>CM053162.1:49374850-59374850 GCA_028571685.1 Heterohyrax brucei | reverse complement strand
GTAGATGGCCTTCATTGCATTGAGAAATTTGCCTCCTATTCCTATTTTGGTAAGAGTTTTTAACATGAATTGGTAGTTTTCATGTTTTTTCCTTCAAAACTTTTAACAGATGTAAGCTGTATAATGCACAGTTGTCTCGTCTTACTGTACTTGTACATATCATTTGTTACGTCAGCCATACATCTTGACACTTCCTTCTGTAATTTTACTCTCTTAGTCATCTAGTGCTTCTATAACAGAAGTGCCACAAGTGGATGGCTTTAACAAAGAGAGATTTATTTTGTCACAGTCTGTTAGGCTGGAAGTCCAAATTGAGAGTGTCAGCCCCCGGAGAAGGCTTTCTCTGCTGGCTCTGGAGGAAGGTCCTTGTTGTCAGTCTTCCCTGGACTGAGCGCTTCTGAGGCACAGGGACTCTGGGTCCAAAGGACGTCCTCTGCTCCTGGCACTGCTGCTTTCCGGGTGGTAGGAGGCGCCCAGATCTCTCTGATTTCCCAAGGGATTGCCTCAGGGCACAGTGCACTGTTACAGATGAAGCCCTACCTCACTAACACAGACCACTGTCCATCCCCCCTCGTTAGTGTCACAGGGGCAGGGTCTATCAAATACAGGAACATCACACAATAGCAGAAATCATGAGGCCACATAATGTTTGGCGGGGACAAGGTTCAGTTCACAACATACAGTCTTGGAAAGGAGGCATTTTGCGTTGCCGTGCCACTGCTCAGAGGCGTGACCTATTCTCCACGCCTGGGAACCTCCCCACCATTAGAACAGCCGCAGGACTCTGTGTGTGAGACAGGTCTCCCTGGTCACGCCTGTCTCCGTGCTGCTTGTTTGCCTGTAGACACGAAAGCTTCCTGGAGCTCTGGATTCAGACTGAGACAGAGTTGTAGGGCCTCCCGGCTTCGCAGGTTCTGCAGGATAAGGAAGTCTGTCTGCCAGTGCTGGTGAATAGCTCCGTGCAGAGTGGGTCTCAGAACTTCTGAGTCCCATGAAATTTCAGAAGAGATAAGGGGGTACTGCCAGGTCTTCGTTTGGACATGTTAGAGGTATTGGGGGGAAAATACCGTCTGCTGCTACCGTGACTTCATGTAAAGCTACACCCTTACACTACAGTCTGTCTAGCAAGGCACCATTAACCATCTTACACAGACACTCACGTAGGCTCGTTATATTTTAACCTGATTTCTCACTTTTTTGTGAGGACCACCCATGGAACAGCCACTGTTCATGGATTTCTTTCATTTTGTTGAGGACCACGGATCAGCCACTGTCCACAAATTGGTGTATGGGGAACGTGACGTGAGCAGCCTGAAGCCTTCTGTTTTCCAGTGTGGCCCTGACAAGGTCTAGACGTATCACTTCTGTTCATGACTTGTCCTGGCGTCACAGTCACTCAAAACGGGCATTTTTCCCTAAAAGGTGGCCACACTCGCCAGCTGAGTGCATTGGTGTTAGGTGCCCCAAGTTCCCACCACTAGTTAAGCTATCACACAGGTGAGAAAAGTCAGTGTCTCACCACCTAGCAGAGTAACGGGTTCTAAGCACACACAGATAACTTACGGGATTTCTCCTGCTGCTCCCGTGTGCGGGGACGGGTCCTCCCTCAGCTGGCTGCCCCTCTGCTCTGTCCTGAGTCTCATTTGGCTGTCCAATCTGGGTGCCACCTTTCTCCCTGCAGCGGTTCTCCGAGTGGCGGGCTCCCTGCAGAAGAGCACGGAAGTGATGCGAGCCATGCAGAGTCTTGTGAAGATCCCTGAAATCCAGGCCACCATGAGGGAGCTCTCCAAAGAGATGATGAAGGTGACCTGGGCCAGCCCTGCTTCCCCTTCTAAGCCAGAGAGAGTCACTGTCAACCCGTGGCTGGGGTTGGGGTGAGGGTGGGTGTGTGGATAGACCACGGCTGCTGGACGTTCTTCAAAGAACAGAGAGGCAGCTGTGAGCACCAGCTGAGACCATCTGAGCCAAGCACAGCGGAGGCCAGGTCAGGTTGCCAGAGTCCTCCTGGGAGAAGGGGATCCAGGAAACAGCCTTTAGGGTACAGAGAGCTAGGATTTGCAGATTCTAGCCTGAGCCAGGAGGCAGAAGGAAACCTACTCCCTCAGGTTGCTTGGGGGGGTTGCTCTAAACCCAAAGTTGAAAAACTTCTGTAAAGGGGTAGAGAATAAATATATTTTGTGTTTTGTGGGCCATACATCTGGCTTGTAACTGCTCTGTATCCTGAGAGGAGCCATAGAGAATGTGTGGAGGAAGGAGCATGGCTGTGTTTCAATAAAGCTTTATTTAAAACACAGTCATCAGACAGGATTTGGCCCAGGCTCGATGGCAGTTGGCTGGACCCCTCTAATAGACTGAAGAAAGGGGAGATTAGCAACAAAATAGAAAATACACGGATACCTGCCCCCACCCAGGGCCTGCACTGGTGACCCTTGGACCGGGAGAGGGCTGACGAGGACGTTGTTGTGGCGTTCCTGCCCCCTAGTGGCCAGTGGTGCGTCACACAGTGTCCTGGGACGGGCAGAAAGGAAGCTCGGCGCGGCTAGGTGACTTGCTCGGCGCGGCTAGGTGACTTGCTAGCCGCTTAGAGGGAAGCAGCTCTGGGGCTGAGCAGAGGTGTCAGGACTGACTGTGCCGCGCAGAGGTAGTGCTTCGGGAAGGCACCTTCGTGCTTCAGACCTGTGGCCCGGGAGCCAAGATGGGTCACAATGTGTGCGCGTATATGATGTGCACAGAAATTGCCTCCCTTCCTCCTAGGGACTCCCCTGTATGAACTGGAGTTAAATAGGGGGCTGTATGTTCATGGGGAAGAAGGGGCTGGAGAAGTTGATGGAAAAAGAACTCTCAAAGGGCCAGGACCCAGGTCTGTGAAGGACAAGTTGTCGGTTGTGGCACTAAGGAGGGACCAGGTCAGTAGGCTGGGTCCCCTGCAGGTGTGTGGGTTTCTTGTCCCCCGAGCTGGTGAGTGCCTGCCCTCTAGAGCCAGGTAAGGACTGCTTGTTCCAAGTCACACAGCTACCAGGACATAAGGAGAAACCTTTTTAAAAATATTTTATACATTTTGTTGTGAATCCTGAAAGTGATACCGATTTAGAAGAAAGCCTGCATTGGTAGGTAAATATCAAATGCATCGTGATGGACCCCCAGGTGCATGTGGAGGCCTCCGTGGAGGCCCAGCTCCCTGGGGACAGGGAGGTGGTCTAAGTTAGCCCACGTATCCCCAGCACGAGCACAGAGAAGGTGTCTGATGAATGATTGAATGAACGAACAAGTGAATGAAACTTCCTCCGAGACACGGAAGCCTGTGACAGGATTCTGGCAGGCCACCGAGCATGTCTCTATTGACCCACATTTACAGTGGGCCCAGCGCTGAGATGCCTTCCATTCAGCCAGCGCCAGGGCTCCACCTGGGTGCCCCGGCATGTGAATCTGTTCCTAGTTGACATTTAGGGTCTGGAGGACAGTGTCCTGAGGTGGGCACAGGGTAGTCTTGGCTAGGTGTGTGCTGTTAAGCACCTGGTGGCTAATGGGATAACTTGCTTGAAATTGGATTCATCTGCACGGGCAGTGAGGGCAGGGCCGGGCAGTGAGAGCTGCACCGTGGCCCAGTGCAGGGGGGTGAGGGCAGGGCCAGGCAGTGAGAGCGGCACCCTGGCCCCGTGCAGGGGGGTGAGGGCAGGGCCAGGCAGTGAGAGCGGCACCCTGGCCCCGTGCAGGGGGGTGAGAGCAGGGCCGGGCAGTGAGAGCGGCACCCTGGCCCCGTGCAGGGGGGTGAGGGCAGGGCCGGGCAACGTGGACTTTTGCTCCTGACGCACCAGGGCCTGTAGGTACCAAGCAAGGGGTATGTTTCTCCACCCAGAGGTGTGAGTGGCCCTCCTTTTGCTGTTGGAAGGTGTAGTTTTACTTTACTTCAAAAAGAAGCAAACAAAATCCAGCCAGCTGGACCTTGTCTGGGAGCTTGGGAGACCCCTACAGGGAAGACTGTAGGGCGTGGGTGTTGAGGGCTGTGCTGCAGAGCAGTTCTCTCCTGCCGTGAGCTCTGCCTCGAGGTATGGTTGGTTGGCACCCGCAGGCCACCAGGCACAGGGCCTCCCATAGAGTGACCATTCCTGTGGTAGGTCCACAAACGCGGTCTTACTAATCCCCTCACGAGTGGATATGCAGGCTTTGGTGAATTGATTAGTCCAGACCCACTGGACTGACCCGGAGTCCTCCCTTCCCCATGTTAGGTGCCCGAGAAGCCACCTCAGGGATCAGCAGGTTTGTTAGATGGTTCTGGGATGAGAGCCGTGCTTCCGGCCTTCCCTAGGCCTCATGCCTGACGCCTACCCTAGTGGCTGCTGGCAGCTGTGACCTGGGCATGCTCGAGTCCCCTCCAGCCTCTATTAAGGTCCTGTGGAGCCCTTCACTGCCCATGGCATTGACTGTCACAGTGTCTGCAGCCGTCAGCCAGCTGTCACACCGTGTGTCAGCTGTTGCAGCCACAGGTTACACTGGCGGTGTTAGGGGCTGGGTTCCCAGCACAGCTCTGGGTGCACACCCACCTGTCAGCAAGTTTCCCAAGTGCTGCCTAGTGTCATAGGCTGGGTTATGTCAAGAACTCGGTTGCTAGCCGCTGGTGGCTGTCCCCAACCTTGCTGCAAAACTCCCAGGCCTTCGGCCTCTGTGCAGAGGACAGACAGCAGTGTTGGCTTTGGCCTCTGCCTGGTGGGTCCACCCTGAGGAGGGTGGACCGAGAGTGGAGCTGGTCAGCACTGGCCCCGTGGAGGTACCGGCTGGGAACAGACGTAACGTGAGGGAGTGACAGCTCCCGTTCTGTGTCTAGGCGGGGATCATAGAGGAGATGTTGGAGGACACGTTTGAGAGCGTGGACGACCAGGAGGAGATGGAAGAAGAGGCCGAGATGGAAATCGACAAGATCCTGTTTGAGATCACAGCAGGTAGGAGGCCCCTCCTCTCCCCCTTCCCGCCACACCGCCCCCGGCCGCTACCAGCAGCTTCCCTGCAGGCCAGCCAGTCATCCATGTTTGTGCCATCTTAGACTGTGCAAGTGATTTCTTAGAAACTAAGAATCATATCTGTAACCATCTTTTAAAAAACACAAAGATGCAGACTTCCCAAAGTTCCTACCAGTTTTAAGGCAGATGATTATGCTCATGTTGTCGGGCATTTACATTGCTTCACTGTCTTGCGGGCCGGGTGGCAGCAGCCTCCCAAGCCCTTGACCTACCTCCTGCTGCCCCATCTAGAAAACATGTTGAGGTCAACCCTTCAGACACAAATGGACTAGACTCTGGGACACAGTGTGACCATGTGGTGTGTGTACTGTATGGTTCCATGCATCTGTAGGAGGCTGTCCTTCTAGTTTTTTACATGAGAGAGAAGAGAGTACAGTGAAGGGGACAGGTGCTTCTTAAGGGGACACTACAAGTATAGAGTAAAAAGGAGGAGTGTGCTGTCACCGGGCAAGGAGAGCTTCAGAAGGAGCTGCAGATAGGCAGGCGTGCAAAATTGATTTGGGTTGTGTACTTTCCTTAATCACAATAAAAAAAAATGTCCTTGACCTAGCATGTGCATTTCTAGGGTTTCTGTAGTGAGATATCTAGGGATGTACTGAAGCATTCGCATCAGGGAGGTCCAGGTCCCTAGTAGCACTGTTTGTAGTGCTGAGTATTGGACAGTTTGAAACAAAATAAATGCCAGATAATCTGGATGTTGGTTGACTCAGTTCTTGGAAACTATGGAGCCATTCTACTCTGACCTGTAGGGTTGCTATGAGTCAGAATTGACTGAATAGCAATGAGTTTGTCTTTCAATTTTTAATTGTTATTTCTATTTTAATGGAACACATATCTTAAGCTTCTGTAGAGAAATAGAACTACTGAGAAATGTATACATATACGTGGAGAGAGGGAACACCCTGATGGCATAGTGGTGAGGTGCTATGGCTGCTAGCCAAAAGATCGGCAGTTCAAATCCACTGGGTGCTCCTTGGGAAACTCTGTGGGGCAGTTCTACTCTGTTCTGTAGGGTCGCTGCGGGTCAGGATCAACTTGATGGGAATGAGTTTGGGTTTTTTTGTTTATACAGAGGAGGAGTCCTGGTGGAAGACTGGTTCCAAGCTCGGCTGCTAACCAAATGGTTGGCAGTTCAAATCCACATTTGGTTGGCAGTTCAAATCCACATTTGGTTGGCAGCCAGTCGGTAGTGACTCAGTGCGTTTGGTTTTGGTATATATAGGGGTGAGATGGGATAGACTGATTTACTTACTTTGGGGGATTGGCTCACAGGACTGCAGGGGGCTGGCAAATCCTAAATCCAGAGATGACTCACAAGCTGATGACTTGTGCAGGCTTGCATTTCAAGATCTGTAGGTCAGGTGATGGAAAGACTGCAGAGTGGGCAGGAATGAGTTCTGCCAAAATACCTGCTTATCATCTGAGGACAGAGCATACCCTAAGGAAACTTGTTTCAACCAGCTGATGGATTACATCAGATTACATTGTAGAACAGCAGCCAGTCTAGTATTGGCCAAAGCCCTGAGAGCCATAGCCTAGTCTTGGGATGTGAACCATCACAGTACAATGATGGATGGACTGGAAATACATTTGTTGACATGAAAAGATGTTCACAGTGTATTTTGTGAAAAAAGCCTGGTTACAGAAATCTGCATCTGTTCATGAAAGAAGAAAAAGTCTGTAAAGTTTAGAAGGAGTCTAGATAAGAATGGCAGTAGTAGTTACCACTACTGAGTGATGAGTTTTGAAGATTTCTTTCTGTTACAGGATTTTGTGAGTTTTGTTTAATAAAAATATAGCTGGTGGGATTCAAGTTTTGCCTGTTTACATTGCTGGGGAGGAGTCCCTCTGTGGTGCAGATGGCTCAGCGATCCACTGTAAGCCCAGAGGGGCCTCGGAAGGCAGGCCTGGCACTATGCTTTTGGAAGGTCATAGCCTTGAAAATGCTGTGAAGTAAAACGGTGCCCACACAGGGTCACCATGAGTTGGAACTGACGCAGTAGCAACTAACAGAAAGTTGTTGGGGGGGGAAAGAGGAGTCACAGTGTTTGTGCATGACTCACGCACCCGTTCTGCATCGTTTGCCAGCGGCACCCTTGCACTGTGAAGTGGTTTTTGTAACTGCTCTGTGATCATTTTTTTAACAAGCAACATGTGGAAGAGGATTGGCATGGGTGCAGGTGAGGGTGCTTTGTAGGGGATGGTGTGGCCAGCAAACAGACGCAGAAGGTGCTTGTTACATAAAATGTGGTAGTCATTTCAGGAGAAAATTGTGAAGATCTAGGAACATTTTAGTTTTACTTGGAAGACTTAACATCTTCATTACTCTTGAAAAGTAAGTTTTTAATCGTGCTCAAGAATTCAGACCTGGAGTTTCAAAACCAGGAATCTTAGCTAAAACCCTGACAGTTGTTCCTCACACACTGGTGTTTGCTCATCTGTCCCAGGGAGTGAAATCCCACCCATGCAGCCCTTTCCTGTTTTCACCTGATTGGTCCCTCTGTGAAAGGCAGGGAGGATGCAGGACACTTCCCTAAAGCCGCTGTTGGATTAATCTGTTCGCTGTGTCTCTTCAGGGGCCCTGGGCAAAGCGCCCAGCAAGGTGACCGATGCCCTTCCAGAGCCCGAACCCCCTGGAGCAATGGCTGCCTCAGAAGAGGAGGAGGAGGAGGAGGAGGCCCTGGAGGCCATGCAGTCGCGCCTGGCCACCCTCCGCAGCTAGGGGCCCGCCGTGCCCTCGGCTCTGTGGCTCTCCCGCTGGGTGCACTCCCACTGCTCCGAGGCAGCTGCCGTGTTGTGTATCTCTTGCACTACACCTCTCTCAGGAGGCATTGCGTTTTGGAGAAGGGTCTCTGCCAGCACAGGGCCTCCCCAGGTAAAGAACGGCCAACCTACTGAAGACTGGTACTTAAGTACAGACTGCCATACAGCCTGTTGTATTAACAATTGGCGTTAAATACAATGGTTTGCAACCATGAGTGCAGGCACTACTTTGTGATGCTCAAGAAGTGTTTCTGAGGCATTTTGTGTGCTTAGAAAGGACAGGTATGTACTGTAGACTGAGACAAACAGTGGACAGACTGCTAAATAAGAACTGTGTGCTCCTGCTCCCACTTAGCCACCAATCCACCTTCCTGGCACACTTAGCAACAGCTGTCATGTCGTTCGTGACCTGGGGACTGCCCGCATCTCTTCATTTTCGGCAGAGGTCTTAGGGGCTGAGTTCAGTATCAGACACATTGCTTCTTACAAGAGATGGCGCAATTACATGCATCATTTTCAGGGGTATAAACAGAGTATCTTGCTGGGAGGAGGGCAAGGATTCTGTCTTCTCATCAAGTACTTCTGGGAATAGAGGTGATTGCCTGAATGTTGAGGACCCTTTTTTCTTTTTTTGTCTATAAACACTATCTAAATGGATTTTAATAAATTTCTGCTTTAATGTTTGGTCTTCTTGTAGTTTGTCATGTGCAGTGAGCTTTCAAGGTGTTTGATGTGTAGATTGTTGGCCGTGGAAAGAGAGAATGTGTTATAACCAGGAGCTTGGCACCTGAGACCTGAAAGGGGTGCCTGCTGTGTGGGCGCTGCTCCCCTGACACAGACATGGCCAGGGAGCCATGCTTCTGTGTTCTGTCTTCTCTGTAACCAGAAAGGATGCTTGGGGCCAGTGGCCCACGTCTTATTAGCTGGATGGTTGTGTTGCATTTTAGGTCTTATGTGTGTGTGTGTGTTCACGTGCGTCTTTACAGCTAACTACCACTGCTTTCTATCACAAATAGTGCCCAGAGCAGCTGGCTGTGGGATTAGAGCCCTGTCACCCTGACTGTCTGGACTGCTCTAAGCTCTTTGTCCTGGATGCGTGGCACAGGGACCTCTGCACCAGTGGCTTCTCAAAGCCAGGAGCTGACCCGTGGAGGCGAGGTGTGGTCATCTGCCGTCACGGGTTCTCACACAGCTGGGGCATTCATAGAGTGCAGGTGTGAGTAACTTGGCAGTAGCAGCTTAGGTTTGGGTTTGACAATTTTGCAGAGCTTCATTGCCATGTGATCTCAGTCAGTCTTCCAGATACAAACAGCTGCCCTGGGCACATCCTAAATCATAACTGGCAGAGCAGGGTTCACATCTAAAACCCTGTGAGCACAAAACACCCAGCCCTTTCTCCCGGGCTGACTTTTGTGGTTGTGTGGAGAAGCCCTGAGCTTTCGGAAGTTGTCGTCCAGAATGGCCATCTGAACCCAGGGGAGCCTCCGCTTGCTCTCAGCTGCGTCTCCAGCTACAGCTGTAGGGTCACGTCTACGTAGCTGTTTCCTCACAGACTGATACTGGGATTGAGGGTGCTCTTAATCCCCGAGCATTTCTCTTCCTGTGTGGATGATCACTTTCTTCGGTTGGGTGACTGGACAGCTGGGACAGATGGTGCCCCCTCCTGCTGCTGAGCAGATGGCGTGATCTCTTGTAGGGTTGGAGGGTCTCCATTTTTGAGGAGGTCCTGTGTTTCCCATTCCTGCTTCAGGTGAAGGAGAGAGTGTGGTTGTCTCGTCGTTACCGTCCCTCCCGCATGCGGCCCGGCAGGTACTGCTGGAGACAAGGTGAGTCAGACACTGCCCCGGCCCTGGAAGGGCCTGGAGTCCCGGAGGGGAGTAGTCACCGCGCGGACTGCGGTCCAGTCTTCATGTGCCCTCGGTAGTCCTGCCCTCTCTACCCAGCCACACCCCCAAACCAAAAAACTCACTGCCATCGAGTTAGTTGCAACTCACAGTGACCCTAGAAAACAGAACTGCCCATAGTTTCTAAGGAGCGCCCGGCAGACTCAGACTGCAGCCTTTATGGTTAACAGGCGTAGTGCTTAGCCGCTGTGCCACCAGTTTCCCAGCCACACACAGGTCCCTCTTAAAATCAGGGTCCAGCTGGGAGTAACCACCTGGCAGTCATCCTGGACAGGTGGTAACCAGGCTGTCCCTGCCCATCTGCTGTCCCCACCTCTTCTGTCAAGCACCTGCCAGCTATACCAGTCGCGTGGCCTCCACCGCATCCCCAGATGTTCCTAGGCATCTGTCTCAGAACTGGACGGAAGAGTTGATCCCTTGGGTGTCTTCCCACGTGTGTCAGTCACTCCTGCCTGTGTTCCCCACCCACCTTCCAGCCCCACGATTGTGGCTTCAGGAACTACTGAGAACTCCTATAGCTTCCAAAGCTTTGAACAACTAGGCCCAATTTCTTAATCCCACCTTAGTGACAGCTGCACTTCAAGTGCTAATCTGTGGTACCAGTGAGGAAGAATCCCTAACAGTGAAAACAGCTTGAGAAGTGTTTGGTCAGTCACAAAACAAGTTTCTTGACAACTTTTTCAGCCTTTCATATGCTTTTTCCAAGTTTATCTGAGCAAGTCAACTCTTCTGAGATGCTGGAAATAACATCCTGTTACAGGTAGGGGAAACCCTGGTGACTTAGTGGGTTAAATGCTACTACGTCTAGGACGATGGCAGTTCACATCTACCAGGCACTCCTTGGAAACTCCATGGAGCAGGACTACTCTGACCTCTAGGGTCACTGTGAGTCAGACCTGACTGCAGTGGGTTTTGGTTTTTGGTTACAGGTAGGAGGGAGGTTCCTCATGAACTACAGCTGACTTGCCAAAACCTAACAGCCGCCAAACGATTTCAGAAATGCAAGTCTAAGGAGCCCAGTAGGGAAATACCCTTTTTTAGGTTAAGGATGTTCTCTTCTAGACATAATTATGTTTTTAAAAATGTATTTATAAATGTTTTGTTAAAGTTTTTCATCTTTGGAGGTGATCACATTAGGTTTCACTGCCTTCTATCAGTGTGTACATATTTTGATAATAAGCTAGCCTTGTTATTTCTCAGATAATCTCTTTTAGGTCCTAACAGTTGTTTTTTTGTTTGTTTAAATATATTGCTATATTTTATTTCAGGATTTTTGTAAATAAGTTTGCTGGTAATAGTGAACTATTATTGTTCTTGTACTGTACTTCTCAGATTTAGGTATAAAAATATACTAGCCTTGTAAAACAGGTTGAGGAATTCTCCCTGTTTATATCCTTGACTAATTTGCATAAAGCAGGATTACTGGTTTTGTAGATTTGGTACAGACTCACTTGTAAAAGCTGCCTGTGCCTGATGCCTTTTGGCAGGGGTAGGGTTTTGCAGAGATTTCTAACAATTCATTACCTTTAATGGTATCTATCCAGACTCTCCATCAAAAATGTCATTCTACTCTTGCTTCCATTATTCTGGTAAGAAGATAGCTTCCCCTTCACCCCTCCTTATAAAGTAATGTGTTTCCTCCCTACTCTGGTTGCTTTTGAGATGCTTTCTTATCTTTGGTTTTTCAGCATTTGACGATGATTATGTCCAAGTGTAGTTTTTTTATCCTGCTTGGGATTTGCTGAGTTTTCAAGCTCTGCTGGTTGATGTTACTAGTTTTGAAAACTTGCCAATCTGTCTCTTGGCATTTATTTCAAGTACCTTCATCTCCTGGAAGTCGAGTTATACATGTCAGATTGTTTGATATTGTCCGCAAGTCTCTGGTGCTGTGTGTCTTTGTTCTGTTTCATTTGAATAATTTAGTTTGACCTGTCTTTAGATAAATATATATGGCGCTTTCCTCTCTTGTGTCTGCTGTTAAGACCATCCAGTGAAGACTTTCACTTACGTTCCTCATTTCTGAGTTTCCATTTCTCAGCTGAAATTGATAATTGCACTTACCTATGGCTGCACTAAAAACTACCGCATTGTATACTTTAAATGGGTGAATTGTATGATCTTGATTCTATTTCATTAAGCTGGTAAAGAAAACTGAAGAGGAAGGAATGTCCAGGCTGAACAGTTCAGAAATAATACACTTGCTGAGAACAACTAAGGAAGGTGGGCAAAATATTTCACAATCTCCTTAATGGCAACAGAAGGGTACCATTGTGTATTACTGGGTCAGGATACACAACTGTTGGTTGCACAAACTGGTACAACTGCTTTTGAAGAGAATTTGGTGTTATCAGCCATTACAAAACGTGAACATACACCTCTATGACCCAGATTCCACTAGAAGGAGTCACCCCAGCCAAAGTGCACACCCTCATGCATCACGAGATAAACTGTGGTACATTCATACAATGGAGTACCCCAGAGTAAAAACATGCAACACCATGAAATAACAAAGGACATAAGTGTGTGTGTATTATTCCACTTTCATAAAGTTCAAAAGAAGAGCTATAGTGTTGGAATTCAAAATAGTGGTCCCCTTTGGAAAGAAAGGAAGAGGGACCCAGTGGAGTGGGCACAGTGGTGGTTGGGGGGTGTTGGCAGCTCACACTGGGTGGCAGACAGACGGGCATTCACTCTGTGATGACCTGTGGAGCTGCTCTGTGCATATCCGCATCTGTGTCCCACCTCTCCAAGGTGCATTCCTTGCTAGGTCTTGCCTGTGTGTGAACGACACTGTCTTATGCTTGTTTCCCTAACTGTCCCACTAGACCAAGGGCTCTTCCAGGTGACAGCCTGCTGTCCCCTTCTCCGTAGCCTTAAAAGTGTATTTTCGCTTGCCTCGCATCTAATTCCTTTGCTTTTAGAAAAATTCCCAAAGCAGTCTCTGAGACCCACAGCACTGGATCACAGGGGCGTTGAGTCCACAACCAGATGCCAATAAACAGAGCCAAAATATTACATGAATACTTTAATGCAAAATGCTCAACACTTAAAATTAGCAAAGCTTCATTTAAATTAAAACTCCATTTAACTAAAGATGGTTAATCCCAAGAATTATACAGTAGCTGATTTCTGCTCTATAACGCCAGTCCTATGCAATACAGTCAGAACTGCATCGTGAGGCTCTCTTCCTCCACGGTGCTTCTCAACCCTAAGGGGAGGGAGGGGTGCTCAGACAGACAGGAGACAAGATGACCCAAACAAGCTGCACAGAGTGACTCCTAACAGTTAGACTAACCTGCCTGACCGGTCAGCTGGGGAGTAACTGCAGGTGTTGTTTCAGAGCTGATGAGAGCTTTTGTTTTTACAGCTTGGTCAATGTTCAGAACCAGGGGAGAAGTCACAGTTTAAGGATGCATGTTCTGTAAATAGTTACTACATATACACATTTAGTGTCTGTAAACACTAGAAATATACATTAGCGTCCCCTCTCAGGTAGGGTACAGTTTAAAAAAGAAGATGAGGTAACAGGAATCTCAAAGTCCACAGGAATCCTGCCTGGAGAGTTTGAACAGCTGCCAGAACTCCCTGCCATCCCGCGGGGTCTAAGGCGTCTCTGGGACCCTTAGGGTTTGCCAAAACTGGATTCACTGGCTTTCAACATGGCAACTGCGTCTTTGACTGCATGGTAGATGACGTTCTTCACCTAAAATGACAGACACAGGACAGCCGCTTTGCCTGTAAAATCTGTCAGCAAGAAGGAGCTGCCCACCCTGCTCACTGTGTTACCACTGTAAATTAAACAGAAAGCTCGATTTTCACCACCCAGCGTCAGTACTGCACAGGCCTCTGAGCTCCTTCGGGCCAGGAATCAGACCCGTTGTAAGCCCCTGCCTCAGGAAGGGGAAGGTCACTTTCATCCTTTCCCAGACCTGCCACCAGATGGCACCCTCTCAGTGCCGGTGACAGCGGGACAGGCAAGTCCCAGGTACAGCCTTACTCTTCAGTTTCTCTAGTCCTTTAATTTTCCAAATTGGAAATGGTTACATAATTTACTATTAGAAGCCTTTTCAAAATCACACTCTCTCAGAATCCTATCGTTCCAGACTCTTCTCTGCCCTCCCTAAGGCTGATGGGAACCCCGGAGCACTTGGGGTGGTCACTGTGGTAGGAGAGCCTTCCCAGGCAAGCAGCCTCACTGAATTTCAACAGTGGCCGCCCAGCGGGAGAATGCCTCAAGGGCTGCTCTGCCTTGGCGTCTGGAGCGAGAGGAAGCCAGTGCAGGGCTCCCTGTACCCACTGTGATATGGCCCAGGTCACTCACTGACGTTCACAGTGCCTGTGCCTTAATGGGTCACCATGCAGACTCAGAGGATGCTAGCAGTCTGTGCTATTTTTACCTGTAATTTATCTTCATGATTGGTGTGGGTTTGTGACAAGTAGCGGAATTCCTGAGTAAGCCAGAAACAGTGTTTGACATGCTCTGGGGAAACAAAATCTTCAGCCACTTTGATACAGCTGTATAAGTTATGGACCTGGAAAACAGCACCGCATGTGTCAGTAACACCCAAAAGTTCACCCTGTAAGGAGAAGACAGATTCAGTCATGGTTCTTGCCTGATGTGGTGCCCCCGCAGGGATAAACACGACATCCCCGAGAAACTGGACAATAGCCCAGCCTTGAACTCCGTATTCTTGATGCAGACGCTTTCTTAGTGATCGATCCAAATACCAGCTCTGATCATGAATAGGGTCGTGGTCTGCTGGGTTTTCTTGACCTTGCTCTTCCGATACCTAGAACACAGTCAGTGGTACGCAACGGAGCAACATGCGAGGTGAAGAGCTAGTCACCGTCAAACATTCTTCCACTTAAGCACCTCTCTTGGGAGGGAAGCACAGGTGGTCATCCAAACCAGCCGAGTGAGCCAACAGAGAGAAGACATCAGCCAGGACCACAGGAACCCCGACTTCCCCAACCTGGGACAAGCAATCCACGTGACGTTTGTCAGTACTGTTATTTGGCAGTATTTTGAACTAGATTTTTGAAAGTAGGCTCCCCCTTAGATACAACCTTGTTCTGCAGTTATTTAAACCCTGTATTACCAATCTGAGACACCAAGCAGTCCCAAAGATAGATGCAGATTAAAGTTGACAGGAGAACCTTATGTATTCTAGACCAGCATCTGGCAAGACTCGGTAATACTATCAAAGCAACAATACTGGGACCAGCAAGTTTTCTGGAGACTCAACTGAACTCTAGCCAGAAGCGCCTTGATTCAAAGAAACGCTGCCACTCCCTTGACACTCAGCCCTTAGAAAAGACTGAGGAGTAGCAAATGAGGACCCCTGGCTTGCACCCAGCAATTTCAATTGTGAAAACTTGAAAAGGAGAATACAGCTACCTTTCCAGTTGTCTGTGACCTCCACACAGAACCCCTGCTGAGTGACCTACCAACTACAGGGAAACCTAGTGTCTTCAGAACCACCCCTGGATACCTTCCCAGTGACCCTTCACAAGACAGTGGCCTCCAACAGGACCGGAAGCCTTCCTAACCCACCACTAGGTGAGAATAGACAAAATGAGTGGGGACCTCAGGAACTCAAACATGCTGCCCCCAGGCCACGGCTAAACAGAAGAACTTATGAAGGGCTTGGACGTTCAAGGCAATAAAAGGCAGCCCAGGCTGTGCGTGATCAGAGGGAGCCACTGGAAGGCGGGGCACCGAAACCTCCGCGTGCACCCCTGGCAGCGACCAGCAAGGCCTCCCCTCTGCGGCGCTTGGAGCCTCGTCCTCGGCAGCCTCGCTCCCCGGCAGCCACCTCCACCTTCAGCAGTCAGATGTGCGCAGCTGGAACTCTGAGATGCGATGAAGCCTCAGCAACCCAATACGTTCGCAACACGGATTTTAATATTGCCATTCTCTACCCTTTTCTTTCAAAATGGTGTCATTCACACCCATGTATCCGTCGTATCAAGATCTACGGAACTTACTCCCTTAGAACTTAACCCTCTAAGAGAAGCAGCAAGACTCACCAACTAGGAATTCCAGAGAAAAATGGCTATGACATTATAATACGTTCAAAGGTTATAAACAACCCCACCGGACAAAGCCATTCAGCAGAATTTTAAAAAAATAAAAAAAAACCCACAAACCTCCAAATCAGAGGTCTCACTTCATGTGTCATAGGGTAAAAGCATACCTTCTTGAGAAATTCCCGAATCTTCTCTGTGTCTTTAGCAGCATATATGTGCCACAGGGCTCCTGGCTTCTCTTTTCCTTCAATAAATCGCTTTATTGTGAGTTCATCAGAATCTCCATCCTGGATAGTTTTAAGGACTTCTAGGGTAAGGCAAAGCAAGTATCTATCAGACTGTGGTCCCCAGCCCAGAGGTAAGCCCCACTTCCTCCCTCGACCCCCTACCTTCTTCTTGGTCACACTGTCCTTTGGGAATTCCCACATAGACCATGACATTAGCTGCGTCAGACACATCTAAGTGAAGATTTGTTGTTCCGTATTTCCGATCTTCTGCAGTAATTAATCCTGTAGAAATAAAAGGCCTTGTATTTTACTCAACAAAGGCTACCATGGGTTTTTTCTACTCCCTAGGAGATACCTGGTCACAAAATTTTGCAAACAGCCTCTCTATGCAGAAGTAAAACAATATTTAATATCATAGTTCTTTCTTTAACTTTGGAAACAATCTGTCCAATATTTATATGACAAATGGCAAAGAGCCAAGTTGTGAATGCTTCATGCTATGGAAGCAGCACCAGGGAAATCAGAATGTATTTCACTGGGCAGCTCTGCAGCAGAAGACCTCCTTAAAATCTTCAAGAGTCAACAAAGTCACACTGATAACCAAATGACACCTGACCCAAGCCATGATTTTTTTCCAACCACCTCATGCTACACATGTGAAAGCTAGACAATAATAAAGATCAAAGAATTGATGTGTCTGAACTGTGGTGCTGGTGATGAACACTGAATAGACCATTGACTTCCAGAAGAATGAACAAGTTTGTCTTGGAGAAAGTACCAGGATGTCCCTTAGAATCAAAAATGGTGAGACTTCATCTCATTCATCATCTGGAGGGATCAGTCATTGGAGAAGAACATCATGCTTGGAAAGCAGAAGGTCAATGAAAAAGAGGGAGACCTTCAATACAACAGATTGACATGTATCACTGGCTGTAACCCACTGACTGGCCACAGCGATGGTCTGAAACATAGCAGCCGCCCCGAGGATGGCACAGAACCAGGTCATGTTTCCCTGTGTTACACTGAGGTTGCTATGAGTCACAGCTGACTAACTGAATGGTACCTAACAGCGAACAACAGTTTCAGGACTGTTGCTTCCGGTGATGGGAATCAACGTGCTGGCAAGAGAAGAAGGACTATTCAGAAGTCAAAAACTAGCAAGGAGGAAACAAGGGAGGCAAACCCAATGAATGAAGCTAGGATTTGTCAGGGGGAAGGAGATTGTACTTGGTCTGGCAGGGCTCTTGGGCAAGGGAGTAGGCCCAAAGTCAGCTCCAGGTGGGGAGTTATAACAAAAGCCCTGCCCACATACACATAAAGCCGAGACTTCAAACACCTATGTACTCAGTATGAGAGGGTCCTGCTGAGCTCTAGAAGAGCTGGAGCACGAGGTCCCTTCCAGCGTCTGTGACTCATCTCCTCCCCCAGGAGATGGCGCACCCGGCTCCAGGGGGCCCCAAAACGACCTGGCCGATGGCCGCTGCAGCCAGGTGATGAGCGCACAGACAGTCCCAGTAGATTTTCTAGCTTGGAGCGTGTTTGGAAAAGTACTGTCAGAACAAAAAGTAAAATTTAAGAAGAAAAATACAATCAGTGTGGCAAAAGGAAAAGAAATGAGCACAGCCAGACAGGACAGCATGGACCAGTGTGTGAACACCTACACAAATAACACTCCATGGCAGGTTAGAGACCAAACAGCATTGTTCACATGTGTAAGTACATGAGATGCTAACTGTAAGGGAATGATAAACATGGCATTCAGAACACGGAGGGAGGAAGGGAGGGAATGATCCGGAGGACGAGCCCAGAGAGGAGAGTGGGTCTCAAAGCCTTGTCAGTGGTTGCCTGTGGGGTTCACCCACGTGGGAGTGACTGCACCAGCAATGAGCACCAGCGACCTCACAGCCCTCCAGCCCCTGGTCCTGACACCATCCACAGATTCCTGCCCATTCGACAAAATCAGTCTCTAAAGTGAAGTAGCATGAATTCAGATGGAATCAAATATAAAAGTACAGTGGTCACAGGAAAAGGAGCTCCAGAAAACAGAAAATCCTAAAAGAAAATATCATGAGCTTTTATGAAAAGAAACACAACCTGAGACAGTAGGGCTGTAAGAGAGAATGCCCCGGGGTAAGGGGAAGTGGGAAGATAGGTCCCAGCCACGGAACCAGGAGAGCGAAGTTGGGGGCCCTAATCTGCCACTGGCTGCCCCATGGAGACCCTCAGGATAGGTCAGTGTCCTTCTGTTCTGAAATTCAGGTCCTCACTTGTAAAAGTAGGGTTGGTGCTGGAGTGGGAGGGGATGGACCAAAGGCTCTCCCTAAAGAGCTGCTTCCTTCTGTTTGGATTGAGGAGTCCGCTGATCAGCCAAGCTTTGAAACCTAAGCACTCTTTCATGATTTTATGATAAGGCATAAGGCATCTGGAAATAACCATTTCCATTACTTTCAACCCCATAAATGATTATTTCTGAGTAAGAACAATTTTGTCCTAAGCTTTTAGGCGGCAACACTGCCATCTGTCAGTGTCAAGGGGGCAAAGACTTGCTGCTGAGCTGTTTAAACCAGGCAGGCAACTGATTCTGAACACTTCTCAGATACCTATTTCTACTCTATTACAGCTTCGTGATTTCTGTAAACTAAACTAATTATTATGCAGCAGAGTGTCATGGATTGAATTATGTCCCCCCAAAAGTATGTGTAATAATTTGGCTGGGCCAGGATTCCCTGGATTCTTTGACTGTCCCCCATTCTGTGATTTTCTGATGCTGTAAATCATCTAATCTCTGCCTATGGTTCACAGAGTGGATGATGTCAGCAAGCATCAAGGAAGGACTGTAAGTCCCTTCCTAAGGTCACCTCCCTGCTCCACTGGAGTTTCCCTGGAGGGTGGCTCACACCACCTTTTATCCTTTTCTCCTCCAAGGAATAAAAGGCAAGAGAAGCAGGCAGAGAGCTGTGGGAGTCAGCAGAGTTGGGAAACTCACATCATCAAGAAAGCAGCACCAGTAGTACAGCGTGTCCTGCAGACCTGAGGTTCTGCGCCAAGATGCTCCCTGACCAAGGACTGATGCAACACAAGGCCTTTCCTCCAGAACTGACAGAGGGAAAGCCTTCCCCTGGAGTGGACACCCCGAATTCAGACTAGTAGCCTACTGGAGTGTGTAAGAATAAACTTTCCTTTGTTAAAGCCATCCACTGGTATTTCTGTTAGTATGGCACTAGCTGACCAAAACAGTGTGTCTTAGTCATCCAGTGCTGCTGTAACAGAAGTACCACAGAGGATGGCTTTAACAAAGAGAAATTTATTCTCTCACAGTCCAGCAGGCTAAGTCCAAATCCATGGTATCAGTGCCAGGGGAAGCCTTTCTCTCTGTTGGCTTTGGAGGAAGGTCCTTGTTATCTATCTTCCCTTGGTCAAAGAGCTTCTGAGGTGCAGGGACCCTGGACCTGAAGGATGTGCTCTGCTTGTCACAGAACAGGAGGCAGTCGCACAACACTGGGAATGGTGGTCTAACAAAGCTGACACATATTTTGAGGGGGACAAAACCCAATCTAAGACAGTACCTATTTATTTTACTGGAAAATGCTTTCATTCACCCAGCCTCATTGTAAATCTTCATTGTAAACAGTGCGTGCTCTGAGACCCCAGCCATCAAAGATGCTCCCATCACTGTTAGGGATCGCTAAGAAGGGAACATGGACCAGGAACGCTTCCGACCCCCTGCACATGCAGGGCTCTCTGAGACTCGAGATGCAAAGGCAAGAGGACTTCTGCCTGCTGAGTTCTTTCTACCACAGAACATTTCTCACCTGCCAAGTATTGAGTTGCATTCTCCCCAAAATGGCTATCATTTGGGCTGGACCATGGTTTCCAGGAATGTGTCATTTTCCCATGTTATGAGTTCTGACTCTGTGTTACAGAAGGAGAGTGGGCGGCAGCCGGGTTAGCGAGGCGGGACTCCGTCTCCAAGCCTGGATTGTGTGGAGACAATCTCTCAGGAGACAAAAGGACAGGGAAGGAAGCAGAGACTTGGGGACCTCAGCCACCAGGGCAGTGCTGCCAGGAGCACAGGACAACCTTTGGACTGGGAATCTCTGCGCAGAGAAACTCCTACTCCAGAAGCAGAAGGCTAAGTCCTCCCCTGAAGCCGACACCCAGAATTTAGACTCGAAGCCGACTTTACTGTACAAAGATAAATTTCTTTTGTCAAGTCACCTACTGTGGCCTTTCTGCTGTAGCAGCATCAGGTGACCCAGACATCACCCTACTGACAGGCGTATCTTAGGCATCGAGATTGTCGGAAGCTTCCCAACAAAAACATTCTTCTCTCAAGAACGTTTCTCAGTCTCTCTCCTGGTGGTTCGCTGGGCTGGCTCCCCGAGAACAGAGCTGTGGGGCTGCGGCCTAAGACCTCACCCCTGCCCTCATGACTGCTGTCCTTAAGTCTTGAAGAGACTGGAGTCAGAAGATGACATGTAACTAATGATGACAGGAAGGAACAAAATCAAAGATGCAATTTCTCAAATGGATGGAAAAATGAGGTGAAATAATATAAAACAGCAGCTGAAATACACTGAAAGATCCAAACTAGAACTTCATTCAACAACCAAAAAGTAATTCCTTGAAAACGGCCAACTTTATTCCAGTCTCAACCGCAGAACATTATATTGCAGCGACATTAAAACAACTGGAATGTTGCAGACTGACCTAAATGTTCATCAGTGTTGAAATGATGGATAAAACCATTTAAAGATGTACCACACACCATTAAAGATTCTCATACTCCAGAGTACGTACCAACATGTAAAGACTTTTACGATGTATCAGATAGAGAAAGAGAAGATAGCAAACTCTGTATATCCTACAACTGCAACAGTGAAAAGGCAAAGGAAATACAGACACATGTAACTGAGGAATGACAGGAAACAGGCAAAACTGCAGGAAGACTGTTGTGGTATGATTAGTGCTGCCGTGACGGGTGTCTTCCGTCTCCCTCTCTTAAAAAAATCAACTTTCCAAACATGGCGACTTGTTTTAGTTCAGTTCTCCCTTTCTGGGGTTGCCCTCCCTTCCTTACCGTAAGCGTTATACATCTTAGGACCCAGGTCCGGCCGAACAAAGTAGTTGGGCAGCCTGGAAGCCAAGTTCAGTTTGCCATCTCGCCGTGTATACTCAGGCAGTGGAATGTTGGCCATGAGATCATCAAACCTAGGGCAGGAGAGGCAGGAATGTGTGAAATAAGCTTTGTCTTGATAACGCATCACTGTGTGATTCGGCTTGTTCTTTCCAAACCCAAAGGAGAAAGCAAAAATATCTGTGATCATGGAGGTAAAAATAACCATCATTAACAAAATTTGATGTTAGAATTATACTAGTTATGAACAAAGGCATCTTTGTGATCTCCTACACTACACAAATGTGTTGGAGTGATCTGGAATATTTCAGAGAGAGGAGCTGAGCCATCGATTCTAGACTCTGAGAAATGACACAGTCATATATCATTCATTCGTTCCAAGGCTACAAGGTTTCCAGCTGAAATCTGGAAAATGGACCTACCAGTTACGATGTTTTGTTGTCCAACTCAATGGACAGAACTACATTATGCTAAACCCTGACAGCTTTGATTTAACAGTTGTGGTTTAGCGGCTGCTGAACCAACTGACTCATGGAGACCCCATGTTACACCTTAGAACTGCTCCACCGGGCTTTCTTGGTTTTATAATCTCAGTGCAAACACCCAAAACCAAAAGCTAAACCCACTGCCACCAAATCGATTCTGACTCATCGTGACCCTACAGGACAGAGTACAACTGCTCCACAGAGCTTCCAAGGAGTTCCTGGCGGATTTGAACTGCCGACCTTTCGGTGAACAGCAGTATTGCTTAACCACGACGCTACCAGGGTGGCTCCAGTTTTCTTCTTCTGTGGTCCCTGGGACGCTGGGCGGGTTCTACCACCAGCTCTTGGTTAGCACTGGAGTGCGAACTGTTTACGCCACCTAGAGAGCCTCCTCCCCTATAACCACCTCTAAATCAGTGGTTGCAAGCCTGCCTCTTAGTCAAGAGCTACAGGAGAAAACTGGATGGCGCCTTCGATACTCAGCCAAATCTCAAAGGTAGTAACTTTTTCATCTCATCTAAAAACACCTGTCTCCCAAAAATTAGAGACCAGAAATGAAAAACTAGCCCCAGTGAAATGATATAACATCCTATTTTCCTGAACACCATTTTCTCCCCACTTCAAAAAAGAATTTACTCCACCACGTCGAGAACTCTAGAAACCCTCTCTCTCCACCGTCTTACCTAGAAGGCATCATGTCTCTAAAATCCTCTCCCGGAGGCCAGTCCTTAAGTTTCAACACCATTGGTTCCTTTTCATTTTTTAAGCGATCTGAAAGACAACCAGAATAACTCGATTATTACTAGTCATAACTTAGAAATACTCCAAAATCAATGTCAAATTAGCCTTTCACACCTCAACAATGCAAATAAAGTACTTGGCTTGGCTATTACTTCTGTAAAATTTGCTAACGAGATATATTTCGTATATACATGTTTTTGATACAGCCCCATCCAAATTGCCAACCATTGTATTTCTACAGTGCCAAGAAGTCTATTTGTGCCTGAAGGGCAGCAAGGGGCAGCAAAATAAAGATCATCAACTAACTTGTAACAGGGCTCTGTCTTCTTCCTAGACATTTATGAAGCAGGTACTTGTCCTCTTTGATATTTTAGCCATTCCTTTTTGCTCAACATAAATATACAAGGTCCAGCAATTAAGACTGCACACTTAATTGTTATAAGTGCTACATACCGCACTGCTGACTATCACTACAGTGACCTTGGACGTACTCCCCCGGGGAGCTTGTGCACTGACGCCTGCCCCTCGTCCGCCCTTCAGAGCAATTCTGGAACTCGCTCTGGCCACTGCACATGGCGGCAAGTTAGTGAGCTCAACTGTATGGTGTGTCTGTGAGGGAGTTTTTAGCCAGTAAACAAACCACTGTATTGGAAAATTCTCCTTACTCACCTGATCGGAACCCTAACGACATTTTTCTTTACCCAAAAATGAAAGAAATACTGAAAGGAAGACATTTACGGGATGACATTCAGGACCTCAAGGGTTATATGATGGCAGCTCTGACGGCCACTTCAGAAAAGGAGTTCCAAAACTGCTTTGCAGGGTGGACTAAGCACTGGCACGGGTGCATAGCTTCCCAAGGGGAGTACCTCGAAGGTGACTGTAGCAATATTCACCAAGGAGGTGTGCAGCACTTTTCCTAGGGCGAGTTTACAAACTTAAATGGCAGTTCTCGTCTGTGTTTCAACCACTGTCCCTCTCAAAGTCTGTCTGTTTCTCCTATGCTGTGCCCTAGAACGAGTGCACAGGTCCAAGTGACCAACAGCAATGCCCTTGAACAAATCGATTCCCACAAATGTTCTGGCAACTGACACGCCAAGACTGAGGGAGGCAGGGGTAGAAAGGCCCTGACACTACCCCTTTGGCCCAGCATTGAGACATGAGGGTCAGTACTGCTGCAGAACGCCCTGCTAGGTCACCGAAGGCTTTGCTGGGCCTGTACTGCGCCAGCCTTCTCCTTCTGCCCAGTTCTGCTTCGTCTCCTTCACTTCCCAGACGGTGATCCCTAATAAACACCTTACATCCCAACCACCATCTCAGCATCTCCTTCTTTTCAAAGGTTGTTTCAGAAGTTTAAAAATAAGGGCTACAGTCTACACAGGCACAGGGTAAGAGAAATCAAGAGAACAAGATATTTAAAGAGGAATTTTGAAAAAAAAAAAAGAGTACAACGATGAATAAGAAAACTTTCATTACAGTGAGTGTAAAGAACTGACCAGTTAAACCCTAGTGGGATGAGCTAGGGGACCTGTGGCTGTGCTGACGAGTGTCTGCAGGGCTCAGTGTGGATTCTGTGTTCTTGTGAACAGACCACTGACTGGCTTAGCCACAGAAGGGGTCAAACCGTGGCTACACAAGCCTTTTCTAGGGCCACAACTGTGCCTCATCCATGTGAAGCAGACAGTCACCAGGAGACAGACTTCTATTTCTTGGCACTTTCAGGTACCAACAAAGGAACTGATAAAAACTGCATCTAAAGATGAGATACATATAAAACCCGCCAGTCCTGAATGTCATGCCCTTTGCTCTGCGTGCTCCCCCCCCACCCCAGGCCACAGGCAGAGCACAGCAGGTAGGGTCACGGGACAGAGACGGAGCCAAGAAGCAGACACTTTGAAAAACAAAACGAAGAGAAGGCAGACGCTCATGTTAATCTGCAAAGCTATGGAAAATACTGTCACGCAGGAGCCACAGACTCCTGCTATTGCCATGTCCCCTCCTCCTCTCACAGCCCAGACCCTTCTGTCATCAGCTGCTATCGAGTCAATTCCAACTCATGATGACACCGTGTGCTTCAGAGCAGAACTGCTCCGCACCATTCTGAAGGCCGTGACCTTCAGGAAGCAGACCTCCAGGCCTGTCTCCTGAGTGTCTCTGGGTGGACTCAATCCACCAACCTTCTGGCCAGTAGGTGAGCACATTTAACTGTGTGCACTACCCAGGAACTCTTCTACCCTCCTAAGAGATCTTTCATACATACTTGGAATATCTTCAAATCCATCCCAGAAGTCTCCTACTGTGGCTCCCGTGATGATTTCATTGGTTCTACAATTAACCAGGTCCACTTCCTGGTCCCCAAACTCTTTCCTGAAGGATTCAGGTCTCCACAGCTCAGTGTCCAATTTGTGATGCACCCCAGACACCATCACTGGCTAGAAGAGAAGGAAACCTTTAGTCCACGCCCCGACACCACCACTGGCTAGAAGACAAAGAAGCCTTAGTCCACACCCCTAGCTCTACCCTCCCGCCCACAGGCAACCTCTCTTCCACCAGCTGCTGGCTTGTTTCTGTGTGACCAGCCCTTAATCTCAGAGCCTAGAGCCATCTTCTGAGCCATCTTCTGAGTTCCCACAGCAGTGATGGCGTTACCATTCATCTGCTACACACAAACTGCTGTCACATGGGATCGATAAGCTCTATGATCTGGATCAAGCCTTCACCTAAATCCCATGACTCCAGCAGTAAGTCTAAGGCCCAACATTAGGCAGAGAGTGTAAAGGAGAGACAAGGGACAGGCAGGAGGGCGCTGCACAAAGGACCACCGCTGGGTGGCCTCTGGCCTGCTGTCCTCCCCAGGCAGCAATATGGACCTAAAGTTGTCCTATTTCTCTGGCTGTCCAAGGAAATGCTGACTGTATGACAAACAGCCTGATTTTAAAACAATTGACAATTAGTTTGATTTTTTTTTCCCCTCTCTTAAGACTGCTTTGGCTATTCAGGGCTAGTTGAATTTTTGTACACGTCTAGTCCAAATGAAACACACTGGTGGCCTGTATTCCACCTGACATGCATGCTACACCCTCTGTGTGTATGATTAAATAGCAAACCCCATTCACTGTTAGACAGGGCTGGAGAAACTGTTCTCTTAAAAAAAAAAAAAAAAAAAATTGGAGGGAGACAGAGACCAATCCCTCAAGTCCTGGCCTTGTTCAAGGACAAAGCATTCGTTTACCAAGGATCCTGTTTCGTTGAAAAGAGATTCCAAAGACCCAGAAGACAGAAAACAAGATAAAATAAAAATAAACACACAGCAGAGGAGCGGGGACAACAAGCTGATGCACACCTCCTACACGTGTCAGCCAGGATGCAGGCTCTCTAACCTGCCCTGATCTACAGCAGGGAGGATCCGGCACCCACACACTGATTCCAAGGTGACCCCTAATGGTTCTGGACCTCCCGGAATTGCCTGGAGCACAAGGTTCTAACTCACAGAAGAGGCACATGTGGCTTTTACCCTATTTTGGTTAATTCTTCAAGTTTTATCAGCCTCTTAGTCACACTTCCAACTTCCCCCATAGAATCGCCAAGCCTAGAATGCTGTCATCAGGAATCCAAAGAAGACTGACTAGAAGCCATCAAAACTCAATGGGAAGACAGCTCAGACAGGTCTGCCACAAAAGACATAGCTACATCCCACCGTAATACACTCATGCTAACAATGAAGGGGGTGGAGCTGAGGGTGCAGCGCCCCAGGGTGACCTGAAGTCCCTGGGAGCAGCGGCCCACATACCTGACCCTGCTTCCAGCACTCCCGGAACACGTTCCAGTTGCTCTTGTTGTTGGGATCCTGCAGGCACAGCAGGCGGTTGTCACACAGCCAGTAGTGCGGTGTGTCGAAGCCCAGGATGCTGGGCTTGATCGTCAGGCCCTGGGGCCTCTTAGACGGGTCAGAGGAAGTCTTATTTTGCACCAAGGAGGCAAAGATGTCATCGAGGATTTTTGGCGTATTTTTGAGTCCATTTTCTGTCTGAATTTCAGAAAGACAAGTTTTAAACATGGCACTCTCCAGTATGAAAAAAGCACCTCCATTCCTGGGACCTGAGGCAAAGACGCAAGTCCCCTTTCCTCACTTAAGAGCACTAACTCACAAAAATGTGGGCAGGGACAAGTGCACGAGCAGAAAATGGCCCAGCCTAGCAGCATAACCACGGGAAGCCCACCTGCCGACTGCATGGCCTCTTGTACCCATAACACAGAGCAAACAATTCACATCCTTATTTCTGCTTCCTGTTTTCTCTAATCTCTTCCTGTTCTGTCTCTGATCAGATTTACATGGTAGAGTATAAACAATCAAACGCACACCTACCTTTCCCGTAGAGGAATTCAAAAGATTTCGGAGGAAACCAGAATTGTTGTTGCTTACAGGTGTCAAAATTGTGCTGTTAAAGGTGTGTAGGACGGCGTTGGATTTGCTCAAAGGTGGAAGGGGTGGAAGGCATTTGATTTCATTCTTTAAAACAGGCATTGTGGGTTGTTTTTCTAAAAAGAGAATCAGAGACATCCAGATGGAAAAGCATTCTGCAAGGCAAATCACTCACTAGTCTTCTACTAGTAGAATCACTCTGGACCTGGGTTTTCATTTTGTCAGAGCACAAATTTAAGGAGGTATGTGGATTGCTATTACTCATTTAGACAAGGATTACCATCTGGTGTTAAAACAACAACATCTGAAATGCAAGGTGCTACCATGGTGAACAGCGTTGTGTCAAATTCGATTTTCTACTTGTCTCTGGTCCACGGAACTACTACAGATTTTTTTAAAATTGTGATTGAGTGAAAGTTTACAATCCAAGTCAATGTGCAACACAAAACCCTGAGCACCTGCCTCTATGCAACTGTATCTGCTCTCCTCACCCTGTGATAGGGTACTCTTCCTGTCCACTCTTGACTTCTAGTTGTCCATTCACCCACACCTATCCCCTACTTTCCACTTTCTCCTCTCCTTTCTAGAAAGAAACCAGGGGGACAGCCTTATCTACATATATATATTAAACCACAAAGTACACACACCACCTGCAGCACTCTGTGCCCCACAGCCAGTCCAGTCTTTGAAGTGTTCGCTTCAGTACAGATTCCAGCTCTGGGCCAGCAAAAAGTCTAGGGGCCAGGTTCTCAAAGGACCTTCCAGGTTGTGGGACCATGAGGCCTGGTCTAGATCTGCACTCCCCTTTTTCTCCTGTGACATCAGGGACTCCACATTCTGCTCTCTGTCAGGACAGTCTTTGGTGGTGGTCTGGCACCATCTGGTTCTCCTAGTCTCATGCTGATGTAGTCACTCCTACTGATTTTCATAAATACACCTTGTATCTTCCAACCTTGATAGAGTTGTTCATTAAATGTAGACCCTGAGATTTTTCACATGTATTATCAGACTGTCTGCAATCTTCCAATACAGTTCTATGCCCCTTTACTTTTTTTGTTTTTTTTAATTTTTGTCTCACTTTGCTGGCTAGGACCTAGAATACGTGAAAGCAGTTATCCTTGTCTCATTTCTGAATGCAGGAAGTGTTTAAAACCATGGCACCATTATTTATGTTTAACATTATCACAACTGCTATGTCATGAATCAGTTGTTTTTAGTAGCAGCTCTTTAGATTAAGGAAGTTCCCATCTATTCCTAATTTGCTAAGCGTTTTTGTCAGCATTGGTGCTGAATTTGTCTCATCAAGGGATCTTATGATTTTTCTCCCAATTTTTAAATGGCAAGGCACACATATAGTTCGAAAAACTCTGCCTGGCTATATTAATTACTTTATTTAGTGTCAAATTTGATTTACTACAATTCCATTAGGATCTCTGTGTAAGAGAAACATGCCTGCCGTTCTGCTTTCCTGTACCACAGTAAGCAAGCAGAATCACCTAACTTCTGATTTCATTCTGATTCCAAAGGTCCCTGTCTTTCCAGTCTCATCAAGCACCTCAAGCTGACAGCACAAGTGAAAACAATAAAACCGAAGCCGGCATGCCCCAGCGATGACAAAACACGACCTCGGTCCAGAAGGAGCAGGAGAGCAGAAAACCGCTGATTAAAACAAACACGTCTCACCCCACGCCATTCTCGCCACAGACAATCTCAACCTAACTAGAGTTCCATCATCAGCACAGCCCTTCTCCTGGTGCTGCAGGTGGGAGACACTGTCACCTCTCTGGGTTCCAGGATGAATGACACCAGAGAACCACTTCCCAGTGCACACGATACACAACCACTCCATTCTCTCAGCACTTGAGGCTGCCTGAGTCCCCCATAAACAGATGACAGCCCAGCACCCAAGGCTCCTGAGTCCCCCTGTGAATGGACGACAGGATCCAGGAGCCAAGAAGCAGCAGGAGGCACTCACCCTTGTTTTCCTTGTTGACATTCCCACTGGTGAGGTCAGCCAGCCAGTTCAATGGGGACGTGCCAGCTGGACAGGCAGGCCTGGTGCTGCTGGCTGGCTTGGCGGCCGCATCCCCACCCCCAGCTGCCAGCTCTGGCGTTGAGGGGTTCCGCTGGGGCACAGTGCCAGGAGCAGGTTTCTCTCCAGCTATGGATGTCTGTTGGGTATAAAAGCAGAACTTGACATAAAGCAAAGAATTACATCTTCCTTTTCTTATCCTTCCCATAACAGCCCTCCAGTAAGAAACACCCTAAACCAACAACTAAGAGGCCTAGACATCACCACAGCTGCAGGAATCCTGGAACTACAAGGTAGGGGTAATTCTTATTTTGACCTTCTATGTTTTACCAGGAAAATGTAAGACATTGGTAAGAACTAAAATACCGCCAGGTACTCTCCCTCCACCTCCTGTCTCGTGCTTACACAGATTCCTATCACTCAATGCAGCATGCTGCTTTAAGCTGACAGTCATGCCTGTCTCCGCCTGTGGACCCACCCACTGGCCCCAACAGGCAGGTGGAACATGGCTATAGCCGAGGGGACACACAAGGTGGGCAGGAAAGCGAAAGCTGTGATTTCTGAAAGAAACTGGATGCAGAGAAAGGGCAAGTACTCTGTGACTCAGCACAGAGCAGCAGCCCTAAACGTGAGGAACACTCCTTAAAGGACTCAGACACAACTGGGGGAAGAAAGCTGTGAAGAGCTGTCAGATGGTGTGTTGGCTTTCCTTTTACTGAAGAAACTGCCCTGTTAGCTCCTCTGGTGAGTTCACACATACATGTGAAGGAGGGAAGGAGTCCACTCCTTCTGGGGCCCAGGCCCAGTCTTTACACGGGGTGTGGCCAGGGTGTGACTGGGGTGTGACTCTGGGGTGGTCAGCTGTCAGCACTATCACTGCTGCGTCACCAGCAAGGAAGGTGAAGCACCTATAAATCAGTTCATAAAACCCAAAGTCACACAACTTCCTGGTCATAGCGGAAGTTCTGGCCCCAGAGATCAGAACTCTCCTCACACACCACGCAGCCCTCACAGCACTGCTACACTGCGCTGTGCAAGCATCTCTCATTGTGAAAATCAGTGCAGTCGGGAATGACTCTTGGCATGAGGCAGCGGGTGAGGGACAGAGGGTGAGGAATAGAGGTGGGCAGACGTGGAGCTGAGCAGATGTCCATTTTTCAGGTTGGATAATGGGCACCCGAGAGTCCATTTCATCATTTTCTGCAACACTTCACATATATTACTGGTATGATTTATTTATTAAACAAAGTAAAAATGAGAATAATTTTAACTATAAAATACATGAGAAATTGAAAAGAACACAATTTGAAAGTAACTCATTAAGTAGTGTATATTGGAAATGGTTTGTTATTATTATTATTATTATTATTTTGCTGCTACTTCTTTAAGGACTGGAATTTTGAAGCCTACTAATAGAGGCCGCTGATGAGGTTCATAAATATGATGTGGGAGGAGGCTGGGTCTCTGAGCCACCACATGAAACATGAACAGTCTCTCTCAACCAACAAGCGTCCCTTCGTTCCTTTTAAACATCCTACAGAACTTGCTGGATCACCCAAGAAAACAGACAACAAGCAAAGGATGGGAAATCCAGCACGAGAGGCAATACCTGTTTTATGTCTTCTTTTGAGGCTGGCTTTGAAAAGAGTTTAAATTGCCTGTTTGAACAGGGACAGTTTGCCTTGATCCCCCATTTTGCTCTCACAGAATGAACAATGTCACCAACATCATAGAGCGCTAAAAGGAAAAAAAGAAAAAGTAGAAGCCAAAACCTGAGTAAGATGTTAGGTCCTTCCCACCTCAACAATACCAAGTGTGAGTGGCCTTCCCAGGAAGGCTGCTTTTTCCTGGCAGCATAGGCTTCCACTTGCTCCTTTCCTCCTGCTAACTGCCTTCCCACAACACACAGCACTATCTTGCCTTCTTCAAAGCTATGTACACGTCCAAAACTAGAAAGTTTCAGTTTTATTATTTTAATATAATCCCAGACAATTTCTCATTCTCACCAAAATGGAGTCAACACATCGTCACACTCCACAAGGCCAAGCCAAGCTCACAGCCCCTGTGGAAAACACAGCAAGTACCTTTTCCGGGAATAATCTGTGTGGGCATCAGGTTCTCCGGTTCATGGATCTGACTCTTCACACATCTTATCCACGAGAACGTTTTGTAGGCGGCACCTGCAAATAACGGATGTGTAGGAACTGTTACAGGAGTCGGATCCGACTCAACAGCAACTGGCTTGGCTTGGCAGGAGCTGCTCCTCAGGGGCTCTCGCCCCGGCTGCCTCAGAACCCGCCCAGCAGGAACCAGTGAAAGGCTGAAGTGCGTACGAGGGCTGCAAGGGGATCAGTCAGTTCTCACCCTTTTGGCAGTTCTTCTTCTTCATCCGGTAGCAATCCACACACACGCCAAACCCACACCGAGGACACACCCAGTGCAAGTTGAAGATAGTTGTGTCACACACATCACACATTTCTCGAACGCCCTTGACGGCTCGCTTCCAGGCAACCTGTCCTGCAGAAATCAATGGATCCCTTAGTCTTGGAAGGAGAGGGCTTCTGAACAGTATAACATGAAGTGGGAGGGAAGTCGAAGTCATTCCCTCCTCTGTCTGAATTCCCATGAGCTCTACTCAGCCCTTGCAGCCCATCTCAGATGCCACCTCTCCCATGAAGCACTCCTGGATTTCTCAGCACTCCCTGACACCTGCAGACTCAAGCCTCTTCACTGCTATTCCAGCCAGATGTAGTTTATCTCTTTCTTGGAGGCTACATTCGATGAAGCAGAATCCCTGTTCTCGCTGGCCCTCCTCCACCCAGAATTCCACATACCACTGGTACTTAGGCACCGCTGGGAAGATAAATGAAGGCAGCAGCTGTGGCTACAAAGCTGTGCTTACATGGCCGCTCAGACACAGGTTATTACACAGTGGGTGTTCATCGTTTTCTGGGTCACGAGCCTCTGGGGAATCTGACCACAGCACACCCAGGCCTTTTACAAAGAACAGCATACACAGATGCTCAAAGCCAACATCGGGCCCTGTGTGTCAGGTTGTGGGTCAGAACACAATCCTAATGCCCAGGCTTCTGCTCATACCAAATTCATCCACTCGCTGGGTGAATTTCTGCCATTTCACTCTGATGCAAAACCTCAGGGCACACACAGGAACCTTTGGACATTACACCAACAGTGCGATTTTCTGAACTTCACCTTGGTTGCTTGGCTGAGATTACTTTATTAGAGTATTCTTAGATCTCTTAGCCACGTGTGTGTCATTGAAAAGTCAGAATAAAAGGATCATGGTTGAGATCTGCTTCCTAATCTCAGGGTCAGCAGGCAGCCTTCTGGAGACTGCTTCTGGTAGTGTATTTCAGTATCACAGTGAGTTTCTTGTATCTGATCACTTCATCAGGAAAACAGAAAAACGAACAACATACTCAAAGAGGCAAAGAGGAAGAAAGATATAAAGCCAAGCCCACTGCCATCGAGTCAATGCCAACTCACAGAGACCCCACAGAGTTTCCGAGGTGCACCTGGCAGATATGAACTGGCAACCTTTTGGTTAGCAGGTATAGCACCTAACCCGCTACACCACCAGGGTTTCTGGAAAGGTCTAGTATATTTAAATATTCAAGGGGAAGAGAGTAGGCTCATATCTTTTTGTGTGTGAAAAACAATACAGATGACTAACCTACAACCCCCAAAACCAAACCCACTGCCACTGAGTCAATTCTGACTCACAGAGACCCTGTGGCACAGAGCAGAACTGCTCCACAGGGTTTCCAAGGCTGAAGTCTTTAGAGGAGCAGCCTACCACATCTTTCTGTCGTAGAGCAAGACCTCTGGTTAGCTGCTGAGCGCTTTCACCACTGCACCACCATTGCTCCTTGGCTAACTGAGAGCAAAGAAGAAATGTCCCACGCTTCAAACAGTCCTGTTAGTTTGGGAGCAAGGTTACCAGTACATCCCAAAGAAGGGTACCCACATTGTAGTCATTTATGTTCAACCTCCACACAGTTACTCAAGAACCTCTTTTTAAATCCTCTACTTTTTTTTTACTTAAATGTAATTAATAAAGACAGTTTGCATATCTAAAGAAAACAGTATGAAAAGTATCACTTATCCTAAACAGAGTGGAGAGACTCAATCCGCTCCACTCTCTGTAGAGCTGCCCAGAGCCCCCGGGCCTCACTGCTCCTCCCAGCTGGCTCTCCAGCTGGCAAAGCCCTGGTTCCTAGTCCTTGGACTCTGAGCTACAGTAGTCTCAATTCCTCTTCAGCAACATTTCTGGGTTCTTAATCTAGCTTAAGTTAGTCTCTGGAGCCTACAACCAAAATTCTTACTATTGGTATGTGTGGAACGCACTCAAATATACTTAGTTACACAAAGATCTCCACCAGAAGCACAGAAAGGCTTCTCTTTTAACTGTCAACCATTTTGCAGAGAGAAAATGATGGAAAAAAAGACAAGTGAGGCTGGCCCTGGGTGCACCTGGCTGGAGGTCCCACTCCTACAGTGGCCCATGGGCAGGGAAAGGAATGCTGTCCTTTCTTTGTTGCACCTGGAGAGGTCATGGACACCTGGCTGTGATGTGTCATCCTTGTGGTTCCCTGGGCTCCCAGAGAAGAAGACACACACGCACAGCCAGCTAAAAGCTCAGGTACTCGCTTCAAGTCCTGACGCTGACTGTCAATTTCACCTGAATTTGCTCTAGTTTCCCACGCCTGAGACCCAGCACTGCAGGCTGAGTCACTGGCTCTACAGTAAAGCCTGTCCACCGCTGTTTTCTGTGAGACGCCTTGCTGATATAACCCTAAAAAACAACATGAGGCACATTCCTCTTTGGAGAGCCATGCAAATCCACCCCACGTCACTGCCCCGCTCCTTCAACAAGCTGGTTTCAAAGAAGCCCCCACCTATAAGTGGTTGGCTCTGATAGTCTGCTGCAGAAGGGAAAATGCAGCCTCATGATGCCCAAGTCACCTAAACTTCTAAGTGAAGATGAATCCCATGCTATTAAGATTCAGGTATCATTTAGGAGCAAAAATCAAGCTGGACTCAAAAGTCCTACCCCTTAGGAGATGCTCTTACTGTGTGGTTCAATAGTTGACATAGCTTCCTTTTCTGAAATCACCATTTGACAGAAGTGGTCTCCAATGTTGGCCAGGATATACTTTGCTGTGTCCAAATCAGTTCCCACCACGTTTTTAATTAAAGGCAGCCATAAGCCAATGGCCTCCGTGTCATATTTGTTGGGTGTTAAGAAGCCTTCAACTCGCAGCACGCCGTGTTTGTTGAATTGTAACCTGGGAAGGGTGGAAAATAAAAGTGGTTATATGTGTGTACATACATACAGCATTAACATATTTATATGTTTAAGAAACAATTCCCCAAGAGGAAACTGAACAGAGTTAACCTTTATTGAGAGCTGATGGCAGGCCAGGCATTATTCAAAACACATATTAATATACGTATATGCTGACATAAGTTCACAGCTCATCAGGATCGTGTATCTGGTGCTTCCACAATCTGCTAGAGAATGAATGGGCTAAACGTGTATGTAAAAATCTCGGCTTCACTAAGCAAGCCTGAATCTGAAAAGGTCCTGGCACAGACATAGTTAACGGGCTCAAAGATCTGTGCGTTCACTGCAGCTCACCAGTAAGCTTTCACTTGGGTAATGCTGAAGAGAAGAAGGAGTCTGGGAAAGAATTAAAACTTGACGCTTGTGGTGACTGGAACTAGCTGAGCCTGCAGACATGTAGGGCTATGAGAGAGGGACACACACCTAAAGCTCCTCTGTGCCTACAACAACAGAGCCGATGTCAACGTGCGCGTCTTCACCCAGGATGCAAGAATTGAAAGAAAACCAATTGGACTTCTCAAAAAAGCAACTTGCAAGTCAACATTTTGGTCTGTAACACTGAGAGTGCTTGTTTGTGAAGGCACGGCTCTCAGTGCTGGGTCAAAGGTCCAGGGAACATGTACCCAGGGGCAACCTGCCTGGAAGCTGGGTAGGCAGAACACATGTAGCAAAGGTTAGAAGCAGACACGCCTGCTGGCCCAGTAACACCCCGCCTAATAACCTGTCCAAAGTAAACAATCAGCGCTGTGAACAAAGAGACAATCACTTCTGTACTGTTCGTAACACTAAAACCACTAAGTCATCTGAGTTGGCTCAGTGAACTACCAGACACTGCTGTGATGGGTTCTTACACAGTAATTCAAAGGTATTCTGAAGAAAAAGGCCAGCATGATCGAGTGGGCCCCGTGCACGGGGACAGTCAGGTGCTGCCCCCGATGAAATGTGCCTCACTGCATTTTATGAGCATGCAAACACTTCAAACACACTACAGGGCTAGTGGTAGTTACCACAACGGTTTTTGCTGAACCTTCAGCATTGTTTTAAAATCTGTGTTAGTTTTAGAAATGGAGGTTTGTTTTTTTTTAAGCTTCTTGCTTTAAAAAAAAAAAAGGAAAACAAAATGAGAAAATAACACGCAACAAGATCTAGATTAAAAATACAGTCTCCACCCTTCTTAATTCTAGATTCACTGTTCACTGAAGACAAACAACAGCTACAACAAAAACCCAGCTCAGTGCTGTTGAGTCAATCCTGATTCACAGTGACCCTACAGGACAGAGTAGAACTGCCCCACAGTTCCCAAGGAGCGCATGGTAGGTTCGAACAGCTAACCTTTTGGTTAGCAGCCATTGCTCTCAACCACTACACCACCAGAGTTTCCTGTAGAAAGCAGAGAAAGGCATGCTGCAGGGCCTCCACTGTCAGAATACTTTACCTCCTAAAGTGGAAGAAGCGACAAAACACAGGCGAGTCTTTCTGCTGCTCCTTATCCTTGCGCAGGCTGTCCAGGCGACACTCACGACACTTGGGAAGCTGGGCGATGATATTCACACAGGAGTCATCCTGCACAAAGGCCTCGCCACTCTGCTGCAGCTTCTTGAGTCTGGCTGGGTCAGTCAACACTGACTTCCGGGATGGGGCTAGGAGAACCAAAGACAGAGGAAATGGGACCTCAAATTTCTGAAAGTCTTTGCACTGCTTCAGTATCTGCCTGAATTCTAGTCAAAGGGTAGTTTTTCCAAAGGGAGAACTCCCTTTCACCACTCCTAGTTTAACAGCAATTTCTAAGAACTGCTTAACAGCAGACAGCTATCAGAACAACTGGGCCAGGTCCGCTCTCTGAGTTCTCCTTTGGTGAATCCACGTGCCACCTTAAGACTCCAAATGCAACAGCCAGACTCACAATTCTACACAAATATTTTGGGAAGACTTTTCAAATCACATATATAATTGAAATGCACTGTAACATTAACAATGCACACTTTCGCCTCAATAAACAACTGATTTTGCCCTTCCCACATTAAAAAAAGACTGATTTGAGGTGTTTTTTAAGGGTACTTTGCAGAGGCTAACCAAGCAGCATCTCTGCACAGGCTGGTCTACAAAATAAAAGCTGTCTTCTACATATCTCCAAGAGATGTCATTGGGTGCGTTCTATGGGGATTAAGAGCACCAGCTAGGCACAGGATCGTCATTCTAAGCAAACACAGGCTTTAAATTTTCATCTGCAGCAGGCAGAAAAATTGAAGAGGAAAATTTAGCATGGCTTCTAAAACAAGAAAAAGAAGAACTGTAACAGGAAAGAAACAATAATCTGTCTGTATCATCCCAAATAACACAAAAAGGGATCCATTCATAAACCAAGAGCCCGAAGGAATATTTCACAGAAAACAGACCAAAAAAAAAAACGTTTCTCAGTGTGCAAGAGAGCTGGGAAATGAAAAGTAGATTTTTAGGCAAACAAACAAATGTTAACCAATGAAACAGAACAATTTCTGGAGAACCAGCTGAGACATGGGGGAAGGCCCAACTTGAAGCAAACTGGAGGGTCCTAAACCAAGGCTTCAAATAAATGTCTTCAGTAATGACCTAAGAGGTGCCCTAGCCTTGCCTCTCTGACAGCAGGCCTCGCACACACTGTGAAATGCTAGAGGATGCTTTTAGGCCTCCATCACTTCAAACACTTTGTTACAGAATGAAAGAAAGAAGAGAAAATAAAGAGATTAGGAGAGCAGGGTTGGAATTTCAATTACTCAGCCACTGAAGAGACATCACCCTCTGAGCTGAACCAGGTTTCCACAGACTGAAGGCCGAGTCCAAAGGTTATACCTATTCTGCCCTGGCCTAACAGAGAAACCATCCAGAAATCAGCACACTGAATTACCTGCCTCCAGCTCTGGAGTGCGGAGAGCAACTGCTGATCCTGTCTATGACTTTCTCAATTCAGAGCAGAGCCAAGGGGAAACGCCATGTCTGCTTCTCTGCAGAGAACACAGGCCTGTCTAAACAGAGAGAAGGCAGCTGCTCGCCTTGAGCTGGCTTTTGTTCTACAACTTCCAAGGAAAGCAAGGGAGCAGAACAGTTTTCTAGTCAAGTCCTTCTGCGCCCACAGGCACTACTAACGGAAGCAGTGCCAGAGCTCTGTGTCGGCCTAGGAGCACATGCACATCCCACAGCTGGAAGTCACAGCAGACAGCACACACTAGGTGTAACAGGGTTTTAAATTTCTCTTAGAATCATTCTAGATGGAGAAAAACTGCACAACACATTACAGGAGACCAAGCTGGGCTCCATAACTCACTTATGTATCTAGAATGTGCTTTATCAATCTGAATTTCTACTGTTTCTTCATATAACATGAGAATAATCTGTTTCCAACAACTCTTTCAGTATGACGGCTGATAGCTCAAAAAGAATAAAGAAACAGGTATGGTTATGCATATTCGCTGTCTTTTCAGGAGTTACATAACTCTTGAGGGACAGCATAATCTTAAGTAATTCATTTTATGTGAATTAACTAATGAGTCCTGGTGGCTCACTGGTTAAGTGCTTGGCTGCTAAACTGAACTGCTGTATCAACTTGGGCCTCAAGAATGAAGAAGCTGGGTTAGAGGTATCTCCAGTCAAGAACTCCTCTTCCTGTTCCTCCAGTCCTACATCAAGACACACACTCAAATCCATACCTCTCACCCTTTAGTTTCAGAGATGTCTGCAATAAAACCTAGAGTGCAGATACATTTATTTTTTACTTATCTAAATGAATCACTTTTTTAAAAGTTTAAAGTCAAAACCTATACTCTTTTTTCCCTTTAGTTGTCAGTATTAAAAGGGACTTTTAAATTGGAGCCCCTCTGGCCCTCTGACAGACTGAGCTATTCATTTCTTGTAATCACAGTAACAGACCCTCTCATTACTGCCATCACTGGAACACGTTCTTGAACTTGGTACCCACAGTGTGAAATAACACATTCCATTTTCCCCATAAGAAGAGTATTTCATTTTAAGTTGTGAGTGCACTGGTACCTCACCTTAAGCAGCGGCCCTCTGCCTGGTGTTTCGGCCCCATCTTTAACATCAGTAACCAAACATCCCTTTCCAGGGGTGAGAATGCAATCCTAGAACTTTTATAAAAATTTCAGATCTGACCTCCCAGTTTCGCCGAGACTGTCACGTCTTCCACTTAGATGTCCCCAGCAAAAGCTGAAGGAACCATCAGGTCACTGCTCATCCCATTTCAAAGACATTTTCTTACAAACTGACAATTGGGAATCACCTGGTTACTCCTCTCACAGGAACCAGTGAGTTACACAGTTAAGTGTATCTAGCAGATTCCATGCAGCTTGTGAACAGTGACAGAGACCTTTGCTCATTCACAGGATAAAAACTGTTGAGTAAGAAGCCATCTGTGTCAGACAGTTCATCTGTATTTCTATACACATGGGACCAGATGCGTGAAAACATCAGCAGTAATGATTTAGGACCTGACTTGACTCTTTAAACTTTCTGAACTTTTGTGTGAACTTCTACAAAGTCATTTCACATATCTGCTTATAAGGTAAGAAACAGGTACATGCACATATACTATGACCTTTATCCTTCTCCCAATAAAGAAATGTAGACATACATACTCACCACTCTGGATTTTATTGTTGCTTCTGGTACAACAGCTGTCCTTATCTAACTTTACTGAAGATTCCTGTAAGTTCTGTGGCCAGCAACCTAAAGTAGAAGGGTCTACCTTTTTCCCCACACAATTATTAGGGCTGTCACCATTATTAGCACCCGCTTTTTCTTCTGGCTTATTTGACAGGGCAACATGGACATTAGATGTGGAAGGTACATGTTCTAGGTGCTTCTGCAGTTCAGGAATATTGACCATTTCCACTTCCGCTTTAGAAGACACCTTTGGGGGTCCACACTCCTTCAGGAGGCTGGCCGCTGGCTGAGTAACAGACTCCACTCTGTTTTCCTGGTCAGCATTGGTCTTCAGTTGGGGACAGCTACTTTGGGGCTCACTCAAAGTCTTCAAGTCTGCGGTTCCAATCTGAGACAGCTTGGAAGACAGCATCCCCACTTTGCAGACAACATCTGGCTTTGTTCTCAGTATTTCAGGCTTTATATTTAGACAGGAAGCCAGCTCTTCTGGTAAACTCTGTTTATGACATCTGAAAGAGACAGCACAGAACACTAGCATTCAGGCCTCCTATCTTTCTCACCCACCTTTTAAAATCAAATGTTGGGTTCACCAAGGCAACCAGTATGAAAATGAAAGAAAAAAGTGCTCTGAAAACAGGTTTCTGTGAGCTCAAGATCAAAGTAATCCATTAATAGTGTGGCAAAAATAACTTCACCACTCTTAGAAAAATAGCCCCCTAAACCCTGTCTTCGTGTTCTCATAGACTGTCACAGCTTCAAGCTAGTTTTCCTTCTTACAGCGTAAGGACCGTCAGCTTTCTCCCAAACAAACTCAGTATCACACAGCATCAAAAAATACACACGGCAGATTAGAACTTCAGTGGTTTTCACATGTTAAACTCGAAGTCTGTGCAGGACCAATTCGAAAGTTTCTTTTTTCATTTCAGAGAAATCTCCATTAAATACTTTCTATTTGGTAAAGATAATGGTTGAATTTGAAAGGTAAAAACAGCACTGTTGCAAAGACTTGGAAATACAATCCCACGTCAATCAAATTCATTAACAATTCTATATGTAATGTTAGGAATCCCCTCCAAGCTAAACATCATGCAAAAAGTAAATTAAAACCTAGCAACTAACAAATGTGGTATATCCACACAATGGTTTATTTATTATTCAACCATAAACAAATACAAACTGCTAACACAGGCTACAACACGGATAAACCTTGAAACCATTAAGCTGTGTGAAACACAGCAGCCACAGGAGAGCAGGCACAGCCTGATCCTGCTCACGGAAACTACCTAGGAGAGGCAAACGCAGACAGACTACAGCTTCTTGGGGGAGGACTGCAGCAGGGATGCAGGGAACAGGGAGTTAATGCCTCAGGGCCACTCAGGGTCTGTCTTGGGTGACGAAGACTTTCGAAAATAATGGTAATGCTTGCCTCACACAGTGCATTAATGTCACTCAGTTTACACCTAAAAATGGTTACAATGGCAACTGTTTTTGTTAAATATACTTTCCCACATCAAGTTTTAAGACAAAAGCTAATCACTGAGCCTCAGCCGCGTGAACCCCTGTCCTGCTGTGAACAACACGAACACAGCCTCTACACCCGTCCGTTCCTTCTTGTCTGGTCGGTGATCAGGACCCAAAGCTAACAGAAGAGACAACCAGCCAATCACTTTGCTTGTTCTCTGAAGAACGATTGGGAACTTTTGCATCTCAGGAGGGATGCCCCTACAGTATTTGTGCTTCTCTGGATCTCGTCCTCGAGTCTTTTCCCCAGTAAAGCACCTAGTCCTCTTCTTCTAATGCATCTTTTTTTTTCATCGCTAACAGAGGCAACAGAAGAATTTCTCTTAGAAACCTTCGCTTAAATGCGACTGAACCTACTGTTTCCTCTTGCTCCTCTGAAGGTTGCTTCTCCTTCCCTCTGACTGCTGTGCTGCCACCCTCCCAGCTCCGTCTCACGGCACCCACTTATCTCCCCATGAACCAGCACAATTAGCCTCTTTCCCACCTGTTGGCAGTGATCCCCTAAACCTGCTTTTCTACACCACAGTTGCTCCTATCTTAAGTCTTTATCAACTGCCTGTACAGGCCGTCACCCTTCCCAGAAGACACCCTTCCCTTAAAACATGTCTGTTAGCCTTGAACCCACCTGAAACCTCTAGTTGAACTTCACATTACTGACTTGTTTTCCTCACCTGTTAGTAAGAATACTTTCCACTATTATTATTATTTCTATGACTAAAATGGAAACCCCAGTAGCCCAGTGGTTAAATGCTATGGCTGCTAACCAAGATGTCAGCAGTTTGAATCGACCAGGTGTTACCTGGAGACTGTATGGGGCAGCTCTGTTCTTTCCTGCTGGGTTACTGTGAGATAGAATTAACTCGACAGCTGTGGGTTTTAATCTCTCCTCCTCTCGTCTGTACCTGGAGTCAGCTCAAGGAGAAGCACTCACTGTGACCACACCTCCTCTCCCCCTCACTCCTGCTGGCCTCAGTCTTCCACACACACCCCATCTGCTTCCTCTTCCTTGGACACAGATGCTCACTGCACAGCTGTGCGTTTCCAAGGACCAGCCTCTCTCTCTACCATCAGGCAAGGATGCTTCTCTTTTCTCACGGCCCATCACTTCTGTCCCACTTTCCACGTTGTTTTGTACATCTACTACACTTCCTGATGCTGACAACATCACATCAGTCTTTCCTTTGGGAAACACTAACAAAAACCTCTCCAGACCGCTGAGGTAGACGGAGAACAGGGTGACAAGGTCATTGTGTCAAATCTCAGTCACACTCTCCCTGAAACATGGGTGTGGATTAAGTCTCATCACCCAAGCAAAGTACACCTCAGACAGGAAGAATCCTAACTAAAGTCACTTTTCTTACTACTGTAAATAAACATCCACATCGCATGACTACTCACCCTTGAGGAACTTTGGCCCCCAGGTTGGGCGGCGAGTGGGCAGCCTGGGGAGTGTTTTGCTGCCTTGGGTCCTTACTTGGTGGAGTTGCCGCAGTGCAGCCCAGGAGGATCTCCTTAAAAACTGCAGTGGGAACGGACTGGACAGGACACACACTGGGGGAGGCCTATAAGACAGCAGACCAACAGATATTAAAGTGAAAGTCCCTAGCTGGGAAATAGCAACATGCTAGCAAAATTCAAGATTCTTTGCTTAGCTTACTAAACAAGGGCAATGTTATAACTAAAAGAATACAACAGTTGAGCAAGCGATTAATTAAAAAAATAAGGACTCATAGATGGTGCTCAGCCACCACCGAAGACTGCGCTGATAGGGAACATAATGTAGAGTCCCTGATGTCGCATGAGAAAAAGGGGAGCACAGAGCTAGAACTCTTTTCAAAGGTCAGACCTGATGGTCCAACATCCTGGAGGGTCCCCTGAGAACATGTCCCCTGGACTGGCTGTTAGCCCAGAGCTGAAAGCAGTACTGAGGCCAACTCTTCAGAGAAAAATTAGACTGGACTATGGGTAACGCAGGCAGTGTGTGTGCTTCTGGGCTCACATACATGAGGCTGTCTGACCACCTCCCCTCTAGAGGTGACAGGGGAGGGTGGAGAAGAGGGGAGAAGTGTTGGTTGAAGGAACACCAGAAGTAGCAAGTGCAGCGGAGGAGTGTGCTGTCACAGGGTGAGGAGAGCAGAAAGAGCTGCACAGAGATGTGTTTGGAGTTTTATATGGTAAACTGACTCGGATTGCAAGCTTTCACTTAATCACAATAAAAAAAAATTAAGGATTCCTAAGCAAAGACAGCAAATGATCATTCCAGCGTTTCTCAAAACTTCAGTCTTCCTAGAAGAGCTCATGAGCTGATCTTTCAGACCTCAGAATAATGATGCTGGGAAACTGCAGCCAGAAGTTAGTAACAATGTGTTAGTACCAACACATGAAGTCAGCCTTGAGATGGTCCTCTCCACTCATGGCAGCTTCACCAGTGCCTTCATTTAGCACTAACTGGAGCGCCCGTCATGCACCTGCTGCACGCACTGGCAGGAAACCAGACCAGAGCACTCACGTAGACAGTGGTGCCTACTGGGCACCAAGAGAAGCCTCTGCAGTGCACTAAGGGTTGAGGACACGGCTGTTGCTCTTGTATAGCTTACCAAGTCACAAAAGTCATCAGAGCTAGAAAAAAGTTCAAGTCATGATAGGCCTGTGAGAAAAAATCAGACCATCATTCCATTCCTTTTTGTGTAGTTTTATCTTTATAAAAGCATCAATGTTGGACCTGCTTCTTACCAACGTATAGTAGCCATAAAGTAAATTTCCTACTTTGGAAAGGAAAGGCAGACAGACACTCAATGGCAGCCACCCTCCACTCCACAGCTGATGCAGGCAATGTCACTCACCACCTTCACCAGCCACATGTGCTTAAACTGCAGGGCAAATGCCTTTCTCAGTCATCTCTCTTTCATACTGAAGTCATCTTCATGTCTACCTTGTCCCCAAATCCAAATGGAAATTTGAGGAGTCTTCAGAATCATCTAGTTACTAGCTTTCTAGAATCTGATACAGATGTCTACGTTTTTTAAACCTCATCATGATGTAGTTTACACAAGAATTCTGTACAGTTCACTCATGAATCTTTCTCTGAAGGCATTTATTCTGGCAGCTTTGAAAAGACTAGTATTTGTTAACAATATCTGAAAAACAGGAAGAAGTTACTTCATTAACCAAAGTTTTGGTGTCACCTGAAACTATTTTTAAAAACTAAGTGATCTGATCACATACTACTTTTATCAACTCAGTCTTCGTTAAATACTAGCTTAGTGTTCCCCAAGGGTTTTTGCTTTGTTTTTGGTTTCATCTATTCAAAACATATCCTTCAGACAATCAACTTGACCTCACTGGGCCTCAATTTCCTAATCCTTCAAATAAAGAGACTCAGTTAGCTTGTTTGTAAAGTCCCTTTCAGCTCTAATATCTTAACAGTTCTCTGGTTATCACCTATTAAAAGATTAATCTACCAAAGTTTAACTGCCAAGTCATTTCAAAATTCTTAGTCAAGGCTCACTTTTATCAAACATCCTCTCTCACATCAACCTTCTTACTCAGACTGTTCAGAGTTGATGAACACAGTCCTTTTTCTTACTCTCCTGAGTTACATCAAGACACAGAGACTGCAAACTGAAACATACATTTTTATTCTATACCACATCCACTAAGCTACTCAGTCAAAAAACAAAGAAAAAAGCCTCTATAACTCTCTCACCTCATTTATCTGATCAATGATCCAGAAAGCTATTTCCACACGATATTTACTTAATCTATGTCTTTCTTTCCTTGCCAAGACTACCACCAGCTTCTTCCTAGACTATTAAACATTTCTTAATCTGCCTGCCTTCCTCCCATTCTTAACTAGAGCCTGTGCCTCCTACCCCAAATTCATTCTACCACAGAGCAAACCTTTACAAAGATAAATTCAATCAGATCATAACACGACACACCACTGCCTACAAGAATCCTCTGTGGTCCAGTCTCCCACCGAGCCCTTCCACTCATCTGACACCACTCTCCCAGAATCCGCTGTGGGCCAGTCTCCCACCAGCCCCCTCCACTCATCTGACACCACTCTCCCAGCATCCTCTGTGGTCCAGTCTCCCACCAGGCCCCTCCACTCATCTCACCCCACTCTCTCCCATGTTCCCTGGGCCCCTGCTACACTGGCTTCCTCTCGGGTCTTCAAATATCCCAAGCCCTTTCTTGTCAGTCTTCGCACCTGCTGTGCCCTCCCTGAGCAGTTTTCATGCGGCTGCCTACTTCTACTTGTTCAACTCCAGAGCTGCTGAAAAGCCACCCTCTGAGAGATCCTATGACCACTCTTTCCAAAGCAGCACCTCACAAGCCACACTTGCTCTTTATCATAATCGTGTATTTCTATCATTCATGGCACTTATCACACTATGGAAGTATCTTTATGTAATTACTTGTATTACTGGTCTTCCCACAACAGCAGGGAAGAGGCAGAGACCCGATTCCTCTGTCCATTGATATACTCCACAAGGCCAGACACATAGCAGCTGCCGACTGGTGGAACACAGAATGAAGGAATGCTGTTAGCACTCACTACTCTGAAGTAACTCTTCACAGGACTTAGGAGTGATCTGAGCAGGCAGGCGGTACTGCACGCCACTGTCTATCCGGGGCATGGCACACACTGTTCAGTAAACATCTGTTGGAAGGAGGGAGTGAAGGGGACAGGGTTGTCTTCAACCTGCTGCTCACCGCACCAAGGCAAGGATTTAGAGAGGAGTGACAAGACCGCGTGGTGGCTAAGCGTAGCAGGTTCTGGCCTGAGACCTCAGTTTGAACGCCGTCTCTGACACTAACTAGCGCACTATTCTGTATTACTCCACTCCACTTTCCTCGTCTGTAAAATGAGAGCAGTGAGACATACTTTTTTGGTCTGCTTTACCACAGAGCCTGGTACTTACTAAAATAAGTCTGAGAGATTAGCTGTCTCAAGGCAGAAAAATACTGTAAAAATAGTTGTTACAATGAGTGTGCAACTGCATTAGAATTAGCATAACTTAGGCAGCTCTTCCTTTAACAAACTCAAGTATATATCATTCCATTTTCCTCCAGCTGAACTCAGCAGGGACAGGACTCCGATGCCCAGACGACTCTTCAAGGGCACACCTAAGCACCGGCCTCTGACTCAACAAATGGCCAAAGTGACTTCTTACCTGAAGGGTTTCCCCTGAAGGTCTTCTATACCAGTCATGGCAATAGTTCCTCCCTGCCAGCAGATGGAGATAATGTAATTGAGCGTAGGGTGGTTTTCTAAAAGGACACTGCTGGCTCACACGCCGCTGCAGACTCCTTCTCAGCGAACCAAGCAACAGGAGAACCCTGAGGAACCGTGTGCTAGGCAAAGACCTTCAAGGTGCCAGATGTTACCAGCAAAGAGGCCTTAGTCAAGACTCTTGTCTACCTAATCCCAAACTCCTGTTCTCTAGAGACCACCCTAGAAAACCAAACTCGACGCCCGTTCCCTACGTTTGGAAAGTGCAGCTACAGTCAGGAGCGCACCAAGGACACTGCTGTCCTCACCCTTCACTCACACACATCCGTTAATTAGGCTCTGTTTCTTCCCCCACTTCCTCATTTACCTCCCCAACCGTCTTAAAATCTGTACCAGGCCAGTTTTTCCAAAATTTGTCTCATTACAAGGATCACTCAAGGGAAAAAAAAAGTACTTCTTGTTAGGGAAAACATTCACCATACACTGTAAGTGGATTAAGTGCACTACAGAAGAGCTGGTGTTCAGTCTATTCTTGTGTGTGTGTGTGCGTGCACACGCGCGCACACGTTTCCAGTCTCCATGAACACGCAGGGAGGAAAGAGAGGAGGAGGACAGGAGGGAACTATTACACAATTCAGTCTCTGAGAAGAGTAAGTACCAATAATGCTTCTTTTCTTTACTATGCTTTTCTAAGTTAACCAAAATTTTGAAAATGAGATAAACTTTCATAATAAAACTCTAAAAACATTATCACACTAGTAAAAATCTGTCCAGAGGCCCTGGTGGTGCAGTGGGTAAGCACTCGAGCGCTAACTGAAAGGTGGGCGGTCTGAACTCATCCAGCGGCCCCGCACAAGACAAACTTGGCAATCTGCTTCCGTGAAGATCACAGCCAGGAAGAACTCCATGGGGCAGTCCGACCCTGTCACGTGGGTCCACGCTGGGTCGTAAGAGACTGGACAGCTCCCAACAACAAAAGACAACAACAAAATCTACTCCCCTCAACCTTTCTTTACCATCAGTTCTGCCACTGTTTGAGAATGAGATGACTAGCACAGGGTTTCAGAGCTGATTTAGTTTCTTGAGAGGCGAAGGCTCAGACAGGTTAAGGGACTCATCTGGAAGCCTCCTCAGTTCAGGAGCACAAACCACACTCAGCAGTAGGAGTGTGCTGGGCACCGTGCTGAGCGTGATAAACAGAGATGCTCCCTGCCTGTCAGGAGTCTCTGTCAGGCCAAGAAGACCATTCTCTCCCCCTCGTCCCATGCGTATGTTCTCTACATACATACACACAACAATGTATACATTGTCCCATTTTCCAAGTACCTCCTGGAAGGTTACAGATTTACTTCTTCAAGCACCTCTCCTATCCCTCACTGATAAACTTACTATTTTGAAGACAGGCACCTTCCCCAACAGGAGGTCCCCACTGGCTGCATTCTTGCCTGTACCCCAGGTTAATAATGTCCCCACTGTCCATCGAGATACCATTCCTGTTCCTTGGCTCCATCCCCAGGTTGCCCTCCTTTTCATTGCACACTCAAGTCTTTGCACTGATAGTCACTGCAGAGGGAAAAATGAAAGGTATTCACGCAGTGAAGAGAACCCTGGTGGCAAAGCAATTAAGTGTTACGTCTGCTAACCAAAAGGTGGGCAGTTCAAATCCACCAGGTGCTCCTTGGAAATGCTGTCTAGCAGTTCTACTGTATCATACAGGGTCAGTATGAGTCACAGTTGACTAGATGGCACTTTTTTTTAATACAGTGAAACCTGTTAGAGCTGGAACTGGGTGGGACTGCCTTGTTTCTCTGGATCTCAAGTTTTCTTCTTTTGACATGGTACAGTCTCACTTCTATTACTCATTTCAGTGGAAAATATTTGCATTTTCCTTCTCAGACAGGCTCCCACCTGACACGGGTTCCAGCTTTTGCAGGCTTTACTATATTGTTAGTTGTTGTTGTCACGTGCCATCGAGTCAGTTCTGACCCACAGTGGCCCTATGCAGAACAGAACGAAAACACTACCTGGTCTTGCACCACATCCACAATCGTTTTTATGCTTTAGCCCATTGTTGCGGCCACTGTGTCAGTCCATTTGGTTGAGGGTCTTCCTCTTTGTCGCTGACCCTCCATTCTACCAAGCATGACATCCTTCTCCAGGCCTGATCCTTCCTGAAAACATGTCCAGGTATGTAAGACACATAGAGTCTTGCCATCTTTACTTCCAAGGAGCACTCTGGCTGTTCTTGTTCTAGAACACATCTGTCCGTTCTTTCAGCGATTGACGGTACATTCAACCTTCTTTTCTGACACCACAATTCAAAGGCATCAGTTTTTCTTTGTTCATTATACAGCTTTCACACGTATACGATTAGACTGAAAATACTATAGCTTGGGTCAGGTGCATTTTAGTCTTCAAAGTGACACTTTAAAAAAATCCTTTGTAGCAGCCTTTCTCAATGCAATCTGTCTTTTGATTTCTTGACTGCTGCTTTCAAGGGTGTTGATTGTGGACCTAAGTAAAATGAAAGTCCTGACAACCTGAATCCTTTCTCCATTTATGACAATGTTGCTTAACGGTCTAGGTGCAATCCATACTGAAGGCTATGGTCCTTGATCTTCATCAGTATGTGTTTCAGGTCCTCTTCACTTCCAGCAAGTAAGACAGTGTTTTCTGTATAACACAGGTTGTTACCAAGTCTTCCTCCAACCCTAGTGCCTTGTTCTACTTTGTAGATTTCAGCTTCACTTCTTGGATTATTTGCTTGGCATATAGATTGAAAAGGTATAGTGAAAGGATACAACCCTGACATACACCTTTCCTGACTTTAAACCACGCAGTGTCCCCTTGTTCTGTTCACATGACTGCCTCTTGATCCATGGACCGATTCCTTAAGAGAACAATTAAAGTGTCCTGGAATTCCCATTCTCGGCAATGTTAGCCATAATTTATTGTGACCCACACAGTCAAATGCCTTGCATAGTCAATGACAAACAGGTAAACATCTTTCTGGTATTCTCTGCTTTCAGCCAAGATCCACCTGACATTAGCAATGACATTGCAGATTCCACATCCTCTTCTTCTTCTTTTTTATTATGATCGAGTGAAAATGTATACTCCCATATAAATTTACATGTCCACCTATATGCAGCTTTAACTGCTCTCCCTGCCCGGTGACAGCACATTATTCCTCTCTGATCCATACATGTCTCATCCTCCCAACAGTCTCCTTTCCCCTCCTCTCCACCCACTCTCCTTCCTCCAGCCAGAGGTCAGCAGGATGATATCCTATAGATGCACAGAACCACAAAGTGCATCCAATATATGGTCACTCTGCGTCGCCAAATCCAATCTATTCGTGTAAGATGAGTGGACCTTCATTACAGTTTATGGGCAAGATCAGCATCAGGGCTAGGGGCCATGCTCCCAGGGGAACCTCGAAACTGCTGGACCATCAACTGTGGTCTTTGAGTGGAGATCTCAGAGTGCACCCCTTTTATTCTTGGGTTGCCAGTGAGACTCAACTAAGTGAGCTCCATCGCGGCTATCACTGGTGGTGGCTGGGCACCATCCAGTTCTTCCGATCCCAAGTTGATACAGGCACCCACTCATGTGGGTCTCTCTATCTTCTGGGTTGTCTTTACCCCATGTCATTTTGGTCCTCTGAGAGCATCCGTTCCTGCTGAGTTGGGACCATTCGCTGTGCCCTCAGATGGCAGCTTGGCAGCTTTTAAGACCCCAGACGCCACTCACCAATGTAGGGTGCAGAGAGCCCTCTTAGCAAAATGCTAGTTGTGCCAATTGGCATCAATTTCACCTAAGAACATGGCCTCCTGCCCCATGCCCCAGCTACTCTGTCCTTGCAACATTGGGTTAAGTTGGAAGGAGTATTCAAGTTATGCAGAAGTCCACTTAATATTGTTCGTTTCTAATGTGTGCCATCACCGATTTCACCCAACCAAATTTCTACCAACTATCTAATCTAAACCCTCCCCGCCTCGCACTCCTTCCCTCCCCTCCCTTGTAGCCATCAAAGAGTCCTTTCTTCTATACATAACCCTGTTTCTGAGATCTTATTGTAGGGGTCTCATACAATATTTGTCCTTTTGTCACTGACTACTTTCACTCAGCATAATGTCTTCCAGTTGAAACCAGGTTAGGAGATGTTTCTTGGAATCATCATTATTCTTTATCATTGTGTAGTGTTCCACTGAGTATATATACCATAGTATACTTATCCATTCCTCTGTTGTTGGGCATCTGGGTTGATTCCATCTTTTTGCTATCACGGACTGTGCTGTGATAAACATTCTTGTGCATGTGTCCATTGGTGTGAAAGGCCTTGATTCTGTAGAGTATATTCCAAGTAGTGGAATTACTATGTCAAATGGTATGTCTATATCCATTTTTTAAGAAAGTGCTAGATTGCTTTCCAAAGAGGCCAGACCATTTTGCAATCCCACCACCAGTGTTGCAGAGTGCCACTTTCTCCACAGCCTCTCCAACATTTGTTGTTTTGTGTTTTTTGGATCATGGCCAACCTTGATGGGGTAAGATGGTATCTCATTGTAGTCTTGATTTGAATTTCTTTAATGACTAAAGATCGTGAACATGACTGCATGTGTTTTTGGCTGCCTGGATCTCCTCTTTAGTGAAATGTCTGTCCATCTCCTTTGCCCATCGCTTAATAGGATGATTCATCTTCTTATTGATATTTTGTATATCTTACAGATTATGGAGATCAGGCGTCGGTCTGACAGAGTTGCCAAATATTTTTTCCCATTCTGTAGGTAGCCTTTTAATTCTATTAATAAAGCCTTTGGATGAGCAAAAGTGTTTGATTCTTAATAGTGTCCATTTATCCATTTTCTCTTCTGTTGTTTGTGGTTTGTTTGACAGATTTTGAAGTCTGTCTGTGTTGTGTGTTAAAACTTCCATTGTTGTTCCTACCTTTTCTTGGATGAGCTTTATCATTTTAGGTTTGATATTTAGGTCTTTTATCCAGTTGGAGTTTTTTGTAGAAGGTGTAAGATATAGATCTTGTTTCAGTTTATTGCAGATGGATATCCAATTCTGCCATCACCATTTGTTGAAGATACTATTTTGACCCCAGTTTAATGTCTTAGGGTCTTTGTCGAATATCATCTGTTCATAGGCAGATGGTGTCATCTCTGAGGTCCAGTTCTGTTCCATTGATCGATCTGTCTGTTCTTGTACCAGTACCAGGCTGTTTTGACCACTGTGGCAGTGTAGTATGTTCTAAGGTCGGGTAATGAGAGGCCTCCCAGTGTGTTCTTCTTCTTTAGTAGTACCCTTACTTACCCGGGGCTTCTTCCCTTTCCAAACAAAATTGGTGATTTGTTTCTCCATCTCATTAAAAAATGACACTGGAACTTGTATCAGGACTGCATTATAGAAGTAGATTGCTTTGGGTAAAATAGACATTTTCACCATGTTAAGTCTTCCTATCCATGAGCAGGGTAGGTTTTTCCATTTATCTAAGTCTCTCTTTGTTTCTTGTAGTAAGGGCTTGTAGTTCTCTTTGTAAAGGTCTGTTATTTCTCTGGTTACCTTAATTCCTAGGTACTTTATCTTCTTAGGGACTATAGTAAATGCTATTGATTTGATGATTTCTTCGTTAACAGTCTCGTTGGTATAAAGGAATCCTACTGATCTGCTCATGTTTATCTTGTATCTGAGACTTTGCTGAACTCGTCTATCAGTTTGAGTACTTACAGATTCTTTGGGATTCTCTGCATATACAATCATATCATCTGCAAACAGGGAGATTTTGACTTCTTCTCTGTCAATGCAGATGCCCTTTATTTCTTGGTCTTGTCTAATTGCTCTGGCTAGAACTTCTAGTACAATGTTGAATAGCAGAGGTAAGAGTGGGCATCCTTGTCTAGTTCCTGATCTCAAGGGAAAGTCTTTCAGTCTCTCTCCACTCAGGATAATGTGGGTAATTGGGTTTGTATAAATGGCCCTTATTGTGTTGAGGAATTTGCCGTCTATGCCCATTTTGCTAAGAGTTTTTAGCATGAATGGGTGTTGGACTTTATCAAAAGCCTTTTCGGCATCAATGGACAAAATCAGGTGATTCTTATCTTTTGTGATATTTATGTGGTTAATCATATTAATTGTTTTTCTGATGTTGAACCAGCCTTGCATCCCTGGTATGAATCCTACTTGGTCATGATGGATTATTTTTTTGATGTGCTGTTGTATTCTATTGGCAAGAATTTTGTTGAAGATTTTTGTATCTAGATTCATGAGTGATTATTTTCCTTGTTTGTTGGGTCTTTCCCTGGCTTTGGTATCACGGTTATGCTGGCTTCATAGAGTGAGTCTGGGAGCACTCCATCCCTTTCTATACTGTGAAATAGTCACAGTAGTATTGGAGATAACTCTTCTCTAAAAGCTTGGTAGAATTCTGCAGTGAAGCCATCTGGGCCTGGGCTTCTTTTTGTTGGCAGTGTTTTGATGACATTTTCAATCTCATCCTTTGTGATGGGTTTATTAAGTTGTTCTGCTTCACGTTGTGATAATTTGGGTAGGTGGTATGAATCAAGGAATTTGTCCATTTCCTCTAGGTTTTTAAATTTGTTAAGAGTATAGTCTTTCATAGTATTCTGTTATGATATTTTTGATTTTTGTTGGGTCTGTTGTGACAACTCCCCTCTCATTTCTAATTTGGGTTATTTGTTTCCTTTCCTGTTTTTCCTTAGTAAGTTTAGCCAGTGGTTTGTCAATTTTGTTGATCTTTTCCAAAAACCAGCTTTGGGTCTTTTCAATTTTTTTAATTGTTTTTCTAGTCTCTAATTCATTTAGCTTTGCTCTAATATTTATGATCTGGTTTCTTCTGGTGCCTGAGGGGTTCTGCTGTTCTCTCTCCACTTGTTCAAGCTGTAGGGTTAGTTCCTTGATTTGGTTTCTTTCTTCCTTCCAGATGTGTGCATTTACGGACATAAACAGACCTCTGAGCACTGCTTTGGCTGTATCCCATAGGTTCTGGTACGAAGTATTTTCATTCTCATTGGAATCCATGAATTTCTTCACTTCATCCTTGATTTCTTCTATAACCCATGGTTTTTTTAGCAAGATGTTCAGTTTCCAAGAGTTTCACTTTCTATGTTTTTTCTGCTACTAGTTTCGACTTTTATGGCTTTATGATCTCAGATGATGCTTTGCAGTAATTCAATGGTATGGGTTTTGTTCAGAACCGCATTATGTCCTAACACGTGGTCAATTCTGGAGAATGTTCCATGTGCACTGGAGAAGAAGGTGTAATTGTCCATTGATGTGTAGAAAGTTCGGTACGTATCAATGAGGTTTAATTGGTAAACTGTGGCAATAAGGTCTTCTGTATCTTTATTGAGCTTTTTTCTAGATGATCTGTCCAGTACTGAGAGTGGAGTGTTGAAGTCTCCCACTATTATTGTGGAGTAATCTAACTCTTTTTTCAGTGTAGTCAGTGTTTCTTCGACGTATTTAGATGCTCTGATATTAGGTGCATAAATACGCAATATACTTAAATCTTACTTGTATACTGAACCTTTCAGCATAGTGTCCATCTTAGTCCGTGATGGTGGATTTTACACTAAAACTGATTTTGTCTGAGATTACGAGTCAGATCCGACTCGACGGCACTTGGCTTGGCTGGCTCTTCTCTGTTCATTGTTAGTTCGATACATATTCTTCCATCCTTTAATTTTCAGTTTGTTCCTATCTTTAGGTCTCAAGTGAGTTTCTTATAGACAACATATGGATGGGTCATGCCTTTTGACCCAAGATATCACTCGATGTCTCTTTACTGCAGCATTCAGTCCACTCACATTCAATGTAATTATTGATACATGTTCATTGCTGCCATTGTGATACACTTATTTTTGTGTTGATGTTTTCTGTGTTGTTCTTATTAGTCTGTTCTGGGACATTCTTTTTTGTGAGTTGATTTTTCACCTTTTTAAGAGCTGTTTTTGTAGTTGTTGAGACTCCTGTGTTACATTTCTTGAAATGGTATGTTACATCTTTGTTGTGCTTGGCTGCTCCTACGATCCCCCTTAATAAACTATATATGAACCCAATTTTAATTACCACCAGTCTTGTCATCTTCCTCTCCATCTGGAAGGACTATAATGACTGTAGTACATCCCTCTTTTTAATATGATGGCACCATAGTTTTCATGATAATCACTGGATTTCTTCTTTCAGTATTAAAGCTGTGATTGAATCTGGAGCCTTCCCTAACTGAGTAGAGTTCTGAATAATGTGTTCTAAAATATAAAGTTAGTGGTTTTGCTCCAACTCGATGGCACTTGGCTTTGCTAGTGGTTTTGTTCATCTAAGCCAAAGCCAAGAACTTCTTTCAGTATTTCTTGTAGTTTTGGTTGGGTTTTTACAAAGTCTCTGAGTTTCTGTTTATCTGGGAGTGTCTTAATTTCATTTTCATATTTGAAAGATAGTTTTGCAGGTACATTCTCTTCTGAATCCAGCTTGAATTTCTGGCAGTTCCATGTCAATATGCTGTTGCAATCACTTTTGAGCGATCTTGAGCAATGATCTGTATTAATTTAATCTATAATTATCCTCTTCATTCTTTCCCTAACAACTTGAGCCTCCACCTTAAGTGCAGGGCTATACACTTGCTAAGATGACAGAAGCATTGCGAGATACCTTGTTTTGGGTCAAGAATCAATTAACCTCTCCATATTGACTCTGGCGGCATAGTGGTTGTAAGACATGGCTGTTAACCAAAAGGTCTCAGTTTGAAATCCACCAGGTGCCCCCTGGATACTCTGTGGGGCAGTTCTACTCCTCTATCCTCTAGGGCCAACTGTGAGTCAGAAACAACTCAACAGCAACAGGTCTGTTTCTATGTTTTCCCAGAGATCACCAAGCATTTCTACAATATCAAAACCTGGCAGCTTATTATTCCACCTTGTTCCTCTCTTAGCTTCTGATACTGTGGGTAACTGGACACTACTATCCATGAGCTTAATTCAAAGATGCAACAATTACCGACTTAACACCCTCACTTGAAAGTCCTTATTCTATCACTTCCCTGGAGGCTTACTGTCCATTCCCTTTTAGAATAGGGAACCCTACTCCCCCAGGCCAGCCCCTTGTATTCTAGGCAACTGTATGCAGATCCTCTGATCACGTCACATTAAGTTTTCTAAGCTAGAATTATGTTCCGTAAAGTACATACTTCCATTTGTTCTACCCACTTTATTAGGAAGATTCCTCCCTTTCTCAGTACTAACATCGAGTCTTCTACTAAAACCAGATGCAGCGGCCTCCTAGATGGCTTTCCATCCCCTCAGCTACTGCCTTACTTCAGGCTCATTTCTGACAATCAGTCCCACCAGCCCAGGCAACTCCCTTGTTTGCATTAATATTTCTCCCTCTCAGTCACCTACAAAGCTCACATCAATCTCCTGAACTCAACAATCCTTGAATACCCCACCCTCCCAACCCAGCTACAGGATAAAATCCGAATTTCTCCTGCTCTGCCTCTCTTGGTATGCCTCCTATATTCCAGCCACAGTGAAAGGATCCCCTCTTCTGTGAATGGGACATATTCTTGGTCTGAGAGCTGCTCCCCCAGGGCACTGACACAGCTCCTGCTCAAAGCACTACCTCAAAGTTGATGGGAGCCCTTTGGGGATCTAGGTTATACTATGGAGTCTTTAAGACAGGGACTCTAGATACCTCTGTCTCAAGTATCCAGCACATAGTAAGCACTCAATATTCTTAACACCTTGAACAGATGTATTTGAAAATTACCTTGTAAACATTAAGACAAAAGGTAAGAATACTAATTTCTGAGTTATCTGTTTGCTCTTTCCCTAACCACTGGAGCCTCCATCCAAGAGTTCAGGTTCATATATTTAGTTAGACCAAAGCAGTATTTGATATTTTGGTTTACAAACTTTTTGGTCAAGTACCAAACTTCCCATTGCCTGTACACAGGCTTGGAAACCCTCAGCTGTTAACCAAGACGTCAGCAGTGCAAATCTACCAGGCACTCCTTGGACACTCTATAGGGCCATTCTACTCTGTTCTGTAGGGTTGCAGCAGGTTTGACAGCAGCAGGTTTAGTTTTCGGTTTGGTTTATAGGCTTGAGACCTCAAAGTGCCAACCAATCACCCTAGCTGCCCAGATTCTAGTCTATGCAGTCTACTCTGCCCTTGATCCAGACCTTCAATTCATTACTTAACTCCGTCCTGGCCTACTCCCACATCATCTCTCCTTGGCACACTCACTTAGGACCTAAGTTACCTGCCAAACACTGTCAAAAATTCAATGATAGTATCAGTTTGGTCAATTCTAGAATTCTAAGCTCCAGCCTTGAGCAAAGCATCATACATGCATTTTAGTCACTACAATACAGGCAATGACCACATAACACCAGCGCATTTGGATGCCTGAGTTATTCTGCACTGTCGTAGTCCCTGATGACGAACTCACCTAAAAGAGAAGCAACCTTACATCTCTTGATCCTAATCCTCACAATCTCAGAATAGAATTAAATTTGGTACTTGAAATCACTATGGCATTCACAGCAGCCTATACTTTCCAGGACAGAAATTACAAATGGCAAACCAACTCCTTCCTGAGAAAAACCACTGTGTTTGATTACCCAATCATAAATGACCAACAAAACTTCCTTATTATTAAAGAGGTGGTCCCACTGCCACACCACATCTACCAAAAGTTCTACATTTTCACCTCCTCTCATTACAGGCATTTTTCCGATTTAACACCCACAACTCAACTGACACTAAAAAGCAGCTCCGTTATGGCAGAATTGTCAAACCTAATGAGAACTCTCAGAACACCCCAAGCAATGAACTATTTCTTACACAGATGCTGTAAGCCAAAAGCTCATATTATCTCCATCTGCTTGAGAGTAACAAATGACGACCTAGATCTGAAACCCACAAGAAAGCAGAAAGGACAGCACAGAGCACAGAACACAGCTGTTTCCACTCTGATCAACTGATCACGCACTGTTAGTGCTTCAGCAAACTTTACTCAAGTCACAAAAACCAGTTACCTCAGAGCAAGATTTCGCTTGCTTAGAAACCGGGCTTCCATTATTCTCAGAAGACTTTCGTTTCACAGCTCCAGGTCTTGAAGAATTACCTAACATATGTAGAAATTGCTAAGTTAGTCTCTCAGTTTCTCTTAAAGTGAGAGGAAGAAAGTGGAGGCAGGAAGGAGAAGAAAACGTAGTTTAATCAAACAGTATAACTTACTGCTCGTCACAAACTTATCATGTATAACTTCCACATGAATCAGTGATGGGTCCACAATTTTCAGTGCTGGAATCTTAAAAATAAATAAAACAAAAATACTAGAAAATGACAGAGTGAGAACTCACTGAAAAGTAACTTGATTAACATAACAATAGGCCTTACGTGTAACAATTTGTTTTAAGACAACTGTGGTTATATCACTGCTCTATGTTTTAGCATAAAATAATAAAGGTGGTTGGAGCCTACAGACACCCTTTTTATAATTCTCTTTCCCACTCGAGTTAGCTTACATGAATTATTATCATCTTTACCTCCTCACAGTTGACTTGAAGAGTTTTTGATGCTGGGTTTCCATTTACAATGGTTGCTGAAAACCACTGAGTAGATGGGTCCAAGCTGTAAATTTTCACTTCTGAACCAACTAAGTTTTTGTCACCTTAAAAACAAAAGAAGTACTCTCATAAAAATGTACAGTGTCTCCTAATGGCACCATTATTCAGGACAATCTTTCAGAAAGTTTAGGAAAAAAAAAATCTGGCAAACAAACATTAAAAAATATTGCTCTCTCTCTATGAAAAGACAAACATGTCAGAAAAAGTATGGAAAAATTAAAAAAACTTTTTATCTTAAAGCACCATTTTCCTATGGATTTTACGTCAAGCAGGGGGGCAATGTATTTATTTACTCTAACATGTATCACACAAACTATTATCAGACAACTCATGAGGCCTAACTAACTGTCCTGTGTAGAGTTTTAACCAAACCAAATCCACTGCCATTAAGTTAATTCTGACTCACAGAGGCCCTAGAGAAAGCAAATTCAGGAAACTCAAAGAACTGCTCAGTGAGATAAAACAGTCAGGACTGTGAAACTGACCAAGCAATTCAATAATAATAAATGAGATGGTCAAGATCATCAAACCAACGCCTTTTCAATTTTACGTGACTGAAATTCCAAACACATCAAATTTCATGTCAAAGTATAGCTTAACATTCAAGCTATCTACTTTTTATAGTTCAGGTAATTCCTGAACTTGCCAAACTTCAGAGGCTTTTGAAAATATTAATAAAGTCCTCCAGTTGTCTAGTTGGATGCGGAAAGCAGGAAAAAAATTTAATATATATATATATATATTAGAAAATTCAATAAGAAATGAACGAGAAGCACTAAAGCTTAAACTTGTTACACGCTAATCACTGGCCAACTCATAAGTCACTAAGAGATAATCCACACACCTTGTAAAAGATGACTTTCATCCAGATGTTTCACAATCAAAGCCTGAAACTCTTTACTGACATTCTGATTATCCGAAAGGGAAAGCCGAAGGTTGTTGACATCCTGAAATATAAAAAAAATCATTGTCTTAAAGTAGTTAAGAAAAAAGAACTGTTCAAATTCTAGCTGATATTTCAATCACTTTAACACAAAGGGTTACAGTAGAATCAACCAGCCATTTGATGGTCAAAAACCACTGCAGATACCAATTAACTGGAGGCATCAAAAAGAAACCATCAGCCAATCCCAGTTCAGCAGACTGAAGTGACGGCACCACAAGCTAAGGGTGTGGGAAGCACTCAGAGTGACTCGAAGCGTAACTGAAACACGATATAACTATGAGTAAGCAAACAAAAACTATTAATCCAAGTCTAAAACAATGTATTCAGAACTGGGAATGGGGGAACAACAGGTTCAAACTCAAGGAGTGAAAAACACATAGAAACATACAGATAAAACACACAAGAGACAGATCTGTGTCATCAACCCACTGAAGTTTACCAAACAAATTATTCCACAAAGATTTGTTTAATCTAAATAGTATTCCAAATGCATTCTTCTTTATGGAAGGATGAGAAGAGAACCAAACAGAAAATATGAATGAATAGCCTAAGGCTTCAGTGAGCCACTTTGGGAACACTCCATTCTTGGCAGCAGCTCTGTTCTTGGCACAAGTCCATAGGCTTCTGGCTTTGTGTGCATAGTCAGTTATGATAAACGTATACAGAAACTGTCAATAGTAACAACCTGCCAAACCGAGTCTCTAACGGGGCAGAGAAACACCAGCACTACACAGAGTAATGCTTCCAGTAGCAGGCCTCCATGCTCTCCTGCCACTGGGACACGGAGAAACAGCAATCAAGCAGGTTTTGTCCATTTTTCCCACCATGAAGGAAAACTGGTCTTTTAGAGAGGGAAGGTGCTGGAAAATACATTTCTTTAGCCAAGTTCACAAGAAACTTGAGTGAGGATCTCCATAAGAACTCAGCACTAATTACCAGAGCAGCTCATGTGGGTTGAATTGGGTTTTCTGGGGCATTTACCGCTTGTGTAACTTCGAAAACTTGAAGAATGTTCTGTAACCTCTACTGTAAGATGAAACAGCATGTTAATGGAGAGAGCCACAAAGGGATCCTGGCAGAGTAACTCTAGTTTACCTGGGCAAGTTACAGGACTCACCAGAAGTGCCAGAAAATTGACCTGGACACATTTTTTTTTTTTTTAATTCATGGATAACAGCCAAATTCAAGCTCAAAGACAGACCTTAAATTTCAATCCTAAATTCTGCATATGCCAGTCCCTCCGGGGTAAATGTATCTCCCAGTCTCCCCAGGCTTTCAGGGTCTGGCCTGATCATCCAGATCTCTGAGAGAAAGCCCCAAACGCCAACACTCAGACCACTATTTGTTGTTGTTTGGCACCATCGGGTCGGTTCTGACTCACAGTGACCCTAGGCACAAGACAGGACAAAACCCTGCCGGTCAAGTCCCCGGCCACGCCCACAGTCGTTTTTATGTGTAAATGCATTGTTACAGCCACTGTGTCAATCCATCTCATTGAAGGTCTTTCCCTTTTTCACTGACCCTCTACCAAGCACGATGTCCTTCTCAAGAGACTGCTTCCTCCTGACAAAACGTCCCAAGTGTGTAAGACGCAGTCTCACCATCCTTGCTCCTAAGGAGTGCTCTGGTTGTACCACTTCCATTCTATGGCACGTTCAGTATCCTTCTCCAGCACAGTAAGTCAAAGGTGTCTTCTGTCTCCTTTAGTCATCGTTCAGCTTTTGCATGCATATGATGTGATTACAAATACCCTAGCTTGGGTCATCAGGCACACCGTTGTCCTGAAGGTGACATCTCTGCTTTTCAGCACTGTCAAGGGGTATCATGCAGCAGATTTGTCCAGTGCAATGAGTCTTTTGATTTCTTGCTTCTTTCTGCTGCTTTGATGTGGAAACTCGGTGGCACGGTGAACGAACTGTTACGGCTGCTAACCAAAAGGTCGGCAATTCAAATCCACTGGGCGCTCCTTGAAAACTCTATGGGGCAGTTCTACTCCATCCTATAGGGTTGCTATAAATCAGACTTGAGTTGACAAGCAGTGGGTTTGGTTTTTGGCTTCCATGAGCATTGACTGTGGATCCCATAAAATGAAATAAATCCTCAACAATTGCAATCTTTTCTCCATTTATCATGACGTTGCTTGCTGGTCCAGCTGTGAGGGTTTTTGTTTTCTTGATGTTGAGGAGTAATCCACACTGAAGGCCATGGTCTTTGATCTTCATCAGTAAGTGCCTAATTTCTTTTCACTTTGAGCAAACAAGGTTGTGTCATCTGTATAACACAGGCTGTCAGCTACTCTTCCTCAAATCGACGCCCCATCTGTCTTCAGTCCAGCGTCTCAGGCTATTTGCTCTGCAGATAGGTTGAGCACCAAACCCAAATCTACTGCCATCAAGTTGATTCCAACTCACAGTAACTCTATAGGTCAGACCAGAACTGTCCCGTAGTTTCCAGGGACTATCTGGTGGATGTGAGCTGCTGATCTTTTACTTAGCAGCTATAGCACTTAACCACTCGGCCACTGGGGTTTCCACAGACTGAGAATAGGTATGGTACAAGGACACAACCCTGACATGAATCTTTCCTGACTTTAAACCAGGCAGTATCCCCATGCTCTGCCTCTTGTGCCTCCTGACTACTATTAGTAGCATTAGTAAAAGTGAGAGGAGCACACATCACCCTCCCTCTCAATTGTTACTATTACATCAACAACATAGCAGGTTTTAACACATTACTATCCCACAGTACATCAATTTCATGTCTGTTTGATCTCTCTGTGTACATGTAACAACTTACTGATAGAAATTTCTCTTTTTCAGTCTCCAGAAACTAAGAGTTCTACCTCAACTGAGAACCTTGGATGCATGTAACATGTAAATCAAAACCAAACTGCTTAGAAGCAAAAAGCCATTTATCAGTAAAGCAAGACATCCCCATCTCCCTGCATATTTCTGGACCTGAAGGTAAAGAAAAAATGACCTTAAGGTTAGACTTCTTAAGGTAGACAAAATATCAAGATACCTACCTAACACATGAAGGGAACCTGCATTTGAAATTAACTGAAATAAAAGCATCCTCCTCCATTTACACATACATTACACAACAAGGCTCCGACTGACAACCTGCTTTCAGTCACTTCCAGGATATGAAAGTAAAAGTGATGCTTTGTAACAGACAGAAAGTGAATGCTTTCAATTTTCCAAAATAGCCCCAGCACTGGCAATGACCATCGACCTAAACTGCCCCTTAGCACACAGGCATAATTGTTGGACACGTCACAGAAACAAGTCAGGTCAGTCTCTGCAGTCACTAAAGTGAAGCAGTTAAAGGGGGTTATTAAGGTTCATAAATGCCATCTAAAGGATGACTGCTATTATAAGACCAACATTACTCCCAGGGCAGTGATTTGTGGAGATAAATACATCTGTGTGTTCTTTCCCTCCCTTCCTGCCTTTTAATATTTTCATAAGAGAGAGAGGAAAAAAGTCACAGATGAGCAAGCAAGACCCAGGAGGTTAAATGTTATGAAGAAGATAGGAGTCATGCAAGCTCATCTTTATGCAAGCCGACTACGACAGCTTTTTCCTGCAGTGCCACTGGGTGAATTCAAACCACCAACCTTTTGGCTAGCAGCCAAGTGCTTAACCACCATGCCACTGGGGTTCCTTTCAGATACAGAGACACAGTACAGATAAAGATTTTTATGCAAATAACAAGTACCTTCTTCATCTGTTTGCCAACCACACCCTCCCTCTGAGGTATTTCCATAAGCAGTGGCATTTATGCAAACACCCTGCAGGAGGAAGGCACAGCTGGGAAACAGTCACAGACTTGTGTTCTCTGTGTAGATACACATACAGATGTGCGTGTGGATTTAGAAATACAGGTATAGTTACAGATACAGACAAATATGAACAGGTTCTCTGTTTTACCTGTATAGGCTTCAAAACGTCTTTAGAAAGAAATACACTTTGCTGATCTCCTAGGAACCGAACAGAAGTTATGGATCCCAAGCCAGCTTTGTCCAAAAGAGATTTGTACACCTGAAACAAACAAAAGAAGGTGTTTTGGACATCATTACTGATGTCAGTATAATTCTAAACACTGAGGCTAGCAATTTCTCACACAGAAAGAAAACAGAAGAGCATTAAGTTTTTTTATTTACTGTAAGAATTTCAATAATTATTTCTGCAACCACAAAAAGGTTATACAATTTCTATCTAAAGCCAACAAGGATACAGCCTAGGATAAAACTGTACTGCTTACAAATAGTTAACAAAAACTAATTCTTAAAATTTCTCCTAAGAAGGAAAAGAATCATAAATTCAGTCTTCAAAACAAATGGACTTGAGTGATCATCTCTAAAAAGGAAATCAAAATCCAGATTTACCAAAGGATTCATCCAAAGTTAAAAAACAAGTTAGATCAAAAGTTGGAAAACATACTGCCACACAAATGATAATTACATGGTCTGCTGTGTGGTGTTAGAGAAACTGTATAAATCGGAACAGACAAGAAAAAGGAGACCATGGTAATACTGACATTGAGATACTTGCTTGGTACTCTGCCTTCACCATCTAGCTCAAGGGTTGGCCCACTTTCTTGTAAAGGGGCTAGATGGTCAACACTGTAGACTCTGCAGACCACATGGTCTGTCACAACCACCTAGCTACCAGAGTGTAAATTCTAGGTTGTTGTTGTTAGCTGCCATCGAGTTGGTTCCAAGTCATAGCAACTTGAGGGACAAGAGAAGGAAACAGTGCCAGGCCCTGCACCACACCCACACTCACTTTTATGGTAGCTGTTGCTGGTAGGTGGCAGTGAGCTGGTTCTAACTCATGGTGACCCTAAGTACGACAGAACGAAACTCTGCCCAGTCCCATGCCGTGCCTAGAATAGTTTGTATGCTTGAACCCATCACAGCAGCCACTTTGTCAATCCATCCCCTTGAGGGCCTTTCTCTTTTTCACTGACCTTCCACTCATGCAAACATGATGTCCTTCTCTAGGGACTGATTTCTCCTGACAACATGGCCAAGGTATGTGTGAGAGTCTCACTTTCTTTACTTCCCGGGAGCACTCTAGTTGTACTTCTTCTAGAACAGATCTGTTTGTTCTTTTGGCAGTCCATGGTACCTTCAATATTCTTCCCCAACACAATTCAAAGGCATCAATTCTTCTTTTGTATTCCTTATTTCATTGTGTAGCTTTCTCATGCATATCATGTGACTGAAAACACCATGGGCTGGGTCAGGCACACCTTAGTCTTCAAGGTGACATTTTTACTTTCCAACACTTTGAAGAGGTCTTTTGCAGCAGATTTTCCCAATGCAAAGTGTATTGTGATTTCCTGACAGGTGCTTCCACGGCTGTTACTGTGGAACCAAGGAAAATGAAATCCTTGACAACTTTAGTCCTTTCTCCATTTATCACGATGTTGCTTACTGGTCCAGTTGTGAGGACTTTTCTTGATGTTGAGGTACAACCCATACTGAAAGCTGTGGTCCCTGATCTTTATCAGTGTTTCAAATCCTCTTCATTTCCCATAAGCAGGGCTGTGTCATCTGCGACCCACTGTTACAGCCACTGTGTCAAGCCATCTCCTGGAAGGCATTCTCCTTTCACTGGCCTCCTACTCTACTCTACCAAGCGGTGATGTCCTTCCCCAGTGATTGGTCCTTCCTGACAACATGTCCAAAGTTTGTAAGACACAGTCTTGCCATCCTTGCTTCCAAGGAGCACTCTGGTTGTACTTCTTCCAGGACACATGTTTGTTCTTTCTGCAGTTCATGGTATAGTCAACATGCTACTCCAATGCCACAATTCAAAGGTGTCACTTATTTTTCTAAGTTATTGATTTTCCAGCTTTCACATTCATACGATGCAAATGAAAGTAACACAGCTTGAGTGAGGCACACCTTAGTCTTCAAGGTGACATCTTTACTTTTCAGTACTTTAAAGAGATTTTCTGCAGTGGATTTGCGCACAGCAATGAGCTCTTTGATTTCCTGATTGTTGCTTCCACAGGCATTGATTGCGGAACCAAGAAAAATGAAACGCTTGACAACATCCATCTTCTCCCCACGTATCATGATGTTGATTACTGGTCCAGCTGTGAGGATTTCTGTTTCTTGATGTTGAGACACAATCCATACTGAAGACTGTGGTCTTGGATCTTCACCAGTGTTTAAAATCCTCCTCACTTTCCACAAGCAAGGTGGTGTGATCTGCATAACACAGGTTGTTAGTGTTTTCCTCCAGTCCTGAGGCCTCATTCACTCTTCTTCATACAGTCCAGCTTCTCAGATCATTTCCTCAGCATACAGATTGAAAAGGTATACTGAAAAGATACAACCCTGACATGCACCTTTCTGGACTTGAAACCATGCAGTGTCCCCTTGTTCTGTTCACACGACTGCCTCTTGAACCACACACAGATTCCTCATGAGCACAATTTAGTGTTCTACAATTCCCATTCTCCACAGTGTTATCCATAATTTGTTATTATCCACACACAGAATGCTTCTGCATAGTCAGTAAAACACAGGTAAACATCTTTCTGGTGTTCTTTGTTAGCATATCTGCGTTTATATACTCCATTTCACTTCTGATGACTTCTAATTTCTCCAGAGTCATACATTGTACATCCCGTGTTTCAACATTAATGGATGTCTGCAGCTGTTTCTTCTCATTCTGAGTCTTGCCACATTAGCAAATGAAGGTCTCAAAAGCTTGACTCCATCCATGTCATTAAGGTCGACTCTACTTTGAGGCGTCAGCTCTTCCCCAGTCATCCTTTGCGTGCCTTCCAACCTAGGGGGGCCTGGTTTTCCAGCACTATACCTGACAACATTCTGTTGTTATTTGTCAGGTTTTCATTGATTAATTCTTTTCAGAAGTAGACTTCTGGGTCCTTCTTCCTTGTCTATCTTAGTCAAGAAGTTCAGCTGAAACCTGTCCACCATGGGTGACCCCCCAAAAGTGGTGGCATAGCTTCCAGCAACACAGCAACACGCAAGGCCCCAGAGTACGACAAACTGACATGTAAGTAGGGAAAGCAAATCCTGTAGACAACACATAAATGAGTAAGTACAGCTGTGTTTTAACACAACTTTGCAAATCAGGTGGCAATAGGCTGTAGTTTGCCAATCCATGATCTAAAACACAGGATTAAATATATCTTCAGAAAACATTATGCACTAACCTAACAATGCTTCCTTTTAAGTGAGAGATCTGCAAAATAACAACAACTAATTACTATCCAAAGAGTGGGGGAAAAAACTGGTCAGTTTTAATCCCTAAATCACCTAGTAACTGAAGAGTTGCAGAAAAAGTAGGCTGATTAGGCCTAAACCCCAAAAAACCCACTAAAGCAGCCCTGTAAGGTAGAGAAGAGCTGCCCCACAGAGTTTCCAAGGAGTGCCTGGTGGATCTGAACCACTGGCCTTTCGGTTAACAAACATAAAACTTAACCACTATACCACTAAGGTTTCCTGTTTAGGCCTAGACCTTCAATATTCTCTCAGGAAACCACAGTATTTAACAGCTTTCAGCAAACTGCCCAAATCCTATCTCCAACGACCTTCTTGAGAGCTCTGAACTCAACAGGCTAGATACTCAGCTTTAGTCTTCATTTCTCCCATGATGTCCCCATTTCTATGACTGAAAACATTATCCTTCCTCTTCCACCCAACAAAAATACTCATAATTGTCTTTGATTTTCCTCTAACTGGCCTACCTCCCCAAATCTAAAGTTCATCTAAAGTCGTCCACTGGAGATGTCATCAGACACTGCAAGGCTTCCTTTATGTCAAACTCCGCATGAGAAATGAAAAGATTACAACCTTTGTCCTCAAGTTCAATCTAAGAAGACAGACTGATACAAACTCATGATATAATGTTAAAAGACAGTGACATGAAATACAGGAAGTACTACAAGCTCACACAGAAGGGCACCCATCTCCAAGAAAGGCGAGGAGCAGGGTAAGAAATCCTCAACCAAAGAAAGGAGGAGCACGGTGAAGACGGGTATCAGAGGCAGGGAGGGCTAATGGCACACAGGGACCCAGCTGCAAACTGCATGGTGTCTGCCGGATCCGAGCACAGGGATATGACAGGAGCTCAAAATGCAAAATACATTTAGGCTGAAGTATTCCTCAGCTGCGGCTTCTTTTCCTACTTTCTTTCTTTCCCCTTCTTGACACTTTTTTGAAGACCAGTTATTTTGTACACTGTGTCTAAAGTGAATTTGTCATATGTTTCCATGTGGTGTGAGTTGCATGGCGTGTGCTGAGAACACTTCATGAGTGATACATTATGTTCCCAGTGCATCCTGTCAGGAGGCATCCGACGCTGCTGTGAACTCTGATGTGTTCAGATGGTGATCACCAGGTTTCCCTGCTCTCGGTTGCTATTTTTCCTTTTGTAATTAATAAGCAATAGGGTCGCTATGAGTCTGAATCAACTCAGTGGGTGGCAGTGGGTCTTTTTTTTTTTTTTTTTGGTTTGGCAGAATAAAAGAAAGCATTTCTTGCCACGTATTTACTTGATAAAATGTTCTGTGCACATTTCAATTGTTTCTTCTATTCAAGAGCTTGGATACTTGAGAAGTAAGACTTAAACTGTACCTAAAAACTCTGGAAAACTTATGGGAAAACATAAAGGAACCCAAGATGAAAAAAAGAAATAGCGAGATATGGAGATAAAACACCATGATCACAAACGGCGTGTCCAAAAGACAGAACAGCAATCAGCACACTAAGGCAAGATGCACAATGACACGGGAAATGTGTGTACATCGCTGAGAATCCTGGGAATTTTGGTTAGGTTATCACACTGCCCACTGTCGTATGTTTCCATGTGGTATGAGTTGTGTGGAGCGCGTGCTTTTGCTGAGAACACTTCATGAGTGATACATATGTTCCCAGTGCATCCTGTCAGGAGGCATCCGACGCTGCTGTGAACTCTTGACGTATTCAGATGGTGATCACCAGGTTTCCCTGCTCTCAGTTGCTATTTTTCCATGTTTCCCGTCATTATTAGAAAAGTGCTCAAATAAATATGTGTTGAACAAATGAAAAAAGAAAAAGCAGTTGGTGAGAGATGAAGCTGGAGCAACGGGGCAGATGCCAAATGATGGAGGGAATCAACTTCCCACATTATTCTATGTCCCACGCTGCATCCTGCTCTGTGTCCTACAGGCTGTGGGAAGCTCTGAAAGAAAGGTCTGAAGTGCTAAGATTCTGGTGGATACACAGTGACCAAAACCAGAGGACCGGAAGGAGGTTTACTCCAAGGCCTTTGGAGAACTAGAGGCCAGAGGGGAGACTGAATAAAAAGTCACAGTGGCACTCAAAAAGGCAGACAAAAGAACCAAAGATACTTAGGAAGTAGCCATCTGAACATCTCTGTGATCCACAGGTTGAGATCAGCCATCAGTAGGGAAAGTGTCATATGTCACCAGCTGAGACAAGAATATAGGATCTGCTACAGCTTCAAGCCATCTCTTGAGGGGGTAGGAGGCAGCAGGGGGCATTCTGTTGCAGTATGCTGCTGGGACAAGGAACTGCCACAATGCCCCAGTGTTGCCATCTTTCGCAGTTTTTTAAGGAGGCACCAGAAACCCAAATTTTTATGATCACTCATCACACGTGCAGAAGTTGGCAACTCATTCAGATTTTCTTAAAGACACTATTTTAAGGTCAAACCGTAAAGCAGATCTGTATGTTTTGCATACAACTGCTTTCTGACCCATATGGAGACATTCCCCACATTACTGCCCTCATCAACAAGTGAGGAAACAAGACAAAGACACAAGGGCCTGGCTCACAGCCGCAGAGCCCCAGCAGGGATGGCAGGTGACCCCAGGTTCTCCTCAGGTGCTTTCATGGGGTGACATGCCTGATACTATTGTTTCCCAGAGGGCTGGACACAGGCGTTACAGGCATGGTTCCTTGTTTTCCTCTCCTGTGGACAAAATGCCCTTTCCTCGTGAGCTCACTAAGCTTTAAGAGGGGTTTTACTCACCATGGCAGGCCACTGAACAATCTGTTCAGAAATTTCGGGAGACTTTCGTTCAGCCAAAACCAAGTGATGCTCAACTAAAAATGCTTTCCTTGGAAGGCTGTAGACTTCTATCCATCTCCTTTTCCTCCAAGATTCCCCATCAAACTCCACACATACCTAGATAAACAGAAGTGGAAAAAAGACAGAGCAGATTAACAAAAAGAAGCATTCAAAATGCCCTAAATTCTACTCCTGTTTTCCCACTTGAATTGCTTTTCTGAATATTCACAACCCACAGTAAATGTAACCGACAGGGATCAAGCTTCGGCTCCCAAACCACTCTGGGAAGCAGAAGTCAAGGGCTCTTGGGACCAGTCTCTGTCCCTAAAATAACCTCGAAGAAGCCCACAAACCAAACTCCAAAGATTTGCACACATTTAATTAGCCCTCAGAGCTTTGGGAGTTGGAAGACACAGATCTGAAACTCAATGGTAGTACTTAGTACACTGCATTGTAATTCTATGTAGATGTCTGCTGTCCATGGGCTTAAAAGGACCCCACCCCACTACCTGCTCTTGAATTCTTTCGGTATTAGGTATTAGGACTTAGGACTTAGGACTTAGGACAAGGCCCAACACAGGGCTCATCCTCAATATCCCTTTGACATGAATGGCTGAGAAATTCACCTCAGGTAGGAGCCTAAGATACAGTGCTGTTTACCAAATGCAGCCAAGAGGCATGGATAATTGACCCCAGAGTTTCCCAGAACTACTGCTAGCTTCGTATTTGAAAGTCAAATGACCTTTGAAGCATCAAGTTTTTAACACAATTGCTAAGTTTTCTGTTTTCAATCTACAAAATATCTTTTCATCCTTAGGTTACAACTCTTAGAACCTAGTACAAATACTTTAAGACACAAAAGATTCAGAGTGACAGAGAAGTCCAAAAGGGTCTTCATCAGTGACCCAGAAAGACAAACTGTTCACGACATCTTAAAGGTTAGATCCCTGTACCAAACCACACTTTAAATCATCCTTAAAGTTGTTTTTTTTTTTAATTTTAACTTATATACTCTGTGCAAAAATCATTATTTTTGATTTTAAATCTCTTGTCTTACTAAAGAGGTCTCTCATTTCTGGATATCTAGAATTCAGAAATCTATCAGCAGTGCTAATAACTTCACAGATGTCACTCACATTTCCCTTTTCAACCCTTAGCTTACAAACTTCCATTCATTTGCCAAAACTCAGCTCAAAATTTCTTCCTTCAAAGACGCCCTCCTGTATCAAGGAGCCTCTTTTTCATGAGAGGTCCCCAGGCTAACCGGACTCAAAAGTCCCGCACTTTTCCTTCCAAGAACTTACCTACATTTTCAATTCTGTGTCTGTTGTTAACTGATTGACATATGACAAATTGCAGTGGGTCAAAATTTGAGCCTGCTTTTGTTTACCACCGTGTATCACTGGCATAGAGACCCTAAGCAGTACCCAAACACTTGATGAATGAATGAGTTTCCCTCTGAACTAAACGCTTTCTATTTCTCTCACCCTTTTAGAAACTGCCAGCTGATATATACCACTAGCCCCACTCCCATACCTTTCTCCCGTTTTATGACCATAGAATGTCAGTCTAAACTCAATGAAATTCAGGATCCATACCACCCTTCTTCTCCAACACCAAAGTCCGCCTCCCTAGATTCCCAGGCAATTTCCCCAGGAAGACACATATCTTCTTGGGATGTCAGGCTTTTAACCTTGCAGCTATTACTAAATATTTTCCAAGTCAGAAGAAATGCAAATATGGAAACACTCACTACGTGGCAAGGCTCTGCACTCTTCTCCTTGTGCACAAACACATTTTATCACTACAGCCACACAACAGGTCCTTCACAGAGATGTTCAGAGAATTTGCTCATCTTACTTTCTTTTTCCAGGGCCACAGAACTCAGGTCCTCTAGTAGACTGCAAGTTGGCTCGTCTTTCTGCTCCAGACTCATACCAATCTCTTGAACCCAACCCACCCTTGGCTTCAACATTTGCTCATCTACCAGTTATGTGGTGTACAAGTAAGCATTCATGAACTTCAGATTCAGTGGGTTCTGGGCTTGAACTATAGCTATGCTAAAGCTTTCGGAAAGTGATTTCCCTTGCATAAAATAAAATACATCAGATGACAGAGAAGTCAATTTATAGTTACATTTAGGGGTCCACCTCAACAGTAATAGGTTTGTTTGTTTGGTCACAGACCCCAGGTTAACAACCCATGCTTGAGCCTAAGATCTCTAAATCTTGTTTAGATGGCTTCAGAATAAAAGTAACAAATAATACTTAGGCCTCAGTGAAGTCTTGGGTGAATTAAAGAAAGACAATAGGCATAAAGTACCCGGCAGAAAGACTAAGAAGTCTGAAGACCTCCACAGTATTTCAAATCTGAACTGATCAGGGTATCACTTCTTAAATTAGGAAAAGGGAGAGTTTTCAATATCTAATATTCAGCTTTAAAGAAAAGTGATGGATTAAGATCTTAAGTGATTTCCCAAAACTTGTAATAACATCACAATTCTTATTACTATTTAATGCTTAAGATTAATACTAAATCAAAATTCAGATGGAATCTCTCTTCAAATCCCAATTTTTGACTGATGTGAAAAAAAGTTTAGCACCCTAAAAATAATTAAGGAAATGTTAGGTTGCATTGGTCAAGGATTCAAAATTTCCAACTGTATTTTTGGAAAAATACAAATGAAATCAACAGGTTAGTTTTCTTCAACATTCTTTCAAGAGTTTCCTGTCAAGACCATGTATGTCTTACATTTATGCCCTGAAGTATGAGGTTCTACATCTAAAAATATAGAACCCTGTGTCTGAGAAGGCTCTTCCATAGACATTTTTATACAAAGACATACAAGTACAAATTCAATTTCAGGAGGTCTAAACTGACGTGCCCAAGACCATGCAAACTAATAGATGTACCTAGTTCATGTTTTAAATTGTATTCTTTCCATCTTGCTCCCTCAGCCAAATAAGGAAATGATGCTATCTATGCTTTCCAACTCCAAATGCCAAAAGGAGGATACTTAACTTTAATTCACTGCCCGTAGTTTCCAAATTTGCCATTCTTTTGGTTCAGCATTTTGTAAATGAGTATAGCATTAGCCCATCAATATCTTGAGCAGATGCTGGAGATACCAAATTATCTCAAGTTAATTTTTTCCAAACAGAAGATTGCTTTTTGATATACATGAATAAAAATCAGTCCCCAAACCTCTCACTCTTTGCATACACTAATTTCACTTGAGCATACAATCATGAAAACCATCAGAAAGAAGCAAAGATAATGCTTCCAAGTTTAGGTATACACACAGGCATGGAGTTTGGCCAAGAAGTTTTTAATTACTTATCTGTGCTCAACAGTAGATGCAGAATGCCACTTACTTCAATTTTCTCCAAATAAATCAATCCCTTATGCTTCTATTTATGTCTACTTACACCAAAAATACTGTCTAAAATTCCAGAGTCTAGCATTCAATTATAAATAGTAAAGAATTTTTAATACATGGTGTTAGGAGTTTCTCATTTTACACTGCTTGACTGGCAGCACGACCCACCAGTGTTCAAGTTCCAGCTGTGTGCCATGATAAAAGGTTAGGCACTGGTCAGTGAACCCAAGTGTACAACACAGCTCTATTTATTCGCTAAAGAACATCCCTGAGGACTTCAGATGTGGCAGAAGAGTTAAAGAAACGAGACAGATTGAAAGGAAGGGAAAACCTAGATACACAGGTGAGAAGGACAGAATTCCCAACGCGCACACTCATGAAGAGAGCCAGCTAGGAAACAACTTGGCTTGCAGACTCAAGCAGAAGGTGCAAGATAAAAAAAAAAAAAGGGTTAAAGAGATCCATCCATATAAACACAACTAACTATGATCTGTGCCTTCCAGATGCAAAAGAATGATCACTGCCCCATCAAATTATTTCTAAGTTGCTTTTCCATGTAGTGGCAATAATTTTATGATTCCTTCCTTGAGTCATTCGAACAGTTGAGCATAAGCCACAGACTAAGCATGGATCTAGGTGCTGGAGATACAGAGGCCAGCAAAACAGCCTCCTGATAGTTCAGTGGTCATTTCTTTTTTAACTGTGTCTTAACTGAAAGTTTACAATCCAAGTCAATTTGCCTTACAAAAACTCACACACACATTGCTGTTAACCCTAGCTGCTCTCCCGGCACTGTGACAGTACACTCCTCATTTCTACCCTGTATCCCCAGGTCCATTCAACCAGCATCTGACCCACTCCACCGTCTCATCTCACCTCAGGGCAGGAGCTGCCCTGTTAGTCTCCAGCACCCAGTTAAGCCAAGAAGTGCACTCTTCCACTGTTATCTCTTACAGTCTGGTCCAATTTGTCTGAATAGTTGGCTTTGAGCGTGGGCTAACAGAGTCTGTCTGACCATCAAGTCCATCAAGTCTGGTCTTTTTACTAGCGTTCAAATTCAGTCAGGGCTCCTGCCCTCCGTGCAGGAGACCAGGGCTGGTTTTGGGCAATGTGCCCCAAGCGCGGCCCCCTCCCATCTGTCAGTGGAGGTGGGCACCTTGCTGCGATGCCGAAAGGGATTTCAGCAGAGCTCCTAAGACAGACTTAGGTACCAAGGCCTGGTGATCCACTTCCAAAATCTGCCAATGGAAATCTTATAGATCGCAGCCACCTGACCTGCCGCTGATCATGGGAATGGCATGGGAACCAGCAGTGTTTTGGTCCATTATATGTGGCAGCCACATTGACAGCAGCTAACTCCAAAAAAAAAAACCTCGTTCTACCTGAGTATTACAGCCTAGTTTCAGAAAGTTGGGAGGCAAACTGTAAAGACATATTTAACTTGTTGAAACCTCGATTTCTGATACTAAAAACTGTAAGCTACTATCTAGGATGCCTGTGATGATTAAAAGAAGTATTTGTCACATTAAAAAAAACAAACAAAAAAAACCCCACCATTGTCGTTCAGTCAATTCTGACTCAGAGCAACCCCACAGAACAGGGTAGAACTGCCCCAGAGTTTCTAAGGAGAACCTGATGCATTTGAGCTGCTGACCTTATAGTTAGCAGCTGTACCACTTAACCACTACACCACCAGGCTTTTCCCTTGCCACAAGACATGCACTTAATTATTTTACCCACTGTTACATGTCTTGAGTTTAACGTCTTTGTAATCAACTACTAGATACCTTGTCTTTTTCTCAGCTAAGTTTGTGACTTTGTTACAAAGTTTCCATCTAGGAGAAACACTTACCAAGCCTCAGCCTGATTAATATCATCTTTAGCTATTAAGTAAGTTACTTTGGTAGTTTCCATTTAGGAGAAACAGACTTACCAAGTCTTGGTTTCTAGTATCATGTTCAACTATGCCAGAGAAGGCAGTGGTGGTTCAGAAGTAGAACTCTTGCCTTCCCTGAGCAAGACTCATGTTCAATTCCTAGTCAAGACACCTCTTGTATCCCCCCTACCCATTTGTCTGCGGAGGCTTGTTTGCTGTTATGATGCTGAGTAAGTTCCAGTGGAGTACTCAGAACAAAACAGCTTAGGGAAAAGGCCTACCAATCTGCGTCCCAAAAATCGTGACTGCAGCTAGAACAATGAAGCAGCCCAGTCAAGACAAAGTCACACTAGAACTAGAAAAACAGACGCATACTCTACCCAAATTTTATTTATTCACATTCAGTTCAACATCTAATCTCACCTTGCAAAAAACTCAATGCTCAAAAACTCAGGTGTAAGCACAGTCTTAGATACTGAGGCTTCATCCAACAGTTTCTTTCTGGCTGGAACTCCTGCTAAGAATTTGTATTTCTACCCCCAGATATACTCAGTCAGAATCTACATTTTAACAAGATCCCCAGGTGGTTTTTACGCATAGTACATTCCAAGAAGCCCTCTGCTCTACAGTGGTTCTCAGAAGTGGTCCCTAACCAGCAGTATTAGCATCACTTGGGAAACTGTTAGAAATGCAAATTCTCCACAGGGGGTTGAGCCAGAACAAACCTAGTGAAGTTCTGCTGATTACTTAGTTCCTGCCTGCCTCACACCCAGCGCAACGAGATACTAGTGTTTTAAATTTTATTTCCTTGTAATACAACATGGGCCTTAAACTTTAGTCAGTTAACTTCATCTGTTACTCAGCTGAAAAATGTAGCAATAAATTGGGATTAGATAAAGGAAATCAATAGATCTGTACCTTCCTCCAGGGTTGAGCTGTGAAGCCTGCAGGTAAGACAAACTCAAATCTAGTCAAACTTGCTTCTGAAGTAGAATCCTCATTATTTCCAAGTTAGGAATCTTACTGCACACACAGGCAAACCAGATTCAAATCCCACCTCCATCACTTCATAGCTCATGACTCAACTCCAAACAAGACTCCTTTTCTTAAATTTATTTCCTCATTCTGAAAATACCACCAACTCAAAGACTAGAGGGAAGGGAAGAAGACGACAATTACAAATCCATACAAAGGATCTCCTGCCTAACTCAACAGGTACCAAAGACTGGAAAGTTTAAATCAAATCTCATTTCCACTCAAATCAGATAAAAACAAATGCACTACAAAAAAATTCACTTGGCAGGTAAAACGAACCACAACAACTATGAATGAAATCTAATACAAAGATTTCTAGTACAAAGGCCATTTTATGGAGAAAGGTTATTAGCCTAAAGCAAATGGGTTGGTCACCCTTAGACCATACCACATTCTTTCTCTACACAAACAAGAATACAGGGGAGTTAAAAATGAGAAAAACCAAATCTCACGGTGTATATACTCCTAGAGTCCTTTTACGGCCGGTTCCTTGGTCTTGAAAATCATGGTTAAGAGGGTGGCCTCTGGGGTCAAGTCTTACTGGTGTTAGTATACAGACTACACTGATTGCTAGAAATGTGACCTTGGACAAGATGCTTATCTCCTGTAAAACCGACGCCAGTAAACTGCTCTAAGGATTAACTAAGATCTTGGCTGTGACATGATGGCAGCATGATGGGTCACTGAAGACAGGGCACACTGTGCAAGCTCAAAACTACACATTCCTGTGTCTTCAAAGACTTTGCTGAAGAATATTAGCTTGGACAGGCACTGTCACCTGAAAGTGTTAATGCATAATGCTTCAGAAATCAACACACAGTCAACTGCTAATACTAAAACTTGCTTCCTTTATTTCAGCATAGTTTTCAAGAACAAGCAAAAATGGTTAACAAAGTGAAAATACTGGAAGCAACACAGCCATTACTCCGGGTGCAAATGTCTTCGCTTCTGACAAGCTGACTTCAAGTTATCACCACTTAATACTCTTTGTTGGGGACTTTTTTCCGGTTATTTTTGCACAAAGGAGTCTTTGTCGGTATGAATGGCCTCCTTGCTCACTGTTCCCAGACCATCTTTTCATTCCAATATTTCTACTACAGTCAGAATCCATCTTTCTTTGAAAAACTAAGAGTGTCAGTCACATCAAAAATCACTTGCACTAGTTTCCATTTCCTTCCCAAGAGCAATATTTGGAAGACAATCCTCCAGCATACCATATATGGGGCAGCTCCACCCCATCTTTCCATGTATGGTCATATCCCACACCTACTTACAAATTCTTCACGTGCAATCAGGAACCCACTCCAGCCCTGATCCACCATAGAGAGGCAAACACCTACCTGGTGTGCCCAAGAGAACTAAGCTCCTCTCTACACTCACACTTCACTTCTAACAAGTCTGTGGGTTTAAAAAGTTGAGAAAAGAAATCAAGATGAACACATTCAAAAAACCTAAAGAAAGCACTTTCAAGACACCGTGCCTTTAGTTCTGTAATTCCAAACGTCATCCACTTGTCCAACTGAATACCACCAACATGAGTTCTGCTTTGGAAGAGGAATCTGACAGTCCTAGTGAGGCACTGCGCTGGCAATAACAAAAGCAAGTCTGAACAACCCCAAACCCATTATTTAACACGCAGCGAGGAACTCTAGGCCAAACACATCTCGGCTCTACAGAACCATTTCAGACTTCCAGGGTCTAGGTATTCTGCATCTTCGGATCAACGCCAACTTTCTAGTCACTGTTTTCAGAAAAGGGTGGGAGGGGGTGCTGGTTGTCGGTTACCAAGGTAACTACCAAACGTCCGACTGCCTAGGCGGGCAAGCCCGTTTTACCTTCAGGTCTTTCTTGGTGACGTCCATGTGGGAGACGGCTCGAATGGTCCCGGAGAGCCAGGGCCACTCAGCGACGCGCTCCACGTCCCAGCTGTCGTGGCTGCCGTCGCTGCCGTCGGCTGCAGACAGACTAAGGAATCTCTTTCCTACCAATACTGGCCAACTTTCTCCAAACGTGAGCACCATGGTTTCTACGCCCGCAGGAAGGGCTCCTCCCTGCAAAAACAAAATGAGGTGGGGGCCGTCGGTGGGAGGGGGCCAGGAAGAGGGTGGGTGAGTGGGTGGAAGCAGGGAGGGGTCCTGAATCTGCTCTGGGAACGCCACCACAGGCGAAACAGGCGACCGGCGTCGGGGTGAGAGCGAGACCCCCCCAGCACCCCGACTGCTCCACCCGCACCATCCCCGCCCCCCCAGCTTCCTCCCCCACCGCAAACAGCGGATCGCCGCGTGACCCACGCTCTCCCAAGTTTCCCTTTTCCGAAACCTTAAATCTAAATGCAGGGAGAGTAAGGGGAGAATGACTAGCGGCGTAAGTGAATTTTACAGTGGTCGCCCCTCGCCCCCCATAGAGATGCCCCCCCCAGACCAGAGGGCCTGTCCCCGGCCGCCGGTCCCCGCCCCAGGAGGCCCCGCGCAGAGTGGGGGATCGTCACGGCGGCTCCGCACTTGCACTGACGGCCCTCCCCGCCCCCCACCCTTCCCCTCACATCCCGGGCGCTGCGATCCCGTGACGCCCGTGTCCCCGGGCTCTGCTGCGGCGCTGGGGCGGCAAGGCCAGACTCGGCCACCTTCACCTCTCTTCCTCCTCGCCCAGCTGAGGCCGCGGCACTCTTACCCCGCCTCCCAGCTCCCTGAGTCACCGGCGGGCGCCGCAGCTACCAGCCGCCAAGCGACTCTAGCTCTGACTTGGTTCAACAGCTCTCACAAGACACGCACAACCTCCCAGCACCGCCCCCTCGGAGCCGCTTCCGCCATTCATTGGCTGAGTCAAAGAAGGTGGGCGAGGCTTGTGGGGAAATCAGCCATTCTTATTGGCTGTCAGGATGGAGGCGTGGCTAGAGAAAAAAACAATTCCCTGGCTGTCCCCGCCCTTTCTCCCTCCTCCCCCTCCCGACTCCAGGGCGACCCCCCATTAAATTAAAGTACACAGAGAGTAAGCGAGAGATCCCTCCGCCACAGGCCCATTCTTTACATTTGTGGCCTCACGATGTGCAAAAAGTCCCGCGAAATCGGTTACCAACTCTAGGTTCCTGAGGCAAAATGCCATGGCGCACAGATAAAACTGAATGGCGAAAGCTAGGGCTGTGTGTGTTTATTGGATTGCGCTTCAAGTGCGTAGGTTGTCGAACGAAGATAGGCCTTCCACTTGGCGGAAGGATCTCATAGGAGGAGGTGCATAGACAGAGGGGGGAGGCAAAGAAGGGAACGTGCGGTTTCAGGCGTACTCAGCTAGGGGGAGGAGCGACGGCGCCCTCGGGGTTTGTGCGCAGGCGCCTCCCGTGTTGTAGGCGGGGAGCAGAAGCTGGAGAGGGGGCTGCTGGGTGAAATGGCCGCGGGAGGCGCAGGCGCACGCACGTGGTGCTGATCCTGAAAGTCTAAAGTCCGCCATTTTGAAAGAAAAATGAAGAAAGGCTTGGAGTCACTGAGAAATGACGTTCATGAAATTTAGAGCAAAAGAAGCTAGTCAGTACAATGTAAAATGGGTTTTTTTGTTTGTTTTTGATGTGAAGACAGAATAAGAAGATGTTTTGAGATTTCAAAGACATTTAAAGACTGCATAAGTGCAATAATGACACAAAAAATAGGAAAGGTGAAAAGATGACTTTGAAGGACAAAGGAGAAGAGGTCATTGTGTGCCTTGGATGAGAAATTTCTTGACTGGATAATGAAGGAGAAGCAGTTGAAGGAAACGAAGACCTCTTTATACAGCTATTGGGCTGGTAATTGACACGGAATCACATTTAATGTTCAAGGTAACTAGTGAAACGTTCATGTTCCCAGTTTTACGAGTATGGAAACAAAATCAGGAAACGTTCAGAGACTTACCCTAGAAACTATCGATGGAGGTTCGTTCAAGATGTTGATTTTAAATATATATGTCCTGAATATATAACAGTAAGTTTTTTGAGAGTAAACACTAGAAGAATTAGATTTATAATTTGCAAAGCATTAGAGAGGGAGAAAATGCAATGGAAGTCTATCCAACATAACACAAAAAAAGGCAGGAAGGGAAACAAGAAAAGAAAAAGAAGCTGAAAGTCAGTATGGTAAATAGAAAAAAGTAAAATGAGAAGGAGTAAGTCCAAACATCAGTACTTACAATAAATATGAATGGGTTAATTTTACTTACCAGTTTAGAAGATCTAGTTCAGATTAAAAACAAAATACACTTACAAGTTCAGCACAAACAACTTTCCTACAACACCACAGGAAGCTTGAAAGTATTGGGATAAAAGTTGTTACTAAACAAATGGAAACTGGTGGCATAGTGGTTAAGAGTTTAGCTGCTAACCAAAAAGCGATCAGTTTCATTCTACCAAGTGCTTCTTGGAAACCCTATAGGGTGGTTCTGCTCTGTCCTATGAGGTCACCCAGTGGGTTCAATCAAATGGTAATCAAAGAAAAGGAATATAGCAATATTACAACAACAGAAAATAAAAAAACATTAAAAACGATAAAAAGGTTTTATGTTAATAAAAGTTGAAGTCTACAAAGATAAGCTTCTGTACTAGTACAAGAAACATAGCCTAACATGAGACTAGATTGTCAAAACTATGAGAAGATTTTGATGAATTTGTAATCAGGGTAGAAGATTTAAGTACATATGTCCCAGAAACAGGTATTATATAGATTTTAAAAAATAAGTGAGTATGGAAGATGTAGTTTACATAATTAAATATTAATTTGAAGAGTAACTGCTAAAGGACTAGTTCTACCAAATGTAAAGAAACATAAAACTCTTACGTTATTCAAAAGATTTAGAAGACATGGATAGATAGCCAATGCGGTTTCTGAGACTAGGCATACCTCATTGCCACATTTGAACCATGAGAGTACAAGAGAGAAAAACTATACTGTAAATACACTTATTAACATAGTTGGAAAAATCTTATGTAAAATATATCAACAAATTAAATCTAGCAGTATATTTTAAAAACAATCACCACAATTAATTAGAGTTACTCTATAAATAGGATGATAGTTCAAGATTAGAAAGTTATTATAATTCACTACTAAAAATTTTAAAAGAAAAAAGTTGTATATTGAGCATAGGCTGTAAGAGCATGCACTCATATTCGACACCTCTTTGTGATTTTAGAAGTATTTCTAAATGAATGCTACAGAGCATTTAGAAGGGAATGACAGTGATCCTGATGTACCAACAAGGACAGATCACCAAAACTCATTTGGTTGAAAAAGAGAGTTCCATTTGGTATTAGAAGTAGTCCCCGACTTAGAGCAGGGTTCCATTCTGACAGCTTCATCAAGGGTTGGTTGTGATGTAAGTTGAATGCCACATTCTTTTGTTTTTAAGTTTTCACTATTACTGTCTTTTTCTATTAGTGTCTTTATAAATCTGATCCTTAGTTGTCTTTGGAGGTTGGCAAGAGAACAATAACATTAGCAGATTACACACTGCAACAATGTATGTAGTTATTACTAATGGCGGTAAGATGCACAAAAAAAGTAATGGTTCTAAGTGCAGTTTGTCATGACATGAATACATCATCGGCTGGGAACCACCTGTATTTAAACACACATACACATACACCCCAATATCATATATTTTATATAGCGTATCTATGACATTTTTAATACATTCATTTAATGCATATTAGTTATATATAATGGAGCCCTGGTGGCACCGTGGTTAAGAGCTTGCCTGCTCACCAAAAGGCTGACAGTTTCTATCCCCAGCTGTTCTTGGAAACCCTATAAGGCAGCTCTAATCTGTTCTGTAGGGTTGTGTTGAGCCAGAATCAACAGCAGATTTTCATTTGTAAGTAGTACATATTTACTTTATGCACTCATTGCTGTCAAGTTGTTTTCAACTCATAGAGGCCTTATAGTCACAGTGGGACTGCCCCATACAGTTTCCAAGGACTGCTTGGTGGCTGTGAACCGCCGACATTCTAGTTAACAGCTGTAGCATGTAACCACTATGCCATTAGAGTTTCCTTATTTTATATATTAAATACCTAATATAGATTATGTGTTAAAACTTACAACGATGGTTACTGGCATTAAGGAGTGCACACTAGAATTGGGTCTATCGGTCAAAGGTGATTTAACTTTATTTGCAATTGTCTTATTTTTATAAGATGGATGAATTCATATGTTTCTTTTGCAATTTAAAGCTGATTTTAAAATCTTGCAAATGCACTCTCTTACTGTAACAGATCAAGTCTAGTAGTGGTTCAGTGGTAGAATTCCTGCCTTCCATGTGGGAAACTCAGTTTGAGTCCTGGCCAGTGCAGCTTAACCACAGCCACCCCTCATGTGTCTGTGGAGACTTATGTGTCGCTGTGATGGTGAGCAGTTTTCAGCCAAACTTCTAGTAGCACAGCCTAGGAAGGAAAGACTGGTGGTCTGCTTCTGAAAACCAGCCAGGGAAAGTCCTATGGATCACAGTGGTCTGTTCCTGCTGTACACTGGGTTCCCATGAGCCAGGACCTCAGGAGTCGCCACGACTTGCTGACTTGATGGCAGCCAACAGCAGTACAAACAGATTAAAGGTGAAAGTAAACTGATTTCCTTGATAGAATTGGGAAGAGCATTTTATAAACCTTCACTCCTGTTCATTGTAAAAACTCTTAGCAAACTATGAAGAGAAGAAAACATCTGTAACTTGTGAAAGGGTATGTACCAGAAATACAGTTAAATGACATAATAAATTGTAGAATTTTAGAAGAACATCCACAAATGTTATGAGTAAGGTAAGAATATCCACTATTACTATTATTGCTACTATTCAAGCTGAAATGGAAGTTAATTGCTAATACAATAGAATAAGAAAAAAGCATATGAACATTAGAAAGAAAACATATACACAGTTTGTAAATAACTCAGGAGCATTAACGAAGAAATTATTAGAACTGACACAACAGTCAAAAAGATACCACAAAATAAAATCAACAAAATCGAAAGCATCAACTAGAATGTACAATAGAAAAAAAGGGAATCGTTTATGATAATAAAAGCTACCAAAAGAAATAAAAAAATGTTGCCATCAAGTTGGGTCTGACTCATAGAGATCCTAGAGGTTAGAGTAGAATTGCCCAATAGAGCTTCCAAAGAGTGCCTGGCAGTTTTGATCTGCTGACCTTTTGGTTAACAGACATAGCACTTAACTCACTACACCACGAGGGGTTTTCCAAAAAAGAGCTACAGACTACCTAATAATAAACACAAGGAATGAGTAAACCCTATGTGTTAAAAAAAGATAAGCCTTTACAGACACACATGAGATCTGAAAAAAATACCATCTCCATATGTAGACTAACTTAATAAAGATGTTAAATCTTTTCAAATTAAGCTGTGGTGTCCATGAATGACATAATGAATGAATGACATAATGACAGATATATGTAAACAGCTAAGAGAATACATAAACAAACCCACATATAAATACAAAACATTACTGTATCATTAACACATTTCCAGTGACAGTAATACATGCTTGCATTAACCATATTTCCTAGCTTCTGTAACATGATGTTTGGAACATATAAGGACTGGGTTAAGTTTGCGAACTCCTATGTGCTATGACTCTATGGAACCAGAAAAATAACACCCTGTAATGACTTCTTGGAATATATCTATCAAAGAAACCTTGACCACAACCCTTCCTGCTTTCTGGTCAAGGTAATTAAGACAAGGATATAGAAAATATGAGCCGAAAAACCCCAAGTAGCTTATGCACGCATCCCATAGTGCATGTCCCCACAATGACCCTTTGACATAGAACAGATTGTCACAGTACTCACCAGGTGGGGACCCACCATGCAGTTGCTGACGTCTGTAATGGTGGACTTAAGTGGCAATGTGTTGTCCCCACCCACATTGGGCAATCAACCTAACCCTGATTAACATATGACATATCCCCTAGACCACAGCCTGTGTCACCTGAGGGGTAGGGGCATCCATAAAAGCCTTAGCTGCCCCTACCAGCATGCAATTAACAGTTCGTGCGGCTGGCCACCACTGGATGCAATACGGCTGTCCTAGTCCGTAAGCTTCCCTTTTGAAGAATAAACTTGTGTCTCTTGGGTGGTCTCCTGGTGAGTTTTTCGATGACTTGGCAACCACATATTCAGAAACATTTGCGTTGTTGGGAATAAATCTTAACAATCCAAACCACCTCATTGCTGAATATCAATACAGTCAACTTCAAACTACTCCCCTTGGGAAGCTATACCCTGATGTCAGTGCCTAGTCCACCCTTCAAAGCAATTTTGAAACTCTTTTTCTGGAATGGCCACAGAGCTGTCATCATATTACCCTTCATGCCCTGAATATCATCAAAATATCTTTCTTTCAATATTTCCTTTGTCTTCAGGTGAAGAGAAAAGTCATTAGGGGCCAGATCATGAGTTCAGAGTGGGTATTCCAATACAGTTACTTGAAACTCACTCACAGACAACTGTACAATGAAGTTCGTGAATTTCCCACTGTGCCATCATGTGCAATGGCCATTCCAGAAAGAGTTCCAAAATGGTTTTGAAGGGTCGACTAGGCACTGATGTCAGCATATAGCTTCCCAAGGGGAGTACTTCGAAGGTGACTATAGTGATATTTAGCCATAAGATCTGTAGTACCTAGAACAGTTAAGTTTGTGTACTTAATTGTCAGGCCTTGCATGGCAAATTTCTTCCTCGTCTGTCTTAGTGTGGATACCCCCAATGGAAGCCTGCACTGACAGACGAGTGGTGGCTGCACTTGAGGTTAACTAAACCAAGTAGCCTTCACCATCCTGTCTGCTGTGCATAGATAAGGGATTTCCTTGGTTTCCCATTTGGTAGACACCCTCATGCATGAGTCTCAAATATGGCTGACCAATAAAATGTCTCTGTTCTTCTCCATGTCACATTACCGCAAAAGTCATAGTAAAGGTGTTAGCCCGCAGTCCTGCTCCACCTCTGCCTGGAGACCATGCTCTGCATTTTCCCCCATGTGAGTAAAATAAATCTTAAAATGTTTCTGGCTCCTTCTTTTGTTTCTTGTTTGAAGCTACCGTTCTGTAAACATAACTAACAAAGTCTGACAATTTAGTCCGCAGACTTAGTTGTTCTGAAGTGCTACATACCTCATTGCAGAATACCACTATGGTCATCTTTGACATACTCCATTTGGGAAGCTATGCACTGATGCCAATGCCTAGTCTGCCCTTCAAAGCAATTTGGAAACTCTTTCTGAAGTGGCCACTGTACACACTGACACAGTGACAAGTTTACAGACTTAGTTGTCTGTAAGGGAGTTTTTAGCCAGTAACCAAATAGCTGTATTGGAACACCCTCCCTACTCACTCGATCTGACTTTTTTCTTTGCCCAAAGATAAAAGGAACACGGAAAGGAAGACATTTGGATGGCATTCAGGATATCAAGGGTAATATGATGACAGCTCTGATAGCCATTCCAGAAAAAGAGTTCCAAAATTGCTTTAAAGGGTGGACTAAGCATGGGCATTGGTCCATAGCTTCCCAAGGGGCGTACTTCAAAGGTGGCCGTAGTCAGCGGTGAGATATGTAGCACTTTTTCTAGGATGAGTTTGCGAACTTAATTGTCAGTCCTCGTATATCCATATTACCTAGACAAGGCTGTATTAAAGCATGTGAGGTCCCTAAACCTTGATAATCTGTAGTGGCCCTTATCTGCTTACTCATTTAAAGGGGATGTGTGAGATTTATATATACTTATATAAATATTGTGTGTATTTGTGTCTTAGCTGTCTGTAATGTAACTTCTTTTTTTTTTTTATTTAACATGACTGAGTGAAAATGTACATTCCCGTATAAATTTACATGCCCACCTCTATGCAGCTTCCACTGCTCTCCCTGTCCGGTGACAGGACACTATTCCTCTCTGCTCCATACATGTCTCATCCTCCCAACAGCATCCTTTCCCCTCCTCTCCACCCAGTCTCCTTCCTCCAGCCAGAGGCCAGCAGGACGACACTGTAATGTAACTTCTTGAATGCAATGAAATGTTAGTGACTGAATGCAAAGGAGGCATATTTCATTTTAGTAGACTGAGATGAACTGGATTATAAGACTTTATTGAGTGTGGAGCACTAAGACTTTTACTATATACCCCATTTTCTGCCAAAAGAATATTCCACATATTCTGCAACAAAGAAAGTGAACAAATTTATTTGCTTTAACAATCTGCCACCAGAAAAAACTTGACCATTATCAACTTTACTTGAAATGGCTCACTTCAATTTTGATTCTTGTTTCATAGTGTTATAAATGAACAAATGAAAAAATGTCATAAAAGAAAATTTAATGATCAGAAAAAAGATAGGACAAATTAGTATATTTTACTTTTAGGTAGACCTTTCATCACTGACGTGTTATGCTTAAAACATTTTTTCTATTCTTTGCTCTTATGAATTCTTCACTGATTCCATACAATTAAACTGCTGAACATTATCCACTTCCATACATAATAAGGATGATGAATTGAGTCTTTCTTGAATCTCTGCTATACGTTAAGTGTTTCTGAGTCTACCTCTATGAATCCGAATCAACTCTATGGCAAAGAGTTTGGTCTTTTATTTGTTTTTGTTTTTTGGTTACAGTTGAAAAAATACAGGTTTTGTTGTGTAATTTGTGATTCTTACAGTTAGAAATACACCTAAAGCAATTTCAACAATGGGAAATCTTCATTGTATTTTTGCTCCTGTTAGGGAATTATACATACTTGCATGAGTAAAACTTGGTTTTCCTCAGTCTACAAACTTAGTTCTTATATAAGAATGAAGTTGTGACACTTTTCCATAATGTTTTGCTTCAAGTCTTTAGGATGAGCCTACACTAATTTCTTGGATGCCTGCATGCATTCTTTATCAGGTGTACACGTTACTTAAGAAGGAAAATCTGTACTCTTGAAAGCACTCCATGCACTTTCATGCTTGTTTTCATTCAGGATTCAAGTGTGTCAGTGATGACATAATATGGGATTACTTGAAACTGTTCTCTGGCACTCCATGTATCAGGAGCACTTCCATAGCTTATTTGTATCTAATGCTTCTGCAATGAGCAACCGCTTGGTAATCAATGCTTGGCAGTATTTCTTTGGTTATGTTTTCAGAATCTCCTCTTGAATTATGGTAAATACTTTGTAAATGTCTGGTGGAGATCTGGGCATGTCTTTAAGTTTACTTCTGAATCTTGGAGAGCTTGACTCATCTGATGAAAATCCTGCAGTATATTATTCAAAATAACCAACATAAATATATATGCTAGTGTTTGCAGTTTCTGAGTGATGTTTTCGGCTTGTCGTTTGGTATCCCTTTTTATTTCTGGTCTCCAGCAACATTTTTCTAAGGCATCTACCACCAGGGTATGAAATTCCAGGACTTTACTCATTGCTACAACGTGCACTTCCCACTATATATTAGAAAGACCTTTTCACACTTGATCATTGCCTAAATATGTTTTAAGAACTGCCCATCTGTGAGCAGAGGCAGCAAAAAATGTATAGAATGACTGAATGGTAGAAAAATACTCAACTGTTTCTAGCAAAACAGCTTTTCAGTACAGAGATTCTTCATTTAATTTGTGTTTCTGGATCATGAGTTAAGCCAAAACTACATTTTTTATTTAAGTATGGCAACATACAGTCTCTGTGAATTAAGCTGTTTTCTGTGCTATGTTGTGCAAGATTAAGTGAATGCATCCACGTGGTATAAAAATACTTTGTCCTAGGACTGGTCTCTGCTCTTAGAAAAACTGGTTTTGAAAACTTTACCTAAATAGGAATTGATTTGAAATTCTTTCCCTGATAGGGCTTTATAAACTAGTAAATATGATAAATCACTTGGTAGGTTACATTTTCCATTGGTTGGAGATATTTTTCTTAAAACAATACTTAGCTGATCTGTTTGAGAAAGATCAAGAGTAGAATCTACAGACAACCTGAAATATTGAGCTATGCTTATGTCAGTGAAAATAGGCGATTGAACTTAATTACTTATTAAGTTTATTAATTATTTACATGTTGTTTCAGACATACACGATGGGTTGCCCTGTCCCATGTTGTATTTCGAGATGTGACCTGCTAAAAAGTGGATCAAACTGAGCAACGAGTTCAAGTAAGCACAGTTTGTGGGAAGTTAAAGACTCCATTTCACCCTTGAAAAGATAGCCCACATTCAGCAATTGTTATAACAACAGCAACAGTGCATTGCAAAACGGCTTTTCAGTACAGAGATTCGTCATTAATTTGTGTTTCCACATCATGAGTTAAGCCAAAACTACATTTCTGATTTAAGTATGGCAACATACAGTCTCTGTGAATTAAGCTGTTTTTGTGTTTATGAATCGTGTTCAACTTGTGGCAATCACTAAGTCCATCTGTAGTAAATCTAGAACTAAATGATTTAGAAGTGAAAGTTTGTAAATAGAACAATATTCAGAGCCAACTGATGAGGGATACAGTACTCACTGCCCCCTTTTTGTAATTTTCACCGTTTGCTTTGCACACTAGAAATATGTTCTGGCTATAGAATATTTACCATCCAGAAATTTTCACCAAATTTTCAAGTGGCCTGCTGTGATGCTCAAATAACTTGGCCATCTTTTGATTCAGCAGTTTACATCATTAGAAATAAAATTATTTCACAAAGCAGGATCCACATTTCTACTATTTATGGAGTCTGCAGATGTGACAATTTCAGATTCTATAACAGTTTCACTTTCTATGTCATTATTAATTTTTCTTACTACAGCAAGAAGTGGATGCATAATTTGGAACAAGTTATGTTATATTCACATTTCTATCAGTAATTTCAGCACTCATGGTCCTCATGCAACAGTTTGCACCTATTAAACCTAAACATTCAATGGAAGAAGTCACATCTGATTTATTACACTTTAAGAAGGAAGTTAATTTTGGAATTGTCTTTAGGGTTCATAAATCATTTTTATCTTATGTGAATTTTCATTTTTGTACTCCACTTAGAAACCCATACCCATTACTGTCGAGTCAGTTCTGATTCATAGCGACCCTAGAAGTCAGAGTAGAACTGCCTCATAGAATTTCCAAGGAGTGCCTGGTGGATTTGAACTGCAGATCTTTTGGTTAGCAGATGTAGCACTTAACCCACTATACCACCAGGGTTTCCAATTAGCTGTTGCCATTTTATTATACTTGGATATAAAATAATGCACTTTTAAATTCAAGTTCTACGGTACCAAATACATTTGAATAATTAAAAATAAAATTTATGTTAGAATTTGAACATTAGCACAAAAATTATATTTGAAAATTAGTAAGTTAAAAAAATTTTTTAGAACATGTGCTTTTGTTCTTCAGGTCTGACACAGGCAAAAGAAATAGTACTTATAAGGCAATGGGAAATAACTATTCCTTTGTCATGTGATGTTTGGTGGCAGGCCCTTTGCAGATCTCTCTGTCTTTTGTCTTGAAATAATACTTAAAACCTTGTACACTCACTTTCCCTCCTCTGATACTGCATCTTCACAATTCCTTGAATTCTTGCTGGTACCTGATGGGGGAAAGAATGACAGCAGAGAACATGATAGGACGGTACGCTGGATCTAAAGACATGTGTTGACTTCCTTTGCACAGGACAGGACTAGATACATCTTAAGACACATGACTCCAGTGCTGCTGATGCCTTTGTATTATAGTCAACAAGAGAGAAATGAATGTGTGATTATACCCCATCAGTCCAGAATGAAAAAATATATATAACTTATCATATACAAAATTTATGAAATGCACAGTTGACTTCTTTCTGGAATTGCTCAGCTCCCATCTTTGGAGATATCTACACAATGAGTGTAACAATAGCACCACTTCTCGACAAGCAAGTTTGTTTTGCAAGTTATAGCAATATCAATGAGTTTATTGAAAGGCAGTCTGGAGAGAAATGGAAAAATACATTAATCTTTATTATCTAAATGTTCATTTATTTCCTTGAGGAATTGTTCAATTTCCTTACGTGGAGGTATGTAAATATTCTGGTAAAATACAAATGCAGTGTTCTAATAAAACCCCTTCATTGCTTTTCTGGAACATGAATTTAGAAGCACACTCTCTATTGAAAAATAGAAACATGTTTTGCACGATAGATCAATGTTGAATTTTGCATCTTCTTAGTGTGTCTAATACCTCATATATTAGAATGTATACAGCAACATCAAGCACTGTGTTGTGTGCAACAGATAATAAAAAAATAAAGAAACTCATTTGATACATAAATTAAAACTTTTCGTGTTATATTCATAGTGCTAATGGTAGATAATACTCCCAGTACTTTTTGGATTTTTGCTGTGTTACCATTACATTAAATTATTACTCATGTTATGCCAGACTGCATCCTCATGTATGCCAAATGTGTTTTAAATGTATCAACAGTATTGTTTACAAAACTTAGGATGTAACTGTGTGTAAATACTACACATTTACAAAGTAATTTGCTTGAATTCGTTGCAGTAGCCAACTTATTCACGTTTCCCTGCCTTTGCATGTCATCTGAGACCGGAGTTCCCGTTAGGTGGTTTACCATGATGTGGACAAGAGCGTACCCCTGTGTTTGTACCATGGCAGAGAGCATCGCTGGCCCTCCTGGTTGGACGTCCTGGATCAGTAGACATGGATGTACAAGATGGTTTTCTCAAAACGAAACAGAGACCCATTACCTAGTAATAGAATCCATCCTTGCCCAGTAACTGTGTGTGTTGGATCCAATTGCATGTTGGGTGAATGTAGCAAAAGTTAGATTCCACAAGTCACCCCCTCCTATAAAGAAATAATATACTTCTAAGAGATCTGCTGAGATAAGGACTTTCAGTTACACAGGAGGGGATCATAAGAGATAGATGTCAACAAAGGAGTCGAAATGGTGGGGGCCTTATAACCTAAACAACTTTGCATGAGGATGCCTTTGTGACCTGTGTGAACTTTATTTCCGGCCGGCACATTCTCATGCACTGGAACTGTTACCAGTTTCATTTAGTGCCCTGCCCATTCCTTTCCATTGTGGCACTTGCTTTTTCTTGTGTCCCGCCTGCTTGGCATATATGGCTCTTTGTTTGGGTAACTAGGGCCCATGTTCTGTTCATGCCCTAAGCACACGGTTATCTTGCTTCTTGGGTAATCCATCCCTGAAACCAGATTCCTGTTAATTTCAAGACCCAATTATTTTTCTCTTTTGAACTGTGTTTTGTTTTTGATCTTATGTGTTTTCACTAATGAAGACATACTGATTAAAGGACAAATTCAGAATTTTTGTTATAAACTATGGATTTTGGTACTTATTATTTGGTATCATGTATGTCCAGGCTCCCTCCGCATGACACGAATCCTGCCAATACGAGTCAGTAATTTTTTTTTTTCTCAAAAACTTGCAAAACCTGAGGTAAAACATGAAGGCACCCAGCAGTGACTGCACTTCTGGCCCCATTTTTCTTAGGCTCTTTATAATTTTTCATGGAACTTTTCAAAACGTGGCACAGCACATTCTTCCTTACCGCAAAAGCACCCAAATAAATAAAGCCAAGGTTTTTTTTTTTTTTTTAACTCAGGAAGATCACCATTACAATGTGTTCTTCGTTACTGCAAAAGCAGTACTTAGAGGCAAAATACATAAAAAGGAGAGAATTTGAATGCAAGAAAATCACTACTAGTATGTATTCTTCATTATAACAAAAGTAGTACTAACAGTTAAGAAGCAGAAACAGCTGCCCTGGAATGCTGCAGAACTGCTCACAGCAGTGCATTTTACCTGCTACACCTAGGGGCAATCATGGGGCCCTAAGGTAGAATGCAGGGTAAGAATAACTTATAATTGCTCAAATCTCCTGAAAAGTACCACTGCAGTGCCTTATTCTTTATTGGAAAGGCATTATTACTGTTCAGAAGCTAGAAAAGAGGGCAGAAAGTAACATCCAGAAACAATGAATGGCGTAAAGGAGGAAATGGCCACCATGACTTCTTCTCACTATAAGTACATTCCTATGAGAACATAGAAAAAGGGAGACATAGTGAGGAGGCTTCTCTTGCAGAAATACAGGCAAACCTGTCAAAATTTTAGAAAATTCACACATCCAGGAGACACCACCCAACACATTGTTTAACCCACACAAAAATGAGTCTCCCACTCACAGTGTTTTTAATTTCACACATTTTAGAAGGCTTACACTTTAAGGGGAAACATGCTAAAATCAGGGTACCCTTTTCCAAAGAACTCCAGAGGCATAGAAAGTAGGGGGCGTGACATATGTCCTATAGGTCCTTACTGTGTTTTAAGATATAAAATAGAGGTCAGCAAACACCAGCCCACAGGCCAAATCTGAGCAAACATCTTATTGTGTATACCTGAGAATTGTTTTCATATTTGATGTTTGAGAGAAAATCTAAAGAATATTTTGTGACCCATGAAAATTACATAAGATTGGAAATTCCATGCCTATAAATAAAATTTTGTTAGAGCACAACCACTTAAACATTTGTTTATGTTTTATCTATGACTGCTTTTGTGCTATCAAAGGCACAGTCGAACATGCCCCTCAAAACCTAAAACATTTACTATCTAATCCTTTACATGAAACCCTGGTGGCATAGTTGTTAAGTTCTATGGCTGCTAACCAAAAAGTTAGCAGTTCAAATCCACCAGGCACTCCCTGGAAACTCCATAGGACAGCTCTACTCAGTCCTACAGGGTTGCTATGAGTTGGAATCAACTCAACAACAGTTGCTGTGTTTTTTTGTTTGGCCCTTTACAGAGAAAGTTTGTAGACTCTGATCTGGAACGTTTTCATCACACCGGAATGTCCCTGTCTTGGTCTGCTACTCTGCTGTAATACAAACACACAAGTCAGGTGGCTTTAGAGAACAGAAATTTCTTTTCTTACAGTTCTGGAGACTAGATGTCCAAATGAGAGTCTCAGCTGTGTCCGTTCAGCCTTGTTGAGTGTTCAGGTATTCCCTGGCTTCTTAAAAATCTTTACATGGCATTTGTCTTGAACCATGTGTGCCTGCCTCTGTGCCTAATTTGCTGTTTATAGCACAGACAAGACTGTAGGATATACCCCATACTTATAATAGTGTTCCTTGGAAACTCTATGGGGCAGTTCTACTCTGACCTCCAGGGTCACTATGAGTTCGACCCAACTCGGCAACAGTGGTAATAGAGCTTTATTAAAAATAAAAATCTTTTTCTCAAACATAATTGCATCCACGGGTATTGGAGTTAAGATGCTAACACACAATTTAGGGGCTCACAATTCAATCTATAACAATTCCCTAGTGCTTTAGTGAATACTTCACTCAGAGTAAACACTGTTCTGATTTCTATTTCCATAAATTAACTGTCCTTGAATTTTACTTAAATACAATATGTGTGTACCTTTTTGTGTTGAGATTTGTTCATTCAGTAATATTTATAAGATTCATCCATAAACGAATTTAAAAGTTTTGCATCTGTATTCATGACAGATATTGGATTGCAATTCTGTCTCTCTCTCTCTCTCTCTTTCTTTTTTTTTTTGCAGTATCTTTGCCTAGTTTTGGTGTAGGGTTATGTTGACTCCACAGAGAATGAATCCAAAAGTATGTCTTCCTTTTCTATGTTCTAATATGGTTTGAGTAGTACTGGTATAGGCTGCTCTCTAACTGTTTGGTAGACTTCACCAGTGATACTACTGGAGCTAGGACTTCTTTTTACTGGGAGTTTTGTGATCTTTTCAGTCTCTTCACTTGTTATGGATCTATTCAGGTTTTCTGCCTCAGTTTGTAATAGTTTAGGTAGATAGTGTGTTTCTAAAAATATGTCCATTTCTTCTAAGTTTCAGATCTGCTGGATTACAGTTTTCCATAGTTCTGTCTTATGATTCTTTTTATTTCTGTTGTGATGTCCCCCATTTCACTTCTTGTTTGGATTATTTGCTTCCTGACCAACGGATTGTCAATTCTGTTGATTCTTTCAGACTAGCAACTTTAGGTTTTGTTTATTCTTCCTTTGGTTTTTCTATTCTCTGTTTATTTATTTCTGCTCTGAACTTTATTATGTCCTTTCTTCATGTGGCTCTGGGCTTGTTATGCTTTTCTCTTTCTGTTTGTTCAAGTTGCAGAGCTAATATTTTTCTTTTGTCCCTTTTTTGTTGTGTACATCGATTGCTATAAATTGACCTCTGAGAACTACCTTTGCTGTGTCTCAGAGGTTTTGGTATGATATATTTTCATTCTCTTTTGAGTCTAGGAATTTTTTTTTAATTCTCTCTTTGATTGCTTCTATTATCCAATGGTTTTTAGGAAAGTATTACTCAATTCCATGGGTTGTTTTTTTTCCTTCCTGCTTTTGCTGGTATTCTACTTTTAGGCATTGTGATCAGAGAAGATGTTTTGTGTTATCTCAGTGTTTTGGATTTTGTGAGGGTTGCTTTGTAGCCTAAGGTGTAGTGTAGCTTGCACAATGTTCCACGTGCTTTGGGAAAGAATGCATACTTTGTTGCTGTTGGGTGGTGTGTTCTATATATATTCATGAAGTCAAGTTGGTTGACTGTGGCATGTAGACCTTCCACGTCTTTGATGAGTTTCTTTCTAGATGGTCTGTCCTTTACCAAAAGTAGTGGGTTGAAGTCTCCTACTTTTATTGTGGAACTCTCTATTTTTCCTTTCAGTGCTGTTAGAGTTTATTTTATGTATTTTGGAACACTTCTATCGAGTGTATGGATATTTATTATGTTTATGTCATCATGGTGGATTGTCTCATTCATCATTATATAATGTCTTCCTCGTCTTTTATGGTAGATTTTACTTTAAAATCTATTTTCTCTGAGATAGTTGTTGCCCCTTCTGTTCTTTTTTTCAGTTGCTGTTTGCTTTTTCTTATCTTCCACTATTTGGTTTTTAATATATTTATGTCTTTGTTTCTAAGGTATGTCTCTTGTAGACAGCCTATTGATGGGTCTTTTTTAACATTTCGTCTGTCACTTTGTCTTTTTATAGGTACATTTAGGCCATTTATACCCAGGGTGATTATCTATAGGTGTGACTATATTGCTGTCGTTTGGCAGTGCTTCTTTTTGTGATGCTAACATTTTCTTTGTTCCTCTTACTTTTCCATGCTGAATTACTTTTGTTTTTGAAGTTCTTTTTTGCTTCTTTTGTTATTGTAAATTTTGTGTTAACTGAGATTTCATGTGTTTCTTCTTTGTTCTGGTGAGTAGGTTTGTTAACTTTCTTTGTGGTTACCTTGAAATTTTACCCTTTATTCCTAAGTTTGAATCAGTCTTTTATTACTTGATATCACCCTGACTTCCACTCCATTTGAAAATTCTATACCTACTGTTTATTCTTCTTTTTACTGCTCTGATGTCATCACTTACAGATTCATGTCTCTGTTTTCCTGTTTAAATGTTTTCATTTATTTTCTCCTTGAGAGTTCACTACTTAGGATGGTATCTGGCCACATTGACCTGTATCCTAGATTCAGGTGATTGTCTAATGTTCACTCTTTAAGGAAAGACTTCCTTAATAATTCTTCTAAGTTTGATTTGGTTTTTACAAATTGTCTTTATTTCTGCTTTTCTGGAAATGTCCCAATTTGCAATCATATTTGAGAAAGAGTTTTACAGGATATATGATCCTTGGTAAGAATTTTTTTTTCTTTGAAAGGTTTGTATGTGTCATCCTTCTTGCCTGCATGGTTTCTGTAAACTAATTAGACCTTAGTCTTACTGTTTACACTTCATGTGTGACTTTCCATTTTTCTCGAGCTGCTTTCAGGATTTGTTCTTTTTCTTTGGTTTTGGCAAGTGTGAGTGTGATACATTGTGGTGACTTTCTTATGGAATCTGTCCTGTATGAGGTTGATTGAGCTTCTTAGATGGTCAGCCTTTCATCCCTCATGGTATTAGGGAAGTTTTCTGTCAGCAAATCATCAGTGATTCACTGTGTGTTTTCCATTTCTGCCTCCTGTTCTGGGATTCTGATCACACACAGATTTTTGCTCTTGATGGTATCCTACATGATTCTTACCTTTTATTTTTCTTCTTTCTTTTCTCTGATTTTTCCTCAAATAAAGTGGCACCCATGTAGTTTTCCTTAGTCCAGGCATTCAGAGGTAGAGCTACAGAGCACTGGACCACTTGCTTCAGCAGGGCAGATGTGGGCATGAGGCTCAGGCTGAGAGATTACAGGAAACAGAAGCTGAAGAGACAAGGAGCATAAGAAACCAAGCTGCCTCAGTCTCAAAATGTATGGCTGGGACCTCCGTGGGGGCTCTAAAGGTGGAGCCATGGCCTCTGACATTTCTGAGAGTGGAGTTGCCACTCACTTTGGACTAGGAAAATAGTGTGCCTAAAGCCTAAGGAGCAGAGTTGCTGTCCTAGTGGGACTAGAAGGCAAAGCTGCAGCCCAGGGCCAAAGGGCCTGCACTCAGAATCTGGAGAGTGTGACCACTGCCTAGTGTCTGGAGGGCAGGGCCATTTTGTATACTGTCTCAGAGAATGGGCTATATATATAATGTTATTTTCTTGGTACCTGTTGTCCCTTCTTTTCCCGTGGTTTCTCCCTTTGTAATGGAAATGTCTCTTTACTGTTATACCTTTAGAAACAAATAGCCTGTATTTTAGATTTCACAGATAAAAAGAAACTTTTAGATTTTGGACCTGGAGTTAAGACTTTTGCTATGATATGACGGGATAAATATGTTTTGCATGTTGCGATGCAATACTGAAAGCAGAGTGCATCCTTTGGGAAGGACCTGGGGTCCCTGTGCCTCAGAAGCTCCCAGTCCAAGGGAAGATTGACACTAAGGACCTTCCTCCAAAGCTAACAGAGAAAGACTTCCCCTGGAACTGATACTCTGAATTTGGACTTTTAGCTTACTTTTCTGTGAGAAAATAAATTTCTTCTTGTTAAAACCATCCACTTGTGGTATTTCTATTATAGCAGCACTAGATGCCTAAAAAGACACTAATAGTCTTCCTTCCTTTCTGCAAAACCAGATTTCTATCCAATGTCACTTCCTTTCAGCCTAATGAATTCCTTTTAGTAAATCTTGTACTGAAGATCCTCTGGAAATAGGTTCTTTCTTTGTTTAATGTCTTAATCTTACCTTAATTCTTGAAGAACATGTTCATAGATATAGAATTCTAGATCAAGAGTTCTCCCCTTTAACCTTTAAAGAGGCCAATATTTTGTCTTTGGGCTTCCATTATTCTTAATGAGAAGCAACTCCATTATTCTTATCATTCCCCCCATTCCTAGTATGTAATATGTTTTTTGTCTCTGTCCGCTTTCAAGACATCCTCTATATCTTAAGTTTGCAGTAATTTTTTCCCACATGTGTTTATGTGGGTTTTTTGTTTGTTTGTTTGTTTGTTTTATGTTTAACCTACTTGCAGGTTAAATAGGCTTGCAGAGTTTCTTAGATCAGGGGCCTCATTTAGAAATTTCTGATCCTTTTTTTTCCCATCTTGTGTTATTTTTCTGCTTTTGGGACTCCATTTATACACATATTAAATTGTTCAATACTGAGCTACAGACTTCAGAAGTTCTTTGGGTTTTTTTGTTTGTTTTACCTTTTCCTCTTTGTATTAAAGTTTGGCTAATTATCAAGTTCAGTGACTTCTGTGTCAAACCTGCTTATAAACCTTTTGAAAGAACTCTTAACCTCTTACATCTTATTTTTCATTTCTAGCATTTCCTTTTGACCCTCTTTTACAAGTTTCATCTTTCCAAGGAAATTTTCTGTTGGCATATGTTGCCTACCATCTCCCTTACATATTTTAACACATTTATTATAGTTATCTTAAAATGTGGGGTCTGATAACTCTAACATGTGCATCTATAATTGATATGGAACTGGCTTTTTGTTACTTAGATTCAGTTTATCACATAGTTTTAATTCTTTGAGTGCGGGTAAAGGCCAGTAATAGAGTGAAATGAGTGAGATATGTGCCTAAGTGCAAAAAAAGACAGGATTAATAAATGCCATGATGAGCTGTACTGGACACTGAGACCGAAGGATAACTTAGTACTACTGATCCAGTCTTTAAAATATTGATGTTTTGCTTGCTTTGGATTTTTTGCATTAATTTTGAGTTTCTAAACATTGCATTAATGGTAACATCAGCAACATGGCAGGGTAGGCAGCACCAAGCTCCCACCCTACTGCCCATAGAAACTTGGAAAAGCAAGGAGAAACTATCAAAACCAACCATACTATTCAATTATTCTAAGGCTTTTTTGGCCCTTCGAGTAGTGTTCTGAGTGTTCCTCATATTACAAAATTTTCCACTCTAGCAGGTGCATTCGTGAACTATTCCTGGCTCTGAGTGTGATCTGGAAATTGTATTCCTTTCAGACAGTCCTTTCTGTAGATTCAGGTAGTTTACTCACTCAGATATGGGGATTTGTATTTAGCTGAAAACTCAGGAAAGAAAGAAAAGACAATAATGGATGTGAGAAGAGACCCTGAAAGTTGCTCTTAAAAGTAGAGTAGCTAAAGCAAAAGGAAGAAATGATGAAGGGAAAGACTTGAACCAAAATTTCAAAAGGTAGCTCAAGAAGACAAAGTAAAGTGTTATAGCAAGTGCAAAGATTTAGAGTTAGAAAACAAAAAGAGTGGAACATGCTTAGCATTTCTCAAGCTGAAAGAACTGAAGAAAAACTTCCCTTTTTTTGCTTTGAGTTACAATATCAAAGGATTCCTTGGGGACAATACTGAATGATGCAGGAGCATCTAAAGAAGCAGGAAAAAATATGCAGAGTCACTGTACCGAAAAGAATTGTTTGATGGTCAGCCATTTTAAGAGATAACATATGGTCAAGAAAGAAGCTCAAGCTGGACTGAAAGCATTCACAAAAAACAAAGCTCCAAGAACTGCCAGAATACTAATTGAGATGTTTCAACAAATGGATACGGTGCTAGAGGTACCCACTCGTGTATGCCAGGAAATTTGGAGGACAGCTACTTGCTCAACCAACTGGAAGAGAGTCAGATTTGTTCCTATTCCAAGGAAAGGTGGTCTAACAGAACTGGAAGAGTACTGAATGATACCATTGATGTGACACAAAAGTAAAATCATGCTGACACTCATTCAGAAGCAATTGAAGTAGTACATCAGTGTAACTGCCAGGAATTCAAGCCAGATTTAGAAAAGGGCATGGAACAAGGGATATTATTGCCAATGTCAGACAGAATATGGCTGGAGCAGAGAATACCAGAATGCAAGAACTATAGGTTCAAGGGACCCCCTCTGCTCCCAGCGCGTCTTTCCTGGGGGAATGAGGTCCCCAAATGTTTTGTAACTCCCTTTCCTTTTATCTCTTTATAGACACAGGCCACCACCCAGGGAAACTCCCTTTACATTGGATCAGGGATGTAACCTTAGCAAGGGTGTTACACTCCTACCCTAATCCTCTTTAACATAATCCAATCATTCCTCATTAATCACAGGAAAAAATCATTATTGTTGTTGTTGTTAGGTGCCATCGAGTCAGTTGTGACCTATAGTGACCTTATGAACAACATAACAAAACAATGCCCGGTCTTGTGCCCTGTCCACAATTGTTTTTATGCTTAAGCCCGTTGTTGCAGCCGCTGTGTCAATCCATCTTGTCAACAGCCTTCCTCTTTTTCACTGTCCCTCCACTCTACCAAACATGATGTCCTTCTCCAGGGACTGATCCATCCTGACAACATGTCTGAAGTATGCAAGTTGTAGTCTTGCCATCTTTGCTTCCAAGGAGCACTCTGATTGTGCTTCATCCAGAACAGATTTGTTTATTCTTTTGGCGGTTCATGGTACATTCAACATTCTTCTCAGACATTGAAATTCAAAGGCATCAATTTTTCTTTTGTCTGTTCGTTCATTTTTCAGCTTTCGCATGCATATGATGTGACTGAAAATACTATGGCTTGAGTCAGGCTCACCTTAGTCTTCAAGGTGACATATTTACTTTTCAATTCTTTAAAAAGATCCTTTCTGGAAGATTTTCCTATCTTGATTTCTTGACTGCTGCTTCCATGGGCGTTGATTGTGGACCCGACTAAAATGAAATCCTTGACAACCTCTATCCTTTCTCCGTTTATGACAATGTTGCTTACTGGTCCAGTTGTAGGATTTTTGTTTTCTTGATGTTGAGACAGAATCCATGCTGAAGACTGTGGTCCTTCATCTTCATAAGTAGGTGTTTCAAATCTTCTTCACTTTCAGCAAGTATGGTGGTGTTGTCTGTGTAACACAGGTTGTTAATAAGTCATCCTCCAATACTGATGCCTCGTTCTTCTTTGTGTAGTTCAACTTCTCAGATTATTTGTTCAGCATACAGATTGAAAAAGTATGGTGAAAGGGTATAGCCCTGGTGTACACCTTTCCTGACTTTAAACCATGCAGTGTCCCCTTGTTCTGTTCACATGACTGCCTCTTGATCCATATACAGATTCCTTAAGAGCACAATTAAGTATTCTGGAATTCCATTGTCCACAATGTTAGCCATAGTTTATTATGATCCACACAGTCAAATACGTTTGCATAGTCGATGAAACACAGGTAAACATCTTTCTGATATTCTTTGCTTTCAGCCAAGATCTATCTGACATCAGCGGTGATATCCCTGGTTTCACGTCCTCTTCTGAATCCAGCTTGAATTTCTGGCAGTTCCTTGCCGGTGTTCTGTTAGTAGCTTTTGAATGATCTTGAGAAAAATTTTACTTGTATGTGATAGTAACAATATTGTTTGGAAATTTCTACATTCAGTTGGAGTACCTTGCTTTGGAATGGGCATAAATATAGATCTCTTCTAGTCAGTTGGGGAGGTAGCTGTCCTCCAAATTTCTAGGCATAGATGAGTAAGCACTTTCAGCACTGCAACTGTTTGTTGAAATATCTCAGTTGGTATTCTGTCAATTCCTGGAGCTCTGTTTTTCGCCAATGCCTTCGATGCAGCTTCAGCTTCTTTCTCCAGTACCACTGGTTCCAGATCATATGCTACCTCTTCAAATGGTTGAACATTGACCAGTGCTTTCTGGCATAATGACTCTGTGTTTTCCTTCCATCTTCTTTTGATGCTCCCTGAATTGTTTAGTAGCTTCCCTGTAGAATCTTTCACGATTGCAACTCAAGGCTTGAATTTTTTTTCTTCAACTTTTTCAACTTGAGAAATGCAGAATGTATTCTTCCCCTCTGGTTTTCCATGTCCAGCTCTTTGCATGTGTCATTAGAATACTTTCTTTTGTCTTCTCATGTGTTCTTTGAAATCTGTTTAGGTCTTTTACTTAGCCATTGCTTCCTTTTGCTTTAGCTGATCCACATTTGAAAGCAACTTTCTGAGTCTCTTCTGACATCCAATTTGGTCTTTTCTTTCTTTCCTGTCTTTTTAATGACTGCTTGCTCTCTTCGTGTATGACACTTTAATGTCATTCCACAATTCCTCTGGTCTTCATTCATTAATGATCAACATATCAAATCTGTTCTTGAGTTGGTCTTTAAACTCAGGAGGGATATACTCAAGTTCGTCCTTTGGCTCTCGTGGACTTGTTCTAGTTTTCTTCAGTTTCAAAGATTAGGATTTACAGTATATATAATGCCAGCGACAATCACAAAATAGATGACAACTACACAATACTAGGAATCAGGACCCAGTCAAATTGCTATCCATATTTTGGGGGACCATAATTCTATCCATGATAGGTTCTAAAAGCTTGACTCCATCAATGTCATTTAGGATGACTCTTTTTTGAAGAGTCAGCTCTTCCTCCATTTAGGTAGTTAGCTAAAAAAGAAAAACAAAACACAAAGTTGAATCCCTACGTTACCTCTTGCACCTGAAGTTCTAAAGTTTAAGCACAAAAAAATAAAAACCGTAAAGGTACTTAAATAAAATTCACTTTAACTTTTATATCAGCTATCTAAGAGCTTACATATCTAAAACAAACAACATTAAGACAAACTAATAAAATGCTAATAACCTGTGAAATAGACATGAATTTACTCCTTGGCTCTCTGTTAGCCATGAGCTGCACTAATTGGATCTAGAAGATGTATTGGAGACTGTGCAAAACTTTTCCGTCTGTATCATGCAATAGTCACAACTACTCAGCTGCATTGCTGGGTGCTGTATCTCCAGGTCTTTGTTGATCAGGTTCTTCTACACAGGCCTTTTAGCATTTAAGATCTTTGAGGGGTTAAATCTATAGAAGCTTTTTTATGATGCTGATAACAGGGCTTCGGGGGAGTTCTTAATTGCACTGCTAGAATGACAAGACACAAGGAGAGGCAATTGTGGCATGGTAGAAAGTGTAAGAGGTTTTGACACATGAGCCGTGATTTGCGTCCTGCCTCCACAACTTACCTATGATCTGGGGCACATTATCTAATCTCTGTGGTGCTCAATTTCTTTACAGATAAAATTGATCCAGTAATACCTACCACATAATGTTGATTGTGAAGACAAGATAAAAATAGCAATGTATAGGTGTTGTAGTCAGCTAGGCTGCTCTAACAGAAATACCACAGAGTGGATGGCTTTAACAAAGAAAGATTTATTCTTACACAGTCCGGTAGGTTGCAAGTCCGTATTCAGGGTGTCCGCTCCAGGGAAAGACTTTCCCCTTGACGGCTCTGGAGGAAAGTCCGGTATTGCATCAGTCATTGTCCAGGGAGCGTCCTAATGCAAGAACCTCTGGTCTGAACGACGCGTTCTGCTCCCGGTGCTGCTTGCTTGATGGTAGCGAGGTTCTCAAATTGTCCTTGGTTCTTTTTCCTTTTATTCCTTGCAAGCTAAAAGCATTAAGGGTGGGGCAAGCCATACTCCAGGGAAACTTCCCCCATAGCAGGAATTCACAGCCCCACCCTAATCCTTTAACATACAGTTAGCAAAACCACACAACGGAGGACAGTCCCAAGATACTGGGAACCATATCCCAGCCACGTGGCTGCACACATTTTTGGGGGAACACAATTCAAACCATGACAATAGGAAAGAATCTGAAAAATTTACAGTCATATACACAGTTTTGGGAAGGTAAAATGAGTAGTTATGAATAATTATGAATGTTTTGCTTACATAATCTGCTGTAGTACTTGTAACATTAATTAAAAATAGCACACTGTCATAATTCCTTTGAAGAATAAGGAAAATTTTCCTTTAATGTGTTAACAACGATGTCAGTTTTCTTTGTGGAATAATGAAACATCACAAAGAGTCATAGGTTTTTAACTAGCTAAGGACTCCTAGTTGAATGGGTATGATCAAGTGGTTAAGAAAACTGAGATGAAGTGAGATTTTCATCATCAGTGATTTTTTTGAGTCTGATTATCTTTTGAAATTCTACTTCATTTGTGAAAGGGACATTCTTGTCATTTCTTAACAGAAAGCTCTGCTAAATTAAAACTGGTTTTAGCATTCCATATTTGGTGATACATGAGTTCCAGCCTTCCAGTTCATGGTTTAACAAGGGATAAACAAAAGTTTAATGAAGGTAAAGACTTACATGGAACCCTGATAGGAATGGGTTTTTAAGTCATGTCAAGGAGTTTGAACTTCATGCTGAACACAGAGGGCAACCATTGAAGGAGTTTAATCATGTTTAAGTAGATGTACATTTTAAAAGATTTCATGACTATTTGGTGAATTATAAATGGGAGGAGGTGAGAGAGGCAGCAGGGAGACTTTTTATTAACTGAGAGGTGAGATGATGGTAGCTTGATTCTAACCAGTAGCATTTGGGATGGAGGCAAATGGAAAACTTTGGGAAATAGTGAGGAATGATCAATAGAACTTATGGATGCTTAGAGAGTGACTACCAGTACACAAGGAATCTAGGGAGACTTCCTATTTTCTGGCTTGAACCATAAGTAGCACTATTCATACGACTACAGAGAGGTGACAACAAGCCATTTTGGTGCAGATGTGAGTTGGTGCCAGGACACTGGCCTCTAATTTTTTATTTTTGGACACTTTAGAGGAGTCATTCAACATTTAAGAAAGATTTACAGAGCACCTACTATGTACCAGATCCCGTAATAACTAAAACAGGAAGAAACAATTTCTTTTCCTCTGGAAGCTTATGCTCTAGTAGGGGAGATGGTGGAAAAAAATGAACAAGCAGAAAAATTTGTATATTATGTAGAATATCAAAAGATGCTGGGTCTATGAAGAAAAATCATTCTAGGAAGGGAATCCTAACTGAGAAGGTGACTTTGGGCAAAGACCCAGAGGAAGAAAGGGACGAGTCATGCGGGTAACTGAAGAAAGAGCATTTGTGGCAGAGGGAACAAGGAGTGCCAGAGCCATCAGACAGGAGCAGGCCTAGCGTGTCCCAAGGGGACAGAATGAGCCAGGGGAATGAGGTTGAAGAAGTACCAGAGGGCCAGTGTCAATTCTTGTAGTCACTGCAAGCACTTGGGATTTTATTCTGAGTGAAACGGGAACCCACTGGAAGGTTACAACAAAGAGAAACATAGTCTGACATAGCTTTTCCCAGGATCCTCCTTAGGGCATGAGCAGAGGTTGGGGAGTCTAGCTGGGAGGCTACTACTGGGGTACAAGTGGGAGATTGTGGTTGCAGTGAGAAGTGGTCAGACCACAGACGCATTTTGAAGGATTTGCTGGCAGATTATGTGATAGTTAACTTTGTGTGTGAACTTGATTTGGCCAGACACTAGTCTAATTGCCATTCCGTATGTAATATAATGTAACCATATTCTATAAGGTAATGGAGTATAATGGCATCAGTCCACTGAAAAGGGAGTCTCCTTGTTGTGACAGGGAATGTAATGTTAAGTCCCTGATGCAGCAGGAGAAAAATGCATGTAAAGAAGTACAATTCTATTAGAAGACCACACCTGATGGCCTGTCAGGTTGGAGGGTCCCCACAGGGCACGGTCCCCAGACTCTCTGTTAGCCCAGAACTGAAACCGGTACAGAAGCCAAGTCTTCAGACAAGGATTAGCATGGACTGTGAGACATAGAAGGATGCTGGTGAAAAATGTGCTTCTCGAATTAAATAAATACATGAGGCTCCCTGAGCAGCTCGAGATGTGAGGGTGTGTGTGGGATGGATGGACATGGAGACTACAGGATGGGAAGGAGGAGTGTGCTGTCATAGGGTAGTGGGGAGGAGAGCAGGTAGAGTCGCACAGTAGTGTGCGCTTGGGATTATATATGGCAAACTGATTTGGATTGTGAACTGTTTTAGTCAGCTAGGGCTGCTCTAACAGAAATACCACAGAGTGGAAAAGGAAGGTTTATTCTTACACAGTCTGGTAGGTTACAAGTCCATATTCAGGGTGTCTGCTCCAGGGGAAGGCTTTCCCCTTGTCAGCTCAGGAGGAAAGTCCGGTATTGCATCAGTCTTTGTCCAGGGAGCATCTTGGCACAGGAACCTCAGGTCTGAAGGACACGCTCTTCTCCGGGTGTTGCTTGCTTGATGGTACGAAGTTTGCAATTCTCTGACTGCTTCTCTGTCCTTTTATCTCTGGTAGGATGAAAGGATTAAAGGTGGGGCAAGCCATACTCCAGGGAAACTCCCTTTACAGTGGAGCGGGGAGGTAATCCTATGAAGGGATTTGCAGCCCCACCCTAATCCTTTAATGTACAGCATAGGAAAACCACACAATGGAGGACAGTCACAAGATACTGGGAATCATGGCTCAGCCACGTGGCTATGCCTATTTTTTGGGGGGCAGAATTCAATCCATGACACAAACTTTTACTTAAATCACAGTTTGTTTTTTTTTTAAAGAGAAGAACTGTCCTTAAGATGTGTTCTCAGTGTGAGCATATGGTTCTGTGCATTTATAGGAGGGGGTCCTACTGTCTCTTTCTAGATAGCAGAAAAGAGAGTCAATAGGAAGGGGCAGGTGCTTGTTGAGGGGACACTAGATGTATGAAATGGACGGAGGAGCAAAACAGCACCGGGTGGGGAGGGCAGAGGAGCTGCACGTAAGTGGGCGTGCACAGCTGATTTGGACTGTGTGCCTTCACTTAACTGTGATAATAATAATAAAGATGTGTTCTGCTTCCAAGCTATAAGTAGTGTGGCAGAACTCTCTCCGTCTTCACTCTGCACTTTTTCTGTAGTGTGATCACAGATTTGGGGGCAAAAACTTACAGGAGTTTCTGGCTGTTGCTTGGCCTGTGAATTTTGAATTTACCAGCCCTGCAATCGTGTGAGCCAGCTCTGTTGAAGTAAATCTCTGTCCCACTCGCCTCTCTCTCTACGTAACCCAACCCATCACTGTGGATTTGATTCCAACTCATAGTGACCCTGTACAACAGAGTAGAACTGCCTCATAGAGTTTCCAAGGAGCGCCTGGTAGATTCAATCTGCTGACCTTTTGGTTAAGCGGACATAGCACTTAACTAGTATGCCACCAAGGTATCCATATATAGATACATACAGCTAGATAGATACATAAACATTTACCTCACTGGTTTTGTTTCTCTGAGACAGACCGGATGTGGGTGTGAGAGAGTGGGGAGAGTCACCGATTTGACCAACGCTGACACACTGCCCTGTTTCCACACACAGCGACCTTACTCACAGGTGCTTTTCATGAGGGGCATTCCCCAAGTGACTTTGCTCACTTCTGCGGCTCACCACAAGTCTATTTCCATGACCATTTGAGCTTGACGGTGCCAATTACAGTATATTTAACATCACCACAAAGTGATTTATCCAAGCACTGAATACTCCTAGCGAGACCTTCTCGGAGAAGCCAGAGCTTTCTGTTCTGGTGCACTAGAGAACATTTTCAGATGCTTTATTCTCCTTGAATTTTCCCCTTTTATCTTCCATCTATTAAAGAGGTAGTGCTTTACTATTTGCCAGATATTCTCTCCCTCACATCCTCTTCAACCTCATGTTACCTCTCTATATGGGAGGACTTTATATCCCCAACTTGCTGAACTCAGGAGTACTATGATTTGTTGGTAGAAGTGGAGGGCATCACTTTGGAACAGAAGCTTTAAGAATTGCACATGAGCCTCCCCATTTCCTTTCCCTCTGCTATGACATCAACACTATTCCATACAAAGACTACTCCATCAGGAAGCTCCTAGAGTGAAAACCACAGGGTGCAACAGAGCCTACTCCTCATCCACCATGTAGCATGAGAGAGAAATAATCATTCTTGCTAAGCTACTGAGATTTTGGGGATCGTTTTGTTAGTGCAGAGTAGTCTAATGTATACGGACTGATACACCTATCTAAGAACACATCTGTCATAAGTGAGATTGCTGAGATTCTGCGGCTCAAATCTAGGCAGTCTGGCTGCAGAGACTGCACCCTTTACAATACATAACACTGCCAGTGGAAACTCTGGTGGCACAGTGATAAAGTGACAGTGGATTTGGTTGTGTTTTTTTACATAAACACACAGTTGCAGAGCATAGCAACTGAGGGTGCAAAGCAGATAACTTTTTGTATAATTCAACTTAATGTCTGTTTCGAGATGCTATTCCATTAGGGTCTGCAAACACCAGCACAGGGTTGTATCTATAGCACTATATCATGGGCATACCAAAGACCTAAACCCACTGGCATTGAGTCAATTCTGGCTCATAGCAACCCTATAGGATAGAAAAGAACTGCTCCATAGAGTTTCCAAGGAGTGCCTGGCGAATTTGAACTGCTGGCTTTTTGGTTAGCAGACGTAGCTCTTAACCACTATGCCACCAGGGTTTCCATCATGGACATAGTTACAAGTTATTAGGCATAGATTTACAGAATGGTCTTCCTGATTCACTTGACTCCCCTGCTTAGAGTCTTCAAGTGGTACTTGTTATATTCAGAATAAAACCCAAACACTTAGCATGGCTTGCATGCCCTCCTGTGTTGGCCAAGATACCTGTCTGGCCTCTTCTGCTACTCCACACTCTGTCCACAAAGACCTTCCTAGACTCATCCAGCTGGCTCCCAACTAGGATTGTGGTACTTGCAATCACATCTAGAACTCTCTTCTCCCAGATTGTCCCAAGACCGACTTCTAGTAAAGCAGTTCTCAACTCAAAATCCATCTCTTTAGAGGGACCTTCTGTGACAAGGCAAGCTAAAGTGGCCTTCTCTACACTGCTTCTCCTCTCACTAACTAAGAATCTTCTTACCCCTTTATTTTATTCATGGAACCCATCAGTAACTGAAATCATCCTGTTGATTTATTTATCTGTTGTTTATCCATCTCTGCCTCTCTCTGCCTTTCACACACCAGAGACAGAAGAGATACCGTGAGTGTTGTTTACTGCAGAAAACATGGGAAATGCCACGTTGTTGAAATACTAGGGCCATTTTGGAGAGCATAAGTACATATTCTCAGAATGTTTTCCAAACGGTTAGACAACTTACGTACTCCTGTTGCCCCCTTAATAACATTAGGCAAGACTGGCAAGTTCTATTTAGTTAATTAACATGTTTGTGTCTGATTGTTTTACATCTGCTTCTTAGAAAGGCAGAATATGTCTTATCATTTTTCTAAGTGTTGTTTATTCATATCCAATGTCCATTCATCAGTTAGGGAATTAGTATTTGCCTTACTAATTTATAATGTTTTATTTCTAAGGAAAGGGGCCCTGGTGGCATAGTGATTAAGCATTCAGTATGCTAACCAAAAAAGTCAACAGTTCAAATCCAGCCACTCCTTGGGAACCCTATGGGGCAGTTCTTCTCTGCCCTGTAGGGGTTGTTGTGGGTCAGAATTGACTCCATGGCAATGGCTGACGTGCTATAATGACAGGCATAAGTTTAAGATCAATAAACTCCTGGAAGTTTGAAGGCTGTTTTGAAATACCTTCCTGAATGTCCTGGATAAACACGTGCTCAAAAACAAGTTTGTCTTGGTTTTGTTTGTTTGGGGAGGTCAGTGTGTATTCCTAGACATCATCAAGGCGATGATGGCAGGAGTAATTGGTTGGAGTGCATGTATCACACCACAATAGGGTCAAATATCCTTCTGCAAGCAGAGAAAAGTACCCACAGAGGGAGTCTGGTGGATAGGCAGCAGCTCTGGATCAAGCTTCAAAATAAGATTCAGGGGATGTTTCAAAGGGAATTGCAAATTAAGGTCTCCATGTGAGACCAGGATTAGATGAAGTTACAATTAATAATACTAAAGCTAATTTAGAAACAAGGCAACTACTTCTACTTAATGCTCATCAGTTCATTTCAATCTGTTTAATGCTGTATAATTAAGATCTTTTAGAAAACGGTTGAGTTGAGTGACTTTGCATCTGCCCGTCCAGATTTGCCCTTCTCCCTTCTCTGTGCCCCAGGAGGCTGCCCTTCTGCCAGGCAGGAGATTGAGGGGCAACATGCAGGGCTGAGTGTAAACTCATTCCTCTAGGGAAGTCACAGCTCCTACTGTGAGGCCCACCTATACCCCAAGCTCCTGTAAGCCCTCCTTCCTCTTGTCCCTTCAGGGTGGTAATAGCCCCACTTTGCTGCTAGTGTCGGAAGGATGGAAAGGGGAAGGAAGTGAGGACAGAAGAAGGAAGAGTGATGGAGAGGGAAGGAATGAGGGAGGGAGGGAAGACCGATTTAACTGTCACCTATCCAATATGGGGTAACCCTGGTTGCATAGTGGTTAAGTGCTATGTCTGCTAATCAACAGATCATCAGTTCAGATCTGCCAGGCACTACTTGGAAACTCTATAGAGCACTTCTACTCTGTCCTATAGGGTGCTATGGGTTGGAATCGACTCCATGGCAATGAATTTGGGTTTTTTGGGTCCAATATGGTACCAGCTGGTGACATGATAAAGTATCGAAAGAAGAAATAACCTGTTAACAATCAAACTTACACACTTAAGTGATGACAAACCTAATGGCGTATTCCCCATTTTTTTCTTGCATACGTCTCCTAGTTTACATGGGGTCCATGTACCTCGCTTTGTCATGCTTTGCTAGTATGTTGGCAGAGACAGCTAGGTGCCTCAGGATGCTCTTCCTCTTAGTAATCAGTCTCCAAGTTGGAGCCAGGCCCCTAGCTGAGGATTTCATTTCCCAGCTTTTCTTACAACTCCAGGTGGCCAGCATTGGCTAATGGGATCTGAGCAGAAACAGCATACAAAAACTGCCAATTAAGTTCGCAAACTCATCTGAGCAAAAGTGTCACATACCTCATTGCTGAATATCACTATAGTCACCTTCAAAGTATTTGTCTTGGAAAGCTAGGCAGTGACACCAGTACTTAGTCCATTCTTCAAAGCAATTTCAGAACTCTTTTTCTGGAATGGCCATCAAAGCTGTTGTTGTACTATGCTTGATGTCCTGAATGGCATCCAGATGTCTTCCTTTTAATATTTCCTTTATCTTCAGGTAAAGAAAAAAGTCACTGGGGACCAGATGAGGTGAGTAGGGAGGGTGTTCCAATACAATTACTTGTTTCTAGCTAAAAACTCCCACAAAGACAACTATACAAGTTTGTCAACTTGCTACCATGCCACCATGAGCAATCGCCGTTCCAGAAAGAGTTCCAAAATTGCTTTCAAAGGTGGACTAGTCACTGACGTTGGTGCATGGCTTCCTGATGGGATTACTTCAAAGATGACCATAGTGATATTCAGCAATGAGATATGTAGCACTTAGAACAGTTAAGTTCATAGACTTAATTGCCAGACCTCGTTTATACCTCCAGGTCTAGCGTAAAAAGAGAAAGCAGGACCTCGACTCTTTCCTACTTCCTGCTAACTGGAGTGTTATGGGTGACCAACCATACAGGTTTATATGGGTCCACTAGAATAGGACTTTCTAAAATTGAGGAAGTCTCAGGCAAACCCATGAGTTGGTCACCCTAAATGTGGATATGATGACAGGGACTGGGGGAGCCATCCTGTGAGCTGTATGTTAAACAGGGGGAACCTGCATCCCACTTCTGTGATGCTGCCTCAGTGAATCGCAGACTCTTAACTCGTTCAGGCTGTTGTTATTTTGACTTCATTTACAGGCCTGAACCTGTGTCACAACCAATACATGATTTTTTTCTTCCGTGTTTACCCCCTCTTTCTTTTCCTTTTCTGGTAACTTGAGAGCTCTTGCTTCCTACTGAAATACAATTATGCTTCTTGTTGAATTTACTAAAGTTTTATGTACATTGTGTTTCGAAAAGGTGGCCCACTAAACATAGAATTGCCATAACCAAAAAAACAAAACAAAACAAACACAATGCCACTGAGTCGAGTCCAACTCACAGCAACCACTCCATGGGGCTTCCAAGGGGTGGTTGGTGGATTTGGACTGCCAACCTTTTTTTCGGTTAGAAGCTGAGCTTTTAACCACTGTGCCCCCAGGGCTCTGCAGAATCACCATGTAACTCAACAATTCTGCTTATGGGTAAATATCCAAAAGAAGTGAAAACAGGTGTTCACACAAACTTGTACAAGAATATTCATAGCATTATTCACAATAGCCCCAAGTCCAAAAACCAAAAAAAAATTAGTTACTGTTGATCAGTTCCAACTGGCAGGGATCCTATGGGACAGAGTAAAACTGCCTCATCAAGTTTCCAGGGAGTGCCTGCTGACTTGGTTAGTAGCTGTCACCCTTAACCAGTACATCACCAGGGTTTACACAGCAGCCCCAAATGAAAAACAACAAAAACAAAATAAAATAAACAAACCTAGGCCGATCGAGTCAATTCCAACTCATAGTGATCCTACAGAACAGAACTGCTCCATCAGGTTTCCAAGGAGCACCTGGTGGATTAGAACTGCCAACCTTTTCGTTAGCAGACAGAGCAGTTCACTACTGTGCCATCAGAGTTTTGACAGCAGCCAAAAGGCAGAAACAGTCCAAGTGTCCACTAATTGACGACTGCGTGAACGCAGTGTGGTATACAACCCAAACCCGCTGTAGCCTCATGGAAACCCTGCTGGTTCAGTGGTGAAGAGCTACGGCTGCCAACCAAAAGCTCAGCAGTTCGATTTCACCAGGAGCTCTTTGGAAACTCTATGTATGGGGCAGTTCTAGCCTGTCCTTCAGGGTCACTGTGAGTCAGAATTGACTTAATGGGAGTGAATTTTTTTGTTTTTGTCAACTCACAGTGACTCAAAGTGACCCTGTAGGACAGAGTACAACTGGCCCACAGGATTTTGAGAAAGCAGCTAATGTCTTAGTTAGTGGCTGACTTAACCATCGCACCATCAAGGCTAGAGCCATACAGGAGAATAGTATGCAGCCATAAAAATGAAACAGTCATACATATTATGACATCAGTGGACCTTGAAAACATGTTATGTGAAAGAAGTCAGACATTAAAGACTACATATTATGAGTCCATTTATATGATATGCACAGAACAGATAAATGTATAGAGACAGAAAATAGATCAATAGTTACTAGGGGTTGGGGGGAGTCCTGAGATGGTACAAACAGAGACTTGAGTGCACCCCTAGGTGCCTACTTCCAAAAACTTAGCCACTGAAACCCTACAGAGCACAGTTCTACTCTGACGGTCACATGGTAACCATAAGTCAGGGAAGACTCAATGGTACCTGATAAATACTCTTTATGACCGACCCCCTGTATATAAAGGGGAAACCCTGGCTGATGAGTGATTAAGAGCTGCTAATCACTGCCATCCGAGGACACAGCAAATGGTCCCAACTCAGCAGGAACGGATGCTCACCGAGGGCCAGAATGGTATGCGGTAAAGACAACCGAGAAGACAGAGAGACCCGCAAGAGTGGGTGCCTACATCGACCTGGGACCGGAAGAACCGGATGGTGCCCGGCCACCACCAGTGATAGCCATGACGGAGCTCACAGAGAGGAGCCTCACTGGCAACACAAGAATAAAAAGAGGTGCATCATGAGATCTCCACTAAAAGACCTCAATTGATGGTCCAGCGGTTTTGGGGTTCCTCTGAGAGCATGGCCCCTGGCCCTGATGCTGCCCTTTCCCATAAATTATAACAAAGGCCCACTCTTTGGACAGGAATGGAATGGACTTGGCAATGCAGAGTAACCATATGTTGGAAGCACTTTATGGTTCTATACATCTATAGGATATCATCTTGCTGACCTCTGGCTGGAGGAAGGAGAGTGGACAGAGAGGAGGGGAAAGGAGACTGTTGGGAGGATGAGACATGTATGGAGCAGAGAGGAATAGTGTGCAGTCACCGGACAGGGAGAGCAGTGGAAGCTGCATATAGGGGGGCATGTAAATTTACATGTGAATGTACATTTTTACTCAGTTATGTTAAATTAAAAAAAAAAAAAAAGAGCTGCTAATCAAAAGTTGACTGTTCAAATCCACCAGGCACTCTTTGAAAACCCTATAGGGCAGCTCTTCCCTGCCTATAGGGTTGCTATGAGTTGGAATCTACTTGATGGCTGCAAGCTTTGTTTTTGTTTTGTATAAAAAGTGCCCGTTTCTTCCACAGATAATTATTGCCTGCTGCAGCTGTCACAGGGCACCTGAGAGGGGCTGAGAGGAGCCTCTTGGCAGGGTCATTTTTGTCAACAGATTTGGGCTGCCAGCTGCTTCTTACTGCAGAGTGATTCCTCCCTTGAGTGGCCTTCAAGAGGTCCCCCTGGGGAGGTAGGATAGGGATCCTCTTGCCTCCCTCTGTCCCTCTGCTGCTCCCTGGGCCTCCAGCCACTGTCTGCTGTGCTGGCTGCTCCAGCCCTAAGTTCCTCCGCTACACTTGCCCTTGACCCTTCATGTGTGCAATCTACCTTGTTAGGGATTGACTCAGAACTATTGCTGCCTTTATATTTCTATTCGTATGTTTTTACTCTGATCTATGGTACTTTGAGTTATTTTTGCATCTTTCAAGACTTGGTTTTCTAATTTTGTATTTGTAATTGTTTCGTATTTCACTGTTCATGTTTCCTTTTTGAACTTCTGTGTGCAATTTTAAAGTGTTTTTCTGTCTTGTTTGATTTTACTTAGTTTTGTTGCTTTTTTTCACCTTCTCTTCATCCATTCCCTTTTTTTTTTAACCCTGCCATACTTTACAGGCATTACTTGTTATCAGTATTTTTGATCTTCTGGTTTTACATTTTTTTTCTGTTGTTTTCACTTTACATTTTTCATTAGCTCTCTTCTTTGTCTTTATTTTATAGTTTCTACTCTTAATCTCTTACTGTCTTGTTATCTGCCTACATTATATTGACTCTGAGATATTTTCATTTATTGCTAAAAGTCATTTTGATACTTTATGGCTGATATTTTATGTTTTATACTATTTTAATATTCCTTTAGAAGTATTTTTATACTTAAACTCTGCCAATAGTTTTACCACATGAATTATTGAGCTGATTCTCTCCATTTTGAGCTCATTTCATGAGTTTAAACCTGGATTCTTTTTCTCTCCTTTTCATTTCATTTCATTTTTTTTCCCTACAGAAGATAACTTTTCATCCCAACAGTTGTGTGTAACTCTTCATATTCTTAACTTTGACCTTCACTGTTTCTTTTCAGAACAGGTGTCAGGAAGTGGGTGGAAGGTTGAAAGTTTTTGCAAGAAGTCTCACGGTAAACTAGGGAGATTCTGTTCAGCTGACTACAGCTGTCCCTCTGTTGCTCTTAATAGATTTCACATGCTGTTTAGCATTAAAGAAGAAAGACTTTTTTATTAAATGAATTCCTTCCTAGATGTGGCGACTCTCTCATATTTGTCCACAGTGATCTGTTTTTCTGCTGCCGTTACTCACCCTCCCAGTGTCCCCGTGACAGCCCTCAACACACTCTGTCCACAATTCAGTTGCAGTCCTGTAGCGGCTGTCTTCTGCTAAGCCAGTATTCCTGTAGCTGGAGCCTCTTCCATCCCTGGGCCTTAAGTGCAGCCCTCTTCTGCTGCAGCACCTTGAGGGTGGGGAGTTTATTCCTCAGCTTCCACACACCCGGCATCTGGAGGAAGGACCGATGTTATTCCTAGCCCGTCCTCCAACTTTGTGTAAAACCACCTCTACCTCTGAGGCTGTCTGCCCTTGTCTGCCTCCCTCCCTCTTGGTACTGTCGCTCATCCACACTCACGGGAGACTCTGGTCCCTATCTTGCTGTTTTTCTGCCATCATCCCAGGTGATTTCAGTGTCCATGTTGCTGACCCAGTGACCGTTTCCACCTGGAACCTCTCCATTTCTCTAGTCAACTCCCAGACAGATCAGTTAACCTAAAACTGGCTTTTCTAACCACTGTTGTTGCTGTCAGGTGCCACTGAGGAGATTCCAGTCACAATGACCCTGTGTACAATGGTGCAAAGCTGCCTGGTCCTGCACCGTCCTACTAGATGCTATGTTTGAGCCCCTAGTTGCAGCCACTGTGTCAATCCATCTTGTTGAGGGTCTTCCTCTTTTCAGTGACCCTCTACTTTGCCAAGCATGATGTCCTTCTCCAGGGACTGGTCCTTCCTGAAAACGTTTCTAAAGTTTATAAGGCAAAGTCTCACCATCCTCACCTCTAAGGAGCGTTCTGGCTATACTTTCTCCAAGACAGGCTTGTCCATTCTTCTGGCAGTCCGTGGGCTATTCAGTATTCTTCACCTACATCGTAATACAAAGGAGTCAGTTCTTTTTCAGTTGTTCAAGTATGGGAGATCACTGAAAATACCATGGCTTGGGTTGGGCACACCTTAGTCCTCAAAGTGACTGCTTTGCTCTTTAACACTTCAAAGAGGTCTTTTGTAGCATGTTTGCCCGATGCAGTGCATCACTGAGTTTGTTGATGGCTTCCTCCATGGACATCGATTCTGGATCCAATTAAAATGAAATTCTTGACAGCGTCAATCTTTTCTCCATTGATCGTGTTGCATATTGATCTAGTTGTGAGGATTTTTGTTTTATTGGTGCTGAGGTATAATCCATATTGAAGGCTGTAGTCCTTGATCTTCATCGGTGTTTTAAGTCCCCTTCACTTTCAACAAGCAGAGGTGTGTCATCTGCAGGTTGTTAACGAGTCTCCTTCCAATCTTGATGCCCTTTCTTCTTCATATCTTCCAACTTCTTGGATTATTTGCTCAGTATATTGGATTGGATTGGCATGGTGGAAGGCTGGAAACCCGGGTGGTGCAGTGGTTAAGTGCTGCGTCAGCTAACCAAAAGATCAGCGGTTCACATCTGTCAGGTGCTCCTTGGAGACTCTATGGGGCAGTTCTACTCTGACCTCTAGGGTTGCTGTGAGTCGGAATTGACCCGACGACAGTGTCTTTGGTGAAAGATACCACTGTGATGCACACCTTATCCTAATCGTTAGTTCTTCTAAAAGCTGCACTTAAGATCCAGTCTCCGTTTTGCACCTCCCTGCTGGCCTCCTATCTTAAATTTTCATAAATTTCTGAGCTGAGTCTTTACAACATCCCTTTGAAGTGGACCCCTCTTGAAACCTGCTTTTCAGATTAGGAAACTAAAGCTTGGAACTCAAGGAACAGCAATTTGGCAACGTTTATCAAAGTTTAGTAAGTACTTACCTTCGACTCTACAATTCCATTTCTTGGTTAATGACTTCTAGAAGGTTCTTCACTATAAGACTTGTTAAAGAAATTGTGATCTAGCCCTACCAGAACACTGTGCAGTGAGGAAAAAAAAAAAGTAGGAATGACCTGCAGGATACATTATTACACAAAAAGCCAGTGTAAAGCAATGCGTATTTAAAAAAAAAAAGGGCATTATAAACACGTATTTCTGTATGCATGAACCATTTCCATAAGGAGGTCCAAGATGCTGATGGAAAGTATTGTCCTGGGAGGGTGCCTAGAGGTCCAGGGGAAGAGGAGACTTTACTTATGCTCAGAGCTTTGTACTGTTAGTTTCTAAAAATTATATGCATATATTACATGTACATATCTTTCCATTTCAAAATAGATAAAATGTTCTGAATATTATGCTTCTAGGAGTAATAGATGCTTGCTCACAGAATTGAAGACATGAATTATAATCATTTTTTAATGTTGTGATACATCAGAGGACAGTCTTAGCCAGCTGTGCCTCAGCCAAGTGGCATATGATTTAACAGACATGGTCACTGAGCTTGGGGAACGGCGCCTGAGGGTGAAGCCAGGGGGACAGCACCAGAATGACGTGATCAAATGGTGGGAGTGTGCAGGGATGGCTTTTGTGCTGATGTTGATGTTCTTGGCCATGATATTCCTGAAAAATGTCTTTAGCCAGTGAACAGGTGTGAATATCAGTCCATAAATGTAGATATGTAAGAAGAAATGTGTGTTTCATTCTTACAAAAACCAATGGCCGTAGTCTTGACTCTGTCTTTCAGCAACCTCATGTGTGTTAGAGTAGAACTGTGCTCCACAGAGTTTTCAGTGAGTGGCTGATTTGTCAGAAATAAATTGCCAGATCATTCTTTCAAGGTAACTCCAGGTAACTCAAACCTCCTATAACTTACCCTAAATTTTGTCTCTGGCCTGACAGAAGATTTTAACTTGAGTCCTGCCCCAAGTGCCCACTTGCAAGGTTGTGTCATGGCTTGGGAAACCCTGGTGGTGTGGTGGTTAAGTGCTACAGCTGCTAACCAAAAGATCAGCAGTTCAAATCCTCCATGCACTCCTTGGAAACTCTGTGGAGCAGTTCTACCCTGTCCTGTACGGTCACTGTAGGGTTGCTATGAGTCAGAACCAAATTGACAGCACTGGGTTGCTTTGTTTTTTTTAACATGGCTTGGGGACCTTATGCTGGTCCCAGACGTGGGCTTCCAGCAGAACCCAGATGGTCACGGGTTTTCAGAGACATCCACGGCTTCGCACCCTGCCCTTCAACCCACAGCTCTGTGGCTCTACTGCTCTGTTCTGGCTACAGACATTACAGACATGGGCATCTTTTTGAGGATGGAAGACTTGAGTTCCCATTCTTCCAAAATGCACAGACATAGCTCCCCACCTGACCCTCTCTCCTTCCTCTCCTCATCCTCCTTTCACCTAGCCCCTTTAGGTTTTAGAAACAGCTTTATCATTAAATCTCTATGAGACTGTTGTTCAGATTCATAGTTCCTTTGCATTAGAATTCATGGCAGTCTTCTCTTTCGACGACACTGCTATGAGCCTCCACTGAGACAAAGAAGTTTAAGTTGCTTAACGTCTTTGTGCCTTGGTTTCCTTATCTGTGAAATGAGAATTGTAAGAGTATCTACCTTAAAGGGTTGCTGTGAGAACAAAATCTCAAAAGAGAAGGGAATACCTGGTGCGTACTAAACACACGGCTCATGATTTAACATTGGAGTGTGCATTTTTAAACTACTGAAAAAAGTAAAAGGAAGAATCACATTCTATAACATAGGAAGGTTATATGAAATTCTCAGTGTTTATGATTGAAGTTTTATAGAAGCACAGTCATGATATTGGCAGACTGTCGATGGATGCTATTTCGTAGCAAGAGCAGAGCTGGGTGGTTGTAACAGAGACAGAATGACCTGTGAAGCCCAAACTATTTGCTTTCTGGCCTTTTGTAGAAAAAGTTGGCTGACCTCTGTGTAGACTGAGGGGTCCCTGAAAAAAAAAACAAACCCACTGCCATCAAGTTGGGTCCAACTCATAGTGACCCTATGGGTCAAAGTAGAACTACCCCATAGAGTTTCCAAGGAGCGCCTGGGGGATTTGAACTGCTGACCTTTCAGTTAGTAGTTATAGCACTGAACCCACTACACTACCAGGGTTTCTTGAGGGGTCCTTGGGTAATGTAAATGGTTAGAGCACTAGACTGCTACCCCAAAGGTTAGAGCTTCCAGTCTACAAAGAGGGGCCTCAGAAGAAAGTCCTGGCAGTCTACTTCTGAAAAATCAGCCACTGAAAACCCTACAGAGCACAGTTCTACTGTGACACGCATGGGGTCGCCATGAGTTGGGATTCACTCAATGGTGACTTTTTTCTTTTTTGGTTTTATGTACAATGGAAACCCTGGTTGCATAGTTGTTAAGGGTTACAGCCGCTAACCAGAAGGTTGGCAGTTTGAATCCACCAGGTGCTTCTTGGAAACTCTATAGGCTACTTCTACGTCGTTCTGTAGGGTCACTATAGGTCGGAGTCAGCCCCATGGCGGTGGGGTTGGTTTTGGGTTATGTGCAATGAAGCCGTGAAATGAGTGACCACTAGAAGCAGGTGGGGCAGGCGTACCCTGCACAGGTTCAGGGGCTTAAGAGGGTCCCCATCCTGCAGGGCCTGGGGCCAGAGGGGCTGACGTGGGAGGCCACATTCCATTCAGACATTAGACCACACGGCAGGTTCTCAGAGAAATACAGCACCCCAGCAGACCAAAACAAGGTATCAGCTTAGATCCACCCAAGCTCGGAGTCTGGAAATATGGGCTTAACGTGTCACCTGAGACGTGGTGAGGTGCCAGGAGGAGCTGGGGGGCTGGCAGCCTGCCCTCTGTGCAAACCAAGTACATCTTTAGCCAAATGAGAAGGTAAGGTCATAAATCAGTATTCTGGAATTTCAATATTATGATTTCCTTCATTCCTTACAACCAACCTCATTATCAACAAGTTGATCCAACTCACAGTGATGCTATAAGACAAAGAAGAACTGCTCCATAGGATTTCCAAGACTATGATCTTGACGGAAACCGATTGCCCATTTTTTCTTCCTTAGAGAGTCTGGTTTTAACTGATAAACTTTTCAGTTAACAGCCAAGCACTTAGCTGCTGTGCTGCTAGAGCTCCTTAATTTCTTAGCATACTTTTTTTTTTCGCCCAAAAGAGTACAGCTGGTCTTCTGAGGGGAATAATTCTTTGATGTGCCTGACTGTCCTTGCCTACTAAATGCCAGCAGGTTTCCCAGTCATTCTGCCAAGCAAATCAAACAAAAAGCAACAACAAAAACCAACCCTGCTGTATTTCTCCATGTTTCTGCTGTATTTCTCCATGCCTCCTAAAAGGGAGCTGCACACTCCCCTCCCTTGAGAACTCAAACAGCAGTCAAGAACAGGAGAGGGACTGAGTCCCAGTGTTCTATCTGGCCAGCTATGCTGGTAGCAAGATGATTGGACACCTCTAGGAAGCACCTGAGCTAAAGGAAGCATATGCAAGAAGAGAAATCGCTCCTCTGACACGGTAGCTAGCTTCAGTCAGTTGGCAGTGATGCTCTGTGGCTTCTAAGGTTAGGTTTTAGGAGGCCTAGTAGCTTTTGTGTTGATGCTTCTGGAAGGCTCCCTCTTGGAATGCTGCCTTGCATCCACTGTGCTCTGTGGATAGCCAACGGGTTAGGGTAGAACTACCCCATAGAGTTTCCAGGGGGCACCTGGTGGATTTGAACTGCTGACCTGTTGGCTAGCCAATGTAGCATTTAGCCACTACCCCACCAGAGTGTCCACTATACTCTTGAGGACGCCCATACTAGCCACTGGAAAGACCTGAGACATGCAGGTGACAACTCCAGCTAGGTCCAGGCCCCAGCTGACCCACCCGCTGAACACACCCACGTGAGACACTTGTAACGGCCTATGTGAGACAGAGCAGAAGAAACACTCAGCCAAGCCCCCAAATTGTCAGAAATAATAAATTATTTCAAGCCATTTATTTGGGGGGCACTTTGTTACTGAACAACAGATACTTGATAACCACTGCTGTCTCAAAAGCCAGAGATTGTATGAATCTGTGCGTTAGACGTGTATATCCCATCCTAGCTGGCAACTGTCATCCTTAGAGTCTGTTTCCTGAAACTGCTTTTGATACCAATTGTTAGATGTCAAGTTTTTTTAATGTTCATTTGCATTTAATTTTTTTTAATATTTGTGTTTTAAGTGAAAGTTTACAGTTTGAGTCAATTTGTCATACAAGAATTTACACATACATTGCTGTGTAACTCCAGCTGTGCTCTTTATCCTGTGATGGTATACTTCTCCTTCCACCCTGTATTTCCCATGTCTGTTCAACCAGGTCTTGTCCCTGTCTGCCCTCTCATCTCCCCTCCAGACAGGAACTACTCAGTTAGTCTCATGTACGAGGGCTGCCAGTTAAGGTCACAAACTCATCCTAGATAAAGTGCTACATACCTCATTGCTGAATATCACTACAATCACCTTCCAGGTACTCCCTTTGGGAAGCTATGTACCAACACCAATGCCTAGTCCACCCTTCAAAGTAACTTTGGAACTTTTTTCCTGGAGGCAGATCACTAGGGTTTTCTTCTGAAGCCCCTCTGGGTGGGTTCATACACTTAGCTTTTCAACTGCTGTAGTGGTATTAGGTGTCAGCTTGGCTGGCCCATGATTCTTGGTGTTTTCAGAGTTGTATAATGTTGTGGTCACTTCCCTATTGAAATTTGATATGTGATCATCACCATGATGGAATCTGCTGAGTGATACCAGGGGGAACAGGGTTTGCAGGGGCTCAGTATCCCCTCAGCCTCATCTATCTGCCCTATACCACCTACTTCCTGCCTGCCCACCTTACCTAGGCTGTCAGCTTGTTCTGGATCCTGCAGCTGTCTCTTGCTGATCTGACCTTCAATTCTTGGGACTTGAGCTAGTAGCTTATCCATCATTCTTGGGATTTGTCAATTTTCACTTCCTGTAAACAGAAGTCACACTCACTGATCTGCCAACCTTGTGTTTGCCAGCCCCTGCAGCTACATGAATCAGGAAAAGCACTGTGGGTTTGCCTGCCAATCTTGGGATTCATTGACTGTCAAAACCTGTGAGCAAGAGCCCTGCTCTCTAACCTGCGAATCCTGGGTTCACTAACCCCTGTGGTTATGTGAATCAGGAGAAGCCCTACCCTGATGCACAGTCTTGTGGTGCTACAGCTTCTGGAATCATGTGAGCTGCTTCCATGGTTTAAATCTCTCTCTCTATATATTTATTTTTATATTCTTTACTGGTTTTGCTTCTCTAGAGAACCTAGCCTAAGACAACCACTTAATCATTTTCTCCCCCCAGAAATTCCTTTGTATATACGCCAAGCCAGCCAAGTGCCATCGAGTTGCATCTGACTCATGTTTAATATATCCATATTATGGTGTTGGTATCAGAGAATGATATTAATATTAGAATTATAGGCATTTGTGATCACAGAAAGAGTACTAGAGAGCAGACAGGAGAGGCTATTTAAACTGTGTTAACCACAGACCATGGTTTAATAAGGCCTTTATAAGGGAGATCTATGAAGTAAATGGGACAAATGTTTATTTCATTGAGCTGTATAACCACAGTAATTTGCTAAACATCAAAGTACTTTTTTAAAATAAAACTTTGAATCAAAATTTCATTTGTTTATATCATCAAAAGTCAAGCATCTTACAACTAGGGGAAAATAAAATGCATTACCACTACCATTAAAACAATTGTAAAAGTACTGATTTGTTCACTGTTTATTTCATTGAGTTACATATTTTCTTCCACAGCAAAATTAAGTCTGCGTCTGTGTGGTAGGTAATTACTGTTTCATCTGCTCATATCAACAGCCTCTCTTTTCTGAAAAGTACAAGGTCCAACAATTAAGTCCATGAACTTAATTGTTTTAAGTGCTACATACCTCATTGCTGAATATCAGTACAGTTACCTTCAAAGCACTCTGCTTGGGAAGCTATGCACTGATGTCAGAGCCTAGTCCACCCTTCAAAACAATTTTGAAACTCTTTCCAAAATGGCTGTTGTGCATGGTGGCAAGGTGACAAGTTCATGAACTTAATTGTATAGTTGTCTGTGAGAGAGATTTTAGCCAGAAAACAAATAACTGCAAGTGGAACACCCTCCCTACTCACCTGATCTAGCCCCCCAGTGATTTTTTCTTTACCAGAAGAGAAAGGAAATGTTGAAATAAAGACACTCTGATGACATTCAGGACATCAAGGGTAATATGATAACAACTCTGATGGCCATTCCAGAAAGAGTTCCAAAACTGCTTTGAAGGGTAGACTAGATGCTGGTGTCAACGCATAGCTTCCCAAGAGGAGTACTTCCAAGGTGGCTGTAGTGATATTCAGCAGCAGGTATGTAGCACTTTTTCAAGGATGAGTTCATGAATTTAACTGGAAGTCCTCACACTCCCCCCCCACCGCCAGCCATATGACTCTGTCATTCTCTGACACCCTGCATTTCTGGCCATCAGTGAGGTTAAATGGCATAGGCTGGGCACTCATTCTCAGTGGCATGGTGACTGGGCCAAGAATGGACAGGTGGTCTAAGCCTAGTCAGTGTTCTTTCATGGGATATTTGTCACTACCAAAGCCAAAACTGAGAACTTGGAAAAGAGTCTCATTTCCTGTCTGGTTGTACTCCCCCAACACTCCCTACTCCACACGGGAAACAATCGAAGAGAGCAAAGTTAGCATGGGGAGAGAATGACAGACCAAAGCACAGGGAGAGAATCCTGCGACTGCTTGCTCCGTGGATCCAGCTGGGCCTGACTAGACCTGTTCTTACATTTCCTGCAATTTTTCTACCTGAGTTAATACATTCCCTCTATGTGCTCACGCTAGTTTAAAGAGTCTTGACTAGTAAATCCTTGTAGACTGAAATCATATATTTCATTCATTTGTGACCTGTGGCTTCCAGAGCAGGCACAAAGTAAGGGCTCGATGAAGACCTGTTGATTCATTCAAAGCTGACACATTAGACAATGAGCTGAATCAAATTTAACTGATGTTTGTTTCCTTTCCATGGAGTCTCCAGGGTAGGCATGCAAATGTACATGCTCACACTTAGTCATATACACAATCATACTTGTTTTGGAATTCTCCCTCTAGCACACATACTCTCACAGTTACACTCACATACAAATTACCACTTTTGTGAGAACACAGAAACATCTTCAGAGGTCAAGCTGCCCCAGACCAAGTCCTTTAAGGAATACTTCTAGCATTATATATGAGACGAGGAAGAACTGGTGATCTTTGAGCTCTGATTTTGCTCCAAGGACTGTACTTTTGCTGTGATATATTTTATTTCATACAAAATCTGTCCAAAAAACCCGAAGTCAGTTCTGACTCATAGTGACTCTATTGCTATGAAGTTGATTTCTGACTCATGGTGACTCTGTACGGCAGAGTAGAACTGCCCCACAGAGTTTCCAAGGAGCACCTGGAGGATTTCCACTGCTGACCTTTTGGTGTGCAGCCATAGCTCTTAACTACTAGGCCACTAGGGCTTCCACAAGCCTCTCAGGTAGGTATTATTGTTCCTATTTTGCAGATGAAGCTGGAAGATTTGAGAAGGCCGCACAGCTGACACCTTGGAGATCTGGAATGCTGAACCAAGGCTGACATCAGGCTCTTTGCCCATGGCATCCATGTGTTCTAACAGCTGCTCCTGAGGCAAAACAGAGACCACAACAATCTGTTTCTGAGAACACATCTCATGTTTTCCAGCATAAAAAGCTAAGGTTTCAGGAAACCCACGTTTTGGGGGGCTCATTTGTGAGGGAAGGGACCATCCTGTGTGTGGGGTAGAAGGTGGTACTGGTGGCCTTGTGGCTCATTTGCTTTGTGAGGTCTGTGGGAGTTGCAGTAGTGAGGAGCACAAAAAAGGAGACAGTGTTGGGAACAGCAAGAAGATCAGGATGCTAAAGAGGATGTAGGTGAAGACAGAGAGAGAGGGACAGAGAACATGGAAGCTTGCTGAGGCCCTGCCAGACCTAGAGCCTGTGTTGGCCCAAAGACAGCTCACAGATGCATTGTGGATTGTGGTGCTGGCACCATCTAACCCAGAGCCTGGCACAGTCCGACTTCTCAACCAGTGTTTCTGAGGGAACTATTGAACTGAGGGCACAGGAGATTTATAGAATAGTATCAAAGGGTTAGTGGCCCTGGAAACACGGCTTCCTAAATTCTCACCAAAAATGCAAATGAAGACAAAGAAAAGAAGCAGAACTGTCGGGAGCACTGAAAACCAAGACCAACAAGCAATCAAGTGGATGAAGAAATACGACCTGATGATGAGGCAGATGTAGTCATTTTGAGAAAAATGCCTACAGCTTCTGGGACTGCCTCAAGCTTTGCTTTGTGAGTACTGTGTTTAACAAAGGACATTGCTTCTTCCTTCCAGGGTCTGTTCTGTGGCTCAGATACCCATAGTGATCTTATGAGACAGAGGAGAATTTCCCCAATTGGGTTTCTAAGGCTGTAAACCTTTGCGGAAGCAGACTTCCTCATTTCTCTACCACAGAGTGAATTCAAACCACTGACTTTGCAGTTTGTAGCCAAGCACTTTAACAACTTCGCCACCAGTGCTCCTCTGGAAACCCAACGATAAGAAAATAGACACTGGCATTCCATCCATCACTCTCGATCCCTCGGGTATATCTGTGCACAGTGAGAACTTCCATTCTCCTTCATGCACTGCGCTCCCATCTGTCATATTTCCAGAAAACATGGCAATAAGTGTGTGTTGTGTGTGTTGTGTGTGTGTGTGTGCATGTGTGTTGGGAAGTGGGAAGCTGGAGGGGAAGCTAGTGGGAGGTAAAGCACTGTTTGAGGAGAAACTCAATGGACTCTGGCAGTAGTTTATATAAGGAATACTCCATTTTCAGAGAAAGATACAGAAGAGGTGTGAAAAGGCTGCCAGGTCAGGCAGACAAAGGGTCGTAGGAAAAGAATCAGGCAGGGAGCTAAAAGGTCAGCTTGCTGCAAGTTGTGGACCTGAGAAATCAACCCCCGTGGGGAGTGGGACTAAGAGCTGTCTACCCCACATACTCCCTGGGGTCACACCTTGCCTTATTTGAGGTGCAGTAAAGAGAATAACAGTATTGGATTTATAATAAAATAATGATGAACAGAGAAAAGAAAACAGCACTGGGAAGAAATGGAAGGCAGAGCCTGTGAAAGATTCAGAAGAAGATTTTGGGAAATAGTTTGACTGTCAATATATTTTGGCCACTGGAATATGACACATACCACATGCTACAAGGCAGCACCCTAACCCCTAACTGATGCTGTTACTGAGTTTTCCTCAGGCCATCCCACTATTTAATCATGCCAGCTGCTTCTGGGGGATGGGTCAGACAAGCATCAGGATGGACTGGAGTGCTGGTGGGTCCCCTCCTCTCTCTAGCTCTGAGCTTGTGTAAGTTCAGTGAGGGCTGACATATGAAGCTTCCTCCCAGTGATACATCCTTATGTCTGTGCCCCACAGCCCTGGCTAGGGCTTCTGTCCTTCCCCCTTGGCCTTAAGGTAGGATAGTCACTAGCTCAGCTGCCTCCAGCACTGGACTGTGCACACCTGATGGCATCTCAGAGGTCCTGACAAGCTGAGCCTGGTCTCCAGCACACAGAGATGAAAACATTTGTTGTCTGCCTCATTCTACCCAGCCCTGCAATGGGAGCTAGGGGAGTAAACCCAATTGTTGCTTCTCCTGTTTCCCTCTCTGCAACTTCCCAGGAGGCCTCAGTCAAGGAGCAGTGAAGGATGGTTCCCCCAGGCACTGTTGCCCCCTCCCCTGCTCCCTTCCTCTTGGTGCACCTCCCCCACCCAGAGCAAGAGTGGCCACAGGACTGCAGAAGAAGGGAGTCCCCTGATTACGGAGCCTCTAGAGTCTCCCAGAGCTCTCTACGTTCCAAAACTACACCAAGGAGTGCACATTACAACAGGTAGATCGCCTGGGGCAGCTGGGGGTGAGGCTCCATCAGAGCTCAGACTCCAGGTCTCACCTGGCTGCACCTGCCATTCCTGAAGGATGATTGAATGTGCAGCCCCAGGCCAGCAGCCCTGGAGACATAGACATGGAGAGGCATTTCTGCCATCAAGGAAATTTTAGTCCAATTCTGAGGACTAGTCCTGACAGAAACAGACACACACAGAGTAGCCAAGAGGTTATTGCTGGCTGGTTCAGGGGAGCCAATTGGAAGTCCTTGCCCCATCCTGTCCAGCATACCTGTGCAACCTCCACAGAATGCCCCTTGGACGGCCTCCATGAGTCTCCTCAGATTCACCTCTTCTTTGTCTCTTCACTCTTAAGTTGCTATTGTCAGCTGCCATAGAGTTGACACTAACTCATGTCAACCTAATGGACAACATGAAGTCAGCAATGTAAGAATGAAACATTGCTCCCACCTGCCTCATCCTCGTGCTTGCTGGTGTGTTCAAGTCCACTGTTTGGGCTAACATGCCAATGCGTCTCTCTTGTGCTCCCTCACCCTCGTTGGCCCTTGACTTTACTGAATATGATGTCCACCTTCCTGATGGTGTGTCCAAAGCAGGCAAGTTAGACAATGTTTTGTTGTGGTCCATCAGGTTTTCCCTGGCTAATTTTTTGGAAGTTGATCACCAGGTCTTTCTTGCTAGTCTGCCTTAGTCTGGAAAGTCTATTGAAGACTGTCCACCATGAATGACCCTGCTGGTAGTTGAAATACCAGTGGCATAGCTTCCAGCATCACAGGAATACACAAACCATCCCAGTAAAACAAGCTGACAGATGGGTGGTTTCCTCACTCATACCCCTAATTATGCCTGTATTTGAAATAAGAATGTGCAGGGTTGTAAGGTCGTGTTCCTTCCTCTTGTTCGTGCCTCTATCCTTACCCTACATGCCCTCCAAGTATTTGCTAGCTTTTCTTTACCAGGAGTTACTTTTATTTTTTACCTATATAGATGCCAATGGCCATAAACAACCCACTGCTGTCAGGTTGATTCTGACTCATAGCAACCCTATCTGACAGAGCACAACTGGCCCACAGAGTTTCCAAGGAGCACTGCTGGAATTGAACTGCTGACCTTTGGGTTAACAGCTGTAACACATAACCATTACGATACCAGGGTTTCCTGCCATAGGAACTATAAAAGTGGTAGTGCCACTGTCTTCAGCACAGACTTGCCAAGGTCTGCAAGAGTTGAGGAGAGAGAACCAATGCTACAGAGACGGGGATATTTAATGCCCTGCAGGTTTGAAAGTGGTGCCATCACATCTGCCGACAGCCCGTCATCCAAATCTCAGTCACAGGCCCCAACTCAACGGCAAGTAGCCTGGGAAATGGAATTTAATTATGTGGCCAAGAGCAGAAGGCCATTGTTTATCAGCCACTTAGCCAGACCCTGTCTCCTGGTGTAGTGAGGAGAGCATTAGACAAGGTGCCAAGTGGCATGGCCCAGGCCTCCATTGCCTCACTGATGCGTGGGAGAATAATGCCAGCCTTGCCCATCTCACTGAGTATTTTCAGGGACAAATGACATGAAGTCTGTAGCTTATAAAAATGCTTGTTAATTAACTAGTCGATAGGAATTCAGTTAGGCTAAGGGAGTGACGGCAGGCCATAGAAAGGAGGTCAGTACAACTGGACTACACCAGAAGCTAGAAGATTTTCTAAATACAGCCCAACATTTTAAAGGACAGAGTAGCAGGGACATGGGTCTGGGAACCGCGGTTCCAGGAGACATTGAGATCAGTTGGCATAACTAGTTTTTTTCTAAGAAAATGTTCTGCATTCCATATTGGTGAGTGGTGCCCAGGGTCTTAAAAGCCAGCAAGCTGCCATCTAAGGAACATCAGTTGGTCCCTACCCACTTGGAGCACATGAAAACTAAGAACATCAAACACATGAGGAAAATCTGAGCACAGGAGACAGAAGGACCCATATGATTCAGAGACCACATCAGCCTGAGACCAGAAGAACTAGATGGTGCCAGACCACCACCAAAGACTGCCCTGCCATGGAACACAATGTAGAGTCCCGATGGAGCCAGAGAAAAAGGGGAGTGTAGGTCTAGAACTCCATACAAAGACCAAACTAGATGGCCCAGCAACATGGAGGGCCCCCTGAGAACACTGGCCCTGGATTTGCTGCTAACCTAGAGCTGAAACCATTATTGAAGGCAATTCTTCAAACAATGGACTGGACTGTAAGACATAGAATTATGCAGGCGGTGTGTGTACTTCTTGGCTTAAATATATACGATACTGTCTGGAGAGCTGCTCTCTAGAGGTGTGAGGGGAGGGCAGAGAGGGGGGGACAAGTGTTGGCTGAATGAATACCAGAAGTACGGAGTGGAAAAGAGAAATGTGCTGCCATGGGGTGAGGAGAACAGATAGAGTCTGTAGAGACATATGTTTGGGGTTACATGTGGCAAATCGACTTGGATTGTAAACTTGCACTTAATCACAGTAAAAATTTAAAAACAAAAAAAAAAACAAAAAAAACTTGTCACAGAGGTTCCCAGTGGAAGAAGTATCACTCCATGAGGGAGGAGTGTATTGGAAAGCCACGGGGTCATAGCCTGGTTATCACAGTGATTTGGTCGTGCACCTGGCATCTTGTTAGCCGTGTCCACTCCACAAACTTCTGCAAGGTGCCAGAGCTCTGGAGAAAAAGGGGACACAGCCTGTCTGTTTCCAGATCTCCAGACCTAATTCGCTTCTTTCTGTTCTGCCCCAACAGTAGCTGCTAGCCACATTGGAGTATTTAAATTTAAATTAATTTAATTTTCATTAAAGTGTCAAATTCAGTTCCTCCGACACACTGGCAGTATCGCAGAGACTCAGCAGCCATGTGTAGCTAGTGGCAGCTGCACTGGGCGGTGCAGACACGGAACACTTCCATCATCACAGAATGTTCTAGTGGACAGCACTGGGCTAGTGTTTTCTATTCCTTTTGGTTAACCTGTCGGGGGAGAGGACACCCCCACCTCCAGCTCTTGTATTTCCTCTCCGACTGTCTTCTGTCCCATTAGCCAGAGAGAACTTTCATCTCTTCTCAAATGTGTGTGAAGGAGGAGGGTGAACATATCAGTAAATAGTTCAAAACACCAACCCCTCTGTGAATAAACATTCCCTCGCTTGGCTTGGCTGGCCGTGCTTCCTCAGAATTCTTCCTCTGCCAGTATCTCCTCAGTGATAGCTATCGTTAAATTATCCAAGATCCCGTCGGACTCATAAAATGAAGGGGTGGTTTACCCAGAGGGTTATTTCAAATGTCCTGTGAAAATGGAATTCCTTACGTCATATAAGGCAGAGTAGAGTGACTCCGTAGAGACTCACACTGCCCACATTTGGTTAGCAGACATAGTAGCCCTTAACCAATACGACACCAGGGTTTCCTTGTGTCATATAAGAATTGATTAGATTTAGATTAGTATTCTTTATTATCTGAGATTGACTTTAGATGTCATTGCTATGCAGGATGCATTTTTTTATTACAACTAAGTTGTATTTAAAAAACAGGATTCTGGCGTGCTGATGTAGCAGGTGAAGGTCTGAGAAAAGGAATCCAACACTTATTCCAGTGATACGGAAATGTCAGATACAAATTAACTGGTGAATATCTAGCAGAGCAAGGGGGTAGGTTTGGAGGGAGGGGAGGAGGGAGGTGGGCAGGCAGTAACCGAGCTGAGGACGACCTGGATGTCTGCCCTCAGGCACACAGCTTTATGACCATCACTTACCACACAGCTTGCCTGCAGGGAGGAAAGACTCAAGATGGATTAGAAAGGCAGAAAAGACACTCCTCCCCAAGCCCCACTGGAGCTAGAAAAAAGCAAGTCAAGGTCTCTGTCCTGGAGTGAAATGACATCTTGAATGGAAGTCAAGTTCCTTTCCAGCTCCCGAGACGTGGATATCCTGAAAATGTATTATATGCTTCTTTTAATTGTAAAATAATGTATGTTTAGCCTAGAAAGCATGGAAAATGTAAATAGGTAGGAAGAAGAAAAATAAATCACCCTCCAGAAACAAAAACCTTTATAATTCCCTTCTGTTATGTTATACACGCAGACCTTTTTATTTTAATTGGGAAAACACGACAGTCACATTATTTTTGTCCTTTTTTCTTTTTTACATTGTCTTTTCCCATTGTATTTTAAAGTACCAGTTTTACTGACCGTATAATATCGTGGCATAAACACACTACAATTTACCGAACCATTCCTATGTTGTCAAAACATGTGTAACCAAAAAAAAAAGTCCATCTTAGTGACTTTAAATATGAAATTTACTGGCATTAATTGCGCTCACTATGTTATGCAGCCATCACTACTACATAGTTCTAACTGATTTTCATGACCCTAAAACCAATGCCTTTGAAGCCAAAATTTCCTATCCCCTGCCCCAGGTCCTGGTAAGTAATAATAAGCTTTTGTCTCCACAAATTTGCCCTTTCTAGATATTTCATCATACAGTGTTTGTCCTTTTCTGTCCAATGTATGTAGCAGAGTGTTTTCAAGGTTCATCCATGTTGTAGCACACATCAGAACCCCAATTCTCTTTATGGCTGTATGGTTAAGATTGTGTCAACCTGGCTGGGCCATGATTCTGTGTTTCAGCAGTCTTATAATGTTGTGATCAGTTCCATGTTGAGATCTGATTTGTGATCATCCCCATGCTGTGAGTAGCCCATCATGGAAGCCCTTCATGGAAGACAAGCGTTCACATTCTGCACTGACATTCCAGCAAGACACGGAGGGCTTTTTGCTCGTGTTACGTCTTGCATCTGGCTCTTGTTCACCTGATCTCTGGTTCTTGGGGCTTCAGGTAGCAGCTTCCTTGCAGTCATGCCTGCCCATTTTCAGGGTCTCTTCTGATACCCATTTTGGTGTTTTCCTTCTTTCCATTCTTTTGAATGACCTTTTGCTTTCCTCATGTATGGTACCTTTGATATCATCCCACAACTCATCTGGTCACAGTCAGTGTTACAATGAATCATATCTGTTCTTGCAATGGTCTCTAAATTTAGGTGAGTTATACTCAAGTTCATACTTGGGCTCTCATGGACTCATTTTAATTTTATGCAGCATCAACTTGAACTTGGATACAAGCAACTGATGGTCTGTTCCGCAGTCGTGCCCTGGCCTTGATCTGATTGATATTATTGGGCTACTTCATTGATTTTTTTTCCCACAGATTTAGTCTATTTGATTCCTGTGTATTCCTCCCCCTGAGGTCCACATACATAGTCACCATCTATTTATGTTGTTGAAAAAAGTATTTGCAATGATGATGTTCTTGGTCTGACAAAATTCTGTCATGCAATCACTAACATCTTGTCTGTCACCAAACCCATCTTTTCCAAATACTAGTTTGCATTCCAATCTCCAAGAATTATTAGTGCAGCTTGATTGCATGTGTGACCAGCTTTAGACTGCAGAAGTTGGTATATTTAATTTCTTCATCTTTGACCTTAGTGGTTGGTACATCAATTTGAATAATAGTCGTGTTAACTGATCTTCCTCATCAACATATGAATATTAGACTATCATTGACAATGTAGTACTTCAGGATGGATCTTGAAATGTTCTTTTTGGCAATGAATATGACACAGTTGCTCATCAATTTCTCATTTCCAGCACAGCAGAACATTTTTGAATTGTTTTAATTGTTTGTCCTTTTGTTAATTATAGGAGCTCTGTATATATTCTGGATATTAAGCCCTTATCAGAATATGGTTTCTAAATATTTTCTCCCATTCTGTATTTCTATTCATTTTGTAAAAGTCCTTTGTACATAAAAATTTCAATTTTGATGTTTAATTTATTTATTATTATTTTTGTTACTAGTGCTTTCATTGTCACATTTAAGACTACATTGTAAAAAAAAAACTAGGTCCCAAAGCTTTAAACCTATGTTTTCTTCTAAAAGTTTTATGGGTTTTTTCCCCTATATTTAGGTCACTGTGACAGCACACAGCAGAGAGTAGATCAATTTAATTAGACGTCACCATAAACTGAAAGATTTTCTAAATGCAACCCAATATTTCAAAGAATAGAGTAGCAGGAACGGGGGTCTGGGGACCAAGTATTCAGAGGATATTGAGGCCAATTGTCACAACTAGTCTATTGCTAAGAGAGTCTTCTGCACCCCACAGTGGTGACTGGCTTCTGGGGTCTTAAAAGCTAGCAAGCTGCAATCTGAGGTACACCAAATTGTCCCAACCCATCTGGAACAGATGATCACTGAGAACAACAAAGATACGAGGAAAAAAGAGCCCAGAAGACAGAAGGACCTGTATGAATAGGTGATTGTATCAACAAGACCAGAAAAACCAGATGGTGCCCAGACACCACCAAAGACAGCTATGATGGGGAACACAATGTAGAGTCTCTGGGACAACATGAAAAAAAAGAGATATTCAGCCCAAGAACTCTACTAAAGGGCCTAAACTGATGGTCTGACAGCCTGGTGGGTCCCCTGGGAACATGGCCCCTAAACCTGCTGCTGTCTGTGACCAGAAACCAGTAATGAGTCAACTCCTCAGACAAGAGCGGACTGGACTTGGGGATACAGTACTAAGAATTTACAGAAGGCTGTTCTACTGGTCTCTTTCTAGATGGAAGAGAGTAGAGAGAGGGTACTAGATACATGGAGTGAAAAGGAGTGTACTGTCACTGGGTGCAGAGAGTGGAGGGAGATGCAGATAGGTGGGCATGCAAAACTGATTTGAATTGTATACCTTCTCTTAGTCACAACTGATGTATGCCAAGTGCCATCGAGTTGGATCCAACTCATGTATATATATATATATACGCACACACATACATATATACTGTGCTTCAAGTGAAAGCTTACAACCCAAGTCAGTTTGTCATTTGTCATACCAAAACCTACCCACACACTGCTGTGTAACTCTAGCTGCTCTCCCCATCCTGTGACAACACACTTCTCCTTTCCATCCTGTGCTTCCCGTGGCCATTCAACCAGCACCTGTCCCCCCTCTGCCCTCTCATCTCATTTCTGGACAGGAGCTGCCCAGCCAGCCTCACGCACTTACTTAAACCAAAAAGCACACTCTTCACCAGCACAAAGGACACCCTTTTTTCAGTGTCATCATCCTTCCAAGATAGTTTGGACTTATCAATTTGTTGCTGCTTGGCTCCAAATTCACCCTTGTTGATGCTCTGTGAAAACAGAGCTGAGACCTTTAAATACTTTTGCTTTCGTATCTGGCATTAAAACTCTGTCGGTAGAGAGAGCTGGAGAGACTTCACAGGGAAAAAGATTTTGTTTCTGGTGTAGTGCTTCTCCAGCATCAGGTTCTCGCAGCAACTGGAGTCAGCAGCTGGCCTCACCCTCCACCACTGGTGGTTTTATATCAGAGTGCTTCTGGTGAGGCTCTTCCCTGAGAACAGTTTTCTCCAAACCCTCACGGACTGATTTCTTGCAACCCTGCTGTCCCATGGGCCACAGTAGAGGAAGCAGCTTTCCTTCTGTCTGCTATTCCTATATGCCTTAGCGTTCTCTTATTACTAGCCAACACCACGTTATGCCATCCCACTACTAAAGGGAACACTTCTTTTTATGAAAGTTTTCCTGTTCAGATTACTGTGGACTTTCTCTCCTCCTGCTGGACCCTGACTGATCCAAGGACTAGCCTGCCCTGAGCTTGGAGATCTCTTTAATGCATGATGTAGCCTGATTCCTCCAGCCAACCTGGAGCTCAGCTCTGCTCCAGCCCACAAATACTGAGCTGCAATTTTAAATACTTGAAACTCTGACATAATGTTTCCTCCAAGCTTGCAGGCTGGAGGACATTTACTGACATTTACTGACATTTCATTTAGAAGTCAAAGCATAGGTACCCTGGAACTATTGCTTCTTCTTTCCTGCTAGTTTCTGCTTGACAGCCACACAGTTCCACCCAACCCACTTCTGTCTCTTCTCTTCTGCTCTCTGTTAATGTCTCTTCCTTCCCCAACCCCCTTTCATGCTTCTAACATTCCACACATAGCAATGAATTCTTGCTGTCACCAGGTAATTCTCCTTTCCAGGTAAGGCTGCTCTGCTCAAAACCAGTAGCATCTGAGGTTAACAGTTCCTGGCCATGACCCTTGTTACCATCTGGGAAACCCTGGTAGCATACTGGGTTAAAGTGCTACATCTGCTAACTAAAAAGTCAGCAGTTCAAAGCTGCCGGTGGTCCTTGGAAACGCGGTGGGACAGTTCTGCTCTGATCTACAGGGTTGCTATGAGTCAGAATCGACTTGATGTCAGTGGGTTTGGGTTTGTTACCATCTGAGCCACCAGCAAATGAACCTGTGTAACTTATCGGGCAATTAGGAGCTATAAAGGGTAATAGAATTCTACTCTGTTGAATATAAAAGAAAACCCTCACTTTAAGAATATTTAAACTGTCACTAAGTAAAAATAACTCCCTCCTTCCATGCTCATTGGAAATCACACATATTCTTCAAGATCCGAGTTACATGTCACGGTTTCACTGATGCTTTTCCCTGGCCCATCAAGGGAGGAAACACTTGCTTCCCCAGTGACCTTACTGTGTTTATCCCTTGGTTCAGGTGCAGACCAGTCTGTCGCATAGAGGATTAAAAGTGAGTTTCCCGCATATTATGAGCACCTACTGAGAAGATACCACATTTTTTTTCATTTTTGTGCCAACCTCTAGTAGATGGTGACTTAGTGAAAGCTGTATTAGAATACAGAGCCTTGGTGGTTCAGTGGTTAAAAACTATAACTGCTAACTCAAAGGTCAGCAGTTCAAATCCACCAGTTACTCCTTGAAAACCCTCTGGGGCATTTCTGCTCTGTCCCACAGGGTTGCTACGAGTCAGAATCAACTCAATGGCAACAAGTTTGGGGAGGTTTGGTTTTTTTATGTTGCTATACTTACAGTAATAAAATCAATGCTACATGATAGGCACATATGGGAAAAAGCACAACCAGAGTAAGGTGACAAGAAGCTCTAGACAACTGATTCTCAAACTTGAGCTTGGTTCAGGCTAAAACACAAATGCCTGATTCTACCCCTAGAATTGCAAATTCAGCAGGTCCTGGGGTAGGTCCCCAAATTTATATGTTGAGCAAGTTTGCAGGGGATGCTGAAGCTGCTGGTGAGGCCCCTACTTTGAGAGCCACTAGACTGTCCCCAACCCCCTAAGTATTTCCTCCAAATGTCCTTCTGGAATCACCTCCACTAACCCTAGCTGTGAGCACAGACAGCCCGCAGTGCATGTCAAGAGAGCTATGGAATCTCTGAGAGGGCAACATCAGAGTTTCAGAGTTTTAGACTCAAGTTCTGCACCCAAAGCAGGAATCCCTTTCCCAGCCCTCTTAACTTGAAACTTCCTCCTCCCTCCAGTTTTGAAGGTCTCTGGCATGGAAACTGTGGTGCCGTGGTGGTGAAGTGCTACAGCTGCTAACCAAATCGTAGGCAGTTCACATCTGCCAGGCACTCCTTGGAAACCTTATGAGGTAGTTCCATTCTGTTGAAATCGACTCACTGGCAGTGAGTTTGGTTTTTGGAGTTGGACTGCAATACTCTTCATCTCACCTGGCTATCAACACCATCAAGGCAACACTAAACTGGTGCCTAGAATGTCAGCTGACCAGTGTCAGGGTCGCAGCCTGAGACATCGGCTCTGGTAAGCACCTCTCTTGTTTTGAGACTCTTACATACACCTGCTTGCAATTCACTGCAGATCCTTTCGGGCGTTAAGTGTCAGGTCAATCTGGGTTTGAACTTGAGTGTGGAACAAGTGCTAGCTGAAGGCGCAGGGTCTTTGAAGGCTACGGTGGATCCATCCTGCTGCTGTGGTGCCCGCGGGCACCCCCAGAGGGCGCACCCGCCCCAGGCCAGAGTGCTGCGATGTCCCCTGTTTTGGTCCACAAAATTTGGGCCTCCTGATGGTGAGACTGTCCTCACTGGGGAAGAAATCAAGTGGACAGCTGATGGCCCCTCTGGTGTTGCTTCCCAGGTGGACCCACAGGCACCTGGGAAGGCACAGGCCACTGGGGGCCATGAGCTTGGGGTTGGCACCAGGTTACTGGGTTCTCTGTGTCTTTGGGAAACTGTGGTGGCTTAGTGGTCGAGTGCTATGGCTGCTAACCAAAAGGAGCAGTTCAAATCTACCAGATTCTCCTTGGAAACTATGGGGCAGTTCCACTCTGTCTTATAAGGTTACTATGAGTCAGAGTTGACTCTCGGGCAGCGGGGTTTTGGGTTTACTATATCCCTGAGCAAATTAGTTACTATCTTGGACACCTCGGAAGTTCAGACTAGTAGGTTAATAAAGCGACGTATTTATTTGTAGTCCAGTCTCAAGGGAGAGGGACAAAAGTCAGGAGGCCTGAATGTGACGCAGGGAAGAGAACAATGCTTGAGTGCAGGATGAGCAGGCACAGAGCCTTGGCCTTGGCTACTGACTCTCAGGACACTCCAAGAAATAGGCATGGGGAACAGTGTCCTCCAAGACCCAGCATCCTGGTCAAGCCCCTCTTGTTGCAGAGTCCCTTTGCTCTTGCTAGGGCACACTTCACCTTGGGCCTCCTTGGTGTCCTGGCTTCGGCTTGTTATTGGTGGGGTGAGCAGCACAGCCACCTAACTCCTGGGTGCAAATGCCAGCTCTGCAAACCCCGGCTCTGCAGACCCCTAAGCCCACTGCCATGGAGACCCTGCCGTGAACTGGCTGTGATATAACCTCCCCACTACATCTCTGGTCCCCATCGTAAGACAGGTTTGCTTGCATTTCTTCTGCTTTGCTTGGAGGATTGTATCCAGTAGTGCCTGTAAAGCAAGTGGAACATGAAACCAGTGACTGTGCCATCCACTCGACTCTGACACACACAGCTCTGCATGTGTCAGAGAGAAACTGTGCTCCACAGGGTTTTCCATGGCTGAGCTTTTTAAAAATGAGATCATCACGGTTTAACTCATTCTGGAAACTCTAGTGGCGTAGTGGTTAACAGCTACAGCTGCTAACTAAAAAGTAGGCAGTTCATTTCCACCAGGCACTCCCTAGAAACCATATAGGGCAGTTCTACTCTCTTCTGTAGGGTTTCTATGAGTCAAAATTGACTTGACAGCAATGAGTTTTGTCTTGTCTGTTTGTTTTTTTGATCCAGGCTGACTGGGTTTGCAGGTTGCTCTGCTACTAACCAGCTCTGCACCCTCGGACAAACTATGTAACTGCTAAGGGCTTTAGTTTCCTTATCGGTGAAATGAGGGGTAATAATAAGCATCTCATAGGATTCTCATGAACTAAAATGAGTTATATTTGTGAGACCCTTAGCACAATGTTTCCACAGCTGGATGGGAAACGCTAGATCAGGATCTGGTAGGGCATCAGACAGATTGCCTTGGCTTGGTTTGTTACCGGTCAGCCTGGCAACCTCAGGACCAGTCCTTTTCCAGTCTCCAGTCAGCCATTTTCTCCTCTAGAAGGCGATAGGTGACTCTTTTTGTTAGTAGTACTGGGTGCTGACACAGTGCTCCTGACCCCTTTGGGTGGACATCTTGTAATCGTTGGGTACCGTTGAGTAGGTTCCAGCTCACAGCAACCCTGTGTACAACAGGACGAACCATTGCCTAGTCCTCGGTCATCCTCGCAATTGTTGGCTTGACCCCTTTGTTGCCACCACTGTGTCAGCCCATCTTGCTAAGGGTCTTCCTGTTTTGAGCTGACCCTCTGCCAAGCATGACAGGATGTCCTTCTCCAGGGGTTGAGCCTTCCCGATAGCATATCCTGCAGAGTATGTGAGACATAGTCTTGCCATCCTTGTCTCTGAGGAGCATTCTGGTTATACTTCTTCTAAGACAGATTCGTTCATTCTTTTGGCAGTCCGTGGTCTATTCAATATTCTTTACCAATGTCATGATTCAAAGAGTGTCTGTTCTTCTTTGGTCTTCTTTTCATATGCATATGAGGTGACTGAAAACACCATGGCTTGGATCAGGCATACCTTAGTCCTCAAGGTGATACCTTTGTGTTAGGTTAGCACTAGTGTTAACCCCACATCACAGGGAGAATCGGAGAGGTGACATGATGGGCCCAGTGTCACAGGGCGAGAGTCCTTTCTTTGATAGAATCCCATAGTGAGGTCCCCTGGATAAAACAGCTAAAGGAAGTTTGGCTCAGAATCGGGAGGTGAGGCAGGACCTGAAGCCCTGGTGCTGCCTCCTCCCACCCGCTCTCCCAAAGCTCAAGAGATGACTCATTTATCTGTTTTCCTCATCTCCACACTGAGTGTAAACTCTTGGTTCCAGAATAAGTATATCTGCTCCTGCATCATTATTTTTCTTTAGACAATCTTTCCATCAGGAAGTCTCTGGCTCTCTAGCCCACCTGTCTTAATAACAATTACAATTCGTTGTTGCTGTTGGCTGCCGACTCAAGACCATTATAATCCATAGAGTTTTCACTGGCTGATTCTTGGAATTGGATTGCCAGGCTTTTCTTCCTAGTTTTAATCTAGAAGCTCTGCTACAACCTGTTTGGTATTATAGCAGCATACAAGCCTCTGCTGGCTGGCAGGTGGCGGCTGCACTCAAGGTACATTGGCTGGAATCCATAGGGTCTCTGACATAGAAGATCAGAATTCCGTTACTGAACCAGTCCTGCCCTCAAAACAGTTATGACAGCAGAAATCTACTGAGCGCTTCGAAAAAATCCAAACCCACTGCTGTGGAATTGGGTCCAACTCACAGCGCCTCTCGAGGTCAGAGTAGAGCTACCCCATAGAGTTGCCAGGGAGCACTTGGCGGATTTGAACTGCTGACCATTTGGTTATCAGACATAGTGCTCAACCCACTACACCACCAGGGTTTCCATACTGAGTGTTTACTCTAGCTGAACACTCAAGAAAGAGTTCTCCGAGTCACTGTTTGTGCCTTTAAGTCTCAGAGTAACCCTGTGAAGAAGAACTATTTTCCTCCCCATTTTCTGCATTTTTCTACCCACTTGCATGATGCTTCTCCTGCTAACTGGTCTCCAAACACATGCTGCTGTGATCTCTGTTGTTCCCGCCTTTTCTTCTTTTGAAGTGTACAGTATCTCATCTGCCTGTCTCTGCTACTAGCTGTTTGACCTTGAGAGAGTTAATACTGTCCAAAGGTCTGATGTGAGGCTGAAAGGAGACCATGCTTTTAAAGTGTCTTGCACAGTATCTGGTGTGCTAAGTGCTCAATAAATGGTGATTTTTATTACACTGCTAATAGGAACAGGATCATAGGCTCCTGGCGTGTTTTGTCTGATTCTGGTCTCTCCAGCACCCAGCCCTGCACAGGTTCAGTGAAATCCTGCTCATTTACTCCTTCTAACTACGCACCCAGCTGTATTATCACCTCCGTGGGAGCCAGAACAAACCGGGGAGGGGGTGCATTCTGGCCCTGCAGCCCACACCTGCACTTTGCAAAGGCTGTTGGCAGAGGGCTGCCTGTGGCTATCTGCAACAACTCAGACTCCTTCGCTCAGGTGACTGGGGTTCTCACCCTTGGCCCTACAGAGGGATGCAAAGGGAAACCTGACCACAGATGACACCGAGGAGCAAAGACAGCTCCTGGGGGACTTCTGAAAGCAGCTTCTGTTTCTGCTTCTTTGTTGTTGATGGCTGCTGTGGAGTCTGTCCTGGGTCCATGGTGACTCACTCCCCACAGCAGACCCTGGTGGTCCCCAGGGTTTTGGTGGGCTGATTTTTCAGAAGTAGATTGGTTGCCAGGCCTTTCTCCCTACTCTGTCTTCTTCTGGATGCTCCATTGAAAACTATTCCACGTCATGGCAACACGCAGGCCTCTGTGGACAGAGGAACAGTGGCTAAGCTTGAGGTGCATTGGCCAGGAATTGAACCCGGGTCTCCTAGGGGTGCCCTAATAAATCATCCTCACGAACTAGGTGTCTTAAAAGAACGAACTCTTAGTTTCTCGGAGTTTGGGAGGCCACAAGTCCCAAATCAGGGTGTCAGTGAGATCAGCTGCATCCAGAGGCCCTGAGGAAGAAACTGTCTGTGCTTCTGTCTCATCTTCTGGAGGTTGTCAATACTTCCAGGTGTTCCTTGGCTCGATTCTGTGCCACTGCCATCCCTGCTGCTGTTGTCACGTGGCCTGCTCCCTGCTTGTCTCTGAGTCTGCTTTTCCTATAATGTCACTGGATTTGGGCCCATCCTCCTCCAGCATGACTTCATCTTAACTTGACGGATTACATCTTCAAAGACACTGTGTCCAAGTAAGGTCATGGTATGAATCTGGGGGAACACTAACCTACTGCACCCTCTTACACCCTCAGTCCTGCAGTGGGGTAGCCACTGTTTGGGTGTGGACATCTGTGGCACCTCACAGAAGAGAGAGACACACTTGCACCATCTGCAAAGCTGAGACCGGCCTTAGACACTAAGAAGCAGACAGACTCCCTCTTAATTGGGGCACTCTTGCCAAGCCCAAACATAGTGTTCAGATTGATCTGGTCCTCTTGTTCCCTGTGACAGGAGGGGAGAGGATGAGATACAGAGATAAAGCAAAAATGCACAGTCGTGTGTGGAACTTGACCCTGGCTTCAGGTGTTTGGGCACAAATCTCCCAGCGCTCACAGAGAGGGCCTCACAATGATTTGGTGGAGAATGATCGGTGGTGTCTAGGGCTATTTTTAAAAGTTCCCCAAAGCCAAATCTAGAGGAAGCCTGTTAAAATTAATTAAAGTGCAGGATTTGGCTGAAATGTAAAGAGAACTTCTTGGCTTGGAAGGCTTTTAACTGTTGTGTTTCTGAGTGATGCTGCCTGAATATTTAAAGTTTATGACTAAGTCCTTTCTGGGTTTTCTGAGACAATCTCTGTTTCAAATATTCTGTCACCTTTTCCAGAGTAGAATATTTGTCTGTGTCAGAGTGTTAACCCAATTTAAACCAAAAAACCAAACTGACTACTGTCAAGTCGATTCTGACTCACAGTGACCATATAGGGCAGAGTTGAGCTGACTCATAGAGTTTCCAAGGAACCTGTTCGATACAAACTGCTGACCTTTTGATTAACAAATGTAGTACTTAATCATTACACCGCCAGTGTTTCCTGACCCAAATTAGGGATAGGGTAAAAAAAAGTACTCTCCTCTCCCCCACCCCAGTCGGTGTGTAGTCATTCAAACAAGAGGGAGAACTGACTCAGAGCAGACATTGGAGGTACAGCGGGGATGTTGAATGTTTGTGGTCCCCAGCTTAAGAGCACTTGAACTTGCGGGGTTCAGACGCTAGCCAGTATCATGAGTGCATGATGCTCAGTGCTGACCTGATGCTAAAGAGCAGTCCACACAGAGCTCCCAGTCTGGGTGATGGACAGGGGCACTGCTAAGTCTGCGAGTCATGAGAGACTCCTCTGAAGAGAGAAGAACCCAACCAGGAAGAAGAAACACTGCGAGTGCCTGCAGACAGTGGTCCCTTAGACCAGCAGAGTTCCCACTCACCAGGGCAGCAGCCGAGCTGAGTAGAGGGGCTCCCAATGAACCAGGAAGATTAGCCACTGTTACACTGTAGCAAGGGCTGTTGCCACCCTCATACTACCCCTTCTGGGGTAAAGAAACCAAGAACTGAGCTCCGGGCTAGGCCAAGGGGGCAGCCATCATCCAGGCCCAGGAGGCTGGGATTTGCAACTTCTCCCCACCCCAGCCCCCGCTGCTCCCTGGAGGTGAGACTTCTCTCTTCCCCTTTTGGGGGTGTCCCTCACCTTTGCCCTAGATGTTACAGAGTTCGCTCTTCCAGACTCTGAGATGACCCACAGTTTGGTGCCCCTTGAAACCCCTCCCCCTCCTCCATTCCCACTCCCCAACAGGTCCCCATTCACACCTCCACCACTGGCACCTGAGCAGGTGTGGTGACACCCTGTTGAGTTTCAGTGCATCAGAACTGGTAGTAGTGGCAGCGGCAGGGCTGGTTAGAATGCAGATTTCAGGTCCTGCTCCTCAGGGCTGTTGTATGACTTTCACAGGCCTGGGGTACTTCTGCCTTTTGGGGTGGTGGTGCAGTGGTTAAGACCTCAGCTTTTCACCAAGAGGCAACAGCTCCAATCTATCACTGGCTCTTTGGAAACCTTATGAGGCAGTTCTACTCTGTCCTGTAGGTCTATTGTGAATCAGGATGGACTTAACAGTGACAGATTCTCCATAAAAAAAATATTAAAAATTATATTTTACCACTGTGTTGGTACATAATCAAGACTAAATTATACTCATTTTTCTCCCTCATTCAGAAAGATATTTAAACATTTTTGTGGGCCCCTAAAATTTCATCCCACGCTTGTCTGTCAGCTTGTCATACTGTCATACTGCATGTTGCTGTGATGCTGGAAGCTAAGCCACCAGTGTTCAGATACCAGGAAGGTCACCCACGGGAGACAGGTTTCAGATGAGTTTCCAGGCCAAGATACACCAAGAAGAAGGACCGGTAGTCTATTTTTCAAAAGATTTAGTCTGTGTAAACCTTATGAACAGCAGCGGAACACTGTCTGATATAATGCTGGCAGACGAGCACCTCGAGTTAGAAGACACTTGAAAGACACCTGGAGGAGGGCTGCCTCCTCAAAGGAGAGTCAACGTTAATGACAAGAAGGGAGTCAAGCTTTGGGAACCTTCATTTACTGATGTGCCATGACTCAAAATGAGAGGAAATAGCCGCAAACATCCACTGATAATCAGAATGTAGAAAGTACAAAGTAAAAATCTTGGAAAACTGGGAATCGTCCACATGAAAGGAAACACATAAACATCATTGTCTTAGGCATTCACGAGCCGAAATGGACTGGCATGGGTCATTGTGGATCAGACAATCATACGGTCTATTATGCTGAGAATGACAACTGGGTAAGGAATGATGGTGCTGTCATCATCAAAAGGGACATTTTGAGCTCTATCCTGAAGTACTGTGCTGTCAGTGATAAGATAATATCCACACACCTACAAGGAAGGCCAGTTAATACAACTATTATTCAAATTTATACATGAACCACTAAGGCCAAATGTGAAGAAACTGAAGATTTTTACCAGATTTTGCAGCCTGAAATTGACAGAACATGCTATCAGAGTGCATTGATAATTAGTGGTGATTGGAATGCAAAAGTTGGGAACAAAGAAGGATCGGTAGTTGGAAAACATGGTCTTGGTGATAGAAATGACACCAGAGATTGCATGATGGAATTTTGCAGGACCAGTGGCTTCTTCATTGAAAATACCTTTTTTCAGTGACCAAAGTGGCAGCTATACACATGAACCTTGCCAGATGGAATACACAGGAATCAAATCAGCTGCATCCATGGAAAAAGAGGATGGAAAAGCACAATATTATCAGTCAGAACAAGAAGACAATTGTGGAACAGACCATCAGTTGCTTGTATGCAAGTTCAAGTTGACAATGAAGAAAATTAGAGCAATTCTACAAGAGTCACAGTACAAATTTGAGTATATCCCATCTGACTTTAGAGACCATCTCAAGAATAGATTTGACACATTGAATATTAATGAGCAAAGAACAGACAAGTTGTGGAGTGGTATCAAGGACATCATCCATGAAGAGAGTAAGAGGCCACTAAAAAGGCAGGAGAGAAAGACAAGACCAAAAGATGTCAGAAGAGACTCTGAAATTTACTCTTGAAAACAGAGTTGCTAAAGCAAAAGGAAGAAATGATGAGATGAAAGAACAGACTAGAATATTCCAAAAGGCAGGTCAAGAAGACAAAGTGTTGTAATGACATGTGCAAAGTATTTCTCAAGCTGAAAGAACTAAAGAAAAAAATTCAAGCCTCAACTTGCAATAGTAAAGAGTTCTTTGGGGAAAATATTAAATGATGCAGGTCATATCAAAAGAAGATGAAGAGAACACATAGAGTCACTGTAGTGAAAATAGTTGGTTGACATTTAACCATTTCATGAGATGCATATGATCAGAAAATGACGATACTGAAGAAAGAAGTCCAAGATGCGCTGAGGGTGTTGATGAAAAACAAAGCTCTGGGAATTGGTGGAATATCAATTAAAATGTTTCAACAAATGGATGCAGCGCTGGAAGTGCTCATTTGTCTATGCCAAGAAATTTGGAAGACTGCTACCTGGCCAACCAACCAGAAAAACCCAGTGCCGTCAAGTCAATTCTGACTCATAGCAACTTTAAAGGTCAGAGTAGAGCTGCCCCAGAGTTTCTAAAGAGTGTCTGGTGGATTTGAACCGCTGACCTTTTGGTGAGAAGACAGCATTTAACCACCATACCACCGGGGTTTCCAACCAATTAGATTGAATGAAAATGTACATTCCCGTATAAATTTACATCCCCACCTATGTGCGGCTCCCACTGCCCTCCCTGCTCAGTGACAGCACACTCTTCCTCTCCCTTCCATGCATGTCTTATCCTCCCAGCAATCTCCTGTCCCTTCCTCTCCACCTACTCCCCTGCTTCCAGTAAGAGGTCAGCAGGACGACATCCTATAGATGCATAGAACCATAAAGTGCACACATGATATGGTCACTCTGTGTCTCCAAGTCCAATTCATTCCTGTCCAAAGAGTTGACCTGCATTATGATTTATGGACAGGGGCAGCATCAGAGCCAGAGGCCATGCTCCCAGGGGAACCCCCAGGTCCCTGGACCATCGATTGCAGTCTTTTAGTGGAGATCTCAGGGTGCACCCCTTTTTATTCTTGTGTTGCCAGTGAGACTCAGCTTTTTGAGCTCTATCATGGCTATCACTGGTGATGGCCAGGCACCATCTGGTTCTTCCAGTCATAAGTTGATGCAGCCACCCACTCACATGGGTCTCTCTGTCTTCCAGGTTCTCTTTCCCTCGTGTCATTTCGGTCCTTGGTGATCATCCATTCCTGCTGAGTTGGGACAATTTGCTGTACCCTCAGATGACAGCTTGGCAGCTTTTAAGACCCCAGATGCCACTCACCAATGTGGGGTGCAGAAGACTCTCTAATTGAAACCAGGTTATGAGATGTTTCCTAAAATCATCGTTGTTCTTTATCATTGCATAGTGTTCCACTGAGTGTATATACCATAGTTTACCTATCCATTGCTCTGTTGTTGGGCATTTGGGTTGATTCCATCTTTTTGCTATTGTAGACTGTGCTGCAATAAACATTCATGTGCATGTATCAGTTGGTGTGAATGGCCTTAATTCTGGAGGATATATTCCAAGTAGTGGAATTACTGGGTCAAATGGTGTATCCACATCCAGCTTTTTAAGGAAGTGCCAAATTGCTTTCCAAAGAGGTCGCACCACTTTGCAATCCCACCAACAATGTAGGAGAGCTCCAATTTCTCCACAGCCTCTCCCGCATTTGTTGTTTTGCGTTTTTGAATCAGCCATGACATTTTCAAGTGCATGATATGCATGTGACAACTGGACAATGATTAAGGAAGACAGGAGAATTGATGCCTCTTAATTGTGGTGCTGGAGAAGATTACTGAATATACCACGAAGTGCCCAAAGAATAACCAAATATGTCTTGGAAGAAGTACAACCAGAATGCTCCTTAGAAGCAAGGGGGAGAGACTACATTTTACATACTCTGGACGCACTGTCAGGAGGGATCAATCTTTAAAGGGGGACATCTTGGGAAAACTACAACCAGGATGTTCCTTAGAAGCATGGCTAACAAGACTTTGGACATGGTATCAGGCGGGCTCAGTCTCTGGAGAAGGACATCATGCTTGGTAGAGTAGAGGATCAACGAAAAAGAGAAAGACTCTTAACAAGATGGAGTAACACAGTGGCTACAACAGTGGGCCTAAGTATAACGGTTGGAAGAACATCACAGGACTGGGTAGTGTCTTGTTCTGTTGTACATCGGGTCACTGTGAGTCAGAACCAGCTCAATGGCCCCTAATAACAAGAGCAACAACAAGAAAGTATCATGGGCCCTAATCACTGTCCCTCCTGTCCTTCGTGGACACTTGAATATTATGCTGCTGCACTCCCTTAGCAGATACATGAGAGCTGCGTGTTCAGAAATGGTCCCAGAACAAGTAGAAGCTGGAACAGGTCCCAGGAGATCTTCAGGTGACGGCTAGGTGGCTGGTGACATCTCAGGCCTTTCCTCCCCATTCTGTCATTGCAGGGCCTGTGTGTGTGTGTGGTGGGGTGCTGCCATGAGGAGTTGTCATGAAAGTAGGGGGTAGGGTGGGGTGGGAAAAGCAGAACAGAAGGCGAGAAGAAACCAGAAACACACCTGGCTTCTTCCAGAACATGGTCTAGGACAAGGATTCTTAACCTTTCTGGGAGGCATGGCTGTCTATGACATCTAGAGTCACATAAAGACTTCAGATTCACTCCTTGGGACAGCACACTTACGTATGCATAATCCAAGCATTATACCAACATTCTGGGGTTACCACAGGGTCCCAGGTTAGCATGCTTGAGTCCAGGGCAGCTCCCTGTGCTACAGAAAAGCTGGGAAATGCATGGGGCCTACTGCCTTCCCACCACAGACCCCCTGGTCCTAGGAGCCAGAATATGAGCTGGAAGACACAGCTGCTTTGTGTGTTAAGCAGACCCACCCACGCTGGGCAGCACAGTCTGCATGGGGAAATGCATTCTTGAGTCCAGACAACAGGCCTCTGCAGGAATTTTGCAGCACAACTGAGTTTGTCATTTGTGGTTGTCCTGAAAGTAATTTGCTTTAATGAGCTCAGTGGTAGGAACAGGCAAAGCAGTTTTTTCTGAATCTTTTTTTGTGAGGTTGGCTCAGGGCTCCCTGTCCCACCTCCAAATTCAAGCGTCCTGCCCAAGCGTTGCTGTCCTTTGATGTAACCTTCTAGCACTCATCGTAATAGTGGGACTGTGGATGACTTAGAGTTTATGGTGGCAGTTAGGGCAGCTTCCAGAGAACCTGCTTCTGCGTGTGTTGACAGGAGAGAAGTAGGGTAAGAGCTTTAATTAATTCTGAATTAAAGTAACTAGAAAAAAATGTCTTTACCAACCAGAGAAAGAAAACTTAAAATAAAGCTAACTGTTCTTACTGGGGACCATCAAATCAGTTGTGACTCCTAGTGACTCCATGTGACAGAGCGCAACAGCTCCCATAGAGTCTTCTTGGCTGTCATTGTCGAGGAAGCATGTGGCCTGCCAGGTCCTCACCCTGCCATGTGCGGCCAAGCACTTAACCCTTTCCACCACCAGGGCCCCTAAGGTAAATATGGAAGCTGCGGTTCCATATTCATAGATAACATTTATCTGGTTCATGTTATTAATCTACATCTCATTGCAAAGTAACCATTTGAAACAAAACTACTGACCCAGGAAGACAAAAGATCGTGAAAAGTGCAACTGGTTATTGAATGGAAAGAAGATAAACATCCGGAATAAATGTGTGTCTGTTCATTCAGTTAAGCTCTTATTCAGGGAATTGTAATGTCCAGTAGAGGGAAACTCTGGTGGTGTAATGGTTAACAGCCATGGCTACTAACCAAAAAGTTGTTGGTTCAAATCCACTGGCTGCTCCTTGGAAGCTGTATGGGGCAGTTCCACTCTATCGCTTGGGGTTGACTTGATGGCAGCGGTTTAGGGAGTAGGGTGGGATAGAGGCTGTGCAGGAAAGCAGCTGAGGTTTAGAAGCGCTTCCTTTGGGTTTGACCTGGCTCCACCTGCTTCCCTTGCACTGTCTCAGTTTTATTTCACCCCCTAACTAAGCCCATGATGCACCACCATTTTGCAGGTGAGGAAGCGAAGGTCCAAAGCTCCAGTTTCTTCTCCTCATTAGTATTATTAATGTCATAAGCTCTTTTTTCACCCAGAGTAATCAAAATGTTATGTTTCCTGAAGGCAGGGGGATAAACCAGGACTCTTTGGGTCTGCAAATTTCCCTGTCAACATGTTCTCCTGTTTGGAGGGAGAGCTCCTCACTTTCCGGATGTGTCAGCCAGGTCTCCTGGAACAACGGTTTTGCAGGGAAACACGAACTTCCTCCATATTCCTCCGTGGGAGATTACCTATGAAATCTAATCAACAGGCCTCAGGTCCCAGGCCAGGTCCCAGGTCCCTTACTAGAGGGCACGGCCAATGCTGCTCAGCCTTTGTCCAGCCCAGCTTTGCCAAGAAGTAAACGAACCCTTTAGATGGCGGCCAGTGAGACTTCATAACTCCTTGAGAGTTGTCAGGAAGCGGCAGAGAGGCTGGGTAGAACTTGGGGAATGAGGAGAGAAGAACAATCGGCGTCTTCCCGGTCTTAATACACGTACAAGTGAAAAGAAAGGCACTGTTTCTGCTTGGCCTGCAGACCTGGGAAGACACCTGCCTGAGACTGCCGGGGCCGGCTTGTCTTCAGCCTCTGTATGGCACCTTCTCCCTGCAGACACAAATGTCAGAGAAATAAAGAGAAACAGAGCTAACTGGGTAAAGAAGCTCAGCTCTGTTTAGGTAGGCATGGTCTAGGAGCTTGTCTCGTGGTTTTCATTCATTTGTTGATTCATCATTCAACAAGCTCATGCGTAGCACCTACCACGTGCCCACTACAGGGCTGTGAGCCAAGGATCCCAAAGCCATAGATGAACAAGCCAGACTTGTGCTCTTTAGGATGTCCCAGGCCACCGTGCTTGGCAGCTGTGTAATCAAGTAGCAGCCATTTCATCACAGGAGAAGCAAAACAGAGAGTGATTAGGTTTGCTTCTGACAGGGTCTTATAAGATGCATAAGAGTGCATGACACTGAAGCCAGGGAGATGAGGGGAGGTGATTCCAACACTGAGCCCAGCCAGGAGGACAGTTAGAGGCTGCTATGAAGAAGCCCTTGGTACTGTATGTCCTGGGAGAAAGCTAGTGATGGGGAAAGCAGTACTAAAACCCACTGACAGAAGGGTAGAGCCTGTGGGTTCAAGTCCCACTCTTCCCCTTTCCACTCATTCACTTCACGCATGTTTATTTAATACCTGCTATACCGCCTGAGGAACAAGACAGATGGGGAAAAAAAAGACAGTTTATAAAAATCACTGTTTTTGTCAACTTATGTTGTAGTGGGAGAGACAGACAGTAAATATATTAACAAAGTATATTAAGACACACAACAAAATTGTTGCTATCGAGTCAATTCTGACTTATAGCATCCCTGTAGGAAAAGGCAGAACTGCACCATAGAATTTCCAAGGAGCAATTGGTTGATTCCTACTGCCTGCCTTTGAGTTAGCAGCCCAGCTTTTAACCATTGCACCTCCAGGGCTCCAACGACATAGATAGAATTCTTAAAGGAGCTCTAGGGGACAGAGCTTCAACTTGCAGCTGCTGACCAAACCTACTCCTTGGATCCAGTGATCTGTTTCCATAAAGATTACCACCAAGAAAAGCCTATGGTGCAGTTCTGCTCTGTCCCATGGGGTCACTATGAGGCAGAATAAACCCAATGCCATCCAACAACTTAGGATATTAAAAAGTGATTAGTTAGGAATGATTTGAAATAAAAAAAAAGTTCTTGGAGAGACTTTCTGAGCCATGGGGTGCTTGGCGGGGCAATATGATCTTTGGTTATGAATATCAGGGTTTCATTCACAGAGAATCAGTGCTGGGGGCTTGCTATACCTATAGGTGGCTATTGATGAACACCCCTTAGCCTTCACAGGTCCCCAGCTGTCAGGCAGCCTTTGATGGGAACAGCTGGACCTTTGCATTTATGTCTGTAATCTTGTTTCCCTTGCCACTCCAAGAATAAATAAACATTTCATGGGGATAATGAGAACTGTATTAAGAATTTTACAGAGCAGTCTCATTCGAACCCACTGTCTCACCAGGTAAACAGAGCAAAAGTTATTCTCACCACTTTATCGGTAAAAGGGAAATACTGGTAGTGTAGTGGTTAAGTGCTACAACTGCTAACAAAAAGGTGGACAGTTGGAATTTACCAGGATCTCCTTGAAAATTCTATGGAGCAGCTCTACTCTGTCCTGTAGGTTAGCTATGAGTTGGAATTGACTCAGTGGCAGTAGGTTTGGTTCAGGTATGCTGGTGAAAACAAAACTGGAAGCTCAGAGAGGTTTGTCATTGGCTCCAAGGACAACAGTTCATTTGTTGTGAAGGCACAACTCCGAGACTTCTGATTCACAGTATAGGCTCGTTCTTGTAATCCCCGTTACTTCCCCACCTTGTCTCTCACCACGCATGCGCAGGCATTAGTAACATTGCTTCCTGAGGCTACACTGGCATAAGATGAGTTAAGGGACCTCAGAAGGCCATGAGCCCTGCAATGTGACCCAACTAGCTTCCTTCTACGCCCAAGTTAATGGTGCCAGTTGGCCCTTCTTTAAATGTAGAGCTCTTAACTTGAAGACCTGTATGTGAAATAACAGTCCTCATTAACACCATTCCAATTAATTCATCAGTTTAGAAGCTGTCTGCTTGGAGAGTAGAGACCAGGATCCTGAAGGAATGAGACACGAAGGAGAAGAAAAGACTGACAGGAACCTGGGCATTATTGTTGTTAGGTGCTGTCAAGTGGATTCTGACTCATAGCGACCTACGCACAACAGAACGAAACACTGCCCAGTCCTGCGCCATGGCCCAAATCGATTTTATGCTTAGGGCTATTGTTTCGGTCACTGTGTCAATTCATCTCATCAAAGGTCTTCTTTTTCTCCGACCCTTCTTTTTCTCACTCTACCAAGCAAGATGTCCTTCTCCAGGGACTGATACTTCTAACAGCATGTCCCAAGTATGTAAGATGCAGTCTTACCATCTTTGCTTCCAAGGAGCGTTCTGGTTGCACTTCTTCCAGAACAGATCTGTTGCTTCTTTCGGAGGTTCATGGTACGTTCAGCATTATTCTCCAGCACCTCAGTTAAAAGGCATGAATTCTTCTGTCTTCGCTCATTGTCCAGCTTTCACATGCACGTAATGTGATTGAAAATACCATGGCTTGGGTCAGGCTCACTTTAGTCTTCGAGGTGACATCTTTCCTTTTCAAGACTTTAAAGTGATCCTTTGCAGCAGATTTTCCCAATGCAATGTGTCTTTTGATTTCTTGACTGCTGCTTCCATGGGCGATGATTGTGGACCCAAGTAAAATGAAATCCTTGACAACCTCAATCCTTTCTCCATTTATGATGAGGTCGCTTACTGGTCCAGTTGTGAGGATTTTTGTTTTCTTGATGTGGAGGTGCAATCCATACTGAAGGCTGTTGTCCTTGATCTTTATCAGTAAGTGCTTCAAATCTTCTTCACTTCTAGCAAGCAAAGTGGCATTGTCTGCGTAAGGCAGGTTGTTAATGAGTCATCCTCCAATCCTGGTGCCTCGGTCCTCTTTGTATAATCTAGCTTCTCAGATGATTTGCTCAGGATACAGATTGAACAGGTATGGTGAAAGGATACAACCCTGATGCACACCTTTGCTGACTTTAAACAGTGCAGTTTTAGGAAAGAGCAAATGGAACAGGGTACAGGATGAAGTGTCCCAGTGTGGTAGTGGTCATTATGTGTAGCTTCTCACATTGTGGCGTATGTTAGGATTGTATTTCCTGGTTCTGCTGTGATTGTGTGATATCATGTCACCAGTTGTAGTTAATAAGATATGAGCTCAAGGAACATGTGTCCCTTCTGGGCCAGAGACTTAATTGCCAGTGTAAGACTCTCCAGAGTGTCTCTCCTGTCTGCTGTCATGCCCAGGAGTGTTCTAATGGTGGCTATTCTGTCACTCTCAGTCCCAGAGTACAGTGACATGATGTTATGGATTGAATTGTGTCCTTCTTCTATGACTATGTGTTAAAATCCTACCCTAAACCTGTAAATATGATCTTATTTGGCAATACTGATTTTTCTTTTGTTATGTTAATGAGCCCATACCCACAGAAGGGGACCCTGAATCTGATCACCTGGAGTTATCAAGAGAATAGAAGAGGCTCAGAGACACACACAGGGAGAAACAGATGCCAAGGAACTCCCAGAGGTATCAATAAGGGGGACCCTTCCTCTAGAGCCACACTCAGAATTCAGACTCCTAGTTTCTTGAACTATGAGAAAATAAACTTACATTCTTTATGGACAGAGTATGAGAAGATTGGGACACTTATACATTGATGGTAAGAATGTAAATTGGTACAACCCTTTTGGAAAATGATATGGCACTTCCTTAAAATGTTAGAAATAGAAATATCATGTGATCCAGTAATCCCATTCCTAGGAATATGAGGTCTGACAGTTAAGTCTGTGAACTTAATTGTTCTAACGGCTGCATATGCTTCAATGCTGAATATCACTACGGTCACCTCTGAAGTCCTCCCCTTGGTAAGCTATGCACCAATGCTAGCCCTTAGTCCCCCCTTCAGAGCAATTTTGGAACTCTTTCTGGAACAGACATAGTACACAGTGGCAAGTTAACAAGCTTAATTTTATAGTTGACTGTGGGGGAGTTTTGAGCTAGTAAACAAATAACTATATTGGGACACACTCCACACTCACCTGATCTAGCCCAGTAACTTTTTTCTTTACCTGAAGATAAAGGAAATATTGAAAGGAAGACATTTGGATGACATTCAGGACATCAAAGGCAATAATGCAATGACAGCTTTGATGGCCATTCCAGAAAGCGTTCCTAAATTGCTTTGAAGGGTGGGCTAGGTGTTAGTATTGGTGCACATCTTCCCAAGGGGAGGACTTCGAAGGTGATCATAGTGATATTTAGCAATGAAGTATGTAACATTTTTTCTATGGTGAGTTTGTGAACTTAATTGGCAGTCTTTGTATATGGTAGAGAAATAAGAGCTGTCATCGGAATGCAGGCTCAAGTTCATTGCAGCATTATTCCCAGTGGCAAAGAGGTGGAAACAACCTAAGTGCCCATCAGCAGATAAATGAATAAGCTGTGGTACACACACAATGGAGCATTGATCAGTGATAAAGAACAGTGATGAATCTGCGCATCTCACAACACGGATGAATCTGGAGGGCCATTATGCTGAGAGAAATGTCAGTCACAAAAGGACCATACTGTATGAGACTATTATAAAAACTTAAGCAAAGGTTTACACAACTCTCCAAACACTAGCTGGATAGTAGATAAATGTCAGTTCTGGTGAAAGGAAGGATATTATGCAATATAGAGAAATTCACCATGGCTTGACCAAGGAAAAAGTTGTAGAATCTTCATAGACACATCCAAACTCCCTGAGGGACTAAATAATTGGGTTGACGGCTAGGGACTATGCTTTTGAGAGACATCTAGATCAACTGGCATAACATTATTTGCAAAGAAAATGTTCTACTTCCTACTTTGGTGAGTAGCACCTAGGATCTCAAAAGCTTGTGAGTGGACCCCTAAGATACATCTGCTAGTCCCAACCCATCTGGAGCAAATGAGAATGAAGAACCCCAAAGACACAAGGGAAAGGTTAGTCTACAGCATTAATGGACCACGACTACCGCAGCCTCCCTGAGACTGAGTCCAGACAACCAGGTGGTGCCCAGCTGCCACTACTGACCGCTCTGAAAGCGGTTACAATAGAGGGTCCTGGACACAGGGGGAGAAAAATGTAAGACAAAAGTCAAACTTTCAAAAAAAGATCAGACTTGCTGGTCTGACACAGACTGGAGAAACTTCTAGAGGAAGACCCTGAGATGCCCTTTTAACTCAGTACTGAAGTCACTCCTAAAGTTCACCCTTCAGTCAAAGCTCAGACAGGCTTATAAAACAATGACACCAGTAGTTCAACTATGTATACAGCATAAATGGACACATCAGCACAAAGGCAGAGACGAGAAGGCAGGAAGGGACAGGAAAACAAGACATGCGGAAATGAGAAATCTGAGATCAAGAAAGGAGCAGTGTTAACACATCCTGGGGATTGGCAACCAATGTCACAAAACAATTTGTGTATTAATTGTTTAATGAGAAACTAATTTGCTCTGTAAATTTTCGCCTACTGTCCTTATCAAGTGCCGCGACTCAGTCCTAGCTCTTAGTGATCCTGTGTCCAACACAATGAAACACTGCTCCATCCTGCACCACTGTCACAGTCATTGTTAGGTGTGAACCCACTGTTGCAGCCGCTCTGTCAGTCCATCCCATTGAGTGTCTCCCTCTTTTTTGCTGACCATCTACTTGACCACACATGATGTCCTTCTCCATGGACTGGTCCATCCTGACAGCAAGTCCATGGTACATGGGACGAAGTCTCGCCATCCTAGCTTCTAAGGAGCATCCTGGCTGTACTTCTTCTAAGACAGATTTGTAGTTACAGATTTGGTAGTTACAGTATATTTGATACTCTTTACCAACACCATAATTCAGAGGCATCCATTCTTCTTCAGTCTTCCTTATTCATTGCCCAGCTTTCACCTGCAGACACAGTGATTGAAAACACAGTGGTTTAAGTCAGTCCCATTTTGCTTTTTAGCACTTTAAGGAGATCTTTTGCAGCAGATTGCTCAATACAGTGCACTGTTTGATTTCTTGACTACTTTCATGGGTGTTGATTGTCTATCCAAGTAAAATGAAATTCTTGACAACTTCAATATTTTCTCCATTTCTTATAATGTTGCTTATTGGTAAAACTTGTGAGGATTTTTGTTTTCTTTATGTTACGGTGTCATCCATACTGAACACTGTATTCTGCGACCTTCATCAGTAAGTGGTGCAAGTCCTCTTCAGTTTCAGTGAGGTTATTAATGCGTCTTCTTCCAATCCTAAAGCTGCATTCTTCTTCATACAGTCCAGCTTCTCAAATTACTTCCTCAGCACAGAGACTGAATAAGTACGGTGAAGGGATACAATCCTGACATGCACCTTTCTTGATTTTAAGTCAGCCGGTATCTCCTTTCTCTGTTTGAAACACAGGCTTTTGGTCTGTGTACAGGCTCCTCATGAGCACAAATAAGTGTTCCGGAATTCCCATTCTTTGCAACGTTACCCGTAATTGGTTATGATCCACACATCGAATGCCTTCGCGTAGTCAGTAAAACATAGGCAGACATCTTTCTGGTACTCTCTGCTTTGAGCCAGCATCCATCTGACACCAGCAATGATGTATCCCTGGTTCCATGTCCTCTTTTGAACTTGGTTTGAATTTCTGTCAGTTCTCTGTCAATATATTACTGCAGCTACTTTTGAGTGATCTTCAGCAAAATTTTACTTGTGAGATATTAATGATATTGTTCAACAATTTCTGCATTTTGTCAGATGGCTTTTCTTTGGAATCGGTTCAGATATGCAGCTCTTCCAGTCAGTTGGCCAGGTAGCTGTTTTCCAAATTTCTTAGCACAGACAAGTGACCACATTCAGTGCTGTGTCCATTTATTGAAACATCTCAATAGGTATTCCAACAGTTCATGGAGGCTTGTTTCTCACCAAAGTCTTTGGGCTTTCTTCTTCACTACCACCATAGACTACCTCCTGAAATGACAGCTTATCAACCAGTTCTTTTTGGTAAAACGACTCTGTGTATTCCTTCCTTTTGTTTTTGATGCTTCCTGCATCACTTAGTATTTTGTGCAAAGAATCCGTCAGAATTGCAACTTAGGATTTGAATTTTGTTTTCAGTTTTTTTAGCCTGAGAAATGCTGAGTGTATTCTTCCATTTTGCTTTTCTAACTCCAGGTCTTTGCCGACATCATTGTAATATTTTACTCTGTCTTCTCGAGCTGCCTTTTGAAATCTGTTGAGCTCTTTTATTCATCACTTCTTCCATTCACCTTAGCTGTTCAGCATTCAAGGGCGAATTTCAGAGTCTCTTCTGACATCCGTGTTGGTGTTTTGTTTCTTTCCTGTCTTTTTAATGACCTTTTACGTTCTTCATGTACGATGTCCGCGATATCTTCCCGCAACTCATCGGGTCTTTCACCTAAAACACAATTTAAAAAAGTTGTTCTGCTCTTTAAGGCAGAAACCCTGGTAGTGTTGTGGTTAAGTGCTGTATCTGCTAACCAAAAGGTGAGCAGTTTGAATCTGCCGGACACTCCCTGGAAACTCTATGGAGCAGTTCTGTCCTATAGTGTGGCTATGAGTCGAAATCAAGTTGACAGCAGTAGATAATCTTGGTGTATTTTTGTTGTAGCAGCACTAGGAAACGAAGACATATGGAACAGAACACTCAGTCAGCCTGTGAATGTCATGTATTGTGACTAAGAGGTAAATTTATTTTGATAAGCTGTTGAAAGTTTAAGGTCTTTTGTTACTATGGCATAACCTAGGCTGGCCTGATTGATCCCTCTGGGATGGTAAAACAGCAGGAAGCTTCTCTGGTCCCACTGGGAGGTAATGAGGACTGAAACTCTGCACCCAATAGCTGTACACCGCTAAAGCAATCCCATTAGGCACACAACTCTGTCCTGCTGACTCAGTCTTCAGAATGTAGGACCTTTCTCAAAGTTATTGGGACTTGGTATCGTGGACTTGGTGTCAACTCATAGTGACCCTACATACAACAGAATGAAGCATTGCCTGGTCCTGCACAATCTCACAATTGTTGCTATGTTTGAGCCCATTGTTGCAACCACTATGTCAATCCATCTCATTGAAGGTCTTTTTCACTGACCCTCTACTTTACCATGCATGATATTCTTCGCTAGACACTGGAACCTCCGAATAACATGTACAAAATACATGAGACAACATCTTGTCACGCTCCCTTACATGGAGGATTCTGGCTGTACTTCTTCCAAGACAAATTTGTTTATTCTTCTGGTAGTCCATGGTACATTCAGTATCCTTCACCAACACAGTACTTGAAGGGTACCCATTCTTCTTTGGTCTTTCTTATTCATTGTCCAGCTTTTGTATGCATATCTGGCAACTGAAAATATCATGGCTTGGGTCACTCATGGTAGACAAGTTTTAATGGAGCTTCCAAACTAACACAAACTAGGAAGAAAGACCTGGCAATCTACTTCTGAAAGATTCAGCAAGTGAAAATCTTATGAATAGCAGCGGAACATTTGTCTGATACAGTGTCAAAAGATGAGCCCCCAGGTTGAAGACACTCAAAACACAACTGGAACAGAGCTGCCTCCTCTAAGTAGAGTTGATCTTAATGACATGGATGGAGTAAAGCTTTTGGGACCTTCATTTACTGATGTGGCATGATTCACAACAAGAAGAAACAGCTGCAAATGTCTGTTAGTAACCAGAACATGTAATGTATGATGTAGACTCTAGGAAGATAGGGAGTTGTCAAAAATGAAATGGAAATTCCCAAAAAAGCTATCAAATTCCTTAGGATTCATTCTACTCTTATAAATATGGGCCATAGGTCAATGGCATATGATGACTATTATGACTCTAGACCAACAGCTGGCACTTAGAAGCCTTAGGCTGCAGGATCAGTGTCTCACTTCAAAGTTCCTGCAGTGATTTGTTGGGTCAAACAAGATTGTAACCAGAGTTCCTATGTGATGTGAGAAATACTTTTTTGTGTGTGTTTTCTTTTAGAACATTTATTCATTGACTCAATAAGTTATTTATTGAGCACCTGCTATGGGCTAGTCATTGTTCTAGGTTCTAAGGACACAGCAGTGAACAAAATGGGCAAATACACTCACTTTACGGAGCTTTATTTTAATGATGGGAGACAGATAAAAAAATTAAGTAGATAAGGAAGTACACTGTGGCAGCCACTTCTTTGGATCATTTGTCTTTGTTGAAGGTAGCTGGTCTGGTTGAAAAAGCATAAATGGTTGTCCTGGGTCCCAGTGCTGTCTCTTGCATACTATGAGACCTTGGGTCTCAGTTGTCACATATGTGGTTCTGAATGTGTACAGGACATAGAGGTTAGGGATAAGCATAACCAATGTGTTTACAATTCTCCATCTGTGAAAAGCAGTTTAAACTGTTATAAAACATTTCACACATACAAAAAATGAAGACAGTAACAATGAATGGGTCTATCTTTCAGACATGAAATTGCGAATTCAGAGTGACTCTGTAATGTGATAATTTGGCTAGGCTGAACTGCATTTCCCAGAGTTTCCTTTCTTATATTTCTCTCTTGAGGGTGGCCCGCAAGAGACTCTTCTGAGATTTGAAGGACAGAGAGTAAGCAGCAGCAATATCATTTTTCACACGTGGAGGGTCAGGTGAGGATCCTCTATCACACTGTTGCTTGTCTGTTCACTGTATTAGCACAGACAAGGTCCAGGCCTGTAACTCCTCCAACTTCCCTTGTTTCCTCTCTTGTTTTTTCTACCTCCTGAGCCACAGTTGTGTTTAATTCCACAGCAAAGGGTGCAAGTTTCACCTTCAGGATGCCTCTCATTCAAGTCAGAGCTGGTGAGTAACTGAGCCAGGTTTCAGTCCATCCTTTTGGGTTGCAGCTCAAGCTTGTGCATTCTGCCTTGCCTGCATTCTTCCTCACTTGACATCCACCTGCCTTCCCAGCTGGACTGCCAACTGCCTGCTGCAGCATCAGAGACAACAGCCTTGCAGAGACTTTTTAACCACCTCCTACAATTGCATAACATCAAATCTCAGTACACATATAACATATATTCTGTATAATATAAATACTATCTTTGATGATGTATAGTGTTGGTGAGTGAGGAAGACATCCTTGGCTCTCCAGACAGACCTTGGATCTGCTTTAGCACATGGGAAAGTGAAGTCAGGAGCCCCAGAGGCAACTCCTTTAGCTAATGTTCTCCTTTTCCCAGGAGCACTATTGGCAGTGGCCGTGACGACACTCCCTCAGGCCTTTCAAACAGGAAATGTAGGATATGGTAGACGCTGTATGAGACCTGTAGTGAAAGAAAGGTTGGTGAGCTCATGTGAAGCTCTCCTTTGAGGACTCCAAAGATAAGTGGGTTAGAAACCTTGGAAGGCTAGGAGGTCCTGATCATTTCTTTTTTTTAAATTACTATTTAAGTATTACTTAATATCTGTGCATTTTAGGTGTCTATTTACAAAAAACTACCCAGCAGTTTTACAAAGTGATTCTTCATTTTACATTACTGGCAACAATGTATAAGAAGAGTTCCAGTTGCTCCTTATGCTTTTCAGCTTTTGGTTATGTCAGCTCTTTGTAATTTTAGCCATCTTTCTGCACTGATGGTATATCATAATATGATCTTAAATTTCATGTCCCAGGCACTGTTTTAAGTGCTTTATTAACTTGCTCACTTTCACAATAACCTTATGAAGTAGGTACTATTATTGTTTGACCCATTTTACATGTGGAGAAACTGAGCCACAAAAGTTTAAGTGGTTTGATCAAAGTCATGACATACCTAGTGTCTTAGGCTGGTTTCTCTAGATGACTAAAAGTAGTGAGGCACACATATACATGCACACATTAAGACAGAGAGAAAGAGAGAGGATGAAGGGAGAATGGAAGAAGAGACACAGAGAGATTTATTTCAAGGAAACACCTCATGTGCTTGAAGAGGCTGGCAAGTCCTGAACTCCATAGGTCAGACGTGCCCACAGGCTTCTCCTGACTCACACAATTTCTTGGGCTGAAGAACACACAACTGGCAGGCCAGATGGTAGGCTGCTAACTCACAAGGCTGTGGAGGTGGCAGATCCCCAAATCAGCAGGCCAGACAATAAGCTGATGGCTCAAGTTTGAAGAACTGAAAATCAATGATCATCACCCAGAAACAAGGTCCACAGCCATCCAGTAAGGTTTGCCAGAATGTCCACATATATATTGGATACAGGGCCCATGCCTGAGAAAGCTCCCCTTGCAACCAATCGGCTAATTACATCAGATCACATCATGGAGGACAACTACATCATTCTATAACTGCCAACCTGCTGAGAATCATGGTCCAGCCAAGCTGACACACATCATTAACCATCATGCCTAGTATGTAGTCCAGTTTGAACCCTGACACCCTGATTCCAGAGGCTGGACTCAACCCATCTGTTGTACCAGCCTCCAAGGAGGAGCCACAATGGATGTCCTCTATATAAAGGACTAGCCACCTGAGAAGAGGTGACTCCTAAAACAAAGTTTGACAGTCTAAAGATAGGCATCTGAGGCGCCATGTCCCTGGAGACAGAAGACGTCACAGCTGTCAGCTCATAGCTGGGGGCTAAACTAGCATGAGGAAGGCTAAAGATCACTCGTCTTCATCTCCATCTGTCCCCACTGAGCCTTGCCAAAGGGTACCACAGCAGCTCTGCTTCAACAGAGAATTCAAAGTCATCCCTCACGCATCAGTTTCTAGCTGTTTGAATCCTTGGAAAGGGCTCTGTCTGACTCAGTAATGTTACAAGAATCCAAAGTGTACCGCTGAAAAACTATCCCGCCTCAAATCCTTTTTGGAAACAGGTGCGATATAAATTGTAGTTGAACACATGTGGTAGTTCTATGCAGGAACAAGGAACAATCAAAGAAAACATAAGACTACAACCAAACCCATCAAGTCCATTCCAACTCATAGCAGTCTTGCAGGACAGAGTAGAGCTGCCCCTGTGGGGTTTCCAAGGCTGTAACTCTTTAGGGAAACAGACTGCCACATCTTTCTCCCAGGGAAGGCCTGGTAGTTTCAAATTGTGCCCTTGTCACTTAACATCTGATCTCTTAACCACTGTACTACTGGGGCTCCTTAAAGAAAACATAAATCCCTATAACTGCCAAGTTTCCACCACTGCTTCTACAGTATTCCAGGACTACAGCAGTGACTCCTAAACTTATGAGTTTCAAAGACCAGTGAAACTTATATAAGCAGAAAATTAGTAATGTAACTGCAAATGGAATGACATAAGTTTGGTAGCTTTTGACTTTGCCAAGTAAGGACATTAATAAAACGACAACCACAAATTGCTATCACCATTAAGTCATAAAAGAAAGAACATGTTAATAAGCTCAAATGTAGGAGAGACATAATCCCAGAATAAGAGACAGTCTTTTAAAAAGAATATTAGCTTTATGAAAGATTGACTACATTATTATGATTCTTCTCACTGAAAATGCTATCCTTGGTAGACTACAGTCCCCAGGAAGCACTAGTGAAGAGGAGTCTTCATCACCTGGAGAATCAGATAGATAAATTAGAATCCCAATTCTATGATTGCACATGGTGCTTTATGAGGCATTCTGTTTATCTATTTACTTTTTTGTAACAAGCTACTCCAAAACCTAATAGCATAAAACTACAAATCACTTCACTGCACAATGTATTCTGTGAGTCAGGAATTCGGACAGGCCACAGTGTGGATGTGTCTGTACTAAGAGATAGGTGGATACACAGGAGGGAAGACTCGAATGGGTAAGATGACTCTAACCACCTAGAACCATCTGGAGACTTCTTCACTAAGTGATTGGTTGGCTTCCAAGCTGTCATGATTTGAAGGCTGGGCTTAGCTGGAACTCTCAACTGGAGCACCTATATGTGGCCTCTCCATGTGTCTTGGGCTTCCTCCTGGCATGGTGGCCTCACGGTAATTACACTTCTTTCATGAGCCTGCTGTCTCAGTGCTCCAAGAAGGAGTAGGAAATAAGGTGGAAACTATATGACCTTTTATGACCTTACCTTGTAAGTCATATAGCACCACTTCCTCTGAAAAATATTGTTTGAATCAGTCACATTCTCACTCGTATTCACTAGGATGGGAGCAGTCCCTGTCTCTTGATGGGAGGAATGTAAAAGAACTTGCAGACATTTTTTAAAGCCATGACATTGGAGTTATCACATTTAAGCTTTACAAAAACAACACAAGCTAAGTATAGTTGTCCCCATTTAATAGATGAAGAAACTGAGGTTCATGAAATTTATCCCCAAACGGTAAAGTATTGAGCTAATAGCTGACTCCTTGCATTTTTATGTGCTGATAGCTTGTCAACCTGAATCTTCAAACCAGTAGAACACCCCCCCACCCAGCAAGTGAAGGAGCTATACAAGGTATGACAATTGAGTCCACGAACTTAATTGTCCTAAGTGCTACCTACCTCATTGCTGAATATCACTACAGTCACCTTTGAAATACTCACCTTGGGAAGATATACACCGAAGCCAGCACCTAGTCCACCCTTCAAAGCAATTTTAGAACTCCTGGCATGGCCGTTGTGCATAGTGGCATGGTGGCAAGTTCATAGACTTAATTGTATAGTTATCTATAAGGGAGTCTTTAGCCAATAAACAAATAACTGTATTGGAGCACTTCATACTCACATGATTTGGCCCCTAATGACTGTTTTTTTTTTTTTTGTTTGTTGTTGTTGTTTGGTTTTTTCCTTGAAAATAAAGGAAATATTGAAAGGTAGACATTTGGATGATACTCAGGATATCAAGAGTAATATGACAACAGCTCTGATGGCCATTCCAGAAAAAGAGTTCCAAAATTGCTTTGAAGGGTGGACTAGGTGCTGGCTTGGGTGCATAGCTTCCCAAGAAGAGTACTTTGAAGGTGAGCACAGTGACATTCAGCAATGAGGTATGTAGCACTTTCTGTAGGATGAGTTCGTGAACTTAATTGGCAGACTTCATAATTGCTTAACTTGCTCCCACTTTTCCTTGGCTGACTAATACTCATGAAGCATATTCTCAGAACCCCCTACACTTGCCTCCCATTCCTGGCCTCCCATGCTGCTGACTCAGGAGCCTGATATCTCTGAGCTGTGAAACCCACAACTTTCTGCTGGACTTCTTGTTATGTGAGAAAAAATGAGCTCCTATTGTCTGAGTGTTCTCTTATTTGCAGCTGAAAACCTTCTGGTAGACACACTGAGCAGGACAGTTGATACTGTTGATAGCAGAGTCATGATCAGAGATAATCTGATAAGGCTGAAAAATTTGCTGTAAATCAAAACCACAGAATGGAATAAATGTAAAGTTTCAGCATTAGGGATAAAGATTAATTGCTCTAGTGTGATAAAATATAAATCAACATTTATTTTTAAGCCCTACGTGTTAAAATACACCACAAGACAGAGATAATCTACAGAGTGGGAGAAAAGATTTGGGAACCATACACCTAATCAGGTTTAATGTCTAGAATGTGTAAAGAACTTCATCAGCTTAACAACAGAAAGACAAACAACTGAAACAAAAAGTGGGTAAAACACTTGAATAGACATTTTGCCAAAAATGACAGTGATCAACAAGCACATAAAAAGAAGCTCACTGTCACTGGTAGGGAAATACAAAGTAAAACTACAGTGAGATAGCGTTTCACACCCACTCAGAGGTCATGAATGAAAAACAACAGGTGCTGGCAAGGATGTGGAGAAACTGGAATGCTGATGCACCACCTGTGAGACAGTAAAATGGTACAGCAGCCATGGAAATGACTTTGGTTCTTCCTCAAAAAGTTAAACTGGTCCTCAAAAAATTAACTAGAATTATATGATTCAGCAGTTTCATTCCTAGATACATATGGCGAAACTTTGAAAATAAAAACACAAACAAATAGTTGAACACTGTTCACTGTAACACCAGCTACAATATCCAAAATGTGGGAACAGCTTAAATGTCCATTAACAGATGAATGGATAAACCAAGTGTAGTCTATATGTACAATAGAATACTACTTAGCAATAAAGAGAAATGAAGTTCTGATATATGTTGTAACATGGATGAAACCTGAAAATGTATTGAATAAACAAATAAGTCACAAAAGGATAAATATTGCATGATCCCACTTATGTGAAATGTCTGTAATAGCAAATATGTACAGAACTAAGTTATTGAAAGTTACTATAAGAGTACTGAAAAGTAAAGATGTCACCTTGAAGACTAAGTTATACTTGACTCAAGCCACGGTAATTTCAATCGCGTCATATGCATGTGAAAGCTGGACAATGAACAAAGAAAATGTAAGAAGAATCAATGCCTTTGAATTGTGGAGCTGGAGAAGAAGACTGAATGTACCGTGGACTGCCAAAAGAACCAACAGATCTGTTTTGGAAGAAGTACAACCAGAGTGCTCCTTGGAAGCAAAGATGGCAAGGCTGTGTCTTACATACTTTGGACATGTTGTCAGGAGGGATCAGTCCCTGGAGAAGGACATCATGCTTGGTGGACTGGAGGGTCAGTGAAAAAGAGGAAGACTCTCAATGAGATGGATTGATGCAGTGACTGCAACAATGGGCTTAAGCGTAAAAACGATTGTGGACATGACACAGTACTAGGCAGTGTTTCATTCTGCCACATGTAGAGTCACTATAAGTTGGAACTGACTTGACGATGCCTAACAACGACACAAGGTCGCTATGAGTTGGATTTATTTGATGGCAACAGGTTTGTTTTGGTTTCTTTTTTGTATCAGGGGCAGGCAGGAGAAGGGAGCAAGGGAGATTCATTGCATATGAGACACTGACCCTCTGTTAAGGATGATGAAAACGTAGAAACAGATCATGGTGACGACTGAACGCCAAGATGCACATTATGAATGTCACTGAATTGCCCATTAAAAAATGCTGAAATGGCAAATGTCTTCCTACATACGAGGTCTGATAATTAAGCCCACAAACTTAATTGTTCTAAGTGCATACCTCACCGCTGAATATCACTATGGTCCCCTTTGAAGTCCTCCCATTTGGAAGCTATGCACTGACGCCAGTTCCTAGTCCACCCTTCAGAGCAATTTTGGAACTCTTTCTGGAATGGCCATTGTGCATGGTGGCATGGTGACAAGTATACACACTTAATTGTATGGTTGTCTGTGAGGGAGTTTTTAACCAGTAAACAAACAGCTGTATTGAAACACTTCCTACTCACCTGAACTGGCCTCCAGTGACTTTTCTCTTTACCTGAAGGTAAAGGAAATATTAAAAGGAAGACATTTTGATGACATTCAGGACATCAAGGGTGATATGACGACAGGTCTCATGGCCATTCTAGAAAAAGAGTTCCAAAATTGCTTTGAAGGGTAGGCTAGGTACTGGTGTTAGTGCGTAGCTTCCCAAGGGGAGTACTTCGAAGGCGACTGCAGGGATATTCAGCAATGAGGTACATAGTACTTAGAATGACTAAGTTTGCAAACTTAATTATCAGATCTCATAGAGTTACTTGTTCTTAGTAACAGTGTTAACAGGTTTGAACTTTATGGACAGAAATTCTGCTCCATTCTATTTCACATCACACCCACCAAAAGAGTGAAAAATGGATATAGTGCATCCATAGTTATATACACTGTTTATTGAATATATTCCTAAAGGAAAATAACAGCTTTGACCAGGCACCAGTAACAACTGTATCCTTTACTTATAACTGGTTGGTTACAAGACTACTCCATAGGCTAGATTCTGACTCTGTACACTTCAAATCTTTTTTCCTGTCCAAACACAGAATACACAGAGGCACTGTAACAAACAGAATTGGTTGTCTTTCAACCATTTCATGAGGGAGCATGTGATCCAGAACTGATGGCACTGACTGAAGAAGTCCAAGCTCCACTGAAGGTGCTGGCAAAAAACAAGACTCCAGGAGTTGATGGAACATCAATCGAGATATTTCAGCAAATGTATGCAATGTTGGAAGTGTTCACTCATCTTTGCCAACAAATTTGGAGGACAGCTACCTAAGCAACCAACTTGAAGAAATTCATATTTATGCCTATTCCCAAGAAAGGTGATCCAACCAAATGCAGAAATAATTGAAAAATAACATAGGCAAGTAAAATTCTGCTAACGATCATTCACAAGTGGCTACAGCAATACACGGACAGGGAGCTTCTGGAAGCCAGATTCAGAAAAGGACATGGAGCTACGGATATCACTGCTGATGTCTGGTGGATCCCGGCTGAAAGCAGAGAATACTGGAAAGATGTTTACCTCTCTTTCACTGACTATGCAAAAGTATTTGACTGTGTGGATCATAACAAATTATGGGTAACGCTACAGAGAGTGAGAATTCCGGAACACTTAATTGTGCTCTTAGGGAATCTGTACATGGATCAAGAGGCAGTCATGTGAACAGAACAAGGGGACACTGCATGGTTTAAAGTCAGGAAAGGTGTACACCAGGATTGTATCCTTTCACTATACCTTTTCAATCTGTATGCCAAGCAAGTAATCTGAGAAGTTGGACTCTATAAAGTGAGAGGCATCAGGATTGGAGGAAGTCTCATTAACAATTTGCATTATGCAGATGACACAACCTTATTTGCTGGAAGTTGAGAGGATTTGAAACATGTACTGATGAAGATCAAAGACCACAGCCTTCCAGATGGATTGTACCTCAACATCAAGAAAAGAAAAATCCTCACTACTGGACCAATAAGCAACATCATGATAAATGGAGAAAAGACTGGGTTGTCAAGGATTTCATTTTTCTTGAATCTACAGTTAATGCCCATGGAAGCAGCAGTCAGTCAATCAAAAGACACATGGAGTGGGCAAATCTGCTGTAAAAGGCCTTTCTTTTTTTATGATTGAATGAAAATATACATTCCCATATAAGTTTGCATGCTCACCTATATGCAGCTCCCACTGCTCTCCCTGCCCAGTGACAGCACACTCTTCCTCTCTGCTTCGTACATGTCCTATCCTCCCAACTAAAGTACTGAAAAGCAAAGATGTTCTTATGACGTTAATGAGGGAGGATAGACGGCGGTTGTGTTGGTAGCGCAGGACTCAGTGTGTAAAGTTGTTTCGTGTCTTGAGGCAGTTTTCAAGATAAAAAGAAGAAAAGCTAGCAGAGAGATTTGGGGACCTATGCCATGAAGAAGCAGTGCCCAGAGCTGAGTGCATCCTTTGGAAAGACTGGAAGGGGGAGTCCCTGCACCTCAGAAGCTTCCAGTCCAGGGAAACGCTAACTGCAAGGACCTTTCTCCAGAACTAGCAGAGAAGGCTTTCCCCTGGAGCTAACACCCTAAATGTGGACTTTTAGCCTCTCGACTGTGACAAATAAAATTTCTCTTTTTCAAGCCATCCACTTGTGGTATTTCTGTTAGAGCAACACTAGCTGACTAAGACACCATCTCACAGATAGACATATGTACCCCCATGTCCATATGTAACCCCACTGCAACATTACTCAAATAACAAAAAGATGAAAACAGCCTGAGTGCCTACCAATAGATGAATGGATGAAAAAATGATGGTACCTACGTGGCGGGATAGTACCCAGTGATAGAGAACCACGGTGAATGCACAAAGCATCTCACAACATGAATGAATCCGGATGGCATTATTCTGTAAGAGACCACTATTATAAAAACCCAAGGAAAGGTTTACACAGAGAAGAAAGCAATCTTTGATGGTTATGGGGGAGTGGAGGAGTGGAGAGAGGAAATCATTAGCTAGGCTGTAGATAAGTGTCAACTTTAGTGAAAGGAAAGAAAACACACAACACAGGGGAAGCCCACACAACCTGACCAAGTTGGAGCCATAGCAGCCTCCTAGACAAATCCAAACACAGTGACTACAGTCCTGCATTGCCTGTTGCCAGGTGCTTGAAAATAGGTTTTTTTTTTTAGTTATTTACAGTGGGAGGATAGTTCCCACAGCAGTTGATGCTTTATGGATGAAAGGGATCTTCTTCCTATTCCAAATTTTTAAAAATTTTAGGAGGTCTTAGAAGCTGCCAAACTGCCACCTGAGGGTATAGCAAATTGTCTCAACTCAGCAGGAAGGGATGATCACCAAGGACCAAAAGGACACGGGGAAAGAGAACTCAGAAGACAGAGAGACCCACATGAGTGGGTGACTACATCGACTTGGGACCAGAAGAGCTAGATGGTGCCCGGCCACCACCAGTGATAGCCATGATGGAGCTCACAAAGTTCATTCTCACTGGCAACACAAAAATAAAAAAAGTGCACCCTGAGATCTCCATAAAAGACCGCAGTTGATGGTCCGGGGCCTCGGAGTTCCCCTGGGAGCATGGCCCCTGGCCCTGATGCTGCTGCTGTCCATAAATCATAATGGAGGTCAACTCTTCAGACAGGAATGAATTGGACTTGGTGACACAAAGTGACCATATCGTGTGTGCACTCTATGGTTCTATGCATCCTTAGGATGTCGTCCTGCTGACCTCTTATTAGAGGAAGGAGAGTGGGTGAAGAGGAGAGGCTAGGAGATTGTTGGGAGGAAGAGTGTGCTGTCACTGGGCAGGGAGAGCAGTGGGAGCTGAATATAGGTGGGCACGCAAATTTATAAGGGAATGTACATTTTCATTCAATCACAATAAAAAAATATTTAGGGGGAACTGGGGCTCAGTTCACATCCGATGATCACACATGAACCAATCAAACCTGTGAGGACATGTGAGAAAATGACAGTTTCTAGAGTTGACGATGCTGTCCTGGTCGTCCGTGATTAAGTGCTGGGCTGCTGACCACTGGTCACCTGTTCAAATCCATCAGCCGCTTCACAGGAGAAAGATGTGGAACCCTGCTCCTCAGAGAATTTACAGACTTGGAATCACTACGGGACAGTTCTACTCTGTCCTATAGGGTCATGATGAGTCAGAATCAACCCAACAGCAATGAGGAACCACAGAGTCAGAGTAGTGCTCCCTGGGTGGCACAAATGGTTAAGCTGTCACCTACAAACCAAAAGGTGCATGGTTAGAACTCCCACAGGGGCACATCGGAAGAAGGCCCTGGCAATCCGCTTCTAGAGCAGTTCTACTCTGTAACCCTTGGGGTCACCAGCAGTCAGAATCAACTCAACAACAACTGATTTTCTTGGTTAAAGTTGGAGTGAGGGGAAGTTCTTCCCAATAAAAAATGAGACGCTCTTCTTAGAAGAAAAGGAATGTCAGTAAAAATAGATAACGCATCCGCTAACTGTAACAGCAGTCCAGGTAAGTAAGTAGGAACTTGAAGTAGATCAACTGACTGGGCTATAAGCATTCCATTGCCCCTGGCCTCATGTTTTCCAGGGTCAAGGACAACCTGGAGCAGGTGCCTAGGAAGAGCTCAGGATGGAGAAATGTAATCAGTGTAACACTTACACTGAGAGAGCAGTTTCAAAAAACACCTTTCTTGTGTTTCTTTCTTTCCTGTCTTCTGCCCATTGAAACTTTGCTCTGTGGAACACATTCTTTTCAGCTCCTTGCATGAAATCTGGGGTTGGTTCCCCTAGTTTTCTGGTCCTTCTCAAGTAAACACAAAGATCTCCGGATATTTTAATCCCATGACTCCGTCAATCATGCAAACATCGCAGCTCTGCAGAAATCACACCTGGAAATTCATTTCTAGGGACAGCATCCCCATGTGGGACACCCTTCTTCCCACCATGGTATCTCCTTTGAAGCACAATGTGCTGTCCCCTCCTCAGGCGGCACAATAGATGGCTAAGAGCATTTTCCTACATCTTCAGGGAGTGTGGAGGAGGGGAAGGAGGGAGGGGAAGGGGACAGGCAGGAAGGTTCTCCTTCCTTGGTACTGTCCTGATCTGGCTTTGCAGTTCTCTGTGAGTAATTTGTATTCCAGGCTGACTTTTTCCTAGGGGCTGTTGTATGGTTTCTGTCTTTCAATATTGTGCTTTAAGTGAGAATTTACAATCTAAATCAATCTGTTGTACAAAATCTTGCACACACACTGCTGTGTAACTGGAGCTGCTCTCCGCACCCTGTGACAGCACACTCCTCCTTTCCACCTTGGATTTTCTGTGTCCATTCAAACCAGTTCCTGTCCCCTTCGACCCTCTCATCTCATCTTTGGGAAGGAGCTGCCTGTTTCATGGGTTCTTTGGAGACTCCTGTCATAAAGAATGGAAACCTGATGGCCTGTCGTGGTTAAGTGATATGCCTGCCAACCCAAAGGTCAGCTGTTCAAATCTGCCAGTGGTTCCTTGGAAACTCCATGGAGCAGTTCTGCTCTGTCCTACTGAGTCACTATGAGTCAGAATCAATTCAACAGCAGTGGGTTTTGGTTGGTTTATCATAGGTGATATCTCAACTGCAGTCTTATTGTGGGCTTTCTTCTGCCTAAAGCACGTGTATGGACACACACACACACACACGCACACACCCATGCTTTCTACTACATCTGAAAGTACAATTTCTGACTCTGTCTACCAAGGTCTAAGGCCACCTTGGCCCTGACAGGAAGCCCTCTTGGGCAGAGTTCCTTTAAAGAAGGTTTCTTGTCGGCTTTCTCTTGTGCCTCTCACCTGAGACACTCAGTTATGCATACTTGACATGAGCATCAGCGAGGAGAGGAGCACAGAATGTCATGGAGGGACAAATCTCATCCAGGGGATGGGAAAGGCGGTGGCAGAGGCCAAGGACGCAGAGAACCAAGGTCTTCTGAGACTATCAGAATAATGTGTTATGTGGGTCCAGAATACGGGCAGGTACCTACCTTACTGCAAAATTTAAGGGCGCACCATAAAATCTAGCAATAAAAATAAGTAATATTTAACGCCCTATTTTTTAAGTTCATAACATGTCAATAGGGCACACATGTTTCTTTTGTCTAAGGCTCCAGTATGGCTCAGCAGGGCCTGGTGCTGTGCACAGGTAGGTTCCAGCCAGATTCCATCCTGGAGCCGCGTTGGCAGAAAGACCCCGGAGGAAAGGACTTCCTCAGGAAGTAGCCTTTCAGCTGAGGCTTTTAGAAGGGGAAGTCATTGATTTAAACCAATGCAGGACATGAGGTATGGCACGCTTGAACACAGAAAAGGGAACAGCACATATGTAAATCCAAAATGCCTCAAATGGAGAGTGTAAGGCTATACAGGGAAGGGTAGAGGCCATAAGGAGCTCATGGCGCATAATTAACAGCTCCACTGCTAACCAGAACGTCAGCTGTTCGAATCCACCAGCCACTCCTCAGAAACTCTATGGGGCAGTCTGCTCTGTTCTATAGAGTCTGGACATTCCACTGCGGGGTTGGTTTGGTGAGTGGCGATAAAGCCCTTAGCTAGTTACTGACATCTGCCAACCGAAGGTCAGAGAGGTGAGAGATACCCACCCTCCAGGCTCAATACTCTCCCATGGAGATTAGTCTAGAAACCACTATAGGGCCGTTCTGCTCTGTGCTGTCGTGTTGCTCTGTGTCCAAATTCACTCCTCAGCACACAGCAACAGTGGCTATGAGGTGGTAGTCAGAAGCAGAATCATGGAGGGGCACTAGAACTGCAAATAAGGGAGACACATGCCCAGATTGGTGTCCTAAGCAGACAATGCAGCGTGGGGAACGGACTGTGAGGGCCAGGTGTGGGATACAGGTAAGTCCCTCAGGAGGCAAGCGGCGTGTCACAGCAAGGGATAACAGTATCCCATTCAGAACAGCTCCTCCAGTCTAACACCGAGGGTGGGTGGCACCGGAGTCCCCGCCCTGCCAACCCGGCCACCGCAGGGTTCCCTCCGCACAGCCGCTGCACCAAGAAGGACGCGCCCGAATCCAGCAGGGGCCGCAGCCAGCGCCCGGGGCGGGTCCCGCCGGTGCCCTGACCGCCCGGCCGCCCAATCGCCGCGGGCGCGCGGAGTCCCGGGGGGCTGGGGCCGCCGACGCCGCCGGAACGTGCCGCGGCTGCGCCGACGCGCGAGCGAGCGCCGGGCAGGGCGGCGGGCGCGCTCAGTCTGGCGGCGGCGGCCGTGCGCTGACGGAGGTGCCGGGAGCGCAGCAGCCGCCCGCGCCGCCCGCAGCCGAGTCGCCCGGGCCGCGCCCGCCCGCCCGCCATGGTGTCATGGATCATCTCCAGGCTGGTGGTGTAAGTGGCCTTCTTCCCCTCGCACCTTCCTCTCCCTCCTCCGCCGCCCCCAGTCCCCGGGCTGCGCGCAACCCTGCAGCGCCCGGCCCCGGCCGCTTCGGCTATTAATACCCTGGCGACCGCTAAATTTAGCAGATACAGTAGCTGCCTGAGGACGACTGCGAGCGGGCGGCACAGGACGCGGGCGTGTCCTGGGGGCGCCCCGGGCGCAGGCGGCCGCTCGCTGGGGCCCGGCAGGGCTCCTGAGACCCTCGGGCGGGGCGGCGAGGGCTGGGGCGCACAGGGGAGCCGCGCGGGGCTGCGTCTCCCTGCGCCGGGGTGGCTTTGTTCCCGGTTAGTCGGCGCGCCGCGGGGACACGAGTCTCCTTTGGGGGGAATGCCGGGGTCGCCATCGCCGCGCCCTGCTGCCAAGCTTTTGTCAGGTGAAAAGGACAGACCCCAGACAAGCCGGAGGGAGCTGCCTGGACGGGTCAGTGCCGAGAGGGTGGGAGGCAGAGGAGGGGCTCCTAATAGGGCTGAAAAAGACTCCTTTTTAGTTTTTCTCAAATTGACAGCAGGAAAGGCAAATGGGATACAGGAGGACTTATGTAAATGTTGGAGGAGACACCTGGTTGCTTTCTTTCGCTGGGGGCTTCGGGGAGAGGTACGGCAGTCATCCCCAGGAATGCACGGGAAATATCCAAGTAAGTGGCAGGCGGCGGCGATGACACCTCCCAGGCCTTGCGGAGGAGCGCAGAGTCATCTGGGGTGAGGCCTATATGCAATCTCTGGGAGTGGGCATCTTTTCTCTTTCTAGCCTCAGGCTAAGTAGGCGTTTAAAGCGCTTCTTTCCCATGAATTTATTCCTCTTTGGAGAAAGATGTGGCTTTTCTGTTCCTCCTTCCCTAACCATTCTCTCCAGGGTCACCTGACAGGTTTTCCTCCTGCACAGGGGACCTGAGGCTGAAGTTCCTTTGGGAAGCCTGCGGTAGAGAGGTAGGGTGGGAGGCAGTCTCAGACTTTTTCTTTGTCTGATGGGGGGGGGGAACCTTGAGGCTCCCGTCGGTTGTGCACCATCATGCCCCACGTTCAAGAACATCTCCTATCTCTTACCCGTCCTTACTGATGGTTTTCAAAGCAGCAGTCAGGACAGCCTTCAGGCACCGCCTCGGCGTTGTATCCTATCCACCGTTCAGGTCCTTTCTCCCCAAGCCAGAATGTCTTTGCCTCTGAGCCCCCAAGGGGCTGAGGCTGCAGGCTGTTGCAGGCTGGGGGGTGGGGGGGAGGTTGTACCTCACCTTGAGGTGGCATGTTAAATATTTAGAAGATTTCTGTGGGTAGAGCAGGCATGAATAATGCAACAAAGCAGCTGGCACGCCTTGTCCCACCTCACCCTGCCTCATGCCTGACCGAAGCCAGACCGGCCTTCAGGGTGGGATAATTTTCTCTTCCGAAGTAGCAATGATGTAGACCAGTGCTGTGATCTCTGTATTTGCTCTTGGCTTCCAGGGCACCCACAGGGTAGGGCTGAGAGTTCCGTTGGCCTGGGTGGAGGCCTTCCTTTCTATAGGTCCTGGAGGGCTGGAGCTGGAGCTCTGGGGAGAGAGGACATCTGGTGCCGTGTCCTGGGACCATCATTATTGTTATTGGTCCCCCTTTCTATACATGGCAGCTAAGGGGGCCAGGAGAAGAGGCATACATTTGGGAGGGGTCTCAGAGACTTACTGTTTATTACTTTCTGAAACAACCACCCCTTCCGGAACAGAGGCTTCAAAGAACATACATGACCATCAGAATTAACCAACAGACCAGACCAGTCCAGGAGTCTGTACCCCAAGGGAAAGTTTGTGGGATTTAGGGTGGTTATTTCTATTATCTATTCCAAAAGATAAGGGATACTACCTCTCCTCCAAGTCCCTGATTTCCTATAGACATCCAACATGGGTATGTCAACTATGAATTATTAAAGCCATTTTTAATAAGCAGTGTGTGTTTTACAGAAGCAGCAACTGCTCGTGCTAGGAAAATTAGGAAATGTAAATAAACAGACTGAAAATCATCCAGAGTATCATCATACCAAGATAACTAATGATAATTTGGGGAGTGTAGTCTTTGAGCTATTTCCCCTTTCACATATATTCACATGCATTTATATTGGCGATTCAAGGAAATTCATTGATTCAGAGCAATACTCCACATATGTAGAAGAGGATCTTGACAAGGAGGGGGAAACACCAGGTCTGGAGTCAGAAAACCTGTTCACACCTCAGTTCTGCTTCTTTTCAAGACATCCCACTTAACCATTGTTGTAGTCCAGTTCAGCTGACATTGCTGTTGCAAGGATTTCAGTAATGGACAATATGTAAATGACCAAGTACCACGGAGAGCGCTCCTTCCTTCCGGCCTCCCCTAGATGCTCTAGGGAAGATCTAAGAGTTCTGCAAGCCCCTCTCGGCCATAATATACTCCTGTGCTTTTCAAACTGGGTTCCTGAGGTCCATCCAGGCTGGGTGGCTGGGCCCAGGGCTCCTCCTTTTGTTGGTTTTATATATTGGAGCTCTTGATAAAATACAATTTGGAAAAATATATGGATGGGTTTTACTGCTATTTGAAACCACTGTTCTTCAGAAGTCAAATACCCAACAAAAACTGAATAACCAAAATATATAATAACAACAAAATAACCCAGCCACAAAATGAGCAAAGGATTTGAATAGACATTTCACCAAAGAGGATAATCAGATGGCCGCCAAATGCATGAAAAGAGGCTCCGTGTCATTAGCCATCAGAAAAATGCAGATCACAATCTCAGTGAGATACCATTTCATTCCCACTGGGGTGGCTAAAATAAAAATAATAACATTTCAGTGAGGATTTGGGGAATTTGGAGCTATTACCCATTGCTAATGGGAATGCCAATTAGTGCAGCTGTGGTGGAAAACAGGGTGGCTGTTCCTTAAAAAACTAAAAGTACAGCTCTGCCGTGACCCAGCAATTCCACTCCGAGGCACACACCCAAAGGACTTGAAAGCAGAGACTCAGAGACTTATTTACCAATGTTCATTGCAGCAGTATTCACAATAGCCCAAAGGTGGAGAACACCTGAATGCCCATCACCAGACAAATAAATAGGCAAAATGTGGCGCATCCATACAGTGCGATACTGGCTCAGCCAGTAGGAGAAATGAAGTCTAGATACGTGCTACACTGTAGCTGGAGCTTGAAGATGTCATGCTGAGAACAGTAAGCCAATCACAAAAGGACAAACATTGGATGACCTCACTCACATAAAGAGGCAAGAAAAGGACATGTAGAGAACACAGTTTATTAATGATAACCAGAAATGGGGGGGTTCAGAGGGAGTTAATGGTGATGGAAATACATATTGATTAAAGGCAGAGTTACACAGCTGATTATTGTCATTGCTGCCAATAAGTTGTACAGTTATAAAAAGTTGAAATGGCAAAAGTTGTGTGATAGACATAGTTGCATCAGTGACCAAAGCAGGGGGAAAAAAGGCTGCTGACGCTGTTTATGTAGCTAAAATCTCATGGGATTTGTTTTCTTGGTTTGGAGGTTTCGGTTCCTGGTTTCATGGGATATGCCAGCTAATTCGTCTAATAACATGTTTAGTGCTTCTGTTCTGCTTCATGGCTTGTTGACTAGTGCCTGAGGTCTTAAAAGCGTATAAGCAGTGATCCAACTTACAATGGCTGGCCTATATTCACCTGGAGCAGCAGAATAGGAGGAATAGGAGGAATAGGAGGAGGGTATGAAACACGTAGCTAACTGCCTCCATAAACAGCTGCCTTCTTTGCTGTGAGACCAGAAGAGCTGAACGGTGCCTGGCTGTGATGACCAAACATTGTGATCACCAAAGCCAAGTACTGACATTGTGATAAAAGACTCTATTAAAAAAAATCCTGATCAAAAGAGGGAAAACGCAGAACAGAATTTTGAATTCCATGGACTCGAGGCTTCCAGGAGCTATGAAAGTTGGATGGACCCCTGAAACTGTTGCCCTGAGATAATCTTTAAACATTAAACCAGAAATACCCTCTGACATCTTCTTAGAATGAAACAATAATTTAAGTAGTAAAAAGTGTCTGCCTTGAGCCTTATGCTCTTTTCAGAACTCTCTGGGATCAAAGTGACAAGAGCAACTCAGAATATAGGGACGTGAGAGGGCAGTGCATTTCCAAAGGCCTGACAATTAGGTTTGCCAACTCAGCCTAGAAATAGTGTTAGATACCTCACTGCTGAATATCACTACTGTCACCTTCAAAATACTCCCTGTGGGTAGCTATGCACTCATGCCAGCAATTTTGGAACTGTTTCTCTGGAATGGCCATCAGAGCTGTTGTCCTATTACCCTTGATGTTCTGAATGCCATCAAAATGTCATCCTTTCAATATTTCCTTTATCGTTGGGTAAAGAAAAAAGTCACTGGGGGCCAGATCAGGTGCGTAGGGAGGGTGTTCCAATATAGTTATTGGTTTCCTGGCTGAAAACTCCTTCTCAGGCAACTATACAATTAAGTTTGCAAACTTGCCACCATGCCATCATGCGCAATGGCCATTCCAGAAAGAGTTCCAAAATGGCTTTGAAGGGTAGACTAGGCACTGGCATCAGTGCATAGCTTCCCAAGAGGAGTATTTTGAAGGTGACTGTAATGAGGCATGTAGCACTTAGAACAGTTAAGTTGGCGGACTTAATTGTCGGACCTCATGGGTTAATGAAGCAGACACAGCTCAGCCCAGGAGGGTGACAGTGGTTGCACAAATCGAGGGATGTGATCAGTGTCCCTAAAATGTATGTGCAGAACCTGTTGAATTGATGTGTGTTTTGCTGTGTATATTTTCAACAACAGCAAAATACTAGAGAAGAATAAAGACATCGTGCTATAGTTGGCAAAAGAAAACACTGATGTAGTTGTCTCCTCTCATCTGTAAAACTGCAGCAGGAATGTGCCTTGCCTGGGAACATGAGATGAGCTAGTGAGGAAACCACACCCTGGATTTTTTGTCCCTTGCTCGTTTTAACTCTGTCCATCCCCAACAGTTGTCCTCAATTTAGCTTTCAAGCTCTCTGGTATGGTTTTGTATGATTTTCTCCACAAATCTCGTTTCATGTAAGCCATCCTTTCCCGGTTCTGTAAGCTTCCAGGAACATTTACGGAAGACCGGTCACTGTGCTCTAAGGATGGGGAGAGTCTTCCCGTCTCTGTGGTGCCAGCCAGCCAACCAGAGGCGTCAAGACAAGTGAATGGTGTTCAGGGACAGCCAGTTGACACTTGGGGGTAACTCTGCTGCCACTGGCTGTATCTTAAAGGAGGCAATCATGGCTTATTTCCCTCTCCAGCACCTGTTGCCCCAAGGATCCCAAGGCTCCTTTGTGAAGTACCAGGCATCTGAAGGTACTGTCCTTCTGGTAATAAACAGGGGAGCTGGCTGATGCTCTTTTCTGTGGCTGAAGGTTAGAGTGTGGGTGTCATGACAGGGTGTGCCCGCTGGGCAAAGCTCTTGGAGGGAAGACCACTTTGAGAAGCTTTTTTGTCTCCAGCCACCTCCCTCCTAAATCCCTTGGCTTCACCTAGGAAGACTTCAGGAAGAGATATTCGGCCAGCAGCACAGCTGATACTGTAAGAACCTGGTTGGTACCTGCTTAAGGACATTGAACTCATTGGAAATTTGCCTGGTTGCTCCTTTTCTGAGTCATCTGGTACTGCTCTATCAGAAATACCACAAGTAGACAGCTTTAATAAAGGGAAATTTATTTTCTCATAGTAAAGTAGGTTAGAAGTCTAAATGCAGAGCATCACCTCCAGGGGAAGTCTTTCTCTGTTGGCTCTGGAGGAAGGTCCACATCATCAGTCTTCCCTCAGACTGGGAGCTTCTGAGGCCCAGGAACCCCGGGTCCAAGGATGCACTTAGCTCCCAGCACTGCTTCTTTCCTGATGGCATGAGGTCCTCAACTCCCTGCTTGCTTTCTTTTCCTTTATATCCCAAGAGAGTGCCCCAAGGCACAAAACAGTCTTACACGCTGAGTCCTGTCCCAGCAACACAACCACAACCCACCCTCCCTCACTGACATCACAGAAGCTGGATTCACAGCATGGAGGAGCATCACACGTACCAGGAGTCATGCTTAGCCAAATTGCTATACAGATTTTTTGGGGTGGACAATTGAATGCATGACACCCCTTTAAAATTGTTTTCTTTACAGACAACTCAGAGTCTAGGCATAAATGAGTTGCAAACCTGGAAAGTGTGTTGATGTGCAGTTTCCTGGAGGTGTAGTTGAGCTGTAACTTCTTGGGAGAATGCCAGCCAAGCCAAGTGCTGTTGAGTTGGATCCGACTCATGGCGATCCTAGAGGAGAATAGCCATCTCTAAATATTATTCCAGGGAGCAGGCATGGCCTCTCTCTTCCTGGACAGGATTTTGGCCAAGATTTAGGAAGTTGACTAAACAGATCCAGACCTTCCCACCACCTGTGGGGTTAGTAGACCAGAATCACAATTCATTACATGGACAAAACAAACAAACAAGACAAACCAAGTGCCATTGAGTCAATTCTGACTCATAGCGACCCTACAGGACAGAAGAGAACAACCTCATAGAGTTTCCAAGGAGCACCTGGTGGATTTGAACTGCCAGCTTTTTGGTTAGCACATGTTTTAGTCAGCTAGGATGGCTCTAACAGAAATACCACAGAATGGATGGCTTTAACAAAGGAATGTTTATTCTTACATAGACTGCTAGGCTGCAAGCCCATATTCAGGGTGTGAGCCCCAGAGGAAGGCTTTCCCCTTGTTGGCTCTGGAGGAAAGTCCGGTATTGCCTCAGTCTTTGTTCGGGGAGCATCTTGGTGCAGGAACCTCAGGTCTGAAGGACTCGCTCTTCTCCTGGTGCTGCTTGCTTGATGGTGTGAGGTTCCCAGTTCTCAGCCTGCTTCCCTTTCCTTTTATCTCTTCTAGGACAAAAGGATTAAAGGTGGGGGCAAGCCATACTCCAGAGAAACTCCCTTTACAGTGGAGCAGAGAGGTGATCCTATAAAGGGATTTACAGTCCCATGATAATCCTTTAACATACAGCATAGCAAAACCGCAGTATGGAAGATAGTCACAAGATACTGGGAACCATGGCCCAGCCATGTGGCTACACCTATTTTGGGGGCACACAATTCAATACATGATAGCAGCCGTAGCATTTAACCACGATACCAGCAGGGTTTCCACATGGACAAAAGAGAGTTCTAATTCAACCCAAATTTTCTGAATAACTGATGATTGTGCAGAAAGAGGAAACCCTGGTGCCACAGTGGTTAGCACTACAGCTGCTAATCAGAAGGTTGGCAGTTTGAATCCAGTAGGTGCTCCTTGGAAACTCTATGGGGCAGTTCTGTTCTGGCCTTTAGGGTCACCATGAGTCAGAATCGATGCAACAACACTAGATTTGTTTCTTTTGGTGCAGAAAGAACTTTATTTCTGCATTGTGTATCTTTTTATAAAATGTCACTTTTAAGAAAATACATTCTAGTGACCGAGACAGAGTCTTGGGTTGATGACTGAGAATCTGTCTATGTCCTAGAACTGTCAAGGGGAGCATGAAGTCTGTTTGTTCTGGGTCAGAGATGTAGAGCTAGAGAAATGTGACATGTCCTCAAGATGTTACCCAACCACTGCAACACAAATGGGGGGAAAAAGAAGACCCTAAAGCTTTAAACATAAGCTTGACTTCCTTTGGAGCCTGCTTGAAAAAACTTGGAGTGTAGAAAAATAGCCTAGTTAATGGAGCATTCAGGTTGATTAAGGATTTATTTCCTGGCACTCGAGTCTGGCAGGCGGTAAACCAAAACCCAACCAGTTGCTGTAGAGTTGATTCTAACTCACAGTGGTGCTGTGTCTGCAGGGCAGAATGGCACCCCATGGGATTTTCAAAGCTGTGATCCTTCAGAAACAGGTTGCCAGGGTTTTCTTCCAAGGCACCCATGGATGCACTTGAACTTGGTTGTAGAGCACTTAACCATTGCATCACTGAGGGACATGAGTAAAGGCTTCAGAGGAAAAATGTTAGTGAACTTAGGTGCGTGTATTACAATCCATCTGCCCCTCTCTCAGAGTCTTAAAGGCAGGCTGCGCCCCCTTCCCACCCTGGAGCCCCAGATCCCCATCCATGAGACAGCGGTGTTGGATACCATCACTTGAGAGATTTTCTAAGAGTCCAAGAGTCAGCTTTCCTCTATGGCCGTCTGTCCCCTTCCTCCCCCAGCTGTCTGCACACACCGTGGTTATTTATAAACAGGGAGTATCCTCAAGGAAGTGAGAAATACCAGCTTAGGTTTCACTGCTCTTCAGCTGCCCCATTTCTTTATTAATCCTGCCTGCTTGCTGGGAAGCGGCTTTCATGCACTTTGTCCGCTATGTCTTAGTTGAGGTAAGCTCCCAGGTGAAGATCTCACCTGGTTATTACCGGGTCTGTTCCTCCTGTCCTCTGAAGTGAGCTGTCTTATTTGGAGGGATATTACTTGGGAGGGTGGAAGAACCCTGGGAAGAATGAGAAAAGGAAGAATCAAGCTCTCTTTAGTCACTTAGTAAGGCTGTCACTTTTTGTTGTGTATGCATTGTGTATATGTGTGTGTGTGTGTGTATTTTCCAAGGGAGTTCAAGAGACTGAAGGGGAGAGAAGACTGGACAGTTGCCACAGTCCCAGCTCTGGGCTCCTGTGGGACTTCATGGCTGGAAAAGAGCCACACACATGCCTGACCAGTCACCAGGATGCTGTCTGTGGGTGTTTTCCTTTTCCCAAGAGGCAGTAAGAGCTGAGGAGGTTTGCATAGGGCTATAGAATACTCCTCTCTCTCTTCTGACCTTGGAAGAGATTGTCTTCTCCCTTGGATTGCAAATTGGGTTGGAAGAAGGAGAGTTCTATGTATATTGTTTACTCTGAACTTCCACATCGCTTCTGTCCCCTACGTGAGCATACTGTTTTCCCTTTTTTGGCTTTTTAACTGAACTCAGGGGCTTTCTTGGAAATACAAAAAAAAAGGGAAATACGCATAGAAGAGAGCAAATATGTGGCACACGGCAGGGGTGTGTCTGAAGGAATCAACATAGTGCCTGGCACAAAGCAAACAATCAATGGTCTGTGACTCAATGAATGAATCAGCCAGTCTTGAGCAAGGGTGAAGTCCTACCTGCTGAAAAGAGAATCTTGCCTGCTCTCATCTCTTTTCATCTACCACTCTGAGGGAGGATTCAAGAGCCTCTGTGTTGGACAGGGAAGCCCTGGTGGTGTAATGGTAATTTGGTACATGCCTTCAGACCTAGCTTTGTGCACCCAGACTGGATATGGCAAGTGAGTCTAACCTCCTAGCTCTTCCGGTTGATGTGAGGCCACCTGAGACAGCATGTAGAGAAGGAGTGAGAAGCAGGTGGGCTCAGTGGGGAGGAAGCCATAGGAGTGACTCGTGCATTGGAGATGGTGATGGAGGCACATGGATTTGCTCTTCTGGATCAGGGAAGGTCTGTCTCTGCAGCCCTGAGTTTTGCATGCTTCCCTGCATCGGTTAACAGAGAACATCTGTTACCTGAGTGTATAGCCAACAGCAAACTGGTGACATTCCACTGCTACCAGGTTTCCTTGTCAGCCAAAGGGGCCTCCTTGTTGCCTCCATGGGAGCTGTCCAGCGTAAAAACCAAAAAACCAAGCCCACTGCCGTTGAGTCAGTTCTAACTCATCATGAACTAACAGGACAGAGTAGAACTGTTCCATAGAACAGTACCTGGTAGATTTGAACTGATGGCGTTTTGGTTAGCAGCCATAGCACTCAACCACTATACCACCAGGCTTTCCCTGTCCAACATACCAAAAAACCAAACCCATGGCCACGGAGTTGATTCCAACTCCTAGAGACACTATAAACAGAGTAGAACTGCCCTATAGCGTAGCAAAAGAGCACCTGGTAGATTTGAAATGCTGATGTTTTGGTTAGCAGCCATAGCACTTAACCATTATACCATTAGGGTTTCCCTGTCCAACATAGAGGCTCTTGAATCTTCCCACAGAGTAGTAGATGAAAAGAGATGAGAGTAGGCAAGATTCTATTTTCAGCAGGTAGGACTTCACTCTTGCTGAAGATTGATTGGTTGATTCATTCACTGAGTCACTGACTGTTGATTGCTTGCTTTGTGCCAGGCACTATGTTGATGGATGAGTCTCAGTTCTACCTTTGAGAAGTTTGTGAGGTCACATAGCCAGTCGGTGGGAAAACTGGGATTTAATCCATGTATCTTGCTGAGTCAGTACTCTTTCCAGTGGGTAGGTATTTTGTGGGGTGTGTGAATGACTTTTCTAGCTTCGGTAAGAATTTTAGGGTGGAGTCGTAGAAGTGAAAGGGTACATCTGATATGGGAAGGTATTAAACTACGGTGGCCTCTCCCTGCCGAGGGCACACTGTGGCAGTTGGTGCCGGAGGACAAAACATAGCAGAGGAGAGTGTTTGCTGAGAGAAAACAACCTAGGACAAAGAGATGAGGGAAGGTGAGCATTCTTAGCTGCGGTGTTAGTTTTGTTTCGCTGCTATAACAAGTAACTGCAAACTTAGGTGACTTAAAACAGTACAAATAGCAGCCAGCAATCCAAAGTCAGTTTTATCAGGCTAAAATCAAGGCAGCAAAATGTATGATTTCTTCTGGAAGCTCCAGGAAAGAATTCATTCTTTGCCTCTTTGGGTTTCTGGTGGCTGCTGGTGTCCCCTGGCTTGTGGCTGCATCACTCCATTCTGGGCTTTCATAGTCATGTTGCCTACTCCTCTTCTGTCATGAAAATCCCCGTCTTGCTCTTGTAAGGACACTTGCATTTTCATTTAAGCCCACCTAGGTAATCCAGGTAATCTCCCCATCTCAAAATCATTAATTTAATCAACTCCCTTTTGTCTTATAGAGCAACATTCCTGGTTTCCGGGGATTATGACCAGCATTCCCAGTTTCCAGGGATTATGACCTGGATGCCTTTAGGGATCATTATTCAGCCTCCCATGGGCACAGCTGCGGGTCCTGCTGCCGCTAAGCTGAGCGCGGTCCATCTCGAGAACATCCTGCAGGAAGGGGGACGCAGAGATGTTTCAGAACAGAACACTCGGGTGTTCTAACATGTAATTTTGTCCCCACTTGCCAGCTCTCCTTAGTCTGTAGAAGTTAATTGTTGAGTAGCAAGAACAGAGTGTTTACACAGCCATGGTTATGGTATAAGGGATAATAATCAGTGAATATTCCCTTACTCTTACACTGTTGAAGAAATAGCACTTTACCTTCACTGATGCACTACAACTTCCTTATCCACTGAACTGTTGTCAGACGTGGGTTGGTTTTAGATTTTTATCTTTTGCACATAGATAAAATGATTGCTGCTGTGGACATCTTCTGTACGTGTCTCCTGATACACATGTGCATGAGTTTCCTTGGGAGTGGAGCTGCTACAGCACAGGGCGTCTGCATCTTCCATTGACTAGATATCAAGTTTCCACAGATTGGGGATGGGGGGTCTGTTTCTGGGTCTTTATTCTGTTCCCTTTGTCTGTCTCTGCACAGTACCACACTACCAACACTGCCATAGTTACCCGTAGCATGAAAATTCTCAGTACTTGGCATGGTGAGTTCCTGTCACCTCGTTCTTCCGAAGTTTCTTTCCAGAAAGGTTTTCCTTCCGCAGTGGAGACGATTTCATTCACACCACGTCTTTACCGTTACTTGACACTGTCAGACTTTAGAATTTTTGCCAGTCTGGTGGGTATAAAATGGAATCTCATTATAGTTTTAAATTGCATTTTTCTGAATGCTAATGAGATTGAGCAGCCTTTCAGATGCTTATTGGCCATTCGTGTTCTCTCCTCTGTGAAGTGCCTGTTTGAGTCTTGCCAGTTTTTCTTTTGTCGGTTATCTTAAATCTGTGAGTGCTCTTTGAATATTTGAGATGCCAGTCCCCTGTCACTATGGTGTTACAGATATCTTCTCCTAGTCTGTGTTTTTTATCTTTTCATTTTCTTATGGTGTGTTTAAATGTAGTGGGTTTATCAGTTTTCTCATCTTCAACTTACGCTTTTTGTGTCTTTAAGAAAACTTTCCTACTAGAGATTGTGAAGATACTGTCCTAGAGATCTCCTGGTGGTTACATAGTTTAACAGTCACATTAAATTTCTTGATCCATCTTCAGTTCCCTTTTGAATGTGATGTGAGTGAAGGAGTCCATTATTTTTGCCTCTATGAAAAAACAGTGGTCCCAGCACCACTGGCTATAAAATACATTCTTTCTCTTCAGATCGACACTACCCAAGCCAGTCTTAGGTTAAGTCTTCATATGTGTCCCATCGATCAGCTGAACCAGCAACTTAGTCGTCCTGGCTTTATGAAAATTTTTGGCATCTGCTGTGGTGACTCCCTCCACCCCACCTTCTTCTTCAAGAGTTCTTTAGCACTAATGTTTTCCACATCCATTTGTAAGAATTAGCTTATTATGTTACAGTACACACACATTGAGAAATCTTTAGGGGTTTTGACTGGGATAGCATTGAATAAATGGAACAGTAGAGCATATGATGTTCTTAAAACATGCTGTGTTCCAATCTAGAGACATGGTAGCTAGCTCTGTTTATTTAGATCTTCTTTAATGATTTTCAGTAAAATTGTAGAATTTATGCTCTAATTGTGTTGGTTACCATTTTTTAGAGTTATTCTCAGGTGCTTGATCTTTACTGATGTCACTGTATTTAGTATCTTATTAAAGTTCTCATCTTCCAGCTGCTTAATGGTGAACTGCAGATTCTTTTGAGTTTTCTAGAAAAACAATCGTATCATCTGAGCGCTAGGCAGTTGTGTGTGTTTCCAGTATCTTCATTTTTTTTTTTGTCTTTGCTATTGGTCTTAGTCCCCTAGTACTGCTGTAACAGAAATATCACAAGTGGATGGCTTTGGGACAGTTATTTCCTTCCCGTAAAGTAGACCAAAAACCCAAATGCAGGGTGTCAGTCCAGGGAAAGGCTTTCTCTCTCTCGGCTCTGGAGGAAGATCCTTGTCTTCAGTCTTCCCCCTGGTCAAGGAGTTTCTCAGGCACAGGGACCCCAGGTGCAAAGGACATGCTCTGCTCCAGCCACTACTTTCTTGGTGGTATGAGTTCCCCTTGTCTCTCTGCTCATTTCTTTATGTTATATCTAACCAAGAGCTTGCCTCAAGACACAGTACAGTCTCATGGATTGAGTTCTTCTCACCAACACAACTGCCCCCCCCCCACGTCTTCCCACATTAACTTTGTAGAGGAATTATTTACAACACATAGGAAAATCACACGTTACCAGAACCACGGCTTAGCCAGATTCATACATTCATTTTTCCGGGGACATAATTCAGTCCAGCACACTGCCCCAACTAGGACCTCCAGTGCATGAAGACTGACAGACTTGCCTCATGCCGGATTTTAAAAAGAATATTTCAGCATTTTCACGTAAAAGATTGTGCTTGCTGTAGAGTTCACAAGCTTGTTGGTTTTGAGATCCCTTTATAATCTTAAAAACATGGTTGAGGACTTCTCCAAATTTCTTTTTGCTGATTTTGTTTTGTATCTCTCATTAGTTATCATATTGAAGATTTAAAGTGGAGACATTTGAAACATACATTTACTAATTAATTTTAAATGACAGTTTAAAAAAAGCCATCCAGTGTCAAAAGAAATATTTTTTAATGAAAAAAAAATCATTTCTCCAGAAAACTGTAATGATGAGAAGAAGGGTATGTGGCCTCATTGTCCAGTCTTGCAAACACCTTTCAGGTCAAGACTAGTGGCAGCGGTGTTCTGAAACCTTACTACTGAAGGGTGGTCTTACACTTTGCATGGAAGCGAACTGGTCATTTGGAAACTTGGTTTACCAAGTTAAATATGTGCTATCTAAATGTTGACACATTTCATTATCCCAAAATGACATTCATTAATATCACCATGAATCTCATCAGGAAAGCGTTTTAAGAATTAATCAGAAGCTGTCAAGCTCACAGTGATGGACCCAAAATTTCCACAATTCTGATTTTTTATTGAAATCTCAGATTTTATCACTGACAATGGGCACTGTTGATTTTTCTTGAAGAAGCAGGCTCATTTGGCTCATGTTCAAGAAAATGCTTGCCAAGCATCTGTCCACCTAACCATCATCGATCAAGTCTTCTGTCGAGTTCCACTGGTGTTCCATGAAAAAGGGGAGAGCTGAGCCCACAACTTGATGAGACCAGTGTGTTTCCTCGAGGCAGTCGTCGTGCTTTGGTGTGCTGCGCAAGTGCTCTATGTGCACATCTTTCATCTAACTGAAAACCCACTGCTGTTGAGTTGATTCCAACTCATGGTCACCCTATAGGGCAGAGTAGAACTGCCCTGTAGGGTTTCCAAGGAGTGCTTGGCAGATTAGAGCTGCTGACCTTTTTGGTTCATGGACATAGCACTTAACCACTATGCCACCAGAGTTTCCTCTTTTATCAGGAAATATTAAAAAAGCTCTGAACTCAAGGGTATATTTTAAAAAGTAATAATAATCCAGTGTCATCAAGCCAATTTGAACTCATAGCAACCCTTTAGGGTGGAGTAGAACTGTCCTATAGAGTTTCCAAGGAGCACTTGGAGGATTTGAACTGCTGACCTTCTGGTTAGTAGAGGTAGCTTTTAGCCACTGTGCTACTAGAATTTCTGAACTCAAGGGTATAGAGTTAATAAAATTCATGCTTTTCACTGTGTCATCAATGACATCCCTATGTGAAACAGGCATAGTTTTTCAGCTCTCTGGCAATGAAGTATAAAATGACTATCAGTAAAGTTTGGTGCCACTGCCTTGATTCGTGCAAAGGCACCGGCAGTTTTCCCTCTATTGCTCTTGCACCATCAGTGCAAATCCAGCACAGTGAGAAAGGCTAATGACGTCTTACTATTATAATAGCTTTGACCTCATGGACCCCATGACAGGCCTGATGGACCCACAGGATCTGTGGACTGCACTTTGAGAACCACTGTTGTGAACAGTTGAAGGCCAGCACCACACCTCACAGAATCAACTCTCATTCAACAAGTCTATCCAACATGTGGTCTGTACTCAGTTTGACTCAAATTCCAAAAAATAAATAAATAAAATCTTTTATTGATAGAGATTTTTCTTGTTTTGGTTTTAGTTTAATCCTGATTTATACATTGACTTTGGCTATGACCTTTTGACCATCACAGAATGGAACCCCAAACCTATTTTACCTTAAGAGTGCAGGCCTGCTGGGATACAGACCACCCTACGTTCTGGATTAGTCAGACTTCTCCTTATACGTAGATTCAGGTAGAATAATTGTGGTAGGAATACCATGTAGCTGATCAGATGTACTGCCCTTTCTTAGGCTGGGTTCTCTAGAGGAGGAAAACCATTAAAGTAGAAAGACAGAGAGGGAGAAAGATTTATTTCAAGGAAATAGCTCACGCAGTTGTGGAGGCTGGGAAGTCCCAAATCCATGGGTCAGATGTCAGGCTGGAGGCTTCTCCTGAGTCACATGGTTGCAGGGACTGAAAAAAACCAAACCAGCAGGTCAGATGGCAAGCTGCTGGCTCATGGGGCAACCAGGGATGGTGAATCCCAAAATCTGCAGGAGAGACAGCAAGCTACTGGCTTACACCCCAAAAACCAGAGGTCAGAGGGTGATGAGTCAGATGCAGAGATCCAGAGAAGGTGAGCTTTGCCAGAATATCTGTATAATTGGATGCAGACTACACCCCCAAGGAGACTTGCCTTTCACCTCATTGGCTGCTCATATCAGATCAGAAAATGGAGGGCAGTTACACAATATCTGCCAAATCACCAAGAACCATGGCCTCACTGAGTTGATAGATAATGTTAACCACCATACTCTCACTGCCTACCATCGAAAGGATGTAAGTGACAGGCTGTTCCATAATTGGTGCCAAACTTGGCCTCTCTGTAAATAGATGCATAATTTCTTAAACCCAGAGCTTTTCATTGTTTTCTATGCCAAGGTATCTGATACTCTTGGAAACTATAGTCTCTTGCCGATTCTGCATTTTTACGGTCTAGAGGTGCATAGATTAGAATTCATTTGGTTCCAAGAAACAAAAAATACAACTTATGCTGGCTCATGTAAGTTAAAAATTTAGAAGTTGTTCTGACTTCAGGTGAGACTTAATCCAGCATCTCACAATTGATACCAAAGAAGCAGGTCCTATTGGTCTTTCCCGTGCAGCCCACTATGCCTGCTTCACATTAAAGCTCCTTCTCCTTGTGGGTACAAGACGGCTGCCGCACTGCTAAACCAAACCAGACCAGACCAAATCCATTGCTGTCATGTTGATTCTGACTCTTAATGACCCTATAGGACAGAGTAGAACTGCTCCGTATGGTTTCCAAGGAGCAGCTGGTGGATTCAAACTGCACATCTCCTGATTAGCAGCCGTAACTCTTGACCACTGAATCACCAACCTCCCCAGCCTTCCTTTTCTGAGAGAGAGCATTGTCTGCAGGAGACAAGGAAATTTCTTTCTCAGAAACCCCTAACAATCATCTTGCTCTCCTGATTTTGGTCACATACCTATACCTGAGCCAATCCCTGTAGCAGAGAATGGGACAGGCTGACTAACTTAAACAAGCCAGTTTACCCAGGATCTGGAGACACGGTCAGCGTTTCCAAAGCACAGGGGCCACAGGAGATTGGGGAAGGAATCCAGACAGTAGTCTGGGTCCCATTACCAAGAAAACACAAACTGAATGGCAGATTGCCAAAAACAGCAAATAGCCACCAAACTCATTAAAAAACAAACCCATTGCCACTGACTTGATTCTAACTCATGGCGACCCTATAGGACAGAGTACAACTGTCCCATAAGATTTTCATAGAGCACCTGGTGAATTTGAACTGCTGAGCTTTTAGTTAGCAGCTGAGCTCTTAACCATGGTGTCACTAGGGCTCCAGTATCCACCCAGGAAAGTTTTAGTATCCATAATAATGTAAAGCCATTTACTGAATACCTGCTAGCTGACAAATATTGTGTCTGCCACTGTTTGTCCATTTAGCAAGTTCGTTCAGTCGTCTAGCGTTTGCCAAGCTGCTACTTTGAGCCAAGTGCTGAATCACTGAGGTGAAACAAATGAAGCCATTGCCATCACACAGATGAAACTGGAGTCCGTACACCAGTTAGACCCCATCAGGTGTATATAGAACAGTCCACCCAGTAACAGCAAAATACAGATTCTATCCAGTACATGGATCATTCTCTAGAAGGAGTATATGGTAGGCTGCAAATCAAGTCTCAATAAATTTAAAAGATTTACGTCATACAAAGCATCTTCTCCAACCCCAAAAGAATGAAGCTAGAAATTAGTAATTGAAGGAAAATGGCAACACTCACAAATAGGTGGAAACTAAACAACACATTCTTAAACAACCAGTCAACCAACAAAGAAAACTAGAAAATACTTCGAGACAGATGAAGATACGACAAACCAAAACTTAGGGAACGCAGTAAAGGCAGAGCTTGGGGGAAATTTGGAACTGTAAATGCCTTCACTGAAAAAGAAGAATGGTCTTTGGTCGGTATACCCACTTTTCTTTGAGAAACTGAAACAAGAAGAGCAAACTAAAACCTAGTAGAAATTAAGGAAATAATAAAGATTAAGGCTAAGATAAGTGAAATAGAGAATAGTAATTAAAAAAAACACAGAAAAGTAGACTCAATGAAACCCAAAGTTTGTTCTTTGAATTGGTCAATAAAAGTGATAGATCTTTAGCCGGACTGATGAATGAGAAGAGGGATGATGCAAAAAGCCAAAATAAATGAAACTGGGGACATTAATACCAATCTTACAGAAATAAGAGAGGACTGTGCACAGTTTAAATCAATAAATTTAGATAACCTAGATAAAATGGACAAATTTCTAGAAACACCAATTGTCTAAAGTGATGCAAGAAGAAATTGAAAACGTCAATAGAATGATAATAACTAAAGAGAATCAATGATCAAACTCATTCCTGCAAAGAAAAATCCAGGACTATATGAGGTCCAACAACTGAGTCAGTGAACTTAATGGTTCTAAGTGCTACATACCTTGTTGCTAAATATCACTATGGTCACCTTCAAAGTACTCCCTTTGGGAAGCTATGTACTGATGCCAATGCCTAGTCTACCATTCAGAGCAATGTTGGAACTCTTCTTCTGGAATGGCCATTGTGCATGGTAGTAAAATGCGCAAACTTAATTGTCTAGTTGTCTGGGATGGAGTTTTTAGCCAGTAAACAAATAACTGTATTGCAACACCCTCCTGCTCATCTGCTCTGCCTGCCCAGTGACTTTACTTTTTACCCAAAGATAAAGAAAATACTGAAAGGAAGACATTTTGATGACATTCAAGACATCAAGGGTAATACAATGACAGTTCTGATGGCCATTCTAGAAAAAGGGTTCCAAAATTCCTTTGAAGGGTGGACTAGGCACTGGCATCAGTGCTTAGCTTCCCAAAGGGAGTACTTTGAAGGTGGCTATAGTGATATTCATCAATGAGGTATGTATCACTTTTTCTAGGATGAGTTCGTAAACTTAATTGGCAGTCCTCATAATCCAGGTTACCACCAATCTTTCTCAAGCTCTTCCAGAAACTAGAAGCCTTCCTAGCTCATCTTATAAGGCTAGCATTACCATGAAACCAAAGCTGGATAAGGAGATGATGAGAAACTGCAGTCCAGGATCCTTTATGAATAAAGATGCAGATATCAGAACAGAACATAGTGAAACCTGTGAAAGCCATAAACAATCTAAGGCAGAAAGGGAAGAAAAACTAAAATATTTTTCTCCAAAGCAAGCAATAGAAAAGTGGTAAGACTACACCCTGTCAAAGGAGGAAAACTTGCGAGAACTGGAAAAATGAGGCTGTCCCATTGAGTTCCAGCTCTCACAGGTATCACAGCGAGTCCCTGACTTAACAGCACATTCAAGTTCAGACAGACACTTAACAACTATATGATTTTTGTTTTGTTTTTGTTACATCTTATTGTTAGTATGTGTCTCAGAGAGGAAGCTGGGAAAGAATATGTGCAAGGGATATGGAAAAATTGCTGAGTTATGTGAAGATGCTCCAAGCATTTGATGAGGACAATATGGTGGAGGTGATCAGTCGACTGTCATCCACGGGGCAAGTGGCTGTCTTTAGAACTCAGTCATGCCAATGTGCAGCAGCTCCTCAACTAGGAAGAGGGAAGTTGACAGATCAGGACTCACTGGATTTTGAAGAGGAAAAAAACACTGAAGAAGAAAAAAAGGACGAAAAAGAGGTAAGGGAGAACTTCTAAACAGAGCATTTGATAGTGTAAGTGTTTCCAAGGAGCAGCAGGTGGATTTGAACGGCCGGCCTTTGGTTAGCAGCCTGAACTCTTAACCACTGAGCCTCATGTGAGTTATTGTTGTGGTTAGGTGCCTTCTGGTCAATTCCAGCTGATGATGACCCTGTGCACAACGGAAGGAAAAACTGCCCAGTCCTGCAACATGCTCACCGTTATTATTACCCCTGAGCTCATCACTGCAGCCACTGTGTGAGCCGTCTCACCGAAGGTCTTTCTCTTCGTTACTGACCCTCCACTTGACCAAGTATGATGTCCTTCTCCAGGGACTGATCCCTCCTGATAACATGTCCAAGGTATGTGAGACGTAGTCTCACCACCCTTGCTTCTAAGGAGTACTTGGACTGTACTTTTTCCAAGACACATTTGTTTGTTCTTTGGCGGTCCGTGGTATATTCAGTATTTTTCACCAACACTATATTTTAAAGGCATCCATTCCTCTTCTGTCTTCTTTATTCATTACTCAGCTTTCACATGCATGTGATGTAACTGCAAAGACAATGGCTTGGGTCGGGTGCACCTTAGTCTTCAAAGTAACATCTTTGCTTTTTAACACTTTCAAGAGGTCTTTTGCAGCAGTTTACTCAATTCAATACGTCATTTGATTTCTTGACTGCTACTTCCATGCGCGTTGATTGTAAATCCAAGTAAAATGAAATCTTTGGCAACTTTTTTCCTTTCTTTATTATTATACTAGTTGTGAAGATTTTTGTTGTTTTTATGTTGAGTTGTAATCCATACTGAAGGCTGTAGTCTTTAATTGTCAATCAGTAAGTGTTTTAGATCCTGTTCACTTTCGTCAAGCAAAGTTGTATCATCTGCATAACACAGGATGCCCTGTTTTTTTTTTCATATATAGTTCAGCTTCTGGAATATTTGCTCAGCATATGGATTGAATAGGTATGATAAAAGGATACCACTCTGATGCATACCTTTCCTGACTTGAAACCACACAGTATCTCCTTGTTCTGTTTGAATGACTGCCTCTCAATCTTGCAGGGATTCCTTGTGAGCACAGTTATGTACTCTGGAATTCCCTTTCTTTGCCATGTTATCCATAATTTGTTATGATCCACACAGTTGAATTCCTCTGCGTAGTCAATAATACACAAGTAAACATCTTTCTGTATTCTCTGCTTTCAGCCAGGATCCATCTGACATCAGCAATGACATCCCTGGTTCCATGTCCTCTTCTGAATCTGGCTTGATTGAATTCCTGTCATTGCCCTGTCAGTATATAGCTGCAGCTGCTGTGGAATGATCATCGGCAAAATTTCACTGGTGTGTGATATCAATGATAGTGTTCAATATTCTCCTCATTCAGTTGGATTATCTTTCTTTGGAATAGGCAGAAATATGAATTTCTTCCAGTCAATTGGCAATGTGGCTGTCTTCCAAGTTTCTTGGCGTAGATGAGTGAGCATCTCCAGTGTTGCATCCATCCACTGAATCATCTCAATTGTCATTCTGTCGGTTCCTAGAGCCTTGTTTTTCGCCAATGCCCTTTAGTGTGACTTGGATCTCTTCCTTCAGCACCATTGGTTCCTGATTGTATGCTACCTCCCGAAATGGTTGAACATTGACCTGTTCTCTTTGGTGTACTGACCCTGTGTGTTTCTTCCATCTTCCTTTGATGCTTTCTGTGTCATTTAATATTCCCCTCCTTAAAAATCCTTCAGTGTTGTGACTCCAGGCTTGATTTTTTTTTCCAGTTCTTTAAGTGTGAGAAATGCCCACTGTATTCTTCTCTTTTGGTTTTCTAATGCCAGGTCTTTGCATGTGTCCTTATAATACTTCACTTGGCCTTGTCAAGTCACCCTTTGAAATCTTTACTTCTTGCACTTCATCATTTCTTCTGTTTCCTTTAACTACTCAACCTTCAAGAATAAGTTTCAGAGTCTTTTTTGACACCCGTTTGGGGCTTTTCTTTCTTTCCTGTCTTTTTAATAACCTCTTGATGTCCTTCCACAACTCATTTGGTCTTCAGTTGTTAGTGTTCACTGTGTCAGATGTATTCTTGAGACGGCCTCTAAATTCAGGTGAGATGTACTCAAGATCATACTTTGGCTGTTGTGGGCGTGTTTTAATTTTCTTTAGCTTCAACTTGAACTTGCATATGAGCAGTCGATGGTCTGTGCCTCAGTTGGCCCCTGGCCTTTTTCTGTCTAGTGATACTGAGTTTTTCCATCATCTCTTTCCACACTAGACCATATGATTAATTCCACATGGCCAGTATCAGTCCATTTCAGCTGTTTTTTTCTTATTTTGAGTCGTGCCACATCAGCAAATAAAGGCTCCAAAAGCTTGACTCCATCTACATCCTTAAGGTTAACTCCATCTACTTGGAGGAGGCAACTGTTCCTCAATTGTCCTTTGAGTGCCTTCCAACCTGAGAGACTCATCTTCTGACACCATATCAGATAGTGTTCCGCTGCTAGTCATAAGGTTTTCACTGGCTAATTCATCTCAGAAGTAGATTGCCAAGTCTTTCTTCCTAGTGTGTCTTAGTCTAGAAGCTCAACCGAAACCTGTAAACCAAGGGTGGCCCTACCGGTATTTGAATGCCAGTACCATAGCTTCCAGCATCACAGCAACACATAAGCCTCCACAGTATGACAAACTGACAGAAACGTGGGGGGTCATTAGTTTTTTAAACCCAAAAAACTAGGGTATAGCAGCACTCAGTAGAAGATAGGTTAGCTTAACTGGACTACATCATAAACTAAAAGGTTTTCTAAATTCAAGCCAACATCTCAAAGAATAGAGTAACAGGGACAGGGGGCTGGGAACCACCTTTTCAGGGAGCATAGAGGTCAATCAGCATAACTAGTCTTTTGCTAAGAGAGTCTTCTGTACCCCATATTGGTCAGTGTTGTCAAGGGTCTTAAAAGCCAGCAAGCTGCCATCTGAGGAACATCAACTGGCCCTAATCCACCTGGAACAGATGATGACTGAGGGCATCAAAGACACAAGGAAAAATGAGCCCAGGAGACCACATAAGATTGGAAGGCTATATTAGCATGAGACCAGGAGACTCAGATGGTGCCTGGCCACCACAAAAGACAGGCTTGATAGGGGACACGATGTAGAGTCCCCGGTGTAGCACAAGAAAAAGAGGTATGCAGATCAAGAACTCTACCAAAAGACCAGAACTGATGGTCTGACAACCTGTAGGCTCCCCTGGGATCATGGTGACTTGCTGCTGGCTCAGACCTGAAATCAGTACTGAAGTCAGCACTTCAGACAAAGAATGGACTGGACTTGGGGACCCAGAGTGAGCATGTGGTGTGTGTACTTTACAGTTTCATACATTTATAGGAGGCTGTCCTACTAGTTTCTTTCTAGAGAGGAGAGGAGAGGATGGAGACGACAGGACAGGTGTTCATTAAGAAGATACTAGAAGAGTGAAAAGGAGGAGTGTGTTCTCAGAGTGAGGAGGGCAGATAGAATTGCAGAGAGGTGGGTGTGCAAAATTGGCTTGGATTGTATTCTTTCACTTAATCATGCTAAAAAAAATAAATGAAGAAAAAAAAAAAACCCCAAAACTAAACCTGTTGTCACCAAGTTGATTGTGACACATAGTGACCCACAGGACAGAGCCCCATAGGATTTTCAGAGAATGACTGGTGTATTCAAACGGCTGACCTCTTGGTTAACAGCCATGCTTTTACCCACTGCACCACCAGGGCTCCCTTAGTTATCAGGGAATATGCAAGTCAAAAACCACAGTGACATACCGCTTCATATCCAATAAAGTGGCTGTCATCAAAAAGTAGAAAATAACAAGTGCTGGTAAGAATGTGGAGATACTGGAACTCTCATCCATTTTTTGTACCATTTAGAATCATGCAGCCAAGTTGCTAGTTCCTTAAAAAAGCAAGCAAGGAGTTACTTATATGACCTAGCAAATCCACTCTTGGGTGGAGTCAGCCTATAGCATGGAAAATGTTTGCCCACACAAACACTTGTACACTGATGTTTATAGTAACATTATTCATAGTAACCAAATGGCATAAATAACCCAACCGTTCACTGCATAAACAAAATGTAGTATATATGTAAAATGGACTATTACTGAGCCATAAAAAGGTATGAAATTCTGATACATGTTGCAGTATATATAAACATGTTGAAAACATTATGCTAAGTGCAGTAAGCCAGACATCATACCACAGATATTTCATGTAAGTGTGATTGCATGTTGTTCACATTTACATGAAGTATCTATACTGGCCAATGCAGAGAGACCAGATTAGATTAATGGTTACCACAGCCCACAGGGAGGGAATAGAGAGATACTGCTCAATGCTGACTGGGTTTCTGTTTGAGGCAATGAAAAAGTTTTGTAAATAGAGAATCATGTGAGTTGCCCAACATTGTGAAGGTAATTAATGTTACTGGGTTGAATACTAAAAGTTGTTAAAATAGTAAATTTTATGTTTTATGCATGTACTTATTACAGACAGACAAAACTGAAGCCCAGAGGGCTAGGTAGGCTGTCCAAGGTTAACCAGCAAATAAATGGTAGGACCAGGTCATGACAACATTATAAGACAGTAACAGGACCAGGCCTGGGACTGGGTAGGACTCTGCAACATAGATTCTAGTTCCAGCTTTGTTTATCCCTGGTGATCTGTGACCCTGGGCAGGTGACTTTCCCCACAAGACCTTGCCTTCTCTCTGTAAAATGTAGAAGTGTGGGGTTGGCCATCCTGACGTGCAGGTCCCCTGACTGTTGACATCATGCCACCATCGACATCTCCTAGAAGTGCTACTTGCTCCGAGCAGACCCTGGTGACATAGTGGTTCAGTGTTATGGATGCTAACCAATATGTTGGCAGTTCAAATCTACCAGGCATTCCTTGGAAACCCCATGAGGCAGCTCAACTCTTTTCTATATGGTTGTTATGAGTCAGAATCAACTCAGTGGTGTGGATTTGGCTTTCTTTTTTTTTTCACTTAGGCAGATCCTCTGAGACTCTTGAGTCTTAAGAGTCCTTCAGGATTCTTCAGGGGCTTTGATGTTTATGGTGAGGAGTTGTTAAGGACAGCAGATCAAGGAGGAAAGAGGAACTGTCTTCCCACACACACTAGGAAAGAAAAGAGAAGGTGAGGAGTGAAGTATTGACTAGTGAGTTATTATGTGGCTTCTACCCACCAGGACCAATAAAATGAAAGAGCTGTTGGAGATAGCTGATTCCATCTTCCTTTGTAACAGTTGCTGGGTTTCTTGCTGGCTGGGCCCCTTCCAACCAGCTTGCCCTACCTGGGCTCACTTCATCTCCAGAAAGACCGGGATCTAAGGTCTGTGGTCAGCCTGGGCCAGCCCAGCCAGCCAGTGTCCTCCAGGGTGTGACTAAGGCTCAGCACTTCCCTGGAGTCAGGTCATCCAGCTTCACGAGGCTTTGGTAGGAGGTGGCTTCCTTGCAGAGCACGGGCAAATACCCCGGCTGACATGGATACCCAGACAGCCGTGCTGCTGCTGCTGAGCTGGCAGATGGAATGAGGTCAGCTGTGGTGATGGCATGCCTGGCACCAGACAGGGAGCAGGGGCTGGGACAAAGTCACTCGGGGTGGGAGCTTGATCCCGGAAGGAGAATTTGGAGACAGCTTCCTGGGGAGATGGAGTGGACTGGTCACGGTGGGCCAGGCTTTCCTTTCAAGAAGGTACTGCCTGAGAGTTTGCACACTGCTTTGCCTTGTGTCACCGTATCCAAGGTCCCAAACACCATGGCTCCTGGGCTGAGAATGGCCTGCCTCATTTTCCTGGCAGTCCTTTAGAAGTGAAGGAGCTGTGGTGTTTCATGTGGGGAGATGTGGCACCCAAATTTGAATCTCTGGCTTCTCTGGAAGAATCAGAATATCTGACACCCAGGATGATCGCCACTTTGCAGTGTTAGCCAGAGCAGAGCAGTGGCTGCCTGCAGAAATCAGCCCACTTGCCCCAGCCCCACAGGCCGGTCAGGGTGACCATTTTCTGGCTGTCCCCTGTTTATTTCCATCAACTACCTGACCCCCGATTTCCAGAGCCACCTGAGGAGGCAGGTGTTATTAGCTCTTCTTAGGGTCGTCATCAGTCGGATCCGACTCGACGGCACTTGGCTTGGCTTGCCAAATAGGTTTGTCTTAGTCATCTAGTGCTGCTGTAATAGAAATGCCACAAATGAATGGCTTTAAAGACAGAAATTTTATTCTGTAAAAGTCCAGTAGTCTACAAGTCACCATGAGTCAGATCCAACTCAACGGCACTTGACTTTGGCTTGGCTGGCTAGTCTATGAGTCCAAATTCAGGGCATCAGCTCTGGGAAAAGCTTTCTCTGTTGGCTCTGATGAAAGATCTGTGTCGTCAGATTTCTCCTGGACTGGGAGTTTCTGAGATACAGGGACCCTGGGTCCTTTCCAAAGAATGTGCTTTGTTCCCAGCATTGCCTCTTGATGTAAGGTCCCCAGCTCTCTGCTTCTCTTTCATTTTTATTCCGGGAGATTGCCTCAAGGTACAGTACAATCTTACACATTGAGTCCTGCCCCACCAATATGGTTCTGTCCATCCTTCCTCATTAACATCTTAGAGGCAGGATTTACAACATTTAGGAACATCGTACAATATAGGGAATCATGGCTTAGCCAAATTTCTACACACGTTTCTTGGGGAACTCAGTTTAGTCGATGACAAGACTCCATTTGATTTTGGCATATGATACACAGAAAACATTCATGGCCTGGCTTGTTCAGAGCTCTGCCTCTTAACAGTTGTGTGACATTGAGTGAGTTCCTTGGGCTCAAGTCTTGTTCCTACAGGGAATGGGAGCAAAAAACTAAACCCTGCTGGTTTCCTCCCTCAGTGACTACTGCCACTCTAAGGAGCTGTTGACAGTGCACTGCTAGTGCTAGACAGATTCGGGGTCCCTTGACCTGCAGGTGACAGTTAGATCCATTTACAATAATTACAAGGAGTCCCATTGGCACGGTGGTTAAAGCTCTCAACTGCTAAATGAAAGTTCAGCAATTGAAACCCACCAGCCATGCCATGGGAGAAAGATGTGACGGTCTTCTTCCATAATGATTTATAGTCTCAGAAACTCTGTGGGGCAGTTCTACTCTGTCCTATAGGGTTACTGTGAGTTGAGATTGACTCAATGGTAAAGGCTTGTTTATTTTGATACTATAGTAGGTATTTTTATTAACAGAGTCCCTGGGAGAGCAAAGAGTTAAGTCATTCAGGGTGGGAGCTATCATCCTTCAGCTGATGAAAGCTTGGAGGTTTGAGTCCACCCAGGGGAACCTTTGAAGAGAGACCTGGCCATCTCCTTTCAAAAACTTAGCCATTGACACTTGGGGTCTTAAAAGCCAGCAAGCTGCCATCTGGGGAACATCAGCTGGTCCCAACTCACCTGGAACAGATGACAACTAAAAACATCAAAGGCACAAGGAAAGGTGAGCCCAGGAGACAGAAGAGTTCATATGACTGGGAGACTACATCAGCAGGAGAACAGAAGAACTAGATGGTGCCCAGCCACCATCAAAGATACCCTGACAGGTAACACAATGTAGAATCACTGACACAGCACCAGAAAAAGGGGTGTACAGACCAAGAACTATTAAAAGACCAGATTTGATGGCCCGACAACCTGGAGGGTCCGCCTGAGAACATGGCCACTAGTCTTGCTGCTAGCCCAGATCTGAAACCAATACTGAACCCAACTCTTCAGGCACAAAATGTACTGGACTTGGGGACACTGAGTGATGTATTTTATGGTATAATATATATATGTGCCTGTCCTACTGGTTTCTTTTTAGAGGAAGAAAGAAGAGGGTGGAAAGGAAGGGCCAAATGTTGGTTGAGTGGATACTGGAAGTAAAGAGTAAAAAAGAAGAGTGTGCTTTCACAGGGTGAGGAGAGCACATAGAGTTGCAGAGAGGCGGGTGCTTGGGATTTTATATGGAAAATTGACCTGGAGTATAAACTTTCACTTAATCACAATAAAAAAATTGAAGCAAAAACAGAAACATCTCCGCCATTGAAAGCCCAATGGAATGTACTTCTGTCACATGTGGGTTTCCCACGAGTTGGAATTGACTCATTGGAAGCTCTTGTTTGTACTGACACATGTCTGTGCTGTCTGTCACATGTTGCACTAGCAGTTTCCATACGTTGTCTCACTTGAAAAGCTGAAATTTAGAAAGGTTTAAGGAATTTGCCCACTTCTTCAATGTTATAGCCAAGAATCAAATTTGGATCTCTGACTTCATAGCGTTTTTTGCATTGTCTTTGCTTTCGTGTTGCCATGTCCCCTGTCTCCATTAAAGGGTCATTAGCAGTGTAAACCCATGGCCATCGAGTCAATTCGGACACATAGCAACCCTGTAGGACAGAGTAGAACTGATCCATAGAGTTCCCAAGGCGCACCTGGTGGATTTGAACTGCTGACCTTCTGTTTAGCAGCTGGGGCACTTAAACACCACACCATCAGGGTCTCCAAGTCAAACTGTTGCCACTGAGTCAATGCCAACTCATTGTGACCCTGTAAACCCAAACCAAACTCACTGCGATCAATTTGGATCCGACTCATAGAAACCCTACAGACAGCGTAGAATAGCAATCCTATAGGACAGAGTAAAACTGCCCCCACACAGGTTCCAAGGAGTGCTTGGTGGATCTGAACTGCCAACCTTTTGGTTAGTAGCCATAGCATTTAACCATTATGCCTCCAGGGTTTCTTTAAGCAGTGTAAGGTAGTGATACATTAAGTGCAAACAGTAAGAATCATGAGAATTCAGAAGTATTGTGGTCAGGATAGGCTGCATGAAAGAGAAGTAAATAGCCTTTCAGATGCAGTTTAGAGTGCCTTCTGCAAGGAAGTATGAGGTTGGGTGTAGGCAAGAGAATGTGTGAGTTGTGGTGGAAGACCATACTGGCTTCAACCAAAAAACCAAACCCATTGCCGTCAAGTCAATTCCAACTCCTAATGACCCTATGGGGCATGATGGTGGGACAGGATCTTACATGGCTATTAGATTATAAAGTCAGCAGTCAAGGGAGAGAATTACTCAGTGCCTGGAAACCCTGGTGGTGTAGTGGTTAAGTGCTACAACTGGTTGGCAGTTCAAATCTGCCAATCACTTTTTGGAAACATTATGTAGCAGTTTTACCCTGTACTCTAGGGTCACTATGAGTCAGAATCAACTGGACGACAGTGAGTTTTTTGGTTTTGGTTTGTTATCTTGAAGGAAACCTTGGTGACACAGTGGTGAAGTGCTGTCACCAAACATTGGTGATTCACATCCACCAGGTGCTTCTTGGAAACTCATGGGGAGCAGTTCTCCTCTATCCTATAGGGTTGCTATAAGTCAGAATCAACAGCAATGAGCTTTTTCAGGGGTTTTGTTACCTTGAAAACCCCATGGGAAGGCACCACGTAGGAAACCAGCCATTTTTCCCCTCCATGAGTCCAGTCTCACTAGTGTTTCTTCTACTGATGGATCAGGTCACAATTTCTTTGACCAGGAGAGAAGGGCATTTAGATATCATCTCGAATGAATGAATAATAATAATAAAAGACATTTAGTTTAAAAAGAGAAGCCTGCTCCATGTATAAAGGAATAGTGACCAAGAGGAAAGTTCAGGGAGACCCAATAAATAGTACCCTCCTTTCCCCATTTGAGTTCTGAATTAGCTAAGGGAGAAAACAAAGGAACTCACAGGTGAAAGCTAAAATGCCATCCTTACTATGGACAAATATGATACCGGAAAATGTGCCCAGGGTCTGAGATCCACAGGAGCTTGCTGAGCCCTGGTCCTGGGCTCCACGTAGTCAAGGCAGTCTGGGTGGTGGGACCTGCCTGCCTGGGCAACGGAAGCATGACTCTTGCTTGCCTCAGTACACTCCCGTTGCTGTAGTAGAAATACAAGTGGGTGGTTTTAACAATTACAAATTTATTTTCTCACAGCTTCTAGAAGTCCAAATGCGGGGCCCTGGCTCTAGGGGAAGGCCTTAGTCTCATTGTAGCTTCCTTTCCTTGGTTCCTTGGTTCCTTGGTGATCTTCAGGTGATGTCTGTCTTCCCCCAACTGTGCTTGCTGGCTTCTGTGCCTATTCTGCTCTTTTTATATCTGAAATGTGCTGGGGTTTAAGGCATACCCTACATTGATAGGGAAAACCTGGTGGTGTCATGGTTAAGTGCTACAGCTGCTGACCAGAGGACAGCAGTTGGAATCCACCAGGCGCTGCTTGGAAACCCTATGGGGCAGTTCTACTGTGTCCTAGAGGATTGCTATGAGTCAGAATCCACTAAGAGGCAACAGGTGTTTGGTATACTGATAGGAACTAATAAACATAACAGAGAAAACCTTATTCCTGAATAGGATTACTTCCACAGGTGTAGGGGCTAGGCTTTAGACACATCTGGGGGGAACACAGTTCAATGCATTGCACTACCCTTGCCAGGGGTACTGTCTTAGTCGCCTATGGTGTTGTAACAGAAATACCACAAGTGGATGCCTTTAGCAAAGAGAAATTTGTTTCTTCACAAAACAACAACAAAGAAACAAACCAACTCACTGCCGTTGAATCAATTCTAATTCAAAGCAACCCTATAGACAGAGTAGAACTGCCCTACAGAGTTTCCAAGGAGTTCTTGGTGGATTTGAACTGCCAACCTTCTGGTTGGCATCTATGGCACTTAACCACTACACCACCAGAGTTTCCTTCTTCACAATCAAGTAGGCTAAATGCCCAAATTCAGGGCATCAGCTCCAGGGGACAGTTTTCTCTCTCTGTTGGCCTTCTCATCAATCTCTCCTAGACTGGGAGCTTCTCCGTGCAGGGACCCTGGGTCCAAAGAATGTACGATGCTTCTGGCACCCCTTTCTTGGTGATGTGAAATCCCCAGTCTCTGCTTGCTTCCTTTTTCTTTTATCTCTTGTGAGTTAAAAAGTGGTGCAGGCCACAGCCCAGGGAAACTCCCTTTAGGTTGGATTAGTATGTAACTGGAAATTATGGCTTTGTAACACACAGGAAGATAGCAGAAAGGAGACAACCTCACAATAGTGGGAATCATGGCCTAACCAAGCTGACACACATTTGGGGGGAACACAGTTCAATGCACAACAGGTTCTCTGTGAATACAGCCAAGTCCCCCATAGGACCTTTAGCAGTTCTTGGGGATGACAATGGCACTGTGGTCAGCTGAAAACACGAGGTATCTTTTCACATGGATTGCTGTCAAGTCTCTTTGTGGCTTTATTTTAAATTAAGCATCAGGCCCTGAGGGGTCATCCTGTAGCTGTTGGCTTGCTCTGTGTCACTCCCAGTGACCAGTCTAATCATCGTCTGCTGTTCCCCTGAGCTGTGTGATCTCCCTGTTGTACCATCTAAGTGTGCAACCACATTGTTGCAGAAGCTCTTCCTCAGGGAGTGGCACATAATGGATGAGTAAATACGTAAGCAGAATGATGCCCAGATGAAGCCCTGAGACCTGCTGGGGACACATGGCCTCCGGGTTCTTCCTGCTTCACCTGTCACGATTCTTTGAGTGCAACTTCTATCCAGACTCTGAATCTACGTGACTGGACTGCTACATGACTGGACTGTCATCCAGCTTCCATTTCTGCACTTCAAGGGATGTCTTGAGACCTGCAGTTGGTGAATGTTGACGACAGACCCTACTGGCCTCCCTATTGCAGAAGAAAGCAAGGGCATCCCAGCATGATTTGTCCTTCGAGAGCCTGTGCAGACTTCAGGTCTTTGCTCATCCCTTCTCGGCTCTGACAGCTAGTTTAATGCTGTGATCTACAGTTTTGCCTGGTGTTCAAAAACAAACAAAATATCATTGCCTTTAAGTCGATTGTGACTCATAGTGACACTATAGGACAGAGTAGAACTGCTACATAAGATTTCCAAGGAGTGCCTGTGGATTCGAACTGCTGACATTTTAGTTAGCAGTTGAACTACCAACCACTGCATCACCAGGGTTTCTTTTCCTGTATGGTGTTCAAGACCTTCTGTAATGTAGTCCTAAAAGTTCTTATTTTTCACTGTTCCCCATGGCAGTAGCAGAACAGATCTGTTTAACTGTCTATATCTGTGGCATGAGTTTCCTGTGCTTTGACTTGGATCTTGGCTATCCCTCTCCTGAGTACCCGTCTCACCTGCCCCTGACCCTTATTAGCTCTATTCTGTTGCCGTTAGTTACCATTGAGTTGGTTGTGACTCATAGTGACCTTATGTACAACAGAAAAAGACAACGCCCTGGCCTGTACTGTCCTCACAATCCTTGTTATGCTTGAGATCACTGTTGCAGCCACTGTGCCACTCCGTCTTACTGGGCATCTTTCTCTTTTTCCATGACCCTCTTCTTTACCAAGCATGATGTCTTTCTCCAGGGACTGGTCTCTCCTGATAATGTGTCCAAAGTACGTGAAGAGGAAGTCTCACCATCCTTGCTTCTGAACAGCATTCTGGCAATACTTCTTCCAAAATAGTTTTGTTTGTTCTTCTCGCAGTCCAAGGTATACTCAGTGTTCTTAGCTAACAATGTAATTCGAACGCATCAGTTTCTTCTTTGGTCTGCCTTATTCATTGTCCAGCTTTCACATGCATATAAGGCAATTGAAAAGACCGCAGATTGGGTCAGGCTAACAGTAGTCCTCAAAGTGACATCTTTGCTTTTTAATACTTTAAAGAGGTCTTTTGCAGCAGATTTGTCCAGTGCAACATGTCATTTGATTTCTTGACTTGCTGCTTCCGTAGGCATTGATTATGGATTCAAATAAAATCAAATTCTTGACAACTACAGTATTGTCTTTCTTAATCATGATGTTGCTTATTGGTCCAGAGCTATATCCTACCCATCTTTAATGCTTACTTTTTCTCCTTTGAAGCATTCTAAAGTGACTTTTTTTGTCCAGAAACCTCAAATCTGTCACTGCCAGCATTGGGCAATATCCTGTAGCTATTTGGAGATATCTCATGTGTTTTTGTGTCTTTCAACTCATAAATTTATTTTTTTAACCTCACTAGTGTTTATGTCTTATCTCTCCCATCAGCAATCAGTCCTGTGAAGGCAAATAGCCTGTTTTTCCTTCCTTTCCTCTTCTATATACTTTAAAGATTGTTATTACTCAACACATATATTGAGGAGTTCTTAAGTAATGATGGAAGACCAGTTCTGTTTGTCTGGGACAGATTAAAAAGAGAAAAGATTGACTTTAAGAGAACTCTTCTTAATCTTTGGTGTAGAAAGCATATGAGGTGTGACAATTGAGTTCATGTACTGCTAGAAAAAGTGCTACATACCTCATTGCTAAGTATCACTACAGTCACCTTGATCATCTTCAAAGTACTCCTCTTGGGAAGCTATCCATCAATGCCAGTGCTTAGTCCACCCTTCAAAGCAATTTTGGAAATCTTTTTCTGGAAGGACACCAATCTTTTTCTGGAATGACCATGGCCGTATTACCCTTGATGTCCTGAATGTCTTCAAATGTCTTCCTTTCAATAATGTCTTTATCTTTGGATAAAGAAAAAAGTCACCAAGGGCCAGATCAGGTGAGTAGGGAGGGTGCTTCAATGCAATGATTTGTTTAGTGTCTAAATACTCCCTCACAGACAGTGACTCCGTGTGAGCTGGTACGTTATGGTGATGTAAGAGCCATACGTTGTTGGGGAAAAGTTCAGGTCATTTTTATATAACTTTTCTGTGCAGCATTTTCAACACTTTCAAATAGTAAACTTGGTTAACTATTTGTCCAGGTGGTACAAATTCACAATCCCTCTGATATAAAAAAAAGTTTAGCAGCATCTTTTTGACTCTTGATTTGGACTGACAGAACTTTTTTGGTTGTGGAGAATTGGCTGATTTCCATTGTGCACTTCGATGCTTTGTTTTGGGGTCGTATTGGTACACCCATGTTTCATCACCAGTGAAAACACAGCCCAAAACATTATCTTGCTTCTGCAAAAGGTCTTAGCAAACTTTGACTTGCCTTTGCTTTTATCATCAGTGAGCTCCTTCAGGATCATTTTTTACAAGACTTTTAGTTAAGATTTTCCTAACTGTTTCTATATTGGTGTTTACTTGGTCTGCCTTAATTCTGACAGTCAGCCGACAATTTTGATGCACAATTTGATGAATTTTTGCAATGTTTTTGTCAGTTCTGCTTATTACTGGCTGCCCTGACCTCTGTTCATCAGTGATGCTTTCTCTCCCTTCAGAAAAACATTTAATACATTTGTACACTCCCATTTTCTTCATGGTATTATCCTGATAAACTTGGACTGACGTGTCCCTGATTTCACTTCCATTCTTGCCAAATTTACCAAGAAATTTAATGTTTGTTCATTGTTCTAATCCAAGCTCCAACATTCTCATGATGGCACATAAAAACATGCAACAATAATAATGCTACTCAGCAAGACATCGCCACATGTCAACACAAACACAGCTGTGAGACACTGATATACCAAGGTTATGAAACCTCACCAAGTTGTTTATACAGCGTTGCCAACGTAAGCACATGATAGCAAGTTCACAAACCTGGTTGTCAGACCTTGTACATGGCTCCTAGAATAACATGCCTGCATATGTCTTTGGAGCACAAATCGAACCATATTCATCCATAGAACAATGATATAATCACTGAGCATCTTTCAGGTGCTTACTTCTGTGATGGGCCTTAGTTAGGCAGTATTGAACAAGACAGACACACTTTTGTCCTCACTTAGCATTTAGTCTTGTAAGAAATACTGCAAAGAAGAACTGTATGCTTCTTGATCTGCTGCCCTGTGGCTTTCCTTCAGGTGGTAAGGGCCAGTCATGCCTGAATGTCAGGGTGGGCTCCTGGCACACATGTTTTTACTATGCGACCCTCCTCCTGCCCCAAATTGGCTGTAGTCAGATTGGAAGAGGACAACAGACCCAAGCTGCGGCATTCATGTTCTCTCTCTTGGCCACATGGAAATGATACAACTCCTTATTGAAGGGACAAGAGTAAGAGTTAGGAGTTGTGGAGGTTGTGTTCTACCTTGTGGATCAACAAGTAGTCCACAGCAAGAGTATGTGAAAGATGAAGGATGCAGGAGACATTCATAGAACGCCCAGTTAGTGGGGACACTCCAGTCCCTGGTTCCCCACTCTTGCAAGGTCCTCTGCCCTAACGTTCATGTGCCATCCCAATATTCTTCATCCCAATTCTCGTTATTGCTTACTCCCGTTTGAGTTAGTTTTGCTTGCAACTAGAAGGATCTCTGTCAAGAGTCTCCCCATTTCAGAGATGCAAAAAACAGGACTAGAAAAGCTAAGTGACTAGCCCAGGATCTATAGTTAGTAAGTGACTGAGCTGCAATTGAGGTCTTCAGACCAGTTCTCTACTGTTCCTGGCCTTCTAGACTGCCCCAGCGAACTGGGAAACAGAATCAGGGAAACTCTGAAACCATAAGGAAAAATGCAGGGAGCTCTGGTTAGTGCTTATGTGCTAACTAAAGGGTCAGCTGTTAGAATCCAGCAGTGACTCTGTGGGATACAGACCTGGTGATTTGCCCCTATGAAGATTTCAGCCTGTCTGTCACTCGGGGTCTGTGGGAGTCAGAGTCAACTCAGTGTCACCCAGCACCAGCAACAAGGGAAAAATGCTATTGTTCCTCAAACATGATCTGCTTCGTGTCCTAGCTGAAAGTGCCTTTCTAACATCAAACATGTTTGCCCCTTTTTTTCTGTAATCTTGTCATATACAGTACTAGTGCTGTCACCACTTACATTTTTGCCCTTGAATTTTACATCTAAGAGATTCTTCGTAGTGTGCATAGGCAGACAACAAAGGTTTCCCCATTCCTTTGTGTGTTCTTTGCATTTATCATCTTTGTTCTTGTAATCTGACATGCCTGTATAGCTTAAGGACAGGTGATTTTCTCTGAGCTGTATGATAAAGAACGTTTGTCATTAGTGCCCTGTTGGGCTAAAGTGGTTATTTTTAAATATATTTTTAAAATGAGATCATTGAAGACAATTAGAGAGTATATAAAAATAGAAAGCAAAAGTTGTACTATTTCCATTCTTCACCAGAGCTTTTAATAATATTGTAGAGAATTTTGTTCTAGTAGCTGTTTACTTGGGACATACGTTTGTGAAAATACATAGTAATTATACTCATTAACAATTTTCCATCCTACTTGCCCCCCTTGACATATTAACCTAAATAATGTTTTGTTCTATTTCAAACATTTTATAAACACCATTTTAACAACTATGTTATGGCTGCAAACCGAAAGGTCAGCAGTTCGAATCCACCAGATGCTCCTTGGAAACTCTATAGGGCAGTTCTCCTCTGAACCTATAGAGTTGCTATAGGGTCATTGTGAGTTGGAATGGACTTGATGGCAATGGGTTTGGTTTGGATTTGGTTTATATCCATTCTAGTAAGTTCAGCACAGTTTACTTAAGTGGATCATACATCCTTTTTTGCATGAAATGGAAAACAAGTATATTAGCTGTAACAACTATGCCTGTATTTGTTAGGTTGTTTACGATTGTGTGTGCGTGTGTGTGTGTGCATGTGTGTAACTATAGCTACCTGACGGCACAGTGATTATTGTTCATACTCATCTAGGGACTTCATACAAAAAAGACTTGGCAATATACTTCCATAAGGATTAAGCCAAGAAAACACTATGGAGCAATGCTCCTGTGTTACATGGGATCGCTGTGAGTCAGAGTAGGCTTGACAGCACCCAAAAATTATATAGGTAATGGTGCTGTCTTTACCGTTTGTCTTTAGGATCTTTTCTTTATGGCAGATTCCATAAAGTGGAATTATGAACAAACAGGTGTGACTCTGTGGAAGGTTTGTAGTACGTGTCAGTAAGTCCCTTTCAAACAGGGAGTGCTAATGTCTACGCCTGCTTACCAGCAGTGTGAGACGCCCCAGCAGATGGTCACTGTACATCTCTCCACCCTAAGTCCTTGAATAAGTAACATATGGAGGAATAAATAGCTGTTCCTGTTCCTGTTCTTTGAGCTTTTGAGCTCTGCTAAGAGCACTGCCCTGCCAGCAATTTATAGATCAAATGACACCTTTGGTGAGCTTTTGGTTCTTTTGTTTGATAAAGTGACTGTGCCCCCAGTGCACGGGAAACTGTGGCGAATGCGACACTATAGTTTGTATAAAAATCCTTTGGGTTTTTTTGTTTGTTTGTTTGTTTTGAATGGATGGATAAAGACTAGGTGATAATTTAAGCAAAATGGGAATACTTCATCATAATCATACTTGTCTGAGTCATCTAATGCTACCATAACAGACATACCACAAGTGGATGGCTTGAACAAAAAGAAATTTATGTCCTCATGGTAAGATAGGCTAAGAGTCTAAGTTCAGGGCATCATCTCCAGGAGAAGGCTTTCTCTGTGGGCTCTAGAGGAAGGTCCTTGTCATCAGTCTTCCTGGATTGGGAGTTTCTGAGGCCCAGAGACCCTGGGTATGAAGGATGTGCTCTGCACCACACACTGGTAGAAGGTCCGCAGCTCTCTGCTTGCTTCCCTTTCCTTTGTATCCCAAGAGATGGTCTCAAGGCAAAATACACTCATAGAGTCCCGCCTCACTAACACACCCACTGCCCATACTCCCTCCTTAATACCACAGAGGCAGGATTTACAACTTACAGGAGTACCACACAGTACCAGGAATCATGGCCCAGCCAAATTGCTGCACACATTTTTGGGGAGAGACACAATTCAATTCATGACAATACTTTTTCAAGTAAAAGGAAAAACAAAGAACTAGACTGTTTTTAACTGAAGTATTTTGTGTGTTCTGTGTTTGTGAGAAGAGAGGCTTTGTGCTTTTAGACTGGGGAGCTGGGGAGGGTCTCAGAGGAAATCAGAATTATTTGAGCTCTAAGGAAGATTAAGAGGGAAAGACCTTTGGGTCACAATACACCACTGTCTGTGTTGGGGTGCTGGAAGATGAGCCCCTTAGGTTGGAAGGAACACAGAATACACAGCGTCTGCAACAATGGACTGAAGTCCAACACGTCACCTGTTACAGTGTCAGCACAGAACTAGGTAGTGCTGCCTTCTATTGCTCCAGAGTTTACCACAAGTCACAGCCAACTTGACAGCGACTAACTGTAACAGTGACTAGCTAAAGAGGAGACAAGGTGAACATAGTAAAGACAACTCACTTGGCAGGTTGGATGTGGCTAGACTGGCAGGTATGGACTGGATTGCAAGACGGAGTCTGGAATAGTTTTAATACTCTAGACGGAGTCAGTCAAGGTTATGAGCAGGGAGGGCTGGCTACACAATGCTACAGCCACTTTAGAAAGCAGTTTGGCAATTTGTTACTAAATGTGCCATGTCAGCTCTGCTAGTAATTCCACCCTTATTCACCCAGGAGAAATGGAAACGTATGTCCATATAACCACTTTACTTTCTCAAATGGTCACAGCAGGTTTTTTTCAGAATGGCCAGAGGTTATGAGCAGGAGAGTGGCCAGAAGAGAAGCGTTCCTCAAGAGTCACAGGGGCTGGGGCCTGGGGACCATACTCTCAGGAGAACATCCAGGTCAGTTGGCCTAGCAAAGAAAATGTTCTTGCATCCCACTTTGTTAAGTGCCATCTGCGGTCTTAAAAGCTTCCAAGCAGCCATCTAAGATGCGTCAGTTGGTCCTAACCCACTTAGAGCAAAGGTGAGTGAAGAACACCAAAGAACACAAGGAAAACATTACTCCAAGAGCAAAAGATCCACATAAACCAGAGGTTCCACCAGCCCGAGACCAGAAGAACTAGATGGTGCCCGGCTACCACCAGTGAGTGCCCTGACAGGGAATACAACAGTCTCGGACAGAACAGGAGGAAAACATGGAGCAGAAATCAAATTCACTTAATGGTCTGACAGAGACTGGAGGAATCCCTGAAACTATGCCCCCAGATGCTCTGTTAACCTAGAACTGAAGCCATTCCCAAAGGCCACTCTTCAGACAAAGATTAGACAAGACCATAAAGCAAAAAATGCATGTGGGGTATGTGCTTCGGTCACACGTAAGAGACCAAACAGGCGGCTCACATCCAAAAGCAAGATAAGAAGACACGAAGGAACAGGAACTGGTCAAATGGACACAGGGCTTCTGAGATGGAAAGGGGAAGTATGCTGCCACTTTGTGGGGGTTGCCACTAATGTCAGAAAACAATATGTGTACCAACTGTATGAGAAACTAACTTGAGCTGTAAACTTTCACCTAAAGCACAATAAAATAATAATTATGGAAAGAGTATTTAAAAAGCAAACAGAATTATGCATCAGACAGATGAGTCTGGCAGTAATGTGCAAGGTGATCAAAAGGGGGTTAGCGTAAGGAAGGAAATCTGCTAGAAGACTCTTGCAGTCACCCAGGTACGAAGTGAGGGTGAGCGCTACAGATGAGGAATAAGAAAGGGCTAGGTAGAAAAGTCACCACAGAGGAAAGATCCCAAGTTTAGAGCTTACTAGACGTGCGTTCCCCTTGGTCCAAGGGAGACACAGCTCAGCTAGAGACAGATGGTGGTACCACAGTCACTAATACGGTAGAGGTCCTCAATGCATGTTTCTTGGAGCAGCGGTGTCACCCCAGAAACTTGTTAGAAATATAAACCCCCATGGAAACCCTAGGCATTAGAGACTGTTATTGAACTTGGCTGCTAACCCAAACATTGGATTTGAACTTGGCTGTTAACCCAAACCCAGATGTGCTTGAAAGAATGGCCTGGCGATCTACTTCTGTTCGATTACAGCTATTGAAAACTCAACAGAACGTAGTTCTGCTCTGGAACACATGAGGCCACCTTGAGTCAGAATCAGTTTGATGGTGGCTAGGAAGCCTCACTGCAGACAGATGGAATCAGGCACGGTGGGGCTGGGCCCAGCAAACTGTCTGCTAATAAGCCCTCCATCATTTTCTGATGCACCCTCAAGTTTCAGAACTACTAGCCTGGGGAAATTGGTGTGAGGTTCAGAGTATGTGATCCAAGAGGAACTATTCAGCTGGCTGTTGGAGCTAGGGACCTGGAGTTGAGGGAGAGGGGTGGCCTGGCAGGTGGGGATGCTGGGCTGGCTGCTCAGGGTGATGGGTGCAGACGTGGCTAGATGAATCCTCTGAGGATGAGAGTCAGTAAAAGGAAGCTAGAGAGCCCAGGGAGGTCTTGGGGATGCCGAAGTGAGACTTCTTTAACCTGCCTCAGACCAGCTAAGCAAGGGGGGGACATTTATGGAAAAGATGCTGGAGCAGTATCAAGAGCTAGGGTAGAGGGTCCATCCCGGAGCTGGGCAGATGGCTTCTCTCTCTTGATCTCTTCATCTCTTTCTTTTAATTTACTAAACCAGTGTCTGTTCAACCCCTGATTGCTACCTGCGCTGGGTGCCTGTGATGAGGTGAAAGAAGTCAGCATTCTGCCCTTAGAGCATGTTGGTCTGTCTGTCTCTCCCCCTTCTCCGTCTGTCTTAACATAAATGTTGTCTGTAGGTCTCTGGGTTCCATTCTGCCTCTCTCTCTGCAGACACCCACCCTTGCTGTGGGGAGGGTTTGGTGGAACGTAGCCACCCACAGTAGCTAAGTTCACAGCCTTCAGTCTCAGTAACTTGCAAACAGCTCACCTTCTATTCTAAACTGCTGGGGAGGGGGTGTGGCCTAGGGCACAAATCTGAAAAGCCCAGCGGGGACCCAGCTTTGGTTACATTGGCCCTGGGCTCTGGCCAGTTCAGGGCCCTGTGGTCCGTGCCGTGGGCATGGGGCTGGGCGTTCCATGAAGATGACCACGGAGCTTAGCCGTGGCCAGCAGTGTCTGTGCTCAGAGGCTGCTCCGGAGTGTGCTGCTTTCACCTTTATTAGTGTGACCTGTAGGGTGGTTGTAAGTTGGAACAGACTTGACAGGTAATGGATATTGGTATTGGGTATAGTGTGACCTGTGGGAAAAGAGGGATTTTGTTTGCATTTCCTGATGAAGTTTTTAACGGAGCACTCCAGCGATGGTGGGGCTGCATCTGGTGGGGTCAGGGTGCTCCGTTGCTGGTTTATGTGTGCTTATTAAGAGTTCCCCTTACTGTTGGGGTTGAGTGTGTCTACTATGCAGAGGGAAGTAAGGTATAGCTCTGGGGGGCAGGGTCGGGGGAGGTAGATAAACTTTGAAGCCATCTCCACCCCCAACCCTGAGAGATAATAACTGCAAGTAGAACATTGTTTGGGCATCCACGCCTGAAGGGCTCGTTCATGGTTTGGAGGGGGAAAAGGGTTTTGGGGTGGCGTCCGTGTTCTCTTTGCTGACTCATCTGTCATCCAGTTACGTTGTAGTGATTTAGACTCACTCCTCTTTCTTTACTGTTAAAACTAGGGCTCAGCTGCAAATGGTTTCCAATAAAACAAACTTCGTTCCTTTCTTTTATTAGGATATTTGTGAGTCCTAGGAGACCACGAGGGCATAGGTGTGAGTGGACCGTCTCCCATCTTCCTTAGACATGGAGCTTCAACTTGCTCACTCCTTTTTCAGTCTTGCTGTGGATGGCTTCTCTAAACTCTTTGTGCCTGAGCCAGTCATTTACCTAGCCAGCCAGCCACCCTCCCATCCATCCATGCTCCCACCCACCCACCCGTCCATCCATCCATTCGTTCATTTTTGGTGCATATCTACTATGAGTCAAGCACTGTACTAAGAGGTAGAATTCTTCCTACTTCATGTTTTCAGGCACCTATCTTGCTCTTCAATATTTCCTTCCCCTGATCCTTGAGTGGATGTTGTCAGGGAGCGATAACTGGCCCCAGCTATACAGAGTCACTTGTGGTCACCAAACCTCAGATGCTGTTTCATGTTACCATGGCTGAAATGCCTCCCCAACCCAACTTTTTCTCCTCCGTTCTACCAACTCCTTGCGTATCTTTCAAGGTATGCTGGAGCATCTCTGTCTGGAGAAGTTGTTGATTTAGAAGCCCGGTCTCTTCTTACAGAGCATTTGCTGGGGGTGTGGTAGTTTGCTTGAGCATTGCATAGCTGCGCTTGACCTCTGTGATGTCACGAGCTGTCCCACATGTGCTTGTATTTTGAGAGTGATGAATGAAGGATTGAATGCTTCTGTGGGCATTATGAAAACAAAAACATACCCAGTGCTGTTGAGTTGATTCCAACTCATAGTGACCCTATTGACAAATTAGAACTGCCCCCATAGAGTTTCCAAGGAACAACTGGCAGATTTGAACTGCTGAGCTTTTGGTTAGGAGGCATAGCACTTTAACCACTAAGCCACCAGGGTTCCCATGGGCACTGTAATGGGGAAGAAAAGAAAAGAAACCAAACCCACTGCTGTCACATCAATTCCAACTCTTGGTGGCCCTGTAGGACACAGTAGAACTACCCCATAGAGTTTCCAGGGAGCACCTGCTGGATTCAAACTGCCAACTTGGTTAGCAGCCGTAGCACTTAACCACTATGCAAAGAGAAGAAAAGGAAAGAAAAATCACCTATAATTACCCAAAGATACTTTTGGAGGCAGAGTCATTGAGTTTTTTTAATCCCTCAAATGTTTGTGGTTTAAGCACTGCGAGTCTTGCTTTTTTCTACTTAATATTAAAATAGAAATACTTTCTTGTCACCAAAATATATTTTAAAACAGGATGACCAATCTCCTCTTCTTTATTCCTGGACATTATTTTTCAAATAATACAACAGTCATGAAACACATTTGCACCTTAATCTTTGTTTGCCTCTGATTATTTCCCTTGGATGGATTCCCAGGAGTGTAATTACTGGGTCAGAGGATACAAACATTGTTGAGGTTTCCAGAGTAATGGCAACCTGCCTTCCGAAAGATTATACCACTCTCTTCCCTGTGGCAATTTTTGGCAGTTGGGCTTGGGAATTCTTTTTTTTTTCCCTTTCTTTTTTTCATGGTAAGTATATATGTAACAAGTCTTTGCCTTTTCAACATTTTTCACATGCGTAATTCAGTGACATGAATTATGTTTTTATGTTGTTGTTAAGTGCCATCGAGTTGACTCCAACACACAGTGACCCTGTGCACAACAGAAGAAAGCATTGCCTGCTACTGCACCACGCCCACAGTTGTTTTTATGCTTACGCCCATTGTTGAAGCCGCCATTGTCAATCCATCTCCTTGGAGGGTCTTCCTCTTTTTTGCTGACCCTCTACTTTACCAAACATGATGTTGTTCTCCAGGAACTGATTCCCCTGACAACATGTCCAAAATATGAAAGATACCATCTTGCCATCCTTGCTTCCAGGGAGCACTCTGGTTGTAGTTCTTTCAGAACAGATCTGTTTGTTCTTTTGAAAGTCCATAATACATTCAGTATTCTTCTCCAGCATCACAATTCACAGGCATCAGTTCTTCTGTCTTCCTTATTCATTGTCCAGCTTTCACATGCATATGATGTGACTGAAAATACCACAGTATGGACCAGGCACACCTTAGTCTTCAAAGTGATGTTACTTCTCAACACTTAAAGATCTTTTGCAGCAGATTTCCTCAATGCAGTGCATCTTTTGTTTTCTTGACTGCTGCTTCCATGGACGTTGATCATAGAACCAAGTGAAATGGAATCCTTGACAACCTCAGTCCTTTCTCCATTTATCACGATGTTGCTTACTGGTCCAGCTGTGAGGATTTTTGTTTTCTTGATGTTGAGGTGCAGTCCATACTGAAGGCTGTAGTCTTGGATCTTCACTAGTATTTCCAAGTCTCTTCACTTTTACAAGCAAAGTTGTATCATCTGCATAATGCAGATTGTTAATGAGTCTTCCTCCAATCCTGATGCTATATTCTTTTTTATATAGTCCAGCTTCTTGGATTATTTACTCACCACAGATTGAAAAGCTATTGTGAGAGGATTGCAACCCTGATGTCCACCTTTCCTGACTTTAAACCACGCAATGTCCCTTTGTTCTGTTCACACAACTGCCTCTTGATCCATGTACAGATTCTGTAAGAGCACAATTAAGAGTTCTGGAGTTCACATTCTCTGCATTGTTATCCATAATTTGATATGATTCACGCATCTGAATGCTTTTGCATAGTCCGTAAAACATAGGTAAACATCTTTCTGGTATTTCCTGCTTTCAGCCAAGATCCATCTGACAATCAGCAATGATATCCCTGATTCCACGTTCTCTTCTATATCTGGCTTGAATTTCTGGTAGTTTCCTGTCAGTATGCTGATGCAGTCACTTTTAATGATGTTGAGCAAAATTTTACTTAAGTGTGATATTAATGACATTGCTCAATAATTTCTGCATTTGGCTGGATCACCTTTCTTGGGAATAGGCATAAATATGGATCTCTTCCAGTCACTTGGCCAGGTAGCTGTCCTCATAGGTGAGTGAGCACTTCCAGCGCCACATCTGGTTTTTGAAACTTCTCAGTGGCTGTCCCATCAGTTCCTGGAGCCTTGTTTTTCTCCAGTGCCTTCAGTGCAGCTTTGGCTTCTTCTTTCATTACCATTGATTCCTGATCATATGCTACTTCTTCAAATGGTGGAACATCGACCTGTTCTTTCTAGTATAACGACTCTGTGTATTCCTTCCATCTTCTTTTGATACTTCTTGAGTCACTTAATATTTTCCCTAAAGAATCCTTCCCTATTGCCACTTGGGGCTTGAATTTTTTTCTCCAGTTCTTTCAGCTTGAGAAAGGCAGAGCATGTTCTTCCCTTTTGAATTTCTATTTCCAGGTCTTTTCACATGTCGTTATAATACTTTGTCTTCTCGAGCCACCTTTTGAAATCATCTGTTCAGTTCTTTTACTTCATCATTTCTTCCTTTTGCTTTAGCTACTCAATGTTCAAGAGCAAGTTTCAGAGTCTCTTCTGACATCCAATTTGGTCTTTTCTTTGTTTCCTGTCTTTTTTCATCTATGATGTCTTTGATGTCATTCCACAATTCATAAGGTCTTCACACATTAGTGTTCAGTGCACCAATTCTGTTCTTGAGATGATCTTTAAACTCAGGTGGGATATACTCAAGCTTGTACTTTGACTCTTGTTGGACTTGTTCTAATTTTCTTCAGTTTGAACTTGCATGTGAGTGGTTGATGGTCTGTACTGTAGTCAGCGTCTGGTCTTGTTCTGACTGATGATATTGAGCTTTTCCATCATCTCTTTCCACAGATGTAGTCAATTTGATTTCTGTGTATTCCATCTGGCGAGGTCCATGTGTACAGTCATCATTTATGTTGATGAAAAAAGGTGTTTCCAGTAAAGAAATTGCTGGTCTTGCGAAATTCTGTCATGCAATTTCTGGCATCATCTCTATCAACGAGGCCATATTTTTCCAACCAGCAATCCTTCTTCATTTCCAACTTTTACATTCCAATCATCAATAATTATCAATGCATCCTGATTGCATGTTCGATCAATTTCAGACTGCAGAAGCTGGTAAAAATCTTCCATTTCTTCATCATTGGCCTCAGTGGTTGGTGGATAAATTTGAATAATAGTCATATTAACTGGCCTTCCTTGTAGGCATAGGGATTTTATCATATCCAGGACAGCACTGCACTTCAGGACAGATCTTGCAATTTTTTTGGGACAGTGAATGCAACGCTTTTCCTCTTCAAGTTGTCATTCATGGCATGGTAGGCCGTGTGATTGTCTGATTCAGAATGGCCAGTGTGGGTCCATTTCAGCTCACAAATGCCTAGGATATCAATGGTGTATGCCTTCCATCTCATTTTTGACAATTTCAAATTTTGTGAGATTCATACGTTGTGTATTCTATGTTCCAGTTATTAATAGATGTTTGCAGCTGTTTCTTCTCATTTTGATTCATGTTACATCAGCAAATGAAGCGTGACCCTGTCTGCATCATTCAGGTTACCTCTACTCTGACAAGACAGCTCTTCCCTAGTCGTCTTTGAAGTGTCTTCCAACCTGAGGGCTCATTTTCTGGCGCTATATCTGACAGTGTTCCACTGCTGTTCATAAGGTTTTCACTGGCTAGTTCTTTTCAGAAGTAGATCTCTGGGTCCTTCTTGGTGGTCTGTGTTAGTCTGGAAGCTCAGCTGAAACCCGTCCACCATGGGTGACGCTGCTGGTATCTGAATACAGTGGCATAGCTTCCAGCATCACAGCAACAAGCAAGCCACTGCAGTGTGACAAACTAACATTTTTTTTTTTAATGTTGGTCAAACATTATCACTATCGGTTTCCAGATTTCCCTATCATTCTTAGAAGCTCCATGTCCTCTAAGCATTAAGTCCCTCTTTCTCCCTCCCTCCTACCCACTTCTGGTGACCAGTAATAAACTTTGACCTGTGTACACTTGTTTATTCTAAGCCAAAGCAAACCCACTGCTGTCGAGATGATACCAACTCATAGTGACCCTATAGGACAGAGTGGAACTGCCCCATAGAGTTTCCCAGGTGTTCTTGGTGGATTCAGATCACTGACTTTTTGGCTAGCAGCTGTAGCAACTTAACTACTATGCCATCTGGATTTCCTTGCCTATTCTAGACATGTCATATTAGTGGAATCTTATAGTATTTGACCACTGATGTATGATTTATTTCACTCAGCATGCTTTCCAAATTCCTCTTTGTGGTTGCATCTACCAGGACTCCAGTTATGCCCGAGTAGTACTCCACCACATGTATGTACCACATTCTGTTGATCTGTGCATCTGTTGACCAGCGTTTAGGCTGTTCCACCTTTTGGTTATTGTGACTTAGTGCCACCACGAATGGGTTCAGAAGCCTTGAAGGGAGAGGCAGGAAACCAGGCATCACTAGCCTCCTGCCTGGTTGTTTGGAGGAAGCTAAGATTTTCCTGTAATGGGGCAGAGATGTGGAGAAAGGACACCATGCTGCAACCCTATTGGCTGGGAGCTGGCTTTCAATGACAAGGGCTGATGCCGTCGCTGTCATCATAGATGCCCTTTTCCAGGCCAGTCTCTGGGACTCAGGAACCTCCCCCAGTGACTGTGGCAGCTTTCCAAAGCAGGCAGAGGGGAGGAAGCTGCTTGCTGACCTCTGGGCACTCAGCTCAAGGCAGCCCTGCATTAGCCAGTATTCATTAAAGAAGAACTGAATGTTTGGGAAGCTTTACAAAGCCTGCTGGGAATTAAAGAAGTGTGGATTGTCACAGCGGGAAAGATCATCCCTATGGGCTCTTCTGCATGCAGCCTCCTGGCGATTGAAGCCAAGGAACAAATGTCGCTTTGAAAGGTTATTGGTTTGCCTTGCAGGCAAATGGAGCTGCCTGGGAATTGAACTTGCAACCTCTTGAACCCTCACATCTGTTGAGATATTAAGTATACGCTGATGGTACTGCTTGTTTTTGCAGGCATACTTGTGGAATTGATACCATTTAGGGGATATTTGGAAAAATAAAATCTCATTTTTATTTTCCACCTTATTGTATATAGTGAGGATAATCTCTGATAAATTATGTTTTGCAATTTACATGATATTCTCCCTTAGTAAATTAGCCAAAAATAATTTATTAAGGAGTTTAGCATTCACCAGATGGGAGATATGAAACTGGTATCTCATATCTTCTGGTCGGCCCTTAAAATGCTCTCGTCTCAATTAATGTTTAAAGAGCATTCCCCTTCATGGAACCTTTTTTTCCTCCTTTTTTGTACATGAGGAAACTGATGCTCCTTGTTGTTGTAAGTCGCTGTCAAGTTGCCCCCTCAGCTCATAGAGACCACAAGCTCAGTGGAATGAGGCACTGCCCCTTGTGCCATCCCCGTGATCAGCTGGGGATCAGACCACTGTGATCCACAGGGTTTTCACAAATAGATCACTAGATGGTTCTTCTGCCCTGCTCTTTTACGTATCACAGCCACACTCAAGCCTTTGCTGACGCGTGGGTGAGGGCTGCTCACGTGGGGCTTTGCTGGGAGTTAAACCCAAGTCTCCCACATGGAAGGCAAGAACTCTGCCACTGAGCCACCAGTACCCCAAGTGGAGCAGCACAGCCAAAACAAGCCCACTGCCAGACTCCTGGCGACACTATGGGACAGTATAACTGCCCCACAGGGTTTTCAAGGCAGTAGATGTTTATGGAAGCAGACTGCCACATATTTCTCCCACAGAGTGGCCAGTAGTTTCGAACCACTGATCTTTTGGTAGGCAGCTGAGCACTTTAACCACTGCACCACCATACCTCCCTAACTGGAGCTTGGGAAGTTAAATAATTAAAATCAATTTAAAAAAACTGGTTAGTGTTGGACATGAGATGAGAATCTATACCTGAATCCAAAGTCCCTTTCTCCTCTCAGGGGGTCATTTGACTCCTAGCTGTGGCACATTAAGCCAGCTGCCAGCATTTGCTTCCAGGCCTAGCAGAGCTGTATACCCAAGAAGAGCTTGCTGTGATTTATGGCAGTGTATGTATCCCGGAGAAGTGCTTCCGTCTGGCTCCGGGGAGGATTTTAGTCAGGAACCTCAGATGGAGCTCCCACTGTTCTGACCAGCGGATCGTCCCCGTGGGGTGGTTTTCTTCAGCTAAGGCAGCATTGATTCCTAAGCATCCACTTTCCATGTTCACCTTGTCCATGCCCAGGCAACTGCTCCATTGGATTTCTGGCTCTCTCAGCTCAGGAATCAAATCCTCATGTTTTGGTCCAGTTGTGAGTTGGGTTAATTGATGGTGCTGAGACAATGAGGGCTTGACGCACTTAGAGAACAATCGGATCATTTGTGTCCTTCAGTGGACAGCAGTTCAGTGGGAGACAAGAAGCTAGAGGACCTAAGCTTTCAACCATCCTTCATCAGAGGTCTGAAAAGGCTGTGTGACTTGGTCAAGGCCCCCTCCTTCATTGTCTTTTTTTTCTTAAGTTTTGGCTGCATGAGTCTGTTGGACTTAGCAAGAGCCAAAAGGGGGCTTTTCTTTGTGAAGAGGCGGGGAGTTGTAACTAGACCCCAGGAGGCACCAGGAGCAGCTATCAGGATTCCCCTGTCTCCTCACCTTCGTTGCCCCAGAACCATGATCTCACGTGGCATCTCTCTAGCTGCAGGTGCTTTATCTTCTCTCTCTGTGTGTCTTATTTCTCTGCCTTTGACTCTCCAGACTGTATTTCATGTCTACAGGGCCAACCAGTCTTGGCTGCCCATGTTGATAGTTGCTGCTGCTGAGTTTGTGTCTCTTTCAATGATCTACTTCTGAAAATTAGCCAGTGAAAACCTACAGATTCCAGCAATCCCATCTGTAACTGTCTGCAGGGATAATGCGGGACTGTGAGGCATCTTGTTCCCCTGGCACATAGGGTCACCATGAGTCAGGCAGGCTGACTCAATGACAGATAAGATCCCCAGCTTGAGTATACAGCAGGAACCACTCAGTCATGTTTCCTGCTGCTAATTCCTAGAAAACAGAACCTGATTGCCTAGGGTCAAGGACAGGGTATGTAAAAGGAATATATGGCAGGTGAAAGGCACAGTTCTCAGGGAGGAGGGACGTGGGCTGGGCAAAAAGCACCCTAAAGAGTGGCTGTCAGTAGAGAAAAGCAAGAGCAAACCGGTAGAATTTGGAACAAGAAGCAATAGATCGTAGGTGACAGATTGAGCTCAGAGCAATGAAGAGCTGCTGTGAGAGTGCCACACGGTGGACTGGACTACTCAGGTGACGGTGAGTTTCCGTACTTTCTCCAGCAGAGACAGGAACATCATCCTTGAGGGAGTTCAAGCATCTGCGGGAGATGACCAGATAGCCTTCAAGATTCCTTGTCGCCTTTTCAGTCTGGCTGTAGGGTCACTATGAGTCAGAAATGGCTCAACAGCAGTGGGGATTTGGGGACTGTACTGCTGCCTCTGCTACAGACCCTTTCCTTGGGTTGTCTTTGCCTAGAGAAAAGATTAGAGGGACATATACTAGAATTTTAACTGCTGTTATTGCTGGAGAATGGGACTGCAGGTGATTTTGAGTTTATTCTTTTCTGTGTTTTAAACTTGTTCTACAATAAACACCAGTAAGTTGCTTTTGTGTTAATAGTAAACAAGTGAAACTCAGTAGTTGAGTTTAACTCAACCGCTGTCGTATTTGTTGAGTTTCTGCTCTGGTTGGTACTTGGTTTCTTTCCAATGAAGAAAATGCAGTCCCTGTCCTTAAGAAATATATAGCCTAGTGGGGAGAGGAGACATAGTCACATATAGCTCAAACTGAAAGGAGATTAGATGAAGTGCTAATAGACTATTACAGAGCACGTGGAAGGCAGACGAGTACTGTGACCCTCCTTCTTAGGAGCTCAGGGAAGGGCTTCTTGAAGAGTAGCAGCAGACCGGGGCGTCAAACGATGGTGCTCCACTGGGCACTTTTGCTCCAAAGTGACACTTAACAGTATCTGGAGACGTTTTTGGTTGTTGCACCTGGAGGGGAGGTAGTGCTACCGGCATGTAGTGGCCAGAAGCCAGGGATGCTACCACACGCTGCCCAGTGCTCAGGACAGCCCTTACAACAGGGAATTATCTGGTCCCAGTGGACAGCTCAGTGGCGTACTGGTTAAGTGCTACTGCTACTAAGCAAAAGATCAACAGTTGAGGTCTACCAGGTGCTCCTTGGAGACTCTGTGGGCAGTTGTATTCTGTCCTATAGGGTCGCTATAAGTTGAAATCGACTCAACGGCAATGAGGTTTTTTGTCAGTGGTGTTGAGGCTGAGAAACCCTAGTGTAGAAGCAAGGTTAGGACAGTGGCAGGCAGAATGTTTCAGGAAAGGCGAGTGACGTCGGAGTGCTGGAGCAGATATTCATGACATGTACTCAGGAACATTGGAGGTACTGCAGCGGAGGGCTCTGGCTGGAAGCCAGAGGCTGTCAATCTCGAGAGAAGCAGATGGGAAGTTTTCTGTGGTTGGCAGAGAGCTGCGGAAGCTCGTGGAACAGTGCAGTCGCTCCATCAGGAATGGGATCAGTTTCTTTTCCCCCAGCTCTACTTTGTTTCTTGCTTACCTGTACATTCACAGAGCCTGAAACACACCCCTTATTTTCCTGTTTGCCTCCCTACTCCATCTGTTCTTTGTTTTCTAGCCGGCCATAGGAAAGTTCTCTCAGCACTCTTGCCTGTTGACTTGGGATTCCCATGTGTTGGTGACAGAAGAACATGACAAAAAAGGATACCCGTGGACTACTCAGCTTCCTCCTGCAATTTCCAGGACTATCTCATAGCAAGGGGCAGCTGTCCGTAGCTGTTCTGGCCTTTAGCAGCTTTGCTTATCACCATTATCCGGGTGTTTGCCCGCATTCTTCCCCTGCATCCAAATGCAGCGTAGAGTGTGGTGGGAATGGTGCACGCTCAGCAGTGTTTGCACAGTGACAGATGGGCAGAAGTCCCAGCTGGACACAGGTCAGCCCACAGTGGTGGGGTTAGAGACTGCCTGAGCTGTGGATACCCCAGCCCTCTCCAGGGTGCACGCCTCATTCGTCCTCTCCTGGCTTGTCAGCCATAGAGCAGTGCTGGACGCTGTACTCACAGGCACCAGCTAAGTATTTCCTGAATGAAAGAATGCGGAGACTGCATCCAGGGAGGTGGGTAATGGCCTGTAAGCTCCCGGTCAGCTGCGATCAGAGCTGAGCCTGCCGCGGCTCCGCCAAACCCCACTCTGCATCCGGAGATAGTGTGAGGGTGTTAACACCCCCGTAGTGCTGATAAGTGCAGCAAGGCCAATCGGAACAGAGCAGGACTCACAGAATACTCCTGGAAATTTCAGCCAGAAGCCTGGTGTCCTGTATCCCCTTCAGAGTGCAAGTCCCTAGTGCCTCCCCCTGCGCCTCAGCTGCCTGGATCTTCCCCAAAGATGCCTCCTTTAGGGAGTCCTATGGGCTCCAAACTCCTCTTGTTCTAGAATTTCAAGCTCCATCCTTTCATGCTCTCTCTCTTCAGGCAGGCGGACACACCCTAAACCAAAACCTTGCAGGACCAGGAAGCTGTTAAATTCCACACTAAAATGCTGGGAGTTGGGAGCTGGGAGCTGGGAGCTGGGAGCTAGGAGCTGGGAGCTGGGAGCTGGGAGCTGGGAGCTACTCCTTGCCAGTCCTTGTGGTTCTTCTAGGTCTGTGGCTCAGCACAGGTGCTTACCTGCAGGCTCGTGGAGGTGGGCGGTGGGAGGTGGGATCCTGTTTGGTACTGAAGCTGTGGCCGACGAGACCATTTATCAGGACAGTAAGGCTTTCAGATTCAGGTTGGCTCCCTCCATGTGGAGACCTGCCTTCAGTTCCTGGCCAGCGCAGCCCAAGCACAGACGCTGTGTGTTTGTTACTGAAGGCTTGCCTGTTGCTCTGGTGCTGACAAGGTCTCAGCAGAGCTTCCAGACTAAGACTAGGAAGAAAGGCCTGGTGATCAACTTCCAAAAATCAGGCAATGAAAACTCTGTGGTCTGATCCCATGGCGCTTGAGGTGACCGTGAGTTGATGACTGTGTCAGGGACAGCTAATAACAACACACCGTTTATGGTAAAGTCTACTTGGCCCAGACACACAGACAGAAGGGAGCTGTGTGAGCCTGTCAGTCATTCTCTGCCTTTGTTTTGGAGAGAGACCCAGGCTGGACCCAACTGTCCTCTGAGACCCTCCCCCAGCCCCGTCAAGCCTTCCAGGAAGAGACAACTCACTGGAGTCACACACCCACATTGAATCAGGGTACAGGATGCTTTCCTGTGGTTCCCCCTCCACATCTCCATGACACAGCGACACTGGAAATTTTAATGCCCTCAGGGACCTCCTTGTCTCCCAGCCACCTGATGATGCTGCATCTTGTAGGCTCATAGGGTTTGACCTAGCCCCACCCTCTACGGATGGCTCCCATGTCACCCCCTAGTGGTGGAGCACCAGTCAACAGTCCTCTGCTCAAGCCTTCCCCCATAGGAAAAGCAATTGCGGATCTCGTTTGGGGCATTTCTTTGTATATTACTGCATTTGGCCCTCTCATGAGCACCCTGTTTAGGAGAGCAGACGAAACAAGGGAGGCTCACAGGTGCTTGTCCAAGGACCCACATCTGGCAGGTATTGTGGTACAGACCACTGCCAAGATCCCAAGCTCCCAGGTCTCAGAGGCCATCCCTCCTTTCATGACAAGCTTAGAGTAGGAGTGACCTCATAGCTGCGGGGGGAGGGAGGCCATGTCTCTATCCACATTGACCAGCTCAGCAGGTGGAGGATGGCAGACATCTCTTGCAGGTGACATGGGTATCGATGGAGGTCGAGTGGTTTCCAGCACAGTGCCCAGCACATAGTAGGCCCAGCCAAACCAAACCTGTTACCTACCGTTGAGTCTGTTCTGACTCATAGCAACCCTATAGGACAGAGTAGAACTGCTCCATGGAGTTTCTGGGGAGCACCTGATACATTTGGACTGCTGACTTTTGGGTTAGCAGCAATCTCAATTGTCTAGTGCTGGTGTAACAGAAATACCCAAAGAGAAACTTACTTTCTTGCAGAAAGGTACGCTGAAAGTCCAAATTCAGGGGATCGGCTCCAGGGGAAGTCTTTCTCTGTTGGCTCTGGAGGAAGGTCCTTGAGGTCCATCTTCCCCTGGACTGGAAGCTTCTGAGACATGGGGACCCCAAGTCCAAAGGATGCCCAGTACTGCTTCTTTTCTGGTGGTATGAGGTCCCACAGTCTCTGTTTGCTTCCCTTCCTTTTATATACCAAGAGATTGCCTCAAGGCACAATACAATCTTACATGTTGAGTCCTAGCCCACCAACACAACTGTCGCCCATCCTCCCTCACTGACATCATAGCCAAGCCAGCCAAGTGCATAGAGGCAGGATTTATATTATACAGGAACATCAGACAATACTGGGACATCATGACCTAGGCAAACTGCTGCACACATTTTTCGGGGTACACAGTTCAATCTATGACAGCAGACAAGTGCTTAACTGTTGCCAACTGGAGCAAGTTTGTTCCACCTGCCACTGTAGCCGAAAATTCAGAGATAGTATGGGGTTCAAGGAATAATTTATTTGTAGATCTGCTAGCAATCTGGGAGACAGTGAGCCAAAAGCTTTCCCCCTTGGGTTACATTTCCAGTGGCTTTTATAGCCAGGATTCAAAGCAGTAGGAGATTGTCACAGAACAGTAAGAGTTAGGAGATTTCATTACATCTAACAAACAGTGTGAATCATCCAAAATTTTGTCACAGGATAATCAAACAGAGTAAACTATCTAAAATTTGTCACAAGACAATCAAACAGTGTAAATTACCCAAAAGCTTGTCACAGGATAATTTAACAGAGTAAATTATCTAAAATTGGTTACAGGATAATCAAGCAGAGTAAACTATCCAAAAATTTTTTACCTCTCTCTGAGGTCTTAATCAGTTTTATTTCATCAGAGATAGGCAGAGGAATGTAGATCTGCTAATCTGGTTTTAGGGTGAGAATTAAGGCAAGGGAGGGAATGTAGCTTGATAACCTAAGTGACCTTTGTTAGGTTCTTATAGTCACCACTATAACCACTAGACCTCTGGAGTTTATAGCAGGTCCACAGTGGAGGCTTTTGTATGATGCCTTCAGTTTTTAGGCAAGAAGACACAGGTGTGATAAGTTTCTCCTAATATCTCTTGATATGAATTAGCCTGTTCCTGAACCTCAGTGTGGTGTTGTTGTTGTTGCTGTTGTTGGTTGCCATTGAGTTGATGCTAGCTCTTGGTGACTTATATGTGCAGAGTACAACTGCTCCCTGGGGTTTTCAAGGCTGACAGCTTTCATCAGCAGATAGCCATCCTGTCTGGCAAGGTGCCACTGTTAACCACCAACCTAAACAGAGTCCATGTCATGTGCTGCAAACAGCCCATCTTTGAGACAGGGGTGAGATGAGAAGCAAGAAGTTTTATTATGTTCTGGTACACAAGGAAACACAGGGGATAGATTCCTCCAAAGTTGGCCTCCCTGAAATGGAGACTACCTGGATGTTTTATAGAAAAAAAGAGTAAAGGTATTATCAGTCCAAGGAATTTTAGAATTCTTCTTTGGGTGGTCTCTCCCAGGTAAGGTTGATATCTTAATTGGTGTTTTGGCCTGGAGGTGTTCTGGGCCCAGTCACAAGGCAGATCCTTTGTTTTTCTTTTATGGTTTTTAGATTATTATCACTTGTTTTTCCACAGTCCTAAAGAGAGCATAGGTTAGTCTTCCACTTGAGAGAAACAATGGGCTCTTGCTTGGAGACAGAATTAAGAAACACAGTGTTGCAGGTTATGTTTAAGATGTGGCCAGCCATCTGACTCTGCCTGGTCTACCCCTGGGGTAGACTGGAACCTTTCAGCTTATAGCCGGGCACCACCAGGGACCCTTAAAATGCAGTGTAAGACATAGAGATCAGGCAGCTGGTTGGACATCGTTAATTCTGCTTTTATTTTCTGAGTCTTTGGTGGTAGTTTTGTTGTTGGGTTGCTGTTTTGTTTTTGCCTTGGTGTGTGAAACTGTCCTCAGTGTGTGATTATCTCAGTTTAAACAGGGTGTGGTATGGAGAACGGGACAGGGTGGACATGGGTGTGGGGAGCAGAGAAGGACAGGGCGCAAGACCAAGTTCAGAGCAGATGGTGCGGGATGAAGGAGAGATGTATCTGCAAGGCTGTTATTTGCCCAGTTTCTAGAGTTTGAGACTTACTATGGGATTCCAGTGTGTGCCTCAAGGACATTCATAATTTGTCCTTGCCCCCAAGCCTCTAGTTCAAGCAGGACCTCTCAGCACCGTCTCTGGTTTCTGCTCCGTGGACACTGTTCCTTGTGTCTTTAGGTGACACCTCTGAAGGTTGGACCCTGCTGTGGAACTTGCCTGTCCTTCTTGGGTTTCCACTTTGCCCACACCTGTGATCATGGCCATTTGGGAATCACAAATGGAAAAGGATGCATATTGTTTTCATTCTGAAGCAAATAAAATTTCTGAAGTCCCCATTATCAAATTCAACTCTTTCTGTTTTTCTGTCTTGAAATTTCTCACTCCTTAAAAAAAAAAATCCAAGCTAAACCCATCACCACTGAATCACCACTAGTGACTCTATAGGACAGAGTAGAACTGCCCCACAGAGCTTCCAAGGAGTGCCTGGTAGATTCAGACTGCTGACTTTTTGGTTATCAGCTGTAGCACTTAACCACTACGCCACCCGGGCTTCCCTCTCTCCCTAGTGACCTAGTTTTATCCATTCTCTTCAGCTCTGCAAAAGCAGATGGCACGGTTGTTAAAAGAGTAGTGCTCCTTCTGTGGTAGTTGAGACAAATAGCTTTATTTTATAAACAAAGCAGTATGTGTCCTAGCAGTGTTTCCTAGTACCTTTCAGAGCACTATCAAGGATTGCCCTTCAAAGCATCAAAAACAAAAACAGTGATTATTCAGTCGAGGCCCCCCCTTCCTCACTTGGGGACCGTTGGGCACCCCTGGAGTTCCACAGCACAGCAGAGAGGTTTCCATTCTAAGGCTCTCCCAGGGACGTGGTGGTTTTCAGTACTGGCACCTGCAGGGTGGGTGTGTAAGGGGTGTCACAGGGAGCCCTCCCTGCGGCTCCAGGCCTCCTCAGGGTGGCCTCAAGAGTAAGGTTCCAGAGAATTCCAAGCCAGAACAGTCTTTAAGGAACCATCAAATGCTAACTTGCTCGTGGTTAGACAAGTGTTCGGGAGTCTCTTCTCAAAATGTAAACTTCATTCACTGAAGGAAAACTGTCTGTTTTCCTGTTTTCTTTCTTTTATGGGGTTTTGTGGTCTAACCAAGGAGACCTGATGGGGTGGAGATAAAGCATGGGGCTGCTGACTCGGAGTGGGCAGTTTGAAGCCCTCGGCTGGTCTGAGGCTGTCTGCTTTCATCAAGATCGCAGCTTTGGAAATCCCATGAGGCCATTCTGCGGCGCCCCGCGGGGCTGCTACCAGTTGGAATGGACTCCAGCCGGTGGTGGTTTTTATGGGTGTCTAATCACGAAGGCATTCTGAGCATGAGCCAAATAGCCATCTATTTTAGGGAATTTGTGTATGTGTGGTAGGCAGACGTGCAAAATTAATTTGGATTCTATACATATATGTATATGTGTGTATGCATATATATGTATACATATGCGCATACGTGTATGTGTGTACCTGTGCTTGCACATGTGTATACATGCATGTATACACACACACACACATATATATATGTAGTCAAGCCAAGCCAAGTGCCGTCTAGTCAGATCCAACTCACGTCGACCCTGTATATAATATATATAAAGTAAGTCTGTATTCTGAGACCCTCTGAGCAGGCCCGGGTCAGGTCCGGGCTTGCTTTGCTCTCCTGTAGTTCCTCTGTCCCCTCAGGTGAAGTGATACAATGCTTGGTGAGGCAGCAGCCACAGCCTTTCCCCTCACAGGCCTGGAAGTGTGGTGATTTTCTTTTTTTTGTTGTGATTAAGTGAAAGTTTACAATCCAAGTCAGTTTTGCATACTCACCTCTCTGCAACTCGATCTGGTCTCCTCACCCTGTGACGGCCCACTCTTCTCTTTCGCTCTTTACCTCTAGTATCTACTCAACCAACACTTGTCTCTTCCTCTCCACCCTCTCCTCTTGCCTCTAGAAAGAAACCAGTAGGACAGTCATATATATATATCATATATATATATGTATGTGTGTGTATATATACATATGTATATATTTGTGTGTGTATATATATATATATATATATATACACACAAAACCATAAAGTGCACACACACCACATGCTCACTCTGTGTCCCCAAGTCCAGTCCATTCTTTGTCTGAAGAGTTCACTACTGGCTCCAGATCTGGGCTAGCAGCAAGTCTAGAGGCCATGTTCCCAGGGGACCCTCCAGGCTGTCGGACCATCAGTTCTGGTCTTTTAGGAGAGTTCTTGAGCTGCATGCCTGTTCTTCTCATGCTACATCAGGGACTCTACGTTGCGTTCCCTGTCAGGGCTGTTTTTGGTGGTGGCTAGGCACCGTCTGGTCTTGGGGCTGATGTAGTCTCCCAATCATACAGGTCCTTCTGTCTCCTGGGCTCATTTCTCCTCATGTCTTTGATGTTTTCAGTTGTCATCTGTTCCAGGTGGTTTGGGACCAATTGATGTTCCTCTGACGGCAGTTTGCTGGCTTTTTAAGATTCCAGATGCCACTCACCAATACGGGGTGCAGAAGACTCTCTTAGAAAAAGACGAGTTATCCCATTTAACCTTGATGTCCCTTGAAAACATGGTTCTCAGACTGCTGTCCCTGCTACTCTGTCCTTTGAAATGTTGGGTTCAGTTTAGAAAACCTTTAAGCCTGCTTATGCTGACCTGCCTTCTACTGGGTGCTGTCACTCCCTTCACCTGACTGTCCTACTAACTGTCTAATCTGTGAATAACCCCTTCCCTCCCTTTCAACCCACTCTTGTAGCCATCAGAGAGACTTTTCTTATAATAGTGGTCAGATCTGACTCGAAGACACTTGGCTTGGCCATACAATATTTGTCCTTTTGCTGCTGACTAACTTCTCTCAGCCTGATGTCTTCCAGTTGATTCCAGGTTATGTTTTCCAAAATCATCATTGTTCTTTATCATTGCGTAGTGTTCCATTGCATATATGTTTGTTTATACAGTTTGTTTCCATCTTTGTTGTTGATTCCATCTTTGCTGTTGTGGATAGTGCTATGTAAACATTCATCTGCATGTATCTGTTTGTGTGACAGCCCTTATTTCTGTAGAATATATTCCAAGCAGTGGAATTGTTGGATCATGTGATATTTCTATTTTGAGCTTTGTAAGAAAGTGCAAAAAGGTTGTATGATTTTACGTTCCCACCAGCAGTGTAAAAGAGTTCCAATCTCTCCATAGCCTCTCCAGCATTTGCTATTTTGTGTGTTTTGGATTATTGCCAGTCTTGTTGGGGTGAAATGGTGGCTCACTGTAGTTTTGATTTGGATTTCTCTAACGGCTAATAATCATGAGCATTTCCTCATTGTGTCTTTTGGCTGTCTGGATGTCTTCTTGGGTGAAGTATTTGTCCATCTCCTTTGCCCGTTGCTTAATTGGGATATTTGTCTTTTTCTTGTGGACATTTTGCAGTAGATTATGGAGATTAGACATTGATCACATATGTGGTTGCAAATATTTTTTTCCCATTCTGTAGGCAGTCTTTTAACTCTCTTGATAAAGTCTTTGGATGAGCATAAGTGTTTGATTTTTAGTAATTCCCATTTATCTATTTTCTCTTCTGCTGTTTGTGCATTGTAAGATTTTTGTAGTCTGTTTAAGCCGTGTATTAGAACTTCAAGTGTTGTCCCTGTTTTTTCTTCCATAATCTTTATCATTTTAGATCTGATATTTAAGTCTTTGATCCATTCTGAATTTAAGTGATTTGAATTATCCATTTGAATTATTGTGTAAGGTGTGAGATATGAGTCTTGTTTCAGTTTTTTGCAAATGGATATCCAGTTTTGCCAACATCATTTGTTTAACAAGACCGTTTTTACCCCAATTTATGATCTTTGGGCCTTTGTCAAATATCTGTTTGTAGGTGGGCAGTGATATTTCTGGATTCTCTCTTCTGTTCCATGGGTCTGTGTATCTATTTTTGTACCAGTGTCAAGCTGTTTTGACTACTGTGGCAGTGTAATAGATTCTAAGGCTAGGTAGTGTGAGGCCTCCCACTGTGTTCCTCTTCTTTACTAGTGCTTTACTTATCCAGGGTTGGAAACACAGTAATTTCTGATGAGCAACATGATTATTTATAACCAGGCTACCTCAGATCTTTCCAGGAAAAAAGTCCAAGTATATAAAAAAGAGATACATACAATTTAAATAGCGGAAACATTTTTAATAGTATAACTCTTGTACCCATAACCAAACCTATTGCTATCAAGTCAATTCTGACTCATAGGGACCCTATAGAACAGAATAGAACTGCCCCACCTGGGTTCTAATGAGTGCCTGGTAGATTCAAACTGCTGACCTTTTGGTTAAATGAAAGAAAGACCTGGCGATCTACTTCTGAAAGTCGACCAGGGGAAACCCTGTCAATTACAGTGCTTTGATGCCCACTGAATCATGGCAATGGCATAGGACCAGGCAAATTCCCAGCACTGTTCATGGGATTGCCATGAGCTGGCATTCACTCCACAGCCCTAACAAGAACAGCACTCTCCCTGTCTTATGCTGATACACCTGGTACCCAGCCTTGCCAGGATCGCCCTAAGGATAGGACCTCTGACCTTCTGGGGGTATCAAGTTGGATTTCAAGAGTAAGCAGACTGTGGGAATCCTAGCTCAACCCCGTAGCAGCTCTTGTATAGGACTCAGAATCTGGAACATAGTAGGTCTTGAATAAATATCTGTTGAATGAATGAATGATGAATGTAACCTCATAAAGTCCCAGTTCCTTCCTGTATGATCACTGCCATTGAGTCAGTTCAAAGTCATAGTGATGCTGTAGGACAGAGTCAACTGCCCCACAGGGTTTCTGAGGCTGTAATCTTTACGGGAGCAGACGGCCACATCTGTCCCCTACAGAGCTGCTGGTGGGTTTGAAACGTTGACCTGTTGGTTATCAATGGAACACTTAACCACTGTGGCAGCAGGACTCCTTCCTTCCTGGATAAAAAGGGGACAACAGGAGTGACTTCTCTTGATGGCTGTGGGGCTCAGAGCATGGTGCAGAACCTGTTGGGAGTCCGTAAAGGTGGATCCCATTCCCGCGCCTTCCCTGGGACCCTTTATGCCCTCCTGCAGACAGGCTTCTGCACATGCACAGACCTCAAAGCTAGGTGGGCCTTGACTGAGGATGAGGCCGGCAGCTGCTGCGTGTGGGCAGGAAGAGCACGAGCTAAAGAAACCAGTCCCCAGGAAGGCCCCCAGGCACCCTGACTCACACACCAAGTCCAGCTCACAGAGTCCCTTACCCCCTCTTTCTTGGTGAAGACAGAAGGACCCATGAGTCCTTCCCTGTCCACCAAATGCATACTTGTAGAGACTTGATGGAGTCCCTGAGTGTCACAGATGTTAATAAATGCACTGCTAACTGAAAGGTTAGAATTTGAGACCACCCAGGGGCACCTCAGAAGAAAGTCTTGGTAGCCTTCTTCTGAAGAATCAGCCACAGAACACCCTCTGGAGCACAATTCTGTTGTGACACACAGGGGTCACCATGAGTCAGAGCTGACTTCATGGCAGCTGGTTTTAAGGGGCTTCAGAGAAAGGTCACCAAGAAGAAACAACCATAACCCTCATCAGGGGGCCTTCTGGCTGGGGGTCAGGCCTCTGGCCCTTAAATCCCCAGGTAGGGGACATTGCCTGGAAGATAGGGGCCACAGGGCCATCATTGTAAATGAATCTGCCTCAGAGTCGACTCAATAGAACTCATTCCAGTAGTCACCAGCCATTGTGTGATGACCGTTTTGCTGGCTGCCTTCCCCACAGAGGACCCTGGGCACTGGGTGGGCACTCATCAAATACTGAATGGTTGATTGAAGATGTTTCATGGCTAAGAGTTGGCATTGGAAGTTCCTGTTTCTGTAGAAGGGAAGGGAGGAGAGCTGACAGTTGTCAGTCATTGGTACTGTCCCTGGGAGGTTAAGAGGTCACTACCTACAGTTGGCTCATTTAATCTGCTTAGTGGCTGTTGGAAAGGAGCATTGTTGGTCTCCACTCAAAGAAACTGTTCAGAGTGAAGTTAAAAAACACATCTGAGTTTCCACAGCAAATCAGTGATGGAGCCGGATTCAGTTCAGGTGAGACACCAAGCACCAGGTTCTTTCTGTCTCACCCAGGAAAGCTGGCTTTCTCAAGAATATCAAGCTCTACAATTTCAACAAAACAGCAATCACGAAAAGGTTGGGACCAATCCTTGAGCAAGATATGAGCAGATTCGATTATAGACTTTAGCAGGATGAATTGAAAATTCACAGAATGTTTCTTCCTGCTTCCGCCAAATGTTTCTGCTTTATGCTTTTCTAAATTGGGTTTGGGAATATTTCTGTAATTCAATTTAAATTGGGGATTTGGCTGTACACGTTACACACAATCTCTAAATAAGCCAAAAAGAAAGAAAGAAAAACCCACAAGCCTTCTGTGTGCTAAGAAAGGCAGTGTGGGTTGGGGAGTGCTCAGGGTGGACTTGCGGACAGGTGGCCAGAGTTTGAATCTTACTGGTCAGGGTCTTTGGTGAAGCCCACTGAACCGCCGGAGCCTGTGTTGTTTCATGAGTGAACTGGGACAGTAAGTGGCAATGTTGGAGGATGGTGGTACCCATCAAGTGAGCAAACAGGATGTTGCACGGGCTCCCTGGGCAGACTCATGTGCACACGTGCATATATGAATGCGTGTGTGTGTGTGTGTTATTGTCCCAGACCAGCAGAGCATGCTGGGAAGAGAAAGACTTTCCAGAGAGGCGACAGAATCAAGTGCCACGGTGTGAAATGTGGCTTGTGTCTGTTCTGCCAAGATTGGCTGTGGCTGACGGAGAACCTTGGTGGTGTGAACAGTGTGTGTGCTTGGAACTCTTTAATTAGACTGTCACCTGGTATCAATAAATACATCATGCAGTGCCGGAGCAAATTCTGCTAGGCAGGAAGCACAGCACAGGCTCCCTCCATTATCCCTGGCCCACATCCATCTGTCCATCTGTCTCTCTGTTCATTCACTGATGGATCACCTGGAGGTCTAGGCCATTTCCTGGGTGGGGGCAGGAAGGTCATGTCACATAGCAGGCCAGGACATGGGCAGTGGGGTCAGATGTTCCCAGGTGCAAGTGAGGTCTCCTACCCTGTGCAGCTCGGTTATTTAATTCCACTAAACCTTCATTTCCTCATCTATTGCAAAGACGGAAAACCTGGTAGAGCAGTGATTAAGTGCTATGGGTGCTAAGCAAAAGGGTGGCAGTTCAAATCTACCAGACACTCCTTGGAAACTCCCTGGGGCAGTGCACTATGCCCTGTAGGGTCACTATGAGTCAGAATTGACTTGACAGCAGTGGGTTTGGATTGGGTTTGGGTTATTGCAGAGAGAACAATCGTACCTGTCTCACAGGGCTATATGAAAATTAAATGAATGCTTGTAAAGAAGTTTGCAGAGTTCGTACCAGAAAATGAACGCTCAGTAAACAAATTGTTATTCGTAGTTGCTGTGAGTTGGCTCTGGTTCCTGGCCACCCACGTGCAACTGAATGAAATGTTGCCCAATCTAAATGTTGTCCTCCTTACTATTCCCAAGTCTACCATTGTGACCACTGTGTATTTCAAGTGCCTTCCCATCTAGGGGCCTCATCTTCCAGTACCGTGTTGAACAGTATTATGTAGTGATCCAGAAGTTTTTCACTGATTGATTTTCAGAGGCTGATCACCAGACCTTTCTTCCTCCTCCTATTCTGGAAGTTCTGCTGAAGCTGGTCCACCATGGCAGGCCTTCTGATATGTGAAAGGCTGGTGGCAGAGTTTCTAGTATCATAACAACCTACAGGCCACAACAGGATGCCAAACTGACAGATGGAAAGGTGACAACAGATACATCATAGAAACATAATTCCCAGGGAGCAAAAACACACAAGGAACTAAGACTGCTATCTTCATAATTTCTCCCTCTAGCCCATTAGAAGGTCACTCTGGATGTCATGGATTGAGTTGTGTACTCCAGAAATTGTGTGTAGCCATGTGGCTGGGCCGTGATTCCCCATATTTTATGATTCCCCTCCATTTTGTCATTTTCCTGTGTTGTAGGTTAGAGAATTAGGGCTGGACTGTAAATCTCTTCATAAAATCACCTCTCTGCTCCACTGTAATGGCAATTTACCTGGAGTATTGCTTGCACCAGCCTTTATCTTTCTACCCTACAAGAGATAAAAGGAAAGGGAAGCAAGCAGAGCATAGGGAACCTCACAGCATCAAGAAAGCAGCACTGGGAGTAGAGTATGTCCTTCAGACCTGAGGTTTCTGTGCGAAGATGCTCCCCAACCAGAGACTGATGCAACACGAGGACTTTTCTGTGGAGCCAACAGAGGGAAAGCCTTCCCCTGGAAAGTACACCCTGAATTTGGACTTGTAGCCTATTGGACTGTGTAAGAATAAACTTGTCTTTGCTAAAGCCATCCACTTGCGGTATTTCTGTTAAGGCAGCACTAGCTGACTAAAACAATGGATTAGCAGAGGCCCAAGGGTTGGGCCTATGGCAACCAAAACCCACAGGTGGTTTGCTGTGCCACGGGAACCTTGAGCTGTGTGCCAGCCCGAGCAGCTCTATGCCCAGCTTAAGCTTCTTTGATAACCACTGTGAGGAAAGCTGCCTGCTGAGGTAGTATGGTCAAGTTATTGCTTTTTCTAGCACCTTTGAATGCAGGTCCATAGTTTGTTTGAGACAGGTCTTTCAGGGCTGGGTGGTGCAATTGGTTTGCACTGAATTTCTAACCTAAAGGAGCATGGGTGTCACAATGGTTAAGAGCTTGTTGCTCATGACCAAGGCAAAGGAAGACACAGAGAGGAAGACAGGAATAAAGGGCAACTATGGTAATTACTGGAACATAAGACAACCCTGCAAAAATTGTATTAACATCTCGGTAAGACATAACAACCTAGTAGTAAAAATATCTGTGGCAGTGACATTTAATATGATGGAAATTTCCAGAGAGCTGTTTAACCCCTGAAATATTTTAACCATTATGTGATTATTTTCTCAATGATAACAGTGTTGTATTAAATGGTAGTTTATGAAGACAAAAAAAATTGTATTAACAAACAGTAATTTACAAATAGATATGTAGGTAGATAGGTATGCTAAAGAGGTGTGGGAGGGCATAAGGGAGCATGGCCAGCTGCAGATACAGGTTTGGTTGTTGTCATTGGTTGAATTGTGTCCCCCCAAAAATATGTGTAGCCACGTGGCTGGGATATGGTTCTGTATGTTAAAGGATTAGGGTGGGGCTGTAAATTCCTGCTATAGGGGGAGTTTCCCAGAGTATGGCTTGTCCCACCCTTAATGCTTTCAACTTGCAAGAGATAAAAGGGAAAGAGAAACAAAGGACAATGGAGAACCTCGCTACCATCAAGCAAGCAGCACCTGGAGAAGAGCGCATCCTTCAGACCAGAGGTTCTTGTGCCAGGACACTCCCTGGACAAAGACTGATACAATACCAGACTTTCCTCCAGAACCGACAAGGGGAAAGCCTTCCCCTGGAGTGGTCACCCTGAATATGGACTTGCAACCTACCAGACTGTATAATAATAAACCTTCCTTTGTTAAAGCCATCCACTCTGTGGTATTTCTGTTAGAGCAGCCCTAGTTGACTAAAACAGTTGTGGATATTTCTACAAGCATAACTCTAGGTGATGTAAGTGAAGCCTGTAATACAGACAATAGAGCACACGAAGGACCCAGTCATGGAAGCTTCTTAGACATAACCAAACACCTCATAGGATGGAGTTCTATGCTCGGAGGTGAAGGAATACAGATTCAGGGGACAGATACATCAATTGGCACAACATAGTTCATAAAGATAATGTTCTACATCATTCTTTGATGAGTAGCATCAGAGATCTGAAAAGCTTGCAAGCAGCATCTAAGATACATATCTGTCTGTTTGTATCTGGAGAAAAGAACATGAAGAAAGCAAAAGACTCAAGAGAGCAATTAGTCCAAAGGACTAGTGGACCACATGACCCACAGTCTATACAACCGCAAGACTAGGAGAGATGGCTACTACTACTGACTGTTCTAACTGGGTTCAAGACAGAGGACAAAGCAAGAGAAAAACATGGATCAAAAAACTCACAAAAAAGACCAGACTTACTGGTCTGACAGAGACTATGGCCCTAAAACGTCCTTCTGTCCTGGAATTGTAGTCATTTCCAAAGCCCATCTTTCAGCCAAACAGTAGACAGGCCTGTAAAATAAACACTAACACCTAAAAGGAATGTGCTCCTCAGAAAAATTAATTATATGAGACCAAAAGGACAACTTTATCCCAAAAGTAAAGCTGAGAAGGCAGAAGGGGTAGAAAATACAGATGAAAGGAATCGGGGAACCCAGGGCAGAAATGGGAAGAGTGCTGAGAAATGTATTCAATGTCATGGAACACTTTATGTGCAAATTATCAAATGGGAAACTGATTTGCTCTGAAAACTTTCACCTACATCACAATAAAAAAATAAATGAATTAAAACACACAAAAAGAGCTCAGTGATTAACCAAAAAGTTGACAGTTCAAATCCACTCAGCAGCTCCATGGAAGAAAGACCTGGAAACTTGCTTTCATAAAGATTAAAGCCAAGAAATCCTATAGGACAATTTTACTGTGTCACATAGGGTCAAAAATTAACTTGACTGCACATAAGAAACACCATAAATGTAAGAAATATCCTAAACATTGGAGCTTCAAACTCACCCAGCAGTGCCATGGGTGGAAGGCCTGGCCATCTGCATCTGCTAAGATCATTGCCAAGAAAACCTTATGGAGCAGTTCTGCTGTCAAGCACATGGGATCACCATAAGTTGAAATCAAATTGACAGCACTGGGTTCTTAGGAGGTATTTACCTGAGATTAGCATTTTTGTGCATCCTTACTTTGTGATTCATAGAGAGGCATCAGGGAAGTACTGGCTTTCTCAACTCTTGAAGGTCAGCGTTATTCATTTTAGGAAATACTGTTGACATTTTGAACTGGGTGATTTTTTGTTGTTGTGCTGTCCTAATGATGCTAGCACAAACATACTAAACAGAACCATCCTTGGTCTCTACTCAATAGATGCTGGTAACACTCTCTCAGTTGTAAAGCCAAAAATGTCCCCAGACCATGCCCAGATGTCCCTGGGAAACACATTTTCCCCTGATTGGGAGGCACTGCACTAGCCTATGGTCCACATGAGAGTCCTGTTCCCTGCTGGTGCTGAAGCTGGATAGCAGGAGAGGCAAACCTGGATGAAGGCCTCTAACATAGAGGAATGAAGAGAAAAGATAGGCAAGACTTGACAGGCACTGAGTTAGAATGACAGATCAACAGAGCCAGTTAATCAGGAGAAGAGGGAGGTAAGGGTAAAAGGGAATGACAGTGAGTAGCAGATAGGCTACAAGGTGTAGCCCTGAGGATCTGTTTACAGGTAACTAAGAGCAGGTGTGAATTCAGAGCTGGCTCTTCACTCTTAACTCCTGGCCTTCACACCCTGCACCTTCTCACTGCTTGAGCTGACCTCATACTTATGTAGCTTTAAACCAGCTTCTGTAAAGTTGATTCCCACTCACGAAGACCTATGTCAGAGTAGAACTGTGCTCCACAGGGTTTTCAATGGCTGACTTCTAGGAAGTGGATTACCAGGCCTTTCTTCTGAGGCACCTTTGGGTGGATGTGAACCTCCAGCCTTTGGTTAGCAGCTGAGCATGTTAACTGCACTACCAAGGGACTTCTGAATAACTTTGAAGCCTCCTAAATATTTTACCTGAGCCCCTCAGTGGTGCAAGTAGTTAATGTGCTTAGCTGTTAAAGAGTGGAGGTGTAAGTCCACCCAGAGGTGCCTTGGAAGAAAAGCCTGGTGATCTACTTGTGGAGAACCAGCCGTTGAAAACCCTTTAGAGCACACAGTTGTACTCTGATGCATATGCGGCAGCCGTGAGTCAGCATCAGTTTGACTGCAGTGGGTAACTATTTTACCACTTTCGTCTTGACCTTATTCAGGGAATTAGTTCAGTCTATAAAACAGGTGAAGCTCCTGGGAGAGACATTGCAATTGTTTGATATTTATTCATTTAACTGACATTTTCTAAGCACCAACATGGGCAGGGTCAGTGCTAGGCATTTGGGACATCGCAGTCACCCAGTGACTCTGTGATCTGGGTGAGGAGACAGGCTTAAAGCCAGCACAGCCAACCTGTGAGGAGAAAGAAGGCAGGCCCTATTGCCAGGCTTCCTGGGTCCACAACCCGCTCTGTTCGTAGCTGTTTTATCTCCTTGAGCCAATGAATGATACCACAAAGCTTCACTGTCCCCATCTGTACAACAGGGTAACATGAGTGCTTGCCCCAAGTGGGTGCTGAAAGGATTAGGTGAGAGAGTGCATAAGGTCTGCAGAGCAGTCCTGCATCTGTAAGCACTCAGTAATATTAATATTAGTTTAATTTTTTTGTTATCACTACCCCTGAAGTGCTGTAATAGAACCAAAAAGCAAACCTAACCCACTGCTGGTGAGTCGATGTCAACTCATAGTCACCTTATAGAATTGCCCCATAGAGTTCCCAAGGAAAGTGTCCAGAAAATTCACAGGCAAAAGTAACCACAGACTTTACAGAACTGGCTTTTTGAGATGGGTCTTCAATGTTAGTGAAACTTCATAAGGGGGGAAAAAAAGGTTGCAGGATAGGGCGTGCACTAAGATTCCAACAGAAGAAAGAGCAGCTGGGTGCTCTTTCTGGGTGCATGTAAGCAGGGCAGGCTGGGGGACAGCGGCTGGTTGTGTCAGAGGCGAGAGAAGAAGGAAGCAACCTGTTTTGCCATCGAGTTGATTCCCAACTCACAGTAATCCTACAGGATGGGGTGGAACTGCCCCATAGAGTCTCCAAGGAGTGACTGGTAGATTCAAACTAGCAGTCTCTGGGTTAGCAGCCCAGCTCTTAACCACTGCATGAGCACTGCTCCTGGAAGAAGGTGCTTGGAGCCAATGTTAAGTCTGAGACTGGAAAGGAAGGAGGTGGGAGGGGCCAATGTAGGAAGTCACACTGGCGGAGGAGGAGGTGGGCGGGGCCAACATAGGAGGTCTGAGACTGGAAAGGCAGGAGGTGGGCGGGGCCAACATAGGTCTGAGACCGGAAAGGAAGGAGGTGGGCGGGGCCAATATGGGAGTCCTGAGACTGGGAAGGAGGGAGGTGGGTGGGGCTGGTATGGGAGGTTCACGCCCACGAGGGGACCTTGGCACTCAAGGCTCCAGGGACCCTTGGTATGAATGGACATAAGCACCAAAGCCTCTATGGCTTGGACCTGCTTGACTCATTTCTTTCCTGTAAAACAAACAGATTAAGGGGAGCTGATCATTTTCATCTCATTCCGTCTCCCAGCAATGAAATGCTAAGGAGTTCTAAGAGGGTATTGATTTTGAGAGACAGAAAAGCAAATTGGATTTTGATGGGCTGTCAAAAGGGGGGCCAGGTAGGGAGTACCAGGAACCAGCTGACATCAGAAAAGCCATGATGGCTAGTGTGGGCCTCTAATGCGTTCCTCGAGGCATCCCGGCCCTGTGACCATTGGGGGTCAGTCTTCACTGAGTGCACAGAGGCACGCTGGTCAGCTGTTGGGTACACTGTCTGCTTGTCGCTGTCCTGCTGCTCACACCTGCCTCAGGGCGGGGCTGGAAAATGTCCCAGCGGACACGGAGACTCACCAGGGCATCTGAGCTCAAACCCCAGCTCATTTATTTCCCCGTGGGTGGCGTACTGCCTGAGTCATTGCTGAATCAGCCCAGAGCAGTCTGGCACCCACCCCGCTGCTGAGTCCAGTGTCCCAAGGTCATGAGGGTCCCCTGGAGCCTTCTAACTTTTGCTGCTCTACTCTTGGAAAGCTCCCAAAATCTCCACATGCTTACAGGGCACTTACTACTGCCCTGGGCACAGAAGATGCAGTGGGAAACCAGACTGCCGCCAACTTGGCTTTGTGGAATGGCTCATCTGTGGGAGAGGCGGAAGTTAGACAAACACAAGTGTGATTCACAGCACAAGTGCTGTTAAGGTTGTTAGTTGCCAACCACTCAATGCTGACTCGTGACTACCCCATGTGTGCAGAGTGGGACTGTTCCACAGGTTTCCACGGCTGTGAGCTTCCAAAAGCAGATTGCCAGGCCTGTCTTCCAATGCACCTCTCGTTGGGTTCAAACCACCAAACTTTGGTCTAGTCATCCATGCACCTCTCATTGGGTTCAAACCACCAAACTTTGGTCTAGTTGTCCAAATGTGCTGTTCTGGGGACTGCACTGTAGGGACTGTTGTGGTAGTTATTGTTAACAGCTGTGGAGTTGGTTCTGATCCATAACGACTCTATGAACAAAAGAACAAAACACAGCCCCATCTTGTGCCATGTCCACATCGTTTTATGCTTAAGCACATTGTTGCGGCCACTGTGTCAATCCATCTTGTCAAGGGTCTTCCTCTTTTTCGCTGACCCTCCACTCTCAAGCGTGATGTCCTTCCTCAGGTACTGAATCTTCCTTACAACACGTCCAAACTGTGTAAGCCACAATCTTGCCATCTTCGCTTCCAAGGAGCACTCTGGTTTTGCTTCTTCCAGAATAGATCTGTTTGTTCTTTTGATGGTCCATGGTACATTCAATATTCTTCTCCAGTACTACAATTCAAAGGCATCAATTCTCCTTCTGTCTTCTTTGTTCATTGTCCAGCTTTTGCATGCACATGTGATTGAAAATACCATGACTTGGGTCAGGTGCACCATAGTCTTCAAGTGACAGCTTTACTTTTCAGTACTTTAAAGAGGTCCTTTACAGCAGATTTTCCCAATGCAGTGTCTTTTGATTTCTTGACTGTTGCTTCCATGGGCATTGATTGTGGACCCAAGTAAAATGAAATTCTTGACAATCTCAGTCCTTTCTCCATTTATGACAGTGTTGCTTAGTCCTGTAAGGATGGAGAAATGGAAAAGTACAGGAGTTGTGGAGGTGTAGAACAGGGAGAAGAACCTCTTCTTAGTGGGGTGGAAAGGTCAGGGAATGACTAGGGGTAGCATTGGGTGGGGATAGGGCTTTTCTTTTTGTCTGGAAAATACTTAGCAGCAGTGCAGAGACACAGGGTGGAGTAGTTGAGTGGTCTGTGACTATCTGCCAGACCCCGTGGGCCTCCTCAGCTCTCATCCTGTGTCACCTGCCTGGTGCTAAGAGGACTGCAAATTAAGTTTGCAAACTCATCCTAGGAAAAGTGCTCCATACGTCATTGCTGAATATCACTATGGTCGCCTTTGAAATACTCCCCTTGGGAAGCTATGCACTGACACTAGTGCCTAGTCCACCCTTCAAAGCAATTCTGGAACTCTTCCTGAAGTTGTCATCAGAGCTGTCATCATATTATGCGTGATGTCCTGAATGTCATCCAAATGTTTTCCTTTCAATATTTCTTTTATGTTTGGGTGAAGTAAGAAGTCATTGGAGGCCAGTACAGGTGAGTAGGGAGGGTGTTCCAATGCAGTTACTTGTTTACTGGCTAAAAACTCCCTCACAGACAGCTACACAATTAAGTCCACGAACTTGCCACCGTGTGCAATGGCCATTCCAGAAAGAGTTCCAAAATTGCTTTTGAGGGTAGACTAGATGCTGGCATCAGTGCATAGCTTCCCAAAGGGAGTGATTCAAAGGTGACCTTCGCTATATTAAAAAATTAGATACGTAACACTTAGAACAATTAAGTTTGCAGCCTTAATTGTCAGACCCCGTATGTTGCTGCTGTCGTCTACCTTGATCTCTTCTTACCTACAGCCCTAGTTTTCTTTCTCTCCATTTCAGACTGCTTTTTTGTCCCCCTTGCTGGCTTCTCATGCTCCTCACACATGACAGTTTCCATCTTCTCAGAGGATTCACCTTGCTTGGCAAGCCAGTGGGCCTGGTCTACAGGCCGGCCAAGTGGGCTGAATCCAGTCCACACTTTACCCTTAATGATTATGGAAATTTAGGCAGAAGATGGATAACAGTTCTGTGTACTGGTGTCTGTCAGAGATGCCCCTTTGTTCAGTCCGGGGATAAAATAAAAGGGTGCCTGTAAGAACTTAGTCCAAGCCTCATGTGTGCCCAGGTAACAAAACCCTCTCTCCTTCAGCATCACAAACTGACTGCAAATGTTCTGCTTTTCCCTGGAGGCCCAATGAATGTGGAATGTCACTGTGTTTACCTAGCCAATGGCTCTTGTTAAGCTGATCCCAGATGGGTAAGCTGCACCAGCCCTGTGAGTTCTGTGTAAGATCTCTAAATGCCTAATGAGGGAGCCACGGTTGTGGGATTCCCTAGATGAGGGGTGCAAGGCTCACTCCTCACAGGGACCCTAGAAGTGCTGTCTGGGGGGGTTGTTGCAGGAAAGGATGCCTCCTACGGAGCATGAAGCCCTGAGTCGGGGTGGCTGCCGTACCCTACCACATGGTCAGCGTAAACCTCAATGGATACCGGGGTGACCTCCTCGGTTAGATATAAAGATTAAAATGTCCAGCTCTAAGATTGTCAGTTCATTCAAGAATAATGATTGACCTTGAGCATTATACTCTGTTAAGAAGATCTGTATGAGATTAAATCGACAGCAGCATCTTGGAAAGTTACATAAGAATCTTAGGGGGCAGTGACTTTATGTGAATGTGGGAGGAACACCTCAGAAAGGATGGGTCAAAATGGTCACATAATTCAAGGAATGTAATCATTGTCACGGAAGTGTACATGTAGAAATGGTTGAATTGGTGTATATTTTGCTGCATATATTCTCAGTAAAAACAAATTAGATCAAATAAAAAAAAGGATAATGGTTGAGAGTTTGTTAATGGTAGCAGAATAATTCGTAAAAGGATTACACAATTGATTGTATAGGATATAAACAAAGTAATCAGTGTCACTGAGTTCATGCTGTTGTTGTTAGGTGCTGTTGAGCTAATTCCTACTCAGAGTCCCCCTGTGTATGACAGAACGAAACACTGCCCGGCCTGTGCCATGCCCCTAGTCTTTGTTATGCTTGAGCCCATTGTTGCAGCCACTGTGTCACTCAATCTTCTTGAGGGTCTTCCTCATTTTCACTGACCCTCTGCTTCAACAAGCATGATGTCCCCCTCCGGAGGACTGATCCCTCCTGACAACATGTCCGAAGTATGTAAGATGCAGTCTCACCATTCTTGCTTCCAAGAAGCACTCTGGTTATATATCTTCCATGATAGATCTGTTTGTTCTTTTGGCAGTTCATGGTATGTTCAGTATTCTTCTCCTTCATCATAATTCAAAGGCTTCAATTCTTCTGTCTTCCTTAGACATCATCGAGTTCTCACATGCATGTGATGAGATTGAAAATACTATGGCTTCGGTCAGGCACACCTTAGTCTTCAAGGTGGCATCTTTGGATTTCAACAATTTAAAGGGATCTTTTGTGACACGTTTTCCCAGTGCAAGGCATCTTTGGATTTTTTGACTGCTGCTTCCATGGGTGTTGATTGTGGAACCAAGTAAAACGAAATTCTTGACAAATTCAGTCTTTTCTCCAGTTATCATGACATTGCCTGTTGGTCCAGTTGTGAGGATTTTTGTTTTCTTGATGTCAAGGTGTAATCCATACTGAAGGCTGTGGCCTTTGATCTTCTTCAGTAAGTGTTTCAAGTCCTCTTCATTTTAGTTAAGCAAGGTTGTGTCATTTGCATAGCACAGATTGTTGATGAATCTTCCTGCAATCCTGATGCCTCATTCTTCTTCATATAGTCCAGGCTCTCGTGTTATTTGCTCAGCATACAGATTGAAAAGGTATAGTGAGAAGATACAACCCTGACACACAACTTTCCTGACTGTCAATCATGCACTGTTTCCTTGTTCTCTTTGTATTTGAGCCACGTACAGATTCCTCATGAGCACAGTTAAGTGTTCTGGAATGTTATGCAAAATTTGTTATGATCCACACAGTCGAATGCCTTTACACAGTCAAAAAAAAAAACGACAAATAAACATCTTTCTAGTATTTTCTGCTTTCAGCAGGGATCTTCTGACACCAGCAATGATACCCCTGGTTCCGTGTCCTTTTCTGAATCTGGCCTGAATTTCTGATAATTCCCTGTCAGTATACTGCTCCCGCTACTTTTGAATGATATGCAGACAATTTTACTTGCATGTGGTATCAATAATATTGTTCGATGCTTTTTGCATTCAGTTGGATCACCTTTCTCGGGAATAGGCATAAATATGGATCTCTTCTACTAAGTGGGCCAGGTAACTGCCCTTCAAATTTCTTGACATAGATGAATGAGCATTTCCAGTGCTGCATCTGTTTCTTGAAACATCTCAACTGATATTCCATCGATTCCTGGAGCCTTCTTTTTACCAATGCCTTCAGTGCAGCTTCAACTTCTTCCGTCAGTACCATCGGTTCCTGATCATATGCTACCTCTTGAAATGTTTGAATGTCACCAGTTCCTTTTGGCATAATGACTGTACATTCCTTCCTTTTTCTTTTGATGCTTCCTGAGTCATTTAATATTTTCCCTGTAGAATCCTTCACTATTGCAGTTCAAGGCTTGAACTTTCTCTTCAGTTCCTTCAGCTTGAGAAATGCAGAGCATACTCTTCCCTTTGGATTTTCTAGCTCTAGCTCTTGGCATGTGCCATTGTAATACTTTGCCTGGTCGAGCTGCCCTTTGAACTCTTCTGTTCATTTATTTGATTTCATCGTTTCTTCCATTTGCTTTAGTTACTTGATGTTCAAGAGCAAATTTCAGACTTTTCTGACTGCCAATTTGGTCTTTTCTTTCTCTCCTGACTTTTTAATGACCTCCTGCTTTCTTCATATATGGTTTCTTTAAGGTCATTGTACAAGTTGTCTGGTCTTCAGTCATTACTGTCAGTGCATCAGATCTGTTCTTGAGATGGTCTCTAAACGTAGGTAAGATTTGCTCAGGGTCATACTCTGGCTCTCTTTGACTTTTTAAAATTTTCTTCTGCTGCAGTTTGAACTTGCTTATGAGAAATTGATGCTGTGTGCCACAGTTCTGGCCCTGTTCTGACTGATGACGGTGAGCTATTCCGTCCTCTCTTTCCACAGGTGTAGTCAGTCTGATTCTTGTATATTCCTTCTGGTGAGGTCCATATGGATAGTTGCCGTTTTTGTTGGTGAAAAAAGGTATTTGCACTGAAGTCACTGATTTTGCAAGTCTGTCGTGTGTGCTCTTCAGCATCATTTCTCCCACCAAGGCTGTGTTTTCCAACTACTGATCCTTGTTTCCAGCTTTCACATTCTAATCACTGGTAATTATGAATGCATCCTGATTGCATGTTCAATCAATTTCAGAAGGCAGAAGCTGATAAAAATTTCACTTTCTTCATTTTCTGCCTTAGGGGTTGGTGTGTAAATGTGAATAATAGTCATATTAATTGGTCTTCCTTGTAGGCATATGGATATTATCGAATCACTGACAGGGTCGTCCTTTGGGGTACATCTTGAAATATTCTTTTTGACAATGCATGCAATGCGCTTCGTCTTCAAGCTGTCATTCCTGGCACAGTAGACCATGTGATAGTCTGATTCAGAATGACCAATTCCAGTCCATTTCAGCTCCCTGATGCCTGGGGTAGAAACCCTGGTGGCATAGTGGTTAAGTGCTATGTTGGCAGTTCAGATCTACCAGGGGCTCTTTGGACACTCTGTGGAGCAGTTCTACTCTGTCCTATTAGGGTTTCTATGAGTTGGAATCAACTCGATGACACTGGGTTTAGTTTCTTTTTTTCTTTTTTAATGCCTCAGATATGGATGTTTATGTGATCTATTTCATTTTTGATGATTTCCAATTTTCCTAGATTCATACCTCGTACATTCCATGTTGTGATTGTTAATGGATGTTTGCAGTTGTGTTTTCTCATTTCGAGTGTGCCACGTTAACAAATGAAGGTCCTGAAAGCTTGACAGCATCCACATCATTAAGCTCTACCTGCTTTGAGGAGGTGGCTCTTCCCCAGTTATCTCGAGCACCTGCGGGTTTTCCCTTCAGGAGCTATACCTGACGGTGATCCACTGCTATTTAAAAGGTTTTCACCGACTCCTTCTTTTCGGAAGTAGACTCCCGGCTCTTTCTTCCTAGTCCGTCTTAGTCTGGAAGCTCAGCTGAAACGTCAGGGTCACCACCATGGGTGACCCTGCTGGTATCTGAATACTGGTGGCACTGTTTCCAGCATCACAGCAACATGCAAGCCCCCACAGTATGACAGAGTGACAGATACATGAGGGGGTGCTCAATGACACATGTAAAAACTGTTATGTCTGTTTGTTGTTGTGGGGTTGCAGGAGTGTCTTTCAAATGCCAATCTTTGGGCTGGTAGTCAAGTGGCTAACTCTTCCAGCCATGCTGGGAACTTACTGTGTGGTAAACGCTGGGAACACAATATTGAGGAAACCAGACCCTTTCTCTGCCTAGCACGGGTGCTTACAGTCCAACGAGGGTGACTTGACTTTAATCAGAGAATGACATAAATAGTTAACCACAAGCCTGTTGTTCTGTACCTCGTGCTGTGAGATTACAATGGGGAGATTTAACCGGATTGGGAAGGTCCATCGCAGCTTCCCTGGGGAGGCAGTAATGGAGCTGGGCCTTGAAGGGCAAACAGACATTCAACAGAGAAAGGGGAGGGAGGGAAGATCCCAGCGGAAGAGAACAGCAGGGGCTTCTGGGGAGGAGGCAGGTGGCAGAGATAAGGCCGGGAGAACGGTGCCGAGCTGGCCCTTGAAGGCAGAGCCGAGGGTCAGGTGATTGGTGTACTAATGGACTTCCAGTCCTCTTTTCTGAGGGCCTGCGGAGCAGGGCAGGAAGTGACTACTGGTGTCCTTCATTCTGCTTCTCCATCGTGGAGCCGTGAGAGGCAGGTTAACACAGTGGGAGATGTAGAGCAGGGAGAGGGCATGGTCTGGTTGGATTTGTAGTTGGAAAAGCATATTCTAGCTGCAAAGAGTCACTGGGTGTTGCAGTCAGCTTGCTACCAGCTACTAACCTGTAGGCTGGCAGTTTGAACCTACCTAGTGGAACCATGGAAAGGTGTAGTGGGTTAAGTGCTTCGTCTGCTGACCAAAAGGTCAGCAATTCAAATCTGCCAGGTGCTCCTTGGAAACCTGATGGGGCAGTTCTACTCTGACCTTTAGGGCCACTATGAGTTGGACCTAACTCAATGGCAGTGGGTTTTGAGTTTTTAGTGGAACCACAGACGAAAGGCCTGGCGATCTGCTTCTGTCAAAATTACAGCCAAGAAAACGTTATAGGGCACTTCTGCTCTGTGACATGTAGGGCTGCCATGAGTCAGAATCAAGTCTGTTGCAATGGGTGTTCTGGCTGCAGAGAGATGACGTCGAGTTTGAGCTCAGAGAGGGCTATCTGGAGGAACTTTGAGGGATAGAAGAGAAGGAAGGAAGTCAGAGGTGTGGGTGGGCTTTAGGGAGTATTAAGTGGGGGATTAGCAGTAGAAGAAAACTGACCTCTTTTCTCTTCAGGAATCTTGGCTGCCCACCCCTTTTTTAGCATCTGTGACCCTAAACGTGCCTCCTGTGTCGCCCAAACACAATTGAGAGAAGGTGTTGGGGAGTTAACAGGGGGTTAGAGTTCCCAAGCCCATGCAGGTGCAGGGCAAGAGCAGAAATCCCTCAGGGCATTCCTATGAATAAATCAGATCCACAGCACCAATTTCTGTAGTCCACAGAAATGCCCTTGGCACTGAGACAAACATGTTCCATCCAACAGGATGCCTGAAAATCATGCTTCTCTATTTTTTCTCTCTCTCCCCTCCAGGCTTATATTTGGCACCCTTTACCCAGCATACTATTCCTACAAGGCTGTAAAATCAAAGGACATTAAAGAATACGTAAGTGACTGACCTCTTTTGAGAGGGGGTTGGTGTGGTGGCTGCTGGGGTAATACAGGGGAGGCTGAGGAGAGGCGAGGGCATGACATGGGGCAAAGGAGACAGTTGCTTTCCTGCGGCAGTGCCGGGGGCTAGCCTTGGCAGGGTCTGGGATCACGAAGGGATGGGTGGCGTCGGCGAAGAAATGAAATGATGAGACTCAGACAACCAGGAATCTGGAGGTCAGCAGCCTGTTAAGGCCTGTCTGTCTATATTTTTTATATAATCAGTGAGGTGATGTGATTTCACCACGTAAGCTGTTGGCTAGTGAGGAACTGATACTCGTGGTCTCTTTCCATGTTAATCATTAGGGCCTTCTAGGTAATGGCCTAGGACAAGTATATGGTGGTTATAATCAACAGTGAAAACAAAGTTATGCCTTGAGCTCAATCAGCTCTATCTATGCCTCAAGGTCAAAAGTACAGGAAGAAGGGTGGGCTCATCTAAAGGTTATTATCTGGCTGTCTCTATTTGTTCCTCCTTTGTTCTTATTTTATCTCTTCCTGTGGGGACAGTAAGCGCCTACTGTCCCCCACCCTTAAGCTGTTCTAAGAAGGATATTTCTTTAGTATTTACTCATTTGTCATACCAATTATAATAAACTTGGGAGCTTATCCATCTTCCTGATGCAGGGAGTGGGATGTCTATATCTAAGGGCTGTGTGGGGGGTCATACCTGGAGAGCTTCCCAGGGCCTTCCCGCAATCTTGTATTTCATATGTGGAGGGGGATATGACAGTTGGGGAAGCCAGTGGGGCCAGGCCAGCCTCGGCATTCCCGGGCTGGGCGTTCCCGGGCTGGGCGTGCCTTGTTGGAATTCATTAAGTCAAGGGGATTGTAAAGCCCTTCTTAGAAGACATCTTCCTTAATCCTTGTGCCGGGAGATGAGAGGGTACTTTTGAGGAAGGTTTGATTAGGATGCAAAATATTATCTCAGGGAGAGTACAGCCAAAAAATATGCCAAGGGTGAGGTGCGTCCACTCACCGTCATATAGGCGTGTGGCTTTGCTTACAGAGGCTTCTGTGGGTGACGGGCCTCGGCGTGGCGGGGCCTCCGTGTCAGGGCACGAGTCTCACTCATTACTCTTCTCACATGCTCACCAGCTGTGCCCCTGGAATCCTGTCCCTTGTCTTTAGAACTATAGTGTTGAAGTGAGGAAACAGGGAGGGAGAGAAGATGGCATCTGGAATCGGGAACCCCCAAGCTCTGCCACATGCCAGCATATGGGCTTTGGACAAGTGACTTCACCTCTCTGAGCTCAGATGCCTTGTTTGGAACAGTCCCTGTAGACCATGGAGTACCTCTCAGGTGGCATCCCTGGGAGACTGTCTGGCACCAAGGGGAAGAAGGTGGGTCCTAAAGTCCCAGAGGTCTGGGTTCAGATCCTGGCTCTGTGACTCTGGGCCCTAACCCCATTCCAATTCTAGAGTGAAACACTCCGTCGACTGAAGCCCTGTTGCTTTATAAGCTTTTTGAGGGCAGAGACTCCTCATCACTGCATTTGTTTCCCACGGCACCTAACAGAAGGATGAGCATGGGGAAGGGGACCTGCTGATGTTTACTGGACAGAGGACTGTATTAATTACTGTTGAGTGCTTTGGGTTCTCCAGTCATGAGCCCTAGATGGCAGGAGAGCCTTCGGGTCATCCCTGACTGACAAAGACCTGTGTGATATGGGTGCAATAGGAAAGGTGTCCCTTCCTGTATAGGACAGAAAACCAGATACGAGATTTTGGCATTAGAGACCTAAGGTCAAGTGCTGGGTCTAACATCTGAGTAATATTTGACCAAAGCGAAGCTGGACAAGTAGCTCAACTTGTAAGAGCCCCAGTTTCCTCATCTGAATGCTGGAGTGGATAACAGTAATCCCAACCATCACCATTAAGAAGGCCAAAGGGTCACTGCTGTCCCTCTTTTATTCAGAAAATGTTACTTGGCCAGTTTGGGATAGGTTCAGAAATCATTCAAGGTGGGCTAAGTAATCCCTTTCCTGCCTAAGATTTGCCAAGCTGTCTTTATGATAAAACCAGCCACTGTTAGATCAGCTGCTAACAGAACTCACTTTTGACTCTCCCCGTGTCCCAGAACTACTTGCCTGGGCTTGCATTTTGCTGCAACCAAGCAGGAAAACCAGATAGGGGCATTTCTTTCTCTGGAGACTAGCCCCCTGGTATGTGTAAAGGAAGCTGCAGACTATAAATAGCTGTTAAGTTGCAAGCCCAGGACCTCATGAAACTCAATTGACTAGGCAGCGTCTTCCCAGGCTCACTCTCCTGATCTCTTGCAGCCATGGTACAGGGAAGTTGTTCTAGGTAAGGTGGCCTTGCTGGGGTCACCCCAGTTCAGGATCTGATCCTCTTCTCTGCAGAGGGAGAGACTGAGTTCTGTCGGCTCATCCAGGAGAGATCAAGCTTTACTACATTGTTTTGCCGTGACTAAGCTCACAGGAGGCTGGTTTGTGACTAGAATGGCAATTCATTAACTTAGTGTGGAAAATGTCACTGACAAGCAGAGCAGCTGTTTGTGTTGACTAGTGAGCACAGACTTCTCCCAGGAGAGAAAGTGGCTTGAGAGTTGAGATTAGGTTTCTTAGCATAGGACCCATACCTCACACCATACACCAAAACTAGTTCAAAATGGATCATAGACCTAAACACAAAACCAAAGACTATAAATACCATAGAATAAAAACAGTAGGATCAATGGTAGAGGCCTTAATACATGGCATTAACAAGATGCAAACCATAACTAACAATACACAAACATCAGAAGATAAACTTAGATAGCTGGGATTTTCTAAATCAAACATTTAAGCTTATCCAAAGACTTCACCAAAAAAGTGAAGAAAACCTGCAGAGTGGGAAAACAAATTTTGCTTGTAACAAATTCTACAAAGGTCTAATCTTCTAACATCTACAGGAAAATCCAGTGCCTCTATAACAAAGACAAATAATACAATTTAAAAAATGGTCAAAGGATGTTGAAACAGGGAGAGGCCTTCAGACAGCTAGGATTTAATTCTTTTTGTAGAAACTGACTTTTTTACTTGTCTTTTCTCCTGTCTTAAAATTCCTGGCTTTCTTCATCTAGGCCCTGGGCCAGGAAGTCACACATTAACTGACAGGAGCCACTGAGATGGTAATTTTTGCAGTTTTTCACAACTTTTTTTCTAGGTGCATCAAGCAAACAGCGAAACAGGTGGAGGCCACTGAGGTGAAGGTGCCTTCCAGGCAGGCTTGGGCACTGAGATTGCCAGCTTTTGATGTGCATATATGAACCCTGTGGCCTGTTCCAACTGCAGAGCCCTGTTCTTGCACACGGGCCCCCTCAACTGCCCTCATTGTTCTCCTGACCCCACACCTAGCCGGTACCTTCTCCTATATAACTCCCATTTTCTTCCTGACCAATTCAGACAGGCCTGGAGAGCAAGCATGCTAATCTGTCTACCTGTTTTTGCTGGCAAACATGGTTAATACTAATAATAAAGAAGCCTTTGATCACTCACCTAAATACCTGTCTCAGAGATTGGCTTTTTGTGACAGGTAACAAGAATCTGGAGTTTTGTCTGGTAACATTTGGTGAGCCATACAGGAGGCATACAGTGCCTGGTCTCAACAGCCTCCTGGTGAGACAAAGGGGCCAGCTGGGCTCCCTAAGCAGCCTCAAGACATGACCCTTGCTGATACCTTTTCCCTCTGCCAGGACATCACTGGCTTCTAAACAGGCACCATCTAGGGATGAGTGACCAAACTTCTTTTTTAGAGATGTTTTATTTTTTACTTTATTTAGTTTTTGGTCTGTGGACCCATGAAGAGACAGGGATCACTTTAGTTTCCACACATTATCCCCGCCCTCTAAATGTCAGGGCATAGCATCTGGGAGTATACCACAGATGGAAAAATTCCCAGCAGATGGCGTCCTTTGGGAAAAGTATATTTGAGCTGAAAGGTTCTGGGAGAAAAAAATCTCATGTGTTACTGGCAAGACAGGTCTTTTGGTTTTCCCAAAAATGTGTCTCCATGAGTGGGACTTGTTGGCTGTGGAGGACCCTTACTGGAAAATTCTGTGTCCAGAAAGTGGCTGTGAGGGTTCCCTGTGGGGGGTTCCAGCTGAGAGAGAGATTACTAGCAGCCCTTGAAAGGTGTAGTTTGTTGGAAGAATTAGGTGCTACATGTAAATAGGGCCTGGGCAAGGTGGACAAGCTGCCCAAGAGCAGTCTTGTCATTATCAACAGGCAGGCCCAAGAGCAGAGCCATACAGAGGAGCACCTGGCTACCCTCTCCAGCCACATCCTGAAGCTGGAGGAAGACCCCTTCATGGCCAGGGAGGATCTCTTCTAACTTCGAAGAAATTAACAGCCAGCTGCAGAGAGATGTCCACGAAACCAAGGATAAGAGCAGGCAGTTGTAGAAGCACCTGGAGCTGGCAGAGCATAAAGCTGAGATCCTGCAGGAGATGGAGACAGAGCTGGCTCAGACCATGGCTGCACCGTCCAAGGCAGGAGAGAGACGTGACATCATGGGAGCTGTCACGGAGATGGCAATACAGCTGGAGAACTACGGGCTGCAGAGGGCAAGAGAAAGAGCGCAAATGAATGAAGAAGACTGTGGATATTTATCAGACACGATTGATAAGCTTCTTTCAGAATCTCATGAGAGGACTCACCTTCATCTTAAAGAGAGGATGGCCACCTTGGAGAAAACGAATTCTATTTTGAGAACTTGAAAATGTAAAGAAGCAGTTAGAAGAAACACAAAATGATAAGGACCAGCTGGTACTGAGCCCGGAATCTTTGAGGACTGAACTAGACCGGGTGAGGCTGAGAGGCACTTCATCACAGCTCCTCAACTGCTTCAGCTCCTCAGTTTCTTTTCCCATCCAAGGAGCTGCTCCTGGCACACGTTCAGTTCTTTTGTGAGTGCAGCAAACTCCCGGAAAAGAGTGAAAACCAGATCCTTCTGACAAAGACTTCCACCCAAAGGCAATCTCCAGCCCAGGTTCAATGGAAAGATGGGACTGACTGAGCAGCCTAAGACCACTCAGATGCCTCAGGATGCACAGCTGTCTACCTGTGGCCCTGGTGGGTGGGTGGGTGGGTGTGTTTTCCAAGCCCACTTTCTCCCAATCTGTAGTATTTTCCTGAGCATGGATCTGGACATGAATCTCCAGGTCGTTAAAGGAGTGAAGGCCTAGGACACCCCCTGTGTGCAGCCTCCTTTTCTAGATGAAGCCAGCTGGCCTCCGGGGAAGACGTCAGGTATGGAGTTCTCTGGGACACAGCTGGTGGGTCCCCCCAGTCAATCCTCAGCCAGAGCAATCTGCTCCAGGTCTGTTCCGTAAACAGACTTGCACACAGACTGATGAGCCTCAGTAGAGAGGGAACGTGTAAGCAGCTGATTTGGCTAAATAGAGAAATTTCTAGAGAACGTTACAGAGGAGAGTGAGTCCAAGGGCTCCCCGCTCCCCTTTGCGTGTCTAATGGTCACACTAAGCACTCTCACTGGCGCAGGACAGGACAGCGGAGTCACAAGAAGTGAGTTCCCATTCTCCTGGCAGCTTTACAGTGGAGCCGGTGCCGCTGAGATCATGAAAACCGTCTCCTGGTGGCACTCACTGCCAACACTGCCCTACGTTTTAAGAGTTCTCTCTCTAAGGAATAGTGTGCTGTCACCGGACAGGGAGAGCAGTGGAAGCTGCATATAGGGGGGCATGTAAATTTATATGTGAATGTACATTTTCACTCAGTTATGTTAAATAAAAATTAAAAAAAAAAAAAGAGTTCTCTAAACAACAAAGGAAGGGTTAAAAGTTCACCTCCTAATAATCAGTCTGACTTTCAAAACAGGGAAAGACGTGGAGATGAGGCAATTCTGGAAAACCAGCTATCAAGCCGGTGGCATGCTGCAAGTCATTCAGCCCTGAGTCCTTTGCGCTCGGAGCCAGCATGACCACGGAAATGAGGGTGGCCATCAGGGCCTGACTGGACAAGGCTGGCGCCAGATGCTGATGTGATCAGAGCTGGACACTTGTCCCCGCAGGACGAAAAGCAGCAGGCAGCGCTGCTTCAGGCAATGAGGGGCAGGAGGAAACATGAAATGGTTTCTTCTTTTCTTCAGTTCTGTGTCTATAAGAAGAGAAAACGGGAGGAGTAGCAGAGAGGTTCCCCCACCCCCACAGCAATTTCAGGAGCCCTTCATTCCTCATCTCACTTCTCAACTAGTATTTCTTCCTCAAGAATATGAGTTTGAACAAAAATAACTAGACAAAAGAATATCATTGTGTTGCAGCATATGCCTAAAACAAAGAGGATGCAAAGAAGGTAAAAACCAAAATGCAAACTGGTTGCCTTGAGTCAATTCCAACCCAATTCTCTGTAGGACTGAAAAGAGCCACCCCATGTGGTCTCCTAGGCTGTAAACCTTCATGGAAGCAGACACTGCATCTTTTTCTCAAGGAACAACTGGATTTGAACCAGCCATCTTCGTGTTAGCAGCCCAACACTTGACCGCTTTGCCGCCAGGGCCCCTCAAAACAAAGTCAGATGCACTCCAAGTAAGAGTTGCAGAGGATCCCTCTTTGGGCCACACAGCCTTCATCTGCCTGCCGTACTTTGGGGGTTAGGACGCCCTATTTCTCTGGGAAGGTGTGCTGGGTGCAAGTGAGCCTTCCACGCTGCCACCTGACGGACAGAGGGCAGAGCTGGCTTCAGGCTGGCCTCCTCCAGGCCTGGAATGCTGACCACTCTGCCCCCCACCTTGCACTGTGAGTTTGGGTCCATGTGCTGAAGTAGCTGTCGGCTCTAGTGCACGCCTGTCGTTCTGGCTAGTACGGATCTCTGCTATATCTGCCTGCTGTGGCTGCACTTTGGTCCGGTTTTCTGACTTCTTGTTTGCCTGTGGATGTTTTCACAGAACTTTTTAAGCATCATAAGTACTTATCATCACCATTTTGCCATCCTAATGGCCCTCAGGGATGCCTCAGCACTGGATGAATTCCCCTATTGTGGACTTCTGTTGCAGATGTATCTGGATCAGGTGGCATTACACTGCTAGTGCTGTCCTCTGTGCCTGGGTGCTGCGGCTGCGACCCTGTGGCCTCAGCCCAGAAACAGGCCTGGCATGGTGTTTCCAGCTCCTGCTGTGTGGCCGCGCCACAGGTCATGCAGGCCCTGGGAGAAGCAGCAGTAGCCAGGCCCGTCCCCGTCGTGTTTCCTACCTTTTGTGGTGGGAATTCCCTGAAGATCCCTCATCTGTCCACGGGTCTGTAGGTGGAAGCCTCATCTAAGCCTGTCAGGACAAAGTCTGGCTCTGATTCCCAGAACACTGGTCCTGACCCTCACCCCGCAGGAACAGGGCCTCCCCCTGTATGAACAGACACTTCACCACAGAAGACATTCAAGCAGCTAATAGGTACTTGAGGAAATGCTGACATCATTAGCCATTAAAGAAATGCAAATCAAAACCACAATAAGACACCATCTCACCCATTATTACCGGCGCCAATCAAAAACAAAACAGAAAGTAATAGTTGTTGGAGAGGCTGCAGGGAGATTGGAGCTTTTAAGCACTGCTGGCAGGAATGCAAAATGGTGCAACCATTTTTTAAAATGACATGGCACTTCCTTAAAAAGGTATAAATGGAAATACCATGTGATCCAGCAATCCTACTCCTAGGAACATATCCTAGAAAAATAAGAACTGTCCCAGGAATAGACCTGTGTACACCCATGTCAATTGCAGCCTTGTTGACAGTAGCCAAAAAAATGGAAACAGTCTAGGTGCCCGTCGAAAACCATGCTACGAGCGCACAATGAAATACTATAGCGGTAAAGAACAGTGATGAATCTGCAAAGCAGCTCACAACATGGATGAATCTGGATGGCATTATGCTGAATGGAATAATAAATCACAAAAGGACAAGTATCGTGTCAGGCCAGCATTATAAAAACTCATGAAAAGGCCTACATGCAAAGGAAACAATTTTTGATGATTACGAGGGAGGGGAGGGGTGGAAAGGAAAAGCACTGGACAATAGATACGTGATAACTTTGGTCAAGGTTAAGAAGTACGTAATACTGGGGAAGCCAGCACGACTTGTCCAAGGCAAGGCCATGGAAGCATCATAGACACATCTGAACTCCCCAAGGGACCAAATGACTGGGCTAAGTCCTGGGGACCATGATCTCTGGGAACATCTATCTCAATTGGCATAACACAGTGTATATATATATAAAAAACGGTGTTCTACATTCTACTTTGGTGATTTGTGTCTGGGGTCTTAAAAGCTGTGAGCGGCCACCTATGATACTCCACTGATCTCACTCAGTCCGGAGCAAGGGAAAATAAAGAAAAAACGAAAATGGATGGGAAGATCAGCCTAAAGGATGAGTGGACCACAACTACCACAACCTCCAATAGACTGAGTCCTCACGACCAGTTGGTGCCTGGCTGCTACCACTGACTTCTCTGACAATACAGCATCCCAGGCAATGCTGGAGAAAAATGTGGTGCAAAATTCTAACTTGCACACACACACAAAGACCAGACTGACTTGTCTGGTACTGGAAAAACCTGCAAGTATGGCCCCAGGACACCCTGATAGCTCAGTAATGAAGTCACTCCTGGGTTTACCCTTCAGCCAAAGACTAGACCCATAAAACAAAATGATAATAAGTGGGCATACCAGCCCCGGGCTAGGATGATGAGACAAGAAGGGACAGGAAGGCTGATAATGAGGAACCCAAGCTGGAGAAGGGGAGAGTGTTGACATGTTGCAGGGTTGGCAACCAGTGTCACAAAATAATATGTGTATTGCTTAATGAGAAGTTAGTTTGCTCTAAACCTTCATCTAAAGTACAATTAAAAATTAAAGAAAGATTTCTTGGGACTTAAGAACAGACTTATACACAGAAAAAAATATACTTTGATGGCTACAAAGGTGGAGACAGAGGGAGAGGCTTATTCATAGATTAGATAGTTGATAGGAATTTGGTTGGGTGAGGGCAGTGACAGCACGCAGTAGGAGGTAGGTCAGCATAACTGACTACACCATAAGCTACAAGGTTTTGTAAATTTAACCCAACATTTCAAAGGACAGAGTAGCTGGGACAGGGATCTAGGGGACCATGGTTTCCGGGGACATCAAGGCCAGTTGACATAACTAGTCTTTTTCTAAGAGAGTCTTCTGCACCCCATATTGGTGAGTGGTGCCTGGGGTCTTAAAAGCCAGAAAGCTGCCATCTGAGAAACATTAGTTGGTCCCAACCCACCTGGAACAGATGACAACAGAGAACATCAAAGACATGAGGAACAATGAGTCCAGGAGACAGAAGGACCCATGTGATTGGGAGACTACATCAGCATGGGACCAGAAGAACCAGATGACCATCACCAGAGACAGCCTTGATAGGGGATGCAATGTAGTTTCTGACGTAGCATGAGAAAAAGAGGTATGAAGATCAAGAACTCTATTAAAAGACCAGGCTTGATGGTCCAACATCCTCAAGGTTCCCTTGAGAACAGGCCCGTAGACTTGGGGCTAGCCCAGAGCTATAAGCAGTACAGAAGCCAGTACTTTAGACAAAGACTAGACTGGACTTGAGAACACAGAGTGATGCATGTGGTGTGTGTACTTTATAGTTTAGTGTATATAAACATATGAGGCTGTCCTACTGGTGTCCTTTTAGAGGGGAGAAGAGAGGGTAGAGAGGAGGGGACAAATGATGGTTGAGTGGATACTGGAAGTAAGCCGCCAAGCCAAGTGCCATGAGTCGGCCATGAGTCTGGAAGTAAGGAATGAAAAAAAAAGAGTGTGCTGTCACAGGGTGAGGAGAGCAGGTAGAGTCACAGAGAGGTGGGTGTTCAGAGTTTTATATAGAAAATTGACTTGGATCGCAAACTTTCACTTAGTCACAATGAAACAAAATTCTTTAATTCTAAAAAAAAAAAGTTAGCAAACCAAAAAAAACAGGATTCTTGGTAGAAATGGAATCAGAAGAAAGAAGCTCTAAGAAATGACGTGGCAGGGTAGGCTGTCACCTCCTCTAAATTCACAAGGGGAAAAGAGAAACTCATCTGCCCAAGGCTGAATCCCATGAGGCTGAGGTCAGACATACCTCCACTCTCCAAACTTTTTACTAATTCTGATACCAACTGCACCTCCCACAGTACTCTCTGCTTTTCTGCTGGATTCAATAATTCGTTGCAACAACCACTCAGAACTCACAGACCACCCTCACTGTTGCGGGGTGTTTCAGTCACCTGGTACTGCTCTAACAGAATATACCATAAGTGGAAGGCTTTATGAAGAGAAATTGTGTTGTCACCATCTAGTAAGACATAAGTCTATTCATGAGTTACATTCCATTCAATAGGAGAAATTATCACAGTCCTGTAGGCTGAAACTAAGTTCAATGAGAGCATCTCAAGACAGTAACCTCGGGTTCAAAGGACGTGCTCTGCTGTCAGTGCCACTTTCTTGGTGGTATGAGGTTCCCAACTTACTCTGCTCGCTTCTCTACCTTAGATCCCACAAGCTGGTAGTTTGAGTCCTGCCTCACCAGCACAGAGGCAGGACTCACAACACACCAGAGGAAGCACACTATACTGGGACTCATAGCTGAGTCAAATCAACACATACGTTTTTGGGGTAACACGATGCTATCCATGACACTCTACCCTTTGCCTCCTGTCATGGATTGAATTGTGTCCTCCCAAAAATATGTGTAGCCATGTGGCTGGGCCATAATTCCCAGTATTTTGTGATTGTCCTCCACTTTGTGATTTTCCTATACTGTATGTTAAAGGATTAGGTGGGGACTGTAAATCCCTTTATAAGGTCACCTCCCTGCTCTGCTGTAAAGAGAATTTCCCTGGAGTGTGGCTTGCCCCACCTTTAATCCTTTCAGCCTGCAAGAGATAAAAGGAAAGGGAAACAGGCTGAGAATTGGAAACCTCACACCACCAAGAAAGCTGTACCAGGAGAAGGAGGTGTCTTTCAGACCTGTGGTACCTGCGCCAAGATGTTCCCTAGACAAAGACTGACAATACCAGAACTTCCTCCAGAGCTGACAGTGGGGAAAGCCTTCCCCTGGAGCAGACATCCTGCATTTGGACTTGTAGCCTACCGGACTGTGTAAAAATAAACCTTCTGTTGTTCAAGCCATCCACTCTGCGGTATTTCTATTACAGCAGCACTAGCTGACTAAAACACCTTCCCAAAATTGTATCATTAGAACATGCAGAATGTGTTCATTCAAAGCATAGCAAAGGTCTTAAGTCCGAGTCCCAAATCTATAAATTCCTCTTCAGCTGTGAAATCCAGAACACATGTTACCTTTCCAAAATACAGTGGTATAGCAGGCAGGCACGAATTACACATTTTCATTACAAATGGAGAAATTGCAGGGAAAGGCATAACAGACACCAAGCAAATTAATAGAACACTTCACATTTAGCTTTCATGACTTCAAAAATAATACTCCAGACTCTGAGACATTTCATAACCCTTCCCTTCAGAATCTAGGTATTGATCACACTCTCTGGATTCTGAGCAGAGGCCCCTGGGCTTCAGCTCCACCTTCCAGGCCCACTGGGACAGCAACACTGCTCCCTCAGCCTTAGGCACCCTGCTCTTTGAAGCCCCAGAGGCCATTGCCCCACCCTTAGAAATCCTTGAGGTCATGGCCGTACTTTTTGAGACTAAGGCAACTCAGATTTTCCTTAACCTTGTCTCTTCATCTTCTATGGCCTCGTGGTCCAGGCCTCAAGCCGCATCTGCCCTGCTAGAGCAAGTGTTCCAAAGTTCCATAGCTCCACCAATTTAAGTGCCTTAAGGTACCCCCTTTCTGCCAGGAAGCCTCCTGCATGCAGGCACTCCAGCTCTCTCACTGTGTGATTCAGCAAGCCTAGTTCCACTGATAAATGCCCAGAGGCACCCCACTCTGCCAGGAAGCCTCCTGCACACAGGCATTCAGCATTCTTGCTCCGTGGGTTGGCTCCCAGTTCTGCTGCTGCCAATTTACTGCTGCTGCTGCTTTTCTCACCATCTGCTGCCTTCTCAGGTGTTAGCAGTTCTCTTGGATTCCTTCTTTTATCCATTCACAGTTTCAAAAAATGCTTCCCCACTTTAGGTATCTGTTACAGCAGTACTCCACTCCTGGTACCAAATTCTGTTTTAGTTATGTGGTACTACTCTAATAGAAAATACCATGAGTGGAAGGCTTTGTGAAGAGAAATTTTGTTGTCACTGTCTGGTAAGCCACAAAATCTATTCATGAGTTACATTCCACTCAATAGAAGAAATTATCACAGTCCAATGGGCTGAGTCCATGTTCAGTGAGAGCACCTCACAGGAACCTCAGGTCCAAAGGATGTGCTCTGCTCTCGGTGCTACTTTCTTGGTAGTGTGAGATTCCCAGCTTACTCTGCTCACTTCTGTCCCTTGTATCCCACAAGCTGGTAGCTTCAGTCCTGCCTCACCAATGCAACTGCTGCTCATTCTCCCTCATCACAGAGGCAGGGTTCGCAACACATGGGGGGAGTTGCACCATATTGGGCTTCGTGGCCAAGTCAAAGCAATACATACATTTTTTTTAGGGGACACAGTGCAATCCATGGGAAGTCACAGGTTAAAATAAAGTACAGGAATGCTCAGGGTACAGTTCTTTCATCAGGACAGGCTCTTGCCACCATGCCTGCTGGCCTCTTCATCTCTTTCTGGCCTCTTCATCTCTGCCCTGGTTAGGCAAGTGTTACAAAGGCTTTTAGCTTGCCAGTAAGTGCCCAGAGGCACCACACTCCACCAGTAAACCTTGTGCCTAAAGGCATTCAGCTTTCTCTGTGACTTGACAGTCCCCTACCAAAGCCATCTTGTGTCACTCTTTTAGTGTCTGCTCTCTCACGGTGCCATCTTTCACTGTCTCCCATGTTACAACTATCTCTGTGTCTCTTGGATCTAGGAGGTTCTCAGTACAGGTGTAGCAGGAAAAAGATAAGTTTGGCCTACAGAGCAGAAAACACCTGGAACACCATCTTGTTTGTAGAGGAAGAGCCTGTTTATTAGCTAAGTGCAGCAGATGGACTCAAGTCCAAAAAATAGCCACGCACATTGTTCTGTTAGCAGACATACCTATTTATACATTTTTCTAAGAAAGCAGACAAAGGAATTTCCATATATTCTCTTAATTGGCAGTTACAGGTATACGGATTTTCATATTGCATTTCTGTTGGTCCAGTATATTTAAAGAGGCACTAGATAAGCAATTAGCATTAAGTTACATGGGAAGAAGCTACCCCCTCCTTAGAAACTGGGCTTATCAAGGATTTCTCGGGGGGAGGAGGGAACATCCTGGGCTGGCACCAGAGAGAGGCATCTGGACTTCAACCTTCTCCTTAGAAACAGAGCTTATCTCAGAATCTCTATTTGGGGGCGGGGGGGAGGGAAGCTGGTATCTGATGCCCCAACCCTAATTTAGGCATCAGGCAGAAAGCAGGCATTGATTCGAATAGGGTTTGGGAAGTTCCTCACAAAGTAAACTGGTGTCTTCTTATCTAAACAGTATAACAAAGGTTACTTCCTCAGGTGAATTCACCTCTCAAGGAGGAAAATACGTAGGCCTGGGTGTGAGTGCAGAGGTCACATTCAGCAGGCCAGACCCAACATTTGTAAGGGTCTGATGTCATGCAGTCCATCTGTTTTCAGCTATTTATAATCACTCATTCACAGTCTTACAAGCCCTGTACCCAGGCCTTCTGGAATTTAAGTGGCATCTTTTTGAAAGCTTTTTCTTCCTCTCTCACACGGATCCTGGGTCCAAAGGACGTGCTCCACTCCTGACTCTTCTTTCTTGGTGGTGTTGAGATCTTCCCTTCTTGTGTCTGGGATGGCACATTTTAAGCTTAATGGGATGACAAAACTGACCAGTTCCCTTGTTAGGTTTCCATGCACCTATTTACATGGTCACAATCCCACAAAGATGACACACACCTTATTTAAATTATTAGCAAGCTATCCAATCTCCTTGGTGGACCACAAGCACCTCATTTGCATAGTTTCAACCAGTCATTTGGTGTGAGTTATAGTCTATGAGTAGGTCTGTATTAGGTAATTCACTGTTCCGCAGGAGCTGAGTAGTATTAAGACCTTCCTTGTTTCTCTGTGTTCACCCCCACATGCATGTATATACACACTCACACAATCATATATACTTATACATTCACATACACACACATGCACATACATTCACACACAGACATGTTCACAAATACACACATACACACACACATTCACACATACACACTCCCTGTTCCACCCCTTGACACATGTGCACGTCACACTGCTATGTTTCCTTCTGTGTCTTCCTTTTAACTAATAGATTCATTTGTCAAAAGGAAATATTGGGAATTTCGTTAGACTCTTGCCTGTCCCTCACCATCCAGTACCACACACTTTCCCCACTGGTGACCAGTAATCTCTCCTGCTCCTCTGCTGCCACTCTCTTAAATGAAGTTCTCATCGCTTCTTACTTTGCTTGTTGCAATATCCTCCTCTGCTAGTTTTCTGAGAGTCCTAGTGGTGCAACGGTTAAAGTTCTTAGCTGATACCTGGAAGGTCAGCAGTGAATCCACCGGTGACTCTGTGGGAGAAAGATGTGACAGTTTGCTTCCGTAAGATTTACAGCCCTTTGGGCACAGTTCTACTCTGTCCTGTAGGGTCACCATGAGTCAGAATTGACCTGATAGCTGTGGGTTTGTTTTGGGTGTTAGTTTTTTATTGAACACTTCTGTAGGTGAGAAGTTGAGTGGGTCTCACTAGACTAAAATCAAGTTGTGCACAGGGCTCCATTCCTTTTGGGAGTTCTAGGGCAGAATCCATCTCCTTGCCTTTTTCACCTTCTAGAGAGGGTCTGCATTTCTTGGCTCTTGCCGCTTTGTTGACTTTCAAAGCCAGCAACATTGCATCTCTCTGACCTTTTGTCCATAGTCACAGCTCTCTCTGATTAGCATGAGGAAAGGTTATCTGCTTTTAAGACTGTATGGACTAGGTTGAGCCCACCTAGATACCCAAGATAATCTCCTCATCTGAAGATCCTTAAGTTAATCATATCTGCACAGTCCCTTTAACACACCCACAGGTTCCAGAGATTAAGACATGAGCACCTTTGGAGGGCTATTCTGCCTACCACACCCCTTCATTGATCCTCCTGCTGCCTCTGTTCTCCACTTAGCATCCAGAAACCTTTTGAAAATGGAGATTAAATCATTTTATTTCCCTGGGTTTTTTAGTACCTGCTTATCACCTGCAAGATGATGACCATGTGTAAGACTGTCCTCTGTCTTGTTCTTCCTACACATCCCCACAAATATTCATTGCTCTAGATCTCAATGCCCAAAATGTGGTTTGTGGTCCAGCATTATCAGCATCACCTGGGAACTTGTTAGAAGGTTCTATCCAGACCTCCTGAATAAAAATCTGCACTTTTAACATGATCTCCAATTTGAGCAATGTTGTTCTTGACATTTGTAGTTTCGTGTGTCTTCCCAAACTTACTGTTCTAGTCAAGAGTTTTAGATGAAACTTACACAGAAGGAAATTTGTAGAATTAATTTGAAGGCTGGGGAAATGTACTTGGAAATTGAGAGGATCAGAGAAGTCTGAGTGGTGGTAATGGCTAAGGTAATAATAGGAGGGACCTAGGTAGGAAGCCGTTGCCAATGTCATCACAATAGACACTGGCTGCCAGCTGATTATGCCTTCGGAACAGTCCCTCAAGATCCAAAGACTGAGAGCATTCCCTCCGGATAATGAGAACAAAATAGAATCTCCTTTATCACCATTGCTGTTTAACACTGTCCTAGAAATTCCAGCTAAAGCAATAAGGCAAGAAAACAAAAGAAAGGATATTCAGATTGGAAAGGAAGAAGTAAACCTGTCCATATTTGCAGATAATATGATCCTATATATATAGAACCCCAAAGAATCCATAAGAAAACTATTGGAACTAGTAGAAAGATTCATCCAAGTAGCAGGGTACAAGATACATACCAAATCAACTGGATTCCTAAATACCAATAAAGAGAACTTAAAAAAAAAAAATCAAGAAAACAATAGCATATATAATACCCTCTAAAAACAAAGCAGAACAAATAAAACAAAAAAAAAAAACTTATGAATACATCTAACCAGGACAAAAAAGACCAATACAAATAAAACTATACAACACTAGCACACGAACCAAAAGAGACCTACACAAATGGAAAAATATACCATGTTCACAAATGGGAAGACTCAACATTGTGAAAATGTCAGTTCTACCCAAAACAGTCTGCAGATACAATGCAATCCCAACCTAAATACCAATAGCATTATTTAACAGGAAGGAAAGACTAATCACTAAATTCATATGGAAATGAAAGAAGCTCCAGATAAGCAAAACATTATTTTTTTTTTTTAAAAAGTAGGAGGCCTCATATTACCTGATCTCAGAATCTACTATACAACCAGAGTAGTCAGGACAGTCTTGTACTGGAACAACAACAGACACATAGACCAATCAAAGAGAATCAAGAACCCAGGTGTAAGTTCATCCATCTGTGGTAAACTGCTCTTTTACAATAGATCAAAGTTCATTAAATATGTAAAAGATAGCCTCTTTAACAAATGATGCTGGCAAAACTGAATGTTCCTCTCTTAAAAAAATGAAACAGGATTCATACCTCACACCATACACAATAACTCAAAATGGATGAAAGATCTAAATGGAATACCTAAAATAATAAAGATTGTAAAGACAAAAATAGGGTTTATGCTAGTATCTCTAATATTTGGCACAAATTGCATAAAAATTCTAACAATGCACAAAACCCAAAAGATAAACAACTGGGAGCACCTAAAAATTAAACATTTATGCTTAGCAAAAGACTTCATCAACAGAATAAAAAGATAACCTACATATTGGGAAAAAATCTTAGCTACAGCATATCCAATGCAGGTCTGATGTCTAAAATCTACAGAAAACTTCAAACTCCTTAATAACAAAAAAGGAACATAATCCAATTAAAAAATGGGCAAAAAATATGAACAGACACTTCACCACAGAAGATACTCAGTCATCTAATAGACGCATGAGGAAATGCTTGCAATCATTAACCAATCAGGAAAATGAAAATAAAAACTACAATGAAATACTGTCTTGCCTTGACATTGCTGGCAGTAGTCAAAAGCATACAGAGAGAAGAACAAGAGAGAGAACAACAAAACTTAGAGAGGTTACAAAGAGACTAGAATTCTTATGCACTGCTGGTAGTGGTATAAAGTAGTACAACCACTGTGGAAAATAATATGGCCCCTCCTTAAAAAACTAGAAATAGAAATGCCATTCCAAACCAAACCCACTGCTGTTGAGTCGATTCCAACTCACGGCAACCCCATAGGGATAGAGTAGAACTGCCCCATAGAGTTTCCAAGGAGTGCTTGGTGAATTCAAACTGCCAACCTTTTGGTTAGCAGATGTAGCACCTAACCACTATGCCACCAGGGTTTCCAGAAATACCGTAGGATCCAACAATCCCACTCCTAGGAACACACCCTAGAGAAATAAGAGCCATCACACAAATAAACATATGTCTTCTGTGGTCATTCACCATAGCAAAAAGATGGACACAACTTAAGTGCCCATCAACAGGTAAATGGATAAACAAACTCTAGTGCATACACACAATGGAATATTGCTAGGGTCCGCGATTTTCAAGATGCGACACTGTTACTTTAAAGGTTAAATTTTATTAAAAAATATGCCCAATAGGAAAAATACTGTGCACCAGGGACGCACCCCAAGCTACACAGAGCAGGGGGCGACCGGGGAGTTTCCTCAGCGCCCAGTATTTAAGTCGTGAGATTGCAAAGTAGGGAGGGTGAACTGACCTTTACATTGTTGGTTAACTCCTATTAGTTGTAAAATGTGGTCAAGGTCTAGGGGTCACTTGCAGGCTGTCACTTGCAAGGTTGCCCCCAGGCTTGTCTTGTGACAGTGTTTTGTAAGATAAAGGTAAGATTATTCTATGGTATTTTCTGCTATTAAGTTGTTTCCTGGGGCTTTCTTCAATACCTCCAATTTTTACCAGGCCCTTCCTCATTTCAACATTCCCCCCTTGAGTTCTTATTCCAGAGTCAAATCTTAGACTCTGAGTGGGTGCCAGGCTGATCAAGGTCCTGGCTGGTCAGGGGGTGGTAGGTCTGGTGTTGGGGCTGATGTTTTAGGACCAGGAGCTGGCTAGTTTTTCTCTTAAGTAATTTAGAATGTAGGGACCCACAGTTTTAAAGTCAAGGTGAAGAGGACAAGTGGTCCTGTTAACGCAGTGACAAGGGTGGTCAGCCACGGAGACCAGGAGAACAGAGACTCAACTGATCCTAATGAGGTCCCCTATTTTCCCTGATCCGGGTGCATTGGTTTCACAGCCCCATGTATAACAGAAATAATTATTTGTTCCTCCATATGATCCATAGACACTAGCCCCAGGACAGATGTAAAATTGTTTCTTAGCCAGTTGTTGCATGAGGCATTTAGTAGCACACCCCCACCCATCAGCATGTATACATCCCCCAGTATTTATGAGTGTTCGTGTGGACAAACCGGGTATGGGTCTTTCTTAAGCTGTGAGCCTATAGAACCCCCCACAAGGTCACATGAATCAAGGTGAAAAACTGGTGAAGTCACCTCGGGAGGGCCAGTTAGGGTCAGTTCTTGAACTTGCCGGGGGAGGTTTCTTGGAGTCGCCTCAGGGCCAGTATGTTGTCGCACCTTCCATTGAAGGTAGATGGGAGTGACAGACCCAGGGCCGGATCCTGTCAACCTTGACAGCAGTGGGGGTTGTCAGGATTACTGTGTGGGGTCCTTTCCAACGGGGCTCCAAAGTCTCCTTTTGGTGTCTCAGGACCCAGACTAGACCCCCGGCTGAAACTGATGTGGCTTTACAGGAGGGAGATCGTGGAGGCGTCTCGACAAGGGGAAAAGCAGATCTTGAGTTTTCTGCAGGGCCTGGAGGGACTTAAGCAGGTCATGATTAGAAATTTCAGCAAGTATGTCATCCCTTGGTTTAGGGCAGAGGGGTGTGGCCTCCCAAAAACAATTTCACAGGGCATAAGGCCTTGGGGGTAGGGAGAATTACACAGACGCATTAAGGCAAAGAGAAGCAGGGCCGTCCAGTCACCGCCAGTTTCTAGGGTCAATTTGGTTAAGGTCTCCTCAAGTGTCTGGTTCATTCTCTCTACCTGTCCTGAACTCTGGGGGTGATAGGCACAATGTAGTTTCCAATTAATCCCCAAAACAGATGTTACTCACTGAGAGACTATGGCCATAAAGGCAGGGCCATTGTCTGATCCTAGCATCAACAGAACCCCCGAAACCTAGGTATGACTTCTTCCAGGAGTTTTTTTTTTTTTTTTTGAAACTACTTGTGCTGTCTCTCTCCCAGACAATGTGTCTATGAAAACTAAAAGGTACTTATATCCGTATCTGCTGGGCTTAATTTCAGTGAAGTCCAGTTCTCAATGTACTGCAGGCATAGTGCCTCTTTCTCTCTTACCTTGGTGGGCCTTACCGGAGCTGCTTGCATTAGTGGCCTGGCAGGCTTGGCAGGTGTGCGTTATTCCTTTAGCCAACCAGGGTAGCTAGGGTATATAGTACCTTGGAGATAGAAGTTCTTGGATTCTGTTGCTCCCAGATGGGTGGTCTGGTGGATCTGGCGGACGAGCTTCTCTTCCAATTTTTGAGGGAGGATGGGGAGCCCTCCCGAAGTATAGTGTCATCATTTCTTCTCTTCTAGGTGGGCTCCTCGGGAAGAGTTGGCTCGGGGAGCTGGATGGAACTGATCTCCAGGAGGCTGAGGGCAGCTTCCTTAGCTGCTGGGTTGGCTAGGTTATTGCCTCGGGCTTCCATTGTTTCAGCCCGATGATGTGGTAGGCATCTCGTAGCCACTGGTCACGGGCATTGTGCGTCTGGGGCACAGTGAGGGGTGGCGAGTCAGGGGACAGGCTGGCGTCAGGAGGCTCCTCGTCATCTGAGAGGCCGGATCTGGTGGGTAGGAGCTGTCAGAGTGCAGGGACAAGGGCAAATCCTGGCACAGGCTCAGGTCTTTGGCACAGGTGCTTATAGTCCTGGATTGACTCATACAGACCTCACAGCTGGCACAGCAGCGACATGTCCAGTTTTTGTAGTCCCACCTGTAGGCAACATCTCCTTGTACAGCACCGCTAATGTAGTGTCAAGATTGACTGGGCAGCGTGGAGCGGCGGGGCCGGCAACGGGGCCCGCGTTGGCAATGCCAGCGCTGTGGCGGGGTCTGTCCAGAACTCGGGCTGTGTGGCTCAGCTCGTCATGGGTGCGGCTGTGCTGGCTGTAGACACGCTCCAGCTCCCGCCACGAGCCCCCGCCGGCGTTGAGAAGGCCGCTGAGGCCGCGCAGCAGGGGCAGGCGCCCGGCCAGCGCAGCCTCCGCTGAGGGCAGACTGTTGCACTGATGTTCCCGATCGTCGGCTACCACCGCTGCCCCTGTGTACCTGGTGCCATCCCTGATAAAACTGCTCCCGTCAGTGAACAGAGTGAGATCAAGGTCCCGCAAGGGAACGTCCGTAAGATCTCGGGGAAGTCCATGCTGTTGGCTAAGCACCTCAGTGCAGTCATGCGGTTCGGCCTCCAGGTCCAGATCAGGCAGCAATGTTGCTGGGTTGAAGGCCGAGCTAGAGGCAAACACAGCTGGGGCTGATCTAGTAATAAAGACTGGTAGTGGGTTAGCCGGGCATTGGAAATCCATTTATGAGGCGGGCTACGCAGGACTCCCTCGATGGCATGGGAGGTAGTGATGGTCAGGGGCTGTCCCATAGTCAGTTTTATCAGAGTCTTTTGCTAGTTGAGCGGTGGCTACAACAATTCTAAGGCACCTTGGCCATCCTGAGGCCACTGGGTCTAGCTGTTTAGACAGACAGGCCACCGGCCTTTTCCATGGGCCGAGTGTCTGAGTAAGGACTCCCTGGACTATTCTTTTATTTTAATGCCAATGCTGGTGCCTCCAGGAGCAACTTCTTTATAGTCTGGAAAACCTGTTGTTTCTTTAGTCCATATAAAATTCTTTTCCTTTCCTCGGGTCAGCTCGTATAGGGGGCGCATTATCTCTGCAAATCCTGGGATCCAGGGTTGGCAGAACCCAGTGGATCCCAGGAACTCCCTCACCTGCCGCGGCGTACACGGGGTGGGAATCCCAAGGATAATCTGTTTCCTTGCTTTGGATAGGGAGTATTGTCCCCCCTTGAATTGGAAACTCAAGTAAGTCGCCTCCTGGACATAGACCTGTGTCTTTTTAGCAGAGACTCAATATCCCAATTTCTCCAAGAGAGTTAACAGGGACTTGGTGTCCTTTAAACAAGTGTCTTCATCGGGTACCCCGAGTAGTAAGTCATCTACATATTGTAGAAGGGAAATGTCAGGCCACTGATACCTGTACTCACGTAAGTCCTGATGAAGGGCCTCAAAGATGGTGGGAGAGTTCTTGAACCCTTGTGGCAGGCAGTCCAGGTCAGCTGCCCCCTGGAGCCATCTTCTGGGTCCTGCCATTCGAAGGTGAAGAGGGGCTGACTCTGCGGGCTCAGAGGTTTACTGAAGAATGCATCCTTTAAATCCAGCACTGCATATACCCAGTGTTCTGGTGACAGAGAGCTCAGGAGAGTGTACGGGTTAGGACTGGTCTGGAGTCCAGCCCTCCTGCCTTCCTCACCGGCAGGAGAGGAGTATTCCAGGGCGACTGGCAGGGCACCAGTATTCCATGTTTTCTGAGTCTTTGAATGTGGGCCCTGATCCCTCTCTTCACTTCTGGCACAATGGGGTACTGTGGCACCTGAATCGGGCTGGCAGATGGTTTTAAAGTCACTATAACCAGTGGTTGGTGTTTGGCCAGCCCTGGGGAGTTGTTTTCAGCCCAAACCTGAGGAATCTCTTTGATCGATTGATTCACTGATATCACGAGGATAGAGCAGGGGCCCCTGTCAGAACCATCATAAAATCTGTATTCTTCCTCTAAAGGGGCTATCACATTGACTTGGGATGTCAGGTAAGCATGATCCCCAGCGAAGCAGATAGTCACCTGCATTTTTTATAACACGTCTCTTCCAAGTAAAGAGTACGGGCATTCAGACATTACTGTAAAGGAGAGGGGAACAGTCTTAGCTCCCAGATCGTTCGTCAGTTCATGAGTAGGCATTAACCCCAGTAGCTCCTCGTGCTAGGGTTTTGGTTTCAGTTACAGGTCCTAGGGGTTCAATTAGAACTGAGTTGCTAGCCCTGGTGTTAACCATGAATTCTACTGGCTGTCCCCCTATTTTTAAGGTTACCCTGGGCTCGGAGGCGGGCCTGGTGAGCTCTGACGCCCTCAGGCCTCTAGGTTAAGAACCTTTGGAGGGGGCTTTCTTTAGGGGCACTCACCCTTCCAATGTCCAATTTCCTTGTAGTAGCACACTGGTTTCTCTGCAGGGGAGGCTTTCCTGGCTTCCTCGTCTGATCCGGTTTCTTCTCCCAAGGGCGCAGCGGCGTGTGGCCCTGGGCTTCTGCCAGGAGGATTCTGCTTACCTTTTTGGCTTGTTTGTCTTCTGGTAGTTCGCGGTTCAGCTCGGATAGATTCTTTCCCTCGAATCCTTCTATTTTTTTTTTCTTTTGATGTCAGGGCTGACTGTCCCACGAAGGCTATGTTAATGGCCTGTTGATTTTTGGGAGACTCAGGGTCAACGGGAGTATCTGTGCGGTATGTCTCCATCAGTCATTCCAGAAAGGCTGCTGGGGATTCTGAGGGTTCCTGAATTACCTGTGTTACTTTAGACAAATTTGTGGGGCGCCCAGCGGAGGCCCGGAGACCCCCCCATAAGAATCTGGCGGTAGACAGGCGCTGCTTACCTGCAGTGGTGTTTGGGTCCCAATTTGGGCAGGTCAGGGGAAAAGCGTGGTTAATCTCATCTAAACCACGAGTAAAGTTTCCATCATCTCGTGGCACGTGTTTTCTGGCTAGGGAAACAATGTTAGTCCTCTCCTCAGTGGTAAAGAAGGCTTGGAGAAGTTGCTGTGTGTCTTCCCAAGTGGGGCTGGTGTGTTACAAAGATGGTTTCTAAGAGATATATCAAGGTTTGAGGTTTTTCAGAAAAAGGGGGATTCAGCATTTTCCAATTGTAAAGATCAGAGGTTGTAGAAGGAGTATAGACCAAGAAGGGGGTCCCAGCCTCAGTCATGTGCCCTATAGCTCACAAGGGGAAAACATGAGGGAGGCTTCTATAAGTGGTTTAAAAGATTGACCTGAGCGGGTATGGGCTGGGCTCTGGAGATCAGAGGAAGGTGGTGCTGCAGAAGTGGTGGGGGTCCGGGGAGCAGTCAGGACTGGAGGGTCTGCAGGGACCCTATACAGGCCACGGAGACTGGCTTTGGCTCCCTCAGCCCTGGTGGCGTCAGGAGGAGAAACGGGAACAGGGGGGTAGGGAAGTGGGAGACTCAGTCAGAGGAATCAGACGGAGGAAGGGAAGCTGGCGAGGGTTTTGAGGAGCCCTGAGCCGCCAGGGTTGTAGGAGGTTGTTTAGGGGGAACATAGGGTTGCAGCCACACAGGTGGCAGCTTGAGGAGGTCTTGCCAAGCAACAATGTATGGCATTTGGTCAGGGTGACCCGGATCGCCAAAGATGACCTGAAAAACAGAGTGGGTTTGTTTTAATGTCTAGGGATCCCGTGGGTGGCCATCCAGTACCAAAAGCCGGCCATTCCAGATTACAAAGTGTGCAGAGTTTTCCTGATCGCAACTTGCCGAAGTCTCGGGCTCATTTCTGGAAATCTGAAAGTGGTTAAGGAATAGGCCTAGGGGTGTTACAGAGTGGGAAGAAGATTGCCCCATGGTGGCAAAAGTAACAATCAGGACAAACAACACAATCAAACAGACAACAGAACAGACACAGACCCGTCACGGAAGAAACAAAACAAAAACCAGATGCGGGATTTACAGGCCGCAGAACCAAAAAAGGAACCAGCGGTGCCCGCCCGGATGGAGAGCTGAGGCGTCCCCCAGCCTCCGACTCAAGAGAGCAGTTCTGCGTCCAGATTCTCTCTTAGTGAGTCCCAGAACCAGAGCTCGAGCACAGACAGACAATATCCAGACTCACCGGTGAGGTCCAAACCAGATCGGCCGGCCGCGGAGGTCGCTCTTGAAATCCCGGGAGAGCCCCCAGATGTTAGGGTCCGCGATTTTCAAGATGCAACACTGTTACTTTAAAGGTTAAATTTTATTAAAAAATATGCCCAATAGGAAAAATACTGTGCACCAGGGACGCACCCCAAGCTACACAGAGCAGGGGGCGACCGGGGAGTTTCCTCAGCGCCCAGTATTTAAGTCGTGAGATTGCAAAGTAGGGAGGGTGAACTGACCTTTACATTGTTGGTTAACTCCTATTAGTTGTAAAATGTGGTCAGGGTCTAGGGGTCACTTGCAGGCTGTCACTTGCAAGGTTGCCCCCAGGCTTGTCTTGTGACAGTGTTTTGTAAGATAAAGGTAAGATTATTCTATGGTATTTTCTGCTATTAAATTGTTTCCTGGGGCTTTCTTCAATACCTCCAATTTTTACCAGGCCCTTCCTCATTTCAACAATACTAGCCAGTGATAAAGCACAATGACGAATCTATGGGACACACACATGGATGAGTCTGCAGGCATTGTGCTGAGTTAAATAAGACAGTCACAAAAGGACTAATATTGTATAGAACCACTATTATAAGAACCCAAGAAAAACTTTACACATAGAAAAAGATTTTTGATGGTTACAAGGGAGAGGAAGGATAGGGAGGAAAGTCGCTAACTAGATAGCAGACAGGTGTTAACTTTGGTGAAGGGAAAGACAGCACACAATATAAGAGAAGTCTCCACAGCTTGACCTAAGCAAAGTCATAGAAGCTTCCTAAACACATCCAGCCACACTGAGAGACTGAGTTGCTGAGGCTGAGGGTTGGGAACCATGGTCTCAAGGGTTGTCTGGGTCAGCTGGCATTGTTGCTGAGTCGAAAGTCAGGTTCATCCACCTGTCACTGTAACTGAAAATGCTCAGACAGTGTAGGGTTCAAGGAGTAATTTACTGGCAGATCTTCAGCAGTCTGGGGGACAGCGGCCAATTAAACTGTCTCTTTTGGGTTACATTTCCAGGGGGTTTTATAGCCAGAATTCAGAGGGGGTTTATCACAGAACAATAGTCAGGAGTCACAAGATTTCATTATATCACAAGGTTTTAAGGTTTCATTATATCTAACAAACAGTGTGAATTGTCTAAAAGTTTGTCAGGGAAAATCAAACAGAGTAAATTATCATTTTCATCTGAAAAACAGTGTAAATAGTCTAAAAGTCTGTCACAGGATAATCAGAGCAGACCTAAATGTTTGTCACCAGATAAGGAGACTCAAATGTTTGTCACAGGATAATCTATGACAGTAAACTATCCAAAAATCTTTACCTCCCTCTGAGGTCTTAATCAACTGTATATCTTCCAGTATAGTGGGAGGAAGAGATAGGGAGAGGAATGCAGACCTGTTAGTCAGGTTTATAGAATGTGGCTTAGTAACCTAAGTGACCTTTGTCAGGCCCTCACATCTACCATCAGCGTAACATGGTTCATAAAGTGTTCTACATCCTACTGCAGTGAGTAACATCTGGGTCTTAAACATGAGCATCTGGTTATCTACAATATGTTGTGTGGATCCTGTCATATTTGGAGCAAAGAAGAATGAAGAAAACCAAAGACACAAGAAAAAGATGAGTCCAGAGGACTTGTGGGCGCATGAACCGCAGCCTCCAGCAGCCTGAGCCCAGACTTGAATGCGATCTGGCTACTGCCACTTACTACTCAGTCATGGATTGTAATAGAAGGTCCTAGACAAAACAGGAGAAAAATGTGGAACAAAATTCAAATTCACATAGAAAAGGCCCAACTTACTTATCTGACAGAGACTCATGGAACCCCCAAGATTCTGGCCCCTGGACACCCTGCAAACTCAGAAATGGAACTACTTCCAAAGTCTACCTTTCAGGTGAAGATCAGACAGGACTGTAAGACAAACAATAACACACATGAAAAAATGTGCTTCTTAATTCAGTGAATACATAAAGCCCAAAGGACAACTCCTCCCTGAAAGCAAAGAAGAGAAAGGAATAAGAAACCTGGCTGAATGGACACAGAGAACCCCAGGTGCAAAGGGAAAGGGGGAGAGTGCCAGCACATTGCAGGGATTGCACCCAATGTTGCAAAGTATTTTGTGTATAAATTTTTGGAAAAGAAACTAATTTGTACTGTAGTCTTTCACCTGAAACACAATAAAATCTAAGAAAAAGATTTGATCTGTTAACAAGGGAACCACTAAGTTGTTTTAAAAAAAAAGGGAGGGCAAAGGAGGCTTGTAAGAAAGATGTATATAGGCAATTAGGAATGTTAAATTGCTAGTAGATATTAAACTGATTTCTTGTAAGTGGGGAGATCAATCATACCACTTTTGGGCAAGATCCACTTGCATCTCTATGGCCCAAAACCATTTGCCTTGTAACCAGTTTGCTAGAATTTATAAAGCTGTACAATAGCTCAAAGATATTGAAAAAGAAGCTCTTTATAGAATCAAGGTAATTGAGAAGGATCCATGGGACACCTACCACTGCACAGATGCTGGCAGCCAGCCTCGGCAGAGTCTGGGATCACGGAGGAACGGGTGAGGTCAGCCAAGAAGAAATGATGAGACTGAGACAACCAGGAATCTGGAGATCGGCCACCCATCAGGGCCTGTCTTTCTTTATTTTTTATATGATCAGTGACATGATTTCACCCTGCCCTCTCAACCACACAAGCTGTTGGCTAACAAGGAAGTGATACCTTGTGGCCTTTTTTCATGTTAATTATTGGGGCCTACTGGATTGGCTTGGCACTGGATAATGGCCGGAGACAAGTGGTCTCTTTACATGTTAATCATTAGGGCCTTCTAGATAATGGCCCGAGACAAGTATATTGTGATTATAATCAACAGTGAAAACAAAAGTTATGTCTTGAGCTTAATCAGTTCTATCTATGCTTCAAGGTTAAAAGGTGCAGGAGGATAATCTGGCTGTCTCTATTTGTTCCTTCTTTGCTCTTTATTTTATCTCTTCCTGCGGGGACAGTAAACACCTACCGTCCCCCACCGTATGCCTTTCTTAAGCTGTTCTAAGAAGGGTATTTCTTTAGTATTTACTCATTTGCCATACCAAATATAATAGACTTGGGAGCCTATCCATCTTCCTGATGCAGGGAATGGGATGTCTATATATATCTAAGAGCTGTGCGGGGGGGTTGTCCCTGGGGAGCTTCCCAGGGCCTTCCTGCAATCTTGCATTTCACATGTGGAGGGGGATGTGCAGTTGGGGGAAGCCAGCGGGGCTGGGCCGGCTTTGCCATTCCCGGGCTGGGCGTTCCCGGGCTGGGCGTTCTGTGTCAGGATTCATTAAGCCAAGGGGGTTGTAAAATTCTGAGAAGGCATCTTCTTTGATCCTTGTGCAGGAGATAAGGGGATATTTTTGAGGAAGGTTTAATTAGTTTGTAAAATATCATCAGGGAGAGCAATGCCAAAAAATATATCAAGGGTGGGATGCGTCTGCCCGCCATCACATAGGCATGAGACTTTGCTTACAGAGGCTTCTGTGGGTGACGGACCTTGGCACACAGAATACCCATTTCAAAATCTTCTACAATTTTCCCTGGTATTTCCTTCTTCTGCATCTAATTTATACTCCCTTGGTCTCCAGCTGGGAACCCAGGTAGCATAGTGGTTAAGTGCTACAGCTGCTAACCAAAAGGTCAACAGTTCGAATCCACCTGACCTGTCTTGAAAACTCTACAGGGCAGTTGTGCTCTGTCCTACAAGGTCCCTAATGAGTTGGAATCAACTTGATGACAATAGGTTTTCGTTTTGATTTGTTTTTACCTACTAGCTTTGTATGTTTCTCTTTCCAAAGGTGAAATGGATGATGTACTGGATTATATTTGCACTTTTCACCACAGCAGAGACGTTCACGGACATCTTCCTCTGCTGGTAAGTACTCTAGGAGCTGGGACCTTCAGGGAAGATTTTACTTCATCTCAGCGGAGAAGTAGAAAATGGCTAGAACCAGCTTCACACTTTACATCCAACCAGAATGTTCCTTAACACCTAGGATGACAAGATGATACCTCTCATACTTGGGACATATTCTCAGGAGGGATCAGTCCGTGGAGAGGACATCAGGTTTGGTAATGCAGAGGGTCAGTGAAAAAGAGGAAGACCCTCCAGGAGATGGATTGGCATAGTGGCTGCAACAGTGGGCACATACATAGCAACAATTGCAAAGATGATGCAGGACCAGGTGGTGTTGCATTGTGTTGTGCGTGGGGCCGCTGTGAGTCAGAATCGACAAAACAGCACTTAACAACAACAGAGATGGAGGTACAGGAGCTTTTTACATAAATCAGTTTGTAAAAAGCTCTTCTTCCATTAAGTAGTTTTTGAAAGATCTTACATGCAGCTATTATTTTAGACACCAAGGATAAAGCGATAGACAAGACGGAAGAATTCTAAGGCGGTTGTTGATGAATAATAACAAGAAATTTAAAACAGGGCCAAGGACTGTTTTCCACTGAGATTTTGTTGATTCTCTATTATAAACTCATGGATGGGATCACCTGTTTATTTTAGTTCTCCTACTAGGTGATAAACCCCCCAAAGTGAGCACATGTCTAACCAGGTTTTGCTTTCCTGTAATTGTTAGCAGATACCTTTCTTGTAGTAAGTTTTCAGTAGAACTTTCCTGACTGAACAAATAAATTCATCAGTCAATACAAGAGTGAAATCATAATTAGCTAGTGGCTATTTTTAAGTAGAGAAATGGGACAGGAAAAAATCTTGAGGAAATAAATTGAAAAAAAAGATCGCTAATAGCAATAGAATGCTATCTTGAGATTCTAGTTACACTTACAAGAAAAGACCAGAAGGGACTCCATCCCCAGCCCCCACCTTTAAACCAAAATCCTGGGAAGGTCAGGAATTAGCAGGCTGTATCCAACCCTTGTTAGACTTGGCTTTGGCTTGGCATCCAACCCTTGTGGGGTAGTGGCTAAGTGCTGTGGCTGCTAACCAAAAGTCAGCAGTTCAAATCCACCAGCTGCCCCTTGAAAATTTGATGGGGCAATTCCACTCTTTCCTATAGAGTCTCTGTGAGTCAGAATCAACCTGATGGCAGTGGTTTTTGTTTTTTTTTTCTGGACAGTTATGCCAACTTTTAGCCTGAGGCATAAACTCATTTTGTGATTCTCCAATAATCAGCTGATTGGAGGTTTCCAAGAACCCCAGGTAGTTTCAGTGGAATCTCTATCACCCAGGGTAAACAAGGAATACAGAGTGAGACTCCCTCTTACATCACTGGGAGGGCAGCTTCTGAATGGGAAGGCCTGGAATCCACCCCAAAAGAAATCTTCTATCCTAGTTCATCATGGGAGATGCTGTGTCTGCCTGGCCAGGAAGGCCTGAGCCTGAAGCCAGGAGACTGGGAGGCAGGAGGTTTTTAAAGCCTGCATCAGTGACCGCAGGATACCCAGCAAAGAACCTAGAGAGCGAGGAGGGTCTGTAGCAGGCTGGCCAGGAATAACTGAGGTCAGGCAGCCCAAGAGGGCAACTCAAAAACCAAAGTGTGAACTCACTGCGTAAGTCACGTGTACCCATAGGCTGGGGCATGCTCTTAAAGGGGCACACACATTGGGGGGTGTGCAGACTACAGGGAAGCAGAGGTGCAACCTGTCTACATGTGAAATGCACAGAAACACCACTTCTGTATTTATTCTAGAGATACTATTGCCTATGTGTGTCAAGAAGCATACACAGGAAGAGGTCATCACAGCTCTGCCAGAGCAGATGGTCCCTCCTGGGGGCCTAGGCTGATGCTGGTCATCCACATGCAGCCACCGGGAAGAGTGAGCCCATCTATACCTAGTCCTGTGAGATGATCCCTGAGACATGGTGGAGTGTTTGTGTGTGTGTGTGTGTGAGATGAGGAGGAAGCAAGTGTAGCAGGTGTGCGAGGGCAGGGGTAAGGGAGTCACACACCTGCTGTTGTCAGTTGCCTGTCGAGTGTGTGTCAGTTCACGGTGACACTATCTCCAACAGAACAAAATGTTGTGTAGTCCTGCGCCACCTTCACAATTATGAGGAATAGTTGCAGCTGCTGTGGATTTTCAGTGCCTTCCCACCTCAGGGGCTCATCTTCCAGGACTGTGTTGGGCAGTCTCCTGTCGTGGTCAATAAGGTTTTCACTGATGGATTTTCAGAAGTGGATGGTTAGGCTTTTCTCCCTACTCGCTCCTCCTCTGGAAGCTTTACTGAAATGTGCCCACCATGGGTGACCCTGCAGGTGTTTGTGGTACCAGTGGCATAGACTCCAGCATCACAGCAGCTTGCAAGCCACCACGGGACAACAGACTGACGGACAGGGGGTGGCATACATACCTACATGATTAGGTGCATGCCATAGTCTAGCTGGGAAATCCTGGTGGTGTCGTGGTAAAGTGCTGTGGCTGTGAACCAAGAGGTCAGCAGTTCAGATCCACTAAGTGCTCCTTGGGGCTGTTCTGATCTGACCTGTAGGGTTGCTGTGAGTTGGAACCAACTCAACGGCACCTAACAACAATAACAACATAGTCTACCTCTGGAAGAATACATGACAAACTAATAATAATTCTTGCTTTTGGAAAACAGACTGGGGCAGAGGAGGAAAGGCAACTCTGCTGTATGCTTTTTTGGATGTCTAGAATTTTTAAAACTGTGTCCCTACATTGCCTGTTTTTTTTTTTTTAAAAAAACTCATCTTTTGTGTAATAAATAAGAGTGCTGCAATGTGCAGGCCCCCTAGGGATTACCTGTGTATCTTGTGTTGATGCCTGAGCTTGCTGCATTAATTTATTTTCCCCCTTGGGGCTGGCAGATAGTTGTTTTCAAAGCAAAATTTCCTGCTTAATCACCAGTTTTCAAATGTGGGGGAGTCACAGCCTCTGTTCCTTCAGCTCCGTCTCTTTTCTGGCTGTGAGACATTAAATAGTTGTGTATACCTTGCCTTGAAAGTGTTCTGTGGTTTCTGGGGGAATGTTTGGAGCCAGGCTGATTGAGGCATAAAACAGGGAACCTCAGTGAGGAAAGAAGAATGGGTGAACCCCAAAACCGAACCCGCTGTTGTCAAGTCAGTTTTGACTCACAGTGACCCTATGGGACAGAGGAGAACTGCCCCCAAGAGTTTCCAAGGAGCACCTGGTGCACTGAACCACCAGCCAATGTAGCACCCAGCGTCTGTGAGGAAGAGTCACAGGCCTCTGAGATGGCTTGCTAGAAGCTGCTTTGCATTTTCTCCTCCTTTATTTCTAAGAGGGAGGCTGTCAGGGAAGAATTTACTTTTCTAATGCTCTGAGCTAACCCAGGTCTCCTTGATTTTTGCTCTTAGAGAATCCTGTCCATTTCCCTAGCATCAGGCAGCTGAATGCGGTTGTGTATGTTGTTCCATCACAGGGTACCTGTCTCAGGGAGCGGCTGGAGCTGCAATCCAGAGCAAGCTCTCCTTGCCATGCTGGGTGCCACGGAACTTAGGACTGGCTTTGTCTAGTAGACACAAAGAGACCACATGAGCTAGCATAGGCCCTGGATAGCACTTAGCTCAGCTTTCTGTTGCATGTTATTTGTGATTATTTGACAGTTTTCTGTTTCCGCCAACTGGACTCTAAGTTCCGAGACTGCCAGAAGCCTGTCTGTGTCGCTAGACTGGAAACTCAAAGAGGGCAGGGATGAAGTCTTCATTGCTCACCGTTTTATTCACCTTGCAAACCCTGGTGGCGCAGCGATTAAGTGCAATGGATGCTCACCATAAAAGTCAGAAGTTCAAATCCGTCAGGCAGTCCTCGGAAACACTAAGGGGCAGTTCTGCTCTGTCTGGAGGGTTGCTATGAGTTGGAATTGACTCAACGGTAGTGGGTTTGGGTAGCAGAAGCCACCATACGTTAAGTGCTGGCTGAGTATTTATGGAAGGAGAAATGAATGCCTTTAAATGTACACAGGGCTTCAAATTCTGGAGAAGTATGTTACCTGCACCCAAACAAAGTCTGCTCTCTTTTAACACCACAAGAATCAAGATTTGTTTGCTTGCTGTTGACTGGAGCAGGGTGAGTGGGTACCCTATTCGCTGGCGAGAGCTGGATTCCTGTGCCTTAGTTTGGGCCAAGAGAGGGCTGGCCTTTGTTGTGTCTAGAGTTTCTTCATGGGTTCCACTGTGCTGTACTTCCTCCTGGTGCTGGCATCTTCTTGGTTCCTGAGACTGAATGACTGTGAGGGCTTAGACCTGGGCGTCACATGTGGCTGCTGTCACTGGAGTCCTGGCTCCACCCTAAGTGAGAACACCCTGTCCCATGCAGAGGCTCCAGCTGTTGCCAGGCAGGGCTTGAGTGAGTGCTGGGGAGAACCTGGTACCTGGTTGGCTGCGACAGAGAAAGAAAAGAGAAATGGGACTTCCAGATGGAAGCTTTGGGTAGCTTCATGGGTGTGCGGCTGTGTGTACATGCCTTCACGTGTGGAGAAAGGAGACGTCCCAGGGACGTGGCAGCGATGTCAGGAGAGAAAGGAGTCCCTGGAGCTGGGGGCTTGTCTATCACAGGCCCAGGGCAGTGTTGCTGAGAACCTACTGGGATGTATGCTTTCTTCTCTCTCTCCAGGTTTCCATTCTATTATGAACTAAAAATAGCCTTTGTCGCCTGGCTGCTGTCTCCGTACACAAAAGGCTCCAGCCTCCTGTACAGGAAGTTTGTGCATCCCACACTGTCTTCAAAGGAGAAGGTAAGGCATGGTGCTCGGCCTTTCACCCCTCCAGCTGGGGGTCGGGGTCAGGAGTGGAGGCCCAGTAGGCCTGTAGGACAGTTACGTGATTGCACGAGGCCCTTCTGTTGGCTCTTTTAGTGTTTTTTTTTTCACTGAAGTCTGTTTCTCTGATATGTTTTGAAATAGTGATGAAATTCTCCAAAAGATGTTATTTGTCGTTTATTGTAAAACATTTCCATAAATTGGAACAAAACAAGGAATAACTTCACTCACAATTCAACCCCCTCAAGTGAATTCCCTTCCCTTTATTCATGCTGGGCCCTGTCCTTTTGCATAGCCTATTTAAACTTTTCGATAGACATTTTTTTAATTTTAAAAAATCTGAAAACTTAACATACATTCAATATTTGTATGCCAACATCTTAAACATGTCAGCGCATAATCTGTTTCTGCTTGGTTTTCATAAGGTGCTGCAAGAAAAGAACTGACCCTGCTTGATAGCGTGGAGTTCAATTCCTTCTTCCAACTTACTTTCTTAGAATAAACTCCCAAGAGTCAGATTACTGGGCCAAAGATTCAAACATCTTGTAATTTGTTAATTGTACTCTGTTACTCTCTACACTGATTGGTAGAGTTCTCTAACATAAAATAGGATCACCATGAGTGTCTTGATGTATTCATTTGGATGTATACAGGACAGCTCTGGGGAACATACTTGGTGAGCAGGCTGCTGTAGACATTTTGAGACTCCTTTTAGGACCTGGCACTAGGCCACCTCTCCCATCTCAGAAGGAGGGATCGTGAGGCCCTGAAGAGCTCTGTCTTAATCTGGTTATCAGATGCCTGCACTTCCTCCTTCCCTTTCCTGGACACTGCGCTGACCGTTAGGCCACCACTGTACTATTCATTGAAGTCAAGCATCCGCCTCTCAAGAGCTGCCAAGAATCACTTCTCGTGTCAAATCTGGGTTACAATGAGAGGACTCACTGCTGTGGTTTCCTGGGGAGAGCTTTAAACAGGGAATTGAGCAGGGAGATGATTAACCGCCCCCCACCCGTGACCCTCAAAGCACAGGAAGTGCACTAATGTGCTGAACTTCACACGTGACTGAGGCCACATGCCCTTCTCCGACTGAAAGCCAGAAGAGGCTGCTAGAGTCCAGAGCAGCTGTTTGTGTACGCCTCACCCGCTACCCGCACCAAAATGACCCTGAACAAGGAAAGGGAATAAACCAATTGATCTAAATGTGAACTAAAGCAATGTGGTACTTTGTTTCGGTCCCTGATAAACTTGAATTCTGTTTTTCCACATCTTCACCTGGTTGTACAGTGCCTGATGAGTTCTTGTGTTTGCTTTTGTTTTACCAAAAAGACAATGCCCCTGCTGTCAAGTCAGTTCCAACTCATAGCCACCCTACAGGACAGATTAAAACTGTCCCTTAGAGTTTCCAGGGAAGACCTGGCAAATTTGAATGGCCAACATTTTGGTTAGCAGATGTAACCCTTAACCACCAAGCCATCAGGGTTTCCTTTCATTTTAGTACCTGTAAAATTACCTCCATTATCAACAAAAATAAGTCCCATTTCTTCTGCTTCTTAATCTCTCCCACAGAAGCCCATAGTAGTGCACTGGGATATAGAATGAAATAGCTGTAGGATAACTGAATTTTAGAGCCGCAAGAGCCCCGAAGCCCCTGGAAGTGTGGAAGAAAACAATGAGTAGCATCTGTGGAAACCAACCACTCAGTTAGATATTCTACTGGAGTTAATCTTATTTAATTGTCACATTACTCTAGAGTACATTACAGTCATCCTCCTCATTTTTCAGAAGATGAAACTGTGTATAAACTAAAACGAAACCCACTGCTGTCCAGTTGATTCTAACTCATAGTGACCCCACTGGACAGTAGAACTGCCCCGGAGGGTTTCCAAGGAGTAACCCATGGATTCGAACAGCTGTATTGACCTTCTGTTTAGCAGCCGAGCTCCTAACCACTGCACCACCAGGGCTCCAAAACTGTGTACAACCTAACTTGCTGCCATCGAGTTGATTCCAACTCATAGCGACCCTATAAGACAGAGTAGAGCTGCATCATGGAGTTTCCAAGGAGCACCTGGTGGATTCAAACTGCTGACTTTTTGGTTAGCAGACGTAGCACTTAACCACTACACCAAAACTGTGTTTAAACCAAAACCAAACCCACTACCATTGAGTCAATTCTGACTCTTAGCAACCCTACAGACAGAGTAGAACTGCCCCATAGAGTTTCCAAGGAGTGTGTGATGGATTTGAACTGCCAACCTGTTGGATAGCAGATGTAGCACTTAACCCACTATGCCACCAGGGTTTCCGACCCAAATTGTATATAGGTGGGCTAAATATGTCCGAAGGCCTAACAGCCAGTTTGTGACAGGTTGAGATTAGACACTCTGATTCGTAGCATCCTTTCCACCCCAAGTTCTTCCTGTGTTTTAGAGGCTGCCTGTAGAATGAATGGCAGGCTGGTCCACACCCAGGACCTTCTCTCTAGAAGCTCTTTGGGAGGTTAGAAACTTTAGAAACAATCCTGGGATAGAACTTGGACATAAGCTACCTGAGTCAGCAAGTCGCTGGTCCCCTCCTCCCCCCAGCAAAAAAACCTTTTCCACTACCCTGCACTTCTCTGGTGGCGTGGTGGTTAAGTGCTATGGCTGCTAACCAAAAAGTTATTAGTTCGAATCTACCAGGCATTCCTTGGAAACTCTTTGGGGCCAGTTCTCCTTTGTCCTATGAGCTCACTGTGAGTTGGAATCAATTCAATATCAGCGGGTTTCTTGGTTTTTTTTTGTTTTTTGTTTTTTTTGGCTCTTCCTCTGGAGTCCCTGAGTGGTGCAAATCGTTCACACAATTACCTGCTAACCAAAAAGCCTAGTGATCAACTTCTGAAAAAAATTAGTCATTGGAAACCTTGCAGAGCGCATTTTTGCTTACACGCCTGGGGTCATCAGGCATCAGAATCGACTCACTGGAAACTGTTCTGGTCTGGTGGTCTCCTCTGTTTCTCCTTCTCCTCTTCCTCCTCCACCCATACACAAACACACCCTGAATATCTAGGACTTCCCAGTCCCAGTGAGAATGAGTGGTGAGGCAGGCTCTAAGCCCAGAGCTCAGGACAAGGGAGAGAGAACAGAGATGTATTTGAACCTTCCAATTCACTGTGCCTCTTTGCTTCTTTGACAGGAAATTGATGACTGCCTGGTCCAAGCAAAAGACCGAAGTTACGATGCCCTGGTGCACTTCGGGAAGCGAGGCTTGAACGTGGCGGCCACGGCGGCGGTAATGGCTGCTTCCAAGGTACTGACTACTGTGGCTACATGAGTGTCTTTGTCCCTCCTTGTGGCCCTGCTTCGCCCACAGTGGTTCACCCCAGGCAGGCCAGCTACCAATCAGTGATTCCTCATCTTCTCTGGGTTCCCTTTGAAAATCTGTTGGAAAACACAATAGCAAAGCTTGTCCCCAGAACACTGCGTGTGCACAGAAGTGATGTGTGTAGTGTCAAGAGATTCCAGAGACCTATCTTGGGTTAAGAGTCTCTAAAACACTTGGAGTTTAAGCCTAGAAGAGAGCAATGAATAGGCAAGGGGAGAAAAGAAACAGCTCATTTCTGCAGTCTCCCAGGCAAGGGAAGGCTCACATAAACTCAGAATGACGGAGGGACTGCCTGAGTGAATGGCCACCCAGCTCACGGGGTGCAGCAGACAGAGACAGAACCTGGGGTCCCAGAGTAAGTTGAGTAGTCCATGATATGTATAGCAGATGGACTCAAGATGAAAGAGGTCTGAAATAAACACGGGGCATGTGGGATGTTGTGATCTGAGCCTGACTTCTGTCTCTTTTCCATCCAGATCTGTGTTCCTTCTGAGCTACTTCTCATTTCACACTCTCCTTGTCCTTGTGTCAGTTTCTCAGGACGTACCCAGGCCTGAAAACACAAATGAGTCACTCTTTTACTTTCAGAGGCAGCCCAGTGGTTGTCCTAGGGTTGCTCAGTAGCTGTTACTTCCCCCAAGTCCAGATGTGGTCTAGAGGTTTACAAGTGACTAAAACCACCAAACCCGCTGTCACTGAGTGGACTGTGACTCAGCGAAGCTGTAGGACAGAGGAGAACTGTTCCATAGGGTTTCCAAGGAGTGCCTAGTAGTTTCAAACTGCTGACCTTTTGGTTAGCAGCCATAGCACTTAACCACTAGGCCACCGGGGCCTCCTACAGGTGCCTGGGGTGGAAGAGCCTAATAGGGCTACTGTTCAGGAAGACGGAGTGGTTGGGAGGTGAGCTGTATTACCAGAAGGAAGCTGGCAGCCGTGGATGATGATATGGACACCTAGAGAGAGAGGTAGCAGAGCTGCTAAATGACTTGGAAGAGGGTGATGAACACAGATCTCAGTGCCCCATGAGCTTGGAAGGGGTGGCAGGATGCAGGGTGCTGAAAGTCAAGAAAGCTCAGCGGAGCTCTCTGTGACCTGATCAAGAAGTATGTTAGGAGCATTTCTGGGAGAAGGACTCAGCACAAGGGGCTGACTGGGTGCTTGAAAAGCATCTCCCACCTGAAGTCAAGGAGCTTTGCACACAAAGGTGAGGAGACAAGGAGGGAGAACAGTTTTTGTTTTGGTCAAGGACCAGCCCCTTCACTCCTTCTGTAACATAGAATCACAGTGAAGTGTTTTGTCCCTACAGCTGTCTGCCTGGTATCCAGAGAGTCTCTGTCTACCTAGGTGTAATATCAAAATACCCCCACTGCCATTGAGTTGATTCCAACTCACAGTGACTCTGTAGGATGAAGTAGAACTGCCCCAGAGAGTTTCTGAGGAGCGCCTGGTGGATTCAAACTACCAACCTTTTGGTTAGCAACCATAGCACTTAACCACTGTGCCACCAGGGCTTTGCCTAGGCTTGATAGTTGCTGGCAAATGATGGGTCTCAGTGATTAGCTTCAAAGAAAAAGTCTGCTTTGGCATTCCAAGGAGATTGACGAAGAGCTGTGAATTCTAAGAACTGTCTGTTTAGGATGTTGCTGTTGCTCATAGGTGCCATCGAGTTGGTTCCGACTCATAGCAACCCTGTGCTCAACAGTATAAAACACTGCCCGGCCTTGCACCATGTCAAGAATCATTTTTATGCTTAAGCCCATTTTGCAGCCACTGTGTCAATCCATCTCGTCAAGGTTCTTCCTCTTTTTCACTGACCCTCCATTGTACTAAGTGTGATGTCCTTCTCCAGGGGTGATCCTTCTTGACAACATGTCCAAAGTATGTAAGATGCAGTCTTGCCATCTTTGCTTCCAAGAAACACTCTGGTTGTAGTGCTTCCAGAACAGATCTGTTGGTTCTTTTGGCAGTCCGTGGTACATTCAGCATTCTTCTCCAACACCACAATTCAAAGGCGTCAGTTCTTCTGTCTTCTTTCTTCATTGTCCAGCTTTCACATGCATATGATGTAATTGAAAATACCATGGCTTGGGTCAGGTGTACTTTAGTCTTCAAGGTGACATCTTTCCTTTTCAGTACTTTAAAGTGATCGTTTGCAGCAGATTTTCTCAATACAGTGTGTCTTTTGATTTCTTGGCCGCTATGTCCATGGACGTTGATTATGGACCCAAGTAATATGAAATCCTTTACAACCTCAATACTTTCTCTATTTTAAGCCAAATGACAAGATTGCATACTGTTCCAGTTGTGAGGATTTTTATTTTCTTGATGTTGAAGTGCAATCCATACTGAAGGCTGTGGTCCTTGATCTTCATCAGCAAGTGTTCCAGATCTTCTTCACTTCCAACAAGTAAGGTGGTGTCTGCATAACGCAGGTTATTAATGAGTTATCCACCAATCCTGATGTCTTGTTCTTCTTCGTATGATCCATCTTCTGGGATTATCTGCTCCGCCTACAGATTGAATAGGTGTGGTGAAAGGCCACAACCCTGACGCACACCTCTCCTGACTTTAAATCATGCGGTGTTCCCTTGTTCTGTTTGCACAACTGCCTCTTGATCTACATACAGGTTCTTTAAGAGCACAATTAAGTGTTCTGGAATTCCCATTTTGAGATGGATCTACTTTATGTTTTTATTTTTAAGCCAAAAGAATCTAGCACCTCTCAATTCTAAAGACGTCAGGGCAGTCTTGTTAACGCAGAACTACACAACCGCTCTTTCAGGCTCTATCCCCCATCCTGCCTCCTGTGCATCTATTCCCTGCAGCCACAGTGAACTTGTAGAGGATAAATAGCGTTCAATTTATCAGGGAGGCTGAACACAGGCCACCCAGGCACTCCACCTGTGTGTGCGGAAATTCATTCAGATGGTAATTTCTGCAGGGTCGTCCTTTTCCAGGTCTGCTGCAAGCTGGAGCCTCCAGAGTCTTGATCCCATCTTGGCCCACAGGTCTAGCCAGTCACCACCTGCCCCTCTGACCACCAGGGAGCCCACGTGCCCAAGTCTTCTCCAGCCAGGCACCAAACAGCTCAAACCCGAAGGAAGCTCCAGGCTGTCTGACACTCAAGAAATAACTGCTCATTAGTTCTTTTCAGATGAACTAAAGCAGTGAAGGATGCCAGCATTCTGTTGCATTTGATTTCAGAGGATAAAATGTCCTGCCTTGTGGTGGCTTTGCTTTTTCTCTTGAAATAGAACTATCTTGAGAGAAAAAACACGTCTTCTCTTTTAAAAATAATGCCCTCTATTTTTGCAACAGCTAGATATAAACCAAAAAAAAGGTCAGATCCAGCCTGGCTGAGGTGTTGGTCATTGGTTTCCATAGAGACAGTAGAACGCTCTATGCAGAGGTCAAAGGCTGATGACTCACCAGATGGTCTAAATCTGATTTTTCCATCCAAACCACCTGGGAAACTGTGCTTTTTTTTTTTTTTTTCTGTTTTTTAATAGATTCTCACACGTGTCGAATCAGAAGCTCAGGCAGCAAGCCCTTGAATCTCTGTTTTCAACAAGTTCCCCAGATGACTTTCAAATGGCTGGCTTTCTGTGGGTCCCTGCCCAAGGTCCCATGAAGGCACAATGGTTAGAGTTAAAACAATTAACTTCTGTAACTGTCCTGGGATATAGTTCATCCCACTTAGAAGCATTAGCCTTGAGAAGGAAGAAAGCAGTGTATACAGCAGTTTCCCCCAAACTTAGTGCCAGCTGGGAAGTCCTGTGCTGGGCACACAGAAGCCTCTACCTCTCTGTAGCCTGTCACTCCAATGCCTGGAACAGCACTTGGCCTCCAGCTGAGTTAGCTGCCATCTGGATTACCCAGGGGACCAGTCAGAGCAAGTTCCTGCAAAAGAGACCCCCTGCCAAGCCACCCATGACTAGGGCACCATGTAATTTATTGTCTAAACCAAACCACTTCAGAAAGTGGAAAGAGTGTAATAATTATGTAGAGACCAAAACAAGCCTATTGCTGTTGAGTTGATTCTGACTCATAGTGACCCTATAGGACTTGGTAGAACTGCCCCAAAGGGTTTCTGAGGAGCAGCTGGTGGATTCAAACTGCCAGTCTTGATTAGTAGCCAAGCTCTTCACCACTGAACAACCAGGGCTCCAAACTGGGTCTGTCTCCAGCAAATTAGGACTTGTGGTCACCCTGCTCAGGTAAACCAGTTACCACTGACTCATGGTCAACAGCAACTGGTTTGGCAATCTCTGGGTGGTACAAACAATAAAGACACTGAGCTGCTAACCACAAGGTTGGAGGTTCGAGTCTACCCAGAGGTATAGTGAAAGACCTGATAATCTAATTCCAAAACATCAGGCTTTGAAAGTCCAGTGGAGAACCCTGCTTGTGGCTCCATTTGAAATCTCTGGGATCTCACCTGTCTCCTACCTCACAGAAAATAGCCTGCACTCACAAATCAGTTCTCACATTCAGCATCTACTGCGTTCAGCTAGATGGGCACAGCAGGCAATAACAGTAAAAGATAGTCAGTTTCAACAGATTCAAGGGAGGATGAAGCCGTGCAGCAGGAACCACCCCCTGGTGGGAACCCCGGTGGTGCAGTGGTTAAGTGCTTTGGCTGCTAACCCAAGTGTTGGCAGTTCCAATCCACCAGGTGTCCCTTGGACACTCTATGGGGTAGTTCCGCTCTGTCCTGTAAGGTTGTTGTGGATCAGAGTTGACTTAGTGGCACTGGGCTTGGTTGTGGCTTTCTTTGGCTGGTAGATTCCAGAAGGGAACACAGACCCTAGACGGAGGTATGAAAGGCGTTTGAAGTACAGTACTAGTTGGTACCTTTTTATAATGTTGCGCTTTCTTCCTTAATAAAATTAATGTTTGCAGGATTTTTTTTTAATCATAAAGTATGAAGAAACTGTGAAAACCATACCACTGTATAAATATAGGTTCTTATGAATATTTTGTCTTAGAACTAGACAAGCTAAACCAAAAAAATTAGAAATGGGCGATTTCTTACCAAACTGGTGAGCCCCACTCACCCCCAGTTTTCTCCAGGGTGTGCTCGCTTTGTTTCTGTGAAAACTACCTTTTCTCCTTCCTGAGAGCACAGTGCTCCAGCTCCGTCTAAGGAAGTGCCCTCGTTTCCTGCTGGCTCTGTCGCTGGATGTCAGCTGTTTTCGTAGCCCGTGATTTCACCCAGAGGGAAAATTGAGCTCAGGTTTTTTTAAGGCTGGAATTGAAAATCTTTCTGTTTTTATGAATAATGCCCTTGAAATGTGTTGATGAAGCAAAAACACATACTCTCTTGAAAGAGAAAACACAGTGAGAAAAACCAAGCGAGCCAAAGTTTTAAAACCGTGACGTCCATCCAGCCACCTTGGTAGTTGAACAGTACACTAGGTCTCTCCCACCTACCCAGTTCTGACCTGGTAAATCTTGTTGTTTTTTTTTTTTTTTGTCTCATGACTTGAATACTGGTGTTTCATTTCTCTAAAAGTTGTGGCCATGGAAGGGTTCTCATGATACCATTATTCAAGTCACCATTTCGCTAAAGTGGCCCTAAATAAAGTGTGCCTTCTGTGACTTAGGGACTCAGTTCTCCTGCTGGTTTTCAGATGTGATGTGTGGTACTTCCCTCCTTAAATTTCTCATTTCCCTGTTAGCTTGTCAGCTTCTCGAATTGAGAGTTTCCGCCTTTCTCTGCTTCTTGCTTTGAAAGAAAACTGGAAAACAAATGATTCCTACTTGCTTAGTATTTGGTTTTCCTTGCTACTCATAAAACTTTGTCAACTGATCTGAGAAATAAGCCTTTTTGACGCCTCCAAGCCTGCCGTCTGCAGCACAGTATAGCTGCTTGCCGTGAGTACCGAAATTTAAATACAATGAATTTTGAAACTCAGTTCCTCCCTCCTGCCTCAGTAACCTCCTGTGGCTGGTGTCCATATGGAATGTTCCCGTCATCACTGAACGTTCTCTGGGCAGGGCTGCTCCGCCTCTGTTCAACTCTGTGGTTCTCTTGGCTTCGTTTTCACGGCTGCCACCATCCCCTCTGGCTTTGACAGCATCCCTCCCTCACCCATGCAGCTCCTGGGTGCTTCTCTGTAGGGGGTTCACGAGGAGAACAGGGACAAGGACATCAGCCCTGTAACAGCGCCTGCGCCATAGCTCTCGTTGCTACTTCCTCTGAGCTGGTTTCTCTGCCTTCACACCATGACCCCCCTCTTTCCTGACTTGCCACCAAAAGTCAGACACTTTGCCTGCAATTAAGTTAAGTGGCCACCAGGGCACACCCATTATCATCGAGTCGATTGCAGCTCATAGCAACCCAATAGGTCAGAGCAGAACTGCCCTATAGAGTTTCCAAGGAGTGCCTGGTGGATTTGAACTGCTAACCTTTTGGTTAGCAGCCATAGCACTTAACCACTACACCACCAGAGTTTCCTGTAGCAACCCTAGGCAAGATAAATTATCAGATTTTCCCACTCAATTTTCTTTTTTCTTATTTCCATTTGATTTTGCCTTAAAAAGACAAAATAACAAACCACTCTAAGACAGTTCAGTATAAACCATTTAAAAAAAACTGTCCTATTCCTTCTGTCTTTTATCTGTTATTGCTTAGTTCAACTTTGGGCTCAAAAAAAAAAGTGCTGCTTTCAAACCAACCCAAAACTTTATTTTTGGAATCAGAAGCTCGTTCTGAGAAGTTCATAAGCCCAGTGATTTGAGGCTTCAGACCAGACCGGACTCAATTGTACTCACCTTCTTCTAGGAAGAAAACCACCTGTTTGCAATTAATCAGAGGTCAGGTGTTAGTTTTCTATTTATAAAGTCTTCTTGTATCACCTAATGTCTACAAGGTATTTCTAAGAAGAAGAGAAAATTGCTGTCCCCTCCAAGCCAGCTTCCCGTTCTCAGCCTTGTGCCTGCTCAGTGAGTGGCCAGGGACTTCAAAAAGCCTGTATCAAGTTAGCCTTCTTTCCTCTGTTTCAGTTGACAACTGTGTGACATACAGTTAATATTTAGAATTCACCATAGTAACCACTGTTCTACACCAGAATAAGCCAAACTATTATGGACAGCCTGCTGACAAAGTTTGAAAGTATTCTCTACCCTCTAGTCTTCCAAACAAATCAGCTTATACACAAGTTTAGCTTTTCAAAACATGCCACAGCCAAATCAAGCAAGACTTTTCAACAGTGTGGTTTTGTCATTCAGCACCCCATAATTCTGGATTCTTGTGTCCCAGCTTTCCTACCTGGAATGTTACCTCACTTCACTCCATTTGGGAGCTAGTTAACCCACTGCCACAGAGTTGATGCTGACTCATAGTGACCCTGCAGGACAGAGTAGCACTGCCCCAGAGTTTCCAAGGAGCGTCTGGCAGATTTGAACTGCCAACCTTTTAGTTAGCAGTTATAGAACTTACCACCCGTGTTTCCTGGTAGCTAGTTAGGTGGATTAAAACAAACAAGAGACCCAATATCACAAGTCAGCTGAAAAGGAAGGGCAAGAACCCACAATGAGTTGCTAGCCTGATGGTCCTTGCCTTCTCTCTGTTCCGTATTTATCTCTGGAGATTATATGTCACCAGACATATCAAAAGTCCAAGTGGAAAAAGAGGAGCCTGCCCACCTGACCGCAGAGAAGAACCTGGTAGAATCTAAAAGGTCAGTGAAAATAGTGTGAGAATCACATGAGCAGGACGAGCTGTTTCTGGGCTGAGGTGACCAGCACCGTCTCGTTCACCTTCTCCCCTGACTTGTCTCTCATGCTTATGCTCCTTCCTGGCTGGGATTTTTCTGGAGCCCTACTGCCGGGGGCCAGCCCCGACACTTTACAGGGTCACGCACGGAGGGAGGGAGAGGCGCGGCGGGAAATGAATCAAGGAGACAGAAAAGACTTTTCTGGTTTAAGGCAGCCCGACCCAGAGAGCAAGAGCGAAGGCTGTCTGTCTTTATTGTTTTTATAGTAAGAGTGACGTGAATTTTACCCTGCCCACTGACCACACAATCTATTGGCTAGTTCAAAACCAAAACCTCGTGGTTGGCAAATTTGAAACCAAAAACCTCGTGGTCTTGAGATGATGTAATTTTTTACTCTGCCACATGAGCTATTAGTTAACTGAAACCTGGTGATCCTTTTAACTGTCAAAGCTTTTTAGATAATGGCCTATGGATGCCTCGAGCTCAATCAGCCCTACTTATACCTCAAGGTTAAAAGGTTCACGACGAAGGGTCTAAAGTTTATGATCTCTATTTGTTCCTACTTTGCTCTTTATCTCTTCCTGCAGGGATAGTAAACATCTACTGTCCCCCACCCTATGTTCTTCTCAAGCTGTTCTAAAGAGGATAATTCCTTTCACATGGGTGGGGATGTGCAGTTGGGGGAAGTCAGCAGAGGTTGGGCTGGCCTTGCTGCTCTCAAGTTGGCTGTGTTAGAAATCATTCCTCTGAGCTCTTTCTCCAGAGATTCCTGTACAGGTTTTCCCAATATTATCTCACAGACCAAGGGGGTAGTAAAGGGCCCCTCTCAGAAGGCATCTCCCCTGATCCTTGTGCCAGGAGAGGAGGGGGTATCTTTTTGAAGAAAATTTGATTAGGAAGCCAAATAATATCAAGGACAGTAGGCTAAAAAACATGTCACAGGTGAGATGCTTCAGCCCGTCATTTGCAGGAGCTCGTGACTTTGTCTACAAGGCTGATGGCGGACCTCCGCACCCTACAGTCTTCCTCTGTCCCTGGACCATCCCCTCCTTTCTCCCACAGTCAACTGTCACCTAGTGCACATGGGTCCGGCACTGGCTTCTCTGCCTGGAACCTGTTTCTCCAAGCTGAAGTTCAGCCTTTCTGGTTCTCCGCTGAGCACCTCCTTCCTCTCTCCTTGTTGTCTCTAGGCTACGTGTCCCTGACTCCAAATCTCTGCCTACATCCATGTCCCTTCTCTTGCATAATAGTAACATCACTGTCTTTGTGGGCACCAAGACAGACTCCAAATCTCACAGTCACCTTTGATGCCTTACCTTGTTCTTCTCAAGCCCAGACCATTTGATATCCCTCCCGTTCTTCTGGGTCTTCGTCCCCTGCATTCTCCCTTCCAGCTCAGGCTGTTGTGGTAGCTACCCAAGTGGGTGACTCCTGGCTATCCTTCTCTCCTGGTGTGAGATCCTGTGCAATCTGACCCTGACCTCTGCCTTCCAGTCTTGTCTCTCCTGACCTTTCTGTCTCTTCTTGTACTGCATCCTATAGCACCATCCTCTGTGCTGTTCTAAAATGAGTAACTCAGCTTGCAACTACCTTTGCCTCTGTTCATATTGTCCTTTCCCTATCCACTCTCTAAGGTCAAATGCCATCATCTCTGAGAAGCCTTCTCTGATCCCTCTCTCCTTGATCTCTCTCCTTAGTTCTCCAGTGATACTTTGTTGTAGTCACTCATATCCATGTCTTACCTGCATCCCTAGTAGGTACTCAGTAAGTATCAAAGGAAAGAATGACCACTGTACATATTTTTGGCTGCCACAGCAAGCAGAGCAATGCTTGTTGTTGTTGTTAGGTGCCATTGAGTCAGTGCCAACTCATAGTGACCCTATGAACAGCAGAACAAAACACTGCTCAGTCTTGCACCATGTCCACCATCATTTTTATGCTTAAGCCCATTGTTGCAGCCACTGTATGAATCCATCTTGTCAACAATCTTCCTCTTTTTAGCTGACCCTCCACTCTATCAAGCATGATGACCTTCTCCAGGAACTGATCTTTCTTGACAACATGTCCAAAGTATGCAAGACACTGTGTTGCCATCTTGGCTTCAAAGGGGCACTCTGGTTATACTTCTTCCAGAACAGATCTGTTTGTTCTTTTGGTGGTCCATGGTACATTCAACAGTCTTCTTCAACACCATAATTCAAAGACATCAATTCCTCTTCTGTCTTCTTTCTTCATTGTCCACCTTTCACATGCATATGATGTAATTGAAAATACTGTGGCTTGGGTCAGGTCCACTTTAGTCTTCAAGGTGACAACCTTACTTTTGAATACTTTGAAGAGATCCTTTGCAGCAGATTTTCCCAATACAATGTGTCTTTTGATTTCTTGACTGTTGCTTGCGTAGGCGTTGATTGCGGACTGAAGTAAAATAAAATCCTTGGCAACCACAATCCTTTCTCCATTTATGACAATGTTGCTTACTGGCCCAGTTGTGAGGATTTTTCTTTTCCTGGTGTTAAGGTGCAATCCATACTGAAGGCTGTGGTCCTTGCTCTTCATCAGTAAGTTTCTCAAATCTTCTTCATTTCCAGCAAGTAAAGCAGTGTTGTCTGCATAACACAGGTTGTTAATGAGTCATCCTGCAGTCCTGATGCCTCATTCTTCTTCGTATAATACAGCTTCTGGGATTACTTGCTCGACATACAGATGAAAAAGATACAGTGAAAGGATACAAGCCTGATGCACACCTTTCCTGACTTTAAACCATTGAGTGTCCCCTTGTTCTGTTCACGCAAGCAATGCTTAGCGTCTCTTATATGCAAAATGTAGGCTTTAGAGACAAGCAAACCAATGTTAAAAATCCCGGCTCCACCCCTTAACATTTGAACTAGGGCAGATGTTTGACTCCCTTTAGCTTTGATTTTTTCACCTGCAAAATTGGGGTGATCATAATGCTGCCATGAAATGGTTATAAGAACATGTACAGAAAGACTTCACACAGTGCAGAGCTCAGAATAAATGCTTAAGAAATGTTACCTACTATTCCATCTTATTCCTCCACCGTGTAGCTGTCAGTTTGTTGTACTGCAGTAGTTTGCGTGTTGCTGTGATACTGGAAGCTTTGCCACCAGTGTTTCAAGTACTAGCAGGGTCACCCTTGGTGAACAGGTTTCAGCAGAGCTTCCAGATTAAGAAAGACTAGAGAGAGGGACCTGGCAGTCTACTTCTGAAAAACTTGGCCCAGTGAAAGCCTTGTAAATAGCAGCAGAGAATTGCCTGATACAGTGTTGGAAGATGAGACCCTCAGGTTGAAAGGCACTCAAAATGTGACTGAGAAAGAGCTGCCCCCTTGAAGCAGAGTCAACCTTAGTGACAGGATGGAGTCAAGCATTCAGGGCTTTCATTTGCTGATGTGGCACAACTCAAAACAAGAAGACATGACTGTAGACATCCATCATAATCAGAATGTGGAGTGTATGAAGTATAAATCTAGAAAATTGGAAGTCATCAAAACTGAAACGGAGTGTATCAAGATCCATGTCCTAGGCAGTAGTGAGCTGAAACTGACTGGTACTGAGTCAGACAGTCTTATGGTCTGCTATGCTAGGAAGGACAAATTAAAGAGGAATGGCATCATGTTCATCATCAAAAAGTACGTTTCAGGATCTATCCTGAAGTACAGCTCTGTCAGTAATAGGATAATATCCCTATTCTACAAGGAATACAAATATTATTCAAGCTCATGCACCAACCAGTAAGACCAAAGATAAAGACATTGAAGACTTCTACCAACTTCTGCAGTCAGAAATTTCCCATAGGGTCGCTATGAGTCAGAATTGACTTGACAGCACGGGGTTGTTTAGGCAGTCGGAAATTGATCAAACATGCAATCAAGATGCATTGATAATTACTGGCAATTATAATTCGAAAGTTAGAAACAAAGAAGGAACAATAATTAGAAAATATGGGTTTAGTGTTAGGAATGATGCTAGAGATCACATGATTAGAATTTTACAAGACCAGTGATTTCTTCACTGCAAATACCTTTTCACCAACTGTTTGAGTCAGCTGGGGCTGCTCTAACAGAAATACCACAGAGTGGATGGCTTTAACAAAGAAAGATTTATTCTTACACAGTCCGATAGGTTGAAGTCCATATTCAGGGTGTCCGCTCCAGGGGAAGGCTTTCCCCTTGTCAGCTCTGGAGGAAAGTCCAGTATTGCATCAGTCTTTGTCCAGGGAGCGTCCTGACGCAAGAACCTCTGGTTTGAAGGCTGCGCTCCCGGTGCTGTTTGCTTGATGGTAGGGAGGTTCTCAAATTGTCCTTTGTTTCTTTTTCCTTTTATTCCTTGCAAGCTAAAAGCATTAAGGGTGGGGCAAGCCATACTCCAGGGAAACTCCCCCCACAGCAGGAATTCACAGCCCCACCCTAATCCTTTAACATACAGGTTAGCAAAACCACACAATGGGGGACAGTCCCAAGATACTGGGAACCATATCCCAGCCACGCGGCTGCACACATTTTTGGGGGGACACAATTCCAACCATGACAACTCACTAACAACAGTCAGAACAAGGTAAAGGGCCAATTGAAGAAGAGACCATCAATTACTCATATGAAAGTTCAAGTTACATTTGAAGAAAATTAGAACAAATCCTCAAGAGCCAAAGGCTGACCTTGAATATATCCCATCTGAATTTAGAGACTATATCAAGAGTAGATTGGATACATTAAACACTAACAACCAAAGGCCAGATGAGTGGTGGAATGACATCAGAGACATCATATGTGTAGAAAGCAAGAGGTCTTTAAAAAGTCAGGAAAGAGAGAAAAGACCAAAATGGATGTGAGACTCTGAAACCTGTTCTTGAACACAGAGTAGCTAAAGCAAAAGGAAGAAATGATAAAGTAAAAGAATTAAACAAAAGGTTTCAAAGGACAGCTTGAGAAAACAAAGGAGTGTTACAATGATCTGTGCAAGCACTTGAAGATAGAAAATCGTAAGGGAAGAACACACTTAGCATTTCTCAAACCATAAAAACTGAAGAAAGAATTAAAGCTTAAGCTGCAATATTGAAGGATCCCGTGAGGAAAATGCTGAATAATGCAGGGATCGTCAAAAATGGATGGAATACACAGAGTCAGTGTATCAAAAGAATTGGCAGATGTTCAACCATTTCAGCAGGTAGCATATGATTAGGAACCAACGGTTCTAAAGGAAGAGGTCCAAGCCACACTGAAGGCATTGGTATAAAACAAAGCTCCAGGCACTGATGGAATACTAATTGAGATGTTTCAGCAGATCTGGGTGCCATACTGGAGGCCCTCATTCATCTATGGCAAGAAATTTGGAAGATAGCTACCTAGCCAAGCCACTGGAAGAGATCCATATTTGTACGTAGTCTAAAGACAGGTGATCCAACAGAATATGGAAGTTATTCAACAATGCCATTAAATATCACGCACAAGTAAAATTTTGCTGAAGATCATGCAGCCACAGTACATCAACAGGGACATTCCAGAAATTCAAGTGTAATTCAGAAGAGGATCTGTAACAAGGGATATTATTATCAATGTCAGATGGATCCTGGCTGAAGGCACAGAATACCAGAAAGATTTTTACTTGTGTTTTCTTGACTATGCAAAGGCATTCTACTGTGATGGTCATAGGAAATTATGGATAACATGTCAAAGACTGGGAATTTTTGAACACTTGACTGTGCTCGTGAAGGAACTGTACTTACACCAAGAGGCAGTCATTCAAGTGGGTTCACATGGCAGTCATTCACATGGTTCATGTGGTTTCAAGTAAAGAAAGGGAGGTATCAAGGTTACATCTTTTTACCACACCCAGTCTGTATGCTGAACAGATAATCTGAGAAACTGGACTATATGAAGAATGGGGAATACACCTAAACATAAGGAAAACAGAATTCCTCACAACTGGACCAGAAACAACATCATTATAAATGGATAAAATATTGAAGTTGTCAAGGATTCCATTTAACTTGGATCCACAATCAACACCCATGGAAGCAGCAGTCAGCAAATCAAAAGACACATTACATTGTGCAAATCTGCTGTAAAAGTTCTCTTAAAAGTGTTAAAAAGCAAAGATGTCATTTTAAGGAATAAGGTGTGCCTGACCGAAACCATGGGTTTTGAATCACCTCATGTGAGGTCTGACAGTTAAGTCCATGAACTTAGTTATTGTAAGTGCTGCGTACCTCATTGCTGAATATCACTACAGTCATCTTCAAAGTACTCCATTTGGGAAGCTACGCACCAACACCAGTGCCTAGTCCACCCTTCAAAGCAATTTGAAACTCTTTCTGGAATGGCCATTGCACATAGTGACAAGGTGCCAAGACTGCCAACTTAATTGCATAGCTGTCTGTGAGGGAGTTTTTAACCAGTAAACAAGTAGCTGTGTTTACCCCAAAATAAAGGAAATATTGAAAACAAGACATTTTGATGCCATTCAGGACAACAAGGGTAATATGATGACAGGTATCATGGCCATTCTAGAAGAAGAGTTCCAAAGTTACTTTGAGGGGTAGATTAGGCACTAGCGTCAGTGCATAGCTTCCCAAGCCGAATACTTTTAAGGTGACCATGTTGATATTCAGCGATGAAATACATAGCACTTATTCTAGAATGAGTTCACGAACTTAATTGGCAGTCCTCGTATGCATGCAAAAGCTGTACAATGAATAAAAGACTGAAAAACGATGCATTTAAAATTATCGTGTTGGGAACAAATATTGATTATACCATGGACTGCCAGAAGAATGAACAGATTTGTCTTGGAAGAAATACAGGCAGAATGTTCACTAGAATCAAGACTTCGTTTCACATGTTAGCAGGAAGGACCAACCAGTCCCTGGAGAAGGGCATCGCGCCTGGTAAAGTAGAGAAGGTCAGGCAAGAAAGAGGAAGACCGTCAATGAGATGGACTGACACACCGACTACAACAATGGGCTCTAACATAACAACGTGGCATCATTTCATGCTGTTGTGCAGAACCTCACTATGAGTCAGAACTAACAACACCTAAAAACAACTCATGTTGGTTCAATTAGAGGTTGGTCTTGAACAGAATAGAAGAAACAAGTCAGATGTTGGGTTGGGGAGTGTTTTACCATTCAGAGGAGACCCTGGTGGCTTAGTGGTTAAGTGCTGTGACTGCTAACCAAAAGATTGGCAGTTCAAATCCACCATGTGCTCCTTGGAAACTCTATGGGGCAGTTGTATTCTGTCCTACAGTGTCACTGTGAGTTGGAGTCAACTTGACTTGGCAGTGGATTAATGGGTTACCGTTCTGAGTGTTTGAAGGAGTGGAAGCTGAGTTTCCTACTGGCGGGGACCCAGGCTCACTTCTCCTCTCTTCTTTGTGGGTGGTGCAGAGAGCACTGTGTTGGGCGTTGCCTGTGTCCCAGTCCTGACTCAGCTTCACACGGACTGCATCTTCTGGGCAAGCCCTCACCTGCCCTGGGCTTCTCTTTCCCTTCTACTCTGGGCCTGAATTTCTGTGCTATGGCTTCCTCCTCCTGTCATTCCAAAGGTATATGTGTCTCTGAAAGCAACTTACAGCATCTGCCATCTGCCCAAAGAGAAGGAATGTCAAAGCTCAGGTTGCTGGACAGGAAGGGACCTTAGATGCATCCTGAAACCCCTGGCTTCACATGGCAGGAAGTTGAACTTGGGTGTCGAGTGACTTGCCCAGGGTTACACTACACTTGGTGGCTGTGCTGGGATTAGAGCTCGATTGTCTAGTTCCTGGCCAAGGGTTCTTTGCAGTGGTCTGAGCGCCTCCCCCCACAACGCCTCCATCCAGTGCCCCCACCACGCACATGGTCTGAAACTTCTCTGACCATTTTTAACTTAATTTATGCTGTCAGGTTCTGAGAAGTAGTGGCTGAGGACTTAAGAGGGGACCATGAGCCCGCTGAGCATTTTGCAGAGTCCTGGATGCTTTTTTTTTTTTTTTAAATATTTTATTGTGCGTTAAGTAAAAGTTTACAATCCAAATCAATTTGCCATATAAAACCCAGAATGTACTCTACTTTGCTACTCTATCTGCTCCCCCACCCTCACCCCCTGACAGCACACTTCTCCTGTCCACCCTGAACTTCTGGTATCCATTCAGCCAACTCCTGTCCCCCTCCACCTTCTCATCTCGCCTCTGGACAGGAGGGGCTCAGGCAGCCTCATGTATATATTTAAGCCGGGAGTCATGTTCTTCACCAGCTTCTCTATATGTCTTACAGTCCAGCCCAATCTTTGTCTGCAAAGCTGGCTTCAGTACTGGTTTCAGATCTAGGCTAACAGAGAGTCCCGGGACCACGTCCTCAGGGGACCCTCCAGTCTGCCGGACCATGAAATGTGTACTTTTAATAGAGTTCTAGTTCTGCACACCCAGTTTTTTCCCACTACATCAGGGACTTGATGCTGTTCCTCTTCATTCCAGATTCTTTTAAGGTGATACTGTGTTCTCCTAACCGCTTTATATCAAACATCTAAAAGAGTTCACAAATTTGCATTAGTACACAATAGCCAGCTAGTTAATGTCCCCAAGGTAAGGTGAGGCAACATTTAGATACTGGAGGTGGTAGGGAAAGTACTCAGTGAAAGAATTTGGATCACAAAGGCATTTTACCCTAAGGTATAATTTCTGTAAAGCTTTATCTCATCTGGTAACATGGGGTGTTGGTAAATCCAAGTAGAAAAAAAGGTCTACTTTTCATTCGCAGCTGGACAGACTTTTTGTAGGGGAGGGGGCAATCTATCCCTCCCTCCGTTAGAGCTCCCTCCTTTTCCACCCCTTTCTGCTTTTATCCAGCCTCTGCCTCCCCAAGGAAGAGAGATCTGCTTTGTGAGTTCTTCTAAAGGAGCCTGCATCTCACAGGAACCTGCTCTGAGGGCCTTTGTCCTTGAATGAGGAAGTAGATAAAGCAAATCACCCAACAGAAGCAAGTCATCTTAGTGGTGGACTTTCACAGGCTGGGACAGGACAGCTGTGTGTGTGGAAGTCCGCTTCCGGTGACCCTGATACTCCCTCACATGACCAGGCCCTGACATGGCACAGCCCCCGCGTATTTGCATGGGCATTATTTAACACAGCCTCTGCTCTCAGCCGGCTGCACCCTCCTCATCGTGGGCAGCTCCCTTAGCAGAGATCCAGCCTCTTTTGCTTTTTGTACTCTGTCTCACTTGAAGGGCACTTTCTGGAAAAGAGGACTAGAAATAAAATCTTTACTGCAGGCATTTGCATGCCTAGCTGCAAACAGAAAGAACACGGACAGACACTGGGGTCAGTTCCCAGCGTGTGCCACGTGGTACATGTAGACTATTCTCGTTTATTCTGAAATCCGTTGTCTCCACTCTGCGTAACGTTGCTGAAAGCCTTCAGGGGAGCTCTGAGCGGTTTTTCAAGTTCAAGTGCAGGCAACTGAAGCCCCGTTTCTCTAGGCTTCTCTCCTGTCCTAACACCAAAGACTCTTTTCACCTCAAACTGTTCCACTCACAGTTGCCCAAATACACCGGAGGTTTTCCACTTTGAGACCTTAGTCCACTTGTTCACCTCCCAGCAGCACCTTTCTGCTGTCTTCCTGATGACACAGACTGTGGTCTGTGTGGGGCACCCTGCAGTCTATTTCCGCCCATTGCAGTCTTTCCCTTCTCTGAACATCTGCAGCACATCTTATTGTCTTTCTCATTTGCCTTCTTAGCCTGTTGAACTTTCCATGTGCCTGATGCCCCAGCTGGCCAGCAAGCTCCTTGGGCTCAGGACCCAGGTACGCTCACACAGAACTCCACACAGAGTATTTGTTGCTTTTTGAATAAGTGAATAAAATACGTGAGAGAGCAGGAAGGAAGAAGGAGAGGACCGCACGGCTCCCTTCAACCCCGTTTCCTTGGCTTGCTCCCCACGGCTGTCTTTTCTTTTCCCCCTTATCAGGTGGCTCGACTCTTTCCTTTTGTCTTCTCTTTGGACCACAGAGAAGGGCAGGTAACCCTGTTGAGAGGTGTGACTAACTCCAAACTGATCCAGCCAGGTAGAGAGAGGCCGAACAGCCACCTGTGCCCTCCAGCACATGGTCTGGATCAGTGCCAGGCATCCCTCCTGCCTGACACTTGTGTGTGCATGTCATGTGTTAATCCATGCTGGGGACAGAGAGCTGGCTCACTTCGTCATCCTTCCCAAGCCTCTTACTGCGCTAACCAGGGAGCAGCTAACAAGAGATTAATATACTTGGGGTTTTGTGTTATTTTTCTTTGTTTGATGCCTAGAGAATGAATTGAATGTTATGATCGATGCTGTCTTGGAACAAATTCTCTGCCTCTGTCCTTCTTTCTGTTGTGTTTGTTAGTCTAATGGTATGTCACAAAGATGGTCCATCCAGCATGTTGATCAGAAGCCTGCTTGGCAGTGACATGGAGCATGAATAGATATAGAGGTTAATTAACTCTGTTGCCCAGGTGGGTGGACCATGAGGATTTAAAGGGAAGTACTAACTTTCTTTGAGTTATCCATAGGGAATGTGGTTATGCTGGTGGCTTTGCTGTCAGTTGCCTGACTCACTAAAACATTTTGTCTTTGTTCTTGTCATCATCAGCTGCATTAGCTATTGTGTGTGGTGAGCGGAGCTACATTTCTGCTTCTGTTAGAGCCTTCCCTTGTGAGTTGATTTGTCCAACTGGAAAAGACATCACCGAGGGCTGAAAACCAAGCTTAGCTGCTCATCCGGGCTCTGTGGGCACCACTAATGGGTGTTCGATTAGGAATAAATTAGTTTACTTAGAACACTAGGATGTTATTTCCGGATCTTCCCAGGGCCTTATCCTCTAAGAAACAGATCCAAGCCTACAGAATTCAGAGTGTATTGGCTACATGATTTTCTTATCCTTAGAAAGACAAAGAAGAATTAGAAGTAAAAGATTTCAGATGAAGAGAAAATTCAACTATATAGTTTAACTCAAGCAGTTCAATTTCAGGAGTTTTAGCCAGGAAGATAAGATAAACTGCTTAATGGATCAACCTCTCTTGCCCCAGGGTATTCCTGTGGAAGAACCCCTGGATGACCTTGCCTTGCTGTGCCCAGAAGCAGTAAGTTGAGACTGTTTAAAACAAACTGTGCGTAACCAAGCAACAACAACAACAACAATACTAGGTAGACTGGTGGGTCTGACACCATGGGGACTAGGGAGGTCAAGAATAGGAGAGTGTATGAGACAGATTCTCCTCTCACGGAGACTCATTTTCATGAGCACCAAGTATGTCTCCCCCTCCAGTCCCATGATGTTAGACTGTGGAGTGGTTCTCCCACAGGTGGTACTGCTGAGGACAGTACTGACATCCAGGGCGACAGCCCTAGGGGAGGTATCCAGAGGAGTTGAAGCAGGCTGACCTTGGTGCACGAAAGGGCCCCAGAGGTTTTAGTTTCTCCTGTGACTCTAAACTCAGTGTTGATTTCTGGTCAGGACAATGATGCAAGATTAAACACACACACACCAGAATTTATTCACCCTTCATCAGAGTTACCTTGAAAAACCCAACAATTCTCAAATCATTCTAGAAACTTCTTCTGAAGCTGCAATGAGAACCAGATTATGAACCACAGGAAAGGAGCCTAGATTCTTGAAGTCAGAATTTTCCAGTTAGATGGAAATCTTGTCCAACCTTTTCTCTTCCTTCCTTCCTCCCTCCCGCAACCCCTTCTTTCCTTCCTGTCTTCCTTTTTTGGCGAAAATATACACAGCAAAAGATGCCCCATTTCAACAATTTCTACATGTCTGATTCAGTCACATTGATTACATTCTTCAAGTTGTGCAACCATGTTCACTATCCTTTTCTGGATAATTCTACCGCCCAGGGCCAAATTATCCAATAAGCAAGGTACATGCAGGCCCAATTTTGCTTTCCCACCAATCTGCAGGGCACAATTTCACCTGCCCTGGACCACAGCAAAGATGTGGTGAAACCCATGTGAAGTTGTCACCACAGACGAGCAAGGAAGTACTACTAAGCCTGTGTTTGTGTGAACTGGCTCAGTGCAAGCCGTTGCCTATTGTGTGCCACTGTGGTCAGTCCACCCCTGCTGCCACCACTAACAGAAACTCACTGTCCCCAGAAGCTTCCTATTGAGCCTTTCAAGTTGCAGTTGTCAGTTTAATTTCACATAGATAATTCTTTTTAAAAAAGCATAATGCTCAAAGGAGACACACTTTACTATTTAAGCTATTGTTTGATTCACAGAAGACGTCAGCCAACCCTTTATTTTTCTCATGGGGTTGCTGAGTCAGAGAATGTCCAAGTTGACTTGGTCAAGACCTGCAATAGCAGAGCTGAGACTAGGTTTTCAGGCCTAGTCAGAAACTCACCTGTGAGTGTCCGGAGGGACCTCTTCTCGCCTCTTCTTCTAAGTCCTGATTTTTTTTTTAATAGTCCTACCTCTTCTTTTTTCAAAGTTTATGTGGCATTTGTCTGCCTCACCAAAGCCCTGAATTCACAAAATAGAACCTGAAGGTGACCTTGGAAGAGTGCTATGGGTGTTATTAAAAATTATGGTCCAATGGCTTTCTAAAGTTAATATCTCTACATGGTACAAAATTCTAAAAGTATAAAAGGAAACATACAGCGAAGAGTAAGTCTCACCCCACTGGCAGGGTTGTTTGGGAAGAAAAACAGAACTTTAACTTTTAAGCAGTCTCTTGCACTAACTGGGTACATTCATTTACCTGTTAACACTGTAACTGGAGCCCCATCTCCTTAGCAGATAGAAATACAAGAAATTCTGAGAGCAGTGAGGTGGCATCTCTGAGTGGTGACAGATACTTCTTTTGCCACCCAGTTCCCATGTTCACCCATGCAGGTCCCCCAATCCAGTTCAAGTGTGGTCTCCTTACTTTGTGAATGTATGCCTTCTGTCCCCTGGACCCCACAGCTCTCTGGTGTTTGTCATTCACTCCTTGACAACATGTCCTGAGTCCCTGTTCAACATGATGTGCCCTAAGACCTAGGACCCTAAGAGGGTGAGGAGAAGGGGGATCTTTCTTCTGCTGCACCTTACACAAGGGGTTGCTCTATAAACTGTTGTGTGTTCATTCATTCAACCCCTTGCCCCTAGTGTGTATGGAGCAGCAGATCCTCAGGCTGCAATAGTAAAGAAAACATAAGCAGTCTGGAGGAGAAGGCAAACCACCTCTCAGTGCAGTAGTTAAATATCCTTGTATGAAGTACCTCAGAGAAGCCGAGGCTGCACTAAGAGCATGTTTCAGGGAGTTGGAGTGGTTAGAGAAAGCTCCTTCAAGACACAAAATCATGTTTTGACAAATGTAAAACACTCTGGTTTGTAAGACACACCATTATTCTATGTGTCACGAATTAAAAAAATGAAGACAATGTTTTTTCATGTAGAATTTTAACCTTTATTAGTAAACAAACCCTTCTGGATTTACTTAGACATAGACTTGCATGTGGACTGCTTCTGTACGTACTGTTAGGGTCCAGATTTCAAGACACGATGCAGTTTCTCTTTAAAAGTTAAGTTTTATTAAAAATGTGCCCCATAGGAAAAAGCTGGTGCACCAGGGATGCACTCCAAACTACGCAGAGCAGGAGGCGACCCCAAGCTTCTCTAGCACACAGTATTTAAGCTGTAGAACCGCAAAGCAGGGATGGGGAGCTGACTTTTGCATTGATTGGCTGAGGCCATATGGAATTTCTGTAAGTTACAAAATATAGTCGTTAGTAAATGTTTCAGCCACATGGAATTTCTGTAAGTTGTAAAATGTAACCTTTAGTGGATGTTTTACTAGATTGTGGTTAGCGCTGGCTCCAGGGATTATTTGCAAGTCTGTCTCTAGGCCCTATCTTTTGCAAGACAAAGGCAAAATTATGGGGTAATTACTCTATGGTATTTCCTGCTAAGAAGGTTCCTGGAGCCTTTTACTTTAATACCCTGAATTTTCACTGCACCCTTCCTCAAAATGGAGTCTGAGGCTCGAAATGGAGTTACTTATGTCTCATTTCAACACATACATTAAAAGAAACATAGCGAACTCAGTAAATTGGTTGAAGTATTTCTAACTCACTTCTTCACTTGACTCTTCTGAATCACTTTTCTGCTCAGCTCATCAACATCCATTTATGGCCACAGCGCCGTCTTCTCTGGGCCTCTAAGTGTGTTGGTGATGCTGAGCTTTAGTCTCTGGGGTTTTCGTTTGCTCTGCTGACACCTGTTCTGCCTAATGAGGCTGCTGCTGGGGGGGGGGAGGGCAGATTGACCAGTAAGCAAGGTAAGCACAGGTTTACTTGTGCTTGCTTACTACTCTGTAGTGCACCATTTCATCACAAAGATATGCTGAAAACCATGTGAAATGATACACGACACAGTAGTAAGTAAGCATAAGTAAACTTGTGCATGCCTTGTTCGTTGAGTAATCCATCCCTGTGAGCCACTTTCTTGATCGTACCAGGTGTCAGTAGACTGTTTTAGACAACCAGGGCTCATATTCTTCTTCAGGAGTTTAAAGCAGCTCATTAACTAAACACTGAGAAGTGTCAGTTATTCATTCAGGCCTAGGGGAGTGACAGTCACTTGTGTGCATGTGTAAGCAGTGACCATGATGTTAGGGCAATAGAAAATTTAAGTCCTGCCCAAGTTTCAAAGACAAAAATACTTATCTTGTAATTGATAACAATGACTTCTCGGAAGTCCAGGAGGAAGTACTTCTGTCGTTGTTCAGTAACTCAGAGATGTCACAACTCCAGTTCTGTAGGACTTTCCTAGTCACAAGATGGCATCTGAACTATATTCAAAGGCAGAAAAGCAAGGAGGAGGGTCAGGTCTTTCACCTCCCACATAAACAGGATGAGAATATACCTTTCCTACCAATCCCCTACCAAGTTTCCCCTTATATTTCATTGGCCAGGATAGTGTCACATGACTATCAATAACTGCAAGGGAAGCTGAGAAACCTGCTTTTTGTCACCATTTCAAGAATGGGGGTGGGAATGAATTTTGGATGGTTAACAGTGTATCCCACTGTGGTAAGATGCATTTGGGATACAGTGAATTAAACAAATTGAAACAGATTTCTTTGTTATAGAACTTGTTGGAGCTTTTAATATGGTAATGTGGCCCCTTGGATTCTGGGAAATACGGTATAAAGTTTTTCCAGACTCAGGGAATCCAAACTTATTTTCCCAAAAAAGGAAATCTAATTATGTTGAAGGAACCTTGGCTCAGGATTAAGTGCTTGGCTGCTAACCAAAACATCAGCAGTTTCAACCCATGCAGTGCTTCCATGTGGGGAAAAAGATAGCGCAGTCTGCTTCTGAAAGAATTACAGCCTTGGGACCCCAGTGTGGTGGTTCTCCTGTGTTCTGTTGTGTTCTTATGAGTCTAAATCAACTAGACAGCAGTGAGTAAATGGGTAAATTGTACAGAATACTGGTTAACTTTTGGTAGTTCCCAGAAGAATCTGGAAAACAATGTTGGAAAGGAAAATGCAAGTTCTCCAGAGCAGAGCCCAAGGGACAGGGTGGAGTGACATTTGCAGGGAGTCAATGGGAATGAACTTTTGAGTAGTGGCTGAAGGGGGCTGAGAGGGTTAACAGCTGAGAGACACATTGATTGCTACCCTCTCAGAGTATTTTGACAGGAAAGGGCTAATTGGCTTTCTGAACCTTGTATCCCTGCTCGGTGCCTTCCTCTAAAACAGCACTAGATTAATACTGAGCCACCATTATCTCCTCCTCTCTTCTGACCTCGGTCACGGCCACTGTTTGTGATGCCAGGAATATTGGACCTAGACTGGCTGGCTTCTGGGAATGGAACTGTGTGGTGGTAGTGGTGAAATGGATGTGTTTGGTGCCTGCTTTTGCTTTCTCTTGGATATCTTGTTGGGTGTTTGCCAGAGCTGCAGGCTTCATGGATAGCTCGCCTCTGATCTTTCATTTGGGCTTGGGGTCAGAAGGCCTCTCTTGGTCCTTGGGGCCAGAAGTGGGACCTCTCCCTCCTCTGGTTTCCAGCAACAGCAGCAGCAACAGCAGCAGCAGCAGCATTGACACTTTGTGTGGCACTGAGCTTTGCAGTCGGTATTTTGTGGGCATAGACTCATTTAATCCTGACCGCCATTTTTCAAGGCAGATGCTAGTCGTATTTTGAGGTATACCCTCTTCCACAGATGAGAGGACAACGTCACCCAGCTAGTGAATGATAAGACTGGCATTTGAACCCTGGTCTGAGTCTAGAACTGCTGTACTTGACCTTCAGTTTCTGGTGCTTCTGGTATGTCATTTCCGTGTTACTTGTACATTTGTCTTTTTAGGTTTTGTCAGAAATCACACTGTGATTTTGATACTTCCTAATAACAAATGACACAGTGTTTCTCACACGGAAAGTACTTGATAAATCAGTAAATGGGCAGATAAACAAAAGAGTGGATGGGGAGTGGTTTTCCTGAAGTGTAACACTACACTAAATTACTCTGAATTAGAATTATCACAATATTTCACCACTCTTTTCAGAATGACTTTTTGTACTTTAGTCATCTACTTTCTTCCAAATTCTAGAGGTCATCTGAAGTTTTATAGTAAAAATAAACATGGGTCATTGGCTGCCCCATTTGGCAAGGGTTCCATGGGTTAAGGAAACCCTGATGGCTGGAGGTTAAGAGCTGTGGGTGCTAACCAAAAGGTCAGCAGTTCAAATCTACCAGGTGCTCCTTGGAATCCTTATGGGGCAGTTCTTCTCTGTCCTTTAGAGTCATTCTGAGTGGGAATCAAGTGAATGGCAATGGGAGGTTTTACACGGGGAGGGGGTGCTGGTCCGACCCTGGTTCTCTTGGCAAAAGCCCATCAGCTCTCCCTGTCCAGGATGCAAGTTGTGAGCCTGGTCTCCCATCAGCCTAGAGCAGTGCCTGAGGCCAAGGAGGGGGTTTCTGTCCAAACGCCCCTTTGCCTGTTGTCACACTTCTGACTGCATACACTGGATGATTTAAATAGCTTTCTTTGGTTGTTAGTTTCCTCTGGCGATGCAGATTTTTGTGTGTTGGGTGTGTTGCAGCCCATTCGTTTGTATTTTAATGTGTCTTTCGCCGACTCGACGGCACTTGGCTTTGGCTTGCTTCATTCTGGCATTTGTTCTAAACCTGTGTGAGAGTCCCTTATGGTCCCCTCTTGCATGTAACTCATTTTCTGTTTGCTTCTTTGTCTGGATCTTTTACTAAAGTCACTTCAATGACTCATGAGGCTCTTTTGATCCATTTTCATAGCTTTCTCTTCCTTAAGTGAAAAACATCCCCAAACTAGAGTTCCATCCCTGGAGGCCACTGATTGAAGTGTTTTGGGTCTTGGTTCCTGTTTCATCGATCCCACCACCACACCAGAGTCCTCCTGTTAGTCAGTCAGATCGATTTTGTCTTTGTTTGTTGTTTCACATCTGTTGTGCCTTCTTGTGCCCAAGTCCTCCAGACTTTTAGAGCCACTTTTTCTTCATGCAAATGGAATACATCTCCCTGTTGTCATCCCATGTACCCATGGTCCCCTGTTTGCATGCCCTCTGGCATTTCCCATGATGCCCAAGTTCTCAGTTTCCCTGGCCATTGGCTGGCGGGCAGCTCTTGTCCAAACAGAAGCCACATCCTCCATCCCCAGGCTGCCTTCATACAGCGCTGTTGTCCTTGAACTTCTTCCTGATCATTTTTGCACCACAGTCCTCGTCCAGTGGTGAGGACATCCCTCAGGACAGTAATGGATTTATCTGGCTTTCCTGAACAAAAGAACAGTCTCCCCCTGAGGCTCATTCTGGGGCTCCCTCAGATTGTGAAATGGTGGCAGTCAGCAGGGTTTGTTTTTAATATCCTTTTTTGCTCTCTAATTCACTATCTTTGGGGTATTTCATAAAGCTCTAATGTGACGGTGGATTCAATGTGCCTTATAAGCAGGAACAAGCCAAAGAGATAAGAGCAACTGCTGTTGTCAGACACTATAAAAGTACCGTCTATATTTTATATCTTTTGAAAGAGTAAGATCAGAGTGCACAGAATGTTACATTTTGATTTTCTGATGAGAATGTTCTGTACTGGGAACTGCAAAAAAATGTCTCTGCATAGGATTTGTATTGGTATAAAGCAAGAGGTTGTATATGAGGTCTGACAAGCAAGTTCACAAACTCATCCTAGAAAAAGTGCTACATACCTCATTGCTGAATATCACTATGGTCACCTTTGAAGTCCTCCCCTTGGGAAGCTATGCATCAACACCAGCACCTAGGCCTCCCTTCAAAACAGTTTTGTACCTCTTCTTCTGGAATGGCCTTCAGAGCTGTCATCGTATTACCCTTGATGTCCTGAATGTCATCAAAGTGTCTTCAATATTTCCTTTATCTTCAGATAAATAAAAAAGTTATGGGGGGCGGATCAGGTAAGTAGAGCAGATGTTCTAATACAGTTATTTGCCTGTTGGCTAAAAACTCCCTCTCAAACAACTAGGCAATTAAGTTCACGAACTTGTTACCTTGCCACTGTGGGCAATGGGCATTCCAAAAAAAGAGCCCCCAGATTGCTTGGAAGGGTAAACTAGGCACTGGCATCGATGCACAGCTTCCTAAGGGGAGTACTTCAAAGGTGTCCATAGTGATAGTCAGCAATGAGGTATGTAGCACTTAAGACAAATAAGTTCTCAGAATTTTTGGAACTCATAAAACACCCTGTGGAAAGCAGGAACTGCAGGCAGTGATCGTTTCCTTGGCTCTGAATTGGTTTGTTTGAGGCTCTATCTTCTACAGGGTGTGTGTGACAGCGTGGAAGGAGGTCAGAGCCAGGGTTACAGTTGTCGAGCCCCAGGGGAGGTGCCGGGGGCCAGCCCCGACACTTTACAGGGTCCCGCACGGAGGGAGGGAGAGGCGCGGTGGGAAATGAATCAAGGAGACAGGAGAGACTTTTCTGGTTTAAGGCAGCCCGACCCAGAGAGCAAGAGAGAGAAGGCTGTCTGTCTTTATTGTTTTTATAGTAAGAGTGACGTGAATTTTACCCTGCCCACTGACCACACAATCTATTGGCTAGTTTAAAACCAAAACCTCGTGGTTGGCAAATTTGAAACCAAAAACCTCGTGGTCTTGAGGTGATGTAATTTTTTACTCTGCCACATGAGCTATTAGTTAACTGAAACCTGGTGATCCTTTTAACTGTCAAGGCTTTTTAGATAATGGCCTAAGGATGCCTCGAGCTCAATCAGCCCTACTTATACCTCAAGGTTAAAAGGTTCACGAGGAAGGGTCTAAAGTTTATGATCTCTATTTGTTCCTACTTTGCTCTTTATCTCCTCCTGCAGGGATAGTAAACATCTACCGTCCCCCACCCTATGTTCTTCTCAAGCTGTTCTAAAGAGGATAATTCCTTTCACATGGGTGGGGATGTGCAGTTGGGGGAAGTCAGCAGGGGTTGGGCTGGCCTCGTTGCTCTCAAAGCTGGCTGTGTTAGAGATCATTCCTCTGAGCTCTTTTTCCTCAGAAAATTCCTGTACAGTTTTCCTGATATTATTTCATAGACCAAGGGGGTAGTAAAAGGGCCCCTCTCAGAAGACATCTCCCCTGATCCTTGTGCCAGGAGAGGAGGGGGTATCTTTTTGAAGAAAATTTGATTAGGAAGCCAAATAATATCAAGGACAGTAGGCTAAAAAACATGTCACAGGTGAGATGCTTCAGCCCATCATTTGCAGGAGCTCGTGACTTTGTCTACAAGGCTGATGGCGGACCTCCGCAGGGAGGCCCTGGAATATCAGGGGCTTGCCCCTCTCATGTTCCGTCAAGTGCATCCAGCCACCTGCCTCTCTTTAGAGTCCTTCTAGGTCTTGATTTCTACCTGGCTGATTGTCAAAGCCCCTTCCTGGCTTTGTTGAATTGGCCACTTGGTCCCGCCTGGGAGTCCGTGGTCAGGCCTCTGACGTGTGCTCCTTCCTGTGTTGCATCCAGGGACAAGGTGCCTTATCGGAAAGACTCCGGAGCTTCAGCATGCAGGACCTCACCACCATCAGGGGCGATGGTGCCCCTGCTCCCTCCAGCCCCCCACCACCGGGGTCTGGGCGGGCCAGCGGCAAACACGGCCAGCCGAAGATGTCCAGGAGTGCTTCAGAAAGCGCTGGCAGCTCAGGTGGGTGTTACTTCCCGTCGCCCCTCTTTCCCACATCAGGGGCCTCTCTTTTGTTGAGAGAAGCCTAAGCCTCAGCCCATCTTGCCGGTGATATGGCATGTAACGGGAGTCTTGCCCCTGCCACCAACAGAGACCGTCCACTTGGGCCAGGACGGGAAGCCGGCCTCGTGACTCTGCTTGGGGGCGGGGTTAGAAACAGGCTGTCCAAGGGGCCCCACCTCCTCCATCTGATGGTCCGTGGAATGGGTGTTGTTGGGGGTGGGTAGTGCCGGGCCAAGCCTGGAGCTAACACCAAATCTAGACCTGGGCCCAGGTAGCCATCTCTGCTCTGATGTCACAGTACTAGCAAGTCTCACCTGTCACGAGCACCTGAGCATCATGTTACCACCGGCCAAGAGCATACGTTTCTCATGGTCTCTTTTCCCTGCCTGGATATTTCCTGTGCTCTCTGTCACCCTAATGCCTCCTCTTCATCCCTGTGTCCCCGTGCACCACGGACAGCCTCAGACTTCACATGCCAATGGCCATACTGGCTCTGCAGTCTAATTCCTGTGGCTGGGGCCATCAGTAAACCGTCCCACTGCTCTGATGTCTAACACAAGGGCTATCAGACCTCCAGCATGACATCACCTCAATCCCACTGACCTGAGGACCTTGTTAATAACACCAAGTCCTGAGCCAGGCCAAAGGAAGATCTCTGACAGGATAAATCTTTTAACATGATAACACCAGGGGAAAAAAAATCTACTTATTTGTTTATTTTAGAAAACAAATTGAGAAAAATAGTGAAATGAAAAAATACATGCAATAACCAAGTAAGGAGTAAACAGAAATTAGTTTGTTAAATACAAGAGTATTTTCTACAGTGAGGAGTTTCTAGCACAGCTCCTTAGGCATGTGTACCATGGCATCTAGTTTGGGGGCTTCTATATAAGTTTGTGTTAACTATTCAATATTTAATTTGTTTTAATAATATCTTAGTCAAATTAATTTTGACACACATTGAATTTGGCACCCCATTAAGCCTAGGACCTCAGGTGGTACTTCTATAGCCAGGCCTTTAATCGCAACCTGCCTAAGCCCCATCCCCAGAGGATTCATGGGTCTGGGCTACAATCCCACATCCAAACAAAACGCACTGAGTTGAGTTGATTCCAACTCATACTGACTCTATAGGACAGAGGAGAACTCATAGCAACCCTATAGGACAGAGTAGAAGGATGGAGTAGAATGCATAGCGACCCTATAGGACAGAGTAGAACCACGCTGTAGAGTTTCCAAGGAGTGCTCGGTGGACTTGAACCAATGATCTTTTGGTTAGCAGCTGTAGCACCTAACCACTGAACCACCAGAGTTTCTGGGCTGCGATCTAGATGTGTGTATATTTAGGATGCTCCTGGATACTGTTGTGGTAGCTGTGTCTGGGACTCACTGTGTGTATCCATCACTGTGGGTTTCAGGCTCGTGGAGGACTCATGCAGGTCAGAGGACATGTGTCAGGGAGAGGGGGCTGTGCCAGTCCCTGGGGGCTCATGGGGACATTGGCTCTCAGGAGCTGAGCACGTCTTGCTGCCCTCAGAGGGTGGATGGTGTAGTGGATGTAGAGGACAGGCCAGATTGTCACCTCCACCTCTACCCTTGGGGGGCAAGCAAACCATGAGTGTGGAAATAGAGCCACTTTACGGGGATCTGTGACTATGACATGTGCCTGATGGCTGCCCTGCCCTTAATGTACAAGCAGTGTCGTCCTGGCTGTCTGGGTCCTATATGCTGTGAAGTGTGGTCACGGGAGTACCTTCACCCAAGCCCCAGTCCTGCCAGACCCCACCTGACTCTTGGGGACTTGAGATATATTGGGAAGAAGGTACCCTGTGGCTTCTCCAGGACTGATGACTCTGTCTACCCCTAGGGAAAGGATAACAGTTTCAAGCTGGGCAGGCTTACCTGTCCCTCAGTCTTCTCCCCTAGGGAATGCCCCCATCTCCAGGAGGGTCAAAGGTGGAGACTTTTCCATTGGAAAGCACCATCCTGCCCCTCTAAAAAGGGCAGGGCCTGCACTTGCCCTTTTTTCTGGAGGCTGAGTGGTTAAGTGCTATATCTGCTAACCAAAAGGTCAGCAGTTCACATCTCCCATATGCTTCTCAGTAACTCTGTGGAGCAGTTCCACTCTCTTCTATAGGGACACTATGAGTCATAAACAGTTGTACCCAACCCTGGTGGCATAGTGGTCTGGTGCTATGTCTGCTAACCAAAAGGTAGGCAGTTCAAATCTGCTGAGTGCTCCTTGGAAACTTTATGAGGCAGTTCTACTCTGACCCATAGGTTCACTGAGTTGGGATCTACTCAATGGTGGTGACTTTGACTTTGACTGCATTAAATGTCCACATAGATGGATTTTGAAAAGAAGATGTTCAATGGAAAAGTACAAAACAGATGTTAAGCAACAATTGATATAAAATCCTATCTGTTGCCATCTTGCAGAAGAACAATGCATAGTTCAGAAAACACATTTAAATGGCAAGAGACGTGTTCAAATGCTAAAATGCTTTTTCCTGGGAAAGTAGAGAGTGTATGGGTCTGGAGGTATTGCAGCCGTGTCTCTGGAGGAGGTTTCACCATGAAGACTAATCCCTCCTCAGGGAGGGAGGGCTGTGTCTTGAGGGAACCCTCTTAGGAGAACTTGAAATGGAATCCCAGAAGTCCAGGCAGGAAGGGACCTCAGAGATTACCAAGCCTAGCCCTTTGATGTCACCAATGAAGAAATGAAGGCCCAGAGAAAGGACACATCATCAGGCCCACCAGCAGGCAGTCAAATTGGGCTGTGGTTGAGCTGGGCCTCCTGACTCCTGGGCTGGTGCCCCGTTAGGCTGCCCGTGGGTGTCTGCATCTTCTGACTTGCTCGAAGCTGTCCTAGGAGCAGAACTCCCTTGTCATCCAGCCAATTCTGGCTCACAGATCCCTGCAGGGTTGAGTACAACTGCCCTGTGGAGTTTCCAAGGCTGTAATCTTTACAGAAGCAGATTGCCCCATTGTTCTCCCATGGAGTAATGGGTGGTTTCAAACTGCTGATCTTTCAGTTAGCAGCTGAACTACTTAACCACTGCAACACCACAACTCCCTTAGGAACAGGGATGCAAGATAAATGAGAAATGCTCTCTACTCTCGCCTGTACACTGGCTCCTGAGCCTCCAGGGAAAGCTGTCACTTGGCCATAAAAAAGACCCCAGTTCTGTGAGACTAAGGGCACAGGACAAGAGCCATGGGGTGATGTCCCCCGAGGTCATCTACTAGCACTGTGACCTGGGTGAGGTGCTTGGCCTCTCAGAACCTGTTTCCTTATCTGTGCTAAAGGAATGATGACTATTTTAGGGTTGTTATAAGGATTATGATGAAATAACACAGGTAAAAGTGGTTGAGATCGTGCCCAGTGGTCAGTGTGCCGGAGCTGCTGTTTGTCCGTACTGTTGATGTTACATAATCCGTCGGAAAAAGCACTTTATAACAGTGGAAGCGGCTGCCTTGTGAGAGAGTGAGGTTCCTGGCATTGAGAGGGCTCAAACCCAGGTTGGGTGACTGTGTTTTGAAGCTCCAGGGAGTGGGATTCCCGCTCTGGGTAAGAAATGGGCTGAGTGGCCTCTATGGACCTCCTTCCCGGTAAGCATCTGCATTGTCTTCAAAAGGGAAGAGGCTCAGAGATGTTGTGCCTCGTACCAGGGCCACACAGAACTTGAATCCAGGCCTGAAGATGTCCTCCTGCCTCAGGCCCTCGCTGACTCCTGGTTGACCCGCATGGGTCAGAGTAGAACTGTGCTCCCTGCAGTTTTCAGTGGCTGAGTTTCCAGAAGCTGATCTCTGGGCCTTTCTTTTGAGTCATAATGACCCTATAGGACAGAGTAGCACTGCCACATAGCGTTTCCAAAGCTGTAATCTTTAAGGAAGGAGATTGCAGCATTTTTCCCGCCCCCAGGGAGCAGATGGTAGGTTCAAACTGCTGACCTTTCAGCCAAGCCTTCATCACTGCACTGCTAGGGCTCCTTTAAATAGTCAGAAAGTGAGAGGAGGCCCAGGAACCCATGGTCATCACAGGAGAGGAACTCAGGCTTCTGTGTCTTCAGGAAAGAGAGGAAGATGCATGCAAAGAAGGAAGGAGGGCCGCGCACGCTGTACGGGCGGGTATTGTGCCCGGCACCCTGGACAGGCAGCCCCTACTCTGGGCCTCCCTCTGGACACCCCCTGCCCAGCACCCACCCCAGGCCTGATACACACACAGGCTTCTGGGTTGTTTCCTGCTGATGCCTTTGGCTGCAGTTGGCGAGGCTGGACAGTTCACCTGGCCTGACCCTCGCCCCTTGTGTCTGGGGTTTTGCTCCACGTAGAATGGCCTGGGAGGATTGAGTCAGATTTTACAGTGAACGCCTGTTGTGTGCCTGACATTGAACAGCAGGAACAGCACAAAGAATGATTCAGCCTTCCGTCGATTTAGAGTGACTTGATAGGTGCCGTCAGGTCGGTGCTGACCGATAGCGACCCCACGCACAGGAGAATGAAACACTGCCTGGTCCTGCACTGTGCCAACGGTCGTTTTTAGGCTTAAATCCATTGCTGCAGCCTCTGTACAGAAATCCGTCTTGCTGAGGGTCTTCTTCCTTTCCACTGACCCTCTACTTGACCAAGTGTGCTGTCCTTCTCCTGGGACTGATCCCTCCTGATAGCATGTGCAAAGTCTGCAAGACCCCGTCTCAGCGTGCTTGCTTCCAAGGAGCTCCCTGGTTGTCCTTTTCCCAGGACAGGTCTGCTTGTTCTTCTGGCAGTCCGGTGTGTTCAAGATCCTCCTCCAGCAAACCATTCAAAGGCATCAGGTCTTCTCCTGTCTCCCTTATTCATTGTCCAGCTTTCATGTGCATATGACGCGATGGAAAATACCATGGCTTGGGTCAGGCGCGCCTTAGTCTTTGAGGTGATGTCTTTACTGGAGTCACTTAGCATGTATTCAGAGAGCACCGACTGTATACCAACAGGTCCCTGTGTGCTGCAGATTGTTAATGCCGTCAGCTGCTAACCCAAAGGTCAGAGGTTTGAGTCCTCCACAAGTGCCTCAGAAGAAAGGCCTGCAGTCTACTTCAGAAGATCAGCCGCGGAAAGCTCTGGAGCACAGTTCTGCTCTGACAGACGTGAGCTCATCATTGGTTGGAGTCTACTCATCGGCCACTGTTTCCTTTAAACTGTGTGCCAAAGCCTGGATGTGCACCAAGACCAATGCAGTGTGCGAGCAGCAGCCAATTAGCCCTCTAGCCTCATGACCAGACACCAAGTGCTTTAGGGTTCAGAGGTCAGCCTGAGGTCTCCTGGATGACATTCTGAACTGGGAGGCTTAGAGAGGAAGGGCCGCCTGGCCAACGTGGCCAAGTCAGACCCCAGAGGAAAGGCTGACTCCAACCCTGCCTTCCCTAGGCCTCAGGCCCTTTGGGGCCAGCCAAGGGCATTTTCTGGTTCCGAGAGGAAGCTGAATCTGAAGTGTCTGCTCCCCACCCTGCGTCTGTCTGTCTCTGCCTTCCTGGTGCCTGTTGGGCGTCCCCACACCTTGCTGGGGCCCCACACCTCACTAGGCCTCTTTGTTTACCCGGGGCGGGTTCCCGTGAGTGGGGGATGTCACTAATGGTGCCCCTGCCCTCACAGTGTGTACCTGCTGCTCCACCTGCAGGACCCGGAAAGGTGAGTAAGCAGCCAGCCTCCCGGCAGCGTGCCGGACTGTCGCAGCAGGAGGCGGGTCGGACTGTGGCGAGCACCTGGCCTTGGGGCTCCCTGTCAGCTGCAGGGTTTGGGGAAGGGCTCAGGAGGGCAGCATCTTAACAACCGCCCAAGTTGACTACCTTATAGCTTCTGTGGCCCAGGGATCTGGGAGCTGCTTCACTGGGCAGTCTGGCTCAGGGGTTCTAGAAGGCTGTAGTCCAGATGTCAGCCAGGACTGCAGTCATCTAAAGGCTTAACTAGCCTGAGGAGCCACTTCCAAGACAAGAGAGAGGGGCCAGCAGGAAGCCACAGACTTTGATGGCCTAGTCTTTGACGCCACACTCTCTGTGCCTGCCTCACTATATTTGTTAGGTGAGAGACGCTAGCCCACACTCAGGGAAAAGGGAATTTATCTTCCCCTCCCGGAAGGAAGCACATCAGAGAATGTGTGGACGTGTTTTAACACCATCCCAGGGTCATACCGCCTTGTGCTCCAGGCGATGATGAGGCACAGGAACTTACTGAGGTCCTCTGAAGTGACAAAGCCCAGGAGTCCCTGGGGTTTCTGGTCCTGGTGCCGCCAAGGGAGCCCTAATCCTGCTTTGCCACTGCTACCTGTGTGACCCTGTGTGAGCCACCTAACCACTCTGAGCCTTGGTTGCCTCTGCTTTGAAGTGGAGATGGAGCTTCCCATCTCCGTCAGAATGGACATCTGAGGGCGTTTTGAAGAATTGTGATGCTATTGCTGTTACAGACTGGAGTGTCCAGGAGCCTTCAGGGAGGGTCTCCTGCCGCTGCTCTCCCTGTGTGACTGACTATTTGTGGGAGCCTGGCTGCCCGGCCCACTGCTTTGCTCTTTCCCTCCTTAGACACCTGGGATTAGCCAGGCCCAGTTCCCCCCCACGGACGAAGTCCCCCGCTGGTCTGCAGCCTGCTGGCTGGTTGAGGGGAGGAGACATGTTCCAACCATGCCCCTTGTCACCAGTGCCACCAGCCTCAATTGGCTGATGCATGTGTGAGGTGGTGGGGTGTGAGGCCGCACTACCAGAAGCCCCCACAGCATCCCGTTTGAAGGGATTTTACTTTTAAGGCTTCTCAAGTGCTGCAGCTATTTGAGGTCTGTAAAAGATCTGGTAGATTTGGACACCATAAGCTGAGTGTGAACCCAGGTTTGGAGGAGCCCTGAGCAAGGGGTGCAGCTAGAGACCAGCCTTCTGACCCGATCTCCCACCTGGCTCTGACTGGCCGGCTGTGTGTCCCTACGGCCCTCCCCATCGACACTGGACAGGTGGGCCTGGTGGGGATGTACTTGTTCAAACAGATCTGGGCACTCCCAGTGGCCCCGGGCAACTGTGGTGATTTCTGCCTTCCATCCTTCAAAACGGTGAGTCTCTACATTCCTGAGCCATTCAGAAAGTCTCTGACATATTGTCACCTGGGGCCAGGGAGAGTAAGTAAAGCTACGTCTCCGTTTCTTCTCCAAGGATCTGTTTTCTGCAGGGTTTCTAACCCCAGCTGAGAAACTGCATCTCTAACAAGTTCCCAGGCAGTGCTAGTGATGCTGGTTAGGGCCCAATTCTGAGAGCCAGTGGGAGAGCCATCCAATCCCAGCAACCCCACTGGGTTTCGAGGCTGTGGATCTCTATAGAAGCAGACTGCCCCATCTTCCTCCTGCAGAGCCAGCGGCAGTTCCCAGCTACTGACCTTTCGGTTAGCAGCTGCTTGCTTTAACCACTGCACCACCAGGCTCCTGACTAGTAGAGCAGTGGTTCTCAGAGTCACCTGGGGCTCTTGTTAAAATGAAGGGCTGGATTAGTGTATCTAGGGTGGAAATGCAGACCCTCAGAGGGCTTGAAGCAGAAGGAACCAGTTCAGAGCCCTGGTCCGTGCTGCTCTCTGGGAAGTGCCTGCCTGCCGTGGCACCTGCTGGTTTCCTGATCAGACTATTGCCAGTGTATTTAATTAGGGTTGATTGTAGGGATTAGTGGGGATTGGTCTCCTGTGGAGGCCTCAGGCAGGCTGTGTGTACATCAACAGTGTCCAGGATCCAGTAGAGGGACATTCTGATGGCTTTAGCCCAGAGGGAGGGGTGGGGAGCTGCAGGGGTGCGAGTTTTGGGGGAGTCAGAGGGTGGGGCTCAGCGGAGGTCTCCTACTGGGCTGGCCCTGCTCAGAGTTGTGTCCTGGAAGCCTTAGCCCCCAGCCTTCGCTTTCTCAGTCCTTGACCTCTCCAAGGACCCTCCAGCGTCAGCGCCATGCTGCACCTCGGCCACCCAGTGCTCTGTTGTTCCCTCTGTGCCTCCCTCTCCTTCTGTTAGTATCTCACTCGTCTCCCATCCCCTCCCTTTTCTCTCTACCTACCTTGATGTAAAATAGGGCTCAACTTGTATTCCTGCTCTGAATTATTCATAGAGGTTTAGTTTTTAGTTTTTTCTTTTTTTCAAAAGCAAGCATATGGGACATCATTTTAGAGAGCAAAAAAGCACCTCTTTTTACCCCCTTCATTAAAAAAAATGCTTTTTACTTGAGTGTAGCCCCTGGGGCAATGTCTTACCTCTGGCTTCCCCATGAGCAGCTGTTCTAGGTTTAAAGCAGGAGTAGGCGTGTGTGTGCGTGTGCGTGTGCGTGTGCATGTGCGTATGCGTGTGTGTGTGTGTGTGTGTGTGTGGCAGAGAGAGAGACAGAGACAGAGAAACATTCCCAAAACCCCTGCCTAACAGAGTGTTCTTTTCTTTCTCCTCGGTGGCCGTTGGGGAACGTGGATGTAAGTGTTCCAGAGGGACATACTCTTCTCAGACAAGTTTGCTGACTTCCATTCATGTCTCCTGCTAATGTGTGCGGTGTGCGATGTGTTTGCTAACCCCAGATGTGTCCTGCCGCCAGGGACAAGGGTGAGGGTGGGGGCAGAGTGCTGTGGGGCCCTGGCCTTTAGGGCTTGCAGCCTTCCCAGCGCTCCCTGCAGAGAGGTGACAGGGCCTGTGTCCTGCCTGCCAAGGTCTTGCTGGCCTGTCTGCTGACACAGAAATGCTGGCCTTGACCACCCACGTGTTCCCTTGCTGTGGAAGACGGTGGGGGCTCCTTCCCTCTCCTGGTTGCTCCCAGCCCTGGGCACGTGGTGGCAGCTTTGCAGCCTCAAGGCTTGGCTGCTGTCACCAGCTACCTGGACGTAGTTACTGGGACCGTGAGCTTGCAGGGGAGACCCTCAGCTTGTCTCCAGGGGCCACCAGAGGACTCACTGTGGGTAGCTCAGACCTGTTGCCAGGTGTGAAGATTTGCTAGGTCACAAGTTGTTTAGATCTCCAGGGACAGGTGCCTGAGGGGATATGCTACTGAATTCTCTGCTCAGCCACTTGTCCTCAGGCTTGTCTTTGTGCCCCTCTCGGTGAGACTGTTCTGTAGGTTTTATGGCATTTATATCCCTCTCTCTTGTAAAAAGGATTTAAGACTACTTGCAGATATATATACATAAAGAAATTAAGACTCATGAAGCTTGGGAATGGTAGGATAGGCAGGTAAGGTGGAATCTTAAAATGCTACCATCAAGTAGGAGATCGTCAAATTTTCTGGGCTTCCCTGCAGCCAATGCAAAGAGGGAAACAATTAGTTGAGACTCAGTATCCATGACACAGCACCCAATCAGAGCCTCAGAGGCTTGGCTGGTCCAGAATATTTATTTTCATGGATCCTAAGAGTAAGGTGGAATATGGCAGATGACATTCTTGGCAAAAATGTTCAGTGAACACAGTGACCAGTAGAGTTTTTCTCCTTTTAGTGGACTTTTCTCTATAGCATCACTCTGAAGCTACTTCTGGCCCTCAGGCCACCCACATAGCCTCTTTGCCCCCAGCTTCTACTGAACTGAATATTTGCTTTCTGTCTCTGCCTGCGTAATCTGGGTTCCCCTTGACCTGTTGTCCCCACTGGGTCAGAGGGTCACTTCTTTTCTGTTCTTTAGCTCATGTACAAGAATGCAGTACAGAACTAGCACACAGCCACTTTGGTTTGGTCTTGAGGTTCCTTAAGCATCAAAGTTTGAGTTCTTTGCTTGGTCTCAGTGGATCCACTCTGGACAGTGGCCTGGCCTGTTAGATGCCCAAGGAGTTCAGTCAGCCCATGGGCTGGCTTTTAAACCCCAAGCTCTCAGTACAGGGAAAGCTGGGGCCTGAATATAGGGGGACAGCATGTGCTGTCCTAGAATGAGGGTCCTCTGGGGAAGGGCGGCATGCTGGTTTGGCAGGTGGTGAGGGGGCTGCTTCCACAGTTTCTACCTGGTTCTGAAGGGTTTGGTCCTATCTCCTTTACTTCCTGTCAGGCAGGAGGTGTTTGTGTCCAGGGGGGCCTTGGGACGAGAGCTGAGCTCTCTGAGATGGCATCAATCTGCCACGTAGTTGATGGACTGGCCACTGTGTGTCCAGCCTTGAGTCAGGTGCTCGGGGCCCTGAGCGAGGCTCGGCCATGGTCCCAACCTCATGATGCTGTCTGTGGGGCTGAGGCAGTGGCTGATGTGAGAACCAGGACATGTAGCCCAAGCCATGTGGCCCAGACTCCACCTGCTGATGGAGTCACAAAGGGGGAGGCCAGACTAGTCAAGGAGGGCTCCTAGAGCTGCCAGCCATCATGTCTGGCGGGATTTTACCGGCACTGCTGATTTGGGCAGGGGAATAGGATCAGAGGACAGCATAAACCCAGAGTAAACAGACTAGGGGAGGAGGGGAGGGGAGGCACAGTCCAAGACACCGCAGGAAGGTAATAACCTCAGACTTGGCCTTGCTAGGGTGCAGTCTAAGCAGATCACCCCCTAGCCCAGAGCAGCAGTGTTGTTAGGTCACGTGGAGTCGCCCCCCAACTGAGGGCAACCCCAAGTGCAACGAAATGAAATGCTGCCCTGTCCTTCACCATCCCCCTGATCCCTGCAGATTAGACTGCTGTGATCCACGGAGTTGTAAACTGGCTGATTTGGGGGAGTCAGTCACTGGGCTTTTCTTCCTTGTCCCTTTGTCGGGGTGCTCCACTAAAATCTGTTTGGCATCATCGCAACATGAAAGCCTCCACTGACAGATGAGAGGTGGCTCTGCACGGGGTGGATTAGTCAGGACTCTAACCGGGGGTTCCTGCCTGGAGGGAGAATTCTGGCACCGAACCGGCGCACAATGCAATGTTAGAACTCTCGGGTAAGCCAAGTGCGTGCTTGTGCTGCCCCCTGCTGTCTGTGCAGCGGCAGTCCAGCAGCGGTACCTCGGCAAGCTCTCCGATTTGGGGTGAGCTGTCAGGCTTACTTCTTCCCCGTTGGGGGCCGCTGCAGCAGCCCAGGGAGCCCCCTGATGACGGAGAGAACACACCTGGTGGTTGGACGTGCTTTTAGGAAGAGTATCAGGGTTCCCCAGAAAGTACTCTGCTCTCACGGCAGAACTCCGGGTTCAGCTTGCATGTAGACTATGGCAGGACCCCCAAGCTCTGCATTCTGTGATTCTAGGGGGAAAAATATGGCATAGTGACACCCGGGAGAGCTGGAATTCAACAGGGCTGTCTTGTTTTTCCAGACCTCTGAAGTTTCCCACCTTTGACAGGGTACAGTCTTACATTTCTGGCACTCGTTTTAGTGGAAAATATTTGTTTTCCTTCTTTGACAGGTTTCTGCCTTACACAGGTTCTGGCTCGAATAGGTTCCACTATATATGAGACATCTAGTAGGTGAATATCAGATAGGTATGAACGGAAAACAATTCAGAGCTTGACTAAGCTAGGACCACCTGGCCAAATGACATGGAGTACGTATAAGCATTGAGCATTTTCCAAGCACTGCACGTTCAGTGGGCTGAAATACTCCTGGAGCTTTTCCTGTGGACTGGCACATGGATTACGACAGGAATTTTGCTGTCTATTTTCTTTACAGACTTGAACCCTAGTGGCGTAGTGGTAAAGTGCCACCGCAGCTCACCGAAAGGTCAGCAGTTCAAATCTGCCAGGCGCTCCTTGGAAACTTTATGGGGCAGTTGTACTGTGTCCTGTAAGGTCACTATGACTTGGAATCATCTTGACAGCAGTGCAGTTTTTCTGGTATCATATCCGCCTCCCATGAGGCTCTTCTGCATCTCTAGGACTTGACCTTTAAAATGAAAAATCTACATGAGGCTGTTTCTTAAGGCTTCCTGGTAGCATTTTAGGTCCTGTCTTTAGAAGTAGGCGTTGAGCTGCACAGCAGGTGTGACCTGCTGTCAACATGGCTTACATGTAGAATACGACAAGCTGTGCCCCCTTGAAATCACAGCCACTGCCCTTTCTAGAGAAGACTTTCCCGGTGCACTCTCATGGGTCTGAGCTGCAGGGCAAAGGCAGTGGCTTTCTTCTCCCCACCCAGTTGTTAGCTCCTCAGTGGACACAGCAGCCAGCTGTTCCCCGTCGCACGGCTCCAGGGGGGCTTGGGGGCTGCACTGTGTCCAACACCACACAGGGCACAGAGCAGCTGCTTCCTCTGAGACCTGCAGCGGCTGTCCTAACAGGCCTGGCTTGTGTGCTGTGTGCCTAACCTTGTCCCTGCCTGCCCTACCCTGTCCTTTCCCCACTGACACCTCCTTGCTGTACTGTCTCCTCTGTGTAGATTGTAAATGGACATTAAGTGGTTGAGGGAGAAGTGAATGAGGGAGGTGTGAAGGCATGGGAGCCCCACCGGGTCCCCAACCCACTGGCGTTTTCTGACGAGGAAGAGGAAGACCTGCTGGATTTCATGTACAAGTTTAAGGCACCTCGAAAGTCGGATTTGCCCCTAGAGGTACACGGTGTCTGGGGCTATGGGCTGGAGCATGCGTTTGCACAGGGCTCTGCTCTTAAGATTTGGGTGTCTGGGGTTCAAACCCACCCACAGGCACCTCGGAAGACAGGCCTGGCAATTGGAGCCTTGAGAACCCTACAGAGCAGTTTTGCTCCACACATGTGGGGTCGTCATGAGTCAGTATCCACTCAAGGGTGACCAACAACATCAACAAAGGGGACTGGAAGCATGCGAGACAGAGGGGGCTTCCAGGTGGGAAGCACAGAGGTGTGAAGACACAGGGTAGAAGAAAACGTTTAGGGAACAGAGAAGTGGACAGAGGGCTGGAGGGTGAGCCCTACTGCTAGGCTAGGGAAAATTTTTCTTTTATTCACTGTAATAGTAACTCCCCCTGGGCTTTGTGTATCTCCTAAAGAGGGATCCCCTGAGAGTCATTTGTAGGGGACAAGGTAGAACCCTTTACACTGAGCAGTGCTTGCCTGTAGTGTGTGGTTTGCTGTGTATCCAGAAACGGGACTGGAAACGCGGAAATGGAAATTTTCAATGTGTGCCAAGAAACCCGCGGCTGGTCCCTAAGAAAGAAAACAAAGATGGGGAGGGGGGGAGATCGGGAGGCGTTGCTCTCTGCTGAGTCACTTGGGATCATTTTGCTCCCAAAACAGAAACTTGAAAGATGTGCCATCCTTCTCACAGCCCTTGCTTGGGGTACCTAGGGATTGGGGCCGGGGTGGAGCCACCAGCTGGGCGTCACGCTGCGGTCCAGGCTGTGACTGATTCCAGCTGTGGAGACCCCAGAGCCCCCCCGGCCCAGCCCGCCTCCCAGCACACACGTGTTTGCCCAGAGAGCTGGAGGGCTCCGCAGGCAGCCACCCAGGTGCAGTCCTCAGGAGGCCACCCTGACGCCCAACTGAGGGACGCCTCTCTGCTTGCTCCCCCAGGCACCGCCTAGAACCCTTCGGTCTCACTTCCGGAAGAAACGGACCTCATCCCCGGCCCTGAAGCCACGTGAGTGAGACGAGCCAGCAGGAGCCACCGAAGGTCTCTTCTCTGCCTTAAAGAGCTGTTCCCTCATCACGTCGAACGCCGCCCGCTCGGGGTGCTCTGAGCGCGGCCTCACAGACACGGCCTTTCTCCCTCCCCTCGCCCACTTTCACCATTTTTCCTTTCTTTTCTCTTCCGGGGAGAGGACAGAGCTAAACGTAGTGTGCGGGGGGTGCCCTTGCAGTCCTCTGAGGTTAGTGGTCTTCCACATCTGTGGCCCCGACAGCGGTGCTGTCAGAACGAGGAAGCCCTCCCGCTGCTGGAATGTACATTTGTAATTTATCTGTTGCATACTTAGTTGTTAGTCCTATACCTGCAAACAAAGCCATTTTTTTAAAAAACATTTTTGTTGTTGTTGTTCTTGGTACTAATATTTTGGATGTATATATTTGGATGTATATATTTATGGCTTTTGGCTTCATGTAAGGGCTGCCAGAGGTTCTGATAGGGAAGGACACAGCCAACAGAGAAATGTGAATAATTACTCTGATTCTAGAGAATGTCTCAGATGTGCTTCCGAAGCTTCCAGATGCATCTCTGGTAAACACCCCTTTTCCTGCCAGCAGCTGGTCCACCCCCTTTAGATGGTTGTTTGGTCAGTAGACTAGAGAAGTGTAGACAGTGTTTTAGTGACACGGCTCAGAGTGATGAGATGTCCCAGGCACAGCCTAGGGGAAAAGAGGAATCACAGGAAGCAAGACTCCACCTTGGATTCCCATCAGGAGCTTCTGGAACCTTCCAGGGGCTATAACATTTTGTCTTCAGCAGCTAACTCACCCCTGGGATGTGGACTCAGAGCACTGGTGTCATGCACAATTTTGAGTGTTTTCTTCAGAGTAACCTGTGCGCTCTTAACGCCCCCAGGTAAAAGAACAGACAGTCTGAGTACCCTGCAGGGGGACAAGGAACCAAATACTAGAAGCACACTGTTTCAGATAAGCCGTCAGATACATCTGAGATGTGTGTATGGATAAACATGGTGGCTTCCCGAGGCTTCGGAGGTGGAGGTCTCCACGGGCAGCTGTGGCTCTGGCCCCTCTGTCCCCTTCCTGACTGAGAGGGGGAAGGAGAGAGAAGTTGATGCTCACTGGTGCTGCCGGTCTCAACAGAGACTGTACAAGCCTGAACCACCTGACAAAGGAAGCCTTTGTAGATGGAGAACTTGCTCTGTGAAGAAGCTGGTTTACCAGCATTTGGCTGTGAGGCGGCTGCTCTCCCCTCTGGAGCTGACCCTAGATGTAGGAGTAGTGTATTTGTGCTTCGAGTTGTGTTTTCCTTCAGTGTAATGCATGCAGTGGTTAGAGCCCAGTTACTCCTAATTGGGACTGTTTGTTCATAGATACTCCCTGAAGCCTAGAGAATGAATGTTCTGTACCACATAGCACTCACTGTCACCCGCCATCAACAGGCCCACTAAGGACTGTCCCATGACAGGGTGGCGTGCAGGCAGAACAGCAGCCTTTGCTGTTGACACAGGCGCCACCTCAGAGAAGGTTTTACTGGAAGTTGACACTCCCAGTTCCTTCTTCCCACAGTTCCTCTGAAGGTGACTTTGTATATTTACTACAGGATTGGGGAAAATAAATCTGAAAGCAAGTTTGTGCTTGGGAAGACAATAGAGGCCGTGGTGTTCATTATCTGTGCCTGACACCAACAAGGATTAAAACTGGTGGGAAGAGACAGGCAGTGTGTTTGCGTTGGGCGCATTAAACAGCTTCAGACAGAAGCTCAAATATATTCTTTACCGTATTTACCTCTTAGTTGGGAGCACCCAGAATCATCAGAAACAAATGCAGGAAAAACTTCATCAACTTTTTAGCAACTTTTTTTTTTTTTTTGCCAACATAATAAATGCCTTTAGCTGCAGAGAGTCAAATCCTATTGTCAGTAAGCTCTAGTTTGATCATTTGATGATGGAAAGTTCTAACAAGTACAGGCTGGCAAGTCTGCACTCAATTATGCCAAAAAAGAGGGGAAAAAAAGGCTGAAGCATTCTATTCTCAGACATGCTGTATTACTTTGCATCCAAGAATTTGAAAAAATATCAAAGTATCTAAACTGCTGTCTTAATGTAAATGTAACTATTTTTTCTTCAAGTGTCGATTAGGGAATGGGTTTCTCTCTTGAAGACACTCACTGTATAACTGAGAGCAGCTGCCCTGTTTCTCAAAAATGTGTTTACTTACCCCACAAGCTGTATATCTGTGTATGGACCGACATAAAATGTGAATGCCTACAAGTGTACATGCCGTGGTGTCGTGGTCTGTCTAGAGGATTTAACAGTGTTTTTAATTTGCTGATTTATAGACATAGGCTGTTTTACAAGATGCTGGCTCAGAAGGCTGTCATTTTTGTGTGTTATAGTTAGTGGCCACTGAGCACCTGCTCCGTTTAGGAGGTGGTGACATGTGGTCCTGTACTTCTAAACTAGAGAGTTCAGTCACCGTCCCTCGGAGCTTTGTGTGAACAGCTTGTGCGCTTGGCTGGCCTCTGACGTGCGTGTCCTCCTAGTAAACTGTCCCTGTATTTGTGATGTATGCTCGTTTGCCCCGACCACGTGGAGCTCCTTCCTTGTTTCTCTTCACCTTGCGGTGTTTGAGATGGCAAAGGATGGGCTTCGTCCTCTGACAGCGCACAAGGAGCTGAGCTTCCGGGTTGTGCCCACCTCCCCAGTTTATTTCATGTAGTCACCAGAGAACGAGTCATAAGCAACAGCACGCTGGTCTGTGCATCAGAGGGACGCAGAATTACAGTATCCCAAAGCTTGAAGTTCTGCTGTTTTGTTACAATGCCTGGTAATACATCTTGAACAAATAAAGTCTTAACATTCTTTCTTTTAAAAAGCAAATCCTCTTTGTAGTGTTGGGCTTAAAATGAGGAAAGAGAAAACAAACAAAACTTGGGTGGAAGGTAGCCAGGTGCTCACTTGCTAACTGGCCTTCGGACTTGGCTCCCCGCCAGCTGCATGGGATTGTGGAAGGGGAGGGAAGTTGAACTGTATGAGTGGTTTGAAAACCAGCTGATCACACAAGTATAAACTCCAGAGTGTCACTGTTTTACATTCCTAAACCAGGCAGCTGTGAAAAAGGCAGAATTTTAATCCTGCAGATGAGCCATCAGTTCACTGCTATCCTCTTCTGAGTGTGTTTCCTCACTACACAAGGGGGCTAGGGGATCCCTGTGCAGGTGAGAACAGGGTGGTCCACGTGGAGGTGCCCTGTGGGGGACACGTGCACCCTCACCGCACAAGGGGTATGGGGATCCCAGTGCGGGTGAGAACAGGGCGGTCTACGTGGAGGTGCCCTGTGGGGGACACGTGCACCCTCACTGCACAAGGGGGATGGGGATCCCAGTGCGGGTGAGGACAGGGCGGTCCATGTGGAGGTGCCCTGCGGGGGACACATGCACCCTCGCTGCACAAGGGGGCTGGGGGACCCCAGTGTGGGTGAGAACAGGGCAGTTCACGTGGAGGTGCCCTGCTGGGGACACATGCACCCTCACTGCACTAGGGAGATGAGGGGATCCCAGTGCAGGTGAGAATAGGGCGGTCTACGAGGAGGTGCCCTGCGGGGGATACGCACACCCTCACTGCACTAGGGAGATGAGGGGATCCCAGTGCGGGTGAGAACAGGGCGGTCCACGTGGACGTGCCCTGCGGGGGATACGCACACCCTCACTGCACTAGGGAGATGAGGGGATCCCAGTGCGGGTGAGAACAGGGTGGTCCACGTGGACGTGCCCTGCGAGGGATACGTGCTCCTTTAGCCCTGCCGCAGCCCTGCCGGTACAATAGAGCTCTGTTTGTGGTCACACCGACTTGGAAACTCCGAATCTGAAACCGCCAAGCTGATCACCGGTCCACTTCCTTGGCCCTGACAGTCGTGCATTCTGCATGTCTGAGAAAACCAAACCCACTGCTGTCAAGTCAGTTCTGACCCACAGCGACTCCACAGGACCAAGCAGAACTGGCCATTGAGTTCCCATGGAACACCTGGTGGAGTGAAAACTGCCGGCCTTTCGGTTAACAGCTGTAGCTCCTAACGACTACAGTAAATAAAGGACTGTTAAATAAAGCCACAGCAGCAGGTTAAGATGTCAAGTCAGAAGACTACAGAGGAGGAAGGGCAGGGAAGAGGGACTGACCAGCCACTGCCCCATCCCCGAGCCAGGTCCAGCCTCAGCAGAACTGGGATTCAGCAGGTTAGGAGCTGCCTCGCTACCGTGTCATGAGGAAGTGTTTTGTATTTATGGTCCTAGATTTCAGTCACTGGCTGATTTTTGTATAGAACCTTCATTTGTCAGAAGACTGAGGGACACACAGAAGACTCCTAGAAGCTGGACCTGGGTTCTGTGACCTACTAACTGAAATATTGGGTAGCTGACTCTACAATCTTCAGTTTCCTCAAATCTAAACAAGGGATGGCTAAGTGCTTTCCTTTGCATGGCCTGTATGAGAACTAGCAGTTATGTAGTGACATTCCCAGCCCCAGGCTGCAACTTAGCAGGCATTGACTATAGTTTTACATGTACTTACATATGTGCTTTGGGGTGGACCATTAGTTTAATGCAGGATGTTTCGTGGTCCGACCTCAGTGTTGATGACAGCCCCTGCTACTCACAAAACCAACAGAGTCCGTGTGGGAACTCCCCTTTCCCAAATCACACCCAGGGCCTTCCGCTGTGAGTCCACTCAGGATGCTGGGGACCTGCCCCTGGTCCTCCTCTCTCCCCCTCTGTCCTGGCTTAGAATAGGCCCAGCAGCAGACCCTGTGGTTCCCTTGGGAGGTCATGGAGACTGCGGGCAAGTGTGCTCCTCCCTGCACCTGCTGGCACCGATTCTACCCCACTGCAGGAGGTGAGATGGCAGGCCGGCAGGTGAGAGCAGGTGTGGGAGCCTCTTACGCAGCTACTGCCACTTCAGAAGGAGGAAAGGCAAACCCACCACAACAGAATGTTACTCCGTCTCTCAGGCTTTTACCTCATCTCAGATCCTAGGTCTGCAACTTATCGACTGCTGCCATAAACAGACACACGTCACCTTGTGGTTTTAGGATGTTCTCTTGTCATCCCTTCATTTCCCTTTATGCATACACACTGGCTTCCAGGAATCCGCTCACAATCTGACATGCCACAGAACCTCACCATGGTTTATATTTTATCTCACTCTACTAACAACAGAGAGACTTCATGTCACCATCAACTTCTGTGACTGATGCAGACTTCTGTTTAGCAATGTTTGAAAATGCTTCCTGGTGTTCTGACATGACCACTAGGAATGACTGCCCTGGAAGAGAACCACACAACCCACTGAACCCTCCCAGGTCCTCTTCCCTGCTCCCTTCTAAGTCAACAGTGCTTGATTCTTACATTTCTGAAAGCTCCGAGGCTACTTTCCCTTTAATTTTTACACGGCATCTTTGGGAAATCTGGGTAGAAGTTTATCCTCACAAACGAAAGTAGGAAATCTCAAGTGGATAAACGAATTTTCAAAAAACACAGTATCTTTCAGTGCCTGGGCAGAAAGATCTTCATTTAGTCTCTTCTGATTCATGAATGGGCATGAGAAGGCTCCCTTGTTTCTTCTCTCTATAAAAACTCCTGATACATGCATGTGAACTGTTAGGAACACAAGGGACCCAGTATGTTAGATGTCATGCGTGCTGCCGCCACCACCACACTCATCTGAAAATACTCAACTATTTTAGACTCCACACTACTAGTTACTAGCGCAACTCGGTAGGCCAGGGCCGGGTTCCTAAGCCAGGACAGCCAATCCCAACGCTGGACAGTAACCCCTGGCATACACAGTCAGACGGCCCAGTGAGTCTCTCGGCAATTAGACACCAGAGATAGCCAAGGGTCAAGATCTACAAAGAACCTCAGAGGTGAAAATGCAGGGATTATAAGGGAGCAGAAACTATAGCTAAGCAAGAAGTGGGAGCTAAGGCGGTTGGTGAGCAGATGGAGAATAGAGCCAACGATGTCAGAAGAGCTGAGTCACATGACACGCAGAGCCCAGGCCTAGACAGCCACTCCTTCCTGCAGCTGGGGGCCCTGGAGGAGCCTCGGATCCAGGCTCGCCCTTCGGTTCCTGCTCCCCATATGGCCTGAGAATCATTTCCGAGGGCAGGTGGGGGTGGCCATGTGGTTCCTGAGTCCCCAGGCACAATCTCTGAATGCTCTAAAGCTAGCATGCTGGCGTTAGAGTCTTTTTAGACCCGTCCCATTAACCGCCCTTGTGGCTAAACACACCTCAAGTGGAACTAGTTAAGCCATTACCATTTGTTTAAAAAACACACAGTTTTAAACCATTTCCCTCATCAAATCTAGGAAAGTGTAATCCGTTGAGTTTTAATGTTGGTGTAATGTGATTACATGTATCAGTTGGTACAATTTACATCAGGTTTTATACTTAATTCATCTTTAACAAGTCATATCCATAAAGATCCATATTTGACGGCTGGGAAATCAGAAAGCTTCAGATCTATACTTTGAGGTTTGTGCGATCGTGATACATCTGATAAGGGTCATTAACATACCAGTTTCGTCTCTTCCAGAAAGATGTTGTCATCTTATCTAAGAGTTTACTCTGGGTCTTATTACAGAACACAAATTCCCTCAAGCGTCTCTTCCTCGCAGCTGTCTTCTTCCATAGTTTCTTCTTATAACCAGCCTGTTACATAATATTAAGAAGACATTATAGTATGCAGAGACAACAGATGTCATCACTACCCACAACCTACTGGTCCAGTGGGAAGAAAGGACCGTCTCTGCCTGGGGCTGCTCTGTTCTTTGGAAAGATGTCATTCTTACTGTGGTGGGTGGAGTTGAAATATGTGTAGTTGAAATATGAATAAGTAATTAAACATTTTGGGGGAAAAAAGACTGCTTGAATTAAAACTACAGAAGATAAAGCTAAATAAAATCTTGGTGGCTAATGAAAAGTAATAGATAATTTCATATGTATTGTCTTCTCCAACAGTCTTCATCAACATACTATTACTCTCATTTTATGGATTAAAAAAAAAAGACCACTACACTGGTTAACAGAAGCAGTTGAGAGAGCTAATAAAGAGTTCTTAAACCACTACCCCGTGCTCTCTGTCCCAGCCTGGGAGGTGAGGAAGCACTGGCTGACGCAGTGACATTCATGTTCATTCAAGGAACAGGTACAACAGTCCCCCAAATCCTCAGTTTCACCTTTGCACAGTCTCAGTTACCCGTGATCAACCAGTCTGAAAATATTAAGTGAATAGCATGACGAGACCAGGTTCACATAGCATTTATTACAGTATATCGCTGTAATTATTTATTGGTGCTAATCTCTCACTATGCCTAATTTACACATCTGTGAATCTTTCTTTTTTATTTATTGTGATTGAGTGAAGTTGTACAATCCAGTTTAAATTTGCATGCCCACCTGTGTGCAGCTCCTACTGCTCTCCTTGCCTGGTGACAGCACACTCCTCCTTTCTGTTCTATGCATGTCATATCCTCTTAACAATCTCCTGTCCCCTCCTCTCCACCCTCTTCACTGCCCTAAATCTGTGAATCTTTGTTACAGCACAACACATAGCATACACAGGATTCAGAACTATTGATGGGGTTCGGGTATCCACCAGGGATCTGGGAATGTGTCCTCCACGGATAAAGGGGGACTGCTCTACAGAAGGGCTGAGAAATAGCTCTTGAAGATATTGCTGCATGAATTCTTTCCACACACTGGGGGCTAATTTTTAGAGGAAGTAGTTCTCTAAGGAATAATGACTACAGTAAAATTATCATTAGGAGTGGTAAGGGAATGGTTAACCAATATTTAACCAGGAACTATCACAGATACCATCCATCCAAGAATTTCTGACAAAACAAACCAAATACAAAAATTATCATACCCTGTTAGAACTAGAGGAGACCTTGGGTGGCAACCTGCTGGCTGACTAAAACCACACAGCCAGTCACCAGGGGCGGTGAGCTGAGAAAGCAGGCAGTGACTGGAGCCCCTGCTCTCCTCACGCCAGGGGTTTGCAATGGCACTGCACTGACTGAGCAAAAACACAGCTCTTCAGTGAGACGCTGCCTCGGGGTTTGACAAGCCTTATGTGTCATCACTGTGACCAGCAGCTTCTACAGCACAGGGACTCTCAGACGTAAGAGAGGTTTATTTAGGAGTTCTGGTTTTACAATGCTTGAGATTGGACTCTGGCTACTTACTGCTTCCAGTTCTGAATTCAGAGGTTCAAATCCAAATCCTCATACTTGACTAGTAATTTTCTAGTTTGCAGCCCAGACTGGTCCTCTCCACCTGGATCCCCGACCTACAGACACCTCGTCTGCTGTCCTGCCTATCACTGCCAGCACCCTTTGAAGATTATTTGGTCCCACTATGAAAACACTTGCAACTTTCTAGGTATCCATCTCTAGGTTCTCAAGTGGAAACTGAGTCTAAACAAGAAAAATCAGGGCCAGCTGAACAAACCTGAGCCACAGGAAATACTCCGCTTTATGTATGAGTGTACATTAACACTCAGATACTGTTTGCTTCTTAGAATTTGATGACGGTAGTCCTTCTCGCACCCTTTCTGGAGCTGTGGGTGGAGGCTGGGTATTAGGACTGGAGAGCTAATCAGGCCGTGAGAGTAACATGAGGGCCCCCTAACCAAACGAAAGAAGGTGTGCAAAGGAAGGCAGGGGAGACCAGCCATTTCAGGGTCGCGTGAAGTCGGAATCAACTCAATGGCCCTAGGTTGGGTTGGGTTGGGTTTGGGGGCCAGCTCAGAACTTGGAAATGACTGTGACAGAAAGGGGGAAAAACGTTTCCGGTCATCCAAACTTCACACGACTCAGAACTGTCAGAACTTGACCTCTGCAACTTCAGGATTACATCCACGTTTGTCGACTGCAAGGGAAACTACCCAAGCGTTGTTTAAATGGGAAAATGAACTGCAGATGTATCCACAAATTTAGGATTGTTTGTTAGGACCTAAGAGTTCTAACCTTTCAAAACAGTGAGATAGGTCTATCAATTATTCTGTTCTTCCCACAGGGAAATCGACTTTGACCTTTAAAGAATCATTTAACTTCCAAATAATAAAACAGAATTAGGATTTGAACAGTTATGAAAGCTGAAAAATGGTTTTGCAGAACTCTGGTCTTCAAGTAGCTTTGTACCTATCAGCGGCTCGGTTTCTATGAGAGAGATGGTGAACGAGAAAGCCCATGTCCTTGCTGCGCACACTGTGGCAGAGAACCCAGCCATCATCCATTTTCAGTCTCCCTCTAAGGCTATGGCCCTAGGCAGAGAAGGCGAGTTCTGCCACACACAGTTCCTGGTTATACACACTTACAGGGCACAGGAACCCTGGGGGTGCAGGGATAACATATCTGGCTGCTAACCAAAGGTTGCCAGTGCGCATCCACCAGCAGCTCCTTGGAAACCCTATTGGGAAGCTCTACCCTGTCCTATGGGGTCTCTCTGGTTGGAACTAACTCAGTGACAATGGGTTCATAGGACAAAAACTTGTAAAATTAAAAAACAAACAAAAAAAGGTGGCATGAATGTTCTGCTGCCTAGAGAATCTAATCAAGGCACGGTGAAAAGCAGTCAGTCCCCAAATCTGGCTCATGAACTACTGCCAACTGAAGTTACTCTGCTGCTTAAACAGAGTCTCCAAACAGATCACAGCACTTAAGGGGACTTCAAAGGCTGCTGGTCATCATCAGATAAGCCAGCCATGCGAAAGACCTGAGCTTAATCCTGCCCTCCAATGAAGACTTCTGCCACTGTGAATACTATCTGGTTTTAGGAAGGTGGGTTTTTAGTGGATGTTTAGAGTGATTCTGTTAGCATGGATTCACTTACAGGAAGAGATGCCTCCAAAGCTGATCATTTTAAGCACGGCACTGTGAAAGCTACTGGTAAAAGAGCTGAGGATACGCCGACACAAGGCTAACAGAATTCTGCCTGACTCTGATCTCCTGCTAGGCTCCTCTTTCAATCAAGTCACGGTGTGTAGACTCACCTTTCTCCTCAGCCAAAGCCCAGAATGAAGTCGCAGAAACCGATAGACAACTGCTTTCACGGTCTTTCTCTTTCCTTTCCTTGAGCTGCAGTACGTCAGTGTTCGGACTGGTAGCTTCAGGACACTAGGCAGCACGTGGGCCACTCTGAAACTGCATTTGAAAAAATTTAACTTAGTTATCAGATTGATTAACAGATAAGATCCATTTCTACACTTAGAAATGAGTGACACACTGCACTAGAATGGAACTGAGTTTAAATATACAGTGACTTGAAATAGTCCATGACACTAAGTGTAAGAATTGCGATGGTCACCACTTTGCAAGCCTTCCATAATCCACCTTCCTCCATCCCTGAGACAATGTACCTTATTAGACTGTAATCATCAGATTTCTCACGTATCTGCCCATTAGACTGTAAACACCTTGAGGACCTGAACCTGTCTTTTCTGACTACCCTTTTCTGACAAGTACAGGCTGGGCACCCAGGTGTGCTAAGTGTTTGCCGACTGACTGAAAGCTACACACATCCCAGCCTCGCAGGCTGAGCATCTTATTCATCCTCCACCTTGGCTGACAGTTTCCCACCCAGGAAGGTGCATACACGAAGACTGAAGGGTGCATCCTTTGGCAGTCCCCACTGCGGGCATGCAGGTACAGAGACATCAGTCACCTCCTCCTACTCAGCCAGCCAGGAGAAGTCTGCACATGAAACTGCACGTGGGCAGAGAATATCATCTACTTCTAAGATGTCTTTGCAACAGTGACTGTGTTAGAACTTTTGTCCAAATGTCATCTTTAGCGAAATCTACCCTACCTGCTAAGGACTGTTGCAGTATGGCCACGTATCAGGTTCCCAGCAGGGGTAGTGAGTCTGGGAGCAGAAGACACAACTGGTATTTGGACATGACTGAAATGCTGGGTGGACAATGCAGAAATAAGAGAGGCATTCTTGGCACAGTTTTGATAGGCGGAAGATGCCAAAATGTTTAGAGGCCGTAAGATTCCTGTAAAGACAGAGAAGCATATACATTCAATATGATACTTCAAAATATGGATGCACATATTTAAAAGGAAGTCATGTATCAAAGCAACCAAGTGTTACACATAGTGAACCGTGCATCAGACTCACCTATGAAATCCTCTTTATTGACATGTGATTTCCATACCACAAAATGACTTGTTTTTATGTGTATAATTCAATGATTTTTAGTAAACTCAGAGCACTGTGCAGCCATCGCCATGTTCCAGTTTGACGTGACCTAGCTCTGTGAGCAGCACTAGGGAACAACGCACATGTTACATTAAAACTCCCCACCCCTCCACTAGTCTTAGGTTCTGGGGAGAATCCTCACACTGAGGGACGTAACTCAAGGGCTTCCTGGCTCATGCCTCCAGGAAATGAACGGCCATGACAGAAGCAGACTGCAGGCAGGCTGAAAAAGGCAAGGGAGCTCAAACAAACCCCTGGATGAAGTCGGAGCCAGGCCTGTCACGGCGGCTGAGCACAACTTGCCTGACCGTGTCACAAGGGCCTGAGGAGATAAGCAGGCAAGTCCGAAGGCAGAATAGGAGGGCCCAGGCCCGCCAGCTGAATGCAGCCCCCTCTGTCTGTCCTCGTATGACTGCCAGGTCGTCACTCAGAGCTGCAAAGACTCACTCATGGAGCCTGAAGGCAGCGCTCCCTCTTTATACTCTGAAGGATGAAACATGGACATGTGGGCAGGAGGCGTGTACAGTTAGGTAAATTCCAGGTTGCCTGTGGGGATCATCCCTGATTAGGATACGCTGTTCTCCTGGGGAAAGCCTCAACCGGGCTCCTCTTGTTTTGTTCTCAGTTTTCTGGGAGGCCTTGAAGTCAGTCACATAAGGCATGTGTATAAAAACAAGCTAGAACTATGAATCGTTAACATATTTGTCCTAATACAGACTATTAGAAATCTAAGCCATCTCGGTAAGAGACAAATGGATCCAAACCAACCAGGTGAAATCAGGGGCAAACACATAGTAAGACCAGAAAAAGGGGCAGAAAAAGTGTTTACTGCAGCCCCAGATGGGGTGCACCTCAAAGCAGCTGGTGAGAAGGTGCCGTGGGGGACTTACCACCACAGGTGAATGTGATTCACCTGTAAAGACTGAACACAGCCGGATTTAGACTGTGCTGGCATTTTAATATGGACTGGCCAGTCCTCAAAGTCCTAAGTGATACAAACAAGGCTGGCTAAAGCTGCAAGACTGGATGGTGGAGTCCACCCAGAGATGCCCGGGAAGAGGGGCTACCGAAAACCTATGGGGCGCAAGTCTCTGATGCAAACAGGGTCACCATGACTTGCAGTCAGCTCAATGGCAACTGGTTTTCTTGTTTCTTTGCCTTCTCTAAACACGCTCTTGTATGGAAGACAGACATTTCTCATCAAAAAGGTGATACAAAACCAGAGTTTTGAAGGAATAGGAGGAGGAGAGGACAGACGTATAAAGAGGAAGAGACAAAGACAGGACAGCACGTCTGGGGGATCCAGACAACCATGTGTGGCGTGACTCAAAAGCGAGTCAACAAGAGCCACACTGGTGGGCGAGTAATGAGGCAGCACAGGGCTCCCAGCGGGCTGGGAATCTGCATTTCCGCTCTGGATACACTGAGTCAGAATCTACAGCCCAGCAAGATCCCCAGGTAATTCTTAGGTACAATACAGTTTGAGATCCACTGCTTTAATGGTTCTCAGAGCTGGTCCCTAACCAGCATCCTGAACATCACTTGGAAACCCTGGTGGTGGTGTGTGTTAAGTGCTACGTCTGCTAACCAAAAGTCAGCAGTTCAAATCTGCCAGGCACTCGTTGGAAAGACTACAGGGCAGTTCTGCTCTGACCTCTAGATTCACTATGAGTCGGACCCAACTCTGTGGCACTGAGTTTGATTTTTTTTTGTTTGGGAACTTGTTAAAAATGTCAATTCTCAACAGAGCTTCAAGTGGAATGAAGTGCTTCACAGCCCTAGCGGAAAGTACTGTTCATCTGGCTTTTTTCAGCTCAAACAAACATGCGATAACCCAACCCTATTACCTTTGAGTTGATTCCAACTCACGGCGACCCTACAGGATGGACCAGAACTGCTCCATAGGATTTCCAAGGAGCTGCTAGTGGATTTGAACTGCTGATCTTTTGGTTAGCAGCTGAGCTCTGAATCACTGCGCCACTAGAGATTCCTTTTTCATCCCATATCCCTCAAAAGAATTTTGAAAAGTTATGTTCCCTTTCACAAATTTTTATGTACAAAATTTTAAGTTTAAATTGTTAAAAATATATAATTTCCAGTATATTTAAAACACTATTTTAAAATAAAAACTGTCACATTACTTTTTCAAATGTTTTCCACATAGCTATTTAAAAAATAGAAGGACAATAAATTCAAATACACTAAATAAAGAGACAAGCCAGAATGAAAGAACATACTGGAAACACACATTACTGAGAAAGGACTCCTATTCAGACTCTATACGGAACTACTATGAATCAATAAACAACCCAATGGAAACATGACTGAAATATGTAACCAGCACTTCAGAAGACAAACTGAAATGAAAAAATACACGTGTGTAAAGGTACTCAGGTGCATTGCTTCTGAAGGAAATGCATATTTGAACTTCATTAAGATACTACTACACACAGACTGACAAAGTATCTGACAATAACAAGTGTTGGTGAGGAACAGATACATATTCTCTAAGCCAGTAATTACACATACACACACACCCAAACACACACATCCCTTAGGGAAACTCTTGCACTCATGCACCAGGACACTAGGTCAAGCAGTTTTGTACATACTTGTCCCAAACTAGAAACACCCAAATATCCATCAACAGTAGAATTGAGAACTGAGGGACAGTCATACGGTAGAATACTATCTAGCAATGACAAAACACTACAGCTACGTGAAACATTCAAGAATTCTACGGAGTAAAAGAAGCCAAACAATTAACAGTACATACTAGATGGTTCCACTTACACAAAGTTCAAAAAGAGGTAAAAGTTAACATTATGTACAGATGCATACGTAAACGCTAAAGTTATTACAGGTAAAAAAGGCCAAGATATTTATAAAAGTGAGACTAGTGTTAACCTTTCAGGAAAATGAAAAATTTTCAATGAGCAAGTATAAAAAGGTGGAGAAAAAGGTTCTGATACAACTCCATGTCTTGACCTTGCTATTACACAGGTGTTTGTTTTAGGATTATCAAACAGGTGACATATGTTATATAAATTTTTCTTTATATGTATTATTTTAGCTTGCACATAAACAAGCCCTTCTCTAACAGTTGGAAAATTCACATTGTTGCTTTTTTCCTTCTCGAACTTATTTTTAGTCCATTTCCCTGAAAGAATTTTGGTTTATTAATCATCTTACTATATCTGAATGATTTCTAACATTTCGCAACAAGTCCTTAGAGTGAAAGCCGCTTAATTTAGCTGCCTTTGCTCTTGTTCTCACCGCCAAGAAAAATGCTATGCTCAGCCCTGCGGTGCAGATCCTAGTTACAGTGAACGAACCGGCAAATCCCCTACTACCAATAAACGTTTGTGTAAGTCTCCCACGTGCAAAGCTTTCTGTGCGCCACGCACCACGCAAGGCGCCTGACTTGCACGAACTCAATTGTCAGGCAAGTGGTATTATTCGCATTTTACATCTGCAGAATCTGAAGCTCAGGTTAGCTGTTTCAAGGTCAAAGGGTGTGAGTGGCGAGCCCTAACTTCCAAATACAAAGTTAGCTGGGACTTTTTGTCACTCCCTCCCTCCGCTTCAGCCTCTCTGGTTTATTTCTTAAGGAAAGAGGAATGACGAACAGCGGGTAAAGAGGTGGAAAATCTCAACATAATCAGGTCCGAGACTCACGCCACTCGGAGAATATCCTCTAGGCTCCCGTAAGGACGCTTTTATTTTTTCCTGTTACTCTCCAGGCCAAACAACCACTTCATCCCGCATCCCATACCGCCTTCCGAAAAGCGAAAGGTCGAGCGCGCTGCTCTTACCGACCTGAAGCCGCTCGCGCGGCGTTAGCAAAGATGGAGGCCGCCATGTTGCCACCCCGCCTACGGCGGCTGCGCTGGGTCTGAAACTGCAGCGCGAAGACTGGATTAAAGGAAACGGCACCGGGCGGAGTCAAAATCAAATCAAACCAAACCCCATGCTGTCCGGTCCACTCGGACTCACGGCGATTCCACGGGAAAGAGAGGAATTACCCCGTAGAGTGTCCAAGGAGAACTTAGTGGATTCGAACTGTGCCCTTTTGGTTAGCAGCCACAGCACCTAACCATTGGTCATCCCGGGCGGGGGTGGGGGGTTGATAAATAAAGAAGCCATGCTTAGCAGCCACCTGTGATCTTTCAGTGGTGTATCATGTGTTGCAATGCTGAACAGGTTTCGGTGGAGCTTCTAGGGAAGACAGACTAGACACAAACTCCTGAAATTTTCCAGAAGCCATATAGATCACAACGGTCCCATCCTGTTGTGCATACGGGTGGGTCTCCCTGAGTCTGGCTAGCTGGCAGCCACTAAGTGATCGGCTCTGTCCTTAAGCACTGCAAAACACGGGCCTAGAAAACAATGCGCGGCATGTAGTAGGCTCTCTGCAAATTCTTATTGACGATGTAACTGAGCATATTTGAAACAATAATTCTTTTTGCTCTTTTTATTCAATTTATTTGAGAAAATAAAACTGTCTTTTCTAAATTGGAAAATGTTGGGCTAAATGAATGGGGGAAACAGCCATATTATTAAATATCATATTAGAAAAATGGTATGTCAGCTATAATCAGATGACTAAATATCATGAAGATATTACAGTGTCTTAGTTATCCATTGCTGCTATAGCAAATATTGAAAGTGGGTGGCTTTCATAAACAGTAATTTATTTTCTCACAGTTAGGAGGCTAGAAGTCTGAATTCAGTATCTCAGCTCCAGGGGATGGCTTTCTCCCTCTGTTGGCTCTGGAGGAAGGTCCTCGTCTCTTGAGTTTCTGCTTCTGGGCAGCTGTGTTCCCCCATCTGTGTTAGGACACTTGCTTGGTTAATCTGTTTTATAGCTCAGAAAAGATTAAACACATCCTACACTAATACTGTCTTATTAGCATAACAAAATAAACCACCAGTGTAAACCAAACTAAACGAAACCTGTTACCTTCAAGTTGATTCTGACTGACAGCTACCTTAAAAGGACAGAGTAGAACTGGCCCACAGGGTTTCCAAAGAGCAGTTGGCAGATTAGAACTGCTGAGCTTTTGGTCAGCAGCTGAGCACTAAACCACCAAGACTTCAACCACAGGTATACAACTGTTGCCACTCAGTTCATTCAAACTTATAGTGACCCTGTAAGACAGAGTAGAATTGCCCCATAGAGTTTCCAAGGAGTGCCTGGTGGATTCAAAGTGCCGATCTTTTGGTTAGCAGTAGTAGAACTTAACCATTACATCACCAGGATTTCCAACCACAGGTATAGGGGTTAAGATTTACAACACATATTTTGGGGAACACAATTCCATTCATAACACATACACGTACATACATATTTTTAAATCAATAACACTAATTGTTGCTGGGTAGAAGAGCATCAAAGCACCAGGCAAGCCACCTCAGTGCAACAAACTGACGGATGGGTGGTGGTGACATCTTTGGGAAACCATTATTCTGACTGGAACATTTAGTCATTTTAAAATAAAAATTACAAACTCTATATGTTAACATGCTTTTATGAAAAATCACTTTTCAAAATAAAAATCACTAATGAGAAGAGTGGTGTTGAAGGTTAAGGCTGATTGTCACTTGGCTGGTCTATGATTTTCAGTGGCTTGGCAGTATGATAGAGCTTGGCAGCTATGTAATGATGTCATCGCCTCCTTGATGAGATCTGCTATAAGTTTCCTTGGGGGTATATGGCCTCCAGCCAATCTATGTGGACTTCTCTGCAAAGTTCTTGCTGTCTCTGGATCCTTCATCTGGCTTGTTATCATCTGACTTCCAGTTCTTGGGACCTGAGCAAGCAGCTTATCTGAGTGTCAGGCCCTGCAGCTATGAGTCATGGGAAACCTCCAGTCAGACCCACAGACTTGGGACCTTCTAGCCTCAACAATCATGTAAGCCTTTTCCTTGCCATAAATCTGTCACTATGCACACACACACACACACACACACACACACTCATGCATGCATGCATACATATACACACATGCACATATACACACACAAATAAATGCGTGTGTGTGTGTGTGTGTGTATAAAGCAAAAAAACAAACATGAAAAACAAACCCCTCACCGCTGAGACAATTCTGACTTATGATGACCCTACAAGAGAGTAGAACTGACCCACAGGGTTTCCAAGGAGTGGATGGCAGATTTTAGCAGCCATAGCTCTTAGACAATGCACCACAGGGCTCCATTCCCTCTCTGTGTCTGTGTGTGTGTGCATACTTGTGTACACTGGACTGATTCTGCTTCTTTAGAGAACCCGGCGTAGGACAGATGGCATCATTTTATCTTTTGCAAGTCTCTTTAATGTTCGATAGAAAACTAGATTCTAAAATTTGATTCTGCATTCAGTGTGTTGCCATACCACGTCATGTTGTCCTTAGGTGCCATTGAGTTGGCTGTAACTCATGGTGAGTCTGTGGATAACACAACGAGATGCTGCTATGTCCTGGGCTATCCCCATGATCAGTTGTGGACTGGATGATGTTCCACAGTGAGCTACAGAGTTTTTATTGGCTGATTCTTGGGGGTAGATTATCAGGCCTTTCTTCCTAGTCCATCATAGTCTGGAAGAGCTGCTGAAACCTGTTTATAGCAACAGAGCAACACATAGCAACACAGCAACACATGATCATCCAGTGACAGATGGGCAGTCTCTGGAAAAAACTTTGCTGTACACCAATGTGCTAACGAGATTTAAAAAGGCAAATAATTTCTTAATATCATTATTAAAATAGGTTTAAGTTTGTGGATCCTTGTGAAAAGGCCTCAGGCTTTCCAGGGTCCTTGGCTCCCTTGAGGCCACTGAGATGATTATATTTTAGTTTACTTGAGATATAGGGAGTATTAGTGAATACATTGCTGCAATCTTGGTGTCCCACCTATAGCAGCTACTGTGAGTCCAAAGACATCCACATATGCTGGAAAAATACACCGAGGCTGTTATCAACTTGGCTAGGCCATAATTCCCAGTATTGATTGCCCAGTATTGTTATCTGATGTAACTTTTCTATGTGCTGTAAATCCTGTCCCTGTGATGTTAATGAGATGGGATCAGAGAGAGTTATGTTAATGAGGCAGAAGGCAGTCTACAAGATTGGGTCGTGGTTGTATCTTAAGCCAGTCTCTTCTGAGATATAAAAGAGAGAAGTGAACAGACACATGGACCGCATACTACAAAAAATGAAGAGCCAAGAGAATAGCGCATCTTTTGGACCCAAGGTCCCTGTGCTGAGAAGCTCTTCAACCAGGGAAGATTGATGACAAGGATCTTCCTCCAGAACCTACAGAGAGAGAAAACCCTCTTTTGGAGCTGTCAGCCTGAATTCGGACTTCCACTCTTCTGAACTGAGAAATAAATCTCTTTGTTAAAGATATCCACTTATGGTATTTCCATTATAGCAGCACTAGATGACCAAGACAGATATGTCATAAATGCTCACTCAAGTTTTTGAACAGAGGACTGATGTGAATTTCTGAGTTACTTTAGGAGAGTCTTGATAACATGTTAAAACAAAACAGAGTATCAGGAGATCTGGTAAACAGCATTGGAAGGGTGAAGCATACCTAAGGGGTTAGGTTAGTTAGGAAACCACACACAGAAATTAATTTGGGGATTTGAAATACTGAATTCAGAGAGATAGCTAGATAGTCAGGCCTAAGGTGTTGCTGTGCCATACACCACTGAAGTAGAATGAAATGGCTCAGTGGTGATGAGGTCAAGGTCAAAGTGTTAGCAAAATCGTCATGCTGGCATTACCCAGCTTGACAGCAGTAGGCACGCATGGCCAGGGGAAGACCACCCTTCAATTGTTCAAGTTATTAACAAAAATGGAAGACTGCTCTGGAGGCTGTTACAGTGCCAGAGATATGAAATAAAGCAAGTATGATGTAATTAATAAATCACTCTTCAAACAATGGAGCTTATGCATAATTATTTTAGACAATTTTTAAATCCATTTTACATGTAGGAGTAGGGGTGCTATTTCTAGCAGAATACTATACCAGGATAAGTTATTTTGTTAGATACTGAAAATGTTCGCAAGTCCAGTAGATGTACAAGTTGTTTAGTTTCTATGATAGTCTGACAGTAATAAAGATCCCCAACATTATTTACATAACGAATATTTACCATCTCGTACCTTAATTACAGACTCTGTGGGATACTTTGGACAACAGCTGCTGCACTGTGCTCCTAACTCAGTCCACAGATTGCGGCAAAAATGACTTAAAACAGAAACTTCATTAAGAACAGAGTCTGGTTTAGTTTGCAAGGAATAGAAGCTGTGGTGTTTGGAACGAGGCGAGGAGCCCGAAGAACGAAGTTGGCTGTGCCTGCTCAGACACCTGTCACCTAGGGAACGACGGCGGTAGCACAAAGGTGCCGACAGCGCGTTCGCGCCCGCACTTGGTCTTCACAGTTCGGGGCGCTCCCGAAGACGGGGCGTCAAACGAAACAAACGAGCAAACGGAGACACCTCCATTGTTCACGTAATTTTGACCAAATCTGTTTTTCTGTACCAAATGTCTAGCTGACAGAGACTGCTGACAACGCTTTCTTCTTTAATTCTTCGAAGAGTCAGGTCAACCCGTTCTCCGCGTACAATCGGATCCCGGTTTCTGACGACCTGCCTCGCCTAGCCGTTCACCTGGTGACCCCGTATTCAGGCTACGGACCAGAAGCCCGTGCACGACCCGGAAGAAGTCGCCCTTGCCACGGCCCTCGCAGCAATCGCCTCCGGCTCGCGAGACCCTTCCGCAGCCTGAGTACCGGAGCTGGCTACTATCCCGGCGGCTTACGCTCTGCAGGGCTCTCCTGAGCGGCGGCGTGGAGCGTGGGAGGGCACACAAGGGAGGAGGAGGGGCTGCGCGTGCGCAGTGGTGTTCGCTGAGCTTCCGGCGATCCCGGCACCTAGCCGTGACCCGGACGCAAACACACGCACGCACCGTCGCCCTCCCTCACGCACGCCCTCACGCCCTTAGTCGCGCCGCCGGGGCAGCTCCCGCGTACGCCTGTATTGCCGTCCACCTGGCCGCGGAGATGCTGCGTGCCTGTCAGTTATCAGGCGTGACCGCTGCCGCCCAGGTGAGCGCAGGAGTGGGTGCCCCGGGAGACCGCGTGAGGCAACTGACTGGGAGCAGACAGCAGAAAAGGGGAAGCTTAGGCCGTGCGTGGGCTCCAGGACAAAGGCGTATGTCAGGGTCGCTCTCTTTATGAGAGTCCCGGCCGGACCCGTGAGGCAGCAGTTAATGGGCGAGTTGGTCTGGGTGGTTTGATTGAGGGTTATTGCTGAAGTGGTGTGGGGTGTGCCGCGGAGAAGGTGACGGGGAGGCGGGCGCAGGGCAGGAGGCGCGGCTTCGGGGACGGTTCCTCAAATCAGCACCGCGCTGCCCCGGTCAGGGACCAATCCTGGCCGCTGTCGCCCGGTTAGGCACGTGAAACCAGTGGGGTTCACACAGCCAGTGGTTGAAGGTCGTAGTGGGGAGAACTACAGCTCCCGGCAGAAACTTCATGGCCTTGGCTTCTTGCATCTTTAACAAGGAGGCGCCTGGACTGCTGGGAGAGACAGTGCGCATTTTGAGGGGGTCCTTGGCTTGGCTGGTTGTAATTATTCGGAGGGCCTGCATTTCGCGGCCCAGAACACCTCAGAGCTGTTCTTACTGTAAATAAAATCGAAAGGTACTAGTTTATGGCATTCTAACTCCTGATACCTGAGAGAACAGGAGTCATAACGTTGTGTTGATTTCCGAGGATTACCCTGGAGATCTGTGTCCCCAGGTAACAACTTTGGCTGACATTCGAGGAGCTTAGACACCTAATCACTTTTGCATAATTACCAAAGTAGCATTCTAAAATTAAAAATAATAAAGGTAAACTTCTTACATCACTCACAATTTTCAGAAAACTGGTATATTGGCTAAGTATTGCAAAGACAGGTGCTTGTGCCTTTAGCATTAAGCAAACTCTCTAGGCATAATGAATAGGAGGTCATAAAAGTAAAACTTTCTTCTTTAAAGTTGCTTTTCTGCCCATTCATTGCTAGAGGACGGAGAGGTAGCCAGATCTGTAAGAAAGCAGGGATTGTTGTTAGTTTCTAGTACTGCATAAAAAAATTAATGTAAATACAGCAACTTAAAACACCTTTTTGTTATCTCACAGTTTTCTGTAGGTTGGGAAATGGGCGTGAATGAGCCGGTTCTCTGCTCAGGTCACACAGGCTGCAGTAAAGATGGTTCTCTTGGACCTCAGGATCCTCTTCTAGGCTCATGCACTTTGTTGGCAGCGTTCAGCTCCTTGCAGCTGTAGGACTCAAGTTCCTTTTTTTTTTTTTTTTTTTGCTAGCTGTTGCCAAGGACTGTTCTTAGCTCCTGGAGACTGCTTGCAGTTCCTTGCCATGAAGCCCCCACAGATACTTCATAGCATGGATGTTTGCTTTTTTCCAGGCCAACAGGTGTTTCTCTGTCTGACTTCGAAATCTCTCTTAGCTTGCTTCTTCGTGACGTCTACACCTGGATTTAAAGATCTCATCGCCAGGCACACCTGAGTAACCTTCCTTTTGGTTAACTCAAACTCAGTGCATTAGTGACATGAATTACTTCTGCTGAATCCCTTTTTGCCACATAACCGTAATCATGGGGGCCATCTTGGAATTCTGCATAAGGCAGGACCCCAGTGGGCTAGGAAGAGTGGAGGAGTACAGTAGGAAGAGCTGCTTTTCAGGACAGAATTGTTCAGCTTTGGCTTTGCAGCCAGTATGAACCCACCCGTACCCCATAACTGTACAAGATAGGTCTGGTGAGCTCCTGGCTTTGCAGCTAGTATGAACCTACCCAGTAACTATGCAGAAGATAGGTCTGGTGAGCTCCTTCTGTCAAGATTACAGCCTGGGAAACCTTGGGGACCAGTTCTGCTCTGTGACGCTTGAAGTTGCCAGGAGGCAGAATTGGCTAGACAGCACCAGATATGATTTTTAGTGTCATGCTTCTTCATTCTGCCCTTAAGTGACTTCAGAGTTGTCACTGAGCTGTGTCCTTTGTGTCTGCCCTGAATGCCAAAAAAAATCACCTATTTCATTACTTGCATTATCAAAATATTTTGATAAGTACTGGAATCCCAATTAGGAAATAAAAGTAATTACTGTTTCATACTGAACTATTTGTAGTTGAATACAGGGTAGTAATTAGTATTCTTTTAGAGTTAGAACCCTTTTCTAACTCTCAACCAAACTACTAACCTTCTTGAGATACTGTCTTATAAAATTTATTGGTTTATCTTCTCAGTCATTTTGTGTAACATTTCATATTTTGCTTTGTGAAACTGCTGTTTTAGCTTCACTCACAGTATCTTGGTTTCTGTTTTAACCTTTGTCTTTCTCCTCTGTTTACTAAGGTTGCTTCTTTCTTGTACCTCTAAACATAATCCCACTGCTTTTCTGTACTATCTCACTTGGAATTATGTCAGCTCTCAAAACTTGAATCCCTAAGCAGATGACCCTTCAGCCTTCTATTTCGAGCTTTGTACTTTCTTATTTGATTTTGTCAGTTGTGCCCAGAAAATTCCGGTTGTCAAAATCCTTCCCATCAAACCCTTTATTCTTAAACGTCTTGCTGTTTCTTCTGTAGTCCTCCTAGAGTCAGTACTTCATATAAATCAAAACTAAACTTGTTGTCACTGAGTTTATTCTGATTCATCGAAATTATCCAATAGAGTTTTCAAGGAGCAGCTAGTGGATTTGAACTGCCAGCCTTTTGGTTAGTAGCCAAGCTCTTAACCACTATGCCACCAGCACGTCAGCTTTTTATATACTGAAACCAAACTCATTGCTATCCGGTTGCTTCTGACTCATAGCAACCCTGTAGGACAGTAGATGTACTTCATAGGGTTTCCAAGGAGTGTCTGGTGGGTTTGAACTTCTGAACTTTTGATTAGCAGTTGTTACTCTTAACTGCTATGCCACCAGTGTTTCCATTCTGTGTATGTTGGATGTTAAAGCTTTTCTAAAAAGTACATAGATCAAACATGCCATTTGGTGACATCACACTTAGAATAAAATCCAAACTCCTTACCACATCCACAAGTTGCTTCACAATTTTGTTCCTTGTATCTTTCATTTCTCTAGTCTACCTCACCGTTCTAGTATTTCCACCGCTTGTTGACTGCCGTTTCGTTTGTTGTGTCTTTTGCCAGGAGCTCTTCCTGCCCATCTTTGCTTAGCATACTCCCTCCAGTTATTTTGTCAAATCCCACTGTTAACCTCACTCAGAACAGCCTTCCTTACCATTGTTTTTGAAGTTGACTTCTCATCAAGCATCCCTTTCTTGTATCACTGTGTCCTTACTCTACTTTATGTTAGTTTGTGGCTGTTACCACTTCCTGGTATCATAATGTGTGTTTATTGTGTTTCCTCCACTAACATAGAAGCTCCACTGTGGGGATGTGTCCATGTTGTCACTGCTGTATTTCCAGGACTGAGAATAGTACCTCATTCCTCATAGGTGCTCAGTAAATATTTGCAGCCTGCTTGAAAGAAAGAACATGCTCCATGAATTTTTCTTAATCTCTCTAAGTAGATTTGGTCTCTATTTGAGCTCCCATGGATTTAGAACCTTTGTAACATTTACCTTATTCTTTGTATCTGGACTCATCATCCTTGCACTCCCTGTAAAGCCTCACATGTGGCTATTCAGCAGCAATGAGTTGTTCTCTCTCATCCTTTTTTTCTTGTCCAGAAATGTGTTTCAGAGCTCTGCACCTGAGGCTCGTTTTTCACTTTATTTTCCAGGCCTGCTGTGTCTTTTTCCTCTTAGATTCAGTACAGCATCACAGGGCCAACCTTTTTGAGGTGGGCTTCCTTTCAGAACTGGAGGCACTGAGTTTGGAAGACATAGGCTTTCAGTCTAGCTTATGTAACCGTCTCCCAGATTACGGATTTGGGAGTGGTCATCTGTACATGCAGCAGTCTTATTGATTATAACTTCAAAGAAGAGAAAGAAACTTGATTATCTTGAGGATTGAGTAAACTATCTCATTTTAACTAAACCCAGTGTTGGTAATGAGTCTGTTTTAGAACTCAGTTTGTGTGTGAACATTCTTAACTATCATCATCTAGAATTCCTTAATAGTATGTTACTTTGTGATAGAGCCGGACACACGGGAAAGTGGTCAATAGACCTGTGCCAGGTCACATGCAGCCTGCCGTTTGACTTCTCGTGCCCCCAGAATCCTTTCTCTTCCTCACTTTCATGTCGCTAGACCAGGGACTTTCAACCACTATGAAATATGTTTCACATCATAACCTAGTCACCTTTCTAACAAAAAAGGTGATCTATCTGAGTGCAAAAATTACCAAACAATATCATTAATATCACATGCAAGTAAAATTTTGCTCAAGATCATTCAAAAGTGACTGTGACAGTATATTGACAAGGAACTGCCAGAAATTCATGCTGGATAAGAGGACATGGAACCATCGATATCATTGCCAATGTCAGATGGATCTTGGCTGAAAGCAGGGAACACCAGAATGATTAACTATGTTATTGACTATGTAAAGGCATTTGACTGTGTGGGTCATAACAAATTGTGACTGACATTGTGTAAAATGGAACTTCCAGAGCACTTAATTATGCTCTTAAGGAATCTGTATATGGATCAAGAGGCAGTCGTGAAAACAATTCAAGGAGACACTGCATGGTTTAAAGTCAGGAAAGGTATGCGTCAGGGTTGTATCCTTTTACCATACCTTTTCAATCTGAGGTGAGTAATCTGAAAAGCTGAATTATACAGCGAAGAATGAGGCATCAGGACTGAAGGACAACTTATTAACAACCTGCATTACACAGATGACACCACTTTGCTGGAAATGAAGATTTGAAACAGTGGTGAAGATCAAGGACCACAGTCTTCAGTATGGATTGCACCTCAACATCAAGAAAACAAAAATTCTTACAACTGGACCAGTAAGCAGTGTCATAAATGGAGAAGGGATTGAGGTTGTCAAGGATTTCATTTTACTTGTGTCCACAAACAGTGCCTATGGAAGCATCAGTCAAGAGATCAAAAGATGCATCATATTGGGGAAATTTGCTGCAAATGACTTCTTTATTGAAAAGTAAAGATGTCACCTTGAAGACTAAAGTGAGCCTGACCCAAGCCATGGTATTTTCAGTCACATCATATGCATGCAACAGCTGGACAGTGAACAAATAAGATAGAAGAAGAATTGATGCCTTTGAATTATGGTGTTGGAGAAGCAGGTTGACTGTACCATGGGCCACCAAAAGAACAAACAGATTTGTTCAGGAACAAGTATAACCAGAATGCTCCTTGGAAACCAAAAAATGGCTAGACTGCATCTTACATCCTTTGGACATGTCAGGGAAGAACAGTCCCTGGAGAAGGACATCATGTTCAGTAGAGGGTCAGTGAAAAAGATGAAGACCCTTGACGAGATGGATTGACACAGTGGCCGCAACAATGGGCTTAAGCATAGAAATGATTATGGATGTGGCACAAGACCTGGCAGTGTTTTGTTCTGTTGTGCGTAGGGTCACTATGAGTTGGAACTGACTTGACAGCACCTGACAACAACAACAGCATAGCCAAGTGGACATGAGTGACAATATATAAATCATATGTCTTCACATAAACATGCAGGAAAAACCAGAGAAGTACCAAATTTCTGCTTTAGCCATACTTGTTATAACTATCATTTCCTTGTTATAACTGAAGAGCAGTTTTTCTCCCAGAAAAAGAACATATTTATACTGAGAAATAATAGTGCTTCAATGTGATATTTACTGGGTTTTTGTAGGATCTATTTTTTTTTTAAGCTTTGTGCATGATTCCTTTAAAATGTTTTAACTTTAGAAGTCAAGTTCTTGCATATTAATTTGTATTTCAATTGTAGGACTGACTATTATGGGTGTCTTCTTTTGTGTGGGAAGAATCTTATGACAAAACTGACCACAATATTGCCCATTACAGTCATCAGCAAAGTCCAGCAAGAAAATCTGGAGCTCACAGATAGGGTTGTGTAAGGTGACTTATGTTACAGTCTCTGTTTTAGGTGACATGTTACAGTCTGTGTTTTTAGATTGTCTTGCTAGATTGTGGTTTCTTTGTATATGTACCCATTAGTCAAGCTAAGGAATACGTGGTCTGTGCAAGAGTATTGTTTGGGAACTGTGTATTTTATCTTGCTTTTAAAGTTTTTTTAATTATGTTTCTGCAAGTTAGGAACATATTAAAAGATCATAAATCAAGGCAGACTGCTTTGAGACATTATTGCCTATTCTACACGATGGGTTCTGATTAATGGAAAAAAATTCTGGAACTAAGAAATAGTGAATATTTAGTATGCTAAAGTACTTAATGTATATGGTGAAAAGCAGAATTTGTGTAAGGTGGAAGCCTGTTGGAGAAGGAAAACTCAAATACTTGCCACCAGTAGAGACCAGTAGAAAAGTAATCAAACTGTACTTTGTCAAAGGCAGAGGACTCGTGAGACCTGAAAAAACAAGACAGTCTCATTGAGTTCCCAGTTCTTATTTGTACAGTGATATAAATAAAAAGATAATGTAGCTTGGTACTTAAAAAAGAGAGCTTTGGAAGCAAGATACCTGGTTTCAGATACTGAACGCTGCCTTATGCTTTATGGTTTTTGAAAATTTTAACTTCTTTTTACTTCATTTTAACTGTAAAAATAAAGACTATATTAAATAAAGACTATACCATCTTATATGATTTTGTAAGAATTAAATTAGAACATATTTGTAAAGTCTTCAAGATCAGACTGATAGAAAGTACTCCTGAAAGTTATCTGTTATTAACCACTATATGTAGTAGTTTTCCTTTTTAAAATGAGGCTATGAGTAAAGTTTTCTGCTTTAACTTATATAAATTTAAAATTGGTGTACTATATTTATGTGGTTAAAAGTATGGTTTGAATCACAGTTCCATAACTTAACAAATTGTATGACTGGCAGCAGATTGCTTAACTTTTCTTTGTCTTGGTTTCCCTACTTGTAAAATATAGATACAGTCATATCTTCTGTGTAGGTTTGTTAATGAGGAATTATACCTAGTGCCGTAACACATTCAGCACAGTCCATAGCTTATAATAAGCCTTCAGAAGTGATAGTTATTTTATTTTTATTCTGTTGTTGAACTTACTATGTTTAAGATACATGTATATATATGTAATTATTGTTATTTAGTTCCTAAGTGGAACAGATAGTGTTACAGATTATAATGCAGTAAAGAAATAAGGGAAAATAAGAGTGAGAGATTAGGGAAGAAGACTACTAGGTAAAGATTTAGTGAAATTGAATCAAGGAGGTGAAAAATTGCTACCTATTATATACTGTGAGCAAGTAGGATTTACTCTAGGAATGAAAGGGTGTTTGAAAATATGAAAGTCAATCAATATATTAATAGAATAAAGAAAACTCAATTGGTGCAGGAAGAGCATGTGACAAAATAACACTCTTTCATGATAAATACACTCAACAAACTAAGGATAGGAGTGAACTTCTTCAACCTGATAAAAGGCATTTGTGAAAAACCTATAGCTACCATCATACTCAGTAGTGAAAGATTTGAAGCTGTCTACCAAAGTTCACCACTTGTGTTTAGCATTGTACTGGAAGTTCTAGTTAGAACAATTTAGGCAGGAAAAAGGAAATAATAGGTGTCCAACTGCTTGGAATATATCCTAGAGAAATGAGGGCTGTCACATGAACAGATACATGCACATGAATGTTTAGTGCAGCACTGTCCTACAGTAGCAAAAAGATGGGATCAGCCTGGGTGCCCATCAGCAGACGAATGGGTGAACAAACTATGGTGTATTTACACAAGGAAACACTATGCAGTGATAAAGAACAATGATCATTTTAGGAAGCATCAGATAACCTGGAATCAACTGGAAGACATACTGAGTGAAATGATTCAGCTGCAAAAGGACAAATGCTGTATGAGACCACTGTTATAAGGACTGGAAGAAAATAATCTTTGGCTGCTACAAGGGTGGAGAAGGAGAGGGGAGGGGCGATCAGATTAATTAGTCAATGGGAATTTGATTTGGCTAAGGGAGTGACAGCACGCCATAGGAGGGACATCAGCACAACTGGAGTACACTATAAGCTAAAAGGTTTTCTAGATATGACCCCAAATTTTAAAGGATAGAATAGCAGGAACAGGTCTGGGGACCATGTTTTCAGGGGACATTGAGGTCAATGGGCGTAACGAGCTTTTTCCTAAGAAAATATTCTGCTTCCCCTATTGGTGAGTGGTGCCTGGGGTCTTAAAAGCCAGCAAGCTGCCATCTAAGGAACATCAATTGGTCCCAGCCTACCTGAAAACCAAAGACATGAGGAAAATAGGAGCCCGGGAGACAGAAGGGACCATGCAGTAGGGAGACTACATCAGTACTGGCCACTACCAGACAGCCCTGTCAAAGAATACAATGTAGAGTCCCTGATGTGGCACAAGACAAGGGGGAGAGCAGATCTAGAAATCTATTAAAAGACCAGATTTGATGGTTTGACATCATGGGGGGTCATCTGAGAACCTGGCCCCTAGACTTGCTGCTAGCCCAGAGCTGAAACCAGTATAGAAAACCAACTCTTTAGACAACAATGAGACAAGATTGTTGCAGGTGGTATGTGTACTTCTTGGCTTAAGTGTATGTATAAGGCTGTCTAACCAGCTTCTAACAGTGAGAGGGGAGGAGAGGAAACGAGTGCTGACTGAGAGGATACTGCGAGAGTAGAAAAGAGGTGTGCGCTGTTGGGGTGAGGAGAGCAGAGAGAGTTGCATAGAGGCATGTGTTCGGTATTTTATATGGATTGTAAACTTGCACTTAATCACAGTTAAATAAAAACCAAAGCCGGAAGAAAAAAGAATAGGTATCCAAATTGGAAAGTAAGAAATAAAGGTATTGCTATTGAAGTTGACATGGTCATGTATATAGAAAATCCCAAAGAATCTATTACCAAAAAAAAACTTTTCAAGTAATAAACATTCGCTCGAGTTGCAGTATACAAGGTCACCACATAAAAGCAGTTGCATTTCTGTGCACTGGAATGAACAATCTGAAAGGATGTTAAGAAAGCAATTCCATTTAACATCAGAAAGAACAGGATACTTAGGAAAAAATTGACCAAAGAAGAATACTGGAAAGTACATAATACTGCTGAAAGAAATTAAAGAAGACCTAAATAAATGGAACGACATCATGTGTTTGTGAATTGGAAGATTTGCTATTGCCAAGATAATAATATTGCCAAACCGATAATTACATAATCATGTAATTATTATGAAAATCCCAGTGTTACTGGGATTATTATTTTGTAGAAATGGATAAGCTAACACTAAAATTCATACGTAATTGCAAGAAACCCCGCATAACTGTAACAATTTTGGAAAAAATAAGTTGGAGGATTAATACTTCCTAATTTTGAAACCTAACTGCAAAGCTACCGTAATAAAAAAAAGTACCACATAAGGGTAGACAGACACACAGATTAATGGAGTAGAGTTGAAAGTCCAGAAGTAAAGCAACAAGACCATTTAGTGGAGGAAAGAACAGTCTCTTTAATGAATAAGTCTGAGACAACGAGATAATCCATATGCATAAAATAAAGTTGGAAGATTTAAATGTAAAGCTAAAACTGTAAAGCTTTTTTGAATACTTGAAGATTTACAGAGCAAATTAATTTCTCATTGAACAGTTAGTACACGTTGTGACCTTGGGTGCCACCTCCACAGCGTGTCAACACTTGGCCTTTCTTGACCTTCAATTCCCTGCTACCAGCTTTTCTGTCCTCTCCTGCCTTCTCATTCTGGTCCCTGGGGCTGTTAATGCTCATTTTGTCTTGTTGTTGTAGAACTATACGCTTCTAATAAGAAAACAAAGGGTTACATCTTTATGACTTTGAATTTCAGTGACTCCTTAGATATGATACCAAAAGTACAAACAGCAAACATAGCAGGCCACCCCAAACTTGATGTAAAGCAAGTTACTTATTGCCTTGATTGTGGGGATTGTGTGGACTCCAACAATTCTTTCTCATTGTCTTTCATGAGGTTGCAGTCAGGCTGGGGCTGGGGCTGGGACTGTCCTGAAGCCATCTGCTCTCTCCTGTCTGGCAGTTGATACTGGCTGCAGCTGAGACCTCAGCTGGGAATGTGTCCTGGGGCGCCCCTGGGTGGCTTCTGCATGTGTCTAAGAAGAGTGTAACAGGAGATAGAGCCAGAAAGAAGATGTATCTCCTTTATGTCCCAGCTTCAGAAGTCACAAAGTGTTTAACTTCGTAAATGAATAATAAAGAGTTGCCCTTTCTTAAGGGAAGGGTACCTAGACCTCATTTTAATGGGGAAATGGAAGAGCATGTGGTACAGGAAATACCATTGCTGCTGGTTTTGGACAGTATAGTGCACATCTCCTCCCGTATGCAAATGTATCACATTCCCCCAAAGTCTCATCCTATGACTGCAACAGATTTGTACCCAAGGACCAGGTAGTCAGATCCCTATGCAAATGAGGCATCTTGTGGTCCCTTATATACTTCCCCTATCTAAAGACTTGTGAGCCAAGGACAAAAGTTGTCTGCTCCCCATACATCCAACATATAGTGGTGTGCAAGGCGCAGGATAATCACAGTTCGTTCCATTCAAAGAGGTGGAAATCAGGGAGACACAGCAGTCATTGAACCATTACACACACAAAAACCTAAACCTGGTGCCTTGGAGTTGGTTTGACTTTCTGGGGCAGAGCAGAACTGTTCCATAGGGTTTCTAAGGCTGTAATTATTTTTTCTATTGTACTTTAGAAGAAGGGTTATAGAACAAACTAGTTACTCATTAAACAGTTGTTGCTATGTGCTGTCAAGTCAGTTCTGACTCCTAGAGATGCTGTGCACAACAGAATGAAACGCTGCTCAGTCCTGTGCCATGCCCGCCATCATTTTTATGCTTAAGCCCATCACTGCAGCCACTGTGTCAGTGCATCCCCTTGAGGGTCTTCCTCTTTTTCGCTGACCCTCCGCTCTGCCAAGCATGATGGCCTTCTCTAGGGCCTGACTCCTCCTGACAACATGTCCCAAGTATGTGAGACACAGTCTCACCATCTCTGCTTCCACAGAGCACTCCGGTTGTACTTCTTCCAGAACAGATCTTTGGGGGGGGGGGCAGTCCATGTATGTTGAAGTTTCTTCTCCAACACCATGATTCAAAGATGTCCATTAAATAGTGCACATACTGTTTTATGACATTGGTTAACAACTGCACGACATGTCAACACTCTCCCTTTCATCGCTGGTTCTCTGTTAACCCGCTCTCCTGTCCTTCCTGCCTTATAGTCTTTAACCCTGAGCTGGTGTGCCCCTTTAGTCTCCTTTTGTTTTGTGGGCTCTCCAATTTTTGCCTGAATGATGAACCTCAGGAATGACTTCATTAATGAGCCGAAAGGGTACCAGGCCCCTATTCGCAGGATTTCTGCAGTTTGTCAGGTCAGCAATTCTGATCTTTCTTTTTGAGTTAGGATTTTTTTCTAGCTCTGTCTGAGACCCTCTGATGTGATCCCTGTCAGAGCAGTAGTGGTAGCCGGCAGTCAGTGGTGGTAGCCGGCAGTCAGTGGTGGTAGCCGGGCACCATCTAGTACTGGACTCAGTCTGCTGGAGGCCATTGTAGATGTGGTCTGTTAGTCCTTTGGACTAATCTTTCCCTTGCATCGGTGGTTTTCCTCATTCTTCCTTGCTCCTGAAGTGGTGAGACCATTGGAGTACCCTAGATGGCTGCTCATGGGCCTTGAAGATCCCAGGCACTACTCACTCAAGTAGAACGTTTGCTCTTTAAACTGTGTTATGCCAGTTGAGCCAGATGGTCTCCACAGCTCTCAACTCAGCAATGTGGTCCCACAGGGAGTGCGGACATGTCTGTGATCTCCCATGACCTTGTACAAGTACTGCAGATTTCCCCAGTATTGGAGACTGTCTTGTCAAGGCTGTCATCTTTATGGAAGCAGAGCATCTGACGTTTTCAGCCTTTCTCTTAGCAGCCAAGCACTTAACTCTGTGCTACCAGGGCTCCTTGAATTACCTTCCTTTTCCAGAAAATCATAGCCTGTGTTTGCAGCTGTCTTCTGAGCTTACTTCCTGCTTTTGGAAGTTTTGAGTCTGAAAGACTCTTTTCATTTTGTGCTTTTTCTGTTGTAAATTAAAGTTGGTAAGTTTTCCACAAGTGTAGTTTTTTTAACAACTTTGTGAGTTTCCTGTAACTTTTATTGGGGTGTATCTGTTACATAAAAGCCACACCCACAAATTTTATCCAGATAAATCTTGTCTGTTTTGGACAGATTTGTGAGATTGCAGTGGAATAACACCCAAAAGATTCTTAGTAACCAGCCCCTGGAGAAGAACATCATGGTTGCTGAAGTACATGGCAAGCATAAAAGAAGATGACCCTGACCCGGATAGATTGACCCAGTGGACTTAGTCATAGCAACAGTTGTGAGGATGGGAGAAGACCAGGACAGCATTTCATTCTCTTGCACACAGGGTCATGCACAGTTGCTATGAGTTGGTAGTGACTCAGTGGCACTCAGCAACAACATTGTTCGGCAGAATCCATGACTCATATCCTTAAGATTCTTAGAAGCCCTTTTCTGTGTGAGGTAAGATTCTGTGAGGTGTATCCTTATATGTTGCTGGGGTCTCAGGATCTTTTAACTGCACACTGAAGTGGCTCTTTGAGGCCTCTATTAGTTACCTAGTGTGGCTGTAACAGAAATGCAGGTGGATGGCTTCAACAAACAGTTCATTCTCTTACAGTGTAGTAGGCTAGAAGTCCAAATTCAGGGCATCAGCTCCAGAGGAAAGCTTTCTCTGTCAGCTCTGCAGGAAGGTCCTTGTCATCAGTTACCCTGGAATAGGATCTTCTCAGCACAGGGACTCCAAGTCCAAAGGACACACTGTTCTGGCTCTTGCTTCTCTCTTTTGTATCTCAAAAAAGATTGGTTTAAGACGCAATCTAATAGATTGAGTCCTGCCTAACTGACATAATTACCACTAATTGCATCTCTTTTGCATCACAGAAGTAGGATTTACAACACATAGGAAAATCATACCAGATGACAGTACTGGAAATCATTGCCTAGCCAAATTGATGCACGTATTTTTTGGGGACACAGTTCAATCCATGCAAGGGCCTTTCTCTGCTGAAGCGTCTTTTGCTGACTGGAGAGGCTAGGGACTTTTTGAATTCACCAAATCCTAGTTACTTTATATTGTCTTTAAATCTTGCTTGAAAGCTAAATAATTGTTTTTAAGCTCATCTCTTCTTATCATACCTAGCTAAAATAAATCAATTCATGCTTTTGAAAGTTCTACATAGAGCTGTCTTAAAGCAAAATCATTAATTTATTGCATATATTTTATACTTTCCATTTCCCCGAAGGTGGCAGTTTTGATACACATCTGCTACTCCATAACTCTGATCCCTTTTTCCTGCAAGGTTCAAAACTCATTTTCCTGGCTTTCCTTCACGCCTTTACTAATATAACCTGTGGGAAGGTTGCACTCCACATCCAGGTACAAACAACTGTTCCATTGTCTGTCACTATGCAACAGATCACACCAAACTCAGTGTCATTAAGTAACAGTGACCATTTATTATTAACGCTCAGTTCCAGGGGCTTCTGAGCTCTACTAGGTGGTTCTCGAGTCTCTCATGAGATTGCAAGGTTCTAGACAGTGGTAAGACTGTAAAAGTATGTGGAATGGGAAGTATGGTTGGAACAATTTTTGGGAAGTAAAATCAGTGACTGCCAGTGGACAAAAACAAGATTGCAGTTGGTTATCATCAGAGGATAATTAGGAAATGTAAGACTCAGGCATTTATCCCTCTTGCCTGGCTGAATTGTGCTGCTGGGTAACACATGGTGGGTGAGGGGAAGCATTTTGGTATTTATAAAATACATCAAATTAGTAAATAGAAAAGATGATAGAATTAGCTACCACTTTTTGCAACCTCCAGTGAACTTAATGAGTCTAAATACTGAGCATCAGCATGATAGGTAGCATCGCACAGAAACGATAACCAGATGAGAGGACCCAGTAAAACTTAGAGTCTTGCCAGAAAGCTCAGCACCTGAGTTGGAGCAAGTATCTGGAGCCAGTCTCAGTGGGCAGGAGCATGTTCCACTGAACCACAGTGAGACCCAGGTTGGGAAAAATTCTGTAGCTGGAGCATTCAAGGTTCTTCAGCAGATTACTTGTTGGAGGGAAAACCTGCAGATCAAAAAAGACTTCTTTTCAATGAGCAAGACTAAACTCTGATATGTAGGAATTCATACTTGGTTGGTAAAGCTATAAAAAACTCTTTCACTTTTAAAGCTTTGTGGAATATGAAGGTGTATTAAATACTAAATAAGATATGATTCACTTAAAATCCTTATTGAGTCCTGGTAAAGTAATTTCTTTTTCATACAGAAGTATGAGTGAGACCCTTTATCACTATTTTATGGACACGGTACAGCTTTTCACATTTAATCTGTTAAATCAGGATGGAAACCCTGGTGGCACAATGGTTAAGTGCTGTAGCTGCTAACCAAGAAGTCAGAAGTTTATATCTGCCAGGTGCTCCTTGGAAACTGTGGGGCAGTTGTACTTTGTCTGTAGGGTTGCTGTGAGTCAGAATTGACTCAACAGCAATGGATATTTTGTCCTTTTTTTTTAAATCACGATGCATTTTGTAGTTGATGGTTGTCATGGATTGTATCATGTCTTCCCAAAAATATGTGTAGTAATATGGCTGAGCCAGGATTCCTTGTGTTCTGTGATTGCCCTCCACTTGGTGATTCTCTTATGCTGTAAATCCTAAATCTGCCTGTGGCAAATAGATAGGATTATGTTAGAGAGGATTAGGGTGGGACTGTAAAGTCACTTCCCAGGTCCAATGTAAAGGGAATTTCCTCAGTCTGTGGCTTGCACCAACTTTTATCCTTGCATCCTACAAGAGCAAGGGAAAGGGAGCAAAGAGAGAGTTGGGAACCTCATAAAATCAAGAAAACAGTACCAGGAGTACAGTACATTCTTGCGACCTGAGGTTCCTGCACCAAATGCACCCTCAACAAAGACCAGTGCAACACAAGGAACTTCCTCTAATGCCGACAAGGGAAAAAGCCTTCCCCCGGAGCAGAAAGACATCCTGAATTTGGACTTGTAGCCTACTGGACTACACAAGAATAAACCTTTTTTTTTTTGAAGAGGCCATTCATTTGTGGTATTACTGTTAGAACAGCACTGACTAAAACAGTGATGTATTATTTTAGTTAAATGAAGACAGAGTAGATTAGAGTAGGCTCAAAATCCAATATGACCATTGTCTCACAAGAAGAAAATGTGGACAGAGGGACACACTCAGGGAAGAAGGCCCAGAGAGGTCAGAGACAGAAACTGCAGGGATGCAGCTGTAGTAAACCCAGGAATACCGGGGATTGCTGGCAGTCACTGAAAGCTGGGAGAGAGTCATCCAAGAGATTCTCCCTCAGAGCCTCCATGAGGAACCAACTCTTCTGAGAGCTTTAATGTAGGACTTTCAGCCTCTTGAACTGAGAAAGAATAAATTTCTGTTCTTTTAGGCTAGCCAGTATCTAGTAATTTGTGGTACCAGCTCTAGGAAATTAATACCATAGTCTTGCTTATTTATTAAATGCTGAGCTTAATTTTTTAAACTGTCGTATTTCATCAATATTAAGACAAAGGAAAAAATGCTTTCAAATAATATACCATTGTTTTAATCAAAGTGGATTAGCAAATTAAATGTAAGAACTAAATGTATAAAGCTCTTAGAGCAAAACTTAGGGATGATGCTTTAAGACCTAGTTTTCAACAATGAATTTTTAGGTATGATACCAAAAGCATGCATAACAAAAGACTAAACAATTTGGACTTTGTCAAATTTAAAAATTTTTGTGCATCAAGGAATTTTAATAACAAGGTAAGGAAACAACCATGTAGATGCTGTACTGTCAAGTAGATAGAAGAGAATATTTGCAGATCATGTTTTGAAAAGGATGTAATATCCAGCATATATAAAGAACTCCTACAACTTAACAAGAAAGAGACAACCCAATCAAACAAGGAGCAAAGGACTTACATATGCATATCACCAATAAACACATAAAAAGATTCTCAGCGTCATTAGTCATTGCTGAAATACATATAAAAACCACCGTGAGATACCACTTCATCAGAAAAACGGAAAACAACAAAGCTGGTAGGGTATGGAGAAACTGGAACCTTCATCCACTGCTGGTGGGATTATGAACTGGTGCCATCACTATTGAAAACAGGTTGACGGTTTGTCAAAAATTAAACATAGAATAACGAAGGTCCACTCTTTGGACACGAATGGATTGGACTTGGTGATGCAGAGTGACCATATATTGGAAGCACTTTATGGTTCTGTGCATCTATAGGATATCATCCTGCTGACCTGTGGCTGGAGGAAGGAGAGTGGATGGAGAGAAGGGGAAAGGAGACTGTTGGGAGGATGAGACATGTATGGAGCAGAGAGGAATAGTGTGCTGTCGCTGGACAGGGAGAGCAGTGGAAGCTGCATATAGGTGGACATGTAAATTTATATGGGAATATACATTTTCACTCAGTTATATTAAATAAAAAAAAATTAAACATAGAATAACCAAGGCCCACTCTCCAGACACAAGTGGATTGGACTTGGCAATGTAGAGTGACCATATATTGGATGTACTTTATGGTTCTATGTGTCTATAGGATATCATCTTGCTGACCTCTGACTGGAGGAAGGAGAGTGGGTGGGTAGGAGGGAAAGGGAGACTGTTGGGAGGATGAGACATGTATGGAGCAGAGAGGAATAGTGTGCTGTCACTGGACAGGGAGAGCAGTGGAAGCTGCATAGAGATGGGCATGTCAATTTATATGGGAATGTACGTTTTCACTCAGTCATTGTTTTACTCAGCGAGGGCTGCTCTAACAGAAATACCACAGAGTGGATGGCTTTAACAAAGGAAGGTTTGTTCTTACACAGTCCGGTAGGTTGCAAGTCCATATTCAGGGTGTCCGCTGCAGGGGGAGGCTTTCCCCTTGTCAGGTCTGGAGGAAAGTCGGGTTTTGCATCAGTCTTTATCCAGGGAAGTAATCCTATGCAAGAATTTACAGCCCCTTTAGCATACAGTTTAGTGAAACCACAGAATGGAGGATAGTCACAAGATACTGGGAATCATATCCCAGCCACACGGCTGCACATATTTTTGGGGGGACACGATTCAACCCATGACATCCCACCCTTTGACAACCCAAAAATCACATCACAAAAATATTTAACACATTCATCTCACCATAGCAAAATCATGTCCATCCCATACAACAGAAGTCTTAAAACAGTTCAAGTCCAAAATACAAAAATTCTTACCTTAGAAGGTAAGCTATCTGCTTCTAAAGGCACAGTGGCAGAACAGGCACAAGTTAGACATCTCATTAAAAATGGGAGAAATTGCAGGGAAAGAAGGCATTAACAGGCAACAAGTGAGTCAGCAGAACACATTACATTAGCCCTCAAAGCTTTGGAAATACTCCTGCATTTTCTGAGACATTCTACACAATAACCCTGTCCTCCAGACTCAGATATTGGCCACACTCTGGATTCTGAGTGGAGACCCCAGCACTGTGCTACAACTCTGCCTTCAAGGCCCACTTGGACAGAAACTCCGTCCCATTGGCTTTAGGAGCACCCTAAGCCCAACTGAGTGGCAATTCCACCCTTACGAACACAGGATGCCATGGTTCCACCCTTTCAAACCCCTGAGGTCATGGCCATGGACCTTTTGAGACTGAGGCAGCTCAGCTTCTGGTGCTGTCTGTCTCTTAAGCTTCAGCTTCCTATGGCCGCAGGGCCCGGGCCTCAGGCCCACATCTGCCCTGCCAGACAGGTGTTCCAAAGCTCTGTAGCTCCACTGATTTAAGTGCCTGGAGGCACCCCACTCTTGTTGGAAAGCGTCCTGCCCAAAGGCACTCAACTCTCTCACTCCGTGGGTCAGCAAGGCCAGCTCCACCGATTCAAGTGCCCAGAGGCACCCCGTTCCGCGAGGAAAGCTCTGCGCAGGCACTGACCTCTCTCGTTCCACGGGTCGGCTCCAGCACTGCCTCTGGTTCTGCTACTGCAGATCCTCTATTGTGTCTCACCATCTGCACCTTCTTCGTTCTTTGTGAATCTTCTATCCATTCGCAGTTTCAAAGTGGCTTCCACATTTTAGGTATTTGCTAGAGCAGCACCCCACTCTCATGGTACCAATTCTGTTTTAGTCAGCTAGGGCTGCTCTAGCAGAAATACCACCGAGTGGATGGCTTTAATAAAGAGTTTATTCTTACACAGTCCGGTAGGTTGCAAGTCCATATTCAGGGTGTCCGCTGCAGGGGAAGGCTTTCCCCTTGTCAGTTCTGGAGGAAAGTCCGGTATTGCATCAGTCTTTATCCAGGGAAGTAACCCTATGCAGGAATTTACAGCCCCTTTAACATACAGTTTAGTGAAACCACAGAATGGAGGACAGTCACAAGATACTGGGAATCATGTCCCAGCCACACGGCTGCACATATTTTTTGGGGGACATAATTCAACCTGTGACAGTCACATTAAATAAAAAAATAAAAAGAATTAAACAACTACCATGTGACCCAGCAGTTTGACTCCTCTGTGTATACCCACAAGTCTTGAGAGCAGTTCATTGCAACATTATTCACAATTACCAGAAGGTACAAATAACCCAAGTTTCCATCAACAGCAGGATGGATAAAATATGGACATACAGTGGAACATTACTCAGCCATACAGAGAAATGAAATTCTAACACATGCTACAGCATATATGAACCTTGAAAATGTTATGCAGAATGTAATAAGTTAGACACAAAAGGACAAAATACTGTATGACCCCACTTACATGGAATATCTAGAATAGGTAAATAGAAACAAGTTTATTCATAATTACTAGGGTCAGCAGGAGGCAAACACATAGCCATCAAGTTGATTCTGACTCACCGCAACCCTGTAGGGCAGGAGAGAACTGCCTCTCCAGGGCTTCCAAGGAGCAGCTGGTGGATTCCAACTGCTGACCCTGTGGTTAGCAGCTGTAGCACTTAACTGCTGTTCAGCCAGGGTTCCAGGAGCAGGAGGGAAGGCAGGAGTTACTGTTAGCCAGATATGGTTTGTTAGGGGCGATAGTTGTACACCATGGTGAGTGCGGTTGATGTTACTGAACTGTATGTGTGACAGTCATTGGCAATGACTTTTTGTTATAGGTATTTTTCCCCAGTAAAAACAAATCACAAAGAATTGACCCAATCCTATGCTTCTGTTGAAGGTAGACCAGGCGGTTATGTGGAGATAAATACAGCTTGGCATTTACAGCATTAGGTAAACAATTTCTCTTTAAAAAAAATATGTTTGCTTTTAGTTTAGTGATGCACTAGCAGAAATAAAAAATGAATTTTTAGGTTTAGATGAATATTTCTAGGAATCGCCTGGTTACATAATTAGCATAGAGTTGGAAAACGTGATGTTCTGGAAATACAGCCGTGGTTGGGTCCCCCTTAATGATTTTAATAAGTATCCTAAAATGCAGTGCTTTTGGCTAGACTCTGGCAGTTTTCTAGATGTCCGTATTAACTTTTCAAAGTAAAAATAAATAAGTTGTTAGGTGCCAGTGAGTCTGTTGCAGTGCGTGGTGACCTTGTGCCCAACAGAATGAAACACTGCCCAGTCTGTGCCATCCTCACTGTCATTGTTATGCCTAAACCATTGTTGCCGCCACTATGTCAGTCCCCTTGTTGAGGGTCTTCCCGTATTTTGCTGAACCTCTACTTTCCAAGCATGAGGTCCTGCTCCAGGGTCTGATCCTTCCTGACAGTGTGTCCGAAGTATGTACGATGCAGTGCTTCCAAGGAGCTCTCTGGTTGTACTTCTTTCAAGATAAGTTGATTCCTTTGGCAGTCCGTGGTGTAGCTGGTATTCTTCTCCAACACCACAATTCAAAGGTGTCAGTTCTTCAGTCATCTTTATTCGTTGTCCAGCTTTCACGTGCTTAGGAGGTGACTGAAAAACATCATGGTTTGGATCAGGCATACTGCAGTCTTCAAGGTGACATCTTTGCTTTTCAACACGTAAGAAAGGTCCTTTGCAGCTGGTTTGCCCAGTGTACTGCATCTCTTCTGGACCGCTGCTCCCATCAGTGTTGATTGTGGATCCAAGTAAAGTGGAATCCATGAGTTTCAGTCTTTTCCCTGTTTATCATGATATTGCTTGTTGGTCCAGTTGTGGAGGATCTTTGTTTTCATTGTGTTGAGGTGTAATCCATACTGCAGTCTGTGGTCCTTGATCTTCATCAAATAAGTACTTCTAGTCCTCTTCACCTCAGCAAGCCAGGTTGTACCCTCTACATAACAAAAGTTGTTAACGAGTCTTCCTCCGGGCCTGGTGCCATGTTCTTCATAGGGTCCATCTTCTTGAATTACATGCCCAGGTACTTGTTGAATAGGTGTGGGGAAAGGATACAGTCCAGACACACACTGTTCTGAACTTTAAACTGCACAGTATCCCCTTGTTGTGTTCAAACAACTACCCTTGATCTATGTGCAGGTTCCTCATGAGCACAGTTAACTGTTGTGCAATTCCTGTTCTCTGCAGGGTTACCTGTAATTTGTTATGATGCATGTAGTCAATACAACACAGGTAAACATCTTTCTGGAATTCTCTGGTTTCAACCAGGATCCGTCTGACATCAACAGTGGTATCCCTCATTTCATGACGTCTTATAAATCTAGCTTGAATTTCTGGCAGTTCTGTGTCAATAACTGTTATAGCTGTTTTTGAATAGTCTTCAGCAAAATTTTATTTATGTCTGATGTTTAATGATATCTGAGAATTTTCCCATTTGGTAGGACCAGATTTTGACCACTGTTCTATAGAAATCATACAACAAATCCCAGTTATGTCTAAAAACCAGCATGCATGACAATTCAAAGTGCTAATTGATCATAATACAGTAATCTTTTTTCAGATTATTAAAATTAACTTTATATAAACCTTGGGCTGCAAAAAGTATCTCTGTGTTGTTTCTGGGACCCCAAATGTGTTTCATGGTAAGTGGATTTCTGGAAGTAAAATAATTTTTTAATGAAACCATTTGCAGTAAAAGGATTATTTCTGAGTTACCAACTCTAAAACTTACCCAGTTCTTTTAACTGTATTGGTGGTGGTGTGTTTCGTTCCTTTTTAGAATTGTCTCTGTGGGAAGTTTGTCCTTCGTCCCTTGCGACCATGCCGTAGGTACTCCACTTCAGGCAGTTCTGGGTACGTATCATGTCTCCCCCTACCTGTGCTGCTAAGGGTTGTCATGGGTGTGTTTTCTTTCAGTACGGGAACAGCTGCTTAAAACCTGAGTTTTCAAAGAAGGGGTACATACAGTGGAGCTTTGCTATAATGTCTTGGGGGTACCATATGGAACCTTATTGATAGATGAGTGAAAATTGTTCCTGGTGAGTGTTTGGTTCCTTGGTCATTGAGTCACATGCACAGCAGCCCTTCCATGTGCTGTCTTCATTCCTTGGGAGAGAGAGTATATTCAGAAATAAGCAAGGCATGACTTAAGTATTTTTTAAATTTTATTTGATGTTTGTATTATGTTGTTACTGTAAAGGATTTATGATATGCTTAGTAATGTTTAAGGGAGAGACACTTTGGAGGTTAGTAAAAATTTCTGAGTTTAGAGGAAATCTCATGACTGAACATCAGAGTTTTAAGTATTAAAGGATAAACTTTTTATTGGTATTTCTGCCAAGCCAAGTGCCGTCGAGTCGGATCCGACTCATGGTGACCCTAGTCTGTTATTTTTAAAACATTTTAGTTAAGGTGCCCTGGTAGTTCAGTGGTTAAGTACTTAGCTGCTAACCACAAGGTTAGCAGTTGGAACCCACCAGCTGCTCCATGGGAGGAAGACGTGACAGTCTCCTTCCATTAAGTTTGCAGACTTAGAAACCCTTTGGGACTGTTGTGCTCTGCCCTGTAGGGTCACTATGAGTTGGAATTGACTTGAGGACAATGAGTTATTAATAAGTGCTGTCTTCTATTGCAGACATGTTAAAAACAAATCAGAGAAAGATGTGTGGCTCTGGGGATAGAATTGGCTGCTGCATCTGAGTCATGGTAGAGAAGTTGTGGTACAGGTCTTTGAGGCTCTTCCTCTGACCTAGGGAGGTTGCTGTAGGAGAGCCTAGAAGTATCATGTGTTTCCTTCTTCCTGATTCCTTCACCTAGATTGACTGCTGGCAAAATTGCTGGAGCTGGCCTTCTCTTTGTTGGTGGAGGCATTGGTGGCACTATCCTGTATGCCAAATGGGATTCCCATTTTCGAGAAAGTGTAGAGAAAACTGTACCTTACTCAGACAAGCTCTTTGAGATGGTTCTTGGTTCTGCACCCTATACCGTTCCACTGCCAAAGAAGCCGGTAAGAATTTCCAACAATATTTCAGTTTATCATGTTTCCAACAATATTTCCGTCTCTCTTGTGGAATACTTTTTTTTCATCTTGAAAATACTGTATGTACAATTCAGCAGAACTACCCAGAGGTATGTTTGTAAGTGTTCTTTAAATTAAACTTGTGATAACCTGTACAGGTGAAATTTTGTCCCATTGGAGTCCCAGAAGTGCTGTCATCTGGCATGTGCCACCTGGAAAATAATTGTGCAGCACACGAGAGCCAGTAGAGCTTAGGCCGAGGTGGCCTTGGCTGCTTATGGCTTGAGGGGTCTCTGACAGCCCTTACCTTTGCAGATGTCAGACACTGCAGATTCAATGTAGACTGGTCATAACACAGAGCCGACGTGTGAGTGTCTCCAGTGGCTCACGTTAGACCACACAGCAGAGTCACAGGATTGTCAGCTGCATACTGAGGCGGGTGTCTTGATGAGGTGTCTTCCAGTAAGCCAGCCCTGTGCACATTCTTCAGTGTCGCCTTTTTACCCTGCCAGGTTGAAAAAAGTTTTTTTTAAAACTTAACTGTAGCTTTATACAAACAGCTAAACCCAGTCCAAGCCCACTGCTGTCAAGGGAATTCTGATTCATAGCAGCCCTCTGGGACAGAGTAGAAGCTGTAAACCAAAGCTGTAAACCCTCACAGAGGCAGGTGGCCCAGCTCTCCCCACGGAGCAGCCTTTGGCTAGTGGCCGAGTGCTTGAACTATTGTGCCACTGGGAGTCATTCCATTCAAACAAGCTGCTTGAAAAGAATAACAGTATGAAAGGTAGCATGAATTTTGGGCCAAGTTCTTTCATGAGACAGTGGGAGAATTTCTGTTCTCCAGAACCTAGCATGGCCTCTTGGTAGTTCTTGGATTGAGAACCTGAATCTAGAAGTCTATGCTGGCCAAGGGAGCTGCCATAGTTAAGAAGCCCAGTCAGCTGAGTTCCTTCTAAAAACCTTGGGTCTGCTGTAAGCTACATGACCCAGGAGGTAGATCTGATAGCAGTTCTAGGATGCAGAGTCAGGCCAGGAAGCTCAGAACAGGGTTCTCGGCTGCTTACCACGGCTCCCAGTGCAGCTCTTTGTCGATGGCTCCCCTCTCTCGGCGGCCTGGCCTCTCCTCACTCCGTTTTTGCCAGCCTGCTGCATCTTTGCACTCTGGCTAACTAGGCATGTTACTCCGCCCCACCTCAAAACTAAGGCTCTCTCTGATTTGCTTTTTTGTATTAAAAATAGCCTCATGCTTCTCAGGTAGCCGTGTTCACATTCTTGGATTTATCTCCTTAACTGTCCAATCTTTTGTCATTCTCTGTGTTTATTGCGGTGTTGTTTGTAACGGCGAAACCAGACAGGAGGCCACTTGGCTGTTCATGAATGGGATGTGGCTTACATTAGGATATTGTGCAACAAGAGGAATTTCTGTGGTTGGAAGAATGTCTGTGTACTGTTAAGTGAAAATACAAGTTATGTGGTAATTTGTATGCTATAACCATATCTTAGTGTGTTTAAAGAAATGAAAAATTGTGTTTATATCTCAGCTGATCCTTCAAGTAGGAGGACAGCCTTGTCTCCTTTAAGGGAGCTGGAAGTGAAAGGAGTAGCAAAGGGACAAATTAAAACAGCTGGCATATCCTGCTATTATTTTGCATCTTACAAGCCTGTTATTTCATGATTTTAAAAAATACCAGTAACCTCGGGCTAAGAAAAGGAGAGTGTTGACCTGTTGTTGCGTGGCAGCCAGTGTCACCAAACACTGTGTTTGTGAATTGTTTAATAAGAAACTAATTTGCACTGTAAACCTTCATGTAAACACAGTAAACAATAAAATTAAAAAGTAAAGAAATTTAAAAAGGGATGTATTTCTAGTTTCTGGTAGTGACAGAGTTGGAAACTTTATTGAATGTTTGAGTAGCCATCTAAGAATATCTGTGTTCCTCTGCCAAGATCTGTGAAAAGTGGAACAGTGTAAGTGGTAAACTAAGTATTTCTGTTCCTCAGTCCCTGGCCCTGGCCCGTCTTTGGGCAGTCCTGTCCGTGAACAGTGCATGAAGCTTAAGACAGGTAGTAATTAGGAGAGAAGACAGCAGACGTTACTCAAACTGAATCACCTGCCTTAGTACACATTGCCTGAGTCCTAGAGATGAAAGGAAAAAAACACCTTGTTTCTACGTGAACGTAGGTAGATGACACCATGATTTAATTTAGGAAGGAAATTAAAATAGACTTTTCAGTGTTGTGTGTGTAAGAGGAACAGTGTTTAGAGCGAGAGTCAAAAGTCGTATACTTTAATAGACGCTCTGAGCGAAGACCTTGTGACTGCTAACATACACCTAGTTGTGTGAATGAAAAGTTTAGGCTCTGTTTTCTAGTAGTACTGGCTTCTCTTAGTATGGCTAATCAAACACATTATGTTTTAAGGCTTTGATGACTTAAAATCACAAAAGACTTGGTTTTCAAAGTGTATTACAAATTTCTGTATGTTACATTTTATCCTTAGCTGTAGCATCTGAAATGTTAAATGTTTTTTTCATTCCCAAGATTCAGTCCAGTCCACTAACAATCTCTGGCGTGTCAGAGGTATACCTCCAAAAACAAAAGGAAGACACTCCAGCTTCAGCAACAGGTACCTATATTTAGAACCATTCTTTTTGAATTAGGTAAATTATTTTAATGTTTGCATACCCACATTAAAGAAGAGAGCCCCTCCCATGAAGGGCTCTTCTGGTCCGTCATCCCTTCCCCTGTCCCAAAAGGAGGATCCCCACCTGTCATGTTGGCTTTGCTTTTGCGGCTTGAATGAGATGTGAAGTAAGGCTTCACTCTGAACACTCACTGAGTTAGGCTCTTGCCAAGAATTGTCTTGCATGCAGCACTGGTCATTTTTCCTTTTTACTTTGTTTCTTCTTGATATTTATCCTTTTCCCCTTTGGATTTTGAGGTTTCTTGTCTTTTGCACCTCTCTTTTTCTGCCTCTTCATTCTTGTCCCCTCTGCTTTCTTATGGATTAAAATGCCTTGTTGTGATCCCTCCAGCTATTTTTGCCTTTGTGATGTCACAGTAATCTCACCTTAATGAAAAGCATGCAGCTGACTTTCACCTGCTGAGTGTGCACTTGAACTTCTGTGTCTCCCCTTAGTTACGTCCCTTTTTGGTTACATTACCAGATTACTTCATCCCCCACACCCCAGCAAGTATTCACTGAATATTTACCATGTGCTAGGCATTTTTCTAGCCCCAAGGGATAGAACAATGAACAAAACAGAAAAAAATTCTTTTTTTTCCTGTGCTAATCATTGGTAGGATGAAGGGAGAGAGATGATACATAAACAAGTAAAATGTATAGGGTACCACTCAGTGACAATTTTAAGAGGAAACACTGCGATGTTAATTGGAGTGGGGAAGGACAGTCTCACCTGGAGGGTGTTATTTGAATGAGAACTAGAAAGAGATGAGGAAGTACACTGTGCTGGGGTGAGCAGACGGGAAAAGCTTCCCAGCACCTGTGTTAGCTAGTGCTGCGAGGCTTGGTACATGCAGGCGAGGAGCAGGTGAGGCTGGAGTGGAGTGAAGACGGGCAGAGAGGGAGCAGGAGGCCTGCCGTGGTTGTGTGTGGAAGCCGCTGTAAGAAGGCAGTTTCTGCTCCCGTGGAGGCTCTGTGTCAGGGGTTGACAGCTGACAAACATTTTACATTAATACCGTCACTCTGGCTGTTGTAAATAAAGGGTCTTCCAATAAGATGGTTCTGTCTTTGAACTTGAATAATACAAGTTGTGTGAATAATAGTTTTAGTTGTTTTATTATTTTGAAGTATCTTTGGTGGCATTATGTGTGATAGAGAACTTCAGGTAATGGCCACCACGGCACCTTCCAGATGAGGCCAAAAATAACCAGTTATCATAACCTGATCTCTTTCGCCAGTGACAGTCACAACTTCTCCTCGTTCATCTTGGAAAACAAGGGCCAGTGATTCCCCCACACCAACATCCACACCAACCAGTAACTTTTGGGGGATGAACCGGATGTTCTTGAATCCCCATTGATTTCTCATTGCTCCAACTACCATAGTTTTGTTTAGTAACAAAACCAAGCATCCAAAAATGGGCCTCATCACTGATGTAATTGTTCAGCCAAAAGCAGGATCAACTTCCAGTTGCTTCAGAGCCCAGTCAGCAAATGTATGGCACAATGTATGGTCGTTGGACTTCAGTTCTTGAGTTAAAACAGTCTTGCAAGGGTAAAGCTTCAAGTCCAGGTGCAAAATCCGCCCAGCTGTGGTCCAGGAAAGGCCCAGTTCTTGTGCTTGGCGAGAAAGTGACTGCGATGGATTCTCATGCACCCTCGGACCAACGGTAGCGATGTTCTCTTTGGAACATGTGGTTCACTTGTGCACAGGGGTTGTCTGATTGGCAACAGACCCAGTTGTCTCAGATTTTTGGATTAAACATCAAAATGTTCTCTTGGTGGGATAATTCTGTACATCATTAATTTCACATAATGCTTGGAATGTTTGATGAACGCGATCCCCATTTTGATAATAAATGTTAATGATTTCTACGTGTTGTGGAGTTGTATAACTTTTCATGGCTATCTGTCACAACTAATCAAAAACACTGGTAGATAGTGGCCACTATCGCTTCACCAGTATGGCCACTGTGAGCCGTCTAAAGTAGGGCATCCTTATTGGAAGACCCTTTAGATGATAGGGGACCAAGGGCAGAAGCAAAGAATTAACAGGTTTTGCAATAATCTTACATTTTATTTCTTAAATGGCCTTCAGTGTCGTTTAAATACTTTTTCTCTATTTCATTCAGTTTTTCCCCCCTTCTTTGCCTCTGCAATTAACTACTCCTTTTTCCCTTCCACTACTTATTCCTCACACGTCTTATTTCATCTCTCCCATTCTTCAAGGAACATAAAAAGAACTCATGAGCTGCTTTCTTTTTTCTGCCTTCTTCATTACAGGATCTTTTTTCCTTCGTTGCTTTTCCACATTGTGTCATTCTTGAGTCTGCTTTGCACATGTTAAGTTTGGTGCTACTGGTCCTGGAAGCTTTGCCTGAGGGTGTGAGTAACGGTGGGATGCAGAGGTGCTGGCAGGGCCTCCCTCTGTGCTTTCCCAGCCGCTGTCCGCTTTGTGTGAGTTCGCAGGTGCCTGGTCTGCTCGTGTGTGTGAACAGTGGTTGTGTGTGTGAAATGGACAGTAGTGGTAGTAGGTTCCCGTGGGTTCCTCTTAACCCAGGAAATTACGGATGCATGAATAACATTTGTTTATAGCACCTACAGAGGCAGCTCAAGTTATTTCTGCAGCAGGTGACACCCCATCCGTCCCAGCCCCTGCGGTTCACGAGGACTTGCCAAAGCCTGATCTCCCTGCAGCCTGTGAAGGAGAAACCACACCTACCACATCAGGTAGTTTGTTGATGTTTGCTGGTTTGTAAACTTTACACTTGAAAGGATTATTGAATGCCTAGACTACACCTAGACCGTAGGTTTGAGTATTCAGAGTGCATAGGACATTTTCTGAAATAAATCTTTCAAAACCAGGGGATTAAGAGCTGTTCCATTATCTTCATTTTGGCATCTTGGGGAGTGATGATGTGGTTTTAGGGTTCTTAGCACAAATTGTCATCTGTTGCACTGACTGGCAGGTACAAACAGTGGTGTTACTATATCCCTGTTAGCTATCGAAATTCTGTGCTGAAATTTGATTTCCTCTCATTTGCTTTTGCTGCAAGAGGAAGCATCCTCACCTGTGGTGAGAGAGCGGCCACCTGAGGAAGTCGCAGCTCGCCTTGCACAGCAGGAAAAGCAAGAGCAAGTTCAGATTGAGTGTATGTAAGCCACACCGCCCTCCCGTGCCCTGACCACCTCTGTCAGCTACTGTCTTCTTAGCCAGTGGCCCCGTTTCTTCTGCACCAGCCAGCTGTGGTGGTTTTTCTTTGTGTAGTGGCACTGCTAGCATCACTTTCTTTAGTGGCATTGCTAGCGTCACCTGGAGATCACTCTTTCTTTTAGTCACGTTTTTCTGCACTTTACAGTATTGTTCCTTTGTTGACGCTTTGGAGTAAATTTTAAATTTAAGATAGTTGGGTCCTTTTCCATTTCCTCTTACCCTTCATTCTTGGGTAAGTGTACTTTTTCTCAAACTAAAAAGCGTATGTATATGTATGTGTGTGATTTTTATTGAGAATTAAAGAACAGTACTTTATATCCGTGTAATTTTTATCAGAGGCCAGAGCACAGGGAATAGAATTCTGAGGAGAGCTGGAGGCAGCAGGTGGCCTTGCTGGTAGCCTGTGTGTCCCAGCATGGGGCCTCTGTAGACGCGGTGCACTGCGTCCTGGCGTGGAGCCTCTATAGACGGGGTGCACTGTGTCTGTACTTGCCTTTCCATCATGAGCTCCTCGAGCGTGTTCTGGGTAGCCAACACGACATTTTTCTCCCTGTCGTTTTTCTCTCCTGAGGTCCCCTGCCTCTCCAGGATAATCCCACGTCTGTTTCTTAGTGTTTTCTCCTTATTAGCTGTCCCCTTGAGTCTGTGTTACAGAGGCAGCACTGAGGGTCGGCCGGCTGCTGTTTGTCCATCTCAGCAAAGCCAGTGTCAGAGTTGGCCTCTGCTTCATGTGCTCAGAACCTTCTTTTGATTTAGTCTCACCTGTCAAGTATGTTTTCTTCTTTTTACTTACTGGCTGACTGTCCTCAGTGGACCATTTTTCCATTGTAGCATATTTTCTAAAATCATCCTTTTTAATTTGAGGTTTCTTTTTTATTTTCCTTAATTAGCATATAGAAACGTAATCTGTCTTTTACTGTTTAAAATGTACATAGTGCAATATTTTGGCAGTGTAACATTTTCATGTATATAATTTAGTGATATTGATTGCATTGGAAATGTGATCTTCGTCCTTGAGCATCAGTGTCCCCTTTCATTCCACAGACCATCTGTTCCCAAGCTGCCTTTTCTTTTTGGTTCTCATGTTGTCTCTCGCTCTGTCTTTGCTCCCTGTCACATCAGAGGAGCCAGAGTGGCATAGTGCGTACGTGCTCTGCCGCTCTTCCAAAGGCCAGTGGTGTGAACCCACCAGCGGCTCCATGCGAGGAAGACCCGTCGGTGGTCTGCTGTTGTAAAGACTGCAGCCTGGAACACCCAGAGGAGCGGTTCTGCTCTGTCACATGGGTGCTGTGAACCGGAAATCAGTTCAGTGGTGTGGAATAATAACAACAGGGCCTTCTATCTGGGCACCAGGGGTATTTGGCTCTGAGCATCCCTTCTCGCTGAGGGGATGGAAATGGGCACCTCTTTTTCCCAGTGAGTCTCTGTGATCATTATTTAAAATGAAAAATTTCCGTTGATTTTGCTGAATTTATAGCCTCTGGTGGCACAGTGGTTAAACACTCAGCTACTGACCAGAAGGTTGGTAGTTGGAATCTACCAGCCGTGCCCCAGGAGACAAATGTGACGGTTGGCTTCTGTAAAGATTTATAGCCGTGGAAACTCTGCGGGGCGGTTCAGCTTTGTCCTATACAGTAGCTGTGAGTGAGATTTGACTTGATAGCAACAAATTTGGTTTTTTTCCTTTTGATTTGCTTGTTTATTTTTAATGTTTTTCAAGAAATGCCAGGAAAAAAGTTAATAGGTTTAAAATAGGAGCCATGTATGTGTGGAGGCGGACACCTGTTTAACAGCTTCCCTTTCTCCCAGCTGTAGCCAAGAGCTTAGAAGAGGCTCTGAGCCACACTGCTCACATCACTCTGCAGGCCATTGCAGCTCAGAACGCGGCGGTCCAGGCCATCAGCGCACACTCCAGTATCCTCAGGGCGGCCATGGACAACACGGAGGTGAGCCCACGCGTGACTAGGTGTGCTTTATGCAGTAGACAGAGCTGGTCCTCCTGGGGGTGCTTTCTTTCACCGGCCATAGAGTTTCCAGGGAGCTTCTGATGGATTTGAACTGCTGACCTTAACATCCACAGCACTGAACTTCTTTGCCACCAGGGTTTCCTTCCGTCACTGACTGAAGGCAGTTCAGAGTAATGACTTTAAATGCAGGTTGGTAAAAACCTTCTGATATTCTTTTTAAGTAAATTTTGTGTATAAGCCTGTATTTCATCTCACAAAAGAATTATCAAATAATTGTATTATTAAAGAATTAGTTCAAGTTTGCTTTGGTATCTTAATAGTAATTTGAATGTAATTGTCATTTACTTACTGGTTTTAAACTTGTCAGCCATCTTTTATTCTGAGATAATTCTAGATCGAGATGCATTGTAAGAAGTAATGCAGAGTGATCCTTTATGCCCTGAAACACCAGCTATTTTAAATGATTATGCTGATTATGTAATTTACATTGAACACTTCAAAGAATAAATTATAGTGATTTCAAAATCTAATACTGGATTCAATCCATTTCCTTTATGAATTACATTGAACTGTTCAGTATATGAAATGTATATTGACCCTAAGCCATTTAAAAGATAAAAATAAAAGTAAAATACCTACATAAACTATAAATCTCAGGGATCAAGATCATGTACGATCAGTAAAGTTACCTTGTTGTGGTCTCAGTTGTGTATGCATATCTCACAAAAGAGTTAATTTAGGCCTCTGACATTAGCAGCCTAGAACTACTGTCTTTGAAAACATAAAAGAAAACTTAGTTTTATTCTAGTTCAAGAAAAAAATAGAAGTGATGGAGTTGAGCTAGGAGAGTGAAATGGAACATGTGATGTCCTCGTGGTCCAGAGGTTGGAGGCTGGTGGTTCTTGCTATCAAGGAATTGGGTTCAGGCTCAAGTGAACGTGTGTCTTTTGGAAGAACATTGAATAGAAGTCCGTATGTCCTTGGTGTTATTTTAGTGTAAGGCTACATTGGAGAGCATTTTCTCTTCCCAGCAGACACATACAGTGAATGCATTTGGAGTAGACATAAACTCTGTTGCAGTCAAGATTTTTCAACCAAAGGACACCTTCTGTTGCTTGTTAAATTAATGGAGTATTGGCTGATGTTACCAGAAAATCAGTAAACTTTTGAAATTTGAAAAGATTTCTACTTTTTTTTTCTATTACAAGAAGCTGCCATCTGCACTAAATTAAAACAAGACCCATATCTTACACTTTATACAAAAACCAACTCAAACTGGATAAAAGACCTAAATATCAAATCTAAAATGATAAAGCTCATCCAAGAAAAAGTAGGAACAACAATGGAAGGTTTAATACACAACATAGACAGACTTCAAAATCTGTCAAACAAACCACAAACAACAGAAGAGAAAATAGATAAATGGGAACTACTAAGAATCAATCACTTTTGCTCATCCAAAGACTTTATTAATAGAATTAAAAGGCCACCTACAGAATGAGAAAAAATATTTGACAACTCTGTGTCAGACCGATGCCTGATCTCCATAATCTATAAAGTACTACAAAATATCAACAAGAAAAAGATAAATCATCAAATTAAGCAGTGGGCAAAGGAGATGGACAGACACTTCTCTAAAGAGAAGATCCAGGCAGCCAAAAAACACATGCAGACATGTTAACGATCATTAGCTATTAAAGAAATTCAGATCGAAACAACAGTAAGATACCATCTCACTCCAACAAGGTTGGCCTTGATCCAGAAAGCACAAAGTACTAAATTCTGGAGAGGCTGTGGAGAGATTGGAACTGTGCTACACTGTTGGTGGGATTGCAAAATAGTGCAACCTCTCTGGAAAGCAATCTGGCGCTACCTTGGAATAGTGGATATAGATATACCTTAAAACAATGGATATAGATACACCATTTGACCCAGTAATTCCACTGCTTGGAATGTATCCCACAGAATCATGGCCATTCACAGCAACTGATACATGCACGCAAGTGTTAATTGCAGCACAGTCCACAATAGCAAAAAGAGGGAATCAACCCAGATGCCCAACAACAGAAGAATAGATAGGTAAACTATGGTATATACACACAGTGGAACACTATGCAATGATAAAGAATAATGATGACAGCAGGAAACATCTCTTAACCTAGTATCTACTGGAGGACATTATGTTGAGTGAAAGTAGTCAGCAACAGAAGGACAAATACTGTATCAGACCCCTACAATAAGAACTTAAAAGCAGACTCATGCATAACAGAAAAGACCCTTTGATGGCTGCAAGGGTGGGGAGGGGAAGGGTTTAGATTAGATAGTTGTTAGAAATTTGGTTGGGTGAAATTGGTGACAGCACACATTACTAAGAAGATCAATATTAACGGGACTTCAACACAACTTGTGTACTCCTCCCATCTTAACCCAATATTGCAAGGACAGAGTAGCTGGGGTAGGGAGCTGGGGACCGTGCTCTTGGGAAATCGAGGCCAGTTGACACAACTAGCGTTTTGCTAACGAGGTCTCTCCACACCCCTCATTGGTGAGTGGCGTCTGGGGTCTTAAAAGCTGCCAGGCTGCCATCTGAGGGTACAGCAAATGGTCCCAACTTAGCAGCAACGGATGGTCACCAAGGTCCATAACGACATGGGGGAAAGAGAATCCAGAAGACAAAGAGACCTACTTGAGTGGATGTCTGCATCAGCTTGTGACTGGAAGAACCAGATGGTGCCTGGCTATCACCAGTGATAGTCACGATGGAGCTCACAAAGTTGAGTCTCACTGGCAACATAAATATAAATAGGGGTACACCTGAGATCTCCACTAAAAGACTGCAATTGATGGTCCAGGGGCCTTGGGGTTCTCCTGGGAGCAGGGCCCCCTGGTCCTGATGCTGCCCCTGTCCATAAATCCTAATGAAGGTCAGCTTTTCAGACAGCAGTGGATTGGACTTGGTGACACAGAGTGACCATATTGTGTGGGCACTTTATGGTTCCGGGCATCTATAGGAGGTTATCCTGTTGACCTCCTACTGGAGGAAGGGGAATGTATGGAGACGAGAAGATAGGAGACTGTTGGGAAGATAAGACATGTATGGAGCGGAGAGGAAGAGCGTGCTGTTGCTGAGAGCAGTGGAAGCTGTATGTAGGTCAGCATGCAAATTTATATGGTAATGTACATTTTCATTCAGTTGTAAAAAGCTGCCAGGTTCACACTAGAGCTATAATACATACTGAGTTACTGTCTCAAAATGTTTGCAAGCACTTGGACTTGCTTCATTGTACTCACATATGCTGTCTGTTTTACAGGGCAGCCTTCTCCCTAGGCCCTCCACAGCAAGGGTGCCTTCAACAAAAGGAGGCCTGTTTGTACCCCTAGAGAAGTCACTGATACTCGCATGTTTTATGAATCATTTGGGGTCCGTTTGGAAGCATTGCCTCCACAATGTCAGGTTCTTCTAATAGCTTATCAGAGCCTGGAAAGATTTGTTATATGTGACAAGAACATAATATTTACATGGTCAACACCAGCCTTGGCTGGTATATTTTTACTAGCAGGATAGCGAAGTGGGAATTGACTGAAACATCGGCTTCATAATTCACATCTTGAAAGTTTGCTTTGTTGCTTTGCAACATTTCATGTAGAACATGAAAACAAAACAAGTGAAGTGCAAAGATGTATGTGTTTCAGGTGACCCCAGAATTACCAAATATTTCCTTTAAAAACTGGGGTTGGGTGAGTGGGTAGAATTCAGGTGTTCATTTAAGTTGGATGAAGACATCTGTATTTTCCCTAGCCTCACACTGAAATTTAAAAGCATGTTCTTGAATTTGGAATATTGTCAACCAATTACAGTAATGTTAGCAGCACTTGGGTCTTTATCATCGATATGAAGCCCAGGTATTTTCATACTGCATCATAGTATGTACAGATCTGATGAAATATATTCATCACTTCTTCCAAATTAGGGTAGTAGACCTACCATAAATCTTGGTTATTAAGTGTGTTCGTAAACATGTATATTACTATTTCACATAATTAAAAATAATTGTTTATATTCAGTGTAATTGGGTTCCTTTTTGTAACCTTTCATAATTTCACTGCCAGCATTTAAAAGTGGCATTTTTAGATGTTTCCTCAGGGTGTCGCAATAGTCTTTTGGCAATGAAAGTGTTAACATTGCCTTACCAGGCTTGATTCTGTAAACTCAGCCTGGAGATCAGGCTGGGTGTCAGTGGGAAGGTCCTTTAGGTTCAGTGCAGAAGGACAGTTTAGAGCATCTAAAACTAGAGGGTGTTACTGTGACTAGACTCTTCTACCTGTGTAGCTGGCCTAGGGCTGCAGAGGCTCCTCACCAAGGGGGCACCATCTTCATGGGCTCACAGCTGACTTCCACAGCTCACATGTTTTGAAATACCATTTTTGAAAGTTGTTTCATTTTTCCTAGGCAGAAATATTTTATTCTTTGGTGATGTGGTGTGTTCTGTTCCTCTCCAGGATTCCAGCCCAGTACAGTTTCAAAATAGGACATAGATGGTATTGCTTCAGACCTATACGAAATGTACTTAGTTTGAACTCTAGGCATTTGGCTAAAGAAAAGAAAAAAAATCAGTAGTTCAGACAGTTCACCTGACACATTTTGGTGATGTAGAACGAGGGGGGACGGGTGCCACGACTCACCTGCGGTGCCCTCCGTCCCTCTTGGAGGTCCTCTCCATCTCCGTCTATGGGAGTTCCCTCTGTCTCTAATTGTGGAACAGTTGCTGTACTGCTGTGACTGTAGTTTTTGTATGATATGTCCCTACATGTGAATAAGTTAAAGAAATGGTAATCAATTACATACGGTGCTGGAGAAGAGAAGCTTTGGACTGCATAAAGGACCTTGAGGGAGCCCATGTTTCTAGCTGTGCTTGGCAGTACTTATAAAACCGACCTCGAGGGAGACGGTTGACAGCGGTCGGTTTTCATCATACCAGATGGAGGGTCATTTTTTAGGGTGGTGTTTTAGAAAAAGGACCCTATAGATATGTAAGCCTTTTTTTTGTTTTAAGCTATGAATTTAGTAGATAGGCCTAGGATTAAGAAAATTTTAAGTATTGGGACTTCATTAAGAATGATTTAATCATTCATCACAAAGCAGAACAGTTATTATTAACCTTTTCTGCAAATCTCTGCAAAGGCAGAGATTTACCATTTATTTAACTTATTCACATGTAGGGACACATCATACAAAAACTACGGTCACAGCAGTACAGCAACTGTTCCACAATTAGAGACAGAGGGAACTCCCATGGGAAGTTTATGTGTGTTGGCACATAAACTTTTCTTAGAGTGTCGGGAAACGTGTAGTAGGCCTTAGCCCAGCTCAGACCTGGATTGAGTCCTACTTTAGAGAAGTAGTGAGAGTAAAGTTCTGCCTTGAGTTTAATGTCTTGCATTTCTGCACTGAATCATGTTGGCTTATGACATTCATTGTAGCAGTTCTTCATGTTGACCTAATTGACTTTTTTTGCTTAGGTTACAGGTGAGAAGAAGTCTGCTCAGTGGCGCACAGTGGAGGGTGCACTGAAGGAGCGCAGAAAGGCTGTTGATGAAGCTGCTGATGCCCTTCTCAAAGCCAAGTAATCACTCGCTGACTTTATCAGGCAATTGGGGCCACTGGGTGGCTTTCCTCAGGTGGGGTTTGCTGTCTATGTAGTCTGCACAAGGAAGCCAAGGCAGAGAACCCTTTCCTCCCTTCTCTACCCAAGCTTTGTCTGTCCAGGGATCACCAACATGGACACTGAAAAAGAGAGAGAAAGTACAATTTAATTAGTCCACTGGCAGAAACTTATGTAAAGGATCATATATATATGAAAAGCTGTCTTTCTTGGGATTATTGCTTAGGTAATATATCTGTACAGAGATTCTGCTATAATTACAAGCTTTTTGGGGGATGGTTTAGGCAGTTTTGTCAGAACTTGGAGAACGTGTCACAGTATGTTTGCTGTAATGACCAAAGCAATAGGCATGTGTAAGTCAACCTCTCTGCCACCTCAACTTTACTTCCTGGAAGTCGGCCTGAACAAGGATGAAGTCAGCAAGCCGAACACAGCATCAGCCTCTGGTGATAGGATTTAACCAACAGCTGTCATCAGGAGTCAGGAATTGTTGTCCCTCAGAATGCTGGTGTCTTCCTTAACAAAGTCTTTATTATTAATTAAAAAAAGAGAGTTTTTAATAGAGGCAACGTAACTTTTAGGAATTGAAGCTGTGGTGCTCACATCCCCAGTCCTTGGGTTGGGACCCAGTGAGTTCTGTGTTCTGCGATGGGTAGGCCTCTGTCCACTTAGCTTGTAGAGCTTTGGGAATCGGGAAGGCTCCTGAAGACTCAGCTCCTTGCTGAGTGAGATCTGTGGCCACCTCCCTTCCTTTGCCTTACACCTTCTTGAGTGGAAGGCTGGAAGGCCCTGCCGTTTCACTGAGGGCTCCCAGTGTGACAGCCTCTGTGCCAGATTGTTCGCAGGCATTGCCTCTAGTCCCTGGTCCAGGCCGTGCAGCAAACGAGAGGCTGACCTGGGAGCTGGATCCTGCCCTTCTGGTTCGGAAGCCCATGTCTCTTTCCCTGTGTGTCAGGTTACCTCTAATTTACTTCTCCTGGAGCCTATTTCTAATTGTTGGTGGGACAAGCTGCCATACCAGCGGGCTACAAAAAAAATTGAGTAATTTTTTACAGTTACAGTTCTCTCATGAGCTTTTGAAAATTGAATGTTGTACATCATTGAGGACACTTTTTAATAAAGTTGGCAAGGAGTTGGACTAACTGTTTATTTTATTGGTTTCCAGAGAAGAGTTAGAGAAGATGAAAAGTATAATTGAAAATGCAAAGAGAAAGGAGGTGGCTGGGGCCAAGGCTCACGTCACCGCTGCGGAGGGGAAGCTTCACAACATGATTGTGGATCTGGACAGTGTGGTCCAAAAGGTCTGCCTCTCAGCTCTCTTACAGCGGTTGTGTGCTGTTTAAAATAATCCGTTAGACTTTAAGAATTCAAGAAAACAAGATTCCTGCCATCTCTCCACCTTGTTACTATTCTTAAAAGATTGCGTGGAATACCAAGTAGATTGTTTAGTATTGTTGATAGTTTCTATAATAATAAATTTAGGTAACAATTTTTTTGACCAGGGTTGTTAAGGAGACTTCTGTTTGTAGCTAAGCCAAGGAGAAAGGAAAATCTTTGTTTGAAGTTGTGTATTCTGTAAGGGTATTTCCATGAGCTTTAAATCTGCATGTATGTATTACCTGTGCATTTACAGCCACCCAAATACAGAAATGTCACTTCAGTCTCTTAGGCTGTGTATGGCATTTGTTTGTTTACTTTTGTTTGTTCATGTACCCCTTGTATTTGTTTAGGTCAAAGCAGCTCAGTCTGAGGCTAAGGTGGTGTCTCAGTATCATGAACTGGTGGTCCAGGCCCGGGACGACTTTAAAAGAGAACTGGACAGCATTACTCCGGAAGTACTGCCGGGGTGGAAAGGGATGAGTAAGTCCAACCGAAGTGCTGGTGGTTTTCTTTTTTAGTTTTGTACTAGTGGTCAGTAACTCATCAGCTGAGGTAAAACCTGTGTCAACTCCTTGATCTGATGCAGACTCCTCCCTGTGCGTCCCTGTCATTAGTCCAGTGCAGTGTTGTAGCATTTTCAACCACAGCCACGAGATGGGTGACACACAGTGATGCCGCTCTCACGCCGGCGGCCATGTGAGCATGAGTCCCAGTGTTCCACAACCCAGGCTTCCATTCTGGTCTCTGCTACCCAGAGAAACATCTGGGAATCCAGGTACAGGAGAGCCATATTGTAGCCTTGACTCTAACATGTCTCTGTACAGCTTTTCAGAACATTAGTACTTTAAAAGTATTTGTATGGAATTACTCATGGCATAGCGTGGAGCATTGGATGCTCAGTGGTAGCATTCTTGCTTTCCTTGTAGGATCCAAAACAGCCTGCTGCTGTCCAAGTACATTTTGACTCATTGCGACACTGTAGGACAGCGTAAAACTGTCCTGTAGGATTTCCCAAGCTGTAATCCTTTATGGAAGCAGACTTCCATGTCTTCTACAAGCAGCTGATGGTTTGAACTGCCTACCTTTTGGTTAGCAGCAGAGCACTTTAACCATTATGCTACCGGGGCTCTTCCTGGGTGTCTTAGTCATCTAGTGCTGCTGTCACAGAAATACCACAAGCAGATGGCTTTGAAACGAGAAATTTTATGTTCTCACAGTCCAGCAGGCCAAAAGTCCAAATTCAGGGTGTCAGCTGCAGGGGAAGGGCTTTCTCTGTTGGCTTTGGAGGAAGGTCCATGTCTTCTCTTCCCCTGGACTGGGAGCTTTGCAGAGGCTGTGCTCTCCTCCCAGCACTGTTTCTCCGTTGATGGTAGGAGCTCCCCACCTCTCCGCTTCCTCTCCTTTGCCCCAAGGCACAGTGCTACTGTACACACCCTATCAACCCTATCGTCCTTATTAACATCACAGAGGCAAGATTCCCAGGATACAGGAACATCACAGGGTAGTAGAGATTAGGGCTTAGCCAAATGGCTACATGTATTTTGGGGGGATGCAATTCAATCTGTGATACAGGGGGCTACCTGGGTTTAGTTCTCAGCCAGTGTATCTCGTCTACAGCTCCCACCTGTGTCAGTGGAAGCTTGCGTGTTGCTGTGCTGCTGAATAGGTTTTAGCAAAACTTCAGACTAAGGTAGATGAGGAAGAAGGGCCTGGTGCTCTTCTGAAAACTAGCCAGTGAAAACCCAAAGGATGCTGACTGTCTAGTCGGCCCACAGCCAACCATGGGGATGGCACAGGATGGACAGCGTTTCACTTCACTATACTTGGGGTTGTTGTGATTCGGGGGCAAACTCAACCACTAGCAACAGCAGTGGCACAGTGTATGGTTGTTCTTTGACACAGAGGTGGAGGACTCATCCAAGGACACTAACAACTGCTGTGGAGCTGTAGATGAGCAGATAGCTCAGACTGCAGGGAGCTAGCCGGTTAAGGCTTAGCAGCTACATACAGTAACTGCAGGAGATAGTCCCATTTTCTGAAATGCTGGGAAAGTGCTAAGAATCACAGAGATTACCAGTCTCAGCACAATTAAAATACTATTTAAATACCTGCAAACTGAACATGGGGTAGGATCTGAGGAACTGACCGTTACAGGCTTGTCTGGGCTGAAGGGCCAGGATCCCGTCAGCAAGCGAGACTTCATGGCAGGAAGTAGTGTCTAGACTGTCACAGAAGAACCTAGAGACATTTCATCAGTTTTTCATATGCAGTTGACTAGACTCTTGTCAAAGAAACAAGAATTTATAAGAGAAAAAGTTGATAGACAGAGACCCAGACGCAGTCTGAAAGCAGTGACCCTTGATGGCATGTTTGAATGGAGCGCTGGCCCCTGGCAGAGGAGGTCCGTGGTGGTGGTCCTGCCTCGAGCAGGCCGAGTTCAGCTGTTTCCTCTGTCCGAATGTCTCGGGCTGTGCTTCACTGAGGTGGCAGCTCGACCTTCCCTGACCACTGTTGCCCCCAGATGACTCTAGCGTGTCACCGTCTTTTGTCTTTGAAGTTTGTATTGACTGCTTTGGAGGTGCGTTGTCTGCTTGTTAGTTGTGGGCTCCTTGAATAAGCACGATTTGAGAGAAAGCAGGAGACCGCATGGGCTTCAGTGAATGGAAATGAGATTGGAGGGGCAGGACGGGCTCTGCCTGTGGACAGCAGTTGTGAGTGCCCCTCTAAGGGTTTGCACTTTACCATCTGAAGTCCCTGTCTTCGGTCTCCCTCCCTCACTCCTACTGACTTTTCCAAGGCAGCTTCTGAAATTTTTAACCTTTTTTTAAGGGAGGGGCTCCTAGTTTTGAAAATACCCATTGTAAAATATGAAAAAGTTAGGATGACAGCTGTTAACTCTGGACATATTTGCTTCCTGAAGACATTTAGCCATGTCTGAAGGAATACTTGGTTTGCTTCTCTCGAAGCAGCCGGTGTTTCTGAGTTCTCTGGATTATTCTGATTTCTCCATGATTATTACCCCAGCCCTCGGTCCATTTGCTGACCTCTGAAATCTGCAGGCATTTGGGACATACAGCAAATCCTGCCCGCTGATCTCTGTTGTCAGGTTGTTTCACTGTTAGTAGTCAGTAGTCCTACTTCTCTTGGTGACACGGTGTCCAGTACTTCTGTGCCTTCTGTGTCTGAGCACAGTGCCGAACGCATCATCATAGGAGGTCACGTTCTTGAGCCGTATTTTGTGTCTGACACTGTGTTCCAAGCACTTCACATGATCCATTTACTTAAAGGCCTCAACAGCCAGAGGTGAGTTGTGTTATCATCTGAGGCACGGATAAGATAGGAATTTACATAAGGTTGTACCTTTCTGGGGAGTAAGAGCCAGGATTTCTTCTGGCCCCATCGGCCTCCTTGTTCTCAAGGCTGTTGGGTGTGTCTGCAGCCTCAGACACCCTGTCAGGCTTGGAGAGGAGGAATGATGTGATTGTGGGAAGGAGGAAGTTTATTTTGGTGAGATTAGGGATGGCTCATAATGCACGGATGCGGAGAAGCTGGCTGGAGGCTGCTGGGGCCATCCCAGCCCCTCGTTTCTGCTCTGCCAGTTGGACTTGGGGTTTACCAAGAGTGAGATGCGTTTGTTCCTAGAGCTGTTTGCTGTTGCAGTCACATGGCTGTGAGTTATTGTATGAATGAATGTAAATGGGAGGATAAAAGTTGTAGTTAGAGAGGAGTCCCTGAGAACCAGAACTGCCTCTCCATGTTGTTGGCTTCGGAGCTCTGGTGATGCAGTGGTAAGAGCTCAGCTGCTACCCACAACGTCCGCAGTTTGAATCCACTAGTAACAGTCAAGATTGTTATGTACCTCCTTGGAAATGCTCTGAGGCAGTTCTGCTCTGTCCTGTAGGGTCGCTATGGGTTGGAATCACTGACAGCATTGAGTTTTTACTTTGTAAAAACATTAGCATTTACCTTCATCTATATTGTTGTAGAATCTTTCTAAATTTTAGAAAATAAACTGAATTGTTTTGGTTTTCAGTATTAAAGTATGCTTTTTCTGATGCTACTAGCATCTGCTTCTTCACTGTTTATTTTCTTTAATGTTTTTATTTAATGATCAGTAAATGTGTATACATTCAAACTTTTCTACCTTCCTTTTGCAGGTGTTTCTGACCTAGGTGAGTCATTAGATGTATTTTACTCTTAAAGCCTTTTGTTCTAAGTCATAAGAAACTGAAGTCTTCCTTTTTCCAGTGACTCTTCTGCTGCGGTCTCTAAATAATAAAGTGTAATTGTGTCACACATGGTAAACTTAAGTTGGATCTTTTTGTCACCTGTGTGCTCTCTGATTGGCACCTGTAGATGTGAGTACATACCTGCATACATAGCATACAAACACATGCACACAGCCAGAGGCAGCCCTGGGTTACAAACGAGTTCCTTTCCTAAATGTGTCTGTATGAATCTGTATGAAAGTCGACACAGATAGCTATGACACACATCTGACTTCACTTAGATAGTGTAGTGTAGTATGTATAGTGTGCCTTTCTTTGCATAAAAAAATTAAACACCTCTAGATACACTAAAACATCTTGAATGTGGAGTAATAATCATAATAATACTTTGATGCATGTTACACAGTAGTGTCCATTATTATTACCAATTGTGTGTACCTCAAATTTTTAATATAATAGGCTTTATAGGGTTGGTGCATAACTACAGGCTGTATATAGAGCAGATGTTTTATAATGTGGAGACTGCCTGTATATGTTTATGTATTTTTAACTTTTAACTATGGAAAGTTTCAAACATCAGAAGGGAGGAAGAAAAGTGTAAGAATTCCACAGACCATTCCCCAACTTGAGCAGTTACCGGACGTGGTCAGCTCGGTTTCTTCTGTTCCGACTGACCGCTTCCTCACCAAATCTTAGTGTGTCCTTTCACTTGTCAATACTTCGAATGTGTTTTTTTAAAACCACAATCACCACATCATATCCCACCTGAGACTTACTTATTCCTCAGTATCCACACATGTGTGGTCGGTGTTCAGATATGCTCATTTGTCCATAAGGTGGGCATTAGTTTGTTGATTCAAATCAGTATCCAGAGTTGTTATACATGTTGGATTTGGTCTGTGAGTCTTTTATCCATTGTTTTCTTTTACATTTATTGAGGGTTTGAGTCATTCGTTGTATAGAATTCCCTGTGTTCTGTATTATGCATTTTGCTAATAGAGCTATATAGTTCTTAACTTTGAAATGTGATGTTTGGAAAAAATGCATATATTTAAGGCTAATGCTAAATAAACTCTTTGGGCTTGAGGATTTTAAGAGGCTCTACAAGTGATCCTGGTGGACAGCTCTGGCTGCAGATGGCTATCTTTGATAGTATCGGTTTAAGAAAAGGAACAAAAACTCCTGTTAGGGAAAGGTGAGAGAATTTGATTAAAATTTCAGTGGAAGAGAATCTTGAGTGGCAGGCCTTCTGTGACTAATTGTGGTCATGTGTAGAAGAGTGCACAGAAGGGGCTGCATGTGCAAGCTTTGCCCTTAGTGATAGCTGTTGTGAGGGAGGAGCCATCTGGTCATTGGTTCACCGTGGGACCACTGCCCTGGGCTCCTGGCAAGGAACTGATGGCACACCTTTGAGGCTCACCTAGCTTGTTCTGCCTGAGACGGAAACACCTCAGAGTTAGGCCCTAGCTCTCCATTTCTGACTGAACTAGTGAATCTACGTCTCTTCTCATATGTGAGCTACTCTTTGTGCTTCTTTATATACTTAAGATTAAATTGCATGAGATTGAAGCTGTTTACCTTACAGTGAAACGTCCGGTGAAGTCATTAACTGTCCCATGGTGCTCTCTAGCTGACCGGCTGTCTACCGATGACCTGAACTCGCTGATCGCTCATGCCCATCGGCGCATTGACCAGCTGAACCGTGAGCTGGCGGAACAGAAAGCTGCTGAGAAGCAGCACATCGCGGTGGCTCTGGAAAAACACAAGCTGGAGGAGAAGCGGGCATTTGACTCAGCAGTGGCCAAAGCCTTAGAACATCACAGAAGTGAAATAGTGGCCGAACAGGACAGAAAGGTGACACAGATGGGAGTGATGCCTAACGTTTAGAGTGCATCTTATTTGATTGTCTGCTTCTGGAGAGCATGTTGGAGTGTCTGGCTTTCACATCCTGGGTGTGAATGAGGCCGAGCCCCCGTCGGGTGGAGCATCGGCCTTCGCTCACCGGGTTCAAGCTTCTAGGGAAGATGCGTTAGGGCGGGGCTCCTGTGTGCTGAGCAGATGGGCAGCCTCAGAAAGGACTAAGCTGCTTAGGGTCCAGAGTCTCTAACGCCTCTGTCCCTGGTGGACCCTCGCCCTTGAGACAGTTCTGAGAAAACCTCTGCCAGTGCTGTGAGTGCTGGGTGCTCAGCAATGGGTGAGATAGCGCCTTTCACGCCCCCCGCCCCTTTTTTTGGTGTATCAGACAAAACCCTGTTTCTTACAATAACCAGAATTTCCCTCCTGCCTTTGACTTCAATAATAGCTAACAAATTTGACAAATACTAGAAAAAGAAAGAGAAGCAGCTGCAGTATTTATATAGGCCCAGAGGAGAGGTCTGGCGCGTTTGAGCAAAGGAATAAAGCCTGGCAGTTGAACATTGTTACCGTGTGAAATGACAAAACGCAGAACAGAAAATTGTACATGCTCAGGGTTTTTCCCCAGTCGTGCTTTGTGTGAGTGTTTACAGCTCAGATTAGTTTTCCATCCAAGATTGTGTACACACATTGTTATGTGACCCTGCCATCCCTGTAAACTGACCTTTTTTCCACCTGGATTTCCCATGTCCATTAAACCGGCTCCTGCCCCCTTCTGTCATCCTAGCTCGTCTCTGGACAGGAGCTGTCTATCTAGTCTCATGAATCTACTTGATCTAAGAAGCATGCTCTTCACAAGTATCATTTTCTGTTTCATAGTCCAGTCTTTTCTTTGTCTCAGGAGTTGGCCTGAGAAGGGTTTTAGTTCTGGGCTAACAGAGACTCCAAGGGCCATGTCTTTGGGGACCCTCCAGTCTCAGACCATCAACTCTGGTATTTTTACTGGAACATGAGTTCTGCACCCTACTTTTCTCCGGCTCTGTCACGGCGATCAGTAGGGGTATCTGAGTACCATCTGGGTCTCTGGGTCTTTGGGTCTCAGACTGATGCCGTCTGGCTTATGTGGCCCCTTTTGTCTCTTGGCTCGTGTTTTCCTTTGTCTTTGGCGTTCTTTACTCTCCTTTGCTCCAGGTGGGTTGGGACCAATTGATGCATCTCATATGGCTGCTTGTTGAGTGCCCTTTGAGGCACATGTTTCGGCACAACTTGCCTGCTCATCCCACCTTCATGTTCTCTCAGCAGCACAATTGACCACCTTCTTCCACCTTGGAACTCTTTCTCCCCTTGGCCACCAGGATACCACACTCTTCTGCCCTGTCTCTTACCTCACTGGCCATCCTTCTGCCTTCTCTGCTCAGCCTCTTGAATGTGGCCATGCTGTGGCACTGGCTGTGAGGTCTTTTCTCCTTTCAGCTGTCTCCAGCTGGTCATGTGGCTTTGAAGTGTCAAGACCATCTGTAACAGTCCGTCTCTAGCTCTGGCCTCCCTTGGCATCCAAGTCTTGTGCAGCTTCTAACTCGTTAGCTCCAGCTGGTCTCAGAGTGAAAGAGAAAAACCAAACCCAATGCCATCAAGTCGATTTTAACTCATAGTGACCCTATAGGACAGAGTAGAACTACTCCTATGGAGTTTCCAAGGAGTGCCTGGTGGATTTGAACTGCAGATCTTTTGGTTAGCAAACATAGCCCTTAACCAGTATGTCAGCAGAGTTTCTGGTCTTGGAGTAGTCGTTTCAAGTTCAACGTGAACAGAACAGATGTCTTGATTCAGTTCACCTGTGTCCCAGCCTGTCACCTTGCTTCTCTAAACAAACCTCCAGCTCCCTAGTTGCTCAAGCCAGAAATGATGCTTCCTAGCCTTCTATCACCTGTGTTCGGACCACAGCAGACATTGCCAGCAGCACATCTGGAAAGCCCAGATCTGTTGCTTGCCTGTGTTATGACTGTTCCATCCAAGCTGTTGTCAGTGTGTTTCCATGTTTTTATACTCGTCTTTCCACACCTCTTATTAACAGCCCCTCCACAGGTTTCCCTACTTTCATACTGATCTTTCTGTATGTTTTGACAGCCATTCGGACCTTTAAAGCATCATTTTGATCAGGCGCTGTTGTTAGGTGCCCTCAAATCAGTTTTGACTCACAGCAGCCCGTGCGTCCACCAGGGTGACACACTGTCCCGTCCTGGGTCATCTTCACAGCCATTGCTGTACTTGAGCCCGTTGTTGCTGCCACTGTGTCAGTCCATCTCATTGGAGGTCTCCCGCGTCCTCGGTATCTGGCTTGGTTTCCTGCCAGCTGTCTGTCAGTAGACTGCTGTGAGTGATTTTGAATGATCTTCTGCAAAACTCGACTTGCATGTAGTATTAGTGATATTGTTTGATCATTTCTGCTTTCTCTTAGATCACACTAGGCTACTGAAAACCCTCCACTGACTACCTGCTGCATTTCCTGTAAAATCCCGATTCCTAACTAGGACCCAGAAGGCCTGGGCCTTATGTTGGCCTGCTCTGGGCCAGGCGCTCTCCTTTTGGTGCTCTAGGCATGCTGTGTTTTCCGGGTCCTGTGTTTTCTGCGGATCCTGCTTGTACACTGTTGTGTTCCTCGTGAGGGTGGCTTGTCGTTAAAGCTTAGTCCTCGCCTTGGATGTTGTTGTCTCAGCAAGGCCCTTCCTGTCTTCCTGACCTAATGTACAGCTCCTGTCTCGGTACCACACTGCACTCTGCATTTTCTTAAACAGGTAGCACAGTCAGAGATGTCCTTTGTGTTGGCTTGTTTGTTGTCCCTTTCTCTCACTGACAGGTGTCTGCTTTGGGCACCGTTGCATCCAAGCAGGTAGCGGGTGTTGCCTGGCACAGGTTGGCATTTCAGAAGTGCTTCCACATACTGACTGACTGGATTCAGTCCTTTGTTATTTCTGATAAAGTGTTTAAGTCCAGAATTCCAGGTAATCAGTGTTGAACTATTTGTTATATCACGTAGGATTAATTATTAAGCCAGACGTGATAGGCTTTTTCATATTTTCAGTTTCAGGACAAGTCTTTGTTTGAAGGAAGTTACATTCAGTAATGCCAGTTACACATTTAATTTTAACAATTCTTCAAAATAGACATGAGATTCACAGATGAGAAAAAGGGGATTTGAAAAAGTAAATGATTTCCCCTATGGTCACACAGGTGGTCGTGATGGAAGCTGTGTCTGACCCCATGTCACTGTAGTGTCTTTTCTCCATGAGCTGAAGTAGCTGTTTCTCTGGTGAGCATGTGACATGAAACAGGACAGTGTTTGTTTTGTACAGGACGCAGCCTGGTGAGATGGGGCTGGTTTGGCTACAGCTGTGTAGCCCTGTTTAAATTACCTTTTCTGTTTGAATCATCTACCAACCATCAGCTTTCTGGTTTATATAAAAATTAGAGTAACAAACATGTCCACATGCTTGCTTGAAAGCTGCCGTCAGCATTGCTGTTCATCTTCATTCTTTCTCTGAGAGAATAGGTGGAGAGCTGAGAACCATTCCTTATACTGTGTTTTGTTTCCCAGGTAGAGGAAGTCCGAGATGCCATGGAAACTGAAATGAGAACTCAGCTCCGTCGGCAGGCCGCTGCCCACACTGACCACTTACGAGATGTCCTCAGGGTCCAGGAGCAGGAACTCAAATACGAATTTGAGAAGGTGAGGACCCCTGTAGGGCATCAGCCCCCTTCCTTCTAGAGCAGGCTCCCCTTTCCCTGGAGTATGATCTGTGTGTCAGTCTCTCTGAGGATGTAGAACAGGGAGCATTCTGATGCTGCCTGGCCTTATGGGGCTTTTGTGCATCTGCAAAACTGGCCTTTTTGTATAAAGATGTGCTTAGCCTCAGTGGTCAGAGGGATTTTGTGTATTCTCAAGTCAACTGAAGCCTTCAAAACTTTTAGGAGGGCTGGCAGAGTGGGTTCAGCCACGTAACAGTGCTTGACACATGTCACTCCACTTTATTTCTGCAAACTCCTGTGGCTTATGTGGTAGTGCTGTGATTTCATAATTGAAGAAACTGCCCAGATGGATTGAGTCTGGAAATCCAGCAATTTATCTGGATACTTTCATTCATAATTGGTTTCTACTCAGCAGGTTATTTATAGATTGGTCAAGTAAGGGAATCTTTCAGAAAGTTGAAATTGATCTTACCGTGGAAAGGTTTTTTATTATAAATTCTATCTGATAAAGATGCACTGAGAAAAGTGAGTGCTTTGTTGCTGTGAAACAGTGTAAATATAGTCTAATTGTTAGGCCTGGGTGGCATCACAGTGGCTGCTTTCTGAGGTGGGCTCTGTGCTCTGACTCCCAGCCTTCCCTCTCTTGGCCTTCTGCCTCTCACGGTCAGCTCCACAATGAATTCATGGAGAACTGTACAACAGATGCAGGTCAGGAAGGCTTTGAAGCCTTGTGCAGTTGAGGAATCCCATGATAATGGCTTTGATGTTTCATTGGCCCTTTTTTGTTACTGCAGGGTAACATTTGCTTGAAGACTAGCTTCCAAGTGAGAATGTGCAGAAAGGTAACACTTCTGTTTTCTGAGGCCTGTTGGTGTTTATTTCAGGACATGTCTGAGAAACTGGCAGAGCAAGAATTACAGTTTCGTCGCCTCAGTCAAGAGCAAGTTGACAACTTTACCCTGGACATCAACACTGCCTACGCCAGACTGCGAGGCATCGAACAGGCTGTTCAGAGTGAGCAGACGGGCTCAGAGGGATTGTTACTCAGTGGGACGTAGGATGATTACTTATCCTGAGGATAGTGGGCCATATGCACTGAAGTCAGGGACAAAGATACTGAAGTCTCTGTACTACATTTTCAGCGTCTCTTGGAAATGTGGTCCCAGATTTGATGCATTTGGAGCACAGGGACTTGTAGAAGGAAAATTTTAAAAACATCTAAAATTAAATGACTTGAAGTTTTATTGCTGGTACGACAAACATGAGATCACTGGCTGTGAGGCAGTTCACTGTGGTTTTGTCTCATGGGCTTTGTGTGAGACCCAAGTTATCACGGCCTCGTGCTCCCTGCCCCCAACCCCACCCCACCCACGCGCCTGAGCCCGCAGAGCAGGATGAGTCATCTGGAAGGCTCGTCTGCTGAGCTGACCTGCCAGAAGTACAGTCATTGTATCGAGGCTTCCGTGCATCAGATGAAAGGAGTGTGTCCTGACACACTGTGGATAAGATGGGTTTCTGTGAGATGTTACAGAATCCCTTTTATCAGCAAACTATCGAAATAAGCTCACTACTCCTGGAATTTCAGGATCCCATAGTTTAAGTTGCTTTGAAGTCTTCCATTCCTTGGCGGGGATTTTCTGGTGGCCTTAGTGTTGAGTTGTAGCATAAGTGAACAAGATGTTGCCGTCTCAATTACTAAATGTAAAAAGATTTGAGTCTGATGCTGTGCATATGTGAGCGACTTCTGTGGGCTGTGTGCCCTGTGCCGTCCTGGTTTCTCTCCCAGGGAAGGGCTGGGGACTTGTTGCACTTACATACATATGTCCTCCCAGGCCTTTTGGAGGCTCTAGCAAGAGCAAGCCCTTGCTTGCATGTGGTTGTTGCCTGATGGCCTCTTACACCGGCCAGATAGGAAGAACACACCAAAAATAAAGGGTATAGGAGGCTCTCCCTCTGGCCACATCTTCACTCTGTGTGGATTTAGCTTGTCCAGTATGCACTGGGTCTTGTGATGTATCAGAAGTGTGTGTAGTATTAGATGGAGAGAAAATTGTTTCCTTGGCGTTTTTATGTATTTATTTTCTTTGTAGGTCACGCAGTTGCTGAAGAGGAGGCCAGAAAAGCCCACCAGCTCTGGCTATCTGTGGAGGCGCTGAAATACAGCATGAAGACAGCCTCTGCAGACCTGCCTACGGTCCCGCTGGGCAGCGCTGTCGAGGCCATCCGAGTCAGCTGTGCTGACAATGAGTTTGCCCAGGCCTTGACTGCTGCTATACCTCCAGAGTCCCTGACCCGTGGGGTGTACAGTGAAGAGACCCTCCGAGCCCGTTTCTATGCTGTCCAAAAGCTGGCCCGCAGGGTAGCTATGATTGACGAAACCAGAAATAGCTTATACCAGTACTTCCTCTCCTACCTGCAGTCCCTGCTCATGTTCCCACCGAAGCAGCTGAAGCCGCCACCAGAGTTCTGCCCCGAGGATGTCAACACCTTCACGTTACTGTCCTACGCCTCCTACTGCATCGAGCACGGAGATCTGGAGCTGGCAGCCAAGTTTGTCAATCAGCTGAAAGGGGAGTCGAGACGAGTGGCCCAGGACTGGCTGCACGAAGCCCGCATGACCCTAGAAACGAAGCAGATAGTGGAGATCCTGACAGCCTATGCCAGTGCGGTAGGAATAGGAACCACTCGAGTGCAGCAGGAGTAAGGCCCAGGACAAGCTCTCGTAAAGTCTCATTCCTGTCCAGGGAAATCAGCAGTGACACGTGTATCAGGGGTTTGCAGCAGGATTCCCAGGATGCCTAGAGAGGAGCAGGATACAGATGCTATCCTAAATGTTACCACGTGCTGCAGTTCAGTGTTTCCACTTGCTATCATGTCAGTCAACTCCAGGAGTACATTCGATGCAACTTGTGTGACATTTTACTGATGGGGCTTGTGAGCCAGTGAAAACAATGTTTGTGATCCTGACCCCTATCGATTGTGTCCTTGGAGCAAACTGAATAAAGCAACAAGATGAAAACTGAGGTCCTTGTCCCTTTTCCAAAAGTACCATTTCTGGTTTGTTCTGTGTGCAGGATATTTCTTTGAAAGGCAGCAACAGCAGACCACACCGTTTCCAGGCTGACAGTTAAGCACCAGATATCAAGGGCGAGGCTTTTGGCTTTGAAGGTTGTGGGGAATTGATTCCTGCTAGTCAAACCAAAAGAAACTGATGTCCAAACCATAACACCCGTGTTTGTGTTTATAATTGGGAATATAGCTGTCTAGTGACTGAAAAACACTAAACGTAGTGTATAATGGCCAAACGTATTTAACTGCTACCTACAGGAAAGTATCTCATAACCAGGGCCCAGTACACACACCTCGGTGTATACATGGCTTGCAAGCCCAGTGCTCGCCCTTTCTGAGATGCTCTTGTCTATTTTGCATCATTAAAAAGTTGGTCTGTTCTCTACCTGCCAAATAGCCCAAAAGGGGCTCAGAGCTGATAGTTGGTTTTTTGGGGTTTTTTTTAGTATTTTATTGTGCTTTAAGTGGAAGATTACAATCCAAGTTAGTTTGCTGTATAAAAACCCTCGCACACACACCACTATGCAGTGTTTATGCAGTGCTTAACCGCTCTCCCCACCCTGGGATACCACACTCCTTCTTTCCACTCTGTACTTGCCATATTCATTCAGCCAACTCCTGTCCCCGTCTGCCCTCTCATCTTGCTTCTGGACAGGAGCTGCTCAGCCAGCCTTGTACGTATTTAAGCCAAGAAGCACACTCAACCAGCATCCCTCTGCCTGAGAGTCCAGTCCAGTCTTGAAAGAGCTGCCATCGGTACTGCTTTCAGCTCTGGGCTAGAAGAGAGTCCTCAGGGAACCCTCTAGTTGGTGGGACCATTAAGTCAAGTCTTTAAATAGAGTTCTGCGTAACCATCTTTCTCCTGTGGTGTATCAGAGGCTGTGCATTGTGTTGCCTCTCAGGCAGTCACTGGTGGTGGCCCAGCACCATCTAGTTCTGGCTTCATAGTGACACAGTCTCCAGATTCCATGGCGGCTTCTGTTTTCTGGGCTTTCATTTTCCTCATATCTTTGATGTCCATTCTTCTCTGCTCCAGGTAGACTGGGACCAATTGTTGCTACTTAGGTGATCACTTGCTAGCTTTTAAGACCCTGACACTGCCGATCACCAAAATGGGATACAGAACATTGTCTTTAAAAAAAGCTGTCAGTTGACCTGAATGTCCCCTAAAACCACAGCTCCCAGACCCTCACACCTGCTACTCTGTTCCTTCAAAGTTGGGTTGTATTTAAACTCTGCTGTTGAGTCATCCAACTCTTAGTGACCCTATAGGACAGAGTAGAACTGCCTCAAGAGTTTCTAAGGAGTGTCTGGTGGATTCAAACTACCGACCTTTTGGTTAGCAGCTATGCCACTTTACCCCCACTGGGGTTTCCTAGGAAACCTTTTAGCTTGGTATGGTCTAACCTTCAGTATATCTCACCTGAGTTTAGAGACAGTCTCAGCAACAGATTTGATGCACTGAACACTAAGGACTAAAGACCAGATGAGTTGTGGACTAACATCAAAGACATCATCCATGAAGAAAGCAAGAGGTCATTAGGAAGACAGGAAAGAAAAAACCAAATTGGATGTCAGAAGAGACTCTGAAACTTGCTCTTCAATGTTGAGTAGCTAAAGCAAAAGGAGAAATGAGTAAACTGAACAGAAGAGTTCAAAGGGTGGCTTGAGAAGACAGTGGAGGATTATAGTGTCATGAAAAGAGCTGGAGATAGAACTGCAAAAGGGAAGAAAACATTCTGCATTTCTCAGGCTGAAAACTAAAGAAAAACTGCAAGCCTTGAGTTGCAATAGTGAGGAAATTTACAAGGAGAATATTAAATGACTCAGGAAGCATCAAAGTAAGACGGAAAGAATACAGAGTCATTGTATCAGGAAGAACTGGTCAGCCTTCAGCCATTTCCAGAGATAGGATATGATCAAGAACTGATGGCAATGAAAGGAGAAGCTGGAGCTGCACTCAAGGCACTGGTGGAAACCAGGGCTCCAGGAACTGATGCAATATCAACTGAGATGTTTCAACAAAAGGACGCAGTGCTGGAAATGCTCGTCCGTCAATGCCAAGAAATTCGGAAGACAGCTACCTGGCCAAGTGACTGGAAGATACCTGTATTTATGCCTTTTCCCAAAAAAGGGGATCCAACTGAACATGGCAGTTACCAAACAGTATCATTAATATCACAAGCAAGTAAGATTTTGCTAAAGATCATTCAAAAGTGACTGCAACAGTAGATTGACACAAAACTGCCAGAAACTGAAGCCGGATTCAGAGGAATATGTGGAACCAGGGATATCAATGCTGATGCAGATTGGATCTTGGCTGAAAGCAGAGAATACCAGAAAGATATTTACCTGTATTTTATTCACTATGCAAAGGCATTCAACTGTGGATTGTAACAAACTATGGCTAACATTGCACAGAACGGGAATTCTAGAACACTTAATCATGCTCATGCACAATCTGTATAACGGATCAAGAGGCAGTTGTGTGAACAGAACAAGGGGACACTTCATGGCTTAAAGGCAGAAAAGGTGTGTCAGGGTTGTTCCTTTCACCATACCTTTCCAATTTGTATCCCAAGCAAATAACCCGAGAAACTGGACTATCTATGTAGGAAAGACTAAGGCATCAGGATTGGAGAAAAGCTCGTTTAACAACCTGTGTTATGTAGATGACGCAACCTTGCTTGCTGAAAGTGAAGACAATTTGAAACACTGATGAAGATCAAGGACCACAGCCTTCAGTATGGGTGGTACCTTAACATCAAGAAAACAAAAGTCCTCACAGCTGGACCATTAAGCAACATCATGATAAATGGACAAAAGATTGAAGTTGTTAAGGATTTTATTTGGTTCCACAATCAATCCCCATGGAAGCAGCAGTTATGAAATCAAAAGATGCATGGCATTGGGAAAATCTGTTGCAAAACACGTCTAACATGTTGAAAAGTAAAAAATGTCACCTTGAAGACTAAGGTACACCTGACTCAAGCCATGGTATTTTCAATTGCATCATATGCATGTGAAAGCTGGACAATGAATAAGGAAGACAGAACATACTATGGGTCTGCCAAAAGAACAAACATACCTGTTCTGGAAGAAGTACAACCTGAGTGCTCCATGGAAGTGAAGATCGTAAGACTGCGTCTTACACTTTAGACATGTTGTTAGGCCAGATTAATCCTTGGAGAAGGACATCATGCTTGGTAGAGGGTCAGCAGAAAAGAGAAAGACTCTCAGGGAGATGGATTGACTCAGTTAACTGCAACAATGGGTTTAAGCATAAAAACGATTTGGGGCATGGCACTGGAACAGGTAGTGTTTCCTTCTGTTGTTCATAGTCACTATGAGTTGGTATTGACTCAGCAGCACCTAATGACAACAAAAACACCTAATCCGTGAACACCCCTTTCCCTCCTCCACCCTGTAACCACCAAAGATTATTTTCTTCCATACTTAAACCTTTTCTTAAATCCTTATACAAGTGGTCTCCCCATATTCATCATTTTGCAATTGACTAGTTTCACTCAGTAGAACGTCGTCTGTGTCATGTTTCCTAAGATAATCACTGTTCTTTATCATTGCATAATATTAAGTTGTGTGAATATACCGTAGTTTATCCATTCGTCTGTTGATGGGCACCTAGGTTGAGTTCATCTTTTTGCTGTTGTGGACAGTGCTACAGTAAACACTGGTGTGCATGCAGCTGTTTCTGTGACAGCACTTATTTCTGTAGGATATGTTCCAAGAAGTGGGATTGCTGGATCATGTGGTATTTCTAGCTTTTTAAGAAAGAGTCAAATCAGTTTCCAAAGTGTGAGTACCGTGTACCTTCCTACCAGCAGAGAAGAGTTCCAGTCTTTCCAGTTTCTGCAATATTTATAACCTTGTGTTTTTTGGATTAACACATTGTTAGTGTGAGATGGTAAGTTTTGATTTTCATTTCTCTAATGGCTGATGATTGTGACCATCTCGTGTATCTGTTAGCCACCTGGTTGGTGAAAAGCCTTCTCATATCCTTTGCCCATTTTTTAACTGGATTATTTTTCTCGTTGAAGTTTTGTAGTATCTTGTAGATAATGGAGATTAAACACCATTCAGATTCCCAGTAGCCAATTTTTTTTTTCCCAGTCTGTATCTAGTCTTTTTACTGTTTGGTGCAGTCTTTGGATGAGCATGTTTGATACATATTTTCAGGTGTTTGGGCATTGTCAGTAATGTTTTGTTGTTTGTTTACATGGTACATCAATTGATAAATGGTTCTTGTTTATTTATGTGGTTGGTTGCATTGAGTTTTTATCTAATGTTGAACCATCCCTGCATCCCTGATATGAATCCCACTTGGTCATAGTAAAGTGTTTTTTTATGTTGTTGAATTCTTTTGGCTAGAATTTTGTTGAGCATTTTTGCATCTAAGTTCATGAGAGATGCTGGTCTGTAATTTTACTTTTTTGTGATGTCTTTACCTGGTTTTGTTATCAGAGTTATGCTAGCTTCATAGAATAACTTTGGGTATTCCATCCTTTTCTGTGCTCTGAAATACCTTTAGTAATAGTGGTGTTACCTCTTCTCTAAGTTTGGTAGAATTCCCCAGTGAAACTGTCATGGCCGAGTTTTTTGTTGTTGTTGGGAGTTTTAAAATTATTTTTTCAATCTTTTTATGTTATGGGTTTATTTAACTGTTGTATCTCTCTTTGTATTAGGTAGCTTGTTTCGAAAATTTGTCCGCTTCCTCTGAGTTTTCAAATTTGTTGGAGTAGTTTTTCACAGTATTCCATGATTTTAAATTTCAGTTGGGTCTGTTGTGATATCTGTCTCATCTCTCATTTAGGTTATTTCCTTCCCCTGTTTTTCTTTTGTCAGTTTACCCAATGGTTTATCAATTTTTTTTTTGTAATCTTTTAAAAGAGACAGCTTTTGGTCTTGCTGGCTGTATTATTTTTCTATATTCGAATTCATTTTGTTCTGTTTTTTATTTCCTTCTGGTATCTGAGGAGTTCTTTGCTGCATTCTCTACTCGCTCGTTTTAGGGTTCTTTGAACCCTTTCTTTTTGGATGTGAGCATTTATTGAGATAAAATGACCTCAGAGCACTGCTTTTGCTGTGTCCCCAAAGTTGTTGTAGGATGTATTTTCACTCTCATTTGATTCTGTTAATTTTTTAACTCTGTTCTTCATTTCTTCTATAATCTAATAGTTTTGGAGCAATGTGCCATTCAGTTTCCATGTGTTGTTATTTTCCTTTTTCTGTTATTGCTTTCTACTTTTATGGCTTTATGGTTTAAAAACATGCTTTCTAATATTTTGATGCTTTGAATTTTGTTAAGGCTTACTTTATGGCCTAATATGTAGTCTACAAGGACTGCTGGTTAAGTTCATGAACTCATCCTAGGAAATGTGCTATGTACCTCATTGCTGAACAACACTACAGTCATCTTCAGAGTACTCCCTTTGGGAAGCTATGCACCAATGCCAGCACCTAATCCACTCTTCAATAAAATTTTGAAACTTTTTCTGGGATGGCCATCAGAACTGTCATCATATTACCCTTGATGTCCTGAGTGTCATCCAAATATCTTCCTTTGGATATTTCCTTTATCTTCAGGAAAAGACAAAAAGTCAATGGAGGCCAGATCAGGTGAGTAGGGTGTTTCAATAGTTACTTGTTCACTGGCTAAAAACTCTCCCACAGACAACTATGCAATTAAGTTTGTGAATTTGCCACCATGCACAGTGGCCAATTCCAGAAAGAGTCCCAAAATTGCTTTGAAGGGTTGACCAGGTGCTGGCATGGGTGCATAGCTTCCCAAGGGGAGTACTTTGAAGGTGACCACAGTGATATTGAGCAATCAGGAATGCAGCACTTACAATTATGTTTGTGGACTTGTCAGAACTTATATACTGAAAAATGTTCCATGTGTGTTGGAAAAGAATGTATACTAGGCTGCTATTGGATCTAGTGTCTGTATGTGACTATGATGCCAAGTTAGTTGACTGTGGCATTTAGATTTTCTAGTCTTTATTGAGCTTGTTTCTGGATGTTCTGTCCTTAACCAAAAGTGTTTGAAGTCTCCTACTATTATTGCGGAACAATTTCTCTTTACAGTGCAGTTGAAGTACCTTGAAGCCCTATTGAGTGTGTAAATATAGTTGTCTTCTTAGAGTACTGACCTTTTAATTGTTGTATAGTGTCCTTCTTTATCCACTGTGGTAGATTTTAAAGTTTATCAGAAATTAATATTGCTGCTCCTGTTTTGAATGTTTGCTTCTTTTTTCCACCTTTGAGTTTTGAGTCTTTATGTCTAAGATGTCTCTTATAGGCAGCATATAGACTATCATGGTTTTTTAAATCCTATCTGCTGCTCTTGTTTTATTGGTCCATTTAATCGATTTACATTCAGCATAATTATTGATAGGTTTGAGTTTAGTGCTGTCATTTTGATACCTTTTTTGTGCATTGCAGATTATCCCTTTGTTCCACTTAATTTTATATGCTGAGTCATTTTTATGTTTTCATCTTTTTCATTGTTGTTTAGTATTTGCTGAGACTTCATGTATTTCTAGGTTTTTATTTTGCTGTGTAGGATTGTTAATTTCCTTTGTGGTTACTTTAATATTTACCTTTATTTTTACAAATTAAAACCAGTATTAATTCATTTGTACCACTTGGACTTCCTCCCTGTATGAAAGACCTATCACCACATTTTTGTAAGTCCCTCTTTTTTGTTATAATGTCATCTCTGTTACCCTATTTTCAGTGTTTTGCCTTTATTTTCATCATTTCCCTTTCTGGGTTATCACTTTAGTCTGTTTTCCATTGTAGTCTTGGGTTGTTATCTGATGTGGCTAAAGGACTCCCTTTAATATTTCCTGTAAATTTTGGTTTTGCAATCTCCATAAATTTATCTGGAACTGCCCTAATTTTGCTATCATATTTGAGAGACAGTTTTTTTGGATTGATAATTCTTGGCTGGCAATTTTATTCCTTCAGGGCTTTTTGTGTGTCACTCCATTGCCTTCTTGCCTGCATGGTTTCTGCTGAGTAGTCCAAACTTAGTCTTAGTTTCTTTGTATGCTTTTTTTCATTCATCCCTAGCCACTTTTAAAATTGTCTTCTTTAGTTTTGGCAAGTTTCATTATAGTATGTGTTGGTGTCTTTTGGGGTGGAACTAACATGTGGAGTTCACTGTCTTGGACAGGTAACTTCTCATTTTTCATCGTATCAGGGAAGTTTTCTGTCTTCAAAATTCTGTTTTCTGTTATCCCTCTCTTCTGGTACTCCAATCACTTGTTGATTACTCCTCCTCACAGAATCCTACGAAGTTCTTAGTATTTCTTGATTTTCTGAAATTTTTAATCTGGTACTTCCTCAAACATGTTGGTGTCACATCATTTCTCGTCTCTCTGATTAGCCCTTCCATTGTGTCAGTTCTGGTCCTTTGACTTGCTGTTATCTAACTCTGTCATTATCAACCTTCTGAATTTCTACTTCCTGTCTCTCTCTGCTTCCTTGCAGCCTGGTCATTTGTCATTATGCTCTGTTGCATTTTGCTTCATCTCCTTCGTGATCTCTTGAAGAGTTTTAGTATTAGTGTTTTGTATTCTACCTTTGATCAAAAGAAAACTTCCTGATTGTTTGGAAGCTTTCTGAAGCCATCATGATCTGCCTGTTTAAGTGATTTGGTATTGTCTTCATGCTATCAGTAAGTTGTATTTGTTTATCTTCACTGTGTTCTTTTGTTTCGCTTTGAAATGCCCCACTAGGCTAGTCATGTGCTAGTTTGGTTGCTGATGGCTTTGAATTGCTAACATCCTGTCATCACGTGGTTAGAGCTGTTACTAGGCACGTGAGCCCAGGAGTCCCTTTACTTTCTTGTATGGATTCAGGTGAGGTATGCAGGTAGTCACCAAGTGGGTGGCACAGACTGTGCCCTACTGTTCTAGATAGGTGAGGGTGATTGGAGTACTCACAGGTATCTTGCTGCACATGCTGAGAAAGGCAGAGGCTAACAGCCATCCCTGAGTGTCTGTGGGGAAGGCATTCCGTTTATGCTTGTACCAAAGGAACTGTTTCTGCCCTGAATTTCCAGCTCAGGTGAGTGGGTAGATTTTTTTCCCCCTCTTCCCCATTTGTTAAATTAGTCCCTCTCTTGTTCTAAGAGAGTCACTCAGGGCACATGAGTGCTACTTCTAGCTCATTTAATGTCATCAATTACAGAGCTGGGCACAGTGCAGGGACGGGAGGGGGAAATGCTTAGAAAAGGGAGGGAGGTTTATCCCAAAGGAAATTCTAGAGCCACACACAGGTCAGATGTAAGCCACTTAGTTTTGACAACTAAGTGCCATGTTTCACTGGTTCCAGAGGCATAAGCTGACTCTGCTATTGTCTCTCCCACTGAGGTCACCCTCCAACCACTGCTCCACTTACCATGCTGGCTGCAGCTGATACCTGCCGGGAGCCAGCCCTGACAACTTTTCAGGGTCACCCACAGAGGGAGGGAAGGCGTCGGCGGGAAATGAATTGAGAGAGACAGGAAAGAGTTTTTTGGTTTAAAGAAAGCCCGACCAAGAGAGCGGCTGTCTTACTTTATTATTATTTATAGTCAAGGTGATGTAATTTCCACCCTGCCCCCTGACCACACAGCCATTGGCTAATTTGAAACCGAAACCTCGTGATCTTGAGGTAACGTGATTTTCACCGTGCCCCCAACCACACGAGCTATTAGCTAACTTGAAACTGAAATCTTGTGAACTTAATTGTCAAGGCTTTCTAGATAATGGCCCGAGGCAGGTGTGTTGTGGTGATAATTGACAGTGAAAACAAAGTTATGCTTCGAGCTCAATCAGCCCTACTTATACCTCAAGGTTAAAAGGTACAGGAGGAAGTGTCTAAAGGTTATAATCTCTATTTGTTCCTTCTTTGCTCTTTATTCCATCTCCTCCTGCGGAGACAGTAAACACCTACCGTCCCCCACCCTATGCCTTTCTTAAACTGTTCTAAAAAGGATAATTCTTTTCACATGGGGGGGAAGTGCAGTTGGGGGAAGTCAGCAGGGCTGGGTCGGCCCTGGCATTCCTGGGCTCAGCGTTTGTCCTTGTGCAGGGAGGTGAGGGGGTATTGTTGAGGCGAGTTTATGATGAAAAATATACAGCCAGAAATATGTCAGGGTGAGATGCGTACATACCCCATCACAGAGGCTTGTAGCTTTGCTCACAGGTCTTTGTGGGTGACGGGCTTTGGCAGATACCCAAGGTCAGGTTTGGCTTGTCCTAGGTATGTCTTGGCCTACTCCTCTTCCCCTGTTACTCAGTCCAGTTTCTCAATTTTCCATTTGATGTTCAGGATTCCTACAATGTATTATGTAATCATTTGTTCTTTGGGGTCATTGTTAAACAGAGCTCACAGGAAGCCATCTGACCACTACATCATCTTGGCCCTGGACCTCAGCAGCATTCTGTGGGCTGAGCTTGTTCCTGGGCCAAGTGGAAGACCCGTTGCCCACACATTTGTGTGTCTTTCATTCATTCTCCCCATGTCTTCGTGCATTGCCTTACACCAACCTAAGCAAATATCCCCATGTCTCTGGTAAAATGTAATTTTCCCTCTAAAGTCTAATCTCAGTGTTTCTAAAAGGCTTGCCCTGTGCATGCCACCAGTGACTGCAATGTCACAGTGTATCCAGTCTCAGTGTTCTAAACTTTTTTGACCATTAACTAAACACAACTCATAGTGAGCCTACAGGACAGACAACTGCCCCATATGGTTTCCAAGGAGTGGCTGGTGGATCTGAACTGCTGAGCTTGTGATTAGCAGCTCTTAACCACTATCTACCAGGACTCTTTTCACCACGAGCTACAGTAAAAACTGCATTGTAATGCAGTGTATGTGTAGATTTTTATACAGAGAGCTGTTGCAAATGTTTTAAAAAAACCCCACAAACCATGAAACAACTCTACTGCATAACCACTTAGTTTCTATTAAAATTTATCACCCACAAAAATTGATTTGAAGACTAGCTAATGAGTTGGGCCCTACAGTTATGCACTGCCGTATTACTTGAATAGTTAGATAACCAGTGAGAACAGTCTAACACTTTTTCCTCTAAGCGTAGTGACCAATGTCATGTTTATGCAGTAAAGTTATCAGAAGTTTGAGAAACTCAAGACCAGGATCTTTTAATTGAGGCCTTTGCAGAGAAGGCATTTATGGTCCTACAGCAGAAATCTGGAGTGGTACTGTCACACCTGCATACTGTGATGCTAGAGAGCTGCAGAGAAACCCTGGTGCCACAGTGGTTAAGTGCTCCAACTGCTAACCAGAAGGCTAGCAGCTCAGACCCACCAGGCTCTTTGGAAACTGCATGGGGCTGCTGTACTCTGATCTGTATGGCCACTATGAGGTGTAATCGACTCGACAGCAGTGGCTTCTCTTGGCTTTTAGAGAGCTGTTTCTTAGGAGTCCTCAAATGTTCTGCTCATCTCTAATATCCACAGATTGGTCACCGAACACAGTTTGTTCAGTCCGTCCTAAGCCACCTCTCTTGAGTCTTCACAACGGAACTGCCACCAAGTTGGTTTGGGGCTGCCTGCTCCAGTAGCCAATTCTGAGACAGGTGAGTTCCAAGATCTTTCACGTACACTGGTACACAGGAGACAAAGCCTGTCTCTGAACAGAGACCCTGAGTCATTTTACATTTTGTGGGAAATGGGGTTTTATACATATTCATTGCATTTCTATTAAAAGGGGCCAGGCTGACACTTGAAATGGTAATGGGAGTTGACTCCTTGCTCCCTAATTGGTCTGGCTACAGCCTGGAGACATATATCCAGTGCTTCTGGTTCCTTGACACAGACTTCTTGGTTCCTAGGCAGGACTCAATATGTGATGGACTCATTTGGCAGTCACCTAGGGTTCTTGTTGGCACAGTTCTAGACAACTAACCTGGAAACAGGTCAAACAGGGAGATAACGGGGAGTGGGATGGGGGTCGAGTCCTTTGGGTGTGGTCACAGTGGTTACACCTTGGATATGCTGAACTTTTTCTGCCATCATTGACTCAGATTGCTATTATTTGTTCTCTACAGTCTGAAAGGACATTCACCATGAGTAATGGTTTAACAGTGGAGGAATTAAAAAAAACACAGTTAATACGGTCAGGAATAAGTTTAGAAGAGAACGGTATAGGTTATGTTCAGGAAACCATCTTTGATTGCCTGTTGCAACATGTCTTACTCTCATCTGCTTGTGTTGTTGAAACCAAAATCAAACCTTCACCATCGAGCAGATTCCAACTCACAGTGAGCCTACAGATTCCCGTTTATAAAAGGCTATTTTCCAGACTGTAAGCTGGCACTCCTCCTGTACCTGATGGTGCCGCCTCAGCTCCGCCACTGTTGCAGCACCACGTCCCCTTTCTGGCTTCTCCAGGGATCGTCAAGGTGTGCTTCCGACTGATCTCAAGTATAACCCAAACCTTGGCTTTCTGTTCACCCTGCTGTCAATGCTGAATTGAGTTTCAGGATGTGAGCACGCTTCCCTGTCAGCTGAGAAATGTCTAACTGGCCACTCACTTCAGCGACTAGTGCCTTCTAGGGGAAGGCAGTAATTGAGTGGTATGTGAGCAAGGAAGCACAGTGTGTACATACTACTCAAGACACGAACACCACTATAAAAAGTGAACTGCAGAATTTTCTAAGGGCACATTTATGAATGGAAGGTAGAGAACCAGTGAAGGCAAAAAAACACAGGGGTTAGGGTTAGACTGAAGGGGCATCCAGGACCAAAACCCAAAACAAGGGGTCATAACCTTTCGCACGGAAGGAAATCTTACTAACAAAGGCCATGAGTGAAACACACTGACAAATAGGAGAATGTAAGTCCATCCTATGGGCCTCAATTGTCCTTGGAGAGACCGGGGCAGCTGTTGGCCAGGTGGGGGTCTCAGGAGCTGCAGCACACGAAGGAAATCACTGGGCACCACAGTGCTTACTTGCCAGTCTACCGCAGACAGCTGGTCTCGGCTTGGATGGAGCCTCCCCACCAGCCCTGCAGCTACCAGGCAGTATGATGACGTAGTCTGGGCCCCTGCCATGCTTCCAAGGCCAGGCACTGAAGCCACCAAGGGTATGAAGCACCGGCAGGGGCTGACAAACCAAAAGAACTGAAGTGGTTAAGCTGACAAGGGCTTCTGGGTAGCCAGGTTCTCCTTGAAAGTTGTGAGCCAAGATCAAAAGCTGACGTGCTCTCTGCTTCTCTGATTAATGTCAAGGGGCTAGTGGATCACTGCCCATGACTGCTAAAGTAACTGACTGCTGTCCCAGCAGTTTTCTTTCTCCTTGCCCCTTACAATGGGGTAAGCTCTGACATTTAGAAGAAAACAAACACCTGCCCAGGTTGCTTACTAGCAATGACAAGGATGCCAAGAAGACGCATCTTGCTGTCACAGCCCTCAGCTGGGCCACTGAAGCAGCACCACTGAAAAAGGTGCACCGAAGGCAAAGGGGAAAAAGGGAGAGGACACCCGAGGGTAAGCCCAACTGGGGAAAACCACGAAACAGACCATGGAACAACTGTGGAAGCTCAGACACACAGATGTCAATTACAACATTTATTTACAGTTTCCTTTTTACCGGCTCTGCAGTCTAAACTCCGGGCATGACCTTATTTGAAGGATTCTAAGATGCACATCTAAATAGCTCTGAAACTGGGACACTACTGACCAAACAGCAACTGTGCAAAAACCTTCTGTTGACACCTTCTCTAAGAGCTGGCAGCTTAGCATCAGGCCACCAAAGGCTGAAGCCTAGGCACAGGGCCGGAAGGCATGGAGATGAAGTCGGCCCCCCATACCACAGGCCCACAGAGCTCATAGGAGGCCAGGTACCGCAGCCCACAGTCTGTGTCTAGCAGACAGCAGTGACGCTGTGCAGACAGTTACCTGTGACCAACGCATCAACGGCCAGGTCAGGAAGTACCAAGTGAGCAGCTTCAACCACATCCTCATTCTAAGTCAGTGTCCCAGTAACTGATCTTCCCAGTAACAAATTTACCATGTCTGTATTTCCTGTTTCGTTCCTATCGCACCAAAACACCAGCATCTCAGTTCTCAAGTGTGGTGACAGCACCCACGCCAGGCCACAGCTGCTCCTGAGTTGCCCCTTTTATTTGCTTTCACTGATGCCACTGTCACTGTCACTGCTGCTGTCGCTGTCACTGTCACTGCTGCTGTCACTGGTCAGTGCGGCAAGTTTTCCCAGGGAGTCCCTAGAAGGAAAACACACCAGGTTACAGTACAACTCGGCCAGGGAATGAGGCTCCTGGAGTCTCACACTCACCTGAGCTATCACTTCTGAAACCACAAAAGGGACATTACAGCCATGCTCAACCTCAAAAAGAAGAGGTTCCAAACAGTCAAATCTATAGGCCTCCCTAACTGGTAGGACAGAAGAATAATTTTTAAACGTACACACTGACTTTTCACAAGGTGAGAAATGAATTCAGGGAATACAAAGCTATCAAAGCTATCAACGTTTCAGCGAAGGAACTCTCACTCCTTCCTGGTGAGGGTAGAGGCCCACTTACTTCTCCTCCTGACTGAGCGTGAACCCGGCCAGCACTCTCTGAGTGAGGTCCTCGCAGACGGGCAGGCTGAAGGCGCTGGCCAGCCTCACCACCTCCAAGGCTCGGCCGGGGCTGCTGGATGCCTGGGCACTGTCCATCAACTCACTGAGCAGCTCTTTGCTGTCAAGGAAGGATAGATGTAAACATGCCCCAAGTGACCTCTCCATCCCTTCTATCCAAGATTTATATGCAAAATTCTAACATTTTATGAAGATGAAAACAGTTGCTTTTGAAGTTAAAGTCATATGAGTTTCCCTTTTAAGAGCCAAATAAAAGAATGTTCATTAAGTAGGCCTTTGAGGACCTACTCAACGTTTTCCCAGTGTGATGCACGTCATCACTGAGCCCAGATGCCCAACAGTGGGGCGACTGTGTGTGGGCATCTCAAAAGAGTGCCAAAACATGGTGGCCACAGCAGATGAAGAAATCCAGTCACCCCTCAGCAGGAGTTCAGGCCCTATGGGTTAAGTCCAGGCTGTATACAGGGGGTGCCTGGTAATGTCAACTCACCTGGGAATCTTATTATGCTTTCTGAAAAGGTCCAGCATTTTCCTGTGCAGGATGAGACAGGAGAAAGGTTTGAAGCATGAACAGAAAAACAGGGCAACCCACTGATGGCAATGGTTCACGCCTAGACTTAGAGACGACGTGCCCTTTTCTCTCTAACTACAGCGCCATAAGCCCGTCCCACACTCTGGAGTTTGCACTGCACGTTCCCAGGACACCTGACAGGCTGCCCTACAGAGAGTGGTGGAGCATGTCCTCTATGGACCTTCCTGCAGAAATGGGAGAAGACCGAGAGGAAAACTAGAAGAAGCTGCAGAAAGGTGCCACCAGCAGCCAGGAAGAGGCAGGTGTTAGAGCTCTAATCTGAAAATGGCAATTATGAGCTGGAATTTAGAAAACTTACATTTTGACTTAGTAGATGCAAGGCTGATTAATACCCAAGAAATGCTTATATAAAATACTTAAGTTAGTGGGGGCCTAAACAATGCAATGAACTAGACAGTTTAAAACTCCCATCAGCGAGACAAGACTGTGTCCCCAGGGAAGGACTGCATCCTGTCGACAGCTGGAATTGAGCCATGGGCAAAGCACAGACTGCATTCTCTTTCATTACATGGCAGAGTCCTGTTTGTGTGACACTACCTTCTGAGGAGCAGGCTCAGATTGAGGCATTGTCTCATGCCAGTGCTCACCGTCAACCTGCCACACGCAGGCGGAAGGAGAAGCACGGACATTCAGCTCCCATGGCTCAGCTGAGGTCCGTACCCCTGCGCCAATCATCACAGCCTAGCTCCCAGCAGGTCTGTGACGACCCGCCTGAGTTTGCAGCTAGCTGACAGCAAATGCTTCTGTCACCAGGCACACAGCTCTTCATAAGCCATGTGAAAGCTCCCAGCAAGTCATGACAAGGTGAGAGGAAGGGCTGCAACTCTGAGACCAGGTGAGCGAGCAAGCTCAGCTGTTTCCTGGATATCCTTAAGAGCCACACTTTAGAGCTAACAGCCCAGTGTTCTCATCACGTCATGTTCCTGTGAAGAAGCCACACACAAGGGACCCCCAAGTCTGAGAACCAGTGTCCACGCCAAACAGAGAGCAGCAAACCGCCTGGCCTGGCCGGCCCTCACCAAGTCTCCCTCCACCGATGTCGTCTCTTCAGACAACAGGGCTGCACAAGGTCACCACTCAGAATTAAACACTGAGGGTGAGCACACGAGCAACGTGTCGATGAAAACTCACGCAGACGACAACAGCACACAGCAGACCGTGCCAGAGGGCTCGCCAAGGCCACACGCAGACATGCCTGTCCCCTAAGTCCAAGGCCCCAGCCCGTATTCTAGGCTGGAAGGGTGACGGGGAAGCATCCACACACCGAGTGACACTTCAGTAACCCTGGCGACCACATTTCAGAAATAAGTTTCTTCAACCATGTTATTTTATCTATTATGTGTGAAGTATTTAAGTTCCCAGTGAAAACTCAGTTACAGAGAAAACTCGGTAGACGTTCCAGTCTGGGTCCCGATCAAGTACCTGTCCGAGTCTAGTCCGAGGGTCTCTACCAACCAGGCTACACGCTGTGTTACACACAAAGGCTTCCTCCTTACCGCTGTGGCCGCACACTCACCAGGCCTCCTGGGCTCTCCCGGCTCTCAGGAAGAGGACACCTAGTGCATTGAGAGTTCTGGCCGACCAGCCCGAGGCCGTCTGTCCAGCATCTTGCTTCTCGTAAGTTGACTTGATGTCTGCAGCACAGTCAGCAAACGCCACCTGGAGCTGAGAGGCTCAGAGTCAGCAGACCTGCCTCACCGCTTGATGAGGGTTACACACAGGATGCTCCCCCAGGGCTGTTCAATTCTCTGGGCAATGAACGTATCCCTGGTCGAGCACTCAACTAATATGGAAGAGAGAATGCACCCTCGTCCTGCTGTCAGTAATCTCATCAGCCATGTCTTTCAACGCAGCTATGGGTTTCCTTTCTAAGAGAAAAACAGAACTTCTAAGCTGCTAATCATCACGCTAATCCCATGGCTGGCTGGGAGCAAAGGAACGAGGCTGGCTCGGGCATTCTGCTGCTGGCTGGACTGGTCTGGGTGGCAGAATTCCCCACAACAGCAGACTGGAATGGCCCTCATTAGGCCACCTGTGTGACAGGTGACACCTATCAGTGACAGTGACCCCTGACTATCAATGCACCCTTACCTCTAGTGGGTGCCTGTCCCTCGCCATGAGTGTCAGGATCTCTTCCCTCAGGTCACTGCGAAAAGCGTGGCCATATTCTTTACTATCTTGAAACAAGAAAGGAGTGCCGTGAGGGGTGGTCGTCATTAGGGAAAACCAACACTGCTCTGGACTGACTCTCATTCACAGCCAGCTGTCTGCAGGGTCTGTTCCAGGCTTCCAGAAAACCAGCAGGGTGAACTCGCAGTGATACAGTGCAGAACAGTAGTGACAGCCCATATGGGTGACCTGCTGCTGAGCAGGTGCTGTGGGCCCAGCACCCTGCACACACAGCCCACCCTGCACTCCAGCGTGACGTCTCCTATGCTAAGACACTGCTCACAGGAAGTGGGAATTGTTGGTGTCTCTCATGTACCACCCTCACAGCAGTCCTGTTAGCAGGGCAGGGCCTGTTTCTCAGTCATGGAAGCTCAGGTGCACAGAAACGGACTTTACAACATCAATGGCATCATTCAGTGGAAGGGACACAGAGCTGGGCTTATTCTGCAGTCAATTCACACACGACAGAGTCCCTCTGTGCCCCCACAATCACATGGCTTGCACTCAGGAACACTCACTGTCACTGATTCTGGTGAGCAATTAAGCCAAAGGGACAGAACACGGTAGAGAGGATGGGGCAGGTGTGAAGTCAGAGACACGTCATCCAGTAAGGCTCTGTCTGCCCCCTGACAGGCACTCCTCTCCCAGGGGACACGACCCAAACACGTACTCTGGCAGAAAGTCAGCCCTCCTCTGTCACAGGAGGAATAACTCCAGCGGTTTTAGTAATTCTCACTCATGCAATCCAGAGCGCAGCATGAGCACGTGACCGGGCAGCAGCCCTCATCACATGGATTCAGTTCAGTCAAGAACAGAAGTTATTCATCAGTAACAGTAACAATAATATGGTCCGTTAACCAAACCCCAGGGAATTTAAGTGACATGGCCTAGACACACAAGCCGATGCTGACCTTTCCAAATCTTAGGAATCATTTCCAGGCGACTGGCCACATCCAATGCTTGGAGCAGCTCTATCAATGTTCGGGAATGGGGAAAGTAGACCTGATGAATAAAAATTGGAATGCCTTTTTTAAAGCATTAATAAAAATACAATATATTCATCTACAACTATAAAGGGTAAGAAATGACCAGCCTTACTGAAGGTATCAGGTCCCGGTACCACTGCAACGTCACATCAATTTGCTCCATCAGACAAATCAAGCTGAAGAACCTGGAGCTGTGGCAGAGGGGAAAGGCGGATGTAGTCTAAAAGCCCTCCTCTGTCTAACGTAAGAGCGTAATTAAGTTAAGGCACAGCTATACAGGCTGACAGGTTACACACAACTCACAGCTCTAAAAGCATTCAATGTGAGGGTCCTGGACAATCATCACACCCCTAACAGCTGCCTCTTACAGTCCATGTTCTGTCTGCCTGAGCGACCAAGTGACCAAGCCTGTCTGGGCTCCAGCATCATCCACTTTAAAAACAAGAGTAAGAGGCTGGGAAAGAATCTCTCCAGGGACCACCCAGCTCTAACAACTCAGATATATAAAATATAAAGGGCAAAGGGTAGAGGTGAGAGGAAAGGGTATGTGGAGTTGAGAGCATCTCGGGGGGGCGGGGGGACGAGAAGGGTAGAGGCTACACTGCCCTTCCTGGTTCCCCGCTGTAATTTCTAAGGGCTCAGTTACACTTGACCATGGAACCAGAGGCATTCCTGCAGCTGTCCCTCACTGTTATTTCTAAGTTACACTTCACTATGGCCCTAGAGGCATGCTGCCTGAGATAAGCGCAGACCCAGAGCGTCACTAGGGTTATAGTAATTACACTCATCTTATTTATTGGTTCAACGTATCTGCTAGGTCTTTCCCCTGATTCATTTCCACCAACCAACCTCCCCCCAACATGATCTTTTCCTCACTGTTTAAATTTTGAAGAATGTAACGTCAAAAAGCAGATCCCCCATGAAGCCCGAAGGACGTACTGCGACTACACTTACTAGTAGAAATTGCGCTGCTGATCAGATCCAAGCAACCTCCGGTTCTCTCCGGTGTTCAAAAGGCCATGCACTTGGTAAGCAAGTTCTAGATCTCTGAGGGATGAGCACTGACAATTGGCAAGCATTAAGCATTACTCAGATTCTACCAGCCAAAGCTCCACCTACTACACGAGGAAGTAAAGTTAGTTATAAAAATATCGGCACTGATTCAATTTATCATCGGTCACTATGCAGTCTTTTCTGCCTATGAAATGATTGCTGCCAACAAGCAAACACCAGGGAAGTGTATCTGGGTGTACATATCTGAATACAAAAGGAAAAATCTGGAAAGACACACTAAGCTGGAGAGCAGTTATCTCTAGAGAATAGGAGGCACTTTATCCAGAAATTATCTGAATTTTTTCCTATGGCGGCACAGTGGAGAAGTGCCACAGCTGGGAACCGACAGGTCAGCAGCTCCACCTGTCAGGTGCTCCCTGCAAACTCGATGGGGCAGCTCTACTCTGACCTCTAGGGTCACTGTGAGTTGGAACCGAGCTGACAGCACCTCACCACCAGCACCACCGCCTGTGCTGAGCATGAGTCAATGAAAAGGAAAAAGAAAACTAAAAAAAGGCAGTCATCAACTGAAAAACGTACTTACAGGGAAAACATTAAATACTCTGAAACCTCATCTACACAGATGTGAAAAAAGGCAATTTATACAGTAAGCACAATGCAATGACGTTAGGTGACGAAAAACTAAAATTTCAGAGAAAGAGATGAAAACGAGAAAGACAGATAGGAAAAGAAGTAGAAGTCAGGAAGAAAAAGGCCCTGGGCGAGAATCCAGGCTGCTACGTAAGCTGAGGTCCAACTACAGATCAAGTCAGGAGATGGATAGGAGCATTCTTTTAAAAAGGGGACAATAATTAAACAAGAAGTGGTACTCACAACTCTCATGGCTGACAGGAAAAACATATCTGAAAATCAAAGTTCATGAGAGCCTTCATTACAATGGATGTATTAAATTTCTAAGTCACAAACAATAATTAAATTCCTGGCAATGTAACTGGTAACATGTAACATACAGCTTAAAGAATAAAAATGCAGAAGTGCGTATAGCTTTCTCATAATAATCACTCCGAAAAGTATCAACCCTGGTCCTCAGCTCCCAAATACACAAGGCCTCTAATTAACTGGCAGTCAGGAGAACAAGCTTTCGACAAGGACGCCAGGAGGGAGCAAATTCTCTACTTACCGTCTTCCAGGTCCCTTGCAGAAAATTTTTTCCCTATTAACTCATTCATTATATCATAGATGATAAGGGATGGCACTTTTGACGTGTTTTCTGCACAGACAGAATAGAAATGGGTTCTGTGAGTCCACTTCCTGTACGACCCCCAAGCCCATCACACCTAGGCCAGAGGCACACGCTTCTCCTGCCTGTGCCCTGGTCCGGCCAAGCAGGGCAGAGGGCAAACACCAGCTGAAGGAGAAATGTACCCCGTAGAGGACATACACTCCGGAGACCTGGGCCAGCTGCCAGTCTCTGTCCACCTGGGCCAAACCCCAGACCCTTCTCCTTCTCAGTCTCTTCCCAAGAAGCCTGACTGTTACTGGGGGGGTGGGAGTCAGACACCCCCCTCAACCTACATACCTAAAAAACAAACAACTTCCTTTAAAGTTTAATCAAGCTGAGAAAGCAAGAAACAAAAAAACCCCCTGCAGAATTAATGAATGTGGGCAGTCCTTTAAAATGAGATGAGCTGAATACTAATAGGTGAGAAAACTCAACTACCAATGTTTCTTGTCAAACCTTTTCTCTGCCACATCCTCATCTGGGTGCAGATATAGGTTTAACGACCGCACAGAGGCGCCTCCGCGACTCCCTTCATCATGTTCCCACTGGCTAGTACGCCTAGTTGCCTGATTAGCTACTTATTTTATTAGCTGTAGTTCTCATGATTTTAGGTGCTATCCTTCCAGTGAAGTCCTATGAGTTACTAGTGTGTCTTATTTCACAGCCAATTTATACACAGCAGACAAACTAACTCCCTCCTCCTCTCCAAACACAATCGCGGCTGCTGCCTGGGGCCAAGGGCCACCACTCTGGTCAGCATCACGGCAGGAGGACGGGACCCAGCTCTCGGGCCAGAGGTGGCAGTTCCACCACAGGCGGTGTCTCCAAGGCCGAGTGACATTCTGGAGTGGTCAGTTATCATGGAAACTCTCTGTTTCCAAGGTAAGGTCAGTTATCTGTATTTCTTTCTCAATAGACGACAGAGATTTTGTACAATTAGTTTTCCAGTCCCCAAAGAATCAAGTCCCACTGCTATTTAAAGACTCATTGACTCTGTCCTTTCTGGAATTAGGATTCTTTCTTCGGTTAGGAGCAAACGGGTCAAGATCCAACAGACCGTGAGTGCCTGCTCTGCGCCTTCTCAGCTAGACAACGAGCACTGTAACGGGCCCCCACAGCCCTGGTTCTGTTACTGAGGTAGGGATCTGATTCGGACACAACCGGTCCACGTGAGCACTGCGCGTATCTGACTCCAAGCCCACAAGCCAGACCCCGCTCCATCTCCATCTCCTGGACTGCCCTAACCGACAGAGCCAGGCGGAGCCAGACAGGCCGCTCCTGACAGGCTCCCCAGTAACCGTGACACTCACCTAGAGTGGCACCAACCAGCAGAGCTCACTGTGACGATGGCGGAAAAATGCTCGATTGTCCACGGCACTGAACAGTCTGGACACTAACTGAACGAAGGGATTCATTTCACTTTTAATTCAACAGTCGCATGCAGCCAGTAGCTGGCGTAGTGACTGGCCCACCTCTGGAGAGCACACGGTACTCCAGACTAAAGACTGTCTGCCCGCTTCCGTCTCTGTTTGTACACCAGAGTTAGCTTTCCCAACGCCTGCCCTCCAGTTCAAGTTGTATACCATGAACAAGGCTGTGACCTTCAAACTAACCTTTTCCCAGGCTGTAGGTGTTCACCTCGGAACTCTATTGTCTAAGACTTCGAAAAAGGCAACTTGTAGCAACCATATAAACTAAGAGACCCCGGTTAATTGTCTAGTTAATATACACAGGGTAATACATACCAGAGTGATAGAAGAGTTGAAGAAGGTAGTGGTAAGTTGTAAGCGAAGGTTCTTGAATTGTAATCAGGTGGAGAGAAAAAGAAGAAAATATGTCAAAACAAAACTTACACATATCGTTAAGGTATACTGAATGGAAACACATGGATGCTAGTATTTAATCAAGATTCATTCCTATTTCTCTGAACACAGAAATGCAAAGGTTAAAAGAGTTGCAAGAATTGCATTATTTTAGAAAGCCTAACTACCTACCAGAACCCTGGTGGTGTTGTGGCTAAGAGCTGGCCACCAGCCTAAAGATCGGCCACCTGAATCCACCAGCTCGTCTCTGGGAACCCTATGGGGCAGTTCTATTCTGTCCTACAGGCTGTTACGAGGTGGAATTGACTCAGTGGCAATAGGTTTAGTTTGGAGTTAAATGCCTACTAAAAAAATATTATAGCTGAAGTACTTACGAATCTTTATTGCGTAACACTAAAGCACACTCAAGTGAAATGATTTCCAAAACATTCCACCAGTAATTATTAAAAAACACGTACCAAACTAACAGCCTGGGTTCAAAGATCTCATCATCCTTGAAAATGCCATGGAACTTAAAACTGGCTTACTTGTGTGGCACGATCTGCCCAGAACTAAGAGCCGCTGAAAATTCAGTATAGCTTACTGCTAAGAACATGAAGGCAGGGACAAAGAGGCTCGCGACACTGTGAGCAGACGGAATTCCACGTGCCAAACAGTGAAAACAGAATTTCCACCAGTTTACGCTCCAGTGAGCAATCCGAGTCCCCACCCTCGTGCCTGACTCTCCGGGAGGGGCCTCCAGGACACAGGCGCCTCACCTATCCCGACGGCCTTCATTTCACGCAGGGTCTGTAAGGCTGGCACTCTCCCAACCGCATACAGCTTTCGGAGACATTTCAGAATGCCGTTAAAAGTCTGGAGATTTGGTTTCACCTTCTGGGCAGCCATATGTCTCAAGAGCTCCTGGGTGAATCAAAACCAGGAAGCATTTTGCACGCTTGTGTAGATCATTTGCCTAAAGACAGTTTTTCACACTTAAAAAAAGAAACAGAATCTGTCACCAGGCCATTATTTAAAACAGGTTAATGAAGGTAACCCTGATTTACCGATTACTGACGGATTTGCAGGGCCAGTGCCTGTGCTGGGAAAGCCTTTCAGAGAGGCACTCCCTCGAGGGACCCCACCCAACCTGGTCCAGGTGTTCAGTTGTTTTTAGGCCTCTGTCCAGTGGATCTCCTGGGACAGAGTCAGGTACACGAAAACACTAGGATGGATGTTGTGCTTTTTGCTTTTTTAGAGGATTAGTACCATGTAAAAACATGCTATTATTCCTAACCAGAAACCCTGGTGGCCCAGTGGGTAAGTGGTACATCTGCTAACCAAAAGGCTGGTAGTTCAAATGAGCAGGTCTTCCTTGGAAACTCCACGAGGCAGTTCCACTCTGCCCTATAGGGTCGCTATGAGCTGGCATCAGCTTGATGGCAGTGGGTTTTTCGTATTTCTAACCACTCAAAGAATCAATCAAGAGACTTCAGTTTTTTGAACTTAATCTGGTAATTGTATAGTGAACATGTGCTACTTTTCTGATTAAAAAACTATTATGAAAAATAAGTGAATAAACCAACCCAGCTCTTCATGAATTCTGCATGGATCAAGTAACTTTCTCTTCCCAAAGATGAGAGAGAGCTACCTAACTTCCAGGTTACAGGAAGGACCATGTGACAGGTCCCCTCCCTGAGCGCCCATACAGTGACTGCCATGGAGGTAGCTGATGACTACCGGCAGCTCCAGGTCATGTTACTCCTTTCCAGTAACTCTAGTATCGGGAGCAGATACTGAAAGTTTAGTAGAGGACAGAAATAGAGTTCTTCTTACCTGTATTTTACTCCATTTCTCCTCAAATGCACCCTTCATGGTATATACTGTGGCTTCAATCAAAGCATTGAAGGTGTGTACATCAGCTACAAAAGAAGAACACTACTGCAACACAACCAGGGGTGGAAGATGAGCTAAGAGGCTCAATAGACACAGTGAGATGGCCCTGCCACAAGTCCACGACACCAGCAAGCCAGCATGCTCACCAGCTCTCGTGCACCAGTCCCCACGCCACAGGACACGGACTGAAGCAAGACCTCCCATGGATTGTTGAAAGAGGGAAAGAGGAAGCAGGGGAGGAGAGGCGTTCCAAAAACACACTCACCACTGAGTCTGTTGTTCAGCAATTCCGTGTACAAGTCTAACGCCTGCTGGTTTGCTCGGTGCTGGAAGAAACGGGGAAAGCTGAACGAATTCATTTTACAAGTATCTGGGCATTCACTGTTTCAGAGTTTGGGAATAAACAGACAAGGTCCTGACTGTCTTGAAGCTGTGGTTCTCTAACTGGGGCAGTGTGGCTGTCCTGGGGACAGTTTTGTGGTCGTGACTGGGAAGGTGAGGGTACGACTGGAATCCAGTGGGCAGAGGCCAGGGAGCAACTCAACATCCTAGGCACACTGGACCACCCAACAACAACCAAGGACCCATTTCACGTCACCAGGGTAAGGACACAGGCAACTGAAGGTGTGAAGGACAGTACCTTCACCATCCCCCGGATCATTGTGCAGTAGGAATGCGCGTTCTTTTCTGGCATCAGAGCGAAGAGCCTCTCGGCGTTGTTGCCTTCTCTAGGCACAAGAGAGTCAACATGAACTGGAGGAAATAGGAAAAGCCACTAAGAGTGACCATCACTTACTGGGAACTGACTACATTCCAGACACGGAACCGAGTGCCGCCCACATATTATGTCATTTAATTCTCACGACCCAGAAAGGAAGCTATGATCATTGTAACTTAGAAAAAGGTAAAAATCCAACACCCAGAAACCTTCTGTCACCCAGGGCTATGCAGTCAAAACAGCAGAACCAGGATTTAGAAAAGCAAACTGTACAAGGTACATAGAGAAACTTCCCCATCCTTCCTCAACCTCCAGATACAATTCCCCAGAGGTAAACACCTTCCAATGGATTCTTCTGTCATACTGCAGCACTTATACACTTATCCTCTTAAGCCACAAAAACACAAGGTCCCACATTACACAACTATTTGTTACCTTGTTCCTTCCCTTATCAATCCTTCCCACCGAATCCTACAGAACCAGGGTGCGGGCCAAGACCAGAGTCCAAAGTCCATGCTCCTGACCAAAAGGCTCAATGGTTAAAAGCTACCCTAAGAACTTCATTGTTGATTCTATTAAATCCATCACTTCAAATAAGATGTGATATAAATGATACTTTGCCTGCTCTACATTTTTGTAAGTGTCTTTAATTCAGAACGTCGTCCCTTAAAAATTCTGGCTTCATGAAGTACAAAGCAGGTCAGTGTAACCTGGACTACACCATAGGTGAAAAGGTTTTCTAAATTCAACCCTACATTTCAAAGGACAGAGTAGCACGGACAGGGGCCTCGGGACCATGTTTTCAGGGGACATCGAGGGTCTTCTTCCAAGACAGTCTCCTGTACCCCACATTGGCAAGTGGCGTCTGGGGTCTTAAATGCCAGCGAGCTGCCACCTGAGGAACATCAATTAGTCTCAACTCACCTGGACCAGGTGACAACCGAAAACCTCAAAGACAAGAGAAAACACGAGCCCAGGTGACACAGGACCCACACAACTGGGAGACCACAACAGTACGACACCCGAGGAACCAGATGGTGCCCAGCCACCACCAGTGACAGCCCTGATAGAGGACATGATGTAGCGTCTCTGACGTAGCATGAGACAAAGGGTGTGCAGATCTAGAACTCCACTAAGACCCCAATTGACGGTCTGACAACCTGGAGGGTCCCGTGGCCACATGGCCCCTGGGCTTGCTGCTGCCCAGGGCTGAAAGCGGGACCAAGGCCAAGACTCTGGACAAAGAATGAACTGGACCTGGGCACAGACAGCAGCGTAGGTGGTGTGTGTGCTTTCTGGTTTAATAGATACATGAGGCTGTCCTACTGGGTCCTTTTTAGAGGGGAAAGAGGAGGGTGAAGAAGAGGAGACAAACGCTGGCTGAGTGGATATTAAGAAGTACAGGGTGGAAAGGAAGAGTGTGCTGTCACAGGATGAGGAGAGCAGACAGAGTTGCAGAGAGGTAGGTACTCAGGATTTGATACGGGAAACTGACTAGATTGTAAGCTTTCACTTAATCACAATACAAAAATCTAAAAAAAATCCACCAGTCACTACTTGGAAACCCTACAGGGCAGTTTTACTCTGTCCTATATGGTCTCTGTGACTTGGAATCAACTCAACAGCAATGATTTTTAACCTTAAAAAAACCAAACGAAACCCACTGCTGTCGAGTTGAGTCTGACTCATAACAACCCTAGAGGTCAGAGTAGAACTGCCCCAGAGTTTCCAAGGAGCACCTGGAGGATGGGAACTGCTGACATTTCGGTTAGCAGACATAGCCCTTAACCCATTATGCCACTAGGGTTTCCTTTAACCTTAAAATTAACTTTTAAATTCTTGAATGCAGCTAAACATTATGTTTACATTTTGTTGGAAACTGGGAATCTTTTTGCTTGCTGGACAGCAATCCTAACTTAGCACTGCATTCTGGCGCATGTACGGAACCCTGGTGGCACAGCTGCGAACAGCTCAGTGGCTTGCAATCCCATCCCCCAGCTGCTCCCCAGAAGCCCCCTGGGGCCGTTCTCTTCTGCATACAGAACTGCTGAGTCAGAACTGCCTTGATGACAATGGGTTTGGGTTTTAGTATCTTTTTACACAAACAAAATACATCATATCTTTCAGAATAAAAAAAAATGACTTACAGGCGTACACTGCAAGACAGCAGCGCTGACAAAACAATCAAACACACGAAACTATCGCGTGAAGGTGACAGAGAACTAAATGAAATACCCAAACAAACATCACCCTTGAACAGGTTTTTGTGCTGCTGGAACCTCGTAACTACAACGACGTACCTCCAAGTGCCTTTAAGCAGATGACCAGTCTTCCTAGGTTTCTCGGAATCTTCCCCGGTGGCTTCTTCCTGAAGTGAATTGTCACCAACAGAGATAAAACAGAGGTTAAGATAAGTGAATGCATTCTCCCCGTTAAGACTCCTCAAAATCCGGAAGGGGAAAGGAACTGCAGACACGTAAAAGACGAAGCAGAAAGGACAGAGAAAACCTACTGTTCATTTATGCCCACATACATTAACTCCTTAATGGTAAGTCAGCTCATTTAGAGAGGAAAAGCAATGGTGGCCTTAGGCAACAAGTGAGGACCTGGACACAAGATGCAGCCAGTGCCCCATCTGGCCGGGACCAGAGAGAGGAAACGGAAAATCAAATGACAAATGCTATTCCCTCAGGAGCAGAAAACACTTGGAAAGATGTCTGCCTTGATCCACACAAAAATATTGTTCATTATTAGTGTGAAAATAATCTTTCTGAGTATACAGATATCAGTTCACGTCTTGATCAGTCTTAGCAGTTTTAAGCACTGACCCAATACAAGCAGTCTGCTTTTAAAAAAAGGAAGAGAAACCTTCATGGACTGAATCCAAAAATGTGGGTAGTCACTTGGCTGGGCCGTAACTCCCAGTATTTTATGACTGCCCCCATTTGGTGATTTTCCTATGTCCTATGTTAGATGTTAGAGACGGTTAGGGTAGGACTATAAATCCCTCTGGGGTTGCTTCTGAGTCAGCCCCAACTTGACTGCAATAGGTTTGGTTTTGGTTTTTTAAGGTCACCTCCCCATTTGAATGTAAATGGAATTTCCCCGTAGTGTGGCTTGGACTACCCTTTAGCCTTTTACCTGACAAGAGATAAAAGCAAAGGGAAGAAAACAGAGAGCTGGGAACCTCACACCATCATGAAAGCAGCACTGGGAGAAGAGTGCATCTTTCAGACCTGAGGTTCCTGTGCCAAGATGCTCCCTGGACAAAGACTGATGCTGCACAAGGACTTCCCCCCAGATCCAACAGGGGGAAAGCCTTCTCTTGGAGCAGACATCCTGAGTTTGGACTTGTAGCCTACTGGACTACGTAAGAATAAACTTGTCTTTGCTAAGGCCATCCACTTGTGGTCTTTCTGTTACGAGTAGTGCTAGCTGACTAAAACAGAATTGCTTGTCCTGTATTTACAAATGAAACTCTGGGTCGAGCCTGGCATCACTCAGAGCTGGCTTGGTAGGCCTGCCGCCCCGGGGCTGGGTGGCTGGGAATGGAGAGGCAGATGGTGAGCCTGGCCAGCAGCTCCAGAAGATACTCCGGACCATGATTTGTCACAGCAACCCACTGCCTAGAAGTTTAATTACTGTTTATAAATAATCCCCATTTGAAGGAGAGAAATTAAAAAAGGCAAATAAATAAAATTCACCCATAATCTAACACCCAGAGAGACTTAATTTTTTCATGATTTTTCTTATGCGTACGAAAACAATGTTTACAGAAACAGGCAGAGAATGCACAGTTATGCAGCTGTTTCCCCCCTTACGAATCTGCAGCAGAGCCCTGGTGGTACAGTGGTTAGGTGCCTGGCTGCTAACTGGAAGGTCAGTGCTGTGAACCCCCCAGCAGCTCTGCAGAAAGGACACGAGCCATGGGCGCACATGAAGATCATGGCCCCATGCACCCCAGGGTGCATTCCACTCTGTCCGCTGCGGCTACTCAGCTGGAATCAGATCAGTGACTGGGTTTTTGTTAACACGGGTTTTCACACACCCAACAGACACGCACGTGTGTTCTCCAGCACTATCCCGTGCCATCACCCCACCACCATAATCTGATCAACCCACTATTGGACACCAATTACTTGACTTGTGTTTTTCTTTTCTGCTTGACCTTACATGTAACTTTGAGTATCTTGTACACTCACTTTTGTTGACCTGAGTCAAAGGTTTCTTTGGGACCTATCTCTGGAAGTGAAGCCCCAGGCTGCGGCAGGATGGGACTCATCCTGCAGGCCAGCGCTCAGCAGCCCCCTCCTCTGGGCACCCATCCAGTGGGCTCAGGCCACACTATCAACTTCCCTCTGTTGCCTGCACATTTTGTCTTTACTGATGTGGTAACGGAGGGGTCTGCCCAGACCCTTCCAGAAGCTTGGCCTACATGTGGAATCAAGGTCAGAATATTTTAATACAGGGAACCAGGGTTAAAGAACCTGTTTAATTCTCTTCTCGTCCTGTGCACCCCTCTTTTTACCCAAATTAGGGCACCACGTCCGAGTCCGAGGCTTTCATTACTACCTGGACACACCGCCCAGGAACCAGCCTCATTTGGAGAAAGGTGTTCCTTCCAAAAAAAAATGTAGAAACCAACGTCAGAATTATCTCTCCGAGCCCTAGAAGGCCATTACCAATTCTTCCGACTTCTCAGCTTGTTGAAGATGGTAATCAGCCGGGGGTTCCTGGTCACCGTAGTAACACAATAAATCCAGGAGACTGTTGGCTGTTTCCAGAGACACAGAAGTTCCTGTGTGGTGAGGAAGAAGCAGAATCTTGAACACTCAAGAGGTAAAAATTAGGTTGAAAGTCTTCCCTTTTTCTATCAGCTGTGACTTTGCTGGCTATACACTCAAAATCATCCATCACTTTTATCAACTGATAAATATTCATTCAACATCGACTTAAAACACCTGGGTGATGCAGGTGGACAGAATCTCTGCTAACTGCGGGGTCTGACAGAAAATATTAGCACCTACGATGGCCCTGGACCCTGAGCTCACTGATGGCATGTGTTCACATCCTGTCGCTGTGGGCGTCTGCGGGGTGTGCCATCAGGAGAGCTCAGGGTGACTGTGACACAGAAATGCAGTGCTGTCAGATCTTGCTGAGGCCTGAGGTGGACAGGCAGCAGGACTGGGAGGAACCACCAAGGCAGCAGTGCAAGAGAACACTTCAGACTGATAGGTGACAGAAAGAGACCCACAACAGGACACTGCAGGAGAGGCTGTGCAGGGGCATCTGTTAAGATACAGAGTCCCCTATCTTTGCCTCAAAAAGGTAGATCCCCACTGCTGACATCAGCATCTGTGACCAGCTAAACATCACCCCTTCCCACACATTACTGAATTCCAGAGATCAAGTACCTGGAGCTAAAGCCAAGTGCCAAGTGCCGTCGTAAATCAGCACTGAAAACCCCTCATGGGCAAGAGTGCCCTCCAGTGGTTCTCAGGAGAAGATGGCATGTCCTTGGCTGCCGGGCTGATTCTGACTCACAATAACCCCGTGAACTGGAGGGGAGCTGCCCCGCGGGGCTCCCAGTGCTGAGGCTTTCATGCCTTGGACTTGACTGACAGCTGGGAGCGTGGCTGCTGTACCACCAGGGTGCCCAATTAAAATCTTCCCCTCAAATTACAGTACAAAATTAAATTTAAAAAGTGACTCAAGTTCAACACGAAATAGTAAAACAGACAAAACCACAAGAGCCAATGAAATACAATATATGAAGAAGAAATTTCTCCCTTGGAAGCCTGACTAATGCAAAGAATGGATCATTCTCAGACACTGTTGCTGAATTGTTTCAAGAAAACAGACAACCAGCTGAGGCCAGGAAACAAAAGGAAGGACAAGATAAGACTCATTAAGAAAACTGAAAACATTACAAAGAAAAACAAACAAAATACAACGAGAATTTGAGAAACAAAAGCAATGGAATTACAAACAATATTCAACCCATGTGGAACAGGCAGAAGACAAAATGAACTGGGAGACGAAATAAGTTATCAAATCTCAAGAGAAATAAAAGAATACAGAAAAGAGAAAAAATGGAAATACAAGATTCAATTAAGAAATGTGACACTGGAATTACTGGAATACCAGAGCACTATGACAATAATAAATGCACACAAATGATTTTCCAAGACAAAGACAACGTCTTAGATCTGAACAGACAACCAAGGCCTCAAATAAAAGAAGCTACTACATAAGTCACAGTCAGCAGAGACACAGAAAGATCAACTCTTTGTAGCATCTTGACAGAATTCTTGTAAACCAATGACAAGGGGAGAATTCCGCAAACAGCAATAGGAAGACGAAACACGGTGCGAATTTCTCCCCAGAAACTCTAGCGGCCTGAAGACAAAGGAGCAACATGTGAGGTCCAACAACTAAGGCTGTGAACTGGTAAGTGCTACACAACTCCCTCGCTGTGGAGCATCACTACGGTCACCTCTGAAGTCTTCCCTTTGGGAAGCTATGCGCCAACACCTAGTCCACCCTTCAAAAGTTTTGGAACTTTTTCTGGAATGGCCATTGCACATGGTGACAAGTTCACAAAATTAATTGTATAGTCGTCTGTGAGGGAGTTTCTAGACAGCAAACAAGTAGCTATATTGGAATACCCTCCCTGCTCACCCAATCTGGCCCCCAATGACTGTTTTTGTTACCCAAAGATAAAGGAAATATTGAAAGGAAGACATTCTGATGACACCCAGGACATCAAGGGTAGTATGACGACAGCTCTGATGGCCATTCCAGAAAAAGAATTCCAAAACTGCTTTGCAGGGTGGACTAGGCGCTGGTGTCGGTGCATAGTTTCCGAAGGTGAGGACTTTAGAGGTGACCACATAGTGATGTTCGGTAATGAGGTATGTAGTACTTTTTCTAGCACAGGTTTACAAAACTAATTGTCAGTCCTCACATATAATGAGAGAAGAGAGCCTGACGAATTAGAGCCTTTCCTAAAATACCAGAAGCCTGAGTGCTTGAAATCTGGAGAGTTATATAGCCTGGCAGTGTGGCACAAGAAAAACCCCCATGCAAGTGCTTCCTGTGAACAGTTTGACCCCCAGAGAAAGGAGAGCCCCTTCCTTACAACTTAAGAATTTGCTTATCTTTGTCTCTGTAACCGTATTAACACCAGTTAGAAGGTAGAATGATAATCTGCAAAACTACTAATACCAATAGGAATGCTGTATGAAAATTTCTTTGTTTGAACCTTCTGTAAAGCATACATAAATTCTGGAATTTAGCAGGACGGGGAACGCAGCCATTTTCGCACTCAGTCCACTGCGTTCCACAATCTGGAATTAAAGGCCCTTCCTCTAGCAATTAACGGTGTTAGGGGTGATCCTTGCTCCCCAGAGCTTTGTTTAATGGTTATTTGTAAACTCCTGTTTTTCCTGCAATGATAAAATACTGGGTAACAACTGCCAACCCAGAATTCTTCACCCAGCAAGCTGTCATTCAAAAACAAAGGGGAATTCAAGACTTTCCCAAACAAGCAGAACCTCTGGGAATTCGCCACCACCAGACCAGTTCTGGAAGTATTACTCAAGAAGTAATCGAACTGGAAAAGCATCTATGCCTTGGGGAAATTAAAAAAGAGAGGGAACGTTGAAAAAAAAAAGACCAACAAAACAGGCAACTGTAAAGATGAAGAATTAGATCTGGCAGTAGTACTCTACCGTGAACGTGAGTACAGAGTAAACTTACTGAACACAGGCCGCACACTGACGTGAACGGAGACGCAGCAACAGCAGTGGGGGGGAAGGGGCAGATGAGGAACACATTCATCACGTGAAAAGCTGAAGAAGCCAGCAGGGTGGTATCATCAACGGTAGGTGGTGTGGAGTCACCTCCGACTCACGGCAACCCCATGTGCCACAGAAGGACACCCTACCCAGCCCTGTGCCACGTCCACAGAAGAAATCAAAAGTAAACATTTAAAACTTCCTAGGTAAATGGAAATTAAAAGACATCCTATCAGAAGCAGTGCTCAAAGGGAGACCTCTACCCATAAAAACCTACACTACAAAAAAATCCCAAATCATTACCCTAAACTGACAGCTTCAACAAACAGAAGGAAGAGCACAAGAAGACAAAGGCTATTAGGAAAAAAAAAAAGAAAAGACAAAGATCAGGTAAGAAATACAACAGGAACTACAAAAACAACAGAAAGAATCACCACAACCAGAAGTCCGCTCTTTGAAAGGATCTCAATAAGAAAAAACTTTTAAGATACCACTTAAATTTCAGAAGGCCTGGGTGCAGAGCTTCTAAGCCTGTGAATGAGTGATTGTAAATGGCCAAAAACAGCTGGAAGGCATCACATCAGATCCTGGATGGGTCTGGCCCGCTGAATGTGACCCACACCCAGGCCTACATCTGTTCATTCTTGAGAGGTGAATTCACCTGAGGAAGTAGCCTTTGCTATGTGCTTTGTAAGGAACTTCCCCAAACTCTATTTGAATCCATGCCTGCTTTACTACACTATTACCCATTCTGTTCACTAAATAAAAATGATCTGCCTGATGCCTAAACTAGGGTTGGGGCATCAGAGATACCAGCTTCCCTCTGTCCCCATAGAAACTGTTGATAAACCCAGTTTCTAAGGAGAGGGTAGTTTCTTCTCATGTAATTTAATAGTAACTGTTTATCTAGTGCCTCTTTAAGTATACTGGGCCAAGAGGAATGCAATATGAAAATCTGTATACCTGTAACTGCCAATTAATACATGGAAATGCCTTTGCCAGCTTTCTTGGAAAACCATATAGATATGTCTGATAACCGAACGGGGTGTGCGGCCATTTTTCAGACTTAACTCCATCCACCACACCGCTAGCTAATAAGCAGCCTCTTCCTCTACAAACACAGTGGTGTCGAGGTGCTTACTGCTCTGCGGGCCGAACTTTATCTTTTTCCTGCTACAATGTAAAAGAGATCACAACTGGTCACAGTCATGACAAACTGCACTGTTGCAAATTTGAAAACCTACACAAAAAGTACAAACTGCTAGACAAACATTACTGATCCAAAAGTAACACAAACAGTGGTACAAAACTTAAATACACCCATTACAAAAGACTGAAGACGTCATCAGAAAACTGCCAAAGACAGACAAAAAAAGGCCCAGGATCAAATGGCCACACTGAAGAATTTTACCCAAATTCAGAGCTGAACATCGAGCCCACTCAATTTCTTCAAAAACATGAAAATGGAAGGAACATTACCAAACTAGGACTTCAGCACAACCCTGAAACCTCAACCAGGCAAAGACAGTAGAAAAATGAATTGCAAATCAATATCCATTATGAACAAAGAAGTAAAAATTTCCACCAAATTGTACCCAATAGACTTCAAAAGAACACACACACACCATGATCACGTGGGATTCACATAACGATTTTAAGGCTGGTTCAGTGCTAAAATCAATTAATGCAATCCACCACATAAATAAAACAAAGGGGAAAAAAAAAACCTAGGATCCCATCAGCTGGTACAGAAAAGGCATTCAGTAAAACGCAGCACTCTTTCTTGATAAAAATTCGCACCAAAATCGGGACAGGAAGGAAACTGATTATCAACACAAGAATCAAACCTGCTGTTGAGGTGACACCAACTCATAGCGACCCTGCAGAGAGAAAAGAATCACCCCTCAAGTTTCCAAGGAGAGCCCAGCAGATCTGAAGTCCCAACAGGTAAGTGCGAATATGCAAAACCAATACTCCACATTACACTTAGCAGAGAGAGGCTGAGAATGTTCCTTTTGAGAAGGAGAATGTGACAAGGATGTCCATTATCACTGCTGCAATTTAACACTGTACTGGAAGCCCTAGCTAGAGCAATAAAACAACATGGAGAAATAGAGTTTCTAAATCAGAAGGAAATAAAACTGTCTCTAATTTGCAGATGTGATCCTGTTCACAGAAGACCCTAAAGATTTCACAAGGAAACTGCTGGAACTAATCTAAGAATTCAGCCAATACTGCAGGGTACAAGACCAACATACAAAACTCTCAGGTGGATTCCTCTACACAAATACACACCACCCCGAAAAAGAAATCAGGAAAACAATACCATTTACGATAACCCCTAAATTAACAAAATACCCACAAATTACCCTGATCAGGGACATAAAAGACTTAAACAATGAACTTACAGAACACAACTACAGGAAACTAAAGGAGATCTACAAAAGTGAAAACCATCTCATGCTCATGGATCGGAAGACTGAATATAGTGAAAACATCAATCCTCCCCATGCACTCTACTGGTACAATGCAATCTCAACATAAACCCCAACAACATTCTTGACCGGAATGGAAAAACTAATGACCAACTTCACATGGAAAAGCAAGGAACTCTGTACAGCCAAAGCAATAGTGAAGAAAAAGAACAAAGCAGGAGGACTCAGATTCCTTGGTATCAAAACACACACATATACAGTCGCCGTAATTAACACAGCCTGGTACTGGTTCAAATGACAGGCATACAGACCAGTGGCAGAGAACAGAGAACCCTGAAGAAGACCCAGTTATCAACAGATTTTTGACAAGGGTTCAAAGCCCATTCAGTGGGGCATAAACAGCCTCCTGAATACACCATGCTGGTAAAACTGGATATTCACCTGCAGAAAAATGATATGTGATCCATATCTTACATCACACATAAAATGGATCAAAGAACTAAATGTTAAACAAAAAAACCATATAATCTCCGAAATAAAACACATAGAGAAAACTAAGAGACTTAATCTTTTATAAAAATAGTGTACTACGCATTACAACAAATGCAGGAATAGAAGAAACCAAAAGATAGATGAGACCTCATAAAAGTTACATACTTATGCCCATTAAAAGACTTCATCAAATAGACAAACTACAGACTGGGAAAAAAATCTTCAGAAGCAACTTATCCTTCAAGGGTCTAACATAAAAACTCTATGAACACTCCAACAACTCAACCACAACAAGACAAATGATCCAGCACAAATGAGTAAATGACATTAACAAAACCTTATCCAAAGATACCCCAAAAGCCAGCACACACTGAGAAGATGTTCACGATCATTAGCCATTCCAAAAAATCCAACGTGGCTGAGTTGACCGAGGGTTTCAAGGAGCAGCTGGCAGATTCAAACTGCTGACCTTCTGGCTAGCAGCCACGCTCTTAACCACGGCATCAGGTCTCCCATCAGCCATTCCAAACCAAACTCACTGGCGTCAAGTCGATTCTCATGCACGGCAACCTTACAGGACAGAGAACTGCACCACAGAGTTTCAAAGGAGCCCCTGGAGGATTCAAACTGCTAACCTTCTGTTTAGCAGCTCCCTCACTTACCTACCACGCCACTAGGGTTTCTCCACTGGCCATCACCAAAATCCCCAAAACCAGAGATGCAAATCAAAATGATCAAGTATAGAGGTAGAAGACTTTAAGGCCAGAGGCTCTGAGAAAGGGACTTCTGCAACCCAGAGTGCTGTCAGAGCAGCACAAGCTTCTCATCTGAAAGCTGAGTGTTTTTTCCTCTTGAAGTATCTTTGTTTTATGAGACTGCTGAACTTACTCAACAGTTCCGGCCCTGCTCTTCCAACCTTCTTAAAAAGATACAGGACAATTTAAAGTCAGCATGCATCCAGCTGACATTTCACTGGAAACAAAGAGGAAAGGCTGTATCATTCCTCTATCTCTGGTACTGCCCAGGAGCCTAACGAACAAACCATGCTATGACTCTATCTCAGATGTAATTTTAAAATGAAGCCAAGGCCGCACCTGAAATCATTATTAAAGATATGACCCCGGCCATCTAACAGAGACAGTACAGTCTGTCACTTTTATTCAAAGCCATCTCCATCAAACTACCATATCCATCTTCTAAGACTACTTCTTACGACTGACTTTAATTATACTTTGTCACCTGCTTGCACTTTCTTAGTGACTTAAACCGTTACCTGCTTGCAAGAGTTGATCAAACATATCCACTGAAGCTTTGACTTTTCTGAGCCGAATTCGTTCCTTCAGGGCGGCTTCGCTTATGTCTTCAATTTGAGGTTCAAAGCACTCAGGCATTAAACACTGGAAAAGACAGCAGAAAAGTTACTATGAACAGGTAAAGATAAAAGGGTAACTCAGGATACTTTTTCTTTACCTACACATCAAAATAAAATTACACAGTTCCAACTCATGTTTCATGTATCAGACACTATCATTTCACCATGAATACCTTTTCGTAGCAAGCCTGTGTAACTACAAAAACAAACAAAAAAACCCCTCCAGTCTCTAAAACAAGGAGACTACTCAACTATCTTTTAGCCTTCTTCAAGCTGGACTCAGCTCAGTGCTTAGCTTGAGAGCCCACTATGGAGACAGTGAAGCAAACAAAACAAAACAAAACCCCACTGCTGTCAGGCCAGTATGAACTCAGAGTGACTCTACAGGACAGACTGCCCCCCAGTCTCCAAGGAGCACCTGGTAGATTCAAACTGCTGACCTTCTGGTTAGCAGATGTAGCACTTAACCACTACGCCACCAGGGTGTCCACAGTGAAGCTACAAGAGGCTTTACAGCAGCAGTAAACCTGAGTCCAGCACCCAACTGTTAATCAAAAATACGAGAGGGAAAAGATTATTATTCCACCACTGCCATTATGTTAACTCAAGATTTCAGTATTTTCACTGGCTTCCTAATTTGTCACCAGAAGTCACTGCAAGGGAAGCAGGAGAGTGTGTCTGCATACGCTGAGTTTTGGTAGGCACGGAGACTGGGGAGGAGCAAACAGTTTTGGACATGTTGAGCCTGGGATACCCATTTCCAAAGGTAGCTGCAAGAGGGCATGTGCATGTCTGTGCTGCTGGCCACTGGACAGACAGCACCAGGCACCCGGGGCAGTCGCTGCCTACACTCACTCGAGGACCTCAGAACAAAGAGGCAGTGGAAGTACACCCTACAGTCCTCAGCTGGAGGTACACGGATGCCAAATGGACTATCAGGCTGATGAAGCAGAAGGAGAGAGAGGAAAGAGAGACCAAGACTGAGCAGGAAACCACAGAGAAAGACACAACGCTGCAGGAGTGGAGTAGCTAACCCAGGAAACTGACGGTGGTGAAGACCCAAGGGACTGGTGTCACAGAAGGCCAACGGGGGAAAACGTCAAGACAGGGAGCACACTGATTCAAAAAACAGTAAAAAAGGTCAGTGTCACAAACCAGTAACACCACAGACGAAAAGGCTTCTGACTTAAGTATTGAGGGCCTTCAAGCGGTTACTCAAATATTAGCCATGAAAGCTTAATTTGTTATATTTATTTATACAATATTATCTGAAAATTAAAATCAGCTTTCCTTACCGGTATATGAGGTTCTGCTATGTCCTTCTGAAAATATCTGGGGTATGAATTGATAATAAACTTTGCTGCATTCTCTCCAGATTTCTTTGCCAATAAAAATGAACGCTGTACAAGTGAAAAAATGTAGTTGTACATTCGTATTTACATATAATTTGCCTTAAGCTCCAACTTCTACCCTAAGCAAAAACTGTTTCCCTGCCAAAAAAGAAGGCCAATCTCCAAACGACCTAACAATTCATCTTGTCTACTGAATGCAGTACCACAATTTTAGGTAACCCCGTTAAAACTTTGAGGACTACAGTACACTTAAACTGAGAGGTTGCTCTAATGTGAGAGCTTTCTAAGTATTCAAAACCCAAAACGACCACCCTCCCCACAGCCAGTCTCTAAAATCTAACTAAAGCAGTACAGCATTTAGAGAGCTGACCAATTTTGTCAGCAAATGCTAACCTTTTAAAGATTTTACAATTAACACTCACCGATTCTGCAGGGGACGCTGGTATGAGGTAAGGGTCATCCTGAAATCCATAGGGGGCAGCTGTGGGGTCCTGGGAGGAGACAGAAGTCTCTTCACTTAGATTATTATTACACAGGATCTCGTAAGTTTTGGAGATGATCAAAAGTTCCATTAAAAAGTTTTACTTATATACATGCTATGCACAAAGCACTATGTATGTATATGTACACATGCGCACGCACACACGCGCACACACACACACACACACACACAGAGGACACATACACTAATACTACACCCTCAGTTCTGCAGGACTTGGCTGTAACGATGCACAAACGATTCAGCAAAGGCACAGGCACTCACTGCTTCCCAGGGGCTGCGTCTTGCCATCACCAGGAACTGTGGCTCCCTAACTCCAGGTGAAGACCCTCTGGGTAACCAAGTCCTGGTGCCAATTTCCTGGAGTCTAGCCTTCCTTTCAAAGCATGATCACCACACAATGCTTCATCCAAAAATCCCTCCTTCAAATGGGTAAACTGCCGGGTCCCCTCAGGAGGTAGGGACAACAGCATATCTATGTCCTGTTGCCCTTCTTAAAATTTCCTAGAAAGAACCCTCAACAAACACAACACCCCAGCACCACGAAATGTCCCACTTTAGACTTTCTAAAATTACTTGCCCTAGTCCTCTCCCTGTCTGTGAACCTTCTGGAGCCTCTGTTCCACAGGAAACCCTTCATCGGTTCTGACTGTACCTTGCCAGTATGTCTTACTGATCTGTACTGTCCTGAGGGCAGTTTACCCACAGCTCTCTGGGAAAAGTTGTTCACACCTGGTGTCTGTAGAACTGCCAACTTCCTGCTGCCACTCTCCAAACCCCAATCCCTCCACACTCCTCTTCTGAGGCTCATCTCATCCTCAGCTAAGTGCCTGGGTGTCAATCAAAAGGCTGGCAGTTTGAGCCCACCCAGTGGCTTTGTAGGAGAAAGACCTACAAATCTGCTCTCATGAAGATTTCAGAGAAAACTCTATGCACAGTTCTGCTCTATGACATGGTGTCACCAATGACAGCACCCAGTGACAACAGACTACCATCTTCAAGACATGACACGTTTGCCAAGGGCGGCCAGAGGCAGCAGCTCTAGACTCTTCTCTGATGACAGGGACATTCCAGTAAGGCTCTGGCTCTGTCCTCTCCATCACCCCCAGGTACCTGTGGTCCTCTCTGAACAAAAGCTCTAGTTTGGGTGACATGCTAGGCCTTCCTTAACTTACTGGACTTACTCTTCCTACTTGCCTCTCAGTTTTCCTCCCTCAATGATTTCCATTCTCTGCAGTCTCAGAGAAACAATTTCTCCTGTCTGGCAGGATACCAAAAAAAAAATTAAAGAACTGTGATCAAGTTGATTCCAACACCTAGTGACCCTACAGGGCAGCGCAGAACTGCCCCAGGCTTTCCCAGGATCGCCTGGGACTCGCTCTACTGCCCTTTTGGTTGGCAGATGGAGCACTTAACTGCTATGTCCTGCACTACAGTCATCTCATACTAAACCTGTCCCAAATGGAAACTCCCCAACAACCTATTTTTCCTCCTGTCTTTTGTATCTCTCTTAGTCAGTGGCACTGACCTCTGTGAAGTTCAACCCCAAGGCCCTCTCCCATTATTACCATTCAATTATTTTGGGAAGGTTTCCACCATGAGAGAAATGACTTAAGAGTGGCTCACAGTGTCTCAACTGTACAATGTGGTTTATGCAAAACATGTACTTTCTTTGCAGGAGTGTTAAATTTTTTTATGAGCTATCACAGAAGGTGTCTGCGTGGCTAAACTAGGTGCTGTCAAGTGGGTCCTAACATAGCAGGTGGGACACAGCAGACGCAGGCAGAGGAATGGGGGACAGATCACACAAAGACAGTCAGTGGAACAGTCGCTTTGTTCTTCCCCCACCACTCTCTCCACTCCAGCAACCGCCACCTCTGTTCAGAGCCCTCCTCCTCCAGGCCGCCAACACTCACTGAGTGTTAACACTGCCAGGCATCACTTGAACTACTCACCCTGCTGACCGTGGATGCAAGTGCCTGAAGAACGGCCACTTTGTCCCTGAGAAAGAGAATTACACATTGCTCAGAGCTGGTCATCCTCACAAAGTGACCCAATGATTCTACTCCCAGAACCAAATGCCCAGTGAAAAAACACAAGTTTCAATTAGAGGTAGAGCTTTTGTCTCAAGATCTCTAAACTAATAACGGATCAGAAAATGAGAAAACTGCCTAGTTCTTTACCAGAAGGTGGTCAGTGCATGTTCCTGACATCTTCTGTCTGCTATGCTTGGTTTCAAAGGTATGTTTACTCCTGTGCTAGATTTAATGTGTTTCATTTCCAGGAGGGAAACGATTATACTAAATTTAATAAACCAACTTATTTTTCTAAACAAAGTTCCATGTAACTTTCATAGGACCATGCCACCTGAAAAAGAAAACACCATACAAGAAATTTTTTACTTCATCAAATATCCAATGGGTTCTCTATCCATCTTTCTGAAGTCACACTGATGTAATTCAACTGAGAGTGACAGAGACACAATCACCTCAGCAGTCCCTAAATGATGCTGGTTAACACATCTTTATAACCTAACCAGTAAAAACTATGACACTCAGAAATCTCCAGCTGTCTTTTCTGAGTTATTTTTAAATGTAATAGCACTAACCTCACAATAACATTACAGATTAAGCTAAAGTGTCTGGTGCCACCTTGTCACCCCTACCCCTCCATGATGTGGCACTGACTTCACAGTTTTTAAAAGTACTCTGGCACCCACGCATAGCTCCACACGATACGTATCACTCTGTAGGTGCTCACCTAATTGTGACGGTACTGTCCAGGCTACTACACACCAACCAAACCTACTACTGTTGAGCTGATTCTGACACAAAGCCACTCTACTGGACAGAGTTTTCAAGAAGCAGCTGGTGGATGTGAACTGCTGACACACAGAGGTGACCAACTCATTCAAATGTCAGTATGCTGTTGGGTGCCACTGAGCTGCTGTGTCTCCTAGTAACCCCGCATGACAGGGCAGCACTGCCCTCCCTCTAGGGCTGTCCCAGCTGTCACCTTTCCGAAGCGCACCCGCAGAGCTTTCTTCCTCCTGCAGAGCTGCTGGGGGATGAAGGGGGCTTGAGACCGCCAACTTTTCAGCTCATGAGCAAGCACTCAATTACTATGCCCCAACAGCCCCTTGTGTAACATGGTAACTATTATTACCTACTCACTCCTTTATTGACGGGCATTTAGGTTATTTCCATCTGTTACTACTCCCAACTTATTGTCATTTATGCTTTCTTGGGTATCCACGTGTTTCCCTAGAGTGGCTTACCAGTGAGGTATGTACATTTTCAATTTGGATCCTGTCCAATTTCCCTCTGAAGAGCTGTTCTAACCTACTGCCCCACCAACAAATGTATTTCAGCACCCAGCACAGAGCAGCAAGGACAGGGATCTGGGGACCATGATTTCAGGGGGCTTCAAGGTCAACGGCATAAACAGTTTTCTCCAGAAAAACTATTCTGCATCCCATATTGGTGAGTGGTGCCTGGGGTCTGAAAAGCCAGCAAGGTGCCATCTAAGTAACAACAACTGGCCGCAACCCAGCTGGAGCAGGTGAAAGCCAAGAACGTCAAAGACATGAGGAAAATGAGTCCAGGAAACAGAATGACCCACATGACTGGGAGACTACATCAGCATGCGACCAGAAGAACTAGATGGTACCCAGCAACCACCAAAGGCAGCCCTGCCGGGGAACACAGTGTAGACTCTGACACAGCACGAAATAAAGGGCAGTGCAGACCTAGAACTCTATCAAAAAGTCCAAACTTGATGGTCCAGCATCCTGGAGGGCCCCCTGAGAACATGGCCCCTGGACTTGCTGCTAGCCCAGAGCTGAAACCAGTACTGAAGCCAACTCTTCCAAGACTGGACTGAACCATGGGACACAAGAGTGACGCAGGTGGTGTGTGTACTTCTTGTCTTAATATATATATGAGGCTGTCCAACTGGTTCCTCTGTAGAGGGAAGAAGGGAGGCTGCAGAGGAGGGAATAAGTGTTGGTTGTGTGGATACCAGACGTACAGGGTGGGAAGGAGGAGTGTGCTGTCACAGGATGAGGAGAGCAGAGGCAACTGCACAGAGGCATGCGTCTGGGGTTACATATGGCAAATTAACTCGGGTTGCAAACTTTCACTTAATCACAATTTTTAAAAAATATAATTAATCCACTCAAAAAAAGAAAAAAATAAAAAGGCATTCAAGTACCCATTTCTCCACATCTCTCCTTGCCAATCTGAAAAATTTTAATCCACATTTCTTTATCAATCCAATTTATTTATGCACGGATTGGACCTGCAGTACCTAAACCCACAATTCGGATTAACCTGTTCAGAACACAGCACATCAACAAATGACAACTCATGACTCTGCAGAACTAATTAGATGAAGTCTAGTAAGTACCAGAAAGCACCAGTGCGACCTGCAAAATCACAGCCTTGAATAGGCTTCATGTCTAGAAGGAGGTAACAGGACTCTGCAGTCTTACGGCTTCCTCCAGGTCTCAAAAATACTGTGTCCGAAGGCTGGGAACCAGTGGATCTGATTCTAGGCTTACAGGCCCTACAGCCTCTGAAAGCAAGTCAGCTCTCCCACTGGTGAGGCACTGGATGATACGCAAACGAATGATGCTGCATTCCCATACAGTTTTAACTGACCTTCAAATGTGAAGTTCATCTAATTTTCATATGGCCAAAATACTTTTCTGGTCTTTAACTATACAAACAAGTAAAAACCACTTGAGCTCACAGGCAGCACATAAACAGATCTTCGATCACGGACCCATGTCGTGTACACGATCTCATTTCTCATTCTCGCAGCATTCCCTTGACAGGCTGCTCGCCTTCCTCCCACCACTCACCGTACCCTTTCTGTTTTCTGCACTGTGGGGCTCAGACTGCAGGTTTCATAAGAATTACCTGCAGCAATAGCCATTTTTAACAAAATCCCCAGGTGATTCTGATGCCAATAAACCCTTTCTTGTTTTCAACCACATTAACCTTCGTGAGTGGAACACAAACTGCTGCCCCCACCCCCCCAGTGTCTCTTCTTGCTGTGTACTCTAACGATCCATGCCCCATTAAGTGACGGCCTGGGTTTTCACTAGTCATGAATAGGGTTGTCATGTATATGTGTGACATGAATATAAGGTTATATAACCATGTGCCCCAACTAGATCATAAGCTACCTGAGACCACATCTTCCAAATGCTCCCTCTTTTGTGTTATCTGAAGAGACACAGGCACAATGAGATGATAAGGTACTTTGGATGCCTGCCATCTGGGGAAATGCTGCATGCATGGAAGTGTATACTCCTACTCTTCTTAATTCAAATCGGACAAGACAGATGTGAACCTGAATATAGCCATATATTTTGATTAAAAATCAAAATAAGCACAGGATACACAATTCTACTAAATAAAATGCTTATGTAACTTGTATTAAAAAAATTATCCTTTTTAAATATCTAAAGTATAAAACTTACAGCAAAGCTTTAAATGGTAATACCTATACCTATTGCCATCAAGTCAATTTCATCTCACAGTGACTATGGCAGAACTCCCCCTAAGGTTTCCAGGGAGTATCTGATGGATTCACATTGCTGACACCCTGGGCATTAGCTGTACCTCTGAACCACTGTGCCCCCAGGGCTCCTAGATAACTACCATCTGTTGAGATCAGACTACCTGACAGGCATTGCTCACATTAAACCTTCTGAGGTGGTCCTATCACTATCAGCCTTTTTACTTAGAAGATTAAGCAACTTGAATGGTGGAAATGTAGGCAATTTTGTTTCCTTTTGGCAAGTTACATTAACTTTCCTTGCCTCCTTTTGACAATAATTAGTCATTACTTTGAGAATTTAAGTTTTGTGTGCTGGTGTGTTTCTTCATGAATGAGCCTTCCAGCTGATACTCAGAAAAATCTGGCTTTTCGCAGACTTTCCAAAGACTTCAGTAACATTCTAAACAACTTTCAAGAAGTGTTAACTCTTACATACTAGACAAAACGTTAAATGATGTAAGGTAATAAAAAGCTAAAAGTATGCAGTCTATGCTCTTTAGTTGACCCCACGAAGACTGCGTAAGCATAATAAACATGTCAGGTCTCCCAATCATGTGAAAGACAACTTTCATGAGAAATCAATCATTTTAACAGTGGCATTCACGAGTAAACTTATTATGTAAACACTGGAAACGCTGGTGCCTTAGTGATGAAGTGCTATGGCTGCTAACCAAACGGTTGGCAGTTCAAATCCACCAGGGCACCCCTTGGAAACGCCATGAGGCAGTTCTCCTCTGTCCTAAGGGTCACTATGAGTTGGCATCCACTGGATGGCAGTGGATTTTATTTGTAAACATTAATCCACATAGATCTCTTAACTTCTCATTTAAATCAATTTCATTCATTCGTCTTTGCCTGTTTCTTTTTGTTCTTCAAAGTATCAAGCTCTCTCCACCTCTGCTGTTCCCAATTCCAGAATGCTCTCCCACTGCTCTTCATGTCACCGGCTCTCTACCTAACCACCCCCGTCCAGGCACATCACATCCCCATCACTGCACTTCACAGCATCCTGTGACTTACCTATTCATTTGTTTACGGACGAACCCATCCTACTAGAATTTTAGGGCCTTGGGGGAGGAATCTTGTCTGGCTTATTCACTCCCATATCTCCATTGCTAGCACCTATAATCAGGTTTCATTCATAATAAGCACTCACTCATTTGTTGAATAAACACTGATTTGAACACTCACCAAGTTTTCTTTCTTGGAATGACTACTTCTTCAGCACCTTAACATAAAAAATGAAAACAAAATGAATCCAAGTTTATCAACACTATTACTACACAGAAATCTAATGCATTCATCTAAAAATGGAATTATTTCAATAGATTTTTACATACTGGTTACATCAGCTCCTTCAGCTTTTGAGAGGGTTACACTTCCAGGGTAGAACCTGCAAAAAAAAAAGAAAGGCACTAAAGCTAAATGTTCACTAATGAGATTTCTGTTCCTCTCCACCCATGTACATTTTAAGTCTAAATAGTCTTCAATACTATGGATTCAACCACATGGGTAATTTATATCAATACATGCTGAATACCTCTCTCTGCTGCTGACATTTCAGAAAAGGATCAACTCCTTCGAATTATGTTATCTGTGTCTTGTGACGTTAGGACACAGACTACTGTTGTGCATGAACGCTGAGGAAGACAAACTGCTCTCAGGCAAAGGAATGGACAAAAAACTATCAACACTAGGCACAAACCAGAAGAGGAAGACCACAAGAATGGAGGCCAAACAGGACTAGGACTCACCAACTACATTAAAGCTTCTGCAGTACCAAGTGAGAAGAGCTTCTCTTCTTTGAAGGATACTGAAGAGAAACGTTTTACATCCATCAACTAACTTAATCCACAGTTTTCTGGATTGCTATATAAGTTTCAGGAAACCCTGGTGGTGTAGTGGTTAAGTGCTATAGCTGCTAACCAGAAGGTCAGCAGTTCCACTCTGCCAGGCACTCCTTGGAAATGCTATGGGCAGTCCTACCCTGTCCTACAGGGTCGCTGTGCGTCGAAATAGACTTGACAGCAGTGGTTTTTTGTTTGTTTGTTTAAAAATACTAGTTCCAAGAAGCCTCAGTCAGAAGGTATTTTAAGTACTAATGTGCTGATAGGTGCTGGCAAGTCTGTTCCAACTCCACTCATAACGACTCTATGCACAACAGAATGAAACACTGCTCAGTTCCCTGCGGCTCTCACAAGTGCCATTATGCATGAGCCCACTGCTGCAGCCACTGCGTCAGTCCACCTCACTGAGGGTCCTCTTTTTTGCTGATCCTCTACTCTACTAAGCATGATGTCCTTCTCTACAGACCGATTCCTCCTGATAACGTCCAAAGTACATCAGACAACACCTCATCATCCTTGCCTCTAAGGAGCATTCTGGCTATACTTCTTCCAAGAAGCATTTGTTCATTCTTTTGGCAGTCCAGGGCATAACCACTATTCTTCATCGACACCACGATTCAAAAGTGTCAATCCTTCTCTGGACTTATTCACTGCCCACCTTTCATATGCATGTGAGCCGATGGAAAACACTATGGCTTGGGTCAGGCAGACCTCAGTCTTCAAGGTAACATCTTGGCTTTTCAACACTTTAAAGAGGTCTTTTGCCAGGAGGGGAAAGGAGACTGTTGGGAGGATGAGACATGTACGGAGCAGAAAGGAATAGTGTGCTGTCACCGGACAGGGAGAGCAGTGGAAGCTGCATATAGGGGGGTATGTAAATTTATATGTGAATGTACATTTTCACTCAGTTATGTTAAATAAAAATTAAAAAAAAAAAAAAGAGGTCTTTTGCAACAGATTTGCCCAACGCAATGTCTTTTGAGTTCTTGGCTGATGTTTCTATCGGTGTGGACTGCAGATAAAATGAAATCCTTGACGGCCTCAGTCTTTTCTCTGCTTATCACGATGTTGCTTACCAGTCCAGCTGTGAGGATTTTTGTTTTCTTGACACTGAGGTGAAATCCATATGGAAGGCTGTAGTCTATGATCTTCCTTAGTAAGTGCTTTAGGTCCTCTGCCCTTTCAGTAAGCCAGGTTGTGTCATCTGTGTAACACAGGCTGTTGATGAGTCTTCCTCCAACCTTGATGCCTCATTCTTCTTCTTCTAGTGCAGTTTCTCAGACTATTTGCTAGGCATACAGGTTAAGAATTTCTCTTCTTGGAAGAAGTACAGCCAGAACACTCCTTAGAGACAAGGATAGTAAGATGCTTTGGACATTGTCAGGAGGAATTCTTATTCTGCAAGAATACGCCTCTAACACACAGCTCTCCTGAATTAAAAACTTACAGTAACAACAAACTGAAGAGGAAAGGCTGTCATCAAAGAGAGTATTTCAGTGTCTATCCTCAAGCACAGAAGCCCTGGTGGCATAGTGGGTTAACTGCTATGTCTGCCATCCAACAAGCTGGCAGTTAGAATCCACCAGGCGCTCCTTGGAAACTCTATGGGGCAGTTCTACTCCGACCTCTAGGGTAGCTATGAGTTGGACCTGACTCAATGGCAGTGGGTTTCCTTTTTTGGGTTATCCTAAAATACAATGCTGCCAGTGACAGAATAATATCCAAAAGTCTACGAGCAAAACCAGGTAATACACCTACTATTTGCATCTGAACGGCAACCACTAAATTCAAACATGAAAAAATAGAGCATTTCTAGACTTCTGCAGTCTGAAATTGACTCCACATGCAATTGGGATGTACTGGTAATTACTGGTAACTGGAACAGGAAAGTTGGAAACAAAGAAGAATGATACAGAAAATACAGGCTTGATGATAGAAATAATGTTAGAGATAGCCTGTAGAATTTTTCAAGACCAACTTCACCACAAATCCCCTTTAATGAAGTGCTATAAATGTTACCTCAAGCTGCAGTTCTTCGAATGGCTTTACTGATTCCAAGGAAACCCAGTGGAATGCGGTTAAGTGCTATGGCTGCTAACCAAAAGGTTGGTTAGTCTGAATCCACCAGGTGCTCTTTGGAAACTCTGTTGAGGCAGTTCTACTCTGTCTTGCAGGGTCCTCACGACCTGGAATTGACTCGATGGCAACAGATTTAGGTTTTTTTGGTTGTAATAATTCCAAGGAATACTGGTGGTGCGATGGTTAAATGCTTGGCTGCTATTGGAAGGCCAAAGGTTTGATTTCACCATCTGCTCCATGGGAGAAAGATGTAGCAGCCGAAGTCTGTCAAGAATTTACAGCCTCTGGAGCCCTACAAGGGAAATTCTACTCTGTCATATAGGGTTGCCACGAGTTTGCATTCACACGGAAACAGGTTTGGACTTTTTAAGCATCAGTCTCACTCTAAGCCAAACTCACTGCCACCGACTTGATTTCAACTCACAGAGCCGCAACCGTGTAAGAGAATAGAACGACCCTATAGGTTGGTGTTCTGAATGCTGATTTTTCAGTCAGCAGCTGAGCACTTGAGCCGAAGACCCACCAGAGCACCACAGCCTCACTTTCTACATGAGGAAATCCATCCGAGAATCAAACACTGAGTTTAAAATTAGGTTGTCCCAAATCTTTACCAGAAGTTACTGCTTCTCTTATTTGCAAGCCACTATTTGCACAGTGAGAACAATTACATAAACGGGTGACATATTTTCCAAGGTGTAACTAGCACAAAAATGCGATATTGGAGTGAACGTGCAGAGATCCTGCTTTGACGATAAACTGTTAATGTCTTCGGCCAAATACGTCTACATGATCCAAAGAAACTGTGACGCTCATGAATGGCAATTTAAGTTAGGAAAAATTCTCGAGTTCTCCTGACTGGGTACACACGAAGGTCAAGTTTCTTAAAATGTGCGTGGCTAATAGCCACGCTCACTAGAATAGAAGAACCAAAGAAGCAGAGTCCTTCCTCAGCTAACAAGTTTAAGTCTGCGGTGCTGCAGAAAGCTAGCATCTCCCAAACGCAAAAATGCCTCCTGAATCGTATTTCAAGGACACGGACTCCGAACACGCTGCTGCAGACAAAGCACATGCTCATTTCACTCGATCGTCGCTATTTCCGTAGTATTCTCGAGAAGATGGAGAAAATACAGGACTAAGTTAATCCTGCAGCTTTCTTCATGTACCCTCTCAAGGGTCTCTTACCTGCAATTTGAAGTTCGTCCACAGGGACCAGCTCCTCTACTAGTCGGCAGACAAACCCTGCAGCGGCCGCTTAACCAACGAAAAGCCAAGACCGCGGCCATCCTTGTCATCTCTGCTGAGCATTTCCGGAAGTCACGCCTCTGACTTTCCGGATCTCGAAAGGAAAAAGCAGGCCGTGAATAGCTCGGCTATTGGCTGAGGAGGAACCAAACGAGAGTATTCATCGGTGGGAAAAACTGGTTTATGGCTTAAAGGACTATATTACAGAGGCTTACGACTCAGTGAGCTTCAGTTATCTTGTAGAAATTTAAAAAATGATCACTTTAATGTTTTATGTATCTTCGACTGTCTTAAAATAAGACAGCGTGAGTGGTGAGATTATTCTCCTATCCCCCTACTGTGGAAGTGGCCTCGTCCACGTGAATCTCTTTCCCGTTAGCGCGTCTCCCGCGCAAGCGTAGTGTGTATCACATGGTTGCCTGCGGGCTGAGGGGTAAGAGGTTCCTAGTGTTGATTTGGAACGTCTTTCTGAGTGTCGGACTTCTAACTGACGTGGAGAATGTTGGGATCCAAGAACATGCCCTGGCGGCGGCTGCAGGGCATTTCTTTCGGGATGTATTCAGCCGAAGAGCTCAAGTAAGGAGTTGGTGGGAAGCATGCACACCGTCTCCTGAGATCGGCGTCGTAAACTACTATTCCCAGAAGGTTTTGCGCCGAACCTGTCCTTTGAGTCTGTGGTTGCTTGGCGCTTGGCCTAGTGGGATCTGTAGTTCCAGAGCGCGTCTGGGCCGGCGTGTGCTCTCTAAAGCCGGTGGGGATGGGGGAACAAGTTAACTTCGGAGAAGAGGGAGGGATGGTGAGAATTAAGGGGTCCTGGGTTGCAGCAGTGTCATCTGTGCGTAATTAGGCGTTCGTGAACTACTGTGTTGTTTTCTATGTGTCTAATTAGTATACGTAATTAGTCCACTCCTGTGTGACATAATCATTCTTCAATTTTCGCTATGTTCTCCTAGTCCTGGTAGCGTGTGTCAATCTTGACCATACTCTCTCCTCAGTGTGTTTGCAGAAACGGTGTTAAATAATGACTTGACTTCATTTTGTAAGTGGCAAAAGGAAAGCTTCAGAGAAGCTGGTAAACTTAGTTTTTCTTTTTCACTTTTAAATCTCTTTAGGAAATTAAGCGTTAAGTCCATTACGAACCCTCGGTACTTGGACAGCCTGGGCAACCCGTCCGTGAATGGCTTGTATGATTTGGCATTGGGACCTGCAGATTCCAAGGAGGTGTGCTCTACCTGTGTGCAGGACTTCAACAACTGCTCCGGTCACCTGGGCCACATCGAGCTCCCGCTCACGGTGTACAACCCTCTCCTTTTCGATGTACGTCCTGCCCAGAGGTGCCCTGCATGTGTAGGTCTCTGGGATGTTGGTAGGATTTGTGAGTGCCACCTCTCTTCCCACAGGAGATGTTGGACAAACACTCGAGTTAAAGGGTTGTTTATTACGAGATTTAAAAAACTTTAGGAGCCAAGTCTAGGAAATTTAACTTGGCCTGTAACAAACCCCAATGTGTTGATTTCGACTCCTGGAGAGCATATAAAATACAGTGGAGCTTCTCACTAGAGTTTCCAAGAGCGCTTGATGGATTCAAACTGCCATCCTTTTGGTTAGCAGAGGTAGCACTTAGCCACTATACCACCAGGGTTACTGCTTGGTCTGTAGCCCCAACAAAATGAGTTTCAGTTGATCCCAATTAAGAATTACGTGATTGTAATTACGTGAGTGGAAAGAGTGTTCAGATTTGTCTCTGATACCTTTTGTTTCTGAGTTTTGTTTCCCTTCATGAGTCTAGGTGGGTGATTCCTCCCTGGAAATGGGAAGACCTTTGGTATTCTCTGGGCCTGCCTTTGAGTCTTCCAGGCTTTCCTGGGTAACAAGGAAAGCAAAGCCCCAAAAGACCAGACAGTGTGATGAGAATAAAACTGCTGTCTAGACTATTCTGCTCGATGGCACTTGGCTTGGCTTTGGCTAGACTATTTTTTGTATGTTTTCAGCTTTTCAAGTCTATAAACCTTCAGGATTTTTTAAATTAACACAGATAACTTTGCAGATGAACATGGTATTTGCTGTTAATCATATTAAGGAAAGAAAATTGTCTTAATCAGACACTTTTGGTGACCTAGTGGTAGTTCTTTCTCCATCTTGGACTATACACCAAGACATAAGATTCTCAGAATTTTTGTGGATTAAATTGACATTGTAAGGGAAAATACAGGGGAATGTTTATCTAATGCTTAGGGCCAAAAAGATGTTTTTAAACACGGAGACCAAAATAGGATAGACTGCTTCAGCTACCTAAAAATGAAATTTTGAGTACATTTAAAATAAACATGACTTGTGTCTCTTTTAGATATACTGTTTTCTTTTTACTCTCTTTCTTCAGAAACTCTACCTGCTGCTCCGAGGCTCCTGTTTAAACTGTCACATGCTGACTTGTCCCCGGGCTGTGGTCCACCTTTTAGTCTGCCAGCTGAAGGTTCTAGAAGTTGGAGCCCTGCAAGCAGTCTATGAACTCGAGCACATTCTGAGCAGGGTAGGTGGACAGCGGTGGTCTTAGAAATCCGAATGATGGGGAACAAAGGATGCTTGTATATTAACCGTAAGAACTGCCATAGTTGTTCTGTGTTATCAAGTCACTTCCAACTCATAGCAACCCTGTACAAAATAGAATGAGACACTGTCTGGATGTGTGCCATGGCCGTGTGGCCTCACTGTTGTGATTGAGCCTGTTGTTGCAAACACTGTGTCAGTTCATCTCATTGAGGGTCTTTTTCTTTCACTGGCCTTTTATTTTACCAAGAATGGTGTCCTTTGCCAGGGACTGAGGTCTTCTGACATGTGCAAGATATGAGAGGTGAAGTCTCTCCATTTCTAAGGAGCACCGTGGTTATACTTCTTCCAAGACAGAGCTGTGTGTTCTCTTGGCAGTCCATGGTGTATTCTGAATTTTCACCAACATCACAGTTCCAAGATGTCAGTTCTTCTTACGTCTTCCTTAGTCATTGTCCAGCTCTTGCATGCACATGAGGTCTGACAATTAAGTCCGCAAACGTAATTGTTCTAAGTGCTATATACCTTATTGCTGAATATCACTACAGTCGCCTTTGAAGTACTCCACTTGGAAAACTATGCACTGATGCCAATATCTAGTCCACCCTTCAGAGCAGTTTTGGAATTATTCCTGGAATGGCCATTGCACACAGTGGCAAGTTTATGAACTTTATTGCATGGTTATCTGTGAGGGAGTTTGTAGCCAGTGAACAAATAACAGCGTTGGAACACCCTCCCTACTCACCTGATGTGGCCCCTAGTGACCTTTTTGTGTACCTAAAGATAAAGAAAATATTGAAAGGAAGACATTTTTTTCTTCCTTTTTTTTTATTATGACTGAGTGAAAATGTACATTCCCATAAAAATTTGCATGCCCGCCTATATGCAGCTTCCACTGCTCTCCCTGCCTGGTGACAGCACACTATTCCTCTCTACTCCATACATGTCTCATCCTCCCAACAGTCTCCTTTCCCCTCCTCTCTACCCACTCGCCTTACTGCAGCCAAAGGTTAGCAGGATGATATCCTATAGATGCATAGAACCATAAATTGCATCCAGTACATGGTCACTCTGCATCACCAAGTCCAATCCACTCATGTCTGTAGAGTGGACCTTCATTATGATTTATGGGCAAGGGCAGCATCAGGGCCAGGAGCCATGCTCCCAGGGAAACCCCGAAGCTGCTGGACTGTCAATTGCAGTCTTTTAGTGGAGATCTCAGGGTGTACCCCTTTTTATTCTTGCCAGTGAGAGTCAACTAAGTGAGCTCCATTGTGACTATCACTGGTGGTGGTCGGGCACCATCCGCTTCTTCCGGTTCCAAGTCTATGTGGGCACCCACTCATGTGGGTCTCTCTATCTTCTGGGTTGTCTTTACCCCATGTCATTTTGGTCGTCAGTGAGCGTCCATTCCTGCTGAGTTGGGACCATTTGCTGTGCCCTCGGATGGCAGCTTGGCAGCTTTTAAGACGCCTCTCACCAATGTGGAGTGCAGAGAGCCCTCTTAGCAAAACACAAGTTGTGCCAGTTGGCCTCGATTTCACCTAAGAGCATGGTCCCCTGCCCCCTGCCCCCTGCCCCCTGCCCCAGCTACTCTGTCCTTGCAATATTGGGTTAAGATGAAAGGAGTATTCAAGTTATGTTGAAGTCCACTTAATATTGTTCTTGTTTCTAGTGTGTGCTATCACCGATTTCACCCAACCAAATTTCTACCAACTGTCTAATCTAAACCCTCCCCCCCTCGCCCTCCCTCTCTCCCCTCCATTGCAGTGGTCAAAGAGTCTTTTTCTTCTATACGTAAGTCTGTTTTTGAGATCTTAGTGTAGGAGTCTCATACAATATTTGTCAAAAGGAAGACATTTTGACGACATTCAGGGTATCAATGGTAATATAATGACAGATTCTTTTTAATTAATTTGTTTTTTTATCATGACTGAGTGAAAATGTACATTCCCATATAAATTTACATGCCCACCTATATGCCACTTCCACTGCTCTCCCTGCCCGGTGACAGCACGTTATTCCTCTCTGCTCCATACATTATAATGACAGTTCTAATAGCCATTTTCAAAAAAAGTTCCAAAATTGCTTTAAAGGGTGGACTAGGTGCTGGCATTGATGCATAGCTTCCTGGCATGGATTGAACTGTGACTCCCCCCCCCCAAATATATGCAGCTGGGCCACAAATATATGTGGCTGGGCCACAATTCCCATTGTTTTCTGATTGTCCTCTGTTTTGTGATTTTCCCATGTTGTGTGTTAAAGGATTAGGGTGGGACTATAAATCCCTTCATAGGATCACCTCCCTGCACTACTGTAAAGGGAGTTTCCCTGGAGTATGGCTTGCACTACCCTTTATCCTTTAATCCTGCAAGAGAGAAAAGGAAAGGGAAGCAACAGAGAATTGGGAACCTCATACCATCAAGAAAGCAACACCGGGGAAAGAGCACATCCTTCAGACCTGAGGTTCCTGTGCCCAAATACTCCCTGAACAAAGAGTGATGCAACACAAGGACTTTCCTCCACAGCTGATGGAGGGAAAGCCTTCCCCTGGAGTAGACACTCTGAATTTGGAGTTGAAGCCTACTGGACTGTATAAGAGTAAACTTTCCTCTGTTAAAGCCATTCACTTTGTGATATTTCTGTTAGAACAGCTCAAGCTGACGAAAACAGCTTGAGAGTTTCCCTGAAATGTGACTTGCACCATCTTTTATCTTTCATCCCATGAGAGATGAAAGGGGAGCAAGCACAGAGTTGGGAACCTCACACCACCAAGAAAGCAGCTCTGAGAATAGAGTACGTCCTTCAGACCTGAGGTTCTGCTCTCTGACCAAGGACTGATGCAACACAAGGACTTACCTCCAGAACCAACAAGAGGGAAAGCCTTCCCCTGGAGTGGACACCCCAAATTCAAACTTGTCGCCTACTGGAGTGTGTAAGAATGAACTTTTCTTTCTTAAAGCAGTCCACTCGTGGTATTTCTTTTGGAGCAGTAATGGGTGACTAAAACACTTCCCAAGGGGAGTACTTTGAAGGTGACCACAGTGATGTTCAACAATGAGGCATGTTGCACTTTTTCTAGGATGAATTTGCGAACTTAATGTGATTGAAAATACCATAGCTTGGGTCAGGTGCACCTTAGTCTTCAAGGTGACATCTTTGCTTTTCAGCACTTAAAAAGGTCCTTTGCAACAGATTTCCCCAATACAGTGCATCTTGATTTCTTGACTGCCTCTTCCATTGGTGTTTACTTACGGATACAAGTAAAAGGAAATCCTTGAATAACCTTAGTCTTTTTTCCATTTATCATGATGCTGCATATATTGGTCCATTTGTGAGGATTTTTATTTTCTTGATCTTGAGGTGGAATCCATACCTAAGTTTGTGGTCTTTGATCGTCATCAGTGTTTTCAGTGCTCTTCACTTTGCACAAGCAAAATTATGTCATCTACATAATGCAGGTTGTTGATGAGTCTTCCTCCAGTCGTGATGCCCTGTTCTTCATATAGTCCAGTTTTTGAGATTAGTTGCTCAACATACAGATTAAATAGGTATGGTGGAAGGATACAATCCCAGTGCAGACTTTTGTAACTTTAAACCGTGCAGTGTACCCCTGTTTTGTTTGAATAACTGCCTCTTCTCACCTAACGAATGGACTTTGACCCTTTTTTGAAAATCGGCTGCCCATGGATGGATGTATTTAGCCTGCATTCTCAATTCTGTTCTGTGGGTTCAGGCGTCTGTCACTGAACCAGTACCAGGCTGTTTTGTTTTCCATGGCCACATAGTAATCTTGGAGATAAAAAGGTGTGAGGCCTCCTACTTTGTTCTTCTCCAGTATTTAGCTGTTAGAGGCTTCTTTACAAAGTTGGAGATTAGCTTTTCTGTTTCATTAAAGAATGTTGTTGGGATTTGGACTGGGATTATGTTATATCTGTGAGTCACTTTTGGTAGTATTTGATATACTCACAGTGTTGACTCTTCCAGTCTATGAGTGTGGCATGTTCTTCCATTTATGTAGTTCTCTTAGTTTCTTGGTATTAACATTTATAATTTTCCTTGTAAGTCTTTTATGTTCCTGGTTAGGTTTATTTCTAGATATTTATCTTTGGGGGAGTTACTGTAAATGGTATTGTTTTCCTGATACCCTTTTTGAAATTCTTGTTGGTATAGATGAATCCAGCTGATTTTTTTCTTTCTTTTTTTTTTATTTTTGTGATTAAGTGAAAGTTGACAATCTGAGTCAATTTTCCACACCTGCCTGTCTGTCTGTCTGTGTGCTCTCCTCACCCTGTGATGCCACACTCTTATTTTTCCACTCTATACTTCCAGTATCCACTCAAACAACACTTGTCCCCTCCTCTTCACCCTCTCCTCTCCCCTCTGGAAAGAAACCAGTAGGACAGCCTCATGTATGTATTAAACCATGAAGTACACGTACCATTTGCATCTCTCTGTGTCCCCAAGTTCAGGACATTGTCTGAAGAGTTACCTTCAGTGCTGGTTTCAGTTCTGGGCTAACAGCGAGTCCCAGGGCCATGTTCTTAGGGGGCCCTCCAGGTAGTTGGACCATTAAGTCAGGTCTTTTAATAGAGTTCTTGATCTGCACACCCCTTTTTCTTGTGCTGTGTCAGGGACTCTACATTGTGTTCCCTGTCAGGACTGTCTTTCTTGGCTGGGCACCATCTGGTTCTTCTGGTCTCAGTGCTGATGTAGTCTCTTCATCATATGGGTCCTTCTGTCTCCTGGGCCCGTTTTTCCACATGTCTTTGATGTTCTCAGATGTCATGTATTCCAGGTGGGTTGGGACCAATTGATGTTCTCAGATGGCAGCTTGCTGAATCCAGTTGATTTGGGGATATTTTTGGAAACCCTGGTGGCATCATGGTTAAGAGCTTCACCTGCTAACCAAAAGATTGGTAATTCAAATCCACTGGATGGTCGTTGATAACTGTGGTGGCAGTTCTACTGGAATCAACTTGACGGCAGTGGTTTGGTTTTTTGGTGTATCTTGTACCCTGCCACTCTGCTGAACCCTTGTAGTAGTTCCAGTAACTTCCTTGTGGAGTTTTTAGGATTTTCTACATATAGAATCACATCATCTGCACATAGGGGTAGTTTTACGTCTTCCTTTACAACTTGGATGCCCTTTATTTCCCTTTTTTGCCTTACTGCAATAGCTAGGATTTCTGGCACAGTATTGAGTATAAGTGGTGGTAAGGAGCATCCTTTTCTTGTTTTGCATTCTTGCGGGGAATGATTTCAGTCTTTTGCCACTGAGAGTAATATTGGCTATTGGTTTTGCATGTGTGTTTAATTATGTTGTGTAATTTTCTTATCCCTGTTTTGCTAAGAGTTTTTATTAAGGAAATGTGTTGAATTTTATCATGTGTCGTTTCTGTGTCGATTGAGGTGAACATGACCATGTGATTCTTTTTCTTTGCTTTATTTAAGTGGTGAAGTAAAGTGATTGAAATGCTAAACTATCCTTGCATCCCTGGGGTAAATCCTGCTTGATCATGATATATTAATTTTTGATTTGTTGTTAAATTGTGTTGGCTACAATCAATCTCCTGAGGGAAACTGAGCTCTAGTTTTCTTTTGTTGTGCTGTCTTTGCCTGGCTTTGGTACGAGAGTTACGCTGGCTTCATAGAAAGAGTTTGGGAGTATTCTTTTCTTTTCCTGTATTCTAGAGTAGCTTAAGTAGAAATGGAGTCAACTTTTTTTTGAATGTTGGGTAGAATTCCTTTTAAGCTATCTGGGCCAGGATTTTTTCTTGTTGTGAGTTAATATGGTGTCTTCAATTTTTTCTTTTGTCATGGGTCTGTTACATTTTCTACCTCCATTTGTGTTATTTTTTGTAGGTAGTATATTTCTAGAAATTTGTCCATTCTTCTAGGTTTTTTTTTTTCAATTTAACATAACTGAGTAAAAATGTACATTCACATGTAAATTTACATGCCCCCCTATATGCAGCTTCCACTGCTCTCCCTGTCCGGTGACTGCACACTATTCCTCTCTGCTCCATACATGTCTCATTCTCCCAATAGTCTCCTTTCCCCTCCTCTCCGTCCACTCCCCTTCCTCCAGCCAGAGGTCAGCAAGATGATATCCTATAGATGTATAGAACCATAAAGTGCTTCCAACATATGGTTACTCTGCATTGCCAAGTCCATTCCATTCCTGTCCAAAGAGTGGACCTTTGTTATATTTTATGGGAACGGGCAGCATCAGGGCCGGGGGCCATGATCTCAGAGGAACCCCAAAACCGCTGGACCATCAATTGAGGTCTTTTAGTGGAGATCTCATGATGCACCTCTTTTTATTCTTGTGTTGCCAGTGAGGCTCCTCTCTGTGAGCTCCGTCATGGCTATCACTGGTGGTGGCCGGGCACCATCCGGTTTTTCCGGTCCCAGGTCGATGTAGGCACCCACTCTTGTGGGTCTCTCTGTCTTCTCGGTTGTCTTTACCGCATGCCATTTTGCCCCTCGGTGAGCATCCGTTCCTGCTGAGTTGGGACCATTTGCTGTGTCCTCGGATGGCAGCTTGGCAGCTTTTAAGACCCCAGACGCCACTCACCAATGTGGGGTGCAGAGAGCTCTCTTAGCAAAATGCTAGTTGTGCCAATTGGCCTGGAATTTGCCTAAGAGCATGGTCCCCCGCCCCCCGCCCCCCGCCCCAGCTACTATATCCTTGCAGTATTGAGTTAAGATGGAAGGAGTACTCAAGTTATGCTGAAGTCCACTTAATGTTGTTCTTGTTCCTAATGTGTGCTGTCACCGCTTTCTCCCAACTAGATTTCTAGTAACTACCTAAACTAAACCCTCCCCCCCTTGCCCTCCCTCCCTCCCTCCCCTCCCTTGCAGCTGTCAAAGAGTCTTCTATACACAAGTCTGTTTTTGAGATCTTATCGTAGGGGTCTCATACAATATTTGTCCTTTTGTCACTGACTACTTTCACTCAACATAATGTCTTCCAGTTGAAACCAGGTTAGGAGATGTTTCCTGGAATCATTGTTATTCTTTATCATTAAGTAGTGCTCCATTGAGTATATGTGCCACAGTTTACCTATCCATTCTTCTATTGTTGGGCATCTAGGTTGATTCCACCTTTTTGCTATTGTGGACTGTGCCGCGATAAACATTCTGGTGCCTGTGTCCGTTGGTGTGAAAGGCCTTGAATCTGTAGGATATATTCCAAGTAGTGGAATTACTGGGTCAAATGGTATATCGATATCCATTTTTTTAAGGAAGCGCCAGATTGCCTTCCAAAGAGGCTGGACCATTTTGCAACCCCACCAACTGTGTAGGAGGGTTCCACTTTCTCCACAGCCTGTCCAGCATTTGTTGTTTTGTGTTTTCTGGATCATGGCCAATCTTGTTGGGGTGAGATCTTCTCTAGGTTTTCAAATTTACTTGAGTACAGTTTTTAATATTCTGTTACAATCCTTTTTTGTCTTTGTTGGCTCTGTTGTAATGTCACCCATCTCATTTCCTACTTTGGTGACTTGCATCTTCTCAGTGTTTTTCTTTTGTTGATTAGGCCAGTGGTTTGTCAGTTTTGTGGATCCTCCTGAACCAACTTCTGATCTTGTTAATTCTTTCTGTAGTTTTTCTGTTTCATTTATTTCTGCTCTGATCTTTATTACTTTCTTTTTCTGGCATCTTCTATCATGCTCATTGAGTTTTTTGCGTTTCAGATGCTTCAGACAAACATACATGAGTTTAAGTGTCCAGGGTTTTTATTGGGGTTTTTATTTCATAGCATGATAGAAGGAATTATTGTTCACGTAGTTGAAGTAGGCCTCCAGTTCTCTGTTCCCCTCATGGTGAGTCCTCTGTCGCAGGCAGACCCCACCCAACCTCAACTGCCTCCTGAGCATGAACCCTCAGGTGTCATATAGGCTGTCATGGAAGACAAAGACACTTCTGTTGTTTGGGATATTCCCCCGATTTAGAAACCAAGACGAGGACTGCATCCTTTGTTGTTATTTTTTATTGTGTTTTAAGTGAAAGTTTGCAATTCAGGTCAGTTCATCATATAACGTAACACACACATTATTATGTAACCCTAGTTGCTCTCTTTACAATGTAGCAGCGCATTCTTCTATCTACTCTGTATTTCCTGTATCCATTCAACTGATGGAATGTCATTCCCTGGAGAAGGACATCATGCTTGGTAGAGTGGAGGGTCAGCCAAAAAAGGAAGACGGTTGACAAGATGGATTGTCACAATGGCTGCAACAATGGACTTTAGCATAAAAATGATTGTGGACATGGCACAAGACCAGGCAGGGTTTCATTCTGTTGTTCATATGGTTGCTATGAATTGGAAACAACTCGACGGCCCCTGACAACAACAACATTCTACCAGGTCGTGTCCCTTTTTGCCTTCTAATCTTGGCTCCAGACAGGAGCTGCCCATTTAGAAAGACCAGATTCTTTAGATAAAGTTCACTGTGCACCCCACAGAGGTTATGTGTACAGAGTGGCCTAGCATGAGATGTCAGAGCCAGACTGGAATGAAGAGGGGGCCCACAAGGAGGGCAGCTAGTGTGAGGGTGAGCCCAGGTCAGTTGAGGGGTACATGCAGAGGCCGTCATGTGAGGGTGGCTACATGCAGGGAAGGAGACTGATGGAATGCTTGCGTAATTAATGGTGACGGGACCAGTTTTCACATTAGGGGAGACAAGAGTTAGACACATCAAAGGAGAAAACAAGAATTAATCCTGTGGTGTTGAACTGGAATTAAGAGTGTGTGTGTGTGCGCGCGCGCGCGCGCGCGCACTGGTATGTGTACATTTATGTATGTACATATTCCATAGCTCCATCCTAGAGAAGGGCTTGGAGCAGTGGTAGCTCTGAGCACACTTAGTGGCCAGGTCTTGGCTTCTAAATACCATTTTCCACTAGAAGGGTTCCTTGAAGAGGTGGCGGAGTCTAGGGCTAGGGCAGGGAAAACACAAAGTGAGCATAAACTGTCATGTACCAGATAATAAAGAAGTGCTTAAAGTATGGTAGGGGCAGACCCATGAACCAACTGAAAGGGCTACCGTAGCCAGGTATGGGGCAATTTGAGCATCAGATAATAATAGTGATGGATTGTCAACCATTAAAGAGCATAAGGATCCATGTAGTCCATGAGTTCATGCTGATATGAATGCAAGAATGAATGACCTCCAGGTTTAAGAAACAGACTGCTTCTGTAGTTTGCAGGTGTGTCCCCCAGGCACAGTCTTGATTAATTGCAGAGGGTGAAGTAACTTCACATTCATCCCCTTACTCAAGTGGTAAAATGAGTGTCACCCAAGGGAACTGGTGGAAATCGTGTATTACCTAGCAGGATGCAGGGAGTGGAGCCCGGCATTCCTTTTGGATTGTTCCTGCTAAACATGCATTAGTGGAGGGAAGCATCAATGGTACCCTAATTGAAGGGTGTCGCATAAAACTTACAAAGCCTGTAAACTTCAAAGGTTTGAGTGTCTTTAAAGACTGAGAGACTATTTTGGACTGAAGGAGACGTGTTGTACGGAACCAGTTAGGCAGTATTTTTTTTGTAATCTGTAGCATTTTCATTGGCTGATTTTTGGATGGGGATTGTCAGGCCTTCCCTCCTGCTCTGTTTTACTCTGGAAGCGCCACTGAAACCTGTGCGCCGTGAGTGACCCTCTTGGAATTGGAAACATTGATGACAGAGCTTCCTGCATGACAGGCAGGCAGGCAGCTTGTGGTCAGGGCTTTTAAAATTAGAAAAAAAAATGTTGGTTCTTTTTGCTTTGACGTTTGGTTAAAATAGCCCAACATGATTGGGAACAGTTTAGTCTTCCTTTATTTGATATATCTTACTTCGTTATTAATATCGATGTTGTCTGTGCTTCAGAAATGTGGCTCGGTGGCCATGAGAGTCCCTCGCGTGCCCCTCACAGCGAGTCATCCACCATCAGTGGCTGGCTCCAGTGGTTCTGCTAATCCTATACTTCTTTTGCTGCAACAATGTAGTGTTCTTCTTTGTGTTTCAGTTTCTGGAAGAAAACTCAGACCCTTCTGGCTTTGAAATTCAGGAGGCGTTAGAACAATACACAACCCAAATCATACAGAACAACCTCCTGGGCCCCCAGGGAGCACACGTGAGTCGCCCTGGTTTCTCTGCGCCCTGATGCTCGGTTAGCATAATCACTGTCCCCCTGCGCTGTCACTTCCCGGATACTTGGAGCTACCCAAAACCAAACCCGCTTACATTGAGTTGATTTTCCGAGGAGAGCCTGGCAGATTTGAACTGCCGACCTTCTGGTTAGTACCTGTAGCACTTAACCACTATTCCACCAGGGATTCTAGGTTGGTAAGAGTTCTTCTTATATTAAGAATATTAACTATTTTTTTACATAAGACATGTATGTGTATAGATATGGAAACATACAGGTGTATGTACTTTGTTATTTGCTCTAGACCCAGTGGCTAAATGCTATGAGGTCTGACAATTAAGTGCAAACTTAGTTGTTCTAAGTGCTACGTACCTCACTGCTGAATGTCACCACAGTCAGCTTCGAAGTACTCCCATTGGGAAGCTATGCACCAACGCCAGCACTAAAGCAATTTCAGGACTCTTTTTCGAAGTGGCCATCGTGCACAGTGGCGTGGTGGGCAAGTTCATGATCTTAGTTGTGTATTTATGTGTGAGGGAGTTTTTAGCCAGTAGAGAAGTAACTGTGTTGGCACACCTTCCCTGCTCACCTGATCTGGCTCCCAGCAAGTTTTTTCTTGACCCAAAGATAACAAAAATATTGAAAGAAAGAAATTTTGATGCCATTCAGAGCATCAAGGGTAATACGATGACAGCTCTGATGGCCATTCCAGAAAATAAGTTCCAGAATTGCTTTGAAAGGTAGACTTGGGGCTGGCGCTGGTGCATAGCTTTCCAAGAGGAGTACTTTGAAGGTGGCTGTAGTGATATTTAGCAGTGACGTACATAGCACTTTTTGTAGGATGAGTTCGTGAATGTAATTGGCAGTCCTCGTATGTGTGCTAACCAAAAGGTCAGCAGTTCAAATCCTCCAGGCACTTCTTGGAAAGTCTGTGGAGCAGTTCTTCTCTGTCCTACAGGATCCCTCTGAGTCAGAATCAGCTTGATGGCAGTGGTTTTGGGGTTTTGATGTATTCCAGGCCCCACTGTGTGGGACGTCTCTTTATCTTGCTAATCCCTCGGTGATGTCATTACTATTCTCGTTCCCACAATGTGAATGAGAAAATGTAAGCCTTAAAAAGGTCATGTTATTGTACCAGACCTTATTCCAGAGCTTGGGAATGATGGATTTGGGGTCAAAAAGTGGATATCTGGCAGAGCTGGGCTATGGTATGGTTCTGTAGAAGCTTTTGTTTGAAATCTTTTGCTAAAAAAAAAGCTGAAAACCCAGAGTGCATACATATTGGTTTCACCTCAAAACAACACTGCAAGTTTCTCTGACCTTTTTTTTTTTAATTTTTTATTTAATATAACTGAGTGAAAATGTACATTCCCGTATAAGTTTACACACCCACCTATATGCAACTTCCACTGCTCTCCCTGCCCGGTGACAGCTCACTATTCCTCTCTGCTCCATACATGTCTCGTTCTCCCAACAGTCTCTTTTTTCCCTCCTCTCCACCAACTCTCCTTCCTCCAGCTAGAGGTCAGCAGGATGACATCCTATAGATGTATAGAACCATAAAGTGCATCCAATATATGGTCATTCTGCATTGCCAAGTCCAATCCATTCGTGTCTGAAGAGTGGGCCTTCGTTATTCTATGTTTAAATTTTTTTTATTTAATATAACTGAGTGAAAATGTACATTCCCATATAAATTTATATACCCACCTATATGCAGCTTCCACTGCTGTCCCTGCCCGGTGACAGCACATTATTCCTCTCTGCTCCATACGTCTCGTTCTCCCAACAGTCTCTTTTTTTCCCTCCTCTCCACCCACTTTCCTTCCTCCAACCAGAGGTCAGCAGGATGACATCCTATAGATGTATAGAACCATAAAGTGCATCCAATATATGGTCACTGCATCGCCAAGTTCAGTCCATTCCTGTCCGAAGCGTGGACCTTCGTTATGATTTGTGGTCAAGGGCAGCATCAGGGCGAGGGCCTATGCTCCCAGGGGAACCCCAAAACCACTGGACCATCAATTGAGGTCTTTTAGTGAGGATCTCAGGGTGCACCCCTTTTTATTCTTGTGTTGCCAGTGAGACTCAACTTAGTGAGCTCCATTGTGGCTTTATCACTGGTGGTGGCTGGGCACCATCTGGTTCTTCTGGTCCCAAGTTGATGTAGGCACCCACTGATGTGGGTCTCTGTCTTCTGGGTTGTCTTTCCCCCATGTGACTTTGGTCCTCGGTGATCTCTGACCTTTTTTAACAGGTGAAACATGTCTGTGAGAGCAGGAGCAAACTCATTGCAGCCTTTTGGAAGGCCCACATGAATGCCAAGCGGTGTCCACACTGCAAGTGAGTAGGGCTTTTGCCTTTCCCTCTCTGGGTAAGGACTCTGTCCAGCGTCACTCACAGCTGTTGTTTGCTTTGCCCGCTTGTTTGGTTTTTCTCCTCAATCCCTACTGTGTCTGTGTGTAGGACTGGGCGGTCGGTTGTCCGAAAGGAGCACAACAGCAAATTGACAATCACCTACCCAGCCATGGTGCACAAGAAGAGTGACCAGAGGGACACTGAGACCTTGGGTAAGCAGGCAGGGCCAAAGAGGGGGCTCCTCAGCCACTGAGTTGGTCCCAGATCTTGGGAAGACTGGTCCTCCTAACACAACACACTGCTTAGTTGTGCATTTGTGGCTTCATGGGGCTGGAGTGGCTATTGGTGTCTGCCCTGCCCAGGCCCCCTTACAGGAGGCTCCTGGGCTGACATCTGTCCCATCACAGTGTACTGTGGCTGAGCTAGGTGCCTCTTGCCTTAAGTGGTAGTTTTTCTGACACATTTTTTTTTTGTGAGTGAAACTGTACATTCCCATATAAATTTGCATGGTTACCTATATGCAGCTCTCACTGCTCTTCCTGCACGGTGACAGCACACTCTTTTTCTCTGCTCCACGCATGTCCTGTCCTCCCAGTAGTCTTCTATCCCCTCCTCTCCACCTACTCCCCTTCCTCCGGTAAGAGGTCAGCAGGATGATATCCTATAGATGCATAGAACCATAAAGTGCCCACAAGATATGGCCACTCTGTGTCTGACAGATTTTTGAGGAAGAAACTAAGACATTTACCTGGCCGGTATTGGGGAACATTTTATGGTAAAACACACGTGGATTCCTACAGAGTAGGAAGAACTTAGCACTTATGCTTTCTTGCAGTTGTCTGACTGTTTTAGGAAGCCCCAGTGGTGCAGTAGTTAAAGCGCTATGGCTGCTAGTTAAAAGGTAGGCAGTTGGAATCCACCAGGTATCTTTGGAAACTGTGCGGTGGTTGCACTGTGTCCTGTAGGGTCATGGTGAGTCAGAATTGACTCCACTGTGAGTTGAAATTGACTTGACAGCAGTGAGTTTGGTTTTGTGTTTGTTTAAAGTTTTCAGTTTTATTTTTTATCTTTGAAGTGGTGAAGGATGAGTTAGGTATTGTGTGTGGAGCACTGACTCCAGTGCACGTTGTAACGTGGTGTGCTCTGTAGATGTTAACTGGTCTGTTTTTATTATGCAGTCAGTGTGCCAGGACTGAAAAAGCACCACCTCTGCGTGCTACCTGGTTCTGCTTTGTATTCTGAGTCCCTTAGATAAGTTCAGAAACCCTGGTGGTGTAGTGGTTAAGTGTCATGGCAACTCACCAAAAGGTCAGCAGTTCAGATCAACCGGGTGCCTCTGTGAGACAATTCTACTCTGTCCTGTAGGGCTGCTATGAGTCAGAATCGACTCAGTGGCGATGAGTTTGTGGGTTTTGGTTTAGATAACATCACTTTTTTAAGCTTTGGCCTCCTACTCTTAGAGTGGGAATAGCAACATATTGTCTGGAGTTGAGGACCTTTCCCGGTGTGGAAACCCCTAGCACAGTGGTTCCAAACCTTAATCCAGAGGTTGGGAATACAGACTAGGGGCCAGGGGAGCCAGCAAATACATTCTCTTCCTGGAGATGGAGGTATCGTGTGTATTGAAGACTCCAGAGAGGCCTGTCGTAGATAAGCTTGTTTGTTATTACTTATTAAATAAACCTTTCATTTTGGAATGTTTTAAAGAGTTGGAAAGGTGATGCAGGAAGTTTCCATATACTCTACTCAGCTTTCTTTGTTACAATCTTAGGGTTGGTGGTGTATCGGTCAGAATTGAGGAGTTAAACTCTGATCCAGTATCTGTAATTACAGATGTTAATACTTGAGTTTTGCCAGCTTTTCCAGTAATGTCTTGTTTCTGCTGCAGGATTCTGTGCTGCATTTGGAAAATCTGTTTCATGTTTAACATTTAAACTAAAAAAGGAAATTTGACTACAAAAAAATCAAACCCATTGCCCTCAAATTGATTCCAACTTAAAGCAACCCCTACATATGCAGAGCAGAACTGCTTCATAGGGTTTTCTTGGCTGTAATCCTTTACGGAAGCTGGTTGCCAGACCTTTCTGCTTTGGCACCACTGCGTGGTTCAGACTGCCAGCTTTTGCCATAGGCTAGTAGTTGAGTGCAAAGAATTTGCTCTGCCTGAAGGCTTACATTTTCCTGCAGTCACCCATAAACAGCCCTCAAAACGAGTGTCCATGTCCCTTAGTTCCAGTTTGGGAATTGCTGCTCTGTCCCCTAGCACGCACTGGGAGACATTTGCTGATTGAAAACAAAGATAACTTTAGAAGATAACTTGTTTCTTTGGGATGAATGTCTAGAAGTTGAGTAGTCTTTGAATTTCTTTGCCAAGCCCAGTCTTCTAAAAGCAGTCAGTCCCTCACCGCAGCTGTGAGAACACCATGGTGTCAGCTCGAGGTCTCCGCATTAGAAACACATAGACAAGGGAGCAAGAATGAGTAGAAACAGAAGAAGGAGGTCGTAAAGGGCTCCAGGGTCGGATTTAAGTGTTGAGCAAACGCTGGGTTGTGGAGCACTCACTTCCTGCCATGGACCGTGCATGAGGCCAAGCACAGTGCTAGGATAGAGACCCGACCACGTGGCCTCCACTCTCGGGATGGTACAGGTGACACAGATCTATAACCCTGGGGAGCAGGGGAGCATTCTGAGCACAGGGCTAGCCACATTCCTGGTATCAAACGGAGCCAGAAAATGAAGCCTGTACTCAATGGTCCCTGTGGACATGAGCCCGTGAGGAACACCGTGAGCATGGGACATGGGCCATACTCCCAGAGTGCTCTTGGAGCCCACAATGCACATTTGCATTTTAACCAGCCCTGTAAGAATCCTTTCAGCCCAGACACACCTGCTATGAGCCTGTCTTCCTCAAGTTGATTCAATTCCAAACCCTTTATTCAAACAGCGGCTCCTAACAACTGGGTGAGATGCATATTCGATTCTCTGAAGCCACAGCAGGCTACCTTGCTGACCAGCAGAAACTGGCAAGCATTGCCAGGTTCAGCCCTCTTCCTCAGCCCTTCAGACCTGTTTATTAAGAGAGAAAGTCTGGATATTTATTTCCAGAAATAACCCGCAAAATTCTTCTTGAGGTTAATGGGATCTTCTTTCCTCCCTTGAGCATACATAGCTTTCTGATGTAGTGGTAAACCCAGAAGGTCAAAGCCACTCTTTATGGTAAACCCAAGTTTCCTTCCTCTGCATTAATTTGTTAAAATGTTTTGCTTTTATAATGGAAAATGGAAAATGGAAAATTATTTCTTGACCCATTGATGTCACATCTAGGAATTTATTCTAAAGAACTGTTTCAGCACCCACGGTATTGTTAAGTAGTTTCAAGTCAGAAATCACTTAAACGTCTAATAATAGTTTAATAGATGGATTTCCTGGGTGAAGCAAAATGTTAACTTGCTCGGCTTGTTATTGAAAAGTTGAAGGTTCACGTCCAAAAATTGGCCCTTGAAAACCCTGTGGAGCAGGTTTCTGCTCTGACACTCCTGAGGCCATTGTTGGTCAGGGACAGACCATGGTAGCAAGTCACTGGTTCAGTGAAATTTGGTCCATCTGTGGTTATCCAGGAAATCCCTGGCATAGTGGGTTAAGTGCTACATCTGCAAACCGAAAGGTCGGCAGTTCAGATCTGCCAGGCACTCCTTGGAAACTCTATGCAGCAGTTCTACTTGGACCTCTAGGGTTGCTGTGAGTCAGACCCGACTCGATGGCCGTGGGTTTGGTTTTTAGTTTGGTGGTTATCCAAGTTAAGGTTTCTTTAAAAACTTGTGATGTCGTATCTTCTGTGGATTGTAAAGAGACTAATTGAACTGGAGGTAAATTAAAGCTTGATTGTAAAAGTGTAGAAAAAGACAGGAGAGGAGAAGTTTTAAAAAGTAAAAATTACCATAGAAGTATTATCAGCATCTATATTCGCACTAAAAACAAAAACAAAAAAGACGCCCAAACCCATTGTCTTTGAGTTGATTCTGACTCATAGCAACACTGTAGGATAGAGTTGAGCTGCCCCGTGGGGCTTCCAAGGACCGTCCAGTGCATGCGAATGGCCACTCTTGCTCAGCGGCTGAACTCTTAATGACGCTGCCACCAGGTTTCCCTATTGTGACCATTTACTTAGTGTCTGTTAGAGTGCCGGACACTTTGAGGTACTAGGAACACAGATAATGTATAGCTCCTACCCTGGTCAATATGTAAACAGGGGAAATTTAGCAATGCTTCCTTTTAACACCCAGAAAAAGTTGGTAGTTTTGAACCTAGGGGGTTGCAAGGCCTAATTGTTTTTGTTTTTAATTGTTGTTTAAATTAAATCGTACATAGCACATTTCTCATTTTATTTTCTTTATTTTGTGAGTTTCAGTTTTGTTGTGCATTTTTCTCCAGCTCTGTCCAGGACTCTCTGTTGTGATCTCTGTCAGAGGAGTTGGTTGGTGGTAGCCAGACATCATCTGAGTGATTACGCACACAGTCGGGTTGGGGTTGTGGGATTGTGGCCCGTCAGTCCTTCGGACTAATCTTCCCCTCGTGCTTTTGGTTTTCTTCCTTCTCCTTTGCTCCAGCCAAGGTGGGACCAATAGAAGTCTCTGGGATGGTGGCTCACAGGCTTTTAAGATCATAGGTGCTACTCACCTCAGTAAGGTGTACAACCTTCTCTGTAGAGACCGTTAATGCTAGTTGAACTAGATGTCTTTTTTAAATCATCTAAATGCCTGGAGTCCCACTCCCTGAATGGGAGCCTAAGTCTAGCTTTCTGACTCACTTTGGGTATAACACCCTTAGGATCTTCGTAAAACGAGATAGAGTATACTTTTATTCATAGACGTGTTCTTAACACATTAGTCTGTAGTTCTGCATCTGTGACCTTTTTCAGGAAAAAGCCACGTGCATGAAGATGCTTGTTATAGTCTCCCTTGTAATAACAAAAAGTTGTAACCAGCCCACACATCCAGCTGTGAATGTGGTGAGATACACTTGGAAGTGTATCAGCTGAATATTACGCAGCCGTTAAAAGATGATGGAAGCCGTGGTGGCACAGTGGTTAAGTGCTACGACTGCTAACCAGAAGGTCAACGGTTCAAATCCACCAGGTGCTCCTTGGAAACACAATGGGGCAGTTCTCCTCCATCCTGTAGGTTCATTACAGTCAGAATCAACTCCACGGCAGTGGGTTTGGGCTTTTTGGCTTAAAAATGACCAAGCAAAAGCTGTGTAGCAATGAGCAGAAATGCCACAAGATGCTCGCAAGAGCTCAGTAGTGGTCAGAATAACTGTATACTTGAGATTATGAGTATGTAAAATGCACTCGTATAAAGAAAGACCAAAAAAAACCAAACCCTCTGTCGTTGAGTTGGGTCCGACTCATAGCGACCCTAGAGGTCAGAGCAGAACTTCCCCACAGAGTTTCCAAGGAGCGCCTGGTGGACTTGAACTGCTCACCTTTTGGTTAGCAGACATACCACTTAACAATATTTCTGATACTTTGGTTCCTTTGGAAATTGGATAAAGGAGGAAACATCCAGGGCTGGGAATATGCTGTCCCAGCGACCAGTTTCTGTGGTCCCGTTGCAGGCTTGGCAGGGCGGGGCTGATAGGTCCCCTCACAGGAGGAGCAGCTGTGGTTGACGTGGTATACCTTGACTCCCCTCTTCAGCTCCTGGGATTGAGGAAGCTCAGCTCGGAAAACGAGGGTACCTGACACCCAGCAGCGCCCGAGATCACCTCATCGCACTCTGGAAGAACGAAGGTGCTGTACCAGCCTGAAGAAATAGCTGTTTGTCTTCCCTAGGCTTTAATTATGTGGACTGCTTTACTCTGCCTTCAAGTCTTTAGTTTCTTAAAGCTGTGATTATGGTCAACCACCCCTGAAATCAGTCCATAGGCTAGCAGCAGCCTTTGGGATACATTGTCACGGACGTATCAATGGGGTGGTGTTTTATACCTAGCACTGTAAACGTGCTGATGGTTGTAAGTGAGCCTACTAGTCATTTAATTACAGCAAATGGTGGCCCCACTTAACACAGTGTCTAAAAAACTGACTATAACTCCCCTTATTTAAATGCTTGTGAACGATAGCCTTTTTAGTATAGGTTTTTATAGTAATTTCTTTTGTGAATCAAGAAATGAACACTAATTGGTCGTTTTTAAAAAAATAAAATAAAATTAAGAATTAGAATTTTTGTATATTTCAGTTCCCTAAAAAGAAAAGGCGTGCCCTCGTTCCCTTTTGAACGTGTGGCAGAACCTGTGTGGAATACTCACGCAGTCAAGCCACCTGCCCTCTGAGAGTATGCTGGAATCCCGAATCTAACCACTGTGTAGATCCGAAAATGTCATCAAGGGGACGTGCGACATCAGTAAAGAAGCCATTTACGCGAGTGCTTCTGCAGCAGGGTGAAGCACCTTTTGCTCGTTTTCTCTGGAGCATTGTTTTAGGTCCCCAGAAACTTGGGACATAATTGAGTCACAAAAGATCCTCTGTGGGGCAGCATCTGTGTATAAGGATTTTGTTGTTTTTTTAAAAGATTCCTTTTTTTTTTCTTGTTGTGATGGAGTGGAAACTTACAGTCCAAGTCCGTTTGCCATATAACCCCCTGTACATGCAGCCCCAGCTGCTCTCCCAGCCCTGTGAGCTCAGTCCTCCTTCCCACTCAGTATTTCCCATATTCATTCGAAACCAAATCCCATCCCCTGCTCTCTGCCTCCTGTTCTGTTTCCATAGGGGAGCTGTTCCGACACTCTCAAGTCTTATAGTCCAGTCCAGTTTTTGACTCAAGAGTTGTGTTCAGTGCTAGTTTCAGCTCTGGGCTAGGAGCAAGACCAGGGTCTGTGTTCCTGGGAGACTGCAGGATCCTGGGCCATCAAGTCTCCCCTTTTAATACCATTCTAAATCTGCACGCCCATTTTTCTCCCGCTCCGTCAGGGAGTCTGTGTTGTGTTGCCTATCATGGCAGTCATTGGTGGTGGCCGGGCACCATCTAGTTCTTCTGGTCTGATGCTGGTGCCATCTCTGGATCATTTGACCCCTACAGAAAACTAAGTTTTATCTATGTCAGTTAAATTTTTTTTTGTAAATGCTTCAATAGTAAGTGCTTGACGTGCTTGTTTTGTTTTTATTTTTGTGTCCAGGATGGTCATGAGAAATGAGTGAGGTTTTTTTTTCCCTTTCATCCTTTCATTTCTCAGACCCCGGGGCAAGTGCAGTCATCCTACAGTGCCTGTTTTTATAAGCCGCCTTCTTACCTGCATCAAGACTCTCATGCTCGCAGGGAAATATTTTAGTTATCATTTTGAATAAACAAAAATGTGGTTTCACTTTTCATACAATCCTGTGTTATTTCCATGCTTAATGTTTTGGGGGTCACCCTTCCATGCCCTTACATAGAGATCTAAACATTATTTGGGTTTATTTGTTCCGAACACAGGATTCTTTCTGAATTACCTGTTTTTGGGCCTGGAAGATGTTGGCATGGAGTCCAGATTCAATCCTGGCTCGTTCTTTCTGGATTTCTTGGTGGTGCCGCCCTCAAGGTAAGGCCCTTGAATGAACTTAATTTCACCTGAAGAAGGTGAATTGTGTGATTGAGGAATGGCCTTAGGGGGAGATGGAGAGTCAAGGGCTCTGAGAAATAAAGCAGCTGTTCCTCTCCTAGGTTTCAGGAAGGCGGGGTACTTGCCTGTCACACTTGTCCTGAGTGTGACAGGAACGTTGGCTGTTTTCTGAGCAGGGTGGAGTGTGAGTTGCTTGCCATAGTGATAGGTGAGCGAATGAAGAACAAAACTCTTCTGTCCCTTTAAACATTCCTTAATTATGTGTATTCACCTGCAGGTATCGTCCCATCAATCGCCTTGGGGACCAGATGTTCACCAACGGCCAGACGGTGAACCTGCAGGCTGTCATGAAGGACATAGTTCTGATCCGGAAGCTTCTGGCTCTGATGGCCCAGGAACACAAGCTGCCGTACCAGATGGCAGCAGCTGCCATAGAAGAGATCCGGGCCGCCTTTCTTGTATCACAGGCATGCTCGTCAGTGTGGCCTCTGTGCGTCATGGTGTAGGGAACACTGCGTGAGCTGAGCGATGCTGATGGGAATGCCTTGCCCAGCTTACAGCGCCCTTAGTGTGAGCCGTGGGTCTGGGGGACCTCTGGAGGAGACCAGGAGCTAAGTCCTGGTCAGGGTGCTTCAGGCACCACCACCAGCCATCTGTCACTGTAGGCTGGTTTTTGCCGTAATGCTGGGTGGGTTTCTGCAGGGATTCCAGACTGAGACTAGAAAGAAAGGCCTGGCTGTCTGTTTCTGAAAATGAGTCCGGGAAAGCCCGAATCACAGTGGTCCGATCCTGCTGTGCATGGGATCACTGTGAGTGGGGCTCGACTCGATGGCATCTAACAGGTGCATGTGCTGAGGGACAGCGTGGGGCTGAGCATGCACCACCCTGCTGGGTGACCTTGGCTGAATCGTGTTCCTTTCTTGGACCAGTCTGTAATGTGTGTAGTCTGTCACAAGATTTTGCGCAGACTATTCTGGGCCAGCTTCCCTCGCTGGTGGTTGGCAGCTCTGAAAAGAGCGGCTGTGCTTTCCCTCAGCTTCTGAGAATCATCCCCCTAGGGCTGCCGTCCTGGAGCTTGTCGCCCAGCTCTCATGTGCCTAGGAAGTCCTCCAGCCTTTGAGTCAGGATGGCAGTGTCGTAGAGTGGGAATGTCTCCAACTGGGAATGTCAGGCCTGGGGCCTCACCCTCTTTCTCTGGAGTGGTGGAATGGGATTCTGTTTCCCCTTTCAGCAGATGTTTGCTGAGTTTGGGCGGGCTAGGCTCTGTGCTAGGTCTTGAGTGGGTTTTGAGATGGCAGCAGGCACTCCAAAAGCTTGCTGAGAGAAGGTCTGAAATGCTCTCTGGATACAAATCAGAAGGACTGTCCCCTGCCTTGAGTAGATGGTTGGGGCTCTCAAGATCCTAGCCAGTTCAGCTGTGCGATAGGCCTGTCACAAGGAGCTACCACTGTCTCTCCAGGACTCTTGTGCCCTGGGTTGCTGAGCCTTTCTCCTGGAAGCTCTCTTGGTTTTGGCTGAAGTATTTGATCTGCCACTTTAAAATCAGCACACTGATCCCTTGGTGGAAATGTTGGCTGCATAATGGTTAAGAGTGGTGGCCGCTAATTAGAGGGTCACAGTTAGAATCCACCAGGCTTTCCCTGGAAACCTTGTGGGGCAGATCTGTGCTGTCCTGTGAGGTCACTGTGAACTGGAGTTGGCTCAGCAGCAGTGGGGTTTTTTTTGAGGCGGGGTCTCTCACTGTAAAGAATCTGCCATTCACAGATCCTAGTCCGATTTGCAGGTCATGTTTCTAGTATAACCAAGTCCCATGACCAAGACTGAGAATGTAATTTTGATGCACTTTGAAAACAGGGCAACCCTTTATTAAAAAAAAAAAAAACCCACAGTCTGTGCAGAAACAAGCAGCATCTTGATCCCTAAGATCACACAGACTTCCTTCTCTCTAATGAACAGTGTCTGTGCTTACTTCAAAAGCCCTGGTGGGGTACTGATTAGCACTAAAAGTTGGTAGTTCAGATCTGTCAGGTGCCCCTTGGAAACTGTGGAGCAGTTCTGCTCTGTCCTATAGGGTTGCTGTGAGTTGGAGTCCACTCAGTGTCAGTGGGTTTGGGTTTTTTTTTGGGTTCTTACTTCTTCCCCACTTGTCCCCACATTTCATTCTGGTGGAAGGCGTCACATGTGTCAGGAACCTGGAGTAAGCCCAGCACTGTTTTGGGCCTTGTGGATCCGTTGGGGAGCCATGAGGCTAAGGTCCCGCTGGTGGACTCATTTCACCAATAATCATGTGGTCTCAGGACAGCTGGCACCATCATGCAGGTGACTATCACTCCCTGTGAGTCTCCCCCGGCAGAGTGGGACCCTGAGCAGAACCTGCAGAAATAAGTCTGTCCTCCATGTGACACACGAAGACCCCTGTGTTCCCATATCCTGGCTCTCCAGCTATCTCACTTAATCCCCATCCAACAGGTTGGTCTCTTCTCTCAGTTGACCTACTCAGAGGCCTTGGGGACCATCTGTCTCCATCTCCTTGTGCCATGCTAGCGTGTCAGAGACCAGTCAGTAGGTGGCGCTCTAAGGCAGTTTCAGGGCACCGTCAGTTTCTGTCTCCTGGGCAGGGAAGGAGAGACAGGGTCTCGGGACAGCTGGGTCAAGAGGATTGGTTGGACACTCCAGGGAGGCTTGAATATCAGCCAGCATCTTGCCAAATGGCTCAGTGGGGAGATCCATCGTAATTATGGCCTAGAGTGTTGTATGATATATCTTCCTTTCAAGAAATTGTTCTACTTATGTTTTTCTAGGTTCTTGGGTTCAAGTTTTTGTAAAACTATAAATAAAGCTGATACTGCTTATGAGAAGTTGGTTATACAAGGTTTGACAATTCAATCTGCAAACCTAATTGTCCTGAGTGCTACATACTTCATGGCTGATATCACTACAGTCACCTTTGAAGTACTCACTTTGGGAAGGTGTACACTGACACTAGTGGCTAGTCCGCCATTCAGAGCAATTTTAGAACTCTTTCTGGAATGGCCATTGTACACAGTGGCAAGTTCATGCACTTAATTAGTTGCTTGTGAGAGAGTCTTTAGCCAGTAAACAAATAACTGTGTTGAAACGTCCTCCCTACTCACCTGATCTCGCCCCCAGTGACCTTTTTCTTTACCTGAAGATAAAGAAAATAATGAAAGGAAGACAGTTTGATGACATTCAGGACATCAAGGGTAAGATGACAGCTCTGATGGCCATTCTAGAAAAAGAGTTTCAAAATGGCTTTGAAGAGTGGACTAGGCGCTGCTATCGGTGCATAGCTTCCCAAGGGGAGTACTTCAAAGGTGACCATAGTTATACTCAACAGTGACATATGTAACACTTTTTCTAGGATGAGTTCGCAAACTTAAGTGGCAGTCCCCGTGCAACAAAGCTTCGTAACAGGAGTATTTGATGCAGGCAGGACCTTGGAGGTTGCCTTAACCAAAAGCCTGTTGCCGTCAAGTCAGCTCTGACTCATAGTGACCATATAGGACAGGATAGGACCGCCCCATAGGGTTTCCAAGGCTAGAATAGTGACAGAAGCAGACTGCCACATCTGTCTCCCACAGAGCAGCTGGTGTGTTCAAACTACCAACCTGCCAGTTAGCAAGCGAGCATGTAAGTTTGTCAGTAGGGGTTACAGAAGCCAGATTATATTAGCATATAACTTTGTCAGTAGGGGTTACAGAAGCCAGATTATATTAGCACCGTGCCACCAGGGCTCCTTAGGTTGCCTTAGGGTTTGGATATTAGGGAGCTTGGGCAGCTACCCCAGTAAAGGAGGCTGTGTATAGATTTGAGTTCGTCTCACTCTCAATGGTACTAGCTGGAAAACACGGAGCAGGGGCTAACTGTATAAAGACGCTCCATGGCGCGTGGATGTCATGCTCCCGGGCTGGGGAGGAAGGCTGGCAGTAGGTCGTAGTGGCTTGGGAGGCGACGACACCTGCCTGTCCTGGACCCGCTGTTGAGATGTTGATGCTGAGTTACAAGGTGATTCTCTTAGCACTTTGGCAGAACTAGGCTCTTGTGCTCGTCAGTCATCGTTTTGTCAGAGCAAATGTGAGAAAGAGAAAACCAAGCGCGGCTTCTCGGAGCGTTTTCCCATGGTGCCTGCTCTCCACCTTGTGTCATCCCAGGAACAAGACCCCTCGATGGTCATGGACCGCTCCTTCTTAACTGCGCTTCCAGGCCAGTCCCTGACTGACAAGCTTTACAACATCTGGGTCCGCCTCCAGAGCCACGTCAACATCGTGTTTGATAGCGAAATGGACAAGCTGATGGTGGACAAGTATCCTGGCATCAGACAGGTGAGTGGCTCGTTGGTTTCCTGTTCCTGGCAGCGGGGAGGGTGCGGGAAACCGTGGTGGGTTAAATGGTTAAGTGCTATAGCTGGTAAGCAAAAGGTCGGCAGTTCAGATCTGCCAGGGGCTCCTTGGAAGGAAGCTCAGCTCTGTCCTCAGAGTCACTGAGAGTTGGAATCGACGTGATGGTGGGTTTGGTTTGCTTTTATGATTTGGGGGAGGGTTGTGGAAAGCCGAGTGATAAGCACACTTGAGTTTTTTTTAAAATTTAAAGGCTTTTTGTTCACTTTTTCCCCCTGGAAAGATCCTGGAGAAGAAGGAGGGCCTGTTCCGAAAGCACATGATGGGGAAGCGCGTGGACTATGCGGCCCGCTCGGTCATCTGCCCGGACATGTACATTGGCACCAACGAGATTGGGATTCCCATGGTGCGTGGAGGACGTGCTCCCGGGCTGCAGAGGAAGGCTGGCAGTAGATGGTGGTGCCTGTCCTGGATAAGCTGTTCAGACAGGGCTTGAGGCTGTGCAGTGCCACTGCTCACCATGCCAGGCTGTGATCTGCTAAACACCTGCCCATATGTTGGAGTACAGGGGAGCAGCGGTGTTCCAGACCGCTGCCTACCGGTTTTCTTCCTGCCTGTCTTTAAAAACCTTCATAGTCCAGCTGAGTACATGACAGAGGACAGAAACAGGGGAAGGGAGTGTCAGGAGTGTGCGCCCTGGGTTGACAGGGAGAGGAAGGGTTGCGGGAGGTGTGTGCATGCCATCTGTCACCCGTTTCTTGCGGGTGAGTGCCCCATCCACCCATTAGTGTGTCCTCAGGGAGCAGGCCCCTTGTCTCACTTCCCCTCTGGGTCAGCTCCTGGTGGTCATTAGCAGCAGCTTTTTAATTGACTTCCTCCTTAATGGGCCTGGAGGTCGGTGATGCCAGGATGGTTCCGGATGCTTCCTATGTGTCTGCTACCCACCTCTCCCAGGCACACTTGGGCTTCATAGGGTGGTGTTTTAGTCACCTAGTGCTGGTCTAATAGAAATACCACAAAGTGGATGGCTTTAACAAAGGAAAGTTTATTCTTACACAGTCTGCTAGACTACAAGTGCACATTCAGGGTGTCCGCTCCAGGAGAAGGCTTTCCCTCTTGTTGGCTCTGGAGAAAAGTCTGGTATTGCATTAGTCTTTGGTCAGGGAGCGTCTTGGTGCAGGAACCTCAGGTCTGAAGCACACACTCGTTTCCTGGTGCTGCTTTCTGGCTGGTGTGAGGTTCCCAATTCTCTATCTGCTTCCCTTTCTTTTTATCTCTTGCAGCATGAAAAGATTAAGGGTGGTACAAGCCATATTCCAGGGAAATTCCCTTTACAGTGGAGCAGGAGGATGACATTATGAAGGGATTTACAGTCCCACCTTAATTGTTTAACATACAGCATAGGAATGTCACAGAATGGAGGACAGCCATAAAAAATTGGGAATCATGGCCCGGGGACGTGGTTACACATGTTTTTGGAGGGACACAATTCAATCTATGACAGATGTTACACGTAGGGGAACAAGAGTCAGTGCTTAGGCCTGTGTCCACAGCCTCCTAAGTACCATCAGAGAGTTGGGTCACACGGCCAGGTGACGTCGTACACTTCAGCCATTCCTCTTGGAGGCTTTGGGTGGATTGGCCAGGCCTGTATGCCGCTTCCTCTGGGCAGAGGGCAGGAGCTGCCCCTTTTGACTTTGACTTCACAGTTCCTAGTATGTCCCCAGCTTTGGGAGAGATTTTAGGACTGCTTTCTCTTTCTACTTTGAGGGGGTGCTCAGCCTCTTTCTTTGATCCTGGTTCATTAAATAACAGCTTGTCCTCAGGAAGGACTGTAATTGCCCCATTGTGCACCTCCAGGTCTCAGGGCTGTGGGTGTCTGGGAATGTCAGAGCAGAGTACACAAAGCTGCTTCTTGGTCCGTTTAGCACATGACCTTGTCAGTAGGGGTTACAGAAGCCAGTTTATATTAGCATATAACCTTGTCAGAGTCCAGTGGCAAACCAGAGGCTTACATTCCAGGGTAACACGTGCAAGCCCATAATACTGGTCACATGGCATTAAGGAATTCATTGAAAAGTATAGCAGACTAAGGGATGACTCCATCAGAGGTGGCAAGAGAAGGCCTCTCATAAAGTGCCATCTGAGCAGCGACCTGAGTGCTCTTTTATAAAGGGCTTCTCAGAGCCAGATGGGTTCACGAGCATTTGGACTCTTCATGCATGTATCATATTCAGTATTTCAGGACTTATTTAAACTGGGGAGCTCAGGTCTACTGTGGACTGGAGCACTCTGCATTTGCTCCTGTGTAAACCTCCTTCATCTCAAGTGTCACTTAGATTGTCACAGTTGCTGGAGCTGCTGAATTGAGATAACTCTAATGCCATATTTGGGCTCCAGAAAGATGCTGGTATCGATTCACGATGTCTGTCGGGGTGTTGGAGGGCAAGCTGATGTGCCATGTTGTGTTTCTTTCTTTAAAGGGGCTGTGAATTTATTAGCGTGTAAGAAAATAATGAAGTTTTAGAATGAATTTAAAAAATCTAACATGTAAACTGCAATATTGAGGTGACCTGCCCTTGACTGCCAGGAGAGGAGGCTCAGCCCCTGTTCCTTTCCAGGGTGAGCCTGGGGAGCTGGCTCTGTGGGAAGGCAGGTGGGACACTGCCTTCCTCACTGAAGCAATTTGCTGCCTTAGTTCCTCACTGCCTTAGGAAAATGTCACCTTGCCATTTGAGTCAGCCCACCGTGAATTTTCGTACTTGTCTCTTGTTTTCCAGGTATTTGCCACAAAACTGACCTACCCTCAGCCAGTCACCCCCTGGAACGTTCAGGAACTGAGACAGGCAGTCATCAATGGCCCCAACGTGCACCCAGGGGCCTCCATGGTCATCAATGAGGACGGCAGTCGGACTGCCCTGAGCTCTTCGGATGTCACCCAACGAGAAGCTGTGGCCAAGCAGCTCCTGACACCAGCCACAGGGGCACTGAAGCCCCAAGGGACAAAAATTGTGAGTAGAGGGCAGGTATGGTCGAGGGCTCTGGTCTGCATGGCTGCCAGCTGTTGTCTGTTGCTTGCACGAGTGTGGACCCAGAATGCAGGGTACACTGTTGCTTCCTCCTCAGGATGAATCTCGCCCCACCTCTGGGGGTTCTCTGGATGCCTGGTGGTTCTTGCTCTTGTCACACAGCTAGAGCCTGAGCTCCAGGGGATAGGGACTATGAGGAGGGTGTCATTTGGCCACCCCATGCCATCTAGCACAGAGCTGGCAACATCAGGGGCTCAGCAGCCCTTGTTCAGCTGTAACTCAGCTCTGGTCCTGGGCCAGGGAGCAGGCGTCCTTTGGATGGGGATGCTCAGAGGGGTGTCCTCAGGTTATGTTAGCAGCAGCCCTCAGGGAGGGGTGAGAAAGGTGAATCACCCTCTGCCCTCCCTGGGAGCAGGCCCGAGCTCTGCGTTGTGACGAGCTTTGCAGGCCGTCACATGTGCTGAATTGGCGAAGAGCGTAACCTGGTGTTACCGCTTCAGGTGATTCTCTTGTCTGTGGAGTGTGGCAGTGAGGGATCCTGAGGCTTTTTCTGGGCTCAACTCGAGAGTGTGCCGTGAGTGACTAGCAGTGTGCGGGCAGTATTTGTGTTTGTGTCAAACAACAGCCATTCCTGCTGGGAGGGCAGCGGCAAATGCAGTGGATTACGTTTGGTGTAACTTAGGGTGCTGCCCAGAGTCAGGGGGCGTCCCGGGGGTCCTAGCCCCGCTGCATATGTCGTTAGGCCCCTCCTCATCCCGTGACACGTCTGTGGCTGATGACCAGCCGTGTCTTCTTTAGTTAACAAGTACAGGCTCTACAGCGTTTCTGTCAGTCTGAAGGAGCTTGAGAAAAGAACAGAGGAGAAAGAATGCTTGTTGCGAGGACTGTTCTCGTCGGTCTTCACTGAGGGGAGCGATGCCATCAGCCTGCTCTCTTGTTTGTGTCCTCCTCTGCTGAGCGACAGCAGTCACACGGTGGCAGGGGGCACCTTCAGATGGAGGTTTTTGAGTCACCTGCTCTTTTCTTTTCTAGAACACTCTGTGTGTTCAGACTCACAGGATTGTTTTGCCTTTATTGAGTACCTGGTATTTCAGTAGCAGCCCCATGAGAGACATGAGAAATCACTGTGTTCTCACTGAACTCTGTCTGATGAGGTCAGACAAATGGGAAATTGTTTTCATAGTAAGCCAAGACAAAGATGTGAAACAGTCTCTGTATTAAACAGTAGACGAGGGTGGGATGGACATGGAGAGGGGAGAAGAATGTGGGGTCAGCTAGTACAGAGTGCCCGCCGCATGCTGGGGCTTTGCCAGCTGCCGTGGGCACGACCCCTTTCCCCTGGTCTGTCAGTAATGAGCATGTGAATACGTCACCGACTGCTGGGTGGGGCTGTGGACATATCGGAGCACTGCAGGGCCGGGAAGAGACTGTGCGCGTGATGCTCGGGAAGACGTGTGGTTGCGGGGACATGCAGGTGGGCAGGCAGGGAGAGTGTGCAGTTGGCAGGAGGCAGTCATGAGCCAGGCTGTGTGCCATGACCTTGAGGGCTTCAGGATAACCAAGGGTGACAGCAGGGGCCTTTCAACGGGACAGCCAGCGACACTTGGCAACAGATTGGGTGTCTTTTGTAGAGAAGAAACAAAAGTATGGTTTCCAAATACTTTGAAAGACAGTGAAGCATAAAAGACCTCAATTGATGGTCCAGCGGTTTCAGGGTTCCCCTGAGAGCATGGCCCCTGGCCCTGATGCTGCCCTTGCCCATAAATCACAACGAAGGTCCACTCTTTGGACACAAATGGATTGGACTTGGCAATGCAGAGTGACCATATATTGGAAGCGCTTTGCTGGAGGAAGGAGAGTGGGAGGAGAGAAGGGGAAAGGAGACTGTTGGGAGGATGAGACATGTATGGAGCAGAGAGCAATAGTGTGCTGTCACTGGACAGGGAGAGCAGTGGAAGCTGCATATAGGTGGGCATGTCAATTTATACGAGAATGTACATTTTCACTCAGTCATATTAAATAAAAAAAAAAAAGACAGTGAAGCAGGGGCAAGGGTCTGGGGACCATGGTTTCATGGGGCATCTAAGTCAGTTTGCATAACAAAGGTTTTTTTTTTTTAAGAAAATGTTCTCCATCCAACTTTGGTGAGTGGTGTCGGGGTGTTAAAAGCTTGCAAGTGGGCATCTGAGTAGCATCAGTTGGTCCCAAACTATCTGGAGCAGAGGAGAATGAAAGACTGCAAAGACTTATGAAAAACATGACCTCAAGAGACAGAAAGGGCCATGTAATCCAGAGACGACATTAGCACGAGACCAGAAGAACCACATGGTGCCCAGCCAGTAACTGCCCTGACAGGGAATACAACACAGAATCCTGGCCATAGCAGGAGAAAAATGTGTGTGCAGAACTAGAATTCTATTAAAGGCTAGAGTTGATGGTCCAGCAGATGGGAGGGTCCCCCCAAAAACATCACCCCCAGATTCTCTGTTAGCCGAGAGCTAAAACCATTCCCAAAGCCAACTCTTTAGATAAAGATTCAACTAGATGATAAGACATAAAATAATCCTGCTGAAGAGTATGCTTCTTGGCTTAAGTAGATACATGACACCAACTGGGAAGCTTCTAACCAGAGGTGAGATGAGAGGGTGGAGGGGGACAGGAGCTGGCTGAGTGGACACAGGAAACGCAGTGTGGAAAGGAGGAATGTGCTGTCACAGAGTGGGGAGAGCAGCTAGAGTTACATAGTAGTGTGTGTGCAAGTTTTTATATCTCAAATTGACTTCGATTGTAAGCTTTCACTTAAAGCATGGTAAAGTTTGAAAAAAAAGAAGCATGGTTTATAGCGCAGGAGAATGGAAATACCATGGAATTAGAGAGGTATGGGCCCTTGTGAATTGGAGGCAATACCAAAGAATCAGAGGGGTCATCTCCTGCAGAAGTTGGAAACATGGACTTAGATTAGGGAGCCTTAGGTTACAAAATGAAACTCCTTGTGCAGAAATCTTTGAGCACGAAGTGCAAGGGAGAGAAAAAGTGGTGTCCGTGTCGGGGAGCACTGTGGGAGGCTGAAATGTGGGAAGCCTGGTCTGTGGATGCTGAGGGAAGAGAGAGGCACAGGGCCGGGCCTGTGTCTGTGTGTCTGTCCCTGCCTCCCACACGTGGGGTGTCAGGGGGGGGCTTTCAGGGTTAGGACCAGCCTGTGGATGTCCTTGTCTCTCTCAGGGGCACTGACTCCATGTTTGTGGAGTTAAGTTTGAAGTTGAGGTAGCATGGGGAAACAGGAAAGACATGTCAGGTTTGTCTCGGTGAAAGTCGTTCTTCAGAGACCCAGGAGAGCAGCCTGAAGGGCGAACAGGGAGCCGGTTCCTGGTGATGTGACGAGGAGGGGAACACCGTGGCCAAGGGTGTTTGAAAGAAAAGGCAGAAGGGCATGGGGCTTTCTGACATTGCTGGGGTGAAGGCGAGACGAGGGCCCAAGGGGAGCTTCCTTCTCTGGGCCTCAGCCTCATCTGTAGACGCAGAGCTGAGGGGACCGAGAGTGTGAGCTGGGGGGTGGGGTGGCACCCGCTGCTTGTTCACGGGAGTAAATCGAGTCCCGGGGAGTGGAGAGCTTGAAGAAGGTCCGGCCCATCTCTCGTCTCCTAACTGAGGTTCAGATTCTCATCAGATTCACAAGGCTGCATGTTGTCCCTGCTTTCTCCGCCAGCTGCCCCTCTCCCCCCACACTTCTCCCAGCCATTCACTGAGTCCTGTCGGCCGCGGGCTCTTCACCTGAGCGTCTGCTGGTCCCCTGTCTGGAACACTGTGCTCTCCCATGGGTTCCTTGGTCAACACCCACTCTCCCTCCAGTTCACAGCAGAGCTCACTTCTAGAATGAGGATCAGCAGGCTCCGTGTGTGAAGGCCTGTATGGGCTTTGTGGGACACACAGTCTCTGGAGCACCTGCTCCGCTCTGCCACTGAAGTGCCACAGCATCTATCAATGAACAGACGAGGCTGAGTTCCGGTCTTTACGAAGGCGGGTGGCCAACCTGCAGGCTGTGGTTTGCAGCTTCTCTTCTGGGATGCTTATCTCAAAACCCGTTAGATGCCCCCCTCTTGGCTGCCCATTCCAGTAGGTGTTCACATCTACCCCTGTCCATCATCGCTTCCGTGGGGTTGTGTGCTCACTGCTTCACATCCTCTGATTGCCCGCAAGCTTCTCAATTCCCAGACAACCAGGCCAGTGAACCCTGTTTGTCACTTGCTTCCCAGCACCCAGCAGCCACCTGGCTTCTAGGAGGCCCTGCTGAACCCTTGGAGAGTGAGTGGATCCAGGCCCAGGGCCTCAGAGAGCACACTGAACGGGAAGTCGAGAAGAGGCTCCACAGTACAAGGGCAGGGCTGGACTCGATGACCTGGTTCAAGGTTAGACCCAGGACAGGGTCTTGGTTCTTCCATCAGAACCTGGAGCCTGAGGCTGGTTGTTGTCGTGTTCATTTTCTAGAATCTCAGGAGTGTTCTGTGTACCGCTGATTTGTGTGGTTGTTGCTGTTGCTTGCCATCAGGTCGTCCGCAGCTGATAGCGACCCATATCCAGCAGGACTGTCTTCACAGCCGGATCACAGGTTTTTGGTTGGCTCAGTTTTGGAAGTAGAGTGACAGCATTTCTTCCTGATCCACCAAAGTCTGGGAACTCTGCTGAAACCTGCCACTGGGAGTGATGCTGCTGGTGTTTGATATGTTGGTGGCGTACCTTCCAGCATTAGAGCAGTATGTAAACCACCACAGCCATACCGACTGACAGGTTTATTTATGTGTATAACAAAGTGTGGAAACCCTGTGGCGTAGTGGCTGAGTGCTACTGTGGCTGCAATGCAGGCGGTCAGTAGTTTGAATCCCAGGTGTTTCTTGGAAACTGTGGGGCAGTTCTGTGTTGTATGAATCAGAATTGACTAGACAACAATCAAGTTTTTTTAATTGAGTATATGTCTGCTTTCACTGTATTTGTAATTTTAAAAGACTTTGTTTAATGTGTGGCATGTAAATCAGAACAGGACTAAAGGTTGAGGGTTAGGTGATGAGGTAGAGGTGGCCAGGTGTGACATTTCCACCTTTGCCCCGGGGCAGCTGCCAGGGCACCCAGGCCTCGCTTCCCTGCCCAGCAGACTGCTAGCAGCTGCCCAGTGGCTGTGGGCCTGCTGCTGAGAACCCTGACCCGGGCACCAGGGTGCTCTGATTTTCACTGTTTAGTTAGAGACAAGAGGAAGGAAGGGCTTGGATTTGCTTTGGCCAGAGGAGCACCCTGTGCCCTGGGGCTTATGTTTGCATTGGCTGGTGCCTAGCAGACTGGCCTGTGCCCTCTCCCAGCTGTGGGGAGTTTGCTTATACTGGATGATGTCTCAAATTTGCAAGACTGAGCTCCCTGGCCTGGCCTGGGGTTTTGGGTCCGGGCCACAGGTCTGGGCAGCTTCTCCCTTGAGAGGCTAAAGAAATACGACCTTGAAGGTCACCTTGAACTTAATGACGCACAGCAACCAGCAGCCTGGGGGATGCTCATGGGAACCCTCAGAGGTCAGCTTTCCTCTGAAGCCTGGGATTTGAAGGCAGGGAGGAGAAGGCCTGAATTCCTTGGAGAACTGCTTTTAGGGCTTTCTTTTCACTTTTGAAGTTAAAAGCACATGAGTTTGGTTGAGCACAGACACTCTTTGCTACCCATTGCTCTTAGCCCAGCTGCCCTGGGTGGGCAGAGGTTGGGGGCAGCATCTGTTACCCTCTAGTCTAACCAGCTTTCTGATGCAGTTCCTAGGTGTGGGCAGGATAAGAAAGAACGAGACTTGTAGTGATTGGGTGTTTTCCCCAACCTGTCATCTGCATGATTGAGAGACAGCTTATGTGTGGGCAGTACCAGCGAGTCTCCAAAATTCCTCTGCATTGCTGAGGCAGGGATGGTGGGGAGACCCTCCGCATGGCCGGGGTGGCGCATATCCTTCAAGCAGTTGTTTCTAAAGTATTGTTTGTGTTCACTGTTTAAGAATCCCAGTAGTTTACTATAGTGTGACATCAGATGCCGAACCTTCTCCTGACGTCAGCTTTGTTAGGGGAGATGCTTTGTCACAAGAGCATGGGGCCGCGTTTTAAAGAAATGAAGTGTAAACAGTGGTCATCTCTGAGGAGTACAATTCGTTGCCTTTTCTTTTTTTTTTTTAATCATGATTGAGTGAAAGTGTACAATCCAGTTTAAATTTGCTTGCCAGCCTGTCTGCAGCTGCTTCTGCTCTCCGTGCCTGGTGACAGCACACTCCTCCTTTCCATTCTGTACATGTCTCTTAACAAAATCTCCTGTCCTTTCCTCTCCACCCTCTCCCCTCTCCTCCAGTAAGAGTCCTTGCCTTTTTTAAATCTCTTTAAGTTTGTCTGTGTTTTCTGTTTTTTTTCCCACAATGAACGGATCAGTTGTATGGGTTTTTTTTTAAAGTAGTTGAAGATCTTTGGAAAAAAATTCTGAAAGTAATGACATGCCCATTGTGACATGAACAGTGCTGAGAAGCGTGAAAGGGGCAGTGCTAACCTGGGCCTTGCTGGCCCCGCTCATGTTCCTTCCCGTGGCCCTGAAGAGACCATAGTGACTCTGGGAGAGGCTTCAGTGAGCCTTTTCCCTTGTGTGTCAGCGCAGTTAGGTTGGATGTTGTAGTGGTGTCTTTCTCCTACCTTCTACGACACCTAGAATTTTTTTAAAAAACTGTAATATGTTCTTACCATCACTTCAAGGCTAGAATAGCTTTCATTCAGCCTTTTTCGTCATTGCATAATACTCTACATGTGATCGATGGTGTATTCTACTGTGCCCGTCCTTTTGTTTTTGCTTCTGTAAATGCTGATATTTAACGGTACTTACTCATATTCCCCTGCAGTGGTGCTGCTTTTCTTTTGAAAGGCAAAAAGAATGTCTTTTAAGTATTCTAGTAGCTATTGTCACATTGTTTTCCCAAAACACTACGGCAGTTTACACTTCTTTTTTATTTTTTATTTAACATGACTGAGTGAAAATGTACATTCCCATATATATTTACATGCCCACCTATATGCAGCTTCCACTGCTCTCCCTGTCCGGTGACAGCACACTATTCCTCTCTGCTCCATACATGTCTCATCCTCCTAACAGCCTCCTTTCCCCTCCTCTCCACCCACTCTCCTTCCTCCAGCCAGAGGTCAGCAGGATGATATCCTATAGATGTATAGAACCATAAAGTGCAACCAACATATGGTCACTCTGCATTGCCAAGTCCAGTCCATTCCTGTCCAAAGAGTGGACTTTTGTTATAATTTATGGGTAAGGACAGCATCAGGGCTGGGGGCCATGCTCTCAGGGGAACCCCAAAACCACTGGACCATCAATTGAGGTCTTTTAGTGGAGATCTCAGGATGCACCCTTTTTTATTCTTGTGTTGCCAGTGAGACTCAACCTAGTGAGCGTCATCGTGGCTATCACTGGTGGTGGCCAGGCACCATCCGGTTCTTGTGGTCCCAAGTCGATGAAGGTACCCACTCTTGCGGGTCTCTCTGTCTTCTAGGTTGTCTTGACTGCATGTCATTTTGGTCCTCAGTGAGCATCTGTTCCTGCTGAGTTGGCACCATTTGCTGAGTTTACACTTCTTAACTGATTTTTTCATTGCCGTGAAATGTTTCCTTGCACCGGCCCTGCAGTGTAAGACTGAGTTCGTTATTTCTGAAACTCAGCATTCCTGTTTAAAATACTGAATCCACATGTGATCATGAGGAGGCTGGGGGCAAATGTGAGAGTTTTTCCATCTCCTTTCAAACCCAGGGGTTTATGTTTAGGTGTACAGTCTTTCGCAGAGGTATCCATGGCTTCAAATCAGTTGTCCAAGGAACCCAAGACCTGGCAAGGCCGTGCGTCTCTGAAGATGACAGCCAGGACAGCGACCTGTAGCCTCGTCCATTACCTGTACCTCTGAGCCTGGAGCAGGAATTGGGGCTGTGTAGGACTGGGCTGGAGGAGCCTAACAGCTGTTTCCCAGAGATTCTGGGGTTTTGCTTCAGACTGAAGATTGCTCTTTTACTCAGTTGAATAGACGAGGAGACAGGCAGAAGTGGCGCCCAGGACACATGGAAGTGAGCCCCCAGGAGCTTCAGTGAGGGTGCTGACTCCCTGCTGACTCCCAGCCTGTCTTCCATCCTGCCCTAGGTGTGCCGACATGTGAAGAACGGGGATGTCCTGTTGCTAAACCGACAGCCCACCCTACACAGACCTTCCATCCAGGCCCACCACGCCCGCATCCTGCCGGAGGAGAAAGTCTTGCGCCTCCACTACGCCAACTGCAAGGCCTACAACGCTGACTTTGATGGGGACGAGATGAACGCTCACTTTCCCCAGAGCGAGCTGGGCCGAGCCGAGGCCTGGGTCCTGGCCTGCACCGACCAGCAGTATCTGGTCCCCAAGGTCAGTCTTGACCTAGTCATCACCTGTGTGTCGTGGGGGGCTTCTGGGCAGGGTCCTGGCTTCTGCCAGGTAGGTAGGTTGTCAACCCTGTAGTTGCTTGAACTTGCTGCCTCGTTAAAGATAAGTCAGGAGAGAAGCGATGACAGCCATCCCAAAAAACTGAGGTGTTTCGAGTCTACAGTGTATTAGCCTCTAGCAAGCATTCCACTCTGCTTTCCTTCCTCCTGCTTCTCAGCCGTGTATTCTTGTGCAAGTTGTGTCCAAGAAAACAGTTATATTTTATTATTTATGTTTTTCTTTGTGGATTGATTTTTTTTTCCTCTTATTGTTTTGTATTTATTGTGGGTCAGTGCTTTGTGGAAACATTTTTTTAACAAGGCCTGAGACATAATTTCCTGACTTGCACTTAGCTAGATAACCCAAGTCTCAGAATACCCTGTTCTCGAAGGATCCTGACCAGAAACACCAATTTGCAGTATCTTTTAGCTGTGATATTAAGTGGGAAAGGTGCACTGATGATTTTCTGAGTTTTTGATTCAGAGACAGGCTCTTTGATCTTAAGCAGAATTTAGCAAATTCAAACTTGTAAGTAGACTGTTAGTAATTGCCTTCCTCAGCATTTCTCACTAGAGTTTCTGATTATTGCTTTGAAAGCAGTTTAGCTATTAAAGTCATTTTGTAGTCTTGGAAAGACAGGGACTGAGGGAAGAGAAGACGGTGAATCTGTATATCACATAACTTGTAATTATGTTCTTTAAAGGAAGAAAAACGAAAATTATCTGCCACCAAAGACTCTGGGATGAGTCAAGTGTACAATGTTGGTTTGGCTTTTTTTCCCTACAAGCAAAGTAAGACTCCGTCTCTGGAGAGAGGTGCGGGATATAATCTTTTATTTATGTTAAAAACTCGAAGCCAGCATGAGAAAGGCTGTCAGTGTATGATCTTGCTTTGCATCTGTGGCAGCTTTTCAGCCAATCAATAGCAGTGGCCTTTGAGTTTCTGAGCCGCTTGCCGCAGCATTCAGACTATTTGACAAGCATCCTTTTAGCCTTTGAATTAGTATGTGTGGTTAATTCCTGGCATGTCTCCATGGCTACGTCCGTGAACTCCTTTAGTCTTAACAAGGAAACAGGGCCATCATGTTGGCTGTCACTTAGCAAAGCATCAAACAGCACAAATCTCGGACCCACGGCCCAGATTTGACTGCACTTCCTGTAAACATTGAAAAGGTTACAAAAACTGTTTTTCAAAGACTGTCCGTGAGCAGAAGCTATTTTTACTGTTAGTGTGTCTTACGTTACCATGAACACGAACCCAACAGATCATCAAGTTCAAGAGACTGGGGATCAGAAAGGCTCAGAAAGTGTCCCAGGAAGTGGCTGAGCCCACCAGTTCACGGGCTTTTGTACAGGCCCTTGTTTTGATGTTGGGACCCACTGTGGGCCATGTGCTGCACTGTGAAGAGACACTGAGAGTGTCCATTGTGTCCTTCTGAAGTTGTGTGTCTCGGATCCCCCTCCAGGAGCCTCTCCCTAAAGTCCTGCCTCCCTCAGTGTGACTCCAGGCTACCCCTTAGGCCTTAGCTGTGATACTGCTGTTTGGAGAGGCCCTTCCTGACCATCCTGCCCACTGCATTGGCACGGCAACCCTGCCTCTTTTCCTCCCAGGCATTTCGAACACGTTGTGATGATGTATTCATCCATACAGTCGTTTACCATGTAGTTCTTCCCCATCATGAGGAACTTTGTCTGTCTGGTCCACAGGAACCGACTGAGGGTCTAGCCCAGCCCAGTAAGCTCTCAGTAAATATTTGTTGAATGGATGACTGATTTCCAGGAGGACCAGGCCAGAAATGTGTGAAAAATACAAAAGCAGAAAACCAAACTGTTTGCCAGCACCCAGCTAACAGCAGCCAGGCCAAATGGATGCATCCTTGCTAAAAACAGGCTGATGATAACTCGAGCCAGCTGGGAGTGGGCGACCTGGGGAGCTGGAAACCTAAGAAGCTGTGTTAATATAGAGGAGCAGGGGGCAGATGGCAGATAGCTGGTGGGGGCCCTAGGGGTGCGCTCTGGGAGCCAGTGTGCTCCGAAGGTGGGGGGCTCAGTGCTAATAGGTAAGAATGCGGGTTAGGACAGTCTGGGGACACGGGGGAGGGCTGGTGCAGAAGGGCAGCCTCCAAGCAGATGATTAGGGATTAGGGTCTGACTTAAAATTGATCTCTGTTCTCCTTTTGTCTGTTCTGGTTCTTAGGATGGCCAGCCATTGGCAGGCTTGATCCAGGACCACATGGTTTCGGGGGCGAGCATGACCACTCGGGGTTGCTTCTTCACCCGGGAGCAGTACATGGAGCTGGTATACAGAGGACTGACGGACAAAGTGGGCCCAGTGAAGATCTTTCCCCCCGCCATCCTGAAGCCCTTTCCACTGTGGACAGGAAAGCAGGTAACTCGGAGGAAAGAGCCAAGGTCTATAAAAAAGAGAAGAGGCCACTCCTAAAAGGTTTCATTTCCATGAGTGACCAGGCCAGAGACAGAAATGTCTAATCAAGCAGTCACCTGACTTGGCCTTTATTTAGAGTTTCTGGGTCTACATGGTTTCAAGGGAGTATCCACTTGCAGTAGGGTGTGTAGTTTCTGTCATTTGCGTCAAACCTGGTGTCCGCATAGCCATAACCATGGTGGTTGTAGGCAGCGGTGGTGGTGTAGAAGTAATGTTTGTTGGGAAGTGCCAGGAACTTTGTTGAGTGTTTCAGTGACAGTATCTTGTTTAATCCTCACAACCAACATGCAATGCCAAAGCCAAAGCCAAGTGCCACTGATACCATGTGTTTCCATTTAGCAGAAGAGAATACTGAAGCTGAGAAAGCATCAATTCCTTGTCCAAGGCTGCAGGAGATGGTTGCGATTCAAACTCAAGACTTTTTTTTTAATAGACACTTTGTGTGTAAAATTATCCCTAAGTTCTCCATTAGTGGCTTTCCACAAATTATACTGTATTTTCATGTTCATGAACTACTTTTTCTAATTTCCCTTTTGGTTTCTGTTTTGATCCGAGAGTTATTTAAACCAAAAGGCCCAAGCCAGTTGCTGTTGAGTCATTTCACACTGTCCTTACTGTCAAACTCAGAATAGCATGATTGTGATCAGATAATGAAATACAGTAAAATATGTGCTTCCCCCACTGTCTGGGTCTCCAGTGCCAGCCTTGTTATGGCCCAGCTACAATTTGGGTGTGTCATCCATCGTGATTCTGTGGCCCTCAGTTCCTCACCCGTGAAACAGAAAGGCTCATTCACATCGATGGTCTCTGAGGTGTCTCCTCCAACTCTGCAATTCTTTAAGTCCGTTGTGAGTTTTAGTTGGTTGCACTAACCTCACATGCTGGGATTTGATCAACTTTGCTGGCTCATGATGTATTATCCTTTTCTATATTATTGAATTCTGTTTGCTAATCTGTTGTTTAGAATTTTTTGCATTTATTTTCATAAGGGATATTGGTCTGTTGTCTTCTGTTTTTGTGATGTCTTTGGCTAGTTTGGGGATGTGAGTAATGCTGGCCTCATGGGATGAGTGGGGAGGTCCTTTGGCTTCTTCGGTTTTCTGTACGAGTTTTTGTAGTATTGTCATGAAATTCCTTAAATGTTGGGTAGAATTCACCAGTGAAGTCAGCTGTGCCTGGAGTTTTCCTTATGGGGAGGTTTTCAACTAAAATTTCCAGCTTTTAAGTAGATATAGGGCCATATATTTCTTCTGGAGTGAATTTTAGTGGCTTGTATTTTCTAAGGAATTTGTCTATTCTGAGTTCTTGAATTTATAAGCAGAAGACTATTCATAATATTTTCGTATCATATTCTTTTACTGTCTCTGAAATCTCTGTGGTATCTCAGTCCTGATGTTGGTTAATTTGTGTTGTCTCTGCGTTTCCTGATTACTTTGTGTAGAAATTTGTCGTTTTTATTGTTTTCAAAGAGCTAGTTTTAGGTTTCATTGACTTTCTCTGTTGTTCTCTGTTTTCGACTTCACTGATTTCCAGCTTTATCTTTTTCTTTCTTCCATTTATTTTGGTCTTACTTTCCGTTTTTGTTTTTTTTTTCCTAGTTGCTTTATGTTGAAGCATTGATTTTTTTTTCTTTTTAATAGACATTGTTAGTAAAATTATCTCTAAGTTATCCATTAGTGGCTTTCCACAAATTATACTGTATTTTCATGTTCATGAACTACTTTTTCTAATTTCCCTTTTGGCTTCTCTTTTGAACTGTGAGTTATTTAAACCAAAAGACCCACGCCAGTTGCTGTCGAGTCATTTCTGACTCCTGGCAACCTTTGTATTTCAAAACAGGAGTGCATTCTCTAAGAGTTTCAGTCACCTTCATCTTCACCAGACCTGTCTTCTAGGAGCACTGGTGGTGCAGTGGTTAAAAGCTCAGCTGTTAACCAAAATATCAGCAATTCAAATCCACCAGGCACTCCTTGGAAACCTTACGGGGGCAATTCTGCTCTATCTTTTAGGGTCGCCATGAGTTGGAATCAACTCGATGGCAGTGGGTTTTTTTGTTTGTTTGTTTTTGTTTCTTTTGAAGTGCCCCTGAGAGAATTTCAGCAGTTAGCCTTTCAGTCTATAGCTGAATACTTAACTGATGATGCAACCCAGAGACTCTTGTGGGTTATTTCCTACCAGACCACCAAACCTACTGCCATTGGGTCAATTTTGTAACCCCTGTACTGTTTTCAAAGTTGTAAATTTCTGTGGAAGGATACTGCCCCATTTTTCCCCCAAGGAGGTGTTGGTGGTTTTGAACTATCAAACTTTTGGTTGGTGGTCAAGTGCTTTAACCACTGTGCCACTAGGGCTTCTCATGGGTTTTCTAGTTGTATGTTACGTCATTTCCGAAAATTTAGAGGTTTTGTAGGTGCTTTTGTTATTCATTTCCAGTTTAATTCCCTCATGGTCAAAGAGGATATGTTTAGGAGACTTGAGTCCTTTAAAATGTATTGAGGTTTGTTTGATGGCCTGGATGTGGTCTATGTTGGTAAATATTTTATCTGTCCTTGAGAAAAATATATATTCTGCTATGTTAGAAACTGCTCTTTTGATGTCAGTTAGGTCAAGTTAATAGATGGTTCAAGTCTGTTCTGTCTTGCTGAGCACATTGTTCTTCATTGTCTGGTGTCTGGTATTTTGAACTGGACATCAGTTTATTGTTTCATATTCGTGATTGTTATCTTGAAAATGGATGGGTTACAAAACTTAAATATGTAGGATTTATTTGTATGTTATTTAAGCATAAGTGGTGTGTTCAAAATAGAGCCAAAGAGTGGGCACAGAGTATACACCTAGAGCCATAAATATGTTCATTCTCTTTAATCTGGGAATCCAGCCTAAGGAAATAATCTTAAATGTGGAAAAAATCTACTTGAAAGAAACAGCCCATTACAACATAGTTTATAGTGGTGAAATGTTTTTTGTTTTTTGTTTTTTTTTAAAAAGTGATACCCAGCAACTGGGCTAAAGTAAATTGTGGTAGATCCACTTGTTAATATATTAGGTAGCTGTTGAAAGTAGTGGTTTTAAAAGACCATGTAGCGATGTGGAAAATGCTTCTGACATAGTGTTGAAAGAGCAAAAATCCACTAGACAGTTCTGTGTAAAGATGCAATTGCAACAATGTTAAAAATACATACAGAAAACCACTGGGCATTGAAAAGATCAAAATAGAATAATTTTGTGTATGTTAGTGTCGAGTTTCATTCTCATTTTTTAATTATTTCTGGACTGTGATTATTACCTTGACTAAAAGAGAAAGTTCTGTCATAGTTGAGATTTTTTCATTATTCTTCAAGAGATTAGGATAGGTTGTTATTTTTTGGCAAATAGATGAAAAAAAGAAGAGTGACTGTTCTGCACAAGAATTTTGTTGTTTTTTGTGTTTTAGGTGGAAAGTTTGTGACACGAGTTAGTTTCTCATGTGAAGCTTTGTCCCTGTACTGTTTCATGGCACGGGCTGTAATCCAGTGTCATGTCAGCACTCCCCCTTTTCCTCTCTACCTGGGTTCTGTGGTCCTGTTCATCAGGTTTTCCTGTCCTTTCCTGCCTTCTTGTCTTTGTTTTGGGGCAGGTAGAGCCCACTGGGTCTTGTGTACACAGTGGCTCTTACTAAGAAGCCTGACCCTCACATACATCACTTTTTGTTCTGTAGAACTGTCCAACCTCTGGCTGAAAGGTCAGCTTGGGAAGTGGCTTCATTTCTGGGATAGAACAGTGTCCGGGGACCATAGTCACAGGAGTTCTTGCAGTTAGTCTGGTCTTTTTTGTGAATTTGATCACTGATACTAAATTTTCCTCCTGCGCTGTTTGAGACCTTCTGTTCTGATCTCAGTCAGAGTAGTTGATAGTGTTATCCCCAGCACTATCAAGTTCTTTTGGTCTCGGGGTCATGTAGGCTGTGGTTCACGTAGTCCATTAGTCCTTTAAACAAATTGCTCCTTTATGTCTTCAGTTTTTTCACTCTCCTTTGTTCTGGAATAGAAAAGAATCAGCAGTTGTATCTCACATGACGGCTCACAAGTTTTTAAGACCCCAGATGCTGCTCACCAAAGTAGAATGTAGACCTATTACTTTTAACAACTGTGTTGTAACAATTGATGTACATGTCCCCCAAGTCTGGGGTCCTTTGCCTCTGGAAACATCCTGCCATGGGCTGCTTAGTTAGGTCTAAGAGATTTCCCTGGCTGACACTTGTGTGCTCTGTTATCTATGCTAATACATGGGAGTATCTATGGTCATGTATTTAGCAGTTTCTACTACTGAATCTGTATATGCCGGTGAATGTGCTCCCTTGTCCCCTCCCTCACCTCTTTACATATTCTGTCTGTCTGTCACATGCAAAAGCTGGACAGTGAACAAGGAGGACAGAAGAAGAACTGACACATTTGAATTGTGGTGTTGGAGAAGAATATTGAATGTACCACGGATTGCCAAAAGAACAAAGAGGTTTGTCTTGGAAGAAGTACAACCAGAGTGCTCCGTGAAAGTGAGGCTGTGTCTTACACACTTTGGACATCCTGTCAGGAGGAATCAGTCCCTGGAGAAGGACACCATGCTTGGCAGAGTGGAGGCGAAAAAGAGGAAGACCTTCAGTGAGATGGATTGACACAGTGGCTGCAATATGATGGACTTAAGCATAAAAACGATTGTGGACATGGTGCAGGACTGGGCAGTATTGCATTCTGTTGTTCACAGGGTTGCTGTGAGTCAGAACCTACTCAGTGGCACCTAACAACAATAATATCTATGTGCCAATTCTTTTTTTTTTTTTTTTTTTTACTTTTTTCTTTTTTTTATTTAACATAACTGAGTGAAAATGTACATTCACATATAAATTTACATGCCCACCTATATGCAGCTTCCACTGCTCTCCCTGTCCGGCGACTGCACACTATTCCTCTCTGCTCCATACATGTCTCGTCCTCCCAACAACCTCCTTTCCCCTCCTCTCCGTCCACTCCCCTTCCTCCAGCCAGAGATCAGCAAGACGATATCCTGTAGATGTTTGTAACCACAAAGTGCTTCCAATATGTGGTCACTCTGCATTGCCAAGTCCAATCCACTCCTGTCCAAAGAGTGGACCTTTGTTATAATTTTTGGGAAAGGGCAGCATCAGGGCTGGGGGCCATGCTCTCAGAGGAACCCCAAAACCGCTGGACCATCAATTGAGGTCTTTTAGTGGAGATCTCACGATGCACCCCTTTTTATTCTTGTGTTGCCAGTGAGACTCCTCTCTGTGAGCTCCATTGTGGCTATCACTGGTGGTGGCCGGGCACCATCTGGTTCTTCCGGTCCCAAGTCGATGTAGGTACCCACTCTTGTGGGTCTCTCCATCTTCTCGGTTGTCTTTACCGCATGTCATTTTGGTCCTCGGTGAGCATCCATTCCTGCTGAGTTGGGACCATTTGCTGTGTCCTCGAATGGCAGCTTGGCAGCTTTTAAGACCCCAGACGCCACTCACCAATGTGGGGTGCAGAGAGCTCTCTTAGCAAAATGCTAGTTGTGCCAGTTGGCCTGGAATTCGCCTAAGAGCATGGTCCCCCGCCCCCTGCCCCAGCCACTCTATCCTTGCAGTATTGAGTTAAAATGGAAGGACTACTCAAGTTATGCTGAAGTCCACTTAATGTTGTTCTTGTTTCTAATGTGTGCTATCACCGCTTTCTCCCAACTAGATTTCTAGTAACTATCTAAACTAAACCCTCCCCCCCAACTTCCCTCCCTCCCCTCCCTTGCAGCTGTCAAAGAGTCTTTTCTTCTATACACAAGTCTGTTTTTGAGGTCTTTATCGTAGAGGTCTCATACAGTATTTGTCCCTTTGTCGCTGACTACTTTCACTCAACATAATGTCTTCCAGTTGAAACCAGGTTAGGAGATGTTTCCTGGAATCATCATTATTCTTTATCATTGCGTAGTGCTCCATTCAGTATATGTACCATAGTTTACCTATCCATTCTTCTATTGTTGGGCATCTGGGTTGATTCCATCTTTTTGCTGTCGTGGACTGTGCTGTGGTAAACATTCTGGTGCATGTGTCCGTTGGTGTGAAAGGCCTTGAATCTGTAGGATATATTCCAAGTAGTGGAATTACTGGGTCAAATGGTATATCTATATCCATTTTTTTAAGGAAGCGCCAGATTGCCTTCCAAAGAGGCTGGGCCATTTTGCAACCCCACCAACTGTGTAGGAGGGTTCCACTTTCTCCACAGCCTCTCCAGCATTTGTTGTTTTGTGTTTTCTGGATCATGGCCAATCTTGTTGGGGTGAGATGGTATCTCATTGTTGTCTTGATTTGAATTTCTTTAATAACTAAAGATCGTGAACATGTCCGCATATGTTTTTTGGCTGCCTGGATCTCCTCTTTAGTGAAGTGTCTGTCCATCTCCTTTGCCCATTGCTTAATTGGATGGCTTATCTTCTTCTTATTGATATTTTGTAGTATCTTATAGATTATGGAGATCAGGCGTCGATCTGACATAGAGTTGCCAAATATTTTTTCCCACTCTATGGGTGTTCTCTTAATTCTATTAATAAAGTCTTTGGATGAGCAAAAGTGTTTGATTCTTAATAGTTCCCATTTATCTACTTTCTCTTCTGTTGATTGAGGTTTCTTTGACAGATTTTGGCATCTGTCCTCATTGTGTATTAAAACTTCCATTGTTGTTCCTACCTTTTCTTGGATGAGCTTTATCGTTTTAGGTTTGATATTTAGGTCTTTTATCCAGTTGGAGTTGGTTTTTGTGTAAGGTGTAAGATACAGATCTTGATTCAGTTTATTGCAGATGGATAACCAATTTTGCCAGCACCATTTGTTGAAGATCCTGTTTTTACCCCAGTTTAATGTCTTAGGGCCTTTGTCGAATATCAGCTGTTCATAGGCAGATGGTGTCATCTCTGGGGTCTCAGTTCTGTTCCATTGATCCATCTGTCTGTTCTTGTACCAGTACCAGGCTGTTTTGACCACTGTGGCAGTGTAGCATGTTCTAAGGTCGGGTAATGAGAGGCCTCCCAGTGGGTTCTTCTTCTTTAGTAGTACCTTACTTATCCGGGGCTTCTTCCCTTTCCAAACAAAGTTGGTGATTTGTTTCTCCATCTCATTAAAAAATGATGCTGGAACTTGTATTGGGATTGCATTATATAAATAAATTGCTTTGGGTCGGATCCGACTCGACGGCACTTGGCTTGGCTTGGCTGGGTAAAATAGACATTTTCACAATGTTAAGTCTTCCTATCCATGAGCAGCGTAGGTTTTTCCATTTATCTAAGTCTCTTTTAGTTTCTTGTAGTAAGGGCTTGTAGTTCTCTTTGTAAAGGTCTGTTGTTTCTCTGGTTAGATTAATTCCTAGGTACTTTATCTTAGGGGCTATCGTAAATGGTATTGATTTGATAGTTTCCTCCTTAACAGTCTCGTTGTTGGTGTAAAGGAATCCTACTGATTTACTTATGTTTATCTTGTATCCTGAGACTTTGCTGAACTCTTCTATCTGCATATACAATCATATCATCTGCAAACAGGAAGATTTTAACTTCCTCTTTGCCGATGCAGATGCCCTTTATTTCTTCGTCTTGTCTAATTGCTCTGGCTAGAACTTCTAGCACAGTGTTGAAAAGGAGAGGTGAGAGTGGGCATCCTTGTCTAGTTCCTGATCTCAAGGGAAAGTCTTTCAGTCTCTCTCCATTCAGGATGATGTGGGCAACTGGCTTTGTATAAATGGCCCTTATTGTGTTGAGGAATTTGCCGTCTATGCCCATTTTGCTAAGAGTTTTTAGCATGAATGGGTGTTGGACTTTATCAAATGCCTTTTCTGCATCAATGGACAAAATCAGGTGATCCTTGTCTTTTGTGTTATTTGTGTGGTTTATCACATTAATTGTTTTCCTGATGTTGAACCAGCCTTGCATCCCTGGTATGAATCCCACTTGGTCATGATGGATTATTTTCTTGATATGTTGTTGTATTCTGTTGGCAAGAATTTTGTTGAAGATTTTTGCATCTAGGTTCATGAGTCATATCGGTCTGTAGTTCTCTGTCTTTGTTGGATCTTTCCCTGGCTTAGGTATCAGGGTTATGCTGGCTTCATAGAATGAGTTTGGGAGTACTCCATCCCTTTCTATACTGTGAAATAGTCTCAGTAGTATTGGGGATAACTCTTCTCTAAATGCTTGGTAGAATTCTACCATGAAGCCATCTGGGCCTGGACTTTTTTTGGTTGGCAGTGTTTTGATGACCTTTTCAATCTCTTCCTTTGTGATGGGTTTATTAAGTTGTTCTGCCTCATGTTGTGATAATTTGGGTAGGTGGTATGAGTCAAGGAATTGGTCCATTTCCCCTAGGTTTTCAAATTTGTTAGAGTACAGTCTTTCATAGTATTCTGTTATGATATTTTTGATTTCTGTCGCATCTGTAGTGACAACTCCCCTCTCATTTCTAATTTGGGTTATTTGTTTCCTTTCCTGCTTTTCTTTAGTAAGTTTAGCCAGTGGTTTATCAATTTTGTTGATCTTTTCAAAAAACCAGCTTTTGGTCTTTTCAATTTTTTCAATTGTTTTTCTGTTCTCTAATTCATTTAGCTCTGCTCTAATCTTTATGATCTCCTTTCTTCTGGTGCCCGAGGGGTTCCTCTGTTGTTCTCTTTCTACTTGTTCAAGCTGTAGAGTTAGTTCCTTGATTTGGTTTCTTTCTTCCTTCCAGATGTGTGCATTTATGGAGATAAACAGACCTCTGAGCACTGCTTTGGCTGTATCCCATAGGTTCTGGTAGGAAGTGTTTCCGTTCTCATTGGAATCCATGAATTTCTTTAATTCATCCTTGATTTCCTCTATAACCCATGTTTTTTTGAGCAAGATGTTGTTCAGTTTCCAAGAGTTCCACTTTCTATCTATGTTTTTTCTGCTGTTGATTTCAACTTTGATGGCTTTATGATCTGAGAAGATGCTTTGCAGTAATTCAATGGTACGGATTTTGTTGAGCATTGCATTATGGCCTATCACGTGGTTAATTCTGGAGAATGTTCCGTGTGCACTGGAGAAGAAGGTGTAGTTGTCTGCTGATGGGTGGAAAGTTCTGTATATATCAATGAGGTTTAGTTGGTTAATTGTGTCAGTGAGGTCTTCTGTATCTTTACTGAGCTTTTTTCTAGATGATCTGTCTAGTAATGAGAGTGGAGTGTTAAAGTCTCCCACTATTATTGTGGAGTCATCTAACTCTCTTTTGAGTGTAGTCAGTGTTTCTTCGACATATTTAGGTGCTCTGGCATTAGGTGCATAAATATTTAATATAGTTAAGTCTTGCTTGTGTACTGAACCTTTCAGCAATAAATAGTGATCATCTTTGTCCACGATGGTGGATTTGATATTAAAATTGATTCTGTCTGAGATTAGAATTGCCACCCCTGCTTTTCTTTGTTCATTGTTAGCTTGATATATATTCTTCCATCCTTTAATTTTCAGTTTGTTCCTGTCTTTAGGTCTCAAGTGAGTTTCTTGTAGACAACATATGGATGGGTCGTGTCTTTTGATCCAAGATGACACTCGGTGTCTCTTTACTGGAGCATTCAGTCCATTCACATTCAATGTAATTATTGATAGGTATGTGTTCACTGCTGCCATTGTGATGTTTATTTTTATGTTGATGTTTTCTCTGTTGATCTTATTAGTCTGTTCTGGGGCACTCTTTTTTGTCAGTTGATTTTTCACCTTTTTCAGAGCTAGTTTTATAGTTGTTGAGACTCGTGTGTTAGATTTCTTGAAATGGTATGATACATCTTTGTTGTGCTTTATAGCTGCCCCTGTGAACCCCCTTAATAAATATTTATAAACCCAATTTTAATTACTACCAGTCTTGTCATCTTCCTCTCCATCTGGAAGGACTATAACGACTGTAGTACATCCCTCTTTGTATTATGATGACACCATAGTTTTCATGATGATCACTGGATTGCTTCTTTCCATATCAAAGCTGTGATTTACTTTGGAGCCTTCCCTAAATGAGTATTGAGTAGTGTGTCGTTCTAAAATATAAAGTTAGTGGTTTTGTTCTTCTAAGCCAAAGCCAAGAACTTCTTTCAGTATTTCTTGTAGTTTGGGTTTGGTTTTTACAAAGTCTCTGAGTTTCTGTTTATCGGGGAATGTCTTAATTTCATTTTCGTATTTGAAAGACAGTTTTGCAGGATATGTAATTCTTGGTTGGAAGTTCTTCTCCTTCAAGACTTTGAATGTGTCATGCCACTGTCTCTGTGCCAGCATGGTTTCTGCTGAGAAATCTGACGAGAGCCTACAGTGTTTCCCTCCGAATGTTAGCTTTGCCTTGAGTCTTGCTGCCTTTAAGAGTTGCTGCTTGTGTTTCATTTTGTTAAGCTTGATTATAATATGTCTTGGAGTCTTTCTTTTGAGATCTATATTGGGTGGCGTACGATATGCATCTGAGATGTCTATATTCTCTTCCTTCATGATTTCTGGGAAGTTTTCTTTCAGCAGCTCAGCAGCAATACTCTCTGTGTTCTCAGATGTCTCACCCCATTCAGGGACTCCAATTAATCGAAGGTTGTTCCTCTTAATAGAGTCCCACATGCTTCTTAATGTTTCTTCATTTTTCTTGTTTCTTTTTTCTGATTTCTGGTCATAAATGCTGGCATCAGTAGCTCTGTCTTCCAAGTCAGAAATTCTTTTTTCCATTTGTTCCATTCTGTTTTCTTGGCTTTGCATGCAAGTTTCTATGTCTTTGATTTTCTTCTTGATCTGTTGGATTTCAGAGTACTGGTCCATCAGATCGAACAACTTGTTTAATTTTTCACTTTGTTCTGCTGCATTTTGTATAAGGTCTAGAAGGGCTCTGTATATAATCAATTTGTATTCACTTCCTGATGCTTTCATAAAAGTTTCTTCATCTGGAAAACTCCTTGGTTGCTTTGTTTGGGAGCCTTCTGAAGCCATGAGTGATTGCTTGTATGCCACAATTGTCTGTTGCTTTTTGGGTCCCATGTGAGTATATAGAGGCTGGAAGAGGTACTGTGAGGATGGATTGCAAATGTTTCTCTAGGCTGTCTTCAAATGTAAAGCTAAAGGTACCTGACCAGTTCACAAGTCAGTTAGGTTTTCAGGTCTAGAGGTCCCTCTTCTCATCTGACAAAGTAAGTGCCACTATATCCAACCCCAGGTGATAACAAACTAGTTCAGAATACAGCAATGCTTCTGCCCTGTTGGCCTCTGCTGACAGGCCCTAGCCTTAGCCAACACTGCATCGAGTACTGGTTTTGTGATAGGAAAGCGCTCTCCTGTCGGCAGGCTCTGGCTCCCAAGCTAAGAATTAGGTCCAGCTGTGGCCACCGTACCCAAGATGGCGTCCTCCACACAGGCAGCAGACAGAGGGGCTGAAGGTACCGAGAGGCAGCGATTCCTCTGCTTCTGTTGCAGGGCCCCCAACGTAGGCAGCACTGTGCAAAATCACTACTTTTCTGTCGGAGAAGCGCTGTCCTGTTTGCAGGCGCTGGCTCCCAGGCTAAGAACAAGGTCCCGCTAAAATCTGCGTACCAACATGGCGTCCCGCATACTGACTGCAAAGCTCCGTGCAAACCCCGCTGAGGCAGCTACTAAACGAAAGGCTCAAAATGGCTAGATTAACAGAGTCCCGAGCCTGGCTCTCCAAATATGGGAATTTTGCCTGCCTATCCCCTCAGCAGCGCGTCTGAGTCCAGCCGCCGGGCAAGGCCCAGCTCCGCCCGCCAGCCAAGACCGAGGGAAAAAAAAAAGTTAAACTGGTGCGTTTACCTTCCGTCAGTGATAGCCGGGGCTAGCCAGGAGCGAGAGTCAGCGAAAGAGAGGAGGTTTTTCGCTGAGTGGTATAAAGTCCCAATTAACAGCTCTGTGCCGTGTCCTGAGGCTGATTAGGTGATCGGAAGGCTCTGTTTGATTGTCAGTTCAGGTCTTGGTTTCCAGAGGGATATATGAAGACGTGTGCTTAGTCCGCCATCTTGACTCCGCCCCCTATGTGCCAATTCTTAGGTTATGTTTATTGAGTCCACTGTTGACGAATTGTCTATGCCATAGTAGTGACCATATTTGTCCTTTATTCCTGTCGTCCTCCCAGTGTCCTCGCTTACTGTGGTCATGTTTTGTCGATTTCTCTCATGTTGTGTATTGTCTTTCCCGTTGCCAATATTAAGAAGTGTCTATTATCTCTTTGGTCATTTTTCCCTGCCTCTCCGTCTCACTCCTACCTCTGGTAACCGTCCAGGAGGTTTGTTTGTTTTCCTGTGTGTAAACTTTTTGTTGCTACTTTATAAAAGTGGTCTTATACCATATTTGTCTTTTTACAATTGACTTATTTCATTCAGCGTTATGCCCCCAGATTCATCTGTGTTGTGCAATGTTCGGCGGATTCATTGTTTTTCTCTATCATTGCCTAGTATTCCACTGTGTATGTGTACCCCGGTTTGTTAATCTGTTCATCTGTAGACAGACACTTTGGTTGCTTCCACCTTTTTGCTGTTGTGAGTAATGCTGCGGTGAACATGGGTGTGCATGTATCTGTTGGTGTGTCAACTTTTCTTCAGGGTGTATATCTAAGGAGTGGGATTGTTGAATTGTATGCTATTTCCGTTTCTCACTTTTGAGCAAGCACCGTACCATCTTCCATAGTGGTTATTACCATTTTACAATCCCACCAGCAGTGTATGAGAGTTCCAGTTTCCCCACATCGTAGTCAACATTTGTTATTTTCTATTTTGTTTTGGTTAGTGCTAATAATGTCAGAGTAAGATGGTATCTCATTGTAGTTTTGATTTGCTTCTCTCTAGTAGCTAATGATTACAAGCATTTCTTCATATGTCTTTAGCAGCCTGCGTGTGTTCTTTGGTGAAGTTTCTGCTCATACCCTTTGCCCATGTTTTAATTGTCTTTTTTTATTGTTGTTGAAATGGTAACATTTTCTGTAAATTTTAGTGATTGGACCTTTGTTGGTTATGTCATAACCAAAAAATGTTTTCCATTTTGTAGATTCTTTTTTTATTCTCTTGGAGAAGTCTTTTGTTGAACATAACATCAATATTTAAGAGAGCTCATTTATCTCATGCATCTTCTTTTATATGTGCATTTTTAGTTATGTTTGGTAATCTAGTTATGCTGTGTATTTATGACCCTAGTGTTGTCCCTAACTTTTCCTCCATGATCTTTATATTTTTGGATTTTATATTTAGATCTTTGAGCCATTTTGAGTTTGTCTTTCTGTGGGGTGAGGCATGGGTCCTGTTTCATTTTCTAAAGAGAGGTACCAGTTTTGCCAGCACCCATTTGTTGAAGAGATGTCTCTTCCCCCATTGAGTAGCCTCTGGTCCTTTGTCAAAGATAAGCTGTCTATAAGTGGATGGATTTAGTTTTGTTCTTAGTTTTGTTCTCTTGGTCTGTGTTGTTATTCCAGTACGAGGCTGTTTGGACTACCATTGCTGTGTAGTAGGTTCTAGGATCAGGTAGTGTGAGGCCTCCTAATTTGTTCTTTTTTAATAAAGCTTTACTTATTCAGGGCTTCTTTCCCTTCTATGTAAAGTTAGTGGTTAGTTTTTTTTTTAATCTTGGTGAAGAATCCTGTTGGGATTTGGATTGGGATTGAATTACATCTTTGTATTGCCTTGTATAGTACTGACATTTTCACAGTGTCAGGTGTTCCTATCCAAGACCGTGGTGTATTTTTCCATTTATGTGGGTCTCTTAGTTTCTTGCACTAGTGGTGTGTAGTTTTCTTTGTATAATTCTTGTATGTCTCTAAGTATTTTATCTTTTAGAGGGTTATTATATATGATACTGTTTTTCTGACTTCCTTTTCATGATTGTCTTTGTGGACGTAGACAAATGTAACTGATTTTGTGTGTTGATCTTGAATCCTGTCATTTTGCTAATGCTTATGTTCGTTTCAAGAGCTTTCCTGTGAAGTTCCTCAGATTCTCTGTCTATATATAAGTTTATGTCATGTGTGAATAAGGATAGTTTGATTTCTTCCTTTCCAGTCTGGATATGCTCTATTTCCTGATTTTGCCTTATTGCTCTCTCTAGGAGTTCATGTACCCTGTTGAGAAAGAGTGGTGATAAAGGGCATCCTTGTTCCCATTCTCAGGAGAAATGCTGCTTTCAGATTCTCTATTGAGGGTGATGTTGGCTGTTGGTTTTGTATACATTCTCTTTATTATGTTGAGGAATTTCCGTTCTATTTTGCTGAAAATTTTTATTGGAAATGAGTGTTAGGCTGTATTAGGAGTCTTTTGTGCATCCATTGATATGATCATGTGACTATTTTCCTTTGTATTATTTATGTAGTGGATTCCATTTATTGTCTAAATGTTGAACCAGTCTTTCATGCCTGGTATGAATTGTTCTCGGTCTTGATGTATGATTTTTTTTTTTGATATGTTGTAGTCTGTTGGCTAGGATTTTGTTGGGAATTTTTGCATTTATATTTATGAGAGATATTGGTTGGTAGTTTTCATTTTTAATGGGAGTCCTTGACTGGCTTTGGTACTAGGGTTATATTGGCTTCATAGATTTTGGGAGTATTCCTTACTTTTCTGTAATCTAGAGTAGTCGGAGTAGATTTAGTGTCAGCTCTTCTCTGAATGTTTGGCAAAATTTTCCAGTGAAGTCATTTGGACCAGGGTTTTTGTTGTTGTTGTTGTTATTGTGAGTTTTTTATGCACCTTTTAATTTTTTCTTTTGTTACAGATCTGTTTCAAATGTTTACCTCAATTTTTGTTAGTTTATGTAGCTGGTGTGACTGTATAAATTTGTCCGTTTCCTCTAGGTTGTCAAATTTGTTGGAGTACAATTTTTGAAAATATTCCCTTTTGGTCCTTTTTATTTCAGTTAGTTCTGTTGTAATGTTATACATCTCATTTCTCATTTGGGTGGTTTGCATCTTCTGTTTTTCTTTTCTTACTTGGACCAATGGTTTATCAATATTATTAATATTATCAATATTATTAATCCTTTCAAAAAAAACTGTCCTTTAGTCATTCTATTGCTTTTACATTTTCTGTTTCATTTATTTCTGTCCTTTTTTTAAAAAAAACTCATTACTTATGACTGTGGGCATCTTTTGTTGCTTTCTTTTCTATTGTTCAAGTTTTTCAGTTAATGTTTTGATTTTTTTTGTTGTTTCTTTATTGAGGCCTAAATTAAGTGTTGTAAATTGACCTCTGAGTACTGCTTTTGGTGTGTCCAGAGGTTTGCATATGTTGTGTGTTCATTCCCATTTGATTCTAGGAATTTTTAAATTTCATTTTTTATTTCTTCTTTTACCTAACAGTTTTTAAACAGAGTGTTAATTTAGTTTTCATTTATTAGATTTTTTTTCCCTTGCTTTTCCTGTTACTGACTTAGACATTTATAGCGTTGTGACCGGAGAAGATCCTTTGTGTTATTTTGATGTTCTTGAATATGTGGAGGCTTGCTTTGTGTCCTGTAATGTGGTCTGTTCTGGATAATAATCCATGTGCCTTGGAGAAGAATATACACTTAGCCTCTTTCACAGTCTGTGAGTACCAGTGGGGTGATTGGGGTTTGGGTGTGTTGTGTTTTCATTCCCATTTGATTCTGGGAGTTTTTAAATTTCATGTTTTATTTCTTCTTTTACATAATAGTTAATACAAGAGGATAGTATTTTGAAAGGACTAATAATATTGACAAACCACTGTCATTCTTTGTCTTTGAAACCCTGGTGGCATAGTGGTTAAGTGCTACAGCTGCTAACCAGAAGGTCAGCAGTTTGAATCCGTCTTGGAAACTCTATGGTGCAGTTCTGCTCTCTCCTGTGCAGTCACTGTGAGTTGCAATGAACTTGACAGCAGTGAATTTGTCTGTTGAGTTTCTTTTTAATTGTTCTATCATTTGCTGAGAGTGGTATGTTCAAGCCTGCTGGTGTTATTGTAGAAGTATCTGTTTCTTTTTTCACTGCTGTTAGAGTTTGTTTTATGTGTTGTGGAGCCCTGTTGCTGGATGCATATATATTTTGGTTATGTTATCTTGGTGGATTGACCCTTTAATCATTACATATGAGATCTGACAATTAGGTTTGTGAACTTGATTGTTCTAAATGCTGCATACCTCATTGCTTAATATCACGATGGTCACCTTCAGTGTACTCCCATTGGAAAGATATGCACTGATGCCGGTGCCTAGTCCACCCTTCAAAGCAATTGTGGAACTCTTTCTGGAATGGCCACTGCACAGTGGCATGGTGGCAAGTTCATGAACTTAATTGTCTAGTTATCTGTGAGGGAGTTGTTAGTTGTCTGTGAGGGAGTTTTTAGCCAGTAAACAAGTAACTGTATAGGAACACCCTCTCTACTCACCTGATCTGGCCCCCAATGACTTTTTTCTTTACCTGAAGATAAATATTGAAGGGAAGACATTTTGATAACATTCAGGACATCAAGGGTAATACAACAACAGAGTTCCAAAATTTCTTTGAAGGGTGGATTAGGCGCTGGTGTCAGTGTGTAGCTTCCCAAGGGGAGTACTTCAAAGGCTGCTGTAGTGATATTCAGCAATGATGTATGTAGCACTTTTTCTAGGATGAGTTTGCAAACTTAATTGCAGTACTCAGGTCTGACAGGATGGCAAACATGTCACCATGTGCTTGCATTGGCAGCACTGTACAAACAATGTGGTAAGGTGTCATAACCTTGGTATATCAGTGCCTCACAGCTGTGTTCCTGTTGATATGTGATAGTGTCTTGCTGAGTGGCATTCTTTATTGTTGTTGTGTGTTTCTGTGTGCCATCATGAAAATGTCAGAGCTTGAATTAGAGCAGCAAAAAACCCACTAAATTTCTTGTTAAACTTGGCAAAAGTGAAAGTGAAATCAGGTACATGTCAGTCCAAGTTTATGGGGATAATGCCGTGAAGAAAATGGCAGAGTACAAATGGATTAAATGTTTTTCTGAGGGGAGAGAAAGCACCACTGATGAAGAAAGGTCAGGGTGGCCAGTAATGAGCAGAACTGACAAAAACATTGCAGAAATTTGTCAAATTGTGCATCCAAATCATTGGCTGACAGTGAGCAGCATAGCAGAGCGATTAAACATCAATGGAGGAACTGGAAAATCTTAACTGAAAATCTTGGCATGAGAAAAGTACGTGCAAAAACGGTCCTGAAGGATCTCACTGATGAACAAAACAAAGGAGAGTCAAAGTTTGCCAAAACCTTTTGGAGAGTTAGGACCATGTTAATCACTTGTGATGAAACATGTGTGTTCAAATATGACCCTGAAGCAAAGCATCCAAGTGCACAATAGGAGTCAGGCAATTCTCCACAACCAAAAAAATTCTGTCCATCCAAATCAAGAATCAGAACAGTGTTGCTAACCTTTTTTTTTGTATCAGAGGGATTGTGCATTATGAATTTGTGCCAAGTGGGCAAACAGGTAACCAGGTTGACTCTCTGGAAATGCGGAAAAGACTGCATAAAAAAGTTAGATGAAAACAACCTGAACTTCTTGTCAACAACTTGTGGTTCTTGCATCACAACAATGCACCGGGTCACCTGGCATTGCCTGGGAAGGAGTTTTTAGCCATTAAACAAATATTGTTTTGGAATACCCTCCCCACTCACCTGATCTGGCCCCCAATGACTTTTTTCTTTACCTGAAGATAAATATTGAAGGGAAGACATTTTGATGACAGTCAGGATATCAAGGGTAATATGACAACAACTCTGATGGCCATTCCAAAAAAAAGAGTTCGAAAATTGCTTTGAACAGTAGACTAGGCACTGGCATTGGTGCGTAGCTTCCCAAGGGGGGTACTTTGAAGGTGACCACAGTGATATTCAGCAATGAGATATATGGTGCTTTTTCTAGTATGAGTTCGCATTCTTAATTGTCAGACCTTATAATGTTGTTCCTTGTCTTTTGTGGTAGATTTTGTTTAAAAATCTCTTTTATCAGTGATTAATATTGCTACTCCTGCTCTTTTTTTTATTATTGTTTGCTTGATACATTTTTATTCAGCCTTTAAGTTTTAGTTTATTTATATCTTTGTGCTTAAAGTGTGTCTCTTGCAGACTGTGTATTTTTTTTTTTTTAAATTCATTCTGCCACTGTCCAGCTCTTTACTGGTGCATTTAGGCCATTTACATTTAGTATAATTATAAATAGCTGTCAGTTCATTGGTATCATTTTTCCTGTGTTTTTTGGGGGGGGAAATGTAATAGTTGACTCATCCTGTTTAATTTTCGTGCAGAGTTTTTTTTAATTGTGTCTTGTCTTTTCAATTCCTTCATCACTTGGTTTTGTTTGTATTGAATCCTTATGATTTTCTTTTTAATATTTGGATAAATAGATTTGTTGACTTTCTTTGTGTTTACTCTGAAATATGCCTTTATCTTTCCAAGTTTAAAGCAGTGATTTATTTCTTATACCACTTTGACTTCCTTTCCATATGTAAGTTCTCAGTCTATGTTCTGTATCCCTTTTTTTGTTTTGAAGTCATTGTCAGTTACAGATTTACATCTCTGGTTCCCTGTTTTAGGTCTTTGAGTTTTATTTTTGAGAGGTTATTTATCTTGTTTAATTTTTGTGTATGTTGTCATGTATTTTAATCTCAGGTTGTTTTCTGGTATGGTTTGGTTTTTACAGATTCCTTTAATTTCTTTTTACATGAAAATGTCCTAATTTCTCCATCCTATTTGATGGATAGTTTTACTAGATGTAATTCTTACCTGGCAGTTCCCTTGTTTCACTTTTAAGGTTTTATTCCATTGCCTTATTGCCTACATGGTTTCTGCTGAGTAATAAGACTTAGTCTTGTTGATGCCCCTCTGTAGGTGGTCTTTGGATTTTCCTGAAGTGTTTTCAGGATTCTTTGTTTGTCTTCAGCTTTGGAGTTTGATTATGACATGTCTTGGTGTTCTTCTACTGGGATCTGTCCTGTATAGAGTTCATTGTGCTTCTCATATGAGTATCTTTTTGTCTTCCATGATATTAGGGATGTTTTCTGTCAGCATATCTTCAGCAGTTCTCAGTGTAGTTTTCTTTGACTCCTCCCCTTCTGGAATTCCAAGCATGCATGAGTTATTTCTCTTGATGCCCTACATAACTCTTAGACTTTCATTCCTTTTTTTTTTAATTGTTCCTCAAACAGGTTATTGTCAAGAGATTGGTCTTCTAATCTGCTGGTTCCCTCTTCCATTATTTTAATTCTCCTCCTATGATTTTCTTTGAATTGTGTATTTCTGCAGTTGTATCATTAAGCTTTCGGATTCATGTTTACTGTTTCTGTATTGTTTCCAACTTAGCATCAGCTACAGCCAGCAAGTGGGACATAACCCTCTCAGTTGTGTGTGTTGGGGCAGTGGCCTAGGGACCAGTCAATGAAGTCCCTATGGATTTATTTTCATTTCCGCTGGTAAACTGTCTTGTAATTCACTTAAATGGGAAAGGAAAACATAAAATCAAATTGTCTTACAGATTTTTTGTACTCTGCCTCAAATCTTTAAAAACGGAGTTGTCTGGCTTTCTACAGCCTTGTCTTTGTTTTATTTCCAGGTTGTGTCTACCCTGCTAGTAAACATAATCCCAAAAGACTACAGCCCACTGAACTTGTCAGGAAAGGCAAAAATCAGTGGGAAAGCCTGGGTGAAGGAATCGCCTCGAGCTGTTCCCGGCTTTAACCCTGACACGATGTGTGAGTCCCAGGTATGGTCACCCTGTTTCAGGGCCTTGAGATATCTAGTCCCAGGTTTAGACAGTTTGACTGGAAACTGAGTCAGAGAAATGAAGGCATCCCACAGAAACAGATGTCATGCCTCAGAAGAGGAGTTGTGCTTGTGCTTTTGGAAAAGAACCAGAGTTGGTCTCTAGTTTTGACCCTTGGTGTAAAAATCACAGGCCATTCGAGATGACCTTTCCTTCAGAAAGCCTGTGAATTTGATGCTGCAAAGCTGAGAAAAGCAGATTCTATTTTCCTCCTAAAGCCGCCTCTGCTGCCATGACTCCAGATATTTGAACAGCTTTGAGCTTCCATACCTTCCCAGCCCTGTGCTTTGGGAATGAGGTGTTGGGGTCAGCAGTAGGTCAGGAGAGCAAGGTCAAAGTTTCCAAGGCCTCTGGCTGTTCTGGGTGGGCATCTGGGCATGACCCTCAGTGTCCCTCAGTTACTGTTTTGCAACATGGTCTGTAACCAAGTCCATTCAGACCCGTGACTTTGTTTTTCCTTCTTTTTATAAGGCTTAAGCTCAATGCATGCTATATTATATAGATACAAACCTTTTTTTGTTTTAATTAACTTGCAGTGTGTTAGCCTAACTTGTGGAAGTACAAGTTTAGGCCTCAGAGGGTGTTAGAAAGTTCTCTTGTTCCTGTTCCCAGAGTACAGGAGGTGAGTCTGGAGTTCAGACTCTAGATGTGCTTGTTGCCAGTGAGAAGGAGGGGACAAAGGCCCATAGGAACCCACTGTCACAAGTGTGTGCTGGGCTCTCAGAGAAGAAAAAATAAAACCTCTTGGTCTATATATGTTCCTCTGCTTCATTTAAACAAAAGAAAAAGGTTGAATTTATAGCTTACTTCTTTCCCTCAGGGATCTGAGGGTACAGTGAGGGGATGCACACAGCGAGGTTAGTAAGACCCTGAGTAGAAGAGGTGGACTCCCTCCTAGAGGACCATGGCTTCCCGCCCAGCATCGTGGTCTGCCTTTGCAGGTGATCATCAGGGAAGGGGAGCTGCTCTGTGGGGTGTTAGACAAGGCGCACTACGGGAGCTCCGCTTACGGCCTGGTCCACTGCTGCTACGAGATCTACGGAGGTGAGACCAGTGGCAGGGTCCTCACCTGCCTGGCCCGCCTCTTCACCGCCTACTTGCAGCTCTACAGAGGCTTCACCCTAGGTAAGCACCCCGCGAGCAGCCTGGGGTCTGCCTGGAGCAGTGGCTTGATGCTTCTGTGGCCTGGACCCTGCCTCGTGGCCTGATTCCTGTCCTGAGCCCAGCCCTCATCTCTCATGACCTGCCCCCTGTCTCATGGCCTGGCCTCTCTCCTGTGGCCTGTCTCCTGTTCTGGCACCTGTCCCCTTCTCCCATGGCCTATGCCCTTCTCTCATGGTCTGGCATCTCTCGCATTCTGGGGCCTGTCTGCTTCTCCTGCGGCCTACTTACCCTTCCTGTGGCCCGCACATCTCCCAAGGTGAGGCCAGTTACCGGCCTGTCTCTCTGGCTCTGCTAGCCGCTCACAAGGTCATGGCTAGGCTCCTACCAGGGACACATGGCCTCCCTCCCCTCAGGGCTTTCCACCCCTCCCATCCCACAGCCCATGTCTTACTTTCCCCAGCACAGGGACCCCGCCATCCCCCTTCCATTATCTTCTCTTCTTGTGCTCATACCTTTATGGTCTTTTTGTCCCTGAGACTAATGTGTTATACTCATACATACCCCACATGCTCTCCTGCAAGTGCCCTTCTGAAATTCCTGGGGCCCTGACTCTCCATAGAGGGTCTTCCCTGCTGGCAGAACTGCCTTCCCAAAGCAGCGGGGCCATCGTGCCCCTGGAAGCACTGTGCTGGGCAGACCTGTCAGGGTGGACCTGAGATAGGAAGGGCTGATGTCTTGTTTCCTTCCCAAACATGAGAACACACTTTGTCAGAAACTGACTTCCGGGAGGAAAAGCTGTGTGGTTAGTTTCTGTGCCTTGAGGGGACAGGAGAGGGGAAGACCTCCCAAAGCGCTTGGCCTCTGGCTGAGCTCATGTAGGGTGGCGAGTGTCTCCTCCGCTTGGGCGTCTGAGCCCTGTGAGGATTAAGCAAACCGTGGTGTCTTAGTAGTCAAGTGTTATTGTAGCTGCTAACCAAAAGGTCGACAGTGTGCTCCATCAGGCACTTCTTGGAACCCCTGTGGGGCAGTTTTGCTCTGTCCTGCAGGGTCACTGTGAGTTGGAATCAACTCAACAGGGTGCTTTTTTTTCTTTAGGGTTGAGGGTAATGATGAGTGTTAAGCACACATCACAGTGTCTGTGGGAAGTGAGCTGTGGGTGATACTGTTACAATTAAACTGGGCATCTCTGCTTCAGGGGACCTCTTTGTGTGCAGAGACACTGGGAGTCCCACCGTGGGGCTGTGAGCATGTCACAGCTGGCGTTTGTTCGTTAGCCAGCACTGTGGCTACAGGACGCGTTCTGTTCTGGTTTTTAATTTATGTAGTGTACGGTAGTTATAGGAAAGTCAGGATGAACACAGATAGAGAAAACTTAAAATCACTTAGCATCTAACTGCCAGAGACAACCGCTAGTGTTAATGTGAAGTGTGTCTTTCTGGACTTTTCTGTTAAAAAATAGCCTGCATTATATAGATAGATTTGTAGCCTGCTTTCGTGCCCCCCTGACTCTTCTGAATATGTTTATGTTGGATCAGTTTCTATCAGCTCATGTCTAGTGGCTACAGATTATTCTAACTGTGCAGAGTTACTATGGTTTGTTTATCCAGTTTTTGTCGTTGAAGATTTAGGTTGTTTTCAGGTTGTCACCATTCTTGCTGGGATGGGCATCTGTGAACAGTATTGTGGCTTGAATGTTCAATTCTTTTACCAGGATAAGGATCCCAGATTCTTAGTCTGTTTGGGCCTGAAACTAACCCTTGCTTACCCGATTCCTGTAACTGGCCTGAGCTGCTGATGGAGGTGTCTGTGTCCAAGATAACTCACTAGGGATTTGGACTCCACTTCCTCTCAGAGTAACTGAAGGCATGGGATATGATGACTGATGATTAAAAGGTCACACTTAGAAAATGTAGATCGACTCAGAAAAACATTAAGAATCAGCACAAGCCTTTCTGATATCTAGAATTTCAGAGAACTTGAGAATCAGAAAGTAGATGAATCCTGCCCTCAAGCCCAGATCTTAACAAGAAGCAGACTTAATAAACAAGCCATACAGGCAGCTGGGCTTAGCACATGCATGGTACAAGGAGAAACTCTGAGACTCCAGAAGCCAGGAGGCTGGGCCCCAGAGAGGGAGCAGGGCCAGGCTGATGTGGGGTAGAGTTCCCAGGGCAGGGCCTGTGAGACGTGTCCCTTTCGCCCCCTTCCCTCAGAGATGGCCAGTGAGGGGGTGAGCAAGGCGGCCCTGCCTGACCCAGTGAAGGCCCATGTTGACGGCGATGACTACCTCCCAGCAGGAGTGTTTCTTTCCCCCGCCACTTTAGGAGTCTTTAGAAGACTTCAGGTGTCCAGGACATTGCGTGAGGAATTCCAGGCATTTTAGGCTGTTCTTTGAACAGTGCAGCCATTGTCCTCTCTGCTCAGATGTTGCAGGGGGACTTTAGAGCCCAGTAGCAGGCACAGAAACAGGCAGAAAGAGTCTATGAAAAGCCAAAGCGGAAGGACTGACTTCTTGAGCTGAAGGATTCCTCAGCCCTGGCTCCAGAGGTTCGACTTAACTCCAGTGACCAAGGCTCTTGTCCTGAGGAGGTGATACACAGGAGCCTGCTGTGGTGGCCTTGTGACAGTCGTTATGGTATGATTCCCATGATGGCTGACTTCTGGGACATTCGTTGTCTTCCTTCTTCCATAAACACAGCTTCTCTTCACAAGCCTTCTCACCTCCAGGATGTAGGGACAGTAGCTGGTGGAGAAGACCCCAAGTTAGGGACTCAGGCTTGCCTGCCACCCGTGTCATCTTGGACAGGTACCTCCGTGTGAAGCCTCAGTTCTGTCACTTATAAAGTGGGAATTGCAGTGCTGGCCTCTGCTGAGCACTGCAGAGGTTTGGGCACTCATTAATAATGCTCCTCCTGTCATCGCTGGTATTCAGGTGCGTCTTGTGTGGTGGCAGCCTGCACTCTGTCCCAGCCTCGCTGAGTTTACATTCTGGGGAGGTGTCAGGCCCCATCTGAGCTTGTCTGTTTTACTTCACAGATGTGGAAGACATTTTGGTGAAGCCAAAGGCGGATTTGAAGAGACACAGAATCATAGAAGAGTCCACCCACTGTGGGCCCCGGGTAAGGATGGCTGGGGAGCCCCTGCCTGCGTCGAGGGCTTGTGTCTCCAGCGGGGTGGGTCTCCCCGGCTTGGCCACAGCCTGCGACGTGTTCCCTTTCTTATTGTAGGCCGTCAGGGCTGCATTAAACCTGCCAGAAGCTGCATCATGGGACGAAATCCGGGGGAAGTGGCAGGACGCCCATCTGGGCAAAGACCAGAGGGATTTTATCACGGTCGATATGAAGTTCAAGGAGGAAGTGAGCCATTACAGCAACGAGATCAACAAGGTGAGCCCCGTGGTGCTGGGGCACGGAACCTGCGTGGCATCTGCTGACTTCTTTTAAAAATTACCTGTTGATTCTCACCTGAGGGCCTGTGGAGCAGTTCAGGTGTTTAAGAGCTGGCTGGGCTAGATGGCAGGTGGGGTGGGTAGGATCCATCACTTGAGGGGAAGGATCAAGGGCTTCGTTCTCACACCAGTTAGAGTCAGTTAATAGTGAGAGAAGGCTTCATTCTGTTTTTGAGGGTTTTTTTTTTTTTTTGCACATTTTTTATTTGAGGTGACAGCGTGAAAGAGGCTGGGCAAGAAAATCATCCCTGTAGCGTGGTTGCCAGAGGCTGAGCAGGCGGAAGGGCATCAGAGGTGCTGCTGCCGCTTGTAGCCACAGAGCCCAGGGCTGATGGGCAGCCTCCCGGGGTTCAAATCCTGGCTCTGCTGCACCGCTGATGGATGGTCTCAGGCAGAGTGACTTGACTCATCAGGACCCGTGCTGTCCTCAACCATAACTGGGGATATGAGCAGCACCTTTCTCCCTTGGGCCACTGAAGGTTTAAAGAGAACTCTGTGTATGCAGAGTGGGACTGTGTTCCATAGGGTCTTTGTAGCTGTCACTTTCCAGAAGCAGGTTGGAAGCTTTTCTTTTGTGAAGCCTCTGAGTGGATTTCAGTTGCCAGGTTTTCATCAGCAGCCACCAGGGCCGCCTGCTACAGAGGGGAGGGAGGCAGTGTGCCCGTGCTGTTGGCTCAGAGCGAGTGCTGTGCGTGTTCCCCGGAACCCCTGTCTGCCTTCCCACCAAGTAAGCCCCTGTGACAGCCAAGACGGGAGAGAGGAGCCCTGGCAAAGTCTGAGACCACAGCCTGGTGCTCCCTGCCTTCCTCACCGAGCCTCCTAGCCTTGAGGCCCAGCCTGTGGGAGAGAGGAGGAGGCAAGGCCAACTCTCCCCAAAATTCAGGGTTTGTCTGGGTGTCCCGTTGACTGCTCTCGGCACCCTCCAGGCCACCAGGAGGACAAGCCTCGTTGGCACAAGCCGAGTTGTTGAAAGCGTGTGTTCTGAGGAGCTTTCCTGGTGCCTCTTGAAGAACCTGGAGGCTCAGCTTCCGGGTGACCAGGAGTGGTGGGCAGTGGGGGCGCTGTCTCTGAAGAGCTGTGGGGTTGTTTCTCGCCCCTCCTCTGACCCAGGGCTCTCCTCCCCTCAGTGGTAGGCTGGGCCCGAGCTCCAGCTAAGGCCCTCGTCCTCCTCTGACCCTGGAGCTCAGGCAGCCTGCTGGTGAGTGCGCGCGCGCCCTGAACGTGGTTGATGGCTGCAGGCCGTGCTCTGCTGGGCACATTTGCCGGGGTGGCGCCTTGGTTCTGTGTTCTCAGCCAGCTTGTTTTTGTCACAGGCTGGCTATGAAGGCCCCTCGGCTGTCTCGTCTCCCTCTTGGCTGTCATTTGGCCAGCGAGCGGAGCCTCAGGGCCCCTGGTAGAGAGGAGAGCGTGGCGCACACGGCCTCCGCTAGGCGGCCCCCTGGCTGGTGAGAGGGTTGGCGCCCCAGGAGAGTCGCCTGCCTTGGCTTGTGCACCCCGCGTTTCCCTTCTGCAGCTGGGGCTCCGCGGGGCCTGAAGCCCTGACCCAGTGTTTCTCGCCCCGCAGGCCTGCATGCCGTTTGGCCTGCACCGGCAGTTTCCTGAGAACAACTTGCAGCTGATGGTGCAGTCTGGGGCCAAGGGCTCAACAGTGAACACGATGCAGGTGTGAGCAGAGGCGGGCTGGCAGGGCTGGGGGCTCCGGAAGGTTGCTTTCATGGTGGGTGGTTTCTGCTTTGAAAAGGTCCCGTGTTCCTTATAAAACATGGCAAGTACAGAAAAATATAAAAATGTATGTATGAGTCACTACAGGAGCTAACCACTGTTAATATGTCAACGGTGTAGACTCACAGTGACCCCACAGGACAGAGTAGAACAGCCCCTTTCCAAGAAGCTCCTGGTAGATTCAAACTGCCAATCTTTTGGTTAGCAGCTGTAACACTGAGTCACTATGTCACCAGAGTTTCCACAGATAATAGGTATTAGCGTACAAATACTCTAATAGTTATGTGGTAAAACTTGTGAAAACTGGAAGCTGTGTAAGGCAGAAACCTGTAAGAGAAGGAAACCACAAATATTTTCCTCTAAAAGAAGCCATAGAAAACTGGTAAGACTGCATCCTGTCCAAAGTGGGAAACTTACGAGACCCAACTTCACAAAAAACAAGGCAGTCCCATTGGGTTCCAGCCTTCACAAGTTTTGCTTAATATAGATACATGTTATAAATTACATATTGCATATTACTGCTATACTGATATTACTTGTTCATGCCGTATTCAGATACCGTATATGTGCGTATAATCTTAGGCGAGACCCTGTGATTTAACATTGTGTGTTTTTTTCTCTTATTATTTAATAAGCTTTGTTCTAGAGGTTGCTTAGCCTTTAACTTGAGGCCTATTACCTCCTCAGATTACTGCTGGTCTATACTGACAATGTCACAAGTCTTAACCACTGTGGGTCTTTTGTTTGTTTTGGTCATGCTGAACTTGAGCAGGTCTGAGAAGACCACTCTCTTTTTGGGGGGATAACACAGCAGGAATGGGTTATAAAGGCCAGAGGTCATCAGAAAGCCTCCCTGTGAGTGACCGGGACTGCAGACATGCTGCTCTGTGCTCCTAAGAATATTAAATAGTTCTCTAAGGAAGTACCTAAATGGCTTCTCGGGTCCCCTTTCTGCTCTAGATTTAAGAATTACAGTCAATTTATTTTTTCTGTGGGCCTCAGTTTCCCTGTTTGAACTCTCCAGTGCCTCTCAGTTATAACATTTGATGATTTTTGAGACATAGCTTCTCTTTAGAAAGATCACCAGTTTCAGCTGACCCCAGATGGGAAAATCCAGGTCTGTCAACAGGAGAAAGGTGCAGTTATTTGCCTGAAAAGCATGCATCTCTATTGCATTTAGAAGCTCGATTGGCCTTTAAGAATGTGGGTTCCATGCCAACTCTGAGTAAGAGCAGCCCCCCACCCCGCAAGAACAGTGCTCACACGGGTATGGATCTTGAGTGTCTCTGACTTCACTCCCCAGATCTCCTGCCTGCTGGGCCAGATTGAACTGGAAGGCCGGAGACCCCCACTGATGGCGTCTGGCAAGTCCCTGCCCTGCTTTGAGCCGTATGAATTCACTCCCAGGGCTGGCGGCTTCGTCACTGGCAGATTCCTCACTGGCATCAGGCCTCCTGTATGTGTTTTGGCTTTTCTCCCTGTTTCTAGATCTCAGTGGTAGGTGACCTGTGACCCCCAGCAGCAACTTGGAGTAAGAACAATCAAGTAGTAATTTACTTACATTTAACCCACTAGACATTAGTGCCCAAGAAGGCGTGACCAGTCATGTTTAGTGCTGCTGGAGCCTAGCACAGTGCCTGGCACACAGTAGGTGCTCAGTAGGTGTCTGCCAATAAATGAAAAGGTGAAGGAGACCAAATCCAACTCCACTGTTCCCTGCTGTGCAGCCCTCTGCCTCTGAACCAGGTTTCGTATCTGTGTTTGAAGGCAGCTGAAAAAAGGGTTCCACAGACCAGGATGTTCTTCATTACCAGGAGGAGCTGTCAGAGGGAATGCACAAAGGCCCCCAAGGTGACTCCTCTGGCTTCTCCTCCACAGCAGGAAGACTGACCAGCAATGGCAAATGTCTGGTTTCTGCTTGGTCAGGAGCCGAATTTGTCTTTACACTTGGCAGAAACTGCTTTTGAAAACATCCAGATTGTGATAGGACCCTTTGCTTCAACGCCAGAGTGCTCCATAGACAGCCCTATCACCCACCTGGGGCTCTGTGGTGGTCACCCTGGCCTCTGGCCAGAGACATTGGAGGGTCGATGTCACCAAAAGTTTACAAACTGATGGCCACCTACTGGCAGGTGATGCAGTCATTGTAGTAGGGAGTGACTGGTATTTATGTGGTGTAGCAGAAAACGGTGGTAAAAAAACATCGGTTTATCCCATAATCTCATAAAGTTTTCTTTTCAGCTGTCTTTTGTTTTTGTTGCTGAGAACACATGCAGCAAAACAGCACCAGTTCAGCAGTGTCTCCCTGTACCAGTCAGTGACATGGGTCACCAGTCAGTGACATGTGTTGAGTCATGCAGCTGTTCTCACCGTCCTTTTCTGAGTTGTTCCTCCCCCATCCGCATAAACCCACTGCCCCATAAGGTGCCTTTCTGGACTTTCAAGTTGCTGCTGCCAGTTAGATCCTGTCTAGACAGTTTTTTAAAGAGCATAAAACTCAAGGCAGATATTTTTTACTAGTTAAAGCTAAACTTAAGAAGACTTCCAGGGGTATTTTTTTATTTAAGATGTAAAGATGATCTCAGGGCAGTAGTTTCAGGGGTTCGTCCAACCTCCTTGGCTCCAGGAAATCCGGAGTCAGTGAGAATTTGGAATTCCGTTCTGCATCTCCCTCGTTTGGATCAGGATTCTTCTCTGGAATCTTTGATCAAAATGCCCAGCAATGGTAGCGGGGCACCGTCCACTCCTAGTCTGCTGGCAGAGGGTTCAGTGTGAATTAAATATCACTGTGTGCATGTGTATAGGAATGGGAGTGCCCACTGAGTACTGTTGTCAGTGCGTGTCTTGCTGTTGGTTGCTGTCAGAAAGTTGGGAAAGTGCATTGTCCCTGTGGTCACACTGATGGGAGCAGAATTCCGCTGTGTGGACTGAGCTAAATAGTCACGAGCGCCTCGTGCCTTTTTATTTAGAAAATGTGAGTGGGGTGTCCTAACAGGGCAGCTGAGAGGATGGAAGGCACAGATGTAGCTAAAGCACCTGGCCCCCGTGAAAGCATGACTGCTACTTGGATTCACTTATCCCTCCACATGGACAGAGAGACACAACTGTAGGGACAGCAGAAGTCACCAGAGGCCATTGGAGCCCCCCAAGTCCAGGGCCAGGGGATCAGAGCAGGGAGTGGCCCCGACAGGTCAGGGAGGGCTGCCAGGGATGTTGGCACCCTGGTCACTACCCTTGGGCCCTCTCTGCTGCTTCTCCCACAGGAGTTCTTCTTCCACTGCATGGCGGGCCGAGAGGGTCTGGTCGACACCGCCGTGAAAACCAGTCGCTCAGGCTACCTGCAAAGGTAACAGCTGCTGCTGCACTTCTGAGGCCACTCACGTCTATCATCTTTCAGTTTTTCATTGTGTGCTCCTTTATGGGAAACCCTGGTGGCATAGTGGTTAAGTGCTATGGCTGAGTCCCAAAAGGTGAGCAGTTCACACCTGCCAGGCACTCCTTGGAAACTCTAAGGGGACAGTTGTCCTCTGTCCTGTAGGGTTGCTATGAGTCGGAATTGCCTCGACAGCAGTGGGTTTAGTTTGGTTTTAGTTATTTATGATGAAAGGTTGTCCATGGAGGACTGAGACATGGAAAACAGTAGCTGTTGTTCTTTCCCTGAGCTAGGAATCTATATACAACGGTCCCCATTTCTGGGGGCGAGGAAGTCGTAAGTATGAGGAAGTGACCCATAACCAGCCCTCTTACGAGGGCCCCAGCTGGCTGGGCTGGCAGGCAGAGAGCTGTCGACGACAGGAGATCTTAGACCCTGCTGAGAGTTTGCTCATGGTGTCGTTTCTCTCATGATGCAGATGTCGCCTTGAGCTCCTCAGCCCAGGCCTGCTTGTCCTTTCTGAGGGTGAAGGGAACAAGTAGCCCCATAGCTGGCCTCTTCAGGCAGTGGAAGGACTGAAGCCTGAACCCAAACAAGGCTTTGGTATCAGGGCCCTGGAGGGACACGGTGGCAGGTCCTGTGCTCTGGCCTCTGTCACAAGGAGTGCAGTTCCTTGCAACACAGGAGCTCTGCTCTGAGGGTGGTCGTGGTTTTGTTGGTGGGGGTGGGGAGGGTGGTGTGGGGGCGTGTGTGTGTGGAGGGGGGTGTGGGGATGTGGGTGTGTGGGTGTGTGGGTGTGTGATTTTTCCTGGGCCCAGAGACCCAGTGCTGGTAGAAAATGGGGAAGACCCTGAAAGTAAAGACCCATGGCTCTCAGGCTTGCTGCGAGTTCTGACCTCAGGGAACTCCCTGACTGCTGAGCATGGGGACAGCGCTGTCCTTCCTCCTCAGTGTTTTGCTGTCATAGCGCTTCCTTGGCTCCCCATGGCACAGCCCATGGAGCTGGGGTGGGCAGGCATGGGGTCAGAGGCATGACTGGGTGTCTGGGGTGGGAGTTGGATGGGGAATGGGATTCACTGCTTTCAGTAGAGTTCCCCTCCTGGGGTCATGGATCACGTGGGCCAGTCTCCTTCCATGCACAGGGTTTGTTACGCCTGCCTCCACAGCTCCTAGATTATTTGAGAATACAAGTTTGTATAGAAAAGAAAAACCTACAAACAAAGGCCCCATTAATTCTGTGGGGGGTACCCCTGGGGCCCATTGACATGCTGGGCAAGGAGGAAGAGTATAGGGGATCCTGCCAGGAACAGAAGACCAGCAGTCATTGCAGGGAAAAAAAAATATATAGTTGCCATGGCATCAGTTCCAACTGTCAGTGACTCGTGTGTGCCTGAGCTGTGTGCCTTGGAGTTGTCAATGGCTGATTTTTCAGAGGTAGATCACCAGGCCTTTCTTCTGAGTGTCTCTGTGTGGACTTGAACCCTCACCCTTTCAGTTAGAAGCCAAATGCTGGATCCTGAGCTACAGGATGAATTGGGCAGGTTGGCCTTGGGGAGGACCTATCAGAAGTTGGAGGCAGCGCTGGAGGAGGCGTGGGAGAGGGAGGGGCAAGGCAGCTGGCCGAGAGTCCCTAACAGGGAGGCATCAGACACAGAGTTTGTAAGCAGGAGTGGCAGAGCAGTGACAGTGTCAGCAGGAGGCAGGACACCGCACACAGGTGGGGTTCAGGGGCTGCAGCAGGACACTGAAGGAGAAAGGCCAGCGGACCCTTCGTGACGGGGCCTGAGGCTCAGGGAGCGGTCTGGAGGTGAAGGTTGCAGGGGCATCTGCTGGTGGTGAGGCCAGGGCTCACTGAAGGACAGGCGAGCAGACGGCCGAGGACTGACCATCAACGTTTGAGTGCTAGCCTGGCCTGGCTGGGCCCCGTGAAGATGTACTGACTCAGGGCACTGCAGGTGGAACTTGGGGCTCAAGGCAGAAGCAGTCCTGGGAAACGCCTTCCTCGGGTGGCAGGAGGAAAAGCAGAGGCGGAGGAGCAGGGTTGAGGGAAGCTGAGGACCACTGGGAGATCTCAGAAAAGGTTAGGGAAAGCACTTCACTTTCAGCCTCTTAGCATCCTTGTCAAAGTCTAGACTGATGGAGTTTGAGAGTCTAGACAGATGGAGTTTGAGAATGTTTGGGCAGGAAGGCAGTTCCCCTGCTTTGCCTGCCTGTGGACCAAAGGACGCTGGTCCCTGGGGTCTTCACTGCGGGAGAGGTGAAGGGCAGGCAGTGGTCTCAGCAGCTGGGGGCCACGGTCTGGCAGCAGCGGCCAGTCCTGTCAGCTGCCCCTCTGTGGGAAGGCCCTCAGCAAGTGCAGCTCAGTGCAGGTGCTGGCCTGCTGGGACCCTCCAGGACTGCAGAACAGCTGCTGTCCCACCCCTGCCTTCGACCTTCCCATGCTGCTCCCCGCCCCCGCTGAACATGGCCCTGGGACTGCTGAGCCCAGGGGCCCCTGAGCGGAGTCTTCTCCCTGCAGATGCATCATCAAGCACCTGGAGGGGCTGGTGGTCCAGTACGACCTGACGGTCCGCGACAGTGACGGCAGCGTGGTGCAGTTCCTGTACGGGGAGGACGGCCTGGACATCCCCAAGACGCAGTTCCTGCAGCCGAAGCAGTTCTCCTTCCTGGCCAGCAACTGCGAGGTGTGTCCCAGGCCCCTGGTGCTGGGAGCGGGGGCTGGGATCAGGGATGGTGCAGTCGTTAGAGAGCCGAGGTCCCTCCGGAGGTGACCCTGCAGAAGTAGAGGGGGAGTTCCCAAAGCCCCAGTGTCTGAAAGTCCCAGGCGTTGTCACAGCCGTTTCCGTTTTCAGAGTGCCATGTGGGTGTTCGTTTGCTCCTTGGGCGGCGTCTCTCGGGGAGATGGGAGGCGGCAGGAGCGCCACCTCAGCAGCAGCTGCCATGGGGGCAGTGTCACATGCTGGGCCGTTTGCAGACTGTGCTGACTTTTGTTTGGCCCCAGAAAGAGGGGTCACTCTGCCGTTGTACAGTTAAGTCCTGAGTGTCCGTACTTGCGTAGCTGGCTGGTTAGTGGCAGAGCCAGAGCTTCAGTCTATCTGTCTGACACCCAAGCTTGTGGTTTTCTTACCATACCTGCTGCCTCGGCACAGGCACCACTGTCGACTGAGCAGATGTCCTGTTTTCCAGATTGGGAAACTGGGACCAGTGTGACATGTCCAAGGTCACCTGGCTGGTGGTGGCAGTCCTGGCCCTTCCTGAGGCTGTCTCAGAGCTCTGGCCATCAGCCTTCCCAGAAGCTCCCTGTGTTCCTGGAAGGGTTGTGAGTGCCTGGGCTTTACCCTGCAGTCCTCTCCTCCCCAGGCTGGTGGGTACCAAAGTGAGGGTCAGAGTTAGCTGGGGTGCTCAGCCCCTGTGAGCGGCACTGTCAGGCCTCGGTAGACCATGTTTGTCCTGTGAATCGTGTAATGTAACGTGACCATTGTGTCCTGCTCTTGTCTCTTGTGGTTTTTTTATTTGTTTAGGTGATAATGAAATCGAAGCATCTCCATGAAGTTCTATCCAGAGCAGATCCCCAGAAGGCTCTCTGCCACTTCCGAGCCATCAAAAAATGGCAGAGCAAGCACCCCGACAGCCTGCTGCGGAGAGGCGCCTTCCTGAGTTACTCCCGGAAAGTGCAGGCCGCTGTGAAGGCCCTGAACCTCGAGGGGGGCAACCAGAACGGCCGTAGCCCCACGACCCAGGAGGTGACACAGGAGGGCTGGATCCCAGCACTGCATGTGTGGGCCTCAGTCTGTGATGGGGGGCTGGGGGTGGTGTCCTGACAGGATGTAGTGGTATGACCCAGGCTCAGTCGTCATCAGGGAACTAGCAGGAGGCAGGGGACACCCAAGGGACAGTTCTCTAGAGGTGTGGGCGGGGTTTGGGGAACTGGCTGGGGCTGGCGGCGTCGGGGGTTGCTCACCACCCCAAACATGAATGGACAGGGAAAAGGTGGCCACGAGAAGCAGAGGAGGTGGCTGGTTTGGAGGTCAGTGGACTGCAGCAGTCAGTAGAGGGTGTGGCCAGCTCGCAGACCTTGTAGGGACGGTGGCACCCCCCTGCTCCCACCTCTCCTGTCTTCCTGCTGCTCCTTTTGGCTAAACATCTGGTGCCTGCAGGCAGGGGACAGCGTGGGGCACAGCTGTGAAGGCACGTGGCTCTGGGGGACATTGTGGGATCCATCGTGGCCACCTGGCTTGTGCTGTCTGTACCTGCCTTGCCTAGGACAGTCGGGGTTCCTCGTTGTCCTGGCCAAATTCACGGTGCCCTGTTTACCCCAGAGGAATCCCAGTTTAGACAGTAAATAGCATTGTCACCCGCCTGTGCTCCCTGGGCCAGGACACGCTGAGAGTAAGGGTCCACCTGGGATAGACTGCCTGGCCTGCCGTCAGATCACATCCTCCCTTTTTAAGTGTTAGGTGGCTCTGCTGTTGTCACTGGGCTTCCGTCCCACCCTACGTCCGTCCCCGCATTTGAGGCCACTGCCTTTGGTCTGACTGAGTGTCTGGAAGAGAAGCCCTTTCCTGCCATCCTCTGACTTCAGCAGACATCACTTGCTTTTCAGATGCTGAGGATGTGGCAGGGGTTAGATGAGCAGAGCCGCAGGAAATACCGGAAGAAGGCGGCTCCCTGTCCTGACCCCAGTCTGTCTGTCTGGCGCCCAGACATCTACTTTGCATCAGTGTCCGAAACGTTTGAGGAAAAGATCGACGCCTACGGTCGCGAATGGGCATCCCAGGCGGAGCAGGGTTGTGAGAAATCAGAGCTTTCTCTCGAAAGGTAGGATGTGCTCTGACACCCGTTAGTCCCTCTCCCAGCCACCGTGGATGAAGGGGACAGCCTCCTCAGCAGGGTGGAGGCAGTGGGATGGTAAAGTCACGTAGCAGCCCAAAGGCTCAGGCACTGACAGGTCAGACCTAAGCCTGACCCAGAAACGCTCTGCTGGGCCAGAGGCTTGCAGAAATGCTCACAGGTTATTAGTAGTTGGAATCTGATGAAAGTTCAGCTGCAGCCACTGTCGTGACCTGGGGAAAATCACCCTCCACTCTGGGACCCCTAGTCCTCAGCCTTTCGTGAGGGCTTAGATCTTCTCTTGGTAATCCTCTGAGCTTTGAGTTTCAAGGCCTGAGAAGGTCTCCACGTGGAGCCCTCAGCTTGGCTGTGTTGCAGAGCAGCTTGGAGAAGGCTTTAGATTGCCCAGAACCGTAGAAAAAAATACTGTGGTCTGAGTGAGACATCAGAAGCACCACCAAGGAGCGATTGCATGAGAATCAGACTTGGAGGGACTCTGTCAGGGAACCATCCCCACTTGGCTCACCGGGCCTGGCCTGTGGGGCTGCAAGGACCCCCCGGGTCCTTTTCCTTCACCTAGACCCCCTTTCTGCGCCCCACCGGACTCAGGCACATGGAGAGACTGACAGGGACCAGGAGTTTAGTTGGCAGCAGGGAATGAGGAATCAGCAAAGAGACACTAAAATGAGGAGGGGTCAGGGGGCGGCGCAGGCAAGGCTCCCCTGTTTACAGCCCCTTCAGACTGTTTCCCCAGCCAGGCCTCAGAGTGTCCCAGGTAAGTCAGCCAGGCTGTCACAGAGCTGTCAGCAGGATTTCCCCTAAGGAAGAGCCATCCCTCCAGCCCCAGCGCTTTCAGGGGAGAGCAGAGGTTAACTCCATTGAGCATCACGGGGGCCCAGAGGGCCAAGAGGGCGCAGTCCTGTCTCAGCAGCTCTGCTAGGGGACCCGTCATCTCTCTGCCAGTCACTGCTGGAAGGCAAGCAGCAAGCTGTGGCAGATGGAAGGTTCTTTCTGTCAGGAATGTCAGTGTATACTCAACCTAATGACAAGACGCGTTAACGGAACGCCTGACTTTAGAAATAACGCGTAGAGAGATGCATTTGGATGACTCTCGCTACCAAGCAGTGGTCCTGAGGCCCATGCAGGCACACATGGACAGTCAGCGTTTGTTGTGTCTCTGGCTTGTCAAGGTTGCTGGGTGTACACTGCTGCTCAGTGGCTGTTCACACAGTGCCAGCTGTCCTATGAAGAGGGCATTGTGAGGTACAGAGCCGAATAACATGGATATCTTTGATGTGGCCTGCAGCTGTCAGCACTAGTCGAGACAATAAACACCTTGTCCTCCCTCCCCCGTTATAATCACCTGGTACCCGTGGTATTTGTGCAGTAGAAGGTTAGACCTTTGGGGCTGAGAATGAACGAAGGAGAATGTCAGCTGGGAGCCTAGAAATAATCACTGCCCGGGGACTGGGAGTTCCTGGCCCAGGGTGGACCACCTGAGTATGAATGTCTAGAAAGTTCAGCTAGTTATTTGGATCTGTGCTGTGTCACTTAGGGCATCCCAGCCACCCACATTCCCACCTGTAGTGGGAATCTAAAGATCAGGAAGATGACTTGCCCAGAAAGACAGGCAGTGACAGAGGTGGAGGTGGTGGTGCCCTGTAGCACGGTCTCAGGTGGCTCTGCAGCCCGTGGAGCCTCTGCCCTGCCCCTCCTGCCCTTGCCCTGTCACCAGGTTGAGGACCCTGCTGCAGCTGAAGTGGCAGCACTCACTCTGTGACCCAGGCGAGGCTGTGGGCTTGCTGGCTGCCCAGAGCATCGGGGAGCCCTCCACACAGATGACCCTGAACACCTTCCACTTCGCTGGCAGAGGCGAGATGAATGTCACCCTGGGCATTCCAAGGTGCGAGTTCCTGCAAGGGTTGGTGGGGTGGATGCTGCCCTAGCCCTCTCCTGGGGAAGGGTGGGCTGTGGGCTGAGTCATTTAATGAAAGAGAAGCAGAGAGAGACAGGTTCTCACCAAAGTGGAGAATGCGGGTTAGAATTTCCAGAACACAGTGGTCTGGTCTCAGGCCTCTTGGACTCTCTGTTTTTCTTCCTCCTGACCCTGCATCCGAGTCACCTAGATGCTTGTGAACTATGTGTCCCTAGGCTGCCCTGCAGGCTCTGGGAAGAGGACTTGGGAGCGGACATAGTTAGCAGGCACCACGGGGGCCACCTGGCCACCCAGCTCCAGGTGGACCTGGGGTCTGACACTGGGTCTGGCCTTTCAGGTAGATGTGTGCACACTGCAGTATGTTGAGTGCCGGGTGACAAGAGAGAGCGTGGGGTCAGAATAACAGTCCTGCCCTTATGGAGGGGGCAGTCAGGGAGCTGGCTGGAGTGTCACTGCCATGGCACAGAGCCTGAGCTGGGTTCCCTGGCCCAGCCTGTTCCCTCCCTGGGAAACCCAGGGCCTCAGATAAAGTTGACTCTTTAGCATGGCCTCACACAGATAGGGCATCTGGTTACCTCTCAGCGGACATGTCACATGGCAGTACCCTTTGTTTGGGGACAGGTTGAGGGAGATTCTCATGGTGGCCAGCGCCAACATCAAGACACCCATGATGAGTGTGCCCGTGCTCAACACCAAGAAAGCACTGAAAAGAGTGAAGAGCCTGAAGAAGCAGCTCACCAGAGTGTGCTTAGGGGAGGTAACTGCTCTGCCAGGCGCAGGCTGCATCTGGAGGCTGCCTTTTTGCTGTGTCCTCCCAGCCTTACCAGACTACTGGCCGCAGCAGACCCCAGGCCATCCTCCCACCAGTGATAGCTCTGCTTTTCCTGCCAGGTGCTGGGAGGAAGGGCTGAGGAAGCTTTTAAAATCATTAGTTCAGCATCTTCCTCGTGGGCCTTATCAATAACCATGCTTCCTGGGGTGTTAGCTCCCTAGCTTTGCTGCAGGCTTCTCCAGAGAGCCTGGGTACAGTCACTGGAGGTCACTTGCCCTCATTATGGGATCCATGCTGGCCAGGTTCACTGCTGTTTGTTTGGGGCTTTGGCCTGTGGTCCTACTTGCATTCTCCCCAGACCCCTGGGTTTTCCCATAACCCGCTTCAGGACAGAGTACCCCGGGACCTGGCCAAGCCAGGTTCTCTGTTCCTTTGGTTCTAGGTGCTGCAGAAAATAGATGTCCAGGAGTCCTTCCGTATGGAAACAAAACAGGAGAAATCCCGGGTATACCATCTGCGATTTGAGTTCCTGCCACGTGCCTGTTACCAGCAGGAGAAGTGCCTGAGACCTGAGGACATCCTGCACTTCATGGAGACAAGGTTGGTGTCACAGTTACCTAGTGCTTCTGAAAGAGAAAACCCACAGGGGGTGGCTTCACGGGACAGTTTCTTCTGTCACAGTTTAGGAGGCTACAGGACTGAATTTAGGCGCCAGCTCCAGGGGAAGCCTTTCTCTCTGTGGCGTTCTCTCTCAGTCTTCTCCTGGTTTAGGGGCTTCTCAGTGTGGGGACACACTTTGCTCCTGGTGCTGCTTAGTGTCTGAGGTCCCCATATCTGTTCACTTCTCTTCCTTGTATCAAGAGATTGACTGAAGATACTGTCTAATCTTGTAGATGAGTCTCATTTCATTAATGTTACAGAGGTAAGCGTTGCAAAACATAAGAAAATCACATCAGATTTTACAGAGTGGTAGGCCACTGACCACACAGTGCTGGAAATCATGGCCTCGCCAAGTAAACACACATTTTGGGGGAACACAATGCAATCCACAGCAGTCAGGTTTTAGGTTGTGTTTGTTGCTGACCTTGGCCCAGATAGCTCTCCTGACACAGGACAGTGAGCCCGTCATAGGAAGTGCTTGGGAAGGCAGCAGGGTCTGCAGCCTGTGTCCTGACCTTGAATCTGAAAACCTCACCGTTGGTTCTGGCTGACGAGCGGCAATAACCATAGTGCACTTCCCGAACCTGTTGTCTCTCACCAGCAAGATTTACATCTCCTCAGTTTATAGACATTTCAGACGTGGGAGTACACTTGTGGTAAAGAGGATGGAGCCAGCGGCGAGGCCAGAGCAGCCCAGCTTGCAGTTCAGATGTCGTGTCAACCCGGGCAGCATAATGTGGTTGCTGATGTGTTTATATTCTATTCATAACAAGCCAGGTACCAATGGCACGCTGCTCTAAAAATCCAGTTATACAGCCAGGTTTACTTCCACCTTCTCACGGGGCTTCTTTCTGACTCCCCTCTGGTGGGGAGAGTGGGTAAGTCCCTGTTGGAGATCTGGGAAGGACAGGCAGCCGTGCTGAGTGCTCGGGGGAGGAGGGCTGGCTCTGTTGGGACGAGGACGACAGGGAGAGCTCACGTGGCACTTTGGACTTGCTGGCCGACACTGGAGTGGGCTGGAGGGCCCGGCTGACAGCAGAAGCCAGTGAAGCAGGCTGGGAGGCCCCAGCAGGCTGGCGGATGTGGGACCTGCCGCAGGCGGCTGTCACCATGTAGGAACACATGACAGGGTAGTTCAAAAGAAAAGGACTCCTTTGTTTTTTCGGTGCTTTTGCTTTATAAAGAGAAGCCTGGTGCGTAGTAGGTAATTGCTACATCTGCTAACCAAAAGGCCAGCAGTTCGAATCTGCCAGGCGTGCTTTCGAAACTCTGGGGAGCAGTTCTGCTCTGTCTTATATGGTCGCTGTGAATCGGAATTGACTCACAGCAGTGGGTTTGTTTCTTTGGTTGCTTTATAAATAAGACATCTTGTTTTTAAAGACTGACATCTAATGCATGTGCTTTTGTGAAAGCCCGGTAAGGCCCTACTTAGGTTCCATCTGTTGGCAGGATGTGGCCCATAGGCAGCTGTCCTCCTCTTATCTTGTAACCCAGCCGTCAGGTCTCTCTGGAGCTGCCGGGATGGCGAGAACATGGCAGGGTGGAAGGCTGCACTGTGCTCAGCCACCCAGACGTCCTGAGGGATGCCCGGTGGTGGCTGAGTCATGGGGCAGATGTGTCAGAGACAGCATGACTGCTCTGCTGTTGATGGTCACTTCCCTGTCCCCTGAGATGGGAACTGGCTTTGGTTCAGGCCCCTGAGGAGGTGGAGTGAGGATGGGGCTTGTGGTGGGTGAGCCTGTGAGTGCGCCGGGCAGATCCTGTCCCCAGGGCTGTGAGCCTGGCATCCCTGCATTGCTGTCCCCCTGGGTGAGATCAGCTAGGCCCCGGTGCTTTCCTCTGGACTGAGCAGCATCACAGGTGACAACACATGTGTCCACCTCTGGGCCTGCAGGGTGACTGTGAGGATTGTCCCTAGCAAGTGCCTCACATCCTTGTGCCAGCCGGTCAGCCCAGTGGTGAGAAACAGGAGTCGGGATGTCTCGGCCTCTTGGTAGTTATCAAGAACAGATGGAGCTGGGGCTTCTGCTCCCCTTTCTGCTCCCCAGAGGTCTAGGCCTACCAGGCAGGTGGGCAGACACGAGGAGAGTACCAGTCTCTTTTCTACTATGTTATCTTGTGGGACTGCAAACACTAAATTACATTCTTCTCTTTCTTCCTGGTGAGTGACAGCCTTGGCTTCCCCCCAAGTGATGAAGTGTTCTGTCCGCGCCCCCCAGTGATGGAGCGCTGTCAGCCCCCCCTCCAGTGATGTAGCGCTGTCAGCCCCCCCCAGTGATGGAGCGCTGTCAGCCCCCCCAGTGATGGAGCGCTGTCAGCCCCCCCAGTGATGGAGCGCTGTCAGCCCCCCCAGTGATGGGGTACTGTCAGCCCCCCCACTGATGGAGTGCTCTGTCAGCTACTTGCTGTGTTTGGCTCCTGCGCTAAAGCGCCCTGATACGCGGAGCCTGTGCTTGGTGCGGTTGCTGCTCTGTGACTTCAGCAGAGTGGCCCTCAAGTCTCACCCAGACCTCAAGCAGCAATCGGGATCTGGTCTGGACTTGCGTTGCCAGGCCTGGGCAGTGTCACAGCTGTGATACAGCCTCTTACAGACCACGGGATAGCAGGAAGCTTCCCTGGCCCCCCCCCACCTCCCTTGTCATCTGTGTCCCTCCCGTCTTGTGTCTTCGTTACTGTCCTGCCAACTATGAGATGACTGGACTCTTGAATAGACTAGGAGGGAAGAATGAACAGACAGAGAGGCACTCCCCTAGACGCAGAAGTACAGGCATGGGGGTCCCCTCAGTACCTAAACGGCACTGTCCCTTTGAGTTTTTGTGGCAGTTGTCTGGCAGGAGGGCCAGGAGGGCAAGTGGAAGGAGCACAGGGTGAGGGGTCAGGGCCGTGAGGTGATAGCCTGGGCAGTCCCTGCAAGGAGAACTGGTACGGGTGGGGGACTGCCAGGCACAGGATCCAGCCAAGGCCTGGGGGCCCAGTTAGGTTTCGAATTGCTCATGTGGGATGAGCGAGGAGGCCTTTACCTTCTCCCTGCTCCCTTTCTTGTGGCACAGTCTGACAAGGAGCAAAACCTGTGGTCTTCAGATCGCTTGTTATAGGCAGAATCCCAAGTGGCAGATTATCTCCTGGAAAACGCAGGCACCCTGCTCGCCGTCAGGTGCTTTTCCTCCTTTTTTACTCTCGTGTTCTCTGCTGGTGCTGCTCACTGGAAGAGGCAGGCAGGGTAGCGAGGTGGCTTGCTGGGGGGAGCTCCAGGGAGCTGCGCTCAGACCCAGCCTTGAAGGGAGGTCACAGTGCTGGCAGGTGGAGAGAGAAGGAGCTGGCAAAATTTCAGGTGAACGGCTTAAGTGGAAGGCTGCGTGCCGCAGAAGGGTGGAAGCGGATGAGTGTTGATAGAGAAAGCTGTGGAGGACGTGAAATTCTAGGGCCGGACTGGCCGGACTGCTGTTAACTGAGAGCCTGAGAGTGGCCAGGGGAGTTCACAAGCCCAGTGGTCAACCCGCAGTGGCACTCCTTGGGAACGCTTTCCTGGGTGAGTGCTGCCTGCGTGCGTCTGCACCCAACTCCACCCTGTCGCGTGCCCCTCACCCTGTGGTGGCCTCATGCGGTCTCATGCAAGAGGCAGGAGCAGCCTCACCTCACAGGTGAGATCCAGGTCTTCACTGGCCCACAGCAGACCTGGAACCTGAACTGGAGTCTATCTTTCCAGAAATATCTCTTCCCAGTTGTTGTATGTCTTGATCTCAAGTCAAGCTCTACCTGCCTTCCCTGCCTACCCCCCTTTTTCCCTCTCCTGACTGCCTGCCTCCCCTCCTCCGCTGCCTCCCTCTCCTGCCTCCCTGCCTCCCCTCCTCCCCTGCCTGCCTCCCTTCTTCTTTCCCCTGCCTGCCTCCATTCGTCCCCTGCCTCCCTCTCCTGCCTGCCTGCCTGCCTGCCTCACATACTGCATGCCTTTGTCCCCATGTCCAGTAAACAAAGGCATCACCGCATTATAGGATGAGTCACCTAAGCAAGACAGTGTGAGTTAAACCTAAAAAGTGAAACAAAATGGAAAAGAGTGGCATTCTTACGTTTTTAATGAGCAAACGCGGAACATTTGACCTGCCTGCTTTTCAGATTAAGACTCTCAGCTCCTTGAGGGGCAGGGGCCTGTCTTTTCATCTTTGCTTTGACTTCCCTCTCCAGGGCAGCCCGATACAATTAGAGGTGCTCAGAGAACACTGGGAGGGTGGACTGGGGACCTGGTAGTTTGTGTGATAAACAACAGTCCATTTTGGAATACCATTCTGGCCTGGTGACGAAGACAGTCAGGAGGCTATGTGAGCAGAGAAGCAAGGGAGGGGACTGTGGAGACGACACGGGAGCGTAAAGTGATACTTCTGAGGAGGGGACAAGGGACAAGGAAGGGCTCCCCAAGTTCTCAGCAGCAGATTGCGTCTTTTAAATTGGTTCTGTTTTGACCTATTGGCAAGATTTCTTGCCATGAAGTCAGTAGTTGCAGTCCTTCGGTGAACTCTTGCACAGCCCTGGCTCTTTTCTCCAGTTGTCAGGGGCCCACCACCAGGGAGATGGGTGCTCTCTGACTGCTTCCGGGAGATCTGTGGGCACAGTGGGTGTCTTATCCCAAGCTGCGGGTTCCCCCTGCCTTAGAATGTGCCATCTTTGTGTAGATGACAGCCACAGCTGCACCATGGCCACTCATGCGGCCCTGTAGCAAACCAGACCCACTGCCGTCGAGTTGTTTCAGACTCACAGCGACCCTAGAGGACAGAGAAGTACTGCCCCATAGAGTTTCCAAGGAGCAGCTGGTGGACGTGAACTGCCAACTGTTTGTCTAGCAGGCGTAGCCCTTCCCCACTCTACCACCGGAGTTCTCCTCCGGGGTGATTTCTAGTCCATCCAGTAAGACCGGGAGGTGCCCGTGCTAACGGTGGGCTGCCATCGAGTTGGCCTCCACTCCTGGTGACCCCACAGACGTAGCCCTTCCTCACTCTACCACCGGAGTTCTCCTCTGGGGTGATTTCTAGTCCATCCAGTAAGACTGGGAGGTGCCCGTGCTAACAGTGGGCTGCCATCGAGTTGGCCTCCACTTCTGGCGACCCCCGTCCAGCAGAACCATTGTCCGGCTGATTTTCTGAAACAGATTGCCTGGCCTTTCTTCCTAGAAGTACACATTAACACCCATATTTTGTAGACGAAGGGTTAGTGCCCTGGGTGGCCGTCTGTTGTGCTGAGAGCCAGGCGCCCACAGGTGGCAGATCCTTCTGGCTCTGGAGCCTGTGTGCTTTCTAACGTGCCAGTGTGCACTGATCAGAAGAAGCCAGAGAAGACGAAGTGGGCAGAAGGAGTGGCTGGGCCTCTGTGTCCTGTCTGATCCCCCTGAGTTGTTCCTCGCATTGCTTGGGGAGTAAGGGTGTGCCATCCCTCAACACAGCAGCCAGCTTCCACAGAAAGGAGGGCCGGAGGGGCTGGTTCTGAACAGACAACGTTGCTTTCTTCTCCTTTTAGATTTTTTAAACTTCTGATGGAATATATCCGAAAGAAGAACAGTAAAGCTTCAGCCTTCAGAAGCGTCAATACTCGCAGAGCCACCCAGCAAGATCTCGACAATGCTGGGGAGCTGAGGAGGACTCGGGTAAGTTGACTGCCCCAGGAAGGGCTCCCAAGGACTGCCACAGGGTTGGGAGCCCAGGACAGTGATTTGCTCCATCTTCTGTCTTGGGAAGGCTCTGTGACAGTGCTGTCCACACTCCTTGGGGCCCTATCCATGGGGACTTGCGTCTCCATGTGCCTTAGCAGTCAGCCACGCTTTGAGAGCCAGGAAGCAAACTTCACCTCTCGGCTGTGCCAGGCAGGCAGGGGAGGCTGCCTGACAACATAGTCTGGGCTGCCTGAGATGGGGCCCTGGGTCGCTTGTCTCTGCTGTCCAGGACTCCTCTGGGAGTGGTTTTTAGCCTGAGAATCCACTCAGAGACATGGCATCTGCTGGAGTTGACAAGCGTCTTTCCTGTTTTCATTTTGGCCTGCCTAACTGCTGCAGGCCAGATGCACAGAGGCCTGCAGGGGATGGGCAGGGACTAGAAGGGACATTGGAAAGCTGGGGGTAGTGAAGAGGAGGCAAGAAGAAGCCAGTGTAAGCGCAAGAATCTCAGAATGCCACCTCTGCCAGGGGACCCAGGGAGCAGCATAGCGTGGGGAGCTATACTTTATGACCCGAAGGTCATAAAGCTGCCCAGCCATAGGCTGCATGGATGCTTGAGCTGTCGTGAGCATGGGTGGCAGTGTGCACTGGGACAGCCCCTGCCCATCTGTGTGGCCCTGGCTGTGTCACTTCCTCACCTGGAAATCGGGCTGCTGCAGACCAGACAGAATGCTAGCACTCTCCTGCCCTGCAGTGGCTGCCAGCACAGCTGCGCAGGCACTGTCTCTGAGAGGCTGCAGCATCTCAGGTCTGTCCTTCAGCAGAAGGAGGTTCAGAGAAACTAGGAGCCAAGGTCAGGAGGCAGACATAAATGCATCGTGGCTTTGAAAATATTTCACATTTCCCCCCAAAAAACCTTCCTGGTTCCCATCTGCAGCTGATTAGATCACAAATATCTGGAACAGTATTTTGAGAGCTTGGAAAGCCCCTGGCACTTTTTAAAAATGAAAAGCTTTGCAGTTGGTGTGCATAGAGATGAGGACGTGAGGGAAGGAGGCTGTGTTCCAGGGCAGGGCCAGATCTGAGGGGTGGGTGCGTGGCTGGGTAGGTGGGTGGCTGAATGAACGGGAAGTGGATGTGGTGATGGGTGGGTGAGCAGGGAGACAGGTGGATGGGTGAGTGAGCAGGCAGGTAGGCAGAAGGATGGGAGAGTGGAAGGCAGGTGGCTGGATGGTCAGACCCCATCTGTTGCCTGCCAGGTCGGCTGTGGGTGGGAGGATGGATACACCAGGCCCTGGACACTAGAGCTTATCGTTCCTCCTGGATGATCCACAGGAGCAGGATGAGAATGAGGAAGACGAGGGGCACATCGTGGACGCTGAAGCTGAGGAAGGGGACGCCGATGCCTCTGACGCCAAACGCAAGGAGAAGCAAGAGGAGGAGGTGTGGGGACCCTGCAGCTGGTGGTGACACGGCTGTGGTTACACCCCTGCTTCATTTGACTGAGGGGCAGTACCCTGGCACAGAGGGCACAGCTCTGGATCGTGCTGGCAGCCCTTCAGGAACCTTAAAACAAGACCTGGCCTGTCCAGGACACCTCTCCATTGAGAGGATGGTGTTAACAGTCAGGAATCTGTCAGGAGACATGCCAGCGATGCCCCTTGAGTCTGGTTCTCCCTGGACTGAAATATCGTCTAGGTCCCAAAGGCCTATGGTCACACCCCAAAGGAGAAGCTGGACATAATACCTGCTTTCCTCCAGCCACAAACCAGCCCCTACTATCGTTAATTGCTCTAAGGACAAAGGGCATTATTGTACAGGGGCTGAGAGGGTTCAAAGTTAAGAGAAAGCTTAAGGTCGAGTGGGTGAGCCATGGAATGCATGTGGAGGGGCAGACTCGACCCTTGGGGCAGAGGGCAGTGGCCCTGTTGTTACTAGGTGCTGTCAGGTCAATTCCGGCTCGTGGAGACCCCGTGTACAACAGAAGGAAGCACTGCCTTGTTGGGCCCCCCCCTGATCATTGCTGGGTCTCCACCCATTGTTGCATCCACTGTTAATTCACCTTGTGGAGGGTTTTTTTTCTTTTTGATGACGCTCCACTTTTCCAAGCATGATGTCCTTCTCCAGGTACTGATTCCTGCTGATAGCATGTCCCAAGTGTGTGAGATGATGCTCTCCATCCTTGCTTCGAATGGAAGGAGCATTCTGGCTGTGCTTCTTCCAACACTGATCTGTTCATTCTTCTGGCAGTCCGTGGCCAATTCAGTATTCTTCACCAATACCTATTCAAGGGTATCAGTTTTTCTGTCAGTTTCCTTTCTCATCATCTAGTTTCTCATGCACATGAGGCAGTTGAAAGTAGCACGGCTTGGGTCAGGCACACTTTAGTCTTCAAGGTGATATTTCTGCTTTCCAGCAATTGAAAGAGATCTTCTGTGGCAGATTTGCCCAATGCAGTGCACCATTTGATTTCCTGACTGCTGTTTCCAGGGCTGTTGATTGTGAATCCAAGTAAAATGAAATCCTTGACAACCTGAAACTTTTCTCCATTTATCCTGATGTTGTTTATTGGTCCAGTTGTGAGGGTGTTGGTTTTTTGTTGAGGCGTGATCCATACTAAAGGCTGTCGTTTTTTGATCTTCATCAGTAAGTGCTTCAAGTTCTCTTTGCTTAAAGCAGGCAAGGTTGTATCATTGCAGGTCTTCCTCTCAACAAGTCTCCCTCCAATCCTGACGCCCTGTTCATATAGTCCAGCTTCTCGGATTAGTGGCTCAGTGTACAGATGGTGCATATAGTATGGGGAGAGGCTACAACCCTGATGCGCACCCTTCCTTATCGTGACTCAAGCAGCACCTCCTTGTTCTGTCTGAACAACTGCCTCTTGGTCTATGTACGGGCTCCACATGAGCAGAGTTACTGTTCTGGAATTCACATTCATCACAGCGTTACCCTTAATTTGTTCTGATCAACAGAGCTGAAGGCCTTTGCTTAGTCAGTCAGCGCAGGCACACACCTTTATGGTGTTCTTTGCCTTGAGCCAAGCTTCTCCTGCCATCAACAGTAAGACTGTTCTCCATGCTGTTCTGAATCTGGCTTGAAATTCTGGTAGTTCTGGGTCAATGCCCTGCTGCAATCATTTTTGAATATTTTCTGCAAACTTTTACTTGTGCATGATATTGTTTGATAATTTCTGCATCCCATTGGATCACCTTTTTTTGGCTTTAATGAAAAGAAATTTATTTTCTTACAAAAAAATCAGGCTTGAGTGCAGATTCAGGACATCAGCTCCAGGGGAAGTCCTTGTGTGTTGGCTCCAGGGGACCATCCTTGTTGTCAATCATCTTCCCCGTCTGGGGGCTTCTGAGACACAGGGACCCTGGGTCCTTCCCAAAGGACAGGCTGTGCTGCCAATACTCCTTTCTTAGTGGTATGAGGTCCCCACGGATCATCGTCTTTCGGTATGGAAGTCAATGTGGATCTCTCAGTTGGTTGACCAGATAGCTGTCTTCCAAATTTCTAAGCACAGACAAGTGAGGGCCTCCACCATTGCATCCATTTGTTGAAATAGCTCGGTTGGTGTTCCTTCATTTCCGGGAGGTTGGTTTTTTTTTGCTATGCTTTCAGTGTAGCTTGTACTTCTTCCTTCAGTACCTTTTGTTCTTGATTAAGTGCTACCTCCTGAAATGATTGAACACCGGCCAGTTCTTTTTGGCATAGTAACTGTGCATATTCCTTCCGTCTTCTTTTGATGCTTCCTGTATCGGTCTACGTTTTGCCCATAGATTCCTTCAGTATTGCAACTCAGGGCTTAGATGTTTTTCTTCAGTTCTTTCAGCTTGAGAAATGCCGATCATGTTCTCCCATTTTAGTTTTTTAACTCGAGGTCTTTGGACATAGGATTATACTACTTTACCTTCTCAAGCTGCCTTTTGGAATCCTCTGTTCAGCTCTTGTACTTTATCTCATTTCTTCTGTTCACTGTAGCTGCTCTGTGTTCAAGAGGAAGTTTCAGAGTCTTGTCTGACATCCATTTTGCCCTTTTTTTCCCCTGTCTTTCTAGTGACCTTTTGTTTTTTCCATGTGTGATGTCTGTACATAGCTTGTCTGGTCTTCAGTCATTGGTGTTTAGAGGATTAGATCTATTCTTGAAATGGTCTCTGAATTCAGGTGGGTAACTTATTGGCTCTTGTGGACTCGTTTTAATATTCTTCAGCTTCACCTTGAACTTGCATCTGAGCACCTGATGTTCTGTGCTGCGGCCAGCCCCTGGCCTTGATTTGACTGGTGATACTGAGCTTTTGCATCTTCTCTTTGTATAGTCAGGTTGATTCGTGTGCATTCCATTTGGTGAGGTCCACATGTATAGTCACCGTGTATGTTAGTGAAAAAAAAAGTATTTCTGGTAACTAGGTTGCTGGCCTTGCAAAATCTTCTCGTATAATCTCTGGCATGGTTTCTGTCACCAAGGCCATATTTTCTAGCTATTAATCCTTCTTGTGTATATGCAGCTTTTGCACTTCAGTTATCAGTAATTATCAATGCATCTTGCTTACGTGTTCAATATCGGATTGCAGAAATTGGTAAACATCTTTCGTTTCCTCATCCCTTGTCTTTAATAGCTGGTGTATAAATTTGAGTAACAGTCGTGTTAACTGGTCTTGTTAAGCATATGGGTATTATCCTCTGACTGACAACATTCACTAAAGATTAGATCTTGAAACGTTCTGTTTTTGACAGTGATGACAGCCCCATTCACTACCGTGTCGTTCCCGGCGCAGTCGACCGTATGATTGCCTCAGTCACAATGGCCAGTATCCATTCATTTCAGCTCACGAATGTGTAGCGTATCGATGCTTATGCTTCCATTTTATTGTTGAGAACATCTAATTTTCCCAGAGTCGTGCTTAGTACATTCTACGTTCTGATCACTGATAGATGTCTGCAGCTGCATCTTCTCATCTTGAGTCGTGCTACCTTAGCAAAGGGAGGTCCCCGAAGCTTTATTACATCGGTGTCATGAAGGTCCAGTGTACTTTGAGGAGGCATCTCCTCTGCCGTTGTGCTTTGAATGTCTTCCGACCTGAGGGGCTCCTCTTCTAGTACTGGGTCGGACAGTGTTTTGTTGCTATTCATGATAGAATAGCTAAAATTAGAAAATAAGAGAACCTGGTACCACCAGGGACTGTGCAGATGTGGAGCACCTGAAACCCTTGTATGTTGCTGGTGGTGGCACAGTGCCATTCCTCTTCCATTTGTCCTGCCTAGCAGCATAGGCCACAGGACTTTCCGATCAGAAATTGGCGTGGAGGGGGTCATATTCCCAAGGGAAGGAGAAGGCCTCTCAGGCCGGAGCCGAGATGCCAGAGGATGGAGCTGGTGGGGCTGGGTGGGTCAGGTCAGGTAAGCTGGATGGTGGGTCCCTGCGTGAGCCAGTATACTTCTGTTCCCTGCCAGGTTGATTATGAGAGCGAGGAAGAAGAAGAGAAGGAAAGAGAGGAAGATGAAAATGAGGACATGCAAGAGGAAGGAAACATCTCTGGTGAAGGCACCCAAGAGCAGGACGAAGAAGTGGGCCCCAGCCCAGAGGAGGACACAGCCCTGACACGGCCACGGAAGCCCCAGCGTGGCCAGGGCCCCCAGGGAGCTGAGGCCGAGGAGCGCCGTGTCCAGGCCGTGTGCGAGTCCCACGCCTTCATAGAGGACTACAAGTACGACACCGAGGACAGCCTGTGGTGCGAGGTGAGTGTGCACAGGTCGGGCCCGGAAGCCGTGCGAGGCGAGGGCTCTGTTGCCTTTCCTCTAGAACATTGGCTTGGAGTCTCTTTTGCGTCAGGTCCCTTTAAGGATCTGGTGACAGCCAGACTGTCTGTCTGTGGCGCAGCCGTGCGAGTTTTGCTTACAAACCCTGGTGGGCTCGTTCTCTAATTTTTCAAAAGGAGTTTAAATGTGGGTCCGGTCTGCCAGGCATTTGTTGCTAGGTGCTTTCCAATGCATCCTTTCTTTTTGTCCTCAGTGTGACAGACACAGATCACAGCCATTCTAGAGCTTCACTTGTGCCTTTGGCATGAACAGATAAGCATGTGACGACTAGGGAGAAGTTTGGTGGTTTGAATTCCCCCAGAGGTGTCTTGGAAGGCCGGCCTGGTGGTCTGCTCCTGAAAGGTCACAGCCCAGAACACCCTGGGGAGCAGTTCTGGGCACACGTGAGGTTGCGTGAGTCAGCAGCCACTGGACAGCAGCTGCCAGCACCACCGCCTAAGTTTGACCTTGGCCTTGGCCTGGAGTCCTTCTCTTTGAGATCTAACAATTACTACAAAGACAGACCTGAGTGCCTGCTGTTGTGGGGTGTTATCTAGTTGGTTTTCGACTCCTAACAACCCCGTGTGAGGGTGGGGCTGCCTGTAGGGTTTTCTGGCCTGTAATCTTTATGGCTGCAGACCGCCAGATCCTTCTCCCGCAGTCACAGAGTAGTTGTGACCCCAGTGCTCCTTGAATGCCTGGCTGTCTATACTTAGACACCCTCTTTGTCTCTTGACCTGGCTCAGTGGTTCCCAAGTCGCAGGGTCAGTTGTAAGACTCATGATCAGAAGCGTCCACAGCAGACAGTGCGCGTCAGACTTGGGGGGGTTGGAAGGTCGTTACGAGTGAAGAGGTGTGTGTGGCAGCAGCTCCGCAGCTGTCAGCCTGATCTGGCCACTGAAGGTGACCGTTCCTTTGGGCTGTCCTCTCTTCGTCTGTGTGGAACTGCCCACCCCAGCCCGCATCTTTACTGAGAGGGCCTTGAAGGCACTCCCTCGAGAGCCCCCAGGCAGTGGGGCACTCTGTACTGGGGTCGGGTGGGGGTGGGGCAGCTGTCTCCTTAGTCAGCTCTCCCTCTTCTTGCAGGTGACGGTGAAGCTCCCTCTGATGAAGGTGAGCTTTGACATGAGCTCCCTGGTGGTGTCCTTGGCCCATAGCGCTGTCGTCCACGCGACCAAGGGCATTACCCGCTGCCTCCTGAATGAGACGACCAACAAGAGGAATGAGAAGGAGCTTGTCTTAAACACAGAGGGAATCAACCTCCCCGAGCTGTTCAAGTATGCCGAGGTGGGTGCCCCTGGGTGGACACCGGGGGGGGGCATCCGCGGCCTGGGGCAAAGCCTGACCCTTCACATTCTTGGCCTCAGAGTTACCCAGACTAGTTGGGGCACACATCTTTCTTCCCTCGAAATTAAAACTTACCTCAAGTAGAATTGTCATAAACAATTCAGAATTCTCTTCCCACACACCTTCGCTGTGCTGGGTGCCTGGCGTGCGAGCAGAGGCAGCCCAAGGCGAGGGCCAGGGCGCTCCTGCCCCGTGCTGTCCACCAGCGCATCCCAGCTCTCTAAGCTGCCGCGCCTCCGGCTCCCCAGTTCACTGAGTTTCCAGGAGTCTTCTGAAATGCGCTTAGCCTCCGGGCACAAGTGTCCCCACAGAATGCTGAGCACAGAACCCCTGTGGCTCACCCTTGCCGCATCTCAACAAAGGTAGCCAAGAGTTCCCTGCTTGGCATGTGTCTTCCTCGCCCCACCAGCTTCCTCCTAGCCACCTTCTCCCCTAGAGCCTTTCACCCAGCGCTTCCCCGGAGGGCAAAGCAGGAGAGTCAGCACCAGCGCTGCACGGGCAAGCTTCAAGTGGTGCTCAGGGGGCTTATTTAAGGAGGGCCAGGCGGGCCGTCAGGGTCCCGTCTGTCTCCCGTGGACGGTGACTTGTCTTTGGGATGCTGCTTCCAGCAGCTGTAGCACAGCACTCAGTAGCTCCCTGCAAGCCAGCTAACTTGCAGCCTCAGGTCCTGGTGAGGCTGTCACACTTTTTTAGCCAACCACGTCTACGCCACATGTGGAGAAACTGTTAGCTGGAGACAGATCCATGCCTCCCCATGAATCAGTTCTCTCTGTTGAAAGAAAATGAAAAACACCTTTCTTACTATTGAATACAGACGACATACCAAGTCATCGCTCGAATCTGGTAATGAAAACATGACAGGTCTCAGGACCAGCCAGCCTTTCCTCAGCAGCTCTGCCTGCCTCTGTTGCCTGTCGCTGATCTTGGACCACCTCTCAGCCACTTTGTCATCAGCTGTCCTCAGCTGCCAGACACAAGGAGAGAGAGAATGGCCAGAGTCAGATAACCAGGGAAAGAGGGCGGAGGGCAGGGGGACCTCTCAGCACACACCTCCCTCCTCCCCCAGGTTCTGGATCTGCGTCGCCTCTATTCCAACGACATCCACGCGATGGCCAACACGTACGGCATTGAGGCCGCGCTGCGGGTGATCGAGAAGGAGATCAAGGATGTGTTCGCTGTCTATGGTGAGGGGCTCGCCCGGGGGCCGGGGGCTCGGCGGCCTTCGGAGACACTCAGCAGGTCACAGAGCTAGTGAGGGGAACCCATGGGGGTCAGGATGGGGTGGCCATCCAGGTTCATGGTGCAGACTGAGAAGAAGTGGGTGTGGCGAGTGGCTTGCCTGTAAGAGGATCCCTGGGTGAGCGTGAAGGCAGAGCCCATGCACTCTGCAGACGGCCCGCGGCCCCGTTCCCGGTGCTGGCGCTGTGAGGAAGCCTGTGTTGCTCTTGGCTCCCACCTGCCTTCAGGGTTTCAGTTCCCACCTGAAAACCATTTGCCGTTAAGAGTCTTACATCCCCCCCACTTTGTGTAAGTGAAAAAGCAGGATGTTGTCATAGAGACCAGGGATAAAGGAGCAACTCGCCAGGTGAGGCTTAGGGGTTAGGTGACACAGCGAGTGAGTGGCAGAACTGGAGTGGAGCCGTGGCACCCCTCCTCTCCTCCTTCTGGGAGGCAGCTGTGTCAGGTGACAGTCTGAGTGTAACCCTCCTCATCATCTGATCCTTCCTCGCCCACGTCGCAGGCATTGCGGTCGACCCCCGCCATCTCTCCCTGGTCGCTGACTATATGTGCTTTGAGGGCGTCTACAAGCCCCTGAACCGCTTCGGGATCCGGTCCAGCTCCTCCCCACTGCAGCAGATGACGTTTGAAACCAGCTTCCAGTTCCTGAAGCAAGCCACCTTGATGGGTCGGTGCCCCCCAGCTGTCCCTCCTCCCTCAGGGGGTGGGGGCCTTACCTGATGCTTTTCCTGCGAAGTCTCGTGAGGACAGGGAGCCTCTAGGGGTGGAGTGTGTGCCAGGCAGGGCACCGGCTTTGTTTTGAAGTGAGAAAGGACTATCCTGCTTTATATAGCCTGTCTGGCCCCTAGAGACTTGTAGTGTCCCTTGTGGCCAGGTAGGTCTCTGAGGTGCCCCAGCCACATGGCCTCAGTGGCCTGACTAGTGCTCTTGTTTCTCCCAGGGTCCCATGATGAGCTGCGGTCCCCTTCTGCCTGCCTAGTGGTCGGGAAGGTCGTCAAAGGTGGGACAGGCCTGTTTGAGCTCAAGCAACCCCTGAGATAGCAGCTACCATGGCATTGCCTATGGCCCCGAGGAGCTGGGTGTGGGCATAGCCCCGGCCTCCTGTCCACAGTGCGGACAAGGACTCAAAGGGGCAGCATCAAGTGGTGACATGGCCACAACAGCCCCATACTTTGGACCAGCTCCACCTGGAAAGGTGACAGTCCCCATCTCAGGGTCTCTACAAGATCTGAGATGTTTCCTGAGGCCCTTCATCGGGGCTGGGGCTTACCTGAGCTGCAGATGGCCTGGGAGCAAGGTGAAATCCCCACAGAGCCACAGCATGGGACATCGGGAAGATCTGGGGGAGCAGTGTGACCTGGGGCTGTAGCAGGGAGAGCAGACAGGGTCTAGGGGACCCTCCTATGCCATACCTGCTCCTGGCCTTAGCCTCAGCCCCTGGGGCAAAGTTCCCAAAGAGTCTCCACCCAACAGCTGTTCCCCTGGGTCAAGAACACGGTGGCACACCTCTCCCACACGCTGAACTGTTTGCCTGGCTCAGGTGTCCTTCCAGGGGTGTCCTGAGCTGGGAGTGGTGTGTGGGGCCAGCAGCTGATACCCACATGCATGTGCCCCCAAATTGCCCTCTGGGCTGGGATGCTGGAATGAGCCTGGCCATCCCCGGCCCTGAGGTCAGGTCCACGGTGAAGCCTGCGTCCCTCCCAGCAGTCCCTGCTCTCAGATCACCCAGGCTGGCTCTCTGTCCTGGCACCAGCAGTGCAGTGCCCACACACAAAGGCTTTGTAAAGCCAGAGGCGGTTTCTATTTTAGTCTGATGTTATTCTGACTCAGACTGAGGAATAAACATCACTGGGACTAACTGTGAGGAGAGAAGTGAAAAGACTTCAGGTTTTCGTGTTTTGGCCTGGTTTGTGGTTTCTGCATTTGTGAGCTGAAATTTCTCAGCAGACTCTCAGCACAATCAGATCTTGGGTCCCTCTTCCTCTTCTTGTCAGAGGAAGTGTGGTCAGCCCTTAGAGTCCCCACGTCAGCTGTGGTGGCCCCTGCAGTGTCTTACCTTCATGAGCCAACCCTGGCCTTCTGGCCAGGAAAGCAGAAGCCCATGGCTAGGGCTGTGCTGACCTTGGTCTGGAAGGGAGGGGCTTCTGCCCATGACCTTGATCAGGTGGGTTAGAGGAGGGGCCTTGCCAGGTGGACAGTGGCTGTACCATGCTCTGCAGACGCTGGTTTCTCTCTCGTCCCCTTTTTCCCTTTGCAGACGTGGAAAGGGATCCAGCCTGTGCCTCCCACGTCCACACATGGTGAAAACCTGACAGAAACAGAACTGTAACATACTGCCTGTGCCCGAGCTTGGAAAAGAGGAAGAAGGACAGCTTAGAGGGACGAGGTGTGGGAAGGAAAAGTCCTGTGAGCCCTGCAGTGGAGGCCCAGTCTGCAGTACAAAATGCTGAGTCTTGCTTAAAAAGTTAGCTAAGCATTCCTGCTGAAACAAAAGTGGGGGAGATCAGTAGGCAGCCTGGGGCTGTGATCTCCTGAGGGCATGTGGGCCCCAGGTGCCCAGGCTGCGGGGCAAGGAGCCTGCCCTGGGTCTAGACCCTTGCTCTGTGTTGGAGGCTCCCGCCCTTCGTGCCAGAGTCCCTCCACATGTGTCCAGGTGCTCTGTTGTCCACGTGTTTCTCTCCACCTGGGTGTGCAGGGCAGGAGTGTGAAACAGCACACCTTGGCTCCCAGCTGACGTGCCAGAGCTGCACCTTGTACTGAGTGAGGAAGCTGTCACTCGAGTCCCCTCCCAGTGTTATTGCCCGTCCACCTCACTTCCTTGGCCTCTCCAGAAGCCTCTGACAGTGGCCGCCGCTGCTGTTGAAGATGGTGTGTTTGCTGAAATGATCTCATAGTTGGAGGTGCTCCTTCTCTGCAGGTGCCCGTGGTTTGGGGGAATAGCCACGTGTAGGTCTAAGCCAAGTCTGATGAAGAATGTAAATCGCACTTAAGACCATTTTTAGTAAAAAGAGAGTGGAGTGTTTGCTGGGGTTCCCAAATTCCTGAAGCAGTGAGTTCTCCCAGCCAGCCACTGTGTCAAAAAAAAAAAAAACTCTCCTTTCTCGTCTCATCAAAACACAGTACCAGAATTTCCATGGTTACCCCTTTGGGTCTTTGAGTCTGTTTCTGTGCTCATTCAGGTAGGAACAAAACTCAGGAATGGATGAAGTACCTTGGCAGGTTCTCAGTCTAGACTTTGAACCTTCCTTTTTCTCCACTGTCCCCCAACCCCAAACATACATGTTTTCTTCTTCTGACCTTCACCATGCTTCTTGGGGCTATTTTAGGCCATTCCTTTAATAAGCTCCTTGCTGGTAAGGTGTCTTGTGTCATCTCCCTCCTCCCATTGGGGCCTTCAGGTGACCTGTACCTCCAGGGGGTTAAGAGTCATTGAAGAAGTGCCTCTCGCTTGCCAGTCTTCAGATTGCGAGCTTACAAATTGAGTTGGGGCTGTAGGAGTCTGGAGGAGCTCTTGAAGTAGGAAAAACTGATCTTTAAAGGACAAAGGCAGAAACATCTCATAACCTAGTTTCAACTGGAAGACATGTTGAGTGAAAGTAGTCAGCGACAAAAGGACAAATATTGTATGAAACCCCTACGATAAGATCTCAAAAACAGACTTATGTATAGAAGAAAAGTCTCTTTGATGGCTGCAAGGGAGAAGAGGGAGAGAGCGACGGGGAGAGGGTTTAGATTAGATAGTTGGTAGAAATTTGGTTGGGTGAAATCGGTGATAGCACACGTTAGAAACAAGAACAATATTAAGTGGACTTCAGCATAACTTGAGTACTCCTTCCATCTTAACCCAATATTGCAAGGATAGAGTAGCTGGGGCATGGGGCAGGAGGCCATGCTCTTAGGCGAAATCGAGGCCAATTGGCACAACTAGCGTTTTGCTAAGAGGTCTCTGCACCCCACATTGGTGGGTGGCGTCTGGGGTCTTAAAAACTGCTATCCGAGGGCACAACAAATGGTCCCAACTCAGCAGGAATGGATGCTCACTGAGGACCAAAATGACATGAAGTAAAGACAACCCAGAAGATAGACCTACATGAGTGGGTGTCTACATAGACTTGAGACCGGAAAAACCGGATGGTAACTGGCCACCACCAGTGATAGCCACGATGGAGCTCACGAAGTCGAGTCTCACTGGCAACACAAGAATAAAAAGGGGTACACCCTGAGATCTCCACTGAAAGACTGCAATTGATGGTCCAGCGGCGTCTGGGTTCCTGTGGGAGCATGGCCCTTGGCCCTGATGCTGCCCTTGCCCATAAATCATAACGAAGGTCCACTCTTCAGGCAGAATGGATTGACCTTGGCAATGCAGAGTGACCATATATTGGATGCACTTTATGGTTCTATGCATCTATAGCACTTGGCTTGGCTGGCATCTATAGCATATCATCCTGCTGACCTCTGACTGGAGTAAGGGGGGTGGCTGGAGAGGAGGGGAAAGGAGACTGCTGGGAGGATGAGACATGTATGGGGCAGAGAGGAATAGAGTTCTGTCACCAGGCAGGGAGAGCAGTAGAAGCTGCATATCAGTGGGCATGTAAATTTATATGGGAATGTACATTTTCACTTGGTCATGATAAAAAGGGGGGGCAAAGGCTCATCCACCTGGCCTCCAGAGTGGACCAGCCCCAGGACGACTGGTGAGGGAGGCTATCTCGTGCTTCGGGTCTCAGGGGCTTGGGTAACTCCATTTGCTGGACCTGCCTGTCTCTGAAGGTCTCACAGTCCTGGTGAAATTTCCTCTCTCCAGCCTTGCCTACTTAGGGTTTTTACTTCGGATCAGAATCACCAAAATGGGTACCCTAAGAGTTTTCACCATACCGGCATCATCCTGGCCACTCCCCTTTTTTTGCCCAAAGGCCACTGGGGACAGGGTTCTCGATACTGCACGGCGGAGCTTCCTGGGGAGGTTTTCCGTCCTGACTCCAGAGCACAAGCTGCCCAGCGGGTCTGCTTTCGTTGCCTTGGGGTGCAGCTCAGGCCTGGTGAGTTTTAAAATATGTCCAGGAGACGCTAACATGCAGTGCCAATGAGGACCACTAACGTAGCTCTTTGGTAACTACACTTCTTTTTCCTTGAAAAAAACTTTTCTGTGGCGTATGTTTTCGTTATTGGAATGTGTGTTGACTAGTTGGAACCCACTGCTGTCAGGGGGTTCTCAGCTCAGGGGTGCTGTAGGTCAGAGGGCAACTGGTTCCATAGACGTTCCAAGGACTGGCTAGTGGATTCAAACTGCCAGCCTTTCAGTATGCAGCCATAGCTGTTAACCACTGAGACACCAGAGCTGTTTTTGGTTGTTTTATTTATTTATTGTGATTGAATGAAAATGTATGATCCAGTTTAAACTCACATGCCCGCCTGTGTGCAGCTCCTGCTGCTCTCCTCGTCCAGTGACAGAACACTCATCCTTTCTGTTCTGTACATGTCATATCCTCATAACAATCCCTTGTCCCCTCTTCTCCACCCTCTTCCCTCCCCTCTAGTAAGACACCAGAAGGACAACATCCTGTAGATGCATGGAACCGTAAAGTGCACACATAACATGGTCACTCTGTGTCACTGAGTCCACTCCATTCCTGTCTGAGTAGTTGACCTCAGTAATGATTTATGAACAGGGGCAGCATCGGATCTAGGGGTCGTTACCCCTAGGGGAACCCCCAGGCCTTTGGACTGTCAATTGCAGTCTTGTAGTGGAGTTCTCAGGGTGCACCCATTTTTATTCTCATATTGCCACTGGGTCTCAACTTTGTGAGCCCCGTCATGGCTGTCACTGGTGGTGGCTTGGCACCATTTGGTTTTTCTGGTCACATGTTAAGATACCATAGCTGCTTGTAGATTGTGTTTTAATTGTTGGTTGGTCCTGTGGAGTTTGTGAAATATGAGCCAGTAGTCATGCCACCAATGAGGCGAGTGGGCCTCTGGTGCCCCTGCGGTGTGGTGTGACGATATTCTAGTGAGAGCAGGGTGAGGAGTTTCATTGTGGACTCCTTTCCATCCTGCAGCATGTGGTAACCAAAAGTTGGCAGTTCAAATCTACCCGGTGCTCCTTGGAAAATCTGTAGGGCACTTCTGCTCTGTGTACAGGGCCGGCTTGACCACAATGGGTTGGGTTGGGTTTTGTTTCCATTAGGTTACATAGAGAACCTCTGGTTTTCCAAATATGACACACACAAACCAAAACTCATCAGGGCTTCCTACAGGAAAGGTGTAATTAAGCTTGTAAGCCTTTTCTCACAGAAATAAAGTTGGGGGAGCGGGGAGGCAGAAATGTGCAAAACGAATACAACTAGGAAGCAGCAGGACTCACCACAATGTTGAACCTACACAACAATGAAGCTTTGACGCTGGTCTGCTGAACTTCACACATCTCAGAAGGGACCCGCCTGGACGCTGCGTGCCCCAGAACCCAAGTGTCACCTCACTCGGAGGTCCAGAAGCATAGAAAGCAGCTGGTGGACCGTCCACGCCAATAATAACAAAAGAGGTGACTCAGTTATGAAAACTCACAGCCAGTCACCTCCTGTCAGTGTGATGTTGATTTAAGAGTGAGTCACTGGCTCTAGGTCTCCCCATGAAGACCTGACCCCTGCTTTCAAAAACTATGCGCATGTGTATGTCAGCTGAAACGCTCCTGGTGCCAAGATGAGACGTCGGAAGGACACAGTGGGGTTTCTCCTGGCAGCTCAGCAAAGCCTAACGGCAGAGGAGTGAGGTCCTTCCAGGTGGAAAGCAGAGCCTGACACTGCAGGCCCACCCAGCACATTCAAGAGGCTGAACAGTCAGCTTTGAAAGTTCTCCTGAGACATCCCAAAGGATGGGCCTCTCAGCAGGCCAGTGTTCTCAACAGACAGGGCTGGTGAGATACTCCCGTTTAAGAAGTGACACTTTTTTAAATGAGGAGTGCATCTCTCATTCCTTGACAGTGTTTTCTCTAGGAATGGTCATCCAGGAACTGGATTCACTTCAGAACTGCACACAGCCAGGGAAAGGGCCAGAAGCTGGTTTTGGGAACAGGGCTGAGTCAGCGACATGGGGTGGGGATTAAGGGGGCACTTGTTCCCACCTTCCCGTGCAAGTTCAGGAGGGCATAGGACTAGCATTCCAAGGTGCCAACAGATAGTAAGGGTGTCTGACTGAGAGCCAGAAAGGAGGGATGGCATTTCTGCTGACACCGCCACCATCAGTGCCTTCACCTCTTGAAACTGAGGGGGGGGACACAATTTAGAGATTGCCCCCAGGCATGCATTGCAGTCACCAAGCTTCTGGGCTGGCGCCTCAGTTAACCTTGACTGGGCTCTGGTTTCACGCCATTGCTTAAGTGACTAATGGTAAAGTCTAGGACCTGAGGGCTTTAGGTTCTAATGGCGTGGAAGACCCTTGCCAACCCAAAGATTTTTGACCCTGCCTGTCTTACCTCACCCAAGACTGAGGCCTCCCAAGTTGTAGAAATTTATTTTTTCTTTTGGAAAAATATTTTTTTAATTGTGGTTCAGTGAAAGTGTACAATCCAAATCAGTTTTGCACGCCCACCTATCTGCAGCTCTGTCTGCTCTCCCTGCCCAGTGACAGCACACTCCTTTTCATTCTATACTTCTGTTATCCTCCTAACAAGTTCCTGTCCCCTCCTCTCCACCTTCTTCCCCTCCTGTCTAGAAAGAGACCAGTAGGACAGCATCCTACAAATGCAGGCAAACATAAAGTGCACACACTATGTGGTCACACTGTCCCCCAAGCCCAGTCCATTCTTAAGGTTATAGAAAATTCTGCTACCTAAATCAGCTTTCTTGTGTGGGGTGGGAGAAAGGAAAGGAAGGAAGGGAGGGAGAGAGAAGAAACAACAATAAACAGAAAACAAGTGTAAAGAAATTAAATGGCACTGAGAGCTGGTTGGTGACAGTAGTGAGAAGTGGAGAGGCTATGTGCAGTGACTCTCCAACCGAACAGTGCAGCCTCAGCCCTAGAGAAGGGGCAGGGAATGTGCACAGGGTGCATGATGGGAGAAAGAAAAGGAGGAAAGAAAGGAATAAAACAAAAAAAATCACAGCCCATCTAGAAGAGAAGGGGATGGCACATGGGGCTAGATGAGTGGGAGGAAGGGAGGAAGGAATAAAGGAGAGAGAAGCAACCACAAAATTAAAAAACAGTGCTGAAGGGGCAGGCCATTGTGAGCGGTGTGGAACCCATCAGCAGTGAGCTGGGGTCTCTCCTGCCAAGTGACCATGGACTGTTGGAAAATGAGTGAGTTCAAGTACAGTGAAGAAGGGTGGGGGCTTGTAAAGCCTGTATCTCTGGTTACCGAGTGCTCTGTTTACTCTTGGGAGCCCTGTGAGTTTGTCTTCCTATATCCTCATCTTCCTTCCTTGATGACTGCATCCAGGATAGCGAATCCTTGATGTGTGAGCTGATAGGGGACCTCCACTCCTTAGCTCTCCTCCTCCTCTGTTGGTTTCTTATTCTGTTTGGTCCTCAATCAAGTTCTTCATCCCTTCATTTCACACTTCTGATTCCAGAATCAGTGTTTGTATCTGTTGCACTTAGTTTTGGGGTCTTCCCTGCAGACAGACGGTGTGGTGCCTGTGTCTGTGACACCACGTTGGCTCACCCTTCTACTTGGTTGTAATCATAACAGAAACACCTCCAGGCCAGTCTTCCAGAGGCTGCTGGTTGGTTCAAACCTCCAGCCTTCAGGTTAGTAGGCAAGCACAGACTTTGCTCCACCCAGGGACCTGGTGTGTACTGAACAGTTTACAGTCAAGACTTGTGTGACAGTATTTGATCCATTCCCAGCAGCCCTGAGCTGCATGTCCTGTTGTCCCTATTTCATGGTTGAGGAGGTCTGGAGAAGGCAGAAGTAACCCAGTGGAGTCAGCTCATGCATGTCCTGGTACACCTGGCAGGTCTGTGCCCCCCTGCACAGTGGGGCACCTCTTGGCATTGGTTCTGACTGATGAGGAGTGACAACTTTTAGGTTCTATTGTGAGATTGGTTGGCTATCACCTCTGAAAAACCAAAAGGGGAGCGCTGAGGAATGAGACCCAGGTCAGTTAGGGAGGGAAGTGAAGGTCCCCAAAATTCTAGGGGCAAACCTATGGGAAGGTGGACTGCAAGCTCTGTCATGGGTCTTGGGTTCATCTTGCATCATGGTGTGACCCAGGATGCTAGCTAGAGCATTGAAAGAGGAAATTTAGCAACTTGACCATCCATTGTAGCAGGTGCATGTCTCACAGACCAGCTGCTTGTCCAGTGTCCTGCTGTCTGGGGATAAGCTGGCCCCAGGTCAGGGCTGCCTGGACTCTGCATAGTGTCCTGGGTTGTTCCAGAGTGTGGAAGGCTGCCCTGGCCCCTGGCCTGGAATGCGATCTTTCCTCTGCCAGCAGCCTGACTCACCCATACTCCTTCATGTCCAGTCACGCCACAGACTCGGTCCTTTCCGCCAGCCCAAAGGGAAACACTTTTTCTTATTTTCTCTTTAGTCCTGGCTTGAAGTGCTCAATAAATAAATGCTAGAGAAAGGAAGGAGGGGAGAGAAAAGGAAGAAGGCAGAAGAAAACTCATGTCCATGGTCCTCAAAATGAGCATCTTTTTCTCCCTCATTTTCCATAGCAGGAGGGGCAATTCAGAAACCCTGGTGTCAGTGATTAAGTGGTATGGCCACCAACTAAAAGACTGGAAGTTCAAATCTACCAGGCCCTCTTTGGAAACTCCATGGGACAATTCTGTTTTGTCCTGTAAAGTCACTATGAGTCAGAATGAATTGGACAGGCAGTGGTAGGTTCTCAAAGTGTGGTCCACAGTCCGTCAGCACCACATTACCTGGGATGCACATTTGAAGCCTCACCCTAGACCTCCTGAATCAGAAGCTCTGGTTGGGGCAAGCCCTCGGAATTCTTATTCGTATTCCAGTTTGAGAAGCCACTGGCCTGGAATCATCTTGAGCACATTTCCTCACCTTGGGACTGTCCTCTTTTTAGCTGTATGAGACCCAGGGCTCTCTGGGCTTGTGGACCAAAACCAGAAAACCAAATCCACTGCCACCAAGTCAGTTCTGACTCATAATGATCCTGTGGAACTGTTGCCCCATAGAGTTTCCAAGGAGCACCTGGTGGATTTGAGCTGCCTACCTTTTGGTTAGCGATCATAGCACCTAATCACTATGCCACCAGAGTTTCTAGAAACGGCTACATGTGCACCTCATCCTTCAATGACTGTAGCCATGTCTGTGCCTCCTGTTTGACCCACGATGGGCACAGGGGGCTTCCTGTGCATCACACCCGGTAGCTCACCTGGTCCTTATCTGTCCCCAACAATGCCCCTACTTAACAGATGAGGGAAAAGGAGGCTCACAGAGTGAAGGGCTGCTCTCCTTTGAGATCTTTCCCACATCTTGAGGGCAAGTCTGTGACTCCGAAACAGTTAAACAAGGGAAACAGACTCTCTGTGTCACCGGTGGGGTGTGGAGATTCCACAGCTAGGCCAGGGGAAGAGTAACCAGGACATCCTGTGAGCTCAGTGAGGAGGCTGCCGGCATGACTGGTGGACCCCTGAGAGCCTGCTGTCTCCCTCCTACAGGGTTGATGTACAGTGTGTTCCCTGGCTCCCATGAAGTCCACCAGCATCTCTGACTTACACGAAGGCCTTTATGTTTAAAACTCCTTTGGATGCTGGGGCCATCTCCAGCAGCACCCAGACCACTCTAAGAACAGTCTTCACTACCACGATTCTCCGTGACTGTGACATGAGAGAGAAAGACTGGGACACTGTGTCCAATTCCCTTAGAATGGATGTGTTGGTGGTTAGTTAAAAACTGGTACCAATAACTCACAGTTGCCTGAATCTGTGCTCTTGGGTGGTCTCTACCCATGTCAAGCTGGGCTGGCATGTCACTGGCTTTGAGGGACTTGAACTGCAAAGGTCTTGAAGCTCTGATTTTGTCACAGCCTGAGCCCGGGTAAAGTGGTGACACTAGCTGACCAGAGAGGCTGTGTGGACAGAAGAAGCCCTGGAGGATGCAAGTCCAAAGGCAGAGAGGTGTCCACTCAGCCCCCAGCCATTCTGTCATTCAGTTGAGGGGTCATGAGTTCATTCTGGACCCTCTGGCTCTGGCTGAGCTGTTCCACCTTGTAGAGCAGTGACAAGTTGTGTCCACTGAGCCTTGGCTAAATTGCAGGATTATAAGCAACTAAATGTTGTTTCAAACTACCAAGTTTTAAGTAGAAGACAGAAGCGATGAAGATGTGATACTTGGAAGGGAAACAGCCATTCTGTGACCATGCGGATAAAAGCTAAGAATAGTGTATCAGGAAGTTAGAAAGGACAGGTCTGGAATGATCAACTGTCATGCTTTGCTCAGGACAGCTCAAGTATTGGCAGTGAAAATCCTGACTTTAAGGAAACCCTGAGTCCTGAGAAAATCCTCTGTCCATGGAAAAACAGGAGAAACTGAGTCACTCTACTCAGGTTCTTGTGACTTCTGTGAATACTAACCCTGAGCTGCCTTTTGCCAGATGCACTGTTGTGTGGGACAAACAAATTCCTCTTTGGTTTTGCAGTTTGTTGCTCAGTGTCCACTTGATGCAGTGGAATGGAATCCCTGAATGATGCGCTCTGTTCCCGAATCCCATTGAGCTGTCCAGCTGTTCATTCAGTCAACAAACCTAGGGGCGCACTTCCCACACACGACACTGTGCTCTGGAGGAAAGATCCAGCAGGGAGCAGGGCTCTGCTTTCAGGGTGTTTTTCACAGCATTCTCACCTTTCTCATTTTAAATCCCATTCGTTCTCCAAAAGCCAACTCAAATAACTTCTCTGTACAGTCCTCATCGCCCTCATCAGAAATCCTAATGTTCTTCTGGTGCATCTTCTTTATGGGTCTATTTTACCGTCTCTGGGGCGTGAGGGGTGTCATGGAGTGCTGTGACAGCGTGCGGGTTAACAGTATGGTCTTTGGAGGCAGTCTGTCTTTGGGACCTTGGGCAAGTTGTTTCATCTGTTTTTTTTTTTTTTTTTTTTTTTGGCCTCAGTTAACTCACTTTTAAAACTGATACAGTAACACCCACTTCATGGTTACATGTATGAAGACTGGCAATTAAGTCTGTGAACTTAGTTGTTCTCAGTGCCACATGCCTCAATGCTGAATATCACGACAGTCACCTTTGAAGTCCTCCCCTTGGGAAGCTATGCACCGATGCCAGTGCTAATCCACCCTTCAAGGCAATTTTAGAACTCTTTCTGGAATGGCCATTGTGCACAGTGGCGTGGTGAGAAGTTCACGAACTTAATTGTATAGTTGTCTGTGAGGGAGGTTTTAGACAGTAAACGAGTAACTGTATTGGAACACCCTCCCTACTTAACGGACCTGGCCCCCAATGACTTTTTCTTTACCTGTAGATAACGAAAATATTGAAAAAAAAAGGCATTTCCATGCCATTCAAGGCATCGAGGGTAATATGATGACAGCTCTGATGGCCATTCTAGAAAAAGAGTTCCATAGTTGCTTTGAAGTGGGGACAAGGTGCTGGCATCAGTGCATAGCTTCCCAAGGAGAGTACTTCGAATGTGACCATAGTGATACTCCGCAGTGAGGTATGTAGCACTTTTTCTAGGACAAGTTCATGAACTTAATTGGCAATTCCCGTGTGAAAGACTGTGGCAGACATGCCTGTGAGTGACAGAGGCCCAAAGTAAGTGTCTTCAGCAAGAAATTTATTTTTCTCATATGACAATCTGGAGATAGTCATTCCAGAATTGAGAGGCAACCCTGTGACCCAGGGTCCTGAAGGACTCAAGCCTCCTCAGTATTGCTGCTCTGTCCATGTGGCCTCTGTTCTTCTAATATATACGTATTATATATTATATATATAGTATATATATTATGTATATAATATATACATAATATATATATAATTGTGCTTTAAGTGGAAATTTACAATCCAAGTTAATGTGCCATGCTAAAACGTGCACACACACCCACTGCTAGGTAACTTCCGCTGCTCTCCCTACACTGTGACAGCACACTCCTAATTTCTACCCTGTATTTCCTGTGTCCATTCAACCAGCTCCTGTCTCTCTCTGCCCTCTCACCTAGCCTCTGGACAGGAGCTGCCCTGTTAATTCATGCACCCACGTAAGCCAAGAGGCATGCACTTCACCAGTATCATTTGATATCTTATAATACAGTCCAATCTTTGTATGAAAAAGTTGGCTTAAGAATGGTTTCAGTTCTGTGCTAGCAGAGAGTCTGGGGCCCATGTCTTCTGGGGACCCTCCAGTCTGTTGGACTATTACATCTGGTCTTTTTTAATAGAGTTCAAGTTCTGCACACCCATTTGTCTCCCACTGTGTCGGGGACTCTATGTTGTATTCTTTGACAGGGCAGTCAGTGGTGGTGGCCAAGCACTGTCTAGTTCTTTTGGTCTTGTGCTGATGTAGTTTCTGGATTATGTGACCCTTTTTGTTTCTTTGGTGTTTTTTCCTCATGTCTTTGATGTCTTTTATTCCCCTCTGCTCCAGGTGGGTTGGAATTGATTGATGCTAACTGAGATGGCCAGTTGCTAGCCTTTAAGACCTCGGACACCCTTTGTGGCCTCTGTTCTAAAGCTCACCTCATGGAGTAACATGGCTGCAGTAGCTCCTGCCTTCATATCCACATCCCAGCCTGCAGTTAGAAAGAAGGGATAAAATGAACTAGAAGGGCATGTCCCCCTCTCAATAAGTTTGCTTCCTGAAGTTACATCCCTTTTGCTTACATATCACTGAGCACAATTGGGTCATGTGGCCGTACCTAATTGCAAGGAAGGCTGAGAAGTGTGGCTTCTACTCTGGGCTGCCATATGTCCAGCCAAACTCTGGGAATTCTATTACTGGGAAAAAAAGAAAAAATGGATTTGTTTCCGGTGACAATGCCTTTAGAATTTTTTCTTTATAAACATATATATTTACATGTCTGTGTAAATTTTAACTGTGAATGTTGCCACCAAGCTAAGGCTGCACTTTCCAGCTTCCAGCTGGGTGTGACACTGTGATGACACTCTTACAAATAAGACACAAGTAAAGCTGTGACGTGGGGCTGCTGGGAAGTCTCCTTGGCAAGAAGGGGGCTAACTTTCCTCCTACTGTCTGCTGGAACTCTGAGCAACCTTCTTGGGCCTTGAGAACTATCTATAAATGGAGATCCCAAGTCCCCAGTCACCCATTTCTGCCCTAGATTGCCTATCTACAGACTTCATCTTTGTGTAAGAGAAATATACATATTGTTGTATTTTGGGGTTTTCTGTTTTGTGTGAATGAATGCAATCCTAAACCAGGCCCCTTTGTTTTGTTCAATGTTAAGGGCAGTGTCTGAAGGCACATCACAGAAAAACAGCCTGAGAGGGAGGAGAATGGAAGAAATAGGGTCGTGGACAGTGTGGAATAGTAGTCCCTGGGGCCCACCAACTTTGGGTACTATTCTGTTCACGATCTGGGGCTATATAAGCTCAGAAATTGGTGTCCATCCAGAGTGACACATTCCTGCCAAAGGGAGGACCATCACCCAGACCATCGCTTAGACCAGGCACTTGGGAGTCAACTCACACCCTCTTTTTCATCTACAGCCAGGCCGTCATCAGGTCCTTTGCATCCCATGGCCTAAATCCATCCCAGAGTTGACCCATGGAGCGGCCACCTTCTGATCTCCTGCGACCCCACCCAGAACCCTCATCAAGCTTATACACAATGGTCAGATCGAACTTTTGACATGCAAATGTGCAGGTCATTTTCAAGTACTTCTAGGGTAAATCCCAAAGCCCTCACTTTCCTCCATGGCCATGTGTGGTATGGTGGCTGGTTCATTCTCCAGACTCACCCTTCTCTGACACCTTGGGCTCAGACACACCATGCTACTGGCACTTTCTGATACAAAAACCAAAAACCAAACCCACTGCTCTCTAGTCAGTTCTACTTATAGCAACCCTATAGGACAGAGTAGAATTGCCCCTTGGAGTTTCCAAAGAGTGCCTGGTGGATTTGAACTGCTGACCTATTTTTGGTTAGCAGATGTAGTACTTAACCACAACATGACTAGGGTTTCTGTTCTGATACAAGCTACCCAAAAAGAATCCATTGCTGTTGTGTTGATTCCAACTCATAGCAACCATACAGAGTAGAATTGCCCCATAGAGTTTCCAAGGAGCACTTGTTGGGTTTGGACTGGTAACCTTTCTGTTAGCAGCCATAGCACCTAACCACTATGCCACAAGGGTTTCCTGCGACAAGCTGGATGTGTTAATTCCTCTGTGCCTTTACCCTAGGGATGACAAACTTCATCCTTCATGTTGACTTGAGTAAGAGTGACTGCCTAGAGAACTGTGTTGGGAAGTATTCTGGGTTTCTACTTAGGTCTGGGAAACCCTAGTGGTGTAGTGGTTAAGTGCTACATCTGCTAACCAGAAGGTCAACAGTTCAGATCTGCCAGACAATCCTTGGAAACTCTACTCCATCCTATAGGGTTGCTGTGAGCTGGATTTGGCTTGATGGCAGTGGGTTTGGTTTTGATTTACTCAGGTCTGTGATAGAGCTGAGCTTGATTAGTGATGTCTGCCTTGAGCTTAGTAGGGAAGCATCGTGGTGACTTATGCACAACATGTTTCTATCCCTGTTTTGTATGTTCATCTTTGTCTCTCCGCTCTCCTGCTCTCAGCACAATACCTGAGACACATTTTTGATGAATGCATCAGTAAGTGAATGAATGATCATTTCAAAGTACATTGCATACTCATGGTTTCATTTAAACTTCACAATAGCTTGTAAGGCAGGGTGAATGATCAGAGTGTTGGAAATCCTTTTTAACGTGTCTGTTATCATTAAGACTGTGTGCCAGCTTGGCTGGGCCCTGATTCTTGATGGTTTGGAAGTTATGATGTAGTTTGGCAGTCATATGATGATGTGGTCACTTTCATGCTGAGATTTTATATAATATGATTGCCTCTGTGGTAGGATTTACTGTGATTAGCCAGTCAACTGAGAGAAGTTTCTTCGGGTGTGTGGACTTTATCCAATATAGGTGAGCTTTCTGGCAAGGCTGGAAGGCTTTTTCTTGCTCTGGATCCTGCAGCCGACTCCTGCTTGTGTGACCGCCAGTTCTTGGAACTTGAGCTGGCTGCTTACCTGCCATCTTGCCTGCCAATATTGGGATTCATCAATCTTTGCAGCCTGTGAGTGAGAGCCCTGCTGTCTGACCTGCCAATCTTGAGTTCACAAACCCCATGGGGCTGACCCACAGACTGGGGACTTTCCAGCCTCTGCAGCCGTGTGAATCATTTCCTTGATATAAATCTCTCTATATACAGCTTTGGCTTTTTTGGTTTATACAGAGACTGCCAGTTGAGTACACAAACTCATCCTAGAAAAAGTGCTGCTACACACCTCGTTGCTGAATATCACTGTAGTCACTGTTTGGGTCACCTAGTGCTGCTCTAACAGAAATGCCACAACGTGGATGGATTTAGCAAAAGAAAGCTTATTGTTACACAGTCTGGTAGCTAGAAGTCTGAATTCAGGGTGTCTGCTCCAGGGAAAGGCTTTCCCTCTGTTGGCTCTGGAGGAAAGTCCTTATGCTCTATCAGTCTTTGTTTGGGGAGCGTCTTGGTGCAGGACCCTCAGGTCTGAAGGGGGCGTTCTTCTGATTGTGCCGCTTTCTTGATGGCATGAGGCTACCCACTCTCTGCTTGCTTCTTTTATCTCTCATAGGGTGAAAAGGTAAAACGGGGTGCATTTCACACTCCAGGGAAACTCCCTTTACAGTGGAACAGGGAGGCGACCTCAGGAAGGGATTTACAGTCCCACCCTAATCTGCTGTAACACACGGCGTAGGAAAATCACAACATGGATGACAATCCTAAAATACTGGGAATCATGGCCCAGCCAAATGACTATACAGATTTCTGTGGGGACACTGTTCAATCCATGACAGTCACCGTTGGAGTATTCCCCTTGGGAAGCTATGCACTGATGCCAGTGCCTAGTCCACCCGTCAAAGCAATTTTGGAACTCTTTCTGGAATGGCCATTGAGCATGGTGGCAAGGTGGCAAGTTTGTGAACTTAGCTGTATAGTTGTCTTTGAGGAAGTTGGACACCCTCCCTACTCACCTGATTGAGCCTCCAGTGGCTTTTTGTTTACCTGTAGGTAAAGGAAATACTGAAAAAAAAAAAAGCCATTTCAGTGGCATTCAGGACCTCACAGGTAATATGATGACAGCTCTGATGCCCATTCCAGAAAAGGAGTTCCAAAATTGCTTTGAAGGGTAGACTAGGCTCTGGCATCAGTGCATAGCTTCCCAAGTGGAGGACTTCGAAGATGACCATAGTGATACTCCACAATGAGGTATGTAGCACTTTTTCAAGGATGAGTTCACACACTTAATTGTAAGACTTTGTATATACACCTTACTGGTTTTGCTTCTTTAGAGAACTCACCCTGAGAGAGGTCCAGTCTTCTCTGTCACCCTATGCTGGAGACATTGCTTTTTTCTTAGAGACTGTGTGGATGCTAGGACTAGAGTCTGTCTGTGTTGCAGGCAGCTCTTACTGCCCTACAATCTGTCCTTCCTGCTGCTACAGCCCGAGCCCACATCCCCACTCATGCCAGCGCTGTCACACCACCTTTCTGCTACCATTACAATGGATGAGAAGCAAATAGGTTCTGTGGCCTGGTAGAACAGAGGAGGGATTGCTTGGCCTCCTGAGAGGGGTGCCATGTTAGTTGATATGAAAATGAGGGAAGCCGTCCATGAGATGGATGGACATAACAGCCACCACAGTGACCTCAAACATGCCAGGGATCCCTGTGATGGCACAGGACTGGACAATGTTTCTTCCATCATACGTAAGGTTGCCATGATTCAGAGCAGACTTGATGGCAAGTGACAGCATGATACAGGCAAACCGAGAGCAATCAAGGGTGTATGTGAGGGGGACCGAGGCTACTGAGAGTAAAGGAGGTATTTATCAAGACTCAAATACTGCTTGTTAGAATGCAGGCTTCTACAGCGGGCTCCCCAAAGGAGACCATGGTTGTACAAAGGGTGATGATCGAGTGATGGCAAAAGCTTTGTGAAATCTCACCACCTACTCAGCAGCTCTTCCCCCTCTCCCTTACTAACAAAACCCCAGTTTCAACCAGGCTGCCATATGCCCAGTCCCTGATTGATCTAAGGTAGTGATAGCCATCTCATCATTGTTCCTGATCAGCCAGACCCCATTGATGGCACGCTAGGGGACTTCTGGGAAAACAAATCCGCCCTCCATGAAAAAGAAAGCAGCACAGAGAGAGAGGGTCCATGCTCTGCCTTTCCTTCTCTCTCTCTCTCTTTTTTTTCTCTCACAATTCTGTCTTTTTTGTTTGTTTATTTTTTGTTTTAATGGAACTATCAAGTTCAACTTGGAATCTAGACCAACAGCCTACAACTTAGGATCAGGAGCAAGAAATGCAGGCTGAGCCTCCCTTCTTCAGTGCAGGACAGTCCTCTCAGCTCCTCTTGGCTGTGCAGGTCTTTTCCTGGCCCCCTCAGAACAGACCTCATCTCTTGGCCCTCAGCCAGCCTCCTGGCCTGTGTCCTGCTGGGGCAAGTAGTGTTATATAGCTTTGGAAGCCTCCTGCATAAAGGACACTCAGCTCTCTCACTCCAGAGTCAGCACACACACTGTAACGGCCTAGCTTCATGGGCTGCAGAGCACTGCACCACCTTGCACCATTCTCCTGGTATTGCTGTTTGTCTGCTGCCACTTCTTGCCATCTCTAGTATTACAGCTTTCTCTCTGTCTACTGGGTCTAGAAGGTTATCAATTCAGAGACTCCAGGTCTGAAGGATGAGCTGTATCCGTGGCTCTTCTTGATGGTAGTGAGAACTTCTGTTCTTGCCTAAAACTCAATTAGAGTTCCATATACATTATTTCAGATCCGACTTGACGGCACATGACTGGCTTGGCATACATTATTTGCATGGTGCCATGCTAGCAAGAGTCCCATACACCTTATTTGCATTATTAACAGGCTGTCCAATCACCTTGGTGGGCCACAAGCACCTTATTTGCATGGCCTCCCAAAGACTGTGGTAAGGGCCATATTAAGTAGTTCACCACAACCACAAACATTTTTTAAAATTTTTTTAAAATTTTGTTGAGAATATATACAGCAGAACATATACCAATTCATCAGTTTCTACATGTACAATTTAATGTTATTACTGACATTCTTTGAGTTGTACAACCCTTCTCACCCTCCTGTTCTGAGTTATTCCTCCTTTAACATCAGCTTGCTGCCAACTAAGGTTCTTATTGAATCTTTTGATTTGCTATTGTCAGTGTGATCTCATATATATAGTTTTTAAAAGAGTATAATGTTTTAGATTTGAGGTTTAAAGATTATCTCAGTGCAATAATTTCAGGGTTCACCCACTCTTCATGGCCCCAGAAAGTCTAGAGGGAATGAAAAATTGAAGTTGTGTTCTGTACTTTCCCCCTTGTGATCAGAATTCTTCTATGGAATCTGTGATCACAATGTTCAGTAGTGGTGGCCAGGCACCATCCAGTTCTGTTGTTCATGGAGGCAATGAGTAACAGATTCCATGTCCTCCCATTCCTGACTCTCCTTCCTGTATTGTTCTAGGTGGACAGAGGCCAGCTCTTGTGCCTTGGATTGCACTTGCAAGCTTTTTACGACCTCAGACACCACCCAATGAAGTAGGAGGTGGAACAAAACCACTAAACATGTTGTTAGACAAAGTAACTGGGGTGTTCCATCGAACCATCACTGTAAACCTCCAAAGAAAGAAACCAAATTTTGTGTTCAGCTGTATATAAATAGCCTCAGTAGGTATTCTCTGTTTTATTTTTATTTTTTTGTTGCTGTTGTAAATATATCTATCACTGCTTTTGTCAGTTCAGCCTTTTACAGGTGTACAACTTATCATCAGTAATTACAACAACCAGCTGTGCAAATTGTCCCCAAATTGATGCAGTTTTTCGTGCTCCGCTAACCTTTTTCCTCTCCCTCCTGTCGTTGGTAAGCACTAATAAACTTTGTTCTCATTATATTTGTACCCTGCAACTTTTATAAATTCTTTTATTACCTCTAGAAGGTTTTTTTGTAAGCTCTTTGGGATTTTCTAAACATGCGAACATACCATCCATGAATAAAGATAGTTTTACTTCTTCTTGTCCCATAAGGATACCTTTTATTTCTTTTGTCGCATTGTTCTGGCTGGGACTTCTAAAACAGTACTGAATAGAAGTGTGAGAGCAGGAAGGTTTGGGTTGTTCCCAATTTCATGGGGAAAGTTTGGCTTTCCATGTATACCCAGAATCCATGCCAGTCTTCTTCAGGTTTTTCATCAAGACGTGGTTTTTTATCAAGTTCTTCTTATGCCTCCATAGAGATGATCATGCAGTTCTTTAATTTATTGCAATGGTGTTACATTGATTGATTTTCTACTGTTGAACTCTCTCTTCATTCCTGAAATAAATCCATTGTAGTCATGGTATATGGCTCTTTTAACATGCTGTTGGATTTTGTTCCCTAGTATCTCACTGAAAAATTTTGCATCTGTATTCATAGGAAATATTGGCTTGTAGTTTCCTTGTTGTGTTTTTCACTTGGCTATCAAGGTTACAGCCTTGAACTTGGTTTAAACTTTTCTAGCCAGGACTGAATTAAAGAATATATGGCTCGTGATTTTCTGTGTCTACAAACTGCTGAATTGACCTTGGAACTCCTACGCTGTGACTTTTTCTGCAATATAATTAAACTATTCATTATTTAAGCCTGGTCATTGGGGTTTTCTGTTACTTGCAGCTGCATGCATCCCTAACTACCACAGGGAATTCCCAGGAAGGATTTCATTTCATCTAGACAAGTTTTTTCTTCCAGCATTCTCCCTTACAACTGTTCATGTCCAAGGCCTAGGAGACATCACTGACCCTATGTTTACTCCTTCCCCTACCTGTCTCCAAAGTATATTCTGAATCAGTCCATTTCTGTCTGTCTTCTGCTGCAACTGGAGTCTCAGCAGCTGCCTCACCTCTTGCCTCTTCTACTGCGTGAGCCTCCCATTGGTCTTCATATTTCCGCTCTTATCCTTTATAACGCAGTCAGAGCGTCAGAGTGATCTCTGTAAAGTGTGAACAATCCCAGCACACTCTTCTTTAAAGTCTCTCTAAGGTTTTCCTTGTACAAAGGATGAGATCTTAAATCTGTAGCATGGCATATTAGTTTGCTGTAGATGCATAACAAATGACCACAAATCTAACAACCTAGCAGTTTCTGTGAATCATGAGTCTGGGCATAGCTAAACTGGGTCCCCCAAGGCTGAATCAAGGTGCTGACCAGGGCCACCATCTCAGCTGAGGCTCGGGTCGTCTTCCAAGCTCACTGGTTATCAGCAGAATTCAGTGCCTTGCAGCTGTAAGACTGGGCCCTCAACTCCTGTGGATTGTCTGCTGTTCTGATACAGACGTACAAGGTCTGACAATTAAACTTGCGAACTTAATTGTTCTAAGTGCTACATACCTCATTGCTGAATATCACTACGATCATCTTTGGAGCTGTGCACCAATACCAGCACCTAGTCTACCCTTCAAAGCAGTTTTGGAACTCTCTTTCTGGAATGGCCATCAGAGCTGTCGACATATTACACTTGGTGTCCTGAATGTCATCAAAATGTCTTCCTTTCGATATTTCTTTCATCTTCAGGTAAAGGAAAAAATCCCCAGGGGCTGTATCAGGTGAGTAGGGAGGGTGTTTCGATACAGTTGTTTGTTTACTGGCTAAAAACTCCCTCATAGACAATTATACAATTAAGTTCATGAACTTGCCACCTTGCCACTGTGTGCAATGGCCATTCCAGAAAGAATTCCAAAACTGCTTTGAAGAGTGGACTAGGCACTGGCATTGGTGCACAGCTTCGCGTGGGGAGTACTTCAAAGGTGACTGTAGTGATAGTCAGCAATAAGGTATGTAGCACTTAGAACAACTGAGTTTGCAGACTTAATTGTCAGACCTTGTAAATGGAAAAGTTCTTAGCAGTTTTTCTGCATTAATGTCCTTAAGTCCCCCTCATTAAGTCCCCAGATACATATAGTAGGGAAAGAGAGGCCCAGAGGAGTGGGCTGGCCAATGTCACGGACGTGGCCATCTTCAGTAGACCCTGGTGTCCTGCCTCCCTCTGTGTATTCCTGCCTGGGCCCCAAGTCTTAGCTCTCTGTCTTATAGCCTGCATTCACCAAGAAGACCACCCCTAGTTACTTTAAGCATGTTCTTCTTTGTAACACCTCTTGGCTTCAAAAGCCATTGCCATTATTTACTTCAAAGGAGCCTTCTTTTGAGAGGAGTTAATAACATTCTCCAGACTTGGGTTCATTTATGGTCTGCGAATGTTCACCTAAGAACTAACTGGTATGTTGGCTCATTCATCATAGAGTGCCCTTCTGCTTACATTTCAATGACCAAAGCAGTTTACACGATGACTTCTAACTTCAAAGAGAGGAAAAAGAAAAATGCAGCTTTACTATGTGGGTGGGAGAAGAGAAACTCTCTGTGCACAGCTCTAGAAACTAAGACAGCTGCTATGAGACGCTTCATTATGTGCCTTGTGAGAACAATACACTTCCCATAAAGTTCGTTGAGCCTCTAGCTACTGCAGCTCTCTAATCTGTCATCTTAATGACTACTAAACATGAAATTTATTCTTAATAGATGTATATTGGCTCCCAGTGATCAGTATTCTTTTTAATTTTTCAGATATTTCATTTTGATCTTTTTCTTTTCCAATCTGTATTCTATGTGGTCGTGATCTAATGTTTAAGTATTCATTCTGAAATTTTCCTAGGAAGAGGGAGAAAACTACAAGTCTGGTTGCCTAAGGCATGGCATAATCAATTGCCAAATAATGAATGCCATAATACTAGACTAAGGAAACCCTGGTGGCATAGTGGTTAAGTGCTACAGCTGCTAACCAAAAGGTTAGAAGTTCAAATCCACCAGGCGCTCCTTGGAAATTCTATGCGGCTGCTCTACTGTATCTGTGAGTCAGAATCACAGATTGCTGCCAAACTAAAGCAAGCTCATTCTGCCTGTCATTGACAGCCAAAATTCAGAGACAGAGAGAAAGGTTAAATGCTTTACTAGCAAACAAGCATGCAGGCCCGGGAGACAGTGAGAATAACTCCTCCAAAAACTGTCCCACTTGGGTTACAATTCCAGCAGTGGGTGAGCTCAGATAGTATAATAAGTAGATGGGCTCAGCTATCCTTTTACACACACTGTTCCTCTTTGATCTCAGAGTACCACCCCATCAGAATGGTAGAAGCTTGAGGGAAGAAGTCACTCTGGCCTTTGGATTTAAATTGACTGTGGAAAATTAGATGGAGAGGATGGGGAGAAAGATTTGAAAGGCCAGCAAGGAAGCTGGTTTGACAGGAGAGGGAAGTTTCTGGAATGAAGGTAAGCTAGAAAATTGATTTGAAACAGTTTTGGATATGTGTCTCCCGGGGAGATATGCTGAAGTTCTAACCACTGGTATGTATAAATAGGACTGTTTGGGAATAGCCTTTGAGGATGTTATGAGGTAGGTTATATGAGGGAATACTAGACTAGGGTGGGTCCAAATAGAATCTGAGAATGTACTTAAAGAAAAGAGAAAAGAGACACAGAGTGACAAAGGGAGAAAGACCAAGAAAAAACACACCTATAAGCCAAAAATGATCTGTGGCTACTGGAAGCTAGGGAAGACAAGAAAAGATCTTCTCTCTATAGACTTCACAAAGAGCATGACCCAGCTGACATGCTGATGTGGACTTCAAGCCCCCAGTGCTACGAGACAATGAATTTCTCTTCTTACAAGCCACCATCCAGTTTGTGACAGTAGCACTAGGGAACTAATAGAGGGACTGACTCCAGAGGCCTTAAATGCCAGCTAAAGAGTTCAGACACTTCAACAGGAAGCTAGGGAATGCTTTTGATCTGGGGCTTGATATGCCTAGACCTGGGCTAAGCCAGGATGAATTTGCCAATGGAACAGACTGGATGAGAGAGACTGGAGAAGGGAGATCTGGTCATGGTCAAAGCCAAACAGTAGATAAGCCAAACTGAAAATAGAAAGACGAGAGATTCTGGTGAGCAGTCTGAGAATTTGGGTCTGAAACACACAGCCACTGCTGTTAAGTTGATTCCAACCCATAGCGACCCTACAGGTCAGAGTAGAATTGCCCCATGGAGTTTCCAAGGACCACCTGGTGGATTTGAACTGCCAATCTTTAGGTTAGCAGCTGTAGTCCTTAACCACTATGCCACCCTTTTCTGAAACCAACAAAGAATGCAGGAATGTAAGCATACCTTCTGGTCACAACCTGTGTGATGCTGACTTTCAGGCAGCTATATCCTCAAAGAGAAGGGCTCAACTGAACCGGCAGCATATTTTCAGCTCCTTCATGGTAGTCGTATCTCCCAGGAAACTGGAGAGTGTCTTACAAAAGAAGAAATTTCACCCTATGCGTATGTATTATTTCACCCTCTATTCTGGGTATCTACTTATATTTCTGGGTGTCTTAGTCCTTTAGTGCGACAATAACAGAAATACCACAAGTGGATGGCTTTAGCAATCAGTTTCTTCTCACACAGTGCAGTAGGCTGGAAGTTCAAATTCAGGGTGCCAGTTCCAGGGGAGCACACTCTCTGGTGGCTCTGGAGGAAGGGCCTTATGTTGCATCGGTCTTTCTTTGGTCTGCAAGCATGTTGGTGCAGGAGCTTCAGGTCCAAAGGACGAGCTGTTGCTTTCTTGGTGGCATGAGGTCCCCGGCTCTCTGCTTGCTTCCCTTTTCTTTCATTTCTTGTATGACAAAAGGTCAAAAGTTCATATCAGCCAGGCAATTCTTGGGAAACTCTGTGGAGAAGTTCTGCTCTTTCCTGTAGGGTTGTTATGAGTCAGAAATCAACTTGATGGCAGTGGGTTTGGGGGTTTTGGTAGGATGAAAGGTGGTGCAAGCCACATTCCAGGAAAACTCCCTTAGTAAGGGTGTTACAGTACCACCCTAATCCTGTTTAACGTAATACAATCTGTTAACCACAGCAGAGATGATAATTTATCAAAAGCCAAGCCAAGCTAAGTGCCGTCGAGTCGAAAAAGAACCCCCCAAAACCCACTGTTGTCCAGTCAATTCTGACTCACAGTGACCCTAGGGGCAGAGTAGAATTGCCCATAGTTTCCAAGGAGCACCTGGCTGATTTGAACTGCTGACTTTCTGGTTAGCAGCCGTAGCACTTAACCACTATGCCACCAGGGTTTCCAGCGTATGAAACTCACAGAGTGGAGGGGATCACACAATACTGGGGTCACGGCCTAGCTGAATTGCTATACACATTTTGGGGGGTCCACAATTCAATCCATGGCACTAGGCATTTTATTTGCAAGCCTTATCTCAAGCTTAGGAAGTATAGCTCCTCCTCCATTTTCTGCAGGAACCAGAGTGGGAGAGAGAGCAGGGAGACATGGGCATGAAGCAGAATGGTCTTCCCATTGACCTGACTGTATTAGCTAGCATCCCAGCAGGACACAGACGGTGAGTGACAGCGACAACTCTATCTGAGCAAGAGTATAATGAAAGGGCTATTTATAAAGATGTGGGCAAGACAAAAGGAAACCCATGAAGGGTGGTATCACATTTCCAGGTTAGTGACAGTCGAAACTGGAGCTTGCAGGACCTAGGAGAGGAAGTGGGTCCAAGAACCCAGAGCTCCAGTGCGGGGGCAGGGCAGCCCGACACTGGCAGCAGCCTTCAGCAGAGGCCACCGCTACCTGATTAGGGTCTGTGCCCTGGAGCAGGCCAACCAATGACGCATATTCGGGTCAGAAAGAGGAAGAATGTTCTTTAGGAAGTATGATATCACTGGAGACTCGACCACAACGCAGGCTGTTCTCCATGGAGTCTGGAAGCACAGTTTTTACATTAGAGTTTATATATCATCTTGACAAGGATTGCTTCACACTTTTAATCACGTAGCCCACAGATAATTGCATACATCACAAAATAACCACCAGAAATTCTTTATTAAACCACAGATACATGTGTCAGACATTTGGACTCTAATCTGTATGTTTGTAACCGGCAAAGACTTAAATAAAAACTCCTCGGCCAGGGGAACTGGTCTGCCAAGTCCACTCTGACTGAGATAAAGGGCAAGAAAGAAACTTGTGGATACAAAAAATGCCAGGCAGCCTTCCTCGCTGCTGTCTCCCAGGCTGAAGGCTGTATCTCAAGAGAGCAAAGACAAGAAGGGAAACCACGACTGCAGAAGCTGTGGGGCTCTGCGTCGCGAAAGCAGTCAGAGTAGCTGCTGCAATAAAAACGCATGTAGATTATTTAGAGTGTCATTACGGCATTAGCTGTGTCAAGCTCTCAATTACCTGTTTTGAAAGGGAAAAAAACACGCTGCAAGGCATTAGGGTCACATATTCAACCTGCTCCCCTGCAAGCAAGGAGCTAGGAGGACAGAAACCCTGATGGCTTTTTTTTTTTTTTTTGGCTGGTCAGAGCACATATTTTATTTTTCATTTGGTATACATTACTACAAAGAGTGAAGAAAATTTTTAAATAAGTAAAATGTACATTTTTTTTTTCCTTGATAGCTTTTTTTGTCCCACATTCCTGCTTCCTGCTGGTGTCCACCACGGGCTGAAGTCAGTTGGAGCCTAGAAGGGGCGCAGCTGACTGATGAAATTCTTGCAAGTGTGCCCCCAGGGTAAAGGGCAAGGTGGAGAAGAATAAAGAGCAGATCTGGAGCGATAAGCAGAATATTCAGCACATGGATAGGGGCACGTAAAACAAAATGTAAGCACAGAAACTGGTTTGCGTTTACCGAGCGGCACTCTCCCATCGGAAACCCTGCTGGCATACTGGTTAAGTGCTATGGTTACCAACCAAAAGGCTGGCAGTTGGAATTCGCCAAGTGTTCCTTGGAAACTGTGTGGGGCAGTTGTATTCTGCCCTATAGGGTCACTCAGAATTGACTAGAGAGCAACAGGTTGGGTTTGTTTTCTCTGGGTTTTTTTTTTTTCTGATTTTGTGCCGAGCTTGAGGAAATTATCTAAGGCCGTTTATATCTGAGTTGCTGGCAAGAGATGACGGATCTCTAGAGAGAAGAGACGGGCCCTGAGCACAGAAACCTGTGCGGACAGAGAGAAGGGAGAAACTGCATGTCCCTTTCTAGGTTCTGGGTCCAGTTCTCTGAGAGGCCTGGTGGCCTGTTTTCCTGTAAGTACTGTGGTTCCACACGTGAAATTTCCCTTATACATAAAGCAACTGGAGGGCACTTCCCTTTCCTGAAACCTAAAGAAATTTTAATTTATTAATTCTGACTCAATCTGAGTCAGAAAGCACCCATTGCCATGGAGTCCACGTTGGCTCACAGTGGCCCTAAAGGACAGTAGAACTGCCCCATGGGGTTTCCAGGGCTGTAATCTTGACTGAAGCCAATTGCAATATCTTTCTACCATGGTTTGGCCGGGGGGTTCCAACCATCTGCCTTCGATTAGCAGCCAAGCACTTTAACCACTGAGTCACCAGGCTACCAGGCCTCCATTTAATACAGGCAACAACCCTGAAAATGAGGCACCCTTCCCTCGTTTTAAAGATGGGTATCTTCAGGATCCGAGAAAGGTAAACCAGACAGCGTCACCAAGAGTGAGAGCCACACCGGGAGCTGACTGACTGCAGCGCTGGGCTTTCCTGGGACTCCGCAAGCTGGCCAAAAGCAACTTCCAAAACCCACATAGCTTGGCCCTTGGCATGGTCACTCAGGACAGAGATTGACCTCTGCAGTGGACTTCTGGCTGAAGCATGTTGAACTTCTAATGGAGAGCTGGCTGGCATGACTACCCAGGACCTAAATATTCATCAAAGGCCAAGAAAGGGACAAACCGCGGCCTGGCCAAACCACAGCCCGGTTTTTCAAGTACCCCTCTCTGAAAATGCAGTCATTTCCTAGCTAAATATCAAGGACGGGGCTGACTGCACACCGACCCAAGCAGCAGGGACCGAGCTGTCAAGAAGGAAGGTCCTCGCCTCTGGCACCCCATACACTCTCGGGGTGGGACTCACCGGCCTCCAGGCCTGGCCTGCACCCTGTCACCTTCCCCACCCCGGAGGCAGAAGGTGAGGTGAGATAACATCTCTCCTAACCCACAGGGAAGAGATGAAAAGCATCTCAGAAATGCCGTGTTTAATTTCAAGCAGAGGCAGCCACAGACAGTCTGCAATTTCACCAGAATAACTGGTTTGTTTGTCTTGGACATTCCGGGAACGAAAACACTGCCTCCTGTGAGAGCCCAGTGGGAATGTCAGGGAGGCCCCTTGCTGGGGGGCCACAAAGCTTTCCTGCGGTTGACATGTTGGTCTCTCTCAGGCCATGGAATTCTGCTTAGGGGCTGGAGTCAGGGCCCCCCTGGGAGCCACTGAGGGCCCCTGCCTTTGCTCTGCTCCCTGTAGCACCTTTACCCTGCTGTGTCTAGCTTGGTTCTGGGGTTTCAAGGGTAAATGTTTGCCACACAGACAATAACAACACAATCTACTATTTCTCATGTGCCTGGCACTGTGTTACCCACTCTCCTCAAATCCTTGCAGCTACCTCATAAGGCAAGAAGAAATTTTTGTTGCTCCGTAAGGACAGTAAAACAGAGGCTCTGAAATGTTGCAGACTTGTCCGAGGCCACCCACTCTGGATTCAAAGTGAAGCTATACTCTGCTGCCCCTCGAGATTGGCCTGTGCTGAAATGTGGGAGCCCTCTGGGCACATTTGCTTCAAGGTCAGAGCTCTCGATGGCCATACTCTTGTCTGTGGAGGGATGGGCTGTGGGAAGCCTTGGGTGGCTGCTGGTGGGTGGGGTGTCAAAGTCATGTGTCCTTCCTTCTGGTCATTGACACCGCTGTTGGGCTCGCGCCTGACAACCCTTGTGGAGTTTGCTGCCTCCGAGGGTATCAAGCCCGGAGTCTGAGCAGGACAAGCAGCCCAATGGTCTGAGAGCTCTGAGCAGGAGGCAAGATCCCTGGGTCTGGCCCAGGCCTGCCGTCTTTGGTGAAGTCATTCTGCTTCTCCCCTCGGCTCCGTCAGTGTAAAATGGTACATAGTTTGGGGGTGAGAGAGAATAGGGACTCAGCGTTCTGATTTTCCTGACTTCTTCTGGTGCTGACTGTGTTCTTTTGATTTTATTCTGTGTCAGGATTTGGGCAGCTTGGCCTAGGACCAGGGAGATACCCAAGGAGTGGGTGGAGGAGGAGAGATGACTTTTGGAGATGTTTTTAGGACTTGAAGTCTCTCAGGAAGGAGAGAAAAGGGTGGGCAGAGCCCGGAAACAGTGACTGGGTGGCCCAGATGAATGTATTCCAGACCCCCAAGGCCTGTTCCACAGCCTCTTCCCAGAGCCCCACCTTCTCCCTGCAGGCCAGGAGGACACAGTGGGTGACACACACAGGGCATGAGGCCACCCATGAGGCCACCCCAAGCAGAGAGCAGATTTTCTTCTCTTCGGCTTTGGAAGGGTAGCTGCTGTGTCATGAAGGAAGCACTTCCAGCCTGGTACTGCTCTCCACTCTCAGGGTGGTTAGGAAGTAAACTCTTGTTCTGTCTACAAGGACTGCCTTCAGTTTCCTGGGACCCAGGGAGGCAGGGTGGTTGGTGGATCCTGCGAGAAGTAAGACCCTTTTGACTCCCTGGGCTGAGCCAGCAAGACGAGAGCTTGTCCTACTGGTGGGGCTGGGAACTGGGAGTTGCTGTCTGAGAAAGGACTGATAAGGTGGCTCTCTGGGGGGTCAGACTGGGGGACAATGGGCTCAGTGTGGGAAATCTGGGGTGTTGCTTTTGCTCCAAGCTCCTGAGAGAGGTTTCCATGGGACCCAGTAAGTTGAGAAGGCTTGGCCCTGAGAGTCAATGGAGACATTGTGTGGGAGTCCTTGAGTCCCTTCCACTGTACTATGGGATGGTGTCCAGTGGCCTCGCAAACCACCTCCCTCCTCCACTCCAGGAAAGGGCGGAGATGCCAGTACTTTCCCTGGGCTGGCTCTGCCTGGGTCTGGGATGCGGTCATGCATTCTCTGGGAGTTAATCATCTAGGGGCAGGAGCTGGAGGGGAAACAGGTGACACACATCCTTTTTGAGCATTTTCTCCCCAAATCCAAGCCAATGCACTAACTGTCTTCTACTGCTCATCTACGGGAATTACATTTTGGTGCCAAGTTCAGAGAAATAGGGAGGAGTGAAGTAGACATTTTCCAAGTTTATCAAATCATGAAAAGATGTTACTTTTTTTTTTTTTTTTTTTAGAAAAGAATTGTAGCTAGGTAACTAGTTCACCCTTCACATGAGGTAGCTAGGGCCAAATGCTCTAATAGGTAAACCATCAAAATGCTTTGGCAGCCTGTGCCTTGGGTAATTCGAGGCAGGCTTTGCAGAAGAGCTGGTATTTGAGGAGGGCCTTACCAGGCAGGGAGGTAAGCCAGGTAACAGGGCTGGGGACTCATGGGGAACTGAGGGTCTACTGGAAATCCTGGTGGTGTTGTGGTTAAGTGCTTCCTCTGCTAACCAAAAGATCAGCAGTTCAGATCTGGCAGGCACTCCTTGGAAACTCAATGGAGCAGTTCTACTCTGTCGTATAAGGTCACTAGGAGTTGAAATTGACTCAACAGCAGTGGGGATTTTTGTTTTAGAGGGTCTACTAACCCAAAGGTCAGCAGTTTGAATCCACCAGGCACTCTTTGGAAATGCTATGAGACAGTTCTACTGTGTCCTATAGGATTACTGTGAGTCAGAATCAACTTGATGGCATTGGGTTTGGTTTTCTGGGTTTTGCTGGTCCTGAATGCCGATGTGATCTGGTGGGAGATGAGGTTCTGACTAGATCTCAGAAGACTGGGATTAGGTATCAGGATCCAGGCTTTGTTGGGCAGGTAGGGGAGATCTCTGAAGGATGAGAGGAGGGAGCTGTTTAACAGCCATCGTGCTTCAGAAGCCCACTCTGGCCCAAGTGCTCAGTACAGTAGCCTTGGTCTCACACGATGGGTGCTTAATTGGCTCTGGAAGCAATGCTTCTGCTTTCCCTGCTATCATCAATGCCTGAGGGCCTGCTCCCTGCCACTGGTGATGGAAAAGGGAGGATGAAAGTGGGTGATGGATATAGGAAAGGTACAGGGCTGGAGGAGGCAGGTCCTCTTGAACGACTAGACTGGGGTGGTCGGGTGGGGAGTGTCCATCGCTGTGGACCTGAAGACTCACTCATGTGCTGGTGAATGTTCAAATACCAGCTGTCAGAAAATGAAAACCCCAGCCTTGATTTCTGCATTTGCTGGTTTTGATGGTGCAAATACACTATGGCTGATGGCCAGTGGCAGTGTGAAGTCACTGAATACCAAACTGGAAAGCGATGTGCCTGTCAGCCCTCATACCAGCCCTTATACCAGCTCCACACACTGCAGTATCTGATGGAATGAGACCTGATGGAATCAATATTTGGGAAGTCAGGAAAACACCAGGAAATTGGTCAAGGCTGTCCTTTCCCCGCCCTTCTTCAGGAACAGAGTTCCTACCCCTGGTTCCTGCTCCTGGGTATCTATCAGGTAAGTTCCTCCCAATCCATTGCCTGCCAGTTGGTTTAGACTCATAGTGTCTCTCTAGAACAGAATATGAGGTCCGACAATTAAGTCTGTGAACTTAATTGTTCTAAGTGCTACATACCTTGCTGCTGAATATCACTACATTCACCTTCGACGTTCTCCCTGCGGGAAGCTATGCACTGATGTCAGGGCCTAGTCCACCCTTCAAAGCAATTCTGGAACTCTTTCTGAAATGGCCATTGTGCGTGGTGGCAAGGTGACAAGTTCACAAACTTAAATGTATAGTTGTCCGTGAGGGAGTTTTTAGCCAATGAACAAATAACTGTATTGGAATGCCCTCCCTACTTGCCTGATCTGGCCCTCAATAACTTTTTTCTTTATCCAAAGATACGGAAAATATTGAAAGGAAGACATTTTGGTGACATTCAGGACATTAAGGGTAATACGATGGCAGCTCTGATGGTCATTCCATAAAAAGTTTCAAAACTGTTTTGAAGGGTGGACTAGGTGCTAGCCTTCCAAAGGGAGTACTTTGAAGGTGACCGTAGTGGTATCGAGCAATGAGGTATGTAGCACTTTTTCCAGGACGTTCATGAACTTAACTGGCCATTCTCATAGAACTGCCTCACAGAACTCCCGGAAGTGGGTTCAAACGGCTGGTCTTTCAGTTGATAGTTGAGCACTTAACCACTGCACCACCAAAGTTCCTTAAGCTCCTCCCAACTTACCCCCTTTTCAACATCAAACCCTCAACTTTTGTAGAGACAAGGATGATAGCGTGGAAACTCTGCTCAAACAAAAGCTTGGGGGCCAGGAACCCTGGCTAGGAATCCTGGCTCCACCATGCACCAGCTGTGTGACCTTGAACAAGTTGCTTCACCTCTCTGAGTTCCATTTCTCTCCCTATCATGTGTGGATAGTAACTCCTGCCTGGCAGGGCATGTGAGGATCAGGAGAACTTGGCCCAGTGCCTGGCAACCAAGGAGCATCTCTGTTAGTCTTTGAGTTGTTACGCACACCTATCCCAGAGGAAACTGTGGAAGGGATGACTTTTTATTTTGCGAATCTTTAGGAATCCAGTATACGTGGAGATCATTGGGGCTCTTTTTGTTTTTCTGGTACATCAAGTACTGGTTTGATGCCTGGCTAACCCATCAAGAAGTCTTAAACTAGTAGCTTGACATCTTTGTGGGTTCCTTTCCAAATCTTATGAAGTAGCCTGTTTTACAGTGGGGAAAACCAAGGCCCACACAAGTAATACTAGATCTGGCCCTGCTCTCTGCAATTTATTTGACTTGTTTTGGAGACCTTGAGCCCCGAGCCCTGAGCACCTGGTAAGCAATCCCGAGAGAACAGATGTGCAGGCGGATTAGAGAAGGAGTTTGGCAGAGCTTACCCCACTTCTTCCTGGAGCAAAAGATATAGGACTCATTGGGGCCTGAGGAGGATGACTTGGGCAGGGTGTGCTGGGATTCTAGGTATCAATTCACCACACATCTTTGCTTTCGTCGCTGTGGCAGTCTGGTCTCCAGGAAGGAGACTCCAAGACGGAAACTCCAAAAGAATCAAACCCACTGCTGTTGAGTTGGTTCCAATTCAAAGAGAACCTGTGGGACAGAGTAGAGCTGCCCCATGGAGTGTCCAAGGAGCTCCTGGTGGATTCGAACTGCTACCCTTTTGGTTAGCAGCCATAGCTCTTAACCACAGTACCATGAGGATTCCTAAGATATAGATTAGTGAGCAGGACATTTATTGTGGGATTCGGCCTGTGTAGATGGGACAGTGGGGTGGAAGGGATGAAGGAAGAAGCAGGGGACAGAGGGGGACATTAGACTGTGACGCAGACCCAGCAAAGGCTATAGTCGACCTTGAAAGGAGCTCCGGGGCTGGGATGGCCCCTCAGAACTGTCCTGTACCCCAACCTTGGCCAGATGGACTTGTGCAGCCTTGGGAAGGGAGCGGACATTAATTCTGAAGAGGTCAGACAGGCAGGAGAATAGGCCCAGTAGGTCCAGTGGTCAACAGGTGTAACTGTCCTGAGTCTTAATGGTCACTTTCCTTAGAGGGACAACATGACTGACCCAACTTATTTTTCTGAGCCAGCCCACAGGTTGGCTATGTTTGCACTGGCCCAACAATGCTCTCAAAGCTTGGATTTTGTTTGTTCGCGTACTTAATGAGTACAGGTGACTTCTGAATTCAGAAAAATATTGCATTTAATTTTTTAAAAAATTTGAGTTGTATGAGGTTTTCAAAATGTGTGTTGTGAGGGAAGGAGAGGGGTGATAATGATATGATACAGAAAAGGACTTTGGGTCAGACGAGCAATGACAGACGTGTCTGGTTGTTTTGAATCAATCACTGCTAACATCATAGAGGGTGACTTTCACTTGCATCACTCAGACACAATAGTGAGCTAAAGAAGCTAGACACAAGAGCACATCCTCTATGACTGCATTTAGGTCAAGTTCAAGGACAGGTAAAGTTGATCGACAGTGACAGAAATCCCAAGGGTGGTTACCTGTGAGGGGAGGAGCTTACCTGGGAAGGAGCAGAGGGGCCCTCCTGGGGGAATAAAAAGGTTCTGTGTGTTGATCTAAGCGGTGCTAACCCGGGTATGTGTGTGTATGAACAGTCACAGGCTGTCCTCACAGCTGTCTGCTCTTTTCTATACCTGTTACACTTTCATTTTTTTAAAAAAGGCAAAAAAAAGAGCAATCTTTCTTTAAACTTACTTGCATTTTAGTGGGAGTCTAGGCCAATAAAGGCATTGACGCTGATGATAGGGTTGGATGTTTTTCTAGAGGATCAAGGGGTGCCTGGAAGATAGCCTTTAGGTTTGGGGTTTCCATCTTGGCCGGCTGTCTAAATCCGCATCTGATTCTCCCAGTTCCCACACCCACCAACATCCTGCACCATGAACTAGGCACTATTTTTAGAGGTGGTCAAGAAGCACTTCCTCTTAACGCAGCATGACTCCTCTCTTGTGTCTCTAGGAGACCTGACTGAGCCCCAGATGTCTCCCTGGGGAGGTGCAGATCTCAGATGCCATGTGACCCCGAGGTGCTCTGCTTCTGAAGTTTTTATTCTAATAACACATCAAGACATTAGCAAAACCCACATGGAATAAATAGATATAAGTACATATATAAACCCAACACCAAACCTTGTGGCCATCAAGTCAGTTCCAACTCGTAGCTACCTTACAGGACACAGTAGAACTGCCCCATGGTGTTTTTAAGGAGCAGCTGGTGAATTTAAACTGCTGAGCTTTTGGGTTGGCAGCTGAGATGTTAACTGCTGTACCACCATATACATATGTCTGTGTGTAAGTATATACACACACACACATAATCCACACAGCTGTTAGTTTGTCAGGCTGTGGTGACTTGTGTGTTACTGTGTTTTAAACATGGCAGCAGGATCGCTCAAGGTGACCAGGCTTCCACAGAGCTTCTAGATTAAGACAGATTGGGAAGAAAAGACTTTGTAGTTTATTTCTGAAAATAAGCCAATGAAAACACTGTGGGTTGCAGCAGAATATTGTCCGATATAGTGCTGGGAGGTGAGCCTCTTAGATTGCAAGGGACTGAGAACACACAATGACCGCCACAGTGGACTCCAGTGTACCAGTGATGGTGGAGGGTACAAGACTGGACAGCATTCCCATCTGTTGAACATGGGCCGCCACTGGCTGAGGCTGACTAGACAGATGACAGTGAGGAACTGCAGACACATACACATACACACACACACACACTCATGTGTACTTTAAAGGATTTTAGTTTTTGCTTTAAAAAAAAATAGAATGTGAACAATGTATGTTATTTCTTGGTAACCCTCACACGTTCTGCAAGAATTCCTGCAAAGTGGGAAATGTTGCTTGCAACTTCTTTCTAAAAGTGAAACTCAAACTCACTCACTGCCATTGAGTCAGGTCCGACTCACATCATCACCCTAGATGTCAGAGTAGAACTGCCCCATAGAGTTTCCAAGGAGCGCCTGGCAGATTTGAACTGCTGACCTTTTGGTTAGCAGATGTAGCACTTAACCACTGTGCCACCAGGGTTTCTTTAAACTTTATACAAGCAAGTACACCCACTTCTTGATTTATGAGGTGGATAAAGGACTTATGCACCTCATAAATGAAGAGGTGAATGTACTTGCTTGTATAAAGGACACAGTTCATCACACTGTGAATTTTCTCCTCCAACCAGTGCTTCTGGGCATCATGGTCACAGGACAGGCCCAAGAAATGGACAGGCAGTTCATTCCAAAACTAACCTCTGTGTAAAAGGACTTCTTTCTTTAGTAGTTTCTTTCCTAAAGTGTGTATAAACTACTCGTGACTAAACTGATTAATCAGAAAATGTCATACATACAGGAAATACAGGGTGGAGGAGAGGGGTGCGCTGTGACATTGCAGAGAGAGCAACTAGGGTTACATAATAACATGGGCATAAGTTTTTGTGTGAGAAATGAACTTGAACTGTGAACTTTCACTTAAAGCACAATCCCACTATCCATTGTCGTCGAGTCGGGTCTGACTCATAGCAACCATAGGGGCCAGGGTAGAACTGCCCCATAGAGCTTCCAAGGAGCACCTGGTGGATTTGAACTGCTGACCTTTTGGTGTTCAGACACAGCACTTAACCCACTACACCACCAGGGTTTCCTAAACCTCAATAAGTAAAAAAAGGGAAAGAGAAAGTTAGACAAAAGTATAAAAGATGCTCAGGCCTGTGGGTGCCCACGTCTTTATTAGCTCATTTGGTTCTTGGTTCCTTCGGCATCAGACAGTCGGTGACAGCAGTGACACAAAAGGAGGGGATGAGGGAGGCCCATGGAGCCAGTAGAGGGGATCTGTGAAAACAAGCCACACGTGGTCTCAGAGGACGCAGCGTCTAGTGTGGTATTGCCCAAGTGCTGGGCTCTGGTGTCACGTGCACATATAAGTTTACTATTATTTACTTAATTTTGTTATTTAGAGCAACGGACCTGTCCCTTCAGTAAAGTTTTTTTTAAGGGAGTCTGTGTAACTAGGGAAACCGTGGTGGTTCAATAGCAGAATTCTTGTGTTTCCTGGGGGAGACTTGGGTTCAATGCCTGGTCAATGGGCCTCAAAAGCAGCCGCCACCTGCCTGTTGGTGGAAGCTCATGCGTTGTTTTGATGCTGAACAGCTTCCTAGCTAACTTCCAGACTGAGAGTAGGAAGAAGGGCCCGGCGGCCTACTGGAAATCACCCCAATCTCGTTGTATGCCAGGTCGTCACGATCGGAGGCTGACTCGACAGCTGATAACACGTGTAACTGCGACATTACCGATGGAAGGTGACAGTCACATGCTTTCCTAATACCTATGAAAATAAATAAAAGGCTATTTAAATTTTTTTAAATGCTGGTTCATATCCCAGCTACAGGCACCTCACATACCAGCAGTGGTTTGAGGTCTGACAGTTGAGTCTGCAAATTTAATTGTTTTAAGTGCTGCATAACTCGCTGCTGAATATCAACTGTGGTCACCTTCGAAGTACTCTCCTTGGGAAGCTGTGTGCTGACACCAGTGCCTAGCCTACCCTTCAGAGCAATCTCGGAACTCTTTCTGGAATAGCCATTGCTCACGGTGGCACTGTGACAAGTTCACACACTTATTTATATAGTTGTCTGTGAGGAAGGTTTTAGGCAGTACACAAATAACTGTATTGGAACACCCTCCCTACTCACTTGATCTGGCACCCAATGACTTTTTCTTCATCTGAAGATGAAGGAAATATTGAAAGGAAGACATTTGGATGACATTCAGGACATCAGGGGTAATAGGACGACACCTCTGATGGCCATTCCAGAAAACGAGTTCCCAAACTGCTTCTCCAGGTGAGTTGGTACCAACTGATGCTGCTTAGATGGCCACTTGCTAGTTTTTAAGACCCCAGATACCCCTCACCAAAGTGGGACGCGCAACATTTTCTTGAGGAAAATTTGTTATGCCAATTGATCTAGATGGCCCCCGAAGCCATGTTTCCGAGACCCCTGCCGCTGCTACTCACTACAGTATTTTTCAAGTGTCTCTTAAGAAACTCCATGGGACAGTTCTACTCTGTCTTTCAGGGTTGCTATGAGTCAGAATCAACTTCATAGCAACAGGCTTGGTTTTTGTTTTTTTTCAAGAAAGAGAGTCAGGCCTCTGCACTCTCCTATGACCTGAGTTGGTTTGAATTCACCCAGGTTCTGAGGAAGTTTTCTCTTTGGACACGCAACCTGAGGTTCCTGCGACAGCTGCAGACACCCGCCACTGAGAAAGCTCCCCGTGGAAGCTTTTGCTTCATCTTCTCTTCTGTGACCCAGATGGCAGCGCCAAATAACCCAGCTCCATGCCATTATAGCTTTTATCATTTTAAGGACAGGAAATCTATCCCCAGCATCTCACATTTAAGCCCCAAAGCCCCCAGGAATGGCCGCTGACAGATAAAGCTCGGTGCCCCAGAAGGTAAGAGAGAGGAAGCCCAGAACGCTCATGGAAAAGTTCTCTTGATCTGGGCCAGGGAGGCTGTCCTCGACAACATTCTCCTTAAGATACTGCCTCACTCTGTGCTGGTCTTCCATCGGACTTGTCATCTGAGACGGCAGGCAGTCTTTGGGTTCCTGTCTTTGCCATTAGGAGAAAGTCTTAGTTTACTTCACCTATAAAATGGGAATTGTATCGCTTTCCTTTTAGAGTTGATGTGGGCATTCAACGAAAGGAGAGAAGACAGAAGAGAGACCGCAGTGAGGCTGCCCTGAGTAACAGAATGGGGTGGCCCCAGCTGGAGAGGTCACTGGTGTGGAGAGGTCGCTGGTATGAGGTTCGCTGCTTCAGCATTCCCATCTGTAAATGAGGTGGTTCTATTTCCCTCGCAAGGTGTTCTTTTTTTTTAATGCAAAAATATATATGACACAACTAAACCAAACTCTTTGCTGTTGAGTCCATTCCATTCCGACTCACAGTGACCCTATAGGACAGACTAGAACTGCCCCAGAGAGTTTCCAAGGAGTACCTGGTGGATCTGAACTACAGACCTTTGGTTAGCAGAGATAGCGCTTAACCAGTATGCCACCAGGTTTTCCATACGGCACAACATTTGCCCATTTAAAGTTTTCCATGTGTATCGTCAAGTGACATCAACTGTGCGAATCATGCAGTGCCACCATCACCAGCATACATTGGGGACTTTCCATCACCATAAACAGAAACTCAATGCTTTCTAAAAATGGCTCTCCCTTTCTCCCTCCTTCCGTCCCTGGTAACCGCTAATAAACATTGGACTCTACAGGTTTGCCTCTTCCAGATATTTCATGTCAGTAGGATTGTACAATATTTGTGCTTTAGTGATTGACGTACTTTGCTCAGCGTAATGTTGTAGTATGATCAGAACTTCATTTCTCTTCATGATTTTGTAATAGCCCACTGGATGAATATACCACATTTTTTTCAATCCATTCATCTATTTCTGGACATTTAGATTGTATTCATACCCACAGGTATTCCTGTGAAGAGTAAAGAAAATAGTCTATGTAAAAGTATCTGTTCAATAAATGGCAGCAGTTAGCTCCCCATGGCTCAAGGGGAGCTCTGTTGCCTGGTCCAACCCTGAAACTCTGTGATGTTATGAGATGTCTGCACCAACCACTCAGAGACAAACACGTTTATGGAGCATCTTGGGGCCAAGGAGTGGATCTTCAGAGACAGAGGTGAGAGACACCATGGTATTTGTGAGGAGCTCATAACCTGGAGATGGACAATTGCCTCCTGCTTCTGATGTATGCTGGGAGAGAGTGTACATAGCCAACTGAAGGCCCAGTCAAGAGAGCATGACTAGTTCTGCGAGGAGAGGGAGCCCTTCATGGGAGACCCTTGCACTAGAGTGACGGGTATGAGCCCGTCAGGCAGATGACAGGGGATTGCAATTCTAATTGTAGGGAGGAGGAAGACAAGGACACATGGGGCAGGAAGCTACCTGGGGTGGTGGAGGAAGCTTGGGGCTCAGAACACAAGACAAAAGTTGAGGAAGGTTGGAAATGGGGCAGGATTTGGCTTTTTGGCTTTTGTTCCACCATCACTAACATAATATCAGAATCCTTTGTCTTCATTCTGTATTTGTCTGATATCTGAGGGCCGCATCCCCTGGTGGGATGCAGGCTTTCTGGGGAAGAAGCCTTGTCTTCTTCATCCTCTGTGTCCCTGACACTGCCTGGAGGGAACAAGCAGACTGGAGTCCTCTGATGCCCCTGCAACAATGGGCACGTGCAGTCGGACTGTCTTTCTCTTCCTGTCTGCCTGACACTTGCTTTAGGATGGCTTATTAGTTATCTCTTTGTGATTCCCTCTCTGATGATTTTCTTGGTTTAGGAGACCTCTTGAAGACATGGACTGACACCCATTTTTTTTGTTTTTTTGAAGAAAAACATATCAGGGGTCTCTTTGAATATATAAGGAAATCCTGGGGTATAGTGGTTAGATGCTACATCTGTTAACCCCAAAATTGGCAGTTTGAGTCCACCAGGGGTTCCTTGGAAACTCTGTGGGGTAGTTCTATTCTGTCCTCTAGGGCCACTGTGAGTAGGAATTGACTTGATGGCAGTGGGTTTGGTTGGTTTGGTTTTGAATATGTAAAGGAACCCTGGTGGCATTGTGGTTAAACGCATGGCTGCTAACCCAAAGTTCAGCAGTTCAAACCCACCAGCTCCTCAGTGTGGGAAAAGACCATGCGATCTAGTCCTGTGCAGATTTCAGCCTAGCAGTCTCTTTGTGGCAGCTCTCTTCTGTCATCTGGTGTCACTAAGAGTCAGAATCAACTTGATGGCACACAACAGTAACATGAATACGTAAATGCTTAAGTGTAAGACTAATGTCAACTTATAATATTTCATGGGTTGATTTTATTGAAAACTATGTTAAGTACTTAAAAGAATTTATTAATTTTAAAATTAACTTTCTACTGTCATATTTCATGTATAATGCTCTTCAGAGATGCCACATGTGTGTTTGACACCCATAGCTTGACAAGGAGGCAGTCAGTGAAATAGTTTGAAGAGATTCTAAGGGAGATCAGCCCCCCATGTTTTTAGGGAGCAAGGAGGGAGAATATTTGGAAACAGTAGTGAGTTGGAAGAGGATACTCATCCCCCTTCAGGGCTGGTGACCTTCTCGGACAGAGTAGAACTGCCCCATATAGTTTCCAAAGAGTGCCTGGTGGATTTGAACTGCTGACCTGCTGCTTAATAGCTGTGGCTCTTAACCACTACACCACCAAGGTAGGGGCCCTTTTTTGAGACTCTGTCTCAGTTTCCCAGAAGCCATTGTTTTCACTTCCAACCAGGTTGTTTGAGAGACAGCACTTTTTGGAAATTTTCACCCGAGTCACAATTACCCATTTGGATGACATCAAGACACTTTTTCTCTCCATTTGTCTAGTGGGTATACTCTTATACTTCTCATCTCTGGAGCTTGCATTTCGAGCAATCTTTAAAAAGCCTTGTTTACAAAAATATGCAGCTCTTTTCTTTGTGAGGTCGTACCCTAGGGACGCTTACTAAATCTGTGTTCAGTTTTCTTTGCCTTTTTTTTTTTTTTTTTTTGGATCAACGTCATCAGGTGACCTTTGAAACATAGAAACCAGCATTGACTGAGGTCACTGCAGGCTAAGGGGTCTTCTCCAGACAGTCCTTATTACATTAAAAGACCGAGAAAAAGAGAAGGAAAGAGCAAGGGAGAAAGAGAAATTGAGGGGAAAAGGAAGGAAGGAAGGAAGCAGACAAGCTTAACATCCTGTTAAAAGACTACTTTTGTTCTGTGGGATAACGTTTTTGGAGGGGAGGCCCTTGCCTTATATTTAGCCTTTGCTGATACTCCTTTTTGCAGCCCCAGTGCCTAGAACAGAGCCAATGGGTGTTTCAGGAATGAACTAGCTGAGTGCTGTTTCCATGGAGCCCTAGCAAGATTCCTGCCCATCCTTAAGACCTTGGGCCTCTGGTCTTGAGTGAAGCATCACCGCTCCGTGCCAGTCTACACCCTCCTTCTGCTGGGTTACTGAGCTTTTGCTTGCCTCTTTTCTCTCCCAATGGGCGTGTCCAGGAGCTTTTGGCTTTTAGTCAATCCACAACAACTCTACTGCTAATACATTACAGAAGTTAATCTCGTGCCAGCCACACCTTGGCACTGTACCCGGCTGGGCAAGTGGCCAGGTTTGGAGAGACAGTCTCCCTGCCAGTGATCGAGTTTGGTTAAGAGGTGAAGTATTTACTGCCGGAAATGAAGGTTCTGGAATGTTTTCCCAGTTTGGGACTCTGAAGATGGAGTTGGGGATCATCTGAATTGGGGTAAGGAGAGGTAAGCTACAATAGAAGAGTATCAGTGAAACAGGAAGGGTTGTCGGGAGCGGTGGGTCTGGCCAGGAGGATCAGGAGAAAGAAAACAACTGGATTGCAAGAAACTTCTGCAATACTTTGTGCCACTAACCCATCTCCGTCCAGCAAGCCATCATCTGGAATGGAACTGTTTGGAGAGTTCCACCAGTAGCCACTTAAAAAATAATTTATTTTTCTTTTTGTTGTTATTGTCAAGATGGCACACAACAGAACATACATCAGTCCAGCAATTTCTTTTTCTTTTTTTATTGTGTATAAGGTCAAAGTTTACAAAACAATTAGTTTCCCGTTCGGTAGTTTGTACATAAAGTTCCATGCCAGGTTTCATTCCCCACAGTGTGCCAGCACTGCCTCTGTTTCTGTCCTAGGCTCCCTGCTTCCTTTTGGTTTTCTACCCCTTCCTGCCTCCTCGTCGTTGCTTTTAGACAGATGTTGCACTTTTGATGGCATATAATTGATTGTTCTAAGGAGCATCTTCCTCTTCGGTGTTATTTTTTATTTTATGAGTCTGTCTATGATTTGACTGATAGGTGGTCGCTGGGAATGTCTTCATGTCCACTTCTGAAGATTGTCTTAGGGCCATTCTGTCTCTGAAATTAAACACTTTCTACATGTACAATTCAGTGACACTGATTACCTGCTTCAAGTTGTACAGCCGTGCTCACTTTCCTTTTCTGAGTTGTTCCTTCCCCGTTAACATAAACTTACTGCTCCCAAGTTTCCTAGCTAGTCTTTTGACTTGCTGTTGTCAATTTGACCCCACACAGACAGTTCTTAAAAAGCGCAGCGCTCAAGACAGACATTCTTTACTAGCTAAGGGAAACTGCTGTTTGGTTTTAAGAAGACTTCAGAGGATATTTTTGGTTTAAGGTTTAAAGAGGCTCTTAGAACAATAGTTTCAGGGGTTCATCCAGCCTCTACAGCTCCAGAAAGTCTGTATTTCACATGCTTTTGAAATTCCTTCTCTTTTGATCAGGATTCTTCTATGGAGTCTTTGGCCACAATGTTCAGTAATGGTAGCCAGGTACCGTCCAGTTCTGGTCTCATGGCAGTTGTTCATGGAGGCAGTTAGCTACAAGTTCTGTTTCTTCTTTATATTCTTGACTCTCTTTCTTCCTCCACTGTTCCAGGTAGATAGAAATCAACTGTTGTGCCGTGGACAACTGCTTGCTAGTTTTTAAGATCCCAGGCACTACACAAAGAAATAGGGCATAGAACAGAAGTGCTAAACACACTAGTAATCCAGTTAATCAGATGGCCCGTGAAACCACAACTCTTAGTCTCCAAACCAAGAAACCAAAACTTGTGAGGTATTTGGTCATACATAAGCAGCCTTAGCAGCTAGTCTTTTTGTTGTTGTTGTAAACATATCTACCACACAACTGCCAGTTCGCCTATTGATAGACATACAAATTACCCCTAATCAGTGCAATTTTCCCATCACCATAAACCAAAACTCAGTGCTCCCAAAACAATCACTCTCTCTCAGTCTCCCTCCTAACCCTGGTAACTGCTAACAAACTGTAGACTGTATATTTGCCTTTTCTTGTCTTTTTTTGTGCGTAAGGTCATACGGTAGCTGTTCTTCGTGATTTGTGATGGGTTTCCTTCACTTAGCATAATGCCTTCAAGCTCTATGCATGTTCTTACATGTATCAAGCCTTGATTTCTCCTGGCTGAGTAGTATGTGCCACAACATGTTTCCACCACATTTTGTTTATCCATTCATCAACTGATGAGTATTTAGGTTGTTTCCCACTTCGGGCTACAGTGAGCGGTGCTGTAATGAACACTGGCGTACATACATCTGTTCACTGATTCCAAGTCCCCTGTGTATGTGACTAGGAGTGGAATTGCTGTGTCAAAATGCTGGTTCTATTTTTAGTTTTCTGAGGAACAGCCACAAAGGCAGTACCATTTTGCATTCCTACCACCAATAGACAAGAGTTGCAGTTTCCACTTATGCTCACATTTACTTTCTGGTTTTGATTTTTTTTTTTATATATATATATACGTCCATTTCTTATCCTTTGCCATTCTGCTGGGAGTGAAATGGCATCTTGGGACCTTGATTTGCGTCTTTCTGATGGTTAATGACATTGAGTAGCTTTTCATGCATTTGATGGCCATCTCAATGTCTTCTTTTGTGCATTATCTGTTCCTTCACCCAGTTTTTGGTTGGGCTGTTAGTCTTTTTATTGTTAAGCCATCAAAGTTTTATATATATTTTCATTGTTAGATTCTTACTGGATGTATTGGTTTCTCAAGATATTCTCCCAGATGGTAGGTTGTCTTTTCACTTTTTTGGTAAATTCTTTGGATTAACAGAAGTTTTTAAATTTTATGAGATCTTGCAATGAAGTGAAATACTTAACAATGGCCCTTCAGCTATGCATGGTCACATAACATGCACACAGTGATTGAGTGGGGCTACACAAATACGGCCACCATTCCTCTGTTGGTTTGTTGTACTGTAGTGGCTTGTGTGTTGAGATGATGCTGGAAGCTATGCCACCAATATTCCAAATTCTGGTGGCCAGGTGTCAGTGGAGCCTCCAGACTAAGATCAGGAAGAAGGACTCGGCCATCTGTTTCTGGAAAAAAGTAACAATTGCTTATGAACAGCAATGAAACGTTGTCTTATGCGGGAAAATGCACCCCTCAGGATGGAAGCACTCAAAAGGTGGCTAGGGAAGAGCTATCTCCTCAAAGAAGTGTCAACCTTAATGACATGGATGGAGTAAAGCTTTTGGAACCATCATTAGCTGATGTGGCATTACTCAAAACAAAAAGAAACTACTGCAAAAGTCCACTAACAGTCAGGATGCAGAAGGTCCATTACTGAATCCAGGAAAACTGGAAAAATGAGATGTAATGGATTAGGGAGCTAATATAGATTGGTGTCGGCCATTCTGAGTAAGACAGTCACATGGTCTACTGCGCCCAGAATGACAGACTAAAGAGGACCAGCGTCACACTCATTGTCAAAAACAGCATTTTAAGATCTAATATGAAGTACAGTGCCGGTAGCAATAGGATAATATCCATATGGGCTTGGCATAAGGAAGATCAGTTATTATGACTACTATTCAAATCTACACACCAACCATTACTGCCAAAGACAGAGATTGAAGATTTCTACCAATTTATGCAGTCTGAAATTCATCGAACAGGCAAACAAGATACATCGATAATCTACTGATGATTGGGATTCTAAACTTGGAAATGAAGAAGGATCAAACCAAAAATAAAACCAAACCCACCACTGTCAAGTTGACACTGACTCACAGCGACCCTATAGGTCAGAGTAGATCTACTCGACACAGTTTCTGAGGAGTGCCTGGGGGTTTGAACTGCCGACCTTTTGGTTAGCAGATGTAGCACAGTATTTGGAAAATACGACCTTGGTGATAGAATTAGAGTCTAATGTGTCAAGTCTATACTAGAGGTGGGAGAATAGAGAGCAGTCTTTGTTCATCAAGAAGGTAAGGCCCGTAGAGTACCTGAAGTTCTCCACAACTGGGGCACGTTCATGCAGATGCATTCAGCAAGACCATGAGGCCTCATGTATAATCCCTGCTACCCTGCATGCTCTGTGGGGACAGCCAGAGCAAGTGACTCTGAGACCCTTCCTTTGAGCCTGACAGACTAACAGAAGTCAGCTTGGCTTAGGTATAGTAACACCCCTCCTGTACAACGAGGGCCGGAAGCGGGGCTTAGCCTGTGTTGAATGTCCCTGAGGTAACAGATATTTCAAAACCCATAATCCCCTTGGGTGAGAGAAGCCAAATTACCAGCCTAAGGTGCCACAGCTGGTGAGCCAGGACAAATTAGAAGCAGATCAGTGTGACTGTCTTCTGTGGTCTCCCAGCTAGTAGGCTGGTGTGCATCAGTGAAAGGATTTTCTGAAAGTGGAGCACAAAGTTCATCTGATTAGTCTTTAAAATAATTTTGCAACTAGATCTCAGGTCCTGGTCAGTAAACAAAAAGTGTCATTACAGGGGACTTTTATGTCAAGGCCCCACGATGCCCCCTTGCTGAGGAACAGGGTCGTCCACACCCCCAGACCAGGAATCTTAGGAGACTGTTGCCTACTGGTCAGGTGAGCATTTCTCCAGGCTCACCTCTAAAGGCTCCACAGAGTCTGAAGAGAGCTCTGACCCCCTGGGGTGGTGGAAAAGTCGGGCTTGGGGGTCACAAGGCCTGGGGTCCACCTTTCCCTTCCTGTAATCTGTATTGACAATAACCCCAGCTGCAGGCCTGTCTGTGCGCCACAACCAGAGAGAAATAGCAATGTGAGTGTGGGTGAGGCAACATGTCTCTCCCATCCCAGACCTCTGGGCCCTCCAGCAGGACATTCACTGTGACACTCCCTTGACTAAAGCCCACCACACTCCCATGCCTCCATCCCTGCCAAGAAGGGCAAACCTCTCCCTTGTGCTCACAGTCTTGCTTTGTCTGGTGTGGCCTGGGGCTGGCCTAGGCCATGCATTTTCCCCCATGTGTTCAGCTGGGCAAATTCTTTTGGCACAGAGCTCTCCTAAAAACACAAAACAAACAAAAGACACTGCTTACTGCCTCCTCAGCAATCACAAAGGCAGCTGGAGAGTCCTGTCTTCTGTTTTTGCCAAAGTTTGTGCCTTTGGAATGCACTTCCTTCCCCTGCAGGAATGGGGAGCTCTCCCAGTGAGTTGGGGCTACCACTGCTGGGGACTCTTGTCTTCCTCCTCTCGTTTCTCTGTCCCATCAGGGGCTGGCTTTTCCTGTCAGTCGTGGGCTGCTCTCTGTGGTCTCTTGGATGGTGCATGCGATGCACTTCGAGGATTTGCCTGGTGGGAGGTCCCTTCCATTCTTTTCTCTCCCTGTCATCGCTGTTTCTACCTTACCCAGAACACCTGCCTCAGCACCTTAACACACACACACAGTCATGTATACACAACCATACCTACACATCCCATATAAATTGTACAACACAGACACACACACGTATACCACTGTTCCTCACACTACACGTACACACAGAGCAGCATGTGCACACAACCACAACTATAAACCACATTTACAATGCACAGCACAGGAGCACACACACATATATCATCTCTCCACACACCACACACACACATCCACGTACACACAACCACACCTATACACAAGGTACAGCACAGAAACACACACACGCCACTGCTCCTCACACCACACACATACACACAAGTACCCATCACACGCAAGCACACACCACACATATCCAGGCACCAATACACAGGCACACCCATATGCTCATCTATAATTTGGATAGGAATTGAGAACCTGGCATCTGTCCTCCTACAGCTTCTCCCTCAGTTTCCACATCCAGAAAATGGGCTCATTATAGTGCTTATCTCCAAAGGAAGATGGGGACAGAGAATGTACAGCACTCCAAACTACCTGGCATGTGGGAAATATCAATTCACGTCTGCTATGGCTGAGCTGGAGCCCCCAAATCCCTCCAGCAAGACAGGAGTGGCCCCAAATGAGGGATGGCACTGCACCTGTCAGGTAGTATAATTAAGGCCAGTCAATGTGTCACCATCCTTAGAGAAATACCCTGCATTAAATAACTCCGCCCAGCATCGTCTTCAGTTGTTTGTCCTGCGGTGGCTTGCAGGCTGCTATGACACTTTAAGGTATCCCACAGGTATATACAATGTCACGAAGGTCACCCATGGTGGACAGCTTTCCGCAGAACCTCCAGACTGAGAAAGCTGAGAAAGAAAAGCCTGGCAATCTACCTCTGACAATCAGCCCGTGAAAATCTTAAGGGTCAGGACAGAATAAAGTCCGACCTACTGCTGGAAGACAAGTCCCTTAGGCTGGAAGACACTCAAGATCTACAGTGGCCACAAGAATGGACTTGATCATCCCGGTGATTACGAGGCCGGTGCTAAACCAGGCAATATTTCATTCTGCTGTAAGCGGGGTTGCCACGAGTCGGAGCTGAGCCAAGGGCCGCAAACAACCCTCAGCGCTGTAATCCCCAGGATATCCACAGCTCTCTTTCAAACAGCAATTTATAAATGTAACGTAGTTCCCACACATTGCTTGTTGAAGTCATCTTAAAGCTTATCCTGTGAAGGACCGAGCCTCCCTTTATACAGAAAATGAAACCGAGGCTTTTTGCCCCAAAAGTCTCGTGCCTGAGCGCACCAGGTCCTTGACCTCCTGCATCCCATGAGAACTGAAAAGTTCAGCTCCTCCTCCCCAACTCCCTCTGAGAGGACAGCAAGTCCCTGTTTCAAAGAGCAGCTCACCCAGCGGCGGCACACCACGGGCACACCCACTTAATACCACCCAGCCTTCCGCGAGGCCCTCGAGTTGCCAGGGGTGGCTGTGGGGGTGGGCACGTGCAGCACAAGCTCTCCAGCTGCACCCTCTCTTTGCCTCTGTCTGTCATCTCCTGGCATAGCAGTTGTCCACCCCGCTTTCTGGCACCCACCACCCCTGTGTCTGGGACATGTGGCTCTTCATCTTAGCAGGCTGCTCCAGGAAGCTTATGCTGGGTTCCCTCTCACCATGCTGCAGCAATAAATGGGGTGCCTGGTGAGCACTGGAAACCCTGATGGCATAGTGGTTAGGGGCTACATCTGCTAAACAAAAGGTCGGCAGTTCGATTCCACCAGGAGCCCCTTGGAAAGTCTGTGGAGCAGTTCTACTTTGTCTTGTAGGGTCACTATGAGTCGGAATTGACTCAATGGCCATGGGTTTGGAATGAGCACTGGGCTTCCCCACACAGTCTGTGCCTCACTGCAAGGGAACACAGTGTGAGACCCACAGACAGTCCTGTCTTAGGTGATGAGCCGCTCTCGGGTGATACAGAGCTCCGTTTCCCAGCCTGCCTTGCTCTTCTCTCTGGCACCTTAACGTAGTGGGTATTGGTGAAGGATGTCGAACACAGCACAGACCGCTAGACGAACAAGCGAACAAGTCTCAGAGGAAGTAACAGCCAGAATGCTCAGTAGAAGCAAGGATGGAGAGACTTTGTCTTCCTAACTTTGGACATGTCTTGCTAACAAGGACCAGTCCCTGGAGAAAGACATCATGCTTATTAGGGGGTTGGTGAGAAAGAGGAAGACCTTCAGTGACATGCATTGACACAGTGGCTGTAGCAATCAGCTTAAAACTACCTTAGTTGTAAAGATGGTGTCACAAGGAGGCAGAGCGAACTCGATGGTAAGCAGCAGTGGGTATAACAACTGTGAAGAGGGAGAGACCACTGTAACCAGAAACTTGTCAACACACAGCACATGGGCAGGCTGCAGGCAGATATAAGAAGGTGACAGAACAAGCTACGAGGTGAACTTCTTGGCTATCTAGTGCTGCTGTAACGGGAGCACCCCAAATGGATGAGTTCAACAAAAGTTCAAAACTCACTGCTATCGTTGGGTCCAACTCAACTCACAGCAACGCTGTAAGTCAGAGTACAACTGCTCCATAGAATTTCCAAGGAGTACCTGGTGGATTTCAACTCCCGACCTTTTGGTTAGCAGGCGTAGCACTTAACTCCTATGCCACCAGGGATTCTGAGTTCAACAAAGAGAAGTTTGTTCTCTCCTAGTCCAATAGGCTACAAGTGGAAGTTCGGGGCACCAGCTCCAGGGGCAGGCTGTCTTTCTCACTGGGCTCTGGAGGAAGGTTCTTGTGTTGCATCAGCCTTCCTTTGGTCCTGAGGCATCTCAGAGTGGGAACCTCAGGTCCAAAGGATGTGCACTGCTCCTAACACTGTTTTCTTAATGGCAGTGAGGTCCCCAACTCTCTATTTGCCTCTTTCCTTTTTACCTCTTGTAGGATAAAAGGTGGTGCAAGTCACATTCCCTTTACACTGATCACGGAGGAGACCTGAGTAAGGGTATTACAGTCTCACCCTAATCCTCTTTAACATAATCTGATCTTGCTCTATTAACCACAGGCAGAGATTAAGATTTACAGCATTGGAAAATCATGAAATGGAGAACAACCATATAATAGGGGGCATCATGGCTGAGCCAAATTGCTGTACACATTTTTAGGGTGACACAATCCAATCCATGGCAGAGGCAGTAGTCTCCTGGATCAGCAGAACCTTTGGGTAGGTTAACCAAGAAAGCTTTTAGGAAACTCATTGTTCAAATCCCAAAAACCAAACCCACTGTTGTTGAGTCAATTTTGACTCACAGTGGCCTTGAGGACAGAGTAGAACTGCCCCTAGAGTTTTCAAGGAACACCTGGTAGATTTGAACTGTGGACCTTTTGATTAGCAGCCATAACGCATAACCACTACGCCAACCAGGGTTTCCAGTCATTTCCCAGAGAACTTAAAAGGTGGCCTTGGAGCTGATTTAGAAATAGTATATGACAACGGAGTGAGATTGAAAAGACTAAGAGAACTGGGGAGGGGATGCATAAAAAAGGGAAACAGGAAGTATGGCATTTCCTGAAGGAAGATTCTCCAGGGAGGAAAATGCCAGAGCTGCAGTCCTTTTTCTAGGACCGAGTGTCACTGCGCTCTGCCGCTTAATAACTGTGCTTCTTTTTAACAAGTCACATGGCTTCTCTGAGCCTCTATTTCAGTGTGTCCTTTGAACTAGTCACGTGGCTGCCCTGGGCTGCCACTTCCTCAGCTACAAACAGACAAACGAATGAGAAAATCCATGGTAATGCCTTCCAGGTTGTTTAGAGAGTTAAAGGAGATGACAAGAGAAAGGAGCTCATAAATAGGAAACTACCAGAGAACTGTTATTTTTCCTCTTCGCCTCCAGAAATAGTGTCGTCTTTTCCTTCCTTTATTCAACATTTTCTTCCTCTTCGAATCCCACTTCTGGTTTCTCTGCTTTCAAGAGTTTTTCTTCCTGGCTTTTTTAGTCAATCTGAGTCCTGCTTTTCCAGGCTGTTGCATTTAGTAATTACCACGTGTTGTAACTCATCTGCTCTGTCCTTCTTTCCTGGGTTCACTTCATCTTCCACTTCTGCTCCTTGGGGGCAGTTCCCAGCATGGCCCCAGGCACAGACTGGTTATTTGATAACTGCTCGTGATTCATACACTTACAATGGGCAAATACACGCTGTGGGCACATCTCCCTCTACTGTGGGATCAAGGGAGTTTGGCTGGTCATTGGAAGGTTGTTGGGGAACTATGAAATATGAGCAAAAGGAGCTGGACTTGAGCAATGATTTCATGGCTTTACCAAGGATGGTGTCACAGATTGGACTGTGTCCTCCCAAATATGTGTGTAGCCATTTGACTGGGCCATGATTCCCAGTATTTTGTGATTGTCCTCCATTTTGTGATTTTCCTACACTGTGCATTAAAGAGGATTAGGGTAGGATTGTAAATCCTAAGGTCACCTCCCTGCTCCACTGTAAAGGGAGTTTCTCTGGAGTATGGTTGGCACCACCTTTTATCCTACAAGAGATAAAAGGAAAGGGATGCAAACCGAGATTTCAGAACCGCACATCATTAAGAAAGCAGCACCAGGAGTAGCATGTATCCTTCACAGCTGAGGACCCTGGGCCGAGATGCTCCCTGACCAAAGATTATGCAGCAGGAAGACTTCCAGAGCTGACAAAGAGGGCAAGCGTTCCCCTGGGGTGGACACCCTGAATTCAGGCTTGTAATCTACTGGACTGTGTAAGAATAAACTTTTCTTTGCTAAAACCATCCACTTGTGGTATTTCTGTTAGAGCAGCACTAGCTGACTAAGATCAAGTAGGCTACCAAAAGGAGGATTTTTTTTTTTTTTTGGTAAGGATAGAGACCTCAGGTGGTGCAAATGGTTAATAGGCTTGGCTGCTACCCAAAAGGTTGGAGGTTCGCATCTACTCAGAGGCAACTTGGAAGAAAGATCTGGAGATCTACTTCTGAACAATTGGCCACTGAAACCCCCGTGATGCCCAGTTCTTCCCTGAGGCGCATGGGGCCACCATGAGTCAGAGTTGGCTCTGCAGCAGCTGGTACTGCAAGAAGACAAGAGAACCTCCGGAAACGCATCTGCAGGAAATGTAGCCGAAGCTGATAAAACCCAAACCCAAACTGTTGCCATTGAGTTGATTCCAACTCATAGGACACAGTAGAACTGCCTCATAGAGTTTCCAAGGAGCACTTGGTAGATCTGAACTGTTCACCTTTTGGTTAGCTGCCACAGCACTTAACCACTGTGCCACCAGGACCTGGTAAGTTAACCAAAGCAGTCTCTCTTTCCATTTCTCTTTCCTCCCTTCTCTCCTCACTTTCTTCCATCCTTCTGTGTTCCTTCGTCTCTGCTTCTTATTTATTTCTGTGCATTTTAAAATCTCCTGTTCCACAATAACTTACTGTACCAGGTTACTAACCCACTGCTTTTGAGTTGATTCTGACTCATAGCAACCCTATAGGACAATGTAGAACTGCTTCATAGAGTTTCCAAGGAGCACCTGGTGGATGTGAACTGCCGACTTTTTGGTTAGCAGTTCTAACATGTAACCACTATGCCACCAAGGTTTCCAATGGGTCACTAGACTACCCCAAAAGACCTCAGCTCGCCATGATCTTACAAACCCAGTGCCGCACAACTTAACTGATTTCTGTGTCTCTCTCACCTTGAACTTCCAAGAGAGAATCTAATTAGCTCACCTAGGAACAGTGCCCCCTCTGGTTCAGTCAGTAGTGATCAAGGAAGGGGGTCCCCCAGGAAAACATGTCCCTTCTTTTGCAGGGATGCTGTATGCATCCCTAAGTAGCTGAACACTCAGATCCCTGCTCTGCAGGCCCTCACAATCTACTCTTCCTCCCGGCAGACATAAACCTAGGTTAAGGGTCATTGATTTCAACAAGCACTTACTGGCTTTCCTGTACCTTCCTTGTCCCTTCAAAACTGAATTCGAACCTGCTGCTCTTGAGTTGGTTCTGACTCATAGTGATCCTGAAATGTTGCCGAATTAAAGCAAATTCATTCCACCTGTCACCATAGCCAAAAATTCAGAGGCAGCAAAGGGTTCAAGGAATGCTTTATTAATAGACAAGCCAGCAAACCTGGAGGAGCAGTGAGAACAGCTTCTCCCACTTGGATTACATTTCCAGTGGTTTTTATAGCCAGAATTCAAAGGGGCTGGCATCTAAAGATTGTCACAGAACAATTACAGGGAGTCACAAGATTCCATTACATCTTATCAGACAGTGTAAACTTCCCAAAATATCATCATCTGTCTGAGATCTTGGGGATAATTGACTTTCTACCCTGGAGACAGGGAGAGGAAGGCAGCCTGTCAATCCGGTTTGGGGTGATAATTGGGGCAGGGGATGGAATGTAGTTTACTAACCTAAGTGACCTTTATTAGATTCTTGTGTTCACCAACGGCAGGACAGAGTGGAACTGCTCCATAGGAGTTCCAGTGCTGGTGAATTGCAACTGCCGGTATACTGATTACTAACAAAGCTCTTAACCACTGTGTCATCAGGGTTCCTGGCTGTGCTTTAGAAACCTGTTGCAGTCAATTCAATTCTGAGTCCTACTGATTCTATATGACAGAGTAGATCTACCCCGTAGAGTTTCCAAGGAGCAGCTGGTAGGTGGTCAGCAGCCATAGCTCTTAACAGCTATACTACTGGGGCTCTTTGCTTTAGTTTCCTGGGAAAGGAAAGAAAAATTCTAAATATAAGGATCTTGACCTTCAAGAGGAAACCCTGGTGGTGTAGTGGTTAAGTGCTATGGCTGCTGACCGAAAGGTCAGAAGTTCAGATCCCCCAGGAGCTCCTTGGAAACTCTGTGGAGTGGTTCTACTCTGTCCTATAGGGTTGCTATGAGTCAGAATCGACGGCACTGGATTCGGTTTTTGGTTTTTGTTGGACCTTTAAGATCTTTTTCTAGTGGTGAGGACTCAGCTATCAGAACCAAGAGTTAGTCAAGAAGTCAGGACATGGAAGAAGCAGAGTACTTTTAAGAGCAGAAGAGTGATAACAGGAACCTGAATCATGGACTACAGACAGTGCATCAAAATCAGTAGCTACTTTCAACTATCAGATGCCTAACTATCAGGTAGGTTACTGTTAAGAAGAATGACAACTCCCAGGGTCGGCAAGATGTGAGGAAACAGATACTCATGCATCCTGCTGATAAGAGTGAAAAATGCAGCAATGCTGCTACAGAGCACGTGGCAATTTCTATCAAGACAGTAAACACACAATGCCCCCAATTTACCCATCCCAGGTCCAGAAATCTATTTTCTGCAAATAATTGGATAAGGATCCAAGGAATTTGTATCTACATGTGGACACAGTTACTCAGAGGAGGAGGGGAAAAAACACATAACATACCATCTTCATCAGATAAATTATAGTAAAATGGAGTAGCATCAAAATATTTAAAAATCATGAAGTCTATATTTACTAGTATGGAAAGATACCAAGACTGTATTACTGTGTGGGAAAAAAAAGCAGGTGATAAAAGAGTGATTCTCATTTACATAAAATTATTCAAGTTGAAATCTGTGGACACTGGGGACTGTATGGAAGGAATTACCATATTAAGGAAAGGTTAAAATTTCAAGCGATTGCTACTTTCATCTTTATATTTTTTGTTTCTCTTCAATCTATGTTATTATTTAATTTTATCATTGGTAAAATTTGTAGAGTGGTTTTTACTCTTTTTTAAAATAACATTTTTATTTTAGAACGGTTTTAGATTTGCAGAAAAACTGTGAAGACAGTGCAGAGTTCCCATAGAGCACACCACACAAACAGTTTTCCCACTACGCACTTCTTACTTTAGTATGGGAAATTTTTCACAATGAATGAGCCAACACAGATAAAATGATTATGTAGAATCTATACTTTTTCAGATTTCCTTAGTTTTTATCTAATGTCCTTTTTTCTCTTCCATGATCTCATGAAGGACACCACCACCACCTCCTGCCATCTGGTTGATTCTGACTCATGGTAACCCTACGACAGAGTTGAACTGCCCCATAGATTTTCCAAGGAGCACCTAGTGGATTTGAACTGCCGACCTTTTGGTTAGCAATTGCAGCACTTAACCACCATGTCACCTGGATTTCCCATCCAGGACAGTACAACACATTTTGCCTCCATGCCTCTTTAGACTTCCACTTGACTTTCCTTGTTTTTTGATGACCTTGACAGTTTGAGGGGTACTGGTATTTTGTAGAACATCCCTCAGCTGGGATTTGTCTGATGTCTTTCCTATGAGTTCACTGGTGTTGTGGTTTGAGGGCAGAAGACCATAAAGATACAGTGTCATTCCCAGAAGATCTAATCAAGGGTACATGCTATTGACATAACTCATCACTGTTGACATTGAATTTCATTAGCTGGCTGAGGTCATGTTTAATGAGTTCTCCCAGTGTAAAGTTACTTTTTGCTATTCCCTGTTCATGTACTGTACTACTGAGAAGGAAGCCACTATGTAAAACCTACATTTAAGGCACGAGGAGTTATGTTTCACCTCCTCAAGTGAAGTATCTACATAAACTGTTTAGAATCCCTCTACATGGAAGATTTGTCTCTTCTATCCCATTTACTTATTTATTCAGTCATTTATTTACTCAGTCATTTATTTCTATCACTATGGATTCACAGACATCCCTTTCATACTCTGGGTTATAATCCTATATGACTTTATTTTCTTGCTCAAATCATTTCAGCTTTGGCCACTAGGGCTCTTTCCATTGCTTTCTGTGCTCCTTTGATACACATCCTTGTCATTGATTGAATTGTGTCCCCCCAAAAATGTGTGTAGCTATTTGTGTGGGCCATGGTTCCTAGTATTGTATGATGTTCCTAGGTGCTATAAACCCTGCCTCTATAATGTTAATGAGGGCAGATGGGCAGCAATGGTGTTGGATTGTGCCTTTAGGAAATATCTTGAGATATAAGAGAAAGAAGCGAGTGGAGAGAGTAGGGACTTCTTGCCATCAAGAAAGAAGCAGTGCTGGGAGCAGGGCCAGTCCTTCAGAAATGACCTAGGGTCCCTGTGCCTCAGAAGCTCCCAGTCCAGGGGAAGACTGATGACAAGGACCTTCCTCCAGAGCCAACAGAGAAAGCCTTCCCATGAAGCTACACTTTGAATTTGGATTTGTAGCCTACTGGACTGCAAAAAAATAAAATTTCTCTTTTTAAAGTTATCTACTTGTGGTATTTCTGTTACAGCAGCACAAGGTGACTAAGACTCTCCTTCAACTTGGTTCTTTGGTTTTTCTGTCTGTTTTTTCCTTGCTTTCTGACTCTACAAGACTCTCTGGGTTAATCTTGTGTATTTCCTGTCCTGGTCCCAAATTCAGCCATTTCTCCAAGTAGCATCAATACATTTTATTGGTATTAGAAGCCAAAATCTGGGCACTAAGTGTTCTCTCTTTGTTACTGGAGTAATAAAGCTAGCTTTGTATTGAAAAGATAAATAAGATCAGTGCCATGTATGCAGACAGTAAGACCCAGGGCAGAATGAAGGTCCTTTTTAGAAAAGTGACCAGGACTAGGGATGGTCCCTGGATGAAGTGTCTGGTTGGGTCTCAGTCACAGAAGACCTGAAGGGCAAGGTGAGACTCAGTGTGCTCTTGGCCTGACACGATCTCAGGGTTTCTCCTGAAAGCGGGGGATAGCACCCTCTCTTCCTCTTCTATACCAGGACCACAGGCTGAGGAAATGGTGAGTCAGTCCTGTAATCTCAGGGCAGAGCTAGTAGGCCTTCTGCCCAACCTTCTCCTCTTGGGATTCTGGGAGACCCTGTCCTTACTCTGACACTCCTTTCCCAGAACATGTGGTCTGGGGACCCAGGGACAGGGTCTAGCTGCCTCTAGTTCCTGCTGGGGTCCAGGCCTTCTTACATCTTTGCTGGGCAGTCCCTCTGGGGTGACACAGGAGCCTGGGTGTGTGGTGACTGTTGTTGACTGTCTTTGGCTGCCTGGGATCACCTTAAACCCATTGAGAGTTGTTGAAAATTGTCAAAGATGCCTTGAAAGAGGCAGGGCCATCCCAGCACAGAGGAAGAGGTCGCAAGACCTTCTCCTGGCTCTCCCAGGGGGACCTGGATGTGACACTTGGGTGATCACAGCAAATGGGCAGTAGAGCCAGGTGGCAGCTGGTTTCTGGGCTGCAGACAGAGGTGGGAACTGCTGGCTGCCCAGGCCTGGCCCTCAGACAGTAGGTTTACTAGGCATTCTGGGAGCGCCAGTGTTGGTTATGCTCGGGAGTAGGGTTAATGCCCATTAAAAAAATCACTGCTGTCCTGCCACTTCCAACTCATAGTGATCCCATAGGACAGAGTAGAACTGCCCCGTAGAGTTTCCAACAAGTGCCTGGCCAATAAGAGACAGTCTACTTTTTGGTTAGCAGTCATAGCTCTTTTTTTTTTTTTTCACGGATTGAGTGAAAGTTCACAATACAATTCAAATTTGCATGCCCACCTGTCTGCAGCTCCTCCTGCTGCTCTCCTTGCCTGATGACAGCACACTCCTGCCTTCCGTTCCATACATATCATATCCTCCTAACAATCTCCTGTCCCCTCCTCTCCACCCTCTCCACTCCCCTCTGGTGCAGCCATGGCTTCTTAACTACTATGCCACCAGGGTTTCCAGGGCTGATAGATTGAGAGAATACAAATGTAGGACTTAGGTTTGCTAAAGAAAACACACACACACACACACACACACACACACACACATATATCTATACACAAGTATATATATATTCCTTGTTTATCTGAAAGTAAAATTTAACTAGGCATCTGTCATGAATTAGGAGCAATTGTGTTAATAAGGCAAGATTCAGTCTATAAGATTAGATTGTGTCTTAAGACAAACTCTTGAGATATAAAAGAGAGACACAAGCAGAGAGACATGGGGAAAGTAACTCTGGGAGCAGAGTGCGTCTTTTAGGCCCAGGGTTTCTGCTCTGAGAAGCAACTAGCCCCGGGGAAGATTGATGACAAGAATCATTACCCAGAGCTGACAGAGAGAGAAAGACTTCTTGAGCTTCTGCCCTGAATTCAGACTTCCAGCCTCTTAAACTGTGAGAGATTAAATTTTTGTCTGTTAAAGCCATTCATTGTGGCATTTCTGTTACAGCAGCACTAGGTAACTAAAACAGCATCTTATATTTTATCTGGTTATTTTACCTGGACAAAACTGGTTAAGTATTCACTTACTAAACCAAAGGTTGGAGGTGTGAATCCATTGAGCGGCACCTTAGAAGAAAGGCCTGGTGATCTTCTTCTGAAAAATCAGCCGCTGAACACCCTTTTCAGCACAGTTCTACTCTGACACACAAGGGGTTACCAGGAGCTGGAATCAACTCAAGAGCAACTAGTTTGACTTTTGTTAGTCCTGGGACTGTCTCAAGTCATAGCAAAATCAGGGAGCATTTATGCCCACAGCAGCATGTCTTGTCTTGAGTCACTTATCAGGTCATCTCTGATTCAAATATTCTGCTGAGATCTTGAACTTCTCTGAATGTCAGAAGACAATCAAAAGGGTCAGTGTTGAATTTTCCCTGAGGCAGGTATGCAGGCACTGGCTGTCTTTTCATCTGAGCCCCAAGCACAGGACCAGGGACTGCACAGCAGAGTGACGTGCAAGGGCCAGTGTCAAAGAGCTAGGACACAGTCCCCAAAAGGTCTGTAAGAGCTGAAGAGGGCACTTGAAGAGAGAACAAGGAACTGATCTGCTAATCCCACAAGAGTGGGAGAACCAGGAATGCTGAGAGAGTAGCAGATTGTTAGGGGACAAGGGGGCAGTGGGTGTGGATGAATGGAACAGCATGGACAGATATTCTGACTTGTACCCTTTCTTATTTTGTGTGCTAGTAGGGGTGGGATAATCCCTCTCAATCTCATTGTGTTGTTGATATTGGCTGCTACAGAGCTGACCATACTTGTGACCCACAGAACTTTCATTGGCTAATTTTTGGAAGTAGATCACAGGTCTTTCTTCTTACTCTCAGTCTGGAAGCTCACCAAAGCTTATTTGTCATAGCAACACAGATGGGCAAGTGGTAGCTCCTCTTGAGGAGCACTGGCCAGGCATTGAACCCAGGTCTGCCACATGAAAGGCAAGAATTCTACCACTCAACCACTACTGGCCTTATCTAAACCTCATAGAAGTGACCTAAATGAGGCAGTGAACCACTTTTCTAGATGAATTGTGCCTCTGTCAGATGAAAGCAAGCTATTAAAGTAGGCATAGCAATCATAGCACGTGCCCATTTTCACTAGTTGATAACTGTGCAGTTGGCACTCTGTATCCATGGATTCAAGACAGAAGACAGAAGAAGAACTGATGCCCTTGGTGTTGGAGAAGAATGTTAAATGGACCACCAAAGAATAAATGAATCTGTTCTGGAAGAAGTACAGCCAGGGTGTTCCTTGGAAGCAACGACGGCAAGACTGTGTCTTACATACTTCGGACATGTTGTCAGGAAGGATCAGTCCCTGGATAAGGACACTGTGCTTGGCAGAGTGGAGGGTCAGTGAAAACGAGGAAGACCCTCAAGGAGGTGGATCAACACAGTGGCCACAGCAATGGGCTTAAGCATAAAAACGATTGTGGACCTGGTGCAAGATTGGGCAGTGTTTCCTTCTGTTGTTCATATGGTCACTGTGAGTTGGAACCAACGCGACGGCACCTAGCAACAACAGCATCCATGGTTCTATTTTCAGGGATTCCACCAACTGTGGATAGAAAGCCTTTGAAAAGAAAGTTCCAAAAAGCAAAACTTGAATTTGCAGTGCTCAGCACTCCATTGACGGCATCGGAGCGAAGTGCTGTGCAGCATCCCCGGCTGTAGCCTCCTGCCATTTCACAGATCCTCCGTCTCTCTCCAGCACTCTTTGTTGGAGCCTTGCTCACCTTTCCTCTCATCCATTTGCTGCCTGTGTTTTCTGCCCCCTTTATTTCTGTGGAAAATGCCTCTAAGAAGCAATGAAATGGTCAAAGCAATCCCTCCAAGGCTGAGTGTGAGAGGACTAAGAGTGAGAGGACGAAATTCAGGCTGGTCTTACGCTGGCTGGCTGTGTAAAGTGCTCCAGCCTCAAGAACATCAAGATAGTGGGTGACTGCAGCACCAGTGCTCCCAACAGGGCTCAAGAAACCTGTATTCAACTGTGATAAAACAATTACATAGCATTTACATTGTATTGGGTATTATAGGCAATCTAGAGATGATTTAGAGTATGGGGAAGGATGTAAAGAGGTCACACACAAACACGACAGCGTTTTATATAAGGGACTTGAACATCCTTGGATCTGGCTATGGGGACGGTCCTGGAACCAATGCTCTGTGGATACCGAGGGACAACTATACTGCCTCAGAATCATTCTTGACATTCAACACAGGTGGGTGATCAAGAAAAATTCTCAGCAAGCTGTCATCTAAAGGACATCAGTTCATCCCAAATCACCTGAAGCAAATGAAAACCAAGCACAACAAAGACATGAGGAAAATATGAGTCCAGGAGACAGAAGAGTCCCCATGATTGGCAGACTATATCGGCACAAGACCAGAAGAATTAGATGGTGCCCAGCCAACACCAAAGACTGCACTGACAGGGAACACAATATAGGGTCCCTGATGTAGCACAAGAAAAAAAGTACCGCAGATCTAGAACTCTATTAAGTGACCAAACTTGATGGTCTGACATCCTGGAGGGTCCCTAGAGAGCATGGCCCCCCGAGTGGCTGCTAGCCCAGAGGGGAAACCAGTACTGAAGCCAACTCTTCAGACAAAAATTAGACTGGACTATAAGACATAGATGCAGGTGGTGTATATAACTCTTGGCTTAAATGTATATATGAGGCTGTCTGACCAGTTCTTCTCTAGAGGTGAGAGGGTAGGGTGTAGAGGAGGGCACAAGTGTTGGCTGAGTGAATAGGGGAAGTACAGAGTAAATAGGAGGAGTGTACTGTCATAGGGTGAGGAGAGCAGATGAGATGGCATAGAGGTGTGTGTTTGGGGTTTTATATGGCAGACTGACTTGGATTGTAAACTAGCTGCTTGTCCCATCCTTGCTCGGGACGATAGTGTGGGACTCTTTGAATAGAACAGCCTTACATTTATGGGGATTTTTATTACCCTTGTTCTTCTCTGCAACCAGTCAGAGGAATTGTTGCTGCTGAGTGTCAAACCCTTGCTATTCCATTCCCCTTTCCTGAAAGGGCAGCCCTGCAGCAAAGATGCCAGTCAGTCCCTGTCATTGATTGAATTATATCCATTTGGCTGGGTTATGACTCTCAGTGCTGTGTGATTTTTCTATATATTGTGAATTCTGCCTCTGTGGTAATGAGGGAGGATGGGTGGCAGTTGTGTTAGTGAGGCAGGACTCAACCTGTAAGACGATATTGTGCCTTAGGGTAATCTCTTGGGATGTAAAAGGAAGAGTAGAGCCGAGAGTTGGGGACCTCATATCCACCAAGAAACTAGCACATGGAGCAGAGTGAATCCTTTGGATCCGAGATCCCAGTACCCAAGAAGCATCTTGACCACAGGGAGAATGAAGACAAGGACTTTCCTCCAGAGCCAACTGAGAGGGAAAGGCTTCCTGTGGAGCTGATGCCCTAAATTTAGACTTTGAGCCTACTTTGCTGTGAGGAAATAATTTTCTGATCCACCTGTGGGCTTCTATTAGAGCAATACCCGATGACTAAGACAGTCCCACAGGCTGACAGCTGCAGAAGACACAAAGGTAGAGCAAGTGATCCTTAAGCCTGAGTTGCAAGACTGGATGGCAGAAGTCAAGCTTATATTTGGGTCCCTAGCCTTCTCAAAAATTGGAGGAAAAGTTTCACAGTCATATCAACCACACTGTGGTATGTTGATCTTATTAAAAGCCAAATTTGAAATGTTATGCATGCCTTTATTGTAACATAAATATACATAACACCACATGCTGTCTCAATAATTTCTACATGTTCAATTCAGTGACAGATTGCATCCTTCAAGTTGTGCAATCATTACTGCTGTCCTTTTCCAAATCAATCCACTACCATGAACAAAGACCCAATACCTCCTAAGCAAAAATGCCCCCCTCTCCCTTTGTTCTCCATACCCACTTAAAAATGGTTTCTATGTATTTGCTCATTCAGGATTTTTCCTTTTAAGATCAGCTTATTTTGCTCAGCACGATGTTTTCTGTTTTCGGAGTTCATGCATATTGCAGCTTGCATCAGGACTTCAAAACTGTTACATACTTTTATGCCCAGAAATTCAATCTAAATTGTTTCTTCTTTGAATCATATGAATTACTTGAAAATTGCTGTGTACCTGTTGTTTGCTCTGAAAGCTTTATATCAGTCTTTTCCAAAAGCAGCGATGTTCTGGGAGAAAATTATGAGATAGGTGTCACTGTCTTCATGCACACGTTAAGCACCGTGCCTGAAGGAGAGAAAGTGATCCATAAATGGTAATGATGTTCATTCTCTGCTAATTTTTTATAACTCATTTTATTTCTGTTGTTGAGAGTATACGTAGCAGAGCGTAACACCAGTTCAACGGCTTCTGTGTGTACAAGTTAATACCATTGATGACAGTCTTTGAGTTGCACGACTATTCTTACTCCCCTTTTCTAGGTTCTTCCTCCTCCATTAACATAAACTCACTGTCCCCTAGGGTTCCTTTCTAATCGTTTGAGTTGTGGCTGTCAGTTGGATCCTATAAGGTAGATCTTCAAAGGGCACAGTGTTCGAGGCATTGTTTTAAATAAATAAATAAAGACCTTTTCAGGCAGAGCTCACCCCAACAGAATGTGACTGATAGAATGCCAAAAGGTATACTTCACTCTGAGAATAAAAATGATCCCAGAAGGACAATCTAAGGAGTAAGAAGAAAAAATGAACAAAGAGACGAAAAATGATAAACACATGGAGAAGTCTACATAAACTCTGGGTGAAGTGGTTAAGAGCTTCACCACTAACCAAAAGGTCAGCAGCTGGAATCCACCAGGCATCTTTGGAAACCCTATGGGAACAGTTCTATTTGTCCTACAGGGTTGCTATGAGTCAAAAGTGATTCAATGGTAATAGGTTTGTTTTATGTATACAGTACACCCCCACTCATCAGTACGTTTGTCAAATGGTGGTGGCTTGCATGCCGCTGTGAGACTCAAAGCTATTCCACATGTATGTGTGTTAACTTTGCTAGGCCAATGATTCCCAGTGTGGTGTGGTTGTCCATCATTTTGTCAGCTGATGTGATTTTTCTTAGGTGTTGTAAATCCTGCATCTATAATGTTAATAAGGGAGAATTAGAGGCAGGTGTGTTAATGAAGCAGGACTCAATTTACAAGAGTAGATGGTATTTTGAGTCAATCTCTTTCGAGATATAAAACAGAGAAATGAGCAGAGATACAGAAGGACCTCCTACCACCAAGAAAGCAGAGCCAGGGACAGAGCATGTCCTTTGGACCCAAGGTCCCTGCACTGAGAAGTTCCTAGGCTAGGGGAAGATTGGTAACCAAGACCTTCCACCTGGAGCCGACAAAGAAAGGCTTTCCCTGGAGATGGCACCCCATCTTTGGACTTGTAAATTCCTATAACGTGAGAGACCAAACTCTGTTCATTAAACCACCCACTTGTGGTGTTTGTATTGCAGCAGCACTAGATAACTAAGACACCCACGTGGACAGGTTTCAGTGGCTCTTCCAGACCATTGTTGTTGTCAGGTGCCGTTGAGTTGGTTCCGACTCATAGTGACTCTCGGCACAACAGAACGAAACACTGCCCAGTGTTGCTCCGTGTCCCCAATTGTCTTTATGCTTAAGCCCTTTATTGTAGCCAGTGTGTCAATCCATCACATTAAGGGTCTTCCTCTTTTTTTGCTGACCCTCCACTCTACCAAGCATGATGTTCTTTTCCCAGGACTGATCCTTCTAGACAACATGTCCAAAGTATGTTAAGCCTCAGTCTTGTCATCTTTGCTTCCAAGGAGCAACCTGGTTGTACTTTTGCCAGAACAGATTTATTTGTTCTTTTGGCAGTCCATGGTACACTCGACATTCTTCTCCAACATCACAGTTCAAAGGCATCAGTTCTTCCAGACTAAGACAGAATAAAAAGAAGAACATGGTAATCTACTTGTATTTCACCATGAACCTTGCCAGATGGTGTACACAGGAATCAAATTGACTACATCTGGGGAAAGAAAAGATGGGTCAGCTTAACACTGCCAGTCGGAGCCAGGCCAGAAGTCAGCTGCAGAAAATTCAAACAAGCCCGCAAGAGCCAAAGTATGACCTTGACTATATTCCACCTGAATTTAGAAACCATCTGGAGAATAGATGTGATGCACTGAACACTAATGACTGAAGAACAGATGAGACATGGGATGACATCAGTGACGTTACACATAAAGGAAGCAAAAGGTCTTTAAAAACACAGGGAAAAAACAAAAGATCAAAATAGATGCCAGAAAAGACTCTGAAACTTGCTCTTCAACATACAGTAGCTAAAGCAAATGGAAGAAACAGTGAAGTAAAGGAGCTGAATAGAAGACTTCAAAGGGTGGCTCTAGAAGACAAAGCGATGGCATCACTAGGGTTGATGTCACCCAGTGAGGTAACCTGTGTCTCTTACCCTTCCCTGCATGAACCATACAGAATTGTTAGTATGTTTTTTGTGCTAATGTCACTCATAAATTGTAATTTCTGTATATCACTGAATGTATTGGGAAGAGCAGTGACATAAACAACTGATGAAATTAAAATTACACTTTTAAATTACAATACCATACCCACAGCCTCAGTGTATCTACACTTATATAGTTACATGTGGTTAAAGTGAAAATTTTGTAAGAAAACAAGAGAATTCAAAGTAAAAATGTTTAAGAGCGACATGAAAATTACGTTCATTTTAATGTTAAATTTTACTGGTACATGAGATACATTAATGGATTAGGTTTGCATCATCAATAATGGCCCAAATAATGTAGATAATATATATGACAATACATTCATAAATGGAATGATACCATAAAAATAAACAGGAACAAATACTAAAGTGTTTCAGCACTCAGTGAACCTCTTGACTAAATCAGAACTCTCCTTTGCTGGCCTTGGAAGTGAACTTGTAAAAGACTTCATCAAAATCAGTGCCTTTTGCCCATTCGCCTTCAACTGATAGTGTCCAAGATCAGAAAGCCTTAACTGTCCCGTGGTAGCTCTCAAATAGTTCTTTGTAAGTTTCAGCTCTGAAAACTCCTCTCACATCAAGCCACTTAAGGCTTGGTGAAAGGGTTGGGAGAGAGTCTATGAAATCCTATTCAGCTATAAATTTCAAAATGTCTCATGTTGCCCAATTTTTGGCTTCTTCCAGATGAATCTCTGCTGCTTTCAGAAGCCTTCTGAGGCTTGGTAAATCAATCCAGAACCAAACCCAGTGCTGTTGAATCGATTCTGACTCATAGCAACCCTATAGCACAGAGTAGAACTGCTCCATGGAGTTTCCAAGGAGTGCCTAGTGGATTCAAATCTGCTGACCTTTTGGTTAGCAGACATAGCACTAAGTCACAGGCTTGATATGTCTGTTGAAAATTCACTCTCAGTTATCTCATCACAGAAAGTGATCAGCTTTGAAATGGATACTCTTACTCTTCCTCAGTGGCAGATACGAGACTCTTCGTTTGAACAGCCTTAAACGTGGCTGCTACTTCCTTGATGACTCTTGACCTGATCTGGTGATCAGACTGATAGACATCAACGCACTGAAGCATCACCCTCCAATTTTCTTTCTGAAGAAGGAGTCCAGTGTGGCTTGCCTGTTCTCCATCGCCTGCCGTCCTTTTCTTGAACCTGACTCTTCTCTCTACTGTGATTCCGTATTTGTCTGATTCTAAAAGCTCCTGTCGGAAACTCTGGTTGCACAGTGGGTTAAGTGCTGCATCTGCTAACCAAAAGGTCAGCGGTTCAAATCTGCCAGGCGCTCCTTAGAAACCATATGGGGCAGTTCTACTCTGTCCTATAGGGTTGCTATGAGTTGGAATTAATGGCAGTGGGTTTGGTTTGGGGTTGCATGCCCCACTAGAAGACTAGCCTTCTTGTACAGAAAAGTCTCAGCTTTGTCAACACCCAGTGGAGAACCAAGCCCTCAGTCTGCAGGTACTGCTGTGTAAGATTAACTTCCTGAAGTATGTGACACCAGCAGTGTAGGTATCACAGAAAAGCGTAATCATAGACAGTAGCCAAAAGACCTTAGCCATTCCTTGAGTCTACATGTTCATGTGAGTCACAAAGACCTTTAATTGCCACCATGAACTTGCCTTTAATTGGTCTGTCTGCAGCATGGTGAGCCCTCCAGCGGTCATTGATAGTCTTTTGGCTGCCACTCCAGTATGGTCAATTCACACATCCTGTGGCTAGGTGGGGAAACCCTGGTAGTGTCGTGGTTAAGGGCTACAGCTGCTAATCAGAGGCTGTCAGTTCAAATCTGCCAAGTGCTCCTTGGAAACTCTTTGGGGGCAGTTCTACTCTGTCGTATGGGGTCACTATGAATCAGAATTGACTCGACAGCTGTGAATTTTTATTTTTTAATTGCTAGGTGGGAGAACAAAGAAAGAAAATATTGTCTCAAGAGTTCCAAAAATGTCACTGTCATGGATTGAGTTGCGTCTCCCCCCAAAAAAGTGTGTAGCAATTTGGCAAGGCCATGATGCCCACTATTTGTGATTTTCCTACCTGCTGTAAGTCCTGCCTCTGTGATGTTAATAAGGGCCGATGGGCTGTGGTAGAGTTTGTGGAGCAGGACTTGCTCTCTGAGAGTATCTTGCACCTTGAGGAAATTTCTTGGGAAATAAAGGAAAGAGAAGCAAGCAGAGTTGGGGACCTCATACTATCGGGAAAGAAGTAGTGCTGGGAGTGGAGCACAGCCTCTGGACCCAGGGTCAATGTGCCTCAGAAACTCCCCATCCAGGAGAAGACTGATGACAAGGACCTTCCTCCACAGCTAACATAGAAAGCCTTCCTCTTGAGCTGATGCCCTGAATTTAGACTATCAGCTACTTTTCTGCGAGAAAATAAATTTCTCTTTGTTAAAGCCATCCACTTGTGGTATTTCTGTTACAGCTGCGCTAGATGACTAAGACAGTTACACACAACGCATTTTCACCAAAAGAGTGCTGACTGCGCAGGTTATGAGGATGGCCTACACAGCCATTAAAAAGGCCTTTCTTGTCTTTTCTGAAGCCAGCACTTCAGACAAAGAAAGGACTTGACTTGGGGACACAGAGTGATGCATGTGGTATGCGTGCTTTATGGTTTAGCATGTACATGAGGCTGTCCTACTGCTTTCTTTTTGGAGAGGAGACACGAGGTGGAGAAGAAGAGACAAGTGTTGGTTGAATGGATCCTGGAAGTAAAGAGTGGAAAAGAAGAGTGTGCTGTCATGGGGGGAGGAGAGCAGGCAGAGCTGCAGAGATGCAGGTGCTCAGAGTTTTATACGGAAAATTGATTTGGCTTGTAAACCTTCACTTAACCACAATTCAAAAAATTGTTTTAAAATGCCTGTCCTGTTCTTTCCCTAGGAATGGCTGTATACCTCCGTGCATTCCAGTCACAGTGGCACCGTTGCTGGAACCCTGAGAAGGGCTCACTGTTAGGCCCAGTCCTTCATTTACGTTTCTAAGGAAGGTCAAAACTGGGGTCAGCAGTTTTTTTCTCCTTTAAAGGAAAAAGAAAAAAAAAATCCTAGAGAGACTTCTTTCACTTAAACTTTCATGTTGTTGATTTTTACAGGTCTAATCACTCCAGACATCCGGCCAGCACGTGACATGTCAGGTGTGCTGTTGAACACGATCTTAAAGAACTTTGCCAACTTTAGGTCCACAACAGCTTCTCCTTCACGAGACTTGCCGAAGCCCATAAAAACTCGTTCTGAGTTGTTGGTGCAAGACAACCCCTATGACAGTCAAGTTCATTCCAACTCATAATGGCTCAATAGGACACGGGAGAACTGACCCACAGGGTTTCCAAGAAGCAGCTACAAGATTTGAACTGCCAATCTTTGAGTAAACAGCATAGCTCTTAAACACTGTGGTACGAGGCTGCCTAAGATGCTGATACTTCAGGTTTACTTGTGCTCTAGTTTAATCTCATTGGCTGCTCTTTCAGCACTGGACTGTAGTTATGAAGCATCTCAACCACCTCACAGGAAAAAAAAACATTGCCCTGGAGTTGATTCCAACTCTTAGTGACCCTATAGGACAGAGTAGAACTGCCCATAGGGTTTCCAAGGAATAGCTGGTGATGTGATCTTTCAGTTAGTACTTGAACCCTAACATACCAAGTCTCAGGGCTCCATAGCAAGAAAGTTCTCGTTGTTTAGTAAAGACTCATCTTCCTTGTGGCCAACAAATGTCCAATTCTGCTTGGCAAGAAACAATGTGACATTAAGCAATCTGTAAAAGATGTCCCTCCACTTTTTCTTATCCACTTCCCACAAAGTGGTAGTGACAGTGTCAGCAGCTTTGTGCAGCCTCAGTGCTACTGCCAGGGTCTCCCATCCTTCAAGGCAATATAGGTGGTCTTCAGATGTCTTGTGGTTATGTGCTTTCGGGCTCCTTTTTCACTATTGCTGAGAACCAGTCACAGATCTGGATGTCATGTCTGTAGCAGAACAGTGAACAGCCAGCAGCAAAACCAGTATAAATTCTTACCAACAAGTGAGCGAGCCATCGGTGACCACAGAATTTTCTTGCCATTGAGCACCGCCGTGTAGGTCCGCTTCTGTGAACACAGGTGCACATCTTCCGGTGCTTCTGCATCTTGCCTTGTCACTGTACTGAAAGGCCCAGCTTTGGTCTGGAAGGAAACACGTCCAGCTCTGATCTGGAACAAAACACGTCCCCTTTTGATAATTCCAACCCCAAGGTGGTCTGGAATTGGTATCTCCCAGCAGGAACCTCACACAAAATTTGCCCATCTCTTATCACTCTTTTGTTGTTCATCTCATGTACTGTATCATGACAAGACTCACCTTCCGCGCTCTCTCGTGGCTGAGATTCTGCCATTTCCCCTCCTGGCTCTTCTGCAGAAAGCACGTTAGTGCCAGAAGAATCAGCTTTATCAGTTGGAGGCTGAGGAGCAGTGTCTTCTGATGAACCATGGCCATCATCGGGACTGTGGACGTGAAACCTGGATCCAGCAAGTGTTTTGAGTGATTTAACTCTTGCCTCTTTTGCTTTCCTTTGGGGGCATTTACCTGGCCTCTTTGATTTATATTCTCCCACAAGACTGATGTGGAGATGACCCGATTCCCTGACTTTAGGAGAGGATATTCAACAGAACTCTATTGGTTGCAAATATTGAAAGTCAACACAGACTACTGAAGTGAAAGAGGAGTTTACTGACTTATGAAAATAGAATGGCATCCCTCCTAGCTTCAGGCATGGCAGAAACCAGGGACCTAAACACGGAGTGACCTCTGTTCCACACCACATGGCTTCCAGATGTGAGTCTTAACCCTTTCTCTGACATCCACAAAAGATGCCACTCACACAAAGTAGGTAGTGAAGATTTTATAGATCCTCCTCTGTTTCTTAAAGATACTCGCCTCTCCTTGGCTTTGTTCTCAAACAGGCTCTCTCCTTATGGAGAGACAAGAGAGCCATTGAAAGGCTTAGGGTCTTCTCAGCATGAAGAGGCCGTCTCTTACCCCGTGCTCTTATATCAATTCTGACTAGCCTTGCTCATGTCATACGAGGACTGCCAATTAATCAAAAACTCATCCTAGAAAAAGTGCTACATACCTCACTGTTGAATATTAAAATACTCCCCTTGAGGGGTCGCCGTCAGCAGGATCTAACTCGACGGCACTTGGTTTGGCTGGGAAGCAATGCACTGAGGCCAGTGCCTAGTTGACCCTCCACAGTAATTTTGGAACTCTTTATCTGGAATAGCCATCAGAGCTGTTGTCATATTACCCTTGATGTCCTAAATGTCATTAAAATGTCTCCCTTTCAATATTTCCTTTATGTTCAGTTAAAGAAAAAAATCACTGAGTGTCAAATTTGATGAGTAGGGAGGGTGTTCCAATACAGCTATTTGTTTACTGGTTAAAAACTCCCTCACTGACAACTATACAATTAAGTTCATGAACTTGTCACTGTGCCACCATGCACAATGGCCATCCCAGGAAGAGTTCCAAAATCACTATGAAGGGTGAACTAGGTGCTGGCGTCAGTGGATAGCTTTCCAAGGAGAGTACTTTGAAGGTGACTGTACTGAGATTCAAGGAGAGTACTTTGAAGGTGACTGTACTGAGATTCAGCGATGACGTATTTAGCACTTAGAACAATTAAGTCTGCAAACCTAATTGTCAGACCTCGTTTGACCATCAGTGTTGGACGTTCACTGTGGATGGGGAGGTAAGGCCCTCTGGTTGATCAGCCTGAGCTAGGTCCTATCTCTGTGGAGATAGAAATAGTGGCAGGAATACCTTGACTTCTAGACCCTGGAAGACCACATGGGGTCAGGGAGAAAGTCCTTCCTAGTTATTTGTGTAGTGTCTAGAAACTCCCTCACAGACAACTATACAAATTATTTTTCTTCTCACAATATGGAAACCCTGGTTGCGTAGTGGTTACGTGCTATGGCTGCTAATCAAAAAGTTGGCAGTTGGAATCTACCAAGTATTCCTTGGAAACCCAATGGGACAGTACTTCTCTGTTCTATAGAATCACAATGAGTTGGAATCGACTCTATGACAAGGAGTTTTCCCATAAATGCAATTCTAAATGTCCTGCCTATCATAATACTACAAAATAAATAAAAAGTGAAAATCAAAATCAATTCTAGTTATCATCTTAGACACCCAAACCACGATCTTTGGATGTTTTCTTCCTTCTTCAGGTTCCAAAGCAATCATTTATTGGCAGCCCACAGCTAAAAGACAGATTTAACAAACCCTCCAGCTCCAACATACCTGAGACCTAGTGAAGGAGGGGAAACAGAAACACTGCAATAAAGTCTCTCAGTTGGCACTGGGGAAAGGAAAGAAGGCAAAGCTGACCTGTGGTACACAGTGTGTTGTGTGTGGTGGGGACAAGAACAGTCCCAGGCAGTGCAGGCAATCCCTGGGCCAGCCAACCCAACTGCCTCATTTCCTGCTTACTGCAGGGACACCCCTTGTCTACGGGTTTCCATGGCCACTTCTGATAGGGCTGATAGGGAAGACTTCCCATCTTGGAGCTACTTAAATAGCCATCTTCCTCTCATAACTGGGGGACCTGGAACTTGTCCTGGAGTTTGAGCAATCATAGGCCATTCTTTGCCGAGTCTGGGGTTCTCTGAAAATACAACTTTTCCACAGTCCTAATGGGTAACAGTTCTATTTGATTTTCACAAACTCTGTTAACCATTAACTAACTCTCCAAATCTACTTCTGGTCATGACCCTTGAACAGGACTCATTCTTGTGGTTTCTGGCTCCTAGCAGTAATCACTACCCATTGGACCTTATGCTCAAATTAAGGGCTTCTTTCTGGACTTGAAATGGTAAGCAGAGCTGATATGACCCCTCCAGTCTGCACCCCAGTGCATGGTGGGAAAACAGAAAATTTATCAGCTCTTATAGATATGGTTAAGTGTGTGGCTGTTAACCAAAGATTTGTGGTTCAAATCTACCAGCCACTCCTTGAAATTGCATGAGGCTGTTCTACTCTATTCTACAGGGCCACTATGAGTTACAACCAACTAATCAACAACAGGTTTGGTTTGGTTTAATCACAGGCACATCCAGTGATGATTCTGGCTGTAGGCATGGCTGGATCTCGAGGCTCAAATGATACCATTAAGGTTCTGCCTCTTCTTGCAGCTCCCAGCTCTGCTTGTCCCTGCTTGGCCTCATGCTAAATGAGGCTACACCCATGGGGTAGGCAAGATAGCCCTGGCAGCCTCTGATTCAACCCTTTCAAATTAGCAAACAGCAAAGAGAATGTGAGGTCAGACAACTAAGTCTGTGAACTTAATTGTTTGAAGTGCTACATATCCCATTGCTGAATACCGCTACAGCCACCTTTGAAGTATTGCCCTTGGGAAGCTATGTACTGAAACCAGCACCTAGTCCACCCTTCAAAGCAATTTTGGAACTCTTTCTGGAATGGCCACTGTGCATGGCGGCAAGGTGGCAAGTTTGTGCCTTAATTGTATAGTTGTCTATGAGGGAGTTTCTAGCCAGTACACAAATAACTAGTGGAACACCCTCCCTACTCATCTGATCCGGCCCCCAGTGAATTTTTTCTTTACCAGAAGAGAAAGGAAATATTGAAAGGAAGACATTTTGATGACATTCAGGGCATCAAGGGTAATACAATGACAGCTCTGATGGTCATTCCATAAAATGAGTTCCAAAACCACTTTGAAGGGTGTACTAGGTGCTGGCATCCATGTATAGCTTCCCAAGGGGAGTATTTCAAAGGTGACTGTAGTGATATTCAGCAGTGAGGTATGTAGCACTTTTTCTAGGATGAATTTGTGAACTTAATTGGCAGTCCTCATATTTCTCTCCCTATGAGTCCCAAGGAATCCTCTGATGGGCCAGCTTGAGTTACATGGTTACCCCTCTGGCCAAGAGGACTAGGAATTTTGGCCAATTTGATTGAGTGAGGTGTTCATCCCTGTGACAGAGCTGTGCACTGTGGTTGACAGCTCTGGGGTACTGTACAGAGCCATGCAGAAAGTCTTCAGATGAAGGAATATTGGCAGACAAAGACAAGAAAGGCCCATTCCAGACAGAGAAGAGTAAACAAAGGCCACACAGGGTAAAGACCAGGACTAATTGTGCATAAGATCATAGACAGACATTTACTATAAGGATCTCTTAGTCATCTAGGCCTGCTATAAAAGAAACACCACAAGGGAATGGCTTTAATGAAGAGAAATTTATTTTGTCACAGTCCAGTAGGTTACAAGTCCAAATTAAGGCCACTATTTCCAGGAGAAGTCTCTCTCTGCTGGCTCTAGAGGAAGGTATTGGTCATCAACCTACCCCTGGACTGGGAGCTTCTGGGGCGAAGGGACACAGGGTCCTCTCCAAAAGACATGCTCTGCTCCCTGCAGTGTTCCTTGGGGTATGAGGTCCCGCACTCTCTGCTTGACTCCCTTGCCTCATATCCCATGAGATTGCCTCAAGGCACAGTGCAATCTTATATAGAGTCCTCTGCACCAACACAACCAAAACCCATCCTCCTTCATTAACACCACAGAGGCAGAATTTATAGCATATCACACAGTACTGGGAATCATGGCCCAGTCAAATGGTTACATACTTTTGGGGGGGGGGGGACAAAATTCAATCCATAACAAGGGACATTCAGACTGACTCTGAGTTTCATAATGACCAATACCAAGAAGAAAACACGATTAGTAATGTCAGACAGACACTAGCTGAGATTACCGGCCCATGGAGGTACAAAGCACTTCCCAAGGTTTCTTTCATTTCCTAGGAGGGTTACTTTCTCAAGTTTGTAATCCCACAGGGTTACCTCTGTCCCATACCACATGGCTTCCAGATATAACCCTTTCTTTGACTTCTACAAAAGATTTTGTTCATACAAGGTAGGTAGTGAAGATTTTCATAGGAAGATGGGGCTAGGGGCATGGAGCATGGTCTTCAAATGGAATATTAGACCAAAATTAAACTAGTTGCTGTTGGGTTGGTTCCAACACGTGGTGACCCCCTGTATATCAGAGTTGAACTGTGATTTATAGGGTTTTCATGGCTGTAAGCTTTCCGAAGCAAATATATGAAACTTGCTTCTGAGGTACCTCTGGATGGGTTGAGACAGCCAACCTTTTGGTTACTAGCTGAGCGCCTAATCATGTGTACAACCCAGGAACTTAGACTTCCCTTTGACCTCTCTGCCACCAGGGTGATCTCCTCTGCCTATCACCTTACTCATCAGCTTACATGCATCTCTTCTCCTTCTTTTCCTGGCCTCCCTGGAATTCTTCTCTTACCTCTCAGAGGCTAAATTTCCCTTGTTGTCTCATGCAGAGCAATTTATCCATTATCTTATGCGGCTTAACCTAGAGAAACATCCAGTTCTTGGGCTCTTACTCCCACTCCCTGAATGTTATCAGGATGTTTTCTCAGATGTTTGCTCTGCGTCTAGGAGAATGAGTAATAATTTTCTAGCAAAGGCAGACGGAAGGGTGTTGAGACAGGAAAAGGTATTTGCAGGCATGGAGTTATCAGGAGCTGGTGGTGGAGGGTGTGAGGGTGTGTAGGGTTAAGTGGAGACACTCTAAGCAGCTTTTTGGAGCAGAAGGAAGGATTCGGGAAGGGGCTGAGGAAGTAATACCAAGATCACAGACGTTTTTCAGCTGGAGGAATGGCTCACATTGGTCTTTTCAGTAAGTCTGGCTGTTATAGACAGGAGGGTGGGCCAGGTGGGATCAGGAGGCAGGTTAGACGTCTGCTGTCTATTCCATTCAGTGTCACCTTACCTAGGCACTGGAAGCCACAGGAACTCACGTGTTCACTGGATCCACACCTGCCTGAGTTCACCTGTTAGGGCTATAATGCCTCAAGGAAGACTTTGGAGTAAACGAGGTCTGTAGCTTTCATGGATGTTGTTGTTAGGTTCCTGTTGAGTTGATTGTGACTCTTAGCAATTCAGTGGGACAGAGCAGAGCTGTCCTTCGGGGTTTTCCAGGCTGTTATCTTTATGGGAGCAGATTGCCTGGTCTCTCTTCCACAGAGCCTCTGGGTGGGTTTGAACTGCCAACCTTTTGGCTAGCAGCCAAACACTTAACCATTGCACCACCAGGGCTCTGTCAGGAGGACCAAATCATGTGACCCTGAGCTCAGAACAACACTCAAGAAAATTGGATGAAATATGCAACCCTTTTGAGAACACACTCCACCCAACAGATGGCCACTGTGTGATAAGAGCAGGGTTTCCCATGCTGCAAGGAGGCATGTCTTCCCAGGGTCTCATCCATCTCAAGAATGGAAGTTAACCAACACCAGAGAAGCATAACCCTGGACAGCTGCTCCTGTCCGTCAAATAGAAATGCTTCTCTGACAACCAGGCAGTGTTGGAGAAGCATCAGGATGGGCCAAGTTTTAGCTAATGTCTTAGTCATCTGGTACTGCTCTAACAAAAATACTGCAAGTTGATGGCTTTAACAAAGAAAAGTTAATTCTTATACAGTCCAGTAGACTACAAGACAAAATTCAGGGTGTCTGCTCCAGGGGAAGGCTTTCCCTCTTTGCTGGCTCTGGAGGAAGTTCCTTGTGTTACATCAGTCTTTGGTCAGGAAGCATCTTGGCACAGGGATCATGTTGGCACAGGAACCTCAGGTCTGAAGGACTCGCTCTATGCCTGATGCTACTGTCTTGAAGGTATGAGGCTCCCAGCTCTCTCCTTGCTTCCCTTCCCTTTTATCTCTTGTGGGGTGAAAGGATAAAAGGTGGAGAAGTCACACTCTGAGGAAACTCCCTTTACATAGGAGCAGGCAGGTGACCTTAGGAAGGGTGCTACAGTCCCACTCCAATCCTCTCTAACATAATCCACAGTATTAGCCACAGGCAGAGATTAGGATTGGCAGCACAGGAAACACTGGGAACGATGGCTCAGCCAAATGACTACACACATTTTTGGGGGGACACAGTTCAATCCATGGCAGCTGCCTTTGGTAAGTGCTGATTATGCACCAACTACCACTGAGTGTTTTGCATATGTTGCCTATGAGTCATAATTGACTCAATGGCAACGGATGTCACTTGGTTTGTTTACCTTAGATTAGGGAGTGCCTGGATGGTTAACACACTCTGCTGCTAAAAGAAAGATTGGCAGTTGAAGACCACCCAGAGGCTTCTGGGAAGAAAGACTTGGTGATCGAATTCCAAAAAAATCAGTCATCGAAAACCCAAAGGAGCAGAATTCTCCTCTGACACACATGGGGTCACCATGAGTCACAGGTGATTCCGGGGCAGCTAACAACAGCAACAATTACCTCCTGTATGCCTCATAACACATCTAGATGGGATGCTGTATAATCACTGCCCCCACTTTTCAGATAAATAAACTAAGACTCAGAGAGATCAAGTGTTTGCTAAGATATCACCATCAAGGAGTGGTGTGGGAGTTGGCATGGCCACTACTTGCCAAGTCTCCACTCTCAACCACTCCCTGCTACCACATCTGGTGATGGAGAGAGCACAGCCTGATCTTGTTCTGCTGTCCAGCCAAATCCCCAAGGCATGAATGAGCCTTTCTTTCAAGGACTCCTAACACCCTTCAGTCTTGGTGTTAGGATCTGGTGCACCAAATAGCCTTCTTCTGATCAGTGGTTTGCGACCTGAACAAATGACCAAGACCTCCTTTCCTACCAGAGGAAGCTCCCACCACAGTCTCAGACATTGGCCTTCGGGTTATAATCTCCCATCAGTCTGAGCAGCTGGGGATTATCAGAGCCTGATGACCTGGGATGGCCAGATAAGACACAGAGCCAGAGTCTGAACTCAAAGACAGTCCACACACTATCCCTTCCCACGTCTCATCCTTGGCTCCATTCTCATCAGACCCATTATTTTCCACATTTTCTGTGCACCCTCACATTTCAGTGTCCCATCCTCCTCTTCTACCTCCTTTTCTAGACAACTGACTTCCAGGTCACCTTTGCTGAGCTCTCCAGTGGTTACTGAGTCCCTCCTCTGGGCTCCCATGCTTCTCTGTACCTATTCATATTCCAGTTAACTTTCACTGGCCTGTTTCTCCCTAGGCAGGCCATTCCCTTGCAACACTATGGTAAATTTCTACTCACTTGTCTGCTCCCATAGTAGACTTGGAACTCTTAGAGGGCAAGAATTCTTTTACTTGTATCTTTTGCATCTAGCTCAACTGCCAGTCACTTAGTAAATATTCAATGAACCAGTGTAGTAGGTTGGCCACACACAAAAAGGATTTTGTGGTAAATAATAGTAGGCTGCATATACTGTCTCCCAGACTCACAGGGTATATTAGAGTATTACAGGCTCCAGGAAATTCTTCACTATGGGAAATAATCCAGCAGAAAAGTTGTTAAATCAAGGGAAGCAAGGATGGAAAAGGAGGAGGTGGAGAAGAGAAAGGGGAAGGAAAGAAGAAAACTTTATCCTCAAGGGCCTTAAAGAGTAGACAGCCCCTCTCCTTGCCTTCCAAACTGCACCCCCAGCCTGACCTCTGGCTTTGGGAACTCCCTCCACACCTAGGCCTGACCTCTCAGTTGGTGGACGCTGTCTTTGCTACCCTTGCTCAGCGCACTTGTGTTCCTGACAGTGCATTCCCTTTGTGGGACCTGCCCAGCTTTATCTGTTGTTTTCTGCCTGTAAACAAACACAGGTTCTTGCTCTTGCCTGTCCTGTCAGCCAGCTGAAACAAGACTGATATCACTGATTGCAAGGGAAACAGAAAGCGGCAAACAAGGACCAACCTGGGGTCCAGTGACCAACTGGCCACATACTACCTGCCCAAGGTGAGTAGGGAGCTCTTAGACCCTCAGATCCCAAGAGGGGCAGAGACTGGCCCCTGAAAGCTTCAACCCTAAGCACCTCCCCCAATGCCCAAATTATGAAATCTAGGTGCTGAGTCATGCTTCATAGAAAGTCGGCATTGTGGGAACTCTTGCTTTGCAAAAGGGCTCGGAATGCTTCTGTGGGCTGGAGAATATCTTCTCCTCAGGTATGGTTCACATCCAGGATCAGGCAAGGGTCTGGTTCTTCAGGTTTGTGCTGAGGCCCAACCACAGTTAGGGCCTCACTGCTGGCCAGGGCCAAACTGCAGTTAGAGACCAACGCTTGCTGGGCTGTAAACATGAACGGGATGAGGGGACCACAGCAAAGCTGGAGAAGCCTCAGTGGCGAGTTCGTCTCTGGTCAGATAACCAGACTCCACCTCCAGACTGCCCTTTTCATCTTGACTGGGGCCCATACCAGACTCCAGGCCACTCTACTCTGGAAGCTCAGGGCCAGATCTTCTTCTTGTCACTCAGGTCACCCCATTCCTGAGGTAAATTTGACGTTCCTGAGGTAAACCCTACGGTCCCCACGCTACTTGTGTCTCAGGCCTCGGGAAGTCCCTTCAGTGGGCTGATTACATAACTACAGCTGTTTATTGTGAGCAGCAGTGGATTCTTTCTCTCATGTCTTTTGTTTCTTCCCAAACTATTGATCACAGGGCCAGGTGTGTGAGAAAGAGCTCCTGACTGCCTCATGGAATGACAATGTGTCCCACAGAACCGTCCAGTTTGTACGTGCTACAGGCTCTGTCTCACCTCAAGGAGTCTATGACTAGGGGTGAGGTGAGGGCAACGGTGAGGCTCTGTGGAGGGCCTGGTGAGCCTGGGGATGTGTGATGTGGAAAAAGGAAGGGAAAGAGAGGGACTTCTTCAAAGTCCCCAGAGCCCTTTCATTCCCTTGTTTCCTGACTCTACACCTTCGAGCACTCACACCTCTGAGTGGCCTCCTGTTCTACAAACACCTGTGAGATTTCCCGGCCTACACCTCTCCCTGAGCCGCAGCCCAGGAACTCCTGGAGCCCGTGGCAGCACTGGCACTTGGGTCCCCGATGGCTGACTCTTGGCTTTGCTTTTGTGCCTGGTGATTTGACCCAAAAGGGGCATCTACTTTTCCCGGAACACAGACCAGATTTCTGACACAAGTGAGACCTGTGGTGTGTGAAAAGTGTAGACAGTAGAAATAATATGCATGTGTACAGGTCCCTGGGTGGTACAAATGGTTCGTCTTTGGCCACTAACCAAAACGCTGCTTGTTGAAACGCAGCCAGCAGCACCATGGAGGAAAGGGCTGGTGATCTCCTTCCATACAGACTACAGCCAACAAAACCCTGTGGAGCTCTGTCCTGCTCTGACACACAGTCACCCGAAGTTGGAATTAACAGCAACTAGCTTCGTTTGTTTGTTTTTTTTGATACAATACGTGGCTGTTTACCAGGCCTGGCACCACACAGTTCCTCTCATTACTCACAGCCTACGGTGCCCCCTCTCTCCTTCCCTTCTGGACAGAGCCACACAAACTTGCCACCCACTGGCCCAAGATTCATTGCTTTTGAGTTTTAGGTGAGGAAGTTGAAGGCAGGAACAAGGCCTCTGGGATTCTTGGCACAGGGCAGAGAGGAGCGAGGTGGTGGTGGGGACATCTTGTCCTTGCCTTGGGGAGTTCAAGTAGCTCCCATTATGAAGTATTTAATGAGGCAGCTAAAAGGATGGCAGGAGGAATAAAGATGCAAATGTACACAGTTGCTCCACTTATATACAGTTAAGAATTTTCTGGTGACATTTTCCTGTTATTTAACATAGTCTCAGGTTAAAAATGCCATCTGAATGCTCTTTACTGCCTCAAGTCAGATGCCAGCATTCTCTCTGCCCTAGGACAAAGTTCTGGTTTTGAGACTTTCTGAGGCCACCATAATTGGTCTTTTCTGTTTAAAATTGTTGCTTTTGTGTTGAAACACAGGGGCTGCTTTGGGGCTGCCCTGCCCCTGGCTCACATTTAATGCATATTTTCTGGCACAGTAGAGAGTCTTTACAAGTACTTAGATACTCTCATTTATTCTCTCGGTTTTACAGATGGAGTTTAGAGCTGTTAAATCACTTGCCCAAGTGACAAGCAGCAAGTGGCACTTATGTTGCTAGGCCAACCTCACAACAGCACCTCGGGATGAGAGCTGTCCCAGCCTCACCCACAGCCCTCACAATGTTTTGTTGATCTAAATATACACTACGTCTGACAATTAAGTCCATGAACTTAATTGTTCTAAGTGTTACATACCTCATTGCTGAATATCATTAGGGTCACCTTCAAAGTACTCCCCTTGGGAATTATGCACTTCTGCCAGTGCCTTAGTCCACTTTTCAAAGCAATTTTAGAACTCTTCCTGGAACGGCCATTGTGCACAGTGGCAAGGTGACAAGTTCAAGAACTTAACTGTATGGTTGTCTGTGAGGGAGTTTTTAGCCAGTACACAAATGACTGTCTTGGAACACCCTCCCTACTCACTTGATCTGGCCCCCAATGACTTTTTTCTCTACCCTAAGATAAAGCAAATATTGAAAGGAAGACATTTTGACGACATTCAGGTCATCAGGAGTAACACAACAACAGCTCTGATGGCCATTTCAGAAAACGAGTTCCAAAATTTCTCTGAAGGGTGCACTGAGGGCTGGTGTTGGTGCATAGCTTCCCAAGGGAAGGACTGCAAAGGTCACCATAGCGATATTCAGCAATGTAGCACTTTCCCTAGGATGAGTTCACAAACTTAATGGTCAGACTGTATGCAGTTGGGGGGGTGGGCGCACGCGCACGCGTTTCATAACGCCTTAGCAGCCTGAACCACATCTTTCAAATTATGCAGTTATTCCTGTAGCTGAATATACAAGTGTGGGCCTCCTTCCTCACTGGGGGTCTTGAAGTGAGGTTTTACTTTTTCGGCTCTTGGATTGGGATACCCACTGGCCAAGAGTTCTCAGTGCCTTTGAGAGAAGCCTTATAGATTGCCAACAGCTCACAGGGCGATGAGATGAGCCCTTTCCAATTAGGACTAAGTGTTGCAGCGGACTGCAGTGCTCAAAGGTTTCTCCCAGGGTACTGAAAATGCACACTACTTCAAATCAATTTAGTTTTTTTCTTCTTTTTGGTGATCTCAGGACTCCAAAGACCTCCCGTTACTAGAATAGAGGATTCCGATGTTCTTAGCAGGAAATTAGACCTAAATTTTGAAGACTGCATAGAAAGCAGGTAAAGAGAAGGGAAAAACAAGTGCATTCCAGGCAGCGCAGAAAAAGGAGGGTACTTTTAGAAAGTTCCTTCATAAGTATAATCTTTTGTAAAATAACCCTGAAAGTGTTCACTCTCTGGTCATCCCTATTTTACTACATTGTCTATTATCTTTATTATCATCCTTGATTTCTGGTGAATATTGGAAAGGCAGAGAGCTTAAAAGACTTGTTCAAGATCTCTCACCTATTAAGAGACGGATTCAAGTTTCAAATCCCTGCCTTAGGTCAAGGAGTGTTATCCAAAATATGTGACTAATACGGCACTGGCGCTAAGACAGAGTCTAATTAGCTGCTCACCAAACCTATTAATCTTCGTGAAAGGAGGAGTAGGGGGCAGAATGCTGTTTTATACCTCAATTTATAGTCATCTGCAAGTTGTATAGATAGATGGACTACATTTCCCAGCCTTCCTTGCTATAAGGCTTGCCGTATATCACCTCCCGTCAGCCGCAAAAACGGTTCGCGCATGTGCCTTCAGGTTCTTTCGCCACCTTCCAGATTGTTCCACCGGAGTGTAGTGACGCAGAAAGACATCAGCTGCGGTATGGAAGGAGCCAGGGCTCCAAGCCTATATTTACAGGAGAGCCACTCGGGTCTTTATCTGAGAAATGAGCTGTTTTACCTGCATCATTACACGTTTTACTGCTTACACTTGTTTGTTATATCTTTTTATTATAGTAATTGGCTGTACCCTAATTTAGAGTCCACCATGTTAGAACACAGTTCAGCTGTAGCACTGGAGCAGAGGCGTGGAGACCCCTTGCAGGACCAGGCATCACCTACCACTGCTTTTCTGGAGCCTGAGGAAGGTCCTCGAGTGATGAAAATGGTTTGCACTAAGGTTGTTTGCCCTGAAAATAGTTCACACTAAATAAAGCTCGATGGGTGAAACCCAGCCAGTGGTGCCACAGAAGCAAATCCTGGCAGTCTGCTTCCATAAAGGTTACAGCCAGGAACCCACCATAGAACCGTTCTTCTCTGGAACACACACAGTTACCATGGATTGGAATCGACCTATTGGCAACAATGAGTTTGGTTCTTGGTAGTCTGAGGTCAGGGAAGTGTTGGTGCTGGCTGACAGAGGGACGAAATGGTGACACAGAAGCATTGTCTACAGCGGGGAACCTGACTGCAGAAGCCTTGAGTGACTGGAGAAGAGTTTGAACTTCGTGTGTCATGCAGAGGGAACTACAAGAGACCCCTGAATAGGGGAGTTTGGGGATGAACATGAGAAAGCCGAGACTGCCACACACATGCACCATGTGCGTTCCGTCTCTGAACCGGTTCGTTGTCCTCCAAGCTCTAACATCTCATGGGCTCCCCGCATCTCTAAGTGGTATACTGAGTTGAAGGAAATGTCACACGGCTTCCGGAGCTTCTGCCATCCCAACCAATTAACTAACTCCACGGGAGCAAGTCCACTTTTCAATTTCTGTGACCTTCAGTTTTGGCTAAACATGGAACTCGATAAACTAACATTTGTTGGGTGCTCTCTGCTTGCCAGACCCGGAGCTAAGCATTTTATACCGTTCATCAAGCACAGTCTTCACGGTCTCTGCGAGGCACACAGCCTCTTCTCTGGCAACTTCCGGTCGGCCGCCATTGCTGAAGGCGCCGCTGGGCGGGGCCAGGGGACCCGGCCTCTGCGTTCTGCACACCTTGGCTTAGCCTCATCAATCAAGTTACATGGAGTTTTAAAAATCGAAGTCTTGCACATAGTCTACTTGGTTTATTCTTAGCTGTTTAATCTTTTCGTGGATAGTAAATGGACTTCTTTTTCTGGAATGCTTTGAGACTGGCTATTGTTGGAATCTGACTTTTGTACATTGATTTTGTACCTGACCACCTTTGTAAGACCTCTCAGTGTTAGAATCTTAAGTCGTCTAATTAGACAATCATATCTTAGGAAATAATAATTTCAGTAGCTTTGTTGAGACAGTCGCGTCGTCATACAATTCACCCATTTAAGGTGTACAGGTCACTAATTAGTGTATTCACAGGCTTCTGTAAGACCTAATTTTAGGGCAATTAGTGACAAATTTTTACATCTTCCTCCCCACCCCCCTGTTTTTTTCTTTTCGTACCTTACTGAATTAGCTGGGATATGCCCACTGTTAAGTAGTAATGGTGAGAGTAGGAAGCCTTGTGCTATTCCGGATTTGGGAAGAATGTCTATAATTTTTTACCATTGAATGGGATGTTTGCTAAAAGTGGTAATTAGCCTATATGAATATAGGAAAGTTTCTTTCCACCTCTGTCTTATTAAGAATTTGATAATCTTATTTAGAAACAAGCATACATTTAACCAATGACTCAGCAGCCTGAGAAAGCCACGAGGGCCTCGCTGTCTCTGCCCTATGCAGCGTTCCTCAAACGGGCAGCTTTTGCTCAGGAGCTCCTCTTGGGCTGCCAGAGACTTGGTCAGGCCGCCACCATGGTCTGACAGCTTCCCCATCTGCTCCTAATTCCTCTCTCTCTTTCACAGATACTACTCCTCAGTAAACTTCTTCCACTCCTGACTCGGAATCAGCATCTCCCCCGAGCACCTGACACACCTGTCATCTTTGTCCAGGTAGTTAGTTTTGTAGGCTTTCAATGTTCTTCACTCGAAAAGAATTTATATCATAAAAATTATCAAGTCCTTGAAAATTAGTTGTTATTGACCCGTGAAACCACTTGAGGCTTTTGTTTGCTTAGGGAAAGAACTTTGACAACAGTTCCAATTTCTTCTGTTTATTGGTCCATTTAGGTGTTTTATCTTTTTCTTGGATTAATTTTGGTAATTTGTGTTTTCCCTTGAGATTCTATATTTCAATCTAGATTTTTTTTTTTAAGTTTATGTCAATTTCTTTTAGTGGTCTTTTGAAATGTTTTTAGATCTCCTTATTGGTAATTGTATTTTTGTTCTCATTTCAAAACTCAGTTATTTTATTCATATGCTTATTTATGAGATTTAATTAGATTTGCTATAGTAATGATTTTTTTCAAAGATCATATTTGTGTTTTATTAACCAAATTGGTGTGTTCTGCTCCATTAAATTCTGCTTATTTTTATACCCCATTACTTTACTTCGGGTTTATTTTGCTGTTTTTTCCACTATTTTCTTGATCTTAATGTATCCTTTATTTATTCTTAATCCTTTTTGTTTCTTGATGGCACTTGACTTGGCTTTTGTTTCTGGTAAGTTTCCCCTGAGTCACACTGGGACTACATCCCAAACGATCCCTAAAACTGAATCTGTCACTATGGCTTAGTTCTAGTTTATAATTTCCTCTTTAACACATAAGTTACTTTGGAGTGTATCTCAAAGTTTCCATTGGAAGGTTTTCTCTACTTCTTGTGTTTTGTTTTTAATTCTAACTTTGTTGAATAGTGGCCAAGGAAGAAGATTTATATGACTTCTGTGTTTTGAAATGTATTAAGATTCTCCTTGTGGTCAAATACATGGTTCGTTTATAAAAGGATCATGGCTGTTTGGAAATAAGTCCTCTGTTGGGACAATATTTTATTATATTTATTAAACAGATATATTTCAGAACTCTACTGTGAGCTATACTAAGGCGAGAATATGACTCATATTTTTGATAAACTGCAACTTTTATCAATACAAACTATCGTTTTTATTTTAATGCTTTTATTTTAAAATGTTTCTGATACTGATATTGGTACACTTGGGTTTTCTTTGTGGCAACTACCTAATATTTTATATTATTTAGGTGGTGTGTATTTTCCTGTGGAAACCCTGGTGGTGTAGTGGGTTAAGTGCTACGTCTGTGACTTGGCTTTTGTTTCTGGTATCTTCTCTGTGAACCAAAAGGTTGTCAGTTCAAATCCATCAGGTGCTCCTTGGAAACTCTATGGGGCAGTTCTACTCTGACCTCTAAGGTCACTATAAGTTGGACCCAACTTGATGACATTGGGTTGGGCTTTATATTTTCCTGTACCTTTGTTTTCAAACTTCCTGCATATGCTTTTTTTAGCTATATCTTTTGGAAATAGCATATAGCTTAATTTTTTCATTTCTTACCTAAGCTGAGAGTCTATTTCTAGAATAGGCTAATTTAATCCTTTCATTTGTACTGTAAGGAGCCCAGTGGTGCAATGGTAAAGTGCTGAGCTGCTAATGAAAAGGTTAGTGGTTCAAATTCACCCAGCAGCTCTGTGGGAAAAAAATGAGTCTTTTCAAAGATTGTATTTGTTCTCCTTTAATAAAAATCTTAGCCGAGGAAACTCTATGGGGCAGTCCTAGTATCACATGGGGTCACTATCAGTCAAAAATGGATGCCATATAACACGAACAACAGCATGGATGCTGGAGGAGTCACTTGGTGGTACAAATGGTCAACCTTTGGACTGCTTATTCAAGGGTTTATGGTTCATAGCTAGTGAGAGGTACCACGGAAGTAAGGCCTGGCAATCCACTTACAGCCTTGAAGACCTTATGGAACACTTCTACTCTGTGCATGTGAGGTCATCGTGAGTTGGAGTCTTGGTGACAGCTAACAATAACAGCATAGGTGCTGTGTCTACTTACATAGTCAGAATTCTCCTTGTCATGTCACTTCATGTTTTTATTAACCATAGTCTTTTATGGTTTGTACTTTCCTTGTTTCTTTTTTCCTGTATTTTCTTCAATTTATCAATTTTTCCTTTTTTCTATTATTTATCCTCTCATTTTAAGATATGCCTCTACAGTCTCTAAAACCTGAAATTTTCTGAAATATTTTGAACTATGTCACCAGGGTTTCTTCAAAAGACTACTGTATAATAACATTTATGTGAAATTCTAGAAAAGGCAAAACTATAGTGTAGTGTAGTTTCCAGAGGCCAAGGTGGTGACTGACTGCAAGGAAACAGAAGGGAACTGTCTGAAGTAGTGGAAATATTTATATCATGATTGTAGTGGTGATCATACAACTCCATATAGTTGACAAAATTCATTCAGTTCTACACTTTAAGAGGGTTTATGTTATTGTATATCAATGATACCCCAATAAAGTCAACATGGCTCTATAGACAGACGCTCCATGCTGTGGTTCTGCAGCAAAGACCTGAAAAACTAAGTAAAACAGATATAAATGTCAATGCTGGAACCCTAAGCATCAGATAAATGAGTGAAGAACTAGAGCAAGTACCTACCAATCTAGGTAATGAATTCTCGAGAATTCAATAGAAGACGTAAAACAGAAAAAGAGAGACATCAGTCTATAAATAACAACAACGTAAGAAAAATAAAAGAGGAAGTAAATGGTGTGCGTACAGAACTTTAAGTGGAGAGGAAGTCAAGGTGATATCAGGTAGTAAAAAGCTAGTTCAAACCTAGGAAGATAGGAGTAAATTTCAAAGTAACTACAAAAATGTTAACAAAACTGCTTATCAAAATAAAGAAGAAAAACCTAAATTCTCAGTAAAAACAAAAGCTACAAAAATATAAGAAATGAAAGTCTACAAACAAAAGGAGCTCAGCGCAGGAGAGAAAGAAGAAAAAAGAAAATGTCAGTACCAGTGAAAAGCACTACAAAATGCCAGTGATAAACTCACACCAACCAATAATCACACTGAACATTACTGGCTTAAATCTACCTGCAAAATGACAGAGTGACACAAGGGATTAAAAAAACCAAGATCCATCAATACACAGTCTACAAAAGACACACCTTAGAAACGAAAACCTAAATATGTTAAAAATCAAAGAGTGGAAAAAATGTATCAAGCAACAGTAACCAAAAAAGAGCAAGAGTGGCAACACTTATTTCAGGTAAAATAGACTTTAATACAAAATCCACCATAAAAGACAAGGAAGAATGTTATGTAAGGATTAAAGGGACAATCCACCATGAGGACATAATCATAATAAATAACTATACACCCAATGATGGGCCCCAAAATACGTAAACTCTCACAGCACCAAAAAGAGAAATTGACAGTTTGATAATAGTAGGAGATGTCTACACGTCACTCTCTTAGTAAATGGTACAACAGCTAGAAAGAAACTCTACAAAGATACAAAGTAAGATCTAAAGGCCACATTCAACCAAGTTGACCTCATAGATATGTATAGAACACTCCACCCAACAGCACCAAATTACAGATTACACTCACTACCTGATTTTAGAAACTATTACACTGCCACAATTGTCAAAACAGCCTGGTACTGGTACAAAAAGAGACATAAAGTTCAACGGAGCAGAGTTGAGACCCTAGAGATGCCACCATCCTCCTCTGAACGGTTGATATTTGACAAACGCCACAAGATTTTAAACCGGGTAAGAACCGTCTCGTTAACAAATGGTGCTGGCAAAATTGGATATCCATCTGCAAAAAATTGAAACAAGACCCATATCTCACACCTTATACAAAAGCCAGCTCAAATTTGATAAAAGACCTAAATGTAAAAATCTAAAATGATAAAGCTCATCCAAGATAAAATAGGATCAACAATGGAAGTTTTAATACACAGTGTAGACACTCAAAATCGAACAAACAAAGCACGTTCAACAGAAGAGAAATGGGAATCAAACACTTTTGCTCATCCAAAGACTTCATCAAAAGACTTAAAAGACCACCTACAGAATGGGAAAAAATATCTGGCAACTATAGTGAGACAAACAACTATATGTCAGACATTTCTTTAAAGAGGATATCAAGGCAGCTGAAAGACACATGCAGAATTGCTCACTTTCATTAGCTATTAAGAAAATTCAGATCAAAACTACAATGAGATACCATTTCACCCCAACAAGGTTGAGTCTGATCCAAAAAACATGAAACAGCAGATGCTGGAGAAACTGGAACTCTCCTACTCTGCTGGGAGGATTGTCAAATGGTACAACCTCTTTGGAAAACAGTCTGGTGACTGACTCCTTAAAAAGCTGGAAATAGATATACCATTTGATCCTGTAATTCCACTGCCTGGAATTTATCCATCAGAAACAAAGGTTGTCAAACAAATAGACACATGTACACAAATGTTTGTTGTAGCACAGTCCACAATAGCAAGAAGTTGGAATCAACCGATGCCCATCAACAGATGAATGGGTAAGCAAATACATTTAATGGAACACTGTGCTCTGATTGAAAAAAAAAAAAAAGACAATTTCAGAAAACATAACATGATCCAGTTTGGAAGAGATCATGCTAAGTGAAATCAATTAGTGTCAAAATGACAAATTTTGTATGAGACACATGTTATAAGGACTTAACAAGAGAATTAGCCACAGGCGAAAACAACTGTGTTGGCTGCATGGGTGGGTGGGGGGCTGATGGTTTAAGATAGATGAGATAATTGATAGATGTTAGAAATTTTATTCTTTTACTTAGTTAATAAATAATAAAAAAGTTGAAAACAAAACCAAAAAAAAATTACATGTTTTTTTCCAGTGCACATGGATGTACTCCAAAACAGACCGTATCTCAGGCCAAAAAGCAACCCTGAACAAAATCCAAGACACTGAGATAATACAAAGCACCTTCTCTGATCAAACCACTGTAAAAGTAGAAATTAATAACAGGAAGAGAAAGTGAAAAGAAAATCAAAAACATGGAAACTGAATAGCACTTTACTTAAAAGCTACTGGGTATAGAAGAAATAATAAATTAAATTTAAAATTTCCTAGAATGAAAACATACCATACCCAAACTTTTGGGACACAACAAAGGCAGTCCTTACAGGTCAATTTATAGTAATAGATACACATCCAAAAAGAAGAAAGGAGGAAACCTTGGTGGCATAGCGAATAAGTGCTAAAGCTGCTGACCGAAAGATCTGCAGTTCAAATCTGCTAGGTGCTCCTTGGAAACTCTATGGGACAGTTCTCTGTCTATAGGGTCACTATGAGTCAGAATTGGCTACAGCAGTCAATAGGTTTTGGTTTAGAACTTGAATAAGTAGAAGAAAAAACCATAAAAAGAAGGCCACCAGAAGAAAGGAAATAATAAAGATCAGAGCAGAAATAAATGAAATAACGAATACAAAGGAATAGAAAGACTCAACAGAACCAAAAGTTGGTTCTTTGAAAGGATCAACAAAATCTGGAAAGCACTGGGTAAACTGACCAAAGAAGAGCAGAAGAGGAAGCAAATAACCTAAATAACAGTGAAATGGGGTATATTACAACAGACTCAACTGAAGAAGAAAGGATCATAACACAATATTATGAAAAACTCTACTCCAACAAATTTAAAATCCAAGAGGAAATGGACAAATTTCTAGAAACACACTACAGACACAAAAAAGCCAGTTGGATTCCTATATGCCAATAGAGACCTACAAAAAAAGAAATCAGGAAAGAATACCACTAATAACAGCCCCTAAAAATAAAATATTTAGGAAGATTAAGTCTAACCAGGGATATGAAAGACCTGTACAAAGAAAACTATAAAACACTACTGCAAGAAACCAAGAGACCTCCACAAATGAACAAACACACCATGCTCATGAAGAGGTAGATTCAACACTGTGAAATGTCAGTTCTACCCAAACCAATCAACAAATAAGATACAATCTCAATGCAAATGCTAGCATTCGTTTACAAGATGGAATAACTAACCATTAACTTTATATGGAAAGAAAAGAGGCTGAGGATAAGTGGATAAGTAAAGCACTATTGAAAAATAACAAAGTGGGATGCTTCCAACTACCTGACCTCAAAACCTACCATCTAGCTACAGCAGTCAAAACAGTGTGGAACCAGTACAGTGACAGACACACTGACCAATGGATAAAGGTCAAGAACGCAGGCATAAAGCCATCCACCAATGGTCACTTGATCCTTGAGAAAGGCCTAAAGTTCACTGAATGGTAAAGACAGACTTTTTAATGAATGTTGTTGTTGCTAGGTGCTGTCAAGTCAGTTACAACTCATAATGACCCTGTGCACAGCTAAATGAAATACTGCTAGGTTTGGTGCCATGTCGGCAATATTGTTGCAGCCACTATGTCAGTCCATCTCGTCGAGGGTCTTTGTCTTTTTTGCTGACCCTCCACTCTACTAAGCATGATATCCTCCTCCAGGGACTGATCCTTCCTAATGACATGTCCAAAGTATGTAAGATGCAGTCTTGACATCTTGGCTTCCAAGGAGTAGTCTGGCTGTACTTCCAGAACAGATCTGTTGGTTCTTTTGGTGGTCCATGGTACATTCAATATTCTTCTCCAACACCACAATACAAAAGCACCGATTCTTCTTCTGCCTTCTTTGGTCATGGTCCAGTTTTCTCATGCATGTGATACAATTGAAAATACCCTGGCTTGAGTCAGATGCGTTCTAGTCTTTAAGGTGACATTGTTACTTCTTAATACTTTAAAGGGATCCATTGCAACAGATTTTCCTGGTGCAGCACATCTTTTTTTATTTCTTGACTGCTGCTTCCGTAGCGTTGATTGTGGACCCAAGTGTTTTAGTTAGCTAGGACTGCTCTAACAGAAATACCACAGAGTGGATGGCTTTAACAAAGGAAGGTTTATTCTTACACAGTCCGGTAGGTTACAAGTCTGATTCAGGATGCCCGCTCCAGGGGAAGGCTTTCCCCTTGTCGGCTCGGGAAGAAAGTCCAGTATTCTATCAGTCTTTGTCCAGGGAGCATCTTGGTGCAGAAACCTCAAGTCTGAAGGACGTGCTCTTCTCCCGGCGCTGCTTGCCTGATGGTACGAGGTTCCCAGTTCTCTGCCTGCTTTTCTGTCTTTTATCTCTCATAGGATGAAAGGATTAAGGGTAGGGCAGGTGATCCTAAGAAGGGATTTACAGCCCCACCCTAGTCCTTTAACATACAGTTTAGGGAAACCACAAAATGGAGGATAGTCACAAGATACTGGGAATCATAGCCCAGCGACATGGCTACACATATTTTTGGGGGGACACAAGTCAGTCCATGACATCCCACCCTTTGGCACCCCAAAAATCACATCACAGAAACATGTAACACATTCATCTCACCATAGCAAAATCATGTCCATCCCATACGACAGAAGTCTCAAATCAGTTCCAAGTCCAAAACACAAAAACTCTTCTACATGTGTGAAACCTAGAAGGTAAGCTATCTGCTTCTAAAGGTACAATGGCAGAGCAGGCACAAGTTAGACGTTCCATTGTAAATAGGAGAAATTGCAGGGAAAGAAGGCATTAACAGGCAACAAGTGAGTCAGTAGAACACATTACATTAGCCCTGAAAGCTTTGGAAATACTCTTACATTTTATGAGATGTTCTACACAATGACCCTGCCCTCTAGACTCTAAGTATTGGCCACACTCTGGATTCTGAGTGGAGTCCCCCAGCCCTGTGCCTTCAAGGCCCACTTGGACAGAAACTCTGCCCCATCGGTTTTAGGAGCACCCTAAGCCCAATTGAGTGGCAATTCCACCCTTATGAACACAGGACGCCACGGTTCCACCCTTTCAACCCCCTGAGGTCATGGCCATACCTTTTGAGACTGAGGCAGCTCAGCTTCTCACACTGTTTGTCTCTTCATCTTCAGCTTCCTGTGGCCGCATGGCCTGGGCCTCAGGCCCACATCTGCCCTGCCAGACAAGTGTTCCAAAGCTCTGTAGCTCCACTTGTCTAAGTGCCCGGAGGACCCCCACTCTTGCTGGAAAGAGTCCTGCCCAAAGGCACTCAGCTGTCTCACTCTGTGGGTCAGCAAGGCCGGCTCCACCGATTTAGGTGCCCGGAAGCACCCCATTCCGTGAGGAAAACTCTGCAGAGGGACTCAGCTCTCTCGCTCCCTGGGTGGGCTCCAGCGCTGCCTCTGATTCTGCTGTTGCCGCTGCTGCTGCCACTGATGCTCTGTTGTTTCTCACCATCTGTGCCTTCTTCATTCCTTCTGAATCTTCTATCCATTCACAGTTTCAAAATCGCTCCCACATTTTAGGTATTTGCTAGAGCAGCACCCCACTCTCACAGTACCAAATTGTCTTAGGCTGGGTTTTTTAGGGAGGCAAAACCAGTAACACGTGTAGGTACAAGGAAAGATTTATAATATATATAGATAGGTAGATATAGGAAACAGCTCGTGCAATCACAGAAGCTGAATGTCCCAAGTTCTGGCACAAGCCTCACGTGGCCATGGAAGCTGAGGAACCCAAAGTCAGCAGGTCAGAGACCAGAGTCCTAGATCACCAGTTGTGGAGGTCGGTGGATCCCAAGCTGGTGGCGAGACAGAGCAGCAGAGGCTGGCAAACCCAGGATCGGCAGGTCAGGGAGCAGGATTCTCAAGTGCCAGCTGTAAGGATTGATGAATCCAACAGCTGCTAGTTCAAGTCCAGGAACCAGACACCGGAAAAAGAGAGCAGGAGCTCCTGGCAACGTGAGCAGACCAGCAGCAGTAGTGGAAGGTCGAGAGATGAGAGACGAGGGGCAGGAAGCCACCACAAGCCCTGCCCTGCCACTTAATACAGCAGCCAAATATGGAGTAGCCAAATTGACATAACCCTGACCTCCACACCCAAGTATAATGAAATCCTTGACAGCCTCAATCCTTTCTCATTTATAATGATGTTGCTCACTGGTCCAGTTGTGAGGACTTTCGTTTTCTTGATGTTGAGGTGCAGTCCATACTGAAGGCTTTGGTCTTTGATCTTCATCAGTAAGTGTCTCAAATCTTCTTCATTTCTAGCAAGTAAGGTGGTGTCATCTGTGTAACACAGGTTGTTGATGAGTCGTCCCCCAATCCGGATTCCTCGTTCTTCTTCATATAATCCAGCTTCTCAGATTAGGTGCACGGCGTACAGACTTTGTAAAAGGACACAACTCTGACGCACAGCTTTCCTGACTTTAAACCATGCAGTCTCCTCTTCTTCTGTTTGCATGACAGCCTCTTGATCTGTATGCAGATCCCTTAAGAGCACAATTAAGTGTTCCGGAATTTCCACTGTAAGCAATGTTAGCTATAGTTCTTGTTATGATCCACACAAGTGAATGCCTTTGTGTAGCTGATGAAACACAGATAAACATTTTTCTGGTATTCTCTGCTTTCAGCCAAGATCCATCTGACATCAGCAATATTTCTGATTCCACATCCTCTTCTTAAAGGTTATGGCAGAACTGCATGTCTATCATTCAAAATAAAAAAACAGGACCCATGCCTCACACTGTATACAAAAATGAATTCAAAATGGATCAAAGACTTAATATAAAACCAAAATAAAGACCATAGAAGAAAAAATAGACTGAATTCAAGGGGTCCTAATATATGGCATAATTAGCATACAAACCATAACTTTAACAATGCACGAACAACAATAAGCTAGATAACTCAAAGACTTCATCAAAAGAGTAAAAAGGAGAATCGACAGACCAGGAAAAAAAAATTGGCTATGACGTACCAAACAAGGATCTAACCTCTAAGATCGACAGCAAAATCGACAAGACATTGCAATATTTCAATAACAAAAAGACAAATAATCTAATTGAAAACTGGGCAAAGGATTTACACTTCACCAGAGAAGACATTCAGGTGGCTAGCAGATACATGAGGAAATGTTCCAGATTGCTAGCCACTAGAGAAACACAAGTCAATACTATAATGAGATACTTTCTTACCCTGACATTATTGGCACAAATTAAAAACAAAGAAAATAACAAATGTTGGAGAGGATGCAGGGATATTGGAATTCTTATGCACTGTTGGTGGAAATGCTACCATTTTGGAAAATGATCTCTCACTTTCTTAAGAAGCTAGAAGTTGAAATACCATATGATCCAACAATCCCATTCCTAGGAATGTATCTTAGAGAAGAGTCATCACCTAAATAGACACGTGAACACCCATGTTCCTTACAGCGTTATTCACAATAGCACAAAGATAGAAACAACCTAGATGCCCATTGTCATGGATTGAATTGTGTGCCCCCTCCCCAATGTGTGTGGCAATTTGTCTGTGCCATGATTCCCAGTATTGTGTGATTGCCGTCTATTTTGTGGTTTTCCTATACTGCAAATCCTAATCTCTGTCTGTGATTAATAGATTGGATTATGTTAAAAAAGGATTAGGGTGGGACTTTAACACCCTACTAAGGGAGTTTCCCTGGAATATGGCTTTCACTACTTTTATTCTATAAAAGATAAAAGGAAAGGGAAACAAGGAGAGAGTCTGGGACTGCATAGCATTGAGAAAGCAGTACCAGAAACAGAGCATGTCCTTTAGACCTGAGGTTCCTATGTCAAGATCTTCCCAGGCCAAAGAAAGACTGATGCAACACAGGAACCTCCTGCCAGAGTGGACAGAGAGTGCTTTTCCCTGGAGCTGACACCCTGGATTCAGACTTCTAGCCTACTGGGCTGTGTGAGAAGAAACTTTTGTTTGTAAAGCCATCCACTGGTGGTATTTCTGTTATGGCAATACCAGATGACTAACATACCCACCAGTAGACAAATGGATAAACACACTATGATATATACACATTTAATGTCAAGTCTATCTTTCTAAAGATTGCATTGAACAGGTTTAATGCCTTCGTCAGAACTTAGCTAATATATATTCAAGATCTGTGGTTTCACTGTATGTAAATTTTACATAAAAGAAGATGCATAAAATATTGAACTCTAGTTAATAATATGAGCTTTTGTATGTTAGGGAGAAGTATACTAATACCTGGAAACACTGGTGGTGCGGTGATCAAAAGCTACATCTGCTAACCAAAATGCTGGTAATTCAAAATCACCAGGTGCGCCTTGGAAACTGTATGGGGCAATTCTACCCCGTGCTACAGGTTTGATGTGAGCTGGAATCCACTCAATGCAATGGGTTTGGTTTGGTCCTCTACCAGCCCAAGCCCAGAAGAGCTAGATGTTGCCCAGCTACCACCTGATATACGTCTGTGGGTCCCACTTCCATCTGGAGCAAACGAGAATGAAGAAAACCAAAGATACAAGGGAAAGACCAATGAACTCCAACTACCACAGTCTCTACCAGACTGAGTCCCTCACAACTAGATGGTGGCTTGCTCCCACCACGGACTGATGTAACTGGCATCACAATAGAGGATGCAGGACAGAGCTGGAGAAAAGCATAGAACAAAATTCAAATTCACAAAAAAGATGAGATTTACTGGTCTAACAGAGACTAGAGGAACCTCTGAGACTGTGGTCCCCAGATACCCTAACTAGAAACTAAAACTAATCCCAAAGTCCACCTTTTAGCCAAAGATTAAACAGGCCTATGAAACAAACAAGAACACACATGAGGTACATGATTCTCAGTTCAATCAAATATACAAGACCAAATGAGGAAAATTTCTCCAAAAGCGAAGACAAGGATGCAGAATTGTACAGGAAACCTGGACAAACGGATATCGGTAACCCATGGTATAAATGAAGAAGAGGGGAGTGCTGACACATTGTGGGGATTGCAACCGATGTTATAAAACAATCTGTGTATAAGTTTCTGAATGAAGAGAGAGAAAAACAACAACAACGCTTTAAAACAGGGTTTGGCGGCAAATCTGCCCAGTGCTATATGTCATTTGATTTCTTGACTGCAGCTTCCATGGACATTAAGTGTTCGTCCAAGTAAAATGAAATAATTGGCAACTTCTGTTTCTTTTCCATTTGATCTAATGTTGGTTTACTGTCTGGAACCTTGGAGGTGGCACACTAGCAGTGTGAGAATTTTCTGGAACCCAACCTGGTACCATTGCCCTGATGGAAAAGCAATAAGAGTCCTAGCATGTTAGCATTGAAAGGAACCCTAAATATCCTTTCACATGTAAGGAAACTGAGGTCTAGACAGGAGAAGTGACTTCCCTGGACTCCTAGAACTCTGAGATGGAAGAGCTGGTCTGACACCCCAAGTCTTCCCACCCGCAGTCCTGTTTGGACTGCAGCCATTATGACGATTCCTTGACAGACACTGGCAGGAGAATTCCTAGGGTTCATGAGGTGATAGTGGCCTCACAGGGTGTTGCTGTCACCTGAGAATATCAGACTATTCTCACAGTAGCTGAGACCCGGGTTTAATCCAGGCCTCTGTGACCATGTGCAAATTACTCCATCTCTAAGCTTGGGTTTCCTCAGGGGTAATATAAACCGAAAACCAAACCCGTTACTGCTGAGCTGATTCCAGCTCATAGGGATCCTATAGACAGAGTAGAACTGCTCCAAAGAGTTTCCAAGGAGCTCCAGGTGGATTCGAACTGCTGACATTTTGGTTAGTAACTGTAACATTTAACTGCTATGCCACCAGGGTTTCCCAGGGGTAATATAAGAACAATAATATCTTTCTCTTTGGAGTATTATAAAGTTTAAATGGAACACTGCCTACGGTGGAATTTGTGCAGTGAGGTTAAATGGAACATCGTCCGTGGAGGCATTCGCACAATGCCTGGGCCTATCAAGGGCTCGCAACATGAGAACCACTGGTATCAGTAAGTGCAATAACTGAGATTCTGAAAAAGCAAACTTGGCTCCGGCTGTGTGCAGCCCAGCTGTGTTCAAGTCTCACAACAATCCCCAAGGTAGTGGTATTTTCCATATTTTACAAGTGAGGAAACTGATATGCAAATGTTCAAAGCTAGATTAAACATGAATATTGTTTTCTGATAATTCTCATGGCAGACACAGTATCAGCAAAAACACCAAGGGTAAGTTTTGTTTTGGTACTCCTTTCATCCCTTTACAGTTATCTGTCCTCCTTTCTCCGGAAGGTAAGTGTGCGGAAGAGAAAGCTCCAACAGTCTGATGTTCTCGGGTGACGTGACACCCTGTTGTTGTCCGCTGCCGTCACGTCAGCCTCCAGCTCTTGGTGACCCTTGCACGACAGGATCAGACTGTTGTGATCTGTAGGGTTTTCACTGGATGATTTTTAGAAGCGGATCTTCACACCTGTCTTGCTAGATCATCTTAGTTTTGAAGCTCTGCTCAGACCTGCTCGGTGTCCTGTGAACGCACACGCTCCCTCTAGTACACGAGCGGTGGCTTCGTCTGAGGTGCGCTGGCTGGGAAATGAGCCAACTGAACCCAAGTCTGCTGAATGGAAGGTGAGAATTCTACCACTGAGTCACCATGGCCCTCAGTAACAACCCAGGGAAACCACCTTTTCCAAGCCTCCTAGGGCAATCTAGCATTTCCTAGCACTTGCAGACAAATCCCACCAATGCACAGAAAGGATTCACTTTTGCCATCCCTGACGCAGTGCCACTCAAGGCGTGATTTCTGACCCGTAGCATAGGCTCCGTTTGAGAGCTCATCAGAAAGGAAATTTCTGTCCTCCTCCTCCCCTTCCAAGCCTACTGAATCCAGTTCTGTAGGGATAGGTCCCAGGAACCTGGGTTTTAGCACAGTCTTCTGGTAATGCTTATGCACAAGGTAATTTGAGAATTCCCTTCTAAAGGAAGAAATCTTAGTGGTGTACTGCTTAAGGGCTATGGTTGCTAACAGTTAGGTCAAGAGTTCAAATCTGCTAGACGCTCTTTGGAAACTTTATGGGCAGTTCTACTGTGTTCTGTAGAGTCACTCTGAGTCAGAATCAACTCTACGGTAATAGGTTTTTTTTCTTCTTCTACAGGACAATGAAAAGGACCAGTGTCTACAATTTTGCCCTTGCGCAAGTGGAACTACTAAACTGTGCTGAGAGTCTTCCTCAAGGAGTGATTGAACAGTGCTCTCCTAATATGGTTTTTGTCTTTGTTTTCATTTTTTACCTTGAACAAAAATGCCTAAATGGAAATAACGGATGTGTGTGTTGGAATGCATGGACGCAAACGAGGGTAGTGTGTGAAATGGACCCAGACCTGACTTGACTGAGCCACTCAGGAAAACAGCTCCGCTGGGAGGACCTTGGCCGGGTGTGAGGTGGCCTCAGACTTGAGGCTGGCCTCAGCCTGTGTTGAAAACAAACAAAAAACTACTTTTCCTCTGTAGTGAGTATGTCACCTGTTGGCTGGTGACCTCACTGGACAAACCACCTCTCCAGCCAAAATCCCAATGTCTCTGTTAATATTTAGAACACTGACCTCCTAAATTTGCTCCTCTGACATCTGAGGAAATGGCCTGGTTTTTTTTTTATTAAGTTTTTTCTCTGAGGTATACATACAGTGAAATACCCAAATCTCAGCTATACGGTTTGCTAAGTATTGACAGATGTCTCCACCCATCTAATTACTACCCCACTTAAAACATAAAACATTCCCATTACCTAGAAGATTCCTTCTTTGTTGCACTTTTCCAATCAATTCCCATTGTTCTGATTCTGTCACCCTTATGAAAAAAGTGCCATATAAAAGAAATCATACAGTATGTACAAACCCTGGTGGTATAGTGGCTAAGTGTTAGGTCTGTTAGTCAAAAGGTCAGCAAGTGCAAATCTGCCAGGTGCTGCTTGGAAACTGTATGGCACAGTTCCACTCTGTCCTATAGTGTCACCATGAGCTGGAATCCCCTTGGCAGCAGAGGGTAAGGCTATACAGTATATAGTATTTTGGGTCTGATTTCTTTCATTTAACATACTATCTTTAAGATTCTTCTATGCTGTATGTATTGGTAGTCCTTTCATTTTTATCGCTGAATAGTTTTCCACTGAATGGTTTATTCCATAATTTGTTTCTCCATTCATCTGTTGTTAGACATTTGAGGTTTCCCAATCTTTTTTTTTTTTCCTATTAAGAGTAAAGTAGTTTGGAAAGATTTATTATGAAGAATATTGCAGCATTCACTGACTGATATGTCCGTCAGCACCTCTTTTCTTCCCTTCTTTCTCAGGAGTGTAAATAACTCTCCACTTCTAACTGGTTGTTTGGAATAAGGCTGCATTTCTCAGCCTTCCTTGCTGCTTGGTGTGGCCAGATTAACTGAGTTCTGATTAATAAGAATAGAATGAGAGAATTGCATGGCAGCTTCTGAGACCTTTCCTTAAGAGCAATGACATGCAACTGTAATCCCTTTCTTCATCCTGTCACCTGAAATAACGATATGACAGCTGTGGCATTTTGAACCTTGAGCGAGAAATTAAAACCACATCCTGTGAAATATAGAACGGTAGGCTAATAGGGTCATGGAGCTACCTAGACTTGTAAGAAAGAAATACACTGTGTTATGTAAGCTGCTTTGTCTCTAATATCCTCCTGCTAAATTTATTCCTATCATGGTTCTTAAACCAGTGTTTACATAGTCTGCTTATTAATCAGACTGATACTCTTGAGCAGACAGCTGTATAGCAATGATCAGCTGTTACTTATACTAATCAAAATGAGGGCAACACTGAATGGTTTAAAAATAAATCTCTTGGCAAAGGAATGGGAAGCAATTGCTCTTAAAACAACAAAACCTTACTACCATCAAACTGATTCTGACTCACTGCCATGAAGTTGATTCTGACTCATAGCAACCCTATAGGACAGAGTAGAACTGCCCCATAGAGTTTCCAAGGAGTATGGGGTGGATTTGAACTTCTGACCTTTTGGTTAGTAGCTGCAGCACTTAACCAAGGTACTACCAGGGTTTCCTGACTGCTAATAGGTACAGGTTTTTCTGGGGGATGATAAAAACATATTCTAACGTTAAGAAAGTGGTGGTGGTTGTACAACTCTGTGAATACACTAAAAATGACTGAGGGAACTCTGTCCCTGAAATTCAGGGAGGTCATTTTATCCAATGATTAGACCTCATCATTAACTGAAAACAGCCTGGTATGTATGCCTCAAAGGTATGACCCAAAACAGCCTGGTATGCCCCACCTGGTATAAACATAAAACCGTAAGTAGCTTTTATGTCAGTCACTGGTCACTTCTTCATGGGAACTTTAAAGCTGTAAAACCTTTCCCCACCAGCTCTTGCTGGGGCTGAACCACGTCTCTGTTCAGACCCATTCTCTTTCTCTTCAAATGAACTTCACTAGAGTCTTGGGCTGGTGTGTCTCTGCCCCTGATCCTCGCCATTCTCTTCTCAGCAATAACTGTGTTGTGTACTTTCAAAAGGGTGAACTTTATGGGGTATGAATTATATCTCAATAAACTTGTTCAGAAAATTAATGTTACTCATTGTCTATACCATTGTGAGACAGGTATTATTATTTCCCTCCATGTTACAGTATGGGAAACTGAGGTTCAGAGAACCCAAGTGTTGGAGATTGAATTCTGTCTCTCAAAAAATGTGTGTGGCCATTTGGCTAGGTCGTGATTCATGGTATTGTGTGATGTTCCTCTTCAATATAAATCCTGTCTCTATGATGTTAATACGGGAGGAGGGTGTGGTTGTGTTGCTGGAGAAGGACTCCGTCTGCAAGGCTGTACTGTGCCTTGAAGCCAGCTCTTGTGACACAAAGGAAAAGGGAGCAAGCAGAGAGCTGGGGACCTCAGATCACTAGGAAAGAAGCAGTGACAGGAGCACAGCACGTCCTCTAGACCCAGGGTCCCTGCGCCTCAGAAGCTCCTAGTCCAGGGGAAGATGGACAATAAGGACCTCTCTCCAGAGCCAACAGAGAAAGTCGGCCCTGGAGCTGATCCCCTGACTTTGGACTTTTAGCTTACATCTCTGTAAGAAAATAAATTTCTCTTTGTTAAAGCCATCCATTTGTCATAGCAGCTCTAGATGACTAAGACACTAAGTGACCATCCCAGGCTGCACACCTCAAGATGTCAACAAAAAGACTGGAAGTCAGGCCCCAACCCCAGAGCCCATGCTGCTTCTGTTCCAGAACTCTGGGACCAGAAGGAAACTGAAGGCAGGGAGCATTTACAGAACTCTGAGCCTGTTTTCAGCTCTTCCTTTTAGTATGGTCACCCCTGGCCCCCTCCACCCTCTGCTCACCCTCCCTCAAATGCCAGTTACTCTCCTTTCTTTGGGTCCCAACACACCCTATGTGCAAGCACTCTGGCCAAGAAATATAAGAAGATGTTTGGCTGCTATAACCCAATAAATGACACAATTGCGAACAATTTTTTTCCTACATAGCCTTGTATTCGAACTCTCTAATGCCCTGCCAAGTAGGATGACTGGAGAACTGGGACATTTTCCATGTGTCCATCACTGCCTAAGGGACTTTCTTAAGACAGCCACAATGTTTATGGGGGTCCTCCCATGAACCAGAGGCTTTGACAGAGGCATTCCAATGCCTTCTTAAACTTCCAGACAAATCTATGAAAAGGGAGCACTACTGAGCCCATTTTATAGATAAGGAAACTAAAGCACAGAGAAATTCCATAGCCTACCCAAGTTCTCACAGATGGTGACTGATTGACCCACAGAGTTCAAGCCCAGATCTAATTCTATGTCCATATTCTTTTCCTTATGCCTCAGGCTCCCTGTGAGGTCTAACACAGAGACTAAAACAGGGCAGGCGTTCCAAGTGGGTATTAAGAAAAACCAAATAAATATGATTCAACATTTTACCTACTTGCTCAAAGGCCTTTGTCCCTTCAGCATGATTTATGAGTCAGCCTACATCTGATTTAATCAGCATAGTGATATGTGGGAGGCAAGAATCACTCTGGCCAAGCACGGCAGCTCAGGGGGCTTTTACCTTCCAAGAGGAGAAAGGGCTGTTGCCCTGCCCTGGAGTAAAACGATCAGAAGGGGGAAGAGAAGGGACAGGAAAAGAAGGGGAGGTTTGGCTTCAACTTCTTAGAGGTTAGGGGGACAGACACCCAGCACTCTGAGAGCAGAGTCACCTGGGATGGTTTACAGGTGACTGGGTCTTGAGGAAGCTCTGAAGCCAAACAAGAAAAGGCAACGTCAGGACTGTCACAGGCTGGCAAGATGTAGAAAGTCTCTTGCAAAACTAACGTAGAAAACAATGTTTATGGTAACTCATTATCTTAGTTATCTAGTGCTGTTGTAACAGAGATACCCGAAGGAGGTGGCTGTAACAAACAGAAATTTATTTTCTCATAGTTTAGAGTGGAAGCTGCATATAGGTCAGCGTGCAGATTTATATGGGAATGTGCATTTTCATTCAATCATAATAAAAAAAGTTAAAAAATAAAGAAATGAGGCTAGAAGACGGAATTTAGGGCACCAGTTCCAGGGGAAGGCTTTCTCTCTCTGTTGGCGCTGTGGGAAATCCTTGTGTCTGCTTCTCTGGCCTCCGCTGTCCTCGGTTCCTTGATGTCTTCGTGTGGCATCTGTCTTCCAACATGTGTCCTCACCTGTCTCTGTGTCTACTCGGTGCTTTTTTATGTTGCAAAATTCCTTAGATTTAAGACACATCCTACACTAACGTGACCTGATTGATCTAACAAAGAAAACACTCTTCCCAAGTGATGCTGTTAGGTGCTGTGGAGTGGATTTTGCCTCAGTGAACCTACGTGACAGTCTAGAGCTGCCCCGTGGGGGTTTGGGGCTGTAATCTTTATGGAAGCTGACCCACAAGAGCTGCAGGGTGACTGCAAACTGCCAACCTTGCGGACAGCGGTGAGGTGCGTAACTGTTAGGCCACCACGGCTTCTTTCTGCAGGGACAGAGGTCAAGATTCCAAAGTCTATTCTGTGGGGACTCAGTTCAATCATTAACACCTACCTACCTGCAAAATCCTGTAGGGTTGCTATAGGGTGCTATAGTCAGAATTGACTGGGCGGCACTGGATTTTTTTTTTTTTTTTTTTTGCTTGCAAAGTGGATGTTAGGTAGCAGGACACTTGGCCCTCTACTGACATTGTGGCCGTTGCTGGTTTCTGGCACTTAATGCTGCTCTTGGTCCCAATGCCACCTATGCTACCCTGGATGCTTCTGTCAGCTGCCCCACGAAAGGGATTCTGCACTGTAGCTTCTTTCAGTCTGGATTTAAAAGTTCTGGATGGGAGGATCTGATTGGCTAAACTTGGTTCATATGTCAGTGCTTTGGCTGCTGGGGGCCAAGGGGAGCCCCCCTTCTGTGGCTCCAAAGTGGGACCCTCACACAACAACAGCTTTCCAACGACCAGGAAGCAGCTCAGGTAATACTTAAGTGACGACCCCAAAATTGTCTACCAAGATTGGGGTGATGATACTGAGTCTCTTGGGGTTGCTGAGAGCGTCCAGTAGGATCACTGGTTTATCCCACAGTTGCTTTCTAACTTATGTAGAATACTCCAAGAAAGAACTCTGCTGGGTGTCTGGTCCCATCTCTAAGTCCCAGCACTTAATATATTTTTGAAATCCCAGGTGGTGTAGTGGTTAAGTGCAACATCTGCTAACCAAAAGATCAGCAGTTCAAACCCACCTGGTGCTTCTTGGAAACTTGATGGAGCAGTTCTGCTCTGACCCATGTGCTTGCTCTGAGTCAGAATCCACTCTACAACAGTAGCTTTTGACACACTTTTGGTAAATGCTATCTATTTTGAAAGAAGGTGTAAAATGGGAGAGGAAGGGAAGAAAGTAACATCAGAAACTCAGGTTTAGGAGAGTCTCTCTCTGCCAAACACTGAATGGAGCTCTGATCACTGAACTTCCTGGAAGCCAATGAGAGTCGTTTGAATAGTAATGACCCTAAGTAGCTAAGATTTAGTGGGTACTGTCTCTGTGCCCAGGTCCCTGAGTGGCCCCAACAGCTTGTACTCAGCTACAAACCTGAAAGTGGGTGGTTTGAACCACTTCAGTAATGCCATGGAAGAAAGTCCTGATGATCTGCTCCTATAAACACTACAGTGAAGAAAACCCCATGGAACAGTTGTGCTCTGACATGCAAGGGTCTCCGTGAGTCAAAATCAACAACAACACTTTTGATTGGGATTTTGGTTCTACATTCTCGGCACTGTGCTGAACTGTTATACATCATCTCAGTCTTCATAGCAGCTCTGTAAAGCAGACATTCTTATTAACTGGATATTACCAATTAGAAAAGTGGTCCAGCTTGGTCAAGTAACTGGTTCAAGATTACCCAGCTAGTAAATGGTGGTGCAGGGATTTGAACCTGTATTATTTGACCCTAGAGCTCAAACTGTGAATACCTGTTATTTCCAGCCCCGAATGCCTGGGACAGACTAAGAGGGGCTGCTAGCTTCCACAGACGTGGGCCAAGCCTTGGCAAAGCTCCTGAAAGCAGCAAAGACACTGTGAACTATTCCTCACCATCATTTTCACAGTTTTGTCTGCAGAGCTGGTTTGCACTTGATGCAGCTGATTTAAAATACCTTGTTGTGACTGGACAGTCCCCGGACTCTCTGTTAGCCCAGAATGGAAACCAGTCCTGAAGCTGACTCTTCAGACAAAGATTGGACTGGTCAATAAGACATAAAATGATGCTGGTGAGGAGTGTACTTCTTGGCTTAAGTAGATCCATGAGGCTAACCGGGCAGCTCCTGTCTAGAGGGAGACAAGAGGGCAGAGGGGGACAGGAACCTGTTGAATGGACACCGGAAGTACAGAGTGGAAAAGAGGAGTGGGCTGTCATTGGGTGGGGAGAGCAGTTAGAGTCACGTAGCAACGTATGTATAAGTTTTTGTATGACAAATTGACTCGGATCATCAACTTTCACTTAAAGCACAATAGGATATCTATATTTTGAAGTCAAGCAAAATCCTGTCCTTACCTTCACCTAGGGATAGAGGCAGAAGTCAACAACAACGTCCTGATGGAGGGGGATGAAACCCGCTAACCCAGCCACAGGCCACGGGTCCCCGCAGAGTGTCTGGGAGAAGACCCGCCTTTAAGTTTTGGTTTTCTGTTGATTCCTGAACCGAATCCAGAACTGCTGTGACAGAACAGGGAAGAAGACAGAGCTGGTTTGATGCCTGTGAGACATGAGGGCTGGAACAGACCTTCAGCTCCAGCGGTCCAATTGTTCTCAACTGTTTCTGAAGTAGCAGAACCTCTTTTGTAAAAGAAATCATTACAAAAGCCCACATTCTAAAACAGATCCCACAGGAACTACTTGGGCTACAAGGAGGGTGGGGACCCAGAGCAGGGTGAGAATCTCTAAGACATAGGTGAGGAAGCTGAAGCATAGACAAGACAGTCAGTGGCTTGTCCCAGGTCACCTGGATGTGTTGTGGCCAAGCCAGCACCCAGATCTTGCTCTTGTACCCAATGCAGCCATCTCCGCGAGAACTCAACTCCCCAGCCTCTGCTACCTGCCTCCCATTCCTCCTCACTTATACTCGGGGAAGCATTCCCAGCCTCTGGAAGGTGAAACAGAAAAAAACTGTTTCACTGAAATTTCCAGAAGATTTGGGAGCACATGAGGTCTCTCTGGGACCCCCTGTAACCGAGTGAAACAGAGAGCAGGGCACCCTGATGGCACAGTAGTTAAGTGCTGTGGCTGCCAACTAGAAGGCTGGTAGTTTGAATTCGTCAGGTGCTCCTTAGAAATCTGGTAGCGCAGTTCTAGTCAGAGCTGACTCGATGACAATGAGTTTGGTATTTTTGGTCTCAGTGTTGCTGGGGTGGCACCATGCGGTTCCACCTCCATAGGAGGTAGGAGGTCACTGGTGCTGTCCAGGGCTCATAAGGTGACCTGAAGACGTGTACCCACTGGACACAGCAATGGTGTCTGTGTGGTCGAAATCCCAACAGAAAGAAAACGGCATCTCAAACTGATAATCCGAGGAGAGTTTACTAAAGAATCATATACAAAGACATAGCCAAGGTCAAGGGAAGTCTGTGAGGGGGAAGATGCATTGGTGGTTAAGTGGTGGAATTTTTACTCTCCACAAGGGACACCAAGTCTGATTCTTGGCCAATGTTATCTGAAGCCAGCTGCCCGTCTGTCAGTGGGACCTTGTGTGTTGTGATGATACTGAACCGGTTTTAGCAGAGCTCCCAGGCACCTGTGAACTAGAATGAAGGCCTGGTGATCTGTTTTTGAAAATCGGTGAATGAAAACCTTATTGATCACAACGAAACAAATCATGGGAATGGTGCCAACATCTTGTGTGTAGCTTGGACTTCTTCCTTTAGTACCATTGGTCCTTGGTCACGTGCTACCCCCAGAAATGATTGACGGCCAACCAATTCTTTCAGTACAACGGCTCTGTCTTCCTTTCATTTTTGTTGATGTTTCCCATGTCGTTCAATATTTTGCCCACAGAATCCTGCACTGTTACAACTCAACGCTTGAATTTTTCTTCAGTTCTCTCAGCTTGAGAAATGCCAAGTGTGTCCTTCCCTTTTGGTTTTCTAACTCCAAGTCTTTGTATGTCTCGTTTGAATACTTCACTTTGCCTTCTTGAGCCGCAGTTTGAAACAGTCTTTTCACCTCTTATATTTCATCATTTCCTCCTTTGCTTTTAACTACTCTACATTCAGAGGTAACTTTCAGTGTCTCTTCAGCATCCACTTTGGTCTTTTCTTTCTTTCCTGTCTTTTTGGTGACCTCTTGCTTTCTTTGTGCACGATGTCCATGACGTTATTCCATAATTAGTCTGATCTTCAGTCAGTAGTGTTCAACATGTCAAATGTATTCTTGAGATGGTCTCTAAATTCAGAAGGAATATGCTCAAGGTTGTACTTTGGCTCTCCTAGACTTGTTCCAATTTGCTTCAGCTTGAACTTACATCTGAGTGATTGGTGATCTGCTCTGCACTTGACACTTGGCCTTGCTCTGACTAATGGTATTGAGTTTTTCCATTTTCTGTTTCCACAAATGTAGTCGATTTTGTTTCTGTGCATTCTGTCCAGCAAGGTCCATGTGTATAGTCACATTTATGTTGATAAAGAAAGGTACTTACAGTGAGGAAGTCGTTGTCAGGCCAGCTACAGCATCATTTCTGTCACCAAGGCTGTATTCTCCAACTACTTCTTTGTTTCCAGCTTTCAAGTTCAATCACCGGTAATCATCAACACATCTTGATTGCATGTGTGTTCAGTTTCAGACTGCAGAGTTTTGTAAAAATATTCAGTTTCTTTATCTTTGGCCTTAGAGGTTGGTGCATAAACTTGAAAAAGAGTTGTATCAACTGGCCTTCTTAGTAGGCTTATGGATATTACCCTATCACTGAAAGCACTGTACTTTAGGACAAATCTTGGAATGTTCTTTTTGATGATAAATGCAACAGCATTCCTTTTTAAGTGGTCATTCCTGGCATAGTAGACCAATTCAAAATGGCCAGTACCAGCCCGTTTCAGCTCACCCATGCCTGGGATATCGATGTTTATACATTCCATTTCATTTTTGATGATTTACAATCTTACTAGATTCATACTTCTTATATCCCACATTCCAGTTATTACTGGACATTTGCAGGTGTTTCTTTTTACTTTAATCATGTCCCTCAGCAAGTGAAAGTCCCCAAAGCTTGACTCTATCCGTGTCATTGTGGTTGACTTCACTTTGAGGGAGCAGCTCTTTTTCAGCTGTCTTTTGAGTGCCTTCCAATCCGAGGGCATGGTTGAGAAGATATTGTGCTGACTAAAGAACTGTACCTTGAGAGGTTCTGAACCTGAATTGTAACTGGTCTGGTGGCGCAGTGGTTAAGAGCTCAAGCTGGTAGCCAAAAGATCAGCAGTTTGAATGCACCAGTGGTTTCTTGGAAATCATACGGGGCTGTTCTACTCTGTTATATAGGATCACTATATGTTGGAAAGGCTTGACGACAATGAGTTTACTTCACCAGCAAACCCATAATTGTATTGTCTGTGCATTCTGTGTGGCCGTGACAACAAAGTATCTAACCCCACAGAGAAGTAGAGGTTGCTAAGGATGGATGGTTGGTGTCAGAGTACAGGAGATTGCTAAGAGGATATGTCATGTATGGTATAAAAAGGAGGAGTGTGCTGTCACTGGGCAAGGAGAGCAGAAGGAGCTGCAGATAGGTGGGCATGCGAATTTAAATTGGATTGTACACTTTCAGTCAATCACAATAGAAAAAAAAGTGTTGGTAAAGGCCTGCAGTGTTGAGGCATGTCTGACCTCCACCTCACAGGAGCTAGCCTTGGCCAGTTGATCTCGATTCTCCTTGCCCTTGGTGGACTGAAAGCCTGGTGGCATAATGGTTAAGTGCTATGTTTGCTAACCAAAAAGTTTGTAGTTCAAATCCACTAGGTGCTCCTTAGAAACTCTATAGTCTATAGGGCAGTTCTAGTCTCTCTATAGGGTTGCTATTAGTTGGAATTGACTGTGACAGCAGTGGGTTTGATTTGGTTTGATCTTGTGGAGTTAGAGGAGGTTAGATGCCTCCCCCACTGTAGAGTTTTTATACATGAGCCCGTCATGAGCATATCTGACTAGACACATGGGTTTAGTTTGGCTCAGTAGCCCTGTTAATGTGACTTACAGGGAAGGATTTTATGAGGATACAATAGCAATAAGATTTTGGAAGTAGGAAAGCAAACAGATGAGGAATAACCGGCTGAGAGAGGAATAACTGACTGAGAAGACTCAAAACAGCCAACTCCCAAGCTGACTTAGAGAAAGCAAGAACCAATGTTTTCATACCACATACTCTAAAAGGAGAGATACCAGAAGCCCCAAGAACTTCAGGACTTGGAAAGCAGGTGATGAAGAGTTAAAACACAGAGGAACTAAAAGAAAGCTATTTGAGTTCATGTGTACCCATCTGAACACATAGTACGAAATGTTCACACTCAGTATGTGTATCTGCTGTTACCGTCAAGTCCCTGACTGGTGCAAATGGTTAACACACTCAGCTGCTAACTGAAAGACTGGGAGTTCAAGTCCACCCAGAGACACCTCAGAAAACAGACCTGGCAACCTATTTCTGAAAAATCAGCTATTGCAAACCTTACGGAGCACAGTTCTATGAAGTCTGGCAATTAAGTTCACAAACTCATTCGAGGAAAAGTGCTACATACCTCAATGCTGAAGATCACTATGGTCACCTTCAAAGTACTCCCCTTGGGAAACTGTGCACCAGTGCCAGCACCCAGCCCACCCTTCAAAGCAATTTTGGAACTCTTTTTTTTGGAATGTTGTTGTATTGTCCTTGTTATTATTGTCATATCACCCTTGGTGCCCTGAATGTCATCCAAATGTCTTCCTTTCAATATTTCCTTTCTCTTTGGGTAAAGAAAAAAGTCACTGAGGGCCAGATCAGGTGAGTAGGAAGGGTGTTCCAATACAGTTATTTGTTTATGGGCTAAAAACTGCTTCACAGACAACTAGACAACTAAGTTCGTGAACTTGCCACCATGCCACCATGCGCAATAGCCATTCCTGAAGGAGTTCCAAAATTGTTTTGAAGGGTGGACTAGGCACTGGCATTGGTGCATTGCTTTTTAAGGGGAGTACTTTGAAGGTGACCGTAGTGTTATTCAGCAATGAGGTATGTAGCTCTTAAAACAATTAAGTTTGCACGCTTAGTTGTTGGACCTTGTATTTTGATACACATGGGGTCACCAGGAGTAAGGGTCAGTTTGACGGCAACAGTCTTTTATTGGCTGTTGTTAAAATTTTTGTCCCTTGAGCCTCTCTCACCCTCTGTCCTGCTGGGTGCCTGCCCCTAACCTACCCCAGGAGAAGTCTGGGGTTTTATTCTCTGGGCTAGAGACCCAGATTGGGTGCCTTTGATTCATAAACTCAGGGACTTCTACCCTCCCCTTTGTTTGGGGCCAAGAACATTCTAGGAAGTTCTTCTCTGGAGTGTCTGAACAGCCTAAGAGGAAAAAACGTGCAGACACTGCCTCATAGATTCCATGTTTATGCCTGCCCAGATTCTCTACAGAGGAGCTTAATATTACCAAGCTCAATCTAAGCACACACTCAACTGATAAAGAAGTTATAATGGTCCTTATGTGACTTTAAAAGGGAAATTCAGGATTTTGAGGTGGAAGAATTAGCATAACAAATGTACAGAAAGAGGACAGTGCCTGACCTCTCAAGCAGCCAATAGGCCATCGGGCCAGAGAACAGGCAGGGGTCTGGGAGAAACAGAGAAGGAGGCTGAGAAAACCAGCTGGGGCCAGCAGGATGAAGGGGACAATAGTGCTGACATACGTGGTATCTCCCTTTCTGAGCCACACACCCAGGCACAGGCTGTGTCAGTCATGTAAACAGTGCCTCTGGTCCCTGGTTGGTGCTGTCTGCTACCTCCAGGGACGAGAAGGAGAAAGGCCTTTAAGGCTGGGCTCAGGAGACAAAACTTAATTCTGTAGCTAATGGAAGCCTTTAGAGAGTCCGCAAACAGGGGAGTGATGTGGGGAATTGAGTTAGACTCAGAGAAGAATTAATTTATGTCTCATAGGCACCATGAGAGGTGGTGCAGAGATGCATCAAGGTTAATTGAGAAACTTGTTCAGAGTCCAGAACCAGAGTCCAGATTCATAGGAAAAGGAGAAGGAAGACTGAAAACCAGAAAACCCTCAAAAACGAACTGAGACCTTTTGAACTCTGACATAATGGAGAAGGATTGAAGAAGAAAGAGGGCAGCCGCCAGCCACCCCATCTGAAGGAAAACAAACATTGTCATCACAGCCAGCCAAAGCCAAAGCCAATGCAGAGGACATCAAATTTCACCAGCTTTTGTGGCAAGTGGCTCATCCTTAAGCAGAATTCTTTTCCTTCCCCACCACACGGTGTTTTCAGCTGAAGTAGTCTAATCAAAGCATCTATGATGCAGGAAGGTTCTAATTAAAGAAGCTCATGAGACAGGGTTTCCTGGCAAGCGTTTTGGAGTTTTGTTGTTTCTTCCCCATGAGCTGTCTGCACATAGTCTTCCCTGACATCGACAACAAACGTGTCCTCTCGCGAGCACAGATGCCAGCACCAGTGAGGCGCTAGCGGAGGACTCAGGACCTCCTGTCCAGAGATGGCACTTCCCACAGCCAGCCTGTGTACTTGCAACGCATTTCCCTTCTCTTTTCTCTGAATAAAGGCCTGAAAGACTTTGCTTACGCATGCAGCTATTTGTCTAGACGTGGAAACACAAAGCCTGTTATTCACCATTCACACCTTAAGTAATTTTAGCAGAGCTCAAAGGAAGGTTCCAGAATAAACAGTAATAAGTACTAATCCCATTTTATGGTTAACTAGAGACTTCTACACTTATTATCTTGATCCTCACAGCAACCCCAAGGGCCTCAATGGGTTATTATCAGCCTCTTACAGCTGAGCAAATCAAGATCCAGAGAGGTTAAGCAACTTACCCAAGAACACACAGGTAGTTGTTGACAGAACTGGAACTTGAACCTGGATTACTCACATCCAGTCCTATATCCTACATCCTTGCCTGAATGAGGATGGGAGCTGTGAAGGTCTGCGGTAAGTGGTGTTATCCCAGTGTTAGGTGTGATGGGGACGGGTACTCAGAGGACCTCAGAAACAAAAGCTCTTGCTGTGAGTGAAAACACTGGCTCCCTGAAATCTCAACCATTGGCAAGGTAACCCCTCAGCTCTGGGTAAGATGGAATAAAGAGGTCAAGAGACTAGCTAGCGATAAACTGTGAGTCACCCATCAACCCACACACCACAACCTCTCTCCTAGTTCTTTGTTCCTCTGGAGAAGCCTGCCCTGGAGTGCCAGCCCTACAAGCACTAGGAGTTCCAGATTCCCCTTGCCAGTGGTAAGACCACCAAGTGATGGCTTGGTCTCTCCTGGAAGACTCCGTCTACCTAACCAATGAGTGTCCTATCTCACAGACCAAAGTCCCAGAGGTAATCAGCTCAGTGGGAGGTCCACACCCAGAGGGAAATTATCAGGAGAAGGAACAATTTACAACTCGTGGGGACTTTGTCCCCAACCTTGTCAAGCACATGGCCTCCCTATCTTTAGGAGATAGGCTAGAGCCTCTTTGGAGATGGGGCCCTTTGAGGACTTAAGGAGAGCACTGGAGCCTCTCCTGGAACAATGCACACTTAACCAGTGATTTCCATGCAGGTACTAGGGACTTACAGATCCGGTGCTGGCCATCTAAGGACCTAATCTCAGGAGCTGTTTTACTCAGCTAGTGCCGTTCTAACAGAGATACCACAAGTGGGTGGCTTTAAAAAGAGAAACTTTATTATGTCACCATCCATTAGGCTAAAAGTCCAAATTTGGGTGTCCCCTCCAGGAGAAGACTTTCTCTGCTGGCTGTGGATGAGGGTCCTTGTCATCAGTCTTCCCCTTGACTAGAACCTTCTGAGGTGCAGGAACCGTGGTCCTTTATAAAAGATGCACTTAGCTTCCAGCAGCTTCTAGATGGTATGAGATCCTGAAATCTGTGTGCTAGCTGCCTTCCTTTATATCTCATGAGACTGTCTCCAGGCATAAAACAGTCCTGCACATTCAGTCCTGCCCCCCAACACAGCTGCTGTGCCCACTCACCCTAATTAACATCATAGAGGCAGGATTTACAAAATAGAGGAACAGAAATCACGACCTAGCTGAACTGCTATGCAGATTTTTCAGGGAACCACAACTAAATCCATGATGGGGACCTATGGCCCAGATGAAGCTGAGTGGCCACTTGTTTGACCATTTCCCTCAAGCATCATGGGGGAAGAAAAAGACGTTAGGAAGTGCCCCACTAAAAGGAAGGCCCTTGGCCAGCCCGACTCCATCTTGCTACAAACAGTAGTTAAGACAACATGTTATAAACACTGAGTCCTGAGAGCTTGATTTTCCCCCATCTGTAAGAATTTACCTTATACTGGTCGTAAGTCACAGGGTTATTCCTTCCTCTTAGGAACATTGATTAATTGTCCTGTTTACCCTCTTTCAACTATTGTCTAAGACTATTGAACCGAATCACCAGGTAGTTTAGATGATTATCAAGCCCCAACTTGTTGGAGCCATGGAGACCCTCACAAAAAATACTGTTAAAACATTGAAAGAGTTAGTAGCACGGACCAGGACAAATATTAACCAGTGTCCCCCTGCCCCACCCCCACCCCCACCCCCCGCCTTAATCAACCTATATAACCTCCAGGCTTAGCCTATACGTACAGGCAAGCTTTGGAGGAACCAATTTCCCCTTGCCTAACTTGTCCGTCTATCCAGAAATAATCACAGTCTCTGCTGGTCACTCATAACACTCTGTCTTCACCTCTAACATAACACTGGCTTGAGTGGCAACTGGCTGTGTCTGAGTTTTGTCCACTAGAATGTGGCTGTGTCTCTGGTCACATTGAAGTCCTTCTTGTACAGTCAGCACCCAGCCCCTAGCAAATAGGCCCTCCATAATGGTATATGGAATTAAGCTATGTGTATTAACTTTCTACCAATATTAAAGAAAGAGAGAAATTCTTATGGGCCACAGAGGGACTCCATTTTGGTAATCTTTAATTTTAGAATTATATACTGAAATAACATATTATCTTTTAGTATATATTTACTACATTATATCAATTATATTATATACTAGAGACATGGACGGAGAGGAGATTTGTAGCCGCAATCACAGATCCATGCCGCCTGTCCACAAAGCCAATACTGAGACAGGAGGTGGTGATTAAACGAGTGCTGACACACAAGAGGCAAGGGGAAATTGGTTCCTCCAAAGCAGAGCAGAGAGGGACCTCATGACACCAATAAAGGAGCTCTGGGAACAAAGCTCATCCTTTGGACCCAAGGTCCCTGTGCTGAGAAGCTCCTAGCCCAGGGAAAGAATAATGACAAAGACCATCTCCCAGAACTGTCATGGGTTGAATTATGTCACCCCAAAAATGTGTGTAGCGATTTGGCCAAACCACGAGTCCCAGGATTGTGTGATTGCCTTGCATTTTGTGATTTTCCTATGCTGTAAATCCTAGTTTCTGCCTGTGGCTAAGAGATAGGATTATGTTAAAAGAGGATTAGGGTGTGATGACAACATCCTTACTAAGAGCATTTCCTTGGAGTATGGTTTGTACCACCTTTTATTCTACAAGAGATAAAAAGAAAGGGAAGCAAGCAGAGAATTGGGCACCACGTACCACCAGAAAGCAGCCCTAAGAGTAGAACATGTCCTTCAGACCTGAGGTTCCTGTGCCAAGATGCTCCCTGACCAGAGACTGGTGCCACACAAGGACTTTCCTCCAGAGCTGGCAAAGAGGGAAAGCCTTCCGCAGGAGCCAACACCTCCTGAATTTGGACTTGTAGCCTACTGGACTGTGTAAGAATAAATTTTTCTTTGCTAAAGCCCTCCACTGGTGGTGTTTCTGTTAGAGCAGTACTAGATGAATAAAACAAGAACCAAATGAGACAGAAAAACTTCCCCAGGAACTGGAACCCTAAATTCAGATTTCTAGGCTCCAAGACTGTAAGAGAATAAATTTCTGTTCATTAAAGTCATCATCTACTTGGGATATTTCTGTTATAATAGCATTAGATAATATCTTTCACAATATTGGATTAGAGACTGGCGATACAATCAGTAATTCAGACTGAATGATGTTAAGGTCCTATAACCTACTGCTGTCAAGCTGATTATGACTCATGGCAACCCTGTAGGACAGAGGAGAACTGCTCCATAGAGTTGCCAAGGTGCACCTGGCAGGTTTGAACTGCCGACTTTATGGTTAGCAGGCGTAGCACTTAACCATTACATAGAAACCAGAGTTTCTATGTTAAAGTCAGTGCAGGCAAAGGAAGGAAGGACCATGGGTCTCCCAGTAGTTGTGTCATGTAGTGAGTAAGTCTGTGAGATGCAGATGGTGTAGACCTCAGACTTAAAAGAACTAAGGGAATGACCTTGGTCTAGGATAATCTCGAAGTTTCACAAAGCTTTGCTGTTTGGGTTTTTATTTATGTATTTATTTTTCATTCCATTAGCTCTCTCTACTAGACCAGAAGACAGGATAGTAGGAACAAAGTAGTGGTTTTTCTTTTCTTTTGTTTTATTGTGACTAAGTGAAAGTATGCAATCCAAGTTAAGTTTGCATGCCCTTCTATCTCCAGTCCTTCTATTCTCCTTGCCCAATGACAACACACTCCTCCTTTTCATTCCCTGTATGTCATGTCCTCTTAACAATCTCCTGTCCCCTCCTCTCCATCCTCTCTTCTCCCTTCCAGTAAGAGGCCAGTAGGACAGCATCCTATATAGATGCATAAGACCATAAAGTACACACACCATACAGTCACATTGTGTCCCCAAGTCCATGCCATTCCTGTCCAAAGAATTGACCTCAGTAATGTTTTCTGGCCAGCAGCAGCAGCAGCAGCAAGTGTAGGGGCCATGCTCCCATGGGGACCCCCAGGCTGTCAGGCCATCAGTTGTAGTATTTTAGTGGCGTTCTTGGGATGCACTCCTCTTTTTCTCATGTGCCCCATCACAGCTGTCTTTGGTGGTGGCTGGTTGTAGTCTTTGATAGATGGGAAAAACTAGACACAGTTTTTGGATGACTTGACCAGTGAAACAAGTTCCTTGACCACTATAAAGACTTTCTGGTGCTTTCCAGGTGACTATGATGTTTTTGAGAAGTTTCCTTGCTACCAAGGCTGCAGTAACATGATGACTGGGGAAGACTTCTACTCGTCATGAAAATCTACAAATCTTTAAAACCGTTACAGACTAGAACAGCCCCCACAGAGTTTGCGAAGAGCAGTTGGTAGGTTTGAACTGCTGACCTTTTGGTTAGCAGCTGCAGCATTAACCACTACACCTCTAGGCTTTCCATAAATCCTTACTAATAACCAACTTCTAACATTTTGATGGTGGAAACTGAGTGAATTCTAGCTGCCATTTACACATTGCCATGTTGTTCAAGTAGAATTTGAAGGTGTTTTCCAGAATTACAATGAGGGCAAATAATGCAAATAAGTGACGATATGACTGTCAGCCTTGAAAAAGTTTCCCCACCAATATTTTTTTGAGGTATCAGTCATTTTATGTCCTTGCATGTAGGAATATTCATGTAAGGCTCTCATCACAGGAACATGCAGGAAACTGGGTAAGACAATTTCTTAATCAGACCCAGTTGACAATCGAGTGGCAGCACCTTGGTAATAACATGCATTTTCCCATGCCTTAATTTCATCTGTTTGGGCTAACTGTTGAGGTTTTAATTTTTTTTCTAAAGTTAACTCATGGAGGTTGGAGTTATCAGCAGACAATTTTGGGAAGTCCCTTTCTTTAGCCAGGTGCAGAAATAACTTGAGAGACAGCTTGGTTGGCTGTCATATCAGCAAGATTACTTCCTGTAACTTCTTCAGTTTAGGGTATGACTTTCTTTGAACTTGCTTCAGATGAAATTTTACGGGACAAATTAGTTTCTTATTAAACATTCATGGCATCGGTTGCCTGTACCATGCCATGTCAACATTCTCCCCTTTTTAACCTGGATTCCCTATTGTCAAAATTCTTGTCCCCTCCTGCCTTCTTGTCCTTGCCCATGGCATGGTGTGCCCATTTAGTTTCATTTTGTTTTAAGTGCCTGTCTATTCTTTGGCAGGCTGAATGTCAAGAGCGACTTCAGTACTGAGTTAAAAGGGTACTTTCAGGCTTTCCTCAGTCTCTGTCATACCGGAAAGTCTGGATTTTGTGTGTGCGTGTGTGAGTTTGAATTTTGTTTTGTGTTTTTCTCCAGCTCTGCCTGGGATCCACTTCTACGATCTCTGTCAGAGGGGTTGGTGATGGTAGCGGGGTATCATCGGCTTGGGTTGGACTCAGTCTGATGGTGGCTGTGGTAGTTGTCCTTTGAACTAATAATCGCTGTCCCTTGTATCTTTGGTTTTATTCATTCTCTCTTGGACCAGATGAGGGGGTACCAGCAAAGTATCTTAGAGGGCTTCTTACAAGCTTCAAAGACTCCAGATACTACTCACCAAAGTAGAATGTGGAACATTTCCAATATAAATTGTTATGCCAGTTGAGCTAGGTGATCCCCAAGACCATGGTCCTTACAGCCCTCAGCCGAGTCATGTAGTTTCTCAGGGAGTTTGGACATGTCTGTGGGGCTTCCACAACCTTGCTTTGATCAAGTTGTGCTGACTGCTTCGGTGCTGTGTGCTGTCTTACCTTTTGCCGGAGTTGCTGCTTACCAATTGTCTAGTTAGTGCTTTTCCTCTGGATTTATCCATGTTATGAGCTGCTTCACATGCCCATCATTGCTCTTTATTCCATTGTGTGTGCGACCATTGTCAGTTTATCCATTCTTCAGTTAGTGTGCAATTAGATTGTTTCCACCTTTTTGCTATTGTGAATAATTGTACATGTCCATTCATGTGACAGCTCTTATTTCTCTAGGATATATTCCTAAGAGTGGGATTTTGGGACTGTATGGTACTTCTGTTTCTAGCTTTCTAAGGAAGCACCATGTCGTTTTTCCAAAATTTTTGTACCACTTTGCGTTCCTGCCAACAACACATAAGAGTTCCAACTTCTCTTCAGCCTCTCCCACATTCGTTATTTTCAGTTTTTTTGATTCACACAAATAATGTCAGAGTGAGATGGTGTCTTGTTGTAGTTTTGTGCATTTCTCTAATGGTTAGTGATTGTCTTTCCTCACATGTGTATTAGCTGCCAGATGCCTTCTTTGGTGAAATATCTGTTCACGTCTTTTGCCTATTTTTTAACTGGATTATTTGCCTTTTTGTTGTAAAGGTGTTGGATTTTCCTACAGATTTTAGAGATTAGATTTATGTTGGATTTGTCAAAGCTAAAACGTTTTCCCAGTCTGTAGGTTCTGTTTTCGCTCCTTTGGTGGTCTTTCAATGAGTGCGTTTAATTTTTAGAAGGTCTCAGTTATTTAGCTTGTCTTCTGGTGTTTGTACAGTTTTAATTACAGCTTTTATCCTGTTTATGGCATGTATTAGTGCCTCTATCACTGACCCCATAGTTTCTTCTATGATCTTTATAATTTTATATTTAGGTCTTTGATTTATTTTGAATTAGTTTTTGTGTATGGGCCTTGGCTTTTTTATTTGTTTGCAAATGGACATCTAGTTTTGCTAGCACTCTTTGTTAAAAAGAATGTCTTTTCCCCATTTGATAGATTTTGGGGACTTTGTCAATCAAGTGACCTTAGGTGAATGGATTTACTCTTGGGCTGTTGATTCTGTTCCCTTGTTTGACATGTCTGTCACTGTACCAGTACCAGACAGTTTTGACTACTGTGGTTGTGCAGTAGATTATTCTTCTTCAGTAGTGCTTTACTTATCAGGATTCTCTTTGCTTTCCATATAAATTTATTGATTAGTTTTTCCATGTCATTAAAGAATTCTTTTGGCATGTGAATCAGGATTGCACTATATTTGTAGATCACTTTGGGTAACATTGACATTTTCCTAATGTTGAGCCTACCTATGCATGAGCACGTTATGCTTTTCCATTTATGTAGATCCCTTGGTTTCTCGCGATAGAGTTTGACAGTTTTGTTTGTACAGTTCTTTTATGTTCCTGATTAGATGTATTCCTAAGTGTTTTCATTTCTCAGGAGCTATTTTAAATAGTATTGCTTTCCTGATTTCCTTTTTGTAATTATCTTTGCGATAGGAAACCAACTGATTTTTGTATGTTTATTTTGTATTCTGCTGCTCTGCTGTATCTTTCTGTTAATTTCAGTAGTTTTCTTGTGGAGTCTTTTGGTTCTCTGTGTATAGCATCATATCATCTGCAAATAGAGACAATTTTACCTCTACCTTACCAATTTGGATGCCTTTTATTTCTTTTTCTTACCTTATTGGTCTGGCTGAGTTTCTACCACAATGTTCAATAGGAATGGTGGAAAAGGACATCGTTGTCTTGTTCCTTTTCTCAAGGGGAAGGTTTTGTCTCCATTAAGAATAATGTTGGCTGTTGGTTTTGTATAGCTGCCCTTTATTATACTGAGATATTTCCCTTCTCTACCTATTTTATTGAGAGTTTTTATCATGAATGTTTGGTGGACTTTTCAAATTCCTTTTCTTCATTGATTGAGATGATCGTATGATTCTTTTATTTCACTCATGTGGTGGATCATGTTGATTGATTTTCTAATGTTGAACCATCCTTGTATACCTGGTATGAATCCTGTTTGTTTGGGGAGTAGGTAGCTCACATAAACAGAAGACCAAGGAAGACAAGGCGCAGCTGGCTCTCAGAGACAGATATAGAGTGGAAACCAGGAACTAGATTACAATATTCTGATTGGAAGTTGCAAGAGCAGGAGACAGGACAACTGGAAGCAGATGCTTTACAGTGATTGGTTAGAAACATGAATGTGGACTATTTGGATTGATTGTTCTCCCCAGGCATCTGGCCATATCCTTTTTTTAATACAAAAATTCTACGCTTTTATTTGGGAACATAGTTTTCTTGTCCTGAAAGCTTTCATGAAACCTGGAATACCTTCTGCTTTCACTGTTGAGAGACTGGAGATCTCAGCTCCTCTGGGAAACTGTTCTTACCATTTGAGTGAAAAATGATCTTGGCCTTCTTTGTACCCATGGCACTTGAATTACGTGTGGTCCTTACTCAGTAGTGGACCAAGACCATGAAAGATATACAGATAATCTAGTGAATTTGAGACCTAGATAGGGAAAGTGCTTGCCTATGGAGAGGTATCACAAGTGGGTAGTCCCAGGCTGAAATTTAGATCTCTTACCTCTTAGCTCAGAGTTTTTTCCACTGGACTCTGATTACCTTCCTATAATGTGAGAAAGCCCAAAAAATCCACTGCCATCAAGTCAATTCCAACTCATAGCAACCCTGTAAGACTGGATTGAACTGCACCACAGAGTTTCCAATGAGTGCCTGGTGGATTTAAATGCTAGTCTTTCGGTCAGCAGCTGTAGCTCTTAAATACCATATTACCAGCATTTCCCATGAGAAAACAGAGGTCTTTTAGTTTTTCTTTGTTGTCCTGAGGTGGCATGCCTGGCAGGATGAGGATAAAGTAGGTGTTCAATGAGTGTTTGCTGTCTTAGAGTTCTCTAGAGAAAAAGAACAAGTGATGTACACACATACACACACACACACACACACACACACACACCCCGCTGCAGTCAGTTCTGACTCATAGCCACACCATAAAGTTTCTGAGTCTGTAAATCTCTATGCAAGCAGATTGCCACATCTTTCTCCTGTGCAGCCACTGATGGTTTCAAACAGGTGAGCTTTTGGTTAGTAGTCCAACAGCTTAACCACTTCACCACCTTAACCATTGTTTATATGTATGTGTGTGTGTGTGTGTGTGTGTGTGTGTGTGTGTATACATAACTGGTTCTCTGTGTGTGTGTGTGTGTGTGTGTGTGTACATAACTGGTTCTCGCTCTGTGTGTGTGTGTGTACATAACTGTGTGCACACACACACACAGCCACTGAGTCAGGTCCTACTCATAGTGACCCTAGAGGTCCGAGTAGAACTGCCCTACAGAGTTTCCAAGAAGAGTCTGGTGGAATTGAACTGCCAACATTTTGTTTAGCAGATGTAACAGTCAACCCACTATATCACCAGGGTTTCAATATATCTATCTATCTGTATATGTATGTGGTTTTATATACGTGTATGTAGTGGTGAAGTGCTACAGCTGCTGACCAAGAGGTTGGCAGTTCACATTTACCAGATGCTCCTTGGAAACTCAATGGAGCATTTCTGCTCTGAGCTATAGAGTTGCTATGAGTCAGAATCGACTTGATGGCACACAACAACAATGGTTTATTGTTTATATATTGTATATTGTTTATACACATTTTGTTTATATCTATACAAATGGCTCTCTCTCTTTCTCTCTCTCTCTGTGTCAATAGATTGAAACGTTGATTTACCTTGAGAGATTATCCCACGTAATTTCAGGATCTGGAAAATCTAAATCTGTAGGTTAGGCATCAGGTTGGAAATTTCTGCAGGCTTGCACCCAACATTCATAGGTCAGGCAATAGGAAGAGTGCAGAATCAAGAGAGAATGCTGCCAAAACATATTGTTTATAATCTGTAGGCGGTCCAAGGAACTCCCTTTTTGACTGATGGATTCATTGTCTCGCCCCGCCCCGCCCCGCCCCACCGCTCTCCACCGCTCCCCACCCCGCCCCCGTTGTGGAAAGTGATTATGTTACATAGTATTAGATTACATTATGGAACAACATTAGTCTAGTGTTTGACAAAACCACTGGGATCAGTAGCCTAGCCAAGTTGACACATAACATTATCCATCACATTTGACAAGCAGTGAATGAACAGAATTTGAACAGCATTGCATTAAGGAAGTATCTTTGGTTGGATTCCCTAGAAGGCAGAGTCTAAGACTAAGATTCAAGTGGTTTATTGAGTGAGTACTCTCAGGATTCACTCATAAGGGAATGATGAGTGTAGAACAGGGCCAAACCAAACCAAACAAAATCCACTGCCTTTGAGTCAGTTCTGACTCACAGCAACCTCATGGGACACAGCAGAACCGCCCCATAGGGTTTCCAAGGCTGCAGTCTCTATGGAATCAGACTACCACATCTTCTCTCCTGTGGAACGGTAATGAGTTTAAATCGGTGGCCTTTGAGTAGCCAAGTGCTTAATTACTGCGTCATGCAGTTTTAGGAGTTTAGCCTCAGCCTGATCCCATGGGGAGTTCTGGAGTATGAATTGTACCACACGACTTTCTCTGCTCAGATGCAAGGCATCTGTGCTATTAGATTCTTGATTAGTCAGCCATCGACTCTGGGGGTCTCCCTCTATACTAGGCTCATAACCTGTTGAGTATAAGTAAAGCAGCTCCTGTTGAGAGAGGAAAACTTTGAAAAAGTTACACAGTAGTTTGAGATATTAAGAGGCAGACGCTCTCTCCCCTTTAGTGCCCACAACCCTTCCTGTCTAACACAGTATACAGAAAAATGGGAAGTAATGCTTTATTTTTGGCTTCTGTACCCTGCTGATGCTAACAAAGGTAAAAAATTCCTTTTTGCTGATACCAAGATAATATGAAAATCCCTCTGTCAGCCTTTTGTACAGAATCTATAAAAAGTTTACAGTGTAACAGCTCAGGAGGCAGGTCTTTTGGACATGAGTCCGCCTGTAGACCCTGCTAGCATTAAAAGCTACCTCCTCTTCTCAGCATTGGTGTCTGGGTGAATCATTGCTCTCTGAGGTTCTTCCTGCTACACTATTACTCAAAGTCAAATCTATAAAGAAGTGTGCAGGTGTGAATTGGTAACAGTCAATACCTATGGCAGCTGGGGAAAGGACCACTGGCCCAATAAAAGGGACCTGGCTGGGGCACCAACACCATCTGCTGCCCAAGAAAATAGAGTGAGAAAAGGGTACGGGCCAAGGGGGAGTCCCTTGTGAAACACCCATAATTAGGTGAGAAAAGATGTTATGGATTGAAATGCATTCCACAAAAATATGTGTTGGAATCCTAACTCCCTATTTCTGTGGATGTAATTCCATTTGGGAATAGGGTTTTCTTTGTTATATTAATAAAGTCATATCAGTACAGTGTGTGTCTTAAACCTAATCACTTTTGAGATGAAAGAAGAGCTAATTAGATGCTGTCATGGATTGAATTGTGTGCCCCCAAAAATATATGTAGTAATCTGGCTGGGCCAGGATTCCCTATGTTCTGTGATTGCTCTCCATTTTGTGAGTTTTCTGATGCTATAAATACTAATCTCTGCCTGTGGCTAATAGATAGGATGACTTATGTCAAAAGAGGATTTGGGTGGGACTGTCACACCGTTGCTAAGGGAGTTTCCCTGGAGTGTGGCCTGCACCACTCTTTATCCTTTCATCCTAGGAGAGATAAAAAGAGAGAGTAGCAAGCAGGGAATTGGAAACCTCATACCATCATGAAAGCAGCACTGGAAGACAAGTGTGTCCTCCAGACCTGAGATTCCTGTGCCAAGATGCTCTGTGAACAAAGACTGCTATAACACAGGGACTTTCCTCCAGAGTCAACAAGGGGAAAAGCCTTTTCCTGGAGCAGACATTCTAAATTTGGACTTGTAGCCTACTGGACTGTATAAGAATAAACTTTCCTTTGTTAAAGCCATCCACCTTGTCATATTTCTGTTAGAACAGCACTAGCTGACTAAAACAGATGCCAAGAGGGGCAAAGACAGCAGAGGGAGATAGGTGGTTCATGAAGATCCCCAAAGAACCAAGGAACATTGTGGCTAGACAAGCTGGAAGAGACAAAGGTCTTCCTCTGGAGGTGACAGAAAGCCTTCTCTTAGAGCTGGTGTCCTGAACTTGAGCTTCTAGCCTCCTGGCCTCCTTTTCTAAGTTGGAAAACACGACTTTGGTGATAGAAACAACACTGGAGACTGCATAACAGAATTTTGTAAAATCGACAACTTATTCAGTAGAAATACCATTTTTCAAGAATGTAAACAATGACTATACATCTGGATTTCACCAGATGGAACACCAGTGAATCAAATTGACTCCATCTGTGGAAAGAGACGACAGAGCAGATCAGTATTACCAGTCATAACAATGACAAGGGCCACCTGCAGAACAGAGTATTAGTCGCTCAAATGCAAATTCAAGTTGAAGCTGAAGAAATTTCAAATAAGAGCATGAGAGCCAAAGTATGACCTTCAGTATATGCCACTTGAATTTAGAGACCATCTCCAGAATAGCTTTGATGCATTGGACACCAATGATGAAACACCGGACAAGTTATGGGATGACATCAAGGAAATCACAAATGAAAAAAGCAAAAGGTCATTAAAAAGAGAGACAAGTAAAAAAACACCAAAATGAATGCCACAAGACACTATGGAACTTATTCTTGAACATAGAGTAACTAAAGAAAGTGGAAGAAATGATGAAGTAAAGGAGCTGAACAGATTTCAAGGGTGGCTTGAGAAGACAGAGTCAAGGATTGTAATGAAACGTGCAAAGACTTGAAGATGGAAAACCAGAATAGAAGAAAATGCTCGGCATTTCTCAAGCTGAAAGAACCGAAGAAAAAACTCCAGTGTCAAATTACAATACGGAAGGAATCTGTGGGCAAAATGTTGTACAACGCAGGAGGCATCAAAAGGAGATGGGAGGAATGCAGAGTTGCTGTACCTAAAAGTACTGGTCAATGTTCAATCATTTCAGGAGGTAGTATATGATCAAGAACCTGTGGTACTGAAGGAAGTAGTCCAAGCTGCACAGAAGGCATTAGCAAAGATAAGGCTCCAGGAACTGATGGAATGCTGATTGAGATGCTTCAACAAATGAATATAATGTATAATGCTGGAAGTGTTTACTCATCTATGGCAAGAAATTCGGAAGACAGCTACTTGGCCAGCTGACTGGAAGAGATCCATATTCTTGCCCATTCCAAAGTAAAGTGATCCAATGAAATGCAGAAGTTAATAATATCTTAATATCAAATGCAAGTACAATTTTGGTGAAGATCATTCAAAAATGGTTACAGCAGTGCATTGACAGGGAACTACCAGAAATTCAAGCCAGGTTTAGAAGAGGACGTGGAAAAAGGGATGCCATTGCTGAGGGCAGGTAGGTAGAGGACGTGGAAAAAGGGATGCCATTGCTGAGGGCAGGTAGGTCTTGGCTGAAAGCGGAGAATGCCAGAAAGATGTTTACCTGTGTTTTATTGACTACAGAAAGGCATTTGACTATATGGATCATAAAAAGTTATGAATAACATTGAGAAGAATGGGAATTCCAGAACACTTAATTATGCTCATAAAGAATCTGCACACAGAGCAAGAGGCAGTCATTCAAACAAAACAAGAGGGTACTGTATGGTTTAAATTCAGAGAAGGTATATATCAGGGTTGTATCCTTGCACCATGTTTATTTAATCTATTTGCTGAGTAAATAGTCGGAGAAGGTGGACTATATGAAGAACAGAGCATCGTGTTAACATGACACATTGCTTTGCTGAAAGTGAAGGGGTCTTGAAACACTTGATGAAAATAAAAGGCTATCGCAGGCAATATAGACCACACCTCAAAATAAAACAAAAATCTTTACAACTGGACCAATAAGTAATAACACGATTGTCTTAGGCAGGATTCTCTAGAGAAGCATAAACAGTGAAGTGCTTACACACACACACAGACACACACACCTATTTATGTCAAGGAAATGGCTCATATGGTTGTTATTGCTAGGTGCCGTTGAGTTAGTTCCAACTCATGGTGGTCCTAGGCACAACAGAATGAAATACCGCTTGGTCTTGTGCCATGCCCACAATTGTTTTTATGCTTAAGCTCATTGTTGTGGCCACTGTGTCAATCTATCTCACCGAGAGTGTTCTTATTTTTCACTGACCCTCCACTCGGCCAAGCATGATATCCTTCTCCAGGGACTGCTCTTTCCTGACAACAATCCAAAGTATGGAAGATGCAGTCTTGCCATCTTTGCATCCGTGAAGCACTCTGGTTTTATTTCTTCCAGAACAGACCTGTTTGTTCTTCTGGCTGTCCATGGTACCCTCAACAGGCTTCTCCAACACAACTCAAAGGCATCAATTCTTCTTCTGTCTTCTTTATTTATTGTCCAGGTTTTGCATGCATATGATGTGACTGAAAATACCATCACTTGGGTCAGGCTCACCTTAGTCTTCAAGGTGACATATTTACTTTTCAATATTTTATAAAGATCCTTTGCAGGATATTTTCCCAATGCAATGCATCTTTTGATTTCTTGACTGTTGCTTCCATGGGCATTGATTGTGGAACCAAGTAAAATGAGATCCTTGACAACCTCAATCCTATCTCCATTTATTATGATGTTGCTTACTAGTCCAATTGTGAGGATTTTCGTTCTCTTGATGCTGAGATGCAATCCATTCTGAAGGCTGTGGTCCTTGATCTTCACCAGTAAGTATTCCAAATCTTCACTTCCAGCTGTAAGGTGGTTTTGTCTGCATGATGTAGGTTGTTAATGAGTCATTCTCTAGTCCTGATGCCTTGTTCTTCTTCATATAATCCAGTCTCTTGGATTGTTTGCTCGACATACAGATTGAAAAGGTCTGGTGAAAGGATACAACCCTGACGCACACCTTTCCTGACTTTGAACCACACAGTGTTCCCTTGTTCCATTCGCACGACTGCCTCTTGATACATGTGCAGATTCCTTAAGAGCACAATTAAGTGTCCTAGAATTCCCATTTTGAGCAATGTTAGCCAGGTCTGAAGGCTGCACTCTTCTCCCAGCGCTGCTTTCTTGACAGTGTGACGTTCCCAATTTTCTGCTTCCTTTCCTTTTCTTTTATCTCTTGTAGAATGAAAGGATAAAGGGTGACCCAAGCCATGCTCCAGGGAAACTCCCTTTACAGTGGAGCAGGGAGGTGATCTTATGAAGGACAGTCCCATCCCAATCCTCTCTAACATAACCCACTCTGTTAATCACAGGCAGAGATTAGGATTTACAGCACCAGAAAATCACAAAATGGAGGGCAATTACAGAATATAGGGAATCCTGGCCCAGCCAAAGTACTACACATATTTTAGGGGGGATACAACTCAATCCATGATAGCAGGTAAGCTGCCATCTCAAGTCTCAAGAACCAGATGTCAGATGATGATGGCTGTATGCAGATTCCAGAGTGAAAGCTTTCGTGGAACATCCACTAATATGCTGAAGACAGGCTACACCCCTAAGAAAACTCCCTTTCAATTGATTGGCTGCTCATAGCAGGTCTCATCTTGGAGTTGACTACATCATTATACAACTACCAAATCATATCATAATTGCCAAACCACTAAGAAACACTGCCCAGACAAGTTGACGCACAACCTTAACCATCACGATTATAAACAGAGAAAATACTGATATGGTCAAAGATTTCATTTTACTTGAGTCCGCAGGCAGCATCCATGGAAGCAACAGCCAAGAAATCAAATGATGGATGTATTGCATTGGGCAAATCTGCTGCAAAAGACTTCTTTGAAATGTTGATAAGCAAAGATGTCACTTTGAGGACTAAAGTATGCCTGACCCAAGCCATGGTCCTTCCAGTCACCTCATAGTCATGCAAAAGCTAAAGAGTAAGTACCAAAGAAGAACTGATGCAACTGAGTTATGTTGGTGGTGAAGAATATTGAACGGACTTCTGTCTTGGAAGGAGAGCCAGCAGGCTCCTTGGAAGCTACAACGGCAAGACTTTGTCTCACATACTTCAGACATCTTATCAGGAGCTATCAGTCCCTGGAGAAGGACATGGTACTTGGTAAAGCAAAAGGTCAGTGAAAAACAGGAAGACCCTCAATGAGATGGACTGATACAGCGGCAGCAACAGTGGGCTCAAGCACGAGCAATGACCATGAGGATGGCACAGAACTTGGTGGTATTTTGTTCTGTTGTGCACAGTGTCAGTACGAGTCACAACGGATTTGGTGGCCCCTACTAACAACAGCTAGTTAAATGGCAAGAAAATAAATTGATGCTATTTCCGTGACAGTGACCTTAGCAAACGAAGAAGGGAAAGAGCAGTTGACAAAGCGGACGGCAGAACAGTTGGAGGCTAAAAAGAAAAATTAATATATTCTTACAGGCATCCGTGGGAGAGAGGGTTAAAGAAGAGGACTGGGATGACGGTAAGAGCAGCAGTTCGCAGCGGTCTAAAGAAAGCAAATCAAGAAAACCACTGCAATCCAGTCTCTCTGAAGCTCCCTAAAAATGGGGAAAGGCATGGAATGGGCCAGTTTTGCTGAAGTAGCAAACATCCACAGCAGGGAGACTTACACTAAGAATAATGTTGGAGAACAATGTTGACTAGACCATGGACTGTCTACATAACAGACAGATCTGTCACAGGTGATGTACGACCAGAGTGTTCCTTAAAAGCAAGCACAGTGAGATTACATTTTGTATACTTTGGACATGTAATCAGATAAGTCCCTGGGAAGGGACATCATGCTTGGTCAAGTAGAGGGTCAGAGAAAAAGAGGAAGACCCTCAGTGAGATGGGCTGACACAGTGGCTACAACAAGGGCTCAGGCATGACAATGACTGTGGACATGGCACAGGACAGGGCAGTGTTTCGTTCTGTTGGGTATGGGGTTGCTATGAAGTGGAACCAACTCAGTGGCACAGCACAACAAGAACAGAGAAGGGAACATGGAAGAGTGGTTAAGATCTCAGCTGCTAACAAAAAGGCTGGCAGTTCAAATCCATCAGCTGCTCCTTGGAAACCATGAAGCAGTTCTATCCTGGACTATAGGGTCATTGTGAGTCAGAATTGACTCAAAGCCACCTACCGACAACACAGCAACAACAGAGGGAATTTACCTGTTATGGGGAAATACTAACTAGGGACCACTTTAAAAAAATGTTTGGCTTAAAAAGTTTTTGACACAATGCAATGTGAATTCTAGCCCCAAGCCTGCATGAGTGTGTGCTTATGGTTAGGAATTCTCAGGGGGAAGTGTTTATCTTTTGTTTGGGTTCCACTTGAGCTAAGGTCAAGTGTCTGCAGCAAGTCTCACCCTGTTTCCTTGGGGAACAAGTTTCTAGTGCACGTACTGAGACTGCTGCCCTTTGGAGGAGCTGGCTGGGCCCAGGCTCTCTGATCTGACCTCTCATCCTCCTCCAGATCAGGTCTTGTCTCCTACCTCCAGCCAGCTTAGCCCCTCGAAATGAAAGTTCGCTGCTACTAGGACTTGAGCAGATGACCTTTTTGCTGTGTCCCACTCACCTCTCTGCTTCCACATTTTCTCATTATTTGGACCTCAGCAGATTGTCCTCACACTTTTGCTGGCTTAGCCTTGTGTATCAAAAACAGAAGCAAAAAACTCAAACCATTTGCCATCAAGCTACTTCCTATGCAGGGTGATCCCATGTAGGCAGAGTAAAGCAACTCCCTAGGATTTTTTTAAGGCTGTGAACTTTCAAGAGCCAATCACCAGGTCTTTCTTCCGAGGTGCCTAGGAGGGAGGGGGCTCAAAAACCATCAACTTTTCCTTTCGTAGTTAAGAGCTGAACTTTTAAAAGCAGTGTTTTTCTCTAGTTGGTTGAAGAAGAAAAAGTCACAGACCTGTATTCTGGCTGGCTTGGAGAAAAGGAAAAGTGTGGTGACTTTCCCATGTGCCCATATGTTTTAGTTGGCTAGGCTGCTCTAACAGAAATACCACAGAGTGGTTGGCTTTAACAAAGGAAGGTTTATTCTTACACAGTCCGGTAGGTTGCAAGTCCATATTCAGGGTGACCACTCCAGGGGAAGGCTTTTCCCTTGTCTGCTCTGGAGGAAAGTCCGGTATTGCATCAGTCTTTGTCCAGGGAGCGTCTTAGCGCAAGAACCTCTGGTCTGAAGGATGCGCTCTTCTCCCGGTGCTGCTTGCTTGAGGGTAGCAAGGTTCTCAATTGTCCTTTGTTTCTCTTTCCCTTTTATCTCTTGCAAGCTGAAAGCATCGGTGAGGCAAGCCATACTCTGGGGAAACTCTCCCTACAGCAGGGCAGGGAAGTAATTCTATGCGGGAACCTACATCCCCACCCTAATCCTTTAACACACAGTTTAGCGAAACCACACAATGGAGGAGAGTCCCAAGATACTGGGAATCATATCCCAACCATGTGGCTACACATATTTTTGGGGGGGGGGACACAATTCAAACCATGACACCATATAACAAGGAATTGAGAGCCATCTCTAGTAGCTAAGGGTGGTCCCTAGCTGACAGCTAGCAAGAGAACGGGGACCTCAGGCCTATAATCACTGGGTAATAACTTCTGCACACAATCAGTGACCTTGGAGCTCAGTCCTGGAATCCTGAGAAAATAAACTCTGCCAACAATCAATAAATCCTGAGTTCAGATAAGAACTACAACCCTGAATAGGTAGCATTAAGGAGGTTAGCTTAGGAAAAAGCCCACAGAATTCTCTACTAAGCAGAGTCTGATTGCCCTGTGCTCAGACTTTGCACCTATAGAAACTGAAATAAACTTTGTTGTAAGTCTCTAAAGTTAGTGATAATTTGTTAGGCAGCAATAGAAGAACCAACACAGCTACCTCATAAATGCATCTGCTTTATCTTTCAATGCTAGATGCCAGTTGCACCTTCAAGAGGTGACCTTGAGCTTGGATGCAAAGCCAGCCATATCCTCCTCAGTGCCTTGGTGGCTTGCTCTTTGTTACATCACATTGCATTGCCAGTTGTGAAAGGGAGGCCTTAGCCAGCCCGACTCCATCTTCCTGCAAACAGTAGCCCAGTAGTAGTAAAGACAACCAGCTTATAAACATTGAGTCCTGAGAGCTTGATTTCCCCCATCCGTTAGAATTTACTCTGTACTAGTCACAAGTCACGTGGCTATTCTTTCCTCTTAGAAACATTGATTAATTGTTCTGTTTATACCCTTTCAATTATTCTTTAAGACTGCTGAACCGAATCACCAGGCAGTTGGATGATTAGCAAGCCCCAACTTATTGAAGCCACAGAGAACCCCACAAAAAATATTGTTGAAACAGTGAAAGAATTACTTCCATGGACCAGGAAAAATATTAACCAGCATCCCCTCCTTAATCAATGTATATAATCTCCAGGCTTAGCCTACACAGGCAGGCAAGCTTTGGAGGAGCTGATTCCCCCTCGCCTCCTGTGTGTCGGCACTCAGTGGATGTCCTCATTTAATCACCTCACCTCCTGTCTCAGTATTGGCTTTGTGGACGGGCCACACAGATGGACGGTTACAGCTGTGTCTGTTTCAAAGTGTTTTTCTCTCTAGTAGAACCCTGAGATCCTCGAGAGAGAGGGCAGTCCTCTGGACTCACACCACTTGTGTTTAAATCTTGAGTCTGCTACTTCTTTACCATGTGAATTTGGGTAGTTTCTTTAATATCCCTAGATTTTCCTAAGCCACAATTTCTGAACGTAGGGTGGGACTGTAATAAGTCGCTACCTCAAAGGTGTATTGAGAAGACAATACACGTCAAGTGATTAGTGTAATACTTGGCATATAATGGAAGCTTGACAAATATTTGTACAAAGATTATACTGGCAAAAAGATGGGTAGAACGAGGGCTTGAAGACGTGCCGTCAATGTGTGTCCCCAGCTTCCGGAAGGATCTATTCAGTTCAGACCTATTTTCTCAGTCGCAGCTGCCCTCTGCCAACAGGCAGACCTCCCTTGGTGTTTGCTTAAGGTGTCTCCCTTTGTTTGTTTTACCCCTGCTTCTCCCTCTCGATCAATCGCCCACAGGAAGCATCCCTAGAAAAACTTCAAGGCACCTAGACTTCCTTTGTGCTTTGGAGCAGGAGGCAGTCTCAGTTCTGGTGGCTGGCAGGCCGTGTGCCAGTCCCTCAGGGCCTGAGTGGGGACAATGCCTCCGGAGGCTGCGGGAAAAGAGCGGGAGAGCGGGGAATCAAAATTGAGTTGAGGCACCAGCGCACGTAGAAGATCAAGTCAGCCTATCAGCAAGTCAAGCTTGAACCCGAGAACCTCAGGAGGCTGTGTCAGGAGGGTGAAAGATTCCTGACCCTCACTACCCAGCACATCCTCAGACTGCTTTCCTTTGAGTCACCAGCAATACGGCATCAGCCTTCACGGCTTCAGAGACACGGGCCCTTGGGAGAAGGCACAGCTTCTCTCTTGGTGTTAGACTGAGAGCATTTGGCAGGTGTTAACAAACAGGCCATCTGGACAGCCCCTAAGGCCTTGGTAACTTGAGCCAGTGACTCCTCTCATTTTTGTTTATTACACAAAACAACATTAAAACACATTTTTCAATAACAAAAATCCCATCACGCTAACATCAGAACTGTTTCATTTTTCCACGCTCTCTTCCCATTTTTGTCCACATGAGAGCAATTTGCATAAGTTTGAGTCCTGTTTTCTTTTTTCACTTTAACGTCATATCCTAAGTCTTCTCTAATGACGACATAATTTTTGTATTCAATCAATCCAGTCTGCTGCTGTCAAGTCAGGTCCAACTCATACTGATCCTAGAGGTCAGAGTAGAATGGCCCCATAGTTTCCAAGGAGCACCTGGCAGATTGGAACTGACGACCTTTTACTTAGCAGACAGAGCACTTAACCTACTATGCCTCCAGGGTTTCAAATTCTTTTTTTTTTTTTTTTCATTTTCTTCTCTTTTTTTTCTGCAAATACTACAGAACATTTGATAGAGGCATAAAAAACAAAACCTAACTCATTGCCACTGAGTTGATTCCACCTCATAGCAACCCTATAAGATACAGTAGAACCGCCCTGTAGGATTTCCAAGGAGTAGCTGGTGGATTTGAACTGCTGACCTTTTGGTTAGCAGGCGAGCTGTTAACCACTGGGCCAGCAGGGATCATAATGATTCTTTGATCCTTGGGAACACTTGTTTAACCTCTTGAGTCCTTGAGGTAGGCTCTTGGTCAAACTGTAAGTGGAAGAAAGTTTGATTTGGGGCCCATGTGCGCCCCTTATAGATGTGAGTCAGACCAGAGTCTATGGCAACCAGTAACAACAGCAATTTTCGCCCGTGAGCCTGCTGTCTCCTGCTGTCTCCTGATCTCCAGCTTGCTCTCTGAGAATGCACAATTATTCAGCAGACTACTTAAAAAAATAACCACGTAGGTTCTATTTTTTTCCCTCAGTAGAAACAAGACATGCTCACATTGTTCAACGTGGGAAGTACACAAAAGCAAAAGAAAATGAAATTTCTCTATAATCTTGCTACAGCTCAGTGGATGTCACACTGCTCCTCGCTGTTCTCCAACATGTTGTTACTGTCTTGATCCTGTAGAGCTGCTGTAACAGAAACACTACAAGCGGGTGGCTTTAACACAGAGGTTACTTTCTCACAGTCTAGTAGGCTACAAGTCTGAATTCAGGGTACCAGCTCCAGGGAAAGGCTTTCCCTCTGTTGACTCTGGAGAAAGGTCTTTGTGATGTATCAGCCTTCTCTTGGCCTGGGACCATCTCAGCACAGGAACCTCAGGTCCAAACTATATGTTCTACTCTCAGACCTCCTTTCTTGGTGATGTGAGGCCCCCGTGTCTCTGCTCGCCTCTCTCTCTTACATCTCAAAAGAGGTTGGCTTAAGACACTGTTCAATCTGTTGGACCTTATCAATATAACTCTTGCTAATCCATCTTATTAAATTGTAGTGATAGAATTCGCAACACACAAGAAAATCCCATCAAATGACAATATGGTGCACAGTCACACAATACTGGGAATTCATAGTCCAGCCAAAGCGATCCACATGATTTTTTGAGGGACACTACGGCACTTGGCTTGGCATTCCATCTGGAAAGCCTGGTGGTGTAGTGGTTAAGTGCTGTGTCTGCTACCAAGAAGTCAGCAATTTGAATCTACCACCAGGAGCTCTTTGGAAACTCTATGCGGGCAGTTCTACTATGTGCTATGGGGTCGCTATGAGTTGGAATCAACTCCACAGCATTGATTTTTTTATTAATCTAGGACGCTTTTTTTATTACGATTGCGTGAAAGTGTATAATCCAGTTTAAATTTACATGCCCACCTATCTTCAGCTCCTTCTGCTCTCCTTGCCTAGTGACAGCACACTCTTCCTTTCTATTCTGTATATGTCACATCCCCTCAACAATTTCCTGTCTCCTCCTGTCCACCCTCTCCTCTCCACTCTAGTAAGAGGCCAGTAGGACAACATCCTACAGATGCATAGAACCATCAAGTGCATACACCATGTGGTCACTCTGTGTCTCTCAGTCCAATCCATTCCCGTCTGAAGAGTTGATCTCAGTAATGATTTATGATTAGGGACAGCATCAGGTCTAGGGGCCATGCTCCCAAGGGAAACCCCAGGCCTTCTAGGACAGTCACTTTTGACTCAACTCACCTATGCTAATTTTTTTTCCCCATGACCCTACTTTGCCTCCCCACTTCATCTCAGAGTCTAACCTGTTCTGCAGTGATGGGTGAATAAATAAGCTGCAGCAAGCTTATAATCTTGAGGCCTTAGGCACCTAGGTGTTCAAATAAAAATATGCACCAACAGTACAGAGTAAATCATTTAAGGTGCATGATGTTGCCAGCGGCAGACAGTTCAAGACAGTTTAACACACTGAGGAATTTATTGGCTCATGTAAATGAAATACACAGCAGCAGAATGGGCTACAGAACTGGTTTAACCTTGTGACTCAACCACATCATAAAGGAAATGGTTTCTTTCTAAGCTCTCCTCTGGTCCCCAGAGCATTACTCTTCCTAAGGTAAGATTTTTTTGTGTGTGTGGTTCCTGATGGCTGCTCTACCAGCAGCTTCTGAGGATACTTATTGACTGGCTCCTTTCTAGAAGGAAAGGGGAGCACCTCTTATTCCATTATTTAATCAATTCCTGTGATTTCCTCAGTTTGAATCAATCTGGTCCCCACAGCCTCCCATCAGCAAATCACTGTGGCAAGGAGAGACAAGTCCAGGGAGGTTAGACTGCTTCTCTCAGACTCCTCTGCCTCAGAATCCCTTTACAGCCTTTAAAATTACTGAGGATCCCAAACAATTTTTTTAAAATTCTGATTAAGTGAAAGTTTACAGTCCAAGACAATTTGGCATGTAAAACCCCAAGCACCCATCTCTCTCCAACTTCCCCTTCTCTCCTCACTCTGTGACAGCACAGTTTTCTTTTCCACTCTTTCCTTCCAGTGTCCACTCAACCTACACTCATGCCCTCTACTCCACCCTCTCCCCTCCCCTCTAAAATGAAACCGTTATAACAGCCTCCTGTATCTATTAAACCATAAACCACACACACCACCTGCATCACTTTGTGTCCCCTAGGTCCAGGCCATTCTTTGTCTGAAGTGCTGGCTTCAGTACTAGTTTCAGCTCTGGGCTAGGAGCCAGACTTGGGGTTATATCCCCAGGGGACCCTCGAGGGTGTCAGATCATCAAGTTGGGTCAGAGTTCTAGATCTGTACAGCCTTTTCTCTCCTATTATATCAGGGACTCTACATTGTGTTCCCTGTCACGGCTGTCTGTGGTGGTGGCCGGGCACCATCTAGTTCTGTTCTCCAGCTGACGTGGTCTCCCATTCATATGGGTCCTTCTGCTTCCTGGGCTCATTTTTCCTCATTTCTTTGCTGTTTTCCAGGTGGGCTGGGACCAACTGATGTTCCTTAGATGGCAGCTTGCTGACTTTTAAGACCCCAGGCATCACTCACCAATATGGGGTGCAGGGCAGCCGAAGAATTTTTTTTATGTAGATTTCATCTATTGGGTCGCCATGAGTCGGATCCGACTTGACGGCACTTGGCTTGGCTTCATCTATTGGTATTTGTCAAATTAGAAATTAGAATGGAAAAAACATGACTTATCTGTTAGTTGAAAATAGTAAACCAATTGCAAATTAATGTGTAAAAAAGAAAACAAAACTTTGTTTTCCAAAACAAAAAAAGATGAGAAGAATGGCATTGCTTTACATTTTTGCAAGTCTATTTAAAGTCTACCTTAACAGAAGACAGCTGGATTCTCCTATGTGCTTCTGTATCCAATCTGTAACAAACTGTTTGGGTTGCAGTATATGAAGAAAAGATAGTTGCACACTGGTAGGTAATGGGAAAAGAGGAGGAGTTATTTTAACAGCGTTTTACAATAGTCTTCTCTGATACCCCACCAAAATTCGACAAGAGGTGATTTCTCAAAGGTTTGTTGTCATCGGGAATCTGAAACCTTATTTCTCAACATTTCATCATGTTAACTTAAAATTCATTGTTCTGTTTTGCAATTTGAATGGGGCTTTTGCCCACAAATGATTTTGTAACATCACACATTAGTCATTATCCAGGTCACTTTCATTAATATCACCACTGATGTCACCAAGGGAAACTTTAAATGAAGTTGTCAAGCTCACGGTGGCAGACGCAAGTTTTCCTAAATTCTAAATTTCTCTTGAAAGCTGGTTATTTATAATCAGCAGCAAAACAAAAATTGTCAGTTGTTTTCTTCGAAGTGAGAGCTTTACCTCTTTGATTTTCAAGAAAATGCCTATCAAATACTTAAAGTCTGAATAATGATATCCTGTCAATGTTCTTTCAAGTAAAAATAGTACTCTAAGAAAATAGTAGTTGGTTAAATTCGATTGCCCATGCACCTGTCCTGGAGACAACCATCATATTTCAGTTTGCAGCCAGGGTTTCTGGGCAGTCTCCAAGTTCTCACGTTGTTGTCAGGTGCTGCTGAGTTGATTCCAACTCATAATGGCCCTGTAGGACAGACTAGAACTGCCCCACAGAGTTTCCAAGGAGCGCCTGGCAGATTTGAACTGCCGACCTTCTGGTTAGCAGCCTTAGCGCTTAACTGCTACACCACCAGGGTTGCCTGTGGTCATAAAAAAAGCCAAAAAACCAAATCTTCTGCTGTTTAGTCGATTCCGATTCATAGCAACCCTATAGGTCAGACTAGAGCTGCCCCATGGTTTCCAAGGAGTGCCTGGTAGATTTGAACTGCCCACCTTTTAGTTAGCAGAGGTAGCACTTAACTACCATACCATATTTAAAAGATACTCTGGGATGAGATTTTAATAAAAGTAACATTGTTGCATGAAGAACTTACATGAAACTTAAAAAAAACCAAAAACTGTTTCTTTAAATCAGGACTGTGTAGTGTGGTGAAGACTACCCCTGGGGGGGGGGGGTGCCACTGTCTCGATTTGCAATGGTGTCACAAGTTTTGCCCTTCATGCTCACCATCAGCGAAAAAGGGAAATAATGTCTTATCCTGAAATTGTTTGGACTTTACAGATTTCCTGAAAGGGCTTCAGGGACTCCTAGGAGGCCACAGACCATACCCTGGGGATTGGTGGCTTAGATTGATCAGTGGACACCCATACAGTCTCTGGTACTGCAAACTACCCTAAATCACATGCCGCAGCACAAAGCAGAGGGCCGAAGGAGAGGAAGGGTGACCACAGAGTCTAACGTCAGAGTGAACCCCATAGAAAGATGAGAAAGTATCTTAGTCAGCTGGTACTGCTCTAACAGAAATACCACAAGTGGATGGCTTTAACAAAGACAAGTTTATTCTTACACAGTCCAGCAGGCTACAAGTCCAAATTCAGGGTGTCTGCTCCAGGGAATGCACTCTCTGTCAGCTCTGGAGGAAGGGCCTTCTGCTGTGTCAATCTTTCTTTGGTCTGAGAGCATCTCAGAGCAGGAACCTCAGATCTGAAGGACCTGCTCTGCTCTCAGAGCTGCTTTCTTGATGGCATGAGGTTCCCTCACTCTCTGCTTGCCTCCTTTTCCTTTTCTCTCTTGTAGGATAAAACATGCTGCAAGCCATATTCCAGGGAAACTCCCTGAGTAGGGTATTACAGTCCCACCCCACCCTAATCCTCTTTAACCTAATATAATCAAACACCTGGGAATCATGGTCCAGCCCTATCGCTACGCACATTTTTCGGGGAACACAGTTCAATCCATGACAGAAAGCCAAAAAAGAGCTATACAATCATGACATCCTCACAGATACTGGCTCTAATTCACAAGGAGTCTGATCAACTAAGCTGCCTATCAACTAAGCAAGGCAGCTGCTCTGCCTGTCCAGCCTGGGCCAGTCCACTGACTATTGATCTCCCCAGTGACAGCTTTTCCTTTGATATTTTCAAAATGATGTATTGTCCTCATGTTAGTTAGCAGCCTGAAGCATCTCTGAGACCAGCCACTGGCTTGGACAGATACTACATAACGCCTGGAGATCTGGGAGGTGACGCTGGTATCATTTTAGACTAGGATCTCTGTCTTAATTCAGAACAACAGCTAAGGATGCCTTCCCACTGCTCCTGAACAGGGAGCTTTGGGGGCAACGCACATGTGGCTGTACTTTGTACCTTACCCCTTAGGTGGGTCAAGTCTCTTTTCTCACCTTAGGCAAGTAGGGTGCTCATGCTGTGCAGCAAATGAGGCAGTGGGTACCAGCCAGTCTCAACATTGTCCTGTTACACTGGGACAGGAGGCAGCTTCATGGACCCTTTCTTCCCCACCTCTACAGGACATTCACCCTTCCAAGCTGGCTCTCCAGTCTGCCACAATGCCAGCATGGCTGGGCTCTATAGAAAGTTTGAAGGACACAGCCTGAAAGACAGCAAGTGCATCGACAGGTATGTGGGAGCACAGAGAAAAAGAAGGCAGCAACGAGATAAAGACAATCTGATTAAGCAGGCAGGAGGAGATGAGGTAGCTGGCATTTTCCTTCCAACTGTCAACTAAGCCAGGCAGCTGCTCTGCCTGTCCAGCCTGGGCCAGCCCAATGGCTATAGCTCTTCCCAGTGACAGCTTTTCCTTTGGTATTTTCAAAACGATCTAGTGTCCTCATTTTAGTTTAATCCAGACTTTTTGTGTGTGTGTGGCAAAATCCCTTTATTAAAGCAGACTCTCTTCACCCTCTCTTATCTGAGGCTCTCTCTCCTGACTCCTGTTCCCCAGACATTGTATATTTTTTTCTCTCTACCCACGCTGGCAAGTAGACAGCCCAGACCAGCTGCCCTGTGAAAGCTGTTGCAAGAAAGATTGACGAAGCTCTCCCTTCCTGCAAAGACATTTGGCTCCGAGCACAGATGCATCTTTTTCATACTGGACCGGTATCACACCGCCCAGAGGCACTGTCAGCCTTAGAGGAAATTCTGAAAGCTGATCACTGTCAGTAGTTACACTGAAGAGTCAGTCTTAAAGTACAAGTCAGTCTTAGGGGCAAAATACATGTTCACCATTTTAGGGAAATAATTTGTCATTGTTTTAAGCTCTCTCTCTTTTTTTTTTTTTGGAATTCCTAAATTTTAGAATTCAGTAATACTTACGCTTCTAAAAAATTTTCTCCCCAGAATCAAGGCGGAGGTCAGAGGTAAGAAAGTGGGCGCTCCAAGCCCCAGTTCTTATCCTGGCCGTGCACTAAATGCCCCAGTGACCTAGCGAAACTCACTTGCCTTCTCTGGGCCTTACTTGTTCCATCTGTAACTCTAGCGGGTATCCTGGATAATTAGCGCGCTGGCGCTCTCTCTCTCCTGCACCTGGGACCATAAAAAGCTGTTCGACAGTCACCGGATACGCTTCGCCCGCTCTCGTGCTAGCCTGGCGGCCCCCAAGAACATGCTACCAACAGCGTCTTGGGGGCTGTGCGGGAGAGCAAAGCACGTGACTGCGCAAAGCCCCCTTGATTCAACAGCTCTGCGCACACGATTCCTATGCAGTGTAGAAGCCCACAGCCTTTGGCTCCTTCCATCATCAAACTGCGCAGTTTGGAAGAGCCACGGAAGCCTCCGACCTCAGTCTCATGCCACCTGCAGACACCGGGTCCTCGGCGACCCCAACTCGAGCCAGCCTAGGGTACGCGGGCCCCCGAGGCGGGGCCGCCGCAGGAGACGTTCGCGCATTCCGATTGGTAGTCTGCACCCACGTGACTTTAGACTCCGCCCCCACAGCCCTCCTCCGCCTCCGCGCGGGGGAGCGGCGGCCGCGGGCTGAATGGGCTGGCGCAAGGCACCCGGGCCGGGTGGGGGCGCTGGGCCGGGGGCTGGCGGGCCGCGGGTGCCCCCTCCCTAGTATGCGGACGAGGTCGGCCAGCGGCGGGAAACGTAATCTCCAGCAGCCGCGGACGGAGACGGCGGCGGCGGCACCTGCCGGCCGAGGTACGTGGCGAGCCCGGTCCTCGGGGTGGCGGGGGTTCTCGGGGTGGGGGTGGGGTGGAGTCGGGGTGGGCGGCAGCAGCGACCGGTCCCTGCCTCGCCCGCCGGGCCCCGCGGCTCCGCCCAGCCTCCCGCGAAAGCTCCGGGGCTGCGGCGCCCCAGACGCTCTTTGCGGAGGCTGGCGGAGGCTAGTAGCCCGCGTCCGCGACGCAGGGGTAGGGGGCGCCACAGTCCGCTCAGGTGTGGGCGCATCACGTCGTTACGGGCGCCCGGGGACCGGCCGGCGTGCCAGGTCGCGCCGCAGTGGTCCTTTGATCCCTTGCGTTCGGCAGGGCTCGAGGTTTAATTCATTGCTGGAAGCTTCCGAGCCAGCACGGCAGTTAGTTTCCCCGCGACGGACTCTGGGGGAACCCTCAGCTGAGTACCCAGTTGCTCCCCACACCGCCCTTTTCACCCATTCCGTAGGCGTGATGTGTGGTGTCTGCTGAGAGAAATTCGACGGTGACCTTCCCCGCCCTCAGTCTGCGGCCAGCCTGCGGAGGACACACGTTTTGGCCTCCTTTGGTTTCTTCTGAATTGTAAGCTGTGGCTTGAGGAGGAATGCGTTCGTTGTGCGCCTTAAACGTGTAATTAACTGAAGGTTTTCGGAGAGCATCTCCTGGGAGCCCCGTGACTGGGGATAGAAGGGTTCCTGCCCTTCTCACCAGCACCAGCTGGGTGACCTTGGCTGACACTGATCCCCCTTTGGGGTATGTCGCCATGTCAGTACAGGGAGGCCTGACGTTCGGGTGGCCAAGGTCCTTTGCAAGCCCCTGGTTCTGTGGTGCTGACCACAAAATGTGTGTTTACAAATGAAGACTGCCCTACAGAGTCACGAGCTGACTTGAAAGATTTTATACTCTCACGTCTTAGTTCATGTGCGTCACCTTTGTTTAACTAGGGTCATTTACTTAAAAGAGAAAATGGCTTTAGGGAACTGCACGTTATCTGGCGCCTATTGGTTACCCTCTTCCTGTGCTGAGTGCTGTGCTAGGTTTTGGGGTGACAAAGAGGACAGCGTTTAGGCGGACCTCCCCTTGGCTTGGCTTGGCTCCCCTTGACTTATGAGTGGATGATTCTCTTCCACGGAAGGATATGTGTCCTGAAGCTATGGACTGGAGAAGAGAAGTCCACTTCTGTCAGATGAAGGGGTACAGACTCGGATTCATCCAGGACAGTTTGTGGTCTTTTGTGTAGAATCCTGAAGACTTGGCAGTGTGGAGGAATGTCTTAGGTTTCTGGTTATAGAACCAGAAATTGCCTGAATTCCAAACATTTGCTTGAATAAGACACATAGAAATTGCACTATAACTAGAATGTCGTGAGGTTTGTTTTTTTTACATGGATGTCCTTTAATATTGGTGCTGCTTTTTCTGTAAAATGGAAGAATCCTTGATTATCCTTGGTTATGAGTATTGACGGTTACTTCTCTATTCAAGGAAAGAAATGTTTGCCGTGGGGAAGGCATGAAGAGGCTTGTGAACAGGTAGGGGGAGGGGACTGATGGGTATACTGTGTTTAGGTGACATCCAGTGGCTTCCTCATCGTAGGATGCTGTGTGCAGCAGAACGAATTGCTGCCTGGTCTTGTGCTGTCCCCACAATCGCTGGCTGTGTTGGAGCCCGCTGTGCCGTTGTGGTAGCCATAGTGTCCGTCCATTCAGGTATGACGTCCTTCTCCAGGGGCTGATCCCTCCTGTTAACGTGTCCCCATTATGCGAGATGAAGTCTCACCATCCTTCTAAGGACCATTCTGGCTATACTTCATCCAGGACACGTTTGTTCATTCTTTTGGCACATATAAAAACCTGCTTTGGTGACTTTGCCCTCCAGCTGTACCATTTGCAAGATCCTGGTACTAGCACACACTGCTGCGTGGTCATATGTTGTCCACGTGGAATGGTAGTGCATTTTAAAGGCGGATGTTATTGGTGGAGAACAGACTCCTTGTTCCTTGGTTTACCTCCTGCTGTTCTTCCCTGCATCCCTTGCTGGGCTCTTTGGCTGTGGTGTGGGTGAGTTCATGTAGCAGGTTGGCTCTTGGGAGGTGGAGGGGCAACGTGGGGGTCTATTGCAGGTGCCTGGAGCTAGCAGTTCCTGGGAGAAGGGAGAGGCGCACCCTGCACACCCTTGTTTGACTCATCCATGGGTCCAGGGTAGACCAGAGAGTGGAGCTGGCTCCCAGCGGGCACTTTCCATGTTTTCAGTCTAGCTGGGAAGCCTTGGCAGAAATGAAGCAACTGAGAATGTAAGGTTTCTAGTCTGATGAGGTTGCAAACCCCCTAGCTGCTGAGGAAGGAGGAGCAAGAGCTTGATCAGTGTGGGTGGCACACGGTAGCGGAGGTACCCTAAAGTGGAAATGAATCACAGGCCTGCTGTGGCAGGAAGCCACATGTGTTGGTTGGTGGCAGCAGGGGTGTCTGAGGATAGACATCTGGCTTAAGCACCAGTGCAGAAGGAGAGCTACCGAGATGTGTGGGAAGACAGGAGAAAAATGAGGTTAGGAGTTTAAGGACGTTGCCACGCTTGTCTTAGCTAGATGCCTGGCATCCATATGAGAAGTGTGATACTTAGCAGGTTTTCCAAACTGGGCATGCCCACACAGTCAGCAGTCACATCAAGACACAGCAGATGCCAGAAGCCGGGGAGTTAGTTCCTCGCCCAGTGCTTGGGTCCAGCTACAGCCTCTGTTACTTGAAGAGCCCTGCCACTAAAGCCACTCTTTGAGACAGGGGCTTTGGAGTGAAATAATTGAAAGTTTATTTCTGTGCTGCTGGCAAAATAGGGGACAGGCAGGATTTTCATCCTCAAAGCCGGTCCGAAACTGTCAGGCATGCACAGGGCTTTTAAGGGAGAAGCTACCTGCCTACAGGGACAGGTGTCAGTTTGAAAACAGCAAGAGTGGTCTGGGGAGGAGCATCTGTCCAGGGGCAGGCTAGGCAGACCATGCATCACAGCTGAAGTCCAGGAAGTTCTCAGTTGTCTTCTGAGCAGGGGATCCTCAAACTGGCTCTTCCTCTTGTTCCATGATCCTAAGAAGAGGGCTGTGAAGGTTTTATCTCAGTGACTCTTGCAAATTTATGTGTGATTTCCCGGGCCAGGTAGTTCTAGGAAGCCAGGAATTTTAAGAAAAAGAGGTAGAGAATTAGTCCTGACTGCCCACTTTGAAAATGGAGTTTGAAGGCACTGCCCCCCCCTTACCTCCTCCAGGATAACTGCTGGCCTGACTTCCGGTGTTTGTGCTCCTATAAATGGAATCCTACTGTGTCTGTCTGCTTTCTTAAGCTGAGTTAGGTTTCTGTGGTTGTGGTGTGTTCACTGTGCTCACAGTGGCCACTGGGTGAACAGATCACATGCTTATTTGTGCAGCATCGATGGATGTTTGGGTGGTTTCCAGCTCTGGGATGTTAGAAAATAGCACGACTCGGACCATTCTGGGATATGTATAATCTATACCAGTCATGAGCTCTGGAGGCACTGTTTCAGGAACTTCTGGTACCAGAAGACCAAACCCACTGCCAATGAGTCAATTTCGATTCATAGCAACCCTACAGGACAAAGTAGAACTGCCGCATAGAGTTTCCAAGGAGCACCCAGTGGATTTGAACTGCTGACCTTTTGGTTAGCAGCTGTGGCACTTAGCTACTACACCACTGGAGCTATTGGTAGAGCTGTTTTCTTCTGGTTTGGAATAATCATGTTGGTAGTTTCTCACTGCTAGCTAGTGAGGGGCTCAGTGCCATTGTGAAATGTCACACACAGCAGCTAGCAGCAAGGGAACTACCTACCCACATGGTTTCTAGGAAACTGAGTAAAGCAGCTTTGCCTGAGGCCCCAGGATTTGGGATCAGTTTCTATCTGACCATGCCCCAAACAGTCCCAGAAAGTGTGGCTGGCCACCCTTGGGCCCCTTTCTCCCTAATCTGGGATCAGGCAGCTGGACAGAGTGAGCTGTGAAGGACCCTTTATCTCCAGCAGCCACCGGTATTGGGGAATCATTTCCTTGGGCCAACGGATTAGCTTTATCTCAGTTTCCAGTGCTGCAGACAGACCTGTGAGCTTCATAACATTGCACTCCTAAACTGCTTTTTCTTCCCTGGCCTGCTTTCCTCATACTTCATGCTTAGGAGTTACCTATATCCTAAAAAAAAAAGAAAAAGATAAAAAGTCCGTATCCTGGAAGAAAAGCCTGTTTTTTCTTGTTTGGTCTGTTGAGTTCATATGAGATGTTTTCCCTCTCCTGTTATGGCATGCACAGAATGTCCAGGATTAAGTTATTGGCTGGTTGACCAAACTGTGTGCTCTGAATTCTTCTCTTTCTCCTGTATTTTTTTCACATCTGGAATTATAATCGCTAAATGCCATGCAGCATGATCTGCTGTATCCAAGGAAGAAGCATTTGATGAAAATAAACTAAATGAAAATGATTACTTTGATGGACTAGTAGTCCTGTCTTTTGAATTTAAGGCTGTTTTTAAGACCATGTGTCATTTTTATAATTAAAGGCTAACATATTGAGTTCGAAGTGGGGGCATTTCTTCTCCTGCACACATAGAATTTCTTCTTGGCTTTCTCATCCTCTTCTCAGCCTCTGCTTTTTTATCGTCTTCTCTCGTACTCTTCAGCCTTCTTTCTGCCCGTTCACAGGTGGTTTTCATTTCATGTCTAGACTTGAGCAGCAGGCAAGTGAGGAGGGCAGGCTTAGTGCTTCAGCCGGGCCTCCCATATGCTCCTCTGTTGGCTTATTGTGTTCTGCAGTCCTGTTCTTAGTCCAGGATTTGGTGGCTCCTGCAGGCTGCTTCCTTATGCTTCCCCTAGACCAGCACTGATGTCAGGAGGGATCAATCCGTGGAGAAGGGCATCGTTCGTGCTTTGGTAGAGTAGAGGGTCAGTGAAGAACAGGAATACGCTCACAAGATGGATTGACACAGTGACAGCAGCAATGGGCTTAAGCATAAAAACAATTGTGGGCATGGCGCAAGACCGGGCAGTGCTCCATTCCATTGTCTGTACAGTCATGATGAGTCTGAACCAACTCGACAGCACCTAACAAGAAGTACAGCAAGACTAGCACTTGTCCAATAGAAATATAGTCTGAGCCGCGTATATAATTTTAAACTTTCTAGTGACTACATGGAAAACCTGGTGGTGTAGTGGTTAAATGCTGTAGCTGCAAACCAAAAGGTCAGCTGTTCAAATCCACGAGGCACTGCTTGGAAACTGTGTAGGGCGGTTCTCTGTTCTGTAGGGATGCTGTGAGTCAGTACTGACACAGTGACAAAGGGTATTAATAGCTACCTAAAGGAGCCCTAACAGCACAGTGGTTAAGTACTCAGCTGTTAGCCAAAAGGTAGGTGGTTTGCACCCACCAGCATCTCTGTGAGAGAAAGATACTGTAGTCTGCTTCCGTAAAGAACAAAGCCTTGAAAACCCTATGGGATGATTCTGCTCTGTCTTAGGGGGTCGCTGTGAGTTGGAATCAATTTGATTGTACTGGGTTTGATGGTTTTGGTTTAGTAAGGACAGTGAAAAATGAAAAAGAAGCAGGGTGAAACTAATTTAATGCTATGTTTTATGTAATGCAATATGTTGAGCATATTTGAAATCAATGTAAAAATGATTAGTGAGACATTTTACATTTTTCTGTTTGTAGTAAGCCTTTGAAGCCCAGAACTATCTCAGTGCAATCTGGCCACATTTCAAGTGCTCAGTAGCCACACGTGGCTAGTGGCAACTAGGGTGGACAGCAAGCTCTAGATTTTGGCTGTGAAGATGGAGGTGGCTTGTCCAGGTGACAGGCATGGTCAGGGCCAGTGGTGGGGGTGCTTCATTACCTCTGGGGTGAGCAGTGTTTTATGCTTGCCAGAGGGGAGAATGAGCTCAGTAACTGCCTGGACAGTCTTGATACAAACTCCTGTCTCCCCAGTTCTAGAATGAACCCCTGCAATACAGTAATAGGACCTAAAAGAGACCTAAATTGTTAATGATGATTGCAGACATCTCTATGATTCCTGTTTCTGTGCTGAGTGCTTTTCGTATACTTAACCCTTACTGTTCTAGCTATACATTAGCTCCCGTGGTTTCCGCAATGGCCCTGTTAGTGTGATGCCGTAGATGGCCCCGTTTTTAGAAGGAGGATACTGAGGTACAGAGGGGTTCAGAAACTTCTGTGGGGGCAGCACAGCCAAGATTCTGGCCTGCTGGTGGCCAGTGGTGCAGTGGGATCCCTGTCTTTGCACCATACAGCCACCTCGCCCCTCAGAGTGCCTCCCATCGAAATTCTTGAGAGGATTAGCTGGCGTGCCTGAGATGGCTGTGTTCCTGAGCTCGGGTCTGTGCGTTTCCAGGCACCAGCATCACCAGTCCCCAAGTCCCCTCAGCAGCCTCCTGGCAGGTCATGCCCCGTTACAGGACTTCCTTTCTGCAGTCCACCTTATGCACAGCAGCCTCCAAAGAGGGCACCCCGATTTCAGTTTCAGGCTCACCGCTTGCTGCCTCTTGTTTTTAGGGTGAAATTCCAGCCCCTCTGGCAGGGTCAAGGAGCCCTGGTGGCATAATGGTTAGAGCTCAGCTGCTAAGCAAGTTGCTGACAGTTCAGATCTACCAGCCGCTCCTTGAAATCCTGTGGGCAGTTCTCCTCTGTCTTATAGGGTAACTGTGAGTCACAGTCAACTCAATAATGACTTCTTTTTTTGAATACCATGTTTAAAAGGAGCCTTGGTGGCACAGCAGTTAGGCACTCAGCTGCTAATTGAAAGGTTGACAGTTTGAACCCACCAAGAGATTCCGCAGGAGAAAAGACCTGGCGCTAGGCACCCTTAAAGCCCTGTGGGCAGTTCTCTGACAACATGGGGTCACTGTGAATGAGGATTGACTCCAGTGACAAGCAGCAACACTGCATGCCCTGCTTGCTTTTCCAGACCTTTCTGAGTACCTGCTTCCCTGCTAGGCTGGCCTCTTCAGACACATGGCGCTGGAAATTCTGGCATTGGTGGCTACTTTCCATGGTTGGGGCGTACCCACACTCCTCCTCACACAGCTGAGTTCTAGTCGGACCATAGCAGAAATGTTCCTTCCTCTAGGAAGCCTCTTCTCTCCTGCCCTTCCCAGACATCCCCCCACACCCTTCTAAACCATCTGACAATGTTCTGCTCTCCCGTCCGATGTAGAAAATGTTAAAAAGTCACAAAAATAATTATATTAGTGATAGTCTGCTGTCTATATGTTAAAAATGGGTTTCTGAGATCTTTTTGGAGGGGGCCTGTGTCAGTGTTGCTCATTGCTGTGTCCTCAGATGCTTACTCTCTGGTCCGTGAAGAATTGGCCATATGAACAAGGGGGTGCTACTTTCTCATGGTTTTGAAGCATAGAGTTTAAGGGCATATTTTCAGGGCTAGATTAAGGCATGGGAGGTCCCCAAATGCTGACAGTCTGTGGTGCCCACTCCTCTGTGTCCTCATGCATTCAAACGGGATATGTGAGTTGTCCCAGATTGAATAGTGTCCCCCCAAAATACATGTCAGCTTGACTAGATCATGTTTGCTAGCATTGTATGATTGTCTGCCCGTTTGTCATGTGATGTGATTTCCCTGTGTGTTGTACATTATGATGCAGTAAGATGGATTACCAAACCAAACCCACTGCCACTGAGTCAATTCCGACTGACACGGACCCTGTAGAGTGTGGTAGAACTGCTCTATGGAGTTTCCAAGGAGTGCCTGGTAGATGTAAACAGCTGACCTTTTGACTAGCAGCTATAGCACTAACCACTGGGGCACCAGGTTTTCCATATGAGATGGATTAGTTGCAGTTACATTGATAAGATCTGTCCCTCCAAAAAAAAATGTGTGTAGCAATTTGGCTGGGCCATGATTCCCAGTATGGGAATGGTGTCCCATATGGTGTCCTCCATTCTGTGATTTTTGTGATTTTCCATGTTGTAAATCCTGATCTTGGCCTATGGTTTATAGGGCAAGATTGGATTATGTTAAAGAGGATTGGGGTGGGACTGTTACTTGTTACTAAAGGTGTTTCCCTGAAGTGTGGCTTGTGCCACCTTTTATTCTGTAAGAGATAAAAGGGAAGCAAGCAGAAGGTCGGGGACCTCCTACCATCAAGACTTCAGTGCCTGGAGCAAACTGCATCTTTTGACATAAGGGTCCTACACCAGGATGCTCCCAGACCAAAGAAAGAATGATAAAACACAGGAGCTTCCTCCAAAGTCAACAGACAGTGCATTCCCCTGGAGTCCAAATTCCCTGACTTTGGACTTCCAGCCTACTGGCTTGTATGAGAATAAACTTCTTTGTTAAGGCCATCCACTCGTGGTATTTCTTTTAGAGCAGCACTCAGACAAGATGTGTAAAATTAGATAGTGTTTTATGCCAGTCTCTTTCGAGATACGAAAGAGGGAAACAAGCAGAGAGACAAGGGGACCTCCCATCACCAAGAAAACAGTGCCAGGAGCAGAGTGTGGCTTTTGGACCGAGGTTCAGACACTAAGATGCTCCCAGACCAGGGAAGCAGTGACTATGAGGACCTTCCTGCAGAGCTGACAGGCAGAGAAAGCCTTCCCTGGGACCCAGCACTCTGAATTTGGACTTGCAGCCTACTGGACTGTGAGAGAATACACTTTGCTTTGTTAAAGGCACTCAGTTGTAGTATTTCTATTATAGCAGCACTAGATGACCAAGACATGAGTTCCATGTATATGCTGACTTGTGTGTGTGCACACGCGTGTCTTAGCTGTCTGTGATGTAACTTCTTTGTAAAAGCAACTGTAGTGTTAGTGACTGAATACAAAAGGGGCGTATGCCATTTTATAGGAGAATGAGATGAACTGGATTATAAAATTTTTATTTAGCAAATGCAAAATACTAAGATTTTTCCTATATGCCACAGAGCATATATCCAGCAGAGCAGCTGCTGGATTGGAACTGCCAGCCCTTGGGTTAGCAGCTGAGCGCTTTAACCACTGTGCCACTAGGGCTCCTTAGAAAACAAATATTACAACAGATTACCACACTTTGTTTCTAGATAGATCTTTCATCTTTTACCATATTATAACTAAAAACATTTTTATTATTTGCTGTCACAAATTCATCACTGATTTCATTGTAGTTAAGTTGTCGAGTGGTATCTACTTCCATACACAATAAGGATGATGAATTGAGTCTTTTTTTTGAGTCGCTGTTGTACACTGAGGGTTTTTGAATCTGTAGGGGCCTCGGTGGCTTAGTGGTTAAGAGCTGAGGTTGCAAACCAAAAGGTTGGCAGTCCAAATCCATCAGCCCCCCCTCAGAAACCCTGTGGGGGGCAGTTCTCCTCTGTCCTGTAGGATCACTGTGAGTTGGAATTAACTCGACAATAGCAAGTGTGGGTTTTTGATTTTAGGGATGAAAAGGAGCATTCTGTTGTGATTTTGCGATCGTTCAAGTTAGGAATGTGCATAAAGCAGTTTCAACATCCTTCTTTTCGTGCACGATTCAAGTGTGTCAGTGACAGTGTACTATGTGGTTACGTGAGATGGACCTGTGACATTTGATGCTTCTGGAGTTCTCCTGTCATATACGATACTCGTTTCTTTCTGATGCTTTTGACGTGGTGCTTGGTAATCAGTACTTGACAGTGTTTGTTGTAGTTTTCAAAATCTTCTCTTAAATGTAGTCTGTTAGTGCCTAGGAGAGATCTGTGCATGTCTTTAAATTTATTTCTGAAGCTTGGGGAGTTGGACTCATCCTCTGAAAATTCTGCAGTGTATCATCCACATAGCCAATGTGAACATGTTCGTGTTGGCATTGTGTTAACAGTATTTTCACTGTCTCTTTTGGTGTCTGTTTGTGTCTGATCTTCAGCAGTATTGAGTCTAAGACGCCTCAAATCTGAATGTACAATTCCGGGATTGCGTTTGTTGCAAACAGCATACACTTCCCAATGTATGAGAGAGACATTTTCCTCATCGTTGACTACATATGTTTTAAGAGCTGTTCATTGTTGAGGAGAAGCTACAAAAAAAATGTGTCAAGTAACTGACCGGTAGGAAAAAAATCAACTGATTCTGGAAAAAAACCTACTGTGCTACATCCTACAAGATTGAGTGAATGTGCAGCACATGGTAGGAAAATGGCCCATTCATTACATTCTAAAATTTCTGTTGCCTGGCTTTTTAATGCCTTGACATACTGGCAGCATAGTCATAAGACTGGCCTTTGCACTTAGAAAAAATTAATTTTGCAAACTTCTCATAAATAGTGAAGTACTTGATTGGCAGTTTCTTTACCAGTATGACTCTCCAAGTTAGTGAATGTGATAAATCATTTGACCTGTTTTCCATCTCTTGGAGATAACAAAACAAAGCAAAAGCCGTTGCCATCAGGTTGATTTTGACTCATAGTGACCTTTAGCACAGAGTAGAATTGCCCCATAATGTTCCCAGGGAGTGGCTGGTGCATTCAGACTGCCAACCTTTTGGATGGGAGCTGAGCTTGTAACCACCGCTTACCCTAGAACAACACTTAGTGTATGAGAAAGGTCAGGAGTGGAATTTACAGACAAACTGAAATATCAAGCTGTACTTATTTGTTTGAAAATAATTGATCAAACATTTACACTTACTAAGTTTATAATTCTTCATGTGCTGTTTCAGACATATGATGGGTTGCTTTTCCCCTCTGTTACCATATTCTGAGACGTCACCTGCCAAAAGTGGGTCAGACTGAGTAACAGATTCCAGTAAACTCCCCAAAAATCCATTTTGTGAGGATCGGAATATTTCTTCCTCTAAAAGATAGACTGTGTTGATAAGTTGTTGTTAAGACAGCAACATTATGTTGCTGAACATCTTCCTAGTGCAGAAGTTCTTCATTAATCTGTTGGCAGTTCATGAGTTAATAACCATGTCTTTGGTTTAACTGTGACAGCGTACCATTGCTGTGAATGAAGCTGTTTTCATGTTTATCAGTCATACTCAAGTGCTCAGTGCACCCATGGCAAATTGAGAAGTCAGTGATCGTGGATGGAACAGTTTGAAAAGGAGACAATATACAGAGCCAGCTGATGGGGAGAATGCAGCAGCCGCTCCCTTCCCAGAATTTTCACTGTTAGCTTTGCGCCCTAGAAAATATATTCTGGCTGCAGATCCTTATTTGGTTAGCATCCAGAAATTTCTAATGTGAATTTTCAAGTGGTCCACTGTGATTTTGATGATCACTTGGCTTTGCTGGCCCTCTTTTGATCCAGTAATTTACATCACTGGAATAAAATTTATCCCAGAGAGCAGAATCTATATTTCTGTTATTTCTGGAGTCTGCAAAGTGGCATGTTTGGATTCTAAAACAATTTCCCTTTCTACACCAGTATTACTTGACTACAGTCAGGAAGGATTACAGAATTTGGAACCAATTCTACTGTATCTATACTGCTATTAGTAATTTTAATGTTAGTTGTTTCCGCATAATGATTTACACTAGTTAAATGGGAGCATTTAACGGAAGAGGTTTCGTCTGATAGATCAGGTTTTAGAAATGAAGTTACTTTTGGAATTGTCTTCAGAGATTCACGGATTCTTTTTGTCTCTATGAGCTTTTGTTCATGCATTCTGCTTGGTTGTCGTTTCATCTTACCCAGATGTGAAATGATGTCACTTTTTGAATTGGGTTCTGCCTTAGCAAATAAATTTGAATAATTGAAAATAAATGATTGACAGAACAAGTAAATTTAGAAAATAAAATTTACATTCAAGTTTGAACATTAACACAAGAATTTACATTTGAAAATTAGTAAAGACATTGATTTGGAACAGGACGTTTTGTTCTTCTGGTCAAAAGAAATAGCACTTACATGGCAATCAGAAATAACTTGCATTGTTGTACAGTGTGTGTTGGCGGACCATCTGCAGATCTTCATGCATGTTTTTTGTGTTGAAATGCGTAAAACTCCAGACTCATTGATGCTGAATCTTCACAATTTGTTGGATCACCCACTAAAGAGCACGATGCATCCACAGAGGTCTGCTTAGTCTGAAGGTACCCTTTAGTTCCTTTTGTGGAGGAAGGGTCAGCTGCTTGATGTGTCGTGTGATGATAGCTCCCCTAGCTTGCTCTTAGGTGGTCCATGAGAGAAAACTGAGTGTGAGGTTATACCCCATCAGTCCAAAATGAAAAAGGGGAGTATCACTGTTAGCATATTCAAAATCTGTGACGTGCACATTTGATTTCTGAGTGGAATCCTTCACCCCGCAATTCGCAATAGCTTTACTTGACAAACAGGTTCTGCGAGTCGCAACAGTATCAGTTTCTTTCAAGAAGATCAGCCTGAAGGGAAATGGAAGATCAACTACATTTCTGTAATTTTTATTATCTAAACATTCGCTTGATTTATTTCTTGGAGAAATTGTTCCATTTCCTTAAATGGAGGTCTGTGAATATTCTTATAGAGTGTAAATGTAATATTCTAGCAAATTCCTTGGTTGCTTTCTTGGAAAACAATTTTAGAAACACACTCTTTGTTGCAAAAGAAACATTCTGCATGATAAATAATGAATTTAGGTCCTTTTAATATGCCTCATACCTCATTGATTAGCATATGTAGAGTGTTACCAAGCACCACATCCTGTGTGAAATAAATATTAATATTTCCAGTATTTGGGGCGTGTTTGCTGTGTTATTGTTACTTCACATTATTACTCAAGGTGGTATTATGTAGGACCACGGTGAGTCGGAATCCACTTGGTGCAGTGGGTTTGCATCCAGGTGTATACCAGACAAAGTTATGAATATTATTGTTTCTGAAACTAAGGACACCACTGTGTATGTAAATATGGAACAGTTACAAAGTAACTTCATTGCATGCACTCAGTCCCTGACCTATTTGAGTTCCCACGCTCTTGCGCACCGCCTGGGACTGGAGGAGTTCCCATGAGTGCTTTGCTAAGATAGGTGTGAAAGGACCTTGTGTTTTATCGCCTCAGAGAGCACTGCAGGCCCTGCTGGTGGAGTTTCTGGATCAGCAGATGCTGATGTACACAGCAGTTTTCACAGACGGATCAGAGACTTGTTCTTTTAGCATAATGTTTGCTTGCCCAGTAACCCTTCAGGTGGGATCCAGTTACGTATTGGCTGACTGTAGCAAGACCTTGACTCAGCAGTCGCCTTCCAATTGTTTGTTGAAAGAGTGAGTGGGCTTCCAAGAGACCTGCCAAAATAAGGAGTTTCAGTCACGTGGGAGGGGACTGTAGGAGACAAATGTCAGCTAAGGTACTGGAACGATAGAGGCCCCCTAGCTTAAGTAATCTGCGGTTGGGCGCCCTCGTGACCGTGTGTGGACGTCATTCTCACGTGCTGGAGCTGCTGGCAGTGTCCTTTAGTGCCCCGCCAGTTCCTTTCCACTGTGGGGCTTGCTGCTGCTCAGGTCCTGTCTGCTTGGCATCTGTGGGTCAGTGCCTTGAACAGTTGGTGCCCCTGCTGTGCCAGCGCCCTCACGTGCGTGCTTGCTCATTGGGTAGTCCTTCCCTGGCCGTGTGACTAGGATTTAAAAGGAACTCGTGTGTTGGAGTCCTGGCTCTTACACACCTGAGTACTTCCTGTTGACTGTAGACATTTAGACTTGCTGAACTTCTTCCAAGTTTAAAGTGGCCCAAAATAAACTTAGCTTTGTCACCTGTGTGATTCTTCCTTCTCCCCCAGACCCTAAAATGCCAGGTCCCATCGCTCTCTCCTTTCTTCTCCCAGTTTGTTCCCAGCTATTGCCCCTCTGTATCCTGTTCTAGGGCCATAGCTCCTTTTTGCTGTGGGGCTTTTATAATGAGCCTGACTTTTCTGTCCCGATAGTTTGCTGATTTTTTTTTGCGGGAGGTGCCTGGCACTCACGCATCTTCCAGGATACTGCCTGCCTGTGCTGCCTGACTGAGGCGTATTTCCGAAATCCTGCTTTGGTGGTGTCACTTTCACACACGGAGACCCTCAGAACCTTACTGTTTGTTTTTGGGATGGCAGGACCTGAGTTGACCTAGACTCCGATATTCGCTTTCCCATCGTGTTATATCTAGTGTTTCCCTTTATGCTGGTCTAGTTTAGAAGGTCCTTGTTAGAAGGTGTTCATGCTGGGTCCCAGAATTACTTGTGTTAAAGTGACTCTCAGTGACTTTCCAGTTTCTTGTATTGAGTTGTTTATTCAGTCTAACAACAGTGCTTGCAGTTCCTTATCTTAAGAGAGAAATCTCTCATGGGAAAACAGCTGCTAATTACTGCTTTGTTTGTGACATTTGTGGGTTTTTTATTTTCCTGTAAAGTGGTTTGCCTGTATGACTTGCTGTCACATGGGTCAGCTGCCAGGGAGCTGTTACGCGTAAGGCTCTTTGTTAATGCTGAGTGGGGCCTGGAGGGACAGTTCTGGGAGAAGTTTCTTCAGTTGAACCGTATGTTCACCTTGGGGTCATGTCTTGCTCCTGCAGATGTCTTCTTCCTTGAGGGGTGGCCTGTCGCCCCTGTTAACAATCAGAATTCTTACGTAGGCTGGGTGTCGGCTGGGTGTCAGCTGGCTGGCTGCTGTTACGAGCTCCATCACCAAGTTCCATGGCATCTTCCTCTTCCGGGTCTTTCGCATCCATCTGCGCCTTACCTGCCCTGCTCCTCCTTCCTGCAGGGATCTCAGTGGCCTCTAGACTGTGCCGTCCCTTGGCCTTCAGCAGGACAGTGGGATCTTGCCCACTGTCCTGCTTGAGAACTCTTAGGGTGCCCACACAGCCTTCTTGAGGGCATTGCTGCTGGAAACCCAGCAGGCTGATTCTACCCTGACCTCTAGGGCTGCTGTGAGTTGGGATTGACTCAACAGCTCTGGGTCTGGTTTGGTTTTATGTTGGGTGTGATAGGTTAACTTATGCACCCCCCGCACCCCCAGAAAAGCAAGTACTGGAATCCTCACTCAGGTATCTGTGCATGTCGTCCTGTTTGAAAATAAGAGTTTCTTCTTTTAAATTTTATTTATTAAATATTTTATTGTGCTGTAAGTGAAAATTTACAGCCCAAGTCAGTTTGCCATATAGAACCTGGTATGCACACCTCTGTGCACCTCTAGCTGTTCTCCTAACCCTGCGACAGCACGCTGCCCGCTCTTTCCATCTTCACATCTCACCTCTAGATGGAAGCTGCTCCCACATCCTCATGTATACGTGAGGTCTGACAGTTAAGTCCGAGAACTTGATTGTTGTAACTGCTACATACCGCAGCACTGCTGAATATCACTACAGTCACCTTTGAAATACTCCCCTTGGGGAGCCATGCACCAATGTCAGTGCGTAGTACACCCTTAAAAAGCAAATTTGGAACTCTTTCTGGAATGGCCGTTGCGCACAGTGGCACGTCCGTGAACTTAATTGTGTAGTTGTCTGTGAGGGAGTTTTTAGCCAGTAAACCAACAACTGTGTTGGAGTACCCTCTGTTCTCACCTGATCTGGCCCCCAGTGGCTTTTTCCTTACCCAAAGAAAAGGGAAATGTCGAAAGGAAAACATGTTGATGACATTCAGGACATCAAGGGTAATACAATGACAGCCCTGATGGCCATTCCAGAAAAAGAGTTTTAAAATTGCATTGAAGGGTGGAATAGGCACTGGCTTTGGTGCCTAGCTTCCCAAGGAGAGTACTTCAGAGGTGACCACAGTGATACTCAGGAGTGAGGAACAGAGCTTTTTTTTCTAGGATAAGTTTGCGAACTTCATTGTCAGACCTCGTATTTAAACCAAGAAGCACTATAGCCAGGTCACTCTGTGTCTCACAGTCCTGTCCACTCTGTCTGGAGAGTTGGCCTCTGTACAGGTTTCAGCTCTGCGCTAGCTGCGAGTCCAGGGGGCCATGTCCCCACAGGACCCTCCAGGCTGTCAGACTGTCAAGTCTGGTCTTTTTTTAACAGAGTTCTAGATCTGTGCCCCCATGGAAATAAAGTTGTCTTTATGGCGTTAGTTAGATCATGCCCAAGTAGAGTGGGTTCTAAATCTAATCAATTCTAACTTATGAAATGAGCGGATTAGACACAGAGATACACCGGGAAGGACTGACTGTGCGAGAGAGTCGTCTAGAAGCTCGGGAACCAAGGAGTGCCTGAGACTACCTACAGGGAAGGTTTGACACGGCTGAGACCCTGATGGGATTTTTAGGCCCCCGAAAAGTGAAAAAATACATTTCTGTTGTGTAAGGCACTCATTTGTGGTGTTTCTGTTACAGGCATACTAGGAGACTGAGACAGAAAGGACTGTCCTTGTTTTTAGGACATATTAAAAGATTTGGGACTGAAGTGTGATCCTGTCTTCAGCTTGCTTTCAAATCGTTAAAAATAATGGGGCTATTATATAATAGAGCAGTAGAACAAGAATGGTAAAATGTTAGCGTTTGGGGGACCTGGGTGAAGGGCATGTGGGAATTCCTTGTATTCCTCTTGTGTTTTTTTCTTGCGAAGCTTGTTGCTTCGTGCTGCTCTGTGGGGTTTGCAGTGTCTGCCCTTTCTGCAGTCACTGCCGACATCATTTCCCACAATGCTGAGCTCCCTCCACGGTTTGTCTGGCTTCCTCTGGCATCAGCAGAAAGTAGGGTTTCTTTTCCCAACTGTGCGTTGTGCTGCTGCAAGGGGTGACTTCATTCTTGGTGGGTTCCCCCAGGTGTCTGCTGACGGCAACACGGGTCAGCCAGCTCTAAGCCGCAGACAGGTCTGGGTTGGCCGAGGTATACAGCTCTCCTGTGAGAGAGCACTGAACCCTCCTTGGTGGCTTCTCAGCCAGAATGCAGGTTTCAAAATACAGGTGAGAGCATTTGTTTAGAGACCAGTGAGCATCACTGACACATTCTGGTCTAGCCCTTGCTGTCACATAAGGAGGCACAATGCTTTCAGAGCCTCCTGTTCCCCTCTGCATTTGCTGGTCACAGATGGGCCTCCCCCTGCCGTGACAGAACCGCAGGTCTGATGGTTAGGGCAGAGATCCTGGGTTGACGATGTGCTGCATGGGAAAAGGGACATCCCTGGGCTGTGGCAGCGTCCCTGGGCCGTGGGGGCATCCCTGGGCAGTGCAGGCACTTAACATTCAGCTGCTGATGGAAAGGTCAGGAGTTCAAGAGCAGCCCCCACCCAGAGCAGCCCCCGAAGAAGGCCCTTGAGATTTCCTTCTGAAAAATCAGCCACTGGAAACCTTACAGAGCTCAGTTCTACTCCGACACACATAGGGCCAAGGAGCTGTGGTGGCGCAGTGGTGAAGCCTTTCTGCCAACAGAAAGGCGAACAGTCTGAACCCACCAGCTGCTTAGTGAGAGAAGAGACCTGGCAGTCGTTTGACCCCAGCCCAGGAAGCCCTGTGGCACAGCAGTTCTCCATTGTCCGCTGGGGTCATTCAGCAACATGTGAGGTCACTGTGAGTCTGCAGCAACTGGTTTTGTTTTGGTTTTAAAACAGGAAGTTAAAATAGCGAAGATTTAATTCTCTTTGTCAAATTGATTTTTCTGTTGTCTTGCAAATCCTTGGCCCTTGCAGGAAGTCACACACTAACTGACAGGAATCACAGAAATAATGCCTTAACAGTTTTCATAGCTTTTCTAGAAACATCAAAACCAGATAAGGAGCCGGTGGAAGACCCAGGCACCAGTCAGGACCCCCAGCCAGAAGCAGTCCAGATCCCTGCTCCTGATGCGTATCTTCAAAGGATCCTAGAGACCTCTGAATAGATCCTCCTCTTCACCCCTAATCAGTCACTTTGTTTCCCTGGTGCCAGCACCAATACCTGTATTTACATTTACGTGCAACTCCACTCCTTAAATATACCAACAGTCACCTGATGATTTTTGATCACTCACCCTGCTACTTGTCTCAGAGACTGGCTTTTTTGGGGCAGGTAACGAGAATTTGGAGTTTTCTCTGCTAACAGCTTGTGGCATGGAAAATGCGAGCTTCATCCAGCTGTCACTGGATTTTATCCAACTGAGGGTAATCTTCTATGCTTTGGGCTGGAATTGCCCATGAAATCTTGGGGTGGCAGGGCAGTTCTGGCTTCAAAGAAGGATCTCTAAGCTGCAGCCTGAGGTTAGCTTGTGGGTGGTCTGCTTATCAGAATTTACAAGGTAAGGGGTTAGTTCCTTGGCGAACAGAGTGTGCTGAGAACAGTGATGTGCTTCTCTGGTCCCGTTTTCCTGTCTGGCTCTCCCTCCAGAGAATTTCCTAACCTTCCTGGTTGCACCCTGTTTTCTCTAGACTAACACCCACCCCATTCTCTCCTTCCCCTTTAATCTTAAATGTATCTCCTCCCCCACTTATTCCAGCTTCTTATTTCTCACCCCTAAATAGCCATAGCAGATGGTTCAGTTTTTGATGTTTTCTTCTGCTTGCTCTAAAAAGCCACTGAGTGAGAATCATAAAATTTGAATGAGGCGAAGGGCAAGAGAAACATTCCCTCCCAGCCCCTACTTTTATAGAGAAGCAAACATCCTTAGAGCTTTTATGTGACTTGCCTGTGATCAAACGGCGAAACAGTTGAGTGTTTACTTTCTTTCTTCCTCCCTTAAATATATCAAAACAGACCAAGGTACCCATTTTTTCCTTGGTGGGGGGAGTTTGATTGTGTTGACACCCTCCCTGTTACATACACATCCCAGTGGCCATGAGCTGATTCTGGCTCCTGGTAGCCTCACATGTCAGAGTGGAAATGTGCTTTGTAGGTTTTTTAATTTTTTTTTAAGTTTCTGCATGTACTATTTAGTGATGCCTAAGGTTGCCATGAGTCAGATCTTACTCGACAGCACTTGGCTTGGCTAGTGGTATCACCCTTCTGACTCTCCTTTTCTGAGCTGTTCTTTCCCTATTAACGTAACCACACTGCCCCCTAAGTTTCCTGTCTTGTCTTTCAAGTTGCTGTTACCAGTTTGATCCTAGATAGATAGTTCTCCAAAGAGCTGTAATGCTCAAGGCAGAGTTGGTTGTGTTTTTTTTTAAACCAATGAAGCTAACCTGTTGTTTGGTTTTAAGATGACATCAGGGGAGCACCCTAAGGTTCTCATTGGCTGATTTTTTCAGAATTAGATCACCAGGCCTTTCTTTCTGGGTGCCTCTGGGTGGACTCAGACCGCCAGACTCTCGGCTAATGGCCACATTTGCACCATGTGGGAATTCCTGATGCATATGTACAGGGGTTCTGGTCTGCTCTGGACGTGTAATACATGCCTGATGTTTGTGGAATCTGGCCACGTGACGGAATCAGTCTTCATGACTACCTGTCTCAGGAACCAGGCCGAGTTTTGGTTAGCTTCTCTGCAGCAATCTGGTTCCAGGCCAATGACCGGTAGATTCCTTCATTCATCTGTTCAATAAATATTTACTTACTACTTTTTATGGATTGGGCACTGTTTTTGGTTCTGTGATCATAGGAGTCAACAAAATGGACAGAATCCTGCCCTAGGAATCGTCTGTTTCATGGGGAGAGCAAACAGTAGGCAAATAGTTCCCAGTATCCTGGAGGAAAAGAAAGCAGGAAGGAGAATCATGGGGCAGACAGACAGCGCTGCCCTTTTCACAGAGGATGGTCAAGGAAGCTGAGCTTTGAGCTGACAGCAGGGCACAGACAGGGAGAAAGGAAGCTGTGTGGAGGAGGCGCGGAGAAAAAGGGCGACTGAGGCCCTGAAGTGGGGCTGAGTGTGGGAACCAGCAGGAGGCCCCCTTGGCTGAAGTGCCTGAGCAGGACCAGGAGGAAGGTGAAGAGAGGCCTCTAGGTGTGACTTGGATAGAGTCACAGTGCTCTTCGCATCTGTGCCCCTCCAGTACAATTTGGAGAAGTGCCGTCTGTTAGCTGTGGGGCAGGCTCTAGTTAGAGAGAAGGGTTAAGTGTGCTGAAGGCTCAGAATTCGTTGTCCCCACACTTAAACCTGTAGAAGCAGACAGCTGAATGATACTGATATGTCATTAGCATTTGAGTTGATCTGAATTTGAGTAAAAAACACACCTCAGAATCATCAAAGGCTTTTACGTCTTGGCTGATGCTGAGAATTCCTACAGTGTGGAGTCTGTGCACACGGCGGCATTTTTATTTCTCACCAAGAATGCTGGGTTCTTGGCTCAGGCTGTTGGGGGACTGATAGATCTGGAAATCTCTGGCCTAGAACCTGTTCATTCCCCATGCTGGCCTCTGGCCTTGAGAGCCTGCCAGGAGGGCTGGGTTTCTCTGTGGCACACGTGTGTGCCTTCCGCATTCAGAGCACCCCCAGTGGAGGCTGGGCGTGTACATTCAGACCCCTGTGTGACTGCCTGCAGAAGCGTACCTTTGTACAGGCGAGGACTCAACCACACATCTAGATGAATGAAGCATTTCTTGTAATTGTGCATCCCAAGTGAGACAAAAATACAGAAAGGGACTGGAGAGCCAGACTTAGATATCATGGATTTTTCTGTGAGTTTCAATTTTGATGTTATGTTTAATTATTCTTTAAAATTAGGCAGTATTCAAATTTTTCATATTTAAAATTACTGTATATCAGGGGTTCTCTAGCAAGGGCAGCTTTGCCTTCTGGGGACGTCTTTGATTGTCACCGCTGTGACTGGATGGCTAGGGGTTCTCATGGTGGGTAGAGGAGTGTCACTTAATGTCCTGCAGTGTATGACTGGGGGACCTTGGCATCATATCAGTTGGATACCTCTGATCAGGCTGGGATTCTGAGTGAGCTTTGGTCGTGGATGAGATTCTCTCCCCCAAAATTATGTGTCACTTTGGCAGTGCTTGGGAGCTTGGCTTTTAACCAGAAAGAAGGCAGCCCTTTGAATGTCCCGGGCACTCGCTGGAAATCCTGTGTGGCTCTTGTACTCGGTCACACAGGGTCACTGTAAGTCAGGAGTCGACTTGATGGCAGTGGGTTTCAGTTTTGGTTTTGGCAGGCTGTGATTCCCAGTACTATGTGGTGGTCCCCCGTTGGGTCATCTGATGTGATTTTCCTGTGTGCTGTGAGTCCTGTCTAAGATGTCAGTGTGACATGGGAGAGGCAGTTACGTCACTGAGGCAGGACTCACTCTAGAAGATTCCGTTGTGTCTTCAGTTCATCTCTTGAGCTAGAAAGTGGAGGAGGGAGCAGACAGGGGACCCTCCTGTCACGAAGAATGCAGAGCTAGGAACAGAGCATCTCTTCTGGACCATGGGTTCCTGCACTGAGAAGCTCCTAGACCAGGGGAAGATGGATGATAAGGACCTTGCTTCAGAGATGACAGGGGGAAGAAGCCTTCCCCTGGAGCTGGCTCCCTGAATTCCAACTTCCAGCCTCTTGGCCTGTGAGGGAATGAATTTCTCTTTGTGGAAGCCGTCCACCAGAGGTCTTTCTGTCACAGCAGTGCTGGGTGACTAAGGCAGGTTTCGTAAAAGAAAGTTGCACTGCTGAGACTGATTGAAGATGGTCGCTATTGTGTGTCATCAAGTTGAATTTTGGTTCATGGTGACTCCCTGTGACAGAGTGAAACAACCCTGTTGGAGTTTTTTGGCTGTAGTTTATGTGGAAGCCGATAGCCAGGTCTTCTCCTGTAGAGCTCTTGGTTTGGTTCAGAACGGCCAGCCTTCCTGTTAAGCAGCCAAAATGCCTAAGCCTGACGTCACCAGGTCTCCTGTGGTTACCCGAGGTTAATGACCTAGGTCACAAGAAGACGGCCATCTGCTAGGGTGGACAGGGGAGGAGAGGTTGACTTCAAAGCTGATAAAATAAAACGTGTCCATAAGTCCCTAGATCATGCTGATGGTCTGCTGAGAGGTTGGAGACTCGAGTCCCTCCAGGGGCGCCATGGGGGAAAGACCTGGCACTCTGTGTGCATCAAACTAGCCACGACTGACCAGGTGGGGCACAGTTCTGCCCCGAAACACATGGGGTCATCGTAAGTCGGAGTCATCTGGGAAGGCAGCTGGTTCACACCTGGTTCACGTGTCAGCAAACGCACCTTGCGCCATGTGCAAGGCTCTGGATTCTTGATTATTGACTGAATCATTGTCCCCTGCTCCATGCCACTGTCCCCACTGCTTGTGTCATGGGGCGCGCAGGGACAGGGCTTCTGTGAGGCTGCGATGGAGCAAGCTGTGACCACAGTGGCCATCCACTGCCGCCCTCCTGAGCTGTCCGTCTCTTGCACACCCTCACCATGTTGTCATAGTTACACTGCCCTGGACCACTTTGGGTTTCCAGAGACAAGGCTCTGCCTGCCGTTTCGTCCCAGATGTGTTGGGGGACTCAACGCACTTAACTTTTGGAAATCGCTCTTGTGTCTGCAGTGGGACGCCCCTGTTCCTGCTCCGGATGAAAGCAATTTAAAATGCATGTTGTTCAGGAGCTAGTGTCCTGCCCTCTAAAAGGTCATGTTCTAAAAACCAGCCTTGGAAGTGTCCTATCAGAGGGGCGGGCTTTGTGTAACGCTTCCTGGCATTGCTTCCCATGCCTCTTCAGCTCCCCTGTGGCCCTCGCAGCAGGGCTTTCTCCAGGGTCAGCATCCCTCAGTGTCCCTTTCTCTTTAGAGTGGTCTTAACGCTCCCCTTCATCCCGGTGGCCCCAGAGCCTTAGCTGCTGCCTGTGAACAGCAGCTGTCCCCTTCTTACACACCAACAGATGCCTCATTTTGTGTAAGGAAGCAGCATGCCTGCTTATAAAAAGTTCCTGGCCAGTTTTGCAGCTGGAGGTGTCCCTGTGCTGTCCCAGCCAAAAGGATGTAAATAGCTTCAGCCAGCGGTTTCTGGGACATCGGTGCTGTCCTTTCCTTCCTGTCGTGTTCCTCTTCTTCCTTCTATGCAATGTGGAGAAGAGGTTGGCCACATGCTCGTGCTACAAGTGCAGAAGGCAGTAGATTGGGGACACGGGTGGCATTGCAAAGCTACCGCACTGGGCCCGCTTATCCCCACACTTTGTGCTCTGTAGGGAAAGTAAACCCCTCTTTGGCTCAAGGAATCATTGGGTGGTACCCCTGGTACCTTGGAAGAAAGGTCTGGGGATTTGCTGAAGAAGCAGCTGTCGGAAACCCTTGCAGAGCCCAGTACTGTTCTGCCACCCGTCGGGTCACGAGGAGTTAGAATCCACCACAACAGCTGGTTTTTCCCTTGGTTGGAAACCGCAGCAGGGGAAGTTCTGTCGCGTGCAGCTGAGGGCAGGCCCTCCAGAGAGCTTTAAGCCTGTGCTTTCAGCTGTCCTTGGGATTTATCAACCTGAGTGGCCCCCTGGCATTTGTGAAACATCAAGGTCAAACTGACCTTCCTGTTACCACGGTTCCTTCTCCTGATTGTGGCGTCTCTCTTCAGAGGCCCAGCTCTCCATCCTGTTCCCTGAGTTAACTTGCCCCGTGCCTGCCTGTCTCTAGACACCCTCTCCCCTCCCTGGTGTACCATCTTTTCTGAGGCCCAGGGATAGTTTTGCTAAGAGTGCCACTGTAACCTCTTCAGTGCCCGCTGCCCCAGGCTTGCCACCCTCCTTGACTGCTGCCTTGCTGCTCCCAGGGTGCTGTCACTGCATGTGACCCCTCAGTGGTCTTGACTTCTGCCGTCCTCCATGCTGTCACCCTGTGGACCTGTCTTGTCTTTGCTCCTATGCAGGGGTTTCTGGAGGGATGGATTTCTGGAGGTAGGTCTATGGCAAGAGGAAGAGAGGAAGAGGGTAGGGGCTGGGGACCAGGAGAGGAACTGAGCAAAACTGGGGTCTCAGCTGACCCTTCGGGAGCCCTGCCACTAGAATTGCCCCACAGAGTGGCCTCCCCGGAGGCAAGGAAACCATCTGTTTGTACCCATGTCAGTCATTGGCTCTGGGGACAGAGAGATGCAGAGACGGGGACAGAGAAGGGGTACTGGTGGCTCTCATGGCAGGTCTCTTGCAGCATGGAGCATCCAGCTTCTGGCTTTAGCATCTGCCCCTTGGTCCCTCCCATGTGCACTGCCCCAGACCAGTCTTCCTTCTGTCCTGAGGATCACACATGACGCCCACCATCCTACATGCCCAGGAGAGATAATCTGGGGGACTGACAGGCTCTGTCCTCATCTCCTGCTGTCACGCACACCCCTTGCCTTGTTTTCTTGGCCATTGCTAGTCATCCCCCTCCCCCCCTGTGGCCTGTCTCATGATAAGTGCCGTGAAGACAAAGCCTGTCTATGGGACCATCCACATGTGCTCTTTTGGTCCGTGTGGCTTATCTGTAGCTGCTTTATTATTTTTGCCAACCCTTCTGCATGTTGTGTGAGTTCACGGAGCTCGGGGCATGCGTGCACGCCATGGGGCTTGTGGGCGCTCACTTTGGAGAAGGCTTTGGTGAATCTTCTTGCGTCTTCCGTGAACAGTGCAGCTGCTTCGGGCCAGTTGAGGCAAGAGGCCAGCCCTCTGCAGAGAAAGGGCCTCTATTACTGTGAGTTTGTATGTTGATTCACTCACCAGCTTCTTGGAAGTCCTTTTGATGCTTAAGCAGAGCAGAGTTTGAGGGGGTTCCACAAAAGAGGGGTGACAAAGCCTCTGCTCCTAAGGCAAGTTGGACTGGCCTGAAAATCAGCTTTCCCCATTTCACCTCTCTGTGACTGTGTTTTTTACCAGTTCAGCAAACATGCAGTCCTCTCCGAATGAGACGACTCCTGAAAAATCTAGTAATTTTTTGGGGGGGGTTTTAAATACTTCGTATATGAGTTATTGTCCTTAACATACTAAAGCAATGACCAGAGATTCTTAAAATTTTGTTTGAGTGGTTTTCCAGTGTCTTGTCCTCATAGCTTAAGAATTTCCCTCTTCCTAAATGAAAGTAACTGGAAGTTTTCAGAATGAGGGTAGTAATGTTCAGAGTTCAGGTAGCATTAAAAGGAGTACTGAAGGAGAAATGAACTCCCCCATGACCGCACCCCCGGCGATGACATGTCGGTCTGCCTTTCTCCAGGCGACTTTATACCTGTATACACCTCTGGGTACATAAATGGTATTCCCTGTGGTCTGATCATTTTCATTAGCTGAAAGTCTAAGTACCAGTGAATGGTACTTAATGGGATATAGTTACTCTAATAGTGGAAAAAGCATGCGGACGATTCAGTGTTTATGTAATTGAACCTTGAAGTGCAACCCCTTCTCTCCCAGACAGAACATGAAAGGTAACAGAAATGAATGAAAGCAGTGCAAGTGGTACAGAAACTGTCCCTTGTCAACTGGGAAACCCTAGTGTCAGCTGTCTGTCAGGCTGACCTTCCTTCTGTGGTGCTGAGGGGTATGAGATCTAAATACCAAAAACAAACAAACAAAAAACCTACCACCGTCAAGTTGATTCTGAGTCATAGTGACCCTCTAGGACAGAATAGAGCTGCTCCGTAGAGTATCCAGGGAGCACCTGGGGGATTTGAACATCTGACCTTTTTGGTTAGCAGCCGTAACACTTAACTGCTACACCACCAGGGTTTCCAGAATCGGAATGGTCTCATAAATCAACAGAAATGCCTTGTAAGCCCCAGTTAGGGGAGTCAGTGAAACTCAGATTCTCACACCTTCAGTAGACACTTCCCAGAGCATACACTGTGTGTGCACACTGGTTTGGGCCCAAAGGCCGTTTTCGTGCCTTATTTTTCTGTGTCAGTAACTGTGAGTACCTAACGCTTTAGTGTTTCTCAAGCCTTGGTGTTGGTGTCAGTTACCTTGGAGAGGGTGTGAAGGTACAGATTCTGATTCAGTAGGTCTGAGATAGGGCCTGAGACTCTGCATTTCTCTCCTGCTCCCAGCAGGGGATGGTACTGCCATCACAGATCACGCTGTGTGTTGTTACTCTTATTGTCCCTTGCCATCAAGGCCTTGCTGACTCAGGGCAGCCCCACCTGGACAGAGAACTGCTCCAAAGGGTGTTCACAGCCATGACTTGTCTGAAACAGACCCCCAGGCCTGGCTCCCAGAAAGCCACAGGCAGGTCAAGAATGTCCACATGTTGACCAGAGTCTAGTGATGAATCTTTAGCAGCACATCAAGACGTAAGGTCTTTGTATAGCAAGGCTTTGCAGTAGTGTTTATGGCTTGTACTATAACATTCCAATAGGTTCTCCATTGTTCAGCATTTTAGGTGTTGCAGTAGAGCTTATACTTTATTATCCGCCATTATAATTTCTGTTAACGTTCAGTTTAAGTTTTAACCGTGCGCTGGGTTGAATAGTGTTCCCCTCCCAATTCATATTCTTCCCAGGGCCTCAGAATATGTCTTTATTTGGAAATGAGGTCTTTGCAGATGTAATTGGTTAAGCCACTGTGAGGTCACACTGGAGCGGAATCAGCCCTACCAGAGTGGCTGGAGATAGATAGACATGAGGACAACATCATGGGACAGTGGTAGAGAGTGGCACGATACGTCTGCAAGCCACGGAATGCCAAGCTCGGACACAGGAGCTGGGACACAGGCATGGGACAGATTCTTCCCCTTGAGTCTTCAGAGATAGCATGGCCCTGGTGACCCCTTGATTTCAGACTCCAGACCTCCACAGCCATATGGGACCGTTTCTGTTGTTTCATGCCCCCAATCTGTGGCACTTCTTGCGGCAGCCCTAGGAAACTGAGACAGTGTTATGGGGCGGGGGAGGCATACTCTTCTTGAAAGTTTATCTTTTTTGATGACAGGCTAGAGACATATAATGCACATCCCATTCAATTTGAGACGCTTTTAAGGGCCTGCTGTGTACTCAGGGCTTCCTGCATGCCAGGGGCCTGCTGCGTCTCAGGGGCCTGCTGTGCACCAAGCCCCTTCCAGCATGTTGGCGCTACAGAAATGAGCAGTTCTGCAGGCGCGGCTCGGAGGCCGTTTCTGTCTCTGAGTCAGTGAGTTTTCACCCCCGATTTCTAGCACTGCTGACTGAACGTGGAGGGACACGGCCTCACCCCTCGCCATTGGACCTTGTACGAGGACTGACATTTAAGCTTGCAGATTCATCCTAGAAACAGTTCTTCACCTCCTTGCGGGACATCACCACGGTCACCGTCAAAGTACTCCCTTTCGGAAGCTATGCACCAGTGCCAGTGCCTAGTCCACCCTTAGGAGCAATTTTGGAACTCTTTTTCTGGAACAGACCTTGTACAAAATGCGTCTGATGATAACAGGATGAGGAGAATCAGAAATGGGTGTTGTACGTCATGGAGAATGTCACTGTAGATGTGAGAAGGGTTGAAACGACAAATGGTGTTATGTATAGTTCACCACAATAAAGATTTAAAAAAAATTAAATATAGACAGTGAGACCAAAAAAAAAAAAAAAAGCAGGCACGTTAACTTCCTGTGTGATACTGATAGCAACATCAAAAACACTTTATAGTGCCTGTTGTATGCAGCCACCCTTCTTAGCACTTGGTACGTTACATCCCATATATTTCTCATAACAACCCCACAAGGTAGGGAGTATTACTCTACCCATTTTACAGATGAGGATACTGAGCTCCATACAGTAACTTGCCCAGAGCTGCTCAGCTGGTAGGATGATGAGCCCTGTATTTGAACCCAGGAGTTCAGGGTTGTGGTTTCTGTGCTCTGGCGCTGTCTTTCTCGTGACCTTCTCCAGTTCCATTTAAAAAAGAAAAAAAAAGTGTTTTGAATGTCTGAATGGATTCTGTGTGTGTGGCATGTGACAGTGACAGTGGTAGCGAGAGAAGGAAGGAACTGGGACTGTGGACCTTCTCCTTCCTCCCAAGCTCCTCCTCTCCCTGCCTGCTTGACTGCTTTCCTGAAAGGTGCAGCAGTGTCACCGCTCAGCCCTCAGCAGAAAGCAGGAACCGCTGTGGATCGTTCAGGCAGAAAGTGCTGCGGGAGGAACTGCCGGTGCGGAAGCGGGGAGGCTGTGCTGCTCAGAGACCAGGGGCGGGGAGGGCCCCCTGTGGCATTTCTGTTAGAGCAGCTGGATGACCACGGCACCAGCTGAGAGGAAGTCTAGAGCTCACAGGCTCAACTGCCCCAGCAGCAGAGGAGGAGGTTAGCAGATGGCAGGAGAGAGCTGGAAGCCAGCTGACACCAGGCAGCATGCGAGTGGCGGGAAGGGACCAGGTGGGGCTCTCCTGATGGTTCTCATTAGGCCAGGTTGGTTCTGCGGAGGTCCACTTTGGTGTAACGTGAGTGTCAGTCTGATCATAAAGACACAGGCATCCTGGGAACTTGAGTGTGATATGTGCCGAGTTGCTATGAGTCAGAATTGACTCGGTGGTTCCCACCGCTTGGCTGCCGTGCACCCGAGAACCACAGATTCATGGGGCTTGAAAACCACCCATGGTCTCAGTTCTGGCTTCTCGTTTGAGAATTCAGTGTCTTCTTCAGCCCAGGTATACAAATACCCGCTGCTTTTCAAAAGTTGTCTTTATGCCCGTTTGCTTTTACAAAAGATCTCACATTAGTACCTGTTTTCTCTAACTGGAAGAAATCTAAAGAGGATTTTCACTTTTATGAAGAAAATATGAAAAGCGGAAATAACATTCAGCATTTGTTCTGCAGTGAACTTTTAAAAGGGGAAAAGCAAAAATGAAACCCACTGCCATCAGGTTGATTCCAATTCATAGTGACCCTACAGGACACAATAGAATTGCACCACTAGAGTTCCCAAGGAGTGCCTGGTAGAGGCAAACTACCGACCTTTTGGTTAGCAGATCTAACACTAACCGCTAGATAACCAGGCATTCCTCGGTGGGGGAAGTACACCCCAAACAGCAAGAGTGGCATCTCTGAGCTACTCCTCTGGGAACTCCACTCAGCATCAAACTGCCAGAGCTCTGAGCTATGTCTGTGAGTACCTGGCCTGTATTGTCATTAATTTGTACGTTCATTAGCAAGATACGTCCTAAGGTGTCACAAAAGCCTAAAAAACACTTATTTTGGGTCTGGGAATACTAAAAAAAAAAAAGAGAGAGAGAAAAATCCCATGTAAGTTAATGGTAATTGCCTCTCTACATCATATCAGCTTGTGGAAGATTTCATGGAATGGTCTAATTTCAGAGAGAGGGAGAAACCTGTAATGAATGAGATCCTTGGTACTACTTTTGAAATTATTCAGATAGAATGATCTATAACTACGATTCTTCATTGCACTGGAGTGCTGTGCGTTAGAACATGCAACTGGAGTAGAGGCAGAGACTGTTGACAGTGGAAAAAGATGAAATATTTGGTTATGAGTTTAGTTTGAGACGTAAGAATTTTGTTTTTCCCAAGAAAAATGGCATGGCCCTAATGGAGGGTATAAAATGAATAGTGAGGTACAGCTTCCTCCTGACTGAGAGACTAAATAATGATACTGTTTCTTACACTGCTGTGTACGTGTATCATAATAGTAAGGTGTGCTTGAATTAGTTACGATGTAACTTTTCGTTAACACCACAGGTCATGCCTGGTTTATGAGTGAGATTCTTCCCTAAGCACACCTATAAATTGAATTTGTGGATAAGTTGAAACAGGTGCATACAGGTTTTATTTAGTGTCAGTCAAATGTTTGCCTTAGTCTGTAGTATGTATAAAGGAGACCAGGTAGCACAGTGGTTAAGAGCTAGGGCTGTTAATCAGAAGGGCAGCAGTATGAATCCACCAGCCACTCCTTGGAAACCCTGTGGGGCAGTTCTGCCCTGTCCTGTGGGGTCACAGTGAGTCAGAATCAGCTCAACAGCATGCAACAACCACAACATTGTTTTTGTGTGCTGTATTATTATTACCATATTGTTATGTTTAAGATACTCTGGTGTATCTAGAAGTATTTCTTAACTGTTTTACATGCATCAAAAAAAAAAAGGGGGGGCAGAAACAAAAACACCCACACCCATTACTATCAAATTGATTCTGACTCAGTTCTAACCCTGTAGGACAGTGTAGAAACTGCCCTGTAGGGTTTCCAAGGAGCAGCTGGGGAATTTGAACTGCCCGTCTTTGGGTTAGCCACCTGAGCTGTTAACCACTTTACCATCAGGCACACGTAATATAATAATAAAAGGAACTAGATGCAGTACTGTAGAACATGAGAGAAAATCTGTGTGTAGGTATACACTACTAAAAAAAAATTAAACCGTTCTTAAAGCACTTTAGATAAGAAAAGAGACCATGATTTAAAATTAACATGAACCTTTATATTTAACTCAGATTTTTAGTACAATAGGACTTTATGGCTGTCTGTTCTTGAGTACAAAACCAAAGAAGACCAAACCCTTTCCCACTGAGTCGGGTCCAACTCATAGCGCCCTTAGAGGTCAGAGTAGAACTGTCCCATAGAGCTTCCCAGGAGTGCGTGGTGGATTTGAATTGCCAGCCTTTTGGTTAGTAGACGTGGCATTTAACCAGGGTTGCCATTTCTTGAGTACTGGTGGTCTGTAACTGAGTGTTAGTAACCCAGGGCTGCCTGTAGCTTCACAGGATGGAAGCTTACTTCTTTGTTCTAGAACAGTCCAGAGGCAGGCATGCTAGAGGTGGCTCTGTCCTGTCAGGGCACCCAGGTGTCCAGGCCCCCTCTTTTGTTCCTTCACCATCCCTCTGTGCAGTCCAGAGTGGCTCACATGTGTCACCATTTCAGCTGGCAGAGAGGGGATGATAAAGGAGAAGGTGGATGGTGCCAAGGGGAGGTGTACCTGTCACTTGTGTTTGCATCCCACTGGCCAGCCCTTAGTCTCAGGGGAGCTGGGAAATGCAGTCTTTAGTCTGAGATGCCGTGTGCCGAACTAAAAATCCAGCATTCGTTCAGTTGAGGGAGTCTCTGGGTGGTGCAACACTCTAATACTCTCGGCTGCTAACCCAAAGGTTCAAGTGCCCCCCACAGGTGCCTTGGAAGAAAGCCCAGGCAGTCTGCTCCCAAAAAATCAGCCACGGAAAACCCTTGGAGCACAGATGTATCATGACATGTTGGGGTCACCGTGAATCCCTGTGGACTGAGTGGCAACTGGCTGTGAGGTTGAGAGGAGGGAGGAAACTGCCGAGGGGAGAGGTACCCATTTCTGCAACAGTAACCCCTGGAATATTATTTAGAACTTTATGCACTGAAAGTGAAACTAGTTCAAAAGAAAAGGCAAGCCTACCTGGAGAACACATTTTTTAAAGAAGCATTTCTTGAAAACTTTCTGCTTTCTGTAATCGATGGCGTTGCTGATTCACACACGAAGGCAAGAAGTAATGCAGAGAGGCCCCTGCGCCTGTCTCTGTTTTCCTCGGTGGCGGCCGCATGCAAAACTAGTGCAGGAAGTGGTCGTGGGGACAGTCAGATGGTCAATGTTCCTGTCACCACAAAGGTCTGTCAGCAGTGCTGTGACAACCCCACCTTCCTCCGGCTCCTCCCAACCCATGACAGCTGCCCATCTCTTCTCCACATGTCTAGTTCTGTCATTTCAAGTGTGTTGCAGACATGGAATCATGCAGCACACAACCTTTTAGCAGTGGCTGTGTGCACTCGTGATTCACCCAGGTGGCTGAGCTCATTTCTTTTTCCCGCTGAGTAGTGTCCTGTGATGGGAGCGTACCACAGAAACGCTCTTAGGAAAAACCTGCCTCTTCTCAACCCTCTTCTCCTCTTACCTCTTTACAGCGATGCCCAGTGAGTATAACTGTGTGAAACGGAGAGGTGACTGCTCCAGGCCTTCCCTGCAATGGTACAGCCGAGCTCAGAATAAGATGAGAAGACCCAACTTGTTCAGAAACATTCTTAAGTAAGTAACGTTGGAGAGGCATGCCGGGTCCCTGAGACTACCAGGAATCGTTGCAGAGCACGCCAGAGACAAGTCTCAGCGTGCTGGTGGGATGCCTCCAGGCACCAGGCTGCACTGGGCGGCAGCGTGGTGCCCGGGCACAGAGGGGTTCAGGCACGCAGGCTCGAGAGAGTGGTCCTTTATGTCACACTGGTCTTCACGCCAGTATTTAACAAAAGAGCACTTTTTCTCTTAGCTGTTTTAAGTTAATTTAGAATAGTAATAGAGTTAATTAATAGAATTAAATTTTCTGAGCTGCTAATCAAAAGGTCAACACTTTAAAGCCACCAACAGCTCCATGGGAGAAAGGTATGACATTTCTGCCCCTGTAAAGATAACAGCGTGGGAAACCACGTGGGCCAGCTCTGCTCTGTCCTCTAGGGTCAGTATGAGTCGGAATTGACTCAGCAACAGCGGGTTTGGTTTCTTCCAAAGACAGGTGAATGACATCAAGCGTTAAATACTAAAAGGAGGCAGATGTGTCAGCGCGGTTACCCTCCTACCTGGAAGTGAGTCCCCAGATGGTCACTGCTCAGCCACTACCCAGAAGGCTGGAGGTTTGCCTCCGTCCACCCAGAAGCCCCTCAGGAGAAAGGCCTGGCAGTCTAGTTCTGAAAAACCAGCCACTGGACACCCTTGGGAGCCTTTCTGCTCTGGTACGCATGGGGTTGCCATGCTTCAGAGTTGACTTGATGGCAGCCAGTTGGTGATCGGTGCCCTTATATCCGAATAAATGGTCAAGTTAGCTAAAGGAGAACCTTCTCAGATTTATTTGATACCCGAGTTGAAAATTACCCTTTTCTGTATCTAAAGATAAAAATCCAACCTTGTAACCTAGTCTCCCATCTGACTTGACTGGTGGAGGAGGCACAAGAGAAAGGTGAAGGAGAAAACGGACGTAAGTTAGCCTTCGTGTCACTGTCTCTGTCCTTTGAGTCATCAGGATGTAGCTGCGCTGCAGGGTGGTGTAGGCTGGTGACAGGGAGCTTGCTTTTAGAGTCCTTTCTTCCTAAAACAGGCATCTCTTTAAGGGGATTGTTACAGACACTGAATGTACTTTTTGGGGGGTTAGGAAGAGAACAAAGGAATACCTTACAAGAAATAACTTAAAAGATGTTAAAGGAAACCCAGTGAAACATGCTGAGGGCTGTGGTTATTAGTCTTCATCCGTAAATGTTTCAAATCCTCTACTGTTAGCAGGCAAAAACAAAACTTGTCAGTAAGTCTTGCTCCAATCCTGTGCCTCATTCTTCTTCATAGAGTACAGCTTCTCAGATTCTTTGCTCAGCAGACATACTGCAAAGGTGTGGTGAAAGGATACAACCCTGAGGCACACCTTTCCTGACTTTAAACCATGCAGTGTCCCCCTGTTCTGTTCACACAACTGCCTCTTGATCCATGTACAGATTCCTCGAGCATAAATAAATGCTCTGGAATTGGCATTCTCTACAGTGTGTTATCTATAATCTGCTGTGATCCACGCAGTGGAATGCCTTGGCATAGTCTGTGAAACACAGCTAAACTATCTTTCTGGTATTCTCTGCTTTTAGCCAAGACCCATTTGACGTTCCTTCTTCTGAATGATTTTCTGACAGTGTCCTGTTGATACAGCGCTACTGCCACTTTTGAATGAACTTGAACAAAATTTTACTTGCATGTGATACTAATGTTCATGTTGGATAATTTCTGTATGTGTTTAGATCACTTTTCTTAGAAGTAGGTACAAATATAGATCTCTTCCAGTCAGTTCGGCAGGTACCTGTCCTCCAGATTTCTTGGCATAGATGAGTGAGCACTTCAGCTTTGCATCCATTTGTTGAAACATCTCAGTTGATGTTCCATCAATTCCTGGAGCCCGGTTTTTTGCCAGTGCGTACAGTGCAGCTTTGACTTCTTCCTTCGCTACCACTGGTTCCTGATTGTATGCTACCTTTTGAAATAATTTAACATCAACCAAGAAAACAAAAATCCTCACAGCTGGGCCAGTAAGCACCATCCTAATAAACAGTGAAAGATTGAGGTTGTCAAGGAGTTTGTTTTACCTGGTTCCACAGTCAACGCCTATGGATGAAGCAGTCGGGAGATCAAAGGATGCCTTGCATTGGGAAAATCGGCTGCAAAAGACCTCTTTGAACTGTTGAAAAGTAAAGATGTCGCCTTGAAGACTTAGGTGCCCCTGACCCAGCTATGGTATTTCCAGTCACATCAATATGCAGCAGAAGTTGGACAATGAATGAGGAAGACAGAAGAACTGACACTTTTGAATTTTGGTGCTGGAGAAGAACACTGAATGTTCCGTGGGCTGCCAAAGGAACAAACAGCTCTGTTCTGAAAGAAGTGCAACCAGAGTGCTTCTGGGAAGCAAGGATGGCAAGACGTTGCCATACATACTCTAGATGTGCTGTTAGGAGAGATCAGTCTGTGGAGAAGGGCATCATGTTTGGTGAGGCAGAGGGTCAGCGACAACAGGGAGACCCTCGGGAGACAGACTGACGCAGTGGCTGCAGCAGTGGCACAGGAACGACTGTGGGTGCGGAGCAGGACCGGGCAGTGTTCTCTTCTGTTGTTCGGAGGGTTGCTGTGAGTTGGAATTGACTTGACAACACGTCACAGTAGCACTGACCATATCCTCATCCCTGTAGTTTAAACTTTAAAAAAAAAAAATTTGGGTTTGGCAGTATAACTTACGTTTTAAAACAAAAACAAAAACCCGTTGCTATCAAGTTAGTTCTGACTCCTAGGAAACCCTGGTGGGATAGTGGCAAAGTGCTGTGGCTGCTGACCGAAAGATTGGCGGTTCAGACCCACCAGGTGCTCCTTGGAAGTGCTGTGGGGCAGTTCTGCCCTGTCCTGCAGGGTCACTGTGAGTCAGGATTAACTCAGCGGCTGTGGATTTTGTTTTGGTTTAGTGACTGTCGGGCAGAGCAGAACTGCCCCCATAGGATTTGCAGGTCTGTGATCTTGACAGGGAAACCTTGGTGGCTTAGTGGTCGAGGGCTACAGCTGCTAGTCGTAAAGTGGGCATTTTGAATCTACTAGGTACTCCTTGGAACGCTGTCGGGCAATTCTACTCTGTCCTGTAGGGTCGCTATGAGTCAGAATCAAGTTGATAGCAATGAGTTTGTTTGTTTCTCCTTTAATCTTCACAGAAGCAGACTGCTGTGTCTTTCTGCCTGGAGCATGTGGTGGGTTCAAACCACCAGGCTTTCTGTCAGCAGTCCAGCACTTAAGCACTGTGCCACTCGAGGGCAGCTTATAGAAAATGAGATGTCCAGAATCAGGAATAGACTCGGTTCTTTTCTCCAAATCCTGTGTGCACATGTGCACATTTTAAGCTACATCTTGGGAACTGACCAGATCTTAAAAAAAAAAAAGGTAGGAGACCGTTAGGACAGTCAGTGGTCGTTATGTCACCTCCTTCGTGATGCATAGACTCCTTTAGAGGCATTTGGGAGTAAATTGTTGCTTTGTTTTCCGTTATTTCTGTGTAAGGACTGGTGGCATTTTAAAGTGATAAAAAATCAAGGTTGAGAACCTGTAACTCGGAATTACGTTACAGGCAGTCCCCTGTACTCAGGTTATGACGAACCACGCTTACCACCATCTGGTGGTTATTTTGGTTTTAGTGTCTTACCATTAGTAAGGTGTACTGCTGAAGCGTTACAGCGTGTAATTTGCTGATGTTCTCATTCTCAGGTGTTCACTGATGGGTGTTCAGGGTTATGATTTATAAAGACACTGGTGAGAAAAAGGCAATCACAATGACACCTCTTTTTTTTTTTAATTTTATGACTTAACACGGAAACTGATTAGAGGTGTTGGAATACAGCCCTGCTATAAACCAGGGGCCACCTGTACTTGAGTTTTTTATCCAGATCTTTTTCATCCGCCTTGTGATTCAGATTTGACAAATCAGAGCAAATATTGTATCTGTGTTCACTTAAACGAAAACCAAACGTGTCGCCATCTAGTTGATCCTGACTCACAGTGACACGATGGGACAGACAGAACTGCCTCACAGTTTCCAAGGAGCGCCCGGTGGATGCCAAGCTGCTGACGTCTTGGTTCACCGTGGCACGTAGCCGTTTCACCAGGGCTCCCACTTAGAACAGAGACCATCATAAATGACTGAACTGCTTTGTAAAAACAAGTGCCTTAGTTTGAGCGTGAAGGTCAACTTCAGATTGTACTGTTATGCTGTGCAGCAGGCAAACTTCGAGTGACGGTAGTGTTTATGGTGCTTCGCATTATTTCTCTCGATTACCACGTGACTGTATCATTATAGCCCATTGCCTTTTTTCTCCCCCCAGATGTATACTGATTGTGTTTGGATGCTGGATCATTTATATGCTCGCTTTAAATTATACTGCTGAAGAATGTGACGTGAAAGAACTGCACTCTGTGGATCCCGACCGGGTAAAGGTTAGCTGTCCCATGGGGGTGGTTCTGTTCTGTTGAAGAAATTAAAGAATGTCTAAGCATACACTTAAACCATAATAACACCTCTAAAGTGTGACAAATATATGTTAGCAAAAGTTTGGAAACGGAAGGTCCAAACCATCTGAGCACTCCAAAACCAAAAAGCCAGCAGCCAACAACGCAGCCACAGTAATCTTCCGATACTGACTGCAGCCTGGGGTGGTGATGGGAGGGTTTCAGTTGGGACTGTCGGGGCGCCTGACGTGGGTAGATTTTGTGCCAGGATTCTGCCAGAGAACTTGTCCTTGCGATAGAGGTGACAGAAAACCTTTTAGTATCACCTGTCACCTCTGTGTTTTATTTTTACTCAGTGATTTCGCATTCTATTTGATTTATATTTCATTTATATTTCTTTTGCTAAATCAGTTGACATGTTAAATGCTATGTATTCATTATCTGAGTGCTTCACTTGTTCCCCGATGTCAGTCCAGGTTGGAAGAAGAGATGGTTTCGAATAAGGTAATGTGGTACTGAGGCTGACTAATGTGTATCGAATGCCTGCTGAGTGCTTTACATACGTAACATCTTGGCTGAGTGATAACAGCATTGTCCCATCTGGTAGACGAGGGCATTGAAGTGTTAGTGAGCTGTGTGTCCCAGTTCACATCTAGTTAACAGCAGTGCTGACTGCCAGGATCTGTTGTAACAGTGCTTTACACCCCTGGGGATGTAGACTCTATTATTAAACCCATTGTACAGCCAAGGAAACTGAGGACACTGGATCACTTGCACAAGGTCGCTTTAGCCAGTAAATGGTGGAGCCAGGACTTGAACTCAGTATTGGGTCTTCAGAGTCTGGGCTCCAGTGCAATCCACCTGTGTCAGGAGTGCCCACGGGGAGAGGCCAGAGGTTAATAGGCAGCCTGGTACCTGGAGGAAACAGCTTAACATTTCAAATTGTGCAGCAAGCGCTAGGTTCAGATTTCAGTGCCTCTTATTAACAGTGAGACCTTCGGCAAGTTACTTGAGTTTTCTTATCTGTGAAACCTAGTTAACAGCCTATCAGTAATTGAGTAGGCATGAAAATCCAATGCCATAATACACATAGAACTGATGGCAGTGGGGCTTGGGGGCTTTTCTGGGCCTGATCTTTATCCACAAGTTTCTGCTTCAATCTGAGTATCCTTTCAGTGCCTTGAAACAAGTAAATGAAAAGTTGTGAACAAGTAAATGAGAAGACGCTAGGCAGCAAATGCACAGACTTGGCCTGGCAGGACTGCTGTGTCTCAGGGGTCTCCCTGGCCCCTAGCCTCCCTTTCGTCTCAGTGTCTGCCCCCAGATGTTGGCTGACTCATTCTCCTGAGTGTGGACACGTCTGCTGTGGTCGGGCAGGATGCACCCAGCCTCCTCAGCATGGCCTTTGTGGCCCCTCCCAGTCACCCTGACCTTACAGACATCCCTTTACATTTCAAGGCCCGCCCTGGCTCTCTTGGGTAGAGTTTCTCAACATCTTGTCTGTTTCTTGTCTCCTGGGGGCAGTCTTCAAATGACGGCACTTCCTGTGACATATCGAGACAGTGGGAGCTGTTTGTGTCTTTGCTGCATGTCTCTCGTTCTCTGGGATCTTCTTTCCCCTGTCTGTCTGAAGAAGCACATCACTGACCGGAGCAGTCCTAGGCAGCGGCCTTGGCCACTCACCAAAAGGTTGGCAGTTGGAATCCACCCAGATGTGCGTCAGAAGAGAAGTCTGGTGATCTGCTTCTGAAAGTTGCTGCCACTGGAAACTCCATGGAGCAGCTCTACCCTGACGCCCACTGGATGGTTGCCATGAATTGGAGTAGACTCACTGGCAGCTGTTTTTCTTTTTAAACCATCTCTCCAACTGCACTGTATTGAAAAGTAAGGCTGTCACCTTGAAGACTAAAATGCCCCTGACCCAAGCCATGGTGTTTTCAGTCTCATCATATACATGCGAAAGCTGGACTGTGAACAAAGAAGACAGAAGAATTAGTGCCTTTGAATTGTGGTGCTGGAGAAGATTGCGGAATGTATCACAGACAGCCAAAAGAACAAACAGATCTGTTCTGGAACAAGTACAACCAGAGTGCTCCTTGGAAGCAGAGATGGCAAGACTGCGTCTTACATACTTTGGACCTGTTGTCAGGAAGGACCAGTCCCTGGAGGAGGACGTCATGCTTGGTAGAGTGGAAGGAGAACAACAAAGAGGAAGAGCCTTGGTGAGAAGCATTGGCACAGTGGCCACAACAGTGGGCTTAAGCATAAAAACAGTTGTGGATGTGGTGCAAGACCGGGCAGGGCTTCATTCTGTTGTTCATGGAGTCTCTGTGAATCTGAACCAACTCAACGGCACCTAACACCAACAACCAACCGCACTGGGTAGTTGGTGTCAGGTGACACAGCAGGGTGTTAGCGCCAGCCCGGTCTGCATTCATGGCATCAGGTGTCTAGACAGGGATGGTCAGCGTGTCCCTGTAGTGGTCACATGAATGCTGTGTTCATTATGGCCACTCCTCTGTAAAGGTCCCTCAAGGAACCTTGGTGACTTCTAATGGTGACCAGTAAAGAGACTCAGCTGCATCCCCAGGAAGAGTTGAAGGGGTCGGGGCACTTGTGTAGCCTGAACGGGAATAGGAGGCTGGGGCAGACATGTGGCGGCCAGTGCTGACCAGGCCAAGGACTGGCCTGGGAGGGGAGGATAGGCCCTGGCCAGGTGGCTTTGAGGCCTAGAGTCACGGGAGAAAGGTTTATTAGACCAGGATATGCAGAGGTGGGACAGTGGGCCACCTTGGTGGCCTGTCTCCGGAGGTCTTTGAAAGCAAAGCCAGGATAACAGTTCGGGAGTCCTGAAGGAAGGCTTCAGATGTCAGGCAGCAGGTGGCTCCAGAACTTTCTGTTCCTGTCCAGCTCCCAGAATCCATGCCTCTCTGTAATTGGCAGTACCTGGCTGGAAAATGTAGGCTGGTTTCATGAGCTGGGGCTTCCTGTCTTCTGAGTGTTGGGGGACAGTTGTCTGAGCCTGGAAGGCCCACAAAGAGTGCTGCAGGCTGGTGCCATTATCTCAACTCAGTGACTTTCAGACTTAACTGGGACAATGTTGTGCAGGGCTCCCGAAGCTTAAATCCTGTCGTGTCTTATAGTGATTTATAATGCAGACAGCACATCTTCCCACCTAACATGTAAGTTATTGGAGATAGGGACTACAGTTATAAAAATACGGTTTATGGAATTCCAAGAATGGGTTTTGGGAGTTACTTGGTTTCACCCATTGTCCTAGTGTTTGTGTCTGCCTACTCGCCTTTCTGCACCCAGGGGTGCCCCACAGCAGCCATGGTGCCATTTCTAACTATCAGGCGTGTTTCAGTCTGCTAGTGCTGCTCTGATAGAAATAACAGAGTGGATGGCTTTAACAAAGGAAAGTTTATTCTTACACAGTCCAGTAGGCTACAAGTCCAGATTCAGGATGTCTGCTCCAGGGGAAGGCTTTCCCCATGGTTGGCTCTGGAGGAAAGTCCACTGTTGCATCAGTCTTTGCCCAGGGAGCGTCTTGGCGCAGGAACCTCAGGTCTGAAGGGTGCGCTCTTTTCCCAGTGCTGCTTTCTTGATGGTGTGAGGTTCTCAGTTCTCTGTTTGCTTCCCTTTCCTTTTATCTCTTGCAGGATGAAAGGATTAAGGGTGGGGCAAGCCATACTGCAGGGAAACTCTCTTTATGGTGGAGCAAGGGGGTGATCCCATGAACGGATTTACAGTCCCACCCTAATCCTTTTAACATACAGCGTAGGAAAATCACCAAATGGAGGACAGTCATAGAATACACGGAATCATGGCCCAGGCACATGGCTACACATATTTTTGGGGGGTACACAATTCAGTCTGCGACATGTCTAACAGAAATATTGCTTCTCGCCTTAAGACTCTTGGTTTCTCTCCGTTAGTGTCCAGAGAACATCCAGACTCTTCCTGGCTTGACTCCTGTCGATGCATCACACACTTCCTCCTGCCACCTGTGCACTCCCAGGACTGCCTGTGTCAGCCACACTAAGCTCCGTACGCATCTTCAGTTGGGCTGCAGTCTGTTTTTTTTTTTAATATACCATATTTATTGAATATAATTCACACACCATAAAATTCATGCACTTAAAGTGTACAGTCCATTGGTTTTAGTGTATTTACCTAGTTGTGGAGTCATCAGTGTAGTCTATGTTTAAACTCCAGTGGGCCTGGGTTATAAACCTCTGATTCACAGACAGCTCTTACTTAAGAATGCACTGTCCCAAAGCCTACTGTAGTCAGAAATTTAAGTTAAATACAATGATTCCTAAGTGTTGACCTTTAATCATGATCTTTTTTATCTAAACTGGTTTAAGAACTGTTTCTTTCTTTATTTTTTTAGTAGTACTGTAACCTGTACAAGGAGTCCTGGTGGTATAGTGGTTAAAGCACCAGGCTGCCTACCAAAAGATTGGCAGTTCAGATCCCCCAGGCGGTCCATGAGCTGAAGATACGGTAGTCTGCCTCTGTATAGATTTACAGCTTTGAAAGCTCTTTGGGGCAGTTCTGCTGTGTCCTTTAGGATCACTATAAGTCAGAATTGACAGCAGTGGGTTGGTTTTGGTTTTATACCTGTAGCACTTATCTACAGGTACAGATTCTACCTTCACTGCAGAACCACATGTAGTTAGTTACTGCTGTATTATTATGATGTACTGCTTTACTGTGTTTCAAATGTTTTCGTACTTCTATGTGTTTCTTAAGTGTTTTGTATGTCTATAAAAGGTCAAAAAAACAAACCCCCTGCCATCTAGCTGGTGCCGACTCATAGTGACTCTGTAAGTCAGAATAGAACTGCCTTCGAGTTTCCAAGGAGCGCCTGGTGGATTTGAACTACCAGCCTTTTTAGTTAGCAGCCGTGGCACATACCACTGCACCATGTCGGTTTCCATGCCTGTGAAGGTACAGTGTATATGATACGGTAAGACAAACACATGATGGACTGACACTGAATAAGAACTGTGTGTACCTGTTCCGACTGATGTACAAATTTGACTTATAGACAGACTTAGGGATGGATCTCTTTCTAACCCAGGACTGCCTACATTTTATCACCCCATCAGCAATCACTCCCCATTTTCCCAGGCACAGGCAACAGTTGATTGACTTTCCCCATGGAGGTGCCTATTCTGGACTTTTTATGCATGTAAATAGAATCACATATATTGTGCGGTCCTTTGTGACTGGCTTCTTCACTTGGTGCATTTCCAGGGTTCATCTGTGTTTAGTATGTGTTGGTATTTAGCCCTTGCTGTTGCCCAGCAGTACTCCAGTGTCACCTTGAGAACTAAGATGTGCTCGACCCAAGCTGTGGCATTTTCATTCACCGTGTGTCCGTGGGAAAGCTCGATGGTGAGCAGGGAAGACTGGAGAATTGATTCATGTGAATTACGGTGTTGGCAGAGAACAGTGAACATACTGTGGACTGCCAGAAGAGCGAACAAGTCTGTCTTGGAAGAAGAGCAGCCAGATGCTCCTTAGAAGTGGGAATAATGAGGCTTCATCTCACTTGCTTTGGGCATGTTATCAGGAAGGACCAGTCGCTGGAGAAGGAGCTCATGCTTGGTCAACTAGAAGAGTCAACAAAAAAAAGCAAGACCCTCAGTGAGATGGGTTGACACAGTAGCTATGACAGTGGGCTGAAACACATTAATAATTGTGAAGATGGTGCAAGACCAGGCAGCGTTTTGTTCCATTGTTCACAGAGTCACTGGGTCAGAACCAACTCAGTGGTAGTGGCTATGGGTAGTCCAGTTTGTCAGTTCTTTTCCTCTTGTTGCTTGTAATTTTAGTGCCATATGTAAGAAACCATTGCCTAATCCTGTTTTTATCTAAGACTTGAAATTTTAGCTCTTACATTTAGGTCATTTTCCATTATACATCTTGAGTTAACTTTCGTATATGGTGTGAGGTAGGGGCCAACTTCATTCTTTTGCATGTGTATGTCCATTTGTTCCAGCAACATTTGTTGAAAGGCAGTTCTTTTTCCTAGAGTTGGTGTATCCTGTTTTCTTTGCCTGGAGCCCCTGTCCTACCCTTTGCCTCTCTGTTACTCATCTTTTCTGTCAGATCTCTGCTCAAGGGGTACGTCTCTTAAGATGCCTCACCTGATTGTCCTTTCCTGTGTTGTAGAATCCCCTTCATACCTTAATCTTAACATATAACACTGTAATGTTTTTATACTGTTTTCATTCCCCTTTCATATTCAAGGAAGCTCTTGAATGACATGTACTTACATCTATTAACTTGTGGGTAGGTGAGGGGAGCTATTACTTGAACCATAGTGTGGTCTTTTATTATGTTTGAACTCCAGATGGTACAGAAAATCCACAGTCAAATAACCAAAAAGTTTAAGTACTTTCAATAAAGCACATTAGGTTTAATATCCCTTTGGGGATTAGGACTGACTCCCTTTTCAACTTTTGGCATCCACTGGTAGACAGAAAAAACATCTCCCTCCCCTTTGCCCTAAATCATGGGCTGGAAGTCCCTTTAGGTTGATGGGGCCACTTTTAAGAGTCAGGTGTTTCACTGGGCCAATCACAGCTGTTCATGGGTAAGAGTGGCCTGGACTGATTGCCTTTAGTGGAGATACTGACCAATCACTGAGAAGTGCAAGGACAGAGTCCGCCTCCCAGCTCCTGTGCCTGTGTGGAGAAGGGGTGCATGCTTGCAGAATAACACTGGGGCCCTGCTAGGATGGAGAAACAGGAAAAGCGACTGAACAGGCAGCGGACAATGCCTGCCACGTCAACCAGTTCTAAAAAAAAACTTTTAAAGTTCTTTTATCCAGTTATGGGAAGAAAAACAAACAAACAAAAAAACCCTTTGCCAACAAGTCAATTCTGACTCAGAGTAGAACTGCCCATAGAGTTTCCCCAGAGTTCCTGGTGGATTTGAACTGCTGACCTTGTGGTTAGCAGACAGAGTACTTAACCACTATACCACTAGGGTTTCCACTTAAGAACAACACCCCCAAATTTAAATAATACAGAAATGAGGAAAGGAGCAAGTTTCTTTTAATTTTTTCCCCTCCTCCCCTAGATGGAGGAGTAGCCATTAACAGGCAGGAACCTGCTGCCGGTGAGTGGATTCTAACTCCTAGTGACTCTGTAGGACAGAGCACAGTTGCCCCATAGGGTACCCAAGGAGCCACCGACTGGTGGATTCGAACCTCCATCCCTTGTTGAGCAGCTGAGCTCTTACCTGCTGCCCCACCAGGCCCCAGCAGGGTACTTGTGCAGCCAGAGCATGTTTGTAAAGGTCTCGGCCAGTTCAGAAACCAATAAAGTAGAAAGTGGAAGCCTGCTATATGTATTATGTAATTGTCACTGATGATAAGATAGACAAACAAGGGACAAGGACAGTTGTAAGTGCGGTCTGTCCTACCTTGAATCTGTCCTAAGTCGCCATTACCTGTACTTGGGACTTCTTTTTTTTTTAAGTAACTATGTTTTGATGGGGTCAAAATGCCTCATTCTTCGAAGCATCCCTACAGAGTGTCCTACTTAATTCCAGGCAGAGGGAATGGTGTGTGCCAAAGCCCAGGTCTCAAACGGCTTTGAAATGAGGAGAACAGCAAAAGTTGGATATCCCTGAGGATTGAAGGTGGGGAGTGGCAGGGTATGAGACTGAAAAAAAGACAGGCAGATAGGGAAGAGCCTTGAATGCCATGCTAAACAGTGCCTCGATTGGCTCTCTGGCTGTTCCTGGTCAGCGCAGGAATGGAGCACCCGCCAGGTCCCCAGAGTAGCACAGGAAGCCAGCCTGTGTTGCCTCATGCTCCGAATGGCTGGTGAGCTCCTCACAATGACAGGCCTGTCCCTGGCCTGTCAGTGGAGGTCTGGTCCCAGCCACCAGGACTGCTGGGTGAATGATTGAATTCTTAGGGATGTGTAGAAAACTGTCTGAAAGCTGTGAGCTTCTAAAAATTCCTTATATTTTCCAATTATGAAAATAAAACCCACTGCTGGTGAGTTGATTTGGACTCAGAGTGATACTATAGGTCAGAGTAGGACTGCCCCATAGTTGCCAAGGAGCACCTGGCAGATTTGAACTGCCAACCTTTTGATTAGCAGACATAGCACTTAACCACCATGCAACCAGGGTTTCTATAATACAAGTAGCACCCTAAAATTCATATAATACAGAAATGATGAATTAGCAATTTTCCTGTAATTTTTTGTAGAGTGGAGGAGGGGGATAGCTGGACAAGTAGAACGTGTTAGTAGAAGTGTTAGATCAGAAAACAACAAAGGAAAAAGTGCTAGAATGAAACAAAGCAAAACAAACAAAAAAAAAACCCAGACTGGTTGCCAGTTGCCTTATATGTTCTGACCCATAACAACCCTATAGGACAGAGCAGCTACTGCCCCATAGGGTGTCCAAGGCTGTAATCTTGATGGGAGCAGATTGCCCGATTTTCTTCTGGAGCCACTGCGTGGGGTTGAACTGCTGACCTTTCTGTCAGCAGCAGGGCACCCAGCCATCACTCCAGCTGGCCTCTTTCTGTGTTGGAATGAGGAGTCTGTACCTCACTAGTTGGCGCTGTCGTTGGAACCCTGCTCAGACCTCTGTGACTCTTGAGCTTTGTCTGGGTGCAGCTGGCCTGTGTTAATCCAAGAAGAGTGACCGTGGCCACGTCAGATGTGTATGTGTTTTATAATTTGAAGATACCACTTAACATGTCAGTTTTTTTTTTTTTTTTCCAAAAACCAGTAGTAGCCTCTAAAACCATGCTTGGATAGTTTGAACATATGGTTCAACTATAATTCCTTTATACCTTTTGGCAAATTACCACGTTGGTGGTTTTCCGTGACAAACCGCCACATGACTGAGAATTGACACAGCCAGGGGCCCGTTCTGAATTGTGGGCAGCCACCGAAGCTCAGCCTGGAAGACTGAGAAACTGAAACCCATATTCCATGCCTTGACATGAGAATCGAAGGCTGTTAGACCTTTTGAGTGGAACCTCTAAGAGGCAATTCTACCATGTCCTGTAGGGTCGCTGTGAATTGGAATCGACTTGATAACAGTGGGTTTGGTTTTTGGGATTTTATGTCTTCTGAGCAGGACAGGACAGCAGCCATCTGCCTCCCATGGGCATTCCCCTGGGTGAACACTGCCCGGTCCCTGAAGGATGGACACCTCTAAGTCCTTCCAAGCTTGGCCTTTCACAAACTCCAGCTTGGGATTTGTCTGCAGAAGAGAAGCAAGGGGTCAAGATGTGTTATGGATTGAGTTGTGTGCTCACCACCCCGCCCCACCCCCAAATCTGTGTTGTAAGTCCTGACATCTACACCAGTGGATAGAATCCCATTGGGGAATAGAATTTTCTTTGTTATGTCAGTAAGGCCATATCAGTATAGGACATATCTCAAACCTCATTACCTTTGAGATTAAAAAGAGCAGATTAGGCACAGAAGCTGGTGAGCACATACAGAGAAAAGACAGTTACCCTGGAACCTTGAGATACCAGGGTTACAGAAGCTAAAGCCAGGGTTTTCCTCCCAGAACCAACAGAGAGAGAGCTTTGTGTAGCCAGTGCCCTGAAATCAGACCTCCAGCCTGAGCAAACAATATCAGGATTGGAGGAAAGCACAATAACCAGGGATATGCACGTGATACAATCTTGTTTGCTGAAAGAGAAGCGGACTTGAAGCACATACTGATGAAGATCAGAGAGTATGACCGCCAGTCCTGGCTACACCTCAGCGCAAAGAAAGCAGAATTCCTCACAGCTGGACCAGTCAGCAGCATCATGATAAACAGAGAAAAGATTGAAGATGTTAAGGATTTCACTTGACATGGGTCTATAGTCAGTGTCCATGGAAGCAGCCTCAAGAAATCACATAAGTATTGCATTGGGCTTATCTGCTAAAAAAGACTTCTTTAAAAGTGCTCAGAAGCAGATGTTTTGACTATGGTGAGCCTGAACCAAGCCATGGTGTTTGTTCTCAGTCACCTCATATGCATGTGAAAGCTGCCCAGTGAATAAGGAAGACAGAAGAAGAATTGATGTCTTTGAATTAGTGTTGGAGAAGAGTATTGAATATGTCATGAACTGCTGGAAGAACCAACAAATCTTAGAAGTACAGCCAGAATGCTTCGACACGAAGGTGGTGAAACTTTGTCCCACATGTTTTGGATGTGTTATTGAAGGGAATCAGTCCCTGAAGGAGGACGTCATGCAGCAGACTGAACCATAGCAGTGACAGTGAGGATGACACAGGACCAGACAGTTTTCTGTTGTATGGAGGATTGTTATGAGTCAGTACTGGCTGAGCGTCACCTGATTGCAAGAGTAACACCCTTCTGAGCCATAAGAAAATTTCTGTTCCCTAAAGTGTGAGGAAACACATTGGTGTTATTTCTGCTACAAAAATAAATACTCATGGTATTTCTGTTACAGTAACTGCATGTTCCTGTCTTCAGCACATCTCCGTAGGGTGCATTTCTCTTCCGGGGCACCGTTCTTCTTTTGAGCTCTGAGCCACAGGAACAGAGCCCTGGTGACTGTAGGAACTCAGCATCGGCTTGTCAGGGAGGAGAAAGATGCCACAGGCGGCGTCTGTAAAGATTTCAGACCTTGGAAACACTAGGTGGTGCTTTGCTTCTCTCTGTAGGGTCGCTGTGAGTTGGAATGGACTCCATGACAATGGGTTTGATTTAGCAGGTCTCAAACCACAGGCAAGTGTTCAAGAGAGAGGTTGAGGCACTTTTCCATTTGAAAAAATTATCCGGAGGCTCCCTCAGAGCTTATTACACACTTTTAAACAAGTGAGACAAAAGAGAAAAAGGCTCACTGGCTTTAGATGTTTCAAGGCTCACGTGGACACTAACTCAAGATTTCTGTGTTCGCACCACTATGGAAACCCTTTGGGGCAGTTCTGCTCTGTCTTACAGGTTCGCTGTGGGTCAGCATTGATTCAGCGGCAATCGGCAGTGAATTATGAGTCAGGCACATGAGATCTTACAATGAGAAGACCAGCAGCCCAGTGCTGTGCTCATGGTCAAGGAAATGAAGTCTGATGCCTGAAATCAAACTCATTGCCATAATGGAAATGGAGTGAAATGTCATTCCTTCCCAAATGAAATGTCTAAAGAAGATTTTGACGGCCCCAGAGAGTTGCGCACACCTGTCCAGTTTGTCCCTTGCCTCTTTCTGGCCTTGAGCATGTCACTGAGCTTCCTGAGCTCTGTCTCGGCACTTCGTAGATGTTTGCTTCTGTCCTCGGAGCTTCCTAGAACCAGATGCTTGGGGTCATCACACAGTGGAGGTAGATGTGTGGCTCTCTGAAAGTCGCTGTCTGTAACCTTTGGGCCAAGGGTTTAGAGACACGTCTGTTGGCCACACCTTCACTGGTGTGATGTCAGGTGCAGAGCGTCACCTGCTCCAGGCAGGAGCGAGCCCTCCTTCGGAGACTGCTCAGGGTCAGGCCACCGTGCTTGGCTCTTCCACTAATCCCTCTAGAAGATGCCGATTTGCATTCAGACAGCAGTTTTGTTGTTTTTCTAACTTTGTGTTTTTGTTGTTGAAAACACACACAGCAGAGCATACACCAGTTTCACAGTTTCTGCATGTTCACTTCAGTGACATTGATGACATTCTCCAAGTTGCACAGCCGTCTCACCCCCCTTTTCCAAATCGATGCCCTTGCACCAACACACTCCGTGCCCCCTCAGCTTCCTCGGTAACCTTCCTGTTGTAGGTTTGATCCCAGATGTGCAGTTCTTGAAAAGAGCCCGCCGTTCAAGGCAGACATTCTTTCCTAATTAAGCTAAACTGTTGTTTGGTTTAAAGAAGACTTCAAGGGATATTTTTTGGCTTAAGATTTAGAGATGATTTGGGGGCACTAGTTTCAAGAGTTCGGCCTCCACGAGTGACTCCAGAAAGTCTGGATTCCATGGAAATTGTGAATTCTGTTGTACTTCCTGCCTTCCTTTACCACAGATGGTGGTCCTGTCATTTGCATGCCTGTTTTCTGGAGGCAGAGACAGCTGTTTGGGAAGCATTCATGCTGTTAATACACCCGCTCAGCCCTTTGCAGGTACGGCACCTTGGGCAGATCTCTGGCCCTGTTTGAGCCCACCAAGTGAAGATAACTAACAGCTGTCGTGCCAGGTGCCCTAGGTGAGACAGGCTGTTCGTTGCGTCGGCAGCAGCCTCTCTGAGGCCCACAGAGCGTCAGCTCCTCTTCTCCGAAATGGGTCCGGAGCCTCGTCATGAGACAGGGAGCTCTTCATAGGTGCTAGTAACTTGTTTGAAGCTATAATTTAAAAAAAGTGTTTCTGCTCTAACAGGATAGGTGAATTCTTTCAAAAAACACATCATAAGTAAACAAGGCTTTGAGGAAAAACAGTCGGAGTAAACGTTTAAAATTATATGATAATAATAATCCTCATCATAAGCAGGATGATACAAATGGTTCAGGTACTCAGCTGCTGGCTAAAAGGTTGGAGGGTTCGAGTCCACCGAGAGGCACCTTGGGAAATAGGTCTTGGGATCTACTTCCAGAATATCAGGCACTGAAAACCCTGCAGAGGCCAGTTCTCCTCTGACCCAGCTGAGGTCTCTACGAGCCAGAGTTGAAATGCGACAGCAACTGGTTTAACTGTTTTTTATAATAAACAGGCCCAACTTAGAGCACATGTTAAATTCCTAAAAATACGGTATTACACGGACACATGCACATATAGCTGCTCACACACACACACTTACAAAGGTAGCTTGGTGGAGGAAGTATAAGGAAGAACCAGGATGGCTGAGTCTGGAGGCAAGGAGAGAACACACAAAGGTAGGGGGGACACTTGGGCACAGTCCCGAGGCTGCATTCGGGCAGTCAGGCGGGTGGAAGACCTCAGCGCAGGTGGGCAGGGGCTGCGTCGTCCTCTGTGGCTGGCCTCATTCAGCTGTCCTAGTGTCCTGCCGTTTCATCAGCTGTTCTGTGGTGATGCAGGACATCACTGTGCCAGGAAAACTGCGTCTGAAACCAAGTGACCTGAGCTAATGACCTTATTCCATGACCACACTGAAGGGAATCTCTGCTCTAGGCTGTAGAAAACCGTGTTACCCCAACTCAGCCGCTTTTTCATCCTGCTAGATGAGAGGGACCTGAAACCTTAAACACCTCAAAGTAGAGTTTTTTACCTCTGATTTATCTGGACAAGGTTCGAGGTGGGGAAGGAGGAGAGTCTTCCCGTGCTACTCAAGTGATGAAATAGCCTTGTTAAGTGTATCTGCCTGTTCTGTGACTCCCAGGTTTGGTTTTTCAAGTTTCTGAACAAAAGTTAAGTCTAAAAAAACATATCCTTATTAAATAACAAAGGAGCCACGGCACACAGCGCAGGACAAAACATCATCTATACAGTGCACCCTGTTTTCGTGCAGACAGTGCACGCCTTCTGCATCTGTTTGCCGTGCCCTTCCCCCAAGAAGTATTTTCGTAAGCACCCTATTCTAGTTGTTTTCTTAACAGCCACATGTGAAAGAGGGTCGGCATGGTGGCGCTGTGACCGTGCCTCTTGGAGGGGAGGGCGCAGCCAGCAGACCAATGCAGGGGTGTGCGTTATTTGTGTAAAAACACGTGCTTCTAATGCCTGAAAGTTTTGTAAGCTCCGCTTGTGTGATTACATTCCAGAGAGCTCAGAGATACGCACAGCAAATCTTGCATAAGGAGTGTCGTCCCGAGTTTGCAAAGAAGTCCATGGCAGAGTTGTTTGAGCATCGGTACAGCACAGAGCTGCTGCCCTTTGTGAAGCTGACCACCACTGCGAATGAAGCGGAGTACAAGTACGACCCTCCTTTCGGATTTCGGAAGTTCTCCAGCCAAGTCCAGACCCTCTTAGAACTTTTGCCCGAACATGACCTTCCTGAGCACCTGAAAGCCAAGCAGTGTCGGCGCTGTGTGGTGATCGGAAGTGGCGGGATACTGAATGGACTAGGGCTGGGCCCCGCCCTCAACCAGTTTGATGTTGTGATAAGGTACAGTGCCATCAGAGCCAGCCTTCTGCTTGGGTGTTAGGTTCGCTGCTCTGCGGCCGCTGCAGTGCCAGGTACAGTGAGTGACTGCCTGCTAAGTATTAGAGAAGACGGGGCCAAAAATAGAGGGAAAGGATTGGATGCCCCAAACTGCTGCCCTGACCCCAGGTTGAAGGACTGTGCAGTGGGCTGCAGGAATCGGGAGAGCCTTTTCAGAGAAGGTGGGGTTTTGAAAGCTGAGCAGATGCAGGTGGGCCAGTAGAGGACGAAGGCTGTGCTAGACAGGGGCGCCGGGATGGCCATTAGGAGAGCTGAGTCAGGGACCCCTGGCTTCTGGGAACAGGGGTCAGTGTCAGAGAGCTCTGGAAGGCACCACTGGCTGGGATACAGAGATCACTCGGGGCAATTTGAACTCCACACAACAGATGCCTTTTGGTTTGGCTGGTTAAAAAATGTTTTGTGGATTATGAACTGTGTTCATTGTAGAAATTGGGAAAATGTGGAAGTATGTAAGGAAAACAAAAACCACTCACAGCACAAGTCGTCATGATGTGTGTGTTTTTTCCAGTTCTGTGCACATACTCATGAGGCCATTTATATTTTTACAAAGCATTTTACTTTATATATTAACTTCATGTTGTGAACAGTTGCTGAGGTTGTTGAATACGGTTAGTCTCCAGCTTACGATCTATTCAGGTTGAGGCCAACCGTACTTTTGACCATCATTTTTTAGTTTTTTCCACATCTTATCATTTGTAATACATACTCCTTCCAGTGTTACATACAGCATGTAACTTATTGATGTTATTCTGAGATGTTCACAGATCACGTTTGTAATGAGACTGCTCATAAAAGGCCGTGATAATGAACACTTTTTTAAAAAGAGATATTGGACTTAGGTCAGAACTGACTTAGGCAATTGTGAACATGGAACCTCATTGTGAGTCAGGGCCTACCTACGTTCTTTAGAAAACTAATGTCAGTGTCTCATCTTATAAATGAGGGCATCATAAGTTATTCAGCTGTTGTCCCATTGCTGAACATTAAAAATATTTTTTAGTTCTTCACTGTTGTAATAACCAGACGTCTCTGGTTATTAGAGAAATTCCTAGAGATACAGTTGCTTTAAAAAATATTTGGCTATTTTGGAGGCTTTTGATACATTTTAGTGACATGTCCTCCAAGAAGATTGTTGTCATCTGAAGGATGTGAAGAGCGAGGAGGATGGTGCGAATTGGGCCCTGATATGCTGGGCGGTAGTGTGTGCGTTTGGAAACCCTGGTGGTACAGTGGCGTAAGTGCTATATCTGCTAACCGAAAGGTTGGCAGTTCAGATCTGCCAGACACTCCTTGGAAACTATGGAGCAGGTCTGCTCTTTTCGTATAGGGTTGCTATGAGTCGAACCTGACTTGATGGCAGTGTTTTTTTTTTTTGTTTTAGCGTGTGGGTTTGATTGAGGGTGGGAGAGACTGGTGTGGGGGCCCGGGTTCAGAAGCTGCAGTGGTCAAGCCATGGGGTGTGTCAGCCCATGTGATGCAGAGAAAGAGGAGAGGTCGGCAGAAAGTTAAAGCTGCAGACTAGGTTGGACTGGTTCCAAGAGCGTTACAGTGTCAGAAAACACCCAGATTTCTGGTCTAGGGTTGGCCTAAGGCACTAGTGGAGCCACCGTTAGAAATAAGATACCTTTGAAAAAACAGACCCGTATCCACTGAATCAGTCCCAGCTCATAGCAACCCTGTAGGACAGAGTAGAACTGCCCCACAGAGTTTGCAGAGAGCGCCTGGCGGGACTGCTTAGTCTGTGGTTATTAGCTGTCACATTTAACCATGATGCCAGTAGGGTTTTTTTTGTTTTTGTTTATGCAGAAGTGAGATTAAAACACCAACCAAACCCGTTGCTGTCGAGTCAGTTCTGACTCATGGTGACCCTATAAGGAAAGAATAGAACTGCCCTTCAGAGTTTCTGGGAAGTGCCTGGTAGATTCAAACTGCCGCCCTTTTGATTATTAGCAATCAGTAGCACTTGACCGCTAAGCCACCAGGGTTTCCAGGACAGTGGAGGGGGAAAAAAATGCCTGGTGCAGTGGGCAGGGTGACAAGATCTATTTTGGACACTTGAGTCTGAAAGTGATGGTGTGCCCACACAGTGGCTTTCCCAGTAGAGGCGACTTCGGCAAGTTACCTCACTTCCTGTGCCTCTGTGCCCTTCTCTGTATGGTGGAGACAGCACCAGGACCTATGTCACTGGGTCACTGTGAAGACAAAATGGGTTACTGAATGTCAGGTGCTCGGCAGCGTGACAGGCTTGTCGTCAGCACTCAGTAAATGCTCACAGCTGTTTGGGGACAGTGTCGAGGAAGTGGGGGACTCAGGAGGAGAGTGTCCAGGAAGGGGGGGACTCAGGAGAGGACCACAGAGAGCACAACGTGTGCTTAGGGGAGCATCCGACTTTGATGTGGGCCGGGAGGTGGAACAAACACCTAAGAACCGTGTGGCCTGGTGAAAAGGTGCCATGGGCCACAGTGGCAAGAAAGATGGACGGCATTAAGTGAGAGGGCAGGAGTGGATGTTGGGGCCTCGAGGAGTTGTGAAAGTTGGGGTGAGGGAGGGCTATAACGGTTACCCTTTACTGTGTGTGCCAGATGTCATACAGAGGCCTCAGAGCACCGAGGGGCCCACAGGCCAGGCCAGACCCCAGCACTCTCCCTGTGGGTTTGAAGGTTCCAGAATCTTCTCCCTGCTGTCATGGGAGGAGCCTACCAAAGGGAGTGACTGGGATATATGAGGACTGCCAGTTAGGTTTGTGAAGTCGTCCTAGAAAAAGGGCTGCCTACCTCATTGCTTGGCTGGCTTGGCTACCTCATTGCTTGGCTGGCTTGGCTACCTCATTGCTGAATATCACTATGGTTACCTTGGAAGTGCTCCCCTTGGGAAGCTGTGCATCGATGCCAGTGCCCAGGCCACCCTTCAGAGCACTTTTGGAGCTCTTTCTTTAATGGCCATCAGAGCTGTCATTGTATTACCCTTGATGTCCTGGATGTCCTCAAAATGTCTTCCTTTCAGTATTTCTTTTATCTTCAGGTAGAGAAAAAAGTCATTGGGGGGTCACATCAGGTGAGTAGGGGGAATGTTCCAATGCAGTTATTTGTTTACTGCTAAGAACGCCCTCACAGACAACTATACAGTTAAGTTCACAAACTTACAACCATGAACAATAGCCTTTCCAGAAAGAGTTCCAAAATTGCTCTGAAGGGTAAGCTAGGCACTGGTGTCGGTACATGGCTTCCCAAGGGAAGTAGTTTGAAGGTGACTGTAGTGATACTCAGCGGTGAGGTATGTGGCGCTTAGAATAATTAAGTTCATGTGCTTAACTGTCAGACCTTGTAAGATGAGGTAAGAAACTAGGGTACCAGCCATACACACTCTGGGCCAGAGGGAAGAAGATGTGGGTGGAAGCGGGGGTCAGCTTTCCCCTGGTCTTAAAGCACTGGTGGGGTTTGTCCTGTGGAGAGGAGGCAGGCCGAGGGACCCAGGAAGAGCCCTGCCTGATGATGGAGCCACCATCCGGTGAGTGTAGACTCCCTGATAGGTGCAGGCAGGTGTGGACCACTGGCAGCAAAGGAGGGGCGATGGCTGGTGGCCTGGTTGTGTGGTTCCGATGTTGAAGCCAGTGGAAGAGGTGGAGGTGGGGGACCAAAATCCGTTATGAAGCTTTTCTTCAAAGTGGGATGACTTTTAATCTTAAAATAATACCAAACTTAACAGAAAGTCGCAGAAATGCTAGAGAGAATTTCTAGACTGTCCAGTTGATAACACTGGATGACATTTATGGGTTCCTCTGTTATTCTTTTCTGAACCTTGCAGAGTAAAGTGCAAACCTCAAGCCCCTCTATTCCTAATCATTCTCCATGCATCTCCTAGGAACAAGGGTGCTTTCAGAAGAGGGCTTCTGGTTAGGAGAGCAACACAGATGCAGCCGCTGTGATCTGTGGGCCCCGTTCGCACTTCACCAATTATCCTGATCACATCCTCTGTTTAAAAAAAAGAAACAAGAAAGGAAAAAGGGAAGTGGGAAAGATCTGGTCGGGGATCCCGCTGTGTGATAATATCGTTAAATAATCCAGGAATTGAGCGTGTGGGCTCTCGAAGAGGAAGTGGCAGGAGGGTGGAAGAGAAACGCTAGGCACGGTGAAGAGCTGCACAGACTTGGTGAGACAGCACTGAGCAGTGTGACTTTTAGAAGTCTTAGGAGTGTTCCCCAAAACAACCATCCTTGTAGAGCTGTCTTGGGTCTGATTTTAAATGCCCTGATCCTTGCTTTAAGACCAGGTCATACTACCTGGGGGCCAGTATCCTCCCATACCCCTAACCCCTGCCAGGTTTAACTCCGTGTGTGTGTGCGCGCGCGCGCGTGTGCGTGTGTGTGTGTGTGTGCGTGCGTGCGCGCCGCCCGCCCACCTTGATTTCTAGGCTCTCCTTTTTGGAAACCCTGGTGGGATCTGTCAGGTGCTCCTTGGATACTCGATGGGCTGGTTCTACTCTGCTCCGTAGGGTCACTATGTGTCGGAGTTGACTCGATGGCAGTGGGGTTTTTGGTTTGGTTTTGAAATTCTGGCAGGAATTCTGAATGTCTAGGCACCATGGGAGGCTTTCAAGGAACCATGACTGATGCCCAAAGAATGCCCAGTGTACTTAGACTGGCTGAAAATAGCAGGACTGCATGAGACTGCTTGACATGTGGGGACTAGGGATGATGTCCCTTGTGGACTGGAGGCTGCAGTTCTCAAGCATTAGGAAAGGGCACAGCTGTGGGGGCCATTGACGCAGCCCAGAAGACACAGTGACCTCTGAGAGGGCAGGGCAAGGATGGCCCCCAAGCACGATTCCCAGTGCTCGATGCAATGCACAGCCGCAGCCCATGGTGACAGGAAGCAGTGGGTGGCTGCTTTGTCCACTGACATTTGTTTTTTCTTTAAATAGGTTGAACAGTGCACCGGTGGAGGGTTACTCAGAGCATGTTGGCAACAAAACGACCATAAGGATGACCTACCCCGAGGGGGCGCCTTTGTCCGACCTTGAATATGACTCCAGTGACTTGTTTGTTGCTGTTTTATTTAAGAGTGTGGACTTCACCTGGCTTCAAGCAATGCTAAAGAATGAAACCCTGGTAAGCACTGGAGACCCCGCTGTCACACGTGCCTTGCCAAAAGTGGGCAGTCCTTCCAAGTGGTTGCCATCAGGGAATAATAGCTCTTCCCGGCATCACACCCTGTGCAGAAACCCTTCAGAACTCCTTGTTGAGAAGGGTGAGTCATGTGTGAACATCAGAATGATTATTTAACAGGAATATCAAGTTTGGGACCAAAATTGCCATAACTGGGGACTGATCACCTACCTTGTTCATCAGACTGGAACTTACATGGCTTTTAGCTCTTTTCTAGAAATTGGGTTTCTTGAATGAATACAAGATCTGTCAGTGGAGATCACAAACTCACCCTAGAAAAAGCATTATATAACTCATTGCTGAGCATCACTGCAGTCACCTTCGAAGTACTCCTTTTGGGAAGAAGCTGTGCACCGACACCAATGCCTAGTCCACCCTTCAAAGCAATTTTGGAACTCTTTTCCTGGAATGGCCATCAGAGTTGTCATCCTGTTACCCTCGGTGTCCTGAATGTCATCAAAATGTCTTCCTTTCAATATTTCCTTTCTCTTTGGGTAAAGAAAAAAGTCACTGGGGGCCAGATCAGGTGAGTAGGAAAGGTATTCCAGTATAGTTATTTACTGGCTGAAAACTTCCTCTTGGGCAGTACAGTTAAGTTCCCCACCTTGCCACCTTGCCACCGTACTAAATGGCCATTCCAGGAAGAGTTCCAAAATTGCTCTAAAGGGTGGACTAAGCACTGGCATCAGTGCATAGCTTCCCAAGGGGAGGACTTCAAAGGTGACCATAGTGATATTCAGCAGTGAGGTATGTAGCACTTAGAACAACTAAGTTCACAGAGTTAATTGTCAGACCTTGTAGATACCATTACTAAGGACAGTCAAAAGAATATGCATAAATAGATCTTATTGATGGTTGCACACATAGTCAGTGCCATTGCTGTCACTAAATTATACATGTCAGCTATGTTCAGTCAGCAAACATTGTGCAGTAAGAGCTGTAAAAGCTGGAATCGATGTGGGAACCCATTAGAGAGGGAAAACCCAAATGTTTTCTCTAACAGAGAGGGATAGAACAGTGGTGAGACTGCACCCTGTCGAAGGCGGAAAGCTTGCCAGACCCAGAAAAACAAGGCCTGGTAGATGGAAATAGATTTCAGTGGTTAACTGTCAAAGAGTTTGTGCGCATCTGTCTGACACGTGCGTGAACTAGCTGTCTGCACAAATACTAGAGCTGTTAGACTTTTCACGTAAGCTGTCTGCGAGAGAGAAGTGGCCCCTCCAGGGCTTGATTCTGTGCAGGTCATTGGCGTCTTTGGGACTTTTCTGTTGGTCTTGGTGGAAGGTGAAGCATAAGTGAGATGATTTTGGCATTTACCAGGAGATGTCCTGGGACTAGGAAATTAAGTGGAGAGAGGAGGCAGAATGAGGGCCTGGTCTGAGGAGGGTGTTGATAGCTCTGGGTACCCTTGAAGTTGGACCTGTGCCCATCGTCTTCTCTGGACAGAGGGATGGCTCTGGATGCTAAAAAAAGGCATACTATCTCAGGAGGAATTTCTTCTCCAATCAAGAGCTAGCTCCACAGTTCCTCTCTTGTACAGTGCCTCCTCCGTAGATCAGGTCTTTCAGAATGAACTTTAAGGGGCTGGGGTGCTGGACTTGTCTAGGTCTTGGGGACTCGGCTGCCAAAAGCCTCACCCAGCCCTTTGTAGCCCATGCCCAGGGTCTGTGTTCTCACCCTTTGCCATGAAGACAATTTATTAAACACCCTAATTGTCATCTGTCTTACTCTCTCTCAGCCGTTTTGGGTGCGACTGTTCTTTTGGAAGCAAGTGGCAGAAAAAATCCCACTCCATCCGAAACACTTTAGGATTTTGAATCCAGTAATTATCAAAGAGACCGCCTTTGACATCCTGCAGTTCCCAGAGCCGCAGGCAAGGTTCTGGGGCCAAGATAAGGTATGTTTGTTGTTACTGAGAGTTCACAGTTCTGTATGTTTGCGGGAAAACATCTGTACAAATCCAGCTTAGGCTGAGCTGTATGTCCAGAAATGTCCCCAGTGGGGTGCTTAGCCATCGGTTAGCTGCTGCACACATGACCAGAGGTTTCATAATCGTCCTTGGCCTGCTCCCTGGCGACTCACCACTTTGGTGTATTAAGCATGTGGACACATATGCCGCTGAGATATTGTTAAAGAGATTCTTATTCCTGAGCTTGATGGTGTCTAAAACTGTAAGACTCCCAGTGTGCACTTTGAGGGTCTGAGAAGTTCTTTGATTTTAACATGTGTGGGGCATTCAGCTGAGCAGACAAAATTTTATACATCCTGGTAAATAACCCTCAAGAGCAGTGCTTCTCGGCTGATGCCTCAGTCCCACCCCCAGCATTCTGACTTAGTGGATCTGTACTGTACCTTGAGATTTGTCCAAGCTCCCTGGGTGATTTTGTTTTTCAGCCTACCTTTAACCATTGCCCTATATATAGGCTGTTACTAGCAGTAGAGATTCTTCACCTGCAATTAGCATGAGTTACCACCAGGTGGCAAGGTATCCCTTTATTAACGATGGCTTCATGGGGTGAATAGCTAGACCTGTGCCTTCAAAACTGTTTTTAAAAGAGCGATGGGAAGTCTTTCTTAAAAATTTAAGCAGGACTCTAAAATATAAAGAAGAGCAGGGAATGTTGAAATGTGAGATCCACTGGGGTCCAGCAGCCCCTCTAGAGGCCTGAGCCATCTCTGGCTGAGAGGTGCCGGTCTGGGTGGCCAACACTGAACTAGGTGGACTCGGGTGTCATCAACCACAAGGCAGGTTAGCGGATTCTTGTATTATCCTCATGAAAACAAATTTTAATAAAAAATAGTCTTTAAAACAATTGTAAATGTTAAAGAATGCTGTAGTTATTAAGGAAAACAAACACGTAACTCTAGTTTTTAACAAAACCAAACCAGCTGCCATCAGGTCAGTTTTGACCTAACCACTACGCCACTGGATTTCCTTCCTGTGGTCAGATGCTGCCAAATCAGGCTCTGGCTCTCACTGCAGGCCTGACTTCCCAGCCCGTTGGGACACATCTCTCCGAGCTGAAGCCCTTCCCTTGCTCAGCTCGGTTACGTCAGGGCTCCGCGGAACAGCCCTGGTCACTGGCCTGGCTCATTCCCCAGTGACTTTGTGCCCACAGACTCTCAGGAGCCGGCATTGCCATTTTTGCCAGCTCTCTGCTGTTACCTGTCTGCCTTTCTGTCCTTGGAGAGCCTCTCAGACCAAGCAGGTGTCTGTCCCGAGCCAGTTTTCCAGTCCAGAGGTGGCAGCTGTGTCCTGGCAGCAGAGGGAGGTGCCCCCCTCCGCAGAGATAGTTAGGTTCACGACGGGAACCATTTCCAGGTTTCCTTAGCTGCTGTGTCCCACACGGGAACATGTGGCACCAGTTCACCCCTTTATAACACAGACTGAGAACCTTTAAAAATGAATAAATCATTTTTAACACAACACTTTAGGATTTTGAAAGAATTTGGCAAGGTTCTTGAATTGTCAAGAGACATCACTGCAGAAACATTTGAGTGTCTCTCACTGTCCTGCCCCACTGATTTCTGTCTTTCAAACTGCCCGGTTTCTCTGGGACAATTCCATAGTATGTTCTAAGCCCAGACAGATGCATCTCTGAGAATGGCAAAAGTTACAAACCAAGTCAGAACACAGAATTAATCACATATGTGACAGAGTAAATGGTCTTGAAGCACAAAGAGCCCTCCTGAAATCTAAAAGAAAAAGATGCTTTGGTAAGCAAATGGGCAATAGATAAGAATAGACATTTCCCAAAAGGGAGGATTAAAGTGGGCACGCAAATCAAAGGATCCAAGATTACTGCTGAAACGAGTTTAAGGTGGCATGGCCAGGTTCTCCCAGAGTCAAACCAAGGCAGGAAGGAGACACACTAACCTACTTTGCCTGTTTTCTTAGCCAAAGATTGAAAAGCTCAGTAATGTTGTTGGTCAACAAGAATATAGGTAAAGTTACAGGTTGGCGATTTTTCTGGAAGAGAGGTTGGCATTATAAATCACTTTTAAATATGAGTAGTCTTTAACCCAGCAATTTTACTCTGAAAGTTTTACCATATGGAAATAGCTGGAATAACGTGCTGTGTTAGTCATCTGGTACTGCTCTAACAGAAAAACCACAAGTGGATGGCTGTAACAAAGAAAAGTTTCTTCTTACCCAGTCCAGTAGGCTGCAAGTCCAGGTTCAGGGTGTCTGCTCCATGGGGAGGCTTTCCCTCTTCGTAGGCTCTGGAGGAAAGTCCCTGTGTTGCATCAGTCTTTGTTCAGGGAACATCTTGGCACAGGAACCTCAGGTCCAAAGGGTGCGCCCTGGTCTCGGCGTTGTTTTCTATTAACCACAGGCAGAAATTAGGATTTACAGCATGGAAAAGCACACAGTGGAGGGCGTCACACAATACTGGCAGTCGTGGCCTAGCCGAATGACTGCACATTTTGGGGTCGGGGGACAGTCCATGACACCTGCCAAGATGGCTAACGTTTAGCTAGATGTTCTCTTGGTCCTCCGCAAACCAGTCAGCCCTGAAGGGCCCGCCGTGGTCCCAGCAGAAAAGGAGGAAGAATTGTTGGTGGGACCACAGACTTCCCTGAGATGAATGAGTAAGGCCCAGTCACGCACGGCTGGGGAACTGGACCAAAGAATAGTCACCCGCAGATCAGCGGCAGCTGTCATAAAGGGCTTTCCGTGTCCTTTCTGTCCTCTGTGCTGTCCTTACCCCACTAGTGGAGATCCAGAGATCCAGAAAGCACCCCTCCATATTTACAAGAGGCAGGAGGTGTGGCAGGGCACCTGAGGAGGGGGTGGTGCACAGTCGGGACCGGGTGTGATTTGGATACGTGGCGTGTTGGGCCAAAATCGGTAGGATACACTTTAAAGGAAATAAATGTGAACATCCTGAATTTGAGTCTAAAAATGTACTTGCCCAGAGAGAAGGCGAGAAGAAGCGGGCTTAGCAGCTGTACGTGTGGTAATAATGGCCTGGAAGTGTGATTTGCCAGAAAAGCCCTTCAGTGGGGCCTTGTGTCAGCGTCCTGCAGATGGGCGTGAGTGTAGTCTTCACCAGTGGAAACGGAGACAGAGCTCACTGACAGGGGACATCCCAGGCTGGGGACCTGAAGCAGTATCCTCAGGGAGACTGCCAGAGGACACCTCATAGAAACCTGAGTCTCAGGAAGAAGAGCATGAGAAAGAGGGCATGGGCTTGTTTTGATGTCCTGGACCTCATGTTTAGGACCTGGGGGGAACATTTTAGAAGAACAACTTGTAGCGTGCCGCTGGAAACATTTTCAGGCTGCCCCCTGATGGGGTGTTAAAAGTGTTTACATCACCCACTGGGTTTTAGAGTTCAGATTCTTGACCTGCTGGGAAGTCAGACTTGAACACTCTGTGGTTTCATAGTTTCATTGAAGAAATCCGTGCACAGTATCAGTGGGAGGTGGACAGGAGACAAACACAGGAGCACAGTGCCCAGTGGGCAGGATGCATGCCAGCGTGCTGGTCTGCAGTGCACACTTTACCTGTTTTTCAGAGTGAAATGGTGCATGACAGAGTGGCACAGGTGGGCCTGTGTGTGCCTCACTGTTTGGGCCATCTGTCCCAAACCAGAAGGCACATTTAAAGGGGTACTTGAAAGGACTGCTGCCTGTAGACCCAAGGGACAGGGAGAGAAAGTGACTACGTGGGGTTAGTAACCTGGGAGCCACTGCGTCTGTGGGAGCCAGTACTCCACGGGCTGGAAAGGTCCAAGCGGAAGAGCAGTTACGGGGACCCAAAGAGAGCTGCTGGAGAGGGCTTCTCAGCGAAGGGCTGGGGGCTGCAGCACCTGAGAGAGAGGAAATGAGGGGCCCGAGAAAAAATAACTGCCGCCTCCAGTGCCGCCTGTATGACTTTGAATGCGAAGTCTGACAGTTAAGTCTGCAAACGTAGTTGTTGCAACTGCTGCATACCTCATTGCTGAGACCACTACGGTCACCTTCAAAGCACTCCCTTTGGGAAGCTGTGCGCCAGTGCCAGTGCCAGTCCACCCTTCAGAGCAATTGTGAAACTCTGTCTGGAATGACCATTGCTCACAGTGGCAGGTTTGCAAACTTAATTGCATAGCTGTCTGTGAGGTTGCTTCTAGCCAGTAAACAAATAACTGTTTGGGAACACCTTCCCTACTCACCTGATCTGGCCCCCTGGGGACTTTCCCTTGACCCAAAGATAGAGGAAATAGTGAAAGGAAGACATTTTGGTGACATTCAAGGTCATCAAGGGTAATACAAGGACAGCTCTGATGGCCATGCCAGAAAAAGAGTTCCAGAATTGCTTTGAAGGGTGGGCAAGGCACTGGGGTTGGTGCATAGCTTCCCGAGGGGAGGGCTTGGAAGGTGACCTTAGTGATGCTGAGCAAGGAGGCGTGCAGCGCTTTGTCTGGGGTGAGCTCGCGGGGCGTATGACACTTGGCAAAGCTCCGAGTGGTGCTGAGCCTGTCTGTCTGTCTCTCTTCTCCCTTTCTCAGAATGTCCCCACGATCGGAGTCATTGCCGTCGTCCTGGCCACACATCTGTGTGATGAGGTCAGCATGGCGGGGTTCGGCTATGACCTCAGCCAGCCCAGGACCCCCCTGCACTACTTTGACAGCCAGTGCATGGCCGCCATGAACTTCCAGAAAATGCACAATGTGACGACGGAGACCAGGTTCCTGCTCCGGCTGGTCAAGGAGGGCGTGCTCGGGGACCTCAGTGGCGGCATCCACTGCGAATTCTGAGCCCAGAGAACTCCCGGGGCACGCAGCCCTGCCTCTGCCGCCACATCCTTCTGCCTGCGTGTCCTCCTGCAGCTGTCTGGGGCACAGCTGCCTGGGGCACAGCTGTCGGACCACAGCTGTCTGGGGCACAGCCATCAGAGCATAGCTGGGGCTTTCTGAGTTGAGCTTTCTTCCTTTTTGTTTTGTTTCTGTTGTTGTTTTTCTGTTTGATTTCTGTGTTTGTTTTTTGCACATTTTATAACTTAATTTTGAGAATCAAGTTGAGTTGGAAAGACTTTTTAAGGAGACTTTTATGTAATAATGTCGTATTGTGTTTTAAGAAAACTAATTTAATTTGTGAAAACTGTCCGTGTACTGCATACAGAGTGCCTGGTAATTGAGTGGGAAGCAAGAAGCGGGGGTCCTGGGACAACAGCCCTGAATGCCTGCTTCAGTTCGCCATTGTCCCGTTCGGGGGGACAGACATTGGAGGCACTTCCAGGATAACGTGGTCTATGGCTAGGCTACTGGTACTGTTCTGGTACTGGATCGGCCAAGCTGCTGCAAGGCCTGGGCCGGGTAGAGATGTTCCCAGCCTTGTCCGTTGGTCTGGCTTCTGCCAGAAGTTGACTGGAATGGCCTAGGCAGCTGGCCTGGCAGTCCTTGGCCGGGGAGGGACAGAGAAGACATTCTCTCTGTCTCTAGGTACTGTGAAGTCACATCTCAGCAGTTAAGACTTGAGTTTTTAACTGCCATTCTGAGACACTCATGTGTCTAACCTGAAGTGTCCGCCTGTCTCTCTGAGTTGGCTTCTGAAAATTAAAGTCAAACTTCTGCTATCCAGAGTCATGGGGGAATAAACCTCCTGTAAGAGTAGCCATGCTCTCTGAAACACTGAAAGAAAATCCTCTTGGTATTTAAAATGGCCTAGTTAAAAAAAAAAAAAGTTTTTTTGAATGCTCGCCTGGCAGCGTACCAGGCAGTGTGCTGGTCTAAATAGAAGGGAGACTTTTTGAGGAGCTCTCAGTCTAGTTAATCTGAGTGTGTGCATCTTGTTTTGTTTTTTAATTAAAGAAATGAAGCCTATCTTGTATGTCTTTCTTGGGTGCTGCTGCTGCTGTAAACTTTGCCATGGATAGAGGTAGTGATGGATGGAGAATTGAGGGTACCTTGTCCTGAAACGGTACCCTTGCCTGTTAACTAAGAGGTTGAAGGTTCAAGTCCACCCAGAGGCATCTCAGGAGAAAGGCGTGGAGATCTACTTCTGAAAAATCAACACTGAAACTTTTACAAAGCCCAGTGCCCTGGTGCCCACAGGCTTGCCATGAGCTGGAATTCACTCTCTGGGAATTGGTTACTGGCTGTCTTCCGAGTTCCTTTGTCCCAGACAGCTGAGAACTCTTCATGTTTTTTTTCCCCTCCTACTCTTTTTTTAATTGTTGTGTTATAGTTTAGACGACGGCTTACAGAACAAACCAGTTTCTTATCAAGGAGTATACATAATGTTCTGTGACATCAGTCAGCAAGGCCATGTTAGCACCCTCCCTTCTCAAACTTGGGCTCCCTATCAGCAGCTTTGCTGCCCCTTCCTGCCTTTTAGTCCTTGCCCCTGGGCTGGCGTGCCCCTTTGGTCTCATTTTGTGGGCTTCTTCAGTCTTTGAAGGGTCAACCTCAGGAGTGACTTCATTACCGAACTGAAAGGGTCCTAGTGGGGGGTCGTACTGTAAGGGTTTCCGCAGCTCTGTCTGGGACCCTCTATTGTGATCCCAGTCACAGCAGTCAGTGGTGGTAGCTGGGCACCGCTTAGGACTGGACTCCATCTGCTGGAGGCCGTTGCAGATGGGGTCTGGCAGTGCTTTGGACTAAGCTTTCCCATGCATCTTCATTTTCTTTGATCTTCCTTCTTCCTGGCTTGTGAAGAGCTGAGAACTCTAGTGGATGAATCCAGGGTGTTGGTGGCCTCCTGCCAGAGAACAGACTTGCTTAGCTGTCTTCTGTCCCTTGGTTGCTCTAACTCTGCAGTCAGAGTACCTGCTGCTCCTGCCCACCCCCTGTTCTTCAGCTCTGTTGCTGCCCCTGCTACAACCCCTGTTCTCGCTATCCAGAGGGCTCCTGCCCCCAGTACAGCAGCTTTCCCAGCCCATCTGCTGGCTTCCAAAGAGCTGGCTCAGAGGGTTCAAGGCAGGAAGCACCTCTGTCTCCAGGGGCTGTGGGGTGGACTCAGAGGGACCTGCAGGACAACATCACAGTTCTCTGGTTTGGAGTCTTAAAGTTTTGTATGGATTTTGCCTTTTGCTCTGTAAAATACTGTAGTTAACAGAAAACACCTTCAAATTCTCACCAGTTGAATGACTTAGTTTTGAAAATTGAGATCCAGGAAGGCTGTCCACAGCCTGTGGCTCTGGTGGGGCCAGGCGTCCACCACCTGTCTCTATCACTCCCTACCTCTATCCCTCCCCCTTCCTTCCTGCTCCCCGTCCCTCCCATCCTCCTCCCTCATCTGTCCTCTCCTCCCTTAGGGATAGAGAAGCCCAAATAGTTCATTTTTTTTTAAAGCCTGAGTTTGAAACATCACTGAACACCTTTCTTTTCCAAGGCCCACCTGGTGATACACATGCCAGCAGACCCCCTCGCCCCCTCCATGCGGTGGCTGTAGAGTAGAGCTGGGCGCCCAGCACTGGGACATCTTCTGGGAGGTGTAGGTTGTCCCCATGACCACCCTTCTTTCTTGTAGATCTCCTTTTTTGCACACTTATTTGAGATGCTTTGCTCACACCTCTCAACTTTGACTCATTAGCTGTGGTCACTAGTTAACCAGTTAATGTCAGGTTAATGCCACCACATGGTGACCCCTCTGTGTGATGGTAGAACTGTGCTCCAGAGGGTTTTCAGAAGTGGATGACAGGCCTCCGGTAGCACCTCTGGTGGGGTGAAACCCCCAGCCTTTCAATCAGAGGCCATGTGTGTTAACCACTCTGCCCAAGGATGCTGCTAGCCCTAAATATATACAAGACTTTTAAATGGCTGGTTATGGAGCACACCAGCCAATCAGAGTTGACTGGAGACAATCTACGAACTTTTTTTTTTTTGCTTTAGGCAAATGTTTATAGTTCAAGTTAATTTATCTTACAAAAGTATACACACACTGTTGTGCGGCCCTAGTTGCTCTCCCTCTAATGTGACTGCACACTTCTGCAGCTGAATGTCCTGTGTCCATCCATCTGGCTCCTGTCCCTGTCTGACTTCTCAGCTCTGGAGAGGAACTGCCCATTCAGTCTCATGTATCTCCTTGAATGAAGAATCTCGTGGTATCGTTTTCTGTTTTACAGTCCAGGCTCCTCTTTGTCTGAAGAGTTGGCCTCAGGAGTGGTGTCAGTCTGGGCTGACAGTCCGAGGGCCGTGTCTTCCGGAGTTGTTCCAGTCTCCACATTACGTCTGGGCTTTGTACTAGAACTTGGGTTCTGCACCCCACTTTGTTCATGTGCCATCAGGAGCTCTGCTGTGTTCCCTGTCGGGGTGGTTGTTGGTGGTAGCTGGGCACCATCTAGTTCTGAAGAACTTTTAACACTTTGACAGTTATTCGTTGCAAGTTTTTGGTTTGCCTTCAGAGGAACTCTCATCTTAGTCCACCCACACCCACATTTCTGGGCACAACAGACCTTCACTAAATACTTTGGGGTGCTAGAATCATTAATGTCCAGTAACTGAGGTTTTACTGTCACTCACAGTTTTGTGTAGCTGTATAGGCCCGTGTGCATCCGTTGTTTGACTGCCCGTTAAGTGCACAAACGCACTCTAGGCAAAGTGCTGCGTGCCTCATGGCTGAATATCCCTGAGGTCCCCTTCGAAGTACTTCCCTTGGGAAGCTACTCTGTCCTATAGGGTTGCAAAGAGGCAGAATCAACTCCGTGGCCGTGGGTGTGGTTGTTGATTTTACTGGGATATTGAGTCCCAGATTTTTTTTTTTTTTTTTTTTGGTATTTTTTTCCTAGAGAGCATATTCTTTCCAGAAACCTAGGCTGGCCTTTACAAATGCTTTTGGAAGTGGGATGAATCTATCCCAGTAAGGTGTTTATGGGCAGAGACAATTGAAGTTTTCCAAAACCATATAAGGTATCGTAAAAATTAACATGGCCTACCTGATTGCTGATTAATGTGTGACACACTGGCTTTTTCATTTCCTAGGGATCTAGAAATGAGCCATCGGCAATATTTCATTCCACCAGCTCCGCAGGTCTTGTCACTGGTTTCACCCATTAGTTAAAATTTAAGTCATCATGCCAGGGGTTGCTGCTGCTGCATGATGACCTCCTGATCATCTGTGGTCAAGTCGTCTTGTGTGCAGTCCTGGCCTTAGTTACAAAGGGGAAAAAAAAAGCAGTGGTCATGCCTGGACTTGGGGACATAAAGTGACCATATGATGTGTCCGCTTTATGGTTCTCTGTGTCTACAGGAAGCCGTCCTACTGGCCTGTTACTAGAAGGGAGAAGAGGAGGGGATAGGAGATTGTTAGCAGGAGATGACATGTATAGAATGGAAAAGAAGAGTGGGCTGTCACCGGACAAGGAGACCAGAGGGAACTGCAGACAGGCGGGCACGCAAATTTAACTTGGATTGTGTACTACTTTCACTCAATCACAATTTTAAAAAAAGCAGTGGTCATGCCATTGTTCACCCAGGCTATTAAAGGTTGCTGACACAATCACTTTGTTTGGGCTACACTGTGACCCAGGACTTCAGAAGTTGGTGTGAAAGGGACTGTTGGGTTTGCCTGGGTACTGTCTCAGGAGGACATTCTGGACCAGGGCTGCCGGCAGAGTAAGGAGTGGCCCGTTCCTCTGATCTCCATGTGGGTCATTTTCTCGGCTTTCACTGGGACACTTCAGTTAGTAGAAAAGAAGGACAGGAATAGCCCCTGGGCTTCAGCAGACATTCCCCTGGGAATGAAGGGGCTGTTAGCACCCTCCTGCAGCCCCCAAGAGCTGTGTGACCCCGGGGCCTGCCTTTCGTGGTGACAAAATGCCTTCCTCAAAATGCCCTGTGTTTGCTGCCTGTGGCACCAGCAGCTACTTTCCAGGCAGTGACCCTCTGTGTAGGGACACGTGGATGACCACACAGCCCTGAGATCGGAGTACAGACAACAAAAGACAGGAAGGAGTGTTCTAGTCCCTCACAGGGTGCACCCACGAATACGCCTGGGACCCTGCCCCTGCTCAGGAAAGCCGGACACCTGGCCCAACCCCGATTGTCTGTCCTGCGTTTTCCCTCTTCCCAAGGTCAGTGTGGGTTTGTATTCATAAAGCAAGATACTTCGCTGAGCTGGGATATCCCTTACCTACAGCCAACACTCAGCCCAAGACTGAAGTAAGCTGGGAAGAACTATTCATTAAATACATCACACCCGTTGCTGTCAGTGTGATTCCAACTCCTAGCGACCCAGTAGGACAGAGAGCTGCCCCATGGGGTTTTCGAGACTGTCATCTTTATGGAAGCTGACTGCCACCTCTTTGTCCTGAAAGGCAGTTGGTGGGTTGCAACCTCCTACTTTCAGCAGCTGAGTGCTTCAGCCATGGCTACACTGGGGCTCCTTTAAAACTACAGCCAGATGTCATTGACTAGATGGATCTTCTCCAAGTGAAACTGCACCTCTAGCAGTTTAACTTTTGTTATCTCAGTGGTTCCATTTGAGTAACTCCCAATATTAAATTCCAACCCCTTCAGCAGGGAAGAGTCCTCCGAGTGACTGTCAACAGAGCTTCAAGCCCACCCCGAGGTGCCTCAGAAGAAAGGCCTGGTGATCTGCTTCTGAAAAATCAGCTGTTGAAAAGGGTGGACCCCCACTTCTACACTCACACTGGGTTGCTAGGGGGGGTGGAGTCAACTCCATAGCAACGGGTTCTAGGCGGAAGGGAAGCATCCGCGTTAAGCGTGATCCCAGGCAGCAAAACAAAGAGTATGAAATTCAGTTGTAAACTTTTGAAAGGCAGATGTTTTTACTGATGAATTGTGTCAACTAAATGTGTGAGATGGAAGACAAGTTTATAAGCTTCCTTCCTGCTGGGAGAAGTGAGATGCCAAGGTCTCATCAGCACTGGGCTGCCATCCAAGAATATCCTGGTAAGGCAGGCATAGCTCTTGTGCAACACAAAAAACAAGTGTTAAAGAAACTGACTCTTCAGCAGTTGTTGCTCTTGCATGCGTCTGAGTGGATTCCAACTCATAGCGACTCTATAGGACAGAGAAGAACTGCCCCCGAGGGTTTCCAGGGAGCACCTGGCAGATTCGAACCACAGATCTTTTGATTAGCAGCCTGAGTTCTTAGCCATGATGTCATCAAGGCTCCACCTCATAGCAGCAGTACTGATGCCTGCTTGTATGCTAAAAGTTTGAACCTTTTCAAAGAGCAATGTATTTCCACACCCTCCTGTGTAACTTCACATTTTTTGACTGAGAGAAGAAAATCAAGTCTAACAAAAACATACTAAAGAAGAGGTCATCTAGAATGTTGGTTAGCATGGTTTCAAGGGACATGTAGGTCAATTGGCACAACAGCTTGTTAAGAAAATGTTCTGCATCCCACTTGGGTAAGTGGTGTCTGGGGTCTTAAAAGCTAGCAAGCAGCCACCTAAGATGCATCAATTGACCTCAATTTGCCTACAGTAAAGGAGAATGAAGAGCATCCAAGGCATGGAAAATAGGAGCCCAAGAGACAGAAAGGGCCACGTAAACCAGAGACCACATCAGGAGACCAGAAAGACCTAGATGGTGCCTGGCTACCACCAGGCTCAACTAAGAGTTCCCAGTGGAGTAGGAGAAATGTGGGCTGCAGAATTCAGACTCCAGTAGAAAGACCAGACCTGATGGTCTAACAGACTGAGGGTCACCAGAAGATAGGGCCCCTGGACTGGCATCCCAGAACTGAAACCATTCCAGAAGCCAACTCCTCGGACAAAGATTGAACAAGTCTCTAAGACATAAAATGATCCTGGTGAAGCATGTGCTTCCTGGCCTAAGTAGATGCAGGAGACAAACTGGGCAGCTCCGGACAGGAGGTGAGATGAGAAGACAGGAGCTGGTTAAATGGACATAGGAAATACGGGGTGTGGGGGAGGAGTTCGTCATCACCACGTAGGGAGAGCTGTTAGGGTCAAGTAACAAAGTGTGTGTAAGTTTTTGTGTAAGAAGCTGAATTGTAAACTTTCACTTAAATCATGATGAAAAATAAATAATAATAATAAAATGTTGGTTAGATGCTTTCTCTGAAGAGAGACTTCAAATTTCCAGTCTTACAAACACCTCAGATGCATGAGACAAGTACAACAGAATCTTCTATGGCCAGTGAGAAACAGCAGTCCGATGCCGAAGTGGTTTCACGTGGACCTACCCATAACCGATCAGTGTGTCCTATTCACCAGCTTACCTGGGGTGGAAAGAAATTGACTAGGGGCCCTAAAGCAATTGGAGAGTGCCTTTCTAACTAGGTTATAAATTCTTTGTTAACATAATTTATACTCCGTTCCCATCCATTGCTGTTACTGGGTGCCATGAGTCAGTTCTAGCCCACACCAAAGCTTTAAAACAGAATAGAACTACCCTATCAGGTTTCCTAGGCTGTCTCTGGGGTTGCTAGGAGTCGGAACCAACTCTATGGCACTGGATTTAGGGTAATCTTTACAGGAGCACATTGCTGGTTCCTTTCTCCCAAAGAGCTGCTGGTGGGCTTGAACCCCGAACGTTTCAGTTAGCAGCTAAGTGCTTAACAAAAAGCCTTGCCTATTGCAGGCATTAAATAAATATGTTTTCATTGTGTTTGATTTGGTACTGTCGATAGAATTTAAAGATGGGCAACTGATGATCTACAGCCAAGTATCGTGGACAGCTCTTGGGTCTAGAGTTGGGTTATAGGAGTCTTCTAGGCAGAGGGGTGGAACACAGGCAATGAAACAGTTAATGGGCACAGTCACCAGCCCTATATGTAGTTGTCCCAGTGGTTTAAATGATAATTTAGAAGACTTAAAAGCTAGATATGCCCATGTAATGGCCATGTACAGATCCAGCCCTTTTGGAAAGCAAACGTATTGCTGAAGTGTCCGGATTGCCCCCTATTTTTTCAGAAACGCACCAAGTATGTGTGAGTAGCCACATCCATTGACTACTCACAGCTTTTTTTTTTTTTAATTGCCGGCCATCATTTGCTCATTAAAGATTTTTTTTAATGCTAGTTATCACTAAAATACTTGATGGTTATGAATTGTTCAGCCCTGACTTTAAAAAAACAGGGTCAATATGAGTTGGAATAAGTTTGACAGCAGCGGATTTGGTGTTTTATTGTTTATTTGTTTTGCTTTGGTCTTTAAAATAACGATGGACAAATGATCATCTGATTGTGGGGTTTTATGCTGAAGGCTGCTGGCTCTTTCTAATATTCAGCGTAAAGACTGAGTGGACTTCCAAACCTTCACACTCCAAACAAATAAAACTGTGGATTTCAGCCTAAATTGAGAGTCTTGTCCCCAAAATGAAAGAGCTGAGCAGAATAACCCCATGGTGGTCTGCCTCTCCCCATTTTTTCACTTTTCTCTGCAAACTCAACCTAAAGAACGTGAGGTGTACCGCGATGCCAGGGTAAACTGAGGAGGCATTGGAAGGACAGACCCTCTGTCCTCCAGCTGACCTCTCATACTTTCAAAGGAAGCCACCACCAGTTACCCATAAGACTGGCAGGGCACAGGTGGAAACCATAGCCTGACCACCGGCCCCACAGCAAGGACTACCCTCGGTGGCTGTGGGTCGGTCAGGTATCCTGATTTTTCCTTCAGACAATATGATCACAATATTCCATTGCTTTATATGCTTATTAAATGGTGGCTTATTTTATGTTTTAGGCATATTTATCCTAGAACACTTGATGTCACTTTTAGACCACTGCTAGACTAATTCCATCTCAGCTGGCAGCTGCTTCAGAGTTTGACCAGAATTTCCTCAGATCTCTCTCCACAGACAGTCCCTCCCTCATCATCCTCATTTTCTTTCCCTCTTCTCACCCTTGGAAAGTTAAGCGCTACATCTGCTAACCAAATGGTCAGCAGTTCAAATCCTCTAGGCACTCCTTGGAAACTATGGGGCAGTTCTACTGCATCTTAACAGGGTTGCTATGAGTCAGAATCAGCTCTCCAGGAGTAGGCTTGGGGCCTCTCACCCCCATCTGTCCACTTCTGCATTGCTGGTTGATTAACTTCCCTCCAGCTAGAAAGAGCCAACCCTCCGTCTTTAGGAAGAAAGCAAAGTTGGGCTGACAAAAGCAGGAGACTCCGGCAGCCTGGGAACAAGGGAACAGAGTTGAAGGCCAACTGCCTTGTCCCTGTTTAGCAGATGTCCAAACTTCCCACAGACACCAAGGACTGTTCTGTTCTTCTTGCCCTGTTTTGGATACTCCTGAAAAAAAATATGGTAAGAATTTAGATATTATTTAACATTGAAATACAAACTAGAAGAAGGCTTACTTAGATCAGTTTTCATTGCTTTGGCCCTTTTCAAGTTTTCCCCTGCCATCAAGTCAATTCCAACTCATAGTGACCCGGTCAGACAGAGTAGAACTGCCCCGTTGAGTTTCTAGGGAGCATCTGGCAGATTTGAACTGCCAGCCCTTTGGTCCACAGATGTAGCGCTTAACCACTATGACACCAGAGTTTCCTTTTCAAGTCTACGTGCGGAGAAAGAGACAAGTGACCTCCTTCATGCTACACACTTGTATTTAAGTAGCTTCACAGCTGTGCAGGTGTGCATCGGAGAAATTCAAAACCTCTGGATAAAAAATTTTTTTTAAGAAGGTAGTGACTACAACGAAGTCCCTCGGGGTACAAAGAGTTAAGGCGTCTAGCTACTTGGTTGGTGCTTTGCGTCCACCTGGAGGCACTCAGAAGAGAGGCCTGGCTATCCACTGCTAAAAAATCCACTGTTAAAGCCAGACAGCGCCCAGTTCTGCTCTGACCCAGAGGGGGTCACCGCCAGTCGGAATCATTCAATGGCAGCTGCTGCACCTGCCGACACCCACTGGTGAAACCTTATGGTGAGAGAGAAGAGAAAGAAAACCTTTTAAAGTGACAGCCCCGTGAGCCTGCTCACCAAAAGTTGCCATGTGCACAGCAGGGGGGTTGCCAGCCGTCAAGTCCGTGGGCCCCCACGGTTGCCATGGGCTGGCTCGCAGGTCTCTCGGCCCCAACTCCAGGAGAGTTCTGACCCCATCCGCAGAGACCATGCTGAGACCTACCTGCCCCAGGCACATGCCCACACCTTTCAAAACCCCCAACTGAGATCAAACCCAGGGGTTGCCTTATTTTCAAACACCAGGTCTGGAACACGGAAGTGGGGCTAACTAAGCACAGGAGGCCTTCTGCGGAGGCTCTGCGCACAGCTCCAGATGGACTGTCCTACACACATTTCCCTCTAAGGCACCCTGGCTGGACAGGCTGCAGGGAAAATGAACCTTGTGCCTGGACTTTCCGTTAAAAGGGGAAGAGGTGATAATGAATACAAGGCCTGCCAATTAAGCTCGCAACTTATAAAAGAAACAGTGCTACATGCCACATTGCTGAATGTCACTACATTTGTCTTCGAAGTACTCTCCTTGGAAAGCTCTGCACCGACGCCAGCGCCTACTCCACCCTTGGAAGCAATTTTGGAACTCTATCTGGAGTGGCCATCCTATTACCCTTGATGTTCTGAATGGCATCCAAATGTCTTCCTTTCAATACTTCTTTTATCTTCAGGTAAAGAAAAAAGTCCCTGGGGGCCAGATTAGGGGACTAGGGAAGGTGTTCCAATGCAGTTATTTGTTTACTGGCTAAAAATTCCCTCACAGACAACTATACGATGAAGTTTGTGAACTTGCCACCACGCTGCTGTGCGCAATGGCCATTCGAGAAAGACTTCCAAAATTGCCTTCAAGGGTGAACTAGGCACTGGCGTCAGGGCTCAGCTTTCCAAGAAGAGTGCTGCGAAGGTGACGTAGTGATGTTCAGCCCTGAGAGGTATGTAGCACTTAGAACAATTAAGCTCATGGGCTTAAATTGTCAGACCTCGTAGACATTACAAAAGCAGGTGTTAGACGAAGGGGACCTTGGGACCTTATCATGGATGTCAAGGAAGTCTAGTCCATGCCTAAGGAAGCGTTGGACTCCCTGGGTGATAGAAGGTGTTAAACTTGTGTGGCTGCTAACCAGGATCTTGGTGATTCGCATCCACCCAAAGCCACTTCGACAGGGAGGCTGGGTGACCTACTTTCAAGAATTCATCCGCTGAAAGCTCTTCAGAGCACAGTTCTACTCCGACAGACACCCATTCATCAGGAGTCGAAATCAACTTCACGGCACTTGTTTTGTTTTTTGTTTTGAGGTGATAAAGCACAACCAGCTGTATCCAATCTAATCTGAAAGATAAGTCCAGGCTCGGGTGTGGCGATGATGTGGGGTGAAGCCCAAGAAGCCGGGTGAAGGAGGTGAACCTCAGGGGATGAGCCCTGAGGGGCCACCGCAAGATGGTAATGGGGGAGGGTTGGATCCAGCTCATCACAGGTTCCACAAATAACACGCCTACATAAATAAAATGCGCACGCACATAATGCGCATAGCTTGTCTAGAAAATTATACACTATGCAGTTGCCCCAAAATGTATGGCGTGAATGTTATTTGCCTAAAAACACGGAATACTGAGAAATCTCCTGGGGTGCGGGAGAAGGCTGAGGCGCCGGAAGCAGGGAGTTGATGGGAAAATAAAGGAGGAGGTCTCACGGTGGCAAAGCTGAAGAGTGGGTGAGGCTGGAGGCTATGGTCACCCTCCTCACCCCCCTTCCCCGACACACACCGCTACCTGGCTCAGGTGGGTTTCCTGACGCTCAGGGCTGGCTGCCTTCTGACCTGGGATTCCCACAGCCACTTGTCCAGATCTGTCTTTGGGTGTGAGAGGAGAGAGCCTGGGATCAGGCGCCAGGAGGTGAGGAGGCAGCCCTGCCTCTGCTGTGACACCCGGCAGGCTTTGGGGCAAATCAGCTTGGGTGGCTTTTTGTCTGTTAAAAGGAAAATTGGCAGGTCCCAGGAAATTCTGGTGGCACAGGGGCGAAATGCTACCGCTGCAAACCAAAAAGGTTGGTAGTTCAAATCCGCCAGGCAGTGCTTGAAAACTTTACGGGGCAGTTCTACTCTGCCCTATAGGGTCACTGAGAGTCTGCATCGACTTGGTGACACTGGGTTTTTGTTTTGTCTGGCAGGTCTCAGGCACAATTACTTCTCTTTGATAAAAAGGAATGGTCCACACTGCCACCTAGCGTCCGTAAGGCGGAGTGCGCAATCCTCGCAGCACGCGGCTCCAGGGCCTCCCTGTTCTGGGGTCTGGTCCAAGGCTCTGCTGTGGCCCCCTGCTGGTTCCCAGACCCTCATCTGCTGGTGGTACAATCTCTCCTTCCTGCGCCGTCTGGATCTTCCTCTCGGGCCACTTCTCCTCTGGTTCGCCTTCCTCCTCCCCAGTTTCTGCTGCGGTCCTGCTGTCTTCTCTCTTGGGGGTTGTCTGCTCTGATCATCCCCCCATCCCTTCACCTGTGACTGTCCTCTCTATTCCCGTACCTCGAGGGTCCAGATCCCCAGCCCAGCACGTTCACCTCCTCCAGGACACTGCCTCCTCCCCAGCTGGCAGACTCCAAAGGGAAGGGCTGTGCCTCGTCCCCAAGCTGAAGGACTCAGCTTCTGAGGGACCCCATCACACCGATAACCAGGACTCAGCATCAGACAGCCACTCTGTCCCCTTTCCTCCTCCGCCACACACTGCTGGCAGGTCAGGAGGATCCCCTCTGCAGTGTCTCCTAAATCCAGTTCTGTCACCTGTGAGCTGGATGGTCCAGGAGGGTGAGGCTCTGAGAGGAGGTGGAGCTCCCACAGATCCCTCAAAGCCCACTTGCCTTGGCTCTTCTTGGTCCTCCTGCTCCTGTCCACCCCGCAGTCCCAGCCTCCCACACTGCCTTCCAGAAGAAGCACAACTTGCATTCTTGTGTTTTTTCTTTACGTTATAGATAAGACCTGAAGCTTGGTGGTGTAGCGGTGAAGTGCTATGGCCGCTGTCATGGAATGAATTGTTGTCCCCCCAAAAATATGTGTAGCCGCGTGGCTGGGCCATGATTCCCAGTATCTTGTGACTGTCCTCCATTGTGTGGTTTTCCTATGCTGTATGTTAAAGGATTAGGGTGGGGCTGTAAATCCCTTTATAGGATCACCTCTCTGCTCCACTGTAAAGGGAGTTTCCCTGGAGTATGGCTTGCCCCACCCTGAATTCTTTCATCCTGCAAGACATAAAAGGAAAGAGAAGCAGGCTGAGAACTGGGAACCTCCTACCATTAAGCAAGCAGCACTGGGAGAAGAGCGTGTCAGACCTGAGGTTCCTGAGCCAAGATACTCCCTGGACAAAGACTGATACAATACGGGACTTTCCTCCTGAGCCGACAAGGGGAAAGCCTTCCCCTGGAGCAGACACCCTGAATATGGACTTGCAGCCTACCGGACTGTGTAAGAATAAACCTTCCTTGTTAAGGCCATCCACTTTGTGGTATTTCTGTTAGAGTAGCCCTAGCTGACTAAGACAGCTGCTAACCATCGAATCAGCAGTTTGAATCCTGTAGGTGCTCCTTGGAAATTCTGTGCAGCAAGCAGTTCTACTCTGTCCTACAGGGTCACTATGAGTTGGAAGCAACTTGACCATAATGAGTTTGTTTTGTTTTTTACTGTGTATTCAAGAATCCCTGGTGGCATAGTGGTTGAGGACTACCGGCTGCTTACAAAAGGGTCAGCAGTTCAAATCTACCACCGTCTTCTTGAGAACACCGTAGAACAGTTCTGCTCTGTTTGCAGGGTCACTGAGAATCAGAGTCTACTCTTCAGCAACAGGTTTGGATCTGGTGGGGCTTGTAGATACAGAGGAGGTGTGGTGGCACAGCAGTTAAGCACTAGACTACTAACCGAAAGGTCTGCCATTTGAACTCACCAGAAAGATGTGGCAGTCTGCTTCTGTGAAGATTTACCCTTTGGGGAAGTTCTACTCTGCCCTATGGGGTCATTATGAGTCAGAATCTATTAAATGGCAATGAGTTTGTGTACTGTACATACCTCTAAGCACGTACACAGCCAGAAACATAAGAATAAGAAAATTAAAGTTATTTATGTTTCTACACTGGTAAGCTCAAAAGCAACTGCAACCACATATTGACAAGAAACTGTCAGAAATTCAAGCTGGATTCAGAAGAGGATGTGGAACCAGGGATATCATTGCTGATGTCAGATGGATCTTGGCTGAAAGCAGAGAATACCAGAAAGATGTTTTCTTGTATTTCATTGACTATGCAAAGGCATTTGACTGTGTGGATCCTAACAAATTATGGCTAACATTGCAGAGAGTGGAAATTCCAGAACACTTAATTGTGCTTTTAAGGAATCTGTACATGGATCAAGAGGCAGTTGTGTGAACAGAACAAGGGGACACCGCGTGGTTTAAAGTTAGGAAAAGTGTGCATCTGGGTTGTATCCTTTTACCATACCTTTTCAATCTGTATGCTGAGCAAATAATCCAAGAAGCTGGATGATACGAAGAAGGAGGCATCAGGATTGGAGGACGACTCATTAACAACCTGTGTTATGCAGATGACACCACTTTACTCACTGAAAGTGAAGATTTGAAACACTTACTGATGAAGATCAAAGACCACAGCCTTCAGTGTAGACTGCACCTCAACATCCAGAAAACAAAAATCCTTACAACTGGACCGGTAAGCAACACCTTGGTACAACCCTGACGCACACCTTTCCTGACTGTAAACCATGCAGTGTCCCCTCATTCTGCTCTCACAACTGCCTCTTGATCCATGTACAGACGCCTTAAAAGCACAATTAAGTGTTCTGGAATTCCCATTCTCCGTAATGTTAGCTATAATTTGTTGTGATCCACACAGTCAAATGCTTTTGCATAGTCAATGAAACAAAGGAAAACATCCTTCTGGTATTCTCTGCTTTTAGCCAAGATCCATATGACATCGGCAATAATAGCCCTGGTTCCACATCCTCTTCTGCATCTGGCTTGAATTTCTGGCAGTTCCCTGTCAGCAGTACAACCAGAGTGCTCCTTGGAAGCAGAGATGGCAAGATTGCATCCTACACACTTTGGACATGTTGTCAGGAGGGATCAGTCCCTGGAGAAGAACATCATGCTTGGTAGGGTGGAGGGTCAGCAAAAAAGAGGAAGACCCTTAACGAGAGGGATTGACACAGTGGTCGCAATGATAGGCTTAAGCATAAAAATGACTGTGGACTTGGTACGAGACTGGGCAGTGTTTTGTTCTGTTGTGCATAGGGTTGCTGTGAGTTGAAACCAACTCAACAGCACCTAACAACATGTTTCCACTCTAATAGTCATTGTTGTTGTGTTGTTAGGTGCCGTTGAGTTGGTTCCAACTCACAGCAACCCTGCGAAACAGACGGAAACACTGCCTGGTCCTGCACCATCCTCAAAATTGTTGCTATGCTGGAGGCAGTTGTTGCAGCCACTGCGTCAAACCATGTGGTTGACGGTCTTCCCCCTTTTCACTGACCCGCTACTAAGAGTGACGTCTTTCCCCAGAGATTAGTCACTCCTGATAACTTATACAAAGTACATGAGATATAGTCGTACTGCCCTTGCTTCTAAAGAACATTCTGGCCATATTTCTTCCAAAATAGCTCTATTGTTCTCTAGACAGGTCACGGTATATTCAGTATTCTTCGGCAGCACCGTAATTCAAAGGTGTCAGTTCTCGAGTCTTCTTTATTCGTTGTCCAGCTTTCTCATGCACATGAGGCTACTGAAAACACTATGGCTTGTGTCAGGTGCACCTTTGATGTCAAGGGGGTGTCTTTACTTTTCAACACTTTAAAGATGTCATTTGCAGCAGACTTTCTCAAGACAGTGCATCTTTCGATTTCTTGACTACTGCTTCAATGGGTGTTGATTGTGGACCCAAGTAGAATGAAATCCTTGACAATCTTGCAGCATTTATCAAAATGTTGCTTACTGGTCCGGTTGTAAGGATTTTTGTTTTCTTGTTGTTGAGGTGCTATCCATACTGAAGGCTGAGGTCTTTGATCTTCTCCAGTAAGTGTTTTAAGTCCTCCTCACTTTTGGCAAGCAAAGTTGTGTCATCTGCATAACACAGGTTATTAATGAATCTTCCTTCAATCCTGACACTCTTTCTTCCTCATATAGTCCAGTTTCTCAGATTATATGCTCAGCATACAGATCGAATAAGTATAAGGAAAAAATACAGTCCTGATGCACACGTTTCCTAACTTCGAGTCACGTAGTATCCCCTTGTTTTGTTCAAACTACTGCCCCTCAATCTGTGTACAGAGTTCTTGTGAGCACAATTAAGTGTTTTAGAATTCCCACTCTCCACAGTATTACGACCCACACAGTCGAATGACTTAACACAGAAATGGAAACACAGGCAAATGTCTTTCTGACATTCTCTGCTTTCATCCAGGATCCATCTGACATCAGCAAAGATACCCATGGTTCCACATTCTCTCCTGAACCCCAGCCTAAATTTCTGGAAGTTCCATGTCAATATACTGCTGCAGTCTCTTTTGAATGATCTTCAGCAAAATTTTACCCGCATGTGACATTAACAATATTGTTCAATAATTTTCACATTCTTTTGGATCATCTTTCTTACGAATGGGCACAACTATGGATCTCTTTCAGTCTGTTGACCAGGTAGCTGTCTTCCGAATTTCTCAGCATTGACAAGTGAGTCCTTCCAGTGCTGCATTTGTTAGCTGAAATATCTCTGTGGATATTCCATCATTTCCTGGATCCTTGTTTTTCACCAGTGACTTCAGCACATCTTGGGCTTCTTCCTTTGGAACCATCCGTTTCTAATTATCTGCTACCTCTTCAAATGGTTGAATATCAACCAATTCTTTTTGCAATAGTGACTCTGTGTATTCCTTCTGTCTCCTCTCTCTCTCTCTCTTTTCCTTCATTTTTTAATTGTGATCAAGTGAAAGTATACAATCCAAATTAATTTTGCTTGCCCACCTGTCTGCAGCAACTACTGCTCTCATTGTGCAGCGACAGCACACTCCTTTTCATTCTACACTCGTTGTATCTTCTTAACAAGCTCCTGTCCCATCTTCTCCACCCTCTTCTCTCCCATCTAGAAAGAGACCACTAGGACAACATCCTATAAATGCATAGAACCATAAACTACACACACTCTGTGGTCACATTGTTTTCCCTAGTCCAGTCCATTTTTGTCCGAAGAGTTGACCTCAGTAGTGTTTTCCGGTCAGGGCAGCAGCAAGTCTAGGGACCAGGCTCCCAAGGGATCCCTCAGGCTGTTGGACTGTCAATTCTGGTCTTTTAGTTCCATCTTCTTTTGATGCTTCACTTGTCACCAAATACCTTCCCTGTAGAATCCTTTGCTATTGCACCTCAAGGCTTGAATTTTTTCTTCAGGTTTTTCAGCTTGAGAAATGCTGATCACGTTCTTCCCTTTGGTTTTCTATCTTCAGGTCTTTGCACATGTCATCATAATACTTTACTTTGCCTTCTTGAGCTCCCCGTCTTTGAAATCTTCTGTTCTTTTACTTTAGCATTTCTTCCTTTTGCTTTAGAAACTTGACATTCCAGAACAAGTCTCAGAGTCTCTTCTGACGTCCAATTTTGTGTTTTCTTTCTTTTCTATCTTTTTAATGACCTCTTGCTTTCTTCATATACAATGTCCCTGATGTCTTTTTATAACTTGTCTGGTTTTTGGTCATTAGTGTCCAAGACGTAGAATCTATTTAGATAGTCTCTGAATCCAGGTAAGTTATATTCAAGGTTGTACTTTGGGTCTCGTGCACTTTTTCCAGTTTCCCTCACTTCAGTTTGAACTTGCATACGGTCAATTGTTAGTCTGTGTCTCCGTCAGTATATGGTCTTATTCTGACTGGTAATACTGAGCTTTTCTATTATCTCTTTCTGCAGATGTAGCCAGTCTGGTTCCTGTGTATTCCATTTGGCAAGGTCCATGTTATAGTCACTGTTTATGTTGATGAAAAAAGGTATTTGCAATAAAGATGTCATTGGCCTTGCAAAATTCTATCATGTGATCTCCAGCATAATTTCTGTCACCAAGGCCATATTTTCCAACAGATCCTTTTTCTTTGTTTCCAAATTTTGCATTCCAGTCACCAGTAATTATCAACACATCCTGGAATTCAGATCAAGATCACATTGAATTTATAGATCACTTTGGGTAATACTGACATCTTAAGAGTATTAAGTCTTCAATCCATCAACAGGGAGCATGTTTCTCTTTATGTAAGTCTTCTTTAATCCTTTAACCTTTTTTTATAATTTTTATATATAAGCCTTCCATGTCTCAGGTCTAATTTATTCTTAGGTATTTTTTTCCTCTTAGAGGATCTTATAAATGAAATTGTTTCCCCATTTTCCTTTCCATTTTCTCATTGCTGGTGTACAGAAGTTCGTCTGATTTTTGTTTGTTGACCTTGTACCCTGCAATTTTGCTAAATTCCTCTATTAACTCTTGATTTCTTTTTCTTTTTCTTTTTTTTTTTTTTTTTTTTTGCAGTATCTTTGGGATTTTCTATATATAGGATCATTTATCTGCACACAGACATAATATTACTTCTTTTTTTCCAGTTTGAATAACTTTTATTTCTTTTTCTTGTCTTAGTGCTCTGGCTAAGCCTTAATACAATATTGAACAGAAGTGGTGAGAGCAGGCATGCTTGTCTTATTCCCAGTTTCAAAGGGAAAGCTCTCCGTTTTCCTCCATTAAGTCTCATGTGGGCTCTTGGCTTTTCATATTGAGGAATTTCCCTTCTATTCCAGTCTTCTTTAGGACATTCATCAGGAAATGGTGTTGGATTTTTATCAAGTAACTTGTCTGCATCCATAGAGATAATCATGTTTTTTTTTTTTGTATCAATATTGTATTTTACATGGATTGATTTTCTGATGCTGAACCACCCCTACACTCCTGGAATAAATCCCACTTGGTTGTGGTGTATGATTCTTTTGATATAATTCTGTTAAATAGTAATTTAGTTGAGCATTTTTGCATCTATATTCATAAGAGCTATTGTCCTGTAATTTTCTTTTGTGGGGCCTGGTCTGGTTTTGATGTCAGTGTTATGTTTGTTTCATAGAGTGAATTTGCGAGTATTTCTTCCTTCTCTGTCTTTCAGTAGAGTTTAAACTGTATTGGTATCAGTTCTTCTCTAAATGTTTGGTGGAATTCCCCAGTGAAGTCATCTGGTCTAGGACTTGTTTTTTGTTGGGGAGTTTTAGATCACTGATTTGGTCTTTTCCCTTGTTATAGGTCTGTTGAGGTTTTCTATTTCCTCTTGAGACAGTTTGGGTAGATTGCATGCTTGCATATATTTGTCTGCTTCATCTAGGCTGTCTAATTTGCCCTCACACAATCATTCATAATATTCCATCTTAACTTTCTTTACTTGTATTGGGTCACTTGTAATATCCTCTTTCATTTCTGCTTTTAACTATTTGCATCTTTTTTCCTTTTTTTCTCTGTCAGTCTAGCTAAAAGTTTGTCAAATTTTACCAATCTCTTCCGATAACCAACTTCTGGTTTTATTCATTCTATGTTTTTTCTGTTTATTCATTTCTGCTCTGATCTTTGTTGTTTACTTTCTTCGGGTAGATTTATGCTTAGTTTGTTCTCCTCCTTCTAGTTTCTGAGGTATCAGTTTAGGCTGTTTATTTCAGAACTTCTTTTTCATGCAGGCATTTATTGCCATACATTTCCTTCTGAGCTGTGCTTTCACTGTATCCCGTAAGCTTTGGTATGTTGTGATTTCATTTTCATTGAACTCTAGGAAATTCATGATTTCTCCCTTAGTTTCTTCCTTGATCTACTGGTAATTTAATAGTATGTTGCTTAATTTGCATATGTTTGTGCATTTTTCGGGTGTGTGTTTCTGTGTGTGTGTTACTGATTTTTGGCTTTACTTGACTGTAGTCAGAGAATACACTTGGTATGAATTCAGTCTTTTTAAGATTCTCAGGACTTGCTTTGTGACCTAATATGTGGACCCTCCTAGAGAATAATCCATGTGCACTGTGTGGACCAAGTATTAGCTGTTGCTAAGTACAGTGTACAGTGTTCCATATATGTCTGTTAAACCTAGTTGACTTACAGTGACATTCAGCCCTCCATTTCCTTAGTGATTTTCTTTCTGGATGTTCTGTCCAATACTGAAAGTCTCAAGCCATTATTGTAGTGTTATCGATCACTCCCTTCAACTCTATTCAATTCTATTTTGGTGCTGTGATGTCGGATGCATATATACTTATGATTGTTAAATCTTTTGACGTATTCACTCTTTTGTCACTATACTAGGTCGTTTTTATTTCTTCTAACAGATTTTGCTTTAAAGTTTACTTTGCCTGATATTAAGATTGCTACTCCAGCACTTTTTTGGTCATTATTTTAGGGGATTGGCTGGCTGGCTTTAGGTGATTATTTGCATGGAATTCTTTTTACCATCCTTTGAGCTTCTACCTATTTTTGTCCTTGTATCAACAAAAAATTCTGTATCCAGTGAAACCATCTTTCAAAAATGAAGGCAAAAAGATGCTCCTGGATAAACAAAACCTGACACAACTCATTGCTATTAGGCCCACCTTACAAGAAATGCTGAAAAAAGGTCTTCAGGCTAAAATCGAGTCACTACAGGTGCAAATTCAACTGCACATGGAAAAACAAGGAGCACCAGTAAAGATGGCTTAAATCAGCAAAAGTGAGGAAAAAGTTACATTCTTTCACTTTACTTGTTTATTTTGCATCCTAGATAAATCATCCAAGAAGCTGGACTATGTGAAAACACAGCGTCTAGATTGGAGGAAGCCTCATAGACATTCTGAGGTATGCAGATGACAGTTTGCTGAGAGGGAAAACAACATGAAACAATTAACTGATGAGAATAAAAGACTACAACCTTCAGTATGGATTATATCTGAACATAAAGAAAATGAAAATCCTTACAAGTGGACCAATCAGCAACATCATGATAAATGGTGAAGAAATTGAAGTTGTCAAGGATTTCATTTTTCTTGGATAAGTAATCAATTATCATAGAGGCAGAAGTCAAGAAGTCAAGTGACATACTGCATCAGGAAAATCTACTGCAAAAAATCTCTTTAAAAATTTTAGTCTGAAGACCTATAAAAATTGGAAATTAAAAATTTAAAAATCATCAAAAATGAAATAGAACACATAAACACTAATATCCTAGGTACTAGTAAGCCGAGATGGCCTGGTATTGGCCACTTCGAATCAGGCAGCCATATAGTCTACTATGCTGGGAAAGACAATCTGAAAAGGAATGGTGTTGCATTCATCGTTAAAAAGAACATTGCAAGACCTGTCCTGAAGTACAGTGCCATCAGTAATAGGATTATATCCATAAGCCAAAAGGAAGATCAGTGAAAATGAGTATTATTCAAATTGACTCACCAACCACTGAAGTCAAAGATGTAGAAACTGAAATTTTTTACCAACTTCTGCAATCTGCAATTGATTGAACATGCAATCAAGATGTATTTAAAATTCCTGGTGACTGGAATGCAAAAGTTGGAAACAAAGAGGAAGGTTTGGGGGTTAGAAAATAAGGCCTCGGTGACAGAAAATGATGTCAGACATTGCATGATAGAATTTTGCAAGACCAATGACTTCTTCATTGCAAACACCTTTTTTTCAACAACATAAATGGTGACTACACACCCGGACCTTGCCAGGAATCAAACTGATTACATCTGTAGAAAGAGACAACTGAAAAGTTCAGTACCATCAGTAAAAACAAGGTCAGCTGCCAGCTGTGGCACAGATCATCAACTGCTCATTTGCAAATTCAAATCGAAACCAAAGAAAATCAGAAAAAGGCTGAGGTTCCCCTGGGAGCATGGCCCCTGGCCCTGATGCTGCCCCTGTTCATAAATCTTAATGGAGGTCAACTTTTCAGACAGCAATGGATTGGACTTGGTGACACAGAGCGACTGTATCGTGTGTTCACTTTATGGTTCTCTGCATCCATAGGATGTCGTCTTTTTGACCTCTTACCGGAGGAGAGGAGGAGGATGAAGAGGAGGGGATTGTTAGGAGGATATGACATGTATGGAACAGAGAGGAAGATTGTGCTGTCACCGGGCAGCGAGAGCAGTGGGAGCTGCACATAGGCAGGCATGCAAATTTATATGGGAATGTACATTTTCACTCAATGATAATAATAAAAAAAAAGGAATCAGAAAAAGTCCATCAGAGCAAAAGACTATCTCAAGAATAGATTTGATGTGTTGAATACTAATGACCCTGTGGGGAGGCAGCCCCAACATCTTTTGGGGACCCCCACGGAGGGAGGGAAAGGCGTCAGTCAGCGAGGAAATGAATTGAGAGAGACAAGAAAGAGTTTTGGAGAAAATGGAAGCCCCAAAAGATCTGTCTTTATTTTTATAGTCGAAGTGACATACTTTTCACCCTGCCCCCTGACCATACAAGCTATTGGCTAACTTGAGGTGACGTGATTTTCACACTGCCTGCTGACCACATAAGCTATTGGCTAACTTGAAACCGAAACCTCGTGGTCTTTTTCTTGTTAATTGTCAAGGCCTTCTAGATTAATGGCCCGAGGCAGGTGTGTTGTGGTGATAATTGACAGTGAAAACAAAGTTATGCCCCGAGCTCAATCAGCCCTACCTATACCTCAAGGTTAAAAGGTACAGGAGGAGGGGTCTAAAGGTTATAATCTCTATTTGTTCCTACTTTGCTCTTTATTTTATCTCTTCCTGTGGGGACAGTAAACACCTACCATCTCCCACCCTATGCCTTTCTTAAACTGTTCTAAGAAGGGTACTTCTTTTCACATGGGGGGGAATGTGCAGTTGGGGCAAAATATTATCAAGGACAGTATGGCTAGAAATATGTCACGGGTGAAATGCCTCTATCCGTGTCACATAGACCTGTAACTTTGTTCACAAAGGCCTTTGTGGGTGATGGGCATCGGCATGACCCAAGACCAGATGAGTGTGCAAGGACATCATACATGAAGAAAATAAGACAAGAAAGAAGAAAAATTGAATGTCAGAGGAGAGTCTGAAACTTGGCCTTGAACACTGAATAGCTAAAGCAAAAGGAAGAAATGATGAAGTGAAAGAAGTAAACAGAAAGTTTCAAAGGGCAGCTCAAGAAGACAAAGTCAACTATTAAACGACATGTGCAAAGAGCTGGAGATAGAAAATCAAAAAACGGAGAACACACTCTGCATTTCTCAAACTGAAAGAGCTGAAGAAAAGTTTTAGCCTTGAGTTGTAATAGTGAAGAATTCTATGAGGAAAATATTATATGACTCACAAAGCAGAAGAAGAAGAAGGGAGGAATACAGAGTCACTACTCCAAAAAGAATTGGTTGATGTTCAACCACCTTAAGAAGTAGAATATGATCAGGAACTGATGGTACTGAAGAAGTTGAAGCTGTGTTGAAGGCACTGGTGAGAAACAAGTCTCCAGTGACTGATAAAATGTCAATTAAAGTGTTTCAACAAACGTGCGCAGCACTGAAAGTACTTGTCTATGCCAAGAAATATGGAAGACAGCTATCTGTAGCCAATAGATTGGAAGAGATCCATATCTATGCATATTCTCAAGGAAGGTGATCCAACCAAATACAGGAAGTATATACAATATCATTAATATCACAAGCAAGTAAAATTTTGCTGAAGAATATTCCATAGCCTCTGCAGCACTATATTGACAAGGAAACTTCCTGTCAGGATGAATTCAGAAGAGGATGTTGAACCAAGGATATCACTGCTGAAGTCAGATGGCTGAAAGCAGAGAATGCCAGAAAGATGTACACGTGTTTCATTGACTCTGGAAAGGCATTTGACTGTGTGGATCATAATAAATTATGGATAACATTGTGGAGAATGGGATCCCAGAACACTTAATTATGCTTATGAGGAACCTGAACATAGATCAAGAGACAACCATTTGAATGAACAAGGGGACGCTGCAAGGTTTAAATTCAGGAAAGATGTAGATGAAGGTTGTATCCTTTCACCACGCAGATTCAATCTGTATACCAGGCTAATAATCCAAGAAGCTGGACTATATGAAGAACAGGGCATCAGGATTGGAGGGAGATTCAGTAGGCAGATGACACAACCTTGCTTGCTGAAAGTGAAGAGGACTTGAAACACTGATGAAGATCAAAGATCAGTCTTCAGTACGCATTACACCTCAACAATGAAAACAGAAATCCTCACAACTGGATCAGCAAGCAACATCATGGTAAACAGAGAAAAGACTGAGGTTGCAAAGGATTTCATTTTATTTGGATCCACAGAAAATGTCCAGTCAAGAAATCAAAAGATGAGTTTCATTGGGAAAACCTTCTGCAAGAGACTTCTTTCAAGTGTTGAAAAATAAAACTGTCACCTTGAAGACTAAGGTGTGCCTGACCCAAGCTATGGTGTTTTTCAATCACATCATATACATGCTGGACAATAAATAAGGAAGATGGAAAAACTGGTGCCTTTTGAATCATGATGTTGAAGAAGAATATTGAATATAACGTGGACTGCCAAAAGAAAAAAACAGATCTGTCTTGGAAGAAACACAACCAGAGTGCTCCATAGAAGCAAGGAATGTCAGAACTATGTCTTACATACTTTGGACATGTTATCAGAAGGATCAATGCCTGGAGAAAGACACTGTGCTTGGTAGAGGGTCAAGGAAAGAGAGGAAGACCCTTGATGAAATGGACCGACACAGTGGCGGCAGCAACAGGCTCAAGCGTAACAACAATTGTGGGCAGGGCACAGTCCTGGGCAGTGTTTCATTCTGTTGTACATAGGGTGGCTCTGAGCTGGAACCAACTCAATGGCACCTAACAACAATAACTAGGACCCTATGTTGCTGGCATAAAGCCAGACACAGAGCTCAGTGGACTAGAAATCAGTTCTCACAGTCAAATGATTGCTTTCAAGACAATTCAGCAGGAGAAAAATGGTGTTTTCAAAAATCATACTGGAATAGCTGGTGAGCCATGTGCAAAAGAGTGAAGTTGGTTCCATGTTCATTTCCTGAGAAAAGGTCCAGGGAAATCGTATCCATAAGGACGAAAACAGTTAGGTGCTTAGGGCTGGAGACACAAACAATCAGAGGGTGATGTCTAAGGAGCTGTGTATTCTTTCAGTCCGTTACAAGATGGCAGAGTAAACAGATGTTTCCTCATCTCCCTCTGAGAACTAAGGCCTGGATGGTATTTTTTATGGAGCATTGAATACCTGAGAAGCCTTGGGACCTCACATATTTGACTGGGCAACAGTATCAGACTAAGCTTCTCCTCTCAAAAACAATCCATGGACCTTTAACCTCTGCTTCTGCTGCTACATTGTAACAGAGAACTGCAGCTTCTGCAAACGGGCAGTAAGGGTAACATACTTTCATTATAAGCGGGCAGGTGAAGTCTGCTGTTCCCCACTACCTGGTCAGGCCAGCCTGTTGGACAGCTTCCAGCTCCCAATTCAGAACCTGGACAGCTCCCTGCATAGAAGTGCAGTTTGCTTTTACTTTTAAGGTTTACTTTTTTAAGGCTGAGAGGCTTATATTTTCTCTCTGGAAATTTCTCTACTGAAAAACCTCTCACATTTTAAGATTGTCTGGCAGCCCCCAGTTTTTCCATAAACAGAGCAGCCTCTTTGCTACCCAATAAGCAAAATCTCCCACCCTTGAGAGTCCACCTGGGTCAAATCACTACAGTATTATAGTTAGCTGGTGGCCAACAATTCTCTTAGATCTATTAGTAGAGAAATCAAATAACATCTAGATGGCAAGCAGGCAACAGACCATAATTAGTCATTTAAAGAAACAGTCTTCAAATGCTCCAGAAAATTCCCTAAATAAAGACTCAAAAAATTCAAAAACTTTCCCAGATGAAGAAGCCTTTCTGAATCTTACAGAGATTGAATACAAAAAATTATATATAAAACCCTCCTAGAAATTAAACAATATGCAATAGAACAAAATGAAAAAATTGGTAAACTATTTGATATTCTAGAACATCAACAATCTGAAATACATCAGGTTAATAACAAAATTACACAATTGGATAATTCTATCCAAAATCAGTGACCTAGAAGACAAAGTAACTAATGCCAACATTTATGAGGTAAAATCAGAGAAAAGAAATAAGAAAAATGAAGAAACATTAAGAAACATATGGGACTCCATGAAGAGGAATAATTTATGTTTAATTGGAGTTCCTGAACAAGGGAGGATTAATGACAACATAGAGAGTATTGCTGTAGAGATGCTGACAGAAAACTTACCTGAGATTATGAACAAAGAAAACATAGATATCCAAGATGTTTATCGAACACTGCAAAAGTTAGACACAAAAAGAAGAACGCCAAGGCATATTATAATTAAACTTAATAAACTAAAACACAAAGAGATGCTTCTGAAGACAGCAAGGCTCAAATCAAAACTAACATTCTGAGGGAAACCCTGTAGACTTTCATCTGACTTTTCTGCTGAAACAATGCTGGCCAGAAAACAATGGACACACACGTTCAAAGTCCTGAACAAGAAAAACTTCCATCCCAGAATAATCTATCCCACTAAATTGTCTATCAAATATAATGGTGAAATTAAGACTTTTGAAAATAAAGAGAAATTTAAAGACTTCATAAAAACTAAACCCAAATTACATGAAATATTGAAAGAAGTTCTTTCCTAAATATATGTTTTAGGTGATAATTTAAGGTACCTCTTTCAAATTTCTAATCAGCTAAGGAAGGCACAAAACTTCATCAAACCAAGCCAAAAACTACAGTATTATAATAAGGGAATCCATGGTTATATTATAACAACTAAAATATCACATTAACAGAGGGATACACTAAAATAGTTACAGTTGTTTTTTGATGCAGTGACAGTTTATGACTTCTAAAATAATTAAAATTGATTTCAATAATTATACATTAAAGGAGACTAGGTATGTAGCCATAGAACTAATTAACAATAAACCATTTGAAATGAAAAATCACAATACAGGAGTCTCAATAAATATAAAATCAAAACTCATACCATCCATAAAGAAGAATGTCCCAGGACAGATTAGTAAGGACAACAGAGAAAACACCAACATGAAAATAAACATATTGCAATGACATCACTAAACGTATATATATCAATAATCACATTGAATGTAAATGGACTGAATGCTCCAGTAAAGAGACAGCGAGTGATATCATGGATCAAAAGACATGACCCATCTATATGTTGCTTACAAGAAACACATCTTAGACTTAAGGATAAGAACAAGTTGAGAATTAAAGGTTGGAATAATATATATCAAGCTAATAATACATGAAAAAGAGCAGATATGGCAATATTTATCTCATATAAAATAGATTTTAATGTAAAGTCCACTATTATGGACAAGGATGGTCACTATTTATTGCTGAAAGATTCAATACTCAAGCAAGACTTAACAATATTAAATATTTATACACCCAATACCAAAGCACCTAAATACATTGAACAAATACTGACAACACTGAAAAATGAGATTGATCATTCTACAATAATAGTTGCATACTTTAACACTCTCCTTTCAGTTAAGGATAGATCATCCAGAAAAAAGCTCAGTAAAGATACAGAAGATCTTATTACAACAATCAACCAACTTGACCTTACTGACATATACAGATCTTTTCATCCATCAACAGATAAATATACCTTCTTCTCCAAAGCACATGGAACATTCTCCAGAATAGACCGTATGTTAGGTCATAAAACAATTCTCCATAAAATCCAAAACATTGATTTATTGCAAAGTACCTTCTCGGACCACAGAGCTATAAAAGTTGAAATCAATAACAGAAAAATCATAGGTAAAAATTCCAACTTGTGGAAACTGAACAACACTTTACTTATAAAGCCTTGGGTTATAAAAGAAATTAAAGACACATTAAAGAAATTTATGGATTCAAATGAGAATGAAAACACATCCTACCAGAATTTATGGAATGCAGCAAAAGCAGTGCTCAGAGGTCAGTTTATCTCTATAAATGCACACTTCCGGAAAGAAGAAAGAACACAAATTAAAGAATTAACCTCACAGCTTGAACAAGTAGAAAGAGAGCAACAAAGAAACCCCTCAGGCACCAGAAGAAAACAGATTATAAAAATCAGAGCATAACTAAATGAATTAGAGAATAGAAAAACAGTTGAAAAAATTAACAAAACCAAAAGTTGGTTCTTCGAAAAGTGTTTTAGTCAGCTAGGGCTGCTCTAACAGAAATACCACAGAGTGGATGGCTTTAACAAAGAAAGATTTATTCTTACACAGTCCGGTAGGTTGCGAGTCCATATTCAGGGTGTCTGCTCCAGGGAAAGACTTTCCCTTGACGGCTCTGGAGGAAAGTCCAGTATTGCATCAGTCATTGTCCAGGGAGTGTCCTAACGCAAGAACCTCTGGTCTGAACGACGCGCTCTGCTCCTGGTGCTGCTTGCTTGATGGTAGCGAGGTTCTCAAATTGTCCTTGGTTCTTTTTCCTTTTATTCCTTGCAAGTTAAAAGCATTAAGGGTGGGGCAAGCCATACTCCAGGGAAACTTCCCCCATAGCAGGAATTCACAGCCCCACCCTAATCCTTTAACATACAGGTTAGCAAAACCACACAATGGAGGACAGTCCCAAGATACTGGGAACCATATCCAAGCCACGTGGCTGCACACATTTTTGGGGGGACACAATTCAAACCATGACAAAAAGATCAACAAAATTGATAAACCATTGGCTAAACTTACAAAAGAAAAACAACAGAAGATGCAAATAACCCGATTAAGAAATGAGTTGGGAGATACTACAACAGACCCATCTGAAATAAAATGTATCATAACAGAATACTACGGAAAGCTGTACTTTGACAGGTTTGAAAACCTGGGGGAAACGGACAAATTTCTAGATTCATATGACTCACCAAGACTATCACAAGGAGAAATAGATCAACTTAATAAATCTATCGCAAAGGAAGAGATTGAGGAAATCATCAAAAATCTACCAACCAAAAGAAGTCCTGGCCCAGACGGCTTCACCAGAGAATTCTACCAAACTTTTAGAGAAGAATTAATTCCAATACTAATGAGGCTATTTCACACCATAGAAAGAGATGAAATATTTCCAAATTCCTTCTATGAAGCCAGCATAACCCTGATACCAAAACCAGGGAAAGATCCCACAAAAAAAAGAAAATTACAGATCAAGATCACTGATGAATCTAGATACAAAAATCTTCAACAAAATTCTAGCCAACAGAATTCAACAGCATATAAAAACAATCATTCATCATGATCAAGTTGGTTTCATTCCAGAGATGCAAAGCTGGTTCAGCATCAGAAAAACAATTAATATAATCAACCATATTAATAACACAAAAGATAAAAATCACCTGATTTTGTCAATTGATGCAGAAAAGGCATTTGACAAAGTTCAACATCCATTCATGCTTAAAACTCTCAGAAAAATAGGAATAAAAGTGAAATTCCTTAATATAGTCAATAGCATCTATGCAAAGCCAACCGCTTTCATCATCCTGAATGGTGAAAGACTGAAAGAATTCCCTTTGAGAACGGGAACTAGATAAGGATGCCTGCTCTCACCACTTCTATTCAACATTGTCCTAGAAGTTCTAGCCAGAGCAATTAGACAAGACAAAGAAATAAAAGGCATCCATATTGGCACTGAAGAAGTAAAGATTTCCCTCTTTGCAGATGATATGATTGTTTATACAGAGAATCCAAAGAAATCCATAAGTAAACTATTAGAGCTAATAGAAGAATTCAGCAAAGTATCAAGATACAAGATAAACATAACTAAATCAGTGGGATTCCTTTATACCAACAATGAAATTATTAATGAAGAAATCACCAAATCAATTTCATTTACTATAGCTCCCAAGAAGATAAAATACCTAGGAATAAGTTTAACTAGAGAAATAAGAGATCTTTACGGAGAAAACTACAAGACATTTCTACAAGAAACTAGGAGGGACTTACATAAGTGGAATAATCTGCCCTGCTCATGGATAGGAAGACTCAGTATTGTGAAAATGTCTATTTTGCCCAAAGCACTCTACTTATGTAATGCAATCGCAATACAAATTCCAACAACATTTTTTAATGAGATGGAGAAACAAATTATCAGCTTTATTTGTAAAGGGAAGAAACCCTGAATAAGTAAAGCACTACTGAAAAAGAAGAACCTGCTGAGAGGCCTCTCACTACCTGACTTTAAAACCTATTACACTGCCACAGTAGTCAAAATAGCCTGGTACTGGTACAAAAAGAGACATATAGACCAATGGAACAAAGTAGAGACCCCAGAGATGCCACCATCCTCCTATGAACAGCTGATATTTGACAAAGGTCTTAAGATTTTGAACTGGGGTAAGAACAGTCTCTTTAACAAATGGTGCTGACATAATTGGATATCCATCTGCAAAAAATTGAAACAAGACCCATATCTCACACCTTATACAAAAATCAACTAAAATTGGATAAAAGACCTGAACATAAAAGCTAAAACAATAAAGCTCATCCAAGATAAGACAGGGTCAACAACGGATGTTTTAATATGCAATATAGACAGACTTCAAAATCTGACAAGCAAAACACATTCATCCAAAGAGAAAATAGATAAATGGGAATTAATAAGAATCAAACACTTCTGCTCATCCAAAGACTTCATCAAAAGAACTAAAAGACCACCTACAGAATGGGAAAAAATATTTGGCAACTCTATGTCAGACTGATGCCTGATCTCCATAATCTATAAGAAAGAGACAAATCATCCAATTAAGTGATGGGCAAAGGAGATGGACAGACACTTCTCTAAAGAGGAGATCCAGGCGGTCAAAAAACACATGCAGACATGTTCATGATCATTAATTATTAAAGAAATTCAAATCAAAATGACAATGAGATACCGCCTCACCCCAACAAGATTGGCCATGATCCAAAAAACGCAAAACAATAAATGTTGGAGAGGCTGTGGAAAGATTGGAACTCTCCTTCACTGTTGGTGGGATTGCAGAATGGTGCAACCTCTTTGGAAAGCAATTTGGCGCTACCTTAAAATAATGGATATAGATATACCATTTGACCCAGTTATTCCTCTGCTCGGAATATATCCTACAAAATCAAGGCCATTCACACTGACTGCTACATGCACATGAATGTTCATTGCAGCACAGTCCACAATAGCAAAAAGTTGGAATCAACTCAGATGCCCAATAACAGAAGAATGGATAGGTAAACTTTGGTATATATACTCAGTGGAGTACTATACACTGATAAAGAACAAAGATGATAGCAGGAAACATCTCTCAATTTGGTTTCAACTGAGTGAAACTAGTCAGCGACAGAAGGACAATTATTATATGAGACTCTTACGAAAAAAACTTAAAAGCGTACTCATACATAATAGAAAAGACTCTTTGACGGCTACAAGGGTGGGGAAGGTGGGAGGGTGGGAAGGCAAGGGGCGAGGGTTTAGATTAGATAATTGTTAGAAATTTGGTAGGGTGAAATTGGTGACAATTCACATTAGTAAGAAGATCAATATTAATGGGACTTCGACACAACTTGTGTACTCCTCCTCTCTTAACCCAATATTGTAAGCACAGAGTATGTACACTTTCATTTTTTTATTTAATAATAAAAAAAATGTTTAAAAATTTATCGTAGCGCTACATGCACAGCTCTGTGAATGTACTAAAAGCCATTAAGCTGTACACTTGAAATGAGGGAATTACATGCTACGTGACTTTCATCCTAATAAAGCTGCTAAAAAAAATTAGTATTCAAGTTTTCTTCATGTTTCTGAAATCGCTAATGTTTTGTGTGTTCCTTGGGACCCAGGGATTTCTTTTTTTTTTTTTTTTTGGCAGTTTAGATGTTGTATGTCAGTATTTGAAGAACTTATTGTGGTTTCTTTCCTCAATTCAAATCAATTGTAGAAGCCCTGGTGGCGCAGTGGTTGAGTGCTCAGCCACTAACTGAAAGATCACTTTGAGTCCACCAGCTGCTGCGTGAGAGAGAGACGTGGCAGTCTGCTTCTACCTGGGAGAGCCAATGGCGCGGTTCCATTTCTGTCCTGTAGGGTCACTGCAAGTCAGAATCAACTTCCCAGCAATGGGTTGGGTTTGATTTTTCTGGAAATGATGTACGATGTTGGGCATCTTTTTGTATGCTTCCTTGTTATCTGTATATCTTCTTTGATGAGGCGTCTGTTCAGATCTTATGCCTAGTTTTTAATTGGGTTGTTGTTTCTCAGTTTAAGAGTCCATTGTGTACTTTTACACATAAACCTTGTATCAGGTATGTGCTTTACAGTTATTTTCTCCCAGCCTATAGTTAGTCTGTTATGTTAACAGCGGTCTTTACAAAGCCAAAGTTTTTCATTTTAATAAAATCCAACTTACTAATTTTTTGCTTCCAGGGGTTATGCTTTGGTTGTTGTACCTAAAAACTCATCTCTAAAACCAAAGTCACCAGGGTTTTCTCCTATGTTAGCTTCTAGAGTGTATAGTTAGGTGTTTCACATTTAGGTCTTTGGTCCATTTTCAGTTAATTATTGTGAAAGATAGAGGATCTGTGCTTTATTTGATTTTATTTTATTTTTTGACCAACAGATACGCAATTATTTCAGCACTACTTATTGAGTAGATTATCCTTTCTCCAATGAACTGTCTTTGTTTCTTTGTCAAAGATCAGTTGACTATATTTGCACAGCTTTGTTTCTGGGCTCTCTCTTCTCTTTGTCTTCTACTTTACCAGTACCACACTGTCTTAAAGCCAAGTGGTGACAGTCCTCCGATTTTGTTCCTCCTGTAGCATTCTCTACCTATAGGCAATATTGGGGGACAAAAGTTTAATTTCTGATATTAGTAATCTGTATCTTCTTTCTTTCTCTTGCTAACCTAGCTAGAGGTTTGTCTATTTTATTGATCTTTTCAAAGAAACAGGCCTTATTCAATTTCTCAATTGATTTTCTGTTTTTAATTTCATTGTTTTCTGCTCTAATTTTTTCTTTTCTTCTGCTCTTTTAGGTTTATATTGCTCTTCTTTTACTAGTTCCCTAAGATGGAAGCTTATTTATTTTAGACATTTTTCCTAATAAATTATATACTGTATTAATCATCATTATTTTAAATTCCCTATATAATTCCAAATCAATGTCGTATCTGAGTCTGGTTCTGATGCTGCCTTTGTCTTTCAGACTGTTTGATTTGTTTCTCTGTGTGTTTTCTTGCCTTTTAGTGTGCCCTGTAAGTTTTTGTTGCAATCTAGACATGATGTATCGTTTATGGCTCCAGTGGCTTCTGCTCCTGGCAAATTGATTTTATCTGTGATTCTCTGTACTTGCCTGTGTCTCCAGTTTAGTTTGTTTGCTTGCTTGTTTTTTGGGTGGGGAGGGGCTGTCCTGTGACCTCAATTCTCTCATGGATCTAAAAAAAAGTTTATTGACTTATAGTTAGTTAATTTTGTCTTGTTTTCAAGGTGAGAGTGGTGCCTTTCAAACTCTTCACATATCAGAGCTAAAACTGGAAGTCTTTTTCATTCTGCTTCTTTGAGCCAGAAAGAAAGAAGTTGTTATGGATGGGAGGAAGGAAAGCGTAGACAGGCCCGTTCCAGGACGCCCTTGGGAGTATATGTGGATGAAGTGTCTTCATCCATGTTCGCTGCAGAGGAAAATGGTTGCCCTTTGGGTATGGGAAGTAAAGATGGGGTGGAAATGGAGAGGAGGAGGAAGAAAAAGCTGCTAAGACGATACAAGTCTGTTACATCGGGACCAGGCACAGAGGGCAAGATGGGAGCTCTGCCTATGTTCCCACAAGGCATTCTGGGAGAGGGCATACAAACCCAGAGATCCCACAGCATAAGTATCAGGGGCTCTAGGGTATTTTCAGTGTGCAAATTAGTTATCAATCTGCCAGAATTTCCAGGCATTTCAATGGTTTGTAGGATTTGGTAGACAGGATATTAAGTATTAGAACAGCACTTTCTAGCCATAAAAATTCCTACTAGGCTCTCTGCCAGGCACTTTGAAAACATTATCTCTAGTCCTTGTAATAAACCACAAAGGCAAATGACACCTCCGCTTCACAGATGGAAAAACAGAGGCCCCAGGAGGAAAACTGAATTATCCCGCCCACACTGCTGACTCAAGAGGCCAAGATTCAGTCCTGGGTTTGTGCCTCCAAACCCCAACCTCCATTGTCTCTGTCATCATCACCTTCACGTGGCCACTGTTAGTGACAGTGAGCAGACACAAGCCTGCCTGCAAGAACATGACCAGACCCCTGGGAGTGACCGCTCCCAGGCTCTGGGATGGGCCTCCAGTTCAACGCAGCAGACTGAAATACTGTCAAGAAGTATAAAAAGCATAAGTAAAGGGGAAAAGATACAAGAAGTACAAAAAGGATAAGGATAAGTATAGAAGTGTGAAGTCAGTGTACCCCCCAAATTTATGTCTACTTGGAAACTCACAATGTGGCCTTATTAGATAAAGAAGTCTTTCCAGACATAATTAGTTAAGGATCGTGATAAGATGATACTGGATTAGCGTTAGCCCTAAATGCAGTAAGAGTGTCGTTAAAAGAGACAGAAAAGGACACACAGAGACACAAAGAAGGCTATGTGAGGACGGAGTGACCCATTTTCAAACCAAGAAATACAAAGGGCTACTGGCAACATCAGACACTGGGAGAAAGGCAGGAGATGGCTTTTTTTCCTGAGCGCTTCCGGAAAGAATTAACCTTACTAATACCTGGATTTCAGAATTCTGACCTCCAGAGCTGTGAAAGAACACATTTCTGTTGGTTTTAAGCCACCCAGCTTATGGTACTTTGTTATGTCTGCTCAAAAACACTAATACAAAGTATAAGAAATAGAAGTTAAACCATAAATAGAAGTATATCAAAGCCAAACCAAACCTGTTGCTATCAGGTCCATTTTGATTCCCAGTGCCCCTTAAGAACAGAGCAGAATCTCGGCAGAGGGTTTCTAAACTGTCGACATTTGGATTGGTAACTGTAGCTCTTAACCATAAGTATATAAATACCAGAATAAGTAAAAGAAGTATAGCTATAAGGAATATAAGGTGTAAATGTATATAAATACAAGTATTAAGAACTTTGGGAACTGTAAGAGAGGCCACAGAAGGAGAAACCAATTCAAAATGAGTGTAGCAGTAGCACTTCACATTGCCCTTCTAAAATCCTCACAGCAGCACAGTGAGATAAGTATTGTTCCCATTTCACGGATGCGGGGACAAGTCCAGAGAGGCAAAATCACTTGCACAAGGTCACTCAGATATGAAGCCATGAGGCAGGGAAATGAATCAGATGATGTCCCTTCCTGTCATGCAACCTTGTGCAAACACCACCTGTCCTGACGTAGGGTCTGTTACGTGCTGAATTGCATCCCCTATCTTAGTCATCTAGTGCTGCTATAAGAGAAATATCACAAGTAGATGGTTTTAACAAAGAAAAATTATACTCTTTCACAGTCCAAATTCAGGGCATTAGCTCTCAGGGAAGGCTTTCTTTGTTGGCTCTGGAGGAAGGTCCATATAGTCATCTTCTCCTGCACAGGGACGGACAGGGACCCCAGGTCCTTTCCAAAGAATACCCTCTGCTCTCGGCATTGCTGCTTGGCTGTATGAGGTCCCTAACTCTCTGCTGCTTCCCTTTCCTTTATATCCCCAGAGATGGCCTTAACGCACAATACGGTCTGACAGACTGATTCCCACCTCATCGACACAACTGCAACCCATCCTCTCTCATTAACATCTTTGAGGCGGGATTTACAAGGTACAGGAACATCATACGATACTGGAAATCATGACTTGGCCAAATTGCTACACACATTTAAGTCACACACTTAAATCCGTAACACCTGCAAGATACGTGTTGTGAATACTAAGCTCTGTGCTTGTATTATAATTGCACATGGGAGTGGATTGTGTTTTTGTTACATTGATGAGGATGGATCAGTGCAATGTGTACCTTGAGTCAATCTCTTTTGAGATGAAAGAGATTAAACAAACAAGCTAGAAGACAGATGATTTAGCATAGATGTTAAGACACGTGGAGATCTCCATGGAAGCAGAAACTGAAGAGACAAGAACCTTCCTCTAGAACCAACTGAGAGAGAGAAAGCCTTTTCTTAGAGCCAGGTGGAAGGGAGAGCTTCTAAGTCGTGAACTTGGATACCTGGCTAATGAATTTTCTAAGCAAGGTCTTATTAAAGGGGCCATGTGGTTTATTCTTGTTCCTGAATTCAGACATCTAGCCTCCCATAAAATTTATTTTATGAGAAAATAAATTTCTATTTGTTAAACTCATGCACTTGTGCTATTTGCGTTATAGCAGCACTAGATAACTAGACAGAATTTGGTACCAAGAAGGGGGTACTGCTGTAACAAAAAAAATGCAGAAGTGGTTTTGGAACTGGGTAATGAGTAGAGGCTAGAAGAGTGTGAAGTTACGTCACAGCAAGAGCCTGGATTGCCTTGAGAAGCCTGCTGGTTGAATTATGGACTTGAAAGGAAGTTTGGGTGAGGGCTCAGAGGAAGTGAGGGAGCTACACAGAAAAGTCACAATCATTGCGGAGAACGTATATGGCATCAGTGACAGAATGTTGCCAGAAACGTGGATGTTAAATATGTTTCTGGTGCAGCTTTCAAACAAAATGATGAGCATGTGATCGGTCATGAAGGAAGGGTGATGCTGTTACACAATGCAAAGAACTTGTCTGAACTGTGTTCAAATGTTTGGTGGAAGGTAGAACTTACAAGTCATGAACTTGGAGACCTGGCTAATGCATTTTCTAAGCAAGATCTTAAAGGGGCCTTGAGTAGAAAGTAAAATGTGAAAGGAAAGAGATGGACTTAAACGAAACTGTGTGAAACAAGAACAGAAGTTAAAGAGTTGGGAAATTCTGTTGTACAAACTAAGGAGACGTGTCCCAGAATGTTCACCAAGGGTATGGCTACACAATCTTTTGTTCAAGAGACTGAGTGTGTGACTGATGGATCTAGCCAACCATCACAGCAGAAAACCCATCAGCTTAGACTAAAGGCAGCGAAGAATGAAAAGAAAGAATATTGTCTGCCTCTGACAATTCTACAGTCAGGAAACAGGACTAAGAAGTTACATCTGTTGTCCTCCAAGAAGAGAAAAAGACCATCCGTAGAGTGACACAGAGATCAGCAAAACTGTTGGAAGGAAGCAGAGCTGCCTTGGTCCCAAAGGGGAGAGACACAGCCTTCCAGGTTTTAGTCAGATCTCTGCCAATTCAGTTCCAGAGTGTGGGTCTGCCATTCAGTTTGGCCAAGAGGTGGCTCTCTTACCCAAAGCTGAAGGGGCAGGGCTGCCTTGCCCAAGGGGCCTGCTGAGGGCAAGGGAGGGGGATCATCACTCAGATGAACTTGGAGAACGAGGCCACACAAAGCCAAGGCAGCAGAGGGACAGAGTTGCGTTCCCGTGAACCTGGAAGGTGGAGCTGAAGCCTAAGGATTAGGGCCCTCCATCCAGAATCCAGAGGATGTGGCCAACACCAAGAGCCTAAAAGGCACAGCCACTGCCTACACGTCTTAGAGAACAGATGGTTATTTTCAAGACTTCAGAGCTGATGCAAATTTTTCTGCTGGGTTCGGGACTTGCTTTCCTTCCAGTGTCCCCCATTTTTAATGTAAATGTCTATGTTGTGCGTGTTTTGCCATTGTATTTTTGAAATAGAGACATTGTAGTCTAGATTTCACAGGTTCACAGATGAAGAGGAATTTTGCCCTATGATGATATATGCTTATCTCAGACGATGAGATTTTGGACTTGGAGCTGATTTAAGACTCTCGGGATGATGTGATGGGGTACGTTTTGCATGTGGCAAGGACATACATTTTGTGGAGCCACAGGGTAAAATGTTACAGCTTGAACTGTATTCCTAAAAAAATCTGTGTTATAAATCTTAGTCTCCCTGCCTGTGGTTCAAGGTCCCCAATGGCACAGTGGTTAAGCACTTGTCTGCCAAACAGAAGGTTGTGGTTCAAATCCACCGGCTGTTCCACCAGAGAAAGATGTGGCGGTCTGCTTCCGTAAAGACTGCCAAACAGCCACCACTGTTGAGCCGATTCCAACTCACAGTGACCTTATAGGTCAGAGCAGACCTGTCCCATAGTCCATAAAGATTACAGCCTTAGCAATCCTATGGGGCAGTTCTACCCTGTCCTATAGGGTCACGATGAGTCTAGATTGACTCATTGACAACAGGTTTGGTTTCGGTTTATTACCACAGTTAGAATCCTGTTTGGGAAGGGGTTGTGTTGGTTAGGTAAATGAGTCAGGGTTAGAACAGGGTGTATTTTAAACCAATTTTCATTGAGATATAAAGAGCAAGAAGCAAACTAAGAGAGAGATAAGGAAAGATAGATGCCAAGATGGAGATTGCCAAGCAACCAGGAAGCAGAAGCTAAAGTGAAAAGGACCTTCCTCAAGAGCCTGTAGGAAAGAGAAAGCCTTCTCTCATGGCCAGTGCTCTGTTCTATCCTCCTAAACTGTGAAGAAACACAAAGTTCTGTTTGTTAAAGCCACACACTTGTGGTATTTCTGTTATAGCAGCGCCCAGTTACTAAGACAGGGCCTAATGAACATAGCTCACCCAGGCATTCAGGTAGGCCCTGGTAAGCATCTTGGCTCTGCCCAAATGTGAGGCTGTAGGATGGACCCTCCCAGCCACCGGCCTTGATCATATGGCAACAGAGTTGACAGTCTGGAGAGACCCTACTACTTCCAAAGAGGCCTGTGTGCCCTGAGCCTAAAGGTGCCTGGGCCTGGGCTGGTGTTTGCTATCCAAGCTGCCATGGAAGTTCTTCTGTGGGCTGTTAGGATGCTTGAGCACTTCGTCACAGTGTTGATGAGAAATAATGAAAGATTAAAAGTCACATACACGTCCAACGATAATAAACAGCCAGCATTCACTGGGTTCTGGTTCCACGCCAGGCAACATTCTGAGTACTTTATCTGGATTGGAAACCCTGGTGGCATAGTGGGTTAAGTGCTATGTCTGCTAACAAAATGGTCAGCAGTTGAAATCCGCCAGGCGGTCATTGGAAACTATGGGGAAGTTCTTCTCTGACCTCTAGGTTGCTATGAGTCAGATCTCATTCAACAGCAGTGTTTTTTTTTTAACCTGGATTATTTCACGTAATTGTCACAGCATCAGTTACCAGTTGCCGTCCAGTCATTTCGACTCACAGCAGCTCCACATGTGTCAGAGTAAAAGTGTACGCTGTCAGGTTTTCAATAGCTGGCTATTTGTTTGGAAGTTGACCATCAAGCCTTCCTTCCAAAGTGCTTCTGGGTGGGCTCGAACCTTTAACTCTTGGTTAACAGCCAAGCATGCTGACAGTCTGCACTACCCAGGTACTCCCCTGCTGTCGTGCGTCGCTCTCATGCCAATTCTGACTCTTAACCACCACGCTACCAGCATTTCCATGTGACTACCCATCCTAACAAAAAAAAACACAAAACAATCTTCTGTCATGGAATCTATTGCAAATCATACACCCAGGAGAACAAAATGGAGCAGCGTGTGGATTTGAACTGCCAACCTTTTGGCTAGCAGACATAGCACTTAACCGACTACACCACCTGTGTTCTTCAGGTAGAAATGATACCAAATTGAAACTAAGATTTACCAAATGAATGAGGAGCACTAGCATTGGAAATTATAAAAGCATGAATAGATACAAGATTTTTTTTATTGTTATCCCCATTAGATTGGAGGAACGGAGGCACGGGGAGGTCAAGCAAATGTCCAGGGTCACACAGTTAGTAAGTGATGGAGCAGGGTTTGCAGTCTGACTCTGGAGCTGCTGTCCTAAACACAACTGCAGTCCCTCCCTCATAGGAGTTGATGGTAGTTTACCCCAATTTTAAAAAAATTCTCTGGGTTGGAACTATTTACACTGTGTTCTACGTAAAGCAGAGGAAGATCTAGTTACAGCATCATGTATGTGGTGTTCTGTACTTAGGAGGTGCAGCTATTCTGCAACATAATCTTACAGAATTTTATCAAAGGTAGTGTGGACCTGCCCAGGGTGTAGGACACGGCAATTTCTCTTACAGGTATATATTGTTATCCCAGAGAAACTTCTATACAAGCCCCCAAAGGGGACATGTGTGAGAATATTTATCACAGCACGTTTGGGTAGTGATCTGGGTGTCCATCTCCAGCAGAGGGCACAGATGATCTGTAGCAGTCTGTGTCCAGACAGCCCAATGGAAAGCACTGTCGACGCTTGAAGCAGAGGGGGTTTAATACAGCACTTTAGTGATAAAGGTGTTAGAACCGCTGCAGGAACAAATGCAGAAAGCAAGGCTACCTGCTGATGAGCACGCAAAGGAAGTAAAAGGGAAAATGCTGATACCCAGAAGCCCTCACTCTCCGGCGGGGCTGCTGCCATCTCTGGCCCTGTTGCCACTGCAGAGTTGCTTGCAGATACCCCTACCCTGAAAAGTGGTTTCTGCTTCCTCCCCTTCTACTCTGCCACCAATCCTTCTTGTTGGCAGACCCCAACAACAAGAAAGGCTGACAGTGTAGGAAGTCTTGTTTTCAGACTTTCCACCGCAGCAGTCCAGAGGATGGACAGAAGAGCAGGTGAATCTCAGCAGACAGGACCCAGACCAGTCCACCCCTTTTACTCTTCAACACCCTCTGACCCAGATTTAAACTTCCATATGGCAATAATAATAACAGCCAGGGCTTCAAACCGATTTGTTTCAGTTAGAACCCCTACCATGAATTTGCCTGACAAGTTCCCAAGGGCTGCTGCTGGGGCTGCTGCTGCTGCTGCTGCTGCTGCTTAGGGACCAATTCTGAGAATCACTGGTAAACAAAGGCCCATTCATCCTCTCCAGTGAACCAAAAGGCAAACTGATTGCTGTCAAGTCAATTTTTGACTCACGGTGATCCTATAGGACAGAGTAGAACTGTCCCATAGGGTTTCCAAAGAGTGCCTGGTGGATCTGAACTGCTGGCCTTTTGGATTATAAAGCAAATCAAAAACTGATCGATGTCAAGTTGATTCTGACTCACAGCGACCCTACAGGACAGAATAGAACTGCTCCATAGGTTTCCAAGGAGTGCCTGGGGGGTCTGAAGTGCTGATCTTTGGTTAGCAGCAGTGGTACTAACCACTCCACTCCCAGGGTTTCCAGTAACCTCTCCACTAAGGCCCCTTCACTAAGATCGCTGTTGCTGCATCTGTCTGTGGGCAATGTAAGTCCTCTTCCAGTTTAGTCACCAATCTTACCTGAATTTTGTTGCCTGGAACTGTATTGTAAAGTTAAATATGACCACCATTTCTTACATAAATTATCAGGGGACAGAGAAAGAATGATTAATATATACAAAGGAGAAAACAGGCCTCGATTCCACCATTGGCATCTATAATGGGCCACCGTGCCTGTATTGCTGTGAGACTTTCTGTGTTTGCATGTGGCAGTTTTACATACAGCACCATGGGATTCGAATCTGTGGAGTTCAGACACCCCTGGTCACCCAAGTGGCTGGGCAGAGAGGGGTGCTGCGAGGATGGCACTCCCTGGTAGGCATTATGGAAGAGTAGGCCTGTTCTCCAGGGACCTGCATCCCGGGCCTTCAATCTCCAGCTCTCTAAGACCATATGACATTGCAGTTCAGGGTGCAGCCTGCAGAGTCAGAGCTCCACGCTCAAGTCCAGCATGTCCTGCTTCCTAGATGTGTAGTGCTGGGCAAGTTACCAACCTCCCTCCAGCTCAGTGTCCTTCCTCGGCAGCAGTGGGTTAGATGAGACAATCTAAGTGAAGCACGGCACCCTTGCCAAACAAACAAAAACCCACTGCTGTCGAGTCAATTCCAACTCATAGCAACCCTACAGACAGAGTAGAACTGCCCCAGAGAGTTTCCAAGGACTGCCCGGTGGATTTAAACCACTGACGTTTTGGTTAGCAACCACAGCACTTAGCTACTGTGCCATCCGGGTTTCCACCACCTGCGCTAGCCTTAGTATTAACAGCTACCAAAGAGAATTGTGTTTTATGTCTGAGGATGATCCAGAAAGGACTACTTACAGTTACTTGAGTTTTCAATTAATGCTCCTTTTTATTAAAATCAAAACAACCTGGTTATCTTCATTTATGTTCAGTCAACAAATCTTGTTAATTTGTTTATAAACATAGCAAGAGTAGACCAATAACTTTCATCTTCCTTTGATTAATGATCATACCAACTCAATGTGAAGTGAATGAACTCCCTGAAGAAAGATTACTTGCAAACGTAATTAAATTCCCTTAAACCCTTTCAACTGCATTTATAAATGTAACACACTACATGTTTTATGCAAGCCTTCAGTTGCCTAATAAAGCAAATGTATGACCCTAACAAGTAGAATCATTTCAAGTAATAAATTCTTATAAATCCAAGAAATAAAATATATTAATATAGAGAAGCTCCAGTTTTCCTTAAAACCCCAATATTATTTACAGAAATGGAGTCAGATTTTCTTTCCCTTTTCAACTTAAAAAAATCATAAATCTAAATATTTCACATTTTGAACTGGAATCTTCAGTTTACTCTCTTGACTGCTAAATTCTAAAGACTATTAAAATATTTTAAAGACATAAATATACACAAACTCATTGTCATTGAGTTGATTCTGATCCATAGCAACTCTATAGGACAGAGTAGAACTGCTGCAGAGGGTTTCCAAGGAATCTGGTAGATTCGAAATGCTGACCTTTTGGATAGCAGCCAAATGCTTAACCACTGCACCACCAGGACTCCAAAGCATACATAGGTCATCCCTAAATTTAAGATGGAAGTTTTGCATCTAGGTGTGGCACTCACAAGCTTCATTGACTTCTGGTTTAAACCAGGTTAGAAAAGGGCCCTTGGAAAAGCAAGTGCACTTTCTCCAGTGGCTAATGGGGCTGTCCTTGGGCTACTGGTGGCACCAGGCTGGCAGTTTATGACCACAGCTGAGGACTGTGGATCGGGGCTCAGTGAAGTTCTGAAGGTCACAGTTGGACACTCTATGCCCTTTGAATGGTTGCTATGACAACATTCTACTAAAGGCGCCTTGGAAGAAAAGCCTGGTGATCAATTTCCAAAAAATCAGCCATTGGAAACCATGTAGAGCGCAGCTCTGCTCTAACACCTGTGGGGTCTCCCTGTGTCAGAATCTACTACATGACACCTGGCTTTTGGCTGGTCATGTCAACAGGAACAGGATTGGCTTTGCGATCCTGCCTCCCTGGGCGTTTACCCCTTACCCAGTTTTCCAGACCATTTTTGAAGTTGTATTAGTGTAGTTGGGAAGCTGGAAACCAGTAACTATCTCCTCCCCCCCACAATTATTCTGTCATTTCAACCACCTGACTCCTGATCTGAGCCGGGTCTTGTTGGTTTCAGCTGCCACATGAAAGCCATTCCAAGACACAACATGCCCCCCAGGCACGTGCCCAGCCCAGAGCTCAGACTGACAGGAATTTTCCTATGACAATGACTCACCTGTTTGGGATAGGTTTTCTTCTTCCTGTTCAGCCTACCCTTTCCTTTTCTAGGGTCTTGAGAAAGTTCAAGGGAGGAGGTGTGGAGAGGAGAAAAAGGCAGTTTTGCTAGACTTCAGGGGCCGGGCAGTAGACATGACCACCGGGAAGAGCGCAGAACCTACCATAACTGAGGTGACAGGCCGTGTAGGGTGTCAGGGCAGGTGTAGGTGTGGGACCCAGGTCCTAGGGCTGCCAGTCTTGGTGAGTAAGCAGCAAAGCTCCCCAGGCTTGGACAAGAAGTCTCCGACACAGACAATTTAACACACACACACACACACACACAGAGAGAGAGAGAGAGAGAGAGAGAGAGAGAGAGAGAGAGAGAGAGAGAGAGAGAGACCCATGCATTAGCTCACATGGATCTAGAGAAGAGGAACCCCACTCCCAAATCCTGGCAGACGTGTGACGAGAGTCAGATCAATTTTATTTTAATGAAATCAGAAGAGTGACATTTCCCTTACAGCACGAGTCTACCCGAGGTAGAGGGACGAGACGGCATACGCCAGACGCGTCTGGCTCTGCCACTCGATAGCTGAGAGACCCTGAGCAACTTCCTTCTCTTCTCTGACCCTCTGATTTGGGGTTTGTAAAATAGGAATGAGGGTCCCACCCGCCAGGGTCCCTCCTAGGCTGAGGCGCGGGTCCCAGCGGGTCAGGAGGCAGGCTGGCTGTGCTGAGGACCTCAGATGACCCTGTCCCGTGCTTGGGAGACGCCAACGTTGGCCCGGCCTGACCAGCAGAGGGCGCTGCGACACCGTGCCGGCGGTCTCTGCCGCGGACGAGCCGCAAGGAGCTAGCGAGTCCCCAGAGTGGACCCGGAGGGCAGGAGCAGCGCGTAGCGTGGCAGCCGTCCACTTTTCAGGGGAACAGTCCAGACACCCAGACCTTCAGTTCTCCACACGAGGTAAACGCGTCCTGAGGGTCTGTAGCCCGTCAGACCCCCCACACAGAGCCTTAGCCGCTCGGCACTATGCTCTCCTTGGAAGGCAGGGGGTGTAGAGGGGGCTCACGTGTGGTCACAAACCATTCTGCCCCAAGGGGCACCCCTGAGGCTCTGCCAGGTGGCTCGGTGTCCAGTGGCATCACTAGCGTTGCTGTCATGGTGTCACCCTCCCCATGCTAATCTCCACAATATTTTTGCTAAAATATCGGAAAATTTGACAAAACTAGCAACTATGACAACAGCGGTGACAGCAAAGGCAACAGCATAAGCAACAGCATGTGCCGGCAGCGAGCTCAGAAGAAACAATGTGACTGGAAGGGTCGTTCTAATTGGCTAGTAATAATAACAGCTCTGACTAGAGCACATTAAACCAAAACACAAAAAGCAAAAAAACCCAGGGTAGTCCCGTCGATTCTTACTCATAGTGACCCTATAGGACACAGTAGAACTGCCCATAGAGTTCCCAAGGAGTGCCTGGTGGATTTCAACTGCTGACCTTTCAATTAGCAGACTTAACATCTAACCACTACACCACCAGGATTTCTAGAACACACTCCAAGATTCAAAAGCTAAATAGCAGAGTTCTAGCCTTGCAGATGTATATTGATACATGTAAATTGGGCTTACAAAAAATGTTTTTGTTGTTATAATTGACAACAGGGCTATTTTTATTAAAAACAATCAATTTCTGCTGAAACACTGCACAAAAATTTTTATAGACAAACATTCCGGTGTCGCTCCTCTGATAGTGTCACCTGCACAGTTCACACCCCCGGGTCCCCTTAGTGACACCACTATGATTTCCTAAACCTAGTAGTGCTTCACTACAAGGTGGCAGGCAGTTCCAATTTGTGTTTATAATTATAGGTCCCTACAGCCACCACAGAAACCGTGGTGGTACAGTGGTTAAGTGTTACAGCTGCTAACCAAAAGGTCAGCAGTTTGAATCCACCAGGTGCTCCTGGGACACTCTCTGAGGCAGTTCTCCTGTGTTCCAGAGGGTCGCTGTCCACCCAGCACACTACCTCTCTGAACCTGGTCCCCTCTCTGTCCACTGGAGGCCAGAGGTGCCTGGGGCACTGAAGGGCTCACTCAGGGAACTGGCAGGCCTCCCTCATGGGCTCCATCTGGAGGTGCCTGACTCTTTTCTTTCTCTGTGAGCCTAGATGTGAAGAATCTAAACCACTAGAGCTGGTTTGATTTTTCATTCTAATAGCTAAGCCAAAACCCATTGCTGTTGAGTCACTTCTGACTCACAGTGACCCTGTGGGATAGAGGAGGGTTTCCAAGGAAAGCCTGGTGGAGATGCAGTGCTGACCTTCTGGTTAACAGCTGTAGCACTTAACCACTCTACCACCAGGGTTTCCTAAGAGCTAAGAGTGATTATGAATGTGTTTTGTTTAAACGAACTCTGAAAGCGTCTCACATGCTAGTTCTTGATTATTGATGACTGCTTTGTCCAGCCCTAGGGTTCTCCAAGTTTCATCTCACACAGAATTTTATCCCTATTCCTGCATTAATTCCCCAAATCCATGACCAGCAGAGCTGATCCCTAGCTTCCCCCAGGATCCAGCCTCAAGTCTGCAGAGCAGGAGACATGGTCCTCCCCATCATCTATTCCTCCCTTCTACCAGTGCCCCTCAGCCCAGCTCCCTGGGTGACCTGCTAGGCTGCCCCACCAACTTAAACAAGCCAACCCTTCGGCTCCCAGGGTGCCTAGTGATCTCAGACCTATGCCCCTTAACCCCTATGCAGCAGAGTGGACACTATCATATTCCCCCCAACCCGTGCCATGGGGAAGTTGAGGCTCAGAGACATTAAGTCCCCAAGACCTCAAGGTCAGGGAACAGCAATATCAGGACTTAAACCCAGATCTTCGATTCCAGAGGCTGCATTATCTCAATTGCTATCTAGCCCCTTGGGTGTGGGCCCGGTGGCCTTGGGAGGTTTTGAGAAGGCAGGAAGAGGGTCCTAACTGCTCAACAGAAGTCTGGAAGATCTGCCCTGTGGGCACAGTCCAAGCCAAGGCTGGTATTCAGTAGAGTGGGGCAGCCTGGATTCCCTCTGACCCTGGGTACCAGAGGAGGTGCCCCCTGCAGACTGCTGGTTCAGGGGCAGCCAGCCAGAGGGAGCTTAGACATTGTCATGGACTGAATTGTGGTCCCCATAAAATGTGTGTAGAAGTTTGGCCAGGACAGCAGTGGGTTATGATTTGTGGTATCGTGTCTGCTGTGAACCCTGCCTCTGTGATGCTACTAAGAGGCCATGGCATCTGGGTGGTAGGACAGGACTCAGAGTTTAAGACGGTTTTGTGCCTTGAGGCCATCTCTGGGGCAATAAAGGCAAGAAGCTAGCAGAGAGATTTGGGGATCTTATACCACCAAGAAGCAGTGCCAGAAGCGAAGCATGTCCTTGGGAAAGGACCCTGGGGTCCCTGCGAAGTCCCCGTGCCTCCAAAGTTTCCATCCAGGAGAAGATTGACAACAGGTGCTCTTCCTCCAGAACCAGCAGAGAAAGCCTTCCCCGGGAGCTGACACCCTGAATCTGGACTTGTAGCCCACTGGACTGTGACAAAATAAAATTTCTCTTTTTAAAGCCTTTCACTTGTGGTATTTCTGTTAAAGCAGCACTAGATGACTATGACATCTAGTCATAGTCTAGGAGTCTGAGGAGTCTGAGTTTGAGGAGTCTGTCTTTAACTCAGAGGAGCAGGGGCTGCCAGGAGGGCCTGATGACAGAACAATTCAGGGAGAGGCAGAGGCAGAGGGAGCAGGGCCCACAAGTATCATGGGCCGCATGTGATGGCTTGACTGTTTCCTTGGGCTGGCAGCAGATATCAGGGGCACAGGGGCTGGTACTCACCTTGTCTCCCACCTCCTTAAGGTCAGCTGGTTTGGGCCCTTCTTGTCCTTCACATACAAGTTCCGACAATTAAGTGCTTGAACTTAATTGTTCTAAGTGCTACACGCCTCATCACCGAATAACACTATGGTCATCTTCTAAGTAATCCCCTTGGGAAGCTATGCACCAGTGCCAGTGCCTAGTCCACCCTTCAAAGCAATTTTGAAATTCTTTCTGGAATGGCCATCAGCGTTGTTGTATTACCCTTGATGTCCTGAATGTCATCGAAATGTCTTCCTTTCAATATTTCCATTTTCTTTGGGTAAAGGAAAAAGTCACGGGGACCAGATCAAATGAGCAGGGAGGGGATTCCAATACAGTTATTTGTTTACTGGTTAAAAACTCTCTCACAAATAACCTTACAATTAAGTTCACGAACTTGCCACCTTGCCACCATGCACAATGGCCATTCCAGAAAGAGTTCCAAAATCGCTTTGAAGGGTGAACTAGGCGCTGGCACTGGTGCATAGCTTCCCAAGGGGATTACTTCGAAGATGACCAAGAACAGTACTTCAAAGGTGACTGTAGTGATGTTCAGAAATGACGTATGCAGCACCTAGAACAATTAAGTTTGAGGACTTAATCGTCAGACCTCGTTCATCACCCCAAATCTGCCACTGGTGAAAATTCATATCCCTCACACTGAGTCCCTGCTCTGCCCAAGAGACTCAGCCTGACCTGCAGGAACCTTGAGGGACCGCAAGCAGGGAGACAACTCGTTTGCAGACTGGAGGACTGATATCAAAGAGGAAGGAGATGTGAAAGTGTGGCGCAGGGGAGGCTGGGGCCGTTCTGAAGACAGTGATCCACAGTGGAGGGGTGGTCAGGTGGTCAGAGCGGGCCTGGGCAGTCGACAGACAAGCTCTGGGCCAGGGGCAGGGGTGAGCCAAAGCCAAGAGGTGCAATGGGAGAGAACAGGAAGCTCGGATTCAGGACTGAGCTGATGAGCTAGCAGCGGGAAGTGCTTGAGGGGACTTGGCAGGGATGTCACCGGGTAGAATGGCTGGGCTCCAGGTGGAGACCCAGGGGCACACAACTGCTGACCATTTGTCTGACCTCCAGCTTCTTCTTGGGACAGTTCAGAGAAGCAGAAGGTGCTTGAGACCAAATTGCCACCCAGACCACCACTAGGTGTGTGAGCCTGAGCAGGTCATTCAAGCCCTCGGTGTTCCAGCCTCTGCTATTAAATGAGGTTAAAGGATTGCCTCACGGGCCACCTGGAGACTTAAACAAATTATACTGTACGCAGTGTTCCCTACCATGCCTGGCTTTTAATGGTGTTGTTACTATTACAAAAAAATTATGACCTTTAAGTGGATTCCGACTCACAGTGGCCCTATAAAAACCAAACCCACTGTCGTCGAGTCAGTTCCGACTCATAGCGACCCTAAAGGTCAGAGTAGAACTGCTCCATAGAGTTTGCAAAGAGAGCCTGGTGGATTCAAACTGCTGACCTCTTGGTTAGCAGATGTAGCACTTAACCACTACACCACCAGGGTTTCCCAGAGGCCCTAAAGGACAGAGTCAACTGCCCCATAGTGTTTCCAAGGCTGTCATCATCATAGAAGCCAGATGGCACATCTTTTGTCTTTCTCCCGAGAAGCAGCTGGTGAGTTCTTTCAGCCTCCAACCTTGTGGTTAGCAGCTGAGTGCTTTAACTCCTTCTCCTCCAGGGCTTCTCTATCAATTCATACAGGTAACTATGTTGGCTATCTTTCAGTAAAGGAGCCCGGTGTCACAATGGTCAGCTCTCTGCTGCTAATCAAATGGGCAGGGGTTTGAATCCACCAGCTGGTCTGCAAGACAAAAGACATCTGCTCACCAGTTGCTGCCTAGGAAACTCTGTGGTGCAGTTTGGCTTTCTCTTGTAAGGTCACTATGAGTTAGAATTGACTCAAAAGCACACAAACAGCCATTTAGCGAGATCTGCTATATCCCGGGGGAACCCTGGTGGTGTAGTGGTTAAGTTCTACAGCTGCTGACCAAAGTGTTGGGAGTTTGAAACCAAGTGCTCCTTGGAAACTCTATGCCATAGGGTGGCTAGGAGTCAGAATCGACTTAACAGCAGCGAGTTTGGTTTGTTTATTTTTACTACATGTCAAGGAAACCCTGAAGGTGTAGGAGGTAAGTGCTATGGCTGTTAACCAAAAGGCTGGCAGTTCGAATGCACCAGCTGCTCCTTGGAAACCCTATGGGGCTGCTTTGCTCCGTCCTGTAGTGTCAGTATGGGTCAGAATCCACTCAGTGGCAACGGGTTTGGGGTTTTTTGGTGATATACGCCAGGCTGTGAGTTTTTCTCTGCGTGCATCATCTCTTTAATCCTTACAAGAAATCTCTGAGGTACGTGAATTTTACGGAACCCGGTTCACAGCTGAGGAAACAGAGGCCCCTGCCCACAGTCTCAGAGGGCCCAGTGACTGGGCCTGACTCCCAAGGACCTCTAAGCTGCCCAGTTTCTTGGCTCAGCCTTTCTAGCTGAGGACCGGGCTTGGGCCATGCAGAGCGTGTGGTTCATGGACCCTGGGGATGCTGGAGAAAAAGATCACCTCCCCGGCCCCCACTAGCTTACGGGCTCTCAGCCTCCTCCCCGCGCCCACACCCGAGAATTCAGGTTTTAGTCGACACATCAACGATGCTGTAAAAAACTGGGCTGGGGGAAAGGAGTGGAGCCCCTAACAGAGTACAAATGCATCCCTCCCCACCGCTGATTCTCCTGGAACCCCAGCGCGCACAGACAGAAGTTGTGTATACAGGATTTTAGTATTTCCTCTCCGGCTCCAGCCTCAATTTGAGGGCCTGTAAAAGCTTGAACGGCGTCCAGGGCGGCGTGGTTTGCCTCTGCTCGGCTCCCGGCGCAGTCAAAGCGGCCCACACAGGGACCGGGCGGCCGCGGAGGGGGGCCGGGCGCCCACAGCCCAGCCGGCCCTGCGCCCGCCGCCTGCCCGCCGCCACACGCGGGCCACCGCGCCCGGGGCCGGCCGGCAGCCCGCGGGACAGGGCACCGCGGGGGTGGGAGCGCGTGACGGGGGAGCCCTTTCTTTCCCTTGAGCCTGGGGCGGGTGGGTGGTGGGAAGGTGGGGCAGGGCTGGCGCTGTGGCTGGGAGGCTGGATCCAGAGGTCTTCTCTGAGCTCTGTCCCGGGGCTGGGAGGCTGGTCGAGACCCTAGTATTTAAATACCCCCCAGCGCCTCCCTCCCCTTGAAGTCTCCAGGTTACTTTTCACTGACTCAGTGGGTCAGGGCCCTGAGCAGCTGTGTCAGCCGGTACAACCCGCTCCCCCTCTCTGAGCCCCAGGGCCCTCACCTGTGAACTAGAGGAGTGGGGCTCCTTCGGGTCCCTCGCCCGTGAACTAGAGGCTGGGGCTCCTTCGGGACCCTCACCTGTGAACTAGGGAGTGACAGCTCCATGGGGTCCCTCGCCTGTGAACTAGGGGGTGGGGCTCCACCAGGTCCCTCACCTGTGAACTAGGGGTGGGGCTTCGTCGGGACCCTCACCTGTGAACTAGGGGGTGGGGCTCCGTCGGCTCCCTCGCCTGTGAACTAGGGGTGGGGCTCCGTCGGGTCCCTCGCCTGTGAACTAGGGAGTGACAGCTCCATCGGGTCCCTTACCTGTGAACAAGCGGCTGGGGCTCCATCGAGTCCCTCACCTATGAACTAGCGGGCAGGGCTCCATCGGGTCCCTCACCTGTGAACTAGGGGTGAGCTTCATCGGGTCCCTTACCTGTGAACTAGGTACTAGGGCTCCATCGGGTCCCTCGCCTGTGAACTAGGGGCTGGGACTCCATCAGGTCGCTCACCTGTGAGCTAGGGGGTGGTGGCAGCTCCATCAGGTCCCCGGATGTCCCCAGTAGCTTGTGCCAGAATCCTAACGGAAAGGTTGGCAGTTCAACACCCTTCCCCACCCCAGAACAGAAAGGTCTGTCACTCTGCTTCCATGAAGGCTACAGTCAAGAAAACCCAGTAACGCTTAGCAGCACGCTGGCTCACTATGAGTTAGAATCGGCTTACCGGCAGTGGGTTTGGGGCTGACCCTCAGGCCCCAGCTGCTCCAACATCACAGTCTGGGAGTCCAGTGATGTGCCGACAAACTGGCCTGTGGGCAGGGTGCTCTGTGCAGCCTAGAGGGAGGGAGCTGGACACCCACAGCCATAACCAGTCAACAAAGGGACCGTGATGCTTCAGGCCAGGAAGAGAGTCACACGGGCCTGGAAACTTAGCAAGGGGCTGGATGAGAGTCCAGTGTGAGAAGACAGTGAGTGTGGCTCCGAGAGAGGCCTGAGCGCCATCCACAGAGGCTGGTCCCGGGCCCACCAGCAGCTCTACACCAGCATAGCAGCCTGGTGACCCAGCCCACATCAGACGGGGCCTGGACCTCAGGTGGTGACGCAGCAGCAGACACAGCTTACACTGCGATTCTGAAATCCAAAAGCTCTGACAGCCAATGTTTGTGTGTGTGTGTACATGTATGTGTGTGTGTAATGTTTGAGGCTACATCTGGCTTGAAATGACACGAGACTATTTATAGTCCATCTTTATTCCCCTTGTTATAAATGGTCATACATTGCATTAATGATTATGGATATTAATAGTAATGTGTTTGATTAACACATTAGCACATTGCCTACTGGGGCATGAGGGTTTACACAATAAACACAACAGTAGTGTATTACTTTTCTAACCCCATCTGAAAAAAGAACTTCAAAGCCCAAGGGTTTCAGATAAGAAATGGCAGGCCCCCAAAAGCCATAAAACCAAGAGACAGAGTGAGAGGGGAATAGCAGCAAAGATGACTCAGCTGGTCCTGCCCAGCATCCACCCAGGGACGTGCCAGAGGATGGTTCCTGGAGGTCAGCTCAGTTCCAGGAAGCCCTCAGATGAGGAGCATCTTGAAGGACTAAGTGTGATTTCTGTGTTTACACATTAAGGAGGGTTTTGTACACTATGCCCCTTTACGTACTTGTTCTTGGGTAGCTGGAGGGTCGGTTTTGTTGGTTTTTACTTTTGATTTTGAAATAACTATAGATTCATGGGAAGGTGCAAAAAAAAAAAAACCCCAAAACAGACGATCCTACGCAGCCTTCTTCGCCCACCCTCCCCAGTGTTAACATCTTATATTACTAGTGTAATATCAAAATTAAGAAACTGACCTTGGTATAATAAATGGGGCTTATTCAGGTTTTGCCAGATATACTTGCATTGTGTGTGTGTGTGCACGCGCGCGTGCTCGTTCTATGCAGTTGTATCACGTCCACACAAGATTGTCAGCTCCCTAACCTTGACTCTCATGGCTCCTCATAAACAATAGAACAAAGTGGAGTACCCAGTCCTGTGTTATCTCCTGGACTGTTGCTATGTTCACGTCCGTTGCTTTGGCTATCATGTCAATCCATCGCACTGAGGTTCTCTCTCATCGTCTCTGACTTTCTACTTTACCAAACACGCTGTCCCTTTCTGGTAATTCATCTCTGATGGTGACGTGTCCGAACTAAGCAAAACAAAGCTTCACCATCCTTGGACTGTCTGGTTGTATTTCTTCTAAGACTGGTTTGTTCATTCTTCGTTCAGTGTTCTTTGCCACACCACCACAGTTGAGGTGGATTGGTCCTTCCCCTGGAAGACTCCTTAATGGGACCCCTGTGTCTGTACCCATCACTTCTTACCGTCTGTAACTCCTGGCAGTCACTAGTCTGTCCCTCGGCTTTATAATTTTATTATTTCAAGAATGTTAAATAAATAGAATCATGTGGTATGTACCCTCTTTAAAGTCAGCCTTGTCACTCAGCATAACTTCCTTGAAGTTCATCCAAGTCGTTTCCTGTATCCATGGTTTGATTGCTCCGTAGTATTCCACAGTATAGATATACCAGTTCTTGGTCTGCTCACACTAAAAGACATTTGAGTCATTCCTAGTTTTTGTAAATTATGATTTAAAGCTTCGATGAACATTTATGTACAGTAATCTGCATAAAGGTAAGTTTTGATTTCTCTGTAATACCTGAGAGTAAAATTTTGGGATACTATAGTGGGTCTGGAAACCCTGGTGGTGTTGTGGTTAGGTGCTAAGGCTGCTATTCACAAGGTCCGAAGTTCAAATCCACAGGGGCTCCTTGGGAACTCTATGGGGCAGTTCTACTGTATCTATCAGATTGCTGTGAGTTAGAATTGATTCAGTGGCAATGGGTTTGGTTTTTGGTTTTTGTGGTGGGTCCATTTTTAGTTTTAAAAGCAACTGCCAAACTCTTTTCCAGAGTAGCTGTGCCATTTCACTTTTCTACCCACAGTGTACACATGATCCAGTTTGTCTGTATCCTCACTAATATTTGGTGTTACTATTATTTTTATTTTAGCTGTTTGGACAGTGGCTATGTCTCATTGTCATTTTAATTTGCATATCTCTAATGGCTAACAATGTTGACTATCATTTACGGACTTATTTGCCATCCAAATATCACCTTTGGTGAAATATCAGTGCATATATTTTGCCCATTTTCTAACTGAGTTTGTTTTTAATATTGAGGCTTGAGAATTCTTCATATATTCTAGACACAAATCTTTTGTGAGATATGTGGTTTGCAAATATTTCCTCCCAGTTTGTAATTTATCTTTGATCCTAACAGGATCTTTTTCAAAGCCATTTGAAAAAAAAATATAATGAAGTCCAATTTATTGATGTTTTTTTCTTGTGCATCGTGCTTTCGATTGCAAACAAGAACTCTTTGCCTAGCCCTAGGTCCTCAAGATTTTTCTCCTGTGTTCTTTCTAGAGGCTTCATAGTTTTGTGTTTGACAGTTACTAGGTCTGTGATGCATTTTCGGTCAATTTTTGTGTAAGGAGAGGGGTTTGGGTCTAGTCTCATTGTTTTCCTATAGGTGTCTGTTTTAGTCATCAAGTTCTGCTGTAACAGAAATACCACAAGTGGATGGCTTTAAGAAAGAGAAATCAATTTTCTCACAGAAATGTAGGCCAGAAGTCCCAATTTAGAGCAGCAGCTTTACAGGAAGTGTTTTTCTGTTGGCTCTGGAGGAAGGTCTTGGTCATCAATCTTCCCCTGGACTGGGAACTTCTGAGGCACAGGGACTCTGGGTCCAAAAGATATGCTGTTTCCGGAATTGCTTTCTTGGTGGTCTGAGATCTCCAGCTCTCTGCTTGCTTCCCTTTCCTTTATATCCCAAGAGATTGCCTCAAGGCACAATATAATCATATACATTGAGTCCTGCCCAACCAATACAACTGCTGCCCATCCTCCCCCATTAACTTCCTAGAGACAACATTTACAGCCTATAGCAATGTAACACAATACCAGGAATCATGGCCTAGCCAAACTGCCAGACACATTACAAAATATTTTTTTTTATTGTGATTAAGGGAAAGTTTACAATCCAAGTCAGTTTTCCATATAAAACCCCAAGTGCCCATCTCTCTGCAACACTATCTGCTCTCATCACCCTGTGACAGCACACTCTTCTTTTCAACTGTTTACTTCCAGTATCCACTCAACCAACACATGTCCCCTCCTCTCCACTCTCTCCTCTCCCCTCCAGAAAGAAACTAGTAGGACAGTCTCATATATATATTCAACCATAAAGTACACACACCACCTGCATCACTCTGTGTCCCCAAGTCCAGTCCATTCTTTGTCTGAAGAGTTGACTTCAGTACTGGTTTCAGCTCTGGGCTTGCAGCAAGTCCAGGGGCCATGTTCTCAGGGGACCCTTCAGGATGCCAGACCATCAAGTCTGGTCTTTTAATAGAGTTCTTGATCTGCATTCCCCTTTTTCTCATGCTACACATGTTTCTGAGGGGACACAATTCAATCTTTGATGATGTCCTAGGGCTGAAAGGATTTTAAGAGCCATTTTCACCATACTGGGTTTTTGTCTCAGGAGTACCACCTTTACAGTGGTAGTGCAGTGGTTCAGAGCTCAGCTGCTAACCATGAGGTTGGCATTTGGAATCCACCAGCGCCTCCTTGGAAACCCTCTGGGACAGTTCTACTGTGTCCTATAGGGTAACTATGAGTCGTAATCAACTTGACAGCAATGGGTTTGGTTTGGTTTTTCAGTTATCGCTGTTAGGTGAGGTAAAGGAGGCCTGGAGAAATTAGGTGACCATCGCAAGGTTATTGTGGTTCGCTAAACATGTCAGGCTCTACATCTTGCAAGCTCAACGCAGCGTCACATCCTTGAGCCCTGCTGTTGGATGGAGCCTTGTGATTTGTTCTGGCCAATGAGGTGTGAGCAGAAATTAAGGGAGGTCTTCCAGATCTAGGAAACCCTGGTGGTGTAGTGGTTAAGTGCTATATCTGCTAACCAAAAGGTCAGCAGTTCAAATCCACCAGGGACTCCTTGAAAACTCTATAGGGCAGTTGGACTCTGTTGTATAGGGTTGCTATGAAATGGAATCAACTGGACGCAAGTGGGTTTGGGTTTCGTTTTCCAGAGCTGAGCGCTGACATGCCTGTGAGACCCTTAAGAACTTTTCTCACCATCTGTCATGGTAGCCAGCATGACTGGACTGGTGACTGTGCCACCAGCCTGGGTACCAGAGAGTGGAAACAGAAACAGAGCCTCTGATAGCCTGATGATGGACATTAAGCATCAGCAAGAAGTAAACTTTTGAGTTTAAAGTGTTACACTTTTAAGGTCATTTGTTACCCCACCATAGCCCAGCCAATCCCAGCTAACTCAGTCACCATGCTGGTTATTGGAAGAATCCAGTTTCCTTCACTCCAGGGTGCACCACTCACCAGTCAGTTTGTCTTTTGGTAGTGCCTTGTGTGTTGCAGTGATGCTGGAAGCTATCCTACCAGTACGCCAAATACCATCACAGTCACCTATGGTGGACAGGTTTCAGTGGAACATCCAGACTAAGACACGCTGGGAAGAAAAGTCTGGCAGTCTACTCCTGAAAATTAGCCAAGGAAAATCTTACGGATCGCAACATAACATTGTCCAGCTTTCTTGCCTGGGATACACCATCAGGAAGAATCCACTGGTGGAAGAAGACATTGTGTTGGGTGAAGGAGAGTCACTGTGGGTGTGGAAGACCCCTGGTAAGATGCAGTGGCACAATAGCCATAATACAGGACTCCAACATGCTGGCGATAATCAGAATTACACAGGACAGGGCAACACTTTGTTCTGTTGTACACAAGGTTGCCATGACTTGGCGTCACCTCTACAGCAGATAGTGGTGTGCCTGTCCATCTATATATCACTCCAGAGTAGGTGCACTATGCTAAGCACTTTCGTATAATCTCCTCATCTATTCTCCAGAGTCCTCATGGCTCACTGTCAACTGCTGCTAAAAGATCTCAGCAGGAGAGTCTGGATGGCTCTCTACAGATCTCGCTGCTACCAGCACACCAGACTCCAAGAAGCAGCTGTCCCCAGGCCCCCTGCACCAGCTCAGCTCAGAAAAGATGAGCCAGAAGGGAATTCAGTCATTATGCTTGTGCCAAGTGACCCAGTGAGACCTTCCCACTCAGCTTAGTACTAGTCACTCCCCTGTCCAGGGAGCTAGATCTTCTTCTAAGGGCCCCTCTGAAAGAGACAGGGACCAATTGGGACCCACTGACATGAGGTCCTGAAGTAGGGTTGCAGAGACACAGTGTCACATCCAGAAGGCAGGATTCTGAATTCTTGGCATGTCACCAGGAGCTCCTATGACAGAGAAGCCACCATTTCAGCTATGTTGGCGGGGAGTGGAGATCTTTGCCTACCCAGTAGCCCTTTTCCTTTCTTCCTTGTTAACAAACCTAACTTGTTTGGGATGGCCATGTGCCCTGCACCAAGCGGAAGATCAATGACCGGTCTAAACCAAGCATGACAAGCCTCTTCCTTGCGTATACCATTGGACCATAAGATATAACTGGGAGTCTGCTGGTGGGAAGCCCAGGTGAAAATTGGAAGTAAAGTCCCTCTTTTTCTGGTGAAAAGTGACAGATGTAGCTGGCATGGCCCTTCTCTTTCCACTTCTCTGCCTGTTTGTTTTCTTTGGACAGTGGCATGATACCTAGAGTTGTAGCAATCACCTTAGGACCCTGAGGAAAAGGTGAAAAGAATCTCAGAATGATTAGCCTTAGCACTGTTGAGTTACTGAACCAATATCAGCAAACATCAACTCCTGATTTCTTGTTATAAGAAAAATAATGCCCTGTCTGTTTAAACCTTTATAGTCACATTTCCTAGCATGTGTACCCAAATATTTCCCTAACTGGCACACTGTTTACCATGGTAGTTGGTAAAAAGGACCTTGTTTTAGTTATCTAGTGCTGCTAGAGTAGAAATACTACAAGTGGATGGATTAAACAAACAAATTTATTTTCTCACTCTCTAGGGAAGGCTTTCTCTCTCTGTCAGCTCTGGAGGTAGGTTCTTTCTCTTCTGAACTTCTGCTCCTGGGTGGTCGTCATGTGTCTTGGGATCTCCCCCCATCTCTCCTTGCTAGCTTAATCTCTTGATATCTCAAAAAAAGATTGACTTAAGCTACACTTTACACCAACTCTACCCTATTAACATAATAAATGTGACACATTCCCAAATGCAATTATAACCATGGGCATGACCCCATAACCCCTTGCCATTGAGTGAATTTGGACTCACAGTGACCCTGCAAGACAGAGTAAAACTGGCCATAGGGTTTCTAAGGCTTTGTGGAAGCAGACTGCCACATCTTCCTCCCACAGAGCACCTGGTGTGTTCAAACTTCTGATTTTAAATAAGCAGCCTACTGCTTAACCAGCAATAGAAATTAAGAGTTACAACAGATATTTTGGGGCAACCCAATTGAATTCATAATATTGTACTCTTTGGCCCACCAAAATTCATGTCCCTGCCACATGCAGGACACTCTGTCACATCATTCTGAAAGTCTTAAATCAACTCCAAAGTTTAAAATCTCGTCTTCAGAATTCTCTAAGTCAAATGTGGGTGAGAGTTCAGATATATTCCGTATTTTGTGGTAAAACTCCACCTCATTTGTGAGTCTGTGAAATCTAGAATGCAAATTATTTCTTCCTAAAGCACAGTGGAGGAATAGGCATGAGGTAGACAACTCCGTAATGAATGGGACAAATTGGAAAGAAAATAACAGCCATTAAGCAAGTCCAAAGGTTACGAGAGCAGTTGTATTAACTCTCAAGCCTTAGACATGGTCCTCTGTTCACTTGAGACCATCTGGGCAATGGCCCTGCCGTCTGGACTCTTGGTGCTGAGCATACTCGATGGATTCTGGATGAATGCCCCTCAGCCCTGGGCTTCAGCTCCATCTTCTGGGGCCACAGAGACAGCAACTCTGCACCTTTGGCTTTGGATGGCCCCATTCTCCCAGTCAATTTGAGTAGTGACCTTACCCCTTGAGCCTCTTGGATCCCACCCCCTTGACCCCATTCTTCTGTCTCTTGGGCAAGGCAGCCCTGCCTTTTCAGGTTTGTGCAGTGGCCCCGTCCCCCGGCACACCATGACAGCAGCCTCACATCCCAGAAACAAACTGGTGAAGACCTGACTCTTTAAAACTCAGAAGGCTATGGTCCCACACTTTGAGATTCAGGAGACCACAGCTCCATCCTTCTAAACCTAGAAGGCTCTGCTTCCCATGCACCTTATAAGATCAGTTATGCTGACCTTCAAGCTGCTCCAAGGATGGTCCTTTTATTTTGTTGCAGGACGAAAGATATAGCTCCTTTGTCTTGTTTCCTGGCTGTAGACTTCCAAGAGCTGACATCAGTCTTTCCTTTCATTCTTTCTCTGTCCCCTTCAGCCTCAGTTGATGGGTTTTCTGCTATGGTAGTTAGTTAGATCCATCAGTGACAGGTTTAATCTATTTAACAAAAGATCATGAGGCCATGTCTCTGGTGAATGTTCTAGGACAAATGTTCTTAGTTTGTACAACAGAATTTTCCAAATCTTTAGGTTCTGTTTTCACTTTGCACAGTTCACTTTTAAGTCATTTCTTTCTCTCACATTTTACTATAAACAGCAAGAAGTAATTGCACAACCCCTTTAAGATCTTGCTTAGAAATCTCCTCAGCCAGGGGACCACTGTCTTGGGGGATATCTAGGTCAACTAGCATAACACAGTTCATAAAGAAAATGTTCTACATCCCATTTTATCTCAAAAGAGACTGACTCAGGTACACTGTATGCTAATCCTGCTTCATTAACGTAAAAACACAACACATTACCAAATGCAATTATAGCCACAGACATAAACCCTTTGCCTTTGACCTAATTCCAACTCATAGCAAACCTATAGAACAGAGTAGTACTGGCCATCAGGTTTCTAAGGTTTCATAGATGCAGACTGCCGCATCTTTCTCTCACACAGTAGCTGGTGGGATGAGTAGTGTATGAGATCTTAAAAGCACACAAGCAGCCATCTAAGGCACATCTGCTGATCCCATTCTGTCCAGAGCAAGAGAGAATGAAGAAAACCAAAGACATATGGGCAATGTTAGGTCAAAGGACTAATGGAACACAAGTACCACAGCCTCTGCCAACTTGAGCCCAGAAAACTAGCTGGTGTTTGGCTGTCACCACCAGCTACTCTGACAGGGATGACGGTAGAGAGTTCCAGACAGAGCTGGAGAAAAAGATAGAACACAGTTCAAATTCACACACACACACAAAGATCAGACTTACTGGCCTGACGGAGACTGGAGGAGCCCTGAAACTCTGGCTCCCAGACACTCTTGCAACTCAGAACTGAAGCCAAAATTCACCCTTCAGCTAGAGATAACACTGTTCTCTAAAACAAACAATAATGCACATGAGGAACCTGCTTATTAGCTCAGTCATGTAAGTGAGACCAAAAATGCACACCTGCCCAAAAGCAAAGACGAGAGAAGACAGTAAGAAAAAGGAAAATAGGACAAATGGAAACAGGGAACCCAGGGTGGAGAAGGGGAGAGTGTGGGCACATCTCAAGGATTGTAACCAGTGTCACAAAACAATTTATGTATAACTTGTTGAAAGAGAACCTACTTTACCCTTTTTAAACTTTCTTCTAAAGAACAGTAAAAAAAAAAATTCCATCCAAATATCCAAGTTCGTCACTTATAAGTTTTACTTTCCACCATAATTTTTAACATAATTCAGGTAAGTTCCTTGCCATTGCATAAAAAGCATAGCCCTTCTTCTGTTTTCCAATCACACGCTCATCATTTTCTTTAAAGCCTCATCAGAAGCACATTTAACAAGTACATGTCTAGCAACATTCTGTTTTTGGCCACCATACTTATTCTCTAAGATGATAGAGGCTTTATCACTTTTCTCAATTCCTTCTGAGCCCTCACCAGAATTTCTTTTAAGTCTTTAATTCTACCAACAGTGTGTTCAAGGCAATCTAGGCTCTTACTATTAGGCACCTTAAAGCTCTTCCACCCTCTACCCATTAGCCAACTTCAAAACCACTTCCACAGTTTAGGTGTCTGTCAAAGCAGCACCCCACTCCTGGCACTGAGTTCTATTTTAGTTATCTAATACTGCTACTGGAAATCCTGGTGGTATAGTGGCTAAGTGCTATGGCTGTTAACCGAAAGATCCGCAGTTCACATCTGCCAGGTGTTCTTAGAAACTCTATGGGGCAGTTTTACGCTGTCCTATAGAGTCTCTATGAGTTGGCATTGACTCAACAGCAATTTTTTTTATTATTATTATTTGAATTCTGCTATCCGACTCGACGGCACTTGGCATAATAGAAATACTGCAAGTGGATGGCTTTAACAAACAGACATTAATTTTCTTGCTGTTTAAGAGGCTAGATATCCAAATTTGGTACTCCAACCCAAAAGGAAGGCTTTGTCTCTCTTTCAGCTCTGAAGGAGGGTCTTACCTCTTCTGAGCTTCTGCACCTGAGTAATCTTCATGTGGCTTGGCATCTCTCTTTCCCCATCTTTGCATGCTAGCTTGTTTAATCTCTTTATACCTTAAAAGAGATTGTCATGGATTGAACTGTGTCCCCCTCAAAATACCCATCAGTTCAACAGGGCCACAATTCCCAGGATTGTGTGATTATGCACCATATGATGGCATTTTCCTGTGCATTGTGGTCTATCATTATGAATGAAAATGGTAGATTGGCAGCAGTTATACTAATGAGGTTTGTAAGATCAGATAGTGTCTTAAGCCAATCTCTTTTAAGAAATAAAAGAGAGATGCAGAGAGACATGGGGACCTCATACGACCAAGAAAGCAGCACTGGGAGCACAGTACCTCCTTCAGATCTAAGGTCCCTCTGCTAAGATGCTCCCAGGCCAAAGAAAAGAACATTTCTTCAGAGCCAACAAATAGAGAAGTGCTGCCTCTGGAGCTAGCACCCTGAATTCAGACTTGTAGCCTACTGGCGTCTGAGAGAATAGACTTTTCCTCGTTGAGGCCATCCACTTGTGGTCTTTCTGTTATAGTAGCACTAGATGACCAAGACAGATTGACTTAACATACCTTACAAACAAACCTATTCTCAAATGGAATTATAACCACAGGCATTGAGGTTAGGATTTGCAACACATGTTTTTGAGGGGTACAATTCAATCCATAACAGACTTCTTGGTTACCAACCCCTGAACTTCTTTTGCTTACCCAGGAGTCACATGTCCCAGATCAGTCCCATACCTAGTGGCTAAATAAGTTGCTGCTGGATGAGTCATGTCTTCCCTGCAGCAGATGGAATACATTTAAGCAGCACCAATTCCACAAAAGGGTTCTTTAAAGTTTTGAAAAGCAAAGACTGTCACCATGAAGACTAAGGTGCACCTGATTCAAGCCATGGTATTTTCAATGATATCATAAGCATGTGAAAGCTGGACACTGAATAAGGAAGACTGAAGAAGAATTGATGCCTTTGAATTGCGACACTGGACAATATTGAACAGACCATGGACTGCCAGAAGAATGAACAAATCTGTTAGAAGTAGTACAACGACAATACTCCTTAGAATCAAGGATGATGAGACTATGTCTTGCAAACTTTGGACATGTTGTCAGGGAGGATCAATCTTTAGAGAAGGACATCACACTTAGTAAAGTAGAAGGTCAGCAAAACAGAGGATGACCGACACAGCGGCCACAACAGTGGGCTCAGGCATACCAACGGTTGGGCGCGTGGTGCAGGACCAGGCGGTGTTTTCTTCTGTTGTGCATAGGTAGTGTCGCCATGAGCCAGAACCAACTCAAAACACCTAACAACACTTCCTCATTATCTCTATAATTATCTTTCCAAAACACAAATGTGAATGTGTCACCCCTCTACCAAAAAATTCTACCAGACTCCTGGAGGGAGGTCTCAGGAATGGCATTCAGAAAAAAATGAATGGCATCCAGACTCCTTCCCACGGCCATTAAGACCCTTCCGACTTCCATTCAGCTTTACCTTTGCGGGTCTCTAACCCTTTGCTCCTCACCAGGCACTGTGTTGTTATTGTTGTTAGCACCTATCAAGTCAATTTCATGCTAACCCCATGTGATACAGTGGAACTGACCCATTGGGTTTTCAAGGCTGTAGCCCACCAGAACAGATCACCAGATCTGTCTTCCAGGGTTCCTCTGGGTGGGTTTGAACAGCCAACCCTTTGGCTAGTAGTCAAGCACTTAACTGTTTGTGTTACCCGGGGACTCCTGTCAGGCACCGTACCTTCCCACAACGTGACCCACCTCCCTGGCCCAGCCTCTAACATGAGCTGATCTGGTTGTTCCTTATTCTGCTCTTACTATGTACTTATTACAGCAAGTGTCATGACATCTTGTAGTTACTTTTTTACCAATTTTTCTGTCCAGAGATTGTGACCTGTGAGAACAAAAGCCGATCATTACTCTGTCTGTAAGTATTTCCGTTTCCAGCACAACCACTACTCAAAACACAGCCTGTTGAGTAAGTCAAACCCCAGTGCCTTGGTCACTGTTGAGTGTCTTAGTCACCTAGTGCTACTATAACAGAAATACCACAGTGGGTGGATTTAACAAAGAGAAATTATTCTGTCACAATTCAGTAGGCTACAAATCCAAATCACGGACATTGACTCCAAGGGAGGGCTTCCTCTGTTGGCTCTGGAGGAAGGTCCTTGTCAACAGTCTTGCCCTGAACTAGGAGCTTTTGAAACACAGGGACCTCAGGCCCAAAGGTTGTGCTGTGCTCCTGGTTCTGTTTTCATAGTGGTGAGAGGATCTCCCACTTCCTCCTTGCTTCTCTTTCCTTTATATCCCAAGAGATTGCCTGAAGACAGTTCAGTACAGATTGAGTCCTGCCTCACTAACGACCCATTCTCCCTCACCAATAGCACAGAGGCAGGATTTATAATTCATAGGAACATCACACAGTACCAGAAACTGTGGCCTAGCCAAATTGCTACACACATTTTTGGTGGGACATGATTCAGTCCATGACATCTGCATAGTACTCCTGAACTTCCTCCTCAGGCTCTACATGGAGTCACTGTTCGGTAACCTATGACATTTCATACTATAAAGAAAGGGTTTATCAGGTTCCTATTCATCAGTATTTATCGAGCATCTATTATGGGGTTGTATCAGTCAGCCATCTCCATAATAATGCTATGTAACAAATATTTACAAAATCTAGTGGCATATGGTCATGAGCATTTATTTCTCATTAGTCTGAGAGCTGCCTAGGGGTGGGTGTTGTTACAAAGTCCCACTCTTCAGATAAGGAAACCAAAAGTATAGAGAGGTAAGTAATAGACCACATCTGCACCACTGATAAGCAGCAGAACCAGAATTAAACCCCAGGAGCCTGGTTTGAGTCTGGATTCTGAAGCACGGTGCTGCACTCTTTCTGTCTTGGACAGCATCCTCCTGTCCATAAATAGTATCTTCATTTTGACAAAGATCATAACTAACGAATGAATGTTCTTACATCTTCATAATTCAGCCTGCCCCTTTTGATGTACATATAAGATGTTTCCAATATGACAGCACTTGGCTTGGCAATACCTCGCTATTGCAAACAATGCTGACATGAATGGTTTGTGTTTGAGTCCTTCAGCATCTGTTGTAAGTATATCTACAGGAAACAACTCCAGAAGATGGGAGTGCTAGACCCACGTTATGCTTTTATGCTTTTGATGTTGTTATTATTGTTAGCTGCCATTGTGTTAACCCCCCATGCATGGAGACCCCATGTACTGCAGAGTAGAACTGCTCCATAGGATTTGGATTAAAGCAACTAAGAGATGTGTAGCTACATGGAGAAAAGCCAAAGCATTAGATTGACGAAGGCAAGAGACTACGGGAGTGGAGTAGCAATATGCAGCACTCTTGAGCTGTCACTTGGCTTGGCTGAGCTGTCACCAGGGAGAAAGATGACTCATGATGTGGCTTTTGATGCCACACTATGAGCTCTCTCTTTCCAATATAGACATTCAATCTGAAAATGCCTCTTTCCAGCAAGAGATGGAAACCCGGGTGGTGTGAGGGTGAAGTGCTATGGCGGCTAACCAAAAAGTTGGCAGTTCAAATCCACCAGGCACTCCTCGGAAACTCTATGGGGAAGTTCTACTCTGTCTATAGAGTTCTGCTATGAGTTGAGATTGACTCCACAGCAGTGGGTTTGGTTTGGTTTAGCCAAGAGATCAGAAAGAAACACTGTCCACAGGCACTACCCAGATGTCAGAGACCGTGGAGAGGAAAAAGAGAATAAAGGTGCAGGAAAGAGAGGAGCTGATTACAGGGTTAGCCAGTGTCTGTGGGAATTTTGCAGAAAGCATGGGAAAACATCAAGCCTTTGGTGGAAATCCCATCAACTGACAGCTTAATGCTAGAAGTAAAGTTTTTGCAATCACCTTAGCAAATCCTGAGACTAATTTGAGAATTAGAATCTTGAAATAAGAAAATCAATCATAAGACCAACAGTATGGGCACAGTGTGGTATAGAGAACTGAAGGGGACAGCAAGACCCAGTGAGAAAGGAGCCCACACAGGTCAGCCGACTGAGTCTCCTGGCCATGCTGCTTCTGTTGGTACGTCAGTGAGGAGCCATGAGGCATTGACCCCCAAGTCCTACTGTACAAAAGTTAGGGCCATCTGTGTACTCAAGTCTGGGTCTGAGTGAGCAAAAGTCTATGGTCTTCATGTCACATGTAAGGTCACTCGTGCTAAACCAATGCTTTTAATGATTTCAGATGGTCCTGAGTTTGAACAAATAAAGGGGAACAATTTCATTTAGTTATCAGGGTTGGAGGAATCTGACCAGTTGTTGTTAGACATTTCTGACTCCTGGCAACAACATGTGGTCCGAGTTGACCTGTTCTCAATAGGGATTTCAATGGCTGAATTTTCCAGAAGACAATCACTAGGCTTTTCTGTCAAGGCATTTCTGGGTAAACTCAAACCTCCCACTTTTTGGTGAAAAATGCAGCATGCTAACCCAAGGACAGCTGGACAATGAACAAAAAAGACAGAAGAAGAATTGATGCCTTCAAATTGTGGTGTCGGAGAAGAATGTTGAATGTACCATGGACCACCAAAAGAACAAACAGATCTTTGTTTGTCTTGGAAGAAGTACAACCAGAGTGCTCTTTGGAAGTAAAGATGGCAAGACTGCATCTTACATACTTTGGACACGTTGTCAGGAAAGATCAGTCCCTGGAGAATGATACCACGCTTGGTAGAGTGGAAGGTCAGCGAAAAAGAAGAAGACCCTCGACGAGACGGATTGACACAGTGGTCACAGCAATGGGCTTGATATAAAAACAAATGTGAACATGACACAAGAGCGGGCAGTGTTTCATTCTGCTGTTTATAGGGTCACTATGAGTCATAACTGACTTGATGTCACCTAACAATAACACAACCCAAGGACTGCTGAGGGAACTGTACTTAAGTGTTAAAATTGATAATCTGTTGTTCTGAGTGGGAAATTTAGGAAAAGTCCCAGTCCCATCCCTTCTAATAGGATTCTACCCTAATAAGGCTAGGTTCTATCTGAGTGTATGATCCATCACTGTCATTAGGGGAAATGAGTGTAATCACCTCCACTTTGTTGCCACCTCTGTTTCTGAGTTGGACAGTCTGAGAAGAGAAGACAGGCTGGAGGAGGAAGAGCTGAACTCAAACACAGACCACGTACAGTCCCCTAAGAAGAAAAGAGCTGAACTGAAACACAGACCATGAGCAGCTCCCTAAGGCCGGGGAGAAGTTGTATCATGTGTCTGCCAAATCTGATGTCTCAACAAACAGATTGCGTGATCAGTAGAATGGTTAGACTCCACCTGATGAAAGGAGGACTGTCAAAGAATCTATGGGCACATGTGGAAGCTACCAGAGAGCATGCTGGGAAATTATAAACAGATCTTTTTTCACTAGAAGACTGGCCAGGACTCAATAACACGGCCACACACAGCTCCAAGAGGAGTCAGAACATATTGTCTTTATCGTAGTGGCTGTCCACCCAGTTGGAAACCCTGGTGGTGTAGTGGTTCATAGTTGTTGCACCTACTGACCAAAAGCTTGGCTATTTGAATCCACCAGGCACTCCTTGCAGACCATATGGGGACATTCTATCCTGTGACCTGTATGGTCACTACGAGTTGCAATCAACTTAACGGCAAAGAGTTTATTTTTCAGTTAATATCCTCAAATAAGAACTCGTGGTCTGTTGGTACTTGAAAGAAATGGGAAGTGAATCAAGTTTCTGCCACAGAGAAGAAGCAAAAACACAGATAAGCTAGCCAGAAGCCAAGTGCCGTCGAACAGATAAGCTAGGAGAAACAAAAAAGAATCTTGTGGAATATAACATACATTCCAAGAGAGAGGAAACATGTTTCTCATCACTGGCATTCTTTTAGATGCGCTTGACATATGGTTGCGTTGAAAACTCAGGTTAAATAACAGCATGCTCCCATTTATAGCAATTTATATTCATATTTCTCAATGGCTGTTGAGGCCAAGAGACGACAGGATGTTCGCCAACATGGTAACAGTGGTATCTCCAAGTGGTTAAATTCCTGGTAATTTTCCCATGCATTTCTATATCATTTGACTTCTTTTTTCATTGAACATACAGCATGTTTCCCAAACCAGAAAGAGCTACTAAAAAATATTTCTTCCTATCCTTTTTAATCCATCTATTTCCCTGAATTGGCCCAGAGGAGGAGGGTCGATGAGGAGTTTCTGGGTGTCTTCTGCGGTCAGTCTTGCTGGTGAAATTGTCAGTTCTGAGGCATACCAAGCACACGGCAGGCAGGAGAGCAGGGCCAGAGGCCTGGCCAGGCAGTCCAGATGTGCCAGAGAGCACAGTGTCGGGCATGAACTTACAGGGGGCACCACAAAACTGGGGAGGGGGATCATGAGAACAGATGTTCACTAGAACCAGAAGCTGGAGAACCAGGTCAAATGCTGGGAGTGGCCAAGGTGTGGTGCTTGAGGGTTAAGCCAGGGTCTGCACACGCATCCAGGTGGAGGACGGTGTTCCGGGTTCAAAGGAGCCCCAAGGTCCAAGAAGAAAGAAAATTGTGAAGAGCAGTGCTGTATCAGTGTGGGAGCCAGTGCAGGCTGAAGACCACAGGTCCCCCAAGTGAACTGGACTTCCACGCTCCTGCATCAATGAGGAGTCTGGGAGACCATATCAGTGCCCCAAACAAGAGAGGAGTCCGGCAGCACTGGGGCTACCTGCATTGCCTCCTGCTGGGGCAAAGGTGGGTGAATGGGTTTGACGTTGTCTGCCAGCTCTGATCTGTGAATAGCAGCTCCCTGGAGTACTGAGTTGAGAAAGAAGCCTGCTCTCAGCAAGAACTCCTGACGTGATTGATTAGTGATGTCTGCCCAAGCACAGCAGGAGAGTGCTCTCATCCAAGTGCCATCAGTTCAAGAACTCCATCTTTTCCGGCAGGAGTTCACCTTCACCTCCTTTTCCCGCCACAGGCCTGCTTCCTGTAGTAAGGAAAAACTACCCACAATCCCACTGTTTTCATTTTGGCTGATGCCCTGCAAGTGCTATTAGTTGTCATAAAGTCAACCTCCCATTCATGGCAACCATGTGTATGGATATGACGCTAGAGTGTCTACAGACAGAGAGCAGTTTTATCTAGTTGTCACAGAACAGTGCATCCTAACTGTAAAATAATTTCCTACTTGGCATTACAACGTAAAGATTTTCCTGTAATTTTTAACATCCTCTTTCTTAACTGATACACATTCATTGTAGAAAACAAGAAGAAGCAACAAAAACAAAGAAGGCTTAAAACATCTTTATTTCCAAAACCAATAGGGGACCTCAGAGCTTGTCAGAAAATGGCAAATGAGAAGGTTGTTTATTCTAGAGTAATAGCTCTAAGCCTGTCTACACTGAAATTCTCTGGACTGCATTTGAAGAGTGCATACAAGGCCTAGCAATTAAGTTTGTGAATTCATCCTAGAAAAAGTGCTACATACCACATTGCTGAAAATCACTGTGGTCAACTTTGAAGTCCTCCACCCAGAAAGCTACACACTGACACCAGCGCCTAGTCCACCCTTCAAAGCAGTTTGGGAACTCTTTTTCTGGAATGGCCATCAGAGCTGTTGCTGTATTACATGTGATGTCCTGAGTGTCATCCAAATGTCTTACTTTCAATATTTCCTTTATCTTCAGGTAAATAAAAAAGTCACTGGGGGTCAGATCAGGTGAGTATGGAGAGTATTCCAATACAGTGATTTGTTTACTGGCTAAAACCGCCCTCACAGACTACTATACAGTTAAGTTCATGAATTTGCCACCATGCCACCATGCACAATGGCCATTCTAGAAAAAGAGTTCCAAAATAAAGCATTCCAAAATGAAGCATTGACTAGGCACTGGCGCCAGGGCATAGCTTCCCAAGGAGAGTACTGTGAAGGCGACTGTAGTGACATTCAGCAATGAGGTAGGTGGCACTTAGAGCAATTTAGTCTGTGAACTTGTCAGACCTCATATTCCCTCCTACAAACTCTTTAGAAAAGATCATCCCTCCTCCCCCCATAAAAGCAAAGAAAACAAGAAAAACAACAGAGGGAAAAAAAATCCCAAACAGAGCAAAGGCTACGAAGAAAACAATTCACAGGAATAGAAATCTAAGTGGTCAATAAACATGAAAAATGTTCTTCCTTATTAGTCAGGAAAATACAGATTCAAACAATGAGAAGCCTTTTCCCCACCCAGCAGATTGGCAACAATTCAAGTGTGATAACAGCCAGCACAGGCAGGGAAATGGGCATGCTTTGTTGAAATCTCTCGGGAAACTAATCTAGAGTTGTTAGTAAGATTAAAAATATCGTATACACACTCTTGACAGAACAATGCCATTTCCAGAATCTTCTCACCAGCAGTGAAAACACCAACACATACAATACGTGTTGAAGCGTTCAGTCATCTCTTTGACTAGCGTTTGCTGATCAACTACTATGAGCCAGCTCTGTTCTGAACATGAGGGAGATAGTGGCGAACAAAACAAACACAAGTCCCTACTTTTGGGAACCTGGCATTCTAGATGGAAAAGATCATAATAAACAAATATGTACATTTTTGAAAAAACTCAGCATACCCATGAGCGATGAGCACGATGAAGAACAATAAAATCTTGTAAAGAGAGACAGAAAGGTCAGGGGAAGACGGAAGGATAACAGTGTAAAACTGAACAATCAGAGAAGGCCTCACTGACAAGGTTGCATTTGACCAAAGAACTGAAGAAGGTAAGGGAATAAGCCCTGGGGATGTCTAGGGGAAGAACATTCCAGGCAGACGGAACAGCCAGGGCCGAAGCTAAAAGTAGGATGGGCCTGGTGTGTCGAAGACCAGCATAGAGGACAAGAGTAGGTGGCCTGCTCAGAGAGGTGACAGGCACAGGTCATGAAGGACCTTGTTAGTCACTGTAGGGACTGGCTTTATTCCAGGATACAGATAAAACTTTGCATGTCAACAGCCTACAGAAGGCATGTAGAGACAGAGGAGGGGCCACTTGAGAGAGTGAGACCTCACGACCGAGCCCCAGGTGTGCCCGGTCCCGTGTCCTCCTCACAATCGCAGTCATGCTCGATCCCATTGTTGCAGCCACTGTGCCAGCCCATCTCACTGAGGGTCTTCCTCTTTTCCTTTGACCCTCTACTTGGCCAAACATGATGTCCACTCCAGGGACTGATCCTTCTTGGTGACAAGTCCAAAGCATGTGATATGAAGTCTCAGCATCCCTGTTCTAAGGAGCATTCTGGCTGTACTTCGCCCAAAGCCTGTTTGTTCTCTTGGCAGTCTATGGTATATTCAGTATTCTTCACCAACATCATAATTCAAAGTTATCAGTTCTTCCTTCATCTTATTCCTTGCCCAGCTTTTGCATGCATATAAGGAGACTGAAAACATCGTCGCTTGGGTGAGGTGCACTTTAGTCCTTAAAATGACATCTTTGCTTTTTTAACATTTTAAAGAACTCTTTTGCAGATTTGCCTGACACAATGCATTGCTTGATTTCTTGACTGCTGCTTCCATGGGCATTGATTGTAGATCCGAGTAAAACGAAATCCCTGACAGCTCCAATCTTTTCGCATTTATCATGATGCTGCTTATTGGTCCAATTGTGAAGATTTTTGTTTTCTTTATGTTGAGATGTAATCCATACTGAAAGCTGTAGTCTTTGATTTTCATCATTAAGTTCTTCAAGTCCTCTTTATTTTTAGCATCTGCATACCTTTTATTATTAATGAGTCTTCTTCCAATTCTGATGCCCCATTCTTTGTCATATAGTCCAGCTTCTTGGATTGTTTCCTTGGTAGATTGAACAATATGGTGGAAGGATGCATCCCTGACACACACCTTTCTTGACTTCCAGCCCTGAAGTATCCCACTGTTTTATTTGAAGGACTACCTCTTCATCCATGTACAGATTCCTCATGAGCACAATTAAGTGTTCTGGAATTCCCATTTTTTGCAATGTTATGGATAATTTGTTGTAATTCACACATTTGAATGCCTTTGCATAGCCACTAAAACATAGGTAAACATCTTTCTGAAATTCTAATATTTCTTACAGTTTAGGGACCTAGAAGCCTGAACTCAGGGCACTGGTTTTAGAAGAAGGCTCTCCCTCTGTTGGCTCTGGAGGAAGGCCCTTGGGCAGCTCAGGGCTCCTGGAAGAGCCTCGCATATCCTTTTCTCTCCACAGTTTATGCTTGCTTGTATCTGTCCAATCTGCTCCTTGTTTATCTCAAAAAGTGATTAGGGAGCTCATTAATTAAAAAGTGTTTGCTTGGATAATATCTTGTATAAAGAAAATGTTGTGCATCCAGCTTTGGTAGGTAGTGTCTGAGGTCTTAAAAGCCTGTGAGCAGCCGTCTAAGATACCCCACTGGTCCTACACTGTCTGGAGCAATGGAGCATGAAGAAAACCAAAGACACATGGGAAAGATGAGTCCAAAAGACTAATGGACCACAACTAGCACAGGCCCCACCAGACTAAGTCCAACACAACTCGATGGTGCCCGGCTACCACCATCAACCACTCTGACGGGGATCACAGCAGAAGGTCCCCAACAGAGCTGAAGGAAAATGTAGAACAAAAGTCTGATTCACACACACACACACAAAGACCAAACTTACTGGTCTGACAGAGACTGGAGAAACCCCAGGAGTATGGCCCCTGGACACCCTTTTATCTCAGCACGGAGGTCACTCCTGTGGCTCACCCTTCACCCAAGGATTAGACAGCCCCATCAAACGAAACAAGACTAAATGGGTACACCCGCCCAGGAGTAAGGATGAGAAGACAGGAGACAGGAGAGATGGCAATGGGGGAACCCAAGTTCTAGAAGGCAAGAGTGTTGACATGTTATGGGTTGGCAACTGATGTCACAAAACAGTATGCATGTTAATTGTTTAATGAGGACCAAAGTTGGTCTATAAACCTTTATCTAAAACACAAGTGAAAAAAAAAAAGTTTGCCTAGAGTATGGTGTCTTATAAAGAATGATTTTTATGGATTGAACTGTGTCCCCTCAAAAATGCATGTAGCCATTTGGCTGGGCCATGATTCCCAGTGGTTTATGATTGTCCTCTATTTGGTGATTTTCCTATGCTGTACATCAAAGAGGATTAGGGCGGGACTGTAAATCCCTTCCTGAGGTCATCTCCCTGCAACAGTGTTAAAGGAGTTTCCCTGGACTGAGGCTTGTACCACCCTTTATCCTTTTGTCTTACAAGAGATAAAAGGAATGGGAAAAAAGCAGGAAGTTGGGAACCTCATGCCATCAAGAAATCAGCACCGGGAGTACAGCATGTCTTTCAGACCTGAGGTTCCTGCACCAAGATGTTCCCTGACCAAAGACTGATGCAACACAAGGACTTTCTTCCGGAGCCAACAGGGAGGAAAGCCTTCCTTGGAGGGAACATCCTGAACTCGGACTTGTAGTCTATGGGACTGTGTAAGAATAAACATTTCTCTTCTAAAGCCATCCACTCTTGGTATTTCTACTAGAGCAGTACCAGAGACTAAAATTATGATCTATATGAGTGTGAGCTTGACAGTAGTTAATGTGAAGCACAGGTGAGAACTTGAAGGGCAGACAGCCTCAATTAATGACAGTGAAACAACACGCACGGAGGTAGTGCGCATGGTAGGACCACGGGAAGTGTGCAGTTACTGACAGTTCATGTAGAAATTGTGAACGGATGTTTGGTTGGTTGTGCATATCCCCACCAAAAATAAATCACAGAAGTATATAAGAACCAAACCAAACCCAGAGCCGTCGAGTCGATTCTGATTCGTAGTGACCCTACAGGACAGAGAAGAATTGCCCCCATAGAGTTTCCAAGGAGTGCCTGGCAGATTTGAACTGCTGAGCTTCTGGTCAACAGCTGCAGCACTTGGCCGGTACACCACCAGGGTTTCCACAGGCGTACATGTGTATACCCACTGCCGTAGAGCCGGGTCCAAGATGTATAGATATTCTTAAGTGATTCAATTTAAGGTACACCCTGTGGTGATACACCCTCATGAGATAACAAAGGAAATCTTATTTCCAAGTAAAATTATATCCACAAGTATAGAAGGCTTAGCCTTCCAGCACAGGTTGGGGAGGGGAGCCAATTCAATCCGTAACAGTCAGTGGGATGAGTACTTCTGTAAAGTCCTGTGGGAGCAGAACAGAAAGAACTGTCGAGAAAAAGGAAAGCAGGAGGGCAGCAGCTGACAGACCTGGACGAGCAGTTGCATACCAGCAGCTGTGTTCCTCCAGAGAACAATGGGGTGCCCTGTGTCCTTGAGCCCAAGGGGGGCTGTTCTCAAAGGGAGCCAGAAGGAAAGCTGAATCCCGCCTTAATTACGCCTCATCATCAGAAAGCGAATGCTTGCCAAGGCCAGCCTGGCCCTGCCTCCGTGAGAGGACAGCCACTGGCTCCCTGGACAAGTGCTCTGTCCTGGAGGAGGAAATGAGCCCTTGATGAAGGCGCCGTGACCAACGGAAGGCCACAGCCCTGGGGGCGGCCAGGAGGGCTGGGGAGGGGACAGGCCAGCTGGGGCGAGTCCAGAGGGCGAGAAGCCACCGGAATGACTTGCCTCTTCCTTCCCTGAGGGTGATGCCTGGTGGGGCAGGGCAGGTTTATATGCATTCCGGGTTGAAATGACTCAGATTTTTAACTCAGTCTTGTGTTGAGTGACAGATACTATCCGTTGCTGTTTGCCATTGACTCTGTTTTCAACCCCTGGTGATACCGTGTGTGCAAGACAGAACCGCTCCCTGGGATTGTCACGGCTGCCACCTTTCAGAAGATCGCCAGGCCTATCTTCTGAGGCATCTCTGGCTGGGTTTAAATCACTAATCGTTGGGCTGGTAGTTGGGCACTCAATCATTTTCACCAGCCAGAACTCCAGGTACTTTCTAGAGAGGCTGGGTTAAGAGGACTGCTAATTAAGTTCACAAACTGATCCTAGAAAAAGTCCTACATACCTCATTGCTGAATATCACTACAGTCACCTTCAAATCACTCCCTTTGGGAAGCTATGCACTGATATCAGCCCCTAGTCCACCCTTCAAAGTAATTTTGGAACTCTTTTTTCTGGAATGGCCATCAGAGTGGTTGTCGTATTACCCCTGATGTCCTGAATGGCATCCAAATGTCTTCCTTTCAATATTTCCTTTATCTTCATGTAAAGAAAAAAGTCACTGGGGGCCAGATCGGGTGAGTAGGAAGGGTGTTTCGATATAGCGATTTGATTCATAGCTAAAACCCTCCTTACAGACTACTATACAACTAAGTTCGTGAACTTGCCACCTTGCCACTGTGCACAATCGCCATTCCAGAAAGAGTTCCAAAATAGCTTTGAAGGGTGGACTAGTTGCTGGCATCGGCGCCAAGCTTCCCAAGGGGAGTACTTCGAAGGTGACTGTAGTGATATTCAGCAATGAGGTATGTAGCACTTAGAATAATTAAGTTTGCAGATATAATCATCAGATGGTGAGAGGCTCTAGTAATCATCTCAGCTAACCACATATTTCACAAACAGAGAAACTGAGGCTGAGCAAGTGGAGTGATTTTCCTTTAGACCACATGGTCAGTGAGTGGCATGGCTGACAGCCAGTGTCAGGGCTCCTTGTCCCTGATGACACCCTGCATGCCCCGTGGTACCCAGGAGATGTTAATGTCACCAGAATCTACAAACCAGGAACCGCAGTCAGGGGGTGGGAGAAGCAGGGCCCAAGGCCACGAGGTAGGCTCGGGAGCTGGGAGAGGGGCTCAGACAGGCTCTAGTGAGACCAGCACTCCCCAGTTTGTCCTGTGAGTGAGATGATTTCACTTCAATCACCCTGAACAGCTTTGAGCTTTGGGAGCTCCATGTTTCTTCTGTTTCAGGGGTTCCCCTCACTGTGTGAGGTCTGGCTCCCTGGTTCCTGTTCGCTTACTGCTGAGGGCCCTTGGCCTTCTTAATGCTTCCCCTGGCCCCCCCATATCTGCACTGAGCTCTGCAGGACAGCCTAGGGGCTGTGATGGGGTGGTCAGGACTCTCTGGGTTCATCTGCAGCCCCTCACCTGTGCAGAGTTGCCAGGACCCCTCCCAGCCCTGGTTCTGTAATGACATCCATTGACCCTCAGGTCCCAAGGTCACTTGTGCTGGGCTATAAACTAGACATGCTCATGGCCTCCAGGAGCACATGGCCAAGCCAGGAAGACGGACAGAGATGTCAGTGACGGTGCCATGAGGGACAGAAGAGGTGTCCTGGGAAACTCAAGATATGTGGAAGTTGGGACAAGGGTTACCAGACATTTAGCTCAAAGGTAGATCTGGGAGTCTGGGGACAGTGACCTTTATCCAGGTTAGAAGGATGAATGCCTACTTATTTATCGCTTCTTCAAGGATGCTCTGTTATTTATTGCTTGTTGTTTTGCTTAACAGCTCTGAAAAATCTTTGCTCATTGAAGTAGTCCTCTGGCTCATAAGAAAGTATCTCAAGAGGGGAAATATAACTGTTCTAGTAAGAATGAGGTGAGAAGTTTGAATCTGATCCTGCACCCCAATATCCAGGCAGGACAAGGCAGTTTGGGGTCCAGCTCAGAGATGACTTGGCCATGAAGGACTGCAGAGATCACAGAGCCACTGCTCTTTGTATTCAAGAGTGCCCCCCAAGATGGGGTCGGATTCCTCCTGGTCACACACGAAGTCAAAGGCCTGGTCATGGGAGGCATGACTCAGGATGCTTCCACTCTTCCTCCTCCAGATCCCTTACTCAGTTGGTCTAAGACTTCTTCCTCCATTTAGAAGGATAGAATGGCCCCAGAAGTTCCCTGAGGGGCCACTTAGATCCTAGGAGGCCTATATTGTCACCCATGAAGACATGCCCCTGGATCAGGCCAAGTCCTAAACCTGCTTCCCCTACCCCCTTTCCTCATGCCTGCTGGGAAGGGGTCTCTGATACCAGAACTGAGACGGCAGAGCAGGGAGCAGGCATTGGCCCAGAACAGCCGATCCAGCTACAGTAGGACTGGGACTTTGTGCATCCATGTGGCTGCCTGAAAGGGCCAGGGTCTCTCAGGCAACTGCTTCTCTCCTGCCTGGTTCCCATCCAGTCCCATTCACAAAGCCAGGGGAGGACAGCTTTGACAGATGTCACACAATGCTGAGCAGTCAGTCTTCCTGAGTTCCCACTGCACTGTATAGCCAAGAGTCTTATTGGCTTTAGAGGTCAAGGTTCTCCCTTGCTCTTCCCAGGAAACTGAACATGGGCCACCCCCCCAGGGTGCCTCTCAGACAGCGTCCCCACTCGGCCTTGAGTTTGGAGACTGCACCAATCCAGACTCCTCTGTGAGAGCCTGGGGCAGCCATGTCAGTCAGAAAACTCTTTCCCTCAACTCTGTTCCAGGGACCCTTTGGTGTCCCAGGAAAGGCTACAGCATGAGATGAAGACTAAGTGCTCAGATAAGTTTGGGAGGCACTAGTTACGTGAGTTCTCTTAAAGCAGGACACTGCAGAACCTTTATAAGGCACCCCATGAAGGAAACACGAGGAGCTCTGGAGGCCTAATGCTTAAGTGCTCTGCATCTAACCAAAAGGCTAGCAGTTCAAACCCACCCAGTGGTGGGAGAAAGACCTGACTATCTGCTTTCATAAAGATTACAGGCAAGAAAACCCTGTCGGGCAGTTCTCTGTCACCCTAGGTCACTGTGAGTCAAAATTTATTCAACACACCCAACAACAACAGGAAGTGAATATCTTACATCACAGTCTCCGGTGGAGAGAACCATTGAATGCTTTGTTCTTAGAAGACCTACCAACCAATCGACCTGTTGCCATTGAATCAATTCCAATGCATAGCAACCTTATAGGATACAGTAGAACTGCCCATAGGGGCTTCCAGGGAGCAAGTGGTGGATTCGAACTGCTGACCTTTTGGTTATCAGCCGAGCTATTCACCACTGAGCCACCAGGGCTCCTAGAAGATCTAGTCCTGTTAGTCTTAGAACTGGCCCACAAATTACATTAATTTGGCTTTCTAGCCTGCCTCTTTCACCTGGAAAAGGCACTGAAACCCTTTGTTAAACCTCAAGCTCTGATTTATTTTGAAAATAAAGGTTGGTGGTGGTGTTGTTAGGTGCTGTCAAATGGGTTCTGACTCATAGCAACCCTATGCACAACACAATGAAACACTGCCCATCTTGTGCCAAATCTACAGTCATTTTTATGCTTACACCCATTGTTTTAGTCAGCTAGGGCTGCTGTAACAGAAATACCACAGAGTGGATGGCTTTAACAAAGGAAGGTTTATTCTTACATAGTCTGGTAGGCTGCAAGTCCATAATCAGGGCACCTGCTCCAGAGGAAGGCTTTCCTCTTGTCAGATCTGAAGGAAAGTCCAGTATTGCATCAGTATTTGTCCAGGGAGCATCTTGGCGCACGAACCTCAGGTCTGAAGGACGCGCTCTTCTCCTGGTGCTGCTTTCTTGATGGTAAAAGGTTCCCAATTCTCTGCCTGCTTCTCTGTCCTTTTATCTCTCATAGGATGAAAGGATTAAGGGTGGGGCAAGCCATACTCCAGGGAAACTCCCTTTACAGTGAAGCAGGGAAGTAATCCTATGAAGGGATTTACAGTCCCACCCTAATCCTTTAACATACAGCATAGGAAAACCACAAAATGGAGAACAGTCACATGATACTGGGAATCATGGCCCAGCCACATGGCTACACATATTTTTGGGGGGACAGAAGTCAATCTATGACACCCATCATTGCAGCCAGTGTGCCAGTCCATCTTGTCAAGGGTCTTTCTCTTTTTCACTGACCCTCCACTCTACCACGCATAATGTTCTTCTCCAGGGATTGATCGCTCCTGACATGTCCAAAGTATGTAAGATGTAGTCTCACCATCTTCGCTTCCAAGGAGCACTCTGGTTGTCTTTCTTCCAGAACAGATCTGTTTGTTCTTTTGGCAGTCTGTGGTACATTCAATATTCTTCTCCAACACCACCATTTAAGGGTGTCAATTCTCCTGTCTTCTTTGTTCACTGTCCAGCTTTCGCATGCATACAATGTGATTGAAAATACCATGGCTTGGGTCAGGTGCACCTTAGTCTTCAAGGTGACATCTTTACTTTTCAATATTTTGAAGAGGTCCTTTGCAGCAGATTTTCCCAATGCAATGCATCTTTTGCTATCTTGACTGCTTCTTCCATGGGTGTTGACTGTGGACCCAAGTAAAATGAAATCCTTGACAACCTCAATCTTTTCTGCGTTTAAGACAATGTTGCTTACCAGTCCAGTTGTGAGGATTTTTGTTTTCCCAAGGTGCAATCCATACCGAAGGCTGTGGTCTTCGATCTTCATCAGTAAGTGTTTCAAATCCTCTTCATTTCCAGCAGGCAGGGTGGTGTCATCTGCATAATGCAGGTTAATGAGTTATTCTCCAATCCTGATGCCTCAGTGTTCTTCATAAAATCCAGCTTCTGGAATTATTTGCTTGGCATACAGACTGAAAAGTCACGGTGAAAGAATACAACCTTGACACATACCTTTCCTGACTTTGAACCATGCAGTGTCCCCTTGTACTTTTTGCACGACTGCCTCTTGATCTGTGTACAAATTCCTTAAGGGCACAGTTAAGTGTTCTGAAATTTCTGTTCTCCACAATGTTAGCCATAATTTGTTATGACCCACCAGGCAAATGTCTTTGTATAGTCAATGAAACACAGGTAAACATCTTTCTGGTATTCTCTGCTTTCAGCCAAGATTCATTTGACATCAGCAGTGATATTGCTGGTCAGTGTAGCTATGCCAAAATGTACAAAAAACTAGTTTTTTTGTTCTATTTTTTCCTTCAAAACTGGAGATATCATTCTTGGAACTTAGAAGCATTTTGAGTTCTTTATTTAAAAACAAAAAAAAAGAGATATATGTATGCGTGCTTGTGTGTATGTGTATATATACAAGGGAAAAATTCTCTAGAAACTTCTTGTTATGGAACTAGAAAGGAAATCCCAGAGGATGAAAGCATTTTGTGTGTGTGCCAGATGGCTTTGAATGTGTATCAGGGCATGGGCTTGGCACAGGGCTAAGTCTGCCTCTTGGGGAGAGGGCAGGCTTTGTCCTGTCCCCCAGTCTCCATTGCATTGCCAATCTTCTGCTTTTGGACAAGTTTCGGTTATGAGTGAGCTGTAGGGAAAAATGTGGCCAGTCCAGGCTAATGCCTCTCTTTTCCCAAGGCAAGACCTTATCTTTGCTTACTGAAGGTGGGTGAGCTCCCCAGATTTCTCACCAGCTACTACATTTGCTCTTGGCTTTTCCACTGGGCACCATATTATACAGTGTTGTGTTATCAGGTCTGAGTTGGGTGGTGACTGGGGAAACAGAATGTTAGACTGAAGAAAACAGATTGGATTCAGGCCTCAGCTGTGGGATAACTTTGGGTGAGACACAGCCCAGAAATGTAGAGTCAGGGATGAAGCCACAGGGAAAAAAAACTTCTAACTGCTGGAAGCATGATACAAAAACTAAACAAAATCCATTGACGATGAGTCAATTCTGACTCACAGAGACCCCATAGGACAGAGTAAAAGTGTCACATAGAGTTTACAAGGAGTCTCTGGTGGATGTAGACTACCAATCTTTTGGTAAGCAACCATAGCTCTTAACTGTGATACCACTAGAGTTTCTGGAAGCATGATAGAGCTGTCAAAAACACATGAAATTAGCCACCTAAATTAGGAAGGGAAAGGCAATGTACTGTCTGGCTTTTCTATGTGTAAACATTTTTAAAATTTCATCAAGAAAGAAAAAGACAATTTCTCCACATACAATTGCCTTGTGTGAGTGATGTTCTGGGGAAATCAAGGAAAGTGGCCATATCCACATGAGCCACAGAGGGAGAGAGAGAAGGGATCAGCCCTAGGGGGCAACTGAGAAACTTAGGAATGCATGGTACCTAGGAGACCAAAACCAGAGGTAGCCATGGCTATATAAGCAGTGACATATTACCCAATATGCAAAGTAAGCACATGCTTAGAACATCAACAGAATAGGGCACCAGCTATCCAAACAAAGACCCAGAGATGTCAAGCAGACAAGACCCAAGGAGTACCACAATGGAAGGGAACTGACAGGGCACTAAAGGACACTGATCACAGCTCCAGTGCCTGAGAATGTGCTGGCCGGAAATAAAGTCCATGCAGAGTCCATGTAGACTCACACGCAAGGTTGCCCACCACTTCACCTTTATTGACTTCTGTCTCCTACAGTCTCTTTCTGTGTAACTGAAAGTCTTTATCTCTGCAGATTTCTTGAGGGTACACTATTTCTTTCTAAGAAACAAGAGGTGGGGGTGGGCTGTCAAGTCTAACTCTTGTTTCATTCACCTGATAAGCAACTAGATCCACTGGCCTTTGATCCATTTTTTGAGAGCCATCATGTACATTCATGTCTGCTGGTCCAGTAACTCACGCTAGGAGTGCCAGCAATGCTCCTTGATGTGATCCAAACACAAGGGTATGTTCTTGTGTACCTCGTGGTAAGCAACCAGTGGGAACTTCAGTCCCAGGTGACTTGAAAGAGCGAGAGAACTGGAATAAGTTGATCATTGCAATGAATTTGATAAAGCTACTTTTTCATAAAATAGCCTTTATGTGCAGAATTATGATAAGCAAAGTTCTGTAGCTTGAAGATATTGCTTGGCTGCAAAGTGAGTGGTAAAAATTATAAAAGGTAGGAGCTAGTGTGTATTCTCCATCTGTCCGCTCTGTATATTGTTTTATCTGCAAACCATTAAATCCTAAATCATTTAATTCTCAATTTGCCACAGTTGGATTGAGCAATTGGTGCAACTCAAATGTGATTGACAAACACAAAAACAATTCATTTTGCAGAGATTGTGTGTTGTCCTATTTAAGTCAAAGACATGGTTTGGGCTTAGCTCATGAAATTAATGGAAAATGTCAGTACTGGGAAGCTATTTTGCAACTCACTGTTGTCATTATAATGATTGGTTGACATGGACTATCTTTTTTTGAGGAAAAATGAAGTGTTTGGGTCCCCACCAAATGAAAGTTTGAGGGGTCTACTTGAACTTGTTGATCAGTTTGATCCATTTTTAGTAGTTCACCTCTCAAAATATGGTAACACGGGGAAGGGCAACCCATCGTATATGCTTAAGAACAGTGTGTGAAGAATTAGTAAGCTTAATAAGAGATAATGTTCAATCAACTATTTTTAGGAATAAATATAGCTTGATATTTCAGTTTGTCTATAGATTCCACTTTTGATCTTTCTCATACAGATAAGCTAAGTATTGTTTTAAAATACATATCTCTAAGAGACAGAAAACCTGTCAAACAATTTACCCCATTTTCTAACTTGGAAGAAACTGCAAGTCAAGTACCTCACTATGTGACATTTGCAGAATCAATCTTTCGAGGTACAGAGGCCAGTCCTATGACTATGCTACCAATAGGTCAGGGCATTATAAAGGCATGCAGCAAAAATGTTTACGGTGTCATGAATATGTCATTTTTGTACCATGTGCCGCAAATCCCTTAGTCTTCAAGGACATAGCACAGTAGACTGTTGTCCAGAATAAGTTGATTTTTTTTCCTACAGTTCAACTATTCTGTACAGTTTTTGCTATCTCCACTCACAATGGGCCATTTTTAAAACACATTTAGCAATGATTGAGAGTTATAGTATCTTTCTGATACACATTGGAAAGTGCTGTAGCAATGAATGTAATTCCAGAATCTTATACTCAGCTTCCAGCTGCCTTAGACAATATTGCTGAAATCAGACACAAAAGAGTAGCTGAAAATATCACCAACAAAATGCAAATGCCAGAGTATGTATTTATATTGGTTATGTGGAATACTATATTGCAGCATTCTCATGGGATAATTCAGCTCTCCAAGATTCAGAAGTATATTTTAAAGCCATGCACAGATCTCTACCAATCGTTAACAGAATATTTACATACTGTAAGAGAAGAGTTTGAAAAATTTGAAAACTCAACAAAATAAATACCTCCATATACTGATTATCACACGCAGTTCTCCATTGCAGAAGCATTAAAAAGAGACAATAGAGAAGTGCTCCAGGGGTACTGTGTGCCAGAGATCAATGTCACATAACTATATACCACACCATCACTAACACACTTGAATTGTGCATGAAAAGAGATGTGAAAGTGTATGAAGTTCTTTCAAGTGGATTTTCCTTATTAAACTGTTTTTTTTTTAGCCTCATGAAGAATACATGAAGGCATCCAAGAAATTAGTGCAGGCTATCCCAATGTCTTAAACACAAACCTTTATGGAGAAGTGAGACAATTTCATTTTTACATGAGACTAAGCTTACAGATCCAGAAAAGACAAATTTTACTCATGTAGGCAAGTATGCACTGAAGAAGGATACAGCAGTCTGCTTCCATAAAGATTTACAGCCTTGGAAATACCACAGGGCAATTATACTCTGTCTTATAAGGTTGCTATGAGTCAGAATCAACAGCACCGGTGGGTTTGGTTCTTACTGTATGTTTGTTTGTTTTAGGCATGTATTTCCCAAAGGTTGGAATTGCTTTACACATATTCCTAACTTACATGATCACAAACTGCACAACAGAACCCTCATTTTTGACCCCAAAGAGAACCAAAAACCTTCAGTGTAGAACAAGGATTCAAGAAAGACTCAATTCATTGTCTTCAGTACGTATGAACGTGGATATCATTGGCAGTTTAACTGTGATGAAATCATTCAAGAATTTGTAAGAGGAGCAAAGAGAGGGAAGAAATGTTTTTAATTGCAACATGTTAGAAATGAAAAATCTACCTAAAAATAAAAGAGCAATTTGTTGGAATATTTGTTTTCGAAGGAGCCCCAGTGACATGCTGGTTAAAGTGCCCACCTTTTGGTTAGCAGTTCGAACCCACCAGCTGCCCTGCAGGAGAAAGTCTACTTCCGTAAAGATTCACAGTCTTGGAAATCCTAAGGGGCAGTTCTATCAGATCACTAGGAATCAGAATCAACTTCAAGGCAATGTGTTTGGTTTCAAGATTTGTTTTCTGAATATCGAATTTTATTTTATGACATCTTTTCATTTGTTCATGTAGAATCACAACATTTATTATGAAGCAAGTATCAGAATTGAAGTAGGAGACGCTTAAAGCAAAAGTGGTAAAAGTTAACTCATCATTGTTTGAGATAAATGGAATCTTACGTTGTTGAAACAACGAAGTCCACAGACTCATTTTCTTTGTTGTCAAGTATGTGGAACATTCCCTTTGTAAAGAATGTGGTATGGAGTAAAAATCCTGGTACCTGCATCCACTAAAAATTGTATAATCCCATTCATTCTATTTTGCTAAAATGCTACTTTTACATTCAATTGCTGATCTTGTCACATTTAAAAAGAAGTTTCATCATAGACAGCTAAGACACACACACACACATACACATATGTGAGATATATAGCTCACATATCCCATTTGAATGCATGAGAACGCAAAGAAGAGTCCATCACAGACTATCAATGATCGAGACCCTCACAGACCTTAATCCAGTCCTGGATGTAAATCTCCCTGGGACTCTTTGGAAATCCAGGGTGATTCTGGGCTTTCCACTGAAAATGTTGCAGAGGTAAAGATGTTTTGTATATTCTCATATTTATTTATGAAGAGGAAAGTTGAGCCCTTACGACTTGAGGACACGTATGTCATTCATTGCCGTGGGTTAGCAGGGTGTCTGTGTCCACCCCAGGACCTGAGATTGAAGGATTCCTATGGGAATCAGGGGCCTGGGTGGATAAAATACAGAGGAAAGTTAGACTTCAAAGGGAATGTTTCAGCGGCAACAAACACTAGGGTCCAGAAAGAATCTTGTTTCATGGGCAGCCAGACAGAGAAAACTGGGACTCCATTGAGAGAAGGGCATTAACTTTTCAGGATGTGATTCGGCCAGCTCCCCTAGACAGCGGAATGTGACTGAGTCTTTGGGGACTCAAGATAGCTGAAAAGTGGATGGGACCATCTCTGACACGTCTGACGGGCAGCTGAAGAGTCCAGAAGCAATGAGCTCTGGCAGAGGATTTTAAACAGGGAAGGACTTTGGGAAGAAACCCCTGCCAGCCCTCTGTCAGAAGGGCAACAGCCCAGAGGCAGGGAGGACAAGCAAGAAGTGGCCACATGTATGAATTCCATACACATTCTCAACCATATCATTCTTGCAGTGCCCCTGGGAAGTTACCCTGAAAGTGCTGAAACCTGTAGTTGAACCCAGGTAGGCAGAGAGAAATCATCATTTTTTAAACCGATTCAGAGTAACTGCCTGAGAACTCCCTGGGTGTCATAAACGGTTCATGTGCTCAGCTGTTAAACAAAAGGTTGTGAGTTTGAATCCCCTGAGAGATGCCTTGGAAGAAATGCTTGAGATTTGCTTCTAAAAAGCAGCCATTGGAAACCCCATGGAGCACAGTTTTACTGTAACACACACGGGGCCATCGTGAATCACAGTCCACCCACAGGTGTGACAAGGATTCTCAGGTGAGGCCAGGGCCAGGGAGGCAAGCACCATGGTTAGCAATGTCTGGGGTAAGCTGAAGGGGACGTGGCAATATGAGGTCATTCACCCACACCCACTCAACAGATGTTTATTCAGTACCTACTGGGTGCCAGGCTCAATGCTACGAAGTTGGCTTTCTTCACAGGAGCCCAGTTCCCACGGAGACCAAAGCATCTCAGGCCTGAGCCCCACCTGTGGTCTAGACCATTCCCCCTTGAGTGTTTCTGAAGCTACACTTACCTGTGTGCAGTTCTCTAGTAGTCCGAACCAATTAAATGCTTTGGTAGTTATTTGTGGAAGGAAAAAAATGAATGAGTTACCATATTTTCCTTTTCTCTCTCTCTCTCAAAAAAAGTAAAAGACCAATAGATACACTGCATGAGATCCTTGGAGGATTTGGAGATCAATTAGACCCAATTTTTGCCCACTTGGAACTCGTAGCGCCACCTGGAGTTTAGACAACTGCCCAAATCTCTGTAGAATGAGGTTGTGGTATTTACAAGTCTACAATCCCATGGGATGCCTGGCTGTGAGGAGGGCAGACACCATTCATGTGGACTCGGGGAGACCAGAAGGAGACGGGTCGTAAGGTAGATACCCATGGGGCAAAAGGTGATGGCAGCCACCCCCACCCACCATCCCCGACTCCCATACCTCCCTCTTCTCAGGGAGCCTGGATACAGAAAGCCTCTGGGATGCTGATGGGGCAGCAGGAAGGCACAGCCAGAATGGCACTACAAAGCCACCTGGAGGAAGAAGCCCTTGGATACAGCAGTGTCCTGCTTGGCACAGGCCAGGCTGACTCACAGCCCAGGTTGCTGGCGAAGGTGACTATTTCAGCAGGCTTACCTCTGGCCAACCACAGCACAGTACCTGTCTTAACCTGATTAGCTGGGCCCTGAGTGCCCTGACGTCCCCTGGGGTGAGAGAGGGAGACAGAGGCTGTGTGTCCCTCCAGCTCCTGGCATAGTCCCTGGCACAGGGGTAAGTTACCCACTTTCTGGCCTACCTTGGCCCACCTAGTTGTGAGAAAGAAGATATGCAAGGTGGAAAAAGGAGAAACGAAATAAAACAGTTCAAGGCCTTAACAAATGTGTTCCGACAGGCAGAGAGGGGGTGGGTGTCCTAAGGCAGAGTGGAGGGCTGCGGGGACAGGAAGGGGTGTAGAGCATGAGGAGACAGACATTCCCATGGGGCTCTGGCCAAGCAGTGAGCTGGATGGGGCCATGAGGACCCCGGGTGTCCCCTCCCTAGAGTGTAAGCCTCTCTCCAAGGACTGTCCGGGGCCAGAACTAGGCAGCAGTGTTCAGTCTGAGCAAAGCTCTTGAAGGGTCTCATAAAGCTCAGCCTGTGAGCCACAGAGACCTCGGTCTCCAGGAGCTGCCATGCTGGGATGGAGGTTGGAGAAGGGGAGGAACGGCATGTAGTTTTCATCATACATACCTCTGTACAGTCCAACAACTAAGTGTGCAAACTTAACTGTTCTAAGTGCTACCTACCTCATTACTGAATATCAATCACTATGGTCACCTTCGAAGCACTCCCCTTAGGAAGCTATGCACCCACATGCACCGACGCCAGTGCCTAGTCCACCCTTCAAAGCAATTTCAGAACTCTTTCTGGAAAGGCCATTAGGCACAGTGGCAAGGTGGCAAACTTGCAAACTTAATTGTATAGTTGTCTGTGAGGGAGTTTTTAGCCAGGAAACTTGACCTTACCTGGCCCTCCATGCTCGCACTGACTCATTGGACATTTCTCTGATGGGATGCCCACCTCCAGGCAGAGACCATGCCCCTCACCACCACCGACCTGTCCGAGTCCTGGTCACCCATGGAGCCCACGCAACACAACAAGTATCATCTTTACATGTTGGGGCTTTTACTTCAATTTGAAGCAGATGAGTGAGTACAGATGTGAAGAGCTTTGGCCTTTTGAGCCAAGGAAGGAGCAGGCCTTGGCTTTGAACACGTCCCCCGTCCCCGCCCCCACGCATACTGGCCCGCTCCCCTGGTCCCTTCCTCCCTCTGGCCTTCCTGCACAACCTGTAACAGACTATCGGCCTCCACACAGGGCACCATCTCTTGAGCCCGGCCATGAGGTCACCAGTGAGGAACAGCTGGCCGGGCTGACTGGGGACAAAAAGGTTCACAGGCAGGTTTCTTTGGGGCAAGTCCCTGGGTTGGGAAATGGGATGGTCAGTATTGCTTCTTCTCCCATGACTCCCTTCCCATGATGTTTAGAGCCCAAGAAGAAGCCTGAGCACAGCAAATCTTAAGAACCAGGACCAGAAGGCCTTGGCACCCAGTGGGAGGGAGAGAAGGGGTCAGGGACCTCAGACTCTACTCCCTACCCTCCCTGGCTCCCTTAGCCTCCCTCTCCAGCCCCTAGAAGGTTCGTCTTGCACCCAACTGGCTCATCAGCCCAGCACAGACAGAGAATGCTGAGTCAGAGGGCTGGCATTTCTGATGGTCACGAAATGTCCACCCTTCCATGCGGTCCTCAGGGAATTGCTGGCACATCTTTGGCTTGAGATGGGACCCAGGCAACAAAGGCAGAAGTGATGGAGTAACTGGGTGGTTTCTGTTTCGGGGTTTTGCCACCCTGTTTTTATACAGCGTCTCTGTGGAATCTTTGGCAATGAGATTTCTGCAGCCAGACAGTAGGCCTCAGGCAAGGGGCAGGCTAAGCTCTCCCCTCCCTGCCAGGCAGAAGGAAGAGTGTGAATTAGCCACTGAGTGGCTGGGCGAGGGGAGGAGGGCAAAGGAGAAGGAGGTGTGCTTGTGTCCAGCCCTGGAAGGCAGTGGTCTGAGCATCTGATGGCATCTTGCAAAGGAGTCAAGGGTAGACTTGGCAAGCGCACCTTCTCCTCAGGCCTGACTTAGAAGAAGGCCACAACAGCATCCTTGATCTACGCCGTGGCAGTCACTCCTGAAAGAAAGGGCCAACCATGAGTAACAGGCCAACTTGTCATGACTCCAGTTTGAAGACGGTCCACCAGGCGCCAGAAACCATGGCACCTCCCCTCAGTTAATCCTCACAGCGGCCCTCAGCAGGAGGCTACCCTGAGGGCTTCAGGAAGTGGCAGAGCCTGGACTGGGGCCCCGGGCTGGCGCCCCCAGAGCCCATTCCACTGGCATTCCTCCCAGCTTGTGCGCTGCACAACCATTGCTGTTTTTGTTGGCATGGGTGGCATGAGCAGGGTTGAGGGTAAGGTGGAAGCCAGAGCCCCCCACGGGGAGCTCCCAGACTCCCGGTGCCGACACTAAACCCCCCCCCAGGTCACACCCCTGAGGAGTCTTAGAGTCAGGTCCACCCTGGCTAAGGAGGGCCCCTTGGCAGGCTGGTCAGCCCCCAGGGGAACAGCCTATCTCTCTGTCTTTCTTTCCCCAACATTCTCCAGACAAGAGGCCTATAGCAGGAGGCAAGAGACTGGCTCTAGCGGCCAGCAAGCAATCTACTCACTAGCTGAATGACCTGAGACAAATCACTTAACTTCTCCAGGCCTAGTTTCCTCATCTATAAAACCCAAAGGTAGAAACAGGTCAACCGTTTTCAATGTTTCTGGCAAGCAGTCAAAATGAAATACGACCTAAAGAGTCTGAACATGAAAAACAGGAAAACCCAATTCTGGTCAGTTGGAAGCAGTTGGGTAAGAGGACACGGGGAGCAAGGGGCCCAGAGTCTCTCTGCTCTGTTCCCTGGGGTTGGAGACATCCATAAGAACTGGGGTGGTAAGTATCACAGCAGGAACCCCGCGGGGTCAAGCTGTCTTTCACAACCTTGAGCTCTGACATTCAGAATCTTCACTGCGGCTGCAGACTTTGGTTTTGCTCTTAGAAAAACTGACCCAAGGGGGCGACTTGCTACCAGGAGGGCACAGAAGCTGAAGACAGCTCAGGGGGCCGCTGGGGTTTAGCTCCACAGGGTTTTCTGGACTAAGATCTTTACAGAATCAGAGTGCCAGTCCTTTCTGTGTGGTGCTGCCAGGTGGGGTGGAGCTGCCAACCTCTAGGTTGGTGACTGAGGACATACCCCATGTGGTGCCCAAACCCAAACCCAAACCCAAACCACCACCGTTGAGTCGATTCTGGCTCACAGTGACCCTGTAGGACAGAGTGGAACCACCCTACGGGGTTTCCAGGGAGCGCCCGTCACACTTACCCACGGTGCCAACAGGGCCTCCTCGTGTTGCCCAGAGACCTCCAAATCCTCCAGACCATGCAAAACCATGTTAACAATAAATAATAATAATTATGAAAAAGAAAAAACTAGCTGTTGTTGCATCAGTTCTGACACACGGTGACCCTGTCTGTGTCAAAGAGATTTCAAACAGTCTTTGACCGGGTGAAACCCACTCTGTAAGAAAGTTGTTCAAATCCTTTTTTGATGCTTGCAACAACCCTGAGCAAACAGCTAAGCCCTTCTCTGAAAAGCCAAACTGTCAGACAGGCTCCCCCCATGGCCAGAGGGCTTCCTCCTCACACCCCAGTCTTCCTCACAGCCTCCTGAAGCTGAGCTGTCACAGGCCCCAGGAAGGAGGTGCCAGAGGCTGGCGGTGGCAGCACTGGAACCCAGATCAGCAATGTTTATTCTGCCCCACAGAGGCTTGGGGAGGAGGCAGGAGGCGGCCAACCCGCGAGCCTGGAGGGCTTGGCAACCACAGGCCCTGGTGAGCCTTGTAGGCCTGCGGCGGCCACGCTGGGCCCCTGGCCAGGTGCAGGGTGTGAGTAGGGTCCGGGAGGCCTGAGGGAACGAGCCAGGAGGAGGAGTGTTCTCAGCTAATAGTGGCTAAGAAGGGGAAAGGAAAAGTGAGAGGAGAGAGTGTCTTGATGTGGTAAGTCCCAGGCTCACAGTCCCAGAGCTCCGTGTGCCTGGCTGGCCCCAGCAGGAATCTGCTTTTGGTTACCGAGTCTGAGGAGGAGGATTAAGGAGCGGAAAGGAAACCCGTGGGGATGGCACTGGGTCTGTGGTCCGCGGGGTGATTTACAGCCGCGTCATGCCGGCGCTGGCCGCCTGGGCGGGCTCCGGCGTGGACTTGGCCCCTGCAGCTCCTTTCTTGTTCAATCTGCTTTGTGGTCTCGGGGGGAGGAGGCGCTGGGCGGCCGCAGACGCATGACTGGACATACTGTAGAGGCGGTGGACACCCTGGGTACCAGCCCCAGCCCGGGAGCAGCTCTCAGACCTATTGAGGCCACTTGTACCATCCAAGAGGGAGACAGGGAAGGTTCATCTCATTCATGACCCTGCTCTTTCCCTGATGTCTGCACTGGACCTTCCTCCCTTCTCACCACACGCATCATCTGCCCCCAGGGAGCCTTCCATCTGTTTGGGGCATGATGGGGAGAACCCTAAGGCCTTGGGTGCCAAAGCCATCCATCTCTGTGATTAACCAGCTGTGTGACCTTCCATGCCCTCACTGGTACAGACAGGGGCGTACACTGAGTGACATTCCCCAAAGGGGGCTCTGCAGGGCCCTAGCTGGGTGAACCAGCCCAGGACTAAATGAGTTTGGGGAAAACTACAGGCTTTGACTCCAAGATGGAAAGTCACCATGGTGTACCTGTGAGAGCCAGAACTCAGCAGGACTGCCTTGTTTTCTGGTCCTTACGAGTTTTCCACCTTGGACAGACAAGGTGTGGTCTTACCACTTTTCTATTACCCATTTTAGTGGAAAATGTTTGCATGCCTGCTCTCCGACAGGTTTCTGGCTTTCACAGGTTTTTACTGTATTTGCTTCTTAAAGGCTCTGAGAAGTGATTTGGTCAGTGGGACAAAGCAGCTCATATATCATAACCAGAAATCATTTTTTATAAACCATTGACTTGTTGGTAGTCAGAATGTCAACTGTACCGGAGCACACACTTGGTCTCTTCTGTCCACTGATGTAGCCCCAGTGCCCAGAACAGCACCTTGCACACGGAACAGTCTCAACATTTGTGGAGTGAATGAATAGGTATCTCCCCTCATGGGTATTTAAAATCTATTTAGTGTAGTTTTTGTAAACCTGTGAGACAGGCCCATTGCTGTCTAGTTGATACCAACTCCTAGGGACCCTATAGGACAGAGTAGAACCACCCCAGACCACTCCAGAGGGTTTCTGAGCAACAGCTGGTGGATTCCAACTGCTGAACTTTTGGTTAACAGCCAGGAGCTTAACCACTGCATACACAGACCATAGGTAATTTTTCCTATTTCAAATATAAGACTGAGCAAGCCTATATCTTAGGTTGGAAGCCCTGGTGCCATAGTGGTTAAGTGCTATGTCTGCTAACCAAAAGGTCAACAGTTGGAATCCACCAGGTGCTTCCTGAAAACTTTATGGCACAGTTCTACTCTTCCATAGACTTATCGGTATAAATTGCAAATAACTCAACAGCAGTGGGTTTTATCTGAATTTCTGTGATCCCTGGGACAATTTTGCTTCATTTTGCTTTTCGTTTGCTTCCAGCATTTCCTAATTTCTTACTTCTAACAACTCTTCAGTCCATTTTGCCTCCTCAACTTACGGTTTGTTTCTGGCTTCCAGTGAATTATTTTTCTCTCCTGATCACCTCTGCCTCCTGCAGGTAATTCTTCCTGTTTGGGGGTATTTAGAAAACACTTATGTCTAAGTGCCTTCTGCATTATTTGACCTTTACCATTTGTTTTCAGTCAATGATGTCCACTCTCTTAAACCATTTTCCCTCTACAGTAAAGCTTTACATTTTTCTATACTTAAGCAATGTTGACAGTTTTGTTGTTGTTAGGTGCCATCGAGCTGATTCTATCTTATGGTGACACTGCCTGGTCTTGCTCCATCCTCCCAACTGTTGCTATGTTTGAGCCCACTGTTGCAGCCACTTATGCCAATCCATCTCATAAAGGGTCTTCCTCTTTTTTAATGAACTTCTACCTTACTAAGTATGATCTGCTCCAGGGAATCATCCCTTCTGATAACAGGTCGAAAACATACATGACAAAGTGTCTTGCCATTCTTGCTGTTAAGGAGCATTCTGGTTAAACTTTTTCCAAAACAGATTTGTTCGTTCTTCTAGCAGTTCATGGTATATATTCAATATTCTTCGCCAACCCCATAATTCAAAGGCATCAATTGTTCTTTGGTCTTTATTGTTCATTGTTCAGCTCTCACGTGCTTATGAGTATGACACGTCATGGCTTGGATCACGTGTACCAAAGTCCTCAATAATCTGACTTCTTTGCTTTTAAATACATTAGTCTTTTGTAGCACACATTTGTTGGATGCAATACATTTTTTAATATCTTGACTGCTGCTTCCATAAGTGCTGACTGTGGATCCAAGTAAAATGAAATCCTTGATAACTGCAATAGTTTCCCACTTGCCATCATGTTGCTTATTGGTCTAGTGGTCAGAGTTTTTGTTTTCTTGATGTTAAGGTGTAATCCACATCTTTGATTTTCATCAGTAAGTGCTTCAAGTCCTCTTCCCTTTCAGCAGGGAAGGATATGCCATCTGCATGTCACAGATTATGAAGGAATCTTCCTCCAATCTTGATGTCACATTCTTCTTCATAAAGTCCAGTTTCTCGGATTATTTGTTCAGTACACAGACTGAATAAGTATGGTGAAAAGATACAGCCCTGATGCACACCTTTCCTAATTTTAAACCACATGGTATACCCTTGTTCTGTTCCAATGATTGCCTCTTGGTCTATGCACAGGTTCCACATGAACCCAATGAAATGATCTGGAATTCCCATTCTTCAAAATGTTATCCACAGTTTGTTATAATCTACGCAGTTGAACGCCTTTTGCATAGTCAGTAAAACACAGCTAAACACCTCTCTGATATTCTCCGTTTTCAGCCAAAATCCATCTGACATCAGCAATGATATCCCTTGCTCCACATCCTCTCCTGAAGCCAGCTTAAATTTCTGGCAGTTCCCTGTCAACATACTGCTACAACTGTTTTTTTACTTATCTTCAACACAATTTCATTTTCATATCATATTAATAATATTGTTCAATAATTTCCCAATTCTGTTATAATGCCTGTCCTCGGAACGGCCACAAACTGATGAGTATTCCAGTCAGTAGGCCAGGTGGTTATCTTCCAGATTTCTTTGGCATAGATAAGTGAGTGCTTTCAGCATTACATTCATTTGTTGAAGCAATTTATATTCCATCAATTTCTGGAAATTTGTTTTCCAATAATGTCTTCACTGCATCTTAGACTTGCTACCTCCTGAAATGGTTGAACATCAACCAGTTCTCCTTGGTACGGTGACTCTGTGTATTCCTTCCATCTTCTTTTGATGTTTCTTGGGTCATTTAACATTTTCGCCATAGAATCCTTCACTATCGCAACTCGAGGCTTAAATGTTTTTCTTCCGTTCTTGCAGCTGAGAAACGCAAAGCACATTCTTCCCTTTGGTCTTTTAATTCCAGGTCTCAGCACCTGTCGTTACAACTCTTTCCTTTGTCTTCTCCACCTGCCCTTTGTAATCGTCTGTTCAGCTTTTTGACTTCATCATTTCTTCCTCTCACTTTAGCTACTAATGTTCAAGAGCAAGTTTGAAAGTCTCCTCTGACCTTGCTTTGGTCTTTAGTGTTCAACATATTGAGTCTATTGAGAAGGTCTCAGGTGGGATATACTCGATGTCATACTTTGGCTTTTGTGGACTTCTTTCCGTTTTCTTCAGCTTCAGTTTGAACTTTCATGTGAGGGGTTGATTGTTTCACAGTCAACCCCTGGTCTTGTTCTAACCCATGATAATGAGCTTCTCTATCATCTCTTTCGACAGATGTAGGCAATTTGATTCCTGTGTATTCATCAGCAAGGTTCACACGTATCGTCACTGATACTATTGCTGAAAAAGGTGTTACCAGTAAATAAGGAGTTGGTCTTGGAAAAGTCCATCATGCAATCTCATACGTCATTTCTACTCCAGGAACAACAAACTGAAGAGAAACGGCATTGCAGCCATCATAAAAAAAAAAAAAATTCAAGATGTATCCTGAAATACAATGCTGTCACTGATATTAATCCATAAGCCTACATGGAAGATGAGTTAATATGATTATTATTCAAATTTACACACCAACCACTAACGTCAAAGATGAGGACATCAGAGATTGTTACCAATTTCTGCAACCTGAAGTTGATCAAGCACACGACCAAGATGCATTGATAATTACCGGTCATTGGAAGAGGATAATTGGAAACAAAGAAGAAGGATCAGTAGTTGGAAAATATGGCCTTGTTGATAGAAACAGCCTTCTAGGTAAAGATAAAGACATCCAATGGTATTGAAAACCTGACAATTTTTGTCTGTTTTGTTTTCATTAGGACTTGTCCTAAAAAAGAACAGTCCAGATTTCAAGTACTATTTTAAAATTAGAACACAAAGAAAAAAGAAAGCAAGGAGGCATGGGAGAAACATTTTTCAAGAATTAAATTATTCAGCAATGTTTTGCTTTTTAGTTGCAAGAACACCAATTAGTGGGCTGGAAAGAGAGTTTCAAGTTCAGACCTTTGTTCTTACCAGATTCAATCTTGGCTCCCAAGTCAGCCACCTGTGGGAACCTGGGAAGGCTCTTTAAACCCACTCAGCCTCAGTTTCCCCATCTTTAAAATGAACACAGTATGTCTTGGCTTAAGTAGATACAGGAGACTAACTGGGCAGCTCCTGTCCGGTTGTGAGATGAGAAGGCAGAGAGGGGCAGAAGCTGGTTGAATGGACACTGGAAATATAAGGCAGAGAGGAGGAGCGTGCTGTCACTGTGTGGGGAGAGCAGCTAGGGTCACATAACAAAATGCATGTAAGCTTTTTGTAAGAGAAGTTGACTTGTAAACCTTCACTTAAAATACAATAAAAACAAATAAAATGACCACAGGAACTGTAGCCATCTTACAGGAAACCCTGGTGGCATAGTGGGTTAAGTGCTATGTCTGCTAACCGAAAGGTCAGCAGTCTGAATCCACCAGGTGCTCCTTGAAAACTCCATAGGGTAGTTCTCCTCTGTCCTATAGGGTCACTGTGAGTAGGAATTGACTTGATGGCAGTGAGTTTTGTGTATGGGTTGCCTGCAAAGAATCTATGAGACAGACAATTGAGCTGTGCCTGGCAGGCCTCGCACATGGGGAAGCATGCAAATTTGCCAGCTCACGTGCCCACCAAAGCCTGGGTCTCCAGTCTGAGTAGATAGTGACTGAAAACATCAAGTGACATCACGGGCTGAAACGCCTGAAAGCAAGTAACCAGAAATAGTTACCTCTGAGCAATCATCACCTGCACCAATTTGCTTTCAACTCCTTATTTTAAAACACAAACCATGTTTAAAATCATCTGGATGCCCTATGTTAATTATAAAAGAATTACAAAGCACCAAAGAGTGAACAGAAGGAAAAAGCTTAACTTGTCTCAATCCCTCCACCTGGAGAAAACCACTGATTACATTTTGGTGACTATTTTTCCATCAACTTTTCCTGCGTGCACATATTCATACAGAGCATTTTATAAAAATGCAATCACGTCATCCGTACTGCATTATAAGCTGGTTTCTATTTTTCCTTTAAACACTCAAGTCCATACATCTTTGCATTTGACGGGACCTGTTCACACAACATCATGTCTAAGGGCCAGGCTTTGCTGAGGTTATTCTGGGCACAGGGACAGGATGGGGCTTCCGGCCTCCAACTATCCCAGGGAACTGGAAGCAGGTACAGGCCAGCCCACCCCCACCGCCTCCCACCCCGCCTGGCCTGGGCGCCAGGGGCGACAGGCAGGAAATTTATGAGGAGCTGGACTTGGCTGCTATTTGCCCAAGGGTGGGAACAAGGTGTGACTCAAGGATCACAGTGTGTGCCGCCTGGGAGGGCCCTCAGAGCTCCCAGGCATCTAAGAGTTCTGATGTTTCGGTCTGAGCCCCAGGTGAGCCCTAAGAGTCCCCCTGAGGGCTATGAAATTGCAGAGAATTTCTATTCATTCAACAAATATTTATTGCATTCCTACTTGGAAACCCTACTAGTGTGGTGGTTAAGTATTAGATCTGCTAAACAAAAGGTCAGCAGTTCGAATCTACCAGGTGCACCTTGGAACCTCAAGAGAGCAGTTCTACCCTGTCCTGTAGGATTGATATGAGTCAGAATGGACACAACGGCAGTGGCTTGCTTTTTATTTTTAACTAGGCACCAGCTCTGGGAAAGGGCCTGGGACTCCAGCATCCCTGCCTTAAACCAGCTGTCTAACCTAACCACCAGAAAAAGCTGGAAACCACTGTAGCTGGTCCCAGCTGCCCCTGGAGTCAGTTCTGGCTAGGGCAACCCCATGTGCGTCAGAGTATAACTGTGCCCATAGGGTGTCCAATCACTGATTTTTCAGAAGTAGATCACCAGGCCTTTCTTCTTCAGTACCTCTGGGTAGACTCAAACCTCTTACCTTTTGGTGACTAGCTGAGTGCATTCACAGTCAGGGACTCCTTACTAACTGGTAAATGCTGTCAATCCCATCCAGTCCTTTCTGTGATCATCAGGGGCTGTCCAGCAGGGAACAATGGGTGCTGAGATGACCACAGGCACATGTCTAGGGTACACAGGTGAGCCACTTGTGCTAAGGAGGTCTCCGCCCCAAGAGCCCATAGCTTCTCAAGCTTTCTCAGGGTATCAACCAACAGGGAGCATTGTGGGCCTGGCAGTCAGACTCCTCATATACTGAGGCCAATGGATACATCCAATCCTCAGAGCCAGTCAATAGCATAGAGAAGAACCCCACTATCTATAAGAAACAGTAGCTGCTTCCATGCTGAGGATGACAGGCAGAAACCCTGGGAACCTCTTCCCAAGGTGAGATGCTGGAGGAGGAGCTGGTTCCCACTATCTCGGGCAGGCTGTTGCTGAACACCTACTCCCCTGCACTCCATGATGGTCTGGGCCAACCAGAACATAAGCTCCAGGAGGGTCGGGGCTTTGATCAGCTGTGTCTCTGCTGGCTCCCCGGTCAAGAACAATGAGGGCCCCCTCAAGTCCAACTTCTTCACCACCTTCTAGCCCCCACTCCACTGCCAGCCGGGGAAAACCCGATTCTCCTCTGAGCTCCTAAAGCACTTTATTCCCCCTCCTCCTATACCCTTTGGTACCATGAATTCGCTGTTGGTGTCATTTTCATTGCCCCCTCCCCCACCCCAAAGCCCACCACCAGTTCCCTGAGGGAAGGGGTCACCTAGTTCTGGCATGACCTTCTACCCAAGGCCTTGTTGGGAACATCCCTGTGCCAGGTGCCACGCTGCATGCTTTGGCACACACTACCTTACACAGCTCCCGCAAGGTACTTCTTGGAGGCCTGAAGGGTACCTCACTTGTCCTAGGTCACACAGCTAGGAGTGGCAGACAGCAAAGCACACCCTTTGACCGCAAGAGACTTCAGGACCAGCAGTTCCCCAAACTGTCCACTCAGCTGCCACCTTCCTTGGTTCTAGGAAAATCTCAGCCTGAGCAAAGGCAGCAGGAGTGGGAGGCCTGGCACTCCCAGAGCCAGGTCCAGAGTTTCCCAGAAGCCCACAGGGCTAACAGGGGACAGTCAAAGAGACCTGAGGCCCTGCTAGGCTGACGGCTTCTGGGGTGGTGGGACCACTCTCTCTGTTCCTCTCTCCATCCTCTCTCTCTCTATGTCTCTGTGCCAGCTCTCTCTTGGTCTCCCCCTCTCTATTTGTCTCTCCATGTCATCAGTCTGTCTCTCTGTCCTGGCCCCCACTCCACCCCACCCACAGTACTGAGGGCTGAGCTGGCCTGGGCAAGGCCTGAGGCCCAGCTGTCTGGAGCTTCCCATCTGTTTCCTGTCCCGTGACGCTCACCAGCTGAGGCTCCTTGGCTACACACTGCTCTTCTAGACCCCAGAAGCTCAAGGAGCCTGTGACCTTGCCTCTGCGGAAGAGGGTCCCAGGCTGGAAGGAAGCAAACAGCCGGGTGGGCAGGTGGCCCAGCCAGGTGAGGAACCCCCTGCCCACCTGGCACTTCCCCGTGGACCCAGACTCATGAACTGACGCACACTCCACACACACAGACAGACACACAACTGCTCTCGCCTCATCCACTCCCATCAGGCCTGCTTCTTCCAGGGGTTGGGAAGGGATTGCTCCCCACCACCTACACCTCATGAGATGGTTTGACACAGTGGCCGCAACAACGGGCTTAAGCATAAAAATGATTGTGGACATGGTGTAAGACCAGGCAGTGTTTTGTTCTGTTGTTCACAGGGTCGCTATGAGCTGGAACCGACCCGATGGCACCTCACAACAACAACAACCTGTACCTCCCAGTGTCTCCCCTCCCCGGTCCTCACAGCACACTGACAGCCAGGGGTGACAGCTTCCCAGACAGACACATCAGTTCAGGCCAAAGTGCTGGCCAGTAAGTCTCTGCAAAGACCGCGGTGGCTCTAGGAGACAGCCAGGAGGGAGTCCAGCTGTGGATACAATGGGACCAGTGGGGACAAGCATGGGGTGGCTGGCAGAGGCCTTGAATCCCCTAACCAACAAAGCTGTGATCAGTTGACTCTGACTCCTCCCACGGGTGCCTCAGTGGAACTGTGCTCGAGAGGGTTTTCAATGGCTGACTTTGCAGAAGTGGATCACCAGGCCTTTCCTCCAGCATGCCTCTGGGTGGATTTGAACTCCAGCCTTTCAGCTAACACCAAGCACATTAACCATTTGTACCACTCAGGGACTATAGGCCTCTAAGCAGCTCAAATGATCAAATGATTTCAGCAACAGTGTGCATTCCATGCAGACCCAGATTTCAGATGAGAACACTTCTTGACTCTCTTGATCACCCCTGACGCCTCCTAAGCAGGGCTTCTGGATCCACTGTGGGATCCAGCCAGGGGAAGGGGCTCTTTACTCACTGCCCCCTGCCCATCAAAACCTAAAAACCAAACCCACACTGCTGTCAAGTCAATTCTGACTCACAGAGACTCTATGAGACAGAGTAGAACTGCCCCAGAGAGTTTCCAAGGAGGGCCTAGTGGATTTGAACTGCCAACAGCTATAGCATGTAACTACTAGGTCCCCAAAGAAGCTTCCAGAAGCACAAGGGAGAGGCCAAGACCAGGAAGAAAAGTGATGTTTTCATACACACACATGCACATGTGTGTGGCCTGCTCTGCTCACTGCGCTAGCTCCAGTGCTTGAATGTAGTGGTCAAGGTCACGGACTACATACTTGTCTAGTGAATGAAAAGGTGAAGCCCGAGGAAACGAAGTATTGTCAGTGACCTTCCACAGATATCTGACGGACAGGGATGCACGCATGTACACTCACGCACGTGCACACAAGCACACACACTCCCCACTGGCGGATAATACTGCACAGTGGTTACAGATGCCAGCTGTGACATCAGACAGCCTCCGTGTCAACCCGGACTGTGCCTCCATTCCAGCACCCATAAAACTACAGCAGTCATCTCCTGTGTAAGATGCAACCCAACAGCTGCAAAACCAAGCACTCGGGTTGGACAGCCCCAACAAGGGAGTACCCCCCACTACCCATCAGCTCCTCCAGGCTGGGGGTCTGCGGCTCCACCACCCATCTCCAGGGCTTCACTCAGGAGATGGCCATCAGATATCTGTGGAAGGTCACTGACAATACCTCATTTCCTCAGGCTTTAGCCTTTCATTCACTAGACAAGCATGTAGTCCGTGACCTTGACCGCTGCATTCAAGCCCTGGAGCTAGCACAGTAAGCAGCACAGGCCAGGAGCCCAACCCTCCAATACCTCCAACCTCGGGGGCAGGAGCTGCTCCCTAGGACCAGGACGGAAGCCTTGTGTTTTCTGTGCCAGACGCAAAAGCACTTCCCTGCATTCTCCGCCCCACATCGCTGACTGTACTTCAGCTTCCTCTTGACAACTCAAGGTCAACCCCAGGAATGCTGGTCCATAAAATACTCCCTGAGTCCCTGAGGCTACGGGGATCCTGGGCCCTACACTGAACAGCCCCAAGCCTCTTGGCGTTTTGAGGACCCTGGCTTTACTCAGAAGTGTTTTCCAGTTTCTTCCCACAAACCATCAAGCTCCTGGTTATGCTCACGGGTGCTGAGTGCACCTGCCCTTGGGGACTGGTCCTCCCTTGCAGTTGTCATTTCCAATCAGCTGGTCCGAGCTGAGTGTCCAGAGAGCTAAGCCTGGGCTCTCCCGTGAAGGCCTCCCCTTGACCTTCGTGAAAGGTGACTTAGTGCTACATTCTAAAGGGCGGGGCCTCTGCCCTGTTCTGTGGTGTGATGCCAGCACCTAAAACAGTGCCTGACACACAATAAACACTCAAAAATGTTTCTTCTTAAATAAGCATGCAAGGCCCTTCACACTCTCTCCGTCTTTTTCACGTAACTGATGGGGAGGGGTAAGAACTGCTGAGGGCGCACATAGACGGGGTGGGCGAACGTGGGCCAACCTCTGCGAAGAACCACAATGCCACCCACCCACCTTCTGTGTGGATGAAGTGGTCGGGGTTGGGGTGGGCAGGAAATCAGGCATACAGTGTCACTGTTGCTGGGGGGCGGCTAGGTAACTCTCAGCAATGCCTTGCCGTTCTTCTCCAGCTTCCAGCGGGTCGCAAGCACCCCCTCTCTGGGGCTGTCCTCTGGATGCACAGCTGCCTGGCTTTGCCCTGCCCTACAGCTGAAGGGTCATTTCTAAGTGCTCCTGACCCCTAAGTGGGGGATAACTTTTCAAGACCTCAAAGACCACCAGCCACCTCCCAGTGTGCCTCCTCTCCCATGGGGACAGAAGGCCCATCATGAGGGAGGCCATCCACCTGATGCTGATAGACGGTTACCGTCGACACCCCAGTACACGTGCACACGGACACACGCCCACGACAGACAGTCAGCAGAGGGACAGGCAGTGTCCTCTGCCCAGCAATGGACTCAGGTCCTCAGGGAGCAACCCGAATCTGAGATCCATTCTCCAAGTAATGGGGTGGGAAGGAGATACTTGGGTCCCACTGCTATCTTGCTGCAGGGCCAGCAGAGTCCACCAGCCACCCTTCCAATCGTGCAGTGCTCAGAGGTGACAAAGCCCTCCACAGACATGGTTTCTCCACACACATCTTTACCCATATTTTGTAAGAAAAGTGGAGTACGGAGGAGTCAAGAGCCCCAGGTTACAAAGTCCTGCAGCTCAGGCCTCGCATTGAGACAGCACAGGGGGACAGTGGCCTGGGTTCCAGAGCACTTGTTTCATGGGGGGTGGTAGTTTGCTGGGGCCACACCCTCCCTGTCTGGTGTGTGTCCCCTTATGAGTTCACGTCTCTAAAACTCAACCTCCTCTTCCAAGCCACGTGGTTAACAAAAACAGATCTCAGGAGGGTCTTGTAGGACTCAAAGACAGAACAGGTGTGGAAGGTCTCTATGGACTATGCACTGCTGGGCTTGCCTCGTCACTGAGGTTCTTGGTGTCAACTCAAAACAAAGCTACTGGCCACCGCATCTCAGGGCTGCAGGGGAGCACAGGAAGGGGGGGACACACTCATGGACACTGCAGTTAAGGTTAGGACTCTGGTTAGTGCCACTGTCTGGCCTCAAAGAAGACCAGAGGGAGGCAGATCAGGGTCACCCCCCTGAGATGAGGCATGTGGCTATTTATCCCACTGCCCCACCTAGTGGATCAAAAACTCAAACCCACTGCCATCAAACTGATTCGGACTCACAGCAACTGTGTGCAGAGCAGAACTGCCCCAAGGGGCTTTCAAGTCTGTGGCCTTTCAGAAGCAGATCACCAGACCTCCCTCTTCCAAGAAGCCTTTCGGTAGGTTTGAATCACCAACCCTTCCGTCAGTAGTCAAGTGTTGAACTATTTGCACTCCCCAAGGTGTCCTTGGAAGCAAAGATAGCGAGACTGCCTCTCAAGTACTTTGCGCATGCTGTCAGGAGCAATCAGGTCCTGGAGGAGGACATCATGCTTGGTAGAGCGGAGGGTCAGCCAAAAAGGGGAAGACCCTCAATGAGATGGATTGACTCAGTAGCTGCAATGATGGGCTTAAGCATTAAAAACAATAATGGGCATGGTACAGAACTGGGCAGTCATGCAAGGGGTTGCTGTGAGCTGGAACTGACTCCACAGCACCTACAAACAACAAGAAGCCTCCTACTCAGCTGATAGCCCTGATTTTTTTCTCAAGGTCAGGTAGTACCGTCTTACAGTAAAGACACAGGGATGTGGTAAGACTGCCTCGTGACCCTGGCCGTGCCCTTCCCCCTCCTCCGGCTGCAGGGTGAGGAGGAAGAGCCCGCTGCAGCAGCTACCATTCAACCACAAGGTCCAGATGTAAAGAAGTCCAGCTGTCTCCAAGCCACTGGGAGAACAGTAACCTCCCCATAGACTTGTGACCTGTGAAAAACACAAGCCCTTACTAGTTAGTGTAAGCTTCTGGGTGAGGGGTTTCTGTTACAGGAGACCCAAAGCTTTGCTTGCTGATTTAAGGGAACAAGTGTGCAGTTTGCCCAGCGGGGGCCTGGGGGAGCCCAGGAGCGTATTCCTGTCTATGTCTCAAAGTCCCCTAGTTTAACCTTTCCTTAGAATCCTTGCCTGCAGCCCCGGCCATGCGGATTTATTTTGGTTGAAAGGATAGTAAGTTATCATTTGGGGGTCTAGTAGGAGCCAGGAGCTGCTGGGACACAGAGATGAAAGGACTTGAGAAGTAGCTCAGGAGCCAGGCACCAAACAAATGCTGTGTAGTGGTGATGTCAGGCATGTAAGGCAATACCACACATCACCCAAAAATATCAGGTAATGGCATGACATACAATGAAATACACTAGAAAACACAACAGAAGCAGGTAACATTCAATGTCGCTAATTTAGAGCTTATTACAGGATGCTCTGTGGAATCAGACGACACCCGTCCCTGTGATGAGGACAGCGAGGTCCTAAGGAGGAGGCTGGACAGGGGTCAGGGAGGGCTTCCAGAAAGAGCAGGAGTTAGCCAGGCAGACGGGAGAGAAGGGCACACCAGGCAGAAGGGATGGTGTGAGCACAGAGGCCAAAAATAGTCCCTTTGGGTTAGGAGTTCCCTGTAGCTGGAGTGTAAACTGGGACACTGGGCATAACCACTAGGCCCGGGTCACTGGAGGGAGAGAGGTCAGGTGCTCTGTTAAGGGGTCTGTTCTCTCTCTGAGCCTGTGGGAAGCCCCGGGAGGAGGGGTTGGGACTGAGCAAGGGGTCCAGGCAAAGCTGGCTTTTAGCAAAGCTCCTGGGTGGTGGGTGGGTGGGGGTTCCGTTGGGGGCTGACCAAGGCAGGGAGTGGCTGGGCAGCTGGAACAGACCCCAGATGGCCAGAAGAACAGAATTTTGAGTGCAGACAGGAGAGTCTTAAAGCAAGGATGGCTCCCTACCTTACCTTCAGAAGTATTTACACTGAGGGGCTCATGGAAGGCAAGGGGTCACTGTTTTCAGTCTGCTGGGACAGATGTGACAAGTGGGAAAGAGTGGCTCTCTCTGGCCCTGCCCATCACTCTGCCAGGTGCAGGGGGTCCAGGCTGGGCAGTTGGTGGGACCACCTGATCGCTCCCATGAGGGCACAGCCCTGTCTCCCTGCTTTTGCCCTCTAGAATCCTTGAGGCTGAAAAGTAATTCTGGTGACTAAGCCCCACTCTGCCTCCTTACCCAAGAGCCTGGGGTCAGTGGCCACCCCTCTGTCCCCAAGTCCTCCTCATGTTTGCACCTGAGACCAACTTTCCAGGCCAAGTAATGGGACGTAGGGCTGAATCTGCAGAAGAATTTCCTATCCTTTATCTCAGCCATCCTCTGGACAGAACTAGGAGGCCAGGCTCGACATTTTCTTGGTCACTAAATGGGGGTCCTGGAGGTTGAGATACTTGGCCAAGGCCCTGCAGCCACACAGCTCCTGCTGATGGACCCAGAAACCTGCCCACAGTGTCTGTGGCGCCACTCCTCCCTCAAGAGGACCGCCCCCCCCCCCACCGCTGAGCCAGCCAGTGCTGAGCTCTTCAGACAGTAAGATTAATATGCCTTCAGTTGGGACAAATATAAATTTTGGTCCCTTAGGCACTGCCACCTCGTCCACTGGGATGGGAGGAAAACAGAGAAGAGGGCAAGAGGAATGAGGTGTGGGAGCCCAACAAAGTGCAGATGGAAGGCAAACGCCCCCCCAGAGTCCAAGTCCACAAGCTGTGACGAGCTGGCCACCGACGGCAGCACTGATGACAGGCCTTCTCCACTGTTGGGACTGAGGGGGCTGCTGGGACTTCTGGGTCTGACAAGAAAGCGAATGTGGACCACAGAAGAGGACACTGGACACCAAAAAGGGAAGAGAAAAGCCCCTGCCCTGACCCATAGTCACCCGGCAGGGGGAATGCTGCCCGTCTCTCACTGCCCACCTAGGGGCCCTGGGCCTGACTAACTAGCAGCCCTGAGGGCCTGGAGGGGTGTGAGGAGGCGGGCAAGCCTCGCCCGTCTCTCCCTTCCTCCCCAACGCTAGTATCCCAGCCACCAGCCCTGTCCAGCACCCCGCGGGACTTGAACAGGCTGCCCAGCACCAGCTCCCAGGAGGTGCCCAGATTCCAGGCAGATGTCTCTCAGGAGCCTCCGGCGGCCACTGGTTCTTAAAAAAGACACCGTGTCACACTGCAGTCAGCTGAGGGGCCAGGCGCCGGGGTGTTTATTAATATGACTGTTCTCCAAACTGTCTCCCCCTGACTCTTTGATAGGCCGAAGGGGGGGCAGCCGTGCTATCTCCACTTCCCCACCCCCCCTCTGCACGTATGCCCTTCACATGTCTCTGTCACGGTTTATTCTGGGAGGTGGGTATCACGACCCTCTCTGCCGCCTGTGAGGGTTTATGACCTCAGCGTGGATCAGCCTGGGCCCTGGCCCCACCGAGCCCTCCCAGACACCCTCTTTTTCGCCTGTCCCCTCCAGCCAAGGTTTTAGGAAAGCAGTTGTTTCAACCATCTCCAATTTTAACAGCTTTGAAGAGGGGGGAGGCGGGATAAAAAGTTCGGCAGTGTCCAGGAGGAGAAAAAGTCACCACTGGTGTAAGAACCATGTGAAAAGAAAACAAGAGGGGAAAATAAAGCCCGAGATAAAAACTGAGGAGCAGGCAGCGGGGCCCACATGAGCAGCCCTGTCGCCAGCCCCGAGCACGGCGGCCCTGTTATTCATAGGCAAGTTTCCTCTCTCACAAAGGACCTTTTGCATGGTTTTCCCCGCTCCCCCAAACCAGCTGCTCACGCTGTTGTATCCTGAGTGATGAAGAGGCTCTGAAAGGGTTTTTTGGGAACAGATGGCCAGGGGAGAGCTGGGGAATGTGCCAGAAGAGGGCCGGGCGGGCTGCCAAGGCCTGCGGTGACTGAGTGCCTGGGCTTCCAGCTCGCGTGCTTTTCCTGCCCTCTGCCCTCTGTGGCGCCAGCAGGCCTTCCCAGCGAGCGCTCCGAACATCTGGAGTCTGGGCCTGCCAGGAGGGGGGGCCGTGGTGGCCAGGCGGGGGACCCTCTGTTCCAGCGGCGCTCCCATGGCCTCACCAACAGGCCCGCCTCACAGAACAGCTAATCAAAACCACAGCACCCAAATGGGAACCAGGAGCACTCCCAGCTGCAGCCAGATGCCGCCAAGCGACTTAACCCGGTGTCAGGCCTTGATGGCCGCGCAGTGCTGGGGGTGCTGCGAGCTGACGACACCCGCCGCCCCAGCCACCCTGCCCCTGGGCTCCCTGCTGCTCACTAGGCCACCCTGAGCTGCTAACATTAGGGCTGCTTGCTGCAGGCAAGGCTGGGCACCTCCCAGGCTCAGGCCACTGTGCGGGGCAGTGCGACAGCCCCGGACCCTGCTGTCCACAGGAGTTGGCGAGCTTAGTTGAGAAGACCAAGGCTAGATCCTGAGCTCCAGCACTTTCTGGTCACATGGCCTTGGGCAAGCTGTGTCTGTCTCTTGGCCTCAGTTTCTCTGTCTGTGGAATGGGAGACGTGGTCCTAACTTACCGCGTAGTAATATAGCAGAGATGTGTCAAGGTGCCTGGCACCAGTGAGCACCCACAACATGGTGGCTGCCATAGGTGGTGGTGGCCCATTTCTGGACATTATTACTGCAGGCAACCAAACGGTACGTGTGTTCCTTGGGATTCTGGGCTAGCTGCACACAGGCCCACATTAAGGATGTAGAACGAGGAGTTCAGGCTGAAGTAGTAGAGAGGGAAGAGTCCCACAGAGCTATCCTCATCTGCCTGTGGCTGTCCAGCCATACGGACACCAGGGCACTGCCTCTTCCTAAAAGCTTCTTTCCTGGGGTTCCATGCTAAGCTGTCCCCCTGTAGCTGTAAATTCAAGAGATTTACTTTCTGGCACTCATGAAGAAAATGTCAGCCCCTTCTCACATGGGATCCTACTTAACCTTCTCATCAAGGTGATCAGGAGACAATATGTGCTCCCACCTTTTGGACAGAGAAACCAAGGATCAGAGAGAGAGGTTATGTAACGTGCCCAGGCTCACACAGCTGGGATATTCCGGTACCCAAACTCCAACCTAGGTTGGAGACCTACTTTACGGTGTTGCTGGGGTCTCCCTGGTACACTCTCATATGCCTTAAAGCTTAATGGACAGAGAAGAACTGAAGGCTTCTCCCGACACGACCCCTGCCCAACACAGATGGCCCTTCTCCAGTGTCCCGGAGCCACGGAGAGCCAAGGGCCACAGACCCCCCGCTGTGAGTGTCCAGAGAGGATCTTGGCACAAAGAGGTGCTCAAGCAGGGGTTCCCTGAAGGGCCTCTCCGGGTCCACAAGCGTACCAGAGCGTCAGAGGGACTGGCCACGTCTCCATGACTTTCTGAGCACGAGGGGTTGGTTCTCCCCTGTTGTGTCTGAGACCCACAGTTGTCTGTCCACGCAGTGTTGGGAATTTGTGAGTGCGCGTGAGGAAGAATGCAATGTGATCGAGGAGAGCAGGCCAGCCGGGGTGACGGGAGAAGAAGGGAGAAAGGAAGGCAGCAGCACCAGCCCCCAGCCCACCGGAGGACCACAGAAGGGCAGCCCTCAGGGTGAGCAGGCTGTGAACTCCTCTGAGAGGCTTGCCAGCTAACGACCCTCAAGCCCAGCCTCCGCAGGACTCACAGGCTCACGGTGTCAACTGGGAGAGGAGAAACAGCAGCTGGGAGAACATGCTGTCAGAACAAACAGCTGGCGACAAACGTCTGTGTAATTAGAATGCCAGGAACAATAAATCGCCTCCATTTTCGAGACCAGAAGGGAATTTGATGGTGGTTTCCCACCAGCCCACTCCTCTTTTATCCCAGAGTGAAGAAATTCTGAGGGCTTGGGGAGCAGATGGTATTTATTTCAGTGACTCGGCCCAGGGGGTTCACTGGCCGCACTTCCATTCAGGGCAGGATAGGGACATAGACATCGCTACTCACCGGCTAGGTGACACAAGTGACTCAAGTTCTCTGGGCCTTGATTTCCTCATCTGCGCTGGGGGACACTGCTAGGACCCACCTGGAGGGTTGCTGTGTAGACTGAACACAGAGATACCTGGCACACAACGCCTGCTCTATAAATGTCAGGCGCTTTCAGTAATTTCGGGGTGCATTGCAAAGGGATCCCTCCAGTCTCTTGGAGTGAGCTTTCCCATCAGAACAGGTCTCCAGACTTTCAAATTGGTGTGACACGCCTGTGATGAGCCCAGAGGGAATGACAGTAACACAAACCCATGAAAACAAACCCAAAGTCGATCCCAACTCAGAGTGGACCCTATAGGACGCAGACAGGCACTTAACTACTGCACCACCAGGGATCCTGGAGGGTAGGTGACACAGGGTCATTTGAGGCAGAAAGAGGGCCTGAAGGAAGGCAAGACCACAGCCAGCCAAGTCAGACCGGTAAGGGCCTTCGACTCCACATAAGTTCTCTCCTTACTAAAGTGGAAACTGGCCCTAGGGACAGGATGGAGGGCGAGTATGCAGATGGTAGGTAGGGCCAGGGCCAGGACAGCGCCCTCAGGCGGGTGCTGGGGGGTTACAGGAGGCCCTGCATGTGGCGCTTGGATCTGACCAGGCCAGCTGTAGGACTCAAGCTGCCTCTCTGGGGCTCCCAGGACAGGCCACAGAGGAGCAGGTGCCCCTGGGTTCTTCCTGGGGCCCAGGATCAGCCTCTGCAGCAGAAAGAGGCTCTCAGAGCAACCATTGCTCCTACCGACCCCCAGTCACTCACCCAATGCTCCCCAAACAGAACCAAACATGTCGTCTCGGTTTGGCCCCAGAACTGAAGCTACAGAAATCTGCACTCAAGACGCCTCTAAAGAGCAACCAGGCCACCTATGACCTGCCATCCCCAAGAAAGGTGTCTCCTCGCCAGAAGGCAGCAGGGAAACGTGGACCCAGCTCAAAACACCTGGCCTGGTCCGGGATCATCCCAGAGGAGACCTGCCTTCCTGGCCTTACAGACACAGCCTCCCTACTTGGCACACACTTCTATGGTCACACTGTGCCGGGAAGTCTCACTTGCTATCCAGACCTGTGGTACAGCCCTTCACCAATGCATGACAGTGGTCTCCTCTCCTGGCCCCCACCCAGGCCTATAAGCACGACACCTCTGCCTTACTGGCTATCCTACCAGCAAGGCTTAAGGATGCCACCAGCGTTAGCTATTTTTACTGCTTTTATTATCACCATCTTCATCATCAATCAAAGGCTGAAAATCATTGGAGGGGGTGCCCTGGATGGTGGGGCAGTGTCCTCTCCTCTTCTGCAGGCCTGGCCAGCCCAGGTGTTGAAGAACAGCCCCGCCGCCACCTCCTCCTTCCCTCCCTGTCTTCTCCTCCCCAGGAGCTCCCAGGAGTCACTGCTTTACAAACAGGAGCTGCAGAAACGTGGCCCAGAGCCAGGTGCTTAACGTGCATTATCTGGAGTCAGAACTGAACTCTCCAGGGCCCGTCCCCTCCTCCTGCCTTGCCTCTCAGCTGGATGGCCTCCAACCCACCTCACTGCCTCTCCAGGGCTCCCAACTGGGGCTCCAAAGTCTCAAAGTCATGTCTGGGGAGGCCCAGAGAGGGAAGGCTCACCGGTGGAGGGATGGGGGTTCCTTAACCCCACTGCCAGCTGGGAAGGGCTGAGGTGAGCAGAAGGAAGAGACTGGGGTCTGGGGGGTGAACTAAGTTCATTTTAAATCCCACTCTTAATCTAGAGTCAGGAGGAACATGACGGCTCGTGTGTGCTGGAAGGGGTCTTAGAGGGCACCAAGGTCAATCTCAAGGAGGTATCCCGGAAGAAGGTCACCCAGCCTCTTGGGGACACATGAATCCTGGAGGCAGCCATGCACAGTAGGATACCTCAAGTGGTCATTAATCCACCGGTGATGTGACCTCTGGTTTCCCTCCCTCGGTATGGAGCCATGTGGGCCATGCCAGCTAGAACCGCTGAAGAAGACTTCCGCCTACAGTTTTGGCAGCCTTTAGGCCCCAAACTGTTGTTCTCTAGCACTGCCCAACAGGCTCCTCAACAGTTACTTCTTCAGCCTAAGGCCCTAACCAAACCCGCTCCCTTCAAGTTGATTCCGACTCATAGTGACCCTACAGGACAGAGTAGAACTGCCCCATAGAGTTTCCATGGAGTGCCTGGTGGATACGAACTACTGAGCTTATGGTCAGCAGACACAGTACTTGATCACTGCGCCATCAGGCTTTCCTAAGGCCCTAAAGCCCCAGTTAAAATGCACCCATGTTGGAGGGAATTAGGAAGCTATCTTCCACACACTGGCTTGTGAATCAGCCTCCCAGACCACTGCTATGGGTGAAGAAGGGGTTGGAAAGCAAGGTGTCCTGTGGTGACTTCTCACATTCCAGGGAAGAACAGCAAGGGACCTCCCCCACCTCCACCTCCCCACCCCACCCCTACCCTCCGACCCCCTCCACTCACCCTGACTCCCGCTACTACCCAGCAGCCCTGAGCTGCTTGGGAAGGACAGTGTGCTCAACATCAAGGTGAGTGGCACTGCAGAAAAACTGTATATCAGTGGCGCCCAGATCCAACCACGGTCCTTTTTTAGGGGTGCCCACGGGACAGCGTGTCAGGCAGCCTGGTGTGAAGGCCCAGCACTGAGTGTAGATCTGGACCCTGTGCCTGCACCCCATCAATGTGCCTCCTGACCCTGAGAGGTCAGGTTCAAGTTCTCACTGTCCCTCCACGCCCCCTGCCTGCAGGGAGGGCTCTGTCCTTCCCCCTTCCCCCGGGCCCTCTTGCCCACCCAGGCCTCACATAGCCAGCAGCTTCTCATTGGTACCTGATGGCTGCTGGCTTGCATTAGAAGGATGCTCTGCTTGCTTATACTTTTTCTCATCTGATCACCCTTCATTCCCAAACACTCCAAACCAGAGAGCGTCCAGCGGCCCTCAATGGCAAGGACCACACGGTGAACTATTTTGTGCCTATATTGTGTCTGGCACATAGTGGAAACTCGATAAATGTTGAAAGAAGGGAGAAAAGAAGGAGGGAAGGATGGAGGGAGGGAGGAACATGGAGAGGGGAGATTCTATCAAGATCTTTGAGACAGCCTGCTCTAGCTAAGGGACCGAGACAGTGGTCATATGTCTTATGGGGGGAAGGTGAGAGATAACACCCTAGCAGAGAGGATGGAGAGGAAGAAGAAGCCTCTTCAGACTTCTGGACTTCCCTGGGGCCCTATCTGGGTGCCAGGCAACAGTGTGGCTGGGCTGAGCCCTGTGGGTCAAGCACGTCCTCAATTCTCTCCCCTCATAAACATACAAGCAGGTATGATTTACTGGTACAACTCTGCAAGCCTTTTCACAGAAAACAGTCCCACAACTGAAGAGACACTCTGCTCATCTCATTGTCCTAAGGGGGCTGGTTTCCCAAAAAGAACTTCAGTCAATAGAGGTGGTCCTCAGAGGCCCAGGCTGGAAGGCCACCAAAGGAGGAAACAAAGCTTTGCAACCTTGTCGCCAGGATATGTCCAAAGACTTGCCGACCAGTCATTATACCTCAAAACCTCAACAAAAAGACAAGGGCAAAGGGCCCCCAAGGGGGCCCACAAACACTCTCTTCTAGGGCTACAGTACCCCCTGGCCTCTTTGTCATCCTCCTGGTCTCTTGATGGTCCATACAAACTTCAGAAAATGCCCCAAGGGGCATTTCTGTAAAGCGCTAATATCACACCCACCATGGGCAGACCTAGAGTCAACAGGTGTATCCTACTTTTTTTCTTAAGGGAAATGTGTCACTGTAGACATAATCTTGAGTCTGTACTACCATGAAGCGCACGAAGGCAAAGACAGACTGGACCCTACTTCCCACAGTCCCTCTGGGGTGACTGCACCCTCTGTGGCTGGAAGACAGACTTGGGATGGAAGCAGGAAGACGGTAGTACCCTGAGGCATTGTTCTGGATGCAGTTCTGAATTCCAAGGAACTCTGGGTTGGGTAGTGGGTTGCAGGCATTAGAGGGGCTGGAGGGGTGATAGGGAGAAGAAAGAGACACGCTCCATCTACACACACCCTCCAAGCCAACTGCACCAGTTAAGGCAGCCTCATGTAACAAACCTCAAGGTCAAGTATTCTTGGGGTTCATTACCCTGAGGGCAGATGGGCCAGGACGATAACAGTGACAAACAGGACTTGGTGCTCTTTATCCCAGACACGTGCTCCAGGGTTCTCAGGCAGCAACTCACTTAGTCCACAAAGCAACCTGTCAGATGAGCATTTCCACCATCACCATTCTACAGAGGAGAAACTGAGGCAAACAGAAGCTCAGAAATGGGTCCCAGATTACACAGCTGGTCAGTGGTGAGCTAGACTTGAGCCAAGGGCTGTCTTCTGCTCTGAACCACAACCTGCCACCTCAGGCTCCCCACCTGTACAATGGGGATCCTGGACCAGATGGTCTCTAAGGTGTCTTCCATCACATAAGATTTGATGGGATTTCAAACAAAGCCAAAAGCTTGTTTCTACTGGGCAGCTTCACCTGACTCTTCCTTCCCAGGCCTCCAGCCATCTCCCTAGTCTAGAACACTGCTCAAACTCAGGAACCAGCAGAGGAAGGGGGCTTCATGCTCCTGCCTGCAGTGGGTGAGGAGGAGGAGACAGGGTCAGGGGAGGCGGTGGGTGGGCCGACCCGGAAAAAACAGGGCCTGCCCACCCTGCCTGTCCACAGCTCCACAGCCAGCCGGAATGCCAGGGGAAGTTCACCAAGAGTTTACAGACGTCCTTTGTCACCAAATGCCGCCTGGAGCCATCAATCACGCCCTTAATTTACCCGTGTCACTTTCCAGAGGAAAGCCTCCCTGTGAGCAGCCAGTGGCGCTTCCTCTCTCATCCACTTGATGAGGATTTCATCTAATTGGTCAAGTTAAATCACTCTCAGAGATGCAACATGCAGTTACTGCAGTAGCAGCCTGGGAATCCACAAAGGAACGCAACTCAGACAGGAGCCTGCTGGAAAAGGGACCTGGCGGGTAAGGTCAAGGGTAAGTGCAGGGGCAGGGCAAGAAGGAAGGAGGAGGAGGCGAAAGAGTGGACTAGGGATGCCCAGAGTCACCACGGCCCCCTATGCTTCCCATCCTGGATGCCAGAGGGGGACCCACCTGCCACCAGGGGTGCTGGACACCTTGTACCACCTCCACTCTCCTCATGGATAAAGATTGGATCCTACCCTCTGCCTCACTCCCTCCGGTCTAACATGAACTGACATCTCCAGGGTTTAGGTGAGTCTTGTCCAGCCTGGCACTGATGCCTGACTGGAAATACCGAAGCACAGGTTGCCTGCACCTAACCCCTTCCTTCACGTTTCCCCAAGCATATGAGGCTTTGCACAGGCTATTCCCTCTGTCTCGAACGCTGTTCCCTGCTTCATCTGCCTGGTGACTGACTGGTTGTCCTGTTGGTCCCAGCTCAAGCACCACTCCCCCTAAAATGCCCTTCCAAACTCCCTCAGGCAGGAGACTTCATCCCACCCATGTCTACTTGCAGGAGGATGTCTTTGCCCAGCCTAGGAGCTGCCTGGGACCGGGAACACACGTTTGTCATCTCTGTATCCCTGCCCAGCATGATTGGCCATCGCTGCGGCTCAGCAAGTCTCTGTGGAGGAATGGGCATGGAACCACCACCCTAATGCACAGACTCAGCCTGTGGGCCTAGCCACACTCCCAGCACATGCCAAAGGGAGTCCCATCCTGACACAACAGCTATCAGGGCTCATGTGGGGAATTTAGCACCAGAGCGTGTAAGGCCAGAAAGGGCAGCAGAGATTTAAAAAAGAAAAAAGAAAACCCCAACACCACTGAGTCAGGTTGATTAGATTCCAGTTCCCATGGACTCTACACAGAGTAGAACTGCCCCATAGAGTTTCTAAGGCTGTCATCTTCACTGAAGCAGACTGCCACATCTCTTTCCCACAGAAAGGCTGGTGGCTTCCGACCTTGCAGTTAGCAGCTAAGTGCTTAACCACTCTGTCACCAGGTCTCCTTAGTTAAACTGTCTTAACACAAGGCCCAAAGACACTGAGCAACCTGTCCAAAGTCATCCAGCAGCCTGAGTCCTGGGAGTAGGGTCACACCCATCATGCCATCTCAGGGGTGCCAAGAACCCCGCAGCCCAGCAAGCCTCAAAGAGGCTGGCCTCTGGCACTTTTGGAATCCTGGGCATGTGTAGGACACCCCAAGTTCCTGCCCGGCCTCCCCTGGCCTCCCTGCCTCCCTAGAGGCTGCTGCCTGCACAGCTGGCGCCTACCTTGCGCTTCTTGGCACGGCCCTCAGCCTGCAGGGTGCGAGTGCAGCGCTGCACACACTCGGAGAAGCTGAGGTTGCTGTGGTCGGCGCTGTAGTCCAGGTCGGCCAGCCGCGCCAGAGACAGGATATAGTTACAGGCGATCCTCAAGATGGCCAGTTTGGACAGCTTCTGCCCGTAAGAGTAGCACGGCACCTGGAGAGTGAGAAGACATCAGGAGGGGCTGTAGGTTCCCCTGCTGGGCACCTCGGCCGGGCAGGCGTGGGCGTATCCAGACAACTCCTCAATCTCTGCCACCTGGTAGGTGGTGCACCTGGGCCCTTGATCCTGTTTTTACCACCTGCTCTAAGCATCTTGGTGGCACAGTAGTTAAGTGCTACAGCTGCTAACCAGAAGGTTGGCAGTTCAAATCTGCCAGAAGCTCCTTGGAAACTCTATGGGGCAGTTCTACTCTGTCTATAGGGTCGCTATGCATTGGAATCGACTCGATGGCAGTGGATTTGGGTTTGGTTTAGTCTAAACACCCTGGTGCTGTAGTGGTCAGGTGCTATGTCTGCTAATCAAAAGGCTGGCAGTTCGTATCTACGAGGCACTCCTTGGAAACTCTATGGGGCAGTTCTACTCTGACCTATAGGGTCACTATGAGTCGGAATCGACTCAACAGCAGTGGGTTTGGCTTTTGGTTTGCTAAGCACCCACTGACAAAATACACATCACTCAGCTCACGCACGCACCAAAATTCTTCCCATTTTACAGGAGAAGAAACTGAGGCTCAGTCCCTGCCTGCCAGTCAGTCAGTGAACTCCCAAGTGACAGCTCTGCTGTTCACTCACCCTGAAGGAGCTTCTTTAAGAGAAAAGACATTGTTCTGAATTCTGATGTCCTAGTCATTCATTCAGTGATAGTTGGCATTCCTGGCACCTTAGAGACTCAAGAACAAATACTCACTTGGTTCCTGCCTCAGAGAACATAACCCAAAAGTGACAGTACAGTGTTATCACAGAGACAACCACCCAGGGCTTGGGGACATACAAGAAGGAAAATCCCAGCGCTCAGCCTGAAGGGCACAATCACGGTTGGCTCTCTTTCCTCCCTTTCTATGCCCGATGGAGCTGGGGCGCTGCCAGACATAAAGTAACTACATAATAAAGACTGCACACCCCATCAGACTCGACATACTTGTCCCAGATCCATCGCCAACTGTTGTGCTGCTGCTGCGTGCTGTTGAGTCAATTCTAGGTCACAGTGACCTCGCATGACAGAGGAGGACCACCCCGCCATGGGGTAATAAGATTAGGCTGTGATCTGGATGGAGGCAGATCACCAGGCCTTTTTCCCATGGAGCCGCTGGGTAGGTGTGAACTGTCCAACGGTCGGTTGTCACCGAGGCTTACCCTTAGTGCCACCAGACTTCCTTCATCACCACCTAGACATTCACTAATCACAGGGGGACTGTGCAGGGTGGACAGATGGTACCTCTGATTCTTGAACATCATCCCTGAGTTGGAATCTACTGGATGGCACTGAGTGAGCTTTGGTTTCCCAGTGTTTTGCTGCTTGAGTCAAAACTCACGACAACCTACACACACTCGAGCAGGACCCCAAGTTGTGACGTGGAAACACAGACTCTATGGCTGTTGCCATGGCTGATTTACCTGAGTGGCTGAGATGGGCACCTCTCACCCAGTCAACCAAGACCCCCGGCTTCCCCTGATCTGTGCTCTTCCAGAATCTATGGGCAGCATCTATACCACCAATACCTGGGACTGATGAACCCACGTCCCACCAAGATCAGGTCCCACAGGGCACATCCACTCAGCAAATGTTTAGTGAGCAGTGGGCCCCCACCCCTAAATACACAGGCAGGGGTCCAGGCCAGTGGGTCGGCAATCAGAGGCAACTGTATCCCTCGGGAAACAGCGATGTCTAGAATGTACCTGGCTGTCCCCAGCAGGGATGCTGCTCCACATTCCACAGTGCAGGGGACAGCGCCACAACAATCACTATCCAGTCTCAAGGATCAACAGCACTGAGGCTGAGAAATCCTATTCTAGGTGCTGGGGACAAAACATGCATGGGACAGTCACCTTGGACCAGGGATGGCAATTCATCATCCACTCTGACCTCACTGGATGTCCTACTGGCCAGGAGCTTTCCTGAGCCTGGCTTCCACACCCTGAACCAGGGTGGCTACCTGCCCTCGATAGTGCTCAGAAAGCACCGTCTCTGGCTTTAGCCTCCAATTCTCACGGGTCCTTCAGTGGTCAGTGTCCGCTGTAAGCCTGGGGGGCTGCGTCTGTACAGCCAAGCACAGGCCTCCCCTGAACAAGCCTTCCAAAGGGTCTGTCAGTGAAGGCATTAAGGGTCTTCCCCTGTTGTCACTCAGCAGCCCCAGAACTTGTCCCCTCCACGAGGATGAAGACTTACTACCCTGGTAAGAGGTGTCACATGGCCCTAGTGCCGAAGAGCACATATCTTTTGTCACCTTGGGTCAACTCCTGGCTCTGCCTCTACCCAGTTAATAACTTTGGGCACATGATACAATCTCTCTGAGCCTGGGTTTCCCCATCATATTGATGAAAGGAATGACCTCACAGGGGAGCAAGGACTGTATGAGATGACGCACTCATTGCACAGATGGAGGTGCAATCGAGGTCAGTGGACTTACTACAGTCAGTGCTACAGAAAGTCCCCAAAGAAGGGATCCCAAGAAGGTGAGAAGCATGAGATCTGGAGATAGGACACGGTGCCTGGCTAGTCCTCCCCTCTCCTCTTCTATCTACCCCAAAGCAGGGGATGGATGACCCCTGGGAATAGCAGTCCAGGCCACAGGAAAGTTGGCTGTTCACTCATCACCATCAAGTCCATTCCGACTCATAATGACCCTGTAGGACAGAGCAGATCTGCCCTGTAGGGTTCCCAAGACTGTAACCTTTACAGAAGCAGACTGCAGCATCTTTTTCCCATGGAGCGACTGAGAGGTTTGAACCGCTAATCTTTTGCTTAGCAGCTGAGCTCTTAAAAGTTTGCTGTTAACCCCATTGCCATTAAGTCAATTCTGACTTATAGTGACCCACTGGGACAGAGTACAACTGTCCTATAGAGTTTCCAAGGACAGTCTGTTGGATTTGAACTGCTGACCTTGGTTAGCGGGTGTAGCTGCTAGTCTTTTTAAATTCTCCAGCAGCTGAGAAAGAAGTTTCTGGATGGCACAAAAGGTTATGCTCTGGGCTGTTAACCAAACAGTTAGGGTCTGAGGCCACCCAGAGATGTCTCAGAAGAAAGCTTTGGCAATGTACTTGTGAAAAGTCACACAGCCTTGAAAACCTTCTGGAGTAGTTCTATTTTGCACACATGCAGTCGTCATGGCTGGGAATGGTGTGTGGCTGTGAACAGCTAAGGAGTCACGTCTCACTTGAACTAGGACACCCAGGAAGTGGGGAGGGAATGGTGACAGAGAGCCAGGCCACCCCCATGGGCTGGCCCTTCCCATCTCTCACTCCCAGCCCGGGCTGCAGCTCCAAACCCACCCAAGAGAAGCTAATGGAACAATACACTTCTCTCATTCCCAATGAGAGTCCACAGAATATCCCCCCACCCCCAACCTGCTCCATGCTGCTTTATCAGCCTGAACGAACAAACAAGGTCTGTGGACAAAAAAGTTCCCGGGAGTCCCGGGGCAGAGCAGGGAGTCTCGACTTCCTCTGAACCCAGCCTGATGGAGGCCTGGGGGCTGGGCACAGCTCAGTGACAGAGGCCACTAGTATTGTTTTCCCTGAAAGGAAAAGCTGGGAGGTTCCTTAAACACCCAGCTGTTTGAGCCCTTGGCCTGGAACAGCTGGGCTTCCCTGCCACTGGGAAGCAGGGACCTTGGGAGGGATTCAGAGTCACTGGTGGACTACGGAGCAACAGATGGGGCCAAGGTCAAGGTATCATGTTCTGTCCCAAATTGTCACTCTGTCATGCTCCAGGCCTAACAGCAAGAAAACTATTTACTGTTCTCTTGTTGGGTATCTGGCACTGTGACAGTTACTTATTGTTGTCACCTATTTAAAATTTCTATCCCATCTGCAGATAACGAAACTGATCACCAGCCACATCCTGGTTGGAGCCAGAAGCCTGTCTGATTGGTGTCCTATGATAGCACATGGCCACCAGGCCCTGACGGCCCCACAGGGCTTAGCCATACAACACACAGGACACCCAGAGACCCCTTCAAGCAACGGACCTCTTCTCTCCCTTCCCACAAGAGATGGCTTTTCAGCTCACCTGGCCAACTCCAGGTCTTGCTGGTACTCTGCCCAGAACATAGCTCCCCATTTCCCACAGTCCAGCTCTGGGACACCCAGGCCTGCACTGCTACACTAAAGTTGCAGAGGCTGAGTTCTGGAGGCTGCGGTGGAGCAGAAAAAGGTGGCCAGATTTCAAGGTACTTCTTGGCAGTGTGACCTTGGGCAGGTCCCTACACCTCTCTGAGCCTCAGTTTTCTGAACTGGATAGTTGGGATAACAGAGCCCGTGACCACGGGCCCTGAGCTGTGAAGACTGAGCCACTGACTCTGCCAGCCTTCGACCACCAGCTGTAACTGCTACTCCCTCTTCCTCTTTCCAGGGATCCAGGAAAAAGGCCACCGTGTACCACTGTCATCGGGCTGGGAGGTTTGAATACAATGTCTGTGTTCCTCTTCCATACCAGTCTATGAAGTACATATGGACTCTTGGGGTAGCACTAATCATGAAGTACCTGACTACTAAATGAGGATGGGTGATTCAAATCCTCCCAGGGGCACTTCAGAAGAAAGGCCTGCTGATCTGCCTCTTAGAGATCAGCCCTTGAGAACTCTATGGAGCGCAGTTCTACTCTGAAACACAGGGGTCACCAGGAGTTGCAATCAACTCAGTGGCATCTGGTTTGGTGTGTTGTTTTTAGTGAGATATCACTTCCATTTTACAGAGAAGCATTTGACACTTGGGGTATAAGAACTTCCTGTGTTTCTCAGCTGATGTGAGATGAGCTGGGTTTTGAAGTCATAGCTTAGCTGGGCTCTTCCCCATTAATTGTAAGAAGTGCGTGAGGATTTGGGTAAGTAGCTACAGCCTAAGATGCGTAAGGGGAGCTGGGCAGCACCCCTTCAGTTAGGGATGGAGAGTTCTTTATTTTCTTATAATTTCTTATCAGTGAGGGCTGCATTCCTGGGGCAAAGCTACTATACATAGAGCTGTTCCAGATCCTCGCTCAGTCTATTGAAGTGAGTCCTTTAAAATTCTAACCTTCTCAACAGCTCCTTGGCTGGATCCTGAGAACTTGGGTCTGAAAGGTTAGGAGCCATGGCCCCAGAGCCAGACAGAGCTGGGTACAGAAATCCTAGGCCCTCCTTGACCTTGAGCAATTTGTTTAACTGCCCTCTAAGTGTCTTGGTCTGTGAATTGGGAAGGTAGACAAGTGTGACCCCACAGAGCCCATGAGGCACTCTGCCCATGTGTAAGGCTCCTCAGTGCCTGCTGCTGTCACCCTCACCCACCAAGAGCTGGTGCACAGGCTGCTATGGGGTGGGATGTTTCCCCTGGCACCCCGTGTGGTCTGAAAGTGAGGGAGGTGCTGGGCTGGAATGCCAGCTCACGCTCCCTCTGGGACCACTTTTGGCTCAGTCAGTGATGACCCTCCGGGAGACTCCAGGGCAGGCTTGTCACCCTCATCAGGAGAGGCACCCTAGCAGATGCCAGGGCTCCCTGCTACCTGCCTCAGGCCTCTGCCCGCCAATGCTGCCATTGCTCCATCAGCACTGACTGACAGGAATTCAGGAGGTGTGAGCAGAGAGGAAATCCACATGCATGCCAGATGCCCCAAAAGTGGCCACAGCCGGTGAGCCAAACGGTCCTGCCAGGAAGCCCAGGCCCACAGCACGGCCAGCATTTCCCTCTGACCCTGCTCACCTGCAGCCCAAGCCACCCTGCACTGTGGCCAGGTCCAGCTGTGCACACACGGCCACCACAGGAGGCTAGAGGGGAGGGCTCTTGTGCAGCTGGGGTGTGTGTGGCATGTGCTGTAGCTGGACCATCTGCTCCATACATGCCCATTGGAGAGCCTCTCCCCACCTGCTCCTCTGCTCTGGGGCCATTCAGCTTGCCCTCCTGGCTGAGGGGATAGTAGATGAAACAGAGGCCTATCTGGCCTCCTTGCACTGAGGAAGGCCAGCTCCAGGGTGTGAAATGGGCTGAGGAGCAGAGCTGTGACAGCCTGGTTCACACCTAGCTCTGACACTGACAGCAGCACTCAGCTGTGCAGGCTGTGATCCTGCAGTGCCATCGTGCTCTCCAAACCCCATGAGTGGCACACGGACCTGCGAGGCCACACGCCTTATTAGAGGGCTGCCAGGCAGAGCCCGATCTACATAAGCTCTCTGAACCTCAGTTTCACCACCTGTAAAATGGGAGAGATGATAACAATGTCTGTTTCATTGTATGAGCTATATGCACAATGTGCTTAGCACAGTGCCTGACAGTAAGTAACCCCAAAACCCAAACCCACTGCTATCAAGCTGAGTCCAACTCATAGCAACCCTATAGCACAGAGAAGAACTGCCCCAAAGGAGTTTCCAAGGAGCACCTGGGGGATTTGAACTGTGGACCTTTCGGTTAGCAGTGGTAGCACTTAACCACTTCATCGCCAGGGTTTTCAAAGGCATCTAAAAACTGGTCATCTCCATATTATTATTAAAATTATTAAAGAATTCTTATTTCTCCAACTGTTGGGAGCTTGTCCAGCACTGAGGGCACTGTAGGTGTTTAAGAAATATTCTGTCCTCTTACAACTCCCGTTCCTTTGTTTGTTTTTTGCAGAGAAGCTGCCTGGGAGGTAAGTATTGTCACCCTTTACAGTTCAGACCCAGAGAAGGGAGGGGACTCTGTCCATGGCCACACAGAAAACACACAGCAGACAAGACTCAAACCCGGCCTCCCCACTCCCAGTGCTGGGATCAGTTCCCTGTGCCAGGAAGCTGCTCCACCCGACAAAGCCCCAGGCTGGTGCCACAGTCCCAGAGCCGACCTCTGTGCCATGTCATCCAAGCCCATCTTGGGAAGTCAGGTCTGAGCCTAGATCTCAGAGCTATGGCCGGTCAGACTCGGCAAGGCGGTGCAGGGTGCAGATGGGGAAACTGAGATCCGAAGGAGGAAGGAATTCCTCCAGGAACTCAGGGCTGTCCTGATGGATGGGAACCCAGTGGGTGCAGCCTCTGCCCCTGGCTTTGTGGCCAGAGGGGCCCTGGTTGCATATCCTTCCTTCCCAGGGAGTAGGCAGGTGCTCACTGCGGCCTAGCAGCCATTCTGGGGAAGGGACACAATGGTTCTGGCAAGAAGAGAATCAACAGGACCAGGTACTTCTGTGAGCATGTGGGCAGGCACAGGTGTGTGTGTGTGCCTGCATATGCGTGTACAGGTGTATCTGTGCAAGTGCGTGCACAGGTGTGTGTGCCTGTGTGCACAGGTGTGTATGTGTGCCTTCACGTGTGTGTGCAATTGTGTGTGCGTGCCAGCATGTGTGTACATGCCAGCATTTGTGCATACACAGGTATGTGTGTGTGTGTGTGTGTGTGTGTACTCTCTTACAGGGCTTGGTTTTGCCTTCCGCTTAGATACACCGGACCCTTTCCCTCTAAACAGAACTTCCCCACGGGAAGGGTGAAACGGAAAGGAGATAGGATTAATAATTCCCCCACACAGTGCCTGCCAAGCATGTGCCCAGTCTCTGATGGCTAGCAAACTCCACAGGTCAGGGAACCATGACACTGACAAAGACAGCGCTATGGGAAGCATGTGGCTGTTAAACTGCCATCATCTTTCCCAACCCACTAGGAGATCTTGGACAACTCTCTTGCTGTCTCCAGGCCTCAGTTTTCCACTCCACATAATGGGCTTGTCCAGTCCTAGCCGAGATACTGGTAGGATCAAATAGGATGGAATTTGCTTTAGAAAGAAGTGAAAGCCACCACACAAAGGAGACATACTGATGTTCTCAGAGACCTTGACCGGTCTCTCACTGGGAACTGAAAGAGGCAGCTGGAGGGTAGAAACAACTACTTCGGATGGTCAAAGGGCCTAGGTGTCAGCCCTGTGCTGTCTTTTACTCTGCCCTGCCACTCATCAGCTGGGAGGCTCTGGGCAGTGCCCTCAGCAGTCACGGAGGAATTTCTCTAATAGCAAGATGAGCAGACGGGAGGGCATCCTTCTGCCTGGCTATCACCCTTCCAGCAGGTGAGTGGGCGGCAAGACTTCCTGCAGGTTGCTCCCCGCAGAGGGAGGGCAGGGGAACATTCAGATACAGTCCAGAGGGGGACAACCTGCTCCACTGGGCCCAATGCCCAGGTCCTGGCTGGTGTGACTGCAGGCAGTTTCCCAGTCTGGTCCGTGCCCGACCCTGCCACTCAGCCTCAATGACCAAACGTAATCACCTAAGCCCAGGCCAGACACAGGAGCTAGAAAGTCAGAGGGTTTCTTCCCCAAGGGTTCAATTTCCTCCCATGAATGGACAGACACAGGCAAACTCGTTTCCTGTCCCTCTGCCACAGGAGAGGACAGTGCAGCTCAAAAAGAAGGCCACATTTTTTGAAGTGTTGTGTTGTTGGCTAAAGCCTAGAGAGGCTGAGTAACTTTCCTGGAGTCACACAGCAGCCAGCTCAGAGCAAGAAAAAAAATAAAAATGTCAACTCCAGAAACCGGTCACACCCTCCCCGACACTTCCCCCAGGCTCTGTGTGGGGTAGGAATGGAAAGGACTTACCATTCGCTCCCTAGATCTTCCTCTCTGGTAGCTCAGAAGATCTGAAGCTGGAACCCAGGGGCTGTGTCCACCTTTGTAAAAGTGAGATTGTAAACTGCCCCTCACTCACCCTGGATAATAGTTAGCCAAGGATTCTTGCACTAGCTGGGAAGAGGGACGCAGTCTGCTGTCACCAGCCCCCAACTGAGAAGGCCTGACCCACCCTAGAACTAGGCTCTAAAAACTCCCAGAGGCACCCCCAACTGCTCAATCCTCTCCGTAGCTCAGTCGCCTTTCACCAAAGGTGGAGGTCAGCGACCAGAGGGAAGACTGCACCAGCCAATCCCTGAGGCCGCCCTGGGGAGGAGGAGCAGGCTTCTAGCCCAACTTCTTAAAGACACCAGAGCGAGAGGTGCAGAATCCAGAAGCGACCCGGCGGTACGCCTCTCCTGGAGGGTGGGGGTTGAACACGGGTTGGCGGGCTCCTCCTGACTGCAAGAATCTTATATTCCGTCATTCCTAGGACCGCCCCCTTTGCAGCACTCCCGGCCTCTCCACCACCGACAGGCAGGCAAGACTCGAACCAGACCATAAGCCCGGGATCATCCCCTTCCTCCCCAGCCCGAGACATTCCCACATTCCCCCTCTCCACTCCACCGCGCCCAAGGGGCTCCGGGAGACAAATTCTGGCTGCTATACAAGTCAACTACGATGGCTGAAGTCAAAATCACGCTCAGGGTCACTCCTGTAGGGGGCGAAGCCAGCCCGGGGTCATAGGTCTCAAACCCTCATGTCCACTTGGTTAAACTCAGGTCGATACCAACGCTGTAGCATAGGTCACTGCTCCAGGATTGCCCGAACCTATCTGGGCTCTGGGGCCCAGCCGCGTGGAGACAGCTTACCCCTAACATACACATCTACCAGCCCCAAATTCCCGGGCCACTCGCACCCACCCGCTCCAGCGATCTTCCTTCGGCGCAGTGAGGGTGGGCGTACAGCGGGGAGCTGGTGGTACCTGTTTCCTGAGCGCCTCGAAGGCTGCGCTGATGGTGTGCACCCGCGTCCGCTCCCTGGCGTTAGCCAGGAGCCTCCGGGTCTGCTGCAGGGCTTTGATCTCGGAGGAGGCGGCGGTCGCTTCGCCTGGCCGTTTCCTAGGCGACGCAGAGGAATCCGGGTGGTTATTGTAAATTACGTGTGAAATTGACGAGTAGGAACTTTCCCCGGGGCGCGTCGGGGGCGCCGGGCGCACGGAGGACGCTGGGGGCACTGGAGGCGCGGGGCGCGCGGGAGGCGCGCACAGCAAGATGCGAGGACGCAGACCCTGCTCCCTACACTGCTGTACCTCGGAAGCCCCGAAAGTCTGGCCCTGGGGTGCCGAGGGTGGCGGCGGTGCTGGCGGCTGCGGCGGCGTGGGGAGTCCCGGCCCCACTGCGCCCAGGGCGAAGCCGCGCTTCCGCGCGTCCAAGACCTCAGGCACCCGGACGCCCCCGCGTTCTCCTGCTGTGTCTGCTCTGCCACCTGGGAGGACAGCCGGCGCCACAGGGGCTGGCACCCGGGCCAGGGCCGGCTGTAGCCGCTGGGTCCTGTCCCGCAGCCCGTTGGTGGCGGCGGCGGCGGCGGCGGCGGCGGCGCCGGGCTCCGGCGCTTCCAAGTCCAGTCGGAAAGTTTTATAGCCGTTCGCGCGCCGCGCCGGCTCTTTGCCTTTCCTCTTGAGCTTCTTGAGGCCGTTGAGCTCCTTGACGCACACAGTCTTCCACGGCCCGTCCTCGAGGACCGGGATGTGCTTCATGGCGCGGAGAGCGTGCGGGGCAGGGGCGTGGGACCGGCGGGACGCACGCCCGCAGCGCAGCGCTCGCTCTGCACGCCGGCGGGTGCAGCCTCTGCCCCGCCGCCCGCGCTCCGCGCCGCTCAGTCTCTCGCTCTCCGCGCGCTCTCTCTCCCTCCCTCCTCCCTCTCTCCCTTTCTCCCCCACGCCCCGGGGCAGCTGCGCCGCCGGCTCCGCGAAGCCGCCGGGTTGGCAGTTCCCGAAGCGCTCAGAGTGTCATCTGAAGTGGCTGCCGCGCTGCAAGCCTTTCAGGAGAATGCCCGCTGCGCTCCATCTGTGTTTGTTTAGCCTCAGTTTACACAGAAGCCCGGTTCGCGAGATCAGTCAGCGCCGCCGCCCGGAGAGGAGACAGCTCCCGCCGCCGCCGCCGACTCCCTAGCCCCGGCAGCCCGAGCCGCGAGCGCGTTTAAAGAAACAGGAAGCATTTTTCAAAACAGCTGGGCTGCCGGCCGCCTCCTTTGTCCGCGTCCTCTCTACCACCTCCCACCCCCATCTCTCCTTTCCAGAACCTGCCTCCTCTCGCTCCCTCCCCACCCCCCTACTCCAGTGGTGGCCCTTCTCTCTCCCCAAACGAGAGCCCGCTGCCTGCACCTCCCCAAGCACTTGGCTTCTGGGTGCTTCGACCCTTCCCCAAATCAGAGCTGAGCCTTCACCCAGCACCTTTCTGTCCGCGCTTCCATCCCGGAGCCGAGACGTCTCTGCAATTGTCCGGCGACCCTCACCCACGAAGGCGCAGCAGCCTCGTCCACTGTCACCTTCTTGGTCCCCGGAGGCCCCCCGTTTCCCCAAAGTCACACTGCGAGTCGGAGGCTGCAGCGGAGGGTGGTGACTGTGGGTTCAGACATCTCATGTGTGCGATTTCAGAGTCACCTGGCCCTAGGCAGCCGGCGACGCCCGGTTTTACTCTCCATGGAACGAGAAATGCACTGGACATCTCCGCCTAAGACACGCGGTTGTTGCGAAGGCTAAAACAGAAAAGTTCCAGGCAGACAGAAGATGCTAGTCAAAAGGCAACTATGACCGTTCCTGGTAATAACAGAGGGCGTGAAGAGCCCGAGGAGCAGTTTTCTGGGTTCAAATCCACTCTCTGTCACTTACTGAGTGCCCTCGAACAAGTCTGACTTCTCTGTCTCTCCCTTTCCTCCGCTGTAAAACGGGCTTGATGACCACACCTCGCTCCCGAGGCTGCTGAGACAATTAAACGAATGTATGAGTGTAAAGCTCTCACAACAGTGCCTGGCATGAAGCGGAGGCTTTGCACGTGCCCGCTGTTAATGTCAAAGGACAAGAGTTGAGCCCACTGGGCAGAGTCCAACCCCTTTGCCATCCCACTCAAGATTCTAGGAAGCAGTCAGGCTAGCAGGTCCTGCCCCACCTCACTGGAGGCCAGACTCTGGGTTGCATCCCGCTGAGAACCGGCACTGGGGTTTCACTCCCTCCTGGTCCTTTCTCTGAGGCAAGTCCTCCATAAGGTGGGCCAGGGTGGCTCAAAGCCCCAGGAGGTGGGTTTTGGAGGAGAGATGCACCTGGCCATGGCCTCCAGCCTCTGCAGCCACTGAAGTCTTTATCTGTCTGGTTTCAGTCCTGCCCTCACCAGATCTGCCAGATGCGGTGGGGAACTCAGCACCACCCAGGACACTGCTGAGAGTGGAATGACGTCTCTCCTCCAGGGCAGGCAGATGACTTGGGGGTCTGCAGCACACAGGGTCCTAGGGGCTAGGATGAGGGTCAGGACAGAAGACTGAGGAGCGGAAGCCCCAAGTGTACCCTGACTTTCAACCATCGAACTCCCTGACCGTGAGTAAAATATTTTATCTCACGTGGGCTTTGTATTCTCATGTGTCCTTGGGGATAGTATTTCTGTCCAGCTAGTCTTCCATGGGGATACATGTTGGCATAGTGGGTTAAGCTACATCTGCTAACCAAAAGGTTGGCAGTTCAAATCTACCAGGCACTCCTTGGAAACTCTAAGGGGCAGCTCTACTCTGACCTGCAGGGTTGCCATGAGTCGGGCCCATCTAGACGACAGTGGGGGGGGTGGGTAGTCCCCCGTGGTACTCTGGAAGGTAAAAAAGCATCACAGATATGAAGGGTCTTGGACATATATGCCTTAGTATGTACTGTGTTTATGTATGAACACACATAACCCAATCAAGGAAACCAAACCTACTGCTGAGTTGATTCCAACTCATAGCAGCCCCCCTAGGACAAAACAGAACTGCCCCATGTGGTTTCCTAGGCTGTAAATCTTTATGGAAACAGACTGCCACATCTTTCAGCAGTGGTGAATTCAAACCACCAACCTTGCAGTCCGCAGTGGAGGACTCGTTCCTTCATCCCAGGTGTCCCACACACACTTAAGCATGCTATGTGGTGAGAGTACTCAATGCTGAGTCTTGTTTTTGTCACTGAGATCATCCCCAGCATCAAAAAGCATGTGCTGCCCAGGGCACCCCTGCCCCTAGAAACCTAGCATCTTTCTACACCTGATCTCCATCCTGAAGACCCAGGACATGCCCGCAGCAAGAAGCCCTCCTTTCCTGCTGAGACAGAATGTGCTGGTTGTGCCCACAGGGGCCTCTGCCGAGCCCGCCAGCCTGCGCTTACTTACCAGCTCCAGCCTGCCCTCCTCCTGCTTCCCACAGCCTTGGTCTCAGAGTTCCTGGAAGACCACCTGTTGATTTCTTCCCTGTCTCCCAGAGCCTGAGCCCTGACCTGGGGGCCCAGAAAACATCTGTTGAAGGACAGTCAGCCCCTGTGTCTTTTACATTCCTGAAGGACAATCAACCCATGTGTGTTTTGCATTCCTGTCCAGAGACCCAGAGACCCGGAGACCTGGAGACCAGGAACCCAGAAAAGGCTAAGACTCCAGAGGGCCCCGCCCTAGGGGATCCAGCCAGTCAGCAGCAGTACCGCTAAGGTAATCTTGGAGCCTGCTTTTCCCTGGTTCCCCATCTGTGAAATGGGCATGGTAACGATACGCCTCCTAGGGCTGGTGTGAGGATCAAGAGGCTGTGCCTGCAGCTTTGAGTGTGACACCTGTAGCAAAGTAAGTGGTGCCTTTCGGCCTCCTGGTCCGTGGAGCTGCCAGGGCCCTCCAGGCTCAGGACACATTTGCAGGCTGGGGGGCCTGTGGCTGGTTGAGGTGTGTGAGGAGGCCCCGGCAAAACTGAAAATCATCCCTAAAGAGACGTTTTGCACTTAGTCACGCATCAAGAGCTCCACTCATTGATGATAATAAGCTCCTCACCAACTCCTCCAAAACAGAGGAGAAGGTCACTGATGTCCTATGGGGATGGAGTCGCTAGGAAGGTCAGCTGTGCTCTGCTGGGTGGATTTAAGCGGGACCCAGACCCAGGCTCCAGGCCACAAGGGTGCATCTCACTCCTTACCACGTCCCTTTTCCCTGCTGCTCGAGGGCTGAGACTCTGGGGTTGGCATGGGAGGGGTCTTGCTGCTCACCAGCTGTGTGGCCTGGAACAGCTCCTTCACCTCTGTGGGACTCAGTGATGTATCTGGGCATTTTCTTGTTAGCCGTAATGGGCACGATATACCAATTCTTCATGGGGAGAAGATGGTAAGTGCAGGAACAGGAGGATTTGAATGATGGGAAGAGTCCTTGTTACCGCCATGCTCAGATGGTCGGGTCACAGACTCACAAGGTCCAGACTAGCTGCTCATGTCCCCCAGCCTAGCGTCAAACGTAGCCTTCTCTGTCCAGCTGGTAAGCTGGGGAGAGAGGCCAGCCGGGCAGCACCCCCTGGTGGTGTGACATTGCTGGGCCCGTACACAACGACAAGTCTCCCCACAAGGAACATCTTGCACGTTCTGCAGCAAGGAGCGGCGGCCCTGAAATGACATGAATTCTCCCAGTTGCCAGAACAAAAAGGCTCTAGAGGCTCCAGGCGGCTCCACCTTTGGGATGGAAGAACACAGACACCCCAAGGAAACCCATGCTCTTCCTTAATTTAAAAGTAGCTGCAGCCATACATCCACAGGGAACTCCTGCAGTTCACCTGGACCCCGATGAGGACACAGAATGAGGGATATCATCTGATCCATCTGATGACAGATGGATCTTGGCTGAAAGTGAAGAACACCAGAAAGACATTTACATGTGTTTCTTCAACCCTGTGAAGGTCTTCAACTGTGGGGATCATAACAAATTATTGGTAACGTTATGAAGAATGGATATTTCCGAACACTTAAGGTGCTTATGTAGAACCTGTACATGGATCAAGAGGAAGTCATTCACACAGGAAAAGGGGACACTGCATGGTTTCAAATCAGAAGAGACGAACACCACGGTTGTATCCTGTCATCACACCTAGTCCATCGGCACCCTGAGCAGATGATCAGAGAAGCTGGACGGCATGAACAAGAATGTGGGATCAGGATTAAGAGGAAGACTCATTATCAACATGTGATTCATAGATAACACAACTTTACTTGCTGAAATAGAAGGCAACTAGAAGCAACTTTGAGGAAAGTCAGAGACTCCAGCCTTCAGTACAGATTATACCTGAACTTGAAGGACATGAAAGCTTCACAACTGGACCAATAAATAACACAGGATAAATGAGACAGAAACTGAAATTGTCAGCAGTTTAAATTTACTTGCAGCAGCAATCAAGACCCATGGAAGCAATAATCAAAAAGCCCAACAACGCACTGCATTGGACACACCCACTGCAAAAGACACCTCTTTCAGGTTTTCCAAAACAAAGATGTCACTGTGATGACCAAGGTGTGCCTGACCCAAGTCATGGTCTTTTTAGTCATCTCCCACAGAGGCAGAAGCTGGGCTACGAGAAAGTGAGACAGAGAAGCGCTGATACACTGGAACCATGGTGTCAGCAAAGGATGTTGAATATACGGTGGACTGCCAAATGCACAAATGAGGCTTAGATGAAACACAACTCGAAATATCTTTTGAAGGGAGAATGGTGAGACTTTGACCTGCTTTCACTGGGCGTGTCATCAAGAAAGACCGATGGTTAGAAAAGAACGTCTTGTTTGATAAAGTAGAGGGTCAGTAAAAACAAAGGAAACTCTCCCTGGGATGCAATGATGTGACAGACAAAGCAGCAGACTCAAGCACAGATGACACAGGACCCAGTCACATTTTGTTCTGTTATTCATAAGGTCGCTCTGAGTCAGAGCCAACCCAGTGGCACCTAACAACAACAATCTTAAAAACATCCCCCCTCGAACCCACTGTTTGTGGTTACCCTGGGCTAGTACGATGGTGCCTGTAGAAGATGCTGTATTCTTGGAAAACTGGTCCAGGGAACAGAAGTAAAGCTTGAAAGGGAAGGGGAAGGGAAAGGAAGAGCTAAGGGCTCAGGCCATCAGGAACAGATGCTAGACAGTTAAAAAAGAAAAAAAGAAAACCAAATCCACTGCTGTGGCGTTGATTCCAACTCGTAGTACTACCTTATAGACAGAGTAGAACTGCCCCATAGAGTTTCCAAGGAGTGTCTGGTAGATTTGAACTGCCAACCTTATGGTTAGCAGCCATAGCACTTAATCACTATGCCAGCCAGGTTTCTGCCAGAAAGTTCGACAATAATAATTGCCACCACACAGAAAACAAGTACAGACTGACTAAATCCTTGTAATGACATCAGAAGGTAAACCCATTTTACAGATAAGAAAATTGATGCTCCAAGAGGAAACTTGCCAAAAGAAAGGAAAATGACAGAAGTGAGATTTGAGCCCAGAAGGATGGACTCCACCCTCGCAAAAAAAACAGGCTTCTAACCATTGTATTTCACTGCCTCCTATGAACTACATGACTGGTGTCCACAGAAGTAAGTAAGGGAGCCACCTATGGGGCAGGCAGCTCCCAAGACTGGGGACACAATGTCTATACGATGGCTTCTTTGGCAACCTGTGTACACCGTCAGCATGAGTGGGCTTCTTGCTGTCCGCCTCTCAGCTGGCATTACTGATCTCACTTGGTCCAAACCAATGTCCATCCAGGTCAAGGGGAGCTGGCAGATACCACCTCTGGAAAGAGAAGAGCCTTGCGCATATGGAGGCCTCCCTGTACCTCTAGATCTTGGTATCTAGGCACCAGTGCCTGCCCTGCACTACTGGGTGGAAGCTGCTGAGCAGTTCCTGGGTGCACACACGCCATAGCGGGGACAGAACAGCTCTAGAAAGGTAGCCTCCAGTGGCCACCATCTTCTTGGCTGGATGGGATTTGGGACCTTGGATACTTGCTCTATGACGGTCCACACTCCTGAACTGGGAGTTCTTATTTCTGGTTGTTCAGACTGTCCTGAAGTGGGTATGTCACCCACAAGAGAAAAGGGGGGAAAGCAGAAACTAGGCTGCAGGAGAAAATACTCCTGGTGGAAACAGAATACAGTGTGGATGATGCCAGTGGAGTTACGCTTGCAGCAGCCTGGATGGGACATCGCAGGAGAGTAAGCAGAAGAAACATGCAAGAAGGACACAGGCAACTTCGTCATCCCCCAAGCTTGTCCCCAGCAACTAGTCTCAGCCCCAACACTTACACAACTGTGTCCAGAGGATGGAGACAAGCCATCCTGGCAGGAGGCCCTTCCAGACTCCAGCTAGTCTTCCTTCTGCCTATCTGTATCCACCAGACCACCCTAACTTTGGAAAATTAAGAGAATTTGGGAAATGGGACAGAGACTAGATAAGGGTGCTGCAGTGCAGAGAGAGTGAGGACTTGAGCACTCCCTCTCTGAGACCTGTAGGTTGCACCTTCTCAGCCATGGGGTTGTCCTCTGCAGTTAATGGGACAGATTCCCCTGCAAGGGTCAGGGGACAGAAGTCATGGCCAGAGGGGAAAGGGAAGGGAGAGGAAAGATCCGGGAGGGTAGCCACTCCCAAGCTGAAAGAGCCAAGCATGATGGGCAGGTGGGTGCCGCATGGTCAACCAGCTATCCTGTTAAAATATAGGCCGTATCATGTCTGTGCTTTGCTGGAAATCTCCCAAAGACTTCCTATTTTTCTCAGCTACATTAGTTTACCTTTAAGGATGGCTGCCATCGGTCTCTTTCCTGTCTGCATGTACAGAGAGGTGGAATCTGTTCCCCCATTCCCTTGAGTTTGGCTAGCCAGCAATTGCCTTGGCCAATGGACTGCAGAAGTGGTACTGTAGCAGTTTCAAGCCTAACTTATACTGAGACCGTCTGTTTCCGCTTCCTGCCAGTTAGCCCTTGTGAGAAGTCCAGGACCTTCTGTTGAAGAGATAGGCCACATGGACAGCCCATTGGTGCTAGACCAGTGAGTGAAAAACAGCCAGAAACATTGGCAGACCACGGTACATTCGATATTCCTCACCGACACTACAATTCAAAGGCATCAATTCCTCTTCTGTCTTCCTTAGTCATTGTCCAGCTTTTGCATGCATATGATATGATTGAAAATATTACAGCTTGGGTCAGGCACACCTTAGAGCACCTTAGAGGTCAGCCCATCAGAGCCATCAGATGCCTCCAGCCTCAGCTACTAGCTGATGGAACTCTGAGAAAGAACCCTGGGCAAAAACCACCCAGCTGAGCCCAGTCAACCCCTCAAACCAGGAGAAGGATTACTGTGTTAAACCACTACATTTGGGATGGTTTATAATGCAGCAGTAGAGTAGGGGCCCAAGTCAGCATCTGGTCTTCCATTTCTCTCTGACCTCATCCCCTCCACTCTCCCTGCATCCCATTCACTGTGCTCCCTGACACCGGGATCCTTATTACCCCTTGAACCAGCCAGACAGGCTCCCACCTCAGGGCCTTCTTCACTGGCTGTTCCTTTTGCCTGAAATACGTTTTGCCCAAGTTGCCTCATGACTCACTCCATCCCTTTCAGATGTCGGTAGGTCACCTTCTCTGTAAGGCCGTCCCTGACCACTCTACATAAAACTTTCCCCTTCTCTGTTTTGTTTCTCTCAATAGCCCTTATCACCACCTGATACACTGTGTCTCTTAGGGATTGGTTGGCTTGTTGTCTGTCTACTCCCACCAGAAGGTCCTCTTCAAGAAGGCTTGGGCACTGCTGTATCCCGGCCTCTAGATCGGTGCCTGGTACACAGTAGGCACTCAATAACTATTCGCTGAGTGAATGAAGACCCACTCTCAGTTTGGACCAGAATCTTCTCAGCTGTTCTTAGACAGAAGAAACCAGTGTGTCCAGAGAAAGGAGCGCCTCAGAGCCGCCACCCTGACCCTTGAGAATGAGTAGTTGTTGGTCAGTGTTGCTGAGTCAGTTCCAACTCATAGCGACTCTATGCATGACAGAATGAAACACTATCCAGTCCTGCACCACGCTCACAATCGCTTTATGCTTAAGCCCATTGTTGCACCACTGTGTCGATCCATCTCCTTGAGGGTCTTCCTCTTTTTTGCTGACCCTCTACTCTACCAAGCCTGATGTCCTTCTCCAGGGACTGTACACTCCTGACAACATGTCCAAAGTATGTCAGATGCAGTCTTACCATCTTAGCTTCCAAGGAGCATTCTGGGTATACTTCTTCCAGGACACAGCTGTTTGTTCTTTTGACAGTCCATGGTACATTCAACATTCTTCACCAACACCACAATTCAAAGGCTTCAATTCCTCTTCTGTCTTCCATATTCATTGTCCATCTTTTGCATGCATATGATATGATTGAAAATACCACAGCTTGGGTCAGACGCACCTTAGTCTTCAAGGTGCCATCTTTACTTTTCAACACTGAGTACAGGTGGTGGCATTGAATTCACTTTGTCATGGCTTTGAGTCTCCTCTCCTACAAACCGCATGGACAGAGGACTCAAACAAATAGTCATTCATTCATTTGACAAATATTGAGCTAAAGCCATGCTATATGGGACTGGGGCGGAAGGAGAAGCTCGGCAAGCTTTCTGCCTGCAGGAGCTCAAGCTGAGGATGGACAGCTCCCATGCCTTCTCTTGTTTACCTGTAATGATTTGATATGCATTTATATAGGACTCCCGCTGGGGCTGGGCAAATAGCAATGAACAGAGCAGAACACTGTACTCTCATGGAGCTCACATTCTAGCCAGGGGACATTGTGTCCACCTCAAGGGGCTTTAAGTGTAATTTTTGTTGTTGCATCCAATTGGCCCCAACTCATGGTGGCCTTATTATAACAGAACGATGTCCTGCCTGGTCCTGTGCCACTTTCTTGATTGTTGGTGTGTCTGAGTCCTTTGTCACAGCTGTTGATGGCACGCACCCTCCAAGCTCAGAGCTCAGCTTCCAGCAATGCATCAGACACAGTTCTTGCATACACTACAGGGTTTTCATGGGCTAGTTTACACAAGTAGGCCACCAGGCCTTTCTTCCCAGACTGTCTTAGCCTAGAAGTTCCCCTGAAACCTGTCCACCGTAGAAGACCCTGCCGGCATTTGGAAAAGCCATGGCATAGCTTCCAGCCTCGTAACAACCTGCAAGCCAGCACAGTTGAACAACGTGACAGAGAGGTGGTGGTTAAGCATAGAATGACAGATAATACAGGCCTGGCAAGAGCCGTGAGATAAGCTACAAATGGAAACATTGCAGGAAAAAAAGTGTGGGAATTCTGGCTATGGCAGAACAGCTCTGGGAGGCTTTCTGGAAGAAGAGGTATTTGAACCAGGCTGGGAGAACACTAAGAGTTGGCCAGGTCACTTCCAGGCCAGCACCCTCCCTGACTGCTTCCTCACGTCTTCAAGCCTTTGCTGCTATTCACCTCCTGGCTAGGGCCCCGTAATCCCTCTGTTTATAACTGGAACCACCACCTGATGTAGTTTTCTTCCTGTCGTTTGCACCTCTAGCTCACTCTACGATTCGTTTGTTCGTCAGGCTTCTGGTCTGAGCTTCCTCACTAGAAGGAGACAGAACGTGGCAGGTAAAAACAGCACCCGGGTGTGGGTGACGCCTAGGAAGCATTTTTCCCATGGCAGGCACGGTGAGGGTGTGTAATGGATTGAATTATGTCCACCCAGAACTATGTGGGGCAATTTGGCTGGGCCCTAGTTCCCACTATCGTGTGGTGGTTCTCTACTTGGTGATTGTAATTTTTATATATTCTGTAAATCCTGATCTCTGCTTGTGGTTCATAGGGTGAGACTGGATTATGTTAAAGAGGATTAGGGTGTGACTGTAACACCCTTAACCAGGTCACCTCTCTGATCCAATGAAAAAGGAGTTTCCCTAGGGTGCGGCCCACACCACCTTTTATCTTACAAGACATACAAGGACTGCCAAATAAATTCACAAACTCATCCTAGAAAAAGTGCTACTTACCTCATTCCTGAATATCACTATGGTCACCTTTAAAGTACTCCCCTTGGGGAGCTATGCACCGATGCCAGCACCTAGTCCACCCTGCAAAGCCATTTGGGAACTCTTTTCCTGGAATGTCCAGAAAAGTTGTCATTATATTACCCTTGATGAATGAAATGTCATCAGAATATCTTGCTTTCAATATTTCCTTAATCTTTGGGTAAACAAAAAAGTCACTGGGGGCCAGATCAGGTGCTTGTAGGTGGGGTGGAGTGTTCCAATACAATTATTTGCTTACTGGTTAAAAACTTCCTCACAGACAACGATACAATTAAGTTTGCAAACTTGCCACTGTGCCAATGTGCTCAGTGGCTGTTTTAGTCAGCTAGGGCTGCTCTAACAGAAATACCACAGAGTGGATGGCTTTAACAAAGAAAGATTTATTCTTACACAGGCCGGTAGGTTGCAAGTCCATATTCAGGGTGTCCGCTCCAGGGAAAGACTTTCCCCTTGACGGCTCTGGAGGAAAGCCCGGTATTGCATCAGTCATTGTCCAGAGAGTGTCCTAATGCAAGAACCTCTGGTCTGAACGACGCGCTCTGCTCCCGGTGCTGCTTGCTTGATGGTAGCTGAGGTTCTCAAATTGTCCTTGGTTCTTTTTCCTTTTATTCCTTGCAAGCTAAAAGCATTAAGGGTGGGGCAAGCCATACTCCAGGGAAACTTCCCCCATAGCAGGAATTCACAGCCCCACCCTAATCCTTTAACATACAGGTTAGCAAAACCACACAATGGAGGACAGTCCCAAGATACTGGAAACCATATCCCAGCCACGTGGCTGCACACATTTTTGGGGGGACACAATTCAAACCATGACAGTGGCCATTTGAGAAAGAGTTCCAAAATTGCTTTGAAGCATGGGATAGGTACTGGCATCAGTGTATAGCTTTCCTGGGGGAGTGCTTCAAAGATGACCATGGTGATATTCAACAATAAGGTGTGTAGCACTTAGAACAATTAAGTTCACAGACTTAACTGTCAGACCTTATAAAAGGAAAGGGAAGCAAGCAGAGCGTTAGAAACCTCATAACACCAAGAGAGCAGCACTAGGAGCAGAGCTTCTCCTTTGGACCCAAGGATCCTGCACTAAGATGCTTCCAGGCCAGGGAAGATGGACTCATCACAAGGCCCTTCCTTCAGAGCTGACAGAGGGAGGAAGCCTTCACCCAGAGCCAATGTCCTGAATTCGGACTTCTCTTTGTCAAAGCCATCCACCTGTGGCACTTCTGTTAGAGCAGCCCTACATGGCTAAGACAGGGAACAAGAGAACAGTAGCATGACACAGCCCTTAACTGTTCAGGACCCACTAAGAAGAGGGGACGAGTTCAGCGTTGAAAAGACCTGCCCAAGGAAGCAGCCCTGCCAGCTTGGCTGCATGGGGCAAAATACCCCTAAGAAGGTGTGCAAGCTGCCCCAAAGCAGCTGAGTCTCTGGGGCTCTCAGCTTCCTCTCACCAGCAGCCTGGATTTGCCCGGGCCTCTCCTTGTCCTTATCCTGCCTCATGTCACTTCATTCTTATAGCCTCTGATGGGGACACTCTGTTGGCTTCAGGAAGGAAGGCCTAGAAGCTTCTGCTGGGTCTCCTTGCTCCTTTTCCATCCCCTGTGGGATTCTGGGAAACCCTGATGGCCGAGTGGTTAAGTGCTACGGCTGCTAACTAAAAGGCTGGCAGTTTGAATCCATCAGACACTGCTCACAAACCTGATGGGGCAGTTCTACTCTGTCCTACAGAGTCGCTATGAATCAGAATTGACTCAACAATGGGTTTTTTAACAGGATTCCGTTCCAGCCAAACAATGCCACCCATGATGTTAAACCAATGGTGTTAATGTGAATGGTGTCATTTTTGTAGTTTTAGTTATTTATTTGTTTAAGTTTATTGTTGTATGAGAATTTCATTAAAATACTAGGGAGCTGTGACAACGTGTCTCCTGTCCCTGCAAGGCCACACGTGACTCAGAAGCTCTGGGCTAAATGATATCTGAGATTTCCTCCAGCTCTGACTGGCCAGTCCCAGAGCAAGAGATGTGTTGTCTTCCCAGAACCAGCTAGGTACCTGCCTCTCCTGCCCCCAGCCCCTGTAAACTTAAGTTTCTTCACCTCTAAAAGGGAAAAGAGTAAGGAGGGAAAACTCATATCCTTCAAAGTCTTTAATCTTGTAAAAAAAAAAAACCAGAAGGACGAACCCCACTGCCATGGAGCTGACTCCCAGCAACCTCATATATTACAAGCTAGGACTGCTCCCTACAGTCTACTTGGCTATAATCTTCACGGGTGCAGGTCACCAGGCCATTCTGCCACAGTGCCCCTGAGTGAGTTCAAAACACCAACCCTGGTTAGTGGCAGGAGGCAAACCCTTCGTGCCACCCAAGGTCCTGTCCTCCCATTCCCCACATCCTGGAATTTGTCTTCAGCCCCTTCAAAAACCAGAGCACAACTGAGAAAACAGTGAAACCTTCACTCGTCAGGGAAACAGCTCTGCTGCCCACCCAGCCGTGGCAGAGGAAACAAAACCCTCTCCTAGAGCCGTCAAGCCCAAAGGGACAGCGGCCCAGCCTGGGGAGCCAGCAGGGAGCGAGCAGCTCTTCCCTGGAGCCTCATTAGGGCTTTCTCATCAGGACCCACTTGTCAGTAGGCTAATGAGACTCCGCTTAAGCCTGTCATCTCCTGGGGACTGTAACCAGTCCTCACCGACATGCTCTGTGGAACCAGGGTATGATAACTTTTTTTGAGCAGAACAACATTAAATTCCCTGAGGAGCACATTCCTTCATTGTGAAGTATTCCCTACTCATCTCCCCCATTCCTTCAGAAAAGAAAGGGAAGAAAAAATAAAAGACTTGGCGGCCTCTTCCGTACAGCCTCCTCAAAACAACTATTTTTACAGCACTCTGAAAAAGTCCCAGCTGATGGCGCAGCCAGAGAACATGAGGGGGCTGATGCGATGTGCACTTATTAGCAGTGAAGAAAATTAATGAGACACTAGCTCAGCCATGGCCAAGCTCAAGGGTACTCCACAGACCCCGGGAGCCTCAGAGACAGCTATCGAACTGGTGGTCTCCAGCCTGAGTCTTCAAGACACCCCCTAACCATGTGCAACCCTAGATCAGCACAGCTGGAGGGAGCCTTGGAGATCAGGGAGGGTCTGAAGGATGAATGCTTTTTATCATGCATGCCAAATCTAATCGATTGGTAGGGGCTGCCTGAAACTCTGGTCTACAGGGATTCTGAAGTTGCATCTGGGGTCTGTGGGAAAGAGTGCTGTAATTGATTAGCAGTGTCTGCCATGGTTGACCGAAGAAAACCTCCCCCCCAAAAAACAACAACAAAAAAAAAGCCCGTTGTCTTCTAGTCAGTGGACCCTAGAGGTTAGAGGAGAACCACCCTATAGAGTTTTTAAGGAGTGCCTGGTGGATTTGAACTGCCAGTCTTTCAGTTAGCAGACATAGCATGTAACCCACTACACCACCAGGGTTTCCTGAATGATGGGCAGGTGGTATGAATACCACCTGTTGGCCACATCAGGTCTAATTCAACCTTTGTCTTTTACTGATGGGTAGGACTGAGTCCCAAAGTCCACTGTCTGTAGGTGTTTTCCCACCCTTTTCAGTAGTCTGGCTGCTGGGGGGTGAGTGGCAGATGTTCCAGATGTCTCTGAGGGCTGATGGTGTGAGATCTATAGACTGTCTCCAGTAAGCCAAACAGCTCCTGGTGTTGTTCCCTAGGCTTTGACTCATCGAGACCTCAGGCATAACAGAACAGACCTTAGTCTAACACACGTCCAGTCCGGTGCCATCTTCATGATGGCTGGTCAGCTCGAGTCCACTGTGGCTATCATGTCCATCCTTCTTATTGAGCATTTCTCTCATTTTCCATGACCAACCAGGACAGCCTTTTCTAGTGATTGTTCTTTCCTGATGGCATGTACAGCGTACTAGGTTTGGTTAAGTCAATCAATTACCTGTTTCCTGGAAACAAGCTGAAACTAGTTGTTTGGTGGAACTGACCAGTCAGTTTAACCAACACAGGTGATCTGGGAGGCCGAGGGGACCCCCTCCCCAGCCCATGTCTACCTAACATCGGTGGTCCGTTGGTCAAAAAGAATCGGTGGATGAGACTGGCCAGCTCACTGAGCTCAGGACAACAAAGTCCTCAGGTGGTCAAAGGGATTATGCTCTTCAGATGGTTACTGCCCTTCTGATTTCTTCTCTACCAGCTTGGGGTCATGCTGGTCGAAGCTAAACTGACTGAACCTCCACCCTGTTCGTTCCCACCTTCTCCTGCCCTGGCAAGCCTAACTTACGTGACTCTCCCAGGCTTATAAAAGACCTTGCTTTCTCGGGTAGAAAATAATGTCCTCAATGGACTGGACACCGCAGAAAAGCCTTCTTATCCCTCTCCCCCTGCTAAAATAAATAAAACCAAACCAGCTGCCATCAAGTCAGTTCCAACTCATGGCAGCACCATGTATGTCCGAGTAGAACTGTGCTCCATACGTTTTTCAGGGGCTGATTTTTCAGAAGTAGATCGCTAGACCTTTATTCTGAGACACCTCTGGGTGGACTCAAACCATCAGTCTTTCAGTCAGTAGTCCGGTGCTCAACCATTGGCGCCATCCAGGGACCGTCCATACCCCAAACCCCATGATGTCTGCGTATAGGTTCCAGCATCTTAGAGCCTCCCCTTCCATGTGAGACAATCCAAGGCCATCCAGGTAACTCTTCACTGTAGAACTGGGGAACTGAGGCCTCAAAGGGAAAGGACTCTCTTTCACAGGTGGTGCTGGCAGCCCCAGATCTCCGACTTCACCTCCTGTGGTGTGTTCAGTGCCCTGGGGAAACTCATACATCTGGTTGACTCTGGTTTTACGCTCCATTCACAGCAGCGTAGATGGCTTCTGAGGACCTCCAGGAGTGACAGGTCCAGGGCAGAGGCCTAGGGTGGGGAAGGTCTCGGCATGTGCAGCGGGCACGTGAGGGAGTACAGAGGAGGCCTGACGTGGCATAAAGAGTGGCAGGACTGCCAGTTGGCCCAGCCACCGTGTCCTGGAGACAATGGAAGGAAGCAGGTTCCCTCAGGCCTCTGAGTGCCCGTCACACTGCCGCTCAGGAAGTCTACCTGGCATCTTAGGTCCCCATGGCATCTTATGTCCCATGAATTTTACAGTTCTCTCTTTGGCGGCAAAAAATAGACCCTTACCCCAGGGAGCTTTGAAAAAGTGACCGTCAGTGGACATGGCAAGAGCTCAGGATTTGGAGGGGGATTGCCCAGAGTTAAACTGTGGCTCTCCACTCACAAACTAGGAGCTTGGCTAAGCTCTCCAAATTCTCTGGGCCTCAGTTTCCTCATCTGTAAAGAGGGAATAACATGGCTGCCAACCCTCACAGAATCACGTCATCAATGTGGAGGGCTTGGCACAGGGCATGGCACACAGTAGTGACCTGTAGTATCTGGAACATCTCTCCTTTCAACCTCAAACTACACATGCTTCAGGGCTCAGACCCCACCATACCTCCTCCAGGAAGCCTTCCCTGACCATCACCAGCCCATTCATGCATTCTGCTCTGGGTAACTTCTAGTCTGTCCCTCCTGGCCTGGCCTGTCTGTATTCTGTACCAGGAGCCTTGTTTCTCCAAAAAGCCCATGAGTCATTGGGGGCTGGGAGCGTTGGCAACTCCCCTCACTCTCATGAGCCCCCTAGTTTAAGGGCTGAGAACACAGTGAGTACTGAAAAGATCTTTGCACTCTACCCCCTCTGATTCCAGCCCATCTCATCCCCGAGGTCCACTGATAACTCTAACCCCTGTCTAACTTGTTCCTAATACTTCTGTCTCCACGTCTCCGGGGCTCTGTTTGCAAGAGGGAAAAGTCTGCACACACACGCACACAGACACACACACACATACACACACACAGCCCAGAAAGCATCCAGTTGCTCCCGGGCGGGCTGCCAGTGATTGAGTGACCTGCAGCTTCCTCCCCAAATCACATTCCGCTGGCACAGATCTTGCCCTGCCTGACGCCAGCCTCCAAACTCGCCCCCAGAGCAAACATTTCCAGTTGGCAGTTCAGTCTTGTTTTTCTGAGGCCCTGATTCAGGCTCCCTTGTAGAAAACAGAACACAGAACGCATGGAACAAAACATAAAAGACATTTTAAGAGGAGGAGGGTGAGGTGGGAGGTGTTTGCTCCAAGACACATGGAAAAATAGAAGCGTCGGGGTGTGCAGAGGGGTTTTAAGAGGCAAACACACAGGCTCCCCTCCCCTTCTTTCCCTGTGGTTTTCGGGCTGTGATCAGCTCATTGAGGCCGCTGCCTCCTGCTAAAAGGCTTTACTCTGTGCTCATTGAGAGCGTGAGGGGAGCAGGGAACAGGGAGCGCTTGGGGAGGCTGCTGATCTGGGGAGTCAGTGGTCGCTGTGACAGGAACAGTGTTTGTTCCGACGGGGAAAATTAAAGCAAGAGAAAGAAACGTGGGCAGCCACATCTGCGGACAGCGATGTGAGGTGGCAGGGTGACGGGGTGGGTGTGCATGTGTGAGCGTGTGCACATGCCTGTGGGCACCATGGTGTTTTCCTTCTCAGAATAAGAGCAGCTCAGTGGAAAGATGTCATAAGCCAGGCTCCAGCGGCGGAGGGACGGGCCAGTGCGGAAGGCTGGGGCTGGCGTCCAGGCCTGCCCATGGGGTCAGGCAAAGGCCAGGTGTCAGCACAGGGGAGCTCGGCCAGGGCTCGTTAGTCAGGGGTGGGCCAAAGGGGGCCAAAGGTCAGCCCCAGCTGGGCGCTCAGGCCCTGGGGAAGGGCCGGCTAGGGCCGGGGCTGGAGGGCCGGGGCTCATCACTACTGGGAGGGGATCAGGAGAGTGACAGAGTGAGGCGGGACAAGAAGGGGTGTATGCAACGTGGTACAAGGGAGCTCCTCAGTGCCTGGGGAAGGTAGAATGGAGAGTTGGTCAGCCAACTCTAGAGGAAAGGCAGATTGGCCACACACCTGGCCCAGCCACAGCAGGGCTGCAGAGAACCGCCCACCCAGGGACAAGGGTCCTGTGAGGTAGCATCACAGGACAGAGGGCTTCCAGGACAGAGGGAACCGCAGGGTCCAAGCTGAGATGTCAGGGGCCGGTCCAGCTAAGCCAGAAGAGGTGGTCGAGGACCAGGGTTCAGGGGCCCTCAGGTAAGAAGATACCCAGGTCAGGCCAGGTTGAGAAGCAGAGAGGGTTCAGGCAGGAAGCTCAGAGTTCACCTGGGGACCCTAAGGCTGGGGCCTTCTCCATGGTGTCAACATTGTCCACGTGAACAACAGACCCAGGGGTGCTAAAGAGGTTACCATGTCAGAGGCCTGGTGATGTTTGCAAGTGGCTGTACCTACTCAGCTGGGACAGTTAAGGGAGTCACACAGGCCAGTGGAGAAGATCCAAGAGTCCTGGCCCAGTGCCTCCCAAGGGCTGCTGGGAGGACCACCTGTGTGTCCATCACCTGGTGTGTGGAATAGAAGATACACTCGGCCATCCTATCGACCTGCTAGATCAGCCTCCCCATCTGTTTGGGTTACCAAGGAACCACACCCAGGGTCGCAGCCCAGGACACCTTCCAGCATGTTAAGGCTGAAGATTTCTGGCCCTAGATGATGTGGACAAATTCTTTGATGTATCTTTCTAGACCCTAAGAACCATAGCATTCCATAATCTGCAGTGAAAGTAGCTAACAATCTTTTCCCAGGGCTGTTTTGGCTTTGACTTGGGATATTTCTCAACCCTAAGAAAAGAATCTCTAATAGTGGAAATCCAGCGCTGCAAAAAACCAGAGGGAGGATTTAGTGGTCCCACGGGAAGTCTTCAACAAGCCCTCAGACTCACGGCATCATGTGGTAGACCCTCAAAGGCACTACCTTTTCAGTTCTCTCCCTTTATTTGTCAGTTCTTAGAATAAGATGTTGACTTTCTAAACATCTTTCAGATGTCTTTTTTTTTAAGTATCATTTTGATCTCGTTGATTTATATTTGATAAGTTTAAAATGCATTGCACGGTTTTCATTTGTGGGCTTTTATTTTATTTTTCATGCTCAAACTATACTGTTCTGTCCAGTGGGAACTCCTTCCAGTTGCCTTCTGAGTTTCTTGACATGACCCCCACAGTGTCTGATGGCTTCTTTGTTTTCTGGTGCAAGATGCCCCTTTCTGCTTCAGATGTGGAAACAGCCAGTGTCCGAGAAGCTTTGGTTCCCTTCAGTGGGCAAAGGTGCTTAGAGACCACAATTTAGGCACTCTGCATGCTCAGCCCAAAACAGTTTATTTTCTGCTTCTCTCTCAACCCTGTCCACACAGAATTTGGGTCTGAGCCCAAGGGCACGTGAGGGATACACCAGGCTCTGCCCCATTAAGTGTATTTCTCCTGGAGCTCAGACTGTCTCCTCCTGGGAAATAAACCTCCTTCCTTCTTCTCCCTTCCCAAAGGTTAACCCTAACCCCTCAGGGCTGGCTCATCAGCCCCAAAGCCTTCTTCACCATCTCTCCTGGGTTTATAACATATTGTGAGGAACACAGATATTAAAATCAGACCTCAAGGGAGTTGCTTACCTCCCTATACCATGGTTTCTTCATCTGCAAAGCAAGGTTGGAAGTATTTCCAAAGAGATCATTCAGGCAAAGTTCTTAGCACAGTGCTTAGCAAACAGTAAGCACTTGAATGCTTTATGCATTTTTATTATTATCTGCTAGGGAAACCTACAAAGTCCTCCTGTATACAAACAGAGCTTCCATTAGTCTTTTCCAATATTCCCAAGGCAGGAGGGCCCCCAAATTCCCACATTGCTATGAAACAGAGATACGATGGTGATCTGTGCTGGCATTAGGCTTATTAAGGGGACTGGGGTGCTCCCCAGCCGGGAAATGAGCATTCAGAGGAAATAACACTTCCCTGGAGAAATGTTATAAGTTGCAAGAAACAAAGTCTCACACTAACTCCAGCAAATGTGTGTATGGTGGGTGGTAGGCACTGTGGGGGCAATAAAGGTGACTGGGATGGCAGAATGGCAGGGCCTCAAGAAGCATATGGACCCATGGGGACCTAGGATGGCTCTAGGGACCAGGCCCCCTCTCTATGTGCTCCTTAAGGTAGAGCACAAATATGCCTGTTCCACCTCCTTCCAGGCACGCGTCTTGCACAACTCCTCACCTGGGAGTTAGACCTGGCCGTGACGCTAGCTTCAGCCATGAACTGTAAGCAAAACAGATGTGTGCCACTTCTGCACAGAAGGTTCAAGAGCCAGTGTGCAAATGGCTGCATCTCCTGCCCTCTGTGTAGCTGTGGAAGCATGTGTCAAGGTGGAGCCTTGATCAGCCTGAGATGTCACACGACTGCAGAGAACAGAGAGACCCCACTGACCTATAATAATGCATGGTCCTCAGCCACTGCAATTTGGGGGCTGTTTGTTCCAACGCAGGCCCTAGCCTATTCCATGTCTCCCTGCGTCTTTCTCACGGTTCACTCCTTCTCTCAGGGAGTTGGCTTCTTTCAGGAATTCCCTCCATCCTCTTCTCTGCAGTCCAGCTTTTTCTTTCCCTGAACCCTAGAACAGTTCTTCTTTCCCTTGTGTAGCCCTCACCTCCTCCTTATTTCTGCTCCTGTATGATTCTGACTTGTTATCCTGGCCCTGCCTGTACCTACCTTGTTCTTCAGGACGTCTTAGTCCAGAGAGACAGAGAGAGATTCAGTTGTTCAGCTCACCTCGTGGTCTAGAGACTTGGGTAGCTGTTGCCCATTCTATAGACTGGCTGTCTGGGCTAGACAACCAACCCCTGGCCCAAATAGCTATAAAGGCAGTGGTAAGTGAGAGGCTGGCATCACTTAACATGAAACATGGCACCTGCCCAAGGGCTGTGGGAAGAGCATGGCCACCTGAAGAGGGCTGTGAATGGGCAGAGACCAGAAAACAGGGGTGGGGAGGAAGGTATTTGCATTTAAGCATTAAGTTACATTGACCTTCCTTCTACAAGAAACCAAACATCTGGCAGCAGCAAGAACTCTTTAGCAGAACATCTGGATACTCACTCTGCACAGCGTGAAGCAGCTGAATCCTTGGCAGCAACTGTGTGAGTAACTGTTGTGGGGTCTCCTCTGTGTGTTTAACATCACACTTGTGCTTTCTTTAGCTGTAACAGGAAACTAGATCCAAGCTAGCTGAAATTTTCCAAGGGAAATTCTAGCTCACTGGGTTGGGAAGTCCAGAGATGTGGCTAGCTTCAAGTAGGCATTAATCTAGCAGCTGAACTGTCATGAGGGACTGTGTTGTCTATCCACCCTGCTATCAGCTTTGTCCCACACTGGCTGACTTTAAAAAACCAAACTAAAACCACTGCTGTTGAGTTGATGCCAACTCATAGCGGCCCTATAGGACAGATTAGAACTACCTCATAGAGTTTCCAAGGAGCTCCCGGAAGATTTGAACTGCTAACCTTTTAGTTAGCAAATGCAGCATAGAACCACTATACCACCGGAGTTTCCAACCCCAAACCCATTGCCATCAAGTCAGTTCTGACTCACAGAGACCCTGCAGGACACAGTAGGTCTGTTCCATAGAGTTTCCAAGGAATGCCTGGTGGATTTCAACTGCCTACATTTTGTTAGCACTTATAGCACTTAACCACTACACTACCAACGTTTCCTGAGCGGTCCCCAAAAGACTACCAAAGTCCCCATGGTTCCAGTGAACTTGTTCACGTCAAAAAAGCAAGATCATGTTTTTCCCAGTGTTCCTATCAAGGGGGCTGACATCTGCTCTGATTGGACAGAATGAGGTCACATGCCACAGCTCATCCTGTCATCATCTCTGAAGGGTAACAGAATGTGCTGACTGGCTTGGTCCTGTGATTCACTGTTGGAACTAGAATTGGAGTGGGCTTCTTCAAAACTTCATGGATTCCCCAATGGAAGTTGGAGGATGCTGGGAAGAGGAAACAGGGGGCAGACATAGGGTCAGGATTAGTGTTAAGCAACTGAAAAGCTTAGGGTGTAAAATGTAAGGAAATTGTAGAAGTACGGTTCTGGCTCGGAACCTCCTGTGAGGCTGTAGTTGTCAGCTAGGGCTATAGTCACCCGAAGAGTTGACTTAGGCTGGAGAATCCATTTCTCAAATGGCTTCCCACTGTGGCTCTTGGCAGAGGTCTCAGTTTTTCGCCACACTGGACCTCTTCGTACGGTTGCTGGGGCATCCTTGTGGCACGGTGGTTGGCTTTCCCACACAGTGAGTGGTCCAAGAGACAATAAGGCAAAAGCTATAAAGAGTTCTACGACCTGGTCTCAAAACTCACACATCATCACTTCTGCCACTTTTATTCATTAGAAATGCATCACTAAGAAGGTAAGACAGTAAGTACACAATACTGTGGAAGCCAGCACAAGTTGTCCAAGGCAAGGTCATGGGAGCTCCGTAACACACCCTGACTCTGTGAGGGACCAAATTATTGGGCTGAGAGCTGTTAGAATATCTAACTAAACTGGTGCAACATACGAGGTCTAACAATTAAGTTCATGAACTCATCCTAGAAAAAGTGCTACATGCCTCATTGCTGAAAATATCACTATGGTCACCTTCAAAGCACTGCCCTTGGGAAGCTATGCACTGACGCCAGCACCTATTCCACCCTTCAAAGCAATTTTGGAACTCTTCTGGAATGGGTATCAGAGCTGTCGTCATATTACCCTGATGTCCTGAATGTCATCAAAATGTCTTCCTTTCAATATTTCCTTTATCTTTGGATAAAGAAAAAAACTCACTGGGGGCCAGATCAGGTGAATTAGAGAGGGTATTCCAATATAGTTATTTGTTACTAGCTAAAAACTCTCTCACAGATAACTAGACAATTAAGTTCGTGAACGTGCCACTGTGCACAGAAACAGTTCCAAAATTGCTTTGTAGGGTGGACTAGGCATTGGCATTGGTGCAGAGCTCCCCAAGGGGAGTACTTCAAAGGTGACTGTAGTGATACTCAGGGAAACGCTGGTGGTGTAGTGGGTAAGTGCTATGTCTACTAACCAAAACGTCAGCAGTTCAAATCTGCCAGACACTCCTTAGAAACTCTATGGGGGCAGTTCTAGTCTGGCCTCTAGAGTCACTATGAGTCAGACCCAACTCAATGGCAGTGGGTCTTTGGGTAGTGATATTCAGCAATGAGGTATGTAGCACTTAGAACAATTAAGTTCACAGACTTAACTGTAGGATCCTATAGCTGATAAAGAAAATGTTCTACACCCTACATCGGTGAGTAGTTCCTGGGGTATTAAAAGCTTGTGATTCTCCACTGGTCTCACCCCCTCAGGAGCAAGGGAGAATGAAGAAAACCCAAGGCCTAAGGGAAAGATGAGTCCCAAGAACTAATGGACCACAGCTCTCACAGCCTCCACCAGACTGAGTCTAGCACAACTAGATGGGGCCCAGGTATCACTACTGGCTGCCCTGACAGGGGTCACAGTGGAGGGTCCCAGACAGAGCTGGAGAAAAATGTAGAACAAAATTCTAACTCATAAAAAAGGATCAGACTCACTGATCTCACAGACTGGAGGAAGCCTGAAAGGATGGCACCCAGATACCCTTTCAGCTAAATTTTACGCTTGAGCTAAAGATTAGACAGACCCATAAAACAAACTGAGATAGAGGGGCACACCAACCCAGTGACAAGGCTTAGAAGGCAGGAGGGGACAGGAAAGCTGGTGATTGGGAATGCAAGATTGAGAAGGGAGAGTGTTGACATGTTATGATGTTGGTAACACACGCCACAAAACAATACAGGTACTAATTGTTCATTGAGAAACTGGTTGTTATGTAAATTTTCATCTAAACTACAATTATAAAAATATAAGCAAATATTTGAGAACCATCGAAAGAAGGAAGGAAGGAAGAAAGGAAGAAAGGAAAAGGAAAAGAAAGAACTGAGTCAGCCCAGCCCCTACTCAATCTGTAAACCCTGTTGCCAACTCAGTTCCAACTCGTAGCAACCCTATATAATAAACTAGAAATGCCCTATAGGGTTTCCAAGGAGCATCTGGTAGATTTGAACGGGCAGACCTTTTGGTTAGTAGCTGTAGCTCCTAACCACTAGCCACTGGGGGTTTCCAGCCCCACACAAGGGGAAGGCAGCTAGCTGCCACTATCTGAGTATTGAAGAATCTGTGGGCATATTGTAAAGCCATCACATGAGGCATCGCTGAAGCTGCCCTAAATTATGGTTTTCTTACCTCTCAGCAGGAGTCTCTGGGTGGTGCAATGGTTAGCACAATCAACTGCTAACCGAAAGGCATCCAAAAGAACCTGGAAAGAAAGGCCTGGTGATCTACTTCTGAAATATCAGTCACTGGATGTGTGTCAGTTCACCACTGACACACATGTGGCTGCTGTTAGCCAGAATCAGCTCTGTGGCGACTGGCTGACGTCTCCTTACCTGAGGCCAAGATGCCACACACACGTTACCTTAATGTGCCAACTTGGTAATGATTGAGAAGGAAGGCAAGGACTGGCCAGCAGCCACTGCTCTCTATTTCTCTGATAACAGAATTTGGTTTTATTCCGGAATCCAGTGGCAATGGGTTCAGAAAAGGTGGGCCTTATCTTTGTGATTGACAGAACTCAACCATGCCAATCCCCTTTCCTCTTGTCAGAAATTGGTTTAAAGGTAGAGATGTGCCCCCTGTTCTGGCCAGGGCAGATCTGGTAGAGAGGTTCTCTCAGATAAAAGACGCTGGCTGAAAGAAGACTTCCTTTGCAGGAGAAAGTCACATTCTGCCACAGATGTTAGAACAAGCCAAAGGAAAAACTATGGGGACAGGTGAGAGGGTGATCCAGAGCTCAGGCATCACAGCACTGCCTGCCTCTGAATTTGTCATCTGGGGAGATTATAAACGTTCATATTGAATATTTTGGTTGTGTTTTCTTTTTGGGGGGACCCAAAGTCATCTGACTGATACAGGAGCTGGCCCTACACATCCGCCTTCATGCAGCTGAAAGAAACCTGCACAGGGTCCTTTTTTGTCTCCCGAAAGAATCTGACTCAGCGCACCTCACACCCTTCTTCATGACCAGCAGGCACCCTCTGGAGCTTCTTTCCTTGATGAAGCAGAACCTGCACTTTGTCTCTTTTCCTTCACTTTAATGCAAACGTTTTCCCAGAGACCCTCACAAGGTATCCACAGTTCACCTTCAGGTGTGGGACTAGGAGCAGACTCATCATCGCCTGGGAAGAGAGAGGGAGTCTGGCTTCCAAGGAAGCTGTCGGAGACCCTCAGAGCTAGTTGCTCTGGGGCGGGTGCCAGGGGTGCCAGAAGGTCAGATCCCACAGCGGGTGTGAGCTGCTCCAGAGAATGTTTTCCCTTCTCTCCTTTTTCCCTCCTCCTTGTATGAGCTTCTCTTCCTGTTTATCTTCTCTTCCTCTCTGAGCACCAGTCCCCAGTATCCACCGTCTCCTTCTTTCTTATTGTGACAGATTCTTGTTCAGACATGTGGATGCTCCTAATAAAGACTCCATTTCCCAGCCTCCCTTGCAGCTAGATCTGGCCACATGACCAGTGAGAGGGCAGTGGGAAGCGATGTCTGAAACTCCTACTCAGATCCCTGAGGGGAAGTATGTGCCCTTCCCCAGCCCTTTCTCCAACCTGCTTCCTGAAATAGGGGTGAAAACGATTAAGTGCTTGGCTACTGATTGAAAAATGAATCTACGATTCACCTAGAAGAGCTGTGGAAGCAAAGTCTGGCTGTACACTTCCAAAACGTCACAGCCATGGAAACTGTGTAGAGCAGTCTTCCTCTGAACACGTGGGGTAACAGGAACTGGAATCAACTGAACAGCAGCTGGTTTTTAGGAGGCATTTTGGGACATGAGCATGAGGGCGACACTTAGGAATTATGGAACCAAAAAAGAGAAAGGGCCTGGGTTCCCCAGACCACCTGCCTCTGGCTGTTATGTAAGAGAAACTGCCTTCCTGTTTAAGTCATTAGTATTTTAGAGGAAATCCTGGTGGCATTGTGGTTAAGTGCCATAGCCACTAACCAAAAGGTCAAAGGTCAGCAGTTCGAATCTACCAGGTAATCCTTGCAAACTCTATAAGGTGGTTCTGTTGTGTGCTAGCCAGCCAAGTGCCGTTGAGTTGGATAGAGGAGTGCTGTATGGTCAATGGCAGTTGGAATTGACTTGATGGATTTTGGGTTGGCACCTGCTGCCCAGCCCTTCTTCTCACCTGCCCTTCTGTTTTCCTTCCTTCTCTCTCTTTTCCTTCTCCTCTCTCTTCCCCATTTCCTTTCGGTTCTCACACTGCCTCATCTTCCCCTTCTCTCTTCTCGTCAGCCTGTTGGTTCCTTCCACAATGACAGGTGACAGGAACAGACAGCCAAGCCCTCAGCTGGTCTCCTGCTACCTGGTCCCTGTGAACAGGGTCCCTCCCAGGGCCTTAACTGGGGGGTGTCTCATTCCCACCTGGAGGTGCCTCCTGCTGTGTCTAGTTCTGTCCTCTGAGGACCTGTCCCTGGGAATGGCATGGAGAACCAGCCAGGACACCAACTCCAGGCCCCCCGTCCTGGGCCAGAAGCCCAGACTCTGACTCCTACCTCATGATTCCGCAGTGACCGCTGCCATGCCTGGAACTGGACCTCCGCCCGGGCTGGAGACCATCTGGCTGTGCCCTCTGGCTTCCCTACATGGGAATGCTCTGTCAGTCACACCGAAGCCAGCCTGAGCTAGGACCTGAACATAGCTGACTCTTTTATTCTGCAGCCCCAGCCCCAGACTTACCACAAGTGGGTGACAATGGGAGGAGAAAAAAGGCAAAGAGGGTGCTCTCTGACCAGGAGGAGCTTCAAAACACCACCTCACAGGCTCCTTGTGGCATGCCCCTCCACCCCTGCTCTCTGAGCCCCGGTGCCAGCCTTCTGTCCCTGCTCAGCCCTCACAGGCGACAGATGGTGCCTTGAAGACAAGTCCTGGGTTGGGGCCCAGGGTGCCGATGTCAGCTGGTGGCAGGGCGCTCCCCTTTCATGCTCTGGCATGTGCCTGGGGCAGCCCTGGCTCTTCACCTGGCTAAATGGGGCTTAGCAGGCGCAGGGGGCTGGGCTGCAAGAGAGCACATGACTTCAGCAGCTCTGCCAAAGTGGAGACAAGAGCCGTGAGAGGAGAAGAGAGATGGCCTGGGTCCCTGCGTGGGGACAAGAACCCAGAGTGGCCCAGATGTAGAAGCTGTGAGCACATGGCCTCTGCTGGGCCGCACCCCGAGGGATCAAGTGACAAGGGAGAGTGGATGGCAAGTCTCCGTTGGAACCGAGTGCTGTTCCAGAGGGGTCTGACACCCAGGAGGCCTCACCCTGTGCCACAATCAGTCCTAGAGCCACACCCACCGAGCTGATCTGTCTTGGCTGGGCAGGGCTGGGACCGCTTCACCTGGCCACTCCCAGATCGGTTACTATCAGCGCAGAGTCATGATGCCGTGATGTCACCTCAGGATTCTCGAAACACTTTCCATCTGGTGTCAATGCCATGCATGCAGCTGCTCTGGGGGCCGCGCCCATCACCAGCCTGGGTTTGGGATCAGGTATCCTCTTGGAGGCCAAATTCTGGGCAGGCCTAGGAAGAGCAAATTCAAAGGCAGCTCTGAGGGGTGAGGGGGCTGCCAAGGAAACAGGAGGGGCATTTGCCCAGCTAAGTTGCTGAAGCTTCCAGCAAAGTCCAGAGGGGACCCTGGGGCTAGGCCAAGAATCCAGAGGGAGGGTGTCAAAAAGGAAAGCTAGAGACCAAGGTCATTGGTAGGTGCTGTGGAGGTGATTTTGATTCCCAGCCACCCCATGTGATAGAATAGGACAGCTCCGTAGGCAGAGGTACAGCAGGTCAGGTGTGTGCCCTGGGTACCACTGGAGGAAGGGCACTAGTGTGACCTCTTTAATGTAACCCATAGCTGCTGAGTTGATTCCTACTCCTAGAGACACTATAGGACAGAGTAGAACTTGCCCCAAGGAGCACCTGGTGGATTTGAACCGCTGACCTTTTGGTTACCAGCCACAGCACTTCACCACCATGCCTCCAGGGTTTCCACCACCATCACGGTTCCACTATTAACATAACAAACACCTATTTCCAAACAAGGTCCAATTTACAGGTATGGAAATTAGATTTCAACACAAATTCTAGAGGAGTGCAATTCCATCCCTAACCCCATCCATCTCCCCCACTAGCCAAGGACACTTTAAGGGTAGGCTGAGACACCCTGGCAGGGCTAGGGCAGGCCACAGCCCTCCACAGACTGGTGTTCACCACCCCTGGGGGTGGGGACAGGGTTTACAGACAAGTATCCAGGATGCAACAAAAGGTGACATATTTGCTGAGAGACGAGACCCGTGAGGCTGGAACAAGAAGCAGCGGTTGACTAAAGGCATTTTAATAGGCCTTTATCACAGACCCACACACAACTCCAACCCACAGAGGCCTCTCTCTCTTCAATGTCTTAGAGTCCCTGGGGAGGGGTGGGGGGCGCTGAAACAAACAAAAGCACAGCTGTCCAGGTGTCTCCCACAAATGGGAAGCCAAACAGAGAAGAGGCAAGGCGACAGGGGCCCAGGAACCTGGTGGAAGGTCCTCTCTGTTGCCTACTCACCACACGGTACCAGGCAAGGCGCATAGCCAGTTGGAGTGTCCATTTCTTCCTTGGTCCAATGAGACCGTCGACAGCAAAAACCTCTGCAACGTGGCTGCAGGACACAAACGAGATGGCATGTGACAAAGTGCTGGACAAGAAAACACAGCCCACCAATGCCATGTATTCTTATTCAGCCCGTTCCCCACTTCTCTGGTTTCCAGTTCTAGAAAACTGGTGTCCAGTTCTAGAAAACTGGTGTCAGTGACAAAGACCCCAAGGAACTCTGTGACATCGTCAGTTGTTAGGCTGAGAACGAAGCCATGATGCTCTTGAGATGGAGACGGAGGCAGAGAAACAGGCCCCGGCAAAAGCCAAAGTCAAACCTGTTGCCTTCCAGTCAATTCTGACTCATGGTGACCTTGTGCGTTACAGGGGAGAACTGCTCCATAGGGTTTTCTTAACTGTAGTCTTTACAGAAGCAGATCACCAGGACTTTCTTCCATGGGTTCAAACGTCAAACTTTTAGATTAGTAGTTGGCATGAAATTAGTAGTTGGTCCCGCTAGGGACCTCCAGTCCACGCTAAGTGATCCTTAAATTCTGGTTAGTGAAAACATATTTTAGGAAGATTTCTGACTCCAAATGTTTAAAATACAGTGAGGGAGACTTCATTTAGCCAAAACGGCTCAATAAACTGGAACTCTAGCACCTGAGCACTCTGGGGAATCACAAAAAAATTCTCCCCTGGGAGGACCTGGGGCCAGTTCGCAACAAGTATGGCCTCATTCAGTGCTCCCCACTACTAAGTGGTGGGGACGTGACATCAAGGACAAACATGGCACCTTTCAGGAGAGCCAGATTTACTCTAACCTATTTTGTGATAGTGATGCTGCCCACAAGAATTTCCCTAATTCTAAGGTGCCTATTCTTCATATACCCACATTTCAAACCCCTGAATGCACTGATGTGTTTGCTTCATGGCCCTTGCCACTCAAATAAATTGATTTTAAATAAATTAGATATCTTAAAATCTATAGTGCTGCCTGCAACTAACAGAAAATAAGTCCACCATTAAACTCATTTCAGATGGAACTGCAAGTCATTTCCAATGTTGTGTTTATGCTAACACAGGTGAGATGCGTATATGAACTTCTAAGCAAAAGCATGGTCACTTAAAAAGACGTTTGGCTACGGCTGGCCCGCTGCATGCCAAGCTCAAGGCCTCGGTGCCCCTCCCTCTCGTTGGCCCTTGGCCTGGCTTTGAGGGAGATATGCGCCCACAGCTGCCTAAAACCATCCTCTAGGAATAAGCCCGCCCAGAGGGAAATGTTGCCTGGGAAAGTGGTGGTGTGCCACACTGCCCAGTGGAAGGCCGCTGAGCTACAGGGGAGCAAATAGAGCCCCTACTTCCCCTTCCAAACTTCTCCCTTCTGGGTCAGTCCCAGGAACTAATGCTCTAGCCATCATCTCTGTTAAACCAGGAAAGGTTGGAGCAATGGAGACCACACAGGCTCTCAGCAGAGAACGACCCCTGTTGTCAAGGAGTGACCTCATCAGCTAGGCCCATTTCAAACAGCCTGGGCAAATGGGGGAGGAGAGGGGTGGACTGGGAGGAGGCCTGGAATCCCACTAGCTAGAGCCAAGCTGAGTCTTTGTCTTAGGGAAGCCAGCATCTGGGATAGTTCACTCTAAGCCTGGGGTGGGTAGTCTCTTCCCCACTAGCTTAGCTGGGTCCTCGAATCCCCTGATCTTGAAGCTGAATCCCATAACAACCTCCTCAATGCCCCCCTCCTTTGGCCTCCCTCACAATCTCCCTTAACCCAGGTTAGGCCGGCTTCAGCTGACTATCCCAACCCACACCCCTGCCCAGAAGTCCTACACACAGATTTTACAATTTCTAGAAAACCTGACATTTTCTCAGCACTGAATAATATTTCATAGAGTTGCCATGAGTCTGCATCAACTCAACGGCAGTACTTTGAGATTGAGTCTTGAGACCCCTTTGGTCCTTCCGGACACCCTAGTCGTGTAGTGGTTAACTGCTACAGCTGTTAACAAAAAGGCCAGCAGTTCAAATCTGCCAGGTGCTCCTTGGAAACTCTAGAGGACAGTTCTACCCTGTCCTATCAGGTAGCTGGCAGGCAGACTTGGCTCCATGGCAACAAGTTTGGGTGCTTTTCAGGGTTTTGTTTTGTTTGTTTGGTCTTTTTAGACCAGAATTCTGTTTCTCTGCATCAGCTATGTGAAAAATGTCTCAGACTGACACACTGCCTGGCCACTTCTGAGCTAAGTCCCCCAGCTTCTAACTCTGCTCCCTTTCTCCCGCTTTGCCCCACCACGGAGTCTCAGACACTGTTACTGCACTTTACACCGTGGACCTCGGTTAAGTGCATGCCAGTCCCTCTGGGGGCTGAGCCTGTTTTTTTCTTCCTCTGTGTCCTAGAGCCCAGCCCAGAGTCCCCAGCATCTGCAGGAAATGTGTGGCCCTGGAATCCTATTCACCAGCCAAGGTAGGACCTGTTTGATGAAGACGGAAAAAGTGCCCCGCAAGCAGGATTGTGAAATGACAGGGATGACGTGAAGGGGCTTTCGAAACGCTAGAAAGGAGTGTACCCACGTGAACTGCAGCCCCTTGCTATTCTTGGCCATCGGTGGTTCAGGTTTTGCCTCAGGACAGCTGTCCCCAGCCTGCAGTCAGCTGGGGACAGGGCGGTCCGGCCAGTGCCGGCCTCTGCTGCCCCCTCGTGGCCATGGCTCTCAGGGAATCGGAATTTTTCCGGGGGGCAGGGGGGTAGGTCCTACCCGGCGGCTGCCCAAAGAATGTCTCTTGGCCAGATGACGCCACGGACAGCTAAGGCAAAGCTTTCAATGCTCATCAACTTAGCTTGACAGCTGATCTAACAGTGAGACATTCAGTGACCTCATTCACCTTTCTGTTTTCTTATTTCTAAAACGGGCAATAACATGGGTGCGAACACTTCAGACACTCAACTTCTAACCTTGTGATTCAACTCCACCCAAAGGTGCCTCAGAAGAAAGACCTGGTAATCTACATCCCCCAAAATTTGTCACTGAAAACCCTGTGAAACACAGTTCTGCTCCAACACACGTGGAGTCACCCTTAGTCAAAATCCATGTGTTTACTTCGGGTCTTTTTCCTGAGTCAGGTGGCCATTTGAACCCACTATGATGGTTAACTTTGTGTGTCTCTTTGGCTGGCAGGATTCTCAGTGATTAGGCAGTTACTTAATGATGTAGTTTGGCAGTTACATAACGATGTGATCTGGCAGTTAGATAATGATGTGATTTGACAATTAAGGACTGATGTAGCTATCCCCCACAATGTGATCTAGTATGTCCAGCAAATCAGGGTAAGGGTAGTTTTGTCATGTATGTGGCCTGAATCCAGTATACAAGGACTGCCAATTAAGTTCCGGAGCTCACCCTAGAGAAAATGTTATGTATCTCATTGCTGAGTGTCACTACAGTCACCTTTGAAATACTTCTCTTGAGAACTAATGCCAGCACCTAGTCCACCCTTCAAAGTAATTTTGGCATTCTTCTCCTGGAATGTCCACCAGAGGTCTCATCCTATTACCCTTGGTGTCTTCGATGTCATCAAAATATCTTCCTTTCCAAAAACCAACTCAAACTGGATAAAAGACCTAAATATCAAATCTAAAATGACAAAGCCCATCCAAGAGAAAGTAGGAACAACAATGGAAGGTTTAATACACAACGTCAAACAAAGCACAATCATCAGAAGAGAAAATAGATAAATGGGAACTACTAAGAAAGAATCACTATTGCTCATCCAAAGACTTATTGATAGAATCAAAAGGCCACCTACAGAATGGGAAAAAATTTTTGGCAACTCTAAGTCAGACTGATGCCTGGTCTCCATAATCTATAAGGTATTACAAAATATCAATAAGAAAAAAATAAATCATCCAGTTAAGCGATGGGCAAAGGAGATGGACAGACTTCTCTAAAGAGGAGATCCAGGCAGCCGAAAAACACATGTGGACATGATCATGATCATTAGCTATAAAAGAAATTCAAATAAAAAGGACAATGAGGTATCACCCCAACAAGGTTGGCCATGATCCAAAAAACGCAAAACAACAAATGCTGGAGAGGCTGTGGGGAGATTGGAACTCTCCTACACTGTCGGTGGGATTGCAAAATGGTGCAACCTCTTTGGAAAGTAGTCTGGTGCTCCCTTAAAAAAATGGATATAGATATACCATTTGACCCAGTAATTCCACTACTTGAAATATATCCTACAGAATCAAGGCCTTTCACACCAACGGACACATGCACAAGAATGTTTATCGCAGCACAGTCCACGATAGCAAAAAGATGGAGTGAAACCAGATGCTCAGCAACAGAGGAATGGATAAGTATACAATGGTATATATACTCAGTGGAACACTATACAATGATAAAGAACAACGATGATAGCAGGAAACATCTCTTTAACCTGATTTTGACTGGAGGACATTATGCTGAGTGAAAGTAGTCAGTGAGGAAAGGACAAGTAATTGTATGAAACCCCTGTGATAAGAACTTAAAAACAGACTCCCGCGTAGAAGACTTTTTGACAGCTGCAAGGGTGGAGAGGGAGGGAGAGTGAAGAGAGGAGGGCTTAAATTAGATAGTTATTAGAAATTTGGTTGTGTAAAATCGATGACAGCACACTTTAGAAAGAGGATCAATAATAACTGGACTTTAACACAATTTGAGTACTCCCATCTTAACCCAATATTGCAAGAACAGAGTAGCTGGGGCCGGGGGGCCGGGAACCATGTTCTCAGGCAAAATCAAAGGCAATTGGCACAGCTAGCATTTTGCTAATGAGGACTCTCTGCACCCCTCACCAGTGAGTGGAGGCTGGGGTCTTAAAAGACGCCAAGCTGCCATCTGAGAGTACAGCAAATGGTCCCAACTCAACAGGAACGGATGATTACCGAGGACAAGAATGACATGGGGAAAAGAGAACCCGGAAGACAGAGAGACCCACGTGAGTGAGTTTCTACATTGACTCGTGACCAGAAGAACCAGATGGTGCCCGGCCACCACCAGTGATAGCCACGATGGAGCTCACAAAGTTGAGTCTCACTGGCAACAAGAGAATAAATAGGGGTGCATCCTGAGACCTCCAATAAAAGACTGCAATTGATGGTCCAGGGGTTTCGGCGTTCCCCTGGGAGCACGGCCTCTGGCCCTGATGCTGCCCCTGTCCATAAATCATAATGAACATCAACTTTTCAGACAGCAATGGATTGGACTTGGTGATGCAGAATGACTGTATCTTGTGGGAATTTTATGGTTCTATGCATCTATAGGATGTCATCCTGCTGACCTCTTGTTGGAGGAAACGGAGTCAGTGGAGAGGAGGGGATAGGAGACTTTTGGGAGGATAGGAGACTTTTGGGAGGATAGGACATGTATGGAGTAGAAAAGAGGGTTGTGCTGTCACTGGGCAAGGAGAGCAATGGGAGCTGCATATAGGTGAGCATGCGAATTTATATGGGAATGTACATTTTCATTCAATCATAATAAAAAAAGAGGAAGAAAATATGTATCTTCCTTTCAATATTTCCTTTATCTTCTGATAAAGAAAAAGTCACTGGGGGGCAGATCAGCTGAGCAGGGAGAGTGTTCCAATTCAGTAAATTGTTTACTGTCTAAAAACTCCATCACGGACAACTATACAGTTAAGTTCACAAACTTGCCGCCATGCCACCGTATGTAATGGTCATTCCAGAAAGACTTCAAAATTGCCTTGAAGGGTGGACTACACACTGGCATTGGTGCACAGCTTCCCAAGGGGAGTACTTTGAAGGCAACTGCAAGGATAGTCGGCCAGGAGGTATGCAGCCCTTAGAACAACGGAGTTCGCGGACTTAATTGTCAGTTCTCATGTATGGACGTTCTGACAAAGCTCACTTGCTCCCTCTGGGTCCTGCATCTGGCTTGTCATCTGACATCCAGTTCTTAGAACTTGAGCCAGTGGCTGCCTCACTGCCTGTCAGTCTTGAACTCAGTGGCAGCTACGTGAGTCAGGAGAAGCCTCTAGTCTGATGCCTCACCCACAGACTTGGATCTCACCAGCCTCTACAACACCATGAGTCACTTCCTTGAGATAAATGCTTATACCTAACCAAAAAAATGCCATTGCATTCTAGTGGATTTTGACTCATAGTGTTGCTATAGAACCGAGTAGAACTACCCCATAGGGTTTCCAAGGAGTGTCTGGTGGATTTGAACTGTCAACCTTTGGGTTAGCAGCCATAGATCTTAACTACTGAAACACCGATGTGCCGTGTGTGTGTGTGTGTGTGTGTGTAGGCCTATGCTTCACTGGTTTTGCTTCTCTGGACATCTGTCCCAGGGGCTCCTTGGGAGCAAGACCTGCCCATATGCTCCTGTAAAGATTATGCATTGCTGCTGAGCCGATTCTGACTCATAGTTACTGCACATGACACAGCAGAACTGTCTCTTGGGGTTTCTGTTGGGGACTGAATTGTGTTCCCCCAAAAGTATGTGCATCAGTTTGGCTCAGCCATGATTCCCGTGGTAATTGTCCATCATTTTGTCCACTGATGTCGTTTCCCTATATGTTGTAAATCCTATCTCTAGGATGCTAATGCATTGTAGAAAATAATTGACAAAATACAGAAAAGGGTTGTTGTTGTTAGGAGCCATCGAGTGAGTTCCAACTCTTAGCAACCCTGTGCACAACACAATGAAACACTGCCCAGTCTTGCGCCATGTCCACAACCATTTTTATGCTTAAGCCCACTGTTGTGGCCACTGTGTCAGTCCATCTCTTCAAGAGTCTTCCTCTTTTTCACTGGCCTTCCACTCTACAAAGCATGATGTTCTTCTCCAGGGACTGATCCCTCCTGACAACATGTCCAAAGTATGTAACTTGCAGTCTTGTTATCTTTGCTTCCAAGGAGAACTCTGGTTGTATTCCTTCTAGGGCAAACAAAGATCTGTTTGTTCTTTTGCAGGTCCATGGTACATTCAACATTCTTCTCCAACACTACAATTCAAAGGCATCAATTCTTCTTCCATCTTCCTTGTTCATTGTCCAGTTTTTGCATGCCTATGATGCAATTGAAAATACTATGGCTTGAGGCAAGCATGCTTTAGTCTTCAAGGTGACATCTTTAATTTTCAATAGTTCGAAGAGATTTTCAGCAGATTTTCCCAATGCGAAAGTATGTGTATCAATTTGATTTCTTGACTGCTGCTTCCATGGGCACTGATTGTGGAACCAAGTAAAATGAAATCCTTGACAGCCTCAATCCATTCTCCATTTATCACAGTATTGCTTACTGATCTAGCAGTGAGGACTTTTATTTTCTTGAGTTGAGGTGCAATCCATACTGAAAGCTGTGGTCTTTGCTCTTCATCAGAAAATGTTTCAAATCTTCTTTCCCTTCAATAAGTGAGGTGTTGTCATCTGCATAACACAGGTTGTTAATGAGTCATTCTCCAATTCTAATGCTTTGTTCTTCTTCGGATACTCTAGTTTACAAGACATTTGCTTGGCATACAAATTGAAAATGTTTGATACACACCCTTCCTGACTTTAAACCATGCAGAGTCTCCTTGTTCTGTTCACACAACTGCCTCTTGATCCACGCACAGGTTCCCTAAAAGCACAATGTTAGCCACACTTTGTTGTGATCCACACAGTTGAATGCCTTTGTAGTCAATGAAGCACAGATTAAACATCTTTCTGGTATTATCTACTTTCAGTCAAGATCCATCTCACATGGGTTTCGTGTCCTGTAGGGGTGCTGTCCCTTGTCCTGTAGGGGTGCCGTGTGTAGGAATCAGCTCCGTGGCCTTAAAGATTTTCAGTATTGGCAAAGGAGGAAGACGATGTCCAAATAGTGTTGGTGGGAATGCAAATTGAGAAAGAAAGGAAGGAGGGAGGGAAGAGAGGGAAGGAAGGAGGAAGGAAAGGTTTGGAAAAGACTATTGAATGTCCAAGGAGCTCTACAGTCATAATGGTTAAAGCACTTGACCACTAACTAAAAGGGTCAGCAGTTAAAAACCCACCAGCCACCCGGAGGGAGAAAAACATGGAGTCCACCTTCCTAAAGATTTACAGCCTTGGAAACCCTACTGTTCTACTCTGTCTTATAAAGTCACTGTAAGCTGGGAATGACTCGACAGCAACAGGTTTGGTTTTGGGTCCTGGGTGACAAAAAAGGTTAAGCACTCAGCTGCTAACTGAAAGGTTGGGAGTTCAAAAGTCAATGAGAAATATCTCAGAGGAAAGGACTGGCAATTTCCAAAAGTCACAGTTTGGAAAACCCTGAGGAGCTCAGTTCTGCTCTGAAACACACGCTATGTCCATGAGTCAGAATCGATGGACAGCAGTGCATCTGGTTTTCTGGTCTTTGAGGGGAGAGGCCTGGGCAGGGAGGTTATCAAACTTTTTTCTGCGCTTTGACACTTCGGCTTTTTTCACTTTGAAGAATTTACGCTACAGATGTACATGCATGCAAAGTCATTTGAGCTAGGATAAGCATGACAAACTTTTTTAATAGCACAGATTAAAAACAAACCCATTTTTAAGAGGTAACTTGCTCAAATTAATTATGGCACCTTCAAACCTGTGCAGTCATTCAATGGAATCAGGCCACTCTATTCGCACTAAGATGAAACAACCACCAAGAAACACTGTGAAACAAGACAAGTGCCAAACAGTGTATCTAGGCTGCTCTTTTTTTGTGAGGAAAAGAAAGCGAGGGGGGACTTGCAGGCATGTGCTCCTGCACGGAAACTTGACAAGGGTTGCCTGCGGGAAGAGGACCCACAGCACTCACATTTGGGATGGGACTGAGATCTTTTCTTCCCCATACTTTTCTGTACTTTCTAGATTTGTTTTTGGTTGTTTGTTTGCTGTTTTTTAGCTAAATACATTCATCAGCTACTCAACAAAATTCCTACGGGTGGTTAGCTCTGCGACTTAGAGTTGGTCCCATTTCATCACCAACATTATTGAATTGTCCCTGCAGAAGTTATTGAATTGGTGTTTTCTGCTGTGTATATTCTCCACAGACCAAAAAATAAATACATAAACTTGAACCTATTGCCAGTGAGTCAATTCCAATTCATAGCAGCTTTATAGGGCAGAGTAGGACTGCCTCACAGAGCTTCCAGGAGCACCTGCTGGATTTGAACTGCTGACCTTTTCATTAGCAGCCACAGACCTTAACCACTACACCACCAAACCCCACTGCTGTTGAACTGATTCCGACCCATAGCAATCCTACAGGCCAGAGTAGAACTGCCCCATGGAGTTTCCAAACAGTACCTGGTGGCTACCACAGTCTCCACAATAATGACAAACAAACTAGAAAAAATAGATAAATAACAGATACATTCTATGTCGATTTATATTCAATTTTGCACTTCTATGTTAGTATTGCCTTCCCCTCTACAGGAAACCCAGAGGCCCCAGGGTGAAGAATTGACATTCTTCAAGTTGTGTAACCATTTTTACCCTCCTTTTCCGAATTGTCCCTTCCCCATTAACATAAACTCACTGCTCCCTAATCAGCTCCTTCTTCTTCTGGGATTTGTGCCTCAGTTTCCCTCTAGGCCAACCTCCTCTCCGTGGAAATCTGGTGTCAATGGCTCCACCCTCAGCTCTAGAGGCCATGGGTAGAACAATCCAGCAGAGCCTGGAATTCTTGCGGCTTTGGCATGCGTGGGTCCAGGCAGATCAAGACAGATGGCCCAGTCCAAGCAACGGTAACTCTCTTGAGAGTTCTAGGCAAGAAGCACACCTTCCTGCTGGCTGGCACAGAGGTCACACAGCTGAAGCTGAGGCTGCTGTCTTGCCGCCTGGCGCAAGGTCTGTCTGAAACGAGGAGGCTGACCCAAGGGTGGCAGGCGGGACACCAGCTCCTCGGACGACTTTCGGGTTGTGCATCCTGTCGGCACCCACAACCAAGCCTCCCAAGCATTCCTCCACCCAAGACAAAGGGGTTCCTCCTTCTGCCCCTTGAGTAAAAACTGCTGTTGTGCAATCCAGATCACTTTGCTGCCACTTGACAGGATTCCCTCCCAGCTTGGCTGGATGCGTATTCTGTCCCCAGCCTCACGGTGCTGGAGTTCCTCTAGGCCAACGGTCAGTCCAGTGGCCGTGTTCTCAGGGGACCCTCTAGGCTATGAGATCATCAAGTCTGGTCTTTTAGTAGAGCTCTTGATCGACACATCCTTTTTTCTTGTGCCATGGCAGGAACTCTACACTGCGTCCCCTGACAGGGCTGTCTTTGGTGGTGGCCGGGCACCATCTAGTTCGGTCTCATGCTGATGTAGTCTCTCAATCATACGGACACCTTCTGCTGCTGGGCTCGTATTTTCCTCATGTCTTTGATGTCCTTGGTTTTTCTCTGCTCCAGGTGGGCTGGCATCACTTGATGTTCCTTAGATGGCAGCCTGCTGGCTTTTAAGACCCCAGGTGCCACTCACCAATATGGGATGCAGAACAATTTCTTAGGAAAAAAACTAGATACACCAGTTGACGTGGATGTCCCCTGAAACCATGGTCCCCAGACCTCTGTCCCTGCTACTCTGTACTTTAAATTCTTGGTCTTTATTTGGAAAACCTTTTTGATTATGCTGTAGTCCAGTTGGGCTGTCCTGTTTTCTGCTGTATGCTGTCACTCCGTTCACCCGGCCAAATTCCTATCAGCTATCTAATCTATGAATAACCCTTTGAATTATGGTGTTGGTAAAGAATATTGAAGATACCATGGACTGCCAAAAGAATGAACAAATCTGTCTTAGAAGAAACACAGCCAGAGTGGTCTTTAGAAGCAAGGATGACGAAACTTTGTCTCACATACTTTGGATGTGTTATCAGGAGGGATCAGTCCCTGGAAGAGGACATCGTGCTTGGTAGAGGTTCAAGGAAAAAGATGAAGACCCTCAAGGAGATGGATTGACACAATGGCTGTGACAGTGGCCTGAGACTATCAAAACTGTGCGGATGGTACGGGACCAGACAGTGTTTGCTATACGTGTTCTGTTGTATACAGGGCTGCTATGATTCAGAAGCTCCTTGACAACATATTATTAGTGATTAAATGTGAAAACAGCATTTGTTCTTTTATCAAAAGAAGATGAACTGTCTTGATAAAATTTTTAGTCAATGTGGATACTAAAAGTTTTACTGAATACCACAGTCTCTAGAAAAAGAATATTCCAGGTGCTCTCCAACAAAAAAAAATGAGTCAGTGTACTTAGTGTTTCAACAGTCATTGTAAGACTCTCTTGATTTCCCAAACAAGTTTTCCTTGTGTCCTATCTGCTTAACATCTATGGGTCTTTGTTTTGGACAATTGGTGGCCCTGTTTTGTAAGCAGCTGCTTACCTTGCCCAAGGGTTAATCTCTCCTTGCGTTGTACCATCTTACGGTTGAGGAACTTGGCAGCTCGGGGAGTCTAAGGGGCTCTCCCAAGGTGAGCAGCCGAATGAACTGGAATACAAATTTAGGGCCATGGCCGGGTTCACTGTCTTATTCCATCTGATGAGAGACCTGATTAACAGAGTCACAGCTCTGTCCTAGGTCCTGATACCATCTAGGTGTCTATTGCTCTTGGGGGTGCCTTGCCATGCGGGCTCTGACCCTCTTCTCTGGAACTTGGAAGAACAGTCTGGCCTCTTAAGCTCCTTGCCTTAGTCTGTTTCCCAGGACCCGGCCCCTGTCTGTCTGACTCTCCAGCTTCCATCTTCCCCTTGGTCTTGACACTTGGCCTGCTTATCCATCACTCACCAAACCTTACAACTGGCCTGACCACCCAAGTCATTGTCTGATACCCACCCAAGGCTCCTGCCCACTGACAAGGAGGGCTGGGAACCCTGGAGAAGCAGCCACAAAGATTACTGGCCCACTGTACTGAGTAGGGCTTCAAACCTTCTTCTCTTAGAGGTTCCCACAGCCTGAGAAGAAGGAGCACAATATGACTGAGGGACACCACAGGACTGGCTAGGAGCAGACGCTGGAAGGGGAACCGCATTGGGATCTGGACAGGGCAGGCAGATGAAAGAGGCGGACAAGAGGTCAGAAGAGGAACTGCTCACAGAGGCGAGCGGCTGCAGTTTTGAATAGAACAAGACATGGTAGTCTTTGTTATGGATTGAATTGTATCCCCCTAAAGTGTGCACAGCAATTTATCTCAGTACCAGCATGGTATGTATTTCCTATATGTTGTAAATCCTGCTTCTGTGACGCGAATGAGGGAGGATGAATGGTGGTTGTGTTGGTGAGGCAGGACTCAATCTACAGGACTGTATTGGCCTTGAGGCAGTCTCTTAGGATATAAAGGAAAAGAAAGCTCTAGCAAAGAGTTGGGGACACCATACCACCAAGAAAGCAGTGTTGAGAGCAGAGCACATCCATTGGACTGGGGGTTCCAGCACCTCAGAAGACCCCAATCCAGAGGAAGATTGATGACAAGGACCTTCCTCCAGAGCCAGCAGAGAAAGACTTTCCCTGGAGCTGATGCCTTAAATTTGGACTCTTAGCCTACTTTTCTGTAAGAAAAAAAAATCCTCTTTGTTAAAGCTATCCACTTGTCCTATTTATACTATAGCAGCTCTAGATGGCTAAGACAGGCACCTAGTAGGACTGCTGCTAATGAGACTGTCACAAGCAAAAGAAAGGAATGACTTGCTGTTGGTAGATGCTATGACATCAGCTCTCAGCTCCTCGAAACCCTAAGCACAACAAACAAAATGCTACTCTGTCCTTTTTCACTCCTGTAACCGGTTGCACATCAGACTGTTGTGATCCTTAAAGTCTACACTGGATTTTCAGAAGTCGATCACCAGGACTTTGTGCCTAGTCTGTTGCAGTTGAGAAGGTCCACTGAATCCTGTCCATCAAGGTGTGTACTTCCAGGGACAGACAGAAGATGGCTATGCATGAGCACACTGGCCAGGGATAGAATCTGCTCCTTGTGATGTATGAATTAGGACAGACAAAATGTGGAATTTTTTTAGAACATAACTTCTTTTCTTTAAAGGACTTTGAATCGCTCTGATAAAAGCTACAGAACGTCCTTAGGTAGGCAACTTTCAGAACCAGACCACCCCATTCTTCATAAACATGCCAAGAAAACAAACAAACAAACAAAAAAACCCACACCACTGCGTTGAGTCAATTCTGACTCCTAGCAACCCTATAGGACACAGTAGAACTGCTCCATAGAGTTTCCAAGGACCACCTGGTGGATTTAAACTGCTAGCCACCAGGGTTTCCAAGGTTGTATGCCAATAGGCACCTCACTTGCACAGCCCACCTCTAGGGGGCCCCGTTTACACTGTAGTGACTGTGGATTTGAAGCTTTATTTCACCTCTGGAAGACAGTGTAGTCAGGTGTCTTAAGGAAGGAAAGGGCACCTTTTTCTGATTCTACTGGGCTAAGAGTTGGAATCGACTCAACAGCAGCAGGTATTGGGCTAACAGTTGGGCTTCAATTAAGTACTTTCAGTCAGTCTGAAGAAACCCTTGAGGCATAGTGGTTGTACTATGGCTGCTAATCAAAAGGTTGGCAGGTCAAGTCCACCAGGTGCTCCCTGGAAACTCTACGGGGCAGTTCTACTCCGTCCTAGAGGGTCCCTGAGAGCTGAGATCACTTGACGGCAGTGGGTTTAGTAAGTTTGAAGCCAACTTCTACTCTTTGAAAGTTACAATATCTCCATCAGACACTTGTTTGCTCCACTCATTTGTTTGACAGCGCTTTTTCTTCTTGGAGCACGCAACTGCTGAAATGAATCAACCTCCATTCTTAATTACAGAGGTTCAGATGAATGAAGGGATTTACCCCACACACTAGCACAGGAGTATATTTAACACACCACCAAGGACACTGATAAATCCTAGGACTTCTTTTAAGTAACATATTAATCTGGAGATTATATGACAATTCTAGTTGTGCATGCTTTTGAAGACTTTTATTACTATTGAAAGTGTGAGATGTTTCCTACATTGCTTTCTTGACCGCTACCCTTCACGAACCCTTACTCTCTCTGCTCACACTTTCCAAACCAGCACCCCTGGGTCCCCAATTTAATTGAGCAATGACTCTTAGGAACCCATTAACATCAAACGTTGAAGGCTGTTGATAGACGTGCTCTGAGAAGAGCTGTCTCGGGGTGCTTAACATGCTCACGTGCACTGAGACTCACCAGCAATAGATATAACTGCAACATTTCCCAAATTTATTTGACAACTGCAAGGTCAGGCTCACCAATGAGTCAAAAAGAAGCTTTCAAGCTAGACCAGAAGTTAAACAGCATTCAACAAAGGAGAGATAGATGAAGGCTCAGAATCAGGAAGCAGGTGCCAAGTGTTGACAGGTTGGACTGCAGTTCATTTTCTTCCTGACCAGCAGTTTCTGGTTGACATGAAGACCTATTTCTGAAAGTTCCTTAAAGAGAGCATTTAGAAAGTGTCGTGGATTAGGGGGGAAAAAAGAGAGTCCACCCTAAGAACTCCAATGAAAGACTGCAATTGATGTTCCAAAGGCCTGGGAATTCCCCTGGGAGATGGCCCCTAGACCTGATGCTGCCCAAATCACAGGTCATTAGTGAGGTCAACTCTTCAGATGGGAATGGATTGGACTCGGGGACACAGAGGGACCATATCATGTGTATACTTTATAGTTCTATACATCTACAGGACGTCTTCCTAATGGCCTCTTAATTACAGGAGAGTGGAAAGGGTAGAGAGGAGGGGGCAGGGGTTTATTAAGAAGATACGACATGTATGGAATGGAAAGGAGGAGTATGCTGTCACCGGACAAAGAAAGCAAAGGGAGCTGCAGACAGACTAGCATGCAAATTTGAATTGTATTGTAAACATTCACTCAATCACAATAAAAAAGAAAAGAAAGTGTTGTAGATTGAGTTGTGTCCCCAAAAACATGTAGCCACTTGGCTAGGTCATGATTTCCAGTATTGTGTGATTGTCCACCACTTTGTCATCTGATGAGATTTTCCTAAATGTTGTAAAACCACCTCTACGACATCAGTGACACAGGATTCAACTTACAAGATCAGGTTGTGTCTTCAGTCAGTCTTTCTTGAGACCTAAGAGAAGCAAGATGGGAGGAAAAGGATCTGCTGCCACAAAGAATGAAAAGCCAGGCGGGGAGCACGTCCTGTGGACCCAGGGTCCCTGGGCTGAGAAGCTCCTAGACCAGGGAAAGATTGATAACAAGGAAAAATTGATAACAAGGAAAGTCTTTCTCTGGAGCTGGTGCCCTGAATTTAGACTTCTAGCCTCCTAGACTGTGTTTTTTTTTTAAAAAAAGCCATTCACTTGTGATGTTTCTGTTACAGCAGTACTAGATAATGAAGTCAAAAAGTTAATAGCAAATCAAACTACTTGCTCTGCTGTTGTACTAAGCAAGACTGGACATCTCTCTGCTGACTCAACTACCATCTGCAGTTGTCCCAGTCTTGCTCACTGGGAAGTCCAATGTTGAACCTCCATGTTTCAAGTCACCACGACCATTCGTGTGTAAGACAGAGATCCATGTTCCCTAGAATGTCCTTCCTCATGCAGGCCCATTTGCAGTGACAGGATCTTAAGGAGGAGGCAGAAGGCGAGAGGGGAGCAGAGCCCTTATTCTCAGGGACTTGTGAGAACAGAAGACACAGTGGCTTCACGTGATACACGAGCATCACAGACTCCAAGAACTCTGACTTTGCGTCAGGGCTGGATTCACAGGTCCCCCCTTCACAGTCCAGGACTTCGGGCTGGGGTCTTCACTACACATAACAGCTTGCTTCCTGACTTACCCCTGATCAACGTCTCGATCCTCATGACATCTCTGCTTTCTGGGCTCTGAGCTCCATCTTGCACCTCAACTCTCAGCTCACGAGGGTCCCTCTCCTGACGTCACCCCATCCCCCTACTCAATGCTGACCCATGCCAATCACTGACCCACTTCACCACCAGGGTCCTTTGGTGTGTGCTTAGTCACCAACTGCTGCATAAAGAACTACCCCAAAACTCATCTGCTTAAACCATCATCTTTTAGTATCTCTGTTCCCAAGGATCGGGAATTAAGGAGTGTCTTCTTGTTGTTGTTGTTACATGCTGTCAAGTCAGTTCTGACTCACAGTGACCCTATGAACAACACAGGGGCCCTCGCTACCTTTCTAGGGCTCCCCCAGGGCTTTGTGTATGCAGACAGCTTTACAGAAGGGTCAGAGGTGACCAGAGGGGCTTTGTTTCACACCACCATAGACCATACAATGAAATGTTAGACACAATAACACTTAGGCGTTGCTTAGTGTCTTTTTGCTACTGTGTTTCAGACCTGTTTCTTGAACTCTGCTTAAACAAAAGTCATCCACTCTAGACCCAAGAATCAGTGGGGTAAAGAACTGCCTACTTAGTCATGGTCTATTTGATTCTGATTCATGGTGATCCTGTGTGCGGGAAGGGAAGGGGGTGGAAGGGAAGGCAGGCTGCCTGAGGTCTGGGGTCAATGCCTAAGGTCTTGAGTGCTGGAACTTTGAGATGCATGTTTTTGTTGTTAGAACTGTGCCCCGTAGAGTTTGCAGTGGCTGGTATTTTGGAAGAGGATCTTCAGGCCTTTCTTCAAGGAGCTTCTGGGTGGACTTGAACCTCCAACAGTACGCCAAGCAGGCCTACTGTTTATAGCACCCAAGGATTCCTACAGAACTGCCAGACACTCTACAATTTCCACCTTTGCTTTCTCCATCCCCCACCAGACTCCCGAAATGGAAAAGATGAATACAGAGAGTGATTTTCTCACCACCCTTGACCTCATTCTTTTAGAAGACAAATACTGCTGTACTTTCTGTTTTTCGCACTCATTTTCTCCCACTCTGCTAGAGGTCATTCTCAAGCTACATACCAAAACTGGTTGCCATCAAGTTGATTCTGACTGAAAATGACCCTGTGAGACACAGGAGAACTCCCTGTAGGGTTTCCAAGGAGCAGCTGGTAGATTGGAGCTGCCAATCTTTTGTTTAGTAGCCGAGATCTTAAAGCTTGTACCACCAAGAATTACATATTATTAGCTTTACAAGGTTCTATTTTAGGAGGTGGATTTGAACCACCAACCTTCAGTTAATAGCCAGTAGCTTAACTCCTTCACCACCAGGGCTTCTTCGGTGTATGCATTGGTGATCAACTGCTGCATGAGAAGCTACTTGTAAAACCTAGCTGCTTAAACCATCGGCTTCTATCACCTCACTTTCCAAGAATCAGGAAATAAAGAGTGGTTTGTTGCTGTTGTTAGGTGCCATCAAGTCAGTTGACTCACAGCAACATAGAAACAGCAGAACAAAACGCTGCCTGGTCATGCGCCATGTCTACAGTCATTTGGGGTTTAAGCTCATGGTTCCAGCCATTATGTCAACCCACCTGCTCGAGAGTCGTCATCTTTTTCACTGACCCTCTACTTCTCCAGGGATCGATCCCTCCTGACAACATGTCCAAAGTAGGTATGACGTAGTCTCACCATCCTTGCTGCTAAGGAGAATTCTGATTGTCCATCTTCCAAGATAGTTTGTCCTGTCAGCCCATGGTGTATTCAGTATTCTTCTCCAACACCACAGTTCAAAAGCATTAATTCTCCCATCTTTCTCATTCATTTTCCAGGTTTTGCATGCATATGATGTGACTGAAAATGCCATGGCTTGGGTCAGGTACACCTTACTCTTTAAGGTGATATCTTTACTTGTCAACACTTTAAAGAGGTCTTTTGCAGCAGGTTTGCATTAATGCATCTTTTGATTTCTTGACTGCTGTTTCTATTGGCACTGACTGTGGGAACCAAGTAAAATAAAATCTGAAACAGCCCTAATCTTTTCTTCATTTATCATGGCATTGCTTACTGGTCCAGTTGTGAGGAGTTTTGTTTTCAGTAAGTGTTTCAAATCTTCTTCATTTCCAGCAAGCAGGGCTGTGTCACCTGCATGACATCGATTGTTGATGGATCTTCCTCCAATCCTGATGCTTCGTTCTTCTTCACATAGTTCCAGCTTCTTGGATTATTTGCTTGGCATACAGATTGAAAATGTATGCTGAAAGGATACAACCCTGACGCCCACCTCTCCTAGCTTTAAACCATGCAATGTCCCCTTGTTCTGTTCACAAGACTGACTCTTGATCAATGTACAGATTTTTCATGAGCAGAATTAAGTGTTCTGGAATCCCCATTCTTGGCAACGTTATCCATGATTTGTCATGATCCACACAGCCAAGTGGCTTAGTTGGGTTAAATGCTACTGCTGTAATCCACAAGTGGACAGTTAAAATCCACCACATGCTCCTTGGAAACTCTATGGGGCAGTTCTACCCTGTTCTATAGGATCACTATAAGTCAGAATTAACTTGACAACAATGGTTTTTTTTTCTTTCTTTCTTTCCTTTTTTTGCGAGGTAAGTTTAGCTGGTTACCTCTGGCTCAGGGTTTCTCACGAAGCTGCAGTCAAGACACTGGCCAGGGTTAGTCATCTGAAGTGACTGGTCATCTGAAGCTTGCTGGGACTAAAGATCCACTTCAAGCTGGCAGCCTCACAGGACTATAGACAAGAAACCTGATGACGTGGGCCTCCCCATCAGATACTCAAGTGTCCTTGTGGGGTGGTCTTCAGCTTTCCCCAGAGTGAGTAACCCAAGAGACGGAGAAGGCAGGGTCTCCAGTGTTGCTGGTGAGCTTATCTCATAAGCCACAAACCAACAGTTCTGCTATATTCTGTTTTCAGAAGTGAGTCACTAGGTCCAGCCCAGGCTCAAGGGGTAGCGGAGAGAGAGATGAAGCTTCCCATTTTAAAGGAAAGAATGTCTAAGACTTAGTGGACATGTCCTAAAACCACTGAAGTATGACAAGAGTACAGGACAAGAGGTCAAAAGACCTGCGTTCTAGCCCCAATTTTACTTTTCAGAACTGAGAGACTTGGGCACATCTCTTCACCCCTGTAGATCAGTTTACCCATCTACAAAATGTGAGCACTGACTCTGACAATCACTGAGGTTTCATTTCAACCAGTAGGTACCTCAGGGGCCTGTGAGCACTGGTGCTTCAGTGGTAGAATCCTCACCTTCCAGTGCCAGCTCTGGGTTTGATTTCTAGCTCCTGTATTTCCTATGCTGCCACCACCTATCTGCCAGTGGAGATTTTCGTGTTGCTATGCGGCTGAACTGGTTTCAGTGGAGCCCCCAAACTAAGGGAGGTGAAGAAGAAAGGCCTGGTGATCTGCTTCTTGAAAATCAGCTGTAGAAACCCTATAAATCACAATGGTCCAAGCCCATTGAGCATGGCATTACCAAGAGTCAGGGGCTGAATTTTGAGGACTGATAACACCTAAAACATATGTCTCAAAGTGCTAGCCCTCAGCTAGCTCTCAAGACCCTAGGCCTTGACCCTAGACTTCAGGCCACTGCACTTCAGCAAGCCTCCCCAGCTCCTGGCACTGGGTGCAGCCACACTCATCACATCTTCCGTGTGCTTCTTCAGGGTCTTAGAGCGTCACTCGCTTCTCCCAGGATTCTCAGCTTTCGCTGCTCATTAGAATCATTTGCAGTGATTTTAAAAGTCCTGGTACCTGAGAAGAACCAGATGGTGACCAGCCACCACCAATGACCGCCCTGACAGGGAAAACAACAAAGACTTCCTGATGAAGAAGGAGGAAAAATGGGCATAGAACTAGAACTCTGTTAACAAGACCAGGCTTGGATGGTCCAGCAGACTGGAGGGTCCCTAGAAGACATGGCCCCTGGACTCTCTGTTAGCCCAGATCTTAAACCATTCCCGAAGCCAACTCTTCCACCGAAGATTGGACTGGGCTATAAGCATAAAATAATACTGGTCAAGAGTGTGTTTCTTGGATTAAGTAGATACATGAGGCTAGCTGGGCAGCTCCAGTCCAGAGGTGAGATGAGAGGACCAAGGGCGACAGGAGCTAGCTGAATGGATGTGGGAAATACAAGGTGGAAAGGAGGAGTGTGCTGTCACAGGGTGGGGAGAGCATCTCCAGTTACACGGCAGTGTGTGTGCAAGGTTTTGTATGATGGATTGAGTTGGATGGTAAACTTTCACCTAAAGCACAGTAAAATATGTATTATTTAATTAAAAATAAATAAATGAAGTTCTGGTGCCCAAGCCACACCTAGCTTGTCATAATCTATGGGGTGGTACCGAGTTCTCAATAGTTTTTAAAGCTGCCCCAGGGAATCCTGGTGTGTAGCTCAAGGTGAGCCCCACTGTTCTAACTTGGGGCATCTTTTCAATAAATAAAATTCTATGGAATTGATTACTGGTTTGATCTTTCCCTTGGATATAAATATACTTTGAGAAATCTTGTGTTGCCTAAACCAAATCCATTGCTGTCAAGTCAATTCCAACTCCTAGCAAACCCTACAGGACAGAGTAGAACTGCCGCACAGGGCAAAGTGGTGGGTGGATTCAAACAGCCGGCCTTCTGGTCAGCAGTCAAGTTTTCAACCACCACATTGCTAGGGCTCCTGTACCGCCTACAGTAGAGATTAATTCTGTGATTTTTCAGTTCCTTACATTCGGGGTCTGATTCCTCTAGAAAGCCACTTCATTTGGTATTACTTGAGATAAAGAAGTTTTCAAAAACTAAAGAAGTTTAGAGAAATTTGTCACAGCCAGGACAGAGCTTTGCATAAAACTGCCTCCTTGCTCAGGATTTCATCAAGGTGTTGTTCCCGTGGGAACACTGATTCAGTATTAAGGTCTGTGACTTACATCACCTTTTCCTAGAATATAACCTGTGTTAAGTTTGAACAATGTCTGCATTTTTCTCCTTGGGTTTGTGTGGGCTGGGCAGAGTGTGAGAAAAGGCAACACTCTCCAGGACCAGGCGGACCTCTGGGCGGAGAAGGATGCGGGGCTTCAAACACCTTGGCAAGGGACGCCCCTGGGAGGCCGTGACTATAGGGTCTCGGTCATGCTGGAAATAACCAGTAGTGCCTTTCCCACGCCTACCCTCTCAGTGAGCCACGGAGCAGTGTGATCACCATCCCACTTTGCCCAGGACCAAGGGGTTTCCTCGGACGCAGCACTTTCAGTGCTAAAACCAGGGAAGTCCTGGAAAACCAGGACAGTTGGTCACTGTACAAGTGCATCTTCAGACACTCCTGGAAACTTCTGAAGGGCAGAGATCATCCCATGGCATCCCCACCCCTGTAAATGCATGCTAGCTAACTGAATACCCCAGTGGAGATGGGATTGGTGCTGCCCTGCAAAGTCTGGGCAGCTTCCCCGTCAGAGGACAGCTACAGTACCCTGTGGCATCATGGGCTCTCAGGTTCCAGTCCCCAGAGCCCAATGCCCAGGTATGAGCTCACCTGACCATGTCATCTTCCATTAGCAATCTCCAGTATCTGAGGGCCTGTCATGAAAACACACCTGTCATGACGACACACCTGCTGAGCACTGGACTGCTGCCAGAGGCTGGTGGTTCCAACACAGCTGCAGGTGCTTGAGAAGTAAGGCCTGGTGATCCGCTTCCCAAGCATCACAGCCTCGACTGTGCTGTGGAGCAGTTCTAATCTGCACAGGTGGGGTCACCATGGGTCGGCATTGACTTGACAGCAGCTGGTTGGGCTTGGTCACAATTGATTGTCATCACAATCCTGATGATGCCTACAACCCACCCCTAGAGATTCTCGTCTTAGTGGTCTGGAGTGGGCTTAGGTTCGTACACACACCCGCGCACGCCCGCACACACTTGTGCACAAAACTCATACTTTTCCCGTGTGGTTTCTTTCTGAGCAGGAAATGTTTGTACCAGTCATAAGAAGGTGTTCTTCTTAAATGTCTCTAGGAGTTTGTAGACCACGCAAATGGTAAATACACGCAGCTGCTGGCCAAAAGTTTGGTCGTTCCAGTCCATCCAGATCCATTTGCTTCAAACCCATCAGCCAACAATGGAGCACAGATCTCCTCTGACACACGTGGGGTCACTAAGGATCAGAACTGGCTCAAGAGCAAATGGCTTGGCTTGTTTAAAACTTCTGTAATTCTCCGTCTGAGTTTACGTTAAGCAAAATAGCCTCCTACAGAATAAAAGACACAGGGAAAATGTGAGCCCAAGAGACAGAAAGGGCCACATAATCCAGAGACTACATCAGCAAGAGACCAGAAGAACTAGATGGTGCCCAGCCATCTCTGATGACTGCCCTGATAAGGAATACAGCTTTGAGTCCCTGATGTAGCAGGAGAAAAATAGGGGTGCAGAACTATAACTCTGTTACAAAGACCAGATTTGATGATCTGACAAGCTGGATGGTCCCCAGAAGACATGGCCCTCAGACTCTCAGCACGGAACAGAAACTATTCCTGACAGCAACTCTTCAGACAAAGCTTGGACTAGGCTATATGGCATAAAAGGATACTGATGAAGAATGTGCTTCTTGGCTTAAATAGGTACATGAGGCTAACTGGGCATCTCCTGTCGAGAAGTGAGATGACGGGCCAGAGGGGGACAGGATCTGGTTAAAGGACGTGGCAAATTCAGGGTGGAAAGGAGGAGGGTGCTGTCACAGGGTGGGGATAGAGCTGCATAGCAGTGTGTGTGGGCTTTTGTATGACAAATTGACTTGGATTGTAAACTTTCACTCTAAGCACAATAAAACTGTAAAAAAGAATGAAGGCAAAATAAAGACGTTTTAAAAAAGTCTTCCTATGGAAAGAAGATATGTTTTACTATATTGACAACAAATCATATTACATACATCTTCACGGGAAATTTTTAAAAGTTCAAACTACTCTTCCTTGTCTGGAGTAAGTTGTCTAGCTCATGGGTGTGGATACACGATTTGCCCCAGTTGGATTCTCCTTCCCTTCCAGCCCTTCTTTCCTTGAGCTCCAGCTTTCAGGGACTTCATCTGCCCCTATTCTCCCTATCTGATGTCCTGGTTCCCATGTCACTCTTGTTTCCACAGCTCACTTCCTGAGATGGGAGAGCCCCCCACCCTGCCCACAGCCCGCACTGAAGCGGAGGGCTGCTGCCGTTATTCCGGGTAGCCTGCCTCACCCGGCCAGACCATTCAGTCAGAGAGTGAACTCCTGGCCAGGCTGGGCCAATCTGACTGCCTGGCTAGACTCTGGGGCCAAGTACGGGGTCTCTGACTGGGCTGCTCTGGGCACTGCGCCTCTACAAGTCCCGAACTTCAGGGACTAAGGGTGGCATGTGGGGAAAGACATCTGAGGCCATGAGCAGCAGTGGTCAGACTGAGAGAGCAGGTCTGCAGATGTCCATCTGACACAGGCACCAGACAGCGATGACGGGAGCTAAAACAGGGACCCAGGACCAGACTGATGCCTGTAGTATTCCTGGTTCCTGGTGTCCCCTCCTGGAAGTTGAACTCTGAATCCTGCCCCTGGTTTCCATGAGATCGTTACCTAATCCAGCACTGACAAATTTCTGTTGCCTGACACCCATGGACCACTGGGAGTCTCCAGGGCGCGCGCGCGCGCGCACACACACACACACACACACACACACAGACACATGCAAACCTGCCACCAACAGACCCCTGGAAGTCTCCAGTGTACACACACACACACACACACACACACACACACACACACACAACACACACACACACCCCCACAGGCCCAGCACCAGCACTTTCTCAGAAATCTAAATCTGGGCCCTTCCTGTCCCAACAAGGTCCCCTGAACCCCAATTTTCCAATCCTTTCCGACTCCAGGAAACAGCCACAGGGTTGACACCACCTGCCCCATGGACCTGCTCCCTCTGAAAATCAAGGGGGAGGTGGCTCCTTCCCAGCTCCAGGCCTCTTCCTGCTCTCGGCCCCCTCCCCAGAGCTGCCCTTCAGTCCTCTCCCTCTTGTCCCCTGACCAGTAACGTTTTAAAACACATTTGAGTGGAACACGTGAAAACAGAATAAACAGCAGTTTCCTCACATTCTTGTCAGTCTGTGTTTTTCAAGACTGAAAAGTCTTCAGCTGGAGAACTACCCCACTGCCTCTCACTCCCCACCCTGCCCCGCAATGCCTGGCTCTTGCCTGGGCTTGGGGAGGGCATGGACCAGGACTCGGTGCGCAGCAGTTTCAGATTGCCTGGTAGGCACCCCGTGGCCTTGCCCACTGCCCCCACTCAACCCCGCTCTGATCCTAGAGTGGCAAGTGACCATCCAGGAGCACTCAGCTGGTCAGAGTAGTCACCCTGAAGCCAAGTCTTCACTCCTGCCCACTGTACCATACTGCCTGCTCCCACGGTGGCTCCCTCAGCTCTGCAGACATCACCCCCAACCTGCCTGGAGCAGAGGGACTTGGCTTCTCCTCCTCTAGGATGTGGCGTGAGCCTCGGGGGACAGCTGGGACAATGTGGAACCCCTTATCAACAGCTAAGCCTGCGCTGGCTGGCGCCTAGACTTCCCTTCTCAGAAACGCCACTCTTATTTTAACACATGACGTGTTCCCTCTGAGTCACCTCAACCCTAGCTGTGTGCCAGCAGAGCAGCCCTGTCCCCCTCCCTGCCACCAGCCAAGCTCTCCCAGGGAAGTACAAAGCAAACCGCTTCAAGTCCCCGGGGTGCAGGCTTGGCCCTCTCCTGCCTCATCAGAGTACAGGAACCAGGAGGGACCCCCGCATGATATCACAGCGTACCCTCTCACTGCTGAGTCCATGAAAGCCCAGAGAGGGCAGGGGCTTGCCCAGTGTCACACAGCAAGGCTAGAACTGCCAGCCCTGTCCCTTACAACTGTAGCACCCACTTTTCAGAGGACATGAAGAGAGAAGAGACACAGCGAGGTAAGAGTGTCACTGTTGGGATGCGTTTCTATGTAAGTCTCCATTCTATTCTTTCCCAGAACGGGGGCTTGTCCTACCTCAGGTAAATAGTTCTAGGGCCCAACTTAGCAGCAGGAGGGGCTCTGGGTACCCCAGGTGTCCAGGGCAACGTTGCCCAGAGGGGGGATATCAGGAACACCTTTGATTCAGAACCTCGAAGTGACCCAAACTGACCACTGGCACTTGGAGAAGAAAGTGCTAAATGGCTGGCTAAATGGCTAATAATAAGAGTTGGCATTATGATGACACCCACACACTCACAACGTTGCTGTTACACTTACTGCCCTGGAAAGTGATAACTGGGTCCAGAATCACCTCCCAAAGGACCAGGCAGGGCTTTGCCATCACTGATTCCTTCTGTTCCGAGACTCGTGCGGACTTCTACCAGGTACTGATCCCCAGCCCCGGCTAACCTGGCATTCAGTTTCCACGACTCAACCTCCTGAACACACACAGATTCTCATTCATCAGAAGGTGGGCTCTGGAGGCAGTTTGCAGTTCAGATCTTGGCTTCACTGATTACTACTTGGTTGAGAGAGCATCACTCACAATCTCCGTCAAGTATGCGTAGTCATAGATTCTTCCTCCTGGGGTTGGTTTACAGATTAAAGGGCCCAGGACAGTGCCTGGGATGTAACAGCATAAGTAACTGTTGGTAATTCCAGAACTCAGCTGAGGCAATCTGCTTCTTCAGCCCCCTTACGTGAGTGCATTGCTGAAAGCCAGCACTGTGAAGGCAGGATCTGCAAGCTCTCTGAGCCTCAGGCCCATACTGGGTGCAGATGTCTGTGAAATGCAAGTGTGTAAGCCAGAAGTTGTGATCAGAACACTGCAAAACTGGAACAGAGGTTTCATGAGTCTAATGTGTACTCTACAGTTCTGCCAAAACATCTAACAAACATTTACTGTGTGTGTGACTCTGTCTCTGCAAAGCTTCCCTCCTTTCTCCTTCTGTGCCAGAATAAAAGCTGAAATCAGTCCCAGGTTTTCACCTGACAGATAAAAAGACTAAAGATTGTAGTGTTTGGCTCTAGTCCAAGAGGTTGCATATTTTTTATCAACAAAAATATAATATGCTATGTAATATCTTCTATAAAAGTGACTTCAGTTTTTAATTATGTTTTATTTATTTATTATTTTTTAAAAAATGAAGTTTAGACTTACAAAAACATTGCCAACACAAAGACTGGCCATAAACGCATCACCAGAAACCAAATCCAAAAACCCACCCACCGCTGTCGAGTTCAACTCAGCCACCGTCAATTCCAGTGCATGTGCTGGGTGTAGAGCAATGGCTGTGATCTGTCAGAAGAAGGTCACCAGGTCTTTCTTCTAAAATGACTCTGAGGGAACTCGAACCCCTAATCTTTTAGTTGGCAGTCCAGTGCTTAACCATTTGCACCATGCAGAGATTCCTCCCATCACCCAGCTTCCCCAGATGTTCACATCTATGTTACATAAACACAACACAGTTACCAAAACCAGGACGCAAACATTGACACACCACTTTCAACTAATCTCCAGAACTTATTTTAACTTTGTTCCACTGATGTTCTTCTTCTGGTCCAAGATCCAATCCAGGACGACATATTGCATTGAGTTATCATGTCTCCTGCAATCTGGGACAGTTCCTTCATTCTTTGTCTTTCATGACCTTGACACTCTTAAAGAGTACCAAGCCACCACTGCTGTCGAGTTGACTTCAACTCATAATGACACTACAGGACAGAGTTTCCACGGAGCACCTGGCAGATTTGAACTGCCAACCCTTTGGTGAGCAGATGTAACACTTACCACTACACCACCAGGGTTCCCCTCCTAAAGAGTCATTGCCAATTATTTTGTAGAATGTTCCTGAACTTAGGTGTATCTGATGTTTTTCCATGATCAGACAGAGGTTGTGGTTTGGGACAGGAATCTCACAGAAGCCACGTGTCCCTCTCAGTGCATCACATCAGAAGATACACATGTTGGTACGTCTCATCACTGGTGATGTCAGCTTTGATCACTTGGGTAAGGTCGTTTCTATAAGATTTATCCAATACAGAGTCACTATTTTTCTCATTGTAGCTAATAAGTATCTCATACAGAAATACGTTGAGGCTATGCAAATGTCCTGTTTCTTGTCATACATTCACACGTTAATATTGATATTCACCAATGGTTCTTGCCTGCAATGATTGCTACTGTGATGTTTGCCAAAAGGTGTTTTTTCTATTTCTGCCATTCCTTCTACATTTATTCATTGGACTTCTACTGTAAGGAGAAGAATCTTCCCTCCTTCTCTGTTTATTTATTCACATTATTCTGTGGGTTATCATCTATTACCATTATTTATTTTGTTGCTCACTGTGATGGTTAATGTGTACTTCAACAACTTGGCTGGCCATGATTCTCAGTGGCTTGGCAGTTATGCAATGATGTGTGTGATGTAGTTTGGCAGGTACGTAATGATGTAGTTTAACACTACGTATGACGTAATTTGGCAGTTACATAATGATGTAGTTTAACACTATGTGTGAAGTACTTTGGCAGGTACGTAATGATGTAAATTGGCAGTTATGTAATAACGTAGCTTAACACTGTATGATGATGTATTTTGACAGTTATGTAATGATGTAACTTGGCAGTTATGTAATGTTGTATCATTTTGTGATATGCTATAATCACCTCCGTGATGTGATCAGTCAATTGTAAGAGTAGTTTCCTCTGGAGTATGGCCTAAATATATATGGACATTCTGGAAGAGCTCACAGGCTTTTGCACACTCTGGATCCTGAATCCAGCTTATCATCATCTGACCTCCAGTTCTTCATACTTGAGCCCGTGGTCTGCCACATTGCTTGTCAATCTTGGAACAGCCCGTTAGTCAGGAGCCTGCTGTCTGACCTGCTGTCATGGTTTGAATTGTGTCCCCCCCAAAATGTGTGTATCAGTTTGGCAGCCCATGATTCCCACTACTGTGTGGTTGTCCTCCATTTTGCAATTTTCCTCTGCTATAAATCCTAATATCTGCTAGGGGTTAATAGGGCAAGACTGGTTAATGTTAAAGAGGTTTAGGGTGGGATTGTAACACCATTACCCAAGTCACCTTCTAGATCCAACATAAAGAGAATTTCCTTGGGGTGTGGCTTACACTCCCTTTTATCCTGTTATTCTATGAGAGATCAAAGGAAAGGGAAGCAAACAGAAAGTTGGGGACCTCATATCGCCAAGAAGTAATGCTGGGAGCAGAGTGCATCCTTTGGACCTGAGATTCCTACACAGAGATTCTTCCAGACCGAGGGAAGACTGATGTAATGTAAGAACCCTCACTGAGAGCTAGCAGTAGCTCACTGGCCTGTGAGATAATAAACTTCTCTTTGTTAAAGTCATCCACTTGTGCTCTTTCCACTAGAACAGCACTAGATGACTAAGATACCTGCCAGTTTGAAGCCTCTAGCCTGATGCCTGACCCGTGGGCTTGGGGCATGCCAGCCTCTATAACCGTGGGAGCCATTTCTTTGAGATAACTCTCTGTCTCTCACGACACACACTCATGCACACATATGCTTCACTAGTTTTGCTTCTCTGACGAACCCAGTCTAAGACACTCACATTGTCCAGTATTGGGTCATTGGGACCTACTTCAGCTTGGCCTGTCTTAAGTCATCTAGACATCCGCAAGTGGATGGCTTTAACAAAAAGAAACGTATTTTCTCACAGAAAAGCAGGCTAAAAGTCCACATTTAGGGCCTAGGCTCTGGAGGAAGGTCCTTGTCCTCAATCTTCAGTAGGTCTGGGAGCTTCCGAAGCACAGAGACCCATGTCCAAAGGATGTGCTCTGCTCCCAGCACTGCCTCTTTCTTGATGGTCTGAAGTCTCCAATTCTCTGCTTACTTCCCTTTCCTTTATGTACCAACAGATTGCCTCTAGGCACAATCTTCTACATTGAGTCTTGCCCCACCAACACAACTGCCTTAGAGACAGGATTTACAGCATAGGGGAACACCATACAATACCAGGAATCATGGCCTAACCAAATGTCTACACACATTTTTTGGAGGAACACAGTTCAATCCCTGACAGCTTCTGTGATCTTTCGTAACGTCTTCATCTTTTGTGAGCACTTTTTCTAGTACTGCAAAATCTTCCAGGCTCATTTACATTTTCTTACTCCCAGCCCTGGAATCAGTCATTTCTGCAATGAGCCTTACTTTCTTTTATTGGAAAATGGTGTTTAGAGAACAAGATCTAGGAGCTAATCTGCCCATAGTTATAGTAGTGTCCTTATTACTAGGCCCTCTTAGGGGACAAAAGTAGGAAATACATCTATCTGTACACACACAATTGATTAATCTTAGAATACACATGAGCTACTTTCACAATTTATGATGCCTTTTTTTAAGTCTGTGTGACTTTAGTCCAATGCTAATATGCTACAATGACTGCATAGCAAGCAGGAGGTTACTCTGAAAAAAGGAAAGACAACATACAATATCAGGGAAGTCAGTACAAGCTGACCAATGCAGAGTCAGAGAAGCTTCCTAGATGCATCCAAATGCCGAGGGACTGAGTTACTGGGAGGGCTGGGGACCATGGTCTCTGGGGACATCTAGTTCAACATAGGTCATCAAGAAAATACTCTACATCCTACTTTGTTGAGTAGCATCTGAGGTCTTATAAGCTTGTAAACCTAAGCTATATCTACTGTCCCACCCCATCTGGAGTGAAGGAGAATGAAGAAAACCAAAGACTCACGGGAAAAATTGGTCCAAAGGACTAATGGACCTCATCTACCACAGCATCCATCAAACTGAGTCCAATACAACTAGATGGTACCTAGCAATCACCAATGACTGCTGTGACCAGGATCACAACAGAGGGTCACAGACAGAGCTGGAGATAAATGTAGAATAAAATTCTAATTCATAAAAAGGAAAGAAAAAAAAAAAGAAACCAGACTTACTGGCCTGACAGAGACTGAAGAAATCTGGAGAGTACAACCCATGGACACTAGATAGACCCATAAAACAAACAATAATACATATAAAAAACCAAAACTCTCTGCTGTCAAGTTGGGTCCAACTCCTAGTGACCCTAGAGGTCAAAGTAGAACTGCCCCATACAGTTTCCAAGGAGCGTCCAGCAGGCTTGAACTGCTGAACTTTTAGTTAGCAGACGTAGCACTCAACCCACTACACCACCAGTGTTATAGTTCAACCATATGTAAGAGACTAAACAGGAACACTAGCCCAGCAGCAAGGACAAGAAGGCAGCAGGGGATGGGAAAGGCGGACAATGGAAACGAAACCAAGGTTGAAAAGCGAAGTGTTCGCACGTCACAAAGTTGGCAACCAGTGTCATAAAACGATATGATTAATTGTTTAAGGATAAACTGATTTCTCTGTAAATCTTTATCTAAAGCACAATAACAAATAAGGAAAAAAAGAAAAAAAAAACACATGGGAAACGTCAATCCAAAGGACTAATGGGCGACAAGCACCGCAGCTTCCACCAGCCTGAGCCCAGAACAACTAGATGGTGCCCGCCTTCCACACTAACACCTCTGACGAGGATCTTACGTAAGAGAGGGTCCCAGGCAGAGTGGCAGAAAAATACAGAACAAAAAACTCAAATTCACAAAAGAAGACCAGGCTTATTCATCTGACAGAGACCCGGAGGAACTCTAAGACTGTGGTCCCCTGATACCCTGCTAACTCAGAACCAAAGCCATCCCTGAGGTTCACCATTCAGCCAAAGAGGACACGGGCCTAAATAATACACACGAGGAATGAGTGTCTTAGCTCAATCAAAGCAATGACACCAAACAGGCAGTATCTGCCCTGAATCAAAGACGACAAGGCAGCAAGGAACAGGCAAGCAGGACAGATGGAAACGTACAAACTCATTGTTGATAAGGGGGGAGTGTTGACACGTTGCTGGGATTGTAATCAATATCCCCAAACAATCTGGGTATAAATTGTTGACTGAGAAACTAATTTGCTCTGTTAATTTTCACCTAAAGCACAATTAAAAGGAAAGAGGGAGGGAGGGAGAGAAAGAAAGAAAGAGATGAGAGAGAAAGGAAGGAAGGGGGGAGGGAGGGAAAGAAAGAGAGAGAGGGAAGAAAGAAAGAGATGAGAGAGAGAGAGAATACTACTGCTAATGCTCAGTGGTTAAGACCTTGGCTGCTAACCAAAAAGTCAACAGTTCAAATCCACCAGCAGCCCCTTAGAAACCTAAAGGGGCAGTTCAACTCCATTCTACAGGGACACTAGAAGTAGTAAATGACTTGATGGCTACGGTTGGTTGGTTGCTCGGCTGGCTGGCTGGCTAGCTGGCTGGCTGGGTGGTTTGTTGGTTGGTCAGCTAAGTTTTAATGATATGCTGTTGAGATTAAAGGTGTGTCAAGACAGCCTAGTAGTTAACTGAGTGAACCGTGAAATGCCAAGTTGTTTAACTTTTCTAGATATCTCCTTCCGTATATGCAAAATAGAAGCAATAATATCTAGCTCATAGGATTGAGGTCAGAATAATAGATAATGCGCGTAAGGCACTTAGCGCATAGGACCAAAACTAACACCATTATCTGTTGCTATCAAATCGCTTCTGACACATAGCAACCCTATAGGATGAGGTAGAACTGCCCCATAGGGTTTCCAAGGAGTGGCTGGAAGATTCCAGTGGCTGACCTTTTGATTACCAGCCTTGGCATTTTAGCCCTGAATAAATCATATTTATAAATATTAGCTATTAATTAGAAAATAAGACAAATATTTCAACTAATTTCTAGCTACCTTTATAAACAATGGCCCATAATCATATCAACTGATATGAAAAAAATAAGGGTGGGAAGCCTGAAGGCTCCTCAGGCTGTCTTTTCAAGTGGTGATAATAAACAGGTGATTTTCCTCCAGTAGGTGGCAGCACCTGCACTATCAATTTTGAATTATGTTCTCAACGGGTCTTCGTAATCAAGTCCCCAAGCAGATGATCCTAAGTGTGCAACAGACAGTAAAGCTACTTGGGAAGTAGCGTCCTCATCCCAAATGTGAAAAACAATCCACAATTTGTAAAATGCCTCCTTGGGATTAAACACATCTTCCCAAACCTGAAACAGTCATGTGCTGTCATGGAATGAATTGTGTCCCCTTCCAAAATACGTGTCACCTTAATGAGGCCATAATTCCCAGTATCGAGTGACTGTCTGAATTCTGTGATTTTTCTATCTGCTATAAACCATAATATCTTCTTGTGGTTAAAGAGGATCAGGGTGGGATGTGACACCCTCGCTCAAGTCACATCCCTGAGCCAGTGTAGGGAGACTGACCCACAGGCATAGTTGGTACCACCTTTTATTCTACAAGAGATAAAAAGAAAGGGAAATAAGCCAAGTTGGGGACCTTACGCCACCAAGAAAGAAGCACTAGGAGCAGAGCTTATCTTTTGGACCCAGGGATCCTGTTTGAAGATGCTCCCAGTCCAGGGAAAGACAGATGACAAGGATCTTCCTCCAGAGCTGACAAAGGAAGCCTGCCCCCGGAGCTAACACCCTGAAATGGGCCTTCAGTCTTCTAGATGGTGAGAAAAAGAAAATTCTCTTTGTGAAAGCTATCCACTTGTGATATGTGTGTTACAACAGCACTAGGTGACTAAGACGGTAGGTATCTGCTGCCTGAGGTGAGCACAGCTCAGGGCCCCCAGGTCTTGAAAGGTCATCTCTGGGGTGGGGATGAGGGAGAAGCTGGACAGGATATACTGCAGGGCCCGGGGCTAGGCAAGGAGCTGGAGCAGGTTCTTAGGCCCCTAACTCTGTACGTTCTGAGGTCCCCAGACCCTGGGGCCTGGCTGGGGCTTGGAAGGGCACATGAACTTGCATAAGTGCACCCTCACTGTCTGAGGCTGGAGCAAAAGGAATGTAGATCTCAGGCAAAAACCAGAGACTCACTCAAGACGGTCCTAAGAGGGAACAGAGGTGGAATCTGGACCCAATCCAACCCCGAACGCAACATGCAGCCACAGGAAGCCAGGGTGATGGCACGGGGTCACAGCCTCCTTTCACTGGCCTAGCATTCTCAGTCCTACTCCCTTGGGTGGCAGAAGAGGACAAGAGACAGCCTAGGCTTTCCTCCCAGATCGGCAGCTTTCTGTGGGACTCTTACCAAATCACTTACCCTGTCTGTGCTCCAGTTTCCTCGTCTGCAAATTGCAGATAATAATATGATATATTGCATTGAGTGAATCTGCTGCAAAAGACCTCTTCAAAGTGTTAAAAAGTAAAGATGTCACTTTGAAAATTAAGGTGCACGTGACCTAAACTGTCTCATGGTTTAAATGGTGTTCCCCAAAAAACATGTGTGGCTCTTTGTCTGGGCCTTGATTCCTGGTATTGTGCTACATTCCTTTGTGTTGTAAACCCTACCTCTGTGATGTTAATCAGAGAAGACGGGTGGCAGCTGAGTTGGTAAGAGCAGGACTCCATGTATGTGATTGTATGGAGCCTTGGGGAAGACTCTGGAGGTATAAGGAAGGGAAGGCACCAGAGAGTTGATGACCTCACACTACCAAGCAAGCAGTGCCAGGAGCTAAGGACATCCTTTGGAAATGAGCTAGGGTCCTTGTGTCTCAGAAGCTTCTAGCCCAGGGGAAAACTGACAACAAGGACCCTCCTCCAGAGCCAGAAAACAAAGCCTTCTCCTGCAGCTGGCATCCTGAATTTGGACTTGTAGTCTACCAGACTGTAACAAAATAACACCTATTTTTTTTTTTAAGCCATCCACTTGTGGTAACTCTTTACGGCAGCTCTAAATGACAAAGACATCATGGTGTTTTCAACCACCTCACATGTATGGAGGTCATACAGCTGATTAGAACCCAACTGACCTGAAACCAGCAAGTTCGGTCTCCCAACAGGTGGCAAATTAGGATTAGCCCTCCCCCAAAGCAGACGAGGGTGCATCCTTTTTAGTAGCAAATGACGGAAAAGTTTATTAAGGGAAAGTATGTTCCAAATAGGGAATGGGTCAGCCTCCATGAGTGGAAAAAGACCCAGTATACATTTTCAGGTGCTTTTTATTGGCAAAAGTGGTGGGAGGGGAGGTAGTAACTTCTTTTTGATTGGGTTTGAGTCTACGGTAGCCACTTGGCAGCTACCAGGAGGGATTGTTAAACTTGCATCACAAACTGCCAGGGAGAACTGCCAATAGGTGACAGATCAGGTTCCCCTGGTAACCTGATTGATATGGTGTGTGTTCTGTAATGCAAATCACCACCTTTGTTATCCCTAGGAAATGCTAGATTCTGGAGTAAAATAGGTTAGTATGTGGTGGCGGAGATCAGATTTTCTAGCTAACCTTGACACATGCATACACAAGCTGGCCAATGAATAAGGAAGACTGAAGAATTATGGTGCTGGTGAAGAATATCAAACACACCATGGCCTGCAGAAGAACGGACCCCAATCTGTCTTGAAAAAACTACAAGCAGAATGCTCTTTAGAAATAAGGATGATAATACTTCGTTTCACATACTCTGGACATGTTGCCAGGTGGGCCCAGTCCTTGGAGAAGGACATCACGCTTGGTAAAGCAGAGGGTCAGCCAAAAAGCGGAAGAACCACAATGGGATGGATTGACACAGTGACTACAGCCCCCAGTTCATACACAGCGATGATCACAAAGATGGTGCGGGACCCAGCACTGTGTACCTTTGTTGTCCAAGGAGTCACTCACCGTGAGTCAGAAGCAGCTCAGTGGCACCTAACAACAAACTCATGAGATTTGGGGGTTTTCATGAGGAGTGAATGAGATAATACCATGAAGTACTTGTAACTGAGCTTGGCATATACTGATTACTTAGTAAATATTAGCTTTTGCTATTATTACCGAATTACTATTATTATTGTCATTGTTATTGTTGCCTTAGGGTTTCTAGTCCCCTATATTTCTTGCTTGCTTGCACCCACCACAGCTGTGTTAACTCCTATACTATGAACTCGCAGGGGCCACCTCCCTCTGGGTTCCTGCTCACAGTTTCTGAGGAGCCTAGAACAACACTGTACCCAGCCACAATCTGGGGCTCTGGCATGGGGATGGACCCCTCCCTGGTCCAATCGGATCTGGCCAATGGGAATGGCAGCCACAAGGCCACTGAGGCAGCCAGCACCGTGGGAAAGGCGTTTGTCCCAAGGGGAGATGGAGCAGGTAGATGGCCAGAAATACACCCATCTTCATCTACATGTAAAGCACTTTCTAAAGATGTTTGTTGTTGTTAGGTGCTGCTGTGCTGGTTCCACGTCATCGTGACCCTGTGCACAACAGAGTGAAACACCTCGCAATCTTGCGCCATACCCACAGTTGTTTTATCCTTAAGCCCGTTGTTGCAGCCACTGTGTCAATCCATCTTGTTGAGGATCTTCCTCTTTTTCACTGACCTCCACTCTAGGAAGCATGATGTCCTTCTCCAGGGATCCCTCCTGACAACACATCCAAAGTATGGAAGACACAGTCTTGCCATCTTTGCTTCCAAGGAGCACTCCGGTTGTACTTCCAGAACAGACCTGTTTGTTCTTTTGGCAGTCCATAGTACATTCAACATTCTTCTCCAACACCAAACATAAACACCAAAAAAAGCCAAAAACTTGTTGTCATTGAATAGATTCAGACTCATAGTGACCCTATAGGAGAGAACAGAATTGCCCCCTAGGGTTTCCACGGAGCAGTTGGTGAACTCAAACTGCTGACTTTTTGGTTAGCAGACAAGCTATTTATTAAGCATTGTGTCACAAGAGTTCCAAGATAAGTACAGACTGTTGCAAGAAAAATAAAACTAATTTAGATGTGTTATTGAATCCACCATAATCCTTTATCAGAATTCATTTTCCTAACTAATGTACAGAATCTGTCACGTGGGTGACTATGACATGTTTTAATTGTAAAAAGTGTCTTCATCGCCAAAAATGTGGAAAACCATCACAGCATACTACACCAGGTTCCTTCCCAATTACCTTCAAAACAGCTGATGGAGCCTGAAATTCCTGGACCAACGCACACTGTTTCCTGTCCTCACCTGGGGTTACATAGAAGCCCGAGGATCCTATGGGGCTGGGGCCCATGCCCACCTTCCACCCTTTTGTTCATGGGCTCCCAGGCCTCCAGCATCCTAGATTGAGCTAGAAAACGGCCACCACTTGGGTGCCATGATTTTTAGGGGTATTCATGGGTGCTTTCCTCGGGCACCCCTTCTCCCCACAACAAAAGCATGTCATTGGCTGAGAATGATCTGAGTGGCTGAGCGGTAGGGAAAGCCACCCAGCAGTGACTATAGGGTATGGCAAGAACTCTGTCCTTCAGGAGAATTCTAGAAAAGGTCATAGAGTTTAAGGTGAAAGTTCAAAGGCAGGTATGTGGGATGTACCTCAGGACAGAAGCAAAGCCCAGCCCTGGGCGCCGGTGATTGTGGGACAGAATAGGAAACCTGCTGTTAGGTCAGCAGTGAAGTCTCCAGCAAGGCCAACTTGATAACTCATGACTGTCTGGGGTGAAGCCTGCAGGGGAGATTGTCTTACTAATTCAGGACAACTGCAATTCCAATCACCTCATTCTCCGCTTAAAGTTCACTGCCTCCCCAGCACCTTCAAGGGAACAATTCAAAAGGTCCAGACTCTCAGCTCACGCCATGCTGAGCCCACCTGTGAGTAACCTCTGTGGCATCACAGGAGTCTTGCAACACAAGTAGGACTGGTCTCATTTTTTTTTTTTTTTGGATGAGGAAACCGAACAGGCGTAGCTACTGGGCAGAACCATACATCTATGGGGCAGCAGGGTCAGAACTGAAATTCCTATTTCTCTGGCTCCAGAGCTGGCCCCTGAGGAATTCTGTGGACTTCGCTGGGCTGTGTCCTCTGAGGGAATGTGGCTGGGGAGGAAGGTCAGCCTCACAGGGAGTGGTTCTACTTCTGGGAGGAATGTCTCACTGAAGATTCGCAACTGACTGCAGGGGGCCATGAGGGAACTTCCTGAGGGTGATGGAATTGTCCTGTATCTTAATAGGCATGAGGCTAACCTGGTACATCCATTGGTCAAAACTCATCTAACTGAGCACTTGAGGTCTGTACATTTCTTTGTATATAGATTACCCCATTGCCATCAAGTCGATTTTGATGTGTAACAACCCTATAGGTCAGAGTAGAATTGCCCCATATCATTCCCAAGGAGTGCCTGGTGGATTCAAACTGCCAGCCTTTTGGTTAGCAATTATACTCAATTAAAAAAATAAATACAAGGATGAAAAATCTTTGACTGACTAGAGGTTGAGTGAGGTCCCTGAGCATCCTGGCTCCCCTAAGGTTAAGCTGCATTTCCTTGAGCCTTTCTCTTCCCAGCTGATGGTTCCAGGCACGTGGGCACAGCATTCTTTTTCCTGAGTCCCTCCAGGTTAGAGAGTCAGTCCTGCAGGAACACAATATTTAGTTCATAAAAAAATGTATTTGTTCATCAAATGAAGTAGAAACACGCAGTTGAAGAGTGCCCCTAAACATAGTCAACTGGGTCTAAAACTCAAAACAACCAAACCCACTGCCATCAAGTTGGATCCAACTCATAGCAACCCTAGAGGTCAGAATAGAACTGCCCCATAGAGTTTCCAAGGGGCACCTGGTGGATTTGAACCGCCAACCTTTTGGTTAGCAGACATAGTACTCAACCCACTACACCACCAGGGTTTACCTGTATCTAGACCTCGAAAATGTGTAAAATGGAAGCCATATCCCCCACAAGGCCACATGACTGTGACATCTGCAAGGCTGATGCATTGTTGAGGATATCCTAGCATTTGGGGCAATTCCCAGCAAACATCATCTTTCTTTCCCACTTGCACATCATATATACAGTGTTGTTGGGTGCTGTCAAGTCGGTTCCGACTCATAGCGACTCTATGAACAGCAGAATGAAACACACACTGCCCTGTCTTGCACCATGTCCACAAGCATTCTTATGTTTAAGCCGACTGTTATATACAGTGATATATACATATGTACAGAAGATTTGGGTTTTTTTTAGTACACCATGCACAGATTCTGGAACTGTAGCTCTGAGTGTAGCCTTTCAGCACAGACCACTGACTGTGTGATAAAGCACCAGGATTGAAAGCATTGCACCACAGGGAGGAGGAGCTCCCCCAGGACAGGTTCCATTTCAGGTTGGAGTCCTCAGTCCTTTGCTGGAACATCAGGCCACATGCTGTACTCTGGAAATGCGTTGAGTAAACACCAAGGCTCTCAGCCAAAGTGTGGGAAAGCACATCTTGCTGTCACCAGCCTCCTGCAGACAAGCCCTTCGAGCCAGAAATCCACAGCCCCTGGTTCCTGTCAGAGAACTAGCTTCCCATTTAGAAGGACCACAATGACATCAGCTACCTGCCGTGACAAGCGTTCCTGAACACTTCACAACTTTTGACCACATGGCATCTATTTTTCCTTCCCAGGACCACCCTGATATCCTTTGGGGAATTATTTGATACCTATTGTGTGTGGTCCTGGTGGCAATTAAGCCCATGGTTCCAACTTTCCATTGTAGAAGTCAAAAGGGTCACGACTCCCTCATAACCATCTTAAAACAACCAAAGGCAGGCATGTGCTCTAAGCTTGGCCAGTTGGATACTCTTTCCTAGGAATTAGGTTTTGTAACAAGAAACACAAGAACAGAAGGAACAGTGGAAGCTCATCCGTCTCAGGGACCACATGTCAATAAGACCATGGAGCTACACCTGCTTCCAAGACCCTCATGCTGCCCGGCTCCCATTGGCCTGAATCCAGCTCTCAGTTCCGTTTCACACATGACTTCCATGCTGCTCAGTCATCTCTGTTTTCTCAAGTTAGCTTGAATCAGTTTCTGTTGCTTGCCATCAGTGAACCTGACTGATGCATCAGCTCAACCTAACAAAGGATTCCCTATTTCCCCTCCCTAAGGGAGTCCAACATGGGGCCCAAAGACCACATCTAATCCTTCTATTTCCGAGTAACGAACTTCCCAAGATTTTTAGCCAAAAGCAAAAGGAAGTTATGTAATTCAGTACCCTAACCACTTGCCACCTAGCAACTTCTGATCAGAACTTGGAAACAGCGAATTCACTTGATAAAGCTGGGCCACCTGTTGTGATAAGAGAAGGAAGGGTGGAATTTCAAGTGCTTGTTCAACTTACAAGAGAAGGCTGGTGATTACTCACTCTCTATTGCATCACTCCAAAGGAGAATTATGCTGGGAACATTTCATAGTCAAGCATATGACAATGTGGCATAAGACACATGGTCAAAGGGGTCAGTTTCTTTGTTTTCCTACCTGGCTGTAACCAAACGGTAGGCAGTTCAAACCCAGCAAGCACTCTTTAGAAGTCCTGTAGGCAGTTCTACTGTCTCCTGTAAGTCGGAATTGAGTCAGTAGCAACAGGTTTGGGGTTTTTTTGGCTCAAACTATGGACAGTTGTGGGCAGTGTTCCAGTCCCACTGGCAGGTTACTCAAGGACACATGCCCACACGCCCAGGATAGTTAGCATGATGGACACTTGTTCCAAGATACAAGGGAATTCAAGGCCCCAGCCTTGGCAGAAGTCAGCATTGTATGGCAACACAGAGCCTAGACTGCCTGGGTTCAAATTCCAAGTTTGACCTTGGACACATCAATTAATCTCTCTCTCTTAGTCTCCACATTTGTAAAACTGACATCAGCAGCAATATTCACGAAGAATTTAGAAACAGAAACACAATAGCCCACACTGCTACCTAACTGACCCTGCCATAAATCAGGCCACTGAACAAACAGCTGCTGAACACTGAACACAAAGCAGCCAACTGAAGCTCCCTAACCTACCTTCTTGTTCAGCATGAAGTTACCCTTATCTGCAGAAAACATCTGGGCCAGTTCTACTTCTGGCATGAAACCACTTGAAGCTCTCTGGCCCTGTTCCCTAGAAAAGCCACTAAAGATTATATTTAGAATAACCATTTGTATTCCTTTGGCATGGTAGTGTGATGGTTAAGTGCTATGGTTGCTAACCAAAAGGTCAGCAGTTCAAATTCACCAGGCACTCCTTGGAAACTCTATGGGTCAGTTCTACTCTGCCTATAGGGTCACTGTAAGTTGGAAGCAACTTGATGGCAGTGGGTTTGGTTTGGGGGTACGTAGTCCTAAGGGCAAACATCAAATGAAGAAGCGTTTCTTCCAGAAAGTCTACTATAAGTTGCAAGAACAGTGGGAGTCTGTGGTATCTGAACCAAATCCTGCAGCCTCCTTTCGCTAACCAGATCATGAAAATGATCTGTCCACTCAGGACTTGGTACAGCCACAAACTCAGGGTTCCCTCTCTCCCCATTTCCCAGCCAGAGGAGCATCTTCCCAGGAGGGATAGGGTGTCACCCTTCTCAGCCCGTTGCTGAGGCTGAGTTCCAAGCATGTGCCTGTGAGAAGTGGGGGCTGTTTTCTGTCCTCCAGCCCCCATTGATAAAATAGAGTATCTACCCTGGATACCACGCTGTTGAAAATACTGAGGCGCCAATCACCCTTGCCCTACCTCGTGGAACTGAGGTCTCATGACAAAAGAGGTGAGACAAACTGATGTGGGACTGCTGAGCACGGGGCTCCTAAAGCAGAGGTTTCAGAGAGAAATGTGTCATTATACCTGTACCCAGACAGGGGCCTATCTATGGAAAATAGCATCTAGGGAAATCGGTGTTCAATTGTTGAATCCTCTCCCATAGCTGTCAATGGAAACTGAGATGGTCAACAGAAACTGCATATTGGTGCCCCTTCTCAAGAGGTGACCAGGGCACATGCCTCACCTCCTCCCACCCCCAACCTCCACCCCCATATAGGCCACTGGCCCCAGCACCAGAAACAATAAGTCTCAAAATTTTCCTAGGGAGGTGGACAGGGGTGTAGTGGACTGTAGAAGAGACAGCTCCAAACACTTTCCCAAGGGAGCGGGAAAGCTCAGAGAAGTACAAGTTTAAGGACAATCTCAAAAACAGCAGAGGTGGAGGCAAAAGGCAATTAAGAGGCTACAGACAGACTGAATGAAGATACAGGCTAAACCATAGGCTAGCTAGTCTGCCACAGAGAAACAAACAAAGAGACAGCTGGGCAGAGCCCTCCCGCGCTCAAAACGGATTTCAAACACTAACCTCAGGAACTATCACTTTGAAGGAGTCCAAATTTTATCGGCTTCATCTTTGAACCAATTTGTACCTCAAGACATTGCTGAACACACTCTAGAATAATAAGCCAGCTATTAACAGAGTTGAATGACTGAGTGTAGCCCTGCCCAAAGCCACTTCAAACCATGAGTGACTTCACATCTATGGGAGGAGGACACGGAAGACCCCACTACAATAATCCAGTTTTTGATAAACAGAAAAATAAGCAAATAATAACGATAAGACCTGAGAGGAAGACTGGTATCCAGAGTTGCTATAACATTGTCGGGGGTCGTCAAGTCAGCTCTGATCCATGGAGACCCTAATACAACAGTAGGAAACGTTACCGGAAAATGTGGATTTAGGCCACCTGTCAGTTCTACCCTGGCCCCTAGGGTTGCCATGAGTCGGATCCAACTCGACAGCACTTGGCTGGCTTTGGCTGCCACAAAAGCCAACACTGAGACACGGGTAAAGCAGATCCCCAAGAGGTTTATTTGCAAGCCAGCATGCAAAGGGACAGGGGGAATGCAGATTCTCAGAGTATGTCCACCTCCTTCAATCAAGCTCAGAGGTTTTATCAGTTACCCTGTACTGTCCAGTCAATTTCAACTCAAAACAATCTCATAAACAGAGGAGAACAGCTCCACAGAGTTTCTGGGGAGCGTCTGACAGATTTGAACTGCTGACGTTTTGGTTAGCAGATGTAGCACTTAACCACTATGCCACTAGGGTTATTGAGGAAGTGGGTGTAAACATCAGGCATGAAGGAAGAAAGAATGTGGGCAGATGGGGCATCCTGGTGATGAGATACGCACCAAGAGCCGGGTAGTGGTTACCTGGTACTTCCACTTGTTTGATGATTCTAAGGAAAAGGCTGTAAAGGTCTTATCTCAGTGGCTCCTGCAAGTTGATGTGTGATTTCTGGGGGCAGGAAGGGCTAAGACATCAAGAATTATCATAAGAAAAACAGGTAAAGAAAGGGAGTTAGTCTTGACTGCTCTATTAAGAAATGCTGCCCAATCCTACTCCAGCCTCACCACCATTGTTGTCCATGAGCTCAATGTTGCAACCACTGGGTCAATCCATCTTTGATGACGCTCTACATTACCAAGCACGATGCCCTTGTCCATCGTGGTGTCCAGAGTCCCCCCTGATAACACCTCCAAAGTATGCGAGGTGTGGTCTCACCACCCTTGCTGCTGAGGGGCATGCTGGCTGTACTTCATCCGAGACAGATTTGTTCTACCTTCTAGCAACCCATGGTATATTCAATATATATATTCAAAGGTATCAGTTCTTCTTCAGCTTTTCTTATTCACTGTCCAGCTTTCACATGCATATGAGATGATTGAAAATACCATGGCTTAGGTCCGGCACATCTTAGTTCTCCAAGTTGACACCTTTCTTGCCTTTTAATACTTGAAAGAGGTCTTTTGATTTGTTGACTGCTGCTGCTTTCTTGGGTGTTGATTGTGGATCCAAGTAAAACGAAATCCTTGACAAATGCAGTCTTTTCTCCATTTATCGTGATGTTGCTTACTGGTCCACTTGTGAAAGTTTTTGTTCTCTTTCTGTAGATGTGCAGTCCATCCTGAAGGCTGTGGTCTTTGATCTTCTTCAGTAAGTGCTTCAAATAGTCTTCATTTTTAGCAAGCCAGGTTGTGTCATATACATAAGGCAGGTTGTTAAAGAGTTTTCCCCAATTCCCAATATTCCATTCTTTTTCATGTAGTCCAGCTTCCCAGATTATCTGTTCACCATACAGACTGAATAGTGAAAGGATACAACCGTGACACACACCGTTCCTGGCTTTAAAGCATACAACATCCTCTTGTTCTATTTCTACAACTCCCTCTTGGTCTATGTACAGATTCCTCATGAGCACAATTAATTCTTCACAATGTTATCCATAATTTGTTATGATCCACATGGTTGAATGAATATCTTTGCATAGTCGATAAAATACAAGTAAACATCTTGCTGGTATTCTCTGCTTTCACCTGGGATCCACCTGGTAACAGCAGTGATATCTCTGGTTCCACATCCTCTTCTGAATCTGACTTGATTTTCTGGCAGTTCCCTGTCAGTACACTGCTGCAGCCACCTTTGAATGATTTTTCAACAAAATTTGTGTGATATTCATGTGTGATATTAGTGTGTGATATTAATGATATTGTTTAATAAGTTCTGCATCCAGTTGGATCACCTTTCTTTGGACTAGACATAAATATGTATCCCTTCCAGTAGGTTGGCTGGGTAGCTGTCTTCCAAATTTCTTGCCATAGACAAGTGAGCACTTTTAGAACTGCCACTGTTTGTTGAAACATCTCAGTTGATACTCTGTCAGTTGATGGGGCTTTGTTTTTCACCAATGCCTTCAGTGCTGCTTGGACTTCTTCCTTCAGTACCATCAGTTCCTGACCATATGCTACATCCTAAAATGACTGAACATCAATCAATGATTTTTGTTGTAGTGACTCTGTATATTCCTTCCACCCTGTTTTGATGCTTCCAGCGTCATTTAATATTTTCCCAGTAGCAGTCTTCAGTGTTGCAACTTGAGGCTTCAATTTTTTTTCAGTTCTTTCAGCTTCAGAAATGCCAATCCTGTTCTTCCTTTTTGGTTTTCTAGCTCCAGATCTTTACACATGTCGTTATAATACTTTGTCTTTTCAAGCTATCCTTTGAATCTCCTGTTCAGCTCTTTTACTTCATCATTTCCTTCTTTTACTTTAGCTACTAAACATCCAAGAGCAAGTTTCAGAGTCTCTTCTGGCATCTGTTTTGGTCGTTTCTTTCTTTCCTGTCTTTAAATGACATCTTACTCTCTTCATGTGTGAGATCTTTGATGTCATTCCACAGCTCATCTGGTCTTCCATCACTAATGTTGAATGCCTCAGATCTATTACTGAGATGATCTCAGTCTTAGTTATCTAGTGCTGCTGAAACAGAAATAACCCAAGTAGATAGCTTTAATAAACATAAATTTATTCTCTTACAGCCTAGGAGTCTGGAAGTCCAAATTTAGGGTGCCAGTTCCAGGATAAGTCTTTTTCTCTCTCTGATGGAAAGTCCTTGTCATCAAGCTTCCCCTGGTCAATGAGCTTCTCAGCACAGAGACTCTGTCTCCAAAGGATGCACTATTCTCCTAGTTCTTGTTTCTTAGTGGATGAGGTCCCCCTGTCTTTCTGCTCCCTTCTCTTTCTTATGTCTTAAAAAAGATTGAATTTAAGACACAACCTAACCTTGTAATCCTGCCTCTCATTGTACTTCACTAACATCAGAGGTAAGATTTACAACACAGAAAAATCATGTCAGATGACAAAGTGGTGTACAATCACAAAATACTGGGAATCATAGTGACAGTCTCTAAATTCAGATGGGATATACTCAAGGTCATACTTCGGCTCTTGAGGACTTGCTCTGATTTTCTTCGACTTCATCTGGAACCCGTATATGAGCAGTTAGTTGAAGGTCTGTTCCGCAGTGGCTCTTGGCCTTGTTCCGACTAGCAATATTGAGCTTTTTCATTGTCTCTTTCCACAGCTATAGTCTATCTGATTCCCGTGTATGCTGTCTGGCAAGACTGCCACATGTAGTCACCATTTATGTTAGTGAAAAAAGATGTTTACAATGAAGAATTCACTGATCCTGCAAAATTCTATCATCCGATCTCTGGCATCATTTCTATCACTAAGAGCATATTTTTCAAATACTAGTTCTTCTTTGTTTCCAACTTTCACACTCCAGTCAGTAGTAGTTATCAGTGCATTTTGACTGCATGTTTGATCAATTTCAGGTGCAAAAGTTGATAAAAGTCTTCCATAGACTCACTTTTGGCATTAATGGTTGTGGGTAAATTTGAATAGTAATCGTATTAACTGGTTATCCTGGTAGATATATAGATATTAACAGAATTGTACATCGGAATAGATCTTGAAATGTTCTTTTTGACAGTGAATACACCACTCTTTCTCAATTTGTCATTCCCAGGATAGTAGACTTTAAGACTGTTTCATTCAAAACGGCCAACACCAGTCCATTTCAGCTCACTGATGCCCAGGATATCAATCTTTATGTATTTCCTTTTGTTTTTAACAACTTCCAATTTTCTTATATTCATGCTTTTCACCTTTGTAGGGGAAAAACATTACAAAGTTTAGTAAGGCTAAAAGAAAGTTTTATTTGACATATATTCAAAACAGTAGACAAGCATGCCGCTGGAGCCACAGCTACGTGAATCAAAGGAAATCATAGAATAGATGGAAGTGGGAAAAGGGACAAGCACGCTGCCACAGCAATGTCTGTCTGAGTCCAAGGAACATTCTAGAACCATCAACATGTAAGTTAGTAATGAGCAAAACCATTGAAAGCTTCACATTTCAACAGATGGGCTAGAAACTGTGAACTCACATTCTGAGTCACTTTTCTTAACAACCACTGGTACAGGTTTTAGAAACTGTGATCCTACATTTTGAGTTATCTTTCTTAACAATCATTGGTATAGGTTTCAGTGAAGACAGACAGGAGGGTCCTCATGAGTCCAACAAATTTCTATTTACTACATGCAAATAAAGGGTCTTCCAATAAGGGTGCCCTATCTTTGAACTTGAGCAGGAATCAACTCGATGGCAGTGGGTATCTCTGAAACTGAACTTGAACAAAACAAGCTGTGTAAATGATACAGTTTAAGTTGTTTTATTATTTTGAAGTTTATTTGATGGCATTATGTATGGAAAAGAACTTTGGTTAAGTGGCTGCTGTGGCATCTTCAGAAGGAGACCAAAAATAATCAGTTATTGTAATGGGTTATCCTTGGCCATTGACAGTCATAGCCTCTCCTCATTCATCCTGGAAAAAATAAGGGCCAATGATTCCGCTGGACCAAAATCCACACCAAAGAGCAACTTTCTTGGGGTGAAGTGGACTTTCTTGAATCTCCATTGGATTCTCATCGGTCCAAAAATGTCAGTTTTGTTTGTTAACAAAACCTTTCTTTCAAAAATGAGCCTCATCAAAGAAGAAGATTTTTGGCCAAAAGCACAACCAACCTCTAATTGCTCCAGATCCCAGTCGGCAAATGTTCAGCACAATCTATGGTCGCTGGACCTCAGTTCTTGAGTTAAAATAGTTTTGTAAGGGTGAAGCTTCAAGTCCAGATGTTACGTCCACCCAATTGTGGTCCACAGAAGGCCCAGTTCTTGTGCTCAAGAAAAATGGATTGGGATGGAGTCTCGCATACATGCTGATGAACAGCGACAGTGTTTTCATTGTAATGTAAGGTTTGTTGATGCACAGGTGTTGTCTGAATGGCAACAAATTTTCTCAAATTTTTGATTAAATGTCCAACTGTTCTCTTGTGTGAGATGATTACGTACATTGTAAATTTTACGTAACTCATAGAATGTTTGGCAAACAGAACACCCATCTTGATAATAAACTTTAATAATTACTACACATTGTGGAATCATGTAACTTTTCATGGCTATTTGTCAAAACTAATCAAAAACACATGATAAGCATGGCCACTATAGCCTCAAAAATATGGCCACAGTGAGCTGTCAAAATAGAACAACCTATGAGTTGGATCCAACTCAACAGCACTTGGTTGGCTTATGGGAAGACCCTTTAGAAGAAGACAAAAGTGGAAAGCCTTTTGTGTTTTGTTTGACTAGTTTAAATGTAAAGTTCCCTAAAATATATTTTCCAAGATTATTCTTACCTATTGTCTTTATACCTCAGGGTCCAGATGATGTGTCCTTGTGAGTTCTCGTGGACCCAGCTTCAGATGGATCACATTCTGTATTATCAAGGACAAGTAATAATGACTCCAACATTATTTTCTAAAGCAGTGCATTCCACATTCCAATTATTAAGAGATGTTTGCAGCTGTTTCTTCTCATTTTGAGTTGTGCCACATCAGAAGGGAAGGTCTCAAAAACTGGACTCCATCCACGTCATTAAAGTCAACTCTACTTTGGGGAGACAGCTCCTCCCCAGTTGTATTTTGAGTGCCTTTGAACTTGAGGTGCTCCTCTTCCAGCACTGCGTCAGACAGTGTTTTGCTGCTATTCATAAAGTTTTCACTGGCTAGTTTTTCCAGAAGTAGACTGCTAGCTCCTTACTCTTAGTCTGTCTTACTCTAGGAATTCAACTGAAACCTGTCCATCAAGTGTGACTCTGTTGGTACTTGAAATACTGGTCACAAAGCTTCCAGTATCCCAGCAACATGCAAGCCCCACAATATGACAGACTGACAGACACTTGGTGTTACATAGGTCACTGTTATGTTAATTTCTCAGAAGATACTATCAAAGCCCAGGCAGGCTGCAGAAAGAGTCACCAAGGACATCTTACAACAGCCTCTAGCATCTCCTGGAGTTCCTGCTTCTTGAAGATGGTTGCAAGTAGATCATTCTGCAGTGGAAGCCAATACCTAAGGCCAAACATCTCTGCTACCTGCTCTTTAAAAAAAAAATCCAGTGCCTTCCAGTCAATTCAGACTCATAGCAACTCTGGAGGGCACAGAACTGCTCCCTGTAGGACACAGAACTGCTCCACAGTTTCCAAGGAGCACCTGGCAGATTTGAACAGCTGACCTTTTAGTTAGCAGACATAGCACTTAACCACAACACCCTAACTCCTCTTACTAAGTTATTATTCCCCCTGAAGGTCAGTCCAGGAACCAGTTTCACCGAGGTTCAAAAAGACACCTAAAGGTGGGTGACATGTGAGTTACCCAATTCCACAGATCCAGCTGTCTGCATTCCATGAGAATCAAAACTATTTTGTGACAGTCTGTTTTAGGATTTTGCAGTGTACACAGCCCAAATGTGTAAGACCAGGGCTTAGGCTCCAGTTGTGGCCTCCAAGTGAAATGAATATGCCGGTCTGGCAATACTAAGACCTATTAAAAAGGACAGGTGGTCCTGGGAAGGGGTGGGGGAAGAGGAGGGAAAGTGGGCTCCAGGTGGAGGAATCTGGGAGACCTCTTGGAGGCTATGGAATTTACTCTGCATATAAAGAACAGAAAGGACTCCCCTCCTGCCTCCTTTTCTTCCCCCCTCCCTCCCACCCTTCTGTCCTTCTGTGCTAGCAAACCTTCAAAACTGAGGCACTTGGCATAATAAACAAATAGAAAAAAGAGACACGTGGCATAATAAAACGGCTGAAATAAGGAATCAAAACTCCACTTTGTTACAGCTTCTGCTTCTACATTCTGGAAAATGCAACCTTGACTTCTTCCTATTTATGTGCACGTGGCCTCGGGCCTCTGGCTGGGTGGGACCAGAAGACTCTAGCCCCCCACCTTTAGAAGTGTTTGCAGCGACACTTAGAAAACAAGAATGGGGATTAGCATGCGGGAAGAAGGTGGTTTTGAGAGTTGAGCTACTGATGACATACCCATGTTGTGACATGTAACAATCACGCATTCCTCTTCCCCATCTTTACTATAAAAGCACACCTCACGCCTTGCCCTCCATGCCTCAACGCACTTGGTAGATTCCTCTCCGCCCTCTGTTTTCCCAATTTGAGAACTGTATTACCCTCAATAACTCCCTGCTTTTACTTTAACAGAGTGAAGATGCTAACTTTTTGACACTCCTCCCTCCTTCCTCCCTCCCCCTTTTCCCTTCCCCCTCCGTCCTTCCTCCCTTCCTCCTTTTCCCCCTCCCCCTCCCTCCTTCCTCCCTCCCTCCTTTCTTTCTTTCCTCCTTTCCTCCTTCTGGCTGACTAGAAATTGTATAAAAGGAGCATTAGCTACATTAGTTGCTCAGCCAAGCCCTACCCAGGCTGCTTCTCTGTGCTCCTCCTGCCTCGCCCTTCCTGGGACAGGATAGCTGCCATGGCTCCAAACCATCCATTTGCATGGGAATATCCAAAGGAAGACAAGGGCCTTTCCCCCAGCTGTCTCTCGAACAGGAAGGAAACAGTTCCTAGAAGTACCTCACTCACTGTGCCCAGGAGGTAGCCCTCCTGTCTGGTAGACCAGCACCTGAACACCCACCCACCTCAGAGGAATGACTGGGAATGGAAGCACCTGACCCCAGTGTACCCCCGGGACTGGAGCACAGACTCAGCGTTCCTCCCAGTTAGAGCCTGACAATACCTGGATCCCATTAACAAGGAGAAAGGCAGAGTGGCAGTCAGTGGTTAGGTGGCCGTGATGCCAGCAGTGCCACGCTGGGCACCGCAACACAAGACAGACCAAACTTCTCTGGCAGGAGTGCCCGGCGTGAGACGAAGGACAGGGCTTTCTGGGCAGGAGGAGAAGCAGATGAGCTTTAGTCTCAGTCCCCAGGAAGGGGCACCTGGCAGATGTAAAGAGAGAATGTCCAGGACACTGAGGCCACATGCCACCTACTGGCACACTTTCTCTGACCTTATTCTGCAGTGATTTGCAAAATCCATTTCTTCATGTGGCCTCTGCTATAGCTGGACCCTCTGGCCACAGAACACACACGTAGAAACATCGGCCAGCGCTGTGCCTAGCAGAACATGTCCCCTGTTCAATTCAGACGTGGACAGCAGGGACTCGGGCTCCCATGGAGGGGGAAGGAGACATGGGGGGGTTGGGCTGTGGTGGGCAGAGTGAAGAAAAGAAGGTGCGGGGGGGTAACAGTCAGTACTGCCACCTGCCGCCATTGGCTGTTGGCCTCAGAGCACGCCCAGGCACAGCACGGGAGACAGGAGGACAAGAGGCTGCTCTGATACTCACCAGTCCTCGGGACCCAGGGCCACTGACGTAGCCCGGAAGCACATCAAGGGAAATAACCATTGAGCTCCCCACCATCCTGACCTCACTGTTTGTAAAGCAGCACTCAGTTGCTTCCTCCATCAAATAGGGACAAAATAATCCCTGTACCAGCCCCATGCTTTTTTCCCCTCTAGCCTCGGCACAGGCTGTCCCCACTGCCTGGAGCACCTTCTCTGCCCCACCTCACCACTTTACTGGGCCAACTTCTAGCCTTCCTTTACCAAACCAAAAACCAAACCCAGTGCCATCAAATCAATTCCAACTCTTAGTGACTCTATAGGGAAGAGTAGCACTGCCCCACAGAGTTTCCAAGGAGGGCCTGGCAAATTTGAACTGCCAGCCTTTTGGGCAAGCAGATGCAGCACTTAGCCATTATGCTACTAGGGTTTCCACCTTTCCTTTAGGATTCTGCTTACTTGTCCCATCCTCCAAGGGGAGTCTTCTTTCTCTCTGTCTCCTGATCTGGGGAAGTGTCCTAACTATGAATATTCCTCCCTGGCCATCACTAGACCTTAAATCCACAAGGAAGGTGACCACTCTGCCCATCTCCCAGCTCATTAACCAGCTTATTGTCAAGTGAGTGAACTTGAAGTTTCATTGCCAAGGGCCCTGCCTGCCCCTCCCCACCTCCTACCTGACCCTGTCCCCAGGAAAACCACCGCTTTGAAGGAAAGTAAAGACCTAAGAAAGGAACCGTGCAAAGAAAGGCTACCCAGAAGCCTCCTCCCATGGTGGCATTTTCCTTGTATTTCCCACAAGTCCATCCCAAACAGAAAGTGAATTCAAATAAATGCAAATAAAGAGTATGGGTGGGAAGAGGATGATGCCATGTGTCTGTAACTATATTAAAGTCCTAGGGTAGGTCATGGTGGTTCAGTCTTGTAGCAAAGCCACGGAAATGCAACAGGAAAACCACAAGAGGAACTAAAGAGGAACACTTTCTTCTCTTCAACCTCTCCAAGGATACCAAAGAGATGTTAACCTATAACACACGACAGCACTTCACTGATCCTGTACCCTGGAGCCTCATGTTAGCCACGACTAAAAAGAAAAACAAAACTTTTCCCCCCTCCAGTTCTGCCCGCTTCTCTCACGTATGCGCAGCTTCCCTGGCTGTACTGGTGTTCATAACCTTCTCTTTAGTCCTTTCTTCCTTTCCCATGTCTCTGAACTTGTACTTCTCTGTCAGTTCTGTTCCCTTCTACATAGTTTAAACCAAGAAACTGGTGGTGTGGCGGTTAAGTGCTCTGTTGGCTGAGGTCAGCAGTTTGAATTCACCCATCAATCCGACTCGACGGCACTTGGCTTGGCTGGCATCAGATAGATGCTGCTTGGAAACTCCATGGGGCAGTTGGTTCTACTCTGTCCTATAGGGTTGCTATGAGTCAGAATCAACTCGATGGCAATAGGTTTTGTTTTCTTTACATGGTCTAAAGACTGGTTTTGCAGAAACTAGGTCTCCATAGTGGAAAGAAGAGACATAGGGCACTGAGGTGGCAATAACGGAATTCTCTTTGCTAGGCTGATGGGAGTCAGTGCACATTATAATAATTTTTATTATTTATAATAATTTTTATCCTGCCACGAAAGAAAAACAGAAATCTCATGGGAATCTAGGCAAAGTGGCCCTGTCATATCCCTGGCAAGGAGTGAGGCAGAGCAGTTCCAGGGCACACTGTGTTGGTGGCCGAGAACCATCTTTCTCATGCTCCATCAACTTGACTTTGGCTCTGGAACAACTGACTCAGCCCAGCCTATGGATGGACTCTCATTGGGTCAGGTGTCTGCCCCTGGTCCAGTCAACTCTGGCCAGGGGACTTGAGGAGGTGGTCTGTAAGGCTTGCTTTTCCAGAAATGTGATGGGGTCAGCTTTAGTATCTAGATGGGGCTGGGAAGTAGGGTGGCAAGAGCAGATATACAATGGGCTTCAGAGGCAGGGCTAGGCAGGATGTACGTATTCTGTGCTTGGTCACAAAAAACAGCCCTCGGCAATGTCATGTTGTCCACACATCTGTAGGGGAGCCATCTGTCTCTCGTGAACAGTCTCAGGTTAACCAAGGATTCGGCCCCCTGGAGCAGCTACCAAAGTTTTCTTTTATATTTTCTTGCAGCATGTTTCTTCGTTCATTTACAGAGAGATGTAAATGGGCTGAAGGACAGCCTGCCAGTAAACACAGGCCTGTGCAGGCTGACCATGGCCCACAGAAGCCAATTTTTTTTTTTAATTTTTTTGAATTGTGATTAAGTGAAAGTATACACTCCACATTAATTTTGACGCCTGCCTATCCGCAGCTCCTTCTGCTCTCCTTGCCCCATGACAGCACACTTCTCACTTTCATTTTGTACTTGCAGTATACTCTTAACAAGCTCCTGTCCCCTTCTCCCCACCCTCTTCTCTCCCATCTAGAAAGAGACCAGTAGGACAGCATCCTATGAATGCATAGAACCATAAGCACACACACCATATGGTCACACTGTGTCACTGAGTCTGATCCATTTTTGTCCAGAGAGTTGACCTCGGTAGTCTTTTCTGGGCAGGGGCAGCAGCAGGTCTAGAGGCCATGCTCCCAGGGGATCTCCCAGGCCGCTGCACCATCAACTGTGGTCTTCTAGTAGAGTTCTGAGGTGCACCCTCTTTTTCCCATGTTACCACAGGGACTCAACATTGTGGGCCCCATCATGGCTGTCTTTGGTGGTGGCCAGGCACCATCTGGTTCTTCTGGTCACATGTTGATATAGTCAACCATTCACATGGGTCCTTCTGTCTCCTGGGCTTTTTTCCTCATGTCTTTGTTCTCAGTGATCGTCTGTTCTGGATGAGTTGGAATCATTTGGTTTGCCTCAGGTGGCAGCTTGCTAGCTTTTAAGACCCCAGATACCGCTTATCAATATGGGGTGCAGAAGACTCTCTTAGCAACAGGCTAGTTATGCCAATTGACCTCAATGTCCCCTGAGAGCATGGTCCCCAGACTCTGCCCTTGCTACTCTATTCTTGAAATACTGGGTTGAGCTTAGAAGAGCTTTCAGTTTATGGTGAAGTCCAGTTAAGCTGATCTGCTTTCTATTGGGTACTGTCACTGCTTTCACCCAAACAAATTTGTATCAACCATCTAATCTATGACCAACCCTTGTCCTCCCTCCCCACCCTTGTAGCCATCATAGTCTTTTCTTCTGTATGTGAGTCTGGTTTTAAGTCTTAATAGTAGGGGTCTCTTACAATATTTGGCCTTGCGCTGCTGACTGATTTCACTAAACATAACGTCTTCCAGTTGAAACCAGGTTATGAGATGCTTCCTAAAATCATCACTGTTCTTTATCATTGCATAGTGTTCCATTGAGTATATGTACCATAGTTTGTTTATCCATTTATCTGTTGATGGGCATCTGGGTTGATTCCATCCATTTGCTGTTGTGGACTGTACTGCAATAAACATTCACGTGCATGTATCTGTTCATGTGACAGCCTTTGTTACTGTAGGATATATTCCAAGCAGTGGGATTACTGGATCAAATGATATGGTTCACCACAGGACAGTGAGCCAGGATGCCTTTTGCCTGCTAGGGTCTTACTGTTTGTGTTTCCTTCTTTACACTCTAAGACAGCAGTTCTTAGCAGTTTGCAGATACAGATCCCCCATGAGGATCTGATGGAAGCCATGGGTCCTCTACCACGCCTAAGTATACAGTCCCAGGAGATGGCAGAGCTGGTAGCAGAAGGAGCATGAGTCCCTTGATGATTGTATGGACCAGAACCTCTGCCCTAAAGCCAACATGCTCTGCACTGTGACATGAGACAGAAGTCAAAATTAATTGTGTCAAACCACTGAGATTTTAGGAACCCTGGTGGCGCAGTGATTAAAAGCTAAGTTGTTAAAAGGTTAGCAGTTCAAATCTATGAGGCACTGCTTAGAAACCCTATGGGGCACTTCTACTTTGTCCTATAAGGCCACTATGAGTCAGAATCGACTCAACGGCAATGAGTTGTTACAGAGTGCTGTGGATATAATTGTCTCTCCCCCACAATGCGACCATGAAGTGTGTGTACTTTCTGGTTCTGTGCACTTTCTGGTTCTGTGCATTTATAAGAGACTGTCCTACTGGTCTCTTTCTAGATGGGAGAGAAGAGGGTGGAGAGGAGGGGACAGAAGCTTATTAAGAGTATACTGCCAAACCAAGTGCCATCAAGTTGGATCCGACTCATGGTGAACCTAGTTAAGAGTATACTACAAGTATAAAATGAAAATGAGGAGTGTGCTGTCTCTGGGCAAGGAGAGCAGACAGACCTGCAGACAGCTGGATGTGCAAAATTGATTTGGATTGTACACTTCCACTTAATCACACACAAAAAATGTGTTCCCCAAAATACATGCCGGAATCTTAACCCCTAGACCTGCAGAAGTAATTCTGTTTGAACATATGGCTTTTTTTATTATGTTCACTTGATCATATCCAAGTAGCATGGGTTCTAAATCTAATCACTTCTGAATTAACCAAAAGAGCAGAGTAGACACAGGTATGCATGCACATGGGGAAGGAATGCACCACATGAGGGTCGTCTACAAGGAATGAACTGTCGTGACGAAGACCCTGCTTTGGACTTTTAGCCTCCAAAACTGTGAGAAAACAAATGTGTGTTCTTAAAAGACACCCATTTGTGTTACTTCTGTTACAGCAGCATGTGGAAACTAAGACACTGAGGTCAGACTACCCTGCCCGACACAGTCCTGACTGCAGCTACCCACAGAGCCCCATCTGCCTGTCCACTTGGTCCAAATTGTGTTCAGCATGTCAAACACCGTGTGGCTGACCTGCTTTCCACTTAATAAATGACAAGCACATTCCAGTTCCTCCTCCCTGAGGTCATCCACAGGGTTTCCAATCTTTGGTCAGACATACATAGGCATTCTTGGTCAACTCCCACAGTGGTCACTGTGTCGATCACACTGGCAACTGCTTGAGACCAAGGGAAACTTCATGAATCCCTGTAGGGCCTCAAGTGTGTTGCTTAACCACCTTGTGTCTCATTTTTTTCATCGTGATAACACTTCTTGCCCTCCCCACCCCGTGAGAATTGGAGTGCTTCCTGGACCATAGCGGCCTGTGAACATTCCCCAGGGAGGGGGCACCCCCAATAAACGGATGTCCCAGACAACAAGAGTGAACCAGTGACTGCTGTGCTCCTTCCTCTTGAGATGCTGTCTGCCTATAGCTCAGATCAGGCAGTGGGCTTCTTCCCCAGGGGTGCCCTGCTCACTGGGGCTGGCCAGGGCATGCCCACAGCCCCAGGATGCAGATGCTTCCTTTAGCCCTGGGAGCTTGGCTGAACCATCAGCGGTGCCCTAGCTCCTGGGCTGAAAGGGGGCATGAGCAGCACCCTCGGGACACAGCCAAATCTCAGGCTCTTGGTGTATTTTTTCTCTTTGTTTCCACTTAACAGCTGTCTAACTAATGCCAACCACAGAACCCAGAGATTTTCCAGGGGAAAAAGAGGAAAGGGTAGGAGCCAGGTGCTCCATGAGGTCCTGGTCTTGACTTTCTAGTGCTCTCCTGGATCAATAGCCAGGCAGGAAGCTCTTAAGAGCATTGTTCAAGAGCAGAGGCAGCCCAAGAGCTCTTGGGTGGGGGGCTGGGTGCGGTCCTGTGGGAGCAGCAGCCACCCTGAGTGTTTGCCTTTGCCATGAAGAGCCCGTCAGAAGCTTCGATACCACCTCTTCCCAGCAGTGACCCCCTTGCCTCCCTCCCCCTCATGTCCTCTTTGATGACCTGCTCTAGCTCTCTTTGTCCCCTGCACTCCCCTCTCCTAGCTCCCATGGGCTGGCAGCCCTGGCTGCCTCTGCTAGAGGTGCTTGCCAGCCTCTACTCCTCACCCAAGGACTCCCATTCCCAGCTATAAATTTCCCCACCCCAGGCAGGGCACCCAGGCTGTGGAAGTGTCATGGCCAAGTCACACTTGCTGCTGTGGTTGTTGCTGCTGCCCACACTCTGTGGCCCAGGCGCTGGTAAGTATCTCCAGCTCCTCGTCACCGTCCTCCCACCTGAGATAGGTATGGAGCAGAGCCTCAGAGCCATCTCCAGCACTTACTGACTGCTGGCTGTGTACCAGGCAGTCCCCCGCAACTCTGTACATTATCCCCAGCTTAAAGATAAGGATGCTGAGGCTCCAGGGCTTGTCCAAAGCCACACAGCTGGTGGCTACTGGAGAAGTGGGACCCAGAGCTGTCTGACTGCAGCTGCTTTGACAGCCACGTATCCTATTTCCCTTGAAAGTATGGTTTGAGGGCTAGGGGAGGTCAGGGTGCTGGGAGTGGCCTGAATCTAGACTAAGAAGGCTGCTCTGGCTTCAAGCAGCAGCCACAGGGAGCGCCACACTCCTGGCCTGTGCCCGGGGCCCTGAGTTCCAGTGCCAAAGTCTGGAGCAAGCATTGCAATGTGGAGCCCTGGGGTACTGCCTACAAGAAGTCTGGGGACACGTGGGAGCTGTGAGTACTGATCAAGTTCTGGGGGGCTGGATGGAAGATGCTAGGTGAACTCTTGATGGACTAGGGGATTGGACAGAATGAGTGGAGACGGGATGAGATGGGGTGAGACAGGATGGGATGTTATGGGGCAGGTGGGTTGGGGTGGCATGGGATGGGGTGAGATGGGATGGGATGGGGTGAGGTGGGTGGGATGGGATGGGATGGGGTGGGGTGGGATGGGGTGGGATGATAGGATGAGGTGGGATGGGATGGGGTGGGATGATGGGATGAGGAGGGATGGGATGGGGTGGGATGATGGGATGAGGTGGGATGGGATGGGGTGAAATGGGACGGGGTGGGATGGGATGGGACGGGGTGGGATGGGACGGGGTGGTATGGGACCGATGGGATGGGATGGGATGGGATGGGATGGGATGGGATGGGATGGGATGGGATGGGATGGGATGGGATGGGATGGGATGGGATGGGATAGGATGGAAGGCAACTACCTGTGCCTTGAAGTACTCTTCAGCCTCTGTCTGCTGACAGCAGCTCATTTGGGCTGCTGCTAGCAGCATGTCCCCCCTTCACATGTCCCCCCCCTTCCAAGGATGACTTGTGCCAGGAGTGTGAGGCTATTGTCTACATCCTCACCAACATGACCAAGGAGGCCATTTTCCAGGTACCGAGGCCCAGACCCTGGGTGAGGCGTGGGCCAAGACAGAGCAGGGACAGAGTTAGCCCCTAAAAGGGAACACGTCGTGACCTAGACTGAGGCCTGGGATTGCCTGGCATTCTAGGATCCTCCTGGCCAGGTGTCAGTCCAGGAGGTTAGCTCAGCAGCACAGGCAGAGAAGGTGTCACCTGAGGGGGAGGGTGCCCTATACTTGCCCAAAGTCCTTAACCCCTTGGTGCTCACTGAATCCCAGTGTCGTGGGGAAAGGGTATTCAGTCTGCCTGATGAGGGCTTTGCATCCAAGCACTCAGGCAGGGCTGACTTCAAAGAGGGCAGGCTGACCATGACCTCCCATCCTGCTCTCCATTCTTCTTCCCTTCTCCCCCACCCCGCCTCCAGGACACCATGCAGAGGTTCCTGGAACACCAGTGTGACGTTCTGCCCCTGAAGCTGCTTGTGCCCCAGTGCCGCCAGGCACTCAGCCTCTATTATCCAAGGGTCATCGACTACTTCCAGAGCCAGATCGTGAGGGCCAGGGGACCTTGCTCACACAGCACATGGCCCCCACAGCACCCTACCCTTGCCCAACACAAAGACCCTACCCACAGAGTACCCAGGAAGCTGAGTGCCCCCCAGTCAGGTGCCCCGGGGACAGCCCCACCTGCTCAGCTGCACACGGTGGGCCTGCACACATACAAACACTCACACACATGGACAGGCCCATACCACTCTCCAAAACCATGCCTGCACACTGCCGTCATTACACTCCGGCACACATGCACACATGCTTACACACATTCATAGTCACAGACTTCCAGGCTCACACTCAGACGCATTCACAGACACCTGCCCCAATGTCTCCACACAGCCCCATTCTGCTTTTTGCCTACCTGACCCCCATGAGCCCTAAACCACAGCCTGCCTCCCACCTAACCAGCTCCCCACATTTCCAGGCCTTAGTCCCTAAGCCTTTGGGGCCAGTCTGAGCAGGAGTCGGGTGCCCCCCTACCCCCTCCTTCTTCAGCTGTCCCCCATTCCTAACCCTGTGTTGTACCCTAGAACCCAAAGGCCATTTGTGGGCACCTGGGCCTGTGCAAACCCCAGCGTCCTGAGCCAGCGCAGGAGCTGCAGCTGCTGGACCCCCTGCTGGACACTCTGGTCCTCCCTGCGCTGCCCGGGACCCTCCAGAAAGAGGTTGGGCCTCACACACAGGTGAGGCCCTGGCAAAGCCTGCAGCCCCACACACTAGGTAGTGGGGGACCCAGAGGGCCAGGGCCACAGCCAAGGTTCCTTAACACATGGGCCCTGGGAGCCCTGAGCATGGGGCAGCAGGAGCCGGGGGGATCCAAGAGGTGGCCAAGACCCCGAAGTTCCAATTAGAAGGTGGTAGGAGAAAAGGAAGGCTGGAGCAGAGCAGGGGAAGGGATCAGAAGCTCCCATGAGGCCTACGGCAGGAGGGCGGGGAGGAAACAGAACCTAGAGGAGCCCTGTCCTCACCCGTCTCTCCCTAGGCGCTCTCGGAGCAGCACTTCCCCATTCCCATCCCTTACTGCTGGTTCTGCCGGACTCTGATCAAGCGGATCCAAGCTGTGATTCCCAAGGTGAGGGATCCAGGCCACACGGGGCTCCCCAGGCCTCAGCAGCTGTGACTTGCCCATGCACCCCCACATCCAGCCAGCTGCCAGCAAGGAAGAGGCAGCCATTTGAACCTAGCTCCTACTCGGAGACCCCAGGCTCAGGCCTGCTAGGTGCCTCATTGAATGTTCATTCAGTGGACGTGACCATCACTTCATTGCTGTCCAGTGGATTGTGACCCTACAGGGCAGAGTAGGGCTGCCCCATACTGTTTCCAAGGGGGAGCCTGGTGGCACTGTGGTTTGGCATTTAGCTGCTAACCAAGGTGTCAGCAGCTGGAATCCACCAGCTGCTACTTGGAGACCCTATCGGGCAGTTCTGCTCTGTCCTGCAGGGATGCTATGAGTCAACTCAATAGTCACAGGTTTTTTGTTTTTGTTTTTAAATCTTTATGGGAGTGGCCGGCCCCATCTTTCTCCCAAGGAGTGAATGGTGGATTCCAACCTCCAGCCTTGCCATGTTAGCAGCTGAGAGCTTCACTGCCGTGCCGTGAAAGGTGGGCAGTTCAAACCCACCAGCTGCTCCAAGGGAGAAAGATTTGCAACCTGCTTCCATAAATATTTCAGCCTTGAAAAGCCCGCTGGGTAGTATGTTCTTTTCTACAGGGTCACTGTGAGTTGAAATTGATCCAGTGCTAGTGGGTTTGAGGATTTTTTTATTTGGTTTAGTTTGGTTTGCCAGGCACTAAGCTAGGTCAGGAAGTATAAAACTAGATAAGACTCAGCTTTGCCCTCCAGGGGCCCAGCATTTGATGGAGAGGAATCCCCAGTTGTCTCTGTAGGAAAGCTGTTCAATTTTCCAAAAGGAAAACTTCCACAGCTGGACTTCCCTTGCTTGTGCAAACCCAATATGGAATCTTCCACACCTGCAGGGACCTTCACTCAAGTGGGAGTCTTCCACACGTGTAGGGAATGTCACCCAACTAGAAGTCTTGCACACCTGTAGGGACCACCACCCAATTGGGAGTCTTTCACCCCTGTAGGGAATGTCACCCAACCAGAAGTCTTGCATACCTGTAGGGACCATCACCCAACCGGGAGTCTTCCCAAATGGGAGTCTTCCACACCTTAGGGACCATAACCCAGTGAGCCATCATCTCAGGGCTGCCCTGCCTGAAATGAGGGCCTTCCCAGATGGGGTTCCACAAACCATCTGGTCACTGAGAGCTTCCAGCAGCTGACCAGGTACTTGCTTTCTCCGAACTTTCTTGAGGGTGGGGAGAGACTGTTCAGATAGTGAAGGCCTCTGAGTGAAGGACTAAAGCAGAATAAGGTAACGGGAAGCCAATCAGGCTGCTCGGTAAGGGAGGGTCTCGGAAGGTGGTGACTGCGAAGCTGAGACCTAGAGGACAGCAAGGCCTTGGCACACAGAGGGTCTCCATGGAAAGTGAACTTGGCAAGTTTGAGGAACAGAGGTTGGCCAGCCTGACTAGAGCAGGTGGGCCAGCAGAAAAGTGACTGGAGGACAGATCAGAGAGGGCTGAGCCTTGCAGAAATTTCTAAGCCAGGTTTAGAAAACACTGAATTTATTATAGACGCACTTTGCCTCTGTGGAAAGGTTTCTAGCAGAGGAACAAATACTCTGATTCCTCCTCTACAAAGATCCCTTTCCCGAGGTCTGAAGAACGGATTGGGTAGATGAGAGACGACCATGAGGGAAGCAAATTAATTGGGAGATTGCTGCTGCAATCAAAATAAGAGTAGGAGGCGGTACCGGAAACGGAGCCACGTGCTACAGGAAATGGGGCCGGGCCGTGGGGGAAATGGATTCGGGTGGGGGGGTACAGGAAATGGATTCGGGCGGTACAGGAAATGGAGCCGGGTGGAACAGGAAATGTATTCTGGTGCTCCAGGAAATGGAGCCGGGCGGTACAAGAAATGGAGCCGGGTGGAACAGAAAATTGAGTGAGGTGGAGGAAATGGAGCAAGGTGTAGGGAAATGGAGCCTAGCAGTACAGGAAATGGAGCCGGGCCGTGGAGGAAACGGAGCCGCGTAGTACAGGAAATGGAGTAAGGTGTAGGGAAATGGAGCTGGGCAGTGGAGGAAATGGAGCTAGGTGGTGGAGGAAATGGAGCCCAGCAATACAGGAAATGGAGCCAGGTGCTACAGGAAATAGAGCCAGGTGGTATAGGAAATGGAGCCAGGTGGAGGAAATGGAGCCAGGCAGTACAGGAAACCGAATCAGGTGGAGGACTGGAGAAATGTTTGGAAGACTCAGGAGGATTTGGTGAGAGACAGGACGTAGGGAGTGAGGACAAGAGGAACCCATGGTAACTGTGTGGACTTTGGCTTCATCAGTCTGCTCTTCTGTAAAGCTACCAGATAAAATAGGTAAACTTGAGAAGAATCAGGTTTAGGCCAACATGAAGTCTGAGATGCCCTTGTGGCATGCAGCAGGGGGTGTCATGAAGGCAGAGGGATCAATTTCAAAGTCACTGACTAAAACCAGTCAGCTGCCATCAAATAGACTCTAATGGCAAGCCACGTGTGTCAGAGTAAAAGTGAGCACTGAAAAGTTTTCAATTGACTATAAAAAAATCCAAACTCTTTGTCATCAAGTCAAGTCTAACTCACAGTGACACTAGGAACTGCCCCCATAGAGGAGCAGACTGCCACATCTTTCTCCCCTACAGCAGCTAGTGGGTTCAAACCAGCCAGGGCTTAACCATGTACCACCAGGGCTCCTTTCAACAGATATAAACCACTGCCATCAAGTCAATCTCTACTCAAGCATCCCCTATAGGACAGAGTAGATCTGCCCCACAGAGTTTCCAAGAAGCACTTGATAGATTCTAACTGCTGATGTTTTGGTTAGCAACCAAATTCTTATCCACTTTACCATCTAGGTTTTCCTTAACGGGTATGCCAAACCAAACAAACAAAACCCATTGCCATCGAGTCGGTTCCAATTCATAGTAGTCCTATAGACGGAGTAGTACTGCCCCACAGAGTTTCCAAGGAGCTCCTGGTGGATTCAAACTGTTGACCTTTTCCTTAGCTGCCCAATTTTTAAGCACTATATTACCAGGGTTTCCTCAGTGGATATAAACCAAACCCACTGCTTTCAACTCGATTCCAACTCATAGTGATCCTATAGGTCAGAGTAGAACTGCCCCATAGGGTTTGCAAGGAGTGCCTTGTGGATTTGAATTGCTCACCTTTTGGTTACCAGCTGTAGCACTTATCGACTAAGCCACAGGGTTCCCTCAGTGGGTATACAGATATCTAAATTCAGGGGTGTGGATAAAATCACCCAGGGACAGTGTGGGAAGGATGGAGAAGGAGGTCCAGAGCAGCCATTTACCAGTCAAGTAGAACAAATGTCAACAAAGAAGCCTGAGGAAGAGCAGCCCTTGAAGTGGCAGAAGCCACATATGGTGTCCTGGAAGCCAAGAGAAGGAAGTGTGATGAGAAGACAAGAGTCACCATGGGGATGAAATCCAAGGAGAGATGAAGCAAATTAAGCCATGACCACGGATTTGGGATCAGAGGCTGCTGGTAACTCAGATGAGGGTTGTTTTAGAGAAGTGATGGGGGCAGAAGCCCAAAGGGAGTGGGGGAGGGGAGTGTAGTGGGGAGGAGAGCAGCAGAAATGGGTGAGATGTTCGAAAAGCAAAAGTGATTTCATGTGGCCACAGGCTGTCTGGACCCAATGAGCAGAGGGAGGAGATATTGAGGGAGGATGGCGAGGACACCCACGAGCAAAGAAGTACCTGTGAGGTGGCAGGAGTGCAGGGACTGGGCACAGGGCAATCAAAGAATAAGCAGGGACCCTTCATCCAGTGTGGAAGGAGAGGAGGACACGTGCGGGTTCCTGCGCAAACAGGTCGGTACACTTGGTGATGGAAGGCACCACACCCCAGAGAAACAGGTTTCCCTGTGCCCAGCCACTACCTCAACCTCCTTGGCACTGAGGGGCAGCCTAAGGGTCATCGGCCAGGGCAGGGCCAGCACCAGCCTGTGTGGTGGCCCTTTATGTGCACTGACTGAGTGGGTACACTTGTGAAGGCATGAATCCTGTGCTGTCCACCTCTCCTGCCCTTCAGCTCAGAGGCTGTGTTTGAAATCGGAGCTGGATGGGGGAACTCTTGGCCTCTCCTAGGGGCCTCCTGAGACCAAAGACATGTTGGCTCCAGGAGCCATAAAATAAACAGGAAAAAAAGGGTGCCAGGGAGTCAATTCCGACTCATGTGCATTCAGAATAAAATCAAGCTCTGTAGGATTTTCGACGGCTGGTCTTTTGGAAGGAGATCAGCAGGCCTTTCTGCTGCTGTACCTCTGGGTGGGATTCAGACCTCCATCCTTCGAGTTACCAGCACCCATATTAACCGTTTACACCACCCAGGGACTCTGTAGCTAGGAGCTAATCCACCTGTGTGGAGGCAGACCAAGTCTGGGTCAAGAACTGGGAGACACTGGCCTCAGTCTTGGCTCTCCCTGACTTGGTGACATGTGACTCTCTGGGAGCAGTGTAAGCAGGCTGGGTGCCATCTGCCCTTTTCAGTGACCCCAGAGTCAAGTAGCTAGGGCACAGCCTTTGGAGTCAGACTGCCTGGGTCCAAGGCCCAATGCCTGTATTTAATGAGTGACCCCAGCAAGTCACCTGCACTCTCTGGCCCTTGGTTTCCTCATCTGTAAAACAGTGCAATTCTCCCTCATAGAAGGGGGTGCAGGAGGGTCTACAAAATGCCCAGCCAGCTCCTGGCCAAGGCAAGGTCCCACTCTGCCCTGTGTCTGCCCCCTGCCCCAGGGTGTGCTGGCCGTGGCTGTGGCCCAGGTGTGCCACGTGGTGCCCCTGGTGGTGGGTGGTATCTGCCAGTGCCTGGCCGAGCGTTACACTGTCATCCTGCTGGATGCCCTGCTGGGCCGCGTGCTGCCCCAGATGGTCTGCGGCCTCGTCCTCCGGTGCTCCAGCGTGGACACCTTTGGCCCAGGTAAGCCTGCTGCCCCCAGCCCCTGCCTACTGCCCACTCTCCTCGCTCCTCTCCTGGTCCCTCTGCGAATGCACTGAGGACAAGGCTACTGGACTGTCTTCTCTGTAGCCCTCAATGCTCTGGGGTCCCCACCAGGAGAATGGCTGCCGCAAAACTCCGAGTGCCATGTCTGCATGTCTGTGACCTCCCAGGCCAAGAACAGCACGGAGCAGGCCACACTGCCAGCGGTGCTCCAGGCCTGTAGAAGCACCTGGCTGGACACGCAGAAGGTGATGGGTGGCTGAGGTCTGCCCTCCACGGGGGTCTCAAGGCCCCTATCTGCAGTGTCCCAGGCTTTCAGCCCTCTACTTCAGCCACTCCAGCTCTTTCGCACCTCTGAGCAGTATGCAGTGTCCTTCCTTGCCACTCTGCAAATCCTGCTGCTTCTAGTTCAGTTCAGTCCAGTTGCCCCCTCCATGAAGCCCGCTCTGACTGCTCTGGCCCATGCTCTCCCTCTCGACTCAGAACTCCTGGTCCTATCTACTCAACACTTCCACCCTAGGTGCTTGAATACCCTGTATTGCCAATTGTATTCTAAGACATTGTCTAGACTGCAGATGGCAAATATGTAGCACACAGACTGATATTCTTAATGCATCCATAGGAAACATCACTAATCGATTCCAGCAATCTATCACATTGTCTTAGAATCCTTAACAGAAGTAGATCCGCAGGCTGCCAGATGGCCACTACCAGGTTCTTCTGATGCCTCAGCTCAAGAGTCTTAAACAGCCAAGGCTTGTCAATAGGACTGATGGTTGGACCAGGAGAGGGAGCCCCGGGTGACCCAGAGAAGTGGGGAGCCCAGGGCCACAAGGCAGGGGAACTGCAAAACTGACCTGACTTCCCCCACTTCTGTGTGTTTGTCTCCTACCTCAGTGTGAGCAATTTGTGAAGCAACACACGCCCCAGCTGCTGACCCTGGTGTCCAGGGGCTGGGATGCCCAAACCACCTGTCAGGTATACCTGCTCCTCCGTCTGACCCTCGGACTTTTCTCAGCTCCCAGAGCCCCCTACCTCCTCTAGTCGTCGATGTCAGAAGCCCTGGGCTACAGAGCATTGCCCAGCGCTGCACATGGGACCTGGGAGGAGCTCTCCAACACTCTGTTAATGTAGAAAAGGCAGTCTCCGAGGAGTGGAGAAAGTCATGGAAGAATGGAAACGTTTGGGAAGAGAGAAGTCGCTTACGGAGTGTGGTTTGCTGCACACTGTGGGATGAGGGTGTATTCATGGACCAGTGTGTGCTGGACGGGTGGCAGGAGGGCCAAGCAGGAGTTCTGGGAAAGCATGCTGCCCCTTCAGACTCCAAGTCTAGGAGGCCTGAGGACCCAGGAGTAGACTGAAAGGTGTAGGAGGTCCCAGCAAGAGTGCCCAGCAGGCGACAGGGGGAGGGACAGCCATCCCTTCCCAGAGGGGCTTGCTTCCTGAGAGTGGGGAGGAGCTGCTGAGGAGGCACAGGCCTCCAGCACCTCTGCTGTCTCACCAACAGGCCCTGGGAGCATGTGCCACCATGCTCAGTCCTCTGCAGTGTGTCTACAGTGTGTCTACGGACTTCTGAGGAGAAGGCGAAGCCATGCCAGGTGAGGTTGGTGGGGGCAAAGAGACGGGGCAGGGCCTGCACATGGTGGAGGGGGAAGAAACCCAGTCCTGGCTCTGGCGCCCCTGCCCAGTGGAAAGGGGGAGAGGGGACCCAGGTCAACTAACTCAGACCTGTCCCACGGGGACCAATTTCCCATCATCCCTTTCCCTATGAAGGACAGCTGAAGGAGCTAGTAGAGGGCAGCTGCCAGGCTACCTGAGCCAGGAGGCCCAGGGAAGTCACATTTGCCCAGGACTTCCAGCACCAAAAATGGCTGGGCCTCCCTTTCCTGCTGTGACAAAGAGTAGCAGGTTGGCTCCAGGGGCCCAGGCTCTGGTCCCCACTCTGCCCTCAGTTGGCTGTGTGTCTCTAAGCAACATACAGCATCCCCCTCTCTGGCCTTCCTTTTCCTCAGCTGCAAAGAAAGAGCTGGTGAGATGGTCTCCAAGGCCTCTTGAGCTCTTAGCATCCCTACAACGCTCCTCTACAATCTCACTCTCCCCGGCCCACTGCCCACATGGAGGGCACCATACCCTCCATGCCCCCTTTCCTCAAAATGGCCTGAAACCCATGGACCACAAGCCTTAGTGCTGTCTAGGCCTCATCTGTCTTATTTCTAACCAAAGCCCAGAAATCCAGGCAACTCATCCTCTGCTGTGACCTGTAGCGCCTCCTGCAGGAGGTCGGGGAGAGGGGCATCTGGCCCTGGCCCAGCCTTCACACCCCGCTGACGAAGTCCAGCCCAGCACCCCGGCATCGCTGGGTGCTCCGCTGAGGAGACACGTCCACACGATTCTTCCCTGGTCCCAGAGTCCAGCCGGGTAGAGGCTGGGCCCTGCCTCTTACTGGCCCCAACATGCTCAAGATACCATAGGCTTTTATCATTATTTCATTAACATTTTCATGAAGTTCAAAATTCAGAAGAATGAAAAATGGAAACAAAACACTTAGACCTCAGGAATTCCTACATTAAAATTAAACTAAAATCAGGACCTGTGTTGCATGGTAGCTACAGTGACGCCCTAGCATGCTGGGAAGGTGACTGGGCAGATGCTAATATTTTAAATGTTCTGCTGCTTAAGAACAGCCTCTTTATTAAGATGTAAAAAGGATTTTCTTTTTATCTTCTTGTAAGGTGGGCTTCTGTGTCTTGTTTGAAATTCCAGTGATTCTGTTTCTGCTGTGATTTATCAGCTCAAAGGTCGGTGGGGGCCGAACATTCTACGGACCAGCTCCTATGTAATGCAGTGCCTGGAACAATTCTAATAAAATCCTAGTTTCTTGTACTGAAAAGACATTATTCTTCAAGGGTGTGTGGGAGCTGCGGCCTCACCCTGAGTCAGCTGGGCCGGGGCCTGCATCCTGGCGCTGCTCTGGCTGGACAGGCAAAGAGCAGCCCGCTGTCCTCCTCCAGCTGCTTTCGACCTAGGCCCCCACCTGTTACCCTCCCCTTCCCCAAAGAGACTAGTCACTGGTAGGTCATACCACCTGCACTGGTTACCATGGGTTGTGACTCAGGGCAACCCCATGAGTGTCACGGTAGAATTGTGCTCCCCAGGGTGTCGAAGCCTGACTTTTTCAGACGCTGATCAGCAGGTCTGTCTTCTGAGGTGCCTCTGAGTGGAGCTGAACTGCCCATGTTTTGGTTAGCAGTTGAGCACGGTTAAATGTTTGCACCACACAAGGACTCCATCAGGTTATCAGGGTGCCCAGAAAATCAAAATCAACCAAAAAAACCCCAATAAGTAAGAGTTTAGAGCTATAGGGTTAAATGTCAGGAAGTAGCCCCTGTATTTACAACTTGTCACCCTATTATAAAGGAAATATATGATGACTGTCAAAAATATAGACACTACACACAAAAAAGAGAGTAGAAATCACCCTAACCCTAACAGCTACAGCAAGCTGCACATTTTGAAAACAGCTGAATCTTCAACTTGTGATTTCAAACTTTTAAGAATGGTTTGGCATATCTATGCTAGACTCTTGTCTTGAAAGCCATCGTTTCAGTTACAAGACTCAATTATCTGAGAGAAAAGGTGTTTTTCACTGAAAAAAATGAAAGAAGAAAAATTTGGCTGGAAAAGTAGAGAAGCAAACAAAGCCTCAAGGAAGAGAAGCAATAATAAAACCCAAAAGCCCAAGCCCATGGCCATCAAGTTGACTCTGACCCATAGAGACCCTACAGGACAGAGTGGAACCACCCCACAGAGTTCCAAGGAGTGCCAGGTGGACACAAACTGCCAACTTTTTGGTTAGCAGCCGTAGCTTTTAACCACTAAGCCACCAGGTCTTCCCCCAAACTGAGAGGGGGAATGACTGCCTGATTATGTTAAAGGTAGCTTCTCTCAAAAACAGACCAAGAGTTGACCAGGGCATGGCAGGAATGAATGAAAAGGAAGTGGTTACACCTGGGAACCCTGGCTGCGCAGTGGTTAAGAGCGACAGCTGCTAATCAAAAGGCTGGCAGTTGGAACCCATCAGTCACTCCTTGGGAACCCCACTAGGCAGTTCTACTCTGTCCTCCATGCTCCAGAATCAACGCGACAGCAGTGGCTTCAGTGTTCTGCTGTTTGGGTCATAGCTGAGACTCAGACGGCGCCCAAGAAACAACCAACATCCTGTACCACCCCCAGAAGAAGGTAGGATGAAAAAAGCCACGGCTGAATTAGGGCCCAAGGTTAGGGGGTGTTTGTGCCTCACTTTCCAGAGTGCAGTACATGTAGGGAAAACACAAGTCCCTTACGGAAGCCGTGACACCAGAGGGGTGAAGAAACAGCCTCTGGAGGGGTCTAACCAGGCAGGCCTACAGACCGCCTCACAGAAACCAGGCCTGCAGCATGGCACAGGCACACGACCACAGCCCACCACCAACGGACAGTCCATCATGTCTCTGAGTGCAGAGCCTGATGCTGGGAAGCAGGCAGTACCAGAACTCCAGGATCTTGTGAGGACAGAAATTGTCTGGGTAGCCAATGCTCGCACAAGAAAATCAGCTAAGACCAGTGACAGCTCAGCAGAGGGCTGGCTGACAAGAGACAGCAATCACCAGACATCTCTCCTTACAACAGGGCAATGTGTAATTCTTTCCCAGGGAAAAGGTCAAACCAAACCAAACCCACTGCCGTCAATTCCAACTCGTAGCGACCCTACAGGTTAGAGTAGAACAGCCCCATAGAGTTTCCAAGGGGCGCCTGTTGGATTCCAACGGCCTTTGGTTAGCAGCCATGATACTTAGTTAACCACTATGCCACCAGGGTTTCTAGGGAAAAGGGAAGGCTTTGGTCACCCAGGAGAGACTGAATATATAAACCAGAAGGGCCTGAGCTACCCTCAGATGCAAATAAGGAACACTGAAACTTCAGGAGCAGGATAAGCCTCAATTAGAGAGAAATAAGGACAATTTCATTTATGTCCACCTGATTAATGACTAAAATTTTAAATCCACTACAGAGCACTGTTAACATTTGATTGTCATTCCAGACCTTCCTGTGCACTTACACAAAAATAAAGTCAATTTACATGCTGTTTGGTAAACCTTTTGTTCATTTAACAATAACACTGCCAGGCCAAAAAACATAGGTATCCTTGTTCATCACTGTATGGTGTCATTGTTTGGATAGGAACTCTTCCCTTTTTAAAATTATGACCAACAATGCTGTTGTTTTAGTCATCTCAGTCCAGTAGGCTGCAAGTCCAAACTCAGGGTGTCAGCTCCAGAGGAAGGCTTTCTCTCCTGGCTATGGAGGAAGACCCTTGTTGTCAACCTTCCCTTGGACTGGGAGCTTCTGAGATGCAGGAACCCCAGTTCTTTTCCAAAGCATACATTCTGCTCCTGGCCCTGCTTTCCTGGTGGTATGAGGTCCCCAGTTCTCTCTTCTAGCTTCTTTTGTATCTCAAGAGTTTGCCTGAAGGCACAGTAATCTTATGCATTGAGTCCTGTCCCACCAACCCAACTGCCACCCATCCTCCCTCATCACCAGCATACAGCCAGGGTTTACAGCATATAGGAACATCACACAATACCAGGAATGAGGGCCTAGCCCAACAGCTACACATATTTTGGGAGGACACAATTCATGACATTTGTGAAAAACAAGCATTCTTACACATATACTTTTCTTTCCTAGTCTATTTCCTTAAAATCAGTTCCAAAATTAGGGGGTCAAAAGGCATATATAGCTTCACTTTATTAAAGTTTTAAGTTTTAGTTTTTAGGTTTGTTAGCAAACTGTCCCCCTGTAACAGCTGTGCCAATTTCTACCCTAATAGTAAACAGGTACCTCTTCCCCACTCTCACCAACCTCAGCGTTAGCAATCTTTACATCTTTGCTAATCTAAAATACAAAAAAAGACTTCCTCATCACTGTTCTATTTTGCATTCCTTTGATTACTACAGAAACATTTTTTATATAATTATTCACTATTTTCACTATTTGTTTGGGTCTTTCACTCGATTTTTCTATGGCAGTAGTCTTGTGTTACCATAAAAACATATTAGTTATATTCTTTTCCCGGCTGTCTTACATGTTGCAAAATTTCCCCCACCTATATGTCTTTTAGCCTTAGGATAGGTTTCCTATGTATCTATCTTTTCCACTGTGGGTTTGGGGTCATACTACGAAGTTTCAAAGTTTGCTTCTCTCACCACTCTGGCCAGGGCTTGGGGTCTTCCAAAGGGGGAGGCATATGCTGGGATCATAATTCTAAACAGATGCAGGCCAGTAATATTGTCTGCAGAGCTCCTGCTCTACCTCCTGTTTCAGTGAATAGTACCTGGGATCGTAAAGCCTTGCAAGTAGCCACCTGAGATACAACCACTGGTCTCTACTCACCTGGAGCTAAGGAGGAAGCAGGAGACTCAGGAATCACGGAAGGAAATGGACAGCAGGTCTACCTACCTCCATGGGTTACTACTTCCTTGCCACGAGTTCAAAATAAATGGTCGCTGTTTTGATCAAGGACCCAATAGATGGATCTTTATCAAAAGGAGGAAAAATGTAAAACAGGACTACAAATTCTTCTTTCTCCTGTAATCTTTTATCATTATTATCACGCTTTAGATGAAGGCTTATAAGCCAACTACTTTCTCATTAAACAATTAATATACATATTGTTCCCGTAACATCTGTTGCCAACCCACAAGGTGTCAACAGTCTCCTGTCCACCTTAGATTCCCCATGACCAGCTTTCCTGTCCCCTCCTGCCTTCTAGTCCCTGCCCCTGGGTTGGTATGCCCATTTAGTCTTGTTTTGTTTTATGGGCCTCTCTAATCTTTGACTGAAAGGTGAACCTCAGGAGTGAATTCAGTAGAGTTAAGAGGGTGTCCAGGGACCACACTTGTAGGGTTCCTCCTATCTTTCAGATTGGTAAGTCTGGTCTTTTTTTGTAGGTTAGAATTTTGTTCTGTGTTTTTCTTCAGCTCTGACTGCGACCCCTTGTGGTCTTGGTCATAGCAGCTGGTGGCGGTAGCAGGGCACTATCTAGTCGTGCTGGACAGCTTTTGGGTCACAGGAGAAACTGAGCACCTAACCATGGGGCGGTTGTGGCTCCTTAGTCCTTTGGACAGATCTTTGCCTTGCATCTTTGGTTTCTTCATTCTCCCTTGCTCAAGACAGGGTGGGACCAGTGGTGTTATCTTGGATGTCCATTTACAAGCTTTTAAGATTCCAGACACTACTCACTAAGAATTTCAAATTCCTATGGAAATCAGACTTACTGCATATATTAAAACTGGAGGAATCCCTGAATCTCTTTCCTGGAAACAACTTTAAAAACTTGAAGCAAAACCATCCCACAAATAATCTTTAAGCTATTTAGTTCATTTAATAAAGAATATTTGCCTTGGGCCTTGAGGTCTTTTAAAGAATTGTCTGTATGACCTCAAATGGACAACAGGACTAAAGCTCAAACAAGAACTTCAAGGGGCAGAGTTTACCGTGATCAATCAATACTGACAGAGACCAGAATTATGGTAACATATGAAGCATGTAATCATTGCCAGTAGACAATACATGCAAAAGCTGTTCAATGGATGCATGCTCTGTTGTATATATCTTCACAACAAACAAAAAATTCATTAAAAAAAAAAAGGATGCACCGGGCAGGGAGAGCAGTGGACGCTGCATATAGGTGGGCAAGCAAATTAATATGGCACTGTATATTTTCGTTCACTCATTAAAAAAAAAAAAGTGCAGGCCAGGCCCCCACTTAGATAGCAACGATGGAAGCAAGTCATGCGTCACCCACAAAGCATTTTAAGCTATTGCACACAGGATGTGAGTCAGCTCTGAGAAATGTTTGTAGTATCCATTGTCAGCAGCTTGGGAAAATGTCAAATTATTTATGAAAAAAAAAGGATACAAAGTACAGAGACTTAGTGCTACGTCATTTGTCCTACAGACACTATTAACTCTCAAGTGCCAAGCATTTCTCTAGTGCTGGATACAGAAGAAACGTTCCCATCTGCTCTTTTGGGATCTGGAATCTGGTTGGGAAGACAGACATTAAGAGTCACAGAAACGAGACAAATAGTTCAACTGCAGTAAGCGCTACCAAAGTGAACCATATGTGCTGGTGAATGCATATTAGAGAGAAGTCAGGGAGCGAAGGGAGAGTAAGTGTTAAAGGGAAGGAAAGTGCATTCCTAGCAGAGAAAGCAGATGACAGAAAGGCTGTGTCATGTGGCACATCGAAGCAATGGCCTAAAGGTCCGTGAGCCTAGGGCTGAGGCCGAGGAGAAACTTCTTAAGAGGTTAAGGATTTTCATCTTTATCTTAAGAGCCAATGTAGTACCTTAACTGGTATCATAGATTGAACTGTGTCCCCCAAACATGTGTGCTGCCATTTGGCTAGGGCATGATTACCGGCATTGTGTGATGTTCCTCCATGTAGCAAACCCTGCCTTTACAATGTTAATAAGGGAGGATGGGCCACGGTTGCATTGGTGGGACAGGACTCAACAGTAAGACTGCACTAAGCCTTGAGGTATCTTTTGGAATATACAAAAAGGAAAGCAAGCAGAGTTGGAGACTTCATACCACCAAGAAGCAGTGCCAACAGCACAGTGCATCCTTTGGAAAGGACCCGGGGTCCCTGCACCATAGAAGCTCCCTGTTCAGGGGAAGATGACAACAAGGGCCTTTTTCTAGAGTCTGCAGAGAGACTTCCCCTGGAGCTGACACCCTGAATTTAGACTTTTAGCCCACTTTTCTGGGAAAATAAATTTCTCTTTGCTAAAGCAATCCACCTGTGTTTTTGAGATCACTAAGACAAGTGGGAAATCAGGTATGGAAGAAGAAATGACTTCATTAGATTTGTTTTTAAAAATTGCCCTGGCTACATCTGCATGAGACTGGAAGAACTAGACAGTATCTGGCCAAAATCAATGACTGCCCTGACAGGGGACACAATAAAAGGTCCTTGAAGGAGCAAGAGAAAAGTGGGGTGCAGAACTTGAACTCTAGTAAATAGACCAGACTTGATGGTTTGATAGACTGGAGACCAGACAACATGGCCCTCAGATTCTGTTAGTCCAGAACTAAAACCATTTCCAACGCCTACTCTTCAGACAAAAATTAGACTGGACTCTAAGACATAAAATGATACTGGTGAAGAATAGATACGTGAGACTAAATGGGCAGCTCCTGTCTGGAAGAGAGATGACAAAGCAGAAGCGGACATGAGCTGGGTGAATGGACGTGGGAAATGGAGGGTAGAAGAGTACAATGTCACATTTTAGGGAGAACAACTAGGTCACATGACATGTGTCTAAGTTTTTGTAAGACAAATTGAATTGTAAACTTTCACTTAAAGCACAATAAAGAAAACATTGTTCTATCTCATGTATGCATGAACTGGGGGGAGGAGGCAAGGGAATCTGGGGAGACTTGTTAGGAGACCGCTGCAAACATAAACAGGCAGCAGCTCAGACTAGCATGGCAGCAAGCTGGGACAGAAATTAGATGGATTTTGGCTGGCTTGGCTGCAAAATGACTAGGGACTATCATAAACTTCATCAGATGGCAATTTCAGCAGAAGCCTCTGTCCCATATTTACATAGGACATTTAGTGAATCAAATCTACAGAACTCTTATTTGGTCTGCTTTTTTCTGCATACCAATTTATAAGAAATATTAGAAGCAGTCTGCTTTTACCTGGCAGGGCCAACAGTATAACTGCACAATATTGCCTCAGGGCTACATCAAGTCTCCTCTTGGCCATAAGGTAGCCCACAAAGATCTTGATCACCTTGACATGACACAGATCACACTAGTCGACTACATTGATGACATTGTGGTGACTGGATCTAATGATCAGGAAATACCACGTACTTTAGATATCTTGGTAAGACATTTATATAAACAAGAGAACAGGAATTAAACCCCAAAATCTAGGAAGCTGCTACCTCAGTGAAGTTTCAGGGGTGGGTATCAATTACCTAGACCACATCAAAAATACCTGCTCTAAGATAAAACACTAGTTGCTGTCGCTACACTACCTATCATGAGAAAAAAAGGCACCATGTTTCGGTAGGGTTTTTCCACTTTTGGAGACAATACACACCGTATTTGTTCTAGTCTGACCCATCTTCAGATTTATACTTAGTTGTAAGGCTACTAGTTCCAAGTGGGACCCAGGAGAAGGCTCTGCAGCAAGTTCACACTGCAGGTAGGCTTCTCCACCACTTGGACCTTATGATCCAGAAGATTCAAAATTTTAAAGGGTTTATGAAAAATAAGGATGCTGAATGGAGCCGCTGGGCAAGCCCCAATAGGAGACCCATAACACAGACCTCTAGGATTTCTGAGCAAGTCTATGCTCTCCTCTGCAACTAACTATTCTCCCTTTTGAGAAACAGCTTCTGTTAGCTACTGGATCACAGGAGACACTGAGCACCGAACTATGGGGCATCCGGTGACCACGCAGTCTGAGCTTCCCTTCATGAACCAGCCACTGTCTGTCTCACACAACCATAAGGGTGAGCATACGTGGTAACAATCTGTAATCAAATGGAACTAGTATATAACATGCCAAGCTTGAGCAGGTCTGGAAGGTACAAGTTGCAAGAGCAGGTAGCTCAGATTCCTTTCACACCAGCTCTTCTTGCCTCTTCTCCTTCAGTCTATACCAATTTCCTCCTGAGTAAGACTGAGAAAGGAGAAACTCAAGTCTGGTCTACAGGTGGGTCTGTAATGCAGCAGTATTTCAGACCCACTTGTGGTGGCATCAAAGGATAGCAGTTAGGGAAAATCTTATAGTGAGTCTAACTTTGAGCAGTGTAATTTGGTTTTCTGCTGTATCTGCGGTGTGACATGGCTGGAAGTACAGATCTACATTAATTCATGGGTAGATGCCAAGGACTTGGCTGAATGGCCAGGAATTCAGAAGAAAAGGAATTACAAGACGGTAAAAAGGAAGTCTAGGGAAGAGGCATATGAATGGGCCTATCTAAGTATATACTGCATTTCTGGCACGTAGAAATGTTCTCACCAAAGAAATCCACTGCAGGTGAATTTTTTGTTGGTGTTGTGCTTTATGTGAAAGTTCATAATTCAAGTCAGTTTGTCAGATAACACTTTATACACACATTGTTATGTGACCCTAGTTGCTCTCCCTACAATGACAGCTCACCCCTCCTCATCATACTCTACTTCCTGTGTCTATTCAACCAGCTCCTGTCCCCTTCTGTCTTCCTATCTCTCTGCAGACAAGGGAGCTGCCCACTTAGTCTCATGTATCTACTTAGGCAAGAAGCACACTCTTCATCAGAATCATTTTATGACTTCGAGTCCAGTCTAATCTTCGTCCGAAGAGTTGGCTTGGGAAACAGTTTTAGTTCTGGGTTGAAGGACTGCCTGGGGGCCTTGTCATCTGGGGACCCTCTAGTCTATCAGGTCAGTGAGTCTGGTCTTTTTCCTAGAGTTTAAGTTCTGCACCCCACTTTTGTCCCGCTCCTTCAGGGACTCTTTGTTGTTTTCTGCAGGGGAATTTCTTAATCAGGTGGACACAAATGACAGGCTCTGTGGGTATCAGCCAATCTCCCACCCTCCCATAGCTCAGTGGGACCACGAGCTATGGCAGCAGGGACAGAGGCAATGCATGGGCTCCGTGACATGGGCTTCCACTTCCCCTGAGCTGAGCAGTGACTCTGTCTGCTGAGCATCTAACGTGCCAACCACAGAGACCAACACTGAGCCCTTGATACTGTGCTATTTCTTGTCCAAGATCAGTCAGGGCCCTGCTGACAGATTTATTACACTGGACCTCTTCCACTGTGGAAGGCGCAGATACATTCTCTCCCTAACAGGAACATATCCTGGATATAAATTTGCCTTCCCTACCTGTAATATTTTTCCCAGCATCATCACCTATGGACTCAGGGAATTCCTAAGCAATCACCATGATATTCCACAGTGTCGCGTCTGATCAAGGACTCATTTCACAGCAAAGAAGTGCAGCAATGAGATTAAAGGGAGAGAAAAACAGTTGCTGTTCAGTTGATTCCAACTCACAGTAACGTTACAGAACACAGTAGAACTACCCCATGGGGTTTCCAAGGAACAGCTGGTGGATTCAAACTGCTGACCTTTCATTAGCAGAAAGGCCTTAACCACTGTGCAACCAGGGCTCCTTTAATGGGCTCACACCCATGGAATTATATTGGTCTTAGCACACTTACTGATGAAGATCAACGTCCACAGCGTTCAGTATGGACATGCCCCAACATAAAGAAAACAGAAGTCCTCCAAACTAGACCAACAAAGAGCATCATGATAAAGAGAGAAAAGATGGACATTACCAAGGATTTCATTTTACTTTGACTCACTGTCAACACCCACAGAAGCAGCAGCCAAGAAATCAAGACACACTGCATTGGACAAATCTGCTGTAAAAGACCTTTACAGAGCTAAAAAGCCAACAGGCCACCTTGGGGACTGTGATGTGCCTGACCCAAGCCATGGTGTTTTCAACTACACATGAAAGCTAGACAACAAGGAAGATGGAAGAATCGATGTCTTCCAATTATGGTGATGGTATAGAACACTGAATATACTGCCAGTGACCAAAAAAATGAGCGAATCTCTCTTGGAAGAAGTACAACCAGAACGCTCCTTGGAAGCGAGGATGGTAAGACTTGGTCTGTCCTACTCTGCATATTTCATCCGGAGGAGCCAGTTCCTGCAGAAGGACATCAGGCCTGGTAGGCCAAGCCATTGGCCTGGTAGAGGGTTGGTGAAAACTAGGAAGACCCCAAGGAGACAGACTGAGACGGCGGCTGCAACAATGGCCTCCAGCGTAACAATGATGGTGAGCACGGCACACGACCAGACAGCATTTTGTTCCATCGTGCACAGGGTCACTGTGGGTCACAAGTGACAGCAGCAACCCAACAACTACCACACACCCCATTATCCTGAAGCAGCGGATCTAACGGAAAGGTGAAATGGTTTCCTGAAGACTCAGTTGCAGCACTGGTTGGTACTGTTTTACATGGCACATTATATATTTTGAATAAGAGACCATGATATGGTGCTGTCTCCCCCCATAGTCAGAACACAGGGAAATGAGTGGAATGGGGTGTGACTCCTCAGTTACAACCAATGACTTTCTTACAGAATTTTAGCTTCCTGTCCAGACAACTTCCACCTTTGCAGGTTTTGAGATCTTAGTCCCTAAAAGACATTTCTTCTATCGCTAAGAGAGTCTTCCACGCCCCATACTGTGAGCGGCATCTGGGGTCTTAAAAGCCAGCAAGCTTCCATCTGAGGTGCACCAAATGGTCCCAACTCACCCGAAACAGATGATGACTGAGAATAACACACAAGAAAAAAAAAAAGCCCAGGAGACAGAAGGACCCATGACAATGGGTGACTGTATCAACATGTGACCAGAAGAACCAGATGGTGCCTGGCCACCACCCAAGACAGCTGTAATGGGGCACACAACCTTGAGCTCCAGTGGCAACACAAGAAAAAGAGGGGTGCACCTCAAGAACTCCACTAACCCAAAACCCAAAACCCACTGCTGCTGAGTCATGTCCAACTCATAGTGACCCTAGGGGTCAGAGTAGAACTACCCCATAGAGTTTCCAAGGAGCACCTGGTGGATTTGAACTGCCAATCTTTTGGTTAGCAGACATAGCACTTAACCCACCACGCCACCAGGGTTTCCACTAAAAGACTGCAAATGATGGTCGGTGGCCTGGGGGCTCCCCTGGGAGCATGGCCCCTAGACCTGCTTCTGCCCCTGAGCAGAAAACATTACTGAGGTCAACTCTTCAGACAAGAATGGACTGGACTCAGGGACACGTGACCACATGGTGTGTGTACTTTATGGTTCTATGCATCTACAGGATGCTGTCTTAGTGGCCTCTTACTAGAAGGGAGAGGATGGAGAAGAAGGGACAGAAGATTGTTAAGAGGATATGACGTGTATAGAACAAAAAGGAGGAAGTGTGCTGTCACATGGCAAGGAGAGCAGGAGCTGCAGACAGGCGGGCATGCCAATTTAATCTGGATTAGATTTAACTTAGATTTAATCTAAGTTGAAAACAAAATGAGACCTTTCCACCAAGAATGTTCCATTAAACTGTAAAATTGGAATTTTGGGGGATCTTTATGCTACTGAACCAACAGGCAAAAGAAAGGAGGGGAGGAAGGTTCATCTGGTTGAAGGGATTGATGTTGACTACCAAAAAAGAGACTGGGGTTGCTGCTGCACAATACACAGGATGGATCATGTCCAAGAGTCAAGGGTAACAGAGAACGACAGCAGCCAAGACCCTAGCAGGATGACCGACAGGCCAGACCGCACAGCACTGCAGGTTTGGGTCCCCTACCAGGTTCTAGCTGAGGAAAGAAGAAACGTGGATGGAAGCTGTGAAGGTCCATCGCAGCCTTTTCATGATCAATGGCAGAAACGAGGGTTGCACTCACTTGGCACATTTTATGTTGCCTTGGTTTATGTATAATTTGCATACATTTAACCACTTTTGCCTTTTCTTCTCATTTTTATCTACAACTTGCTGGAAGTTAACTTCTTAATTTTGTCTTTAAGTATCAAAAAATCCAGTGGGGGTATGTCAATGACACATACAATGATTCCTGGGACTATCCATGTACTCATCTTGTCAAGAGTAACCAACTTTTCCACTTGTCACTGCAGCTGTGTTTTGTTAGACAGAAATAACTTTTTTTTGTCACTATTGTATGCAAGCTCAAACATGTGTGTCATTATAGCGAGTCCATTATGACAGGGTAGAACTGCCCCAGAAGGTTTCCTGGGCTGCAACCTTTACAGGAAAGGTCCCCAGGTCTTCTGTCCCATGGAGCTAGTGGGTGGGTTTGAAGTGCTGACCGACACCACCCAGGCCCCCTCCAAATGTGTGTATGAGGGTACACAGAGGCTAAACTATCAAAACAGGGAACTGTGCCAATTCTCAATTTATTGCCTATCAGCTCCAGCTGCACCTATTATGCCTGCTCAGTGAAAATGGATCTGGGCCCTTTATATTCTTCCTAACCAACTGGCACTGAAACTTTGTCAGTAGAGGCTGCTGGAGACACAGTGCAGGAAGGCAAGGTTTAGCTTCCTGGTTCCACTGTCTTCACCTGAAAGCAGCGTGTGCCACTTTCTCCAGCATCAGGTCCTACAACACTCAAGATGCTTAACCTGCCACTACCACCCCATCCCAGACAGTTTTAGAGCAGAGTGCCTCCAGTGAAACACCTCTTGCCAACAGCTTTCACCACCATACTAGAGAGCAGATTTCTGGCAAGTTCCAGAGAGGGCAGATTTCCATTCAAGGTCAAGACCTGGACCCTGCCTTGGACACTGTCAGCCCTAGGGGTAGTGGCTGCTCCTTGTATTGGTATTGCTGCATTTTTAAAGTTCTTTTGACTTGTTAACTAGACCATCACTTGTTCTTCCAGTCCCCTGTTGTATTTAATACTTCTTGAAATTAAACTTCCCCTGTTCAAGTTACTCTACGCTTTCTCACCCAACTGGACCCAGACTCATGCCAACAGAAGCCAGCAACAGCTTAGCTTCTCAGTAATAGGCAAAGAAAAGAACTGGGTAGATTCGAGAAATACCTAAACAATTAACACTGATAGGGCTTGGTAACAGACAAGAAGAGTGCAGGGAGGAACAGAGGACAGCTCTGGTAAAGAGCCCTGGTGTCCTAATAGTCAGGGACTGAACAGCCAACCGCAAGGCTGGAGGTTTGAACCAAGCACGCTGCTCCGAGGGAGAAGAGACCAGGCACTCTGCCCCCATAAAAATCACAGCGTAGGGAACCTGACAGCACAGTTCCACTTGGTCACATCTGGTCACCAAGTTGAAATTCACTTGACGGCACCCAATGACAACCAGCTTATGTAATGAGATGAATGACAGAGCCTTTCACCGAGACAGGAAACCATGGAAACGGGCCAAGTTTAAGAGGAAAAATCACATGGTCAGTTTTAACCAATGTGAGTTTGAGCTGACATTAGAACACCCAGAACACATCAAGTAGGACTGACTATAAACTTCAGAAACACAGAGAAGTCTTGGCTTAAGATCTCGTCATGAGTCACCTCCTGAAAGATGGTGACTGTGGGCACAAGCAGGGTCGGAACGGCTCAGGGGAAAGGTACAGTGAGAAGGGAGGGTCCAGCACTGAGCCTGGAAGAACCCCGACCGTTAACGGCTCAACACAGGAAGATAGCCTGCCAAGTAAATACTGGGACCTTCTAGGGAAATAGGAAATGGCCCAAAGCAAAGGGTGACAGTCACAGAGGTGTACCACGCATATCTCCAGCCCAGAGAACTCACATTGTGGAGCACAGCTGAATGCCTTAGCCTGCTTTACCTTCAGACCTCCCAATTCTTCGAGTCTACAACCGTCTGGACAGTTCCTCCACCCTGCTCCTGGTCGGGGACTGGGCTGGAAAGAAGCTATTTCTGCCCAATTCCTTGGACAGGCAACGTAGGCTCTGGGGCTCCCATGAGCCTGGCTGAGACTTGCTCAGATGAAGGATACACTGCAGGCAGAAGCTCTTCGTTCCCAGGTGTCCTTCCTTCCTTCTTTCCTAAAGCAAGTACCAGAACTGCATTACACTCAAAGTGCCTACCTCCAGGCTTCTAGTTAAGTACAATAAAAATGTATCATTTTTAAGTGAGATATTTTATTACTTAAGAAACCCTGGCTGCTAACCTTTAAAAGGTCAGCAGTTCAAATCCACCAGGCGCTCCTTGGAAATTCTGTGGGGTCGCTCTAATCCGTCCTGTAGGGTCGCTAGGAGTCGCTAGGAGTCACAGTCGACTTGGCAGCAATGGGTTTGGTTTTTTTGGTTTTGTTTTTTTTAGAGACAAATGCATCCCGACACACCATCCGCAAGCTGAAGAGACCGGCATCAAGTCCACCACACAACAGGTGGCAGGGGAGATGGCTGGTGGGGACTGAAAACAACATCCTTCCCACTCAACAACAGTTCAATTAGTGAAGACTATTTGTTTTGAGCATGGTGTTCTTGTAGAGTACCATCTATTTGAGTTTAAACCGACAAAAGCGCATCTCAAGCCACCAGAGGTCACCTAAAGCACACACGAGGACTTCAGGAGTGCCTAAATTAACAGTGATGAAACAGCAAGGGCAGATGAGAGAATGGGGACACAGTGGGATGTAACTAACATCATTCAACGTTCCTGTAGAACTTGTGAATGGACATGTGTTTAGTAGCATACATACCACCAAGAATGAATATCTGCAAAAAAAGTACATCCTTTCCTCAGACTGCCTAAGAGAAAATAGAACAAGAAGCTAATTTAAAAACAGAAACATATTTAATCCACTCCAAAAACACATCGAGAAATGAAAGGAATCACAGGAGAATCATCTACCTATACCAGACAGGAAAAAGATGTCACTGGCTCCAAGCTCTTCTTTCTAAATCTTCAGGCTTGATGCTTACAAAAAAACTACCATGTCCTTCAGATACTCCCCCAGCTACTCAGAAATAAATTACATAATTTGTTTAACAGCTCTGGCCTGCTGAAGCTGGGAGGGCACTACATAGGAAGGAGAATGGAGCATCAATCTACAATAAATTGATCAAAACCCAGCCAGGTGACAACACAAAGCCATCCCAGGGGAGCAGCCCTGATACTCTAATGTGAGCCAGAACCCAGAGAATCGGTGGCATCCGTACTTTCATTTACAATCTTCAGCTCAAAGCACCCCGGAGCAAACTCCAACAGCCATCCCTCAAGCACCCTGCTGGTTGGTTTCATCACTATCTCGCCTCTTCCAAATCTGAAAGATGAACACAACAGACATTTAGGAGCTGGTCTAGAAGACCTTCAGTCAACCAATACTAATCAAGTACCTTCTGTGCCAGGCAATAAACAACCTTCACCCCACTTAGAGCTCACTGAGTCCCACAGACTGGACTCATCACCTTTCAGAAAATTCCCTTTTCCACCTTTCCTAACTTCCCATTCCAAACTTCCTCTCTACAAAGACTCATGCATGGCCAAGCCTACAACTTCAGACATACCACTGAGAGAGAAAAGAGAGGTGCTGCTCTTTCTGAAAGCTATGTAGCTCTTTCTTAGCCTGCATCTTCCTTCTTTTCCTAAGCAGTAAGGCACTTATAAAAAGAGAAGACAGTGATACTGTCCTCCAGGCTCGTAATCCAATGGAGGGCAGTTCAGATAATGTAGTCAGAATCCCAATAAAGACATGTAGAAAGTGCCTTGGCATCCCAGAGAAGAGTGCTAACTGCGCCTGAGGAACTGGAGAGGCTTCAGGAACCAAGCCCAGCTAGTCTCCCCTAAGACTCCCGACTCCTCAGAAACCAGACCACAATGCCTCTGCAAAGCTAATCTGGCTGTGAACACAGCCCTCCCTGCTCACTCATAAGCCCTCCTACTGCTCATCTGAAAACTTCTGCTTAACTTTCAGGGCCTCATCCCAGTCAGGCCCTCTGAGCAGGCACCCATCCCTCTAACTAAAGCAGAGTACGTCATTCCCTCCCACCCCACCTCCTGTCTTCTCCCACATCATACCTCACTGGCCCCACACCCCACCTCGAGGAGGCCTCGTCTGTGCTAGCCCCACCACCCAGTCTGCGACCACAACTGGCATACCTGAATGTACGCCTCCGACAGCGTGATCATCTGGGGAAGGATGTCAGTCACCTGGAGGTCTTGTAATTCATACCATTTGCCAGTCCCCTGCAAAAGGTAGGAAGGGCTGGGTTAGTCTGTTTCCTAAAACCAAGGGTGCACGAGGAAGGGTTTATAGCCAAAAGTTATAAAATCAGCAGAGAAGTCACTAGACCGTTACCCAGCAAGAGTCACAAACAAAGGGTGAATGACTTCTGCTGATCTCAATTCCACTGGAGGATTCCTTGAAACAGAATGGAGTCTCCAACACTTACATGCCTTTTCAGGAGACTTCAAGGGGATAATACCGAGGAGGAAAATGAGGAAAAACCCTCTACATCTCAAATAAGAGACCTGCACATTCAGAAATGCCAGGCTAGACAGGCTTACTAGTGAGGTGCACAGTGCCAGCTCAGGTGAGAACCCGTAAGTGGACAACCCTACCCGTACTCCAGGGAACAAACACAACTGATAAACACACTCAGATGTCCTGGATGGACACCCCCATCATTCTAACCTTCTTCCCTGGGCTACAAACCACTGCTGTGAACACAGCAAAATTGCCTCATTTCATGACTTGATGAACAAGAGGAAAAGGAGGCACCTGTATTGTGGCAGAGGCCCTTCTGGAAACCCACTGACCTCACCTCCAAACTTCCTGGAAATGTCAATTTGGAAAGTGCAGACACTTCAGCTATCCCAGTGTTTCAGAACACAGATAACACAGAGGCCAGGAGCACGTCAGTCAGTCTCTGTCCGTGGCTCAAAGACTGGTTACGGGCATGGGCTCTGAAGCCAGTTCTACCGACTTCACAATAAGTGACTAACTCTTTGGGCCTAGCTTTCCTCATCTATAAAAAGACAACACTGACGTCTGCCTCAGAGGTGTGTTTTAAGGATACAAATGCAATCACATGCAGGAAGCACCTGGTGTACTGTCTGATGCATAGCAAACACTTTACAGAAACCTACAGATCATAAGCAACTAATCAAATTATGACAATCTGTGCTAAAAACCTAGGTGCTCCCAAATCCATCTTAAGAACATATTTCATCGCTTTTCAGCTTGAGACAAATACACAGTGTTTTTCAGCTGAAAGGGAGCCTCCAGACCAATGCTTCACACACTAATTCCATGCAAATCACAGAATCCTACTAAAATACAAATTCTGATCTCATGGTTTGGATGGGACCTAAACTGCATTTCTAATGAGCTCACAGATGGTGTCACCACTGCTGGCCCACCGAGCCCACACTGAGTGGCCAGGCTATTGTCTGTGGTCAGTGGCCTTCAGCCTTAACTGTACATCAGAGCCTCCAGGGAACTTCAAACCATCATGATGCCTGGTCCCACCTTCAGATACCCTAATCCAGGGCTTCTCATCCTTAACCAGGCTAACTCCCTGCTGTGGGGGGCTGTCCTCTAAACTGTCACTATTCGACAGCATCCCTGGCCTCCACCCGGGTTGGAAATCACATTTCTAATGCAATTAAACCTGAGTCCAATGTACAGTCAAAACTAAGAACCACTGTTTCAGCCACAGAGCGCTCTGTTACCTGCAGACTCTGTTTCAGCCCATGGACAGCTCCATTATCTGCAGAGCTCCAAAGTCAAAGCCAAGAACGGGCAAAACAAATGAAGGGAACGGCCCTCGGAAGTGCCACCGCCTGCCACTCACATGATGGAGCACGTGGATCCGGTACGAGCCCTCCGATGGCTTGCCGTCATGCACAATGTTGGCAATGAGGTCATAGGTAGTGTTCTGGTGGACCGCCTGTACTTCTTCAGACAAGTACTCTCTCAGATCTACATTTCTGGTGAAGATAAAGACAACCAGGGTATCAGACAAAGGCTATGAGGTTAGGGATCCTGTCCCCCCCACACAAACCACACAGCTGTGGAACCTCAAGTCCATGACTAACCCACGACAGGCTTAAGAGGCCAGGAGAGCCCGGCTTGTGGGAATTTACATAATTTGTCATAAAAATGAGGCATTTTTACTAGAAAGAGAAGCCCTGTGGGAAACACATTTTCAAAGCAAGTCCAATGGTCACAAAGTGCAGGAACTGCCATCATTCTGCCACCTGAAGGTGTGCATCTGAGCTTGTTCTATGAGATGACAATGAGGGGACAGCCTCTGAGGGTCCCCTCAAGTGTAACTAAGCATTAAGTGACACAAGGATGTAACCCACCTGACCATTGCCCTAGCTGGGAACTGAGCTGCAGTGCTCAGTCAGCACATGGTCTGTGGCCTCAGGTTATGGAAGGCCTGGTCACATGATTCTTCAGGTTGCCAAGGTACATGGGGACTATAACCACCTCAATGAGACAAATCAGCCATGCCATTTAGTAGTTTTCCTTGCTTTTTTGGAACCTTGCTTCTTTATTTGGTTGTTTCTCTCTTAAGTGACAGAAACTCACCCAAGCAAGCCTAAACACAAAAGGGCAATTTATTAGAAGTTCTCAGACAGGGAAATGAGCTGGAACCAGGCACTGGAGAAGCAGCAGGAGCCAAGGGACCTGTCTGTGCTCTTGTTCCCTTCCATCTGAGCACCAGCTCCATCTCCTGTTTTTTCAGCCTGGATTTCCCCTCCTCCATCTACCTATGTGACCCACCCTGGATATGGGGGTTTCTCCCCTTTCCACAAAAAATCAGTGATTTGTTTCTCCATCTCATTAAAAAATGACCCTGGAACTTATATTGGGGTTGCATTATGTCAGTAGATTGCTTTGGGTAAAACAGACGTTTTCACAATGTTAAGTCTTCCTATCCATAAGCAGGTAGGTTTCTCCATTTATCTAAGTCTCTCTTAGTTTCTTGTAGTAAGGGCTTGTAGTTCTCTTTGTAAAGGTCTGCTATTTCTCTGGTTAGATTAATTCCTAGGTACTTTATCTTCTTAGGGGCTATATACTAAATGGTACTGATTTGATGATTTCTTCATTAACAGTCTCGTTGTTGGTATAAAGGAATCCTACTGATTTACTTATGTTTATCTTATATCCTGAGACTTTGCTGAACTCTTCTATCAGTTTGAATAGTTTACTTATAGATTCCTTGGGATTTTCTGCATATACAATCATATCATCAGCAAATAGGCAGATTCTGACTTCTTCTTTGCCGACGCAGATGCCCTTTATTTCTTGGTCTTGCCTATGCTCTGGCTAACACTTGTAGTACAACGTGAAACAACATATTTGTTAAGAGTCTAATCTTCAAAACATAGAAAATGTCATTATCTTGACAACAACAAAAGTAGTCCAATCAAAAGGCGGGCAACGGACATTAACAGATACTTCACCAAACAGGACATTCAAGTAGCTAACTATGAAAAGATGCTCTCAATCACTAGCTATTAGAATGCAACCCAAAACTACAATAAGACACCGTCTCAACCCTGAAAACAAGGCCATGATTGAAAAAACAGAAAATAACAATTCTAGTGAAGTGGCGGGAACACTGGAACTTTCATACACTGCTGGTGGGACTGTAAAACGGTATAACCACTATGGAAAACAGTACGGCACTTCCTCAAAAGCTAGAAATAGAAGGATGTTATGATCCAGCGACCCTATTCCTGGGTGCATACTCTAGAGAACTAACAGCAACGACACAGACAGACACGGACACCCATGTTCACTGCAGTATTATTCACAACAAACAGATGCCAACAATGTAAGTGCCCACCAACAGACGAATGGATAAACCAACTGTGAGTATGTAGATACAACGGAATACTACACCACTGTCAAGAGTAATGATGAGTTCTTGAAACGTAACTGTGTTAGAACACCCTCCCTACTCACCTGATGTGGCCTTCAATGACTTTTTTCTTTTACCCAAAGATAAAGGAAATATTGAAAGGAAGACGATTTGATGGCATTCAGGACATCAACGGTAATATGATGACAGCTCTGACGGCCATCCCAGAAAAAGAGTTCCAAAACTGCTTTTAAGGGTGGACTAGGCACTGGTGTTGGTGCATAGCTTCCCAACGGGGAGACTTCAAAGGTGACCATAGTGATATTCAGCAATGAAGTATGCAGCATTTTTTCTAGAAATGAGTTTGTAAACTTAATTAGCAGTCCTTATATGTACTACATGTTTGTGTGTAAGGCATATATATTCATATATGTAATAAAGCACCCGGGGTGTGAATACCTCACAGATTTGGTTTACTGGGTTTCAAGGTTTAGGACCATAGTCTCAGGGGACATCTTGGTCAAATGGCATAACATAGTTCAGGAACATACTGTTTTACATCTCAGTCTGAGTAGTGTCTGGGCTCTTAAAAGCTTGCAAGCAGCCAAGTAGCCATCTAAGACATAACCAGTGGTCTGTACTTATCTGGAGAAAAAGAGAAACAATGAAATTGAAGATTCAAAGAAGAAACTAGTCTACAGAACTAACAGCTCACAAGAACCACGGCCTCAGTTCTCCTGAGACCACAAGAGCTAGATGGTGCCCGGCAACCACTAACAACCATTCTGACCAGGGATACAGTAGATGGTCCTGGATAGAATAGGAAAAAATAAAATAGGACAAACCTTAAATTCCTGTCACAGACATCAGACTTACTGGAGCAGTCAAGACCACAGAACCCCTAGAGACTGTCACCCTGAAATATGCTTTAAACTTAGAACTTAACCCCTTCCCAGAGGTCACCTTTCAGCCAAATAATACACTAGTTCATAAGCTAAACAATACCACCTGTAATAGCTGTGCTCCCTTCAGTAATCCCCTGTATCAAACCAAATGGTCAGTATTTACACTAATGCAAAAGTCAGAAGGTAAGGACAGGCCATGAAACATGACTAATGGGAACAGAACCACCAGAATGGAAACGAGAATGCTAGCACAGTCAAGGGCAGTTCTGGTAAATGCTGTAACATATCCAATTTTGCAACCACAGTGAAAACAACCAAGAGATGTGTGATTATACACGTAGATGTGCATACATATACGGATACAGGAAGGGACATCTGAGTGAGCGGGTGTGCGCGTATCGGTCTATCTGTATCTGACACCTGTTGCTACTGAGTCAATTCCAACTCAGCGACTATACAGGACCAGAGGAGAACAACCCCATTTCAAAACCATAATCCTTTCTGAAGCAGGCTGACACACACATCTGCACATATAGTGACAAATGTAACCGATGTCACTGAATGATATGTACATAACCTAATTTGCTACATCAACTTTCACCATAAATGCAATTTAAAAAAAAAGAATTTTCAAAGAGCCCAGGAGACAGACGGATCCCTGTGAATGGGAGACTGTATCACCAGAAGAAACAGATTGTGCCCGGCCACCACCAAAAGCAGCCGTGATGGGGCACACAATGTAGAGTCCCTGAAGCAACATGAGAAAAACAGGTGTGCAGCTCAACTACTCCTCTAAAAGACGAGAACTGATGGCCCAACGGCCTGGAGGGTCCCCTGGGAACATGGCTCCTAGACCTGCTGTTGGCTGTGCCTGAAAACCAGTACTGAGGTCAATTCTTCACACAAGAATGGACTGGACTCAATGACACAGTGTGACCATATGGTGTGTGTACTTTATGGTTCCATACATTTAGAGGAAGCTATCCTACTGGTTTGTTTCTAGATGGGAGACAGGAGGGTGGGGAGGAGGGGACATGTGCCAAAAGACCCAGTGCCATTGAGTCGATTCCGACTCGTGTTAAGAGGATACTAGAAGGTCGAAGAGTGAAAAGATCAATTACACTGTCACTGGTTGAGGACAGGAGATGGAGTTGCAAACAGGCAGGCATGCAAAATTGATTTGGATTGTATACTTTCACTTAATCATAATAAAAAAAATTAAAGATTTTCGAATAGGGAAACACATGAACAGTTAAAAGAAAATACTGAGAAACTATGTTAACTACATAATTTTGAGAAAAACATCCTTTTTTCAGCCTACAAATATAAGGTAGAATAAAAGAGATATTGTATTTCTAATTTTTGATTAGAATTAGAACTGTCTGATGTGCTGCCATTCATCACATGACCCAGAACAGCATCATCTCTGAAAAAGCTTCATGAGAAAGCACCAACAGCGGTTCCTTCCAGGGGGAAGGTGGAAGGCAGAGGATGTTTTATATGTACATGTTTTTATACATACTGTATATTTACAAATACACACACACACACACACACACATACTTACCCTTTTAGACTACACAAAACTCTATTGCCTGTTCAAAAACCCAGAGAGTTTTCCATGTAAACCATGTAGCAACAAATAACCATACAACCAGGATCCGATTTCATTATGTAGCTAGCTTTCTAAGTAATGGTGACAGCCACCAATGTCTACAGAGTGACACTGTCCCATCCATAGTATAGTGGGACTGCAATACGTGTTCACAGATAAAGATAATTGAGGTATGAGTCCTAAGAAATCCACGTGAGCTTTACACAGCCACACTGCCTGTCAGCTGCTAAAAACGGGCTTCCCAGGAAAGTGTCCCCTCCACTTTAAGAACAGCTGCCAGGAAGGGGCAGGGGATCATGCTTTTAGGTGAAATTGAGGCCAACTGGCACAACTAGCGTTTTGCTAAGAGGACTCTCTGCACCACACACTGGTGAATGGCATCTGGGGTCTTAAAAGCTGCCAAGCTGCCATCCGAGGACACAGCAAATGGTTCCAACTCAGCAGGAACAGATGCTCATTGAGGACCAAAATGACATAGGGTAAAGACAACCCAGAAGATTGAGACACCCACCATGAGTGGGTGCCTACATAGACTTGGGACCAGAAGAACCGGATGGTGCCCGGCCACCACCTGTGATAGCGTGATGGAGCTCACTAAGTTGAGTCTCACTGGCAACACAAGAATAAAAAGAGGTGCACCCTGAGATCTCCACTAAAAGACCTCAATTGATGGTCCAGCAGTTTCGGGGTTCCCCAGGGAGCATGGCCCCTGGCCCTGATGCTGCCCTTGCCCATAAATCGTAACAAAGGTCCACTCTTCGGACACGAATGGATTGCACTTGGCAATGCAGAGTGACCGTATAGTGGATGCACTTTATGGTTCTATGCATCTGTAGGATATCATCCTGCGGACCTCCGGCTGGAGGAAGGAGAGTGGGTGGAGAGGAGGGGAAAGGAGACTGTTGGGAGGATGAGATATGTATGGAGCAGAGAGGAACAGTGTGCTGTCACCACGCAGGGAGAGCAGTGGAAGTTGCATATAGGGGGGCATGTAAATTTATACAGGAATGTACACTTTAACCCAGTCATAATAAAAAATAAAAATAAAAAAAACAGCTGCCAGGGCTGGTCTGAACAAGTCCCAGAGAAATGTTCAAGGATGTACATTCAAGTTTTCATGACTGAAACAAAACAGTTCCAGTGGCAAAAGGAATGAATGTAACATGTTTAATCATTTTATTTGAGAGAAGAGGCAAAGAAGCCAATCGTACTCCTCTCTCAATCAGAACTACAGTCCAACTTAGAGAAGGACAACTCATTAGCTGAAAGTGATGCTTCTAGGTTCACAAGTTTTGAACTGTGCCCCCCCCAATTCTACCTCCCAGTGAACTGCGAGCATCTCATCACTGCAAGTTTTGTACATCCCTGCCAAACAGAGGAGGCTCATGAATAAAGCACAGGACAATTAGGTAGCTAAAGGTTCCAGTTCAAAAAGTGGGCATTATCGTATGACCCCGAAAGGGATTTCTCAATTCCCAGTGCCTGGAATGAGTTGCAGGCTTTCGTGTTCTCTCAAGGGCTGACTAGGAGTGAAGTAATCTTTTTCTTTATCCAAAGCAAGCTTTCTGAAGGACACACTACTGAAGCCAGTTACCAAAACTTCAAATGCAATTGGGGCAAAATAAACACAATCACTGCCCCATACAAAAGAATCTGTTGGTACAAGAAGGTTCCTGCAGCAAAGCGGGAAGTGACGTCACCACAGAACCCTCCTTCCTTTGAAGGGCTGCCCAGCAGTCAAGACCTCTGCTTACTACCAGGAACAGGCAGGTCCACTCCTGACCCACCTCACCGACTCTAGGAGAAAGATCCCTTGTGGCCCCCCTCAATGCTGCAAAGAGGCTTGTGTGTTCCTGATGTCCTCCTTCCTGTCACCATGAACAAGATACTAGCGAAGAACAGAAAGACAAGTTTGGGAAGAGAGAGAAAGAAATGCTCCCACAAGTCTCATTATAAAGTGTCCTCTTCTGCCCCCTTCCCAGCCAGTGTTCTCAGCTTCTTCGTGATCCTGAGATCCAGAAATAATGAAACATCCCACCTCCAAGGACCCTGGAAGTTTACACAGCCCAAACCCTTCATTTTATCCATGAGTACACACACGCAAGTGAGTTATCTGAGGTTCCACAACTAGAAGGCCCAGAACTCAGGCCTCTTTAACCTTGGAGACTACACTCTTAGATACTACTCAGAGAGAAGACCTGGAACTGTTTTCAAAGGAGAAAACTGGCAATCCTGGTGTAGTCTGAGGAACTGGGAAGATGGAGACAGGCAGAGAGGAAGGACAGAGGAGACAAGCATTTGTCCACTGCAGCTCCCGAACCACTAACTAAACATGAAAGAAAAACAGACACTGAGCTAAATACAGTGTTCACCCCATCACATGTAGCTTCAAACCCTTCTCACTAATGTAGGGCTCTCTCCTTGTCATGTCCACCCACCCACACAGACTAGCCAGCTCCATCACCAGGTCTCCACGTTCCACTTCAAGTGTGAAAACTTGCATCTCTTGAGAAGTGGCAGCCGCCAATCGACCCCCAAAGGGGTCTTACAAAAGCTTTCTGAGTTAGAAGGTAGCAAACTCAAAGTACCTGATACAACTCCTCTCGATTTTCCATTAAAATCTCACAGATGTTCATAAAAAGATAACTGTGTGATAAATAAGACCACACATCAAAAAGCATGTCAACAGAAGAAATTGATGACATTCTGGGCTTTATCCTCTGGGGAAAAAAGACAAGACAGATCAACCAAGGCAGGCAGGACAAATGTGGAGTCATCCCCATACGCAAGCCTAGCTACAGCGTGCAAGGTGTATGGCCAGCAACAGATGACAGACAGCCCAACTTACTCAGGATTCTCTTCTAAGCCTGGCAGAATGCTACCTGTCCTACCCCTCCTTCATCTGCTGCTCGTCCCTAAACCAAGAGACTACAATTCCCAGTAAGCAACAGAATAGTAGGTGAAAAGGAGATTGCTGCCAGGTAATCATCTATCTTCCAGGCCCTTGACATGAAAACTCGTAAATACTGTAACACAAAAGGGCTCTGTTCCTTGCAACCCTCAGCTAAGACAATCCAAAACTCATAGTGATACAAAAATACGGAAAGAAATTCAAGGTCACTCTGCCAAGAGGCTAGTGAAGCAGGTTGATACTCACGTGATAGGAAAGTTGACAATAGTTGGATTCTTCTCCACAAAGAAGTTGTTCTTGGTGAATCTCTTAATACAGAAGATCAGATACGGTGGCAGCTTGGTGAGCTGGAAGCGCTTCAGGAAGTTCTCCTTGTAAGTCTTATATTCCTACGGAGAGAAGAGAAAATGAACACACCAGCACTAGAGCTCAATTAAGAATGAAGCAGGGGCAGGCAGGCTTTGTCTGTTTCTTCCTTGGCACGGTTTCTTTAATGTGACTTTGCCTTGCACTTACAATTTAGAAGTCGCCTGATGCCAGAACATTGCATGAGAGGTTTAGGGAGGATTAGCAATCTGATAAAATTACATCAACCACAGGTTGCTTCAGCCCGCATGTGATTACACTGTTGAATGCTAACCAAACACAGAATCACGCTCTACAAGGAAAATAAAACTGTCAGATGAAAAAGGGATTTGTTCAAAGCTATGGAATTAAGCCGTGATAGCCTCACTTCTTCAAAATAAGGAAGAACTTCATGATCAGGTGAGCGCACCCGTGGAACAGATGCTGAGGAAACAGAGAGAAGCCCTTTATTACCAAGGATATTCCAGCACAGGTGGCAGCTGCCTTCCCACTTCGTTCTCCCCAAGTTTCCATGACTAGCAGGTCAAGTCCAGTCTGTTAGGCAACCTTTACTGACAGCTAACTCCACCTGTGAGAGGTAGACTGGTGGGGACCCAGGACATCCCTTAATGAGGGGGCTTAAAAGCAAATGAACATGGATTTGTTTTTCCTGAACACAAAAATAATTTAGAAAAGGGTCTTTCAATCAGGATGTCCTATTTCTGACAGCCCACTGTGGCAGTATTTGAAAAGCTACAGCAGCCGTATTTATCACGTTTTATTAATTAGTCTTGACAAATAGCCAAGAAGATTTCCACAATTCCACAACACATAGAAATTACACATTCCAATGAAAACATCGCCAACACTGGTCAGAGTGGACACGACAATCCATTCCAATCAATTTCTCACCAAGTACTAGAACTGGGCCTTTTATCGACCACAGTTCGGCGAATTTTGCATCTGGACTTGAAGCTTTACCCTTACAAAATTTCTTTAACTCAAGAACTGAGGTCCAACGACCATAGATCACACCGTACATCTACTGACTGGGCTCTGGAGCAACTGGAAGTTGACCCTACTTTGGGCCAGAAAAATCATCTTCAGCGAGGGGACCCAGTTTGGATGAACGGTTTTGTTAGCAAACACAACTGTCATATTTGGAGCGATGAGAAGCCAGTAGGGGCTCAAGAACATCCACTTCATCCCCTCAAAGTTATTGCTTGGTGTGGATGCTGGTTTGGCGGAATCACTGGCATTCTTTCTTCCAGGATGAACAAGGAGAGGCCATGACTGCCAATGCTGAAAGATACGGGGCTACAGTAACTGACGATTTCTGGCCCCGTCCAGAAGGTGCTGTGGTGGCCATTCACCTGAAGTTCTTTTCCACACATAGTGCCATCAGATGTACTTCAAAGTAAGAAAACAACTGAAACTGTATCACTTATATACCGTGTTGTATTCAAGTTCAAAGACAGGACACCTTTACTGGAAGACCCTTTACAAACTAAGATATACCCCAAATGTCCCTCAACTGATGAACGAATAAATCAAATAATACATATCCACACAACTGAATACTGGTGAGCCATGAAGAATAACAGTGTTACACGCTACAGACATGGATGATCCCTGAAGACATTACGCTAAGTGAAGAAGTCAGTCACGGAAGGCCACACATATATATAACTGATTCCAATTTACGTGAAATGTCCAGAATCACCAAATCTGTTACAGACAGAAGGCAGATTAATGGTTGTTTGGGGGTGGGGGCTGGGAGGCATTAGGAGGGTAACAGTGAAAGGGAACAGTTTCCCTCAGAAGTGATGAAAATGTTCCAAAATTGACCATGGTGAGGGTTACACATGCCTAAGAATGGACTACAAACCCCCTGTCATGGATGGAATTGTGTCCCCCCAAAAAATATGTACAGAAATTTGGCTCGGTTGTGACTGCCAGTATTGTGTGATTTGATTGCCCTCCATTCTGTGAGTTTCCTAGGATTACGGTGGGACTGTAAATCCCTTCCTAAGGTTCCCTCCCTGCTCTACTGTAAAGGGACTTTCCCTGGAGTGTGGCCTGCACCACCTTTTATCCTTTCATCTTATGAGAAATAAAAGGAAAGGGAAGCAACCAGAGAGTGGAGAACCTCACGCCATCAAGAAAGCAGCACCAGGAGAGAAGCGCATCCTTCAGACCTGAGGTTCCTGTGCCAAGATGCTCCCTGACCAAAGACTAATGCAAGAGAGGGACTTTCCTCTGGAGCCGACAGAGGGGAAGCCTTCCCCTGGAGCAGACACCCTGAATTCAGACGTGTGGCCTACTGGACTGTGTAAGAATAAACTTTCCTTTGTTACAGCCATCCGTTCTGTGGTATTTCTGTTAGAGCAGCCGTACATGAACAAAACAAGGGTAAAGGCAGATGAGCAAGGAACATCAGCAGGTGACCACGCTGAAACCCTACTCTTGTTCTCCCCCTTGCTGAGGTCTAGCAGGCTCAACTCCCCCTGAGGCCCTGGGGGCTCCCTTCCAACACAGTCCCTCTTCCACTTCGGCTGGTTGTTTACTGACATGTTATTCAAAAATGAAAAGAACCTTAACAAATTAAGGAGCAGACAGGATTTGGAATGAAGTAGCAAGTAAAAAAAAACATTCCTCCAGAGAAGAACCAAAAAGGTAAGTCTGTGCAGGAAAAAGTAAACAATTATATTAAGAAAGTGTAGTTAACTCAACAGACAAAAAGCTGTTTTGACATTGATACCAGGCAGTATTATAGTATAAATAATAATACCCTATTTACATTCTTGTTCTTACCTCACATAATAGAGACTATACGTTATAGCATGTTGTTACTGGAGTTCGAGTATGCCAAAATTTTCTTAAGATAGAACTTTTCCTCTATTTTTGAGTTTTTACTGTCCTAACTGGCCCCTGGAAAGCTTAGAAAGGATGTATGAGAACAAGAGGAGAAAACCAGCTGGACAGACCAGGGCATCCGGGAGGCTGACGTTATAACATGAGCACCACAGACATGCGGTGCTTCTCAAGTGTGGGAAGAAAATCAAACCGCTGAGAAAGGGTAGCGGAGAGCAGGCTGGGCAGACGGCTACCTTCTCAGTGATGCCGTTGAACTTGGCCAGGATGTTGAAGAGCGGCACCTGGGGGATGATAAGCTGCTCCTTCTCGTCCTTGTAGAGAGGGGCGGTGGGCAGGTCCAGGGTCAGGTACATGAAAGTGGACTCCACCATCGTCTCCTGGTATTCGTCGTTATGCAGCAGCTGCTCCTTTTCTTCCGCGGGCTGGAAATGAGCGAGAACAGAGAGGGAAGGGTGGCGTAGGAACAGCCTGGAGACCCACACAGCTGCACAGAAACACATCGGCCTTGCTTTACAGAGAAGTGACTGGGGACAGCTACCCCAGGGCCCCTGTGATCCGGCACTACCACCCGAAGCAGCGGCACTCCCTTAGGTCAGCCCGGGAAAGAGCTGGTCTTCCATCTTCAGTGAGGTTGTGCTTAGACACCACACCATTTGGAAGCTTTCCCTCAGCCTCTGAGACATCCGCAGCACCACGTGGGGGCTGGACGCTGAAACCAGCCGAGGCCAGCACGCCCCTAAGCTCCCGAACCTGGAGGACACTGGCAGGACAGGGACCTGAGGGAACTGTTACTTGGGAGGAGTGCTGCAGGACATCTTCCTGGAGCAGCGGAAGGTGCCGGGTCTTGAAGCATCTCTCTGTCTCCCCTAAATCCCCTAGACGATGTAAATCAGCCTGAGACCCAGGTTTGGCCCACTCACCAGATCAGGGTGGGGAAGCTTTTTAGTGAAGATTCTCATGGACCCCTGGAAAACATCGGTCACAATGGCTGTGCAAACAGAAATCAAGTTCAGTGAGATTGAAAAGACTTGCCCCAAATACATCTTCAACTCTGAATTTCTAAAATAAGCCATAACCTTGTAACCTGAGAACTAAGGCTCTGGTTAAATACCAAAGCGTCCCCTTGTGACATGTATACACCATCCAAAACTACTGCTATCAAGTCAATTCCAACTCATAGCGACCTTACTGGACAGAGAACTGCCCCAGAGTTTCCAAGGAACACCTGAAGATTTGAACTGCTGACCTTTTGATTAGCAGCTATAGCTCTTGACCACTATGCCACAGGATCTTTAAAATTACCTGTGTAAATAATAATCCCATGCCTCCTCCCTTAAGCTCTCAGCACAAGGCCTGTCCCATCAGAGAAAACACTGTTTCTGAGATGCATGACATTCACAGAGCGTGGAAACGTGTCAACCACAAGACCACCAGCAGCACCAGGTCCAGTCAAGGAAGGTCTCCTAGCTACACGCTGCCAGGCAAGGGACACATGTGCAGGATGGACCAGGCACATACGGAAAACGACCGATTAGTGGCATGAAGCAGACCAGAAGCAAAGCAAGGAGACAGAGAGCACAACGGGGTTCTAGAATCCCAACAGGGTACAAGTGAGGGAGCTCAGAGGTTGAGTGCAGGTCGAAGACACCAGCAGAGGTGTCAGGGCCATCACAGGAAAGCACATCGAGATCCCACCAATGACATCACCATCAGGACACGATGCCCACAGTCATTGTGAAAGACAAGGAGAAAACTGCCAAAGGTCCCCAAATGACTCAGCTGGTTCTGTAGTTATTAACGGCACTCATGGAAAACAAGTCACTCCCACTAAGTCAACGTGGGCTTAAGTGACTCAGAGGCTGAGAAATGCATGCAGGCCAGCACCATTCCTCCAAACCCAGGTTCAGGGGAGGAAGCAGGCTATAGCCTGCTCGAGTGCTCCACTTAAAAGCCAGGCAAAGGAGCCCTGCTCACACTTTCACAGGAGCAGAGACAAGGCATCTAGAACATGCTGTTCAGTCCCCATTTGAAACTGGGTAGTATTTCTAGGCACAGATGTGTCCATTTCCACTTACTGAAAATATGACCACATTCTAACAAAAATGGGGAGGGGCCGTGTGGGAACAAACTCTAGGCCACGTATCCAGCAGATGCCACCCCTCACTGCACGCAACAGGGCCAACAGTGGAGAAGGATGGGAGGTCCCAGTATTTTTAAGGGGGGCCCACAATCAAGAGCCCTTCTTCACAGCAATAAACTTACTCTTCTTTTTCTTCTTCGTGCCGCCCAGAGCAGAGTGCAGGGCGTTCAGAAACCAGGACAGAAAGTCGACTCCATCCCCTGGGGAGAAGAGGAAGGGCAGGACACGTCAAAGCCCAGAGGCATCACACACCCAAGCCAGGTCGTGGGTGGTGTGACTCCACATTCAGGGTCTGCCTCCATCCTCTGTGGCCATGTCACCCTGTCCTCGTGCACTCGCCTCCATCTGGTCACTCAGTCTCGCGTTTCTCAGGATCAGGCTCCTTCCCACTCCTTTCTCTCTCCCCAGGCTCTGTGATCCAAACGAGGACCTGAAATGGTCACCTCTACCCCAGTGATGACACCTCTGCCCAGTGATGACAAACCCCATAAACCACAGCCTCTTCCTGAGAATGCTCAAGACTTCCTTCTTCCACCTTATGAGGACACCTTGTGCGACAGCAGACAGGAAGCTGCCCTGTCCCAGCTGAAAAGGCATCTAGAGGGGAACACAAGCTTTCTAGGAACCTGCACACATGGGTGACAGTCCTGGGGATGTCCATACTGAAAATACACCCATTCTCCAACAAAAACTTACACCTGATGTACTTCTAGTGTAAAAATCTGTGACCAGACAAGAGCTGGTGTAGAAACAAACACCCCTAAAAACAGAGGACACCATAGCCATCCTAAAACTAGGTGGCCTGACAGGCCACACAACAGGGTGTGGTCCTCAGACTGAGCGCCACCAGAATCCGTATTCAAACAGATAAAGCACTTCTGCTCACTTGGGAATAAATAATGGGATTTTTGACAGGAATCCACAAACCTAGAGCAGTCCATCTCGAGCAGTGTGTCTTATCTGTTTCCAAGAGTCTCCCATTATCTACCACTTTAAGAACCCACGGGCCCCACGGGGCACTCCATTTCACCTTTCCTTAAATACCTGAAATCTTACAGGCTGTGGAGCCATGACTAAACTTTCTAATTCACCCCTCTGCCAGAGGAACACTTTGAAAACCTAAATCTGATGTTATACCTTCAAGTAAAAGCCTTCGCTGATTCCCCACTATTGTCAGGATAGAAACCAAATTCCTCCATTCCGACACACAGTGACCCTATAGGACAAGCAGAACTGCCCCACAGTTCCCAAGGAGCATCTGGTGGATTCAAACCGCTGATCTTTTGGTTAGCAGCCCTCACGATTAACCACTGCACCACCAGGGTTTGTGACCGCCACCTCAGTGCTCTTCAGTTTTCCCTGGTGTTCAGGGGTCTTGCCACTCATAGTGTCGTCTGTCTGCATCAGACTGTCCTACACTGTCTGAGGTGTCCTCCCTACCTGGAATGTTCCCTTCTCCATCAACCTGCCTCCACCTCTGTCAAAGCTCAGGGGTCTCTGCACACACTCTGATCCCCAGCCTATCTCCCACAGGCTGGCCTGGAGGCCCCCACCCCCGGCTCCAGTGCACCTGCTGCTTCCTCTGTCACAGCTCTGAAGGCCCTGCAGCCACCTTTCTATGCAACTCTCTTCCTACCAGACAGACAGCTCCTACAGGGACAAACACGCTGTGCATCACACTCGCTTCACTGCTCTGAAGTTCAAGAAACACCAACGACTTGCTCCCTACCTTGCTTGGTGATCTGGAAAGTCTTCTTGCTGCAGAGGACAACAGCCTGAAGCATCTCATGGGGGGAGACGTGTGCCTTGAAATTGCGAGGGTTCCAGAGCTTTCTCATCAGCTCTCCAAAACGCTGAACTAACAGGAACATGATATCGCCCGGAGGACGCTTGATGTTCTTATAGTTTTCCTCTTCCAGGAAGTAGTTCCGAAGAGGAGGGACATTAGACAGAGCCTGTAAGTCAAACCCTCCGGATCAGCCCAAACCTCTTTGCAGGGTCCCTTGGAGCCATGGCTCCTCCATCACTTACTCTAATCGACCCGGCAACTTGTCTGCAATGGCCTTAGAAAGTCAGAAGCAAGCAGGCTCCAGAAAAATCCTACCCAGAGTTAACACTAAAGGAACATCCTTCACATTGGGTTTCATACAAAGTCTAGCTCTGCAGACACTTGACTGAAGTGGATAAGACAAAGGAATTTAAAAAAAATCCCTACTCACTGGCCAACTTATTTAACAATTTCCTTAATCTAATTATGTTGGTCCCTATATTTGAATTAAAAGCTAGAATTAAAAGCTAGAAACTGCAGCCACCTTACTACGGGACTCTCTTCCCACAAGACAGAGAGCTCCACAAAGGGGAAAACACGCTTGTGCAGCCAACTCCGTATCACCCACCAGCGCTGCAGCAGAGGAGACCACCTGGGAAACACGTGTCTCTCTCTCAGCTCCAGACGCTTTCCTGACGTGTACTACTGATGGAGAGAGCATAACATGACACAACTGTACACCAAATGAGTGCACTGTTATAATGCAAGACAGTCAAAAGGCTCTGGAGAACAAAACTGAAGATGACTTCAGTGAGCAAAAAGGACAAAGAAAAGCCACGACAGAAAGGAAGGAACAAGTGCCATCAGCCTGAGCTACAGAACTGAACATGGAACACTCCTAAATGCAAATACTGCACCCCATCTCCTCTGCCGGGGGCTGTCCTCATGGGTCCCTGTGTCCTCGCCAGCACTGTGCTTACAGTGACTCCACGGTTCCCTGCGGAGGTAACCCATTTAGAAACAAGACTTTCTACTAAACACAGTAAGTCCAGGTGTCTCTGGGAAAGACAACCCAGAACACAGGGGAGATAGGGAAAACCGCCACAAGCCTTGCTCAACTACAGAAACCAGGACTTCCTTCTCAGAGAAAAACTGCTTTCAAGAAAGTTACTCCTCCAAGATGAACATAGGTAAGAGGTTTTCCTAACTCTCAGTTGTCCATATTGTGTAAAGTCTGCTCTCTGGCTTCCACGCCCTAAAACGAGATCTGCCCCCAGAGAACAGCGGTGACAGACGGCAGCAGCGACCTCAGAGCAGTGGTTCTGCCCCAGAACAGCTGATCCACTCTATTCTAGTAGGATCATCATCACAGAGGGTTTACTCACCCCCTGGTTTTTGTAAGAGAACTCCCTATGAGAACTGAAATTCATCAAAGTCGAGACCGAGTTCCCTGACTGTGTACAAGCCCTGTCTGCCCTTCTTGTAATCATGACCAGAGAGCTGTGAGAGGCTGCACGAGGAGGAGTCTGGAAACTGTCTCTCCACGAGGATTAGATCTTTCCAGGCACTGAGCATGACACCAACAGCAGACACCAAAACCCAGGAGATGAGCCTGTACAACTGTTTCCCCAATTCTTTATGGCAGAAATATAAACAAAGTTTAAAGGCAAAATCCGACTGGATGGCACTTGGCTTTGGCTAAAGGCAAAATTAGAACTCAATAAAAACATCTTACAGCTTAAGCAACAGAAAGGGGCTACTATGTTACATATTTCTTCAAACCCAGTTAAGAAAAACAAGTACATAAGGCCCAACTGCTCAAGAAAAAAACATACTCAGTATGCTGAAAAATGAAATCAACTTCAGAAGTGATCCAAATGGAAAGACCTATCAAAATGGCTATATACATACACACATACAGACACACACACAAACACACGTGTGTGAGTTACATACCTAATTTTTAAATAAATAATAGGAACAGCATAATGCAGGGTAAGCAACACCTTGCTAGTGGATTTGTAAATTCCTGACAGTGCAGAATCCAAGCCCTAAATGCGTTAACACATGACTAGGAGACACAGTAAAACAGCTGTTACTCACCAATAAAACAAACTCACACGGAATCATCAGGAATGTTACACTCCTCTGCTATGAGGTCAGCAGAAATGGAGGGTACCTGATTACCATTACTGAGCATTCTGATCAAGGACCTGATACAGACCTTGACTAAAAGGAAGCGAGATACGGAATTACAAATTCTCACAAAACCCAGATTTCCTGGATACAATGAGACTGGAGAAACTCTGAACCTAGTGCCTGGAAACAACTTTTACACCTGGAACCAAAACTATCCCATGAAATCACCATGAAACTAAACAAGAATTTAGCCCAGTGAATGCAGAAGGCCGGTCCTGAGCACTGTGATCTTTTCAAGAATTCTCTCAGACTGCCGACTGCCAACAGTAACCCCTAAGCACAGATGCAGGCGTGAAGGGGCAGAGAACGTAAAGTAGTGGTAAGACAACACAGCAGAGACTGGAGAACAGTGACACGGGGTGACGTACGCACCCACTGCCAATGAACTACACCTGTACCAACGGGTGACGGGCTGTATATTTTACTGTGTGTATTTTCACCAAAAATAATCTAAAAAACGGTGAAAGTAGGAGTTTAATTCTGGTAGACTCCCAGAGATGAATGCACACTGTTAACAACGTTTTTCTAATAAAACATTAATGCAAATTTTAAGAGAAGGGTGTTCCAGAAGAGCATTTACTGGTTTCATGGTTTATATTTGTAAATTAAATATACAGTAAGATGCACATACATGCTACATTACTTTATAAACAAATGACACATTGTTGTGCCTTATTTAGAAAAGTCTAGGAAAGAAATATAACAAAGTGTAAGAATGTTACAAAAACACAAGACTATCTATAGAAGGGTGGCACTGGCAATAAGGGAAAGAGAGGGAAGACAAGTCCAACTTATCCATCCACCGGGAAATAGCAAAATAAGTTAGGATATCACCACAAGATGGAATCTTCTGAATGCGGGAACATGTTCAGAGGCAAGTTCTGGGAGCCTGCATACTGCTACCTATGCTGACACAGAGTACTGGGGAACCAAAGGACAAAGCTGTCGCCCCCACCCCGCCCCCACGAGCCTATGCTTATGTTTGTAGGTTTAAATCAATTTTTTCAGATGAAGTAAGACAGCTATCCTTTTATTTATGCCTTACACTTACCAATATTTACTAATTTTTCTTCAGTGTGTGCACAAATAATAAAAAAAAACTTCACTGAACTTTCTGTCTTTCCCATTTGGAGGCATTAGCACAGGACAGGGATGAGACATAGGACAACCCATACAATGAACATGTGCACCATTACAGAATGCATTTTCCGGCCTTTCTTAAGTGGTATTGCCAGGCAACACCCAGAGTTCTACCCATCATTCCCTAAGAAGTTCCAAGGCCATGAGCCCAGAGACAGGAAAGGCAGGGCCATGTGGCAACAGTCCCAGCAGCTGACACGGGGATGTACCACCTGCTGCAGAACCTACACCCTGAAGCATCCTCAGCAGGACTCCACATCTAGGGACTATCTGACGGTGCTCAACAAGGGGGCACGGATATTTTGGCTGATCCCACCTTCTTTCTGGGCATTCTCATCTTGATCCTACCTGAAGGACAGCATTGGCATAGTCATTGGCCTTTATGTTATTCAATCCCACGATGCCTGGCAGGTAAGTGGTGCCATCATATGCCCGGGACAGTTTGGCTTGCTTGTCCAAGTTTGCGATCTGTTGCTTTGTGAAAGTGGGCTTCAACACATACTGCAAGCACAAGAACAATGCTAAGTTGTCTGAGGACTACAAACAGAAGTCAACATCCAGAGTGTAAACATGATGTCTGGAATGGCCATTTCGGCCACAGACAAAAATACAATTACATCATGAACTTCCAATCACGTTTCCCAAGAGGCCCCAGTAAGTATAAAGACCCAAGTATTGTTGGGTAGGTCCTCTGCACACTGCTCATATACAAAAGGTTCCCTGCATTTAGTCCTAGGTCACGGAAACCCAGGACTCTGATCAGACCTCAGCCACCAGGCCACCTCCAAGACATATGACTGCCAGAAACTGCAGGACCACTCTGATCTCCGAAGGCAGCAGGAGCTCAAGTCCTGGGCGTGAGCTCATAAACAGCCAGCCTATGTCCCCAGCTCAGGAGCCTGAGGGCCTCCTCCCCTCAGGCTGGTCTGGGAAACCCATAACTGCCTGTGACTGAAGGTGTGGGATCAGAACTCTCCCGGCCGGAGCCACGCACATCAGCCAAATGTGCCATGGGCTGGACACAGGTCATTACTAAGACGTCTAAAATCCTGACTTTAGTTCCTCCTTTGTGAATACTGTCCATAAGTATCTTAACTCAATTATTAACACTTATTAATATACATGTGAAGTGACATTAAGTAGTATTTCAAAAACTCTTCACAATGAGCTTTCCTTAAAAATAAACAGAACACTTCACATGATTACACAGCCACTTGCTAAAAAACAAAATACTAACCAATGGTCTCAATATTAATCAAAGCACAAGAGACCTCTATGTGCTCTCCACTTGCTACAGCTAGCAGCAAGTCACTCTTGCCACAGGTCACAGACCGAAGCCACACACGGGCTGTGCTGCCCGTTCAGGCAATATCACATCAAAAATAGTCAGCAGCTGGTAGGATTGGTACCCACTGTTCTCACCAGGCCTGACTCACAGCCTTACTCCAAAAGGTGCAAGGAAAACTGATTTCACAGAAATGCTTCAACCCCACCTACCAGATGCTGATAAGGTTCCCTGCTAAGGGACACAGATACTTTAACCATGGGAATGAAATGTGCCAAATTTAAATTGAGAAATTTGGGTTAAACAATTTTTTAAAAAGCTTTAACCCCAAGTAGGAAGTGATCAAGAGCTAGGTGAAGGTCGGCAGTTCAAATCCACCATGGGAGGAAGACACAGCAGTCTCCTTCCACAGGGATCTGCAGCCTTGGAGACAGCAGGGCATCACCATGGGTCAAAACCAACTGGACAGCAGTGGGGTTGGTTTGGGGGGTTAGAAAGCACCCACAGTTCTTACGTCCCAGTCTTCGACCATTACGCAGCAGGAGTACCAACAAGGCTGCAGACGACAGGCTGTCACCATGACGCCCGACCCCCGTCTTGGCTTCCCTGCTTCCGCCCACACCCACGGGGCCCGCGAGTCTTCCCTGGTCTCGGGGTGCGGTAGTTCTCAAGGAGCCCTGGGAAGGTTCTCAGAGACGCCCCAGAAGAGCTGTGGCAGGCACAGACCGTGATGTCCTCCAGCGACGAGTCAATGATCTCATAGTTGTCCGGCAGGCAGTAAAATTTGAGGGTGTGGAGGTTGAGGAACACATGGTGGCTGAGCTGGACGCTGTGGATGTAGGCGTGCGACTTCAAACCCCGGCCTGCAGGGGAGGAAGGAGGGCCGTCGGGGGCAGGCAGGGCCCAGAGGCACAGACCAGGCCGGGCTCCTTCGCTGCGGGGTACGGGAGCCCGCCGACGTCAGCGAAAACAAAGAGCTCTGCTCTCCAGGAGACAAGCTCTCACACGACCTTCCCTCAGCACAAAATTTAACAAGTAATAGCTTTCCAGGTATTTTGTTCCCTAGAAGGTATATACCATTCGTTGAGAAAACTAATTTCAGATAAATGAAAGTGAAATATATATATGAGAAATGGCAATTAAGTTAGTGAACTCATCCAAGAAGAAGCGCTACATATCTGTCACTGCTAAATATCACCTGGGAAGTTCTCCTCCTGGGAAGCTATGCAAAAACACCAGCCCCTAGTCCACGCTTCAAAGTAATTTTGGCATTCTTTTTCCGGAACAGCCATCAGAGCTGTCATCGTATTACCCTTGATGTCCTGAATATCACTAAAATGTCTTCCTTTCAATATTTCCTTTATTTTCAGGTCAAAAAAAAGTCACGGGCAGCCAAAAAGATGAGTAAGGAGGGTTTTCCAATACAGTTATTTGCCGACTGGCTAAAAACTCCCTCACTGACAACTATAAAGTTTGCGAACTTGCCACCTTGCCACCGTGTGCAATGGCCATTCCAGGAAGAGTTCCAAAATTGCTCTGAAGGGTAGACTAGGTGATGGTATTGGTGCATAGCTTCCCGAGGGGAGTACTTCAAAGGTGACTGTAGTGATAATCAGGAACAAGGTATGTAGCGCTTACAACAATTAAAAGTTCCCAAACTGAACTGTCAGACCTCACACACATGAATTAGTTTCATATGTATTAAAAATTAGATTTGTGCACATATTATACACAATATATGCACACACATACACAGAAAAGCACGTATGCACCCTGTCACGTACACGTGACCATCTATCATCACACAATCCCGAATTTCCAGCTGCCCACGTCTGGAATAGCCCTGCACCTAGGTACCCTTGTTTATGTAATTCCCTCCTAGATTATCTCCCTCTCTGCCCACTCAAACCCTCCACGGCCTACCAGTTCCACTCTTACCACCACCTTCTTCACGGATGTCCCACAAACACTCCAGCTGACACTGATCTTGCCTGCCTTCCAACTCTTGATCCTTCGGTGGCGCTGAGTACCATAGGGTCTAAGAGTAATCTTTATGGGCTTACAGAGGTGACCGGCTGCATTATGTGTCAACCTTAACATCTTCTAAGAACAAGGGATATAGTTTGTTCTTCTTTCAAATCCTCCACTATAGTACATATACATCGGTGGCATCTGTTTAGTCTACAAGAACTGAAATAATAAGTTTTCAAAACAGAGCAGATAGAAAAAGTCTTAGAGCAAAAGGTTTCTCTGAAAAAGACATACATGGTGGGAAACCGTGGAGATTCAGAGACTCTTTTCTGAGATCCCTGATACAGTCTTTCACACAATGTTCTCTCTCCCTTTCATACAGATTCAGGTTCTGACCAGTCAGGGAGTTTCTTGTTGGTTTTCTGAGAGCAAACGCAGACTAACAGGAGGACTATTAGACAGCACGCTGACCACAATTTACTTTCTTAAAAAATAAAAACAATTCTCTGGAGCAGAACTACAGTCAGTTTTAACACTCAGAAAGTTGATAATTTATAACATTACTTACCCTGAAAGTACTTGCCACACACCAGACAGGCATATGCATTAATATGGGAGAGGGAGATGGAACACAGCTTCTCAAAGTCAAAGTCTAGCACACTCCTAAAAGAATCAGAAGAAAAGACCATCAGAGACCCAAGACCAATGAGGGTCTCAGAGGGCACCTGAGCAGAGACCCAATGACCACAATGGGGAACAGTGTTCTTCAGCGAACAGCTCAACAATCACATGCAGACTGTGGGGGCATGAACTATTGCTCAGCCACCACACCCCAAAGCAGAGCCAGGGTCTCCACCAGACAGACAATGGCAGCGACCTATCTTCTCATTGACATTTATAAATGGTAAACCATCAACAGGGCCCCAAAGCACTCCACATCAAAAGACTAGGGGTAAAAGGGCATAAAGAGAGTGAATATAATCTTGTATAAAAATTATTTTTTTAACAGAAGTATAATTTTTATAAAAACAAAAGTTAATTTTTGTCCATAAAAATTAAGTGCAAAGCTTTTAAAAATTTCAAAGGAATACCCACAAATAAATCCATTTATACAAGTACAAAGTAACACTAGAAACATGAGCAGGCGAAGGACAATCCTTTACTTCCACTGAACCCACACAGGTAGTAAAAGATTTCTTCTCAAATATCAACTCTACTTAACTGGCAACAGTCCCTTAGAAGTGCACCATCCAATAAAGGGGCCACTAGACACACGTGATTATTTAAATTTCTGAAACGGATTTTCACTTGAATTTCAGTTCCTCAGTTGCACAAGCCACATGTCAAGGGCTCAGGGCCACATGCAGCTTGTGCCTGCCATATTAGACAACACTTACATACAACAATTCCATCTTTGTAGGAAGTTCTATTCAGCAGATTGAAAAGCACTGTAAGATGACATTTACGTTCAGACAAAAAGGACCATGATGCGGTAAATACCTCTGCTTTACAACAAATTTTTGTCTGCTTCCTTCCTCCCCCTGCTGAGTTCCAAGCAATCAGAATTGTACCTGGTACATATAGGGACTCAACAGATGTTTTCGTATTGTCATTTGTAATGACACCACCTCTCCCATTAGTCTTAGTCATCAGTGTTGCTACAACAGAAATATCGTAAGTGGATGGCTTTAACAAACAGAAATCCATTTTCTCTGTTTAGGGTGCTAGAAGTACAAATTCAGGGTGCCAGCTCCAGCAGAAGGCTTCTCTCTGTTGGCTATGGAAGGAGGTCCTTGTCATCAATCCAGGAGCTTCTTAGCACAGGGGTCTTGGGTCCAAGCTAAGCACTCTGCTTCTGGTTGTTCTTTTTAGGTGATAGGAGGTCCCTCTCCTCTGTGCTTGTTTTTCTCTGTTATGTCTTAAGACTGACTCAAGGTACAACTAATTCTGTAGACTACTGTCTCATTAACCTGACTGTCTCGATTCCTGCCTCAGTAACAGACATGAGTGTTATCAACACACAAGATCATCACAGCAGACCATAAAATCAAGGGCAATCATATAAACCAGGAATCACGGCCTAGCCCAGCTGATGCACACTTTTGGGGTGCAAAATTCACCTATAACCACGTCATTCTAACATACCAATTCAAAGCGAATGGAAAGCTTCTTTACGCACATGTTCACCCTTAAACAGTATTCATGTTCTATAATCCACACTCTGACCCTCCATAGTAAAAAAAGACACTTTCAACAACGGCAAGAAGTACAATGTCCTAGGCAGAAAGCCTCAGAATGGGTTAAGGTGAACAAGCTGTCCTGTGACCCTTCTGCACAGATCACATGGCTCTGTTTGCTGCCCTTGTCACCCTCCAACTAACCTGTTAATGGTATCCAGGTACGGGCAGTGGCGGCTCCTCCGGTCCTCAGAATCCACCCGGCCATTCCTGGCTGTAAGAAAAATCACAGGCTTCGGAAATGTGAAAAGTGTGCTCCCAGTCAAGTACAGAAACACAAATACAAGATGAAGAAACACAGACACAGGAAGAACTAAGCAAGATGGTCTCCCACACAGCAGCCTTGCAACACCCAAAAAGACACAAACGGCGCAAGCTGCAAACTGGGAGACTGTAGCTAGAACACACCTATCAAGAAAGGATTAATGCACAGATGACCCAAAGAAGTCCTTTCAGTCACTAAGAAAAATAAACAACCCAGAAAAATGAGCCAAAGAAATAAAAAGGTATTTCTTAAAAGAGGAATACAGCCTACCTACTTAAAAAGAAACTCAGCCCTATCAACATACGACATACAACTTCACAGCAATTAGAGAGGAGAAAATGAGGTCAGAACACTCCCAGTGTTAGTCAGTACAGAGAGCAAGGGGAATGCCCAAGAACCTCCGGTAGGGGTACACATTGCTACCTCTGGAAAACACAATAGCAGGATCAAAGCTAAAAACACACAGACCCTTCGACCTCCCCCCAAGTTCTTTGCTAATTATATACCCCAGAGTAATTTCTGCACACACACCAGGACACATTTTTTTTTTTTTTATTTAACATAACTGAGTGAAAATGTACATTCACATATAAATTTACATGCCCACCTATATGCAGTTTCCACTGCTCTCCCTGTCCAGTGACTGCACACTATTCCTCTCTGCTCCATACATGTCTCATCCTCCCAACAGTCTCCTTTCCCCTCCTCTCTGTCCACTCACCTTCCTCCAGCCAGAGGTCAGCAGGATGATATCCTACAGATGTATAGAACCATAAAGTGCAACCAATATATGGTCACTCTGCATTGCCAAGTCCAATCCATTCCTGTCCAAAGAGTGAACCTTTGTTATAATTTATGGGAAAGGGCAGCATCAGGGCTGGGGACCATGCTCTCAGAGGAACCCCAAAACCGCTGGACCATCAATTGAGGTCTTTTAATGGAGATCTCAGTATGCACCCCTTTTTATTCTTGTGTTGCCAGTGACACTCCTCTCTGTGAGCTCCATCGTGGCTATCACTGGTGGTGGCCAGGCACCATCCGGTTCTTCCAGTCCCAAGTCGATGTAGGCACCCACTCTTGTGGGTCTCTCTGTCTCCTCGGTTGTCTTTACCGCATGTCATTTTGGTCCTCGGTGAGCATCCGTTCCTGTTGAGTTGTGACCATTTGCTGTGTCCTCGGATGGCAGCTTGGCAGCTTTTAAGACCCCAGACACCACTCACCAATGTGGGGTGCAGAGAGCTCTCTCAGCAAAACGCTAGTTGTGCCAATTGGCCTGGAATTCGCCTAAGAGCATGGTCCCCTGCCCCCCACCCCAGCTACTCTATCCCTGCACTATTGAGTTAAGATGGAAGGAGTACTCAAGTTATGCTGAAGTCCACTTAATGCTGTTCTTGTTTCTAATGTGTGCTGTCACCGCTTTCTCCCAACTAGATTTCTAGTAACTATCTAAACTAAACCTTCCCCCCATCACCCTCCTTCCCTCCCATCCCTTGCAGCTGTCAGAGTCTTTTCTTCTATACACAAGTCTGTTTTTGAGATCTTATTGTAGAGGTCTCATACAGTATTTGTCTCTTTGTCGCTGACTACTTTCACTCAACATAATGTCTTCCAGTTGAAACCAGGTTAGGAGATGTTTCCTGGAATCATTGTTATTATTTATCACTGCGTAGTGCTCCATTGAGTATATGTACCATAGTTTACCTATCCATTCTTCTATTGTTGGGCATCTGGGTTGATTCCATCTTTTTGCTATCATGGACTGTGCTGCGGTAAACATTCTGGTGCATGTGTCCATTGGTGTGAAAGGCCTTGATTCTGTAGGATACATTCCAAGTAGTGGAATTACTGGGTCAAATGGTATATCAATATCCATTTTTTTAAGGAAGCGCCAGACTGCCTTCCAAAGAGGCTGGACCATTTTGCAACCCCACCAACAGTGTAGGAGGGTTCCACTTTCTCCACAACCTCTCCAGCATTTGTTGCTTTGTGTTTTCTGGATCATGGCCAATCTTGTTCGGTTGAGATGGTATCTCATTGTTGTCTTGATTTGAATTTCTTTAATAACTAAAGATCGTGAACATGTCCGCATGTGTTTTTTGGCTGCCTGGATCTCCTCTTTAGTGAAATGTCTGTCCATCTCCTTTGCCCATCGCTTAATTGGATGGTTTATCTTCTTCTTATTGCTATTTTGGAGTATCTTATAGATTATGGAGATCAGGCATCGGTCCGACATAGAGTTGCCAAATATTTTTTCCCATTCTGTGGGTGCCAGGACACATTTTTAAAACAGTCAAAGCAGTAATGGTTGCAAGTGCCCAAAATGCAGACAATCTAAATGTTCATCACAAAAGAGTGAAATAAATTTTGGTACATCATTCATCAACCTATCATTCATAGGTTATACAGTCAGGGACATCTATCTGGATGAACCTCAAATATATGTCTACCAAAAAGAAAATCAAAAGACTGCATACAGTATGATTCCATTTATATCATACACTAAATAAAACACTGTGCAACCTAAAGAAGTTGTTGTTGTTCTTAAGTACCAAGTCAGTTCCGACTCAAAGCGACCCTATACACAACTGAACAGAATACCGCCTGGTCCTGTGCCAAGTCCACAATCGTTTCTATGCTTCAGTCCATGGTTGCAACCACTGTGTCAATCCATCTCATCGAGGGTCTTCCCCGTTTTTGCTGACCCGCCAGTCTACCATGCATGACGGCCTTCTCCAGGGACTGATCCCTCCTGACAGCATGTCCAAAGTACACGAGATGCAGTCTCACTATCTCTGCTTCCAAGGAGCACTGTGGTTGTACATTTTCCAGAACTGATCTGTTCATTCTTTTGGCAGTCCACAATACATTCAATATTCTTCTCCAACAACACAATTCAAAGGCATCAATTCTTCTTCTGTCTTTCTTACTCACTGCTTAGCTTTTGTATGCAGTGATACAACTGAAAATATCACAGCTTGGGTCAGGTGCACTCTAGACTTCAAGGTGACATCTTTACTTTTTATTACTCAAAAGAGGTCCTTTACAGCAGATTTTCCCAATGCGTCTTTTGATTTTTCTGACTGCTGCTTCATGGACGTTGATTATAGAACCAAGTAAAATGAAACCTTGACAACTTCAATCCTTTCTCCATTTATCATGTTGCTTACTGGTCCAGTTGTTAGGATTTTTGTTTTCTTGATGTTGAGGTACTATCCATATTGAAGGCTGTGGTCTTTGATGCTTATTTTCAAATCCTTTTTACTTTCACCAAGCAAGGATGCGTCATCAGCATAACACACGCTGTTACGATCTGCCGCCAACCCTGATGCCTCCTTCTTCTTCATGCAGTCAAGCTTCTCAGCTTAGTGGCTCAGCATGCAGACTGAAACGGCATGGTGACAGGATACAACCCTGATGCACACCTCTCCTGACTTTAAACAGGCAGTGTTCCATAGTTCTGTTCACATGACTGTCTCTGGATCTATATACAGAACCCTCATGAGCACGATTAAGTGTTCTGGAATTCCTATTCTCCACAATGTTATCAATAATTTGTCCTGATCCACACAGTTGAATGCCTCTGCATGGTCACTGAAATACAGGTAAACATCTTTCTGCTATTTCCTGCTTTCAGCCAAGATCCATCTGACATCAGCAATGATATCTCTGTTTCCATGTCCTCTTCTGAATCCCACCTGAATTTCTGGAAGTTCCCTGCCAATATACTGTTGCAACATACAGACACATGGCTGAAACTATAAAGCGATGTAGAAAATAATTAGAAGAAAACTCACGACACCAACTACCCAAGCAGGAAAGGAAACAGACACAACTGGGAAGGGGTCCACAGGCGCTTCTGAGGTACTGGTATACAGTTACTTCTTGAGCTGAATGGAGTTAAGAGATAATTCTTCATGGGTTTCACTTTTCAGCTCACCATGTGACCTGAGGACTGCCTGTCTGTGCTTCAGATTATCTTGTTCAAGGATGTTGGTATAGTGAACAGCCTAGAAACAGAGAAACAGTGTTTCCCTACCAAGGAAAGGCAAGGTTACTGCCCATTATAAAAGATCCAGGTTGTCAATGCTTTAGGATACTCCCCTATAAGGCAACCCATGGTATGTAGAGGTGGATACCTCATACTGCCCTGTGGGAGCTGACTCAGTGAACTCACACAGATGCTAAGTCTCACACTACTGCTACGGCTGTAATAAACTGCCCTTGGTTTCTGACCCAGGAGTTTCACATTTTTTATCAGCATCCATGAAACTGTGGCAGGTTCACTTGTTAGCCTGCAAATACAATAAAATCTTAGACCTTCCACTAGTAGTACATTTATGGCTACGCATCCATACTCACCTCTAAACTGTTCTTGTTCATTGTAAATTCAGTCTATCTTTTTTTACTGCATGATTTTTTTAACGTTTTATTGCGATGAGGTGGAATTTTACAATCCAAGTCCACTTTCCATATAAAACCCTGAGCACCTGACTGTCTGCAACTCAATCTGCTCTCCTCTGTCTTCATGCCCATGATGTATTTTGCGATGCTTTTTTTTTCTTTTTTAAAGTTATTAACAGCAACTGGGATCCTAATGTGTCCACCAGAGAAACCAATCTCCTTACTACAATTAAGCAAAACATCTCACAAACCATTTCCCTTCCCAGGAAAGGGACACCTGAAGCTGACAGCTGTTCAAGTACAGGAGACCAGAGAATACCCTGACATTATTTATTAAGATTATTTAAAGATAATCAAGCTCTTTCTAAGAGCAAGATGCTATACTAAACACTGTGCATAAAATAAGAATATATCAGAGAACCCTGAGCAAAAAACTCAAGAGCTAATATTACAGTATAGTCACAGATAGGCACTGCTTAGGGGGTTCAGACTACCCACCTTCTAGTAGTCAAGTGCTTAACTATCTGTGCCACCTGGAGAATCCTATTGGAAGTCTATCCACTAATTAATTAGGTGCCTATCACTGCTGAGGAGTCTTTGGGTGATGGAAATGTAATACTTGGCTGCTGACAGAAAGGTCATGGGTTGGAGTCCACCCAGAGATACCAGAAGAAGGAGAAGACCCCTCCAGACCCATCTGCTATTTCACTACACCACTACTAACTCAGCAGAACGCAAACACACAGGAATATACCAAAGTCAAGAGTACAAAGTTGAGAGAAGAAAAAGAGGCTGTAGCTAGGTTGGGCAAGAAAACCTACAAAGGTGGTGACCAGCTGCTACCCAGATGACTCCAACTCATGGGATGTGCCGGAGTAGAACTGTGCTCCATATAGTTTTCAACGGCTAATTTACAGAAGTAGATCACCCAGGCATCTCCGTGTGGACTCAAACCCCAATCTTTCCATCAGCAGCCAAGTATTACTACTTCCACCACTCACGGACTGGACAAGATGGATTGACACAATGGCTGCAATGATGGGCTTAAGCATAAAACCATCGTGGACATGGCGCAGGATAGGGCAGCATTTCATTCTGTTGTGCACAGTGTCACTGTGAATCAGAACTGACTTGACGACACCTAAAAACAAGGGATTCTTCAGAGGTGACAGGCACCTAGTTAACAAGTGGGCACACTTTCAACAGGATTGGGTGCCACCAAATGTTAAACGCTTGACTACTAACAGCAACCAACCAACCTCCCGCCATCAGCAGAAAGGTTGGTAATTTGAACTCACCAAGCAGTGCCTCCGGAGACAGACCGGGGAATCACAGCCTAGAAAATCCTGTGGGGTAGTCTCACTTGGCACACGTAAACACACTAGGAGTTAGAATTGACTCCATGACAATTAACAACAGACTGTCAACAAACAAAACTAAAAAGTACAGTAGACAGACAACCAAGACTGGGTGTTGGCTCTCCAGAGCTCACCGTCTCAAAACGAGTACCAGGAAATGTTGGAAGAGCCCTCAGGAAGGAGTCAAAGGGAGAATTCACGGAGGCATAACACTTGCATTGGGAGGACATCTTCCTCTAACGTAGGGACAGACAGGAATGTGAAACCCACTTGCCCAAAGCACAATGACACATTCTCCTAAGCAGGACTAGAACCCTATCTTCTGACTGCTACGGCCCCAAGGGAATAACAGGGCAGTTTAGCCCTGCCTGCGCTCTTGTTCTCAGTTCTAAATGGTCTGATTTCAGGAATTACAGCAAAACCCACACCTCAGCACTGTTGTAAAAGCTGAAGCAGACTAACACTTGTTAAGTAATCAGCACGATGCCAGGACTTACAACCAGATTCGATAAACAGAGGCTGCTATTCACATTAAAGCCAAGCCAAGTGCTATTCACATTACAATATTACAAATAAAATCACTATTAAGTGGGGGGGGTGGCGATCTTTGAGTGGCGCAAACAGTTAAGCGCTCGGCTGTGAACCGAAAGCTTGTCGACGGGAATTCACCCAGAGCCGGCTCAGAAGGAAAGCTTGGCGATCTGCTTCCAGAGGGTCACAGCCTTGAAAATCCTGTGCGACGCATTTTTATTCTGCACACACCGGCCCGCCATGAGTCCCACTCAACTCGATGTAAACTATTCTCGTTAGGAGCACCAGTACTGTCCTCGTTGGTGTCTGGATTACCCCAGCCCTTACCCCAGTCCCACCCGTGCACGGAAACCGCAGAAAGGCAGGACAGAAAGCACAAGCCGAGGGTGGAGTCCGCCCCAGCCCTGCCCCGCCAGCCCCGCGCACCTCGCACCTCCCGCTCAGGCTCCGAGTCCTCATCCGCCTCGCGCTCCCGCTTCACCCTCACCGAGGAGAGGGCGGGCAATGAGGCCTCGCGGGCGCTCGCCGGCTCCGCCTCCCGCTTCACGCGCACCGGGCTGCCCCGGGAGCTCGCCGCTTCGGGCTCCCGCTCCCGATCGCGTTCCCGCTTGACGCGACCCGAGCTGCTCCGGGACTCGGATTCGCGCTTCCCGCGGGCAGAACCACGAGACTCCCGTTTGGACCTGCTAGACATCCCCACTACCGGCCGAGTCGCCCGCGCAGGCGCCACGCACGTGGGCACGCAACCAATCAGGAGCCGCGCTATTAGCGAGCCCCTGGAATTCTACGAGTCGCTGATAGGGACAAATTGCTCCGCGGGTAACTAGTGGGCGGTGCTGCGCGTTTAGTGTTTGTTGTTGTTAACCTTTCAGTGCTCTTTTGATAAACTTTTGTGGACTTTCTTGTAATTTCCAGTTTAAAGAGTCAGAAGCCTTTTATTAACTACCATGTTTCTGGATCGGGGAAGTTGTCATACGGACCCAGATTTGCTCAAGATACTTCGTGACCGGAATGGAAGGCTGGCTTCCCCGATCTCTGCGCGTCACAGACTGACGTCCCTGGACAGTAGAGCTAGGCGACATCCCCTTCATGTAGCACCCTAGTGGATCCGAGCGCGTTTCCCTTGGTACCACAGGAGTTGGCAAACCCCTGGTCGGGGCTGCTTTACCAAGAAAGTGATAAAACTCGAGCTTCAGGGCATGATACCATCCCTTTCAACGCCCTGTACTAACAAATTTCTTTTTTTTTTAATTATGATAGAATGAAAATGTACATCTCCATATAAATTGCATGCCCACCTATATGGAGCTCCCACTGCTCTCCCTGCCGGCTGACAGCACACTCTTCCCTCTCTGCTCCATGCACGTCTTATCCTGCCACCGATCTCCTATCCCCTCCTCTCCACTCACTCCCCTTCCTCAAGTAAGAGGTCAGCAGGATGACATCCTATAGATTCATAGAACAATAAAGTGCACACATGACATGTTCACTGTGTGTCACCAAGTCCAACCCATTCCTGTCCAAGAATTGACCTCCATTAAGATTTCTGAACAGGGGCAACATTAGGGCCAGGGGCCATGCTCTCAGGGGAACCCCGATGCCTGTGGACCATCAATTGCAGTCTTTTAATGGAGATCTCAGAATGCAGCCCTTTTTATTCTTGTGTTAACAAATTTCTTAACAGTTCAATGTGAGGCAGCTCTACTGTCCTATAACGTCGCTGTGAGTCGAAATCAACTCTATGGCACTGGGTTTAGTTTGGTTTTTAACTAAGTTATAGGAGCCCTGGCGGTGCACTGAAGACCTCCTAAGCAACTGAGTTGCTACTCAGCAGCTGGAATCCACTGGCTATTGTTGGAAATCCTATGGGGCATTTTTACTCTGTCCTGTATAAAACCTGTTGCCCATCTAGTTGATTCCGACTCATAGCAACCCTATAGGACAGAGTAGAACTGCACATAGTTTCCAAGGAGCACCTGGGGGATTTGAACTGCTGACTTATGCCACCAGAATTTATCTGTCCCAAATATAGGGTCATAATGAGTTGGAATCCACAAGATTGCAAGGGGTTTTGTTTCCGGTTGCTGCACATATTTAAAGTGTGCAGTGTAGTGTTTCCTTTTTTTTTTTTAATTCATTGTAATTGAGTGAAAGTATACAATCCAGCATAAATTTGCATGCATGCCCACGTGCAGCTCCTGCTGCTCTCCCTGCCCCGTGACAGCACACTCCTCCTATCCATTCTATACATGTCATATCCTCCTAACAATCTCCTGTCCCCTCCTCTCCACCCTCTTACCCCCTCCAGTAATAGGCCAGCAGGATGACATCCTACAGATACACAGAACCATAAAGTGCACACATGATATGGTCACTCTGTGCCACCGAGTCCAATCCATTCTTATTTGAAGAGTTGACCTCAGTAATGATTTATGGATACGGGCAGCATCAGGACCAGGGACCATGCTCCCAGGGGAACCCCAAGGTTCCTGGATCATCAATTGCAGTCCTTTAAAGGAATTCTCAGGATGCACCCCTTTTTATTCTCATGTTGCCAGTGAGACTCAACTTTTTGAGTCCCATCATGGCTATCCCTGGTGGTGGCCGGGCACCATCTAGTCCTCCAGTCACATGTCCATGTAGTCACCTGCTCACATGGATCTCTCTGTTTATGGGGTTCTCTTTCTCCCATGTCATCTTGGTCCTGGTGATCATCCATTCCTGCTGAGTTGGAACCACTTGGTGTACCTCAAATGGCAGCTTGCTAGCTTTTAAGACTCCAAACTCCACAATGCGCCAAGTTTTGACAAATGTGTCCACCAGTGAAACTGTCACAATTAAGATAACAAAGTGTCCTCCTTACCCCACCCACCACCTATCCAATTATAGACTGATGTACATTTTCTAGAGGTTTTTTTTTTTTTTTTAATTTAATCTGGTTTCTTTCACTCAACAGAATCATTACGGTATTGATCCACGTTGTTGGTGTAACAACAGTTCACTCCTCCTGACTCAGAAACATTTCATTGTGTGGATGTATATAGCTGGTCCTATTTTCATCACGAATTTCTAGATTTTGTCTTTTTTCGGAGAGCTCAAACATTATCTAGGTCCCATTGGCGGCAAGTCTTGTTGCGGCCGCCCAGCACTTTGCTTCGTCCCAATCTACAAGGCGTGGGCTACCCAGCCCCCGTTTACAAGTGCAGAAACCGAGTCGCCGTGGATTCCTCAGCAAGGTCCTGCCACACACTGTGACGGCGATTCACAGTATTCTATCACCAGAATACCGACGGGAAGTCTCCACGCCCAACGTTGAGGGGCTTAACAGGCGACCTGTATTTTTCCGCTGTATTTTGGTTTACCATCAGTAAGTATAACTCTTGTCTCATACTGATAAGGTTACAAAGATCTCGGCAACGTGGTCCAGTACTTCCCTCGCCTCCCCCGGCTTCACTAGAGCATCAACTCCGCGCGCGTGGCGCTCGGCCCGCTGGCCTCCGGGACCGGAACTCACGACGCGGCACCGGAAGTTAAGGGGCGAGAGAGGCCGACCTCTTCCGACGGGAGGGTGGCCGTTGGGGCCGTTGAGGCGGGTGCTGCTCTGCAGACAGGGCTTCAGATGGAGGCGGCGACCGATCCCGTGCCGGGGCTCTGCTGCAAGCCTGGTGGGCGACTGGACATGAGCCACGGCTTCGTGCAACATATCCGACGGAACCAGATCGCTCGGTACCGCCCCGCTCCGCGCCGCCGCCGCCGCCGCCGTCCCCAGCCCAGCCCAGCCCGGCCGCCCCTGACTCCCGCCCGGCTCCCCGCAGGGACGACTACGACAAGAAGGTGAAGCAGGCAGCCAAGGAGAAGGTGAGGAGGCGGCACACTCCCGCGCCGACGCGGCCCCGCAAGCCCGATCTGCAGTTCTACCTGCCGCGACGCCGAGGTGAGGCCACCCGCCCCGCCTGCCTCCTCCAGCCCGCGCGCCCTCCCCGGGCCCCGGGCCCCGGGCCCTTTGCCACGACGCTCTCCCCTTCTCTGTATGGAAAAAAAAAAAAAAACGCTTCTCAACCCCTGAGGCTCAGCTCGCACGCCCCTGGCAGAAATCTCTGTCTCCTGCTTGTATTCAGCTATGCTCCCCGGGCAACAGGGAGGGCTCCTAGCCCCCATTTAAGAATCAGTATTGCTGTTACAGGTGATACCTGGGAAGCGACAGAGGCCAGCCAAAAGTTGTTTGTGGTTTGTCCCACTATACTTGACTGCTGTGTCCCCAGTACTTAAACTCAACGGCCGTCAATTTCGGCTCATAGTGACCCTATAGAACAGAGTAGATCTACCCCATAGAGTTCCAAGGAGTGCCTAGTGGATTCAAACTGCCGACCTTTTGGTTAGCAGTCACAGCACTTAACCACTACACCACCAGGGTGTCCATCCCCAGTACTTAGAAAGAAAACCTGGCACAGCCTTAAGTGACCAGGACACACTTGTGGAATAAAGCCCAAACCCAGTAAATGGATTTTTCCCAAGCTTCCCTTTGATCTGGAGATGAGGATAACTTAACTGTGCAACTGCATCTTTATCCTTTCAATTCACTAACAGGCTTTGTAGTTCTCCCATAAGATGGAAATTATTATACGTGTTTCATTGGAGAGGAAACAAGGCACAAGAGGGATTAAATAATTTTCCCGAGATCTCAGAGCCACTAAATGGCAGATCTTGGATTTGAACCCAGACAGTGGCTCCAGAAACTGTTCTGTCCACTCCGGTATTGCTTTTGAATCCTGGTCACTAGACAGCTAGGCAAATAAAACTGCTAATTGATAGCACATCACACACACATATATACACACAGTTCAGGGCCATAAGAAGACTGAGACTTTATTTACAGGCTGCTTTCCTGTACTGTCTCTGTGGGCAAGCACTCCAGCTGTCTCCCCCTCTTCCCTCTTACTTTGGTTCATCCCTCCAGATGGTTCGATCCATCCAAGAAACCCAGACTGTGAAGAGTCTGGTGACAGCAACAGTAGTGGTGGCTCTGAGCTGGAGCCTTCTGGCCAGCAGCTCTTCTGCTTAGAATATGAGGCGGACAGCGGAGAGGTCACGTCAGTCATCGTGTATCAGGTACGCCTTGTGTGCAAACAGCCACAGCCTAAAAGTCCTGGGCCACAGCAGGCATTACTGCCAGACACTGAGCCACTGTTTCCTTCAGGGCCAGTGGGAAGTGTGTGCTCCTCATGAGAGCATAGGACTACCAGGCAGTGCTTTACAAGCATGACTCAGTCCTGTCACACAGTGATTCTCAGAAGGGAATAGGGAAGGCTGGTGGTCCCCAGTTGAGATCGCTACTACAGGGGACAGCCTGGGAAATGACGAGCCAGCAGGAAGTCGTGAACCAAGTTTTGTGAGAGCGTTGCTTGGGATGGGGCAGGCTGTCTTTCCAGAAGAGGCCAGGCCGTGAGCTTCCTGACTCTTCCTCCACGTAGGACGATGATCCAGGAAGGGTGATTGAGGAGGTGTCTGCACGCTCACCTCTGGATCCGCCCATGCGCGAGGCCCTCAAGGTGCGTATCCAAGAAGAGATGGCCAAGCGACAGAGCCGACGCTGATGGGTTGGAAGGCATTCTCTACAGGCTGGGTTTACTGCATCCAGAGGAATTCTGCCCAAGTGAGCTCCCTCGGAGCCTGAGGGTGCTGGGACTGCCTGCTGATTTTGAGAGCCCAGAGCTGCTGCACCCATCCATCCAAGGGAGAAGAAGGGTTGCAGGACTGGCTGCCTCTCTCCCTGCCCTTTTTCCCTGTCTGTTGACCTGTTTGATCAGCCTGACCTGTTTGATAGCCTGGAATTGGTTGAGAATTTTGTTCAGCGCTCAGTATTCAGAGCCTCCAGGAAGAGCTGGGGTTATAAAGCCTTGTGCCACTGAGCTGCTCTTACGGCCCTTGTGTGTCACGGGATAGGTGGCCAGCGTTGTTTTCAACTAGGTCCATGGCCCTGTTTCTCATCTTATCGTTTCTCTCTTCTGCTTGCTTCCATACGATTCCTTGTCTCCCAGATCTTTTTTTCAGCTCTAGTTCTTTGTTCTTTTCATTTCTTCTGTCTGTTTGCCTCAGGTAGAATGCATCAGCTGGCCTTCCACCCTCACCCTCATGTGACTGCCTGTCTGTGTGCCAGCACTGTGGGAGCCTCACTGCAGTGCCCTACCGGCTGCTTGGGACTGTGGAGGTGGGGAGTCCTGGGAATCTGCCTTTCTAAAAAGCTCTCCAGATAAGAAGTTCTGTTACCAGTAAACTCAGAGACCCCTCACTTAGAGGGCTTGTTTGCAAGCACATCTCCTTCCCCTTCCATGGCGTTTACAAGTTCTGCATATGCTCTCCTGCCTTGCAGTGTCTAATACGAGACCTAAGAAGAAGATACAGGAACTAAACAGCAGTGATTTCTTGTAGCAAAACACCTTGGTTAGGGCTCTGAAATTCCAGTTTTCCACCTCAAGCGTGGTGGTTGCTCCTCTGCTTAGACTAAAGAAGTTACCAAAAGAAGCTTGAAACTGACTCTCCAAAGGTGACTTAACAGTCTTAAACAAATGTACAAAGGGGATTTCATCAGGAGTAGAAAGTCCTGAACGATTTCGCAAAGGGAGTGAAGTGAGCCTCTCTCATCTGCTCCTCCCCTGTCCCACGCTTTCCCGCTTTCCTGTTTCCTCACTTCCTGACCTCCTTGGAAGAAAGCCCCTCTGGACTATCACTGCTTTCACCTACTGGGCCTGTTTCCTCACGCCAAGTTGAGCCAAGGCCTGAGACATCCACCAGCCACTGCGTACACCAAGGTTCAGAGCCACTTCAGGTCAGCCTTGCCTCAGTGACATGAAATGTGGGGTGTAACTGAGTGCTGAGACGGCCAGAGCCAAAGCCCCCGTGCCCCGGGGATTTCCCCACTGCAGGCTTGTCTGGCTGTTGGCTTTTCCAACTCTCTCAGCAGCTTTCCTCTGAAAGGATACCTGAGGGCAAGTGTTGTTTGAAAACAGCTCTTCTAAAAGTCTGCCACCTCAAAGACAGACAAGGCAGCTACTGAAAAAAACTGTACTGTCAAAATGCACAGGCCACAGCTTGTCGGGGACAGGAATGCTGGGAGGTGACTGGTGGATGAGAAACAGACCTAGTTATGGAGGCAGCCAAAGACCAGAATGCACGCAACCTTCAGAACCAGCCCAAGGTTACTGCCTTAAATTTTATCAGCCATGCGCTCCATTCTGCTTTCAAAGAAGAAAACCTTTGCCCTCTGCTTCAGCTAAGCCGAAAGTGCCTTTTGACTTCTAATATTAACTATCCTCCAAAGCCTCATGAGTCAAGGAGGCCTGCCAAACTCCACTGCAGTCTCACAGATCAGGGTCAGAGGACCATTAATTTTAGTCTTGCGCTCTCCAGCTGATCTTGTGACCTGGAACATACGATTTCCCTGGAACTCCTGGGCTTCCTAGTCTGGAAATACCTTTTGGGTCTGCCTTCTCATTGCAGGATGGCCAACTTCCTGGTTTTATAATAGAACTTGGAAATGACCAAGAGTCTGGGGGCTGACACCTAAAATTTTTGTGTCTGTTCCTGTTTTGTGAGAAAGGAAAATGTAAAAGGGCAGGTGGTGTCTGGTGTGTACCTGTTTGTCTTTTTACATGCCATGTAATCAATCCTCACAGAGCTCTCAGGTCAGTGCCTAATGGGAACTCCTGGCTTGTAAACTTGTGTCTTGAGGCACTTGGCTTGTGAAGTACATGGAATGTATTTTCCACCCAAGAAAGCATTCTTGTTTTTAGCAAATGTCTTCAGTGTGACTCTGGAAACAGTTACGACTAGGACTTCTAAATGGGAGGTGGTCCTCAGAGCTCTTCCTCTGAAGTGGATACAGACGTCTCTGTGTTGCTCCCACTGCTTCTGCCGTGTTCTGAAATGCCTCCCCAGTGTGCCTTCAGAGCCAGCTGATGGCCTGGGGTGCGGCCACATGGCTTGTTCCCACTCCATATCAGGGGTCTCTGAGGGTCTAGCTGCTAACCAAAAGGTTGGCCTTTCCAACCTGGCTGTGATTTGGCAGGAGACAGACTTGGCATTTGGCCCCAGTAAAGATCACAGCCTGGAAGACCCTGTTGGGCAGCTCTCCTGTGTCACATGAGGTTGTTAGGAGTTGGCATCAACTCGACAGCACCTAACAACAGTGACACCTGGGGTCCAGCGTACCACCACCCAAATTATTCACCAGATCTGTCAGCTATTTTGAAAAATCCGTGCTCTGCCACCAAGGGTGTTCCAGAGCATTTCCCAGAGTCTCTCGAGACAGCCTGTGCTGTGTGGTGCAGTGGCAACAGTATTAGGCTGAGGGATACCCTCCAGCAGGCTGCCTCAAAAGGCACTGCTCGTCTGATACCATACGTTCTCGGTCATCTAAGAAAACAGGCTGGGAGCCCGAGAATCATGTCTGCTGCCCATGCACAGTGACATGTCCTTACCGTCGAGGGTCAGCTATCCAAGTGAAACCATCATTTGGTGGGTGATGTCAGTTGGGGAAGCTGGGGACTGCATGGGTGGACACAAACTTGAGATCTAGCCAGGTGGCAAGCATGAAAGTCTTTGAAGATTGTAATGTGAGAAAAGAAAAGAAGAATGTAAAGCTTTTTGTACTGAGCAAGAATAAGAGCCTCTGGAGCCCGGCCAGCCAGTAGGGCCAGCATAGGCAGTAACAGGCTTCTCCCTGTGGAAGACACAGCTCACCATGTGGGCACGGCCAGCTGGGGATTAGCCCTGTTGCTGCAGGAAGCTTGTGAAGGTAGTGAGTATCCAGCCTGTTGTGCATTTGGCGGGATCTGTGGGTGGCAGGGTAGTGGATCCCCAGCTGTTCCCCAACTTAGATGAGGCCTTTGCCAGTAGAAAGAGGAGTCAAGACATTACTTTCCTACCTCGGAGCCATCTCTTGGTAGAAACACTCCAGAATGTTGCCCAATATTTGAAACATTTTAAGCTCACTTGTGAAGTTCCTGTCCGGCCATGAGGAACCAGATGGCTGAGAAGCCATAGGCACTCACCCCAGGTTTCCCCAAGAATTGGAGCGATGCCAGAAGAGAAGACCTTCCGAGTGAAGGGCTCCCCTGCCTTCACCGAGCCAACTGTGAGAGGCTGGCCATGCTGGTTCCACGGGGAAGCCAAGTGTATGAAAAGCTGTACATTCTTCTGATTTCTTGTTTTTAGTGTGTCTGCTGTGTGGATGATAAGTGTGCACGTATTCTGAAAATCCTAAAAGTACTTTTTAAATACAGTATTTTTTAACCAATAAACTTATTATTTTTACAGGACTGTTGTTCCAAGAGTTGTGAAATCACTTGAGAACATAAGAGAAATGTAAATTAATGCCTACCCTAATGTCATTCCCACCACATGGAATTCAGGACTGGAAATCTCATCTCTTGCTTTGCTGTTTTAAGAGCTGTCCTGGCTGAAACAAAACTAGACAGGAAGCATTAGGGGTGAAAGGGACTTTGAAAGAAAGACAGCTGGTCCTACTTCACTTTTAATGCAACTCCTCCTCCCTGCTAGCCAACAAGTTCCTTGTGATAGGGACGTTTCTCTCTCTCTGTCTGTCTCTGTAATTCTCCTATAGGAAGCACTCAGACTGTCACATTATGCCAGACTTTGCACCCTTCATCTTACCCTCAGTCTCACATTACAGAAACCATGTTAGAGCCCTGGCAGCCTCTCAGGCCTTCCCTTGATGGTGGCTGGGCAGGGCCCCAACCCCAGCGCTACTACTAGATGGTTAGGAAGTGCTGATGAGGAGTTAGAGCATTTCCAGGGACGAAGGAAATGCTGGGGATTTAGGGCGCCAGCAGACGGATGAGAAACGGTGCCTGTGCAGTGGGAATGCAGCTGAGCAGGAAGATGCTGCCTCTGAGGGAATGAGAAAGGCACCCCTTCATGCCTGGGCACAGAGGCTGGCCAGCAGAAGGTGGACTGGATTTTAGCCCTGCCATCCCTTCAGCCAGTCTCCTGGCACAGCCATCAGCCCACACAGCTGCTCCTGTTGGCCTCACTTCAATACTTGTCCTGTATGTGATTGCTTTTTGTAAAAGGGTTCTCCATTCTCCAGGTGACCTCTGTTTGTGTGTCCACACTGGGTCCTGAAAGGTTTCTCCCTCTTCAGAGTACTGTCCAGTTTATTCTGCTTTCCATGCTCCATTTCTCTGGAGTCCCCGGGCCTAACCTTTGCCTCCTGGTTGTTGCCCAGCTCCAGCTTGCCTGCTCCTGGCCGCGGGAGCAATGCTCCCTTCAGGTAATCATCTACTCCAGTGTCCTCACAAAAGGTCTGCACCAGATGCCAGGCGAGAAACATTTGTGCTCAGCTTGCCAGGCACACTTACTAGGCACATTTCTAGTGTATGAGGTCCTGCCCTTTCAGTTGTCCGGTCAGTAAGTTTTGGTGAAACCAGTAGGTAGCTTATTTCATACGAGTCAATCTCAGTTTCGTTTTCCCAGATTTCTCTAGGTCTCCTGCCTTCCCCTCTTTGCTTACTAATACCGGGCTCTGTTAGTCTTGAATTATGTATGCCACACTTGACTCCAACGGATCTATTTAGAACGGGTGTCTCTCGGTCTCTGGCACCTTGTGTCGATTAAGTATCCAGTAGTCAGTCCCTATGTCTTGGACACATGACTTCTGGACAGTACTCTGTGTACTTGTAATGGCTTGAAAATAGGTATCTGAGGAAAGCAGCCCTCCTCCTGTTTGCCGAGCGGCAGAAAGCAGAAGCCAAATTCAGGGCGCTTGGCTTCCTTAGGGAACAGCCACGGCTTTGTGCGCGCCTCTCTGCGGACCCGCCTTGCGCCCTCTCACAAACAAGCACCGGGTCCCTTGTTGAGGGAGCTTCCCCGAAGTCTCACTGTCGCCAGCCCAGACAGTAAAATGTGCCCAGCGGCGAAAGGAGGCTTCCTCCAGCCACGTGCAGATGACAATCACCGCTGAAACTGGAGGGTTGGCCGGCCCCCGAGGGCTCCCGCCTGCCGGCGTTTTCACCGCAGTAACAGAGTGAAGGGGGCAATTCTTGGAAATTTCGGCACCAGAATCTCCTCCGGGGTCCCAGGCCAGCCCTCGGCGCCCAGGTCCGCTGAAGTCGGGCACCGCCCACGCCTGCACCGTGACGCGGGCGCGGGGGCTCGGGAATTGTAGTCTCCGGCCGGGCGCCGGGGCCGGGCCCGGGGCGGCGCGGACTCCACGTCCCGGCGGGCGGCGCGGCGCGGTGGGGCCGCCGGGGGCGGGGCCGCCCGGCCCTTTAAACCTTTCAGGGCTGCTGCGAGCGCCGCAGCCGGAGACAGCGCCACGAGGGGGCTGCGCGGCCGGGCGCAGCGGTGGGCGCCCCGGGGAGGTGCGTACTGGGCCCCTTCCTTCCCCCGGAGACTCCAGGCGTCCAGCTGAGGAGGCGCGTGGCCCCGGGCCCCGGGGACCCGCCAGCCGTGGCTCCCTGCCTCAGCTCGGGTCCCCGCGCCCACGCTAGTGGGCGATCGGGGCGGGCTTCCCGCGTGAACCCGCCCCTTCTCCAGGATGTGTGGTCAGGTAGTTGACTCCGTGCGGGCGCATCGCTGTCCTGTAGCCTTCCAGCGGCCCGTACCCCCTTTGCAGACTTTCCTTGGCCAGGCCCCCTTGAGGGTCCTAGCTCCAGCCCTTTCCCCAGGGGGGTTCCTCAGGCGAGGGAGGGTAATCCCTTTCTGATATTATGGCCCCGCTTGAGTCTCAGTACGCCGGTGGCATTTGGGTGGACCTCAGATGCCCCCTGGATGCCACAGGGCGTCCATATTCTGACCTAGGCTCACCTCAAAGTTTGGGAACTCAGTGGCTCAGCAGGATCTCCAGACCCGGTGTGGATCTCCCCTCTCCTCCCCACCCGCGGACTTGGCTCTTCAGGGACCCTGCACTTTGACCTGTCTCTTTGCACCAGGCTAGGGCAACTGATGGTTGAGGCCTGACCCTCCCTTCCCCGTCCGCCTCCTGCCCTCCCCCCACCACCACCCTGGCTCCCTCCACTCATGACCGCCTGGATCCTTCTTCCTGTCAGCCTGTCAGCCTTCTCCATCACTGGCATATGGACTGTGTGAGTAGAAGGGGCAGAGGCAGTGAGAGAGTAAGTGGGAGACCAGACGGACCCAAACTGAGGAGGGACAGGCCCCAGCAAGGACCCCACAGGAGCTTGAGGGTGCTCACGATTCCCTTGTCCCTGTTGCGGGCTCCAGGATGGTGCCAAGGGCCACTCAGGCTGCATCCTGGCCTGCACCTGGGCCCACAGACCCCTTGGGATGAGCCGGCACCACTGCCGGCCCCGCAGGGGGCTGCTGACAGTCACCTTTCTAGCCAGGGCCTCTGGTTGGGAGCCATACTGTGCACCGTGGTGTAGCCCAGCCTCAAGGCCACCCCAACTCCAGAGTCCCAACAGGGACACCAAGGCAGAAGTCAGAGAGGGGAGGCTGGCTGGGGGGAGAGGGGCAGGTGACAGCTGTGCTCCCGCAGGTATGCCATGGCCGTGATGAACCGCCACGTGTGTCCTGTGGAGAACTGGTACGGTGCATTCTGCAGAAGCCTCACCCTAAAGCTCCCTTCATCTCTGTTCCCTCTTGGGTCTGGAGGCTGCTGCAAGCCTGATGGAGACCATGGGCCTCACCGCCCCTCTCTGACATTGGCCGTGCCCGCCCCTCCCCAGGCATGACTTCGTGCCCATTTCTTCCTGCTTCCCACCTTCCTTGCCCCTGTGGCTTTTGTTTTAGGTGGGCCCTGGGGGGGTGGGCATGTCTGGTCCTCCAGAGGGAAGCCTGGGAGGGTGTCTTCTGTGAGGCCCCAGTCTACAGACCCAGGGCCTGGTGGAAAGAAACCCTCACCCCCGAGTCTACTCTGTCCTGCCTGCCTGCCTGCCAGGTCCTACAATGAGTCCTGCTCTCCTGACCCTGCTGAGCAAGGGGGGCCCAAGACCTGCTGCACCCTGGACGATGTTCCCCTCATCAGGTAAGGCCAGTAATCAGGCCTCCTCAGACTCCCAGCCAAGTCTCTCAAGCAAAGGTCTGTCCTGAGATCTCAGGAATAGTATTTTACTAGACAGTAATAGTACTGCCTGAAGGCTACTACGTGCTGCTGGCCACTGCCCTTTGGGCTTGGAGGCAGAGACTGTTGTCTGCATTGTATGGGTGAGGAAACGGGCTCAGTTATGTTGTCTGTCCAGGTCACACGGCTAGTAAGTGGAGGCATCTGGACTGAAGGCCGAGCCCTCTGGTTGACCTGGTGTGAGCTCAGCTCAGAGAGACCCAGAGCAGCTGCAGGCCATGTCCAGGAGTCCCCAGCACTCCCTTATCTTTCACACCCACAACCCTTAGTGAGGGGCCCGGCCTGGGACACTGCCCCCTTATAAATCAGTGGCTTGCCTGCTGAGACAGGCCCCAGGGAGATCAGGTGGGCCAGGATGGGGCCTCCTGACGCTCCCTCCTTCTGCCCCCTCCTCTCAGCAAGTGTGGCTCCTACCCCCCAGAGAGCTGTCTCTTCAGCCTTATTGGCAACATGGGTGCTTTCATGGGTGAGTTGTGCCCTCCACTCCTCCCACCCTGGCCTGGGGCGGCCGCCTGCCTTCCCAACAACACCCCCTCCTCCGAAAGGCTTGGGAAGCCCTTGCTCCAAGCAGCCCTCCCCAACAAGGGTTAAGACGACGGTCCTAAAGAGAACTATTTCTGGCCTGCGGGTTTTTGTGAGGAAATCCCTGTCCACCACCACTGGTCCACTGCCCGTCCTCAGGGGCAGGAGGGTCACAGAGAGTCCTGGGGGAAGACAGTGGCAGGCAGATGCATGCCAGGGCTGGCCCCACCCGTGCTGTCCCCCTCCAGTGGCCCTGATCTGCCTCCTACGCTACGGGCAGCTGCTGGAGCGGAGCCGCCACTCCTGGGTCAACACCACGGCGCTCGTCACGGGTTGCACCAATGCAGCGGGCCTCGTGGTAGTCGGCAACTTTCAGGTGCGCCTGGCTGTCCCCTCTAGGACATTCCCCGCCAGGGCCTGGCCCCTGCAGGGGCAGCACCTCCAGGTCAGGGGTGGGGGCCGGAGGAATTGGGAGTGAAAGGGAGAAGAAAGGGGAGGCGGTGCAGGGCATAGTAGTGAAGGAGGCAGGAGAGGCATGGGCCTGCTTTACAGAGCAGCCTGTCTCCCCTGGGTCCAGGTGGACCACGCTAAGTCTCTGCACTATGTTGGAGCTGGCGTGGCCTTCCCAGCGGGGCTGCTCTTTGTCTGCCTGCACTGTGTCCTCTCCTACAATGCGGCCACTGCACCCCTGGACCTAGCTGTGGCCCATCTGCGGAGTGTGCTGGCTGTGATCGCCTTTGTCTTCCTGGTTCTCAGTATCCTTCTCTGGGACAGGGCACCCAGGAATTCATCCTCTAGGCCAGGCCTTCTCCCACCCAAGCAAGCGGGGCAAGATCTCAGGGAACACTGCCCAGCATGCCTTCTGCTCTGCCCCGAGAAAGGGAAGGCCTGATCCTTTGCCCCAGCCTGGTTTTAACTTGGAGTCCCTAGGCAGTGCCCGTGGTTAACCTGTGTGACTGCTAACTGGAAGGCTGATGGTTGCAGCCCATCCAGAAGGGCCTCAGAGGAAAACTCTGGTGACCCGGTTCCCAGGTCACAGCCTTGGAAACAGCCCTGGGGAGCGCAGTTCTACTCTGCCCACACAGGGTAGCCGCTGAGGGGCAGTGGGTTTCTGTATCTGGGAGTGCGGGGTTGGGGTCAGGGCCAGGTTCCCACACCTCCTGCCAAATGCGTCCTTAGCCTCACACCAGGTGGGGTCTTCTTTGTCCACGAGAGTCCCCAGCTGCAGCACTGCGCGGCCCTGTGCGAGTGGGTGTTTGTCATTGACATCCTCATTTTCTACGGCACCTTCAGCTATGACTTTGGGGCCATCTCCTCAGACACCCTGGTGGCAGCACTGCAGCCCGTTCCTAGCCGGGCCTGCAAGTCCTCAGGGAACAGCAGCACCTCCACGCACCTCAACTGTGCCCCTGAGAGCATCGCCATGATCTGAGCTCGGGGGTGGGGGGCTGGCCCAGCCCCCCACAGCTCTCCCCACTCCTCCTCTGCATTTTTGTACCAAAAATACTTTTTTAAGTATTGTGTTGGGATGCGGGCTTCCTCACTCCTCTAGGAGCAGGCTGTCTCACCTCCCATCTGTGCCCCAGAGGAACGGCCAGCCGCTGCTCCCCCATCACAGGTGGTTTTCAGATCGCCTGTCGCTACCTGTCCAGCCAGCCCCTCAGGTGCCTTCTGTTCCCCAGTTCTGGCCAGACCACTGGGGTTTCCTGCTGCAGGAATTGGGGGCTGAGAAAGGCAGGAGGGACAGAATCTGGTGGGGCGGGGCAGGGAGGCTGAGCCCGCCTTAGTCTGGGAAGGCCCACGGAGCCACACTGGGATTCTTCACTCTGCCTCTCACTTCCTTTAGGGCAAATAACACAGCAGAACCACATAAGTATTTTAGTACTTTTTTATATCTATTAAAAGAACTCTAATTTGCACGTTTACAGTCTGTGCTGGAGTCAGGGAGGGTCTGATCCAGGCTGCCTTGCCTTAGACAAGTCAGTGGACAGGAGGAAGCCCAGCCCTGGGGAGAGTCTTGAGTGTCCTCTGCTTTTTGAGAGCAGGGAAGCCAAGTGACAACACAATTCTCCTCAAGGGCTTAAAGTCTCAAGAACTGATCTGTTCTGACCATCTTACCTTTCTTTCCCCACCTCTGAGTCTGCTTTGAACTTGGGATTCTGGGGTGAGGACTACGGGGAGAAACCTTAAAATGTGAGAAGCTACAGAAAATTCTTGGGACTCCAGTGTTAGCTAAGAACTGTAAGAGGGTAGAATGGGGATACAGGTTTGTAACAACTTTTAGGTGGCTTCAGGGTCAGTTCCTGGCCCATTTTTTCCTTCCAATCATGAACACACAGGCCCAAGTCCTGGCTGGTCCAGTGGCCAGGTTCTTCATTGGCCTGAGTCCAGTTGGGCAGCAGGCTTGTTGGGGGGCGGGGGAATAAAATCTGGAAACTTCTGTGGTTTGGGAACACCTCTCCCAAAAGCAGTGAGACTTGGAGGGACACAGGCCCCTCCCAAGCCTGTGAGCAATGCAGCCGAAGGGTAAGGAAAGAGACCATTAATGAAGATTCGAAGTTTAGGAAGAAGGTGTTGCAGAGGGCCAGTGCTCAGTGGCGGCCGCCTCATGTGTACATGGCTCCATGGAGGTTCTCCAGCCGATGTTGCTGCTGCTGCTTTCGCGCCTAGGGAAAGAGGGTACAGTGGGCAGGGCCATCCCTAAAGGCCTCTGGCGCTGGCACTGCTGGGGTGCTCGTCCCTCACCAAGGCCAGAGCCCTTGCAGGTCAGCTGAGGTGTGAGAGGAGACAGCCACCAGGGCAGGAGTCCTCTGGAACTCTCCCCACTTACCCCCAGCCCCTACCTTATCTCGTCTGTGCTCTTCATAAGTGTCGTCATCGGTGGGCAGTTCATGGCGGCACAGCGGGCAGGAATTGGTCTGGGGAAAGCAGAGCAGCCAGCGTTCTAGCCTGGGTCTGGCCAAGATTCTTCCCTTGATCCTAGTTTCTCACTCCACCCCTGTCGTGCTCCAACAGCTCATCAACACAAAGAACTGGACCCAGGGCAGAGGGAAGACTGGGAGAAGGGAAGCTGTACCTTGCTTAGCCAGGGCAGGATGCAGTTGGAATGGAAGAGGTGGTGACAAGGCATTTCAATGGCAGTCTCTTCCTCCTCAAACTCCAAAAGGCACACAGGGCACTTGAGCTCTTTGAGAGGGAGTGCTGATCAGGAGAGCTGCCGTGGGCCCCACCCCCAGCCTCCACTCCTACAGGGCACACCTGGCTGGAGCCTGAAGGAGCAAGAGCAAGCTTGGGGAGGGGCCCCAACAGCACAGGGAATGTGTCCTCACCAGCCTGAGAGGCCCTGATGGCTGTCCTGGGGAGGCTCTCGACCGCAGCCTTGGCAGCAGGTGGAGGCAGGTGGTGATCCCAGTCTACTACCAACCCCAAATCCGCAAAATCCATCCTATTGAAAAGCGACCTGAGGAGGAGAAGGAGGCAGCAAAGTCACAACAAGGAAATGAAGACTTCCTCCTTGCTCCTTCATCTACTGAACATTCATGATGAATGCCCTGCCCAGATAGTCGACATCACTGCTATCCCCAGTAGGTGCTCCCCAGGTAACAAGCACGGTGGGAAATGGTTTACAGCTGCACTCGGCCAACCCCAACACGCACACTATTTATTCCCAGTTCACACATGAGGCAACAGGTTCAGAGAAGTTACTCAAGGCCACGCAGCGATGACCTGGTGGAGCCAGACTCCTAGTGGCAGTGCCAGCTCCCGTGGCTGCAGTTTCTAACGAATACACCCACTCACACCCACAGGGCGCTACGCCACCCGCCAAGACCCGCCTCCTCCCGGACATCCCGGACCCCGCAGCCCTCCGCTCCCACCACTCTGCCACTCCGGAATCCAGAATCTTCCCCAGAATCCCTTTGCCCGGGCCCACCCTGCCGATCCAAATGATCCTAAACCTCTTCGCCCGGACGACACTCCACGGAATTTATCCAGTCCCTGCCCAGAATCTGCGGCCCGAGATAATTCGCCGTCTTCAGGCAGCCCTAGCCCAGAATCCTGTTGTCTCGATCCTCACGCCCGAGCACCGACCCTCCCAGCCCTGGGCGCCCACCTAGCGAGTTCCAGCAGCATGCTGGTTCGGACTTCCTGCTCGGGATTCGACGGCTCGCAGTCGTGCTCATCGAAATAGGATGCCATGACTGCCACGCTGACACAGCCCAAACCGCCGGTTGACGGCCACCTCGCGGCGCCGGCCAATAAAACTGAAGAGTTAAAAGAAGATGGCCAATCAGGGCGCCTGAGGGCGGGCACAATGGTTTGTTAACGTCACAGAAGGCGGAAGTAGTAATTTCGCTACCTCTCATTGGCTAAAGTAAGTCGGGTGACCAAAGACCGAAGCTATTGATTGACAGGGACGGGGACCGATCGGAAAACACTTGTTTTGGATTCTGTGCAAAGAGTAGGTGCCGGGGAATGTGTGATTCTGGTCATGTCCGTAGCGCCCTGAAAAGCCAGTTGTCTGAGGTGTAAGGGTCCTCATTGTGCCCTGAGGCTCAGAGGACTCCAGCAGTGCAGAATGCTAGGGTCGTGATCCCAAGACTCAGATCTGCAATCCGGAGGTGAGAGCCAGGAGTGGGGGCGCTTCCTGCTGCTCACCCTCTCTGTCGCTTAAAATCGGCCTGGCTGATAACGCGGTGGTTAAGAGCTGGGCTAGTGACTGAAAGGCCCGCAGTTCAAATCTACCAGCTTCTCCTTGGAAACTCTACTGGCAGTTCTACCGTGTCCTGCAGTGTGGCTGTGAGTCGGAGTGGACTCACCGGCGCTGCCGGGCTCTCTGGGTTGTTCAGGAGTTTACACATGACGTCTACCTCACCCCCTAAAAAACAAAAATTTTTTGCACATTTCTTATGTAGTAGTTACAATAAAAGAGGGTGGGGCAAGCCTCAGCCGAGAAAGGATGACCCCGGCGGGGAAATCCAAGGCGTCATCTCTCAGTGGATTTTTGGTGTGAACTTCTGCCTTCTCCCACGGCTCAACCTCTCCCCTAGGCCCCAGCTTCCTGTAAAACTAGCGGCTTGAACAGGCGGATGCACACTGAGCCCAGCTGATTAGTGCCTACAGGGACAGGTGGTGGGGAAGATGGAGGGTAATGCTCCCGAGGTACAGAGTTCGTTGAGGGTGTTGACAAATGGGAAAACAGGGACAATTGTTGCGTAACATGGTGACTGTAATTAATGACACAGAACTGTACGTCTAAAACGGCTGAATTGTTTTGTTAGACGTATTTCACCACAATAAATAAAATGAAAACAGCACCTAGTGGCTTTAACTAGGTTTGTATCCCAGCAACACCTGACTCTGTGGGGCAGACAAGGGAGCTTTGGGGAAAAAAACCAACAACTGATACCTACTCCCCAAAAGTCTGATTTAACTGATCTAGGGAGGGGCCCCAGTGGCTCTGGTTAAAAGCTTGGCTGCCAACCAAAACATCAGTAGTTCAAATCCACCAGCCACTCCTTGGAAACCCTATGGGACATTTCTATTCTATCCTGTAGGGTCACTGTGAGTCAGAATCAACTGGACAGCAGTGGGTTGGGTTGGGTTGGGTGTTTGATTTAGGATGGTGCCTGTGTGCTGATGTTTTCACAAGTTCTGTAGGTGATCTGGTGGCATAGTAGTTAGGAGCTATGGCTGAGAACCAAAAGGTCAGCAGTTCAGATCCACCAGGTGCTCCTTGAAAACCCTATGGAGTAGTTCTGCTGCGTCCTATAGAAGTGCTATGAGTCGGAATCAAGTCGAGGGCAAGTTCACAGGCTGGTGATTCCCACACGACCACACGAGGCAGAGTTGAGAGCACAGCTACTTGAAATGACTTGGATGATAGCATCTAGAACTGCTACACTGATGGCTGTTTTACACAAGCATCGATAATCTTCAGGACAGTCTAGGAGCTGTCACTGTCTTCTTTTTACATAAGCAAAAGGAAAGTCTTGCCCACATTCACACAGCCTGTCAGTGAAATGACGACAGGGCCAAGTACTTTTCCTCATCTTTCCCATAAAAACCAAACCAAAACGAGAACGATTACCATCAATTCTGTCCATTACATTACTGCTCCATAGGTTTTCTTGGCTCAAACCTTTGCACATCATCAATCTGTCTTCCACGACCCTGCTGGGTAGGTTTAAACCAGGGCTTCGTTTGTTTTGTTTGTTGTGGAAATTTGCATTTCCACCCCCAAATATACGGATTCAGAATCCACATTTTAACAGGAGCCCTAGGTGACTCTTATGTATAACTTCACAAATTCTTAGCAGGAGTTCAACCAGAATAAAATAGTTGAAAGCCTGGGTTTCAACCACCAATCTTGAGGTTAACAGTAGTGTACAAACCACTTGTGTCACCCAGGCACCAACTTTCCCATGAAAACAAAAGCCCACTGCCATTGAGTCAACTCGAACTCCTAGCAACCCTATATGACACAATAGAACTGCCCCACAGAGTTTCTAAGGAGCGCCTGGTGGATCTGAACTGCCGACCTTTCACTTAGCAGTCATAGCACTTAACCACTAGGCCACCAGGGTTTCCTTTCCCATAAAAGGAAAGAGTCGTGAGCCCAAGTGAGAGTAACAAAGATCTATAAGGAATGAAGCCTCATAACTCCAAGGGTTTGTTATTGTTTCTGTCAGAAGCATCACTCTATCTAGTAAACAACTGCTTTGTGTGTGTTACATGCATGACTCTGAACTTCCTTTCCCACCCGCAGTTAAGTCTGAGTTGAAATTAAACAGTCTAGACAGACTGCCTATTTCCACTGTCCTAGCAGGGCCTCCTTTCTCCTTCCCCCACTTGTCATACCCAGTGATCCTTGAGGGGACCCTGCGTGACCCCTGGAGCTTTGAGAAGCTTGACTTCTTTCCTACAAGGCAAACTCCAGATCACTGTTTGTGACCCTGCCTTGCACAACATAGAAGGTCTCCCCTTGCCCCATTTTTCACAGCCCTCACCTGCCTCATGGAAAATTTGGTAGAATCTTGAGGAAGAAAATGGGTAAAGAAATTAGGGAAGGGTATTCATTCACAGGGCAAAAAGTGGATATGAAGGTGTGGGAGCTCATGCTTTTAAAATCCTTGAGGTATTTTCGCTTTGTCACCCCACCTGGAGTGCCATTGGTCTCCTGAGCGTCTCAATGGTACCAGAAAAGAACCAGATTCCTTTCTCATGGCAGTAGACTCAGAGTAAGAAGATTGGTTAAGAATCTGGTTTGGGGCCACTGAGTCCTTGTACCGATACCCCTAAAAGGTTTGTCTGTATAGTGGGGGAAACAGAAGACAAGGGAGAGGAAAAAGCCACCTCCTGGGACAGAGACCTAGGGCTGGTGGAGTTTCTAAGGGGCCCCAGGAGTGGGAAAGGATGGGGCTAATCCCACCTGGGAACCTTCAGAGAGACACACACACCAGCTTTTAACCAAACAGCAGCTTTTACTGAGCTCCAGATGAGGCTGGCCTGGCCCAGGCATTGCAGCGGGCTGCTCTCAAGAGCTAGTCTGTGGTGTGATGGGAGGCAGAGGTGCACAGAGCGGGACTGTCCTTTGAAGCTCACCGGGGTGGCTCAGATGGGAGTGAACACCAGGGCTCTCTGGAGACTTGAACTGGCCAGTATGGCTGTTCAGCCTCTTCCAGAGGCCCCGCCAGGTCAGTCCCCTGGCCTGGAGGTGGTGCTTGTACCCTGCGCCTGTGGCACATTGCTGTCTTGACCATTCTGGGGGACAAAAATAGCCAGCAGCACAATCAGGATGATGAGCAGGCTGATGCCCACCGCCAGCCCCTGGTAAATTCGGCAACGGATGTTCTCCCAGCGCTTCTTCTGGGCCAGCGTCTTGGTTGTCTTGCTGAAGGCAGAGCTCTGTGGAGACCCCAGGCACAGAGTGGGAGTGAGAGGTTCCTCCAAGACCCAGAGCCAGCTCCCCTAAGCCCACCCCTAAACCAAACAAGGCTTAGTCTCCTGTATTTCCCCATCCTGTCCTCTCTTCCTCCACAAGACTTCCCAGGCCCCTCCCAGCCCACCTCCTGTCTCAGACCCTGGTGTAGGCCCTGACCTGCAGCTCTCCTGGCTTACCACCAGGTAACAGTGTTGTCCTCGGCCTTTAGGAAAGCACACAGCTTTAAGCTAAGGACTTGCTACTGGCTGAAGTCAACCCATGGCATGCAGGAAACCCAGAGACCCACCAAGGGCCCGGAGGCCCTGCAAACGGCCTGAGCACTCCCTTTCTGCCGCCCCGGGCCTCACACCATGTCCAGGAGTTGGTCTGAACGCTGCTCCAGCTCCAGCAGCTTCCCGTCACGCTCCAGGACCTTGTTGTAGTTGTTGCGCATGATTTCTGTCACCTCGTCCGCCTGCTGCTGGCACCGCTCCAACTCTTTCCCTGCCTGGGCACCAAGCCCAAGGTCAGGGTTCCGTGAGCCCCCCCCCAATGGCCCTCATCTGGCCCCGAGACCTAGGTGCTCCTCGTTCCCACTCTGTGTGTGTGCAGTGTATCAGGAGGGGAATAGCACTCTTCGTGTACCTGTAGGGTGTATGTGGGGTAGAGGGCCCACCAGGTGACTGTGATTTGCTTTTTTGGTCTCCATAGTGTTTGTCCATCAAAGCAGGAAGAGGCAGGTCCCAGGTCAGCCTTCACTCCCAGCATCTCAGTTTCCCCTAAAACAACCTCAGGGTAGATTTCCCCAGGACTCCATCCTCCCACAAAGCAGACACCATCTCCTCCAGTATGATCTCTCCCCAGGTACACCAGCCTTGTGGCTTCAAGGAACTGAGCTTCCTGGTTAGAAGCCAGTCAGGGAGGTGATCTGTCCCACAGGATAAGAAAGGGGATTCTGGACCAGCAGAGTCACGGTCTCAGCTTACCTGCCCCCACCCCCAAGCCCTGAGCCGCTCCCTCCTCGATGCTCCCGCCTGCAGCCTCCGACTAGTCAGGCCAGTTCTGCCTGACCCCGCTGCACACACCAACCTGTGGTCCCTTCCCTCTCTGCTGGGGAACCTGGGCCTTCCTGGCCTCTGGCCTCTACCTTCCAGTTTTCACAGGAGTCCTCCTCCCAGAGAAGAGATTAACCTTTGGGTTTCTTAGCCTGGACAATAGCCTCACCCCGAAAGAAGCCAGCTTATTGCAGAGGACCAGGAAGAGAGGTACAGGGCCCAAACTTGGGAGGCTGGCAGGACAGGAGAGAACATGTATGAAGAGCCAAGAAGGAACTGGGCTTTGGACACATGACTGAAAGAAATCAGGGCAAGGGGTGCTGGTGAGAGTGTGAGGTCCCGGAGCAGGTCCAGGGACATTGCAGTGAGGTGAATATCAGCAGATTAACCAACCACAGCAACCCCACAATCCGCCCCTGTCCCCATCTCCTCCTCACACCACATCAGCCAAGATCCCTTTCTTGCCAGCCCACATCCCCCATTGTCTAAAGCAGACATTTTAGCCCTTAACTGAATTCCATTTAAAACAAGAGAACTTCAGCGTTAGAAGGGATCTGGTGGTCTCAGAGGACCACCTGCCATCCAAGGAAAAATCAACCTTAAAGATCGTTGCAGCTGCTTTCTTTGCACACAGTCTCCAAGCATTCCCGGTTACAGATGTTCTCTCTCCCTGCATGGCTTACAAGCTCCCCAAGGCAGAACAGGGACCAGGTTCCTCCCTTTGTCCTCTACCACCCCAGGGTCCCAGGGGGCCTGCACATGCTGACCCTTGCAAGATTTCAGCGAGTGGGTCATCTGTATCAGAGCTTATCCCAAAAGAACTGCTGTTCTCAAGAAATGTTATCCCAGGGTGTTTATGTAGCCCAGCAGGAGTTTGGAGGGACAGGCATCTATAACCCAAATATGTCAATGTTTATGCAGGAACTTTCTGCTCTGAGATGGGGCAGGAGGGAGAGTCACCGGGGCACTAGGAGAAAAGATCAAGGGAGCAAGGACCTGTGTTCCTTTTCCTAAGTAAACCATCATCCCTATTACTGCAGCCATATTACTCAACAAGGTTCCATTTTTGGGTCCTTTGAACCTCCCCCCATTCAAACAGTCCAAACAAAAACTCAGGACTGGACAACGTTCAAATGGAGAATCACTGTGGAGGGACTAATGGGATGTTGGATATTATTTTTTGTACTCTTCAATGGCCTAACTGTTATCTGATTCTCTAGCAAGGGGTGACAACAGGTCACATTCTCCACAAGCGCTGGTTGTACCTCCAGCTGGGTCCCTTCAGCCTACTTCCCCTCCAACCTCCCACTGTGTGCAGCCACACCTGCCAGGAGCCAAGGCTGGCCCCAGGCCTAAGAACATATTATTCACCCCAGGGAACACAGAGGCCTCAGACCGGAGGCTTGGGCCTCCTAGGCCCCGCTCAGCTAGAAGCCAAAGGACACGTGCACAGGCCTTCACAGGCACAGTGAGACGGTCCACAGGGGACACATGGGACCCTTGTGATGCAGTGGATAAGAGTTCAGCTGCTAACCAAAAAGTGGACAGTTCAAATCTACCAACCACTCCTTAGAAACCTTATGGAGCAGCTCTAGGGTCGCTATGAGTTGGAATTGATCTGATGGCAATGGATTTGGGGTTTTTTGGCTTAGGTGGCACACAGATTGACTACTGACGTAAAGAATATGAAGTATATGTGTAAGGTTATAAGACCCCAAAGAACAAAAGCCATATCTGTCTTATGCCACACTGGAATTCAGCATACTGCCTGCTGCACAGAGTGTTGTTCTTGCTAGGTACCCTGTCAGTTGATTTCAACTCACAGCCACCCCTGGTGACAGAGAACTTGCCCATAGGGTTTTCTGGGCTGTAATCTTTACAGGAGCAGATGGCTTTCTCTTGCAGAGCCACTGGGTGGGTTCGAACACTCAAGCTTTCAGCTAGCAGCCGAGCGCCTAACTGTTGCATCACCACAGCTGCTTTGGCTCAGAGTAAACACAGGAAAATATTTTACAGATGAATGCTGTCTAGTTTTAAGGAGTCTCTGCATGGTACAATGATTAAAGCTCTCAGCTGCTAACCCAAAAGTTGGCAGTTCGAGTCTACCCAGTGATATCTTGGCAGAAAGACCTGCCAATCTACTTCCAAACAGTCAGCTACCGCAAAGCCTAGGTAGCATGGTTTTATTTGGACATACACAGTGTCACTATGAGTTGGAATCCACCAACAACTGGTTTGTTTGTGTTTTTTAATCTGGTTGAGGAAAAGAGAGGTGTGGTACAATTTGAAAAGGGCAAAGAGTTACATGTAAGTTGTAAACAGCAGGTGCTGCAACAGCCCACAGACAAGGTGGTTCCTGAGAGCTAGGCAGACAGGGTGGGGAGACTCCTTTAAGAGCTGCAATGGGGCAGGGGTACTGCTGGTACAGACAGACAGAGGCACAAAGGACAGTGACAGACACAGCAGAGGGCCAAGGTACGTGCAGACAGAGTAGGCCAGAGAAAAGAGTAAAAGCCAAGAGGACTTCAGCCAAGGGAATGCTGGGTATGGAGGCCAGAAGACACTGAGGAAGTGCTGCCTGAAAACCTGACTATTGGTGGCAGACTGGCACTGATAGAAGTGAGAAAACATAGAGGCGAGTGAGAAAGGCAGAGAAGTGTCATCAGCAAGGGTGCGTGGGAAAGCAGACAGCTTGAAGAGGAAGGGTGGGTGACATGCATTTCCGAGCCTGCAGGGGCTGGCAGGACCTGAGGTTTTGAGCCAGGCACAGGGGGAAACAGCAGTGCCATTGTCAGGCAGAGGGTGGCAGTTATGCAGGAAGTGTTCAGACACAGCAATAGCCACTGTACAAAATACCCCTCCTAGGGTGCCCTAAGAACGTGGCCTGTGAACTCACTGCTAGCCAAGAGCTGAAACCAGTACTGAACACAACACTTCAGACTAAGATTGGACTGGACTAAAGGACACAGAGTGATGCAAGTGGTGTGTGTACTTTAGAGTTTAATATATATATATACATAAATATATATATGAGGCTGTCCAGCTGGTCTCTTTTTAGAGCAGAGAGTGGAGAGGAGGGGACAGGTGTCAGCTGAGGGGATACTGGTAGTAAAGAGTGGAGGGGATGAATGTATTGTCACAGGGTAAGGACAGCAGGCAGAGTTGTAGAGAGGCAGGTGCTAGGAGTTTTGTATGGCAAATTGACTTGAATTGTAAACTTTCACTTAATCACAATGAAAAATTAAAATACATGCATGTAAATATATATATATATATATCCTTCCTGCAAAGCTCAACCCTGGTGGCATAGTGGCTAAGTGCTACAGCTGTGTACCAAAAGTTCGAATCCACCAGACACTCCTTGGACACTCTATGGGGCAGTTCTCCTCTGCCTCTGGGGTCCCTGTGAGCTGGAATCCACTTGATGGCAGTGGGTTTGGTGGTTTGCTAAAAAGCTCAAACCACCTGTCAGGTTTTCCAGGCTTGATATTCTTGGTTCCTCTTTTGAAAGCACAGTTCTCATCCCTTTGCTAACTCCATTTCCTCTTATTTAGTGTCAAAGAAACCCTATTTGAACTGTTGACGTCCTTGGAGGGGCCAGCGCAGTGACCAGGGCTCCCACCTCTGGTCAACACTTCGCTGAGTGCAGGGACTAAGAGCAGAGCTCTTCATTTGCACTGCAGCTCTGCACTTGCACAGCATGGGTTCAAATCCTGCTTCTGTCACTGGCCAACTAACTGACTGAACATTGAGGTCGTGACCTTTCTGACCTTCTGCTTCCTCATCTGTGACATAATGATAACACCTATTTCCTAATCTTACTGTGAGGTTACATAACATTCTGTAAATAAAATGCTTAGCTCGTATATTAAATGTCCTGTAAACAAGAACTATTCTCATTGATGTAGCCCAGTTTTCTCCCAGCCGTTTCATTCTGACTCCAAGAACTGCATGATATCCTGACTTGTACTCAAAAAAACCTCTTAGATATTTTTACATAATACAGTCAGGGATGACAACAACAACAAGAAAAAACAAAACAAAACATTACCTTCGAGTGGATTCTGACTCTAGTGACCCTATAGGATGTAGCGGAACTGTTCCATACAGTTTCTAAGGCTGTGAATCTTTAAAAGAGCCAATTCCCACTTCTTTTTGCCACAGACCAGCTGGTGGGTTAAAACAAATGTCTGCTTAGCAGCTGAGTGCTTAAACCACTTTGCCACCAGGACTCCTCCACGGCCAAGGAATGTCCGCTGTAGCTCACTTCTGCACTCATCCCTTTGGATGAATGTGTATCTAGTTCATGTCCATCAGGCCTCACAGGTTGTTGAGAAAGTTTTACACCTTGAGCAATGATAACAGCCACCACTCCTGGGCTAAGTACTGTGCTTGGATTGTCCTTCACTGTGCCTCATTTAATCATTATAACACCCAATTGAGGATAGTATGATTATCCTAATTTTCTTGCAAACTGAAGCGCAGAGGGGTTAAATCATCAGCTTGTCCAAGGTCACAGAGCCAAAACCAAAAAAACTCCAGTTCCCTCCTGTCCATTATGACTCATAGCGACCCTATAGGACAGCGTAGTGCTGCTCCATAGACGTTCCAGGAGGCGCCTGGTAGATTTGAACTGCTGACTTTTTGGTTAGTAGCTGTAGCACTAAACCACTATGCCCCTAGGGTTTCCACAGAACCAGTGAGTAGAAAATTTAAACCCACACAGACCCCAAGGATTGTAGTCTTAAACTGAACACAGATCAAAGGAGATAAGATGCTTTAGCTGACTGGCTGAAGACTCACTGGACATACTGATGCCTAAGAGCTCCACTAGTATGCAGGTGGGGGAGTCTCCTGGCTGTACATGAGAGACCTCATCTATAAGATGAATGAATTCAGGTAACTGCTTAGTTTCCATCTTTCCCCTACCCTTTACTGCTCCATAGTTTTTCTTGGCTGTAATCTTCATGGAAGCAGATCACCAGGCCTTTCTTCTGTGGCACCCTGGGAGGCTCCAAACCACTGAGCTTCAAGTTGACTGTTGTTATTGTTAGTTGCCATCAAGTTGATTCCAGCCTGTGGCCACCCTTCATGTGCAGAGTAGAACTGCCCCACCGGATTTCCAAGGCTGTGACCGTTCAGAAGCAGATAGCCAGGCCTGTCTTCTGAGGCACCTCTAGCTGGGTAGAAACCATCAACTTTAGGTTCACTCTCAAATGCAAATGGTTTGCAACACCTGGGGACCTTTCCGTCTACTACATCTGGCAACCATGTCTAGCACAGAGGAAATATCCAAGAAATAGTTGTTGATAGAAGGAGTTGTAGAGAAAAGAAGAAGAGGAGGGAAAGGAAGGACTAGATACACAAGGGTGATGGGAAGGGGGAAGAGAAAGAACTGGGAGAGAGAAAGGAGAAGGAAAGGAGAAGCAGGGACAAGGCTAGGGAGACAGATTTGGAGAGGGGTCCGGCTTGGATCTGCTCCTTGTCTCAAAATTACTCTGCCCTCAGCCTTCCCTTCAGTAGATTCCTGTTTCTCCTCCCCAAGTGCTACGGGTCAGCTGGGAACCGTGCTCAGCCCTGCCTAGTTCCTTGCCCTGCACACTCGGAAGCGGGATCTGGGCTCTGTCCACTCTCAGAGCCTTTCCTTGGTTTCCTGGCTGGCCTCCCAGCTTAGTACTACCTTCCGGCCTCACTTCCTCTTCCTGCTTCCAGTTCCAAGCTTCACGACCCCTGGCAGGCCACATCCATCACTCCTCTGCCAGTTTCTCCAAGGCAGAATCTTACTTAAAGCACCAGGCCAGCTTCCTGCCCAGCTCGCCTTCCCCAGAGCCCTGGGTGGTGGGGTAAGCAGGCAGATGGCACCAGCTGTTGCTGACACCTTTGCCTTAGAGATGGCAAGTGGGGACACTGTCTGCTGGAGAAGCTGGGATGACTCACTCAGGAATGTGTCCCTAGGTAGGGGTTAGAAGGGAGTCAAGCCTGTGTGGCACACATGCTGATACTTCAAGAGAGCGTTTATAGCAAAACCTCTTCCCTTTTTCTTTTCGCTGGGAGAGGAGTTTGCCCTCCAGCACCCTGCCAGGGACCAGGCTGGCACACCCTCCACCTTATCACCTGCTCAGGTTTCCTTCTCTCGGGCCAGGCTTGGCTCCTCAGAGCTCTGGGAGGGCTGAAGAGGTCAGTGCATTACCTCTGCCCTTAGCCGACAGCGTGCTCCCAGCGGCTCTGCCGTGATATCCCGTTTAAACTTCCCAGGAACCGCCAGGCACGCAGGGCCGACCCCACTTCACCCCACTTCACCAGCACGGAAAAAAAGGTTCGGGGAGGTTAAGTGACTTAACTGGGGTCACAGAGCCGGTAAATGGCCCAACCTCGAGCCTGACTCCAAAGCCAGTGCTCGTAACTACTTCTATCCCGGGAAGTGGGAGGCGGGAGCCCAGGTTCCTGGAGCTGCAGCCCTGACAGGGCACACGCCTGTGTCCCCCTCCGCGGCTGCGTGTCCCACACTCCTGACTGCAGTCCCCTTGCCCGGCTGGAGTCTCCTGGTGGTTCCCAGGGGACGCCCTCCAACCCAGGACTTAGAACTCCCCGCCCCCACTTGCCCTCTGCCCGCGTGCCGGGCCCCTCACCATTGTCACTGCCGTCTCGCCCTCTCCAGGCTCCTCTGTCCCCCGGTGTCTGCGGTGCCAGCGACCGGAGAGGAAGCGGAGGGGTGGGGCGGGGCCGGCGGTGGGGGCGGGCGGGCGGGGTGGGGGCGCCTTCCTTGCGGTCAGCTGCGACAGCAACGAAATCAAATCGAAAGCAGGCTATGCGGGCTGCCGGGGTGCTGGGGCGCCTCCTCCTGGGCTGTCGGCGCCCAGCTTTGGGTCCTGCCTCCAGTCTCTCCTGCTGGGAGCTACGACCGAGCCGTCTGGTGCCAGGGTAGCACGCTGGCCACACCATAGACTTGTGTACCACCAGTCTATGAAATGCGCTCGGGAACCGATTCAGGGAGCCCTCTCTGCCTTCAAGATCCAGTAGATGGGGTGAGCTGGGTAGGCGTCCTTCAGTCATTCGGCAGGCGCCTGTGTGAGTGCTAGTCCCAGACGCTGTGCTAGGCGCTGGGGACAGACATACAGGAGCCAGTGCGTGGGTTGGGGGAGTGCGGGGTGTCACGGCTACTTGGCGAGGACACGACAGAACAGATCTTTATGGGGCAAACAAGGTCTCTGGGTGATACAACCAAGTTTCTTCTCTTCTACTAGCCCTAAAGGTTGCACTTGGATCCCACTTACCAGCACCAAGGGAAAAAGGCCTGGGGATCTGCTTCTGTAAAGATAGTCTTAGAAAACCCAGTGGAGTGGTTATACACATGGGCTCTCCAGGAGTCCAAGTGACTTGAGAATAACAGTGTCCTATGAGGAAGGCATTAGCTCTGGCTTTGCTGTGTTCTCTTCCTCACTGGTGGGCAAGGGCAGTCCTGCCAGGGTGTGATCTTACTCCTCGGCCCTAGAATGAGGCAAGGCGCTGTCTGTGTCTGTTGCCACCCCAGGGCCTTCCTGAACTGAGTACACCTGTCCTCTCCTCTTAGAAACTCTGGTGGTATAACGGTTAAGTGCTACAGCTCAGCAAAAGGTCAGCAGTTCAAATCCACCAGGCACTCCTTAGAACCTCTATGGGGTAGTTCTACTCTAACCTATAGGGTCACTATGAGTCAGGTCACTATAAGTCGGGTCACTATGAGTCGGAATTGACTTGATGGCTGTTGGTTTGGTTTGGCTTTTTTGGCCCTCTCTGCTGGGCTGCAGAAAATTGGCAGCCACCTATCCCTACCCCACCGCCAGTATCTTGAATGACAGCTCTCTTAAGGGGCCTGAGGGCTTCACCTTGGCACTGATCTTGTGAACGGCAAGCCCTGCTACACCAAGGGGATTTCACTCTCCCTCACCAAGACCCCCGGGTCCCACGGTACAGAGTTTCTCTCAGCTCTCAGACTCTCAAATCCCGGTGTGGACTAAGAAGACAGCCAAGGTCATGGCAAACACGGTCCCAGGGTCTCTTCTTTGCTTTCCTACTCCTTTCCTACTAGAGAACAGGACCTAAATGACCAGTACCTAAAAACCCCCATTGCCCATCAAGTAGATTCTGACTCCTAGAAACCCTATGGGGCAGAGCAGAACTGCCCCACAGTGTTTCCAGGGAGCGCCTGGTGGATCTCAACTGCTGACCTTTTGATTAGCAGCCGAACACTCAACCCCTGCACCACCAGGGCCTTAGATTTACCAGTAAACCAAAAAACTAAACCCACAGCTATCTAGTGAATTCTGAACTCATAGCGACCCTATAGGACAGAGTGGAACTTTCCCACAGAGTTTCCAAGGACCGCCTGGTGGATCTGAACTGCCGACCTTTTGGTTAGCAGACACAGTATTTATCCACGATGCCATCAAGGTTTCTGATTTACCAGTACTAGCCCCAAATCCAGCCTCCCAACACCACCTCTTCCCTCACTCCCTCTGCAAGATACGTTGTTTTCAATTCTGGAAAATCCATGTGGGTGGGGGGCACAAACACGGACACAGATGGCAGGACCCCTCCCCCCCAATCAAATGACTGGACACTAGAAAGAGTGGCAATGACGGTGGAACCTGGTGGGGAGCAGAGAGGCCTGAGGACACAGAGGCCCATTGTGCATGGACAGGAAGGAGGGCCACAGGCCCTGTCCTGTGACACTGACTGTGCCCAGCCATGGGACGCGAGAGAGATGCTTGCCCCCTCAGGACAGCTAAGACCCAGGGGCCCTGCTGAGTCTTAGAAGGGCAGGACAGGCAACAGACAGAGCCCGCAGCGCTGCAAGAAAAGGAAAAGCAGTCTAGCTCCTCTAACTCCCAGCTATAGACTGCAGCAGGGTCCATGACAGGAGAGGCAAGAGGCCTACACCAGATGCCTAAATACTCTCGGGTGGACTTCATATTTGGCTAACACTGCTAGCAGAAGAAGAATAAGGGGACATGGGAGTCTCCAACGTGCCACACTAAAGTGCTGTGAAGGTCTCGCCATATGCCAAGACCTCCACAAAATTCATGTTCTTGAAACCTGTGACAAGGAACAGGTTAGGACCAAGCAGGGATAAAGAAATACAAGGAGTATCCAGTTTTCTCCTCCAAACATAAGCTTCCCACCTCTCCAACAACCCAAGTCTCAAGTGACAGGACCTCAGCCAAGGGTGTCCTAAGGAATAAAGGCCAAAGGCAAAATGGAAAGCTGAAAGGACCTCACAGGCAGGCACACACAGAAAGGAATGATGAAAGGTTTTTATTGCCCACAGGCTATCAACGGATTCCCAGCCACATACTGGGCCCTCTGGGTCTCTTCAACCCAGTTGAGCCCCCAGGAAAGGCAGCCACAGTCCAGCTCTCCCCTTCGAGGGGACCAAACTCCTCCCTGGGGCAAGTGACTTGGGGAGGAACCAAGCAGCATTCCCTGTGGGGGAGGGCGGGAGATAGGACCCCCCTGGGCCTCAACTACAGAAGGCTGCTCCAGGTGAGGAGGGTAGGGTGGGAGGAAGGGACTCTCTAGGTAGGAATGACACCAGTGGCCAAGAGCACAATTAAGAGGATGATGATAAAGACAATCACGGAGATGAGGATAATCATCTTCATATTCTTCCACCAGAACTTCCGAGCCACTTTCTGTGATGTTGTCTTGAAGTGCTCAGACTGTTGGGGACAAGAGACAGTAAGTGACCCAGTGCATGTAGGATCGAGGCCTACATGCCCTGTGTCTAAATCGTTTAAGCTATAAGCTGAGACAAGAAGCATGAAATGAAAGAATGTTCTAGCCTCCTGGCTTGACAAATGTATCATAACCACCTAGCAGGCCAGGTTCAGACTTAGAATTCTTAGACCCCTGAAAGGTCCCCACCTAAAGGCGGTGGGGGCCCTGGCTCCAGCCTGTCTCGTCCCCTTCTCTTCTGCCCTTGACACGGTTAGACACACAGAGGGGCCTGGTATATACATGCTGTACCCAGGGTACAATGCCGGCAGTACCATCTAGCCTTGGGATGGCAGACCCTGGGTGTGGGGTGCAGGTTCTAGGTGGGCACGCCTCCCTGGCTCCATGACTCCTTCACCCACGGGGGCTGACGCTAAGGAGGGACCTTGGGTGGTACAGGTGGTGGGGGTGGTGGGGGTGGTGGAGGTGGTGGAGGTGGTGTTGGTGTTAGGAATGAGGAAAATCTTGCCTCCTCTCCCAACTTCAATTGTAGAAACTAAGTTTCCCCAGGCCATCCTCCCCAGATGAGGTGGCAAAAAGACCAAGTCCCAAGAGCTTTTGGGAACTGTACTTAAGATTAACCACAGGAATCAGAAAGCCGCCTTCTGTCTGACCATGGAGCCTGAGGCTGCAGCCTCTGCTGAACCTGGAGATATTCCCTCCCTGAGCATCTGGTCTCGGGCCCCCGCGTGAAGAGTGAGGAGGAGGCCTCGCCAGATGTGTGGGAGATGTTATTCTAGCCTTCAGCAGGCAAAGGACCCAGGGATCAAAGAATTTCACTCCTAGCTCCACTTTGAAACTAACTCAGCAAGATTCCAGCAGTTTCCACCCCCTACTTACTAACTCCTAGAGGGGGACAAGGCCCTGGAAGGATCTCCTCAGACCCAGTCATTCTGTCCTGGAGAGGTGAAGCCCCAGTGACTGTCAAAGGGAAAACCGGTTCTATAGGAGGGAAGCCTAACAAGGCATGGGCTGATGGAGCCATCCATCTGTCTCGGAAAATCCCTGTGGGTCAGCCCTCAAGCTCTGGCCATGGATCCCATGCCCTAGGTCCTAGCAGCACTCTGTGTAGAACAGGAGAGTCACAGCACTGACTCAGCTCACACCAACTCCCAAAACACCTGTAAAGGCCATAGAAATAGCCAGCTTCTGTCCTGTTCTTTTGGCCCAACACATAACTCTCCCCCTGTCCCTCCGGCCCCAGCCAGCTCCCCGTCTTACAGTGGCTTCCAGGTCCTCCGTCTTGTTGCGGAGATGGTCCAAGTTTTCTCCTCGGGCCAGGATCCGCTCTACGTTCTGGGTCATGATATTCTTGACCCCCTCCACCTCGCTCTGCAGGTCCCGCACCCGGTCACTGCCTCTGCTGCCATCCTCCTGCACACAACATGGGGTTAGTGAGGCCTGGGAATGGAGGAACTGAAAGCCCACTCAGACCTCAGAGGAGGGGAAGGCAGCCTTTAGCTTTCTGTAATGCCTCAGTTGTTTACAGAGAAAATGCTTTTGTGCATTACTGGTGTAATCCAAACTAAATGTATTTTTAAGTCCCAGAAGGTGAGAGCTAGACACCCTAGAGCAAATTCATGTTCCAGTGCTCAGCCTCCTAACAAGAGAAAGAAGGACATCATTAAATCCCTCTCTGCTGCTTCTGGCTCCTCAGAGTGAGTGACAGAGGACAGCACAGCAGGCACCCTGCAGTGCCCCTTCTCCTCCAGTGCAGGGCTCACTACTGTTGACAAGTTCCCAGAGCCATCCCTGCCTTCCCCTGATCCTACAGACCAAAACCAAGCCCACTGCTTGGTTTTGCACTGTGAGTCAGTGCTGACTCAGTGACCCTATAGACAGAGTAGAAGTGCCCCGCGCAGTTTTCAAGGTATACCTGGTGGATTTGAACTGCTGACCTTTTGGTTAGCAGCTGTGGCACTTAACCACTGTCCCACCAGGGTTTCCCACAAGACTCCCCATTAAAAGCAGCAACTAGGCCTAACCCACCCCAGTGCCCCCTCCACCACCACAACCAGGGCACTGCTAGGCTTCCAGGCCTCCTGGGCAACCTGGCTGTCGCTGCACTGCTGGGACCCAGGGCACCGGGAGCAACCCTGCTCCCAGGGCCCTCACGAGGTGGGACACGCCGCGGGCCACCGTTGAACCACAAACTTCTGCTTTCCCCACCACTCAGCACCACTCCCAGGCCCTCAGACTGCCTGCCTAGGCAGACGTTAAACCAAAACTCCAGACTGGGTGCTGGGGGAAGTGGAGGACAGACCCTGTCTGCAGCTGCCTCTTTGGAAGCTTCACGATAAGGTTTTAGAACAGGGAGGGAAACCACATTCTTAAACTCCTCCCTGCTCCTGAAGCAGGCCAGGGGTGTGGGCCAAAAGTAGACCACAGGCAACCAACTGGTGATCCTTTGGTAAACTCTTAGCACCCCTGTTTGTAGTGAGGGGACCCATTCCCTAGACTTGTGGCAGGGGCAGGCAGATCTCTGGAGTTTCTGTTTAGGGACAAAGTGAAAGGGCGAGGGGAGGGAGTCTGCGCCGGCTGGACGGGAAGCTGTAAATAGCAGAGGCGCTGCGCTGTGCGCGCCACGACACCGGCCCGGCTGGAGGAGGCGGCGCGGGCGGCCGGCAGCTGCAGTCCCGGAATTCGGACCACCCCCCACCCGCTCGCTGGGACCAGCAGGGAGGGCAGTGCAGGAGGGAGGAGGGAAGGGTGGGAAGGGCCGTCCGGGTGGCTCGGAGCCCTGGCAGCCAAGCTGTCACAGACGACGGGCCACACGCGGGCAGCGCTGGCCCAGCCCGCGGAATGGGCCACCGACTTTCAGCAGACGCCACCCCCCAGCCCGGGCCACTCGGGCGCCGGTGCGTCGCCCCGGTTCGCTCACCATGTCTCCGAGCGGCAGGGCCCGTGGGCAGCCGCACTCGGCCGATCTGCTGCCTCCCGCGGGAGCCCTCGGTTCACTTCCTGCTTACTCCGGCTTTCAGCCCGCCCCCGCCCACCTCGCATCCCGAGCGGCGCAGCCACACCTCGGGAAGGTCCCCGCAGGTAGGCGGGCGCCCTTCGAGCCCTCCCAGGTGCCTCCCAGGCTAGGCTTTAGACTTAAAGCCACAGGGCTCACCAACTGGTCAGGAAGGCGCAAAGCGTGCCCCGGCAGCCCTCTAAGTTTCCTGAGCTTGGACCTCGTGACCTAGAAGGGGCAGTCGTCTGCTTCTGGGGCTCGGAACACCTGACTCCAGTTTCTAGAGACAGAAACTTACCCTAGCACGTGGCAAGCCCGATTCACTTAGGAACAGAAGGGAGATACAGAAGTTCCTTGCTGGAAAACCATTTTTCCCAGGTCCGTGGGTGGGCTGAGAGCACTAACTCCCCCGAAGTATGGAGTGCTGTGATCCTGGGCAATGACGTCAGAAGGGTTTAAAGCCCAGCTGTGTCCGGTCAGCCGCTGCAGGACCCTGCCTGATCCTCTTTGCCTGTCTGTCTGGCCGTGGCTAACCGAAAGAGCTGATGGATTCGAACTGCCAACCTTCCGACCATCAGGGGCGTTCTTAACCATTGCACTGCCAGGCTCCTTAGAAAAGAACCCGTTGGTGTCAAGTTGGACTCATAGAAACCCATAGGGCACAGCTGAACTGCCCCGATCAAGTTTCAAACAGGGAGAATCTGGTGGATTTGAACTGCCAACCTTCATGGGTTTTTTTTAATCTACTTTTTTATTGTGATTAAGTGAAAGTTTACATCCCGAGTCAGTTTTTCATCTAAAGCCCTGATCACATGCCTCTATGCAAGTCTATCTGCTCTCCTTACCTGTGACAGCACACTCCTCCTTTCCACCCTGCACTTCCAATGTGTGTGTGTGTGTGTGTGCGTGTGTGTGAAGTACACACACCACCTGCATCACTCTATGTCCCATAGTCTGGTCCAGTCTTTGAAGAGCTGGTTTCAGCTCTGGGCTAGCAGCAAGTCCAGGGGCATGTCCTCAGAAGACCCTCCAGGATGTCAGACCATCAGGTCTGGGCTTTTGTTAGAGTTTTAGTTCTGCACTCCCCTTTTTCTAGGGCTTTGTCAGGGACTCTACCTTGTGTTCCTGTCAGGGTAGTCATTGGTGATGGCTGGCCACCATCCAGTTCTTCTGATCTCATGCTAATGTAGTCTCCCAATCATATAGACTCCTCTGTTTCTTCAGCTCACATTTTCTTCGTGTCTTTGATGTTCTTGGTTTTCATCTGCTCCAGGTGGGATGGGACCAGTTGATGTTCTTTAGGTGGCAGCTTGTTGGCTTTGAAGACCCCAGTGAACTGCCAACCTTTTTGATAAACAGTAGTAGCTCTCAACCACCGTGCCATCTAGGTTTCCGTCAAGGTCCCTTAGTGAAGACTATATGTACCCCTTGCCTTCCATGCTGGTAAAGGTTACAGCCTAGAAAACTCCATGAGACAGTCCTACTCTGTCACTTGGGGTCACTATGAGTTGAGATAACTCAATAGCAATGAAGAACAGTACTAGCCCCAAAGAGTAGTGTTGAGGGGTAGAGAGCCAGCACATGGGAATTGCCTAGCACAGGGCCTGGAAGGAGTCAGCAGGTACCAGGGGATGATGGCTCACCCACCTCCCTTGCTTCCTTCCGAAGTTCAGCAGTCCTGCCTTTCCTTTCCGGGGCACCATAAAAGGTGAGCCTGGTCAGAGGACTGGCCAATGGGCCAGAGAGGGCCCACCTAGGGTGGAAAGATTCTTCCAACAGTCTGGCTCCAGGCCAGGGAAAATCCACCCTTCCCAGAAAGCTTTTTTTAAGATGCACACACAGTAACATACAAGGGACATGCAGATGGGAACAAACATTCCTTACCTATCACAGAAGAGAGAACAATTCTTAGGAGGAAATGTCATAGGGAGAAATGTTAGCTCTTCCAACAATTTTTTTTTTTCTTCTTCTTCTAAGACTTTAATAAATTTTGGACTCATATATCACTTTGGAAACCCTGGTGGCAAAGTGGTTAAGTGCTGTGGCTGCTAACCGAAAAAAGGTCAACAGGGTCGGCAGTTGAAATCACTAGGCACTCCTTGGAAACTCTATGGGGAGTTCTACCCTGTCCTGTAGGGTCACTATGAGTCACAATCGACTCCATGACAATGGGTCTGGTTTGGGTTTTTTAGGTGTCACTTTGGGAAACCCTGGTGGCACAGCTGTAACTGTTGACCAAAGGTCAGCAGTTCAAATCCACTAGCTGCTCCTTAGAAACCCTATTAACAGTAGTTGCTTTTTAAGTTGGAATTGACTTTATGGCAACAGATGTGGCAGCACTTTGAGTTCCTAGGTGGTAGAAATACTTGAGTTCTTGACCGTTGTCTGGTAGTCTTGGGAGTGCAGTTCCGCTCTGCATACATGGGGTTGCCATGAGTTGGGACTGACTCGATGGCAATGATATTTCTTTGGTAGCACTTTGAGATGCTTTTCTTCCAATTTGTAATAAGATTGTAACCTCATTTGGAAATGCTGGTGGTCTAATGGTTAAGTGCTACGACTGCTAACCAGAACCTTAGCAGTTTGAATCCACCAAGCACTCCTTGGAAATGATGGGGCAGCTCTACTCTGTCCTACAGGGTTGCTATGAGTCCGAATCGGCTCTAAACCTGGATTTAACCTCATTTAGATTATTAGATCATGCATACCTGAATGTTTTTTAAACTAATATTTTATTGTGCCATTGGTGTAAATTTACACAACAAATTAGATTCCCGCTTGACAATTTCTATACGAACTGTTGGTGACATTAGCTGTGTTTTTCACAATGTGTCAACCTTCTCTTTAGATATCTTTCGGTTGTTTAGTTTTTAGTACTCTAGTTTTCTTGTCCCTTTGTCATTCCAACTTTGCCTTAGAGTGATTATGGACCTTTTGGTCTCATATTGATGGTTTTTAGTGAAGAAGTATACTCGCGGATAATATCCTTTATTTTGTTTGCCAGTCTGTTATTGCATTAAAAGGTGACTTCAGGTGATAGTTTTGGTTGAAGGTCCAACCTGAACTTTTTAAATTTTATTTGAATATCTTATTGTGCTTTAAGTGAAAGTTTACAATCCAAGTCAATTTGTCATACAAAAACTTCTGTGCACACTGCTATGTACCTCTAGCTGCTCTCCCTACCTGATGACAGCACATACCTCCTTTCCACCCTGTGTTTCCTGTGTCCATTCAACCAGTTCCTGTCCCCCTCTGCCCTCTGATCTCAGGAGCTGCCCAGTTAGTCTCCTGTATCTGCTTAAGCCAAGAAGCACACTCCTGCCAGTATCATTTTATATCTTACAGTCTAGTTTAATCTTTGTCTGAATACTTGGGCTTAGCCTGAATTTTGGCAGATGGGACAATCAGCCCTGTAAGCAGGGTGTATGCAGGTTGATTTCACAGAAAATGTGGCTGCCCGACACCTAACTAGATGGAGGTTGGGTAGGGATGGGTTAAATCCTGGAACTAGACTTGCGCTGTCCACTACAGTAGCCACCAGCCAGTGTGGCTATTTGCCGCTCGCAGTGTGGCTTGTCTGAACTGAGATGTCCTGTCAATGGAAAGTACACAACAGATTTCAAAGACTCAGTAGGAAAAAAGGAATGTAAATATCTCCTTAATAATTTTACATATTGATAATGTGTTGGATGTTTCAGATATATTGAGTTAAATAAAAAATATTAATAAACTTCACTTTGTCATTGTTTCCTTTCTAATTTTTTAGTTTGGCTAAGTAGAAAATTTTAAATTACAAGTTTGGCTAAGATTGTATTTCTGATGGACACGGCAGTGTACACCTTAATGTTTACGTGATCTTAGACAACGTATGTGACATCTCTTGCCACATAAACAGCCTCGGTGAATGTTGGTTATTGCGATCACTGTTATTAAGAATTCCAGCCACCAAGCAGGGTAATGAGTAGAGAAACATGAGAGCTGCCAAGAAATGGAAGGCCAGAGTGGGATGCCCAAGAAGAACTTCAAGAAATGGAAGGAGATTCCCAGAGTCGGGGTGAGGGTTACATTTGAAGGTTACTGGGGTCCAGCATACCACTGTGGGTCGTGAACGTATGTAAGTGTCCCTGAGGGAGCGGACCCTGGTCTCATCCCAGCAACCACCAGGAGGAAATATCTAAAATGCCCAGTTGGACCTGCCAACCTGCTCACCCTAATCTTCACCATGCAGAATCCCAGCAGCCTGGCCTTACCTGCGCTAACGTTCCCAGGTTACTCTTTGTCAGAAGACTACCTTAGGCATACCCACAAAAGGTGAGACATTCAGGAAGGTGACCTAAATCCTAGGGTGTTGTGAGCAGAAATGGTACTGTGAGCAGGGTACAAGAATAGAATGGAAAGTGATCAACTTCTTTGTGGCCAAGGAAGCTTGTCCCAGAAGAAATGGAATGTCAGTAACTTTGTAGAGGAAAACAAGAAACTTGGTGGCAGCTACAGCTGAAGAGGCAACTGTGGAGCGATTCTCAGGGCTGAGTGTTCTCAGTTCCTGTGTGATCGGAAGACTTCCCTATCAGCTCCACTACACCCTGACTGTGTGAGCTTCCGTTTTCTCATCTGTGACACGGGAATAAGAACGGAAGCTATCTCTCAGGGTTGTTATTAGGACTAATTAACGCAGGTACGTTCCTGTTGAAGTGCTTTGTAAACAACCAATGAGATGAATAAGAAAATAGGGGAAGGAGAATACCACATTCTCCAAAGGCGACTAGGTGAACTACAACCCTGGGCACATGAGGACTGCCAATTAAGTCCGCGAACTCACCCTAGAAAAGGTGCTACATACCTCACTGATGAATATCACTATGATCATCTTCCAAGTACCCCCCTTGAGAAGCTATGTGCCAGTGCCAGTGCTTAGTCTGCCCTTCAAAGTGATTTGGAACTCTTTTTCTGGAATGGCCATCAGAGCCGCCATCACATTACCTTGATGTCCTGAATGTCATCCAAATGTCTTCCTTTCAATATTTCCTCTCTCTTTGGGTAAAGAAAAAAGTCACTGGGGGCCAGATCAGGTGAGTAGGGAGGGTGTTCCAATACACTTGTTTGTTGACTAGCTAAAACCTCCCTCACAGATAACTGTACAATTAAGTTCATGAACTTGCCACCTTGCCACCATGTGCAATGGCCATTCCGGAAAGAGTTCCGAAATTGCTTTGAAGGGTGGACTAAGGACTGGCATCAGTGTATACCTTCCCATAGTGACATTGAGCAATGAGGTATGTAGCACTTAGAACAATTAAGTTTGTGGACTTAATTGTCATACCCCATATATCCTAGTCTTCTCATTTAAGGCCCCAGTGGGCAGTTTGATTCCCATATCTCACAGGAAAAAGGCTGGAGACCAAGGAGAAGGCACATTCAGGAGGCTCAGCTGACGTTGCTCCCTTGTCACCACTGCCAAGCCACTTCCAGACTCCAAGTGGGTCTCCACTGCCTTTTGCACTGCTGCCACCCCAAATGTTAGAGCTACCACTCATGTCTCTTAATGTCCCTTCTTCCTCTCTGAGCATGCCTTTGGAACCCTAAAGTTCTTCCCTTGGCTGCCTTCTCCCCTGACTCAACATTATTGCTCCAGAGCGAGAGTTCTCAGTCAGGGACAACTGTCCTCCAGGGAACACTTGGCAATGTCTGGAGACGTTTTCCGTTGTCCCAACTTGGACACGGATGCTACTGGCATCTGATGGGTAGAGATCAGGGTACTAAACCTCCTACATGTAAAGGACACCCCCGTCATGATAAAGAATTTGCCGGATCAAGATGTTAATAGTTTCCTGGTTAAGAAACCCTGGTGTCCCCAGGGGAATGCAGTGCTTTTATGGACAGTTTCCAAATCAGTATCTCTAGCCCTGACTCTTTTCTTATGGCTAGTGCAGCGTCCCCAGTGCCCTGAACAGTCCACAGACACATCTAATGCCCAAACTTAACTCTTTATCTTTTCCCCATGTTGCTCCTTTGGATGGAACTACTTGTCCATCAGTTTCCTGAAGCCATCTTCCTCATGCCATGGGGCCATCAGCAAGTCTTGATTCCATTTTGGTCACGCCTCTCAAATCCATGCCAGTTCCTGCTTCCGGGTTACCGACAGGTCGATCTGTCTCTGGACAATTCCAGCTACCTTGTGACTGACCTTTCCTTCCCCACCTTTTCCTCTTGAGGCTAATTCTTGTCTTGAAAACTTTCCAACCTCCCTTCAGGCTAAAGTGCAAACTCCTTAGCATGGAGTCAAGGATTGAATTACGTCCCACTCAAGAATGTATCAGTTTGGCTAGGCCATGATTTTCAGTGTCTGTGGTTGACCTTCGTTATGTGATCATAATTTTATGTTAAAGAGGACTAGGGTGGGATTGTAACCCCCCTTACCCAGATCATATTGCTGATCCAGTATAAAAGGAGTTTCCCTGGGGTGTTGGCTGTGCCACATTTTATATCTTGAGGAAAGGGAAGAAAGTATACATTTTGGGACTTCTTGCCACCAAGAAAGCAGTGCCAAGAGCAGAACATGTCCTTTGGACTCAGGGTCTCTGTGCCTGAGAAGCTCCTGGACCAGGGAAGATTGAGGACAAAGGCCTTCCCGCACAGCCAACAGAAAGAACCTTCTGAGGGAACTCTGTCCCTGAAATTCAGGGAGGTCATTGAGAGGACTCTGTCCTTCAGGGACCTCGTCTTATGCAATAATCAGACTGCCATCAGTGAAAACAGCCTGGTAGGCCCCACTAGGTATTACCGTAAATAACTTTAAGCCTGTCTTTCCCAACTTCCTAATTGAAAGCTCTTCCCTTATCAAAATCTTGACCATAAACAAACCTTAGCCCTTCCCCTCCTAATCAACACTTCTTCCTTATTCAGACCATAAGTCCCCTAACCAGATTTTCTTGCTGCCCCTCTTATCAAACCATAAATTCCCTCACCCCACACTACCTCACTGAAAACTTGAAAGCTATAAAAAAAAGCCTGCCCTACTATGGAGGGCAGGCTGAGCCACTCAGCTCAGACTCCACTCTCTTTCTCTTCCAATAAACTTCCCTGGACCCTTGGACTGGTGTGTCTCTGCCTCTGCTTCGGGCCACCCTCTCCCCAATACCTTCCACTGGAGCTGACACACTGAATTTGGAATTTGAGCCTACCTTACTGAGAGGGAGTAAGTTTCCCTTTGTTAAAGCCATCCACCTGTGGTATTTCTATTATAGCAGCACTACATGCCTAACATACATGGGATTCCAAGCCTGTTCTCAATCTGTGTTTCCAAGTTTGTGTCTTGTGAGACTCTCCTCCCTGCTTCCAAGTCACACCGATTTACATACGTTATTGTAGGGTATTGACTCAATGCTTCAACTCATAGTGACCCTATATATCACAGGACGAAATACTGCCCAGCCCTGAACCGCTCACATAGTCCTTGCTATGTTTCAGCCCACTGTTGTAGCCACTGTGTTAATCTGTCGAGGTCCTGCACCTGAATACACCTCGGGTGACCTGATTTGGGTTCCGGAGACCGAATTAGCAAGTTCGGTCTCCTGACGGGTAGCTAACTGGGGCTCCCCTCCCCCAAAGCACACGAGGATGCATCCTCTCAAGTAGCAAATGACGGAAAAGTTTATTAAGGAAAAGTACATTCCAGAGAGGGAAAGGATCAGTCTCCATGAGTGGAAAAAGACCCAGTATACATTTTAGGGGTGCTTTTTATAGGCAAAAGCAGAGGATGGTCAACAGATGGGAGGGAGAGGTAGTAACTTGGCTTCCGCCCTGAAACCACCATAGCCACTTCACAACTACCAGGACGAACTGTTTGATCTGCATTACAGCTGCCAGGAAGAACCCACATCTGCATCACAAACTGCTGGGGAGAGCTGCTGCTAAGTGGCAGATCAGGCTCCCCTGGTAACCTTATCAATACTGTGTGTGTTCCATAATGCAAACCATGACCTTTGTTATCCCCCAGAAAGTGTTAGTAAAATGCGTTAGTATGTGGTGGCAGAGATCAGGTTCCCTAGCTAATCTTGACAATTCCATAGTCTATTAAATATTCTTCGTCACTGCCATAATTCAAATGCATCAGTTCTTCTGTCTTTCTTCTTTGTTGTCCAACTTTTGCATGCATATGAGGCAATTAAAAAAAATATTATGGCTTAGGGTAGGGGCACCTTAGTCCTGAGGGTGACATCTTTGCTTTCTGCACTTTAACACTTTAAAGAGGTCTTTTGACCAAGTTACATACCCTTCCCCCAATGCACCACACCCTTTTATGCCTTTGTTCAAGTGGACCTCTCTCACAGATGCATGAAGATCCTGCTTCATTCATCACTGCCTATGGAATTTTTATTCAAACTTCAAGACATTGCCTCCACGAAGTCTTCCAGATTTCTCCACTAAAGTTAACTTCTCCCTCTTCTGATCTGCCATCATGCTTTAGTTCTCTTTTATGGAAACATTGCCATTCAATGCATACACATTTGACCCTCCAACAGACTTTTTAAACTCTGTGAAGGCAGGTGCTATGCCTTCACTTAGCTAACCTTGGTAGTCTATTACATTTTTTCCCCACCTTCACTTAGTTAACTTTTGTAGTATATTACACTTAGCTAACCTTTATAGCATATTACTTTAACCTTTGTAGTATAGGCCTTCACTTAGCTAACCTTTGTAGCACCACGCATACTAGAGGCACTCACTAAATGGTTAAGGAAGTGAACCGAGAGATCTGAAAGGGGGCTTCTTTTTCTACAGTGCAGACAGAAAGTCTATTTTTATTAGAAACAACCCAGAAAGAAATTTCTTCCCTAAATTTTGAACTCTTTTATCGATAGATGAATGTTAAATCTATCTTGGTCCTGAAAGGATAAACTGGAAGCCAACCCCTTGAACTCAAACAAGTTCAGATCATGTGCTAGAGAAGTACCGAGTTAGCACAACTCACTTACCTTCATTTTCTTTACCTGCAATACACTCTGTTCACCCAAGATTCTTAACAACTTTTGATTTCTCTTTCCTCTCAAAACTGTACTCATTTTTAAAAGCCTAGCTTGCATGCTGCTGAGAGAGACAGTGTTATCAAGTTGATGCTGCCTTCTAACAACCCTGTAAAACAGAGTAGAACTGCCCCACAGAGTCTCCAAAGAGTGCCTGCCAGATTTGAACTGCCGACCTTTTGGTTAGCAGCCAGACCACTTAATTATTACATCACCAGTGCTTCCCATGTGCCATTACTTCCAAAAGAAATCTCTTCTGACTCTTCTGATTTCTCTAACTGTAATTCATTGCTTCTTCAATGCTCCCATAAACTCTGAACTTCATTTAATAATACCTGTGACTTTCTTAGCAGTTAACTGCTATAGCTGCTAAGCAAAAGACTGGCAGTTTGAATCCATCAGGCACTCCTTGGAAACTCTAAGAGGCAGTTCTACTGTCTCCTATAGGGTTGCTATGAGTTGGAATCACCTCTATAGCACGGGGTTTGGCTTTTGGTTTATGACTTTCTCTTCTGTTACTGTATTATTGTTCTACTGCTTCTACATTCCTCATTGTCATGTGTTTCCTAACCTTTAAACTCCCAGAGGACAGAGGCGACAACTAGTCACTGTTACCTCTTGGGGTCACTTCTCCAGCTCTAGGCACACACAAACATGAATGCTGAGTTAACAAACCAAAAACTAAACCCATTGACGTTGAGTCAATTCTCACTCATAGCGACCCTTTAGGTCAGAGTAGAATTGCTCCATAGTGTTTCTAAGAAGCACCTGGCAGATTTGGACTGCTGACCTCTTGGTTAGCAAACACAGCACGTAATCCCTTCGCCATTAGGGTTTCCTCTGAGTTAGTGGACCTATTTAATTTTGACTGTTCCTAGCAGTGCCAGCCCAAATTTCCTGAACCACACTGGATCCATGTGGGCTTAGGTTTGACAGCAGGTTAAGAGATCTGTCTTCTTGTGATCCTAATACCTTAATATATTTCTTTTTCTTTTTTAAAAATGGGCAGCAGAGAGCTTGACGTAACTGACACCATGATGATACTCTAAGTCATCTATAAACATTTTTCATTGAACCAGCTGCACTGGCCTTTTTCAAAGTGGTGCAGAGCCCTCTCAGTTCCCAAGAACTTGGTTTCCCTCCTTTTTTGTGCTCCTGATACGTGGCTTCCAGCTTGCTAAGTAGCAGTCAGACAACAGGGAGGGAGGCTCCCTGGCACTTTGGATCTGCAACTTTCTTCCCTGCTCCTTATCTCAGTCAGAGGGGACTTGCCAGGTCAGTTCCATAACAGAAAGATTTTTATGGAAGTCCTTTTTATTTTCCCCCAACTTGTTACAAACATACAGATTAGAGTCTAGCTGTCCAACACACTTATCGGTAGTTTAATAAAGAGTTTCGTGTGGTTTTTTTGTGATGTATATGATTATCTATAGGCTACATGTACTTGCAAAAATGATATATAAGCTCTGATGTCAAAACTGTTCTTTGAGATTCTGTAGAGAACAGCTTGCATTGCTGTTGAGTCTCTGCTGGTATCACGGCTCCTAATGAAACTTTCTCTTTCTGACTTGCACTATGTTTCACTGGTTCAACTGTTCCAGGGCATGGACTCTAATCGGGCAACATTCTAAATAAATCTATCACTTCCCAAGTGATTTGGCCCGTTTTATCTCTTGATAAAATTTTAATCCTGAAATGCGTTAGATCCTCAACAACAGGAAAACTGTTATCCCAACAATTCCACCTGTCAGACACCTTTCTCCCCATCAACCATTACTTTTATGTATACTCTTGTCATTCCTTTGCTTTGGGAGAGAGGGTCTGGAAGTGTGACCCATGAATCCCTGTGGTCTCCAAGGCCACTATTTCCGTGCCAGTGTTGTTAGTTGCTGTCTCCGTCATCTACTGCTGCTATAACAGACATATGGCAAGTAGATGGCTTTAACAAAGAGAAAGTTATTTTCTCACAGAAAAGCAGGCCAAAAGTCCAAATTCAGGGCATCAGCTCCATCTTTCTCTTTTGGCTCTGGTGGAAGGTCCTTGTCATCAGTCTTCCCCTAGACTGGGAGCTTCTGAGGGGCAGAGACTTTGGGTTCAAAGGATGTGCACTGTTCCCAGCCCTGCCTCTTTCTTGATGGTAAGAGGTCCCCAACTCTCTGCTTGCTTCTCTTTCCTTTTATGTCTCTAAAGATGGCCTCAAGGCACAAAACAATCTCATAGACAGAGTCCTGCCTCACTAACACAACCTCTGCTTCTTGTCTCCCGTTAACATGATAGAGACAGGATTTACAACGCACAGAAACATCACACAGTACTGGCAATCATGGCCTAGCCAAATTGCTACACAAGTTTTTTTCGGGGGGCACAATTCAATCAACAACACTTGCAGTGAAGTCAAGTTAGCTCTGATTATTCATGATGACCTTAAGTGTAACTCAGCGAAACAGGGCTCAGTCCTGTGTCATCTTCCTGATGGCTGGTGTGTTTGAGTCCATTGTTGCAGCTGTTGGGTCATGCCTTCCAATGGCAGGGACTCGTCCTTCAGCACTCTACGGGACAGGGTTCTGATAGGGTGCATTTGGGCTTTCTTTCTCATCTGTTCTAATCTGAAGCTCCACAGAGATTTGTCCGCCATGAATGACTTTGCTGGTATTTGAAATGCAGGTGGCATAGCTTTCAGCATCGCACCCATGTGCAAGCCACCACAGTGTGACCAACCGACAGATGAGTGGTAATAAGAACCAGTTACTGCTGCATGGGTTTCAAGTCATTGCAACCTGATGTATTTCAGAGTAGAACTGTGCTCTGTAGGATTTTCAGTGGCCGAATTTTCAGAAAATCACCAGGTCCTTTTTCCAAGGTGCATCAGGCTGGACTTAAATTTCCAACTTTTCTGTTAGCAATCAAGTATGTGAACTGTTTGCCCTACCTGGGACTCTGAATAATACTAAGATCTCATTTTTCCCCCCGCCTGCCTTTTTTTTTAATTTATCGACATTTGTAGAAACCATGGTGGCCGACTGGTTAAGTGCTACAGCTGCTAACCAAAGGGCTGGCAGTTCAAATCCATCAGACACCTCCTTGGCAACTCTATGGAGAAGTTCTACTCTGTTGCTATGAGTTGGAATTGACTCAATGGCAATAGGTTTGTTTTTTGATTCTTCCAGCATTAGTACTGATAAAGCAGGAAGGTAATACAAACAGTGGCACCAAAATGTAGCCACAGTTGTATTCCTGATTGTCACATGGTTGTAAAGTTTTTTCAATTGTGATTAACTGAAAATATACAATCCAAATCAATTTTGTATGTCCGTCTATCTACAGCTCCTCTGCTCTCCTTGTTCCGTGACAGCACACTCCTCCTTTTCATTTTATACTTGTCGTATCCTCTTAACAATCTCCTCTCCTTTCCTCCTCTCCTCTCCACCCTCTTCTTTCCCATCAGAAGGAGAGCAGTAGGACAGCATCCTATAAATGCATAGAACCATGAAGTACACTCACCATATGGTCACCCTGTGTCTCTGAGTCTAGTTCATTTTTGTCTGAAGAGTTGACATCAGTAGTGTTTTCTAGACAGGGGCAAGTGAGAACATTCTTGAAGAAGCACTAAAATTTATTACTCTTATGAAATCTTGGCCTCAGAGTACACATTGAGTACATGCCTTTTAAATATTTGTGTGAAGAAATGGGACATGTATGCACAGCACTTCTTTATACTCAAGTAACGTCTGACTCATGACTGTTCCAAGGAAAAGCATGTATACACTTAAGCTGGAAGCTGAATAACCTTTTGTTTTTGTCCCCTTCTTTCCTTTAGTGAAATGCAATTTTCCTTGAAAGAATGTCTGGGAGACTGGGCCATTTGGCAGATACTTACTGAAAAATGAAAGGAATGAGATTGCCTTCTCTTCCAGGAAACCAACAGACAGTGTTAGTGGCCAATGATCAAATTTGAGCTTTCCAGTGAAAATGAGACGTTTGGAAAACTTGAATTGGTATGGGAGAGACTGACAGCTTCCTGATACTTAAAAGACTGATAAAATTAGTTTTGATAACAAAAAATTCTGGTGTTTCTATATTAAATAATGAAATGTGCCAACAGGCCAAGGCCTGTGTAACTCAGAGAACCAATCGCCAAGGCCTGTCACCCACAAAGGCCTCTGTGAGCAAAGCTACAAGCATATGTGATGGCGGGCGGATGCATCTCACCCCTACATATTTCTGGCTGTACTCTCCCTGATGATATTTTGCATCCTAATTAAACTTTCCTCAAAAATACCCCCTTATTTTCTGGCACAAGGATCAAAGAAGATGCCTTCTAAGAAGGGTTTTACAACCCCCTTGGCTTAAGGAATCCCGACACAGAACGCCCAGCTCGGGAACGCCCAGCCCCGGAATGCCAAGGCTGGCCCAGCCCCGTTGGCTTCCCCCAACTGCACATCCCCCTCCACATGTAAAATGCAAGATTGCAGGAAGGCCCTGGGAAGGTCCCCAGGGACAACCCCCCCCACAGCTCTTAGATATAGACATCCCATTCCCTGCATCAGGAAGATGGATAGGCTCCCTAGTCTATTATATTTGGTATGGCAAATGAGTAAATACTAAAGAAATACACTTCTTAGAACAGCTTAAGAAAGGCATAGGGTGGGGGATGGTAGGTGTTTACTGTCCCCACAGGAAGAGATAAAATAAAGAGCAAAGAAGGAACAAATAGAGACAAATAGATCCCTCCTCCTGCAGCTTTTAACCTTGAGGTATAGATAGAGCTGATTGAGCTCAAGGCTTTGTTTTCACTGTTGATTATAACCACAATATACTTGCCTCGGGCCATTACCTAAAAAACTCTAATGATTAACATGAAAAAAGACCACAAGGTATCAGCCAACAGCTTATGTGGTCAAAGAAATCACGTCACTCACTGAATATATAAAAAATAAAGAAAGACAGGCCTTGACAGGCTGCCGATCTCCAGATTCCTGGTTGTCTGCATCTCATCATTTCTTTCTTCGCCGACGCCACCCATCTCTTCATGATCCCAGACCCTGCCGAGGCTGGCTCCTGGCAACCAATGTTTTGCAAATGACCGTATGTATGATTTTACACAATCATAACAGTAAGTATCCATTCAAAGCACAAGATACATCTATAGTTATAATGTAACAGAGCATGAAGTTCAATCATATGGCTTCAGATTCCACGCTGCTATTAACTTTTAAAAAACTATCACTTATACTGTTCAGGTGTGATATCAAAGAAGAATGCCCTCAGTTAACTGGAGAAAATTATTAAAACACTTATTCCTTTTCCAACTAAGTATCCATGAAGCCAAATGTCCTTCATTTACTTCAGTCAACCTTATTTTACAGCTGACAGAACACAGAAGCAGTGATGAGAATCCAGCTGTCTTCATTTAAACCAGAGGTTGTAGTGATTTGTATATAAAACAAGACCAGTTTTCTCACTCTTTACCTTTGGTAGAAAACCTATTTAATTTTCATAAAAATGTGATTGGCCATCAGAGCTGTTGTCATGTTGCCCTTGATGTCCTAAATGTCATCAAAATTTCTTCCATTCAGTATTTCCTTTCTCTTCGGGTAAAAGTTGTTGGCGGCCAGATCAGATGAGTAGAGAGGGTGTTCCAGTACAGTTATTTGTTGACTGGCTAAAAACTCCCTCACTACTAGACAATGAAGTTTGTGAACTTGCCACCATGCCACCATGTACAATGACGATTCCAGAAAGAGATCTAAAACTGCTTTGAAGGGTGGACTAGGAGCTGGCATCGGTACATAGCTGCCCAAAGGGAGGACTTCAAAGGTGACCATAGTGATGGTCAGCAATGAGGTATACAGTACTTAGAACAATTACATTTGTGGACTTAATTGTCAGATCTTGTATGTAACTACATAATCGGTTTATTATTGTTTTAATGATTCGGTACATATTTTTTAAATTCCTTGGTGTAAATTTTTAACATGATAAATATTAAAAGATATAACCCACATAAACATGAAGCTCTTTAGGGTCCTCAATAATTTCTAGGCATGTAAATGAGTTCTACCACCTCCCATGTGTCAGTTGTTGTACTGTGGCTTGTAGGACCGTGATGCTGGAAGCTATGCCACTGGTATTTCAAACACCAGCAGGCTCATCCCCAGTGGATGGCTTTCAGCAGAACAGTTTCCACATTAAGAGAGGAGAAAGACAGGCCTGGCAAGCTACTTCTAAATATCACACAAAGAAAACCTTACGGATCACAACCAAGCCTTCTTATACTTGCTTGCCTCACACAGGTCTTCAGGTGGGATCAGCTGCTGGAGGAGGTCATCATGTTTAGCAAAGCAGAGGGCCATTGAGGGTGGGGAAGACTCTTGGGTGTGACAGATTGACCCAATAGCCGCAATGACAGTAACGTCTCATTCTGTTTTTCAAAAGGATGTCAAAGTAGATTCCAAGGCAGATACCCTTCTACCTAAAGTGGTCCCAACATCAAAAAAGTTTGGTAACTGCTGCTTTAGGATGCTTTCCTCTATTCCTGCCCCCCAAGCCCAGTACATACACGTATGACAAGTTTGTTCAGGACTGGGCTTTCCAAGAATCTTTCCTGATAGACCACACTCTGCTGACAGCCTGCTCCACATTCCCTCTGCTGCTCTACTGTTTCTGGTTTTCCCTGCTGCTTATTAAACCTCAGGTTCTTTGGAGGTGCAGCAAGAGACAAGGAAGAGACTTGCGCCCTGGTTCTGGGCCAGGGCAGCTCTTTCAGATACGTCTTCAACACAGCAGTCAATAGGTCTGCGTCTGAAATCTGCTCCGGATGCCTCACATCAGGGTGCATCCCAAGGGTACTGTAACACGGAGAAGGCTAATAAGGGCCGGGAAGGACCCAACAAAGTTGGAGGAGCCCGGGTCCTTCTAGGAGCGAAAGAAAGAACGTCCCCCTGAAGCCTGAAAGATGATGCACGGTAAGGTGGGTGGGAGCCGGTTCTGCTGGCATCCTTGTGTGTCTTCGGTCTGTAGGTTAGCTGAGGCCGTCCGGTCCTCGCCCCGCCCCACTACTCCTCCCCATATTAGCCAGGCCACGCCCCTCACTGGCCCTGTGCTGTCCCGCCCCTTCCCGTCCCACCCCGCCCGACGGCCCCCTCAGCCCGCCTCCTGCCTCCAAGCAGGGAGTCCGGCGCGGCGGCCAGGGCCCTTCACGACAGTGCCGGCGCGCTTTCCGGCTGGCAGCGCATGTGTTGATGTGTCGAGGAGGCGGGGCCTATGAGAGGCACCCCTTGCTGCCAGCCGTCCTTGCTGCTGAGGTGACCTGTTACCCCGGGGCCATGGCAGTGTCCCCCCTATCCGCGCGGTCCCAACCTGGCTCAGGTAGGCTCAGAACCCTGTCCGCGCTGTAGAGAGAGGAGCGAGGACGGAACGACCTCCTTGTGGGACCTGGTGATGGTGGTCTTCTTTAGGAGGGGAGTTTCAGGGAGACACTGCTGTCTGCAGCTTCCGTGCGATGATGACATTAGGGGGAGCTTTGAGGTAGGAGGACTGTAGTCCGAGGGGTTTCGGGAGCATTGACTTCTCGGGGGAGGGACCACACTGCAGGGTTTGTTTTTCTGCTCAGCTGGTCAGTGGAAGGACTTAGGTGGGTAGTAGCCCTGGGGCATGTGATTTTTAAGCACCTCACCCCGAGTACACTCACACATATGACAGTCTTAACCATTTGTTGGTTGCAGGTAAAGTACGGAAAGACAAGGCTGGGCAAACCTCAGAGCCTAGGCAGGGCAGCCGAATGGGAAAACTTATGGGTTTTGAGTGGACAGATTTGTCTAGCTGGCAGAGGCTGGTGACCCTGCTGAATCGACCAACGGACCCTGCAAACCTGGCAGTCTTCCGTTTTCTCTTTGGTGAGTCCAGTTTCTGGGAGCGGCTTGTACAGTTGAGGATGGGAGATTGACCGTAGTTCCTCGTTCAGAATCCCTGTGTGGCTGCTCCACTCTTTCCTGCAGGGTAGCGGTGAGTCGGAATTGACTTCATGGCAATGGGTCTGGCTTGGGGGGTTTTAGTGGACTTACCTCCAATTTCCTTTATAAAGCTGAAGATACTGATAGAATGCACCGAGTCCTCATGGTTTCAGGGGACATTTAGATCAGTTGGCATAGCAAGGTTTACTAAGAAAATGTTTTGCATTTCACTTTGATGAGTGGTGTCTGGGGTTTTAAACGCTAGCAAGTGGACATATAAGAAATGTCAGCTGGTCTCCACTCACCTGGAGCAAAGTAAAATGAAAAACATCAAAGACAGAAGGCAAGTATGAGCCCAAGAGACAGAAAGGGTCACATAAACCAGGGATTACATCAGCATGAGACCAGAAGAACTAAAATGGTGCCTGGCTACCACCAGTGACTACCTTTATGGAAAACTCTACCAAAAGTCCCTGATGGAGCAGGGAGAAATGTGGGATGCAGAATTCAAACTCTACTAAAGAGACCAGACTTGATGGTCTGACGGACTGGAGGGTCTCTGTGAGACGTGAGCCCTGGCCTCTCTGTTAACCAGGGCTGAAGCCAGTCTCAAAGCCAAGGCTTGAACTGGTATAGAAGATATAAAACGACAGTGGTGAAGAGTGTTTTTTGGCGTAAGTAGATGCAGTAGACTAACTGGGTAGCTCTTGTCTGAAAGTGAGATGAGAAGGTGGGGTAGGAGCTGGTTGAATGGATACAGGAAATGCAGGATGGGAGGAGGAATTTGCTGTCACAGTGTAGGGAGAGCAGCTAGGGTCACATAGGCTTTTGAATGAGAAAGTGACTCAAATTGTAACCTTTCTCTTAAAACACAATAAAATTATTTTTTTAAAAAAGAATGCACAAGGTCCTTGTGGAATTTAAGTTCAAACCCAGCTTTGTCTCTTGTTAGGGTTCATTGGGCCGCAATGCTCTGATCTAAGGCTATAGGAAATAGACAGCAGAACAGGGACGCATTTTGCTTGTAGTATGAAGTTGGCCAGTGACTCTGGTAAGCACTTGAGAGAAACTAGGCAGGGGTGACAGTGTCAGACAGTATGGCTGTGACTCTCCAATCTAGAGCTTTCTAACTCAGGAGCAACAGCCTGTAGGAGGTTTGACAGTTAAGTCTGTAAACTTAATTGTTCTAAGTGCTGCATACCGCATTGCTCAATATCACACGGTCACCTTTGAAGTACTCCTCTTGGGAAGCTATGCACTGATGCCAGAGTCTAGTCCACCCTTCGAGGCAATTTTGGAACTCTTCCTGGAATGGCTGTTGTGCATGGTGGCACAGTGGCAGATTTGCGAACTTAACTGTGTCTTGTCTGGGGAGTTTTTAGCCAGTCAACAAATAATTGTATTGGAGCACCCTCCTTACTCACCTGATCTGGCCCCCAGGGACTTTTTTCTTTACCTGAAGAGGAATATTGAAAGGAAGATGTTTGGTTGACATTCAGGACGTCAGCAGTAATATCACCACAGATCTGATGGCCATTCCAGATAGAGTTAAAGAGTAGACTAGGGTCCTGGCATCAGTGTATAGCTTTCCAAGGGGAGTACTTTGAAGGTGACCTTAGGGATACTCAGCACTGAGGTATTAGCACCTTTTCTAGGATGAGTACGTGAACCGAATTGTCAGGCCTCGTATGCTTGGAGCAAGTAACAGATGTTCTGAGTGGTTTTCCGCTGGGTGCAATTTTGCTTCTAGGGATCATTTGGCATCATCTGGAGACATTTTTAGTTGTCACAGCTTGGGGAGTGGGCTCCTGGTGTCCTTGTAGGAGCAGTGGAAAAGATAACCTCTCCCAACAGAGAATCACCCATGACCATTGAGTTGCTTCCAACACATAGTGACCCTGTGGGACAGAGCTGCACTGCCCTGTAAGGTTTCCTGGGCTGGTTAAATGTTTGGCTGCTAAGCACAAGGTCTGCAGTTTGAATCTACTAGCTGCTCTTGGAAACCGCATGGGCAGTTCTGCTTTGTCTGATGGGTCAATGTGAGTCAGAATCAACTCAACAGTGATGAGTTTTTACAAGAGCAGATGGGCAGGGCTTTTCTCGCACAGAGCCACCAGTGAGTTCATACCGCTGGCCTTTCAGTTAGCAGCCGAGTGCTTGAATGCTACGCCACCGGGGCTTCTTCACAAAGAATTATCTGGCCTATAATGGGAATGGTCCTGAGGTTGAGAAACTGTGCCTTAACCAGAGGTGGCCCTGACCTCTGTAGCCTTCTGTGTTTACTCCAGTGTGTTGTCCCAACAGTACTGTTTTGAGTGTGCCTGGAAGTGGAAGGGTTGAGAAAGCCTAAGAGCACTTCTGTAGCCCAGAAGAACAGACCTTTGTACTTATAACTCTCGAAACCGTATCAGTTTTTATAGCAGCCTGTAGATTTCACTCATCTAGTCCTTCCTGAACCCTTGGGAAGTATTAGGATCCCCTTTCCCAGGTGAAGGATTAGCTCAGTGTGCAGTGGCTGTCTGAGGTGTAAGTGTAAGTGTAAGTGCTGGTGTAAGACCTGGCACCAGGCAGATGCTCAGTAATGGTTATTGAATGAATGAGTATATGGCAGAGCCAGGGTTAGAAGTCTGCTCTGTTGTTGGGGACACTGCTGTGCTCCCCGGCTTCCTTAGCTGAGGCCTCATGGACCCACATCCTCACTGCCTTCTCAGGGCTCTTGATGGTGCTGGACATTCCCCAGGAGCGAGGGCTCAGCTCCCTGGACCGCAGATACCTGGATGGGCTGGACGTGTGCCGCTTCCCTTTGCTGGATTCCCTGCGCCCGCTGCCGCTTGACTGGATGTATCTGGTGTACACCATCATGTTTCTGGGTGAGGGGACGTGTGGGACAGAAGAGAATCGTGACCAGTCTGCCTAAATGCAGAAACACAGAGCATGCTGGTGAAGGGCCAAGGCCTAGGGCTGTATGTTTCACTTCCTCTGCTGTGACTCATGGTGCTGTGTGTTGCCTGAGCTGTGACCCCTTAACTCTTCTTTTTTAAAATGGGACGTTTCATTGTTGTTGAGTATTAGCTGATTGGAAATCCTGGTGGTGTAGTGGGTAAGTGCTACGGCTACTGACCAAAGAGTAGGCAGTTAGAATCCACCAGGAGCTCCTCGGAAACTCAGATGTGTTCTACTCTGAATTGTAGGGTCGCTATGAGTCAAAATCAGCTCAACAGCAGTGCGTTCTTTTGTTTTGTTAGCAGATTATAAAATGCTTGATGGCTTTTCTTAGTCCCACCCACAGTCTGTTCCAGAGGAGCTGGGCCTGTGGTGGTTCCTTCACCTCTGAATCCTTTCTCCCTCAAACCCCAGGGGCCCTGGGCATGATGCTGGGCCTGTGCTACCGGCTGAGCTGTGTGTTGTTTCTGCTGCCATACTGGTACGTGTTTCTCCTGGACAAGACATCATGGAACAACCACTCCTATCTCTACGGCTTGTTGGCTTTTCAACTGACTTTCATGGATGCCAACCACTACTGGTATAGTCTGGGGACAGCAAGAGGGAGGGTTGGCTGGGTCAGGTTGGTCCCTGAATTTGCCCAGCAAGCATCTCTTCAACCAGGCTTTACTACACATGGTTGCCAAGTCATACTTTAATTCGGCTGGATTTGGGAGGGAGAAAGGCACAGCCAGGTTGGGATGCTTGGAATGACAAAAACCGTAATGGCTTCATTCCCAGCCCCTTTCTCTCTCCATATCTTCTTCCCAGATACCTTGATCATCTACTTCCTGTGACCCTCTTAGAGAGAAAGAAGACTAAAGCCAGACTTAGCTGTTTTCAGATACTCAGGCTTTGGCATGTGGAAGAGGGAGCTGACCTTCTCTGTGGGAGCCCAGAGGGGAGAGTGGGAACCGAGAACAGAAGCGGCTGTAAGGCAGAGGGGACGTGAGGAGGCCAGGGCCCAGCGGCTGCCCTGTCGTGGGCTGAGGAGACCATCTCTGGGCTCATGGAAGTGGTGAAGGATCTAGAGACAGGGTGGCAGGTCAGAGGATCTGTAAGAATTCTGTTCCCTGTTAATGTGTAGCAGGCTAGGGAATGACGGGAAAAGTACAATACAAAGGTCTCTAGTCAAAATAGACTAGCAACTGGGAGATGTCAGTAAGATGCATACAGGGTAAAAATCTCAAACATTGAATTTGTTGGCGAGTTGTGTCTTAATTAAGTTTTGCTCATTTACACCTTCCCTCCCAAAATGAAGCTCGTTGCCACTGAGTCGATTCTGACTCCTGGTGACCCTGTAGGACAGAGTAGAGCTGCCTGAGAGGGTCTCAGGGCTGAAGTCTTGATGGAAGCAGATGGCCTCATCTTTCTCTCCCGGAGTGACTGGTGGGTACAGACCACTGACCTTCCGGTTGGCTCACCCACTGTGCCACCAGGGCTCCTGCTTATTAATGCATCCATGCAAACACCCCTTTTGTGAACCTTAAAACTCACTCAGAATGGCCAGCTCTGATCATAGAAAATTAAGAGATAATTTTGACAGAAAAATCGCAAAAAGTTCTATTTTTATGGAAAAAAGCCATCTTATCACACACTGATGAGGGCTTTCTACCTCCCAGGTTCTGTACTAAACCTTTACAGTTTTTCTTAAGTGCAACCCTGGGAGATCCATGGTGCTGTTCCCATTTCATAGATAAGGAAACTAAGGCTTACAGAAAGAAAGGATTTGCTTAAGGTGGTAGCAGGTAAGAGACAGATGGAAGAATCCACGTCTCCTTGACTATAGAGTCTGGTACTATTGACAAGTGAAAGCTGTCCCCTGCCCGCCTTCTCTGCCCCCTCCCTTTCTTGTAGCAAACCTGCTCTGCTCCTGCCTCCCCAGGGGCTGTCTGGTCTCAGTAGCTCAGGTTTATCTGTTTTCTTCCAGGATAAGTTGTTAGCAGGTGTCCTCTGGTGCTGGAGCCTGACGTCCAGATCTATGAAATGTCACTTTGTACTGTCACAATTTTGCTATTGTTTTGAAATTTTGTTTCGTAAATAATGTACTGTATGTATATTTATACACACCTGTAGCTTTTCAAACACTTCTTTAAAGTTGTTCCTTCTTCCTTCATCTTCTAACATTGTAGTCTTGTTTCCTGATTTGACTTAACCAGGACACACTCATTTGCTGGCTGAATGATGGTAAACATGAACTTTTTGTTGTTGTAACTTACTAGTAATGTTTCTCTTACAACTTATAGTAGTTATGGTTACAATTTGCTCATATAATTCTAAAGAGCCTCACAATGGCCCAGAGAACCGGGGAAATGCGTCCAGACCAAGAGGGCCCTTCCTTCCCTTGGCGTAGGTCCTTGGATGGTCTGCTGAGCGCTCGGAAGAGGAACGCCCAGGTGCCCCTCTGGAACTACACCATGCTGCGCGGCCAGGTGCGGGTTTGGGAAGAGGGAGGTGCTTGCTGACAGCCGTCACGTCACCGTGGCCGTCACACTGCAGACTGCACTCTGCCTCCCTGGAGCTTCCCTTTTCTCTCTAGCTGCAAAGCTAGGCTTCCCCATTTTTCCTAAGTTCCTACTTTCTGAGTTCTCTTACCTTGTCATGAAAAGGGGACGGTTCTGTCTGTGCTAAAATTAGAGACCTCATGGCAGAAAGGACCACGTCTGTGGTTCTTGATTTCAGCCCTGGTTTCTGGTGCTGGGCCTGGCGTTGGCAGGTGTTGGTGTGCGCTGGGTGAAGGTCTGAAGTGAGTGGGGAGGGTGATAGGTCTCCCCTGGCAGGGCCTGGACTGAGGCCAGAACACACTTTACTCTTCGCTGTCTGTAGAAAATGGGGCTCTTTCATGCTTGCTGGAAGGTTCATTTCGCTTTGTGTTTGCAGATTTTCATTGTGTACTTCATCGCGGGTGTGAAAAAGCTGGATGCAGACTGGGTTGAAGGTTATTCCATGGACTCCCTGTCCCGGCACTGGCTTTTCAGTCCTTTCAAGTGAGTGACCGTCAGAACAGAGGCTCGCTGAGGCATGGGTACAGAGTAGGGGACTCGTCCCCCTCCAGTCTGCAGGAATGGCAGCTGTTCCTACTGTCTGATTTTTGCCTCGTACTTTCCTCTGTCCACTGCTCACCTCCCTGCCCAGCAGAAGGCAAGGTCAGTGACTCCTAGCTGCCGCTGGGTGACCTACGATGTTGGCAGGAAAGAAGGCAAGAGCCACCTTGGTGAATGAATGAGTCAGGGCCTGCAGTAGTTGCCATGGGTGGTGCCTCTGTCCTTGGGCAGAGCCTGTCATCCAGCTTCCTCAGCCAGTGAGCTGAGAAGAGGACAGAGTCAAGGGTTCTGGTCTGACAGAGCCACTGTTGCCAGGGCTTTCCACAGCGGTGGGTCACCGCTCTCTGTCCTCTCCATTCTCCCTCTTGTTTTACTTGGTTCTCTTTCCTGTTACTTCCTTTAGTTCCTTCATGCTATGCTAGCTGAGCAACCACCTGTTAAAGTTTGTCCTCATTCCTGGTCTCCATGAGGAACCTGCCCCCTGCACACATACACTTCTCATCAAGTTCTGTCCTCAAAGATCTGCCCCGGAACTGTGGGACCCAGAGTGATGCAGGTGGTGTGTGTGCTTCTGTGAGGTGTCCAACTGGTTCTTCTTTAGAGGGGACAAGTGAGGGTGAAGAGGAGGGGACAAGTGTTGGTTGAGTGGATAGCAAAAGTACTGAGTGAAAGGAAGGAGCGTGCTGTCACAGAGTGAGGAGAGCAGATAGAGTTGCAAAGAGGCGTGTGTTCACAGTTTCTTAAGGCAAATTGACTTGGATTGTAAACTTGTACTTAATCACAATAAAAATTAATAATAATAAAAGATCCACCTTGGATTATTGCATGGGGCATGCTGGGAAAATTTGGACATCTTGGGTGTGACAGTGGAAGGGGTTGGAGAACTACCCTAGGGTGGATTTGTGCCACCCCTGTTGGGGTAGGGCCTCTGACCAGGACCAGGTGGCAGAGGTTCGTTTGGCCTTGAACGTGCTGTGAATGCTGAGTGTCACCACTGGGCTGCAGCCTGACCTTTGTCCCTGGTGTCTGCAGACTGGTGTTGACAGAGGAGATGACCAGCCTGCTGGTGGTGCACTGGGGCGGGCTGCTGCTTGACCTCTCGGCTGGCTTCCTGCTCTTCTTCGATGCCTTGAGACCCATTGGCCTCTTCTTCGTGTCCTACTTCCACTGCATGAATTCCCAGCTCTTCAACATTGGTCAGTGCCTGTAGTGCTGTGGGGAGCAGGAAGCACAGGTGGGCAGCAGGGGACTAGCCAGGGGCATTATTTGCAAGTGGGGTGGGAGAAGTGCTGTAGCTGGAGCTCCCTCAGCTACATGCAGTCACAGTGACATGGGATTGAACTGGGATGAGAGGATTGGGGCTTCTGGACTCCATTTGCTATGTAAGGAATCTCCGGGAAGTACAAGGATGCCACAGGTCACAACTCTGATTGTAAGTGGAACACAGCAGAGGCTTCCTGAGGGAAGGCTATGGGAGGAGTCACCCTTGTCCCATCCAGCTGAGCTCCTGACATTGTACTGTCTCTCTGTGCTCCTAGGTATGTTCTCCTACGTCATGCTGGCCAGCAGCCCTCTCTTCTGCTCCCCTGAGTGGCCGCGGAAGCTGATAGGCTGCTGTCCCAAAAGGCTGCAAGAACGACTACCCCTCAGGGCTGCCCCCCAGCCCAGTACTTCTTGTGTGTATAAGAGGGGCCAGGCCAAAGGGGGCCGGAAACCAGGGCTGCGCCATCAGCTCGGAGCTGCCTTCACCCTGCTTTACCTCCTGGAGCAGCTCTTCCTGCCCTATTCCCATTTCCTCACCCAGGTGTGTGTCGGCGACGGGTGCACAGCAAAGGCTGGGCAGGGCAGTGGCAGGGGTGACTACTATGTAGGGAGAGAATGGAGCTGGTTTTCTCACGCTGTCTTCATAGACAGTGCAGCTGCTTTGAGAATCACCTGAGCTGATACCCTCTGCTCCGCCTTCTCAGGGCTACAATAACTGGACGAACGGCCTTTACGGCTACTCCTGGGACATGATGGTGCACTCCCGCTCTCACCAGCATGTGAAGATCACCTACCGGGACGGCCGCACTGGCGAGCTGGGCTACCTTAATCCAGGGGTGAGAGGACTGACATGACTTCAGAGCCCCCTCAAGCTTTCGGTCTGATGTCGTCCCACTTGCACAGCAGAGTGAAACCAGTGTGGGTCTGCTCTGCTTGTTTTCAGCAGCTAGGTTGAACCTCCTCTGTGTGGATTCAGATAGGGCTTTGTCACTCACTTTCTTGCACTGAGATTCTGCCGTGAAGATGTAGGAAAGGCTATAGTGGCATTATTCCCAACAGGCAAAAGGTGGAAACAAGCCCAGTGTACATCAGGAGATGCATGGATATACAAAAAGTAGCATATCTGCACCAAACCAAACCAACCCGGTACTGTCGAGGTGATTCCAACTCATAGCAATCCCTACAGGTCAGAGTAGAACTGCCCCATAGTGTTTCCCAGGAGAACTGATGGATTTGAACTGCTGACATTTTGGTTAACTGCTGAGCTGTCGACTTCTGCGCTCCCACGGTGCCAGTACCAACGAACTCATTGCCCCGTGTTGACTCCAGCTCACAGCAGCCCTATGCACAGAGCGAAGTGTCATGGAGCCGAACAAGGGATGGAAGTCTAATGCATGCTCCAGCGTGGATGTTCCTTGAAAATGTTACGCTGAGTGAAATAAGTGGGATGAAAAAGGACAGATGACATCTAGAGCAGGGACAGTAGGTCAGAGGTTGGCAGGGGCTGGGATTAGGGGGACATGGGGAGTTACCACTAGGTAAACACAGGGTGTCTCTCTGGGGTAGTGAAAAGCTTAGAAGAAAAGCGTGGTGAAGGCTGCTTACATAGCATTGTGAATGTCATGAGTGCTGCTGAACAGTACACTTAAAAATAATTAAAATGCCGAACTTTATGTTCAGTATAATATCAGTTAAAACACAGAAAAGATTAGGAATGGTGAGAACCACTAGTCCACCAATGGAAAGTCTTCCCAAGGGCAAGTTGCACGTTCCTTCAGGCATAGGGGGCAGCAGACGGGTCTGTGCAGCAGACAGGTCTGTGTGCCACTGGGAGCACGTGGCTTGTCCAGGAGGTTGACAACGATGAGGTGGGACTAATGTGGGGGTTTGGGGCAGGTGTTCACACAGAGCCGGCGATGGAAGGATCACGCAGACATGCTGAAGCAGTATGCCACTTGCCTGAGCCACCTGCTTCCCAAGTACAATGTCACTGAGCCCCAGATCTACTTTGATATTTGGGTCTCCATCAATGACCGCTTCCAGCAGAGGTGGGCAATGGGAGCAGAGGAAGGGGAACAGCACCTGCTCCCGCCTTGGCTTGCTTGAAAGGCTGTCCCTCTGGTGCATGTCCTTGTTGACTTGGTTGTGGGTATAGCTGACTGCATCCAGCAGGGGGCACCATCACCCAGAAGAAACGTTAACTAGCGTGTTCTCGTAGGAATATCAGATGCCTTCTAGGTAGCCACTAACCCCGTTCTTCCCACTGCTCGAAACTCTCTTTTCCGCCCTCTCTCTGTCTGCCCTGGACTGTAGTAACGTGCTGACATGAAGTCATTTCTTCTGTGTGGAAACCTGGCTCTGCCTGGAAACAGTGAGGACAGCAGCAGAGCAGGAAGGCCTGGCATGTGGGTGGCTGCGGCCTCCTTACAGCATGGCTTTCTCCTTCCAGACTTTTTGACCCTCGCGTGGACATTGTGCAGGCTGCCTGGTCCCCCTTCCAGCGCACGGCCTGGCTGCAGCCGCTCCTGATGGACCTCTCGCCCTGGAGGACCAAGTTTCAGGAGATCAAGAGCAGTCTGGATAACCAGACTGAGGTGGTCTTCATTGCGGACTTCCCCGGTATGGAGGACAGCAGGAACAAGCTTTGCTGTCTTGTCCTTGCTTTCTTGGCCAGAGATGTCCTGGGTCGTGGGGGGACCTGAGAAGGGTGGTGGGGTAGGTGCAGACTCTTTGCTCCAGTTGGGAGGGGCTTCAGTCTGCAGTGAAGGGGGCTAGTGAACACTCATTCCCCTGGCAGGCCTGCATCTGGAGAATTTTGTGAGTGAAGACCTGGGCAACACTAGCATACAGCTGCTGCAGGGGCAGGTGACGGTGGAGCTGGTGGCAGGACAGAAGAACCAGACTCTTCGGGAGGGAGAAAAAATGCAGGTATTTTGTTCGGATAAAGAACGGCACAAAGGTTAATGGGAAACACCATTTGAACCTTGAGCCAAAACTGTTCTATGGAGCCATATTTTTTTTTTTAAAAAAAGAGGATAGTGGGAGGTTAGATGAGCAGTGTTTGCTTATTGTGGATTCGGAATGGTTCACTGCGGATGGCCATACTGCTGTCACTTGGCTGTAATGCTGTACCATAGCAGTCGTGCAATGTGGCCTCCAGAACACAAGGAGAAGGTGCTAGCAGAGTGCGGTAGGGAGCCATAGGCTGGCTTGGGAAGGTTGGACGATGAAACAGATCTGTTTGTTCCCCTGGTCAGTTACCTGCCGGTGAGTACCACAAGGTGTACACAACGTCCTCCAGTCCCTCCTGTTACATGTACATCTACGTCAACACCACAGAGGTCACGCTGGAGCAAGACCTGGCCCATCTGCAGGAGCTGAAGGAGAGGGTGGAGAATGGAAGCGGTGAGCCTGTGAGGGTTGGGGTGGAGCTAGTCCCCGGTCACGGGAAGTCAGCGTGGTGCAGGTGCGGCCACTCGGGAATGAACCTGAAGCTGGCGGAAGGGGGTTGAGTTCTGAGGCAGAGAATGTCGTCTTGCAGTGATGCCTCTTTTTTCCATTTTCTGAGCAGAAACAGGGCCTCTGCCTCCAGAGCTGCAGCCTCTGCTGGAGGGGGAAGTTAAAGGGGGTCCAGAGCCAACACCCCTGGTTCAGACCTTCCTTCGACGCCAGCGGAGGCTCCAGGAGATTGAACGTCGGCGAAACACCCCTTTCTATGAGCGATTCTACCGCTTCTTGCTGCGAAAGCTCTACATCTTTCGCCGTAGGTAGGTTTCACCCACAAATGCTTGTCGTTGCCACCTGATGTTGGCAAGCTGGGTGCCTGTGCTTTGTGAGGGAAATGCTAGGGACTCACTCCCGGGAAAGGACCCCTGAGCACTAGATGTCTCCCACTTTCCCCTCACCATTCTCTCCTTGATTTAATGAAAGAATAAACGGCCCTGTCTGATGGCCTGCCATGTTACTCAGTCTCAGCTGTCTCCAGGCTCCTTGTGGGTTACTTCTGCCATACCCCAGAATCTTCTACCGACCTGTAGAAATGACTAGGGGGGCCTTTCTAATTGGAACATGGAGTGACACTCTGGGGAGATGCTCGTATGTGCAAAAGTGTCCCTCTGAGAAGGGGGACTTGTGTGGGGGGGGGACTATGTGTGCCTTGGTGAAAGCAGGCAGGACTAGGTGTCTGCTAAGAGCTTTGGCAGGAATTCCTGTGTTGAAATAGGAGTTTGAACTGGGTGGCCTTTTACCTCTTTTTCAGCTTCCTGATGACCTGTATCTCACTTCGAAATCTGGCCCTAGGCCGCCCTTCCTTGGAACAGCTGGCGCAAGAGGTGACTTACGCAAACTTGCGGCCCTTTGAGCCGACTGAAGAGTTGAGTCATTCAGACATGGATTCTTCAAATCCCGATCTTCCTGAGTCAAACTCGGACCCTCTTCATTCCGAGCTGTGAGTGGGAGCAGCCAAAGGACCATCACTTAGGCAAAATGGAAAAATTAGCAGTATTTTTTTACATTTTCTTCTTATCCATGGCTCATTTTAACTCAGAGATGATAGCTTAGAGGAGCCAGAGCAATCAAGGATGGACAAGCTTTACCAATCCGAGATTGAGGGGCCAGGGGAAGAGAGAGACAATGTGAAAATGTCCTTACAGGATAAGGGGTAAGACGTTTAAAGTGACTGACCTGTGGTGGAAAGGATTTGGTGTCCCAGGACTAGCTAATTCCTCTCTGGCACCCACTGGGTGCCGGGCACGTGAGAAGCACCATTCCAGGGTCTTCATGTTTCATCCTGAGAGCTGTTCGCCCCATCTTCCAGGGAGAACCAAGCTCGAGGTGTTCATTTGCCCGGAGACATTCAGCTAGTAAGGGATGGATTGATAGTTGGAACTCAGGTCTCAGTGATTTAAGTTCCTGTGCCCTGCGACTTGTCATTTCCAGAATCATTGATGTTTGAAATGCAGTTTAAAACTTGCCTTCTCAGTTACAAGTATGATTACAATTGTGTTAAGGTTTTAATCGTACATAATTTTTATCTTTACTATGATCTCAATTCTTTCATTAACTATATAGCCATTAAGTTTTTCATTACTAATTGCGATTATACAAGTATGTGTCACTTACCATTCACTATACGCTGTGATTTGAATGGGTGCAAATACCAAATTATATGCAGTTGAGAGGCCTGTAGGATGGTCACCTGTCAGGCCTGGGACATGCACTGCCACCATGCCGAGGGACCTCGCAGAAACTGAGACTCAGTGTTGCCACCCAGTCTCAGAGCGACACCTGGGACCTGCCAGAGCACAGAAATGCTTGTACATCCTGGTTATGCTGCTGCTTCCCTTCTCTGCCTGCCTTCCATGTGGGCTTTGAACTCTTTCAGGCCCACCTGCCCCAGTGGGAGTGGGACGGCTGCCTCAGAGGGCATCCTGTAGGTGACTGGCAGTGGATGGGTGCTGTGGACCTCCTTCCAGCCAGGGCTGTGGCTGACAAGGGACTAGAGAGCTAGTGAGACAGACTGGATCTGCCGTTTTAGCCAAGTAAATCCATGTCATCCTGTTCTCAGGATCTGGATAATCTTGTAGGACCACAGATGTGAGTCAGTGCCCCAGTAGTCATTAGATGACACATACCTGTTGTCACAAGAGCATTACTCAAGTAAAATACAGAAAGCTAGATGACTGGTAATTATTTCTCTAAAAAACAAATGTAGTATTAGACATTCTTCTAGTCTTTGGTAAGCAGCTGATGTAAAGCAAGAACTGACCAAATGGCGTGAGGAATTAGGGAGTGCTTGCCATCACTGCAGGGTCTGGATATAGGTGCTTCAGGAAGCTCTTCAGTCAGTGGTCTAGGAAGCAGGAATGCTGAACAGGAAATACGAGGTCCCTGCTGGATGTGGCAGTCTGCTTCTATCATGGTTTCAGCTGTGCCAACTAGGGGGCAGTTCAGCTCTATCCTTTGGGCTTGCTGTTACAACTGATCTTGACTCCAGGAGCTGACGGCTGAGACTGGCAGTAATGTGAGGGTAGTGCTTTGGTAAAGAATTAACAGGAACTCATTGGTTTTAAGAATCTTTACTTCCCCTGCATCTTTGACCGCAGGCCCAGCGCTCTTCCTGGGAAGCCACCCTCCCACAGTGTAGTCATGGTGTTCACACCATGATTTCTAGCAACTGAGTTATGTCATTAGCTTTACCTGGACACCCCACAGGGCTGGCTGTCCTGATAGTAACTTATATTCATCCCTAATCAGATTTGCTTATTAATAACAAGCCACTTGTGAGTCATCAGCACTTTCCTTTTCCTCACAACTGCAGGCTCTATTCATTTCCTAAGATCTGTTCCCTCACTCCCTCTGCTTGTGGAGCAGCAGCCTGTACTAACCCACTGACAGGGCTGTTTCTTTCCCCAGTACTCACTCTAGGCCATCTCGGCTGTTCCCGATCCTCCTTCCCACCCACCAGTTCATTTCCACCTCTGCGTCTTCCTCCCACGCCCCTTCACCTTCTCCCATCCTTGAGCTCCTTGAGGACAGAGGGAACTTCAGTTCCTTTCATTTCTTGGGCTAACACGAGCATTTCCCTTCCAGATAGCCAGTGATCAACCCAAACCCATTTTCAGGTTTATTCTTACAGCTCCAGTTTCCAAGGAACACATAGTGGATTCAAACTGCTGACCTTTTCGTTAGCAGCTGTCACACTTAACTAATCAGTACACCATCAGAACTTCCAGCCACTCATAAAAAGCTGCTTTCTGAAAATGCTGACCAGTTGTTCCTGTGACCTTGCGGGCTTAAGTTCGAGATTCTGAAATTCAGTGTTCCAGTGATGCTGAGAATAGCTATCTCCCCAAGAGTGTACCCAGACTAGATGTATCAAGTGAAAGATGCTGGTGAAAACACACATCAAGTGGTTCCCACCTAGGTCCTTCACTAAGTGACCAAGCAAGCTGAAACCTTTATAAACTCAAGGCCTTGTCATTGTGTAGTGTTATTTAGGGGGAGAAGTTTTTTTTTTTATTGTGCCCAAAAAACCTGTCCCCGTATTAAAGCACCCTCACCCAGAACACTGGAGCTGTGACCTGATGAAGATACTATTTCTGCTATGCCAACAACAGTAAGACCTTGGTGAAAACTTCCAAGTTTCCAAGCCTAACACGACTCCTCCCTGCAAGCTATCCTTTATTGGATCAGTGGTGAAGACATGTAAACAGTGCAGAAGTAATTGCTGCAATAGGAAGACGCTCAAATTCTGGCCAGTGTGATAAAAGTAGGAAGCAATGTTGGCCAAAGGCCAATCTTGAACACTTTTTCTATCAGTTAAGATCCTAAGCCTTAATACCTTTAAATTACCCTCCATGGCTGGATTCAAACATGAGTGACTTCCCTGAGCCATGGGTAGGATTCTAGATACAATTCTCCAGAATTAATGGTACATATGCAGTGAATTCAGGTCACGGGACAATCCAGAAGACACTTTTTAAAGAAGAGTTGACACAGTTAAGGTAGAACCTAGCATTTTATTTAGATCTTCACTTAACTGTTGGAATTGAGAACCAGACATACGTAATAAACCTCCAAAAATAGATCCTGAAAGGCACTTTCTGCTTAGGGCAAGCAGTCATGGAATAAGCATGTAAACAAGCTGGCTTCTCTGTACCACACCAGCCAAGTCAGCTTTCTCCATGGCCAGCCGCACCAGCTCTGCCCTCCCCTCCAATAACACCAGCCAGACCCCCTGTAGGTCTAACCCAAGGTTTTTCTGTAGGACACCTTGGCCTACCTGGGAATGCTGGAAACATGTTAAAGGAATCATGGTGTCGAAGGAAAAAAAAAAGAAAAAAAAAAAAACTTTAGAAGCTGCCATCTGAGGTGATGGCTTCTCTGTACTTACGCCATACCCCAGAATACAATAAATAAGCAATTAGAAAATGTTCAAGTATGAAGGGATTTCCTCCTCCCCGCCAAAAGCACTGCTCTCTGAAGGAAGCTGGTTTCTCTGTAGCTACACCAGCTGTTCAGAAAGCTCATTGGACCTGGTTTTGAAAATAAAACAAAGTTAAAACCCTGGGAGGAGTTCTTGTGCAGTGTGGAGTACTCAGTCTTTCTTATAAAGAAAAAAAAAAGTTATCTGGTACCAAAGTGTGCAACCTACAGACCCTTAGGTACCACCCCCGTGACTTCTCTGTATGACATCACAAGGGTGCCAAGTGCCTGTTTTTCTAGAGCAAAGAGTTGGTGAGGTTTGGCTAGTGCTGAAACCATGCATAGGATTGGTTTACTAAATAAAACCTTATTACGTACGTCCTCCAGAAGACAGCTGAAATGTGGAGAGATTTGGATTTGGTGCTGTTTAAGAGGTGCAATTAAAGAGCATAAGCACCAGGGAGATGTTTAAATGGTAACTGCCCTTTTTTTTTTATGACGTCAGGCTAGAGCTCCAAATGGAACTTGCGTTACATGCAAGACTGATTGGATAGGGAACACTCCCTGACAGAGAACTACATAATTAGAAATGAATCAAGTTAAGGGGAGGATAAGGGAAGGCTTCACATTTGTAATAGAGCTCAAGACATTACAAATTCATGCTGACAGGGCTACTGCATTGCCAGACAGAGGCTATCATGGAACTACGAGTACTTTACGTGCACATTACAAGGACATTTCAGCATCTGGTGGGAAAGTTAATGCAATTAGGATTTTAGAGGGTTGGGTGGTAGGGCACAAAGGCTCAATTTCAAAGCATTATTTACTACAGTGTTGTCTGTTTCTAGGCAGTTACATGGATCACCTATGCTCACTATTTTCATTATAATGGTGAACAAGACACCAGGGACAGAATAGCAAGCCCAACTTACAGTCCCCCCAAAAACTAAAATTCATGTCATTGACTAGAGTGACTGCAACTGATCAGGAGCTGAAAGAGGACAGGAAAATTTAGGAAGAAGGGCCCTTTCCCTCAGAGCTTGAAGGCTTCTCTGTAGCCTACGCCAACAAGTCTGGGGAAAAAAGGCTAACACTTTTCAGTATTTAAGCTTTTTGGGAACTTCCCATGGGAAGCTGTCCCTACCAAAGTGGCCATAGGCTGCAGTCCTCTGATAAATTGGCTTCTTCAGATCCAGATCCCTGGAATATACAAGTCCGTAACTTAATATGTAGCATTCATTTAAAGTAAAGCAAAACAATCAGCAAGACTCATTTTCAAGAGCTCTGGCAAATGAGTTCAGTTCTCTGGGGTACGCTAGGAAAAAAGTTTGTGGCGAAGGTGTTACTTCCCTGGTGTCCACACTCCTTGCACAGTCCTTATTAACTAGAGTCCTTGTTTTTCCATCACTGGCTCAACAAATAATGAAAACTTGTCATTATCCTGAAGAATTCCAAGTGTCAAAAGCTCATCTGAGATCATGGAATACTTACCAGTGTACCACAGCCCCACCCTACCATGTTTATTTTCTTTTAAGTACCCTAGACCATCCCATTTACTGTGCCAATTTTGTAAACACCTTTAGGTAGCACAAAGCCCATTATCAAACGTGAAGGATTTTCTTAACTAGGCTGGTTAGCCTAAACCATGGAGCATCAAATCTTTTGACTTTTTAAAATAACCTAAGCCTTCAATGAAGGGAATTTAAGCGTAACATTATGCTTCTACAAGTTACAAAACATGTTTCCCAATGAGGAGTTATCCTTCACACTTTCACCTCCTAGAGTTTAGTATATGTACACACACCCACACCCTGTGTTTTTCACTAGCAATAGACTTTTACCATCTTTACCTGACAATGACCCCAGGGCGGAGGTCAAAGTTCTTCTTCACAATCTCTAATAGCTCTCTCTCACTCTTCTGAGAGGTGCCATAATGGAAAATGGAGATAGACAATGGGTGAGAAACTCCAATAGCATAAGAGACCTGAAAGAATTGAAACGTCACAACAGTCAGTGACCTAAAGACCCACACACTTGTGTAATACACTGGCATACAACCCCCCTGACCACACGACTTAAAAAAAAAGTAAAAATCCACTTACGTAAGACAAGTATATATACCTGAACAAGAACCCTTCTGCACAGACCTCCTTTAACAAGGGATTTTGCCACCCAACGAGCAGCATAAGCAGCTGAACGGTCCACCTTGGTATAATCCTTTCCTGAAAAGGCACCTCCTCCATGAGCTCCCCAACCACCGTAAGTGTCCACAATGATCTTCCGGCCAGTCAAACCAGCATCACCCTGAAATTACAGAATTTAAGTCACTTTAGCCCAAATCCTTTCCAATTGAATGGTTCTAGATCAGGCTGCTAAAATGCCTATCGTTTCACTCAGCAAACATCCTCAAGATTCACATGTAGGCTTCAGGAGGCCTAGAAAAAAATGATAGCCAAAACTTTACAAGTAACCATCACAGAAGATCTAAAGAATACAACCAATTGAGGCCATTATAAGGTCTTACCTGAGGCCCACCAATAACAAATCTGCCACTTGGCTGTAGGTGATAGATGGTGTCCTCATCAAGATACTTTGCAGGTACAACTGCTTTGATGACTTTCTCCTTTAGAGCATCCCTCATCTCATCAAGACAAACCTCTTCATCATGTTGCACTGATATAACGATTGTATGGACTCTGATGGGAAGCACAGCACCTCGATCCTGCATATACTGCACGGTCACCTTGAAGATAACACGGGATATCAGAACAGTGGTATCAAAACAAAAAAAGCTTCATACTCGGTACCCAACATGCTACTCCCTTTCCCCTGCCCCATTTATCTGTTAGGTAAATGAAAACAACTTCACTGATTTTCTGTGCCAATCTAAAGTTGGCAATTTCATCTAGCTTTATGCTAACTCTACATGAAACTTAAACCTTCACTTACTTGAGTTTTAGAATCTGGGCGTAACCAAGACAAAGTGCCATCTCGGCGCAGTTCAGCAAGCTTGGCATTGAGCTTGTGTGCTAAGACAATGGTTAAAGGCATACACTCTTCAGTTTCATCAGTGGCATAACCAAACATCAAGCCCTAAAAAAGGAAGTCACCAATGTGATCAATCCCAGCTCCAGAATTTGATGCTGTAAGAGCTGCAAATGGCCTCTTACGATACCTGGTCTCCTGCACCAATGTCCTCCTCGTTCCGGTCAAGATGAACACCTTGGGCAATATCGGGTGACTGTTGCTCCAAGGCTACCAGAACATTACAAGTCTTGTAGTCAAACCCTTTAAGCAGAAAAATGTTTAAAAAAAAAAATCCCCCATCAGTACCTTGTTTGACAACGGTAATTTAGGATTGCAAATACTGCTAAAGGAATATTCCTACGAAAAACAAGTGTTCTAAAACGATACATCTTGTGTTAAAGACTAGTAGGAACATTCTAGAAGATAGCTTCTCCAACCCTCATTAGGACTTTAACTGGAGAAAAACCAACACCGTAGAAGGGCCAACTCATTAAAACTCACCTTTGGAAGAATCATCATAGCCAATATGTTTAATGGTTTCACGAACCACTTTCTGGTAGTCAACAACAGCTCTGGATGTAATTTCTCCAGCAAGAAGGATCATTCCAGTTTTAGCAACAGTTTCTAATAAAAGAGAGATTTAATTGAAACCTAAGTTATCTGGATTATTATCTTTCCATCAGTTAAGCAAGCATGTGCTCTGAACTCACCACAAGCCACTTTGGCATCAGGGTCCTGCTGAAGGTGGGCATCCAGGACGGCATCACTGATCTGGTCACAAATCTTATCTGAAAAAAATTCCAGGTTCAACTTCTAAATTCATTATGGTAAGTAACTTCTTGCTTTTCTTTCCTAACTGTATTTATAAGATCTCGGGAGATACCAAAAATTAGCTGTTGTCTAGTGGTGGTGTAGGGGTCAAGTGCTATGTCTTTTAACCAAAAGATAAGCAGTTTCAGTCTGCCAGGCACTTCTTGGAAACTCTGTAGGGCAGTTCTACTGTTTTATAGGTTTGCTATGCGTCAGAATCAACTCGACGGCAGTGGGTTTGTATACCAGAAGTCACTTGCCTGAAGTGCTAGATACAGTGCTGCATTTTACTTGAAAACCTGACACCATGGTCTTAATTTTAGTTCACAAACCTCTAATTCAGATTAAGCCAGGACACCCAGCCATGTTTAATACATTTTAACCCTTTATACCAAATGCATTTTAAACCTTCTCTACAAGTACTTTGTTCCCATCTCAGAGTATTTTAGGTATTTTGAAAAATTATGTTCCCCAGCAAACAATTTCCACTGCTAAATAAGTAGCCACGTAATTGAGGTATTTATCAGGCAAAAGTAGGCACACAGCAATGGCATCTTCAAATTCACAAAAAGCATAAGCATGAGAGGAAATACTTAGTCTTTTTTAAAACCAAAGACAACAAATTTTATCCCCATATTTTAAAATTTGAATTACAAACACAACAAATCATAGGGCTGTTATTTTCCTTGACACGTTTATCATTTCTTAGATACAGAACAGTTGATTAACTTCCAGCACACATCCCTGATCTTAAGGAACGCCAGTTGGGGCCACTTCAGAAGAATTAAGGTCCATTAATAGTTACATAATGCGAGGAAGAATACTTGACAAATAAAAGGAATGAAATAGTAGTCCAGAAATATAACACAAGACTTCCAACCCCACTGGTAATTTGCCTTTCCAGTAAGTGCCCCCTCAGTAACTACTCTGAATCACAGCGATCCTATAGCTTTCCCCAAGCTGTGGGTCCCCTCCAGGGAAGCATAGTGACCGCCACATCGGTCTCTTGCTGAGCGGCTAGTGGTTTCGGACTGCCAATCTCTGGTTAGCACTTGACTGCTGTAACACTGTGCCACCAGGGCTTCTAGCAAATTTCCAGGGTGATGCTAATACTGTTCGAAATACAAATTCTTAGCAGGGGTTCAAACTGCAATAAAGCAGGTGGAAGCTCTAGACTATCGGCTTTTATAAAAAAAACGTGGGTAATATTCTCAAGGAGGGTCGGGGGTGGGAGTAGGGGCCGCAATTAAACCACCCAAAATTCCAAACACCTGACCTTCAGCCATCCTACACTCATTAGGATCTTGCGTTTTCACTTCTGCTACTATTATGAGGTTGCTCAATAGGCTAAAGAAAAACAGACCCTTAAGCCATTAGACTGTTACTGCAGTCATTCTAAGCAGCAGCAAAAGCAGTGTAGACAGCGAAACGGTGAGCTTTATTAGTTGACGTTTTCAGGCTGAGATTGAAGGTTCCGGGTAGAACGAGCTCCATAATGGCGGACGAGTGGACAAAGTGGCGAAAAGATGTGTGAAGAAAATCCCTGCATGATGTTAAGTACCAAAGACTCTAAAAGGAAACCCAGGGCACGTGGCGGCTTACACTTAATTCATGCTACTCATCCTTTTCACCCAGGGCCCAAATAAGGGATGCCTTCACCCAGGCGCGCTATATTTAGTTGAAGGCTGTCACCTTGATGGCAAGGCCGCATTCGGCCTGAGCGCATAACCATCCCTTTCGGTGTAGTTAACGACCCAGCCCACGCCGAGGAATAAATGGACGTAAGGGACCCAAGGTAGTGACCCCTCAAACCCAGCTCTGGGAAGCCCAGTGGCTCCCCGAGCCCAGATGCCACACGCGGCAACCACGTGGTTGTGGCTGCAATGCGGGGCGCGCGCTCCCGAGGGCCGGCCGCGAGCACGCGGGGCGGGCCGTCCATTCGAGGCATTTCGGACCGCAGGACTGTGAGGAGGAAACCGTGCCCTCCATGGGTAGAACACAAGCTCCGCGGCCCCCACCCTTCTCGTTTTCTGGAATCTTCTTCACGCCGAAGCGCGCGGCCGGATGGGAGGGGGAGGGGAGCAGCGGCCACGCGCTCAGCACCGGCGGCGCCACGAGGAAGCTGCCGAGGGTCCGCTCTTCCCATCGCCCGCCCGAAGAGCGCAACCTGCGCCGACACCCGCCACCAGTGGTGCTCAGCCGGCCGGGTCCCTGCCCAGGGCCCCGCCCTTCGCGTTAGCTCCAGGCTTCGTCACCTTACCTGGGTGGCCTTCCCCCACAGACTCTGAGGTGAAGAGAAAAGTGCCCTCTTCGATGAACGCCTCGTGAAAGCCATTGAGCTGCGCGTTCATTTTGGGTACGGTGGCGGAGAGCGAACAGTGGCGATATAGAAAAAAGGCAGCGGAGAGGCGACGATTTGCGAAATGCGCTTGCGGAAAAGGCGACCTGACAGAGCTGCTCGGCCGGGCAGCGCGGAGCGGACGGGACGGCGGGCGGTGCGGCCCAGTATTTATAGACGAGTGCCCGCGCGCGCCCGGCCGGGTCCCGCCCCTCCGCGCCGCGCGCCAATGCGCCACTCGCGCGGGGGCTGGAGGAGAAGGGGTGGGGCGACGAGTCGAGCCCAGACTGAACCACTTTGTGAGGCCGGGGGGAAGGGAGCACCGCTCCTGCGAACAATTACCTATCTTAAGCAATTATAACACAGGGTAAGTGGAAATATGTGTAGACTGGGTCCTTATGTTCCTCCGTGCTCGGCGTAGGAGGAAAAACGACTAGGACTTTACAGACCTTCTCCCCTGTTCTGTGACATGGCACCTTCCTTTCGACCGTTGGCCGGGTTATGTGGACTGGAGGTCGCGGACCCCCGCGGTGACAGCGGGAGTCATTGGAGGTTTTGTCCTTTGGTCTCTTCCCGAGGGTCTTTCCTGCCGCCCGCCTTTAGATGCTCTGGTGACAGTGCCACTGGTCCTCAGCCATGTGAAAGTGGCCATTTTGGCCGGTCGGCGTGCGATGCTAAGCACGGCCTGATTCCTCCGCCGCATGCTCTCCGCTGGTGGCGGGGATCCTGAGGGGCGTCCGCCCCATCGCCAGTCTTTTCTCGGCTACTGCATCTGCTGTGAAAATGGCCGAAAAGCAGATTCACGAGAGGGCTGCCCTCAATTTACACGACCGCTGTCTTTCCGCAGGCGCCAGGGCTAGTTGCTGTGAGGGACTCGGTGACTTTTCCGCCCTGAAGTGGAGGCCTCGCTCTGGCCCTTCAACGGCTGCTCCCTCCTCCAAGGGACTGGGCTCTCTAGGCTGCTCTTCTGCTTGCTGCCTTTTTTGTCTTTGGGGGGGGGGGGGGGAAACGTCGATGTTTGAAGTGTCATTTCAATCTTTTGTTCAGGAGAATGATGAATGATTAATGTGCTTGGGGGAAAAGCCATTGAATGTGATGCTAAGCTACTCTCTTGACAGGGTGACATGGTCTCTTCCATGAAGCTTTCACTTTAAAATGTCCACCTGCGTTTGGCCCAGTTTTGCCCATAATAGGGAGAGAAAGAAAAAGAACAAAACAAAACTTGAGCCAACGCGGAGTCAGGAGACGGTTTTGTGGAGTCCACAAGTGGAAAGGAGGGCGGTGTCAGCTCCTTGCCTGTTCCCGGCTGTGAGGCGGTGACCATCTTGTCAGGGTTTAGTGTCCTGGTGGTCCCCAGCCTGTGACAGGAACGCCAGCTACAATGATGTCAGTAAGAAAATGGCCCGCTCCTCTGATAGGTTGCACTTGACACAGGGAAAGAGGAGGGAGACCGTTAATCGCAGCCTCCAGCTGTTACTCAGGTTTTTAGGCAAATACTGAAGAATCCTCTACTAAGGAAAGATAGGACTTTGCCTGTGGCTCACTGGGAGACAATGGAAGCCCCGAGATTGTTAGGGACTTCGACAGGATTAAAGAAAGGTGTGATTTCCAGACTTCAAGACCTCATGCATGGCCATTTAAAGCAAACAGCAAAAAAAAAAAAAAAAAAGTTAAACTACGGACAGACAATACATCTTTTTTTTCTTTTTTCTGTTGATTTTATTTTTCAAACCAACACTTTTATGGAAAAATAACTAAGACTTTTATAAGTGTGTTTTAGTGTCATTTCACCTTACACACACACACACACACACACACACAAAAAAAAAAAAAAGCAGAATACTAATTTACAAACCTAGAAGGAGTAATAAAATTGCCAAATGGAACAAAATACATGTGTAGGCTGGTCAGTGCATTATCTCTCAGTGGAAAAATCTGCACTGCCAGCCAGAATACAATTAGAAGGTTATTTTGTTAGTATGGCATCAGAACAGAGAGCTTAGTTAAATTAATTGATTAGCTCATTAAATCCTGAGGGACATCATGCTTGGTAAAACAGAAGGTCTTTAAACAAGAGGAAGACCCTCAGCAAGACGATTGACACAGTGTCCGCAACAGTGGGCTAAAATATGGCAGCAATAGTGACGATGGCACAGGACGGGGCCGTGTTTTGTTTTATGGTCCACAGGGGCACTATAAGTCTGAAATGACACCATGGTACCTAACAACAGCAACAAATTCGGTGCAACCCACTTCACAGCGGAGCTTGTCTAGGCCAGAGGATTAGAATCAGCGTAGACATGCACTTGCTTACCTACTTCTCTTGTATGTGTAATACAGTATGTTCATAGTATGTGTAATACAGTAGTTAATAGCAGGGGTTTGGGAGTCATGCCTCTGCCACTTTTTAACTGTGTTGAGCCAATAACCTTTCCACACCTCAGTGTTTAAATAGTTTAATATTACTGTTTAATAGTACTGTCATAGAATTGTTTCAAGAATCAAAAGAAGTTTTGCATAGTATCTGGCACAGCGCAACTTTTGAAAAGAATGTTAGCTATAAAGAAAATTAATTGTATTTCTTGTGAATAACCTTCCAGTGACTTCCACTTGCTGTTAGGGTATAGACTAGGCAAAATCACGTACTTAGCCTCTAAAGCCTTAGTGTAATTTGGTTGTTACTTCTTGAATTGCAGAGGCCTAGTGGTACCATGATTAAGCACCACTGCTGTTAACCAAAAAGTCAGCAGTTTGAATCTACCAGTCACTCTTTGGAAACCCTATGGGGCAGTTCTGCCCTATGCTATAGGGTTGCTGTGGGTCAGAATTGACTTGATGGTAATGGGTTTGTTTTTTTCTGTTTTCTCTAATCATATCTGTGCTATTTTCTGTCTTCCACTTTGGATTTCTTTTAGTAATAGGTAAATTTGTTTTCATATCAAAACAAATCAGGACACACTGTTAGGTATTATTCACACTATCCCTTCCTCCTTTCCACAAGTATTTTTGAGCACATCTACAAGGCATTCATTATTTGAGACACAGATGAATATTAAGAACCATAGCCTTCAATATGGATTGCACCTCAGCATCAGGAAAACAAACTTCCTCACAACTAGACCGGTAAGCAACACTGTCATAAATGGAGAAAAGGTTGAGGTTGTCAAGGATTTCATTTTACTTGGGTCCACACTCAATACCAATGGAAGCAGCAGTCAAGAAATCAAAAGACTCATTGCATTTGGGAAAATCTGCTGCAAAGGACCTCTTTAAAGATTTCAAAAGTAAAGATGTCATCTTGAAGACTAAAATGCTTCTGACCCAAGCCATGGTATTTTCAGTTGTATCATATGCATGCGAAAGCTGGACGATGAACAAAGAAAACCAGAGAAGAATTGATGCCTTTGAATTGCATTGTTGGAGAAGAATGTTGAATGTACTGTGGACTGCTAAAAGAACAGATCTGTTCTGGAAGAAATTGAACCAAAGTGCTTCTTGGACATCTTACATACTTTGGACATGTTGTCAGGAAGGATCAGTCCTTGGAAAAGGACATCATGCTTGGTAAAGTGGAGGGTCAGTAAAAAAGACAAGTACCCTCCAGGAGATGGATTGACACAGTGGCTGCACCAATGGACTTCAGCATAAAAATGATTGTGGACATGGTGCAAGACTGGGCAGTGTTTGGTTTTGTTGTTCATAGGGTCGCTATGAGTCAGAGCCAACTCAACGGCACCTAACAACAACTACGAGGCAGGAAACCCTGGTGTCATACTGGTTAAGTCTGCTACCCCAAACCCCTAAAAACCAAACCTGCTGCTGCTATTGAGTCTACTCCAAGTCATAATGATCCTATAGGGCAGAGTAGAACGCCCCATAGAGTTTCCAAGGAGCACCTGATGGATTCAGACTGTCAACTTCTTGTTTAGTAGCTGTAGCATTTAACCGTTATGCCACCAGGGCTTCTGCTAACTGAAAGGCAGTCAGTTTGAATCTGCCAGACATGCCTTGGAAAGTCTATGCAGCAGTTTTACTCAACCCTGGTGGTGTAGTAGTTAAATGCTACGTCTGCTAACCGAAAGGTCAGCAGTTCAAATTCGCCAGGCATTCCTTGGAAACTCTATGGGGCAGTTCTACTGTGACCTATAGGGTCACTATGAGTTGGAATCCACTCAAGGGCAGTTGGTTGTTTTTGTTTTTGTTTTTGTTTTTTGGCTTATGGGGTCACTGTGAGGTAGAATCAACCTGATGACGGTGGGTTGCTTTTGGTTTTTTATGAGGTGGGCTCTGGGATTGGTGCTATGAGAAACATGATTCCTTCCTGTGGAGGGTGCTGTAAGAGCAGATGCCTAGCTGATGCCTTCTCATCCTTCCCATCCCAGCTCAGCTGCCACTCTCCAAGCCTTCATTTACAGAGATTCTCACAGGGTCTTCTGTTTTCCTTCATGACACTAAGTACAATTTGAAACTACAGAATTGGTGATTGTTTTATGAACATGTCTAACTCCCCATTAGGCTTACAGAATCTTCAGGAAGATGAGAGGGTAGTGTCTCTTGCACAAGCTGTGTTTACAGAGTGCCTGTCTCACAAACTTATTGCCATTGAGTCCATTCCAACTCATAGCAACCTTACAGGTCAGAGTAGAGCTGCCCATAGAGTTTCCAAGGAGCATCTAGTAGATCTGAACTGCCAACTTTTCAGTTAGCAGATGTAGCACTTAACTATTCTACCACCAGGGTTTCTTAAGAAAGTTCAGGGAAGGAAGGGAAGGAAAGAAAAAGAAAGAATGATAGAATATTAAGCATGGCAGAAGGAAGTGAGGAATGAGAGACCCTGGCAATCATGTAAAGTCAATGAAGAGGTCCTACTTTGTTTTACATGAAATATTATAATTAATAACGTTAAGAACACTTTGTTAACAGGAATACACTTGGCCATTCTGTTCTGAAAAGAGAGTTCTGATTTCATAGGTCAGTGCCCTAAGAGTTAGACAACTCAGAATAATTATTGGTTTATCTCATACTTAACTTTAATGAGATTTGTTTAATGCAATTTCTCAACCCATAGAACATTTAACAGTAGCAGTAGTTCTATGAAAGAGAAAAGTTGAGGTTGGATACATGGTGTTTATCAGGCAGCAAGTGTAGCCAACTCAAGGTCTTATCAGCCTACAAGTCAAGAAGAGAGATCCAGTAAGGATGCATTTGCAGTGCAACAAGCTGTTGATTTGGCCAAAGAGGAAGATGACTCCAGGTGCAGCCAAGAGCATTAATGAAGAAATGGAGATGCTGAGGAGGAAGCTCTTAGGCTGTGAGTTTTAATATAGTGCTTTCTTTGTGACAACAGGCCAAGAAGAAAAAAATCTAGGGGAAATGCTTCCAAAATGATGCCAGTCGTTTAGGCCAAAGCTCAGGCATGTCAGAAGGCCTTGGAAATACACTAGCTCAAAACAGGATGAGAAACAATTACTGTGGGAATCTACTCTCATGTTGTTTTCTTGCATTTTGTTTTTATATTTCTCTTGTGGTAATTAGTTAAATCGTTTGACAATCCCAGTAAAGAAGTGAGGGAGTGAAGAATACAAAAAGTGCAGGAGAAGACACTGACAGAGACAATAACAGAATGATGCTAATAACTATAGTTTATTTTGATAGACTCTGTTCTAGTATCCTCTACTCCCAACAACTCTTATGAGGTAGGTAATGCTACTTTTCCTGTATTTCAGATAAACAAACTGACCACAAAAAGAAAAAAAAAATCAAGCTCATTGCTGCCAAGTGGGATCTGACTTTTGGTGACCCTATAAGACAGAACGGAACTGGCCCTTCGGTCTCCAAGGTGGTAGTCCTTATGGAAGCAGACTGTCACATCTTCATCCCATGGAGTGTCTGTGGGCTCAAACCTTCAGCCATTAGGTTAGCAGACAAGCTGCCTAACCACCATACCACTGGGACTCTTTAAAGCAGCTGATACGGTATGTGATTTGTGCAGGTCACAATCATGTCAGTAGTGGAGCTAGACCTAAGCTTTAAATGAATACTCTTTGTTCAAGGTATAAGTAAACATCAATAAATTTCTCACATTCTTTAAGGTAATTAATCGTAGTAGTTTGTTTTGTGCCTTTCTCATATCTTCATCTATGAACGCACATAAACAGACCTCATATTGTGCCCCCAAAAGCACCATTTCCCTGAAACTTGAATTTTCTTTTCACAGTTTTTATGGCTCTCTTGCCAGGATGCTACTTCCAGATATAAATCATTCTTTTTAATAGGTGTAAAATACAATGTAGAATGACTGCCACAGAACTCATTCAGCTGTCACCTTGTTGGGACTCAGGTCGTTTCCCATTTTTGCCCTCCATTCAGTGCTGAACTTTATTACCTTTGAGCATATATTTTCCTGAACCAATGTTTTCATTTATTTGAAACAGATTTTCCAAAATAGGATTGCTAAAACAAAGAATAAACACATACTTGAGTAGTTACAGTCAAGTTGCTTTTGCAGTGTCTGTCAAAACTCACATTTCTATCAGCAGAGTATGAGAATATCGTGTCCTGACTCTCTCACCAGTGCTGGGTGTTATCACTGTTCTTAATTTTTGTCAGTTTAACAAATGAGAACTGTATAAGAGAGTATTTATTTTTATAATCTTGGGAGACCTTTCCAAGCAAGACAGAATATTCAGAAGCCACAAAGGAAAAAATTGCTACATAAAAATGAAAAATTACTACAGAAGTAAAACCAAAAGACGGTTTCTAACTCATAGCAGACAAAGGGCTAGTACAAATTGATAAGAAAATGAAAAACAGCCCTTGAAAACTAGGAAAAAATATATTAAGTGGGTAATTCATCAAGAAGGAACTGCAAATGGAAAATAAATGTATGAAATGGTGTTCACCTCCATTGGTAGGGAGACAAATTCATCCATTTGTAAGGTATGTTTGAGAAAAATGAGGAGCAGTAGAAATAGGGGAACCCTGGTGTCCTAGTTGTTAAGGGCTGTGTCTCCTAACCAAAAAGTCAGCAGTTTGAATCCATCAGGCACTCCTTGGAAACTCTATGGAGTTTGTCCGATAGGGACACTATGAGTCAGAATCAACTTGATAGCAGTGTTTGTATTTTTTAAATGAGAGGCAGTAGGAGATAAACTCTAAAAAATAGAATAATTTCTCACTTCCCATATAAGCGTAGCCTGTGGTGGAGCTTACATGCTCTAAAGATGTTTTCCAAAATTCCAAATGGTACAGTCCATGAGTCTGTACAGTATCCAAGTGCTAGGATTCAAATCTCTCTCCTATGTAAGTATGGAACCCACTAGATTGAGTGAAGTCTACCTGAGGCCAAAGGCTATAATGATTCAACCATCAGTGTCTCTTGTAAGGATTTACATTCATTTCTGTTGCTGCCTAGTCCAGCCACTTGGCTGCTGTCTAGAGCCACATTGCTAGTCACCTGAGTGATCAATATATCTTTGTTGGGGTCAGTTGAGATTATTTCTGCTATTGCGTAGACATTATAACCTGATATCTTCACTTACCTGAAGGTATTTTCCAGAGACAGTCTATCAGTTGGGAGACTGTCTCTTTAGACTCTAAGCTGACTCTTCAGGAAGGTATACCCTCACTGTTCGAGACTGGTCTTGGTTTATATTTGCCCTGAACTCAGAGCTGAACCCCTAGATGTCCTCCTAGTGCACTCGCTTGCTTTTGCCTCCATATGCAGGCTTTGCTTGCTTGATCCTGGGTCTTCCCTGACCTACGTTTTCATCTTTGAACCTTGTTTTCTTTTCTTTTAATTCAGTGCATCTGGACCCACCTCCCACTGAGTCATTTCTGGCTTGGCCTCAGGATCCTTCTACCAAAAACTGTCTCAACAGGCAGCCAGAGAAGAACCAGCCCCCCACTCCTGGGTAACTGAAGCTGTTGTTGTAGTATCAGGAAGGAACTCTTGTATCCTTGACTTGTCCAACTCAGCTCTGTGGGAAGACACAGCTGCCCTGAGGATGGAGAATGCTGATTTTGGTGGGGCAACTGGTTGCATATGGCCTCAGTAGGTGATGCCTTCAGAATTCATGGAGGCCTTACATTCTTGCCAGGGATCCACCTCCCCATCCCGCAACAATTTGATATCTTGTTAGTCTTCTTGCCTGCCTAATTTTCCAGGAAGCCTGAGTAGTCAGTGTTGTATTATCATTTAACTAAATAAAACAATCCATGAAGGAAAAATACAGAGATTTTGATTTAGCTACACTCTGATTAGGAAACCCTGGTGGTGTAGTGCTTAAGTGCTACGGCTGCTAACCAAAAGGCCAAGCAGTTCAAATCCTCCAGGCGCTCCTTGGACACTATGGGCCAGCTCTACTCTGTCCATAGTATCGCTATGAGTTGGAATCAACTCGATAGCACTGGGTTTTTTTTGTTTTGTTTTAGGCACTCTAATTAAAGGCCTGGCAAAGGAGTAGAGTAGAAATCAGACTATGATCAAAGTCCACTGAGGCTGAGATCTTCCTGATGCTGGTTAGCAGTAGAGCCTTTGCTCCGAACTTGACCTGGAATGAAGTATTCCATTGTGTGTGGTCTCAGAGAGCTTATGGGACCCATGACACCAAGCTTCCATGAGTAGATGAAGAAGGTAGTCTGGCAGATTTGTTACCCAGTGTGTACACCTAGGGACAACCTGGTGGTATAGTAGTTAAGTGCTGTGGCCGCTAACCAAAAGATTGGCAGTTAAAATTCATTAAGTGCTCCTTGGAAACTCTATGGGGCAGTTCTACTCCATGTTATAGGGTCAGTATGAGTTGCCATTGACTTTATGGCACTGGGTTTGGTGTTTTTGGTTATGCGTGCCTAGAAGGAGCTTCTTTTCTGCATAAGTTCCTACATTGATACCCTACTTCCAGTCTTTCAGCTGGGTTTAAGGAGTCAACTCGTCTCTCTTGGTTTAGGTTATTTGGTGGTTAGAACTGGCAAGATCTGTTTCCTGAGTCCCCTGACAGCTATGACAGCTAGGATTTAGAGGACCTTTCTCAAGTGACGTAACTCAGAGGGACAGCTATAGCTTCAGCCCTAGCTGCACGTTAGAATCAACTAAAACAAAGCCAAATCCACTGCCAACAAGTCAATTCTGACTCATAGTGACCCTGTAGGACAGAGTTGAACTGCTCCATAGAATTTCCAAGGAGCACTTGGGTGGATTTTTACTGTTGACCTTTTGGTCAACAGCCTTAGCCCTCAACAACAATGCCACCAGGAACTGCTAACTAGATCCTTGTTATCCAGTGTGTGGTCCAGAGATGAGCAGAATCATCACCACCTGGGAGCTTGTTAGACATGCAGACTCTTGAAGACTACCACATCTGATGCCAATCAGACAACCTCTGCTAGTCAATGAACCATACATTCTGATGAAAACATCACTATCATTTATCGGAGTGTGCCCAAGAATTCATCCTGATCAATTTCTTGCCAAGCACAAGAACTGAGTTTTCTGTCAACCATAATTTGGCAGATTTTGCATCTGGACTTGAGGTTTTACCTTTACAAAACTGTTTTAACTTAAGAACTGAAGCCCAACAACTATAGATGGTGCCATAGATCTGCTGATCGGACTCTGGAACAACTGGAAGTTGACCCTGCTTTTGAGCGAAAAATCATCTTCAGTGACGAGGCTTATTTTGGATGAATGATTTTTGTTAACAAACAAAACTGTCACATTTGGAGCAGTGACAATCTAATGGGGACTCAAGAATGTCCACTTCCTTCAAAAATGTTATCATTTGTTGTGGATATTGGTCTGGCAGAATCATTGGCCCTTATTTTTTCCAAAATGAAGGAGGAGATGCTGTGACTGTCAATAGCAAAAGATTTCAGGTGATGATAACTGATGTTTTTGCCCCCGTTTTGAAGGTGCCACAGCAGTCATTTACCTGAAGTTCTTTTTCACACATAATGTCATCAAATTAATTTATTTCAAAATAAGAAAACAATTAAAACTGCATCATTTACACAACTTTTTAAATTCAAGTTCAAAGATAGGACACTGTTACTGGAAGACCCTTTACTACATGGTCCAGCAATTCTACTCTTAGGAATATATCCAAGAGAAATGAGCCATTACATGAATAGAATTTGCATACCCATGTTCATTGCAGCATTACAAGCAAAAAACACGAAAAGAATCTAAATGCCTATCAAGAGATAAATGGATAAGCAAATTATGTTGTATACACACAATGGTATGCTATGCAATGATAAAGAACAATGATGAATCTGCAAATCATCTCACAATGTGGATTAATGTGTACAGCATTATGCTGAGTGAAATAAGTCAATCACAGAGAGACAAATATTGTATGAGACCACTATTACAATAACTCAAGATGGTTATGAAGGTAGGAAAGGAGGTGAAGGGAAAATCACTGGATAGTAATAAAGGGTCAACTTTAGTGAAGGGAAGGACAACACAACACAGGAGAATTCAGCACAATTGGACCAAAGCAAAATGATGTTTCCTAGACACATCCAAAGACTTTAAGGGGTAGAGTACCTGGGGCTGGGGCCTAGGAACCATAGTTTCAGGAGACATCTAGGTCAACTGGCAAAACATAGTTAAAAAGAAAATGCTGTACATGCCACTTCGGTGAGTTGCATCTGGGGTCTTAAAAGCTGGTGAGTGGCCACCCAAACGTCTTGGTCACATCCCAGTCATAGCATAGCAGAATGAAGAAGTCAAAGACATGAGGAAAATTATAGTCTGAAGGGCTAAAAGACCACATGAGCCAGAAGCTCCAGGAGAACTACCTGATGCCCAGAAGAACTAGATAGTGCCTGGCTGCAACCAATGACCACCCTGAAAGGGAACCTAACACAGAGTCCTGGACAAAGCAGGAGAAAATGTAGAACAGAATTCAAATTCATGCTAAAGACAAACAAACAAACAAAAACCAAAACCAGACAGGGAACCATTTAGGAACACCTAAAACTATGGCTCCCAGACACTCTGCTAACCCAGAATTGAAACCATTCCTGAAGCCATTTTCAGACAAAGATTTGATAGGACTGTAAAACAAAAAATAATACACATGAGGAACATGATTTTTAGTTCAGTCAAATAGATGATACCAATTGGACAGCTCCTGTCCAAAAAACAGAATGAGAATGCAGGAAGGGGTAGGAACTAGTTGAATGGACATGAGGAACTTGGGGTAGAAAGAGAAAATGTGCTGTCATATTATGGGGGTTTCAACCATTGTTACAAAAAAATACGTGTATAAATTTTTGAATGAGAAATTAATGTAAGCTGTAAACTCAAAGCACAATTAAAAACACCTAAAAGCACAATTGAAAAAAAAAAAAGGAAAGCAGGAATACCTTCAGTGGAGCACCTACAGAAATAGAAAATTACAGAATACCATAAACTGCTGGACACCAACAAATTAAATAACCTAGATGAAATGGAAAAGTTCCTAGAAACATACAAATTACCTAAATTGACTAAGAAGAAATAGGAAATCTCAGCAGACCTATAATTAGCAAAGAGATTGACTCGGTAATCAAAAATCTTCCAACAAAGCCCAGGATCAAATGGCTTTACTTTTAAAGAAAAACTAACACCAATTCTTCTCAATCCTTCTCAAACTCTTCCAAAACATAGAAGAGGAGGATCACTTCCTAAATCATTATGTAAGGCCAGAATTGCCCTGATTTGCAACCAGAGAAGGACACCACAAGAAAACTACACATTAATATCCCTTATGCACACAGATGCAGATATATATTATAACAAAATACTAGCAAACTGAATCCAAAAACATATTAAAAGAATTACTCACCATGACCACGTGGGATTTATCCCAGTAGTGCAAGGGTAACTGTTTTAGTCAGCTAGGGCTGCTCTAACAGAAATACCACAGTGGATGGCTTTAACAAAGAAAGATTTATTCTTACACAGTCCGGTAGGTTGCAAGTCCATATTCAGGGTGTCCGCTCCAGGGAAAGACTTTCCCCTTGACGGCTCTGGAGGAAAGTCCGGTATTGCATCAGTCATTGTCCAGGGAGCATCCTAACGCAAGAACCTCTGGTCTGAACGACGCGTTCTGCTCCCGGTGCTGCTTGCTTGATGGTAGCGAGGTTCTCAAATTGTTCTTGGTTGTTTTTCCTTTTATTCCTTGCAAGCTAAAAGCATTAAGGGTGGGGCAAGCCATACTCCAGGGAAACTTCCCCCATAGCAGGAATTCACAGCCCCACCCTAATCCTTTAACATACAGGTTAGCAAAACCACACAATGGAGGACAGTCCCAAGATACTGGGAACCATATCCCAGCCACATGGCTGCACACATTTTTGGGGGGACACAATTCAAACCATGACATCCCACCCTTTGACAACCCAAAAATCACATCACAAAAACATTTAACACATTCATCTCACCATAGCAAAATTATGTCCATCCATATAACAGAAGTCTTAAATCAGCTCCAAGTCCAAAATACAAAAACTCTTCTACATCTGTGAAACTTAGAAGGCATTAACAGGCAACAGGCAAGTCAACAGAACACATTACATTAGCCCTCAAAGCTTTGGAAATACTCTTACATTTTCTGAGACATTCTACACAACAGCCCTGCTCTCCAGACTCTAGGTATCGGCCACACTCTCTGGTTTCTGAGTGGAGACCTCCAGCCCCGTGCTACAACTCTGCCTTCAAGGCCCACTTGGACAGAAACTCTGTCCCATCGGCTTTAGGAGCACCCTAAGCCCAACTGAGTGGCAATTCCACCCTTACGAACACAGCACGCCATGGTTCCACCCTTTCAAACCCCTGAGGTCATGGCCATACCTCTTGAGACTGAGGCAGCTCAGCTTCTCACGCTATCTGCCTCTTCAGCTTCAGCTTCCTATGGCCGCATGGCCCGGGCCTCAGGCCCACATCTGCCCTGCCGGGCAAGTGTTCCAAAGCTCTGTAGCTCCACTGGTTTAAGTGCCCGGAGGCACCCCACTCTTGCTGGAAAGCGTCCTGCCCAAAGGCACTCAACTCTCTCACTCTGTGGGTCAGCAAGGCCAGCTCACCGATTCAAGTGCCCAGAGGCACCCCGTTCCGCGAGGAAAACTCTGCGCAGGCACTGACCTCTCTCGCTCCACGGGTCGGCTCCAGTGCTGCCTCTGGTTCTGCTGCTGCCGCTGCCGCTGCTGCCGGTCCTCTGTTGTTTCTCCCCATCTGCGCCTTCTTCGTTCCTTCTGAATCTTCTATCCATTCGCAGTTTCAAAGTGGCTTCCACATTTTAGGTATTTGCTAGAGCAGCACCCCACTCCTGGTACCAATTCTGTTTTAGTCAGCTAGGGCTGCTCTAACAGAAATACCACAGTGGATGGCTTTAACAAAGAAAGATTTATTCTTACACAGTCCGGTAGGTTGCAAGTCCATATTCAGGGTGTCCGCTCCAGGGAAAGACTTTCCCCTTGACGGCTCTGGAGGAAAGTCCGGTATTGCATCAGTCATTGTCCAGGGAGCATCCTAACGCAAGAACCTCTGGTCTGAACGACGCGTTCTGCTCCCGGTGCTGCTTGCTTGATGGTAGCGAGGTTCTCAAATTGTTCTTGGTTGTTTTTCCTTTTATTCCTTGCAAGCTAAAAGCATTAAGGGTGGGGCAAGCCATACTCCAGGGAAACTTCCCCCATAGCAGGAATTCACAGCCCCACCCTAATCCTTTAACATACAGGTTAGCAAAACCACACAATGGAGGACAGTCCCAAGATACTGGGAACCATATCCCAGCCACATGGCTGCACACATTTTTGGGGGGACACAATTCAAACCATGACAGTAACTAAACATAAGAAAATCAATCACTGTACTATAGCACATTAGTAGAATAAAGGGAGGAAAGGATCACATGATCACCTGAATTGATATAGAAAAGCCGTTTGAAAAAATCCAACGCTTTCTCATGATAAAAACACTCAGCAAATGAAGAATAGAAGAGGGAACTTCCTCAACATGCTAGGCTTTTATGAAACATCCATAGCTAACATACTCAGTGAGGAATGACAGAACCTTTGCCCTTAAGATCAGGAGCAAAACAAGTATGTTGACCTTTACTACTGTTATTCAACACTGTATTGGAAATTCTAGCCAGAGTAATTAGGCAAGGAAAAGAAATGAAAGGCATTAAAATTGGAAGGGAAGAATTAAAACTGTCTCTTTTCAAAGATGACGTGATAGTATAAACAGAAAATCCAAAGCAAAGCTAATAAATGAATTCAACAAAGATGCAGGATAAAGATCAATACACAAAAATCAGTTGTGTTTTTATACACCAGCAATAACAATCTGAAAAGGAAATTGAGAAAACAAGACCATTCTCAACAGCATGTAAAAGAATAAAATCCATAAGAATAAATTTAACTGAGGGGGTGAAAGATCTGTACACTGAAAACTGTAAAATATTGCTAATAGACATTAAAGAAGATCAAAGTGAATGGAAAGACATCCCATGTTCATGGATTGGAGGATGTAATAATACATCTAAACTAAAAACCAGACAAAGCCATTGCTGTTGTGTGGATTCTGACTCATATCCACCCTATACAACCACTTCTCACTTTATTATCTGACATTTCACATTTTGGTGACAACAGTAAAAAAAAAAAATCTATTTTGCATATTAATAAGGCAGCAGGCAGGATGGCAACAGTTGCAGAGCTTCCCCTCCCTCAAGGAAGGTCTCTGGGCACCATCTAGGAGGCTGGGCTACCCTGCCCTGTGCCCTTTGCTCCCTCCTGCTAGCAGGGATACCATGCATAGCTGTGGCATGGGTCCAACCTCCTCTGTGACCATGGCCTTCTGGCAGATGCACAGGTGGCACTGAGCCAGCAGGTGCCTGTTCTGGGTTCCCAGCTTCTTTGCAACCTGGGGACCTGCAGCTCAAAATTGCTGACAGGTGGGAAAAGAGAAAAGAAAGAGATATTGTAGATGGTGTTTGGAAGAAATGCTTGCCTGTTTAATGGCATCCCATAGTGAGCTGAACTGGGCCTGAAGCCTTTACCTTGGTAAGGCCTGGTGTGTGCCCAGGGTCCTTTCAGGAAACCGTGAGTCTTGGTGACTGCCAGGTCTCAAAGCCAGGAAGGCAGAGCAGGCTCAGCATTGTAATTGCAGGGCTTGTAGATATGAGAGTAGAGCCCTAGAGGTGACTCCCTGAAAGAAGCTCTGACCCAGCACAGGAGGAAGGTGAAGTGGTTAAGCCTTGGGCCTTCTGGTCACACAGCCTGGCTTATCAAGCTTTGCCTCCTTCAACTTTTCTTCTCCACAGAGGAGTAATCCACAACTGAGCTTGTAGCAACAATGAGCACATCAGTATATCTTACTGTTATTATTTCTATGATCACATTTTCTAAATAAAAAAATTTAGACAAATTGGTGGCCTGAAGAACAAAATAAAAATCCTCTATTTATGCACAATAGCAGTTTTCACATAATGACCTGGTTTTTGGAACCTAACGATGTCACTAATTGAGGAATGGGTGTATTATGAAGATGGCAGTACTACTCAAAGTAATCTGCAGATTCAACACAATCCCTATCAAAATTCCAAGAACCTTTTTTGCAGAAGTGGAAAAGCCAATCCTCAAATTCATATGGAATTACAAAGGACCCAAATAACCAAAATAATCTTGAAAAAGAAGAACAAAATAGGAGAACTCACACTTCCCAAATTTGAAATGTACTGTCAAAACAATCTGATAGTCATATAAAGATAAACACATAGAATGGAGTAGAATTGAAAATCCAGAAATAAACCCACACTACTATAATCTATTGATTTCTGACAAGGATTCCAAGTCCATTCCATGGGTAAAACAGTCTCATTAATAATGCTGGGACAGCTGGAATCTCCACAGGTAGGAGAATGAAACAAGACCCCTAGCTCACACCATATAAAAAAATGAACTCAGTGGATCAGTGACCTAAATATAAGAACTAACACTATAAAACTCTTAGAAGAAAACTTACAGCTTCAACATATTATTTTGACAATGGATTCTTAACTATGACATCAAAAGCACAAGCAAGAAAATAGTGGGTAAACAAGTCTTCATCAAGTTAAAAACATTTGTGTACCAAACAACTTCATCAATAAAGTGAAGAGACAATCTACAGAATGGCAGAAAATATTTGGTAATCATAAATGTGATGAGTTTAGTATCAAGAATATATGTGTGTGTGTGTGTACACAAAACTCCTACAACTGAACAACAGAAAGATAAATGACCCAATTAAAAAAATGGGCATCACAAAAGTGTATGTGTAGAAACTTGAATTTACTGAATTCATGTATGCTTTTGCTGTGTGTATTCTCAAAAACAACAAAAATTTGGGTAAAAGACATGAATGAACATTTCACCAAAGAAGAAATACAAATGGCCAATGAACACATGAAAAGATGCTCAAGGTCATTAGTCATTAAAGAAATGCAAGTGACAACCACAGTGAGATACCACATTACAATCATTAGGATAGTTATCATTAGAAGAAATGAAAAGTGACAAGCATTGGTGAGTATATGGAGAAACCAGAATCCTAGTACATTGCTGGTGAGAATGTAAAATGGTGTAGTCGCTATAGAAATAAGTCAAACCCTAAAGAACAAATATTGTCTGGTCCCATTTATATGAAATATCTAGAATAGGCAAATGCATAGAGACAAAATCTTCATTAGTGAGTACCATAGGCTGAGGGCAGGAGTAAATAGGAAGTTATTGCTCAAGTGTCCAAGTTTCTATTTCAAGTCATAGTAGAACAACATGATCAATATAATTAATGTCACCAAATTGTACACTTAAAAGTGGTTAAATGGCAATTCTTTTTATCTGTATTATACCGCAGTGAAATAAACTATGGCTATCCTTCCATAACTGTCTACTTATTTATGTGAACAAGACTACTTAGCGCTTACATCTATGAAAGTAAAAAAATAATGATAGAATCTGTAATGAACCCTGTCTCTTTCTGGCATTAATCAGTATTGTCCCATGGGTTTATAAACTAATTGGGGAAAAAGTTTCATTCACCTAGTAGAAACACACACACACACACATTTAATTTTTCTTTGATAATTATAGAAAATCATATGTATTATTTTGATCAATTGTATACTAATTATTATATTGATAAGTCAGGCCAAAGAAAATTTTGTAACTCTAAGAGCCTATGGTTATAATCAACATTTTCTAGTAAATTTATATACATATTTTGATTCAGAGTAAGTGATAGAGTGATCAATGAAAAGACTTTTAAGACAAAATATAAAATAAGCTAGCAAAAACATCCATGGGAGAGGTAGATTTGCATTCACAAGAAAACATAATAATAGAAACTTTCCAACTGTTCACGAAGAATTTGTTCACCTATTTTTAAGGTAGATGATGGTGGGTACCAAATATCTATGATGTTTCACTTCTGTTGGATATGTCAGAAAGGATTAGTCCCTGGAGAAGGACATCATGCGGAAAAAAAAGGAAGACCCTCAACGAGGTGGATTGACACAGTGGCTGTGACAATGGGCTTAAGCCTAAAAAGGGTTGTGGATGTGGTACAAGACCAGGCAGTGTTTCATTCTGTTGTTCATAGGGTCGCTATGAGTCAGAACTGACTCGATGGCACCTAACAACACTGGATATATTTAAAAGAGTAATGATTTAGTGTATCTTAAGTGTTAGTATTTACAATATATTGAAAATTGTGATGAAATTATGCAAAAATTTAGATGTCTACTTAAAAATGCTCTGGTAGCATACAATTAAAAAAAATCATTTTGGGAGTGTTTTAGTCAGCTAGTGCTGCTCTAGCAGAAATACCACAGAGTGGATGGCTTCAACAAAGGAAAGTTTATTCTTACACAGTCTGGTAGGTTGCAAGTCCATATTCAGGGTGTCCGCTCCAGGGGAAGGCTTTCCCCTTGTCGGCTCTTGAGGAAAGTCCGGCATTGCATCAGTCTTTGTTCAGGGAGCGTCTTGGCACAGGAACCTCAGGTCTCAAGGACGCGCGCTTCTCCCGGTGCACATTTCTTGATGGTGCGAGGCTCCTAATTCTCTTTGTTTCCCTTTCCTTTTATCCCTTGCAAGCTGAAAGCATTAAGGGTGGGGCAAGCCACACTCCAGGGAAACACCCCCTACTGCAGAGCAAGGAAGTAATTCTATGCAGGAATTTACAGCTCCTTTAACATACAGTTTAGCAAAACCACACAATGGAGGACAGTCCCAAGATACTGGGAATCATGTCCAAGCCACACAGCTGCACATATTTTTGGGGGGACACAATTCAACCCATGACAGGGAGTAAAAAGTAAAAATTTGAGACTTCCTATCTAGATCCACTGAGGGGAGAGGGTATATCTTAGTTCCCTAGGGTTGCTGTAACAGAAATAACACAAGTGGAGGGCTTTAACAAAGAAATTTATTCTTTTGCGGTCTAGGAGGCCAGAAGTCCAAATTCAGGGTGCACTCTCCAGGGGATGGCTTTCTCTCTGTGTCACCTCTGGAGGAAGATCCTTTTTATCAATCTTCCCCAGTAGAGGCACTTCTCAGCACAGGGACCCTGGGTCCTGAGGACATGATGTTCTTCTCTTTGCTCTTGTTACTTGGTGGCACAAGGTCCCCATATCTCTCTCCTAGCTTTTTTCTTTTATATTATATCTCAAAAGAGATTGACTTAAAGCAGAACCTAATCTTGTAGACTGAGTCCTATCTCTTTAAGAGAACTGTCTCTAATCCTGCCTCATTAATATCATAGAGATAAGATCCATGTCACGTAGGAAAATCACATCAGATGACAAAGTGGTAGACAGTCACACAATACTGGGAATCATGGCCTAGTCAAGTTGACATGTATTTTGTGGGAGACATAACTCAATCTGTGACAGGGTGCTTTAAGAATTCAATTTCAAATTGTTTAGAAATGGATTCCTCTGAGTTTGTGAAAAGTAACTGTGAAAGAAACAATCTACTATGGTCCCAGCAGGAACTTCATATTCGTCAGGTCGGGTAGCGCATAGAAGTGTTAGAAGTGTAATCATTCGCTGGTCCAAAATACTGTATAGATGCTGTTGATCAGAATGTCTCACTTGGTTTCTCCACTCTTGGTTGTGTTGACATCCTGTGCTGAATAATTCTTCCTTGGTGGGGGGCTATCCTGTGTATTATAGGATATGTAGCCGTATCCTTGGCCACTACCCACTACATGCCAGTGACACTGTCCCCTACTCCCAGTTGTAGCAACTGAGAATGTCCTCCCTGGCAGAGAACCACTGAGATTTTGGAGCACTGTGTCTTGTCGCCAATGCTGTAGCTCATAACTTAGGTCCCAATTCCTTGCACCTTATCTGGGAGATAGCCTGTGAAGACTGAAATTAGGTGAAGGCTGTAGAAATCTTGGCACCATGAAGCCCACTGCTCCTGTCTGTGGACTACTAATGGGCCTGAGTCTCTGGTTCTGACAAGGAGTAATCCCAATTGGCTGGACCTATGGACACTACGGACACTGACATGGAAGTGGCTTGGGCAAAGATGGGGTGGTAAAGCAAGTTTGAGCCTGGCCGGTGTCCCGCTGCCTGGAGGTAATGTACGGATGGCCTCCCAACCTGAGAACCAAGAGCATCACCTGGCTATGAAGTCACATGTGTCTGATTTAGTTGGGCCTAAGCACAATCTGGAAACCCTGGTGACACAGTGGTTAAGTGCTACAGCTGGTAACCAAAAGGTTGGTGGTTCAAGTCTACCAGGTGCTCTTTAGAAACTCTATGGGGCAGTTCTACTCTGTGTATAAGGTTGCTATGAGGCAGAATTGACTTGATGGCAGTGGGTTTGGGTTTGGGTTGAGCCCTGTCCAGGAGTACAGGAAGTGTGTGTGACCATGATTGTATGTCCCTGTAGCCCTTCTCTTTTACTTCAGGTGCAAGACATACTGGTAAATGCCACTGTCTGCTCTCTTAGCAGATGGTCTTGGGTCTGGATGGGAAGTGGCCCTTGCTGGACAAGCACATGATTGATGAAACTGTTTAACATCTGCCAATTCACTCCCTGTGGCCTGGACTATAGGGAACTACCAGCTGTCTGAAGCTCAGTAGCTCATAACCTTTTTTAGGTCTGAAGAAAGCTTTGGACCTTTGCCTAGAAATATGTATCACATACACATTTACCCACCCACACACAGATTGTATCTATAATTTCTGACGCTCAACCACACATTGCAAATTATTAAGAACCCTTGCCGGAGGACATTGTAGTTCCTGAACTCTGGCTGGATCCTGAGAGCCACCTCTCACAGTTTACCCCTGGGGTAGCCCTTGCAGACACTGCCTCTTCTTTGGACTCTTGCATGTGGCCAGCCCACTGCTGCTGCCACACTGTCACTGCCAGGCTCTGACCCTCTCTTTGGGCTTTCTGCCATGTTTCCATAATGAGGGTTCCACAGGCACAACTGAGAGCACATGAAGGAGGGAGGGAGGCTGAAGACACTTGTGTGGCATCCAGTTTTTGCTCTTGGTCTAAGCAATCAAATCACCAAATAACTATTTTTTTTTTAATTGTGCTTTAATTGAAAATAGGCAGCACAAATTGTTTTCTCATTCAAAAATTTATGTAGAAATTGTTTGGTGACCGTCATTGCAATCTCCTTAATGTGTCTCTACTCCCCCTTTCCCTTTCCAGCCCAAGTCCCCATGTCCCTTTGTTCAGTTTTCCTGTCCCTTCCTGCTTTCTCATCTTTGATTTCGGACAGGTGGTGCCCATTTGGGCTCAGATGTTTGACTGAACTCGGGGGCACCGTCCTCACTTGTCTTACTGTTTGTTTCAGAGGACTGTCAACTCTTCAGCTCAAAGGTGGACTTTGAGAGTGGCTCTGGTTCTAAATTAACAGTATGTCACTGTGTGGAGTCAATTCTGACTTGTTGTGACCCAATAGGACAGAGCAGAACTGCCCCATAAGTTTTCCAAGAAATGGCTGGGAGATTTGAACTCCTAGTCTTTTGGTTAGCAGGCAAATGCTTAAACAGTGGTGCCGTTAGACCAGTAAGTCTGGTCTTTCTTGTGTGAATTTGCATTTTGTTCCACAACTTTATCCTGCTCGGTCCAAGATGTTCTCCTGTGATCCTTGTCACAGAGGTCGGGTGGTAGCTGGACACCGTCTAGTTCTTCTGGACTTAGGCTGGTGAAGGCTGAGGTTAATGTGGTCAATTAGTCCTCTGGACTAAAGTCTTCCTGGTGTCTTTGCCTTTCTTCATTCTCCTTTGCTCCAAACGGGGTGGGACCAACAGATATATCCTAGATGGCCACTCACAAGCTTTTAAGACCCCAGACACTACTCATTAAAGTGGGAGGTAAAGCATTTTCTTTATGAACTATATTACATCAGTTGACCTAAATGTCTCCCGAGTGCATGGGCCCAAGCCCTCAGCCCCAGTAAGGGTTATGGGTGTCTCTAGGAAGCTTCTATGGCTCTACTTTAGTCTACTTGTGTTGACTTCCCCTTGTATTGCATGTTGTCTTTCCGTCACCAAGGTTACCTGTCGTCTACTAGCTATTTAGTGATTCTCCCTCTCTATCTCTCCCCACCTTGTGACTATTGAAGACTGTTTTTTTCTATGTGTAAACTTTTTCTTGGGTTTTTACAATAGTGTTCACATACAATATTTGTCCTTTTGGGACTGATTTATTTCACTCAGCATAATGTCCTCAAGGTCCATCTATATTGCAAGATGCTGTGGAGATTCATCATTACTGTTTATTATCATATACTATTCTCTTGTGTGTATGACCACAATTTGTTTATCCATTCATCTAAGTGATAGGCACTCAGATTTCTTTCCCCATCTTTTTTTTTTAAGGCAGACAACCTTTTTAAATTTTCACTTAGAGAAAATGCAAAAAGTGTCTCATGAAATTAAAAGATGAACAAAAAAGAAAGTCAAACGGACTCCCCCTCACCCCTTCACTGATGGCACTCATCCTGAATAAACAAAAAGACCAACTGAGGACCCAGCTTCTAAGGGGAAAGAAGTATGTGCAAACATAAAGAAAGTTTCCCCTACCCCCCAAATCCATGTTCCCTTTTAAATTCACAAATAGGATAATTTTTTCCACCTGTTTTCTTTCTTTAATCTTGTGTGATAGAACTTCCAGTCAGAGATTTAGTTCATTCCCCACCCCACCCCCCTACTTTGTAGAAAATCAGTAAAAATGCAGTAGGTGTGAAGGTCATAAAACTGAATTTCTTTCCTCAAACATCAGATGCCCAGGCAGATGGAGCTCACAGTCAGACAGTAAAGTCTTTGCACAGTTTGTGGTTTCAGTATTTCCTTTTTATTATATTTTGGCAATTTTCTTTAATTATAAATATTGGAATTCAGTTTCAAAAAAGAAAGGTAGCTTCATTGGCTTTTAAAATTGTATTTACAACCATGATCCATTCATGCTGTTTGTTGTACTAGGGTGTATAATTTTGCGGGGGGTGCGGACTGTTTCCTTTTAAATGGCTCTGAGAGACAAGCAGTGATTTTTGGGAGCTGCTCGTTTTAGCTGCCTATTCCAGCTCTGCCCCCTTCTTGTGGAGGTAATGTGGTGACAGCCCCCATCTGCCATGGCTGTCCTTCTCTCACAGACAAGGTAGAGGAGGAAGCCTACATGGGAAGTGGCTAGGGGACTGTGGCGCACTTCAGAGTCTGACTTTTCTGAGGTTCCAAGTATGCTTGCCCTAAATACAGGTCTCTGTGGGTGCCTGGACCTCCTTGGTTTATAAAAAGTTCTTTCTAAGGTAGAGAGTTTTTCCGTTGACTATGTCTGTGGAAAGAGACAATGGAAAAGCTCAATATCAGCAGTCAGAACAAGACCAGGTGCTGACTGTGGCAGAGACCATCAACTGCGCTCATATGCACAGTCAAATTGACAATGAAGAAGATTAGAACAAGTCCATGAGAGCCAAAGTACGACTTTGAGTATATCCTACGTAAGTTTAGAGATCATTTCAGGAACAGATTTGATACATCGAACACTAATGACCAAAGACCAGAGGAGTTGTGGAATGACATCAAAGGCATCATCCATGAAGAAAGCAAGAGGTCATTAAAAAGACAGGAAGGAAAGAAAAGATCAAACTGGATGTCAGAAGAGCCTCTGAAACTTGCTGTTAAACATCGAATAGTTAAAGCAAAAGGAATGATGAAGTAAATTAATTGAACAGAAGATTTCAAAGGGCAGCTCGAGAAGACAAAGTAAAGTATTATAATAACATACACAAAGAGCTGGAAATAGGAAACCAACAGGGAAGAACATGCTCTGCATTTCTCAAGCTGAAAGAACTGAAGAAAAAATTCAAGTCTTGAGTTGTAATAGTGAAGGATTATACAGGGAAAATACTAAACAACTCAAGAAGCATCAAAGGATGATGGAAAGAATAGACACTGTCATTAAACCAGAAAGAAATGGTCGACATTTGACCATTTCAAGAGGTAGCACACTTGTGTGATCAGGAACCAACAGTACTGAAGGAAGAAGGTGAAGGTGCATTGAAGGCACTGACAAAAACCAAGGCTCAGGAATTGACTGAATATCAATTGAGATGTTTCAACAAATGGATACAACACTGGAAGTGCTCATTTGTTGTGCCAAGAAATTCTGAGGACAGCTACCTGGCTAAATGACTGGAAGAGATCCATGTTTATGTCAATTCCCAAGAAAGGTGATCCAACAGAATGGAAGCACTATTGAACAATAACATTAATATCACATGCAAGTAAAATTTTGCACAGGATCATTCAAAAGCAACAGCAATGATATATTGACAAGAAAACTGCCAAAAATTCAAGACAGATTCAGAAGAGGATGTGGAACCAGGGCTATCATTGCTGATGTCAGATGGGTCTTGGCTGAAAGCAGAGAATACTACAAAGATGTTTACTTGTGTTTCATTGACTATGCAAAGATATTCAACTGGGCTGATCATAACAAATTATGAATAGCATTGTGGAGAATGGCAATTCCAGAACAACTGTGCTCATGAGAAATCTGTATATGGACCATGAGGCAGTCATACAAACAAAACAAGAGGACATTGCATGGTTTAATGTCAGGAAAGGTGCACATTAGAGTCGCATCATTTCACCATACTTTTTCAATTGTGTGCCAAGCCAACAATCTGAAAAGCTGAACTATATGAAGAATGAGGCATCAGGTTTGGAGGAAGACTCATTAATAACATGTGTTACTATGTAGTTGTTATGTACCGTTGAGTTGATTCCTACTTACAGTGACTCAGTAGGACAGAGTAGAACTGCCCCATTGGGTTTCTGAGGTTGAAATCTTTATAGGAGCAGATCACCAGATCTTTTTCTTCTGTGGAGCATCCCTTGGGTTCAAAACATCGACCTTTTGGTTCGCAGTTGAGTGCTTAGTCACTGCACCAACAAGCCTCCTTTTAGAGTTACTGTACCCATGAACCCATTGCCATCGAGTTGATTCTGATTCATAGTAACCCTATAGAACAGACGAGAACTGCCTGTAGAGTTTCCAGGGAGTGCCTGATGCATTTGAACTGCTGACCTTTTGGTTAGCAGCTGTAGCTCTTAACCACTACACCACCAGAGTTTCTTTCCAAACTGCAGGACCTAGTGATTCCACTCTTAGATGCAAAACTCAAGACAGTTGAAAACATATGTCTACACAAAAATGTAAACAACAGTGTTCATACAGCGATTTTCATAATAGTCAACAAGTGAAAAGAATCCAAATGTTTACTAACCAACGAATGGATAAAATATTATACATATCACAACCTGGATAGATGTTAAAAACATCATGCCAGTTAAAAGAAGCCAGTCACAAAAGATCGCATGCTGTATAATTCCATTTATGTGAAATGCTCAGTACAGGCAAATCTGTGGACATAGGAAGTCAATTAGCAGTAGCCAAGGAGAATGAGAAGCTCATAAGTCAGGAAGTTTCTTTCTGGAATGATGAAAGTGTTCTGGAACTGAATTGTGGAGGTGGTTGCCCAGCTCTGATATGCACTATAAAATGGTAAATTTTATGATATGTGAATTATATCTCTAAAGATTTTCTTGTAAAAGAAAGTTTGGAAAAAATAGAAGAATCAGTCATACTGCCAGTTTTGTAACAAAACTACTGATTTTTTAAATGTATACTTTAAAATATACATATAAATTAGTATATATATCTTTCATTTTATCATGAACATTTTCCATGTCATCACCCAGTCTTTGTTTTCATAGTTATAAGGGCTCCATATAATAAAAGTACAGGGGATTTACCAGCCAGTTTCTCTTTTTATTATTAGACATATAGACTGTAGGTTTTCATTATTTTAAATAACACTGCAAAGGAATTTCTTGTGTATATAACCTTTGTCTATATTTGAAATTCTTTCTTTAAGAAAAATTCACTGAAGTAGGAGTAATGGGCCCAAACAGAATAACTGGGTCGAAGCATGTTGATCTGTGATGCAGTTGCTTCTGGCCAATTCCTCTGCTATAGTTTTTATCAATGTCATGGGCAAAATGGGAATACGAACGAGGTGGTGACTGTTCCACCCTGAGAGCTCTAGGCAGCTGAAGAGTAGGGGACAGTCAGCTACTCAGGTCAAGTACCAGTGGACAGACAGCTCTGGGAGTGGACCCTTTCTTGAACTTTCACCAGCAGTGCTATCTGATTGACTGGCATTCCTCTCCTTGGGCAAAGGTGGAATTCTTGGGGTTCTCCCAATCTGTTAACTTTTCTGGAACACTATACAGTGGTTCAAACACCTAGACTCATAAAGTAACCACCATACAAGCAGAGGACATGCACAGTTGATAAGAACTATTTATAGCCAATAAACATGTAAAAATATGTTTGACCTCAGTCATAGCTATGCAAAGCAAAACAATGAGATGCCATTTTTCGCCTATCAGATTGGCAGACAAGTATCAAACTTGATAATGCCCAGTGTTTACAAGATTATGGGGAAATAGGCACTGTCATAGACTGTTGCTCTGAATGTAAGCAGAGTCAATTCTTATGTAGGACAATTTGGCAGTGTCTGTCAACACTTGTAATGTTTATACTCACTGGCTCAGCAATTCTATGGCTAGGAATTTACTTTAGTGATATTGAGGCAAAACTGTGCCAAAATTGTGTGCAATCATGTTCATTGCAACATTGTTTGTAATACCATAAAATCTGGAAGGCATGTAGACACCCATCAACAGGAGACCATTTAAATATAGCTATAAAATGGAAAATATGCCATCATTAAGACATGAGGTAAACTGTATGTGCCAATATGGGAAGATTTTCTAGATATGTTATGATGAATAAAGCCACTGTGCATAACAGTATGAGCTCATTTGTATTAAATAAATAGATATGTGAATATATACAGACTTTTTTTTTCTCCCAGGCAGGATACATAAGAGTGGTGACAACTTCTGGAGACTGCTCTAGGATCTAAGGGTTAGAGGGAAGAGAAGGTATGTTTTTGGTTTTTATCTGAGACTTTTCTATAATACTTGAATTTTTTAAAACCATGTAAATGTAATTTTTTTTGGTTGTGCTTTAGATGAAAGCATACAGCTCAAATTAGTTTCTCATACAAAACTTTATACACATTCTTATGTGACAATCCCTGCAATCCCTGTACTGTGACAGCACACTTCCCCTTTCTACCCTGGGTGTCCCTTATCCATCCAACCAGCTTCTGTCCCTTCCTGCCTTCTCATCCTGTCTCCGGACAGGAGCTGTACAACTGTTTTTTTTTTTTTTAAAAAAAAAAAAAAAAAAACCACAGGGAAATAAAGAAGGAGAAGGGGGCCCCTTAAATGAGAGATTACAATTTCTTGATGCAGGACAACCTTGTTTCAGCTGCATTGATAAAAGTGTTGTGACCAAGTCATTTGTGTTTTAGAAAAATCACCCAGACAGCAGCCCAGAAGATAGAGGGGACACATGAGTCAGGGTGACTCATCAGAAGGCTTTTACAACAGAGCAGGGCTCAAATTTTAGAAGGTAATGGTGGGAGCGGAGGCAAGACTAGGTAGCAGAGTTCTTAAAAAGCGATACTGACAGCCTTGGTGCCTGATTGAACGTGATGGTTAAGACTGTGTGTCAACTTGGCTGGGCCATGATTCTTGGTGTTCTGGCAGGTCCCATAATGTGATCCCTTCCCTGCTGAGATCTGATATGTGATCACCCCATGACAGGATCTGCTGTGAGTAGCCAACCAGTTGAAAGGGACTTTCCTTGGGTGCATGGCCTGCAGCCAAATATAGGCAGATGTTCTAGCTTTCACTTGCTCTGGATCCTGCAGGTGGCACTTGTTCATCTGATCTCCAGTTCCTGGCACTTGAGCTAACAGCTTACCTGTGGTTGTGCCTGCCAGTCACGGGATTCATCTATCTTCACAGCCTGTGAGCAAGATCTTTGCTTTCTAACTTGCAGTTCTTATGTTCGCCAGTCCCTGTGGCTACATGAATCAGGAGAAGCCTCTACCCTGAACCACAGACTCGGGACCTTGCAGCCCTTACAACCACTTGAGCCATTTCTGTCACATAAATGTCTGTGTATACTTATACTCTTTACTGGTTTTCCTCTGGAGAACCTGACCTAGGACATGGGATGAAGAGGATGCGGAAGAGTAAGGAATTCAAGATGAGGCCCAGGTGTCTGCCTTGGGCAACTCAGTGCATGGTGACACTGTTCAAAGAAACACTCAGAAAGAGGGAGGGGCGGAAGGGGTGAGGACGAAAAGAAGGAGTTCTGTTTTGAATATGTTGAGCTTGAGGAGCCTTAGGGACCCACAAGCGAAGATATCTCCCAGACATGTGACTCTGGAGCTCAGAATTCTGGGTTGGAGATGGGACACACCAGATGAGGTGGTCGTCCAAACTGAGAATAGAGTAACCGTGTGGAACAAAAGGAGGCCAAGTCCACGAAAGGAACCAGGTAGGGAGGCTGAGAAGTGATCAGAGCCATCTAGGGAACACAAGGCAGGAAGGAGATGACAGATGACTGCTCTCTTCCAGCTGTACACTGCAGCTGATTAAGCTACTCCATCACCAGCACCAATTCTTCTCTTGTCACACCTGCTCAGCAAAACCCCAACTCTGGATTTTCTGCTTATGCTCCTGAAAATGGTCAGGGAGACTGGCTCCAACCCAAATTCATGGTTTGTACTCCACTGGGTGCTGTCAGTGCTACCTGTCAGTCATTTTTACTTGTCCTCAGCTCTCCTGCTTCACAGTTAACTCTAGATTTTTGCTTCTTAAATCTCACCTCCACTCTCATCTTGATGACCTGTCTTATCTTCCTGCTTCCAGGGATAAGTTCCTTTACTCTTCAGCCCCATCTTTTCAAGTGTATCTAAGACCACACTTACCTTCTTTCCCAAGTACTTAGCCTCCAATAAGGAGGCTCAGCTCCTGTTTAGCTTTAGCATCTGTTATGGACTGAACTGCGTCCCCCCAAAATGTGTGTAGCCATTTGGCTGGGCCATTGATTGTCCCAGTTTTGTGATTTCCCTATGCTGTACATTAAAGATGTTTAAGGTGGGAATGTAAATCTCTTCTAAGGTCTCTTCCCTGCTCCACTGTAAAGGGAGTTTCCCTGGAGTGTGCGTTGCATCACCTTTTATCCTTTTATTCTACAAAAGATAAAAGGAAGAGAAGCAAGCAAGCAGCACTGGAAGAAGAGCACATCCTTTGGACCTGAGGTTCCTGCACCAAGATGCTCCTGGACCAAAGACTGTTACAACACAAGGACTTTTCTTCAGAGCTGACAGAGTGAAAGCCTTGCCCTGGAGCAGACACCCTGAATGCAAATTTGTAGCCTACCTGACTGTGTAAGAATAAACTATCCTTTGTTAAAGTCGTCCACTCTGTGGTATTTCTGTTAGAGCAGCATCCCTCCAGAAATCCATCCTAACTGTGTTCCATTCCTGAACCTATCTGTTCCTTCTTCTGCCTGTGCAATGTCAGATATGGCAGAAGGAACCGAAGGTGTTTGTTACGGAAATAACAACAAAGGAGATCAAATGTGTACCATGTTCCTTTTTTTTTTTTTTAAAAAAGAATGTTATTTTTTAATCAGTAGCCTTGTAAACAAGTATTCACATCAGGACTCAGAGGCAAAAGCAGAGACCCTGAAACTGTTATCTTCCTCTAACTTCTCAGGCTGGAGCAGAGTTTAAACCAGGCCAGACTTGTTCTAGTGCTGGCTACAACCTCTCTGCATCACAATCCAGCCACACTGTCTGGCAACTGGCTTGTATGACTAGGAACCATAAATCAGAACTTCAGTGAAGCCCGAGTATGATCGTTCAGGCTGCAATCAACTTGGCTGGGCTGTGATTCTCAGGGCTTTGGCAGTTACAATGTAGTCTAGCAGCGGTGTGATGAACAAATCACTTTCCTGATGGGATCTTCAGTGACTAGCCAGTCAGTTAAAAGAGAGTTTCATTGGGCGTGTAGCCTGCATTCAATATATGGGCACTCTCTGATAAAGCTCTCTGACTTTTGTTCTGCTTTGGATCCTGCATTTGACTCATCAGCACCTGACCTCCAGCTCTTGGGACCTGGGCTAGCAGGTGTCATCTTACTTGCATGTCTTGAAATTTGTCAGCCTTTGTAGCCGTGAGGCACCAGCCTGCCATTTGACCTGTGGGTTTTGGGTTTTTCAGTCTCTGTAATTACCTGAGTCAGGAAAAGCTTCCAGCCTGATACCTGATCCATGGACTTGAGACTTGCCAATCTCTACAACCATGTGAGCTGTTTCCTCGAGATAAAGCTCTCGCTATACATATATATATATAGGTATATTAGGAAGCTCTAGTGGTGTAGTGGGTTAAGTGCTATGTCTGCTAACCAAAAGGTCAGTGGTTCAAATCCGCCATGCACTCCTTGGAAACTCTCTGGGGCAGTTCTACTGTGACATTCAGGGTTGCTATGAGTCTAACCTGACTTGATGGCAGTGGTTTCTAGATGTATATACGTGTATATATAACCCACTGCCGTTGAGTCTGGATGGACTCATAATGACCTTATAGGTCAGAGTAGAACTGCCCCCATCGGGTTTCTGAGGAGCACCTGGCAGATTCTAAATGTGTGTGTGTGTGTATTTATCTCCAAACACAGCACCATCAAGTCCATTCTGACTCATAGTGACCCTGTAGGACAGAGTAGAACTGCCCAATAGAGTTCCTAAGGAGCGCTTGGTGGATTTTGGTTAGCAGACATGGCTCTTAACCACTATGCCACCAGGGTTTATATATGGAAACCCTGGTGGCATAGTGGTTAGAATATGTATGCTTCATTGGTTTTGCTTTTCTAGAGAACCCAGCCCAAAACACCAGCATTCCAGGGCCTTCAGCTCAATCATAGTCTAATTTATTTGCTTGATGAATGTGTTTCAGGATCCATCCGGGCCAAGTATGGCTTCAGGCAGCCACTGGAAACACCCCAGCATCTCTAGAGTCTTTGGAAACTTTCATCCGCGGTTGGATATCTTTCCATTCCAGATACGTCTTATCTTGATTTCTCTGAAACCAAACACACTCTGGCCAGGCCTAACCACCTACCTGGCTACTTTTAGGACCAATTAGTAAATATTTGAGGGCAGCCGCTTTTTGGTCAAGAATTACTATGGTATTGGCTAATACCTATTGAACACTTAGTGTTTATGCCAGGTGCTGGCATGTGTTGAATATTTGTCATTAGGGATGTTTGAGTCAGTTCTGACTCACAGTGACCCTACCTACATACAACAGAATGAAATACTGCCTGGTCCTGCGCTATCCTCTCAGTCATCGTTACGCTTGAGTTTATGGTTGTGGCCAATGTGTCAGTCTATCTTGTTGAGGGTCTTTCTCTTTTTTGCTGACCCTCTATTTTACGAAACATGATGTCCTTCTCCAGGAACTGGTCCCTCCTGATAACATGTCTAAAATATATGAGACGAAGTCTCACCATCCTTGCTTCTAATGAGCATTCTGGCTGCAGCACTTCTTCCAACAGAGACTTATTTTTTCTTCTGGGAGTCCATGGTATATTCAGTATTCTTCACCAACACCATAATTCAAAGGCATTAGTTCTTCTATTGTCTTTATTCCTTGTTCAGCTTTCACATGCACATGAAGCCACTGAAAACACCATGGCTTGGGTCAGGCACACGTTAGTCCTTGAAGTGGGATATCTTTGCTTTTAACACTTTAAAGAGAACTTTTGCAGAAGATTTGTCTAATACAATGTATCTTTTGATTTCTTGATTGTGGCTTTTGTGGGTGTTGATTGTGGGTACAAATAAAATGAAATCATTGACAACTTCAGTATTTTCTCCATTTATCATGAGGCTGCTTATTGGTTGACTTGTGAGGGTTTTTGTTTTCTTGATGTTTAGGTATAAACCATGCTGAAGGCTGTGGTCTTTGATCTTCAGGAGGTGCTCTGAGTCTTCTTCACTTTCAGCAAGAAAGGTTGTGTCATCTGTGTATCTCAGATTGTGAATGCATCTTCCTCCAATCTTGATGCCATGTTCTTCACACAGTCTAGCTCCTCATGTTATTTGCTCTGCACACAGAATGAATAAATATGGTGAAAGAATACAATGTCAGTGTACTCCATTCAGTGTCCCCTTGTTCTCTACAAATGACTTCTTGTCTAAGTACTGCTTCCTCACTAGCACAACTAAAGTGTACTGAAATTCTTGTTCTTCACAATGGTATCCATAATTTGTTATGATCCACACAGCTGAATGCCTTCTCATAGACAATAAAACACAAGTAAACGTCATTTGGTATTCTCTGCTTTTAGCCCACATCCATCCATATGACACCAGCAATATCCCCAGTTCCACGTCCTTTTCTGAGTCCAGCCTGAATTTCTAGCAGTTCCTGTTGACGTACTGCTGCAACTGCTTTTGAATGATCTTCAGCAAAATTTTACCTGTGCATGATATTCATCACATCGTTCCATAATTTCTGCCTTCTGTTGGATCGTTTTTCTTTGGAATGGGTGCAAATATGGATCTCTTCCACTGGATCTCTTCCAGTGGGTTGGCCAGTTATCTGTCTTCTAAATTTTCTGGCATAGACAGTGAGCATCTCCAGTGGTGTTGTGTCTGTTTGCGAAAGTACCTCAAGTGGTATTCTGTCAATTTCCGGAGCCTTGTTTTTCACCAGTGCCTTCAGTGCACTGGTGAAATGAAGGACTCCTTCCTTCATTATCACTGATTCTTTTCTTTTTAATTTTTATTTAACATAACTGAGTGAAAATGTACATTCACATATAAATTTACATGCCCCCCTATATGCAGCTTCCACTGCTCTCCCTGTCTGGTGACAGCACACTATTCCTCTCTGCTCCATACATGTCTCATCCTCCCAACAGTCTCCTTTCCCCTCCTGTCCGTCCACTCCCCTTCCTCCAGCCAGCGGTCAGCAAGATGATATCCTATAGATGTACAGAATCATAAAGTGCTTCCAATATATGGTCAGTCTGCATTGCCAAGTCCAATCCATTCCTGTCCAAAGAGTGGACCTTTGTTATAATTTATGGGAAAGGGCAGCATCAAGGCAGGGGGCCATGCTCTTAGAGGAACCCCGAAACCGCTGGACCATCAATTGAGGTCTTTTAGTGGAGATCTCATGATGCACCTCTTTATTCTTGTGTTGCCAATCACTGATTCTTGATTATGTGGCACCTTCTGAAATGGTTGAACGTCAGCAAGTTCTTTTTGATACAGTGACTGCATATTTCTTACATCTTCTTTTGGTGGTTTCTGAATTGTTTAATATTTTTTCCCTACAGAATCCTTCAGTACTGCAACTTGAGGCTTAAGTTTTTTCTTCAGTTCTTTCAGCTCGAGAAATGCCAAGTATGTTCTTTCTTTTCAGTTTTCTGTCTCCAGGTCTTTGTGCGCATCATTATAATAGTTTACTTTGTCTTCTTGAGCTGCTCTTTGAAAGCTTCTGTTCAGTTCTTTTATGTGATCACTTTGTTCCTTTTGCTTTAGCTACTCTGTGGGCAAGGACAACTTTCAGAGTCTCTTCTGACATTCATTTTGGTCTTTTTTCTTGTCTTTTAAATGACCTCTTGCTTTCTTCGTGTATGATGTCCTTGATGTCCTTCTACAACTCCTCTGGTCTTCTTGAGATGGTCTCTAAACGCTGGTGGAATATAATCAAGATCATACTTTGACTCTTGTGGGCTTGATCTAATCACCTTCAGCTTCCACTTGAACTTACACACAACAGCAATTCATGGTCTAGTCCACAGTTAGCCCTTGGTCTTGTTCTGACTGATAATATTGAGCTTTTCCATTATCTTTTTCCACAGATGTAGTCAATTTTATTCTGTGTGTGACGGCACTTGGCTTTGGCTTCATCTGGTGAGGTCCACGTGCACAGTTGTCATTTATGTTGTTGGCTAAAAAGGTATTTGCAATGAAGCAGTTACTGGTCTTGCAAAATTCTATTACATGATCTCCAGCGCAGTTTCTATCACTAAGGCCATATTTTCCTGCTACTAATTCCTCTTCTTTATTTCCAACTTTCACCTTCCAATCACCATTATCAGTGCATCCTGATCGCATGTTTGATCACTTTCAGACTGTAAAAGTTGGCAAAAGTCTTTAATTTCTTCATCTTTGGCCTCAGTGGTTGGTACAAATCTTGAATAATAGTTGTAACTAATTGGTCTTCCTTGTAGGTGTTTAGATATTATGCTATCACTGACTACATTGTACTTCAGGATAGATCTTGAAATTTTCTTTTTATGATGAATGTTATGCCATTCTTTTCAATTTGTCATTCTCGGCATCGTATACCATATAATTGTTTGATTCAGAATGACCAATACCAGTCCATTTCAGCTCACCGATGCCTAGGATATTGGTGTTTATGTGTTGCATTTCATCTAAAACAATTTTTAAAAATTGTGATTAAGTGAAAGTTTATAATTCAACTCAATTTTGCATAGTCATCTCTCTGCAACTCTATCTATCCTCCTTACCTTGTGACAGTACCCTGTTCCATTCCATTTTCAACAGCTTCCAGGTTTCCTAGATTTGTTCTTTGTACATTTCATGTTCTAATTATTAATGGAAGTTTGTAGCTATTTCTTTTCAAGTCATGCCATATCAGAGCATGAAGTCCTGAAAGCTTGACTCCATCTACATTATTAGGGTCGATTTTACTTGGGGGAAGCAGCTCTTCCCTAGCAGAATTTTAAATGCCGTCCAACCTGGTGGGCTCACCTTCTGGCACTGTATCAGGCAATGTCCTCTCCTATTCATTAAGGTTTTCACTGGCCAGTTTTTTCAGAAGTAAGTTGTCAGGTCCTTCTTCCTCATTTATCTTGGTCTGGAAGCTCTGTCAAAACCTACACACCAATGGTGACCCTGATGGTGTTTGAAATACCAGTGGCAAAGCTTCTAGTGTCACGGTAACACTCAAGCCGCGACACGACAACAAACTGACAGACATGCTTAATGTTTTGTATATATTAATCTGAAAATCACTTTTTTAAGTGATAAAACTATCTGGTGCAATTGTGAACAATTTGTGTCTACAGATACGAGTGACTGTGAATGCTGGGATGTTACTTTTGTGGGCCTCATCATTTGTCTAAAAACCCCTTCTCAGTCTCCCCTAACTCTCTACCTACTCCCCATCCCCACCAACAGAAATGCCTTCTTCCCTGAGACCAGCCTTCTGCGGCTTCTGTCTGCAGAACTTTCATCTGGTCCTTTCCCTCCTCCCGGGGCCCCCCTGTCCTGGCTGGGGGCCATGGTGGGGGGATCTTGTTCTCTGCATCCAGCAATCCTCTCCTTTCAGTGACTTACAGCTTCCACTTGCGTGGAAGATACCTCTGGCTGGGGTGGTCGCCACGATGGGTCTGACCCTTCAGGTAGCCAAGGATCATACGCAGTTATCTTAAAGTGCATATCTAAGACAAAAACTCTGAGATAGGGGCAATTCAATTTGGAAATTTCCTTGGAAAAAAAGAAAAAAAAAATAGGAGAAATCCTTCTCTAGACGCGTCTGTCCAGTTTGTAACTTTAGGCCTCAGGAGGAGAAAAACCTAGACAAATAAATCTGGGCTGCTGAAGGCAAAGAGGCATTTGTTAGCAGAGTGAAACACTGTCCTCACAGGGTGCACTGTGCTGCTGGCCTGGGAACAAGTTGTTTTATCCTGACATCGGCGCCTGAGGCCTAGGTCTGGCTGCCCCCACAGAATCACTGAGAAAGCAGCGGCCTGAGAAGGAGAAGTGGCCCTTGTGGCCAGCTTGGCCTGCTGCCTCCCCTCTTCTCTGCCTTGTCCCTCTGGGCTCTATCCTCTGCCCCAGAACCCTGCTCTCCCATCACTCTGGCTTCTCCTGGGTCCTTTAAAGCTTGTTTTTTGGAAGGAGACTAGAGGGAATGCAAGATTTAAAAATTTAGAGAACACACAGGCAGATTGCAGAAGCCATGCTGTCCTTCACCCTAGCAGCGTAATTGCTTTCTCTTCTGTTTCAGGGACCTTGGTAGTGAAACAGAAACCCTGGTGGCGTGGTGTTTAAGCGCTACAGCTTCTAACTAGAAGTCGGGAGTTCAAATCCACCAGGATCTCTTTGGAGAGCCTATGGGGCAGTTCTACTCTGTCCTGTAGAGTCACTATGAGTTGGAATTGACTCAACATCAATGAGTTTGGGGTTTTGTGGTGATGCAACTTTAGCCCTGGGCCGTGAAGCGAAAGGTTGGCAGTTTGAACCAATCTGGTGGCTCTGCAGAGTAAGACCTGGTGATCTGCTCTTATAGAGACTACAGCTTAGCAAACCCTCTAGGACAATTCTACTCTGTCACGTGGTGCCACTATAGGAAGAAAGCCAACTCAGTGGTACCTAACAGTAGTCAACAGGAACAACATTGTTTCCACTTGGCTACATAGAGTCAAAACAGCCAACAGCAGCATTCTGAATCTTCTCCCTGGGCCTGGGGGCCAGCACAGCCCCCAAGTTCTGACTTGCTTCTGTGTAAAGTGGATTAGCACTTTTCCATCCTCTACAGCTGCCCCGGCCCTCAGGCTTGATGGGAATCAAAACAGAGATTACCTTATTTGACTTAAAAAAAAAGTTTTCCACTTGAAAGAATTCCCCAGAGAAATACACTAGAGCTTACACATATGCAACTTGGAATTGGATTTTAAAAATAGTTTTGCCAGCTGTTGGCTGGATTGTGCTTCAGGTTGTTGTCCTTGATGGACATTGGCTCCATCTGGGAAGCGAGTCCACTAGGGATGGAGGAGCTGCCAAGGCCACAGGATTCTAGATGCCTGGAGGCTTGCCCAGAAGCTGTGGCAGTTGTTGCCGTGAGCCTCGGTGCCCTGGCACTGAGCTCCAAGCTTCACCCAAGAAGCTGATGCCAGAGCTGAGGCCTGCTCCCCTGGCCCTAACCTCGCCCATGTGGCCTCTTCTCAGTCAAGTTCTGCAAGAAAAACATAAAGGAGGAGGAGTCTCAGCTAGGAGGGTCTTTCATATACTTTATGGCTAAATATATACATGATTTAGGAGATACACACGGGACCTCTGCCTGCAACTCCCATCCCCTTCCTCTCTTCCTGCCTGACTGCTCTTCATCTCTCAGATCTCAATAAGAATGTCACTTTCTCAGTGAAGCATGAGGGACAGTGGACTGTGTTGTGAATCCTGGCTCAGTCCTTACTAACTGTGTGACATCGGGCTGCTTACTTAACCTCTCTGTGCCCCGCTTTCCTCATCTCTAAGTTGGACACAATACATGTCTCACTGAGGTTGCCATGAGAAGTTTAAATGAGTTATTATACAGTGTATGGAATATGTAAAAGACTTCAAACAGGACCTGGCACTTAGCCAGCATCTGCTCCTAGGACTCCTGTGGCGTATCACTGGCTGTGCTGCCCCAGCCTCTTGTACTCTTCCCGGCAGCACCTAGCCTCCTTCATTGTTTAGTTCTCCCTGAGGACAGGAACCACGCCTGTCTTAGGCTTCACTGCCCAGCCCTCCCAGCTTGAACAGTGCCTGGCTTATCGGATACTGGAAGAACATTGGTTGACTAATTAATGAGTGGCATATAAAATACATGAAATGCTATAAGGCAAGTGTGCTCTGGAAGAGAGACAACTCTGGGCTTTGGGGTCTTTTTCCTCCACCTGTGTCTGCTCCATGTATAAACTCGATCTTTCCATTTCGTTTGTCTGACTGTTGAACAAAGAGAGAGTGGATGTGTTTTGAGTTCCGGGAATATGAGGAGAAGGCTTTGCAGACACATCTTTTGCAGGGAGACTTCCATCTTATCCAGTTTTTCACAATTTATTTAAGTATTAAATACATAGGAAAGAACAAATCACATGTGCAAGGTTTATAAAATGACACTCAACTACTTGTAACCCAGCTGGACACAGGTGACAAGCCACACTGCTGAAGCCCTCTCGTGTCCCCCTTCCCATCCCTGCTGTCTCCTAACTTTTTGTTGGTCATTGCCTTGCTTTCCTTTATACTTTCCTCCCCAAATATGCATCTCTGAACCACATGCTGGTTTTTATATGCTTTTGAACTATGCATAAAAAGAAGTCCTATTGTGTATTTTTTCTCTTCTCACCAGTCAACGTGATGTCTGTGGCATTTGTCTAAACTACAGGACACTGTTGTGGACAGCTGCTGTTGCGTCAACTCTGACTCATGGCCACCTTGTGCAGACTCCTGTACCACCTGCATCACTGTCAGTCAGCTCCAGGCCATTGTGACTGTTGTGTCAGTCCATCTCCCTGAGGGTTTCCTTGTTTCCACTGACCCTCTACCAACCAGGACACTCCTTTCTAGTGAGGGGTCTTGCCTGATGACAGGTCCAGAGTGAATGTGTCCAAGTCTTGCTGTCCTCTCTCCTAAGGTATATTCTGATTGCATTTCTTCTGTGACTGATTTGTTCCTTCTTCCACAGTATATTCAGTGTTATTTGCTAGCATCATGGTTCAGAGGCATCCACTCTTCTTCTGTACTTCTTTTCCATTGTCCAGCTGTCACTGTCATATTCTACTATGTGATGCTCTGCCGTTCTCTTCTCCATGCTTTTATCAATGGACATTTGAGTTGTTTGTAGTTTTTTGCTATTACAGGCAGTGCTGCTATGAACATCCTTGTATGTGACTATTGGACCAGAGTTTCTTGGGGGATATTTCTGGGTCCTAAAGTTTACAAGTTTTCAACTTGTCTAGATAATGCTAATTAGTATTCCAGAGGGAGTCTCATCGGTCCCAAACCTTAGTCTCTGTGACATTCATCTTCAGGCTGTTTCAGACCTGCTATGAAGGGAATAAGGAATATCCCAGACTGGACCCTAGGGTGTCTGTCAGTTTGCTCTCCAGTGGCACCCCACCTCTAGAGGCTAGAAGTGATAGCTTGGCCTGAGCAACTGCGAAAGTCCTCCCTGTGGCTTGGGTAGGTTTTATCCAGCTCATGGCACCATGTAGAGACACATAGACAGGAGCAAACTCTGTTAACCACAAGCCAGAAAGCCCAGTGAAAACCAAACCTATTCAGATATTTGGAAATAATGTTTCAAAATACCTCTTTTCTTTTCAAGACAATGTAAGTTTTGGTATTTCCCTAATGAACTAAAACCCCAAACACCCCAAACCCACCGTTGTTGAGTCAAGTCCGACTCATAGTGACCCTACAGACAGAGAAGAACTTTCCCAGAGAGTTCTGAAGGAGTACCTGGTGGATTTGAACTGCCGAACTTTTGCTTAGCAGCTGTAGTACTTAAGCACTACACTGCTTAATGAACTAGCATTTAAAAATTAGTTTCCTTGTTATAGTTTTCCTTTGAACTCATTGTCTTAAACCTCAAAAATGACTTCATTATAACAGATTTTCAGTGAAGACTGAATTATATTTTTTAGCACTTTCTGTTCCAGGCAGAAGAACTGTTCAGGGGGTCTACCTGCTAAAACCAAGACTGGAAGACCTTGCTTCTGTTTTTCCTGCTCTCTGCAGGATTTTTATATTGGGGTCATTGTGCCTTTCCCCTGGCAACTCTCTGTGACTTTCCCCTGGCAACCCTGCTGTGCTCAGTGACTATTAGTCCAGCCATGTATTGTGGCCCCGTTTCTTTGGACACTCACTGATCATTCAGGAAAATATCTCTGGAAACCATAATTGGGGCAGTTTGTAAGCAAAACCTGTGTAAACAGTAATGAGTTACAGCAATAAGCCAGTATTGTGCAGTAAACCGGTGATGCCCACCCTGGTCTCAGATATCAGTGATGGCGTCACTCACTCTTTTTCTCCCGTCACACATAGTCACACAATCCTGCCAATCCCTCTTTTACACTTTTTCAGCTGCCCGTTCTATCACTGTTCTGGGGCTTTATTCACATCATGCCTGAACCACGCAGGACTGAAATCATCCAAAAGAATCTCCTTGTCTGAAATCCTCCCCATTCTACGCCACCAGTGCTGGAGTCCTGTTTAAAAAAAAAAAATAAACACCAAGACAATAGCAATGACAAAAGCTCATATACAAAAAAATTTTTCCCATGATATCCTTCTCTTCTTCACCCCTAAACTCAAGTGCTTCCATGAAACAAAATCCAGAACCTACAGCCAAGGCATTCAAATTCCTCTGACCCTCATGGCTATGTCTCTAGAAGCCTGCACAAACCTACTCTACTGTCAGTACAGTTGCAGGTTACGGCTCCTACAGCTGGTCACAGATGGAGGTGACAAGCCTCTGTACCCCACGGACACAGCCCTGCCTGCTCAGTGTTACCATCTTCTCTCCCCACGCACTTTTCTCCAGACACTGTCTACTTTCAGAACTCTTTGGATGAACCAGATATGGGTCTGCCTTCTCACATTTACTTGGGGCTTTTTCCTGCTCAGAAAACTGCCACAGCCTTCTTCCCTGTGTTGTGGTGATCCCCACATCTTCAGCTTCTCTCCCCCAAGACCTCCTTGGCCACCTTAGCCTATAGCCATTTCCCCTACTCTACACAACTGCCCTCACATTTGACTCAGAGTGTCTACATTATTTTATGTAGATCCCCATTATTCTGTGTAGATCTCCAACTGGAGGGTAAGCCCCCAGATGGCAGGAATGACAACTTCCTTCTGTGTAGGACAATGCCTTTTACATATTTCAGGCCAATAAATGTTAAGATTTAGAACACAGTGGTGGAAAGGGAAATGCAGGGAAAATAATTTTTTAAGAAAATAATAAACAAAAATACTACTGCTATTATCACGAGACCAAAGTAATGAATAGTATCCACTTACCATTACTGAACTTTTTGATCAATTACCCAATAGTTGAATCTTGATCAACAGGAGGAAAAAAAATGTGGAACATAATTTCAAATTCTTCTTGGAAACCAGATTTACTGGACAAACTGAGATGGACCAAAACCAAAATAAAACCCATTTCCACGGAATGGATTCTGAATCAGAGTCATGAGTCAGACTCATAGCGATCCTATACAACAGGATATAACTCTTTTCAAGGAGTGGATGGTGGTTTCTAACTGCCAACCTTTTGGTTACCAGCCAAGTGCTTAACCACTGTACCACCAGGACTCCACTGAGACTCGAGGAACCCCTCACTCTACTGCTTTGAAACAGACTTTAAACCTTGAACCCCAACCATCCCATGAAGTCATCTTTAAACTATTTAGCTCATTTCATAAAGCCTTAACACTGTACATTTTAAAGAATTATCTGTACTAAATCCACACCACAGACCAACTTCTCTGACAAAGTTGGAACTGGTCTATAAGATGTAAAATGAGACAGATGAAGAGTGTGCTTCTTGGCTTGGGCAGATACGGGAGACTAACTGGGCCTCTCCTGTTTGGAGGTGAGAGGAAATGACAGAGGGGGACAGGAGCTGGTTAAACGGTCATGAGAAATATGAATTGGAGGGGAGGAATGTGCTGTCACAGCATGGGGAAAGCAACTAGGGTGACATAAGTGTAAGTTTTTATATGAGCAACTGACTCAAATTGTAAATGTTTGCTTAAAATACAGTGAAAAAAATTATCTGTCTGATTATAGTGGTTAAGAGCTGCTGCTGGCTGCTAACCACCAAAGGATTGGCAGTTTGAGCTCACCAGGCTCTCCCGGGGAACTGCAAGGGGCGGTTCTACTCTGCCTTATGGGGTCACTGTGAGTTGGAATCGACTGGACAGCACTAGATTTCTTTTATTTTGGTTTTGGCATGAGACTTAATGGACAACAAAACCTTAGCAATACAAACGAGAACCTGACAGGGCAGAGAGTCTGAGTGGACAATGGTGAGACAACATGGGCAGAGAAAGGAGAATGGTGACACAGTGTGACATACGTAGCCTTTGTCAATGAACTGTACCTGTAAAAGCTGGTGAACGGGTCTACGTGCATATTTTCACCAAAAATAAAAGAAGATTAGAACAAAACAATAAAAATAAACAAAGGATAATTACCTCTTTCTCTGTTTCAGACTAGATCTCCTCTTCCCACAAGAAAACAAACTTGCTAAAAAATAGTGTAACTCCTTTATCCTGTTACGTGTAAAACAAGGAAGCAAAACTCTTATAGCACAGAGACGTGGAGAAAGCAAACTAACACATTTCATTTAACGACTCCCGTGGTTTAGGAAAGGTAAATACTCAGCTTGGATTCAAGACAAAAATGGTTGGCTGGGGAGAGAAATGGTGCAGGTGCTTCTGACCCCACACTGAGCCAGAAGCCTGGGCACGGAGAGCCAGTTGGCCTTTTGTCGTTAAACCAGCTTGCAGGGCGAGCTGATAAAGGAAAGTTGATTGGGAAGTGGGGTGGGAGGAGGGTGTAGAAAAGTGTCTGCGTAAACCTCAAGTGATCATCTGTGAAATACCAGTGGATTACTAATATGTAAGCTCAAATGTTCAAAAGAATTCATTCACACACACATTTTTTTTTCTTTTTCTTAAATGACCAGAATATGAAGAATAGGGGCCCTAGTGCCATAATGGTTAAGTGCTTCGTCTGCAAACCAAAAGGTTGGCAGTTCAAATTTGACAAGTACTCTCTGGAAATTCTACAGGGTATTCATATCCTGACTTCTAGGCTCACTATGAGTCACAATAGATGGGAAGCCTTGGCTTTGGAGACTTTGGAAATGCTGATGGCTCAGTGGTTAAGCGCTACAGCTGCTAACCAAAAAGGTGGGCAGTTCAAATCCATGACGTGTTCCTTGGAAACTCTATGGGGCAGTTCTACCCTGTCCTATAGGGTTGCTGTGAGTCACAACTGACTCGATGGCAATGAGTTCGGTTCTTTAGCATAAGAAGAGTGGGAAATCCATAGTTATAGGCCCATAGGACCTTGAAAGAGACTCCATCTGACTTGGAAGCCACAGGAAACCACGGTGGTATAGTGGTTAAGTGTTCCTTGGAAACTTAACGTGGTAGTTCTACTCTGTCCTATAGGGTCGCTATGATTCAAAATAGACTTGACAGTAAAGGTGGGCCAAGACAGCCAATCAACTTCCTCTAAAGAGAGAACAACTACTCCGGGTAGAACTTTCCTTTGGGTGGAAGTGAAACCACTCATCTGTATTCCTAGATGATGTTACAAGTTGTTGCAGTCTTCTCTCCCTCCCTCCTTCCTTCCTTCCCTCTCTCCCTTCTCTCTTTCCCTCCTTCCCATCTTTCCTCCTTCCTGTATATTCTTTAATTGTTCCAAAACTACATGTACCAGTATTTGCCAATTCAACATTTGTCGAGTGTATCCTTCAGTGACATCAGTTAAGTTAGTCATGTTGTGCAAGTATCTCCCATCATCGTCACTCCATTTCCCTTTACTACAAAGATGTCTTTAGGTTTCCACAAATAAAAAACATCTGGTCTCCCCACTGTGTCCCCATCTCTTCACTTGCCATGTCTGCAAAACCCATCCCCTTTTACCGTGGGACTTTTCTGCTCAACGACGTACACTGGATTTCTAGTCCCCAGCACATCGAATGCAAGCTTGAGCCAACTGACCCTGAGGCCTGGGCAATAGGATTCTAGCTTACCTTCTCGAAGTCATTACCACTGGATGAAGCCAGGCTTCACCTGCTGGTGCTCTAACACCCAGTACCCTCATCCCCTGGCACAGCTTTCCTCCCTCACCTGGCCTGTACCCCTCAGCTCTGAGCAGCCAGGCTCTGCCATCCTTCCAGGCTCTGGCGTGAGGCCCGGCTCTTCCTTGCAGCCTGATGCCTGCACTCCAGGCCATGTGAGCTTCAAGTTTTCATGTGAACCATGCAATTTGGCCATGCCAACCCCCTTTTGAAAGCCCTGCTGCCGTAGTGGTTCAGTGCTACAGCTGCTAACCAAAAGGTTAGCAGTTCAAATCCAGCAGCCACTCCTTGGAAACTCTATGGGACAGTTCTACTCTGTCTCAGAGGGTCACTATGAGCTGGCATCAACTCCACAGTAGTGGGTTTGGTTTGGTTTAACACCCTTTTAAGTTATTTTCTATGCTTTACACTTGAATGCCCTGGTTAGTGTGAAGTTCTAGAAGGCAAGAACCTTGTTATATTCAACACTGAACTCACTTCTACACTAGCATAGGGTGGAGAGAAGCTTTAAGTGCCAGGTTTATCAAAGCATCGACACCCATTCTCCTTGTCCCTCAGTCTTCCCTGACGTTGCAGCCCCAAGACCTCAGCCCTCCCTCTGGAATCTCTAATTTGGGCAGCCCTCTTTGTTGCAGTCAGCTGGAATCTGAAATACCAGTTTTGAAGAAGCCTGGAGGAGCAATAACAAATGCCATTTACAAGGTGCTGTCACTGGTGACGTAGGGCTGCATCTGCTAACCAAAGGGTCATTAGTTCAAATCCACCAGGTGTTCCCTTAGAAAGTACAGTGCAGTTCTACCTTGTCCTATGGGGTTGCTATGAGTCAGAATCAACTCGGCAGCAGTAGGTTTGTTTTGCTTTCGTCACTCTTATCTCCTGCTTCATGGACGCAGTTATAACACCCATTTTATAGGCCAGATAAAAACAATGGAGGCATTAAGAGCTTTGCTTAGGTCACCATACATGGCATGTGTCAAAACTGGCACTTAAAGTAAACACCAAACCAAACCACCCCAAACCCACTACCATTGATTCTGACTCAGAGCCACGCTGTAGGACAGAGAGGAATGGCCCCATGAGATTTCCAAGAAGTGGCTGGTGAGTCCTTTTAGTTAGTTAGTGAGACCTTTTAGTTAGTTACCAATCACTTAGCCACTGTACCACCAGGGCCTGCTATGGAAAGCTAAGCCCTGTCTTTTACTTTTCCCAGATCAAGTTGCTTCTTGGTAGCCAATGGTGATAACAAAGCTATGAAAAATGACAACAAAAAAACATGTTTATAGTTACGTTTAGATTTTCTTTATTTAGTGCTTATTTTATTCTTATTTCTTAGTGAAGTGTCAGTCACAACTCCAATGGGTTGGAATAGACTCAACAGCAATGAGTTTCTTTTATTTTTTTTTCAGTGGGGTTCAAAATACAGAAACTTAAATTCCTCTGTCTTAATCTTTATGAATTGGGGGATTTAGGTTTAAATTATTATTTGGGTACCTAACATGCTTGTGTGGATCCCGGTGAAATTCATAAAAACCCACGTGCCTTTTATAACACCTGTTCCAAGTACTTGTGTGTTTGTGGTAGCACCTTGATCCAGAAAAGACAGCACGTTATTTTTAGACATTGATGGATCGGTGAAATTTATGAAACCCATTAATAAAAAAATATTTATTTAGCGCTTAACATACGAGGTAATCTTTATAAAAGCCCTGAGGAGTAACTGTGTGAGAACTGACATTTTTATCCCCATTTCAAATGTCGGGAAACCAGTGGGCACAGAGCCTCTGCAGTGTCACCAAGTCACCCAGGTCACCTGTAGCTGCATCACTGAGGCGTGATTTGGGCTACTAAGCGCTGGGTGGGTGGGTCCCACCCCCTAGGCCTGCAAGGCAGAGGATCGTTTATGAAAGTAGGGGCAGGGTGTAGGGAAACCACAAGAGAGGGTGCTGAGGGCATGGGGAGCTACTAAGCGCTGGGTGGGTGGGTCCTACCACCTAGGCCTGCAAGGCAGAGGAGCAAAAGACAGACCTGTAGGAGAGAATACAGCAGCCCACAGAGACCTCTGTCCCTTCCCTCCCCTGCTCCCTTGCCGAGAGATCCTCTTTGCAAGCAAGAGCGCCGGTGAGGTTTCTATAGGTCAGCTCCTGAACAGGGGAGGAGAGGGTGAGTACCTTTGGGGTGGGGTAGGCAAACAAGATCAGTCACCGCGGTGAAGCTGTGGTTAAACCTTAGACTTCCCACTTCCGGTCGCCCTTTCCTGTGTTCCTTCTATAACATTACAGCTCAGGCAGAGTCCCTGGGTGGTGCAATCATTAACTCGCTCAGCTGCTGACAGAGCACTAGGTGGTTCAAGTCTTACCTAGAGGTGCCTCAGAAGAAAGACCTGGTGATCTCCTTCCGGAAGTGCACAGCCGCTGAAAACCACCCGGAACACCGTTCCTTCCGGGAGTGCACGGGCACTGAAAACCGCAAGGACACCCTTCCACTCTGACACACCTGGGGCTGCCTCAAGGTGGGATCCACTCCGTGGCAGGTGGTTCGGTTAGGGTTCAGACACACTGAGTCCTGGCAGAGAATTCCTCAGGAGATCCTTCCTAAGGCCATCCTGAGGCCCACAGCGTCCTTCAACATTAAACTGTTTCCTTGATTTCTATCAAATCGCATTTCACTGTGTTTTAGGTGAAAGTTTGCACAGCAAATCAAGGCTGTCCTTTAACAGTTTTTAGAACTCTGGTGGCAAAGTGGTTAAGAGCTGCTTGGAAACAAACCCTGTGGGGTAGTTCTGCCGCGTCCTGTAGGGTCACTATGGGTTGGAATCCGTGGTATCGGATGCATTAACAATTGTTATACAAAAGTTATGCATCGTTGGTGACAAAAGCATGTTTGGTAAGCACTGAACGTTAAGTTAGGTAGTTCCCTGAACGTGTCCCTGTGGGAAGTGCGCTCTGGTTGTTGGCAGGCCTGTGGTGGCTGGGATGCCTTCAAGCCCTTAGTGTAGCTACAGCGGGCGCTACCCACCACACGGCAATGTTTCAGGAAGGAAAGAATCTACTTTCTTATCTTTTGCATCTGGCAAAGAAAGGCCCGACTTGAGGCCTTGTCTTTAACTCTACGTTTGCTCTGGGCTTCCCAGCTTTTTCCCATGTAATGTCTTTGACATAAGACTCTAGGTGTTATGAAAAGGAATGTATTAGGGGCCTGAGGCCTTTGACCATGGAAAATTCTTTATTCACCTCTATTCTTGATTCTCTGGGGGCAAAAGTCATAAACCAGTTTTAACAACTGATCTCTGCCAAACTCAGAAGTTACGAGTGATAAAAAAATGCAAAACCCAGTGTTGCCGTAGAACACAAACTCACCCAGAGGTCATGGAGAAAGAATTCTTAGTTCCTGTCTGAGCAAGATTGTTTCCAGATAAATGAGGCCTTACTCACATGCAACCCTTGTGACATGAGTGCTCATGCTCCCAAAAGAAGCAGGTGACTTTAAGTGTTGTAAAGTCAACCCTCCCCTTACCCTCAAGAGAGTTCCTGTGCATTTTCCCCAAGGGCTTGGGAAAGTTTCTCCCAACTCTACTCTTCAGCAGCTGTGCTAAGAAATTACTGGAATTGACTCAAGAGGCACAGAGTTAAACAGATCCTGATGGTGATGGCATAAGCACAGTGGCCTCCTTGCTGTTCCTGTCTCAGGGCATTTGCATGTGCTGGTCCTGCTGTTTGGACCACTTTTTCCCCAGATTGCCACAGGACTCCCTCTATCACCTCCTTTGGGTCTTTACTGACATGTTGTCTTCTCAGTGAGGCCTCGCCTCCCTCAACCAGCAGCATTAAAATTGATGCTTCCCTGTTACCTGCCGCCCTCTTCCTGACTTACACATTTTTCCCCCATAGCATTTACGTATCTAATGTATTTTTTCCTTAGGGATTTTGTTTAGTGTCTTCTGTCCTCCACCTGCTCAAGAAGTGTGCTCCATGAGGGCAGAGAATTGAATCTTAAGTGCTTAGAACTGTGCTTCGCATGTGTAGGTGAGAGTGAGTACTTGTTGAATAGACGGAGCTGATTTGGTACCTCTAAACTCACTGGCATTGTCCTGAACCCCTTTGACCAAAACCCATTGCCCTGAGTTGATACTGGTACAGAGTGACCTTCCAGAGTTTCCAAGGTCGAAAGTCTTTATGGAAGCAGACCATCATATTTCTCTAAGGACTTGCTGGTGGGTTGGCATCTCATCTCTTGGCTAGCAGCTGACCACTTCAGCAGCAGCTGACCACTTCAACCACCAGGGCTCCTTGAATCCCTTTAAGGCCTGCCTTTGTGCCAGCGGAGCCACCTTGGCTCACCTGACCAGGGAACGCCTTCCTCACTTCACATGTGCCTTTTGCAGCCTTTTCCCTTTTCTGCTTTGTGTTCTGGTCATCTGTGAACTTGCCTCATTTCTCCTACTCTGTGTTAAGTTCCTTAATGTCAGGAAGCATGGTTTGCCTTTTCCCCTTTTTGCCTTTGCACTCTCTCCATCCTAAAAGGCATGCACTCAGTATGCGCTCGGAGCGGGGTGCCTGTGAACTCCCCAGCTGAGGAGGCGTACTGTAAAGTCTTTAAAACCAGAACTCTGGAGCCCGGACACTGAGTCCTGGCTGCATGGCAGTGGCACGCCCCTCATCCCTTGAGCCTGGTCCTCTTGTGTCTGATGAGGGCTTGGACCAGCGACCTCTCAGGTTCCTCTTCTGTGGCATGCATACTGTGGGGCCAGCACTCTGGCAGAGGAAGGGCAGTCCTCATCTTTGGATGTCCATGATCTTATGTAGAGGAAATCAACAGGCAAAGAGGGTAAGGAGTCAAAGAGGACACCTGGGTTCGGAGCTGTTGTTGCCTAGGTGGATGGCGTATCTAGTGCCACCTTCTCTTCTGGAAATGCAGAACACAGACTACCAGGAAATTCAAGGAGAGTGCATGGACTTCCCATTCTTAAAGCAAACAGCCAAAACAAAACACTGGTGGCTCATGAGGTTTCCTTGGGTTGAACTGTTTCTCTTTCTGTCCCTTCACTAGAGTGTTGACATTTGCAGGCAGAACGTGGACTGGAACGTGTTCCCCTGCTCAGCTCTTGGAGTACAAATACGGACTGAGGGAAGTGTCTGAAGGACTGCCAAGCCCACCCTCACCTCATTCACCTTCCCTTCTTCCCTGATTAAGAGAGACACAAGGAATTTACACCCAAGGGTGGAATGTTTCCATGACTCTTAAAAAAAGCCCTCCATGAATTTTTAATTTTTTTCCAAAATCCGTAAACAGTGCACCAACAATATTCTTAAAACAAATCACTCTGATTCTAACAACTGTAACACAACTCTGTTTTTACCAACTGCCTTCAAGTTTTACCTATATGAATACATAGTTTACATTATGGTAATCAGACCATACAGGCAGCCCTGTAGTCTCTATTTTTTTCTCTTAGTATTTCTTTATGCAAGTACACATTTTCATCAAATGTATTCTTCTTAAAGACAATGATTTGGTAAAATTCAGGTTGGATTCATCACTGATTTGTTATTGGAGTGGACTCTGGTAAAATTGTGACGGATACAGAAAGGTAGTTGTTGTCTCCTGTCCTCAAGGAGATAAGCCTCATCAGGAGATAAAATACACATATGTGGAACAACCTAATGCCAAAAACCCCCAAATGTGTTGCCTTGGAGTGGATTCTGACTCATTGCCACCAACCCTATAGTGACCCAACCTAGGACAGTAAATTATTACGTAGGAAGTTGTGTGGTGCACATTGCAATACACTCATGGTAAGCAACTCATTTGAGATGGTGGAGAGTTCATCAAGCATCGGGGGGAAGACTACAACCCCTTGGAGAGAGAATGATGAGAAGCTTTGAAGAGGCAGAGGGCAATAGAGGGGAAAAATGATTCAGGTAGGGAGAGCTGGACAAACGCATGAAGCCTCTAAATAAAGGGGACCCACAATGCATTTTTTCCAGCCAACGCACCTCACAGACAGCTGCCCCCTGTGTGTGGTGCTGACCAGGTATCAATGGAGCTTCAGGACTAAGACAAACCAGGAAGAAATACCTGGCAATCGACTTCTGAAAATCAACCAGTGAGAGCTCAGTGGATCAGAATGGTCCAGTCCAGAACTGATCAGAAGGATAGCACATGACTGGACAGACTTTTGTTTCATTGTACGTGGGGTCACTTTGAATTGGGGGTGACCTCAGTGGCAGCTAACAGCGTAACACTTAATTCAGGGGCTGCAGAGGCACCTGGCTCAGTCAGTGCAGAAGGTATATTTGTTGGTGAATAGGCCAACTAGGAGTCAGAGCTGACCTGATGGTACATAATGGCAACAGCAGGATCACAGACGAGACAGCAATGGAGAGAGGAGAGAGGAGAGAGGAGAGGGGACAGAGGTGGCATTTCCCGATAGAAGAACGAAGTTGTCCCTGGGATGCAGAAGGACAGGACATGGTGAAAGTTGTGCTGTCTAGTTGTGTAGTAGGGGCATGCAGCTTACCCTGATGGGTTTGTTTTGAGGAGGAGGTCTGGGCATTTAGATATAGCCAGTGCACCAGGGGAATTTAAGATGCTGGAGCAGAGGAGAAGGGGAAGCAGGCTCGAGGCCTTGGGAAGGGACAACCCATCAGAACTCACATGTGAACGGTCAGGTCAAGCCAGGACCTTGGTTGTCTCACTCACTGCTCTGCCTCTACCTAGAACAATGTCCAGCACAGAGGGAGCCCTCAGCAAGTATCTGTTGAGTGTGAGGAGAATTGAGTCTCGTTTTGCTGTTTCCATACAAAGTCCAACACAGCTTTATTCCTGCTGCAGACCTCAGCATGACCCCTGCAAGATGGGGTTGGATTTTCAAGTGCACTTCATAGTTGTTCAAGGGCAGAACAGGCCAGGAGGCTGCCTGGGTTTCACGAGCTAATAATCCTGAGCCTTGCTGAGGCCTGTAAGAGTTGGCACTTGGGGCTGATGGCTTGAGATCCCAGTTAGTCATCCTGGCAGCTGCTTCCTGCCTTCTTTCCCTCACTGTCTTCTGTTTGGAGCTTTTGGGGTGGTAAGAGGATATTGCCTAGACTCATCAATTATTGCAGTTGGAAGGAGGCTTACAGAGCAGCTCATGTGCTCTCCTTGTTAAACAGATGAACTGACTCAGACCCAGGCAGGGGCCAGGCTGACTCAAGCCACCTGGCTGCCTCGTGTCATCTACGGCAAGGATCCCCCCAGCTCATAATCCAGCCACACTCAGGCATGTGTTTAATAAATTACTGAGAACATGCTGTGTCCCAGGCTCTGTTACAGTGCCAGTAGTACAGTAGTGAGCACACATAAAAATGCAGAGGTGAGGAGACCAGCCCCCAGTGAGGTGTTTAAGGTAGACCACAAGGAGTCAAGGGAAAGCAGGAGGGTATGTGTGTGGCTATTAAAGATGTGTGTTAACTTCCATGATTCTTCTCAGTGTTTATATGTAACCACTCCCATGATGGGATCTGCTGTGAGTAGCCAGTCATCTGAAAGGGAGTTTTCTTGGGGGTGTGGCCTTCACCTAAATAGAGCAGACTCTGGCTTTTTGCTCCTTCTGGGTCCTGTGGCTGCCTCCCGTTCATCTTGCCTCTGCTTCTTGGGACTTGAACTGTCAGCTTATCTGCCAGTCTTGGCATTTGTCTATCTCCGTAGCCTGTGAGTGGAGCCCCACTTTCCAACCTAGGGATCTTGGGTTCACCAGCCCCTGCAGCTGTGTGAATCAGAAGTCTTGCAGTCTTCCTTACCAGTCTTTTGATTTCTCGATATTCATAGCCTGGATTGAATTGTGCACCCACAAAATATGTGTCAAGTTAGCTAGACCATAATTCCTAGTATTGTGTGGTTGTCCTCCATTATGTGATCTGATATAATTGTCTTACGTGTTGGGAGTCCTAATCTCTGCCTATCATTAATGAGGCAAGATTAGGGTGGTATGTAACATCAGGTCACAGCTGTGACCCAGTGTAAGGGATGTTTTCCTGGAGTGTGACCTACATCACCTTTCTTCTACAAGAGATGAAAGGAGAGAGAAGTAAGCAAAGGGAGAAGAACCTTCTACCACCAAGAAAGAAGAGGCAGGAGTGAAGTGCGTACTTGGGATCCAGGGTCTCTGTCCGGAGAAATCCTAGAACCAGGCGACCATTGATGACAGGGACCTTCCCCCAGAGCTGACAGATCGAAAAGCCTTCCTCTGGAACTGGCAGCCTGAATTCAGACTTCTAGCTTCCTAAGCAGTCAGTGAGTAAATTTGTTAAAACCATCCACTTGTGGTATTTCTGTTACAGCAGCACTAGATGACTAAGACGGGGGTTGCTGGGAGGATGAGATGGGGCAATGGCTAGAAGGAGTAAGGTACTCTGCACACACAGGGGCCTTACATTCATGGATGTTCACACAGTGTATGTGAACACAGAAAAGCACAGTTATGCTGATCAAAAGAACAGCCTAAAATCAAAGAGGATGCTAATGGGAGCAAGAAAAGAAACTCTAGAAATAGAAGATACAGATTGTCATTCCAAATACATCTCCCATGTGTGGGTGTATTGACTGATGTAGGACAGGCCACCTGAATTCCTACCCCTCCAATCGTAGCTATCCAGAAGAAAAAGAAGGTTCCTGCTGCCTGTCAAGAGATTGCGTCGTCCCCAGGTTGAGACCGTCATATTATCAGCTACAGGCATTATTGAGCATATGCTGTGAGGCCATCGGGCTGCAAGGAGAGCTAACCGTTAGCACCCAGGAAGTAGTATGTGCACAGCATCACGCCAGATGTTTCCCATTCTCTCACTTAATTGTTGACCATAACTCCGCATGATAGGTGGTGTTATCTTCATTATGCAGATAATAATAACAATACTTAATAAACACTTGGAAAGTGTTGAAAATGTGTAAGTGTGTTTAATCTTCACTATCGCCTGTGGGAGCCCTAGTGGCACAGTGATTAAATGCTGTGGCTGTTAACCAAAAGGTCGGCAGTTCAGATCTACCAGCCATGCCTTGGAAATGCTATGGGGCAGTTCTACTCTGTCCTATAGGAGTTCTGTGAGTTGGAATTGACTCCGTGGCAGTGGATTTGGTTTGGTTTGAGACAGCCCTGTGAGGTAAGTGCTGTTATTATCGTCCCCACTTTATGGAGGAAGAAGCAACAACAAATTGGTTAAATATCTTCTCCAAAGACACACAGCTAGGATGCGGTTATGGTCAACTGCCGGCTTACTCTCAAATCAATTCCCTGTCCTTCCTAACCTCTGTGCTGTATCACAGAGAATTACATTTTCTGGCTCTCTTGCTCTCTGGCTTTCAGGTGGGGTCAGCCAACGGGAAGCACTTCTGCAAGCTCAGAGAGAACATGGAAGAGGAGAGAAGTCAGGGTATTTCTCCCCATCTCTCAGCTTCCTGTGGTACATCTGGCAACAACTGTGTCTTTTACATGGATCCAGTATCTGTCCTACAGCCCTTCCCTCAGGCACCAGCTCCCATCAGGGAGCCTCCATAGAGTTCTAGATGTCACCAGAGAGCCTGCACTCTGGGCTTTAGCAAAACTACCTTTTCTCCTTGAACTCCCTGTGCAGTAGCTTCCTGTGCTTGTGTCACACTTCTTTGTCCTGCCATCTGCAGTATTACTAACCCCCTGTATTAAATTCTCTCTGTTTGGAAGACCTGGAACACTTGCTGTTTTGCTGGGTGAACTCTTACTGATAGTCAGTAAGAGTGACTATCAGTAATGTGTCAGTAATGTCAGTAATGTGACTGTATAGCTCACAGTCTTAACCTTGTCACATGATAAAACACTCAGACTTAGGTAAGTTGCTGTACTTGCAAAACTAATTAAATATAATATTAACCCAGAAAAAACTGGAAAACAGAAAAATTGAGAAGATACCCTTTTAAACATTAAAGCATACCTTGAACCTACAGTAATAAAAACAATGTGGTGCAGATATAGAATCAGTGGAATAAATCAGTGGAACAGAATAAAATTGGAAACAACCATGAGAGTTCCCTAAGACTATTTTACTTGTAGAAAGGGACATTTCAAGTAAATGGGGGAAAGGAAGTTGTTATGGATTGAATCATGTTTCCCAAAACTGTCAGCTTGGCAAAGGCCATGATTCCCAGTATTGTGTGGCTGTCTTCTGTATTGTGATCTGATAGAATTATCCTGTGTGCTGTATTTCCTGACCTCTATGGTGTTAATGAGGCAGAATTAGAGGCAGTTATGCTAATGAAGCAGCACACAATCCACAGGATTAGGTTGGATCTTGAGTCAGTTTCTTTTGAGACATAAAAGAGAGTGAAGCAAGCAGAGAAGAAAGGGACCTCATTGCCATGAAGAAAGAGTCAGGAGTGGGGCATGTCCTTTGCACCTGGGGTCCCTGCCCTGAGAATTCCTGGACAAGGGGAAGAGCAAAGACAAGGACCTTCTCTCAGAGGTGACACAGTGAAAAACTCTTCCCCTGAAGCTGCCGCCCTGAATTCAGACTGTTAGCCTCCTAAACCATGAGAGAATAAATTTCTGTTAAAGCCATCCATTGGCGGTTTTTCTGTTACAGCAGCATTAAATAACATACTAGTAGAGGAATGATTGACTCGTCAATTTTAGAAAAAGATCCCAGATGGATTAAAGAGCTAAACTATATAAAAGTTCTAGGAAGAAATAAAGGAATATTTTATTTGATTGTTTATTTAATCTTGGAATTAGGCAAGTTGTTCCTAAGCAAGATTGAAAACCGAAAAAACATACATGATAAAGCTGACAGATTTATGATTTACATGATAATTTAATCTACCAACTTGGCTCTGCCCCTACGTGATAATTTAAAGTACCAAATTTTGGTGTGGAAAAGAATTCAAAGTTCTAAAGATATCTTGCCCGATTTGCTTTGTTTGGGATCTCTTGATATATGGTTGCTCGTCTTGTCCCTTAAATGGGGAAATTGTACATTTCTACTCCCTTACCAGCTTGAGACACAAGAGGACATTTAAGAAGGTTGATGTGATTCTGTCTCATCCCTCACAGGTGTTTTTTGTTGGCCGTAAAGCTGCAAAACAAGATAAACTCAAGCTGGAAGTGTTTGCAAAGTGGAGGTGAACAGGTAGGAGTTCTGTACTCTTTTTAAAGAAAGCTATCCACTTGTACTTCTTTGATCATAAACACTTGGAGAAGGCAAGGCAGGCTAGGAGGAAGAAGCTGAATGAATGGGAAGTGGACACCTAAAGCGGTATGGAGAGGGGACATTGACCAGAGGAGGGCAACCAAACATCACCACTGCATCACCACTGCTGTCGTGTTGATTTCAACTCATAGTGACCCTAGAGGACAGAGTAGAACTGCCCCGTAGAGTTTCCAAAGGAGTTCCAGTGGATTTGAATTCCTGACCTTTCGGTTAGCCGACATAGCACTTAATCACTAAGCCACCAAGGTTTCCACTAAACATAGCAGCCAGTTTTTAATGAAAAAAAAGAAAATCCAGTGTTGTCAAGTCAATTCTGACTCATAGTGACCCTGTAGGACAGACTAGAACTGCTCCATAGAGTTTCCAAGGAGCACCTCGTGTATTAGAACTGCCAGCGTCCTGGTTAGCAGACATAGCACTTAAACCACTGTGGTACCAGGGTTTCCAGTTTTTAATTAGCTGATGTTAATAAGATGGAGACTTCTCCTCATGGAAGACTTGATCACAAACTGGCATTACTGATTTTTCTTCTACAGTGCAGACTGGATCTCTGAACTGTTAAAATGATTTTGTTACTAATTTGAGCAAATTTTTTGCACTGAATTTTCTTTTTCTGCAGTAGAGCTTTCCTTTATGATATTTAAATATACACCTTAAAACATAAAATAGATTGAAATCTTGAAAGTTTCTTGGCAATTGTTAAATGAATATTTTGCTCTGAGATTAGACAGTTGGCTTTCAGTTCAAATGAGTTTTTGTCCTGAAGTTTGCTATCCTTATGGACTGACTTTGTGAAATTTTTTGAAAAAACAAATTTGTTTGTGTTGGAAAAAGCAGAAAAATAATGCAGTAGATCCACCCAAAAGACATCAATGATGTTTTAGGGTAAAAAAAAAAAGAGTTCCAGAACACATATGTGATACAGGTTTTTTTTGGAAAAAAAATAAATAAAACTAAAAAAGAAGCTTATATATCACATCCATATGTGTGTGTGTGTGTGTGTGTGTGTGTGTGTGTGTATACTGAAAGTTCTGGAAGTTTCTGCTAAGGGACATAGGAAAATTAGGAATGATTAAGGGTAGTGACTACACAATGTGATGAACATAATGCACTGAACTACATGCAAAGGTTGTAGAAATAGCAAATGTTTTATAGCGTGTTTATGACATAAACAAGCAAGGTCTGGAAGGACACTTGATGAACTGTTGACAGGAGCTACTCCTGGGGAGGGGGAAATAAAGTAAGAAAGAGGGTAAAATCAATTTACCTTACGTATTTCTGTATTATTTTTTCTTGAAGAAGAATAAGGAGCGCTGGTGACAGTGGTTAATGTGCTGAACTGCTAACTGAAGGGTTGGCAGTTTGAAACCGCCAGCTGCTCTGCAGGAGAAAGATTTGGCCATATGCTTCCCTAGAGACTTACAACCTTGGAAACCTTGTGAGTCAGAACTGACTTGATGGCAGTAGGTTTTTAGTGAAGCCAGTGAAAGCCTTATAGATAGCAGCAGAATGCTGTCTGATGTAGTGCCGGTTGGAAGGTACTCAAAATATGACTAAGAGCTGCCTCCACAAAATAGTGTAGACTTTGATAAGGTGGATGGAGTAAAGCTTTTGAGACCTTCATTTGCCTGTGTTGCATGAGTCAACATAAGGATAAACAACTACAAACATCAATTAACAATCAAAACATGAAATGTATGAAGTACAAATCTAGGAAAAATGAAAATTGTCAAAAATTGAAATGGAATGATTGAAGATCAATGTCTTAGGCATTAGCGAGCTGAAATGGATTGCTGTTGGTCATTTTGAATTGGACAATTACATGGTTTCTTAGGCCGCGAATGACAACCTAAAAAAGAATGGCATCATCTTTATCATCAAAAAGAACAATACAAGATCTATCCAGAAATACAATGCCATCAGTGATAGGATAATAACCAGAAGCCTACAAGGAAGACAAGATGACTATTATTCAAATTTCCACACGAACCGCTAATGCCAAAGATGAAGAAACAGAGTATTTTTACCAACTTTCGCAGTTTGAAACAGATCAAGCATGCAACCAAGATGCATCGATAATTACTAATAGTTGGAATGTGAAAGCTGGGGAAAAAAAGCCAGCAGTGGGGAAATATGGCATCTAGTGATAGAAATAACACAAGAGATCACATGATAGAATTTTGCAAGACCAACACCTTACTCTTTGGAAATTCTTTTTAACAACATAGACAGCCAACATACACATGAACTTTGCTGAATAAAGTACACAGGAATTGAATTAACTATGTCTGTGGGTAGAGATGTTGGAGAAGCTTAGTACTACCAGTCAAAAGAAGGTCATGGGCTGACTATAGTGCAGATGATTAATTGCTTGTGTGCGTGTTCCAGTTAAAGGTAAAGAAAATTAAAACAACTCTGAATCAAGAACCAAAGTACAAACTTGAGAATATCCCACCTGAATATAGAGACCATCTCAAGAATAGATTTGATGTGCTGAACACTAATGGACAAAGGCTAGACAAGTTATGGGAGAATATCAAGAATATCGTACATGAAGAAAATAAAAGTTCATTAAAAAGACAAAAAGTAGAGAAAGAAAAAAGACTATCATAAGAGCCTCTGAAATTTGCTCGTGAGTATAAAGCAGGTAGAGCAAATTGAAGAATGATGAAGTAAAATAGCTGAACAAAAGATTCCAAAGGGCAACTCAAGAAGATGAAGTAAATAATTATAATGACATGTGAAAAGATCTGGAGATAGAAGGGAAGAACACATTTGGCATTTCTCAGGCTGAAAGAACTGAAGAAAAAATTCAAACCTCAAGTTGCAATATTGAAGGGTTCTATTGGGAAAAATATTAAATGATATAAGAATCATCAAAAAAAAGAAGGAACAGAGAGTTGCTGTACCAAAAAAGAAATGGTCAACATTTAGCCTGAAATGGAGGTGGCATGTAATCAATGACAGATAGTACTGAAGGGAGAAGTCCAAGATGCACTGAAGGCATTGGTGAAAAACAATGTTCCAGGAACTGGTGAAATGTTAATTGAAATTTTTCAGTGAGCAGATGCAAATCAGGAAGTGCTCCCTCGTCTATGCCATGGAATTTGGAAGATAGCTACCTGGCCAGCAAACTGGATATCCATTTGTGTGCCTTTTCCAAAGAAAAGTAATCCATGGGAATGTAGAAATTATTGAATAATATCATAAATATCACATGCAAGTAAAATGCTGAAGATAATTTAAAAACGATGGGAGTTTATTGTAGCACAGTCCCCAATAGCAAAAGGATGGAATCAACTCAGATGCCCATCAACAGATGAATGGATACACGAACTATGATACATATACACAGTGGAACACTATGCAATGATAAAGAACCATGATTTTAGAAAGCATCTGATAACTTGATTTTAAGTGGAAGACATGCTGAGAGAAATCAGTCAGCAGCAAAAGGATAAATATTGTATGAATCCCCTGCTATAAGGACTTAAAAATAGACTTATACAGAAGGAAAGACTGTTTGATGGCTGCAAGGGTGGAGAGGGAAGGACAGGGTTGGTCATAGATTAGATAGATAGAAATTTGGTTGGGAGAAAGCAGTGACAGCACACAGTAGAACATAGATCAACTTAACTGCACTTCAACATAAACTGAAAACTAACCTTAACCCAACATTGCAAGGACAGAGTAGCAGGGATGGGCTCAGGAGAGATCGAGGCCAATAACTAGCCTCTTGCTAAGACAGTATTCTGCATCCCATATTGGTGAGTGGCATCTGGAGTCTTAAAAACTAGCAAGCTGCCAATTGAGGTACACCAAATGGTCCCAACTCATCTGGAACAGATGATCACCAAGAACAATAAAGATACAAGGTAAAAAGAGCCCAGGAGACAGAAGGACCCATGTGAATGAGGGACTATATCAACACGTGACTAGAAGAACCAGATGGTGCCCAGCCACCACCAGAGACAGCTGTGATGGGGCACACAATGTTGAGGCTTTGTGGCAACATGAGAAAAAGAGGGCTACAGCTTAAGAACTCTTCTTAAAAGGCCACAACTGATGGTCTGACTGCCTGGAGGTTCCCCTGGGAGCATGACCCCTAGACCTGCTGCTGCCTTTGTCCAGAAAACACTACTGAAGTCAACTCTACGGACAAAAATGGACTGGACTCAGGGATACAATGTGACCATGTGGTGTGTGTACTTTGTGGTTCTATGCATTTACAGGATGCTGTCCTACTGGCTTGCTGTCCTGCTGTCCTATGGGAGAGGAGAGAGTGGAGAAAAGACTGTTAAGGATATACAACATGTGTAGTATGAAAAGGAGGAGTGTGCTGTCACTGGGCAAGGAGAGCAGAGAGAGCTGCAGATTGCCAGGCATGCAAATTTATTTGATTGTATACTTTCGCTTAACCACAATAAAAACAAACAAACAAAAAACCAGATTGGAGCATTATATCAATAGGGAACTGCCAGAAATTCAAGCCAGATCCAGAAGATGATGTGCAATGAGGGATATATGTGGTGCAATGGATCACTTTTTGTGTGGCCTTTCTAGCCACAGACTTGGAACTCCCACCCAAGTAACTGGGTGGAACTATGCCACAGGGTGATTGTGATGCACCAGCAGAAATGGTCAGTTCTGCAATCCTGCTGGCTTGAAATGAGCCACCTCAGAGGTGGGGAAGAAAAAATCTCACCACCATCAGGGAACAGCAGCCAGGAACTAACACATCCTCACAACCTGGGATGAATGTGCTGAGAAGCTCTTGGAAGCAGGAGACAGAGAGAGAGTGACCCTGAAAACAGTGAGAAGTGGTGGCAGGAGAGACTTGGCAGCAGGAGCCAGGTTGGTGGGCTTCTGAGACCAGGGGTGGAGAAAACTGCCTTTTGGCAGAGGAATAAGGGTCGGCAAGAAGTATGCCTGTGAGCTCACCTTGCAAGAGGCTGCCCCAATGAAAGAACTGTATCTGTAAGTGTTCATGAGCGTGTTACTTTCCTAATAGAGCCCACAATTGTGAGTACTGTCTGTGAGTTCTATGTGGCCATTGCCATGAAAAATCGAGCTCAGCAGAGAAGTAGAGAGTGGTGTGGGAGGAATGGTTGGTATCCGAATTGGGAAAGATGGCAGACAGAGGAGGCAAGTCTGACCTCTGTCTCATAGGAATCAGCTTGGGGCTATTGATCTTGATTTTCCTTCCCCCTTGTAAAGTTAGAGGAAGTCAGACATTGCCCACACTCTGTTTTTACAGTATCATTGCTGATGCCAGATGGATCTTGGCCGAAAACACACAATACCAGAAAGATGTTTACCTATGTTTTATTGACTATGCAAGTTATTTGACAGCATGGTTCGTAAATTATGGGTAACATTGCAAAGGAAGAACGTTCCAAATGCTTAATTGCACTCATATGAAACCTGTACATAAACAAGAAACAATTGCTAGAACAGAACAAAGGTTTGCTGCATGATATACATCGGCGTTGTGTCCTTTCACCATACTTACGTAATCTGTATGCTGAACAATCCTAGAAGCTGGATTATATAAAGAAGATCTGGAGATAGAAGGGAAGAATGCATTTGACATTTCTCAGGCTGAAAGAACTGAAGAAAAAATTCAGACCTCAAGTTGCAATATTGAAGAGTTCTATTCGGAAAAATATTAAATGATATAGGAATCATCAAAAAAAAAAAAAAAAAGGAATAGAGAGTCACTGTACCGAAAAAGAATTGGTCAACATTCAACTTGAAATGGAGGTAGCATATAATCAAGGACAGATAGTACTGAAGGAAGAAGTCCAAGATGCACTGAAGGCATTGGTAAAAAACTGTTCCAGGACCTGGTGGAATACCAATTGAAATTTTTCAATGAGCATATCATTGCATAGTGTTCCACTGGAAGACTCAGTAACAACCTGTGATATGCAGATAACTTTGCTTGCTAGAAGTGAAGAGGACTTCAAGCACTTACTGATGAAGATCAAAGAAGATAGCCTTCAGTATGGACTACACCTTAACAAAAAGATTGATTCACAAAGATAGAAGTTGTCAAGGGTCTCATTTTACTTGGACTTACAATCAACACCCATGAAAGTAACAGTCCAGAAATCAAACAACATATTACATTGGGCTAATCTGCTGCAAAAGATCTCTTTAAAGGGTTAAAAAACAAAGATGTCACTTTAAGGGCTAAGGTGCACCTGACCCAAGCCATTGTAATTTCAGTCACCTCATGTACATGCAAAAGCTGAACAATGAATAAGAATTCATACTTTTGCATTACAGTGTTGGTAAAGAACATTGAATATACCAGGGACTGTGAGAAAAATGAACAAATCTACCTTAGAAATAGTATATGCAGAATATCCTTTAGAGATGAGAATGACATGGCTTCATTTCACATACTTGGGACATTATAAGGATGGACCAGTCCCTGGAGCACATCAGACTTGTTAAAGTAAAGGGTCAGTTAGAAAGAGGAAGACTTATTATTATTATTATGATTGAGTGAAAATGTACATTCCCATATAAATTTGCATGCCCATCTATGTGCAGCTCCCACTGCTCTCCCTGCCTGGTGACAGCCCACTTTAAGAGGAAGACTTTTAACAAGATGGGTTGGCACAACAGCTGCAACAATGGGCTCAAACCTAGCAATGACTGTGAGGATGACACAGGACCCAGGGGGTTTTGTTTTGCCACACATAAGGTCACTATGAGTCAGAACTGGCTGGACAACACCTAATAACAGTAGGGAGGTACAGACTCCAGACTTGAACCCAAGTTGCCTCCGAACTCCAGGCTCATGTGGTCACAGAGGAGACGGCACCTACCAAAAAGAGTGATAGTGCGGTGAAGCTGAGTGTTAACCGTCTGAGAACAATGTCTCAGGAGTCTGATGGTGGATCACTGAGCCATTGGTAGTAAGGAAGAGGACAAGTGATGCAAAGGAAATACTTCAGGGTGTGTGATGGTTAAGGTTGTGTGTCAACTTGACTGTACCATGATTCTCAGTGGTTTGGCAGTTATGATGTATTTGGCAGCTATGTAAGGATGTAATCACCTCCCTGATGAAATGTGTTATGAATAGCCAATCAATTGAAAGAGAGTTTCCTTGGAGGTGTGGTCTGCATTTAAAATAGGTGGACTTTCTGCAAAGCTTGCCGGCTTTTTCTTGCTCTGGATCCTGCAGCTGGCTTCTCTTCATCTGACCTCGGTTCTTGGGACTTGAGCTAACTGCTTACCTGCTTCCTTACTCACTGATCTCAGGATTCGTTGGCCTCTGCAGCCTGTCAGCCAGAGGCCTGCTGTCTAACCTCCTGATCTTGAATTCACTAGCCCCTGCAACTACATGAGTAAGGAGAAGCCTCTTTTTAGCTTGACCCTCAGACTTGAGACTTTATAGTCTCTGCAACCACTTCCTTAATATAAATTTCTCTGTGCTTGGACTTGGCTGGTATGTCTATTTATACACTTCATTGGTTTTGCTTCTCTAGAGAACCCAGCCTACAACAGAGAGGATGAGGTGGGAAGGACCTCAAGGTAGCATGAGAGTGGCTGCCAGGGTATGCTAGACAACCACTGGGCTGGAGGGCTCAGACAGTGAGTCTAAGGCATGAGCAGAAGGATAAGGAAGAAGCAGAAGTGGGTGGATTTGATTCCTAGGGAATAAGGAAGCTGCGCTTTTAGGAGATTGCCCTAGACAGCAGTTCGCAAAGTATCATTCAGGGATTCTTGGAATCCATTACCATTTTGAGGAGTCCATAAGCTCAAAACTATTTTCATAATAATACTGTTACTTGCTTTCTTTGTTTTTATTCTAGAAATGGAGTTTATATGATATGTAATGGCATTATCCCTCTAATGTTAACTTGTGATGGACATACTATATTTTTAGAATATTTAAATATTTTAAGTTCCTCCTCTTTCTAGTACAATAAATACTGATGATATAAACCGTGTAAACGAACTCTTTGGGATCCTCAGTAACTTAAAGTGTGTAAAAGAGTCTTAAGATGAAAATACTGAGAGCTGCTCACATAGCAAGAATAGTGGTGGTGTGAGAGTGGGAAAGAATGGGCTGTGGTAGGCAGCCTTAACTGTGGAGATGTCCAAGCAAAGTGTTGAGGGTGATAACTGGTCTTTTGTATAGCAAAACACAAGAAGAGAGAGAGAAATCGAGGAAGGATTGTTAGACATAAAAGAGCCATAACTTCATGGTTTTAAAAATTCTCAGCCTCTCCAGAGGCAAAAGATGCTAAAATTAAGAAATGGCATGCAAAGTCTTTTTTGAGAATTATGTCAGCAACAGCATTGCTAGCTTGAATGGAAAGGAATAGAAACAGTGCAAAATTTCAAAAAAAAAACTTAGACCTCCCTCCAAGGGGACAGGAGGAAGTCTGAGATAACTACTTTCATAGATTGAATTGTGTGCCCCCCAAAATGTGTATCAGTTTGGCTGGGCCATGATTCCTGATATTGAATGATTTTTCCCTAATACTGTAAATCCTGTCTGTATGATGTTAATGAGGGAGAATGGACGGTAGTTGTGTCAGCGATGTGGAACTCAAGCTGAAAGCTTGGGTTGTGTTGAGACAATACCTTGGGAAATAAAAGAGAGAAGTGAGCAGAGAGACAAGGGGACGACCTCATACCACCAAGAAAGAATCACCAGGAGCAGAGCACATCCTTTGGACTTGGGTTCACTCGCACCTGAGAAACTCCCAGTCCAGGGGAAGATTGACTGCAAGGACCTTCCTCCAGAGCCAGCAGAAAGTTTTCTCTGGAGATGATGCTCTGAATTTGAACTTTTAGCTTACTCTTTTGAGACAAAATCAATTTCTGTTTGTTAAAGCCATTCACTTGTATATCTGTTACAGCAGCATTAGATGACTAAGACAGCTACTCAGCTGCAAACACGATGTGCTGCCTTTTCTGAAAAAGAATTACTCCGATGGTGGAATCAGGAGTCATGGAGAATTATCTCTAGGTCTTGAAATCTAATCAAGCGAGGAACTTTGCACATTTGCCTAATTGGATTTCAGAATTTCTATGGATCAGATACTGCTTTGTGGCTCCCTTTTCCCCTCTTTTGAAAAACAGTATCTGTAGCATTTATCTTGTGCCTATGACATCACAGTGCATGTTGGTGTGGAGAGGGGTGACAAGGAGGCAGGCAGACATCGTACTGTTTCATAGACCCACAGACTGAGAGGAAGTTTACTTAAGCAGCTATACCTGAGGACTCTGATCCATACCTGGACCTGATTTAATTGATGAGATCCTGGATTTTGAATTAATATTACAATAGAATAAGACTTCCAGAGACTTTGGAAGGGAGTGAATGTATTTTGCATGTGGCAAGGTCTGAGCATGATTGGGGGCCAGGCAGTGACTGTATTAGGCAGCTTCTATGATGGGTTCCAAAGATCCTCAAGTTGTAGTGTCCATGCTCTTTCTAATCCCTCTTCTTGAGTGGATCTAGTGACTTGCTTTTAACCAGTAGAATGCTGGGACATCACTTGTGAGATTGGATTACAAAAAGACTCTAGCTTTCATCTTGCCCTTTCTTACTCTTTCTCACTTGCTTATTCTGAGGGAAGACAGCTGCCAAATTGCAAGGTGCCGAATGGAGATGCATGTAACAAGGAACTAAGGAAGACCTCCAGTCAGTAGCCAGGAAGGAGCTGAGGCCCTTTGTTCAACTAATGAGGAATGGAATCCTGCCAAAGACCCCATGACCAAGCTTGGAATTGGATCCACCTTCAGTTGAACCTTTAGATGAGACCTCAGCCCCAACTAGCACTTTAATTGAAGCCTATGAAACATTCCAAGCCAGAGGAGATACCTAAACTGCAACCAGATTCCTAACATACAGTAATTGTGAGATGATAAATGTTTGTTGTTTAAAACCACTAAATTTTACGAATAGTTTGTTTACATAGCAATAGAAAACTAACACAGGAACACACACGATGTATCACAAAGAACTACTTCTTTTATAATGAAAATGTTTCAATGTACAGAAAAGTTGGAGGAACTGTTTGATGAACATCCATATATCATCACCTAGATTAAACTATTTCTAACAGTTTGTTATATTTCCTATATCAATTAGGTTGAATCATGTGGAATTGATGTTTTTGTTTTCATAGGTCAGAAATGGTATAAACATTGACAAACTTCATATGATTCAGTCTTACTTTTTTTTTTTCTTTTCTATCCTTTTTTTTTTTTTTGGCTGAACCATTTGAAGTAAGTTGCAGAGTTCAGTATACTTTACACCTAAACATTTATCATTTAAAACTCAGGATAGCACTCCCTCCAATAAATGCCATTATTGCACTTAAGAAAAATAACCTAATATCACCAAAGAAAATTCCATACTGAAATCAATATGTATTCCACATTCAGATTTTTCTGGTGTCCCTGAAATGTATTCTGTAGCTAGATTTTTGAGCTAGAATCCAGTCATGGTTCATACATTATGTTTGGTTATTATGTCTCTCCGGTCTCATACGTGAACTAGAAAAGGGATTTTCATCTCTTGCCCGTGGTCTCCAGGAGAATCTTTGAGAGTCTTCAAAATCAATATATAATTGTACATATGTGTGTACGAAGCCTGCCAATTAAGTTTGTGAACTCATCTTGGAAAAAGTGCTACATACCTCACTGCTGAATATCACTATTGTCACCTTTGAAATATTCCCCTTGAGAAGCTGTGCACTGATGCCAATGCCTAGTCCACCCTTCAAAGCAATTTTGGAATGCTTTTTCTGGAGTGGCCCTTGATGCCCTGAATGTCATCAAAATGTCTTCCTTTCAATATTTTCTTAATCTTTGGGTAAAGAAAAAAGTCATTAGGGGCCAGATCAGGTGAGTAGGGAAGGTGTTCCAACACAGTTACTTGTTGACTGGCTAAAAACTCTCTCACTGACAACTATACAATTAAGTTCATGAACTTGCCACCATGCCACTGTGCACATGGCCATTCCAGAGGCAGCTCCAAAATCGCTTTCAAGGGTGGACTAGGCACTGGTGTCAGTGCATAGCTTCCCAAGGGGAGTACTTCAAAGGTGACCATAGTGAAGTCAGCAATGAGGTATGTAGCACTTAGAACAATGAGGTTCGCAGACTTAATTGTCAGATCTTGAGTGTTGATGGATAGACTCTCTTGGAAGAGAATCTACAGCATTCACTAGATTTGCTAAGAGATGACACACCAAAGGGTTGAGAATTGGTGATGTGAAAGTACCAGATGAATTGACTTGAAGAGGGAGAAGGGGCAAATACTGTGCCTGAGCAGTCGTATACCAGCCGTCATATGCCTGTATGACTTAAAACAACAGATGTAAGCTCTTTGGGGATAATAATATTGGGCTGTCTACCTCAGTGGGAAGGTGCGTGTGAAAATACTTTGAAGACCATCACAATCTATGCCAATGTAAGTTATTAAAACTATAGAGAATTCAAGTTCTGAGACCTTTGCACTCTGACTTCTACTAAGTTGTATTGAGGAGAGAAAGTGTGACGTCTGAGGCTGATTTCTTGATTTCCCTTTCCAGTCACCCTGTGGGTTGATGCGAACCAGAGAGGAGACAAGCTCTGGATTTATCTCTTGGTTGGGTTAACACTTGCATGTTCATACATCAATTGCTCTTGCATTGATTGTCTGGCTGAGGGCATGGCAGGCAACTTGGCTAGATTCCTGCCCAGAAATGGGAATGGAATGGGAATAAGCCAGGGCTTGTCATATCCAACAGAGCCCTTTCCCAGAGACCTTACATACCCTTTCTCACTGTAGGAAGCTTGCCAAGGTACTTTCGTGTCCTCCCTACAAGATACGGTAATCTTATTTTGTTCATGCTTCTTCTGGAGGGCTTGGAATATTGAGTATTTATCAGGGAATTTGTGTCCAGGCCGGAACTGTGAGTGCTGAGGGGGCTGGAATCAAGACTTAGACTTCCTTGCCCAGCTAGTTCATGCAAATGAAGCTGTTGCCCAGCTAGTTCACGCAAATGAAGAAGGAATGATGTACCAGGTGGTCTCAAAAAACTGGAGCCCCTCTACCCAAGATTTCAGTTGAGGAGAAAGGTCTATAAAGCCAGAATGATCTTTATTTCAAATAAAATATCCTCTTTAGTAGTAATAAGCTTAGGAGGATTTGGTGGAGCAAATGCCTAATAATAATGCTTCCTTCGGTTTCTGTGCCAGCTTTTGTTCTCCAATGCCAGGTGTGAATTTCTCAATGTAATATCTTTGTGAAATATGGCATGTTTAAACACACCATTCCACTACTAAATTCTGTTTTATGTTCTTAAAATGGTTAAAAACAAAGACCTTTTGAAAGGTGTTAATTAAGCTTTCAATAGCTAGGAAATTGAGCAAGTTACATGATCCTAAGAAATACGTTAGACTGTTTGGGAGCCAGTAAGAAGAAGAGGTCCAAAAGATGTGAATTTGGATTAGTTGGTGACCTTGGCTGAGCTTTTCAACAACTCTAAGATTGGTGTCCTCACTTGTAAAAGGGGGACAAAAAAGTCACTGCTTTTTCCATATTTACCACATAGCAAGCGCTCTGCTAAGCACCCACAAATACAAGGATAAGCAGGATAGACATACTCCCTGCTCTTATGAAGTTTCTCCCCATAGGGTATGGATGCTAAACAAAAGATTACATGATTAAGTGATTAGTGCCAATTGCAAAAAGACTATCTGCCTCAGTATATGTTGGGAGGATTAAACAATTCACAGTCAGACATAATTAAAATTGGTGTCATTAATACTATTTATAAAATCAAATAGGCAGACAATTCAGTCTGACAACTGTAGTTCACAAAATTCATGTTCTTCATCCCTAGTGAAGTGATTCATGTCCAAGGTCTTAAAAGCTCGTGAGTGGCCCTCTAAGATACAACTATTGGTCTCTACTTGTCAAGATCAAAGACTAAGAAGGACAATAAAGTTTCAGAGAAGAAACAAGTCTACAAGTTTAGTAGGCTACACAAGCCACAGATTCATCTATCCAAAAACAAGAACTAGATGATGGACGGCTACCACTACAGACTCATTCTGACTGGGATCACAGTAGGTGGTCCTGAAGAACATAGGGGAAAAACACAGAACAAAGCTCACATCCTTAAAAAAGATCAGACTACCTGGACCGTTGGAGACCAGAGTACTCCTTAAGACTACTGCCCTGACATACTCTTTAAACTTTGAACCAAGATACCCCTGAGATCACCTTTCAGTGAAACAACCAAGTGTCACATAAAGTAAAGAGTATTACTCATAAGTATGATGCTCTACTAAAATACTATCTGTAGGAGACCAAAGGTCCACATTTTCTGTAAAGTAAAGAAGAGAGGAGAAGGAAGCAGGAAAACCAGAGGACTGAAAATGGGAACCAGAACACAGAGAGAACACACAGTGAAAAATGTAACTGATGTCATTGAATGTATAGAAACTGCCCAGTGGGAACCTAATATACTGTGTGAATTTTCAGCAAAAATGTTGTAAAATATCCTTTTGAAAATAAATGAAGTTTATGGAGAGCCTAACGTGACTCAGCACGTTTGGGCCCTTGCCTGTTCAATGCATATTGTGCAATCATCACATCACCACTATCCAAGTCCAGAGTATTTTACCACCCCAAAACAGATCAATTATTTTTATGAGAGACGTGGCTCAGAGACAGGTTTGGACATCTTAGAAGCAGCTGGGTGAACTTGGCAAAGTGACTGAATCTCTTGAGTCTGGAGTTTTGTGTTGGTACATTGACTTCTAAAGTCTCCTCTGATGTGGAAAAGCTCAATAAAATGACTTCCTAGTATCTTGGCAGGGTAAAGACCACTCTCCAAAATGAGAAGACACTGATTCTAGGCCTGGGTTTGCCACTGGTTAGCACAGGGGTCTAGTTCAAGTCATTCAATGTTTCTGAATCTCAGTTCTTTTCTGCTGCAAAATAGGAAATGTAAATTTGCCATAACCCTCCAAGAAACCAAATCCAGTGGATTCCAATTCATCGTGACCCTATAGGGCAGAAGAGAACTGCTTCGTAGAGTTTTGAAGGAGAACCTGGCAGATTCGAAATGCCGACCTTTTGGTTAGTAGACACAGCACTTAACCACTATGCCACCAGAGTTTCCAAATTTGCCTTAGTGAGGCCAGTTTTCTATGAGAATTTAATTATGTACAGAGACAGTGCATTTTACTGTACCAAGTTATAAAATGTAGTATGTGTTTATTTTAAGGCTTGAGTGTGATTGTTAAAGAAGACTTTTACATTCAGCTTAAGCATTATCAAACCACTGCATAAATATTTTGAGTTCTTTATCAGAGGGGGGTCTTAAGATCAAAGAGGGTCAAAGGAGTCAGTAACAGAACCCACACACTTTATAAATCTAACTCTCTGTGATTTACCTGTTGTTACTTTGTGTTCTTGACATTTAACCCCAGACCTTTTGAACCTAATTGGTTGTTTTACTAGAGACGATTGTCAATAATAATACTGAGTGACACCAAATTAGTTCTCAGCAGAGTTGTGCCAATTTTACACTGTCTCTGAGAATGTTTTAGTGTGTCCATTTTTCCACAACTGGATCTACATCAACTATTGACATTATGTTGAGTTTTTGCTACTTTAGTAAAAGACCTATCACATTGAAAAAACAAAAAATCAAAAGAGCAGTTGTAGTCTTGATAACAGTCCCAAATGGTATTAAAATGTGGTGTGTAGTTGTTCCTCTCTTATTTTCTGTGTATATTTAAATGGTTAAACGTAATACCCACCATATGACTTCGATATGCGACCCTTAGTGCAAATGGGGAGGCAAGCATTCCCACCTATGCTAGGGACGTGGCCTTACTAACTGGGATGGTTAGTTATGTGTTAACTTGGTTGGGCCATGATTCTCAGTGGTTCACCAGTTATGTAATGATGTAGCTATCCTCCATTTTGAGGTATAATGTAATCATCTATGTGATGTGATCAGTCAATCCATTGTAAGAGGAGTTTCTTCAGGGGTGTGGCCTGCATCAAATGTATGTGGACATTCTGGCAAAACTCACTGGTTTTTGTTGGCTGGATCCTGCGTCCATCTCACCATCATCTGACCTACAGTACTGCCTGCTGGTCTTCGATTAGTTAGCCTCTGCAGCCCATGAGCCAGCTGCTTGCCATCTGACCTGTTGATCTTGGGTTCATCAGCCCCTGCAGCTATGTCAACAGAACCCTCCAGCCTGTCATCTGACCCACAGATTTGGGACTTGCAAGCCTCTATAACCACATAAGAGTAAGAGATACACTTCATTGGTTTGGTTTCTCTAGAGAACCCGGCCTAATGCACCAATCTAATGAGAGAAAAAGCTGAACCTGGTGCTAATTGCTGTCAGGATGAACAGTTTAGCATTAACATTAACTAGACCAGCAGCACCTAATCTGTGACCTTGAGCCCCCAAGGAGTAGGAAATCTGAACACAGAATTTTTACCAAGTGCTGCTGTATCTGTAGGTGCACCAGGTGTTATTCAGAGAAAGAAAATATGATTTGCCTACATATAGATATTGCTGTGATCAGATGCAAAATCTGGTTATGCATATGCAGATACTGATGTGACTAGTACAGCATAAGCAGAGAAAAACCAAACCTATAGCTGTCAAATCGATTCTGACTCATAGCAACCGCATAGGACAGAGCAGAACTGCCCCATACTGTTTCCAAGGAGTGCCTGGTGGATTTGAGCTGCCTACAGTTTGATTAGCAGCCAGACACTTAACCACTGCACCACCAGGACATTTCTGATACAGTATAGATTCCTTTAAATAAATTACTGAAGTCTTACTAGCATTTTTTCCTTCTGGCTTAAACCCTTCAGTGCCTCCTCATTGCTCTCCGGGTAAAGTCCAAATTCCCTCCCAGGACCTGCAGACTCTGCAAATTCTGCTGAGATCTCTTGGCGTCGTGCCTCAATACCGCCCTCATGCCTGACTAGCCACCATGCTTGGAGCCTCCAGGGCCCGAGTCAACACTTGTTCTGTCATGAACAGATCCAGCTTCCTGAGTGAGGGAAAACATCAGTCCCACCCTGAAGCATCATGCCAGTTGAGGGGGCTGGGTTCCCTAGGCGTGGGTCCACTGAGGTGCTGGAACCTGGACAAGACTCCCCTCGGGCCTGTCAGTTCTCCTTGTCTAGGCTTCCTGTACCCTCTCTCTACCCACTTCTCTCTGAGATTCCCTGAGGTCCAGGGAGGGATGAACCCAGTGCTGTACCCCCTCAAGCCGCTGGGCTACTGGCTCCCATCTCTACTGCATTGCTGCTGTTCCTCCAAACAAATGCATGAGCCAATTTCTGAATTAATTTGTTTTCTTTCCAGGGATTTTAGAAACAAACAGTCTGGGAGGAGTCATAAAGCTTCTTCTTTTTAAACTGTGTTTTAGGTGAAAGCTTACAGACTAAGTTTGTTTCTCATTAAACAGTAAACACACAAATTGTTGCACGACCTGTATTACCAATCGGTGATGTGTCAACAGTCTCCCCTTCTCCATCTTGGGTTCCATGTTCCCATTTAGCCAGTGCTCTTCTCCCTTCTTGCCTTCGGTTTGGGGCTGATGTGCGAACTTAGTCCCATGTGCATGATTGAACTATGTATAAAGCATGTTCCTGTTGCATGTTGCTTGCCCTGTAGCTAAAGAGACTTTGGTGGGATTTCAGAATGGGGTTAAAAGAGTGTCCTGGGGCCAACTCTTAGTTTCTCCAGTGTGTGTCAGACCAGCAAGTCTGGTCTTTGTGTATATGTGTGTTAATGTGAATTTTGTTCTCCATTTTTCTCCTGCTCTGTCTGGGAACCGTTATTGCAATCCCTGACAGAACAGTCAGTGGTGGTAGCCAGGAAGCATCTAGTGGTTCCGGGCTCAATCTGGAGGTTGTGGTAGTTGAGGTCTATTAGTTCTCTGGACTTGGCTTTTCCTTGTGTCTGTGGTTTGCTCCAGCCGGGACCTATCAATAGATGTATCTTGATGGCTGTTTGCAGGTTTTTAAGACCCTAGTCAACTACTCATCACAGTAGGATGCCCTAGTCAAGTTGTGCTGACTTTCTCAGTACTGTGTGCTGTCTAACCCTTCACCAAAGTTTCCACTTGTTAGATTTTCCCTCTCTACCTGGCCTCTGTGCTGTAATAATCAACATGATTGTTTCTTGCTGTGTGGAAAACTTTTCCTGAATTTTTATAATAGTGGTCTCATACAGTATTTGTCCTTTTGTGATTGACTTTTTCACTCAGCTTAATGCTCTCCAGATTCACTCATGTTGTGAGATGTTTCATAGATTCTTCATTGTTCTTTATTGTTGTGTAGCATTCCATTGTCTGTGTGTGTGTGTATTGTATTTTGTTTATTCATTCATCTGTTGATGGGTACTTAAATTGTTTCCAGCTTTTTCCTATCATGAATAATGCTCCAATGAATATGGATATGCATATGTCTATTCATATGACAACTTTTATCCCCCTAGGATACATTACTAGAAGTGGGATAGCTCAATCATACGGTATTTCTATTTCTAGCTTTTAAAAGAAGTGCCATATTGTTTCCCAAAATGATTGTACCATTTTGCATTCCCACCAGCAGTGCACGAGTTCCAATCTCCCCACAATCTCTCGACATTGGTTATTTTCTTTTCTTTTTTTTTTTTAATTAGGGCCAGTAATGTCAGAGGGAGATGGCGTCTCATTGTAGTTTTGATTTGCATTTCACTAATGGCTAGTATCTTAGGCTGAATTCTCCAGAGAAACAAAACCAGTAAAACAGTTGGATCCGACTCGACAGCACTTGGCTTGGCGATCTCCATAGAAGGATATGTATCAAGGAAATGGTTCACGTGGTTGCAGATGCTGGAATGTCCCAAATCCATGAGTCAGGCCTGAGGCTTCTCCTGATTCATGCAGCTACAAGGGCTGGCAAATCCAGGATCAGCAGGTCAGACAGAAGGCCTCATGCTTACAGACTGTGAAAACTGAGGAATCCCCAAACTAACAGGCAAGACAGCAGATAAGCTCCTAGGTTGAGTTCCAAGAGCCAAAAGTCAGACCAACAGGAGCTAGCTGCAAGACCCAGAGCTAGCAAAAGCCCAGGAGCCTTCCAGAGTGCACACCTATATTGAATGCAGGCCACACCCTGAAATGAATTCCTTTTTAACTCATTTGTTACTCACAGCCAATCCCATTGTGCAAGTGATCACATTATACCAAATCTCACTAGGAAGTGATCATAGTATTGTGCAATGGCCGAACTACATCACCACAGCTCAGCCAAGCTGACAAACAGCTAGTGCATTTCCTCGTGTGTCTGTTACATCTGTGAATGTCTTCTTTGGCAAAATATCTGTTCATGTCCTTTGCCCGTTTTTTAATTATATTATTTGTCTTTTTGTTGTAGAGGTGTTGGATATTTTCCTGTAGATTTTAGTAAAAAAAAGAAACTTTTTACTTAGTAAAAACTTAGTCTTTTATTATATTGTGAAATGTATGCAACAAAAAATTGCCATTTCAATCATTTTTATGTGTACAACTGAGTGACACTAATCTCATTCACCATATTGTACAACCACCACTACTGTCTGTTTTCACTTTTTTGGTATCACCCTTAACGAGATCTGTCATAGCCAATACTTTCTCCCCCCATTCTGTAGGTTCTCTTTTTATTGTTTTGGTGAAGTCTTTTGTTAAACATAAGTGTTTGAGTTTTAGAACATTCTATTCATCTAGCTTGTCTTCAGGTGTTTGTGTATTGTTAGTTATGTTTTGTGTCCTATGTATGCCATATATTAGGGCCCCTAGCATTGACCCTATTTTTGTTTCCATGATCTTTTGATCTTTATAGGTTTCAGTTTTATATGTAGATCTTTGATTCATTTTGAATCACTTTTGTGTTATAAGTCTTCTCTCATTTTTTTTACATATGGACAGCCAGTGGGTTTGTTTTTTTGTTACAAAGACTATCTTCATCAAAGATGTGGTAGCCATGAGTGGATGGACTTACATCTGAATTCTCAGTTTTGTTCCATTGCTCAGTGTGTCTGTCTTTGTACCAGCGTCAGGCTGTTTTGAGTACTGTAGCTAACAGAACATTCTGAAATCAAGCGGTGCAAGGCCTTCTCCTTTGTTCTTCTTCAATAATGCTTTACTTACCTGGGACTTTTTCCCTTTCCATATGTAGTTGGTGATTAGTTTCTCCATCTCATCAAAAAATGCTGTTGGAATTTGGATCACGATTGCATTAAATTCATAGATCACTTTGTGTAGAATTGATATTTTCATAGTATTCAGGCTACCTAACCATGAGCATCCATGATTTTCCATTTATGTAGATCTTTTTTTTACTTTTGCAGTACTGTTTTGTGGTTTTCATTGTATAAGTCTTTTTTCTCCTTGGTTATATTTGTTCCTAAGTATTTTATTTTTTTTTAGGGGCTATGATAAATGGTATTGCTTTCCTGATTTCATTGTCATAGTTCATTTTATTGGTATATAGGAATTAAATATTTTTAATGTTAATCATGTTTCCCGCTACTCTGCTGACTCTCTATTAGTTCCAGTAGTTTTCTTGTGGAGTCTTTAGCATTCTTTGTGTATAGTATCATATTATCTACAAATAAGGATAGTTTTATCTCTTTCTTACCAATTTGGATGTCATTTCTTTCTTTTTTTTTCTTATTGCTCTAGCTAGGACTTCTAAAGGAAAAAAAAAAAAAAAAAAAACAGACCCACTGCTGTTGAGGCAATTCTGACTCATAGTAAACTATAGGATGGAGTAAAACTTCCCCACAAAGTTTCTAAGGAGTGCCTGGCAGGTTTGAACTACTGACCTTCTGGCTACAAGTTGTAACATTTGACAACTACACCACCAGGGTTTCTGCTAGGAATTTTAGCACAGTGTTAAATAAGAATGATGATATAGGGCATCCTTGTCTTGGCTCCATTTTCAGAAGGAATGTTTTCAGCCTGTCTGCATGGAAAACGATGTTGGCTATTGGTTTTGTATCAAAACCCTGGTAGTGTAGTGGTTAAGTGCTGTGGCTGCTAACCACACGGTCGCAGTTCAAATTCAGCAGGTGCTCCTTGGAAACTCTATGGGCAGTTCTACTCAGTCTAGAGGGTTACTATGTGTCAGAATCAACTCAATAGTAGTGGGTTTGGTTTTTTATAGTTTTTATACAGATGCCCTTTATGATGTTGAGGGATTGCCTTTGTATTACTACCTTATTTAGAGTTTTCTAAAATCTAGAATGGGTATCGGACTTTACCAACTACCTTTTCTGCATTGAGACAATCATGTGATTATTTCCTTTTGTTTTATTTATTTGATGGATTATGTTGATTGATTTTCTAATGTTGAACCATCCTTGCATACCTGGTCTGAATCTCATTTAGTCATGGGATTATTTTTTTGATATGATACTGAATTCTACTGGCTAAACATTTGTGTCTGTATTTATGAGAGACAAAAAAACTCATCACCATCATGTTGATTCTGAGTCAGAAACCCTATACAACTGAGTATGACTGCTTCATAGGGTTTCCAGAGAGAGGCTGGTGAATATAAACTGCTGAACTGTTGGTTAGTGGACAAGCTCTTAACCACTATGCCATCACGGCTCCCCACCAGAGATATTGGCTGTAATTGTTTTTTTTGGGGGGTGTCTTGCCCTGGCTCTGGTATCAGGGTTATGCTGGCTTCATACAATGAATTTGTAAGTACCCCTTCTGTTTTAGTCATCTGGTACTGCTCTAACAGAAAAATACCACTAGTGAAAGTTTTCATGAAGAGAAGCTTTATTGACACAGTCTGGTAAGCTGCAAATCCATTTACAAATTGTAAGTCCATTCAGTAAGAGAATTTATCACAGTCTGGTAGGCTGAGTGCAAATCCAATGAGAGCATCTCGGCACAAGAACCTCGGGTCCAAAGGACGTGCTCTGCTCTCGGTACTTCTCTCTCGGTGGTATGAGGTTCCCAACTTCTGCTCACTTCTCTCCGTTATATTCCACAAGCTTGTAGCTTGAGACCTGCCTCACTAACACAACTGTTGCCTATTCTCTATCATCACTCTCACAGAGCCAGGATTCACAACACACACCATACTGGGACTAACAGCCAAATCAAATTAACAGACATTTGGGGGGGGGGGGCACAATTCAACCCATGACACCTTCCTTTCATAAGTTCTGAAATAATCTGAATAGCACTAATGTGAGCTCTTCTCTGAAATGTTTTGTAGAATTATCTAGGGAAGTCATCTGGGCCATGACTTTCTTTGGGGGCAGTTATTATTACTGCTTTTTCGTCTATTCTCATGTTACATTCTATTCAAATTTTCTATGTCAGTTTGTGTTAGTTTTGTTAAGTAGTTTGCTTCTAGAAATGTATTTATTTGCTCTAGGCTTTCAAATTTGTTGGAATACATTTTTTATAATATTCTGTTAAGATCTTTGTCTTTCAGCTGGGTCTGTTGTAACGTTCCCCATTTCATTCCTTATTCAAGTTCTGTGCTTCCTCTCCTATTTTTCTTTTGTCCATTTGGCCAGTGGATTATTGATTTTCACAAAGCTTCTAGCTGGTACTTTCCCATGGACTTTTTTCAGTGTTTTATGGAAACTCAAGGTCATGAATGCCCAGTGACCTCCAAAAGAGTCATGGAAAAAAAAAGACAAAGGGAGAAGTATTAAAGGCACTTTTTAATCCTCTCCCCATTTAAGTCTTCCAAAAACAAGATAACAAAAAGATAAAAAAATAAATAACTCTTTTAAAAGATGAGAAAAAAAGAGAAATCACCCCATTGTTTATTATGAAATATCATGCTAACAGAAGAATGTACTTACCATATACATGCAGTTTGAATAATAACAATAAAACTAACACAGGTACCTGTTGCCCAGCTTAGAAGCATCCAGTTTAACCAGTACCTTAGCAGGTGTCTGTGTGCCTCTGTCTGTCATATCCCTCTTCTCTCTGTCCTTCTGTGGCCATTATTCCGAATTTTGACTTAATCATCCCCTCCTTGTTCTTTTGAGCTTTATTCTCTACACGTATTTTTCCACAGAGTATATTTTAGTTTCGGGGAGTTCTTTGCACTTTTTATGAATGAAACTGCAGACTGTTCTTTCATGACTTACTCTTTTTCACTTAGCTTTATGTTTTTAATGTCCAGCTATGCTGCTGTGTTGGAAACCCTGGTGGCGCAGTGGTTAAGTGCTACCTCTGATAACCAGAAGGTCGGCAGTCGGAATCCAGCAGGCACTCTTTGGAAACTCTGTGGGGCAGTGCTACTCTGTCCTTAGCGTTGCTATGAGTCGGAATTGACTCTGTGGCAGCAGGTTTGGGTTTTTTGGTTAGGCTGCTGTGTGCGGCTGTAGTTTCATTCATTGTCATCCATGAATTGTGTCCTATTGTACAAACACGTGACCATGTTTGCCCATCATCCTGGTGATGCACATTTGCCTGCCTTCCAGTCTTTGCTTTGCCAACAGTGCAGAACACTCTTGTACCTGTCTCCAGCTTCAGTGACACAAGGAAATGGCACAACCTCAAACTAACAAAGTGAAAGTAAGTGGCACTCTTCTAGAAGGTCCTTCTTAATGGCCTATTGTTTCAAACCACTAGGTAAGTGGCTGGTGACTCCAGAGATGCCAGTTCCACCTTGCTGATCTGGGAGATGGGGGAAGTGCAAATGACAGTGAAGTCAAGGCTAAGTGCCCTGTGTAAGTCCCAGCTTCTTAGCTGAGAGAGCTTGCTGAGGCAAGAGGAAGGGTGAGGGAGTGTGGTGACTGGAGTTCTTTTGCGTGGCCTTCTGCCTTGGTTCTTTGGAAAAACAGCTTGAGAGATTTTCCTCCAAAGCCATGAGGAGTTGTGTTTGCCCTGGTTTTCTACCCAGATGTGTTGAGTTCACGGGTCTGTATCGCGTGGGCCTGATCGATGCCGATGAAGAATGCCACACAGGAAACTGGTGGTGAGGAGGAGAGCTGGTATCTCGGATGTCTGAAACTCTGATTTGGGCATCATACAGCTCGCATTTATTTAGTGAACATAATAGGTGTATATGCAGTAAAGCAGGCATTGATTAGAATAGGGTTTTCGGGAAGTTCCTCCCAAAGCAAACTTGTGCCTTCTTATCTAATCAGCACAACAAAGGCCACTTCCTCAGGTGAATCCACCTCTCACGGGGGAGAGCAGGTAGGCCTGGGCACAGGTACAAAGATCACATTCAGCGGGCCAGACCCATCGTTTTCGAGGGTCTGATGCCTTGCATTCCAGCCGCTTTTGGCTGTTTACAGTCACTCTTTCACAGGCTCATAAGCCCTGCACCCAGGCGGTAATGCTTGTCCTAACCGTGGCCATGTTGCCCACAAGAAGATTTTTTTTTACTTCTGTCCAGGTTGACTGGCATTTCTTATGTAAGCTAGAAACAACTCGATCTGACACTTTTTGTCAGGCCCTGGACTGCTCCCTGACCTTGATTGGTATGTACCTTGCAAAGATTGGTCAACAGACTATGGAAACAAAGTGTCTGCAGCCCACTGTGCAAATGAGGTGTCTGTGGCCCTGTCTGTGGCCTACCCAGAGGGGATTGGTCAGTTTCTGGCTCTTTGATGGGAGGGGGCCATACCCTGAAATTGACAAGGAGTTGTGTATGTATACAGCCAGCCTTACAGAGGTTTCTCAGGTAGAAAGAAGCAGGAAAAGAAAAAGGAGGAAGAAAGAAGAATCAGAGACACAGAGACAGGAAGGAATTCCCTACAAGTCCTGTCACATGATCAGAGGATGTAACACTGAAAACAGTGAGAAACTCAGCACAGGAAGGGGCCCAGCAGTCGAGTTGGTAGTAGCAGATGGCAGGGTCACGAGAAGCATGTCCTGAGGGGGCTGAGAGAAGGCCTGAACAGGTGAGAGGAGCTGAGAGGGCTGTCCTACGCTGAAGAAGGGAGACTTAGCCTACATACCTCCTGATCCTCGTCCCAAGTTATAGCCTGTTGACCCTAAACCCAAATTGTAGCCTACTACTTCTTTGATGAACCACTTTAAGTATAGTCTGTGAGTCCTGTGTGGCCATAGCAATGAATTGTTGAACTCAGCAGAGAAGTAGAGAATGCTGTGGGGAGGCTGGCTGGTGTCAGAATTGGTTAAAAAAAGAAAAGAAGTTGGAGAGTGAAGGTATGTCTGGCTTCCACCTCATGGGAATCAGCTTTGGGCTGACCCTAATCATTATTCTCCATGAGGTTAGACAGGTTCTGACACCTTTACCACTCCTACTCATTAACTGAAATAGAGAGAGAATAGTAATTACCAGAAAACTGTCTTACAAGGTCTGACATTTAAGTCTGTGAACTTAATTGTTCTAAGGGCTGTGTACCTCCTTGCTGAATAGGACTATGGTCACCTTTGAAGTCCTCCCCTTGGGAAGCCGTGCACTGATGCCAGCACCTAGTGCACCCTTCAAAGCAATTTTGGAACTCTTTTTGGAATGGAGATTGTGCATGGTAGCATGGTGGCAAGTTCATGAACTTAGTTGTTTAGCTGACCATGAGGGAATTTTAGCCAGTAAACACATAACTGTATTGGAACACCCTCACTACTCACCTGATCTGGCCCCCAGTGACTTTTTTCTTTATCTGAAGAGAAACGAAATATTGAAAGGAAAACATTTTGGTAACATTCCAGGCATCAAGGGTTAATAAGACAACAGTTTTGATGGCCATTTCAGAAAAAGTGTTCCAAAATTTCTTTGGAGGGTGGACTAGGCACTGGCATCGGTGCATAGCTTCCCCAGGGGAGTACTTTAAAGATGATCGTAGTGATATTCAGCAAGGAGGTATGTAGCGCTACTTCTAGGATGAGTTTCTGAGCTTCATTGGCAGAACTTGTAAGTCCTGTTGCCTCTCAGACTTTCTAAGTCCTGAAAACTGAGGGGAGATAGGTCCTAGACAGAGAAGAAAACAGATTTGGTGAGAGGATCTTTGAAGGAAAAAAGCCCATTTAGAAATCTGGTATGTTGTAGGTCGATTGCCCAATCTCTCTAATTTCTTAAAAAACAAATAACTGGTTCTCTTCCAACATCAGCAACGATCCAAAGAAAAAATAAAAACCAAAAACACCCTTTGCCCTCATGTCAATTTTGACTCATAGCCACCCTATAGGACAGAGTAGAACTGCTCCATTGAGTTTCCAAGGAGTGCCTGGGGGATTCAGATGGCCAACGTTTTGGTTCATGGATGGAACACTTAAAACTTAGGTATCAATAGTGCAGTTTCCATTTAACCGAGGTGGTGTCTATATTCTTTCCCAGTCAAAGCCCTAGTGAAATGGCAGTGAAAGAATATAGAAGGGCCTGCTGTCACAGGGGTCAGGAAACATGAGCAGAGGAGAGATTAACAAATTTTGGAAAGACAAAAAGAAGATGGAATAATGAGTAATTTAGCAAAGTGGAGGAAGATACAGCCTAAGAGTCTGCAGACCCGTGAAGGTACCGGTTCCTGTGTAACCCAGTAATCTTTACCCACTTTCCCTTCACCTATCAAGACACACATTCTTTTAAGCATGCAAGAACCCATGAGAGCTCTATGAAAAAAGACCACTTGATGACATCATAATGATGAAGGGGTGGTTTCAGAGACGGATGTGGGAAAGGTGTGGTAAGAGAACACGAATGAGCACAGGATACATTTAAAATCAGAACAATGAGAAAACAATTGTGGGGATTGTGGTAAAGAACGGAATATAAATATTATTAGCATTTCTCCTGCGAAAACAATACAACTTACAAAATTAGGAGGAGGCAAGGGAAGAAGAGATGAAAGTGTAAAGTAGGTGTGTGTTCGTGAAACATGTTTTTACTTAATACAGCTTTTTATTGTATTGCATAAAATATATATAACAAAAATTTCCATTTCAACCATTTCTATGTGTACCGTTAAATGACATTAATTTCATTCACCATGTTGTGCAACCAAGACTACTCTCTGTTTTCAAATTCTTTTATCACACTTAAGAGAAACTCAGTACCGCTTAAGCAATAACTTCCCATTTTTCTCTCTCACTCACCTGTCCATACAAATCCATTGCCACTGAGTCGATTCCAACTCATAGTGACCCTATAGGACAGAGTGGAACTGCCTCATAGAGTTTCCAAGGAGTGCTTGGCTTATTTGAACTACTGACTTTTTGGTTAGCAGGCATAGTGCTTAACCCACTATGCTATCATGGTTTCCTCACCTGTGGTAATCACTAATAAACTGACCTCTCTGCATTTTCCTAATCTAGGTTTTTCATCTAAGTGGGATCATACAATATTTGTTCTTTCGTGTTTGACTTATTTCACTCAATATTGTATTTTCAAGGTTCAATCTGTTTTATAGCATGTGTCAGAATGCACTTTCCTTTATGACCAAATGATGTTCTGGTGTATGTATATACCACATTTTGTTTACCCATTCATCGGTGGATAAACGTTGGGCTGTTTACTCTTTTAGCTATTGTGCATAATGCTACAATGAACCGTAGAGTACAAGATCTATTCAAGTCCCTGCTTTCAAGTCTTTTGGATATATACCTAGGAGTGGAAATCCTGGGTCATGTGGTAATTCTCTGCGTAACTTTTTGAGAAAGTGTTGCAATGTTTTTCCCATCGTTTTGTTGTTTTCCTTGTGCTTTAGATGACTGTTAAAGAGCAAATTAGTTTCTCATTGAACAATTAATATACATATTGTTTTGGGATACTGGTTGACAGCTGCATGATGTGTCAATACTTTTCCCTTCTTGGATTCCCCATTTCCTTCATCTAGCTTTCAGGTTCCCTCTTGCCTTCCTGCCTTTGCCCTTGGGCTGGTATACCCGTTTAGTCTTGTATGTGTGGTAGAATTACGTGTATTAATGTTTTATGATCCTGTCTAATTTTTGGCTGAAGGGTGAACCTCAGGAGTGACTTCAGTGCTGAGTTAAAACGATGTCTGGGGGGCATCTCATCCATTTCAATGTTTTCTTTGTCCACACTCTCTCCTCCACCTGGAATATTCTTACTTCTCTACCCTGAATTTTTATTGTTTTAGGTCCAGCTCAGTTGTGACCTTCTGTGTGTATCTTTTCCTTCCTCTCTAAACAGAACTCACTGTTACTTCATTTCTACCCTCACATTGAATATTTCCATTTTCAAAAGCATGTCTCAACTATATAAATTGGGTAAATAATAATCACTCCCTTATTAGTGCCTCCTTAAAAATTGTGAATTCCTTAAAGGCAAGAACTGTGTCCTCTTTGTTTTTAAGCACAGCGGCACCGGCCATATAACAAGTGCTGGTCCCAGAAACTGCTAGTTGCCAACCTCAGCATTTAGTCATGATCCTGTTAGGGACAGCAGTGTGCCCAGCTGACAGACTCTGCATTCTGGAAGAAAGACCTGGCAATCTAGTTCCAGAAAACCAGCCACTGACAGCCCTTTGAAGCATAGTTTATTCTGACACACACACAACCCATTCTAGTTCCTATAATCCCATAGTTCTACTCTGACATCAACTTAATTGACAACTTTTGTTTTTCACACTGCTTAGAAGGAGGAATTGCAGAAGATGAAGCCTAAGAATGAAAAAAAAAAAAACAGGACAGTACTTTCACCAAGTAATCAAACTCAGTATCACCAGTGAGGGTGCCTCCAGATATAATACCCAGAGAAGGTCCCGATGTCACCTGTACGGTATTCCAGTTAGAAGGAAGGCATCTTCTGAAACTAATGATGAGGAAACAGGAGCTAAACACCAAATGAGGTAACTTCTGTTGAAGAAAAGGGGAGATGGGCTCAGTATTCTTCAAAATATGTTCCAGACCAAAGATATATGACATTGATGCAGACCTGGCACTGAATGGCCTCCCGTACAGGAGGAAGGATGCTACAAAGAGTATTATAGGGTCCACTGACAAAATTGGAATCCAGAAGGCAGACTGTATGTATTGACATGAAATTTATTGAGGTTGATAACTGCAATCTGATTATGTAAAAAAGAGAAAAAACTCCCTAGTCTTAGGAAATATACACTGAAGTATTTAGGAATAATAGATCATAACTTATGCAACCTACTCTCAAATAGTTCAAGGGAAAAAATAAATATATGTATACAGTGAAAGAGAGTACACATGCAAATAAGCAATTATGGGAATAGGCATATCTGGGTAAGAAGTGTATGCTTGTTCTTTGTATCATTCTTATCTTTGCAATTCTTCTATAATTTTGAGCTGATTTCTAAATGAAAAAATTAAAAGGCTGTGTGTTCCAGGTTCCCTCATAGCTAGGTGTGTATATGTGCTTAAATCAGGACATTAAAATATAAGTGGAAGTATTATATGGGACTTCCCAGAAGTCTCCTCAAAATAGAAGAGAAATTCACATAACAATGTGTGTCTAAGTTTTTTGTATGAGAAACTGACTGGAATAGAAAACTTTCATTTAAAACACAATAGAAAAGAAATTGAAAAGGAAAATAAAAGAGAGAAATACTCTCTCTCTTTTCTTTCCGTCTTCTTGGAATGCTAGCATAAGGGCCTTAACTTGAGAAGCCATATTGGAACATGGGCAAAAATCTATGGATCTTGGGTTCCTGGTGACCAGAAAGGTGCTGTACTAGCCTAGTTGGCCCACTTTCAGACTTCTTTTACCCTCAAAAAACCAAAACAAAATCAAACCCAGTGCCATCAAGTCGATTCTGACTCATAGCGACCCTATAGGACAGAGCAGAACTGCCCCATAGGGTTTCTGAGGAGTGCCTGGTGGATCAGAACTGCCAGCCTTTTGGTTAGCAGATGTAGCAGTTAACCACCACACCACCAGGGTTTCTTTACCCTCAAAAGAACTACACTATTATTAGTTTTTTTCCGATACATGCAGCGAAACATAATTCTGACTGGTTTGGTTTTCACTGTTTGTTAAATATGGAATAACTAAGAAGTTTACATAATTGCTGTTTTGTCTCACCTACCAGTAAGCTTTGAACGTTTTCATCGTCACGAGGTCCTTGAAGCATTTGTTTCTCTGACTCTTTTAGCTAGGTTTTCACTTGTCTTTATTTTTTGTTTTCTTTTATGTGTTATTAACTTTTAAAAAGTTGACTCAAATTTGTCTAAGTTATAGATGGGATATAAAGTATAAGTAAATCAACTTGCAATTTAAAACATGCACAATTGAAGCTGAAAGTCCCAAATTGGTGAGCAGTACAGTTACATCTAAATATGGAAACTCAGCTCTGTTCTCAGCCCAGCCCTTCCCTTAGGAATTGCCTAGGTCGGCTCCCTAGGTTCAGGATTTCTCAACAACTTTCATTCTGTGACACTATATGGGCCAGCACACACATGCACCCAAAGGAAGTTTTGTTTTGGTGAATGGGTGTGGCAGGTAATGGTACGCAGGCTGAGCAGAGGAAGTGAAGTTTAACTGTTGAAAGTTGTAGAGAATCAAAGAATAGTGACTTATGTGAATGAGGAGCCTAAAGACTAGAGAAAAATCAACCCAACCCATTGACATCAAGACAGAACCAACTTGTAGCAACCCTGTCCCACAGGGTTTCCAAAGCTGTAAATCTTTATCTTTGAAAGCTGGACAATGAACAAAGAAGACAAAAGAAGAACTGATGCCTTTGAATTGTGGTTTTGGAGAAGAATGTTTAATGTACCATGGACGGCCAAAAGAACAAACAATCTGTTCTGGAAGAAGTACAACCAGAGAGCTCCTTGAAAGCAAAGATGGCAAGACTGCATCTTATACACTTTGGACATGTCGCCAGGAAGGATCAGTCCTTGGAGAAGGATACCATGCTTGGCAGAGCAGAGGGTCAGCAAAAAAGAGGAAAACCCACAATGAGATGGATTCACACAGTGGCCGCAACAATGGGCTTAAACATGAAAACAATTGTGGACATGGTGCAAGACTGGGCAGTGGTTCGTTCTGTTGTCCATAGGGTCGCTATGAGTTGGAACAGACTCGACGGCACCTAAGAACAACAAATCTTTATGGAGGCAGATTGCCACGTCTTTCTCCCACAGAGAGGCTGGTGGGTTCCAACTAATGACATTTCTGTTAGCAGCAGAGCCCTTGACCACCATGCCATCAGGGCTCCTTAAAGCTCAGAGGAAAAAAATAAAACTCACTCTTGCTCCTGAGTTGGTTCCAATGCATCACCAGCCTATAGGACAGAGTAGAATCACCTCGTAGAGTTTCTAAGCCATGGCTAGTTGATTCAAGCTGCAGACATTTTGGTTACCAGCTGAATTCTTAGCCGCTGTGGCACAAGGGCCCCACAAGCCTAGAGAGGGATGTGAGTGGCCAGAGATCGTGTGGTTCAAGTATTAGCTAAGAATCGTTTAGTGTTAAGGAAACAGAATACGGTTTTGACTAGCTTAAGCAAAACAGGTGAGAGTGATGTTGCTGCTGACATCCATAGAACAGTTTGCAAAGAAAAAACCCACTGTCATTGAGTCAGTTCTGACTTATAGGAACCCTATAGGACAGAGTAGAACTGCCCCATAGCATTTTCAAGGAGCACCTTGTGGATCTGAGCTGCCAACCTTTTAGTTAGCAGCCATAGCACATAGCCACTGTGCCAGGGTTTATGGGATAGTTCTAGGTGATGTGTATTGACCTTTGATGGAGAATGAGATCTGACTTACTACAGACACATCTAGCACCACTTCCACCACCCCAAGCTCCAATTATCCCAATGGATTACATTTCCTTTCCTGAACAATTCTCTGCTATCCCCAGAGTTTTTTCTTTCCTTGGTTTTACTCTGTAGTTATCATGTAATTCAACCCCAAATACCCTCCTATCCTCAGAGAGTTATAAGTTTCCTCTCAACATGTTCGAATGCAATGGATGGTCCATCAATTTCGTCATCTTGAAGAAAATTCTCTCAGTGCCATTGACCTGATCTAGTCTGTGTGGATTGTTCTTCAGTACACCACGTAGGATAGTCTTGGGATCTCCCTTAGCTGTCATCCTGGAGGCTTCTTGTCTACAAACATATTTCAGAAATGGGGCATAGGAAGGCTAACTGGAAGCCCCACATGCCTATATGGTCATGTCAACAGATGGCTTCATTGTAGAGTGACTGAGCTGGGCTGATTTGTTGGGAAACTTCCAATGGCAGTATCTGTAAATCATTTTTTTTGTCCTGAGTTCATAGATTTTTTTAGAAAAGTTCTTCTAGTCTTCTTCCCAGAGATAATAAGCTGAATAGGAAAGCAGGCTTTGGTGGACTTATTATTTAGTATGTAGGGTAATCCCCATTTAAATCCTCTGTTTCTGATGTAACTGTGCCTTCCACTATAACTGATGTTTCCCACTCCAGAAAATCTCTGCTTTATCCTTTCTAGAGAACAAGTCTCTTCTGACTTATTGGAGTAGAGAAGGGACAATCACTCACTAACAACAGTGAGGGAGGGCTTGGGGGTCTAACTGCCCCTATAAATAGACAGTCCTTCTACTTTTTTAGCCCTGTCTTTGCTCCTGCTCCTGGAGTTATTGATGTATCCAATCACCAGGTTTTTAGGGTTCTGTGGTGTAAATGGGTTGGATTTCATTTCCCCCACAGCTGACTTAAGATTCAGCTTTCTCAAATCTCTAATTCACTTACCACTCAACAGTCTGCCTTCCAGCTTCCAGAATTTTCTTAGTATGTCTCCTCTCAAGTTCCTTTTGTTCTTGTTCAGTTATGGCCTTTTACAAATTCCTACACTGTCATCTTTGTTGTTGTTGTTGTTTTAAAATTTGTGTAGAGAAATACATTTGACTCTCTCAAGCCTAAATTCCAAAAACCCCAAGGAAGTGACTCAGTAGTCTAGGTTGAGTCAGGTATCCACCCTGAAAAAAAAATCCCCACTGACATCAAGTCGATTCCAACTGATAGAGACCCTCTAGTACAGAGTAGAACTGCTCCATAAAGTTTTCAAAGAGCACCTGGTGGATTTGATCTGTTAACCTTTTGGTTAGCAGATGTAGCACTTAGCCACTATGGCATGTAGCGTCCACCCTAGGCCAATTAAATTTGGTAAGAAGAGCAGAGCACCATGTCTGGTCTGGGAGTAGATCCCTGTCCTAACCCAGATGAATAAAGTGTGGTGGGAAAGGACTAGGGAGCGAAGGTTGGGGATGAAGTCACATTTACTAACATGGCAGTTCCCCTGGTCACAAAGATGGGAAAGGACAGCCCTTAGAAAAGAGGCTCTAGGTAGATAGCTCCTTAGCATCCACAGCAGCTAATAAATAGTAGATAGCAATCTAGGGGTTTTAGTTCTAAGTCCAGGGCTCTTTATTGGCCAATCCTAATGAGACAGAAACAAGAGAAGGGGACAGAAGTAGAAAGGAACACTCACAGGTCTTTTGGTGTGAGCTGAATGTCCAATTTTGACAGAAAACTTCTGATTGGTGCTACCAGATGGGACCCGAGAGAAGATGGTCTACAAACAGAAGCTGGAGCATTCAGAGGAATGTTGGGGTGGTCTTGAAGAGGACACTGAAGGGAAGGGCCAAGAGACAACTACTGACTTGAGTAAGACAGCTGTGATGTGTTGTTTCACCACTGGCCCTGTGTCTGAATGTGGTTCTCTCCTATATACAAGCTATGTAGTTCCAGACCCTACAAAATGCTCATCAAGAACTTCTGAGAACTCTAGGGGAAATATTACACAACATAGGAAGCATTCAAAAAAGATGGAAGGAATACACAGAGTCACTGTATCGAAAAGAGTTGGTCCATGTTCATCTATTTCAGGAGGTAGTGTAGGATCAAGAACCAATGGTACTGAAGGAAGAAGTCCAAGCCGCACAGAAGACACTGGTGATGAACAAGTCTCCAGGAACTGATGGAGTATCAGTTCAGAAGTCTCAACAAACTGATGCCGTGTGATGTAAAAGTTCTCATTCATGTATGCCAAGAAAATTGGAAGACAGCTGCCTGGCCAACTGATGCAAAGAGACCCATGTTTATGCCTGTGCCAGAGAGAGGTGATCCAACTGCATGGGAAATTATCAAATAATATTGTTAACATCACATAGAAGTAAAATTATGCTGAAGATCATTCTAGAGTGCCTGCAACAGTACAGTGACAGAGTTGCCAAAAATTCAAGTCAGATTCAGATGAGGACAAGACATGAGGGATATCACTGCTGATACCACATAGATCCTGGCTGAAAGCAGAGAATACCAGAAAGATAGTCACCTGTGTTTTATTGACTACACAAAGGCATTTGACTGCTTGATCATAACAAATTATGGATAACATTGTAAAGAATGGGAATTCCAGAACACGTAATTGTGCTTGGAAGGAACCTACATATAGATTGAGAGGCAGTTGTTCTAACAGAGCAAGGGGATACTGCATGGTTTAAAGTCAGGAAAAGTGCACATCAGACTGCATCCTTTCACCATATCTATTCAATCTGTAATTGAACAAATAATCTGAGAAGCTGGACTATATAACAACAGGGCAACAGGATTGGTGGAAGACCCATAACAACCTTCGTTGCTAAACGGATGTCACACAGTCTCCCTCGCTGAAAGTGAAGATGACGTGAAGCACTTGATGAAGCTCAAACATTGTAATTTTTAGTATGGATTACACCTCAATATAAAGAAAACAAAAATCCTCACAACTGTACCAATAAGCAACATCATAATAAGAGAAAAGTTTGAAGTTGTCAAGGATTTCATTTTACTTGGATCTCAAATCAACACCCATGAAAGCAGCAGAAAAGAAATCAAATGACGCATTGCACTGGGCAAATCCTACAGGACCTCTTTAAAATGTTGAACAGCAAAGAGGTCACCTTGCAGAGTAAGGTGCTCCTGATCGAAGCGACAGTGTTTTCAATAGCCTCATATTTGTATGAAAGCTGGGTGATGAGTAAAGAAGATAGAAGAACTAATGCTTTGGGATTGTGGTGTTCAGGAAGGATACTGACTACACCATGGACTGCTGAAAGAACCAACACATCTGTCTTGGAAAAAGTATAACCAGAGTGCCCCTTAGAAGCAAGGGTGGTGAGACTTTGTTTTATATACTTTGGACATGTTACCAGGGGGCTCAGTCTCTGGAGAAGGACACTGGGCTTTGTAAACTAGAGGGTCAATGGAAAAGAGATGGATTGACACAGAGGCTGCAGCAATCCGCTCGAGTGAAACCACCATGGTGAGGATGGTGCGGAATGGGGCAGTGTTTCGTTCTGTTGTACATGGTGTTGCTATGAGTTGAAACTGACTGGAGGATGCCTAACAACAGCAGTGGTAGTGCAGTGGTTAAGTGCTGGGCTGCTAACCCACAGGTCAGCAGTTTGAGCCCACCACCTGCTCCATGGGAAAAAGATGTGGCCATCTGTTTCCGTAAAGATTATAGTCCTGGAAATCCTATGGGATGACTTTTTGTCCCATAGGGTCACTATGAGTTGGAACTGACTCAATGGCAAGGAGATTCATGCAAAGTCGTATCTGTGGAAAATGATACCTGTGGTAAGCACTGAAATTGCACCTCTCAGGCCATAGCACACATCCAGGCGCAACATCTAAGTTGTATCCCTGCTTCAATATGTATAGACGTCGATAATGGCACTTGTCAGCAGAAATGCCATCCCTTTGTCATTCAGCTGCTTCTGGTCAGGCACCCTTCATATTGTGGTACCTCGAAACATCATTCCTTATCTCTTCTGACTTGCCCTTGGACTTGAGCCCCTCTTGACTTCCCCCTTGCTAGGCTGAGGTAACTCTGTTCCTTAAATTCACGGAGGTCATTGAGAGGACTCTGTCCTTCAGGGAGGTCATCTTGTCCAATGATGAGACCTGCCATCAGCTGAAAACAGCCTGGTAGGCCCCACCTGGTATAACCATAAATAACTTTAAGCCTGTCTTCCCCACCCAGTTGAAAGCTTATCAAAATCTTGACCATAAACAAACCTTAGCCCTTCCTCTCCTAATCAACACTTCTTCCTTATTCAGACCTTAAGTCCTCTAACCAGAATTTCTTGCTACCCCTCTTTCTTTTCTTATCAAACCATAAATCCCCTCACCCTGACACTACCTCATTAAAACTTTAAAACTATAAAAAACCTGCCCTACTAGGGAGTGGCGAGCTGAGACATTCGGCTCAGACCCCACTCTCTTTCTCGTCCAATAAACTTCCCTGGACCCTTGGACTGGTATATCTCCACCACTGTTTCGGGCCACCCTCTCCCCAACATAGGCCTCTATGTCTGCCATGCTTGAGGAAGGACATTTGGCTGTTTGGGGTTAATAGATGACTGCTCAGTGGCCCCCCGTTCCAGTGGCACCCAGGGCACATGTCATACCTGCCATGTCTTAGACAAGCCTTTGCTTTTATGGCTATTTTTGTGCTGTAGCAATAGATTTCAGCAGTTGTGATAGATGGGAATCCTAAAACATTTACTAACTAGCTCTTTCCCCCTAAAGATGTGCTGACTTGTGATTTAAGCCATAAAAATTTTTATTATTTACTCAATATGAGTCGGATCACACTCGACGGCACTGGCTTACTCAACAAGAAATCTGGAGATAGGCAGTTCCACAGAGTCCAGATGTTGATTTGGCATTTCTGCAGTTTTCATTGTCTTCCCCCTCATTGTCACAAGGTGGCTGCTTCAGCTCCAGCTATCACATCCACACATGATCATATCCAAAAGCAGAAAGCACGGTGTCTTAGTCATCTAGTGCTGCTATATCAGAAATACCACAAGTGAATGGCTTCAACAAAGAGAAGTTTATTTTCTCACAGTCTGGTTGGTTACAGGGTGCAGGCTCCAGGGGAAAGCTCTCTTTCTATTAGCTCTGGAGGAAGGACACTGTCATCAGTCTTTCCTTGGTAGCATTTCAGCACAGAAACGTCAGGTTCAAAGGACAGGTTCTGCCCCCAGCTCTGCTTTCTTGGTGGTAGGAGGTTCTCAGCTCTCTGCTGCCCTTTCCTTTTTATCTGTTGTAAAACAAAAAGTAGTGCAAGCCACACCCCAGGGAAACTCCCTTTACACTGGATCAGGGAAGTGACCTTAGTTAAGGTATACAGTCCCACCGTAAGCCACTTGAACATAATGCAGTCTTGCCCTGCTAACGGCAGGCAGAGATTAGCCAAAACAGCCAAGTGCCAGTCGAGTCAGATCCACAGAGATTAGAATTCATAAATAGGAAAACCGTATGGAGAACGACCACACCGTAATGGGAATCCTGGCCCAGCCAAATTGCTACAAATATTTTTTAGGGAACACAATTCAATTCATAGAAACCCTGGTGGTGTAGTGGGTTAAGTGCTACGTCTGTTAACCAAAAGGTCAGCGGACATGCCCCGATGCTTGTTGGAAACTCTATGGGGCAGTTCCACTCTGACCTCTAGGGGCGCTATGAGTTGGACCTGACGCAACAGCCAGCCAGCCAGCCAGCCAAGGGCCGTCGAGTCGGATCCAGTGGGTTTTAATTCATTTTATGACAGAGGAACAAGGAAGGCAGGTCAAAGCATTTACCAGCATACTTCTTTCAGTTTATCACAGAAAGAAAAAGTCTTTTCTAAAATTCCCTAGAAAGACATTCTTTCAAGCTCATTGGTGCGGGGAGGTCCTGGTTCACAGGTCACATGACTGTTTCTGCCTGCAAAGGAAGTGGGTAAGAGAGAGGGTAGGGAGTGGCTGTTGGACAATTAGGGGAAGTGGGTTGCACTTACACAGAGAAGGACAACGGCTGGATAGTGGATTGGGACACACGTGCTGCAGACGGACTGTACTGCCTTGCCTTGTGCCTGCGAATGCTTCTTTCCTACTGACAGTCTGTGTTGGTACCTGGGTACCTTGTGATTAGCTGTGGTGGGGCAATTTACACAGCACAAATCGGCAAACCCGCTGCTGTCGTGGATTGAATTATGTCGACTCCCCCCAGAAATGAGTGTAGCAATTTGGCTGGGTCATGATTTCCAGTATTGTGTGACTGCCCTCCATTTGTGATTTTCCTGTGCAGTAAATCCTGATCTCTGCCTGTGGTTAATAGATTAGGTTATGCTCAAGAGGATTAGAGCGGGATCCTTCCTAAGGTCACCTCCCTGCTCCCTCCTAAAGGGAGTTTCCCTGGAGTGTGGATTGTACCACCTTTTGTTCTCTTATCCACAAGAGATAAAGGGAAGCAAGCAGAGAGCTGGGGACTTCAGACCATCAAGAGTCAATAAGACTAAGTTCAGACTACTTAGCAGGAAGAAGCTACCTAAGCAAGAAGGCGATGGATAACATATAGCAAATCTTGAAGGAAAAAAATTGCCAGCCAAGAATTATATATCCGGTAAAATGGTCTCTCAGATGTTAGAACATTTCCAGATAAAAAGAAATTTAGGGAATTTGCAAAAAAAATTACAAGACAAACTAAGAGGATTCCTTCTCTTAGAAAATCAATAAATTTAGAAAACAACCCAAGACTGGCATGCAGAATAGAGCAACTGAATATCAACCCAGATAGGGAAATCACAAGAAGAAATCAAAAGCAAAACACTAAAAATAGGTAACAGAGATATCATTACATAAAATATGACAATATTAGAACAAAAAAGAGTGACTTAAAGAAATAAATCTTTCATATGAAGATTATAGGAGGGAAAAAAAAACCCTATGCTGCAGTTCTAGTGTAGAACAAATGGGGTCACCATGAATTGGAATTGACAATGACTGAGATAGAGCCCCTACAGTATTAAATTGAAAAATTAGTTCCTTTGCTGGGATCCCCCTGCCTTTGCATTTGCATCTTGATTTTGTTTGGAGGTTACACATAAACCCCATTACATGTGCAGTATGATTAAGAATGTTGCTGATGTAACTTGTAAGAACTCCCTACTTGTAAACCTGTTAAAAGTAACTGGCTTGCATCTAAGTAGCATCAAGTGACTTCAATCTACCTGGAGCAGAAGAGAATGAAGGGCATCAAAAACAGGAAAACATAAGCCTAGGAGACGAAGGCTTCATATGATTGGGAGACTACACCATCATGAAACCAGAAGAACTAGATGGTGCCTGGCTACCACCAATGACTGCCACAACAGGAAACACAAACTAAAGTCCCTGGTGTAACAGGAAAATAACAGGTGTGCAGAACTAGAACTCTATCAAAACACCACATTTGATGGTCTGTGAGATTGGAGGGTCCCCTGAACACACGGCCCCGAACTTCTGTTATCCCAGAGCTGAAACCAGTACTGAAGCCGAGTCTTCAAAGACTGGACTGGACTATAGGACATAGAGTGATGCTGGTGAAGAATATGCTTCTTGGCTTAAATGCATACATGAGGCTGCCTGAGCGGGGGAGGGTGGAGGAGGACAGGAGTTGGTTGAATGCATACGGGAAGTACAGGGTGGACAGGAGGAATGTGTGGTCACGGGTGATTGTGGGGGAAAGCAGTTAGAGTTGCATAGTTGTGTGTGTTCTGGGTTTTATAGGGCAAATTGATTTACTTAAAGCACAATAAAGTATTTTAAAAAAAAAAGAAGGTAACTGGCCTCCTGCCATCTGGGAACTGTCTTGACAGCAGTGGCCCTGACTGACTCCTTTCTTTGCACAGCAGAATAAAGAAGCATTTCCTGTTCTCCTACCTGGGTCTCTTGTTTATTGGTCAACCGAAACCATGCCAAGCAAAAACCTGGGGTTTCTGGCTGGTAATACAACCAAGTACAACAGTTAGTTATCAGAGGAATCTGTACTAGTAATCAACCTCCCATGGCTAAGTCTGTCCTAATCAACAATGCTTACCACGGGTACCCCAAGGTTACCTGCAATTCTGAAAGTCAAGCTCAGTCATTGGTGGTGAGTAAAGCTGACTGAAGTGTTGGTGTTGGATGGAGAGAGAAGAATGGAAAAAGCAAGAGAGGACAAAAGACTTTTTTATAAAGGTACCTCTGTGTGTGTGCTGGAAACCCTGGTGGTGTAGTGGCTAAGAGCTATGGTTGCTATCCGAAAGTAATCCACCAGGTGCTCCTTGGAAACTCTATAGACCAGTTCTTCTCTGTGCTATAGGGTCATTAGGAGTCAGAATTGATTTGATGGCAATGGATGGGTGGGTGGAAGAATGGATGGGTGGATGGGTGGATGGGTGGATGGATATGTGCCCATGGCTGTGGCTCCAGACATAAGAAGAATCCCTTGGAGCTGCCAATGCTGTTGATGAGCAAGATGTAGGAAACCATTCAGGAAGATTCCAGTCCAGCGCACAGAGGCCAGCTAAGTGGTGTGGCATGAGCAGTTAGTGCAGAAGGGCACTAGTCCACAGAGAGTAGAAGGCCTTCCTGAGTGGAAGCAGAATGACAGCAGGAGGAGATGAGCAGACCTGGATGCGGCGGGCACTACAGGCCAGGCAAGTGAGTGCAGGGTTGCTGGAGTGTCCTGACTGGAGAAGTACCCCATGATCATGTCTCATCCTTCCAGTTCTGCCCCCAGCCTGTCCTTAGGAAAACATCTGACTTTCAGTGTCATGGATTGAACTGTTTCTTCCCAAAAGTGTGTGTAGTCATTTGGCTGGCCATCATTCCCAATTTTCTGTGATTGCCCTCCACTTTGTGATTTTCTTATGCTGTAAATCCTAATCTCTGGCTGTGATTAACAGAGTGGGTTATGTTAGAGGGAATTAGGGTGATACTGTAGCACCCTTCTTAAGATCACATCTCTATTCCAACATAGAGAGGGTTTTCCAAGGGCATGGCTTGCACCACCTTTTAACTTCTTATCCTACAAGAGATAAAAGGAAAGGGAAGCAAGCAGAGAGTTGGGAAACTCATTCCATCAAGAAAGCAGCACCAGGAGTACAGGGCATCCTTCAGACCTGAGCTTCCTGTGCCAAGATGCTCCCCGACCAAAGACTGAGGCAGCACAAGAACTTCCTCCAGAGCTGATGAAGATAGAAAGCTTTCTTCTGGAATGGACAGCCGAATTCAGACATGTAGCCTACTGGACCGTAATGTAAGAAGAAACTTATCTTTGTTAAAGCCATCCACTCTGTGGTATTTGTGTTAGAGCAGCACTAACTGACTCAAACCCTCAGTCTCAGGATACTGAAGTTTGTACGTCAGGCATGAGCCAACTCTCAGTATCTGTAACTGAGCTCCCCAGATACCTTTCTTCCATTTCTGGGTCTTGGTGTAGTTACCAGCTTTGTTGCCGTTACATAGTCATTTACCTTGGGAATCATCTGGCTCCACTCTTACCTATGACCTCTACATTCAGTTCTGCTGCATTTCTGTCTCTGAGTTATCTCTGATAAACCAAAAACTGGCTGCTGTCAAGTCGATTTTGACTCACAGTGACCCTATCGATAGAGCAGAACTGCCCCATAGAGTTTCCAAGGAGCACCTGGTGGATTTGAATTGCCAAACTATTGGTTAGCAGTCATAGCACTTAACCATTATGACACCAGGGTTTCCTTTATCTCTGATAAGAACTCTTTATTCCTGGGGAGTCTCCCTGCCACCAGGGTCTCCATCCCACACTCAAGAATCTTTAGAACCTTCCTTTCTTGAATCCAAATCCCTCGGACTCAGCTAGTGTTCACAGCTCTCCAGTCTTATCACACAGTGTTCTCAAGGTGGCCACCTCCCTCTCCCATTCCCCAGATACTCTTTGTCCACTCCTGCTTGTCTGTCTTGTTTCTATCCAAAGCCTGTTCAGCTTTCAACTTCCGTTATACATGCCCTCTCTTCTCTTGTATTGGGCTAGAAGCAAATACTTGTGGTGGGTGGCCCAGATTATAATGATGACATCAATGACGTATAAATGTCATTAAAAAAAGACTGAAATAAAATAACAACATTGTAACCATGGTGTAACCATAGTAACCATTCTCAGTGCTTAGTAATTTTTTTTTAATTTTTTAAAAAGATTTTTCCTAATTTCTAGGCTGAGCATATATTTTGTTACAGTTATATGAAGAACATAAACCACATTGTGTTTTCACAAGTATGAACTGAATCTAGTGACAGGCTAAAGGCTAGGGTATTGTTTAGGAAGCTGGCTGTTGGGGGAGTCTGGGTGGGAGGAACTGGGGCTCTGACTAGTGGCTGACTTTTGGAAGGGAGAAGAAGGATTGAGCATGGAGACAGCAGTGGTTACATGCCATGGTGAATTCAGACCTGGGTTTGAATCCCAGCGTTGCTCCTTTCTGTCTGATCTTGGGCAAATTTCTGCTCCAGAAGATGATGGTAATCACAGTACCAAGCTCATGAGGTTGGGTATGGACTAAGAGATAATGTATCTTCCAAGCTTGCCCCAAGGGCTAACACACAATACGTGCTCAATAAACGTGAACCTTGTTGTTGGCATCTCCAGTATTACTGACAAGTCTGGACTGAATCCAGGCTATGGTCCAGTTAACACTTTATCAACAGGTTCCCTGGAGAAATAAGACCATTATGGCTATATCAAGGAATGGAGAAAAGATTGAAGTTATGCACAATTTCATTTTACTGGGATGTGCTGTCCCTACTGATGGACGCAACAGGCGAGAACTCAAGTGATGCATTACACTGGGCAAATTTGCTGCAAGAGTCCTTTTCAAAGCAAAGATGTCATCTTGACAACTGAGGTATGCCTGACCCTAGCCATGACGTTCTCGATACCCTCTTAAACCCAGTGCCGTCGAGTCCCTCATATACAAGCCAAAATGAATAAGGAAGACAGACGAAAAATGGATGCCTTTGAGTTATGGTATTGGCAAAGAATATTGAATATACTGTGGACTGCCAGAAGAATGTATGAATCAGTCTTGGAAGAAGTATAGCGGGAATGCTGCTTAGAAGCTTCATCTCATGTACTTTGTACATGTTGTCAGGAGGGGTCAGTCCCTGGAGAAGTACATTATGCTTGGTAAACTAGAGGGTCCAAGAGGAAGCTCCTCAACAAGATGGATTGACACAGTGGCTGCAACCACGGGTGTGAGCGTACCAACGATTGTGAAGAGGACACAGCACCAGGCAGTGTTTCATTCTGTTGTACATAGTAGTGTTGCTGTGAGTCGGAACCTACTGGATAGCGCCCAACAGCCACAAAGAACCAAAAAAAAAAAAAAAAAAACTCCAAAAATCCATTGCCATTGAGTTGATGCCAACTGCTAGTGACTCTATAGGACAGATTAGAACTGTTCCACAGAGTTTCCAAAGGAGTGCCTGGTGGATTCAAACACTCTTAACCACTATACCAGCAGCACTATTTTGTCAATGGTCAGTGGCTGAACAAAGCCAATTCCATCTGATTTCATACAAGAGTCACCCCACCTCCCCCCTTTAGGCTCACTCTGACCTTGCAAAGACACCTGTAGGGAAAGGAGGAACAGGACTTCGGAGGTGACCATGGCTGAAATTCCCAACAGGCAGGTGAGACCTAAGATTCCACAATAGATCTTGGCTCCCTGGAGAGCCTGGTGAAAGTCAGGGGAGGTTCTGGCCCCAGACCTGGTCCTCTGATGCACCAGGATAGGGATTTCTGGAAGGAGGAACTGAGAGAGGGACTCAGTCACCTAGGCAGATGAGTTCTTTTCAGGTATGTTAATTTTCAGGCAGTAGCAGAACACTTGCGTCGAGCTTCCACATTCCGTCTCTTTGACTCATGACTTGCCCTTTACATTAGTCATTCCCTAGCCAGGTGGCATGATGGTTAAGTATTATGTCTACTAACCAAAAGGTCAGTGGTTCACACCCACTGAGTGCTCCTCGGAAACTCTGTGGGGCAGTTCTACTCTGTCCTATAGAATTACTGCGAGTCAAATTGACTCCATGGCAATGGATTTTTTTGTAACCCTGCTCTGGAAGCCCTTGTGGAGAAGTGCTTAAGTGCTGTAGCTGCTAACCAAAAGGTTGATGGTTCGAGTCCACCAGATGCTCCCTGGAAACCCTATGGGGGCAGTTCTTCTCCATCCTATAAGGTCACTATGAGTCCAAATCAACTCAGTGGCACAGATTAGGTTTTTTGGTTTTAGGCCCTCTCCATGCTCAGGAACCCCACTCTCTGATTCTAGCTCCACCTCCAACTTCTCCCTACTCCTTTCCCTTTAGCAGTAAGGCCATCCTGATCCTCCAAGTCCGCACTCTCTTCTGATTCACAGGCTGATCTGCCACTTTCCTGCCACATTGCTCTGTTTCATTGATGTCCCCAAACCCACCCTGCAACTGAGCCTGAACTCACAAACAGCCTTGGTATCTACTTTCTGTTCTCTAAGACAAATAAGAAGTCTCTCCTTTGTTCCTGTCAGATTATCCAGGAGGCACAGCTCCTATCCTCTAAAGCCACTGTCCCTTATCTGTTTTCTGAGAACCTAATCATTTCAGGCACTCTAGGATGATTAGAGATCCAGTTTCACTGAAGCTAACATTTGCATAAAACACAGGTTGGGAGGGTAGGCCCCCAAACAGAAATAATGATTACAGAGAAAGGTAGGGGGAAGGATTGGGAGAAGTAGGGGCTCAACCAGGAATTTGCCCCCTTGGCCGTAGAACTGTGTGCTTTGCATTTCCCTGAAGGCCAGTCTCTTCTGTCACTCAGTCTGTAGAGTTCGCATGCAAAGAACAGAACGTTTTACCAAGAAATGATTTTACCCCTGGGGGCCAACCTACGGCCTTGGACCTCTGAGCAGTGACACTCACTCACTAAGCCATGCAGAAAAAGAGGTAATGGAGGGACAGGGCTGAGTGGCGGTGTGTTAGGTGTTCCAAGATGTGCATGTGTCCAGAGAGCACACTTCGGGGTTTCAGGGTGCCTCTGAGAGAACAGCAGACCCTCTGCCTCTCTCACTTGATTCATCCAGTATCCGGTATCCCTGACTGCTGCTGAGGGGCTGCTCAGGGGGCCAGCTCAGAGGCCAGCTTGGATGGGGTGACAGAAGAGATATCCCTGATGCTGCCTTTGGCGTGTCCCTAGCCTTGTTGTGGCAATGAGATACTAAGAATTCAAGGTCTTTACAAAGTAGAAAGAGGCTGTTAGGGTGGATATTATAACAGCATGGTACAGATTGCAATTTAATACCAACATCTTCTAATATTCAATAGGATATTAAAAACATTGCCATTGAGTTGATTCTTACACATAGAAAACCTATAGGATAACAGGATATTCCCAAACCCAAATCAAACCCACTGCCACTGAGCCGATGCTGACTCATAGCGACCCTACAGGACAGAGTAGACCTGCCCGTATGGTTTCCAAGGAGTGCCTGGTAGATGTGAACTGCTGACCTTTTGGTTAGCAGACATAGCCCTTAACCACTAAGCCCCCAGCTAGCTGTGTGATCCTGAGGGCTCTTAAACATCTTGGCTCTCAGCATCTTTATTGAAGAAATGAGACCAATTCCATTTGTCCTTTGCTTCTGCCCTGGGCATTCACTGGAGAGGAGAGAAAAGGAGAGCACCAGAATGTGGGCCTGCCGCGGGAAGGCTTTCCCTCCTGGTCATGCCCAAGGAATGTTCAAAGCCAGGGAATGTGACCTTTGTCATCCCTAGCTTAAAAGTTAAGCAATATGTGACCTTGTGAGCTCTGATCATCAAAAATGCCCTAGCTAATCTGGGCTTTCTCTGGAAAGAGACACAAACTGGTGACACTGCTCACCTCTGGGAGGATAACAGGACAGCTGACCAACAGGCACGGGAGGGAGACAGTTTTTCTCATGTTACAGACTTCCACCCATGTGAAAGGCTATGTAATTGTAATAGCCTATGAAATGTATATACCAGGACTGCCAATTAAGCTCATGAACTCATTCTAGAAGAGCTACATACCTCACTGCTGAGTATCACTATAGTCACCTTTGACGTACTCCCCTTGGGAAGCTATGCACCGTTGCCAGCACCTAGCCCACCCTTTAAAACAATTTTGGAACTCCTTTTCTGGAATGGCCACAGAGCTGTCGTCATATTTCCCTAGGTGTCCTGAATGTCATCAAAATATCTTTTTCTCAATATTCCTTTATATTCAGGTAAAAAAAAGTCACTGGGAGCCAGACCAAGCGAGAAAGGGAGGGCGTTTCAATACAATTATTTGTTTACTGGCTAAAAATTCCCTCACAGACAACTAGACAATTAAGTTTGCAAACCTGCCACCTTGCCACCATGTGCAAGGGCCATTCCAGAAAGATTTCCAAAATTGCTTTGAAGACTAGACTAGGCGCTGGCATCAGTGCATAGCCTCCCGAGGGGAATACTGCGAAGTTGACTGTAGTGATATTCAGCAGCGAGATATGCAGCACTTAAAACAATTAAGTTCGTGGACTTAGCTATCAGGTCTCATATATATTTCAAACGTAAAAGTGATTCCAAGAAGACATTACTGTGAGCAAAATAAATCAGACACAAACAAATATTATACACTATTCCTTATATAAAATAAGCAAATATTTAGAAACTATAAGAAATTAGTGGTTACCAGGGGCTGGAGGGAAGGGACAGTGGATTTTGTTGGCTGAGAGTTCATTGAATATATGATGCTTGTTAATGTGGTGGTGGGACCATTTGAAGACAGGTGACAAGGATGGTTGTACAACCTGTGGAATGTAGTCAGTCTCACCGAAGTGGACATGTAGAAATTGATGAAATGTTGTATGTATAGCACTATAATTTAATAAGAAAATAATAATAATGATTCCTGTGGATCTAAGGGTTGGTTCAGGTTGGGGCAGAGCCCAGAGCAGGCTTTGTGTCAGCCTTCCACTCTGACACTTCCCTGACCATGTAGTGTTTGTGATAGCATAGTACAGTAGGCAAAAAGGCTGGCCTGGCCTTGTGTGGCCACCTGGAGCTGGGTCTTCTTCATCCTGCGTTCTTTCACTGAGAAACACTCTTCTCTATTCCGCCATCTAAACAGGGTGTGTAGAGACAAGGGAAGCTGTGGCTGGAAGCCTGCTTCCTGCTCAGTTGCGTGCTGTTCAGGCCAGGATGAAGGCTTGGGGGTGGAGTATGAGGAAAAGGGAAGACTCCGCAGATGTGACTCCTGATTCTGCCACTTGAATTCTTCTCATGTAGGGCCTCTCTATGTCAGGGTATTGTCATTCAAAGGGCTTGACACACTAATGAGTCACAGAAACACTTTGTAAAATGTGGTGGGATACACAATGTACATGACACATTGTCATGGCATTTTATTGTTGTTGAGCCGTTGGTATACAGATGCTGAAGGGATGCTGGCCCTGAGTTAATGATACCTTGAGGGACCTAGAGAGGGTGGCGAGGCCTGAGTGTTCCTCCCCTGCACCTGAGGTTCAAAAACGAGGGGCGTAGGTTGAGGAAAGCATACCCTTCTAGTGGAACATGGGGTCTACACACTTCTCTGGTACGCACCTAAGCTCTCTGTGAAGAGAAAGTCTGAAGACCACTGGAGCGCTGGCATTGACAGAGTCTGAAGTCCAAGGGCCACTGAGGCCCTTTCCTGGTCCCAGCAGAGAGCTCAGGCCGACGTACACGGGAGGGCGACTGACATAGGAGTGCTCAGCGTCATACCTAGCCCTGCAGAAGTGCCTGCTCCCAGGTCCTTAGATGGCCCTGCTCTTCTTCTTGGAGGAAAGAGGTTGGAGACCTGTGAGGGAGTGTGCTTGCAAAGCCAGGCTGCAAGAGGGTTCACGTGCCCTGGACAGACTGAGTTCACACACTGCTGGCCTTGCATCAGCTGTAGGGCTGGCTGCCAGACCCTGGGAAGCAGGTATGAGTTCCCTGGAGCCTCTCAGCTTTGGCTCTTGCTCTCAGAGAGGGGGTGGAGAGGATGAGCAGGCAAGGTTGGTGCTCTCCGTGCTAGTTTCCCAGCCCCCCAGTTATTGCAGCTCCCAGGTCCCCAAGCAGTGAAAGCCTTGTGTGACCAAGGGCAGACATAGTTGGAGGGCTCAGGGAGTTACCCAGCCTGCCCAAGGTCTCCCTGTTGGAAGCCATCCTAGAGTTGGTTCCCCCAACCCCTAATGTTGCTGCTTGAAGAACTATCCCCCGCCAACTGCTGCAGGTGCCACAGACATGGATATGCCTTTCACCTGATACTTGATTTAGTAAAGTTTCATCTTGGGGTAGGATGTAACAAGAGGGTTACAGAGGGTCCTGATTGTGCTGTCCACCCTGGGGTCCAGTATCGGCAACTTACAGCACCTTTGAGGGATGCACCTGCCTATGCCTCCTATGTCACCCCTAGCACATTCTGTCTCTGGACCCACTTGGGGTGCAAAAGTATATGCAGGGGCTTGCAAAATCTGTTATCAGTGTGAAAGTAACCACAGCTCATCTTTTATCACCCCTCTTTTGGTAACTTCTCAACAAGGGGTGTTGAGCTTAGGGATGGAGACTTGGGCAGGGAAGGTCCCTCTTTGAATGGAGGGGATTTTCACCTGAGTCAGAAGCTGATGAGAGAGGCCACTGCTGGCGTTTGTGTGAAATGAATTTTGGAGGGCATCTGGCCAACTCTCTGTCTCTAGCCTGTGTTCTGGCCCATCTGGACTATGTCTGGGGTGTCCTGAGAGCAGAACTGAGGGCTACTGGCCAAGCGAAGGAGGCGGGAGCAGAGAGAGCTGGCTGGGGAGCAGGAACACAAGGAGTCATGGGAGTGTGGCCCTGGGACAGCCCTAACTTGGTGGCTCTGGCCTCTCCTGGACTTTATTTCAAGTCTCACTTGCTCAGCTCCTTTCTGTTGATGTTTTAGTCAGCTAGTGATACTGTAACAGAAATACCTCAGAGTGGATGTCTTTAACAAAGGAAAGTTTATTCTTACACAATCAGACAGGCTGCAAGTTCAAATTCAGGGTGCCCACACCAAGGTAAGGGTTTCCGTCTGTCAGCTCTGGAGGAAAGTCCTTGTGTTTAATCAGTCTTTGTTCAGGGAGCATCTTGGCACAAGAACCTCAGATCTCAAGGACATGTTCTTCTGCTGGTGTTGCTTTCTTGGTGGTATTAGGTTCCCAGTTCTCTGCTTTCTTCCCTTTCATCTTTTGTAGGATGAAAGGATAAAGGGTGGTGCAAGCCACACTCCAGGGAAACTCCCTTTACAGTGGAGCAGGGAGGTGATCTTATGAAGGGATTTACAGTTCCACCCTCATCCTCTAACATAAAGCTAAAACCAAACCTACTGCTGTTGTGTTCAACTCATAGTGACCCTAGAGGTCAGAGTAGAACTGTCCCATAGAGTTTCCAAGGAGTGCCTGGTGGATTTGAACTGCCGACCTTTTGGTTAGCAGATGTAGCACTTAGCCACTGCGCCACCAGGCTTTCCATCCTATAACACACAGCATAGGAAAATACAAAATGAAGGACAATTATAAAATATTGGGAATCATGGCCCAGCCACATGGCTACATGTATTTTTGGGGGTACACAATTCAATCTATGACAGTTGCATTTCTCCAGGTCTTACTGCCAGCTGTGGTTGTGCTAGAGCAAAACTATGCACACTCTCTCTATCACCATCCATTGACTCCTCTCTCCTCCCTGGATCTTAATTTCCTCATTGAGAACATGAGGGTACTGGGCAAGATTGCCTAATGGCTCCCCAGTTCAGATGTCCTAGGACGCTGATAGTCATCCACCAAAACTCTATCTCCTTCCACCCTATCTTTTCACCCCTCACCTTGGTGTTTGTTGTGGTGTTTTTACTGCTTTCTGTCCCTCTGATCTCCACCACGCACAAAGGGCCTCTCCGTTGATTTTCTCAGGGCAAACATTAGGCTACCTGCCTTTTATAAACTCTCTCTCAGGTTACCATTTGTGATGGTTAAGATTGTGTGTCACCTTGGCTGGACCATGATTCTCAATGTTTTGGCAGCTGTATAAAGTGACAGGAGCAGCGCCTCTGGCAGTTTACTGCTCCCTCAGCCTTCATCTCTCTGCCTTCCACCTTCTGCTTCCTGTCTGCTCACCTTGCCATGGTTTTGGTTTGCTGTGGATCCAGCAGCTGCTGCTTTTTTGTCTTCTTATGTCATTCTTGGAACTTGAATTAGCAGCTCTTGGGATTCATCAATCTTCATGGCTTGCAGATAAGGGTCCTGTTCCCTGACCTGCTGATCCTGGGTTCACCAGCCCCTGCAGCTATGTGAATCAGCAGAAACTTTGTAGTCTAACCTGCCACCTTGGGATCTGCCAACCTTCTTAGCCTATGAGCAGGAGCTCTAATCTCTGACCTGCTGACCTTGGGTTTGCCAGTTTCTGCAGCTGTGTGAGGCTTGTATTCAGATCTAGGACTTGGGATGGTTCAGTTTCTATGATTGCATGAGCTGTTTCCTTTATATAAATCTTTTTATATATGTATTTATACGCATTACTGACTTTGCTTCCCTAGAGAACCCAGCCTAAGGCAATTGGATACCAAGAGAGTAGGGTGCTGCCCTAAAAGATACCTAAAATGTGGAAGCCATTTTGAAACTGTGAATGGATAGAAGACTCAGAAGGAAGCAAGGAGAAATGTTTACACTGAAGACAATGCAGATGGTGAGAAACCAGTAAGAGCAGACCACCATCAGCAGCAGCAGAATCAGACCAGTACAAAACAGCACTGGAGCCAACCCACTGAGGGAGAGAGCTGAGAGCCTGTGCACAGGAAGTGTCCTAGCAGGGTGGGGTGCCTCTAGATACTTAATTTTATAGAGCCACAGAGCTTTGGAGCACTTGCCCCAGCAGAGCAGATACAAGCCTAAGATCCAGGCCATGAGGCCATAGGAAGCAGAAGCTGAAAGGATAAAGAGCATGAGAAGTTGAACTGCCTCAGTTTCAAAAGGTATGGCCATGACCTCAAGGATTTCTAAGGGTAGAATGGCCTCTTAGCTGGGCCTGAAGCCAAGGGAGCAGAGTTGCTATTCCAGGGGGACTGGAAGCTGGATAGAACTACACATTACCTGGTCTTGCCAGCATGTCCACAGTCATTTTTATGCTTAAATCCATCATTGCCAAGCTACTGTATCAATCCATGTTGTTGAGGGTCTTTCTGTCTTTTAATGGCCCTCAACTCTATCAAACATGATGCCCTTCTCCAGAACTGATACCTGCTGATGACCTGTCTGGTTGTTCTTTTTCCAGAATAGATCTATTTTTTTCTAATGTCAGTCCATGGTATGTTCAATATTCTCCTCCAACACTACAATTCAAAGATGTCAATTCTTCTTCTGTCTTCCTTATTCATTGTCCAGCTTTAGCATGCATATGATGCGATTGAAAATATCACGGCTTGGGTCAGACATACCTTAGCTTTCAAAGCAACATCTTTATTTTTCGATATTTTAAAGACGTCATTTGCAGCAGATTTTCCCAACGCAAAGCACCTTTTGATTTCTTGACTGTTGTTTCCACTTGTCTGTCAGTTTGTTGTCCTGTTGGGGCTTACGTGTTGCTGTGATGCTCGAAGCTATGCTACCAGTATTTAAATACCATTGGGCCACCCATGGTGAACAGTGCTGGGGGCCAGCCACGGCAGGTTCTGGGTTCACAGAGGGATGGGGTGGCGTCGGTGGAGAAAGAAAAGATGAGACTGAGACAACCAGGAATCTGGAGCTCTGCAGTCTGTCTGAGTCTCCCTTCCTTTCTTTTTTTATACAATCAGTGATATTTTTTTCACCCCTGCCCCTAGACCACATAAGCTGTTGGCTAACAAAGAAGTGATACCTTGTGGCCTTTTTTCATGTTAATTATTGGGGCCTACTGGATAATGGCCTGAGACAAGTGGTCTCTTTACATGTTAATCATTAGGGCCTTCTAGGTAATGGCCCAAGTATATTGTGATTATAATCAACAGTGAAAACAAGGTTATGTCTTGAGCTTCAAGGTCAAGAGGTGCAGGGAGCGGAAAGGCTGTGTGAGGGATCGTCCCTGGGGAGCCTCCCAGGACCTTCCTGCAATTTTGCATTTCACATGTGGAGGAGGATGTGCAGTTGGGGGAAGCCAGCGGGGCTGGGCCGGCTTTGGCATTCCTGGGCTGGGCGTTCCCAGACTGGGCGTTCTCAGGCTCAGCATTTGTCCTTGTGCTGGGAGATGAGAGGGTATTTTCGAGGAAAGTTTAATTAGGATAAAAAATATCATCAGGGAGAGTACGGCCAGAAATATGTCAGGGGTGAGATGTGTCTGCCCACCATCACATAGGCTTGTAACTTTGTTCACAGAGGCCTTTGTGGGTGATGGGCCTTGGCAGAACAGGTTTTAGCTGTGTTTCTAAACTAAGACAGACTAGGAAGAAGGATCCAGCGGTATACTTCTGAAAAGAAGGAGATAGTGAAAACTTTATGAATAGCAGTGGAACATTTGCTATGATATGATGGAGTAAAATTTGCATGTTGCAAGGATGTGATTTTTGAGGGCCAAAGAGTGGAGTGTCATGGATTGATCTGTATCTACCCCGCCAATGTGTGTAGTAGTGTGGCTCAGTCATGATTCCCAGTATTGAGTGACTGCCCTCCATTCTGTGACTTTCTTACGCCGTAAATCCTAATCTCTGCCTGTGGTTAATAGAGTGGATTATGTTAAAGAGGCTTAGGGTGGGACTATAAAACCCTTCCAAACGCATCTCCCAGCGCCAATGTAAAAGAAGTTTCCCTGGGGTGTGGCTTGCACCATCTTTTATCTTATAAGAGATAAAAGTAAAAGGAAGCGAGCACAGAGTGGGGGACCTCACACCACCAGGAAAGCAGCCCCAAGAGCAGAGTGAGCCCTTTGGACCTGAGGTTCCTCTGCTGAGATGCTCTCTGACCGAACAAAGACTGACGCAACAGCAGGAACTTCCTCCAGAGCCAACAAAGAAGGAAAGCCTTTCCCTGGAGTGGACACTGTAACTTGGACTCGTCGCCTACTTGATTGTGTAAAAACAAACTTTGTCTTTGTTAAAGCCATCCACTGGTGGTACTTCTGTTAGACCAGTACCACATAACTAAAACACCATTTGATCCAGAATCCACGGCAGAGAGGGTGCTTCTTCCAACATGCATGCACGGGAGGTCGCCCCAAAACAGAAAACTTGTGAAGCTGAAGAAGGGCAGTCTAGGGGTGGGGAGTGGCACAAGAAGAAAGAGTAGGGGCAGCAGCCAGCTGTGACAAAGGCCCAAGTGGTACGTCTGTGGCTCCAGGCCCTCAAAGTCTTAGAACATTGGAGTTGAAAGGATATTAAAGGTTATCTAGGCCAAACACCCTATCCCTCATACTCTATTTTAAAGATAAGAAAACTGGGCCAGCAAACTCAAGTGATCTGAAGGGAAGCATAATTTAATGCCCAAAAAGGAACAACTTGATTTCAGAGTGAAGGATTCTCCCTTAAGTAGGACAGCTTTGTTTCAAGAAAAGTTTACTCTGTGGGCTCTAGAGGGAACATGGCTGCTTACAGTCCAAACTCAGTTTTGAAAGCAGACCTTTTCTCTCAACATCAGTCCCAGTGAAGACTCTGATTGGCCCTGCATTGGTCACATGTCTGTCCCTTGGGCCAGTTACTACACAGACATAGGATATATGCCTGTTCCTATGGTGGGGGAAGTGGGTTGCGTTACCATGAGAAGATGGAATGCGAAAGTCAGTTGAGCAGACAAAATGATAATTATTATAGTACCCACAAGACCTAAAAAACCCTAGTGGTGTAGTGGTTAAGAGCTATGGCTGCTAATCAAAAGGTTAGCAGTTCAGATTTTCCAGGTACTTCTTGGAAGCCCTATGGGGAAGTTCTACTCTGTCATACACAGTTGTTATTAGTCAGAATCGAGCTGACAGCAGTGGGTTGGGTTTAGTTTTTTATAAGGCCTGAAGTGTGTGTGTCATTGTGTGTGTATGTATTGCAGAAACCTAGGGGAAAAGGAAATTAAAGCTCCTGGGAAAACAGATCACACAGGTAAGACCAGGCTTTGCCTGTTCGTGGTTATAGTTATTATGAAACACCAAACAATTCATCTCCCACTGTGCTAGGCTAAGTACACGTGGCAGACAGACAAACAGATAAACAGATGCATACATACATACATAGATAAACTTTTCATTCACACTATGACCTTAAGAAGTAGATATTACCAGCCTCACTTTGAAGGTAAAGACACTGAGGTGAAGTTATGCAGATAGGGGCTGAGCTATATTTAAGTTTGGGTCTTTCCCATTCCAGAACCCCTAAAAAAGTTTGCCTGAAGTAAGATTGCTTCTTCAGAAGTCAAAGCCTAATGCCTGCTAGATAGCTATACAGACCACACTCTGAGCCCAGTCACATGTGATTTTGCGGGGATCATGTAGCTATGTGTCATGGATTGAATTGTGTGCCCCCAAAATATGTGTCACCTTGGTTTGTCCATGATTTCCCATATTGCATGATTGTCCACCATTTATCCATCTGAGGTGAATTTCCCAGGTGTTGTATGTAAATCCTACTTCCATGATGTTAATAAAGTTGGATTAGGAGCGGTGATGTTAATGAGGTAGAACTGAATTATTTTCAGATGCAAAAGAGAGACTTGAGCAGAGAGACACAGGAACCTGAGACCACCAGAACTGAGAGCCAAGAGAACAGCGCGCCCTTTGGATTTGGGGTCCCTGTGCTAAGAATCAGCTCAACCTAGAGAGACTGATGACAAACCTTCCCTCAGAGCCAACACAGACAGAAAGCCATTCTCTGGAGTGAGCATCCCGGATTCAGACTTCTAGCCTCCAACACTATGAGAGAATAAATCTCTGTTCATTAAAGTCACCCATTTGTATTTCTGTAACAGCAGCACTAGAGGACTAAAGCCACACAGCTTCCCTGTGTTGGTCAGCTGTTTGCTTCCTCAGGGCCCCCTGTTCCCCATCCCCCCCACCCATCAGAGAATGGTAAAGCATCATTGGGAACACATGGGCTTCCTCCTCAAATGGCATTGCTAAATGTGAATTATTAATAAAAAATTTAGTTTCTCGGTAATACTCGTCCCATGTCAAGAGTTCCATCACTTCTCAGTAGTGGACAGTGCAAATATATTTGTACTACCCCAGAAAGCTCTATTGTACAGCACTGGATTGGACTCTCCTCATAGAAAGAAACCCTGAGAGAGGAAGGTTACCAGCTCAAGAGGCACCCAGGGTAGATTTGACCTCTTCAGTGAATATTTCAGCAAATATTTGCCACCTACCGTATTCCAGGCCCCAAATACATAGTAGTGAGCAGCAGATGGTCTCTCGGAGGGAAAAAACAATTGCAAGAAGCCATAAGTGCACAAGCCCAGGCTGGGGGAAGCAGGGAGGGAGAAAAATGTAGAACAAGAGGGAGAAGCCTCTCTCCTTTCTCCTTGCTTCTCTTTTATATCTCCAAAAAGGACCAACTCAAAATACAACCGAATCCTGTAGACTGTGTCCTGCCTCATTAACGTAACCACCTCTAATCCTGTCTTGTTACATCAGAGAGATTAGGATTTACAACATGTAGGATGATTACATCAGATCACAAGGTGGAGGACAACCAAGCAATACTAGGAATCATGGCTAGCCAAACTGACATACATCTCAGGGGGACACGCTTCAGTCCCTAACAATAAATATTCTTTGCCTATTTTTTTAAATTGGATTACTTGCCTTTTGCTTTTGAGGTGTAGCAGTACTTTTTTAGGTTTTAGAGATTAGACTCCTGTCAGACACGTCATAGTCAAAAAAATTTCCCCAGTGAGGTCTTTTGATGAATGTGTTTAATTTTTAGAAGCTCCCAGTTATTGAGTTCCATCTTCCAGTGTTTGTACATTGCTAGTTATAGTTCATGTTAGCCACGGTGTTTGCAATTGCTTCATATGCATGCAAAAGCTGGGCAACGAATAAGGAAGACTGAAGAATAACTGATGCCTTTCAAATGTGGTATTGGCAAAGAATATTAAATACAACACGGACTGCTGGAAAAACAAACATGTTTTGGAAGAAGCATAGCCAGAATGCTCCTCAGAAGGGTAGATGGTGAGACTCTGTCTTACCTACTGTGACATAGTATCAGGAGGGACCAGACCCTGGAAAAAGACATCCCATTTGGTGAAACAGAGTCAGGGAAAAAGAGGAAGACCCTCAAACAAGATGGACTGACACAGGGGCTGCAAAATGGGCTCAAAGACAGTAAGGACTGCGATGAGGCTGTAAGACCTGGCCGTGTTTCAGTCAGCTGTACACACATAGGATCCCAGTGAGTCTGAACCACTCCGACAGCACTTTAACAAGCACAGGCCTACAGCGTAAGGAGGCCCGAGTTAAGCCAAAGGGGCTCACCAGACCAAGATCTCCTCTTTTTTGTCCTTAGGGGCCCTTTGACAGGTTGTTCCCACTGCTTGGACTGCTTCTCCCCTCTCTCCCCCCAGGGAAGAAGGGAACGGCGGCGGTTAATTCCTTGAAGTTAGTCCCCCGGCTGAGGCAAAAGCAGAGAGTGCCGGTTGGGCCATTAACTCAAGAGCTTAGTGTGGTGACCTCTGCTTCCCACCTGCCACCACTGGCCACATGGCTCTGGGGATAGGTAAATTGAGAGGGTGCAGTAAGAACAAGCCCCAGGGCCTCTGTGGCCAGAGGGTGGAAAGCTCCTGGAGGGAAGTCAAACCTGCATCTCCAGTGGGTATGAAGAGATCTACCTGTACCCTGAGATCCACTCCAGGGAGTAATGATCTTTACCCTCTACAGCCGGGAGTCCCTGTGAGTCACACTGGGGGAGATTTTCCAGGGTAGCCACTCCACGCAGGGTGTAGAGAGAGCCAAGGCTGGCTGACAAGGTTGGGGAAGGCTGTCTTAGAGTCTCCTAGCACCCTGAGTCTGTGAGAGCCCCTCAGCTGCTAATCAATCCCATAAAAACAGATGGCAGTGGTCACCCTCGCCCTTATCCCCCTCTTCCTGGGCTGGCTGGTCCAGGAACCACACTCCCCATGACTGCAAATCAGCTCATTGACCCAAATTCACATTAAGTTTACTGAGAGGGTCTGTGGTGCAGCCCATCGGTCCAGCACAGTCCTCGCCTCAATCCACCAACCAAAGAAACTTACTGCCATAGAGTTGACTCAAAAAGCCAAAGCCAAAGCCACTGCTGTGGAGTAGATTTCAACTCACAGCGACCCTACGGGTCAGAACAAAACTGCCCCATAGTTTCCAAGGAGCGCCTGGCGGATCTGAACTGCCAACCCTTGGCTAGCAGAGTTGGCGACTCAGCGTTTCACGGCTTTACCACTGTGCCACCAGGATTTCTGAATTCTGATTCAGAGTCACCCTAAAGGACAGTGTGACTGCCCAAGAGGCCGTCATCTTTGGGGAAGCCAGCCATTACAACTTTCTCCCAGCCTCTAGGGGGTTGAACCACAGATTTTCGCAGGAGCAGCCCAGCGGTCAACCACTGCGCCACCAGCGCTCCGTCACTACACTGAAGACTTCACTTAAACCTATTAACCTCTTTATGACGTACAGATGATTATCTTCACCTGTATTGCTGATAAGGAAATTGAGTTGATGGAGGAAACTAAGAAAGCAATTTGTGAAATCCACCAGTGACTCAGGCAGGTCGCCCACCCAGGCCACCGTCAACAGACCAGCTGGCCCGATCTCGCCCACCCAGCCTCGTATTTGCATTTCACGCTCTCTCTCCCTCCCCCGTCCACGGGGGCTCAGGCGCTCCAGGCCCCGGAACTGGGCAGGATCTGGCGCCTCCCAGCCTGGCCGGAGCCGCAGCCGACGGCCAGGCGGGCGTCGGGGGGCAGAGTCGGGGGGCGGGGGCAGGCCCTACGTGCCAGCCCGGGAGACGCCCGCGGAGCCTGCCTTTGTTCCCCGGAGCTCCCGGCTTCTGCGGAGTCATGGTCACACGCGCTTCCGGCACGGGGTGTTCCGGGCGCCGCGCCCGGGATCGGAGCGGCCCCGCCCTGCGCGCCAGCCGGGGTCTCCCAACGCGCTGGGGCGGCGCGCCTGGCTCCTGCGCGCCACCTCCTCGCTGATCCCTGGGGTCTCAGCTGGACTTCCGCATGCACGCTCTGAAAGGCATCTGGGCTCGGATGTCTCCGAACCAGGGGCTTCTCTCTGTCCCCCACTGTCCCCAAGCTCAGGCTCTGCCGTCTTGCCTTCTCAGAGGGCCAGAGTTAAGCCTTTGGCGCCGGCTTGTTCCCAGCCCAGCCGCTACCCCCACGGGTTGTGGTTCTCTCGCACTGATGCATCTAAGTTTCCTGGGGTCTCGCTGACTCCTCTAGAGAAAATCAGGCCCATCTTTCTCTGCCCTGTGGAACACCGGTGTTGGGCAAATAGTTGACTGACCCCATTGTCACCGTTTAATAGGGTGGCGGAAGCAGCTGGCGCTTCCCTTGGCCGCCAAATCAGACACCCAGAGCTGGCCTCCTGACACAGACTATCTAAGGGCAAAAGCCCCACAGGAGGGGGCAGAAACCAGGCTAACCCTTCCTGGCCTTCCTTTCCTGACCTGGCCTGGCCCTTCCTGAGCTGGCCTGTCCCGGCCTGTCCGGAGGACACTCCATTCCCACGCACCAGCTGTGCCCTGGAATGCCTGAGAACCAAGGAGCTTCAAGGAAACCATCTCTTGTTTTCCTCAGATTCAGTAATTCATTCAACAAATGTTTATTGAAATTGTAAAATGTGTACTCAAGGGCAATTGAGTCCTTCCCATAGGCTAACCCTGAGCTAAGCCCCCAAGAGTATGTTGGGTTCTCTATTCTGCTAGAGCAGTGCAGTCCCCCTGAGGCCTGGCTTCCCCCAGGAGGCTGACCTCTCTAAGCCCCCATCAGGCCTTTACCCAGGGCAGCTTGGGAGGCCCTAGTACACAAGATGGACAGCCATTCTTGGAGGCTGGGAATGGGATTCTGCCTGGTTCTTTTTCCCCACCTTGGGGATGTGGCATACATAGCCAGGCTCTGGGTGAGCACAGAGTAGGACCCCTGGGAGCTTTTCTCTCTCTGGGCATTCTTTCCCAGTGGTTCTCATCTGGGGTCTGGAGGATGGGAAGGACTGGAGAGGAGACAAGAAAGAAAATTAAGAAGTCAGTCCAAACCCAGTGGGCAGAGGCAGGGGGTCAGCCATGGGGCCAGAGGGGGCTTCTTAATCTGACTGTGGTGTCGGCTTGGTGGGGAAGAGCAGGCAGGTAAGCTGCTGGCTGTCACTGTGTCTGTCAACAACAGGTGTGGGGAACTTGGCATAGTGCCGGATCATGGTGGCCACGGAGGAGAAGAGCTGGGCAGGGAGGCAGAAACATCAGGGGAGCAGGGATGTCAGGCAGGCTCTCCACACAGTGCTGGGAGAGGCTGGCATAGTGGGGCCTGAGGGTCTGGGAGAGAGAGCCTGTGGCCTGCACAGCTGTAGCTAAGTGTTCTTCCTGTTTGCCCCCATGAAGTTCCACTGCCATTTTGCAGTTCAGTTCTAGGCCTTGTGAGCCTCCCCTGTGTTTGTCCCTGTGGCTGTGCTGCGGGCCAGGCTGTCGGATGGAACCATCTTTGGAGCTGTGCCTCTCTGCCCTGGTCCTCCTGCATGGGGGCGGAGCTGAGTGGACTGTCTCTAGTTTGCACACTAATAAGCTGGTAAGCTGGGTGCCAAGTAGAAACCTTGGGGTGGAGAGGAGTCTGGACTACCCTTTCCCTGCTCTCCTCCCAGCTGGGACCATTCTAAGTCCAAATGCCTCCAACTCATCCCAGTGGCAGGAAGGGATGCTTGCCCCAGAGCAGGTGGGCCTCTTCCCAAAGTGTCGGGCTAGGACACTTGAGGGCCCTGGCTTCTGTCATCCCTATCCACCCCAGAAGAACAAAAAACATGGGTTCTCCTATAAGCAAATGCCCTTAACTGGGCACAGGGCACTCCTTGTCCTTTAGGCCCTGCCTCCTCCAGGACCCACCTCCTCATGGTTCTTGCCCTCTTGGCCTAGAGCGTAGTGGCGGCTGCCACCCAGCTGCCGGATGGGAATGTTGAGGACACGACCATGAAGAAACACTGCCAGGGTGAATGGCTGGGAGCTCTGAGGTCCTGAGCTGGGGCACACTGTGTAGGCCCCGTCCTATGAAGAGACCCCCCTCGTCAGTCCCATGCTCCCAGTGTCTGCCCCCAGCCCCTTGATGCCAGCCTGTGAGCAGGAGGGGTTTCTGAGAAGGGTAGGCATTGAGCAGGTGACCACCTTCTGCACACAGAGGAAGGCACTTTCAACAGAGCACCAAGGCTGACCCAGCAGGCTGTCCTCCTGCGTACACACAGACACACAGCCCACTCAGAAAGGTGGCCAGGACACTGCTGGGCAGGAAGTGGGGAGCGAGAAACTGGGACTGCAGTTCTTTGTGTTCCCGTCTGCCTTCCCCCAGATGGAGTCCTCTCAGGGAAGAACAAAGATGTATTCATGCCCCATGAGTGTTCCTTCAGTGGTGAATACCTCAACCAGAGAGGACTTCAGGCCACCGCCCTGCTGCCACAGCCCTCAAGGCCTGCCCAGCCCTTCCTCACCTCAGTAGCCGAGGTGTTCTGTCTGGAGGTTAAAGAGAAAAGAGAGGTCTCCTTCCTGCCGGAAGAAGCAGATTATAGAGAGGCTTCTGGGAGAGGATTAGGCAAAGGGATTAGCTGTGGGGGCTGGGAGAGGTAGGAGTGGGTATAGGCCTGAGGCCCAAAGCGCCCAAGGCTTCACCCCTCTTCTTAGTCCCAGGACCCTGGCAGTACCTGCCAGCCAAGCCTTGTGTGACCTCCAAATGAGGGGTGACCTTGGAGATTCAGACTAGGAGCTTCCTGCTTTGGTACAGACTGGGGAAAGGCCAAGGAGGTTGCCTCTGGCCTGTGCTCAGCAGAAGTCACAGCTGCAAGGATCCCCTCAGCAAAGTGGGGTCTGAGGGCCTGGGAGGGAGTCTGTGGCCTGCAGAGCTGTGGCTAGCTAGGATAGGGCCCTCACGTTTAGACACCTGCATTCAACTTTAAAGGTGACGTCCGCAGCTCCCTGAGACACAGGAGGTCTGGTCAGAGGAGACCCAGCCCTGCAGGCCTGCTTCCCTGGACTTAAAGCGCACCCTGACCCTCCCTTTCTCCCTCGCCACCTACCCAGCCCACTTCTCCCCTGACCACCAACCTACTCTTACATTCTGAGTTTCCTCGGGGGCTATGGTGGGCCTGTGGGGAACAAATCAGGGAACAGAACTTGAGTGCTTTACCTCCTTCAAGAGAAAGAGCCCATGAACCCAGCATCCCAAGCTGCTCCATCACCACAGCCAACAACAGTCCAAGTGAGCTGTCCCCTCTTTCTCTCTCTCTCACTCCATATGTCTGTGTTTCTTCCTGTGTCTCACTGTACGTGTGTTTCTCTCTCTGTCTCTGCTTCTCCCAGATACACCTGGTGGGGCACTCGCCTAGAAGCCACTGATGTCCTTGGCAGAGGGACTGGGGGCACCAGGACTTGGGAACTCCAAGATGGGGTGGGAGTAAACACAGAGAACAAGCTGGGCTTGGCTGGCACACAGGAGAGGAAATCCATGCTGGCCAGGAAGGGGCTGAGGACAGCTGCATGGGTGGCCTTTACTGTGCAGCCTGGGCTTTCCGGGAGGCCTTCCAGACAGGGGAGACGCTATCCTGGCAGCAACAGCCGGGAAGCCACACACAGCAGTTGCTTTAAGGGGGTTACCTCCCTTGTTGGCATAGTGTGGGTCAGCCTGGACCACAGGTGAAAGGCTGGGTGGGTGTCCAGGCACACTTGTGTCTGAGAGGTTGGTGAGGGGAGACAGGAGAGAATGTGAAGCTAGGGTCGCTGAGAAACTCAAGGACAGATGGCTCAGTGGCCAGGTAGAGGGAGGGCTCACCTGGATCGGGCTTGCACACCACATAGATGTCCTCCTCAGGTTCCTTTGGGGCACCTAAGGTGAGGAGGTCTGTGTGGGGAACCTCTAGAAACCCTGGTGACATAGTGGTTACATCTGCTAACCAAAACGTCAGCATTTCAAATCCATCAGACACTCCTTGGAAACCATGGAGCAGTTCTACTTTGTCCTATAGGGTCACTATGAGTCAGAATTGACTCAACAGCAGTGGGTTTGGTCTTAGGGTTTTGGGTAACCTCTGCCTCAGGCAGTGAACAGGAGGGAGAAGGAGCCACTGGTTAGTGGGAGGCTCTGGGCGCTGACTTCCTGCTCCCAAGGGGGAACCTTTTCTTAGGAAGTCAGCCGGAATGATTAAAATTACTCCTTTGTGGTCTGACAGACTGGAGGATCCTTGAAAGCATGGGCTCCCAAACTCTTGTTAGTCCAGACATGAAACCATTCCTGAAGCCTACTCTTCCTACAAAGACTGGATTCCAAGACATAAAATGATACCAGAGAAGAGCGTGCTTCTTGGCTCAAGTAGATACATGAGACTAACTGGGCAGCTCCTGTCCAGTGGTGAGATGAGAGGGTGGAGGGGGACAGGAGCCGGTTGAATGGACACAGGAAACATGATGGAAAGCAGGAGTGTGCTGTCACAGGGTGGAGAGAGCTGGTAGGGCGACATAGCAGTGTATGGGCAGGTTTTTCTAAATTTGCACTTAAAGCACAGCAAAAAAAAAAAACAACTTTAATTGTTTCTTTGCCTCAGGGGGCACCCCATGAGCACCTTCCCCTTCAGGGTGCCCCAGTTCTCTGTGAAATGGGAATCCAAGAGGCACTATGAGAGGGCCTGCCCTGCAGCCTTGGGCAGAAGACCCACAGGCAGACCGGCTGCCACCTTTCAGGTGCTTCTGGTCGAAGGGGCAGGACTTCACTTGGGGATTCTTTCCTTGGTCTCAGAGACCCCCCCAGCAACTCCCCCCACACTTCCTAAGGAGAATTCTAGAATGGGAGGTGGGGAGAGAGAGACTGCTCACGGCTCTGGTGTGCGTGCTCATCTCTAAAAGAAAAATGAGAGAACCACTAGTCACAGCAGGGAGAAAGGAACTAAATGAAGTCACTTAGTGTGGGACGCTGTGGACAGTGGTGGTAATAATGGCATGGATGGGGCACCAATGGGCACCTCCTGGAGGGTGTGACATTCAGATGTGTTTTTACAGTAAGCGTCATCTGGACAGAGTAGACTGCCTTCAGATCTCTTCATCTCGGTGGTGTTCCTTGCCTGACCCGGAGACCACACCGGGGACACAGTGGCACCTAGGGACTGTGGTTCTGGCATTTCATCTCTCTGGCTTCAGTCCCACCTGTTTGACTGGAGGCAAGGCCACCTGACCTGCCAACCTCAGGGGTCTGGCAGGTACGAATGAGGAAACCGCTGTAGGGGTGCAGTGAACAGGCAAAGCAGGAGACGATCCTAAACCCAGCTCATCACTGGCCCCGTGGGATGTACGGAGTCCCCTTCCAAGGGACGAGGGCTCATGAAAAGGGACAGAGCAGCCCCGTACCTCGCCTCCCAAAGGGCAGTCCCTGCTTCGGCCTCTCCCGCAGGTTCAGCACTGCCGTCAGCTGTGGGCACAGTGGGGACCAGTGAGAAGAGACGGGGACACAGAGGGAAACCGAGACCTGGGGAAAGTGAGGCTGGGGGTTAGGGCGGAGTGTTGTTAGTTGCCGTTGGGTCAAGGCTGAGTCCTGGTGACCCTGTGTGTGTCAGGGTAGCCATGCTCCACAGGGTTTTCAAGGCTGTGACCCTTTGGTGGCAGATGCCAGGGTTGTCTTCCAATGTGGCGCTGGATGAGATCAAAATGCAGCCTCTTGGTTAGCCAGAGGCTTAACTGTTTGCACCCCAGGGACTCCAGGATGGAATGGGGGTAAGTCTACCCACATAGATTTAAAATACAAAAACCTGAGAGAAGAGGCTCTTTGCTGCCATTCTGCCACTTGCTCTTTATTGTCAGCCTGTTTTTCTCTTTATTCCAATAAAAGACGGATGAAAGTGCAGACTTTCAAAGCCTTCTCAAGCAGGATGGCAGCTGGCCTGGGAGCTGGCGGTGATTGGCAGCTGAGGAAGGACTACTTCAGCCCTAGGCAAGGAGGGTCTGCAGCCCCCGGGGGTCCACGGGAGGTACAGCGACAGGGAAGGGAGGGCGGTGACAGCGACAGGGAAGGGAGGGGGTCCCCCCAGTCCTGTCAAGATAAGGTCTTTGTAGCAGAGTAACAGACTCTGGCTTCTGACGCAGCAGCTGACTTTTAACGTGAGCTTCCTGGTAGAGGGGGCCTCCTGAACGCAAATACGGGGGAGCTTTGCAAATGAGATGCCTCCCAGAGCTAGTCCCAGGGAAATTGCTAGCTTGGAGGGGGCTGCTGAGGAGGAGGGACGAGTGGGGAGTTGCAGAGGAAGGGCTTACCGTGCCAGGCTGGGACTGGGGCAGAGGTGGCGGTGGAGGCAGGGACGTAGGCGGTGGCTTGGTCTCCATGTTCAGGAGAGCAGGGTGATCTGGAAAAGGCTCAGGCATTCTAGGTGGGGTGGGGGCTTCCTCCCATGTATATTCCCATTTTTCGGCTGTTCCCCACTTTTCAAACTCTCTTCCCCAACCCTCCCACCCTTCCGCTTGCCCGGGGCACGTCAGCTTCCCGACAGCCCTGTCTCCATGGCAACTGGAGGCAGCCGCTTCCCTGCCCCCTTCAGGCCCAGCCTGGGCCTTGGGGTGGGATGCTTGCAGCAGCCGGGGCTCTGCTGCCCACCCCCACCTCGCCTCGCCCCGCCCCGCCCCGTGGAAGTTGTACTGGGATCTCGGACCGCCAGCTCGAGGCCCCCTGGGACCCAGTTGGGCTTCCTGCTTCCCACTGTTGCCATGGTTACGCGGCCCCTCAAGGCTCCTCTCCCCTTCCTACCCTTCTTCCTTTCTCCCTTCCGACACCCCCCTTCATCCCTTTACCCCTTTTTTTCTGCCCGGCCTGAGGCGCCAGCACAGGCAGAGTGAGAAGGGCAGGCCTGCACGCTCCTCCCTGGTGCGGGGTCTTTCTGCCCTGCCCAACCACCCATCCTCCCAGCCCCCAGCTTCCCAGCCTTCAGGTACAGGGAGTCCCCCTCAGGAAGCCAGGCAGGGGCAATGCTGAGGGGCAGCGCCTCAGTTGGGGGCAACTCATATTTATCCTCCTCCTCTTCCTCCTCTGCGAGCTCGGAGAAGGGATGCTGAGCACAGGCAGGATGGTAGGGAGACCCCAGAAGTGATGGTGGACGCTGCCTTCCCTTCCCCCACCTCAGGCCTCCACCCTGGACTTACTCTGTGTCTCCAGCTCCCTGGGGCAGGCAGAGGAGATGGCTTGGGGACATCGTCTCTGGAAGCCGGGGTGTCTGGTCAGACAGACTGGCCTAACTCCTCCTCACCCAGTGGCCTCCTGCGCCATGCAGGATGCCGTCTCGGTGCTGTGATAAACCGTCCGTCTGCATGTGGACAGCCGACTTCACTGTTCCAACTCAACCACTTGTGATGGGCATTTCCAACAAAGCAACAAGGCCAGTGGGGGGGCGGGGGGCTACATTTTGGAAGTCAGAGTGTCCTCCCAACCAGCTGCCTGTCCCCACCCGGTACAACCCTAATCCTGACCAAGACAAGCAGGAGAGCTAGACTCCAGCGACACAGCAGTACTGGAAGACGGGGGGCAGGAGATGTCCAGAGGCCCTCAGGAGACCCAACTTGTGGGGGCCCCTAGTCTGCTGGACCTGCATTTGCCTACTGTCACTTACCGACACAGCTTGGGGGTACAGGGGATGGCCCTCATCTGCCATCAGACTCTAGTCAGCTCTGCCTGAGAGGTGCTTGAGTTTGTCAGCCAGACACTGTACGACTCCAGGGCATCCACATACGTGGCATCCCCTGCAGCTGTGTAATGATACAGCGGCCCTGGGACCATAGCAGCAGAAGGAAGAGGCTGGAGCACAGCTGGAGATACTGGTACCCCGGGCAGGGGGGATCCCTGGGGCTGACAGGTAAGTGGCTCTGCACTGGATGAGAAGGCCACTGGAAAGCCAGAGCAGCTCCGAGGGTGCCTGGGAAAGGAGCACGGAGGCATTAGAGGAGGGAGAAAGAAACAAAGGAGCTCAGGTACTCACTGGCACTTGTTCCCGGTGAGATCATTCTGGAAAGAGCCAGGGAGGGAGAGGTGGGGTGGTCAGTGTGGCCAGGACGCCTCTCCCTCCCTAGAATCCTGGGCCCCAGGGATGGGCATGTTACTAAAACCAAGCCTCACCATGGCAGAGGTGGGGGAGCTATGCCTCCTTGGCTCCCAGGCTCTGCACAGAGGGCTCTTTGGGACAGGGATCTTATTGTTCCCCATATTTGCATCTCCCAAGCTGCAGCTTCCAACCCCAGACCAACTTGGCCTTCACCACTCAGGACCCAGCCCCGGCTTTCCCTGAGCCCCCCTGCTCTCCTTGAGCGCCTCTGCTCCTGGAAGGAAGAGCTCTGCCTTTGAGCTAAGATGGACCAGGACTCACAGGCTTCCTGCAGGTCTTTGATTCTTGTCACCTCCTCCTGGAAGCTTTCCCTGGCTGCCTAAACTCAGCTTCTCCAGACCAGTTCGATGAAGCTCTTCCACCAGGCTGCACCACAGCCCTTGGCCAATTCACAGAAAACATGACCCTGACAGGCAGATCGAGGTGAAATGGTGTCCTCACAGATACTTTTGTAAACCCTTTTGTCATTTGCTGGTGAGCAGTAATAATCACTAAGAAAATGTGGGTTAATGAGAGCTAAGAAACAGGTTTTCTTAAGTAGTATGGCAACTTCCTTTTCTTCACAGATGTGTTGATGTGTTCAGTAGATGTTTATTGAACGTCTGCTGTATGCCAGGCACTGTTCCAGGCACTGCAGCTGCTGCAGAGAAACAAAATAAACGTGAAATGCGTATTTCCTCCCTGCTGGGCTCTCAACAACCTCCTGATGCAAGTGCTAATGTCACCTCGGCTTTTCAGATGAAGAAATTGAGGGATCTTCCCGAGGTCTCATGACTAGGAGGTGCTGGAGGTAGATTTAATCTGAGCTTTACCTGTTCCCAGAGCCTGAGTGTTAATGCCTCGGTCATGCAAATCGCACATAGGATTAGGTCCCCACCTGTCTTTCCCGCAAAGGGGTGAAATGTGTCAGTATTTACAGGTTTCCTGAAAGAGCTCATGACTCTTAGAGAGCCCGGAGTGAGTCTGGGAAACTTCTGGGAAGTTTTAGGGTAAAAAGGAAGGGTCTGGGCCTGGTTTCTGTCTCCACCTAAACCATGAAACACAGATTAGGATGATGTCAACTTCCTAAGGCGTTGTAACTTCCTTGTGCTGATTATCTGGGGCTGTGCTTGTTGTTGGCACAAAGAGGAAATAAAGCCTATGTGCTGGGACTTAGAGACCCTCAGGCTGGGGGGCATTGGGGAACCCCAGGGGCAGAGCTGGCCTAGCCTCCACAGGAAGACCCCGTGATTCCTGGGACCTGCAAGCAAAAGGCACTTCAGAAGCCGGGAAGAGTCACTAGGGTAGATCATCAGGGAGTTGGTTTGGTGCAGCAGGAGAAGTGGAGGAAACAAAATCAATCCAGGCCTGGAGTTAGGGAACTGGGCCACTGTGCTTCATTCCCCAGCTAACCTTCTGGGTTACTTAAGCAGCAGCTCGCAGTCAGTCCTTGGCTCACGATGGCTCCATGCATAAAGGCTGCCCAGTCCTCCACCGTGTCCATGGTGGGTTGCAGATGAGACAGTGTGATCCCTAGAGTTTTCACTGGCTGATTTGTGGAAGTAGATTGTCAGGCCTTTCTTCCTAGTCTTAGTCTGGAAGCTCCACAGAAGCCTGTTTGGCGTCACTACAACATGCGAGCTTCCCTTGACAGACAGACAGACAGTGGTTGTGTATGAGGTGTACTGGCTGAGAATCAAACTGGATTTACCACATGCAAGGTGAGAATTCCACCACTGAACTGCCACTGTCCCCACAGCCTCCCAACATGGGGCATCTGATGGGCTCCAGTCAGTCACCAGGAGTTCTAGACACCACCCTATGGCAGATACCTAACTGAGCTGGTTTCCCAGCCCACGCTGCTGTCACCTTAGCCCTGTTCCATCTGGCCAGGGCTTTGAATAGGCAAATACCAGGATCTGGGTGAGCCAAAGGGCCCCAGGCAGAAGCTGAATCCCATGACTTCTGAGTGGAGTCACTGGCCTGGGACAGATCAGGGAAGGGGGAAAGAAGAAGGCCAACTTCGGTGACTTTGTCCCAGTCACCCTGGAGGTCAGTGCTTCTTGCTAACTGCAGAGCAGATTTGGGGACCCACTGCCTCAGTCTTTGGCCTAATCTTAGCTATGCCCTCGGGATGAAGTTCCAAGAGAGGAATTGCTGGAAACACATTTCCATGTATGAGGCCATGTTGTCTGGCAGCATCCCAATGCCTATTTTAGTTTCAATTTTTAAACTTATTGTGGTGAAAATATACATAACAAAGCATACACCATCTGAATAGTTTCTGCATGTAGAATTCAGTAAACCCAATCATTCTTCAAGTTGTACAATCACTTTTGCGTCTTTTCCCACATTGGTCCGCCAGCATTAACATAAACTCATTGCCCTCACTAAGTACACCCAATGCCTGTTTTGTGATCCTCCGTAGCACACAACACATATTCCCATTTTTGAGATCTCAGCTACTGATCTCCAAGGGGAACAGGTCATAATTTGCTGGCAACCCTGGAGAAGGCAAAATCCACCCTTCAAAAACAAACAGCAGTTATCTCTCCCTTTGCAAGATCGTAAGAATCAATGGACTGCTTGCTAACCATCTCAGATTCTCAGACCCTTCCAGGATCTCAAGGATGGTATGCTCCAGGGCAGGAGAGCAGGACTCTCTATTACTTTTAACAAGCATCCCAGAAGACTCTGATGAGCAATAAGTTTGAGAAAAGCTCCTCTGTAGGAAATAGTCTGCAAAGATGCGGTCCCTCCCAGGACATTTTTAGAATCACACTCAACCCTGAGCTCATTGGGAACACGGGAGTCCCCAGCAGAGAAGAATGTGCTGTGGCCCTGCCCTCGCTGAGTGATGGAGCGGACCAACCCATGAAGATGGTCAGCCTCTCTGGACTTCACTTTCCTTTTGTGGATTAAAAAAACCCATTGCTGCTGAGTCAGTTCTGACTCATTGCGATCCAACAGGACAGAGTAGAACTGGCCCATGGTTTCCAAGGAGCACCTAGTGAATTTAAACTATTGGCCTCTTGGTTAGCAGCTGTAGCACTTAACCAGTAGGCCACCAGGTTACCCAACTCTTGTGGCTTGAAGGTATCATTAAGGGATTCTTCACTGAGGGGAGCTTCTGAAGGTGTAGTGAGATGATACAGGCAACACACAGCAGGCAGTTCCATGAGTCTCAGCTCTTACTGAGGAGGCGCCTGTGTGATGTGGTCATCACAAACGGGTGGAGAAGAAGCCCCGCTGGGATCCGCAGGGTGAGTCAAGGGGTCAGCCTTGTGGGGAGGCTGGGATGGGGTTCCTCCTGAAGATCTGCAGGGGCATGAAACTCAGGTAGTGGGACTGCTTTTGGAGATCAGAAGTCACAGAAGGGAGAGCAGAGCATGTGAAGCAGGGCTGCTGAGAGGTGGGTGACTGGGCTCCCAGAGAACTAGAGGGGGCACTTGCCATTCTTTTGGCTGTTTGGCATTTCCTATGTTTTGGAGAGTTTTCTGCTGTTTTAGTCAGCTAGTGCTGCTCTAACAGAAATAACAGTAGGCTACAAGTCCAAATTCAGGATGTCCGCTCCACGGGAAGGCTTTCCCCCTTGTCAGCTCTGGAGGGAAGTCTTTGTGTTGTATCAGTCTTTGTTCAGGGAGCATCTTGGTGCAGAAACCTGAGGTCTGAAGGACGCACTCTTGTCCTGGTACTGCTTTCTTGATGGTGTGAGGTTCCCGATTTTCTGCTTGCGTCCCTTTACTTTTATCTCTCGTAGGATGAACGGACAAAGGGTGGTGTAAGCCCTACTCCAGGGAAACTCGTTTTACAGTGGAGCAGGGAGGTGATCTTAGGAGGAGATTTACAGTCCCACTATAATGCTCTAACATGCACCAGAGGAAAATCACAAAATGGAGAACAATCATAAACTATTGGGAATCATGGCTCAGCCACGTGGCTACCATACTTCTGGGGGGACACCAATTCAATCCATGAATCCTCACTACTGTCCACAATGCCAGATGCAGACCTTCTCAGCCTCCCCTGTAGCTGGCATGCTGCCTGGACCCTGCCTATCAGATGCCCTGTGCCAGGTTTTGAATCAAAAATGGGCACCAACAAGAACCCATCCGTGGGGGTGTGGTGAAAGTGATGTCCTGTTTCCAGAGGCAAAAGAAGCTGACACCCCAGGGGTACCTCCCAGGCCCTGAATCAGTGGTGCTGGCAGATGTATCTGTGCCCAGAGGTGCCTCCACTGGGTCAGCTTGGCCTGTCTTTTGGGACACCATCCCTGGCTGGTTTTCTGGCCCTTCTGGGGATACTGTGAGCTAATATATATACACACACATGTGCACATGCAGACATACATACACGTATACATACATGTATATATAGTTGTGTGCGTCTCTGTGTGTAAAATTATACGCAATAAAATCTACTCCCATTCCATAGTACCTAGACCTACAGATCAGTGACACTGGTTACACTTCACACTGTGTCAGCATTCTCGTTATTTCTATTCTGGTTGTTCTCCTCCTGCTAACTTAAACTCCCTGCCACACAACTTGTCATGTGTGCTTTGAAGTGGCTGTTGTTGACCATCTGGCCTTACACCAATAATTTTATTTTTTTTGAAGAAGGCAATACTCAAGGATGACAATCTTTACTTTTTGAGCTACACTCTTGGTTTAAAGGTGACTTTAGGAGATAATTTCAATTCCAGGGTTGAAGAGTAACTCGAGGCCTGATTCTCAGGGACTCTTCCAGCCTTAATTAAGTCTAGTAAGTCTACGTTCTTTAGGGATTTGAAGTTCTATATTTTTTCCCCTTTCTATCAGGATCTGTTGATTGTGCCCCTGATCAGAATGTTTGGCAGTGGGAGCCAGGCACCATCTATTTCTTCTGGTCTCCAGGTACAGGAGGAAGTGGTTCCTGGACGTAATCAGTAGGAACCTGTAGCCAGGTTCCTTCTCTGATTCTTCGGTTTCCTCCTTTCTCTTTGAGCCATAAAATACTTTTAATAAATTCTTTTCCCCCCTAAACTAGCTAGAATTGGTTTCACTTGTTTTCAATTAAGAACTCCGATCTACACACCCACATGTATGACAGGATTATTTACAGTTACAAAAAGATGCAAACAACCTAAGTGTCCATCAAAGGATAAAGAGAGAAACAAAGTGTGGTGCTATGTACAATGGAATACTAAAATCAACTGCTGTTGAGTTGGGTCCGACTCACAGTGACCTACACAAGGACAAAAAATAATGATAAATCTGTGAAACATAACGTGGATGAATCTGGAGGACATTATGCTGAGCAAAATATGTCAGTCACAAAAGGATAAATATTACATGGTATCGCCTTTATCAAAAGTCAAGAGTAGGTTTACACGTAGAAAGCAATGTTTTTTGATGGCTTCCAGGGATAGGAGGGAGAGGGAGAGAGAATCACTTTAACTGGATAGTAGGCACGTGTAATTTCTGGAAATGGGAAAGGCAATATACAATATGGGAGAAGTAAACACAACGTGACCAAGACAAAGGAGGACACTGAGAAGTACGCAGGAACAAAGGACAACTACGGTCAGTGCTGGAAACCCTAATGGCATAGTGGTTAAGTGCTATGGCTGCTAACCAAAAGGTCTGCTTCTCAAATCCACCAGGTGCTCCTTGCAAACTCTGTGGAGCAGTTCAACTCTGTCCTGTCGGGTCGTTGTTAGTCAGAATCAACTTGAAGGCAATGAGTTTGTTTTTTTGTGTGTGTTTTTTTACGATGACTGCTATAACATACACAGTTCTGCAAAAACAGTGATAACGACCAAAAGTTTATGAGTAGCTAGGTAGGTAGATAGGTATGCTGTATGGATGTGGGAGGTGACACAGGAGTATATGTGTGTGCATGTTGTTGTGGACATTTGTGACTATGTATTTGTACATGCTACATATATACTTACACACGCAATACAGCATGTGAGGGACACAGTTATGCAAACTTCCTAGACATACCCAAACACTTCATGAGACTGAATTAGTGGGTTTGAAGGGGCAGGACCACAGTCGTGGAGACACCTAGGTCAGTTGTCATATAGTTCATAAAGCAAGGAGAGTGAAGGAAGCTGAAGACTCAAGGACTAATGGCCCACACAAACCACAGCCTCCTCTAGCCTGAGACCTGAAGACCTAGATGGTGCCCAGCTACCACGACCCACTGCTCCGACCAGGGACACAATAGGAGGTCCTGGTCAGAATGAGATAAAAATGTAGAACAAAACTCAAATTCATGAAAAAAAAAAAAAGAGTGGACTTACTGGACTGACACAGACTGGAGCAATCCCTGAGACTATGACTCTAAGACACCCTTTTAATCCAGAACTGAAGCCACTCCTGGAGATCACCTTTCAGTCAGATAATAGATTGGCCTGTAAAATAAACAATAATACCCATGAGGGGTGTGCTCCTTAAAACAATCAACTGTATGAGACCAGATGGCAGTATCTGTCCGAAACCAAAGACGAGAGGACAAGGAGGGACGGGGGGAGTGGACCACTTGAAATGGGGAAGGCAGGGTGGAAATGAGGAAAGTGCTGACACATTTTGGAAATAACAACCGATGTCAAGGAACAATCTGTGTATGAATTGTAGAATGGCGAATGAATCTGCTGTGCAAACTTTCACCTAAAACACAATGTTTTTTTTTAAAACAACAACAACTCTGATTTAGAGGTGAAGGACGAAATCCAGCATCGGTGGTATCACTACATGGATAGCAAGAGGCCCAAACAGTGAGCCCAGGTATGAGAGTCTCCTGGGAACGGGAAAAAAGCCAAACCAAACCTATTACCATTGAATCAATTCTGACTCCTAGCTACCCTTTAGGACAGAGCAGAACTGCCCCATTTTGTCTCCAGAGAGCACCTGGTGGATTCAAACCGCTGACGTTTGGTCAGCACTTAACCACTATGCCACTACGGTTTCTCTGGGAAGGTTAGACAGGTAAGAAATAAGTAACAAGGCTATATACCACGGAAACTCTGATGGCGTAGGGGATTAAGTGCTATGTCTGCTAACCCAAAGGTCAGGTCGGCAGTTCAAATCCACCAAGTTCTACTTGGAAACTCTATGAAGCAGTTCTTCCACCCTTACCTTTAGGGTTGCTATGAGTCAGACCCGTCTCAACGGCAGAGGGCTTTATACTTCCATACTCTTTATGTAGAAAACTACTATATACTGATAAAATGTTACCTTTCAAGGAAACCCTGATGGCATAGTGGTTAAATGCTATGCCTGCTAACCAAAAGGTCGGCAGTTTGAATCTACTAGGTGCTCCTTGGAAACTCAATGGAGCAGTTTTTATTCTGTCTGTAGGGTCACTGCAAGTCAGAATTAACTCAGTGGCAGTAAGGCATACTCTTCATGACAAGCATGGACTGTTTTTATAATTAAAACAAGGAAGTGAAGGAGAGATGGAAGTGACCTGGGTCTCCAATATGGGGACAGCAGGAGGAAAGTGTCTTAGATGAAGGCTGGGCCCTGGAGTGGGAAGGGAGACCAAGAAGAGGGCAAGGGCCGTGGGACACCACAGGACAGGCAGGTTTGCCTTAGTGAGAGAGAAGAGAAACACCTCACGAATGCTGATAATTCAAGGATCCTTCTACCAAATGGGAATGCAGAGCAGGGGTGGGGTAGGAAGAAGGAAGGGAGCCCTTTCTGAACAAGGGCCCAGTGGGAGTAGGAGGCACAGGGAGAGGCCTGCTGGCTGAGCAAACAGGGAGGAGAGTGCTTGGAGAAGTGTCCTCCTGTGAGGACTAAGGGGCACTGTGTCCCCAGGATATTTTTATTAGAGCAGCTGGCCAAGTGAAAGGCCCAAGACATTCCTGGTGCAAGAGGGCTGAGGCCACTTGTACCCTATCTGTGGCTGGGTAAAGTTAACGTCAGTCAGGGACAATCCTGGATTGCTGGAGGGAGAGTCAGGGCTGTCCTGGGCTGATAGGTGAATGAGCATTGGGACTGGTTTAGGATAAGCTGGCAGAAACCCCTCTTCCTCCCTTACCAGCTGCCCTCCCAGCCAGCGGGGCTGAGTCAGCTCTCTCTGGTGACAGCTGGGATGGGGGAGGGAAGGCTAATGGACCTAGGGGTCTCCAGCCCTGCACCACCATGGAACACAATTGCTGCAGCCTCAGAGGGTGCTATCCAGACCGTCTCCCTCCACCTCCCCTGACAGTGGATACAAAGCTTGATGTGTCCTTGGTGGTCCCAGTGTTTTCCTGGGGGCAGCTCACCAACTTTCAGCAGATCAGGGTGCTTTCTCTGGCCTCCTGGGTGGAGTAAATGTGGGGTACCTCTTGACTTTGACTGCTCACTTTTGTCCTGCTGTCTCTGCCAGGGTGGTGCGCCTCTGCCCTTTCCATTGCTGAACTTGATCCCGTCAGTGCTCTGCCTAAAACCCTCCAGGACCCCCTGAGGCTCTGGGCATGGAGAGCGAATGCTTGCTGCTGCCTTCCAGGCCTCGGCGGACCAGCCTTCCCCACTTCTCCAGCCTCAGCCTGCGCCTCCATTGTCCCCACGCAGTCGCTCACACTGGCCTTCCCTCTGCGGTTCCGGTGTGACCGGGGGCCCCTAGTGGCCTAAATTCTACCTCTTGTTGACAAAAGGAAATTTCAGTTGAAAGAAATTTCCATCTTTCCTCAGTCCTTAGAAAATATGACAAAGAGGAAGGGCAATCGTAATGTACAGAAATATGACGGGGGGGGGAGAAGACTCTTCCGTATGTATACTTCAAAAATTTTACCACAGAACCAAAATTCATTCTCCTCATCTCTGAACCTGAGTAACCACCTCTTCTTCCAAGATGGCTCCCGAAGCCCTGCACCTCTCACCTCAGCTCTTTATTACGTAGATCACCTCAGCATCTTTAGCTTTCTTTATGAGTTAGCCCACTGCTCAGAATCTCCCCCTGGAAAGCCCTGGAGGAGATCCCCCAAGGGGCATGCCTGGGCTCGGGGAGTGCAGGGGCAGTTTGCAAAGTTTTTTTGTCACATTGCCTCTTTCAGCCCTTTCTAGTCTCCACGGGCTCCTTTTTTTCAGCTGGGGGATGGTGCACTGCCTTTCCCTCAGCTGAGAACACAGCGGCCCTCCACCTCCTCTTCCTTCAGCCTCAGCCTGGGCAGCCTCTCCCACACACTCTCGCGGCTCCCTCCATGATGGAACCTACAGGTTTATTTCAGAGACGGACAATTTGTGGACTCCCACACGAGACTGTAAGCTCTATAAATGGGCACTGACTATGTCTATTTGGTTCACAGCCAAATCCCAAGGGGCCAGCCCACAGCTTGGCACCTACCAAGCTCTCAATCAACATTTGTTGTCGTTGCCTATTCATACCTTACTCATTCTTTACCACCAAACTCAAAGCCAACTGTCCTCATTCAGCCCTTTCTGAAAGACACAGAGCTTGCCCCTCTCCTGCCCGTAGAGCACCCATTACCAAGCCTAGACCGAAATACAGTGACCTAAAGGTTGTTTTCCTATTTTTCTGATGAAAACAATTCCCTTCTCCAAGTGCAGCTGGATAAGTGAGGCCACCGCTCCCTGGGTCCCTTTGGGGGGTCTCCCTGCCTTTCCCAACCCGTGGACACCTTTCTACTGTGTACCCTCCTGAGGGGAAAAAAACAAACAAACCACCAAACCGTCCCCATCAAGTCGATTCTTAGCTACAGGACAGAAGGGAAACAGTTTCAGAGCAGTCTTTGTTGGATTCGACCTGCTGACTGATTCAGTTCTGCTCAACAGCCTTAGGCTTAAACATCGGTGCCATCTGAACTCCAGCCGGGTACCCACTCCACCCTCACACACAAACACCAGAAATAACGTGGCTCTGAGTAGACTTCCTTCTCCTGCTCAGAGCAGTCCTCTGTGTCCCCTATTTCCTTGTTTCTGTCTCCCCGGGCTGGTGAGGTGTGAGAATATGGAAAACAGGCCTGGCCCTTCACCCTCCCCCTGAGGCTCTCGGCTAGGGGAAGTGTCTCCATCCCCACATCCTTCCTTGATGGGCTCGCAGGGCCTGAGATGGCCCTTCCCGCATTCTGCCAACGGAAATGCGGACACAGAAGCGGAGATGGATGCTGGGCCCCGGGCCAAGGCCATCTAATTATGTATACTGGGTCAAACGCTACCGTCCTATGACCCTATTTAGGGTCACTGTGTAGGAAGCTGAGCAGTCTTCCCACGGGTAAGGGCGACCCCTGGTGGCAAGGAGGAGAAGCGGCTTGTCTGTCCCTTGGCCCCAGGACTTCACGACTGAGTAGCGGACGTGACCGTAGGACCGCTCAGCCAGCAATGATCATGTTATCAATGCAAAGACTTTATTTCCCAAATCGGCCAAAAATATATTACAACTGAACACTAAAGCTGTGAAGTCCTATGCAAAGGTAAGGTTTTAAAAATCTGTGCAAACAATATTATAAGCTTTAAAGATAAAGATTCAACCTTTCGGATGTGTGACCAGAAGAGGTGCAGCGCCTTCCATATTAAAAACTAAACCAGAACCAACCCACTGTCGCTGTCGATTCCGACTCATAGAGACCCTACAGGACAAAGTAGAACTGCTCCATAGACTTTGCAAGGAGTGTCTGGCAGATTTTAACTGCCCACCTTTTGGTTAGCAGTCACAGTACTTAAACAAATAGGCCAACAGAGTGTCTACAGATAGCCATAAATATTCCTGAGAGGCTCTCAAAACACTTAGGGAAAAGAACCCAACTTTTGGTGTGCCTTGCTCCTGGTCACGTTCCCTGTAATGACCTAATAACGCTTCCCTGTGTTTAACTGCAGCCTGTCACCCGGATTCTCAAGAAGCTGGAAATGAGCTTTAGATGGCCGTTGGCACATACTGGGCAAACTGCACATGCACCTGCCAACGCAGAAGTCTGATACTGAGCCCTGGAACACCACAGTTTACCATCGCTGGAGAGAATAGATTCTTGTTAAAGAGCCCATGGACTGGGACAATGGCCATCTCCAAGTTTCTATGGTACCTATCTTTCATCTTAAGTGGGCTGCTGGACTACTGGATAAAAGGCTGGCTGTGTTAACACAAATACTTGGAAAAACAAGCCTTCAACAACTTTCCAGGCAGAAAGTTGTTAGAGACTGCCTGACCACATAATATGAACCTCACCCCTGCAACCAAGGGAATCTGGGCAGTCTTACACTGAACATCCCTTCCAGAGCTGTTTCCAGATTAAAAGGACTATTTCTGAGAAGTAGCTGATCTCTACCTATGTACAGAAGATTGAAATTTCACAGACAATACAGTGTCATGGCTATGCCTTCTTGAGCGAGGTATTTTCCTACCAGCCTCGATGATCAGGGATGTCCTAGTATATGCCCAGATCATGAAGTGAAAAGCTGAAAACGCGGTTGGAGACAGAAAGTCCAACATGTTGCTGGCCAATGTGGTGTCACTGTTCCCGATACAGGTGTAACCTGAGTCTCTGCTTGGGAGCCAGAAATCAGCTGAGACGAGGCCTCAGAGAAAGGCTGCCCTGGTCGGGACTGTGGCGGAAGAGAGGCCTCAGCGCAGCGCATCCCACAGAGCGGGCTGGACCAGTGTTCCTGACTGTGCCCAAGGGCGTGGGTAAGTCCCTCCTGCAGCACCTTAGGGCTTCCTTGGGCAATCTGGCAGGTTAGGACCAGAGTTCTAGCCCATGCTCCTGAGCTGTGGGCAGAGCGCTCTGTGGGAGAGGATGTTCAGAGTGCCCTGATTGTTGCCTCCTGGCATTCACCTGCTTCTGCTATGTAAACCTGGTGCAGGGTGCCAGCACAGACACATCGCAGTCAGAACACACAGGCCTCCATCCAGGGATATGAAGGATCCAGGCCTTCGCTGTCTTCTTCAAGAAACCCTGCGGGCTACATATGGATCCCAACAGACCTAAGAATTACAGTCTAAGGGTCTGGGCTGCTCCAGCCCCCAGAAAGGGAATTTGCATCAACGACAGAAGAGGGGTCAGAGAGGCGTACTCTGCTCCCCCATAGCAGTCGGCCCAAGCCCCAGTCACCACCCTCTTCCTCTGAAGCCTCGGCCTTGTTAGTGGAAAGGCTCGGGCCGGCGACCCCAGGGTCAGGCTGTGTGTGCAGGGCCTGCGAGGGGGTCTTGAAAGAAGCAAGCACCTCCACCTTAAGAGCAGGGAAGCTACGGCCCGGCGATGGGGATACTGCCTCGCGGGACGTGCTCTTGTCTTCGGGAATCAATCTCCAGAAGCCCCGCCCCGTGGCCCAATGCCTCCTGGGACTTGTAGTTTATAGGAGAACAGTGTGCCTGTGTGTGCATATGGGCATCTCCCGAGCCACGCCCCTATCCCGCGCAGTCCTACTGTCTGCTGGGATTTGTAGTTTGTAGGAGCTGGGGATGGGAGGGTGGGGAGTGGCGGATGTGGGCAGGGGCGTGGGGGTGTGGGCTGGGGATGGAGGGTGTGAGGAGTGTGGGTTGGGGTAGGGGGTTGGGGGTGGGAGTTGGGGGTCGGGGTTGGGGGTGTGGTGGGGCTGGGGGTTAGGGGTGGGGTGGGGTGAGGGTGGAGGTGGGGGCTGGGGGTTGGGGGTCGGGGTGGGGGGAAGTGTAAGACCCAGGGATCCGGTGAGAGGCTGTTATTCTCAGGATCTGAATTCGAAGCAGAGCAAATGAAAGGCTCTAAGTCACAGCTAAGTATTCTTTTTTAATGTGGAAAAAAAGATTTCTCCTGGTTCTGCGGATCGGCTGGGTGGGTCCTCCGCGGGCTTGCCTGGGCTCCGTCACGTGGTTGCATTCCCGCTGACAGTCGGTGCTGGCTCTGGCCGGGCGGCTGGGTTCCTCAGTAAGCTGGGCTTTTGCCTACCTGGCGGTCTTAGGACAGCGTTCAGGCCGGAAGAAACCAAAGGTGCCAGGTTTGTTGAGGCCCACGCTCCGGAACCTGCGGCGTCACTTTCCTTGCCTTCTGTTGGTCAAAGCAAGTCTCAGAGACAGCTCAGGTTTAAGGAGAAGAAATAAGACTTCACCTCTCGATGGCAGTAAATCAGTGTAGTTGATTTCACCTCATAGAGATCCGACAGGACACTAAAGTAAAACAGACACATGGGGGTTTCCAAGACTGTAAGCTTTTTTTGTTTTTTAATCAAATTGTGCATTGCGTGAGAATTTGCAGAGCGAATTCGATTCCCACTTGAGAGTTGTACATAATGTGTTTCATGGCCTTGGCTTCATTCCCCACAGTGTGTGGGCACTCTCCTCATTTCCACCCTGGGTTCCCTGTGTCTTCTCTTGATTTTCTACCCTTTCCTGCTTTCTGATCTTTTGGGAAAATGTTTGTCTTTTTGATCTTGTATAATTGATAGTTCTAAGGAGAACGCTCCACCTCTTGGGTGTTACTGTTTGTTTTATGCACTTGTCAATTGTTTGGCTGGATGGTCGTCTCAGGAATGGCTTTTGTTTTAGGTGAGAAGGGAGTCTTAGGGCCATAGTCTCCAAGGAGGAAAAAGGGAAGGTTTTGGATCGAATGCTTAGCTGTGAGGGGCAGGATGGATGATGAGTACACAGGACCTCTCTGTACTGTCTTTCTTTCCTTCTGTCTGTCCTTTCTTCCTCCCTCTCTCCCTCCTTCCTTGCTACTTTGATTTTTCTGACCCTTTCTCCCTCTTTCTCTCTTCCTTTCGTATGTTACCAGTGGGTTAGGGGGTAGCTTTACCTCTCAGTGGTTAAGAGCTCTTTTGGGGGGACAGTTTTATTGAGATATAATTCACATACCATACAATCATTAATTAAAAGTGCACAATCCAGTGGTTTTTAGTATACAGAGGTGTGCAACCATCACCACCATCTTCTACCAGAAACTTTTCATCACTTCAAGAAGACGTCTGTACCCGTTAGCAGTTACTGTTTTACCCACCCCATCCCTTCCCGCCCAAAGCAGTTACTAATTTACTTTCTGTCTCTATAAATTTGCATATTCCAGACATTTCATAGAAATGGAATCCTATAATATGTGGTCTTTTGTAACTGGCTTCTTTCACTTACTATAAGGCTTTCAAGGTTCATCCATTTTTAATGTGCATCAGTCTCTCTAGATTACTTTTGCAACTTCTTTAGAGTCTATAAATATTTTTAAATAACTTTTTTAAAGGCAGGGTGCCATGAGGGTGAGCAGAGGTAGCTCCTGTGCATGAAGGCACTTTCATTCCCTGTCCTATGGTGTCGCTAGGAGTCAGAATCAACATGAGAGCACACAACAGCAACAACAACACACTCTCTAAGGTAAACTCCCTGCTGTCAAGTCAGTTCTGACTCACAGCAACCCTACAGGACAGAGGACAACTGTCCCGTAGGGTTTCCAAGGCTGTAAACCCTTACAGAAGCAGATGGCCACGTATTTCTTCCAAGGAGTGACTGATGAATTCCAACCACTGACCTTTTTATTTGCAACTGAGCACTTAATGTCTGTGCCACCAAGGCTCCTTTTCTCTCAAAGGGAGATCCTTTTATTATCCTCATTTTACTGATGAGGAAACTGAGGCAAAGTGAAGTCAAAGTGACTTGCTCCGGGACACACTTACTAAGTGGCAGAGGACATGCTTGGACCCAGGCACTTGCATTTCCTGCAAGAACAGGGTGGCCCTTGAGTCTGCATGGCATCTGGCAGGATGCCAGGGAAGAGCCTGGCGGGGAGGAGGATGCTAGTCTCAGCCCAGCTCCACCTCAGAAGGCAGCATGGAAGGGTGCCTAGGAAGGTGACATGGAGTCCCCCACCTGGGTCCAAGCATGTCCTCTGCCACTGAGTTGCAAATAAAAAGGTCAGTGGTTGGAATTCATCAGTCACTCCTTGGGAGAAATACGTGGCCACCTGCTTCTGTAAGGATTTACAGCCTTGGAAACCCTATGGGACAGTCCTCCTCTGTCCTGTAGGGTTGCTGTGAGTCAGAACTGACTTGACAGCAGGGGTTTACCTTAGAGAGTGTGTTGTTGTTGCTGTTGTGTGCTGTCACGTGGATTCTGACTCCTATTGACCCCACAGGACGGGGGAGAACTGCCCCAGGCTGTGATCTTTGTATGAGCAAACTGCTAATTCCTGACTTCCTCGGAGCAGCAGGTGGGTTTGACCTTGACCTTTGGGTTAGCAGCTTAACCACAGTGATACCAAAGAATATGTAGGAAGATTAAATGAGAAAATCATGTAAAGGACAGGCACCTGGCAGATAGCAAACATTAACTGTTATTAACACCTTACAGTTGATCCTGAGGGACCAGGCTGTCCGCTTATGTCCCTCTGGGGTCACCCCCTCTGCCCCACTCACCAAGGCTCTCACTATCGCCGCAGTGTTCCACCTGACCCCTCCCCAGCCCCGCTCATCCATGCTGTACCAGACACTCCCAGTTTCCCAAGGGGTCCCCCAGGAACTCCACGGTACCGCTATGCAGGGTGCTTCTGAGCACCCAGCAGTGATTAAAACAGAAAACTTGGTGAATCTGGAGACTGGTGCAGAAAACATGGCCATCCAGAACCCCCTGACCGTTCTCAAAAAAAAGGAAAAAACAAAAACCAAAACATTGCCCTTGAGTTGATTCGATTCTGAGCTACAGCAACCCGATAGAGCAGAGCAGAACTGCCCCATCGGGTTTCCAAGGAGGGGCTGGTGGCAGACAGGAGTGGCAAGAGTAGAAGCAAAATCAGAGATATGTTAGTCCAAGTTTATGGGGATAATGCCACGAAGAAAACGACAATGTACAAGCGGATTAAACGTTTTTCTGAGGGGAGAGAGTCGCTGATGAAGAGAGGTCAGGGAAGCCAGTACCGAGCAGAACTGATGAAAACATTGCAAAAGTTCATTGAATTGTGTCAAAATTGGCAGCTACAGCCATGATGGGGGACACAATGTAGAGTCCCCGAGCCAACATGAGAAAAAGGGGTGCAGCCCAAGAACTCTTGTAAAAGACCTGAACTAATGGTCCGACAGCCTGGAGCGTCCCCTGGGAGCATGGCCTCTAGACCTGTTGCTGTCCCTGACCGGAAACCAGTAGTGAGGTGACCTCTTCAGACAAGAATGGACTGGACTGGGGGACACAATGTGACCATATGGTGTATGTGCTTTGTGGTTACATGCATTTATAGGAGGTGGTCCTACTGGTCTCTTTCTAGATAGGAGAGAAGAGGGTGGAGAGGATGAGACAGATGCTTATTGAGGGGACACTAGAAATGTGGAACAGAAAGGAGGAATGTGCTGTCACCAGGTGGGGAGAGCAGAAGGAGCTGCAGATAGGTGGGCATGCAAAACCGATTTGGATTGCTTACTTTCGCTTAGTCACAATAAAAAAAAAAAGAAATTCCATCAAAAAAAAAAAATCATAGGCTAACTGTGAAAAGCACAGCAGACCAAGTAAACATCAATAGAGGAACAGCTAGGAAAATCTTAGCTGAAAATCTTGGCCTGAGAAAGGTGTGTGCAAAAATGCTGACCTTCCAGTTAGCAGCTGAGCACAACCGTTGTGCCCCTGGGCCATTCCTCAGGGACTGTGAAATGAGCTCAAGAAACTGATTTGCAGCCCCAAAGCCCTTCTTCAAAAGAATATTTTACTGAATTTTAGCATTAGAATTTTTAGATACTGGAACAGATTCCTCTGGGACACCCAGGCTGAGGCAATGCAACAGTTCAGCCCAAGCTACACCTCAGGATGGTGTCAACATAACCCAAAGGTACTGTCCTAGCCTAGAGAGACAGGTGGGTACTGTGAGTCCAGTCCTATGCACGCTGATCTTATTTACAACAGAAGGAAACGTTGCTAGTCCTGCCTCATCCTCACTATTGCTGGAGTTTGATGTCTGCCACTGTGGTGATTATGGCCATCTGTCCCACCAAGGATCTCCTCCTTGCCCTCACTGGCCCTTTCCTTCACCTAACAGGCTGTTCTCTTCCAGCACCTGACCCCTCCTGGTGACATGTCCAAAGCAAAGAGTCAGAGAGTTATTTTGTTGTGACCACAAGGTTTCCATTGGCTGGTTTTGGGATGCAGATTGCCAAGCCTTTCTTCCTAGTCTATCACAGTCTGAAAGCTCTTCTGAAATCTGTCCACCCTGGGTGACCCTGCTGGTATTTGAAATAGGAGTGGCAAAGCTTCCAGCATCACAGCAAGACCCAAGCCACCAGAGCACAGCAGGACCAAGTCTAGTCTCCGTTTATAGAGAGGAATGTGGGGCCCGAAGGGGACCGTACAACAAGGTAATTAGAAGCCAGAGCAGGAACTCATTGGGCAATGTCAGCAAATTCTTAATCCTGGAGATCAGCCCATACCTTTGGGTCCATGGACATGGAAGCAGGAAGCTGCCTCTTGAGCAGCCCCAGATCTTGGCCAGAGCTAAGCAACTGAGACTAGAAATCAGCAAGCATTTCCTCCTTCTCCTAGTTTCAGCCTCTGTCATCCTAGAAGCAGGCGTTTAGCAATAATAATGTTAACAGCACCCTGCCTGTGTCAGGGACTTCCTTCTTTTTCAAAGTACTGCTATGTATCATCTCTTTGGGTCCCCACAATCCCCTGAGGGAGGAAGGTTAGGTTATCATCTCCACTTCGTAGAGGACAAACCTGTGGCTTAGAAGATTTAAGTGACTTTCCTAACAAGGCAGAGACTCCCTCTTGCCCCCTGCCACCAGAATGTGTTTTGCTCTCTAACCTGTTAACTCATTCCACCAACTCTTTGTGACTGTCTGTTACCTGTGTGTGCTATGCGAGGTGCTGAGATGACCAGGATGACCTGACATGGTCCTTTGGCTGGGGGAGCTGGCAGTGTGGTGGGAGAGGCTATATGTGACCGAGGAAAATGCAGTGGCCAGGGGACTTTCTGGGGTGCTGTAAGTGTTCTATGTCTTGACGAGGGTGTGGCTACTTTGCATTTGTTAGACACACATGAGGAGGTACATCCGTTAAAACTCACTGGACTATGCACTCAGGATTTGTGCATGTCACAGTAGATTTTACCTAAAATAAGAATGTCCCCAGGGAACCATGCCTGGTGGGTCCCTGCCAGGACCCTGCTGTCTGGAAGCAGGCCAGGGGCTGACTACATTGAAGCTGGGTACAAATCTAATCTTGTTAGTAGGGTATAGCTGAAATTTTCCCATGGAGCGCAGGAGGCCCAGCTGGCCCAGGGACATTGACTCGCATTGCTCCAGGAGGGCAGTGAGGTGGGTTTAGTCAGGAAGGGATTTATATTTTAGAGGTGAGATATTTAAAGTGAGTTTGATGAGTGAGCCGAGTTGGTCAGAGGAGGGTGGCTGAGTGACTGGAGGGTTGTTTTGAAGGCTTCCTCAGTGGAAAGGGGTGTCTAGGGCTGCCCAGAGATAAAGGTTAGAGCTGGGGTTTGGATTGCTTTTCTTGCCTCAGAAGAACACATGTTGGCTGAAATTGTCTAAGCTGCTTCTCCAGAAAGGAGGAAGGCCTGTAGGCACTCTATCACGGGCCTGTATCCTGGTCCTGGTGCCTCCGGTCAACATCTTGCAGCTCTGCCGACGCAGGAGGCCAGGTAGACATTTGCTGTCCCTTTCCAGGACAGTTGGCCGAGATGCCAAGGAGGCCTGGCTGCCTAGTGCAGACCCTGGCTGTCTCAGTCCTCTAGTGCTGCTGTAACAGAAATACTACAAGTGGATGGCTTTTAACAAAGACACATTTTATTCTGCACAGTTCAGTAGGCTACACGTCCAAGTTCAGGGCATCAGCTCCAAGGGAAGTCTTTCTGTGTTGGCTCTGGAGGAAGGTCCTTGTAGTTAACCTGCCCCTGTACTAGCAGCTTCTGTGGCTCAGGGACCTTCCAAAGGATGTGCCCTGCTCCTGATGGTGCTGCTTTCCTGATGGAATGACGTCCCCAACTCTCTGCTTGCTTCTTTTTCTTTTCTAGCCCATGAGATGGCCTCCGGGCACAATACAATCTTATAGACTGAGTCGGGGCCCCCCAACACAACCACCACCCACCCTCCCTCATTAACATGATAGAGCCAAGATCTCCAATTTATGGGAACACCACCCAGCATCATGGCCTAGCCAAACTGCTACACACATTTAAAAATATATATATATATTATTGTGTTTTAAGTGAAAGTTTACAGTCTAAGTGAATTTGCCAGCACCCCCTCCCCACACTCAAGGTGGCTCTAGTTGTGCTCTCCCCACCCTGCGACAGCACACTGCTTTCCACCCTCTACTTCCTGTATCCATTCAACCAGCTCCTGTCCCCCTCCACTCTCTCATCTTGTCTCTGGACAAGAGCTGCTCAGACAGCCTCATGTATATATTTAAGCCAAGAAGCACAGTCTTCACCGGCATCACTCTGGGTCTTTGTCTGAAAAGTTGGTTTTGGAAATGGTTTCAGCTCTGGGCTAACAGAGAATCTGGGGGCCATATCCTCAGGGGACCCTCCAGTCTGTCAGACCATCAGGTCTGGTTTTTATTAATAGAGTTCTAGTTCTGCACAGACATTTTTCTCTGGCTATGTCAGGGACTCTACATTTTGTTCTCTGTCAGGGCAGAGTCCTTGGTGGTGGCCGGGTACTATCTAGTTCTTCTGGTCTCTTACTGAAGTAGTCTCTGGATCATATGGCCCCTTCTGTCTCCTCGGTTCATATTTTCCACATGTCTTTGATGTCCTTCATTCTCTTCTGTTCCTGGTGGGCTGGGACTAACTGATGCTACTTCGATGGCCACTTTGTAGCTTTTAAGACCCCAGACACCACTTGCCAAAGTGAGATGTAGAACATTTTTTTCACAAAAAGTAATTACGCCAATTGACCTGGATATCTCCTGAAACCATGGTTCCCAGACTCCTGCCCCTGCTACTCTGTCCTTCGAAGTGTTGGGTTATATTTAGGAAACCTCTTTGCTTTTGGTTTAGTCCAGCTGTGGTGCTACACACATTTTGGGGGCAGGGGGATACAATTCAATCCATGACACTGGTCGACATGCTTTCTTCTGAATGAAGATGAGAAGGGTGAGGTAGTACAGGTATAGCACTGTCTTTGAAGCCAGACCAGCCTGGATTAGAATGCCTATTCTGCGCCCCACTAAAAGACCTCAAATGATGGTCTGAAGGCCTGGGGGTTCCCCTGGGAGCATGGCCCCTTAGACCGGATGTGGCCCCTGATCATAAATCATTACTGAGGTCAACTCTCTGGCCAGGAATGGATTGGACTCAGAGACAGAGTGACCATATTGTGTATGTACTTTGTGGTTCTGTGCATCTATAGGATGCCATCCTACTGGCCTCTTATTAGGGTGGAGAAGAGGGAACAGGAGATTATTAAGAGGTTACGTGTGACATGTATAGAACAGAAAGGAGGAGTGTGATGTACCAAGCAAGGAGAGCAGAGGGAGCTGCAGATAGGTAGGCGTGCAAATTTAAATTGGATTGTGCACTGTCAATCACCATTAAAAAAGGGAACCCCTATTCTGCCACTGAACCAGCGATGAGACTCTAGACAGTTGTTTACCCTCTCTGAGCATTCCCTGGGCTTCTTCACCTATTAACTAAGAATAATGATGATGTTTCAAGTTACACAGTAACTGAAACTGTAAATCTTGATGTACTTTGGACATGTTATTAGGAGGGACCAGTTCCTGGAGAAGGAACTGGTAAATGAGGAAGACCCTCAACCAATGAGATGGACAGTGGCTACAGCAACAGGCACAAACAGAGCAACGCTTGTGTGGATGGAACAAGGCAAGGCAGTGTTTCGTTCTGTTGTGCACAGGGGTTGCTAGGAGAACTGAATTGCATGACAACATATAAAACAAATCATTATGGAAAAAGACTGCCGCAGATTGCCACATTTTTCTACCGCAAGTGGCCATGGGTTCAAATCTCCAACCTTTGGTTAGCAGTCACATGTTTTAACTACTGAGTCATCAGGGTACCTACAACTGAGGCTGAACCCCAACCCAAACTTGTTCCTGTCAAGTCGATTCCAGCTCACAGTGACCCTATCGGACAGAGTAGAACGGCCCGTAGGGTTTCCAAGGAGTACCTGGTAGACTCCAGCTGCTGACCTTCTGTGTAGCAGCTGTAGCATTTAACCACCAGGCCAACAGGGTTTCCCCAGGTCTTCCTTTACTGTCAAGCCGATTCCAACTCCTAGAGACCCATATAAGACAGAACAGAACGGCCCCATAGATTTTACAAGGAGCACGGCAGCACTTAACCACTGAGCGGCTGGCGTTTCCCCTGGGTCTCCCAAGGAGGGCCAGTTCTGAGGGGCTGGCTCAGCTGTGCCCCAGTCTCCCCCTCCTTCTGACTCACCCGGCGTGGCCTCTCCCACTCACATCTGGGGGAGGAGGGCGGGTGGATGGCTGAAGCTGTGGCCGGAACAGGGCGCTCCCTCGAAGGCAAGTAGCACTTCAGAGTCTGATAACTGGGAAGCCTGAGCTCCCCATCTGGGGTCGGAGGGGCGCAGCTGGCCAGGTGCCACCTCCGCAGGGGGTGCCCACTCTCCTCTCCTTCTGTGGGGAGGCGGCTCTTTGGGGAGCACTCGCGTGTCTAATCGTGTCTCATTTCCCGTAAGGAGGGGAGGGAGGAGGCGGGTCCGTGCTAGCAGCTGGGAAAGAAATGCTTTGCTTAACTCCATTTGGGACAAAGGCTGAGAAATCCCGGGGGGAAAGAAAAACGTGTCTCCTAAAAGACGAGTTTTAGACTCTCCTTACTCGATAAGGTACATAGATTGTACCTTGTTGGAGTTACTAGGCTGCTTGAGACTTGTGGACCAAAGTGCTTGCTCTTTTGTTTTACTGTTAATTTGCAGACCTCTCCCTCTTTTTTGTGTGTGTTGACTGGGGCTGCCTTGCACCTGGCAAAGCGTTAAGTGTGGAGACCAGTGACTCCCCTTAATCTTGGTCACCCCGGTTAGTGCTCAGAGTCTGGAACCCACGAGCCACCCAGGGTTGGCAGGGGTGGAGGAGAGAGGGATCTTCTGGCCCTTAGATTATCAGCTGGGGGAGGGGGCGGGGATCCCGCTTCTTGGGGTGCGGGACCCATTTTGCAGTCATCCGGTGAATTTTCGCTGTTGGGGTGAATGGCAAGTTTCAGGGAAAACAAAAAGCCCTGTGTTTACTGAACGTCTGTTAAGAGTCCTGGAAACGCTGGTGGCGTGGTGGTTAAGTGGTCCAGCTGCTAACCGAATGTCGGCAGTTCAAATCCTTCCGGTGCTCCTTGGGAACTCTGTGGTGCCATTCCACTGTGTGGGGTCACTATGAGTCAGAATTGACTGGACTGCAGTAGATTTCACTCGGTTTCGGTATGGGAGTCCTCGGGGTACAGTTTTTTTTAAAATTATTATTATTTTTAATTGTGATTAAGTGAAAGTTTACAATGCAAGTCAATTTTCCGTATAAAACCCTGAGTATGTGCCTCTCTGCAACTTGATCAGCTCTGCTCATCCTGTGATAGCACACGCTGCTTTCACACTCTTTACTCCAGTATTCACTCAACCAGTACTCGCCCCCTCCTCTCCACCCTCCAGTAGGACAGCCTCATACATACATAGGAAACCATAAATCACACCCTCCACCTGCGTCACTCTGTGTCCCCAAGTCCTGTCCATTCTTTGTCTGAAGTGTTGGCTTCAGTACTGGTTTCAGGTCTGGGCTAGAAGCAAATCTAGGGACCACTGTTCTCAGGGGACCCTCCAGATTGTGGGACCATCAATTCTGGTTTTCGTTTTAACAGAGTTCTTCATCTGCACACCCCTTTTTCTCATGCTGCGTCAGGACTCTACTTTGTATATCCTATCAGAGCTGTCTTTGGTGGTGGCCGGGCACTGTCTAGTTCTTCTGGTCTCATGCTGATGTAGTCTCCCAATCATACGGGTCCTTCTGACTCCTGGGCTCATTTTTCCTCACATCTTTGATGTTCTCAGTTGTCATCTGTTCTGGGTGGGCTGGGACCAATTGATGTTCCTCAGAGGGCAGCTTGCTGGCTGTTAAAACCCCAGGCACCTTTGTGGTGCCTTTTTTTAAAATTTATGATTGAGTGAAAATGTACATTGCCATATAAATTTGCATGCCCACCTATATGCAGCTCTCACTGCTCTCCCTGCCCGGTGGCAGCACACTCTTCCTCTCTGCTCCATACATGTCTTATCCTCCCAACAATCTCCTATCCTATCCCCTGCTCTCCACCCATTCACTTGCTTCCACTAAGAGGTCAGCAGGATGACATCCTGTAGATGTATAGAACCATGAAGTGCTCACATGATATGGTCACTCTGTGTCGCCAAGTCCAACTCATTGCTGTCCAAAGAGTTGACCTTCATTATGATTTATGGACGGGGCAGCATCAGGGCCAGGGGCCTTGCTCCCAGGGGAACTCCAAGTCCCCCAGACCATCCACTGTGGTCTTCTAGTGGAGATCTCAGGGTGCACCCTTTTTTATTCTTGTGTTGCCAGTTAGACTGAACTTTGTGAGCTCCATCAAGTTTATCATTGGTGGTGGCCCAGCACCATCCTGTTCTTCCGGTCACAAGTCGATGTAGTCACCCACTCACATGGGTGTCTCTGTTTTCTGGGTTCTCTTTCCCCTATGCCATCTTGGTCCTTGGTGATCATCTGTTTCTGCTGAGTTGGGACTGTTTACTGTACTCTCAGATGGCAGCCTTTAAGTAAGACCCCAGACATGTGTGGCGCAGTTTTTAAGAGCTTGGCTGCTAACCAAAAGATCGGCAGTTTGAATCTACTGGAAGCTGCTTGGAAACCCGATGGGCCAGTTTTACTCTGACCTATAGGATCCCTATGAATAGGCAGCAACTTTATGGCAACTGCTTGGTTTTTATTGTTGTTAGTTGCCAAGTAGCTGTTTTTGACTTGTAGCAACCCCATATGTGATGGAGCAGAATCACTCCATGGGGTTTTCTGGACTGTAATTTTGAAGCAGATTGCCAGCTCTTTCCCCCATGGAGCTGCACTGAAGTTTTAGTTAGCAGCCAAGGGCTTAACTACCTGTGCCACTGGGGCTTAATTACAGGATCTCATGTAAACCTTACTGTTGTCCTATGCCCATTTTACAGATTGGGCACAGGGAGGCTCCAGAAGGTTAAATCGCTTGCCTGAGGAAACAGCTGGTGTCCAACTCTGTCCCCCCTACCAGGTTCTCTGCTGAGCCTCAGAGTCTCCTGGAGATCAAGCCCTGCTAGAATTCTAACCCAGATCATCCTGTTTTAAAGGCAGGCAGTCTGGCTGCAGAGATGCTTGGATGCCAACGTCAGGCTGTGTTCTTTGTGGGAGGACATTTACCTCCATCTTGCTCTGGTTCAGCATTGTTTCAACAGGTTGCTTGGTTTTCTTCACACTTTTCCTGTGCAGTCAAATAGCTAGGTTGGGTTTGGAAGCTCGCTAAGCTTGCTACTTGACAAGGCTTGTTTGAGGGTTCCCTTCATTGCCCCCTTCCTTTCCCACTGCGACCCTATGGATGGGAACTTGACCTTGAGTCTGACACCTGGTCCCGGGCAGGCCTGTGTCCAGGACTGGAGACAGAGGATGCAGGCCTGTATGGCTGCATGGCTGGGTGCCTCGTGTCTTAGTGCCTCCCTCGCTTGCTCTGCCATCCGCTCCCTATGTGACCTTAGGCAAGTCACTTCTGCTCTCAGGGCCTCAGGATCAGACTAGCTAGGGTCCCATGACTGTGACATCGGACAGGTGGTTGCTCCTGGATTGAGCCAGAACCACTCTTGTTTTTGCTTCTTTCCCCCAACACACCTGGTACCCAATCTGTGTGACTGTAAACACACCTGAATGAGAGGCAGTGCTAGGAGCAGATCGGAGCAGCGTCTGGCGCACCCGTTGGACAGCAAAAGGTGTTTCCAGATCCTCTGCCCTTCTCTGAGAAAACCAAAACCACACCCACTGCCATTGAGTTGATTCTGAGTTATAGCGACCCGATAGATCAGAGTAGAACTGCCTCAGAGTTTGCAAGGAGCACCTGGTAGATTTGAACTGCTGACTCTTTGATTAGCAGCTACAGCTCTTTAGCACCGTGCCACCAGAACCTAGCTTAGTAAAGAAAAAAATAATAATAATAATCAATTGTAGGCATTCAGAGCCCGAACCACATGTAGGGGAAGGAGAAGTTGGTTGGGAATCAGTGACTCCACCCACCAGGAAATGTGACTAACCCCGTGGCTGCCGGGCTGTGCGGACGTGTGTGCCTGCAAGGCTGGTGAGTGCAGAATGCGTCCAGGCTGGCTTTCCTCCCGGAATCAGAGATGTGTCCCTGGCCTGGGAGGTCTGGCTGCCTTGATTGCTGCCTGCCTCAGGCGGCGGAGGCCACGATGGGGGCCCCCTGGGGCCGGGGTGGACCTGCTGGCTTTCTGTGTGTCCCTCTTTAGAACACGCAATGCTGGTGGCATAGTGGTTAAGTGCTGTGGGCTGTTAACCAAGAGGTCTGCCGCTCGAAGCCACCAGGCGTGCCTTGGAAAGTCTGTGGTGGGACTTCTGCGCTTACAGGGTTGCTATGAGCTGGACTTGACACAATGGCAACAGTTTTTTAGTTTTCCTCCCAGCTTGGCAGCACCCACTGGCTGCTCCTCAGTGCCTGCTGTCTCCTCTGTCAGCCTCTGTCCTGCCCTCCAAGGATGGTCCTGCCCTCTTTCTTGGGGGGACATTGCCTCAACATCCGCTGGGGACTGAGCCCAGGGGTGGGGCAGATGGGTGGGACAGCTCAGGGGAAGTTAGAGGCGAAAGGTGGAGCCAGCCTGGGCGGCAGAGCGTTTGGAAAGCACTAAGAAGAGGAAGAAAAGCCATTGAAAGGTGAAAGTGGGAGGGCTGAGGGCGTGGTGGCCCCTGGGCAGGGGGAGGAGGCTCTCTGGGACTTTTTTTGGGTGGGCGGGTGAGGGCTGGCTGCCCAGGTCTGCAACTGAGACCCACATATCTGCAAACCGCTTTGTGCCAGGAACTGTCTCTCCCAGCCAACCGTCTCTCCTAGTCCTGGTCGGTCAAGGTGTCCCTCGGGCTCCAGGTACTCACTTGGTACTCCTTGGGTTGGGGAGTTTCGGGGTTGGGGTGGGGCAGGCCTGGCCATTTGAATTCAAACCCACGGGCTGAGTCGATGATTTTGCCACTTCAGAAGACACCAGCCGACGCTCTGCCCCACTGTCTGCTGTCTGTCGGGAGTGGGGTGGAGGCAGGGGACAGAGGTGGAGTGTGGCAGGACTGAGCTCCTCGTGGGGTTTTCCTGGCTGTCATCTTTGAAGAAGCAGATTGCCAGGCCTTTCTTCCATGGTGCCTCTGGGTGGGTGTGAATTCCTAACCTTTCGGTTAGCACCTAGTTGGTGTCAGGCGAAAGAGCACAGCTGAGGAGCCTGCAAACCTGATGTATGGATGCATGCCTGAGAATGCCCACCCATGTCCCAGCTTATGCCAGCTTGCGAGGCTCTGATAGTTTTTAGCGTAACTTCCTGTGTTGATACCAACCCGTCTCCTCTGAGGGCGAGGGGTACGCACTTTCATTTTAAATCTGGGGTGAACAAGGACTGTGCAGTAGAGGGACCTCTTGGGGAGGAATCAGGGTCCGACGAGCGCAAAGGTAGCACTGGTCCCCAGAGTCACCAGTCACCAGGACTTCTGTATTCCTGACAGCAAGCCGGCCTTGCCTTTAAAGTTGGCAATAACAGCTTGGCTCTCTCCTCCCAGCCCCCGGGGTGCCCTTGTGCCTGGGTGGGGGAGGGGAGTATGGGACCGCCAGCAGAGCCGGCATCTCCCTCTCCCAGTCCGCCACCCCCACCCCATGACAGCCTGACCGGATCCTTATCCCCTGCCAGTCCCAGCTTGTTGAAACCTGTTCTCTCCCTCTGTTCCCACGTGCTGGAGCCCAACAAGCCCTGTTAATCAAACACATTTCATTGAGCACCTTCAGGGTGCCAACAAAGTGTGGGATTCCAGCTAGCCCCAGATACAAGGTACAGGCTTGGGCAAGAGGCCTGATAATATGTATATTAAAAAACAAACAAACAAATGACCACTGCTGTTGAGTTGAGTCTGACTCATAGCAACCCAAGAGGTCAGAATAGAACTGCGCCATAGAGTTTCCAAGGAACACTGGGTGGATTTGAACTGCCAACGAAAAGCACTTAACCCACGACACCACCAGGGTTTCCGACAATATAATAGGGGATAAAGGCAGGTCCATAACTCACTGTATTATGGCAGAGTGGGGGGCAGCTTTAACAGAGGTATAGCAGAGACTGTTGTGTGAGAGATGAGTTCCCTGTCACCAAAAGTGTGCAAGGAGAAGATGGGGAGGGACACGACAGCAGGGACTTGTGTGCATGGGGTATGTGTTGGGAGGCGGAGGCAGAGTATGACTAGAAAAGCACTAAACCTGTGGCTGTCTAGTGATTTCCTACTCATGGTGACCGCGTGTGTTACAGGATGGGATTGAGCTCCATGGGGTTTTCTTGGCTGTGATCTTTAGAGAAGCAGATTGCCAGGACTTTCAAACCCATGGGAGGGTTTGAACTGCTAACCTTTTGGTTAGTAGCTGACAACAAACTATTGGTTCCAGGGCCCGTAGTCATCTAGCGCTGCTTTAACAGAAATACTCCAAGTGGATGGCTTTAAGGAGGGAGGTTTTATTTTGTCACAGTCCAGTAGGCCTGAGGTCCAAATTCAGGGGGCCAACTCCAGGGGAGAGCTTTATCTGTTGGCTCTGGAGAAAGGTTTTTGTCGTCAATCTTTCTGTGGACTAGGAGCTTCTGATGTGCAAGGACCCCGGGTCCTTTCCAAAGGACTGCTCAACTCCAGGCACTGCTTTTCAGTAGTATGAAGTCCCCACCTCTCTTCTCAACTTCCCTTTCCTTTATATCCCAAGAGATTGCCTCAAGGCACAGTGCAGTCTTACCCACTGAGTCCTGTACTTCCACCAAAGCAACTACTGCCTGCCTTCCCTCATTAATATCATAGATGCCAGAATTTACAACCTGGAGAAATATCACACCGTATGAGGAATCACAGCCTAGCCAAATTGCTACACAGTTTTTGGGGAGGGGACACAATTCAATCCCTGACAGCTACCCTGGAAACTGATAGGCCCGAAAGCTCCTTTTGACACTACCTGTGGTCTCCCCTTCCTACGGGAAGTTTGTCTGAGGTCCCACTGGCTGAAATGGCCACTACTTCACCCCTCCTGTAGCTGTACCACAGGGCACAGACTCTTCTTCCTCATCTCTGTGTCCCCTCACTGCCCTCTTCCTGCACGATGCCTGGCCACCAGCACAGACCTTGCGTGAGACGTAGTAGACTCTGGTGGACTGCCTGAGGAGGAGTGGGGACATACCAGGTGTGTCCTGTGTGAAGGCTGTACTGGCCATCTCAGATGGGAAGGGGTCAGGTCTTGCTAAGAGAGAGCCCGTGAGCAGGGCTGAAGTGTTTGTCCCCGGGCGAGAAGGCCAGGGATGGATTACCCAGTGAGCAAGCTACACACGGCCTCACGTGTGCTATTTACTGATGTACATGAAACTGTGCTACCAGTAAGTGAAGAAACGCAGGTAGGCCTGTGTGTGATACCTTCCTTACTGGTTTATCTGTCCCTGGCTGTGGCCTCAGGGAGCTGTGGTGGCCTAGCAATTAAAGCACTTGTCTACTGACCAAAAGATTGACAGTTCAAACACCAGTGACTCCAAGGGAGAGAGATGTAGCAGTCTGCGTCCGTAAAGATTTACAGCCTTGGACCCCTTAGGAGGCACTTCTCCTCTGTCCTACAGGGTCTCTAGGAGTCAGAATCAACTCTTAACAGCAGTGTGGTTTTTTGAATGGGGAGAAAAGAATGAAAGGCGAGACATCAGGAGGGACCCTTACCTGGGACAGCCTAGAACAGCAGGCTGAAGGCCAGGGACCTGATAGGGCAGAAGGGAGTCAAGCCCAGAGTTTCTCAAACACAAGAACACGAGTCTCCAGGCTTTAGCATCAGGACTCTGGTCTGGATATTGGGATTTGTAAATCCTCCTTGGAAGCCCTGGTGGTGTAGTAGTTAGTGCTATGTCTGCTAACCAAAAGGTTGAGAGTTCGAATCTACCAGCCACTCCTTGGAAACTATAGGGGGCAGTTCTGCTCTGTCGTATAGGGTTGCTGTGAGTCGAAATCAACTCAGTGGTAATCAGTGGGTTTTTTTTTTTTTTGGTTTGGATGATGCCAGGGTACAGGCAGGCATGAGATTGTCCCCTGGTGACAGCCTCTTCATCTGGAATAGATGTTCCCAACACAGATGGGCAGGCCCCCTCCAGACCTGCAGAGGCAGAATCGCAGGGCTGGGGCCTGGCCTCTGTGTGTCTGACCAGGGTCCCTCTGTGGGTAGCCAGGCTGGAGAGCCTGAGGGGTCACGGAATAGACAGCCCATTTCTTTCATCAAAACTGCTGTGGCCTTCAGCCTCAGCGGGTGAATACCTGGTGTTCACTTACGGCCTGAGCTCTTGGCTCGGTTACACAGAATGAAAAACATTACTGGTGACAGATTGGTTCCCTTAAGCGCTCCGTCTCTCGCTCAGCATCAGCTTTACCACAAGACCTGAGTCATCGGCTGGGTGGCTGGCTGGGCTGCTGCTTGCAGGGGATGTGGGCACAGCAGATGACTGACGCCTGTGCCATGGAGGAACCTACAGCTTCCTTCCTCCAGCCGCCCCCTCACTGCCCTCAACACACCCCCAGAAGTGCCAGAAAATGCCTATCAGTGTTCACTGGGAGTGGAAGAGGGAAAAGTCATAATTCACATGACATTTTGCTATGACTTGGCCCTCTTTGTTTCCTGTGATTGGGGGCTGTCGAGTCGATTTCAACTCACAGCGAGTCCATGTGACAGACTAGAATGGCCTGATCGGGTTTTCTAGGCTGTCATGTTTACCGGAGCAGACCACCAGGTCTTTTTCCTGCAAAGTGGCTGGGCAGGATCGAACTGCCTTCTTTTCTGTTATTAGCAAATGAGTGCTTAACTGCTGTACTACCAGGTGCCCTGTTTTGTTTCCTACTCAGACTCAACATTCTTTGCTGCCCTGCTCCTGCCCCTATTGCCCCCCCAAAAACCTATTTTCATTACCGCCTTATAATGACCCTGTAGGACAGAGTAGAACTGCCCCATAGTGTTTCCAAGGAGCACCTGGCGGATCAGAACTGCCGACCTTTTGGTTAGCAGACTTAACCACTATAGAACCAGGGCTGCCCTACCCACCCCCCCAAGTTGTTGGTTCTTTCCTCATGCTTCCCCAGCCCCTGAGAATGTCCTCATGGCACCAGTTTCCCTCATCACCTTCCAGTTCTCCGGTCTGGCCTGCTAAGCCACGCAGACCCATCAGATTCCCTGTGTGAGCTGTATCGCAGCCCTTGCTGATATGGGGTCTCTCTGTATTGTAAGCCAAAAAGAAAAATCCATTTGTTTATATTGCTATAAACCCAGTGCCGTTGAGTCGCATCCGACTCATGGCGACCCTAGGACAGATGGAAAAGTGAGTTATTGCATTTTCTGAAATTTTAAAAAAGGTAACATTTATTTTGAAATTCTTGGTTTCAGATTTTTTTTTTTTGGCCTGAATACCTCGCACGAAATAATTACTTCCACTGGGGAGCTGAGCACAGAGACGTGGCAGCTGATGCCTGGGTATGGGTGAAATTCCCCAGGAAGGGAGTTTACAGTTAGAAGAGTCACTAACTATAATGTTAACTGCGGGGTGTTTTTGTGGGTGCTTTTTATCGCGTTGGGAATCCTGGTGGTGTGATGGTTAAGAGCAACAGCTGCTAAGCTAAAGGTCTTCAGTATGAATCCACCAGGTGCTCCTTGGGAGCCCTATGGTGGTGGCAGTTCTCTTCTGTCCTAAAAGGTTGTTGTGAGTCAGAATTGACTCCACAGCAATAGGTTTTTTAAATCAGGTTAAGGCAGGAAGTTTGCTTTGTATTGCTAGTTTGCTCAGGAGTTGCTACCAAGAAGGGTTGTAGAATTTGTTAAATGCTTTTTGTGCGACTGTTGATCACATATATATGTATACGCACTGCCGTCGAGTCAATTCTGGCTCATAGCCACCCTATAGGACAAAATAGAAGTGCTCCATAGAGTTTCCAAGGAGTGCTTGGTAGATTCAAACTATTGACTTTTTCTGGTTAGCAGACATGCATCTGTATATATACCCACCAAAGGAGCCGGTTGACAGTTCAATCCACCAGCTGCTCCTTGGAAAGCATATGAGGCTGTTCTACTCTGTTTTATAGGGTCACAATGAGTCAGAATGGGCTTGACAACAATGGGTTTATTTATATCAACCCCAAACCCAAGCCCACTGTTGCTGAGTAGATTTTGACTCATAACAACCCCATAGGGTTTCCAAGGCTATAAGTCTCTACAGAAGCCAAGTACGCATCTTCCTTCTGTGAATCTGCTGGTGCTTTTAAACCACCAAACTATTGACCTTTCAGTTAAGAGTGGATCGCTTTAACCACTGGGCAACGAGGACTCTCTCTTTTTCTCTCTCTACATGTATTTTGTGTGTGCTAATGAGGTGGACTGTATTGATTGCTTTTCAGGTTTAAATCTCCCTTACCTAAACCTCATTTGGCCATCGTGTCTTTTTTGTTTTCTGTATTGTTAGATTCCACTTGCTCAAGTTTTATTAATACTTTTTGTGTATATGTCTAAGGGATATTTTGGCGTATGGTTTTCTCGACAGCACTTGGCTTGGCTTGGCATCTGGTTTTGGTATCAGCATAGTACTGGCAGTGTAGTATTAATTGGGAGGTATTTTCTCCTCTTCTACTTTCTGGAAGAGTTTATTTAGAACTGGTAGTATGTCTTTCTTAAATTTTTGGTAGAATTTCCCAGCAAAGCAATTTGGACTTGATTTTTTTTTTTTTTTTTTTAGGAAAGGAATTTAACTACAAATTCTATTTCTTTAATAGTTGTAAGATATAGGACTACTCAGGTAATCTATTTCTTCTTGAGTGAGCATTCATAGTTTATATCTTTCAATTTGTCCGTTTCATCCAAGCTGTTAACTGTATTGGCATAATATTTTTTGTAATAGTCCCTTTATTTTTTCAATAGCTGTAGTATCTGTAGTGATGTTTCTTCTCTCAGTCCTTGTCTTAAAAACTGTCTTCTCAAGCCTCACTGATTTTCTCTTTGTTTTCTGTTTTTGTTGATTAACTTCTGCTCTTATTTTTCTTTTTTCTTCCAGTTACTTCAGATTTAATTTGCTAGTTTTTTTTCTTTCATGGCAAAAGCTTAAATAATTGATTTTAGGCTTTTCTAATATAAGCAGTTATTGCTTAGAGAGCTGTGTTATATAGCCTTGGGCAATGCCCAGAGATAGAGATCTAGTAACAGAAGAAGAGCATAGCTGAGAGGTCATGGCAGGGGGCAGGCAATGGCCCAGGGGTCAGAGGCCTGGATTTAGTTAGCCGCTTACTAGCTGTGTGACCTTGGGTTTAGACTCTCTGAGCCCTGGTTTCTCTACCTACATAATGGGGCAGGGACCGTTCCCTCTCAGCTCCTAGAGATGAAATAGTTGATGGAGATGGAATAGTTGATGAATGTGAAAGTACTTCTCCACCTGGGAGGGCCTTCTAAGACCGACGCAAGGGTGCTCGCCATGACATTTGTAAAAATACTGGTTTCTTCTTTCTTTCCAGATCCAGAAACAACATGTACACGCCCATCCCGCAGAGGTACGCTGTGTGCCCATTCTTGATCACCTCCCCCTTCCTCACTTTAGGGGCTATGGCTGTCCCTTCTTACCTCTCTCCTCATGCCCAGGTCCCAGGCTGCCCAGGTCTTTGGGCTTGGCCCCACTGATTGGAGGCCCTGACCACTGCCAACTCTCTCCCTCCCTGCAGTGGCTCCCCGTTCCCAGCCTCTGTGCAGAATCCTGGCCTGCATGTCTGGCGGGTGGAGAAGCTGAAGCCGGTGCCTGTAGCACCTGAGAACCAGGGGGTTTTCTTCTCGGGAGACTCCTACCTGGTGCTGCACAATGGCCCGGAAGAGGCCTCTCACCTGCACCTGTGGATAGGTAAAGGAGCTGGTAGGGGTGGAGGCCTGGCCTGGGCAGGGCTGGGGCTAGCATGAGTCTCACTGGCATTTCCTTGCCACCTCCCCGCCATCCTAGGCCAGCAGTCCTCCCGGGACGAGCAGGGGGCCTGTGCAGTTCTGGCCGTGCACCTCAACACTTTGCTTGGGGAGCGGCCTGTGCAGCACCGTGAGGTGCAGGGCAATGAGTCTGACCTCTTCATGAGCTACTTCCCGCGTGGCCTCAAGTACCAGGTCAGACTCCAGTCCCAACACACCACCCTGTGGCTCTCCTCAGAGCCAGCCCCCACTTCCAGCTGGTTCTCACCCTATAGGAGACCTGGGGGCCCTCAGGGCTGGGTCCCTACCTCTGCTGCCGGTCTCCAGTGGGATGGGATGTGGAGGGGGACAGGTCTCCCTTCAACCCACTCAGGCTGGCTATCTGGGCTGCAGGAAGGTGGCGTGGAGTCAGCCTTTCACAAGACTTCCCCAGGGGCCACCCCAGCTGTGATCAAGAAGCTCTATCAGGTGAAGGGGAAGAAGAATATCCGTGCCACGGAGCGGGCGCTCAGCTGGGACAGCTTCAACACTGGGGACTGCTTCATTTTGGACCTGGGCCAGGTGGGTGGGCAGGGCTGGACCGAGTACTCTGTATTGCCGCAGTCCTTTAAAAAAAAGGGGGACCAGAGAGGGAGAGGAATTGGGAAACTGTAAGCCTGTCCCATGTTGCTCTGCTTCAACTGTTAGAAAACATTCCTTTATTAATAAGGACATAAATCAACCTTCTTCTCATTTCTTGCCATTTCTAGCAACACTGGTGCTTTCTTCCACTTCAGCTGGAAGCGTTGGTAGCTCAGAAATCTGCTGCCCACCAGACCACTGATTCGTTTACTTACTTATCCATTCTTTCAGTGCATCTACAGTGCCCTCTCTGAGCTAGCACTGGGACCGCAGTGCTAGATAGAAAGGTCCCTGTCCCCAAGAAGCTTCCCCCAGGGTGGCAGTGGCAGTCAAGATGCATCAGTCAGCTGCCTTAAATCCACGGCAGAATGTGATGGGGGCTTTATGGAAGGCAGAGGCTGTGCACTGGGGGAGTTTGGCAGTAGAGCCCTCAAGCTTGAGCTGAAGACAGCTGTCCCAGGAAAATGCCCTTTGGTGAGACCTTCATAGAGGGGGCTTATCGTTCCACATAAAGGGAACAGATAGCTGAGCAGAGGTGGGGGAGACAGCCTTGACGGGTCTAGTTTGACTGGGTCCTGGGGTGGGTGCAGGAGCTGTGGGAAAGATAATCGTGGAGGGAGGTGAGACCCAGGTCTTGGAGAGATTGGATGCCTCTCTGGGGAGTGCGGACTGCATCTGTGGTTCTGAAGATGCTGGGCAGAAAGATCAGCCCAGGGGTCGTTTGTAAAGTAGGGATCTTGCGGTAAGCATTTCAGGACTTGAAGCGTTGTGCCAGCAGTGTGCGTGGAAAGGGATGTGAGACGGGCTCAGGGATCTCCTGCACCCTTTCATTCCAGAATCTTCCTGCCCTGGAAACCCTGGTGGCATAGTGGTTAAGTACTATGGCTGCTAACCAGAAAGCTGGCCATTCAAATCCACTAGACGCTCCTTGGAAACTCTAGAGGGTGGTCTTACTCGGACCTACAGGGTCGCTATGAGTCGGAATCGACTCGATGGCAGTGGATTTGGTTTTGGGTTTTTGGTCTTCTTCATGGCCTAGTGAAGTCAGGAGAGATAGGAGTCTAGACAGGGTAAAGATGTAAACTCTAGGGCAGTAAGTGATGCAGGAGGAGAGATGGGGTTGGGCAAAGCCACTAGAAAGAGAGTATGGTTATGACCATTCCCCGAGAGGCCTCTGGGGCTGCTTCTGCCTTCTTGATGGTTCTGCCTTGGCAGACGGCTCTATCAAGAGGAGACCAAAAACATCAAACTCACTGTGGTTGAGTCAATTCTGACTCATAGTGGCCCTATAGGATGGAGCAGAACCGCCCTATAGAGTTTCCAAGGAGCCCCTGGTAGATTCAAACTGCTGACCTCTTGGTTAGCAGCTGGAGCGCTTAACCACCAGGGTTTCTCCAAGATAGGAGAGAGGGAAGTAGAGACCCTTCCTTCCAGAAGTCTTCCCCGTCACCGTCCTTGGGAGCAGGGGACAGGTGGCCACTCTGACTTGGCCTCCTCACTTTCCTTCAGACCATCCTGGCCTGGTGTGGTGGCAAGTCCAACATTCTGGAACGCAACAAGGCACGTGACTTGGCCCTGGCCATTCGGGACAGCGAGCGGCAGGGCAAGGCCCAGGTGGAGATTGTCACTGATGGCGAGGAGCCTGCCGAGATGATCCAGGTGAAGGGGACATCGGGGTAGGTGGCCGGCAATCTCTTGGAAGTGGTCAAGAGAGATGTTGGTCATCTGGGGACCATGGGGGTAGCCAGTGAAGGGTGACATGGAGGGTCTGGGCTGCCTCTGTGTGACTAAGGCACCCACCCTGAGTGGGTGCAGGATTGAGGATGGGCAGCCTGGCTGTAGCAGTGGCCTGGAGCCAGACTCTCCTCTGCTGGGTATCTTGGTGCGGGACACACTTGTCCTACCAGAAGTGGTGGCCCTGGGCACAGTGGACCGAGAAGGTCTAGCGCACTGCAGTGTTGTCTCTATAAACCTGGCCTGCCCTGGTCCCTGCAGGTCCTGGGTCCCAAACCCCCTCTGAAGGAGGGCAACCCCGAGGAAGACATCACAGCAGACCGGACAAACGCCCAGGCCGCTGCTCTGTATAAGGTGAGGAGCATGTGTAGAGCATCTGGGGTTGCATACAGGGCTAAAGTTGGGGGAAGAGAGCTGTGAGAAGGTTGGGTGGGAACCAGGGCAGTTGATCCAGAGCTGGAAGTGGGAGGGGCCTGAGAAAAGGGCAGATGGCAGGTCCTCGATGGAGAAACCTAAACCTTACTTCACTGCTGGCCCATCTTTGGAGAAGGGAGGTTTGAAGTCCATGGTGAGTTCAGTTTTTTGCATTGTTTGTATTTATTTGTAATTTGAAATTGATTTAACTCCAGAATGGATCTTGGCCTCTTTGCTGTGGTGATTTGGCTGATATCAAGGGTTGTGGGCTGCCTCAGTGCTTTTCTCCCTGACCCCTGCCTGCCTCTCTGCACCGGGGGTGGTGGCTAGGGGTGGAGGCAGCTCCAGAGGACTGGTGGAGTGGGAGGATGCTGGGGAGGGACAGGCAGCTTGCTCCTTGGCCGAGGTGTGTTGTTGAGGGGGGGATCTCTCCCTCCCCCAGGTCTCTGATGCCACTGGACAGATGAACCTGACCAAGGTGGCTGACTCCAGCCCCTTTCCCCTCGAGCTGCTCATATCCGATGACTGCTTCGTGCTGGACAACGGGCTGTGTGGCAAGATCTACATCTGGAAGGGTACCCGTGGCCTCCCCACTCCAGACGGAGACCCCTGCAGCTGGCCCGGCTGCTTTCCCGAGACTGCTCCAGGGCATCTGACTGAGGGCTTTCCCTTTGCTGCTCACACCCCCCAAGTCCAGGGTGGTGGCTCTCTTGGTGTGGATCAGAATCGCAAGCCTCAAGGCCTGTTAAAATCCCCACCCCTAGAGCTCCTGATTCACTAGGTCTTGGGCGGGGCCTGAGAATGTGCATTTCTAACAAGGTCCCAGGTAATGTGGCTGCTCCAGAGGCCACACTTTGAGAACCATGGTTCTAGGAAAGGAAGCCTGGATGGTATAGTGGTTAAGCGCTATGGCTGCTAATCAAAAGATTGCAGTTCGAATCCACCAGGCGCTCCTTGGAAACTCTATGGGGCAGTTCTACTCAGTCCAAAAGGGCCGCTGAGTCGGCAGCGACTTGACGGCAGTGGTTTTAGTTTTGTTTTGGTTCTAGTAAATTCCTAGGTCATTGGGGATTGCTGGAACCCCTGATCCTGGAATTCTGCCTTGAGGTGTGCTAGAGAAACATTTTAGATAAATTATAGACTTGATGCAGTAGAAAACCCTGGTGGCTTAGTGATTAAGTGCTATGCTTGCTAACCACAAGGTCAGCAGTTCAAATCCTCTAGGTACTCCTTGGAAACTCTATGGAGCAATTCTGCTCTGTCTGTAGGGTCACTAAGAGTTGACTCCATGGACAGTAAGTTTTTTTTTTTTTTTTTTTTATGCAGTGGATGGGAACCTGTAGAACTTGTTTTCCCAGGAAATACTATCAGGTGGAGAGGGGTGGGGGTCAATAATGATGACAGTGACACTGTGCGGAGAAGCTTGTTCCGCTCCTCTGATTCTTCCAAAATGCTGAAGCAAAGCAGAATCTCTGTATGATAGGTGGAGCCTCCCGTCACTTCCCTGGAATAGTCTTTTCCTGAGCATGCGCGACATCCCTGCCCAGATCATGTCATTGAAAGCAAGAGCCACCATGTCTCTAGCGCCTTGACAAAACAGCATCTGCTCAGTAAATATTTGTGGGGTCAGCTGAGGCTCAGAGAAGTCCCCAGCCCAGTCGGGAAGATGGAGAAGAAGTCTTGTGTCTTAGTGTTAGGTGCCTCCAGGCCTTTATGCTGTTGGGAGCTGCTGTGTAAATCTCAAGTCCATAACCCAGGTGACAGAGAACTGTCCCACAGGGGTTTCTAGGCTGTCATCATTCTGGGAGCAAATTGCCAGGTCTTTCTCTGGTGATACAGCCCACTGGATTCAAACAGCAACATTCCAATTAGCAGCTGAGCACTTCACTGTTGCGTGGCCAGAGCTCTTTAGTTAACACTGTTGGCCCCTAATCACAGTGGAAATACAGGCCAGAGGGGCCTCAGCAGCTAGCCAGCTGCACTGCTGGGATTCTAAGAGAGAAAGTGAGGGAAGAGGGAATCCTCCTCCAGGGGCTGTCTTCTCCCAGGATGAAAATGCCAGGTGTGCAGGGGTTCTGAGACCTGCCCTCAGAAGCTTATTTAACACCCAGAAAAGACAAATCGTTATGGAGAGAGAGAGGAGAGGAGAAACAGGAAATTTGAGGGGCCAGGAAAAGAAGTCCATTATGGGCAGCAGGACAGCCAATCAATTCAGAGAGGAAGGACACAACCTATTCATCTTAGACACATAGTACTTTTATGAGATAATTTTACAGCTTGGCTGGAAAGCCAACTAGACTTACAACTTTGTTTTCAGGGAATGATGCCTTAAACTAAAGCACGCTTTGTGTTAAAGGGATGTTGCGCAGAAATGAAGGGATGGCTGTGTGGCAGTGGTGCGGATAAGCTTTTAGTTAGCATTATCGTCGGCCGCTGTAGACTTTCTGGCATTGTGGAGTAAGCTCATATTCACCAGAAAATTGCATCCCCTTGTCCTACTTTGACTCCACGGCTCTTGGCTTGGCTGTCCTACTTTACAAAAAAAGGCTTGATAAGAAGACTGCTGACTGAGAAGCAAGGAGTCTTACGGGGGGAGCCACAGCCTTCAAGTTGGATGCTAGGGAGTGTTCCTTCCTGGTGCGCTGGATGGAGCCTCAGTTTTTGGTGATGACATGGCTAGAGAGGCCAGGAACCGCTAAGTTGGGAGGAGTCTCAGGGGCTGACTTCACACGTCCAAGTAACCCCTCAATGTTGGGACTTCCTGGTCCATTTAACTTTTAAAAAATTGGTCCAGCTTTTAGAAGTTGTCAGCTATCCCCTGAAGCCCCTTAAATTTCCCCGAGATGATGGGATGGAAGCTAGAGAGGACTTATGCCCTTTTAAAAAACTTCCTTCCTGTGATACAGGGCGAAAAGCTAATGAGAAGGAGCGGCAGGCAGCCCTCCAGGTGGCCGAGGGCTTCATCTCCCGCATGCAGTATGCCCCAAACACTCAGGTGAGGAGATACCTCCTGTCACCACCCTCCTGCTGGGTGCTTCCTGGGGCCTCCTACCTGCAAGCTGGACAAGGAGGGCAGGACTGCCTTGGGAACAGTCAGGAAGACCCCAACCTCCCTAACCAGACCCAGCCAGTGGGAAAGCCTTTCTGCACTTTTCAGAATTTAAGGTGACATGTTATTTTCTAAGAGTATATTGGGCAGCAGCCCCCCAACCCCCGGCAGCCCCGAGAGCTCTGGACAGCTTGAGTTCCTGTTCTGGGCCACTGTCCCTGGCTGGTCCTGCCCCTTCAGCCCCAGCACAGTGGCTTGACAAGCTATTCCCAGAGGTGCTGATAAGTGGAGGCATCTATTGCACTGTGCAAGAAGCCCTGGTGTCGTGGTTAAGTGCTAGGGCTGCCAACCAACAGTCAGCAGTCTAAATTCCCCAGGTGATCCTTGGGAACTCTATGGGACAGTTCTACTCTGTCCTACAGGGCTGCTGTGAGTCAGAATTGACTTGATGACAATAGGTTTGGTTTTTCGGTATCACATGTGAACCCAAGTCTTGTAGCCCGTGTTCCCCTAATCTGGTTTCCTGTTTCTTGGCTTATCTGGAGGAGTGGCCCTGGTCTGGACTGCCTGTGGCCGCAGATGCTTCAGATTCTCCAGTGTGTCTCTACCCCAGCCCCACCAGTCCTCCCTGGTGATGGCAAAGGTGGCCACCCTGGGTGCCAGATCTCTCCCCTCTTGTCCTGGCAGGTGGAGATTCTGCCCCAGGGCCGTGAGAGTCCTATCTTCAAGCAATTTTTCAAGGACTGGAAATGAGAGCCCTGTGTCTCCCTGCTCCCCAGTCTCTACCTGGATACCTCCTGCCTGCGTGTCCCTCTTCTGGCGAATGGTCAGTGTGGACGTGCTCCCTCTGGATGTTCAATAAAAGAAGCGAATGCTTTCCCTGGCTCTGTGCCCGCACTGCATTCTACACCATGCCATGCCACATCAAACCCATTTCCGTCGATTCTGATTCGTGGTGGCTTCCTGTGTTACTGCTGCACGAGATCTTGGCTGTGATCCTCGTGAAAACATATTGCCAGACCTTTCTTTTGTGGTCACACTGGGTGGGTTGGGACTGTCAACTTTCAGGTTCATAGTGGAGTGCAAACCATTTGCACACTCAGAGACCTACCTGTGCTGCACGGTCTAGGTTAGATCTCACTGTGCCCACTCGTTCACCCAGCTCACAGCCGTGCTGGGGACAGAGTAGCACACAGATGACAACTCCACCACTTCTGAGGGGCTGGACCTCCACTGGGGCCAGAGCTGGCTTTGTGTGACAAAGGCCCAGGGCCCAGGAAATGCCATGCAGACTCCGCTGTGGACCCAAAAGGGAGGTGGCACAGCTCCCCCAGGGGCTCGGCTCAGTCTCACATTCCCAGCCAGTGGCGACAGGCTTGGGAAGCATACCAAATTAAGGTAGCATTTCCTAAGATCCCCTAACAAACCACTGAGGGGCAGATTCCATATGCCTTAGTGAAAATGATATACCTTCTCTTTATAGTACAGAAATCTGGCTTGTAACTTCATGGCAAACCACACTGCTGTTTGTGGGATAAGCCCGGGGCCCAGGGGATGCTGCGGGAAGATCAGGGGCCTGGGGGTCAGGGGGCCTGGGTGCTGATTCCCAACCTGCCTGTTTGATCGTGGATGGGGTTCTTTTCCTTATCTAGGCCTCAGTTCATTCTCTTATGTAATTGGGTGGTGGCTGGAATATCAAAGAGAAGTAATTTAAAAAGAAAATTGCAGTTGACCTAGAGTGAGCTCTCTGCTTCTTCTGAGGTAGGCTGCCAGGCCTTTCTTCTGAGGGGCCTTTGGTTGAACAGGGACCTTTAACCTCTGTGTTAGCAGCTGGTGCTAATTATTGGGACTGCCCAATTGCTTATCAAAGAGAAGTAACTGGTAAATAGCAGTGAGGCTGGAGTAGCCAAACATGTCCTACCCTGGGTGACATGTCTGTGGGCAGAGGGCAAGACCAAGGTCTAAGACTGGGTGAGCCTGGACAAGTGTCTGAGGCCTGGGGGGCTGCAGCTGCCCCGACCCGTCCTCACCCCTGTCACTCCCTACCTTGGGTCCTAAGGGTTTCTGAGCGCTGATACACCGGGTTCTTCATGCAAACCAAAATCCTGACCAAATTCATCTTGCTGAATTTGTGGAAAGAAGCCCAGGAAAGGCAGCTGCCCGGCCTTGCTCGCCTCTGCCCCAGCTCAGAAACATCCAGACCCTGCACCTGGCAATCTACGTCAAGAGCATACGCCATGGGTGGGTTTTCAAGGACAGAGAGTAAAGGTGCTAAATCAGGAGTTCTGACAGTCATTTTAGGGTTGGGCACTATAGGCCCATTCCTGAGAAAAGTGCACATATTAAAAATGTTTGCATGTCTTTTCAGAGGTTCAGACACCCCTCCCTACAACCAGTCCATCCAGAGAACCGCGGCTGAAAAATTCTAGGTTATGGATTGCTAACATCCGATATACAATGCTGTGAGCACTCTGCTGCATGGAGAGCGTGACACAGTGCGGGAGGCAGGAAGATAGGCTACTGTAGGTGGGCATGGGCTTTCCCTCCAGCCAGAGGCTGCCAGGGCTGAGTGCCCTCCTGAGATGGGCCCCGAGGCTCAGCAGTCACAGCTGGGGCTGCTGAGTCAGCCTTCTGGTCATAGAGCAAGAAAACAGAGTAAGAAGGAAAAGAACCATTGTACCTGACACTCAAAAAATTGCTCAGCTGCAGTCTTTCTCTGTGTTCCAACCCCTGGAGTCCCCGCTGCAAATGGTTAACATCCTCAACTGCTGACAGAAGGGTTGGTGGTTTCAGTCTACCCAGAAGCACTTTGCAGGAAAGGCCTGGCAACCTCCTGAAACATCAGCCATTGAAAACCCGATGGAGCCATGGTTCTACTCTTAACACGCATGGAATCGACTCAGCATGAACTGAGAAAAAAAAATCCGAATCTCGTCCGCTATCCAAGCATCCAGTCTTCCTGCCATCTTGGCTGGTTAAGTCCCTGGTTTGGAGGAAGCAAGAGAACAAGAGAAACCCTGGTGGTATAATGGTTAGTGCCACAGCTGCTAACCATAAAGGTTTGCAGTTCAAATCTGCCAGGAGCTCCCTGGAAACTCCATGGGGCAGTTCTACTCTGTCCTATAGGGTCACCGTGAGTTGGAATTGACTCGATGGCAGTAGGTTTTAAGATGAACAAGGAAACCCTGGTGGGGTAGTGGTTAAGTGCTAAGGCTGCTAACCAAAAGGTTGGCAGTTGGAATCCCAGGCACACCTTGGAAACTCTATAGGGGAGTTCTACCCTATGCTATAGGGTCACTTTGAGTCAGCTGGACAGTAGTGGATTTAGGGTAGTGGGTAAGAGGCATCCCGATTACAACAGCCAGGGGACTTCCCTTCCACCAAGAGTGGCCACCCACGGGTCCCAATTCCAGTGGGTCTCACAGGCAGAACCTAAATAATGGTATCCCATGGTGCTACTTAAAAGAGCACAAAGGACTGGAAAGCTGCCTCCCACCTGGAACTCCCCTTCAATAAGAGAAGAGACTTGTGCAGGTGCTGGTTGGAGAAGGGAGCTTAGTGGTGTCGGGAAAGAGCTTAGAGTACTGGGAATAGAAACCTGAACTAGAAAGATTCCTTTATTTGAGAACTGCTGGTGTGTGAACTTCTCCTTCCCTCCAGGCCAGAAAACCCTCCCAGGTGTGAACTGAACAACTGCAGGAAGTGAGGATGCCCTAGCTTGAGGGTGCCAGTAGGGGGCACCTAGTTGGATGTCTGTTTCCACTCCGTAAGCAGTGGGGGGAAGGGCTAGCAAGAGACGCAGAAGGAGCAAGTGGCCAGATACCTCTGAGGGGGCCCAGATGGATGGAGAGGAAAGGCCGGCTGGTGGAGCTCTGGGTAGCCTGCTCTGGTTCATGCTGCCCCCGGCTGGCAGCTGCCACCGCCTTGTTCTCTCTTCATTCTAATTACTCTTCTCTAACTACTCGGTCTTCCACGGCTACAGACACGGGGCCTGGAAAACCCTGCTGTCCAGAAAGTCAGAATTCTAGTTTTCTCTACTGAGGATACCCTTCAACATGGATACGTGGAACACCCACATAGAGTTTTTCTGTTGAGATAGCCTGCAACCCAACCCTGTAAACCAGCCCAGTTAAGGCAAAATTCTCCTTGCTGTGGAGACAGGTCTGCAGGAAGTGGGTCAGGTCTAACCCATCAATGTCGTAAGTAGGTGAGGTTCCTTGGCTTATCCTGGCCCAGGCCGGGAACTCCCGAAACCACCTGCTGAGACAGAAGGGTGTTGACGCAGCCAGGGTGGCCCTGCCACAGCCTGCTCTGGAACCCTGAAGGCCCCTGTGGCCCCTCTTTAAGTCTCTGCATCAGTCAGTCAGCCTCCCGTGTGGGTCAGATTGGCCGTGTGCCTATGGATGAGGGTAATGGCAGGTCACATACACCTGTGAAGGTGAGATCCTTGGAGCAAGGAGCTTGGGGCACATAGCCCTTTGGTCCTCCCAACAAGGAGGCCTGCCCCTTTGATGCCCGAGCCAAGTAGATGTCCAGTGTCTTCAGCAGCCGCCTCGGACTCTTCTTGGCCAACACTTCCAAGTCTGGAACAGAGAGGATTGGGGATCAAAAGGCAAGAGGGGGCTTTAGATTGTACATCATCATCTCATGGCTAGAAACTCAAATGAGCACCCCAACCCAGATGCTATGGAGAGAAAGGTGAGTCTTCTAAGATGGGGAGACGATCAGATGGGGAGACCTAGGGACCAGATACAGCCACAGGGACCACACATTCTGACCACACTGTCCGGGACAACCTCAATTTTGAATAGTTAGTTCAACTGTTATATCCTGGTGTCATGGACTGAATCTATCCCCCCAGAATATGTGTTATCAGCTTGGCTAGGCCATGACTCACAGTATTGTGACTGTCCACCTTTCTGCCATTGGATGTGGTTTTCCTGTGTTATAAATCTTACCTCTATGATGTTAATGAGGCGGAATGAGTGGCAGTTATGCTAATGAGGCAGGACTCAAATCTACAAGATTGGATTGTGTCTTGAGCCCATTAAAATAGAGAAGCTAGCAGACAGACCAAAAAACCAAAAAAAACCAAACCACCCCCACCCCCTGCTACTGAGTTGATTCCAACAGATAGAGACCCTATAGGACAGAGCAGAACTGCCCTGTAGAGTTTCCAAGGAGCACCTGGTGGATTTGAACTGCTGACCTTTTGGTTAGCAGACATAGCACTTAACCCACTAGGCCACCAGGACTTCTAAGGGGCATCTCATGCCACCAAGACGGCAGCACCAGGAGCAGAGTGCATCCTTTGGACTAGAGTTTCCTGCACTCAGAAGCTCCCAGACCGAGGGAAGACTGATGACAAGGACCCTCCTCCAGAGCCACCAGGATGGGAAATACTTCTCCTGCAGTTGATGTCCTAAATTTGAACTTGCAGCCTACTAGACTGTGAGAAAGTAAGTTTATCTCTGTTAAAAGCCATCCACCAGTGGTATTTCTGTTACAGTCGCACTAGATGACTAATAAATCTGGCTTCCAAATTTTGACTCAGCAAATATGACCATCATATGCGGAAGGGCACAAGGGGCGGGGGGAAGTGGTAGCAGAGAAGGAGAAGCGCCAGGAAGCTGGGAGTTGAGAAAGCGTGGATGGAGCCGCGGGGAAGGGAACCGCAGCCAAAACCAGTCTGACAACCAGTCCTGGGCCCCTGAGCCTGGGGACACCAGGAGTTTAGAAGCCCAGGCCTCCCTGGGAGGATGTCTGTACCTTTGAGGACAAAGCCTGAGTCTGAGATGGTCTTTTGCTGTGTCCTCCAGACATGGGCCAGGCGGAGGAAAGTGGCCGCATAGAAGCTATTCACCACTGGGATGACCTTCTGCTGTCGATTACACTCCCTGCAGGACAAAGGAGATGCCTGCTCACGGACACAGTGGGTACCTGGTGCCTTCCTACCTGTCCCAGGAGCACAGGCCTGAGCCAGCGTGGACTCTGGACACCCCAACAGCCCCCTGGCAGCCTCCACATCAGAGGTCAGGGTTGGGGAAGAGAGATGGCAGGGGATAAAGGGCACAGAAATTTTGTCCAGGGCCTCCAGGAGCTAGCAGGTAAGGAAGAGCCTTGGGAAGACGGAGGCAGGATGGGACGGAGGTGGGCTCTGCTGGACCACTGTGAGCAGCTGGTGGGGCGAGCAGTCTGGGGGCTCACCTGGTGAGACACTCCTCCCTCAAGGCCTGGATTGCGATGCGGGTGATATTCACTGACATCAGACAGAAGGGGAATTGCTGGAACAGAGCAGGCACACCAAGTCAGCGGCAACCCCGGCTCCGGCCTGCGGTGTTTTACATCACAGGCAGCCTAGTGTGGCCTCGTGCATGAACGGCAGTCACAGCGCCAGAGGCAGCAGTGGATATCACTGAGCACCACTTAGTTCTTGCAAGAGTCTTCCCATCTTACAGATGAGGAAACTGAGCCTTAAGAACCTTCGATAACTTTCCTAAGGTGTCAGAACCTGGATTCCAAGCGAGGTTTACATACTCCAGAGCTGCTGTGTGTAACCCCTGTGTTTGTTTTCCAGCCTCAGCCCACCATGAGCTCTTCTTGACCTTCACCAGATCCACCCTCTGGGATGACGACAGTAAAGAGGGTCTTGGGACTCCTCGTGAATGTGCAGGGTAGGGGTGTGGGGGCAGGTGAGTCAGGGTAGGTGGTGGTGGGCGGTGGTGGTGTGGAAGTCATGTCCCTGTCATTATAAAAGCTATGAGACTGGTTTTACTAACTAAACCCCAAACCCACTGCTGCTGAGTCAATTCCAACTCACAGTGACCCTACAGCACAGAGTAGAGCTGCCCCATAGAGTTTCCAAGGAGTACCTGGTGAATTTGAACTGCCGACCCTTTGGTTAGCAGCTATAGCACTGAACCTCTATGCCACCAGCATTTCCAGGGGGGACCCTGTACCATCAAGAAAGCAGCGCCAGGAGAAGAGCACATCCTTCAGACCTAACATTTCCCACACCACCTCACAAAGCTGCTGTGAAGACTAAGATCAGCTATGCGAAATACTAAGCATAGCACTTAGCCTACAGAGGCGCTAACAACTGTTTATAATTAAACAAGCTTACATATGATCAGCCCCTTCCCTTGAATTTCTCAGTCTGAAAATAAATATGGGAACAAGAATATGGTAGCAAGCCTAATTAACAGAGGATCTAAACCTACCATTTATCTATGGTGGAGAACATTCTTATAACTCCACTTATTAAAAATCAGTGAAAAGTACAGCAGAGAGTCCTTGATGGAGCAGGAGAAAAGCAGGATACAGAACTCAAATTCCAGTAAAAAGACCAGACTAAGAGTCTGTCTGAGAATGAGGGTTCCCAGAAGACCTGGCCTCTGGACTCTGTTAATCTAGAACTAAAACCACTCCCGAAGCCAACTCTTCAGACAAAAAATAGACTAGACTATAAGACCTAAAACAGTACTGACAAAAGAGTGTGCTTCTTAGCTCCAGCAGTCAGATGAGATTTAATGGGCAGCTCCTGCCCAGAGGTGAGATGAGAAGGCAGAAAGGGGCAGGAGCTGTTGAATGGACTCGGGAAATTGAGGTTGGAATGGCGGAACATGCGGGCACATCACAGGGATAGCGATTAGGGTGACATAACGGCACACATACAAATTCCTGGATGACACAATAACTTGAGCTGTAAACTTCCACCTAAAGCACAATAAAAAAAACCACCACCACCACCGCCACAACAAAAAAACTGAAAAATGGGAATACAGATCTAACACATTTCCTTTCCTCCCGCAATTCCGAGGATGCTAAACCACTGAAGCTGAAATACCGCAGAGCCTGTGTTCAGGGAATTCACTAGAAGACATCAGGGGAAACCTACCTGGACACACCCGCACGTCCACTCCAGAGTCCACTTCTCTTCATGTCTCACGTTGCGACCTACACACACTTCACTACTGAACCAGGACAACAAGGCCACCTTTTGTGGTTGCTGCTCACACGGCCTCACCTTCAACATCCCGGTTTAGTAGTTCTGACGAGAGGTGTAGGCACTGGCATTTTGAAACGCTGACCCTGAAGTGTGCTGAGACCCCCTTCTGTCAGAGGCTACCACCAGGCTGGTTGCCCGTTGTGGGCTCCAGGCCTGGTGCGGCCATTACTGGCGACCCCGGCTTTGGGCGAGCACACTTTATGTCCCTCATCCTTACACTTTGCTGTAAAGCAGACATGAGCAAGGACCACCTCTGTCTCAACACCTCTTTCACAGGCTTGCGGGACTGATGGAATAAAATCGCGGGTGGAAACCTGCTTGCAAAGCTACTCAAGATGTTGTCTACAGAGGAGCACTATTACAGGTGCTTCCTTTGCTGCCAGCCCCTGGCCCAAGTGCCCTGTGTCCCTCAGTTTGTGTGGTGGCCTGCCTGCTTCCCAGTGGTCCAAGGCTTCTGAACTGCTGGAACTCACAGGAGCCCTGGCTCCCAACAGCACTTCTAGTTTCAGATGATTCCCCTTTAGCAGGACGTACTGCCACCCGGCTGTTAACTGAAAGGCTGGTGGTTTGAATCCACCCGGCAGCTCTGTGTGCAAAGACCCAGCTATCTCCTCCCAGGAAGACAACGGCCAAGAATTAGTCCCAAACCGAAACCAGCACCAAAGCCAGCTCTCCAAAGACTGAACTGGACTATACAGACTGGAGTGATGCTGGCATAGAATACAAGGACTGGCAATTAAGTTCACAAACTCATCCTAGCAAAAGTGCTCCATACCTCATTGCTGAATACCACCACGGTCTGGTCACCTTCGAAGGACTCCCCTTGGGAAGCTGTGCACTGATGCCAGCGCCTAGTCCACCCTTCGAAGCAACTCTGGAACTCTTTTTCTGGAATGGTCATCAGTTGTCATATTACCCCTGATGTCTTGAATGCCATCCAAATGTCTTCCTTTCAATATTTCCTTTATCTTCTGGTAAAGAAAAAAGTCACTGGGGGACAGATCAGGTGAGTAGGGAGGGTGTTCCAACAAGAGCTACTTGTGTACTGGCTAAAAAAAATCCCTCACAGACAAGTATACGATGAAGTTTGCGAACTTGTCACTGTGCTATGTGCAATGCAATGGCCATTCCAGAGAGTTCCAAAATTGCTCTGAAGGGTGGGACTAGGCATCGGCGTCAGTGCATCGCTTCCCAAGGGGAGTACTTTGAAGGTGACCGTAGTGATACTCCAGTGAGGTATGTAGCATTTAGAACAATTAAGTTCACGGACTTAATTGTCAGATCTCATATGCTTCTTGGCTTAAAAAACATACATGGGGTTACCTGAGTAGCTGCTCTCTGGTGATGAAATGATAGGACAGAGGGGGACAGGAGTTGTTTGAATGGACACGGGAAGGACAGGGTGGAAAGGGGGAGTGTGCTGTCATGGCAGGTGGGGGCGGGGTGGGGGCTGTGAGGCAGGCAGAAAGGCAGAGTGGCACAGTGGTGTGAGCTCTGGGCGTCAGATGGCAAATTGATTTGGAGTGTAAACTTTAACTTAAAGCACAATTTAAAAAAGAAAGAAGATTGCAGCCATGAAAGTCCTGTGGGGCACTTCTATTCTATGACGTGGAGCTTGCTATGAGGTGAAATAGACTCAGTGGCACCTAACAGCAACACTGACACCCGCCACAGGTATTGAAGTCTTCAGCTTTCCTGGGGAGAGTTCAGGATGGGCTACTGGCAGGGCTGTGTCCTCTAACTGCTTTTTGATTTCACAGACTCTTCCCGGAACAATCTACATTTTCAAGATTCTTAAGAATTTGAGGTCAAGTCTTATTTTAAAACCTTGAAATTATTTATAGTTTAAGGAATTAGAAAATAAAGCTGGAATGGACCTTCCAATTATTAGGCCAAATCCGTCATTTCATAGACATGAAAACGGACGCCCAGAGAGGCTGAGTAACTTGCCCCAGTGGATGTCTGGCGCAGACAGAAGTGCTAGGAAGCTAGATGGAACTAGAATCTTATTTGCTTGTGTTCAGCTGCTATTCCTTCTTATTATCTGACTACATATTGTGAGGTACATATAAATCCAAAAAGGCCATCAGGTGGAGAGACAGGAAACAGACTGGTTGAAGCCATGTGCCTGGCTTCCTGAAGGTCAAAGTATCGGGGACTCATCTCATCTTGTTGTTCCCGAAGCTTGGGAACACTCTTCCCTCAGATACCTGAATGATTTGCTCCCTCCCCACCTTTGAGCTCTTCCTTGAAAACAAATGAGGGATTAAACTGGCTGTAACCCTCTTAGGAAAAGGCATGGCAGAGGCATCTGACGTCCCCTAACTTCAGGAGGAGAAAGGAGAATCAAGACTAACAGCCCGAGGTGGAGAACAGTCCTGTCTCCTCTCTCAGCCATCTTGACCAATTCTGACACCAACTGTCCCCCTCCAAGGCACTCTCTATTCCTCTCCCGGGTTTGATAATTCATGGCAATGGCCACACAGAACTCACGGATAATACTCATACTGATGGGGTTTATTAGAGAAGTCACAGGTTACAGTTCAGGCTCAGGAACACTCAGGATAGAGTTCTTCCATTACCACCGCTCTTTTGCCAGCCCTGCTCCAGGCATGCCTCCCGGGCCCTCAGCCTTTGCCCTGCTGGGGCAAGTGTTATGAAGCTCTTTGGGCTCTGCCAGTATATGTCTGAAGGTACCCCACTCTGCCAGCAAGCCTCCTGCCCAAAGGCACTCAGCTTTCCCCTTCAGTGGGCTGGGAGGCACACCATGTGGCGCCTGCCGCTGTTTCTCTGCTTCTGTTTCTCATCATCTTCAGTATGAACAGCTCCCCTGTCTCTGTCAGTCTTCCAGTTCAAGGAGTTTCTCAGTACAGGGATCCCGAGTCCAAAGAACGCACACCCGCTCCTGCCTTTTCTTCATTGGCGGCGGTGAGATACTTTCTTTCCCACCTCTGGGATGGCTCATTTCAAGCCCAGCAAGACGGCAAAACCAACCAGTTCCCTAAGTGGGCCACCACAACTAAACTAACTGCATGGTCTCACCCAGTCACTTGAGTGGCAGTCATGAGACTGTGTTGAGAAAGGCCACACAAAAGCAATCCACCGTACTGTACCTCTAACCGGGTTTCACATTTCTGTAGGAAAGCATGACAAGAGAGACTTCATAAGCCACACACAAAAAAGGGAAGGAACACTGAGGTCATTAGCTGTGTGAGCTTGGGCAAGCCACGTCCTCCCTTCTCTCTCTAAAAGGTGGAAACTGTGGTGGCGTAGGGAGGGTGTTCCAATTGAGTTATTTGTGCACTGGCTAAAAAATCTCTCACAGACAAGTAGCAGTGCTACGTCTGCTAACCAGAAGGTTGACAGTTTAAATCTACCAGGCGTTCCTTGGACATTCTATGGGGAAGTTCTACTCTGATTTATTGGGTTGCTATGAGTTGGAATCAACTCAATGGCAGTGGCTCTGGCATTCTAAAAGGAAGATGATAGATACAAGAGTCCCTTTAACTCTAGGACTCTTTTTTAATTTAATTTTATTTATTGTGATTGAGTGAAAGTGTACAATCCAGTTTAAATTTGCATGCCCGCCTATGTGCAGCTCCTACCGCTCCCCTTGCCCAGTGACAGCACACTTCTCCTTTCTGTTCTATACATGTCATATCCTTTTAGTCTTCTGTTAGCTCTCAAGACTCTTAGAACAAAGCAATCTCTCTGCAGGAGACCCTATCATTTCCCAAGCCAACTTGCATGGTCCTCGCACTTGACCTAGACATGACATTTTACAATCATGAAGAGCTACAGCATCTGACCACATTTTCAACTTGTGGGACCCTAAAACAAGTCCCACTCTGCCCCTTCCACTGTGTCTTGGAATAGACAGTCGTATGTGAACCCTTCAACATGAAGGAGTATTTTGTCCCCAAGAAGACAGAGATATATTCAGTCAAAGCTAGAAAAGGCAGGAACTGTATGACTGTTTTCCATTCACACAGTGATCCACCTTCTTAACAGCTGTATGTATGCATGCAGATAGGGAATCAACTGATTTATAGAAACATAAGGTGTTACTCTGATAACTCGCTGAATCCCTACTGTGCTCGGCACTTTCCATGGTTGATTTCCATCTTAGCACACCTTTACAAGACTGGAATTATTTTCCCATGTTACAAATGAAGAATCAGAGGGTCTGAGACCAAAAACCAACTGCTATTGCAAATGTGTTTTTGCAGCTTGGTCCTGTCTGATTCCAGCCACACCTCCAAGATAAAATGATATGATTGAAATGCTGTAGGTCTAACCTTGCAGCCACTCGTCCTCTGCTAATTCTCTCTCAGGCAGCTTGACAGCACAAGCATCTTCCACTTCTCCGTGAATTGCCACTTAGGCCTGGGCCTGGTCTCCTCACTAGTGAGGACCTTATCAGAGATCAAGAGTGAACCAGTGATACATACACAGATTTCCAAACTCCATCTACTGAAATGATCTAGGTGTAGTAAGACCCCAAGAGCCACGAGGACACCTAACACTCAGATCTTGGTTTCTAAATACCAGTCTTTAATTAAAGCTCCTAGGAGAAGAGTTTGATGCCAGGCCTGGGGCAATGAAAACACAACATGAGCCTGGGGCATGCTGAGGTACCAAACTGAAAGAGATGCTAATGGCCAAAGCTAGAATAATGTGAGCAACAGAACAAATAATGGTAGTATTGGGTTATGACCCATATAATACAGTAAATATCCATGGTTCTATACTGATATAAAAATGACAAAAAAAAAAATAGAGAAGCAGAGACAATTCTTTCTTATAGAAGAGTTTAAATTAATAAGCATAGAAGGAACGATGGAAATAAAAAAATCACCATTAGAACATCCCAGTAACAACTGCTATGGGAAAGACTCATCAATGGATGCTGAAATTGACGGGAAAAAGTTTGAAGAACAGGGGACAGCCGCACAGTCTCCAAGAATATTCCCTATATCTACCATTCAGTACAAAGGGAGAAATAGTAACATTCCAGTAGAGACACTCAGCAGACACCACTTTAACCTACTGTTCAAGGTTGACATTACCAGTCCTAACACATACTGACATTATGAGTTCTTGACACAAGGCACTGAGAAGGTACACCTCAGTGAATTCCAGGGTTCATGCTAAAAACACATAACCTCAACCAAATCATGCAAAAACATCAGGCAAACCCACACTGAGGAACATTCTAGAAAGAACTGACCAGTACTTGTCACATATGTCAAGGTCATGAAACATAAGGAAAAATCAAGGAATGGTTACATTTTGGAGCAGACTAAGGAGAATACAGGAAACCCTCGTGGTATAGTGGCTAAGTGCTACAGCTGCTAACCGAAAGGTTGGCAGTTCAAACCCACCAGGTGCTCCTCAGAAACTCTATGGGGCAGTTCTACTCTAACCTACAGGGTTTCTATGAGTAGGAATTGACTCAAGGGCAGTGGGTTTTAAGGAGACATAAAGAAATGTAATGTGGGATCTTGAAACAAACAGAAATAATTCACCAACAAATAAACAAACAACCCCCCCCCAAACTGGTATAATCTGAATAAAATCTGTAGTTTAATTCACAGAATGGTACCAATGTTAACTTCTTAGGTTTGACAACTGTACCGTGCAAGACGTTGTTAGCATTAGAAAAAGCTGGGTGAAGGTATATGGGAACCCTGTATAATTTTTGGAATTTTCTAAGTCCAAAATATTTTCAAAATTCAAAAAGTGAACCAGCACCCTAAACACAGACCACACACGCCTCTCCAAGGAGGTATCAGAGGTGAAGATGGCAGTGCCAAACACTCAGCCCTTCCTTCATTCCAATACTCAGTGTTACTTCCTCCATTACTATCACGGATAGGGCCATGTTTTGTTTTTCCTGGGATGATATTTACTATGGATATGGATTTGCTTTCCCAGCATGCAATGCTTCTGCCAAAACTACCATCCGTGGACTTACAGAATGCCTATTTCATTTTGTTCTTTGTATCTGTTGGTTTCAGTTACTCACCATTCACACACCTGCCTTCCAGGCCCCAATGGGTCCTCCACACTTTGATCCCCATCAGGCTCTGCATAACCCATAGTCCATTTCCACCCTTCACCCTTCCCCTACTGTGGAAACGTCTCCACTGTGCTACTACCAGCAGAATTCCTCATAAATATTCAGCCTATTCTAAAACCCGATGGCAGTTTTCTGCTCCCACTGCCTCCCTATCACTGGGCTTGAAGGTGGGAACAATTTCTTTCTGATGCTTCCACATCACTGTCCCACCTCTTCCCTATAAGCCTCTGGATTTTGGATGCATGTCTTATCAGTTAATATAATCCACTCACAAATTTTCAGTAAATCTGAAGTTACGTGAAAATAAAAATTATCAAATACCCTTCTCTCAACCCCACTTCTCCAGCCAGCTCTTGCTCCATTTCTATGCTGCCCTTGCAATAAAATTCCTCGAGAATATTGGTAATACTCACTGCCTTTGATTCTTCTCTGTGATAGTTAAGGTCATATGTCACCTTGGATAAGTTGTGATTTCCAGTAGTTTGGCAGAGATTACATAATCATCCTCTATTTTATGATCTGACGTGTGCAGCCAATCAGTGGAAAGCCAACAGTTCAAAACCAGTAAGCATTCTTGGGAACGTATAGTTCCATGGATGTCTTGGCAAAGCTGTCTTCACTTAGTCTGTCATCCTCTGATCTTTGATTCTTGGGACATGAGCCAGTAATCTGCCTCTTGACCTGCAGATCTTGGGATTCACCAGCTCCCACAAACCTGTGAGCAGGCAGCCTGACCTGCTGATTTAGGGTCTGTCAGCCTACACAGCCATGTGAGTCAGAAGGAGCCTCCAGCCTGACCCACAGATTTGGGACTTGCCAGCCTCTGCAGCAGTGTGAGCCATTTCCTTAGCATACCCACCTACTTATATATATATATATATATTTCTGTCTCTCTCTCTCTCTCTCTCTGTTTCACTGGTATTGCTCTTCAGAAGGACCCAGCCTAAGACATTTGGGACTGAGAGTGGTTCTAGAGGAACAAACTCATTTAAGGATGGATTTTTTGAATTGGTACTCAGGTCTGGCTACCCTTAAAGAGTGACCTCAGCAGAGGCGGATATTACCAAGCCAGTGGATAGAATGATGTGCTCTATAGAAACCAGTCATCCTTTTTCCTCAGCCGTTCCTGTCATTACCCAATGGGCTGGTGAACGAAGTGGCCATGGTGGCAGGGATGGAGGTTATGCACGAGCTCAGCAATGTGGATTCCATTCACCGAGGCCAACTTGGCTACAGACACTGCTGAGTACCTAACACTGGGTCTCTGATATGGCACCATTCCTTCGGGTGATCAGCCAGCAACCTAGTGACAAGATTGGACCACTTGCATCATGGATAGGGCAGTCTCTTGTTTTTACTGGGATGGATACTTACTGTGGATGTGGCTTTGCCTCCCTATCATGCACTGCTTGTGCCCAAACTACCATCTGTGGACTTACTGAGGCCTTATCCACCACCATCGTGGTACCCCGTACAGTGTCACCTCAGATCAAGGGACTCACTTCACGGCAAAGGAAGCATGGCATTGGGCCCATGCTTGTGAAATCCACTTGACAGAACAATTCAAATCGGCTTGACAGAATGATTCAAAAGCCTTCTAAAGACACAATTATGGCATCAGCTATGTGGCAATACCTTGAAGTTTTTGGAGAATGCTCTCCAGGAGACTGTATATGCTCTAAACCGGCGTCCAATATACGGTGCTGTTTCTACCGCAGCCAGAATTCACAGGTCCAGAAATCAAGGGGCAGAAATGAATGGCACCACTCACTATTACCCCTAGTGATCCACTTGCAAAATTTTGGCTTCTGGTCCCTGTGACCCTATACTCCGTGAGTCTAGACGTCTTAGTTATACAGGGAGGAAGGCTCTATCAGGAGGCAGAACAATCATACCACTGAACTGGAACTGAAGAATCTCACCTGGTTATTTTAGGCCCCTTTAGATTCTGGGTCAACAGGCAAAGAAGGCAGTTACTCTGTTGGCTGATCCTGACTACCAGAAGGAAATTGAAATGCTACTAAATGGTGGAGGTAAAGAAGAGTATGAATAGAACACAAACGATCCTCCAGGAGATCTCTTAGTATGCCCTGTGAGTAAAGTCAATGGGAAACTACAGCAACCCGATTGTGACATGACTTCTGATGACAGAAGGAATGAAGGTGTGAAGGCACACAACTGAGATGCCTGCTGAGGGCCATGGGAATTGGGAGTGTGTGGCGGAAGAAGGTAGTTGCAGCAATGAGAATAGTATATCTTCCTTTTTGTTATGACTTGTGTGTGTGTGTACAGCAAGTATCTTTGCTTACTTCCCTCTCTTATTTCATTAGTTACTATAAAATATAAGATGTAAATGGGGCGTGTCTTTGGTTTTATGTGTGTTTGCTATATCATGTTAGGCACAGGTATGGCTTTACAGCTGTCTTTATAAGTTATATATGGTTTAAGAAGATGTGTACACATGCCAACTTGATAAAGGGTGGACTATGATGCTTAAGGCCACATGTCAACTTGGCTAGGACATGATTCTTAGTGGTTTGGCAGATATTACATAATCATCCTGCATTTTCTGATCTGTTATGAGCAGCTCACCAGGTAAAAAGCCAGTTGATTAACAGGCAACCATCAGAAAGGAAATTGGTTTGCCTGGGGGTGTGACTCACGTCCAGCATATACGGGTATCTGTCAGAGCTGTCTGTAGAATCTGCATCTAACCTGCCATCCTCTGGACCTCCTGGGATATGAGCCAGAAGCCTGCTGTTTGACCTGCTGATCTTGGGATCTGCAAGCTCCCACAAGCTGGTGGCCAGTAGTTTTCTGGCTGAACTGATGATCGGGAGTTTGTCAGCTCCTGCAAACACATGAGTCAGGGAAGCTTCTGGCCTGATGCCTGACCCACAGATTTGGGACGTGCCAGCCTCCACCACCGTGTAAGCCACTTCTTTGAGATCAATCTCTCTATAGATGTATACATGCTTCACTGGTTTTGCTCCTCTATTAGAGACCCCAGCCTAAGACACGCTCTTCTACACCCTCTTAAATCTAAAGGGGCTTCTCTGCCAAACCAGTGAAAGTGTTCTCATCAAGGTCCGCCAGTGATGACTCCAGTGATCACAGGACTGGATCCTCCATCATCAGCTGTAAAATTTGAGCCTCTGTTGGTCACTCCTTCCTCACACTTTGTCACACGGCTTCAGAACTCCACTCTCCCTTGGTTTCCTCCTCTAATTCTTCATTCTCTTCTGCCCATTCTGCCAACATTGGGGGCCTTGTTCTTCTACACTCACTGCCTTTGCCATCTCATTGCAGCTTCAGGACTTTAAAACAGGGTCTCTATCAGTGGCTCCCAGAAGCCTGTGGAGGATTTGTTAGAATACAGATTTCAGGGGCTTCAGGATTTGTTTTTCTAGCAACTTTCCAGGTGATGCTAATGCTGCTGGACATGGTACCACACCCTAGAGCCACTGCCCTACAGGCTGACAATTCCAAAAGTTTAATCTTTAGTCTAGGCCTTTCTCCTGAACTCCATACTCACCTGCGCTTACCCAACATCTCCACTTAGCAGTCCGACAGACCTCTCAGAACTAACAGGCCCAAACTGAACCTCCATACTTGTTCTGTCTTTGCATTTCTGATAAATGACAAGTATCCTTCCAGTTGCTCAGACTAAAAATCATTATCGACTCCTTCAATTTTCTGCAACCCACATGTAATCCATCAGGAAAAAATGCTGGCTGTATTCTTTTAAGCCTATGGGCTCAAGATTCTAAATCTTGACCCCTCTGCATCACCTCCTCTGAGAATATTCTGGTTCCAGCCACCATCAGCTCTAACTTGGATTATAATAAAAGTCCTCACTATAGGTTCTTCTCAACTTAGCTGCTCGTATAATTCATTTAAAAGTGTAAGTCAGGTTGTTTCACTCCACTGATCAAAGTCCTGCCATGGCTCCTCATTTTAATCAGAGATGAGCGTAAACCCTTTGCCATGGCCCACATGGCTCTAGGCCCTGCTGCCTCCGTGACCTCCTCTCCTCGTGCTTCTCCTCCTGTGGGCTCCCCGGCATACCTTCACACACCAGACATGCTCCTTCCTTAGGCCTCCTGCCCTAGCTGCTCCGTCTGCCTGGAATGTCCTTTCCCTAGATGTTGCCCTGGTAACATCTCCACCTCCCTCAAGGCTTAGTATTAACTCTCACCTTCCCATAGGAATTACTCTGACCAGCCTAAGACATGCTATAATCCTCCAAGCTCATTCTAACTCTGCCCTATCTGTCCTTTTCCCTTGTCACTTGTCACCTTCTAACACACTATAATTTAGGCACTTGTTATGCTTATCATCTTGTCTCCTCTGGTAGAAGACAAATGCCACAAAAGCAGGGGTCTTTGTCTGTTTTGTTCATTGATGTAGCAAGTACCAAGAACAGTACCTGGCACCAGAGACAATGAATTTATTCACAGATTTCCACAAAAGAATGAAGTTCAGGCCCCATGAGTCTAGGATAGACAAATGGCAGGAAAACAGGTTAAATGTACCTTCTAAAGTAGAGCAACTATCATCTTTTCCTCTCTGGGAAAACCATCCAACCCAACCCGAGAGAGGAGACTGGGCCTTGAAATTGAAAGGCTATATAAAGCAGACTCTGGCCTGTCAATAAATCTGTGTCACCTGGTCTGACGTAAATCTTCTATTCTTGAGCAAATAAAGGCTAACTCGCCTGCCTGGGATCAGGAGAGACTTACCAACAGTGTGCAAAGGACTTCTTCAGGCAGGACTGTGAGTGAGACAAGAGTATCAATTGTGCTAAATAAATACTCTTGTATGTTAGCTGACTTAATTTTCCCAATAACCCCGATCAGGTTTCTATGATCCCCATTTCACAGATGAGGATACCAAGGCTTTGAAAAGTCGAGGAAATTGCTTGAGACACATGACCATATGGATGGTGGAGCTCAGATTCCCAATCAGCTCAGACTGACAGGGGTCATCCAGCTGTCCTGACAGCTCAGGAAAGATCCACACTCATGCCTAGCTCCACAGCTGGCTTTCTAGCAAAGTTATACCTGGATATGGTGACGAGACAGTTGGAGAATCTCCTGAGCCATCAGCAAGGTCTTGGAGTCCATCACCAGGTACAGTAGATGAAGAAGGGCAAGGAAACCTGCCCCTCTCAGGTCTGTGGCTGGATTAGCTCCTGCAACAGAAACAACACGGAAAGTGGGGTATGACAGTGCGTAATGCTTAATGAGGTCTCTGCTCCCTGGAGCTTCAAGGGCTTGACGGAGGAGCTGCCACTGATATGAGAAGCCCAGGCTCACTTCCTGCCACAATCCTGTGGTTGACCATGGGTGAAGGGGCCAAATAAGCTTGTCCACAAACCAGGTATGCAAGTAGCCTCTAGACCCTTGAAAAGACAAGGAAGCAGATTCTCTCCTAGAGCCTACAGAAGGAACTTAGCCCTGCTGATACCCTGACTCCAGCCTAATGAGACCTGTGTTGGACCTCTGACATTCAGAAGAGCAAGGTAGCAAATCTGTGTTGTGTTAAGCCACCAAGTTTGGGATAATTTACAGCAGCAACAGAAAACAAATGGAACAGCTAAAATAAAAATGTTTCAATGAACAATTACAAACAGAATTTGAACAACAAGTGCAAAACCAGAATGCCTCAGCAGACAACTATAAAGTCTCAGTAAATACAGAGAAAACATAAAGAAGAGCCACGTGGAAATTTCAGAATTGAAAAATCCAGTAGCTAAAATATAAAACTCACTAGGGGGGCTTACCAGCAGAACACTGATAAAAGAGGAAACAATCAGTGAACCTAAAGATAGAACAATGGAAATTATCTACTGTAAACAACAGCAAGAGGGTAAAAACAAAGAAAATAATACAGAGCCTCAGGGACATCTGGGACAATAAAAAAAGAAGCAGCATTCTTGTCATCTGGGTCCCACAGGAAGGGGAAAAAAGAGACTAGAAAAAAGCACTTGAGCAAAGAACAGATAGAAGCAAGCATAAACAAGCTAAGCTAACCCCAAACAGAATAAACCCAAAGAAATCCATGCCAAGATACATCGCAGTCAAATTCCTTAAAACTAAAGACAGAGAAAAGATCTTGAAAGCCAAACGAGAGAAACAACACCTCACTTATATGAGAAATGATTCAAATGACAGATTTGTCATCAAAACCCGGGGAGGCCAGAAGGCAGCAGAACAACACGGTTTTCAGTGCTGACAGAAAGCAGGTATCAGCCTTGAATTTCATACCCAGTGAAACTACCCTTCAGGAATGAAGGGGAAACCAGGACATGCAGAGGCTGGAAAACTAAGAGTATTTATGAGTAGCAGACCTATCCTGTGACGATGACTAAAAGAAGTTCTTTGATACTGAATTTCTGTCACCATCAGTTGAACAACTTGGAAAGGACAGTGGTAATAGAGACATGACAGAAACATAATTAATGTCACTAAATTATAAACATAGAAATTGCTGAATTGTAAAATGTCTTATATGTTATTTTCCTACCACATAAAAAGAGAAGCTGTTCAAAGGAAATGATAAAATGAGTCTTGACTTGTCAAGAAGGAAGAAAGAACAACAGAAAGGGTACATATGAATAATACAATGGATCTTCCTCCTTTGAGATTATAATATTAGGTTTGATGGCTAAACAAACATCAGAACATTGTCTGATGTAATTTTCAATGTACACAGAGGAAATATTCAAGACAATTAAATTATAGATGAGGAGGGTAAAAGAACTTCAACATATCAATACGCAAAGAATACAGTGATGAGTATATTGAGTTTAAATTTTTAAACCTCAAGTTTCCTGTTCTATACAAATGTAATTTGACATGATTTTGAACAAAAAAGGCATCACAATCTAGAAACAGTCAAAATCATTTTGCTTTACATAGAAAATAAAATAATAATTTCACAGATATTGGGAAAAAAATCCCAGACTCCCAACCGCCCTTCTCTAATGGCCTCCCATCTCTCTTGGAGTAAATGTTTTATAATGGCCTGTGGTCTTTTCTCCCGTCCCTCCCTTCTCAGTTACTCAGCCACACTCCATGCTATTTTAACAGCAGAACAAGCATGTTTCACCTCAGGGCCTTTGTATTTGCTGTACTTTCTTCCAGGAATGCTTTCCCCAAATGTTTTATCTCATGTTACTGGCTTGATTGGAAGGCAACTAGCTCGCCTCTCAGCCTAGTCCTATGATCAGAGTCAAGGAAAAGATAACCCGTGCCTCTCTCTCTCACCCTGAAAGCCAAGATCTTCCCAGTGGTCTCCGTGCAGCGCACAATCAAACTTGGAGCCAGTCAGCTTCTTGTAGATAGTCTGGAGGATTCGGCCGTGTACTGGGTCTTGGCTATCCAGGCCACCTGCCCTCAAACACATCCACAGTCTTGGTCAGATTGCCCCTTAGGAGAGGAGGAGAATTCGCAGAGGGTGGTATGGCTAAGATGGGTGTGGACTATGCTCAGGACACTCCCTCTTCCCACCCTGAGACCCCTCAGCCTCTGCTGTCCTCCCCTTCAACAGGGTACATGTAAGACCCCAGGGCAGCCTCTGCACCAGGACGAGCATATGCTGCTGTCTGCGTGAGCACACTGCAGCACCTGCCCAGTGCTGGCACCCTGCTGGGCTGAGGCTGGCACTTACACTGAGCGATGGTCAGGACCAGGTCCCTTTCTTCATGGAGGCCTTGGTGGAGTTTTGGAGGTCCGAACAGGATGTGGCGGAGGGCGGCGAGTCCAGTCCTCCGAATGGTTGGCTGAATTTTTTTCTGGGGAGGAAGTTGGAGGCAACGGAGAGAGAGATGGGCTCCCCTGCCTTACGGAACTTATCACCCAGCCCACATGCAGGAACAGTTCTTGATGAGAGACCCAGTTCCCACCAATGGCTGGTCTCTGGGCCAGGGGAAGCAGGCAGAAGCTGTGTCATGCACATGCTGAGTCTCTGGAGACTTGCTCTTCCAGCTCTCAGAGTCTCTGCCAGCAGAAAGAGGCATCCCGAGCCCAGGCACTATCAGCCAGTTCTCTGCACTTAGTCCTTTGAGCTTTCCTGACTCTCACTGAGGCTGGGGGTGTCCCTGGGAGGTGCAGGGACCATCTGCTCCGCTAATTAAAAGGCTGGAGTTTCCAGTCCACACAGATGTACTGACGAAGACATGCCTGCCAATCTCATTTTGAAAAATCAGCCACTGGAAACCCTATGGAGCACAGTTCTCCTCTGACACACCTGGGCTTGTCAGGAGTCAGAAGCAACTCCATGGCAACTGGTTTAGAGGGTCTACAGAGGCCCAGCTATAAAGAAGCCCCACGTGACCAGAAAAAAGCCAGGCCAGATTTCCCAGCAGTTGCTTTTACTTTTTGTCTGCTGTTTCTCTGTAAAGGGCATATGTCACAAATCCAAATAGCCTCTCAACTTCCAGGATGAGGAAGCCAGTAGGGAGGGGAGTTTAGTCGGCAGTTAGGTGGAGGTCAACACCTCTGTGGGATAGCTGGAGCCTTCTCTCTGTACCACAATCAGCCCTTTCTGAACCAGGTGATGCTGCTTCTTGTGGCTTAGGGTCTCTGTCATGAGCCCTAGAATATTCTGACTTGGGTAGCTCTTGGCTCTTTGAGTCCCACGATCCAGCCCCTTCCCTGTTCTTTCAGTGCCTCCCTCAAGCTAGGTTTTAGACCGAAACCGAGATCACATTCTCCTAAACTTCCTACTAGTCGCTCAGGATGCCTCAGTTTGCATTATTCCCAGTAATAATCTTTTTCCAGCTCTGTGTATTTCTTAGGTTCCCAAAGAGCTTCCCGTTCCTTGAGGGAATGCCAGAGTTTCCGATATGGGCCAGGAATTATCCAGCTCTCTGGACAGGTTGCCTTGATTCCCCTAAGGAACCACCGAGCATGATTCCAGACTTCTCTGTGCTGAAGAGGGCAAATCAGGGAAACAGCTATAAGGGACCCTGTACGACTGTCCCAGAGAGACCCCCCAGGGCACTGAACGAGGCATGAGTTCTTGGCTACCACGACCTGTGCCCCCAGAGTCTTAGGTAAGACAGGGCCTTCAACTGGAAGATTCCATCTTGCTTGCTCAGTGCCTCGTCCTGGTGGAACGGAAACCTAGCTCCTGGGAACCAGTTGTTCTGGGTGAGATTCCGACTCCCTGCAGCCGTACCTTGAAGGAGGAGAGGTCTGCAGTCTGGAAATGCTGCAGGGCCTCACTGAAGGAGATGAGTTGCCCAGGCGGGGTGGAACCGGGCCAGCACCCTGTGGCAAAAGAGAAGACACTCCAGGATTCACTATGGTGGCCACTCAGTCAGCACTGCTTACGGAGGGACTTGTGGTTGTCACCTTCAGCCGAGGCACAGGCTTCTGACTGCAAACATCAGACACTTACAACTACAACCAACCCTCTTTTGAGGGGCTGGCGTTACTGCTGGGCTGGCATCTTTTCTGGACCCAGCTGTTCGGAGGCTTGTTAGGCACACCTCTGCAGGGAGTTCAGACAGGTCTGCACTGCGGGAGTCTCCCTTAAACTCCACTCCCTGCCTGGAGTGGACACCCACATAGGAGCAGGTCATAGTTTAGGAGCCTTTCCTAGTTCATACCTTGCAGTTGTTCACACCTGTACGTGACTCCATCCTCAACCTCTGTCACAGCCCACAGGGAACTATATGATCAGTTATCAGTAGAGGTGATGGCTGATAATGCCCATGGGACTTCTCTCAGGAGCTCAGGTATGAGTCAGGCTTGATAGGGATGGGTCTTAGTTCTCTTCTGTGACAGCTCCCTTCAATCCCCTCATAAAGAGATGCAAGCCAATTTTCACACAGCCTCTAGAGCATTTCAGCAGATGATTTCAGCCCCATCTCCAGGGACTTCTTTGTGCAGTAAGCAACCTGCACAACCTTCCGTGGTGTGCTGGCTACCTGCCTCCATCCTATGGCCAACCTCATTGCTCTGCAGAGGATCAGTCGGAACCAGGTCCTCCTTGCCCTTTCTCGGGGTTGGGTGGGGAATAGGCAAGAGGGAGCCCTTTCCTGAAAGCACTTGTTCCCATTCCCTCTAGCACAGAATGTCATCTTGGGATTTGAAAAGGAGACTTTACGTCCTGTAGCTAACATGAGAACACTGGAACTCTGTCTCCTAATCCCAGCATCACGGTAACATTCGTTACACACGCGGAGGATGTCACTGCTGCCAGCAGGGCTCTGTGAAGGTCGCGCTGTGCCCGCAGTTACCTGTCTCTGGCTGGATGTTGTCCACGGCCTCCCATTCTTCCTGGGCTCTGAGGACCTCTGTACTTACAACTGCAAGAGGGAGAAAAGACAACCCTGAGATCCAGGTGTGTCTGGGTCACTGTGGCAGCCCCCAACCTTGTCCACTTGCCTCCAGTCTTGCCTCCTTTCAGTCTCCCTTCACCCAGCTGGCTGTCGATCCCCTCAAGACCCTTGAGGGATTCTCCATAACCCTGAAGATGAAACCCACACTCTTCAGCACAGCACCTAAGTACCTCTATAATCTGGCTGCTCCTCTCCCAGCTTTGCCCTTGGCCCTATACAGAACCAGTAGAAGGTCCTCAACATGCTCCACCCGCTCCCACTTGGAGTTCAATGGCACAGGCTGTGTTCCTCCTGCTGACCAGTCAGGACCCTCCTACTTTCACCTGTACTGCCAACCCTGATAACATACGCCCTTCTGATACCATGTTTATTGATGTCACCTTTCACCTCATCAGTCTTGACTAAGAGCCACTCCTGACGGGTGACAACACCCAGTGCTCATCATACAGTGTTGTAATTGCCTCTGTAAGCAGAGTGTAGGCTATACGAGGGCAGGGTTCTCCAGAGCCTGGCACAGTGCCTGGCACATGAAAGGTGCTCAACAAATGTTTGATGGATAAATGAATGAAAGCACAACACCAAAAACCACATCAGTTGCCTTGAGTTGATTCTTACTCATGAAGACCCCACGTGCGTCAGAGTAGAACTGTGCTCCATACGGCTTTTAATGACTGGGTTTTCAGAAGCAGATCACCAGGACCCAGGACTTTCTTCCCAGGCATCTCTGGGAAGACTTGAACTAACCTTCCTATAAGCAGCCCAGTGATTAACCATCTGTGCCACCCACAGATGCTGAAAGCACAATAAGAGGGGTAAAAAGGAGCAGGATAGGCTCTCTAGAGTCACTACAGAGTGCTGTTCTCTCTACCCCATAGCTAACCACAGCTGTTACTCTCTACCCCAAACTGCTAGTGGTGTTTGCTGTCACTAGCTTTTCTCTAGAGGACATCAACAAAGTGAAGGATGGAGATGCTTCAGTTCAACACAAACAATGATGACCTATCCAATGGCAATGCTAAAAAGTAATTTAGGGCAGCTCCTCTCTGAGTCAAAGTCTTGGCTGAGGAAGTCATGTGACAATAAACTGTTGAGAACATACTTGACAATCAGACACAATGCCACTGAAACTTCTAAATACTAACGGATAATGAGTAAGAGAAAGTGGCTGGGAAGGAGAGGATAGTCGCTAAAAGCATGCCCTAGAAACCACCTGTCTCTATGTTATCTCCACCTTACTGTGTATATTTCTTGCGGCAAGCTATGTAATGACCTGTTATCCCTCCACGAGATAACCATGAACATGAGTCATCCTACAATTTGGAGGAGTGTGTAGCACAAAGGTTATGGGCTCAGTAAATGTTAGCTCTATTATCGACGTCACCACGGGCTCCAGTCCAGCACAGCAGAGGACAGCTGTAGCGGGTGAGCCGGCTCCAGACGTCCTCACTGCTTGGATCTCTGGCAAATTCATCTTGCCAGCCCCAAACTCTGGCGGGGTGGCAGACACAGAGCCTCAGGGTTTCCAAGTTACAAGGACTGCCAATTAAGGCTACAAACTCATCCTAGAAAAAGTGTTACATACATCACTGCTGTACATCACTACGATCACCTTCGAAGGACTCCCTTGGGGAAGCTTTGCACTGATGCCAGTGCCTAGTCCACTCTTCAAAGCAATTTTGGAACTCTTTTCCTGGAATGGCCATCAGAGCTGTTATTACCCTTGATGTCCTGAATGTCATCCAAATATCTTCCTTTCAGTATTTCCTTTATCTTCAAGTAAAGAAAAAAAGTCATTGGGGGCCAGATCAGGTGAGTAGGGAGGTGTTCCAATATAGTTATTTGTTCACTGGCTAAAAACTCCCTCACAGACAACTATACAGTTTAGGTTTGTGAACTTGCCACCATGCCATCGTGTGTAATGGTTATTCCAGAAAGAGTTCCAAAACTGCTCTGAAGGGTGGACTGGTGCTGGTGTCAGTGCATAGCTTTCCAAGGGGAGTACTTTGAAGGTGACCGTAGTGATATTCAGCAATGAGTTATGTAGCACTTAGAACAATTAAGTTAATGGACTTTCCAGACCGCATAGACAACTAGATAACTCCACCAGAATGCACAACACTTGACTTTGGATGGTCAAGGATGTGGAACATGCTGGACTGTTGCTGCTGAAAAGAAGGAACAAGGTGCCTGAACAAAAACAGAAGAGTGCAACCACAACAATGGATGCTTATTGTGAGGCTGCAAAGGGTCCCCTTACTTTTCACCCACTCCCTGGCACACAGCTTTATTGATTTTTCACTCTTCAAATCTTCCGGCACACCCTTCCAAACCTCAGCACTGTGAACAACCTTTAACTCCTAACATTTCACCTGCAAACAACTTAATCAAAGATTGTGAGCCAGGAGCTGAAACCTCAGTAATAAAAGTGTAGGGATTTGCTGTCACAGCTCTACAGGGAATACAGGGGCTCAACCAGCAAGATCAACTCAAAGCCTAAAAACTGGGTGAAAATGTCTAAACTGTAGAAAAGCTTTTCTTGTCCTTTCCTCCTGGAATCAGGGAGCTTCCTTCTTCTACAGACGATCCTGACATAAACACTGTTCTATGATCAACAAAAAAACATGGGGAGAAAGCTGATAAAGTAGGACATTTTTTCAAACATTTTTACATTTCCATCTTGTTTTGTTTTCATAATAAATCCTTTTGAGTGTAAAGCTGACAAACCAAACGCACTGTCACTGAGTCAATCCCGACTCATAGCAACCCAAGAAGTTGGAGTAGAACTGCCTCATAGAGTTTCCAAGGAGCCCCTGTTGGATTTGAACTGCTGACCGCCTGGTTAGCAGACGTAGCACTTAACCACGATACCACCAGGATTTGAATGTAAGGGGAGTACTAACAGTTTTGTTGTAGAAACAGATGACAGGACTTGCCCAAGGCACACTGTAGGTGACTATCCAACACTCACTGTCACTGAGTTGATTCTGACTCATAGTGACCCTATAAGGCAGAGCAGGCTGCTCCATATGGTTTCCATAAATCTTACAGAAGCAGAGTGCCACAGTCTTCCTCCTAAAGAGCTGCTGGTGGGTTTGAACCACTGACTTTTTGGTTAGTAGCAGAGTGCTTTAGCCACTGCAGCACCAAGGCTCCTTTAGGAGGTCACTAAAACCCAACGCCGTTGAGTCAATGCTGACTCATAGTGGATCCTATAGACACAGCAGAATTTCCCCACAGAGTTTCCAAAGAGGGCCTGGCAGATTGGCACTGCTGACCTTCGGTTAGCAGACAAGGCACTTAACCACTATGCCACTGGGATTTCCTTAGGAGGTCACTAGCAGGGAAGACTTAAAACCCAGGTCTCTGACTCCTAATCAACACTGATTCTATTTTCCTTGGGGAGTGATAAATCTACAGAATTCTGCAGGACAAGGACAGAGAAAAATTCAAGTGATGACAAGCAGATCTCTGGGGAGGTCTGACTCGGGACCCACGTTGGCTCCCAGGGCCCTCAGGGGACCTTACCACCTGGTTCCCATCCGTTTGCTTCCGTTGTCAGGGCCTGAAGGATGCTGTGGTTCTTCAACTCTGAAATCTACAGGGACAGCTGAGCTTCAGTGTGAGGTGGCACCCATGTCCCTCATCCATGCAAACACTCCCACCTGCTGTACTGAATGCCCTTTGAACTGGAGGACAGATGGATCTAATCTGCCCCATGGGCCATTCAAATCTAGTCTTAAAATGCAGTACTTGGAAAAACCCAGTTACAACATAAAAGTCAGACCACGTTGTATTCCACTGTACTTTATACTCGGCTTTGTTACCGCAATTACCTCACCAAACAGAGGTTGTTTTACCATGTTTGTACCCCGTACTCCCTCCTGAGTGTGAGTTCCTGGAGGGCAGGTCTGAGATCCTGTGTCCCCAGGACTTAGCACAGTACCTGGCACCACAGTATACAACAAAAGCTTGTATTGGCAGAAGGTGTGGAGGTGTGGGAGATACATACCGGAATTCCTCTGAAAGTAGGGAGAACACAATTCTTCTTGTCATGTGGTGGAGAGCACACGACAGCAGACACTCTTTCAACCTGTAAGACACAACTAGGGTCAATCTCACGGGTATACATCAGTCCTGCACAGGTGACAGCTTCACACGTTGCATTTTTCCCAGTGTCCCTCACAATGGATGAGCTCCAGAGAAGTCACTGAAAGGAGTACTGGGAAGGATCACTGTCTTATCTGGTCTTAAAAACTGAAAAAAAGCTGAATGTTCTCTCAAAAACCTCATACAGATGTCTTCTCTGTGTAAGTAAAGTTTCTAAGGCAATGCCATAGAACCTGACTACTCACTCAGCCAAACTTTTCCCTGAAACAACAACAAAATTAAATACAACAACTGGCCAACTGTAACTCATGTCACAGGTTCAGAGTTGATTTCCCTAATCTGTTTTTTTTTTTAATCCTATAAATCAATAAGGAAACAAAAACCCAGTAGAAAAACAGGCTAAGGACATGGGCAGTCCACATACAAGGAAACCATAAATACTTCTTAAACATTTGAAGAACTGTTCATCCTCACTCATAATATAAGAAATGTCGATTAAAACTACTCTGATGTAATACAAGGTCCGACAATTATATCCGTGAACTTAATTGTTCTAAGTGCTACATACCTCATTGCTGAGTATCACTATAGACACCTTTGAAGTACTCCACTTGGAAAGCTATGCACCGATGCCAGCACCTAGTCCATTCTTTCTGGAATGGCCATTGTGCATGGTGACAAGGCGGCAAGTTCACAAACTTAACTGCATAGTTGCCTGTGAGGGAGCTTTTAGCCAGTAAACAAATAACTATGTTGGAACACCCTCCCTACTCACCTAACTTGGCCCCCATGACTTTTTTCTTTACCCAGAGATAAAGGAAATATTGACAGGAAGACATTTTGATAGGATTCAGGACATCAAGGGTAATATTACAACAGCTCTCATGGCCATTCCAGAAAAAGAGTTCCAAAATTGCTTTGAAGAGTGGACTAGGTGCTGGTATCAGTGTGTAGCTTCCCAAGGGGGGTACTTCAAAGCTGACTGTAGTGATATTCCACAACAAGGTTTCTAGGATGAGTTCTAGGATGAGTTCGTGAATGTAATTGTCAGACCTCGTATTTTTGACTTCTCAGACTAGCACAAGTCAAGAAGCTTACTAACACACTGGTTGGCTACAGTCTGAAGTACAGTATCACGCTGGAGAGCAAGTTGTTGCCATCTCTCTAGTGTGACAAGATCTGACAAAACAATTCCTGCTTTGTACCTTCTAACTTTGCAATTTCATTCTAGGAACTTATTCAATAGATAAAATCCATACGCACAATGACGGATTCACTGTAGCACTGTTTATAATAGCAAAAGGCTGATAAAACCTTAAGTGTCCACTAATGGACGGATTAAACAAATTAAAGCATATCTACTTCATAAGAACCTATGCAGCCATAAGGGAGAACAAGTGCCCATGTGAGAAAGTTCCATATGGGCAATATGGAACTACCTTCATGATAAATGAAGTGAAAACAGCAAAGGATGTATGTCTAGTCTACCATTTGCATTTTTCTAAAAAAATAATAACCACTTTTCTGTCAGTTTGTCATACTGTGGTGGCTTGTATGTCACTGGGATACTTGAAGTTTTGCCACCAGTATTTTAAATATCAGCAGAGGCATCTTCAGTGGACACATTTCCATTGAGCTTCTAGACTAAGTAAGGCTAGGAAGAAGGAGCAGGTGGTCTCCTTCTGAAAAGAATTAGCCAGTGAAAACCTTATGAATAGGAGCAGAACACTGTCTAACATGGAGATGGAAGATGAGCCCCTCGGGTTGGAAGGCACTCAAAAGACAACTGGGGGAGAGCTGCCTCGTCAAAGTAGAGCTGATCTTAATGACGTGGATGGAATCAAGCTTTCTGAACTTTTCATTTACTCAAAACGAGAAGAAACAGCTACAAAATCCATTACTAACCAGAACATGGAATACACGAAGTATGAGTCTAGGAAAATTAGAAGTTACCACAAATGCAATGCAATGCATAAACACTGATACCCTGGGCATTAGTGAGCTGAAATGAAGTGGTATTGGTTATTTTGAATTGGACAACTGGTCTACTCTGTAGGGAATGACAAACTGAAGAGAAGTAGCGTTACAATTCATTGTTAAACAGAACATTTCAAGATCTATCCTGAAGTACAAGCCTGCTGGTAATAAGATAGTCTCCATACGCCTATACCGAGGATCAGTTAGTAAGACTTCACTCAAATTTATGCACTAACTGTTAAGGTCAAAGATGAAGAAACTGAAGATTTTTACCAATTTCTGCAGTCTGAAATTGATCAAACATGCGATCAAGATGCATTGATCATCACTGGTGATTGGAATGTGAAAACTGGAAAGAAGGAAGGCTCAGGAGTTGGAAAACATGGCCTCAGTGATAGAAATAACTCCAGAGATCACATGGTAGAGTTCTGAAGACCAATGGTCCCTTCATTACAAATATCTTTTTTCAGCAACATAAATGATGACTATACACATAGACCTTGATAGATGGAATAAACACGAATCAAATTGAGTACATCTGTGAAGAGAGATGACGGAAAAGCTCCATATCATTAGTCAGAACAAGGCCAGACGCTAACTGCAGAGTAGACCATCAATTGCTCATATGCAAGTTCAAGGTAAAGCTGAAGAAAATTAGAGCAAGTTCACAAGATCAAAAATATGACCATGAAGATATCCCACTTGAATTTAGAGACTGAATTAGTCATCAGCCTTTCCTTGTCCTGGGAGTGTCTCAGCGCAGGAACCTCAGGTCCAAAGGAGGTGCTCTGCTCTTGGTGCTGGTTTCTTGGTGATGACAGCTTCCCAACTCTGCTTGCTTTCCGTTCCCTTTATGTCTTGTAAGATAAAAGGTGGTGCAGGTTTCCCCAGGAAAACTCCCTTGATATTAGATCAGGGATGAGATCTGAGCAAGGGTGTCACATCTCACCCTAATCCTCTTTAACCGGAGGTAGAGATTATGATTTATCGCACAAAGGAAAACCACGAAATGGAGGACAACCACTCAATACCGGGAATCACGGCCTAATCAAGTTGACATATATTTTCGGGAGAAGGAGGGTGCTGTAGAAGAAACACAATTCAATCCATGACAAAGACCATCTCAGGAAGTGATCTGACTCACTGAACACTAATGACCGAAGACCACACGAGTTGCAGAATGAACATCGAAAACATCACATACGAAGAAAGCGAGAGGTCATTAAAAAGGCAGGAAAGCAAGACCAAACCGGATGTCAGAGGAGACTCCGGAACTTGCTCTGGGAGCTCCACTAAAGTCTTTTCAGCATCGCAGCAACACAAAAGCCCCCACTGACAGATGGTTGGTAGCTAGGCACGAGGTATATTGGCTGGGAATCAAACCTGGGACTTCTGCATGGAAATTCTACCACAGAACTCCCACTGTTACCAGTAACAAAACGTGTTCTCAGAAACATACAGTGATTCCAAGGAAAATGTGAGCCTATGAGATAGAATGGGCCACACAAACCAGAGACTACATCAGCACGAGACTGGAAGAACTAGATGGTACCCATCAATGACCACCCTGACCAGGAACACAACAAAGGGTCCCTGAAAGAGCAGAAGAGTGGGTTGCAGAACTTGAACTCTAGTAAAAAGACCAAACTTGATGGTCTGACATAGAGTAGAGGGTCCTTGGAAGATATGGTCCCCGGACTCTCTGTTAGCCTAGAACTAAAACCATTCCCAAAGCTAACTCTTCAGACAAAGATTAGATTGGATTCTAAGATGTAAAACAATACTAGTGAAGAGAGTGCTTCTTAGCTTAAGTAGATACAGGAGACTAAATGGAAAACTCCTGTCCAGAGGTGAGATGAGAAGGCAGAAGGGGACAAACCAAAACCAAACCTACTACTGTTGAGTCAACTCCGACTCAAAGTGACCCTATAGGTCAGAGTAAAACTGCTCCATAGAGTTTCCAAGGAGAGCCTGGTGAATTTGGACTGCCGATCTGTAGCTTTGCAGACTTAGCATTTAATTACTACATCACCAGTGTTTCCTGAAGGGTACAGGAGCTGGTTAAATGGACAAGGGAAATACAGGGTGTAGACGAAGAGTGTGCGGTCACATTGTGGGGAAAGCAAGTAGGGTCAAATAACAACGTGTGTGTCTAAGTTTCTGTCTGACAAACTGACTGAATTGTCAACTTTCACTTAAAGCATAAATAAAACAAACAAAGTACATGGTAATTCATGGTGCCGAATAACCCCTGTAGGGACTGGTAACTCATGATTCATTTCACTGTTCTTTTTCCTCTCCAACTTAGTCCCCAAACAGTGGCCAAAGATTTTTCTCTGAAGAATCAAAAACAAAAACAAAAACCTCACCGCCATGAAGTCGATTCTGACTCATAGCAACCGATTAAGACAGAGTAGAACTGCCCCTTAGAATTTCCAGGGAGCACCTGATAGATTTAACTACTGACCTTTTTGTTAGCAGTTGTAGTGCTTAACCACTACACCACCAGGGTTTTCTCTGGAAGAATAGTTCACCTATTTTCACTGCTAAGAAGAAAACCTTTCTAGAGTCCCAAAACATAAGCTTTTTCCCTCCTAGTCTGACTTCTGAATCCCACAAGGTTCCTTTTAAGAATATTTCTGGGACAAAACAAAAACCGAATGTGCTGCCATTAAGGTGATTCTGACCCATAGGAGGTCTATAGGACAGGGTAGAGTTGCCCTACAGTACAGTTTCCAAGGAGCACGCTATGGATTTTCACTGCTGACCTTTTGGTGAGCAGCCGTAGCATCGCTACAGCACCAGGGGTTCCATTTCTGGGCAAAGCAGGGAAAAAGGTAACGGACCCAGGACTGACTGCTAGGCTTGTAACACAAAAGGTGTATCACACTGAACCAAAATCTTACAGACAGTTAGGCCAGGGAGGGAGGCTAGTAAGATCAACAGCTCCAATCTATGGGTTACAGATTTCTTGGGGGATTCCTCATTTGAATTCTTCTCCCCATCAAAGCAATTACAGAACAAAATCCCATAACCCACTTAGAAAATAGGCTATCGGGAAAGACAACTGACTCAGGTGAAGAGAACCAAAACCAAAACCAAGACCAAAACCCACTGCCGTTGAGTCGATTCTGATTCATAGCGACCTCAGAAGGCACAGTAGAATTGCTCCATAGGGTTCCCAAGGAATACCTAGTGGATTCAACCTGCTGACCTTTTGGTTAGCAGATGTAGCACTTAACCACCATGCTACCAGGGAACAGAAAAAAAAAAACAACACAGAAAAAACAAACCCACTACTGTTGAGTTGGGAACAGAAAAAAAAACAACACAGAAAAAACAAACCCACTACTGTTGAGTTGGGTCTTACTCATAATGAACCTAGATGTCAGAGTAGAACCGCCCCATAGAATTTCCAAGGAGCACCTAGTGGATTTGAACTGCCAACCTTTTGCTTAGCAGATGTAACTTTTAACCACTACTCCACAAGGGTCTCCACAGAATAAAAGGTGTTTCTAATATGAGAAAGAGTAAGGACTTTCTCCTAAATAATTGTAAGCTCCATATTCTTTTGAATATGTTCTACCTTATTACACTTAATCACATACCCTAAGCCATCACCATCTTTCCCAAATAGGAATGGAGCTTACCTGCCCATCTTTTAACTCTTCCTCATTATGGAAAGAGCTCGATATTTCATTCATGACTCAGCACCATGCATTCAAGTAAGCTTTGTCCTTGGGCTCAGGAAGGGGTTTAATGAAGTCCGAGATCAGAAGCTGGAGAGCCAACTACTCTACACTGGCTGTCTTGCTTGGCAGTCCCACAGACTAGGAGTGAGAAAACAGTCCCTCTGTGCCATCACCAGGTGAAGGAGGCTTCAGTGACGACTGAAAGAAGTCCCTGAGGTCTTTGAAGTCTCAGCCCTACAAAAAAAAATGTAAAAAAGAAAACTGGTTTAATCATTCCATTAGGTCTCTGTTGAGAAAGATGGACTTTCAAAATCTTTAAGCAGCTGTGAATTTATTCTCAATAAATAAACGGCCTACTTCTCACTTAGGCCATACCCACAACTGATTTTATGCTTCAGCTCATTGTTGCAGCACAGGGTCGTTATGAGTCAGAACCGACTCGATGACATCTAACAACCACCTCTTACTGCCCAGACCACAGGACAGGGAAAAAAAGGGTCCTGCAGGAGGCAGGGGGCTAGGTGCTTAGTGCTGTCTAAAAGGCAGCAGCACCCACTCTGAGAGGTGAGGCCTGCTGTGATGATGAAGTTACTGGGCTCTAGGGCAGCTTATCAAAGACAGGAGGCAAACAGGTGACACCTTGGTGGCTGCTCTACACTGAATTACTCAGGTGTTGCTCAGGACTCAGACTCAGCGCGGGTCTGGGGGCTTAAAAGACTAGACCTAGTTCCTCTGATGGTAGAAACTCAAAATGCAATACAACATCGTCCTCTTCCCTCGGTTATCACTGATGATTCCTGTAACAGCTGTCCAGCCAGTTTGACTCTTTCATCTCTTTCATGTCCCAAGAGAAGGGCTGGACAGGACCATACATACCTCATCACGTGACAGCTAGACATAACAGAAGCAGGTCACCCTGAAAACCATATGAGATCAGAAGTGGGCAAGTAGCTCACACACCTGACAGTCAAAGAGCACAGACTCGGGTCATGAAAAGAGGAAGATGGCCTCTCTACGAGGTCAGCTCTGCACTGTGGGATATGATTCAAGCTCCTCCAAAATCATCAGCTAGTAACAAACTAGAATCTTTGTCAAGAGCAGAAGGCTTTGATCTTAATCCTTGGAATTAAGCAGGCATACTTCCTAACTCTTGGGCTGGACATTTGGCTCACTGGAATCTACAGGAGGGGAGCAGCAGCACGGGGTGCGGGTGGCGGCGGCAAAGTGCCTTTGGAACAAGAGAGCTAGTTCTCTCCCTACAGCCTCTGAGGCTTTGGAGTCTGCCTTCTTTTCTCTCAGCTCAGCCTTGGTCTCCATGGCAACACAAGACAAAAACACTCTCATATCAACCAGCCTTGCCAGGCAACAAGCAGGTGTGGTCAGCCTTCGCAGGACACTCTTTGTCCCTGTGTGTGTGAAAGGAACCAAGAAGCACAGTAAAAGGGCCAGCTTTACACACCTGCTAGGGCCTCAGCTCTGGCTGGACCCCACTGGAGGCTTCCACGGAGATGGAAACTGTGTTAGAAAAAGGAAAGAGCAAAAACACTTCACACAAGCAAATACCGGAAGTTGGGAAGTCACTCTGCAATATTAGCGAGTTTACAGAGACCTGAGGAAATATTCCTGCTGCAAAGACAGATCCTTTTCAAACCAATCATATAGTAGGCAGCCGGCTTAGACAAGGGACTACACTAAGGGTGGCTTACTGGAGCTAAAACTCTCTGAGTAGGTATTTAGAAACTGGATGGGTATCTTGTGTTATCAGGGGTCACACAGGTATGACAGTTCACTGATCCTCGCATCAGGCTTGTCTCCCGGCGGATCCCCATCCCCCGCCCTTCCCTCGCGGCCTCCACGCAGTTGGGTGCTACAAGGACGCAGCCAGGCGCCTGGGAGCACCACCAGGTTCAACGTCCTCAGAGCAGAGCCGCTGAAAACACTACGGGCCAATTTGGGGGGCACAAGGTTGGGCGCTTGACGCCTGTGATGCGCAGAGATCGTAACTGAGATGCCGGTGAAGCAAGGGGCTGCCTAGGGACCCGGACACAAACGTTCCCACTGCGGGAAGAGGAAACTCAGAAAAAACAATTTGCCTTAGGTCACGCAGCGAGTCCACGGCACAGCCTTACTGTCTTCTAGTTGGGATTTTCTCCCAGATCCGCAGCCCCCTGCCTCGTCTCGTCTTAGGATGACCACTGCGCCACATTCCCCTTTTCTACGAAGCTCCGGGCTCACCAGACGAATTACCAGCACCTTTTGAAACGGTATCTCACAGCTCCCGCAGGGGCTTCTCTACGCATGCCCACCTCACCTCTCTGCAGCGTACCTCCCCTTCCCCGTGCCCGAAAACTACACTTCCCGGCAGGCAGCGGAAACTGCACGCTGTGAAGCCAGTATGGAGAGCCGAGAGGGTCAATCCGCGCCACCGTGTTTGCCTCTCGCTGAAATAACTCACTACGGTGGAGTCGATTCCGACTCACAGTGACCCTATAGACAGAGTAGAACTGCATCATAGAGTTTCCAAGGAGCACCTGGCGGATTTGAGCCTCCAAGCTTCTGGTTAGCAGACGTAGCACTTAACCACTACTCCGCTTGGGTTTCTTGCCGCTCAGGTGACAGGTCAAAATTGCCTCCGCCCCTCGGGTGGGAGGGGCCGACTGCCTTGATAGGGCCGGGCTCTGCAGCCGCGGACCGGTCCACCGCCCGCTGCCCGCCGAGGGGACAATGTGGCCGCTGCTGCTGGCCGTGCTGCTGCTGGCCATCCTCTACAAAGGTTACTTGTTGCTGTTCACCGACAGCTCCCCGAACCCCTTCTCCGAGGACGTCAAGCGGCCGCCCGCGCCTCTGGTGACCGACAAGGAGGCCAGGAAGAAAGTTCTAAGACAAGGTCAGCGGAAGGAATCCGGGGGTCCGGGCGTCCTCACTGGCATCCTCGCGGCGAGACCTCATCATCTGCTTGTGTCCTCATTCTAGGGTGCCCCGAACCAGGCCTCAGTTTCCCCATGTAACGTGCTGAGTAGGCTTCCTTCCTTAGGACTTAGGTGGGCAGTGTGGGGTCCGCTCCTGGCGAGCGCCTTCGGGTGCAAGGTCTTTGGGTGACCTAGTTTTGGCTTCGCAACTTGGCATCCTGGCGACTCACGGATAGACAAGAGGGGACCTTTCCCCTACTGGTCTCTGGCCTGAACTTGTTCCACGAACCTACCACGTGGGCTCAGGGGCGTGGATTGGTGCAAAGACATCGCTTCAGACTTGCCGTGTCTTTGTCACTTGATTTGACAGTCTGTCAAGTGATTTGATTTGATGCGGGCCAACTCAAAGAGTTGGGCGCAGCTTCTCCAACTTTGCAGAATGCTGGTGGCCAGATCCGCTGTCTCTTCAACCAGAATACCTCCATTGCCGTCTTTAAAACATATCATGGGGCTGCCTGTGAGGTCTGATGAGAAAGTATTATTGAAAAATAAAAACAAGAAAATAGGGTCCTTTTCACTTACAAGGAAACCCTCGTGGGGTAGTGGTTAAGGGCTAGGGCTGCTAACCAAAAGGTGGACAGTTCAAATCTGCCATGTGCTCCTTGGACACTCTACGGGACAGTTCTACTCTGTCCTATGGGGTCGCTATTTGGTTGGTTTGGGTTCACTTAAAAACTTTAGAATTCTGTGTGACACGTCTTTCTACACAGGCGATGCAGTGGAAGGACTCATAGTCTGAACTTCTGAGCCAGGTTTCTAACTTGCACTCTTGTGACTAGCGTAGTTATTAGCAAGCTGCCTCGCTTATCTGGGCTGGTCTGTATATGAGATAACTAGTTTAATTGTTCTTCAGATCAAATTGTGACACATTGGTGAGTCTGAAATCAATTTAGTGAGTTACAGCTAGTGTTTAAAAATGTAGAATAGAAAATTTTAGCTATGGCAAGCATTATTGTGAAATATCTGCTTCAGGCATATGCATTATATACTCACATGTGTTCTGAGTTGTGATATAAAATATATTTTTCACTGCAAGACTCTCTAAAGTAGTTGGAAAGCTAACAAGTTTGCCAAGTCCTCTTGGAGCTTGTAAGTTCCAAATGTTGGTTTATCGGAGTAGGTGACCCCTTCAAGAACAGATCCTGTGTCGAGGTGCCCAGAGAGCACCCCCAGAGGACACCATGCACTGTCCAGTTTGGTTAGGTCCTGCATCCTCAGCCCTGCCTCCACTGCGCCTAGACTCCACCTTGCTAAGGGGTGGTGCTGGAATATCTCAGAGCAGCAGCCTCTGAGATGTATTTTGCTTTATTTTTTTTAACATTTAAAAATACTTTACTAGGTACAGTAATTAAAATGGTTCATGAAGTGTTTTCTCAGGGAGAAAAAAGTATTTTCTTGGACAGAGAAAAGTATAAGTGGGATACCTTTTTTAAAAATTTTATTTTTATTATGATTAAGTGGAAGTTTACAATCCAAGTTAATTTGCCATATAAAACCCTGAGCACCTGCCTCTGTGCAGCTGTCTGCTCTCCTCATCCTGTGACAACACACGCCTCCTTTCCACTGCGCACTTTCTGTACCCACTCAGCCAGCGCTTGTCCTCTACTCTCCACCTTCTCCTCTTCCCACTAGAGAGGAAATAGTTGGGCAACTTCATATATATATTAAACCATAAAGTACACACACCACCTGCATTGCTCTATGTCCTATTGTCCAGTCCAATCTTCGTCTGAAAAGTTGGCCTCAGTACTGGTTTCAGCTCTGGGCTAGTAGCGAGTCTGGGGGCTATGTTCTCAGGAGACTCTCCAGGTTGTAGGGCCATCAAGTCTGGTCTTTTAATAGAATTCTGGATCTGCACTCCCCTTTTTCTCCTGCTGCATCAAGGACTCTACATTGTGTTCCCCATCAGGGCTGTCTTGGAGGGTAGCTGGGCACCATCTAGTTCTTCTGGTCTCATGCTCATAGAGTCTCCCAGTCATATGGACCCTCTATCTCCTGGGCTCATACTTTCCTTGTGTCTTTGGTGTTTTTCTGTCCATATCTTTTGCCCCATATTCTTTCCATCTGCTCTGGGTGAGTTGAGACTAATTGATGTTCGTCAGATGGCAGCTTGCTGGCTTTAAGACTCCCAGGCACCACTCACCAATATGGGATGCAAAACAATTTCTTAGAAAAAAGTTAACTATATAAATTGACCTTGATGCCCTCTGAAACCATGGTCCCCAGATTCCTGTCCCTGCTACTCTGTCCTTTAAAATGCCGGGTTACATTAAATAATTTTTTAGCTTATGGTGTAGTCCAGTTGTGCTAGACTGTAGTCCAGTTGTACTGTGGCTGTCACTCCCTTCACCTAACTGAATTCTTGTCAACTATCTAGTCTATGAATAACCCTCTCCCTCCCTCTTCACCCTTGTAGTGATCAAAGAGTATTTTCTTCTGTACATAAGCCTTTTCTTAAGTCCTTGTAATAGTGGTCTCATAAAGTATATGTCCTTTTGAAGCTGACTGATTTCATTCAGCATAATGTCTTCCGGTTGATTTCCGGTTATGAGATTCTTCCTAAAATCTTCATTGTTCTTTATCATTGCATAGTGTTCTGTTGTGTATATATACTATAATTTGTTTATCCATTCGTCTGTTGATGGGCACCTAAGTTGATTCTATCTTTTCGCTATTGTGTGTGTGTATCTGTGTGACAGCCCTTATCTCTCCAGGATATATTCCAAACAGTGGGATTGCTGGATCACATGGTATTTCTACTTCAAGTTTTCTAAGAAAGTGCCAAATTGCTTTCCACAGAGGTTGTACCATTTTACATTTGCACCAGCGGTGTAGAAGAGTTCCAGTCTCTCCATAGGCTTTCCAGTATTTGTTATCTTGTCTGTTTTGGATTAATGCCAGCCCTGTTGGGGTGAGATGGTAGCTCACTGTAGTTTCAATTCAGATTTCTCTAGTGGCTAATGATTGTGAGCATTTCCTCATGTATCTTTTGGCTGCCTAGATGTTTTGTTTGGTGAAGTGTCTGTCACCTTTACCCTTTCTTTAACTGGGTTGTTTGTCTTTTTCTTGTGGATAGTTTTCAGCACCTTGTAGATTATGGAGATTAGATGTCGATCAGATATGTGTTTCCCAGATATTTTTTTTCCCAGACTGTATGTTAAGTCTTCGTATTCATGAGCAGGTTTTCTCCGCTTGTGTAAGTATCTTTTGGTTTCTTGCCGTAGGGTCTTGTAATTTTCTTTGTCTAGGTCTCTAACATCTCTGCTTAGATTTATTCCTAGGTATTTTATCTTTTTAGGAGCTATTGTAAATGGTATTGATTTGGTGATTTCCTCTTTGATGGTCTCTTTGTTGGTATAAAGGAATCCTGCTTATTTATTTACATTTATCTTATGTTCTGAAACTTTGCCGAACTCTTTCATTAGTGCCAGTAGTTTTTTTTTAAAGTGGATTCTTTAGGGTTTTTGGTGTATAAGATCATATCATCTACAAGTAGTAACATTTATATGTTTTCTTTACTGATGCAGATGCCCTTTATTTCTCTATCATGTTTGATTGCTCCAACTAAAACCTCTAGTGTAATGTTGAATAAAAGTGGTGACAATGGGCATCCTTGTTTGGTCCCTGAATTTTTTCATTCAAAGCGAAATACATTTTATACACATTTTTTTTCTGTGTAGCATCCATGACCTCAGTGCAAACTTTGGCAGGAGTTTTCACATCAGCAGTATTTATAAGGGTCCATTCTTGAGCTCACAATTTATAACTGCTGATCAAGCATTCCATTGCCTCTTCTGTTTAAGCTAAACGGAATTAAGAAAAACCCTTTGAGAGCATCTGACAAATTACGCAATCCCCTAAGCCCTTCCTGGTTTCTGGTCCTGACTTCTAACCTTGGAAGTGGAGCCACTCTGCCATCCTCACTCCTGTAAACCTGTTGTTGCCAAATCAATTCCAACTCATAGTCACCCTACAAGACAGGGCAGAACTGGCCCACTGAGCCCCCAAGAAGCACATGGGGGACCTGGACTGCCAACCCCCCAGTAAGCAGCAGTTGTTCCCAACCACCAAGCCACCAAGCTCTTGCTTTTTCCTTTGGGCTGTGATTTTAATGCAAGCTCCAGATCCCATAGCTCTTGGTGGCACCCTTGATCCAAGTTCTCCTGTCCTAGAGTTCAGAGTGGATCCTGGTGGCACTGACACTACATGTTAAGATTTGTTTCTCCTGAGATAAAGTAGGAACCATGGCAGTGCAGTAGCCAAGAGCTCAGCCATCAGCTGAAAGGTTGGCGTCTCGAATCCACCAGCCACTGCCCCCCTGCCGCCCAGATCCCCAGGGGCAACTCTACACAGTCCTACAGGGATGCTAAGAATTAGAACTGACTTGACAGCAATGGCTTGATTTTTTTTTTAATATTTAATTTTGCTTTAAGTGAAAGTTTATAGTCCAAATCAATTTGCCATATAACGCCCCCTACACACACCACTATGCGTCTCTAACTGTCCCTCTCATCCCCACATCTATGACAGGAAACCCCTCTTCCTTTCCCTTGTACTTCTGCTTCCATTCAGCCTTCTCCTGTTCCCCTCTACCCTCTCATCTCTCCTCTGCACAGGAGTGGTTTAGACAGCCTCTGAGACATGTTTTATAATGCTGAGTGGCTCCATCCCCAAGTACTGCAACACCACCAGGCTGCCTCACTGGTGCCCGCAGACCCTGCAGCTGCTGAAGAGGAATGACTTTTGCAGACAGCTTTCCAGGAACGGGCCCCCTGCTCCATAACATTCTCCCTTCCCCACCTTATCTTCTTATCTGCAGGGCCCTGGTGGTCCAGTGGTTGCCGATTCAAACCCACCAGCTGCTTCTTGGAAACCATACAGGGCAGTCCTCCTCTGTCTTACAGGGTTGCTGTAAGTCAGAATCAACTCTATGGCAACAAGTTTGGTTGTCTCTGCACATAGGCTTCTCAGCTGGTATTATTGGCAGCCTCCACTTGTTTTTGTGCTAGTGGTTCATCGATTCTACTTTCTTTCATTGTAAGGAAAATTCCCAAATACATAGTGGCTTTACTTAAGCCAGTTCAGGTCACTTCTGCTTCTTTGACTTTCTATTGAATTGTCTTAATTCTGTATTTTATTATTTTTATAATTTTATTTGTTATCTATTGTTTCTATTTCCTGTCTGTGTATGCTTTCTTGTAGCCTGTTCTATTTGCCATTATGTTGTGCTGCATTTTGCCTCATCTCTTTCCTAATCTCTTAGCCAAGCCAAAAGAGTTGTAAGTATTAATCTTTGTATTCTACCTCTGATACTTCCCAGAAGTTCTCTTCATGTGGACAGTTTTTTTGATCCTTTGTTTTGGGAGCTTTCTGAAGCCACTGTGGTATGTCTCTTTAAGTGATCTGACATTGGCTATTGCGACTCAAAGGCACTTGGCTTTGGCTATTGTCTCTGAGTCATCAGTAAGTTGCAGAATTTATTTGATGTTTGCTTATTATGTTCTAGCTTTTTGTTTTGTTCTGAAATGTCCAAATTGACTTGTTATGTGTGCTAGTTTTGTTACTGGCACCTTTGAAGCTCTTACCCCCTGTCACCAGGTGGGTAGAGCTGTTACTTGCCATGCAAGCCCAGGAGTCCCTCTACTTTTCTTGTATACATTAAGCTCAGGTATCCAGGTAGTCAGTCATCAAGTGTGTGGTGCAGCCTTTTTCCCACTGTCCTAGATGGCAAGGGTGATTGGTGTAAGCACAGGTGTCTACCTGCAAGCACTAAGAAAGTCGGGAATGACAGCCATCCCTGAGTGCCTGTGAGGATGGCATGTCCCCTTATGTTGATTCTAGGTGAAGGAACTGTTTCTGTCTTGAATTTCTGGCTAAGGGATGTTTGTAGATTTTTTTTTTTCCCATTCTTCCTCCGGTTTGTTAACTTGTTCCCTCTTTGAGTCTAGGAGAATGGCTCAGGGCAGGCTTAAGGAGTTCTGCTTCAAGTTCGGTTAATGGCATGGGACTCTGGAGTCAGATGCAATGCAGAGAAGGGAGGGGGGAGTACTGGGAAAAGGGAGAGAGGTTTGTCCCAAAGGAAACATTTAGATCCACACTTTGTAGGTATATGCAAGCCACTTAACTTTTGATGACCAAGTGCAACTTCTCACTGGCTCGGGATGCTCAAATACGGTGTCTGGTACTCTGTCTCTCATGCTGAGGAAGATGCCTTCCAAATGCTACCACTCGATTCAGCATATCAGCTGCAGCCCCTTCCCAGAGGGTCAGGTGTGACCAATGCTATGTGCCTCTGGACCTACTCTCCCTTTCCCATTGCTCAGTCCTATTTCTCAACTTTCCCTTTGATGTTTAAGGCTCCTAGAATGTCATGTGTGATCGATTCATTTGTTCTCATGGGTCTTTGTTGTTAGAGGGATCACAGGAAGCATCTACCTACTCTGCCATGTTGTCCCCACCTCCAGACTAGTTCAGATCACACCTAATTGTTTTATCTACTTGGCCAGTCCTGAGTATGTCCAAGGTAAAGGCAACTTAGACAGCAGCTAAACTGCTCTAGAGGTATTTCATGTTATATAAGCTGAAGAATCCCATTTTGGTTTTTGGTTTCTGTGTCTGTGCTTTTCCTCTCCTCCTGCCTAAGAAGCCTGTCTGTCCCTTTCCCCACCTCCATGAAGCTTTTTCAGTCAGCCGAGTGCCAGAGAAGCTGGATGTGGTGGTGATCGGCAGTGGCTTTGGGGGCCTGGCTGCAGCTGCGATTCTGGCCAAAGCTGGGAAGCGAGTTCTGGTGCTGGAACAGCATACCAAGGCGGGGGGCTGCTGTCACACCTTTGGACAGGGTGGTCTTGAATTTGACACAGGTAAGACTTACGTAGAAAAGGGTTGGGAGCATGGCCGTATGTTTCAGAACCTTGGAACAGCCATTGGGGGACAATATTGGGCATCTCTGTTGTTTTAGGGGCCCTGTCTTCTCTCTCGTTACCACTTTCCTGGTCTGACTCCCATGCTTCCACTGGCACCTGCAGTCAGCAGGGATGTAGTGGTTTCTGCTGTGATAATCTCCCTAGAGGAGGGTGGACTGTCAATCTCTTCTACCTTGTTTCCTTGTTCCCCTTTCCAGTGTTGAGTCCTCCAATCCCCATGATACCCTCTGTATTTTTCCATCTCCCAACAGGAATCCATTATATTGGGCAGATGCAGGAGGGCAGCATTGGCCGTTTTATGTTAGACCAGATCACTGAAGGACAGCTGGACTGGGCTGCCTTGTCATCTCCCTTTGACATTATGGTACTAGAAGGGCCCAATGGCCGGAAGGAGTTTCCCATGTACAGTGGGAAGAAAGCCTATATCCAGGGCCTCAAGGAGAAATTTCCTCAAGAAGAAGCTGCCATTGACAAGTACATAAAGCTGGTTAAGGTAATATGGACATGCTGAGGAGCTCAGCTCATCCACAACAAGGCTGACTGACCATCTTCATTAGTGGAATGACTAATGGGAGAGGCAGGAAGGGGGGAACATGTCTGTCCTGAGTGCAGCCCCTGCCTGAGTACATGTCTCTGTCCTGCTGAGCCCTGCGTCCCTATAGGCTTGGCTTAGCAGCTGCCACTGCTCCATCCGGCCCTGAGAGGGTGCCCTGCTTTCCCTGACCAAGCTTTCTGTCATGTGGTCAGATCATGCTCCTTTTCACTTCATGTGGGGCTGGTTTGAACCATTTCAAAAGAAACTGGAGCACAAAACTAAATGACTAAAGAGTATTCATCTTTATATTGCATAAGGACTTAATATCCATAATATACAAAGAACTCTTACAGTTTAACAACAAAGACAGAAAAAAAACAATCAAAACATGGGCAAAGGACTTGAGTAGTCATCTTTCCCAAGAAGAAATATCAATGGCTAACAAGTACATGAAAAAATGCTCAATGTTATTAGTCTAGGAAAATGCAAGTCAGAGCCATAACAAGATATCACTTCACACTCACTAGGATGAGTAGAATTAAAAAAATAAAATAAAATGAAACAACAGGCATTGGTGAGGATGTGCAGAAACAGGAATCTTTATTTATTGTCAGTGGGACTGTAAATGGTAGAGCCATTGCTGGAAATCAGTTTAGTGGTTCCTGAAACAGTTGAAGATGGAATTACCGTGTGAGCTAATAATTCCACTCTCATGTGGGTACCAGGAGCCCTGGTGGCAGCAGTCAGTAAGAGCTATGGCTGCTAATCAAAAGATCAGCAGTTTGAATCCACCGACTGCTCCTTGAAAACCCTATGGGGCAGTTCTGCTCTATCCTATAGGATCGTAGTGAGCTGAGTTGGAAATCGACTTGACGGCAACAAGTCAACAGGTATGTACCCAATAGACTGGAAGCAGGAATGTAAACAGGTCTTTGTCCATCAGTGTACACTGTGGCACTATTCACAATAGCAAAAAGGTGGCAGAGGTGAATTACACATTAAGTGAGGAATGCCTACACAAAATATGGTCCACACAGGGAATGGAGTATTACTCAGCCCTAAAAAGGGAAATGAAATCTGGATGCTTGCTGCCATGTAGATGAATGTTGACAGCACTTTGCTGGGTGAAATAAGTTCGACCCAGAAGGACCAACATTGTATGAGCCCATTGTATGAGCTATTTAGAACAGGCAAGTGTGTAGAGATCAAAGTTAATTAGTGGTTACCAAGAGTAGGCAGGGGGAAAGGAAAGGAAGACACAGCGCTTTGGGGAAACTGAGCTTCTCAGGGGAGATGGGAAGCTTTGGAGTTGATAGGGTAATAGGTGGATATAACCAGTGTCACTGAACTCTCCATGTGAAGATTGTTGAAATGGCAGATGATCGTTACACACACGTATACCACGTAATTTTTTTCAAGAGCTTATTTGAGTGTAGAACAGGGAAGCTTCACTAAGTACTAAAAAACAAAAACAAAAACCTAAACCTGCTGTTTTCAAGTTGTTCTGATTCATAGCAACCCCACAGGACAGAGTAGAGCTGCTCGATAGTGTTTCCAGGGAGCGCCTGGTGGATTTGAACTGCTGACTTTTGTTTTTTGTTGGGAGCTGTAGCACTTAACCACTGCCACCAGGATTTCCTCACAGGCTGTAGATTCTTATAAAAATCCTAACTGAGCAAAACTCAGCCAAGGTCCATGTTACCAGGCCATAAAGCTGGTGCAGGCTTTTGGAGAAAAGACTCTGCCCCAGGTTCCCGGAGATGGGTGTCTGTCCTCAGGCTCTTTTCCTCTCCCAGGTGGTGGCTGGAGGAGTCACCCAAGCTGTCACGCTGAAGCTTCTCCCGTGGCCGGTGGTTCAGCTCCTCAGCAAGTGTGGGCTGCTGACTCGTCTCTCTCCGTTCCTTCGGGCATCCACGCAGAGCTTGTCCGAGGTCTTGCAGCAGCTACCAGCCTCCCCTGAGCTCCAGGCAGTGCTCAGCTACATCTTCCCAACTTACGGTGGGCACTAGCTCTGGGCAGTCCTGGAGCAGAGGGTGCTCTTCTCCTGGTTCTCGGCCTTTCTTCATGAACCTGCTTGCCGAAATGGAGCAGTACAAATCCCAAGCCCTTTTGAGCTTATGAATGAGAAGTCTGTCCACCTGCTGGACTCCCTGGTAGAAATTCCTGTCATCCAGCCTCTGGATTTTTCTGTTTGACCAGGACTGTCCTCCCTGTCTTGGCAGTATGATGTTGTGCAGGGAGAATATGCCCATTGGACCCAAGATCTGGAAACTATCCCCTGTTTGGATGGAAATAAGGCCTTCTGATGATCCTGGGCCTGGGGAACACTTGAATTCTGGGATGGGCATGGCCTGTGTGCTGTCTCACCGGAAGCTGTGCTCCACCCTGAGTGGCGCAGCATGTCGGATGCCCTTGGTCATCACCCCTCCCTTCTGTAGGTGTGACTCCCAGCCGCAGCACCTTTGCCATGCATGCCATGCTGGTTGATCACTACCTGAAAGGAGCCTTCTATCCTCGCGGTGGCGCCAGTGAAATCGCCTTCCACACCATCCCTGTCATCCAGCGGGCTGGGGGCGCTGTCCTCACACGGGCGCCTGTGCAGAGTGTGTTACTGGATTCAGCTGGAAAGGCCTGTGGTGAGAGCTCTTTCCTGGGCTAGGGGTGGGAGAGAGTGGATGGGAGAGAGTGGGTGCAGAGAAAGGAAAGCAGGGTGGGAGAGACCAGGTGCAGAGAGAGGAAAGCATGGATGGAGAAGCTGTAGAGGAAGTCACCTCCTCATGGGGAGTTAAAAGCTCAGATCCACGCCAGAGCAGGAGCTAGGGCATAGTGATAGGGCCGGAGGTAAAAAGGGACCAGAAAGAAGAAACATTGCTCAGTACCCAATTAATAATTTTTTCAATAGGCAATAGTATTTATCCAGTAATGCGTTAACTTTTTTAGTGTAGGGGCCAGGTATTTTCATCTTTGTATCTGTAGGTTTTACCACTTAAGCAAACCAAAATTCAAACTCTTGCCCTTGAGTCCATCCTGCCTCATGGGAACCTCAAGTGTTAGAGAGCAGAACTGGCCCACAGTGTGTTCTTGGCTTAGTCTTTATGGGAGGAGATCGCCAGGACCTTCTTCCTTAGCACCACTGGGTGGGTTTGAACTACCAGCCACAAGGTTAGTAGTTGAGCGCAAACCATTTGCAGCACCTAGCACTTAACAGAGGTTCAATAAAGATTGATTCTGAAATGGTAGAATGAGTGAGTCACTTGGACAGTCCCCGGGGCAGCATGGAGGCCAGCAGAATGCCATGTCCTCACCTGTAACAGTGGAGGAGGGCCTGGCATCTCATCTCCTGCCTCAGATCTGTGCAGTTACCTACACAGAGACTCCAATTCCATGGAAGATGGACTCTGTGAGGAGGCAGTTTGTGCAAGAGCAGATTATGCAAATGAAACAGGTCATACTTGTCAAGGAGCTGATTGAGCAAGCAGCGAGGAAGGGGATTGAGTGACATGAGGATACAGGGCTGGTGTGATGGTGAAATTGCAGAGAAGACTTTAAGGGAGTAGGTGGTTAGTGGGCAGACTGGTGCCCTAGAGAACAAGGAGAAGAGGCTATCAGTGATCTCTGAGAATGCGTTTGTAAGAGATTGAGAGGTTGCTGGGTAGGAAGAGAGAGAGGTGGTGGTTGTGCAAGGTTTTCCCGAGGTATGTGAGCAAGTTGTCCTTTCTGCTGAGAAGGGCCCACAGAACAGGTGGGATGATCAGATCAATTGAATTCAGAATAAACTTAGTACTTTCCATGTACCAGACAATAAAAGGTAGGAGAGAAGAATATAAGTGCCAGTCTCTAACTCACGAAGATTCCAACCACATAGGGAAGATTATGGCAATATAAGTTAAGTGACAGAATAGAGGCATATACTTGGGATGGAAGTGACATAGAAGACGGTGGACCAGGGAAGTCCTCACAGAGGACTGAGGTGTTCCAGCCAGGTCCTAAAAGATGAGGAGAAGCTAGCTTGTGGTGGGGTTGAAGGCAGTTGTTCCAGGCAGGGAAAAGCACCTCTGAAAGCGTGAAACTGTGGAACAGCTGAAGATTTCCAGGCATCTAAGAGTGTTAGGCTCAACTATAAGAAAGTGCCATTTTTACAGGTCCAAAAAATGTTTGAATGTCCATTGTTTCCAATGGTTCTACTTCATAGTTCAGTGAAAGCAGCAAGGGATGAGGTGGGCACGTAGAAGGGACCAGATCATGGAAGGCTGCTGCAAGGCTTTGGGATTCCTGTTGTAGAGGGAGAAGTGTCCTTGAAGAGTTTTAAGGGGAATCAAACCAAACCCATTGCTGTCAGTCAGTTCCGACACAAAGCAGCCCTATAAGACAGAGCAGACCTGTCCTCTGGGATGCCTGAGGCTGTAAATCTTTAGGGAAGCCAAATGCCACATCTTCTGTGCAGTGGTCAGGAGGTTCAAGCTGCTGATCTTCATTTAGCAGATGAGCACCTAACCGCTGCACTACCACCAGGGCTCATCTTACGGAGACTATTAAGGTGAGATAGAATTCTGGCAGGGGTGAAGAATGAAGAAAGAAGGGTGTCTGCCCTTGAGCTTTGCTGGGCTTGGCTAAAGAAGAGAGAGTAGTCTGAGAGGGGGTTGGGGTAACAGGTGTGGGGGTGAGTGGGGAGAGAGCTAGGGGAGGGAAACAGCAGAAGCCAGTGTGGGGTAGCTTGGCAGTGCTTGAGGCTATTCTGCTTGCTTCACCATTCTGCCTGGGGTCCGTCCTGCCCGGCTCAAGGAGGGCTGGACTCCCAGGTCCAAGAAAATGAAGTATAGGCTGGGGGAGATCCATGAGGGGTATGAGCCTTTCTTTACCTTCCCAGAGCTCTCAGAACCCCACCAGCTTCCTGTGTCCACAGGTGTCAGTGTGAGGAAGGGCCAAGAGCTAGTGGACATCCACTGTCCCGTCGTGATCTCCAGTGCAGGACTGTTCAACACCTACGAGCACCTATTGCCAGAGCACGCGCGCTCTCTGCCAGGTGAGACCCTGGTCTCGTTGGCCTCCTCCAAGTACCCTGGCGTTTCACCTTTTGAAGTCAGCTTGCTCAACCTGAGTGACGCTTTCTCTCTTTTTCTTGGCTGCCCGAACCAGCTGCCTTCTGACCTTCTTAAGCAGAAAAGGTGAGAAACCTGGTGTCTGACAGTATGTTTGCATGAAGCCTCTGTGTTCAGGGGTTGGGTAAAGGTTCTTTTCTGTCCCATCATCCCCAAAGACCATTTGGTCCGTATTTCTATTTTCACTGTTGGCATACTTACACCTGTTCCCCTTGCAGTCTCAACCCCTTCTCCCTGTCTTCTCTTACGTCTCCATTCCAAGTGGCCTATTTCCAGTTTCTGTAGATCTTAGATTGTCTAATCACGATGGTGAGCAGAGTTCCAAAGGAATATTTCTTGACTTTTCACTGAGTTCGTGGTATGAATTCCACTTGCTTCCTTAATTTCTCATTTGTTTTGATTAGAAATAATTGGTCTGATAATTTAAGCAGGGAAGCAAGATTGATATGGAGAAGAAAAGATAGTTATAGCAGTTGTGTGCCTTATTTGGGATCTAAGGTTATATTTTTCTGCCCCTTTTATGACCCAGCTCCTTGGTGGGGCTGAGGCTGCCGAAGTACCCTTTTGGTTTTCGTGTAAGTCCCATACTCGACATCAGGAACCCAGGTAGAAATAAGCGTCAATGTTGTCATCTCTGATAGGCTGTCTGGAAATAGAATCCTACTTTTCTGGATTATGGGTACACCATGCATGAGTGTATACAAGGAGCATTGCATTTGATCCTCACAGTCAACAGGGGAAGAGTTACCATCGTCTTAATGTTTACGAGGTCTGACAATTAGGTTTGTGAACTCGTCCTAGAAAAAGTGCTACATACATCGTGGCTGAATATCACTATGGCAGCCTTTGAAGTATTTCCCTCGAGGAGCTATACTAGTGCCGACTCCACCCTTAAACATAATTTTGTAACTCTTTTTCTGGAATGGCTATCAGAGCTGTCGTCAGATTACCCCTGATGTCCTAAATGTCATCGATATGTCTTCCTTTCAATATTTCCTTTATCTTCAAGTAAAGAAAAAAGTTACTGGGGGCCAGATCAGGTGAGTAGGGAGGGTGTTTGAAAGCAGTTATTTGTTTACTGGCTGAAAGCTCCCTCACAGACAACTAAACAATTAAGTTCACAAATTTGCCACTGTGCACAATGGCCATTCCAGAAAGAGTTCCAAAATTGCTTCAAAGTGTGGACCGGGTGCTGGCATCGGTGTGTAGCTTTGCAAGGGGAGTACTTCGAAGGTGACCACAGTGATATTCAGCAGTGAGGTGTGTAGCACTTAGAGCAATTAAGTTCACAGACTTAATTGTCAGACCTCCTATGGTTGGGAAAACTGAGGCCTACCCAGCTGAAAGTGGCAGAGCTGTGGTGAGCTCCGTGCTCTGTCTGACTAGAAAGTCTAGGCTCTGTGTACTGTACATCGGCTGAGAAGTATGGGGCTGCCTCAGATGGGGTGGGAGAGCAGGAGCCGCCCCCATGGAACCAAGTGGCTGAGCCAGAGTTAGGTGACAAGTTACGTGTTGAAGTGGACTCAGGCTGTCATGTAACTGGAAGCTACTGGTGTGGTGAGAGGAAAGGAGGTCAGCTGGCCAGGAGGAGATCAATAGCCCAGGAGGGGTAAGAGAGAAGGGCCTAGAGATAAAGACCTTGGCTGGGTCAGATGCACACTGGGGCCTTGAGTGGTCTAAGGTGGAGGAGAACAGAGAGAAGCCAGGAAGAGCTCTCTACACATGGTGGGCCCCACGGCTGCTCCCTGAGTTGCTGGGGAAAGTGAGTAGCACAGGGACTCCATATAATGGTGAGATCCTGGATTTCCCAAGAGAGGGTGGGTGAGGTGACATTTGTAACTGTCTCTGAGGTATACAATGTGTGCCATGGAAAACCAGGACACTGGCCTCACTTAGCTACCAGCAGAGGTGTTCTAAATGTCCAGCTGAGTGAGCTGGGTAAGGTGAGGCAGAGACTGCTCCATTAGAGGAAGATGGGGCAGTGTAGGGGGAGGCCCAATAGACTGCCATCAGTATTTTCTGCATCCTTCTCTGTAACCTTTTCTACCTTTTGTCCTCTAGTCCAGGACAGTGAGCCCTGACACTGTCCTCTGATGAGCCCCAGCATCTGCTTCCTTCTTCCTTTCCCCAGGCAGCCATGCTGCAGTCACCCACTAAGCTTGACCTCCCCTCATTCAGTCACCATCTTCATGATCTTAGGCATCTTCCCCTGACACAATCTAAGGGCACCCACCTCAACTGGCTGAAAGATCAGTTGCCCCTTTGGGTGGGGGTTGGGTGCTTCCCCAGATGGATCCCAGATTGAGAGCCCAGGAGGCAGTGGCCCTGAGGGGATGAGCCTTAACTCAGAGATCCCAGGGGCTGAGACACCTTTGTTTTCAGCTGGGGTTAGACTTCTCCCAGTCCTCTCTACCCCCTAGGGATGGGGAGCAGGACTCTGGAGGCCTGAAACAGACTTAGCAGCTGGGAATGAAGTAGAGGTGGGGTGGCCAAGTAGGGGAGGCTTTGTGACTAGGGAGATTCTTTCTTTAGCCACTACTGAGCCTTGAGGGGCCACTGACGATAGTTTGAGGAGGAAGGTCCATGGCTCCTGGGACCCTTGATTCTAGCTTGGGAAAGAGGAGGGAGTGGCTAGGTGGAGGGAGCTGCCTTCTTACGTGCCTCTGACGACCCAGGGGTTCCACTCCTGGCCCTGTCTCTTCATGTCAACCTGTCATCCCACCTGGAAACAGGGTGCCAGCAGTGTGCCTCCCCCGGATGCAGGCACCCAGGGAGAAGGTGCTCCTGCAGCTCAGCACCAGGTGAGGGCTTTCCTCTGTGCTTCACTGTGGCTGTCCCACTGCCTTCAGTGAGGGGACAGGGTGAACATCTGGGCCTCAGGCTCTAAATTTAATCTGGGGGAGGGGTCAGAGGAAGCCTGTGTTTCCCTTACTCCTCAGTATGCTCCCACAGCTGGGTGTATCTAAGTTTTATGTCTATTTTTCTAGTGTAATTATTAATAATGTTGCCTTGACTCTCAAGGGATTTTTTTTCTTTTCAAAAAATATTTTATTTTGCATTAAGGGCAAATTTACAATCCAAGTCAATTTGTCATGGAAAAACGTGTACACTGCCGGGAGCCAGCCACGGCAGGTTCTGGGTTCACGGAGGGATGGGTGATGTCGGCGAATGAAATGAATGAGACTGAAACAACCAGGAATCTGAAGATTGGCATCCCGTCGGGGTTTGTCTTTATTTTTTATAATCAATGAGATGACGTAATTTTACCCTGGTCTTTGGCCACGTAGGCTATTGGTTAGGAAGGAATTGATACCTCGTGGTCTCTTTTCATGTTAATTGTCAAGGTCTTCTAGATAATGGTCCGAGGCAAGTGATAATTAACAGTGAAAACAAGGTTATGCCTTGAGCTTAATCAACTCTGTCTATACTTCAAGGTTAAAAGGTACAGAGGAGGGGTCTAAAGGTGTAATCTGGCTGTCTCTATTTGTTCCTTCTTTGCTCTTTATTTTATCTCTTCCTGTGGGGACAGAAAACACCTACTGTCCCCCACCCTATGCCTTTCTTAAGCTGTTCTAAGAAGGGTATTTCTTTAAACTTGGAAGTCTATCTGTCTTCCTGATGCAGGGAGTGGAATGTCTATCTCTAAAAGGCTGTATGTGGGGTCATCCCTGGGGAGCTTCCCAAGGCCTTCCTGAAATCTAGTTTTTCACATGTGGAGGGGGATGTGCAGTTGGGGGAAGCCAGCGGGGCTGGGCCAGCCTTGGCATTCCCGTGCTGGGTGTTCCCAGGCTGGGCGTTCCCCGGCTTGGCATTTGTCCTTCTGCCGGGAGATGAGGGGGTATTTTTGAGGAAAGTTTAATTAGGATGAAAAATATCATCAGGTGCTGAAGGCTATCACCCACAAAGAGCTCTGTGAGCAAAGCCACAAGCCTATGTGATGGTGGGCAGACACATCTCACCCCTGACATATTTATGGCCGTATACTTTTCATCCTAATTAAAGTTTCCTCAAAAATAGCCCCTCATGTCCCCGCACAAGGACAAATGCTCAGCCTGGGAATGCCCAGCCTGGGAGTGCCAAGGCTGGCCCAGCCCCACTGACTTCCCCCAACTGCACATCCCCCCCCCATGTGAAAAGAATTATCCTTCTTAGAACAGTTTAAGAAAAGCATAAGGTGGGGGACGGTAGGTGTTTACTGCCCCCACAGGAAGAGATAAAGTAAAGAGCAAAGTAGGAACAAATAAAGATTATAAACTTTAGACCCCTCCTCCTGTATCTTTTAACCTTGAGGTATAGGTAGGGCTGATTGAGCTCGGGGCATAATGTTGTTTTCACTGTGAATTATCACCACAACACACCTGCCTCGGGCCGTTATCTAGAAGGCCTTGACAATTAACAAGAAAAAAAACGAGACCACGAGATTTCAAGATTTCAGTTTCAAGTTAGTCAATAGCTTGTGTGGTCAGGGGGCAGGGTGAAAATCACGTCACCTCAAGTTAGCCAATAGCTTGTGTGGTCAGGGGGCAGAGTGAAAATCACGTCACCTCAACTATAAAAAATAAAGGAAGACAGACCTTAACATGCTGCCATTCTTCTCCAAAGCTCTTTCCTGTTTCTCTCAATTCTTTCTCCGCTGACGCTGTTCATCTCTCCATGGGGCCCCTAAAAAGTTGTCAGGGCTGGCTTCTGGCAATCAGGGAGAGTATGGCCAGAAATATGTCAGGGGTGAGATGCGTCCGCCTGCCATCACATAGGCTTGTAGCTTTGCTCACAGAGGCCTTTGTGGGTGATGGGCCTCGGCAGTGCACACTACTATGTATATGCAGCTTCTCTCCCCAGCACATGATAGCACATTCCTCCTGTCAATCCCGTATGTCTCATGTCTGTCCGTATGTCTCATGTCTGTTCAACTAGCTCCTGTCCCCCGCTGCCCTCTTATGCCCAGTTAGCCTCATGTGCCTACATAAGCCAAGAAGCACCCTCTTCACCAGTATCATTTTATGTCTGATGGTCCAGTCTGGTCTTTGTTGGAAGAGCTGGCTTCGGGAATGGTTTCATTCTGGGCTAACTGAGGGTCTGGGGTCATGTGCTCTGGGGACCAACTGTCAGACCATCAAGTCTAGACTTTTTAATAGAGTTCAAGTTCTGCACTCCATTTTTTCCTTCTGCTGTGTGAAGGACTCTTTGTTGTATTCCTTGTCAGGATAGTCATTGGGCTCATGGTTCTGGGCTTATGCTGAAGTAGTCGCTGGATTATGTGGCCCTTTCGGTCTCTTGGACTCATTTTTTCCTTATGTCTTTGATGTCCTTCATTCTCCTTTGCTTCATGTGGATTAAGACCAATTGATGTTTCTTAGATATCCACCAACTAGCTTTTAAGACCTAAGCATCAAGGAAATTTTAGATAATGGATTGCGTGGGCACCCTCCCTGTGGCACTCAGTCCATCCTAGCTTCTGACAGATAGGCCACGTCTTTCAGGGTAGTCCCTTTTCCTATAGGCAGAGATCATGTCTATTGCTTCCTTGTGGTGTCCCCAGGACCTAGCAGAGGGTCCACAACATTTCAGGTGAATAAATGTTTCTTAATTGCATGAAGCAGAGTGGTGGTCAGGTTCTTTGAAGCATGTGCTGGAGATGGTCCTTGAAATGTGAACAAAGAATAGGCCTTTGTGGTTGTCAGTTTCCAGAAAACTGATATGGGATTGTCTGTTGTGGAGAGGCAGGCAAGCCCAGGGGACATGGGGTGGCCTGACAGTGGCCCCTTCCTCCATGGTGCTGCTCTTCCCTAGTCCTTCTGCTGAGTCCTGAGGATCAGAAGTCATTGGCCTCAGAATGTGCTGTCGGTGCCATGAGCCAGCTCAGGGAGCTTGGGGCCAGGGGCTGGGTGTCATCTGCTTACAAAGCTGTTCAGAGCAGAAATGGGTGAAGATGGGAGAGCAGGAATCTGGGATTGTGTCCTTCATGGGCAGGAGACCCTGCTGAGACAGTGCTGGAATGACGGCTGTGAAAATGGGCTAGGCCCCAGGTGGGCAACTGAGGGCAAAGTGGCAGATGGAGCGAGTTCACGTCGGCAGGCTCTCCTGGCTCAGGGAACAGCCGTCTCTAGCCACAGTTCCCTACCCTGCTCCCTTTTACAGATGTGAAGAAACAGCTGGCGATGGTGCGGCACAGCTTGGGCGTATTCTCTGTTTTCATCTGTGTACGAGGCACCAAGAAGGAACTGGGTCTGGAGTCCACCAACTACTATGTTTATTTTGACACAGACGTGGACAAGGCGTAAGGAGTGTGTGTGTGTGCGTGTGTATGGAGGGGGTGTCAGTATAGGTCTGTGGCCTGCAGTGCCCCTGCTGCCTTGTAGAAGGGGAGGAAGTGCACAGGAGTTCATTCCTGGAAGGGCTTTTTCCTCTGTGCTGCTTTGTTGTCACTGTGTGGAGCCCCTGGGGATGAGCTGTCCCTCAGGTGGTGCTGGTGGCCACGAGGAAGGAGGGTGGAGGCTGGGGACTGGCAGCCCCTGCTCTTGCCCACAGGATGGAGCGCTACCTGTCCGTGCCCAGGGAAGAGGCTGCAGCGCACATTCCCTATCTCTTCATTGCCTCCTCCTCGGCCAAGGATCCGATGTGGGAGGCCCGATACCCAGGTCAGTTTGGGGGCCTGGTGGAGAAGGGGTGGGAGCAGGGAAGGGACCAGGCAGCAGTGGCCCTGGCTCTGCCCTCCAGACCGGTCCACTGTGATTGTGCTGATACCCACTGCCTATGAGTGGTTTGAGGAGTGGCAGGAAGAGCCCAAGGGAAAGCGGAGCAGCGACTATGAGGCCCTCAAAAACACCTTTATAGAAGCTGCCATGTCTGCTGTCCTGAAGGTCTTCCCCCAGTTGGAGGGGCAGGTAAGAGGACAGAATGTCTGGTGATGGTGACAGAATTCCTGCTGCCCTTTGCACACATCCCTTAGGGCAGGGAACAAAGCCTGGAGACGGCAGGCCCCGGGAAGCTCGGGAGGTGGGCTGGCAGTTCAAAGGGACCAGGAAAGGGAAGACAGGACAGAACTCTCGGGAGTCCCCACCCCTGCCCTAGGCTGCCAATTTTGTCTCTGCAGGTGGACAGGGTGGCTGGAGGATCCCCGCTGACCAATCAGTTCTATCTGGCCGCCCCGCGAGGCGCCTGCTATGGAGCTGATCATGACCTGGGCCGCCTGCATCCTCTTGTGATGGCCTCCATAAGGGCTCAGAGTCCCATCCCCAACCTCTACCTGACAGGTACACTCACTGCCGCGTTCTGAGACCTGAGGCCACCCTGTCACCCAAGTCATCTTTTCCGGTCCTTGTGCCCTGCTGGCCCCGGCAGCCTCACATGCTTGCAGATGAGATGCCTTGCCAGTTGTGCGCCCTAGGCCCGACCTGAAGCCTAGTGTCAGGGTGGCCCTAACTCAGTGGTAGGAACGTGATTGCCCTTGTCCTCCCCCTCTGTTTGTGTGGGTGCTGATGGCTTTTGCTGTTGCCTCCTAGGCCAGGATGTCTTCACCTGCGGGCTGATGGGTGCCCTGCAGGGGGCCCTGCTGTGCAGTGGTGCCATCCTGAAGCGGAACTTGTACTTGGACCTTCAGAAGCTGGGCTCGAGGGCCCAAGCACAGAAGAAGAAGAATTAGTTGGGTGAGGGATGCGTTAGAAGAATTGCCCAGTAGCTAGGACTTCTTTCTCTATTAGTTCCTTACCCACATGAAGCATACGTTTGATTTCTCAGCAGAGCCACTGTCCCCAAAAGAATTGTTTGGTGTTAAACCATTTCAGGAGGTAACCAGTGATCAAGAACCAGTAATTTTGAAAAAAGTCCAAGCTGTACTGAAGACACTGAGAAAAAACAAGACTCCAAGAACTGACATAATACTAACAGAAGTTTCAACAAATGAATGTAGTTCTGAAAGTAGTCTCTCCTGTATGGCAAGAAATTTGGAAGAGAGATTCCTGGCCAACTGATTGGAAGAGATCCATATTTGCACCCATATCAAAGACAGGTGGACCAACAGATGATGGGAATTACTGAATAAATCATTAATATGACAAACATGTAAAATTTTGTAGAAGATCATTCAGCAGTCATTGCAACAGTACTTTGACAGAGAAGTGCCAGAAATGCAAGTTGGATTTAGAAGAGGACAGAGAAGGAACAATATCACTGCTGATGTCAGATGGATCTTGGCTGAAAGCGAAGGATACCATAAAGATGTTATGGATGTGTCTCCCCAAAATATCTGTCAACTTGTCTAGATCATAATTCTAAGTGTTGCGTGATAATCTACCATCATCTATCATCTGCTATGATTTTCCTATGTGTTATAAATTCTGGTAATATTAATGAGGCTGGAATCAGTCTACTATATTAGATCATATCTTAATTCAATCTCTTTTGAGATAGAAAGGAGAGAAATGAGCACAGAGATGGGGTACCTCATACCATGAAAAAACAAGAGCCAAGAGAATAGTTCATCCTTTGGACCTGGGGTTCTCATGTTGAGAATCTGCACCAGGAGCACTGATGACAAGGACCTTCCCCCAGAGCAGAAGAGAGAAAACCTTCCCCTGGAGCTCAAACTTGTAACCTATCAGAGTGTGAGAAAATAAACTTCTCTTTGTTAAAGGCATCCACTTGTGGTATTTGTTATAGCAGCACTAGTTGACTAAGACAAAAGGCTAGAAGTCCAAATTAAGGACAACAGCTCCCAGGAAAGGCTTTCTGTCTCAGCTTTGGAAGAAGGTCCTTGTCATCAGTCTTATGTTGGCCTGGGAGCATCTCAGTATAGAAACCTTGGATCCAAAGGATGTGCTCTACTCCTGGCACTGTTTCTTGTGGCATGAGGTCCTCATGTTTCTATGTTCACTTCACTCTTTTATACTCAAAGGAGATTGGCTTAAGATACGATCCAATCTTGTAGAATTCATCAATATAACTGCTGCTAATCCATCTTATTAAACTATAGCAATAGAATTTACAGCACACAGGAAAACATCATCCAATGACAAAACAGTGGACAATCACACAACCTGGGCAACACATATTTTTTGGGGTTGGGGGACAGTTCAATCCATGACAATAACTAAGACTGTCACTGTGAGTTGATGGTACCTAATAACAATAACAGTTTCTTGTTACCCCATCCATATTTCGGAAGTCAACATTGGGGCAAAAATATTTGTTCTTTCACCTGCTTCATATGGGGCTGAGTTTTGATGGTAAAATAAATTCTTAAAGAAAATTTCTTTAGACCTAGAAGGATTCTGTACAAGTGTGTTAAAAGATTGCTTATCGTCTGAGACAGTCACCAATGTAAGGAACTATATATAACTATTATAAGGCTTGTAAGGAGCACTTACAGGATCGAAACAAGAATGACTATGATCTTTAAAACTATGAGAAAAAGTCATTGTCAATAGATACAGAAAAATCTCTCCACTAATGGACTTCTAAAGCCCTGGTTAGTTCATCTGCTGTTGTTCCTATGTTTTCATTCCAGTAATTTCTAACCATCGGAACATGTAAGTGTTCTGGCAAGATTGGCTTTTTATTAAATACAGTCTACAAACCAGTGGCTAGACCTTGATTACAGAAGGTCTGTTCGCATTCTGTAATCCCCTTGTGATGGGGGTGGGACACTAATTGTTGATATGTTTAAAAAGCAATTCCCAAATTTCTTTTGGGTCAGATTTCAATTGTCAGTATTTTACAGGTGCCATATTTACAGACAGACTGTTTTACTGTTATTGTCTACTCCATGTTTTTCATCATTATCATGAGTAGAATTGTCTTGGTTATTAATAAGAGCAGTGGCTTGAAAGGGTGATAGAGAAGTACCTTGCTTAGCTGCTCTGTTAGCAAGGTTGTTCCCTTTAATTTCTTTTGCTCAAGTAGTTCCTTAGTAAGTAAGGATTTTAATTACTGTAATCTAAGAAGGGATCAAAAGGACTTCTAAGAGGTACCAGTTAGGATCCATTTTAATTTGGGTGCCAGAAGTTAGGAAACTCCTTTGTTTCCATAACATGTCAAAGTCATGAGTAACTCCAGAGTTATATCTAGAGTCTGTAAAAATAGTCATCGGTTCCACCGAATCCAGTGTGCAGGATTTGGTGACTGCAATTAGTTCAGCTTGCTGAGATGAAGTGGCTTCAGGGAGGGTGACACTTCCAAGGACTATGGTTGAGGTAGTTATAGCATATCCTCCCTGATAAGGAGATTTGGTAGGTTCATGTTTTAAATATGACCCATCAACAGATATAACCAAATTGGGTCTTGATAAAGGAGTTTCTTGTCATCTGGTCTAGGAGACAAAAGCCTTTAAGTAAGATTTAAGCAATTGTGGTGTAGGTGGTCATAGTGTGCATCTTAAGCTGGGTTGTCTACAGGAGCAAAGTCAGTAAAGTGTACACATATGTATATAGATAGATTTGTATGATGGAAACAGCTCACAGAGTTGTAGAGCCTGGCATGTGGATCAAGCTGGAGGCTTCTCCTGAATCACACAGCCACAGAGCATGACAAAGCAAAGATCAGTAAGTTAGACAGCAAGGCTCTGGCTCATGGGTTGTGAAGATTGATGAATCCCAAGATTGGCAAGTGTTTTAGTTACCTGATATTGCTTTAACCGAAATACCACAAGTAGATGGCTTTAGCAAAAAAGTTAATTCTTACACAGTCCAGTAGGCTACAAGTCTGAATTCAGGGTGTCTGCTCCAGGGGAAGGCTTTCCCTTTTTGTTGGCTCTCAAGAAAGATCCTTGAGTTGCATCAGTCTTTGGTCAGGGGGCGTCTTGGCACAGGAACCTCAGATCTGAAGGATACACTGTTCTCCTGGTACTGCTTTCTTGATGGTATGAGGTTCCCAACTCTCTGCTTGCTTCCCTTTCCTTTTATCTCTTGTAGGATGAGAGGATAAAAGGTGGTGCAAGCCACACTCCAAGAAAACTCCCTTTACGTTGGAGCTGAGAGGTGACCTTGGGGAAGGTGTTGCAGTCCCACCCTAATCCTCTCCAACATAATCCACTCTATTAACCACAAAGATTAGGATTTTCAGCCCAGGACAATCACAAAATATTGGGAATGATGGCCCAACCAAATGGCTACACACATTTTTGGGGGGACACAGTTCGATTCACAGCAGCAGGCAAGATGACGGATAAGTTGCTACCTCAAGTCCCAAGAACTGGAGGTCAGACAAACAGAAATCAGTTGCAGGATTCAGTGCAAACAAAAAAGTCTGCAAGCCTTCCCAGAAAGTATACTTACACTGGATACAGACATATCCCTGTCTACTGATTGGCTACTTACAGCAGATCCCCTCACACGGGTGATCGCATTATATCGAATATCAGATCCCCTCATGCAGGTGATCACATTATCATGTGACTGGTAAACTACATCTTAACTGCCAAACCACTGAGAATCATGGCCCAGCTAAGTGGACACACACCCTTAACAATCATAATATGTAACTGAATATTAGCAGTGGCCAAAAATGAGAATTTCATAAGAAGTCAGCTTGCTAGGTGACAAGTGTTGAGTAAGTGTTGAATTAAAAATTGTTGACACTGCAAGAAGGACATAAACATCAAGAAAATTTCCTGAAACAGTATCTACTGTGGTCACAACTCATTTAGGCTTGCAGTGACTGCTCTCAGGGGTAGTGGTGGTGGTAAGCCTTTGCAACAGGATCCAGCTGGATGCTGTAAGAACAAACATGTCAGTTGTCCTCTCAGTTTTTGAGTGAAATCCCCTAGAGCATTTCCAGGATTCTCATAGACAAAAGTGAAAAGTTTAATAATAATTAGGAGACCCTAAAGCAGGAGTTGCTATGAGTTGGAACTGATCTGGTGGCACCTAACAATAACAGCAACAACAAAGCACAAGTATTAGTTAATGCTTCTTTTAACTGAGGGGTGGCATTTTGACCATTCTTGGATAGCTGTAAGGAGTCTTGTTGTGAACTCTTTAATCAATGGTAAAGACATTGAGCCAGTGAAGAAAATTAGGTATTCAAATTATACAACAGCCCAGAATCCTAGAAATCCTCTTAACTGAGAAATTTTAAGACAGAATAAGGGGTCTACAGTGATCCCTTTTGCTGAAGTAATATGTCCCAAGTACTTAACAAAAGTTGAGCTAACTGTAATTTTTCTCTGGCGGTCGTGTGGCATCCTCTGGCCAAATGCTGTCCTAACAGGATAGCATTGGTAAAACATGCCTGTTGAGAGTTAGAGAAGACTAATAAATTATCCATGTTTTGTAAGAGTGTAGGCTCATAAGTGAACTGCTAGGGAACTTACTGAAACACTGGGGCATGACAGTCTAGGTAAATTGTGGGTCTCCTCAAGTGAAGGCAAAGAAATATTGACTATCCAGATGGACTGGAATGCTTAAAAAAGCTGCAAAGATCTACTCCTATAAAACGAGTCACTTTGGTGAGGAGGACATTAGAAAGTAGTAGGTAAGGTTTAGGAACTATGAGGAGTCTTGGAATTACTATACAAGTAATAGGTTGCCAGTCTTGCACAAATCTCCAGCTGTGATTGTTTAGTTTCTTAACAAGGAAAACTAGGATGTTGCAAGGACTGGTGCAAGGGATTATTAAACCTTAGCAAAAAGTCATGAATTAGAGGGATTAAGTACTTCCTACATTAGTTTCTTGTTTTAAAAGGTACTGAAGAATTTTAGTTAAAGGTTTAGGTGTTTCTATTTGAGTTTTAACAGGGTGAGCTGATAGGACCTGACCAATACTGGTAGAAGTTGTGGCTGATAATCTTTCAGGTACAGAAGAATGATATTCCATAGAACTGAATAAAGTAGTAGAAAGATCTTCTGTGGTGGTAGCCTGAATTCTCATAAATAGCAATAGCCTTCTCTACTTAATGTATTTTCTATGTTAGAGTCTGTTCACTGGCATCAAGTAAATCTAATAGCATTTGTCCTTCTGAAAATTTTTTTTTTTAGGCAATTCCATTTGGATAACAGATCTCTTCCTAGTAAGTTTACTGGGATATCTAAGCTGAGTAAAAATGGGTGCGTGTTCTCTATATGAGCTCAAAAAAGCAGAAACAGGGTGGGAATGAATTAAAATGTGTAGTTGATTAGCAAGTTCCATGAATCTTGAGATTTTGTTACTCTGGGGCAATGGCTTTTGTAAAGTTATGGAGTTTATTGCTGACAAGGTAACACCTGTGTCAATTTAAAATTTATATTGTTCTCCATTTAGTTGAATAGCAGTTTCTCCATGAATGTTCAGTGCTACCATAGGAAAAGCTGCTAATTTGTCACCAGATCTCTTCATTGTATCTGCTTCTGGGCTACATCTGGTATTATATCACCCAGTTTAATTTTTAAACATTACATTTTAAAATGTCCAAGTTTCTTACAGTAGCAATAATAAATAAAGGTAAAGTTACTGGGCCATCTTACTTGTATGTCTGGTGGACTTGCTCTGTGTGTGGAAATTCTTCTGAAAGTGGGTTTGCAATTGGTGTAATTGTAAGGCCATAAATTGATTTTTCAGTTTCCCTAGCCTGCTGTTTAGGAGTTTGAGTCAGCTTTATAGACTTAAGGGCTAGCTGTGATGTGTTTTCATTTTCCCAGTCTAATTTGTGTTGTCTGAGTAAAGAAGTGAGTTCCAGATGGAGGCCATTTACATAAAAGGAAGTGAAAGCAAGATGGGATCCATACTCTTATAGCTTAAAACTAGGGTGTTCTTGAAGCAGTTTAGTCAGATGGTCCCAACATTGTAAAAATTTTCACCTTCATTTTGTTTGCCGTCTCTTTTTTGGGGGAAAACTTCTGAGATAGCTTCCATAATGTTTGTGACAATAGCTTTTGTCAGTGCTACTATTTCCCTGCCAGGAATGTTAGGCTGATGATTAGGTATTCTCTGTGAGTTTTCTATCTGGACTTTTTCATCTACCTTTGAGTGTCACCTGGCCCTACTTGTGAATTTATTAAATTTAGAAGTCTACTGCACTGGGTTAAAAAATATTAACTAAGATTCTAAATTCTTTAGTGAATTTATGAGAATCTTCATGAGTGTTATAAAACTTCTTAACATTAGCACAAATTTCTGCTTTTAATCGTAAGATAAAAGTAACTTGTGGAGGTTTCCTCACTTCTGGATATTTAATTTTAAAAGGCCTTCTACCACAGCATTTTACTTCCACAGGTTCCTTGACATAATGTGAAGTTTCATTCATGGGTTTTCAGTCAGGTAGGAAGCCAGAGAGAGGTACAGAGGACTAGCTGCAGGAGGGGAAGATGAAGAGGGGACCAGGTGTCAGAGGATGGGGTTGGACTACAGATGTTATTAGCATCACCATTTTCAGAAAGGAAGCTATTTTATTTATACAGTCCTCTGTAACAGAAACAGTACAAGTGTATAGCCTTAACAAACAGAAGATTATTTTGTCACTGTCCAGAGGTTACAAGCCTAAATTCAGGGTGCCAGCTCCAGGCAAAGTCTTTCCTACTCTGTTGGCTCTGGAGGAAGGTCTTCTGCATCATTTTTCATTGATCTGGGAGCTTCTCAGCACAGGAACCCCAGGTCTGAAGGATGCTCCTTGCTTCCGCTGTTGTTTTCCTGATGGTCTGAGGTTCCCCTGTCTCTGTGCTCACTTTTGTGTATCACATCTGAAAAGAAATGATTTAAGAGATAACATAATCTTGTAGATTAAGTCTTACTTCATTAATGTGGCTGTCAGCAGTCTCACCTCACTAACAACAGGGAGGTAAGATTTTCAATAAATAAGAAAATCACATCAGATGACAAAATGGTAGAAAACCACACAATACTGAGAATCATGAACTAGCCAAGTGGACACACTTTTTTTGGTGGATGCAGTTCAGTCCATAACAGAACCCATTTTGAGAAATGGAGCTGTTTTGGGAAAGTGAGCCATTTGGAGAAAAGGAATTATTTTGAGAAAGGGATCTGTTTTGGGAAGGGGAGGTCATGGGGCCATGGCTGGGTAGACTCATTAAGGTTATAGAACTCTGACAGTGTCATTCTTTAATTTGTTTTGCTTGTTTTGAAACAGTTTTCTGAGGGAGGCAAATTTATCTTCATGGTTTCGTTTGGAAGTTTCCACACATCAGTAACAGAATGCCTCCAATTGTTTTGGCTTTATTTGTAAACCCTTAGCCTCTAATTTGCTGCACAGAAAATTCAACTTAGTTAACTGAAATGACCCCCACAGGGACCACTCGTCCTTTAAATTTCCCTCTGTGAGCATGTGCCATTGGCTTAATTATAAGACTGAACCAGGGGCGTATGATCAGTAGGAGTTCCTTAAGAGGGTCCTACTTCAGTCTTGAACTTGAGCATTCCTGTCTCATAGAGAAATTTGCAAGTAGTAAAGACTTAAATATGGGTGAAAACCTTATGGTCTACCAGAAAGAAAAGGGAGTTCAGTAAAGTACACTGGCTACTTCCTCACACTAATCCATTCAATCTCACATACTTTGTAGTTATCAGGTAGTTTTACAGCCTGGCTGGAAAATGGAAACCCTGGTAGTGTAGTGGTTAAGAGCTATGGCTGCTAACCAAAAGGCCGGCAGTTTGAATCCACCAGGAGCTCTCTGGAAACCACGTAGGATGGGTCTACTCCATCTTACAGGGTTACTATGAGTTGGAATCAACTTGATGGCAATGGGTTTGGTTTGGGTTCAGCACGAAAGTCCACCAAATTCACAGAATTTCATAGAATTTCATAGAATTTCATAGAATAATGCCTTAAACTGGAACACATTTCAACTTGTGTATAAATTTTTGAAAGAGAAACTAAATTGCACTGTAAACTTTTCACCCAAAACACACACACACACACACAAAATTAAGACAAAATGTTATTTTCTAAAAGAATGCTGGGCAGCACCTCTAGGAGCCCTGAGAGCTGGCTGTGTTCTCTGGACAGCTTGTGATCCTTCTCTGGGCCATTGTCCCTGGCTAGTTCTGCCCCTTCAAGCCCCGGCACAGTGGCTTGACAAGCTGTTCCCAGAGGTGCTGGTGAGACTTATGCATAACTGGTGGCTTCCATCACATTGTGCACCCAAGCCTTTGAGGTAATCTATTGTTTAACCTGTCTTTCCATGATTTGTTTTTTGGCTTATCAGGAGGTGTGGCCCTGGTCTGAACTGTATGTGGGCTCAGGCCCAGTGCCCCAAATCTTCCTTTGTGTCTCCAGACAACCCAGTCCTCTGTAGTGGAGGCAAAGATGGCAACCCTGGGAGCTGGACCTCTCCCACCATGCCCCTGCAGGTAGTGATTCTGCCCCAGAGACACAAGTGTCCCATCTTCAAGCAGTTCTTCAAGGACTGGAGGTGAGACCCCATGTCTCCCTGCTCCCCACTTTCCTGCCTGGACATCTCCTGCCTGTTTTGCTCCCTCTCTGACAAATGGCCAGTGTGGATATATACCCTGTGGATGTTCAATAAGGGAAGCAAATGTTTTCCCTGTCTCTCTGCCAGCACTGCATATCACGCCATAACATGCCATGCCACACCAAACCCATTTCTGTTGAGTCGATTCTGATTCGTGGTGACCTCATATGTTAGGGCTACATAAGATTTTCTTGGCTGTGATCTTCATGAAAACATATTGCCAGGCCTTTCTTTGGTGGTCACACTGGGTGGGTTGGGAATGTCAACCTTCAGGTTGATAGTGGAGTGCAAACCATTTGCACACTCAGGTACCTACCCATGTGGCATAGTCTAGGTTAGTTTCTCACTGCCCTTACTCATTCACCGAGCTCATAGTGGTGCTGGGGACAGAGCAGCAAATAGATGACAACTCCACCGCTTCTGAAGGGCTGGACCTCCGCTGGGGCCAGACCTGGCTTTGCATGACTGAGGAAGAGGGGCCAGGAATGCCACCCAGGCAGGCTCTGCTGTGAGCCCAATAGAGAGGTGGCACGTCTCACCCAGGGGCTTGGTTCAGCCTCACATTCCCAGTCAGGAGCTGCTCTACCTGTAAGTTGTTGGTTTTATTGCAAGATGGCCACGCTGAACTATGCTGTTTGCCTGGGAACCTCTATTCAGCATCTCTACCTCTTCCCTGGTTTTTGTCAATTTCTCCTCAGTGGTGTCCAGTCTAAGATTTTATCCCCTCATTTAATGTTCAGAGTTCTGAGAATGATGTCTGTATCTGTGTTACTTGGTTTTTGGAGTCTTCGTTGCAATGGGATAGCTTAGGGTGTCTGACTAGTCCACTATCAACCCTATATGACAGAGTAGAACTGCCTCATGGAGTTTCCAAGGAGCAGCTGGTGGATTTGAACTGTCAAACTTGTGGTCAGCAGCTGACCTCTTAACCACTGTACCACCAGAGTCATAACACTACCCTGATAGCACCTACTATGTGCCAGGTAAGTACCTTACAAAATTTAGTTCATTTAATCCTGACAACAGCCTATGAAATAGATACTATTATTACCGGCATTTTACAGACAAGGAACTGAGGTGCAGAGAGGTGAAGTAACGGGGGGCGGAGGAGAGGGGGTCACACCATAATTAACCACAATTAAGCCAAGAGGCTGGTATCAGAATCAAAGTGTTGTGGCTTCAAGTCCAGTGTTATTTGTTCATCACAATCGCTCACATCAGCCGGCAGCGTTCTTGTGGGGCTTGCTCTGCTGCTGTCTCCTTTCTTTCCGGCCTTCCCCAGCCCACGGCCCTGCCCCTGGGCCCTCTCCTCCTCTGCCCCTGGGCCCCCTTCACCCGTGCTCCTGGCCGCCCCTGGGCCCGCTGTAGTCTACCCTACTCAGGGAGCTGCTCTGCTGCTTGGAGCTGTTAGGTTCCCGGGCGGTGCAAACGATTAAGCACTGGACTAGTAACCAAAAGGCTGCAAGCTCTGGCACAGAGGAAAGGCCTGGAGATCTGTTTCGGAAAGGTCACTGTCCTGAAAGCTGGATGGAGCAAAGTTCTACTCTGCCCTCCTGGGGGCCGGTGATTGAATCTCCTCCCGGCCCACCGACCTGGGTTTTTCGTTTATTTGGGAGCCTGGCTGCACTTCTGAGAAACGGCCACCAGGGGCCGCTGCAGCTCAGCTTGCCAACCAGGCTGTGGGCGGGGCTGGCACCTGAGTGGCACCTGCTGTGGACAGGCGGAGGGAGAGGGCTGTGTCCTTAGCTGCTGTATTTCTGAGAGCCTCGGGCAGGAAAACCTTGTGCTCGGGATGGTTCAGAGACTCATCCAGCTCTGAGAGAACCCTGTCCCTGTGAGCGAGGGCCTGGAGTAAAGCCCTCGGCACAAACAGACAGGAAGCACAGAATACACTGACCACTGGTGGGCCTTGAGGGCGAGGACAGGATAGGTCGCAGTCTGAGCGAGATGGTGCTTGAAAAAGTACCTGCTCTTGGAAACACACGCAGACTCCTCCACACACACACCCACACAACCACCCATCACACACACAGAGATACCAGGCACAACCACTCATGATACATACACTCACACACTTGACACATACATATGACACAGAACCATCCATTGTATACACACACCAGATACAACCACAGATCATACACGCACACACACCAGATACAGCCACAGATCATATACACACATTCCCCCACATACAACCACAGATCATACACATAAACATGCACCACAGACAACTACAGATCATACACACACATTCCCTCAGATACAACCACAGATCACACACACATTCCCCCAGATGCAACCACAGATCACACACACACATTCCTCCAGATACAACCACAGATCATACACACACTCCCCCAGATACAACCACAGATTGTACATATACAGATGCACCAGACACACCATACACATACACACACATATACACATACACTGTCCTGCAAACATATACCAGACACAACCATCCGTCATGCACACATACATGCATGCATGCCAGACAACAAACACATCATATGCACACACACTGGGCACAACCACCCATCGCTCACTGACACACACACACACACACACACACACCCTAGACAGAATCACTCATCGTACACCTATATACCAGACACAACCACTCATATTATATACACATGCACACACATGCACGAATGGATAGATACACACAGACACACCAGACACAACCACCTGTCATATACAACTACACACATTTTGCTTAAAGAAAAAGCAAGGATCTGGTCCCAGATGAAGCTGGAGTCAGGCTGAGGTTTTTCCAGAGTCCCCCACTTTCTGGTAGTGTTGCCCCAAACAAGACTTGTCGGATCCGTGATCCTCAGTTTCCTTTTCTGCTAATAAAAGCAGTTGCCTCTCTGGTTTGTTTTGAGGATTAGATAAGATAAAGTATTTGTAAGTGTTAGGTAGACTCTAAAGTGTTGTACAAATGGTACTTATTATTAACACAATTATGGTCTGCTCCACACAATTTAGTACTTATAAGCTATCTTGTATTTTTTACTAATTGCTTTATGAGTTAGTCTTATCTTGCCTACAGGATTGCCTTCTCCTTGAAGACTACAAGTGCAGCTCTAGCAACAGGGAGGAAGCTGGCCTGGCCCCACCAGCATGCCCAGCATTGGGGCCATGTAGGGACTGGTAGCTGTGAGTTAATCAGTAGTGGTTCCACTAGCCAGTTACTGGCCTGTCAGTCTGCAAAGATCCTAATGGGAATGATTCCCTCTCTTGAGAACCAACAACATGCCAAGCCCTTTCCAGACACTGAGCCCTTTCTTACTCACACACACTGTATGAGAAAGTGCAATTATGACCCTATTTATAGATGTGGACACGAGGTTCAGAGAGGTTAAGTAACCTTCCCAATACCACACAGCTGGAGAGTGGAGGAGGAGAGTCATGAAGCTGGATGTAGGGTATGTGAGCTTACCTACTGTGCAGCCTGCCCTATCTGGAGAGGTGCTTGGGCCATGTGGCCTCCAAGTTCCCTTCAAATCAGGGTCTAGGGTTGTAAGATGAAGAAGGGGAGGGAAAGGGAGGGGAGAGGAGGGGAGAGGAGAAACATACACAGTGTGCTGTGGAGTGGGGGCAAGGGGCTAGTTTCTAGTACAGAAACTTTCCTCTGCTGGGGGTGGCTGGGACCAAGTGTCCTCTGAACTGAGTGGATATTGTCATGGGGGACAAGAGTAGTTTTGTGGAATTTTAGGGGCTGGCAGGGAGGCCCAGCCTAGTGGGTTCCCTGGAAAGATTCTGTGGGCTTGAGTGGGGAGATGGACAGCAGCGGCCTGAGACCATTGTCTGAGTTTGCTTAGCTGATCCCAAATAAACACAGGGTGAGCCGTACAGGGAGGGCTGGACCATCGACCTCTTGGGAACAGCAGATGGCTGATTTCTCTCTCTCAGCTTTCTCCCTTTTTGAAGAAAGCATCTTCCCAGGCCCAGCCTTCCAGTCCTCACCCATCAATTCACCCACATTCTTCTGTAACCTTGGCCTCCAGGTGCCAGGGTCTGGGCACAGTGCTGAGGGCTAGCACAGTGACTTCCTACTACATGCTGGACGCCGTGCTGGGTGCCAAGGGGGAGACAAAAAGTGGGAGATGCTCCTGGGGTTGGCTTCCGTGAAAGAGTCCAAGTCTGCAGTGACACGCAGCAGTCACCCTACTCTCGTGACTGCGGTTCTGGCAAGTGGAGCCCCAGCAGCCTTCTGGGGTCCCCTCTTCTCCTTCCTGCTCCAACACTGACCAAGGGTGCTGTGGTGACTGCTTTAAGGGTCTGCTCCTCGTTACCTAAATAGTTCTCAAAGGCTGCTATCAAATATGCCAAGAGCCCAGGCCTGGTCCCCAAACCTGGCCTTCATTGAATGTGCCTCCATGAGAGCTGGGCAGGAGCAGAAGCAGCAGCAGAGGAGGCACTGTGAGCCCCGGAAGGGGGTGGGGTGGGGGGCAGGGGTCCATGTGAAGGGAGAGTTGGGTCTTGAAGGGTCTGCTGGTGCCAGGGCTCTCCTCCTGGATTCCGGACGGTCACCTCCTCAAGGGCTTGGTCATCAACAAGGTGGTTTATAAACCAGGACCCTGGAAAAGAGTCCCTGGAGGGCACAGATGCTGAAGTCCTTGGCTACTCACCAAAGATTGGCAGTTTGAACCTACCCTGGGGTGCCTTGAAAGAAAGACCTGGTGACCGGCTTCCGCGAGGTCATGGCCATGAACACTCATGGAATAGTTCTGCTCTGTTCACATGAGGTCACCATAGTTGGAACTGACTCCACAGCAACGTTGTGTTGCTAGCCCTGGAGAAAGCGGTGTGGCCCCTGTCTGGGGGCAAGACGTGTCTGTGGGCTGCAGACGGAGACCTCTTCCTTGGGAGGCCACTCTGAATGCATGCTCGGGGGCTAAGAAGCCAAGGTCCAGGTCCCGTGAAAGGCAGCAAGCTGAGAACTGGGGCACGGCTCCGGTCATTCAGGCCATGGGGAGTGTCCCTGGACTTCCCTCTCCGCCCTTCCTCTTATTCCTCCCTCAGATCTCGGTCTGCCTTCCTCAGCTCTCATCCTTCCCAAGAACGGAAGGGCTTACTTACAGAACTGATTAAGAAGGCCAAAAGCCCAGCTCTGTGCAGCGCTCTTGCAAATAAGGCCAATGTTGGAAACCCTGGTGACATAGTGGTTGAGTGCTATGCTACTAACCCCAAACTCAGCAGTTCAAATCCACCGGGCACCCCTGGGAAACTCTATGGAGCCGTTCTGCTCTGTCCTGTAGGATCGCTAGGAGCCGGAATCGACTCAACAGCACTGGTTTTGGTTTTTGGTTTTTGAGCTGCAGCCGACTGCTCTGGGGAAACCAGGGAGCTGTCGAGTCAATTCCAACTCACCGTGACCTGGTGCATTCAGAGCAGGACTGTACTCCACAGAGTTTTCTGTGACTCAGTTTTTGGAAGTAGATCACCAAGACTTTGTCCTCAGGCATCTCTGGGTGGACTTGAACCTCCAGATTTTCCAAGTTTTCGGTTAGCAGCTGATACTAACTTGATACCACCCCACTCCCACCCATTTCCTGCTCCAAGTTCAGAATGAACGTCAGCCAATGATTCAGGATGGCCAGCAGAGGGCAGTAGAACACACCCAAAGTTCGTCTCCCTCCAAAGAGGACTGATACAAGCCCCATCCCCACACTCTCGGATTTGCAAATTTGACTTTGTTCTCTGGGAAAAGTTGGTTAGAGTGCGGAAAAATCCCTAAAAAAATTTTTTTTAATTCATCCTCTATGAAATATAAATAGTACTAAAATCTTCCTCCTTTAGAAGTAAAAAGTTCTTGGATGCCTCCAATATTGTCTTTTTTTTTGGTCTTTCTACGTTTTGTGATAATGTTACTCCAAAAAGTACAGCCCAATGCACCTTTCAGAACGTTTTATCAGCATCTGCCGTCTGAAATTGATCAAATATGCAGTCAAGATGCATTGATAATTACTGATGATTGGAACGAGAAAGCTGGAGACAGAGACAAAAGATTGGCCATTGGAAGTATGGCCCTAGTGTTAGAAACGACACTGAAGATCACGTGACAGAATTTTGCAAGACCAACAACTTCTCTATTGCAAATACTTTTTTGTCAACAACATAAACAGCAGCTATACACATACACCTCATCATATGGAATACGTAGGAATCAAATCAACTACATTTGTGGAAAGAGATGGAGCAGCTCAGTATCAGCAGTCAGAGTAAGTCTATCTGCAGACTATGGAACAGATCATCAACTGCTCAGATGCTAGTTAAAGTTGAAGTTGGAAAACAGAGTAAGTCCATGATAGCCAAAGTATGACCTTGAGTATATCGCACCTGAATTTAGAAACCATCTCCAAGTAGATTTAATGCATTGAACAGTAATGATTAAAGACCAGAAGAGTTACACGATGACACCAAGAACATTGTACATGAAGAAAACAAGAGATTGTTAAAAAGACAGGAAAGAAAGAAAAAAATAAATGGATGACAGGAGAGACTCTAAAATTTGCTCTTAAATGCTAAATAATTAAAGCAAAGGAAAGAAACAATGACATAAAAAGGTTGAAAAGGTTTCAAAGGGTGGCCTGACAGGACAAAGTAAAATACAGTGAAATATGTAAAGACTGGAGTTAGAAAACCAAACCGGAAGAACACACTCAGCATTTCTTAAGCTGAAAGAACTAAAGAATAAATTCAAGTGTCAAGTTGCAATATCGAAGGATTCTATAGGGAAAATACTGAACAATTTAGGAAGTGTCAAAAGAAGGTGGAAGAGATACACACAGTTGATATACCAAAAGAATTGACCGGTGTCCAGCCATTTCAGGAGGAAGCACATGATCAAGAACTTATGGTAGTGAAGCCAGAGGTCCAAGCTGCATTGAAGGGAATGGTGAAAAACAAGCCTCCAGGAACTGACAGAATACCAAATGAGATGTTTCAACAAATGGATGCAGTGCTGGAGGTATATACTTGTCTACATCAAGAAATTTGGAAGACAGCTGCCTGGCTAACCAGCTGGAAGAGAGCCGTATATGTGCCCGTTCCAAAGAAAGCTGACCCAACGAAATGCAGAAATTACCTAACAATATCATTAATATCACACACAAGAAAAATTTGCTTAATGTCATTGAAAAGCGATTGCAGCAGTACACTCACAGCAAACTGCCAGAAGTTCAAGCCAGATTCAGAAGAGAAATGAAATGAACGATTCCACTCTGATGCCGGAAAGATCTTGGCTAAAAAACAGAGAATGCCAAAAAGATGTTTACCTGTGTTTTATTGACTATGTAAAGGCACTCAACTGTGTGGACCATAAGTAATTATGGATACTATTACAAAAAAATAGCAATTCCAAAACTCTTAATTGTACTCATGGGGAAACTGTACATAGATCATGAGGCAGTCAGTCCAACAGAACAAGAGGGCACTGTGCGGTTTAAAGTTTGGAAAAAGGTGAATCAGAGTTGTACACTTTCATGATACTTATTCAGTTTCTATGCTGAGCAAGTGATCTGAGAAACTGAACTATATGCAGAAGAACATGGCATCAGGATTGGAGGAAGACTTCATTAACAACCTGTGATACGCAGATGACGCAACCTTGCTTACTGAAATGAAAGAGGACTTGAACGCTTACTGGTCGAAGATGGAAGACTGCAGCCTTTAGTTTGGATTATACCTCAGAAAACAATAAAAAGACAGGAAAGAAAGAAAAGCCCAAACTGGATGTCAGAAGAGACTCTGAAACTTGCTTTTGGATGTCAAGTAGCTAAAGCAAAAGGAAGAAATGAGGACGTAAAGGAACTGAACTCAAGATTTCAAAGGGCTGCTAGAGAAGACAAAGTAAAGCATTATAATGACATGTGCAAAGAGCTGGAGAGAGAAAGCCAAAATCGAAAAACACACTCTGCATTTCTCAGGCTGAAAGAACTTAAGAAAAAAATTCAAGTCTCAAGTTGCAACAGTGAAGGATTCTACAGGGAAAATATTAAATGACTCAGGAAGCATCAAAAGAAGATGGAAGGAACACACAGAGTCATCATACCAAAAAGAAGTGGTCGATGTTCAGCCATTTCAAGAGATAGCATATGATCAGGAACTGATGGTCCTGAGGGAAGAAATCTAAACCTCCCCAAAAGCATTGGTGACAAGCAAGGTTCCAGGAACTAATGGAATGTCAACTGAGATATTTCAACAAATGGCTGCAGCGCTGGAAGTGCTCACTCATCTAGGCCAAGAAATTTGGAAGACAGCTACCTGGCCAACTGACTGGAAGAGATCCATTTTTATGCCTGATTCCCAAGAAAGGTGATCCAACTGAATGGGTAAATTATTGAATGATGTCATTGATATCACATACAAGTCTTCTTTGTAGGCCTATGGATATTATCCTATCATTAACTTCTGAATAGACCTTGAAATGTTCTTTTTGACAATGAATGCAGTGCCATTCCTCTTTAAGGTGCCTTCTCTGCATAGTAGACTACATGATTGTCCGATTCCATTTCAGTTCACCAGAGCGTAGAATATCAATGTACATTTCTGCATGCCGTGTCCTGACTATTAATGTTGGCGGCTGTTTCTTCTCATTCTGAGTCATGTCGCATCATCAAATGAAGGTCCTGAAAGCTTGACTGCATCCACATCATTAAGGTCTGCTCTACTTTGAGAAGGCGTATTTCCCCAGACGTATTTTACTGCCTTCCACCCTCGGGGATTCATCTTCCAGCACTACGTCAATGTTCCGCTGCTGCTCGTAAAGTTTCCACCGACTAGTCTTTCTTGCTCTAGAAGCCCAGCTGAAATCTGTCTGCCATGGGTGACCCTGCTGGGATTTATTGCTGGTGGCATAGCTTCCAGCATCACAGCAACATGTGAGCAGCTCTCACAGTCCGACAAACTGATAGAAATGTGGGTGGCCAAAGATTATATAGGCCTATAAAACAAAATGAGAGTAAAGTGGCACACCAGCCCAGGGTCACAGGCTAGGAGGCAGGAGGGAACAGAAAACCTGTTAATAACATGTTGTAGAGTCAGTCACTAATATCACAAAACAATATGTATGCTAATTTAATGAGAAGCTAGTTCGTTCTGTACCACTTCACCTAACGTACAATAACAATAAAAAATTTAGCAGATTAAGAAAAAAAGGATAATGACGAATCCATGAAACATTTCGCAACATGAACGAATCTGGAGGACATTACGCTGAGTGACATAACACAGTGACAAAAAGACAAATATTTTAGGAGACCACTATTATAAAAAGTCAAGAAGAGGTGTATCCACAAAAGGAAACATTCTTTGATGGTTACCAAAGATGGGAGGGGGAGGGAGAAAAAAATAACCAAATAGTGGACACATACTAACTTTGATAAAGGGAAGACAAGAAGAAATACGGGGGATGTCAACACAAAATGACCAAGACAAAGGAAATCACTAAGAAGCATGCAAGTATAATAGGCAACATTGGTCAATGCTATTACATATATTTCATTATACATACATATAATCCTTGTGATGCAGTGGTTAAGAGATGTGACTGCTAACCAAAACATCAGTAGTTTGAATCTACCTGCCACTCTTTGGAAACCCTGTGGGACAGTTATATTTGGCCCTATAGGGTCACTGTGAGTCAGAATTGACTCAAAGGCAATGGGTTTGGTTTTGAATTTGCTTTGTTACTTATACAATTCTGTAACAGAAATAATAAGTAGCAATTTATGAGTGGATCCATAGATATCTAAGCTGAACAGATATGGCATGGGACTTGGAAGTATGCCCATGAACATAGGTAAGTTTGACAGTGTACATTTCTACATATGTATCCGTATATACAGTGAATATATTCATATACAACACAGAACACAGGAAGCACAGTCATGAAATTTTCTTAGGCCAAACCAAACACCTCATAGGATTGAACCACTGGGCTTGAAGGCTTAGGACAAAAACCTTGGAGATCAATCAGGAAATTGGCATAACACAGTTGATAAAGATAATGTTTTATATCCTACCATGGTAAATGGTAACTAAGCTATTAAAAGCTTGTGAATGGCCATCTGACATACAGCAATCGATGTCTTACATCTGGAGCAAAGAGGAAGAAAGATTCAAGGAAATAATCCTTTGAAAGGACTAATGGACCCCATGAACCACAGCCTTCATTCACCTGAGACCAGAAGAACTAGATGACGCCCAGCCACCACTGCCAATCATTCTGACCTGGATCACAACAACAGGTCCTAGACAGAGTGGAAGAAAACCGTAGAACAAAATTTAAATTCATAAGTAACATCTAGCTTACTGATCTGACAGACCCTGGTAGGATCCCCAGGCTGATGGCTCGTCTTAGTCTGGGTTCTCTAGAGATACAACACCAGCGAAGCTTATATATATTTGTATCAAGGAAATGGCTGACATGGTTGTAGAGGCTAGGAAGTCCGAAGTCTATGAGTGAGGTTAGAAGCTTGTGCTGACTCACATAGCTGCAGGGGCTGGCAAATCCAAGGTCAGCAGGTCAGACAGCAGGCCTCTGGCTCACAGTCTGCGGAGACCAACAAATTCCAGATAGGCAGGTAAGATGGCAGTCTCCTGGTTCACAGACTGCAGAGGCTGATGACTACCAAGACCAGTAGTTAAGCTACTAGATCAGGCCCCAAGAACAAGAAGGCAGATGAGCAGGACCCAGTTGAAGGATCCAGACCAAGCAAAAGCAGGAAAGCTATGCTAGAAAGTTCGCCTATATTGGATGCAAGTCATGCCCCCAAGGAAATTTCTTTTCAGTTGATTGGTTGCTTGTAACAGATCTCATCATGGAATTGATTCCATTATATCAGATCTCTTTATGGAGGTTATTAAATCATTACATAGCTGCTATGATCATTAAAGTTGTGGGTCAACTTGGCTGATTCTTGGTAGTTCGTTCACCAATTATGATGTACTTTTGTAATCACATGATGATGTGGTCACTTCCGTGATGAGATCTGATAATACAATCACCTTCATGATGAGATCTGCTGTGAGTAGAAAGTTAAAAAGGAGTTTCTGTGGGGCAGTGGGCTGCATCCAATATAGGTGGACTTCCTGACAAGGTTAGAGGGCTTTTGCTTACTCTGTATGCTGTAGCTAGCTCTTGTTTATCTGACCTCTGGTTCTTGGGACTTGAGCTAGCAACTTACCTATGGTTTTGCCTGCTGGCCTTTAGATTCCTTGGTCTTTATAGCCTATGAACAAAAGCCCTGCAATCTGACCTGCCCATGTTTGGTTTACCAGTTCTTGTGGCTATGTGAATCACAGGAAGCCTCCAGCCTGTCCCCTAGACTTGAGATGTTTCAGACTCTTCAATCATGTGAGCTTTTCCCTGATATAAATCTTCCTATATACATATTTACATGATTTCCTGATTTTGCTTCTCTAGGGAACTCAGCCTAAGACAGCTGCCAAACTGCATCATGACGGCCAAGTCACTGAGAACTGTGACCCAGCCAAGTTGACACACAACCTTACCCAACACAAAGGCCCTTAAGATGCCTTTCAGACTGGGCACTGAACTTGCTCCTGGAGATCACATTATTGCCAAACAATAGATGGGCCTATAAAGTGAACAATAACCCTAAAGGAATGTGTACTCAGAACAGTCACCTATACGAGACTAAGAGGGCATCATTTGTCTGAAGCAAAGTTCCCAAGGCAGGTAGGGGTAGGAAAGACAGTCAAATGGAAACAGGAAACCCAGGGAGGAGGTGGGGAGAGTGCTGGCACATTGAGAGGATTGCAAACAAAGTCATGAAACAAGCTGTGTGTAAATTGTTGAATGAGAGACTAATTTGCTCTGTGAACTTTCACCTAAATATATTGCTTTAAAAAAAAAAAATGACTGCATGCCTGGAGCCTGTTCTTGTGTTTTATAGTTGAGAGAACTAAAGTTCAGCGAGGAGAATTGACTTAGTCAAGGTCACATAGCTAACTATGGGTGGGGCAGCTTGAGGACTCTCCTCTCCCACTCCAGGATTCTCTCTCCTTTGTGCATGGATACTGACTACGGACCCCCTCAGGCATCCCTGGAGATTCTCTTAAGGAACAGCCACAGTCATCTGGGTAGACTTTCCTAGAGTCTTCAGGTAGTTATCTTGCAGAGCTCAGAAAATACGAAAAATTATATACACAGTCACTGCCGCCTGTGGGAAACCCTGGTGACATAGTGGTTAAGTGCTATGGTTGATAACCAAAAGGTTGGCAGTTGGAATCCACCAGGTGCCCCTTGGAAATTCACTGAGGCAGTTCTACTCTGTCTATAGAGTTGCTGTGAGTTGGAATTGACTCACCAGCAGTGGATTTGGTTTGTTTTGGGTTTTGTTACTGATAGGAAGATCTCGTCCAGTTCCTGGAAAGCCAAAAGCCCTTCCAGACTCCAGGAAACTGACAAGAAGCCCCAGTCAGTACCTCACTGTGTGTGATTTATTTATTATCCTATTAATTCTTCCAAAGATTGAAGTCCTAATGTATGCTATTATTTACTGTTGTTACTATTGAGTCAGTTCTGACTCATGGTGACTCCATGTGTGCAGTGTCAAACCGTTCTACAAGGTTTTCTTGGCTGTGACCTTTAGGAAGCAGATTGCCAAGCCTGTTTTCTGAGGACCATCAGAGGGCTTGAAACACTGACTTTTTAGTAGTTAAGACTTCTAAACCAGTCAGTTGCGCAAGATAGGTTTTAGCGTTCTTGGTCTACCATTGCCGTCTAGTCAATCCTGGCTCATATTGCTACGTGTATGAGTAAATTCTTGGTCTAAAAACAAAAGGCCAAATTTATTGCTGTTGAATTGATTCTAACTCATAGTGACTGTACAGGAAAGAGTAGAACTGCCCCGTGGTTTCCAAGGAGTGGTTGGTGAATTTGAATTGCTGACCTTTTGGATAGCAGCCAAGTGCTTTACCACCATGCCACCGGGGCTCCATCCCTGGTCTAGGGGGAAACAAATCTGTAAGCAGTTACCATATCAGACTCAGAACCAACATGGTGCCCTAGAGAGATGCATCATAACATCCCTTTTCAGCAAAGACCCGAAAAACTAAGTAAAACAGATACAAATGTCATTCCTGGAACCTTTGTGCATTCCAATCACCAATAATTACGAATACATCTCTGTATATTTGATCAGTTTCAGATTGCAGAAGTTGGTAAAAATCTTCAATTTTATCATCTGACCTTAGTGGTTGGTGTATAAATTTGTACAATAGTCATATTAATGGGTCTTTCTTGTATGTCTATGGATACTGTTCTATCATTGACAGTGCTGTACTTATAAGATAGTTTTTGAAATGTTGTTTTCGGTGATGAATGTGACATCATTCCTCTACAAGTTTTCATTCCCTGCCATGGTAGATCATGTGACTATCTGATGCAGAATGGCCAAATGCTAGTCCATTTCAGCTCATTGATGCCTAAGATATTGATCTTTTTGTTCTATTTCATTTTGGAAACTTCCAGTTTTCTGGACTCATACTTCATGCATTCCATGCTCCAATTTGCAGCTGTTTCTTCTCATTTTGAGTCATGCCACATCCACAAATGAAGGTCTCCAACGCGTGGCTCCATCTTCATCATTAAGATTAACTCTACTTTGAAGGGTGGCTCTTCCCGTCATGTTTTAAATGACTTCCATTCTGAAGGACTTATTTTCCGTCATGGTATTAGACAGTGTTTCAGTGCTATTTCTAGAGTTTTCATTGGCAAGTGTTTTCAGAAATAGACAGCCAAGTCTTTCTTCCCAGTCTGTCTCAGTCTGGAAGCTCCACTCAAACCTGTCCACCAATGGTGACCATGCCGGTTTTTGAAATGCCAGTGACAACGCTTCCAATATCACAGCAACATGAAAGTTACCACAGTATGACAAACCGACAGACACATGGTAGGAGAAGCTCCTAGACCAAGCAAAAATCGATGACAAGAACCTTCCAGAGCTGACAGAGGTAGAAAGCCTTCTCTTAGAGCTACTGCCTGGAGAATGTGGCCAGTATCTGGAGACTAGAGGGCAGGGCCATTGTATAAATGATCTGAGAGAACAGAATTATTTTCAAGCCCTATTGAAGGCTATTGTAATGTGTTCTGCTGACTTGCTTGATGCCTTTATTCCTTCTTTCCCTCCAATTACTCCATTTGTAATGGATGAGTCTACCTTATGCCTGTTCCACCACTGTGCTTGGGAACCAGATGGCTGGACTGGACCCTGTCCCTGGCATTCCTCATAGTCTCCATCCCCTGATTCTGGCAACTGTCAATTGGGGCACATGTTTTCTTTGCACTGGTAGATTGATCCTTCGAGAGTGGGGTAGAGGGAGAAGCGTTCCTCAGAAGAAAAAATTGTTCACAGTCTGTTGAACATCTAGCCCTCTGTTGTGGATTGAATTGTATCCCCCTAAAAAAGTGTAAGCCAGTTCGGCCGGGCTGTGATTCCCAGTGTTTGTGATTGCCCTCCACTATGTGATTTTCCTGTGTTGTAAATCCTAATCTCTGCCTGTGGTTAATAGATTGGATTATGTTGAAGAAGATTAGATTAGAGTGGGACTATAACACTGTTCCTAAGGTTACCTCCTTGTTCCAGTGAAAAGGGAGTTTCTCTGGAGTGTGGCTTACACCACCTTTTATCCTTTAATCCTGCAAGAGATAAAATGAAAGGAAGGAAAGCAGAGTGCTGAGGACCTGATGCCATCAAGAAGCATCCCCAGGAGCAGAACAGGTCCTTCAGACCTGAGGTTCCTGCACTGAGAGGCTCTCAGACCAAAGAAACACAAGGACTTTCAACCTTGCAACACAAGGACTTTCCTCCGGAGCTAACAGAGGGGCAGCCTTCACTGGAGCTGGCGTTCTGAATTTGGACTTGTAGCCTACTGGACTGTGTAAGAGTAAACTCTTCTTTGTTAAAGTCACCCACCTGTGCTGTTTCTGTTAGAGCATCACTGGGTGACTAGCACATTCCTACCACATTCTTGGAGGAGCATCTGAGTGGTGCAGTTAATACACTTGGTTGCTAGACAAAAGCCCACCCAGAATTTCCTTGGAAGAAAGGCCTGGCAATCTTTTTCCTAAAATTAGCCATTGAAAATCCTGTGGAATGGTGTTCTTCTTGGACACTCATGGGGTTTGTCATGAGTCAGTTGACTTGACAGCACCTTTCTTTTTTTTCCACTGGCTTATATGCTTGGTACCATGCTAGGTGTGGGAAGCGTCCTGAAGAAGGTAGTTTCTGTGCTCCAACAGTTGCCAGAACACATACACACAGAGAGAGAGAGAGAGAGAGAGACGTGTGCACAATGCACACCCCAACACATGCACATACACACATACAAACACGTATCCTCATGCACACATGCATGTGCACAACTTACATGCATACACATGTATGTACACACACAACCACACGCTTTCACGCACACACATGAAGTGTTGGAGACACTAGATAATTTTCCGACTTTCTCTGGTGGTCCTGAAAAGAGCAGATATTAGTAGTAAGGTGCTGGGCAGTTAGCAAACGCCTCCTAGAGGGAGTGGTCAGGATTTCCACGAAGGGAGGTCTCCGTAGCTGTCATGGATTGAATTGTGGCCCAGCAAAAACAGATGTAGCTGTGTGGCTGGGCCGTGATTCCCTGTATTCTACTATTGTCCTCCACTTTGTGATTTTCCTATGTTATATGTTAAAGGATTAGGGTGGGACTGTAAACCCCTGTATAAGATGACCTCCCTGCTCTACTGCAAGGGGAGTTTTCCTGGGATATGGCTTGCCTCACCCTTAATCCTTTCATCCTACAAGAGATAAAAGGAAAGGGAAGCAAGCAGAGAATTGGGAACCTCACACCATCAAGAAAGCAGCCCTGAGAGAAGAGAGTGTCCTTCAGACCTGAGGTTCCTGTGCCAAGATGCTCCCTGGGCAAAGACTGATGCAATACCAGACTTTCCTCGAGGGCTGACAAGGAGGAAAGCCTTCCCCTGGAGCGGACATTCTGAATTTGGTCTTGTAGCCTACTGGACTGTGTAAGAATAAACCTTCCTTTGTTAAAGCCACCCGTCTGTGTCATTTCTGCTAGAGCAGCCCTAGCCGACTAAAACAGCAGCCAAGATGCAGAACACACACAAACTAACTAAGCAAGGCCAGAACGTGATCGAGAGGTCCACCTGCCTTGGGGTGGGGTAACAGTGACTGCCGTGTGTCAGGCAGGTGCAGGGCACAATGACTTTACCGAAGGGTTCCGAAGCCTGCTTTCAGATACTGACTCAGAGCTCAGAGATGTACATGACGAGCCAGGATCACACAACTAGGTCATGGCTTTCTGTGCTGCTCAATTCCCTTGCCCAGTTGTCATTACCGCCTTCTTGGCTAGTCTGGTTTGGTTCACTTTGGGCCTTATCCAGAAGGGCTCAGGCCCCTGCTCTGCTGCCTTTCCTACCCGCTGGTGAACACTTCCTGAGCCGTGTAATAGATGTTGTGCTGCTCCGCTGGGATTCCCTCTTCGAGGTCTACATACCCACCTTCCTGCTGCTGGGACTGTCTGCTGCTGACAGATTTGCAGCTGTATCTCCTGTTGAAAATAGACCTCAAGATGGGAAACTGCCTCCCATGAAGTGACATCCCATCCTAGCAGTCCAGGCTGGGATGCATTTGTAGGTAGACAGGTATACAGATGGATGGGTGGATAGGTAGGTTAGTAAGTCAGTAGGTAGGTAGATAGTAGGTGTAAGGACTGCAATTAAGTCTGTGAATATCATCATGGTTATCTTCAAAGTACTCCCCTTGGGAAGCTAGGCACCCACCCCAGCACCTAATCCACCCTTCAAAGTGATTCTGGAACTCTTTTTCTGGAATGGCCATCAGAGCTGTCGTTGTATTACCCTTGATGTCCTGAATGTCATCAAAATGTCTTTCTTTCAATATTTCCTTTATTTTCGGGTAAGGAAAAGCCACTGGAGGCCAGACTAGGTAATTAGAGAGGATGTTCCAATACAGTTATTTGTTTGCTGGCTAAAAACTCCCTCACAGACAACTACACAGTGAAGTTCACAAACTTGCCACCATGCCACCATGCACAGTGGCCATTCCAGAAGGAGTTCCAAAATTGCTTTGAAGGGTGGACCCAGTGCTGGCTTCAGTGCACAGCTTCCCAAGAGGAGTACTTTAAAGGTGACCGAAGTGATATTCAGTAATGAGTTTATGGACTTAATTGTTGGACTTGCACTTACATTGACAGTAGACAGACAAAAAATCAATAGATAGATCGATGGATGGATGGACAGGTGGATGGATGGATGGGTGGATGGATGGATGGGTGGATGGATGAATAGCTAGGTTGGTAAGTTAGTGAGGAGGTAGGTAGGCAGTAGATAGATTCATAAATAGTAGATAGCTGAAAAAGTTGATGGATGGATGGATGGACAGATAGATGGAAGACAGGTCTTAGGTAGATAGATGGTAGATAAGCAGATAGGCTGCTGCAGAGTCCCTCTAACTCATGGCAGCCTTGCACAACTGACAGAACAGAACACTGCCCAGCTGGCATCAGCCTCATGTTAGAGTCCAGTGTTGTGACTCGTGTGCCAGTCTGTGTCACTGAGGGTCTCCCATGCTCTCATTGGTCCTCTGCTTCACCAAACACAATGTCTTCCTCTAGTGATTGATCCCTTCTGATGACATGCCTAAAGTGATCAAGTTGGACAATACCCTCTGTGATCCATAAAGTCTTCATTGGTTAATTTTAGGAACTAGATCTCCAGGCCTTTCTTCCTGGTCTTTCTTAGAAAGCTCTGCTGAAACCTGTTTCCTGTAGGTGACCCTGCTGATGTTTGAAACACTGGTGGCATAGCTCCCAGCATCACAACAAGATGCAAGCCACCAGAGTCCAACATGCTGATAGACAGATGGTAGATGCTGAAATATCAAGGTCTTAATTCAGGACAACTCTGATGGGCCAGTCCACCTCCCTAGTTTCCTGTGGTATTGTCTGAGGTCTCTGTTACAGCTGCTTTGTGGGGTCAACTTCTCCCTGCCATCCTGCCTTCTAAGGGTACTCCGTGGTAAGGTAAACTCTCTGCAGGCAATTGTCCACGTGGGGGCTTGGAAGACCTCCTTTTTATTTGAGTTGGTCTGGTCTACAGGGAGCCCTGGTGGACATCAGGATTCTGGATTCTTGGTGCTCTCTGCATATGGGGGTCATAGACAATTGACAGGCCACAATTACCCTATCACACAGTCTTGCTCAGTCATCTGGGTGGGAGTGACGAGACCATGGCTAGAAAGACCACACAAAAGCAGTCAATTGCATTGCAAGGCCCATCTGCATTTTACTCCTTAAAGTATCTGTTTTGTCTTAGTAAGCAGAAAAAATAAAAAATAATGTTTCCCTTTGAAGTCTTCACATGAAATTCATGTTCTTGGAAGACACCACACTTTGTGGACTAAAGCCCATTCCTGTGGACCCCTGTACTCCCACGGAGAACACAGGCTTAGATTCATTCATTCATTCATTTGACAGATTGTTAAGGATCTCAGCTATAAATCAGGCACAGTCTTAGACCCCAAGATACAACAGATAAAATTTCTACTCTTCTTTTTCGTGGGGGAAGGAAGTTAGAGAGAGCAGGCAGTAGCCAAATAAGTCAGGTAATTGCAGATTGTGGCAAGGCTGTGTAGGAAAAAGAACAGAGGGGTGAAAATGTGAGACAGGAGAGCGTTGAAGGACGGCCTCAGAGAAGACCTGTAAGGAGCTGCCACCACTGTTATCCACAGGGATGACAGTCAGGTAGCCAAGCAGAAGAGGTGGGGGATATTGCTGGTGAGATCAAAGGCGTGAGGTAGGGAGGGTGGGAGGTGTTTGAGAGTCCCTAAGGAGGTGTGTGGAACTGAGGCAGTGTGTATGAGACGGAGAGTGGAACGGGCAAGCTCCGTGAGCCTAGCGGAGTCCCCTTGCAGGCCCCAAGAGAAGGTTGAATTTTATCCTAAACGATCCTTAACGGTTGTCTTCCAGTTGGTTTTGACTCACAGCAACCCCGTGTCTGTCCGAGTGAAACTGTGCTCCGTAGTGTTTTTGAAGGCTGGTTTTTGGGAAGCAGATTACCAGGACTTTCTTCCTAGGTGCCTCTGGGTGGACTCAAGCCACCCATCTTTTGGCTAACTGCCAAGCACCTTGACTGTTCATGCCACCCAGCACCTTGGTTTGATTTGCATGTTGGGGAGGAGCAGGCGAGATAAAAGTGGGTGGCCCAGGTCGTTTCCCCACTGTTCCCAGCCACATCAGCCCGGCTCTGCTATTACCACCCTGGGAACTTGTGTAAGTCCCAGCAGGCTGGGTGCTGAGCCTGCACTAAGGCCAGGACTTTGGATCCTTAGTCCAGTCCTCACATGTGGGAAATTAAATGGTGGCCTTGCATTTGGTTGTCAGTCTGTTCCTGAGGGGGGAGGCTGTGGTGTGGAGACCTGGGACCACCTGCTACCGTTCAGACCCCTTCAAACCTCCCCAGAATGGAGCACACTGATGGGAATCAGAAGACTCAGCTCCTGCACCCGGGTGGGCAGGCTTGATCCTGCGCCTTGCACCCCGCTGCTGCCTGGGCAAGCTTGCCAGGGGGGACTCACCCTGCCCTGAAAAAGCAGGGAGAGAGAAGAGCAGCACAATTAAAATCTTAGTGTATGAATAATTACATTCTAAAAATCCCTGCATTTTTTTTTTTCACATCAAAAGGAATTCTGTAATCAGAGGTTTAATTTGCAGATTTAGTAGCATTTGGCAGGTTAAAAGAAGGCGCTGTGAAGTGAGTAAGCATGGGATTTGGGGCTCGCAGCAAAGAATGGGGGAGTCTGCTGGGACAGAAATCCCAGCTTTGAGCTGCCTCTGAGCTTCTGGCCTCACTTCCGCTGCCCACAGCCACCCCGGGCTGAGCTGCTCTGGAGGAGGGGGCAGGGAGGCTGCAGCGGACAGAGAAAGGGGGCTCAGGGGGGTCTGCCCTCCAACCCTGGGTCCTCACTTCTTTCCTCTTAAAAGTACTTTGTTGTGTGTGTGTTTTACTGATGATTTGCTCATTGCAAAAAAAGAAAAACAGAATCCTGGAAGTATAGAAAGCAAAAGAAGAAAACAAAGATCACCTGTAGTTTCACTGCCGGAAGGCAGAAGTGCTTTTCCTCCTCTCTGAGATCAGGTGGAGAAAATTGCTTTGCCAACTGTAGTGAGCTTTACAGACGTATAGTTTTGTTATTCCCACTCTTCTCGAATTTTCGTTTCCTTCTTCTTTTCTGGGATTCTCCCTCTTTGCTCTCCCACGAGAAAAGCAGAGCTTTGACATACAATGGTTGGTAAGGGAGACTTTGGTCCAAGGACCTTTCCAAAATTAAGAGGGGGTATGCAACCTCAGGAAACCTTGGTGGCATAGGGGTTAAGTGCTACGTCTGGTAACCAGAAGGTCAGCAGTTCAAATCCACCAGGCACTCCTTGGAAACACCATGGAGCAGTTCTACTCTGTCCTATAGGGTCTCTATGAGTCAGAATTGATTCGATGGCAGTGGGCTTGGTTTTGGTTTTAATCAACCTCGTGGAATGGTTCTTTTTTGGTGGTGACATTGAGTCAATTCTGAGTCATAGTGACCCCATGTGACAGTGGAACTGTCTCAGGAGCAGATCTTCAAGTTTTTTTTTTGCCATAGAGCCTCTGAGTGGATTCCAGCTGACAGCTGTTTGGTTGGCAGGCCAGTGTTTAACTGTTGTCCCAGCACAGCTCCTTATAGAAGGGCTCAGAGGAGATGGTACGGGGTAGGAGGATGCTTAGACCACAGAGGAGGGGAATCCCGGGGTGGCCTTCCCTATAAAAGGGAAGAGAGGGAAGAGGAGCGGGCAGCCTTTATCTCCTACATCAACCAGTCACTGGGTGAGGGCTAGCCCTGGGAAACTGGTGACTGTGGGCAAGGTGACTCTACTCAGCCGAGACAGTTTCCAAATAGTGTTCGCCACTGAGGACTGCCCTCTGCTCCTCTCCCAGTAGCTGGGGAAATATGCCTTTCAGTTCTAAGAGGCAATAGAGGTGGTACCTCACTGTGTCACTTCAGTGTGTGTGTGTGTGTGCGCGTGTGCACGCACGTGCATGCATGTGTGCAATAAAGAGAGACAGAAACAGAGAGATAGAGAGAGGGGGTGGGTAGGATGGGACACACAGAGAGAAAAATAGAGTTCTCCAGGCTGTGGAAAATTTCACTTCCTCGTGCAACTTGTTTGGCATGCCATGTAGCTTTACAGTAAAATCATGGCTCCCCTTTGCTTAACTGCTGTCCCAAACTAGAGGAAATTGGCGGAAACCGGTTTAGGCACGCTGTTGACATTCAGGATAACCTTTTAGCTCAGTAAGTACCTCATACATAGTAGCTTCCCACCTCTGGGAGGCGCTTCACTTCCATTTTCTGAGCATGTGATTCATGATATCCTATGTAAACCCATTTGCTGCTGGTAACTTGTATGACCTTCCTACATGTAAATCCTTTAAATGGAGCTTGTCCTCATTGAGCAGTCTTGGTGGCAGCAGCCCTGACTGTTCCTTTCCTTGCACAACAAAATAAAGATATCTTTCTCTTCTCCCACCTTGGTTTCTCATTGATCAGCTGAGATGAGTTGCACAGAGCAAAACCTGGGATTCCCACCTAGCAACAAGAGAATTCCTGGAGCTCACCAAGACAAAAACCTAAAACCAGCAAAAGCCAGCTGCTCTGGAGACAATTTGCCAGGTGCCAGGCAGTTTCAAGATGTATCTGTGAGGACAAGGTAGGAGATAAAGACTAGGCTGTGCTGTGACTCATGTGACTAGCCAGCAGATTTAGGGACCAGCACAAACACTTTCAGGAAATGTCAAGGCAAAATCCAAAGCCCTGGCAAAGCAATACTGCTGAGGAAGCCAGAGCTGCTGTTCCTGCAGCACTTCCCTGCAACACTCCTAGGTGGAACCTTTCGTCTCACGCTATCAGATTCTACAGCTGTCTGGTAGAGACTAATAGCTACAATTAACTTTAGAAACCCTAATGGCATAGTGGTTAAGTGATATGCCTGCAAACCCAAAGGTTGGCAGTTCAAACCCATGAATTGCTCCTCAGAAACTCTATGGGGGCAGTTCTTCTCTGTCATATAGGGTTGCTATGAGTCAGAACCTACAGCAATGGGTTTGGCTTTTGTTTTTTTATTATGATTGAATGAAAATATACATTCCCATATAAATTTGCATGCCCACCTATATGCAGCTTCCACTGCTCTCCCTGCCCGGTGACAGCACAATCTTCTTCTCTGCTCCATACATGTCCCGTCCTCCCAGTAGTCTCCTATCCCCTCCTCTCCACCCACTCCCCTTCCTCCAGTAAGAGGTCAGCAGGATGATATCCTATAGATGCATAGAACCATAAAATGCACCCAAGATATGGTCACTCTGCGTCTCCAAGTCCAGTCCCTTCCTGTCTGAAGAGTGGATCTTCATTGTGATTTCTGGGCAGGGACAGCATCAGGGCCAGGGGCTACACTCCCAGGGGAAAGCCAAAGACCCTGGACATCAATTGCAGTCTTTCAGTGGAGATCTCATTGTGTACCCCTTTTTATTCTTGTGTTGCCAGTGAGACTCAACTTTATGATCTCCATTGTGGCTAATACTGGTGGTGGCCGGCTACCATCTGGTTCTTCCGCTCATGAGTCAATATAGACACCCACTCACGTGGGTCTCTGTGTCTTCTGGGTTCTCTTTCCCCCATGTTATTTTGGTCCTCGGTGATCATCTGTTCCTGCTGAGTTGGGATCATTTGCTGTACCCTCAGATGGCAGCTTGGCAGGTTTACCAGACATCACTCACCAATGTGGGGTGCAGAGAGCCCTCTTAGCAAAATGCTAGTTGTGCCAATTGGCCTCAATTTTACCTGAGAACATGGTCCATGGCCCCCCGCCCCAGCTACTCTATCCTTGCAATAGTGGGTTAAGATTGAAGGAGTACTCAAGTTATGTTGAAGACCACTTAATATTGTTCTTCTTTCTAATGTGTGCTGTCACTGATTTCACCCAACAAAATTAGTTTTTAAAAATTTTTTACCATTAATTTAGCATGACCATCTCCTTTCCCTAAGAACTGTAATTATGTCCTTGCGCTAAAGCCAGAAAATGCAGACTTAGGGAGCCTGAGTAACTCGCCCCAGCGTATAGTTAGGAAATGGCATAAAGGTGTTTCAAACCAGGTATCTTTGACTTTAAGGCTGACACAGTTCTCCTTTACCAACTCCTATGGCTGTGTTTCTCCAACTTATGTAGTTGTGAAATACCGTTTAGAAGTATAATGTGTTTAAGGGACCTCAGGGAGAGTTAAAGGGCAGTCATGAACTTGGATCTTGCCAGAGACCAGAACATGAACTCATGGATAAACTAACTGCAGCAAGAAATTATCCGACCGTGATTTGTATTTCTGCTTTTTAGTAGAATTGTAAAATTTGAGAAACTAAAATACATTTTGTTAGGAGGTAAATATTTTTAAGTAAATATTTTATTATAAAGTTAGCTTTATCACAGTTGAGTAGATTCCAACTCCAAGTGACCTTATGGGACAGAGTAGAACTGCCTCATAGAGTTTCTGAAGAATGCCTGGTTAGACTTAAACTGTCACCTTTTTGGTTAGCAGCTGTAGCCCTTAACCGCTACACCACTAGGGTTTCCATTATAAAGTTAGGATCACTCAAAAGATTTTAAATTGAAATAATTTTTTTTGCTTGCTGGCATAGTGGGTTAAGGGCTATGTCTGCTAACCAAAAGGTCAGCAGTTCAAATCCATCAGGCACATTTGAAACTCTGTAGGGCAGTTCTACTCTGACCTCTAAGGTTGCTATGAGTTGGACCCAACTCGACAGCAGTGGGTTTGGTTTTGGTTTAAAGGTTACTTTTCTAAAGGGTCGCTGTGAGTCGTAATTGATTCAACTGCAGTGGGTTTTTTTTTTTTTGGATTTTCTGCCCAATACTATGAGCAAGGTGGCTGGTTTGGATCTTTGTTATCAGGGTCAAAGTCAAGCCTACTTCCATATATTTTATTTCTTTCACCAGTGCAGTGTAACCAAGGATTACAGTATTGCAGTATTGGGTAGGGTTTTGCTGCTGCTGTTAGCAATTCGTTGTTTCATTTTGACAGTTTTTCTCGTTTTTGGAGCCCTCGAAGGCTGCAGACTGTTAGTTTGCTTGGCTACTGTGGAAAGGTGAAGTTCCAAGTCCAATCCAAGTGCCTCAGAAGCAAGGCCTGATTAGCTACCTCCCCAAAATGTCAGTCATTAAAAACCCTGTGGAGCACAGTTCTGCTGTGAGGCACATGGAGTTGCCCTGAGTTAGAGTAGACTGCATGGCAAAACCATTATACTGATATACCCCTGCCGTGGATTGGATTGTGTCCCCGCAACATGTGCATAGTAATTTGGCTGGGCCATGATTCCCAGTATTGTGATTGTCCTCTGTTCTGTGATTTCCTTATGTTGTAAATCCTAATTTCTGCCTATGATTAACAGACTGGATTATGTTAAAGAGGATGAGGGTGGGGCTGTAAATCCCTGTCTAAGGTCACCTCTCTGCTCCACTGTAAAGGGAGTTTCCGTGGAGTGTGGCTTGACTACCTTTTATCCTTCCATCCTATAAGAGATAAAAGGAAAGGGAAGCAAGCAGAGGGTGGGAGACCTCATACCATCAAGAAAGGAGCTCTGAGAGCACTGCGCTTCACTTGGACTTGAAGTTCCTGTGCTGAGACGCTCTGAGACCAAAGAAAGACTGATGCGATGTGAGGACTCACCTTCAGAGCTGACACAGGGAGACGCAGTGCATTCCCCTGAAGCCAGCACTGTGAATTTGGACTTCTATCCTAACGGACTGTATGAGACTGGACTTTGTTTTCAAAACCATCCACTTGTGATGTTTCTCTTAGGGAAGTACCAGATGACTAAGAACTCCCATTTTCAGAAACTGAAGTGTCTCTCTTCATTAGGAGGGTGCCTGCTGTTTTGACTGTATGAGTCCCACCAGAGTAGGAGACACACAATTACACTTTTTATTCAAAACTTGCTTCTTTTGGATCTGTGAAGATTGGTATGGGTAGGAGAAATGTTTAGGATAAAAGGAATATTGAACAACATCATGAATATAGTTGGGTCTTGTAAGTCTGAACATAAAACTAGGCTAGTGATGATTATTGAATAATCATATAGGCAACACAATAATCAACTGTTAGGTATCAATGAGTGGATGGTAGATTGGATGTCACATGCTTATGATCAGGCAGTTCTTTCTGGAATTCTTTAATAAGACATGAAATTTTTAGAAAGAATATTGCTTAATAATACTTATGGTGACTATATAAATGCATCTAGCATTTTTTTGAGTAGATATTTAAAGGGAGCAGTGAGTTCTACTTTCTAATATATCAGGTTGTCATGAGTTAGAATCAACTTGCTAGCAACTAACAAGAAGAAATATTTTTTAAAAAATTGAGAAGAAAAAACACAGCTAATAGAGCTTTGAGCTTTTTGTGTGAAACATTCATTAACACCCTGCAGACGTGGGCTTTATGCCACCCACCATGCTTAAGTGATGGAATCAAGCTAATTCAATCTGATGTGCTAAAAGTAGCAAACTTTTGAGTGCCTTGGTGAAATACATACAGCCTTTTATGGCAAGAAGCCATAAAAGACTCAGGATCACTACAGTGATGAAGGTCCAGTGGTCTGAGTTAGGACATCTTAAAGCACCTACCACTGAGGAAGAACCATAACACTGGACAGACTTTTTGGGTTTTGGAAGCGGCATATTCTACACTTACCAATACCGCTGCTGCTGTTGTGTGTCATTGAGTTGACAGCAACTCATAGTGATCCTGTAGGACACAGTAGAACTGCCCCATTGGATTTCCTAGATATAGTCTCTACTGGAGCAGATTCACAGACCTTTTCTTCTACAGAGGGGATGGTGAGTTTGAACCACTGACTCTTGAGTTATGGCTGAGTGCTTAATCACTGCGCCGCTAGGGCTCCTTAGCAATCCACTGGGAATTGATTATCAGGTGATGCAGAAAGCTATTAACTTTGAGTGGAGTTTAGAGTAAACACAGACTTTACAGCAGGTTCAGGCCGTATGACAGGAGCCCTGGCACCTGTCTCTTACAACCAGGAATATCACATGGTATCAGGCATCTGTGTGGTAGAGAAAGGTGTCATGTGGCACCTGGAAGATCACATGGCAAACTCCAACAAGGGAGGGACAACTGAACCTTTAGGCTTCTGGAGCAAGGTCAGGCATCTGCAGTAGATGACTACACGCCATTATTTCAAAAACAGCTCCCAGCCTGTTACTAGTTCTTTCTAGAAATGGAGCTTCTGACCATGGGAAATCAAGTAGTCATAAAGCCATGAGTTGGGCACTGTTAGAGTCACCAAGTCATAAGGTTGGGGAGGGAAATAATAGAAATGCATCATAAAGTAAAAATGGTACCTTTAGGATTGGGCTTAAGTAGGCCCAGTAAGTTATACAAACAGATGGTCCAAACTTTCTCTGCTGTTGGCTTTCACACGTCTCCCTCAGCTCACACTTATGACCTCTATATAGTGGGAGGGTGTTTCCCATGACTAGATGATCAAGCCAGCCAAGCCAAGTCCGTTACTGTTAATTATGACCTGCAGTGACACTACAGGACAGAGTAGAACTGCTCCACAGAGTTTCCAAGGAGCAGCTGGTAGATTCAAACTGCTGACATTTGGCTAGCAGATAAGCAGTTAAGCACTGCTCCACCAAGGCCCTGTAGACTAGATGGTCTACGGTTAGTCATAGAGGAGGATAAAACCTAAGTTTGGTTCATGAATGGGTTAGCTCGACGGTTGGCACAAGGCTGAGGTGGGCGGTTGATGTTCTACAGGATCTCGGGGGTGGCCTGAAACAGAGTGAAGAGGAGGCCTCCCAGTGAGCACCTGGCTGTCCTCTTTGTCTACACAGAGAAGCCACCTGAGGAAAGAATCAGTGTAGGCTCTTGGTACTGATGAGTGACTTGACTTTTCTGGCAGGGGCTTGGGAGAAGCAAGATTTGAAGATTAGGGCTAGAAAGTTTACACAAGAGGCCTGAGGATGGATCTTTGGGAGTAGGCACTAAGTGTGGAAATTCTCTTTTTCCCCCTTAAATATTATTTATTTATTTTTTGTTGAGAATATGCACAGCAAAACATATACCAATTCAATGGTTTCTACATGTAAAATTTAGTGGTGTTGATTACATTCAAATTGTGCAAACATTCTCATCCCCTTTTCTGAGTTATTCTTTCCTCATTAACTCACCGTCTCCTAAAGATTCTGTCTTAGTTGCCTAGTACTGCTCTTATAGAACACCACAAGTGGATGGCTTTAACAAAGATAGATTTACTTCCTCACAGTAGAGAAGGCCAAAAGTCCAAATTCAGCACATCAGCTTCAGAAGATTTCTCTCTCTGTTGGTTCAGGAGGAGGCTGCTTGTCATCAGTCTTCCCCATGGACTGGCAGCCTCTCCAGACAGGAAGCTCTGATCCAAAGGACATGCTGTCCTGGTGCTGCTTTATTGGTGGTATGAGGACCAGCTTCTACTCTGACTTGTAGAGTTGCTATGAGTCGAACCCAACTCAATGGCAGTGTTTTTTTTCCTCTCTGTTCACGTCTGTCTTTTATAGACTAAAAGATACCAGCTCAAGACACAGCTCAGTTCTGTATATTGAGTCCTGAGTCATCAACACAACAGTTGCCCATCCCCTTTAACATCATGGAAATAGAATTTATAACACGTAAGAAAATTGCATCAGATGACAAAATGGTAGCAATCACACAACACCAGGAATCACGGGTCAGCCAAATTGACACACACATTTTTCCAGTCCAATCCATGACAGTTTCTATTTAATCTTTCAAGTTGTTGTTGTCAGTTTAATTCCATATAGACAGGCCTTAAAGGACCACAGTGTTCAAAGCAGACCTCTTTTTACTAGGTAAGCTGAACTACTGTTGAGTTTTAAGAAAACTTAGTGGGATATTTTTGATTTAAAGTTTAAAGATTATCTTAGCTCAATAGTTTCAGGGGTATATCCAGTCTCCATGACTCCAGAAAGTCTACAGCATACAATAATTTGAAGTTCTGTTCTCTATTTTCCTCCTTTTGATCAGAATTTTTCTATAGAATCTTGGATCAACATGTTTAGGAATGGGAGCAGGGCACCATTCCATTCTAGTCTCATGACAAAGGAGACAGTTGTTCACGGAGGCAATTAGCCACATATGCCATATACTCCTATCCTGACTCTCCTCTTTCTTTTGTTGCCCCTGGTGAATAGAGATGAACTGTGGTGACTTGGATGAATTCCTGCAAGCCTACAAGACCCTAGGCACTACTTGATGAACTAGGAGGTAGAACAGAAGCATTAAACATGTTATTAGGCCAATTAACTGGGATGTCCCATGAAACTATGACTCTAAACCTCCAAATGTAGGACTCAAATCCCAAGAGGTGTTTGGCTGGACATAAGCAGCCTCAGCAACTATGTTTTTTTGGTCATTGCTGTAAATACACTTACAAAGTGATTTTTGCCAACTTAACTTTCTATTTACGGTATACAACTTGTTGACAGTAAATACATTAATCAGCTATAGAACCCTACCCTTAACCACTGTGATTTTTCCCTCAACATTAATCATCTCCTTTCTCCCTCCTTCTTGTTCCTGGTAACCACTAATGAATCTTGGTCTCTATAAACAAAGCAAACCCAGTGCTGCAGGGTGGATTCTGACTCCTAGCAACCCTATAGGACAGAGTAGAACTGCTCCACAGAGCTTCCAAAGAGCGCCTGGTGGATTTGAACTGCTGGCTTTTGTAAGCAGCTGTAGAACTTAATCACTACACTACCAGGGTTTCTGTGGTTTCTATATATATCTGCCTTTTCTTCTGTTTTCATGAAACTGAGGTTATGCAATATTTATCCTTTCATGATTGGCTTATTTTGCACAGCATAATGTTTCCAAGATCCATCCATACTGTAGCATCTATCAAAACTTCATTTCTCCTACTATCTGAGTAATATTCCATTGTACGTATGTACTATATTTTATCCATTCTTTTGATGGGCATTTATGTTTTTCCAGCTTTGGGCTATTGTGAATAGTGCTGGAATCAACATCACTGTATAAGACTTTTTGTGAGTGCTTGCTTTCCAGTCTTTTTGATATTTTCCTAGGAGTGGAGTTGCTTGGTCATGTAGCAGTTCTATATTTATTTTTGAGGGGAACCGCCATACTATTTTACACAGTGGCATATTATTTTGTATTCCAGCCAGCAATATTTAAGTGTACCAGCTTCCCCATATCTTTGCCAATATTTATTTTCTGTTTTTTAAAAAATTTATTTTATTGTGATTGAGTGAAAGAGAACAATCCAATTATTTTCTGTTTTTTTTTTTTTAATTGTAGCCATTCTTGTTGTTGTTGTTATTAGGTGTGTTGAGTTGGTTCTGACTTGTGGTGACCCTCTGTACAACACTGCCGGGTCCTGCATCACACTCACAATTGTTATTATGTTTGAGCTCATTGTTGCAGCCACTGTGTCAATCCATCTTGTTCAGGATCTTCCTCTTTTCCACTGACCCTCAACTTTACCAACCATGACATCATTCTCCAGGGACCAATCCCTCCTGACACCAGCCATCCTAATGGAGAGTGAGGAAAAAATACAAGCCTTGAGTTGCAATAGTGAAGGTTTTTACAGAGAAAATATTAATTGACTCAGGGAACATCAAAAAAAGGTGGAAGGGATACACCAAATCACTATACCAGAAAGAACTGGTTAATGTTCAATCATTTCAAGAGGGAGCATTTGATCAGGAGCTTGTGATACTGAAGGAAGAGGTCGAAGCTGCACTGAAGGCATTGGCAAAAAGTAAAGCTCCAGGAATTGATGGAATATCAACTGAGATATTTCAATAAATAGATGGAGAGTGAAAAAAGCTCACTTGTCTAAGTCAAGAAATTTGGAGGACAACTACTCAGCCAAGTGACTGGAAGAGATCCATTTTTATGCCCATTTCAAGGAAAGGTGACCAACTGAATGTGGAAATTATTGCACAATATCATTATTATTATGTGCAAGTAAAATTTTGCTCAAGATCATTCAAAAGTGACTGCAACAGTGTATTGACAAGAAACTGCCAGATATTCAAGCTGGATTCAGAAGAGGATGTGGAACCAGGGATATCACTGCTGCTATCAGATGGATCTTGACTGAAAGCAAACAGTACCAGAAAATGTTTACCTGTGTTTCATCGGCTATGCAAAAGCATTTGACTGTGTGGATCATAACACATTATGGCTAACATTGTGGAGAACAGGACCTCCAGAATATTTAGTTGTGCTTGAGGATTCTGTATATGGATCAAGAGGCAATTGTGTAAACAGAACAAGGGGGACATCGTATGGTTTAAAGTCAGGAAAGGTGTGTGTCAGGGTTGTATCCTTTCACCATACCTTTTCAATTGGTATGCTGAGTGAATAATCAGAGAAGCTGGATTATATGAAGAACAAGGTATCAGAATTGGAGGAAGACTCATTAACAACCTGCTTTACACAGATGACACCATCTTACTTGCTGGAAGTGAAGATTTGAAACACTTACTGATGAAGATCAAAGACCACAGCCTTCAGTATGGATAGTACCTCAAAATTAAGAAAGCAAAAATCCTCACAACTGGACTATTAAGCAACATCATCATAAATGGAGAAAGGATTGAGGTTGTCAACGATTTCATTTTACTTGGGTCTACAATCAATGCCCATGGAAGCAGCAGTTGAGAAATCAAAAGATGCATTGCGCTGTGAAAATTTGATGCAAAAGATCCTTTCATAGTGTTGAAAAGTGAAGATATCATCTTGAAGACTAAGATGTGCCTGACTCAGGCCATGATATTTTCAATCACATCATATACATGCGAAATTTGGACAACCCAACAAAGAAGGCAGAAGAGGAATTAATGTCTTTGAATTATGGTGTCGGAGAGTGGACTCCCATAGAACAAATAGATGTGTTCTGAATGAAGTACAACCGGAGTGCTCCTTGGAAGCAAAGATGACAAAATTACACCTTACAGACTTTGAACATGTTGTCATGAGGGATCAGTCCCTGAAAAAGGATGTCATGCTTGATAGAACGGAGGTTCAGCAAAAAAGAGGAAGACCCTTGATGAGATGGATTGACACAGTGGCCACAGTGATGGGTTTGAAGCATAAAAATGATTGTGGTCATGGTGTAGGACAAGGCGATGTTTCATTCTGTTGTGCGCAGAGTCCCTATGAATTGGAACCGACTCCACGACACCTACCAAGAACAACAACAATGGGGGTAGCGTAGTATTTCGTTGTGGTTTTGATCTGCTTTTCTCCAATGGCTAATGACACCGAGTGTCTTTTCATTGTTTGGTGCCCATCTGAATGTCCTCTTGGAGGAAATGTCTATTTAGGTTCTTATCCATTTTATGACTGGGTTGTTCATCTTTCTGATGTTAAATTGTTGAGATTTTCTACATGTACACACGTATTTTGGTTATCAGATTCTTTTTGGGGTATACCATTTCCAAAAACATTCTCCTAATCCATGAGTTGTCTTTTTGGTTTGTTGGTAAAGTTTTTGGATTAAGAAATGTTTCAAAATTTTATGAGATCTCATTTATTTGTTTTATCTTTTGTTGTTTGTGAAGTATGGGAATCTTTGTAGTTGTTCTTGTTAGTTGCCATTGCGTTAGCTCCAACTCCCAGTGACCGTGTGTATGTGTCTGACGGAAGGAAGAATTGTCTTGTCTGACGTCATCTTTGGGATTTTAGATTTGTTGTAGCTCATTGTTGAGGCTACTGTGTCAGTCCGTCTTATGGAGAGTTTCTCTCATTCTTGCTGACACTTTCTTTACCAAACATGATGTTCCACTACAGCCATTGGTCTTTACTGATGATGTGGCTGAAAAGACCAAGTCTCGCCATCCTCACTTCTAAGGAGCTTCCCAGATGTATTTCTTGTAACACTGAATATTTATGTTGACCCAGAATTGCTCACCAGACAACATCCTTTGTAGAACAGAGGACTCAACAGCTAAGTGTCAAGATTTAGACACTCAGTATCAGCCTATCTTTCTCCTCAGCCACCTCAGCACAATGTGCACAATGGCACATTAACAGGGAATGGGGACGACAGAGACTTTGCCCAATGGCATGGCATCAACAGTATGGGCTCCCTCACACCAAGGCTCTTTCCTATTTTCCATAAACAGCTCTGTAATCTCGATCTTACCAAGCCTCTAGATCTAAATACTGGTTAGAGGAAAGACAAGACAGAGGAGAGTAGATCATGTTAACTCACACTAGAGGGATGCAATCAGCAAAATCTAAACTATGGAAACTCCATAAGACAAATGATCAACTTGTTTCAACAAATAAACTTCAAGATAAGAGAGAAAATACAGACCAAAAGATAATTTAGTAATTAAATTTCAGAGTGTGGTCCTTGCTTGGATCCTGAATATTTAAAAAATGACAAACGTTCAGACACCAAACAGTTGTAAATGTGAACACTGAGTATATATTTGATGCTATTAAATACTTGATTTAATTGTGGGTGTGTGGTACTGGTATGGTTATGTTTCAAAAAGAGAGGGGGAGGATAATTCCAATCTTTTAAAGATATACCCTTGTATCATAGTTATCTAGTGTTGCTGTAACAGAAATACTGTAAATGAATGACTTTAACAAACAGAAATTTATTTTCTCAGAGTTTAGCAGGCTAGAAGCCTGGATTTAGGATGCACTTCTAGGGGAAGGCTTTCTCTCTCCATTGACTCTGGAAGACAGTTCTGTTTCCGTTGAGCTTCTGCTCCTGGGTCACCATGAGTTGGATCTGACTCGACTTCACTTGGCTTTGGCTGTGCTCCTGGGTGATGTACAAGTGGCTTGGCAACTCTCCTCCCCCGACTCTGTTTACTCTCTTGTTTGTTTAATCTCATTTATACTTCAAAAGAGACTGATGTAAGACACATGCTACATAAACATGCTCATTAACATAACAAAGAAAACTGATTTTCAGATAAAATTATAACCATAGACATACCTGTTGCTGTGAAGTTGATTCTGACTTAGTGATCCCAGAGAATAGCAGTGCTCCATAAAGTTTCCAAGGAGTACCTGGTGGATTCCAACTGTTGATATTTTGGTTAGCAGCCAAAGTGTCAACCACTAGGCAACCAGGGTTTCCAACGATAGGTATAAACCACTGCTGTCGAGTTGATTCCGACTCATAGCAACCTTATACATAGGAGGTAGGATTTACAACACGTATTTGGGGGACACAACTGAAGCCATAACAGTACTGAAATATTTATGAAGGAAATTTTAGGATGACTGGGGCTTGTTTCAAGCACAACCAGAAGGACAACATGGATAGGAACGAGAATAAGATAGCACTGGCCATGGGCTGATGGTTATTGGGGCTAGATGATGGATACTGGGGACTTCATCATATTCTGGTCCACTTTTTGTAAATGACAAACGCTCCACTTGAAGACTCAGTTGTGGGACCCAGACCTATCACCTCACCTGTAAGGTAAGGACAGAAAAGATGCCCTTCAACCTCTCTCAGGGGATGTTACGAGGACAAGCTAAGGTAATAGCTTTGTAGGAAATCTGAGAAGTTCAAATCACTAAACAACTTAAAAGTGCTTAAATAATTTCTTCAATCAAACTTTCAGCAGGGCTTGATTTGATTCAGTGTGTAAAGATGGGAAGATTTCCTTTAATTTCTGAGATTTTTCAGGCAGGTCTCCATTACTTCGTAGGGGTTCCTCAAAGTTGGTCATGGGGGTCCTATGGGAAGGGGCTCCCAGATCTCTCTCTAAAGCAGCCCTCTTGATCTGTTGAGTAGAATGTGTTCAGGATCAAATTAAGACTTCAAAGGCTATAAATACTGAGAAGACTGTGTCGCCCCCATCCCTACATACATATGACTTGTTCTAGTTGTTACTTATTTCTAGGTTAGCAGGTTGAAATTTTCTAGACATATTTATTTGAATGGAACTTCCTCTCTCCTTTTTTCCCCTCTGGTGTTCCCACCTGGCTGATGCCTTGAGCTACAGTTAGTCTGCCTTTTGGAAAATAACGGCATTGACTAGGGCTTCACAGAATGTTTCAAAGAGCTCAAGAACTTTCAGTTCCTATATGCACCAAGTGTCAGCTGGGCTTTTGATTTACAGGACCAGGGATGAAACTGGGGTGTGGGGAAGGGCTAAGTACCTTGCCTCATCCTCTCTGACTTAGAACAACCGGCTAAATTCTCCAGACTCTCATCCTACACAGAGGTCTACACATCGCTGTTCAGCTTATATTTCTGCAACACCTGGATAAACTTGTATTGCCTACATAACCCAGAAATCATTCACTCGCTCACTCATTTAAAGTGCATTGCTGTCTGTTACATCCCAGGTACATTGCTAGATAGACACTCAGGGTATAAAGACAGAAAACCTGGATCCAGCCCACAAGGAGTTCAGGGTTTGGCCAAGGAGGTGGCTATGAACACAACTGTATCCAGAGACCTAGGAGGACACAAGGCAGGGTGTACGTGGCCCTTCTTGCTGAAATACCCCTCCCACACCAAACTCCTTCTCCTCCCACTCTGTGCTTCCTTCAAATCTAATCTACACTTCTTACTGGAAGATGACAGCGGTTGCCCTGTCTTCTGACTACTGAAATCCCATGGTGGGCACGGGGGAGGGGGCAGGAGAAGCGACATGCACTTTTACCATGTGCTCCTGCATCACCCTGCAGGGTTCGCTTGTCACTGTCTGGCAGGGCAATCCCACTGGTTTCTCGTTAAATAATCAACATATGTTTGGTGACGCCTTTCAGGAAGAATAAAATCCAGTTTAATTTTTCTCCTACCTGGATATGGTGGGGCCACATGTACCATGTGCCCTGTAGCTGGTAGGAACTTAGTGATCATCTGTGAAGACTGTGGGGCTCATATTCAGGTCCAGCTGGGCCTGCTGCACAGAGCAGGCTTCCCAAGTTGGGGGCTTCCTGAGCCAGTAGGGGTTTAGGAGGAGCTTTGCTGGTTGGGGGCAGCTCCGCCTCCATCAGCTCTAAGTGCAGAATCTGGGCCCAGAAGATAAAATGATTTTGTACCTGATGGAACTTGCTGCTTCCCAGATTGGCCAGGGAGCTTTGGTTTCCGGCCAAGTCCGTGGTGGGCTTCCTTGCTTTGATGTGGTTTTGCAGGGAAAACATCCGCAAACGAGCAACAACCACGAGCTCTCTTTTGTTTCTTAGTCCACCTCCAGTTACTCCAAAGCAGTGCTAATTAGCCTCTGGAGTTACTTGGTGCTGGGGGTCCACAGCCCCTCCAGAAGAGAGGACCAAGAAAGTGCAGGTTTCAGAATCTGAACTTGAAAATAGATTTAGATTAATGAGGGTTTCCAAACAGTTGCCCAAGTGCATAGCATAGGTCGAAAAGGGAAAGATGGAAGATTTGGAACCTTAGAACCCACGCCCTAAACCACTTAGACTAAAATCAATGTCATTGTGTTGACTCTGACTCACAGGGTTCTGATGTGCATCGGTCTAGAACTCTGCTCCATGGGGTTTTCAATGGTGGACTTTTCAGAAGCAGCTGGTCAGGCTTTTCCTTTCGGTGGACTTGAACATCAGCCTTTCAGTTAGCAGCCAAGTGCATTAACTCTTTGCATCACCTGGCGACTCCTGTTTCATCTCTTAGTTAAGCTGTGGGACTCATTATAGCTGAGCCTCGGTTTTCTCTTCCTTAAATGTAGGTAACAGTCAAAGTACACCTTCACACTAGTAATCTACAGCAAAATGATACCTCTGAAAGCCATTTGTGATCTGTAAAGCACTTTCCATGTTAGGTATTAATCAGTGAGAAATATCAGTCCCAAAATAGGACAAAAGAATTATTGATTGATAATAGAGGAAAAACACATGTCTCCATTATATTGACACATACATGTTAAAAGACTTTTAACTGAATCTTATTACTTTGTATCACAACGACCATGACAATGTAACCAATAGAAACAGATTTAATATTAAAAAAAAGTTTTAATTTCCCTCTTTTTAAAATTGAGTAGCGGGCTCAGAAAACATCTGTTCACACAGGAGAATAGTTTACAAAACACTTTCTTGACAGATAACTCATTGTCCCTCACTTGAACTTCATGCCCTCATCTGCCTGCAAACCCAGACCTGCCTACTCCCCAGTCGAGGGTGGTGGTGAGAGGAAGCAAAATGAATTATCAGGTGAAAGAGAGAGGAGATCCTGTGTGCTCAGGGGTCTCCAGGACTGCTTGAAGGGTGGTGGCTGGGTTAAGACACACAGTATGAATAGAATAGTGTGGGCTGATGGGAGAGGCAGGAAGGTGATGGGCTGGGAGGTGGGGCACTGTGAGTCTAATCCCAGCTCTGGTAATAGTGCACCATCACTTTGCCCCTCTGAACTTGACTGTCCTTGTCTGACCTATGTGGTCTGGTCAGGGGCCACCTTCTAGCTACAAGACAAGTTAACTAAGGACAAATATATCTTCCTCCATGACTGGCCTACCATCATGCAGATAGAGGAACTAAGGCTCAGAAAACACAGGGACCGTCAATCTTTGGAGCCTTGGTTGCCCAGTGGTTAAGAGCTTGGCTGCTAACCCAAAAGCCCGCAGTTCAATTCCACCAGTGATTCCTTGGAAACCACTTTTAGATAGTTCGACTCTGTTCTGTGAGGTCACTACAAGTCAGAATTGACTCGACAGCAACGGGTTTTATTGCCCTTCTTGAAAACAATGCTAAGATCCAGGAATCCTTAAACTGAACAACCCCTAAAACTCACAGCAGATGTTTGTCACATCCAGAGAGACTGCCAAAGTCCTTAGAGCCTAGAATAACTCATATTAAAAAAACTTAACATGCAAACTATTGTGTTTTTTCTAACTGACAAATCAAGACATACTCATACCCATTGCCCTCTAGTGGATTCCCACTGATGGTAACCTTATAGTCAGAGTAGAACTTCCTGATATAGTTTCCAAGGAACACCTGGCAGATTTGAATTGCTCACCTTTTGGTTAGCAGCTGTAGCACTTAACTACTACACCACCGGGGTTTCCATAAATTAGGGCAGGGGCTGGCAAACTACGACTGCTAGTCTAGTCTAGTCCACCATGTGTTTTTGCCTGGCTCATAAGCTAAGAATGATTTTTAAGTTTTTAAATCATTGAAAAAAAATCAAAGAATGAATAATATTTTGTAAAATGTGAAAATTATATGAAATTCAAATGTCAGTGTCCGTAAACATAAAATTTTATTGTAACACACTCATTTGTTCACAGATTGTGTATGGCTGCTTTTGCACTATAAAGGTGGAGTTGAATAATTGTGACAGAAGTCATCTGACCTGCTGGCTTAAAATATGTAGTGTCTGGCCCCTTATGGAAAAAGATTTGCTGATATAGGGTAACTGTGAGTCAGAACTGACTGAACAGCAATGGGTAATGGGGTGATGGACAAACTCTAGAATGGCCCCATTGATTCTTGTCTCCCTCCTGGTACTCATGGGAACCCTGATGGTGAAGTAGTTAAGTGCTATATCTGCTAACCAAAAGGTTGGCAGTTCAAATCTACCTGCTCTGTCCTGTAGGGTCACTATGAGTCACAATCAACTCAATGGCAATAGGCTTTTTTTTTTTTTTTTTGGTACTTGTGCCTCCATGAAATCCTTGTTCTTGAGGAGCATGGAGACTATGACTACCTTCCAACAAATAGAGTACAGCAAAGGCGATGGGATGTCACGTCCAGCTTGCTATTAGATTCTTCTTTTACAGCTGTGCCAAAGCTAGCTGCTATATAAATGGGCCCACATGGCAAGGAACTGGGAGTGCCTCAAGACAACAATGAACAAGAAGCCAAAGGCCCCAGCCCAACAACCCACAATGACCTGAATCCTACCAACAGGAGCCTGAAAGCAGACTCTTTCTCAATTGTATCTGAGAGGCCCCCAGCCCTGGCCAACACTTTGCTGAACACCTGGAGAGATTCTGAAGCAGAGACCCAGCTAAGCCATGCTCAAACTCCCAGTAGAGAGAAATTATGAGATAATAAGTGTATGTTGTTTTCTGCTGTTAAATTTCTATGAGTATTGTTTTGCAGCAATGTGTAACTAGGGCATTGGAGTTTGAGTTTCCTCAAATACAGGGAATTCTAATAGCTCAGTCCTCAGACACATCAGTAGGCTTTCTACACAGCTTCTGGAGAAAGTACAGAGCAGGAAAGTGAGTCCATGGCAAGAGGTGGGATGTTACTTGAGGACTGAGTAGATGAAGACTCTTCATCAAATACCAAGGTCATCAGACCCTAGGGAAGTCCAAAGAGATTCCCAAAGACCACCTCATTTAAATGGATCACTGAAAAGCCTACGGGTAAGCAGAAATACGGATCCGACTCGACGGCACTTGGCGTTACTTGCGTTCTGGAGTGTGACTAAGGGGACAGGAATAAATCAGTATGAATTCCCTAGACTTTCTCAGGGTCTTGAGGCTCTGTGGTCTTCTGGCATACTTGCTGTTAGGTGCCATCAATCAATTTATACTCATAGCGACCTCATACAACAGAGTAGAACTGTCCAATAGGCTTTTCTCGCCTGGAATCTTTACAGAGGAGCCCTGGTAGTACAGTGATTAAGTACTTGGCTGCTAACTGAAAAGTTAGTGGTTCAAATCCATCAGTTGCTCCTTGGAAGAAAGATGTGCAGTCTGCTGTAAAGATGACAGCCTTGGAAACCCTATGGGGGCAGTCCTACTCTGTCCTACAGGGTCTCTATAAGTCAGAACAGATTCAGGAGCAATGGGTTAATCAATATGAGAACAGATTGGCAGGTCTTTTCTTCCTAGGAGCCACTGGGTGGTTCAAATGGCCAGCTTTTTGGTTAGAAGGCAAGGACTTAACTGTCATGCCACCAGGGCTCCCTCTGTGCTTGCCACTTGACTCTGAATCTCTGCACAGCCATGACCCAGGTGAGTGGGACAGGACCCTGTAGAGAGCGGAGGACCTTCTAGAGCTCAGTAAGCCTTAGGTTGGAGTCAGAACTGTGTTCTCTGTGGCACAGCTGCTCTCACCAAGATACCAACTATTCCCAAGGCCGTCTCCTGATCATGAGGAGCCCTACTCATCCACACCAACCAGAAAGTCCTGCCACATAGGAATCAGCGGCAACAAGAAAGGGGATCCCAAAGAAACTGAAGAGTGGCGAGCCCTGACCTTTACCTAGAAGTTAAATAATATCACCCAAACATCCTATAACATACGTGATTTGGTGATAAAATTTAGGAAAACAAAAATTTCAAATGCAGTAGATGTTCTTAAACGAAAAGTTTAAAACCTTTGTGAATTCCCAGACTATTAAACACCGCCATGCATTTCTGGAAACCCCGGTGGCATAGTGGTTAAGAGCTATGTCTGCTAACCAAAACATCAGCAGTTTGAGCCCACCAGGCACTCCTTGGTCTACTTTGTCCTATCAGTCTGAATCAACTTGATGACAACGGGTCACACGTTTCTGGAAAGAGTTGTTATAGGCCAAAGCTATGCAGGGTGTCAAATGGAAGGCTAAGCTCATTCACTCACCTGATACTGGCAACTGGCTCCCTCTTCCAGATGGGCCTTCTGGTCTTGCCATCCACCACCTTCCAGTCTGGGCAGACCAGGAAGGAGGCTGTGCCCCATGGGAGCAGAATCCAGAAGTCTCATCTACCAGTCTCTTACAACTAGATGGAATCATAAATGTTATGTTTTAGAATGCTAAGAAAGCCATGGACTGCCAAAAGAATGAACAAATCTGTCCTGGAAGAAGTACAAGCAGAATGCTCTTTAGAAGCCAGGATGGTAAAACTATGTCTCACATATGAGGTCAGACAATTAAGTCTGTGAACTTAGTTGTTCTAAGTGCTGCAAATCTCATTGACGAATATCACTATGGTCACCTTCAAAGTACTCCCCTTGGGAAGCTATGCACTGATGCCATCACCTAGTACACCCTGCAAAACAATTTTGAAACTTTTTCTGGAATGGCCATTGCACATGGTGGCGTGGTGGCAAATTTGCAAACTTAATTGTATAGTTGTCTGTGAGGGAGCTTTTAGGCAGTAAACTGTGTTGGAACACCCTCTCTACTCACCTGATCTGGCCCTCAGTGACATTTTTCTTTACCCAAAGATAAAGGAAACATTGAAAGGAGGACATATTGATGACATTCAAGACATCAAGGTCTTGATGACAGCTCTGATGAAAGAGTTCCAAAATTGCTTTGAAGGTTGGACTAGGCACTGGTGTCAGTGCATATCTTCCCAAGGGAAGTACTTCGAAGGCAACCGTAGTGATATTCAGCAACGACGTAGGTAGCACTTTTTCTAGGAAGAGTTCACAAACTGAATCGGCAGACCTGGTACTTTGAACATGTTGTCAGGAGGGATCAGTCCCTGAAGAAGGACATCATGCTTGGTAAAGCTGAGGGTCACAAAAAAAGAGGAAGACCCTCAGTGAGATGACCCGACACAGTGGCTGCAGCCACGGACTTCAGCATCACAATGACCGTGTGGATGGTGCAGCAGCAGCAGTGTTTCATTCTGTTGCACATAGGGTCACTAGGAATCAGAGCCAATCTGACGGCACCCAACAAGAACCACAAGTATCCTTTTATTTTTAAACTCCTAAGGCAACTTCACCATGAAAAACTGTCTTTATGATACGTGATTTTATAATCTAACTGGAGTTCTCATTCATTTTCTTTCAGCAGACACTTACCAAAAATGTTCAGTGAGAGTCTGCTTTGGTCAAGGCACCATCGTAAGACTTAAGTCCATCCAAAGGTGGACAAAAAGAACTGGCTCTCTGAGGTTGGTGGGACTACTCCAGGAGGTTTCAAATCATACAACAGCAATCATTTTTTTAAATTACCACAGTTACCACTATTCTAATTCATATTGTTTATTTTATAAGGTATTATACTGTAATTTCCATTGCAAGGAATCTCTGGATTGCACAAGGGGTTAAGCAGTCGGTGACTAACTGAAAATTGGTGGTTCAAACCCACCTGGAAGTGCCTTGGAAGAAAGGCCTGGCAACCTGCTTCCAAAAGATCACAGCCATGAGAACCCTATGGAGCACACTCCTGCTGTTGCCATGAGTTGGTATTGTATTGCTGGGCACTGGCTTGACTTGGCATTGGAGGTACTCATTGCTCTCTCTTTTTTCCTTCCTGTTAAAAATGCACCTGTTGGAGAAAAAAGTGGGTGTGCAGAACTCTGTTTAAAAAGACCAGACTTGATGGTCCTACAGACCGGAGGCTTCCTGGAAGACATGGTTGCTGGACCTTGTGTTAGCCCAGAACAGAAACTGTTCCCAAAGTCAGCTCTTCAGACAAAGATTGGATTGCACTATAACATATAAAATGATACTGATGAAGACTGTGCTTTCTGGCTTAAGTATATACATGAGGCTAACAGGGCAGCTCCCATCCAGAGGCAAGATGACAGGGTGAAGGGGGACAAGTGCTGCTTGAATGGATATTGGAAATACAAAGTGGAAAGCTGGTGTGCTAACACAGAGTGGGGATAGCAGCTAGAGTTACATAGCAGTGTCTGTGCAAGTTTTTGTGCAACAGCTTGGCTGGGATTGTAAATGTTCACTTAAAGTTCTACCGTGGGCATCATTAAGGAGCCTTGTAAGCTCCCTCCTGCCACTCATGAGATTATTTCAAGGACAAATGTGTATAAACTGTCAAGTGTGCCTAACGGTGAGACAGATACTTCCATTGCAGACAAAATTAGCACACACTTGACTGGAATGCTGCAAGTTTCTCACTAACAAAGCCATTTTCTGACAATGCTTTGGAATATATATATATATATATGTATTTTTTAAGGAAAAAATTCTTTATTACAAACAGAAATTCAACATGTAAAGAGTGAAAGATCCCCATAATCCTTTTAAAATTTTATACACTCATTGTTAAAAAAAAAAGGATGGAAATATATACAGTAGAGAATAAAACTTTGGGTTCCCCTTCACTCAACAGTCTCTCTCACCTTCCCTACCTCCCCTCATGCAAATTAAGTATAACTCACCCTTGATAGCTGGTGTGAGTCCTTTCAAACCCTCATATGTATTGAATATATGCATTCTGAAGTAAAAATGGGTTATCACATATGTCTTTCACAAAGACAAATGGGATATTATACTTGTGTTTAACAAAAAGAGATTCACTCTGTCACAGTCCAGTAGGCTAGAAGTCTGAATTCAGGGCATCAACCACAGGGGAAGTCTTTCTGCCTCTGTCAGCTCTGGAAGGTTTTTGTCACCAGTGTTCCCTCGGTCTGGGAGCATCTCAGTGAAAGAACCTCAGGTCCAAAGGGTGGGCTCGCCTCCTGGCATGGCTTTCTTGTTCCTGTGAGGTTCCCATGTCTCCCTGCTAGCTTCTCGCTTTTATATCTCAAGAGATTGGCTTATGACACTGTACAACCTTGTAGACCTCATCAGTATAACTACTGTTAATCTAGATTATTAAATCATAGTGATAGGATTTACAACACACAGGAAAATTCCATGAAATGACAAAATAGTGGGTAATCATACAATACTGGGAATCATGGCCCAGCCAAACTGATACACATCTTCTTGGGAGGACATAATTCAATCCACGACACTGGAGTACTTGGGTCAGTCTTTTTTCTCTGAGATTTAAGCATCCTTAGTCCAGAATTGGAAACCCTGGTGGCATAGTGGTTAAGTGCTACATCTGCTAACCAAAAGGTGGGCAGTTCAAATCCACCATTTGCTCCTTGGAAACTCTATGGAGCAGTTCTATTCTGTCCTATAGGGTCACTATGAGTCGGAATTGACTTGACAGCATTTTGTTGGTGGTGTTTTTAGTCCAGAGCTGGGCTGAGGGCTCTAGCTGACACTTGGAACTAGCATGGTGCTTTTTTGCTGTCCTCCGTAAAACTGGATATACTTGGAAGGGTTGAACTCTACTTCGTATGGGTCCTGACCTCTTCACTGCTTGAAGCCCCACCTTGTGAACTCTATCTTGTAAGGATTTTTCCTACCAAATTAATCACTTGCATTATGAAAGGATGAAGCTCTATTCTGCTTATTCATTACACCAGAGCCAACCACAGCTGGCTCTCTCCATCGAATAACTGGGGTTGTCACTTGCAGCTCAAAGGGCAACAGCCTGAAATAGTGGTACTTAACTCAGAGAGGTTGACTGACTTGTCAAAGGACAGAAGCTAGAAAATTGCTAAGTCAGGACTAGAATGCAGACCATCTGAACCTAAAGCTGAGAGGCTGGACCTGTCCAAAGGCCCTTCTGATGGTCCTTCTGCCGACAGCCTTGGCTTCATACCAGCTGCTACTGGGCTGACTTTGGCCCCTGGGAACCCCAGGTTACGTCAGAGAAGAACTATACTCCATAGGGTTTTCATGGCTGTGAACTTTTGGAGCAGATCACCAGGCTTTCCTTCCAGGGTACTCCTGGGTAAATTGGAACCCCCGACCTTTTAGTTAGTACCTGGGTGCTAAATCCTATGGTGTTTCTAGCACCATAGGACCCCCTGAAGGAGCTTCAAAACTCCAGGACAAACACACTGCACTTGTAGTTAGAGGATAGCAGACCCAATCCCTGCTTTCTGGCTGTGCGTGCTTCGGTGAACTGGGAACAAGAACGCCATGCTTGTGGCACAGCTTTGAGGAGCAAATGAGACCACAGATGGGCAGGCATTGGTAACTGGAATGATCCAGGGTGACAGACAGACGTTTTAATTCTTTGAATAGCAAAGGCTGTGCCGTATGAGTGGAAACCTTGGTGTTGTAGCGGCTAAGTGCTACAGCTGCTTAACCAAAAGGTCAGCTGTTGGAATCCACCTGGTTTTCCTTGGAAACTATGGAGGCAGTTCTACTCTGTCCTAGAGGGACGCTATGAGTTGGAATCGACAGCAATGGGTTTGAAGTGGGGCTGCCGCACAGGATGGGCGCTCTCTTCTTACTAGAGCTCAGTTCCCTGCTATGGAAGTCCACCTGTCCAACAGTAAATGATTCAACACTTGATACTTTCTGCTGCCTCTTAGAGGAGCTCCTGAAGCCAAGCTGGACATCTGAGGAGTGCCAGAGATTGAGGCCAAGGTGCCGCATTTCCTCAGTTTGGAAACTCACATTTTAACGTTTCTGAGCTTTACAATCACTGAGTGTGTTTGCTGTAGTCCTTCTTCACGTTGCACAGCTCAGGGGGTGAACTGTTTCCATCAGCACCAGACGACATCACAGCCCTCTCTGTGCAGATCCCCGGGAGCCTCCTCAAATCAATGGATAAACTCTGCACACGTCCAAACCCTTCTCTCTAGAGGACACTGAGGTCCAGAAAGGTGAATGACGAGTCCAGAGTAACAACAGAGTGAGAGCAGTGCGGTCATGAGCCTCAGGGGGCCTGTGTTGTCTCTAGAACCTCTGAGAGCTTTGGTGCTCCCTTTGCATAGAGGGCTTACACTGTGAGCTGATGAGGGCCGGGGCTGGGACAGCAGTACTCATTCTGAGTTCTAGAGGGGATCAGAGCTCAGTCAATTAGGGAGGAGATAGGGTTGATCTTGGAGCCTCTTCTTTTCCAGAGCCCGAAGCAACCACAGCAATGTCACCTACTAGCTGTTGGGTTCACTTACTACATGCCAGGCATGATGCTGAACCCTCAGAGGTAGAGGGACCATTCATCTCAGTTTGCAGACAAGGAACATGAGGTCAGGCTAAGGTCACACTGCCAGGAAGTGTTAAAGCCAGAACTTGCATCTCATCAGAAAAAAAGAAGGCAATGACGTATTGTATCTTTGGTGTAAGTCACATGTGAGTTGAGATGGATGAGGTCTGGACAGGTGTTTTGTGCATAAGAGGGGGCTGTACTGCCTGGGTTAGTGTCCCGCTCTTGGGTCTGTGCTCAGCCCTTATGACCCTGGAGCCCCTACATGCCCAGTCAGGGGTCACTGACCATCCTGAGCACAGAGCCGGAGGGCCCCAGCCTTCTAATCAATGTTTCTCAAACTTGAACACCCATCAGATTCACTTAGAGGGCTTGTCAACCCAGGAACCCCTGGATTCCCAACTCCAAGTGTAACCCTAATAACTTGCAACGTGTTTTCTTTTTTTCAAAAATGGATAACTGAGAGCTTCATGTAACTAATGCCATACTGATACTCTTAAATAATCTTTTTTTTTTTTTTTTATACTGTATCAGCTACTCCAGCCTCTGCACTGGGCTCTTTCCAAAGGGTCCCAGAGCCCCCGTAGCTCCTGTGACTTTGGTCTCCCTCCTCTTCTTTACTCTTCCGAGAAATGGCCTTCAGCCTGGAAAACAGAAGCTGGGAAGGCTGCCTGGCATTTTCTGTATTCGCAACTTTCTTTCTTGCTTGTTATCTCAGAGTGGACCTGGCAGGCTAATTTTACTAGCTGAGAAATGTTTGTACAAGTTTGTGTTTGCCTGTTACAAGCAGGCAGATTAGAGTCTAGGTGTCTGATGTACATATCTGTAGTTTAATAAGGAGTTTCTTGTGGTTATTTTGTGATGTATACAGTTATCTGTGAGCTATGTGCTTAAAAACGTGAAACATTCCTTGCCGAAATGATATATAAACTTTGATGTAAAAATTGTCTTTCGAAACTCCATGGAGAACAGCCTGCACTGCTGTTGAGTCTCCGGTGGTATCATACCTCCTAACAAACCTTCTTCCTCTTTCTAACTTGGAGTATGTGTCATTGGCTCGACTGCTCCAGGGCACGGACCCAAAGTGGGTAAATGCAGGGTTTTTGATTCTTTGGGTCTGGGGTGGTGCCTTAGAATCTGTATATCCATTACGATCCCAGGTGATACTGATGCTTCTGGTCCATGGACCATGCTTTATTTGAGAGCCAGCAAAACCCCTTCAACATTGCTTCCTGCCCCTCACCTGAAGCCCCATATGGGTGATGTACCCACCTACTGTCATTGAGTTGATTCCAATTCATAGCAATCCTACTGGACCCTATAGAGTTTCTAAGGAGTAATCTTTACAGAAGAGGACAGTAACTTCTTTCTCCTGAAGAGCTGCTGATGGATTTGAACCCCTGATGTTCTGGTTATCAGCCTAGAGTTTTAACGAGTGCGCCACTGGGGCTCCTTCAAGTGGGCTAAGAGAGTCAAGTCAGTCATTGCCATTGAGTGGATTTGACACTGTAAGGTCAGAGCAGAACCGCCCAATAGAGTTTCCAAGGAGCGCCTGGCAGATTTGAACTGCTGACCTTCGGGTTAGCAGACAGAGCACAGAACCACCATACCAGCAGGGTTTCCTGGGCTAAGAGAGGGAGGTTTGAACAAGCAGCAGCCTTAGGCAGTAAGATAAGTGCTTTGAAGGGGGTGGTGGGCTCCAGCAAAGAGTAGGCTGACTCAAGCAAAGGAAAAAAATAAACCACCTGTAGTTTAACCCTTTAGTGACTGAGGACAGAGCCTTGTAATCCCCAACAGATGTAAGTTCCAGGGTTTCCTCAGGTGGGAGGAAGCAGCTGGCTCCAGGATCTGGACCTGTTGCAGCAGGGCTGAGCTGCCTGGTGCACAGGTGCTGAGGGCTGCAGGGTTTTGATCTTGCCCTGGGCCCGGCAGCTTGTGGATACTGCCCCAGCATCTGCTTATCAGCCTGGGTGGATGTCTGGACTGCTCTCCACCCAGCCTCTGCTACTGGGTCCTTTCTTCTGAGAAGCTGCTCCTGTGAAGTGCTGGCTCCCACCTTCCCAGGCTAGAAGGAAGACACTGGGTGCGTGCCCACATCCTTGACCAGTGCCTGTCCCTTAACGCACTTCTGCGTTTCAGTCTTATAGCAGCCTCCACACAGACCAGGGCAGGGACCGCCCCTCGTGTCAGTCAGGTTTGAATGAGGCAAGCAGATCTGCTGGGTTTGTTACGAGAACGTGGTCTTAGGTGATGAGGTAGCTGGTTGTCTGACAGTCTCTGCGAGGTGCCTGATGCTGGCGCCTGAGATCCACGGAGCAGGCAGTCAGGAAGGAAGGTGGATGTCAAGCGGGGAAGATCAAGGCCAGGCTAGGGGGATACCACAGGCAATGGAAACCCCATCCCACAGACTGAAACCCCATTGTGGTCCTCCCTGCTCTCAGTGCCACCGATGATGCTGATGATGTCCAGCAGGAGAGGCGGGTGTCTGTCATCATGAAGCTGAACAAGACGCAGCCTGGAGATGGAGATGCTGGAGGAAGAGAGGGGAGGGGGAGCAGCTGCAGGCCTGGCTGCCCCACACCTACACCAAAGCCAGCAGGTGACTGACTGATAGGATCTGAGAGTGGCGATAACACCTGCTGTCCCTGCCCCAACAACTAAGCACTACAAAAAGCAGGATGGTTGTTGCTTCCCTTCTACCCTCCCAAACTTACACAAATCTTTGTTGCATTCCACGCTAACCAAAAACATACAAGAAAGAGAATTCTGGGAAATATAATCAATCCCACCAAATTGACACATTGCAAAGCACTGCAATCCACCCTGTTTAAACCACACTTAGCAAGTAAGGGCAATACAAAGTCGTGCTGTATTCTAACATGATGTAGCCATCATCCACACAGCTGATGATGTGCTAACCTCATTTCATAGAGGATATAGAGGTCTTTTTCCATTCTTGGACTACATTCATTCTCCTGTGCAATTCACACTCCCTCTTTGATATCCTGTAACTTAAAATCTGAAGTACAAAGCTAACTACTGTTAACATATCTTATGTTGGATTGGTAGGGAAATGGGAGAGGCTGAAAAAATTAATTAATATAAACACAAACGTATGTTTTTTGTGGGAAGAACACCCACTCACCCCCCTCTTCCCCCCACAGAGAGAGTAATACTCATAACTCTTGTAATCCTAGCTTCTGCATCGAGTTTTGTGGAGACAGCTGGTACTTGTAATTATCTTCTGCTCTCTGTTCCGTGTCCCCCTTTTTCTCTGTAAGAGATTTGGCTAATTGAGGTTCCTCATCCACTGGGGTGACTGAGACCTTTCTTCCTGAAGGGCCTGGCCCATTATGAGTCCTGCCTGAATTGGGTTGCTCTGGTTTTCCATGGAACTTTGTCACCTCATACGGTATACTGAGAGGCACCCTGCAGAAGCCCTGCATCCCAGAGATAATCTCACTCATGGCCATTCTGTAACCACAAATTAGTTTCCTCTTGAAGGTTGGGATTGATAACCCAAACAGAGCAGTGACCCCCTTGTCCACTGAGTCACACTGGAACAAGAAAGCCAACTTGGCCAGGTGGCAGTTTCAATTTCCAGGTCAGTGAAACAACTGCCACATCTCCTGTGGAAGTTTCCCTCATCAGGACTAAGGGCTCTAGGCTGGTCAGAGGGCCTGGGTTCAGATCTTGGCTCCTTGCTCACTAGCTGTGTGAGAGGAAAAATTCTGCACATCTTCTGTGCCTTGGTTTCCCCACCTGTGAGTGAGGGTAATAACAGCACTTAGCTCATAGCATGTTTTGAACTTAACATAGTGCCTGACACATAGTAAGCCTTCAAAAAGCATTATAGACCATTTCTACTCATTGTAGCTATGGATAATAATAGTACTATTTCATATAGGGTTATTGTGAGAATTGTGAAGGATACGTAATACATTTAGGATTCTGCCTGGTGAACTATCTGGTCACTTTTCTCTCTACCCTACACTGCCTCCCTTGTGGACCCTTTTACCTTCTTCTTTTGCTTTTCTCACTCTCCTGTTGGCTTTGATGAAGACCCAGGGCATAGCCATAACCTTGGAAGCAGGAAGATGCACATTGGTTTCAGACATAGGTGACAGGATCAGAAGCCTTTTGCTTTCCCTCTTGGGTGGAGATAGATTACCCTGTCTCAGAGGGTCAGCCCAGGAATGAGCCCAGAGGTACTTCTGATACAGGTCTGCTCTACCCGAACTTTATCTCTGGTCAAGAGGCAAAACAGAAAACACAAGAATGGAGAGTTAATGGGAGCCACAAAGGACATATTGAGGGAGGGCTGGCCACGTGCTAGAAGGAATTTTGTCATAGGTGGGCTTTGGAGGACTCTTGGCCTAGATGATTGGAAATATAATCTTACACGATTACAGATGAGAAGGGAGCTGAGTGCTACCTATCTGTACTCTTCACCCTCTACCTCCTTCTCTGGGTTACAGGCGAGAACAGGACAGTTAACCAGGTTTGGTATTTGAAAGTGCTGAAAAGGCTGTGTGACAAAATTCAACAAAAAGGACCTGAATATTTTGCCAGCAACTCATGGCTCTTGCATCACAACAATGTACCACCTCACATGGCACTGTCTGTGAGGGTGTTTTTAGCCAGTAAACAAACAACTGCAGTGGAACACCCTACTTACTTACCTGATCTGGCCCCCAGTGACCTTTTTCTTTATCCAAAGATAAGGGAAATATTGAAAGGAAGACATTTAGATGACACTCAGGACATCAAGAGTAATACGACAACAGCCCTGATGGCCATTCCAGAAAAACAGTTCCAAAATTGCTTTGAAGGTTGGACTAAGTGCTAGTGTGGGTGCATAGCTTTCCCAACAGGAATACTTTGAAGGTGACTATAGTGATATTCAACAATGACGTATGTAGCACTTTTTCTAGGATGAGTTCACGAACTTAATTGTCGTAGATTGTCACGATGGTGGATTTGAACACGCTGACAATCTTGAGGATGACACAGGACTCAACAATATTTCATATGCTGTATGTAAGGTGATTATAAGTTGGAATCAACTCAATAGCAGCTGACAATAACAGTTTGTTTAGTATCTGTCTTAGCTCAGGTTCTCTGAGCACACACAACAGAAGTGTGTGTGCGTGTGTGTGTGTGTGTGTGTGTATACAGACAAAGAATTTATATCAAGTAAGTACTCATGCAGTAGTAGAGGCTGGAAGGTCCCAAGTCTGTGGGTCAGGCTAGAGGTTTCTGTTGTTTCAAGTAGCTGTCCGGGCTGTCAAGCCCAAGATTGGCAGGTCAGAGAGCAGGTTGCTGATTCACAGGCTGTCGAGAATGATGAATATCAAAACTGATGGGTAAGCTGTTAGCTCAAATGTTTCTAGTCCTCTCCACTCTGAGCAAGCGCGGTGTGTCATCTGCATGGCACACATCGTCAATGACTCTTCCTCTAGTTCTGATGCCCTTTCTTGTTCACATAGTCCAGTTTCTCATAATATTTGCTTGGCACGCAGATGAAATAGGTGTAGCGAAAGGATGCAACCTTGGCACACGCCTTTCCTGATTTTAAACCATAAAGTGTCCCCTTGTCCTGTTCAAACAACTGCCTCTTGATCCACGTACAGATTCCTCAGGAACACAATTCCGTGTTCTGGAATTCCCATTCTCCTCAATGTTATCCATAGTTTTTTATGATTCACACAGTCAGATACTTTTGCATAGTCACTAAAACACAGGTAAACACAGTTCGGATACCTTCTGCTTTCAACCAAGGTTCCTCTGACATCAACAATGATCTATATATATACCAGGTTCCGCTTCCTCTTCTGAATCTGGCCCGAGTATCTGGCAGTTCTCTATCAATATACTGCTGCAGCTACTTTTGAATGATCTTCAGCAAAATTTTACTGGCATATGATGTTAATGATATTGTTTGATAGTATCCTCATTTAGTTGGATCACTTTTCTCAGGACTAGGCATAACTGTGGATCTCTTTCTGTTGATTGGCCAGGGACCTGTCTTCCAAATTTCTTGGTAGAGATGAGTGAGTACTCCCAGCGCTGCATCCAGTTGTTGCAACATCTCAGTTCATATTCTGTCAATTCCTGGAGTCTTTTTTTTTTTTTTCCAATGCTTTTAGTGCACCTTGAAATTCTTCCTTCAGTACCATTGGTTTCTGATCACATGGTGCCTCTTCAGTTGGTTGAATGTCAACCAATTCTTATTGGTATAGTGAATCTGTTTATTCCTTTCATTTTCTTTTGATACTTTCTGCATTGGTTAATATTTTGCCCATACAATACTTCAATATAGCAACTTGAAGCTTGACTTTTTTCTTCACTTCTTTCAGCTGAACGTGTTATTCCCTTTTGGTTTTCTATCTCCAGGTCTTCACACACATTGTCATGATACTTTAGTTTGTCTTCTTGAGCTGCACTTCAGAATCTGTTTAGTTCTTTTACTTCATCATTTCTTCCTTTTGCTTTAGCTACTCGATACCAAAGAGTAAGTTTCAGCATCTCTTCTAACATCCATTTTGGTCTTTTTTTTTTCTTTTGTGTCTTGTTAATGACCTCTTGCTTTCTTCATACAAGAGATCCTCGATATGAGTCATTCCATAACTCACCTAGTCTTTGGTAATTAGTGTTTCAACGCATCCAATTTGCTCTTGAGATGGTCTCTAAGGTGCAACATACTCAAGAGATGGTCTTTAAGATGTAGTATACTCAAGGTCAGACTTGTTCTCATAGACTTGTTCTAATTTTCTTAAGCTCAACTTGAACTTGATATGAGAAACTCATGGTCTGTTCTGCAACTGGCCCCTGGCCTTGTTCTGACTGATGATATTGAGCTTTTCTATTGTCTGTTTCTACAGATGTAGTCTATTTAATTTGTGTGTATTCCATCTCACGAAGTCCATGTGTATAGTTGCTGTGTATGTTGCCGAAAAAAGGTATTTCCTGGCATAGTGAACTGTACTGTTGTCCAACTCAGATTAGCTCACTAATGCCTAGGATATTGACATCTATGTGTTTCATGCCATTTTTGACCATTTCCAATTTTCCTAATTCATACTTTGTGCATTCCACATTCAGATTATTAACAGATATTTACAGTTATTTCTTCTCCCTTTGAGTTGTGCCATATGAACAAAAGAAGGTTTCAAAAGCTTGACTCTATTCACCTCATTAAGATCACCTTTGCTTTGCTTTGAGGAGGTAGCTCTTCCCGAGTCATCTTCTGAGTGCCTTCCAACCTGGAAGGCTCGTTTTCTGGCACTGTATCTCACAGTGGTCTGCTGCTATTCACAAGGTTTTTACAGGCTAATTCTTTACACAAGTAGACTAGTCTGTCTTAGTCTAGAAGCTCAGCTGAAACCTGTCTGCCATGGATGACTTCACGGGTATCTGAATACTGGTGGCATAACTTCCATCATCATAGCAAAACACAAGCCCCTACGGTACAACAAACTGACAGACTGTCCTTTAAAGAAGCAAAACCAACAAAGTATATAAGTATACACACCTTAAACCAAACCTGTTGTCATAAAGTCAATTCTGAGTCATAAAGGCCCTTTAGTGTCCCTGTAGGACAAAGTAGAATGGCCCCATAAGGTTTCCAAGGAGTGGCTGGTGGATTTGAACTGCTGAACTTTTGTTAGTAGCCAAGCTCTTCACCACTGTGCCACCAGGCCTCCATAAATATATATGGAGAGAGATTTGTATCAAGAAAATAGATCACAGGTTGTAAAGGCTGGAAAGTTCATAGTCCATGAATCAATCTGGAGGATTTACCTGACTTGTATAGCCACAAGGGCTGGTTAACCCAGGATTGACAGGTAAGCTAGCAGAACACTGATTTACACACTGCACAGGCTGGTAAATACCAAGACCAGCAGGTAAGGTGTTAACTCAAGTGTCAAGAACTGAAGATAAGATGAAGAGTCAGCTGCAGAATCCAGAGCAAGCAAATGACAGTGAGTTTTAAAAGAAAGTCCATATATATTGGATGCAGGCCACATCCCAAGGAAATTCTCTTTCAACTGATTGGCTAATTGTAGCAGCTTGTCATGGAGGTGCTTCCATTTTATCAGATTTCACTAAAGATGTGATTATATCATTACATAGCTGCCAAATTACATTATGATTGCCCAAGCACTAAGAATCATGGCGACACCAAATTGGCACACAACCCTGATCATCGTAATGTCCAAAACAGAGACATTTTAGGAGTGACAAATGATAAACTGGAAGGGATGTCAGGACATCAGTTACAAACCTGACTGTTCCAAAGTGGACCATGTGGCCCTGTTTATATTGGGCAGAACTTGAGAAGGGGGAGGAGGGAAAGAGATGTATAAAGGCCATTTATCTAGAAAAAACAAGGGCATGCACAGACACTGTGTCTTAGAAAGAACCTAGGACAGAGTTTGGAGTACAGGCTAGTCCTAGGCACTCCTGAGATGATGTGGGTGGGGGATTGCTGTGTTTACAGTGGAATGCCTCAAGATCATTCACGGAGGGCCCCACCTGGGTGCTTAGCTCCCCTGCCAGGCAGCTCCCTCCCGCACATCTATTCTCTTTGCTATAATCTCCATTAATATTCTGGTCTGAACTGCGTCCTGTAAGAGGCATCAGGAAACTCTGCCGGGATTAGCCAGACGGAGTGAGACTCTCAGGGGACAAAAGACGTCCAAATCTTCGGGTGTGGGCTGAATCCCAAGTATACTTGGCAGGAGCAGAATCCTAGAGGTTTCCAGGAATACTCATTCTCTCTCTGTCTCACACACACGTACACACAAACACACACTCAAACTCTCTGTTCAACAAAGACCTAAGTAGACATTTCACCAAAGAAATAAAAATGACTAACAAACACAAGAAAGTCTGTTCAATATTTGCTATTTTAACAAAACAAAACAAAGACAAACCCCAGAGAACAGAGTAGAACTGTGCCATAGGGTTTCACACCAAGGCTGTAATCTTTACAGAAGAGGGCTGGTGGCAACCAAAAAGTGGGCAGTTTGAATCTACCAGTTACTCCTTGGAAGCTCTGTGGGGCAGTTCTATTCTGTCCCATTGGATTCCTCTAAGTTGTAATTGGCTCCATGGCAATGGGAAGTCTCTACAGAAGCAGATTGCCACTTTTTTTTTCTTCCATAGAGCAGCTGGTGTGTTTGAACTGCTGACCTTTAGGTTAGCAGCCAAGCACTTCATCATTGCACAGCTAGGGATCCTTTGGGAACATTAAAAAAAGAACAAAACAAACCCACTGCTGTCGAGTCAGTTCTGACTCTAGCGACCCTAGAGGACAGAGTGGAACTGCCCCACAGAGTTTCCAAGGAGCAACTGGCGGATTTGAACTGCTGACCTTTTGGTTAGTAGTTGTAGCACTTAACCACTATGCCACCAGGGTTTCCTTTGGAAGATTAGGGAGACGCAAATCAAAACCGCAGTGAGATAGCACTTGACTCTCACTGGCAATGTTTAAAGCAAAGAAAATAACAAATATTGACAATGATGCATAGAACTTGGAAACCCTTATCCATTGCTGGTGGGAATGCCAAGTGGTACAGCCACTCTGGAAAATGGTATGGCAGTTTCTCTAAAAATTCAATATAGTGCTATCAAACTGAACCTATTGCTGCTGAGTTGATTCCTACTCATGGCCACCCTATAGGACGGAGTAGAACTGCTCCATAGCATTTCCAAAAGCAGCTAGTGCAGGTGAACTGCTGATCTTTTGCTTGGCAGCTGAATTCTTAACCACTGCATCACCATGAAGTCCTAAAGCAACCATATTGGTCTTGTAGTTTGTCATCAAGCTGATTCCCACTCCTAGTAACCTTATAGGGCAGAGTAGAACTGTCCCACAGGATTTCGTAGGCTGTAGTCTTTAAGGGAGGAGATCACCTGGTCTTTTCTCCTATGGAGTGACTTGTGGGTTTGAATTGGCCACCTTTCAGTTAGCAGCTGAACATTTTAACTATTAAGGCACCAGGGCTCATTAAAACTACCATATGATCCAGCAATTCCACTCCTAGGTATAACCCAAGAGACTTGAAAGCAATGATGCCAACAGACATGTTCACTGAAGCACTATTTACAATAACCAAAAGGTGGAAACAGCTCAAATGTCTGTTAGCAGACAAATGAATGGACAAAACGTGGTCCATACATACAGTGGAATACTACTCGGTCGTAAAGAGAAATTAAGTCCTGATACATGCCACAACAGATGAAGTACGGTGCCGAGTGAAATTAGTCAATCCCGAAATGACAAATATTTCATAATGTTACTAATATGAAATACCTGGAATAGGCTCAGTTATAAAGATTAGTGGTTACCACGGACAGGAGAGACAGAGTAGGGGTGATCATTGTTCGGATAACATAGCTTATCTGTATGGGAGTGGAACATTTGCAACGAATATTAGTGATGGTCACTGTTTTAGTCAGCTAGTGCCACTCTAACAGAAATACCACAGAGTGGATGGCTTCAACAAAGGAAAGGTTTATTCTTACACAGTCTGGTAGGTTGCAAGTCCATATTCAGGGTGACTGCTCCAGGGGAAGGCTTTCCCCTTGTCGGCTCTGGAGGAAAGTCCAGTATTGCATCAGTCTTTGTCCAGGGAGTGTCTTGGCGCAGGAACCTCAGGTCTCAAGGACGTGCTCTTCTCCCGGTGCACATTTCTTGATGGTGCGAGGCTGCCAATCCTCTTTGTTTCGCTTTCCTTTTATCTCATGCAGGCCTGAAAGGATCAAGGGTGGGGCAAGCCACACTCCAGGGAAACTCCCCCTAATGCAAAGCAAGGAAGTAATCCCATGCAGGAATTTGCAACTCCATTAGCATACAGTTTAGCGAAACCACACAATGGAGGACAGTCCCAAGATACTGGGAATCCTCTCCCAGCCACACGGCTGCACATAGTTTTGGGGGGATGCAATTCAACCCATAGCAGTCACACACAGGGATCGATGTCATCAATTTTATTGAATTGCACACGTGAAAAACACTGAATTGGCAAGTGTTGTGCATTTTGCATTTTTACAATAGATTTTTCAAAAATCCTCCTTGAAGTTAGAAAACTCAATTTCCCAATAACATAATGGAGAACATCAAACGTCACTGAAAAACATTTAAATGTTCCACTCATACCTGCTGCAAGCTGAGCTGCCTATGTGATATGCCTGCGTGATATCCGGGCTCCACACTTTTAACATCGTCCAAAGAACCAGGCCTGAGGTTTGGCATCGTAAGACCTCGCTTCAGTTCCTCTCTTACTGCTTTGTGAAAATCACTGCAGTTCTCTGAGGTTTGGTTTCATCATCTGTAAAGTAAGAATAACCAGTTCACTGAACTGGTGAAGGATCCAGTGAGAACACAGGGTGAATTCTAGTGTTAATTCAGATGGGTAGTGCAATGACGGTGGTGAGGAAGCTGGTGATGAGAGAAGATGACAAAATTGATGAAGACGATGTTGATAAAATGATGACGAGGACGTTGGTGATGCTGATGATGAAGATGATGGTGACAATCATCATGATGAAAAAATGAGGATGCTAGTCACTAGAGGACAGTGTGAGCATTGTCTTCAAGTATTTGAAGAGCTGACAGAAGTACAAAGAGTAGGTATCAGCTGCCTAGCTCCTAATCAGATGAGGGAGGGCAATCTAGGTACCTCGAACATTGTCCGTGTTCCAGGGCTGCCAAGAGCTCCCCAGTCTTACCGTTCTCCGTCTTCATGGGGACTCTGAAAAGTCTCCAGTTTAAGCTAAGCAATACTAAGTGATCTGCCCAAAGCCACATGGCTAAAAATGGCAGATGCAGAACTAAGCTCTCAATCTTTACGTTCATTGCTTTCTCATACAATAAAGAACTTTTCTATGTGAATAGAAGGAGAAGAGTGTGGAAAACATGACTGGAAGGTCCAGACGCTCTTCTGACATCTGCCTTTGAGGATCATCATTCGGCAGGTAGAGCCAGATGACCTCCTGACCCCGTAAGGTCAGCTCTATAATTTCACGACGTCTATATACATACATGTCCTACTGACACCTTCTATGTCCTGGAGTAGCAAATTGATTTTATTTCTTTGGAAAGTATGGTGGTTAGATCAGAGACCCTGGAGTCACACAGACATTGAGTGCCAATCCTGGCTCCACACTTCACAGGTGGAGAAGGCAAGGCTCAGAAAGAGTAAGAGTCTTCCCAAGAATGCACAGCGAGCTGGGCAGCAAAATCAGGGGCAGTGCCCAGGCAGCTTGACTCTTCATAGTCTTGCCCCAAGAGACCAAGCCTCCCCTGAGGATGCCACATGCACTATCCACATTGCCTCTCAGGCTCAGGCTCAGTCTCCTTCACATCATCCAGCTGGCAGGCTGGCTGTCACTCCCGAACCCAGAGGCTATTACTGATTTCACTGCTTCAAACATTCTGTCCTTGACCTGGCTCCTTCCTCCAAACCAACCAGAACCCTGGGAAACTTGCAACGGTGTCCTCAGAAGGCAGGTGGTGGTGGGTGTGCTGTCGTGCTCTTGATGGCACCTGGGCTCTGTAAATGATCTTATCAACATCTCAGCAACAGCCTGGTGAAGCAGGCAGGGCAGGGGTAATTATCTCTTGTTTACAGATGAAGTAACTGAGGTTTATTGGAGTTCCATACTTGCCACTTTCCTCTGCAAGCCTCAGTTTCCTCCTTTGGGCAATAAGGCCTTCTCCAGTTCTAGCTCTCTATACTTCTATTGTTTGTTCAACCCCATAACTTATTAGAAATAAAGTTAAAACTATGACAGTGGTCTTGGGACTCTGCCATACACTGAATTATGTCTTCTGAAAAAAGTGTGTCGTGATTTGGGTGGGCCATGATTCACAGCATGATGTGGTTGCCCTCTATTTTGTGGCTGTAATTTTTGTGTATATTGTAAGTCCTAATGTCCACCTGTGGTTAACAGGGAGAGATTAGGTTATGTTAGAGAGGATTAGGGTAGAACTGTAATAACCTTACTAAGGTTACATCCCTGATCCAATGTAAAGACAGTTTTCCTGGGCTGTGGCCTGCACCATGTTTTACCTTATAAGAGGTAAAAGGAAAAGGAGGCCAAAAAAAGCAGTGCCGGGGCAGCACATGTCCTCTGGACCTGAAGTTCCTGTGCTGAGATGCTCCCAGATCAAGGGAAGACTGATGACAAGGACCTTCCTTCAAGCTGACAGAGAGACAAAAAGCAAGAGCTCGTGTCCTGAATTTGGACATCCAGTTCACCGGACTGTGAAGGAATAAACTCCTCCTTGTTAAACCACGCACTTGTGGTGTTTCTGTTATAGCAGCACTGCGTGACTAAGACAGACTCCTATGCAGGAATCTTTTTCTTTTTTTGTGGCTATATATACACATATACGTATACAATGTGGTACAGCAGTTAAAGCAATCGCCTGCTAACAGAAAGGTCCATGGTTTGAAATCTTCAGCAATTTCTTGCTCCCCTAAAGACCCACAGCCTTCAAGATGCTATGGGGTCGCTATGAATCAGAATCATCTTGACAGTGGTGAGCCCTCAGTGTGTATAACAAAATGCTTGCTATCTCAGTCATTTTGTGTGTGTGATTCAGTGACATTAATTACGTTCACCATGTTGTGCCTCCAGCAACGTCCCGTCATCTTTTCAATACTAATAATATATGACATTTAAAATAAGACTTATCTTATGTTCGACGCTTTGATTAACATACACGTGAAATAAATTCTACTGCCGTCTCCCTTTTCCATATGAACATACAGTGTAGATAGGTTGAGTAACTGCTCAAGGTTACCTGGGTACTAAGGTGCAAAGGCAGGATGGTGGCCTCAGCTGACTTCTGAGGCTGCGCCCTTAGCCCCTGGCAATGCCATCTCTCTGTTGTGTGTGGCTCTAGGGACCCTGGTTTCATGTGGGTGTGGCTGGGAAGACAGCCTTGTCTGTGAGGTGAAGGGGACCAAATATACTTGCCTGGTGACTTTGTTTTCTCAGCTGAACCGCCAACACACAGTGAGTTGCTGTTGTGTCTGGTGTCATCTCAGAGAGGCTGTGGTTTCCCAGGGTAGCTGTAGTCCAGGATGAAGTCACTGGGAGGGGGTGGCCATGAGTGAATCCCTGGAGGCAGAGCCGCCGGGAACTTTACCTCGATGTTTGGCTTGGGTGCTGGAGGAAGCGAAAAATTCATGGCTAGCCCATCAGGAGATGAGAAGTCTGAAAGAGGCCCAGGTACGTGGCTAGGGGCATGGTGAGGTCAATGGTTTATCACCCATTAGCTGAGTGACCATGGACAAGTGACCTAAATTCTCTGAGCCTCAGTGTCCTCTGTTGTTAAATGTAAGAATCTGTACTTCGTAGAGTTGTGAAGACACATAAGAATAACATACACCCAGTGCAGTGGTACGAAGCCTACCTTTATGCAGGAGCCTTGCGTTCAATTCCCAGCCCATGCACCTTGTGTACAGCTGTCACTGGAAGCTTGTGTCTTGGTCTGATGCTCAACAGATATTAGAGACTAAGATAGACTTGGAAGAAAGGCCTGGCAATTTACTTTCAAAAATTAACCAGTGAAAACCATAAGGATCACTAAAGTCCTGTCCACAACCCATCCTGAGGGTAGCACAGATGAGGGATGGCTTTCTGCCTTTCCTGCACAGGGCTACCATGAGTTGAGGGCCAGCTCATTGCAGGGAGGTAACTGCAACAGAACTTACCCAGTGCTTGGCACAGAAGAACTGCACAAATTCTCAGGTGGTAGGGATTACTGACTGCAGGTGTACCAGGAAACAGAGTGGCTATTCCCTATGGGAATTCACCGGTGAGAAGTCTCACAAGAAAGCGGACTTCGTGCATTTAAAGCAAGTGTGGATCAAATGTGGACCATGATCAAAGAAGACAGAAGAAGAATTGATGCCTTTGAATAGTGGTGTTGGAGAAGAATGTTGAATGTACCATGGACTGCCAACAGAACCAACAGGTCTGCTTTGGAAGAAGTACAACCAGAGTGCTTCTTGGAAGCAAAGATGGCAAGACTGTGTCTTACACACTTTGGACATGTTGTCTGGGGGGATCGGTCCCTGAAGAAGGACATCATGCTTGGTGGAGTGGAGGGTCAGTGAAGAAGAGGAAGACCCTCTATGAGACGGATTGAAAAAGTGATCACAACAGTGGGTTTAAGCACAAAAATGATTGTGGAAGTGGTGCAAGACTGGACAGTGTTTCTTTCTGCTATTCATAGGGTCTCACTATGAGTCGGAACCAGTTGGACAGCACCCAATCACAACAACAGGGATTGAATGAAAGCTGAAATTTAGAGCTAACAGGGAGTAAACAGAGAGGTTTCCTGGAGAATTCTGAGACTTTGAAAGGAGGGAAGACTGGAACAGTTGAAGGGTTGCCACTTGCCCATGCTGTTTAGTTGATTCTCACTCACAGCAACCCTAGAGATCAAAGTAGAACTGCCCCATAGAGTCTCCGAGGAGCACCTGGTGGGCTCGAACTGTCAATCTTTCGGTTTGCAGACGTAGCACTCAACCACTATGCAACCAGGGTGAATGGTTAGATGGCCCAGTATTCCTGAGGGTGCCAGAATCTTCTACCAGCAGCCAGCTTTGTGTGATGCTTGTTTTTCTGGGCACCTTGTCCCAGGCAGACATCTCCAGAGATGGCCAAGCTCCTCCTTCTCCTTCTTCCTTCCTGTTTCTCCTTCCTTGCCAATCAGGATGCTCATCACCCCAGCACACACATACTCCCCTCATACACATCCCCCCAATACCTGTCTACGCCACGTTTTGTTTGAAGAACCACCAAGCCTGGGTTTTCCCTGGGAAGGGGCTGTCAGTCAAGAAGCGTGTTAGCCAGAGCTAATGAGTAACTCAGGGGAGATCAAAAGATAGAAGTGATGCCTTTTATTAAGCTCACAGATTTATTACGAGTGAGGCGGCAGGACCACACAGGTCTCTTGTCCCAGTGCAGGCGAACTGGCTGTGTGTGTGGTCGGGAGCAGCCGAAAGGCAGCGAGACGGCGGCTGGGAGCCTAATAAAGGCTATAATTGGCATCTCTTTCTCAGCAAAACCCACTGACTGCCTTCTCCCTATTACTGGCTGCTGTGCTTGAGGGGGACAGTATGAAGGGGGGAAGCTCAGCCCAGGGGAGGAGCCCAGAGGTGGGCAAGAGAAGCAGCAGGAGGCCCAGGGTTTTGGGGTGTATCTAGACTTCTAGTGGCTCTGAAATCTATGGGCATCAGGGTAGTGGGCACTTCTTCCTGAGCGAGTGTGCAATGTGGTGATTTGCAGGTGCATTTTAGAGGGCCTCCACAGCTGGTCGCCAGTGCTCTGCTACCTGCCCATCTCTTAGGTCAGAGGACCAGGGAAGCCAAATCATTCCATATCCTGGGGTCTGGCTCATCATTAGTGTTACTATTTCTCTATAATTTATTTGTATGTATTTTTAAGAATAGGAACAATTTTTTTTAAAGTTATACTATATTGAAATGGCAAATGTTGTGTTACATTTTTAGGACAATTAAAAAAATGGTAGCAGTTGGATTCAATTCTGGGCAATCCCCAAATTTCAGAGGAAAGGCTGTGGTGGTATGGGTCTTTGGGTCTGTGAGATCTTCTCTGTCCAAAAGTGACAAGAGGCAGGCAATGCTTTGTAAGTCTCACAAGGTGACCTTAGGATTTTTGGGGTGTCAATTTCTACTTTAGGCCAAAACAGCACATTTGATCTAGCTGCTCTGCATAAGACCCCCGAAAACCAAGCAGTATTAAATAAGGTTCTTCCTTCACAAAACAGTTGTCTCCTTTGTTTGGAGGCAGCAAAAGTCTCCTTTTGCTTGTCTCCTTAGTCCCTTGGGCAAGTCAGACCCCCTCTGTGCCTTAGTTCTGTCATCTGCACAATGGGAGCATAGCATCATTTGAGGTGGAGGCCTTTTCTAGCTCTGATATTCTGAACCTAGGTCTCACAGCTAGGTCCATCTGTAGCTGGAGTGCATGGTGCACGATGAGTGCCCCTCTCCTGCTTCCTGTGACCGCACACCCTACTTTCCCCTCCAGTCTCCCCAGTGGCTTTCTAGTCCTTCCCCAGACTCCTGCATTCCTCCAGTCTCTCCCATCTGCACAGTGCCCACAGAGGCTGGCTAATTCCACTCTGGCAAACCCACAAGCCTGATAATTCCCCCCAACATTCCTTGGCAGGCTCCCTTTCTTCTCCTCAGCAGAGATTTAAGAGCCAAGAGCTGCCGGGAGCTCATGTTCTGCTCTGGCTTCATTACTTCTAGAAAGCTGACTTCACTTATTAATGTCCTATTAATTACTACTGCAAGTCCTTGAAGCTGAGTGAACATTCTGAGATAGCTCCAAAACATACTTCTGCTCAGGAGGTTTTACTTTTTGTTTTTTTAAAATTTTTTATTTAACATGACTGAGTGAAAATGTACATTCCCGTATAAATTTACATGCCCACCTCTACGCAGCTTCCACTGCTCTCCTTGTCCGGTGACAGCACACTATTTCTCTCTGCTCCACACACGTCTCATCCTCCCAACAGCCTCCTTTCCCCTCCTTTCCATCCACTGTCCTTCCTCCAGCCAGAGGTCAGAAGGATGATATCCTATAGATGTATAGAACCATAAAGTGCATCCAGTATGTGATCACTCTGCATTGCCAAGTCCAATCCATTCCTGTCCAAAGAGTGGACCTTTCTTATAATTTATGGGTAAGGGCAGCATCAGGGCCGGGGGCCATGCTCTCAGGGGAACCCCAAAACCACTGGACCATCAATTGAGGTCTTTTAGTGGAGATCTCAGGATGCACATCTTTTTAGTCTTGTGTTGCCAGTGAGACTCCTCTCTGTGAGCTCCATCGTGGCTATCACTGGTGGTGGCTGGACACCACCTGGTTCTTCCGGTCCCAAGTCGATGAAGGCACCCACTCTTGCGGGTCTCTCTGTCTTCTAGGTTGTCTTTATCGTGTGTGATTTTGGTCCTCGGTAAGCATCCGTTCCTGCTGAGTTGGGACCATTTGCTGTGTCCTCGGATGGCAGCTTGGCAGCTTTTAAGACCCCAGACACCACTCACCGATGTGGGGTGCAGAGAGCTCTCTTAGCAAAATGCTAGTTGTGCCAATTGGCCTCGATTTCACCTAACAGCATGGTCCCCCTGCCTCCTGCCCCAGCTACTCTATCCTTGCAATATTGAGTTAAGATGGAAGGAGTACTCAAGTTATGATGAAGTCCACTTAATGTTGTTCTTGTTCCTAATGTGTGCTGTCACCACTTTCTCCCAACCAGATTTCTAGCAACTATCTAATCTAAACCCTCCCCCCCTCGCCCTCCCTCCCTCCACTCCATTGCAGCTGTCAAAGAGTCTTTTCTTCTATACACAAGTCTGTTTTTGATATCTTATAGTAGAGGTCTCATACAATATTTGTAGGAGGTTTTACTTTTAATACTTTTATGACTCTTTCTGTCTCAAGACTATTCTTACAGCAAAGAGAACAGAACAGTTGTTGTTGGTACAAAATAAGCTTCGCTAGATGGAGGGAGCATTAGAAGAGATGCCAGAGAAGGAAGGGACAAGGAACACTAAGGTTAACTTCTTGTCAGCTGCCACTGGGTTGTCCCTAACTCATGGTGACTGCATGTCCATGAGAACAAATGCCACTTAGGGCCCTGTGCCATCCCCCTCATTAATTTCGGACCAGACTGTTGTGATGCACAGGGTTGTCACTGGCTGATTTTGGAAGTGACCTCCAGCACTTTCTTTGTAGTCCATCTTAGTCTGGAAGCTCCTCTGAGATCTAGTTGACATCATGGGAACATGCAAGTCCCCAGTGACAGATGGGTGTTGGCCTCACATGATGTTCGCTGGCTGGGAATGGCACTCAGGGCTCCCACACAAAGGCAAAAATTCTACCATGGAACCACCACTGACATCTTGGGATCCTGGACTTAAGTCTTCGATGATAAGCTGGGTAAACCATGTGAAGAGGGTGGAGGAGAGGGGGTCATTCCTGGTAAGAAAGTGTCGGCCACAGGAGAATGGAGACAACTAAAAGGCGGTTTGTAGTCCCGAGGCGTTGACTATCTGCAGGGAGTGATGAGAGACCAAACATCTGCAGGATGGATTATGGAAGGTCTTGTCTGCCATTGTGAGAAGGTTGGAGTGTATTGTCTAGGCAACAGGGAAACACTGAAAGGCTTTGAGCACGAACATCATAACAGCATCAGATCTGTGTCTTAGGTAGGTGCTTTGGTCAGCAGTGTGAGACTGAGCAAGGGGGCACCTGTGGATGTCATGAAACAAGAACACAGTTGTACATCTGGGAGTCACACAGAGGTCAGAACTAGGCTGATGGTGGTGGTAGAGAGGTTAGGATGGATTCGTGAAATAGTTAGGACGTGGGATTATAGGACTTGGTAACTGGTTGGATGTGGAGTGAGTGAGATTAGGAGACACGATGACTCCCGGGGATCTAGCAGGAGTGTCTGGGTAGAGAATAAGAAAGCAGAGAATGTTTAGTGAGAGATCTGTTATCAGGCACTGATTGCATTTCTAGGTGGAGCTGGTTAGCAGCCAACAGAATACAGGCAACCCTTGCTTTGCAAAGTTCCAGTGTGCATGGATTTCAGCTACCACACATAGTAAACTAGCATCAGTGTTTAACAGCATGGCCCAGCTTTCAGCTGGTATCTGAACTGTATCTTAACTACAGTATCTTAAAGCTAATTAGTAGTCTGTTAACATAAAGCACCCACTTTGCAGTATAGCTCTTGAGTCTTTAAGTCATGATGAAAAACCATGTAGAAATTCAAGCAAGATAGAAAGCAAGAGTCATGTTCACATATAGTTCCCATCCATCCCTTGGAAGGGTTACCTGAAAGAGAACTTGACTTTAAGTCAAGTCCTCAAACCCAGTTCTGGGGAGCATCTTCCAGTGGTTTACAGGAGACTTGGCAGAGATTTTCCCGTTTTGTGTAAACAACATGATTCCTATCACACTTGACCTGGAAACTACACCAGCACCCCAGGATCACAGCAGGAAACAGAAAGTCAAGTATCACTTTTTCTCAAGTGTCTGGTGGCTCCTTTTGTACTGAAAGAGGAGAGAAGAAAAGAAAGTGAGGCTGAGGAGTGAAAAGGAAAAGAGAGAGGGCAGAGGAGGGAGGCAGAGGAGAGAGGGTGAGCTGTAGAAACAGCACTAGCCACAAGCCTCAGTTTCTACATCTCACAAGTGGGGCTATCCAGCCACCTCATGAGTTTGTTGCAAAACTTGAATGAGATAATGTGCATGAGAGAGTTTTCCAAGTGTGAACGATGGTTTGGTGTTGTGTTGTCTCAGAGAGAATATCTGGATAAAAGAGGAAAGAGGAGAACACAGAACTCGGGTTTCCACATCTCAAGGTCAATGACAATAACAGTCACAGTACTTTATTGAGCTCCTACTGAATACTAGATCCTGGAGAAGGACATCATGCTTGGTAAAGTAGAGGATCAGCAAAAAAGAAGTAGACCTTCAAAGAAATGGATTGACACAATGGCTGCAACACGGGACTCATATAGTCACTGTTATGTCAATCACATAACAGTGATTGACAGGATGGTGCAGGATCTGGCAGTGTTTCATTCTGTTGTACCTATGAGTCAGAAGTGACTTGATGACACTAACGACAACCCTGTACACTAGGCTCTGTGCTATAATGATTGGCGTCTATCCATTTTGTGCCAGGAACACGGAGACTCAAGATTGTAAGTGATGATCTCACTCAGCTCTCTGAGAGGATGAACAGCTGGGCCGTTATTGCAGCTGGCTCCTTTGTGGGAATGGATTTATCCAGGGGACAAAGCTTCTTAGACTGGAGAGGGGAGAATGAAGATTCACAAGATAGATTGGTTCCCTGGCTTCCAAATTCAGGGTAGGGTGAAGACACAGGACCCTCTCAGGGTGGTATGTGGCAGATAGAGAAGGCTTGGAATCCATCAGATCTGGGGTTGAGGCCAAGTCCCTACAGATCATCTCTGTGACTTTGGCAAGAAGGCCACCTAACTTCACCCAAATCTTCTGTAAACCAGGGATATTAATAGTACTCATAGTGATGTTGTGTGGCTTAAATTCAATAATGCAGGTGCCACTTTTCCTAGAAGAAATATCCAGTGTGAGTGCCTTACCCTTCCCAGGGCAAGGAAGCTTCTTCTCTCAGGTCACCTTCCAGGCACTTCCAGAAAAGAGCCTCTTTCCAGGCATCACCTCCCAGGGGCAACTGGTCGGCCCAGTCCAGCCCCTGAGAGGCTGTGTTAGTCCCTAGTCCCTCCCGCCTCTGTTGTGTGGGTCATCTGAGCTGTCCTCAGTGTGGAATCCTGGACTGGGAACCATAAAAATTAGACAGCTACTAGACTTGGTCCAGATTTTTAATTTCTTTCCATCCTTCTTCCTTCTCTCCTTTGTTTCCTCCCTCCCTCCCTCCCTCTACTAAGTTTAGGTGACCTACTTGCCCAAAGCCTCACATATGATTGGTGGAGACTCTGGGCCTTGACCACAAATACGATGGATCCTGAGGATCCCAAGCCTTCCTTCTTCCTCCCCTCCTCCATCTCTTCTTCTGTTCCTTCTTCCGTCCCTCCCCTTTGCTCTCCCTCCCTCCCCACTCTCCCTCCTTCCTTCCTTCTTTTCTTCCCTCCCTCTTTCATTCCTACCTTCCTCTTCTTCTCTCCCCCTTTCTTCCTTCCTTCTTTCTTTCCTTCCTTACTCCCTCCACCCCTCCCTCTTTCCTTCCTTTCTTCCTTTTCTTCCCTCCCTCTTTCATTCCTACCTTCCTTCCTTCTTTCCAACAATATTTATTGAACATTTACTATAAGACAGACATATTTTTTTTAGACCCAGGATGTAGCAATGAGCAAAAAATTGTCTCTGTCCTCAGCATCTTTTCATTCTAGCTTGGAGAAAGAAACAAAGAAGCAAAATTTATCCTGAGAAAAGCTGTGAGAAACCAATTAAGGAGGGAGGTGGATAGGGCATCAGAAGGTTGGGGAGTGTCATGGATTAAATTGTGTCCATCCCCCAAAATGTGTATAGGTATTTAGCTGGGCCATGGGCTAAAACCACCTACTAGTATTGTGTGGTTGTCCTCTATTATGTGATTTTCCTATATAGTAAATATAATCTCTGTCTGGGATTAATATGGCCAGAATGGGTTATGTTAAAGAGGATGAGGGTGGGATTGTAATACCCTTATAACCAAAAGGTCAGCAGGCAAATCCATCAGGCGCTCCTTGGATACTCTATAGGGCAGTTCTACTCTGGCTCCTAGGGTTGCCACGAGTTGGACCTGACTGGATGGCACTGAGTTTTTTCACTTGGGTTACCTCCCTGATACAATATAAAAGGAATTTTCTCGGAGTGTGGCTTGTACCACCTTTTATCCTATAAGAGATGAAAGGAAAGGGAAGCAAGCAGAGTTGGCAACCCCGTACCACCATGAAAGTAGAGTTTTCTTTTATCGTACAAGACAGAAAATGAAAGGGAAGCAAGCAGAGATTCTGGAACCTCATACCATTAAGAAAGCAGTGCTGGGAGCAAGGCTCATCCTTCTGACCTGAGGTTCCTTCATTGAGATGCTCCCAGACCAAGGTAACAGTGACGCATCACGAGGACCTTCCTCCAGAGCTGACACAGAGAGAATATGTTCACCTGGAGAACACATTATGTCCTAAATCTGGACCTGTAAACCACTAGACCGTGAGAAGATAAACTTCTCTTTGTTAAAAGCACCCACTTGTGGTATTTCTGTTACAGCAGCACTAGATGACCAAGACAGGGAGGATGCAATTTTAAGTAGGTTTGTTGGGGTCCAAACAAAACAAAACAACAAACGCTGGAGAGGCTGTGGAGAAAGTGGAACTCTCCTACGCTGTTGGTGGGATTGCAAAATGGCCCAGCCTCTTTGGAAAGCAATCTGGTAGTTTCTTAAAAAAATGGATATAGATATATCATTTGACCCAGAAATCCCACTGCTTGGAATATATCCTACAGAATCAAGGCCATTCACACCAACTGATACATGCACACGAACATTTATTGCAGCACAGTCCACAATTGCAAAAAGGTTTGTTGGGGAAGAACTCATCGATAAGATGATGCTTAAGCAGCATACTCTGTGTGATTGATTTTATTGTTGCCAGCAGCAACGTGGCAGGTGCCAAGATCTAAACACAGTTGTGTGTGCGGGTACACATCTTCACATGTGTAAATGTGTGCATGCGCGAGGATGTTCTGGCCGAGGTGCTCCTTGGCATAGGTGTGCCATGACCCTGTGGCTGCCTACCCAGCTGGCCGGCAGTGCCATCGTCCTTCTCCTTTCTCTCCTCCCCCTGGAAGTGTGGGCATTTCCTCTCATTTCTGCCCACAGTAGCAGGGGCCATGACTTCCTCCCTCCTCTTCCAGCCTGGGAAACAGCTCAGGGAGCTTGGAACCTCTATTAAGGTACCTGGAAGACAGAGACCACAGGGATCATAAAGAGATCCTTGGGGTCCTTTCTGCTGCCTTAGGTTTGAGAAGACCCATCTTTGTTCTTATTCCCGAGACTCCTCTCCAGCTCCTGGGCTAAAGATGTTGGTAGAGTCACTATCTGTTTTTCTTTCAGAGAGACTGACTTTCCTGAAACTTCATCATTACCTCCAAGGTGCATCTCTGCCTTTCTTCACAGGGGCTGAGTGGAAAGAAAACACAAGGGAAAGAGCAGAAGGAAAGGAAGAGAAGAAAAGAAAAGGAGAAGACAGAGAGAAGAGCCATGGCTTTTTGTTGAATGTAACTATTGTTTTAGTGGTGACAACAAGCCTTAGAAACTTTCAAAGGGCGGGGGTTTTGCTTAAGGGAATTGTGCCTGGACCATTCTTGAAGGCTCCCGCCAACTGTCATACTGTAAAGTATGACAGAAAACCTATCTGTCAGAAGGAACAGGTGGTGGAGGGGAAAGACGTGGGTGAGGAGAAACCCTGGAGCTGGTTAGGGTAGTGGTTGGAGACAAGCCGGGTGGGGCATCTGCTGTCAGGAGCCCTGGAAACTCTACCAGCTCTAGCCCCACTGGGCCCCTATAGCAGTTCTGCCAGGGCTGCTGGAACCCCCAGTGGGGCCTTGTGAGTGAGCTAGTCAGTCAGCTCTGCATTGGCCAGAGATGCCCACAGCCTGCCTACCTCAGGCAGGGGAAGTGTGGGTGTACACTCTACACAGAGACCTCTCACAACCATGGGGCAGCTGTGTCTCCCACGTGCAAGGGGGAGAAAACTGCCAAACTCATTTCTGCTCTGAAGTCAAAGAAAACCTAGTGTAAACATAGTGGGTTCTTTGAATTATCCACATGAAATGTCTAACAGGTTTAGCCTAGAGCAGAAGAGATTTAATAAAGGAATGTTCCCATGGTGATTTGATTGGAAACTTTAATAATCAGCTACTGTTTATTGAACGCCCAGTATTGTGTCAGCCACTGGGATCCAGGTGCCTCGTCATGAACTCTTCTCCCCAAAGTCTCTGTACACACATTCCCCACCACACACACATCACACTTGCACCCCACTACCCCCAATATCTGGTGAGGACACTTCTCTGAGGTTCAGGGGCCCCTAAGTAGTTTCCTCAAAGTCACCTGAACACTAAGTGTGAGGAGTCAGAATTGGAAACCAGGACTGGCTCATGTCAAGGCCTGTGATCTCTGTCACTGGGATCCTACATTCACAGTGTTGTTAGGTACCACTGAGGTGACTTTCAGCTCAGAGCGCACCAGAGAGTGAGCCAATGTGGCAGAGTAGAACTGCCCCATAGAACACTCGAGGCTGTAATGTTTACAGGAGCTGATTGCCAGGACTTTTCCCAACAAGCCCCTGAGTGGGTTTGAACTTCAATCTTTCTGTTAACCTGCAGAGCACTCAACCGTGCTATCACTAGGACTCTAGCTCTTGCCTGTCCTTCAAGACCTAATCTGGCAAGCAAATCCACTCTTTTAGTGTTCCTTTATATAAGGCAGAAACCCTGGTTGACATTGTGGTTAAATGCTCCAGCTATCAACCAAAAGGTCAGCAGTTTAAATCCATCAAGTGCTCCTTGGAAACTCTATGGGGCACTTTTACTGTGTCCTGTGTGGGGTCGCTGAGACTCGATGGCAGACGGAGTTTGATTTTTATAGAAAGTAAATTTAACAGCTTGAATTCTTTATAGTTCAACTGACTTCCGTTAACATCTAAGTAATTCCTCAAGACGCTTCCGGAGGCCAGTCATCGGTAATATGCTTGCAGAAGCCATTGCATTTAGGGATACGAGTTCATTGCATTTAGGATTACGAGTTCATGCCATACACCCAAACCCCAGTGCCGTCGAGTCGGGTCTGATTGATAGCGACCCTAGAGGTCGAAGTTTCCAAAGACCACGTGGTAGATCTGAACTGCTGATCTTTTGGTTAGCAGACATAGCACTTAACCCACTACGCCACCAGGGTTTCCCATGCCATACAAGTCCTTTAAAAATAAAAAATTTTAAGAATATTTTCTGTTTTATTTTTCAGTTAGAATTCGTTATACAAACACAACATCGTTGGCGCAAATAAAATGATAAGGAAGAGTTTGTCCTCAATTTCACCTTTCTAGTTCACTCGCACATTCAGGGGAAGATCACTTTAAGACACTGAAACTGTCTGCTAGAAATGACAAAAAAAAAAAAAAAAAGACAACACTTCTATGCAAAATTTCCCCAAAATTGAAAGGTTATAGGAATACACGTTTCTATCAAGTTCAACTCTTCAGAAAAGGAAAAGATACATCAAATCATTGTGACATGGTTAGGAACAGTTTCCTAAAGAGTTTTCACTTCACTGTTCAACAGTCCCACTCATTCTATCTCTAATTGTTCACCTTCAACTGCTTTTCTGCTTCAAACCATTGTCTGCTTTTTCATGCTTCAATCCAGTGTCTTCAAGGACACTGACCCCGGGCAAGCCACTCTCAATTATGTGTCTCCAGACACTGTTAAAAACATAAATAAAACAAAAATGGGAGAAAACCCTACTGCTTTCAAGTCAATTCTGATTCACGGTGACCCTATGTGTTACGGAGTAGAAATGCCCATGGCTTTTGCTTGGCTCTAATCTTTCCAGAAGCAAACGGCCAGATTTCTTACACTGTGCTGCAGGCTGGGTTTGAATAGTCAACCCTTAAGTTATCGTACAAGTGCATACATTTGTGCTACCTGGGACCTTTTGGATGTTAGAGCCACCTTCTACTTTTCTCTGCACATGCACTATTAGTCCTCCCTCATCTGCTCTCTGTATTATAGTGAAAGCAAGCTTTTAAAAACACAAATCTGATTGTCTTTAGGATAAAGATACAGATTGTTGATGCAACCTATAAAGGACATTCTTGGTTACTGTCATGAATTGAATTCTGTCCCCCCAAAAGATGTGTATCAGTTTGGCTAGGCCATAATTCTCGGTAGTCAGCAACTGTCCCCTATTTTGACATATGATGTGTTTTCTAGGAGTTGTAAATCCTGTCTCTGTGATGTTAATGAGATGGAATTAGTGGCAATTATGGTAATGAGGCAAGACTCAATCTGCAAGTTTAGATTGTGTCTTAAGCCCATCATCTCTTTTGAGACCTAAAAGAGAGAAGCCAGCAGAGAAGAATGAAGGACCTCATTCCATGAAAAAAGCAGCACCGGGATCATAGCACATCCTTTGGACCTGAGGTTCCTGTGCAGAGAGAGGGACTCCTAGACCAAGGATGACTGACGATAAGGACCCTCCCCTAGAGTCAACAGCCAGAAAGCCTTCTGCTGGAGCTGACAACCCGAGTTTGGACTTCTAGCCTACTAGACTGGGAGAAAATTAACTTCTATTTGAAGAAGCTGTCCACTTGTGTTATTTCTGTTACAGCAGTACTAGGTAATTCAGACAGTTACCTATCAGCAATCATTACCCTCTTCTTCTTTCTGTGAGAAATGGGACCTTGTTATATTAAAATCATTGTACAGAATATCCAACTCTCAATAAGTGAAGCAATGAAGACCTTTAAACATCCCCTACATTTTCCAGGGTTAGGGCTGCTGCTCAACAATGCAGTCAAAGCCCAGATAGACTCCTCTCTGTCATATTCAGAATTTTGGCCTTGGGTCCTCTTGCTTGTCACCACGTGTGTACAGGTGGGCTCTATACTCCAGGCATTAAAACCACATTTAAAGGCAGAAAACCTGGGAAAGGTGGGAAGTGGTTAAGGTGGTATCACCTCAATGCTAGTCTCAGAGAAAGAAACAATTCTTCTCAAGTCTCCCAGCTGACTTTCTCTTGTACCTCATGAGAAAACTGTCATATGGTCACTTCTAACTATAAAAAACAAAAACAAACAAACAAAAAAAAAAAACAGAGGAAAGTGAAAATCTGACAAAGGAATAGGCGCAAATGACCACAACTGAGTTAGATGAACCAAAATTTATGTCCTAGGACCAAGAGAAAGCCCTATACTCTCTATCCTCTTCTTGAGCAAAACTGATGTACTTTGTTAGCAGGGAAGAAGGCGTGTACGGCAGTAGGGTTATCGGTTGGAGGCACTATCAGTATCTGCCACAGGTATCCAACCCCTCCTCCACAGACCGTGCTTCCAGGGAAGGTGACCTCATCACCTGCTCTTGTGGCAGCCTGAGTGACCTCATAGTAATCTCAACATTTGCCTTGCGATTGATTCACAACTGACTTCCAGAGAGTTCTTCCTTTGACTTTTCTGGCAGAGCATTTGGAAACAATCTTGTTTTATTAATCTTGTTCTAAGTCCCTTCAGCTCTGCAGGCATCTTGTTTCCAGTCTGATATCCAGCGATGTGCAAGGGGGGGACACAGCCAACAGAAATCAGATGAACACAGAGCTTGTGGTAGTCAGCCTCTGGGATGGCCTCCCAAGGTCCTCACCTGCTGGAATTTAGCCCATTGTGTGATCTTCCGTTGTGTACTGGTGAGGTCTAGTGACTGTCTTCTAATGAACAGACTATGGCAGAAGTGATGGCACAGCCCTTCTGAGATTAGGTCATAAAAAGACTGCTCTCACATGTTCTCTCAACTTTCTTGCACCGGGGGAAGCCAGCTTCTATGTTGTGCGCATCTCTATGGAGAGGCTCATGGGGTTAAGAACTGAGGTCCTCTCTCAACAGCCTAAGAGGAATGGAGGTCTTCAGCTCAGCAGCCAGTGAGGAACTGAAGCCAACGACCACATGACTAACCTTGACAGCTGACCCCTCAGACCCAGTCAAGTCTTTGAAGGACCCCAGCCTTGGTCAACAACTTGAATACAACTACTTGAGAGGTCATAAGCCGGAGACACTCAGCTAAGTCATTCCTAGATTGCTGACCCAGAGAAATTGTGAAGTAAAAAATGGTCAGTGTTTTCAGGGGTTGAAGATTTTTTAGGGGGTAACAATAGATAACTAATACAATGTCATTTGATTAAGTCTATTCTCAGAACTGTTTGTGCTTAAGACTTCCAGTTATGTAAGACAATACATTTTCTTACTATGTAAACCAACTTAAGTTAGATTTCTGTTACTTGCAGACAAAAACATATTAATTGATGAAAAGAAGTCTACACACAATCTTTCTATAACCTGCCCCATCAACAGTACCTGAAAGTACTTCTTCCCTTGTTCTAAAATTACTCGAGCCATCCCGATGTTCTTCCAAACCCTTAAGTATGCTGTGCTCCCTTCTGCCTCTGGAGAATACTCTTCACCTTATCTGGTTAACTTGCTTTCTCCTTCTTATACTAGCTTGAAACTCCAAACTTCATTCCTTGGTTAAGTTCCCTAAACCTCTCCAAGTGGTATCAGGTCCCCTTGTTACGTATTTCTATAGCCCTATGTACTTTTCTCCGAGATATCTGTTGCAGTGGGCAATTAAGTTTTGTGTAATCATTTGATGACCTCTGTCTCCCTTCTTTCTGAGCACAGGGTTCATACTTGCATGGGCACCACCGTGCTCAACGTGGTGCTGGAGCAGAGTAGGTTCTCAATGAATTATTGCTAAGTCGATGAACAAATGCAATGAGAAGGTACATTTGATGTTCTGTAGAAGGACCAGAATTAAATCTACAGATTTGGAGTTATTGGTGTAGAACCCAGACCAAACCAAAAAACAAATGCATTGCTGTTGAGTCGATTCTAACTCAGTGACACTGTAGGACAGAGTAGAATTGCTACACAAAGTTTCCAAGGAGCTCCTGGTGGATTCAAACACCAAGCTTTCAGTTAGCTGCTGTAGCTCTTAACCACTATGCTACCAGGGCTTCTATCAGTATAGAAGAGATTTTTAAATTCCTGGGAGAATGAGGTGTCCCGGGAGAAACACATGTAGGTGGAAATGAAACTAAGGACTACCAATCTGTGGAAGTCTGGGGAGAAAGAAGATGCAGCTGATAAGGGCTATGGGGAGACTAAGAAAGCATGAAACACCAAGGTTGTTCAGCCATCGGAAGGAACTCCAAGTCCTTGAGGAGGGGCAAGAGGGGTGTGCAAAGGCAGGGTCTCGGCTTGTCAACCAAGTCAAGCAGGAGATAGTAGAAACCAAACCAGGATGCAGAGAGGCAACTTAGAGCACTGGACCCTGAGAACAACACGTGAGTGGCTCTTCCTGTTATGGCTAAAGGACCAGGAAGGGCTTTCCCACCTGCTCACACTATCTCCCTGTGCCCGACCTGTCAGCACAGGGAAAACACGGACAGTGGAACTACAGTGCTTTGAAGGCAGTGCCAGTCACAGCACTCTGGAACATGAAAAGGAGTTTTCTCCCAATGCAGATGCTAATTACAGCATCCATCACTGTCACCCGGCAAAGGCTGTGCCAACCCCAGAAGGGCCAAGAGATGGTGGTGCAATCAACCAGAGAGTGCCATCTGTGTGCATAATGCAGACCTCGCCTCCTCTCTTCTTTAAAGGGCTGAGGTAGGGGCTCAAATTATCCTGGTCATTACCTACCTCTACTTTATGTTCAGTCGTAGCTCATTTGTCTAGCTGAGCCTGTTCATTAAAACTTTATCTACCTAACATTTCAGCATGAGATAATCCAATGTGGATCTCATTAACACAAGGTCTGTCTAAGGAAGTTGTTGTTGTTAGGTGTTGTCGAGTTGGTTACAACTCATAGCAACCCTATGCGCAACAGAACGAAACAGTGCCCGGTCCTGCACCATGCTCAGAATCATTTGTATGCCCATTGTTGCAGCCACTGTGTCAGTCCATCTCCTGGAGGGTCTTCCTCTTTTTCACTGACCCTCTACTTTACCAAGCATAACTAGGAACTCATCCATCCTGAGAACATGTCCAAACTATGTGAGACGCGGTCAAGCCACCTTTGCTTCCAAGGAGCACAGTGGTTGTACTTCTTCCAGAACAGATCTGTTGGTTCCTTCGGCAGTCCATGGTACGTTCAGTAGTTTTCTGTAACATCACAATTCAAAGATGTCAGTTCTTCTGTCTTCCTTATTCATTGTCTAGCTTTCACACACGTATGATGTAATTGAAAATACCATGGCTTGGGTCAGGGGCAACTTAGTTTTCAAGATGACATCTTTACCTTTCAACACTTTAAAGAGGTCTTTTGCAGAAGATTTGCCCCATGCAATTCACCTTTTGATTTCTTGACTGTTGCTTCCATGGGCACGGATTGTGGAACCAAGTAAAATGAAATCCTTGACAACCTCAATCCTTTCTCCATTTATTACGATGCTGCTTACTGGTCCATTTGCAAGGAATTTTGTTTTCTTGATATTGAGGTGGAATTCATACTGAAGTCTGTGGTTTTTGATCTTCATCAGTAAGTTTCAAATCCTTTTCACTTTCAGCAAAGGATCTTAGGGAGCTATAAGGGAACTAAAGGAAGAAATTTCCAGAGGATTGAAGGTTGCTCCTGTGAGCACAAAAAGGAAAACATGTAATACGATATTATCACATTGAACATACCCACACACCTCTCACCCCCTCTGACTGTAACCTGCAACTCCCCACAATACTTTTCTCTCTTTCCTTCCTTGATGGCAAGGGAAATGATGGGGAAATGGAAGACGAAGAAAAGGTAGAGAGAAGGAGAATGGTGCAGTGACTAGGAGTGGGAATTATCTAGAGCAGGGATCAGAAAACTTTTTCTGTAGAGACAGAGTCAATGCTTTAGGCTTTGGAGGCTGTGTGGTCTCTGTGATAACTGCTGAGCTCTGCAGTCGTGGTAGAAAAGCAGCCACAATGTGCAAACAATTAAGAGTGGCTATGGAAACCCTGGTGGCTTAGTGGTCAAGTGCTATGGCTGTTAACCAAAAGGTTTGCAGCTCAATCCACCAGACACTCCTTGGGAACTCTATGGAGCAGTCCTACTCTGTCCTATAGGGTCACTATGAGTTGCAATCAACTCAATGGCATTGGGTATGTTCCAACAAAACTTTATTTGCTGACACTAAAATGTGAAATCTCACATGTTGTGAAACATTAATATTTTCAAGCCATTTAAAAAGGTAAAAACCATTCTTCAGCTCACAGACTGTACAAAAACAAATGATGGGCCCATGGATTGCAGTTTGCTGATGCTGATCTGAAGGAAGGAGAAGAGTTAGAACTCCAAAAGCAGCAAGTGTCTATCATTTCCCTTTCCTCTTGCCTTCTCTGTCTTTCACCCCTCATTTCACCTGTGATGCTCAAACTTCATCTCATCGCAGAAAACACTTTCCCGTCTCTAGCATACTCTATCCTACAGGGTTGCTATGTGTTAGAATCGACTCAGTAGCAAAGGATTTGTTGTAGGGTTTTCTGGTACTCAAAAGGTTAAATGTTTTCCTCTAAGGCCTTCTAAAAGTTTTCACTAGTTCTCTATTTTTAGATGAAATAAATAATCAAATACTATAGCTTACAATAAAAGAAAGGGCCTACTACGTGTACTTACTACGGACTGATGCTCGGGAACTTACTTTGGCAGAAACCTAAGCCTGACTGAATAAAGGCAGAGGGGAGTTACATGAGTTCATGATGTCTGGGTTAGGCAGGCGTGGGTTCAAGTCCCCCTTTGCCACTGACTGTAGATCTTAGCTTCTCAAAGCTCAGTCCTTGCACCTGTGAAGCGGCCAAAACAATGGACCAGTGTTCTGATGCTTACATGAGCTGACCAACATGAACAGTCTACTTAATGTCGATGAGGGGTTAGTGATTCAGTAGTAGAATTCTCACCATCCGTGCCGAAGACCCAGTATCAAAGCCCATATGATGCACCACAGGCTTGTATGTTGCTGTAATACTGAACAGGCTTTGGCAGAGTTTCCAGGATAAGAAGAACTAGAATGAAAGCCCTGAGTATTTACTTCCTCAAATCAGCCAACGAAACACCTGTGGATCACAAGAGTGGTCCAATGGGCAACGGGATCACAGGGATGGTGCAGGACTAGGCAGCATTTCATTCTGTTGTGCATGGGGTCGTGGGCCCTGAGCCGGGTCGGTTCAACAGCAGCTAATAAGAGCACCAAGTATCGCTTCCTCCTCTGTCTAACTCCTGGCTCTGTCCTCTTCCTTAATTTTTCCATACTTCTCTTGTGTGGCTCTATAATTGCACTCACCACTCAGCTGTATAATCTATTGTTTCTATGTGTATTTCCTCTACCAGAAGACAAAATCTCTCTTATTCATCTGTATATCCCAAGTATACAGTAGCCGACATTGCATTTAGAGCTACACAGTTGACCTGTCCTGGGTCAATTTGCGTGGAACATTACAACATCCAAAATGATTTCATGTCTTTTCCTTCATTTTGGAAACCCTGGTGGTGTAGTGGGTTAAGTGCTACATTTGCTAACCAAAAGGTTGGCAGTTCAAATACACCAGGCACTCCTTGGAAAATTTATGGGGCAGCTGTACTCTGACCTATAGGGTCACTATGGTCTGATTTGACTCGATAGCAGTGGGTCCTTAATTTTACCATTGCGATGACCACAAGTGAGCAGGACTTACCATGACCATTTTATAGATTAACACAACAACAACAACTTAAATTCAGGGAAATTAAGTGGTTTACTCAATATCAATGTTTTTAAAGTGGCACTGCTCTTTCTTGAACTTTCTGACTTGAAGTTTACGCCTCTCTCTCTAGTACATTTCAGACCTGACTCCTGTTTGTTAGCTAATTCATGTGGAGATTTAGGGTGCACAGGGTAGGTCTCTAAAGGGTACCCCTTTTCTAAAGTCTGCCTTAGAGAGAGCAAGTATTTTGCTTATTGTGTTCACTGCTCTTCCTTATGCCTAGCACACATGGTAGGTACTCAATAGGTATTTGTTGAATTAATTAATTAATGAGTCAGTGAGTGTCAGCATGAGGTCAAATTTTACTGGTCAGAGCAGAGACGCCAGATAATTGGGAAATTAATAAGGGTGTGTGAAAGAGATATCAAAACATCGCTCAGCTGTGGGGACAGCAAGCAGAAAGAGGACCACTTTCCCTCCTAAACCCAGATAAAGGGATGCCCTCCGGGCGCCTCAGTGCTGGAGCCTCTCTGACACACCAGTCTCCCTGAACAGGTGAGAGGAAGCAGTGTGGCAGACGGCTCCTACCCCCCTAGGAGTCGGGTTCTTGGAAAGGTATTATCACTCGCATCAGTCAGGACCAGGCTGGAGCCCATCGCCTTCCAAGAATGTGACTGATGGCAAATTCGAATTCAAAAGGAGATTAGATTTCAAGACAACTGGAAGCTATTCAGTCAAAGCCAAGTTTTACAGGGAAAGCTTCCTCTGTCTTCTCTCTTCTCCTCCTCCCTCCAGGGCAGCCTGGACTTGTTGGGACCTGAAAATGGACTGACAGTGCTTGACTGTTTTCCTAATTGAAAAACAGAGAGATGGAAAACCAGGCTCTGGACATACTCATGAGTCCAGGGAGGATCCTGGGTCCTGAGGTGAGATGAGCACTGTGGAGCGGGTCCTGACACAGGGGCTCAGAGTTGCTGGAGCCCGGCTGGAATTCTGTGTCCAGACTTAGCATCCTCCCTCAGGAACAAAGTCCTTAACTGATGACCATAATAGAAGGAGACCCCCAAACCAAACCCAATCCATTGCTGTCAAGTCCATTCTGACTCAGAGTGACCCTGGAGGACAGAGTAGAACCACCTTATAGCGTTCCCCAGAAGCAGCTGGTGAATTCAGATAGCCAACCTCTTGGTTTACAGCCATTGCTCTTAACCACTGTGCCACCAAGGCTCCAAACAGAAAGAGCAGCGGCCCCTAATACCAAATTGAAATCATATGTTTGTACAGAGCTTTCCAGTTTACCAAACATTCTTGTAGTTGTGGTGAAATCAGCCCAGTGAAGCAGGTAGGTGGGGATCACCAACTCTTTGCAGATCAGAAATGTGGGGTCCAGGGAGGTTAAAGGACTTAATCGCAGTCACTCAGCCAGCAGATGGTGCAAGCTGGACACCAAGCCCTGGATGAATAACCACCATCGCCAGAGAACACAGTTCCTAGCACTCGAATAGGAAGCACTATCTCAAAGCAGCCTTATGAAGCCGAAAAGAATCCTATACTATTTTCATTCCTGTTTTATAGATGAGGAAACTAAAGACTAGATATGTTAAGTAACTTGCCTAAGACCTTATAAAGCATCAGGTGCTGTTGAGTTGATTCCCACTTACAGTGATCCCATGGTTGTCAGAGTGGAATCATGTTCTGTAGGGTTTTCAGTGGCTGATTTTTTGGAACCAGATTGCCAGGTCTTTCTTCTAAGGTCCCACAGGGTAGACTCAAACTTCTAACCTATCATTAATCATTTGTACCACATGGGACTCCATGTTAAGACCACACAGCCAGTCAGTGTTGGAGGCAGAATTTGAGCCCAGAGAGTCCAACTCCAGACTCAGCTCTACAGCTGTTAAAAGCCAGTGCCACTGAGTCAATCCTGACTTATATCACCCCTGTAAGACACAGCAGAACTGACCCACACAGTTTCCAAGGCTGAAACTTTATGGAACTAGACTGCCACGTATTTCACCTGAGGCACAGCTGGTAGGTTTGATCCACCGATCTCGCGATCAGCAGCCAACCACCTAACCACTGTACCACGAGGGCTCCTTCTATAACCGTTACTGAATTGTGAAGTTACAGATGCAGAAGGAAATTTCATCCAGTTTTTGGAAGCTCTCCATGTTTGTGGTTAGAGCCATGGCCTCCTGGCCTCATCAAATCTTCCCAAAGCAGCTGTCACACTTGGCTACTGCAGCTTGCAGGAGTCAGGACGAGCAGCTCAGAAGGCACCACTCACACAGTGCAGAAGCCAGGTCGCCACTAGTCAGAGGACTAGTGGACAAATAGAAATCAAAAGAATCCCATACCTGATGTAGCACTTTCTTAAAAACCTAGAAATAGAAACATCGTATGATCCAGCAATCCCACTGCTTGCAATATATCCTACAGAAATAAGGGCCATCATGCAAACAGATACATGCACATGAATGTTTATTGCAGCACTGTCCACAACAGCAAAAAGGTGAATGAACTATAGTGTATAGACACAATGGAGCACTATGCTATGATGAAGAACAAGGAGGACTCTATGAAATATCTCATGGTCTAGAATCAAATGGAAGACATTATACTGAGTGAAATTGCTCGATTGCAAAAGGACAAATATTGTGTGAGACCACTATCATAAGGACTTAAGAAAAGACTTACACACAGGAGAAAATATTATATGATGGCTACACGCAGTAGAAGGCAGGTCAGCATGACCGGACTACACCATAAGCTAAAAGATTTTCTACATTCAATTCAACACTTTAAAGGACAGAGTAGTAGGACAGGGGCCTGGGGACCATGTTTTCAGGGGACTTGGAGGTCAAGTGGCATAACTAGTCTTTTTCTAATAGAGTTTTCTGCACCCCATACTGGTCAGTGGCACCAGGGGTCTTAAAACCCAGCAAACTGCTATCTGAGGAACATCCATTCGTCCCAACTCACCTGGAACAGATGACAACCAAGAACATCGAAGACTCAAGGAAAATGAAGCCGGGAGACAGAAGGGACCCATATGACTAGGAGACTACCTCAGCTTGAGATCAGAAGAACTAGACGGTGCTTGGCCACCACCAAAGACAACCCTGATAGGAGACACAATGTACAGTCCCTGATGTAGCATGAGAAAAGGGGTTATGCAATTCAAGAACTCTATTAAAAGACCAGACTTGATGGTCTGACACCCTGGAGGGTCCCCCTGAGAACATAGCCCAAGGACTTGCAGCTAGCCCAGACCTGACACCAGTACTGAAGCCAACACTTCAGACAAAGTATGGCCTAGATTTGAGGGACAGAAAGTGATGCAGGTGGTATGTGTACTTTATGGTTTAATATATACACGAGGCCATCCTACTGGTTTCTTTTTAGAGGTGAGAAGAGAGCGTAGAGGGGAAGGGACAAGAGTGGGCTGAGTGGATCTTGGACGTAAAGAGTGAAAAGGAAGAGTGTGCTGTCACAGGGTGAGGAGAGCGGATAGAGCCGCAGAGAGGCAAGTACTTGGGGTTTTATATGGAAAATTTCACTTAGATTGTAAACTTGCACTTAATCACAATAAAACAAAAAGAAAAAAGAATCTTGTGCCTGGAGGGTGAAGCAAGGAAGCCTGTTCTAAGTCTGCACAGTCTGTCAACAGTCAGGAAGCCTAGAAGAGCAGGAAAGGACAGAAAAAAACAAAAAAAAAACAAAAGAACAGTTGCTGAGAAGTGGCTTCCTGGTTGACCTCATGTGTGTCAGAGTAGAACTGTGCTTTGTAGGATTTTCAAAGGCAGATCACCAGGCCTTTCTGCTAAGGTACCTCCGGGGTGTATTTAAATCTCCGACATCTCAGTTAGCGGACTAGGGGTTTAACATCGGCACAGCCCAGGAAGTCAGTGGACAAAGAGAGGACAGTTAAAGAGTTAGGGTGTCTTCATTCTTCTTGTTGATTCTAGAGGACCTTTACAGAGTATTTTGGGCACTCATCTGTTCTATAAGCTAACTTCAACTTCATGTCAACCCCATGAAGAAAACAGTCCTTATACAGTCTTGGTAGCAGTTTCTCAGCCGTCAACATAAGACTTGAAATTCTAAGCCATGGCAACAATTTACCAAGATTTCTTCCTTCTGAGCCTCAGTGGGTCAATCAGTCCAAACCACATAGTTATTTAGCATTTGAGACTCTTCGCAGGTGTCAGAGGATCACAGCATGGGCCACTGTTCTTGTTCCCCAGAGCAGCTGACAAGTTTATAGGGAAAGATTCTTCTCCAGCTTGTCTTGCCATTTAGCTTTCAACAGTAACAAACTGAGGCTTTGTTTAAATAGCAAAGTAGAATGTGTTCGGCATGGAAGATTCTAGATACAAAGCACTGGAAACAAAACAAAACATAACAAACAAACAAACAAGTGGAAATAACTTTTCATTCCCTCATTAGTACTAACTTTAAAACATCTATTAATAGTAACAAATGAGTTTACTTAAAATATACCCCTCATTATGACCCAGGAAAAACATACAGTTCAAAAGCCTGCATGCAGCGCAGTGGAGAAACGCCTTGGCATAAAAGTGATCCAGTCCTCTAACTTCTTAGTTAATTAAAGGTAATTGAAGCATGAATTCCTCCTAGCCTTTCCCTGGAGCGCTTCTCGGTTACCGTCCAAGTCTCCCTGATCCACCTGCTGGTCACTGGTTCTTCATCTCATACCTCCTTTGAATCTTCTGCTGGAGTCTTACTCTTTTCAAGCCCAGCCTAAGGGGAAAAGACATAAATAAGCCAACAAAACCCAGCTCACTAAGTAAATGCTGTGCTTCAACTCTTGTTTTATGAGAGAGAAAACAAGAATTCACATAGTAAATGCTAAGTGGTGAACGAATGTTCTAGAACAGAGGTTCCCCAACTGCTTTTGCCTGCAGCAACCTTCCTGTCTCAGAAGTTTCTTCATCACCCTTTCTACCCCAAAAGCCGAACCCATTGCCATGGAGTCAATTCTGACTCACAGCGACCCCATGGGACAGGGTAGAACTGCCCGATAGAGTTTCCAAGGAGCACCTGGTAGATTCAAACTGCTGACTTTTTGGTTAGCAGCTGTAGCACTTAACCATGACGCCACCAGGGTTTCCAAGTTTATTATATCACACAGTTAAAAATTCATCCAAGGGACCTAACTACTAATCCTATTGAGTTCAGTAAATACATGTTGAGGAATGAATCATACTTGCAAAGTTAAGGGCCATAACAATCTGTATATACTTAATAAGTAACATAAAACCAAAAACTAAGTCCACTGCCATTGAGTCGATTCTGACTCACAGTGACCCTACGGGCCGAGTAGAACTGCCCCATAGAGTTCCCAAGGAGCACCTGACGGATTCAAACCGCTGACCTTTTGGTTAGCAGCTACAGCACTTAACTCCTACATTACTGAGGTTTCCAGGTAAAGTAGAGGGCACCTGCAAGGCACAAGAAGTGCCAAGAGTTCCATGTATTAAATCATTAACTAATTAGGCCCAAACTACTTAATTAATTTACGGCTTAATAACTTACTAGCCATTGGAAAAATTAATGCCCAAATTGTTGAAAACAAAACAATAAATTTGTATTATGAAATCCTTACAATCACTTACTAACAGGTGCTTCCCAACAACTTCTCAGATGTTGGAATCACGTTGGTCATTTCCGTTCTTGTTTTCTGTTGCACACTGATTTTTACACAAACCTTATTTTTTATGATACTAACTGTGCATAATCCAGCTTTGTAAAGATACTATGTCATTGACCAGAAGAGCCAGATAGGTTGCCTGGCCACCCCCAATGACTGCCAGATGGGGTGCGTGGTATGGAGCCCCTGACACGGTGGGAGAAGGGCTAGAAGGCAGAACTAGAACTCTACTCAATGACCACCTTGATGGTCTGTCAGTCTGCAGGGTCTCCCAGCGGTGTGGGACCTGGACTCTCCAACCCCAAACCACATCCAGCACTGATGTCAGCTCTCCAGACAAAGATTGAACTGCACTATAGAAAACATGGAGTGAGACTGGTGACGAACAATCTTTTGGACTTAAATGTGTACATGTGGCTGGAGGCGAGAGGACAGGGTGAGGGAGGACAGATCATGGTCAGATGGACACAGAAAGTTCTGGATGAAAGCGGAAAGTGTGCTGTCATGGCAGGGGTCGGGGGAAGCTAGGGAAGGGAGAGCATTTAGAGTAGAACAGTTGTGCTTATATGGCAAACTGATGACTGTAAACTTGTACTTCAACCACAATAAAATTTATTTAAAAAATTAAAATGATACTGTGTCATCAAAAAGAATGTTGTGCCATCTGATGTTGAAACTACTTCCAGCTAGTAGTTCTCATGGTATGTGACAGAGGTTTTTCTACAGACAATTGAAACTATCCTGTGAACTCGTGGAGGTGCCCTGGGTGCAGACACCTTGGGAAGCACAGTGTGTGACACCCCCTGCTGTGTGAGCTCGAAGGAGGAGCTGGATGACTCCACCTGAGATGGCTGGCAGAAGTTCTCCTGAAGGAGGAGAAACTGAAGCTGGGCTAGCTGGCTCGGCCAGGCAGAGGGGAAGGCACAGGACCTGGCAGAATGGAAAGGGGAGTCTGCAGAGAGGCGAGGTGTGTGCAATGTCTGATATAAGCCAGCAGGCCCAGGTCCTGCTGCAGGAAGATGCTAAGGCAAGAGCAGGCTGCAGCTTATGGTGGACTTTCTTGGCCATCAACCTGGGTCCTGGGTCCTGGCTGTCCTTGTCAACCAACTGTTACTCCCTCCACTTACTGAATTCTTACCAGATCATCCTCTCAACTATAGTGAATGCTCCGAGGGCAGGCACTGTTTCTCTATCTTTGAATCTTCCTTGGCAGGGAGCACAGAATTTTATGTAGAGCATCTTTCAATAATTGTTGACCATATCAGTATACCACCCTTCTGGTATTGTGTGCCATTGAGTCAATTTTCAACTCACAATGACACTGTAGAGCAGAGCAAAACTGCTCCATAGGATTTCCAAGGCTGTAATCTTTTTGTCTGCATGCCTAAGTGAAAGTATACCATCCAAATTAATTTTGCATGCCTGTCTGCCTGCAGCTCCATTCTCACCTACTGACATCACACTCCTCCTTTTCACTCTACACTTCCAACATCCTCTTAACGAGTACCTGTCCCCTCCTCTCCATCCTCTTCTCTCCCATCCAGAAAGAAACCAGTAGGACAGCCTTTTATAGATACATAAAACCATAAAGTACACGTACCATGTGGTCACACTATGTTCCTGAGTCCAGTCCATTCTTGTTTGAAGAGTTGACCTCAGTACTGGTTTCCAGTCAGGGCCAGAAGCAAGTCTAGGGGCCATGTTCCCAGGGCACTCTCCAGGCTGTTGGACCGTCAGTTCTGGTCTTTTAGTAGAGTCCTTGAGCTGCACACCTCTTTTTCTTGTGTTGCCTCAGAGACTCTACATTGTGTCCTCCATCACAAGTGCCTTTGGTGGTAGCCAGGCACCATTTGATTCTTCTGGTCTTGTGTTGGTACAGTCTCCCATTCACATGGGTCCTTCTGTTTCCTGGACTCTTTTTAACTCGTGTCTTTGTTGTTTTCGGTCCTCATCTGTTCCAGGTGGGTTGAGATCATTTGGTGTACCTCAGATGGCAGCATGTTAGCTTTTAAGACCCTAGACACAAGGCTGTAATTCTTATGGAGGAAGAAGAACAATCTTTATATAGAAGAATGTGGCATCACTATTGGAGGAAGACTCATTAACAACTCGTGATATGCATGATACAACCTTGCTTGCTGAAAATGAAGAGGATTTAAAACACTTGTTGATGATGATCAAAGACCACAGCTTTCAGAATGAATTACACCTCAACATAAAGAAGTCAAAGATCCTCAAAACTGGACCAATAAGGAACATCACGAAAAATGGAGAAAAGATTGACATTGTCAAGGATTTCGTTTTACTTGGCTCCACGATCAATGCCCATGGAAGCAGCAGTTAGAAAATCAAATAATGCACTGCATTGGGCAAATTGGCTGCAAAAGACTTCTTCAAAGTGTTTTAAAAAGCAGAGATGTCACCTTGAGGACTATATGTGCCTGACCCAAGTCACAGTATTTTGAGTAACCTGGTATGCACGCAGAAACTAGACAATCAATAAGGAAGACCAAAGAATTAATGCCTTTGAATTACGGGGTTGGCAAAGGATATTGAATATATTATGAACTATCAGAAGAAAGAAAAAAGTCTGTCTTGGAAGAAGTACAGCCAGAATGTTCCTTAGAAGCATGGATAGTGAGACCTCATCTTGCTTACTTAATACACATTATCAGGGTGGACTAGACCCTGGAGAAGAAAACCATGCTTGGTAAGATACAGAGTCAGTGAGAAAGAGGAAGACATTCAATGAGATAGACAGACACAGTGGTTGTAACAACAGGCTCAAACATAACAACAATTATGAAGATAGTGTAGGGCCAAGGAGTGTTTCGTTTTGTTGTGCAGTAGACAGAACTCACTCGACTGCACCAGTCAACAACAGTATTTACGGAAGCAGAATACTGGGTCCTTCCTTCCGTGGGGCTGCTAATGTGTTCAAACCACGGACCCTTCAGTTAGCAGCCAAGGGCTTAATTGTTGTGCTATTGCTGATCTTTATGAGATGCTAATGGGTTAATGTATGTGTTTTTTCAGGGCCTCTGCAAGCCATTAATACATCCAAAGGGGTAGCGGAGGGGTGAGGATTTCAGCACTAGGCTAGGGGCCAGGGGGTTCCTGAATATATTTAATTTCTTCTAAGCAGCAGGTCAACATTCCCACATGGCTAGTTTTCAAAAAATAATAAAGAAAGAAACTCAGTCCCTGTGTTATTTGCAAGCAAAGTATTCTGGTGAGCACCGAGAATGCCTGTTTCCAGGTCTCTTATCGGTGGCATCTCCCAAGTTTTGCCGGGAGGGCAGATCTCAGGAAAATGCTCACTGCCTGCCAGCAGAGCCTTGGAACACACCCATGTTCCCACGAGGCAGCCCAGATGTGACAGTAGCCCATCAGAGGGCTGTTTGTGTCTTTCTTGTTGACAGTGCAAACAGCATTTAGGCTGCAGATTTGGAAGGCCTCGATCTATTTGTTCTGGTAAATCCATAGCCCTGGATGTGGTTTTGGAGCAAGATATAAGGCCATTAAGACACAGGCTTCTCACCAGTGCCTTCTGGTTTGTCCCTCTTTCTCAGCCATTACAGAAAAAGGAAGAAATCCTCTGGTCTTTGTTGTTTTTGCATCTGTTTCGCCCACTTACATTGCTCCTAAACAGACATGCTCACAGGAGAAAGGATGGACCTTCGTTTTCTCTACCCTACCCCTCCCTGCTTCTTGAACACAATACTACTTTAAATAACAAATCTTTCGGGAACATGGTTTCATAACAAGGCTGACTGGATTAAAAGTAAACAATACAAAGTGAAATATTCATAACAAAGAGCTTAGAGCAGCCTGCATTTGCAGTGATGCCACCAAAACATGTTTCTGATCAACAGATATGTCATTTACTGGCATTTACTGGCTTCCTTGCAAATATCACTATGTTCATAATTGGTGGTATCTTTTACCTTTCAGAAACGCTGCGTTCTAGCAAGACCAACTCAACAGTAGGTTCTGCTTACAAAAGAAACCTATCATTTTCTTCTTAATTCCCTTTAAAACCAAACCCAACCCGCTGCTGTCAATTCTGGCTCATAGCAATGCTATGGACGAGTAAAACTGTCCCATGGTGTCCAAGGAACACCTGGTGGATTTGAACTGTCAGCTTGCTGGTTAGCAGCTATGGCTCATTAACCACTACATTATGTGGGTTTCTTAATTCCCTTTATCAAATTGAAAATGTTGTCTCTGCTTCTCATGATCTCTTAGAGGTCTGAGTTTGCAAAGCAGTAATCAAGAGACATTTCAATGCCTCCTAGGTACTTTGTTTGCAATTAAATTACCAATAGTTGTATAGTAATGCCTCCTGATTCAACAACCCTAGCTTCCAGTGGGGCCCCAGAGAAAAAAAAACCTTAAAAGCAAAAAATAAACAATAATAACAATGTTAGTTATTTCCTGTATCATTTCTTCCTTTACTCAGAGAATATAGATGGAGCCTGACTCTGTGCCGAGCCCTCTTCTGAGGTACTGGGCTAGAACTGCTCCCCCCCAACAAAAAACACCAAATCCGTTGCTGTTGAGCCAGTTCCAACTCAGAGACCCTATAGAGAAGGAGAGAGCAAAACTGCTGACTCACAGTGGCCCTACAGACAGAGTAGAACTACCCCCATAGAGTTTCCAAGGAGTGTCCAGTGGGTTTCAACTGATGACATGTTGGCTAGCAGCCAAGCTCTTAACCACTACACCACCAGGGACCTGTGAACAGCACTGGTGAAATCTCTGCCGTCGCGGTGCTCCTTCTGCTGGGGAAGGAGATTTTGGAAAGTGGGTCGTGGAAGAGCAGAAGGAAAGCCAGGATTTTGTTTGTTTCTTTTTGTTGTAATGCCAAGCTAGGATAAAGGTTTAAATCATCAACAGCAATCCCAGGAAAACCTTTTGACTTGAGGAAGTGTGAATATCCAGGATGAGTTGAAAGTCACCCTTACTTAATCTGGGAGGAAAACAGAAGTCAGAATTATTTTACTCATTGATTAGTAGCAAAAAGAATTTGGAGAAAAGCTCCACATTTTATTGGATTCATTTATTTTCTTCTGTTTGTCTTTGGGATTGTTGCTGAGTGGGAGTTCCATGAGGCAAGGAATTCAATGGCACAAGTACTTCACTAGCAGGGACTAAGGAAATGCTTTTCACCCTTCTCCATCATCGTTATTACATACACACACACACACACACACATGCGCGCATGCATGCACACACACAAACCTACACACAGCAACCCTATAGGACAGAGCAGAATGGCCTCACAGGATTTCCATGGCTATAAATCTTTAGGGAAGCAGGCTGCCATATGTTTCTCCAGTGGATCAGCTGGTGGGTTTGAACGGTCAAGTGCTTTAACCACTGTACCACCAGGGTACAGAGTTGTCAGCTTTGTTGTTAGCGGCAGACCCCCGACTCATGGAGAACAAATGCTCACCGGTCTTGCTCTACCCCTGTGACCAGCTGCTGACTGGACTGTTGGGATCCATGGGGTTTTCACTGGCTGACTTTCAGAAGTCAATCGCCAGGCCTTTCTTAGTCTGTCTTCATTGGGAAGCTCAGCTGAAACCTGTTTGGAAACACAGAAGCCTCCACTGATGGATGGGTGGCGGCATCGGGTGACCTGGTGGAGAATGGAACCCAGGTCTCCCACATGGACACTGGGAATCCTGCCACTGAACCTTCAGTGTCCTCACCTTCCTTCTCTAACAGCCTCCCAGATGTTTAAAGACCTCAATCCAATTCCCTTTATCAGCTGCTCACCCTCCTGGTTACTTACTTTACAATGCCCATATTTATCCACACCTCAAACATTATGGGTAGTGTATTATGCTCCTGTTGAGTTGGTTCTGACTCATAGTAACCCTGTAGACTAGAACAGAACTGTCTTATAGGGTCTCCAAGGTGGTAATCTTTATGGAAGCAGACTGTCACATCTTTCCTCTGAAATGGGGTCCTAAAAAAACAAAAAATCCAAACTCGTGGCCATCAAGTTGATTCCGTTTCATAGGATATCCAAGAAGTGGCTGATGGATTCGAACCACTGATCTATTGGTGGTTAGAAACTGCAGCTCTTAACCACTGCACCATTAAGCCTTACCAAGAAAAAAACAACAAAAAACCCAAACAAATCCACTGCCACTCAGTTCATTCTGACTCATACAAATGCTATAGGATAGAACAGAACTGCCTTACAGGGTTTCCAAAAACCAGTTGGTGGATCTGAATTTTTGTACAGCCAACCTTTGGGTTGGTAGCTAAGCTTTTCTCCATTTAGCCAGCAGGCCTTACTAACAATGACAAAAAGCCAACCCCCCCGGGCTGTCGAGTCCATTCTGACTCATAGCGACCCTATAGGACAGAGTAGAACTGCTCCATAGAGTTTCTAAGGAGTGAGTGGGGGGTTTGAACTGCCAACCGTAAGGTTAGCAGACATAGCTCTTAACCACTGTGCCACCAGGTTTTCCAGCAGGCCTTTGGGGTGTCAGATACAGTGAGACTCCTACTTTGGATAAGCTGATAATTCAGTAAACACTATCGTTGGGTACTGTCAAGTTGATTTTGATTATGGGGACCCCCAGGGGCAGAAGAGAATCACCCCACAGGACTCTTGAGGCTGCAGTCCTCATGGGTGCAGACAACCAGGTCTTTCTTCCATGGAGCCACTGAGCGGGTTCAAACTATCAACCTTTCACTTAGCGGCCATTTGCCTAACAATTGTGCCACCAGGCCAACCAAACCCGCTGCTGTTGAATGTATTCCGACTCACAGCAACCCTACCAGAGTTCCTGTAATGAACAGTAAGGTTGTTAAATGTTTAAATTGCCAAGCACATCATTGGCTTCGGTTAACTTGATCGTTGACTGAACCCTTGGATCTTAGCCAAATGCTGCTAAGCTGGGTCATTGTGTCGTTGTGTGTCAAAGTAGAAGGAGATTGTCTTCTGCGTCATCAGTGACTGCATGTAGATATCTAGTTCTTAATCTGCTGGGAACATCTGAAACCCTGACCTCAGCACCCATCTTTGTTACCTAAGAGATAAATCAGTATCCTAAGCAGAACAGAGTCAAGACGCGAGTAGTTAGAGGGACTTCGCTAGAACGCTACCCCTTAGGAGCATTCACGTCATGTCTTTGTTGTGTGCTCACGCTGTACGAGATGCTGCTTGGAGTGTTCGGAGAAACCCCAAGGCAAGGTATAGTCAAGAAGGCATGACTCTGTGGAAAGCACACAGAACCACCAACCAATATTTTTAAAATACACTTAGAGAATAGATTCAAAGCACATGCTTTAATCACGTTGCTCAAAAGTCTCCTCTAAATAATCTTTTCAATAAAAAGAAAAACTTGCCAAACATTTCTGTTAAATGTCAAGCTGTATATGTTACATCTGCTGACATCTCTTCATTTACCAGTGTAGCAAGTTACCAATCATATCAGACAAGGGACTTGACTTGACACGACTTGGTTTGGGTGAACTGGCATTATTTCCTAGTGATCACTATGAAATGCATTGATTCTAGAACGCTGGCTGTGACAGAAAGTTTACTCACATCCTGCCCACTGACACTTCTTTAACTTTCCGGGGAACCTCAGAGATTACTGACAGCGGCTTTTCCTATAAGGGATTTATACACCTATGTGAAAATAAAAACTCAAAAATTTTGTGTACAGTATTGATTCTATGCATCTATAGGATGTTGCCCTACTGGCCTCTTACTGGAGGGGAGTGGAGAGGGTGGAGAGGAGGGGACAGGAGATTGTTAAGAGGATATGACATGTATAGACCAAAAGAAGGAGTGTGCTGTCACTTGGCAAGGAGAGCAGAAGGAGCTGCAGATAGACAGGCATGCAAATTGAAACTGGATTTTACACTTTCACTCAATCACGATAAAAAAAAAGATAAAAAAGTTTTGTGTACAATAAGTCCTCATGCATGTGTATATATGTGTGCATGTGCAGGTATGTATCGGTAACTTCCTTCTGTCTAATATTCACAACAACACTATGACACAGGAACTGCCACTAGACCCATTTTACAGATGACAAAGTTGAAGCAAAACTAGGTGACATGGAAAGATGGGTGAAGGCTGGGTGTTTTAATAATATAATGATTAAACAGTCAATACTCCAGGAGGATGTAACTGTATTAAGTACCTGTGCACCTGAAGACAGAGCTCCAAAATGTGTAAAACAAACTAACTGCATTGAAAGTCGTGTGTTTTAATGGAAATGCTTTTTGTGAAGGTGAAGTTTCTGGTGCCGCAAACCCTCCCATCATACAGGTGAGGCCACCTATGCACTTCCAAGTGGTGATGGCTTTGTGGTGTGTGCAGGTGTTGACACGTGAATGGACCTGAGCCCCAGCTGAATGAGGAGCTCGCTGTCTTTATTGTTCTTGTTGATGCTGAAGGCCACACATGTTTCAATCAGGACACCACGCCAAGTACATTCGCACTGGCTCATGTCTCAGTCTTGAAACAATTCCTTATTATTGAACCTTTGGAAGTAAGAACCTTAACATTTTTTTTAAACAATTAATTCAGGTCAATGGATTATATTAGATTCATCAGAAAAACTTGAAAAACAACAGCATCCCCAAACTGAAGTCTAGGCCCTTCCTTCTGCAGGCCCATTTTAAAAAAGGCCTTTTAGGAGTCAGACGGAATATTGGCATTTTTAGCTAGCTTCTGTCATGGATTGAATTGCGTCCGCCCGAAATCTGTGTAACCATTTGACTGGGCCATGATTCCCAGTATTTTGTGATTGCTCTTCTTTTTGTAATTTCCTTATGCTGTAAATTCTAGTCTCTGCCTGTGGGTAACAGACTGGATTATGTTAAAGAGGATTAGGGTGGAAGCGTAACACCCTTCCTAAGGTCACTTCCTTTTTCCATTGTAAAGGGAGTTTCCCTGGCGTGTGGCTTGCATCACCTTTTATCCTACAAGAGATAAAAGGAAAGAGAAGGGAGTAGGAAGCTAGGAAGTCAGACCATCAAGAAAGCAGCATCGGGAGCAAGATGCTTGGCACAGATGACTGAAACAGCTTCCCAGGAGAATCTAACAGGCAGCCAGCATTACGAACTCTCATTTCAAGTGGTGGGATCAGATTTCTCAGACTTAATTGTGCAAAAGAATTACCTGGAGTCTTCTTAGAAATGCAGATATGAGGCTTCACCCTGGAGCACTGGTCTAGCACTCTGTCTCTGGTCTAGAGTGGGGTCCAGGGGTCTATAATTTTAACCAGCCTGTGTCCTTGGAACATACTTTGAGGCACATGGTGCAAAATGTCCTTTTTTGGCCCCCTACTCATCACTGCTGTTTCCAATGCACAGCAACCGTCTAGGACAGAGTGGAACTGCCCTATAGGGTTTCCAAGGAGAAACTAGTAAATTCCAACTGCTAACCTTTTGGTTATCAGCCAATTTCTTAACCATTTCAGCACCAAATTATTTCTCTTGATCTTTATGTTTCCCTTACCAGTCTGCAGATCATTTTTATTTCTGGAAAATAAGTAGCACAGGAGTCATATCAACTGGGTTAGAGTCTGCTACAGTAACAAAAAGACCCCTCCATCATCTCTTAGAAGTTTTACATGTCAAAATTTATTTCTCAGTATACCATGTGACTTTCATACTTGGGGGCTCAGTACCGTACGGTCTCCAAAGACTCTGGCAGATCACCACATTGGTGCACTGCCATGTCAACAGCGTGAGTGAGACTGACAAAAGCAGGGAAAATTCACAATGGTTTGAAGTCCCTTGGATGCCAAGTGATGCCTGGCACTGCTGCTCACCATCCATCAACCAGAACTAGTCACATGACCATAGAGAATGAGGAAGAACTCCAGCAACAATTGGTAAACATGGCTGTCTCTTCCAGAGGAGTAGACTAGCCATGCCTTATCTCTGACTTCTTTTTATCTGCTGACAATGTATTATCTTTCTCAATGAAGTAAGCATTTACTGAGCCCCAATTCCATGATCAGCACTGTGCCAGAAAATAATGGATTGATGATGAGCTCCAAAATAAATCAGAGATATGCTTCCTAATCTCAAGATTCTTTAGGGAGAGAACAGACACAGAGTAAGTAAACAATAGGCGACATTCCACAGGGGAGGGCCAAATTGTACAGGTGGCTGTTTTGCAGTGACGCACTTGTGGTGCAGTGATTAGGAGCTTGGCTGCTCCCCAAAAGGTTGGCAGTTCAAATCTACCCACCACTCTTCAGAAACCCTACAGGGCCTTTCTACTCTGTGCTGTAGGGTCACTATGAGTTGGAAGCAACTCAACAGCAATGGGTTATCTTGTAGTAGGTGCTCAGAAAAGGTGTGATCAAGTGGCCTGGGATGGTCAGGGTAAGTTTGATCAAAGCTATAGAAGTTGAGGTAGGTAATAGCAAGAGAGAATGTCAGGAAGAACGGACAAGATCAAAGTGTTAGATGTCTGGGGAGCCCTGAAGGGTAAATTGGCTACTCTAGAGTTTAGTTTAGTTTCTAAACCACTAGTTGCCCCCAAGTCAACTCCAACTCTTGGGGACAATATGTGTCACACTAAAACTGTGTTCCATTGGGTTTTCAAGGACCAGTTGTTCAGAAATACTTTCCCAGGCCTTTTTTCCAAGATGCCTCTGCATGGACTCCAACTTCCAATCTGTCCATTAGCAGATGAGCTCATTAACTGTTTGAACCATCCAGGGACCCATTTGTGCTCATAATTTACCATACTCAGTGTGTGAAGGTTAATCACTGGCAAAGCACAGCTGTAAACAGTGTCTTGTAGATGGGCTGATTTACACTTTGTCCCTATTCCAGGAGGGAAAGTCCTTGACTCTGCTTTTGAGATGGTGAGAATCTGCAGAATTGGCTTGGGACAGCTTTTCTAATGCCCCCTCTTCTGTATGAAGACCCCAGGCAGATATTCGCTAAGGAAGACCAGCGTGGGGTTCCCATTGTCATATGTGATGTGGAACTATTTCTGAAGACTCAAAGCCCATCATCGTTCCCTGCCAGCTGATGTCACCACCATCTTCGGGACTTCAAGAACAGCTGTATTAGCAGGTTCCCCAGGCTTTCTCCCCAAGGGTGGGGCTCAGCCAGCCCAATAAATCAGCAGAAAAATAATAAATAAATGCTCTCACTGCCCCTCCACAGGACTCTTGTGCAATCCCCTGGGCTGCTGTCACTACTCCTGCCTGGGACAGAAGAAAGCTGGGAGGGTGTAGAAGGCCTCCATCCCTCCACAACAATGAGCCAAGTCTCTGAGCAGGGTGAGCAGGGAGCTGGAGGCAGTGCCCACGGAGCGGGTGGGCTGGGAAGATTAGGATCTGCTCGACTGTGTTGAAACTGAGTCTGGTGCTGGGACAGGAGGCACAAAGAAGTCTGGAGATAAGCTAGTGGAGCTGGAAGTCTGGGTCAGGATGGGGAATACCTCTAAGAACCGCCTGCCTGGCAGTGTGGGAAGAACCAGGGTTTGGGCATGCCTGGTTGCTCGTGGCTTTGGCCCCCAGAGCAAGCTGGAGGGGGAGGGGGAGAAAAGATGTTGAAATATCAACAGGAGGGCAGAGTCAGTTCTCATGGGTGGCTGCATCAGGGTGGTCACCGGGGCAGGAAGGGAGGACTTGCTTACCTGGTTAGACCCGCTTACCAAGGGCTGCTAAGGGGGTGGGTCCCTATATCATCACCCCCAAAAAAGAAAAAACAGAAACCCACTGCCTTCGAGTCAATGACAACTCATAGCAGCCCGATAGGACAGAGTAGAACTGCCCATAGGGTTTCCAGGGTGAGGCCTCTCCTACAACTGTTGTGTTTTGCAGGTAAATGTAGTGAGGCACAGGGAGGGAGTAGACTTACCCAAAGTCACAGAGCTAATAGTGGCAGAGTCAGAAGCATTTGGCTTTCCAACTTGCAGGTAGCATTGCTTTAGTGTGACCATTCACAGAGATGTCTCTGGCACTCCATTTCAACTACCCATAGGAACCCTTGGCCCTGGGGTGCAGCCTTCCTGGAAGTTTTCTGGAAGGTGGTCCCTGGAAGACGTTATCCCAGGGTGGACAGAAAGTGTCATTCTATGAATGTTCCAGACAAGTTACACTTGGAGTGTCACTCCCTTGATGGAGTTGGGAAGTCACCGGGGAGTACCCCCCAAGGGAGAAGCCCAGGAGCAGGATGGGATGCAGAGTAGAGGGACACACCACAGTCAGCTGCCAGAGACTCCAAAGGCAGCTTCAATGTGTGCTTCCTCTATGCTTGAAGTGCCCCAGGAAAGTGCCCTGATCCCCCTCACCTGACACTGTGCCATGCCTTACCATTCCAATGTTGCCAAAAAGCCAACTGCCATCAAGTTGGATCCAACTTATGGTTCCAGTGTTAGAGGCACCAAATAGAGAGGGAGTGCTTCCTAGTGGTTAGAGATACAAACTCTGGAACCTGACTGCTCACTGGGATTCCTCATTCCACCACTTGGCTGTGCCCTTGAGCAAGTTACTTGACCTATATACCTCAAGCTCTTCATCTGTAAAGTGGGACTAATAACAGCACCTCCCTCATGGGGTAGTTACTAGGGATTACTTGAGCTGGTGTATGAAAAGCATTTAAAATAATGTGCTTCACAAATTGTCACTTCATTAAAAGTCTCTTCTGGACATAAAAGTTACTTTCTGTACTATGTGAAACGAGGCTAATACAAGGGAAACATTGTCATTGAGTTGATTCCGATTCCTGGTAACCCTGTGTCAGAGTAAACTGTGCTCCGTAGAGTTTTCAGTGGCCGACTTTTTGGAAGTAGCTCACCAGGACTTTCTTCCGAGGCACCTCTGGGTAGATTTGAACCTGTAACATTTTGGTTAGCAGTCAAGCATGTTAACAGTTTTGCAACGAGTCTTCGTTCCTGTATTTTGTGAAGTGGAGCTCACACGAGAGACAGAATAGGGGTTAAATTAATAAAAGCTTCCCTATATCTCATTCATTCATTCATTCTGCATGTACCATTTTTTTTTTTAAGTAAAAAGCCACAAGTAAGACAATCCAAATATAGCTTCAGGCACAGCTTAGCTTCCACTTGTTCCTCCAGGATCGCCAACTGTTCTCCACAAACCTGTAATTGTCCCAGCTGCCTTTCTGGAAACATCTGCCCAGAGCCTCAGGGGGGGTGAGGGGCACAGGGGGACCCTGGCACGCCTGGGATCCAGAACGAGTATTTGCATATTTCCTGGGCTCTCCTTTTGAAATTCCATACCAGTCATTAAGGATTTCTAATTCTCTAGTAACTGAGAACCATTTGGGACTGATGAAGCAGATACTATCTAAATAATTATCTGTTACAGCCTTCTTTCCTTTGTGGGAACAGCTTGTCACAAGCGAACACACAGTGTTTCTCCCACCTGGCTCTAGTTATGTCTGACACCTTCTCTCTGGGCCTTTCTCAACTGCTTTTCCCTGTTTCTTGGAAACCCTGGTGGCATAGTGGCTAAGTGCCAGGGCTGCAGACCAGAAGATCGGCAGTCCAAATCTACCAGGTGCTCTTTGGAAACTCTATGGGGCAGTTCTACTCCATTCTACAGGGTTGCTCTGAGTCTGAATTAATGAGACGAATTTTCACCTAAAGCACAATAAAAAAAAACACCCGATGAAGGGAGGTTGTAGCCCACAAACAAATGCAGAAGGCATAAGCATAAAAATATGGTCTTTTTTTTTTTTTTAACTCTCAGGCTACATGTTAAAAAAAAAAAAAAAGAGCCCTTCCACAGAGCCACTGGGTGGTATAGATGGCTAGCATGCTCAATTTCTAAGCAGCAGACTGGAAGTTTAAACCCACTTGGGAGGCCACAAAAGAAAGGTTGGTGTTTACTTCTGAAAAAAATCAGAAAATGATTTTTTGGGGGGACAATGAGCCTCTTTTTCATTCAAGGTCAATTCTGGAGTGACGTGGAACACAGAGCCCTCCCTGCCCACTTCCCAAACCTACACATCGTCTCACCCTTAGCAGCAATAGCACAAGCCCACCACATCTCCAAAGGCCCAGGTGAGGACCCATGGCATCTCTCATTTCCAGCAACAGCCTCCAGCTCCCAGGGGCCAAGCTGGGCTCTTCCCTTCACCTCCTTCCACGTCTTCAGTGCACAGTGCGGCGATGAACACGGCATAGGTTCTCAGCACTCGTTTCCGGATTATCTCAGGGTTAGAGGCATTCCTCATTGACTGGGATGCCAGTGGGGAACAGACAACCCTGGTAGCACAGGGGTTAAAAAGTCTGGCTGTTAATTAGAAGGTCAGCAGTTTGAATCCACCAGTTGCTGCTTGGAAACCCTATGAGGGCAGTTCTACTGTATCCTCTGGGGTTCCTATGAGTTGGAATTGACTCAATAGCCCTATTTTTTCTTTCTTTCTCCCGAGGAGCACGTATCTGTCTCATCCCTTGTCTTGTCCCTCTAGTAAGATTGCATGTTCCTTCTCTCCTATGGTACAGTGATGAAAAGTGCTGGGGATATGGTGAGTATTCAAAAGTTCTTGCTGAATCATACTGAATTACTAATAGACTGCAGCTCCAGGGTGGGTTTTTAAAGAAAGGTAAGTCTAGCTTTTGCACTACAGGCCGTGCAGGACACCCTAGGCCACTGCCCGTGAGTCTCACCCATCAGTGCAGTTCGTTGTTAGTGGAATCATGGTTTCTGCAAAGCACACCGGCAATGAAATGACTGACAGCCCTACTTCTCTCACAATTTTAGAGACTCTAAGTATTCCTCTTGTTCGATAACTTTCACATTCAGTTGGATCATCTTTCTTGAGAATAAGCATAAATATGGATCTCTTCCAGTCGGTTGGCCAGGAAGCTGTCCTTCAAATTTCCTCGTATGGACGACTGAGCACCTCCAGCCTGCATCCGTTTGTGGAAGCATCTCGTTGCTATTCCATCAATTCCTGAAGTCTTGTTTTTCAGCAATTCCTTCAGTGTAGCCTGGACTTCTTCCTTCGGTACCATCAGTTCCTATTTGTGCATGCTACCTCTTAAAATGGTTGAATGTCAACCAGCTCTTTCTGGTATAATAACTCTGTGTATTTTTTCCTTTGTCTTTTGATGCTTCCTGAGTTGTTTTCCCTGAAGAATCATTCGCTATTACAACTTGAGCCTTGAATTTTTTTCTTGGACACATTGTCAGGAAGGAATAGTCCCTGGAGAAGGACATTACGCTTGGTAAAACAGAGATCCAGTGACAAAGAGGAAGGCCCTCACAAGATGGATTGACACAATGGTTGCAACAATGGGCTTTAGCATAAACACGATTGTAGGCATGACCCAGGGCCAGGCAGTATTTTGTTCTGTTGTGCATAAGGGTCGCTACAAGTTGGAACCAACTTGATGTCACCTAACAACAGCAAAAAGAATTCCTAGGCTGTGGCCAGTTGATTTGGATTGACCTTCATCACTCAGCAAGAGATACATTGTTCAAACATCCCAGAAGGGTTTCCAGAAGAATGAAAAAATTTCTCTTGGAAAAAGCACAGCCAGAATGCTCCTTAGAATGGAGGATGGTGAGAATTCATCTCACATACTGTGGACACTTTGTCAGGGGAGGTCGTGCCCTGGAGAAGGACATCATGCTTGTTAAAGTAGAGGGTTGGTAAAAGAGAGGAAGACCACAAATGAGATGGGTGGGCACAGTGGCTACAACGACTCACTCAAACACAGCAGTGACTGTGAGGGCAGCACAAGACCAGCAGTGTTTGGAGATGGAACTGACTTAGTGATACCTAGCAACACCAAAGGACTGGATTCTTCCCACCTTTTCTCTCCCACCACTGTCTTGGATCCTGTTTAGTCCACTTCTGGGCCAATCACTGTATTAACCTTTTCCCAGTTAGTTCTTGTACCACATCCACATTCATAGCATCTTAGCAGGTTTCATTTCTGAACAAGACCTCAATGAAAACAATTTCATTTCATGGATGGAAAACAAGGCTCTGAAGGATGAACTACCCTTTCCAGGTTGCAGAGTGAGCTGGAGGCTAGGGAGTTACCCATAGCACCTGGCCTGAAGCCCAGGTATATGAACACATGATATCTTGTGTTTATAAGAACAAAGGGTACCATTCCATGTTAGGTGTGATCTGAAACAAAAGATATTTGGTGCCATGGAAACATCTGGGAATGGATAAAGGCTGTGGTTGAACAACATGATGAACACAGGGTTAGTGAACTACACAAGGGAAGATTATTAAAACTGCAAATGTTGGCTACTCCTTGTGACTCCATGGGACAAAGTGCAACTGCCCTATAGGGTTTCCAGGGCTGCAGGTCTTTACAGAAGCAGATTGCCACATCTTCCTTTGGTGGAGCACCTGGTGGATTGGAACCACTGACCTCTCAGTTAGCAGTTGTAGGCTTAACCACTAGGGTTTCTTTATATTTACCACAATAATAAACATATACATATTTAATACTTTCTCATTCCTTCCCAGAAGGTGGACTATATGAAGAAGAATGGGGCATCGGGACTGGAGGAAGATTCATTAACAACCTTGCTTGCTGAAAGTCAAGAGGGCTTATGCTGGAAATCAAAGACCATAACCTTCAGTGTGGGTTACACCTCAACATCAAGCAAACGCAAACCCTCACAACTGGACCAGTAAGTAACATCATGATAAACGGAGAAAAGATTGAGGCTGTCAAGGATTTCATTTTCCTTGGCTCCACAATCAATACCCATGGATGTAGCAGGCACAAAATAAAAAAACTTGCTGCATTGGGAATATCTGTTGCAAAAGACCTATTTAAAGTGTTGAAAATCAAAGACGTCACCTTGAAGACTATGGTGTGCCTGACCCAAGGCATGGTATTTTCAATCACATCACATGCATGTGAAAGCTAGACGATGAACCTCCAGCAGAAAAAGAATTCATGCCTTTGAATTGTGGTGTTGGAAAAAAATACTGAAATTCCATGGACTGCCAAAAAATGGAACAGATCTGTTCTGGAAAAAGTATAACCAGAGTGCTCCTTAGAAGCAAGGATGGCGACACAACATCTTACCTACTTTGAACATGCTGTCTGGAGCGATCAATCCCTGGAGAAGGATATTATGCTTGGTAAAGTACAGCTGGATTGACACGGTGGCTGAAACAATAGGCTTAAGCATGAAAACAATTGTGAACATGGCGCAAGACCAGAAAGTGTTTTAGGTGTAAGTCTATAGAGAGAATTAATTTCTCATTAAATAGTTAATACACAAATTGTTTCGTGACATAAGTTACCAACCCTGCCACGTGTCAACACTGTTCCCTTCTGCACTCTGGGTTCTCCTGTTCATCCAGTTTTCCTGTCCACTTCTGCCTTCTCATCTTTGTTTTTGGGTTGGTGTGCCATTTAGTCTCATTGACACGATTGAACTGTGAAGCACATTCTTCATATGTTTTAATTTGTTTGCCTTACAGAACATCTAATTTTTGGTTGAAGGATGAACCTTGACAGTGACTTCAGTATTGAGCTAAAAGAGTATCTGGAGGCCATACTCTTGGTGTTTCTCCAGTTTCTGTTAGACAAGCAAGTCTGGTCTTTTTCGTGTGTGAATTTGAATTTCGTTGTACATTTTTCTCCGACTCTGTCTGGGAGCCTCGATTATGATTCCTGTCACAGCAGCCAGTGGTGCTGGTTGGGCACCATCTACTTATTCTGGGCTCAGACTGGTGCAGACTGAGGTGGTTTTCCTCTGAACTCACCTTTCCCTTGTATCTTTGGTTTTATTTGTTCTCTCTCGCTCCTACTGGGCTGGGACCAAAAGATGTGTCTTAAATGGTGAAGTGATAAAACCCTGACACACACATTTCTAACTTTACATTGCACAATAGTCCCTTGTTCTGTTCGAACAACTGCTCTTGTTCTATGTACAGGTTCCGCATGAGCACAATTAAGTATCCTGGAATTCTCATCCTTCACAACGTTATCTATAGTTTGTTATGATCCACACCGTTGAATGTCTTTGCATCGTCAATAAAACACATGTAAACATCTTTCTGGCATTCTCTGCTTTCAGCCAAGATCCATCTGATGTTAGTAATGATGTCCCTGGTTCCAGGTCTCCTGAATCCACTTGAATTTCTGGCAGTTTCCTGTATATATACGGCTGCAATCATTTTTAAATGATCTTCAGCAAAATTTTACTTCTGTGTGGTATTAATGATATTGTTTGATAATTTCTACATTCTCTTGGATCACTCTTGTTTAGAATGGGCACAAATATGGATCACTTCCAGTTGGTTGGCCACGTAGTTAGCCGTCTTCCAAATTTCTTGGTATAGGCTAACAAGTGCTCCCAGTGTTGCATCCACCTGCGGAAACATCTCAGTTGGTATTCTATCAGTTCCTGGAGCCTTGTTTTTTGTCCATATCTGCAATGCAGCTGGATTTCTTCCTTCTATACTATCAGTTCTTGATCATATGCTACCTCCTGAAATGGCTGAATGTCAACCAAATTTTTTGGTACAGTGACTCTGTGTATTCCTTCCATCTTCTTGCATCATTCAGTGTTTTACCCAAAGAATCCTTCAGTGTTGCAACTTCAGGTTTGAATTTTTTATTCAATTCTTTCAGCTTGAGAAATGCCAAGTGTGTTCTTCTCTTTTGTTTTCCTAACTCCAGGCTTCATTGTAATACTTCACTTTTCCTACTTGAGCTACCCTTTGAAATCTCTGTTCAGTTCTTTTACTTCCTCATTTCTTCCCTTCACTTTAGCTACTTTACATTCAAAAACAAGCTTCAGAGTCTCTCTACATCCATTTGGGTCTTTTCTTTCTTTCCTGTCTTCCTGATGACTTTTGCTTTCTTCTTTGATGTTGTCCTTGATGTCATCTCACAACTCATCTGGTCTTTAGCCACTAGTGTTCAATGTGCCAAATCTATTCTGAGATGGTGTCTAACTCAGGTGGGATATACTCAAGGTTGTACTTTGGCTTTCGTGGACTTGTTTTAATTTTCTTTGGCTTCAACTTGAGCTTACATATGAGCAATTAGTGGTCTGTCTACTTGTCTTTTAGCAGTTACCTTGTCTTTTTTTCGGAGTGATGGTATTGAGCTTCTTCACCATCTCTTTCCACAGATGTAGTTGATTTGATTCCCATGTATTTCATCTAGAGAGGTCCACATGTATATTCCTTTTTATGTTGTTGAAGAAAGAACAAATTGCTGGTCTCACAAAATTCTATCATGGGATCTCTAGCATCATTTCTATCACCAAAGCCGTATTTTCCAACTACTGATTCTTCTTTGTTTCCAACTTTTAGATTCCCATCACCAGTAATTATCAGTGAATCTTGGTTGCATGTCTAATCAATTTCAGGCTGTAGAATTTGGTAAAAATCTTCAGTTTGTTTATTTTTGGTATTAGTGGTTGGTGTGCAAATTTGAATAATAGTTGCATTGACTGATCTTCCTCATCGGTGTATCGATATTATCCTATCATTGACAGTGTTTTACTTTAAGATAGATCTTGAAATGTTCTTGTTGATGAATGTAATACCATTGCTCTCCAATTTGTCATTCCCAGCATAGTAGACCATATGGCTGTCTGATTCAAAATGGTCAATACATTTCTGCTCACTGTTTCTAGCATATCAATCTCTATGTGTTTCATTTCTGACAATTTCCAATTTTCTTAGATTCATATTGCCTACATTCCACATTCTGATTACTAATGGATGCTTGCTCTATTTCTTCTCATTTTGAGTCATGTCTCATCATCAAATGAAGGTTCTGAAAACTTGACTCTGTCCATGCTATTAAAGTCTACTCTACTTTGAAGGCAGCTCTTCCACAGTCATATTTTGAATGCCTCCCAGACTGAAGGGTTCATCTTCTGGCATTGGAGTTGGAAGAATAAGTAAGAGATGAATGGAGCAAATAGTTGAGGGTGGGACTGGAGAAGAGACCAGTAGGAATTCAAAGTTAACAAGCTCAGCAGTGAACACTGAGGGCCGGGGCAGCTGCATGTGAGTTTTGATACAGGTTAAAACCCAAACCAAATCTTTTGCCATTGAATCAATTCCCACTCATGGTGATCCTACAGGACAGAGTAGAGCTGCACCATTGTGTTTCCAAGGAGCGCTTGGCAAATTTGAACTGCTGACAATTTGGTTAGCAGCAATAGCACTTAACCACTACACCACTAGGATTTCCGAGAAAAAACAAGGATGCTTTTTTTCATCACTCGTATTTAACATTGTGCTGGAAGTCCTAGATAGAGCAATAATGCAAGTAAAAGAAATAAAGTGCATCCAAACTGGTAAAAAGGAAGTAAAACTACCTCCACTTGCAGATGATATGATACTATACACGGAGAACCAAAGAACTCCACAAGAAAACTACTGAACTGAAAGAAAGATTCAGCAGAGTAGAAGGATACAAAATTAATATACAAAAATCAGTTGTATTCCTCTACATCAATAAAGAGAATGATGCAAAGAAAATCAAAAAAGTAATACCATTTATAATAGCCCCTAAGAAAAATAAAATGCTTAGGAATAAATCTAACTAGAGATGTAAAATACCTATACAAAGAAGACTACAGACATTACTGTGAGAAGCCAAATCCTACGTAAGTGGGAAAACATACCATGTGCATGGGTAAGTAGATGCAACATTATGAAAGTGACAGTTCTACCCAAAGTGATTTATAAATACAATGTGATCCCAATCCAAATACCAACATTCTTTTATGAGATGGGAAAACTAATCATTAAATTTATAAGGAAAAGAAAGAGACCTTGGACAAGTAAAGCACTAATGAAGACAAAAAAATAAAGAGGACTTGCAATATCTGACCTCAGAATCTACTATATAGTTACAGTTGTCAAAACAGCCCAGTCCTGTTTCAATGGCAGACACACTGACCAATGGAACAGACCTGAGAACCCAAACGTAAACCCATTCACCTATGGTCACCTAGTCTTTGACAAAGGTCCAGAGTCCATTAAGTGAGGGAAAAGATAGTCTTTTGAACAAATAATGTGGACAAAACTGGATGTCCATTTGTTTAAAAAAAAAATTGAAATAGTATTCTTACCTCATACCATATACAAAAACTAATTCAAAATGAATCAAAGATCTAAATAGGAAACCCCAAATTATAAAGATCATAGAAGGAAAAATAAAGTCAATGCTAGAGGCCCTAATACATGACATAACTGGCATACAAACCATATCTAAAAATACACAACTCTAGGAGATAAACTAGATAACTGGAGTTGTCTAAAAATTAACCCCTTAAGTTTATCAAAAAGACTTTAACAAAAGAGTAAAGGAGAACCTACAGACTGGGAAAAAATTTGGGAGGGGCTATGACAAACCTGACAAAGGCTTAATCTCTAAAATCTATAGACAAATCCAATACTTCTATAACACAAAGACAACTAATCCAATTATAAAAATGGGCAAAGGACACGAACAAGCACTTCACCAAAAAGACATTCAGGCAGCTAACAGACACATGGGGAAAATGCTCATTACCCATTTGGAGAAATGCAGATAAAAACTATGATGACACACTATATTACTCCAACATTGCTGAAACTAATTTAAAAAAGGCAACAGAAAAGAACAAATGCTGGCGAGTGTCCTGGGACCTTGCAACTCTTAACGGCTCTGCTGATTGGAATGCAAAATGGCATAACCATTTTGAGAAATGATATGGTACCTCCTTAAAAAGCTAGAACTAGAAATATCACAGGATCCAGCAATCCCATTCCTAGGAGTATATCCTAGAGAAATAAGAGCCATCACGTGCACAGACACATGCACATCTGTGTTCATTGCAACATTACTCACAGCAGATGGAAACAACCAAAGTGCCCATCAACAAGTGACTGGATCAACAAACTATGGCGCATACACACAATGGAATATTATGCAATGATAAAGAACAACAATGAAACTAACAGAGCGTCTCACAGTATGGATGAATCTAGAGGGCATTATGATGCGTGAAATAAGTCAATCAGAAAAGGACAAATACCGTATGAGACCAGTGTTAAAACTCATGAAGAGGTTTACATATAGAAAGAAATAATCTTTGATGGTTACGAGGGAGGAAAAAGCTTTAACTAGCCAATAGATAAGTGGTAATTTGGCGAAGGGTAAGATGGTACACAACACTGGGAAGGTCAGCACCACTTGACCAAGGCAGGGTCATGGAAACTCCGCAGACATATCCAAACTCCCTGAGGGACTGAACTGCTGGGCTTAGGGCTGGGAGAGACAGTCCCAGGGAACATCTAGTTTAGCTGGCATAACATAGTTCAATGTAGGATGTAGTTACATCCTACATTGATGAATAGCATCTGGGGTCCTAAAAGCTTATGAATGGCCATCTAAGTTACTCCACTGGTTCCGCTCCATCTGAAGCGAGGGAGAATGAAGGCAACCAAAGACACAAGGGAAAGATAGGTCTGAAGGACAAGTGGACCACAACCTCCATGAGACTGAGTTCAACCCTACTGTTTGCTTCCCAGCTACGATCACCAACTGCTTTCACAGGGATCCCAATAGAAGGTCTTTGACAGTGCTAGAGAAAAATGTGGAACAAAATTCCAACTTACCAAAAAAAAAAAAAAAAAGATTACACTTTCTGGTCTGTCAAGACTAGAGTAACCTTGAAAATATGGCCCCCAGACAGTCTTCTAACTCAGTATCAAAAGACACTTCTGAGGTTCACCCTTTAGCCAAAGATTGGACAGCCCATAAAACAAATTGAGACCAAATGGGCACACCAGCATAAAGGCAGAAGGAAACAGGAAAACCAGTAATGGAGAACCCAAGGGAATGTTGACATGCCATGAGGTTGGTGACCAGTTTCCCCAAACGGTACGTGTATTACTTGTTTAATGAGAAACTACTTACTCTGTAAAGTTTTATTTAAAGTACAGTAAAAAGAAAGGCCAAATAGACTTGCATATAGCAAATGTTTATTGAATTATTGTAAATAACAGATACTACACAGACAGACAGACAGACAGATAGGTGCTCAAGTCCCATCTGGCGATTCTGGTCCAGCAGGTCTGGAATTGGCTCATGGAACATGTATCTTAGGTTTTCTTAGGCAGGTGCCATTAGCCTGAGTTTTGAGAACCACTGTGTCTAATGTTACAGCTAAAGCATCAAGGTTTTGCATTTGGTTGGGGAGGAGATGCATCTATGTTTTTAGGGGTAAAGTAGGGTTCAGGCTTTAGGACAGAAAAGTTAAACTGTTAAAAGGCATCTGCAGTGAGTCAGTTTCATAAGCCACGGACTTCCAGATTCTCACGCTCTGCTCCGTGATGTTCATGCTTTTGAATATGAGGACATGGAGCTGTCATTGGGAAGGGTAACTGTGCGGTTCAGAGGAGGGGATGTTTGTGTCTTAGAAAATGGCACCAGAAATTACCTTCTTCTTTTAAGAAAAAGCTAAATAGAAGGATTATATGAGTACAGACTCTGGAGCAAGAATTACTGGACTTGCACCTCAGCTAGGGGAGCCTATTCAGGAAATAAAAATGCAGGACGCCTGGTAAATATTTTGTTTTGTTTTGTTTTAATCAGAGTTTTTTTTTTTTTGTGCGTGATTAAGTGAAAGTTTATAATCCAAGTCAATTTGCCATATGAAACCCTGAGCACCTGCCTCTATGCAACTCTATCTGCTCTCCTCACCCAGTCTTCCTTTCCACTCTGGACTTCCGGCCTCCCCTCAGCCAACACCTGTCCCCTTCTCTCCATCTTCTTCTCTCACCTCTAGAAAGAAGCCAGTTAGACATCTTCATATATACATTAAACCATAAAGTACACACACTACCTGCACGACTCTGTGTTCCATAGTTCAGTCCAGTTGTTGTCTAAAGAGTTGGCTTCAGTACTGATTTCAGCTCTGGGCTAGCAGCCAAGTCCAGGGACCACATGCTCAGGGGACCCTCCAGGTTGTTGGAGCATCAAGTCCAGCCTTTTAATAGAGTTCTAAATCTGCACTCCCCTTTCTCTCATACTTTGTCAGAGATTCTACACTGTGTTCCACGTTGGGGCAGTCTTTGTGGTGGCTGGGCACCATCTAGTTCTTCCAGTACAGGACACCCGGTGAAAACTGAATTTCAGTGCTGTGTTTTATCTGGCAATCCTAAACCCAGCTCTGTTTCTCAGCTTCCCCCTTTTACAATGGGGGATCACAATTGGTAGCAATGTTCTCTGTCTGCACCATCCAGTGCAACACCCTCATGTGCTTACTGAGCACTTGCCATGTAGCTAGTACAGAGGGGAAACGGAAGTTTTAATTTAGTCCTTTGTGGCTAATGGCTACCATATTGAAAAAGAAATCAGGCATTTGGAATCCAGAAGGAAAAAGAAGTTTTCCCAAGTCATACATCAATTATCCATAAAGCTGGAGGTAGGACCCAGGTCTTCTGCCTCTTTATTCTGTACTTTTTCCATCTAAATAACTCAAGAAAAAAATGTCTACATTGGCTGTTTGATAAGGAGACAGCTTCTCTACTTAGAATGCCTCTTGACATTAAGCTAGAATACAGGACATTCTTCCTTCTGAAGCTCTGCGTATACTCCGCCAGGAACAAGGAGGCTAAGAGGCAGAAATGCAGCTGAGAGTTACAGACATTTCTTAAGCCTCTAATCCTTAAATAAACAGCTCTGCTCTTTCATCTTCTCCGGATGACACCTCCTTTGTTAAAGCTGTCAAACTCGGTGACACCTTAAGCTCCACTGGTTACATTAGCGAGTGTGTTGCAGAAGAATAGTTGACTGGGATTGGGTCACAGCTCCACGTGTGCCTGGCCTGTGCAATGCCACCAGCAAGGCCTGTTACGCCCTTCTGGGTTACCACCTTCCTGGGAACTACATCGAGGGGCACAGGGGAAGGCTTTATTCCCCTGAGAGCAGGGGAAGCAGTGAAGGTGGTGGGCTTGGGTGTCAGCCAGACTGCCTGAGTTCAAATCTCTGCTCTGCCACTTACTACATGCCAGCTGGGTGACCTTGGGCAAGTCACTTAGCCTCGTTGTGCCTTTGTTTCCTTGACTGTTGCCTGTTATGGAAGATGAGCCCACAAGGCCTTGGCTTCCTGGAGGTGGCCGCAGGAGCATCTTGGGGATCCTCCTCATCGTTTGGCCCAGAACCTAGTCCCACCGCCTGCCTCCCCAGCCCACTCTACGGACAGGCGACGGCGCGTCCCGCGGAGCGCACCACTCTGCCTCTGGAGTCCCGCTGCAGACGCCGTCTGCTGACTCTAGAGTCTCTGGGTCCTGGGAACCAGTGTTGCCCCACTGAACATCGAGCTGAGCAGCTTAACTCCCCCACGGAGCACCAAGCTTCCTCCTGGGAAGCCTCTGCGCTTGGGTGGCCGTGGGGACTTGGGGTGCCAGCGTCTCCATAATCAGGGCGGTCATGTCGCCAGCATTATTTACCTCCTCTTAAACCTTTCCTGTCGCTTGGGAAGTTTTGCACTACCATTTCGGTCAGGGCCCCCAGCAGAGCCATGTGGTCAGCCTGCTTAGCCACAGAGGAGATAAGGAAAGGGGAGGTGACCAGGAAGTGTGGCTCTCCAGAACAGGAAAGTAGTGACTGTCCCTAATAGAGAATTTTTTTATTTTAGTTCTCTAGGAAAAACAAACAAACAAACAACCACTGCCATCGAATAGATGCTGAGTCATACTGACCTTATAGAGTAGAACTGCCCTAAAGAGTTTCCAAGGAGCGCCTGGCACATTTGAACTGCCCACCTTTTGGTTAGCAGACATAGCACTTAACCACTACAGAAGAGAACCAGAAACCCAGCCATTGGCTCGGCAATTTGCTATACAAAAGCATACATTCAGACTGCTGTGTAACTCCAGCTGCTCTCCCACCCCAAGACGGCACACTACTCCTTTCCACCCCATACTTCCATTCAGCCAGCTCCTGTCCCCCCTGCCCCCCTCATCTCACCTCTGGAAAGAGCCTGCCAGGTTACGCTCCATTTATCTACTTATGCCAAGAAGCACAGTCTCCACTAAGTATCTTTTTATGTCTTATAAAAAGAAACCCACTGCTGTCAAGTTGATTCTGACTCATAGGGACCCTACAGGATAGAGTAGAGAACTGCTCCATAGAGCTTCCAAGGAGCACCTGGTGGATTTGAAGTGGCAACCTTTTGGCGAGCAGACATAGCCCTCAACCACTATGCCACCAGGGTCTGCAAATTATAGTCCAGTCCAATCTTTGAAGAGTTGGCTTCTGGAGTGGCTTCAGTTCAATGCTAGTAGTCTGGGGGCTGTGTCTTCAGGGGGCTCTCCAGTCTATCGGACCATCATGTATGGTCTTCTTGATACAGTCTGAGATCTGCAAACCCCCTTTTTCCCACCGTGTGAGTGACTCTATGTTGTGTCCTCTGCCAGGGCAGTCATTGGTGGTGGCCAGACACCATCTAGTTCTTCTGGTCTCATGCTGCTGCAGTCTCTGGATTCTGTAGCCCCTTCTGTCTCTTGGGCTCTTATTTTCCTATGTCTTTTATTCTCCTCTGCTCCAGGTGGGTTGGGACCAATTGACGTTACTGAATGTCCACTTGCTAGCTTTTAAGACCCCAGATGCCACACGCCAAAGTGGGATGCAGAACATTTTCTTTAAAAATTTTGTTATGCCACTGGAGAAAAGGAACACATCTTGACCTTCACTGTAAATCAAGCACTTTACAAACATGGCATTTCTTTCTCACAGTGATTTTGGTAGAAAAAGCAGAAACTGAAGCCCAGAGAGATCAAGTAACATGCCCAAGTCATGGGCAGGGCTGAGGTTTGAGTTCTCTCCACTGCAGTGTCCTCCCCCTTACCCCATAAGGGTGGTCCCCACTGGAGCAAGTGTTTCGAGTTGGGCAGGGGGAATCCTGGGTAGGAAGGCCCACAGTCCCTCATTGCCACTAGTTTTTAGGTTCCAAGGTACTCTTCCAGTCAGCACACAGAGCCCAAAGGCAAGCTCAGCCTGTAGAGTATCTAAGAATGGTGAGTGCTACAAAAAACAGAGTGTGTGTTGGGAGTGGGGAGAAGAGCAGTTGGCAAACTCTGGTATGGGGATCTCCTGAGATAAAATCTACTGAATTCCACCTAAACTTGGCATAATCCTATTGTTGGTACTTTCTATGGGCTCATTATTCCTCAGGACACTGTGCTAGGAGCATGACATGCTTTGTCTCGTTGGACTCCCACAGCCTGTGAAACAGGTACCCATTGCACAGATGAGGAAACTGAGGCTTAGAAAGACTTAACTGGCCCAAAGACTTGCAGGTAAACAACTGGAGGGAACTCAAACTTAAGCTGGCTGACTCTGGAGTCTATACTTAACACTTTTGTTATCAGAGCTTCTCATCAGTGCTGGAATCCATTCAGGGCTTCTAACCAGTTGTTTCTGGTTGGAACCCCTACTAGAAATTTGCATTTCCAACAAGCTCCCAGGTGATGCTAACATGCTGTTTAGGGACCAATTCTGAGAACCACTAATAGAGTTAAAACCAAACCTATTGTGGTGAATTCTCACTTACAGCGACCCCACAGAAACTGGTGGCATTGTGGTTAAGTGCTCCAGCCACTAACCAAAAAGTTACCAGTTCAGATCCACCAGGCACTCCTTGGAAACTCATAGGGCAGTTTTACCTTGTCCTATAGAGTTACTACGAGTCAGACATTGACTTGATGGCAAAGTGTTTTTTTGTTTGTTTTGTAGGACAGAGTAGAACTGTCCCATAGGGTTTCCAAGGCTGTAATCTTTATGGGAGCAGACTGTCACATCTTTCTCCTGCAGAGGGACTGGTGGCCTCAAATTGCCAGCCTTTTCAGTTGGAAACTGGACACTTAACCAGCACATGACCAGAGCTTCTTTGACTAGTAGTGCAGTGGTTCCCAAAACTTAGCACATAAGAATCATCTTGGGATTTTGTTGAAATGTAGATTCTGGTTTGGGGTGGAAATGCGAATTCTCAGCAGAGGTTCAAACCAGATTGAACCAGTTGAAAGCCTTGCTGTTCACAAAGGACCTCTGTGGGTGGGAGGGATCATGAGAAGGCCAGGCCTTCCAGGGAGTGGGCGGCCCGAGGAGCGTCCTCGGCACTGAAGAAAATAAGGTTCTTCTCTTTCTTAAGGACTAGAATAAGATTACACTTAAGAGCTACATGTTTCAAAATTCCCAGACTTGTCCTGATTTTCAAAAATTGGTCTATGGTGTTCATTAATCATGAAAATATATTGAATGAATTAGTGTCTGAAGCCCAGTTGCAGCTCTCAAACCTCACAGCTGGAAACAACATGAAACTCACTTGTTCGTCTATGGTTTCTACCTTTCGACATAGAAAGGAATTTATAGTATTACAGGAGCTCTGCCTCTGTAAAGAAAAAGAGTTGGGAGAAGACACTGGTCCCATTTTTGTTCTGTCATAACTCAGAGGAAACTTGCGTGAGGAGATAGTGAAGTTTCCTAAAAGCCTGCGACTTCTCTCTACCTGTTTGTTGATGTCCATATTTCTCTATAGTGATTTGCAGAGAATTTCAAAGGGATCTTAGATATGATAACGTCCAACTCTTAATTTTATAGGGGAAGTCAAGGCCAGGAGCCCAAGGTTGCATCATTAGTTACTGGTCAAGGTGAAGCTAGCATCTTCATCCTGAGGTCTCTGCATGCTACTGAGACACATAGCTCCCTTTCCTTGTTTCATGGACAGAAAGTGAGGTAAGGGTCAGGTGGTGGCAGAGTGATCATCAGCTCTTCGAGGTCCTGTTCAGGTGGACACACATCTGCTCTGCTAACATTTTATCACCCCAGGCAAGTCACATGTTCATACCTGAATTCAGTAATGCAGGGAAATGCAGTGGTACCATGTGCTAAAAGAAGAGAACAAGACACTGGAATGGCTGTAGCTGCTAGTACAAGTTGTCAAGTTGTAGGCTAAAGAAATCCTCCCTCCTGCTCAGGGAAGTTCAGTCATTCTGCACACATTCATCAAATGTCTCTAGTTTGATGATGATCAAAAATATTGAAGTATTTATGAGAAGACTCTATCTGTAAGATATATACAGCATTAAAAGAAGGGTGGAGAAAAAGAAACCCATGAAGAAGGATGGCTAGAGAAAGGACGAAGAACATCAAGAAAACAGTGGTGCCACGAGACAAGATAGATGGAGGTGATAGATGACAGACAGACAGACGGACAACAGACAGACAGACACACAGCCAAAAAAGATTGAAAAGATAGCAGAATGTTGACAGTGTCCAGCTTAGTAGCTGGGCTTCTTTTTGTTCTACATGCTTTTCTGTATTTTCCAATGTTTCCTCAATAATTATGCATTCATTTTGTAATCAGATTTTATTTTATGAAAATAAAAGATTAACAAAACCAAATGTTAATTCTTTGAAAATGTTACTAAAATTAACAAATTCCAGCTAGGTTTATCAGGACAAAAAAAAGAAGAAAAGCACAATTTGCCAACGTCAGAAATTAAAGCTGAGGTACCGTTGTAGATTCTTAAGACAATAAAATGATGATATGATGATATTATGAACAACTCTGTATCAATAACTGAACACCCTAAAAACAAAACTTTCTGAAATTGATTCACAAAAAATACCCTCTAAATAGTCCTTTGGAAACCCTGATGGTACAGAGGCTAAGTGCTGTGACTGCTAACCCAAAGATTAGCAGCAGTTCAAACCCACCAGGAGCTCTCTGGAAACCCTGTGAATTAATTGTACGCTTCTATTGGGTCACTATGAGTCAGATTTCATTTTACTTGGTTCCACAATCAATGCCCACGGAAGCAGCAGTGAAGAAATCAAAAGACACATTGCACTGGGAAAATCTGCTGCAAAGGACCTCTTTAAAGTGCTGAAAAGTAAAGATGTTATCTTGAAGACTAGGATGCACCTGATTCAAGCCATGGTATTTTCAGTCGCATCATATGCAGGTGAAAGATGGATGATGAATAAGGAAGACAGAAGAAGAATCAATACCTTTGAATTGTGGTGCTGGAGAAGAATACTGAATGTATCATGGACTACAAAAAGAAGAAACAAATCTATTTTGGAAGAAGTAAAACTAGAATGCTTCTTGGAAGCAAAGATAGTGAGACTGTGTCTTGGACATGTTGTCAGAAGGGATTAACCCCTGGAGAAAGACATCATGCTTGGTAGAGGGGAAAGTCAACCAAAATGAGGAAGAACCTCAACAAGATGGGTTAACACAGTGGCTACAACTATGGGCTTAGTCGTAAAAACTATTGTCGCCACGGCACAGGACTGAACAGTGTTTTGCTCTGTTGTGCAAAGGGCACCATGAGTCAGAACTGACTCGATGGCACCTAACCACTAGTCAGAATCAACTCAATGGTAATACATTTTGTTTTGGTTTTTTAACAGTCTTTTAATAAAAAACTGAATTTATTAACAAAAACCTTCTCTCAAAACTCTAAGCCTGAAGTGTTTTTACAGGCAATACTGCCAAGCTGACCAAGTGCTGTCAACTTGGACCCGACTCATGGCGAGGCAATGCTATCATACATTTAAGTGAGACATATTACAAAACTTACACGAAAATTTTCAGAAAACAGAGTATGTGGAGGATTAAATATGACTGTAAATTCTGTACCACTGCTCCTATCACGATGTGAAGCCTGTTTGCTGTCTCTGTGAATCCAGGCTGAAATTTTGTCTTGCTTCAACCAATATATTATGACAGAAGTTACCCAGCACCAGTTTCAGACTCAGTCTTAAAGACATTTGGTAACTTTCATTCTGGGAAGCCAGTCACGTGCTAGTGAGAAACTCAGGCTAGATTACTGAATGATGAAAGACTTACACGGGAAATAAAGTCTATACGGAGGTTCACCAAGAAGAAAGACAAGTGGCTGAGGTCTTCTTGGACTTTCTGCCCAAGACTACCTTCTGGTAGAACAAAGACAGATGAGTTACCCCAACCAATGCCACATGGAACAGAAGAGACACCCACGCAAGCCTCCCACTTCTCTGACCTGCAGAATTATGTTGCTGTTGTTGTTAGGTGCCATTGAGTTAGTACTGTGTCGTGGTGACCCTATCCACAACAGAACCAAACACTGCTCAGTCCTATGACATCCTTGCAATTGATGCTATGCTTGAGTTCATTATTGTAGCCTCTGTCAATGAGCCTCTTTGAGAGTCTTCTTTTCCATTGAGCCTCACAGAATCAGAAACAGTAATATACCATTGCTTAAGTCACTAAATTTTAGGATGCTTTGCTCTACAACAACAGATTACTGAAACAGAGCCCAAGGGAACTTACCCCAAGCCATTTTATGAAGCTAGTGTGAACCTGATACCAAAACCTGGCAAAGACATTATAAGAAAAAAAATACAGACAAATCTCTCCCATGAATATAGAAAGAAAAATTCTTCTAAAATATTAGTAACCTAATACAGCAGTCTAAAATATTAGTAAATCAAATACAACAGTATGAAACAATTGTTTAAAATATTAGTAAAGCTAATACAGTAGTATATATGACAACTAGCTGGGCTATAGCTGAGGAATGCAAGGTTTGTTTACCATTGAAAAATCAATCAATTGTGTCAGAAAAAGAACCTTAGGAGGATAGTGGGTGAAATTTGACTAAGGTCAATGTTCATTTCCTGGTTTTGATACTTGTACAGTATTCATGTAAAATATTAATATTTGGGAAAGCGTGGTGAAGAATATATGGGAATTCAATACATTATTTTTGCAAATTTCTTGTAATTCTAAAAAATTTTTCAAAATAAAAAGTGAAAAAGACAAGAAATCCTGGAAGGATAAATCAGTAAAATTGATTACAGGTAATAGGTAACTGGACAAATTTTAAGAAAAGAACTATTTCTACATTTTGGAAAACAGACAGGTTAAGACTAATTCTGAGAGAAGGCAAACAAATGATTGGTCCTATGATCACTTCAGATTTCTCCCCAGACAAGCATCCTAGACCCTAGAGCAGAAAGGCAGACCCAAACAGAGCACTGTAGAACTGCTGAGTTTGACAGGCAGAGATAGAAGTTCAAAGAAGCTGAAGGAAACTGTGGGATAGATTTCTAGAATAGAGGCAGCTATGTAGAAAAAGAGCTCCAGAAATCTGCTGAGGGGGGCTGTGAACAAATAAGCAGTGAGGTTTGTGGGACCATGAACATCCTTCATGAATACATGGGTGTGTAGGGCGAAACCCAGCTGGACTAGGAATGAAGGGGTAGCTGTGAACTTGCGTTTCCAGAACTCACACAGGGCTGGGAGTGGCTTGGATTCCAATCAGCCTTCCTGGAGCATCTTTACTGACCGCTCCGGGTACGCAGCAGAGACTCTGGACCACAGAGGAGGTTATCAGACCAGCGTGCTATGGTCGTGAGGGTAGTCATGTACATCAACACAGTAAGACAAAACCAGAAACCAGAAGCAGACCCACAGAGACAGGATCAACTGACTTTTGACAAATCGGTAAGCTGATTCCATGGGAAGGTATAGTCTTCAGTAAATATCATTGGGAACTGGATATCTGTATGTATAAAAAAAACCCTAAAAACCTATTGCTGTTGAGTTGGGTGAGGCTCATGGCGACCCTAGAGGTCAGAGTAGAACTGACCCCTAGAGTTTCCAAGGAGCACCTGGTGGACTTGAACTGCCAGCTTTTTTGATTAGCAGAGGTAGCACTTAACCCACTATACCACCAAATTTTCCATCTGTATGTAGAGTCAAAAAACAAACAAACAAACAAAACTAATTCTGTGTTAGTTTCTCATACTGTGGAGGCTTGCATGTTGCTGTAATGGTGAAAGCTATGCCACCAGTATACAGATACCAGCAGGGTCACCCCTAGCGCCAGGTTTCCGCTGAGCTTCCAGACTAAGACAGACTAGGAGGAAGGATCCAGCAGTCGACTTCTGAAAAGAATTAGCCAGTGAAAACCTTAGGAATAGCAGAGTAACCTTGTCAGACAAAGTGCCAGAAAAATGAGCCCCCAGGTTGGAAGGCACTCAGAAGAGGACTGAAAAACTGTCGCCTCAAAGCCGAGTTGACTTTAATGATGTGGATGGAGTCAAGCTTTTGGGATCTTCATTTGTTGATGTGGCATGACTCAACACAAGAAGAAACAGCTGCAAACATCTAGAACCAGGAATGTCCAAAGTCTGAATCTATTAATGTTGGAAATCATAAAAAATGAAATAGAATGCATAAACATCAATATTGTAGGCATTAGTAAGCAGAAACGGACTGGTATTGGCCAGTCCATATGGCCATACAATCATGTGGTCTACTATGCTGGAAAGGACAACTTGTAGAGTAATGGTGTTGCATTCATCATCAAAAAAATTTCAAGATCTGTCCTGAAATACAGTGCTATCAGCAGTAGGATAATATCCATACATCTACAAGGAAGGTCAGTTAATACGACTATTATTCAAATTCACACAGCAACCACTGAGGCCAAAGATGAAGAAATTGAAGATTTTTACCAGCTTCTGCAGTCTGAAATTGACTGAACATGTGGTCAGGATGCACTGAGGATTACTGTGATTGGAATGCAAAAGTTGGAAACAAAGGAGGAGATGGGCAGTTGGAAAATATGTCTAAAAAGCCTCTTTAGCAGGATGATAAAGAAAAGAAGCTTGAGATACACTACTCTGAGAAGTCACAAAGAAGTTTAAGAAAACTTCTGGCTGATATAACCAAGGATATCGTGATGTTGTTGTTGGATGCCATGGAGTTGGTTCCCATAGCAATTCTATGCACAACAGAACTAAACAATGCCAGATTCTGCACCATCCTCACAATCATTGTCGTGCTCGAGTGCTTTGTTGCATCCACTGTGTCAATACCTCTAGTTAAGGGTCTTCTTTTTCATGGACCCTCTACTTTACCAAGCATGGTATCCTTCTCCAGGCACTGATCCCTCCTGATAGCATGTAAGTACACAGATGAAGCCTGGCCATCCTTATTTCTAATGAGCGTTCTGTTATACTTCTTCTAAGACACATTGTTGGTTCTTCTGGGAGTCCCTGAGATATTCACTATGCTTTTCCAACACCAACCATAATTCAAGTGTCACTTCTTCAGGGTTCCTTATTCCTTACTCAGCTTTCCATGCATATGAAGTGATTGAAAACACTATGGCGTGGGTCAGGTTCACCTTAGTCCTTAAAGTGACATCTTTGCTTTTCAGCACTTTAAAAGAGGTCTTTTGCAGCAAATTTGCCCAATATATCTTATATATATTTTTTAATTTATTGTGATTGAATGGAAGTGCATAATCCAATATATCATCTGATTTCTTGATGGCTGCTTCCACGGGCATTGATTGCAGATCTAAGTAAAATGAAACCCTTGACAACTTCAAGATTTGCTCTGCCTGTCTTTATAGAGGAGACAAAACTGAAAGAAAGACTTACTACCAGAAAAGGATGTTGACTGGTAAAGATTGGTGGAGGGGGATTTCTAGGTAGAGGGAATGGATGAATGAGATGATGTATTTTAGCCATCTAGCTCCGCTAACAGAGATACCACAAGGTGGACGGCTTTAACAAAGGGACAGTTTATTCTTACACAGTCCAGTGGGTTACAAGTCTGCATTCAGAGTGTCCACTCCAGGAGAAGGCCTTTCCCTCTGTCAGCTTTGGAGGGAAGTCCTTGTGTTGCATCCCTCTTCGGTTAGCGAGCATCTTGGTGAGGAACCTCAGGTCTGAAGGACACACTGTACTCCCAGTGCTGCTTTCTTGGTAGTGTGAAGTTCCCAACTCTCTGCTTGCTTCCCTGTCCCTTTATCTCTTGTAGGATAAAAGGTGGTACAAACCACACTCCAGGGAAACTCCGTTTACAATGGATCAGGGAGGTGATGTGATGAAGGGACTTCTGGTCCCACCTGAATCCCTTTAACATCCAGCATAAGGAAATAGCAAAATGGGGGGCAATCACACTATACTGGTAATCACAGTCCAGCCAAATTCCTATACATCTTTCTGGGGGCACACAAATTCGATCCATGACATTATGAACACGGTAACATTGCATATGTTGACTTCCAGAGAAGAGGCCCAACACAGGGAGTCTTGGAAGCTTCCACACGTAGTGAAGAATATTCCCTGAGTAGATAAAAATACTTTCTCAATTTGACTGTGACCTGTTTTAAATCTTTTCCATCTTTATACCCTCAACTTCCTGTGAATCCTGCCTACAGCCAAGGTGTGGCCAAACTGTGTTTGGGAGATCTTGGCTTTGCCCTTACCTTTCAATCAGCACTTCCTCTACCCGCCCCTTCCTTGGTTCCTGATGTACTCTGGCTGCTCCAAGTCTGTGAGAGAACAGCCCATAATAATCACCATATTATTTCTATAGGACATGGATGTATCACTTTTACTTGTAAGTGAGACTTTTGCTCCGTACACTTCTCCATAGAATACGAAGCTGCCACCTGGGAGCAGAGATACAAGAGTTCTCAAGCAGGCTAGAGCCCAGAGTCTGGGGGGAGATAGGTTTCTGCATCGATTGGGACCTGGGTAATGTCAATAACCTCTGCTATGCAAATGAGCCAAAAAAAAAAAAAAATGAAGCATCTTGTCTAGACGAGAAACCAGACTCAGTGGGAGGTCGTGGAGGGTGTGGTGCAGCTGGAAACAGAAAAATTTGTTTCATCTGACCTGGGACTGAACAGGATATTCATCAGACTGGCTCCAGGGAGTCAGGGAGCATCAGAGGGCAGAGGCCCCATGTATGAGAGGCCAAACAGTTGCTAAGAGAGGGTCGGAGGGCTCACAACCTCTGCCAGGCCAATGTGGGCTGGGATTTCCAACATCACAGCATCAGGAAAGACTAGCACTCTGCAATTCTGTTTTCAGTTGTACTGTCTGTTTTTGTTTATTCCCCTTGGCATTAACCAAATCGTTAGTGGGTCTGACATGCCGCCTCAGTACCACAGTGCTCTTCTCCGGCCCGCTCTCTTAGGGGACTAGTCTACATCTTCTCTCTCTGCCCATCTGCTAACCCTCTGCCCCCACCTTCTACCTGACTGTGGAAGCTGGGAGGGCTAGAGTTGGGGGGCGGGGAGAAGGTTCATAGACCCCTCTACCACAGCAGCCCAGCTACCAGAATCAGCGTCCACACATTGTAAGACAGTTTTGTAGCTTTAATTATCTCTGGTCTAATGGGTAAAATACATTTTTTATAATTATTCTTTTAATTTGTATTTTTCAGACCACCACTAGTTTGAGGATCTATTCATATGCTTATTAGTCTTTTGGGTTTCCTTTTTTGCATGTTACCTGCTCATAGCTATTGCATATCTTTCTATTAGAGTTCAGGAGACCTGGTTCCATGAACGGTTAGAACACCTGGCCGCAGTGAGAACCCACCCAGCAGCTGCAGAGGAGAAAGGACCTGCCAAACTGCTTCCATAAAGATTACAACCTTGAAAACACCATGGGACAATTCTGCCCTGTCACAGGCTGTCACCATGAATCATAACTGGCTCCACGGTACACAACCACTGTTTGGGCTCCTGATTTTCTCTTGCTGATTTTAGACATTGAAAATACATCTGCCCAATCCATCACTTGCTGTTACTTTGCCCTGGTTAAATAACAAGCTTTGAATTTTGGTATAACAAATTCATCTGGTTTTTGTTTTGTCTAATAGTTTTTGCTTTGGGGTTTTACTTTTAAAACGTCTTCCCACAATTTTAAGTAGTAAAGAGTTCTGCCTTCTGCTTTCCAGCTTTTAATCTACTGTCTTAGCCTGTTAGTGTTTCTTTCACAAAAATACCAAAAGCGGATGATTTAAAAGGAGAAATTTTATTCTTACATAGTCCAGTAGGCTACAAGTCTGAATTCAAAGTGTCTACTCCAAGGGAAGGCTTTCTTTGCTGAATCTGGAGGAAGATCCTTGTTGTCAATCTTACCCTGGACTGGAAACTTCTGAGGTGCAGGGACCCCAATCCTTTCCAAAGGATGCGCTCAGCTCCCGGCACAGCTTCCTGGTAGTCTGAGGTCCGCCCCCCACCCCCCACCCGTCTCTCTGTTAGCTCTGTTAGCTTCTTTACTTTGTATCTTAAGAGGCTGCCTCAAGGCACAAAACAGTCTTACACATTGAGTCCTGTCCCACCAACAAAACTTGCACCCATCCACCCTCATTAATGTCATAGAAGCAATATTTACAACATGGAGGGACATCACACAACACCAGGAATCATGGCCTAGCTAAATTGCCACAAATTTTTTTGAAACACAATTCACTCTATGACATGCACCTAGAATTCTTGTTTTATGTAGGGATCCTTTTTATTTTTTTATATAGTGAGATAGTTTTCCCAACTCCATCTACTAAAATGGTCCATCATTTCCTCTGTTGATTGACAGTAATATCTTTATCACTTACTAAACTCCCGTCCATACTCAGGTCTGTCCAGAACTCTCTAGACTGAGCCTCTAATTGGGCTACTTCTGTACGAGTGACATGCTGTTTTTATCACTAGAGTTTTCTAGAATATTTTAGTATTTAGAAATGCAAAGCACCCCCTTTCCTTTCTTTCTATTTAGTGCCATTTTTGCAGACGTGAGGTGGTATCTCACTGATTCTCACTTCATTTTGAAGACCCAGTTGGGCCCTTTTTCCACAGCCAACTCAACTGCCACTCAACTCTTGACTCTGAAAGCTCCTCCAAACCTGATTTTACCGGAAGATTAGGCAGATAGTTCCAAAGATTGCCACTGGGAGGGCCATTCGTTATCCTTCCTTGCACTAGAAATGGGAATTGTGATACCTGTGCAACTCTGTGAAAAGACCTCCATAAGGGCCTTGACTCACTGTATAAGACAGAGGAATCCTGACATCCTCAAACTAGGCCAACATTTTCTGCATCTGGAAAAAAAAACCTATTCCATAAGGTCAATTCCAGTTCTTGGTGATCTCACATGTTCCAGAACAGAACTACTCCATTGTGTGCTCTTGGCTGTGACCTTCACAGAAGCAATTATCAGACCTTCCTTCCTCAGCACTGCTGGATGGGTTTGAACTGTAGAGCTTTGACTTTGTAGGTGAATGCTAACTGTTGGTACACCCATGGACCTAAAACAATTGCCAGTGAGTTGATTCTGACCCACGGTGGCCCTGTGTATATCTGAGTAGAACTATGCTCCATAAGGTTTTCCTGACAGGGACTCTCTGTTATCAAATCTCTAAACTCTTCTTCCAAGGCTCCTCTTAGTGGATTTGAACCATCAACCTGTTTTTACTACTTGAGCACTCAATGTTTGTACCACCTTAGAACTCCAAAGTAGTGTAATGACAGTCATTTCCTGTTCTTTAGGGAAAAAATCTGATAAGTACACTGTCTAATTTTAATTTTTTCTCCTGGAATTTTTTCTTTGATGTGCCTATGACGAGTGCTTATGCTAGGACTTAATATAAAATGTGTTTGATTTGCTGCAAAGCATCTCGCAACATGGATGAATCTGGAGGGCATTATGCGTGAAATGAGTCAATCACAAAAAGGGTCTGACAATTAAGTTCGAAAACTCACCCTAGAAAAAGAGCTACATACCTCATTGCTGAATATCACTATGGTCACATTCTGAGTATCCCCTTTGGGAAGTTATGCACTGATGCCAGCACCTAGTCCGCCCTTCAAAGCAACCACTCTTCAAAGCAATTTGGAACTCTTTTTGGAATGGCCTTTGGAGCTGTCGTTGTATTATTCTTGACATCCTGAATGTCATCAAAGTGTCTTACTTTCAACATTTCCTTTATTTTCAGGTGAAGAAAAAAGTCACTGGGGTCCAGATCAGAAGAGTAGGTAGGATGTTCTAATACAGTGATTCATTTGCTGGCTAAAAACTCTCTCACAGATAACTATACAATTAAGTTCATGAAATTACCACCTTGTCATGGTGCATAATGGCCATTCCAGAAAGAGTTCCAAAATTGCTTTGAAGAGTGGACTAGGCGCTGGTATTGGTGCATAGCTTCCCAAGTGGAGTACTTCGAGGATGATCACACTGATATTGAGCAATGAGGTATGTAGCACTTAAAACAATTAAGTTCCTGAACTTAATTTTTGGACCTCATATTGTATGAGACCACTGCTATCAAAACTCTTGAAAGGGTTACACACAAAAAGAAGCAATCTTAGACGGTCACAAGGGAGGGAAGGGCTGAGGATGCAAAAACACTAAATAGACAATAAATAAGTGATAACTTTGGTGAAAGGTAAAGCAGTAGAAAGCCAGCACAACTTGAGCAAGGCAAGGTCATGGCGGCTCCACACCAAAAACCAAACTCACTGCCATTGAGCTGGTTCCTACTCATAGCAACCCTATAGGACAGAGTAGAACTCCCTATAGAGTTTCCAAGGAGCACATGGTGGACTTGAACTGACAACCTTTTGGTTAGCAGCCATAGCTCTTAACCGTACGCCATCAAGCTTTCCATAAGCACATTCAAGCTTCCTGAGAGACCAAATCACTGGGCTGAGAACTTTGGGACTATGATGCTGGAGAACATCTAGCTCCGTTGGCGTAATATAGTTTATAAAAAAAATGTCCTACATCCTACTTTAGTGAGTAATATCTAGAGTCTTAAAAACCTGTGAGCAGCTATCTAAGACATTCCACTGGTTTCACCCAATCTGGAGCAAAGGAAAATGAGGAAAACTAAAGACACAAAGGAAAGTGTAGTCCAAAAGATGAATGGACCACAGCTATCATGGTTACCATCAGACTGAGTCCAACACAACCAGATGGTGCCCAGCTGTCACCACTGACTGAATGCTGTGACAGGGGTCACAATAGAGAGTCCGGGACAGAGCTGGAGAAACAAGGACCTACAGGTGCTAAACAGTTTGGGGAGCCTGTGAATGCTGGAGACAGAAAGGGTGCAGAAAGCATTATTCTTCATCACAAAGCATGGTACCACTAGTCCCCATGCACACAGGTTAAAGCCATCATTGATTATTTATTTGGTTTCTCTTCTTCTCAACCATATCCAACCAAACATCACCTACTAAATTGTTTTCAAAGCTGCCTTTTCTTGTCCATTTTATTTAACACTGCCCAGGTTCAGGACTTTTAAATCTCCCTAGATTATTTTTAACAAGTCTTAACTGATGTCTTTGCCTCTAGTGTCTGTACTGTTCCAACAGTAAGCTGTCACGTTTGCAATTAATTGATTTTATAATCAATTAACTGGTGTTGCAAGAGTTAGGCACTTGACTGCTAACTAAACAGTCAGTGGTTCTTACCCACCAGAGATTTGCTTCCATAAAGATTACCCCCCACCGCCAAACAAGACCTATGTCTACCCAGTTGAGTCTAACTCACCATGACCTTACAGAACAGAGTAAAACTCCCCCATAGAATGTCGAAGGAGTGACTGATAGATTCAACCGGTAACCTTTTGGTTATCAGCCAAAGTCTTACAGCCAAGAAAACTCTATAAGACATTTCTACTCTGTCGCACGGGGTCACTGTGTGGCATCCAGCAATAGCAAGTTTTATAATCAGTTCCTTCAGTATTTACTTTCTCAAGAGACTAGCTCCATTACAGAAAGACACGTGCCTGTAGCTTCTTCATCCCTGCACTTTAGTGCCCAGTGGAGTGACTGGAAAGACATCAAAAGGAGAGTTGGTAAATGAACAAAATGAATGAAGGACAAACAAATGAAACATTTTTAATATGCAAAATCACTTCATACAATTCTTTGTGACCACATTGCCCACCTACCTGCAGAAAGATAAAGGCCATATTCCCCAGCCTGGAAAACAAAGCCCTTTTTGACTGACTCCTTGCCTGTCTCAGCTACTTCCTTCTTTAAACTTTTTTTTTATCCACGGTATCTTGGAAAACCTTCTACTCTTCATCCTTCGTGTCTCTGTGCATTTCCTTATACATGAATGTCCTTACCAGATACTTTCACCCTCAGACCGTTTTAACTAGACCACTTCTATTCTTCCTTAAAAAAAAGTCCAAAATGCAGAGCTGAGATCAGTACTGAAGCCCACACTTCAGACAAAGATTTGAGCCTGTTAGGGACACAGAGTGATGCAAGTGGGGTGTGTATCTTACGGCTTAATACATATATGAGGCTGCCGTACTGGTTTCTTTTTAGAGGGGAGAGGTGAGGTTGGAGATGAGGGGATAAGTGTAGGTTGAGTGGATACTGGAAGAGTGAAGGGATGAGTGTGATGTCACAGGGAGAGGAGAACAGATAGAGTCACAGGTGAGTGTTCATAGTTTCGTACGGCAAATTGATTTGGACTCTAAATTTAGTTTCATTTAATCACAATAAATTTTTTTTTTTTGAAAATCCAAAATGTCGAGAGGTGAGATGAGAGGGTGGAAAGGAATAAGAGTGGCTGAATGGCTATCAGAACTACAGGGTGGAGAGGAAGAAGGAGCCATAACATTGTAGGGAGATCAACTAGGGTGACATAACAATAGCTGTATGTGTTTTTATGAGAAACTAACTTGAATCACAAACTTTCACTTAAAGCACAATTTTTTAAAAAAAGGCAAAAAAAAAAAAATTTCCATGGTAGTCTACCACATAGATATATCAGTGCTAAACATTTTGCGATATTTATTTCAAATGTTCTTGGAAAAATAAAGTGTTGTAACCCAAAACAACAACAAAATAATCTGCTGCCATCAAGCCAATTCCAACTCATAGTGACCCTGTAGGACAGAGTGGACCTGCCCCAGACTTTCCAAGGAGCACCTAGTGGATTCAATCTACCAATCAATCTTTTGGTTAGCAGCCATAGCACTTAACTATGATACTACCAGGGTTTCCAAAGCATTACAGATACAGCTAAACACCTTAAAATAATCTCTTTCCCTCCTTTTCCTCCCCGGAGATATCTGTTTTCTTGTCACCAGTTACATGTATATTTTAAATTTGTTATTAGCATTTTTAAAATTTCCCTGGTGATTCTAATGCTGTAATAGAGATAAAGACTACAGAGTTCAGAGAAGTCAAGACCTGCCCAAGGTCACATAACACGGTGAGGTAGAGAACGGACAAGAGTTCAGAACTCCCAGCGTTTGGTTCACTATCTTCCCAATATACTATGGTCCATCTTTAAAAAATACATGTATATATAAATTAAACATACATCATCTACTATGTCCCAGGGATAGTGTTAGACTTTTCTTTTTACATATGGATTTGTCTAGCACTCTATCTACAGGTGAGGGAATTGAGGTTCAGAGAGGTCAGATCACCTTCTTCAGGTCACCCAGCTAGTAGGTAAGCAAGAAATAAAAATAAAAAATAAACCTGCTGCCACTGAGCAGCTCCTGACTCATAGCAATCCTATAGGGCAGAGTAGAGCTACCCATAGGATTTCCAAGGAGTGGCTGGTGGATTTGAGCTGCCAGCCTTTCGGTTTTCAGCTGAGCCCTTAGCTACCACCCACGTCACCAGTAACAGAGGTAAAATTGGCACCCATGGCTGCTTGACTTCTAATGCTGCCCTCTAGTGGGGGCAGTATGGGTCAGGCACAGTTGTGACAGCAGAAATCTCTAGATTTGGGTTCTGGTCTGCCGCTTGCTAACCAGGTGAACTTGACAGAAGTAAGTCACTTTCAGCTATCCTTTATTGAACTTTTACTAAGCACCAGTAATTTTCATGCATCACCTTGTTTAGTCCCTACAACCACTCGCTAAGATGCCAAGCCAAGTGCCGTCGAGTCGGATAGCTATTGTTTAACTCCCATTTTTCAGAGAGAGAAACTGAGATTTGATGTATCATACCACTAACAAGGAGCAAATCCAGAAGCTGAAGCTATCTCTGGAGACTGTGTTCTTCTTTTTCTTCTTTTATGATTTAAATAGTTTTTTAAATTGTGTTTTGTAGATTATCATACATTTTGCACAGAGCCATGGTCACACAATGGTTAGGAGCTCAGCCTGCTAACCAGATGGTCAGCGGGAAGAATCTGCCAGCCACTCCTTGAAAACCCCGTGCGGTAGTTCTACTCTGTCCAGTAGGGTCTCTGTGAGTCAGAATCGACTAGATGGCAGCAGATTTTTATAACTTACCAGTTACATATCTGATCAAAGACTTGTATCCAAAACACACAAAGAACTCTTAAAGCTCAGCAAAAAGAAAACAAACAACCCAGTTAAAAAACAGGCAAAAGATACGAACAGACACTTCAGAAAAGAAGATATAGAGATGGCAAAGAAGCACAAGAAAAGATACTCCACATTATCTCTGATAGAGAAACGTACATTAGAATGGCAAAGAGATACCACAGCATACCTATTTCTTGTTCATTGCTTCTGACCAGCATGTACTCACAGCAACCTCACAGAGGACAGTATGAAAGCCTGCTCGATCCCGCACTATCTTCACAATCACAATCACAAACTAGGGGGCTCACCTTCCAGCAAGACATTGGCCAATATTCTGTTGTGATCCATTGGTGTTTTATTTGCTAAGTCTCAGAAATGGATCCCCAAGGCTTTCTTCCAAGTCTCTTTCAGTCTGGAAGCTCTGCTGGAAACTGTCCACTGTGGATCACCCTGCTGATATTTGAAATACTGTTGGCGTGGTTTCATGGATCATAGAAATCTGTAAGCCACCACAGTATGACAAACTCGCAGACAAGAGGTGGACTTATTGACTAGGTTAGTTCATCACCAAACTAACAAGACTATTTAATGTGAGAAAGTAGAGCCAAAAGAAACTCACATTCACTGCCGATAGAAATGCAAAAGGGTACGGTCACCTTTGGATGACAGTTTGGCAATTTCCTACAAAGCTAAAGAGAGTTTTGCCACATTATCCAGCAGATGGGCCCCTAGCTATCTACCCAAGTGATTTGAAAACTTACGTCCACACAAATCCTGTATAAGAATGTTTACAGCAGCCTTATTTATAATTACAAAAATTCTAGATGCAATCAAGATGTTCTTCAATGACTGAAGGGATAAACAAACTATAGCACATTCATTTAGTGAACACAACTCTACAACTGAATGAGCTATGAAACCATGCAAAAGCATGTATAAATCTTAAACGCGTATTGTTAAGTGAAAAAAGTCAGTCTGAAAAGCTTTCATTTCTATGACATTCTAGAAAAGGCATAACTGTAGAGATGGCAAACAACAAGTGGTTGCATGAGATTTGGGGAAGGTTGCGTAGGTGAAGCAGAAGCCATGTTTTTTAGAGCGGTGATCCTATTCTGTGTGATGTTCTGTTGTTGTTGGGTGTCAATGAGTCAGTTCTGACTCATACCGATCCCGTGCACAACAAAACACAACACTGCTCAGTCCTGGACCATCTTCACAATCAATGCTATGCTATTGTGGCAGCCACCACGTCAATCCCTCTCGTTGAGGGACTTCCTTTTTATCGGTGACCCTCTACTTCACCAAAAATGATGTCCTTCTCCAGGGACTGATCCTTCCTGACAACACGTCCAAAATACATGAGATAAAACCTCACCACCCTCGCTTTTAAGGGGCATTCTGGCAGATATGTTTGCTCTTCTGGCAGTCATGTTTGTTCTTCTCGCAGTCCCTGATATATTCAGTATTCTTTTCCAGCACTATAATTTGAAGGCATCAGTCCTTCTTCAGTTTTCCTTATTCATTGTCCAGCTTTTGCATGCATATAAAGCAAATGAAAATACCATGACTTGGATCAGACTCACCTTAGTCCTCAAGGTGACATCTTTATAGTACTTGAAAGAGGTCTTTTGTAACACGTTAGGCAATGTAATATATCATTTGATTCTTCTTTGTTGCTCCTGTGGGTACTGATTGTGGATCCAAGTAAAAGGAAATCATTGAGAACTTAAAATCTTTTCCCCATTTATCAGGATGTTGCCTTTTGGTCTAGTTGTGAGGACTTGTTTTTTTGATGTTGAGTGATAATGTACACTGAAGGCAGTGATCTTAGATCTTCATCACTTTCAGCAAGTAAGGGTGTGTTACCTTCATATCACAGGTTGTTAATGAGTGTTCCTGTAATCCGGGTGCTATTTTCTTCTTCATATAGTCTAGCTTCTCAGATTATTTGTTCAGAGTACAGATTCAGTATGGTGAAAGGGTACAACAACCCAGATGCACACTTTTCCTGATTTTAAACCACACAGTATCCCCTGTCCTGCTTGAACGACTGCCTCGTGTCCTGTGTATAGGTTCTACATGACCACAATCAAGTGTTCTGGAATTCTCATTCATCGCAATGGCATTAACTCCACGGCAGTGGGTTTAGGTTTGGTTATCATATTGATATTATCCATATAAAGCTATAATGGCGAATAGATGACATTCTTCATTTGTCAAAACTGTAAAACTTTACAGCATAAAAAGTAAACTTCAATGTCTACACATCTAGGAGGTCAAGGAGTCCCAAAATGGAATGCAGAGTATGACAAACGCTCTATGTGTGTTACAAATATATAAAACAACCTCACTGATACAGGTGAGGGGGAGAGACAATGACCTAAGAGACTTTGGAAATGGATGGAAACTAGAGGTTAAAGCAACTGTATGTAAGTACTGTATTCTCACTGATAAATTTGTTTCCCCTCGAGGTTGATGAGTGCCATTGGGTCAATTCCAGCTCATAGTAACACCAAAGCAGAACTGCCCCATAAGGTTTCCTAGACTGTAGTCTTTGTGGAAGCAGATCACCAGGTCCTTTCTCCCACAGAACCACTGGTGGATTTGAACCACCAACCTTTTGGCGTTGGCAACACAGGGCTTAGCCACTGAGCCATGCAATCACGGGTTAACAATTATGAAATCTCTATGTAGCAAACCCAACCCACTGCTATCAAGTTTATTCAGACTCATAGCAACCCTACAGGAAATAGTAGAATCACCCCCATAGAATTGCCAAAGCTATAAATCTTTATAAAAAGAGACTGCCACATCTTTATTTTACAGAGAAGTTGGTGAGTTTGAACCACTGATGTTTTGGTTAGCAGCTAAGCACTGTAACTGCTGCACCAGCAGAGATCCCTTCTGTATGCACATACTGAAATTGAACAAGTGAACAGATAGCAGATGGTGGGACCCAAGCTTCTCAGTGGTGTAAGGGAGAAAATTTAGCATAATCTCCCTGATACTGAATTAGAGCTGAAGACTTTGATACGAATACCTGTTTAGCTTAAGATAGCTAACAAGCCTGTTCCTGATTCAAAGCAACTCTATAGAACTGCCCCAGAGGGCTTCCAGAAAGCTAAGCTTTTGGTTAGAAGTCAAGCTTTTAACCACAGCACCACTGTTGTTGGGTGCCATGGAGTAGGTTCCCACTCATAGCAACCCTTTTTACAACAGAACGAAATACTGCCCATGAAATAGTCCTGCACCACACCAACAATTGCTGTTATGCTTGAGCCCATTGTGGCAGACTCTGTTAATCCATCTCGCTGAAGGTCTTCCTCATTTTCAGTGGTCCTCTACTTTATCAAGCATGATGTCCCTCAGAAGGGACTGATCCGCCTGACAGCATGTACCACTAGCCTCCTACTATAGCTACAGAAGTATACATATAGCAATATTTATAAATATGTGTATATGGGTGGGTGGAGAAATCTAACACTATCTCAGCCAGGTGATCCAAGTGATACATCACAACATATTACAGTGATAAGTCATGCTGATATGAGAATGGCATTTTATCTCTGTGGTCTTCCTCCCCAAATCCAATAACCTCAGCCTAATTATGAGAAAACCCTCAGACAAATCCCAGTTGAAGGACATGCTACAAATACCCGGCCAAACAGAATTCATTACCATTGAGTTGATTCCCAGCTCATAGTGACTTGATCATGGCCAAGCCAAGTGCCATAGTGATCTTCTTAAATCTGTCACAATCACTAAAATCAAGGAAAATCTGAGACTGCCAGTTTAGAGGAATTTATGGAAACACAGTGAGAAAACATTGTGGTATTTTGGATGGGATTCTAGAATAAAGAGTGCTAGGTAAAAATTAAGGGGCTAGGAATAGGTATGGACTTTAACAACTATATATCAATATTGATTCATTACTTGTGACTGATATACACATTAGCAATACGAAATGCTGGGTATGGGGAGTGTAGGAACTTCCGTACCATCTTTGAAACTTTTCTGTAAATCCTCAACTATTCTGTGATTAACAGTTTACTAGAAGTAGAATTCATCCTAAACTATTCTGTAATTAACAGCTTACTAAAAGTAGAATTAAGAAATTATATAGTAAAATTGACTGTTTTCCTTTTCTGTATGAAATTCTATGAATTTAACACATGTGTATGTTCACATAACCACAACTGCAATCATTAAGCAGAAAAGTTCTTTCAGTCCGAAAGCCTGTCTCCTGCTGTCCCTGTAATAGTTACACCTTCATCTCACCACCAGCTCCTGGTAGCCACCAGCATGTTCATCATCTCTGTAACATGTTATCTTTTCAACAATGTTATAGAGATGGAATCATACAGCATGTGACATTCTGAGACTCATAGCCTTCGCTCAACATTATGCTTTTGAGGTTCATCCAAGTTTTGGCACGGGTCAATATACATATATATTGACTGAGTAATATTCTCTTGTATGGATGTACCACAGTTTATCTGTCTGTCTGCTGAAGGAGGTTGGGTTATTTTCAGCTACTGGAAATCATGAATAAAGCTGCTGTAAACATCTGTGTCTAGATCTTTGTGTAAATACCAGCCCTGTCATTTCTCTTGAATCAACACCCAGGAATAGAATGGCTAGATCATATTCTACCGAGTTTCTACGACCCTGTCCTGGACAAGTTGTGACGGCTTCCCCAGTATTGTGTTCTGTCTTACCCTTCACCACAGTTGCCATTTATCTATTGTCTAGTTAATGTTTTTCCCTCCCTACCCCTTCTCTACCTTGTAACCATCAACACTTGTTTCTTTTTGTGTTGACATTTTTGTGAGTTTTTATAGACGTGATCTCATACAGTATTTGTCAACTCAGAATAATGTCCTCCAGCTTCATACATGTTATGAGATGCTTCACAGATATATCATTGTTCTTTATCCTTGTGTAGTATACTAATGTGTGCAGGTACCACAGTTTATCTATTCATCTGTTGATGGGCATCTAGATTGTTTCCATCTTTTGGCTATTCTGAACAATGCCGCAAAGAACACAAAAGTGTATATATTTGTTCCTGTGATGGCTCTTACTTCTCTAGGATATATTTCTAGGAGTAGGATTGCTGGATCATATGTTATTTCTGTTTCTACCTTTCTACAGAAGTGTCATATTGTTTTTCAAAATGATTGCACCATTTTGCATTCCCACTTGCAGTGTGTAAGTGTTCCAGTCTCTCCAACTTGTCTTTCTCTCTCTCTCTGTGTGTGTGTGTGTGTGTGCACGCATATACACGCCTGTGACGCTGGGTTGAGATGGTGTTTAATTGTGGTTTTGATGTGCATTTCTCTAATGGCTAGTGATCATGAGCATTTTGTTATGTGTCTGTTACCACTCGAATGTCTTCTTTGGTGAAGTGTGTGTTTCTTTCCTTTGCCCAGTTTTTAACAGAATTATTTGACTTTTTCTTGGGATTTTTTAAAAATTTCCCTATAGATATTAGATATTAGATCTTTGTTAATTTCCTCATATCCAAAAATTTTTCACAGTCTGTAAGTTCTCTTTGTTTTCTTTTGGTGAAGGAAGTCTTTCAATGAATGTATGTATTTAATTTTTAGAAGATTCCAGTTATCTAGCTTATCTTCTGAAATTTGTGTATTGTTAGTTATGTTTGTATCCTATTAATGTTATGTGCTAGGGCCTCTAGCATTGATCCTATTTTTCCTTCTATGATCTTTATCATTTTTGATTTTATATTTAGGTCTTTGATTCATTTTGTATCAGTTTTGTGTATGGTGTGAAATGTGTGTCCTGTTGTATTTTTTTTGCAGATGGACATCCAGTTTTACCAGCATAATTTGCTAAAAAGACTGTCTTTTCCCCCAGTTGACAGACCTTGGGCCCTTGTCATTTCTGTTTCATTGCTCAATGTATCTGTCATTGAACCAGTACCAGACTGTTTTGAATAGCTGCAAAGTAGTTTCTGAGGTCCAGTAGTACAAGTTATCTCATTCTTCATCAGTGGTGCTCTACTGATCTGGGGCCTTTTCCCTTTCTATATAAAGTTAGTGATTAGTTAATAGTTATTGTAAGTTTGGTTTTTACATATTTCCTTAATTTCTGTTCATCTGTTCTAATTTCACTATCATGTTTGAATGAGAGTTTTGCAGGGTGCATTATTTTGGTTGGCAATTGTTTTTCTTTCAAAGTTTAATATATGTTATCCCATTGCTTTCTTGCTTGCATGGTTTCTTCCAAGTAATCAGAGGTTAGTATTATTGTATCCCCTCTCTATGTGACTTCTTGTTTTTCTCAAGCTGCTCTCAGGATTCTTTCTTTGTCTTTATTTTTATGAAGTGTCATTATGATATGCCTTCTTAATTTTCTTGAGGTCTATTCTATGTGTGACTAGTTCAGCCTCTTGGACGGTCAGCTCTTCACCTTTCACGATATTAGGAAACTTTTCTGTCAGCAATTTTTCAAAGATCCTCTCTGTTTTCCATTTTCTCCCTCCATCTGGAACTTTGTTTTATAAATGCATATACACATATAAAATAATAATAATAATTATATCTTACCTTATTCTCAGGACTTTTTCACTTTTCTTCACTCTTTTTCTGAGTTTTCTTCGAAGTGGTATCCAAGTATTTGTCTCTATTTTTGCTGATCCTGTCTTCCATTGTTTCAAACCTGCTTCTTAGACTTTCCATGACACTACCCATTTCTGAAATCTTGTTGTTTATCTTTTGGATTTCTAATTGTTTTTGTATGATTTCTAATCATGAGCAGCCAAAGCACAGACCAGCTGTGTGCTATTTTTCTGAGCTGTAATAACTTTTTTATGCGTCACTAGTTCATACTGAATTCTCTAAGATTCAAGGCTGTTACAGATTCAATTGAGTGAGAGTTGACCCACAGGGCAAGAGAGCCAAGTGCCTTCAGGTAGGAGGCTTCCTGGAAGAGTGGCGAGCCTGCTGGCACTTACTGGTGGAATTAGGCTTGCTGACCTACAGAGCAAGGAAGCTGAATGCCTTCAGCCAAGGTTTACTTAGGCAGTAGCCAGCCAAGTGTGCAGTAGAGTGGCTTCAAATACTTACCGGTAGAGGTAAAGAGCTTTGGAACGTTTGCCTTAACATGGAAGACTGTAGACTGGCCAGGAGCCCTAAGGGATGAAATTCCCAAGGGGCCAAGAGGCCAAGGAACAAGGAAGCAGAAGCTGAAGAAACAAAGAGCACAGGAAGCTGAGCTAACTTCATCTCAAAGGTTAGGGCCACAGCCTTTAGTGTCTTCAAGGGTAGAAATATGGCATGTTGGGCCTCAGAGGGTGGGACAATGGCCTCCTAGGTTTCAAAGAGCTGTGTGCTATTTTTCTGAGTTACAATAACTTTATGAATCACCAATTTCTTACCAATCTTTACCAATGTGGTTCCAGAAGTTGAAGCTGAAGAAAATTTAAACAAGTCCACAAGAGCTAAAGTACAACCTTGAGTATATCCCACCTGAATTTAGACACCATATCAAGAAAAGATTTGATGCATTCAACACAAATGACTGAAAGCCAGCTGATTCATGGGACAACATCAAGGATATCATACATGAAGAAAGTGGACTAAAACCTAGAGTTAGCAAACCAAAATGGAAGAGCAGACTCACTGTTTCTCAAGTTGAAAGAATTGAAGAATAAACTCAAGCCACAAGCTGCAATATTGGAGGATTCTATGGAAAAAAATTGAACTATATAGGAAGCATCAAAGGAAAATGTAAGGAATATACAGATTCACTGTATCAAAAAGGTTTGGTAGATGTTCAACAATTTCAGGAGGTAGCATATGATCAGAAGCTGATGATACTGAAGGAAGAAGTCAATGCTACGCTTAAAACATTGGTGAAAAATAGGCTCAGGGAACTGATGGAATATCAGTTGTGATGTTTCAATGAACAGATGCAATGCTGGAAGCATTCACCTACTTATATCAAGAAGTTTGGAAGACAGCTACCTGACCAACCTGCTAAAAGAGATCAATATTTGTCTCCATTCCAAAGACAAGTGATTAAATAGAATATAGAAGTACTAAACAATATCACTAATACCAAAACAAACAAAAAGCCTATTGCTATAGAGTGAATTCTGACTCATTAATATCACATACAAGTATAATTTTGCTAAAGATAATTCGAAAGTGGTTGCAGCAGTACATTGACAGAGAACTGCCAGGAATTCAAACTGAATTCAGTAGATGATGTGGAACCAACAATATCATTGTTGATGTCAGATGGATCTTGGCTGAAAGCAGAGAATGCCAGGATGACATTCACCTGTGTTTTCTTGGTTATCCGTGTATCATAATAAATTATAGGTACCATTACAAAGAAAGGAAATCCTAGAACACTTAATTGTGCTCATGAGGAACCTGTATATAGACCAAGAGGCCATTGTTCAAGCCAAACAAAGGAACACTGTGTAGTTTAAATTCAAGAAAGGTGTGTGTCAGGGTTGTATCCTCTCACCATACTTATTCAACTTATAATCTGAGCAAATAATCTGAGAAGATGAAATATGTAGAGAAAAATGTGGCAGAGTTAGTGGAAGACTTATCAACAAGCGTCAGCACACAGATGACACAACCTTTCTCGTTGAAAGCAAAGAAGACTTGAAGCACTTTCTGATGCATATCAAAGCCTTCAGTGTGGATTATACCTCAACATGAAGCCCATGAAAATTCTCACAATCAGCATCAGCATGATGAATGGGGAAAATATTAAAAGCTGTCAAAGATTTCACTTTACTTGTATCCACCATTAATACCCATGGAAACAGCAGTCAAGAAATCAAAAGACATACTACAACAGGCAAGTGCGCTGCAGAAGACCACTTTAAGTAGTGTTAAAGAGCAAAGATGTCACTTTAAGGACCAAGCCTTTTCAGTTTCTTCATATGCACTGGAAAGCTGGATATTGAACAAGGAAAACTGAAGAACTGATATCTTTTAGACTACGGAGTTAGTGAAGACAACTGAATATATTGTGAATTTCCAGAAGAATGGACAAATCTGTCTTGGATGGAGGAAACACAGCCCAAATGCTCCTTAGAAGGGAGGATGGTGGACTTCATCTCACAAAGAGACATCTCACACATCAGAAGGGACCAGCCCCTGGAGGAGGACATTACGCTTGGCAGAAAGTGGGGGAAAAAGAGGAAGACCCTCAACTAGATGGACTGACACAACGGCTGCGACAGTGGGCTCAAATGTACTCATGACTGTGAGGAAGATGCAGGACCAGATGGTGTCGCGTTCTGTTGCAGAAACAGGTCACTATGCATCAGAACCAACTTGACGGCACCTAACAGCAGCAACAACAATACTGGATAGTAAGTGTTTATTACCAGGAACAGTGGAAATCCATCTCCATTTATTACTTCTGTTAATCCGGATAATAACTCTGATAGACTAGCAATACTGTTCTTATTCTTATTTTGTAGATGACAAAACCCAGAGTATTACAGCTTATGTAATTTTAGCTAATGATCACACTGGAGATACGTAGCAGAGCCAGAAGAGTCTTTGGTCTCTCTGACTGCAGAGAGAGTACTAGTAACCCCCACATCATCCTGCTTTCTAAAGGGACCAACCTAGAGGACAGCCAGCAGTCGACCTTGGGGAGGGAAGTTGTCTTGCAGTCACCATAGTCATATATACATATATGTGTGTGTGTATACATATACACGTGTATGTGTGTGCATGTGTGCACACATCTGGGTTGCACAAGCAGTTTGAGATTGCCTGCTAACTTAAATGTTGGCCGTTCTCACCCACCCAACAGCTCAGTGGAAGAGAGCCCTGGTGATCTGCTTCCATAAAGATTACAGCCAAGAATCTCTGTGGAGCAGCTCTACTCTGTGACACACTGGAACACAGGATCACCATGAGTCAGAGGCAGACTTGATGGCAGTCAATTGGAAACCCCAGCACCAGCTCACTGCGCCCTGATGGCCCGTTTCCGACCCTGCTGAAGTGTGATGGTGTGGTACAGGAAGGCATCAGAGTTTGCTCTGTTGATCTTGCCTTGTGTGATATGAGGTTTGAAAAATCCACAGCTGTGGCAGCCTCTGCTCCAGACTCTACCACCAGCCGTGCCTATGGCAGCTCCTGGCACCTTGCTTGCAGTAAACACGACCTTTGCCTTCTCCCGCCAACATGACATTGGCGTGTCACTGCTGATCTGTAAACACAATTGTGTTTTCAGTCTTCTAACTGAATTTTGTTACCAGGATCCTAGCAGGCAGCAGGTCTCTGTTTATCTGTAAACAGCAGCCCCAGTCTCCAGCAGGGAGGTTAGGACGCTGTTTGTTTTCACTGCTTTACAGTAAGAGGCAAAGGTGGTTTGTGACAAGCGTCCACACTCCCCCTCCTTCGCCCTTGGAGTCTGGGAAGATAAGCCTTCCTCTCTCTTCCCAAGCACACAGATTACATCCCAGATCAAGAGGAGGACCGGAGTGGGTCTTTCTCTACCTTTCGGGCATCTCTTAAATGACACGAAGATCATCGCGGAAATAAACTCAGAGAATAAATGCCTGGGACTGAGTGGAATAGGCAGCATGGTCTTCCCCACGTGGAGGAAGGAGCTAATACGTAGAGTTGTCCAGGAAACTCAGCCTAATGGCCCCAAATTGTAGGGATCCGCTTTGAAGCCAACTCACCTCCTTGGAATGCCAGCCTGAAAAGAAGTGTGTGCATTGAGAGACTTGCATATTTCTGCCTGTGTTCCTTGGAATTACCTGAAGTCTCTTTCTGCAAAACTCCAATTTTCTGCTTAAATGGGTATTTTGGACTTCTCTTCCCCCCGAAGTTTGTGTTCTGGTAAAAGAATGTGGCCTTTAACCACAAAGCGGTTGGTGTCTGAAAGAAGTTGGTGAGTTGAAGTTTTCTAAGAAAATCTCCAGAGTCTTCCCTCTCTGTAGAATTTACAGTTGTTGCATACAAATATTGGCTTTGACTGCCTCTAGCTATAGAAGACAAAAAAGCTAAAATTCATGCCTTGTCTTTCACATAGTTATCCGAGACATTGCAATTTAGGAAAATTTAGAAACTTTCCCATGTAAAATGGTTTAGAGAAAGCAGTGATGTTTTTTCTCATCTCCATATTGTGGGAAAGTGGAAAAGGAAATTTAAGTATTTATTCTGAGTGGGTGGAAAGAAGGGAAAAAAATGAGAGGAGGAAAAAAAATACTTTCAATGGAAAGAATATGCTACTGAAGATGAAGAAGGAAATACGACTAATTGAAGGGCAAGGAAACATTCAAAATCAAGTCTGTTAACAGGGAAGAATTATTTCAATAAATTAAAAAACCCATGATAATAAAATTTTTAAAAGTAACATGGATGCTTGCTTTTGTTTCATGATTTCTTCCAGAAGAAATCTCTTTTTAACAGAAGGTTATTAAAGTCATTTGCTAAAGTTACCTGTATCTATCTGTTGCGCTTACTGCAAGCAAGGTGGTAGGATAGTTTGGGGTCTCTCTGACTTCGCAGAGGGCACTCATAACCCCCATGTCACCCTGCCGACGTATAGGACAGCCAGTACTTGTCCTTGGGAAGTGAGCTTTTGTCTTAGAGAGATTACAGTCATATATACATATATACAGACATCAATTCTCTCTCTGTGTCTCCATGTATATATATATATATAAAAACAGAAGAATAAACCTAAAACTAAGAAAAATAATCACTAAAGGCAAAAGGAGGGAATAGAATGGAGGAGGTGGGGATAGGAAAAGACTTCTCTCAGTGTACCTTGTGTGATGTTTTTGACTTTGGAACAATGTAAATATTTACAGAATTATAAAATAAATAAAAATAAAAAACTGATCTCTAAAAATGGAAGGTGTAGTGAAACAAATGAACAGTGTGTGGATTTCATAGCTTGACCACGTGGAGAATAGTTCAAGTGAATTTAAAACACAATAAATGGGTTCTGCATCCCTAGAAGAAAGTGCAAAGACACTTTAAGCAAAAACTGTTTCCAGTAATTGTATTGTTGGTAATAACATCAGTTCATGTTAATTTCTTCAGGAATCAAGATATTTAGCACAAAAGTGATAGAACTATAAAGTCAAAGAAATTAAATTAAAAAAATCCAGAAATCCAGAAAATGAATTAGAAATACCATGTAAACTTATGATGTATTTTCTAATAATAAAAAACAAACAACAACTCTATGATTAGCCTGGGACCGCATATCATACCACAGAAAACCCAGGTGGAGTAGTGGGAAAGTGCTATGGCTGTTAATCAAGAGGTCAGCAGTTCAAATTCACCAGGCTCCTTGGAAACTTTATGAGGCAGTTCCTCTCTGACCTATAGGGTCATTGTGAGTTGGAATTGACTTGACGGCACCTAACAGCAGCAGCAACAACAGCCTTATCATAAAAAAGAAAGCAAGGAAACTGTCAAAGGCTACAGTGCGGTTGTGCCAAAAAGATACAAGTCACCTTGAATAATATCTTTCCACTCACCAAAAACTAACCAACCAACCAACCATTGCCATCCAGTGATTCCGACTCACAGCAGCTCTATAAGTCAGAATAGAACTGCCCCATAGAGTTTTCAAGGAGTGCCTGGTGGATTTGAACTGTTGACCTTTTTGTTAGCAGCTGTAGCACTTAATTGCTATGTCACCAGGGTTTCCCCATACACCAAAGATGGGACAATATGAGCATAAAAAAATAGTAACAATAATGACTGCAGTTCATTGTTTCCAAAACTCCATGAATTTTTGATAATAAAACAAAACCAAAAAAAATGTCACTGATCGCATCTGGCAGACAATAGAAAATCAAATCATTACTCTATAAACAGCAGGGCAAAAAAGAACCCAGTACTTATCCTGGCCTTCCTGTAACAACTGTACAAAAGTACAACCAAACGAAAGTAATGAAATAGTTGATGAAAGAACATTTGCCTTTATGGGAAATTTCACATAATGCATACAGATGGATTAATAGATTTGGAGGGAACCATAAAGAAAGAATAGATCTAGCTGACGATCACTGATGACCACTAAACCCATTAAGTGAGAAACTGAATTATACAGTGGGTGAATCAGCCTGCTGATACTGAAACCCACGGAGCAGTCTTAACCTCACAGAAGGAGAGATACCAGACAGCATTTCATTCCTGAACTAACCAAATAGAAGCATACAACCTGATGGGAATATTATACACTCAACTTCAATTGTGAATATCCATGCCAAAAGAAGACAAACTGCACCTATCTGAACATTTACATTCAAGTCATTGGAAATTCAGAAGACAAAAAATGAGAGTTAGCCAAAAAAAATGACCATTGATGAGACAAGTTGACACAACGGCTGCAACAAGGGACTCAAATGTAACCATTATGAGGACAGCCTGGGGCCTGACTTGGATCTGCTGCACCGTGAGTCAAAGCTGACTTGATGGTACCTACCAACAACAGGTTTAAAAAAAAATTCTCCTAATTAGAAACGCTACCAGAATAAAAACCCCAAGTCCAGAGTGGTTCACGTACGAGTTATATCTACCATTAAGAGATAATACCAATCTTTCATAAAAACCAAATCGAACTCATTGCTGTCAAGTTGATTCCAACACACAGTAGAACTGCCCGTAGGATTTCCAAGGAGTGGCTGGTGGATTTGCCAACCTTTTGGTTAAGAGCCTGAGCTCTTAACTACTGTACCACCAGGGCTCCATTAATCACCAGAGAAGAGGGCAATCACCAACTCATACTCAATCCAAAGACATCACAAGAGAAGAACAGCACAGACAACTATACCTGAGGAGTATAGATACAAAAATCCTTAATAAAATCTTACCAAGTTAAATCCAGCAACATGATGAAAGGGGAATGCATAATGAAATAGTGTGTGTCCCTAGCCTCCACCTTGAGAATGAAGGTTGGTTTAAGATTTGAAATTCCCCCCAAAATGTAATTTACTATGCTAGTAGAATGAAGGAGAAAAACCGTATGATCTTTCCAACAAATGTAGAAGTATTTGAAAAATATCAAAATGATTCTTGATTAAAAAAACAAATACCTGATCACACTTCTTTGTTCTAAGAAGCTAAACTAAAGGTTATAGTTTAATGAGTAATGCATATTTGAATCTTAGAACGTAATATAACCCCATGGGAGTGAGAGGGGGTAGACTGCCATCACACAACAGGTGTAGTGTCTGGGGACGGCCAGGGAGGGGTAGAGGAGATTCCATCACTTGGGCATAAGTAGACTCCTCAGTATCCAAAGATTCTGCCTTTAGAGGCCCCAGGAAGTAACTGAAGTCGCAAAGCTCACAACCCAGCAGGTCCTACTCCCCCTCCTCTCCTTCAGGGAGCTCAGTCTCATAGCCAGACTGCTCTGTTACCCAACACCCAGCCCGGGAGCATCCAGCCTCCCAGTCTATGCTGTCGGTGATCTCATTAGAGTGAAGGAGATGAGTCAACATTCACACAAAGACCTTCTGGCCTGCAATCTGAGAACAGGTTTAGGAAGAACAAAGCCAAGGGGAGAAAAGTAACGAAGAACTATCTCTTTATTGCCTTTGAGTTGTTTAAGGGAGGTTTAAGGGATTAAGGCTAAAGAAATGTTGACTGCAGGAAGAGAAGCAGGATATCAATTGAACAGAATAGAAGCCTTTGTGCTGACTAAGAGGAGAGGCACATTAAAAGGAAATCTCAGCAGCCTGGCTGCTAGCAGGGGGAGGGTGCTGGAAGTCAAAGGTGAAGAAGCAGGCCAGGTTTCTGCCAGGTAGGGAGAAGACAAGGTACAGGGCATCTTCGGGGTTTGCCACAGTTTGCCAAGGTAGTCGAGAATCTCGGACCCCTCCTTCGATCCACTAATTCTATGTCGAAGCCCTGTGAGAAGCCTCATCACAGAAATACACACGAAAGATGGGCTTTGTCCAGGAGGCAGTGGGCTGTAGGGGCCCGAGAACTGAGGCAGGGTCACGAAAAAACTTGGTGGAAGTGTGTACGATGGATCTTATTGTAATGAGTTAAATAATAGACCATCAAAACGCATGCCCATCCAGAACCTCAGAAATGTGACGCTATTTAGAAAGAGTCTTTGCAGATGTGATTACTTAATTACACCTTAAGATTAAGGATTTCAAGGTGGTATCATAGCATTTAGACCCATCCTAAATGTGATGAGTGAAATAAAACCAAACCCAATGCTGTTAAGTTGATTCTGACCCATAGCGACCCTATAGGGCAGAGAGTTTCCAAGGAGTGTCTGCTGGATTCGAACTGCCGACATTTCGGTTAGCAGACAGAGCACTTAACCACTATGCCACCAGGGTTTGCAAATCCAATGACAACTATCCTTATAAAAGGAGGAAAGGACATAGAGAAGAAGAAGTGACCACAGTGATGACTTGGAAATTGGAAATTGGAGTGATGCATCTATAAACGAAGGAACACCAAGGACAGCAGCCAACTATAAGAAGCCAAAGGAGCACTCACAGCTCAGTGGGTAAGTGCTCGACTACTGATGAAGAGTAGGCAGTTGGGACTCGACAGCCACTCACCAGGACAAAGGGGTGACATTCAGCTCCCATAAAGATTATGGTCTTGGAGACCCAATGAGGCAGTTCTACCCTGTCCTGTTGTGTCACTATGAGTTGAAAGTGACTTGAAAGCAATGGGTTACTGGAACCTAAGAGAGAGGCATGGAATGGTTTCTCCTTCAGAGCCTCCAGAAGGAATAAACTGTTAACACCTTGACTTTGGACTTCTGGCCCTGCAACTGTGAGAAAGTCAATTTCTGTTGTTTCCAACCACCCAGGTTGTGGTGATTTGTTGTGGCAGCTCCGGGGAAACTAACATGCTTAGCATGTGAGTGGGCACTCCCTCTTCTTCTTGGCTGCTTTCTCCTCCTCTTTCTTATTCCCTCCCTCTCGGTAAGACTTTCTGTTTCTAACATTATATCAGCCTGTGTCTACCTTTCTACTCTTAGTTGACCTATTTTCTGACTCACGCCTGCCTCTCTGCTATTCTCTAGAGATGCTTCTCCAATAGATGCTATAGATACAACACCCAAATCTCGCAAATGGTTTCATGACCAAGTGGGGATTTCCACTGATACTCTCTTCTTTATCCCCACCTGCTACACACACAGTCAAAGGCATAAAAAAGACATCAGGGCTCTGGGCAAAGGAATGATTTATGCTCTTCTTTCAAGTGAGCAGCCTCAGAAAGCTCAATAATACTTTCTACTTTTATCATTCAACAGCTGTTATCTCTCCATTCTCCCAACAAACTTGCTAGGTAGTGTTTACCTTCATTGGGAAAATCCTTCACAACCAGGAGAGGGGTTGCCCACGCTCCTTCCTCTGTTCTGACTCCGTAGGTCTGCTCTCCCTTCAAACATCCATAGTCGTTGTCTTCTTCAGAGCCCCATTCAGAACTTTGCTTGCTGCTCAAGGTCCTTGTCATGGATTGAATTGTGTCTCCCCCAAAATACATGGCTGGGCCATGGTTTCTGGTATTTTATGATTGTCCTCCACTTTTGTGATTTTCCTATGCTGTATGTTAAAGAATTGGAGTGCGACTTTCAATCCTTTTGTAGGATCACCTTTCCGCTCCCCTGTAAAGGGAGTTTCCCTGGAGCATGGCTTGCACCACCCTTTATCTTTTCATCCTACAAGAAACAAAAGAAAGGGAAGCAAGCAGGGAGCTGGAAACCTCATATCACCAAGAAAGCAGCACCAGGAGAAGAGTGCAGCCTTCAGACCTGAGGTTCCTGTGCCAAGATGCTCCCTGAAATGGAGCACAAGGATTTCCTCCAGAGCCAACAAGGTGAAAGCCTTCCCCTGGAGCAGACATCCTGAATTTGGCCTTATAGCCTACTGGACTGTGTAAGAACAAACCCGCCTTTGTTAAAGCCATCCACTTGTGGTATTTCTGTTAGAACAGCACTAGCTGATTGAAACAGTCCTCTGTCTCTGATTGTTTCAGCCTTGACAACCTCTGTCTTCTTTCTGCACCATTGGTTCTGAGACCTGCCTGGCCCGATGCCCCAGTCCTGCCGTTAGGAAGCTGTGTGAGCTGGTGAGGATGCCTGCTGAATCCCTGCAAACTCTTTTCCTCTGCCTTCAAATGAAAATCTGCAAAGGGAGTTGTTAAATCTGTGATACTAAATGAAGTTTCATATGACTTCTTTGAGAGTTATTTTTGTTGTTGATAGTTACCACTGAGTCGGTTTCCAGTTCATGGCCACCTCATGCACAGCAGGAGAAAACACTACCCAGTACTGCACTGATTCATGACTGGTTATGAATCAGACCATTATCAGCCATAGGGTTTTCACTGGCTGGTTTTTGGAAGCTGTCTTAGTTACCTAGTGCTGCTATAACAAAAATACTATAGTAGATGGCTTTAATAAAGAGAATTTTACTCTGTCCACAGTCTATAAAACTAAAAGTCCAAATTCAAGATGCCATTTCAAGGAGGTGGCATTCTTGCTCTGTTGGCTCTAGGGGGAAGGTTCTTGTCATAAATCTTCCCTGGTCAACAAGCTTCTCAGAGCAAGGATCCCAAGTCCAAAGGACAAGCCATGCTGCTTGTGCTTCTGTCTTGATGGTATGAAGTTTCTATGTGTGTTTACTCCTCTCTTTTATATCTCAAAAGAGACTGATTTAAGACACAGTTTCTTAGACTGAATCCCACCTCATTCACAAAAACATAGATTGGTCTCTGATTCAAAGCATATACTTCATTATGTAAGATGTAACATTATCTGTTCAGAGTGTTTCCTCTCAATCAACATTAAAATTGAGTCTTCAGTAGCCATTCTACCTTTCTACTAGGACAGCTGCTTTGGATCTGTGGATCAGAGTTCACTGGCATGCTTCTTTGGTTCTTAAATGATTTCCTAGATTAGAACCTGTACAGAAGACCTTGACAATACAGACAGCATGCCTGACCTCCACAGGTGGTCATACTGACAAGCAAGACAAATTATTATCCATAATTTGTGTCCATTCCACTGCAGATAAATTTCTGACTCCTTCATAATAGAAGGGGCCAATACAATCAAACTTTTACCAGTTAATTGGCCAGTCTCTGCGGGTGATGGTAACTGAATGAATCTCTGCTATGGAAAGTTAGATGTTCAAAAGTAGCAGCAGCCAGATGAACTTGGGTGAGAGAAAGTTCCTATTATTGACCTCTGTCCTTGCCACCATGGGTACTTTGTTAATGAGGCTGTTGAGTGAGTACTAGTCGTTGGGGGAAGAAGCTGACTGCCATCCACAAAACATAGAATTTTGTCCACTTAGTGGAATCCTCCTCTGCAGTAGAGACCCTGTAGTGAGCATTCACAACAAATATCTTTGCATGCTGTGCCCATTCTGAGAAGTTCATCTGCATACTTCTTCCCGGAAATCCTTATAACCAATGTTTCTAACACTGTTCTTTCCAACACCCAAACCACCGGGCCAAACCATTAGTAACTTCCTATTAATCAGTGTAGATCTGTGCAGCTGGCCTTCTCTGTGAAAACAAAATACATATCCAAATGTTCCACTCAAAATTCTGCTAACCAGGAGAGTTTTCTTCAGCACTGTCCTTCAAGCTCACCCTTGAGAGGGGCTATACTGCTGCGGCTATTCATTTTCAGTTGTTATATTGCACAGAAACTATAGTATTTTCCCTCCTCAGTCAACTGGTCATAAGAAGACCACAAAAGTAGATTGATGACAAGAAGGCAGGGTAACAGGGATTGATGCTGAATGAATCTGAAGGTCAAGACCAACTTGCATAGCAGACTGGAAGTCCTTCTGAGCCTTCTCTTGCTTAGATCCTTGTTCAAATTTAGTAATCTTACAAGGTACTTGGAAGCCCCGGGTGGTACAAGGGATCAGTGTGTCAGCTGCTACCTGAAAATTTGGAGGTTCAAATCTACCCAGCTGTGCCTTAGAAAAAAGACTTGGTGATCTACTTTTGAAAAATCAGCCACTGAAAACCCAGAGGAGCACAATTCTACTCCAACACTCCTGGGGTCACCATGAATTGGAATGGGTTCAAAGACAACTGGTTTTATGGGTTACTTGGTAAATAGGCCTAAATAGCACATTCAAATGTGGTAGATATTGTCAAATCCCAAAAGTCCCACAAAGCATTGTGTCTTTTTTATTGCAGCAGAGGTCCATAGTACAACAACTCATTTTTCACGTTGGGGATAGCTTGATATTCTCCAGGCTACTGGATACCCAGAAACTTCACTGGGCTGATCAGCCCTGAATGTTCGCGCATTTTACTTCCTACTCTGATTTGCATATGTCCTATTGAACCATCCGGAAACACTGGTGGCGTAGTGGTTAAGTGCTATATCTGTTATTCCAAAGGTTGGCAGTTGGAATCCACCAGGCACTCCTTGGAAACTCTATAGAGCAGTTCTACTCTGTCCTATAGGGTCACTGTGAGTTGGAATTGACTCAGTGGCGCCGGGTGCGGTTTGGTTTTGGGTTTACTGAGACATCTAAAATAATCACGTAATTCTTAAGAAGGCATCTAAATTACTGAGATCCAACCAACACACTGCTATGAGTATCGCAGACCGATGTAGTATTAAACAAAATGTTGAGATGACTGAGATCTTTCCAGGCCATATTATGGAAGAGATCAGGAAGGCTGATGGGGCTCTGAAGCAAGACTGTAGACATGTGGTATTGTCTCTGCCTGATAAAAATCAAGTTGCTTTTGATGACCCTTACGAACAGATACGGAGCAAAAAGTTATTTGCTAGGTCAGTAGCTACATATCCGGTGCCAGAAGCTTTGTTGATCTTTTTTCAGTAAAGTTACTATATCTGGAAAAGCAGCTGCAATTAGAATCATTATCTGATAGAATTTACAATAGTCAACAGTCCTTCTCCCTTTTTCTTAGGCCAACAGGCAAGTTAAACGGATGTTGTTAGGCTTTGTTGCCTCTGTGTCTTGTCTCTGATGGTGACACTAATCTTCTGCAATTCCCCTAAGGATATGGTGGTGTTTTTCCTTTTACTATCCTGGAAAAGAGAAGGAAGTCCCAGGGATTTCCATTTGGTCTTTCCAATAATCATAGCCCTACTCCATGGGCCAAAGAGTCAAGACTGAGAGTCTTCCATTTACCAAGTATGTCCTTCAATTTACCTTCATAGACGGAGAAAACAGCCACACAACTGTTCCAGGGGCCTACCATGCTTTGAAGTTGACCTAAGATTCCGTATGTCCCTTGGCCACCATTAGACCTCACTTTCACTGGTTGACTACAATAGCATTTTGAATCTCTAGGAATTAATATCTAGTTCGAGTCAGTGCCTACTAACCCCTGAAAGTTGAAAACAAAGCCATTTGTGTCAAGTCTATTCCAACTCATGGTTATTCCACACTTGCAGAGTAGAACTGGGCTCCATAGGGTTTTCAAAGCTGTGGCCTTTCCAAAGATCACTAGGCCTTTGTTCTTAGGTGCCTGCGGATGGGTTTGAACTGCAAAAATTTCAGTCAACAACCAAGTGCTTAACAACCAAGTGCTTAACAGCATGCCCCTCCCAGGGACTAGTAATCCCTGAAAGGTCTGAGTAATTCCTTTTTTTCAGTTAAAGGCTGCAATTTTCTTCAGTGGAAGTCTTCAGTAGGTGTGTAGTCACAAGCTAATAGAGGTGACCATTTCATTACTGCATGCCCGGGGTACTAGCATCTCATGTCCCACCAGCAAGAAGTCTGGGATAGGACCAAACCCTTTCCAAAATACCAGCTTTGAATCTTTTTCCTGAGACAACTTTTGATATCAATTTCTGTGCTTGTCGAAGACCAATCAGATGACAGAAACTGCATGATTATTTAAATGGAAGAAATGCATTGTTAAAAATGTAACCCAGGTATACTTTTGTCAATTACGTAACTGGAAAAACTGAACAATTGTATCTTATTGTGAAGATAGGAATTTCATGAAGCAGCTGCTATATCCAGGGCTGGCAAAGAGAAGAGGCTGGAAGCACTAACCCAGAGAACCCTAGAGAAGGGTGCCCAGAGAGCTGAAATGCAAACCTCTTAGAAGGCGGCACTGTTCAGATGGTGCTGGTGTCTCTGAGCTTAGGGAAGGTGCCCTGTGAGCCTGGGAGCTAGACTGTTGTTAACTGCTGACAAGGCAGCCCCGACTCAGAGCATGATGAAACAAAATTCTGCCTAGTCCTGTGTCATCCCCCGGATTACTTGTGGGTCAGACATTGTTCTGTTGTGATCCATAGGTTTTCATTGGCTAATTTTCAGAAGTAGATTATCAGACTTTCTTCCCAGTCCATCTTAGTCTGGAAGCTCTGTTGAACCTGTTCAGTATCACAGCAAACACTCAAGCTGCCACCAACAGACAAGTGGTGACCACGCATGTGATACTTTGGCTGGGAATTGAACTGTGACTAGAATTCTATCACTGGACCACCCTCGACCCTACCAAGCATGATGTCCTTCTCCAGGACTGATCCTCCTGACAATGTGTCCAAAGTATGTAAGATGCAGTCTCACCATCCTTGCTTCCAAGGAGTACTCTTGACACAGCTTTGTTTGTTCTTTTGGCAGTCCACAGTATATTCAATATTCTTTTCCAGCACCACAATTCACGGGCATCAATTCTTCTTCTGTCTTCCTTTTTCATTGTCCAGCTGCATTCTCTGATGGTGCAGTGGTTGTGCTATGGCTGCTAACCAGAAGGCTGGCAGTTCAAATCTGCTAGATACGCCTTAGAAACTCTAGAGAGCAGTTCTACTGTGTTCTATAGGGTCACTATGAGTCGGAATCGACTTGATGGTAGTAGATTTGGTTTTAGGTTTTGGTTATCTGTATTCACGACCAAACACAAAACTTCAGACCAAAAAGAAAAGAAAAAACTCAAGAGATTTATTGGATAGAATTTCTGGACCTGTCAACCTAAAGAACGCCAGACCCATTCAAGTCTTTTTCATTTGGTTTTAACAATTTTTTTTTTTAAGGTGAAAGTTTACACAGTAAACGAGGTTCTCATTTAGCAATTGCTGTACAAATTACTCAGTGATATCAGCTATATTTCCCACAATGTGTCATCTTTCTCATTCACTCTGTTCTGGCTGTACTGTTTTCCAGTACTCTAGTTTCCCTGCCCCCTTGCCTTCTCATCTTTGCTTTACAGTAATTGTTGAACATTCACTCTCCTATCAGTGATTATTTCTTTCTAAGTAGTTCATTACTTATGGGCAATATTCTTTATCTTACGAGCCAGTCTGTTATTTAGTTAAAAGGTGGCCTCAAAGGGTAATTTTGGTTTAAGGTTTAAAGAGCAAGAGTCTCAGAGGAATCCTTCAGTCTCAACTGGACCAGTAAGTATGTACTTTTTAAGAATCTGAGTTCTGTTCCACACTTTCCTTCCATTCTATCAGGGTCCATCTATTATGGCCCTGATCAGAATGGTAGGTAGTATTAGCCAGCTGTTGGCTGACAGACTATTAGTCCTCTAGACTACTTTCTTCTCTAAGTCTTGGTTTGCTTCCTTTCCCTTCTTACTTTTTCTTTCTTTTTTTTTATGGATGAGTAGACACTTATATCTTAGATGGTTACTAGCAAACCTTAAAGATCCCAGACACCACTCACCATATTGGGATGTGTAGAACATACACTTTATGAACTGTACTGTATCAATTAACTGAGTTGTCCCATGAGACTATGGTCCTAAGCCTTCAGACCTAGAAAATGAGTCTCATGAAGTGTTTGGTTACATCTAATAAGTATCCTTAACAGTGTCTCCTATGTAGTGTATACAAACACACATGTGCACGTGTGCACTCACACACACACACACACACACAAGGTCTGACAATTCAGTTTGTGAAGTCATCCTAGAAAAAGTGCGACATACCTCATTGCTGAATATCACTCCAGTCACCTTCAGAGGAGGATTCCTCCTGGGAAGCTATGCATCAACACCAGCGCCTACTCCACCCTTCAAAGCAATTTGGGAACTCTTTTTCTAGGACGAGTATGTGAACGTAATTGGCAGATCTCATATATACATGTGTATATATATATATATATATACATATATGTATGTGTATATATATGTGTGTGTATATATACGTGAGTGCACACAAGCATGTACACGTCTATAGACATATATGTACTCACATTTTCATACCTATATACGTAAATGCCTACATACCTGCACATAGTTGTGTAACCACACACATATGTTTTGGTTGTTGTTTGCTGTTGTTGCAAAATTACATTTGTCATAACTTTAACCAAGAATATCTTTTTCTCTTGTGTAATTCTTAGTGACATAATTTACCTTGCTCAAGCTGCATGCACTTTACCTACATTCAGTGTTACCAGACCCATTTGCTCCTATTAACTTTTTAATGAGCATTGTGGTAAGTCTGCAAAGTTGTCTATATGCTAATCTGTAGAATCTGTAGAATCAATTCAACAGTGGTGAGTTTGGTTTTGGTTTGGGGAACTACTCCTTGGAAATCCTATGAGGCAGTTCTACTCTGTCCTACAGGGTCAGCATGAGTCAATTAACTCTATGACAATGATTTGTTGTTGTGTTGTTACTTTTTTTTGTTTGTTTTTGTTTTTAAGGGTGGCTAAAAAAAAGCAACTGCTGATCAGGACGTGGGGAAAATGAACCCTTATACTTTGCATTGTATCCAGTGCAAAATGGTACAGCCACTGTGGAAAGCCACGGTAGCCCCTCAAAAAAGTAAAAAAACAAAAAACAAAAAACAACTACTGTATGACTCAGCAACTCATCTCCTAGGTATGTACCCCAAAGATTTGAAGGCAGAGACTTGTCCACCAACTTTCATTGCAGTACTATTCACAATAGCCAAAAGGTAGAAAGAACCTAAATGCCCATCAGCAGACAAATAGAGGAACAAAAATGTGGTACATACATACAGTGGAATACTACTCAGCCAACAGGAGAAATGAAGTCTTGATACAGGCTACAGTCAGTCTGGATGGAGCTTGAAGACATCATGCTGGGTGAAATGAGCCAATCACAAAAAGAGAAATATTGTATGACCTCACTCATAAAGAGACAACAAAAGTGATTGAAGTTTATTAGTGGTTACTAGGGGTGGAAGGGAGAAGGAAAAGAGTGGTTAACAATGACAGAAAAATCGTGTTGATTAAGGGTTATTGTAATTGCTGTCAGTAAGCTATACACCTGTAACAAGAAGTTGAATTTTTGAACTGACAAACTTCTGTGATAGATATATTTACAACAATGACCACAAAAGAAAACAAAAAGTAACTCCGGGGGCTGCTTATGTACAAACACCTCATGCAGTTTGGTTCCTTAGTTAGGAGATTTAGAGTCATGGTTTCATGGGAAATTCCAATTAAGTGTCTTAATGATACGTTTAGTGCTTCTGTTTTTCCTCCTAGTTCATTAAATAGTGTCTGGAATCTTAAAAGCTTGCCAGCAGTCATCCAAGTCACAATACTTGGTCTGTATTCACTGGAAGCAACAGAGGAAGAAGCCTCAGGAATGGAAAGAGGATATGGAATGTGTGGAGAACTGTCTCCATGAACAACCACCTCCTTGGCCATGATACCAGAAGAACTAGATGGTGCCTGGCTGCCATTACTAAACATTTTGATTGAAGATTTCATAGAAGAATCCTGATCACAAGGGGGGAAATGCAGAACAGCATTTTAAATTCTCATGAGCCATAGAGGCTAGATGAACCCCTGAAAGTACTGACCTGAGATAATCAAAACTTAAGCCAAAAATATCCCATGAAGTAATCTTAAAACTGAGCAATAGTTTAGCTTAACTAGTGAAAAAGTTCTGCCTGGAGTATTATCATCCTTTAAGAACTATCTCGACAAGGTCAAGAAACCCAAGTGACATAGTAGTTAAGTGCTATGGATGCTAACCAAAAGGTCAGCAGTTCCAATCCACCAGGTGCTCTTTAAAAACTCTACAGGGTCATTCTACTCTGTTCTAGAGAGTTGCTGTGAGTCGGAATTGACTTGACGGCAATGGATTTTGGTTTTGGGATATGAGATCATCTACAACAGAAATTCAGAAGATCAGATTAGAACCGCAAGGGGCAGCGAGTTTATGTTAACGAAAGGGGACAACTCATAAAAGAAGGGTGAGAATGGTCACACAACTTGAAGAATGTAATCCGTATCACTAACAGTGTACATGTAGAAACTGTTGAATTGGTGTCTGTCTTGCTGTGTGTATTCTCAACAAGGACAACTAAATAAGTAAAGTGTAAGAAAATATATTTTTTCCTTTATTTAAACTAGACTCCTTACTGTGGCCTATGAGACCTATGAAGTCTAGCTCACCTGGACAACTTTTCTTCTTACCATATTTCACCTCATCCTGTGCTCTGTGGTTATTGTTGTTAGGTGCCGTCGAGTCAATTCTGACTCACAGCGACCCTACACTCTAGTCTCTGAACCCTTTCTGTTGGTTTCATGAACACACCGAGCTATTTCCTACCCCAGGGCCTTTTCACTTGCACTTCCCTTTACCCAGAATGCCTGCCTGCCTCTCCACAGGACAAGCCACTTCACATCCTCTACATTCCATCTCAAATTTCACTCCTTCAGATTCCTCTGCTTCCACCCTGGGCATTCTGCATCAGATTAACTGTTAGTTTTCTTCATAGCACTTATTAGCAAGTAACTTATTTTTGTGCTTACTCTCTTACTCTGTCCCCATGGAATTTAAATGCCACAAGATTAGAAACTTTGTCTGACTTGTTCATTATTCTTTTCCAAGTGCCTGGAATAACACCTGGCAGATCACAGGCATTCAACAAATATTTGTGAAACAGGGAGACAAAAAGAAAGAATAAATCCTGATTATATCCTTGTAATGGTTAGTTTTGTGTGACAAGTTGCTAGGATATGGTACCCAGTTGTTTGGTCAAACACTAGCCTAGATGCTGCCATAAAGCAATTGCATAGTATTACATGAGTTCGCCTTACATAAAACAGAATACCCTTCACAATGTGAGTTGGCCTCATTTAATCAGTTGAAGTTCATTAACATCAGAAAAGATGTTTTCTTCACAGTATAGTCAGCCTCTAGATGATACATAGAAATCCTGACAGCAATACTTTTCCCTTCTCATCACCTGGTCTACTGATTCCGGGTCGGAAAACTACAGCATATTCAGCCTGTTGCCTGGTTGCTACAGATTTTAGATTTGCCAGCTCCCCCAAGTATGTGAGTTGTTTCCTTAAAATAAATCTTTTAGTAGATATTTTACTGGTTGTCTTTCTTTAAAGAACCCTCACTAGTAGGTGGTCCCCATTTCCTGCTACTGTACAAAACTCGTTGCTGTCAAGTTGACTCGGACTCACGGTGACCATGTAGGACAGAATAGAACTGCCCCATGGGGTTTCCAACAAGTGCCTGGCAGATTCCAGCTGCTCTTTCAATTAACAGCAGTAGCTCTTAACTACTACACCACCAGGATTTCCACGATACTGTTCAGGAAAATCTGGTACCATACATGATTAAGTGCTACATCTGCTAACCAAAAAGTTGGCAGTTCATATCCACCAGACACTCCATGGGAACTCCATGGAACAGTTCTACTCTGTCCTATAGGGTCACTATGAGTCAGACTCGACGGCAGTGGGTTTTGGGTGTAAGGGTCCCTAAAATCATCCAGGGTCTACCTCAGTTCTCTTCTAGACCAGATCAGAATTGAGTAAGTCCCTTAGCTTCTGGAACCTGCTTCTCAGAGCTGACTTTGGACCTTGAACCTGACTTGGCCCAGCCCTTGAGCTCCACTGCTCAGGCAAGTCCTGGGTTGAAAAGCAGCCTGTCTCAGACTCTGCCTGACCCTTAGATAATGACCCTGTCTTTTGGGTCTAGACCAAGCAGACATCATCACTTTTGAACAGGGTGTTTGTTCTAACATTTAGACAGTGTGCTGAGTGTGCTGCAGATTTTGGAGTCGGAAAATTGTGGGATGAATCATGGCTGTTCCACTTATTTTAGGACTTACCTGCTCTGAGTTTTGATTTTCTTAACTGTAAATCAGGGACAGTGATACATACCTCTCATGGTTATTGAGAGAATCAAAGGAGGTGAAGAAATGCATGTGTGTATATGTATGTGTTTCAGTTATCTGATTACTGTCTGTAATAACAAACCACCCCAAACTTAGTAGCTTAAAATAATAACTGTTCACGAATCTGCAGGTTTGTTGAGAATAGCTCATTTCTGCTCTGCTCAGTGTCAGATGGAGTGGCTGAGGGCTGGCGCTAGAACTGATAAACTCTCACTTACATCTGGCATCTGGCCTGGGAAGATTCAAACATCTGGGAGCTAGAACAACAGAAGCTGCTTAAACCCCTCTCTCTCTGTGTATATATTTCTATGTTGTCTCTCCAGATGGTGGCTTCAGGATAGTCACACATCTTGAACATCAGCTCAGGGTTCACAACTCATGTGTCCCAAGAAAGAAAGCCAAGGGGGGAGCTGTAACCCTCTGATGACTGTTACTGTGACCCCCCCAACCCTGTGTGTGTCAACTTGCCTAGGCCACGATTCCCAGTATTATGTGTTTTTCTACCATTTTATCATCTGATATGACTTGTCTAACTAAAAGAAAAAAATAAAATAAACCTGCTATCATCGAGTCTAGTCTAATTCATAGCGACCCCGTGAGAAAGAGTAGAACCACCTCACGGAGTTTCCAAGCAGTTCCTGCAGTTTAAACTGCCAACCTTTTAGTTAGCGGTCGTAGCATTCAACCACTCTGCCATGATGTTAATGAGGCCAGATTAGAGGCAGCTAGTTAACGAGGCAGGACTCAGCCTACGAGGTTAGGTTGCATCTTGAGTCAATATCTTTTGAAAGATAAAAGAGAGAGGAAAGCAGAGAAACATTGGGGGAATTTCCTAACACCCAGAAAACAGAACCAGGGCAGAGCTTGTCCTTTAGACCCTACACTAAGATGCTCCTTGGCCCGGGGAAGACTGATGACAAGGATTTTCCCTCAGAACCAACAGAGAGAGAAAGCCTTCCCCTGGAGCTGGCACCCTGAGGACAGAATTCCCGCCTCCTAGACTGTGAGAAGAAATTCTGGTGGTGCGGTGGGCAAGTGCTGTGGCTGCTAACTGAAAGATTGGCAGTTCAAATCCTCCAGGCGCTCCTTGGAAACTACGGATCAGTTCTACTCTTTCCTACAGTGTTGCTATGAGTCAAATTTAACTTGACGGCAGTGGGTTTGGCCTTTGGGGTTTAGATTGTGAGAGAACACATTTCTCTTTTAACGTCATCCGCTTACGGTATTTCTGTTATAGCAGCGCTAGATAGCTAAGACAATGACCAAGACTTGGAAGTCACAAATCATCACTTCTGCCACCTTCTATAAGTTGACACAGTTACAGAAGAGAAGGATGAACTTTCCAGAAGCTTGAGAACCTAAGGTTTGTACAACTCTGAGTACTATATATCTCTCACCTCTGCTTGGGCTGCTCTCTGGCTCAAGGCTGGTGCAGGTTGGAGCTGAGGAGGCCAGGATGCAGCCCTGACTTCTTCCCTCTCTGGAGGGACGGCCATCCAAGCGGGTCACAGGGAAATTCACAACTTCTTCCAGCTGGGGGTGGGGCAGCCGTCTTGAGAACGTAATCTTTTCCCTCTGATGGCATTAGAGGGTCTTTTCACTTGAAGTTTCCAAAATACTGCTACGTGAGCTGTCCTAGCAAGGTCAAGTGGGACCAGGCCGTAAAAGAATACTGACAGAAATTATAAAAGCCAATAAATACTAAAGCCGCTCTGCCACTGGTCAGCTGAAGACCTGGGCAAATTGTTGAACTTCCTTGGATGTTCCTTCCCTGTCTGGCAGATGAAGACTTTGGAAATTACGAAAAGTATGGAAAAGAGTTCAGCTGACAGAATAAAAGGTATTCATAGTCCCTTGCGGAAACCTGGTGGCATAGCGGTTCAGTTCTGTGTCTACTAATCAATAGGATGGCAGTTCGAATCCACTAGGCGCTCCTTGGAAACACTACGGAGCATTTCTACTCGGTCCTGTAGTGTTACTGTGAGTCGGAAGCAAGGAGGTAGTGGGTTTGGTTTTGGTTTTTAAAGTCCCTTGCGGCTTTGAATACCTCTGATTCTCACCAGGGAAACGCTGTCACCAAGCCACTTCTTTTGGGCTGCTGTTCCCAGTGGGTCTGGAGACAGGGGAAGCTGTGAGGATCGCTGGCAGGGCAAACAGTGTAGGCGACCATAGGAAGGCTCTTCCGGGAGCTTTTATGAACCGGTTGGCTCATCAGGTCTCTCCCCTGGTGGCCGCTCGACTTGGAGGTCTGGGTGGGGTGCTGCTCCCGAGGGCACAGGCTGCCAAACTCCCACCCACTGCCAGCGGCGGCGCCCCCGGGAGCCCACGGAGCACAAGGAATTCAAAGGGCTTCCCAAGTACAGGTGTGTGCATTCCGGGCCCCACAGCGGCCTTCGCTCGCACCCTCTCGGGGGCCGTTTGTCCAAAGGCATTATGCAAACAGCTGCGTTGTCTCCTGCTCCGGGTGGCGTCTCGGTTTGCTTTGGAGAGTTTCTTGGTGAGAGGGTGCTGGGTCTGAGAGTCCCGAGCTGGCTGAATCGCGGCAAGCTGAGCTTTTCCTGCCGCCCTGTGCTGGCAGCGGCGGGAAATAGCAGGAGGAAGCCTAGGAGAGCGATTCTTACCCACGATTAGACCCAGACCCCATGTCTCTTAGGGAGGCCCCAAAGAGAAGACTCGACGTGCAGCAGGATCTCAATGCACAGAAGTCACAAGCACTCCTGCCGGACCAGAGTGTGGGAAGAGGAGTTCCGCCGTCGGGCCTCTAGGTGGCGTCACTCTCCTCATGCACCGGTCAGTGTAACCCTTGATTTCAGAACAGTGAGGAGGTGTGGGAAGGAGACAGGACAGAGTAACACCCAACTTCTCTTCCGAGTTGATCAAGTCCCCACATGAAGTGCCAACAGAGAGCCCGAGAGAAGCAAGTGTCTGAATTACAGTTTGAGATCTAGAAGGAAGGTATCACTATATCCACTGGCGAAGAGACCGGGTAGGACAGAGTAGAACTCCCCTTTACAAGGGTTTCCAAAGCTGTGATCTTTATTAAAGCAGACTGCGACATCTTTCTCACTAGGCGTGACTGGTGGATTCAAACTGCCCTCCTTTCAGTTGGCAACTGAGAGGTTAACCATTGTGCCACCAGGGTGCCTTGGAAGGCAACTCAACCAGCCAGAAAAGCCATGGCCCAAGGTCTGAGTTCTGCTTCCAGCTTTTCCCCTTCTAGCTGCCTGTCTTGTTTATTCACTCCTTTCTTAGTTCCTTCACTCACGCTCTGTTAGTTCCTTCTACATCATGTGTCAAGCTGCAGAACAGGATACAGATACGACAATTAAGCCCGCGAATTTGGTTGTTCTTAGTGCTGTATACCTCATTGCTGAATATCACTATGGTCACCTTCAAAGTATTCCCCTTGGGAAGCTGTGCACTGACGCCGGTGTGTACTCCACCCCACAAAGCAATTTTGGAACTCTCTCAGGAATGGCCGTTGCACACAGTGGCATGGTGGCTAGTTCTCCAACTTAATTGTGTAGTTGTCTGTGAAGGAGTTTTTAATGAGTAAACAAATAACTGTACTGGAACACCCTCCCTACTCACCTGATCTGGCCCCCAACGACTTTTTTCTTTACCTGAAGAGAAAGGAAATATTGAAAGGAAGACATCTTGTTGACATTCAGGACATCAAGCATAATATGACAACAGCTCTGATGGCCATTCTAGCAAAAAGTTCCAAAATTGCTTTGAAGGGTAGACTAAGTGCTGGCAGTGGTGCATAGCTTCCCACAGGGAGGATTTCAAAGGTGACTGTAGTGGTATTCAACAATGAGTTACGTAGTAGCACTTTTTCTAGGATGAGTTCATGAACTTAACTGGCAGTCCTTGTATACAGAGATGAATACCAAATCCCAAACAAGCCATTGCAGCAGAGTTGATTCCAACCCATACCCTCCCTATAGGACAGAGGAGAACTACCCTATAGAGTTTACAGGGAGCAGCTGGTAGATTTGAACTACTGACCTTTTGGTTCACTGCTGAGCTCTTAACCACTGAGCCGCCAGGGCTGCCCATTATTCCCCTCTCCTTCAAATAGCATTTCTTCAACTTGACTGTCAAGGGAGAGAACAAACGTGTGGTTTTTCAGGTGTGCTTGAAGAAAGCAGTATGATAAGCAGATAATTATAATGCAGTATTGTGTGGTTATAGTAGAGGCATGCACAAGATTTGATAGAGGTTCAGGAGCGGGATATTAACTCTTCCAAGAAACTTGAAAGAAGTCTCACAGAGAAACTGAATCTCACTGAAGGGGAGGCTTTGGAGAGACGGGACTGATGGACAGTCTGACAGTGTCAGCAGATTCAAAGACCTTGAGGCAGGAAAGTACAGACCATATTTAGGGAATTTTATCAATATTTTCAGAGGATGTGACCATCTACATTGAAAACACTGCAGAATTATCTAAAAAATAATTAGAGCTAATAAGAAAATAAAACCCTGGTTATATAGTGGTTAAGAGCTATGGCTGCTGAAAGACTAGTAGTTCAAATCCACCAAATGCTCCTTGGAAACTCTATGGGGCACTTCTACTCTGGCCTATAGGGTCACTTTATTTAGGGAAAGAAAAAAAATATTGGTAACAACAATAGCAGCAACAACGGAAGACCAAGAAGAACCTAAGAAGAAGCGTGAGATGTAGATGACCACAATGACAGCCCTTCCTGAAAGCTGTGTGGAGAAGGAGGAGGAGGAAAACACCCAAAATGCATGCAACTTTGACATATAATGAGAGGCAACGACTTCCACACATCAAACATGTATTCTCAATAAAAAACAGGGAGCAACTGGGTAACTGTTTGGAAGACATGCAAAACAAGGTTCCTGTCTCCCATCGTAAAACTGAAAACACACACAAAAAACAAATCTGCTGCCGTGGAGGAGATTCTGACGCTGGGTGACCTCACATATTACATAATAGAATTGCTCTATAGGGTTTTCTCAGCTGTAATCTTTATGGAAAGGAGCCCAGGCAGCATTAAGCGATTGGCTTCTCACCCGAGCGTTGGTAAATTGAATCTACCCCACTAGCTCCACAAGAGAAAGACCTGGCCATCAGCTTCTGCAAAGACTACAGCCAAGAAAACGGTGTGAGACAGTTCTACTCTGTCACATGGGGCTGTGGTGAGTTAAAATCAACTTGATAGCACTGAAAAATAACAATTTACAAGGAAGCAGATTGCCAAGCCTTTCTTCTGCTGCACCACTGGATGGATTGGACAGGATGACCTTTAGGTTAGTAGTTGAAAGCTAACCATTTGTGCCACCCAGGGACCTTCTTACATCATACTTCCAAATTAGTTTCCAAAAGATTCCATTCCTTCTCCTCCTTCCCTTCTAACTTCAAGTCTCCTTGGAGAATCCTTGTCCAGTTCTGTGTTCCTAGGCTAACCCCTCAACAAGGACAGAAGCCTCAAAAACTGTTGTAGACAAATCCACGCTGCATGCATCCTTCAGTGAGAAAACTTGGACAATTTCTTTTGCATTTTTGAAGAGTAGGATTGCTGCTTTCTCAGATAAGGAGACTTAGGAAAACAACTGAGGTTAAAATTGGCAGATGGCATCTAACTAGATCACTGAGGAATGAGCTGTTCAGCACGGATACTACAAATATGTTACTTACACAGTCTCCATCTGGCTTGGTGGCGTAGTGGTTAAGTGCTACAGTTGCTAACCACAAGTCCAGTAGTTCAAATCTATCAGGCACTCCTGGGAAGCTCTATGGGATAGTTCTTCTCTGCTCCATAGGGTCACTGTGTGTCAGAATGGACTCAACGGCAGTGTGGTTTTTCCTTGGGGGGCAGGCAGTGGCACACATGCTACCACAGCCATTGAGTTGATTCTGACTCATAGTGACCCCGTAGGACAAAATAGAATGGCTCCATAGCGCTTCCGAGGAGCACCTGGTGGATTTGAACTGCCAACCTTTTGGTTAGCAGACATAGCAGTTAACCACTATGCCACCAGGATTTCCTTTTTTTGATATATTCCCTCTGAAAAGGGAGACATGTTGTTCAGACGTTATGTGAGTGAATTCTTTCTTTCAAAGTCTGGTAACCAACAAGTAGGTGATTTTTAATGGAGTTGTTCAGCTTGTATTTTTAATTCTAAAGAGATGCTGGGTGGCAGAGGTGTGCAAGGCTATTGGCAGGGATAGGTAGAAGGCTGAGCCCTCTCTCTCCTCAGCCCCTCGCCCCAACCTGTACTCTGGCTTCTCCTCAGAGGACCAAGAGGCAACTTGGCTGGTGTCCCAGGCAGCTGCCCCCCAAGGGGAAGCCACCCACGCTTCCTTCATTTCTTTGGGGCTAGAGCTACCTGCTGAGAAAAATGCCTTCCAAACACCACAAGAAAAGGAGGATGAGACATTGGAACAAAAGAATCTGAGGGTGTGGTACTTACCACCTAGACCAGCCCCGGGGTTCTAACCAAATTTACAGGGTAATTCCATCTTTCAAGCATAAATCCAATCTTGTCTAGAAGTTTATGGGCAACTTAGGGTTTCCAGCCACAATTTCTTGACTGGTAGAGTGAGAACAACCATCATGTGTTAAGAAATAGGGATGGGTCCTTTAACATCCTAGAACCCTATGGAAAGACCAGGGAAGTTAGGTGGTGACATGGCCCCAAAGACTTACATTGCAGTGGGAATCTCAGGTTGCTATAACCCACCCTTCCCCACTAGCCCTGCTCCGGCATCCCAGGCTCTGAGCCGTTGTGCCCATTTTTTGTAACCTCCCATTCTGCCGCAAATGAGCCCTGGTGCCCCAAACGCTTAAGCACTCTTCTGCTGACCAAAGTGTTGGTGGTTCAGACCCACCTAGCAGCTCCAAGGGAGAATGATCTATAGCCCTATAATGCTTGAAAAAAGCAATCCGTCGCCTTCTACTCAATTCCAACTCAAGTGACCCCTACAGGACAAAATAGAACTACCCTATAGGGTTTCTGGAAACCCTGGTCATGTAGTGGTTAAGTGCTACAGCTGTTAACCAAAAGGTCAGTGGTTCATATCCACCAGGTGCTCCTTGGAAACTCTATGGGGCAGTTCTACTCTGTCCTATAGGGTTGGTATGAGTAGGAATCAACTAGATGGCAATGGATTTGGCTTTTGTTTTTTATTGTTTTATCTTTTGTATAGGGTTTCTAAGGAGTGGCTGATAGATTTTTAGCTGCTGACCTTTTGGTTAGCAGTCAAGCTCTTAACCACTGCACCACAGGAAACCCAATAGGGCCATTCTACTCTGTTACATGAGGTTGCTATGAGTTAAAACACACTCAACCACACCCAACAATTCTGCCACGAAGTCATCACGCAAGTGCTTCCCCTGTCAGTGGTGTTGCAAGGGTGATTGTTTTTGTGGCTTGTGACAACATTTTGACAATATTGTGGCTATTATACCAGAATTTTTTTTTTTTTAATACACATACTGTTTTATGACATTAGCTGACAACCCCGTGACATGTAAATACTCTCTCTTCTCAACCTTGGGTTCTCTATTGCCAGCTTTCCAGTCCCCTCCTTGCGTCTGCGCCGGCACATCCCTTCAGTCTTGGTTTGCTTTATAGGGCTGTCCAATCTCTGGCTGAAGGGTGAAACTCGGGAGTGACTTCATTACTGAACCCAAAGGGTGTCCTGGAGCCACACTCTCAAGGTTTCTCTAGTCTCTATTAGGCTAGCAAGTCTGGTCTTCCTTTTTTGCGTTAGAATTTTGTTCTACATTTTCTCCAGGTCTGTCCGGGACTATCTGTTGTGATCTCTGTCAAAATGGTTAGTGGTGGTAGCCGGGCACCATCTAGTTGTACTGGACTCAGTCTGGTGGAGGAGGCTGTGCTAGTTGTGGCAGATGAGGCCTTGAACTCACCTTTCCATTGTGTCTTTAATTCCTCATTCTCCTTTGTTCCTACAGACAAAACACCAGAAACTTTGACAAAATCAGTGCCTGTTAAAACACCACAGCAAGGGAAAACAACAGTGCATGCTTGAAGCGTCATGCTGAGGAAACCAGATGATTGGAAGCGTTGTCGTAATTGGCTAACAACGGCAGCCCTGACCAGAGGGCCTTGGAAGGTTAAAAGAGCAAATGAGCTTAGAGCTTTAGCTTGTAGGTATATTGAGACATGTAAGCTAGACTTACAGAAAAAATGCTTTTGCTGTTATAACTAACTATACTACTTAAAAATAAATAAACTTCTGCTGAAGCGCTGCACAGAAATTTTATAGACAGTCATTTCGGTGTCACCTCTTCCGACAGTGTCACCCGGCACAGTCTGCACCCCTGCACCTCACTAAAGCTGTCACTATGCTCTATTTGGGGTACTCTTTCTGTTTGTCGATGGGCCCACTCCTATACCTTCTTTAAGTCTCAAATTTAACATCATTTTCTGGAGGAAGTCTCCACCCAGCACCCAATCTCCACCTCCAAAATTTAGGTTAAGGGATAATTAAAAGGTAATTACATGTCACTGAACACTACATATGAAGATGGTTGAAATGGCATGTATTTTATTAACTATGTGTTTACCACAATAAAAAAAACAAACAACCACAAAACTACACGATTAAGCATGAGACCAGGCTTTCTGGAAATCAATAGCCTGGAACTACTGAACCTCTCTTAATACAAAACAATTCTCTCCTCTACAAGGCATGAGTGAACTTAGAAAAAAGGAAGGAATGAAGAGGAAATCACTGTGAGAAGGGGCAGTGGCAGCTGTTGGGGGGCATCCACTCAGCCCAGGCACCTAGTCTGGAACGCTTGTGGGAAACCAGACAGAACCTCCGGTTCAGAGAAAGGAAAGATCAGAGAACCCCTCCCCTTTTTAAAATTGTAATTTAGGTACAAATTTACATTACAAATTTGTTTCTTATTCAAAATTGTAGACACAAATTGTTGTTGTGATGTTGGTTGCCGTCTCCCCAACGTGTCATGTTCTCCCACTTTCCGTTTTCACTCTGGCTTCCCTGTGTCCATTCATCCAGGTTTCCAGTCTCTTCTGCTTTCTTGTCTTTGCTTTTAGGCCGGTGTTGTCTGTTAGGTCTCCTTTCCTTGACTAAACTAAGAAGCACATTCCTCACATCTGTTTTTACTACTTGTTTTACGGGCCTGTCTAATCTGTGGCTGAAAGGTGAACTTAGGAAGTAGCTTCAGTGCTGAGTTAGCAGGGTGTCTGGAGGCCATAGTCTTGGAGTTTTATTGGTTCCATTGGTCTATAAACTCCAAAAAACCCAATGCTGTCGGGTCAACTCCAACTGATAGTGACACTACAGGACAGAGTGTAACTGCCACATAGTTTCCAAGGAGTCCTTGCTGGATTCAAACTGTCAACCTTTTGGTTAGCAGCTGTAGCACTTAACCACTGTGTTACCAGGGTTTCCTTTGGTCTATGTATCTGTCATTTTACCCATACTGGGCTGTTTTGACTTCCATGGCTGCATAGGAGATTCTGAGATTAGGAAGTGTGTGGCTTCCTCCTTTGTTCTTTTTCTTCAACAGTGCTTTGCTCATCTGGAGCCTTTTTCCTTTCCCTGTTAAAGTTGGTCATTAGGTTTCCATCTCGTTAAAGAATTTTGCTTGTATTTGGATCAGTATTGCATTACATCTGTACATCAATTTGGGTAGGACTGACATTTTCAGAATGTTAAGGCTTCCTATCCATGAGCCTGGCGTGTTTTCCATTTATGTAGATCTCTTTTGCTTTTCTGTGATAGTGTTCTGTGATTTTCTTTGTATAGGTCTTTCATGTCCTTGATTAGATTGGTTTTTATCTTTTCAGAAGCTATTGTAAATGGTATTGATTTGGTGATTTCCTTTTGGAAGTTCCTTTTGTTGGTATACAGAATTGATTTTTGTATGTTGGTCTTACATCCTGTTACTCTGCTGAATCTTTCTATTAGTTCCAGCAGTTTTTTTGCAGAATCTTTGAGGTTCTGTATGTATAGGATTGTATCATCTGCCAATAGGGATAGTTTTACTTCTTCCTTTCAGAGACCTGTGTTTAGAATTGGAACCCACTAAGAGCTATAACTTCAGGAAAGAATGAACTATGAAAAAATGTCTGCCACACAAAGAAGATAACAAGAAAAATAGTTCTGGGTGATTCTTGGTTCTAGCAGGTGAAGAAGAGTCAGAAAACACAGTCAAAAGACTGAAGTCATGAATATGGTCTTGTCCTCACATTGTTAGTGTAGTGATTAAGTGCTACATCTGATAACCAAAAAGTCAGCAGTTCAAATCTGCCAGGTGTCCCTTGGAAACTCCATGGAGCAATTCTACTCTGTCCTCTAGGGTTGCTATGAGTCAGAATTGACTGTACAGCAGTGGGTTTGGGTCACATTGTTCACAAATGAATAGACATTAAATAATTACTAGATATTGCATAATAATAACAAATTATTGTTAATTCTTTTGAGGGTATGATAATGGTACTGCAGATTTGATTTTTAAAAACATACTTATCTATTAGAGATACATACTGAAATATCTGTAGGTACAAGTATATGTGGTAGAGTATACTCATCATAATAATATAGGAGGGGGTGTGTGAATGAGGGTTATCAACAAATCTAGATTGGCCTTGAGTTCATAATTGTTGAGACTGGGTGATGGATGTATGGGGTGTTATTATATTATTTTTTCTACTTTGGTTACAACTTTAAACTTTTTCTATCACATTCTAGAAAATATGATAAAGCGGACCAGGTAGGCAACACTTCAAATGCATGAAAAAAATAACGCAAATCCTTTCTGAAGGCACTTACCTTCATCAGAGACTTCAGAAAATTCCCGTTGGTAGCATTCCAACACGGATGAGTTCACAGTTGAAATACACAAGACAAAACAAGGTTTCCAGACCAAGAGTCAACAGAGAAGGCTATAGAGCCAACATAAATACATCTAAAATGTTCAAGGAAATTAAAGAGATAACTGAAAACATGAAAAAGGATTGAGAGGCCATCAAAAAGATCAGGATAATTCTATCAATAGCACCTTATGTTGTTTCAGACAAGGTCTTCTTATGAAAACCATTAGGCAATCTGTTTGAAAGAAATAGAACACCGTCAATGCAGACTTACAGAAAGAAAGAAAGAAAAAGGTAGCAGCGAGAGATGAGTCCAGTCTGTGGGACTCCTGTTCCTCTCAAGACAATGGACAACTCTGAAAGAAAGCAGTGGGTAAGAGACTGGTAAGTGTATCCGTTTGTTGACAGTTTTCAGAATTAGGACCTGCTAAGGAAACAGCAGAAACCCTGGTGGTGTAGAGGGTAAGTGCTGTGGTTGCTAACAAAAGGTCAGCAGTTCAAATCTGCTGGGCAGTTCTTGGACTCTATGGAGCAGTTCTACTCTGTCCTATAGGGTTGCCATGAGCAGGAATTGACTTGATGGCGGTGGGTTTGGTTTTGGGTTAAGGGAAAATCAGGAATTTCTGAGTAGTGCATTTAACTGCTCAGCTACTAACGCAAAGGTTGGCTGTTTGAACCCTTCCAGAAGCATGGCAGAAGAAGGGCCTGGTGACCCACTTCCCAAAGGTCACTGCCTTGAAAATGCTATGGAACACAGCTCTATTCTGCACCCATGGGATTGACATGAATCCAAATACACTCAGTGGCAATTGTTTCTGGTTTATTTATTTATTTTGGGTCTTTAAGGAAGAGGTTGAGTCCTTGGGTGGTACAAACAGTTAATGCTCTCAGCTGCTAACCTACAGGTTGAAAGTTGGGCCTACCCAGAGGCACCTTGGAAGAAAGGCCTGGTGATCTACTTCTGAAAAAGCTGAAAAAACTCTATGGAGGACAGTTCTACTGTGACACACAGGAGGCCACCATAGGTTGTAATGGATTCCATGGCAGCTAATTTTGGTTTAAGGAAGTAGTGTTTATCTTAATAAAAGATAACTGGATTCTCAACTTGCTTTTGAGTTCTGTTGTGGTATGTTGCCTTGATTGAAATATATAGTAAAAATCTCACACAGACATGAAAGCATATTTTAATAGCCTCTTCAGATAATCAGGGACAGTTTTCTTCAAAACCCACTGCTATTGAGTCAATTCTGACTCATCGTGACCCTATAGGACTGAGTAGAACTGCTCCATAGAGTTTCCAAGGAGCTCCTGGCAGATTCAAACTACCAACCTTTTGTTTTGCAGATGTAGAGCTTGACCACTACACCATTAGGGTTTCCTTTTTCTTCAACACTATACCAGAATTCAACAAGTTGAAGTTTCTTCAAGGTTTATTACAGTGTGGAATCTGAAACCAGGTCAGTGCTTTCCATACTCACACTTTAAAATGCATTGGTATCTTAGTCAGCTAGAATTGCTATGACAAAAATACCACAAGTGAATGGCTTTAACAAAGAGAAATTTATTCTCTCACAGTCCAGTAGGCTACAAGTCCAAATGCAGGGCATCAGCTCCAGGGAAACCGACAAAGGGTTGTACCTTAAGAGAAGAATGAACTAGGAAAAATTACCTGGGGACTCTGGAGGAAGGTCTTTGTCAATATTCTTCCTTTGGTCTGAGAGCATCTCAGCATGGGAACCTCAGGCCCAAAGGGACACGCTCTGTTCATGACACTGCTTTCATGGTGGTATGAGGTCCCCAACTCTCTAGTTGCTTCCATTTCCTCTTATCTCTTGCAGGATAAAAGGTGGTACAGGCCGCACTCCAGGAAAACTCCCAGTACACTGGATCAGAGAGGTGAGCGGAGCAAGGGTATTACCATCTCACCCTAATTCTCTTTAACATAACCCAGTCTTGACCTATTAACCACAGGCAGAGACTAGGATTTACAACATAGAAAATCACAAAAGGGAGGACAGCCACATGACACTGGGAGGCATAGCCCAGCCAAATGGCTACATACCTTTGGGGGGGACATAATTCAGGCCATGACAACTGGTTCATCTTGTACTCTGAATGACCTTTAACCTGTGTGTGATTTTATAGTACACATTGATTATTTGGAAAATACTGGTTCATTCAGTTATACAGATTTGCCAAATGTGATGTATTTCATTGTATAATACATAAAACTCACATTCGCTGATATCACCACCAGTTTCATTAGAAAAATCTTTAAGGTTTGGAAAGTTGGCAACTTCGTGACAGCAGATACAAGGTTTTCAAAATTTTAACTTTTATATTAAACCTTGAATTTCTCCACTGATAACAAATTGAGGAAATACCTGTCCAACACTTAAATTATAGTTTGTCTGCTAGTTATTTTCTCAAGTAGAAAGACAAAGCAGCTAGCTCCATACCCAACTCAAATAATCTCACAAGTCTTTTTTTCTTCTGAAACTTACACTCCAGGCCCTGGTGGCACAGTGGCTAAGAGCTTGGCTGCTAATCTTTGACCTGGAAGATAATTAGAAATGTGTCTTTGAATTTCCAGGATATTTTTTATTATTATTATTTTATTTGTAGTCATCTTTATATTAATGATGTCTCAGTAAAAAGACTTCCTTGACAATATGACCTCTAAAATACCAGATTTTTGGAAATTTGAATCTTGCATTATGGCCTAGTACTGGATCAATCTGCTTAAATGTTTCTCTCGTTCTTGAAGAGATGGTGTATTTTCCAGTTTGGAGGCTCAGTCTCTCTACCTAAGCATCGAACCGTCAGATGAAGTTTGTCAAGAAGTGTTACTTTAATTTTCTCTCTTCTTGAAGATTTTTTTCCTATTAGTGTCTTGGTTATTGAGCAAGATTTTATCTCCCCTTATCATGATGGAGCTACTGCCATCCAGTCGATTTCTACTCATAGCAGGCCTATGGTTGTTAGTTCAAATCCACCAGGTGCTCCTTGGAAACTCTGTGGGTCAGTTCTCTTCTGATCTATAGGGTCACTATGGGTCGGAATCCACTTGACAGCAGTGAGTTTGTCTGGGAATTATACAAACACTCTTAACATGACAGTGGCCATTTCGAGCCACCATAAGCTACTTATCACAACTCTGCCTAACCTTTTGTACTAGGGGATATAATGTTAACATTCTGAGTCCTTTAATCTAGAAGTGACCTAAGAGTATATCCACATCAAAGAGATAAATCACAGAAAACCATGAGAAAACAGAGGGAGCAGAAAACCGCTCCTTTTCAGATAAGGAATTAAACAGATGTGGATGTCTTTAACTCTGAGGTTAAAGAGATTAACCTCCCTTAGTACAAACTATAAATACTCCAGTAAAGCTCAGTTCTGGGCTCTTGGCTGTGATGACCATTAGCCCTCGATCCCCTTTTTGTGTGTCTGTCTTTTTCCTTAATCTTGACGTCGCCCCCGTCTCTGACCCTGTTTGTAGGGGAACTCTCCATAGCCGACAAGTTTGACTATCATGATGGATTTTTCAGTTTCTCTTTATAGTTCTGTGTTTTATGTATTTGGGGACTGTGTATAAGATGAGAAGAATATGAAGGGGTCTTCACGAATTTAGTAATTCTTTTGACTTAGATTACTGTAGGAGCACTGTTTTCTCTTAGGTATTGTCTTCTTTTTTCTGTCTACTCCCCCATTCCATGTACATACACACACTTTTTCTGTCAAATTAAACAAGGCAAATTAATCATAATTATTGGCTTATAGCACATTATCATTAATGGTTCAAATGAAGTAGACTTTCATTTTATCTATTTATATGTACCCCCATAGTCATCACTGAGGGCCCAAATGAGCACGTTATAGGTAACCGATGCCTGCTAGCCAAACCCAGCCCCTTACCTCCTTCCTGCTCTCCCAACAATCCAGTCATTTTATGTACTTGGTTTTTACACCCACACACACATGCATGCAAGCGCACAAATTAAACCCACTGCCATTGAGTCAGTTCTGACTCATAGTGACCCTATAGGACAGAGTAGAATATACAGATACATCAAAATAATATAGTTGCTAGTTTTGCCTTGTAGTTAAATCTTTCTATAAATGATATGAAATCAAGATGACAACAAGATGATGTTCTATAGGCATTTAATTGGCAAAAATTAATTAAATATCAAGTGTTGAAGAAGATGTGGAAAACAAGATCTCTTATACCTTGACAGGTGATGTATAAATTGATACTGTTGCTCTATAAAACAATTTGATGTTATCTTGCAAACTTCAACTATAGTTACAGGCAACAAGGTGAATGAATCTTAGAAACCCGTAATGGAATATATTTTCCTAATTAGTAGTGATATTTATCATGTCTTCATATATATATAGAATCATATATGATTCTGCTTCTGTGACATACCTGTTTGTGTCTTTTACCCATTTTTCTAAAAGATTGTTGTCTTTTTCTTGTCGATTTGTTGGCGTTTTTTTATACACTATTGAAACAAATCCTTTGATGTCTTGCGAGTAAATCATTTCACTACTTGCAGTTATTCTCTCACTGTCTTTAGTGGTATTTTGATGATCAAAAATTCTGAGTTTCAATGTGGTGAAATAACAATACCATCTTACTTTAGAATCAAACTTTTGAAAATTCCTGTTGCATAGTATTATCTTGTAGATTTCTACTGCATTGGTAATTATTTCTTCTTTTTATTCTTTGTAGTATTTATGTGTTCTCTTTTTATTTGATCACTGGATTCAGAAAGTTATTTACATAGTTATTCTTTACAACAGATTAATATTTGGTTTCGTAGATTCTTTTATTTCTTTGTTGCATATTTTGGTTTCTGTCCGTGTCTTTTCGTGTTTCCTCATACTTTATTCAGACCTGTTCCTTTTTCAACCTTTTAAGCTGGGCTGTAGTTTGTTACCTTCCAGACTTTTGTTCTGTGATATTTTTCCTAATGCTCATAAGATTTTATATATGATGTTTGCAGTATTAAGTTCTCTGTAATTTTATTTTATTCATAACTTATTCTGTTTTCATAGAAGTTAATCTGAAGCACAGTTTTTGAATTTCTGAATATGGAAAAATTATAGCCAGAATGCTTCTTGGAAGCAAGGATGTCAGGACTATGTCTCACGTACTTTGCACGTGTTGCCAGGAGTGATCAGAACCTAGAGAAGGACGTCACGCTTGGTAAAGGAGAGGGTCAGTGAAGAAGAGGGAGACCCTCAGCAAGATGGATTGACACAATGACTGCAACAACAGGCTCAAACACAACAGCAGTTGTGAGGATAGCACAAGACCAGGAAGTGTTTTATTCTGTTGTGCATGGAGTTGATACAAGGTAGAATCAACTCGACAGCCCTTCTAACAACAAAAATATGTGTTCTAAATTTTTTCAGTTAAATTAATTTTAATGGGGTTGTAATAAGAGGATATGACTTATATACTTTGCATGCTTGAAAAACTGTTCAATTTTTCTAAATATTTTATATGTGTCAGAACAATGAGTACTTTCTAATTTTTTTTCTATAGACTTCTGTACATCGATTTGTGATATTCAAATATTCTACTCTTTGCTAATTTTTTGAGTCCTTGGCCTATTAGTAATTAAGAAGGGTGAGATAAAATCTTCCATTGTGGTGATAGAATTTTTCTAACTCTTCTTGTTTCTGTTTTTATTTTTTTTGCTTGTATTTCCTGGTAATTCAGATCTTTGATTACTATATTATGTCTCTGTCTATTCCTAATAATGATTTCTATCCTAAATTCATTGTTTCATTAATATTTAACAGATATTAGCATTGTTTCATCAGTGTCTAACTGGTAAAAAATTTCTGCCTATGTGTGTTCTTGTGCTTTAGAAGTAACCCTTATTAACAGCAAACATCTGTTTTTGTTTGTTTTTAGTCAAACTAATGCCTATCTTTTAAATAAACCTAGTCCATTTACTTTTATGGTGGCTATTTGTGTATTTGGGCTTATTTCTAGTATTTTATCTTTTGCTTCTTTTTTAAAATTGAGGTATTTGTACTTATTACTTGTTCACTTTCTCCTCTTTTTTAAAATCACAATTCATTTGAAATTTATAGACTATCACTTTTATCTAGTCAGTGATTATCTTTGAAGTTTTACCATTTTAAAATATTGTAAAGTGAAAAATATCTTGACACCAATTTCTACCTCTTATAACAACAAAAGAATATAAGAACTTTTGTTCTTTCATCCTGACTCTACACAGTAGGTATCTTGCGTCTCAGACCTTCTTACTGCATTTCTTTTCTTTTTTAAAAGTATATCTTTTGCAAGTATCTTGTAGAAAGATTCCTTGGCTATAAAACATCCTGAGTCTTTCTTTATCTGTAGCTATTTTTACTTCACCCTCATTCTCAAGTAGCAGTATTGTCATGTACTCAATTTTAAGTTGACAGATATTTTATCTTAATAATTTCTTAATAATATTTCATTGTCTTATGACTTCCTTGTCTGTTACCGGGAACTTTTAAAAATTATTATGTAAAACTTCAAACATAAAATGTGAGGAATAATATAATTAATTCTCATCCACCTATCACATAGATTCAACAATATCAAAATCATAACAATTTTGTTTTGTATCCTCCATTTTCTGTTTGTTCTGCTTCTGTTTGTTGGAGTTTGGGATAGCAAATCCCAGATGTCATGTCATTTCCCCTAAGAAATCTTGGTGATGTAGTGGTTAAGTGCTATGGCTGTTAACCAAGAAGTCAGCAGTTTGAATCCACCAGATGCTCCTTGGAAGCTCTGTGGGGGCAGTTCTACTCTGTCCTATTGGGTCACTGTAAGTTGGAATTGACTCAACAGCAATGAGTTTTTTTGGTTTTGTATATTCCCCTCAATGTCATTACTGTATGAAAGTTAATAGTCGTTCCTAATATCCAGTACATCTTCCAATTTCCCTGACTGTTTCAAAAGTGTTTGTGAATAGTTGGTGGGTTGAATTTATGATTCAAGTTAAGATGATGAAGATTACAGCCATCAAGTCACCTTTGGGGATGTTATGTGTAGCAGAATGAAACATTGCCTGGTCCTATGCCATCGTCATAATGGTTGGTATGTTTGAGTCCATCGTTGCAACTACTGTATCAGTCTGTTTCATCAAGGACTTCCTTTGTCTTTGGGGACTCTCTACTTAACCAAATATGCTGTCCTTTCCTAGGTGGTCTTCCCTGATGCTGTCCCAAAGTAAGTGAGCCCAAGTCTTCTCATCTCCACTCCTAAGGAACATTTTGGTTGTATTTCTTTATGGGCTCCTGACCACTTTTTTTTTTTTAATGCCCCATTTTACTGGAAAAAGTAGATTATTTTTCATATAACATGCTCCACATTCTTGAGTTTGCTGATTGTGTTGATGTTACACAAATTGAATGGGTAGATAAAAAATTTCCAAACAAAGAACACAAATTTATGAATAAATTATTTTTAAACCAAATGTAACATTACATAAAAAACTAGTATATCACAACCAAGTAGGGCTTATTCTCAGGAGTCAAAGGGTCTTTTAGTATTAAAAATTATCTATTAAAGAAATCTACCACATTAACAAAGGAAGGAAAAGGAAGCATTTGATCATCTTAGTAAGTGTAGGAAAGACATGGAATAAAAGTCATATTTATAGCATGTTGTTAATGAATAAGAAATATAAATTCCTAAAGGCAATTAAGGGTATTCATCAAAACCCTACTACTCAGTCTTATTCATTGATGGACCTCTAGGAGAAAGAGGTCCATCATCACCACTTCTTTTTATGACTGTACTATAAACCCCAGAAGCCTTGGTAGCACAGTGGTTAAGAACTTGACTGTTAATCAGAAAACCCACAGTTGGAATCCACCAGTCCTTCCTTGGAAACCCTATGGGGCATTTCTACACTGTTCTGTAGGGTCACTGTGAGTCAGAATCAGCTCCACAGCAATAGGTTCATAGACCCTAGCCAGCAGAGCCAAGCAAAATAAAAATAAAAGGATTAAAATAGGATACCTAAGTGGTTACTATTCATCAATGATATGATTGCCATGTGTTGGTTAGGGGTAAAAACAGTCACAAAATCTCATTGGTGTTCAACAATAAATATTCATTTCTTGCTCCTGAGTTTACAGCTCTGTGCAGTGGCTTTGTTCTCATCTGGTTGCTGGGAGCACATCGTCATTAGAGCAGTGCACCCTGAGTGTGCCACCTCAAGGGAGGAGGAGACAAGGAGCAAGCTCCAGCAGCCCGGGTTATGTGCATTGTCCTGGATGGAAAGTCACACTTCAACCACAGGACCCTGAAATGGAAATAAAGAACCTTAATACGGAAACACTGGTGACATGCAAGTTAAGTCTGCTAATTGGAAGACTAGCAGTTCAAATCTGCCAGGGCTCCTTGGAAAGTCGATGGAGGCAGCTCTACTGTGTCCTATAAGATTGCTATGAGTTGGAAATGACTCAACAGCAGTGGGTTTGGTTTGGTTTTTGGTTAATACTCACAGGCCCTGTGGATACACCACATACCTCAAGGCTACCACATATACAGATAGATTGCTGGTGGAGACAGAGAGAAAGTGTACTGTGTGGTCCTGCAAACCTCATGAGGGATTTTGTGGGATACATGACCACTGGTACTTTTGAAACCAAAGAGCGAGAAACAAGGAGAGTGTCCATGGAAACTACATTAAGTGGGGCCACAAAATCTCATTGGTGTTCAACAATAAAGATTCATTTCTTGCTCCTGAGTTTGCAGCTCTGTGCAGTGGCTTTGTTCTCATCTGTTTGTTCTCACCCAGGACAATGCACATAACCCGGGCTGCTGGAGCTTCCTCCTTATCTCCTCCTCCCTTGAGGTGGCACACTCAGGATGCACTGCTCTAATGACAATGTGCTCCCAGCAAACAGACGAGAACAAAGCCACTGCACAGAGCTACAAACTCAGGAGCAAGAAATGAATCTTTATTGTTGAACACCAATGAGATTTTGTGGCCCCACTTAATGTAGTTTCCATGGACACTCTCCTTGTTTCTCGCTCTTTGGTTTCAGAAGTACCAGTAGTCATGTATCCCACAAAATTCCTCATGAGGTTTGCAGGACCGCACAGTATACTTTCTCTCTGTCTCCAAGCTGTGGGGAGCTGAGGTGTGGAAAAGGTGGGTGTTTTGAGTACCGTGGTTTTCTGGGGCAATTAGCAATGTAGTGCACAAGCTAACAGGGCAGGAAGGGGCCCAGTCTGGCTGCCACGGCATTACCTAAAATAATATGTGCTGGCTGGCTAATGCATTCACCATTGCACAGTAGCAAGGATGGAGGCAGGAGATGTCAAGTGGAAAAATGGAAGGCCCTCTAAGTCCTAGACTGGAACTTGATATGCTGGTTCTCTTGCCCGTAGGACCTTGGTCAAGACAAGTCACACCACCAAGCCACAAGACAAGCAACAGAAGTGACATTCTGCCTTTGTGCCCATCATGAGGCCGTGGCAATGGTGTGGATTCAGGATGAGGTGGAAAATAGTCAATCATTCAATTTGCTATGATTGTGCATTTAGAAAACCCAAAATAACCAACAAGTGATTAAGAGGGGTCCTGAAGGCAAAATGGCTTACAGCTTGGCTGCTAGCCAAAAGATGAGCAGTTTGAATCCACCAGCTGCTCTTGGAAACCCCGTGGGGCAGTTGTACTGTGTACTATGGGGTTGCTGTGAGTCAGAATCAACTTGATGGCAATGGGTTGGTTGGTTGTTTTTGTTTTTAATGATTAAGATTAGAGAATTTAGTTTGCTAGATATATAACATTAAAATCAATAGTTTCCATTCTCTAATAGCAGAGGAAAAATATAATTTTTAAAGACATTTTTTATAAGCACAACAAATATATAAGGTACCTTGGTATGAATCTCAAAATAATACATGCAAGACTTACACTAAAAAATAATACATTTTAATGAAAACCTTTAAAGAATACCTAGAGAGGCATAACCTGATCAAAAATAAGAAAACTCATTACTGTAAATATGTCAATGCTCTTGAAATTGATCTTTATATTCAATGCCATTCCAATCACAATTTCAAAGAGTATTTTCTGATTCTGAAATTTATAGGGAGGAATAAAGGGCCAAGAATATTCGATACACACTTGAAGAAGATACCTTCCTCCTGAGCTTTGACTGGGTATTAAGAAATACTTTTAAAAAGTACAGCATTGGATATACCAGTGGAAGAGCAGATAGCCAGATAGAACAGATAGAAGTCAACCCAAAGTAATACAAAAGTTTTATATACCAGGTCCAACAAATTAAGTCCATTGAACTTCATTGTTCTAAGTGCTATGTAACTCATTGCTGAATATCACTATGATCTCCTTAGAAGTACTTCCCTTGGGGAGCTATGCACTGATGCCAGCATCTAGCCCACCCTTCAAAGTTATTTTGGAACTTTTTTTCTGGAATAGCAGTCACAGCTGTCATCGTATTCCTCTTGATGTCTTAAATGTCATAAAAATGTCTTCCTTCTAATATTTTCTTTATCTTCAGGTAAAGAAAAAAGTCATTGGGGGGCCAGACCAGGTGAGTAGGTAGGATGTTCCAATACAGTTGTTTGTTTACTGGCCAAAAACTCCCTTACGGACAACTGTATAATTAAGTTCGAGAACTTGCGACGTTGATACAGTGTGCAGTGGTCATTCCAGAAAGAGTTCCAAAATTGCTTTGATGGGAGGACTAGGTGCTGGTGTTGGTGCATAGCTTCCCAAGGGGAGGACTTCAAAGGTGATCATAGTGATATGCAGCAGTGAGGTGTGTAGCACTTTTTCTAGGATGAATTCTGGAATTTAATTGTCAGACCTCATATGACAGAGGGAAAATTGCATAACAGTGAGGAATGGATGGGGCTGGAAAAGTTGGTTAACTACTGGGAAAACCGTGAAATTAAATCTCTTTCCCACACCATCCACCAATCAGAATTTTAAAGAGTATGATGCGGGAAGCCCTGAAAACCAACATAAGACAGAGTAGAATTGCTCCACAGAGCACCTGGTGGATTTGAACCACTGACCTTTTGTTTAGCAAATGTAGCACTTAACCACTGGGCCACCAGGGTTTCCGGAGGAGGCAGAAAATCTGATCAAGGAGATTATAAAGAGCTTCTGAGATGAAGTGACAACCAAGATGAGATTTGAAAGATGAAGAGGAATTAGCCAGGCAGGAGGGATTTCAGAGTGGACCAGGGAGGACCCAAGCTGTTCTAGACAATGGTCATTAGTCACACGTGGCTATTGAGCATGTAAAGTGTGATATGGCTAATTGAAATTGAGTTCTGCTGTCAGCAAAATGGAAACCCTGGTGACATAGTAGTTAAGTACTACTACAGCTGCTAACCAAATGTTGGCGGTTCAAATTCATCAGGTGCTCCTTGGAAACTCTACAAGGCAGTTCTGCTCTGTCCTATCGGGTTACTATGAGCTGATGGCAGTGGTTTTGGTTTTGGTTTTTTGGTAGGAGATATTAACACCTTAGTATGAATAAAGTCATGGTGACCCCAGGGGCCAGGGTAGAACTTGGGTTGGCAGTATGAATAAAAGAGTATAGAATATTTCAATAATTTTTTCCACAAATTTCATATCAAAATGATGATACTATGGATATATAGGGTTAAATCAAATATGTAAATTATTTTTACCTGCTTCCTTTTAGTTCTGTTTTGAAATGTGACTGCCAGGAAATTTAAGATGTACGCTTATGCCTCCCAGGGTGCAACTCACATTACTGGCAGTGTAGGTCCTGATACAGAAAATCGCATGAAGATGCAAAGGTGAAACAGAGCAGAGAAAACAGTAGGAACAAGACAGAAAGATTCCTGCCCTGGTGAGTTTAACTCTGAGTCAGACAGAAGCATAATAGACAGGTAAACCACCAACCACTGGAGAGAGGTGAAAGATAAGTGACAAAGGGGTGATGAAGAGGAAGCTTTCAGGGATCACAGAGGGTAAAGGTGTGGCTCACTTAGAAGGTAGAGGGCAGGAGTTGCCTCTCTGCGGAGATAACTGGGCTGTGAACCGAGAAGAAGGAGCCAGTCCTGGGACGTAGACGGAGGTAGATACAAAGCCCGTAACAGTAAAGGCTCAGTGTACAAGAACATGCTGGTTAGTCCATAGAATTGAACCAAATGTGATTAAAAGCCAAGCCAATTGCCATCGAGTTAGTGCTGACTCAGAGCGACTCTGCAGGACCTTTATGAAGTACTGAAAAGTAAAGTTGTCACCTTGAAGACTAAGGTGTGCCTGACCCAAGTCATGGTATTTTCAGTTGCATCACATGCATGCAAAAGCTGCATGATACTTTGGATATATGGGGTTAAATCAAATATGTAAATTATTTTCACCTGCTTCCTTTTAGTTCTGTTTTGAAATGTGACTGCTAGGAAATTTAAGATGTACGCTTATGCCTCCCAGGGTGCAACTCACATTATTGGCAGTGTAGGTCCTGATACAGAAAATTGCATCAAGATGCAAAGGTGAAACAGAGCAGAGAAAACAATAGGAATAAGACAGACAAGATTCCTGGCTAAGGAAGACAGAGGAAGCATGGACTCCTCTGAGTTGTGGTGTTGGAGAATGTACCACAGACTGAAAGAACAAACATAACTGTTCTGGAAGAAACACAAGCAGAGTGGTCCTTGGAAGCAAAGACGATGAGACCGCATCTAACATGTTGTCAGGAGGAATCAGTCCCTGGAGAAAGACATTATGCTTGATACAGCAGAGGGTCAGCAAAAAGCAAGAAGACTCTCAAGAAGATGGACTGATACAGTGGCTGCAACAATGGGCTTAAGCATAAAAACGATTGTGGGCATGGCACAAGACAAGGCAATGTTTCGTTCTGTTGTGCATTAGGGTCGCTATAAGTGGGAGCTGACTTAGCACCTAGCAACAACATAGGACAGGATAGAACTGTCTTGTAGAGTTTCCAAGGAACTCACAGTGGATCTCAGGTGCCAAACCTTTAGTTAGCAGCTGTAATGTTCCATCGCTATTCTACCACAGTTTCCAAACTATGATTGGGATTTCCAAATTTCTCAAATTCCTGACAGAGTGATATTATAAAATTATTTACCTGAAATTTAAGTTTAACTGAGCATCCTGCCTTTCATCTGGAAACCCTGATTGTTGGCACAGTGAGTGAGAAAAAGCAAAAATCCTTTGCCATTGAGACAATGTTGACTCATAGCGATCCTATGAGACAGAGTAGAACTGCCTCCATAGAGTTTTTGAGGAGCATCTGGTAGATTTGAACTGCAGATCTTTCAGTTAGCAGCTGTGGCACTTAATGACTTCACCACTGGGACAGATGAGACTGGCTCTGATAGAGGTTTTACAGCCCAGTAAAGAAGATCTTGGTTCTATTTTCTGTGTGAGTATTAAGCCTTAGAAGATTTTAAGCAGGGTTGTGACTTTTCAAATCAATTCAAACTTTTGTAAAGTCTTTTTGGCTGTTGGAGAACAATTTTGCTTTTTTTTTTTTCTCCAACAGAGGCACAAGGAGAAACAAGTTAGGAAATCATGTAAGTCCTGGTGAGAGATGATGGTGGATTGCAACAGAGTGGTGTTATGGATTAAATAGTGTCCCTCTCAAGGTATGTCGACGGCACTTGGCTTGGCTGGCTCAATGCACATTGGACTCCTAACCCCTGTACCTGTGGGTGTGATCGTGTTTGGAAATAGGGTTGTCTTTGTTAGGTTACTTAGATTGCACCCCAGGAAAACCAACCAGTTAGCACTGAGGTGATTCTGACTCATGGCGACCCCACATGTGTCAGAGTGGAACTGAACTGCTCAGGGTTTTCAGTGTCTATTTGCTCCAGACTTTCTTCCAAGGCACCTCTGTTTGGACTGAAACCTCCAACCTTTTCATTAGCAGCCAAGCACATAACCACTTTCATCACCCCAAACACATTGCCGTGGAGTTAATTCTGACTCAGAGCGACCTAATATTTTCCTTACCCAGGAATTCTACCACCGAGTAGGGTGAATTCTAAGTCTAGTCACTTCTGTATTATAAAAAAGTCAGATTACAGCCATGATGGGGCTCACAGTATTGAGTCCCAGTGGCAACATGAGATAATGAGGGGTGCACCCTAAAAACGCCACTAAAAGAATGCAATTCAAGGTCTGAAGGCCTGGGAGTTCCCCTGGGAGCATGACCTCTAGACCTGATGCCGCACCTGATCACAGATCATCACTGAGGTCAACTCTTTGGATAGCAATGGAATGGAGTTCAGTACACAGAGTGACCATATTGTGTGTACTCTTTATGGTTCTGTACATCTATAGGATGTGTCCTATGTCCTCTTACTTACTAGAGGGGAGTAGAGAGGGTGCAGAGGAGGAGACGGGAGACTGTTAAGAGGATATGACATGTATGGAAAGAAAAGGAGGAGTGTGCTGTCACCTGGCAAGGAGAGCAGAGGTAGCTGTAGACAGGCGGGCATGCAAATTCGAATTGCATTGTAACCTTTCACTCATTCACCATAAAGAAAACCAAAAATACACAAAAAAACCCTTGAACTCAACAGCATGTTCAAGAAGTTATAAAAATAACAATAAAAGAAAGAAATGAACATTAAACAAAAAAAGGTCAGATTAGACATAGAGGCACACATATACACAGGGAAGACAGACGCCATCTGTTTGCGGACAGATCGTCTGCAAACCAAGAGATCAGAGAATGCCTGGGGCTACCTGTAAAGACAGAATTTGATACAGACCCTGGTTTGGACTTTGAGTGTCCGGAACAGTGAGAAAATAAATGTCTATTCATTAAAACTCACCCACTTTGTGGTGCTTCTGTTACAGCAGCACTAGGAGACTAAGACAGGGTGTAAGGGTAAAGATGTTTTGAGACACAGATGGATTATGAACACACTGTAGAGCTAGAGTTGGTGTTGCTGGTACCTCAGATGGGGCATGGCTGGGAGGAAGAGAATCAGAGATGACTCCTAGGTTCTGACCTGTCCAGCCAGAACTTTGGTGTTGTTGGAAAGGCCAGGGGAAGAACAGGTTGGGGGTGGTGGGAGGAAAAGGTCATTTTTATGTGTGTTATGCTATGTTTCGGATGCTTATTTGTATGTTTATATATGAATATTTAATAAATATTTTAAGCAAATACTAAGCACTGTCCTAAATGTTAAGAATTCCCTCCTGAGCTTGCTGTATAGGAAGCAGTGACAGACACACCAATAAGTATGCTATGTAATGTCTAGGAAGCAAACGAAACAGGTAAGAGCTAATGGGTGATGGGCTAGGAGCGCTGTTACAGCCCCCCGTACTACGCATATAGCATAGTGATGACCTGGATGGGCACGCAGAGACGCTTAGGTGGCTGTCCCTCACACAAATGTGCGATTCCATGGCAATGTCAGACTCATCTTAAATGACTGGAGAGGGGAGTGTGTGGAGTGGGGGTGCTGGACATTAATGGATGGGCTGGAGAGAATGCACAAGGACCAGTTATGGTGATGGTCTTGCTTGAACTTTGCTCTGCAGTCATTGTAAAGAGTTTGATGGATTTTAAGTAGAGGAGTGACAAATTGTCCCTGAACATTGAGTGTGTCTGAGGTTCACCTGTACATAAAGTCCCCAATAGCAATTATGGCTATAACCCCAAACCCATTGCTGCTGAGCAGATTATGATTCACAGTGACCCTACTGCCCCATAGAGTTTCCAAGGAGCACCCGGTGGATTTGAACCTTTTGGTTAACAGCCATAACATTTAACCACTATGCCACCAGGGTTTCTATTACAGATATAACTATTATAAGCCTTTGTTACTAGTTCTTTTCCTTTTCCTTTTCTTTCAGTGCTTTCTTTTATGAAGAGTTACATGTTGATTCCAACTCACAGCTACCCTAAAGGACAGAATAGAATGATCCCACAGGATTTCCAAGGAGTGACTGGTGAATTTGAACTGCTGGCCTCTTGATTAACAGTCAGGTTCTTAATCCCCGGGCCACTAAGGCACTAAACTTCCTCCAAACCATCCGAAAGCAGATTTCTGAATTGCTACGGAACTGCAAAGGATTAATGGCTTCAGTAGAAGTCATAAAACTCAAAGTGGACTTTTCCTGTTACCATCTGAGTCATTCCACTGAAAAATAATCTGACCTTGAGTCATTTGGATTATCTCCAGAACCATCTATGCAGTGTCTCATATCTCTTTGTGTCTGTGAATGAAATGGCTTAAACTTGAAGGTTGGCTTGAAGGTGAGTGCCTCAAGGCAGCGTGTAATCACATACCCTCACCAACAGAGCCATACTGGTTTAAGACTCTTCATTGGCTCCAAAGAGCACCGTGCAATAAAATGTAATCTCCCAATGCCCCTCTTGGACAAGGCCAAGATTGTCTCACTACCCTAACTCTGCTCTCCTCCATCCTCACTAAACCTAATCAGTTCATCTTCCCTCAGCTCCTGGAGTGGGCCTAGCTCTCTTCTGCCCCTGAGCTTTATCCTTCAAGGTCTCCTCGCCTGGAGGGTTCTTCCTCAGGCTCCTTTCAGGGAGTGGCTGTCTCTTTCACTTCAGGTTGTTAAAATCTGCCAGCATCTGCCAAAACGTAAGATACGCCTGTCCTTGGACCCTCTAAAAATAAGCCTAAAAATCTATTCCGAAGCCAGCCAGCCACTGCCTTCCAGTCAATTCCGACTCATAACAACCCCATCGGTCAGAGTAGAACTACCCCATAGAGTTTCCAAACAGCACCTGGAGGATTTGAACCGCTGACATAGCACTTAAACACAATGCCACCAGGGTTTCCCTACTGTAAAGAGATATGTAAATATAAATCTAGTATATGTGACGGGAAGCTTGCAGTACATAACATTGTGTCCAACAAACCAAACACTGTCGTTGAGTCAATTCCAACTCACAGCGACCCTGTAGTACAGAATGGAACTGTCCTGTGATTTCCAAGGACAGCCTGGTGGATTCGTACTGCCGAGCTTTTGGTTAGTAACCGTACCTCTTAACCACTTTGTCACCAGCGTTAAACTGTTGCAATATTAAGGGTCTTTCAAGAGAGGAGTTGTTAGTGGTGGTTGTCAGCTGCTGTTGAGTGGTTTTGACTCATGGTGACTCCGTGTGCACTGGAGCACAGACTCGCTCCATAGGGTTTTCAAGACTGTGACCTTTTGGAAGCAGATCATGAGGCCGTTCTTCAAAGATATGTCTGAGTGTGTTAAAACTGTCAACCTTTTGAGTCATAAATTGGTTAAATGCTTAACTGTTTGAACCACCTGGGGACTCCTTGATACATAACCAAGCCACCGCTGTTGACTTGATTCTGACTCACAGTGACCCTATAGGACAGAGCAGAACTGCCCCATAGAGTTTCCAAAGAGTGCCTGGTGGATTCCCACTGACCGCCTTCTGGTTAGCAGATGTATCACTTAACCACCACACCACCAGGGTTTCCCCTTGGTACCTATACAGCCGTTAAAAAGAGGGAGGTGGATTGGTAAGTCTGGCATGGACAGAGCTTTGTGGTATATTTGATGTGAAAAAGGAAAGCCCAGGACACTGTGGAGAGTGTGAGCCCATTTGTGTAAGTAAAATAAAGCAGCTACCAATCCAAACCCACTGCCGTGAAGTTGATTCCAACCCATAGTGACCCTAGAGGACAGAGTAGAACTACTTTATAGTTTCCAAGGAGTGCCTGGCAGATTCAAACTGCTGACTTTATGGTTAGCAGACATAGCTAGCACTTAAACACGATGCCACCAGGGTTTCCGAAGCAGCTATAGCTATGTGAAGACAGGAAAAAGGCCCGGGAGATCTCAGGCCAACCAGAATGGAAGGACAGGAGAAGGAGGACTTTACTTAGGGTGATCTTGAGTCAGAATTGACTTAACAGCGAAAGGTTTATCACTTTATACACAACTCATTCCTATTGTGTGCAAAGTCTTACAGCAATTGTGTCTTTATGTAAAATGTTATCATTTTATTCAATCTCCTAAATGTTGAAGTTAAGCAGAGAGGATTAGAACATAATTTTTCAAAGACATAGCAAAATTTTGAGGCAAGGTCCATGGCACCTGCTTTGAGCTGAGTAGGTATGATCTAAATTATCCCTTGATGCTAGAATTGCTAAGGAGATCCTTCTGTCCAGGACAGAATCCTTCTTCTAACAGGGCACTGTTCCACGGTACAGACTATCAGCATGCGCGTAATAGTCGTCATGCTTAGAAACACTTCTTTTATATTGCTGTAAAAATAAATATAACACAACATTCACCAAATCAACATTTTTCAGGTGTACAATTTAGTAGGAACAATGGCATTCATTATGTAGTCATCACCCATAACTTACTGCCAACTTTCTTACATTTCATTTCTTCTTCTTTTTTAAATAGTATGTGTGTATATGTGTGTATATATATGTGTATTTTGGTGAAAGTATACACAGCAAGGTAGGTTTCTGTTTGACAATTTTCATGCAAATTGCTCAGTGACATTAGTTAAGTCTGTCACCACGTGTCAACATTCTTTTTAGTTATATTCTAGTTGTTTCGTTTCCAGTTCTCAATTTTCCCTGTTGTCTTATATACTTGTCTTTGCTTTCAATTAACTGTTAACATTTTGGTCTCACACAGATGGTGTTTTAGTACAGCACCATACCAAAACAAATCAACAAACAGATACCAAACGCTTTGGCATTGAGCTGATAGAGTAAAACTGCCCCGTAGAGTTTCCAAGGAGCACTTGGTGGATGCAAACTGCTGACCTTTTGGTTAGCTGCCACAACATTTAACCACTATGCCACTTACGGGTGATATCTCTTATTTTGTATGCCACTGTCCTATTTTGCTAAAAGGTGATCTCAGGGGATAGCTTTGGTTCAAGGTTTAAAAAATGGCTCAGGGCAATAACCTCAGGGAATCCCCTGGTCTCAACTGGTCCAGTGAGTCTGGCCTTTCTAGGAATTTAAGTTTTGTTTTACATTTTTCCCCCCTTCTATCTGGGGCTCTCCATTGTAATTTCATTCAGAATGGTCAGTGCTGGTAGACAGGACCATCTAATCCTTCCGGTCTCAGGGTCATTTCTTCTTGAGAGAGATTTCAGCCAAGGGGAGCCTGTTTTGCCAGTGCCTGGAGAGGAAAGCCTAGAAAAAGGAAATGAGAAGAGAGGGGGAGAGATGAGAAAAATGCAAGTGGAGGAAAAAATGAGTCAGGAGGGAGAAAAGAGAAGAAGAAAGAAGAAGAGTCCAAGGGAAAAAAAGAGAGCAAGAAATGGGGTGAGGCATGGGGGCAGAGAGAGGAGAGGAGGGGAGAATGAGAGCTAACATTCATTAAATGTTTGGCATGCACCAGTCACTGCCCCAAGCACTTAATACATATTCTGTCTCTTTTATAAGTGTAGTTGTGTCATTGTTCCTGCTTTACTGATGAGAAACACGAAGTACAGAGATTGCAACAACTTCTCCCAAGGTCACACAGCTCCTAAATTGTAGAGCAAGAATTCAAGCCAGGGTTCTCTGATGCCACAATGCCTTAATCTCTGGAACATGGGAGGAAAGGGTGGCTTTTGAGACAAAAGGGAAGAAGGAAGAAGAGGAGAAAAAGAAAGAGAAAGGAAGTCAAAGGAAGAATGCATGCTTATTCTAACAGGATGTCTTTTAATTTCTAAGCCTTGCAGAAAAAACTAGTATCGACAAGAGGTTGTTGGACAGTTACTGTTTGGGAATGCTTTGTTTTCCAACCTCAGGCAGTCTAGGTAAACCAAGATATCTATTTCCTGTTGCATAAGAAATCACACCAAAAGATTAATAATAAGACAAGCCAATAATAATATATCCATTCTGTCATACAGTTTCTGAAGATCAAAGCCCAGGAACTGCTTAGTCGGTGACTTGGGCTCAGGGTTTTGTTTTTGGGGAGTGGGGGTGGATTGGGATGGGAGTGGGGTTTGCAGTTGCCCAAAGGCTGTAACAGGGCTAGTGGACCTAGCTCTCTGAATGCTTATTTCCATGGCTCGGGGTTGGCTCCTTCCATGCAGCCTCTCCACAGGGCTGCTTGAGTGTCCCCACAGTATGGCCACTGGTACCCCCTAGAGCAAGTGGTCCAAGACAGCAAGGTGGAAACCACAACCTTTACGACCTAGTCTTGGAAGGCCTGTATTTGACTGGCTACACAGAGCAACCCTGATACTTTGTGGAAGGGAAACTATCAGAAAACCAGAGGTAAAGATCAGTCAGGGACACCTTGAAAAGCATCGTCACATGGCAGCTTACTGCAAATCACAGCAGAGTGTTTCTAGTGAGGAGTGTTTTCTGTAGCTATGTGTATGGCTCAGGAACTAGTCTTGTCAAAAATCTTTTTGGCATGCTATGATACAACAGTTTCTTTGGAGATGTGTGTATTGATGAACAAGAATATCTCAGAAACACTGTTTGTAATAACCAAAACAACACTGATAGCCCAAATGCGTTTCAACAATTAAATGTATCAGTTGTGTAATACTTGCAAGATTACCAAGGCCCGTCACCTACAAAGGGCTCTGTGAACAAAGTTACAAGCCTGTGGTGGGTGGAGGCATCTCACCCGTGACATATTTTTGGCCACACTGTCCTTGATAATATTTTGCAACCTAATCAAACCTTCCTCAAAAATACCGTCTTATCTCCCAGCACAAGGATCAAAGAGGAAGGGTTTTGCAACACCCTTGGCTTGATGAATCCCGACACAGAACGCCCAGCCCAGGAATGCCAAGGCTGGCCCAGCCTCACAGGCTTCCCCCAACTGCACATCCCCCTCCACATGTGAGGTGCAGGATTGCGGGAGGGCCCTGGGAGGCTCCCCAGGGACGACCCCCTGCACAACACATCCCATTCCCTGCATCAGGAAGATGGGTAGACTCCCAAATCTATTATATTTGGTATGGCAAATGAGTAAATGCTAAAGAAATACCCTTCTTAGAACAGCTTAAGAAAGGCATAGGGTGGGGGATGGTAGGTGTTTACTGTCCCCACAGGAAGAGATAAAATAAAGACCCCTTCTCCTGTACCTTTTAACCTTGAAGCTCAAGGCATAACTTTGTTTTCACTGTTGATTATAACCACAATATACTTGCCTCGGGCCGTTACCTAAAAAACCCTAATGATTAATATGAAAAAAGGCCACAAGGTATCACTTCCTTGTTAGCCAACAGCTTGTGTGGTCGAGGGGGCAGGGTGAAATCATGTCATTGATCATATAAAAAATAAAGAAAAGCAGGTCCTGATGGGCGGCCGATCTCCAGATCTCTGGTTGTCTCAGTGTCATCATTTCCTCCCTCACTGACACCACCCCATCCCTTCGTGAATCCCAGACCCTGCTGAGGCTGGCTCCCGGCACAAGACGAAGAGCATGGATAGATTTTCTCCCAACTCTGGTTCAGTGTAGGTGTGTTCCCTTTAATCACTACAGGTCCCACTGACATAAACAAATCATAATAAGATGGAATGAACAGGGATGGCTCACCAACTGTCACCATATGCCACAACCTAAAGGTGTCTCAGAACCCCTGGTGGCACAGTGGTTAAGTGTTATGTCTGCTAACCAAAAGGTCAGCAGTTCAAATCCACTAGATGATCCTTGGGAACGCTATGGGACAGTTCTACTCTGACTTACAGGGTTGCTATTAGTTGGAGCTGATTTGATGGCAGCGGATTTGGTTTTGGTCAGGGGCATCTCACAATGCTGAGCAAAAGAAGCCATTTCCCTGTTTACCTTATCAATCTGTTTTACATACAGTGCAAAAGCAGGGCAAAACTGTAGTATTCAGGGACACCTACTTAGATGGTAAAATTACTGAGGAATAATTAGCACGGAAGCTAGGGGAGAGGTTACTTGTAGTTATAAAAGGAGACATGATGTAATAGAGGAGAGGTGGGGTTCCTGGTGGTTTGGGTGGTAATTTCAAGTGTTCCCTTTCTTTCAGCATCTTAAGCATACATTTATGTTTCATGTACTTTTCAACATACGTATCATAAAACCAACCCAAACCCTGTGCTCTCAAGCCGGTTCTGACTTATAGTGACTCTACAGGACAGAGTAGAACTACCCCATGGAGTTTCTGAGGAGGGCTACGTGGGTTTGAACTGAGTCCTTTTGGTTAGCAGATGTAGCACTTAACCACTGGTTTCAATACAGACCATGCTATACAACTTAAAAAAGCTTAAAGGAAATGTTCTTGGCATGATCTTCATAACCTAAGTTCCTATCTCTGAAAAGAAATAGTCACAATCATTAATTTATAGTAATTCTCTAAGTGGGAAAATAGGCCTTGTCTTCTCTCAGTTCCAGCTGTGGGGTGTTGCTGTGAATGCAGAGGTGTGGGCAACCTTGTTCCCTCAGCTCGGTAAAGGGGACTAATGGAACCGGGCCCTTTGGTGCCCATGACTACAGAGCCTCACCTTTGGACACTGCGAACTGAATCCCTATTGCTGCGGCCTCTGAGTGCCTCCTTCCAGAAATCTCGGTCCTGGGCGAATTCTGGTCTGGTTCTACTATAATGAGAACTTGCAGACTTCTTCTCTTGTTCCCATTCACCCCTTCCTAGGACAGCTCTTCTGGATTTCTTTTGTTAAGCTGACAGAAGCCATAAGTGAGCCCACTGACAAGAGCCGGACTGTGCTTTTCTCTCTCTTTTCTTTTTTTCTTTCTTTTTTTGCAATCTACAATGAGCCTTCCAAGTTCATTACCGCAGATGGTTCTGGTCAGGACCCAGAAGCTTATTATCCAGCCTCAAGGACAGCCAGGACTGGCCAGCAGCTGCCGTCATTCTGAAGCAGTCATGTCCAATTAGAAGGAACACGAAGCACTTTCTTTTTGGAGTCCCATTAACAAATTAGTCCTACCACAAACTGAGAGGGCTTGGATGGGACCAAATACCTTTTGACCACTTGGTAATTTGATAATTTGGAGAAGAAACAGTGCAGAATACCACTGTGTGTGTGTGTGTCTCTCTCTCTGTCTCTGTGTGTGTGTATGTGTGTGTGTGTATGCGTGTGCATGTGTATGCGTGTTGCCAGTGGTGGTAGGGGGTGGCAGGTGGTTAAGGAGAGGGGTTTGATCCCGTCTGCTTGTCTCACCCTGGAACAAAGCCTTCCTCATACTGAGCAATGCCTATTGCTGAATTGAAATGGTCAGGGATTGGGAAGAATGGCCATCTTTTCTGTGGTTAGAATGTCACCTGGCAGATTTATTCCATTAAAGGAGGCATTGCACACGCCCTCAGCCAAGGCATTGCATCTTTAAGTACCTTTTACAAATTTTAGGTCTAGGAAGTTTATAGGGAAGGACTAATCACTCATGTGTCCCATAGCAATACAGGAAAATAATCTTAATCTACCATTTCCAAGTTTCATTAAATGGTCAAAATATTGGTTATGAATGCTTTGCTCAGGCAAAAGTACTAATTAGACTCCTGAGATTTTTCTGTGACCAAGATCTGAATTACAGATAAGTTTTTGTGGCTAAGGGAAGAATTGAGGTCAAATTACCACTGCAAATCTAACTGACAATGTTAGGTTCTTTGGTGATAGGGCAAAAGATTGGAATACTCGTCTAAAAAGGAGACAGGGAAAGAAGGTCAGGTACAAAGGAGAGGTGAGAAAATACGGCACTGAAAACTGCACAGGCAGAGCCAGAAAGGAGATCTGTGTTTCTCTCACTTTGAACAGTTTCTCCTTAGAAAGGATTCATAGAGACTTTCTGTCAACTCCCATTCAACACAGTTTTTTTTCTGCTGTAGATTCTACTCATACAAACAATAATGAGATCTTAGAACTAACTTCATGCCAACACATTCAATAACCTAGATAGAACACACAAATTCTTTCAAATCACAAATTTGACAAAACTGTCTCAAAGAGAAATTAAAAGGTCTGAATGGCTGCCTATTGATCGGTATGCTTAATTCGTAACAAAAACAAAGAAATCTCCATGCTTGCATGGTTTCACTGGTGAATTCTATCCAACATTAAAGAGAGAACTAATACCAGTATGAGACAAACTCTTTCAGAAAAACAAAGGAGGAAATGCTTCCCAATTAGTTGTGAGTCCAGCATAATCCTGATACCGAAAGCTCAATAGATGGAGAAGTGCATTTGACAAAATTCCACACCTGCTCAGCAGAGGTGAAAGGAGCTTCATCAGCTTGCTTAAAGGCAATGACAACACCAGCGAACCCCATAGCTGATGATGACAAATTAAGCCATTTCTCACTAAGTCTGGGAACAAGGCAAGTTTAATTCACAGTTGTATTGGAAATTGAAGTCCGTTCAATGGGTTATGAAACAGAGATAAAAGACATGCTGTTCAGAAAGGAAGAAATTGTCAATATTTTTACACAACTTGATTGTGCACACAGAAAACCCTAGGGGATCCACAAAATAACTACTAGATAGTACAACTGAATTTAGCAAGGTTGTAAGATACAAAGTTAATACACACAAATCAGTTGCACTTCTGTATGTGAATAGCCAACAATTAAAAAACAGAAAATTGAAATGTACCATTCATGGTAACATCAAAAAATATCTGCTACCCAGGATAAAACTTAGCAATAGATGTCCAAAATCCCCACACTGAAAACTACACACTACGTCTCAAAGAAATTAAGACACATCTATATAAATGGAAAGACCTCCCGTATTTGTGGATTGGAAGCCTCAGAGACTTTTTTTATGGTTTTGTCCTCTGTATTTGGGTCTGGGATCCACTGTTGATTAATTTTATGCGCGCAGTGAGACACGGTTGCAGCCCATTTTTTTCATTAGAGATACCCAGCAGTGCTAGCACTGTTTGTTAAAACAGACTTTTCCTCCCGTGTTGAATTGACTTGGTCCATTGGGTGAAATTAGTGGTCAACATATCAAATCTGTCCTTTGAGATGGTCTCTAAACTCAAGTGTGGTATACTCAAGGTCACACCTTGGCTTTTGTGGACTTGTTCTGATTTTCTTCAGTTTCAACTTGAATTTGTACATGAGCCGTTGATGGTCTGTGCCACAGTCAGCACCTAGTCTTGTCCTAACTGCTGATACGGAGCTTTTCCATCTTTTTTTTCACAGATGTAGGTAATTTGGTTCTTGTGTATTCCATCTGGTCAGGTCCATGTGTACAGTCACTGTTTGTGTTGGTTAAAAAAGGTATTTGCAGTGAAGAGATCATTAGTCTTGCAAAATTCTATCATGCGATCTCTGGCGTTATTTCTATCACCAATGCCGTATTTTCCAACTACTGATCTTTCTTCTTTGTTTCCAACCTTTGCATTCTAGTCACCAGCAATTATCAATGCATCCTGATTGTATGTTCGATCCATTTCAGACTGGAGAAGCTGGTAAAAATCTTCAGTAGCTTCATCTTTGGCCTTAGTGGTTGGTGCATAGATTTGAATAATGGTCGTATTAACTGCCATTCCTTGTAGGTGTATGGATGTCACCCTATCACTGACAGCACTGTACTTCAGAACAGATCTTGCAGTGTTCTTTTTGATGATGAACACAACACCATTCCTTCTCAAGTTTCGTAACTATAGTAGACCATGTGATTGTCGGATTGAAAATGGCCAATACAGGTCCATTTCAGCTCACTAATGTCTAGGATATCAATGTTTATACTTTCCATTTCACTTTTGATGATTTCTAATTTTTCTAGGTTCATATTTTGTACATACCATATTCTGATTATTAATGGATGTTTGCAGCTGTTTCTTCTCATTTTGCATCATGCCACATCAGCAAATGAAGATCTTAAAGGCCTTACTCCATCCATATCATTAAGGTCGCCTCTACTTTGAGGAGGCAGCTCTTCCCCAGCGGTCTTCTGAGTGCCTTCCATCCTGGGGGGCTTATTTTCTGGTCCTGTACCTGACAACATTCTGCTGCTATACATAAGGTTTTCATTGGCTAACTCTTTTCAGAAGTAGATTGCTGGGTCCTCCTTCTTAGTCTGTCTTAGTCTGGAAGCTCAGCTGAAACCTGTCCACCGTGGGTGATCCTGCTGGTACCTAGATACCATTGGCATAGCTTCCAGCAAAACAGCAACAAGCAAGCCTCCTTTGACAGATAAGTGGAGGCTGCTCCCTTTCCCTTCAGTCAACCTTCCTAGCCTGCTGTGTCCCTTTAGGCTATCTTCCTAGACTGTTCACCTTCCCTTTACTCAATCATCCTAGCCTGCCCTTTACAACTGGTAGTATGCAATAATATAGATATGAAAAAATACGATATGCCTACTAGTATTGCTTCACGTGACTTCCTTGATTCTTAGTGGGACAGTAGTAATGTTATCAGTCACCCCTGAAAAAGTCAATATGATGAAAAAGACAAATCTTGGAAACTATACTTTAAACACTGCTCCTTTAAGATGGATATCAACAAAATCTAAAACATCATATGACACAAGATTAATCAACTTCAAGATTATGAAACTTTTACATATTAAGTTAAATGAAAAACAAGAATAGACAGTCAGGGAGTCAAGTAATGGCTAAGACTTTGGGTGGCAGGGAACAGGTGAGGAATGTGGAAGAAGTTAAATTCAGAAAAGAACATTTGGGTGTTCTGAAACAGATCAGGCCAACGTTGGTACAGTGGTTAAGAGCTCAGATGCCAACCGTAAAGATCAGGAGTTTGAATTCACCAGCTGCTACCTGGAAATTCCTGGGGGCATTTCTATTCTGTCCTACAGGGATACTATGAGTCGGAAAGCACTAGATGGCAAGAATAGGGATGGGGACAAATGTTAACAGAATAGAGGATCTTGACACATTAGTACTTGGTTAGATGGCTTCACTCCACAGTGGGATTAGACCAGGAAATTAAATCAACTCAGGCTGTTCTTCACTGGGGAACAGTCTTCCACAATTAACTAGGTAACACATTTGTTGATCAAAGGCAACCAGATAATTGTTTGGACACAGAAATGGGTATGTAGGAGATTTATAGTTCCCCTGTTAGTTTACTAAAACAAAAAAAATAAATAAAAATAACCCATCAACTGAATGGTATAACACCCAGTTTCCCTTGCTGTTTCTGTGAAGTGTTTGGGGAATTCCTGCTCTAGGTTTTTGTTTGTCTTCTTTCTTTTCTTTCTTAGTACCCTTTCATGTCTGGGACTAGGGTGAGGCAAGCCAGGCATTTTAATGCTGAATTCACAGAGGCATTCAAGGAAGACTCTGCCTCCTTAAATTTGGCACCAGAAGGCACTCTCCCTTAAAAGAAAAAAATCCCAAAACCAAACCTGCTGTGGTGGAACCCAGTCTAACCCACAGCCACCCTACTGGACAGAGTACAATTTCCCCATAGGATTTTCTATGGACTGCTGGTGGACTTGAACTGATTCAAGCTGGATTCAGAAGAGGACATGGAGCTGGGGATATCATTGCTGATGTCAGATGGATCTTGGCTGAAAACAGAGAATACCAGAAAGATGGCTACCTGTGCTTCATTGACTATGCAAAGACATTTGACTGTGTAAATCGTAACGAATTACAGCTAACATTGCATAAAATGGGAATTCCAGAACACTTAGCTGTGCTGCTGAGGATCAGTACATGGATCCAGAGGCAGTTGTGTAAACTGAACAACAGGACACTATGGTTTAATGTCAGGTAAGGCATGCATCAGGGTTATAGCCTTTCACCATACCTTTTCAATTTGTATGCCAAGCAAATGATCCAAGAAGATGTATTATATGAAGAGCGAGGCATCGAGACTGAAGGACAACTCATTAACAACCTACATTATGCAGATGATACCACCTTACTTTCTAGAAGTGCAGATTTCAAACACTGATGAAGATCAAAGACCACAGTCTTCAGTATGGATTGCACCTCAACATCAAGAAAACAAAAATCCGGGGAACCCTGTACCATCAAGAAAGCAGCACTGGGAGAAGAGCGTGTCCTTCAGACCCAAGATTCCTGTGCCAAGATGCTCCCTGGACAAAGATGGATGCAATACTGGACTTTCCTCCAGTGCTGACAAGGGAGAAAGCCTTCCCCTGGGGTGGACACCCTGAATATGGACTTGCAGGCTACCAGACTATGTAAGAATAAAACCTTCCTCTGTTAAAGCCATCCACTCTGTGGTATTTCTGTTAGAGCAGCCCTAGTTGACTAAAACAGAATTTGGTACCAGGAATGGGGTGTTGCTCTAGCAAATACCTAAAATGTGGAAGCCATTCTGAAACTGTGAATGAATAGAAGATTCAAAAGGAACGAAGAAGGCGCAGATAGTGAGAAACAGAGGACTGGTGGCAGCAGCAGTGGCAGCAGTAGAACCAGAGGCAGCACTGGAGGCAACCCATAGAGTGAGAGAGCTGACTGCCTGCGCACAGAGTTTTCCTCACGGAACAGGGTGCCTTTGGGCACTTAAATCGGTGGAGATAGACTTGCTGACCCACAGAGCAAGAGAGCTGGGTGTGTTTGGGCAGGACGCTTTCCAGCAAGAGTGGGGGTGCCTCTAGGCACTTGAATCAGTGGAGCTACAGAGCTTTGGAAAACTTTCCCCGACAGGGCAGATGTGCTCCTGAGGCCTGGGCCATGTGGCCATAGGAAGCTGAAGCTGAAGAGATAAACAGCATGAGAAGCTGAGCTGCCTCAGTCTCAAAAGGTATGGCCATGACCTGAGGGGTTTGAAAGGGTGGAACCATGGTGTCCTGTGTTCATAAGGGTGGAATTGCCACTCAATTGGGCTTAGGGTGCACCTAAAGCCATTGGGGCAGAGTTCCTGTCCAAGTCGGCCTTGAAGGCAGAGTTGTAGCACGGGGCTGGAGGTCTCCACTCAAAATCCAGAGAGTGTGGCCAATACCTAGAGTGTGGAGGGCAGGGTCACTGTGTAAAATGTCTCAGAAAATGTCAGAGTATTTCCAAAGCTCTGAGGGCTAATGTAATGAGTTCTGCTGACTTGTCTGTTGCCTGTTAATGCCTTCTTTCCCTACAATTTCTCTCATTTGTAATGGAATGTCTGACTTGTGCCTGTTCTGTCACTGGAACTTTAGAAGCAGATAGCTTGCCTTCTAGGTTTCACAGATGTAGAAGAGTTTTTGTATTATGGACTTGGAACTGATTTAAGACTTCTGTCATATGGGATGGACATGATTTTGCCATGATGAGATGAATGTGTTACACGTTTCTATGATATGATTTTTGGGGTGCCAAAGGTTGAGATGTCATGGATTGAATTGTGTTCCCCCCAAAACAGGTGTAGCCATGTGGCTGGGCCATGATTCCCAGTATCTTGTGACTGTCCTCCATTTTGTGGTTTTTCCTACACTATGTGTTAAATGATTAGGGTGGGACTGTAGATCTCTTTATAAGATCAGCTCCCTGCTCCACTGTTAAGGGAGTTTCCCTGGAGTATGGCTTGCCACACCCTTAATCCTTTCATCCTGCAAGAGATAGAAGGAAAGAAAAGCAGGCTGAGAATTGGGAATCTCACACCACCAAGAAAGCTACACTGGAAGAAGAGCTCGTCCTTCAGACCTCAGGTTCCTGTGCCAAGATGCTCCCTGGACAAAGACTGATGCAATACCGAACTTTCCTCCAGAGCTGACAAGGGGAAAGTCTTCCCCTGGAGCGGACACCCTGAATATGGACTTGCATCCTACCAGACTGTGTAAGAATAAACCTTCCTTTGTTAAAGCTAAAAAAAAGAAAACAAAAATCCTCACAACTGGACCATTATGCAGCACCATCATAAATGGAGAAAGAATTGAGGTTGTCAAAGCCAAAGCCAAGTGCTGTAAGTCAAATTCGACTCATGGTGACCCTAGGGGCCAGAGCAGAACTGACCCCCAGAGTAGAGGTTGTCAAGACATTTCGTTTTATTTGGGTCCATAATCAACACCCACAGAAGCAGTGGTAAAGAAATCAAAAGATGCATTGTGTTGGGAAAATCTGCTGCAAAGGACCTCTTTAAAGTATTCAAAAGTAAAAATGTTGTCACCTTGATAACTAAAGTGAGCTGACCCAAGCCATGGTATTTTCAATTGCATTGTATGCATGTGAAAGCTGGACAATGATAAGGAAAACAGAAGAAGAATTGATGCCTTTGAATTGTGGTGTTGGAGAAGAATATTGAGTGTACCATGGACTGGCAAAAGAACAAACAGATCTGTTCTGGAAGAAGTACAACCAGAGTGCTCCATGGAAGCAAAGATGGCAAGACTGCATCTTACATACTTTGGACATGTTGTCAGGAAGGATCAGTCCCTGGAGAAGGACATCGTGTTTGGTAGAGTGGATGGTCAGCAGAAACGAGGAAGACCCTCGACGAGATGGATTGACACAGTGGCCACAATGATAGGCTTAAGCATAAAAATGATTGTGGACATGGCACAAGACTGAGCAGTGTTTCATTCCATTGTTCACAGTGTTGTTATGAATCAGAACTGACTCAAAGGCAACTAACAACAACAACATTGGTTGAAATCAATTGGCCATTATGTGTGGATTCATTTCTTGGCTCTCAATTGTGTTCTACTGGAAGAGTAGATGTACTAAAAACATTGAAAATCAGGTTGTTGATTTCTTGTAAAAATTAAACACACAGTTGCCCCTATGATCCAACAACTCCACTTCTAGGTAGAAACATATGCCCACAAAATGATTTATATATAAATGTTCATAGTAGCTTTATTCATAGTAGCCCCAAAGTGGAAACAACTCAAATGCCCATCAATAGGTGAGTACATAAAAAAAGTGAGGTTATATTTCTAAAATACGATATAGCACTAGGAAAGCCAGGTGGTATAGTGGTTAAGTGCTACAGCTGCTAATCAAAAAGGCAGCCGTTCAGATCTACCAGGCACTCCTTGGAAACTCTATGGGATCTGTCCCATAGAGTCACTATGAGTTGGTATTGAGTCGGGTATTTTTTTGTGCCTATTGTTTGTTGTTAATACAGCAATAAAGAAAAATGAACCTCTGATAACACACAATAGCTTGGATGAACCTCAAATCAGTACACTGAATGAAAAAAGTCCAACAAAAAAATATTACATATTCTGTTACACGAAGTTGTAAAATAGATACAACTGATCTATGGTGATACAAATCAAAACAGAGGGACTTCAAGGGGGCAGACAGGAGCTCTCTGAGGTGACAACAGTATTTCATGTCTTGATTGGGATTGGGATGAAGGGTGTATGTATGTAACACAGCTAACTGTACTTAAAATGGATGCATTGGTATAATATAAATTATACTCTCATAAAGTTTATTTTTTGAAACAAGTAGATGGGACCAGACAAGGAAGATTCCTGAGGTTCAAGGAGACTTGAGTTTCATCCTACTGCCAAGAAGAAATCACTGTCATTGCGTATGGTGACACAACGAAATGTATCAAGATCATTTTTATTTGTGAAATAGCTACTAAGGCAAGGCATTATGCTAGATATGACAGCAATTCAGATTACATAATACAAATAAAGACAAGATCTGCTTGTGCTACACGTTACCCTTTGCACAGCCAAAACACTTTCAAGGACATTGACTGGATTGGGTTATCACCCCAAACAACCATCTAAGGTAGAGAAGAAGGGTTTTTAAGTCTCAACTGAAGCTCCAACTAGTTGGTGAGGTGGTGAGGACAGACCTTCTGATTACAAATTCAACACTCTTTTATCATGAGTGTTTATAGAGCATTTAAAAATTTACCAATGATTTCCGTACATATAATCCCTTTAATGTGCACAACATGCCTGTGAGGTATCTGTTTTTATCCTCATTCCGGGGGCAAGGAAAGTGAGATTCAGAAAAATAAAAAGGTTCAGAGAATTTCTTAAGAAGAGAGAGCTAGGAGAGTTCAGAGGCCAGACCTTGGGCCAGGTCCCCTAGCATCAGACCTTTCCTAGTCTTTGCTCCCAGCCCTGGCCACTGCTTTCCAGACTCATGTCCACTGGCGTCACATTTCCCCTAGTCCTTGTTCATGGCTCCAGCTGTGACCCAGGAGCCACAGCTCTTATGGGGCAGGCCTTCTCACACTAGAGCTCCACCCCTGTGAATTTCTGCCCCTCTTTTTAAAGAACAATTTATTGTGGCATCTATATAACATTTTCCACTTCAATATACTTTCTGTGTGCAAACTCATTATATTTGTTAATTCATTACATCAGGCAGATCTGCTGCAAAAGACTTCAAGATGTCACCTGAAGGCCTAAGACTGGGCTGATTCAAGCCATGGTGTTCTCAGTCACTTCATATGAGTGTGAACACCGGGCATTGAAAAAGACCAAAGAAGAATAAATGCCTTTTAATTGTGGTGTTGGAGAAGAATATGGAATATGCCATGGACTGTAAGAAGAAGGAACAAATCTGTCTTGGAAGAAGTACAGCCAAAATGCTCCTTAGAAGCAGGGATGGTGAGACTGTCTAGAACTCCCACACTTTGGACACGTCATGTGGAGGAACTAGCCCCTGGAGAAGGACAACCTAATTGGTCAAGTAGAGGGTCAGCAAAAAGCAGGAAGACATTCGATGGAATGGACTGGTGTAGTGGCTGCAACAAGTGTGAGGAGGGTGCAGCGCTGGGCAGTATTCCATTCTGTTGTCAAAACCAGCTCATCAGTGCCTGACAGCAGCAAAGACAATCACACTCATCACATTACATGACCAACGGTGGTTTCTGATCTTCGTCATCATCTTTACCAGAAACTCAAGGAGTCCCAGCGATGCAGTGGTTAAGGACTTAACTACTAACAAAAGGTTGGTGGTTCAAATCCAACCAGTGGCTACTCAGGAGAAAGACTTGGTAACCTGCTCCTCTGATGATTATAACCGCACAAAAATATCTCTGTCTCTGTCTCTCTCTCTGTGTCTCTATATCTATCTCATACCATCTATCTCTATCTCTCCATCTCTCTCATCTCTGTCTCTGTCTCTCTATATCTGTCTCACATCTCTATCGCTCCATCTCTATCATCTCTATCTCTATATCTGTGTCATCTATATCTATACGGGGCATTTCTACTCTGTCACGTGGTGTTGCCATGAATGGAACTTGTCTCCAAGGCAACTAATAAAGAAAACAAGGACAGAAGCTCCATGTCCCCTAAGCAAAGACTGCCCCTTTCCTCCTACCTTCCCACAATGGCAATTCCTTCTACTTTTAAACCTCCACCAAGGTACTGATATAATGGAGTTTTTCCTTCTGGCTTTTATTCATCACACTTGCCATTTCTTTTGCTTCTTTGTTCTCTCTTTTCCTGTCTCTTTACACCAACTCTTTAATGGTTTCTTAAAATTATTATAAAAGCAAACATGCTCACTGTAAAACAAAGAAATAAAAAATGTATGGCTTAGATTTGGGAAAAAAAATGCCTAAAATTTCGACGCCAAAGCCAAGTGCCATTAGGTGTTCTATTATTTTTTATTTTGGGATTCCTTTTTTCTCAATTTTAGGATTTTTAAAGAATTGTGTTTTAAGTGAGAGTTTATAATTCAAGCCCCATTTGTCATACAAAAACTTAAGTTTGCATTGTTACATCACCCTAGTTGGTCTCCCTGCAATGTCAGCGTGCCCTCCACCTACCCACCCTGTATTTCTCACATCTGTTCAACCACATCCTGTCCCCCTCTGCCCTCTCATCTCACCTCTAGCTGCCCATTTAGACTCATGTGGCTACGTGAGCCAAGAAGCACACTCCTTACCACCATTGTTTAGTGTCTAATAGTCCAGACTAATCTTTGTCTAAACAGTTGGCTTTGGCAACAGTTCCAGTTCTGGGTAACAGACAGTCTGGAGGCCATGTCTTCCAGGGACCCTCCAGTCTGTCAGACCGCCGTGTCTGGTCTTTTTACTGCAGCTTGAGTTCTGCCTCCCCACTCCCCTTTTCTCCTGCACCTTTGGGGACTCTATTTGGCAGACAGTACTTTTAAATGCAAACAAATGATACTGTTAGAAAGTTTTGTAGTTGACGAAAAGGTGGACGTGATCTGCTGACCTCACCTCCATTACTGCTCCATCCCTGAAGCTCTTCTGAGTTTGAAGTACTTCCGGTAAGCCTCAGAGCTCACTCTAGGACGAGTTGTTCTCTCCATGAAGTGAGGAAAGTTTCAGCTTACATTTATTCGTGGATATGTTGTACTAACCAAAAAAAAAAAAAACAAAAAAACAAACCCACTGCTATGAAATCGGGTTCAACTCATAGCAACCCTACAGGTTAGAGGAGAACTGCCTCACAGAGCTTCCAAAGATCACCTGGTGGATTTGAACTGCCAAACTTTTGGTTAGAAAATGTAGCACTTAACTCACTGTACCACCAGAGTTTCCATGTTGTACTGAGCATATTACACACATTATCTCATTTGCTCCTGCCCTGAGAGAAAGACAGCTTCTACAGATAGCAGTGAGCAAGAGAAGACGGCATTAAATCTTAAGCATCCTGTTCAAGACCAACACTAGTGAATGAAGGAAAGAGAGCGAAGTCTAGAAGTCTGATTTCAGAACCTGTGAGCTCAGCCCTAGACTGGGCCACCTTTCTGGAGAGGGCCCAAACCATGGCTGTTCCATGACCCTGAGGGATGCAGTCAGGTCCTACAGCTTGATGTTCAAGTGAACTTCAAGTCCCACAAAGATGTGCAAGACTATTGCCTATCTGGAAGGTGTGAGCTTCCAGTCGGGATTCTTAACTCCACATGCAACAAATCCTGGATGGGAGCCTTGGAGGCCTTGCAACCGGCCAAGGGAAAGTAAGTTGAAGACCACAGAAGAGGGAAAATCTGCTTAGCACCCTAAATTACCTCTGCTTTTAGGAAATCCTGAAACAGAGACTTCCTCTCTTCCTCCCTCCCTCCATCCCTCCCTTTCTTTCTTCATTCTCAATCTCTGTCTTTCCTCTTTCATCCAACTGTGGGAAATGCTGGTATTCTCCTGAGCAGAAACCTTTAAAAAAATTTTTTTTTAATCTAATTTCAGAGAAGCATCTGTTGATCCCTCCATTGTCTGTGACAGAGCAGAATCTGCAGCCCCATAATTATCTCTTCTCCTGGCAGGCCTTAAGATGAAACAGACAGGAAGGCCTGAGCGGATTCTTCTCAGATGCCACCTCTTAGCACCCGGCTTTGCCAGCCTGTTATTTGGGGCGCTGCAGAAGGCAGGGCCCTATCCCACCGAGGATCAATGGGAAAATAAGCAGTTGCTCAGGAATAGACTGCGGTCTCCTGCCGCTGTCAGGCCTCCTTGGTAATGGCTATTTATCCCCACTTAATTGCTACCTGGGTTCCCCCTCGTTCTGTGCTGCCTGGCACTTCCCACCACTGCCACCCTGGGCAAACTCAGGGAAACTGGCAGAGGTGCCAGCATGCCTGCCTGGCAGCCTCTCACAGAGGCTGAGAAATGTGCACATGACCTGGGTAGGTTGATAGTGGTGACACGGCCAGTGAGACTCTCCCAGGTGATGTGCCCCTGCTGTCCAATGCCCGATGCCGACCAAGATGGCTCAGCCCTGGCATCTGCTCTCTTGCCATGCCTAGCAGCTAGGGGGCTCTGGGGTACGCCTGATGGGCACACTGTTCCCTCTTCTTCGCTATGACAGTAACTAATGCTGGAAAAATTCTATGTTCTAGGAGTGTGAAAGAACCAAGAGAACGTCAGAGAAATGGACTCTCAGGCCCACCTACATTTGGACTTACAACGTAATATAGTAAATTTGTGGTTGTTAGGGGCCCTCAAATCGATTTCAATTCACAGCACCCCTGCGAAACAGAATAGAATGGCCACGTAGGATTTTCTAAGCTGTAATGTTTACAGAAGTAGATCACCAGATCTTTCTTCCAGGGGCCTGCTGGGTGAATTTGAACTGTCAACCTTTCAGTTAGCAGCTGAGCACTTAACTGTTGTACCACCCAGGACTCCTTGGTATAATGATTGTCTACCCTTAAAAAGAGAGAGAGAAAAGTACTTTAGCACATAAGCAAAAATTTCAGACATATTACTCACCAAATTGAGTGTTGTATAAATAAGGTCAGTATATCATGAGGAAATTGCAGCTGTGCAAACTACCTTGACATTGAAAATGAAATAGTGTAATTCACAATTTGGAATCCCTGGCTAGGTATTATGGCTGCTACCTGAAAGGTCGGCAGTTCAAATCTACCAGGCGCTCTTTGGAAACTCTATGGGGCAGTTCTACTCTATCCTATACCCAACCCACTGCAGTTGAGTCAAGTCTGACTCATAGCAACCCTAGAGGTCAGAATAGAACTGTCCCATAGAGTTTCCAAGATGCGCCTGGAGGATCTGAACTACCAACCTTCCAGTTAGCAGAGGCAGCACTTAACTTATTACGCCACCCAGGTTTCCACTGTATCCTATGGGGTCGCCATAAGATCTCGAAGGCACTTGGCTGACTAAATTCATATATATATATATATATGATAATAAATAAATAAAACAGTGTTGGCTTTGAATCGATTGTGATTCATGGTGACCCCGTGGGTGTCAGAGTAGAACTGCTTCCCACAGTGTTTTCAGTGGCTGATTTTTCGGAAGCAGATAGCTAGGTCTTTCTTTGATGTTTCCTCGGCAGGAATTCCAAGCACCAATCTTCCAGTTCGTACTCAAGCTTTGAAAAAAAGTCTGTGTTCATTTGATGGCTGTCTCTCTGAGAGCTACAGGATTACATAGAAATCACTCGCTTGCAGTGTTTCCTTTGGGTACCACTTTCAACTTGGGCTCCATTTGGCAATATTTCAGTTTCGTTTTTGTCCCAGTTTGGTCTTCCTGGAGTCCAGTGTTGGGGACGATTGTGAGATCCTCCCTGGATCTAGCTGCAAAGAGGGCCAGGATCTACCAGGGAGGTGTGCAGTGACACTGCAGTAGCCTGTGGCTGCTGAAATTTGGCAATATTTCAGTTTCGTTTTTGTCCCAGTTTGGTCTTCCTGGAGTCCAGTGTTGGGGACGATTGTGAGATCCTCCCTGGATCTAGCTGCAAAGAGGGCCAGGATCTACCAGGGAGGTGTGCAGTGACACTGCAGTAGCCTGTGGCTGCTGACCCTTGTAAAATCTCCCCTGCTGGGCAGTGCAAACCCTTTCCAAAGTCTTCTTGGGAGAGAATTACCTTGTCCCAGTTCTTCGCATTCAGATGTGAGAACCAATAGAATAGATTCTATAGTGTCGTTAGGTAAGCTATGCTTTAGGAAATATTTTTATATATAAAAGTTTATCCTTTTTTTCTTTTTTATTCTGCCCTCAGTGGAGGCTGAACACAAATAATTACCTTCTTGGGATCAGCTGAAACACTATATGGTGGGTATAAAACACCCCACATCCTTGGCATACATTAGCTGTGTGTTTGAATCAGTACACAGATCCAGCTTTTAGACATCGATTTACATTTGAGGAGATTAAATAAAAAGCAGCATTTCTGAGCAAATTTGACCCAGATCAGGAGTAAATAGGAGTTCTATTTCAGAGCCATGTACCTCAAACCCCCCAAACTGGTCTTACCCCAAAAAGTAGTACTCTAGAAGAAAGTTTTAGTCTTGAGGTAAAAAAGAGCATTGACTATTCAGAACTCTCCTTTAATTTGACAAATACATTTGCCTGACTTACTAGGTACTAAAAATTCTGGGCTCGATCCTACAAGGAACCAAATTTTAAAATTCTAAAGCGTAGTGCCAAGATAATTCAATGAAGACAGTACTGTCTTTTCAACTAACGATGTGGGAACAACTGAATTAAGGAAATAAAACCACTGCTGTCAAGTCATGTCTGACTCATAGCAACCCTGTAGAAAGAGCATAACTGCCCCATAGAATTTCCAAGAAGTGCCTGTATTTGAATTGCTGAGCTTTTGGTTAGCAGACATAGTACTAACCCATTATGGCACCTGAACAACTGGATAATTTGTGCAAAATATTGAAGTTGGTCCCTTACCTCACACCATATATATAAACATTAACTCCAATGGATCGAAGGCCTGAATATAAGAGCAAAAACTAGAAAGCTCTTAGAACAAAATATAGATAGAACTATAGAAACATAGATAAAACTATAAAACTCTCAGAACAAAACAAAGAAGAAATACCAAAAACTAACCTCAGCAAAAGTAGCGAATTTTGTACTTCAAGGTATAGTACCACGAAAGTGACAGGACAATGCGTAGGATGGGAGAAAACTTTTGCAAGTCATATAGCTGATAAGCGACTTGTATTTAGAATATGTAAAGCACACTTAGAACTCAACAATAAAAAGACAAATAACTCTATCAAAAATGGGTGAAGGGTCTGAGTAGATGTTTCTCCAAGGAGGATGTAAAAGTGGCCACCGAGTCTATAAAAAACATGTGCAACATCACTAGTCACATTTAAATGACAATGAGATACCACTTCCCACCTATAATTTTTTAAAAAGCCAGCTAATAACAAGTTTTGGAAAGAATGTGGAGAAATCTCAACCCTATACATTGCTTTTGGGAATGCAAAATGATGACTCTTCTGTGGAAAACAGTTTGAGAATTCCTCAAACTGTTAAACATAGAGTTACCATACTATTCAGAAATTCCACTTGCTGGTCAAGAGAAATGAAAACACACATCTACAAAAAAACTTGTATAAGGATATTTGTAGCAGTATTGTTCATATACCCCCAAAATGAAACAATCCAAGTTTCCATTAACTGATAAACGGATAACCAAAACAGAGTATATTCACACTATGGAATGTTATTTAGCCGTGAAAAGGAATGAACCACTGATTCATACTTTAACATGGATGCCACTTGAAAACATTAAATGCAAGAAACTGGACACAAAAGTTCATGCACAGTGTGACTCTATTTATGTGAAATGCCCAGAATAGGCAAATCTGTACAGATGGAGAGTAGACTAGTGGTTGCCAAGGCTGACATGAGGGGACATGTAGAGTGGCTGCTAACGGGCATGGTGCTTCTTTCTGGGGTGACAGAAATGTTCTAAATTAGGTCCTGATGATGGTTTCACAACTCTGTGAATATACTGAAAACCAATAACCTGTGCACTGGTGTCATGGATTGAACGTGTCCCCCCAAAAATGTGTGCAGCCATCTGGCTGGGCCATCATTTTGAGATTTTCCTACGCTATACATCCTAATCTCTGCTTGCAGCCATTAGACAGGACTATGGTGTTAAAATAGGATTGGAGTAGGACTGCAACACCCTTGCTAAGGGGGTGCCCCTGGAGGGTAGCTTGCACCACCTTTTGTTCCTTCATCCCATGAGAGATAAAAAGAGAGGGAAGCAAGCAGAAAACCGTGGACCTCAACCAACAAGGAAGCGGTACCTTAAATAGAGTGTGTCCTTCAGATCTGAGGTTCCTGAGCCAAGATGTTCGCTGAACAAAGACTGATGCAACACAAGGACTTTCCTCCAGAGCCGAGAAGGGGAAAAGCCCTTCTCTACATCCTGAATTGAGACTTGTAGCCCACTGGACTATATAAGAATAAACCTTCCTTTGCTAAAGCCATCCACCTTGTGGTGTTTCTGTTGGAGGAGCACTAGACGACTAAAACAACTGTGAAAGGGTGAATTCTACGGTGTGTGATTTAGATCCCAATCTGAAAAGGAATTCTAAGGCATTGCCTTCACATTCAAGTGACCGACAGTCTTCAGTGTTTAAAAACTCTGGTTTCTTGTCACACACTTATCAAAAACGTACATGGTTCTTTTCAGAGATGGCTACAAATCACATCATTCTTTTATATTTTCTAAATTTTATTTACTTTTCTGTTGTTCAAATTATATACAGCAAAACTTACACCAACTAAGGAATTTTTACATGTACCATTTAGTAATATTGATTATGTTCTTTGAATTGTACAACCATTCTCATCCTCCCTCCTTTTCTGAGATGTTCCTCTCGAATTAGCATGAACTTACTGCCCCCTAAGTTTCCTACCTAAATTTTTAAGTCGCTATTGCCATTTTGGTCCACTATAGATAGTTCTTGAAAAAAGCATCATGCTCAAAGTAGACTTTTTTTTTACTAGTTAACCTAAACTGTTCAGTTTTAAGACAACTTCAGGGGATATTTTTAGTTTAAAGTTTAAAGATTATTTTGGGGCAATAGGATTTCATCCAGCCTTCAAGGATTCATATAGTCTAGAGTCTGTAAGAATTTGAAATACTGTTACGTGTTTTCTGCCTTTTATTCAGGATTTTTCTGTGGAAGCCTTGATCAGAATGTTCAGCGATAGCAGCCAGGTACCACCGAGTTCTTCCAGTCGCTTGGCAAAGGAGACAGCTGTTCATGGAGGCAATTCTCCACACGTTCCATATCTTCCTCCTATTCTTGACTCTCTTTTTTTCTCTGTTGCTCCAAGTAAATGGAGACCAAGTGTTGTGACTTGGATGGTCACTTGCAAGCTTTTAAGACTTGTGGCACTACACAGTGACATAGGAGGTAGAATAGAAGCGCTAAACTCATTATTAGGCCAGTTAACTGGGACATCCTATGAAACTATGACCCTAAGCCTATCTTTTAGTCAGCTAGTGGTGCTCTAACAGAAATACCACAGAGTGGATGGCTTTAACAAAGGAAGGTTTATTCTTGCACCGTCCAGTAGGCTACAAGTCCAAATTCAGGATGTCTGCTCCAGGGGAAGACTTACCCCCTTCTCAGCTCTGCAGGAAAGTCCAGTATTGCATCTGTCTTTGTCCAGGGAGCATCTTGGCTCAGGAACCTCGGTCTGAAGGATGCACTCTTCTCCTGGTGCTGCTTGGGTGATGGTGTGAGGTTCCCAACTTCCTGCTTTCTTCCCTTTCCCTTTATCTCTTGTAGGATGAAAGGATTAAGGGTTGGGCCAGCCAGACACCAGGGAAAACTCCCTTTACAGTGGATCGGGGAGGTGATCCTGTGAAGGGATTTACAGCCCCACCCTCACCCGTACAGCATAGGGAAACCACAAAACGGAGGACAGTCACAAGATACTGGGAATCATGGCCCAGCCACATGGCTACACATATTTTTTGGGGGACACAAGTCAATCCATGGCAGCCTCCAAACCAAGGAACCAAATCTCACGAGGTATTTGGCTGTTAGCAGCTTCAGTAGCTACTCTTCTGTTTACTTTTGGTCATTGTTATAAATGTATCTATCACACAACTTTTGCCAATTCAGCTTTTTATGTGTGTACAACTTATAGGCAGCAACTGCAACGATTGGTTGTATAACCCTTTCCTTCATGTGATTTTTTTCCATCACCATTAACCCCACTTTTCCCCTCCTTCCTGCCCCTGATAACCATTAATGAATTTTGATCTCTATACATTTGGCTTTTCTTACCTTTTTATATAAGTGAAGTCATAAAATATCTGTCCTTTGCTTTCAGCAATTAAGATATTGCAGGTTGTTAATGGGTCTTCCTCCAACCCCAGTATCACATTCTTCTTTACATAGTCCAGCGTTTCTGATTATTTGCTCAGCGTAAACTTTGAATACGTATGGTGAAAAGATACATCCCAAATACACACCTTTCTTGAGTTTAAACCACACAGTATCCCTCTTGTTCTGTTTAAACGATTATCTGTTTGTCTATGTACAAGGTCCTCATGAGCACAATTAAGTGTTCTGGAATTTCCATTCTTTGCTGTTATCCATAATTTGTAATGATCCACATGGTTGAATGCCTTCAAATAGTCAATAAAACACCCGTAACTATTTCTCTGGCATTCTCTGCTTTTAGCCAGGATTTATCTGACATCAGCAGTGAGATTCCTCCTTCCACTTCCACTTTTGAATTCCTGTGCATGTATTGCTTCAACTAGTATTGAATGATCATCAGCAAAATTTTACTAGCATGTGATACTAATGAAATTATTTGATAATTTCTACATTCTGTTGGATCACCTGTCTTTGGAATAGGCCTAAATATGGATCTCTTCTAGTCCAGCTGGCCAGGTTGCTGTCTTCCAGATTTCTTGCCATACGCAGATGAGAACTTCCAATACAGCATTCATTTGTTGAAACATCTCAGTTGGTATCCTGTCGATTCCTGGAGCCTTGATTTTTGCTTTGTCTTTGGTACAACTTGGACTTTTTCCTTCAGTACCATGGGTTCTTGGTCATATGCTACCTTCTGAAATGGTAGAATTCTGAGTGTATTCCTTCCTTTTGGTTTTCTAACTCCAGGTCTTTACACACGTCATTACAATACTTTGTCTTCTTGAACCTCCCTTTGAAATCACCTGGTTGGCTCTTTTACTTTCTCATTTCTTCCATTCACTTCAGCTATTACTTACTGTTCAAGAGCAAGTTTCAGGGTCTCTTCTAATATTCATTTTGACCATTTTTTTCTTTCCTGTCTCTTTATGACCTTTTGCTTTCTTCATGTGTGATGGCCTTGGTGTCATTCCATAACTCAGTTCGGTCTTTGGTCACTAGTATTCAATGCATCTTTAAATGGTCTCTGTGTTCAGGGGAGATATACTCAAGGTTGTGCTTTGGTTCTTATGAACTCGCTTTAATTTTCTTCAGCTTTAACTTGAACTTGCATGTGAGTAATTTATGGTCTCTTCCACAGGTGGCCTCCACCATGTTCTGATGATGATATTGAGCTGTTCCATCATGTTAACTTCTTCATTTTTCCCACGTATTTGGTGTTTTTGCCTGCTCTGCTTCCTGGAAGAAACTGCTAAGTGGGCAGAGTTTTCAGCCTTTGCTTAGCATTTGCTCTCCTTCTCTGTGATAGCCCCTTCTCCCTCCCTGACTCAATTGGGATTGGAAGCATCCAGATCTTGTTTTTGAACTTTCAGTCATTCCCAAACACACTAGAGAACACGCTGTGGTCAGTCTGTCCACCAAAGGGCACCACAGAAGATATCTCGCTCTAATCAATCTATCTACCAGGAGCTGTGGTCACCTCTCTTCGGTTTTTATTCCTGTCCCTTCTCTGTTTCTGCAACCACACTTTTAGTCAGAAAACCCCAAGACAGCAAGTCCCCTTCAGGCTCGGGTATTGTCTTCTGGTTTTACATTGCATTTCCTTCCTCCCTACGTGAAAGTTTCCTATATCTTGGCTGGCGTACAAGGAAACATGGGCAGGCTGTCTTCTGCATCAGGAGGAGAAGGGGCCGGCACTCCCAGAAGAGGTCTATCTAGTTGATTTCAGATCCCTAATGGTCCTGTGGTGGTTGGGGGAGGAATCCCTACTTAGGTAACCCATCTCTTGATTCCACTATAGGGAACCTTCTGTAGGGGTTTCTGTCTGTCCAGCAGTTAACGGTTAGCAGTTGGGAGAGGAGCAGTCACACTCTAAATGGGCTCCCAGGGTGATCTGTCTTACTTCTATCAAAGCCTGCCCCGTACTACGTTGACTGTAATTATAGCCTCCATTGAAAGTTCCTGCTTCCTGGCACATAACAGCCTCGGTCAGCACTTGTCAACTCTGACCATAAGAAGAAGCAAACAGACCCAGAGTGATTCCCAGGGAAGTTGCCCTCTTGGTTTCAGAGACCCATGCTATGGGTGCACGGGGAGGTGGAACACTGACTAAGGGAGCTGAAGCCATGGTAGAGATCTTCTGTAGCAATTTGCAACAGCCTGGCAACCGACAATTATCAGGTGGGGAGAAGGTGTCATACTGTGGTCAGATTCCCATGGAGCTCTTCCTTGTTGCTATGAGTGTCCCCAGTAGACTGTAGCTGTAAGTGCCCCCTCTACTCAAGACTCCTGCTTCCTAACACACAGTGGCCTTGCTCGGTAGTCTTCATCACCAACTTAAAGAGGGGACAAACTAACCCTAAATGACCACCCCCCCACCAGGGAAATTTGTCCTGTTGGTTTCAGAGGCCAAAGTTATGGGGTACAAAAGGAGGCAGGTAGAGTGCTAACTATGGGAGCAGACTCCAATGCAAAGCCCTTCAGCAGTAATTCACAGCAGGCTTGCAGGTAACAGTGTCTGGATAAGGGAGGGTCTGTCACACTCCAAATGGATCCCCAGGGAGGTCTGCCTCATTACCATCAGAGCCTTACCTACGCGTGTTAGCTTTGGGTGTAGCCGCCACTAAAGATGCCTGCCTCTTAGCAAACAGCAGCCTCAGCACCCATCGAAAGTAGTTCTCAGCATCCACTGAAAGCAGGCAGACCTGAGTTGACCCCCCAGGATGTCTCATTGTTATTTCCACAGGCCTGAGCTCTAGGAGTGCCCAGGTAGGCCAGCAGAGTGTTTGCTATGGAAACAGGCTCCACTGCATAGGCCTCCTATAGCAATTCACAGCAGGCTTACAGGTGATGGTGTCTGGGTGAAGACGGCACAGGCATACCCCAAATGGACCTCCCAGGTGGTCTGTCTGATTGCTGTCGGAGTCCCTCCCGCAAACCTGTCTTTCCCCAGGAATATATTGGCTGTGGATGTAGCCCCTACTAAAGGTATATGCTTCTTGGCATACAGCAGCCTCAGCTAGCAGTTCTCAACACTGAGTGACAAAGGGTAATGGACAGATGGGAAAACGGACTCTGGGAGGTCTGTCCTATAGGGTTCTGAGGCCCGAGTTACAGAGTGCATGAGGAGGCAGGTGGAGTGTTGACTGTGACAGCAGATATCCTTGCTTATGCAATTCACAGCAGGCTTGCAACCAACAGTGTCTGGGTGGGGGAGGTGATGGTGTACTTCAAACGGATCCCCAGAGAGGTCTGCCGTATCGATTTTAGGGCAGAAATTTGATGCCCAGTCTCTTTGTGCAAACAGGGTCTGTGCTAGTTAGGGAAGTAGACTCTCTTTCTGGAAAAAGAATTCACAGCAGCTTGTGGCCCAAGTGACTGGGAAAAGGGCAGGGACAGTGGAAGAAGCCATTTTCCTACTGCGTAAGACTCATTGTTTATTTGTTGGTTCTTGCTGGTCTGTAGTTCCCTGCTACCTTCTTCTGCTCCTCGAACTTTCCCTCAAAGCTGAGGACCATTTCCTTGTTGTGCTTTTTTATTGTATTTGTGTGGGAGAGTCTGAATGATGCTCTGGTCACGCTGCCATCCTCCCAGAATTCCCCCAAAGAAAGTCACGTTCTCATTGATAAATTAATCAAATTCATCAAAAGTCCAGTAGTTCCTGTACTACTACTGATAATATGGCATTAAGTGGTCCATCACAGAACCATGGTATAGAACCACCTGTGGCTTATTTCACTGGGCCGTGGTTTTGCTCTTACATAGAGGCAAGAGGTCTAGAACCCACACTTGAATGTCTTTTCTCTCCCACTACCATGTTCTCTAAGTACATTTTATTACCTAAAATCATAAAATGGCAGCAGACTCTTGACCCCTACAATGCATGAGGTCTGACAATTTCATAGCAATTTTGGAATTCTTTCTGGAATGGCCATTGTGTACGGTGGCACTGCAGCAAGTTTGAAAACTTCATTGTCTAGTTGTCTGTGAGGGAGTTTTAGCTAGTAAACAAACAACTGCATTGGAACACCCTCCCTACTCACCTGCTCTGGCCCCCAGTGACTTTTTTCTTTACCTGAAGACAAATATCGAAAGGAATATATTTTGATGACATTCTAGTCATCAGGGGTAATATGACGACAGTTCTGATGGCCATTCCAGAAGAAGAGTTCCAAAACTGCTTTGAAGGGTGGACTAGGCACTGGTGTTTTGTGTACAGCTTCCCAAGAGAGTAGTTCAAAGGTGACCATAATGATATTCAGCAGTGAGGTATGCAGCCCTTTATCTAGGATGAATTCATGAACTTAGTTGGGAGTCCCTGTATCACATTTGTAAAAAATCGATTGCAAATAAAAATTTCTAAATTCTTTTTCAAATGTAGCCGTGTTGGGCCCATCTGCTGGCCTATAACCCTCAGCTGTACTGGAATAATGACTGTTCCCATTTGCCAACAGCAAACATGGGGCAAGAACTTTCATAACTGGCTATGGTGACATACTCAAGGGGCTTCATTATACTCTTTCCTCTACCATGTGTGTATTTTTAATTTCCATAATAAAAAATTAAAAGCTAACAGAGAAAGCGGGTGTGCATTATCCAGTTGGCCACAGTCCTCACCCTCCTCATTGATTCCTGACACTGAGGCAGATTTAATTACCATTCACTGGGCTTGAGTTTACCCGTTGCCATTGAGTTGATTCCGTTTCATAGCAACCCTATAGGACAGAGTAGAACTGCCCATGGGGTTTCCAAGGAGCTGCAGTAGATTCAAACTGCCAGCCTTTTGGTTAGCAGCGGAGCTGTGAACCGCATACCACCAGGGTTCCCAGGACTTGAGCTTAGCAGTGGTAAAAGATAAGTGATGATGAAATGGTACATGTTTTGTTACATATAATTTTACCATGTTAAAAAAAGACAAGAGAAATGTTTCTCGCATTTCACCTGTTTCCTTTGTTTTCCTTGTCTGTGCCAGGTACAAGGGAAATGTGCATTTGAGTACATACTCTAAAAGAAACCTTAAGCAGAGGGCATGCTCTGGTGACCAGTGACCAAACTCAACTGATAAATGTATTTTGTTAGACCCAAAGACAGTTTTTCTCAATATGATTTCCGTGTCATTATAGGATACCAGTTGTCCCCAGTCCTCATGTCCCATTACCTGTTGATTATTTGGTCCAACACACATGTATGTTCCTTATCTTAATCCTTCAAGTATCTGAATTTTAGAATCTAAGGCAGAAGGGACAGTAGTTGTATTTCTGTTGGTCTGTAGATTGACTCCGCCGATCTTAGAAAGCCTCCAAAGTCATGTCAGACCATTGGTCCCTTCCTGTTGTGAAAATGGTCTTACCATTCTTTTAGGGGATTTTTATGTAATTGCTTTCTTTTGGGAGTTCAAAACAACTCTTTATCTTCTCTAACTTTTAATTAAATGATGAATTCTACACTATATCCAAAATTGTCACTATCATCACCTCCATCTTTGACTAAGTTTGTTACTAAATATTCGAAGAAGTAGGTGAAAGTGATAACGCAACTTGATTCGTGACTAAATATAATTTAAACCCTAGGATTTGAAGGTGATATATGATTGTTTTATAAACTTACAATTTTGCCAGTGGAGAAAAGAATGCAACCCAAAACAGATTTAAGGAATTGTTATTTCTATAACACTGGTTGTAAAAATTACGGGTAAAATGATAACATCGTGACACATTGCCCATTGCTATTAAGTCAGTTTCAACTCAGTGGCTATAAACCCGACCACTGCAATTGAGTTGGTTCTAGCTCATAGTGACCCTATGGGACAGAGTAGATCTGCTCCACAGAGTTTCCAAAGAGCCCCTGGTGGATTTAAACTGCCAGCCTTTTGGTTAGCTGTTGTGGCATTCAACCACTATGCCACCAGCATTTTCAATGACTGTATAGGACAGAGAAAAATTGCCCAGTAAGTTTTCCAATGCTGTAATCATTAATGAAGCAGATTGTCATATTTTTCTGTTACAGAGCTGTTGATGGGTTTGAACTACTGACCTTTAGGTTAATCGCCAAGGGGTTCAACCACTGTGCCACCAGGGCTCCCTTTTGATAGCAGTACACTTACATGTTACTAGTTGACTGCCAATTGATTGAATCAAGTAAAGAACTTGCAAATGTCACAAGAGCAGTGGTCAGATCCTTCTACTTGGAAAATACACCCTCAAGGTAATAACCAGAAAACTGAGTGTACAAAGATATTCTTAATACTGCCATTTATAAGAGAGAAAAGTGTAAATAGACTACAAAGATAAATGTAAGGAATAAATTAAGAAAACTCTGGTTTATCAACAAGGTCAAAAAAGAAAACGAAGCCCACTGTCATCGAGTCGACTCTGACTCATAGTGACCCTATAAGTCAGGGTAGACCTGCCCCACAGATTTTCCAAGGAGTGCCTGGCAGATTTCAACTGTGGACCTTGTGGTTACAGACACAGCACTAAACTACCTATGCCACCAGGGTTTCCATTAGCAAAACAATGTCCTGTTTCCACCAAGAAGACAAATTCTTCAGATGACAACTATGTTGATTATTATTTTTAAAAATTTCCATGGAATCAATTCCAACTCATAGTGACCCTATAGTACAGAGTAGAACTGCCCCATAGATTTTCCAAGGAGCACCTGGTGGATTTGAACTGTGGACCCTTTGGTTAGCAGCCACAGTTCTTAACCACTGCGTCATCAGGGTTTGCAGTGTAGATTATTGTCAACACATAACTAGCACATCGGAGATAAAGATAACTGAAAAGAACAAAATAAAACAGAAGAATAGGTACATGCAAATTTCATTTAAATGAATAAAGCAGATATAATCCCACCACCTGTCAGTTTATCATACTGTGGTGGCTTGAGTGTTGCTATACTGCTGGAATCTCTGCCACCAGCATTTCAAATACCAGCAGAGTCACCCATGGTGGACGAGTTTAAGAAGAGTTTCTGCACTAAGACAGACTAGGAAGAAAGACCTGGTGTTCTACTTCCAAAAATTAGCCAATGGAAACTGTGAATCACAGAATATTGTCTAAGATGTCAACGTGGGTTGAGAAGTCATAATAAAGAGAAAACAAGCAGATTTGGACCATCAAGGCTTTATTACAGAAAAATTTGCTAATATTCCTAACAATTATTTTTTAAATATTTTTGTTTCTGTTGAGAACATACACAGCTGAACACTCATGCATTCAATAGTTTCTACCTGTACAGCTCAGTGACATTGATTACGTGCTCCAGCTTGTACAATTGTTCTCAACCTCCATGTCTGAGTTGTTCTTTTTCCATTAGCATAAACTTACTGCCCCCTAAGTTTCATATCTAATCTTTCAAACAACCTACTTTTGTAGTCTGTGACTATTTGCACTCCATAAAATTGATCAAAGATAAAAATATTTAAGCGAATTCACCAAAGCTTAATCCACAGCAATTTCTGACATGTAAAAGAAGCATAAATTCTCTCAGATTGCTCTTTAACTGTTTCTGTGTCAGTTGTTAGCCCATGCTCTTTAGAAAGACCGAAAGATGACACCTAAGTTTGTGCAATATGTAATCTACGTAACTATTCCTGACATTCTCATGATGGTTAATGTTATATGTGCAGTTTTGTCATGGATTGAATTGTGTCTGACCACATATGTGTGTAGTAATTTGGCTAGACCATGATTCCTGGCTCTACAATCTTAATGAGGAAGGATGGGCAGCAGTTGTGTTGGTTGGGTAGGGCTCATGGAGTAAGATTGTTTTGGGTCTTGAGGTAATTTCTTGTGATATCAAGGAAAGGGAAGCAAGTAGAAAGTTGAGGACCTCATGCTATCAGAAAATAAGCAGTGCCAGGAGCGGAGTGCAACTGTTAGACCTGGGTCTCTGTGCCTCAAGAGCTCCCAGTCCAGGGGAAGGTAGATGACAAGGAGCTTCCCCCAGAGCCAACAGAGAAAGTCTTCCCCTGGAGCTCATGCCGTGAATGTGAATTCATAGCCTACTGGACTGTGACAAAATAAATTTCTCTTTGTTAAAGCCATCCACTTTGTGGTATTTCTGTCATAGCAGCGCTAGATGACTATGACAAGGTTAAGAAGTTTGGCTGGCTCCTCAGCACTCTTGCTGTAGAATTGTTGAGTTAGCCTATCTCTTTGCACCTGAGAGAAACAAGGGAACACCACCTGTCTCAGAACAACCTGAAATTATTCCACCGCCTTTAAAGTGGACTGTCATCAATGATTTAATCTAAGTATTTCATTTAACAAACATTACTTGAGTAATAACTAGAGACCAGACTCTGTGTCCAAGCAGTAGAAAATAAACATATAGATAGACATACTTTGGAAAAAAAAGAAAAGAAAAGCTGTTGCTTAGTCAATTGACTCACAGTGACACTCTAGGGCAGAGTACAACTACTTCATCAGGGTTCCAAGGACGCCTAGTGGATTCCGACTGCCAGTCTTTTGGTTAGCAGACATAGCACTTAACCACCATGCCACCAGGGTTTCCAGACAGACATTCCTACCAACAGCCGTTGAGTGAATTTTAACTAATAGCGACCCTATAGGTCAGAGTAAAACTGCACTATAGAGTTTCCAAGGAGCACCTGGTGGATTTGAACTGCCAACCTCATGGTTAGCAGGCATGGCACTTAATCACTATACCACCAGAGCTTCCAGACAGACATTAAGAGTAAATAAGTAGTAGGAGTTAACACTTAAGTTCTGGTTCTAGTTTCCCCTTTGAGTCATGTGTGACCTTGGGCAATCCACGTCCCTCCTAGGACCAGCTGCTTAATGCAGGGTTTGGATTCAACCAAAGCGTTCCCATGATGATGGTACACCCCAGCAGATACTATAGAAATATATGAGGACATTTTGCTTGTCAGGGCTTGAGAGACACTACTGACATCGAATGTGTAGGGACTAGGGAGGTCATAGCTTTGCAGGGTAGAATGTAGTTTCTCTTAAAATTGTTTTGCTCTTTGCATGATTTTCTGATATTCCTCTGGGTGTTCCTGTGGGATATTCATGTAGGCTTATTACTGAAGCCTAGAACTTAACGCCAAATTGCCCATAAATGAAATTTCCAAGAGTGCAACTACCTTTTGAATTGAGAGATTATGTTTTGATACATTCTGTACCTGACCAACAGCTTTACCATTGTTTTGGAAAAAAATCACATCACCAGTGATAACGCTGCCTGTAGGTTTTGGATTGCCAATGTTGCACGCCTGTATCACTCTTCACTTGCAGCTAGCATGTCCATGTTGTATTTATGTACGAGTTCACATATCCAATATTTTATTCTGCAAACTAGAGCATCACTCTCAGGAGTACCAGTGTGCTATGAGAAACGATGCTGGCCCCAGAAAGTAAACATCTTGCTTCCTTCATCAAGAAAATCTTATTATGAATAAAATGCCAACTGAACTCAAAAACATGCTTAGTTACATCAGTGATCTTCATTCTAGTGTGAGCTGTTTATATCACTACCGGTCAGTAACTGCTTTATACTTATAGAATATTGATCTTTTTATATTCATGTATGTAAGCATGGGTTATCATCAGTTCATTTCATTTCAGAAGAAGAAGGATGAAATAACAAATAGTTGCTATAAAAAGGAAAAAAGAATCTTAAGTCTAGCAGGATGATTGGATAAGAATATAGGGAGCAGAGTCAGAACACAGGTAGGATGAGGGGCTTACATTTGACCATGTCATCATCAGGCACCTTCCCAGGTCTCTCATAAGCGTAATGGAAGAGTTCTTCACCTTGCATCAGGTGAGCTCTGGTCAGTTAACACTTCTAGGATACCTCTTCAACCAGAACACGGTCCCTAGGCTCCATCTACGTGGAAGCTCTGGGGCTCCCTGCTAATGTTCTCTGAGGTCTTTTCTTGTATTAAGTTTTACTTTATTTCCATGTCTTCCAACCTTTGCAACTCTGTTTTGACCTATGTGTGCAGCTGCCTAAACCAAACCATGTTGCCACCGAGTGCATTCTGATCAGAGCAGGACTCCTCCCTGGAGTTTTCTTGGCTCCTCTCTGTATGGAATGGTCCATTAGTGGTGCAAGTGGTTTGCACTCAGCTGCAAACCTAAAGGCTGGAAGTTCAAACCCACCTGGTTAAGCCTGAGAAGTAAGACCTAGCTGTCTGCTCTTCTGCAGATTATAGCTGAGAGAACCTATCAGCAAAAACAACAATCTTTATGGAACCAGTTTGCCAGGACTTTCTTCCTCCTAGTCACTGAGTGGCTTTGAGTCATCAATCTGTAGCTTAGCAGCTGTTCCCAAACCACTCATGCCACCCATGTACCCTGTCAGGGAAAGAATTAATGCTCATTTATTCATGGAGCAATTCAATGTTTCTCCCTCCCATCAAAATAAAGATAACAGTCCCTTCACTGCTCTGTCTTCTAAGTATATTCTAGGTGGCTGCCAGCAAAACCACTTTACTGCACATGGCCAATGCAATTCAGTCCAGCAAGGGTTAAAGCTGGCTTCCCATCTCTGCTGGGGAGCCAGGGCTGCATGGGGCTCTTTCCAGAATGAGGTGCAGATGCCAGCCATGCTTTGCTGATTACAATCTCCCACACCAAGGAGGCTTTGACTAGGTTTGACATAATCAGCTCACAGCCTCGGCCTGCGCTCTTTCACAAACAGGCCATTTTCACATCTTTTTCATGGAATCCGACAAGCGGAAAAATAATTAATGTTACCTCAGCCCAACAATGACCCTGGCTCTGATTCAAAAAGAAGGCATGTTGCATAAACTGCCATTTAATTGAGGGTTGGGGGCAGACCCCACAGACTCCTATATCGGTTCTGCCTTCCTGGCCAAGGGTAACTAAGGCTTTTCCTAAGATGGGGGACCCCTGGTCACTGAGCACTACTCAGTTTCAGGTTCAAAGAACTTCCTTGAAAGAATTCTGCTCATGATAGTTAGCAAGCACAGAGCGGGTGTGTGGATCAGAAGATTCTAGAAGCTCCTTTAGGCTGTTCTCATTCAGTTATAAAGACAAAGGAATTTCCTCTTTGTAGAAGACATGGAATTAGAACCTAGAACTATTCTTAAATATGCTTCTTTTCCTTCTTTTGAAAAAGAAAATATCGGTGCACTTTTTTATATACCTGTGCGTGTCCACTTACTCTGCTGATGGGAATGCAGCCCCTTTGGAAAATGGCTTGATGATGGTTCTTCAAAAATGTTAAACATAGAACTACCGTGTGACCCAGGGAAGAGGTGTATCACAGGGATGAGAAGTAGTGAGACCCCAATTATTCCTGCCTGAAGACCATGTTCGTTTACTGACGTGCGTATGTGTGTGTGTGTGTGTGTTGTAGGGTTGACAGGGAGTGTACCATGAATATACAAAATAGAAAGCAGATCCAAAATATTAAATAATGGTCACAGATGAAAGACTTGCACTAATATCTTAAACTCTCCAATTCCAAGTCCTTTAAAGTGACAGGAAATTGGTTCAAATAAAGAATAACCACTGCTATAGGATTCCACTTACGTAAGATGTCCAGAATGGCAAATAGAGACAGGCAGAAAGTACATCAGCAGTTGCTTAGAGCTGAGGAGAATGTGGATATTGGGGGATGATAGCTGAGGGGCATGGGGCTCCTTTTGAGCAGATGAAACTGTCTAAAACGGATTGTGATGATGGCTGCCTAACTCTGTGAGTACAAGAGATTGAATTGTATACTTAAAAGATGTTTACTCCAGAAAGTTGGTTATGGACTTGTCGTCCAAGAAACCTAGCAGTTTCCAAGATCTTATGGTCGTGTTGGTGAGTCCTTACCTTTCCAATTGCTCATCTGTGTAAAGCTGGATTTCATTAGATGACGAAGCAAAACAATGTAGTTCACCAGATTGAATGCAAAAGCAGGTGTGCCATGACAGCCAAGCTATTTCTCATCAAGCCATTTAAGAGATCTCCAAATAAGCAACAAACAGAACCAAATCAAAGAACGACGAAAGCCTACATGGTCATTTAAAATTTGGGGGAAAATACAGAGAAGTAGAAGGGAAGCAGTCAATGCAGTTAATGATCTGACCAACTGTAGATAATCACTGCCAGCATCTTGGCACACTTCCACGTGATCCTTTTTCCTGACTCCTTGAATTCCAAGACTTATGAAGTCATGAAACTGCGGGAAGAGGCGTCCCCAGCTATACTGAGCAAGCTCCTTCTCTCTCTGCCCTTGCTCTGCTTTCTTAAACCTAAAGCAGCCAACTGAAAGCCAGAACACAGATATTTGTACAGCAATATTCATTCCAGCACTATTCACAACAACCAAGAAGTAGAAACAGCCCTGACGCCCACCAACAGAGAAACGGGTCACAAGATGTGCTAAAGACATGCAGTGGAAGACTACTTATTCAGAAAAAGAAATGAAGTCCCCATACATGAGACACCATGGATAAACCTTGAAAACATTATGCTGAGAGGAATAAATGAGACACAAAAGGACAAATATTATCTATCATATTTATATGAAATATCTAGAATAAGCAAGTATATAGATATATCAAAGTTTGTGAGCTATTACCAGAGGTGAACAGCTGGAGAGTGAAAGGAGCACTCAGAGCTTAGGGCAGACTGGGCTTCTAAGGATGATGGGAAAATTTGAGAATGGGTAATTAAGAGTGATGATTAAACAACACCATGAATGTGATTAATGTCCCTGAGCTACACGTGTGAAGGATCCCTGGTGACACAGTGGTTAAGTGTTTGAGTGCTAATTGGAGAGGTCAGTGGTTTGAACCAGAGAGAGATGTGGCAGTCTGCTGTCGTACAGGTTCATAACCTAGGAAGCCCTATGAGGTGGTTCTACTCAGTCCTACAGGGTCACTATGAGTAAAAACTGACTCTACGGCAACAGGTTTGGGTTTTTCTTGTACCCTTCTAGCTGGAAGAGTTGTGTCACAGGGATGAGAAGCGGTGAGACCCCAATTATTCCTGCCTGAAGACCATATTCATTTACTGATTTGTGTGTGTGTGTGTTGTGGGGTTGACGGAGAGTTTACCACGAATATACAAAATAGAAAACAGACCTGGAAAATTAAGTAATGGTTGCAGATGAAACAAACTTATATCTTAAACTCTCCAATTCCAAATCCCTTAAAGTGACAGAAAATTGGTTGAAATAAAGAATAAATTTATTAATAGTAAAGGAAAACAAGCACCACCAACAGCTCAGAAATCTTGAAGGATTCTTAGGACATGGAATGTAGACAAGATGCAAATTAATAAAAGAAGGAGAAACTCTAAAAGCACCCAGGCAAAAATTACAGAGGAAAAAAATGCAAAGAAACACCAAACTCAGAGAAAAAAAAGATACAATTTACAGTCTCTTACCTGCAAAAAAAACTATCAAAAGGGATCTGGTTTTTTTTTTTTTTTCTTTTTCTCTACACTGGCACGTACTTGTATGTGACAAAACCCAAGCAGAATTGATGTGAAGCTGTAAGTTTATCTCATTTTTGTGCAAGTAATCACTTCAATCATGACAAAAGGATTGATTTTTCTAATTACAGGTACTGTCCCAGGCCACATGGGAGATGCTATGAAATAGACATTAAGCATAATGGACAATATTTCTAAAATCAAAAAACTCAGAATTTCAAAACACAACTAGCCTAGAGGAGTTGGGACAAAAAGTTGTGAACTTATACTACTGTTTAGAGAAACACCTGGATGAAGTAAGCACTGGGCTGAAAACACAAGTCCTTACCTTCCAGCCCCACTTAACACAATGTAACAGGTATGAGGATGCTTTACCCCCAGCTGCATATGAAGAAAGGAAATTATATCTTAAGTAAAGTTAAACTTTTCAAAATACTATTTATAAAAGAAAAGACTAAAACATTTTCACTACTTAATATTTAAAACTTAGGTCCATTTAAAAAAAGAAAACAAGAAGAGGAGAAAGATAAAACACAAAGTTGTAGATGATATTTTCAGTACAAGCAGTCACAAAATTATGAATGAATTCTGTTCCTAAGTCCATACTTAAAATTTAGGTACAGTTAGCATCTAAGATCAGTTGGTCAAATGTGTGGTTTAGTATGTAGTATATAATGCAGTTTCTGTGCCTAGAAAACATTAAAGGGACACTTCTGGGTACATTAAAATATCTTTATAGTAATACAGTAATAATAACAATGTTTTGGTGTGTGTTGCAAAGTAGCACTCATTTGTTATGGTAAACTATTTTGTATATACCTCAGATTTTTAACATAACAGGCTTTACAGGGGTTGGTTCATAAATACAGGTTGTACATAAGCCAGACATTCATAACCTGACCAACAAGAGATATGTTAAAAATACATGTTGTACAAATTAATCATACAAAAAAACCAAAAGAAAAGGGAGGAAGGAAGAAATCCAATGGAAAACATGTATGACAAATAAAGACAAAAAGTGCTAAGCACCAATGGTAATCTAGATAATATAAATTAAGACCACAATGAAACATTTATGAAACTATACTTTAAAAAGCAATTAAGTAAGCTGAAAAGTCATGTAACTGCTAGAATTAAAGTATTTGAGTTTGTAAAAGGAAATCTCCTGAAAGTACTACTCAAAGTATAGAAAAGGAAGAAATACTCCTGAATTCGTCTTACGAAGATAACACATCCCTGATAACAAAGCTAGGCAAAGACATGACCAAAAAACAAAATTCAAGACCAACATCCCTCATGAACATACATGAGAAAATATTCAACAAATTTTGGGCCAATAGAGAACAACATCATATCAAAAACTTAATTTACCACAACTAAGTGGGATTCATACCATATATGCAAGGATGATTCAGCATCAGAAAACCAATCGATACAACGTTGTTGTTGTCAAGTTAGTTCCAACTCATAGAGACCCCGTGCACAACAGAATGAAACACTGCCTGGATCTGTGTCCATCATCATTGTGACAGTTAAGCCCATTGTTGTAACCACTGCATTAACCAATCTTGTTGAGAGTCTTTCTCTTTTTTGCTGACCTTCTACTTTCCCAAGCATGATGTCCTTCTTCAGGGATTGATTCCTCCTGACATGTCCAACGTATGTACGATGCGGTCTTGCCATCCTTGCTTCCAAGGAGCACTCTGGTTCTACTTCTTCCAGAACACATCTGTCATGGATTGAACTGTGTCCCCCCAAAAATATATATGTTGATTTGAATTGGTTTGGCATTCTAACATGGTGCCCTTCCTCCCATGTGTTGTGAATCCTGCCTCCGTGATACTGATGATGAAGAAGTTTGCAGTTGTGTTAGTGAGGCAGGACCCAAGCTACAAGCTTGTGGAATATAAGGGAGAGAAGTGAGCAGAGGAAGTTGGGAACCTCATACCACCGAGAGAGAAGCACCGAGAGCAGAGCACGTCCTTTGGACCCGAGGTTCCTGTGCCGAGATGCTCTCACTGGATTTGGACTCAGCCCACCGGACTGTGATAAATTCTCTCACTGAATGGACTTTCAGTTTGTAAATGGATTTGCAGCTTACCGGACTGTCTCAATAAAGCTTCTCTACATGAAACCTTCCACTCGTGGTATTTTCCGTTAGAGCAGTACCTGGTGACTAAGACAACATCGGTTCACTCTTTTGGCAGTCAGTGGTATATTCAGTGTTCTTCTCCAACACCACAATTCAAAGTTATTAATTCTTTTCCTGTCTTCCTTATTCCTTGTTCAGCTTTCTATGCATAAGACGTGATTGAAAATATCATGGTTTGGATCAGGCAAGCCTTGGTCTTCAAGGTGAAATCTTTGCTTTTCCACACTTTAAAGTAGTCTTTTGCAGCAGGTTTTCCCAGAGCAATGTATCTTGATTTCTTGACTGCTGCTGCTATGGATGTTGATTGTGCCTCCAAGTAAGATGAAATCCTTGACAACATCAAACTTTTCTCCTCATTTATCCTGATGTTGTTTACTGGTTGAATTGTGAGGACTTTGTTTTCTTGATGTTGAGATGTAATCCATACTGAAGGCTATGATCTTTGATCTTCATCAGTAAGTGCTTCAAGTCCTCTTTACTTTCAGCAAGCAAGGTTGTGTCACCTGCACAAAAGAGGTTGTTAATGAGTCTTCCTCCAGTCTTGATGTTCTTCGTATAGTCCAGCTTCTCAGATTATGTGCTTATCATACAGATTGAACAGGTATGGTTAAAGGATACAACCCTGACACGTACCTTTCTGATTTTAAATCATGCAGTGTTGTTCCCCTGTTTTGTCTGAATGTCTACCTCTTGATCTACATGTGGATTCCTAATGAGCAAAAGTAAGTGTTCTGGAATTTCCATTCTCCTTAATGTCATCTATAATTTGTTATGATTCACATAGTTTAATGCCTTTGCATAACCAATAAACACAGGAAAACGTCTTTCTGGTATTCTCTGCTTTCAGTCAAGATCCATCTGATATCAGCAATGATATCCCTTGTTCCATGTCCTCTTTTGAATTTGGCCTGAATTTCTAACAGTTCCAGGTCAATGTACTGCTGTAGCCACTTTTAAATGATGGTTAGCAAAATTTTACTTGCATGTGATATTAATGACATTGCTCAATAATTTGTGTTCAACTGGATCAGCTTTCTTGGGAATCAGCATAAATATGGATCTCTTCCAGTCAGTTGGCCAGGTAGCTTTCCTCCAAATTTCTTAGCATAGACATGTAAGCACTTACAGTGCTGCATCCATTTGTTGAAACATCTCAGTTGATAGTTCAGCAATTCCTGGAGCCTTGTTTCTCACCAGTGTCTTCAAACCAGCTTCCACTTCTTCGTTCAGTACCATTGGTTCCTGATCCAATACTGCCTCCTGAAACGGCTTTACACTCACCAATTCTTTTTGGTATGATGACTCTGTATATTCCTTCATGTCCTTTCGATGCTTCTTGCATTATTTAATATTTTCCCCGAAGAATCCTTCACTACTACAACTCGGCTTGAATTATTTCTTCAGTTATTTCAGCTTGAGAAATACAGAGATGTTCTTCCCTTTGGTCTTTGTCTGCAGCTCTTTGCATGTGTTGTTATAATACTTTACTTTGTTTTCACTAGAGAAATCTTCTGTTCAGTTCTTTCACTCCATCATTTCTTCCTTTTGGTTAGTTACCTGATGTTCAGGAGCAAGTTTCCGAGTGTCTTTTGACATCCAATTTGATCTTTGCTTCCTTTCTTTTTAATGCCCTCTTGCTTTCTTCATGTATGATATCTTTGATATCATTCCACAACTCATGTGGTCTTCAGTCATTAGTGTTTAAAGGATCAGATCTGTTCTTGAGATTGTCTCCAAACTCAGGTGGGATATACTCAAGTTCTTACTTTGACTCTTGTGGACTTTTTACAATTTTCTTCAGTTTCAATTTGAACTTTCATCTGAGCAGATGATAGCCTGTGCTACAGCTGTCACCTGACCGTCTTCTGATCAATCACAACGAGTTTTTCATCGTCTCTTTCCACAGATACAGTCAATTTAATTCCTTTGCATTCTGTGGAGTACATGTGTATAGTCACCATTTATGTTGATGAAATGAAATATTTGCAATGAAGAAGTCATTGGTCTTGCAAAATCCTGTCACACAATCTCCAGCATCATTTGTATCATTAAGGCTGTATTTTCCAACTACCGATCCTTCTTCTTTGTTTCAGGCTTTTGCCTTCCATTTCCAGTAATTATCAATGCATCCTCAATGCATGTTCTATCAATTCAGACTGCAGAAGCTGCCAGAAATCTATATCTTCATCTTTGGCCTTAGTGGTTATTGTATAAATTCGAATAATAGTGGTATGAACTGGTATTTGTTATGTTCATGGGACTAGTATTCTATTACTGATGGCATTGTACTTCAGGCTAGGTCTTGAAATGTTCTTTTTGAACATGAATGCAATGCCATTGCTCTTGAAGTTGTTATTCCCAGCTGTCTTAGTCATCCGGTACTGCTCTAACAGGAATTCCACAAGTGGATGGCTTTAAGAAAGGAAAGTTTATTCTTACACAGTCCAGTAGGCTCTAAGTCCAAATTCAGGTTGTTCACTCCAGGGGAAGGCTTTCCCTCCTTTGTCAGCTCTGGAGAAAGTTCCTTGTGTTGCATCAGTCTGTGGTCGAGGAGCACCTTGGCACAGGAACCGCAGGTCTGAAAGACACATTCTTCTCCCAGTGATGCTTTCTTGATCGTGAGAGGTTCTCAGCTCTCTGCTTGTTTTCCTTTCCTTTTACCCCCCTAGGATAAAAAGTGGTACAAGCCACACTCCAGAGAGACTCCAGTGGAGCAGGGAGGTAACCTTAGGAAAGGATTTCCAATCCCACCCTAATCATCTCTAACATAACCCACCCTGTTAACCCAGGTAAAGATTAGGATTTACAGCATCAGAAAAACCACAAAATGGAAAGCAGTCACAGAATACAGGGAATCCCTGCCCAGCCAAATTACTGTACATATTGGGGGAGGAAGGCACAGTTCAATTCATGACACCAGCACAGTAGGCCACGTGATTGTCTGATTCAAAATAGTGAATACCAGTCCATTTCAGTTGACTAATGCCTAGGATATCAATGCTTTTGCCTCCCATTTCATTTTTTACCATTTCCGAAGTAATACACCCTATGAATAGAACAAAAGAAAATAATCACACGATTATCTCAGTTGATGCAGAAAAGACATTTGATAAAATCTAACACTCATTCCTGATTAAGAAAAAAAATCTTTCAATAAAACAGAAATGGAAGGTTTTGTTTACTTTTAATTTTATTATGATTTAGGTGAAAGTTTATAGCACAAATTAGTTTCTCATTCAAAAACTTATACACAGTTGTCTTATGACGTTGGTTGCAATATGTCAGCACTCCACTCCTTTCCCTCAGTTTTCCGTGTCTGTTCCTCCAGTTTCTTGTCCTTTCCAGCCTTCTGATCTTTGCTTTTGGGCAGGTGTCATCCATTTGTTTTCACATACTTGACTGAACTAAAAAGCATCTTCCTCATGTGTTTCATTGTGTATTTTATAGGGCTGTCTAATCTTTGGCTGAAGGGTGGACTTTGGAAGTAGCTTCAGTTACGAATAAGCAGGGTATCTGGAGTCTACGTTCTGAGGGGTTTCTTGAGTCTCTATGCTTTGTAAATCTGGTCATTTTTTGTGAATTGAATCTTGTTCTACATTTTTTTCTCCCACCCTATCTGGGACCCTCTATTGTAATCAGTAGCAGAGTGGTCAGCCGTGGTAGCCGGGTGCCATCTTGTTCTTCTAATGTCACATTGGTGGAGGCTGTGATTCGCGTGGTCCATTGGTTCTTTGGATAGACCTTTTCCTTGCGTCTTTGGTTTCTTCATTCTCCTTTGCTCTGAATGTGCTGGGACCAACAGATGTTTCTTAGATGACCCCTCGAAGGCTTTTAAGATCCCAAACACTACTCAACCAAGTAGGATGTAGAACACGTTCTTTATGAGCTCGATATTCCCCAAGACCACAGTACTGGTAAACGGACAGAGACATAGACCAGTGGAACAGAATAAGGAACTCATGTAATGAGTTGAACTCATGTAATGAAATGAACTCATGTAAGTATGGCTGACGGAGTTTTCACAAAGATGCAAAAGCAATTCAATGGATGTACAGAACTCTTTTCAATTAATTGGAAATTGATAGGCACAAAACACACACACAAACTCACCTTCACCTAACCCTCACACATTATACAAAAATTAACTCAAAAGAGATCACAGATCTAAATGCCAACTGTAAAACTATAAAACTTTAAGAATACACAAAAGAAAAATCCTTGTTACCTAGAGTCATGTGAAGCGTTCTTAGCATGACACCAAAAGCATAATTCACAAGACAAAAAAAGTCAATAAATTGATCTTAACAAAATTAAAAAATTCTCTTCTGTGAAAGACCTTTTAGGAGGATGAGAAGACAAATCACAGACTGGATAAAATATTCACAAATCACATATCCAGCAATGAATTTGTATCCAGAATATATAAAGAAATCTCCGAACTCAATAGTAAGGAAAAAACAGTCCAGTTACAAAATAAGCAAAGGATTTGTTTTAGTCAGCTAGGCTGCTCTAACAGAAATACCACAGAGTGGATGGCTTTAACAAAGAAAGATTTATTCTTACACAGTCCGGTAGGTTGCAAGTCCATATTCAGAGTGTCCGCTCCAGGGAAAGACTTTCCCCTTGTCGGCTCTGGATGAAAGTCCAGTGTTGCATCAGTCTTTGTCCAGGGAGCGTCCTCACGCAAGAACCTCTGGTCTGAAGGACGCGCTCTGCTCCCGGTGCTGCTTGCTTGATGGTAGCGAGGTTCTCAAATTGTCCTTTGTTTCTTTTTCCTTTTATTCCTTGCAAGCTAAAAGCATTAAGGGTGGGGCAAGCCATACTCCAGGGAAACTTCTCCCACAGGAATTCACAGCCCCACCCTAATCCTTTAACATACAGGTTAGCAAAACCACACAATGGAGGACAGTCCCAAGATACTGGGAACCATATTCCAGCCACGTGGCTGCACACATTTTTGGGGGGACACAATTCCAACCATGACAGGACTTAAAGAGACATTTAACCAGAGAGTATATCGAGATGGCAAATAAGCATGTAAAAGATGTTGAACATCATTAGCTACTAGAGAAATGTAAATGAAATCCATGACAAGCTATTAAAAAGCCATTGCCATCGAGTTGATTCCAGCTTGCAGCAACGCTATAGGACAGAGAAGAAATAACTCACAGAGTTTCCAAGGAGCACCTGATGGATTTGAACTGTCAATTTGTTTGGTTAGCAGCTGTAGCACTTACCCACTATGCCACCAAGAGCTATTACTGCCCATGTATTACAACAGGTAAACATATTTAAAAAAATGATAATACCAAGTGCTGGTGAGGATGTAGAGCAGCCAGATCTCTCAGGCTTTGTAGGTAGAAATAGGAGATGGTTTAGCCACTCTGAAGGACAGTTCAGACATAGATCCTATAGGTAAACAGACACTTATCTTACCCAGCAATTGCCACCCTGGTATTTATCCCAGAGAAATAAAAATCTACTTTCACCTACAAAAAAAGAATGATCTATTGATACATGCAACAAATTGCACAGATCTCAAGGGCATTATGTTGAGTAAAAGAAAGCCACTCTCAAAGGGCTTTATTTTACATACCTTACATACTGCACGATTCCATTTACATAACAATCTTGAAGTGACAAAATTATAGTTATGGAGAACGGCTCAGTGGCTGCCAAAGCTAATACAGGGGTGATTTCTTTGTGGTGTTGGCATAGTCCTGTTTCCTAGATGTAGTGATCAGGTTTCGTGTAACTATTTACACACACATGAAGGGTACATACAGAACTGGCAGAATACAAGGAAGGTCTGTGCCTCAGTTAATGTTATGTACCAACCTTAATCTTCAGGTTTTGATGATGCTTATGTAAGATGTTATCATTGGGGAAAGTTAGGTAAATGATACATGAAATTCTCTCTATTTTGATAACTTTTTGTGAATTTTAAACTGTTTAAAAATTAACAAGTTTGTGTTCCACTGTCAACCTAAAGGCTGATGGTTGGAGCCCACTTGGTGGTACCACAAAAGACAACCGCTGTAATCTCCAGGACTTCAAATCCATTCAGTGGCAAATAATGGCAATGAACATGTAATTGGAGCCCATTCTATTTAAAGAAGAAAAGCTCTGATTATATATGCACAAGCGTAGGCGAACACCTAGGAAAAAGCACAGAGGATGAGTGCCCAAAGGGTCATAGCCAAAAGCTCTAGTGAGAGCAGTAGGGTAATGCAGCCACAAAACCAAACCCACTGCCATCAAGTAAATTCTGACTCATAGTGACCCTACAGGACAGAGTAGAACTGCTCCATAGAGTTTCCAAGAACTGCCCAGCAGATTCAAACTGCTGACCTTTTGTTTAGCAGACAGAGCACTTAACCAAGAGGAAAATAAAGGAGGGAATTATATTTTGCATTAAAAAAAATCCCAGGAGAATATATTTGTATAAATGAGGCTTCTCTGTACCACTTCTGTCATGAAGGAGGCAGCGTTTTCTTCCTGCTGAAATGGTTGGTCATTCAATTCACAGACGTGCCTTCTGTGTCTGCAATACTTCTGCCCAAAGCATCATCTGTGGAAGTACAGAATGCGTGGTTCACCTTTACTCAGACAGTGTTGCCACTGACTAAAAGGAACTTATTTTACAGCAAATTAAGGTTAGCAACGGGCTTATAATCATGGAATTCACTGGTCCTAACAACATCCCTGGAAACCCTGCTGGTGTAGTGGTTAAGTGCTGAGACTGCTAACGAAGAGGCTGGTGATTTGAATTTACCAGGCTCTCCCAGAAACTTCATGGGATGGTTCTGCTCTCTCCTATAGGGTCTCTATGAGTTAGAACTGACTAGATTGCAATGGGTTTGCATTATTTTTTTGGACCATGTCCTTATTAGCCTGCAGCAGAGGCTTCATAAAGCAGTTCATAGCCTTTTGAGGACTGCTAAAGCCTCAGTTAGGTGACAACACCTTGCAGGGCTGGGACAGTGTCCTCCAGGGTGTGGTGTGTGCTCTGAATATATGATCAGGGATGAAGGAGCCTTCCAGCTATAATTCTTGATGATCGATTGGGAGCATTTGCTTCCTACTTCCAGAACGCTGGGTCCTGCTGATCCAGAGATCTCAGTCCCCAGAAGGGATACTAACACAGGAGACATGACTGAGGTCCCACTGACCTGGAAGTTGAAACTGCTGTCTGGACACATTCATTGTCTCTTTGCTCCAGTAGTAACTCAGCATGCAAAGGGGTTCTACCTGTCTAGTGTAACCGGTCCTGACTCTTCATGGGAGATTTGTTTGCAGCTACACAGGGAGGTGTGAAATAATTCTAGAATCTAGGGCTTCCCTAGGGTATCTCTTAACATGTCATATTCTAGGATAAATTCAGTGAAAATCTACAACTCAATTCAAACAGGACTGCTTATGGCCCAGACCCTTCAGGAAAAAAGTTCCAGGTCACCCCACCAGGCAAAGAACCTCAACCAGCCAGTGTATGCTGAGAACAAATGGAATATGGAATGGGAAGTGGGTAAACTGGCATACTAGCTGGACCAGGATTAAGAGAAACTGGAGTAGACCTGGAAAGGAGCTGGACCAGCTGTGCCTCCAGCTGCTGCCAAGTCCTTCCAGACAAACAAAACACTAAACTCCACTGAAATGGTAGCTCTCATGCTCTAATGTGCTCCATAATCATTAGGAGAAGCTTTTTGAAAATGCTGGTTCTAATAACCCATAAGTATTTGGCTACTAACCAAAAGACTGATGGGTGGAACCCACCCAGAGGTGCCTTGGAAGACAGGCCTGGTGATGTCCTCCTTAAAGGTCACAGCCTTGAAAACCCTACAGAGCAGTGCCACTCTGCACACTCAGGGTCACCATAAGTCAGAATCAGCTCAATAGTAACTAACTAACTAACTAACTAACTAGGGCCTATCCTAGGCTTTGGGAATCAGATAAAAAACAACCAAACCCACTGCTGTCAAGTTAGTTCTGACTTATAGTAGCCCTATAGGACAGGGTAGAACTGCTCCATAGTTTCCAAGAAGCACCTGGTGGATTTGAACTACTGAACCTTTTGGTTAGCAGATGCAGCACTTAACCACTAGGCTATCAGAGTTTCCAGTAAGTAAAAAAGACGATAAAGTTTAATAGAAATAGTACCCACTATTGAGGATGCTTACTGTGTTGTTAGCTACCCTGGAGCTGGCCTTAACTCATGGTGAGCCCTACTCATGATGATCCCAAATCATAATGACCATGAGTAGCGGTGCCCCAGCTCGTGGTGACCCCAGATCATGGTGACACCAACTCAGGCATAGTCCTGTACCATCCCCGTGATCAGTTGCAAATGAGACCATTGTGGTCCACACGGTTTTCACTGGCTGCCTTTCAGAAATAGAGTGTAGTCTTTCATCCTGGTCTCACCATCACTTGATCAGCATCACAGCAACAAACCAACTCCCACTAGTTGATGGGTGATGGCTCTATAAGAGGGACATTTTCTGGGAATGTAACCGGGTCTCCAGAGGGGAAAGTGAGAATTGTACCACTGAACCAGTAAAGAGATTTACGTGAGATTATCTTAAAGCTTTGAATGGCCTCTAAATTGTCTCTGCACTGATTTGTTATCTTCAGGGACACCCACATCTACTTGAGAGGATAAGAAAGCTTTGCTATAAAGGAGCAGAGTGAGGCGTGATTAAGAGGGAGATCCATTCTGTAGATCCACTATTGCTAGCCATGAACCTGAATGTTATTGTATTATTTCCTATCAAGGCCCACCTATGAAGTTGTTCTTTGGAAGCCCCAAGGGGCAGTTCTGCTATGTACTATAGGGTTGCTGTGAATCAGATGGTAAGGAGGTTGGTGTTCTGGTTTTCTTACCAAGGTCTGTGAGGATCAGCCCCCATTCCTGGAAGCAAGAGTCTGGGTCTCTCCTGCAGGGTAGAGTCCTCCTATCATTACTGCCAAGGTCAGTAAAGCCAAGGCCACCACCTTCAAGTTGATTCTGACTCATAATGACTGTATCGGACAAACTTGAACTGCCCCATAGAGTTTCTAAGGAGCACCTGGAAGATTTGAACTGCCAACCTTTATGTTAGCAGACATTGCACTTAATTGCTCTGTCACCAGAGCCAGGGGCAGTGGGCTTGGTTTATTTAAGTCTTCTGATAAAAACCAAGCCCTTGCCACTGAGTTAATCCCAACTCTGGTGTTACAGAGTAGAACTACTCAGTAGGGTTTTCTTGGCTGTAATCTTTTTTATCTATTTATTTATTTTTTTATTATGACGGAGTGAAAATGTACATTCTCATATAAGTTTACATGCCCACCTATATGCAGCTTCCACTGCTCTCCCTGCCCGGTGACAGCACATTATTCCTCTCTGCTCCATACATGTCTCATCCTCCCAACGGTCTCCTTTCCCCTCCTCTCCACCCATTCCCCTTCCTCCAGCCAGAGGTCAGGAGGATGATATCCTACAGATGCATAGAACCATAAAGTGCATCCAATATGTGGTCATTCTGCATTGCCAAGTCCAATCCATTCCTGTCTGAAGAGTGGACCTTCATTATGATTTACGGGGAAGGGCAGCATCAGGGCCAAGAGCCATACTCTCAGGCGAACTCCGAAGCCACTGGACCATCAACTACGGTCTTTTAGTGGAGATGCCAGAGTGCAGCCCTTTTTATTCTTGTGTTGCCAGTGAGATGCAACTTTGTGAGCTCCATTGTGGCTGTCACTGGTGGTGGCCGGGCACCATCCGGTTCTTCCAGTCCCGAGTCTATGTAGGCACCCACTCATGTGAGTCTCTCTAATCTTCTGGGTTGTCTTTACCTCAAGTCACTTTGGTCCTCAGTGATCATCCATTCCTGCTGAGTTGGGACCATTTTCTGTACCCTCAGACGGCAGCTTGGCAGCTTTTAAGACCCCAGACGCCACTCACCAATGTGGGGTGCAGACAGCCCTCTTAGCAAAATGCTAGTTGTGCCAATTGGCCTCAATTTCTTGGCTATAATCTTTGTGGAAGCAGATCGCCAGGCCTTTCTTCTGCAGAAATATTGGGTGGGTTGGGGGCACCAACCTTTCAGTTAACAGGTAATCACAAACCACTGTACCATCTTGGGACATTTCTCCCGATAGTGGTAACAAATTGGTGGTTATTCATCATTGACCCCTCCACTGATGCCTGTCAGCGTTTTAAAGAGGCAAGTCTTGTCAGGGCCAATGGCTCTACAGAGCAGCTTTCCCATTGGATGAATCTGTACCTGCCCAGGCTGCTTCACTGTTGTCTCTCCACCTGGACTCTCCCTCCTTGGAATGGAAATCTTCCATTTTTATCAAAACTGAGCATGTGACAGACTTATCCCCAGGGCCTTACTCCAGGAAACCAAAAAGTTCAAGATTAGAAAAGAGAAAAGACCTGTCCAACCCCAAATCCACTCCTACTGGAATTTACCAGTAAGGTATTTTACCACCTGAGGCAACCACTGTGCCATTTGCTTTTTATTAGGTTCTCCAGGAAAATGCAATCCGAAGTTATCTTCCAAATGTGGTTAATGTTATTAATTTTTCTGTAGTTTCTATTAAAAATACAGGCACCCCAAACAGTAAGTAGACAATAGGTAAGTGGTAACTTATAGCATACAGTACTGGGGAAGCCAGCACAGCTTGTACATGAGGTCATGGAAGTTCCACAGACACATCCAAACCCCCTGAGGGACTGAATTGCCAGGCTGAGGGGCTGTGGGGACCATGATCTTACCCACCTGGCATTAAACGGTTTATAAAGAAAATGTTCTGCATTCTGCTTTAGTGAGGAGTGTCTGGAGTCTTAAAAGCCTATGAGCTGCCATCTAGAATACTCCACGGATCTTATCCCTTCAAGAGCAAGGAAGAATGAAGAAAACTAAAGAAACAAGGGAAAGATTAGTCCAAAAGACTGATGGACCACATACGTAACAGCCTCCACCAGACTGAATCCACCACAGCCAGGTGGTGCCTGGCTAGCACCCTTGACTGTGCTGACAGAGATCACAGCTGAGGGTCTTGGACAGGGCCGAAGAAAAATGTAGGATAAAATTCTAACTCAGAAAGAAAGACCAGTCTTACTAGCCTGACAGAGATTGGAGAAACCCTTCAAGTATGGCTCCCAGACACTCAATCAGCTTCATAGCGAAGTCACTTCGGAAGTTCACCTTCAGCTAAAGATTCGACAGACCCGTAGAACAAAATGAGCCTTAAGGGGCATGCCAGCCCAGAGGCAGGGACTAGAAGACTGGAGAGGACAGGAAAGCTGATAACAGGACAGCCAAGTTTGTAAAGGGAGAGTGTTGACCTGTTGTGGGATTGGTAGCCAATGTCATAAAACAGTATGTGAATCCTGGTGTTGGAGAAGGATGGTCACTGTATCATGGCCACCCAAAGAACAAACAGATCTGTTCTGGAAGAAGTGCAACCACAGTGCTCCTTGGAAGCAAAGATGGCAAGACTATGTCTTACATACTTTGGACATGTTGTCAGGAAGGATCAGTCCCGGAAAAGGATGTCGTGCTTGGTAGAGCGGAGGGTCAGCAAAGAAGAGGAAGACCTTCGACAAGATAAATTCACACACTGGCCCCAGTAACAGGCTTAAGCACAAAAAGGACTGTGGACTTGGTGCGAGACAGGGCAGTGTTTCTTTCTGTTGTGCATACAGTCGCTATGAGTTGGAATCAACTCGACGGCACCTAACAACAACAACAACAACACTAATTGTTTAATGAGAAATCACTCTGTTCTGTAAACTTACATCTAAAATACAATAAATAAGTAAATAAAAATACAGTCTCCGGAGTTCCAGCTGAGACGGCTCAAATTCGAATCTTCAGCACAGCGGCCTGGGAAGCCACATTTTTAAATAAGGCATCATCATTTGGGAAATACTCAAAGGAACCCTTTATCAGTGTGATTTTTACCACTTGGCCATTGAGTGAGTTAAGTCACTGAGGACAGGTGAGTGAGTCCTCAGGTGCAAAGAATGGGAATTCCAGAACACTTAATGCTTAAAAATTCTATCAAATACAATACATCCTGCACCCACTGAGCACAGAATATTCTAGAAGTATAAAGGGGACATGAGAGCTTTTTTTATCACAAGAGGGAATCTTTCCCAATCTGAGGCTTTTAGATCTTACATAAATTCAGGCAATGACTAATAATGATTATACCTTTGATGAGAATTATGGAATCAGACTATCTGAGTCTCTGTCCTGGCTCTAATGTTTCTCAGTGTCACAAGCTTCTACATATACACCTACTTTCTGTGCCTCAGTTTTCCTATCTGTAAAATGGGCATAATAATGTTGACTACTTTCTAGAAATGTCAGAATCAAATAATATAATATCCATGTTGTCATGTGTGTCATCAAGGCGTCCATTCCTATTCATGACACGATGTGGCATAGTAGAATTGCCACATGGGGGCTCCTAGGCTGTAATCTTTAAGGGAGCAGATCTGAAGGGCTTTCTCCTGTAGAGATGCTGGGTGGATTTGAACCACTAACTTTTTGTTTAGTAGCCATACACTCAACCACTGAGCCACAGGGCTCCTTTTTGCCCATCAATAGACGGATTTATAAACCAAGTAGTCTCTTCCACTCACAAAATACTTCACCTTCTCACAGAGAGCTGTGTATTTTATCTCAGTTGATGCCTGAAAACGGCCCTGGCAGGCAGCAGGGGAGATGTTTTATTCCCACTTTACATAGGAGACAGTTGATATTTAAACCATTTGAGGCCGCAGTGGCAGACTTAGATATAGCTCCTTTTAAAAACATCCAGAAAAATGACTATGTAAACAGAAACTGAGCCAGTATTTCCATTCTCTAACCTCAGTGCTGTTGGGAAACAAGCAACAGTGAGCTGTTATCTGTAAAGGAACTCTCTTTGTTCATGTGGTAAGCTGAAGCGCTGATGTGCTGAATCATGTAGAAATTCATGGCCTTCTAAAGTCCTCTGAAATAATATGAACCTTACAAGGAAACAACCAAAAAGAAAAAATTTCATTGCAATCAAGTTGATTCCACCTCATAGCCATCCTATAGGACAGAGCAGACCTGCCCCATAGAGTTTCTAAGCAGCACTTGGTGGATTTGAATGGACAGCATTCTGGTTACCAGCTATCACACTTAACCACTGTGCAACCAGGGTTTCCAGTGACACAACAGACGCTGCGAACTCTTGTTTCCAGCCTCATCTGGAAAGCAGGGAGCACATGGTTGTTGTTGCTGTGATTAGTTGCTGTCCAGTGGACTCCCACTTGTGATGACCCTACACACGCAGGAGAGAATGGCTCCACAGGGTTTTCAAGGCTGTGGCCTTCAGAAAGCAGATTGCCGAGCCTGTCTTTGCAACAACATGAACATTATCTTATTTAATTCTGACAACCCAAAAAACCAAAGCCACTGCCATTGAGTCAATTCTGACTCATTGTAACCCTATAGGACAGAGTAGAATTACTTCGTAGTGTTTCCAAGGATGGCCTGGCAGATTTGAACTGTCAAGCTTTAGGGTTAGCAGACATAACACTTAGCCACTACACCACCAAGGTTTCCAGTTCTAACAACAGTTAATATTATCGTGTCCATTTTCCATATAGGAAAACTGGGCCACGGAAGTTAGGTATGTACGTTGAGGCTTATGAACCTTTGGCTAGTAGTTGAGTGATTGACCGTTTCTGCCTCGCTCAAGGGCCACAGGAAATAAAAATTGTGCAGGTCTTTCAGTTGCCCAGACACCTCCCGAGAAAACTTTAGCGTGGAAGTCATAAAAGTGAATTTGGCTCTCTCTTTAAAAGTTGTGGACCAAACTGGATTTATTGTTTAAGTGCAGGAAACTTTACCAAGATTATGGAAACAGAAAAGAATTCGAGATTAACACACACTGTGCATTTCAGTACAGGTGGCAGGACAATTAGAAATCTACTTAAGCTATGGAAAATCTTCATAAATCTGGGAGGGATTTAGGTCTTGGTGTGCTTTGGTGTAACCCATCATCAGATACATGTTGAACTCAGTCTGGGTGCACCCAGACTCCCCAGGTGCCAGGGAGATGAGGTAAAGGGGAAGAATAAAGCAGCAGGTTTTCTCTGATCCACCTTTTGTGCAGCGCAAACAATTGGGAGCACTGGTGCTTGCGAGGGGACCCAGTGAGTCCGTGAATGTCGCCTTGTTTGAAAAGTTTCACATTTTCTGCATAAGAGTAATGAAGCACATTGCTACAAAATGAAGAAATAGCTAAGAGAAAAGAAAAAGAAAATTCTCAAAAACAGTGACCACTTTACGGCTGCTTCAGCCGTCTCATTGATAGTCTCCAAAATAAAATCAGAATACTTTTTAATGGATGGAGAATAGAGCCAAGATCTGCGTACCTGGAAAACCCCTTTCTGCTTCAACTATACCAGGTCAAGTGTTTTATCTTATCTGTGCCCTCGATGAAGGATCAGGAAGCTTTCTGTATGAAGAGCCAGAGCAGGAGTATTATTTTAGGCTTGAGGGCCACATGGTGTCTATGGCAACTTTCTTGGGTCTTCACTGGTAAAGCCAAAGCAGCCACACACCACACATTTGTGCAGAGCAGTGGCTGTGTTCCCGCTGAGGCTTATTTGTTGTTAGCTGCCACCGATTGTGTATAAAACATGTAACAGAAGGAAATGTTACCTAGTTCTGTGCACCCTGCACGATCGTCGGTATACTCGAGTCCATTGTTTTAGTTTCTGTGGATTTGGAGGGCTCCCCAACCTGGAGCCTCATCTTGCAACACTCTGTGAGACAGTATTCTGTGTGACCCACGGGGTCTTTATTGGTTGATTTTTTTAATTGTGATTTTAAGTGCAAGTTTGCTGCCTAGTCAGCTTTCCATACTCGCCTCTCTGCAATTGTGTGTGCTCTTCTCACCTTGTGACAACACACTCTTCCCTTTCATTCTTTACTTTCAGTACCCGCTCAACCAACATTTGTCCCCCCTCTCCACCTTCTCCACTCCACTCTAGAAAGACACCAGTATGACAGTCTCATATGAGTGTGTGTGCGTGTGCTTATGTACATACATATATAGAAAACCATGAAGTACAAACACCACATGCATCACTCTGTGTCCCCAAGTCCAGTCCCCTCCCAGTCTAAAGTCCTGGTGTCAGTACAGGTTTCAGATCTGGACTAGCAGCAGGTCTAGAGGACCCTCCAGGGGACCCTCCAGGCTGTCGAACCTCAATTCTGTTTTTTTTTTTTTTAATAGAGTTCTTGATCTGCACACCCCTTCTTCTTGTGCTATGTCCAGATTCTACATTGTGTTTCTTGTTAGGGCTGTCTTTTTTGGTCGTCGGGCACCATCTATTTCTTCTGGTCTCTTTATTGGCTAATTCTTTTTTTTAGTATGTTTTGTGATTGAGTGAAAATATGCAATCCAAATAAAATTTGCATGCCCTCCTATTTAGCTCCTTCTGCTCTGCTTGCCCAGTGACAGCACATTTTTCCTTTTCATTCTATATATGTTGTATCCTCATAAGAATCTCTTGTCTGCTCACCTCCACCCTCTCCTCTCTCTTCTAGTAAGAAGCCTTCAGGACAGCATCCTACAGATGTATGGAACCATAGAGTACAAACACCTTATGGTCACATTGTGTCCCTGTGTTCAGTCCATTCTTGTCCAAAGAGTTGATCTCAATAATGTTTTCTGGTCAAGGGCAGCAGCAGATCTAGGGGCAATGCTCCCAAGGGAACTCTCAGGCTGCCAGATCATCAGTTGCAGTCTTTCATTGGAGTTCTTGAGGTGCACCCCTCTTTTAGTTGTGTTGCCACTGGGACTCAATGTTGCGTGCCCCATCACACCTGTCTTTGGTGGTGGCTGGGCACCATCTGGTTTTTCTGGTCACAGGTTGATACAGTTACCTGCTCACATGGGTCCTTCTGTCTCCTGGGCTCCATATCCCTCGTGACTTTATTGTTCTTGGTGATCATCTGTTCTGGATGAGTTGGGGCCATTCGGTGTACCTCGGATAGCAGCTTGCTAGCTTTTAAGACCCCAGATGCCACTCACCAATAAGGGGTGCAGCAGGCCCTACAGGCTAGTTATGCCAGTTGGCCTCAATGTCCCCTGAACATGTGGTCACCAGCCCCCCGCCCCTGCTACTCTATCCTTGCAATACCAGGTTATGAGTAGAAAAGTTTTCAGTTTATGTTGAAGTCCAGCTAAGTTGATCCTCTTTCTAACGTGTGCTATCGCTGCTTTTGCTCAACCAGATTTCTATTAACTATCTAATCTATGACCAACCCTCTCCCTCCCTCCCCACCCTTGCAGCCATCAAAGAGTCTTTTCTTCTGTACATAAGCCTATTTTTAAGTCCTTATAGTAGGGGTCTCATACAATATTTGTCCTTTTGTGGCTGACTGATTTCACTCAACATTATGTCTTCCATTTGGCAACGCAGAGTGGCCACATCTTGGGTACACTTTACGGTTCTATGCATCTATAGGATATCATCCTGCTGACCTCTTACTGGAGGAAGGGGAGTGGGTGGAGAGGAGGGGAAAGGAGACTGCTGGGAGGATGGGACATGTATGGAGCAGTGAGGAAGAGTGTGCTGTCACCGGGCAGGGAGAGCACTGGAAGTTGCATATAGGCAGGCATGCAAAATTTATATGGGAATGTACATTTTCATTCAATCATAATAAAAAAAACAAAAACATGTCTTCCAATTGAAATCAGATTATGAGGTGCTTCCTAAAATTATCATTGTTCTTTATTATTGCATAGTATTCCATTGAGTATATGTGCCGTAGTTTGTTTATCCATCCATCTGTTGCTGGGCACCTGGGTTGATTCCATCTTTTTGCTTTTGTAGACTGTGTTGCAATAAACATTTGTGTGCATGTATCTGTTTGTGTGACTGCCCTTGATTCCATAGGATATATTCTGAGCAGTGGGATTCCTGAATCAAATGGTATCTCTATTTCCAGCTTTTAAAGGAAGCTCTTTATTGGCTGATTTTTTTAAAGTACAGAAAGTCCTTTCTTCTTTGTCTTAGTCTTGAAGTTTTGCAGAAACCTGTCCCTCATGTGTGACTCTGACAGAATTTGAAATACTGATGGCAAAGCTTCAGCACTATAAAACAAAATGGAAAAAAAGAAAAGAAAAAGAAAAAGAAAAGCCCCCTGCTATCTAGTTGATTCCAACTCACAGTGACCTCACAGGACAGGGTAGAACTGCCGACCTTTGGGTTAGCAGCTGTAGCACTTAGCCACTATGTCACCAGGGTTTCCCCAGCACCGTAGCAACACACAAATCACCACCATATGACAAACTGACAGGTGGGTGGTGGAACACCTTATTTATAGAGACTGAAATTTGCATTTCACATGATTTTCATGTGTCATGATAGATGTTTCTTCTTCTGATCTTTTCCAACCGTTTTAAAATGTAAACTTCCTTCTTAGCTCTCAGGCATACCAAAACAGGCCAATGGATAAGATTTGGCCAAAGGGCTGTAGTTTGCGCATATCTGATCCAGACTACTCTGCCTTCTTAAATCTCATCTGGAAAGATCTTATTAGGCTGGGGAAGCTGGAGCCCTTCCAGGTAGGCGGGGTAGATGTGGCAATCTGTCTCCCAACTTTCAGGAGCCCAGCTCCTTCTAACCTCCTGTACCACACATCCAACTCTGACTACCAGGTGCTCCTTAAATGTCACTTGAGCTCTCTGGGTTGGATGCCCTCTTTGACTTAAAGGTTCCTATTCCCAAACATGGAGAAAACGTAATGGAACACACACTTAAGTGCTGTTTATTAAGCAGCTTTAAAATCAGATGCTGAAATGACTTCCCAACCCAAAGCCTCTCCACTGAGTGTTGCCAGCTGCGTGTCACAGTGGTGAGGACAGCTGGCCTCCTGACCAAGGCTCTGAGACTCTAAGACTTGACCAAGAGGGATGGGGAAGGAAAGACCCCTTCCCTCCTTATCAGGGATTTCAAGTGGGTGGAATGCGAGTCAGCTTTAGGGCACTTAGGGAATAGATTTTATCTGCTTCAGCAGTTTCCCAGATGAAAGGCTAGAAAACATGCCCTGAATGTCAGACAGTGGTGTGTCCTACAGTGAGAGCCTTGCAAATCTTTTGAAATTGCAATAGAGCCTTGGGGATTCCACCCTGAGGATTCATGGCAGAAATTAACCCAGTCCTGCAGGGTCTGGAGTGCCCTGCAAGAGGGAGAGAGGATTTTTGCCATATCGTGGAGGCCCTGGGTGGGAAGGAATGAACAGGGCTTCTGAGAGGGCACCACAGGGTGAGTAACAGCAGGGCCTGCTTGCCACTGAAGAGGGTACACATTCACTAGGAGTCACTTCCAGAATAACAGGTCCACCTTCCTGTGCCTCGAGAGGTGCTCAGGACACATTGCCTCCATATCTGCAGACTGGGACACTTGGGACTCTGGTTCAGACACTTTGTGTGGGCTCAGACCCACAGGGGGTGGGAGCAGGTGGAAGGAAGGTCAAAGCAGGTTCTGCAGGTACCAGAGGAAACTGAAGCCCCAGCCCAGGAGGAGTCTCACAGCAATGCGGCAAAGCCAGCCTCCGGTAATGCGCTCCTCAAACCCTCTCTGCGTGGTTTTGCTAGGAGTTGGGGGGAGGGAGGGGCACGTTCGTTTATTTCCTTTTTCATTACCTAGCTGTTAGCAAATGTTATTGGTAGAAAATGCTGAGAGCCACAGAAGCAAGCCAAACAGCCATGATCTTTCCTTGCAAAAGCTTGGCAAGAAATCAGGGATAGAAAGAAGTTCATTATTCTGGCTGGATCCAATTATCAGCAGTTAGTGGGAGAGCAGGCTGAAGCCCAGAGGAAAACGGGTTTGCCGTTGAAGATTGAGGAAACCGAACTCAGGACAGAAGTAGAGTTTCATCCAGTAATGGTTCCTGAAGAGCTGTCAGGATTCAAAGTACAAGGCGTAACAATTACAATTAAGCCCACGAACTTAATTGTTGTTGGTGCTACATACCTCAGTGGTAAATATCATTACGGTCACCTTTGAAGCCCTCCCCTTGTGAAGCTGTGCACCAACGCCGCTGCCTAGTCCACCCTTCAAAGCGATTTTAGAGCCCTTTCCGGAATGGCTCTTGCACATGGTGGCACAGTGGGAAGTTCACAAAATTCACTGTGTACTTGTCTGTGAGGGAGTTTTTACCCAGCAAACAAATAACTGCATTGCAACACCCTACCGCTCACCTGATCTGGCCCCCAAGGACTTTTTTCCTTACTGGAAGATAAAGAAAACATTAAAAGCAAGACATTTTGGTGACATTCAGGACATCACAGGTAATGCGACAACAGTTCTGATAGCCATTCCAGAAAAAGAGTTCCAAAGTGGCTTTTGAAGGGTGGACCAGGTGCTGGCATGGATACATAGCTTCGTGACGGGAGTACTTTGAATGTGACTATAGTGATATTCAGCAGTGGAGTACGCACTTTTTCTAGGATGAATTCGTGAGCTTAATTGTCAGACTTCATACACTCCCTGTAAAAGAAAATGGAAACCCTGGTGGCATAGTGGTTAAATGCTGTCTGCTAACCAAAATGTTGGCAGTTCAAAGCCCCCAGGAGCAACTTAGAAACTTTATAGAACAGTTCTACTCTGTAGGATCACTGTGAGACGGAACTGATCTGACACCAGTAGTTTTAGAAAAGAAAACACAGCACAGAACAAAAACATAGTAAAATATATAAGGAACCTTAGTGGTGCAGTGATTAAGTGCTCGACTGCTATCTGAAAGGTTGGTGGGAGAAAGACGTGGCAGTCTGCTTCTGTAAGATTATAGCTTAGGAAGCCCTATACAGCAGTTCTGCTCTGCTGCGAGTTGGGATTGACACCAGAGCAACGGGTTTGTGTTTTGTTCTATAGTAAAATATAAACATGAAACCGAAAAAAAAACAGCAAACATAAGATGACAGAATTTGGATCAAACTGATCTGTTGTGACATTAACATGGCTGTGGTAAGGTCACCCATGGAAAGAGAAATATTTTCGTCATGTCTCAAACTCATAATTCCCATGTATGTGACATGAAAGAAACTGATTAAAAGTTCACAGCTTAGAAATAGTCACTGCTATTGAGCCAATTCTGACTAGTATCAACATCATACCCATCCAAGGAACACCTGGTGTGTTGGAACTGCTGACTTTTTGGTTAGGCAGTCGTAGCACTTAACCACCACCCCTGTGGGCTTTCCACAGCCCAGCTAGTGGGCATAAAACACACCCTGAGGTACTACTGAGAGGAAAGTATAGTTGCACACGAGTATCAGATAATATGTGTACACATCTCAGAATAGTTCTTTAAATAATCCATCAGAGTGAAATTTCTGGATCAAAAAAACAAAAACAAACCCATTGCTATCAAATCAATTCCAACTCATACCAGCCCCTGTAAGTGCATACCTCTTGGCACTAATGTAACCTACTTCCACCACGGAGTGATTTTGATGGTAGTATCTCTAACAATATTTAGGGTACACTTATTTTTTTATCCTAGTGACCACTATAGGGTACCTTAAATACTTTTGAGCCAGGGATGCCTTGGATCCCACAAAATGGAGTGGGGCTACTACACCTGAACCAGTCATGCTAAGCATGCCAGGTTCCTTGATTTTGGATGACAGACACAGAAGTAAACAAACCGCCTAAGAGTGACATTATTTATACCATACATGATAGAAAGAAAACCTACCCTGTGCTGTGGATGAAGGTTCTATCACTATCTTAAAGGGTTGCTATGAGTCAGAATTGACTCAATGGCATCTAATAGCAACAATACCAAAAAAAGTCATCAAGTCAGTTTTGACTCATAGCAACCAGAAGACAGAGTAGAAGTATCCTGTAGGATTTCTCAGACTGAAGTGGTGCAGTGGTTAAGAGTTCACGTAACAGCTAAAGATCATGGTTTGAATCTACCAGCTACTCCTTGGAAAGCTATGATGCAGTTCTACTCTGTCCTACAGGGTCGCTGTGAGTCGGCATCGATTTACAAGATTAGTTTTTGGTTAACTTTTACTGAATCTAGCTGCCATATCTTTCTCCTGGAGGAGGTTGGTGTATTCAAACCGAAAGACCTCCCAGTCAGTAGTCAAGTACTTAATCTCCGCTATGCAAACGTTCTTGAAAATGCAGTTTGGAACAAAAATGCCAGTTAGTACCTATGCTTCTACGATGTGTAGAAACTCAAGGGACTCATAGAGAATTTTCTGCCAGTAGGCTTTTGTACATATTGCGCACATCTGTAAGTGAAATTGAGAGTATCAGGGTTATACTGGCTTCATAAATCAGTAAGTTGTCATACTTGTACGAGATTGAAAGTAACCTAAGTAAAATATTTTTTTTGAGATATCGGTAGAGCTTACTCAAAACCGTCTTGCTCTTACGTTTTTGTTAGGTATAGATTTTTGATCGCTATTTGAATTTCTTCTATGGTTATTCATCTGTTCAGGGCTTCTACCTGTTCTGACGCCAGTTTTATTAACTGATCTATTCCTAGAAACATTTCCATTTTATCTAGATTTCATTGCTAACTGTTATATTGTATTAAATATGCAAGAATTTACTAACATGTTATTTTAATTTTTTATTGTCATTAAGTGAAAGTTTGCAATCCAAGTCAATTTTCCATATAAAACCTCAAGTACCTGCCTCCTGGCAACTCCATCTGCTCTCCTCATCCTGTGACAACACACACTTCCTTTTCACTCATTACTTCCAGTACCCACTCAACCAACGCTGTCCCCAACTCTCCATCCTCTTTTCTCCCCTCTATAAAGAAACAAGCAGGACAGCCTCATGTATATATTAAACAGTAAAGTATACACATCACATACATGACTCTGTGTACCCAATTCCAGTCCTTTCTTTGTCTGGTTTCAGCTCTGGATAGCAGAAGGTCTAGGGACCATGTTCTCAGGGGGCCCTCCAGGCTGTCGGACCACAAATTCTGGTCTTTTAATAGGGCTCTTGATCAATGCACCCCTTTCTCACACGCTATGTCAGGGACTCTACATTGTGTCCCCTATCAGGGCCGTCTTTGGTGGTGGCCAGGCCCCATCTAGTTCTTCTGGTCTCATGCTTCCCAGTCATATGTGACCTACTGTCTCCTGGGCTCATTTTTCCTTGTGTCTTTGATGTTCTCGGTTGTTATCTGTTCCAGGTGGGCTGGGACCAGTTGATGTTCTTCAGGTGGCAGCTTGCTGACACCAGGCACCCCTTACCAATATAGGGCACAGAAGACTCTTCAGAAAAAGACTAATTATGCCAATTGACTCCAGTGTTCCCTGAAAACATGGGCCCCATATCCCTGTCCCCACTACTCTGTCCTTTGAAATGTTAAGTTGAATTTAGAAAATCTCTTAGCTTATGGTGTAGTCCAGTTATGCCGACCTGCCTTCTGCTATATGCCGTCACTCCCTACACATAACCGAATTCCTATCAACTATCTAATCTGTGAATAACACTCTCCCTTCCTCCCCATCCCCACCCTTGTAGTCATCAAAGAATATTTTCTTGTGTGCATAAGCATTTTCTTAAGTCCTTGTAATAGTGGTCTCCTACAATATTTGTCCTTTTGCTGCTGACTGATTTCAGTCAACATGATGTCTTCCAGTTAATTTCAGGTGATGAGATGATTATGTTATTTTTTTAAATGGAAAACACATTGTAGCATTTTTGAAGACTGAACATAAAAGAAAATTTTAGATGTGTCTGAATTTACTGATAAGAGTATACTTCTTAGAGAATTTTCATTTGATGTGTTAGCTTGGGAAGCCAACTGAGGAGCTAATAATTCACCTTGTGCACTAAAGCAAACTCAGATCCAATCTGAAGCCAGTGGAATGGGTTGAATTTGGGCCCCTTAAAAGAAATGTGGGAAGTCCTAACAGCCAGCATCTGTGAAGGTGACCTTATTTGTAGATAGAATCAAGTTAAGATGAAGTCCTTCTGGAATAGGGTGGGCCCCCATCCTTACAAGAAAAAGGAAATTTGGATCCAGGGAAGTCACAGGGAAAAGAAGACCAGATGAAGACTGGTGGAGACTGGACCACGCTGCCACTAATCAGGGATCCCTGGGGCCATCAGACGCTGAAAGAGATAAGATTCTGTTTCAGAGTTTTCAGGAGGGAACAGGGCTTTCCTAACACTTCAGTGTTGCCAGTTTAGCTTCCAGAAAAATGGCAGACTAACTTTCTGCTGTTTCCAACCCAGTTTGTGGTCCTTTGTCACGGCAGCCCTGGAAACTATACCCACATCAAACAATACTGAGATATCAGAAACTGCTGGCACATAACACATGCAAGAGGGCTTGTTCATTTCATGAGTACATTAATTTTCCGGTTAGACAAGTGCAAAAAGTGGGAAGGTTTGAATGATAGCACTATACGATTATTATCTTAATCTACTAATAACTAGTAGCAGCTATCAATCCCTCAACTGGAAAAAAATCAATACAATATTTGGTCTCTAATATGGAGTATTTTTGTGACAATACCTTTTTTTCTTTTTTTATAATTGTACTTTAAATGACTTTTTGCAGAACAAACTAGTTTCTCGTTAAACGGTTAGTACACCACTGTTTGATGATATTGGTTAACAACTTCACAAGAGGTCAGCACTCTCCTGTCTCAACCTTGGGCTCCCTATTTCCAGCTTTCCTGTCCCCATTCTTTGTTCAGTCCTTGCCCATGGACTGGCTTGTGCTTTAATCTTGTTTTGTTTCATGGGCCTGTCTAATCTTTGGCTGAAGGGTGAACCTGGGGAGTGACATCCTTATATAGCTGAAAAGGTGTCTGGGGTGATATTCTTAGGGTTTCTTCAGTCTCCATCAGGCCAGCAAGACTGGTCTTTCTTTGTGAATTAGAAGTTCAATGTATGTTTTCTCCAGCTCTGTCTGGGACCCTCTGCTGCGGTCCCTGTCAGAGCAGTCAGTGGTGGTAGCTGAGCACTATCAAGTTGAACAGGATTCAGTCTGCTGGAGGTCTTGGTAGACGCAGTACATTAGTCCTCTGGACTAATCTTTCCCTTGTTTCTTTAATTTTCTTCACTCTTCCTTTCTCCCAAAGAGGTAAGACCAGTGGAGTATCCCAGATAGCCCCTCACAGTCTTTTAAGACCAGACATCGCTCACCAAAGCAGAATGCAGAACATTTTCTTTATAATGTTATGCCAATTGAGTTAGATGTTCTCCGAGACCATGGTCCCTACAGCCCTCAGCTCAGCAATTTGGTCCCTCAGTGAGTTTGGATGTGTCTGTGATCTTACCTTGTACAAGTGCTGGTTTCCCCAGTACTGTGTGTTTTCTTACCCTTCACCAAAGTTACCACTTGTCTGTTTAGTGTTTTTCCCTTCCCTGAAAAGGGGAAGGGAGAGACTGTTCCTTTCTATGTGTTAAACTTTTCCTGAGTTTTCATAGTAGTGGTCTCAAAATAACACCTGTCCCTCTATGACCAACTTATTTCACTCAGCATGATGCCCTCCAGTTTCCTCCATGTTATAAGATGACATCCAGTTTCTCTGGCACCATCTGCTAAGAAGATTGTCCTTTTCCCATTTGATGGACTTTGGGAACTCATCAAAGATCAGGTTATTGTGGATTGATTTACATCTGCTTTCTCAAGTCTGTTCCATCAGTCAATGACAGTCTGTTATTACTTGGTATTACATTACCTTCCACTCCATCAGAAAGTTCTGTATCTATACAGCTGACTGTTTTGACTATTGTTCTGACATTGTCATTTACGGATTAACCTCTCTGGTTCCCTGTTGTAATTCTTTTGGTTTTTGGATAGTTCTTGACAGTTCAGTTCCTAAGTTAGTACTGGGCTGTTGCAGTCTTGTGTCCTAGATTCAGCCTATGCTCTGATGTTGTTTGTTCTCAGACTGAAGAACTCCTGTTCATAATTCTTATAAATTTAGTTTGGTTTTTACATATTCCCTTAATTTCTGTTTATATGGAAAGGTCCTAATTTCACCATCTATTTGAACAAGAGTTTTGGAAGATATATTATTCTTGGTTAGCAATTTTCTTTCAAGGTTTTATGTATATTAACCCATTGCCTTCTTGCTTGCAGGGTTTCTGCCAAATAATCAGAGCTTAATGTATTGTTTCTCCTCTGTATGCTCTCAGAATTTTGTCTCTGTCTTTGGTTTTGGCAAGTGTGATTATGATATACATTGGTGATTTTCTTTTAGGATCTCTCCTATAGGGGGATCATTGAGCTTTTTGAATGGTCAGCTTTTAATCTTTCATGCTACTAGGAAAATTTACTACTAGCAGTTCTTCAGTGATCCTCTCTGTGTTATCTGTATTCTCCTCCATTCTGGAACTTTGATCACTTGCAAATTTTTGCTTTTGATTGTATCCCACATCATTCTCGGGATTTCTACATTATTTTTTCTGATTTTTCTTCAGGGTTGTATCCAAGTGTTAGTCTTCCATTTCACTGATCCTGTGTTCCATCAATTCTATCATTTCAAACCTGCTTCTAAGCCACTCTGTGACATTATCCATTTTTGAAATCTTGCTATTTATCTTTTGAGTTTCTAACCTTTGCTTTTGTGTGATTTCTAGCATAGTGGTTAAGTGCTATGGCTGCTAACCAAAAGATTGACAATTCAAATCCACAAGGCACTCCTTGGAAACTCTATGGGGCAGTTCTCCTCTATCCTCTAGGGTTGTTATGAGTCAGACCTGACTCAGCAGTACTGGGTTTATGATTTCTAGTTATGAACTTATTTTGGCATTTTGTTACCATAGCTGAGTGACTGGCCCAGCCCAGTGGACAAGGAGGTGAAAAATATTGTAACCACAGGCAAGTAAACAACAAAGACAGCACACTCTGCCTGCTCTGATGTAACCAAATAAAACAAAAAATCAGGACAAAACAGACGGGTATGATTTTCCAGAAGTCCTCCATGAATTTGCCTGTCTTTTCCATCAATGGGTCTATTTTTTCCCCCCTCATTTTTGTCTGCTTTTTGCTTCATCTGTTGGATAGCTCTGAATAGTATTGATTTAATTCCTGTCGGGCAATTCTAGTGCCCTTTTTTTATTCCACTAGAAAGTCATCTTGTGTCTTATTTTAGTCACCTTCTGGAACCATCCTGCTCTTTATTTTTATGTTTTGATATAATCCGCCATTCAGTAGTTGTTTCATTTGTTTATTGCTTGTATACCTGTCTGTTTTGTCCTGATTTTTTGTTTTATTTGGTTACATCAGAACAGGCAGAGTGTGCTATCTTTGTTGTTTACTTGCCTGTGGTTACAACATATTTCACCTCCTTGTCCAGTGGGCCGGGCCAGTCACTCAGCTATAGTAAAGCAGGGCATGTCCAGTTTTTCTGGCACCATCTGCTAGTGGGTGATCTGTGCCCCACTGGCAGCTCCAAAGTTGCTTTCAAGTACTTCAGTCCACTGATCTCAGGTATGGATGAGGTGAATACTGCATTTCCCAGCCAGCTGAGTCACTACAATTAGCCAGGAGGCCTTGGAGGTAGAACAGTAGGGGGACGATGGGGATGGGGCAGCATTACCAGGTGCTTTGTATTCTGCTGAGATTTCCATGAAGGTGCTTTCTTGTGAATTCATACTGGATTAGCTGAAAGGGGACTTCCTTTCGTATGTCTTCTTGTCTCTGTTTTCTGTCAATTTCTCATGCTATTCAGTGTTTGGCTGAGATCTTTATCTCTTTACTTGACACTTGAAATTTTGTGTTTAATGTTTCTCTGTTTTCCTCGGTTTGGGGGCTCTTTACAATGAGGGATAGTGTGGTGCTTCTGTCTGTGGTGCCATGAAGTCCTTCAACCAGAAGTCCTCATTTAATTTTTCTTCATTCAATAAACAGAGAAAATCAGAGCTAGCTTGTTTCATCTTGGCTGTTTCATCTGGCGGGGATAACTACAGAATTTTACTGCGCAGCCCAGAAGATGTGTTAACTCTCTTCACCTGTATGCTACAGCTTTCATCTGCTGGTAACTTTACTATTTTACCATCCCACAGGGCACTATGCTGCTATGCCACATTGGTGACACAATAATAATGGAAAGCAGGAAGTGGCTATCCACGTAAGTCTTTATAAGACATTCACAGCCAAGTGCCATCAAGTCAGATCTGACTCATGGCGACATGGTGACCCTAGGGGCCAGGAGGGAAAACAAAAAATAAATCTTGCAAAAACATATAGGGTTGCCACCCAGTGAAGTTTTCCATACAGGCCAAATAATCTGAGGGCATGTCAAAACATTTCCTCCAAAGTGACAAATTCCAACAATTTGGTTCCCCTATAATTAGCAGCAGAGCCCTGATGGCATAGTGGTTAAGAGTTTGGTAGTTAACTAAAAATTTGGCAGTTTGAATCCACCAGCCAGTCCTTGGAAACCCTATGGGACAGTTCTACTGCGTTCTATAGGAACACTACGAGTTGGAATTCACTCCACAGCAGTGGGTTTGGTTTCAAGTATCAGTATCTCATTGGGCAAATCTTCTGCAAAAGACTTCTTTAAAGTGTTGAAAAGATATCACTTTGAGGGCTAAGCTACACCTGGCCAAAGCCATGGTATTTTCAATTGTCTCATATGCATGTAAATGCTGGACAATGAATAAGGAAAATCAAAGAATTAATTCCTTTAAATTATGGTGTTGACAAAGAATATAGGATATACCATGGACTGCCAGAAGAATGAACAAGTCTGTCTTGGAAGAAGTACAGCCACAGTGCTCCTTGGAAGCAAGGATTGTGAGACCTTATCTTATGTACTTGGAACAAGATATCAGGAGATACCGGCTCCTGGAGAAGGACATCATGCTTGGTAAAGTGGAGAGTTAGCAGAAAAAGGAGGCTCCTCAATGAGATCGGTTGACACAGTGGCTGCAACAATTGGCTCAAACACAGCAACAATTGTGAGGATGGTGCAGGACCAGGCAGTGTTTCGTTCTGTCGTGCAGAAGGTCACTATGAGTTGGAACCAACTCAATAATACCTAATAACAACAATGTAAGTAAGAAATGAGCCTGGTGGTTGAGTGGTTAAGTGTTAATCTGCTAACCAAAAGGTCACTAGTTCACATCTACCAGCTGCTCTGTGGGAGGAAGATGCAGTATGCTGCTGCCATAAAGATTACAGCCTCAGAAACCTTATAAGGCAGTTCTACCCTGTCCTATAGGGTTTCTATGAGTCAAAATCAACTTCATAATGGGTTATAACTAAGAAAGAAGTACAGCGCTTGACGAGTCAACATGTAGTACACTTGTTTGTTCTGCCCCAAGAGTGAACTTCCCGATCTAGTATCTTAGAGTGGAACCCTGAGGAAGATAAAGCACTCTAGCTTACCCCCGAAGTGAACCTACTATTGTGTCTCAGTAAATACATGTGTACAAAACATGTCAGTGTGCTTTATGGAACTAATGGCAAGTTCTAACAAGAGAAGTGAATAAAAATGTTAGAACAAAAGTGAGCACCATTCAATGTGCCACTCTTTTCTCTTAACTATTTCTTAAGGATGCAATCTGATAGACAGTAAATAGCCAACAGTGGATTGTCAGTTGACCATGGGATCTGAGCTCCCATCATGGACTGGGAGCTATTGTATCTATATAACCAAACTGTTAGGCTTGCTGAGCGGCAATCCTCCATCAAGTCACAATGAGAGAAAGATAAGTAGGCCATGGGAAGTGGGATTGTTGTGAAGACACAAGCTACAGATGCAGGTGTACATATCCGGTGCACGTGAGAAACTGGGCCCCAAGGGAAGCTGATTAAGGATAGTAAAAACTTAGTCACGGTTTACAGATGGCTTTGAACGACATCCCAGAATCAACCAGAAGTATCAGACTTTAGCCTTACACCTCTGCCCAAAAGTGGCCCTGAAGGACAATACCAAAACCAAACAAAACCAGTTACTGTTGAGCTAATTCTGAGTGTTTTAGTCATCTAGTGCTGCTCTAACAGAAATACCATGAGTGGATGACTTCAACAAATAAAAATTTATTCTAACACAATCCACTAGGCTACAAGTCCAAATTCAGGATGTCCGCTCTGGGGGAAGGTTTCCACGCTGCCGGCTCTGATGGAAAGTTCTTGTGTTGTATCAATCTTTGGTCGGGGAACATCTTGGCGCAGGAACCTCGGGTCTGAAGGAAGGGCTCTTCTCCTGATGCATTCTTGTTGGTGTGAGGTTCCCAATTCCCTCTGCCAGATTTTTTCCTTCATAGCTCAAGGGACCACCTCAAGGCACAAAACAGATCTACACATTTAATCTTGCTCTGCCAGTATAACCACTGCCCACTCACCTTCAGTAACATCATAGAGGCAGGAATTCCAACATGGAGGGACATAACACAATACCAGAAATTACGGCACAACCAAATTGTTACAGATTTTTTAAGAACACATTCAGTCCATGACACTGACTCATGGCGACCTTATGTGTTTTAAAGCAGAACTGCACTCCATAGGGTTTTCATGGCTATGAACTTTCAGAAGTAGAAAGCCAGGTCTTTCTTTTGAGGCACCTCTGGGCAGGTTTGGAAACCCTGGTGGCACAGTAGTTAAGTGCTACATTGGCTAACCAAAAGGTGAGCAGTTCAAATCTCCAGGCGATCTTGAGAAACTGCACCGGACAGTTCAACTCTGACCTATAGGGTTGCTATGACTTGCAATCAACTCGATGGCAGTGGATTTGGGTCTGCACTGGTTCAAACCACCAACATTTTGGTTAGTAGCTTAGTGTTTAACTGTTCATGCCACCCAGGGATTCCTTGTTAAGGGCAACAGAAAACTCTGGGCATTCATCTTGCTTACTTTGCTCAAGCACTTACAGTGTGCTTGTCTCTCCTGCTAAAGAGAAAGAGACCATCTTAAAAACATCCAGAGAGAGAATTTTCATTTTCTCTTCCCTGTACCAGAAATGGAAACCCTAGTGGTGTGGTAGTTAAGTGCCACAGCTGCTAACCAGAAGGTTGGCAGTTCAAATCCACCAGGTGCGCCTTGGAAACTCTACAAGGCAGTTCTTGTCTGCCTATATGGCCACTGTGAGTCAGAATTGATTTGATGGCAAGGGGTTTGGGTTTGACTACCCAAAATGAGGAACCTGTGTGGCACAGGCAGTTTGCTGTTGGTTGCAAACTGAAAGGTTAGTGGTTCAAACCCATCCAGAAGCTCCAAGGAAGAGAAGTCCCTGATGATCTGCTTTTGTAGAGACCATAGCCAAGGGAACTCTGTGGAGAAGGTCTACACTATGGGGTTGCTATGAGTTGGAATCAGCTTGATGCAATGGCAGCTATCAACCACCACAGCTGCCAGAAGCATCCTTCTGCCAGATTTCCACGCAAACTTCTCCTTTCTCCCTTCAAGTGTCTGCTCCAATCATCATCCTATTAGCAAGGCCTTCTCTGGCCACCCAGTATGAAATGGAAATATCTTCTGTGAAACTTCCATTCTCAACACTTACTAACCTTCTGACTCTGCTCTTTCTTTCTCCAAAGCCAGCACCAAGAGGGTGGCACAAGTCCATGCATTGTCACCGGGTCAAGTCAGACTCATGGAGGAGGAACCCTGGTGGTTCAGTGGTTAAGCTCACAAACGCTAACTGAAGGGTCAACCATTCAAACCCACCAGCTATTCCTCAGGAGAAAGATATGGTGGTCTGTATTTGTGAAAAATTACAACCTTGGAAATCCTATGGGGCAGTTCTAGACAACTGTTCTATATGGTTACTCTGAGCTGGAATTGACTTGACTGATTTTTTTGTTTTGGAATCTTTATGGCAGCAGACTGCCTCATCACTGTCTTGTAGAGTGTTGGTGGGTTCAAACTACCAACAGTTCAGTTAGCAGCTGAGCTGATGGTGCTTTATCCACTGTACTAACAGGGCTTCTTAGCATAAGTTCAGAGGACCCAGTTTACACAGAAAACAAATACGTTTTATAATTCAGCACTTTTCAAGTTTTAGAAACAAGTAACTTAAAAGAACAAAACAAAAAACACGGCCATTAGGTTGATTCTGACTCATAACCACCCTATAGGACAGAGGTAGAACGACTCCATAGAGTTTCCAAGGAATGCCTGGAACTGTGGATTTGAACTGCCAGCCTGTTGGTTAGCAGACAAGCACTTAACCACTACACCGCCAGGGCTGTATAAACCATATTAAGGCACACCACCAGCGAGTCATGGCAATATCCTACAATCACACTCATTCATATTTCTGCTGTAAAATGTGTGACTATTTTCACTAATTAGATGCTTATCTGTGTTTTATTGACTATGCAAAGATATTCAACTCTGTTGATCGTAACAAATTATGGATAACACTGGAAAGAATAGGAATTCCAGAACACCTAGTTATGCTGATGAGAAGCCTATACACAAACTAAGAGACAGTCATTCAAACAGAATAAGGGATACTATGTAGGTTAAAGTCAGGGAAGGTGTGCATGAAGATTATATCTTTTTGCAGTACTTCTTCAGTCTATATGCTGAGCAAATCTGGGAAGCTGGATTCTATAAAGAACAGGGCATCAGGACTGGAAGAAGACACAACTTTGATATCTAACAACAAAGAGGACTTGAAACATTTATTGATGAAGACCAAAGCACAAAGCCGTCCACATGGATTGCACCATCATGATAAACAGAGAAAAGACTGAGGTTGTCAAGGATTTCATTTGCTTGGAATCCAAGAGCAACACCCTTAAAAGCAGCAGTCAAGAAATCAGATGACTTATTGCATTGGCAAAATTTTCTGTAACAGACCTTATTAAAGAAGTAGAAGAAGATGATGATGACAATGAAGAAGAAGAAGAAGCAAGCATTTCACTGTAAGGACTAAGGTGAACCTGATCCAAGCCGTGGTATGATGGTTAAAGTTGTAAGTCAACTTGGCTGGGCCATGACACTCAGTGATTTAACAGTTGTATGATGTTGTGATCACTTCCATGATGAGCTTTGATATTATGGATCACCTCCATGATGGGATCTGCTGTGAACAGCCAACCAGTTGAAAGGAAATTTCCTTGGGTATGTGGTCTGCATTGACTATAAGTGGATATTCTGGCACGAACTGGTGAGTTTTGGCTTATTCTGGATCCTGTAGTTGGCTGCTGTTCATCTGGTTGCTGGTTCTCAGGACTCGAGCTAATAGTTTACCTGAGGTCTTGCCTGCCGATATTTTGGATTTGTTGATCTTCACAGCTTGTGAACAAGAGCTCTATTCTCTCTGACCTGCCAACCTTGGCTTTGCCGACCCCTGTGGCTACCTGCATCCGGAGAAGACTGACCCATGGACTTGGGACATTCTAGCTGCTACAACCATGTGAACCATTTCTTTGATGTGAATCTCCCTCAACATATATTTATACACTTTAGTGATTTTGCTTCTCCAGAAAACCTAGCCTAAGACACGTGATGTTTCTAATTTTCTCATAGACATGTGAAAGCTAGACAATGAAAAAGGAATACTGAAGAACAGTTGATGCCTTTAAATTATGCTGATGGTGAAGGATATTGAATATACTGTGGACTGCCAGAGCAAACAAATCTATCGTGGAAAAAGTATAGTCAGGATGTTCCTTTGAAGCAAGAATCGTGAGACTACATGTCACATACTTTAGATGTGTTATCAGGAGGGACCAGTCCCTGGAAAAGGACATCATGTTTGCTAGAGAATCAGCAAAGAAAGAGGAAAACCATCAATGATTGACACAGTGGCTACAACAGCTGGCTCTAACACAGCAATGATTCTGTAAGGATGGTGGAAAACTGGACAGTGCTCTGTTCTGCTGTACATAAGGTCACTATGAGTCAAAATCAACTTAACAGCACCTAATAACAAGGATTCTCATTGACTAGGGCGAATAAAAGTTTAAATTGTTTCATATCATTTCAGGTGAGAGTTTTCTGCCAAATCAATTTATATCAATTTCACAAAAACTTTAGTTGTCAGAGCTTTTTCAATTTTAGCAATGGAAGTGAGGGATTGTGGAGCTGCATTTAATTTGTCTTGCCCACTAGAACACAAATCTTCATGAAAACAGGTGTCTATTTTGTTCACTGATTATCTCCAGTGCCCAACACAGTGCCAGATAAACACTGTTGTTATAGCTGCCCTTGAGTCAACCCCCAACTGATGGCAACCTTATACACAACAGAATGAAATGCCATCTGGTCCCATGCCATCCTCATGATCAGATGCAGATTGAACTGTTGTGATCCATAGGGTTTCCACTGGCTGAGTGTCAGAAGCAGATCACCAGGCCATTCTTCCTCTTCTGTCTTAGTCTGGAAGCTCCTCTGAAACCTGCTCAGAATCATAGGAACACATAAGCCACCATTGACAAATGGGTGGTAGCTGCACATCAAATACATTTGCCAAGAATCAAACTCAAGTGTCCCAGCATGCTGGGTGAGAATTCTTCCACTGAATCACCACTGCCACATCATATGTGTGGTGTCTAGAAACCAAAACCAACCCAGACCCCCTGCTGTGGAGTCAATTCCAACTCATAGTAGCCCTCTAAGACAGAGTAGAGCTCCACAGAGTTCCAAGGAGCACCCAGTGGATTCAAACTGCCTGGCTTTTGGTTTGCAGACATAGCACTTAACCACTACATTACTAGGGTGTACTGAAAACTAAACCACTGCTGTGGAGTCAATTCCAACTCAGGAAATGGTAGAAATGCCGCCTAGAGTTTCCAAGGAGTGCCTGATGGATTTGAACTGCCAGCCTTTTGCTTAGCAGCCCTGACACTTAACCACTACTCCACCAGGGTTTCCTATGATACCTACAGGGACTCAATCAATCTGTATTGATTAGATGAATTACTGTGTAGATTTTATGCAAAAGCTATCTCCATTGTTCTGGTAACTTTATCCTTTCAGCTAATGTGCCCCACCCTCCTTCTGGCTTGGGAATGCACAGGATGCTTTCTCCTGGAATTTGGATCTTATGTGAAGTGACACAAAGACCGTCAATAGCTGTAGTCCTTTCATGGGAAGGATGGCCAGCAAGAATCCTGAAGAGACTCTTAGACCTAACATGATTCCCTCCATCCCTAAATCTGGCTCTTCAGATTTTCCCATGATTCTGTGAGCTATGCTACATCTTTCCAATGAGCTCATTTTTCCTTTTCTGCCTAGGGGAGCAGGAGTCAGTTTCTGTTGCTTATCACCAAGAAGCCATCTGGAGATCAGCATTGCCTGCTGCCCACCTGATTCTTCTTCCTTCTCGTCATTGTTGTCGTTGGCTGCTGTCAAGTCAGCCCCAACTCATGTTGACCCCTTGCACAATAGAACGAAATGCTACCGTCCCATGATGGATTACGGATCAGACTGTTGTGATACCTAGCAGGATCCACTAGAGTTGGTGTCACCCGGTGTGGTAGCTCATGGTGTCACCTCCCCTACATGGATCTCCTCTTGTACCAGACCACACAGAATCGTTAGCATTGTTTTTGGTGCTTATGTCACTCACAAATCATAACTCCCATATATCACTCCGTCATAGAGTCACTCTGAGTCAGAACTGACTTAACGACAATGGATTTGGTTTTTAGTTTGGGGTTTCCTTCATTCTCAGAAAAGTTATTGACACAGTTTCACAGATAACTAATCATCACAGCATTGTAAATGCTGCAATACCATAAAATTTGACAAAATCTGGCAGCAACAAGTGCTTGTGATGCACGCAGACAAAAACAAATGATTCAAATCATGATTGTAATTGAGTAATGATGACAGTTCTGACTGGAGGCCATTAGAAGGTGGCTTAGTCACCTAGTGCTGCTATAACAGAAATATCACAAGTAGATGGCTTTAACAAAGAGTTTATTTTCTCACACCCTAAGAGGCTATAAATCCAAATTCACCAGCTCCAGGGGAAGATATTCTCTCCCTGTCGACTCTGGAGGAAGGTCCTTGTCATCAATCTTTCACTGGTCTGGGAGCATCTCAGTGTCAGGGCCTCAGGTCCAAAGCATGGGCTCTGTTCCCAGTGCTGCTTTTTTGATCCCCCTGTCTCTGCTCACTTCTCTCTTTTACATCTCAAACAAAATTGGCTTAAGATACTATCAAACCTTGTAGACTTCATCAACACTACTGCCACTAATCCATCTCATTCGATCATATTAATCAGACTTATAATGAGTAGGGAAATCACAGAAACCCAGGTTGTGTGGTGTGTAAGCACTAAGGCTACCACCCAAAAAGCTGGCAGTTCAGATCTACCAGGCACTCCTTGGAAACTCCACTGGGCAGTTTTACTCTGTTCTGTAGGGTCGCTATGAGCAAGAGTTGACTCAATGGCAATGGTTGTTTTTTTTTTTTTTCTCTTTCTTTCTTTTTTTTTGGTTTAGGGCCTCTAGGGTTGCCATGAGTCAGATCCTACTCGACGGCACTTGGCTTTGGCTTAGGGAAATCACGTCAGACAACAAAATGGTAGACAATCATACAGTACTGAAAATCATGAGCTAGTCAAGTTGAGAGATATTTCGAGGAGACACAATTCAATCCGTGACAGAAGGCCCAAAAAGTGAATTAACAATACAGTGTTAGCTTTGTAGGTATATTGATACGTGGAAACTGAACTTACGAAAAACTTTTTTTGTCATTATCATCACCTGCAGAGTTACTTGTATAGGAAATTATTTTGGCATCACCCCCTCGGAATGTGTCACCTGGTACAGTCTGCACACTCCTGTGTCTCTCTAGGAATGCCACTGATCCATATAGTATTTTCACTCACTGATTTTCAGAAGTAGATCACCAGGCCTTTCTAGTCCCTGTTAGTCTAGAAGCCCCTCTAAAATCTCTTCATCATCATAGTAACATGAAAGCCTGTAGTGACTGTGCATGAATCAAACTCAAATCTCCAGCCTGGAAGGCAAGAAACTATCAGTGAACCAGCAGTGCCTCTCTCCTTCTTGGTACGTATCATTCTTGGAGTTCTAGAAAGTTCACTGCAGATATTTTATTGTTTTCTGAAACCCTGCTTGGCACTAGACGAGTCCTTTCCATCTGAAGATTATGAATATCTATATAATCTTCAGAATTAATATTCAATTAATTGTAAAAAGAAATGCCAAAAACTAAAAAACAAAAAACTTGTTTTTTAAATTTAACCTCTGGAAAGATTTTTTTCTATTTCTTTTATTACCTTCTTTTTTTCCATTTCTATTTTGTCATTTGGTTGGCACTGTGTGTAAGAATTTTTTTTCTCTCTCTTTTTTTGGTCAGTTTCCTTTTCTGCTTTGTTAGCACTTTATAATGCAAAGAAAATATGTTTTCCATAATTATTTCATAACCAGCAATTTTATAGAATTCTCTTACATGGTCTCCATACTTGATGTGGAAATCTAATCTCTGTATTTGATGTGCTTTAAATCCTCTGATGGTATTTCAGTGTTCACAGAATGGCATGCAAAATCTCTTCCCATCTGATATTGGAGGATGTGACCAGGTGCCAGCTCTCCAGCCCTCCTATCTCTGCCCTCCACCTCACTCAACAAGCTGGAGTCCAGCTGGCCTGTTCTCCGCAGCTTCCCACCTCGGCGTCTTGTCCACTCTGTCCCTGTCAGAGATTCTTCTTCTCCATCCCACCAGCTCAGATTCAGAATGACCTCCAGGGACTCCCTGCACTTAGGGCTGTGATTCTTTGTTGCACCTATCTCAACACCCTGGACATTTCCTTCATTGAATTATTCAGTTATTTATGCAATTATTTGTTTAATTACTATTTCCCCTTTTGGAAAAATACTTTTTTTTTTAACATAGTTGTCTGCGTGTTCTCTCTCTCATCATCTTTGGCCTTGTGAGTTTATACCTTTTTAAATCCTTTACTCCTATTTCAGAAATAAGAGAGAATAAAACTAAATTTCCATTAGACATATTTGTCAGGAACCAAAATAGGATTTCCCCCCCCTTTGTATTTCTTTTTATAATTGTTCATGGGTAGTATGAAGGATTTTTGTTTTCTCAATATCCTTTACACTATCTATGAACAATTACTAAAAGCAATGCAAAAGGAAAAAAAATCCCATTTTGGTTCCTGATAAATATGGCTAATGGAAATTTTGTTTTATTCTTTCTTACTCTTAAACTAGGAGTAAAGAATTTTTAAAAGGCATGTCGGATCCGACTTCGATGGCACTTGGCCAAGCCCACAAGGCCAAATACAACAGGAGAGAGGAGAGAACAAGCAGACAAATGTATTGTTGTTTAAAAACAAAACAGAACAAAAATACGTGCACACACACAGCATTTCCAAAAGATGAAATGGTAATTAAACAAATAATTGTATTAATAACTCAGTGATTCAGTGAAGGATATGTCCAGATTGCCACGATATGTGCAACAAAGGATCATGGCCCTAAGTACATACGCATGTAAAAACTGGGCAGTGAACACTGATGCCTTTGAATTGCGGTGTTTAACAAGAATATTGAACGTACCTTGGACTGTTGAAAGAACCAACAGCTCTGTTCTGAAAGAAGTACAACCAGAGTGCTCCTCAGAAGTAAAGATGATGAGACACAGTCTCACATACTTTGGACGTGTTGTCAGGATGGATCAGTCCCCGGTGAAGGACATGCTTGGTAAAGCAGAAGGTAGACAAAAAAAAAGGAAGACCTTCAAGGAGATGGACTGACACAGTGGTTTCAACACTGGGCTTAAGCATAAAAACGATTGTGGGTGTGGCGCAGGACCAGGCAGTGTTTCCTTCTGCTGTGCAGAGGGTCGCTGTGAGTTGGAACCCACTTGATGGCACCTAAAAATAACAAAGTAATAAAGGACGAATTTTTATTTCTGTGTTTATCTTCTATCCATCTACCTAAGACAAGCAAAAGAAATATTTATATTACCCACTGTTGGGAAAGGAAGGAGATGCTGACAGATGTGGTTGGTAATAATTTGGCCTTCTCTTTTCAAATTAAATGTAGCCCTGTGGTGTTCCACCTGAAGCACTGGCCATAACTGACCATCTCTTCTCCTTTAACATTTTCCTTGGCTCGTGGGACATGTCAGTCCCCCTGCCTTCCTCTCTTCATTTCTCCTGTGCCTCTGTTGTGGAGGTGTTCTTTCTACCGCTGTGATCAATCCCAGAAGCCCTTAACACTTCTCTGATTTCCTCTTCCTTCTTCATTTTCCATGCTACTTGCTGAGAGCATTCACCCACATTCACAACCTTCATCCATCTTTCCACATCAATGACTCATAATTTAAATTTCCAGCCCAGCTCCTCCCCTGAGCTCCAGACCCATCTATCTTCTCACTTGAATGTCTGGAAGGCACCACCTCAACTCAGTGTACACAATATCAAGTTTCCAATTCCTCTGCTGAATTAAATAACTGAGCTTCTTTCAGTTTTCCCATCTCAGCCCATGGCATCCTCCCAGCCATTTTCCTAGCCACAGACCTGGAATTCATCCTTGACCCTGACCTCTCTCTCACATCTCCACACATAAAATGCACCGAGTTCTGGATGTCTTTCAAAGGAATCTGTTTCTTTATCTTGATGGCCAATAACACAGTCCAAATCACCTGCCTAAACAACTGCTTCCTATCTCATACCTGAGGCCTCTCTCTCCATGCTCACCCATTCAGAATTTGAATTGGATTATGCCCCACCCTCATCTTAACAATTTTAAAGGCTTCCCACTGTTCTTAAGATATAGACCAAAATTCTTAGCCATAGCCTCAAGGTCCTGCTCAGTTTGGGGCATTTGTTCCTTGTCTCCCAGACCTTGTTCAGGCTCTACTGCGTCCCTTTTTGCCCTGTGGACATTGGAATCGGGATGTGCTTTCCTTCCCTCTCACTCACTTCACAAATGCACGTATTTCAGACATCATTTCAAGCCTCACATCCTCAGGGAAACCTTTTGGGTTAGATTACTGTCTTTCCCATAGGCACTCAGAAAACTGTCCTTGACCTTGACAGAACTTACACCAATTGTTAAGTTGATGCCAATTCACAAAGACCATCTAGGACAAAGTAGAATTGTACTATATGATTTCTAAGATTATGTTTATGGAAACCAACTTCATGTCTTTCTTCCCTGGAGCAGCCAGCTGGGTTTGAACCACTGACCTTTTGGTTAGCAGCTGAGCCAAGCACTTGAACACTGTATCACTGAGGGCTTCTTTTTAATCTATGCCACCTTATAATTATACATTTGAGGCTCCCTGGGTGGCACCATTAAGAGTGGTGCACTGCTAGCTGGAAGCCTGGTGATTTGAATTCACCCAGAAGTAACTTGGAAGAAAGACCAGGTGATCGGCTTCCAAAAGGTCAGAGCTACTCTGCACTACGAGTCGAAATCAACGAGACAGCAACTAACAACAATCACACATTTATTAGTGAAATTTGTTTTAAATTGATGCTCGTCTCTCCAATTATGGAAACCCTGGTGGCATAGTGGGTTAAGTGCTACATCCGCTAACCAAAAAGTTGGTAGTTCAAATCCTCCAGGTGCTCCTGAGAAACTCCATGGGGCAGTTCTACTCTGACCTCTAAGGTTGCTAGGAGTCGGACCCAACTCGACGGCAGTGGGGTTTTTTTGGTTCCCAACTGGAGTATAAATTCCAGGAGAGAAAGGAGTGAATGAGTTTGTATGGCTCTCTATTGTATCCCCTGCCCCTTGCATATGACCTAGCACAATATCATGCTAAGAAATACTTATTACGTGGATAAATGAAATTTTTCATCCTATTCTGATAACTCCTGGTCCTTTCTCTTTCTACAGACTCAAGCTTCCACTCCAAGTTTCCCATAGGTGGCCCGCAGAGAATCCCTTCTCCTCTGCTGGGTCCTACCTGGTGAATGGCCCCGCCTTTCACTCTGCCGTTGACAGCCACCTTGTCTCACTTCTCTCTACCACCACGTTCACTCAATCACCAGCTCCAGACTTTCTTACCTCCTGAATCCTAAACCTCTGCCGCTGTTTTCTTTCCCACTTTCTTTACCTACTTCAGACTACTGTTTTCTCCTGCTTGTGTTTTTTGAGAAGCTTCCAGGCCCATCTCTCTCAGAAAATCTTCCCCTTTCCACAAAGAACTTTATTTGAATGCAAATGGCATTCTTACAAAATAAAATAATATTCATTTCAACTTTACTGGTGGGCTTCATCAGACTGTATGCTAACCTTCCGTCCTCATCCACTGTTCCATTCTTAGCTGCCATCAAGTTGGCAGCTGTCCATGAGGTGCACTGGCCAGGGATCGAACCCCAGTCTCCAGTCATGTTGTTATTGTTCTTACGTGTCATCGCGTCAGTGCCAAGCGGTAGGACCCTATGAATAATAGAATGAAACACTACCCAGTCCTATGCCATCCTCAGGATCACTGTTAGGCTTGAGCCCACTGTGGTAGCCACTACGTAAATCCATCTCATTGAGGGTCTTCCTCGTTTTGACCCACCCTCTGCTGCACCAAGCATAATGTTCTTCTCCAGGGATTGGTAGCTCCTGAGGACACATCCAAAGTATATGAGATGAAGTCTCTCCATCCTCACTTCTAGGAACATTCTGGCTGTACTTCTTCCAAAGACAGATGAGTTCATTCTCCAGACAATCCATGGCATATTCAATATTCTTTTCCAACACCGTAATTCAAAAGCATTAATTCTCCTTCTGTCTTCCTTATTCGTCATCCAGTTTTGTGTGCGTATCAGGCCATTGAAAACACGGTGGCTTGGGTCAGGCACACCTTAAAGTGACATGCAAGGCACAGTAGGTGTTTAGTAAAAATTGTTAAACAAGTGACAGCACACTAAACTTGGAAGCATCAGAGTGGTATTCTGATGGAGACATCTTATCTGGTAAGATATTGAAAAAAGAGGATTATTGCCACACAAGTGCCATCACTACACTTCAGTGATGGCGATAATCCTGTAACAGCAAGATGTGTATGTTCTCACTGGTTCTTGAATCAAGACAGGAGACAGAGCAAAACACCCCTAGGTACTCTGAGCAGTCAACGGGAAGAGGCTGGGGGTCTGACGGGCATTACTCTGGCTGTGGGAGGCATCAATGGCTTCCCAGACATTAATCCCACAGCGAGGAAGGTTTTTAAGTCTTTGCTGGAGTGGCAATTCTTTGGCTTCTACCATCAGTACGCAAAGAAAGGTGCAATGTAACAGCTGCTGGTGGTGTTTTCTTATTTTCCCAAAACCTAGTAAAGGGGGAAAACTTGAAAGTCTTCTAGGCAGAATGAACGCTGGGGGGCAACTGGAGGGCTGATGATCAAAGACTCCAGGTGTTTGGCTGAGACTCTAGTCTCCAGGAGAATGCTGGGAAAATATGACAGTGGAAAGGGGGAAGTAAGGTGTGGAGAGGTGGGGACTGCTGAGTTGTAAATCCAGGCTAAACACAGAAAAAATTCTTGGGGTTTTGCCCATTTAGAAATCTGAAGGAGAATGAGAACTTTTTCTATTTTATGCCGCCACAGTCCAGCAAGTGAAGTGTATCATAAACAGAGGTCCTGGAGAAATGGATGCCCTGGGTCTCAACTCCCCCAAACAACAGCAGGAAAAATGTGCTTTTCTTTTAGGATCAGAAACCTTGGTGGTATAGTGGGTTAAGTGCTACATCTGTTAACCGAAAGATCAGCAGTTCAAATCCGCCAGGCACACTTTGGAAACTCTATGGGACAGTTCTACTCTGACATCTAGGGTCACTGTGAGTCCAGCCTGACTTGACAGCAATGGGTTTGGTTTTAGGATCAATACAATCATTTTGCTGGAACTTATGTTTTCTTTTAGAAATAGGCTGAAACAGATGGGAATGGGGTCAGACTCAGAGTACAGCTGAGTGAATCACTCCTCCTCTTCTTCCACTTCTTTTTCCCCTGCTCAGTCCTTGTTCCCTCAGGTTATCCTACTTAAACGACATTTTAAAAAAAATTTGTCTTAAATCAAAGACTCAATTTATGCTGGAAGGAAATCTGTAAAAGCTGGTCTTTGGGGAGTTGGTAGAAGTTAGAAGGACTGGCCACAGCGCCCAAGGACAGCTACTCCCAGGAAGAACCTCTGAGCTGAGGACTAAGAAGATCAGCTAAACTGCAAAGACCCCCAAACAAAAGAGTTTGGGGTGTCTGTGGGGCTGCAAAGTGGTGAGTGGCTGGAGCTGAGTGGCAAGGGTGAGAGTGCATGCGATGGGCATGGAGAGAGGCAGAACAATGTAAGAACTTTGGAGTTTATTAATCTTTGTTGTTGTTAGGTGCAGTCCAGTCCACTCGGACTCCTAGTGACCCAGTGTGTCAGAGTACAACTTCCCCATGGGGTGTCCTGGGCTGATTCTTCTAAAAGAGCAGACAACCTGGTCTTTCTCCTTTGGAGCTGCTGGGTGGTTTTGAACAGCCAACTTCTCGGTTGGCAGCCGATCACTCACTGAAGGGTCTAAGTAGGAGAGTAACAATCTTACTGAGTGTCTGAAGATCCCTCTGGCTTCCCATCAGCCAGCGTAAGGTAGGGAGTCGAGGGTAGGGGCTGGGAGATCAGTTAGGAGCAGCCGTGGTCCTCCAGAGGACACATGTGTTGATGGCAGAACTGGAGGAGAGGTGGGGGTGGGAGACCCCACTGGTGACTAGAGCCCACGAGTCTGGTTTCTGGCTCGGATGTGGAATACAAGGGAAACAGAGGAATCACAACCTGCGCTAGCCGATGTGGGGTGCCTTCCTGACCCGACTCACCAGGCAGTTAAAGGAATGAACAAGTGGGCTTGCCTTTCCTTTGTTTGAGACTTCCATGGTGCCCTGGACTGTTTGTCAACTTGTTACTCTGCTTTTACCTTTCTGCGATACCAAACTTAACGATACATCACCTCCCAGGGTTGTAGGGGAAACAAAATGGATAATATCAACAACATCTGATTTTCAAAGACTGGACAAGGGAAGCTCTCCAGGTGGACATACGCACAGAGTACATAGGTCCTTCTGGAGGTTACCTTTGGACGAATACCCAAATTGATATAAAATAGCTGTGTCCACCCTCTCAGCAAACCTATGAATGACAGTGTGTACAACCAAAGTGGGGAAAAGCAGGACTAGTATTTACTATGCTAAAGTAAATACTGCTATGATCCACTGCAGTGATCGGAAGACTCACGCCACAGTGTTTGTGTAACTGGGCTGTAGTTACAGTGCCAGGCGAGCAGTTTTAAATCGAGTGAGTTGACATCATCCTTGAAATGAGAAGGAACGAGGTCTTCACGCCCAGTTAATGCCCCACTTCAGATCCCAATGTGAAGAAGAGAATCTTGCTTTGCGGTTTGCTTAGTGCATTTTCAAGAGGGTGAACCCGGAGGAGAAAGTTTCAACTGGTAGCCTCCACGAGGGACGGATTACCCAATAAACGGAGAGCCCGCGGGTTTATTTGTGTGTGTTTACTTATCTCTAGCGCCTGATTTCACAGAGACGTCATCAGGGCATTAAAATGGCCACTATAGAGATGTAAATGAACCCCAACAAACCCTTAAGTACCTTGCTGATTGGCTAATGGCCCCTGCTGGGACCCCTTTGAAAAGCAAAGCCGTCAGTCTCCTGCCCGGAGTCTGGCGGAAAGCCGGCAGCCGGGGATGCAGACGCCGAACGGGAAGGACAGGCAGGAACCGTCTCTAGACAGGCGCAGAGCTCCCAGGTCGTCAGGGGAACTCTCCGCACGACCCTACTTGCTTCGGTGTGTCCAGAAGCACCGCGGCTTTGTACACCTGGAGCAGTCCCGGAGGAGCCTGTCCTGGCCGCTCCTCGAACGAGCCCCGGAAAGAAGGGGTGGATCTGCAGCCTGGCTCAGCCCAGGACAGAACAGCTCTTCTAGGGTTAAACTGTGCGCCTTGCTTTTCAGGGTCTCCAAAATGGGGGACGCGTGGAGGGGTCATGACTCGGTTTGCCCTGTAACGCACGCCCTGCCTGCGCACATTTCTTCGTGGCCTCTGCCACGCTGGCTAGGGGTCTGGAGGTCTCCAGAGGCAGTGAGCAATTTTATTTAGGGAATGGATCTCTAGGCATCTTTGTATTCCCACAGTCCAGCACAAACAAAACAAAACAAACTCGTTGCCGTCGAGTGGATTCTGGCTCATAGCGACCCTTTAAGACAACGTAAAATCGCCCCATAAGTTTCCAACGAGTGCCTTGTAGATTTGAACTGCCAAGCTTCCTAACTTCTGATTTGCAAAGGTAGCTCTGAACCACTACGCCACCAGGGTGGGCATTCAAGGAAGAGTCGCCGAGGGCATGAACACATTTCCTGAAGGAGTCCAATGTTCAAACCAGCTCTCAATGTTGGGCGCCTCCAGGCAGGGGAAGAGCCGGAGGTCTGGGCGTCTGCAGGTTTCAGCTGATCTTGAGGAGGACAAGTCAAGGAAAAGCGACTTTCTCTTCCCACTACTTACCTTCTGGTATTTCTGAAAAGGAGCCCCAGACCCAAAAAACTAACTCAGGGACCTTACAATGGAAATAACTGGCCGGAGGGGATCAGGGTTGAGCTCAGTGTCAGAAGCCTGTCACCAACAAGCATGCAACCCCTCTGTGCATCTCTCTTCTCAATTTTAAAGTGGAGAAGCAGAGAGGAATTTAAGAGTAGGTGGTAGTTAAGTGCTCCACCGCTAACTGAAAGGTGGGCAATTTGAAACCCCCAGTCGCTGGAGGGAGAAAGATGTGGCAGTCTGCTTCCCTGAAGATCCCAGCCTCAGAAATGCTGTGGGGCATTTGTGCCCTGTCTTACAGGGGTCGTTCTGAGTTGGGATTGACTCCACGGCAACGGGGAGGTGCCTAACTTCAGATGCCTTGATTTTGCATCCTGGTTCCACCCCTGAGATTCCTGACTACAGTCCAGTTATGTAAAATCCCCAGGTACATAAAATCCCAGAGCAGCCCTATTCTCATCGGTGAGATGGATCAGTAGACCTCACAGGCTCATTGGGCTTCAATAGATACATTTAATAAATTACATGCTTTAGAACAGTACTTGGTGCACAGTGAGGGAATTATTATTATGATTGTAATTTTTACCTTTTTTAAAATGAAGGACTCTGCCATCATGAATGAAAAAGCCAGGAGGAATTCAGTAGGTATCTGGTCTTTTCTGGCCTTTTTTGTTTTCAAATCTCAAAGGAAATTCCTTTTGCATTCAGCGGTGCCAGCCACCCAGTCACATGCCCCCAGCTGACTGCTTTCCATGACAAAGGCAAAGCCAGGTCGGCCGCCAGGTCTCTACCTCGGACACCAGCAACCGCCAGGGCCCCAGGAAACCACCAGGAGTTTCTACTTCATTAACAGCCTCAAGGCGATCTCATCATTCTCTCACTAAGGCAGCTAAGAAAAACAAAAACTGGGTAGATCCTGAAGACAGAGGATCTTTCTGAGTTGTGGGAAGATTCTGGAAAGGAGAGAAAACAGAGTTTGATAGGTGCCTGGAGTTCAGTGACCTTCCTTGGGGCCTAAGTTTGGTGCAATTTGCCCTGGGAAATGAAGGGGGCAAAAGCACACTGTTTTCAAAGTCTTTGGACTCCCTGGCGGCCTTTTTCTCCCCCAGTAAGCTCAAGAAAGGGATGAAAGCTCTAAATGTGTCAAGAAAGAAACCTGAAACCTGCTTATTAGTTTCTCTTTTGCCCCTGGCTTATTCTGAACAGTGCGCCAGGTCCTAGAAGACTGAAGACAGCTGCTTTGTTAGAACGTACTCAGCTGCATGGACTGGGACCCCAAATCAGCTCCCTGCCTAGGGAGGACAGAGGCTACTCTCTGCCATGGGACCATACCTTTTCCTCTGCACTGACCTGAACTATGGAAAGGAAAATCTAGCTCAGATCCAGAATTTTTGACCAGATCCTTGGCAGAAAATGTTCAGAATCTAAGAAACGAACGCCAACTGGAATGCTAGTACCAGGCTTGTACCTGGAGATATCATGGGCCCAGGCCCAAATAAAAAACCAAACCCATTGCTCTTGATTCCAATTCACAGTGACCCTATAGGACCAAGTAGAACTGCCCCACAGGGTCCCTAATGAGCAGCTGGTAGATTAGAACTGCTGACCTTTGGGTTAGCAGCTGAGCTTTTAACTACTCCACCACCAGGGCTCCTCAGTCAGTGCCCCCAAAACCAACACCAAATTTGCTGCTGTTGAGTCAATTCTGACTCACAGTGACCCTATAGGACACAGAGTAGACGGGCCCCATAGTTTTCAAGGAGTGCTTGGTAGGTTTGAACCACCAACCTTTCGGTTAGCAGCCACAGCTCTTAACCACTATGCCACCAGTTTCCAGCATGAGTGAAATCTTCTGACGGATATTTGTCCACAATAGCACAAGTTCTTCAATCATGGAAATGGGGACTGGGCTGCCCTGTCCTGCCCAAATGTCTCATGCATTTGTTCAAGAGAGGCAAGTTAGACTCTGGATATGTTCTTCTCCTCTTTGCCATTGTGTTAATGGCATGGTTCTGGCATTTAATATCAACCATCCAGATCTTTCAAATACAGGTTCCAAACAGTAACAAAACAAGCAAACAAACAAAAAAACCTCTGTTGCTGGGTTGATTCCTACTCATAGCAGCGCTATAGACAGAGTAGAACTGCTCCAGTTTCCAAGGAGTGCCTGGCAGATTTGAACCGCCAACCTTTTGGTTATCAGCGGCAGCATGTAACCACTACGCCACCAGAGTTTCCAAATCCGGGTTAAACCAAACCAAATCCATTGCCATCTAGTCATTTCTGACTCATCAGTAATCCTACAGACAGAGTAGAACTGCCTCCATGGTTTCCAGGCAGCACCTGGCAGATTTGAACTGCTGACATTTTGGCTAGCAGCTACTGCACTTAACCGCTACACCACCGGGGTACCCGAATCCAGGTTAGTCATGTTCTCCTCGAGTTTCTCCTTCCTGAGAATCCCTCCCACCCCCTCAGTGACTCATCCCCATAACAGGAGTTTTAATCAAAATTTTTTTCAGTCCTAGATCTCTAATAGAAATAATTCAATGCCAAGAAGGAACCTACCATATGAATACTCAGTAACTAAAACACCCAGTGGCTGAAACAACGAGCTCTAGCACTGCCAGTGACTGTGGGTTGGGGACGGCGCAGGACCAGGCAGCGTTTCATTCAGCTGTACACGGGTCGCTGTGAGTCAGATCAGCCTCGAGGGCGAGTAATAATAAAACACTGAGCTGATCCCAGTTCTGACAAATGATTCAGATATTGGATTGCTCACCCTAAGACTTCAGCAAATTACTTTGCAGGAGCGGGCTCCATTTCCTTAGTGTTAGTCTAGATCAGTGGTTGTCAAGCAGGGAAGATGTCCCCCTTGGGGGACATCTGGTGATGTCTAGAGACAGCTTTGGTTGTCACACCTGGGGAAACATCCAGCATGTAATGAGACCAGGAGAGCATGTGACAATACCCCTCCTCCTCCACAAAGAATTATCCAGTGCAAAATACCAAGTCTTTCATGTTCCTCCTGAAGTTTTCTGGCTACCTCCCTAGGGAATGATGGCCTGCCTGTGGCCTGTTTGAGGACCTGACACTTAGCTGCAGAACTCTGAGGGTTGTGGCTGAGGAGGCTTTAAGGAACATGTAGCTTTCTGGAACAGGGACTGTCTGATGCACTGAAATTCAGTTTCATATAAATGACAGAACCCTGACCTTGTCTGCAAATAAAAAAATGCTGATGCTTTATATACCAATGAGCCCCGCCCCCAACTGGAAAGTTGAATCTTTCCAGTGTGGGCTGGCAGAACAAGCGAAAACTTTTCACGCATGTGCACGCACCATCCCCTCGCCACCCTCCCAAACCCCTGCCATGGCTGTAAGGCCATACACACATCTGTATTCCTTTCCTGGAAAGACGCTGAAGACAAAACAACCGTAATGCCTAAAAGTGGCCAGAGATGGCGCCACTTAAAGTTTATTTTCACTTGATTCTTGGCATGCAGTGTGCTTTCTTCGGAAAAGAAGAATTTTGCCCCACTTCAAATTATAAATTAATTTACAAATATAGAAAAGTCCATATGCAATTTGTCACATACAAAAATACTCACAGAAATTGATTTTTTTTTTTTTGGTAGACACCGTGGGGGTGGGTAGTCTCTTTGGTTTTCCTTCTACAGAATTCTGAAAAGGCAATGCTCAGGAATGCATACCTCAGCGACAGTGTTTAAATTTTTTTTTTCTGGTATGCATATTCCAAAATGAAAGTGATGCTGTGAAAGTCTTAAAAAAAAAAAAGCAGGGAAGCTGAATCTTTCACAATGTACTTGCATTCCTTTTTCTTAAAAAGTTAAAACCACAGACCAGTAATACAAAGCCCCCCCGCCAAAACCACAGTATAAAGCCAACTCATAATACAGTATCTTCATCTTAATGGTGCACCATTCCAGTGAATGCATTTTAATGGCACATTTCTTGAATAAAAGTGTTCATTCAACAGTTGCTGAATGTACTGTAGCAGGCTCTAAGAGGATAACCATAAAAATTTATCCAAATGGGAAATACATCTGAGAGGGGGGGTGCTAAAATAAATAAAAATGGACTGCAAATGGATCTAAGAAAAAAAAGATTAAACTAAAAATTCCATTGAAAAACTATCCCTAATAAACTTCTAATACTCTTTTGAAAAAAATCCAGGACACATGCTAAAAGAAACAATACACTAGGCTAGTTGTCACAAACTAGGACAATGGTCACCCTAGACCTTAGTCATCATGACAGCAGAAATAAGAGGTGGTATCCCCCCCTTGCTGCTCAGAGAAACATCTCAAATCATTTTTATTTCCACCAGAATCTTTGGTCAGAGATCTAGCTCCATTTCTACCCCTATCCACCTACATTTGCCTGTGGTGGCTGGTTTCTTCATCTTCCAGGAACCAGCACAAGGGATCTAAGCAGCAGTTCTGGAGCTAGACTATCTGGATTTGAGCCTGGCTCCTGAATTTGACCCTGTGTGACCTTGGGCAAGTGACCTAGCATGGGGGAGGAGTTTCACTGTCCTCATCCAGAGGAGGAGTAATAATACCTGTCTCCCAAGGTGTTTGTGAGGCTGAAATGAGCTAATACATACAAATTGTCTAGACCAATCTGGTACATCAGGTTTGCCTTCACAGATTTATTGCTATCAGTATCTACCAGCTACCTGATACTGAGGATAAGCAGAGTTGATTCATGAGCAGCATACAGCTCAGCATTTGTGGCTTTTTTCTAGTATGTTAGAAAAAATTATTAAGAAGCAAAGGGCAAACAGTTGCAAGTTTCACATAAAAATCCAGATATTTGGCTATTCTAGAAAAAGCAGACTGCTACCATGTAGGTGATACAGCCCGGTGCCTACAGCTGACTTCAGCTGTGTAGCCCGGACCCTGCCCCATGGCTTCAGCTGTCATTTGAAATTACTGCTACTCTTCCTACCCAACGACTCCATTCATCACATTGTTTAGCCAGGCCCTGTACACAGGTGAGCCTGCAAACCCAGTACCCAGTGATGGACAAAAGAGACATGGTCCCTGCCCTTAGAGGCCAACAAATATTCCAGAATAGAGTGAGCTGAAGTTCTCTCTAGGGAGGTCCCGACTCAGAGACACTTGTAAAACCTGCTGGGTGGTTTGCTACCTCCAAGAGTGGTCACTGAACCACAAGGTCACCCAGGAGCTCAAAAGAACCAGACCTACTCAACAGGTATCTGTATTTTAACAAGATCTCCAGGTGCATATATTAAAGTCTGAGCAGTTCTGTTCTACACCTCAGAGCCCTCCCGGGGGTAGATGAGGCTGTTGACCATGCTGAAATTGTAGAAAGGGCTGTTGAAGGGGCTGCTCTGGCCCCCACTGGTGCTGGCAGGGAAAGGGCTGTAATAGGAGGACCGCTGGCTGCTGCTATTGCTGGTGCTGTTACTCAGCTGAAGGGTGTCTGGCGAGGCCTCCGAAATGGAGCTGGGGGGAAATGAGCTGGAGGGCAGCTGGGTCCCCTGGATCCCTAGGTGGCGACTGCCAGGAAGAGCTCGCTGGGTGCTCCCACTGCTGCTGACGCTTAAGGTGCTGAGGCTGCTGAAGAAGGAGTTGAGGCAAGGATTGGAGGTGAGCATGGCACCTCCCGGAGATGAGCCAGTACTCTTGGTGCCCTCCGGAGGCTCTGGGGACTGGGAAGGCCTTAGCAAAGAGGGGCTGTCTCCTTCTGCCTTCCCTCCCACTCCAGCTCCCAATCCTGAGGAGAGCCCTTCTTCGGATTTCAAGGTCCCCGCGGCCACTGTGGAGCTGCTGGCGGCCTCCGAGCGGCGCTTCCGCTTCCGCCGGAAGTTGCCATTGTCAAACATTTTCTCACAGTTTGGATCCAAGGTCCAGTAATTACCTTTCCCTGAGAGACGAGAGAGAAACAGTAAGTTAAAGACAGATCTATCCTATTCCTGTTCCGCTGCTAACCAAAAAGTTGGCAGTTGAAGTCCATCCAGAGGTACCTCAGGGCAAAAACAAAAAAGCCATGGCGAACTTCTTTTGAAGAACCAGCCACTGAAAACCCCAAGGCGCCCAGTTCTCCAACACACGTCAGGATCTCCGCGAGCGGGAATCCACCCAGGAGCAACTGGTTTTTATTGGTTTATACAGCTTCAATTCTAGGAGGAGGAAAGCTAACCAAAACCAAACCCAGTGTCGTCGACTCAATTCCGACTCATAGAGACCCTACAGGACAGAGGAGAACTGCCCCATAGAGTTTCCAAGGAGTGCCTGGTGGCTTTGAACTGCTGACCTTTTGGTTAGCCAGCTTGGCACTTAACCACTACACTACCACGGTTTCCAGAAGGTGGAGAGCAGAGTCTCATTAAATACTGACAAAGATACACAATCTGCTCCTATCGTTGGAATGGATCCTGTCTTTGAGGGAGATGGTCTTCTTCCCTTTGAGTGGAAGTCGGAAGCAAGGATGTTCTGGTCACTTCCACCTTCTCCTGGAAGGGTCTGCTAGTTCAGTCATGAGAGCTAATCTTTTCCCCTAGCCATCTAAGACTATAGCACCCATATCTTCCTTTATTCTAGATCCAAATTCTATGCCATTGTACCATCATGGAATTTTGGTGCTAGAGTTGTGTCCCCACTTCTTTATAAAAATTGGGACAATGATAGTATCCATCTTGTAAACTGGCTGTGAGGATTAAACGATATTGTAGCATAGTAGCTAGCACACAGTAAGCAGTGAAAAAATAATGTCTATAATTATTATTTGCTAAAGGATACACCTCCCTGTCTGCAAAAATTTTTGTTGCGTCGCCAAGTCAATTACAACTCATAGTGACCCCATAACAGTAGAATTGCCCAGTAGAGATTCCTAGGCTGTAATTTTTATGAGAGCCAATTGCCAGGTTGTGTCTTGTGTGGAGAAACCAGATGGGTTTCAACCTCAAACCTTTCCGTTAGCAGCCAGTGCTTAACCACAGTACCATCAAAGCTCCTGAAGAAAAAAATAATAAATCCCCCTGAAACAAAAGGCAATCTCAAATGCTTGATCCTCTTGCAGAACAAAAAGGACAAAAATTACTGATCATTCAATTGTTTCAACAAAGCCTCAAGTGTAATATGAAGTTCCAGAAAGCTCCAGGAATCTATGAGGCCTGACAATTAAGTTTGAGAATGCATCTCCTTGAGAAAGTGCTACATACCTCACTGCTGAATATCACTACGGTCACCTTCGAAGTACCTCCCTTGGGAATCTATGCACCAAAACCAGCGCCTAGTCCACCCTTCAAAGCAGTTTTGGAACTCTTTCTGGAATGGCCCTCAGAGCTGTCCTCATATTACCCATAATCTCCGGAATGTCATCAAAATGTCTTCCTTTCAATATTTCCTTTGTCTTTGGGTATAGAAAAGTCATTGGGGACCAGATCAGGTGATGAGGGAGGGTGTTCCAACAGTTATTTCTTTACTGGCTAAAAAATACCTCACAAACAATTAGACAATTAAATTCACAAACTTGCCACCATGACACTGTGTACAATAGCCGTTCCAGAAAGAGTTCCAAAATTGCTTTGAAGGGTGGGCTAGGTGCTGGTGTTGGTGCATAGCTTCCCAAGGGGAGGACTCTGCTCAGCAGCTAACCAAACGGTTGGTAGCTCAAACCTACCCAGAAGCACACTGTTAGAAAGGCCTGGCAATCTGCTTCCAGAACAATGATAGCCAAGAAAACCCTACGGAGCTCCGTGTTACTCTGTCGAACACCTCAAGGCGTTGTGTCAGAACTGATTTGATGGTAACAGGATTGGTTTTCGGCATCTTGGATCTAAGTGCTTGGACATGACACTAGCTATATAGCACTTAGATCCTTGAACTTCTAGGGTTAAGTTCAGAGGACTTTAGCACTTAGATCCTTGAACTTCTAGGGTTAAGTTGAGCGGACTTTATATGACAATTTCTATGACAATCTCAGAGACTCAAGTCAGGAAAACAAGTCTTCTGAAATTGTATGTCTTCCCACAGAACTTGAAATGGGGTCAATCCAAATTAATATCTCTTGTAAAATACACAGGATTTTGAAGAGTTAGTATCAAAAAAATGTAAACTATTTCATTAATCTTTATATTCATTATGTCTTGAAATAGTATTGGGAATACGTATAAATATAGAGTCACTATAAGTCAAAAGTAACTGAAACGGCAATGAATTTTTGGTCTGGGTATTGGGTTAACGGAAATATATTATTTAAAAATAATGTCACTTTTTTTTGTTCTACCCTTTTAGCGTTGCTAATGGAACAACAGCAATCACAGGCAGCATGCTTCCTGTGCTTGCATTGTATGCCCTGCTGTAGAATAACTTCAGGAGTGAACTCAGTCTAAGCTACACAGCAGTTTACACAATTAACATAAAACCCTGAATCTCTGCTGCTGTTCAGTGTTCGAGTCAATTCCGAATCACAGAAACCCCCAGTGACAGAGAAGAACTACCCCATAGGGATTTTTTTTCCCCCTAAGCTGGAATCTTTATAGATCACCAGGTCTTCTCTGCCATGGAGACGATGGGTGGATTTCAAAGCCAACTTGACTAACTTTAGCAGCCGAGCACCTAGCCAGTTGGATAATCAGGGCTCCTACGGACTTCTGCAGTGTGTGACTTAGAGGGGGTTTGTTTCCTTCCCTCAGGTCTTTCTGCTGGACTTTCACGGAAGGCTTCATGCCTTCCCGGTCGCTGTGGCACACCCTCCCACCTTGCCCCGGGCTCCCTTTGAAAGTCTTGAGTAGGATTCAGTTTCGCTATTGTTTTTAGCTTTTCTCCCTCTTCTCTACTATAGCCCGTCCCCCTTCACCCTAGGAGTTACTGGGCTTCTATGAGAATGCAACCAATTTAGGGTATTCATTTTTCAATGTCGAAATAGCTACGGCGCGCGCGCGCGCGAACACACACACACACACACACACACACACACACAACTTGGCAGGACCCAGCTCAAGTCCTTCTATCCCTTTGTCTCGTGACGCCTGCGCCACTATCCTCTAATTGTCTCAAGACAGGCAAAGTACTCATTCTGTTAAGGACACGGAGAAACTTTAACGAACTTGGTGCAGAAAGCAGTGAGTCCGGGGGCTGCTTGACCGCCTTCCACCGCACCTTTGGTGAAAGGTGATCGGATTCTCAACTTTACCCGAATCCCTTTATCTAAGGGCTTATCCATGTTCTTAAGCTACCTGCCTCCTAGTAACTTGACTCTCCCTTCAAATGGCTTGATGAACACCACGCAGGCAAGGGGGTGCTTCTCGTTTGAGGATGCGGGCTGCTTTTCCCCCTAACTGGAGCCCCCGTAGGGCGGCATCTCTCCGCGTGCGAGTACGGGTGAGAGTGGACGGGACGAGTTGCACTTCCACCGCTCCCTCACTCTGAAGTGCCTCTGATACATCTTTGTCCACATCAGCTCCCCTTTCCCCTCACCCCAATCACACTAGGCCCGGAGGGGAAGGGGGGCGTTGTTCGTCCACCTGTTCCCACGGAGGCGGCGATTAAAGAGACCTGATGACTTTTAGTCGCGTTAGCTCTTCCGAGTCATCCACACACTTCCCCTTCTCCAGATTTCGCCCCGTCCTGCCCAGCCACCTCACCTGGGTCGTCTTCGTCGCGGGGCACCTTCTTGAAGCAGTCGTTGAGCGACAGGTTGTGGCGAATGGAGTTCTGCCAGCCGGCCTTGCTGCGCTGGTAGAAGGGGAAGCTGTCGGCCACGAACTGGTAAATGTGGCTGAGCGTGAGTTTGCGCTCGGGCGCGCTCTGGATGGCCATGGCGATGAGCGCCGAGTACGAGTAGGGCGGCCGCACCATCTTCATGAGGTCCTCGCGGCTGGCCATGGACAGCCAGCCCAGCTCGCCGGTGGCCGCCGGGCCCGCGGGCGAGGCGGGCGCGGCGGGCGCGGGCTGCGCAAAGGGCCGCTGCGCGCAGCCGAAGGTGCCGGCGGAGGTTGGCGGCTGCAGGAACGGCCCGGCCGCGCTCCCAGGGGGCGGCGGCGGCGGCGGCGGGGCGCCCAGGTACGCGGCGGCGGCGGCGGCGGCGGCGGCGGCGGCGGCCGGCGGGCCGCCCACCCCGGGCCCGTTGAGCCACAGGTAGGGGTTGGCGGCAGCCGCCGGCGGCGCGGCGTAGTCGGCCAGCCCGTAGGGTGCCCTGGTGGCCGGCGGCGCGCCCGGGGCGGCGGCGGCGGCGGCGGCGGCGGGCGGCGGCAGGGCCGGCTGCGAGTACACGCCGAAATTGTCACCGCAGTAGAGGGCCATGTCGGCGGCCGTCGGCGGGTGCGGCGCGGCCGCGGCGAGGGGCGAGCGGGGCTGGCCTCGCCACTCGGGCGAGAGCATCCCTCGGCGGGCCGATCCTCCGGGTGCGCCGGGAGGGGGTCAGTGGGTGTGCCCAGAGCGCAGGCAACGCGGCCTCTTATAGCCGTGCGCCGGCGGCTCCTCCTGGCCCGGGACCCGGGTGGGCGGCGGCCGGCGGGCGGGCCTCTCCACGCCCCCACCACGCCCCACCTGCCGGCGCTCCCGACGGGGGGCGCGGACAACCTCGCGCCTGTCCCGCCCCTGCAACCCCTCCTCACCTTGCCCTGCGCGCCCAGGTGCGGGGAGATCCGTCCTGTAGGTTTAAGGCTCGCGGCATCCGGTGCCTAGCCGAGGTGTTCTTTACGCAGTGTTAAAGTAACGAATACGAAAACAAAGGGAAGCTATCCAAAACAACACAAAGGTTTCGTTAAAGTCTGTAAGTGTCTAGACCACATGCCTAGCCCCTCTTTGATTTTTCTGCTCCAACCTCTAAACCTTCTGTGATTGGGTTGCAGGGATTCACGTCGAGTCTCAAAGTGATCTGTCGAAAATAATAAACACGACTGACGTACTCTTTTTTAGTATACGGTAAAGTATGTTAACGGGCACCCCTGGTGTGTCTCCTTGTCGGCGGGAATTTTATGATCGGAAGGACACTGAGATCAATTTTTAATTCTTCTAAGCAAACTATGGGAAGTCTGGTGGTGTAGTGGATAAGTGCTAAGTAGGCTACCGAAAAGATGGGCAGTTCAAATCCACCAGGCACTCCTTGGAAACTCTATAGGGCAGTTGTACTGTCTTACAGGTTCACTGTATGAGTCGGAATCGACTGGACGGCAGTGAGTGTGTTTTAGGTTAAGCGAACTATTCGTTCTCCTATGAGAAGCATTTGCCTCATTTGTATGTCCGGTCGGTGCGGCTTTTTGGTGTGATATGTTGTCTTCAAAAAGAAGAGCGTGAGCGTTTTCGAAGACATTTATCAAGTGGTTTTCGAATTAGCATTTTAAAGCCAACTGTAATTTAAACAGTTCAGAAAGCGCTCATTGACAAAAAAACAGGTATGATTTGCTCTCTACTTTTGTAACCTTTGACGGTCAACTCTTTGACTGGAAAAACAAACAAAACAGTAAAACAATGTGGCATCCCACACGCTGTGCATCATGTTCGCTGGCTTAAAGTAATGACAATTAGATAATTGTTTCTTTTACAATTAAAAATATTCCTAAACGTATTCTTAAAAAGTGCCAGTCCTGAGGTTCTCATTTGGGATGAGGAGGAAAACAAGTTTATTGGGGTTTTTTTTTTTGTCTTTGCCGATTACGCGGAGTTCGAACTATTTAATAACTTGGTAGCTTCTTTCCCGGGGCACTTATTTACATGATAAAGTAGTAGGCATTTTGGGGAAACTGATCGTCTTCTGGATAATGAATAATGAAATCCAGAGATATTTAATTAGCAAATTTCGGCACCTGAGATGCAAATCATGCTTCATTGGTACTTATTTAGTTGTCTTCCGTGAAACTAGAGAGGGATTATCCTCAACTCCCTAGAGTACACTATTTCTTTCAGTCTCCTGGCAAATGCCATAGTGATCTCGAGTTTGTCTTGGTTGTAGTCTAGTTAAGGATCTAAGCACTTCCTCGGTTTATGTCAACATAGTTGTCTTTTTTCTTCCCACATGGGCTTGAAAGTAAATGATTTTGTTTCTTCGAGGGCATTAGCATGTAAGATGATTATTATAACTCAGGATATTGGAAAGCAGTCTCGAATAAATGTGTAACATGCACACTGAGGAGCCCTGGTGGCTCAAAGCTTAAGGCACTCTACTGCTGGAAAGGTTGGTGGTTCAAAAACACACAGTCTCTGGGAGAAAGGCGTGGTGGTGCTGGGCTTCAGCAAAGATTACAGTCTTGGAAACTCACTGAGGCAGTGCTCTGTCCTGTACAATTGCTGTAAGCTGAAAATCACTGGATGGCAATGGGTTTTTAATGTCGAGTTTTAATGTGTGTTTTTAAATTTAAAGGTAGAAACGAAAAAGAGAAAGTTCAAAAGAAAAACTGGGAACCTAGATGGCAATAAATTGAGAAAAATTTGATACCGTCTCCTGTTGAGTCCCTTGTTCTTAAGAAAATAATACTTTCCCTTTTAGCAAATTGGAAACCCTCATGGTGTAGTAGTAAGCTCTACAGCTGCTAACCAAAAGGCTGGCAGTTCAAATCCACCAGTTGCTCCTTGGAAACTCTTTGGCGGCAGTTCTATCCTGTCCTACAGGGTCTCCATGAGTCGGAATCCACTCTGTGGCAGTGGGTTTCCTTGTTTCCTTTTCCTTTTTTCTTTCTTTTTTTTTTTTCTTTTTTTGGTTTAGCAAATTGCTTATCCATACTACTTTGAAAAATCTGGTAGGCGCTTGCAGTTTTGCAAGTTTTCCTTTGAAGCCTAATTCTTTAATGAGCACTTCCAAATTATTATAAATGAGCAGCCACGATCGCAGATTCTTGTTTCTTGCTTTGATTAAAGGTTATACCGAGGAGGAACGTTTTGCTCCCTGCCTGTACAGTATCGTTTGCAGATTTAGTTTTGTTTAAAGGAGCCGTGGCCGTGCACTGGTTCAGTGCTTGGCTGCTAACCGCTATACGAATGACTCAAACCTGCCGGGCTTTCTGAAGGAGAAAGATATGCCAGTCAGCATCTGTAAAGATTACAGCATTGGAATCCCTTTGAGAGGCTTAGTCGGATCATCTCCCCAGCAATGAGTATCCGTAGCCTTCCTTAAAAATGATAGAGCCGCCTAGTGGATCCTTGTCTTTATTACAGCATCCAGCCCTGTGGGGAGCAGGGGTAGCGGGGTGGACACACCTCTAGGGGTTCAAAGTTATGCTTCACTATCGTTTTATTTTTAATTTTTAATATACAGTGTAATTTTATTTATTTTGTTGTCGTTGAGAATATACACAGCAAAACACACAAATTCAGAGCAAAATAGTCTCCCACTCAACAATTGGTACACAGGATGTTCTAAGCCATTGGTCACAGTCCCCACAATGTATCAACACTCTCCCCAAGTCCACCCTGGGTTTCTGGTTACCTTTCTTGGGTCTTTCTACCCCTTCCTGCCTTCTTGTCTTTGCTTTGGGGCAGTATTTTTGCCCTCTTGTTCTCCTATGATTAACTCTTCTAAAGAGCCCTTGCCTGTGGGTTCTATTGCTTGTTTTGTAGGTCTGTCTATTGTTTGGCTGAAGGGTGGTCTCTGGGAATGGCTCCAGTTCCACATTAGGAGGTTGCCTTAGGGCCATAGTCTCTGGGAGTTCCTTCAGTCTCTATCAGATCAGTAAGCTTGTTTTTTTCTTTCTATCCTTTTTTTGTACTGGTTCTGTTCACCACTCCCATCCCAATTTTTTTTTTCATTCAGCTTTAGGTGAAAATTGCAGAGCGAATTAGTTAGTTTCTCATTAAATAAATTAATGCACATATTGTTTTGTGACACTGATTGTCAGCTCCACAATGTGTCAACACTCTCCTGTTACTTTGGGTACCCCATTTCCATTCATCCAGCTTTCTTGTCCCCTCCTGCCTTCTGATCCCTGCCTCTGGGATGTGTGCCCATCTAGTCTCATATACATGATCGGACTATGGGTGTTATTGTTTGTTTTGTATAGACCTGTCTAATCTTTGGCTGAAGGGTGAACTTCGGAGTGACTTCAGTACGGAGTTAAAAGAGAATCTGGGGACCTTACTCTCAGGGTTTTTCCAGTCTCTGTGGGAAGAGTAAGTCTAGTCTGTGTGTGTGTGTGTGTGTGTGTGTGTGTGTGTGTGTGTGTGTGTGTGTGTGTGTGCGCGCGTGCACGTGTGCAAGTGAGAGAGAGACAGAGAGAGAGTTTGACCTCTGTTCTCCGTTTTTCTCCAGCTCTGTCTGGGACCCTCTACTGCGATCCCCAGCAGAACAGTTGGCAGTGGTAGTCGGGCACCATCTAGTTGTGGTGGAAGCTGTGGTAGTTATGGTCACTTAATCCTGTGGGCTAATCAGTCCCTTGTGTCTTAGATTTTCTTGATTCTCCCCTGTTCCATACAGGATAGGATCAAGCTCTAGTCTTTTTTTTGTAGATTTGGTTTTTGTTCTACGTTTTTCTCCCGCTCTGCCGGAGACCCTCTATAATGCTACTGGTCAGAGCGGTCGGGAGGGAGAACTGCACCATTTAGTTCTTCTGGTCTCAGAGTCATGTAGGCTGTCATTCATGAGGTTCATTATGCATTTAGATTAGTTGCTTCCTTGAGTAGTTGGTTTTCTCCACTGTCCTTTGCTATGGCACAGATGAAACAAATAGTTGTATCTTCAGAGGTCACTCACAAGCTTTTAAGACTTCAGACACTACTTACTGAAGTATACATGCAGAATAGTGTCTTTCTGAACTATGTTAATTGATGTAGATGTCCCTTGAGTCTATGGGCCTCAATGTTCTAACCGAGTAGCTTTACCCCAAGAAGTCTTTGGTTATTTCTAGGAAGTTTCCATGATTGTGCCCGTTGTATGTTCTGTTGCCTATGGCAATATACATGCAGCTTCTACAGATATGTATGCAGGAACAACTACAACCCAACACATATCAGCAGGTGGGTATGTTCCCTTGCACATGCCCACTCCTCTTCAGCGTGCCTCTCAACTTATATATCCAGTACATAGATTATTATTAATATGGAAACCCTGTCGGCATAGTGGCGAAGTGCTGGGTCTGCTAGCCAGAGGTCAGTGGTTCAGATCCACCAGGCACTCCTTGGAAACTCTGTGGGGCAGTTCTACTCTGACCTATAGGGTTGCTATGAACTGACTTGAGGGCACCTAACAACAACAACAACACTGTTGCAGAGTTGTCTGTGTTATGGTAAGGTTGTATTCTTGCCTTCTCACTGTCTTTGCCTTGATTCTGTTATGCTGACTTACCCCCTACTTCACCAGTATTAAATATCTGTCGTCTTTCTAGTTGGAGATTTTCCTTCCTTCCCACTCACAGCCCTCATGGTCTTATACAATATTTGCTTTTGTGTGTGTGTTTGACTTGTTTCACTGAGCATAATTTCATCCACATTCATCCTTGTTGTGAAATGTTTTAAGGATTCATTGTTGTTCCATGTCATTGTGGACTATTTCATTATGTATATGTACCACATTTTGTTTATCCATTCATCCCTCAATGGGTGTTTAGATTGTTTCCATCTTTTTGCTGCTGTGAACAGTGTGGCAATGATCATGATAGTGTGTATGTCTGTTCACATCACAGTCTTATTTCCTTGTAATGGATTCCCAGGTATAGCATTACTGGATCATACAGCTTTTCTATTTCTACCTTTTTGAGGGAGGACCATGCCACTTTCCATAGTGGTTGTACCATTTTACTTTCTGACCAAAAGATATGTAAGAGTTCCAGTCTCTCCACAACCTTGCCAGCATTTGTTATTTTCAGGTTTTTTGATCAATGCCATTATCATTGACATGAGATGCTGTGTCATTGTAGTTTTGATTTCTTTGATGGCTACTGATCAAAAGCATTTCCTCATATGTTTACTACCTAAATGTCTTCTTTGGTGAAGTGCCTACTTTTATATTTTGTCCATATTTCAACTGGATTTTTTGTCTTTTTGTTGTTGAAATGTTGATGTCCTCTATAAATTTTAGAGATCAGTCCTTTGTCAGACATGTTTTAGCCACAGTTTTTCCCCCAATCTGTAGGTTCTCTTTTAACTATTTTGGAGAAGTCTTTCAACGAGGTTAAATGTTTAGTTTTTAGGAAGTCATCCTATGTATCTGGTTCATTTTCTACTATTTGTGCATTTTTAGTTACGTTTAGTTACATTTTTAGTTACGTATTCTATTCATGCCACCTATTAGGTCCCCTAACATTGGCCCTATTTTTTGTTCCGTGTTCTTTAGAGTTTCAGATTTTAGGTCTCTGATCCATTTTGAGTTAGTTTTTGTGTGTGATGTGAAGTATAGCTGTGATACAGGTGGAGATAAAAAAGTGAGCCGAAGGAGGTGAGAAAAGAGTTTCAAAAAAACCTCCAGTTGTAATAGAGAATTCTGTTCTAAGAATGATAAGGTGATAACAGCCCTACCAAAAACCACTGTTGCCTTCAAGTCAGTTCTGACTCATAGTAACCCTTTAGGGCAGAGTAAAACTGCCCCATCAGATTGCCTAGTAGATTTGAACTGCTGAGCTTCTCATTAGCAGATGAGCTCCTAACTACTACTCGAACAGAACTTGATAGCTCTACCAATTAGGCCAAACTATATAAAGTTGTTGTTGTTAGCTGAAAGAGATTTGATTCTAACTTGACACAGTGACCCTATGTGTGCAGGGCAGAACTGCTCCAGAGGGTCTTCAAGGCTGTGACCTTTCAGAAACAGATCACCAGGGCTTTCTTCCAGTATGTATCTAGGTAGGTTTGAACTGCCAGTCTTTCAGTTAGCAGCCCGGAGCTGAACCTTCTACCTTATCCCTTACTTGCTGTCATTTTTTCTCAAATTTAACCTTCTAACTGTTCTCATTTTAGAGCTGTAGTGTCATCTTGAACAGCTCTGTCCTCTCCCGTCCATTGATACCTCAGGGGCTGTGACTTGCACATTGAAACAGAACTGAGAAAGACTGTTTTTATGTTCTTTAACAAGCATTTACTGCTCTGTTGATTGAGGCTAAGTGTTAACAAGGAGGTCTGGTGGCCCAATACTTAAACATTCAGCTGCCAACCGAAATCGATCTGCAGCTTTAACTCACCACCCTGTATGAGGAATAAAGATGTGGCAATCTGCTCCCCTAAAGACTGCAGCCAAGAAAATGCCACGAGGAAGTTCTCCTTTGTTACGTGGGTTGCTATGAGTGAGCCTGAGTGGACAACACACAATAATGAGGAAAACTGATCTACCAGCTGTGCTAATTTGCACATCAGCCTAATCCTGCATATGTTCTCCGTGAAGATAGAAGTTTTCTTGTAGAAAGACTTAATGTTTCTCCTCTCTTGAAAAGATAGATCAGTAGTCACTGCCCATCACTTTACAACATTCAGGAAAAAATAGAATTCAATGATCTACCCTTCACAAAACTGACAACAGCTTCCTGAAATCTTCATGTGTATCTTGTCTGGCCAAGATATCCCTCTCACAGAACAGTGGATTCCCAATACCACCTCCCATACAGCAACCTGAGGGAAAAGAGCTGGTCTGCTCTTTACACAGCCTTGGTGGCCGTACCCTCTACCTTTTTCCCAATGCATTGCTCCCAAACCTTGTCCTAGTTTGTCGTGATTCATCAGGAAGTTCAAACATTGGTTCTCCTCTTGAGATGTATCACTTGACAGCCTAAGATGTAACCACGAATTTCTTAATCCAGCCTGTATCTGACCAACACACCAGGATTAGATGATTTTACAGTAGCAGTGGCTTCATCAATTTCTTGAGTTGCACTCAATATGAAATTCTTGTGTGAGCATCAAATACATTTCATTGGTTTTCTGTACCTCTTCCCAATCAAATTCCAATCAAATCAGGATTCATTCTATTCCTGTTTCTTGCACACTTCCTATCTAATGTCTTTTGCTTTGTTTCTGCTCTTCAAGGTTGGCGATTGCCTTACCTAAGATAAACCCCAAAATTAACCCACTGCTGTCAAGACTTTTCTGACTCATAACAACCCTGTAAGACAGAGCAGGACTGTCCTGTACAGTTTCCAAGGTTATAATCCTTATGGAAGCAGACTGCCACATCTTTCTCCTACAGAGCCCCTGGCCGATTCAAACCATTGACCTTCCAGCTAGAAGCCAAGTGCTTAACTACTGAGCCATCAGGGATACTTTTTAAATGTATTCCCAAAAAACCAATGCCATCAGTCAGATCTGACTTATGGCAACCCTAGAGATCAGAGTAGAACTGCTCTGTAGAGTTTCCAAGGGTGCCTGGTGATTTGAACTGCCGACCTTTTACAAGTAATAGGCAACCAGTAAATATTATTTTTTTTAAATATTTTTTGTTATGATAATGATGATCTAAGTGACAACCTTGACCCTATGACCACTTCCTGACTCTAGTAGATCCACTTGGGTGGACTCCAACCAGCCAGGGTTGAGCCTGGAAAAGCAAGGCTTCCCATCCTGTTGCAGGTATCCAGGGAGCTTGTTAACATGCAGATTCCTGGGCCCCACCCCACAGAGCCTGAATCTTTAGGGTGGGATGCCTACAGGCTCTATGTATATTCTTTAATTCTTCCCACCCTCCATTCCAAGTGATCTTGACCTCTTTTGAGTTTAAAAACATAATCACCTATTCAAAACTTTGACAGTGAGAGGAAACATTACTTTATAGAGATTCATCAGTGTTAGAACAATTCTTCTCAAGTAGGAAAGATCAGAAAGGGATATCAGAATCAATTAAGGTCTTTTTTCAAATCACAGGCATTCTGCTCCTTGCCTGTCTTTGAAGGGGATTTTCTTGGGGGCCACGATGAGCCTGTATAATCCCGAGATATGTATGGGGGCAATTTAAGGAGCCGAGAGCATGTAAGATGTAGAAATGATCAAGGAGCACTTATAAATGAATATGTTCATCTATATTTTGAAAAATGGAAGGGAGGTTTGTGGCAGGAGAGGGGGGTTGTAGAATCTGACTTCAAGTAAAGGATAAATCAAAATCCAAGTGCCATCAAACTGACCCCAACTTATGGCAACCCCATGTGTGTCAGAGTAAAACTGTGCTCCTTGGGTTTTCAATGGTTAATTTTTCAGAAGTAAATCACCAGGCATTTCTTCTGTAGCACCTCTGGGTGGACTCAAATCTCCAACCTTTAGTTGAGTAGCTGAGCACATTAATCGTTCACACCACTCAAGGACAAATAAAGAATACACAGCACTGCCATTGAGTTGATTCAACTCTAGCAACTCTACAGGACAGAGTAGAGTTGCCCCATAGAGTTTCCAAGGAGGGTCTGGTGAATTCGTACTGCCAGCCTTGGTTAGCAGTTGTCACACTTAACCACTATGCCACCAGGGTGTCCAAATCAAGACCGAGGAGGTAAAAATGGAGTGACCTTGGATACAGGAACACAGGTAATTTAGGTGCGCTTTCTGTAGACATACCCCTGTAGACTAGACCTCTCACCGACCTCTGACAGAAGGCTCGGTCCAAATTTTTTTTTGGCAACAAGGCCACAGATTTCAGATCCCTAGTTTCAGTGGCAGGAAAGACCTGGGTACAGGTGTCATCTTTGTTACTTAGTAATCTTAGGAAGGTTCTTGGTTTTCTCAAGCATAAACTGTAGGTGGCAATACCTAATTTGTAGGAAGGATTAAATATAATAATATGTGTGAATCACTAAGCATTTAGTAAGCAATCATTTTGGCCATTGCTTAGTTTTTATTTTTTGAGATGATAAACCTGGGAATGAAGTGTATGGCCTTTGATCCTGGGTAAAGTGCAGATCAGCATCACAAGGTAGGGGTGAATGGGTACTTCCTTTGGTGGAGAAATCAAAATAGTGACCTTTCCCTTCCCAGAGAAACCTTGGTGGTGTAGTGGTTAAGTGCTACATCTGCTAACCAAAAGATCAGCAGTTCAAATCTGCCAGGCACTCCTTGGAAACTCTATGGGGCAGTTCTACTCTGTCTTATGGGGTCACTATGAATCAGAATTAACTTGGTGGCAGTGGGTTTGGGTTTTTTTGGTTTCTCTCCTCCTTGAGCATTATTTGACCCAGTCTTATTATGTGGGGCATAGAATTTGGTAAGATGGTTGCAAATGAAAGATTAAACTTTTCGAGATATGACATACCAAACTTATTAATATGAGAAAAAAATAACTAGGTGTCTACAATGTGTTAAGCTCTGAACCAGGCTCAGGAGTTAATGAGAAAAGAGAGAGTTTCTACCGTCAAGGTAATCTCAGCTAAAGAACCACATAAAAGGGAATTAGGAGGGAGGTATGTCAGGTGGGTGTTCTAATACTCTTATCTTTTAAGATATTGATAATTTTCCTATCAATTTCTAAGAACTATATATATTTTGGGGAGACTGAGACATTAGTCTATGAGTTACAAAGCCTTTTTCACGATGATAGTCTTTTGACTTTGTTTAGGGTGTATTTTGGGTTTTGGTTTGTTTTTGCTATGCACATATCATTTTGATAATGAGTTTATGCATCTTCCCATATGTTTATCCTTTTTCTGTAAACTATGTTGTTTGTACATTTATGTTGGGTTATTTGATTTTCTGTTATTAATTGATAAGAATATTTTTCTTATAGGGAAATTACTTAGCTTTCTAAGCCTCAGTTTTCCCATCTGGAAAATGAGAACAAAAATGCTAGCTTTAGTAATAATTACTAACTTTTACTGAGGACTTACTGCAGGCACTTTCCTAAGCCATCGTTTCAGTGTTACTAGTTCTCATGAGGAAGCTCTAGTGATGTAGTGGTTAAATGCTACAGCTGCTAACCCAAAGGTCATCAGTTTGAATCCTCCAGGTGTCCCTTGGAAATCCCATGGGGCAGTTCTACCCTATCCTACAGTGTCACCATGAATTCGAATCGACCTGACAGTGGTAGTAGTTCATATGAATCCTGGAAGCCTAGTGGTTAAGTGCTGCAGGTGCTAACCAAAGAAAGGTCAGCATATGCGGCAAAGAGAACTCAGAAGACAAGAGACCCACGTGAGCGGGTGACTACATTGACATGTGACCAGAAGAACCGGATGGTGCCCAGCCACCGTCAGTGATAGCGGTGATGGGGCTCACAAAGTTGAGTCTCACTGGTAACATGAAAATAAAAAGGGGTGCACTCTGAGATCTCCACTAAAAGTCTGCAATTGATGGTTCAGGGGCCTCAGGGTTCCCCCGGGAACATGGCCCCTGCTCCTGTCCATAAATCATAATGGAGGTCAACTCTTTGAATAGAAATGGATTGGACTTGTTGACACAGAGCGACCATATCATGTGTGCACTTTATGGTCCTATGTATCTACAGGATGTCATCCTGCTGACCCCTTACTGGACGCAAGGGAGAGGGTAGAGAGGAGGGGATAGGAGATTGTTAGGAGGATGTGACATGTACAGAATGGTGAAGAGTAGTGTGCTGTCACTGGACAAGGAGAGCAGTGGGAGCCGCTCATTGGCGGGTATGCAAATTTATATGGGATTGTGTAGTTTCACTCAACCATAATTAAAAAAAAAAAAGGTCAGCTGCTCAGATCTACCAGTCACTGCTTGGACATGATGTGGGGCAGTTCCGCTCTGTCCTCTAGGGCCTCCCTGAGTTGGAATCAAGTGGACAGCCATGAGTCAACTGGGGTTGAAGCAACGACAGCTACACTAAAGGTGGGGAATTCAAAGCCATGATTGCCTCCACAGGAGAAAAATGTGGCAGTCTACTTCTGTAGAGATTTACGGCCTCAGATACCGAATGGAGTTGCTACGAGTCGGAATCATTTGGACAGCACTGGATTCCTCAGGCTGGTGATCCCTGGGCACTGAGGTATGTGTTTGGAAGAGCCAAGGCCCAAACTCAGTGCTGTTGAGTTGATTCTGACTCACAGCAACCCTATAGGACAGAGTAGAACTGTCCCATAGAGTTTCCAAAGAGCGCCTGGCCAATTTGAATTGCAGGCCTTTCAGTTAGCAGCCGCAGCACCGAGCCACTACACCACCAGGGTTTAGAGAGGCTGTGTTTCCGGGATACCTTTTGTCTTAGTAGCTTGCTCTGGCAGGATACAAACCATGCAGCCCTTCACTACAGCCTTTTCTTTTCTCTTTTTTTAAATTATCCCTATCTTATATTTAAGGAAATTGAGAATAGATAAGGAAACTGAGTCACAAAGTTGTTAGGTCACCTATCTAAGGACACACAGCGACCGAGGGGTGACTTCAGAGCCCATGGTGAACCACTGCTGTATTGTGCTTCTACACAGGGTTTTGGTGACTATTTATCAGAATTGTCCTCATAAAGCACTTACCATTTTATTCTTTAAGCTGTCCAAAACCCAAAATGTTGTTTTTAACTGACTCCAACATAACCTGTTTTCTTTGGGTCCATTCTGACTCATAGCAACAGAGTAGAACTGCCCCGTGGAGTTTCCAAGGAGTGCCTGGTGGGTTCAAACTGCTGACTTTTGGGTTAGCAGCCGTAGCACTTAACCACTACACTGCCAGGGTTTCCTTTCATGTGCTGAAAATCATGTTTCCCAGTTTTTTCATTTTAGTACTTGATTCTGCTTAGTGCTTTTTAACAGATAGTTTTTATATAATTCTTTCTTTTTTTTTTTTCTTTTCTGTTAGGTCTTTTGCTTTGATGGCATTTTTAAAGAGAAATGAACACGTAACGAATCTTGTGTTAATCAAGGAAAAGGCTAATTTCTTCAACAACCAAAAACCCATTGCCATTGAGTGAGTCTAACTCATAGTAACCCTTATAGACAGAGGAGGACTTCCCCATAGGGTTTCCAAGGAGCACATGGTGGTTTTGAACTTCCAGCCTTTTGGGTCAGCAGCCAAGCTCTTAACTACTATGCCAGTTTTTAATGAAGAGAACCCCAAAACTTCTCTGTCATGAAAGTCTAGAGACCCAAGTGCTGCCGTATCTTGCCTCTTGTACTCAACCCCATCATGGAAGCTGGCTAACTAGTTCCGCATCCAAGATCCTTCCCAGGGCAAGGGGGCAGGGCGGGGAGAGGAAGTGGAAAGCAAGCAATTTCCCTTAGAGGAAGTAGCTTGAAATTCCACTTAAATTCTACTGCAACTTAGACAAGTGGCCACACCTGGCTGCAGAGGCAGTGGGGACATGTAGTCTCAAGCTGGTGGCTGTGCTCTGCTGAAAAGGGCAGGGCAGGTGGCAGGCAGGGGCATGGCTCTGGTACTAAAGGGCACAACTAGCAGGCTCCACTGTGCTCCCTCAGTCCTCTGTCCTCTAAGGTGACATTCCTTCCCTCCTGAACTTACTTCTGGGTCACTTTTGCTTAACTTTGAGAATTTTGGTTCTCATAGATGCAGTTTTTTTTTTCAAAGTCTTTTGTTGGGGATAATTACAAGAGGTAATTCAGGATTAGAAGGAGAAAAGAGAAATAATAGTCCTTGCCTCCTGAGGGTCTTAGCAAATTCTCCTTCTGTGGCCTGGAACACCTTCCAGCTAATCGGTACCTGTTCTGCAGATGCCAGCTCAAACCCCACTCCTTAGATGCCATTACTGAGGTCAACACTTCAGAAAGAAGGTCCTGCTTCCCTTTTCTTTCCTCTCCCCAAAGTAAGTTAGGGCTTCTTTCTGTATAGCCTCATGTTAACTTTTCTTCCTCGTACTTTCACAGAGGTAATTCAGATGTATCTGTGGGACCATTTGGTTGGCATGGGCCTGTGGCACTGGGCTGCAGACTTCCTGAGGGCAGGGACCTAGTGTTGCTCACCGTGCATCTCCAGGAATCTGGGCATCACCAGCATCTTCAGGTGCTGGCCCAGAGTAGGTGCTCCATAAATAGTGGAGGGATGAAGGGACAAAGGCTGAGAGAAGGCAGAGGAGCTCTGAGAGAAATGAAGCTGACACAGAAGTAGCTGATACCCTGGGCTGTCATGGCCATCCATTAGAGGGGAGAGGCTGGGGCTTGAGAAAGGGCTCAGCAGAGTGACACAGGTCTGTTTGGTGCCAAGAAGCTCCATCTAAATTGAAAGTTGTCCACAGGTAGGGCTGCAAACGTGACACTATGGCCTAGAGTGGTGTGGTGACAAATGTGTACTCAGCTCTGGCACCAGGGTTGAGGCCAGGGTCCCCTTAAAAGAGATGAGAACACTTAACAGGTGAAACAACAAATGATGGCTAAATTAATGAATGTTTTATGCTGGAATTTTGCTATGAACTGAAATTTCTTGTTCTATGATCTGGTTTGGAAAGAAACCCCAGTGGCGTAGTGGTTAAGTACTATGTCTGCTAACCAAAAGGTCAGCAGTTGTTGAGGTACATCTTGGAAACTATGGAGCAGTTCTACTCTGTCCTATAGAATTGCTATGAGTAGGAATTGACTCGACAGCCGTGGGTTTGGTTTGGGTTTATGATTTGGTTTACTTTTCTGGAATGATGCTAAATCCTCCTGCCAGAGACTTACTTAAATGCTTTGCTATTAAATCTAAAAGTAACAGTGACATTGAAGAAACTGTACTAAAAGACCTATCCTTGGAGTGATGGTAAAACAAAGGTAATTAGGATTCTGTCTTTTTCTGATTGCTGGTAGACATTTCACATCATGATGGGCAATTTGCGAAGTAGCTTTGTTAATGAGCTATAGCATATTGACCTTCAAAATTAAACTGTTCGGATGTGTTTTCATTCTGAGGAGATGTGAGCTTCCTCTTATATAATGTGTATCTAGTTAGCTAGTTAGCTTATCAGCCCAGGAAGAATCTGGGCATTTATTCCATTTGAGACATTAAAGAACTTTTCAGTAGACTGTCTTTTTGCTTGGCCTTTAGATTTTCTTCTGTTAGTTAAGCTCAGCCTTAATAAAACCCCCAAACCAAACCCACTCCAAGTTGATTCCAACTCACAGTGAACCTACAGGACAGAGTAGAATTGCCTCATAGAGTTTCCAAGGAGTGCCTGGTGGATTTGAACTGCTATGGTTAGCCACCATAGCACTTAGCTACTATGCTAGCAGGGTTTCTAAGCCTTAAGAAGATAAAAGAAAAATAAAGTTGGAATGGCTGAGTTGATAGTTCTTCCATCCCTTGATCTATCCCATTGAGTAATCAAGGCACCACTGGGTCTTGCAAAAATTACTAGAAGAGCAAGGTGGGATTGTCACTTTCCCATATGAACACATCTACTAGATTTTGTTCCTTAAAAAAGTGTTCATTTTCTTTTGGCATAACTCGCCTTTTGCAAAGAGAGTCTTCTGCACCCCATATTGGTGAGTGGTATCTGCGGTCTTAAAAGCCAGCAAGCTGCCATCTGAGGAACATCAACTGGTCCCAGTCCACCTAGAACAGATGATGACTGAGAACATCAAAGATACGAGGGAAAATGAGCCCAGGAGACAGAAGGACCCATATGATTGGGAGACTGCATCAGCATGAGACCAAAGAACCAGATGGTGCCCAGCCAGCACCAAAGACAGCCTTGATAGGGGACACAATGTAGAGCCCTTGATGTAACATGAGAGAAAGAGGTGTGCAGATGAGGAACTCTACTAAAAGAACAGAACTGATGGTCCAACAACCTGGAGAGTCCTCTGGGAACACAGCTCCTGGACTTGAAGCCAGTACTGAAGTCAACACTTCAGACTAAGAATGGACTGGACTCAGGGGCACCAAGTGAGCATGTGGGGTGTATACTTTGTGCTTTTATACATTTATAGAAGGCTGTCTTACTGGTTTCATTCTAGAGGGAAGAGGAGAGGGTAAAGAGAAGGGGACAGGTATTTGTTGGGAGGATACTAGTAGTCAAGAGTGAAAAGGAATGTGCTGTCACAGGGTGGGGAGAGCAGACAGAGTTGTAGAGGCAGGTATGCAAAACTGACTTGGAATATACTTTCATGTAATCATAATTAAAAAAGTGTCTATTTTTATCATTGATGTTATTGAGAATATTTGGAGAAAAGCATTTGAAAATAAGACTTGTAACAGTCCTTATACATCCAGTGAGATTTTCTTACTGTCTGTTCCATAGTTAAAACCCATTGCCATCAAGTGGATTCCCACCCTACAGGATGGCAAGCTGACCACAGAGTTTCCAAGGAACAGTTGAACTGCCATACCTTTTGGTTAGCAGCTAAACTCTTCACCACTGCCCCACCAAGGCTCCTTGCATGATTAGTCTTGGGAAAACATTTGAACTGCAGCCATTTCAAAAGGCAAAGCGTGTCCCCAGCCTCAAGCATATGTGAATGTGCGCTTCATTGTCACTGTATTTTCACATTTGTCTGGTAAAAGAATTAGATCTGAAAGCAGAAATATTTTCAAGTTAAAAGAAAATTATGGGGCAAAGACCTGAGCACCAAGCCTGCAAGCACCTGCCAGGGATGATTTCCACATGAAAGCCATCTTTTCCTGGGCAGCTTGATCCATGTCCCAAATGGGGGGCTTGTCTTGATCTTTTGCCACTAGACTTGAATGAAGGAAGAGCCCAGATGAAGTTTCCCATTGGGGGCTTCACAGAAAGAGGCACCGTGACATTATCCTAACACCTTTGTCAGGTGTGCTCTCTCTATTGTTCCCCGAATGGTGAGGGATTAAGATGAAGGGGTCGGGGTGGCAATTTTTTTAGGATTCTTCTTAAGCCAGAAGAGACACTTTTCTTAGAGAGCTGTGGAAAGGAATGCAGACTGCTGAGTACTTTGGAAAACGTATTTCAAAACACCTGGAGTGTGTGTCTAATCCATACTTTACAACAACTGACTTCTGCTTCCGCAAAGCCAGCTCCCACTGCACACCTCCAACCCACTTCTTTTCATGTGTCTGTTCCTCTGGAGTCTTGCTCCCTTTTCTTCCCCTGCGCTTGCCCTTTTCTTTTTTCTTTTAAATGTATTTTATTGTTATTTAAGAACAATTTTTGCAATCTGTATCATTTTGCTGTGGAACATCCAGAACTTTCACCGCTGTTCTATTTTAGCTGTCCTCAACCCTGCCCTACCCCACCCCTAGCACGCTTCTGGTTTTGTCCAGAAATTCCCGTGACCTTCTGACCATGATCTGGACCCCCTCACCTAATCATCTCAGCTCAGTGAAGAGCCTTTCTGACAACCCTGCACACAACTTTAAAGGTCTGATGGGTGCCAGCCTCACTCTGTGTTTTGTGTAGTCCAGTTCAGTCTTCATCTGAGGAGCTGGCCTCCTTGCTGGATGCAGTTTGGGGTTTGAGAGTCCTAAGGCCATACTCCCTGGGTGCCCTCCATTCAGAAGGCCATCAAGTGTGGTGTTTTGGTAAAGTTCTAGCTAGTCTTGATCTCTTAATCTGAGGAATAAGAGGAGTCCCCTTCCCGTCACCACCACTAGAAACAGGATGCAGTCCCCTTTATTTACGGGAACTAGAAAGTGCTATTTTCAATTTTTAAATTGACCTGGGGACTAGCTTGTCAACTGGACTAGGAATTCTTGAGTTGCAATTATTTATGCAAATCTGGGTCTTAGGCTTCTGGGAAGTTGGGAGACACGCAGTCTGGTTGGCATTGCTATTCTTCATCAGCAGTGGACACTCAGAAAAAGGACTGATGGAAATTTGCCATCCTAGCATTGTATCTGACCACCCTTGACTGGCCAACTTATTCTCTCAGAATCCTATGAACCAGATAAAGAATACTGGATTCAGCAGTAAAACAGAGAGGATTTAGAGAAATTTCCCACCAATCTGGGGTTGGTGGGGAGCCTGGGTGGCCCAAGTGATTTGTGACCAACTGCTAATCTAAGGCCTGGTGGTTTGAACCACCCAGTGGCTCCATGAAAGACCTGGTGATCTGCTTCTGTAAGATTATGGTCAGGGAAACTCTATGGGACAGTTCTATTCTGTAACACCTGAGGTCACCATGAGTCAAATTAACTAGGCAGCGGTGGATTTGGGTTTTGCCAGGAGGAGCCAGAATCAGCTCTATGTTCATGGGTTTGTTTTTTGGGTAGGTGGGGTCTAAGCCCTAAAATAAATCTTGTGTACCTCTAGCTTCTCTGTGAGCCCTAAGAAATAGCAGCTGCCCAAATGGGTGCCCAGTGATGTACAGCTCAATAAGAATGTTTTGGGGTCCTCAGAAACAATGCACTGGTTCTGTAAGTATTACATAAAAGACTGGAATCAGCCTTGCCTCAGAGAGGAAGAAAAGGAAAAGAGATGACATCCAGCTAACCATCTTCCTATGTCCACAGTAAGCCAAGAAGCCCGGGTGCTAGGGGCGTTGTTTTACATGCAGTTGGGGGCTGCCACCCCTCCAGAGTTGAGATGTACTGTGCACAAACAACAATCACCACGGGACCCGTTTTCTGTCATGCTAACTACCTAACTGGAGCAAGCCCAGGCAGGCAGGAGAGGGCTGTGACCTGGTCACTGCCATGTCCCCTGCTCTAACTCTGAACCTCACCCATAAGCAGCCTTGTGGAGTCACTGTCTACTAGCGTGTCTCGTCATTAATCAATGACAGGGCCTGATAAGACTGCACCCTCTCAGGTGTGTTCACCTAGCTTCCTCACAGTCTTTTTCTGTGGGAGGTAAGGGGTGTTTATTTTTAATCTCGAGCTTATCCTTGAAGGAGCCTGTAATTGATGATAGCACTGAAACGAAGGTTGCAGTTTGCTTTTGTTCTGCTGTTTTCGCTTACAAAATATGCAGTATGGTCTATTTGATGATGGTCCCTTCTGTGGCAGATCGCGGGCGGGCTTTTTGCAGGAAGAGACGTGTTCGGATGTGTCAGGAAACTGCACGTTCTTGACCTTTGCTCCACTCGTCACCATTCTGTATAACCCCAGTCATTTTCACTGTATGGATTTTACGTGACTGGGGAATATCAAAGCTATTTCCCTGCATAGGTTGTGTTGTTGCTGGATGCTGTTGAGTTGATCACCATTCATAGCAACCCCACATGATAGAGTAGAACTGCCCCATAGGGATTCCTAAGCAATAATATTTACTGGAATGGATCACCAGCTCTTTCTCCCAAGGATCTGTTTGGGTGGGTTCAAATTACCAACCTTTCTGATAGTAGCTGAGCACTTGACTGTTTTGCTACAACAGCTCTTTGCTCAGATCATACTAGGTTTAAATTTAAAACTGAACCTCTAAATAAATAGTTTAAATAAAAGGCACGAGCAGGACTCAATTTAAATCAGCATTGTGTATGTATTCTGGTATGTAAGATTCATCCTAGATAATAAACTTAAAATACGTAGGAAAATATTTAAGTCTAAGTAATACAGGGATTTGTTGTGGTTGAGGTTTGGAGTTGCTGGAATCATAGAAGCTGTTGAGTTGGCAGAATTCAAATCTAATTATTGACTGAATTGGAGAAATAACTACTTGAATGCCCCCTGTGTAAAAATGAAAACACCATTGCTAGAAAGCCACATTAGAAACTATGGAATGCAATCTAGTGGTTCTGTCTTTGCAAGCAGAAAAATTGAGAGTATATCTCCATGAACTCAAAATTTCCAGATCACAGAGAAATTCAGGGAGGAGCTATCATAGGTAATAATCAGTTCCTTGCTTCTGCAAAGCCTAAGTAATATGTCTGACTGCTACATCAGAAAGCTATGTCCCACCCAAGGGACAGGTAGTGAGAGCAAGGTGGCTTTCTCAATGAGAAGAATGCATTTTCTACAGAGGTGTCTGAAAAAACAGTCAATTTCATGAGGCACCGTTTCTGAATCTCAAAACAAAACAAAAAAGTAAACTAAGAATTGGAACACTGTTTGACTGCTAAGATGGCATGTTCCCAAAGAGGCCACCCCAACAGGAAAATGCCAGAGCGAGGCAAAAACCACTGTCGGTTTGCTGTGCTGCGACGGTCAGTGTGGAGCTACAATGCCGGAAGCTGTGCCGCTGTTAGTTCACATCCCAGCAGGGCTGCCCCAGGTGGACAGACATCAGCAGGTGTACAAACATTGCACATTAAGGTGTACTAGGTCGAAAGGCCCGGTGATCTACTGCCAAAATTCAGCCAGAGAAAACCTTACAGATCACAACAGAAAATTGGCTGCTATGGAGCTGGCAGTGGAGCCCCCAGGTCGGAAGGCATTCAGAAGGCGCAGCGGCTGGGCCAGTGAGCTCGAGCGTAGCAGCAATTACGATGATGGCACAGAACTGGGAAGCATTTTATTGTTTTACACAAGGTCACCAACAGTTTGGCAACTAACAATAGCAGTGAGAGACGCTGTAAGATCTGTCGTCTGCAGGTGGAAATGTTCATCTCTTAACAATGCTGAAGGGGGGTAAAATTGCTGACGAGAAACATCTTTGTTACGGGGTGCTCAAGGACCACAAGTGGATGGCTTTAATGAACAAATTTATTCGCTTCCAGTTTAGGAAGCTAGAAGTCTGAATTCAGGGCACCACCTCCCCAGGAAAGCGTTCTGTGTTTGTCAGTTCTGCAGGAAGATCCATGTCATAAATCTTTCCCAGACTAGGGGTTTCTTCATGCAGGGTCCCACAGTCCAAAGGTTGTGCTGCACCCTGAGTGCTTCCTGCTTAGTGGCTTCTCTGTTCAATTCTCACTTTTATACCTCAAAAGAAATTGGTTCAAGCTATAACCTAATCTTCTAGATTTAGTCCTGCCTCGTTAATGTAACTCCTCTAATCCTGCCTTGTTAACATCATAGAAGTTGGGATTTACAACACATAGGGTAATCACATCAGATCACAAAATGGTCCCTGATCAGCCAGCCCTGGGAATCTTGTCTGTCATGGACTGAATTGTGTCCCCCCAAAAATATGTGTAGCCATGTGGCTGGGCCAGGATTCCCAGTATCTTGTGACTTTCCTCCATTTTGTGATTTTGCTGTGCTGTATGTTAAAGGATTAGTGTGGGACTGTAAATCCCTTCATAGGATCACCTCCCGGCTCCACTGTAAAGGGAGTTTCCCTGGAGTATGGCTTGCCCCACCCTTAATCCTTTCATCCTGCAAGAGATGAAAGGAAAGGGAAGCAGACTGAGAATTGGGAACCTCACACCATCAAGTAAACAGCACTGGGAGAAAAGCACATCCTTCAGACCCGAGGTTCCTGTACCAAGATGCTCCTTGAACAAAGACTGTGCAATACTGGACTTTCCTCCAGAGCCAACAAGGGGAAAGCCTTCCCCTGGAGCGGACACCCTAAATATGGACTTGTAGCCTACCTGACTGTGTAAGAATAAACGTTCATTTGTTAAAGCCATCCACTCTGTGGTATTTCTGTTAGAGCAGCCCTAGCTGACTAAAATATGCCCTCGTCAAGTTAACACACATTTTGGAGGACACAGTTCAAACCATAACGTTCTACTCTTTGGCTCTCCAAAATGCATGTCCTTGCCAGATACAAAACACATTCAACCCATCACAGCAAAGCAAAAGTCTTAAATCAACTCCAAGTCCAAATTCCATCCTGGGGCAAAACTCCTCTTCATCCATGAAATCTGGAACACAGGTTGTCTGCTTCCAAAGTACAATGATGGAACACTCTCAAGCTAGACATTTCCATTACAGATGGGAGAAACGGGAGGGAAGGCAGTGATAACAGGCTCAAAGCAAGTCAGCAGAACACGTTACGTTAGCTCTCGAGACTTGAAAACAGGGAACCAACATAGCAATATAGCTAAAAGCACCACACCATGTCTCCGCAGCAAAGACCTGAAAAATTAAATAAAACAGAGGCAGACATTAGTCTTGGAACCCTAAGCATCAAATGAAGTGATAAAGAACTCAGTCAAACACTGAATGGGATAAGAAATAGGCAGAGAACAGAGAGCATGTGGAGATTTCTGCAGAGGTCCCTGTCAGCTCATCAGCATGGATTCAGCATTTTAGACTTCTGTTAGAGGTCAGCATACAGGGAGCACATTAAAGGAGCTTCAGAGAGCTTCCAGAAGGAAACAGCCCACAGCAACCAGTGATATACACTTTCCCAGCCGCCTGTCCTTCCCCCCACTGTTACATCCCTACTACTTCGTAGCTGGCTGTGGTCACTCAGCCAGTGAGGAAGCACAGGGTTCTTGCCACTTGGATTTGGCCCCCTCACATCAGTGGCACTCCCAACAAGAGATAGAGCACCCAATAACCAGGGATACGTGCTATCACCACCCTGACTCTATGCCCCTCTCCTCTCCCCACCCCACCCCCCACAAGCTCTGCTTTCTCTGCTTCCCACTGACCACAGTCTCTCTGCCTGTAGGCAGTGGCTTCAGACACTTGCCACCTGAACTCACCCTGCCCACACTGGTCAGCTCCCTGATTGCCACTGTTTGTTGCTGGTATTGCTTTTTCACTTCTTTTGGTCTCTTCTGTGCCTCTCACCACCTGCCACTCCTTTCTGATGAACACCTGGCTGTATGTGCTGTCTTTGCTTCTTCTTGAGAGGTTGTGAAGTGCCACTAGACTAGAATTGCTTCCCTGGCCACAATGGTGGGGTCTTTAGGACTTTTGTTGTTGTTGCTGTTTTATTATGATTAAGTAAAAGTATACAATCTAAGTCAATTTTGCATACTCACCTCTCTACAAACTCTTTCTGTTCTACCCTGTGACACTCCTCCTTTTCACTCTTCTAGTATCGTCCTGGTGGACATCTGTCCCCTCCTCTCCACCCTCTCCTTTCCCCTTTAGAAAGAAACCCATAGGACAGACTTCTATAAATGTATAAAACCATAAAGTGTACACACCACACCACATCACTCTGTGTCCCTGAGTCTAGTCCATTCTTTGTGTGAAGTGTTGATGTCAGTATTGATTTCAGGTCTGCAGCAGCAGCAAGTCTAGGGGCCATGTTCCCAGATGTTTTAGTCAGCTAGTGCCGCTCTAACAGAAGTACCACAAAATGGATTGCTTTAACGAGGAAAAATGTTTTATTCTTACATGGACCAGTAGGGTACAAGTCTGCATTCAGAGTGTTTGCTCCAGAGGAAGGCTTTCTCCTTCTCAGCTCTCGAGGAAAATCCTTGTGTTGCATCAGTCTTTGTTCAGGGAGCATCTTGGCACAGGAACCTCAGGTCTGAAGGATGTGCTCTATTCCCGCTGCTGCTTTCTTGAGGGTGTCAGGTTCCCAATTCTCTGCTTGTTTCCCTTTCCTCTTATCTCTTGTAGGATGAAAGGATAAAGGGTAGTGCAAGCCATACATACTCCAGGGAAACTCTCTTTACAGTGGAGCAGGGAGGTGATCTTATGAAGGGATTTACAGTTTCACCGTAATCCTTTAACATATGGTGTAGGAATATCACAAAATGGAGGACAATCACAAAATATTGGGAACCATGGCCCAGCCACATGACTACACACATTTTGGGGGAGACACAGTTCAATCCATGACACCAAGGGACTGTCCAGGTTGCCAGACCATCCATTCTGGTCTTTTGGTAGAGATCTTTTCTCATGCTACATCTGGGACCCTACATTGTTTCCCCTATCAGCACTGTCTTTGGTAGTGGCTGGGTACCATCTGGTTCTTCTGGTCCCATGCTGATCCTTGGGACTGTTTTGTTTTGTTGCATTTTGTTTTGTTTTTTACTTTTTTCTCATGGGCTAGGAGGCCATTCTAGCCAAGCTGCACTGCCCAGTGTGAGAACCACTTTCCTGGTCTACATAGCCGTGCCGCTGGTATCCCTGTGAGCTTTGCTCACCCCCCCAAATGTATTTATTTATTTATCTTGTTCTCCCCCCACCCCACCCCGTTTCTCAGTTTCCCATCCCTTCACTCCAATGGCAGGCTAGCTTACATTCTTCTGTAGGTGTTTATTTGGGGCTCCTGTTTCTCTCTTCTCTTTCCTATGCCCATCTTAGCACCACACATCACAGCCTTCCCCTTCTCTCCTGTCTACCTGTACCTTGAGCTGAACATCTCATAGCCAAGCGGCACAGCCACAGCCTGCCAGCACCTGTATTGCACTAGTTCCCAGCCTGCCCTGACAGCCCTAGTACATGACACCAATAACCCAGCCCCGCTGTCCTTACCTGGACATGCCCTGCTACATGGCAGCTGAGCACCTGGCTCTGTCTGCTGAATGAGGAAGTGAAAAGTATCATCACCATGGATGGGCACAGCCTGCCTGCTCAGACATAATAAAATAAAACAAAACAGCGGGATGAAACAAACAAATCTACAATTAATAAATGAAGAAAATAACTATGGAATGTCCCAAAGATGGAAGACAATATCAAAACATTAGTAAATTGCAGTGATGGGTCCAATAGCTGTCCAGAATATAATACCAGAAGACTTTCCAGAAGAAGAAAAGGCATTAGACCTAGCTGACAGAGAATTCAAATCTCTAATATTCAAAGCTGTCCAAGAATTGAAACAAAAATGAAGAAAAAATAGACACAAAATAATATTAAGGGAAGTCCTCTGCTTGGAAGAACTGAGGACAACTGCAGTCTAAGACATAGGCCAACGTCAGTCAGTTACCAACCCAGATAAAGAGCTTTTGAACATAAAACAAAGCTGAAAGAACTACAACAGAAAAACAGAAACATCAATCTGTAAATAACAATGACTTCACAACACTAAAAGGGGAATAAATGGTATAGGTGTAGGGCTTTCAAATGGAGAGGAAGTCCAGGAGATATCAAACAATAAAAGACAAGTTCAGACTTAAGAAGATAAGGGTAATTTTCAAGATAACCACAAAGAAAGTTAGCAAACCTACTCATCAGAATAAAAAAGAACAGCATAAAGTTTTGGTAAACACAAAATCTGTAATAGTGAAAGAAAAGAAAATCCACAAACAAAAGGAGCTTAGTACAGGAAAGTAAGAGAAACAAAGAAAACTTCAGCACCACACACACACACAAAAAAAAAAGCACAATATAAGAGCAATAAGCTTGTACCTATTGACAATCATGCTGAATGTGAATGGCTTTAATACACTAGGAAAGAGTCAGAATGGACAAAAAAGCACCATCCGTCAATATGCTGTCAAAAAGACACATCTTTGACATAAAGATATTAAAATCAAAAAAGAATGGGAAAAAAAATAAATCAAGCAAGCACTAACATAAAAGGGCAGGCGTTGGGATACGAGTATCAGACAAAACAGTAAGGTATGTTGTGGACTGAATCATAGCCCTCCAAAACTGTGTGTAGCCGTTTGCCTGGGCCGTGATTCCCAGTGTTGTGTGTTTGTTCTCCATTTTGTGATTTCCCTATGCTGTAAATCCTGATTTCTGCCTATGATTAACAGGGCAAGATTAGATTATGTTAAAGAGGATTAGGGTGGGATTGTGACACCTTTACTAAGGGAGTTTCCCTGGACTGTGGCTTGCGCAACCTTTTATCCTACAAGAGATAAAAGGAAAGGGAAACAAGCAGAGAGTGAGGGACCTCATGCCATCAAGAAAGCAGCCCTGGAAACAGAGCGCGTCCTTTGGACCTGAGGGTCCTGCACTGAGATACTCTCATATGAAAAAAAGACTGATGCACCACAAGGACCTTTCTTCAGAGGTGACAGAGAGGGCATTCCCCTGGGGTTGACACCCTAAAGTCAGACTTCTAACCTACTGGGCTGTGTAAGAATAAACTTTTTGTTTGTTTGTTTAAAGCCATCCACTTGTGGCATTTCTGTTAGTGCAGTATCTGATGACTAGTAAGACAGGACCCATACCTCACACCTAACTCAAAGTGCATCAAAAACATAAATATAAAACCTACAGTGACAAACATCATGGAAGAAAAAAGGGACAATACAAAGGGTCCTAACACATGGCATAAAATCAATCCAAACCGTAACTAACAGTGCCTAAACACCGTACAATAAACGAGTTAACTGAGAACTCCTAAAAATTAAATACTTGTGCTCCTCTCAGAAGACTTCACCAAAATAGACAAAGAAAACCTACAGACTGGGAAAATTTTTTGTGGGGGTTTTGACATATCTGACAAGGGTCTAATCTCCAAATAATCCAATTAAGCAATGAGTAAAGGATATTAACAACAGACACTTCACCAAAGACATTCCAGTAGCAAACAGAAACATGAAGAAATACTTTAGATCATCAACCATCAGAAAATTGCAAATGAAAATGACAGTGGGATTCCATCTGTCAAGGGTTGAATTGTGTCCCCCCAAAATATGTGACAACTAGGTTAAGCCATGATTCCCAGTATTTTGTGGTTGTCCTCCACTTTGTGATTGTAATTTTATCTTAAAGAAGATTATAGTAGAATTGGGGTTACATCCCGAATCCAGTGTAAAGGGAGTTTCCTTAGGGTGTGGCCTGCACAACTTTTTATCTTACAAGAGATAAAAGCAAGGGGAAGCAAGGAGAGTCCACCAGACTCATACCCACTAAGAAAGAAGCCCCAGGAGCTGAGTGTGTCCTTTGGGCCTGGGGTTCCTGCACAGAGAAGCTTCTAGTCCAGGTAAAGATTGACCAGAAGAACCTTCCTCCAGAGCTGAGAGAGAAAGCCTTCCCCTAGAGCCAACGCCCTGAATTTGGGCTTCTAGCCTCCTAAACTGTGAGGAAATAAGCTTCTCTTTTTTAAAGCCAAGTGGTGGTGGCAGAGTAGTTAACAGCTACAGCTGCTAACCAGAAGGCTGGCAGTTTGAATCTGCCATGCACTCCTCAGAAACACTATGGAACAATCCTACTTTGGCCTATAGGGTTGCTATGAGTTGGAATCGACTTGACGGCAATGGGTTTGGTTTTCTTGGTTGGCTTTGTTACAGCCATGCATTTGTGGTATTTCTGTTACAGTAGCACTAGATAACTAAGACAGCCATGATGGACAGGTTTCAGTGAAGCTTCCAGATTAAGATGGACTAGGAAGAAAGGCCTAGTGATCTATTTCTAAGAATTAGCCAACATACACCCTACAGATCTCAGAACATTGTCTGAGACTTTGACTCAGTCACTTGGCTGCGCTATTAGGGGAGGACCCATCACTGGAGGGTGACATCATGTTTAGTAAAGTGGAGGGCCAGCAAAGGTGAGACAGTCACACAGTAGCTGCAACAATGGTCTCATATAAACCATTGTCAAGATGGCATAGGACTGGGTGACATCCTCTTATACATGGGCTCACCCCATGTCAGAGGTGACTCAATGTCTGTAACAACAACAATAATGATTTGAGGTGTGGAGGAGAGTGTGTTGGAATCTCCCCTACCGAAGCTTGCAGGCCAAGGACGTGTGTACTTCTATACCTCTCCTTCAAAGGCCAAGTAGGTGGTGGAAACAAGTCCTTCAGGTGACCAAGGAGTGAGGGGGCCGGAAAACCCACGTCTCTCCCTGCCCAGGAGGTGAGAGAGGATGAGCTCTCCTGCTGTGTCTGCAGACATTAGTGCACATTCATAAAATGTTGGGCCTCCACAAAGTGCCAGGCCCTCCGTCTGTCAGCGGCCAGGTGGGGAGACTGGGGTCTCACCTGAGTCATCCTTCTTTCTCTCGACGCTTCACCAACCAGGCCTCTGGGAACCATAAATAAAGACCACTTGGAATGGCTTTTCTGTCTGACCCTTTAACCTGAAATAAAAATAAAGCTTAAGGAATTGAATCCTGACTCAAGGCTCGTTCATGGGCTTCTCCTTCCCTTACCTGTTGACAGGTGCCTGCCAGACCTCACCGTTACCTTTGATTTAGCTGTAATGGCACCTCCGCACTTAGAGAAGGTCTGCCCTGTAATCCTCACCAAAGCTTAAGTCAATTTATACAGTAACTTGAGAGCCATTTCTTGCTTCCAGATGATGCCACTGGCTGTTAACACATACTGGGATGCTTGTGAAACTTATACTTAGGGCAGTGGAGCTGCAGATCCCTCTAAAAACCAGAGCTGGGTGGAAACCTCAAACCAACTTTCAGAATTAGAAAGAAGCTTTATTGCCATGTACTATTTTATAAATTTCTAAAATATTTCAGTGCTTGTTTTTAGAGAACCAAGAGTGAATCAAAACTCAGCATGTGAAAAGACTGAGTATGTTTATAGTGATAATGTGGTAAATTTAAAATTAGGGTGGAAAACCATGCACATAACCATCAGTGCCTCCAAACAAATTTTAAATCATGTAATTTTCTCAGTACAGTGAATTATCTCCTGAAATAAGGCGGCATTAATAAGGTTACCCTCAGCACTTTGCTTATCTGAGTACAGTTCTGGGTAAAACAGGATTGTAAATTTCTTTGTTCCCAATTTATGGGATTTATGGGTGAATAGTATAATAATTTCTTTGGGTGAAATAGTATTTCCTAAATACTATAACAAAATAATCATCTTGTCATAGGACAGATGGACCATGTACAGAAGTGTGTGTGTGTGTGTGTGTTTTTCTGTGTGCACACGTGCTTTTGCTTTAAATGTTGGGAAATAATTTAAATAAAGAATATTTGGCTGTGAATTTTCTAAGTATAAGAAATTCCAAAATATCAGCGTTATCATTGCCTACTGTACCAATTTTCTATCGCTATTGCAACAAATCACCACAGATTTACTGCCTTAAAGAAACATATATTGAGGACAGAAGGCTGTGGGGACCATGGTCTTAGAGAACATTTAGCTCAATTGGCATAACATAATTTATAAAGAAAATGCTCTTCTTTCTACTTTGGTTGAATAGTGTCTGGAGTCTTAAAAGCCTGTGACTGGTCATCTGGGATACCCCACTGCCCTTACCACTTCTGGAGAAAGGAAGAATGAAGAGAACTAAAGAAACGAGGGAAAGGTTAGTGCAAAGGGTTAATAGACCCCATCTGCAAAGGCCTCCAGCAGGCTTAATCCAGTACAACTAGACGGTGCCCAGCTACCTGACTACTGGGACAGCAGTCACAACAGGTGGTCCCAGACACAAGTGGAGAAAATGTAGAACAAAACCCTAACTCAAAAAAGAAGGACCAGGCTTGTTGGCCTGATGGAGAGTGGCAAAATACTGAAAATACGGCCCCTGGAGACTCTTCCAGCTCAGTAATGAAGTCATTCCTGAGGTTCACCCTTCAGCCCCAAACTGGACAGGCCCATAAAAGAAAATGAGACTAAAGGCACACCAGCTCAGGGGCAAGGGCTGGAAGGTGGTAGGACAGGAAACCTGGTAAAGTAGAACCTATTATTGTGAAGGGAGGGTGTTGATGTATCGTGGAGTTGTTAACTAGTATCACAAACTACACTATGTGTGCTGTTTAATGAGAAAATGTTTTTTCTGTGGAACCTGGCTTAATGTACAAAAATAAATAAGAAAGCACATACAATATGAATTATATGCTTTCCTTAAAAGTAGATACTGCAGTCTTTATTTTATTGTTTAAAGACACATATAAAGTGCAAACAAAGTTTGGGAGTTACTCTCCAACGTACTAAATTAAAAAAAAAAACCCATCAGAATATGATTATACGTAATTATATTTTAAAGTACACAGTAAAGTCTTGTATTCTCAAAATCGACTGCTTATATGTCACCATTTCTTTACCCTCAAAGTGAGCTTCTAGAGAATCATGCTTCACATATGCGGGGCATTGCTAGAAAGTGGGAGTATGATCAGTTGTCACAGATTGAATTGTGTCCTCCTGAAATATGTGTCAGCTTGGTTAGGCCATGATTCCCAGGACTGTGTTCAACTTCCATTTTGTAGTTTTTCTTATGTGTTATAAATCTTTTTCTTTCTTTCTTTCTTTTCTTATTATGACTGAGTGAAAATGTACATTCCCATAGAAATTTACATGCCCACCTATAAGCAGCTTCCACTGCTCTCCCTGCCCAGTGACAGCACATTATTCCTCTGTGCTCCATACATGTCTCATCCTCCCTACAGTCTCCTTTCCCCTCCTCTCCACCCATTCCCCTTACTCCAGCCAGAGGTCAGCAGGATATCTTGCAGATGCATAGAACCATAAAGTGCATCCAATATACGGTCACTCTGCATTGCCAAGTCCAATCCGTTCGTGTCTGAAGAGTGGACCTTCATTATGATTTATGGGCAAGGGCAGCATCAGGGGCAGGGGCCATGCTCCCAGGGGAACCCCGAAGTTGCTGGACCATCAGTTGCGATCTTTTAGTGGAGATCTCAGGATGCACCCCTTTTTATTCTTGTGTTGCCAGTGAGACTCAACTCAGTGAGCTCCATCGCGGCTATCACTGGTGGTAGCTGGGCACCCACCATCTGGTTCTTCTGGTCCCAAGTGTATGTAGGCACCCACTCATGTGGATCTCTCAATCTTCTGGGTTATCTTTACCCCACGTCATTTTGGTCCTCAGTGAGCATCCATTCCTGCTGAGTTGGGACCATTTGCTGTGCCCTCAGATGGCAGCTTGGCAGCTTTTAAGACCCCAGACGCCACTGACCAATGTGGGGTGCAGAGAGCCCTCTTAGGAAAATGCTAGTTGTGCCAATTGGCCTCAGTTTCTCCTAAAAGCATGGTCTCCTGCCCCCTGCCCCAGCTACTCTGTCCTTGCAATATTGAGTTAGGATGGAAGGAGTATTCAAGTTATGCTGAAGTCCTCTTAATATTGTTCTTGTTTCTAATGTGTGCTATCACTGATTTCACCCAACCAAATTCCTACCAACTATCTAATCTAAATGCTCCCCTTCCACCATCCCTCCCTCCCCTTCCTTGCAGCCGTCAAAGAGTCTTTTGTTCTATACATGAGTCTGTTTTTGAGATCTTATTGTAGGGATCTCATAAAATATTTGTCCTTTTGTCACTGACTACTTTCACTCAACATAATGTCTTCCAGTTGAAACCAGATCATGAGATGTTTCCTGGAATCATTGTTATTCTTTATCATTGCATAATGCTCCACTGAGTACATATACCATAGTTTACTTATCCATTCCTCTGTTGTTGGGTATCTGGATTGATTCCATCTTTTCGCTATTGTGGACTGTGCTGCGATAAACATTCTTGTGCATGTGACCATTGATGTGAAAGGCCTTGATTCTGCAGGATATATTCCAAGTAGTGGAATTACTGGGTCAAATGGTATATCTATATCCATTTTTCTAAGGAAGCTTTCCAAAGAAGCTGGATCATTTTGCAATCCCACCAACAGTATAGGAGAGTTCCACTTTCTCCACAGCCTCTCCAGCATTTGTTGTTTTGTGTTTTTTGGACCATGGTCAACCTTGTTGGGGTGAGATGGTATCTCATTGTAGTCTTCATTTGAATTTCTTTAATAACTAAAGATCATGAACATGTCTGCATGTGTTTTTTGGCTGCCTGGATCTCCTCTTTTGTGAAATGTCTGTCCATCTCCTTTGCCCATCGCTTAATTGGATGATTTGTCTTCTTCTTATTGATGTTTTGTAGTATCTTATAGATTATGGAGATCAGGCATTGGTCTGACATAGAGTTGCCAAATATTTTTTCCCATTCTATAGGTGGCCTTTTAATTTTATTAGTAAAGTCTTTGGATGAGCAAAAGTGTTTGATTCTTAATAGTTCCCATTTATCTGTTTTCTGTTGACTGTGGTTTGTTTGACAGATTCTGAAGTCTGTCTATGTTGTGTATTAAAACTTCCATTGTTGTTCCTACCTTTTCTTGAATGAGCCTTATCGTTTTAGGTTTGATATTTAGGTCTTTTATCCAGTTGGAGTTGGTTTTTGTGTAAGGTGTAAGATCTTGTTTCAATTTATTGCAGGTGGATATCCAATTCTGTCAGCACTGTTTGTTGAAGATATTGTTTTTACCCCAGTTTAATGTCTTAGGGCCTTTGTTGAATATCCACTGTTCATAGGCAGATGGTATCATCTCTGGGGTCTCAATTCTGTTCCATTGATTGATCTATCTGTTCTTGTACCAGTATCAGGCTGTTTTGACGACTGTGGCAGTGTAGTATGTTCTAAGGTCGGTTAATGAGAGGCCTCCCAGTGTGTTCTTCTTCTTTAGTAGTATCTTACTTATCTGGGGCTTCTTCCCTTTCCAAACACAATTGGTGATTTGTTTCTCCATCTCATTAAAAAATGACACTGGAACTTGTATTGGGATTGCATTATATAATTAGATTGCTTTGCGTAAAATACACATTTTCACAATGCTAAGTCTTCCTATCCATGAGCAGGGTAGATTTTTCCACTTATCTAAGTCGCTCTTAGTTTCTTGTAGTAAGGGCTTGTAGTTCTCTTTGTAAAAGTCTGTTACTTCTCTGGTTAGATTAATTCCTAGGTACTTTATCTTCTTAGGGGCTATAATAAATGGTATTGATTTGAAGATTTCTTCATTAACAGTCTCATTGTTGGTATAAAGGAATCGTACTGATTTACTTATGTTTATCTTGTATCCTGAGACTTTGCTCAAGTCTTCTATCAGTTTAAGTAGTTTACTTATAGATTCTTTGGGATTTTCTGCATATACAATCATATCACCTGCAAACAGGGAGATTTTGACTTCTTTGCTGATGTAGATGCCCTTTATTTCTTGGTCCTGTCTAATTACTCTAGCTAGAACTTCTAGTACAATGTTGAATAGGAGAAGTGAGAGTGGGCATCCCTGTCTAGTTCCTGTTCTCAAAGGAAAGTCTTTCAGTCTCTCTCCACTCAGGATGATGTAGGCAGTTGGGTTTGTATAAATGGCCCTTATTGCATTGAGGATTTTTCCATCTATGCCCATTTTGCTAAGAGTTTTTAGCATGAATGGGTGTTGGACTTTATCAAATGCTTTTTCTGCATCAATGGACAAAATCAGGTGATTCTTGCCTTTTGTGCTATTTATGTGGCTAATCACATTAATTGTTTTTCTGATGTGGAACAAGCCTTTCATCCCTGGTATGAATCCAGCTTGGTCATGCTGGATTATTTTTTGGATGAGTTGTTGTATTCTTTGGCAAGAATTTTGTTGAAGATTTTTGCATTTAGATTCATGAGTGACATCTGTCTGTAGTTCTCCTTCTTTGTTGGGTCTTTCCCTGGTATCAGGGTTATGCTGGCTTCATAGAATGAGTTTGGGAGTACTCCATCCCTTTCTATACTGTGGAATATTCTCAGTAGTATTGGAGATAACTCTTCTCTAAAAAGTTTGGTAGAATTCTGCAGTGAAGCCATCTGGGCCCGGGCTTTTTTTGATTGGCAGTTTTTGATGGTCTTTTCAATCTCTTCCTTTGTGATGGGTTTATTAAGTTGTTCTGCTTCACGTTGTGATAATTTGGGTAGGTGGTATAAATCAAGGAATTTGTCCATTTCCTCTAGGTTTTCAAATTTGTTAGAGTACAGTCTTTCATAGTATTCTGTTACGATATTTTTTATTTCTGTTGGATCTGTTGTTACCACTCCCCTCTCATTTCTATAATTTGGTTATTTGTTTCCTTTCCTGTTTTCCTTTAGTAAGTTTAGCCAGAGGTTTGTTAATTTTGTTGATCTTTTCAAAAAAACAACTTTTGGTCTTTTCAATTTTTTTCAATTGTTTTCCTGTTCACTAATTCATTTAGCTCTGCTCTAATCTTCATGATTTGGTTTCTTCTGGTGCCAGAGGGGTTCCTCTGTTGTTCTCTCTCTACTTGTTCAAGCTGTAGGGTTAGTTCCTTGATTTGGTTTCTTTCTTCCTTCCAGATGTGTGCATTTATGGAGATAAACAGACCTCTGAGCACTGCTTTGGCTGTATCCCATAGGTTCTGGTAGGAAGTGTTTTCATTCTTATTGGAATCCATGAATTTCTTTATTTCCTCCTTGATTTCTTCTATAACCCATAGTTTTTTGAGCAAGATGTTGTTCAGTTTCCAAGAGTTCCACTTTCTATCTATGTTTTTTCTGCTATTGATTTCAACTTTTATGGCTTTATGATCTGAGAAGATGCTTTGCAGTAATTCAATGGTATGGATTTTTTTGAGAATTGCATTATGGATCCGACTCGACAGCACTTGGCTGGCTTTGGCATTATGTCCTAACACATGGTCAATGGAGAATGCTCCATGTGCACTGGAGAAGAAGGTGTAGTTGTCCGCTGATGGTTAGAAAGTTCTGTATATATCGATGAGGTTAAATTGGTTAATTATGTCAATAAGGTCTTCTGTATCTTTACTGAGCTTTTTTCTAGATGATCTGTCCAGTGTTTAGAGTGGAGTGTTGAAGTTTCCCACTATTATTGTGGAGTCCTCTAACTCTTTTTTGAGTGTAGTCAGTGTTTCTTCAACGTATTTAGGTACTCTGACATTAGGTGCATAAATATTTAATATAATGAAGTCTTGCGGTAATAATGTCCATCTTTGTCCATGATGGTGGATTTTACATTAAAATTGATTTTGTCTGACTTTAGAATTGCCATACCTGCTCCTCTTCGTTCATTGTTAGCTTGATATATATTCTTACATCCTTTAATTTTCAGTTTGTTCCTGTCTTTAGGTCTCAAGTGAGTTTCTTGTAGACAATATATGGATGGGTCATGTCTTTTGATCCAAGATGTCACTCGATGTCTCTTTACTGGAGCACTCAGTCCATTCACATTCAGTGTAATTATTGATAGGTATGTGTTCACTGCTGCCATTGTGATATGTTTATTTTTCTGTTGATGTTTTCTCTGTTGTTCTTATTAGTCTGTTCTGGGACATTCTTTTTTGTGAGTTGATTTTTCATCTTTTTGAGAGCTGTTTTAGTAGTTGTTGAGACTCCTGAGTTACATTTCTTGAAATGGTATGTTACATCATTGTTGTGCTTTACAGCTACCCCTATGATCCCCCTTAATAAACTACATATAAACCCAATTTTAATTATTACCAGTCTTGTCATCTTCATCTCCATCTGGAAGGACTATAACGACTGTAGTACATCCCCCTTTTTAATGTGATGGCACCATAGTTTTCATGATGATCACTGGATTGTTTCTTTCAGTATTAAAGCTGTGATTGAATTTGGAGCCTTCCCTCACTGAGTAGAGTTCTGAATAATATGTCATTCTAAAATATAAAGTTAGTGGTTTTGTTCCTCTAAGCCAAAGCCAAGAACTTCTTTCAGTGTTTCTTGTAGTTTTGGTTTGGTTTTTACAAAGTCTCTGAGTTTCTGTTTATCTGGAAATGTCTTAATTTCATTTTCATATTTGAAAGATAGTTTTGCAGGATATATAATTCTTGGTTGGAAATTCTTCTCCTTCAAGGCTTTGAATGTGTTGTGCCACTGTCTCTGTGCCAGCGTGGTTTCTGCTGAGAAATCTGACGAAAGCCTACAGGGTTTCCCTCTGAATGTTAGCTTTGCTTTGAGTCTTGCAGCCTTGAAGAGTTTCTGCTTATGTTTCATTTGTTTAGTTTGATTATAATATATCTTGGAGTCTTTCTTTTGAGATCTATATTGGGTGGCATACGATATGCATCTGGGATATCTATATTCTCTTCCTTCATGATTTCTGGGAAGTTTTCTGTCAGCAGCTCAGCAATGATACTCTGTGTGTTCTCAGGTATCTCATCCTGTTTAGGGAATCCAATTAATCGAACGTTGTTCCTCTTAATAAAGTCCCACATGCTTCTTAATGCTTCTTCATTTTTCTTGTTTCTTTTTTCTGATTTCTGCTTATAGACACTGGCATCAGTATCTCTGTCTTCCAAGTCAGAAATCCCTTTTTCCATTTGTTCCATTCTGTTTTCTTGGCTTTGAATTGAAGTTTCTATGTCTTTGATTTTGTTCTTGATCTGTTGGATTTCAGAGTACTGGTGTTCCATCAGATTGAACAGCTTGCTTAATTTTTCCTTTTGTTGTGCTGCATTTTGTATAAGGTCTAGAAGGGATCTGTATATAATCATTTTGTATTCACCTTCTAATGATTTCAGAAAAGTTTTTTCATCTGGAAAACTCCTTGGTTGTTTGGTTTGGGAGCCTTCTGAAGCCATGGGTGATTTCTTGTATGCCACAAGTGTCTGTTGCTTTTTGAGTCCCATGTGAGTAAGTAGAGGCTGGGGGAGATACTGTGAGGATGGACCGCAGATGTTTCTCTAGGCTGTCTCAAAATGTAAAACAAAAGGTATCTGACCACTTCCCAAGTCAGTCAGGTTTTCAGGTGTAGAGGTCCTTCTTCCCAACTGGCAAAGTAAGCACCTCTATATCCAACCAAGATGATACAAACTAGTTCAAACTAGAGCAGTGTTACTGCCCTGTTCGAGTCTGCTGACAGGCCCAGCCTTAGGCGACATTGTGTAAACTACTGCTTTTCTGGTAGACAAGTGCTCTCCTGTGGGCAGGCTCTGGCTCCCAAGCTGAGAAATAGGTCCAGCTGCAGCCACCATATCTGAGATGATGCCTTCCACACAGTTGGCAGATAAAGGGGCTAAAGGTGCCGAGAAACAATGAGTCCTCCACCTTTGTTGCCGGGCCCCCAGCGTAGGTGACACTGTGTAAACTACTGCTTTTCTGCTGGAGAAGTGCTGTCTTCTTTGCAGGCACTGGCTCCCAGGCTAAGAATTAGGTCCTGCTATAATCTCCATACCCAACATGGCATCCTGCACACAGGCACTGTGGTTCCATACAAACCACGCTATGGCAGTGATAAAAAGACAGGCCCAAAGTGGCTAGATGAACAGAGTCCTAAGCCTGGCTCTGAAAATATGGCAATTTCACCTGCATATCCCACCAGCAGTGCATCTGAGTCTAGCCGCTAGGCAAGACCCAGCTCTGCCCGCTGGCCAAGATAGAGAAAAAAAGAGTCAAAGTGGTGCATTTACCTTCAGTCTGTGAGAGCCAGGGCTAGCCAGGAGCGGGAGTCAGCAAAAGAGAGTAAATTTTTCTTTCAGTGGTATGAAGTGCAAATTAACAGCCGTGTCCTGGGGGCTCACTAGGTGACCAGAAGGCTCTGTTTGATTATCAGTTCAGGTCTTCGTTTCCAGAAGGATACAAGGAGATGTGCGCTTAGTCCGCCAACTTGCCTCCACCCTATGTGTTATAAATCTTAACCCCTGCCTGTGGTTAAAGAGGATTAGAGTGAGATGTAACACCCTTGCTCAGATCATATTTCTAATCCTATGTAAAAGGGGTTTCCCTGCAGTGTGATCTACACCACCTTTTATCTTACATGAGATGAAAGGAGAGAGAAGCAAGGAGAAAGCTAGGGACCTTACACCACTAAGAAAGAAGCATTGGGAGCAAGATGTGTCCTTGTGACCAGGTTTCCTACACATAGAAGCTTCTAGACAAGGAGAAGATTGATAAGAAGGACCTTCCTCCAGAGCTGACAAAGAAAGCAAGCCTTCCCCGGGAGCTGACACTCTGATTTTGGACTTCTAGCCTCCTCAATTGTGAGAAAATAAAGGTCTCTTTGTTGAAGCCAAATAAATACATACACATGTATTTATTCTCTCATGACTCTGGAGGGGCTAGGTTCCTTCTGAAGGCTTGGGGGCAGAATTCATTTCCTTGCCTTTTCCAACTTTTTCAGGCCACCTGCATCCCCTGGCTCCTGGTTCCTTCCTCACATCACTCCAATGAACATCATTACATTCCTACTCTGCCTCTGACCTTCCTGCCTCCTGTTTTTAAGAGCCTTGGGTTTATGGGATAATCCAGCATAATCCTCCCATCTCAAGGTCCTTACCTTAATCCCAGCTCCCAATCCCCTTTACCACAGAAGGTAACAGCCACAGTTTCCAGTGATTAGGATATGGAGATCTTCAAGGCGATGTTATTCAGCCCACCCTTCCTATGATCAAGAATATTTTCAAGCCTGGGAACTGGAAGTAGGGCTTCCGTAAACAATAGTCAAAAAGTAGAGAAAGAGATGCTTACACACCAGGACAGCTGTCGTCACTGTAGCTCACTCAAGGGAAGAGCTTTTCTGTGTGACCTTGGGCCCAAAAACTTCTTCCCAGTGGGCTGTCCTGAAAAACCCGGTCATAGAAAACACAGAGGCTGCTTTGTCCTTTGCTCTGGAATGGCCAAAAGGGACTGGGCTCCAAGAGACTTTAAGTAAGACTGGTTCATGTCTTTGAGATGCAGTTTCTTGGGGTCTGTAAGAGTGTAACAACAGCGCTCACTCCACATTGCCTTCAGGGGTGAATGAGGCTGGGGCTAAGAGTACTTAGGACTGTGTAACTATATGTTCCAGTTGGACTCATTTCAGGTTCTATACTATGTAACCAAAGATTGCTAGCAGTAGAGGAGATGTGAAGGAGCCCTTGTGGTACAGTGGTTAAGCACTCTGCTGCTAACCCAAAGCCCAGCAATTGGAACCCCACCAGCTGGAAAAAGTTGTAACAGTCTACATTTGTAAAGATAACAGCCTTGGAAACCCCATGGGGCAGTTCTACTTTGTCCCATAGGGTCACTATGAGTTAGAATCAACTCTAGGGCAATGGACAGTGGGATGGAGAAGATGTCAGGGCCCGTGATTCCAAACCCTCAGGACAGATGTGGCACTGGAAGCTCAACTGGCTGCCACAGGTTACACAGCTGGTTGTAGACTGAGAACTGAGAGCCCAATTGCCAGCTCAGTGTTCTTTCCACTACAACTCCACATGATGGTAAGGTGTTCAGCTTATACAGTGATCCATTTACTGAGCTTCTCTCCCTGGCTCTGCCCTTAGTTCTCCCAAACAGATGTCACCAACCAAGTCCTGCAATAAATGAGTAATTAAAGCCAAAGAATACCAGCCCCACAGCTTGCTGTCTCAGGTCTGTGCCTCTCTCCTCCCTTTTTCTTACACCCAGATGTTTATTCAGACTGTCTCTTCCCCTGCTTCCACTTTGACTGCTTTCAATTCTCACCCATTTCTTGTTTGTCCCCTCTTTTGGCCTTTCCCTCGTTGTCTCTGCCTCCAGATCCAGCCAGTCCCACTCCATTTGTCACCTGCGGATGATCAGTTCCTAATAAACTCTGCATTTACGTTCTTCTGCTATTTACATGAAAAAAATTTAAGCTACAATTTACATACTGTCTTAGTCGTCTAGTGCTGCCCTACTAGAAATACCACAAGTGGATGGCTTTAACAAAGAGAAATTTATTCCCTTACTGTCCAGGAAGCCAAAAGTCCGGAATCACAATGTCAGCTCCAGAAGAAGTCTTTCTGTCTCTGTCATCTCTGGAGGAAGGTCCACAGCATCAGTCTTCCCTTAGTCTGTGAACATCTCAGTGCAGGAATCTCAGGCCTGAAGGATGCTCTATTCTCCTACTGGTGCTTTCTGGGAAGTATGAGGACTCTGCTCTCTACCCACTTCTCTTTCCTTTATCTCTTGTAAGAAAAAAGGGAAAACCGTGGTGTTGCAGTGGTTGAAAACTAGGACTGCTAACAAAAGGACTGGTGGCTTGAACCCACCAGGTACTCCTTGGAGACCCTCTGGGGTATTCTGCTCTGTTCTATAGTGTCACTATGAGTTGGAGTCAATTTAATGGCAACCAGTTGCTTTGTTTTGTTAGGATTCAGATAAAAGCTGGTAGAGGCCACACTTCAGGGAAACTCCACGTACATCACATCAAGAGATATGATTTTAGTAAGGGCGTTACATCCCACCCTAATCCTCTTCAGCACAATCCAGTCTTGCCTCGTTAACCACAGGCAGAGATTGGGACTTACAACACAGAGGAAACTTATAGTCACAAAATGAAGGGCAACCACACAGTACCGGGAATCATGGCCTAACCAGTTGACACATATTTTGGGGGGAACATAGTTCAATTCATGACACATACATTAAATTTACCACTTCTAGTGTAACTTGAATGTATATAAATCTTCCAGCCCCAACAGAAACAAAGCGTTGCCTGGTCCTGCCCCAGGCCCACAGTTGCTATTCTGCCTGAGCCCATTGTTGCGCCACTGTGTCAGTCCACCTTGCTGAGAACCTACTTTTTTTCTCACCCTCTGCATTACTAACCAGGATGTCCTTCTCCAGGGACTGGTCCCTCTTGAAAACATGTCCAAAATATGTGAGATGAAGTCTCTCCACCCTCTTTTCTAAAATATAGATCTGTTTATTCTTCTGGCAGTCCATAGTATGTATATTCCATATTCTTTACCAGCACCCTAATTCAAGGGCATCGATTCTTGCTTCATCTTCCTTATTCATCATCCAGCTTTTGCATGCATATAAGGCAACTGAAAACATCATAGCCTGGGTCAGGCATGCCTTAGTCCATAAAGTGATATCTTTGCTTTTTAACACTATAAAGAGATCTTTTACAGCCAATTTGCCCAGTGTAGTGTGTTTTGTTTAATTTCTGGACTGTGGATTCCATGTGTATCCATTGTCGATGCCCTGTAAAATGAAATCCTTGATAACTTCAATCTTTTCCATTTTGTCATGATGTTGCTTATTGGTCCAGTTATGAAACTTCTGTTTTCCTGATGTTGAGGTATAATCTATGCTGAAAGCTATGGTTCTTAGTTTTCATCAATAAGCACTTCGAGTCCTCTTCACTTTAGTCAATGTTGTGTCACCTGCATATCACAGGTTAATGAGTTTTCCTCTAATCCTGATGCCGTGTTGTTCTTCAAATAGTCACAGCTTCTCAGATTATTTGCTTGGCATACAGACTGAATACGTATGATAAAAGGATACAACTTAGACATACACCTTTCCTGACTTTAAACCACGCAGTGTCCCCTAGTTCTGTTCAGATGACCATCTCTTGCTCTGTGTACAAAGAAGTACAATGAAGTGTTCTGGAATTCCCATTCTTCAAAACCTTAGCCATTGTTTATTATGAACCACCAGTCAAACGCCTTTGCATAGTCAAGAAAACACAGGTGAACATCTTCCTGGTATTCTTTGCTTCCAGCCGTGATCCATCTGGCATCAGCAGTATCCCTAGTTCCACGTCTTCTTCTGAATCTGGCTTGAGTTTCTGGCAGATCCGTGTTGGTGTACTTCTACAGTTACTTTTGATGATCTCCACCAAAATTTACTTGTGCGCTGTATTGTTTTAGTCATCTGGTACTGCTCTAACAGAAATACCCTAAAATGGATGGCTTTAAAGAGAGAAATTTTATTTGTCACAGTCCAGTAAGTTAAAAGTCCAAATTCAGAGTGTCAGCTCCAGGGCAAGGCTTTCTCTGCTGGCACTGGAGGGAGGTCCCTGTCATCAGTCTTCTCCTGGACTGGAAGTTTCTGGTGCACAGGAACCCTGGTCCTTTCCAAAGGACGTCCTCAGGTATGAGGTCCCCCAAAAGTCTCTGCTAGCTCCTCTCGTTTATATCTCAAGAGAGCACCTCAAGGCCCCAAACAAACTTACACGTTGAATCTTGATCTACCAACTCAACGCTGCCCACCCACCCTCATCATCATCCCAGAGGCAGGAATTCCAATATGGAGGAACGTCACACAATACCAGGAACTATGGCTACATATTTTTTAGGGAACACAGTTCAATGCATGGCAAATAGTAATGATTTTGTTTGATAATTTCTGCATTTGGTTGGATTACAGCTCTTGGGAATGTGAACAAATACCACAGTCTTCCAGCTGGCTGGCCATCTAGCTGTCCTCTGAATTTCCTGGCACAGAACACCAAGTGCTTCTAGTGCTGCATCCACTGATTGAAACAAGTCTTCTAGTATTCCATCAGTTCCTGAAGCCTGTTTTTTACTGCCTGCAGTACAGCCTGGACGTCTTCCTTCAATACCATTGGCTCTTGATCATATACTACCTCCTGCTAAGTGTCCCCTATTCCAAAGTGTTCCTCTCCAGACTTACCATTAAGCTAGAGTTAATTTGGCAAATTTGTCATTTGGTAAATTGCTTATCAGCCACTTGGCATGCTAACCCTATGACATTATAACTAATCCACCTTCAAAGCTAGATATCAAATATGGATACCCTTCTCTTTCTCCCTCCCTTCCTTTCTTTCTATTGGTTAGAAATGTCAAGCACAAAGGATCTTTTTTTGTTCGTGCTGATTTCTTCCTCTGGAACGTTCCTTTGTGCCTACCACCTGTCAAGGCTTATTTAATACCTGCCTAAGTATCTCCTATTCCAAAGTGTTTCTCTCCAGACAAATCATTAAGCTAGAGTTAATTTGACAAATTTGTCATTTGGTAAATTGCTTATCAGCCAGTTGGTGTGCTAACCCTATGACATTAGAACTAATCCACCTTCAAAGCCAGATATCAGATATGGAGAAGTTGCATGCTGGGCACATGAAAGGAAATAAATTGTCAAGTATTGATACCCTAATGTCCCCTTGGTGGTGCAAGCAGTTTGCAATTGCTAGCCTAGTGGTCAGGAGCTCAGCTGCCAGCCAAGAGGCTGGCAGTTCAAATCCACTGGCTGCTCTTTGGAAGCTCTGTTGAGCAGTTTTACTCTGTCCTCGGTGTCACTATGAGTTGAAATCAGCTTGGCAGCAAAGGGTCCTCCCCCACCCCCTTTTTTTTAACTAACCTAGAAGTTGACAGTTTCATCTTAACCCAGAAATGCTGTGGACAGATAGCCTGGAAATATTCTCCTGGAAAGATTACAACAACAATAACAAACTGTTATAAAACTGTCTTGCTCAGTAAAAGATGGAGTCACCATGTATTAGAGGTCACTCCACAACAGCAGGTTTGACTTTGGTGTTAGTTCCCTGGGTGCTGGGATGGCTGGGAAATCCCAGTTACCAGAACAAGCATGGGGAGGGAGTACTGCCAACTGGCAAAGCTTTAAAGATTTAAAACAAAAAACAAAACACAAAAAAACCTGTGCTATTAAGTGTGTACGGGTAAATAAGTATATGCAAGTAAATAAGTAGGTAAATAAATATGTAAGCTTTTATTCTGCATTCTACCCACAAGGAATCATTTAGCATCTCCCATACCAACTACAAAAGCCACTGCCATCAAGTGGATTCTGACTCATAGTGACCGTATAGGTCAGAGTAGAACCGCCCTTAGGATTTCCAAAGAGCACTTGGCAGATTTGAATTGCCAGCCTTGAGGTTGGCAAACAAAGCACTTAACCACTGTACCACCAGGATTTCCCTCCAGTGCCAAGAGGTCTCTAATATTGTTTCCACCTCATCAGGACACTAGTCAGGCACATAAGCAGACTATGCAATGAAATTTCAGGTGATGAGAGGCTATGTGAACTAAATGATCCCTAGCAAGGAAGGTGGACCTTTCGGATGGAATGAAAAGCATGGAAGTGAGAGAGGGTGACAGCGGTGGAGGGGATAGAATCCTTTTGAGGGGGTGACTGGGAGGGGCAGATGAGGCTGAGAAGGTTAGAGGTTGGGATGGGACCAGACTGTGATGGGCCTTTGATGTTAGAAGTTTAAAAGTCTTAAGAAGTCAGACTTTCCTACTGGGTATGGTTCCTGTCCACTCAGCCAGGGCAATGCCTTTGGTCTAACAGTTGTCCAGAGATACAGGAATAGTATCTTACATTGTATAGCAATTAAGTCGGCATTGGATGTTTTTCTTATGCCTGTTGTGGTTTCTAGGCTATTTCCTCAAGGGTGAGTGGTGATCAGTGTACAAATCCAACAGGGTGAGAAGACAGATCACCAAGGAGCTTTGTTTATACACAAACACCTTGACAACCCAAAGTGATGGAGAAGGAGATCGTCCACAATGGCAGGTGGACTCCAAAACAGTCAAATTGGCAATGCTTCTCTTAACTTTATTCGTTCTTTTTCTTTCTGTGCTTCTGCAGCCCTATGAATGCTCAGGTTTGGGAGGGATTTTTTTTTTCATAAAAGACATTAATGAAGAGATTTTCCCAGGACATCACTCTGGGCAGATGTTTTTCCATTGCAAATATAATCCAGGCAGTTTTAAATCCAAACACAGGAAGAGAAATAGGGAGAGCTGAGTTTCCAAATTTCATCCCTAAAATACCTGCCTCTCTGTAGCATCTCCCAGCTATTATGCAAAACTGTGCACAAGTCCTGTTTTAGTCCTTGTCTGACTCAGTAGATCTCACAAATAGTACAGACTTCACAATCGGTACTTACTGAAAAATAACATTTCTTGGTAGTTATTTGAGTATCTGATGTTGAAACACTCATTGAAATGGACAGACGAGAAGAAAACAGTGCTGAACAGAATGGAAGTTTGCACATTTTATATACTTAATCAACATTGATTCAAGTTATCATTGAATTTTTTTGTAAGTTTATAAAATAAATATTGTAAATAAAGCAAACCAGTTGCCATCGAGTTGACTCCCACCCACGGTGAGCCCACATGTGTCACAGTAGAACTATCTCCATAGAGATTTCAGTGACTGAGTTTTTAGAAGTTAGTTACCAGGCCCTTCTTCTAGGACATTTCTGGGCAAGCTAGTAAGTGTGCATTACAGAAAACTTAGAAAATGCCCCAAAGTTGAAAAGAGAAAGATCACTCATATAGTTCTACTAATCGTTAACATTTTGGTGATCTCCTTTTAGACATTTTTTTTAATACAGTTTTTCTAACACAAGAAGAAAAACTAGCTGTACATAAAGTGTTAGGAGGAAGAGCTGGAATTTCTGAGAACTGCTCTTTAAAAGCAGAAAAGCCTGGTTGGTCAGATGGCTCCCAACTCTGGGGCACGCTAGTAGAAATAATTTGATATCTGGAAGCCTTAAAATAGGACTGAACTTGGACTTTTATTAGCACAAGCAACAGGTATTAAGCCCCTCCACTGTGGACAGCACACAGCTAGGCACATGTGACCTAACCACCAAGTCTTCAGGTCACTGAGTGTGAAAACTGAGGTGTGCTGTGTCAAAGCTTTTAAGCGCTAGAACTTAGGTCATTAGTCAAAGCCACAGGTGACAGGGGATTTGAGTGAGGACAGGGACAGTGCCAAGTCTCAAAGATAAATGGAAACCATGGAGAGAAAATCATTTTTTTCTCCATCTTCCCCTGCCCCCTCCCCAAAACTGTGGTTGATACTCAAATTTATAACAAGAGGATCGTAAGCACTGAGGTCTTTGAGCACTATCAAACTGCCCCTGTATGTAAACTTCCTCCAGCTTCTGGCTCAAGAGAGTGACAGAGAGAGGCCTTAAGGAGAGTGAATTTTCTCCAGAGAACTCTGTTGCTTCTTCCAAACGGGAACCAAGTGGAGATGGTGCAACCAAACCTGTGAACTCATTACAGCTACCCTGGAAGTAGATAATGCCACTCTCATTCATTCATTCATTTATTGGACTACATTTTTCACGAGATATCATCTATCTTCCTCATCCCATTCTGATTGTACCATTTCTACTACTGGACATTCTCTCTGCCCTTACTTTCTCTTCTTTGCTTTACAGCAATTTTTGACCATTTGCTCTCCTATAAGCCAAGCCAAACCGACTGCCGTTCTGTCAATTCTGACTCGTAGCAACCCTGTAGGGCAGAGTAGAACTGCTCCATAGAGCTTCCATAGTGGATTCGAACTGCTGACCTTTTGGTTACCAGATGTAGCACTGAATGAACCATTAGATCTACAGTTGATTTTTTAAAGGAGTTCATTACTCATCGGTGGTATTCTTTATTTTATGAGCCAATCTGTTATTCAGCTAGAAGACAACCTCAAAGGATAAGTCAGTTGAAGGTTTAAAGAATATCTTGGGACAGTAGTTTCTGGGGAGTCTCTAATTTCAATCAATCCATTAAGTTCTGGACTTCTTAAGAATTTGACTTCCTTTCTCCATTTTTCTCCCATTCTGTCAGAATCTGTCTTTTGTGGCCCTGATCAGAAAGGTCGGTAGTGGAAGCTGGGCACTATCTAGTCCTTCTGGTCTCAGGGTTAGAGCAGGTCATGGCACTCTCATTTATTGATGGCCTCTGAAGTTCAGAGGCATCAAGGAACCTCTCTGTATGGCCACCTACCAAAACAAAACAAATGCCCTGCCATTGAGTCAATTCTGACTCATAGAGATCCTACAGGACAGAGAAGAACTCTTCCATAGAGTTCCCTGGGAGTGCCTGGTAGACTGAATTGCTGACCTTTTGGTTGACAGACAAAACTCTAAATCACTATGCTACCAGGGGCTCCACTGCAAAGCCACACAGCAAATGTTGAAGTCACAATTCAAACATGTCCTGTACACTCTTGAAAAAAGAATGAAAGAAATGCTTCCTCTCTGAGCAAAAGCATTGTGTACTGATTGGCAGGAGATGAGTAAGCTAAGTATCAGTGGCACTATCTGGTTTTCAAAAAGCCAAATCTACAAATAAAAGAGCAATGTCTCCATTAATTAGTCAGCTGTATCTATGAAGAGTAGCTAATCTCCCAAATCAGTGTCACCTTCGCATTGTGAAAGTCATTCAAAGTGAAAAAGAGAAGACTTGAGTCTTAGAGACAAAGCTTTTGTCAACAAGCCACTGCTCCTAAAGTGCTACCAGTGACATCTCTGCTGTTTCTAGGGGTTCTGATTTATAAAATTAGGCCAAGAGTACTTGCCACTTAGCCCCCCAAACAAGGGTGGGGTCAGGATTCCTGGGACAGTGGCTCCTGCTCTCCTGTGGCTTATCTCCACCTGCTATCATTTTTAAAGGGATGGGACCTCAGGGCCCTACAGTTAAGGGTAGCAGAAAGATGCACAAAGAGGACATTCAAAATTGTTCTGCAGAGCCAGGGGACCGATGTCGTGGGAAGAAAACAAAAGGCAAGGAGGAAGAAGCTTAAGGCTAAAAGCATATTTAGAAACCACCTCCATCAGCTTTACAGTAGGCCTCCCAAGTTAGAGAAAACCCTCCCTGTCTGTTTTTTTTTTTTTTTTTTTGCATATATGTGTCTGTAGGACCTTCCCTTGGTGAAAATATTCATGGCAGCAGGAACAAACAAGGAAATCTGTAATGGAAAGGTTAAAGAGAGAGCTGTGACTTTCCGGTGGTGTTATTGTGATTATTACTTTCTGCAGTATCAAGGTGTTGCCTTTAGATTCTGATACTCCAAGATTAAAATTTTATCACATTGAGGGATGAAAAAATTAGAGCACCCTCCAAAAACCCACAGGATGTTTCAGAACACGCCGATTTTGTGGTGTGCATTACAAGAAGCTTTTTGACAGCAATGACTTTGTTTTGCTTAAGCTTTGAGAAGAGCCGCCGAAGAAAGCCAGGGTGGTTTCCTTCTGAATACGGAGGGTAGATTTTCACTGGAGCGGAAGTGAGACGAGAAGTCTGGGAAAAAGCAAACACTCGATACTTCAAGGTGGACTGAAATTTCTCTCGTGCCCTGCTCCTCTTCTCCCGTGACCCCTAAGATCCTTGAAGCACCTTTGCTGAAGTACAGATCAAAGGGACAGGGTGACTTCTGACACAACCTGAAACAGTCCGGTTGTGTAATTGTCTCTTTATGTACCGTCTGTCATTGCAGGTGTGTGGTTGCTTAGCATCACGCTTTAGTTTCCGGAACAGGTTTCTGTTACCTAACAGAGCAAAATGTCCATGGCAGAAAATCTTGGATTTCATTATTTCTTTTGGAATGATTCTTAAGGACACACACACACACACAAATTTAGGAGAGCTTGTTGAATATAGACAGATGCAGCATTTTCAATTTAGAATGCTGATGCTAGCTACATGCTTAGAGTAGAAATTTTTTTTTTTAGAAAATACAATCAATGTCACTGAATTGTACATGTAGAAATTGTGGAACTGCATAGTATATCTTACATACTTTGGACATGTCAGAAGGGATCAGTCCTGGAGAAGGGCATCATGCTTGGTAAAGCAGAGGGTCGGCGAAGAAGACGAAGACCCTCAACAAGATGGATTGACACAGTAGCTGCAAGCTTAAACATAAAAACAATTGTGGGCACGGCACAGGACTCACTGTGTCACTGTGAGTTGGAACCAACTCGATGGCACCTACCAGTGACAACACAGTCTCCACAACAAAAATAATGTTTTTTAAAGTTTTAGAATTAAACTGACAAACATTTCAGTCTAGAAAGAAACAGATTTCTATGGCAGCACAATAGAGATCCACTTAAAAAAATTCTCTGCTAAATTTGCTTAAACATCTCTTTGTCAATGTCAAGTTGGAAGGCAGCCTGTCCAAGGATGAAGTGAGCCTTCATCACTGGGGGCCCTTAAAAGTACAGGTCTGAGTCCAAGTTAATCCAAAGCCAAGGAGACAATGTGGTAGCTGAAAAAGAGAGGATCAATAAGCCAAACAAGCTGTAGTCCATTCTCTGATTCTCTACTTTCTGGCTGTGTGACCTTGGGCAGGGTAGTTAAATCCTCTGACCCTTAGTTTTCCTATCGGTAAAGCTGGAGCTTTAATGTATAACAAAGGAGGCCTGGTGGCAAAAATAGCCCAGCATTTGGCTGCTAATCCAAAGGCTGTGAATTCAAACCCACCTACTGGCTCCATGAGAGAAAGACCCCAGCTTCTGCTTCTGTAAAGGTTGTTGTGTGCTGGGCTGAGTCCATTGAGACTCTTAGCAATTCTGTAGCTACAACCAAGAAACCTTGTGGGGCTGTTCTACTCTGTCCTATAGGATCCCTGTGAGTTTGGTTTGGTTTGGGTTTAGGCAACACGTGATCACTTTTTAAGTAATCTCCAATAAGCAAGAGTGTAGCAATGCCGTATCTTGATGACTTTAGATGCATGGAGCAATTTTAAATCTCAAGTCACCTACAAATAATAACCAGAAGACCAGATGCCTATGTTGTCCAGAGTTTGCGTTTCTCTTGGATGAACAAGTGGACTGCTATTGTAGCAAGGGCCTGTCTTGTCCCTGCTGCTCCCTGAAATGGATCCAGTTTGACATCTTTTAAATTCAGTGATGCTGGGTGTGTTCTGTATGAATTCTACACATCAGTTTAGGCACAACTGCGGGCGTGCAAACTGAAGATCTGTGCATTAGCTATGGTATCAGCCAAATGATGTGTTTAATTTGTGTTTTGTTAGACTGAAGGTTCATCATGGTAACATTTGTTTCATGCAAAGGATACTAAGAAGAAAGAAAACTATGATAAATGAAGGTGATAGATGACAGAGAATAAGATAATTTAGGTCTTTGGTCTGTTTTGAGTTAGTTTTTGTGTCAGGTGTGAGATATGGGTCTTGTTTTCAGTTTTTGCAGATGGATATCCAATTTTGCCAGCATCATTTGTTAAAGAGACTGTTTATACCTGAATTTACAATCTTAGGGCCTTTGTCGAGTATCAACTGTTCATAGAAGAATGGTATCATCCCTGGGGTCTCCGCTCTATTCCATTGGTCTGTATGTCTCTTTTTGAACAAGTACGAGGTTGTTTTAACTACTGTGGCAGTGTAATAGGTTCTGAGGTCAGGTAGTATGAGGCCTCCAACTGTATTCCTCTTCTTCAGTAGTTACTGTAGCACACAGTCCACAACAGCAAGAAGACGGAACCATTCTAGGTGCCCATCAACAGATGAATGGCTAAACACACTATGGTACATATACTCAACAGAACACTATGTGATGATAAAAAACAATGATGATTTTAGGAAGCATCTCATAACCTGGTTTCAATTGGAAGACATGCTGATTGAAATCAGTCAGCGGCAAAGAACAGATATTGTGTGAGACCCCTGCTATAAGGACTTAAAAATAGACTCATGTACAGAAGAAAAGACTCTTAAATGGCTACAAGGACGGAGAGGGGGAGTTAGGGTTTATCACAGATAGTTGATAGAGATTAGAAATTTTGTTCATGTACTGTAAATATATACATATACTATTGATTAAAAAAAAGATGATACTAAGGCACGTGTATGCCTTGGTATGCAAACCATAGGAAGCATATTTATTTCACAAGGACTTCTTTATCTGCCACAGATTACTTCTGATGAGACTGGTGGACTGGGACTCTGTGAACTCCTGAAGGCACAGGTATGATTTGCGTGTAAGCATTCACAACTCTAGAGAAATGAATTGGTAGTTTTCATCAGATTATCCAAAAATATATATATATATAAAGGTGAAAGGACAATGACAGCTTGCTTCAATACGAAACTTTTTGAAGCATTTCAAGGAAGTGTTCATTACCTACCAGCAAAAAACCCAAACCAAACTTGTTACCAAGGAATCAGTTCCTACAGGTAGACACTATTAAAAATTCCTTTTAATAGCCCTCATAAGATAGTTAATCAATTAGCACCCTAATTTTATTTTTCCAGATTTCCAGTTTATTTCAAAAACTGGAAAAATCTGACAACTCTGACCTCTACTTCCTCAGAGAATTGTCAGCAGGCTCTGAATAGGTGCTGGGTGCCAGGCAGGCACTCTTCCAGGTGCCATGGTGGCATCTTATTTTGAAATGCAATTCCAGTGAATTTGGGGATCAGAAGAGTTGTGCTTTCAGATCAAGTTACGACCTTCCAATCAAACAGTACGCTGTAAGTGGAAGAAGAACAGAAGAACGTGACAGCGGTTTTTATCGTTGCTGATTACGTCTAAGACAAACGGACCAAGTGCACTCTCTGGACAGCACAGCATGGCAGTCCGGAGCCCAGCCCTGGGCCTAGCCAGCCCAGCCAAACCCAGGCTCTGTCACCTACTTGTGGATTTTGGACAACAGCTTGACCGTGTTAGGTGGACAGGACCTGCTTCTCCTGTGAGCATGTTCTGAGGTGGAAACAGGCAGTGTGCACAGATCCTCAGAGCTGCTTGAGATCACAGCGACTACTCAGAGGTGTTGGCTGCGGTCCCCGGGAAGCAGGAGCTGGAGCCAGCTTCCTGCAGAAAGTCCCTGGAGAAACAGTCAGGCATTTTCCTCCTACCATCTCCTGTGAGCTTCAGAGCCTATCAGGTGACCTTATCAGCTATTTCATGCAGACCAAATAAAACTTATTCTGTGGTATGTTAAATATACCTGTCTTGCTAAAGGGGGCGTGACAATGTGTCTTGGACATGTACATCACAGGCTGGCCTTCTCAGCTGCAGCCCACGTGGGATTCTGACCACCTGAGCAAAGCGGGACCCTCGGACAACACCCAGGTGGCTATCGACATGGGCCATCAGAATGCAGTGACTGAACCGAGCCCAGTAAGGATGTGGAGGCCCCAAAGCGGAATGGCTCCCTCAGTGTGGGTGTTACACCCCACACCACAGTTTACTAGCTTTGTGACCCAGGACAAGGTGCTCCACCCTCTCAGCCTCAGTGTCCTCATGGTTAAGATAGAATTGGTGGCAGGAACTCTGTTACGGGAGTTGAGGATGAAGGAGGCAGTCCTTGCAAAGTGCTCTGCAGTGTCTGTATCTAGTATTAAGTAGTAGGTATTAAGTTGTATCAGCTGCTGTGGTTGTTAGGTGCCACTGAGTCATCTCTGACTCATGGTGACACTCTACATAGCAGAACGAAACATTGCCTGGTCCCATGCCATCCTACTGTAATAGGCCCGTTTGAGCCCACTGTCGGATTCACTGTGTCGGTTCATCTCATTGGCATCCTCGTTTCTAAGGAACATTCTGGCTATACTTCCACTGAGGCAGAATTGTGATCATTGTACATCAGGTTCTATGCTGGATTTATCTAAATTAGCTCTTCCAAAGTACCTCTGAAGGAGATGCTAGTAGCATTCCTATCTTACAAATGAGGTTAGGCAACTAAAGAGTGACATAGGCAGATAGACTTCTAAGAGTCACCATGTACCCACTGCACTCCCAGCCAGGACTTACAGCAAAAGAATCCTATGTGCCACCTACCATTGGCCTTGGGATTCTCTACATTCAGAGCTCAGCAGAGAGAACCAACTGCTGTTGAGTCAGTTCCTACTCATAGCGACCCTACAGACAGAGTAGAATGGCCCCATAGTTTCCAAGGAGCATCTGCTGGATTTGAACTGCAAACCTGATGGCTGGCAGCTGTAGCGCTTAACCACTAGACCACCAAGTTTTCCCAACCAAGAGAGGAGACAGCAAATTCCTTGTCCCAGGAGGCTGTCCTCAGATCCTACAAAATGCATGCAGGGCACATAAAAGCAGTGATAACCTAAGTTCCTTTGGCATTTCCTATGGGGTAGTGCACAGAAACATGTGCATTACGTGTATGCACACATTTGTGATAATTAAGCTGCACAATAATAAGCTGGTCAATGCTTTGCCATCTAGCTGTCTTGGGTCTCTTGTACTATTGTGCAGATTCATGCCTATGAACCCCGAGACAGGAATGCAGAGGACTCTGGGAGCTGGGCTGTAACCTCTTATGAAGGACTTCCTGGAAGGTGAGCAAGCAGGAGGAACAGAGAGGGCAGCAACTTGGCAAGAGGGCTGGAGGTGGTTTTGGAGAAAAAATATAGGTGTGGCATTCAGGCAAGAGCTTTGCAAAATGACGTGATTTGCCTAAGGCCCTGCTGGAAGGCTGTTTTTGAGGAGTAGCCTCATAATTCTGGGACAGTGACTCTCCACCCCCTCCACAGCCAGATAGGTCCTGCTTCCCCTCTAACTCCATCAGTGCCCTCTGAGTGAACTGTAGAGGACCTCTGCTTTGTGACACTTTCTCCCTATCTAGAGTTAGAGATAATGTAAATGTCTTACCTTAGCTGGTGTCAGCTGAGATGGAGCCTTTACTCGGGTCGTAAGAGTGGTGGGACTTGTCATTCCAGTGAGAACAGTGCTGTCACTGTGAGAACTGGAAGAAGGGCTATTCCCCGGGGCAGTCAGGGTAGAAACAGCATTCAATTTCAGTTTCTACATCTCCTCGTTCTGAGAACCAAAAATATTCCAATTTGGCAAAAATAGATGCTCTGTGCACCCATGAATCTGATGAATTATGTTCCAAAGTGTTTATCCAAAAGAAATTTATACGAGGACTGTCAATTAAGTTCACGAACTCATCCTAGAAAAAGTGCTGCACACTTCATCACTGGATATCAGTATGGTCACTGTGGTGGTCAGGATTGTGTCAACTTGGCTACTCCATATTTGGCTGCTGTATTAAGTGGCAGGGCGGGCTTTGTGGTGGCTTCCCGCCCCTTGGTTCTCATCTCTGGACCTTCCACTACTACTGCTGGTCTGCTCACGTAGTCAGGAGCTCCTGCTCTCTTCTTCCGGCATCTGGTTCCGGGACTTGAACTAGCAGCTGTTGGATTTATCAGTCCTTACAGTCAGCACTTGAGAGTCCTGTTCCCTGACCTGCCGATCCTGGGTTGGCCAGCCTCTGCCACTTCGTCTCACCACCAGCTTGGGATCCACTGACCTACACAACCAGTGATCTAGAACTCTGGTCTCTGACCTGCTGACTTTGGGTTCCTCAGCTTCCATGGCCACGTGATGCTTGTGCCAGAACTTGGGACATTCAGCTTCTGTGATTGCGTGAGCTGTTTCCTATATCTATATCTATCTATCTATATATATATTATAAATCTTTCCTTGTATCTGCAGGTGTTACTGGTTTTGCTTCCCTAGAAAACGCAGCCTACGACAGTCACCTTCAAAGTACTCCCCTCAGGAAGTTATACACTGATGCCAGCACCTAGTCCACCCTTCAAAGCAGTTTCAGAACTCTTTTTCGAAAATGACCATCAGAGCTGTCGTCATACTACACTTGGTGTCTTGAATGTTATCCAAATGTCTTTCTTTCAATATTTCCTTTGTCTTCAGGTAAAGAAAAAAGTCATTGGGGGCCAGATCAGGTAAGTATAAGGAGGTTGTTTCAATACGGCTACTTACTTACTGGCTAAAAACTCCCTCACAGACAACTATACAATTAAGTTCACAAGCTTGCTGCCATGCCACCATGTGCAATGGCTATTCCAAAATTGCTCTGTAGGGTGGATTAGACTCTGGTGTTGGTGCACAGCTTCCCAAGAGGAGTACTTCAAAGGTGACTGTAGTGATACTCAGCAAGGAAGTATATGTTGCACTTAGAACAATTGAGTTCATTGACTTAATTGTCAGACCTTGTAGAAGTAAACTTGACTTTAAAAAAAATTTTTTTTATAGTGATTAAGTGGAAGTTTACAATCCAAGTCAATTTAAAGTTGACCTTGAAGACTTTGCATGTTGTTGACTTGGAAGTCCACAAAAAGAGACTTCACATGTTGTTGACTTGGAAGTCCATAAAAAAGGCAAAAAGAAAAAAAGGCCCTATTGCAGTAAACCCTACAGCTTCTTTGAATGTTTATAATATTGAAGTATGTATACATGGTGTTGTCATGAATGGCTTTCTTTATAAAGGACACGAAGAACTATCAACATTCAAAAGACCACGGAATGTGCTGAAAGGTTGTTTAGAGTTCCTTAAGTCCAGCACCCTCTTGGATGTCTAACAGCATCTCACATGGTCTGGCCAGTGCAATCTTGGGTAATTCAATTAGAAAAGAAATTAAGGATGCAATTATGGTACTCTAAAAGCCAGCCCTCTCCCCTACTACCTCTGTAGGGAGAGTATTTGAGCTCAGAGGAGACCCTCTTGCGTGAATGGTCTCCAAAGTTTTAGTGGTGTTCTATTCTTTGACTTGAAACCCTGATGGTGTAGTGGTCAAGTGCGATATCTGCTAATCAAAAAGTGAGCACTTTGAATCCACCAGGAGCTCCTTGGAAACTCCAAGGAGCAGTTCTACTCTATCCTATCAGGTCTCTATGAGTTGAAATTGACTTCACGGCGGTGGGTGTTTTTTGTTTTAATCCTTTGACCTGGGTAGCAACTGCATGCATACAAAGTATTAGAGTAATTTGTTAAGCTGTATGTGTCTGTTTGAAGCCTTTTTTTCTTTATGTGAACTTTTTCACAAAAGACAAACTGCGTCCTCCCCTACCCTCAACCATTTCAGTAACTGATGGTACCACATCTACTCAGCTACTAAGGCTTGAGAGTCGTTCTATTTTTTATTGTTGCTGTAAAACTTTAAATATCACACAATATTTTCCAATTTTACTTTTTACAGATATACTGCTTAGTGACATCACTGACACCAGTCACCAGCATAACCATCCATGACTCTTGATCAACGCAGATTTTCCATCTCTGTAAACAAAAACTCAGTGCTCCAGAAGCAGTAGCTGCTCCTGGGACTTATTCTTGCTCCGCCTCCCTCCTCCCCTTCTCTCTCCCCATCCAGTCCATCACAGCCCCCTCACAGTTCACTGCCAAAGAGGACTTCTGTCCCTCCACTTCTCGCCACCTCCACTGCCTCTGCGATATCCAATTACTGTTGTCCCTGGTGTGGCTAGTTGATCCCCTACACCCACTTTTCCTCTTGACACAAAGACAAACTAAATTTTTTCTTCCTTCCTTTCTTTTTTTTAACGTGATTACAGAGCCACAGAAAGATGTATAAATAGCACAATGAGGTCTCACATGTACCCTGTATGCCCAGTTTCCCCCAGTGGTGACATCTTGCACAACTAAAGGATAATACCACAACCAAGAAATGGATATTGGTCCAGTCAACACAGTTTGTCAGATTTCGCCAATTTTATGTGCACGTGTGTGTGTACGTGTAGTTCTGTTTTATCAGTTATAATGTGTAGATTTGTGTAACCATCACCACAATCAAAATACTGAGCTGGTCCATCACCATAAAGATGTCACTGGTGCTGCCTTTTGTTTCATGTTCAGTCCCCCTTTTGAGACCGTTCTTTTGCCACTCAGTGTAGTGGCCCTGAGATCCTTCAGGCTGTGTGGACCAACTGTTTGTTCTTCTTAAATTGCTCAGTAATATTCCCTGGTGTGGAAACCTTGGTGGTGTAGTAGGTTAAGTGCTACATCTGTGAACCAAGTGGTCATCAGTTCAAATCCACAAGGCACCCTTTGGAAACTCTATGAGGTAGTTCTTCTCTGATCTCTAGGGCCGCTATGTGTTGGACTTGACTCAAAGGCAGTGGGTTTTAATTCCCTGGTGTGGCTCTAGAGTAACCTTTTGAAAACCTATTAGAACCTGCTGCTTGAGGTTCCAACAGGGCTTTTATGGCCCTTGCCTGTAAGGCCCTTCTTGGCCTGGTTGTGGCTTCCCCATCCCCTGTGTCTGTGCTCTGTCCCCTCTCCTCCCCAACATGACATTCTGCACCTCCTAAAACCCACCCAGCTTGTTTCTCTGTACTGCTCATGTGGGATGACGTTTCCGCACCTTAAATGTCAGCTCCTCGGAGAAGCGTGCCTTCACCAGCCTGCATCGGTGATGTCCCTGCCATCGTCTTCTGTCATGCGTGTTTTCCTCCTTGGGGGAGTTGTACACAGTTAACAGTTGCCTCCATGTGTTCACTTGTTTTGTGTGTCTTGCCCTCACCCCCGGCAGAGTGGCCACTGTGTAATAGACAGTAACAAAGGAATGAGGTGAAAGAGGATGCTGATGGTTAATGACATACTTGTTTGTAACTGGCCTTATTCCAAAGAAAGACCCAGGGTGGTGTGCAAAAAATACAGACAAAGCAACAAGATTAAAAAAAAAAAATCATCAGTAGAGAAAACGGTGTGGTGGGAAAATCATGTGAATAGGAAAAGACAGCGGTAGGGGAAGGACAGTGTGTACCTGCTGGTGGGGTGCACAGCCGGGCAGGGCTCCTGGCTGCCACTGCTAGGGGACAAGGGGACCATTCCTTCTTCCTCTCTGAGCCAGGTGCTGGGACACTGCAGCCCAGTGCGGCAGCTGGGTGAGCAGTACATAAACACACAGATAAAGTAATAGACTGCAACTAAAGATACAAAGAGAATAAAGGTAGTCACATGATTCTCAGCACCCCTGAAATGAAAAGTAAGCCAATTTTTTTAGAAGAAACAATTATTCCTGATTCTGAGAATTAATTTAAAAATTTATCACTAGTAGATTTATTTTTATGTTAGCTTATTTTGAAGCTCTGTTATTATGGCTGCTAACCAAAAGCTCAGCAGTTCTAATGTGCCAGGTGCTCCTTGGAATCTCTATGGGGCGGTTCTATTCTGTCCTACAGGGTCGCTATGAGTCAGAATCGACTCACTGGCAGTGCGTTTGGTTTGGTTGCATTACGCCAGACCTTGGGATGCTGGAGAATAAGACAATGAGCTCCCTTGCCCTCTGAAGTTCATGTGTCATGGGGAAGCAGCCCAAGCAGTGATGACTCAGCCCCTGCCCCACCGCACATGTCTAGATGCTCCTGCTGCCACCTCCTTCCTGCCATCTGAGCAACCGTTGACTTGCCCAGAGTGACACAGCCAGTTGAGGGCAAGCCAGGCAAGAAAACAAGTGTCTGGATGGTAGGTCTGCTTTATTTCCATGACACCTACCCTACTGAGTAATCAAGGGTTGGAATCGAAGCTGTAAGGTGCTGCCTGGGCCAGCCTTAGGCCCTGAGTTACCTCACCACCTTTGCTTATCAATTAAATGCGGTTTGTATGAATGTCACAGGCAACCTCCAGTGGGGTGGGTGACAGGGTAGGGGGATGATTCGGCAAACAGCAGCTTGCCTACTGTGCGTGCGTGCATGCATGTGAAAATGGAGTGGGACTTATTGTGTCTGAGTCTTGCCCTCTCGTTCCTCACACTGTCAATTCCAGTCACCACCCCACTGCACTCACCTGCTCCAGGAACTCTTCAGTGCTCCCTCCGCGTCCCCACACACACTGATTCTGAGTTCTGAGTTCTGAGCTCTCCCCTTGGTTCCCTCTGTACTCAGTGGTCACTCTTATTCCATGGCATGATGATCGCCTCTTGAATGTCCTTGTCAGTTCAGGAAACTGGCACAGAATCTTCTGGGAGTTGAGTAAGAATGCAGACTTCTTGGCTATGTTCCACGTCACTGAATCAAAACTTTGAAGGTGAGGCCCAGGCACCAGCATTTCTATAAAGTTCGCCATGCCAAGTCTTACGGACAGTGTCTTGATCTCTGTTTTATTCTCAGAGGCCAGCACACTGTAGGCTACAGTCTCGTTATGTGTATGTGTGAATTTGTTGATTCAAGGTGTGTATATATACAGGTTGGATGCCTTTGAGTGTCACGTTATTATTAGCTCTAGGTAGAGTTCTGGCCCTCTTGTGAGTTGCTGTCACTAAGGGACTGACTTGAAAGTTAATCATAAGTCTGTGTAGGGGTACTGGAGGATTTTAACTAGAATTAGCATGTGCGAGTTTAGGCTTTTCAGGAAGTTCCCTGGGACGGCAGAGTGGAGGGTGGGCTGGAAGATGTGGAGACTGGAGGTTTCTTCTGCAATCTTGATGAGAAGGACCCGTGATGAGAACTAAGGAGCAATATGAAGATAGAGAGAAATGGGCAGACTTGGGACTCAGGAAGGTGATGGAAAGAGCAGAATTCAGTGACGCGTGGGAGAGGGAGGAGGAAAACTACTCTGCCAGCAGGAGATGTGGGCAAGAGAGAAGGCGGAGTTATTGCTTAATGGGTAGACTGTTTCTTGGGGTTGGCAAAAAAGTTTGGGAAATATGTATTAGTGAAGATTATACATTGTGAATGTAATTAATCCCACTCAACTGTACTCTTAAAAAATTTTAAAATGACAAAATTTATGTCATATATATTTTATCACAATGAAAGGAAGGAAAGATTCTCAGGCTTTTGGCTTAGGTAATGAGATGAGTCTTGAGGCCTTTCATAGAGATCAGATGAGTCTGGTTTGAGTCCACCTATAGTTCAGATACAGCATACAATTTTCTTTTTTTGAGGCTTAGTCATCTCATTTATAAAATAGCATTTGTTGCAAAGGTGAAGGTAACCTTAAAAAAACCAAAACCCAAACCTATTGCTATCAAGTCAATTTTCACTCATAGCAACCCTGTGATACAGAGTAGAACTGCTCCATAGAGCTTCCAAGGAGCGCCTGGTGGATTTCAACTGCCGACCTTTTGGTTAGCAGATGCAGCACCGAACTACTACGCCTGCCCTTAAACCCACTGGCGTTGAGTCCGGTCCGACTCGTAGCCTCCCCCAGAGGTCAAAGTAAAGTATGCCGCATAGAGTTTCCAAGGAGCGCCTGGCAGATTTGAACTGCTGACCTTTCGATTAGCAGACGTAGCACTTAACCCAGTAAGCCACCAGGGTTTCCTACACCCACCCTGAACTGGATTAAAATGTCCAGGGTAACATCCAAGAAATGTATAGCTGTGATCCAGTTGTCACTACTCCTGTTACCAGGAGTGGCTGAGATCGTGAGGGAGGAATGTGGGCTCAGTTTGGGCATCCTGGTAGAAACTTCCAGAAGCACTGAGTGGGGTGCTGAGACAGTAATAGTGGATTGACCTGCACTGGGACTTTGCTGAGCAGTTGCAGCAGACAGGCACTGTGGTAAGCAACTTTGAGGACAAGAGAGTGGGCCCTGGGGTTGAGGCTGGGAAGCAGAGGTGGAAAACATAAGGAGACCAGGAAAATGAAGCAGACGGGAGACTATAGTGAGACTGCTGGAAAATGTAGTACTTTCAGAAGAGTGAGAAAGCTTGAAGGGAGTGAAGCTGTGGTTGGTGGGTGTGTGGTACTGATGTTCCAGAGTTAATGGTGATGGAACACGACATCTTGAAGTTAAGTGAGGACGGGGGAATTTTACTGGCATCTAGGGCATAAAGGAGAAATCCTGGTGGCGTAGTGGGTTAAGTGCTGTGTCTGCTAACCAAAAGCTGAGGCTTCAAACCCACCAGGAGCTCCTTGGAAACTCCATGGGGCCGTTCTACTCTGACCTCTAGGGTCACTATCAGTCAGACCCAACCCGACAGCAGTGGGTGAAGAGATAAAGGAAACCCTGGTGGTGTGGTTACATGGTACATCTGCTGATCGAAAGGTCGTCGGTTCCAATCTACCAGGCACTCCTTGGAAACTCTACGGAGCAGTTCTACTCTTTTCTATAGGGTCGCTGTGGTTCAGAATTGACTCAGTGGCAGTGGGTCTTCGGAGGTGAAGGCACTCTGAGTCTAGGTTATGGAATGAGCTTGTGGGGACCTGGGGTCATGCCTAGCTTAGACAGAGAGGACTAGAGAGGACAAACTTGTGCTCAAGTCTGGTGGAAATCAGGAAGTGGTATGCTATCTGGGACATGCTGAGGCTTCAAGGGATAGAGCCAGATACCGCTCACCTCAGTGAGCAGGCCTTTTGACGAGGGTAGGTCAACAAGATTGCAGAAACATTTTTCTGTAGCTGAAAGAAGGCTTTCTGTATCCATCTTGGACAGTCTTGTATGTGGAGCTAAGAGAATGAAGGCAGGTCACTCACGGGGCCTGGGGCTCTGCGTAGGGTGAAAGGCAAGTGTTTCCCAGCATTTCTGAAGGCCCTGTTCACTCTGTCCTTCTGTGATAGGAGCATAGGGACCAACACAAAGAGGATTATGCCACTATTTGCTGTTGGTGGAAGTTGTTGGAAGCTGAAAGTCTGAAGGAAAAGACAGGTGGTTTGAGGTGGAACTGAAGGACATGTTTGCAGCTCATTTGTGGTCAAACAGCTGAGCTCAGAACTGAGTGGAAGCTGCCAGGCTGTGTTTAGTGACAATGCACAGGGTAACAGGGTGTGCGTTTTCAGCAAGGCCTCTGACCTAAAGGGATGTGTGGATCTAATACTGTCTCCCCAAGATTCACGTCCACTTAAACAATCTTAGAAGGGGACCTTACGTAGAAATACAGTCTTTCAAGGTAAGTGTCTAGATGAGGCCCTTGGATTAGTGTGGGCCCATAACCCAACGAAAGTTGGGTTATAAGAAAGAAAAGGACATACAGGGCCCAGAGGGAAGACAGCCACCTAGAGGCAGGGGCAGAGGAAGAGACTGGAGTCATGCAAGCAAGGAGCACCCAGGGCCGCCAGAAGTTGGAAGAGGTCAAGGAGGTCACAGCACCGTCCACACCTTGATTTTGTACTTCCGGTCTTCAGGACTGTGAGTGAATCTGTTTCTGTTGTGTTAAGCAATCAAGTTTGTGGCAATTTGTTATGTCAGCAGAGGCAACTAATGCAAAGACTCCCCACAGAAGGTGGTCTACGCCTGTGGGCCAGCACACAGTGCACAGGTAGCCAGTTACAGCAGGAGAGAAGCACTTGAGAGTGTCACAGAGAGAGTGACTATCGAGGCAGGGTGAACCAAAAACCAAACCAGTGCCGCTGAGTCAATTCCAATTCACGGTGACTCTACAGGGCAGAGTAGAACTGCTCCATAGAGTTTCTAAGAAGCGCCTGGCGGATTCAAACTGCTGACCTTTTGGTTAGCAGACATAGCACTTAACCACTGTGCCACCAGGGTTTAAGTTAGGTGAAGGGCGGAGTATTACAATAGACATCATGACCCATCCATTAGTAGTTAAAGCAGGAAGGCTCATCCAGGAAAGGTACTGGAGAAAAGGAAAGTTTTTTTATGGAAATGGGATAATTCAGAAAAGTGAGCTGGGAGCCTTTGTAGGGTAAGTAGCCTGAGATGGTGCCTGTTAGGGCCTAAAATGAGCCAGACACATTTCAGTTTGGGGCAGGAGATACTCTAAAGTGGAATAGCAGGTCAGAGGCTGTTCAAGAAGTGAGCCCAGGCCAGCTCCAGGACTGCCCCCTAAAAACACTGGCTAAGGCTATCATCAGGTCCTTTAGAAGATAATGAACATATATGTATATTTAAAAAAATAATAATCTGTCGTTATTTAGAACATACACCTATTGAAAATTTCTACATGTACAGTTCAGTGACATCGATTACATTCTTTGAGTTGTGCAAAGTTTCTCACAGTCTTTTGCCAAGTTGTTCCTCCCCCGTTAACATAAACTCATTTGTTTTACTTGGAACAACAATCACCACCCATGGAAGCAGCAGTCAAGAAATCAAAAGATGCATCGCACTGGGAAAATCTGCTGCAAAAGACCTCTTTAAAGTGTTGAAAAGCAAAACCTTGAAGACTAAGGTTTGCCTGACCCAAGCCATGGTGTTTTCAGTCACCTGTTTGTATGTGAAAGCTGGATAATGAATAAGAAAGATCAGAGAACAATCGATGCTTTTGAATGGTGGTATTGGAGAAGAATATTGAATGTACCCTGGACTGCCAAAACAAAGGCTAAATCTGTCTTGGAAGAAGTACAACCAGAATGCTCTTAGAAGTGTGGATGACGAAACTGTGTCTCACATGCTTTGGACACATTATCAGGTGGGATCCATCCTTGGAGAAGAGACTCGTGCTTGATAAAGCAGAGGGTTGGTAAAAAAGATCCTCAATGAGATGAATTGACACAGCGGCTGCAACAATGGGCTTAAAAGGAACAATTGTGACGATGATGCAGGGCTGGGCAGGGTTTTGTTCTGCTGTTGCAATGGCATTAACCACAACAACATTACCCCTAAGTTTCCTTGTCTAAGTTTCGAGGTTCCTGTTGTCACTTTCATCCAATATAAAAAGATCTTAAAAGAACATAACACTTAGTGCAAACCTTCATTACTAGTTAAGCTAAGACAACTTCAAGACATATTTTTGGTTTAAGGTTTAAAGATTATCTCAGGGCAATAGTTTCAGAGGTTCATCCAACCTCCATGGCTCCAGAAAATCTGAAATCCATGAGAACTTGAAGTTGTGTTCGTGATTCCTCCCCCTCCCGTTTGATCAGTATTCTTCGATAGAATATTTGATCAAAGTGTTCAATAATAGTAGCTGGGCACCATCCACTTCTTCTGGTCTCATGACAAAAGAAACAGTTGTTCATGGAGGCAATGAACCACACATTCCCGTATCTCGGATGGCTGCTTGCAAGCTTCTAAGTCCAGGCACTGCCAACAGACTAAGAGGTAGAATAGAAACACCAAACACATTATTATGCCAGTTAACTGGAATGTTTCATGAACGATATCATGAGGTCTCAAGAAAGTGAGTGTCCATGTGTGAACTGGCACATATTTATTGAGCACCTACTTTGTCCCAGGGTTAGGCTCAACACTAGAATGCTGGGATGACAGACACAGTTCAAACCTTCACAGAGCTAAAGATAATATATCAGGAAGGTTTTGATTACAATTAGCAGAAAAACTCAACATAAATTGCCTTAAACAATAAAAGGTACTTACTGGTGTCATGCTTAGGGTTGCTAACAAAAAGATTGGCAGTTCGAAGCCACAAGGCTCTTCTTGGAAACTCTTATGGGGCAGTTACACTCTATCCTACAGGGTCACTATGAATTGGAATCAACTTGACAGCAATGAGTTTTTGCTTTGTTTGTTTGTTTTAGTTCTAATAATGAGTAGTCCAGAGATATGAGGCTTCCACCACCGTTCATCCAAGACTCTTTATTTCTCTGTGATTCTCTTGAGCCTTCTCTTTTCTGTGGATCAATTTCATGCAAAGGCTTATTATTCTTTTGCTCATGGTTGCAAGATGTATCTACAGTATCTGCAGCTACTTTGTTTACATTTAGGGGAGAACAGAGCCTCTCTTCATATACCTATCCCTGACTCAACCATAAGGCAAAGGAAATAAGGTGTCCTGATTAACTTAGACCAATGCTAGTCAAAGTATGATCCCTAGGTATACAGCACTAGCAACATCTGGGTATTTGCTATAAATGCAAATCTTTGGTCCCGCCTCAGACCTCATAAATCAGGGACGCTGGGCTCCTATCATCCGTGCTTAACAAGCCCTCCAGGATATTCTGATACATGCTGAAGAATGAGAACTAGAGCTTGGACTAATCAGAACTCACTGATGTAGTGACACCAGTGTAGCCGAGGTGATTCCACCCAAACTGCATCCCTGCTATGTAGTGGTGGAATGATGGAAGGGACATCAGGGAGGCACGTGCCGACTCATGACAACCCTATGTGTGCCAGAGTAGAACTGTGTCTTCCATGGGGTTTTCAGTGGTTGATTTTTCAGAAATAGATCACCAAGCCTTTCATTTGAGCAGCCTCTAAGTGGATTCAAACTTCTGAAATTTTGGTTAGATGGAAGGGGCACTCACCATTTGGATATCCTGGGCCTCCTAGCTATTACTACTAAATTTATCATAATTACTACCTTTGACTGAATTTTTAGTATGTACCAGGTCACTGTGCTGAATACCTTACATGCATGATCTCATTTCCTTCTCACTCCTCTGCAACTGAGGAACTGAAACCCAGCACAGCTGAGTAATTTATTTAAAGTTTTCACAGCTGAGAGTCAGGGCTGGGGTCAGCAACCTGACCATAGAGGCTGGGTGCTGATAAACAGCCAGCTGCCATGACTTGGAATAAGTACCATGAAGGCGGACTCCAGATGCCTTGAGAGCACCACAGAGGCAGCTTATGTACTCCGGTGGAGGTCAAGGAGGGTTTCCTGAAGGAAGTAGCCAGCTGGGGAGGAGTTTGATAGCAGGGTGAAGAAGAGGAGGAAGAGTGTGCAAAGACCTGGAACTCAGAGGAAGCTTGGCATGTCTGAGGACCTGTAGCTTCTGTGTGATATTGGGGATTGGAGAGATGGGAGGAGAGAATGAGAGGCAGGCAATGGTGGTATCTAGAATAGCTCTGTGGACTAGGTGACGGTTTTGACTTTGTCTTAAAGGTAGCAAGAAGCACAGGAAACTCTATCCCAGGGGATGAACAGATTGGACTTGACCGTTAGAAAGATCTTCCTGTTTTCATTGTGAAAAGTCAAGCCAGTTAGAAGCCCACTGTAGAAGTCCAACTAGAGACAGTGACTGGGATAAGGGTGAGGGTCATGGGCATGGAAAAAAGCAAACAGACAGCTTTGAAGATGTCGTGATTAATTGGGTGGCTCTTGATTTTCTTGCTTGGGTTGATATGTGGTCCTCTCTTCCCAAAGATGAGAAACAGTGAGATTTAGGGGAAAGAAGCTCCGTTTTTGAGCTGAGCGTTTTGATCGGTGTTACAATAAACTTTACGTGTAATTGGTTGTTGTTGTTCTAACACAGGAGTGTTTGTCTTTTGAGAGGGTTACCATTGGCTGAGCTCTTACTGTGTGTCAGGAGCTTTACATGTATTATTTCGAATCCACTACACTACTCTACAAGGTAGCATTTTAATCCGCCAGTTCCCTGAGAAGATGCAGAACTCAGTCACTTGCCCAGGAATCACACAAGCAGGTGGTAGAACAGCTGAGTTTGAAGTCAGTATCCTCTTTCCCCAAGCCATGGCTACCACTAGGAATGGCTGTGGATAAAGTGTTTCCATGCATTGCTTCTCAACCTTTATATAGGCTATACATACATCTTTCTGTGTCCCATCCCTGAGACTGGAGAGGGGAATCACAGAGTTCCAAGTTCAAGGCTAATAAACTGCAATCTCTCTGAGTAGGGCCATATATACTTTGTTCACTAATATGTCCTTAATGTCTGGCACAGAGCACATGCTCAGTAAACATTTGTAGGGAGGAAGAAAGAGAAGGAGGGAGGGAAGAAATGGCAGAAGCTTCCAAGTATTGTCACACTTGGCAGGTTAGTTGGTTTTGACCAGTGAACAGTACACTGAAGATTTTTAACAGGCAAAGTAGCCAGCCAGCCAAGTGCCGTCGAGTCGGATCAAAGTAGGGAAAAGCAAAAATCTACCATTGTGTACTACTGGTCACAGATAAATGCAACTAGAGAGGAAATCTCTGGGAACCAAACATCAATTCATGTGTACACCTCTGAGATATTTAATAAATGGTTGCTAATGAAGTAACTCACTAAATGGCATAGATTGCATGATTTGTCTTGAAGTTTTATTCTTTCCTAATACTTTTGTTTGTATTGCTTTCGGTGTTTTCTATGTCTGGGAAATAAGAAGAACCCACTTAAATCAAGCTTCGTTTATTTCTAATTATTTTGTACCCCAGAGCAGTGAATTAGATAGAAGGTCAATTGACTGTTTGCAAAAATGCTACACACGAAAATATAGCCAGACATAACAAGATCATGAAAGATGAGCCCATGGGCAAAATGTCACCAAGGTCTTCCTCAGTTGTCCCCAAACAGCAAGCTGCCAAAGAATCCCTGGAGGACTTCACTGTTGATTCGAGGATCTCACTCCAGCCTCCCCATCAAGTCCTGATTTGGAGAAGGTACAGAGTGAGGCCTGGAGACTTTTTATTCTTAACAATCACTCCTGGAGGTCCAGGGACCACACTGGAAGACCCACCAACTTATCTTAAAAGTGTTTGGCGCCAAAAAAGAAAAAAAAAAAAATCAGTCTTTTCCCCAACCTCCTGTGGCCAGGTTTGTCTTAGGAGGTATGAGGTGCTTGACCTCAAACTGACTGATGGATCTGTCAACGCCGTGCCTGTGAGAAGACGCTCCTCTCCACACTCCGTTCCAACGTGATGGCAAGAAGGGAGATCCTCTCCCAGATTACAGCCCCCAGTGCCAGGCAGGCAGGAGGGAGGAGCGGGTGTTACTTACTGATCACCTTGCCCTTTCAACATCCAAATGGCCTGACCCAGCACTGACCCTGGACTGATGCCCCCAGAAAGCATTTGAAAGAATTTAGGAAAGTTGACAGAGGTCCAAGAAGACAAAGCAAGCAGCACTAAGATGTTGCAATAACTACTAGCTGAAGTGAGATCTTTTCAGGACAATGTCCTTCTTCCATTTCTTTTGGGCCTGAAAAGTCCACCACCACCATCGGAATCGTTTTTGCCACCAAGAATCATCAGTAGTTATTATGGGAAAGAGACCTTGAGGGTTGCTATTTTCTGTTCCATTTCCAGGTCTTTGGGCAAAAGGATTTCATCCAGGTATCCGCAGGTTTATCAAAATTATTATCACCACAGAAATAATTTCTCCTCATTTACCTGTATTTTTCTTATATTTAAGCAAATCCCTTTGTAGGTTTTAACCGTGTCTTCTTGTTCTGATGAACAATTGAAATATTTGAGATAAGCGATATATAAACCCACTGCTGTCAAGTCAATTTTGACTCATAGCGACCCTACAGGACAGAGCAAAACTGCCCCCATAGAGTTTCCAAGGAGTGCCTGGTGGATTTAAACTGCGGACCTTTTTTGGTTAGCAGACATAGCAAATGATATATATAAGTGGGTTAAAATTTTATAAACTACATCCACAAGGGAGAGTTTCGGATGGAGCAGGAGAAAAGTGCAGAGTTGAACTGAAATTCCCGCAAAAAGACTAGACTTCGTGGTGACAGAGACTGGAGGAATCCACAAAACTATGTCCCCCAGGTGCTCTGTTAACCCAGAACTGAAACCGTTCCCGAAGCCCGCTCTGCAGACTAAGATTAGATAGGACTATAAAAATAATAACGATAATACACGAGGGGTGTCCTTAGCTGAATCAGATACAGGAGACCACAGGGGGGCTGCTGTCTGGATGCAGGATGAGAAGGCAGGAAGGGACAGGAATCAGTTGAAAGGATGCAGGGAAACCAGGGTAGAAAGGGTGAGTGCACTGTCACATTGTGGGGATTGCCACTAATGTCGCAAAACAATATGCATAGAAATTTTTGTACGAGAAATTAACTTGAGCTGTAAGCTTTCACTTAAAAGGACAATAATAAAAAAAAAAATCCCACAATATTCCCTTTGCAATCCCATTCCTTCGAGGGAACCACTGGTGACAGTCTGAAGTATAACCCTTCAAAAGATTTTTCTTCAATGTATTTGCAGAATCTATGTGTGGTTTAGTTTACATTAACTGAGATCAAACTGGGAAACCCTGGTGGCGTGGTGGTGAAGTGCTACATCTGCTAACCAAAAGTCGGCAATTCAAGTCTACCAGGCACCCCTTGGAAACTATGGGGCAGCTCTACTCTGTCCGCAGGGTTGCTATGAATTGGAATTTACTTGACAGCACTGCGTTTGGTTTTGAGATCAAATTTGCAAACAAAGTTTCTTCAACAATTTACACAGACATCCTTCCACTGCAGTTCTTCAGGTTTGCTGTAGGCTACAAATCAAAAGGTGGGTGGTTGAAATCCACCCACTGTCACACGGAAGAAAGGCCTGGCAGTCTGCTTCTGGAAGATTACAACCAAGAAAACCCTGTACAGCAGTCCTACTCTGATACTTGCAAAGTCGCCATGAGTCACAATCCACCAGATTTGATATTTGATTGGTATTTTGTAGTGTGGACGCACCCATATTTATTTCATCAGCTGATGTAGATTTAGGTTGTTGCAGGATTTTGCTATTTTAAGCAGTGCCACAATGAACATTGTCATATCTATCTTTCTGCATGTAAGCCGTCACATGAGGGACAGACATACAGAAGAGCAATTGCTAAATCAAAGAGTACTGCCATTTGAATTTTGGAGAGGGCCCTCCAGTGGCCTTTGAGCAGGTTCCGGAGGCTTAAACCCCAGCAAACAGTGTGTTAGCCAACGCCTGTTTCCTCCTACCAGGGCTGAAAGTGATATTTAAAACATACTTGGCACTCTGATAGATAGAAAATTGCATCTTACGTATATTCACATTCCTCTGATTTGCACCAAAGGGTTTTTATCAGTTGTTCGTATATTTTACTCTGTGAAATGACTAATCTTTTGCTAAACCTATGAAAAGAACAATCATTTTAAAGCAGAGATTAGTTTGGGGTTTTTTTGTTTCATATTTAATTTTTACAATGGTAAGACATTTAAGCAGTCCCAGTGGTGTGACGGAAACCTTGGTGAGGTAGTGGTTAAGTGCTATGGCTGCTAGCCAAGAGGTTGGCAGTTCAAATCCACCACGTACTCTTTGGACACTGTTTGGGGGCAGTTCTGTTCTGTCCTGTTGAGTCACTATGAGTTGGAAGTGACTCCACGGCACTAATTTATTTATTTATTTTGGTGGTGCAGTGGTTAAGTACTTGAATTATTATCCAAAAGATTTTTGGTTCCAACCCCCCAGCCGTTCTGCGGAAGAAAGATGTGGCAGTCTGCTCCAGTAAAGAGGCAGTTGTATTCTGTCCTTTATGGTCACTGTGAGTTGGAATCCACTCCAGGGCAATGGGCTTTCCCAGGGAAGTCGGAAACACATGATCGCTGGACTGCCCTGCAGGAAACCCCCGCATCTCGCTACCCAACAGTGGCATCCTATGAATCTAGAATGAAAAAGAACCACAGAGCCTGGGCTGGAAGCTGGCGAGCACCGGGCTGGGGCTGAGCCTTTCTGAACCACAAACCTGTCTTAACTTTTAGAGCCATCCACTTGACAGCTAATGACCCGGTGGGAGAGCCCCCAGGGAAAGCTTAGAAGGGCCCCGGGGAGCACAGTCTTGGGCCCCCCACCCCTCGTGAAGACGTGGTACCTGCGCAGGGCTCCTTACACTGGTGGCGTCCTCCGACCTGGCCTGCTGTGCGCCGGAGGCTGTTTTGGAATGAACTGCTCGGATTTGTTTTCTGTTTGTTCTTCACGTGAAGGGGTTTCTATTTCTGCTAAGGACCCTCCCGGCTGAAGCACGCTGTTTGGGAAAGGCAGTATTTGCTAAACCCTCTGGAGGCTCCAGGCTCCTGGAGGGGGATCAGTATCCCCGCTGCCCGGTGAGGAGGCTTTGTAGTATCGACTTGCTGTTTGTGTTTCAGACGCTAAGGGAAGGTTTGCTCCTAATTAAAGGCGTAAATGCTTTAATCCCTGGCCTGAGGGCTTCCCATAGCGCATTAGGCATTAGCGGTATTAGGAAGGAAATGGATTGTAATCCCTTTAATATAAGTCTGGAGGAACCCGAGGGCTTCTCCTTTGGGAGGAGCATTTCCTCCCATGATTTAACAATACTAACAGGCTGAATTTGCATAGTGGGAAACTTGGGGCCCAGCTTTTCCTCCCGGGGACAAAGTCTCTCTCGGATAGGCTTTACTGAGGCGCCCATGCTCTGGTTTCCATCAACTGAATGAAGGTTGCAACCATTAGGCTCCTACAGTATACCAGGTCAGGTGAAGAATAAGGAGCTAACTGTGCTTGACTTTTCCTTTTCACACCCAGACCGGGGAATAGATACTGGGCTGATCATTTGATCCATGAGAAAACGAAGATTGGAATTTCCTCAGTAGAGAAATGCTTGTGGGGAGCCTTTGCTGTGCCCCATACTTCCTATGGAATCCACGGTGGTGCAGCGATTGAGCGCTATGGCTGTAACCGCAAGGTCAGCAGTTTGAGTCCTCCAGGCACTCCTTGGAAACTCGGTGGGGCACTTACACTCTGTCCTATTGTGTTGCTGTGAGTCAGAATCAACTCAAAGGCAACAGGTTTTTTATTTGTATTTTTTGGTTTACTTCTTACACACACTTTTAGTGAATCCTGTCCACACAGTCCTATGCCTATACATGTCTGTGTCTACTGTGTGTGTATGCTTCTTAATAAAGGTTAGTTCAACATAGAACTAACTTCTAGAAATCCACTTATACTCGTACAGTAATGCAACTTAGTTTATCCTGGACTACACAATTCAAATTCAAAACCTGTATGTGATTCAGGCTTTGGAAAAACAAGATTTGCTTACTGATTTATCATTCATCCCTTACAAAGCAACAAAGCCCACAGCAGACAGCAAGAACCATGAGAAATTTACCTGTTTTTTTTTTTTTTTAAATGACATATTGCACACTAAAAATGGATACCACGTGACCTTTGGCCATGTTTCAGTGCCAGCTTACAGAAAGATTCAATAACTAAGCTGCAGACTAGACTGGAAGAAGCCTATGCATACACAACACTGTATTTTAATTTCCAACATAGCAAGGAGGAAACTGAGGCCCCCATGAGTGGTTTGTGCTGGCTGTACAGCCTGCTGGTGACAGACCTATGAGCCTGCTCAGCCTTGTTCCTGTCACCATTGATCATTGCCTCAGCCTTGCTGCATGGACTTGGAAGCCAAGAGATTCTGCAGAATCTGCATCATAGTGAAGGCAGCAAAAAGGATGGGCTTCTTCTGAGCTTGTGGATTCCGTGACTTCATCAGCCCTCTGGCCTGAGTCTTCCCCTGTTGCCATCAAGCACCCCTTACGGGAGGCAGCAGGATGCCCTTTGGTGCCAGAGAAGCACTGGGCTTCAAGAGTTGCAGTTGCAGATTTAGACTAGTGCTTTAAATATATAGGTTGGACAAGTGTTAGTTGAGTAGATACTGGAAGTAAAGAATGAAAAAAAAAGTGTACTGTCTCAGGGTAAGGAAAGCAGATAGAGTTGCAGAGAGGCGGGTACTTGGAGTTTTCTATGGAAGACTGACCTAGATTGTAAACTTTCACTTAATCACAATTTAAAAAAATTAAAAATATATGTACAGGGTGGTAGTGTGGTACACTTTGATGTCCAGGCATTTGAAGCTTGTGCTAGACTCCAGCCTGGACTGAGCATCTACTGAAATGGGCTAGATGCTGTTGACTTTGGAATCTTCAGGGAGGCAAGCAACACAGATGCAGGCTCTAAATGAGGTCCAAAACAAGTGATCAGGATCTAGAAGTGTGACAGGCCTGTGTGCAAAGCTTGGCTTCCCACCTGTGGGCAAGTTACTGAACCTCCATGAGCCTCAGTTTCCTCCTCTATGTAATGGGGTGATAATACCTTGTTGAGTTGCTAGAATGACACCTAGGCCAGTGCCATCCAATCAATTCTGACTCAGCGACACTACAGGGCAGAGTAGAACTGCCCCGTAGAGTTTCTAAGGAGCACCTGGTGGGTTTGAACTCTTGATCTCCTGGTTAGCAGCTGTAGCACTTTACCACTACGTCACTAGGGATTCTTTGAGAGGACAAGCTTCCCTGTACAATGCAGATTTAGACTTGTGCTTTAAATATATAGGTTGGACAAGTGTTAGTTGAGTAGATACTGGAAGTAAAGAGTGAAAAAAAACAGTGTGCTGTCTCAGGGTAAGGAAAGCTGATAGAGTTGCAGAGAGGCGGGTATTTGGAGTTTTCTATGGAAGACTGACCTGGATTGTAAACTTTCACTTAATCACAATTTAAAAAAATTAAAAATATATGTACAGGGTGGTAGTAGTTCCACGGTAAAATTCTTATCTTCCATTCTCCTTGGGTTCGATTCCTGGTAATGTACCTTGTACATAGCCACCCCTGTCAGTGAGGCTTATAGGTTGCTATGGTGTCTGAAGAGGTTTCTGCGGCATTTCCTAAGATGGGCTAGGAAGAAAGGACTGGGGATCTCCTACTGAGAATCAGTCAGTGAAAACCCCGTGAATCATACCCGTCTGGTCCACAGCCAATCACAGGGATGACACAGGACCAGGCAGTGTTTCATTCTGTTACATGTGGGTCATCAGGAGTCCAAGACATTCACAAAGAGAACTCAAAATACGATCCAGAGCGGGGTTGATTCTCACAGCGTTGCTGACTGCAGCAATATGAAGTACAGATATCCAGAGTGTTTAGAGACTGCTGCCCTGGGACTGTAACAGTGAAGCTCTCAGCTGCTAACTGGAAGATTGGTGGTTCAAACCTATCAGCTGCTCTGCAGCAGAAAAGACCTGGCAACCTAGTCCCATAAAGATTACAGCCTAGGAAGCTCTATGGGGCAGTGCAACTCTGTCATATAAGGATGGTCTCAGTGAAAATCAATTCAATGGCTTACCACAGGAACTTTTATAACAATGTAACAGTAATTTTGTGTCATGCTAAGCATGTAATCTGAAAAGATGGACTATGTGAAGAAGAACAGGGGCTCAGGATTGGAGGCGGACTCATCAACAACCTGTGTCACGCCACTGTCTTACTTGCTGAAAGTGAAGAGAACTTGAAACACTTACTAGTGAAGATCAAAGACCACAGCCTTTGGTACGAATTACACCTCAACATCAACATAACACAAATCCTCACAACTGGACCAATAAGCAACAACAACACCATGATAAATGGAGAAAAGATTGAGGTTGTGAAGGATTTCAGTTGACTTGGATCCACAATCAATGCCCATGGAAGCAGCAGTCAAGAAATCAAGAGATGCATTGCACTGGAGAAACCCACTACAAAAGATCTTTTTTGAAGTGTTAAAAAGCAAAGACATCACGTTGAAGACTAAGGTGCACCTGAGCCAAGCCATGGTATTTTCAGTTGTGTCATAGGCATATGAAAGCAGGACAGTGAACAAGGAAGACGGAAGAAGAATTGATGCCTTTGAACTGTGGTGCAAGAGAATGTTGAGTGGACGGACTGCTGAAAGAACAAACAGATCTGTTCTGGAAGGAGTACCAACCACAGTGCTCTTTGGAGGGAAGGATGGTAAGACTATGTCTCATATAGTTTGGACATGTTGTCAGGAGAAGGACATCATGCTTGGTAGGGTGGAGGGTCAGTGCAAAAGAGGAAGTCCTTCAGTAAGAGGGATCAACACAGTGGCTGCAACAATGAGCTTAGGTGTAACAATTGTGAGCATGGCTTGGACCAGGCAATGTTTCATTTTGTTGTGGACAGGGTCACTATGAATTGGAACCAGTTCGACAGCACCTGGAAACAACAACAATAATTTTTTGTCTGTTGAATCTGATAATAAAAACATGGAGTTTATATTTTGTGTGTCTTTGTCATTTTATTTTATTTTATTTTTTAATAATGTATTTTTATTTTACAAAAACATTGCTTTTACAAAAATAATGAATTAACTATTTAAAAACATTAGTTCCTGGTGGCATGTGTAGTGGTTAAGTGATACAGCTATTAACCCAAAGGTCAGCAGTTCAAATCTGCCAGATGCTCCTTGGAAACTCTAATGATCAATTTTACTCTGTCCTGTAGGGCTCCTGTGAGTTGGAATTGACTTGATGGCAATGCGTTCTCTTGGTTTTCATCATAGATGGAGACCTAGTGGCATAGTGGTTAGGAGCTGAGCTGTTAACCAAAAGGTCAGCAGTTCAGATTCACCAGGTATTCCTTGGAAACCCTATGGGGTAGTTCCACTTGTAGCAACCCTATAGAGTTGCTACAAGTCAGAATAGACTAGACAACACCTAACAACAGCACCATAGTCAATCTGAGAAGCTCTAGATTGATTGATCCCTAAGAGTCTTTCCATCTGTAAAGGCCTCAAATGCTATTTTCATCTCTGCCTCCTCCTTGCTGGATGATGACCTTACAAAATAGGCTTCATGCCTCTGTATTTTCTCATCTGTAAAGCAGATCTAATAACAAAAATTTGTAAAAAAAAAAAAAATTCTTTACCATCAAAGACCAGGAGAGAAACCTATGCACAGAATAAAGTTATTCTTGCTCCCTGAGCTAGCTCGAAGACAGAATTCTTGATTCAATAAAACATCACATTGCATTCAGTGAACATCTTGACTAAGAGAGCTCTCAAGTCCAGCTCAAGTTTTGCTGCCAAGTTACCACGTAGCCTAAAGCAAGTGTCTTTCTCTCTCTGATCTTTGTCTCCTTAGCAAACAGTAAAGGCATTGAAGATGACTACGACATCCCAAGATTCCAGCATTCACTTCCCAGAGCTGCAGGTGGATTTGCTCAGTAAGTGAAGAAATGTTCTGGCTCGGTTCCTGGAGTACAAACCAAATTCAAACCACTGCCGTCAAGCCGACTCCAACTCATAGCCAGTCTACAAGACAGAGTAGAACTGCCCCATAGACTTTCCAAGGAGCACCTGGTGCATTTGAACCGCCAACCTGTTGGTTAGCGTGGTGTTACTTAACCACTACACCACCAGGTAACCGCAGTGGATATTTAATAGACAGTTGTGGGCTGATGGAAGAGTAAATGAGTGTGTATGAGTAGAGGAGAGGCACTTCCCATTGTGAAAAACCAAAAGGAAACAAAACAAAATGCCAACTCAGCTGGGAGTCCTATGTGCTTCCTAAAAGTTGTGGAGATCAGGTGAAGACATGGGTTCATAGTTAATTGCAGAATGGCTAACTTTCCAGACAGTCCTATGTGCTTCCTAAAAGTTGTGGAGATCCGGTGAAGACATGGGTTCAAGCACTGCACCCAAGAGAAAGGTGAAGAGTGAAACCCAGGATTCGGGTAGTAGATCTTAACCACATGGCATCTGCCATTCTGGTACTGGAAAAGTGGGCACACCTGATCTTTGTGTTCCAGGCCCAAGAAGAGAAGCAATGGATGCCTAAAAGAAAAGCCATTTTCGGCCTGGAAAGACTCAGCTCTCAGACCCATCACAGAGAACTGGGTCCAAGAAAGGCAGTCCTTCCCATGCAGTTAATGAGATCCGGGCATAACACTTTAGGAGGCATTCGCCTTTAGGCTTTTAATGAGATTTCCAAATGAGGGTGTGCACACAATCTTTTGTGTTTCTGTGCTTGTGGGTGGGTGTGAGAGTGCTGGTTTATTTCAAATACATATTAAAAGCACACAGTTTCTTTTAACTCTGCTTTGGTCTTTCTTCGAGGTTTAATACACATCATAGTGTTCAGACTGTGAATGTGATCTCTCATCTCCAGGCTGCTCTCACTCTATCCAAGGGCTATTGTGGTGAACAGTTCACAATTTATGATGCTTTCAAGCAAGGGAAACAACCAGGAATGGGCTGCTTTCCCTGTTTTCCTGACGAAAGAGATCCAAAGGGGATGAGACACAATCTTTAATGGTTTTACATGGTTTTACAAAATTAGGCTTCTGAGTGTGTTGGCCGGCGTTTGTCTAGAGTGTAATGCTGGGGTCTTATCCTTAACTGAATCAAGTGAGGACACCTGGCACATGACTACCAGTCTTCAATCATGACTTCTAAACATAAACACAGATGGATAAAAGATGACTTGTCCTTGGTGTTTTTATTGGTATGATTAGAAAAGCTTCTTGATGATAAAGATGCCAGTCTAATGAGGAAACACTTGTGTGTAATAGTTAATTGCAGAATGGCTAACATTCCAGACAGTTTTAACTAAGACTTCACCTCTTAACTTCTTGGCACACCCCAAACAAGAGGTAGCTACCTGGACCTATGATCCATATCTTATGTACTGTTTACCACTTGGGCAGTCTTTGCTATATATTCTATCATGAAGCCAAGGGTAACTTCCCTCCCAGGCACTCATGGCATCTGAGGCCAACGTCTGCAGTGCTCCCAAAGTACCCAAACACTCTTAAAATCTTGTGAGCAGCCATCTAAGAGACGACTGTTGGTCTCTATTTGTCTGCAGCTAAAGAGAAAGGAAGAAACCAAGATTCAAAGAAAAAACTAGTCTGCAGAATCAATAACCTGCAAGAATAACCACATCACCTACCTTGAGACCAGAAGAACTAGACAGTGCCTGGCTGCCACTCCTGACCATGCCTACCAAGGACCCAAGGAATGGTCCCAGAGAGAACGGGGGAAAATTGTAGAACAAAATGCAAATTAATCTTTTAAAAAAGGCCAAACTTACTGGACAGTAGAGACCAGATGAAACCTTGAGACTGTCGCCTGGCGGTGCTCCTTAAATTTGGAAATCAAACCACTCCCAGATGTCACCTTTCAGCCATATGACAAATTGACCTGTAAAATAAATAATATCATCTGTGAGTACTGCGCTCCTCAAAATAATTGTCTGGATGAAACAAAATGATTAACATTTACCTGAGACCGAAAATGAGCAGCAAAGGGAGACACGGCCACTAAATTAAAGGAAACAGAACAACCAAAGTGGAAACAATGAGAATGCTGATATATTGTGAAGAGTGTAACCAGTGTCACTGTATAGAAATTATTAAATGAGGACCTACGTTCCTGTGTAAATTTTCACCAAAAATACAATTAAAAAAAAAATTTTTAAGTACCTAATAAGTGATGTATAGGAGAGGAGAAGAACAGGAGGAAAGTAGAAGAAAACAACAGTTTGCAAGTTGGAGCTGGTAGTCTCTGAGATAACAAGGCCCAAACTGCATCTTGTGTCTTCCTCCTGTCTCAGTGGGTCCATCAAGTGTGGATTTCTTGAAAATTTGAAGTTCTGTCCCACATTTTTCTCCGTTTCTATCAGGATCCATTTTGTGGTCCTGACCAGAAGATTCTGTAGTGGTAGGTGGGCACCATGTAGTTCTTTGTAGTCTCAGGGTACAGGAGACCATGGTTCATGAAGAGTCTTGGGTCTCTGTAATAGTGCAAGTTATGTGTCAGTTTGCCTGGTCTGTGATTCTCGCTGGTTTGGCAGATATGATGTAATCATCATTCACAATGTGATCTGTTGTGAGCAGCCAGTCAGCTGAATGGGAGCTTCCTTAGGAGTGTGAGCTGCATCCAAGATAATATGGATGTACAGGGAAAGTTTGCCTTCTCTGGAGCCTGCGTCCGACTTCTCATCCTCTAACCTCTGGTTCTTGGGCTGTGAGCCAGCAAGCAGCCTGCAGGCTGATCTATGATTTGGGTTCTTCAGCCCCTGCGACTAAGTCACGAGAAGCCTCCAGCCTGACATCTGACCTGTGGATTTGAGACTTGCCGGACTCCAGAATTGCATGAAACATTTCCTTGGAATAAATTTCTCTTTGTATGCATACGTGTGTATGTGTGTGCACGTGTGCGTGTGTGCACACATATGTTACGTCTATGGAGGTAGAACCTTGGTGGCACAGTGGTTAAAAGCTCAGCTACTAACCAAAAGTTCAGCAGCTTGAATTCACCAGCCACTCCTTAGAAAGCCCGTAGGACAGTTCTCTTCTGTCCTGTCATGCTGCTCTGAGTCAGAACTGATTTGATGATAGTGGATTTGAAGAGATACACACACACACACACACACACGCGTACATATTCACTCCTCTTCAAAACTCAGGCTAAGACAGTTTTCCTTCCTTCTGTTTCATAACAGGTGAGTAGTGACCAATAGTTCTATTTTTAAGGATGTTGGATTCAGTCCAGTGCTTTTTCTTGACACAGCTTGTGTTGTTTTATTCATTCTATTAAAGCAGTGTGTTATACGCATTGATTTTTGTATGCTGAGCTGCTTTCACATTCCTGGACTAGATCTGATTCATACAGAGCCCATGTTTTGCTGAGTAGAACTGTGCCCCATACAGTAACACAAAAATAAAACTCAATGCCATCAGGTCAATTCTGACTCATAGCAACTCTGTAGGACAGAGTGGGACTGCCTCATAGGGTTTCCAAGGTATGCCAGCACTGACCTCTTGGCTAGCATCCATAGCTTGTAACCACTGTGCCATCAGGGTTCCCAACACAAAATAAGGGCCCAATAAATACTGGTGAGTGGTGAAGGAAAGTGTCATGGAGGAGGTGGCCCTTAGAAAAAGTGGAATTTCAACAAGGGGAGGAGGGATGAACCAGCCTCCAGGCAACAAAGGTGTGGAGCGGATATAGTGCGAGGTGGTTCCAGTCACGGGATCTGACGTTATTATCTACAAGGAATTCTGTTTACCTCTCTCTCCTGGAAACAGACTGATTCCAAAGAATGTTGGGAAGCCCGGCCTCCCAGCTACCTGCCAAACCTGTCAGAGCTCAGGTTGGCTCAGGCGCTGCCAGGGGCTCAACGAGGGGCAGAGTAATGCTCACACAGCCCTGCCCTTCGCAGGGCTGGCCCCCACCGGTGTCACAATGGCCCAGGGCATCATGCTCACTTCAGACAGGTGTGGTGGTGCAGAGGCCCCTCCGTGTGACAGCAGCATCTAGAGCTGGAAAGACAGCAGCACTGTCATCCCTTGGCAAAGGGAGGGTAAGGCCTATTTGCACTGCAGATTGTCCCCAGCCCAGAGGAATATCTGTGTATAACATCAACAACAAAAAAAAAGAGGACGCTGGGAAGAGGCTGAGGTATAGCAACCCCATGCCGGGTCATATCCTGCTGAACAGAGTGGAGCATTGCCAATGAAGAACCCAGCTCTATGCACGCAAGATGGGTCCAGCAGCTCAGAGAGCGTGCTGGGGCTTGGGCAGTAAGCCTTTTCTTAGGGTCTCAGGGATGGAGATGGGCTACAGGGGCAGGGTTGAGACTGTCACTGTTGTTGGCTGCCATTAGCCCCCAAGGCATGACAACTCTGTGCACCGCTGGTGGCAGGCCTACCATCTGTCCTTGTTCAACCGCAAAAACAAGTTCTGTGCTTCTGGGCTGGCAAGCCTCTGACTCCTCCTAGGCTTTAACGTCACATCCTGTAGGCAGCGCAGAGCCCTGGCTCAGTGAGTCCCGTGCGTTGGCGGCCAGGCCAGCACTTACTGGCTACTGAGAACCATTCTGCACATAGCTTGGCAATTCAGCCTCTGGGACATTATGTTGATAGTGTGATACAAGCTGTGGTGAGAGCACTTAACCACAGAAATTGGCAAACACTATAAACCAGGGTTTGTTTCCCCCCAAAAGTTGGTTTTTGAAACATTTTTTTAGTTCACCACTTTCCTCGCTATCAGGTTGGCCTCAGCTTGGCAGATAAATCTGATGCCTTAAGCAGCATCAAAACCCTGTTCCAGGCCCTTGGCCAGGGCACAGATGGGTAAGGTGCAGGGTAAACACACAGGGAATGGGATAAACACGGCTAGGACAGAGCTGGGACGGTGTGGGCACTGGGGCTTCTTTGCTGGGGCAGAAACAAGGCTAACCCCCTTGTCTGTGTCCAGGTCCTCTGCCATGGCAGGTGTGTCGCACCCCGGACAGGTGAGTACGGGCTCTCTGGGGCTCCTTTTGGTCAGCATTCTGCAGTGACGACAACAATGATTTTTGCAATAAGCAGGGAGGGCTGAGTATTTACAATGTTCTGAGCCTTCATTTCGTCCTTCAGCAGGTGTTTATTAGGCAACCAGGGTGTGCCCGACACTCTTCTGGGCTTTGGGACTGCAGGGTTCCCTAAGACAAGGCCCCGATCCAGCGTGCCTCATCAAATCGATTACAGTATCCCACGATGAGTGCAGCAGCAGAGAATGCGAAATGCGTTCTGAAAGCTCTGAGGGGAAGGGTTTGCATTCTTAGGGGTGGAGAATAAAAGGTTGATTGGCCTGCTCTGGGGAAGGGACATTTCACTGTGGTCTTAGGACATACATAGGAGGCAGCAAGGAGAGTGCCCAGCATTTCCAGCAGGAGAAAGCATCCTGTGCCAGCTTGTGGGAAGAATGGAAAGGACTGTGGCTGCAGCAATGGGCTCAGAAAGGGGTGCCCATGGGGATGACCTGGTAGAAGTAGATAGAGGTCAGATCCTGAAGGGCTTGGAATGCCAGGCCCAAAGGTCATCTCTTTATCCAGCAATGGAGTGACATCGAACGGCTCTAAGTGGTAAAGGACAAGGCAAGGTCTCTGCTGTGTGTTGTTCTCCCTTGTCCTTTAGGCCCCTGTGGATTTAGACATATACCAAAGCTCGTACATGATCGACTATCAGCCTTACAGGGAGCACAAATACTCCAGCGTCCCAACGAGAGAGGTACGAAGGCCACTCACCCTTGGCCCACATTCAATCCCCCACTGAAATCACGTTGCTTTGCATTTCATTATGAGTGTGGATACCGGGGACACTTATTTTAGAAAAACAGTCAGTGGTGTGAAACCTGATTTAGAATTCTTTTATGTACGTGTGTGTGTATGTTTTAAAATATACATCAAATATGTCACACACATGAAAGATTATAAATAAGATATGTTTACAGTGTAGGTAACATTGATAAAGTGATGTACCTATTATTGGTCACCTTTCAGAATACGATGGTAACTTATACCCCCTGGATGCACCTTTCTGATTGTACCCCCACCACTTAGAGAGGGAGCTATTCTGGGTTTGGAGTTAACTGTTCCCTCGCTTTATAGTCTTCCCATACATGCATCCGTTTGAGTCATCTAGTGTGGCCACCACAGAAGTACCCCAAGTGGGTGGCCTTAACAGATAGAAATGTATTTTCTCACAGTTTAGGAGCCTTGTTGTTGTGTTGTTACAGCCTTCGAGCTGTGTCACTCATAGTGACCCAGTGCACAACAGAACGAAACCCTACCCGGTCCTGCACCGCATCCACAGTTGTTTTTATGCTTAAGCCTCTTGTTGCAGCCATTGTGTCAATCCATCACGTTCAGGGCCTTCTTTTTTGCTGACCCTCCACTCTACTAAGTCTGATGTCCTTCTCCAGGGACTGATCCCTCCTTATAACGTGCCTGAAGTATGAAATTCCAATTCAGGATGCCAGCTCCAGAGGAAGGTGTCTGTCTCTTTGAGCTTCTGCTTCAGGGTGACTTTCACATGGCTTGGCATCTTTTTTCCCCATCTCTCCTTGCTAGCTTGTCTTTTAATCTCATTTATATCTCAAAAGAGATGGACTCGGTGCACCCCACAACACATTCCTAAATGGGATTCTAACTACAGACATAGAGGTTAGGATTTACAACACGTATTTTGCAGGGACATCAATCCATAAAGGTGTATCCGTTTCACAAATTGTTTAGTTTTACTTTTGTGGACCTTTATTATAAATGGGATCATATTGCTGATATGCTTCAGTGACTTTTCCATTGTTGCTGAATGTTCTGGTATATTTGTTCCTCTGCTGTTGAGTAGTATATGATATGAACATGCCTCCATGTATTCAGTTCTTCTGCTGTTGACAGGCATCTGTAAATTATTTTCTTGTCTTCCTAATTCCCCACCTCCAAGTGCTGCTGTGAACAGGTAGCTCTGCCTGATAGGCCAGGCTTATGTATCTCAGAGGTGCAGTCTCATAGGGTGTTAGGTGACATTGTTTTCTAAAGTGGTTGCACTGGTTTCCATTATCACTTGTAGTACTCGGTCGCTCCTGTCACTCTGCAATTTTGCCATGACTTGATATTATCAAACTGTAATTGTCAATTGAGTGGGTATGAACTAATATCTTCAGAGTGTCTTAAGCATTCTTTTACTAATAATGAGGTTGAGAATATTTTCATGTTTCTGGAGATCTGTTATTCTGTGAAATGATTATTCATGTCCTTTGCCCATTTTTCTATTGGGCTATCTTTTTCTTCTTCATTTGTGGACATTCTTTAAAATACTACCGTCATCTCTCATCTCAGTTCTTATACAGGTGGACAGAACTCTTCTCCAGTACGTGGTTTGGCTTTTCACTCTGTCTTTTGATGAATAAAAAACCCACTACCGTTGAGTCGATTCTGATTCATAGTGACCCTAGAGGTCAGAGTAGAACTGCCCCATAGAGTTTCCAAGGAACGCCTAGCAGATTTGAACTGCTGACCTTTTGGTGAGCAGACGTAGCAATTAACCCACTACATCACAAGAGTTTCCATTTTGATGAATAGAAATTCTTATTTTTAATATAATCAGATTTACCAACTATTATCATGGCGACCCTAGGCTTGGCTTTATCAACTATTATCATTCGTGTATGCCTGTTTTAAGTCTTGGTTAAAAAGTCCTTCAGTATTCTGTAGAAAATCTTTTCTATCTTGAGATATCCCCAGTGAAGATAAGGAATCTGCACAAACGATGGTGGCATATTTTCCAAGATGTACTGTCTCATGAAAATCAAGTGAAGAATTATAATATACATGATTGTGTGCAACTGGGAATGGGGATAACATGCACATAAGTGTTTATATTCACAGAAAATATTTCTGCAAAGAACACACAAAATACCTACAGTGGTGGTTGCCATTGGAGATGGGAATTAAGAGAGGAGGAGGGTGGGAAAGAGACTTACTTTACTGTGTTGTATATCAAATACAAAATTCTATATATTACCATTCAAGCACTAATTGACATTAAAAAAAAAAAAAATTCAAGCACACTTTCCTACCTACTTCCTAGGAGAACGGCACTATCTTTGTCTGCTCTTGGCCGTCCACTCATGCCTGATTTTGTTCCACAGCTGGCGAAGCTCAGTGCTCAACTCCGAGCCAAAGAGTTTTACAGAGCACTCCCCAGCCCCCACCCCAAGCTGGTGGATGGATACCCTGCCTTCAGAAGACCCCACATGACCGCCAAGGACCTAGGCCAACCCGGCTTCTTCCCACCACCAGACGGTGCAGCCACAGCAGAGGACCAGGACGAGTTCACCAGTACACGTCATTCCACAAACCCAGATGCCAAGGCTCTGTACCCTCCCCAGGACAGTCATGACTGGATTCACCAGAATGCTGACTTCCCATGCCTCCTGGAGCCTGAGCGCCAGCCTGCTCCAGAGGAAGGCAAAGGCTACCTGCTACTACCTGGCTGTGCCTGTCCTCATCACCAGATGCCCAAGGTCCCTGTCTTGTACCGGTGGGGGCCCTTGATGCCATTTTACCAGTAGGAAGATGAGCATACTCTCCAAGGACTTGGTGGAGATCCCACATCCACTGACCTGCCCTCTAGTACTGAAAGAGGAACCAAAAATACAACACTGGGAGGAGGTTCTAGAGTCTAGGTCTGGGGCTATTCTTGTTCTGTCTTCTTCCCTGGCTTCCATGGGGCCCAGCCTCCCCAGGGAGAGGGAAGTGAGAGCGGAGAGGGAGAGAAAACCTTCCATTGTGGAGGAATGACATTCGTTTTGTTTCACTGTGGTGAAGAATCCTCTGTGAAGAGTCTCACTATGTTGGGGGTTCACTTACAAAGTGGGAGACCTCTGCGTCGGTTCTTTCTGGGTTAGGCACTCACTTGCAGAGTGAGAACAGTCCTGTTTCCTGGAATCATCTGGGTGCTTGGGTGAGACTGTAAATCTCCAGGTGCTGTATGATAGCTTTTCCTCTCAATACTCCTATTTTAGGAATCCCCAGTGGCATAGTGGGGAAGTGCTGCAACTAGTCAAATGGTTGTCAGTTCAAATCCACCAGGTGCTCCTTGGAAACTCTATGGAGCTCTTCTACTCTGGCCTATAGGGTCACGCTGTAAGTCAGAATTGACTCGATGGCAGCGTTTTTTTTGTTTTTTTTTACTCCTATTTTACTTTATCCACCATTCCACCCCTTGAGTGTGGTAACAGTTTACCAAAAAACCAAACTGGTTGCCATGGTGTCAACTCTGACTTATAGCAACTCTATGAGACAGAGTAGAATTGCCCCCATAGAGTTTCCATGGAGTACTTGGTGGATTTGAACTGCTGACCTGCTAGTTAGCCCATGTAGTTCTTAACCACTATACCACCAGGGTTTCCACTAACAGTTCAGAGGACATCACTTCTTCTTTGTTTTAGTTACATTAACTATAAATATTGCCACTCAACTTCTTTGTTTTAGTTGCATTAGCTGTAAATATTGTCACTCTCCTTTAAAACTGAGTGTCATTTCATACCTTTTGTCTTGCTCCTTGGAGCATATATAGGCATGCGTATACATGTATATGTCATTTAGGAAATAGACTCAGCTGCTGTCACAAAGAGAACCAGAATACAGTAACTTGAACAACATACCAGCATGTTCCTACCTCATCTAACAGTTCAGTGGACTGGGAGGGTGGGCACCTCTGCTGTGGCCTCCTTCTCTGGGTCCAAGGTAGCTGATTCAGTTGTTGACATTTTTCAACCAGCAGGAAACACCAGGGGGCACACAAGTTTCCCATTAAGGCTACAACACATAAGTAATATTCTTCACTTTCAGCGCTATCACTATGGCTGAAGTTTAACCACATGGCCACACTAAATTGCAAGGAAGGCTGGGAAATACAGTTGGTATTCTGGGTGGCTACATGTCAAGCTAAAAAAGAGGAATTTGTTAGTATAGAGGAAGAAGAAGTCACAGCCATTGAGTTGATTCCAACTCATAGCAACCCTATAAGTCAGAATAGAACTGCTCCATAGAGTTTCCAACGAGCACCTGCCAAATTTGAACGGCCAACCTTTTGGATAGCAGATGTAGCACTTAACTGCTATGACATCACGGTTTCCTGTATAGAGGAAGGGAGTCAGGGGTGAATTTGGTGGATGACTAGCCATCTTTGCCTCAACCCATGAGAAGGTTTTACCTTTGGAATAATGCTATACGCCTGTACCTCCCCAGGAGCATCTTGTTCAAATGCAGATTTTGGCTCAGTTGGTCTGAAGTGGGACCAACATTGTGCATTTCCGGCAAGCTCCCAGGTAATCCCGATGTTGGTGAACAGAGGCCACACTTGAACAGCGATGACACCACAACTCTCTGCATCTCCACTTTCTCCCCATGAGCTATTACTTACACATTTACTTATTTTTAATCACTGCCCAGTCTTCCATTGAGCTGATGTGTTTTGATTTAGTCAGCCATTTCCAGTGGGGAGTCACACCTTTACAATGTCTCTCTGTCAATAATGCTGCAATAATTATCTATAAACATATACCCTTACAAATAGAATTGCTGGGTCACAGTGTGTGTATACGTCTAGTGTTAATAGGTACTACTGGAGTTTGTTCCTAAGGGTAGAACAGTCCCCATCCCACCAGCAGTGTGTGACAGTAACTTTTCCTGTCCCTTCAGCCAGCAAATGGATATTATAAATCTTTTCCTGGTGCCTGGCCACCACCAAAGACAGTCATGATGGGGACACAATGTAGAGTCCCTGAGCCAACATGAGAAAAAGAGGGGTGCAGCCTTAGAACTCTTCTAAAAGACCTGAACTGTTGGTCCAACAGCCTAGACACTCCCCTGGGAACATGATCTCTAGGCCTGCTGCTGTCCCTGACCAGAAACCAGTAATAAGGTCAGCTCCTCAGACAAGAATGGTCTGGACTCAGGGACAGAGTGTAACCATATGGTTTGTGCACTTTATGGTTCTGTGCATTTATAGGAGGTGGTCCCTGCCGGTCTCCTTCTAGATGGGAGAGAAAAGGGTAGAGAGAAGGGGACAGATGCTTACTGACGGGACGCTAGAAGTATGGAATGGAAAGGAGGAGTGTGCTGTCATTGGGTGGGGAAGAGCAGAAGGAGCTGCAGATAGGTGGGCATGCAAAACTAATTTGGATTGTATATTTTCACCTAATCACAATAAAAAAGGTAAAAAAAAAAACAACAAATCTTTTCCATTTTTGCTAACTTAATAGATAGAAATGATGTCTCATGGTGGTTTAATTAACAACTATTTGGTTACTGATGAGGCTTAGGAACTCTTGGGTCACGCAAACTAACCAACCAAAAGGTCACTGGTTTGAACACACCCAAAAGAAAGACATGCCAGTCCTGCTGAGGTGAGACGATATTCAGTGTAGTTTTGATTTACGTTGCTCTAACGGCTACTGATCGCAGGCATTCCCTCATGTGTCTCCTAGCTGCCTCTTTCTTTGTCTTTGTATCGTATCGTTTGCCCATTTTTTCAGTTGAATGATTTGTGTTTTTGTTGAAGTATTGGATTTTCTTGTAGATTGGAGAGATTAGAACTTTGTCTGATTTGTCATAGCCTCAAATTTTTCCCATTCTGTAGGTTTTCTTTTTCACTATTTTGGCAAAGTCTTTTGATAAATATACATGTTGAGTTTGAGAAGATTCCAGCTGTCTAGCTTATCTTCTGGTGTTTATGTATTGTTAGTCATGGTTTATATCCTATTTATGTCGGGCCTATAGCATTGACCCTATTTTTTCTTCCATGATCTTTATAAGTTTGTTTTTTCTTTTTAATATTTAGATCTTTGACCCATTTTGAGTTAGTTTGTGTGTATAGTGTGAAGTACGGGTCCTGTTTCTTTTCTTTTTTTTTTAACAAATAGACGTCCAGCTTTCCCAGCACTATTTGTTAAGAGATTGTGTTTTCCCTATTTAATGGACTTTGGGGGGCCTTTGTTGAATTTCAGGTTACTATAGGTGGATGGATTTACATCTGGACTCTTGATTCTGTTCCATTGCTGAATCTATCTTTCATTGTACTTAGTCATCTAGTGCTGCTATAACAGAATTAACACAAGTGAATGACTTTAAAAAGAGAAATTTTATTTTGTCACAACTCAGTAGGCTACAAGTCCAAGTTCAAGGCATTAGCTCCAGGGGAAGGCTTTCTCTGCTGGCTCTGAAGGAAGATCTTTGTCATCAATCTTTCCCTGGACTGAGAGTGTCTGAGGTGCAGGGACTCCAGGTCCTTTCCAAAGGACGTACTCTGCTCCCAGCACTGCTCTAGTGTCGGGAGCCGAAATCATCTTAAAGAAAATCTTAGAGAAATTTACTGGGCTAGGCTCACGTAAGAAAAATATTGTGCCAGCAAGGTCATGAGAACTGACTGCTTAGCAATATCCCAAGAAAGAATAACAACATGTGGCTGTCCTTGGATAGGGCTAATTATTAGATCAGAGGTTTTGAGAACTAGGGAACACAGATGCGTGAGAAAGACCAGAGTTAAGAATAAACAAAGAAGTGTGTGCTGTATAAAAGTTTGCTCAGAAAAGAAATAAACGTCTCAGCTTGACTGAGTCCCCCCTGATGTGATTGTTTCAGCCTTATTCAGCTCCCGCGCTTTCCCCTCAGCTCTGTTTGTCTGACGGCTGGTACCGTCACTCTAGTGATGATAGGAGGTCCCCAGCTCTCTGCTTAATTCCTTTTCTTACATATCAAAAGATTGCCTTGAGGCATAAAACAGTCTTATACCTTGAGTCCTGCCCCACCAACACAGCTGTCTCTCATCCTTCCACATTAACATCATAGAGGCATGGTTCACAGCATATAGGAACATCACACAATACCAGAAATCATAGCCTAGGCAAACTGCTACGCACATATCTGGAGGGACACAATTCAATACATAACAGTGCCAATACCAGGGAGACTATTTTGACTGCCATAGCTGTATAGCAGGTTATGAGATCAGGTAGTGTGAGTTCCTCCTGCTTTACTTTTTCAACAGTTCTTTAGTTATCCAGCATCTCTCTCCTTTCCATATAAAGTTAGTGATTAGTTTCTTCCATCTCTTTTTAAGAATGCTATTGCTATTTGGATTTAGACTGCATTGTACTGTGGATTGCCTAGGGTAGAACTGACATTTTCACAATGTTGAGTCTTTCTATCCATAAGCATGGTTTTTCCACTTAGATAGGTCTCATTTGGCTTCTTACAGATAGTGTTTTGTAGTTTTCTCATTTGGTTTCTTATAACAATGTTTTGTAGTTCTCTTTATGTATGTCTTTTACATCCCTGGTTAAATTTTTTCCTGAGTATTTCATTTTTTTAGAGGCTGTTATAAATGGTATTGCTTTCCTGATTTGTTTTTCATATTTCTCTTCACTGGTGTATAGGAATCCAACTGATTTTTGTATGTTTATCTTGTATCTTTCCACTCATCTGAATCTTTCTGTTAGTTCCAGTAGTTTTCTTGTGGAAAATCAGCAGGTGGAGGCAGGACAGAGCCAGCAAGGCTGTGTGCCAGAGGCTCTCTAGCTAAGTAGGTGGCTCAGCTTGTTGAGAAGGGACATGGGCAGAAGATGAGGTGTTGTAAGTTTCAAAAATCGACCACACACGTGGCTGGATACCACCACAGGACAACACCCCAGCACCCTGGAGAGGACAGAGCAAGACTAATTATAATTTGGATCCCTACAGCAGGGGAACACAGTGGCAGGGGGGACCCCAGGGTGGGATAAGGCTCAAGAGAGAAGAACGAGTTGAGACCCAGAAAGACAGAGATGCTGTGCCTTTCCACAGAGACAGTAGTCTGGAGGCTGATGACTCTGGGGTCTGTTTGGGAGCTGGCCATGAATGTTAACAAGTCTTGAGATTTGCTTCAGAAACCTCTCTGATATTTGGCCTTCCCTCTAGACCCCATGGATTCCTAGTGGCTAGTGCTTAAGAGCTCACTGCTAACCAACAGGTCAGCAGTTCAAATCCATCAGCCACTCCTTGGAAACCCTATGGGGCAATTAACTTGGTGGCAACGGTTTTATTTTGTTTCCAGATCCCACTGCAGCAGGCTGCCTCTCTTGGCATCTAGGAGTGCTCCCTGCAGCTCCTCAATACTTTGCCCAGAGAAATGTCCTTTGAATACCAGTTGCCACAGCGCAGACTCTGAGTCACAGAGTCTGCATATCAGAGTAGAACTGTGCTCCATAAGGTTTTCAGTGGCTGATGTTTTTGAAGTAGATCACCAGACCTTTTTTTTTGAGATACCTCTGGGTGGGCTCGAGCCTTTAACTTTTTGGTTAGCGGGCAAGTGTGTTAAGTGTTTGCATCACAGAGGAACTTTTTGAACATGGGCTGATTATAATCTCCCTGAATCATTACTACTCTGAAGAACAAAACCCAGAACACTCACTGCTGTCTAGTCGATTCCAATTCATAGGAACCATACAGACAGAGTAGAACTGCCACGTAGAGTTCCCAAGAAGTGCCTGGCAGATTTGACTGCAGACCTTTTGGTTAGTAGACAGAGCACTTAACCACTACGCCACCACAGTTCCCAGTCTATGTAAGTTCCTTCGTAAATGATACCAACACATCCCTCCAACCCCATCGCTCTGTCTTCCCTACGCATACCTTGCTATGAGCAGACATACATGTTTCCCTCATGTCTGTTTACTTGCTGTTTCTTTTTGCCTGCTGAAAATAATTTCTTCTACTTTCTCACAGTTGAAATACGGCCTCTTCTGACAATCCTATCCAGACCATCTCCTGTCCCAAACAGATTCCTATTCCTGTTTGTTCCCAAATCCCTCATTCTTAAATCTCTCAGAAGCATGCTATGGATCAGACGGTTCCATGAGTGAATAGTACCTAGCAAGCAGTAAGTGCTTAATAAATACTAGATTATTTTTAATTTTACGTTACTTCTTTACCTTTAAAAAAGTTTTATTATCTTTGTGTTCCATCCCCAGGGGCTACCATGTAGCAGCTGTGCATTATATATGGAAGGAATTCCTGGGAATGTTTGGGAAAAAGGACTTTCGAAGGAATGACGCAGCTCTTAGGCTTGAACCTCCAGACACTTTCTGTAGCTGCTCACCAGGCTCTTGTCTTCAGCAGCTACAGACTCTAGAAAAGGCTGTGTGATCTTTAGCCAGGAAGCCATCAGCACCTGGCGATGTCAGGTGAGGTTACCTGGCCAGACGAGCACGAGGATGGCCCCAGATTTTGCCCACTGAATACTATTCCCTACCAGCTGGAAGGAACCATGGTGGTACAACAGTTAAAACGTTCAGCTATTAACCAGAAGGTTAATAGTTCAAACCTACTTAGCAGCCGCAAGGGAGAGAAAGAAAGACCTAGTGATCTGCTTCAGCAAACTTTTTAGCCTAGGAAATCCTACGGAGTTCTAGTCTGCCACTTGGGGGCGCTATGATGGTCAGCTCAGCAGCATCTAACTCTACCACCACCACCAACTCTAAGGAGGGAGAAAGCAAGATTGTGGGAACTCCAGATTGAAGCTGGTATTTCAGTTGATACTCTGTGGCTTCCTAGTCCCAAACCCTGGTCAGGCCAGTATCTGTGTCGAGGAGATGCTACTTTGATAGGTGTTTTAATATTTCCAGAACAAGACTCTTACCCTATCTAATTCATTGCTGGGGCAGAGCAAGGCGGGCCACTAGCTTTTTTCTGGCTCCCCGCACCTCTCTGTCTGGCTTCATTCTTTTTGTATTTTTTAAGTCCTCAAGAGGTACCCCGACATATGAAGAGAGCATGGAATCTGGAAGCCACACCATGGAGGCGACCATGGTGCCACCTTGACAGGTCAGCCTGGGTCAGGTGCAGCGCATACCTTATCTAACTAAGTCCCCACCTTAGCCATTGAGTCAGTACAACTGTCACCCCTTTTTATGGCTGAAGAAATCAAGGGCTCAGGTGATTTGGCCAAATGTCACAGATAGGAACAAAGCTGAGATTTGAAAACTTGGCTTCTGCTTCCTAGAAAGCGTCACTTTTCTCATTTGTATAATGAGGATAATTACGCAGTCCTCACAAGGTACACAATAAGAACATAGGTGAATGCACATTTTTAAAATGCTAAAGGATTAATAAACTGTTTCTTTTGATGATTAATGTAAAAGCAAACGAAGGACAGCTGTTGAGCTGCACTTGCCGGCAGGTTCACCATCGCGCCCCACGGCATTCCCACCCCCACCGTTAGGTCACCCCCGTAGGGTGCTTTTGTCACTCCTTGGCCTGGGGAGGGGCCCTGCTGACCGGGCTGCAGAAACAGGACCGGGAGGCTCAAAGGCAAAACTCTTACCTGAGTCTATCTCTGAGTTTACAAAACACAGCCACAGATGCTATCTCCTTTAATTCTCATTTCATCTAGGTGACATAGGAATTCTTACCCCATTTCACAGAGGGGATAAGTAACTCACCGAGTGTCAGAGGAGAGGGGGCCGAGTGGGCACTGAGACCCCCAGATGTCTATTTTAGAGTGTCCTTTTCCACAGAAGTCACACACAGTAGATTCTGAGTTCTGAAAGTGACCTGGCAGGGATAGCAAACTGCCACGTGCCTTTAGAGCCCCTGATAAAATGAGGGGTTCAGATCTAGCGGGTGCAAGCAGCTTGCGATTGGCTGCTTAACCTACAGTCGTGGTTGAACACACCCAGCCGCTCTGTGGAAGACAGGCCTGGTGATCATTTCAGTAAAGATTATGGCTGAGAAAGCCGTATGGCATAGTTCCACCCTGTAACACATGAGGTCACCGTTCAGTGGGTTAGGTCTGGGGCAGTCTCGGGGAATCGGCATTCTATCCAGTCCATTTAAGGTTGGGTTAGTGGTGCTTGGTGATCCCATTTGGAGAGCAATGGGGGAAGATACAGTGATGTCTCGGAGGCAGAACACCGGTCAATCTCCACTGGAGATTAAAAACTTACAACTGGAGAGGAACGGCGGGGATGGGGGTGGGGGAGTGGGAGTAGGGGGGTGGGAGTGACTGTGACAACAACGGCTAGGTCAGACCAGATCAGCTCATGCACGGGACATGTGGAAATATCAGCGTTTTGGTTGAGCGAATGCCAGAAATTGTCTATTAACTGGCAAACACTGAAAAATAGAGACAAAAGGGAAGATTTTCTCAGCATAGCATAAAACCTACAAACCATTTAAAAAAAAAAAAAAAAGCTAAATTTCCCCCATAACGGTCAAAAAGGCTACATGGAAATAAAAATATCACCAAAAAAGTCAAAAGGCAAAGGACAAACTGGAAAATATTTGCAATGCAAAGGACAAAAGCCTCCGAATCCCTTAGACACAAAAAGACTGAAGATGCAGGAGAAGAGTTAATGTTTAATTCAGTCATTCAGCAAGTTTTGTTTTAACAGTTAGGAACCAGGTTGCTAAGAATCAGAATCAATGGCAACGGGTTTGTGTTTTGTTTTCTCTTATGGGTCAGGCACAACTCTTAAGTTCTGGGAATATAGGAAACTAAAACAAAACAATAATAACACAAGGAGATTCCTTAAGTTAGAGGCGATGACAATAAACCACATAAGGAAAATATGAGGTCTGACAATTAAGTTCCCGCACTCATCCTGGAAAAAGTGCTACGTACTGCTGAATATCACTATGGTTTCCTTGGAAGTTCTCTCCTTGAAAACCTACGCACCCACACCAGCGCCTAGTCCACCCTTCAAAGCAATTTTGGAACTCTTTTTCTGGAATGGCCATCAGAGCTGTCCTCCTATTACCCTTGATGTCCTGAATGTCATCAAAACGTCTTCCTTTCAACAGTTCCTTTATCTTTGGGTAAAGAAAAAACTCACTGGGGTCAGATCAAGTGAGTAGGGAGGGCCTTCCAATACAGTTATTTGTTTACTGGCTAAGAGCTCCCTCACAGACAGCTAGACAATTAAGTTCGGAAACTTGCTACCGTGCCTCGGTGTGCAATGGCCATACCAGAAAGACTCCAAAGTCGTTTTGCAGTGTGGACTAGGCGTTGGCGTCGGTTCGTAGCTTCCCAAGGGGAGTACTTACAAGTTGACTGCAGTGATATTCAGCAATGAGGTATGTAGCACTTAGAACAATTAAGTTCGCGGAGTTAATTGTCGAACCTAGTACACTGACGTGATTATTTCTGTAGAATAGATGCCTAAAAGTAGAATTGCTGCTGTCGAGGGAAACTAGCGTTCCAATTTAGAGAGATATTGACCAAAAATAATAATAATAATGCATAGAAACTGTGTTCTTGTCATCACACCTTTGGTTTGCACCGCAATCTCAGAAAAAATGAGACCTCGTTGTTGCTTTCCTCATGGTTCTCTGTCCACCAGAGGGGCTGAGTTCTTCTCCTTCTCCCCCTTCTACCTTCCTTTCTTTCCGTATCTGCGATTCACTTTTCAGGATGCACCTGCGTAAACCCATGGGGCTCCGGGAAGGGTAAATCCTTAAACTCAGGAAGCCTCCATTTCCTCTGAAAAATGAGATGATGTCTATCAAGGAGGTTGTGAAAAGTACATTTTCCAGTTTTTTTCTTGAGTCCAGATGCCCGTCAGATTCACTCCTACTCATGGCGACCGTACGCATGTCAGAGGAGGACTGTGCTATATAGGGATTTCAGGGCTGATTTCCCGGAGGCAGATTGCCAGGGTCGTTATGAGTCAGAATCTACTCGATGGCGGTAGGTTTGGGTTTTGTTTTATTTTGAAACTAAGGAGCCTCTGGGTAGATTCGACCTTCAGGTTAGTGGCTGAGTATTTGTTAACCTGTTTGCACCACGCAGAGAATGCGAGGGTTTAGACTTCATGAATATGAAGTACCTAGTACCAGAATCCATGGCAACAGGTTTGAGTTTTTAGCATAGGACCCGAAGCCCTGGTACTCCAGTGGTTAGTCGCCTGGCTGCTAACCAGAAGGTCCCCGGTTGAATTCACCTTGCTGCTCCTCGGAAACCCCGCGGGGCCGTTTTACGCTGTTCTGCAGGGTCACTATGAGTCACAATCGATTCGGTGGCAACGGCTATTGGGTTTTTTAGTACAGGACTGGATATACATCCTGCCTTCCAGAACTGTTTGCTCCTGAAATTCCCCAAGCAGGAACGGACTGCCCAGTAAACAAGGTAGGCTGCCTTTATTTGTGCTGATTTACTAATCTGTAGGGCACACTTTCACCTATTTTCACTACATGTGAAATTGTGCACTATAGATTTAAGTCAGTTAAGCCCGAGTGTGCCTTGCTTACCGTGAGCCCCTGCCCACTATGCTTACAGGTTAATCCGCCCCTGTGACCAGGGATCCCAGCTCGCTGCTGCTCAGCGGGTAGCGGCTCAGCCGGCTCCCTGCGCCCTGGGGCCCGGCGGATCCATTCACCCAGATGGCGCCGGGTGGGTGGTAATTAAGGACCGCGGTGGACCCCTGCTTCCCGCCCCTCTTCTTCCCGCAGCGCCTCCCTTGCACAACACCTCCATCGCTCGTGGTACTCTTGCCAGCTTCACGCATCGGCGTCACACAAGGACTTCTCACCGTACTCACTCCGTGAGATCTAGTGTCCCCCAAGCCCCAAGGCCCTTGCCGGAGAACCTCGAGAGCCCCGAGCTGCAGAGCGCCTGCAGAAATACTCTTCTTCCTCCCCAGCCAGGTTGCAGCCTCCAGCCGTTCCTGACTCCGCTCCCGGCTGCGCCAGAGATTCCAGGTCGCCCCTCCAACAACTGGTACTGCATCTGCTATCTTTGATCTCCAAACCCTGCGGCCACGCTGCGCCCCGGCTCCCCCGCAGCGACGGAGACCCGCAGCCTCTTGGGCCAACCTGCAGACCTACAGTTTAGGGTCAAAGTCCCGGAAGGATTTTCCGGCGTCACACTCCACAGACACCCAAACCAAAAACAAACCCAAAAAACCCCACTGTTGTTGAGTCGGCTGCGACTCATAAAACGCAAACCAAACCCAGTGCCATGCAATCAGTTCTGACTCGTAGCGATCCTGTAAGACAGAGTGGAACTGCCCCCACAGGGTTTCCAGGGCTGTAATCTTCGTCGCTGACTTTCTGGTTGGCTGCAGAGAGCTTTAACCGCGGAGCACCAGGACTCCTAACCCCACACGCGGCAGCCCCAGATTCCTTAGTATAACGTAGGATGTTTATCTGTTGATTTTAAAACCAGAGTACTTTCATATTTGCATAACATGACATTCCAGCTTTAATACCCGCCTCTAGTGCTGGTGGTGTAGTGGTTAAGTGTGATGGCTTCTAACCCAAAGGCTGGCAGTTCAAGTCACCAGACGCTCCGTGGAAACCCTTTGGGGTGGTTCTACTCTGTCCTTTAGGGTCCTTATGAGTTAAAATCGACTCTATGGCAATGGATTTGGGGTTTTTTTTGGTTGAAGCCTGGTCCATATGTGTATTCAGTGTCTACACTTTTGCAGGAACATTATAAAATTTTATAGTCCACATATTTTACTATTTTTTTCCCCTTAGTTTCTTCTTTTTTTCCTGTTTCCCTCATTTGCACTCCTTGAGTAACCAATAGGAACAGCGGGGGGGATTGTCGGACCTTCTCCCTGCTCATATAACCATAAATTTGGATATATTTAACCACGGCTGTATCCTAAGGTCGCCATGAGTCGGATCCGACTCGACGGCGCTTGGCTGGCATATGCTTTAACCCTTCTTTAATCCTTTAACCCACTTTAGAGCTGAAAAACTGAAGTTGTGGTTTTTTATTTTAAGTTTTAATTTGTCGTGTTTTCACTATGTCCCAGATACTATACTAAAAGGTGGCAGGAAACCCTGGTGACATAGTGGGTTAAGTGCTATGCCTGCTAACCAAAAGATCTGCGGTTAAAATCTCCCAGGCACTCCTTGGGGGTCGATGTGAGTCGGACCCAGGACCTGACTCGACAGCAGTTGGCTGGATTATAATAAAGGTAGAAACCTTGGTGGTGTAGAGCTAGATCTGCTCATCATGCAGGTTGGCAGTTTGAATCTACCAGGTGCTGCTTGGAAACTCTGTGGGGGCAGTTCTACCCTGACCTATAGGGTTGCTATGAGTTAGAATTGATTGAAAGGCAGTAAGTTTAGGTTGTTTGTCTTTCTTTTTTTTATACTAAAGGTGGAACCCTGGTGACACGATGGTTAAGAGCTTGACTACTAACCCAAAGGTCACCAGTTTGAATCCACCAGCTGCTTTATCAAAACCTTATGGGCCAGTTCTACTCTGTCCTATGGGTTGCTATGAGTCAGACTTGATTCAACAGCTATGAGTGGTTTGGTTTTATGCTAAAGCTTACAGTGACTGATTGCAACCCAAAGACTGGCAGTTCAAAACCACTAGTGGCTCCGTGGGAGAAAGATGTGGCAGTCTGCTTCAGGAGAGATTTGCAGCCTTGGAAACCTATGGGGCCACAGTGAGTCGAAACTGATTTGACAGCAGTGAGCTTTATGGTGGAAGTTATGTATTTTATTGGTTAATCTTCATAACATGCTATTTGCAGATGAGGAAACAGTTTAGAGAGCTCAATGACAATTCTAAGGAAGCAGAGGTTGACCGTTTTGTCACTGTCACTCCTCTGGATTGCAGGGAATCCAGACAAGTGGGAATCATCAAAAGGGTCGTAGGATGACAAGTGGGTTATTACCATCTTCCTTCTATGTTATTTGGAGACCCTGGTGGCAGAGTGGTTAAGAGTTATTACTGCTAACCAAAAAGTCAGCAGTTCAAATCCACCAGACACTCCTTGGAAACTTTATGGGGCAGTTGTACTCTGTCCTATACAGTTGCTATTGAGTTGGAACAGACTTAAAAGCAATGTCTTGTTTTGTTTTAATATTTCTGTAAGTTATTTTAATGGTTGCGTTTTCTGTTTCCTTGCAGGTGAAACAAAAGTAGATGTGTCTGCTTTGCAGAGGTCTGGGTAGAATGGAATGAGACCGTACTAACTTCAAAACTCTTATGGGAGATACAAATATGAGATGGATTAAAATAGTGTAAATGCCTTGTAATTCCTATTGGCTTCCTTTTTCTTGTTTATTAATGTAATTATTACTAACTAATCACAAACACGGAAACCCTGGTGGTGTAGTGGTTAGGTACTAAGTCTGCTAATCAAAAGGTCGGCAGGTCAAATTCACCAGGCACCCCGTGGAAAGTGTGGAGCAGTTCTATTCTGTCCTGTATGGTCCCTATGGGTCAGAATCAGCTTGACAGCAGGTTTGGTTTGAATTACAGAAGTATTATGCCCACGGAAAGAAGCTCAACAACAATGAGATGCATACTAATAGTCTTCTCCCTCAGCCTTCTTGCCCAACTCTGCTCTTGTAACCAGTGACACTGGATGTGGATCCTTCCGTAGACTTCTCTGTGAGGGTGTTTCATTCAGATACACAAAGGCTGTTTCGTTGCAATAACATTTCTCTGCAAACAGCGTTTGTCACTTTTCTGCTTAATAAACATTTAATAATTGCACGTACACTGCTGACTCACTCATTTGTGTAACTAGTTGCCTAATAGCCACATAGTGGGTGTATCGTCATTTAGTCAGCCATTGCCTTGAGGTCTTCTTCAAGTGACCCTTTTCACTCAAGAACATCTTTTCCTTTCTGTTTCCTCTCAGCATCAAACACCCCCATTCCTCATGGGGGCACTGGCGACCTTTCCGGGTAGTAGAAACTTCCCCAGCTCTCTGAGCTCTGTGCCACCAAACCTGACATTGCCTCCTCTCCGTCTTCTTACCCACTTTTATTTTCCCCTGCTAGAATCAACCCGTTGCTGCTGAGTGAATTCTGATTCATAGCAAGCTGATCTCAAAGCGGCCATCACTGTTTCAGACAGTGTCCTCTGGAAGCTGTCCAAAATCTAACTTCATTTTAGAAGGTAGCAGGGTAATTCCACAGGGCCCCCCACACTGCAGCACCCAGGAAGAAATCCTTCAAAACTCAACAGTGAGGAGCAGTGACGGGGGTTCTCCTGTGGGCTGTGGGAGTCTTCACATGATGAGTCGCTGGACAAGGAATGCCTTCTGCCGCCCACTGGGCTGGCTCAGCTTTGACCTCTGACTGGATCAAGTCTGTGGCCTCAGGACTGGCCCCTTGTCTCCAACTTCTTCCACCCTCCAGTCATTTCTCTTCATCATTTGTCACTGTGATCTTAAAGGATCTTTTCACGTCCTACCTGGGCTCTGACATTCTCGACGATTTCCCATTTTCTGCATCATGACACCCTAGCTTTTACCAAAAAATACCCTCTAGTCATCATTTTCAAAAAAACCTCAGCCTTTTCTAAAAGGAACACCTGCCATTTCCTGTCTCCAAGCCACCACCTCTTCGTCCTCTTAGTCTTCCTTCTGGATTCTACTGAATTCCGCCACCAGAAACCCAGCACCTATCTGTCCTAGAGTCTCTTGCACCTTCTATATTCCCTGACTCAAAAATAATTCTCAAATTGACCCGCTTCCTTTCACCCACAGCAGGGAGAACTCTCGCTCTCTCTCGCCCCTCCCACTCCAACAAGCCCTGCCTCTCTCCACCCCCCCCCCGGGCTTTCTAGCCCCTCCCACCTAACAAGCCCCGCCTCTCCCCGCCCCTGCCCCCGCGAGCTCTCTCTCTCGCCTCTGCTGGCCCATCCCTCTGCCTTTCTGCCCTGTCTGGGCCCACCACAGCAGGAAGGGGGATCTGAAGAAGTGGCACCGCTGCTCCAAAGAGGGGGCTGCTGAGCAAAGCAGTGGAGGGCAGAAGTTCTTTGGACAAAGTGAACGGTGGAAAGAAGTTTGCGATTTAGCTGCAAGATCAGGGATGCCAAGAATTAATGACGTACAGTCACTGAAGTAGCTCGGGGAAGCGTTGCACCCGCGGTTGTTGCTTGACGTCACGGTCACGTGATGAACTTAAAAGCGCTTCATGGCAAAAGCATTATGGGACTTCAGAGGGTGAGTCTCTGGTCTGTTTGGGTCAGTCACCTGTTGACACACCTGTTATGTTGTTCTCATATGTTTGGGGGTGGAGGAATACGATGTTTACACGTAAAATAACCTTTATCTCAGTCCTCTGTTATCTGCTTCTTGGGAGAAAAGGTGAAAAATGAGTCGCCTGCTGGCAGCTATCGCAAGGATAGCATCTCCAGGTGGAAGCCTCTTGAAGCAAAGCTAGGCCGGTGATAGGACTCGCTCCTTCCATATGGGAGACTGGGGACTGATTCCCAGCCAATGCACCTTATGTGAAGACACCGCCTATCTTTCCTGGGAGGCTTCTCTGCTGCTAGTATGCTGTGTTTAACAGAGTTTCCAGACTAAGACCATCGAGGAAGAAAGGCCCAACAATCTTTTTTTTTTTTTTTATTTAAACAAATTTTTTAAATTGTGATTAAGTGAAAGTTTAGAATCTAAGTCAATTTTCCATATAAAACCCCTTGCACCCACCTCTCTGCAACTCTACATCTCTCCTCAGCCTGTGCCAGCACACTCTTTTTACAGTCTTTTTTTTTTCTTTTCTTTTACAGTCGTTACTTCCAGTATCTACTCAACCAACACTCGCCGGTTCCCCTGTACACTCTCCTCTCCTCTAAAAAGAAACCAGTAGGTCAGCCTCATATATATATTAAACCATAAAGTACACACGCCTTTTGCATCACTGCATCCCCAAGTCCATTCCCTTCTTTGTCTGAAGTGTGGGCTTCAGTACTGGTTTTAGCTCTGGGCTAGTAGCAAGTCTAGGGGCTATATTCTCAGGGGATCCTCCACATTGTTTGACCACCAAGTCTGGTCTTATGTTAACAGAGCTCTTGATCTGCACACCCCCTTTTCGCATGCTATGCCAGGGACTCTACATTGTCTTCCCTGTCAGGGCTCCAACAATCTATTTTTGAAAATTAGCCAATAAAAACTCTATGGCACACAATGGTCTGATCCACAACAAATCACAGGACAGTGTAGGGAAGGAAACCCTGGCTGTCTAGTGGTTAAGTACTATGGCTGCTAATCCAAAGTTTGGCAGTTCAAGTTCACCAGGTGCTCCTTGGAAATGCTATGGGTCCGTTCAACTCCGTCCTATCTGGTCCAGACGATGAGTTGGCGATAACCAGACGATGAGTTGGCGATAACTCGATGACAGTGGGTCTGGGTAACGATGGAAAGAGCAAATGTCCCAAAGCGGTCCACAAGACATCAAGTACCTACTTAGTTCCTGATGTGTCCAAAGTAACACTGACTCCATGGGCTGGGGTTGCCTTGGAAGCTTGTCTGTCTTCACGTCCTTAGAGAAGAATGGCACAAAGACGGATGTTGCTATCAATGTGGCCAGAAAATGTAAGAAATAATATGAAAGCGATCACTCCTCACATCTTGTCGGCTGTGTCTGCTTCTAGGAGGTGAAGGGTGAGTAGACAGCTTCACCTTCAGAATCTCTGTCTCATCATATCTGGACCAGCACACAGTTCTGCATGACTGCCTTCCTGAAAGAGGCAGGACCCAAAAGGGGAAGGAGGATATGGGTGTGCTCTCTCCTGGGATGTGACAATAGGTCCCCTCCCACGTCTTTCTTCCCAGGCATTGCAGCTAGACCTAAGAATGTATCACACTCCAGTGCAAAAAGCGGGGGCAGGGCTCTAAGAGGTTGTTACCAGGCAGAGCCCTCGGTGCTCTAAGCAGTGTCTCAGCCCAGTTCTCCTCTCACTGAAATTACACCAGAAGGTCTACTGCCTTCACTCTTCCAGAATTGAAGACTTGTCAGTTTTTGGCCTCAGGATTGTTAAACCATCACTTCACGTTTCCAAACATTTATTGCAGTGATTGGCACTTTTTTTTTTCCCTTCCCATTTGGCTATTCATTTCCTGAAGGTTGCTAGGGTACATATATTTCTCAAGTTTAAGTCCTTCAATAGTATCAAGTATCAGGCTTGATGGTAGATACTACTGGGATCACAAGAAGCAGTTTCTCTGGTAGCTCACACATGAACAAGGGAAGCCGGCCTGACCTGCCTCTGCGAAGTGTGAGGTACCAAGAGCTAAAAGCTGAGGCTGTGTGGAGGGAGGGGTTGGGAGAGATGCCAGTAGAGCAACAGCTTTTGATGGGGGAAGTGCAGCTTGGAGTCCCTAAACAGCCTTTGAGTGAGGGTGCAAAACTCCACACTCTTGGTTACCTCTGCATACTTGGGTGCTGCTGGCTCACCCCTGTAACCTTCCCATTCCTGTTTCTAACAATGACAGGTGATTGTTCCGTGCCACGGAGTCACTCAGCTATTAACTGAAGCAGCTCTGCTGGAGAGGGAGCTGGCCATCTGTTTCCACAAAGACTACAGTCTAAGAAACTATGGGGCAGTTCTTCTCGGTCACTTGGGGTTCTCTGCTGTAAGCAATGGCACACCCAGAGTTAAGACGAAAGAAAGCATGATTATATCATGTAAGAATTTACAAATTCTTAAACAGCTTGGTACAAGCAACGAGAAGAACACTGAATGGGAATCAAAATACCTGAGGGGTTGGTTCTCTACTTGCTGCTGTGTGATTCTGGGCAAATCAGAGTCTCTTTCTTGGACCTTGCTGCCACGCTCAGTGGAACAGGAACAGTAACGCCTGCCACCGCTGCCTCCCAAGGCTGGCCATGACAGCAAAAGCTCTTTAGTTGGACTGAGTCGGGGAGAAGTTGAGAAGAAAGCAACAGCAAAGTGTGAAGCAGAAATGGGCGGGGGCAGCAAGTGAAGCCTGCAGACCAAGAGATGGAGGGGACAGGATTGGATGGCCAGGAGACAAGCAGGACATGGTAAGATGGCCACTGGTCAGCAGCACTGTGGTGGGACAGTCAATAGAGATGGTGCACAGATACTTGTGCAGTGTTTATCCAGCTTACACACTGCTTCTTAAGCTTCTATTTTACAGGCAGTGTCCACATCCAGTCGCACAGGTCCACGTGCCTCCAGACAGTCCTTCTCAGATGTACGCACGAAGGCAGGGGGCCTTTGAGAGCCCCACGACTCACATGCCCCCCACGGTCTCCTCTAGCGCACGGTCCTCTCTGCGTTCCCAGATGCCTGCCATGCAGTAGACACCAAGTAAACATCTCTTGGCTGTCAGTCCTGTGAATCTTAACAGGGCTTGGCTCTGCCAAATCCCCACCGGAAATAACATAAAAGCCACCTGTCTGGAAGAGGTTACAATAAGTTTTCTCCTTCTTTTTGGATTGTTGACCAGTTGGGTTGAATTTACTACTGTAATTAACATTGCAAAGATTTTTCTGAATGAGTGTATGAATGTAAGATTATTTTCTCTGCATACAGGATTGCTATGAGTCAGAATGAACTGGAAGCCAGTGGGTTTGGGTTTTTTTTTTTTTTTTTTTTTTTTAATATTCTTTAGGAATAAGTTAGCCCTCATTTGGGGGCTAATGCCACAAAATAAGAGTCAACCATATCTAATTTAAAAAAGTTTTATTAAATCATTTAGACTTGAAAGAAGTCACAATAGTTGACACACGTAAGTGTGTTCTGTATACCACCAACCCAAATGGATTGATTTCAGGATTTTTATAAATAAAAAATAAACATATTTACAGTGAAAAATAAAAACCTGTTAAGTCAAGTTAGACGATTAAACTATTATCTAGAATCAGTTTAGGGGAAGTAGCAACCTACAAGATTATGTATAAGACACTGAAGATTTCATTAGGTTTAAGAAAGGCCATACTTGTAGAAGTTAGTTGTAATGTATGATTAATTTCTTATGATGGCTTTTTTTTTCTCCCCAAGCCAGAACTTTTGATGATTTACATAAAAAAACTCCACTTTTCCTTTATTGGAGGTAAAAGTACAAAAAGCTCATAAACTCTCCCTAGAACCATCTAAGGAATAAAGGCATTTAATGCTACAAATATCACTATAAAACTAGCTATGGACATAAACCATTATATAATTTGTGCTATCTGTCCTCCAAAAGGGTGCAGATTCCTATTTACCCACCAGGGACAAAATGGAGTCAGCTTTTCTGGGATTCAGTTTCAAAATCATCGTCACATCTCTAGAAAGCACATTTCTAGAATAACAGTGGGGCACTTCTGTTCTTCTGTACTATAAAAATATCTGCATTTTAACTCTCTCTCTACACGTTAGGGATTGAGTCTACCTCCCTGGCCAAAAGGTGAGGGCTGTGGAGCTTGGCCAGCCAGTTTCAAGAGACCAATGAACAAAAAGGACCACACGTGGAAAGTTCTGTGCGAGTCCTCTGTTGGAATGTAGCAAAAAATCATCCGTTGGCTCAAATTAGGCTCTGACCCCAAATCCAGTTTAAATATGACTTAGAAAAGGTAGTCCAAAATAAAACCAAGCTGGAACAAAGTCTTCAAGTCCACAATTTTGGAAAGCCACACTCCTGACAGGTGGGCTATTTTGTGTCACCTGTTAGGTTTGCCAGCACACCTTAAGGTGAATTACTTGGCAAAGGACTATGGGAGGTGCTTGACTGTCTTGAATGCTTAGTTCCTGATGAGCTCATGGAGCGAGACCTCTGTCTGAGCACTGTTTTTCCTGGAAGCTCCAAATCTTCAAATACAGCATTTTCAATGATGTCAGTAGCTTCAGGCCGTTCCGTAGGGGAAGGAGACAGCATGTGTTGAACCATCACATACTGAAATAGAAAAATTGTTCTGTGAGAATGGGGCTAGGTCTAGGCCACAGAACAGTCCTTTAAACTTTTTCTATAACTATTTTACGCTTTGTAAACCACAGTCTCTGTTGAAACTATTCAACTCTGCCACTGAAGCATTAAAGCAGTCATAGGCAATATGTAAATAAATATATGGCTATGTTCCAATAAAACGTTATTCATCAAAAATAAGCAGCAGGCTGAATTTGCCCCATGGACTACCCATGATCAAAATAAACATGGGTTATTTTTATGTAATTGGTTGTTTTCTAACACATAATAAAGAGTCACACAAGAAAGAATGTAATTAACGTTTCTGAAACATTAAAAAGTCTGACTTTAAAAATAACTTCATCTTACATCTGTGTGTGCCTCTACGATGATCTCAATAAAATTCAATTAAAAAATGATCACAGTAGAGATCAGCATTTAATACCCTTGTGATTTTTTCTTTTTTGAGCCCCTTTTAATGTAACTATAAAATCTTATGAGCCACCCTGGGAATCGATTCATCAACTTTGTAAAATACATAATAACTTTCAGCAAAAACATATTTCATTTTAAATGGTCAGTATATTCCTAAATATGTTATTACAAAGTTCATTTTTAAGGCAACCCTTTATGTGGACCAAAGATATTATGAAACAAGATAACTATAAGCTGTAAAGGAAAAAAAACTTGGAAGGTGCACTTATAGGCAATCCTCATCAAAATCAGTTCCCTTTCCCCCTTCCCATTCCTCTGGACCAGTCACTGAGCCACACTGAGGAGTGTAACTCCAACACACATAAGCAATGGAAATAAACGCCCTTAAAAAAAAAAGAAAGAAAGAAAAAGAAGTAAGCCAGTACTTAAGACCCATCTGTACCTCTCTCCGATAAAGAGACGAGTGGCACCATTATAAACTCTCTTCTTGTGAGCATGTCACTGTTCTAGGGGCTCAGACTTATTTAAGAACCTCTCTTTCAAGCCAAAGGTTGCTGGGAACTTGTGCACAGGAGGTCAGGCAGTATGCAGTATGGAGCACACAGTGTGGGCTGCGGAGCCAGGGACTAGAGTGTCTGTCCTTGACTTCAACAAACTTTTCTTGGCACAGGTCCTTTCTCTAGAGATCTGTGCATTCTTCATTGGTAAAATGGGGAAGCCAGCAAGCTGACCACTAAGGATCTCTAACATTCTAAATCCGATTCTAAAAGCCATCCTAGACAAGAATTATACATACCTCACGAGGATACTTCTGAGTAAATAGAGATGGAAATTTGAGATTTCTTACATCACTTAAGGTCTAAAGAGAAATAAAAGTGTTATTATCTTTAAATTTATTTTGATATATAAAGCTCTTTGTACAAATATATTGTCTGGTACTAACAGAATCACTAAAAAGAAAGGTTAGACATTAAACTGGCTGGGAATTTATCAATAGGTTTTCCTGACTTGATCATCTATAGATAAATGCTTCCTGAATACAGATATATAAATCAAATAACCAAAATCTAGAAAAAAATTCAGATACAATGTTTCAATTGTATATATGATCCTGACAACACAGCCATGCTCTCTAGTAGACAGTAACCTTCTCTACCAGCCTTGATGTTCATGCATTTGACATAGAAAAAGCATCTTCTTTAATCCATCTTATTTATTTATTGAGTAAAGACAACCAAGTCAACTGTGCTAAATATAGTATAAAACTAGTTGTGAAAGTTCACTGGAAAATTCTTATAGATATCATCATTCTCTTTGTGCTCTGGTTTCCTTATTTATAAGGAACCTAGAATATTACAACTGGATTATCAAAAAAAATTAGGAAAGTTGAAAAATCCTGTTGAGGAACTCTTGCAAAAGAATAATACAAAAGGAGATGGAAAATGGAAGCAAATAAAGCATTTGTACGATTAAGTCAGCAGCACCAAGAAAAGGAAAATAGAAAAATGAGTTAATTTATCAAAGAAATAATATAGGAAAATTCCTTACAACCAAAGGCTTCACATCTTCTAACTAACAGGATTTACTACGAGTTAAGTATAACCTAGGGGTGGAAACATCCCATCCACGAAAGGACAAAATTCTGGAACACAGTGACAAAGTTAAAGCACTAAATGTAACCAGAAAAGAAAAGCAAGTCAAGCAGATCCCACATACAGAATCAGGCATTACAATGGTGTCAGCTTTTCAACAGCAATACTGGAAGCTGTAAGTCCATCAGCCAACGTCATTAAAATCCTGAAGGAAAATTATTTCCAATCTAGAATGCCATACTCAACCAAACTATCGATTAATTGCAAAGATGTAATTAAACACACTTTCAGATAATTAAAGACTCTAAATAAAAATTTATTTTCCATACAATCTCTTTTAGGGACCTACTGTAGTTGAATGTGCTCCCACAAAATAAGGCGGTAATGCAAGGAAAAGGAAAACCTGGAAGTTGGGAAACAGGGAGCCCACAAAGAGTTGGGGAGTCTATGTCTGAATGCCAACTTACAGATGGTCTAGAGGGTCACCAGTCCAGACTGGAGTAGAAGGACAGGTTTGAGAAGGAGGATTTAAGAGGAAAAAAAGAAAAAGAATAGCTATAATTGAATACAGAGAAAATACTGCTTGACATGGCATTGGGAAAAAAGTCAACAAAGGTTCATAGAAAACTAAGCTATCAAAAAAAGGCACTTCTAGGGAAAAACAGGTTGCACAAGAAAGAAAAGAAGTTCCAGTACATTATTTGACCTTACATAGAACAATCTTTGCCGTGTCAAGATGAATCCTATTAATTTAACCATACATTATTGTACAACTACATAATTTTTAAACTTTACTGAAAGTAAACTTGCATGTTAAAGTCCACCATTTTAATCACTTTAAAGAATACAACTTATGTTTTTTAGTACATTCACAATATTGTGCAACCTTCACCACTATGAGATTCCAGCATATTTTCATCACTCCTATGGAGCCCAGTATCTATTAAGCAGACACTCTTCACACGTCCCTTTCTCAGTCCCTGGCATCCTCTAGTCCACTGCCTGTCATACAACATGCAGCTTTTGGTGTCTAACTTCTCTCACCTGCCACAACGTTTTCCAGGTTCATCTGTGCTGTGGCAAGTGTCAGCACTTCCTGACTTTATACAGCCAGGTAATATCCCCCGGTATGAGCATGCAAACCCTGGTGGCGTGGTGGGTAAGTGCTATGTCTGCTAACCAAAAGGTCAGCAGTTTGAATCCACCAGGTGCTCCTTGGAAACTCTGTGTAGCGGTTCTACTCCGTTCTCTAAGGATGCCAGGAGTCAGAACTGATTCAGCGGCGATGGGTTTGGTTAGCGGGTTTGTACGAATACACCACGATTTTGTGTATCCATTCACTGACAAGCATATGGCTTTTTCCCACTTTCTGGCCATGATGAATGATGTTACTATGAAATGTTTACGTCCACACAAAAGTTTTCAATTCTCTTGAGTATGTACCCAGGTGTGGAACTGCTGTATCATAGGCAAGTCTATGTTTAACATTTTAAGAAACTGCCAAACTGGCTGCATCATATTATAATGCTACCACTTGTAAGCCCTTTATCTCTAGGATTCTAAAATACAGTCATTTTGATCTTTCCTTTTCTGCCCCCCAAGTACTGTAAAAAAAACACTTGGCAGGCCCTTTCAATTAGAAGATGTGAGGCTTTTGGTCCTGTGGGAGAACTACCTGCTGTCCTACCACGGCCAGCAGTCAGGAGACAAGGCCTAAAATGGACAAATGAAGAACCAGTGGTGGTAGGGCCAACAGGGCGCCTGGACAGCGCCATGAACCACTCTTCCGAAGCCAGGACCTGAGAACTAAGTAAAACAGACAAATGTCAGTTCCTGAAGCCTAGGCATGAAGGAATAAAGAACCAGATCAAACACTGAATGCAAGAAGACACGGATGGAAAATATGGACTTAAGGTCCCTTGTCAACTAACATGACACAGCATTCTCATCTGGGAAAACAGCCAGCAACAACCCTCCACAGGAAGTAGAGCCAACTTCACAGAGCTCCCAACAGGAGTCAGAGTACCTGGTAACCAGAGAAACCTGCCTTCCCACTCAACGCTTTTGATGAGTAGCAGCAAGACCCATTCTAGCCCAGCAGCCCCCCTGCCAGGGTCCACAATGTGGACCACCCCCTGCCTATACTGCCCTCCCCTGCCACACAGCTTTTCTCCCCCTCCTTCATTCTCTCTCTCACCTAACCCTGTATATCATCTTCTCTATATCTGCAGACCCCTACTGCACCACTGTGGCCAGAAAGCCACTGACTGACCTGTGGCCATGCTAGGTCCTTCCCACCCACTTGCCTTCCCCTGCCATGCCATTTTTGCTTCCCCCCCCCTTTCTGTCACCTAGTCCCATATGCCACTCCCCACCCCCAACCTCCATATAGCAGCAGCTACAGAGCCACCAGCCCACAGCCACCTGGGTCTGCCCTGGCCTGCCCTGCCCCCACTCAGTAGCCCCCACTGGACCATCATTTTTGTATTTTCCTTCTTTTTCTACTTTCTCCTCTGCCTTTATTTTCTCCCTGCCACCTAACCTCAGAAGTCACCTTCCCTCCACTGCCACTGGCCCACAGGTTTGTCCCACCCCTACCTGCTGCCATATTCTTAAATCTATTTTTCTCCCTCCTATCCCTCCCTGTATATCGTGTCTTTTCCCTTCCTACCGGCCCCTAGGCCCACCTCACCCCCGTACATGATGGTCTCCACCAGGCTGCCATTCCGCCCCCCCTTTTTGTCTTTTATCCTTTCTCACTTTCCTCCCTTCTACTTGGTCCCACAGGTCCCTTCACCCTTGTCCCTGCTGCACTACCACAGACAGCACCACCAGCACATTAGCTGTCACTGCCCGGGATCCACCTGACTCTCACCCACCAGTCCTCACCGCAGAGCCTTTTACTGTCACTTATTTTTTTCTTATTTCTTTTTTCCCTTTCTCCTTCCCAAGTAGCCCCACATGCCACAGTCCTTTCTCTTCCCGTCAGCACCTGGGTTTCCCCCACCCCAAGCTGATGGTTAATGTCATCCTGTCTTTTTCAAAAAACAGATTTGTTTTTCTTCCCTCTTTTCTTTTTTACCACCCACCAAGCCCTGTACATCACCTACAGACCATTCCTACCAGCCCCTACCATACCACTGTGGCTAGAGTGTCACCAGAGCTCAGACTACCCCCCTAACTGGGTCTGTGTGGCACTCCCCTCCTGTCACTCGGCCAGCAGCTCAACTTGGACAGTGAGCCTATACCACTTCCCATTCAACATTCCTGTCTGTCTGGCAAGGGGCTATGAACACCCTCACTGTTGGGGACCAACATTAGGAGAGAGATACTGCTTACTCAGTCAGCCCTCCGTCACCTTGCCAAACCAGTATGCAGTGAAGGAGAATCAGCCTTCCTGCTGTTGTCTTCCCCATCGTGACAACATCTGCCCACAGACAAGCAGCAAAGCACACCCAGCCTACCTACTCTGACATATCAAAACAAAACCAAAAAAAGGTGAGTAAGTGAACAGATAATCAATAAAGAAAACAATACCTTAGTGTCACAGAGACACTAGACAATATCAAAACATGTTTAAAATAAAAGCAAGATAGCTCCAGCAAATAACCCAAAGAAAGACTCAGACATTCACGTGGCAGAAATGGCAGCAGAACTACCTGGTATGGAATTCGAAGTCTAATATTTAGGGTTCACACAAGGGATTATGAAAAATATCAAGTAAAATACAGACAAAACCAAGGGGGGAAAATAGGTAAAATAATGGCAAACACGGATAAAACCAATCAAAACATAACCAAAATCAAGGAAAACACACAAAAAGCTAACAAAGAATTTAGGAAATAATATAAGAACAAAATGTTAAGATAAATAATCAGAAATCATACAAAATTACTATCAGAAATCCAAAAGATAAGCAACAAAATTTCAGAAATGGACACTCAATAGAAGGTTTTTAGGGTAAACTTGAAAGAACAGAAGACAGAATCAGAGTGACTACACATACATCCATGAATGTCACTTTGTTTGAAGACAAATCAGAAAAGAATGAAGAAAACCTCTCTGATTGTGAGACACAATCAAAAGTAAAAATTTATGCATAATCAGGGTTATAGAACAGAGGAGAGAATGGAAAACACAAGAGAAGACTATTGTTGAAGATTTCCTGGCAGAAAACTTCCCAAACATATGGAAGATAAAACACTGACTATCTCAAAAGAAAGTCACCAGGAAATATCATAATCATATTTGCCAAAAGCAAAGACAAAGAAAGAATGCTGAGAGCAGGTTGAGAAAAACACGCAGTCACATACGAGGGAAAACAGTAAGAATAAACTCTGATTACTTAGCAGAAATTATGCAGGCAAGAAAGCAATGGGATAATATATATAAGGCCACGAAAGGGGGAAAAAAATCCAACCAAGAATAATATATTCTGCAAAATTCTCTCTCAAATGTGATGGTGAAATTAGGATATTTCCAGATAGACAAAAATTACAGAATCCATAAAAATCAAACCAAACTTACATGAAACACTAAAAGGAAGTCTTCAGTTAGGGAAAGAACAACATCAGACAACAACCTGAGTCTGGAACACAGGGCAGCATCAGCCAGCTACCAACTTAGAGAAAGAGCTCTCAATAATAAAACAAGGAAATAAGAGATATTAATCTGTACGTAACATCAAAATATCACAAGGGGGAATAAATATTGTACATGTAGAGAAAGCCAAGGCACTATCAACTAATAAATGCTTGTGTCCACTGCTACCACCACTGTGTCAATCCACCTCATTAAGGTCCTTCCTTTTTGCTGACCCTTTACTTTACCAAGTATGATATCCTTCTTCCAGGACAGAACCCTCTTGACAACATGTCCAAACTATGTGAAATGTAGTCTCACCAGCATAGCCTCTAAGAAGCATTCTGGAATACTATGCAATGATTAACAAAATGATGAATTTCTGAAACATCTCATAACATGAATGAATCTGTAAGGCATTACACTGAGTAAAATAAGTCAACCACAAAAAGGCATTGGCGTATTATTATTAAAAAAAGAAAGAAAAGAAAAAAAAGCTTACATACAGAACAAACTCTATTTGATGGTTACGAGGGAAGGGAGGGATAGGAAGAGAAATCACTAACTAGATAGTAGACAGTAAGTTTGGTGAAGGGAAAGACAACACACAATACAGAAGTCAGTAAAACTTGACCAAGGCAAAGCCACAGAAGCTTCCTAGACACATTCAAGTACTGTGAAGAACCCAGTAACTGGGGCTCAAGGCTAGGGATCACTGTCTCCAAGGAGGTCTACATCAACAGGCATGACACAGCTCATAAAAAAAAGTTCCACATCCTACTTTGTTGAGTAGAGTCTGGGTTCTTAAAGACTTGTGAACAGCCATCTAAGACACATCTACTGGTCCCATCCTGTCTGGAGCCAAGGCAAATGAAGAAAACCAAAGACACAAGGAAAATATCCATCCACAGGACTCATAAGCCACATGACCCACAGCCTCCACCAGCCAGAGCCCAGGACTATATGGTATCTGGCTACCACCACTGGCTACTCTGACAAGGATAACAAGAGAGAAGTTCTAGACCAAACAGGAGAATCATCAGAAGAAAATTCAAATCCCTCCCCTGACAAAAGAAAAAACAGTGGAACCCGGGAGACCATAGTCCTCAGACACCTTTCTAACTCAGAATTGAAACCACTCCCATGCTCACCTTTCAAAGATTAGGCAGACCTATAAAACCAGACAATAACACATGGGAGGAACCTGCTTCTTAGCTCAATCAAGTGTATAAGACCCAAAAGGCAATGCTGGCCCCAAATCCAAGAGAAAATGGACAGGAAGGGACAGGAAAACCAACTGAAAGGAAAGGGGGAGTCAGGGGAGCAAACAGCAGGGGTGAGAGTGCCGACACAACACAAGGGCTGCAACCAATGCTGCAAAACAGTCTGTGCATCCACTTTTGAATGAGAAGCTACTTTGCACAGTAAACCTTTACCTAAAGCACAAAAAGTTAAAGAAAAAAATAGTGAAAAGGACATACACTCTGAAAATAGGAAGTACTACGGAGAACGGCTAAGAAAGTGATGGTGACCAGTGATCACTCCTGGAGGATGTGAAAGAATGTGACAAAGGATGACTTTTAAAAGATTTCAGTACTAACTGCATTAAAAGATAAGGTCATGGTTTATTTTTAAATAAGAAAGAAAGCGACTTATGCCTCATTCGGCAGCTTTTAAGCATATGATGAGTGTGTGGCCACTAGTTCTCCAGACAAGTCTTCTCTGACCACACAGCACCACCATCACTGTTGTCCCCCAACTATGGGGCTCCAAGCTGCCCCTGGCTAGACACTGATTACAACCTTTTTGAGTGCAAGACATTCTTTTATTGATGAATTTACGCAACAACACGAAACAACTCCACTACACAATTTTTGAAGATCAAAGCTTAAATGGAAGCAAACACTCTTCAACTTCTGCCTGTACTGAAGCCTCCTTCACTTCCATGTAATTAGTCTGCTGGTGTTATGAATAACTTACCCTTCTTTTACCTCCCTTTCTTTTGTAAATTTTAGGTTCCTTGTGCAGGGAGGGCAGGGGGGATACAGCAGTACTTACCCTGACCCTCTCCATCTGAGTGCTGAATGGGTACAGCAGTTCAAACAGAATCAGGCCTAAAGAGAAGATGTCCACTTTGTGAGAGTAGGTGTTTCCATGAATCTGAAACCCCATACAAGAAGAAACACAAAGAGCAATTAATATAGAGATAGTGTCATTGACAGAAGCCTTTGGTGTAATTTAGTCACTTCTTGATTTACATGTAATTGTCTCTGTAAAAATGTTCGCAAAGAGTTAATAAATCTCCCAAGTCTCTCTTTCTCGACCCACCACCCTGAGAGTAATTAAACTACTCAGCATTACAGAAGAGAAGCCGGTACAACTCCCAGATAGGCATCAGCAGCGAACCAGGCCAGCAGAAACCTGGAGCCTTGCAATGCAAAACACAGTTACTGGAGCCAGTCAAAGCTGCTCCTCTGCCCCCAGGTGAAGTTTTTCAAAGCAAGACCTATCTGAGGCCAATCTCTCATTTCTAATCATCTTAGTCCTCACCCATTTTTATGAGAAAATTGTCATTACTCCAAACCACTAATCAACTGTGCTTAACCCTCATTATGGCACTTAATTATGGACTGCTTTGCATTCTGACTTGTATTCTTCATGTGCATATTTCTTATTCTTCCCAACTAGATTTTAAAGTCCTGGAGGGAAGGCAACTGCTTCTTTTGTATTCCCAGTGCTGGGCTAAGTACAGAGAAGGCCCTCAATAAATACTTGTTAAGATGAACAAATAAATTACAGCTAAACTGCTCTATTAAACAAAGCTTTATTCAAATTGAAAGTTACCTCCTGGGCTCAGGAGAACCCTTGTAATTGTGAATGTTGGTTTTAGGCACACAACTTGCCCATTCAACAAACCACCAAAGAAAGGTACTCCTTTGGAAACCCTCTAAACCTATTATTTCTTAAGGAGCGGGGAGTAGTTACAAAGTGTGTTGCCAATGCTCATGATGCCTTTCACAAGCTCCTCTCCACTTCGGCCGCTACGCCAGTGTTCATGGTGCCTTTCACAAGCTCCTCTCTCCACTTCACTTGCCATCTGCCCCTCTGTACGAACTGGCTTCCTGCTAAGCAGCCACCCTACTGTGTAGGCTTTTCACAGCAGCAGTCGGTGCCTGCAGCGAACCCTTAGCTCCATCACCTTCCTCCCTTCTAAGTGACTGCAGCTGTTTGAAGCTTCTCCTAATTCTCAGCCAGAGGAGTGGGAAGAGCTCAAAGAAAGTGTGTTCAAAAACAAAGCCTACAGGGATACAAGACGATCAACTGACACAATTTCATGGAATGTAACTTGACAATGAGTATCTCACACATACTGCGGTCTACAGAACGGTGTTACTTCAGTTCATCTACCCTAGAGGGCATGGAAGAGCAGACGGAGACTGGTGTACAAAGACCCTTCTCGAAGCACTAGTTCCAAAAGCAAAATTTACAAGGAACCGAAGTGTCCAAAAGATGTACTGAAGAAACTGTGTAATAGAGACTACCACAGCAGCCCAAAGTGTTCCTAAGAACACTTAATGACATGAGAAATACTTATATTTTTTAATTACATAAAAAGTAGTCCACCATGCAGCCATTTCTGTACTTTCCTTTTTTCACTTCCACAACCACCGACTGCCATCAAGTCGGGTCCGACTCCTAGCAACCCTAGAGGTCAGAGAACTGCCTCTAGTTTCTAAGGAGAGCCTGGCGGATTTGAACTGCCAGCCCTTGGGTTAGCACTTAATCCACTATGCCACCAGGGTTTTCCTTTTTTTTTTCACTTAGGATGTTTTTTATTCACACTTACCTACTCTAAAACTCTGATTTCTTTGTAAGTAAATAATTTCATGGGTCTCAACTTTTTTCTTCCAAACTGTGCATACTTTTTTATTGTCTCTCAGGGTTTGGTGCTAAAGAAAACAAGGTCTTGAACTATGACCTGTCTTTTTTTTTTTTTTCTTCTATCGAAATACTGGTAGCAACTTTTTTCTTTATCTTTGAAATTCAAGATGTCTGAAATAGAGTTCTTTCAATTTTTTTAAAAACTTAGATGCAAATTAAAATGTGAGAAAGTAATGCCTGAATGATGCAAATAATTCCCACAGCAGAAAAGGATACTGTGCCACAGTCCAGTAAGTCCCTTTCCTCCAAGGCCGTCCCCACCAAGGGGTCTCTGGTAGAGTCTTTCAACGAGAATCTAAGCCAGTGGGTCTCAGAATGCAGTCCACAGCACCTGTCTCAGGGAGTCAGCCAGACCCAGACAGCACTCACGATACTAAGCTGGCATTTACCTTTCTGCTGTGTTTACATCTGCACAGTGAGATCTTAGCATGAATCAAGGCAGCAGTGCCAAAATGATGCATAGTGACCCTACAGGACAGAAGTCCTCATGGTTGCAAACCTCTGTGGAAGAGACTGCCACATCTTTCTCCTGTGGGGCCTTTGATGGGTTGAAACCGTTAACCTTTGGGTTAGTGGCCAGGTGCTTTAACCACTGTGCCACCAGGGCTCCTGACAAACTCGACGACTAGTGATTATATTCTTCAATGTCACATAGCCATAGTTAAAAACAAACAGATCATTTCACTTAAAATGGCCTTGCTGAAGTTGTAAAACTATTTTGTTAAATCTCTTAAGTATACTACTTTTGCATATTCCGCATGACAAAATAGGAAGTATTCATAAAGCACGCCTGTTCCACACCAAAGTATGATGGTTGTCTCAAGAAATGCACTTGTGTAAATTGAGTTATAAGATGACTAGCCACTCTCCATGGGACAACATTTCACTTGAAAAAAGGGGTGGCAGAGTAACCAGGGCTAGGCAGACTTGAATATGTGGCAGCTATTTTCTCAAAGGTGGGCTAAGTGAGGGAGGCCTTCACAAGAAAACGACAGCATTTGTGGCCAGCAATAAAAAGAGGTTTCAAGTGAAAATCAAAATTTTAGAAGAACTGGTATCCATCACCATAAGCTTTATAGTCCTGTAATCCTTATAGCCTTTTCTGATGAGATCATGATATTAACCACAGTGATCTTTTAAACTGTATAATGAAACAAGACAAGAGTTGGAAGACAGAAGAGCTTGCATGACTCAAGGAACCTATGGTTTCTACACAGTCAACATACAACGTTACAAAACTCTAAACAGGCAAAAGATCTGGACCAAGGGACATTAAGGCAACAGAGTACCAATGTTCAAATGTTCACTAATACGGTGTCAGAGGCAACTTGCTGCTTTTGGAGTGGCTGAAAGAACACCCATAATTACTTCGAAAAGACAGTAAAATATCCCTCCCTTATCCAACTCCGTATCTGTGTGTGGTCAGATTTTCTTCATATACTTCAATCAAATAACATATGGTAATACATAAATGCAGACGCAGATATGAGCATCCAGTTCTTCTATAGATTTTAAAGATTTGCCAAAACACAAGCAGGTGCTACTCTTCTAAATTTTTGTTTTGTTTTAGAAAATATTTATTTTTCATAACAGTATCTTAAGGTGCTTTGGGTTCAATATGTTCTTTTTTAACTGAATTAATAAAATTTACAAATTTCTTCCTTTTAATTTCTAATGGCAAATCTTAAATCTAATGGTGAAAACTCTTTACGAAAAACTTTTTCAGGTGCTCAACTTTTACAGGGGTAAATGATTTCTGAGACCAAAAAGTCTGAGCACTGCTAATCTAAGCTTATACAGAAGCTTGTGAATATATTAGCCTAACGGTGCTGGGCCTGCTACTCTGCTCCCAAGATGCACTGTTCCCACTGCTCCCCTGGTACCTGCACTAAGCACCCCAGACGGCAACTTATCCCAGCCTATCTACCTCTGTGTCCTGACATGATACATGCTGGACGCTGCCTGGGAATTACTGTAGAAGGAAGCTCAGTACAGTCCTCTGGCTCTCGCTGACTCTGCAACATCTTCTGCATAGTTACACAAGGTCATACAGGCCTGGAATGAAGTTTGCAAGGAGCGCATTCAACTCTTAAGTTTTCAGTAGCTGTCTGGTTCCGGTTCAGAGGGTGAGGTACTCTGTATGTACTGTATTTTTCCTAATTCATCCCCAATTCAGGTAGTAGAAATTACATCCTAGGTGTGTGGCCTGAAGAACACTACAGCCACTGGATATTTTAACGAGAGTGTAGGAGGAGATTTATCAGATGTTAACTAGTTGGCTGCCGTGCTGGTTCAAAGTCTGTTTTTGCTACGGAACCAGAACAAAGAAACTCACCTGCTCTGGGCTCATGTAGAGTTTGGTCCCTACTTGTCCTGTGTGCCTAGCATACGCTGGCATCGGTGTCAGAACTGTCTGCTCCTCCTCATCCTGGTCCATGGCAGTCACTAGTCCGAAGTCGCCAACCTTGACCACATCGTCCACTGTGAAGAATATATTGGAAGGCTGGAAAAGGAATGCAGCAGAAAACACAGTGGGTGGGTGTCATGGCTAGAACTGTGTGCCCTCCAAAATGTGTGTCATCCTGGCTAGGCCATGATTCCCAGTATTGTGTGGCTGTCTACTATTTTGTGATCTGATTATCCTACATGTTGTAAATCACAACCTCTGTGATGTTAACGAGGCAGGACTAAAAGCAGTTATGAGGCAAGACTGAACCTACAGCAGCAGGGTGTATCTTGAGTCAGTCTCTTTTGATATATAAAGAATCAAGCAGAGAGAAAATGACCTCAGACCCCCATGAAAGAAGTGCACAGTGCCAGGAGCGAAGTACCTTTTGGACCCTGGAGTCCTACAGCTGAGAAGCTTGTCTAGACTAAGGTAAGACTGATGACAAGGACCTTCCCCCAGAGCTGACACAGACAGTGTTCCCCTGGAGCTACTGCCCTGAATTTGAACTTCTAGCCTACTTGGCTGTGTAAGAATAAATGTCTCTTTGCTAAAGACATCACTTTTGGTATTTGTTACAGTCGCACTGGGTAACTAGTCAGTCACTTAAGGTCCTTCATCTCACTCTCTTCCATTTCTGTTCTTACTATCTTAGTCATTCAGCGCTGCTGTAACAGAAAGTGAACGGCTTTAACAAATCCAGTTTATCCTTCCACAATCTAGAAGTCAGAATTCAGATCATCAGACCCAGGGGAAGGCTCTCTGTCGGCTCTGGGGAAAGGTCTTTGTTGTCACGCTTACTCTAGTTGAGGAGTTTCTAAGCACAGGGACCGTGAACCCAAGGGACATGCTTTTTACTTGGGTCTTATTTCTTAGTTGTATGAGGTCTCCAGGTCTCTGCCTGCTTTTCTCTTTTCTATCTAAACCTAGTCTTATAGATTGAGCTCTGCCTCATTAACATAATTTAGACTAAGCCCACCTTATTAACACCATAGAGGTAGGATTTACAACATAAAGGAAAATTGTAGACAACCATCCAATACTGGGAGTCATGGCCTAGAAAAGTTAACATACATTTTTGGGGGGTTGGATGGGGTAGTATTCAATTCATAACAATTACTATGGAAAAACACACACACAAAAAAACCTAGATACCCTGAAGCACGCTTCTCTCTAAAATGGGCTAATATAAAATAAAAATTCTTTGGTGCTAGCTACATTCCATATGTCAATCAAAGAGAAGGGTATTTATTGCACATCTACTTAAACTCTTTGAGAGCCACAGTCACTCCCTGGGGTCTAGGGTATCTAATCCTCCAGTCTTTCCCATATACTCTCCTTGGGTTAGCTTTTCTACATTTATGACTTAAGTGATAGTAATTTTAACAAAAATATTACTAATAACAGCAAATGCAGACACCACATGCAATGTGCCAAGCACAGCTTAAGCAGTTTACTACTATGAATTCATTTAATGCAACTGTATGAGTATTCCAATTTTTCAGATGTGGAAACCAGTCCAGAGATACAAAGTAAACTGCCCAAGGTTACCCAGCTGATAAACTGTGGAGAAGGGATTCAAACCCAGGCAGTCTGACTCTGTGAGAAAAAGACCTGGCCTTTTAATGTCCTGTGGCAAATCCGTTACCCAGCACTCTTGCCCTATAGTAACTGATCACCAATATTTGATGACTGAATGAAACAGGCCACCAAGGGAAATGAGAGCTCTCAGTGACCATCCTATGCTCCTTCTTATAACGCCCATGTCCCATGACCTTATGGAGTGTTCTACTCTGTTACACAGGGTCACCATGAGTTGGAATTGACTAGATAGCAAGAGGTTTGGATTTAGGTTTTCTGACGACACTGTATTTTAGGTAACAGGCAAAGTTCAGTGTCGTTAGAGCAGAAGGAATAAAACACTTGAAGTAGGTGTGGAGAAGCAGGGCTGGAAAGCACTGATGACAAAAGGGAGAGCATTCTGGCCAAAAAAGTTTACCCCTGAGCTCAAAGACTTCAGTCAGAATGGAACACGTAGCTTTCATGACTGGGAATAAAAGACTTGGGAGTATTTTTTTTTTCTCTAACACACTAGAAAGCTTTAGAATGAGTTGATCTTTAAAAAGAATAAAACCTTTGTGATTTCTAAAAAACTAAAGAGGAATTTTTCTTCTTGAAATAGTCTAAGGCACAAAGATAGAAACACACTGAACAACACTGCAGCACTCAGCCAATAGCCACTGCTCTTCAGTTCCCTGTTACATAATCAGCAGGAGAGTAGCTCTTATTAGTGAAAACATAATCACAAGCCTTTCAACTTGCTATGTTACAAGTACTATAAGTGTGAAATACAAACGTGTACACCAGCTGTGGCCACCACGTGATAACCACTTCCTATATTCAAACAGAAACAGCCACATCCTCTTTCAGGCTAGGGAGGCCCAGCCTCCTGGAAGTTGTCTTTTCCCTTCCAGCAGTATAATTCATTTCTGAAATTTTCAGTCCTTGTAGAAAGATTCCTGACAATGAGTTTGGGCCCAGATCCAAATCACGGACCCATTAGGGTACTTCTTGGGAGAGCCTCCTGTCCCACTACAGCAAGCTAATGTATTTAGCAAAACTCTCTACTTAGAGGTCATTGCTGAACAAAGCTATCTCAATAACCTACACTAGGACAAGACGTACCACAAGCCTGGGCTTCCAGTCTCTCTAAACAGCAAGATTAAGTTATCTGCATAATTTCACCACCCCCACCCCAAAACATTTCTGTTTTCTCTTGTTGTAATTTTAATACTCTATATTTTAATACAGTTACTTGTGCTGGATGCTTTCTCCTTCCTTCCTCTAAGCCAGCTCCTGAAGGGCGAGATCTCTGTATCCACTCTACTATCTAGCATGTACCTTATACACAGGTACCAACAACAACAAAAAAATCCTGTAGCCTTCAGGCCAGTGCCTACTCGGGGCAACCCCACACACATAAGAGCAGAACGGTACTCCATCCAGAGCTACCTGTGGCTGAGTTTTCAGAAGGAGGTCACCAAGTCTTTCTCCTGAGGCACCTCTGGGTGGACTTGACCTTCTAACCTTTTGATTGGCAGCAGAGCCACCCAGAGACCCCACACACAGCATTTAGCACCACAGGAACCACTACCGTGCCCACAACTGAGAAGACAGAATACTCTATTTCTTTTACATTGTTTTTTTTAAGACATAGCATGGTAACAATTACTTTGAAAAATAGAAATGATTTCTAATTCTCATCCCTGTTACTCCAAATTCTCCAAACATATTCAAAGATTTTAAAACCCACTGCTGATATATAATAAAATACCTTTTTGCCCACATAGTGGTGGGCACATGGTGCCTGAAATAAGTGTCTGTGGTCACGTAAAGCAAAACTGAAAATATTTAAAATGAGTCCAAATCTATCAAGAATTTAGGCTACTTTGATCAGAAGAGTATCTATATACTCACTACACATCTACTGGTGATCACTGTTAAGTATGTGGAACATGGCAGAACTGAGTTACATAAGAGGTCAATATATTTCTTTAAAAAAATACACACTAAGGGCACCTTTAGCTGCAGCTTGACAGTATCCTAGCAAAGTGAGTTTGTTTATATTACCTGTCATAGAGATTAAAAGAACTATATTGGTTAAAAAGACAAAAAAGCCCACAAGCATACCAAGGAAATGCTTCATGTTGTGTTTAGAATCTCACGCAATCTATCATATAACACTCTGACAACAGTCACAGTGCTGCACATACTGAAAACGTAATCCAAGATTTATAGCTGCCAACAGTCACCTGGCTGACCATTTGCTACATCTGTCTACCGATCTTCCTACCCCCTCCTTGAAAGCCCAAACAGTTCAGACAGAGGGGGTAAGGCATGAGACACTGAATGACTCACCCAAGTCAAAGCTGACTAGACAAGGAACCCTTGTTTCTCCTTCCACCAGAGTCCCTTCCTTCCCCACTTGATGGTAGGACCCTTGGGGGACTTGTGTCAGCATAATTAGAAGCAAGAGAAAAAATGGGGTACAGCTACTCATGGTGGACTGTACATAAAGATCTTTTTTCACCCTCATGAAAGTACTGGGAATATTCTTCACAGTAAAATGAACATGAACACATTACACAGCAGAATGTATGGTATTTGCCTAAAATTTTCAAAATATGAGCCTTCTTGTTTCTTCCGGAGATCCCTTCAGGCTCCTTCCCAGATGTTCGCTCTCAGTGCCTTTCCTCTTTGTCATGAAGTAGGCCATGATTCCTGACACTGCACGATATTCCCACAGGCTGCACATCCTGCCTCTACGATGTTGACGAGGGAGGATGGGCAGCAAGAGGTGTTGGTGAGGCAGAACTCAATGTGCAAGACTGTACTGTGCTCTAAGGCAATCTCTTGAGACATAAAATCAGCACAGAGTATTGAAGACCTCACACCACCACGAAAGCAGTGCTAGGAGCAGTGTGTCCTTTGGAAGAGACCCCAGGTCCCTGCAACTCCGAAGCTCCTAGTCCAGGGGAGACTGACTACAAGGGCCTTGCTCCAGCACCAACAGAGAAAGCTACTCCTGGAGCTGATGCCCTGAGTGTGGACTTGTAACCTACCGGACTGTGACAGGACAAATTTCTCTTCGTTAAAGCCATTCACTTGTGGTTATTTCTGCTATGCCGGCACTAGATGACAACATTCTTTTCTGCTCTTCAAGGTTCTTCAGCTAAAAACTGAGATGTACTGCAAATACTACTCTGATGACACCAGATGAGACTGAACCCCTTGTCTAATGGGGCCCAGATACAAACCTTGAGGTCCCTGTGCATGAGTCCTTTGCTGTGCAAAAACTCCACCGCCTCAGCTATCTGCAGGAAGATGTGCAGACAGACAGTCCTGTCCCGCTCCTCGATGGTGCAGCGCCCGTTCATCCAGTCTTTGAGGTTCTCCTTCCTGCAGAGCTGCATCTGAATGTAGAGATACACCTTCGGGGAACTGGGCTGGAGCTTCTCAGCAGTGGTTTTAGTGAGATCTAAACTTAAAGTGGTTGGTCTTGGGGGAGAAATAGACAAAGTAGGTTCAGAAGATTTGCTACTGGACTGCTGGAAATCGTTTAGTTTATTAGCATAATGGTTGCCAATATGCAGTCTGCTGGATTTGAGGTCTTCTTTGCTGGAAGCGTTATCACAGCCAGAATCCTCAAATACTATAGAAGAGGAAGTTCTCTCCCTTGACCTCACATGAGAGGTTTCAGAAGGACAGAGTTCAAAGGAGCGTCCCTCATCACTGCCATCCATGGTCCCATCCTCCACCTCACAGTCTGTAAGGCAACTGTCCTGAAGGTTGTACGTTGGATCCACTGAGCCGCTGACTTCTCTGCAGTCAGTTCCAGAGAACTCTAGTGGAGAGAACTGGCTCTCAGATGAACCCGTCTGGCCACAGGAAATCCCTACCGAAAAAGACCTCTTTCTTGGTGGTGAAGGGGCTATGATTTCAATACATTCTTTTGTAGAGACGGGATCCATTCTGCATATTTTAACTGATGGTGCATCCATCGGGCTTGGGGAGCTGAGGGGCCAATCTGTGCTAGAAGTGGGAAGAATACAAAAGTATGAGAGTGAATATATGTTGATCAACTTATATGAACCGTGTTCTTTGTTCAAAAAGTTTTAACTATAATTAAACAGTCTCTCAATGACCAAACAACATATACCAAAAGAAAAAAAAAGGAAAACTATTGCCTTTGAGTTAGTTCTGACTCATAGAGACCCTACAGGACTGGGCAGAACTTCCCTAAAGGGTTTCCAAGGAGTGGGTAGAGGATTTGAACAGCCAATCTTTTGCTTAGCAGCCACAGCTCTTAAATCACTATGCTACCAGGACTCCAATATACAGATTACATAAAAATTACACTGTAAGAGATAAAAACAGACAAAAAAAATCACATTCAATCCATTTCTTCCAAAAATTTCAATGGGAAAGTTTAATTTTATACTTGAAATAGTTAGCTGGGCTGTGTCATGCCAGAACAGTCATGGTCTTTTGTGTAGAACATGGAATCGTAAAGGGACTGCAACAAAGACTCCTCTGTGTCCTAATTCTGACACTCCTGTCAAGATCAGGTGGCAGCAGCTCATGGGGCCTTGAGACAAGGAGGCCACATCACTTGGTACCACCATGGTTAGTTATAGGCTGCAACTGCTAGCGTTTCTGTAGCCAGGTACCTGACATGGAACTGTGTTAGACCATGTGGACAGGCATTTACTCCAGCTGTTTCCACACACAGTCTATGATTTTCATTTAGTACTTTTTAAAGACCTTCCTTCTTATAACGTATCATACTCTGGAGGTTCCTAACAGGAAATGTCTTCAGGTTACCTACGTTTACATGTTTTTAAAATGCAAATAGTTAAAACTACTGTAAAAAGGAGACATAAATTGTTAAGAGAAAAACTAATTTTTTTTGAAGAATGGACACAAAAACATAATACCTCATCAAATAAACCACTGCAAATCTCTCAGTTAATTATAATACATAGAGTTCTATCTGCTAACGATGTTTAAAATTCATGTTCTTAAAAATTAAATCAACTAAGGAGCAGCTACGTAACTTTTCAAAACGTGATGACAGAGATAGAAAACTGCTGGGGAAAAAAAAGCCCTAATGTTATAGAAATGGTATTTTGTTCACTGATGCAAACAAACTATCGTTTTTAAGAATTCTGTCCAACAAAGTTACCTTTCATCCTTCAGCCAAATTTCATCCATCTTTTCTTGCCACTTCTCAGGTGGTGTTTCCAACCAGGCATTGAAATATCGAACAATCCCCGGATGCTCAAGCTTGGCCAGAGCTTTCACTTCTCGCATCACCTTTTCCCGAGCCAATTCCCTGAAACAGAAAAAAGATACTGAAAGGTGTTCATTATCTGCAGAAGTAAAACACAGAAATAAATGAGTTCACTTTTTTTTGACACACAAAAGAAAGAAGCAAGCAGTGAAGAGAGGCATCTTACTATGACCAAGCAAGAACAGCTGGAAGCAGCATGTCCTTTGGACTTGAGGTCCTCTTACTGAGAAGCTCCTAGACCAGGGTAAGACCGATGACAAGGATCCTCCCTGACAGCGAACAGGGAGAGAAAGTCTTCCCTTAGAGCTGCTGCTCCAAATTCAGACTCCTAGACTCCTAAACTGAGTGAGAATAAGCTTCTGTTTGTTAAAACCATCCACAGCATTTTACAGCAGCACAGGTAAAAAAAAAAAAAAAAATCCTCACTACTAGACCAGTAAGCAATATCATTATAAATGGAGAAAGAATTGAGGCTGGCAAGGATTTCATTTTACTTGGTTCCACAATCAATGCCCACAGAAGCTGCAGTCAAAAAATTCAAAGACACTGTCACCAGGAAGGGAGAGCAGTGGGAGCTGCATATAGGTGGGCATGCAAGTTTATATTGGAATGTACATTTTCATTCAATCATAATAAAAAAAAGAAAGAATTTCAAAGATGCATTGCATTGTGAAAAGCTGCTGCAGAAGACCTCTTTAAAGTGTTAAAAAGTAAAGATGTTACCTTGAAGACTACAGTGTACCTGACCCAAGTTATGGCATTTTCAATTGTGTTATATGCATGTGAAAGCTGGACAATGAATAAGGAAGAAAGAAGAATTGAGGCCTTTGAATTGTGGTGCTGGAGAAGAATATTGCCAAAAGAATAAACCTATGTGTCTGGAAGAAGTACAATCATTGTGCTCCCTGAAAGAAAGGATGATAAGACTGCATCATACACACTTTGAACATGTTGTCAGGTGGAGTCAGGCCCTGGAGAAGGACATCATGCCTGGTAAAATAGAGGGTCAGTGAGAGAGAGGCAGACCCTCAATGAGATGGACTGACACAGAGGCTGCAACCATGGGCTTACACATAAAAACAACTGTGGGCATGACATAGGACCAGGCAGTGTATCGTTCTGTTGTTCACAGGATTGCTATGAGTCAGAACCTGACTCTACCTAACAACAAGGCAACCAAGACATCCAGTTACCAAATCCTGTCACTCGGCTTCAGTTCTTCAGATTTGGTTCTTTCTTATCTGTTCCCACTGCAGCTGTGATAATGTTAGGTATTTTAGGATTATACTTTTGCCCAGCAATCTCTTATCCAGTATTCCTGCTTCTGGCCCTTTCTTCATATAAGCCGTCTGCATACCATCACCAGAGCACCTTCCACTTTGATCAGGACACTCTTTTCCTCTAAGACCCAACAACCTACACAATAAAAGCCAAACTCCTACACTTGTCATGTTAAGGTATAGCTACCAACCTCTTCCATCCTTTTTTCCATATTCCTCTAGTTTTGCCTTTGCTTTACTCATTCTGAAACACTCCCTCCTCTTGATACCATCCTCTGGGGTTTGTCTAGAGCTTCTGCTCTTGCCATTTCAAGGGCCTGGCCACTCCTCCATCACAAGCAGTTGAATGAGGGACAGGCTACTCTTGAGTATCCAGCACAAATGTCGTCCCCTCCAGAAAGCTGTACTTCTTTCACTGCCTTTCAGCTAAGCTTTTTCTTCGTAAGAAGCCACTTACTAAGATGAGCATGTATTATAACCTCTTTGCATTTTAATTATTTAAGTAAATGTACAAAAGACCCAAATAGTTACAGCCTTCTGCCCTCACCTTGTATATAGGAATAACTCAGACGCTATACACCAAAAGAAAATGAATTATCTCTGTGATACCTAAACTACCACCATGGATTCTCATGTTCCTATCTGCAGTAAAACACTACATCACTAGCTAAAAGATGGCACGGCAACTGGTGCGCATTTAATCAAGAATCAGTAAGAACAATGTGTTTCACAAGGGTCTAGTCTCTAAAATTTTAGAATACTTCAACACCTAAACAAAAAGGTAAATAATCCAATTAAAAATGGGCAAAAATATTAACAGACATTTCACCAAAGAAGAAATTCAGACAGCTAACAGCCTACGACAGTGCCCATCAACAGATAAACTGATAAATTACGATATACATACAGAATGGCATATAATTCAGTAATAAAGAACAATGATGAATCTGCCAAACATCTCACAACATGGAGACATGGATGAATCTGGATACTATTATGGAGAGTGAAATACGTCAGTCATAGAAGGACAAGTATTGTATGAGATCACTATTATAAAAACCCAGTAAGTTTACACACATAAAAAATTCTTTGATGCTTATGAAGGAGGGGAGGGATGGATGGGCAAATCACCAGAGACAAGTTAACTTAGGTAAAGGGAAAGATAACACATAATATAGGAGAAGGCAGCACAAATGGACCAAAGCAAAACCACAGAAGCTTCCTAGACATACCCAGATACCTGCAGGAACTGAGTTACTGTGACTGAAGGCTGGGACCAGGGTCTCACTGGACATCTAGATTAACTGGCACAACACAGTTCATAAAGAAAATGCCCCACATTCTACTTTAGTGAGTAGTGTCTGGGACCTTAAAAGTCTGCAAGAGGCCATCTAAACTACATCTACTGGTCCCATCCTATCTGGAGAAAAAGATAATAGAAAAAAAAAATTTTAAAGATGCAATGAAAATACTATTTCTAAGGACTAATGGATCACATGAACCACAGCCTCCACCAGACTGCGCCCAGAAAAACCACATGGTGTTGGGCTACACCATGGACCTCTCTGACGAGGATCACAATAGGAGGTCCCTGACAGAGTGGAAGAAAAAGTTAGAACAAAATTCAAACTCACAAAAGAAAACCAGACTTACTAGTCTGACAGAGACTGGAGGAAGCCCTGAGACTACAGCCTCTGGACACCTTGGAACTCAGAACTGAAGCTGCTCCCCAAGTTCACCTTTCAGCCAACAATGAGACAAGCCCATAAAATGAACACCAGTCAAGTATATGAGGCCAAAATCAAAGACAAGAGGGCAAGAAGGGACAGGGAAACTGGACAAATGGACACAGAGAAACCAGGATGGAACGAGAGGTCAAAGGGAAAGAGATGACATACTGGGGGGATGGCAACTAATGTCACAGAATAACTTTTGTTATGTTTTTGAATGAAAAAGTAATTTGTGCTGTAAACTTTCATCTAAAATACAACAAAACTTAAAAAAAAAAAGAATCAGTGAGAGCCATCTACACTGAAAGTAAGGAGCTAATACACATCTTAAACATCACACTGTTCTGAGCCAGTAAGCCCACTTCTAGAGATCAATCCTAAGGAAAAAACTGTCAAAAAAAGTTATACAAAAGATGAACACTGTAAAGTTATTTTTAATTGTAATGCTGTAGAAACCTCAACAATAAGAAACAGTCAAATACGGCACGTGTTAGCTCGATTATTATCTAGCCATAAAACATTTTTAAATACTTAACATGAAGAATGATGAGAATATCCTAAAGGAGGCAACAGACAAGACCATCCAGTACTGATAACTAGCCATCAATTACATAAACTGATGCCCTCCTCAAAGGAAATACTTTAAAATGTTAATAGTGGCTCTTATTGGGTAGAGGGAATTCAATCTTTTTTTTACACTTTCCCTTTTTTTCCACAATATGCATGTTTTTAAATGGTGCCATTTATTAAAGTCTACATAGGTGCCGTGGTAGCATAGTGGTTAAAGCACTCAGCTGTTAACCAAAAGGTCAGCAGTTCAAACCCACTATCACTTGTTCTGTGGAAGAACAATGTGGCATTCTGTTTCTGTACAGATTTTATAGCCTTGGAAACTCTACGGGGTAATTTTACTCTGTTCTATAAGATCTCTAAGAGTCAGAATTGACTCAACAGAAATGGGACTGGTTTGATTTTGGAGAGTGTCTTAGATTGGGTTCCCCAGAAAAGCAAAGCAAGTTAAGTGTATTGTCATGGACTGAATCGTGTCCCCTACAAAATATGTGTCAACTTGATCAGGCTATGATTCCCAGTCTTGTGTGGTTCTCTTCCATTTTGTGACTATCCCAAGTGTTATAAATCCTAATTTCTGCCTGTGATTAAAAGGATTAGGGTGAGTGAGATAAGACACCCCTGGCTCAGGGCACATCCCTGATGCGGGATAAACAGAGTTTCCCTGGGTTGTGGTCTACACCACCTTTTATCTCACAGGAGATAAAAGGAAAGGGACGCAAGTGGAGAAGCGGCGGACCTCATACCACCAAAAAAGCAGTGCTAGGAGCAGAGAGCAGCCTTTGGGCCCAAGGCTCCCGTGCAGAGATTTTCTAGTCAAGGGGAAGACTTGATGAAAAGGAACTTTCTCCAGACTCAACAGAGAGAAAGGTTTCCCCTGGAGCTGATGCTCTGAATTTGGACTTCTAGTGGAAGAAAAAGTTAGAACAAAATTCAAATTCACAAAAGAAAACCAGACTTACTGGTCTGACACAGCCTGGAGGAAGCCCTGAGACTACATCCTCTGGACACCTTGGAACTCAGAACTGAGAAAATAAATTTCTCTGTGTTACAGTTATCCACTTGTGGTATTTCTGTTTATCAGCACTGCATAACTAAGACGTGTGTGTGGGTGTGTGTAGATACACAGATAGTGAGATTTATAACAAGGAAATGGCTCAGGCAGTTGTACAGGCTAGAAAGTCCCAAGCTGAAAGCACACCGGTACTTGTACTCCAGTGTTCACTACTGCATCATACACAACAGCCAAAAGGGAGAAACAGTCTAAATGTCTACCAACAGAAGAATGGATAAACAAAACGTGATAGACACATAAAGAGAAATGAGGTTCGGATACGTACTACGACATGAACAAATCTTGAAAACATTATGCTCAGTGAAATAAGTCAGATGCAAAATGACAAATATTCTAAGATCCAACTTATATGAAGTAACAAGAATAGAAAAACACACAGAAACATAGTGCTCACAAGCAGTGGGTAGGAGGGGAAAACAGAATTATGGCTTAAGGGATACTGAGTTTCTGTTAAACAAACTCGCTGCCATCAAGTGACATCCAACTCACAGCTCCCCTAGAGGACAGAGCAGAACTGCCCCACAGTACTGCCCCAGGGAGCGGCTGGTAGATTCAAACTGTGGGCCTTCTGGTTAGCAGCTAAGCTCTTAACCATTGAGCCACCAGGCCTCTGAGTTTGTTAACGGTGACAAAAAATATCTGAAAATGGATAGTGGTAATGGTTCTACAACAGGGTCACTGCTACTAAAGTTACTGAATTCTACACTCAAAAGCAGTTAAAATGGCGACAGTTTTTTAAATATTTGTCTTATCACAGTAAAATGAAAAAAGTGAAGATTTTTTTTTTAAGTAGTTGCAAAGCAATTTCATAAACAGATCCCACTTTTCAATCAGCTCTATCTGGTAGCACTTTGAACTTAATATTCTGAAGGTCAGAAACTGTTTTTTTTCTCTCTATAGAATACAGGTGATCAGTACATAAAGATAATTAAAAACACGCCAGCCTCAATAAGAAGAACACACAGCCTATGAGATCACATGGTGCTAATTCCAAGTTTACCCAGAGGAAAACAACGTGCATTACCTATTGGGGAGACGGATCCTCTTGATGGCATAATTGCAGTCATCTACTTTGTTTCTTGCTTCGAAGACAACTCCAAACCCTCCACGACCCATGCACTGAATTGGTTCAAAGTCTGTTAGATATCTTAAAAAAGAAAGTAAAACAAACCTTGGAAAACTGATTTTAAATGTCATAGTAAACTAAGTTTCATCTTTTTATAACACATAAGAATGATACACTCAGCATGTCTCAGAAGTTATTTTAATAAAAAGTACAGTCTGAGTGCTACTAATAGCTTTCTTTGTTCTATTCATGTAAATTACAGCACATTCTAATTTTTTCCCCTAGGAAATTTAAAATGATAAAAAAGGCTTCTGTTTAACTGAGACTCACTTGTTCTTACAACAACTATAGTACTCATCTGTACTACCCAATACTTTCTACCAATATCCTCTACCAAAATACATTCTTAACCCTCTAAACATTTACCCTGTCTACTGTCTTTTCTTGATTAGAAAATGTATTTTAACTTTATGTCGTTGCCTGTACATTTTACAGGAACAATTTAATCAATCCTGTCATATCTAAGCCCATTTTGAGTTAGAAATCCGAGAACTGGAGCTGTCTGAAGTCGGCTGGTTGCCTCACGAGCCAGAATGCTCTAAAGGGGCTCAGACGGGAACTGTGTCCAGCCCCCTCTGTGGCTTCCAGACGGACCGCCGCACTGCAGCCTGCTTCTCCTTTAGTCTCTGACCTCCTAGATCTGTGCTTGAAATTCCAGCCAACCTGCACCTCAGTTTCTCACAACTTCAGGGCTTTTTCTCAGGCGATGTGCTCTCTAGGGACAGCCCTTCCTCCCTGTACTAAATAAACCTCTTTTCTCGTGGCATTCTGCTCATCTCAGCACTCCTGCAAAGCCTTCCGACATCCCTGTCCTTGTCTCTGTGTTTCCAGAGCCTGAGCACTATCTGGCAAACAGGAGGCCTAACAAATGTCTGTTGAATAAAGAGATGCATGCGTACTGCAGATGGTGTTCCAGCCATACGGGGGAGAACTACCTTATCCTTTATGAGGCTAAGTTTATCACTTTCTGATTTGCATACATATACTGGCTCGGCAGGTTAGCACATGAAGCTGAGAAGGAGCAAGAGATCCCAGTGCTCCACGGGCCAATTACCTTCAAGAGAATGAAGAGCAATACCCTGTGTATCCCTAAACACAGCGAGGGATGGCACCTCAGTACAAACCTATCTCCTCAACTACAAAAGCCCATGAAGTTCATGTCCTACTCTTGGAGAGCTATGTGAATGGGTTTCCTGTAGTCACAAAAACACCTGTTGGAAAACAGATGTATCTTTTGAAAAGTGACATCTCATATAAGATTGTAGATCCCATAAATATAAGCATCATCTTGTCTAAATTCCCAGGTGATAACCCAGAGCTCATGCTCCTAATGGTGCCTGGGACACAGTCAGCCCTCAGTAAACATTAGATGACACTAGTACTATTATTACAGAGCTCCTTACAACAAAAAACCAGTCATATGCTTCACACTGAATAAATGAAAAGAGATTTAAGTTTAATTCAGTTAGAGCACATTATTCAAATTCTCTTCACAACAGCCTTACAAACACATCTTTACTCACCGCACCCCACCCCTGCCCCAGTCTAAGTCTCACTCACAATTTAAGGTTCAAGGCAAGTGTGACCTCATTTGTGATGACCTCCTGAACCACCAGAACAAGATGAAGTCACTGGGCTCATGGTTCACACCCAGTGTTGGCCTCCCCCATGAACTTTACGTGCCTCCAGGATGGGTCCCATCTTTTTATTTACCCCCAAAGCCAGAAACACTTTCCTGTAGCCAGCTGTTCCAAACAGACGTTTAGTGATCAATGAATGGCTTTAGGAGCCACCGGACCCCTGCTTCTGTCGCCACCCCACCCCCGTCTGCTGGCGCTGCTGACCACTGAAGTTATTAGTCAGCATCTTTACTAGCAAGAGCATTAAAGCAGACTTTACCACTTGTTAGTCACCTACTAAACTGTGCTCTACAAAACCAGTAGCTAAAACAAATGAGTCAGTTTTCAATTTTTGATAATACAGTATGAACACAGTCTGGATGCTAAATTAAGTCCTCAGATAGCTTACATGTTAGCTGTTATTTCAGTCTTTTCTGTTGTAAACCCATCAGCTTAGATATTAAGCAATGAGGTTCCATGTCTTTTCCCTGTCTCTCATATTACTAAAGTATAAGACCGTGATGTCAAAACAGGGGAAAAGTAGCAATAAGCCACATAATATGAAAAATGAACCTCAGTGCCATTTCCTGCCACATAAAGCATCAAAGGTGCTATTGTACACCCAACAGACTGCTAACAGCTTCTTCTTAATTTCAAATTACTTGAACTTTTTTAAAGCTAACCTATCTCTCAATCTTCTTTCTGCTTTTGAAAATTATCTCTTTTATTGCTGTATTTCTTCCCATCCATCTTTTAGTCCAGACAGAAAATAAAAGATGAAGTAAAGAGCTGGGACTTCAGTGACACATGGAAACCAGCATTGTCCTCTAACCCACACAGCAATTACTGTCTGGTACTGTTAACAGCAAGCCCAGCACTGTAGACCCATGGTAATTAAGGTATCTAAGAAAGAACTTGATCTGCCAATTGAAATTCTAAACTCCAGTAACATTCTACTTCTATGATTCTTATGGCATGAACCACTCTGAATGAGTTTAACTTACCGGAAGGTTAAGCCTACATTTCATTTACTCAGATTTCACACATTTAGAAAATTATAAAAAGTTAAACACAGTCTTAGTTAACAAATGATTTCTTCTCTGATCTAAATGGCTGCTGTTAGAAGCTATAACATGCACATACCTCTTACATTAAGACTCTTACCGTGATACATATCCAGAATTTTTGATGTCATTCCAGCTACTGTCACTGGTGTCACCACTTACAGAATCATATTTATTTTCAGTTTGACACTGAGTTTCAGATTCCTTCCTTTGCTAGTAAAGCAGAAAAAAAAATCACAAAGTTGGAAGTTAGCTAACAATCTCAGGTTATAACATCAAAAATAAAACATTATAAAAATTATTGTCTTAACTGGATACTGTATAGTCCAATTGCTAAGCCAATGATTCTTTCCACAAATCTTATTGAAGAGCAACATTGACCATCCCATGGCCCTCCCTCTAGCGTCTGTGGAGATCTTGTTTTCATACTGTAGGTGGTGTTATATACACAGTATGACATGTCAATCAGGTCTAAAGAGAAAGACAGAACATATACAAGGAGGCATAAAACTTCTGGGCAAGACCAGAATTATTTCTTTCCCAACCAATCTTTTAGGTGCTTTTAAAATGCTTTCAGCAACAGGATAATTAATTTCGCATCTCATTTGCAATGTCTCTTCACTAACATCTCCTAAAAGACTTCCAGAAGATGTTATGAATTATGGTCTTAAGTGGGTACTATACAGTCCAATCACTTAGCCAATGATTCTTTCCACAAATCTTTACTGAGCATTGACTACAAGCCAGGTGCTGCGTAAGAGGCTGGGGAGACAGTGACAAACAACACAGAACCCAGTCCCGGTCCTTAAGAATGTATAGTTTAGTGGCCAACAGAGAGATGGAGTTGGGAACCACTATTAAACACTTTAGTAAGGACAGTACAGAGTATTCTAAAGACACTGGAGGGAAATCAAACTCAAATTTAAAACTTCTCAGAGGACACAAAAACTAACTTCAAATCAAATGATGTTCAAAGGGTTCCAAGGGTGAGGGAGGAGGGAGAGGAAGTAGCGAGCAAGGCTGAGAGAGAAGGACAGTGGAGCACTACCAGCTGAGACAGCCTGACATGTCAGAGGGACTGGAAACTTCTGCATGGTGGCAGAGCATGGAAGGGACGGCAGACGTGATTCAGGCCACAGTGAAAGATGAGTGGCGTGGAGGCAGGCACAAAGCCTTCAAAACCCAGCACGCTGTAAAAGGGCCACGCCCTTTATGCTAAGAGCAATGGAGGGGGGTGACCGAAGGTCTGTAAGCCAAGACGCACAGCCAGAGAGTCAGAGTCTGTGGAGGATGGTTTGTGAGGCAGAGGCCCAGAACCAAGCAAACTTGTTAACAGCTATTTTAATGACTTAGGAGTACCGATGCTGTTTGTGCTGAGAGAACTGAAGTTGGGATACAGAAGACAAATTGAAGGTATTTAGGGGAAGAATTTGCTAGAACTTGGTAACTGACTAGATGAGGAAGAGACGAATGATTTCCGGCTTTGGTAATTCATGGAAGAGACGGCAGACGTGATTCAGGTCACGGTGAAAGATGAATGACGTGGAGGGAGGCACAAAGCATTCAAAACCCAGTATATTCAAGAGAGATAAATACCAGAGTAACAGGTTGGGGGTGGAAGTGAATACAGTCTGAGAGACATGTCTCATTTAATGTACACGTGGCACTCAATATGCAGCCAGTCCCAAGAAATGGAATTTGGGATCCTTCTGATGTAAGATAATCTGAACTGGAATAGTAGGTGAGACCACCTAAGCAGAGTTTGTGAAGCAAATGGAGAAAAGCAAGAGCTCTGCGGAACACTGACGCTAACGGGGAAGGCTGAGAGGCAGGTCCTGAGGCACACACACCAAGCCAGGGAAGGAAACCAGGAGAGCACCGTGCCAGGGACGCTGGGGAAAAGCTCAAGTGGAGGTGGGGTCTGAGACTGTCCAAGGCTAAAAGGTTCAGGCAGAGAGGAACTGAGCAATACCCATCCAACTAAACAGAAGGAAGATACCTGAAAACTTGGACAAAGGCAGCCTCAGTGGAGTGGTAGGGATGGCAGTCAGATTGCAGAGAGTTACAGAGTGAACGGCAAGTGAGGATGCAGAAACGGGTACAGCCAACAATTATTTTATGAGGTCTGACAATTAAATCCACAATCTTAACTGCTCTAAGTGCTACACAGCTCACTGCTGTATACCACTATGGTCACCTTCAAGGGACTCCCCCCTGGAAAACTATGCACTGATGCAAGCACCTAGTCCACCCTTCAAAGTGATTTTGCAACTCTTTCTGGAATGGCTACTATGCACGGTGGCACAGTGGTGAGTGTGTGAACTTACCTGTATTGTTGTCTGTGAGGTTTTAGCCAATAAATACATAACTGTATTCGAACACCCTCCCTACTCACCTGGTCTGGCCCCCAGTAATTTTTTTCTTTACCCAAAGATCAAGGAAATATTGAAAGGAAGGCATCTGGATGACATTTGGGACATTGAGGGTAATATGATGATAGCTCTGATGGCCATTCCAGAAAAAAAGTTCCAAAGTTGCTTTCAAGGGTGGACTAGGCGCTGGTGTCGGTGCATAGCTTCCTGGAGGAGTACTTCGAAGGTGACCGCAGTGATATTCATCAGTGAGGTATGTAAGCACTTTTTCTAGGATGAGTATGCGAACTTAATTGTCATATCCCATATGCTAAAACCAAACATGCACGCGCGCACACACACACACACCCACACACACACACACACACACCCTCATACTCCCAATCCTCAGAAACCAATAGACTCTAAGGTAGTGTCTTACTCTGTGAGGATGAGGGTGGAAAAGCCTGCGCACGATACACGTTGTGGTTATGATACAAAACAGGATGGTTGCCACGATCTCCTTCCACCAGTGCAAGAGGAGGACAGGGTCCTTCCTGCGGATACTCTTGCTGTCACTCCCCTTGTCGAGAAATCTGACTGTGATGTGCGGTGTCCGTTTGTACCTTTCTCTTTTGTAGTATGGCAGATAATAACCATTATCTTCAAAAAACGAACATGGAAAAGTGCTTTTAAGCCAAAATAGGCCAGTCTTTCTTTAAGCATTAGCTATTTTTCTTTAATTTATAATACCAGTTCTTGTTGTTTCATCTCTCTTCTTTAATACATTTCCAATAGCTTCATTTAGAGTACTTTTTCTTTCTAACTAAGCAAATGTACTTTTCTCTATTCCATAGGCACTTTAAATTTTCTCTGTATTGAAATCTAACACTAGAAAAAGTCTTAAGAGCCACTCCCTTTATCACCTCATAAATGATTTCATTCTTTAAGTGGAGGAAAGATTTAGACAGCACTCAATCTTCAGGGTATCTTATGTTTCCCTTTCACTAGGTATCATAAAATACTAATTTTACCACTAACATCATCATTCTTAACAAGCCTACAGGAAAATATTTCCGTAATACTTTTTGGTTCATTTCAAAAACAAACCAAATCCATTTCTGCTTGGTTGAATCTTAACTTAAAGTGACCCTAACAGGACATTTGAACTGCCAACCTTTCAGTTAATAGCCAAACTGTATTTTTTTTTTTAATTTTTTATTCTGCTTCAGGTGAAAATTTACAGCTCAAGTTAGTTTCTCACACAAAAATTTACACACATATTGCTATGTGGCCCTAGCCATTCTCCCTGTATTGTGACTGCTCACTGTTTCCACTCCTGATTTCCTATGTCCACTTAATCTGCTCCTGTCCCTTTCTGCCTTTTCATCTCCCCTCTGGAAAGGACCTACTTGTTTAGTCTCATGTATCTATGTGAACTCAGATGCATAATCTTCACTAGTATTAGTTTATGTTTCATAGTCCAGTCTTGTATTTGCCTGAAAAGTTGGCTTCAGGAATGCTTTTGGTTTCAGGTTAACAGATTCTGGGAGTAAGTCTTCTAGGGTTCCTCTAATCTCAGCCAGATCATTAAGCCTGGTCTTTTTATGTAAATTTGAGTTCTGTACCCCACTTTTCTCCTGCTCTGTCAGGGACTCGCCATTGTATTCCTGGTCAGGGCGGTCACTGGTGGGAGCTGGGCACCATCTAGTTCTGGTCTCAGTAGCAGCCAAACTGTTGCTGGCTCATCTCAGGCTGTCAAAAATGAGTTTGCTCAAAAAGCAGTCTGTCTTTTTTGCCTTCTACCTGCCATTACTCAGGCAGGTTACACAATTACTCTCACCTTGTCTCTTGATCACTATCAGATAAAGACTACAGGTTTATTCTAAGTCTTCTGTTTTTTGTCATCAACTTGTTATTTGCCGTGAGTCAATTTTTGACTCACAGAGACTGTGTGTGACACAGCAGAGCTGCCCCACAGGCTTTTCTACTCTGTGATCTTTACAGAAACAGATTATGGGGTCTTTCTCCTAGAAAGCACTTGGTGAGTTCCAATTACCAACCATTCAATTAGTAGCCAAGTCCTTAACGATTATGCCACCAGGTCTCTTTTTATGAGTTTAAATTATACAACCATTCCTCAGTTTTCAAATCTAGAGAACTGTTGAGAAGTCTATGTTGCTTTCTAATACAGATCTGAGAAAATTTTTATAACTAGTTGTTCAATGGACTTTCATTTCTGATTATATCCCAATTTTCTTATCATATCCTAACTTTACAGAACTGCTGCTTATTTATGTAACTCATACCAAATGTTATCTGTTCTTGACTTATATGCCAAATGTCTCAGGACATTAAAATCATCTCATTTTCCCCAGCAATTTTAAATAGCTTTGTGGGGCGTACCTGTTTTCTACATCATACAGGACGCTGTTACAAAGACTACTTTACATATGCCGATGACAAAAGAGCTGATAAGAAGAACTAATGCTTCCTAAGGAGTCCTGGGTGACACCAATGGCCAACTGCGTGACTACTAACCAACAGGTTGGCCGCTGGAACCCACCCAGTGGTACCATGGTACCTTAGTGATCTGCTTCCAAAGGGTCACAGCCTTGAAAATCCTATGGCATGTATAGGGTTACCAAGAGTCAGGGCAGAGTTGTCAGCAACTAATGACAAAATGTTTATTGAGCATTTATTATGTGGCAGACACAGCTCTAATTAACACCTTATATTCCGTTTTTTTTCATTTAAATTTCATAATAACCCAATGAAAGACACTATGATTACTTTTGTCATCTCCTAGAGGAAGGAACTGAGACACAGAAGGCAGGTGAGTCCAGCTTATTAGTATGTGGTAATGTGCATCCTGGATGTGAACCCTGGCAAAATGAATTTACAGCTTACACACTTACCCAACATGCACAATACAGCCTACCAGGACATTTTATCTCCACTCCAATCAAATACACTTTGTCTAATTCTGTTAATTAAATTCAAACCAATAGAAGTAGAACAGAATAAGTAAGTCTCAATATTATCAGTCAAGGAGTAATTACACTTACCATATGGATACTGTAAGATTGAAAGTGCACCATTACTGTATTCTTCATGAGAAAACTTATCATTGCTGAGGCATTTGTCAAATTCATCAGACCCGACCAACACAGGAGTTCTGGAAGGAGAGTCTAAAAGAAAAAAGGTCAACTCTTAGCTGTTATGACTGATGAAAACACATGTGCCTACCTCAAAAAGACAATGTTCTGTATCCTAGTTTAGTAAGAAGCAGCTGGGGTCTTGAAAGCTTGTGAGTGACCTAGGTGCCCATCAATGGAAGAATGGATAAACAATTGTGGTCTATTCACACAATGGAACACTACACAGTGATAAAGAATGATGATGAATCTATAAAACATCTCATACCATGGAAGAATGTGAAAGAACTATGCTGAGTGAAATTAGGCACAAGAGGGCAAACATCATATGAGACCACTATTTTAAGAACTCAAAGGAAAAAAAAAAAAGCTTATGAGTGGACATCTAAAGTACAACTGTCAGTCTCTATGCACCTGGAGCAAAAGAGGAAAAAAGATACCCAAGCAGAAACTAGCCTGCAGGACTCACAATCTACACAAAGCACAGTCTCCTCTATCTTGAGACCAAAGAACCAGATCCAGGTGCCTGCCCACCACTACCAATTGTTCCCACAGGGGACACAACAAATGGTCCCAGACAGAACGAGTAAAAATAATACCGTAACAATCTCAAATTCCTAAAAAAGGTCAGACTTAGCAGACTGGTATGAGCTAGGAGAATCCCCAAGACTATCACCTTTGGGTACCCTTTAAGCTTGGAACTCAAACCACTCCAAGGTCACTGTCATGGATTCCGTTCCAAAATGTACGTACTGAGTTGACTCAGCTGTGAGTCCCAGTATGGTGCCACTCCTCCCATGCGTTGCGAGTCCTGCCTCTGTGATGCGGAAGAAGGGGCGGCAGGTGTGCTGATGATTCGGGACTCAAGCTACCAGCTTGTGGGATGTAAGGGAGAAGCAAGCAGAGAAGTGGGGAACCTCACCCCACTGAGATGGCATCCCCAAGAGCACAGCACACCCTGTGGACCTGAGGTTCCTGAGCTGAGATGCTGTCATTGAATATGGACTCAGTCTACTGGACTGCGATAATTTCTTCTATTGAAATACACTTACTTATAACTTGTGAATAGATGTGTGGCTTACCAGACTTTGACAATGAAATTTCTCTTCATGAAGCCTTCCACTCATGGTATTTTCTGTAAGAGCAGTACCAGGTGACTAAAACAGTCACCTACCAGCCAAAAGACACAGTGGCTCATAATAAAATAATACCAATGCAGTTCTACTATCCACATAAGGGGTTGCCATAAGCTGTGACTGACTTGAAGGCAATTAAAAACAGTAACGTATCTGTTTAGAAGATAAAATTGACTAAACTGAGAAATGGACTATTTGGAGGAGTGATGCAAAGGACTGCTTCTTTGGTTTCTACTTAGAAGAACGGAACAGACAGCACTCTCTGAGATGGGGAACCACGGAAAAGGACCCAATTTTTCAGGGGGAGAGGATCTTAAGGTCACTTTTAGACACCCTGAGAACTTCTGAGACGCGCCAGAGGTGGTGTTGAATAGGCAGGTGGCAGTGTGAATGTCTGAAGCCTGGAACCAAAAACTGTTCTGGAGATACAAATCTGTGAGTCAGGAGATGGCGACTGAATCCATGTGAGAGAAGAGAACTGCGTGGGAGACAGTACGGACTGAGAAGAAGTGCTCAGCGTCAGGAAGACGGCTGGAATGGCACCTGTTCACAGAAAGCAGGGAAGGCGAGTGTCAAAGGACAGGCACAAGTCACCGAGGCGGAGGCCACTGACAGCTCAAGCAGGACTAAAATACGGCTGTTAGATGTAACAGCACTAACAGCTAATATTCCCAGGAATTACTCTAAGAACTTTATGTGTATTAACAACTCACTTATCACCATTTTCCAGATACGGAAACTGAGGTACAGAGAACTTACATGACTTGCTAAAAATCACCAAGCTTGACAAAGTTAGGTTTGAACTAGGGGAGGCTGACCTCAGCCACATGCTCACCCCTATAATATACCACTCTCTCCTGGCCACTGGGAGATCATCATTTTGCTGAGAGCCATTTAGGTCTCCTCAACTGGGAGACACCTGGACAGAAGCTGGTACTCTTGTCTGTCTTTCCCCTGAGCTTTGATGCTCTGCTTTCTGCTGGTCTCCCCTGCCGTGAGCCTGAGGCCCCTCCACGTCTGCCAGCCCACACTTCCTGAGCCCTGTCCCTGCACAGAGGGGCTCTGTAAGGTGGTGTGAGGCATATCATAGATACGGTGATAGTACGTTGCAGTCTGTCAGAGTCTCTCTGCTTATCCACATGTATTACGAACAGCTATCTGTTTCACTCCCTAGGGTGTCCTACTTTGAATGATAAACTATGTCGTATCCTATAATAGCCAGTTTTATTTGTAAACATAGCCAGGCTATAAACCAAACCAAGCCACTGTTTTTCACTGACTTCTAGAGATCCTAAAGGATAGACTAGAATGGCCACACAGTTTCCAAGGGTGTAATACTGACACAGACTGCTAGTATCTTTCTCCTGCAGAGTGTCTGGTGTGTCTGAACTCCGACCTTTCCATTAAGAAAGAGCCAAGCACTTTAACTACAACACTACCAGGACTCCCTTGGCTAGGGTGTAAATCAAAACCCCACTGCTGTCAAACTGATTCCGACTCACAGCGATCCTACAGGGCAGAGGAGAACTAGCCCACAGGGTAAAATCACTCCCGAATGCTGTGTGCCTCTAAACAGACATCTAAATGAGATCTAGTGGTCAACATCTTACCCTAGACCAGAGATGAGACAGTAAGGGGGTACAAGGAAGCTAGTTTAATGGAAGCAGAACAACCAGAATGGAAACAATGAGAATGTTGACACACTGTGAAAAGTATAACCAACCTTACTGAATAATATGTACACAAATTGTTAACTCTTTCATGATCTGTGGTATATACCATGTACTACCCATTTTTTCTAAGGTTCACCCTGTTTGGCAGTAAACTTTCATCTTGAAAGAACGTTTGCCTCCAGTGGGGACTTGCACCATGGTAACAAGCAGAAGAAACATTAGCTGAAACAGCTGGGGTCTGCAGCATGGAGGTATGGATGTGCAACCAGGAAGTACGGCTAGATAAAAAAAAATAGTCTCTTTTAGCTTTTGTACCCCTTGCTAAGTCTTGTAAGCATGTTATATCTATGGTTTCCTGTGTGACAATTACAGAGCTCTGGTGGGTTGGTTTTGTCTTTTTGTATCACATTTAGAAAAAAAGAGATTCCCCATGGAACCTACTGGAAGGTGCAACCTCTGGGGGTAAAGACTGGAGACTGACAAGTACGGGTTCAACAACTTTAAAAGTTCTGTGGTAACCATGTAGTGCTGGTTAATATTTCTCTAAATTCATACTAAAAAAAAAAAAATACTCATTGCCAGAGTAATCTTATCGGCCAGAGTAGAACTGTCTCATAGAGTTTCCAAGGAGCTCCTGGTGGATCTGAACTGCTGACCTTTTGGTGAGCAGATGTAGCATTATGCCACCAGGGTTTCCAACTCAAAATTTAAACACACACTATTATTCAGCACACTTCCAGCAATGAAAACATATGGTATCAAAAAAAAATTCAGTTATTAAAGAAATTCAAATCAAGACGACAATGAGATACCATCTCACCCCAACAAGGTTGGCCATGATCCAGAAAACACAAAACAACAACTGCTGGAGAGGCTGTGGAGAAAGTGGAACCCTCCTACACTGTTGGTGGGTTTGCAAAATTGTCCAGCCTCTTTGGAAAGCAATCTGGCATTTCCTTAAAAAAATGGATATCGATATACGATTTGACCCAGTAATTCCACTACTTGGAATATATCCTACAGAATCAAGGCCTTTCACACCAACGGACACATGCACAAGAATGTTTATCACAGCACAGTCCACAATAGCAAAAAGATGGAATCAACCCAGAAGCCCAACAACAGAAGAATGGATAGGTAAACTATGGTACATATACTCAATGGAGCACTACGCAATGCTAAAGAATAACGACGATTCCAGGAAACATCTCATAACCTGGTTTCAACTGGAAGACATTATGATGAGTGAAAGTAGTCAGCGACAAAAGGACAAATATTGTATGAGACCTCTATGATAAGATCTCAAAAATAGACTAGTGTATAGAAGAAAAGACCATTTGACAACTGCAAGGGAGGGGAGGGACGGAGGGGGGAGAGTTTAGAGAGTTGCTAGAAATCTAGTTGGGAGGAATCAGTGGTAGCACACATTAGAAACAAGAACAACATTAAGTGGAATTCAGCATAACTTGAGTACTCCTTCCATCTTAACCCAATATTGCAAGGATAGAGTAGCTGGGGCAGGGGGCAGGGGACCATGCTCTTAGGCGAAATCGAGGCCAACTGGCACAAGTAGCGTTTTGCTAGGAGGGCTGTCTGCACCCCACATTGGTGAGTGGCGTCTGGGGTCTTAAAAGCTGCCAAGCTGCCATCCGAGGACACAGCAAATGGTCCCAACTCAGCAGGAACGGACGCTCACCGAGGACCAAAATGACATGCGGTAAAGACAACCTAGAAGATAGAGAGACCCACATGAGTGGGTGCCTACATCAACCTGGGACCAGAAGAACTGGATGGTGCCCGGCCACCACCAGTGATAGCCGCGATGGAGCTCACTAGGTTGAGTCTCAATGGCGGCACAAGAATAAAAAGGGGTGCATCCTGAGATCTCCACTGAAAGACCTCAATTGATGGTCCAGTGGTTTTGAGGTTCCCCTGAGAGCATGGCCTCTGGCCCTGATGCTGCCCTTGCCCATAAATGATAACTCTTTAGACACGAACGGACTGGACTTGGCAATGCAGAGTGACCATATATTGGATGCACTTTATGGTTTTATACATCTATAGGATATCATCCTGCTGACCTCTGGCTGGAGGAAGGAGAGTGGGTAGAGAGGAGGGGAAAGGAGGCTGTTGGGAGGATGAGACAGGTATGGAGCAGAGAGGAGTAGTGTACTGTCACTGGGTAGGGAGAGTAGTGGAAGCTGCATATAGGTGGGCATGTAAATTTATACGGGAATGTACATTTTCAGTCATATTAAAAAAATTAAAAACAAAAAAAATCAGACCCTGAAAGTTAAAGGAGAACCTAATCTGCTATGTAAATTTTCTCCGATAATCACAACAAAATATTAGAAAAAAGAGAACACACGAGCTTCATTCATTCAACAGATATCTAACCACTGTTCGGTCTGAGCATGTAAAGTCAAACAAACAGCTTCGATGTGACCCACACAATAAAACCACATGTATTAGGTACAGAGAGTACCTTGGGAATTCAGTGGGCTCATATTTGCATTCAAATTATTTAACTGTAAAAGAATAGATGTTAGACCAGTTTTACCTAAATGTTCACTGATTTCTATAGAAGCTACTGCTGCTTCAATGAAGTAATGCCTTACATGATAGTTAAAATTCATCATTAACAAGTAGAGCACTTCCCTAGTTTATCAGTAAAATATGAAGTACACATTAGTTCTAATCTCTATAGTATTCAAAAGTAGGGCAAAGATAGTCATGATTAGGCCTCTGAGCACCGAATAATATTCATAAAATTTGATAATTCACTTACGAATTAAAGGCTTCCACTTGATTGTTGGCAAAGGAACAATTGCATTTTCATTATTGACAGATTCCAAAGCCTTGGGATTCGGAGGAAACTTTTCTGAAATTCTGACAGATGACTGTAGATACAACTGGCCTCTGTACATTCCTGAATAAACCAAAACATTGCTGATTATGTTCAGAATCCTCTTCCTTTGGAAAGCACAAATGATTTTTTTCAAAGAAGGTCCACTTTGATTTTAAGAAAAAAAAAAGATTATTTACTTATTATTTATTCATGTCCTACCTAGCTCTCTACAAACAAGAATCATGCATAGAATACTCGGAACACTCGGATTTGACTCACCGGCTATCCAGCAAAAGTAACTGGGAAAAGGCCCATAAAGGGTTTCTCACAATAAAACCACATTTCCCATCATTACAGAAAAACTCTGCCTCAGAAGTTTTCAGCAATAGGGAGCCACGGTACCCCTATGAAACCGACCACTTAGATGAACTTTCTCCTTAAAGAAATTTACCTGCTGTTGTTAGATGCCATCAAGTCAGTTCTGACGCACAGCCCCCGGCACAACACGAGGCACTGTCCGGTCCTGCACCACCCTAACAACAGCTGCCATGTCTGAGCCCACCGCTGTAATCACTGGGTCAATCCATGTCACCGAGAGTCTTTGTCTTTTCTACTGACTCTGCACTTCATCAAGCATGATGTCTTCCTCCAGGAACTGGTTGCTCCTGATACCATGTCCAAAGAAAGAAGTCTTAGCATCCTTGTTTCCAAGAAACACTCTGTATTTCCAAGACAGATTTGTTCATTCTTCCAGTAGTCCACAGTGCATGCCAATAGTCTTCATCAACACCATTATTCAAAGGTATCAGTTCTTCTTTGGTTTTCTTTATTCATTGTCCAGCTTTTGCATGTATATGAGGTGACTGAAAATACTATGGCTTGGGTCAGGCACACCTCAGTTCTCAAAGTGACCCATTTGCTTTTCAATACTTTATAGAGGTCCTTTGCAGCAAATTCGCTCAATGTAATCGTTTGATTTCTTGAATTCCGGAGATAAATGCTAACAATTCAACTCAATATTGTTATAATGCAAATCTGACCTATTAATCTTTCAAATATTTTCACTTCTTTGAGACTGAGGTATGGGAAATACACTGACTGAACTTAAAGAACTTGAGTATTCTGATTACTGAGGCTCATTCAAATAATTGGATTAGAAATTTCTTTTATTTTTTATTATGACTGAGTGAAAATGTACATTGACATGTAAATTTACATGCCCCCCTATATGCAGCTTCCACTGCTCTCCCTGCCCAGTGACAGCACACTATCCCTGTCTGTTCCATACATGTCTCATCCTCCCAACAGTTTCCTTTCCCCTCCTCTCCACCCACTCCCCTTTCTCCAGCCAGAGGTCAGCAGGATGATATCCTATAGACACACAGAACCATAAAGTGCATCTAATATATGGTCACTCTGCATCGCCAAGTCCAATCCATTCCTGTCTGAAGAGTGGACCTTCGTTATGATTTATGGGCAAGGGCAGCATCAGGGCCGGGGCCATGCTCCCAGGGGAACCATGGAGCTACTGGACCATGAATTGCGGTCTGTTAGTGGAGATCTCAGGGTGCACCCCTTTTTATTCTTTTGTTGCCAGTGAGACTCAACTTTGTGAGCTCCATTGCGGCTATCACTGGTGGTAGTCGGGTACCACCCGGTTCTTCCGGTCCCAAGTCGATGTAAGCACCCACTCATGTGGGTCTCTTTGTCTTCTGGGTTGTCTTTACCAAGTGTCGTTTTGGTCCTCAGTGAGCATCCGTTCCTGCTGAGTTAGGACCATTTGCTGTGCCCTCGGATGGCAGCTTGGCAGCTTTTAAGATCCCAGATGCCACTCACCAATGTGCGGTGCAGAGAGCCCTCTTAGCAACACACTAGTTGTGCCAATTGGCCTCGATTTTGCCTAAGAGCGTGGCCCCCTGCCCCTTGCCCCAACTACTGGATTAGAAATTTCAAAATTTATTATATCAAAGGTTTTCAATTGCCCAAAAATACACAAGAGTTTTGTTTTTAATTCTCAGATCAGTTGTATTGATGTATAGAAAAAAATAAATCCAATCTCTAAGGTGGGAGCAGATTGATATAGAGCAAACACAAGTGTGGAGAAGCTGTAGACTGTGAGGATACATGAGTAACTTAAAATCATGCTATGTAACAGGAACATTTCTCAGTCTTTCTAATAAGATCTCAGAGAAAAATAATACACTATGAGTTGAAGTTTCAGGATTGAACTGAAAAAATAAGAGGAACAGGGATCAATCCATAAATCTTCAAAGCAATCTATGTCAGACAATGTAGTCAGAAATTAAAAATAGGAGGAACCCACCTGAGGGAGAAGAGAGCAATGCAGGAACACAATTAGGTGTCAACACACACCACACTCGACAGATGTCCACTCACCTAAGTAAACACTGCTCTCAGTGGCTCCTCGGGCAGCTTCTACAATGTCTTCTTCGTCTTCTAAAACGTCACTGTTTGACATGTAACTTGTATCATCGAAAAGACTGATTGGAATGACTCTGTCATCCTTAACCAGCCAGGCAGAGGCAATGGGAGTACAAAACTAAAGAAAACAATGGAAAGATTTTAATGCAATGTTTTACGTAGGTGGCACGAAGGGGTTAAGTGCTGAGCTGCTAATGGCAGGGCTGGGGGTTTGAGTCCCCTCCAAGCACACTTCAGAAGGAAGACCAGCAATCTGCTGCAAAAGATGAGCTGCAGATACCCTATGGAGCATGAGTCAGAACTGGCTTCACGGCAACTGGTTTTCGGTTTTGTATAATTTCAATTTACAAAATACTCTTTAAAACCACAAATTGCTTTGGAAAGTAAAGGAAACAAGTCATCAAGAATCCCAAATGGTGGGTGGAGAGGAGGGGCTAGGAGATTGTTGGGAGGATAACACATGTACTGAGCAGAGAGGAAGAGTGTGCTGTCACCGGGCAGGCAGAGCAGTGGGAGCTGCTTATAGGTGGGCATGCAAATTTATATGGGAATGTACATTTTCATTCAATCATTTAAAAAAAAAAAGAATCATAAATGGCAGTCATTTCCCTCCACCCAATGCGTCTGAAGAAACCGAGGAAGAAAGCACATCTGGTTGGCGGTACCTGATACTCCCATTCCAGATGCCCTCCCTTCTTGCTGAATGCCATAACCTTCCAATCGGCAACGGAGACTTTTATCACTGTGTCCTTCGTGGCAGCTTCCTGTTCTTCCATTTCGGAAATGAACGTAGACTGTTCTTTGTTGCCACTGGGTTTAACGGTGCTTTCAATAAAACCGGCTCTAGTTTCCATTTCTGGAATATACCGAAGTTCAAAGTGGCCAACACTGAAATTCCACCTTAAATTTACAAAGGTGTGTTTTAGAAATTACTTTTAAATGAAGGCATCAAATAACACAGAGCTCTTCTAGATTAAAGAAGCATGAAAAAGGAGGACCAAAGAAGAACCAATGCCTTAGAATCTCGGTGTTCTATGATGAGAAAAAGAACACAATCTTCTGGAAAGAAGTGTGCCACACGAGGGCGCTCAAGGACTTTGTCCTGACCGTTTCGGAACAGGGTTCTAGGCATCTGTGGAATGCATGTTTTCTTAAAACATTCATGATGCCAAATCAGAGTGTTTTTCTTAAAACATATCACAGTCACCTTAAAATGAGGCAGCATGCAGTTTATCTCTTAATTAAAGGCTGGGAACATTTCATCTAAGTGCACAGAAATTAATATATGCCAGTAAAGATATCTAAAAGGCAGAAAGAGTGTATCAATTTTTTTCTTACATAAAACACAGCCTTGAGGAGGCAATGTGATCGAGTATATTAATCTCAGTTAGTGTACTCACTGGGATTTGCAAGCCATTTAACCTTTTCTGAATTTCAGAATCCTTACCCATAAAGTGGTAGTAAATAGTGTATCCCCTACAAGTAAATATAAAAACAAAAATCACAAAATGTCTTAGCTATTTCTGTTGAAAAAAACATACATACACTTAAGGAGGATGGATCTTAGACTCCAGATCCTTCCTTATTCCGGGAACTCAAATTTCTGCTGAGTGCAACCAGCGAGCACCCAAATACATAGGAGATAAAACCCCATTGGTACAAAAAAAAAGTACTAGCTGATGCAAAGCCCAACTCAGAGTCCAGGGAAAGCAGAAAGAATACATTTTTAACTAAAGTTGAGACAAGCTCTCAAGACAGGAAACAGAGCTCTGTTGCATCAGATTAGACAACTTCTGAAAGCCTGACTCATTTTCAAAGGATAAAGATCTAAAAATATTCTTATTACATAAGCAGTTTACAATTTAAATATTAAGTTTAAAACTTGAAGCACATGGTGGAGACCCGGCATATCTAATCTAATTGTCTTATATTTTTAATCATACATCTAAATGTAAAAATGATATAGCCAGCCAAATGATATAAGACATTCATTATTGGAAAAAATATTTGACTAAGTAACTGATATTTTAATAACTCTTAAGAGACTAAAATTATTATTGTAAAATTCGGGCAGTGAGACAAACTAAGAAAGGATCTGCTAGACAGAACTGCATCATGGGACAGGCTGAGGCTGAACACAGACACGTTAACTATGTCTTCAGAGCTTTCTGCATTGAAGAACTTTGAATAGTGAGCTTGCCGTGGAAAAGAGCACTAACTTAACACACACAGTCATGTTATGGGACTCCATATCTTAACACGCACAGTGTGAAATTCACTTCAGGATTTGTTAACCTTGAGGTCATTTTTAATTTAGGACCTCTATTTCTCTTTAAAAAAACTTGCATGCTTTTAAGGCAACAAAATAGTTCAGAAAATCTCTGCAAAGGAAAACTCTGATGTTGTTAGGAATACTTATAAGTAATATCGACAGACAGCAGCAACATCTGGATACGTACTTCTCACTGCCACTGCGAGGCCCGACAGCTCTAACAGTTTTCTGGGTGCGTTGCAGAAGCAGGATGTCTTCTTGTTCCATTTCGTCACTGTCCCAGCGGCGACAACCCAAAGCTGAGCAGATATACCTCACCTGAAAAGACAGTCACTAAAGGATCACAGACATTAAGACTCTCCATAATTTGTAAAAACTAAAAGAAAATTGAGGAAATGTGTAAATAACCAAGTAATAAGTATCATTTACATTACTAACTCCCACAGTGAGTTATCTAGAATCATGAAAATACCAAAAGAACATTTATTTCAGAGAATGATTTTGAGAATTTAGATAATTTTAGTCTTAGTTTGGAGATCTATAGAATAATCAGAAAGAAATGGATAACTAGTTGTGGTATCTTAGCAACAATGCATCAAAATCACACATGAATTAAAAAAACAAATCAAACTCAATGTTTCCAAGTGACAGACAGACTTGGTTTTAAATTTTTTAAACCTTTTCTAATAGCTTTAGTATTTAAAACCTCCACATCTTCATTAAAAGAAAATGCAAGACTCTTCTTATAATCTGAACTAAAAGCCACACAAAAAAGCATACCTGCTAGAATTACCATAATTTTGCAGCAGCACATCTGACCACTTTCAATCGCATTGTTAAAAAAGACGAGGATACTGCAAAAAGCAGAGACTGAAGTGCTTGCTCAAAAAAAAGGTCAGACCGGACTGCTTGGCTTCCTTGATACAGTGCAGATGCTGGTGGCTGAAGAAAGCAGAAAATCATCTGCAGCAACAAGTGTGCCTTGGATATCTAAGTGCCTAATACTTCTGCAGAAAACCCTGGTAGTGTAGTATTACAGCTTAAGTATTACAGCTACTAACCAAAAGGTCGGTAGTTCAAATCCACCAGGCATTCCTTGGAAACTCTTGGGGGCAGTTCTACTCTGTTCTATAGGATTGCTACAAGTGAGAATTGATTTGGCAGTAACCAAGTTTGGGGTTTGTTTTAAATACTTATATAATTATTAATGCCCAGATTCTATTATCTAATTCCATTTCTCACTAAAAGGCACTGTGGTGGTAAGGATGATCATGTCAACTTGGCTACTCCATATTTGGCTGCTGTATTAAGTGGCAGGGCGGGGTTTGTGGTGGCTCCCCGCCCCTCGGCTCTCATCTCTGGACCTTCCACTACTACTGCTGGTCTGCTCCGGTAGCCAGGAGCTTCTGCTGTCTTCTTCCGGCATCTGGTTCTGGGACTTGAACTAGCAGCTGTTGGACTCATCAGTCCTTACAGTCGGCACTTGAGAGTCCTGTTCCCTGAGCTGCCGATCCTGGGTTTGCCAGCCTCTGTCGCTTCGTCTCGCCACCAGCTTGGGATCCACTGACCTACAGAACCGGTGATCTAGAACTCTGGTCTCTGACCTGCTGACTTTGGGTTCCTCAGCTTCCGTGGCCACGTGAGGCTTGTGTCAGGACTTGGGACATTCAGCTTCTGTGATTACGTGAGCTGTTTCCTATATCTGTATCTATCTATCTATCTATATTATAAATCTTATGTTGTACCTACATGTGTTATTGGTTTTGCTTCCCTAGAAAACCCAGCCTAAGACAGGCACCAAGGCTCATCAGACAAATGGTTGATTGCAGGACTGGCGTAGAATAGATACAAGATGAACTTCTATCATTTTATTATTCCAGAAAGTAAAGACATGTTCAAAAAAATGACTGGAGGCCTGTCACAGGACGTGAGAGTCAGCTTGAAGGTGCTCCCACAGGCCAAAGGAGACGAGATGAGGAATCTTACAGGTCTGAAAAACTCAGGGATAAGAAGACCATTTTCTCATTCTTCTCTGCCATATTTTATATATAATATATAATATAATGTAACATGTTGAAATATCAAGATGTTAACAAAACCAGCCATGCTTTTTTCCTTCTGTTATACATGAAAATCAACACGAGTCAGAACTGACTTGACAACAGCTACCAACAATGCAAGGTTAAGAAAATATTTAAGTCAGTACTGAGGTTACTCCAAGGGTAGGAAAGCTGGAAGAATGGAAACAGGGAACCCAAGGTCGAAAAGGAAAGAGTGTTGGCCTATCACAAGGTTGGGAACAACTGTCACAAAACAATATGGGTATTATTTAATGAAAAACTAACTTGCTCTATAAACCTTCAACTAAAAGTACATATATACATATACATGTATTAAAAATATTCTGACCTCCTTTTTTAATTTTTTACATGTGTTTTACAGTTAAGCAATATTCCTACTTCAAAAGGCATGTAAGTAGCAGAGGCAGAGCCGTAACATGTTCAGTGTTTGTCAGCCCGACATGGACAGGTGTCATGGCTGGTATCACTTATTTCTTCCAAAAGATTTCACTGTGTTTCAGGTGAAGGTTTACACACCAAATTAGTCCTCCACTCAACAACCCAAGCACAAATCGCTCCGTGATATCACTTACCACCCCTGCAATGTGCCAACCCTCTCCCGTTCCCACCCTGCCTGCCCTGCTGCCCCCTCAGCTTCCCAGCCCCTCCCTGCCTTCTCACCCTCATTTCCGGGCAAACGTCCATTGTGGTCTCACACTGTTGATCGTTCTAAGAAACACATTCCTCCAGGGAGTGACTGTTTATAGGCCCATCGATTATTCGGCTGAAAGGTGACCTCCAGGAGAGGGGTCGGCTCCTGGTTAAGTGTTTTGAAGTGACAGTGATCTTTTTCTAAACAGATATATATATATATATATTTATGTTTAAACATATATTTTTAATTAGTTGCTTCTGATATGGATTTGGAGACCTGGTAGTGCCGTGGTTAAGCATTTGTCTGCTACCCGAAAGGCTGGCAGCTCCAATCCACCGGGTGCACCTTGGAAACCCAGTGGGACAGTTCCACTCTGTTACATTAGGGTCGCTGTGAATTGGAGCCAACTTGACAGCAAAGGGTGTTTTATTTTAATATAAATTGCTACTACAAGACTCAATCTTAGAAGCAAATTGGATTATGGTTATATTCTAAAGACTAATGCTAGAAAAAGTCCAGGTCATTAACACTGTAATCTAGGTCTAATTTAACCTGGAGGGCTTCTTAACCTTTTAATGTCTGTTTTCCCATCTGCAAAATGAGTACAAACTCTCCTCTTGGGTTATTATAGAATCAAACTAGATAAATAAGTAAGTAGAAGCAATTATTCTTATTATCATGATTATGACTAGTCTTTGGAGGACTCTTCATCTGTCAAAACATGGAAAAATACGTAACACAGGAACAGTGTGAAAATTCATAATTAATGTATGAAAAGGAGCAAATGGAACACACAGTTAGCCCGTATTTGTTAAAGCAAATGAGATTCTCACAAGAAAATTACAGTAAACCTCAGAGTAATATTATAGTTTAAGAAATTTCTCCTAATTTTCCTCAAAATAAATTCAACGTTTTCACTCACCTTTCCACTGTATGCACTGAGTCCATACGTAGTGAAAGACTTTCCTCCAGCCAAAACAACATCATCTCCATATTTATAAGAAGATTCCAGAAGTGACTCCACTGTGAAAGGAACTGTTTCCATGCTCTCACGGTCTCGGTCCCACTGGAAGAGGTCTCCATCCAGGGAAGGGATGATCATCTTGTTCCCAAACACCTACAACAAAAGCTAACTTTTAAAAGGGTCCCAAGTTCAAAATAAGGGTAAGTAAGAGCAGGAGTTTGGGGTCCAATGTACCCCGGCTTCCTTCCAAGGATCAAATGAAGCAACACAGCCTACTAACCAAAAGTAATTTAAAAGAACCGCCAAGGCCTCCCAGGGCCTAGAGATACTACTCCAGTATTCTGTTTCTCAAACTGTTTCATGAGGCAACACCAAAACCAAAAACCAGGGTTTCCAAGGAGTGGCTAGTGGATTTGAACTACCAACCTCTTGGTTAGCAGCCAAGTTCTTAAACACTGCACATCAGGGCTCTATGGGGCAAGAGTTTCCCACATAACAGAAAGCATTCTGTAATCAAGAAAGTTCAAGAGGGTACTATCAGACTTGTTCTTGTAAGCAGTGATAACCTAACGTACACTATGATATTTTGAAAAAATTTATGTCAAGTGACAGTGTAGGCAGTATTTTCCAGGCCAGTTTTATCCAGGCCAATTACTGTCACAGCCTTGGATACTGGGATCCAGGGAACACAGGTCTGCAAGTACTGACCGAGGAGTACTCTGTCCGTTCTTGCACTTGCTTTCCCAAATCTGCACTGAGCTTAGTAAGTAAGCTTACTGGTTTTATGCTGTTTTCTCTCCTTTGAACAATGTTAGTGAGGGCCTACTGTGTGCTTCAGATACAGCAGTGAGCAAAACAAAATAAATCCCTGCCCTTGTGGAGCTTAAACTCTGCTGATGGGAGACAGACAGCATAACAAATAAATCATGAAGTATGTGAGGCAGGGAACATTATAGTAAGAAAAATCAGAGACTGGAAAATGGGGAAGGGGCCTGTTAACAACGAGCTCGGAGTTACGTCCAATTGAGAAAGTAACATCTGAGCGAAGACCTGCTGATGACAGAGTTAATCCAGGGGTCATCTTCCCAAAGGCCATAAGTGGCATCTGTGAGGGACAAGGAAAAAGAACAGAGTAGGGAGAAGTGTGGAGGTGAACAGAGACATAAGACAAGAGAGGACAGTGGTTCCGCGAGGCTGACAGCATGAAGGCGTGACGGCGGTCAGGTCTGGGACCTAACCAGAAGGTAAAACTCCCTGCTGGCAAGCAGATTCCCGTTCAGATGAACTGAAATATAAGGCCAACAGGACTCGGCTATGTTTACAGAGCTTGAACAACACAAACGAGTCCAGAACAACCACCAGGATTTTTGGCCAAGAACATGAGTTCCTCATGAGTAAGATACATAAGTTTTGGTATATGGTTTAGCAACACTGACTTTCGGAATTTTAAAAACATATATAATCTGACTTCTTTCAGTCAATGACAATGATTTTCCTGGTCACTAAGGCTTGAAATATTGGAAAATGAGAGTATGAAGAGCTATGAGTTGAAAAGGACTCTAAAGAAACGGTCAGTCTTTGAACTTTTTTAAAACTAGACGTTTTACTGCTGCTCAGTTGTTCCTTCAGAGACTGAGATGCCCCCACCACTACCACTAGGGGCTCCGACTTAGGGTTCAGCTCACACCTTCCCCTGTCTGCTGCCCTTCTCCCACACCTCTGGATTTCTAAAGGACAGGTTGAAAGCCACTATTCTAGTCTACTTTCCTTCGTTTTTAGTTCAAATCCTTGTTATCTCCAGCCTGACCTCTCATTAACAGCCTCTTTTTAATTCTTAACTGGAAATTTCCTCAATCCAGCTTCTGCATATCTGACAGATTAATCTCTCCAAGACAGAGTGTAAGCTTGTTATTACAGTACTAAAAAGTCTTAACAGCTCTGTATTATTGCCTTAGTAAAGACCCCAAATCCTGATATTCAAAGTCCTCCAAATATGACCTCAAACTACCTTTCTGCGCTTGCCTTTCACCATGTGGAAGGAAACTGGGCATCGTTATTTAAGCATGGCAACTAATGTCACCATTATTGCTCAAGCTCCCTGTCACTGTCAGCGTCATTCTCCCTGGAACACCTTCTGCACCAACTCTGCCTACTGAAATCCTATCTGGCCTTCATGAAATTATCTTTCATGCTTTGAGTGTCAAGAAAATTTTGGTAGTGTAACTTTGCTGATGAAAATCTTCACAATCCTAATACTATACTTTTTGCTGTAACTATAAGCTGAAACATCATTAAATTCTCAAAAACTGTTTACTGAACTTCTAAGAATATTTACCAGGTATGCTAATGTTTCCATGGTATTTAGGAAATATGCTCAAACCTAGGGCCTAGATTTCACTATCTAATCCCACTAAATTAGGGATCAAAGCTCCTCTGAGACATGATTGATTCCAGGAGGGGGGGCAGTGTAGCTATGAGATAAACCTGTATCATCTTATTATTCCAGAAAGATGTGCTCAAAAAATGATGGTGACACATCATAAAGTTATAAAAGAGTCCTGAAAGATCTCTCACTGGACAAATCTGGGATGATTTAGGCACCAAAATAATTAAGCACAGTAATGAATTACAAACCATTTGGAAAAAAAACAGGAAGTCATGAGTTCACACCAGTAACAAACAAACGACACGCAAGAGAAAGGAGAGCTCCTGCTGTAACAAAACGCCACAGGCCTAACAACAAAGGTGAAGGGAGGGTCGTGGTGAAAAATCAGTATTTTGTAGTCATCATGTAAAGACTAGATAGGGCAACAGTTGGCAATGGTAATGGAAATTTTGATGAGAATCTATATAAAGATATTCACATGGTCTTCTAATATCTCTCTGAAAATTGCTTATTAGTTCTAAGACATAAAAACAAACAATAATTACGCACTGGAGAATTTGAACAGTATGTTGACTGGGTAAATAAAATTAACATTATGAATAAATGGCAGATGTGATCCTCTGAGGAAGAATACTACATCAACCTCTGCAGTATCTCAGCCAAGAACACACACAACCTGAATCTAATCAAAGGAAACACCAGCCAAGTACAAAATAAGGAAATTTCTATTTTTTTTAAAAAAGGGAAAAGAAATTATATGCTTAAAAATACAAATTTTATAAAGGACAAGGAGAGGTTAAAGGAAAATCCACATTAAAATAGGTCAACATAATAAATACATAAATGCAATACCTGATTGGAGACTATATTCTACTCTGTTGTGGAGGATGCAACAAAATACAAAGTTCACCATAACTCTGGGTCAAGAATGCCAACTATTAAACTCCACTGAAAAACATCTGATTTTTACCAAACTCTCAAATGCTATTAGCATGTACTCCACCTACTATCACTTTATAGTTTCAACATTACTACTATATATTATAAATCTTTACTTTCTTGAAAACAGCAGATAACAAATTTTAACGAAAATTATCCCTTTATCTTTTATAGCAAGTCCCAGTTGAAACTGTCATGAAGAATAAACTTGACACAACATGCAATCCTACGATGACAATATGATCTCTCACTTCGATTTGTTTACTGCTCTGTCTTCCACAATTAAGTTAGATATTCTATACTCCATTCACTACAACAGTAAATTCAGATACAATAAAGGGTTTTTTGTTGTTGTTTTAAAGCTAGTCAACCCAAGAGCTGTACAGATGCAAACAGGGAAAGTGTGTGCGCACCACTAAAAGAAAGAAGAAGAAGCATTAGTGGGTCTGTAAAGAGAGGACATTATTTTGACTACATCTCTTCTTCCATTAAGAGTCCTTTTCCCCTGAAGCAGTAGCTGGTCCTGGGGGACTACAATGGCTCCTAAGTGCAAAAACCAGCTGTCAAACCAACAGTGAGGGAAGTCTATCTTTGCATGAAGGGTGATCTATGCGCTGCCAAAACTAAAGGAACAGTGACTTATTATCACCAGTCACAAACACGGGTTAGAGAGCTAAGAACGCTTGATGTGGTTGGCCACACTGAGTAACAAGGGAAAACTGCCTCATTTCAGAAGTTAACTCCTCAGCAGCACAAACGCAATGACGGAAGCCCCCAAACCAAAACAAAACAGCATTATGATTCAACACTGCATCATCGTGTAATATTTCTGGGGGATGATTGTAAAAGTTCATTTGTATAAAGCCGCTCTTCACTAATTGGCCACCGATGAGTCACACAAACGGTTGCTAACCTTTGCACCAATCGCTGCAGTCTTTGAAGCTGCCTATGTGAAACCAGATGGTGCTTTTCCTTGAGAGCCCTAAGCAGCGATATCTGCCTGCAGTTCAGGTAAAGAGATGACATCACCCCTCACAATACCATTACCTCATCCCCTAAGCACCGGAATGAGTCATTTGGAGCCAGCTGCAAATCTCTAGGTAGAAAGAATGTAGGTTACGGGGCGATGCATTTTCACATTCCACTGATCATCCACGGAAACGGCTCTTGCTCTGATGTGCTGCTCCGCATCGCAAACTAATTCTGTGGCGTGCTTCCCCCTTCGTCATTTTTAAAAACATGTCAATTCTTGACCGTTTCTCTAGATTGGAGGTATTTATTTCTTCTATTTGTGTTTTGTTTCTATCCACAGTTCTAAAATAAAATACCTGTCACACTGGCTAGCAAACTCAGTACCAAGGATCCAACTAGATTATCCATGCAATCTACTAAACAAAGCAGTTTAGTAGAATAATTCAGTTTCTTTTTATAAAATCTTATTTTACTGTGTTTTTGGTGAAAATCTACACAGCAAATTAGGTTCCCATTTAGCAATGCCTGTGCATACAGAGGAAACCCTGGTGGTGTAGTGGTTAAGTGCCATGGCTGCTAACCGAAAGGTCAGCAGTTCGAATCTGCCAGAAGCTCCCCGGAAACTCTACGGAGCAGTTCTACTCTGTTTTATAGGGTCACTAAGAGTCAGAATCCACTCGATGGCAGACAGTGTGTCTAATTTTTCTAAATGTGCGCATAGGGAAAACCCTGGTGGTGTGGTGGTTAAGTGCTATGGCTGCTAATCAGAAGTTCAGCAGTTCAAATCCACCAGGTGCTCCTTGGAAACTCTACGGGGCAGTTCTACTCTGGCTATAGAGTCGCCATGAGTTGGAATTGATTCAATGGCAATGGCTTCTTTTTATGCACACTGTTCAGTGACATTGGGTCCATTTTACACAAGTCCACATTCTCACTGTTTGTGTTCTGGTTGTTCGTTTTCATTTAATGTAGTTTCCCTTCTCCCCTCCCCACCAACTCATCTTTGCTGTAGGGTGAATACTGACTGTTGACCTCACTAGATGATTTTTGGTTTTGTTTTTATTGGCTCCTTTCTTAAAAGGAGCACAGTATTCACAGGTGATATTCTTTATTTTATGAGCCAATCTGTTATTCAGCTGAATGGTATGACCTCAGTAGTAGTTTCAGTTCAAAGTTTAAAGGGTACCTCAAGGTGACTATCTCAGGGGCTCCTCTAGTCTCTAAAAGTCCAGTGAAGTGTAGCCTTTTCAAAGGTAATTCAATTTTTATATCCCAACAAAATGGAAGTGGCATAATAATATCAGTGGCACACGTTACCAAGGACTGCTATCTAAAATTAGAATGTGAAAATAAGGACTCTTAACTTCAAAGTGACAAAAGGAACTTCAACTGAGAACATAAAGGAAGTACTAGTATTCAAATGAAAACTCTCAGCAGCAAAAACAAAAATTCCTCTATATTTTTTTTATTTGGTTCTTCTCCATCTTTTCTATCCAACCACTCTCCTCTCCCCACCTACACACACACACTTTTGGAGGTACATTCAACTTTAATTTATTATGGAAAATTTCAAACATACAGAACAAAAAGAGAATCCAAGAAACCCTCTGTATCTATCACCCAGTTTCAGCAATTATCAACACTTTGCCAATGGTTTCATATATTCTCCACTAACCCACTACATATTTGTTTATGAGAGTATTTTAAAGCAGATCTCAGACACAGTGACATCTGTCTTCTAAATACTTGGGTATTGTTGCTGAGAATGTAACTACCACGCCGTTATTACTAACAGAATTACCAGTAATTCCTTAAAATAATCTAATACTCAAATTTCCCCGACTGCCTCAAAGCTCTACTTTCTAACTGGTTTGTTTCACTGAAAAATTCACAACCCACATTATTACCTTTGATTCTTTTTTCCTTAAGAGCCCCTTTTTCATGCAATGAAATCAGCTTATGTATGTCACTGAACTTGTTCCTTGATCCCCTCCATTTTTTGAAAAGTGTAATTGGATTGGGGGCTTCAATCAGATTCAGGTTCCATTTTTGTGACAAGAATACTTCACTGGTGGTGCCACGTATTTCCTACTGTATCAGCAGTTGGCCAACTACGGCTCGCATGGGCCAAATTCACCCAGCCTCTTGTTTTTGTGAGTAAATGTTACTGGATTACAGCCAGACTCTCCTGTTTACACGTGATCTATAATAGCTTTCACTCTACAGCACACAGCTCATCAGATGCGAGAGACTATGTGATCTCAAAGCCTAAAATTTTACTATTTAGCCTTTTTTTAAATTGTTAAGTTGTTTACTGTAAGATACTTTACAAATACCTTGCTGTCTTTAGTAATCTGAACAATGGACCAACAATGTCTTCTGACAAGGACAGCAGTAAGTGAAACAAAGTCATTTGGCTTAACTTTTCTTTTTTACCTCTTGTCTGAGGATGACACTTGGTTTTCATTAATCCAGAGACGATTTCAATCAATTCTTTTGTGATGACAGCTTGGTGAGTACGACTGAATGTCAAAGTCAGTTTGTCAGTCATCTCAGAAGCATCCTTGCTAGCGCTGTCCATAGCTGTCATCCTTGCACTCTGCTCACTAGTGGTCGACTCCTTTAGAGAGCAGTTGAGGTTTGTCAGACTGTATTCTTGGTAATTTTGCCGCACATCAGCATCAGTATCACCCGAGATGCTCATGGTCTCAGTATTCGCAATGGTGCTGAGGGAAAATAAGGGCTTTTCTTCTGTCTTAGAGAAGATGATAGGCCTGAATCGGTTAAAGATGACAGATCCTTCATCAAATCCATATCCAGAATTTAGTAATTCACGGGCAATAACTGATGCATCTCCAAAAGTAGGGAGTTTCCTTCCCACCTCTTTGAATGTCACCAGAAACTGGTCAGAATGAGTCCTCTGAAGTATGCTCCTGATTTTATCACCAACTTTAACAATCACAGCTTCTTTTCCAGCAGCCGTGAGGGGGCCACGTCACTTTTCATCTGCTTAGCAACTGAGGAGTGAACAGCACCACAAAGTTCTCGATCTGATGACACACCAAACAAGGAGGTGTTTCTTCTTGCCCTCAGGTGCCTCAATAGCAGCTTTTCACAGACAGCCAGAGAGCCTGCACTGCGTACTCGAGCCGTTTCAGCTCCCTGTCAGCTTGGGCATGTTCTGCTCCTGCCACCATTTTCACAGACCTGGTAATTTTCTGGATGCTTTTGATTGACTTTAGTCACTTGGTAGTATCTTTCAAAGTTGGCATATTTCGAACTTCGGTCCACTGTGGCTGCAAAGCCCAGGCTGAGACCCCAATGAGGCTCGTCCGAGACAACAGTGGTACCGGCCTTGCTGATGGTAAGTCAGACAGGTCTCACCACGTGTGCGTGGAAGTTTCCCCACTATCTAGCCTTTCACAGGGGCCCTGGTGGCACAGCGGTTAAGCACTCCGCTGCTAACTGAAAGCACAGTAGTTCAAACCTACTCACAGCTCAGCAGGAGAGGTGTATGGCCACTTGATTCTGTAAAGATGACCGGTCTGGTAACCTGTGGGCAGCTCTACACTGCTCTGTAGCATCACTGTAAGCAGCACTGACTCAACAGCAACGGTTTCCTGGTTAGCCTTGCACAAAAGTTTTCCAGCCCCCATGGTGGCACAGCAGCTGAGCACCTGGCTATTAACTAACCACCAGGCTGTCCCGCAGGGGTTCCGTGGGAGAAGGACGATGCAGTGAGCTGCTCTTGCAATGATTACAGTCTAGTTCCACTCTGTCACATAACTGCATGTCAAAAGTTGACTCAACGGCACCTAGCAACATGTTATCAGAAGGCACAGAGTGTTTAGTTGTCCTACTTTTAGTGATGTTACTATTCATCAGTGAGTTCACGAAAATCAGCCTGATTCCTCCACATAAAGTATTCCATCACCATCAGTTTTTCATCATTTTAGCACTGCTGGATGATCTACTATTTCACTAACGGAAATAAAATAATGATTTCTAATTCTATCATTCTTTCTACATTTATTAGCTATAAAAAACTTCCTCTCATTCAGTTTTGGGAAGAGGCCTACATATATTGATTAGCAATTTTTCAGTGAGTAACTCAGACATTAAACAATCTCAAATCCCCAAAGTCATACTAAGAAGTAACCCACGCACAACAAGACTGAAAATCAAAAATTTCTCAGGAGAGAAAGCATGAGACCAGCATGTTCCCTAGTGACAGAACGGGGAAGAGACCACATTGGTTGTGATAAAGCCACATCCCACGTACAAGTTATGAAGCAACACGAGGATAAAGGAAAAGAGGAAGTAAAAAGAAGAAAAGAGGAAAGGGTGTGGTAAGATTCAGACTCATTAAGAGCAAGAGATAAGGAACAGTGAATACAGATTATACTTATACAGATTAGACTTACATGGGAAAAGGATAGAAAAAAATACCAATTACCCTAGAAAATGAGCTCTGACAATTAAGTCCACAAAAAGTTATTTTAAGTACTATACACCTCATTGCTGAATATCACTGTGGTTACCTTCAAAGTACTTCCCTTAGGAAGCTATGCACTGATGCTAGCGCCCAGTTCACCCTTCAAAGCAATTTTGGAACTCTTTCTGTAGTGGCCATTGCACATGGTGGTAAGTTTGCAAACTTAATCATATATTTGTCTGTGAGGGAGTCTGTAGCCAGTACACAAATAAGTGTATTGGAACACCCTCCTACTCACTTGCTCTGGCCCACAGTGACGTTTTTGTTTACCCAAAGATAAAGGAAATATTAAAAGGAAGACATTTTGATGATATCCAGGATATCAAGGGTAACACAACAACAGCTTTGATGGCAATCTAGAAAAAGAGTTCCAATACTGCTTTGAAGGGTGGAGTAGGTACCCACATCAATGTGTAGCTTCCCAAGGGGAGTACTTCAAAGGTGACCTTAATGATATTCAGCAATGAGGCAATGCAGCACTTTTTCTAGGATGAGTTCACGAACTTCCTCTGACACTGTCTTTACTGAAAGGGCACTCATCACTGTCCCATCTCAAATTTAAGGAGGATCTCTGGGATAGTACAGTAACTGATATTCACAATAATGATCCTGAGGAATTGAAAGATAAAATTCATGAAGACTGAGAAGATGTAACATATATGAAAACTATACCTTTAAAAAAAAAAAAAAAACACTGTCGTTGATACAATTTCCACTCATAGTGACCCTAGAGGACAGAGCAGAACTGCCCCATATAATTTCCAAGGAGTGCTTGGGTGGATTTGAACTACTGACCTTCTGCTTAGCAGCCGTGCTCTCAGCCAGCACGTCACCTGGGCACCCTACTCTAGCTGAACTTTAAATGTTAGAGACTCTAAAAGTTTGGCTACAGGTCGTCTTCTCATTCTGCCTCCCCTTCAAGGTGATACCTCTCTTCAGTTCCCGTGATAACTTAAAATTCTATCCTCAGCCCAGATCTTTGTTCTGAGACCTCAAGACCCAGGCAGTCAAATGCTTCCTTGACATCCTTATGACTCCGAAGAATTGCATCTCACAAACTCATGTCCTTCACCTCCACCTGTGTTCTTTATTTACTACAAAATCTCCCTTTGGTGTTTTAATTTCATAAAGACCTTCCTCCTTACACTTGTCTGAAATCTACCACTTTATTTCACTCCATTTCTACCGTTACCACCCTCATCCAAATGCAATCAGGATTAAAACAGATGATGTCATCCACACCTGGCCGCTACTACCTAGTTACTTAACTAGCCCCTCCACTTCTGCTCCTGTCCCTCTCTTCTAGCTCATTCTCTAAAGGCAGAGTGATTTCTCTCACTTTAACTTAGACAGTTTCCTAAGGCCTAGGATAAACTTAAAAATGTGTGACATGGCTTACTAGATTTGTAAAACCCGGTCTCATTGTTGTCACCTGCCATCAAGGCACCCCTCCACCAGTGGCAACCCATGCACGATGGAACGAAACCCTGCCCCGTCCCACGCCATCTCCCTACTCGGCTGCAGACGAGACCACTGGGATCCATGGGGTTTCACTGGCTGAAAGCTAGCTGCCAGAAGACTCTTCCAGTCTGTCTTAATCTGGAAGCTCCCATGAAACCTGCTGTGATCACAGCAACATGTAAGCCTCTACTGAAGAGACAGGCAACAGGCAGTGGCTGGGAATCTAATCTGAGCGTCCTTCATAGAAGGTGAGCATTCCACCACTCCACCACACTGCCCTCAATAACTTGTCCGGAGCCTCCTTCAACAGACTCATCTCTACCATTCTACTCTAACTACTATTCTACTCTAACCCTCATTCTTGTTGTCACCTCTCCTTCTTCCTATTTCCCAAGCACACCATGATAATTCTTATAGCACCCCGGCACAGGCTGTTCCCTCCTACAGCCACTTTTCACCCACTTCCAATACCCCTTATTTAGTCAGCTCCTTGTTATATGATCTCAGTGGTAAACATTTCTTCTGAGACGTCTTCTCTGACCCCCAGACTACGTAAGTTAGGTCTTCTCTAACCCCCAGACTACGTAGGTTAGGGATCACTGCTATAGTCTCTCTTAATTGTACTTCCCTGTGGCACTTACCAATACTCAACTACATTATAAAGACTATAATTAATTATTTCATATCTGGCTTCACACTGTGCCATATCAATTCCATTGACAGCAAGACATTACTACTGAACCTCAGTGAACAACCCTGCATGACTCCTGACCCGGCCACAAACAGCTCAGTTTTGGATTTGCCAAGTTCAGGTACCAACAACTATTCCAATGGGATAGATTACGATTGTAGAGGCAGTTCAGTGCTCACAACGCCGCGGGCAGCAGCTGAGTATGCTACACAGTGATGTCTTTCAGTAATTATTCTCAATAAGGCACACGAAGAATTATAATGATTAGCGTAAAAATAAAAATACATTGTGAAGTTCTGAGGTATTTCAAAAAGTATAAAACACTGGAAAGGGGGCAAGAAATAAGTCCAAAGATAAACAGGTAGTCTCAGCTTTACCATATCAGATAAATCTCTGAACCCTTCTGAGCCTCAATTTTCTCATCTGAAAAACAGATGTTAACAAGAATATTTAATTAAAATATTTTAAGGATTAAATAACAGTGGATTTCACAACACTTTGTAAAATATAAAGTACTCATTATGCAATAGTTGTTACACAGACATAATGATTTCAGGCTATTTTGAACCTCCAATGTAATTTGTGTGTCTGCATGTGTATATGTAAATATGTTACTAATTAAAGAAAGAAATTAAAAACAAAAATATAGACACTTAAAAATATTTGACTACCTATTATTCATCATCAGTCTTCTTTTATTCTCTATAAAAAGAACTACAGGTCACTGGTTTCATGAGTCATCTAAGTCAAGTGGCATAACAAAGTATTTTCAGGAAAAGGTTCTGCATCTCACTTTGGTAAGTGGCATCTGGATTCTTAAAAACTAGCAAGTGGCCATCTAAGTAGCATCAATTGGTTCCAGCCCACTTGGAGCAGGGGAGAATAAGAGCCATCAAAGACACTAGGAAAATATGAGCCTGAGAGAGAGAAACTATTTTAGCGCCACACCAGCAGAATCAGATGGCACCCAGCTACCACTAATGACTGTACTGACAGGGGATTCAACATGCAGTCCCTGACACAGCAGGAGAAAAGCGGGTATGCAGAACTAGAACTCTGTAACAAAAGAAAAGACCTGATGGTCTGACAGACTGACAGGTTCCCAGAGGACATGGCCTGATTCTCTGACAGCCCAGAGATGAAACCATTCCCAAAGCCCACTCTTCAGACAAAGATTGGACTAGGCTGTAAGACATAAAATGATACCGGCAAAGAGTGCGTTTCTTGGCTTAAGTAGCTAAACGGGGCTAACTAGGCCTGTCCAGAGGTGAGATGAGAGGGTGGAGGGGGCTGAAGCTAGCTGAAGGGACACAGGAAATACAGGGTGGAAAGGAGTGTGCTGTCATAGGGTGGGACAGCAGCTTGAGTTATACAGCGGGGTGTGTACAAGTTTTTGTATGACAGATGGACTTGGATTGTAAACATTCACTTAAGGCACAATAAAATATTTTTTTAAAGAAAGAACTATGGGTCATTTTGACACTAAATTTAAAATACAAAAACATTCTTAGGAGCCTCACTGGCAACACAAGAATAAAAAAAGGTGCATCATGAGATCTCCACTAAAAGACCTCAATTGATGGTCCAGCGGTTTGGGGGTTCCTCTGAGAGCATGGCCCCCGGCCCTGATGCTGCCCATTCCCATAAATTATAACAAAGGTCCACTCTTTGGACAGGAATGGAATGGACTTGGCAATGCAGAGTAACCATATGTTGGAAGCACTTTATGGTTCTATACATCTATAGGATATCATCTTGCTGACCTCTGGCTGGAGGAAGGGGAGTGGATGGAGAGGAGGGGAAAGGAGACTGTTGGGAGGATGAGACATGTATGGAGCAGAGAGGAACAGTGTACAGTCACCGGACAGGGAGAACAGTGGAAGCTGCATATAGGGGGGCATGTAAATTTACATGTGAATGTACATTTTCACTCAGTTATGTTAAATAAAAAAAAAAAAAAAATTCTTAGAATTCAAATAGCTACTCCAAAAGTGCATTTAAGGAAGAAGTAGACAGAAAGCTTAATTATACTATGTCAGTTATTTCTCAACCATTTAAGTTCAGAACACACATTAACAAAGCTTCAAAACCAAACAAATTCCAGGTAAGAAATAAATCAAACTATTATTAGCCTTTGACTGATCAGAAATCTCTGTCAACAGAGATTAAAGACAGCAGTCTAGTCAGATGCACCACACCATCTTTCTACAGCAGAGACCCGAGAAAAAGTGTAACAGATACAGACGACAACCTTGGCACAAAAAGCATCAAATGGTAGGATAAAGAATCAGGTCAAGCACTGGTTGAAAAAGCAAACTGAACTACAGCAATAGATGAAGAAAGATATAGACTAAAAGTGCCATGCCAGACAGGCTGGCATACAGTAGGGCATTTGGAGACAAAGCCAGCAGCCAAGGCTGCGTGAAGAGCACAGGAAGATACCTCATTTCTTATTCAGCTATTTGCTTCTTCTGTTTTTCTTTTGTCAGTTTGGCCAGTGGTTTACTGATTTTGGTATATTTTCAGAAAACCAGCTTTTGGTCTTTGTTAACTCTTTCAATTGTTCTATTCTCCAGTTCATTTAGTTTTGTTCTAAATTTTATTATCTGTTTTCTTCTGGTACTTGAGGGGTTCTTCCGGTGCCATCTTTCTACTTGTTCAAGTTGTATGGTTAGTTAGTTCTTTGATTTGGGCCCTTTTTTGATGTGTGCATTTATTGAGATAAACTGATCTCTGAGCACTGCCTTTGCTGTGTCCTGTAAGTTCCGGTGTTGTTGTTGTTGCTGTTAGGTACCTTCCGTCAGTTCTGACTCACAGCAACCCTACACACAACAGAACGAAACACTGCCTGGTGTTAAGTTCTGGTAGAGTGTGTTGTCCTTCTCATTTGATTCTATGAATTTCCCTATTCCATCCTTGATTTCTTCTGTAGCCCTGAAGTTTTTGAACAAGATGTGTTCAGTTTTCCAGGTGTTTGGTTTTTTTACCCTTGCTTTTTCTGTTACTCATTTAAACTTTTATGGCTTTATGGTTTGAGAAGAAGCTTAGAAATATTTCAGTGCTTTATGGCCTACTATGTGGTCTACTCTGGAGAACGTTCTACGTGCACTGCAAAAGAAGGTATACTTGTCTGCTGGGTGGAGTGTTCTGTATATGTCAATTAGGTCAAGTTGGCTGACTGTAGCATTTAAATCTTCCGTATCTTTCTTGAATTTTTTTTCTGGATGTTGGTACATCACCAAAAGTGGTGTGTTGAAGTCTCCTACTATTATTGTGGAGCTGTCTATCTCACTTTTCAGCTGTTAGAGTTCATTTGACGAATTTAGAAGTTCTGTCACTGGGTGCATAAATATTTAATTTGTCTATGTCCTCCTGATATACTGATCCCTTAAGCAATATATAGTGATCTTCTTTGTCCACTCTGGTAGATTTTACTTTAAAGTCTATTTTATCTGAAATTGACATTGCCACTCCTGCTCTTTGTTGTTAGCTGGGTATATATGTTTCCTTCCTTTGAGCTTCAGTTTGCTTGTAACTTTGAGTCTAAGGTGTGTCTCTTATAAGTAGCATCTGGACAGAGCTTGCTCTTTTATTCATTCTACTACTCTTTGCCTCTGTATTGGTGCACTCAGCCATTTAAATTCAATGTAATTCTTGATAGGTATGAATTTAGCGCCTGTTTTGTTGTTGTTGTTGTCTTTTTTGTGTGTTGTTGACAGTTTCTTTGTTCCACTGAATTTTCTGGGCTGACCTGTTTTTCTTTATGGATTTTCTTTTCATTCTTGTTGGTTGTACACCTGCTGAGACTTCTTAATTGTGCTTCTAGTTCTGATGTGTAGGATTGTTAATCTCCTTTGTGGTTACCCTGATATTTATCCCTGATGTTCTAAGTTTAAACCAGTCATTAATTTTTTTGTATTACCTTGACATCCTGTCCATCTGAAAGATCTTTGAATATGTTACTTTGTTATTTTTTTGGTATAATGTTGTCATCATTTACATACTGAGATCTCTGTTTTTCCATTTTTAGTATTTTAATTTCATTTTTGTGGATTTCCTGTCCAAGTTAAAATCTGGATGCTCTGTCCTGCATTGTTTCCTTGACTATCTGATGTTATTGATTTGCTAATCAAATAAATTCCTTCAGTGTTTCTGGTAATTTTGGTTTGGTTTTTGCAAATTCTCTGAATTGTTTTATCCGAGAATATCCTAGTTTTGCCATCATATTTGAGAGACAATTCTACAGGATATATAATTTTAGGTTGGCATTTTTTTTCCTTCAAGGATTTGCAAATGTCATCCCATTTTCTTCCCACCAGCATGGTTTCTGCTGAGTAACCTGAGCTCAGTCTTCATGACTCTCCTTTGTATGCTCTTTTTTGTTTAAGCTTAGCTGCTTTTAAATGCCTCTCCTTTTATCTTTAGTTGTGGTTGGTCTGATGATAATAAATGTTAGTGTCTTTCTTTTGGGATCTACCTTGTGGGGACTTAAATGAGCATCTTCGACAGATAATCTTCACGATGGCAGGGAATTTTTCTGTCAATATGTTGTCCACAATTCTCTCTGTATTTTCTGTTATCTTCCATTGTTCTGGTACTCCAATCATTTGTAAATTACTCCTCTTGATAGAGGCTGACATAACTTTTAATAAGTCTTCATATTGTTTCATTCTTTAATCTGATTTTTCCTCTTACATGCTCGTATCAGTTGCTTTATCTTCAAACTCACTAATTCTGTATTCCACTGCCTCAATTCTGCTGCTCTGACTTTCTGTTGAATTGTCTAATTCTGCAATTTTATTATTTATCTGCTGAATTTCAGATCATTATTGGTAAAGTATTTCTTGCAGGATGTTTAATTTTTCATTATGCTCTGTTACACTTTGCCTAATCTCCTTCCTGATATATTAACGAGCTCTGAACATTACTTTTTTTGTATTCTACCTCAAATACTTGCATGAAGTCTTCTTCATCTAGACTGTCTTGATTCTTTGTTTTGAGAGTTTTCTAAAGCCATAGTGGTCTGCTTCATTAAATGACTGGCAATTGATTACTGTCTCCAACCCATCAGACAGTTGTTGCAATTTGTTTGGTTATTATGTTCTAACTTATGTGTGTGTGTGTGTGTGTGTGTATAAATTTAGTTTTGGAGTGACTAGATAGTCGGGTCATTTGAGCTAGATTGATTGTTGCAGCTTTAAAAATTCCAATGTCTTTTTCCCAGATGGTTGGAGCTGTGAGTGTGCTCAGAAAGGCAGGGGGAACTGCTGGCTCTGGGAAGTCAGCAAAACCTTTTTTCTTCTTCTTCCTTTGCTTCTCTATGTCTGACAGAATAACTCAGGGCACACACATAAAACGTCCCACTTCTGGCCCAGGTAGTGTGTCAGAGTTTAGCACCTGGTGAAAAACAGAAAAGAGAAAGGGAAGTGCTGGGTAAAAGAAGAGATCAGCACATAGGAAAGATTCTGAACTCACAAGAGTTTGCAAGCACTTAGCTTATGACACTCAAGTGAAAGTCCTCTTGTAGTTGTGTAGGTGCAGCCATTAGAAGCTCAGCTTCTCCACTGAGAAGGAGGTGCTCTACTCATGGGGCTGCTGCTGTATTTGACCTGGCTGCCACAGTGCTGCAGCTCCACTTGGCCCAGACAGCTTCACTGGAGAAGTCTACCCAGCTTTTAGAAAAGCAGTAATGACACTACTACTAAAGGTATTTCAAAGCATAGAAAAGGATGGAATACTTCCAAATTCATTCTATGAAGGCGGCATAACCCTGATCCCAAAATTGTGCAAAGCCAGAACAAAAAAGGAAAATTACAGACCAACATCTCTCTTGAAACTAGATTCAAAAATTCTCAACAAAATTCTAGCCAATAAAATTCAACAATATATCAAAAAAATAATTCACGATGACCAAGTAGAATTCATACGAGGGATGCACGGATGGGTCAACATTAGAAAAACAATTGATGTAGTCAACCACATACATAAAACAAAAGATATGAATCATTGATTTTATCAGTTGACGAGGAAAAGGCATTTGACAAAGCATAACACCCATTCAGGTTAAAAAATCTCAGCAGAATTAGAAGGGAAATTCCTCAATATAAAAAGGGGCAGCTTACACATCTATAGGATATCATCCTGCTGACCTCTGGCTGGAGGAAGGAGAGTGGGTGGAGAGGAGAGGAAAGGAGGCCTTTGGGAGGATGAGACATGTATGGAGCAGAGAGGAATAGTGTGCTGTCACCGGACAGGGAGAGCAGTGGAAGCTGCATATAGGTGGGCATGTAAATTTAGACGGGAATGTACATTTTCACTCAGTCATGTTAAATAAAAAAAAAAGGGGGGGGGGGAAGCTATGTAAAGCCAGTAGCTTCCTAAATGGACAGTGTGAAAGCACTCCCCTTGAGAACAGGAACCAGACAAGGATGCCGACTGTCACTACTTGTATTCAACAATAAGCTGGAGGTTCTAGCCAGAGCAATCAAACAAGACAAAGAAATAAAGGACATCCAAACTGACAAGGAAAAAGTAAAAGTATCTCTATTTGCAGATGATACAATCACATACACAGAAAACCCTAAAGAATACACACACACACACATACTGAAATTAGTAGAAGAGTTTAGCGAAGTATCAGGATATATGATAAACATATGGAAATCAGTTGGATTCCTTTACACCAACAAAGAGAACATCAAAGAGCAAATCACAAAATCATCACCATTTACAATAGCCCCCAAGAAGATCAAACAGGAACAAATCTAACCAGAGATGTAAAAGACCTACTCAAAGAAAATTACAAAAAGCTACTGCTAGAAATTAAGAGACCTACATAGGAGAAATCTACTTCACTCATGAACAGAAAGACTTAAAATCACAAAAATGTGTATTGTATTCAAATTGGACTATAGATATAATGCAATCACAATACAAATTTCAACGGTATTTTTTTAAGCAGAGGGAGAAACAAATGACCAACTTCTCATGGAAAAGAAAGAAACCCCAAATAAGTAAGACAATTACTGAAGAAGAAGGACAAAGTTGGAGGCCTCACGTTACCTGACTTTAGAGTCTATTACACTGCCAAAGTGGTCAAAACAGCCCGGTAGTGGTACAAAAACAGATACATAGACCAATGGAACAGAATGTAGAATCCAGACATTAACACCATCTGCCCATGCTGCTGATGTATGCCAAAGGCCTAAAGTCCATCAACTAGGGAAAAAACAATCTCTTCAACAAATGGTGGTGGCAAAATTGGTTATCTGTGTGCAAAAACATGAAACAGGACACATATGTCACATCTTGCACATAAAGTAACTCAAAATGTATCAAAGAACTCAATTCAAAATCCTAAATGATAAAGATCTTGGGTGAAAAAATAGGGACAACAATGGGAACCCTAATATATGGCACAAAGACACTACAAAATATTACTAATGATGCACAAACACCAGAAAAGAAAGTAAATAAACAGGAACTCCTAGAAATGAAACATTTATACTCATCCAAACACTACACTCAAAGAACAAAAAGGCTACCTACAGGCTGGGAAAAAATTTTGGCAACCACAAATTTGATCGGCGTCTAATTTCCACAATCCACAAGACACTGAAAAACCTCAACAAGAAAAAGGCAAACAACCTAATTAAAAAAAAAATTACCAAAGGCAAATAAAAGGCACATCACCAAAGACACCCAGGCAGCTAACAGATACATGAGGAAATCCTCACAGCCATGAGCCATCAGACAAATCTAAATTAAAACTATAATGAAATGCCATCTCATCCTGAGAAGGCTGGCATTAATCCACGAAACACAAAACAATAAATGTTGGAGATGCTGTAGAGAGACTGATCTCTTCTACATTGCTGGTGGGAATGTAAAATGGTACAACCACTTTGGAAATTGATTTGGTGCTTTCTTAAAAAGCCAGAAATAGAAATACCATATAATCTAACAACCCCACTTTTTGAAATATATCCTAGAGAAATAAGAGCTGTCACCCAAATAGATACATGCACACCAATATTTATTACAGCACTGTCCACAACAGCAGTAAGATGGAATCAACCTAGATGCCCATAAACATATGAACAGATAAACAAATTATGGATATCCAAACAATAAATTTAGAATATTATGCAACATTAAAGAATAATGATGATCTTGGGAAACATCTGGTAACGTGGAGTCATGTGGAAGACATTATGCTGAGTGAAATGAGTTAGTTGCAAAAGGACAAATATTATATAGGATCACTATTATGAGGACTCACCAAAAGATCTAAGCACAGAAGAAAATAATCTTTCATGGTTAACAAGGAGGGGAAGGAGGAAGATGTGTCTTCATAGACTAGACAGTAGGCAGGAATTGGGTTAAGTGAAGGAAGTGACAGCACCCAGCAGAATGGAGATCAACATTGCTAGACTATATATACCAAGAGCTAAGATCGTTCTCAACATTTCGAAGGTCGGAGTACCAGGCATGGAGATCTGGGGACCATGCTTTTGGGGGAAATCTAGGTCAACTGGCATAACTAAATTTTTCTAAAGAAAATGTCAGGCATCCAATTTTGGTGAGTGGCATCTTTGGTCTTGAAGATAGCAAACTGCCATCTAAGGAACATCAGTTGATCCCAATCCACCTGGAGCAAAGGAAAACAAAGGACATTAAAGACATGAGGAGAATAAGAGGCCAGGAGAGAGACGGGGCCAAATGATCCACAGACTACATCATCATGAAACTAGAAGAAATAGATAATGCCCAGCCACCAACAAGGACTGCCCTGATAGGGAATACAATATAGCATCCCTGATGTACTGGGAGAAAAATGGGGCTGCAGATCAAGAACTCTATTAAAAGATCAGACCTGATGGCCTGACATCCTGGAGGGTCCCCTGAGAACATGGCCTCTGGACTTGCTGCTAGCCAAGAGCTAAAACCAGTACCAAAGTCAACTCTCCAGACATAAACTAGACTAGACTATAAGACACAGAGTAATGCTAGTGAAATGTGTGCTTCTTGGTTTAATATATACGTGATGCTGTCACAGCACAGCTCTTCTCTAGAGGCAAGATGGGAGGGTGGAGAGGAGGGGACAAGAGCTAGCTGAATGAATATGGGAACTACACTGAACAAAGAAGTGTGCTGTTACAGGATTGGGAGAGCATCTAGAGTTGCATGGAGGTATGTGTGCAGGGTTTTATGTGACAAATTGACATAGTTCATAAACTTGCACTTAAAGCACAATAAAATATTTAAAAATAAGTTAATTAAAAGTTCAAAAAGCTACAAAACCAAAATCAGGGAAACAGAGCTGTCAATTTGAAATCAACAACTCCAAGAAAAAAAATAAGGGAGAAATAATGGCATAGTTACAGAACTTCCATATGGAAAATCAAGGTGATATTTAAATATTATAGGTTGTTTTACACATAGTATGATAAAGGTAAACCCCACAGAAACCACAAAGAAAATTAATAAACCTACTGTGATCAATAAGGCTGTGTATCAACTTGGATGAGTTATGACGCTCAGTGGTTTGGCAGTTACAGCCTGGCAGTTGTAGAACACTGTGATCACCTCTCCAATGCTGCTGTGAGTAGCCAATAGGCTGAAAGGGAATTTCCTTGGAGGTTGTTTTCATCACCTCGTGCAGCTATAACAGAGATACCACAAGGGTATGGCTTTAACAATTCACCTCCTCACAGTAAAACAGGCTAAGAGTCCAAATTTAGGGTATCAACTCCAGGTGAAGACTTTCTCTCTTGCTCTGAAGGAAGGTCCTTGCTGTCAACTTTCACCTGGACTGGGAGCTTTTGAGGGGCAGGGACCCTGGGTCCTCTCCAGAGGATACACTCTGCTGCCAGCACTGCTTTCTTGGTGGTATTAGGTCCCCAACTCTCTGCTGGTTTCCCTTTCCTTTACATCCCAGGAGATGGCCTCAAAGCACAATACAATGTTAGATACAGATTCCTATACCCAGCAACCCTCACTAACGTCACAGAGGCAGATTTGTATCACATAGGAACATCACATAGTACTGGGAATCATGGCCTAGCCAAACTGCTACACACATTTTTTTGGAATACATAATCCAATCCACGACAGGAGTGTAGGTGACATCTAATACAGGTGGTGAATTTTTAGGCTTTTGCTCACTCTGGATCTTGCAGGTATCTCCTGTTGAAATGATCTTGGGACTTTAGCTAGCAGCTTACCTACCAATCTTGGGATTTGTCAGCCTCTGTAGTCTGTGAGCCAAATAAAATACTTAGTAATAAGTCTAACTAGTGATGTAAAAAACTTATACAAAGGAAACTACAAATTGCTATTATAAATAACACATCAAAACAGACCTTCATAAGTGGAAAAACGTAAGAGACTCATGGATAAACAGTCGCAATACTGTGAAAATGTCAATACTATACAAGGCAATCTAAAGATGCAATCTTGATCTAAATTCCAACAACATTCTTTAATGAGAAGGAAAAACTAATTACCAACTATATGGAAAGGAAGGAGCTCCCAGATAAGTGAAGTGTTACTGAAAAAGAGGAACAAAATAGGAGGCTTCACATTACCCAGTCTCAGAAACTACTGAACTACTACAGTAGTCAGAGCAGTCTGGTACTGGAACAACTACTGACACATAGACCAGTGGAACAGAACCGACAACTTACAAATAAATCCATCCACCTGCGGATATCTCATATTTGACAAAAGGTTGATGTTTGTTTAATGGGAAGAGACACATCTCTTCAAAAAACAGTGCTGGCAAAAATGGATATCAACCTGCAGAAAGACGAAACAGGATTCATATTTCACCCCATGTACAAAAATTAATTCAAAACAGACCAAAGACCTAAATGTAAAATCTAAAGCTGTAAGTTCATGAAAGAAAACACAGGGACCATGGTAGGGGTCATAATAAACAGCATAGAGTATGGAACATAACTGAAACTGCACAGACTCCTAAAAGTAATCTAGATAACAAGGACTGCCTAAAAATTAAACACTTATGTTTATCAAAAGATAAACTCTTTTTCAAGACAGTAAAAAGAGGACCTATGGACCCGGAAAAAATCTTCAGCGACAACAAATCTGATAAGGTTTAATCTCTAAAACATACACAAAACATCAACCATTCAACAGTAAGAAGACAAGCAACCCAATCACAAAACGGGCAAAGGAGGTAAACTGACACTTCCCCAAAGTAGACATTTAGGCAACCAACAAACATAGGAAAAAATGCTTGTGATCATCAGCCATTAAAACCAAAACCTACTGCCATTAAGTCAATTCCAACTCACAGCAACTCTGTACACAGAGTAAAACCACCCATAGAAATTACAAGGCGTGCCTGATGGATTTGAACTCCAATCTTCTGGATAGCAGCCACAGCATTTAACCACTAGGCCACCAGGCTTTCTAATACAAATGCCCCATACAGTTTAGTTTCCCCAATAGCCCTTGGCAGATACGAACTGTAGACCTTCTGGGGAACAGACAAAGCACTTAACCACTACACCACCTGGGTTTCTATTCATTAGCCATTAGAGAGATGCAAATCAAAACCACAGCACGATGTCCTCTCACTTTTACAAAAATGGCAGTGATCAAAAATTCAGAAAACCAATAAATGCTGGCAAAGTTGTGGAAGACTGGAATCTTCATACACTGTTGGTAGGATGTGAAATGGTAGAAACACTAAAGAAAACAATACAGCATTTCCTTTAAAAAAAAAAAACAGAAATAGAAATATCATTCAATCCAGTTAGCCCACTCTGGTAAGTCTACTCCTAGAATATACGCTAGAGGAAGGATGTCACAGGAAAGACGCATGAACATCTATGTTCACTGTATCATTATTCACAACAGCAAAAACATGGAAACAACCCAGGTCCCCACTAGTTGATGAATGGACAGACAAATGATAGTACACACGGGGTCTGACAAATAGATTCGCGAACTCATCCTAGAAAAAGTGCTACATACCTCATGGCTGAATATCACTACAGACACCTTCCAAGTCCTCCCCTTGGAAAGCTATGCGCTGATTCCAGCGCCTAGTCCACCCTTCAAAGCAATTTTGGGACTCTTTTCCCTGAATGGCCATCAGAGCTGTTGTTGTATTACCCCTGGTGTCCTGCATGTCATCAGTAAGTCTTCCTTTATCTTTGGTAAAAAAAAAAAAAAGTCATTAGGGGACAGATCAGGTGAGTAGGTAGGGTGTTCCTATACAGTTATTTGTTTACTGGCTAAAAACTCCCTCACAGACAGTGCCATGTGAGCTGGTACACTGTTGTGATGCAACAGCCATAAGTTGTTTGGGAAAAGTTCAGGTCATTTTCATCTAACTTTTTCACGTAGCCTTTTCAGCACTTCCAGATAGTAAACTCGGTTAAACTGTCTGTCTAGTTGGTACAAATTCATAATGAACAATCCCTCTGATATCAAGAAAGGTTAGCAACATCATTTTGACTTCCCCTGCCCCACCACCATTTTTACTCTTGATTTGGACTGATGCAACTTTTCTGGTCCTGGAGAATGGGCTGACTTCCACTGTTCATTTTGATGCTTTGTGTCAGCATTGTATTGGTACACCCATGTTTCATCACCAGTGATAACACAGCAAAACATCATCTTGTCTCTCCAAAATATTTTGGCAAACTTCAAGTCTCCTTTGCTGTTGTTTATCAGTGAGCTCCTTTGGGACCGTTTTTGCACACACTTTTCTCATGCAAAGATTTTCAGTTAATATTTTCCTGTTTACTTGGTCTGCTACCCTTCTCATAGTCAGCCGACAATTTTTACACGCAATTCAATGAATTCTTGCCATGTTTTTGTCCGTTCTGCTTGTTACTGGCCGCCCTGACTTCTCTTCATCAGCGATGCTTTCTCTCCCCTCAGAAAAGCATTTAATCCATTTGTACACTGATGTTTTCTTCACGGCATTATCCCCATAAACCTGGACTAACATGTCTCTGATTTCACTTCCACTCTGTCCAAGTTTAACAAAAAATTTAGTACTTGTTCACTGCTCTAATTCAAACTCCAACATTTTCACAACAGCACACAAAAACATGCAACAATTACAATGAACATCACTCAGGAAGATAGTCCCACATGTCAACATGAACACAGCATTGAGACACTGATATACCAAAGTTATGAAACTGTACTGAGTTGTCTGTACAGTGCTGCCCACGTAGGCACATAGTGGCAAGTTTGCAAACTTAATTGTCAGACCCCTTATACACAATGGATCATTACACAATCATAAGCAGCAATGCTGAATCCAAAAAGCATCTCACAGCATGGATCAATATTATACTATGTGAAATAAACCAATCACAAAAAGACATACATTGTAGGAGATCACTATTATAAAAATCCAAGTAAAACTTTACACACAGAAAAAACAATCTTTGATGTTTGGGAGGGGTGAGGAGGAGAAATTACTAACTACATAGAAGACAAGTGTTAACTTTGGTAAAGGGAAAGACAATTCACAATATAAGGGAAGTCGGCCCAACTTAACCAAGGCAAGGAAAACACTCAGAGGAATTCAAGGAAAAAGACAGAGACAACTACAGTACATACTATAGCACACACAATGCTACAACAGGAAAAGTAAAAAACTTACAAGCTGATATACAAGCAAACATGCTACACAGGGAAAGGAACATGTATAAATGTATTCTCACATACATATAAGTTAGACTTGTGGATATTTTTACACACATATTTGTATGCACAACATGTATATTCATATATATAATACAGCACAAAGGGAGGCACAGCCACAGAAGCTTCCTAGACATACTCAACCCCCCTGAGGGGCTGAGTTACTACGGCTAAGGGTGGGGAACACGCTCTCTGGGGCATCTAGGTCAACTGAGATAACACAGGTTAGAAAGAAAATGTTCTGCATTCTACTTGAATGAGCATCTGGGATCCTAAAATTGGTTAATTTTTTTCTTAATCTATAGTCAACCTACAAAATACTTCAAAAAAATTACCAAATTAGCTTGGTAATTTTCCATATCCGTGATAAAAAACAACTGATTTTAATAACTGACTCTGACCTCACTTAGGTTAACATACATTTATGAAGTGTTAATGTGCATGAAGTTAATTTCCCAAATAATAGGGTCAAATCAATTTCTAGTTCGAAACACACATGCTGGAATAAAATGATTCAGTTCACAGCACTACTTTCAGCACTGCTAAGGGACTAACAAAGTCAAAGCACTGATTCATTCCTATAATTAAAAGAAAGACAATTAGCCTAAGCAATTATGTAAATATCAGCTTGCTATATGACTGAAAGTCACTTTTTAAAGTAAACTGCCATCCTGGCTCAAAATGCATTAGACTGTGTGCAAAATGAACGCTGCAAGATGGTCTAGACAGCCTTCAGCATAAACTGCAGGCTGTTTAAAAGACAACTTAGGTCCCCTTTAAACAAGGCAATACTCAAAAGAATCTACTAATCACTCTTGGTCATCAAGTCAGTAACCATTAAAGGGGTACTTTTTCCAAAGGGGTCACTTTAAATCTCAATCAACTCGATGGCATGGGCTCTAAACCAAACCAAAAACCAAACCCAGTGCCAAATGGATTCCTACTCAAAGCGACTGTATGCAGCAGAGCAGAACTGCTCCACAATTTCTAAGGAAGGCCTGGCAAGTTAAAACTGCCCAACTTTTCTGGTTAGCAGACGCAGCACTGAACCACTACGCCACCAGGGTTTCCCAGACTCCCCAGGTGGCACACATGATTTGCAGGGGACTGCTAACTGGAAGGATGGTGGTTGGGACCCACTCCACAGCATGGCTTGCATTATGATTACAGCCAAGAAAATCCACCGAGCGGTTCGACTCTGCGGCACCTGAGGTGACCACGAGGCGGAGCTGACTTGCTAGCTCTGGGTATCAGTGCGAACGAGGGCAGTCTGACCCAGTGAGGGGACGAGGGTAGAGAGCACTGGGAGCAGAGCTGTTTCTGCATCTGTCTGAAACAGAAAGGCAATGTCCCCTGGGGAGAAACAGGCCTAAAATAAAACAAAACCACAAACTCTAACTATAGATTCATAACAGTTGTTTGTTCCTTTTAATAGGAAAAAAAAACAGAGAACACCTCTGCATTTTAACAGAAAATAAATATGGTATCTCTAGTTACATATTTACAGTTATAATTAAAAAAACCCACTACTGTGGAGTCAATTTCTACTCACAGCAACAATTAAGACACACACTCTAAATAAAAATAAGGAAGGCCTGTACACTTCTGAGTGTGTTCTAAGACACGGAGAAGTAGACAGTTGTAGACATTATCAGATTTGGTGAAGTGTGATCCAAATGTCACCCAGAGGCCCCAAAGAAAAGGCTCTGTTAATGCCTTAAAAAACAACTGAAAACAGTCAAGGGAGAAGCAAAGGCAAATCTCTACTCAGGGTTTTCCCTTTTCTGCAAGGTTGAATTTACATGTAAATTACCAGAGGAAAGCAAAGCACATTTCACCTCAGGTGGTCTTTCCGAAAAATGAAAAACAAAATTCTCAGCCACTATGAGTTAAGGAAACCCTGGTAGTGTAGTGGTTAACTACTATGGCTGCTAACCAAAATGACAGAGGTTCAAATCCACCAGATGCTTCCTGGAAACTCTAGGGAGCAGTTCTACTCTGTCCTATTGTTAAGAGCTCAGCTACTAGCCAGGTCATAGTTCAAAACCATCACAGCTCCTTAGAAACCTTATGGGGCACTTCTATTCCGTCCTGAAAGTTGCTATGAGTCAGAATCGACTCAAAGGCAACAGGTCTGGGTTTTTATTAACTGTCAAAAGTACTACCCTGAAAGTCTACAGGGTATCTGTTAAAGCTAACAGAGTGAACCTTACGTTGTTTATTCTGTGTGCACACACATAGATTGAGCTTGGTTCTACATCAGCAGTCTCTTAAGGACGTTTACAAATACCCAGTCAAAAGAAAAATACACAACTCTGATCTGTGTCCCAAGGCACTTCAATCATCTTGGAGCATACAATTCATTCTAAACATAATGTAAAAACACTTGTTTTTAATGGGCCTGTCAGTTTTCCTTATCCTCAGGAAACTTATTTTCTATTAACATAATCAAAACACAATTTAAAGGAACATTAATAATAGTACACTACTGTGTATGTATGTCTTTTGGACCACAAGAAGGACAACATCAGAGCAGGGTGGAGGAATGGGATATGCATTGAACAGTAATTTCGAATGAATTTAAGCTCATTTTTAAAAAAATACACATTTTATTGTATTTTAGGTGCAAGTTTACAGAGCAAACTAGGTTCTCATTCAACAGTTTTTATATCAGTTGTTCTTGTGACACTGGTTATGATTTGGGCTCTATTTTTAAAAGAATTCTTAAATGTAGTAAAAGGAGATGTTCAAAAATTCTTCTAGATAATGGTTTTGAATGTTTTACGTTATTTGATTCTTAAAGTTGGAAGAATCTTTAGAGTCAGTCCAATCTCATCATCGCACCAAGAAAACTGAAGCTTTACTGGAGTAAACGATGTGACCAGGTTTATACAGCAAGTTAAAAGAAGAATAATGACCAAATCTGCAGCTACTGAGTCCTAGAGGTCCCTCCTCCATAGCGTCACACTGCCGAAAAAGCTCTTGTACTGGTTTTACTTTACCGCTCCAGCAAAAGTATGGGGATCCACAATCAACTTCTCGATCATTAAAAATTTAAAAAGTCATCATACAGTCTATCACAACTTTTGTCTTTAGTTTTTCCTCATTAGGTTCACGCTGTTGTTAGTTGCCATCGAGCTGGCTCCAATTTGTGGCGACCCTATGTGCAACAGACAGAAACAGTGCCTGGCCCTGCGCCACCGCAATCACTGTCACGCTGAAGTCCACTGCTGCAGCCGTCCTGTCAATCCGTCTCATTTAAGGTCTTTCTCTTTTTTGATGACCTTCTAGATTAATAAGTAACATTAATAATTGCTGTGAAGAGAACACATCTTCTAGGCACTCTGCTCTTCCGGGTTTCACTCTTTCAAGACCCTATTCCTTTCTGCTTTCATTTTTCTTTTTTAATACCATATGTCATAGATTGAATTGTGTCCCCCAAAATATGTGTGTAGCAAGCAATTTGGCCAGGCCATGATTCCCTATCATTGTGTGATGTTCCTTTATGTTGTAAATCCTGCCTCCACCATATTAATGAAGGAGGATGGGCTGACTGTATTGTACCTTGAGGTAACCTCTCAGGATATAAAGGGAAACAAGCAGAGACTCAGGGACTGAAAGAAGCAGTGCCAGGAGCAGAGTGCATCCGTTGGACACAGGGTCCCTGCACCTCAGAGGCTCCCAGTCCAGGGGAAGGTTGGTGACATGGAACTTCCTTTAGAACTAACAGAGAGAGAAAGCCTTCTCCTGGAGCTGATACCCTGAATTTGGATTTTAGCTTCCTTTTCTATGAGAAAACAAATTTACATTGGTTAAAGCCATCAGCCTGTGGTATTTCTGTTAGGACTCCAGTCATCTGTTAGATGACTAAGACACCAAGTGTTTTCATTAATGGAAGCATGCTGAGTCATGAAGTATGTTTAGATTTTTGGCAGTAATATGAATTTTGAGACATATTACTGGAATTATATGATTGGTGTGTGCCCATCTGTTCCACTAGCCATGGGTTAGCAGGATGTAATTCAGAGGACCTCCGTTTGGGTACACTGGACACCTCTGGTTTTGCCTGATACCCCAGATGTTTTGCTTTAACAAATGCTTCTTATCTCCTTCACCATTAACAAGCCCCCACTGAAGTAGAGCAAGTATTTTTGGAGAGTAGAGTCCCAAATCTGAGAGGCGAAAAAGGTAGACAACTGTTATTGCAGTGGGCACAAAAACGGTTTTATCTGTTTCATCTTCACACACTCTTGATGAAAGCTTGGAGAAACTGACATTCTAATACAGGAGCCCTCAAATGGAGATATGGACCTATTTATTTCACCAGGATGGCACCTGCTATTCCTCCACGCCAGCGTTTTCTGCCTGCTGTGTCTTTCTTCCCTACACTACCCTTTTGTACTAAACTGAGAAAATCAGCTATTTCTCACAAAAGTCAGGGACTTTCATAAATTATTGTACTAATGAATTCAGAAAGGTGTTCCTACTTTATGGATCCAATTTAGACCATTTCACATGGAAGTTTTTAATCTTCTTTTGTGCTATTGTGTTCAACTTCTGAAGATAACTTCTATGTTCAACACACGCCTTGAAGAACGGATGACTCAAGTTTAATATAATGTCTCTCTCCTTGTAAACGTGTTTACAATATTACAAACACTCATTTTTATAATATTTCTACTATATACTAGATGGGTGACTCTCAGAAGTGTTGTCTGTGGACTCTTTCAGTAATTAACAAGGCCAAAACAGTTTTCATCAAAAGTTATTTGCCTTTTTACTCTATGGACATTTGCACTGAGGGTGTGTGTAAAAGGACTGGTAAACAACACTGCTGGTACTTTGGCTAAACCAAGCACCAAACTGGCTGGCACTATGGCTAAACCAAGCACCAAACTGGCTGGCACTATGGCTAAACCAAGCACCAAATTGCAGTAGCAGTCGCTGCCTTCTTCCCTGTCAGACATTCTCAGGAAAAACAAAAAAAGTCAGTTTCACTTAAGAATGTTCTTGATGAAGTGATAAAAATTAATTGGATTAAATCTTAACCCTTGAGTACGTATCTTTTACTCCCCTATGTGACTGGGAAGCATGCATAAAGCAGTTCTGCTATACACAGAGGTATGTACCTCTTCAGAAAAAGCACTATTGAGATTAATTGTGAACTGAATGAACCAGCTACTTTGTTCACAGAGCTCCACTGTTACACGAAAAATCCACTGACAGAAAAACTATGGTTCTGAGACTTGGTTATTCGGCAGACATTGTCTTAAAACTAGATAAAGTAGAACCCTTTAGGGAGTGGACGGAGAGGAGGGGAAAGGAGACTGTTGGGAGGATGAGACATGTATGGAGCAGAGAGGAATAGTGTGCAGTCACCGGACAGGGAGAGCAGTGGAAGCTGCATATAGGGGGGGCATGTAAATTTATACGTGAATGTACATTTTCACTCAGTTATATTAAATAAAAATAAAAATTAAAAAAAAACAGTAGAACCCTTTACATCAAGGAAAGCACATGACAGTATTTGGGATACAATTCAAGTTTTCAAGCAAAAGTTAGAATTCTGGAAAACTTGCATTTACCAAAGAAACCCTGGTGTCATAGAGGTTAAGTATTATATCTGCTAACCAAATGGGTGGCAGTTCAAATCTGCCAGGGGCTCCTTGGAAACTCTGTGAGGCAGTTCTACTCTGAACTCTAGGGTCGCTACAAGTCGGACCTGGCCTTACAGCAGTAGGTTTGCTTTTTTCTGTTTTATAATGTGTCATAATTTGGAAGACCTGAGTAATAATTCAGTGAATCAATACTTTCTAACTGATGCTACAAAATCATGCCTGGGTACAAGATCCATTCAAAGCCAAGACAGACATGAATGTTAATGTAACAGAGTACAGAATCAAAACTAATAATCAGTTATTTTAAAAAGTTATTGAAATATTCCTCCCTTTTCCAGCCACGTATGTATGTGAATTTTTTCTTTATGTAGTTCAACCATGACGACAATGCAACAATCGCAAGCAGAAGCAGATACAAAAATCCAGTTGTCTCCTATTAAGCCAGAAACTAAAAAGAGATTTGCCAAACTGTAAAACAATGTCACTTTTCTCAAAATTACTTTTCAATAAAATGTTACATGTATGGTCATGCAATGGATTTATTATTTTTTAATACATTAAGAAAAAAATCTTTTAAAATTTTGTTTTAATTTCCAACATGGTGGATACTGGTGGACATGATCCACAGAAACATCTTTGGAACTCCTGGTAATTTTAAGCGGGTAAAAGGGTCCTGAAACCAAAATGTTGGAGACTCACTGTCCTGGATGCACAGTCTGAGACTGTAAAGGGAGGTGTATAAACATGGGCACACGGCTCCAGAATAGCCACCAAGGAGTCTGGTTCCAGTCCAGCTTTACCCTATAGTCAGTCTAGGACTTCAAGGTGACCATTTCTATGCACTTCAGCCTCCTCTTCTACAAAATGAGACCAGCATACCAGCCTCAGGAAAACTACTATGAGGATTAAAAACAAATGAGCAGCTATAGTGGAGTTGATTCTGACTCAGAGCAGATCTCCAGGCCTTTCTTCTGAGGTGCTTCTGGGTGGACTTGAACCTCCCACTTCTAGGTCTGCTCTCAGTACATGAACCATATGTCACACATCGTCCCACAAAACAGGTCCAAAAACCTAGAGCAGCAGTAACTTAAACCTACCATGTTATCACAGCCAGTTTAATGACTTTAGATTTTCTCCTATTTTTAATAAAGTAGATTTAAATCTAGATAACACAAAGAGGTCTCAGAATTTTTCATCTGTGTGGAGAAAGAGTTGGCCAAGAGAGCTTTTCACTTAGTGCTCTGAAAGGTGAATATGACTACAACTGAACATTTCAAAGTGTTCTATCCAAAAGACCTGAGGTTAGGGATGTGAGGGAAGGAAGAGACTTTAAACAAGGGCCCTAAGAAACCACAGAAAACAGTAGGGACTAAGTATGCTTAGAATGCTCAACAGTGGTTAGAACAACAGCTAACTGCTACTAGAAAGGAAATCTTCCAGGACAATTAGGTGGTTATAATTTAAGCAAACTTGATGGCACTTGGGTTATTACAACTACTAGCATTCTACTTCGCCATATCATGCAATTTATCTTTGTGCACATGTATATTTCTATGTAAGTACATGCTTTATATCACAACACAATGAACTATTACCACAGACATAAGCAGCTTACAATCTTCTGAACTGGCTGATCTTTTATGTCTAGTTTAAAAATAAAGCAAAACATGCATATCCAGATATAATCCCAGCAGAACACAGATAAATAAAAGTTGAGTTTGCATAGTAATACATTTGCATACCTGATTTAAATCTTTTTAATGCTACTGACAACTAGATTGCTGGTTGTGTTAACAATCCATAATACAAAGGAAGTCCACTGGTCCCAAGAGATACATGTAGTATGTTGCTGTTAGTGGCTGTTGAGTCTACTTTGACTCATGGTGACCCCATGTGTGTAGAGCAGAACTGCTCCACAGGGTTTTCGAGGCTGGGAGCTTTCAAAAGCAGGTCACCAGGCTGATCTTCTGAGGCACCACTGCCTTTCAGTTAGCAGTTGAGCATATAATCATTGGTACCAACCCAAGGGACACTTATTTTCAGTACACTGTCTACCAAACAGTAGGCACTCTCCAGGTCTAGTGCAGTCAGCACAAGCAACTGTGGAGTTTGGGCTGTGATACTCCCCTAAGTACCCATCCAGGTGCTTCAGGAAAGAAACTCAGGGTGGGCTTACTGGAGAGCACAGGAAGGTCTGACATTACTAATGGGTCACTGTCATTTTAGGTGCTGGTGAGTCAACCCATCAGAGGGTTCTATCACAATATTCGGGATATTCTCAAGCTCTTCTTGTCGGGTTTTGTCTTTTCCAAACTTGATACCAGCTTGTAAGCTTTTGAAGAGGAAACAAATGACAAAAGAGAAGACTACCCTAGGCAGTGTCCTATAGGAACAACCTGATATGGCAGAAGGCTGCCACCATTCTGGAAGATAGAGGTAACTGCTTCAATAGTCACACTCAGAGGACTGAATTGTTTCAAATGATTTAAGCAACAGAGCAAGGCTCCAGAAAAGATGGCAGATTTGATCGAATTGGTCCAGAGGTGGAAATAAATTTAACCTCATCAAAGCCTCCCCACGATGCATCACAGCAGGCCAAGGCTCTGAGGGCCTCGGTCACTCATCTAAGCCTTGAACTCATGGGCCAGGGTAGCTTCGGAAGTAAGGTGTCTTTGAATCTATGCTCCTTCCCTCCAATCATTCTGGAGCTCAGAATTACAAATACAAATTTTCTGCAAATGATAAAATTTGTCTAAAATCATGTTACAAGGAAACATCAGATAAACTGTGCTTATAATTAGCATTTACGACTTGAGGGATGATGTAGGGAATAATTTATGGAATTTTATAGCATAGATTTCTAACTAGTAAAATCCAGTTATTTTATGTCTTCCTACTACTACCATGAAGAAATTATAATACAATTACACTTAATGAGTCACACTGACATAGCAGACAGCACCCTCAGTTACTGACTTAGCATAAACTCACTTTAAAAGCCAAAACAATTCTACAAAGTTGGTGCTATTATCAACTTCCTTTTACAGGGGAACTGGGAAAGATAAGGAACTGCCCCAAGTGGTCTGCGGGACGATGCATTAATATGGACTTTCTAGTCATTATCTTGTAACTCCCACCAGGTCAGCCTCCCGCTGCTGATGTAGGACTATGCAGACAGGGCAATGGTAGTCTACCAGAAGGACTGTTAGTTCTGTCATCCCACTGGGTTTCTCCAGAGGTAGGAAACAGAAGAGCCCACCAACACCAGGGAAGAACAGCCAGGAGCCAGCACATCCTATGGACCTAGGGTCCCTGTGCTGAGCAACTCCTGCAATCAGGAGACAGAGCGCTTCAGTAACACTGAAAACAGTGACACCAGGCAACAGAGACCGGCAGCAGGCAATGGCATGATGGGCTTCCCAGCCTAGGAAGAAAGCCAAGTGCCTTTAGGCAGAGGTGCAGGGCCAAGGAGAGGCATGCCTGCAAGCATGTATGGAAAGAAGCTGTGGTGATGGAAGAACTGTATCCTGAGTGCTCCTGAGCCTGAAATGCAACTGTTACCTCCCTAACAGACCCCATAATTGTCAGTACTGTCTGTGTGGCCACTGCAGCGAACCACAGAACCCAGCAGGGAAGCAGAGAGCACTGAAGGAGGGAAGGCTGGTGTCAGAATTAGTAAAGACAGCAGAGAGAGGAGGCATGTCTGACCTCTGCCTCCTAGGAACCAGCCTTCCACTGTTGATGTCGATCGTTCCCCTTTGGGAAGTCATAGGAATTCAGACACTGCCGTCATGCAGTTTTTTATAGGGACACAGCTAATAAGAAGACTCAAACCCAGGCAATTGGACTGAGTTCTAGTTCTTCAAGGAAAAACATATTATTGATATTAGCAATTGTTCATTATAAGAATTCCCATCAATTAACAGAAGATTCTTACCTCTGGTTTGCTAAGGCTGGATGAAACCAAGGAACCAGATCCCACGTCCAAATCCCATTGCTTTTTACCATGATTCTCGGGATCCAACGCAGCAATTCGTCCATCTAAAGTGCTGATAATTACTAGTGACCTGTAAATTGAAACAGTAATAGAACAAAATTTTAAAGCTAACTAAGATATCGGACACTTTCTGCAAACACACAAAGAAAAAAATCCAGCCCCTTCCCAGGCCTTTATCCATTTATCCCAACACGTACAGTCTCACCCCCACTACTTTGCATTTAGCCCACTAAGAAGACAATCTCAGTATGTTCTTTAGCCATTTACGTCACTTAATGAAGAGACCCCGACTCCTGGATCACCCCTCACTTTCACGTTCTAATCTCCAAATGGAACTCGACATCCTTTGCCATCTTCTCTACTTCTCCGCGACTCCAGAGGCCTCCCCTGAAATGGTCTCCTATGAAGGTTCACTTCTTGCTGAAACAGAAACCTGACTCTCATGGAAGACACTGTCATCCCATAGAAGCAAAGAGAAATGGTCTTTACCTATAACCCCAGACCATGAGCTAGCAATGGGTAAACTGTGCCCCTGCTCTTCACCGCAATGTCTAGACCATTTCTCTTCCCCCTAAAAATCCTCACATGATTTGCATGGGATTAGGCTGCTCCATCCACTGCCCCTGCTAACAGTCATCTATGGACCCATTTCCTGAGGAGTTTAGCTCCAGGTTTACTGTCACAACCTAGCTGCTTCTGTCCCCATCCTTAGTGCTTTCACTGACTGTCTGCCATGACTCTGCCACGCCCTGGATCAGACCCCACCATTACCAACCCCTCCAACCCACCTCTCCACTCCTATTTCAAGCATCCTGCCCCTACCCCTTTTCCAGCTCACTTCCTCTACTCCACTAATCCCGACAAACCCGACCCCACAAAGCTACTGACACTGCCACATCTACTCTCATCTTCACCATCACACCCTCATTTCTTTCTTACCCAGTTGAAATTCCACCAAAACACAGAAGCTTGTTGCCACAGACTCAATTCCGACTCACAACGACCTTATAGGACAGAATAGAATTGCCTCACAGAGTTTCCAAGGAGCACCGTTTGGTTAGCAGCCATAGCACCTACCTATTACACCACCAACCAACCAACCCAAATCCCACAGCCCTTCATGACAAGCACGTCCTTGCTTCCACACATCCTCAGTGCCCTGTCCCCTCCCTTGCCCAGTCACACCTGACTGGAAGAGGAACTTGAGTTAAACCTAGCTTTCTGCTTTCCCCATTCCTGTACCCATGCACTTGAAGGTAGCTGAAGACAAATGTAACCATGCTGACAGGTCTCACCTTAAATTCCTGACTGCCACTTTCAAAATGGCTTTTAATGATGCTCAATAATTGACCTGCTTCCCTACCCCAGCCACCACCTCACCTGTCCTAGCTACTTGCATTTCTCCTCTCCTCAAACTGCCAATACCACCTCCTCTAAGCACCTCTATCTCAATAATGATGCTTCTCATTTAATTGAGAAAACAGAAGTAATCAAAAGAGATTGCTTCCTACCACCACATCTACTTATTAGCACCTGTACCTGAATGTTACATCCTTTCCCATCACTGGAAACCCTGGCTGTGCAGTGGTTAAGTTATACAGCTGCTGACCGAAGGTCAGCAGTTCTACTCTGTCCTATAGGGTCTCCATGAGTCAAAATCATCCCAATGGCAATGAGTTTGGTTTCAATTTTTCCTGTTACTGCAAGGAGCCCTGGTTGCATGGTGGTTAAAGCGATCTACTGCTTACCAAAAGTCTGGCAGTTTGAAAGCACACAAGGATTTGAGGGAGAAAGCTGGGACAGTCTGCTTCAGGACAGATTTATAGCCTTGGAAATGCTATGGGGTTGCTGTATCAGAATCGACTTGACAGCAGTGGGTTTGAGTTATGGTTCCTGTTACTGAAGGTGAACCTTTCAGACTCCCATTCACTACCTATCAACACCTCCTCTTACCCAACAGATCTCTCCCACCTTCAAAGGTGAAAACTCCAAGATACCTCTCCTCTCATTCCTGCGTCATTAACTTTTCCCTCTTAACCAGGGCATTCCTACCAGCATTCAAACTTGCTATTACTTCTTCCCACTTAAAATAATGAAATTCTGTGGGTCATGATGGCCCAATCCACAGGAAGGTGGCAGAGGACCAGGTAGTGCTGCGTTCCGTTGTGCACAGGGTTGCCATGAGATGGGGCCAATCCAACAGCAGGTAACGGCAAAACCAAATCCCGTCAAACACAATACAGCACTTTTACACCTGCAGCTTCCAATCCATTTCCTACTCCCACTTGCAGCAAAACTCAGTGAAACAGCTGTTAAATAATATTTTAGGTCTTCACATCTTTTCTTCTCCTATTTCTAATCAAGCTTTTGCCCCATCATCACCCCCTTTGATATGGTTCTTGTCCAAGTCACCAGTGGCTCTCACATGGATAAATTCTGCGGTCAGGTCTCAGTTCTCAGCTCATTTCACCATCCGATGGCATCTGACACAGTTACTGCTCTCTCCCTCCCTCCATGGAACATACTCTTCACAGGCTTCCTGGATACCATATGCTGATTTTTTTTCCTTCTCCCTTGTAAGCTACTCCCCAGTCTCATTTTCTGGTTCCTACTCATCTCTCCTAACCCAGGGCCGTTGACTCATCTCTCCTACCTCTAAAATATTCTCTAAATACATGTAATTCTTTTTATTATGATTAAGTGAAAGTACACAATCTAAATCAATTTTGCATGCTTGCCTATCTGCAACGTCATCTGCTCTCCTCACCCTACGACAGCACACTCCTTTTCATTCTTCTAGTATCCTCTCAATGAACACTTTTCCCTTCCTCTCCACCCTCTCTGGCATCTAGAAAGAAACCAGTAGTACAGTTTGCTATAAAATATATAAAACCATAAAGTACATACACCACATGTTCACTGTGTCCCTGAGTACAGTCTACATGTAATTTTCTTCTATCTAGCTCCATAATTTTAAATACCATCTGTCATGGATTGAATTGTCCCCCAAAAATATGTGTAGCCATGTGGCTGGGCCATGACTCCCAATATTTTATGACTGTCCTCCATTTTGTGATCTTCCTGTGCTGTATGTTACAGGATAAGGTGGGACTGCAAATCCCTTCATAGGATCACCTCCATGCTTCACTGTAAAGGCAGTTTCCATGGAGTGTGGCTTGCACCACACTTTATCCTTTCATCCTACAAGAGATAAAAGGAAAGGGAAGCAAGCAGAGAAATGGGAACCTCATACCATCAAGAAAGCAGCACCGGAAGAAGAGTATGTCCTTCAGATCTGAGGTTCCTGTGCCAAGATGCTCCCTGACCAAAGACTGACTCAACACAAGGACTTTTGTCCACAGCCAACAAGGTGGAAAGCCATCCCCTGGAGCAGACATCCTGATCCTGAATTTGGACTTGTGGCCTACTGGACTGTGTAAGAATCAACTTTCCTTTGTTAAAACCATCCATTTCGTGGTATTTCTGTTAGAGCAGCACTAGCTAACTGAAACACTAGCTATATGCTGGCAATTCCCACATTTATGTCTCTGGTTCCAGCCTCTCCTCTGAGCTCTGATTTACATCTCTAACCGCCTATCAGATATGGACTGTCCAAACCACTCTACCATACTGACTCTCCTAATTCCTCTAACACATAATGCACAATTTTCCCTAAGCAGTTGGGCAACAGCTGTTTCTTCTGCTGGAATGGACTCCGCCAAATACACAGCAGGTACTCAAAAAATATCTCTGGAATAAAAGAACTGTGCACTTGTTCCATGAATTTGCTAAGTGTATTTGTCTGCTTCAAAGACCATGCAAACTCCCAGCATGTATACTTACTTATCTGGTTAGAATTTTTATTTTACTTGATGTGCAAATGTATGTAAATTCAAAAAACTATAATTTGATCAAAATAAACAGTCCAAGTAAACTCATTTGAAAGTTTTCAAAAGACAATTTATCTAATGAATAAATAAAATCATGAACTTAATTTAACTAATTCTCATTCTGAACTTTTCAAACAATAACTTTGGGTCTAATTTGTAAAAGTAAAGACTTTTGGCACATGACACACTTCATTAATTTTAGATAACAAAACAAAAAAGAACTCAACTTATCTCTCTACATGTCATTCTTCAGCTTTCTAAAGAAATCTGTTGGGAAATGGAGGGGATAACACTAAGATTAACAAAATTATTTTATAACGAAGGTTTAAAAATTCCTATCTCAGATGTGCAACTTTAAAAAACAAAAGCAATTAACATCTGAGTTAGAGACCAAAGACTGAGCCAAGTTAAGTCTTTCCCACTGTACAATACTTAATTTTTATGTTTTATAATCACCAACCACAAATAAATGGTTGAATGAAAACACTCTAACTGAAATATTGAACAGTGTTAATCCTAAAAAAAAATCAAGATGATCAGTGAAGCATTTTTGTTTTAATTCAGAACCAACATTATTCATTTAGCACCCTAGAAATTCTACTTGTAATAGCAACAACAAAAGCTATTGTTTTTTCAGACTATGTGGCTGCTTGGGTGCTCCGTAAGTGTTAACCTGCTCACCAGCACTACCACCGGAAGAAAGATGTGGCAGTCTGCTTCCTTCAAGCCTACAAGAAACCAACCCTAGACCTGCTGCCACCCCTGTCGAGAAAACACTACTGAGGAAAACTCTTTGGGGAGAAATGGACTGGACTCAGGGACACAACGTGACCATATGGTGTGTTTACTTTATGGTTCTATGCATTTATAGGATGCTGTCTTACTGGTGTTTTTCTAAATTGGAAGAAAAGAGTGGAGAGGAAGGGACAGGAGCTTGTTAAGAGGATACAAGTGCAGAATGTATAGGAGTGTGCTGTCACAGGGCAAGGAGAGCAGATGGAGCTGCAAACAGGTGGGCATGCAAAATCAATACTTTCACTTAATTACAAAGGAAAAAAAAAAGATTACAGAGAACCCTGTAGGGCGGTTCTACTCTGTCCTGCTGCATCACTTAGTCAGAATCATCTTGACAGCCACAGGCTGTGGTTTTTTTGAGTTTGTATGCTAGAGATATATTCAGAAGGATGAAATCTAGTTCCCACCCTCAAAATAAAGATTCAATAATAAAATATACACATGCATGTCATGCCTTAATTTGTACACGTAAGAACACATCTTAGTAAGTAATCTGGGGTTTAATAACTACTCTTTTGCTGAAATATTATCATAGGAGTGATGTAACTAAGTCTAACATTTTTCTTATGTAATCTTTTCTGCTTTTTAAAATAAACAAGATCTTTTCAGATTGTTTACTATGGAGTACATGCAAATTTGAGCAATATTTAAAATAAATACAAATGTAGGCAGAAACAATCATCCCACTCTCTTAGCTGCCATTGCTACTTAATACAATCTCTTCTTAATTCGATTTGAGAAGAGTTACCCTATATTTTAACCCCTCTTAATGGAAATAGAAAACCCTAGTGGCATAGTAGTTAAATACTATGGCTGCTAACCAAAACGTTGGCAGTTTGAATCCATCAGGTCCTCCTTGGAAACTCTATGGAGCAATTCTACTCTGTTCTATAGGGTCGTTACGAGTTGGAATCGACTCAATAGCAGTGGGTTTGGTTTGATTTAACAGGAAAAACAAGACCCTTAGCAAGCTCTAACCCACCGCTGTGGAGTTAACTCCAACTCACAGCAACCCTAGAGCACACAGCAGAGCTGCCCCCACTGAGTTCCGAAAGAGCACCTGGTGGATTTGAACTGCTGAACTTTTGGTTAGCAGCCATAGCACTTAACCACTACACTACCAAGGTTTCCTCAGCAAACTCTAGCAGATGTTTAGAAAAAAAAAATCTTTCACCCTCTCTTCTGCTACAAACTAGCACTACTCACTATGGGTTCTGTCCTCCACAAGTATGTATCTGGATAGGAGGTACCACTTCTGCTGTAGCTGGAGGTGACCAGCAGTACCGGGACAAAAAGCTGTCCCTGGGTGGGGCAGATAACCCACTTGGCCGCTAACAAAAAGTTTGGAGGTTCAAGAGTACCCCAGGACTCCTGGGAAGAAAGGCCTAGAGATCCACTCTGAAAACTCAGGGAGCACAGTTCCACTCTGATGCATATGGGGTCATCACGGGTTGGAAGTGACTCGACATTAACTGGTTGGAACCACAAAGACACGACAATGTTTCAGACTACTGTTAAGAGTCTAAGAGACATGCTCATTGACATACTGTTGACTGAGAAAGAATCAAGCAGACAGATACTGCTGCAAAACAAAGTCCTCAGGCTGAGTCAGGGTAATCAGAGGTCGGCTTTCATGTATGACACTTAGAATAAACATCAATTAGATATGAAAACTGGGCCCCCAAGGACACAGTGTGACCATATGGTGTGCGTACTTTATGGTTTTATGCAGTTATAGGAGGCTGTCCTACTGGTCTCTTTCTAGATAGAAGAGAAGGGGGTGGAGAGGGAGGGACAAATGCTTGTTAAGAGGACACTAGAGATATAGAGGGAGAAGGGGGAGTGTGCTGTCACTGGGTGGGAAGAGCAAAGGAAGCTGCAAATAGGTGGGCATGCAAAACCGACTTGGGTTGTGTACTTTCACTTAATCACAATAAAAAAAATTTTTTTATTATGATTAAATGAAAAGGTGCATTCCCACATAAATTTGCATGCCCACCTATACGTAGCTCCCACTGCTCTTCCTGCCCGGTGACAGCACACTCTTCCTCTATGCTCCATACATGTCTTATGCTCCCAACAATCTCCTATTCCCTTCTCTCCACCCACCTCCCACCTTCCCGCCTCCAGAAAGAGGTCAACAGGACGACATCCTACAGATGCATAGAACTATAAAGTGTACACACGATATGGTTACTCTGTGTCACCAAGTCCAATCCATTCCTGTCCGAAGAGTTGACCTCCATTATACAATAAAATTTTTTTTAAAAATTACAAAAATAAAATTGGGCCCCCAAACCTACAAAAATTGTCAACAAAAGGCCATTTTTCTCCCCGTAAGCTGCAGTTTCTATGAACTGAATGAAGACCTTTAACTCTTTCATGAATCAAAGGAACTGCAGAGGCAGTGTTTCCGGGGCACATGCTCACTGCTCTGCTCTTCCTCTCCTGGCTTCACTCCACCTGCTTTCTCCTGGGTAAAATGTGGCTATTTCCCCTACCTCAGCATGATCTAAATTTGCCAAACCATGAGAATAATATGTAATCCTTGCTGAAAACCATTAAAAGTTCACATATGCCACCCCAAGGAGGGGCTTGGGCATTTGTAGCTTAACAAGTGTCCCAGATGAGTCTCATGATGATGAGGCAGTTTGGCGAACAATGATTTACTTTACAGCTTTTTCCTTAGAGTAAAAATAATAATTTATTGCCTCATGAATAAAGTAAAGTGATCAATTCTGTCAGGGAACTCCTTTAAAATCTCTATTTCTCACTTACACCTTGCCTTTGTTTATATCCTTCAGTGGCAAGCATTGTTGTCTCACCCATAATTGAATCTTTCAGCTACTGTGCAGGGAAAGTTTTCAATGACTTGTTAACTGTCAGAGTCATTCACCTCACCGGATTTGTCCTTCAAGCGGCCGCTAACACTATGGCCCGCTCTTCATTCTCTTTTCCCTGGCTTCCTGAGGACCAGGCCCTGCTGGATCTTTACCTACCATTCTTACAGCTCTCAGGCTCCAGCAAGCAGCCCACAGAGGGCCAGCTTCTTCACTTCTCTCTTCTGCATGTTTCTCCTAGCTGGCCAATGCCCGCAGCTTCAGCTTCATCTGTGATAGGACACCTCCCAAACCTACATAGCATGTACAGTCCACCACCTCTCTCCCAACTCTCCAAGGCCAAACCCACTGCCATTGAGTAGATTCCAACTCACAGCAACCCTAGAGGAGAAAGCAGAACTGCCCCAGTTTCCCAGGAGTACCTGGTGGATCTGAACAGCTAACCTTTTGGTCAGCAGTCGCAGTGTTTAACTACTATGCCACTGGGGTTTCCCAACTCTAGTTCTGCATCTTCAGCAGGGACTACTAGTTATTGTCACAACACATCAGAACTTCTCTCCACAACCTACCGTTCCTCCTACTTCTCTCTCCCTTAACAACATAACTACCCACCCCGTCACTGAACATTTAAATCAGACATTGCTCTCCCTTCTCCCTCACCATCTACATCTAGACACCAGTCACATCCTCTAGCCTGTTTGGGACACTTCACCGACATCCTTTCTTTCTTCATGACCACTGTCCTTGTCCCGGAATATTCATTTCTCACCAAAACACCTCCAGAAGCAACTAGAATGGGCATGACAATCACTGGACGAGAAGGGCGAGTGTGCTGTCATGGGAAAGTGGGGAAAAGAGGGGGGAGTAGCCAGAGCAGAATAGTGGTGTGAGTTCCAAATGTTATATGGCAAATTGCATTGGACTGGTCACCTGTACTTACATCACAATAAAATTTACTTAAAAATAAAAGCAACTCAGAAGAGGGTGAGAATGGCTGCACAACTTGAAGAATGTAATCAGTGTCACTAGGTGGTACATATAGAAAATGTAGAATTGACATGCTTAGCTGTGTATAATCTCAAAAACATTTTTTTAAAGATAAGTATGTATAACATAATCCATTTTAGATTTCAAGGGCGGAACTTTCAAAAGCCTTTCTGACATATTTTCCTGCCTCAGGATTCCTTTCCCTCTGCCCTTTCAACAGTCATATTTCTATAACAGAGACATGATAAGCTTTCATAGCTCCCCTTTGCTCTCAAGAATGAAGGCCACTTCGCTTGGTATGCCGCATACATCCTTTTGTCATCTAGTTTCAATCTATTTTTCTAATCTCATCTACATCTTTGTTTCAGTTATCAAGTGCTGCTATAACAGAAATATGGCAGGTGGATGGTTTCAACAAACAAAAGTTTATTCACGTACTTCCTAACAGGCCAGATAAAAAATTCAGGGTGTCTGTCCGAGGGGAAAACTGTCTCTGTGAGCGCTGGAGGAAGCCCCTTGCTATTAGTCTCCCCCTGGGGTAGGGGACCCTAGGGCCAAAGAATGTGCTTTTCTCATGATACTACTTTCTTGGTACAAGGTCCCCATGTCTCTCTGTACTCTTTTATTATCTCAGAAGAGATATAAAATATTAGACAAAACCTAATCTTGTAGACTGAGTCCTGCTTCATTAACATAACTGCCACTGATCCCACTTCATTAACATTATATAGATAGGATTTATAACACATAGACTCACATCAGATGACAAGATGTTGGACAATCACATAATACTGGGTGGGAATCATGGAACTAGACAAACTGACAAACATTGTTTGGGAACACAATCCATCTACAACAATCTTCTCACAATGCAATTCCTTCTCTCCCTACCTCCACTCTATTACCATACTACACACACACACACACACACACACAGAGGTTTCTGATCTTTTCAACAAAGTCCCCTTGATAATTTTTTTTGGCCTCCTGTTTTCAATGATTTCATTTGCTAACTGCACAGTTATAATTAATTCTCCCATCTTTAGAGGCAAAATATTTTAAGTACCAATCAAAATATTCAAGATTTCTAGAAAGAAATAACTATAATTAGATATGATATAAGTCTAGCTCAAAGCAAGGAAGCTTGACTTTAATTAGCTGTCTCCTCGGTACATGATCAATTTCCATGAGCTTATTTCAAAATTTAGTAAGTCTGGCCTTGGCGGGCTCAAGTGATGAAGATCAGTCTTTCAGAGAACTTATACTTGCCCTTGAACATTAGTGAACTTGCCTTGACTTGGAACTGAACCAATCTCTAGTCCCAACAAAGTCTTCATCACAATCTAGCAACCCTAAGGTCAGGGGAGAACTGCCCCACAGAGTTTCCAAGGAGCACCTGGCAGATTTGAACTGCCATCCCTTTGGTTAGCAGACGTAGCACTTAACCCACTGCGCCATCAGAGTTTCCATTTTCTTGCAGTAAGGAAAGGCTTAATAAGCATAGTCTGCACCAGTGTCAGCTTAACCTATAAACTCATCTTAAAGGCACATGTAGGAACTGCCTGTACTCACAATCCTATAGGTCTCTATTTCAATCTGTGCAGACCCATAGTGGCAGAGAAACCTGGCTGGGAAAGCAGTACTCGGTGCTCACCTTGAACCAACCCACCTGCCCTTCAGTGCCTTTACACATGTCATCCCTGCTGTGTTGACTCTGGTCTCACAGTACTTTTATGTCACTTATTACTACTACAGTTAATTCTTTAACTCAGTTATTACCATTATAGTTAATTCTTTAACCCCATCCTCTCTCTGCCGGACTCTGAGCTTCTCAAGGATAAGGCCAAACCAAAACCCCTATCATCGACTCGATTCCAACTCACAATGACCCTACAGGACAGAGCAGAACTGCCCTATGGAGTTTCTAAGGAGAGCCTGGTGGATTCAAAGTGTAGTTCAGCTGTAGTACTTAAACACTGTGTCACCAGGGTGTCCAGGACAAGACCAGTGATCCACTGACCTACCCTTAGCCTCTAACACTTCCTAACTCCCAATAAAATGCAATCCTTATTGAATGAATAAACCCTGGCAAGGCAGACACTTTACCAACAAAAAAGAGGCTGAGGAAGACAAGACTTTCAGAACTAAACTTTTCTGAAATTTCTGAACCCAAGTTTGAATTCAGATTTTTCTAAATTTAATTCTATCATTTTGTTAACTCTAAGTTTGCAAAAATGACAACTACCATATTATTATAATGTGTAGCTTTTTATTTCTTTCCAAAAGACTCATTAGGATGTCATTTGTCCTATTATGGCTCTGATTATGACCTCAAGTTAGCAAAAATGACTTCATGTCACAATGAATATTCAACATTAAAATAAACTGCTCTGATTTAAGTCACTAGGAATACTGACCTATTTATTAAGCTGATCAGATTCTGATAAGCACATGCTGAATTCCTTCACAGAGTAATTTTACAGGACTCTTAACCTCTGTAGAAATTTCCCATATGAAAGAAGCAGAAGAAAGGAAATCATTATATTGACAAAACAGTTTCTACAGTACAACTGCTTGTTTTTTTTAATCCTGTATTTCCTTTCTTAGAAAACTTTTTAAAAAATTAGAGTTAAAATAGGGTTTGGTTAAATTTTCTTTCATTTTTTAATGTTTCTAAGAATTCTCTACCCAAACATATGCTCTCATTAGAAGAATCATATGTTCTCATTTAAAAGGAAATTAGTACTAACGGAACTTTATTTCCTAGTCCTTGCCTACTAAGTAAATTTGCAAATCAAATTTCCTTTATTTTAATGTATCACAAAAGACTAGCCACGTACCAAATCAAAACACATATAATGTCAAAACTTACCAACTATATTTTATAACTTTGATATGTCAGATAGACCTCAAAGAACTAAGAGTTAGCTTTGCAACATTACAGGCAACAGAAGAGGGATAGATACCCTTTTCCTGTTGGATGAAAATGTTTCAGAAGCAGTTTTTTTTCTTTCTGTTTAATCTTATGAAATATTTTTAATCAAAATGGTTATATACAAGGGTAAAAACAAACGTAATCTTCCCCTTCCCACTTACCAGTTCTGTAACTTTTGAGTTCTATTCTTTGTATTCTAAAACAGTTGTCCTAAAACTATACAAGCACCTCCTCTGTTACAGAATGCTGAAAGCAGATGGCATTCCCAGGCAGTATTTAGGGAAGAGCTAGGTGGATGCCGCAGTTCACAGTCACTGATGGAGACAGGCCCCTCCTGCACAATGCCTGAGAGCCCGAGAGCTGAGCTTCAACAGAGAGCACAGTCTGCCACCCTTCCTGATATTATAACCAGAGTCCAGGCATCAATCCACTGAAATAATTGCAGAGAAGGAATACTGTCATTACTTGTCCAAAGTATGCTTACTTTGACTTATGGTTTGTTTTAAAATTTATGTATAAATTGTTCTTTAAATGTGGTTTTCAGTGAACTTTGTAAATCTGGAGTAGGTAGGGGACCGGAGTTACAAAGTTGCAGACTAAATGAATGAATTCTCTTCAACACTGAATTCGGAAATCTATTACTCAGTGTCCCCATTTGAGTTTGTTTGTGCATGACTGTAAATCTGAAAATCTAAGGCAGATTTCTGTACCTGTGCTTCTCATCAGATCAGTTTGTTAAAGGACAGAGAGGAAGAGAGAGAAGGAGAAATAGAGTTTAAATTATCTTACACTTGCAAAGTATTTTCATGTTACCTCATTTAACCCAAAAAATAATGTTTACAGAAGCAGAGAGAGTAAGAGCCAAAGATTAATGTCAAATTTAGCAACACATTTGTTAGAGGGAAATGAAAGGTAAGGGGAAAAGGAACACATACTTTGCAAAAGTTAGGATAAACATGGTTCTTTATAACTTCTGAGGTTGTCCAGAATGCCCTCAAACTGAAGATGTCCACTCCATCACCAAGCGCCGGAAGTAACACTTGCCAATCTGCTATTTGTGTTGGAATCAGAAAACTGGTAACACGTGATTATGTCTGATGTGTACAAAACCCAACAGTGAGGTCAGACTCAGTTCCTCCCAACTTCCTGCAGCAACTTTTCCCATTTAAATTTCAATTTTTAATTAAAAAGCTGACAAGACTGCCACAAGAAAAGCTTCTTTTAGCTATTTTAAAGGTAAATTTGTTTATTCACTAATTCTCATGCTTCAGATGCTCATGAGGCATTTACAATGAACCCAATTAAGAGCTGAAAATCCAGTCAAGAGGGAAAAAAAAGAACCAGCAAGTCTTATTGCTTGAGCATCAAAACACAAGATGCAAAAATAAAGATCTCCATCCCCACCTCCCTCTTCAGGCAGTTCTGCGAGCCCCAGTTCTTCACAGCTGTTTGTAAGAAACGCTTGGTTAATTCAAATCTGTTTCCCTAATCTTCCTTCTTGAAACAAACAGGATATTCGTCTACTATTCTGGAACTGATATTCTCTGGCTTTTTACCTTTTCCTTCCTTTTTTTTTTAAGAGCACTTAGTAAAGCTTTATAAACTTTGCATATTTATCTCCTGCTGACTTTCAATTTACTTACCCAGGGTTTCTCAAACTCTCCATACTATATTAAGTTCACACTACCCGACAGACCCCTGAAACCAGAGCCTATCTCTTTCTTGCCAACTGTTTGCAGATCTTTTACTTTCTGCCCAGCAAAATTTTCTACTTCCACGCTTCTTATTTCCAAGAAAGAAGAGGTCCCCCTGCTTGCCTGTTATCCTCACCAGCTACCTTCACCCGCTTATCCCTGCCTTTCCTTTTCAACCCCCCACTTCTCAGTCTATCAGTAAGATCTGAGGTCCCCAATCCTAAAACTTGACTGCTTCCCCTCGGGTTTGGCAGTAAGGGGAGAGGGGAGTGGCACAGAAAGAAAGGAGCCCTCCACCTCTTGCAATCTGAGTAGTGTTTCTCTTCTACTCATCACTGTATATACCTCCCTCTTCCTGGTAGTCAGACTACAACTCCGTCCTAGCCAGCAACATCAATGACAACTTCTGTAGCCAGCTCATTTTCCTCCCCAGCTTCTCACAGCTTCACAATTTTCAGCGACACCACCACCCCCAGACACACAGACATACAGACACACACACCAGTCCCTCCCTTCTAACAGCCTACCAAATGCCTCCATCTGGATGTCCTGTCAAAGTCACCACGGCAACACCAAACCCCTTATAACTCTTCTTTCCTGCTCCCCTCCATCTCCCTGATGTTTCTTACCTAAGGTCTCATTTTTGGCCACCCAGTCTTCAGAGATTCCAAGGAATTAGGCATCAGATCAATTCATCTGCCACAAACCACAATTCTGCCTCCAATATCTCTAAACTCTATGTCCCTAGTTCAATACCCACTTAATCCTAAAACCTCTCATCTGAATTGCTGTTAACACTCTCAGTTTAGCATCTTTACCTCAAATTTTCAGTAAATGCTGTTGCTAGAGAATAGTCCTTAAGAAAAACCTGGATCATGTCTGGAATCCAAGATGCCCTGAAAGATACTTCTCAAACATAATGTGTATGCCAATCATCTGGTGATCCCAGTACACCCAAAATTGTGCTTCTCAATCTCTAACATGCTCCTAGGTGACAACAATGTCACTCCTGAGACTGTATCTACAATATGGCCTCAACCTATTTTTCCACTCTCACCTTTTATGCCTCTCTGCCCAACACGTGTGTCTGTATCTCTGTCACACACAGAGACAACACAAACACAAAAAGATGTATAGATAAAAAAAAATCTATGTTTAGTGTATTCTAAACATACTTTTAAGCATCTGTGTTGTTGTTCCCTTGTCCAGTAACTGCCCATCACAATTTTACCCTCTTTTCAAAAAAAAACAAATCATTCTGCCATGGCCTTTTATGATGTTCTCACCTACATCACTGACACACCCTGCCTTTTCAATACTACAAAAACCTTGCAACACCAATGACGCTTAATTTAAATTTACACTGTCTTGGCCTGTTTTAGTATAATGCCATTACACCAAAAACCAAAACCAAACCTGTTGCCCTTGAGCTGATACTGACTCGGAAAGTCCATGTGTTCAGAGAAGAACTGCTCCATAGCATCTTTTTTGGTTATAAACTTTATTAAGGCTGAAGATCGCCAGGCCTTTCTTCCATGGCACCAGGAAGTGGGTTCAAACTGTCAATCTTTAGGAGTCTAGTGTTAACTGCTTGTACCACCCAGGGTCTCCAATGCCATTGTGGGTGTCCTCATTCTATACTCTTCACTACACAGTCAGCTACTGGAAGGCAGGGACGGTCTGCCTAACCGCTGTTTCCTCAGGGCATCCTGTGTTGTTGCAAGTGCCAATAAACACTTTTGGAGGTGGGATTTGTACTCCAAGGAAACAAAGTATCTCACTCTGCTTCACATCATTTACTTGGAGCAGATGCTTCAGAAGTTTCTCTGAGACAAACAAAAAACACTCTTCCGGGAGAGTTTCTTAGGTTCCAGCAGGACCTAAGAAAACCTGGTTAAATATTTACTGCTAAAAACAAATCAAAAACCACTATACTTAAATGTTCAAAGTTGCCTTGAGAATTTTAATATTTATCCAATCTATAGCAGTTTCACATATACAGGTCAAGTTTCTGACATAGTATTTTATTAAAAATTAAATCTAATTTGTTATACTCTAGTAATTACTGTATCACAAGCATTCAGTACTTACTAATTCAGATTTTCACTCTCTCTGGTTTAAACTGGATGCACTAGAGGCCTAGTGGTTAGGTGCTTCTGCTGCTAACCAAAACAAGAGAAGTTCGAATCCACCCGGCCTTCCTTGGAAACTCTATGGGGCAGTTCTACTCTGTCCTATAACGTTGCAATAAGCCAGAATCGACGTGAGGGCAGTAGGTTTGGGTTTGGGGTTTAATGCTCCTTTCATCATTCCATTTATTAAATGAGACATCACCTTCTCCCTCGGTGTGTTAAGATTAGCTGTCGGTAAACCACTTTACAATTAAACAGCCTTACTTTTGTGTCTACACTTTAAAAAGAGTTTCAGATCATCTATCATGACGTTGTATCAGGTCTTCAGGGGAGACACATCGATGTATGTTTATAGAGTAAACCCTCTGAATATCAAACAACTGCCAGTATTCAAGAATCTACCTATGGCTCTCAAGCTACAGTGTGAGCTGGAGTGTTAAGTCCTCCGGTGTGCTTGTTAACACATGCAGATTCCAGGTTCCGGTCCAGAGGAAGTGATTCAGTGAAACGGGGGTGGGGCCCACAAAACTGAACACTTAACCAGCATCCTCAGGCGATTCTGCCGGAGGTATTCTTCAGATCTCCAGAGGAGAAATACTGACCCCGGCCCTCGTCTGGGGACCACAAGGTTGTGCTTAAAAAGAAATCTCTCGAAAGCACTTTCCCAAAACACCTGTCAAAACAGCACCGACACGAAGTGATTCGCTTAAGAAAAAGACGGGGAAAAAGTTACGTGGAGAACGAATCAGCGTGAAAACAATGACAGAGGGAAAGTGGCGTTTCTATCCAATCCCCGCGCTCTATTCTCCGAGTATTACCCGACGCTCAGCGAGGACCCGGCGCTGAAGAGAGGCAGGAGTAGGTAGGAGGGTAGGTAGTGGTCGCGGCCGCGCACTCGCCGGTGCCACCGCCACCTCCAGGTCACGAGTGGTCCTCCGCCCGCCCCAGGTCCCAGCCCTCTAACCCCCTCGGCTGACGCAAGTAAACAAGACGCCTCCCGAGGGTCTGCGGCCGCACTGCCCAGCTTGCGCCCCCTCACCTGCCGCGCGGCCGCAGCACCGCCTCTTCTGTGGGTTCCGATTCCCGCGGTTCCTGCTCGCCTGATGTCGCTGGCAGCGCCTCGGCGTCCTCTACGGTCACCTCAGATGCAGTCACAGCGCCCGCCGCTGGCACTTGGGCGGCCGAGGTGGGAGCGGCTGCGGCCCCCAGGCCGAACGCTGCTTTCTCCGACGGCGCCGGGAGGTCGCGGACGCGCCCCGCGGCCACAGTTCCTGCCGTCAGACACAGCAGCAGGAGCAGCGCCCGCGCGAGCAGCCCCGGGCAGGTGGCGCGCTCCATCAGCGGCCGGCCACGCGCGCGGGCATGGATGCGCAGCCGCCGGCGCCCGCCTCTCTAGCGACTCGGAACCCCCTACCACGGCGAGAACGCGCTGGAAATCCCACAGCCTCCCAGACTGCGCACGGACAGCCAGCCGCGCTCCCCGGGCCACGTCTTAGCCCGGCCTTCTGCACAGCCACCTGACTGACAGCTTCCCTCGGACATCGCCCATTGAGCAAACTGGACGCGCGTCTGTCCTCCGATTGGCTGTGCTCACCGCCAATGTTGTGGAAGGTGGGCTTTCCCTGGTGGACCACAACACGCGATCCAATCAAATCGTACTTTCGTCGCCCGGAGCCTGGCCCTGTTCCGGACACGGTAACCCAATGAAAACCGCCCCTCCCCTCAGCCTTCTTACCGGATTGGCCAACTCGGAAGCACCGGCAGACGTTTACCCGAAGCCGATTGGCCATCGCGATGGTAGGTCTCGCCCCCCCAAAACGTGGCGCTAGAGAAACCTTGCAAGAACATTGGTGGAAACGGATGCCCCTCAAAAGCTTGAGGTAACTTTTCCTTGATTGGCTGGAAGCGGCACTTAATACGTGGCGGATTCTGACTGAGAAGAGGGCGGTCCCCAGTGAAGGGAAGGGAGGGAGGCAAGTCCCTCGTGGCGGGGAGCGACAGACCTTCAAGGCTCTGCAGGTGTGCCACTTCTGAACCCTGGTCAATTTGGAAAGACGACAACGAAGCAGAAAAAATAAGTAGCCGAACAAACGGCCTGGCTCACGGATGTGGAAGCGGTCAAGTGGATGCAAGAGACTGTCCTGCTTGTGGCGACGAAGATGCTGACAGTCACAACTTGTTAGAGATGACGGTGACCTAGAGATAGTGCTCTGCCCGACACCCCTCCGTTGTAAAGAGGGAAAAACTAGCGCCTTGTTACACTTACGTAATTTCTCTAAGATCACATAGCCAATTATTTACAGACCCATGACTTTAATCCGAGCCTTTTTGGCTCCGGTCTGGCAGGTAGTGTACCTCACTACAGGGCTTAGTGAAGGGGGCGATGAAACGACGAAAGGCCAAGCTGGAGGAGATTTGGATGTTCAGCTAAAGAGTTAGAGCTTTGCGTATAACAAATGAAGACACTGAATAGTTTTGAACAGATAGTGAAGCCATGTGAGTTAGGATTTAGGAAGATGCATGGAGTCAGCAGTGTATTCAAAGACTAAGAGGGTGGAGCTCGAAAGGAGAGGAGACTAACTGGGAGCCTGCTGCCCTCATCAATGAAGGATGTTTTAGATGATTTTCATTTGCATGCAGACATCCCTGTCCCCCTCTCAAAACGAAAACCACTTCACCTTCAGCTTTCCCTTTTCCTTGCTCCACTGTACTGCGAAACTCTTCCGTTTTTATACAAAGGATCCGCGGTGTGCAACTGGTTAAAACTTAAGTCTTCTATTCCTCTTCTCCCATTCTCAAACACACTCTAATCTGATTTTCTTTCCCTCAAATACACCAAAACAGGTCTTGCTGAGGCTCCCATTTCTAAATTCAAATGATATTTCTCAGTCTTCATCTTCCTTATCAAGTATGCTTCACCCAGTAATTCAGTCTTTCCTGTATGCAAAAATTTTCACTGGTTTTCCTGATGCCGCATAGGGTAGGTCATGGCATTTGATTTTTCATAACCTTTAAATGGTACCCCAGTTCACTCAGGATAAAAGCCAGTCCCTATTTCAGACAACAGGGCGCCACACAATCTGGCTTTCATTCCCTCAGAGACCTCAATTGCTGCTAAGCAGGGTGCTCACTCCATCGTAGCCACGCTGGCCTCCCTGTTATTATAAAGCTAGCCAAGCAGGTCCAACCTTGTGGGTTTTCATTTGCTGTCTTCCCTGCTTAGGAAACTTAACAGTATACCTGAGAAACTTATCCCCTCACTTCTTTCAAAGTTCTGTCCAAATCTTACCTTCCCAGGAAAGCCTTTCTCACCGGAAACATGCACACATCTCTCCACACTTCAACTTCTTCTAGTTCTCCCCTGCTTTATTCCTCTCCTTAATCCATAGGTATTATGATTTACATATCTTCACTGGTATATCAATTCTGTAAGGATTTGCTCACTGTTATGTTTCAAGGAAGGATCACCAGGTAGGATAGTGGATCATTGCTTGATTGCTAAGTGAAAGGTCAGCAGTTCCAATCCACCAGCAGCTGCTTGGGAGAAAGATAACCACTGTCTGCTTCTGTGAATATTACAGTCTTGGAAGGGCTATGGAACAGTTCCACCCTGTTCTATACAGTCATTATGAGTCAGAATCGACTTCATGGCAACAGATTTGGAGTTTCTTTGGTATATTCCAAGGACCTAAAAAAGGGCAGTCAGCCCCTGCTCTTGTTCTGGATGATGATACTGAGCTTTTCTGCCGTCTCTTTCCAGAGATGTAGTGGATGTAATTCCTGTGTATTCCATCTAGCAGGGTCCACGTGTGTTGTGGCTGTTTATATTGTTGAAAAAAGGAATTTCCAATGAATAGGTCATTGGTCTTGCAAAATCCTATCGTGATCTCTAGTGTCATTTCTATCACCCAGACTACCAACAATCTATTTATTGGAAATGTTTTTTTCAGCTACACAAGTGACTAGACACATGAACCTCACTGAATAGACTATACAGGAATCAAAATTCCTTTCTGTATCTGTAGAAAGAGCTGATAGAGAAACTCAATATCATCAGTCAGAACAAGGCCAAGGGCTGACTATAGACTATCAATTGTTCTATGTAAGTTTAAGCTAAATCGGAAAACAAATCCACAAGAGCCAAAGTATGACCTTGAGTATATCACATTTGAATTTAGAGAACATCTCAAGAATAGGTGTGATATGTTGGCACTAATGACTTAAAACCAGTCAAGTTATAGGATAATATTAAGGACATTATACACAAAGAAAACAAAAATCATTAAAAAGGAAAAAAAGAAAAAAAAAGACCAAAATGGAAATTAAAACAGACTCTGAAGCTTACTCTTGACCGCAGAGTAGCTAAAGCAAATGGAAGAAAGGATGAAGTAAAAGAGCTCAACAGACGATTTCAAATGTGATTCAAGAAGACAAAATAAAGTATAATGAAATGTGCAAAGTCTGGGGTTAGAAAGCCAAAAAGGAAGAGCATGCTCAGCATTTCTTGAACTAAAAGAAATGAAGAATCACTAAAAAAGAGATCCAGGCAGCCAAAAACACATGCGGACATGTTCACAATCTTTAGTTATTAAAGAAATTCAAATCAAGACAACAATGAGATACCATCTCACCCCAACAAGGTTGGCCATGATCCAAAAAACACAAAACAAGAAATGCTGGAGAGGCTGTGGAGAAAGTGGAACCCTCCTACACTGTTGGTGGGGTTGCAAAATGGTCCAGCCTCTTTGGAAGGCAGTCTGGCGCTTCCTTAAAAAAATGGATATTGACATACCATTTGACCAGTAATTCCACTACTTGGAATATATCCTACAGAATCAAGGCCTTTCACACCAATGGACACATGTACCAGAATGTTTATCGCAGCACAGTCCACAATAGCAAAAAGATGGAATCAACCCAGATGCCCAACAATAGAAGAATGGATAGGTAAGCTATGGTATATATACTCAATGGAGCACTACGCAATGATAAAGAACAACGATGACTCCAGGAAACATCTCATGAGCTGGTTTCAACTGGAAGACATTATGTTGAGTGAAAGCAGTCAGCGACAAAAGAACAAATATTGTATGAGACCTCTACGATAAGATCTCAAAAACAGACTTGTGTATAGAAGAAAAGACTTTGACAGCTGCAAGGGAGAGGAGGGAGGGGGAGAGGGGGGAGAGCTTAGAATAGATAGTTGCTAGGAATCTGGTTGGGTGAAATCGGTGATAGCACACATTAGAAACAAGAACAATATTAAGTGGACTTAAGCACAACATGAGTACTCCTTCCATCTTAACCCAGTATTGCAAGGATAGAGTAGCTGGGGCAGGGGGCAGGGGACCATGCTCTTAGGCAAAATTGAGGCCAACTGGCACAACTAGTGTTTTGCTAAGAGGGCTCTCTGCACCCCACATTGGTGAGTGACGTCTGAGGTCTTAAAAGCTGCCAAGCTGCCATCTGAGGGCACAGCAAATGGTCCCAACTCAGCAGGAACGGATGCTTGCCAAGGACCAAAATGACATGGGGGAAGACAACCCAGAAGATAAAGAGACTCACATGAGTAGGTGCCAACATCGACTTGGGACCGAAAGAACTGGATGGTGCCCGGCCACCACCAGTGATAGCCATGATGGAGCTCACTAAGTTGAGTCTCACTGGCAACACAAGAATAAAAAGGGGTGTGCCCTGAGATCCCCACTAAAAGACCTCACTTGATGGTCCAGTGGTTTCAGGGTTCCCCTGGGAGCATGGCCCTTGGCCCTGATGCTGCCCTTGACCATAAATCATAACAAAGGTCCACTCTTCGGACAGGAATGGATTGGACTTGGCGATGCAGTGACCATATATTGGAGGCACTTTATGGTTCTATATGTCTATAGGATGTCATCCTGCTGTTCTCTGGCTGGAGGAAGGAGAGTGGGTGGAGAAGAGGGGAAAAAGAGACTGTTGGGAGAATGAGACATGTATGGAGCAGAGAGGAATAGTGTGCTGTCACCGGGCAGGGAGAGCAGGGAAGCTATATATAGGTGGGCATGTAAATTTATATGCCAAATGGGAGTGTACATTCTCACTCAGTTATATTAAATAAAAAATTAATTAAAAAAAATAAAGAGGATGGGGAAAAAAAAGAAATGAAGAAAAAAATTCAAGCATTTAGTTACAATAGTGCAAGATTCTATGGGCAAAATATTGAGTGACTCATAATTCAAAGGCACTTAACTAATGAAGATTAAAGAGCAGAGGCTTCAGTGTGGATTACACCTCACCATCAAGAAAACAAAAATACTCACAAATGGACCAATAAGCAACATTATGATAAATGGATAAAATATTGAAGTTGTCAAGGATTTCATAACCTTTGTGTCCATAATCAACATAGATGGAAGCAACAATGAAAAAATCAAATGACACATTGTACTAGGCAAATCTGCTACAAAAAAACTTCTTTAAACCATTAAGCAAAGATGTGACTTTGACAACTACGTGCACTTGACCCAAATCGCGTGTTTTCAGTTGCCTCATGTGCATGCAAAAACTGGAAGGAATAAGCAAGACCAAAATAGAATTGACAAGGTTGAATGATGGTGTTGGAGAACTATATTGAGTGTATCATGGACTGCCGGAAGAATGAACAAATCTGTCTTGAGAGAAATACAGCCCAAATGTTCCTTAGACACAATGTGGCAATACTTTGTCTCACATCTTTGGACATGTTATCAGGAGGGACCAGTCCTCGGAGGACATTGTGCTTAGTAAAGTATAGGGTCAGCAAAAAGGAGGAAGTCCCTCAGTTGGAAGGATGGACACAGTGGCTGCAACAATGAGCTCAAACATAGTAATAATTGTAAGGATGGAACAGGACCGGGCAGTATTTCATGCTATCATATATAAGGTTACTATGAGTCAGAACCGACTCACTGAGACATAACAACAACAAAACAGTGCATATCATTTGGGGTTTAATAATTATTGGTTAAATGAACAAATAAATAGCTAAGGACAGAAGAGAAAGAGACAAGTAGAAAGGAAGAGATTATAGTTGCTTTATATAGAGGAACCTGATGGTGCAAATACCTAAACACTCACCGAGGGATTGGTGGTTCAAACCTGCCAGCTGCTCTGTGAGAGAAGCATGGCAGTCTGCATCCATAAAGATTTAGTCTTGGAAACCCTATGAGGCAATTCTGTCCTAGAGGGTCACTATGAGTCGGAATCGACTTGATGGCAATAGATTTGGTTTGGTTTAGTTTTATACAGAAGGGGGTGATTTCAGGAAGCAAGATCCCAGAGTATATGGAGAAAACAGGGATGGCTATGCCTTCTAGGTTGGAGGCAGAGTTAGGAAATACCTCTAGAGAATAAGAGCAAGTAGATGAGAGAGCACTGATCAGTTGACCGTTATCTTTAGAACAATACAGGACACGAGCTCTTCTACCTGTGAGGGCTTATAGCAGAAAATATGAAGAAAATGTCAGAAAACTAACATGAGAATGATTGCTGATTACTTGTAATGAGCCATTTGAAATTAGCTAGGATATATATTTTAGTGGACCTGGCCTTCATGATTTTATAATTTTTTCCAATATGATTGTGACATAAACAGGGCCATTCGTCTGTGCTAATAAATTAGGAATTGGCTTGCCACCTATAAATAAACTGAAAATTTTGCTCATTCATTTTTTTTATTTAACAGAGAGTACTACGTGCCACCTTCAAGAAATGGGACTACAGATATGAACAAAATGAGCATTGTCCCTGCCCTTCTGAAGCATAAAGTCTAGTTATAGAAGTAGACATTAATAATCACACAAAGACTGCCTCAGTTTCTTAGTGCTGCTGTGACAGAAACATCACAAGTAGGTGGCTTTAAAGAACAAAATTTTGTTTTCTCACAGTTTAGGAGGCTAGAGGACTGAATTTAGGGCAGGCACTCTAGGGAAGTTTTGCTCCCTGTCAGCTATGAGGGAAGTTCCTTGTCTCTCAGCACTCCTGGTTCCTTTTACATCATCATGTGACATCTATCTTCCCTCCCCCACAATGCTGGCTTCTGTGTCCTGTCTGTTCTTTCTTTATAACTCATAAGTGACTTGTTTAGGTCACGCCCTGTACAGACATGACCTCATTATCATAACAAAGAAAATTCTGTACCCGAACATCTGTAGATATAAGGGTTAGGATTCCAGTACACATGTATTTCCGGGGGTGTGGGTGAGGTGGGGAGGGGAACATGATTCAATATGTAACACGTTATTAAAACTAAGACCATCACACCAACAGACACATGCACCAGAATGTTTATCGCAGCACAGTCCACAATAACAAAAAGATGGAATCAACTCAGATGTCTAACAACAGAAGAATGGATAGGTAAACTATGGTATATATACTCAATGGAGCACTACACAATGATAAAGAATAGCAATGATTCCAGGAAACATCTTCTAACCTGGTTTCAACCGGAAGACATTATGTTGAGTGAAAGTAGTTAGTGACAAAAGGACAAATATTGTATGAGACCTCTACGATGAGATCTCAAAAACAGACTTGTGTATAGAAGAAAAGACTCTTTGACAGCTGCAAGGGAGGGGAGGGAGGGAGGGGGTGGGTTTAGATTAGATAGTTGCTAGAAATCTGGTTGGGTGAAATCGGTGATAGCACAATTAGAAACAAGAACAACATTAAGTGGACTTCAGCATAACTTGAGTACTCTTTCCATCTTAACCCAATATTACAAGGATAGAGTACCTGGGGCAGGGGGCAGGGGACCATGCTCTGAGGTGAAATCGAGGCCAATTGGCACAACTAGCGTTTTGCTAGGAGGGGTCTCTGCACCCCACATTGATGAGTGGCATCTGGGGTCTTAAAAGCTGCCAAGCTGCCATCCGAGGACACAGCAACTGGTCCCAACTCAGCAGGAACGGATGCTCACCAAGGACCAAAACAACATGGGATAAAGACAACCTAGAAGATAGAGAGACCCACATGAATGGGTGCCTACATCGACTTGGGACCGGAAGAACCAGATGATGCCCGGCCACCACCAGTGATAGCCGCGATGGAGCTCGCTAGGTTGAGTCTCACTGGCGACACAAGAATAAAAAGAGGTGCATCCTGAGATCTCCACTGAAAGACCTGAACTGAAGGTCCAGCAGTTTCGGGGTTCCCCTGAGAGCATGGCCCCTGGCCCTGATGCTGCCCTTGCCCATAAATCATAATGAAGTTCCACTCTTTGGACATGAGTGGATTGGACTTGGCAATGCAGAGTGACCATATATTGCATGTACTTTATGGTTCTATACATCTATAAGATATCATCCTGCTGACCTCTGGCTGGAGGAAGGAGAGTGGGTGGAGAGGAGGGGAAAGAAGGCTGTTGGGAGGATGAGACATGTATGGAGCAGAGAGGAATAATGTGCTGTCACCGGACAGGGAGAGCAGTAGAAGCTGCATATAGGTGGGCATGTAAATTTATACGGGAATGTACATTTTCACTCAGTTATATTAAATAAAAAAAATAACCTAAGACCAGCCCTATGCAGACAGAAGAGCAGAGTGGTGGAAAATGCCAACAAGGAGAGTTAAGCTTGACACTCAGTATGGTGCAGTGAATTACTTAATATGGCCCTTCCAGCCATAGATTTTATAACTCCCACCAAGTGACTGGGGGCAAGGGGGGAACTATCAAATAAGGTGTATGGAACCCTAATGAAGGGATTGGTCAGTTGTTTTCTCACCCCACTAGGTTTAAAAGGAGTCATCTCATAAGTAGAAGAGAAGGATCTCACCACCACAGGACACCCTCTGGACTCAGGATCACTGAGCTAAGCTCCTGGAACCAAAAGACCAAGGAAAGAGAGATGAAACAGTGAAGACACAGAGAAGTGGTGGCAGAGAACCATGACAGCAGAGGCAAGAGATGGCAGGGGACAGCCCATTGGGTTGCCTGTCCCATAGAGCAAGAAAGCTGAGTGCTTTCTGGGGAGGAGCCTTGCTGACAGAGTAGAATGCCCCTGGCAGCTGATGGAGCTAGGTTTGTGGACCCACTGAGCAAGAACTAAGCGCTTTTGAGCCAAGGCTTACTGGTGGGGTGGAGTGCCTGTGGGCTCTTATCCCCACAGCTAAAGAGCTTTGTAACCCTTGCCTGAGCAGGACAGAAGCCAGGATGAGGGGTCGAAGGGCCAAGTGCCAGGGCTGGCAAGAGGCTGTCCTGGTGGAAGAACTGTATCCTAAACATTTCTGAAATTATAACCTGTTACTTCCTTAATAAACCCCATAATCGTGTTTTCTGTGAGTTCTGTGTGGCCAATGCAAGGACTATTGAACTCAGCAGGGAAGTAGAGAGTGCCATGGAAGTGACAGTTGGGGTTAGAAATGGTAAAAGGATCTGGGAAGAGGTGGTATGCCTGACCTCTGCCTCGTAGCTGTCCGCCTTGGGCTGTTGAACTTGATTTTGCTTCCCCCTTATTAAGTTACAGGAGTTCAGATACTGGCCCCACATCATTTTTACACTCAGAAAAAAAAAGCAGTGTTTCTCGTTTTAGAAAAAGAAAGTACTGAGTCAAGGTCAGCTGACTGGGAAAATAACCAGAAGGAGGGAAGAGAGAGTCAGCCAGGTTTAGAACAGAGTGGCAAGTCATCATAGTGACTGTATGGAAGTTCTGAAATCCAAGTCTGAGTGCCTGAGGAAGATGTAAGGAAGTTGGGGACAGGTGAGATAGCTCGTCAGTGACTCTGAGCTGAGAAAAGAAACTGGAACTTAAGTACCTCGAGCCGCCTACACTTCTCAAAATGATTAGGAATCGCAGATGAGCACAGTCCAGAAGGTCAGCAAAAGAGGTCTGAGATTTAGAAATGTTAGACTCAGACCATTAACAGAGAAAGCCTCTATCTACTGGGATTATACTCGCTTATGAGTAGCAAAAACCCTGATCTACAGTGGCTGAGAGAAGTAAAAAGTTTATTTTTCTTGTTGACACACAGTTTGGCAATATCTTATTTAGATTTACACTCCTTTTATTTTTTTTGTCTTCAAGGTATGGTTAAGTACTATGTCTGCTAACCAAAAAGTTGGCAGTTCAAATCTGCCAGGCACTGCTTGGAAACTCTATGGGACAGTTCTACTGTGACCTCTAGGGTTGCTATGAGTCGGACCCGACTCAATGGCAGTGGGTTTTTTTTTTAATATATGACATCTCTTTGTCATCCTTGTCATTTTACAATGTCAGGATGGCAACTGTAGCATCATTTCTTTGTTATAGGCAGGAGAAAGGAGAAGGACAAAAGGCACTCTACTTGACTTACCCCCTGTCAAACAGCTTTCCTGGAAAGCTCCACTGTCTTAGTTACCTAGTGCTGCTGTAACAAAAATGCCACAAGTGATGGTTTTAATGAACAGAAATTTACGTTTTAAGAGGCTAGAAGTCCTAATTCAGGATACTGTCTGTAAGGGAAAAATACCTGGTGGTATGGTAGTTAAGTACTATGGTTGTTAGCCCAAAGTTTGGTGGTTTGAATCCACCAGGCACTCCTTGGAAACTGTACGTGGGAGTTCAACTCTGTCCTATAGGGCCACCATGAGTCAAAATCAACTTGATTCAATGGGTTTGGTTTTTCTGTTTGTTTTGGGCACTAAAGGAAAGCTTTGTCTCTGTTACTGTAGGGAAGGTCCTTGACTCTTCAGCTGCTGTTTCCTGGTTCCTTGGCGATACCCACGTGGCTTGGTGTCTAGCTTTCCCTGGTTTGTTTGCTCCAGCTGCTCCTTTTACATTTTGTTAGAGACTGACTCAAGACGCATGCTATACTAATCCAGCCTCACTAACCTAACAAAGACAACCTGTTGCAAAATGGGATTATAACCGTAGGCATAGAAGTTAGGATTTACAAAACATATTTTGGGAGAACACAACCCATAATACCCGCTGAGGGTGGCTATTCGACTGTGCTGCAAGGGAAGCATATTGCCACCCCAAACAAAATTAGAATTCTGCTAAGGATGATGAAGGGGAGAATTTTTCATCAGCTTTGCTGAAATATAATCTCTGTACAATAAAATGGACCTGTTGAGTATACTCATCTACTTGGGTGAATTTCGACGGATTTATACACCACAGTCATAAGTCTCCTGCCTCTTTCATTCCTGAGTACCCAGGGGGTGAAGGGTCTGTTTTCTATCAAAATAGATTAATTTGCATTTTATAGAATTTTTATGAAGTGTAATCTGGCAGTAGACAGTCTTTTGTGTTTGGCTTCTTTTACACAATATATTTTCAAATTCATTCATGTTGTCACATGTATCCATCTTTATTTCTTTTTACTGCTACAGTATTCCACCATGTGGATGTGCCCCATTTGTTTATCCATTCACCTGTTCATGTACACGTGGAATATTCTCAATTTGGCGCTTATTGTAAATAAAACTGCTATAAGCATTCACATACAAGTCTTAGGGTAGACATTAAAAACAAAAGCCCAGTGTCACTGAGTTGATGCCAACTCATAGTGACCCTATAGGACAGGCTAGAACTGCCTTGTAGAGTTTCCAAGGAGCACCTGGCGGATTTGAACTGCTGACCTTTTGGTTAGCAGCCATAACACTTAACCACTATGCCACCAGACATTCTGTATTTCTCTTAAGTAAATACTTAGGAATGGAAAACCTAGGGTCCGGTAACAGGTAAATGTTTATAAGAATCTGTTATTTTTCTGAAGTGGTTGTACCATCTTGTACCTCCTACAGGGAGTGTATGAAAGTTCAAAATTTTCCATCTATTTGTAATGGTACTGTCAATCTTTCAATTTTTGCTATTTTAGTGAGTATATATTACCGTTTCATTCCTGGGTTTAGTTCGCATTTCCCTCATGACTAATGATTTTGAGCACTTTGTAATGTGCTTGTTAGACATTCTTTCTTAAAGTGTCCATTCAAACCTTGGAAGCCCTGGTAGTGTAGTGGTTAGCAGCTACAGCTGCTAAGCAAAAGGTCAGCAGTTCAAATCCACCAGATGCTCCTTGGAAACTCTATGAGGCTGTTCCGTTCCATCCTATAGAGTCATTATAAGCCAGAATCGACTCAGCAGCAATAGTTTGGATTTTTGGTTTTGGTACTCAAAGCATTTGTAAACAGAAATATTTTTATGAGTATGTACCCAGTGTAGTTTGCTGTACCATGAAATCTGCAGTTAGCTTTGGCATAACAATGCTGTATAGGAAATCTCCCCAAACTGCAGTGATTAAAGCAATAAAAAATTTATACTCATACACACTTCATCTAGGGACTGACTGATCAAATGGCAGAAACGCAAGAAAGATGAGGTGAAGCCTGCAGGACTTCTCGAGGCTGGGATCAGAACCAGGCAGCTGCTACTTTCATGAGCATTCTATTGGCTAAAGCAAGCCAAAGCACACAGCTGGGCCTAACATCTGTACTAAACCCAAACCAAACCTCTTGCCGTCAAGTCGATTCTGACTCATAGGGACCCTACTGGAGAAGTAGAACTGCCCCACAGGGTTTCCAAGGGTGGCCGATTCAAGTTGCAACTTTTGGTGAGCAACGAAGTTCTTAACCCCTGCGCCACCAGGGGTCCCTGCTTCTTGTGAGAATAACTAATAGTTACACGACAAAGGATTTTGGAGAATGAAAACGCAATCTACCAGAAGCGCGTGCTGCGGGAGTAATCAGTTGTATCTGTGCCTGAATCTAGCAGGAACAGTTACCTCAAGGGCAGTTTACAGGGCGAGATACCACTTCATAGCTATCCAAATGGTTAAAAATAAAAGACAATGTCAAGTGTTGACAAGTATGCAGAGCATCTTGGAGCTCTTACACACTGCTGGTTTGAATATAAAATGGTACCACTATTTTGGAAAAGCCACTTGGCAGTTTCTTAAACAGTTAAACATATGCTCAACATACAACCCAATGATTTCACTCCTTTGTGTGGACATATAGTTTTATTTGGATGATAATTTTTTTTTAACTTTATATATTCATAGGAGCACCTGGCTAAAATCTCTTTGGTATTCTAGGGCCCAAGCTTGCTTTTGCACTTATTACATTGGCACCAAGTTAATCTGTCTTTAATTGTCACAGGCAACTGAAGAAAAATAAGCTATGCATTTATATACAAAAGATTTATTCTTGCCAAATAGAGATCAAAAACCTTGGTGTCCTCTGAACACAAATGTCCCACGGTGGTTCAGATAAAAGTGATGGGAGAAGCAAACGCTCTCACAATGTGTCATTGTTAAGTGTGACAGACTGAAAACAACCTGTCCCTTAGCTGTCAGTATCACATCTGCTTTCAGAGAAACTCTGTCACTTCATTAAATTATCATCTGTTGGACATCTGCTTACAGCCCTGACGCACCAGCTGGTTTCAGATCTTATATCCAACTGAGAATGAATGTCAGTTCTAGACTGCAATTTTTTTTAAAGGTATCAAGAAGCAACCAAGCAACAAATAAAAATCAGTTGTATTTCTATATACCAGGAATGAACAACCAACAAAAATGTATTTAATATTCCATTTATAGCAGAATACGAAAAAAAAAAGATGCCTAGGAATAAATTTACCCAAGGAAGTAAAAGACTTCTATACTGAAAAGTACAAAATATCAGTGAAAGAATTTAAAGAAGGACCAAATAAATGGAAGGACATCCTATGTTCATGAGCTGGAAGACTCAAGATTATAAAGACAATACTAACCAAAACAATCCACAGATTCAATGCCACCTGTCTTAGTCACCTAGTGCTGCTATAACAGAAATGCCACAAGTGGGTGTCTTTAACAAAGATAAATTTATTTTCTCACAGAAAAGCAGGCTAAAAGTCCAAATTCAAGGTGTCTGCTTCAGGGGAAGGCATTCTTGTTGGCTCTGAAGGAAAGTCCTTGTCCTCAATGTTCTCCCAGACTAAGAGCTTCTCAGGCACAGGGGCCCAAGTCCAAAGGACGAGCTCTGCTCCTGGGGCTTCTATCCTGGTGGTTTGAGTTCCCCAACTCTCTACTCCCTTCCTGTTCCTTCTATCTCTTGAGAGAAAAAAGGTGGTGCTGGCCACATCCCAGGAAAGCTCCCTTTACTTAGGATCAGGGATGTTACCTGGCTAAAGGTATTACAATTTCACCCTAATTCTCTGTAACATAAAATTACAATCACAAAATGGACAACAATCACACAATAGTAGGATGCATGGCCCAGCCAAACTGATACACACATTCTTGGCGGGACATAATTCAATTCACGGCAACATCCCTATCAAAATTCTTACAGCCTTTTCTTGCAGAAGTGGAAAAGTTAATCCTTAAAGTCCTGTGAAATTTTAGGAGGCATTAAAAAGCCAAAACAATACTGAAAGAGAAGAGCAAAGTTGGAGGACTCACATTTCCTAATTTTGAACTTACTAAAAAGTTACAGCAATCAAAATAATATGGCATTAAACCAGTTGTCTTTTAATTGATTCTGACTCACGGCAACCCCACTTCTGTAGAAACAGAACTAAGCTCCATAGGGTTTCCAATGGCTGATTTGTTTTGGAAATGATTGTCAGGCCTCTCTTCTGAGGTGCCTCTGGGTAGATGCAAACTTGCAAGCTTTCAGTTAGCAGCCATGCATGTTAACTGTTTGCAACAATTAGGGACCCTTTACACCTACTGCTGACGTTAGGTGCCTTCAAGTCAGTTTCATTTCATAGCCACACCATGTGATAGAGTAGAACTGTCCCAAAGGGTTTACCTGACTGTAGACTTTATGGGCACAGTCACCAGTCTGTTCTACCACTGAGCCACTGGAGGGGTCTGAACCACCACCCTTTCGGTTAGTAGCTGAGTGTTTAGCTTTTATGCCAACAGTGTTTCCTTGCAACACTCGTCATTGTTGTTGCTGTTAGGTGCTGTTGAGTCAATTCCTTGAATGGCTAAAATAAAAAAGACAAATGGTAACAACTGTTGGCTAGGATATAGAAAAGCTGAAACCCGTATACATGGCTAGTGTAATTATAAAATAGTACCAGTATTTTGGAAAACAGCATGGCACTTCTTCAAAAAATATTAAATATAGAGTCACCATAACCCATTGGCCTCAAGTCTTATAGCCATCCTATAGGACACAGTAGAACTGCCCCATAGGATTTCTAAGGCTGCAATCTTTATGAAAGGAGACTACCACATCTTCCTCCTGTGAAACAGCTGATGGGTTTAAACTAAACACTTAACCACTGTACCGCTAGGAGTCTTTAGAATCACCATAAAAAACCCAAATCAAACCCACTGCCTTTGAGTCCATTCCAACTGATAGCAACCCTATAGGTCAGAGTAAAACTGCCCCATAGAGTTTCCAAGGATCACTTGGTAGATTTGAACTGCCAACCTTTTGCTTAGCAGATGTAGCAGTTAACCACAATGCCACCAAGGTTTCGTGCCCCAAACAAAACCAAACTCATGCTGTCAAGTCAATTGCAACTTATAACAATCCTATAGGACAGACAAGAACTACCCCATGAGATTCCAAGGAGCATGTGGTGGATTTGAGCTGGGTTATGCACTTGCTTTTGAGGTGTGATGAAAATATTATGAAATTAGGTAGTGGAAGTGTTTGCAGAACTCTGTGAATATCCAAAAAATCACTGAATAGTAAAAATTAAAAAATTAATTAATTAAAATTTGAATTTAACACATGGGTCTAACAGCAGAAGAAAGAATTAGTGAACTAGAAGACTTCTTAAGAAAAAGTATCCAAATCGACTTACAAAGAGAAAAAATGATGGAAAACATAGAAACGAATCTAAAAGATGTAGGGGACATTGTGAAAAGGTCCATATATGTGTAACTGAAGTCTTCTAGAAAAAACAACAGAAGCAATGTTTTAAGAAATGTTGAGAATTTACAGAAATTGGTGAAAAACATGAAACTGCAGATTGAAAAATTTCTGTGAACTCCAAGTGTTTAAATAAAAAGAAAACCACATCTAGAACCATCATAGTGAGACTGCTGAAAACCAAAGGTAAAACATGGTCTTATAAAAGAAGCCAGAGGAAAAAATACACATTGCTTTCAAAGAAACAACAGCAGGGTTGGCAGATAATTTTCCAACAGATGAAGAAACGACATGTTCAATGTACTGAAAGAAAAAAACTACCAACTTATAATGTTATCCTCAATATACAGTATTTTCATTATCAAAAATGGAAATAAAACACTAAAAAAAAATGCATGTGGGAATTTGTTGTACGCAAACTACATACTAAAGTGAGCTCTTCAGATAGAAGTTAGAAAGATCCAAAATGAACATTTGGAAATGAAATGAATGAGAACTAAAGATTATTTAGAAAGGTAAATTTGTGAGTAAATATAAATTAAAATTTATTGTTTTATAGTTCAGCTCGTCAAAGATCTTTTCATTGTCTGGGAAAGTAACATATTAGTCTATTTTATGCTTTAATAGGCCATGGATGCATGTTATAATTCTAAAGTAATCACTTACAAAGTGTGTAACTACCAAGCTAATACAGAAGGAAAAGGAGATAATAAAAAACATGTGATTTATCCAAAGTAGGCAAGAAAGAAAGGAGAGAAAAAAAGCACAAAGAAAGATGTCGCAAATAGAAAAAAAGAATAATAAGTAGCAGGTTTGTTAGTGGTTGTTAGGTGTCATAAAGTCATTTCCTACTCATATTAACCCTATGCACAGCAGAAAAAAAATACTGACCTGTCTTGTGCCATGTCCACAATTGTTGCTATGTTTGAGCCCATTGTAGCCGTCTCTGTGTCCATCTGCGCTATTGAGGGTCTTACTCTTTTTGACCGACCGTCTGCTCTACCAATCATGATGTCTTTCTCCAGGGACTGATCTCTCCTGAAAACATGTCTAAAGCACCTAAAATGTAGTCTCGCCATCTTTCCTCCCAAGAAGCACTCTGGTTGAACTTCATCCAAGATAGATTTGCTCACTCTTTTGGCAGTCTGTGATATATTTGTTATTCCTCTCCAACACCAGAATTCGAAAGCATCAATTCTTCTTTGGTCTTCCTCATTTACTGTCCAACTTTCACGTGCATACGATGTGATTGAATATACCATGGTTTGGGTCAGGTGCACCTTAGTTTTCAAGGTGACATCTTTAATTTTCAACCTTTAAAGAGATCTTTTGCAGCAGATTTGTCCAATACAATGTGCCTTTTGATTTTTTGGCTGTTGCTTCCATGGCATAGATTATGAATTCAAGTAAAATGAAATCCTTGACAACCTCAATCTTTCTTCCATTGCTTATGATGTTGCTTATTGATTCAATTGTGAGGGCTTCTCTTTGCTTGATGTTGAGGTATAATCCATACTGAAGGCTGTGGTCTTTAATCTTCATCAGTAAATGCTTCAAGTCCTCTTCACTTTCAGTAAGCAAGGTTGTGTCGTCTACATAGTGCAGGCTGTTAATGAGTCTTCCTCCAATCCTAAAGCCCTATTCTTCTTCATACAACCCAACTTCTTGTATTTTTTTTCTCAGTATACAGAATGACTTGGTAAGGTGAAAGGATCTAACCCTGATGCACAGCTTGCTTGACTTTAAAGCACACAATGTCCCATTATTCTTTTTGAACAACTGCCTCTTGATCCATGTACAGATTCCTTATGAACACAATTAGTTGTTCTGGAATTCCCTTACCCTGCAATGCTATCCATAATGTGTTATGATCTACACCGTTAAATGCCTTTGGATAGTCAATAAAACACAAGTAAGCATCTTTTCGGTGTTCTTCCCTTTCAACCAAGATCCATCTGATATCAGCAATGATATTCCTGGTTCCACGAGTAGTAGGTTTAAACCCTAACGTGTCAATACTTACGTTAAAATCTATGTAGGATAGGAACTTCTCTTAAAAGACAAAGCTTGTCATGCTGGATAAAACAACAAAATCTGATATGTGGTTTTAAGACACCTTAACTATGAAGTGTGCATGCAGAAACATGTACATGCAAACGATAGCCAAAAGAAAGTTGATGTAACTAAAATCTGATGAAATGGATTTTACAGCATCATCAATTATATAAATAAAGAAGGTAATTTTATAATAATAACTGAGTTAGTCCACCAAGATGATTTAATATTTCTAGGCTGAAGATTTTTTCCAGGACATGGTACATTCTGTTCTAAAACAAGGAAAATTGTAGCCAAGCTGGGAAAAGTTGGTCACACTACATGGTGGCCAATAGCCGGAAGATTCTATGTGTCAAAATAAGTCCCAGGCTTCCTTACATTCTCTGTAGCTGCTAATCATAAGGTGAGCAGTTCAAATCCACAGGGTGCTCCTTGGAAACTCTATGGGGCATTTCTACTTTGTCTATAGAGGGTTGCTGTGAGTAGGAAATGACTCAATGGCAGTAGTTTTTGAGTTCTCCCTCTCTAGTGCATGACTTCTAATTCTTTTAGGAATTTGCCCAGGATTTTGTATTAAAAAGCAAAGGACAAGGAGAAGACAAAAATAAAGCAGAGCAAACTACACACACACACACACACACACACCTGAGGTTATTGTAAGTGCTACAGTACCTCCTTGCTGAATATCGCTATGGTCACCTTCAAAGTAGTCCCCTTGGCAAGCTATCCACTTTTCAGCCAGTAAACAAATCACTGTGTTGTAACACACTACCTACTCACCTGGTCTGACCCCAGTGACTTTTTTCGTTACCTGAAGATAGAGAAAATATTGTAAGGAAGACGTTTTGGTGACATTCAGGACATTGAGGGTAATACAACAACAGCGTTGATGGCTATTCTAGAAACAGTCTGTTGTACAACTGATCATTAGCTTGTAAATTGATTCTATGCTTTTTATTTCTTTCATACATCCATTTAATTCTTCAACAAGTATTTTAAGACTCTGCTAGGCACAGAGGACTCCATACTCAGAAAGTAACCTTGTCCTGGGCACACATCATGCTCATCTTACAGGCTTCTAGCAAAATCAGTAACTATCTGGAGGGACACTTGATCTGTAACTCCTTTTGCATTCTACATCTCTCAGGTAGTTGAGGACATACATTTTATACTCATGGGATAAATCATACCATTGTTCCAGAGTCCACTCTGACTCATGGAAGCCCCAGGTGTTACAGAGTAGAAAGAGTAGAGGTGTTCCATGGACTTTTCTTGGCTATAATCTCTATAAAAGCAGATTATCAGGAAGGCCTTCCTTCTGAAACACCACTGGGTAGATTCAAACTACCAACCTTTCAATTCAGAAGCTAAGAACAAACTGTGTTACTGGGCGTTCCTGCTACCTGCCACACAGCCAATCTCTGAGACAGCAGGTGAGGGAGAGTAATCAAAGCTTTATTGAGCATCAGTTCACAAGAGACAGGGAGAATGATCTTCCCCTAAAGCCTGTCTGTCTAATGTCTACAAGAAGGGGTTTTTGAAGGGTTCTTTGGGCTGGGAAAATATTGTGGCATTTATGACATTCTTTTCAAGTCCCCTTGAAGGGCCTAGTGCTCCTATCTCGATCATCCATCTGAGATCTTTGGGCATTCACCTGGGTCTGCCTGCACTGGCAGGTGTCATCTTATCTTGCAAGTGGCACACACAGGTATGGCAAGAGGTGGAGAAGATAATTATCATTCCTTTTTGCTCTGGTGGTTTATGATGTGGGAAGTAACCTTTAGGGCACTCTTGAATGTACAGGTTTTTCTTTAAGTATACTTCCTAAAAAGAAGCTCAGCCTTTCTCTTAAGGTGCCTCTGGTTATGTCACAGTGGTGCCTTACTGACCTCCGGTTTCATCTGTCCCATCGCGGAACCCCTTCACATGATAGATGTGATGAAAAAGAAAATAGGGCGCAAGGCCCACCCCAAAGAGAATGATCTCTTCTGGTTTTCACTGGTTGGACAACTTTTGTTGCCAACAATCAGAAGTGGATGGGAGCTTATCTAAAGACCACAGCCTGAGATGCCCCTGGTGTCTCCCCAGGGTACCTGCTCCTTGGCAGAAAAGTCACAGAGACCAGTGCTCTGTCAGCATTTTCAAGAGCGCCGAGCACTGATCACCAAACATGGCCTGCCAGGTGTCATGGATTGAATTATGTGCCCCCCCCCAAAACGCATGTAGCCATTTGGCTAGCCCTCGATTCCTGATAGTGTATGATGCTCGTCTATGCTGTACACCCTGCCTCTATGATGTTAATGAGGGAGGATGGGCAGCACTTGGGTTGCTGGGCCAAGACTCCATGTGTAAGATTTTATTGTGCCTTGAGGCAATCTATTGGGATATAAAGGAAAGAGAAGCAAGCAGAGAGTTGGAGACCTCATACTATGAAGAAAGAAGCAGTACTGGGAACAGAGTGCATCTTTTAGAAAGGTTCTGGGGTCCCTGCACCTCAGAAGCTCCTAGTTCAGGGGGAGATTGACAGCAAGGACCTTCCTGCAGAGGCAGCAGAGAAAAGACTTCCCCTGGAGCTAATGCCCTGATTTTGGATGTGTAGCCTACTGGACTGTGACAAATCAATTTCTCATTTTAAAGCCATCCACTTGTGGTATTTCTGTTAGAGCAGCACTAGAGATGACTAAATCACCAGGACAGGAACATGTACAATAGAATGATTACACAGTTAGTCTCATAACTCCCTCCAACTTGGTGTTTATGTTTATCTTCAGTGTTCCTTCCTCATTCACTCTTAATTTTCTGCAAGGAAGCTTTATTACCTGTGTTATTTTCTTTTAAGCTAAAAATAAAACACTGTTTTCATGCTACTTCCTACAAGAATCCTTCCTTGACCTTGATCCTCGTGACAGTTTTGGTTCCCTTTTCACAGTTTCCATAACGTCTGCTTGCCTATAGCAGAGCACTTACCATAACATATTTTAATCACCTGTTTAATTATCTGCCACCCCCTTGGACCATGATTTCCTTAGGGCAGGTGCTGTGACTTTCGTTTTCTGCATATTAATACCCACCTAAGCCAGTAAGTAACCCCACAACACCTGTTCTCACACGAGCATCTGATGACAGCTGTTTCTTTCAATCAACCAGCATGCACTCACTCAGCCCTGACTGCCCAATGCTGTGGGAGTCCCTGGGTGATGCAGTCAGCACACGTGGCTGCTAGCCAAAAGGTTGGAGGTTCTAGTCCACCTGAAGGTGAATTTAAGTCCATCTGTTGCTTTTGATTTGCTTCTGACTGATAGTGACCCAATAGGACAGTGTAGAACTGCCCCATAGGATTTCTAGGAAGCAGCTGGTGGATTCGAGCTGCCAACTTTTTGATTAGCAACCAAATACTTAACATCTTTGCCACTAGGGCTCCCCTTAGAATTAAGATCTGAAGATCTATTTCCAAAAAAATCAGATATCAGAAACTGTATGGAGCACAGTTCTACTCTGACACTCCTGGGGGTGCCATGAGTCAGAATTGACTGAATAGTGAAAAAAAACAAAAAACAAAAAACTGTGCAATGAATTGTGTGAAAACAAGTATTTCAAAGGGATTTCATTTTCATATCCATCTAGGTAATGCTGGAAGTCAAGGTAAGTCCTCAGAGAATTTGTTTAGGTGAGAGTTATATTCCCCTGGAATGAAAGGTAAAATGGGGACCAATGCCAAGGGAAGTTAGCAATCTCATTCCAGGTTTCAAAGGAAAACGCACAGAAATGATCCCGCAATAAGCTGCCTTACAACAAAGAAGGGTGTCAATGACTAGCAGAGTCCTCTGAAAGAATTTGAGTTCCAAACTGCAGAGGCTCCCCGCTGTGCAAAGACAGGACTTTGTGACCGTCAACAGATTCCCATTGCCGTGCACAGTGGCTCTACAGGACAGAGTAGAACTGCCCCATACAGTTTCCAAGGTGTGCCTGCAGATTCCAACTGCTGATATTTGGTTAGCAGCTGTAGCACTTAACCACTATACCATTAGGGTTTCTATTCTTACAGTGATAACTCCAAAATATATCGTGTTTGGAAAATTGTAGGGAACTGCATTAATTTTAAGACTGGAAAAGTGTAGGTGGAGGGGAGGGCAGCAAATCAATCATTGCTGTACAAACTGTACCACTGAGTAACCAAATATGATGAGGAAGTTTTCTCTTTATAGAAATATTCCAGCAAATAAATGAAGAAGGAATGACAGTTTTGGAATATTAACATTCTGTATCCCTCATGAATTAATGGATCTAGGGCCTAGAGCTGAGACAATGATGTCACAATAAAGAGACAATCAATTATATCTCCAGATAGAAGTAAACCACATGACTTATGAAGTCATCTTAGTACCAAAACAAAACAAACTATTGATCAAGCCTGTAGATGTAACTACCAGTTCACAGGAGAGGCAGCAGACAGAGGTGTATTTTAAATGACCACACAGGAATGTGCTACGAAAATCTAGGCTATGAGAAACTTAAAAAATAAATGACAAAGAAGAGAAGGAAGAGATTTAAGAGGTATCAGCCAGTTGCTGTATACACACCTACACAGAAAAGAGTTCACACAGCAGGCCTGGGACTGCTATCCTTAGAAAGTTCTGTTTGCCAGGTGAGCCCTGGCCTGGCGTCTGGGAACTTGGATTTCACCCTAAGTGATTAAGAGTGGCTCAGTGTGCCGAAACTGTGTAAACAGTACAGTTTATGATGCATGGTTGCTTTCCCCCTGGGAGTCTGGAATTTTGGGCAGATGCTAGGCAGAGTGGTCTCTATGACCAGGCCTCAATAAAAACCTAAAGTAATGGGTCTCTAATGAATGTCTCTGGGAGACAGCACTTTATGCGTATTGTTGGAATTCGATTCCAGAGGAATTACTTATGTCCTGTGTCATGCCACTGGGAAAGGACTCCTGGAAGCTCACACCTGGTTTCCTCCCGTGTTCCATGCAGCTTTTACCTTTGCTGATTTTGCTCTATATGCTTTCTCTGTAATAAATCTTAGCCATGTGTGTGACTACATGCTGAGTCCTTTGTGTCCTCATGACAAATCACTGAATCTGGGAGTGGCTTTAGGGCCCTCAGAAACAGCATCTTACTTAGGCCGTTTTATATACATACTTACATACACATAAATATATATACATAAACACTGTGGAAAAATGTGAGGCAAACAGGAGAATTTGAACTCAATATTGATAGATACCAAGGAATGAAATTTTTAGATGTGACAGCAGTACTTTAGGTATGTTTGAAATAAAGTTTTTATCTTTTACAGATACACATGGAAATATTTATGGATGGAGTGATGATTTCTGATATTAGTTTCAAAACAATGGAGAGGGAAAGATTGGAAGTAGGTAAGAGTATAGTTGGGAAAAGATTGGGTGTTGATGCTGGGAGGTATGTCTACAGGGCTTCATTGTTCTACTCTGTCTTCCTTTGTGTATGTTGAAATTTTCCATAATAAACAGGATTTTTAAAAATGGATTTCAGAGATCTTTTAACTTCACCTCATAGAAAGCTTCCTCAATTTTTTCTTTCTTTTTTACTGCTGCAGAGTACTTTTGTATGTGGGGCAGTCTGGGTTCTATGTGAATTAGCCTTATACATTATCTCTAGATTCTGTCCCTCATGTCACATAGAACTCCACTTCAAACTGTTTTCAGTTGAGCCCCTGGAGGTTTGTCCCAAATCCCCCAAAGAAATTAATTATTAACCTGAAAGACCGTAATATCAGCCATTTCAGATTAGGTGAAAAAAATGTAGTTTTTTCTTTCTATCTGAGGCAAAGCAAGCTGGGACAAGCAGTGGAGTAGAGAGACTGTTATTGCCACAGTAGACCCAGGGGTTAAAGCTGGGTCAGAGGCTGGAGTAGAATGGGTAGAAGATGTAACATTATCTTACCAGGAACTCCAGGTCTCTGGGAAACTGGCAGTGGATCTGCATGCGTAAGGGACAACAGGTCTGCCTTTCCAGGGTCACCTGAGTCTAGTTTGTTATTCTTGCACTATCTAAGGAAATTAACACTAAGACTGGGAATCTCTCGGACAGGATTTTTCCATGACAAGCCACAGAAACCAACTCTTACCATTTTAAGAAAAAAAAAATATGGGCGTGTGTGTGTGTGTTGTTGTTGGAAGGTTATGGGATGTCGTTGTTAGGTGCCATTGAGTTGGTTCTGACTCATAGCAACCCTATGAACAACAGAACGAAACACTCCCTGGTCTTATGACACATCCACAATCAGTTTTATGCTTAAGCCCATTGTTGCGGTCACTGTGTCAATCCATTTCGTCAAGGGTCTTCCTCTTTTTCACTGACCCTCCACTCTACCGAGCCTGATGTCCTTCTCCAGGGACTGATCCTTCCTGACAACATGTCCAAAGTATGTAAGACACAGTCTTGCCATCTTTGCTTCCAAGGAGCAGTCTGGTTGTACTTCTTTCCAGAACAGATTTGTTTGTTCTTTTGGTGGTCCATGGTACATTCAACATTCTTCTCCAATGCCACAATTCAAAGGCATCAATTCTTCTTCAGTCTTCTTTGTTCATTGCTCAGCTTTCATATGCACATGATGAGATTGAAACCACCATGGCTTGGGTCAGGCGCACTTTAGCCTTTAAGGTGACACCTTTACTCTTAAATACTTTAAAGAGGCCCTTTGCAGCAGATTTTCCCAATGCAACGCATCTTTTGATTTCTTGACTGCTGCTTCCATTGGCGTTGATTGCGGACTCCAGTAAAATGAAATCCTTGACAACCTCAATCTTTTCTCCATTTATGACAGTACTGCTTACTGGTCCAATTGTGAGGAGTTTGGTGTTGAGGTGCGATCCATACTGTAGGCTGTGGTCCTTGACCTTTATCAGTTTCTCAGATCTTCTTCACTTCCAGCAAGTAAGGTGGTGTCGTCTGCATAATGAAGGCTGTCAGTGAGTCATCTTCCAATCCTGATGCCTTGTTCTTCTTCACAGAATCCAGCTTCTTGGATTATTTGCTCGGCATACAGATTAAAAATGTATGGTGAAAGGATACAACCCTGACACACGCCTTTCCTGACTTTAGACCATGGAGTGTCCCCTTGTTCTGTTTGCACGACTGCCTCTTGATCCATGTACAGATTTCTTAAGAGCACGATTAGGTGTTCTGGTATTCCCATTCTCTGCAATGTTCACCATAATTTAGTATGAGCCACACAGTCAAATGCTTTTGCTTAGTCAATGAAACACAAGTAAACATCTTTCTGGTATTCATCACTTTCAGCCAAGATGGACCTAACAGCAGCCATGATATTCCTGGTTCCACGTCCTCTTCTGAACCCAACTTGAACTTCTGGCAGTTCCTTGTCAATATACTGCTGCAGTCGCTTTTGAATGATCCTGAGCAAACTTTTACTTGAGTGTAATACTAGCAGTATTGCTTGGTAATTTCCACATTTGCTTGAATCACCTTTCTTTGGAATGGGCATAGATATGTATTTCTTCCAGTCTGTTGGCCAGGGAGCTGTCCTCCAAATTTCTTTGCACAGATGAATGAGCACCTCCAGCGCTGCATCTGTTTGTTGAAATATCTCAATGAATATTGCATTAATTCCTGAAGCCTGATTTTTTTGCCAGTGCCTTCAATGCAGCTTCTACTTCTTCCTTCGGCACCATTGGTTCCTGATCATATGCTACCTCTTCAAATGGCCGGACATCGACTGCTTTTTTCTGGTACAATAACTCTGTATATTCCTTCTATCTTCTTCTGATGCTCCCTGAGTCATTTAACAGTTTCCCTGTAGAATCCTTCACTATTGCAACTCAAGGCTTAAATTTTTTCTTCAGTTCCTTCAGCTTGAGAAATGCAGAATGTGGTCTTCCCTTCTGGTTTTCCATCCAGCTCTTTGCACATGTCATTATAATACTTTATTTTGTCTTCTTGAGCTGCTCTTTGAAGTCTTCTGTTTAGGTCTTTTACTTGGCCATCCCTTCCTTTTGCTTTAGCTGCTCAACGTTTAGGTCAGTTGATTTACCTTGGATTACAAAGGGAGGGCAGGGTGTCTTGATCAATCGTCCCTTCCTACTTTCACACAGTGGGTGAGGATGGGAGTGGTTCCACAGGAAAATCAGAGTTCTACTCTCAGCCAATGGGGAACAGATGCTGGGTGGACAAAATAACAAATGTTCCTCCTGAGGAGAGGAAAAACTCTGCAATGGGCTGTCAACATGACCAGCTGTGGAACTGGAGGAAAACTTTTCTTGGGCTAGAATCTGGGCCTTTGATTTTGTTTTAGTCAGCAAAGCCTGAGAAACAATGGCTACCCAAGAGAACTAGAGGACTGTTATGGACTGAGTTGTCCTATCTAAAATATAAGTTGGAATCGCAACCTCTACACCAAAGGCACTTTGGAAGGTAGGCTGGTGATCTGCTTCTGAAAGGTCACAGCCTTGATAACCCGATGGAGGGCAATTCTATTCTGCACACTTGGAATCACCATGAGTCAGAGTCTACTCAAGGACAACTAACAAAGCACATTTGTGGATATCATCTCGTTTTGGAAAAGGTGGTTTTTGTTATGTTAATGAGTTCACATCAGTGTAGAGTCCTAACTGTAATCACTTCTGAGTTATATTGTTGTTGTTTGGTGCTGTTGAGTCAGTTTGGATTCATAGTGACCCCATGTGATCACAGAGCAGAGTGGCCCTGGAGGATTTTCTAGATAGGTGATCTTTATGGCAGCAGATGGCCATGTGTTTCTTCTGTAGAGCTGTGGGTGGATTTGAACCACCAGCCTTCTGGTATATAGCCAAACACATAATCATTGTGCCACCAGGGATCATTTCTGAGTTGTGAGTAGCATAGACACAAGAGCAAGGAAACACAAGAGGAAGACCAGTGCTATCTGATGACAGCGGAGGCAGAAGACTGTCAAGGTCCAGGAACTCTGAGGATTACCAGCTCTTAAAGCTAAAATTGAAAAAGAAGGACCACTCTATAAAATCATCCACTGAACTCTGACTCCTAGCCTCCAGCACTGCTAGAACACAACTCTCTGTTCTTTAAAGCTAACCACTTGTGCTACTTCTGTTAGGAAGCAGTAGCAAACTACAAGGACCTACTACTATCACACCTTTTCCTGTTCAGTGAAGGTCTTAAAACTCCTTGGACATTGAAACGTATGTTTCAGGAGAAAGTGCAATGACTTACAATAGTTCACGGCCAGGTATCTGTTGGCCCAGTTATGGTGCTTATGGGATTTTTGTCCCCTTCAATTCACCTGCACCACCAACTTGCATAAATCCCACTGTGTGAGAGGCTCATGCTGCTTATGCAGAGCTGCTACACTGTGATGCTGACTTATGAAAATGTAAAATAGAGACCCTTCAGTTCTGAAGGGCATAGTAGATAAACTCAGGTGAGCAGATTAAGGGGGAGCGAAGGAAGTCAGTATACACTGGAGTGATTTGCCCAGAAAGCTATGGATTGTCCTTCTGTCGAGATACTCAAATACACACTAAAATGTTTTCTAGTTGAATACCAATTTCAGGATGGGTTTTCAGGTGCCTTCAATTCTAAGGCTTTTTATTTTCTCAAGAGTCAAGCAGGTGAAATAGAAAATAGAATCTGGCTTTCAGTTTGAGCTTTGATGCCACTTTGAGGATATAACATAACTCCTGGCTTTCACCTTCTATGATGAAGAGCCCAGGAAACAGCCTTATGAAATCCCAGTGTCACTTGACCTACATATTGAGCCATGTGTCTTGGCTTTGGTTAAGCTTCTGACTTCTTCCTTTAGTTCCACTATTTTCCCCACCTCTTTTCCTGTCACATATATATTTATTTTCATAAGACCATAACACTAATAGTATCGGGGACATTAGTTGAAGTCTCAGTTAACTTTGACTATGCACAGTAGGAAAAGTAAGTATAGTTATCTCAAGGATGAATGCAACTGGTCATAAAGAAAGCTGATGGAAAGAGCTTGAATCTGTCTTGATCTAGAACCAGTAATACAATTCCAAGTGTGCAAGCTATCGATCACGCGTCAGAAGTATCCTTTTCATGTGTATAATAAAAGTAGCATTGGATTGGGAATCAGAAAATAAAATATAATCTCAACAGCCACTTTCAACTGAGAGGTCACATGGCTCTACATTGCACATTGGTTTCTTCTTGTGTGCATCTCCATTGCTGTTAAGTTGATTCCAACTCATACTGACAGACTATAACTGCCCTTATAGAGTTTCCAAGAAGCAGTTGGTGGATTCAAACTGCCAACCTTTTGGTTGGCAACCAGATGCTTAACCACTGCGCAACCAGGACTGCTCATGGTGACTAGTTAATACCACCAATACTCATAAAGTACAGAGGTTAAATGCTGTAACTCATCGGTATGGCCCACTTTCTGTTGCAGGGAGATAAGAGTTCAGATGACACATTGGTTTCAGCTCTCTCTGACTAACTGTGGTGTCCTCAGCTCCCGCGCACCACCTGGCATGCAATAGGCACTCAGCAAATATTTGTCAGTGATGAACGAATAAGCGAATCAACAGAATAAATGATGTTTGCCTGGACTGTTCTAGAATTGAGAACACAGAAACATCATCCTGTTACTGCAGAGTTCAGAAAGTGTCCAGAGAAGGAGGTACTCAGTAAACATGACCACTGTTCCACTCTTGATACCTATCCTCTACCCACCCAAATCTTAGTGAAATGATTAACAAACAAAAGACCCAGTGGAAGGTAGGTGCTCAGCCAGCTAAATTTGTCCCCTGCTGTGTCTTTAGCAACATGGGCTTTTTCTTCCTGCTGTTGCAATGTCTGCATTCTTCCAGGTAAGATGTCTCCCTATTATTCTATTTCAAGCCATCTGTAGCTTTCTGAAACATACGTATAGTCTCTGAATTTTTCCGTTGGTTTTGAAAATAGCTTCCTTGCACCTCCTGAATTCCCCAAACAGGAAGTGTATGCTTATAATAACACTTCCAGCCAGACCTGATAAATGTGTTCTTGATTGGAAGGACAATCACCTTACCCTGGAACCTCAATGTCACTCAGAGTCACTCAGTGACTCTGACATCTCTTTTCCTGAAATCCCTAGGGCACATGTGGCTACAGTCCGGCTACTAGAGATGATGACTATAGGATTGGTGCCTTTATTTACCCATGTGCCCTGGGAGAACTGGCAGAAGCTGGCAAAGTGAGATGAGAGAGGGCTGTGAGTTGAGGAGTTCCTTCCTTGCTAAAGCGGGCAGTGGAACTGCCATTTAATAAAACTTTGAACTCACTTCTGAAAAAGACAGACATAGACATTGTCCATCTGCTTTCATCAGAATTGTTTTGTTTTTACAATTAATATTGTATTGTGCTTTATGTCAAAGTTTACAATCCAAGTCAACTGTCATACAAAAACTTACACACGCATTGCTTATGCAACTCCAGCTGTTCTCCCATACTGTGACAGCACACTTCTCCTTTCGACCCTATACTTCAACCCTGTGTCCATTCAACCAGCTCCTGTCCCCCTTTGTACTCCCATCTCACCTCTGGACAGGTGCTGCCAGTTAGCATCATGCATCTACTTAAGCCAACAAGCACACTCTTCAACAGTATCATTTTATGACTTATATTCCAGTCCAATCTTTTTCTGAAGAGTTGCCTTTGGGAATGGTTTCAGTTCTCAGCTAACAGAGAGTTTGTGAGCCATGTTTTCCAGGGACCCTCCAGTCTCTGGGACCATCAGTCTGATCTTTTTAAGAATTGTTTTTCTCACAATGTTGAGTCTCACTGGCAACACAAGCAAACAAAGGGGTGTACCCTAAGAACTCCACTAAAAGACTGCAACTGATGGTCTGAAGGCCTGGGGGTTCCCTTGGGAGCATGGCCCCTAGACCTGGTGCTGTCCCTGATCGTTGGACTCAGGGACACAGAATGACCATATAATGTGTGCACTTTATGGTTCTACGCATCTATAGGTTGTTGTCCTACTGGCCTCTTACTAGAGGGGAGTGGAGAGGGTAGAGAGAAGGGAACAGGAGATTGTTAAGAGGACATGGAATGTATAGAACAGAAAGGAGTGCTGTCACCAGGCAAGGAGAGCAAAAGGAGCTCCAGATAGGTGGCCATGCAAATTTGAATTGGATTGTACACTTTCACCCAATCACCAAAAAAAAAAAAGAATTGTTTTGTAATTTTTTTAATTCAAAAGGCTGAGCACATTATCAGCCTGAGTGTGCCTGGTATATCCTTAAGCAGATCAGCAGAAAGGAGCAGAGGAAAGACCAAGACAGAGACGAACCCGACTAAGGGTTCTCCTTCCCTGGTGAGTGCAACCAGTTAATGTTCTGGGCTGCTAACCCAAAGGTAGGCAGTTCAAGTCCACCCAGAAGCACCTTGCAAGAAAGGCTTGGTGATCTATTGCTGAAAGATAAGCCACTGACAACCCTGTAGATCACAGTGCTGCTCTGACACATACACGGTTGCCATGAGTTCAAATCCACTCCACAGCAGCTGGTACCACTGGCAAGGGTTCTTTGACAGTGGGTGACACAGAACTCTGTTTTTGAAAAGAAACTTTTGAAGTATAGCAACATACAGTGTGTTGGGAACAGAAGACCATCTGGTGGTACAAACTATTGCTTCATGCAGAGCCAGCCCTGACTGCATGGAGCATCCTGTGCAGGCATTTGGTGTATGTCTCAGCTTGCAGAGGCACCAGAGATTTTTTTCTTTTTGGTTTTTTACGTTGGTTCTCATGGTGACCTCATGTGTTACAGAGGAACAGCCTCATAGTGTTTTCTTAGCTATAATCTTTAGAGAGCAGTTTGCGAGGACTTTCTTCCATGGAGCCACTGGGTGGGGTCAAACCACCAAACTTTAGGGTGGCAGCTAATTGCAAACTGATTGCACCACCACACAAGCAGCTTGATGGCAACAGGTTTGCTTATTTATTTAATGTTGTTTAAAGGAGGAATCTCCATTGGTCTTCTATTACAGCCAAACGATATAATCAAAACTGTAAAGAGGAAAGATTTAGAAAAATCTTCTAGATGTCTACTGCAGATTCTACAACTGGATCCTAGTTCAGAGCTGTAAGGATATCACAGAATCTGATAGCTCTACTTAGTTCTCTCTGAAACCAGGAAAGCCCTTTGCCCATAAGTACCAAGATAGGACCTTTGGACATAAACCTTTAAGTTTTATAATAGAAAGTCAACAAAGTCTTGGAACTAGCATTTCATAGAAACAGGAAAAAGTTGTAAAGTGATGTTCCTTTAAAGCTACTTTTCCTATTGTTACCTGAAAAAAAAAACCTGTCATAGACTCATGCTGCCTGTCCCTACTAAGCCAAATGCAGAGACAATGATTAAATCTTTTAAGAGTACTTTATTTGTATTGCTGATGATCTGAGAAGACGGAAGGTTAGTATGCTAAAAACCATCCTAACATCTCAGTTCAGGCTGGCAAGTTCTATAGAAGGGTTGGGGAAGGTATGGGAAGGAGGGTAGGTGAGGCGTGTAGGCATGCAGGTGTTCGGAGGAGGAGGGGATTGGTGGAGGAATACTGCTTCTTTTGTTGCAAGATGAGTTGTCCTTGAGGTCAGGAGATTGGCTGCATTTTTCCCAGGAAGTGTGCTATTTATCTGGATGGCCAAGGCCAAGTGCCGTCGAGTCGGATCCGACTCATGGCGACCCTAGGGGCCAGATAGTGGGCTGCAAATTGTTGTCATTTTATCTGATCAGTGGTCAAGAATCACTTTAGGGCCTGGAAAAATAATTTAAAAATCTTTATGAGTACTGGTCAGAAAGAAGATTACAATTTTCTTTATGCATCATCATTCCTAGAAGAAAAAGTAGTGTTAAATATTAAGAAGCTATCTTAAGAATTTTTCTACAGCTATTAACCCTCTACAGCTACTATCCCTCCCCAGCTCAAACCTTTCTAGTCTGTTGTTTGCACAACAAACTCCCTTGTTTGACACTAGAGGTGCTTTGCAATCTATCCTCCTTCTCTTTAGCCATATCTACCATAATCTCTGCTCATGGTGCATTTATGTCCCATTTCACCATTCCTGGGGCCCAGTGAATCTCTAACCATCTTTTGTTCCTTAAGGAAGACTTTCATGACTTTGTAATAAGACTTGAAGTTTTACATCCAAAGGTCCTTTCCCAGATGTGCTGTGGAGTTGGGCCCACTCTACCAGACTTCTGGGGCCTTGCAATGACTTCCTCTCAAGGAGCTTGTCCCTCCCTGCCATCTGACTACCCCTGGGCTCAGGCCCTAACTGAGGACTTAACTCAGGCACAGCTATGGACAGAGTAAAGTGGGAAATGGACAGAATCCTTCTCTCAAACCCATCAAACCAACATTTCTTTACACGAAATTTTGTACTTCTGCCTCTAAAGTCCTTTCACCAGGGTTTCCTCATTCTAGAAAGACTAGACACTTTAAGTTAAGGTAGCCACATGATCCAATAGCTTAATGTTTAAAAGCCTGAATTTAGAACACAGTAGGAGGTTTGGCATGTCAATGTGCAATAGAAAAAAAGATGAGTAGTTCAAAGAGTGAGGGCAACCTGTGTCGTACTCTGTGGACCCAGATACAGAGACAGACTATCTTCAACCATAAGTGATTTGGTTAACTCTCCACATCAAATTCATTAAGACTAATTTTTTGTATTTTATGATTTCATTTTCTAAATATCCGAATTTCACTCACTTACCCTCTCCCATTGTAATATACTATACTTTCCTTTTTTTTGTTTCCTTCTTTCCTTTTCCAAGATGTCAATGCTAGATCCTTTTTGGAACCTAGAACCCTGTCACTGTATAGTATCTGATGATCAACCACCCCAACTGATTTTAATATTTCTTGTTTGTTTTACTTAATAAAGTAGTTTAGACATCTCAGTCTTTTGTGAAATATTAACTTTTCTATCCTCATCTTAGGTTGTCAAAGATTTCACTTTACTTGGGTCCACAATCAGTGCCCTTGGAAGCAGCAGTCAAGAAATCAAAAGATGCATCTCACCAGGAAAATGTGCTGCAAAGGACCTCTACAAAGTATTCAAAAGTAGGGATGTCACCTTGAAGACTAAAATGTGCCTGACCCAAGCCATGGTATTTTCAATCGCATCATATGCATGTGAAACCTGAACTATGAGAAAAGAAGACAGAAGAAGAATTGATGCCTTTGAATTGTGGTGTTGGAGAAGAATGTTGACTGTATGATGGACCACCAAAAGAACCAACAGATATGTTCTGGAAGAAGTACAACCAGAGTGATCTTTGGAAGCAAAGATGGCAAGACTGCATCTTATATACTTTGGATATGTTGTCAGGAAAGATCAGTCCCTGGAGAAGGACATCATGCTTGCTAGAGTGGAAGGTCAGGGAAAAAGAGGAAGACCTTCATCAAAATGGATTGACGCAGTGGCCACAACGTGGTTAAGCATAAAAACAATTGTGGACATGGCGCAAAATGGGGCAGTGTTTTGTTCTGTTGTTCATAGGGTCACTATGAGTTGGCACTGACTCGATGGCACCTAACAACAACAATTCTCATCTCAGCTGCTAACAATGCACAATGCCAGAATTAGAGGTGTAGTATCACTTAAATCTTAAGTCACCTGCTTGGAAATGGTCCCATCACGGACTGTAGAACACCATGGTGATATAAATGCCAGAGAGATGACCAGGCCATGTATGTGTACCTGAGAACTGAACAACACCATCTACCTTCCAATCTTTGTAGGTGGGATCCAACCAGCTCTGAATGACAACTGATTGTATTCAAAGCCAACAAACATTTTTTGTACATTTATCCTAGATAAGGTAATATATTTTTTTTAAATTGTGATTAAGTGAAAGTATACAATCCAAATTAATTTTGCATGCCTGCCTATCTGCAGCTCCTTCTGCTCTCCCTGCCTGGTGATAGCACACTCCTCCTTTTTATTCTATACTTGGTGTATCCTCTCAACCAGCTCCTGTCCCCTCCTCTCCACCTTCTTCTCTCCCAACTAGAAAGAAACCAATAGCATAGCATCCTATAAATGCATAGAACCATAAAGTACACACACTATATGGTCACATTATACCCCCAAGTTCAGTCCATTCTTGTCAGGAGAGTTGACCTCAGTAGTGTTTTCTGGTCAGGTGCAGCAGCAGGTCTAGGGGTATGCTCCCAGGGGATCCTCCAGAGTGTCAGACTATCAATCGTGGTCTTTTGCCGCGTTCTTGAGTTGCACCCCTCTTTTTCTCATGTTGCCACAGGGACTCTACATTGTGCGCCCCATCACAGCCATTTTGGGTGGTAGCCAGGCACTATCTGCTTCTTCTGGTCACATGTTGGCGCAGTCTCCCATTCATATGGGCCCATCTGTCTCCTGAGCTCCTTTTCCTCTTGTCTTTGTTGTTCTCAGTGATCATCTGTTCCAGATGAGTTGGGACCATCTGGTACGTCTCAGATGGCAGCTTGCTAGTGTTTAAGACCCCAGACACCACTCAACAATATGGAGTGCAGAAAACTCTGTTAGCAATAGGCTAGTTATGCCAATTGGCTTTGATGTTCCCCGAGAACATGGTTCCCAGACCCACCCCTACTACTCTATCCTTGCAATACTGGGTTGAGATCAGAAGAGTTTTCAGTTTATGGCAAAGTCCAGTTAAGCTTATCTACTTTCCACTGTGTGCTGTCACTGCTTTCACCTAGCCAAATTTCTATCAACTATCTAATTTATGACCAACCCTCTCCTGCCCTCCCTGCCCTTGTAGCCATCAAGGAGTCTTTTATTCTGTACATAGATAAGACAGTGTTTTGGTGTGCATATCTTATAACACATAATGCACACATTGAACTCAACAGACAGTTCTGGAAAGCCACTATGGCAAACAATTTTTTGTTATAAAGTGGGTCTGTCTCAGAACTGAAAACCGGAATATCGAACCCACTGCTATTAAGTCAGTTCTGACTCATGGTGACTCCATGAGCATTACAGAGTAGAACTGAGCTTCATAGGGTTTTCTTGGCTATAATCTTTACTAAAGCAGATTGCCAGGTCTTTCCTCTACAGCACTGCTGGTGGATTCAAACTGCTAACATTTCAGTTAGTAGTTGAAGCTAAACCACTGGCAAGACCTGGGGACCCTTAGAGATAAATCAAATCTTAATTACTCTAGGATGCAATGAATCACACCTTCACTCAGTCCGTGACATAAACCTCAAGAGCATCATCATAATGAAAAATTGCTCTCATCCAAAGAGCCTTGATTAAGCAGTGCATACTAAGAGCATGACCACTCTGAAAGTATCTACTGATTCTGAAACACGGGTGGTATTATTTTTAAGTGCAATGGAATCTGTTTCAACTCATAGCAACCCTAGGGACAGCAGAACATAACACTGCTTCATTCTGTGCCATCTTCACAATCGTTGCCATGGCTGAGTCCATTGCTGTAGCTGCTGTGTCAATCCATCTCACTGAGGATCTTCTTTTTCACTGGCCTTCTGATTTACCAAGCATGATGCCCTTTTCCAGGGACTGGTCCCTATTGATAGCACGTCTAAAGTATGTGAGACGAAGTCTTGCCGTCCTTGCTTCTAAGTAGCTCTCTGGTTGTACTTCTTCCAAGACAGATTTGTTTGTTCTGATAGCCTACAGCATATTTAATAATCTTCACCAACTCTCTAATTCAAATGCATCAATTCTTCTTTGCATTCCTTATTCATCATCCAGCCTTTGTACACATATAAAAGCACAGTATGTTGTTATGAAACATACCAAAAAAAAAAACAAAAACATTGCTATCGAGTGGATTCCAACTCATAACAAGCCTAAGGACAGAGTAGAACTATCCTATACAGCTTCCAGGAGTACTTGGTGGATTTGACCTGCTGACCTTTTTGTTAGCAGTTATAGCTCTAAACCACCATGCCATGAGGGATTCTTATGAGACATACTTCCCCCCACCAAAAAACCAAACCCACTACCATCAAGTCAATTCTGACTCATAGTGGCCCTATAGGACAGAGTAGAACTGCCCCACAGAGTTTCCAAGCAGCTCCTGGTGTATTTGAACTGCCGACCTTTCCGTTAGCAGCCAAAGCACTTAACCACTACAACAGAGCAACATAGGCCTTTAATTCAGAGGATTCAAGCATTTATCTTGCATTTCTTATAAAAATTCTATCTCAGAATAACCAAAGAACAGACAAGGGAATGTTTATCTTTCTAGACTTGTAAACTTGATCTCTTAGGGCCTAAGCCTTGTACTTGAAAAGACTGTGGTCCACCGAGGTTGGAGAAAGCCCAGCATTGTTTTACAACGCCTCGTGATCAGTGCAGACTTGCTTCATTTTTCTGAAAGGATGCTGGGGGAGTCCCTGAAGGAGACATGCTTGGCTGCTAACAGAAAAGTCGGCAGTTCGAATCCCCTCAGTGGCTTTGCAAAAGGAAGGCCTAGTGATCTGCTCTCAAAATGTCAGCCACTGGCAGCCCTATGTGGAACAGTTCTGCTCTGACACAGGTGGGGCTGTCATGAGCAGAGTGGACTTGGCAGCCAATGGTCTTTCAAGGGAGCTTGGACTGCAGCTCACCCACCCATTCCAGCTGCAGCCATTCTCAGGTACCTCCACTCTCAGGGCTTGTCAACAGCAGAGCTATGAGTCACTGTCACGGGATGCCTGCCTGTGTCTATTCCCAGCCCAGTTCTCGCCAGAGCAAACATACTGATTGCATAGACAGTTGGCCATGGAGCCCCGAGCCTTGTTTACCTTGGAAATGTAGCACTTACCCGTAACATTTCCATCACGGATTCACAAAGTCTGTTCACACCCAGCTGACTGGCTCCATCCTGGCGCCCTTTTTCCCACTCACCTGCCCCGCTGCCCTCTTTTGGCCACAGCGTGGCTGAGAGGAATCACCCAGGGATTTGCCTTCTTGGCCCATGTCATCCCACCTTTGTTCAGTCCCCAACCCACTAACTTATTTCAAGCATTTGTTTGGTGGTTAACCTTAGCCATGCTGGACCAGGAAGCCACGGTGGCACGGTAGTTAAGTGCTATAGTTGTTAATCAGTTAACCAGAAGGTCAGCAGTTCAAATCCACCAGGCACTCCTTAGAGACTCTATCAAGCAGTTCTACTCTGTCTAGCAAGCTGCTATGAGTCTAAATCGACTCAACAGCAAGGAATTTTTTTTTTTTTAATGCTTGACTGAGTGCTCTTCTTGGCAGAATGCCAAATCCAAAAGCTGTCACCACTGAGTACATCCTGGTGAACAGTGACCCTGCAGGACAGAGTAGAACTGCCTCATGGGGCTTCCAAGGCTGTGCATGTTTACACAAGCTGATCACCACATCCTAGTCCTGCTGAACAGCTGGTGCTGGGTTTCGGTTAGCAGCCGAGCCACTGAACCACTGTGCCACTGGGGTTCCCAGGAGAATGCAGAGCTGTGTAAATAATTTGTACCTCTTGATGGGGGCAGGGAGCTGGAGGAGGTATTGCTGAAGACCTACTAGTTGCAGTCAGGACAGTGTTGAACTCTTGGCAACCCCGTGTGCGCCAAAGCAGAACTTGGCTCCATCTGGTTTTCTTTCTTTCTTTTTGTACATTTTATTATTGTTTATATAGAATCGACTTGATGGCACTGGGCTTGGGTTATGTGAACATTGACAGGGTCAGTTAGTGTCCTGTTCAACCACTTATGCACAGCTTGTTTCATGACATTGGGTGCAAACCTCGGAGTGCGGCAGTGCTGTGCCCACTTCCTCCCTGGGTTCCTCATGCCCATTCATCCAGCTTTCCTTCCTTTGCCATCTTTCTGAACTTTAATTTTGGGAAAACACTGCTTTTGAGGCCTCTAAGGCTGAGTGTTCTGAAGTGTACATTCCTCACTGGTGTTACTGTTCATTTTGTCTGTCTACTGTATGGTGATCCCTGGTGGCACAGTGCTTAAGGCACTGGACAACTAACTGGAAGACTGGCTATTTGAAATCACCAGTATCTCCAAGGGAGAAAGCTTCGAGAGTCTGTTTCCATAAAGATTTATAGCAGTGGGAAATCTATGGGGTCACTGTGAGTGGGAATCAACTCTGTGGCACACAGTAGCTACACAGCTATAACGTGATCTCCAGGAGTGATCTCAGTTTCAAGTTTTAAGGGTGTCTAAGGGTCCTAGTCTCATGGATTCTAGCAGCTTTTGTCAGAGCAGAAAGTTTAAATTAGGGGTTTAAATTTTGTGCTGTATTTCTCTCCCACTCTTTTCATGACCTACTATTGTGGCAGCAGTAATAGCTGGGCACCAGCTAGTTCTTCTGGTCTCAGACTAGTGGAGGCTGTGATATGTGTGGTCCATAAGTTCTCTGGATTGTTTCCTTGAATCTTTGGTTTTCTCCATCTTTCTTTGCTCCAAGTGGGAAGGCACGGATTGTTTTATCTTAGATGATCACTCACAAGCTTTTCAGACCCCAGTCACTACTTACCAAGGTAGGAGGTAGAACATTGTCTACATAGATTATGATAAACCAATTGACTGAGATGTCCCCTGAGGCTATGATCCTTGGCCCTCAAGTCTACTAAATCAGTCCCAGGTGTATGGCCATTGTCTCTGTGTAAACTATTGCATACATGGTTATACCTGCAGCACATAAAGACATACGGCGGTTGCCAATTAAGTTCAAGAACTCATCCTAGAAAAAGTCCTACATACCTCACTGCTGAATCTGACTGCAGTTACCTTTGAATTACTTCCCTTGAGAAGCTATGTGCTGACACCAGCACCTAGTCCACCCTTCAAAGCAACTGTGGAACTCTTTCTGGAATGGCCATCAGAGCTGTCATCATATTACCCTTGATGTCCTGAATGTCATCCAAATATTTTCCTTTCAATATTTCCTTTATCTTCGGGTAAAGTAAAAGGTCACTGAGGGTCAGATCAGGAGAGTAGGGAGGGTGTTCCAACACAATTGTTTAGTAGCTGAAAACTCCCTCGCAGACAACTATACAATTAAGTTCACAAACTTGCCATCTTGCTACTGTGCACAATGGCCATTCCAGAAAGAGTTGCAAAATTGCTTTGAAGGGTGGACTAGGTGCTGGTGTTGGTGCGTAGTTTCTCAATGGGAGCACTTTGGAGGTGTCCTTAGTGATAGTCAACAATGAAGTATGAAGCCCTTGGGACAACTAAGTTAGTGGACTTAATTGTCAGACCTCATATAAACCTTTGATTTCCTTGTCAGGCAGTTCTGTCACCATGTCTTTCTCAGAAATATTTTCCCGCCTCTTTATTTTGGTCACTTGGTTGATCCATCCTGTCTCATTTCTTCTTATGATCTGACATTGTCTGCTATTTCTAATACATTAAAAAACAAAAAAACAAGCCCACTGCCACTGAGTCATGGCCGACTCATAGCGACCCTAAAGGTCAGACTAGAAGTGTCCCATAGAGTTGCTAAGGAGTGCCTGACAGATTTGAACCATCAACCTTGTGGTTCGCAGATGCAGCATTTAACACACTATGCCACCAGGGTTTTCAAGATATTAGGTGTTATTTACTTATGATTTTGTTTTGATATATCACAGCAAGCACTCTCTCTGGTGTGGGGGGAGGGCAGATGCTAGGGGGTCATGCAGGTGCTGTCTCTACTGAGAGAGCCTGGGGGTCAGTTGGGGCACACAGGTGCTTTCTCCAGTGGAGAAGACCCAGTGTGCACGCCTGGATCTGCCCAGGTGTTCCTTTCACTCCACAGGGTTTTCTATGGCAGATTTTCCAGCAGTAGATTGCCAGACATTTCTTCTAAATTATCTTGAGATGGACTCAAACTTCCAGCATTTTGGTTAGCAGCCAAGCATTTAAACATTTATTTTAAAAGGGAATTCCAACAACATGTTGCTAAGTGTTTTTATCAGCACCAGCTGGCCAATTCATCTCCCCCGTTTCCCCCGGATCTCATTCCTCAATCACTGTCCATGTGTTTATTCCCACTCCAAAAGTGCAAGCAGCACGACCCTTTGGGGGACCTGCAAAGATCACCCTCTCTCTTAGTGCTCTTGCCTTTGCTTCTAGAACTCTCACCAGTGTCCTGCCTCTGCACAGCCACCGCCACAAGGTTTCACTCTTCTCTAGAACATGAACACCCCAAAGGCCTGGCACGAGGGAGAGGTGCCCAGGCTGCTTGTAGAGACTGTCTGCCCTGCATTCATGCTCCCATCCATTTCAGGGGCAATAGCAAATGTATGCTGGGATTCTACAAAAACTTCCCAACAGTTTTCTTCTCTCTTGTGCTCTAGCATCAGGGTGGAAGGGAAAAAGCAGCAGGATTGGGCATCAAGTGCTCAGAGCACTTCAGGGTTGAGAGCATTAAAAAGTGTCCATTATTTTCCCAGTCCCCTTGTTTTTTACCACTTCCCACTCTCCTCTGCTCTCACTCTAGCTCCCTGACAGTGCCTTCTCCCCAGAGCAGCCAGGGCACTCTGTCTGCAGCACAACTGCATTATGCCTTTTTCCCTGTTCACACTCTACAGTGGTTTTTCTTTACCAAAAGCAAAATCTAAACTCCTTGTCCACCCGGCCATCACCTTTCTCCTCCCTTTGCCGTTCTGCTCCCTTCACAGTGAGCGTTTTCCCCTTCCACCAGGGCTTTAAATTTCTTCTGCCTCAGGATCTGGGCCCTTGCTCTTCCCTCTCCCTGTAATACTTCTTCCCTAGGATGTTGGATAGCTGCCTCCTTTTCACCTAGGGTTCAGCTCAGTACCAATCATCAGAGTGACGTGCCTCTGATGACACAACCTGAAGTCTCCCCCTCCCAGTTACTCTCTATTCCATTACTCTGTATTTCTAGTGTTTAATTATTGAGATTAGCTTATGGGTAGTTGGCCCAGGATTCAAGAGACAGTTTGGGGCCCATTTTACTGCCCTAGCTCACAAGACTGATAACAAGACAAGCTTGGTGGACTACAAAGTTTATGCTTAAACCCACTGCCATTTCCTATTTTGAAATTCAGAATGCCAGAGAAATGCTGTTCCTATATAGGATGACCAACTATTTCAGTTTGCCTGGGACTGAAGGCTGTCACGGGATATGGGGGTTCTCAGTGTCAACATTGGGGAAGTCTTGTGTAAACCAGGACTAGTCAGTCACTTTATGATTCCAAGCATACCAGGGAAACGAAACAGTTAGTTCCAAACCCAACTTAACCATCTTGTTGACTCAGTCTTATTTCTTTTCCTCTTTGCCCAGGTCATGGAAGTTAGGTATCAAAGAAGAAAAAATAGTTTTTGAAACACTTTGTATAACTTTAGACTAGGAGGATTTCATGGGAAAACACCTTGCAATCAACATGCACACATTCTAAAAGCAAATAAGCTGGACACCCTGAACATTTAATAGGCATCCATGACTTCACATAGTATCTATCACGTAATGAGCTTGACAAATACTTGATGAACTGCTGAACTGAACTTAACTGAGCATATTACTGAATCATTTTCAAAACCTCAGGACCAGAAAATCTGGAGAAACTAGGCTATTTCAGGATAGCAGGATGCAGAGCAAGACTTCATAATCTGAGTACACCTAGTTTCCGTTGCTTCCAGTGACTAAGTCAACTGGACAATAGAGAGGTTGTTCTGCCACCTGGTGTAAAACCTCAGCATTGCACTCGTAGCATTGCACCCTGGAAAAACGTAATTTCTGGACTGGATGAATTTTTTTGTCATCAACTCAGAAAGCACTACAGAGTCCTTATGCTATGACCATATTTTTAACCACTGAAACAGAGACACAGGACAAAGAAAATTTAAATGATTTTTAAATTCTTTATGTGAAAGAAAATATGTAAGAGGAATTAAAAAAGAGAACTAAAATCTGTAGACCATGTGAATTTGACATCACGCACACATTTTATCTCCTCATAACAACCTTCTAATATGGATAATATTATTTCTGCTTTACAGATTAGGATGTGGATACTATACTAAAACATTTCTGCGACCATCCGGAGCTCTGCCATGTCAAAGGCTGCACCCTCAACAATAAAGGTGTGGACCTCTGGACCCCCAGCACCTTCCTGTGGGGCCTTGTGGCCCCTCTCCACTGTACCACCCCCAGAGCCATCCTAAGAGCCTAGGTTCATGCTGCAGACACAAGACATATCTCTACCACTTCCTTCTCCTACTGAACTTGCCTTGGTACACCATAGCTGGGACCTCTGGACCCCCGGCACCCTCCTGTGCTGCCTTGTGGCCCCTCTCCACTGTACCACCCTCAGAGCCATCCCAAGAGCCTAGGTTCATGCTGCAGACACATGACATATCTCTACCACTTCTTTCTTCTACTGAACTTGCCTTGGTACACCATAGCTGAGTGACTGGCTGTGCCCACATGCACAGGTGGTAAGAAATTACTGTGCCCACAGGCAACCCACCTGCTTAGACATAACCAAATAAAGCTAAAAAGCAGAAAGAAATAAACAAACCTACAATCAATAAATGAAGAAAATAATTTGTGAATGTCCTGGAGACAGTAGACAAAATCAAAACATATATGTTTAAAAAATGCCCAAGATGGATCCAGTAATCAACCAAAATAAAAACATCAGATGATCTTCTAGTAGAAGAAAAGGTACTGGAACTACCTGCTAAAGAATTCAAAAGTCTAATATTCAAGCCTCTCCAAGACATTAGGAAAGAAATCAAGGAAGACATAGAAAAATAATTAAGGAAAAATGGGCAAAATCATAGAAAATACAGACAAAATTAGGGAAAACACATCAAAGCAATGGAAGAATTTGGGAAAATAATGCAAGACCAAAATATCAAAATAAGTAAACAACTAGAAATCATGCAAAAACCAGCAATTAGAATCCAAAAGATAACAAAATTACAGACATAGACAAAACAATGTAAGATTTTAAGAACAAATGTGGGATAACAGAAGACAGGATCAGCAAAATCGAATACAAATCCATGAATGTCATCTTGTTTGAGGAAAAAATCAGAGAAAACAATGAAGGAAACCTAAGAACTAAGTGGGATACTATTCAGCACAAAAATTTGCATGTGACTGGAGTTTCAGAACAAGAGGAAAATGGACTTCACTGAGAGGATTGTTGAAGCTTTGCTGACAAAAAACTTTACTAATATCATGAAAAATGAAAACCAAACCATCCAAGAAGCTCAACCCCATATAGGATACATCCCAAAAGAATTTCACCAAAACATATTATTATCACATTCACTAAAGCCAAAAATAATGAAAGAATCCTAAGAGCAGCTCAGGAAAAAGGAAGATTCACATACAAACGGGAAACAATAAGACTAATCTTCAATTACTTGGCAGAAACCATGCAGAAAAGAAAGCTATGGGATGACATATATAAAATCTTTTTTTTTTTTAATTTTTTATTTAATATAACTGAGTGAAAATGTACATTCCTGTATAAATTTACGTACCCACCTATATGCAGCTTCCACTGCTCTCCCTGCCCGGTGACAGCACACTATTCCTCTCTGCTCCATACATGTCTCGTTCTCCCAACAGTCTCTTTTTTCCCTCCTCTCCACCCACTTTCCTTCCTCCAGCCAGAGGTCAGCAGGATGGCATCCTATAGATGTATAGAACCATAAAGTGTATCCAATATATGGTCACTGCATTGCCAAATCCAATCCATTCCTGTCCTAAGTGTGGACCTTCGTTATGATTTATGGTCAAGGGCAGCATCAGGGCAAGGGGCCATGCTCCCAGGGGAACTCTGAAACCACTGGACCATCAATTGAGGTCTTTTAGTGGGGATCTCAGGGTACACCCCTTTTTATTCTTGTGTTGCTAGTGAGACTCAACTTAGTGAGCTCCATCGCGGCTATCACTGGTGGTGGCCGGGCACCATCCAGTTCTTCCGCATATATAAAATCTTGAAAGAAAATTTAAAAGCTGCCAATCAAAAATAACATATCCTGCAAATACTTGCTTGAATATGATAGTTAAATAATTACTAGATAAACAAAACTTAAGGGAATATGTAAAATCCAAAGCAAACTTACAAGAATTATTAAAGGGAGTCTTTTGATTAGAATGGAAACCCTAGTAGCATAGTGGGTTAAGTGCTGTCTGCTAACCAAAAAGTTGGCAGTTCAAATCTTCCAGGCGCTCCTTGGAAACTCTATGGGCCGGTTCTACTTCGACCTATAGGGTCACTATGAGTCAGACCCGACTTGTGGAAGTTGGTTTGGTTTTGGGGTTTTTGATTAGAGAACCAATAACCTCAGACAACTGCCTGAATCTAGTTCACAGACCTGCATCACCCAGATAGCTTTGGTTTTGCTCTAATGATACTGAGCTTTTCCATCATCCCTTTCCACAGAAGTAGTCAATTTGATTCCTGTGCATTCCATCTCGTGAGGTCCATGTGTACTGTCATCCTTTATGTTGGCGACAAAAGGTGTTTCTAGTGGAGTCACTGATTGTTGGGGGCATAGTGGTCAAGAGTTTGGCTGCTCATCAAAAGGGCACTTCAAATCTGTTTTAGTCAGCTAGAGCTGCACTAACAGAAATACTACAGAGTGGATGGCTTTAACAAAGGATGGTTTATTCTTACACAGCCCAGTAGGCTACAAGTCCACATTCAGGATATCTGCTTCAGCAGAAGTCTTTTCCCTGTTGTCGGGTCTGGGGGAAAGTCTAGTATTGCATCAGTCTTTGTTCAGGGAGCATCATGGCACAGGAACCTCAGGTCTGAAGGATGTGCCCTATTCCTGGTGCTGCTTTCTTGATGGTGTGAGGTTCCCAATTCTCTGCTTGCTTCCCTTTTCTTTTATGTCTTGCAGGATGAAAGGGTTAAGGATGGTATAAGCCATACTCCAGGGAAACTCCCTTTACAGTGGAGCAGGGAGGTGATCCTATGAAGGGATTTTACAGTCCCATCCTAATCCTTTAACATATAGCACAGGAAAAATCACAAAATGGAGGACAATCATAGAATATGGGGAATTATGGCCCAGGCACATGGCTACATATATTTTAGGGGAGGGCACAATTCAATCCATGACAAAATCCATAAGATATTCCTTGGAAACTCTATGGGGCAATTCTACTCTATTCTGAAAAACAGCTGAGTCAGAATCTATTTGATGGCAATGTTTATTTATTTATTTATTTATTTTAAATAAGGGATCAAAATGACAGCATCAACTTGAAAGACTAGCAATCTTAAAGGACAGGGAATTAATGTCACTGGGAAGGAACAACTCAGAAAAGGAGGGTGAGAATGGTTACATGACTCAAAGAAGGTAAGTAATATCACTAGATGGTACCTATAGAAACTACAGAATTGGTGTATGTTTTGCTGTATGTTCTCAAAAACAGCAAAATTAAAAAAATTGGATCTTCTAACTCTATGATTAGTTCAGTATTCTTTCCATTATACCACATAGTTTATAGATATGTTAAATTATATTTCGATGGTATTTTTGGGTTGTACTGGAATTTTTGCATGCTGTTTGTCATTTATCCATCCAATACTTATATACTGAGTATATACCCAAACTCACTGCCGTTCAGTCGATTCCAACTCACAGCAGCCCTATAGACAAAGCAGAACTGTCCCCTAGAGTTTCCAAAGAGCTCCTAGCAGAGTTGAACTGCCAACCTTCTAGTTAGCTGCCATAGCATTTAACCACTATGTCACCAGGGCTTCTGTATCTACCACGTGCCAGTGCAAAGCCCGGGGCCTACAGACATGAAACGTGCAGGCTCTAGATAAGACATTTGGTGGCTAACTAAAAAGTCAGTGGTTCAAACCTCGAAGTGGCTCAGAGGGAGACAGACGTAGGAGTTTGCCCTCTACTGGACAGAAATAGGTTTGGTGTCCAATATTTAACAAAAATAACGGGCTTCCACAATCATTTGCCAACTGCATTCCCCTGCAAGTACTTTCATAAGCAATACTGTGCCAATCTTTGTTTACAGCAACATGTAACAACTGTATGGACACAGTGTCACCTCATGGGGGAGGACACAGCAAATAAGTGTAGAAAGCATGAGTTATTTAGGTAAAAATACAGCATGTGTTGCAGTGTGAACAGTTGTACTGTGATAAGTTCATCAGGAGATGAGCCTTGAGTTGAGTCTTAGAGGATGAGTTGGAGTTAGCCTGATGAAAGCTGGGGGTTGGGGTAGGAGGTTGTAGAGTGAGGACATTCTAGTCTGAGGTACCAGCTCTTGCAAAGACATGAAGACAAGTCAGAACATACGCTAGGGACAGGCTGGGTGGCTGGCCATGACTGGTAGTTGATATCTAGCTTTTGGGAGAGGATGATGCAGATGGAAGAGGCACTGGAGAGCTCATTGAAACCCCTTTGCAGGTCTTACTAAGAAGGAGTTTATGCTGAAAGTGACAGGGTGGCATTGTCAAAAAGAGATGACATGATTAGATTTGTTGTTGTTGTTGTTTTTAAATGCTCTGATGGCTGTGGAAGGGTGTGGAAAGAAAATGTTGCTGAGAACTCCATCTAGGGCCAAAAAGACAGAGATGGAGTTGGGGAGAAGGAAAGTAACTTTACTCGTTGGCCAAGCAAGGAGACAAGGGGGCTCCATAGCATCCAAGACTGTCTCACAGCTTGTTGAGGCTCGTTTTTATAGGCAAGATCAGTTATAAAACACAAAATGGTACACACACAAAAAGAAAAAAAAAAAAAACCCACCACTGTCCAGTTGGGTCCAACTAATTGTGACTCTAAAGATCAGAGTAGAACTGCACCATAGAGTTTCCAATGAGTGCCTGGCACATTTGAACTGCCAACCTTTAGGTGAGCAGACTGACCCACTATGCTACCAGTATCCAGCGCAAACTCAGGTACAGAGAATTCCGTAATGAGAAAGCATTTTCAAGGTCTGGGTTCAGTTTCCCAAGCAGAAGGAAATTAGGCATTTTGTTAGTTAGTGGTCCACCCCGGGGGTGGAGAATTCACCATCCATGAGCAGTTAGTGAGCTAAAGTTTTATCTGGAGTGCCAAGATGAAGGGGCAGACCAGTTTGAGTTGGTTTTGGCCAGCCCATGGCGGTTTCTCCTCAAGGAGTTTCGGAGAAGGAAAAGAAACAACTCTAGGGAATGGGCCTGGTAAGGGCCTGTCTTCAACCCAAGAAAAAAATGTCTCTATAGCTCTAACCCTGTCTTAAAAGGAACAGAAGTTATGTTGTGGCAATCGAGAATTAATAAAACTTTGAATTGAGAAGCTGGTGTTAGCTATAAACAAAAGGACATAAAAGAGGTAGAATGTCCTTGCTTATTGGTGGCTTAAATCCATCTTCAGGGAAGTACAGATAACTTTCAATGAACTTGTATTTGTTGAAAACTTGGTGGCAGAGTTGTTAAGAACTACAGCTACTCACTAAAAGGTCAGCAGTTCAAGTCCACCAGGTGTTCTCTTTGAGACCCTTGGGGGTAGTCTAACTCTGTCTTGTAGAGTCACTGTAAGTCAGAATTGACTCAGTGGCAACTGGCTCGGATTTCTCTCTATTTTAGGGAGCTTTTAAGACTGTATTTGACTGGGATACCATTGAAAATCAACTTTCATTTGTTAGGGGTAAAGCATCCAGAATGAAAATTACAAAAAACATTTAATTCCAGCTTTTTTCATTTTTCCTTTGCCATGTGGCTCACCCACACCATGTCCCTGATAGTAGCAGACAGTGACTGCATACGTGGGAGACGGTTACCCATATTAATACTTCACTTGCTATTTAATATACTTACGACTCCACCGGTTTCCAAACCACAAAAGCAGTAAGCCAATCTCCATGGTGACAAAGCAATGCACTGATACTCTTGGCATTCCCAGGCACAACACGCTTCATGTTATTTTCAACTTCTATTTTCTTTCTTTTCTCCAGTAACAGTGGTACCCTGGTTTTTGTGCCATCCCTCCTCTTCACAGTCCTTGGGCTTCTGAGGAAGCTAACTGCAGCACCTAAAGACTCTGAGACGCAGCTAAGCAAAGCCCTCCACTCCACAGTCCTAGTAACTGAGTGGGCACATTTCCTCAGCCGGCCTAATTAACGTACAGTTGAGGCCTTGTGTTCAGTGGCTGAGAGCTGCGGATCTGAAGCTCCTGGCAGCCAACTTTGGACCACAGGGAGTGAGTCCATCTGAGGCTGGAGCCACCTTGAGAGGGCCAAGCTGAGAAACGGATTATAATCCATCGTGCCACACCCTTGGATTGGGGAAATAACATTGGAGTCATTATTCTCTGTTCTTGAGCATGGAGAAGGTGGCCAGCTGGAGCTGGACTCACAAGGCCACATCAACGGGGCCCTGGGATATAAAGACAAGAGCTAGGACAATCTTGGAAAAATATCTTTTAGGGAACCTTTCACACAAGCCAATCAAACAGAACGCAAGAGACTTTCCACTCGGATCTTTTTCAGTTTGTGTTTAGTGAATAGAAAATTTGTGGGACCACTGAAGATCCTCCTGACTGTGCTTACTGAAACCTCCACCAACAGTTAAGAAGGACAAATCAAAACATAGAACCACATTTTCTAGTCAATCTGTGAAAAGGTGAAAAGTCTGGGTGGCAAAGTCGTTAAGAGCTACACCTGCTAACCAAAAGGTTAACAGGTGCTCTCCTTGGAAACCCTACAGGGCAGTTTTACTCTGTCCTGTAAGGTCACTATAAGTCATTTTGTAATATTATATCCTGATGACTAGAACATTCCTCAGACTTGGGCAGACAGGGTTATGGCAGCATGCTTGTCTTTTTCCCTAAGGACTCTTTGGCTGGGGCTATCGGTAACTCAGAAGTGAATGATTTCTTAATTGGAAGATACACCCCGGGAGGGAAGGCAGAACTGTCGTGCAGCCTGCCCTGGGCAAGAGTCCTTTCCAGATTCTTCTGCTACTCCACTGGGGAGGGAGTAGGGAACACTCATCCCCCAGCAGGCAAAACCCCAAGGAATAATAAGGGAGAGAAGGACCGAGGGTGGTAGCTCTGACTGCCTCAAGGGGAAAGTGTGGACTGTGTTCTCAGAGGTTTCCGCTGTGAGTCTCAGAGATGCTGCCAGTTTAGGAGTTAGCTGAGTAGAGCTGTCTCTTGAGAAGAGACTCCTCCAGGCTTGCTTCCATCCGAAGGCTGCAAGATTTTTCCTTCCAGCTTCACTGTCTGCTCCTTAACATAGGAGATCACTCACTCCAGGACCTCTGTTCTTGTCAGATCCCGTATTACAGAGGCTCTGAAGGATTTCAAGGAAACCCTGGTGGCATAGTGTTGAAGTATTACATCTGCTCACCAAAAGGTCAGCAGTTCGAATCCCTCAGGTGCTCCTTGGAAACTCTATGGAGCAGTTCTACTCTGTCCTATAAGGTCGCTATGAGTTGGAATCGACTTGACGGCACTGGGCTTGGTTCTGGTTTTTTGTTTAAAGTATTTCAGACTGCTGGTGTCCTACACCCAGTAGCCACCCAGCTGGCTGCAGCTGATGGTGACCACAGTTAAAACAGAACTGTTACCCAGCCATCTTCACAACTGCTGGTATGTTTGTGTCCCTTATTGTAGCCACTGTATATTTTGAGTGGTTTTCAACCCAGAGGCTCATCTTCTTGTACTATATTGGTAAATACTCTGTTGTGAACCATAGTATTTTCATTGGCTACTCTTGGGAAATAGATAGCCAGGCCTTTCTTCCTATTCTATCTCAGTCTGGAAACACCATTGAAATTTGCACACTGTGGGTGGCACTTCACTTCACTCAGAAATTAAATAGGGTATTTTACTTGTACACTCCCACTAAAAAGTAGGCATCTGTTAAAGTTTGAAAGTTCTAAGCTTGTTGGGAAAACAAAGCACACTCATACTTGTTAGTTTCAGTGTTTCCACAACCAGTCTTTTTATAAAAAGCTTCAATGAGCTGTTAAAATAAATTAGCACCTGCTGGCATTTGAAATACCAATGGCATAACATCCAGTATCAGAGCAACATGAAAGTCACCACAGGTCAATAAATTGATGGAGAAGGTGTGTACTTGGCTCATTAACCAAAACAAACTAAATGCCATCAAGTCAACTGCAACTTATGGTGGTCCTACAGGACAGAGTAGAACTGCCCCAGAGAGTTTCCAAGGCTGTAATCTCTCTCCTGAGGACTGCTGATCTTTTGATTAACAGCTAAGCAGGCTGTGAAATGAATTCAATAGACATCAACCAATGTTAAAAAAAATATATATATATATATATCAGTTTTGCGAGGAGCTTTCAATTTTTGAGGTGCCAGTAGGTTTAAGTGGGGACATTTCAGAACTAAAATGAAACACTTCACTCAGAAATTAAATAGGGTATTTTACTTGTACACTCCCACTAAAAAGTAGGCGTCTGTTAAAGTTTGAAAGTTCTAAGCTTGTTGGGAAAACAAAGCTCACTCATACTTGTTAGTTTCAGTGTTTCCACAACCAGTCTTATAAAAAGCTTCAATGAGCTGTTAAAATAAATTAGCACCTACAGATAAACATGGCGACCCCGGTGGTGCAGTGGTTAAGTGTTAGGACTGCTAATCAAAAGGTCAGTAGCTTGAATCCACCAAGCGCTCCTTTCACAAAGTAAGTTGTAAAGCCAGATGTGAAGGTAGCTTAATCTAATCCAAAACAAGTCTATTTTATGCCATTAAACAAAAAAAGTAAGGTTCAAAATAGTGGACATGAAGGGGATGGGGATGGATAGACAGACAGATGAGATTGACAACACTCACTAGCTCTGGAGTGAACTTTGAGACTATCTGACTAGAAGAAGAAGACAACATACGTTTTCTTTTTCAACAGCGTTCTTGGTTTATGGCACAAAGTATCTCAGCCTCATCTAGGGCAATTTGCTTCTCACGAAACACATTTTCTACTGTTTTATTTTGTTACTATGTGCCCATCAAATTTATTTCAAATAGAGGAATACATGTGAAGGAATGCCCTTGAAGGTCTTTGAGATGTCCTACGTGGAGAATTCTGGGAGATGTCTGGGTTGATAAGGACGCTGCAGCAAGCATCTGCTCCACGGACTGAAGTTGCTCTGTGCCCTGCTGGACCAGCTCCAGCATCTTTCCTGAGGGCTCCACATCACCTAGTTCTCCAGCTTCACTGAAGTCCCAGCAACCACACAATGGTGACACATTTCTCCCTGCGGGAGACCATCATCCCAGCACAAGAGAAACGATGTGGTACCTTGTGGTCTTTGTTTCCTCTCAAATTGTATCCCACTGGAGTTAATGGATTAGGGGAGGGGACCTGACCTTTGCAGACCCAAGCACTTCCACTTACTGCCAGTAATAGTGTAGGATGGTAGGCTCTGCTCCCTGGATCCTTTATTCTGGCTCTGAAAATTTTCTTTCTCCAGTGTGAAAGAATGGATTCCATGTTGCTCTTTCCACTATAACTGAGAAAAAAGATTAGACTTCTTAAACCAAAAAAACAAAACTCACTACTGTCAAGTTGATTTTGGACACAGCAGAACTGCTCTATAGGGTTTCCATGGAGCAGCTGGTGGATTTGAACTGCCGACTTTTGCTTAGCATCTGTGCTCTTACCTGCCATGCCACTGGGGCTCCTTAGTGTTCTTCAAGGCAAACCTGTTGCTGTTGAGCTGATTCTGACTCATTTTATAGATTGATCTTGCCCTTAGTGAGACTCTTAGTCTACTATTCAAAAATGTGCATTTCCCTTCACTGACAGCTTTTCTTTTTTCCCCTTCTCCATCCTTTTCCACAAGGACCATTGCTTTTTGTTGTTGTTGTTAGACGTTGTCCAGCTGACTCTGACTCATAGCAGCCTAATATGGACCAAACAGAACATTGCCTGCTCCTGGACCACCCTCACAATTGTTGCCATGCTTGAGTCCACTGCTGCCACCACTGTGTCAATCCATCTTGCTGCAGAAGGTCTTCTTCTTTTGGGCTGACTCTCTACTTCACCAAGCATAATGTCCTTCTCTAGGGACTGACCCCCTCTTGATAACATGTCCAAAGTACATGAGATAAAATCTCATCAACTTTACTTCTAAGAAGCATTCTGGCTGTACCTCTCCCAAGACAGAGTCATCCATGGTATATTCAATGTACTTTGTCAACACTATAGTTCAACGACATCAATTCTTCAGTCTTCCTTATTCATTGTTCTGTCTTACATGCACTTAAGGTAATTGAAAATACCATGGCTTGGGTCAGGCATGCCTTAGTTCTCAAGTGGTATCTTTGCTTTTTAACAGTTTAAAGAATTTTTTTTTTGCAGTACATCTGTCCAAGGCAATATGTCATTTGATGTTTTTTCACTGTTGCTTCCACTGGTGTTGACTGTGGAGCCAAGAAAAATGAAATTCTTGGTAATTTCAACCTTTCTCCATTTATCATGATGTTGTTTGTTGGCCCAGTTGTCAGGATTTTTTCCTTTATGTTGAGGTGTAATCCATATCAAAGTCTGTAGTCTTTGATGTTTATCAATAAGTGCTTCAAGTCTTCTTCACTTTCAACAAGCAAGGTTTGTGTCTTCTGCAAAATACAGGTTGTTAATGCTTCCCCCAATCCTGATGCTGCTTTTCTCTTCATATATGAGGTCTGACAATTAAGTTCACAAACTCACCCTACAAAAAGTGCTACATATCTCACTGCTGAATATCACTATGGTCACCTCTGAAATACTTGGAAAGCTATGCACTGACACCAGTGCCTAGTTCACCCTTCAAAGTAATTTTGGAACTCTTTTCTGCTATGGCCATCAGAACTGTCATCATATTACTTTTGATGTCCTGAATATCATCAAAACGTCTTCCTTTCAATCCTTCCTTATCTTCAGGTAAAGAAAAAAGTCATTGGTGGCCATATCAGGTGAGTAGGGAGAGTGTTCTAATACAGTTATTTCTTCACTGGCTAAAAACTCCCTCACAGACAACTATAGAATTAAGTTTCCAGGCTCGCCACCATGCACATTTGGCCATTCCAGAACAAGTTCCAAAATTGCTCTGAAGGGTGGACTAGATGCTGGCATTGGTGCATAGCTTCCCAAGGGGAGTACTTCTAAGGTGACAGTAACGATATTCAGCAGAGGTATGCAGCACTTAGAACAATTAAGTTCATGGACATAATTGTTGGATCTTATAGTCCAGTTTCTCAGATTACTTTGCTCAGTACACAGATGAAGTATGGTGAAAGGACGTAACATTCATACACATCTTTCTGACTTTAGACCATGCAGTATCCCCCTTGTTTTGTTTGAACAACTGACTCTTGGTCTACATACAGGTTCCTCATGAGCAAAACTTAAGTGTTCTCGAATTTCCATTCTTTGCAATGTTAGCCATAACTTGTTGTGATCTGCATGGTCAAATGTCTTTATATAGTCAAGACAAGACAGGTAAACACCTTTCTGGATTTTCTACTTTTAGCCAAGATCCATGTGACATCACCAACAATAACATTTATTCCACATCATTTCTGAATCTGGCTTGAATTTCAGGCAGTTCCCTATGTACTGCTGCAACAGTTTTTGACTAATCTTCAGTGAAATTTGACTTGTGTGTAATATTAATGATATTGCTCAATAATTTAAGCATTGTTTGTCTTAGGCTGGGTTTTCTAGGGAAGCAAAACCTGTAACACACATATGTACAAGGAAAGATGTATATATAAAGGCAACAGCTCACATTAATTGTTGAAGCTGAAGGTCTCAATTCCTGGCACAAGCCTTATGTGGCCATGGGAGCTAGTGAACCCAGGGTTAGCAGGTCAGAGACCAGAGTTCTAGTATCACCGGTTGTGTAGGTCTGCGGATCCCAAGCTGGCAGTGAGACTGTGAGGTCTCTGCTGATTCATGGAGCTGCAGAGGCTGGTGAACCCAGGATTGGCAGGTCAGGGAATAGGACTCTCAAGTGCCAGCTGTAAGAGTTGATAAATCTAACAGCTCTTAGTTCAGTCCCAGGAACCAGTAGTCAGAAGAGAGCAGAAGCTGCTGGCTATGGGAGCAGACAGGAAGTAGGTGGTGGAAGGCAGAGAGATGAGAGCTGAGGGGAGGGAAGCCACCACAGGCCCTGCCCTGTCACTTGATACAGCAGCCAAACATGGAGTAGCCAAGTTGACACAATCCTGACCACCACACTGCTGGATCATCATTGTTTGGAATGGCCACAAACACAGATGTCTTCCAGTCAGTTAGCCAGGTAGCTGTTTCCAATTTTTTTGGCATAGATGAGGAAGCACCTCCAGTGCTACATCTGTTTGTTCAAACATCTCAACTGGTATTCCAATAATTCCCATGGTTTTGTTTTTTGTTATTTCTTTCATTCAGTACAGTTTGGACTTCTTCCTTGTGTGCCACTCACTCCTGATTATACGTCATCCGATGAAATGCATGAATGTCAACCAACTGACTTTGGTACAGTGACTGTGTGTATTCTTCCCATCTTTTGACACTTCCTGCATCATTTAATATTTTCCCTGTAGAATCCTTCAATACAGCAACTGGATTCTTGAATTTTTATTTATTTTATTTTTTCTAGCTTGAGAAGTGCCTGGAATGTTCTCTTTTGGTTTTAAAACTCCAGGTCTTTGCACATTTCATTCTAACTCTTGTTTTCTGGAACCAGCCTTTGATATCTTCTGTTCAGTTCTTTTACTTCATCATTTCTTCCATTTGCTTTAGCTACTTTACATTCAAGGGCAAATTTCAGCATTTCTTCTGACATCCACATTGGTCTTTTCTTTGTTTTTTTCTAGTGACCTCTTGATTTTTTAATGTATGCAGTCTTTGATGTTACTTCACAACCGGTCTCGTGTTTGGTCATTACTATTCCATACGTCAAATCTGTTACTGAAATGGTCTCTAAATTCAGGTGTGACACACCCAAAGTCATCTTTTGACTCCTATAAGACTTAATTTTCATCAGCTTTAACAAACTTCCATATGAGCTATTCTGCATTTGGCCCCTGGTTTTGTTCTGACACTGAGCACTTCCATCATCTCTTTCCACAGATATGGTCAATCTGATTACCGTACATCCCATTTGGCAAAGTCTACCCATGTATTTGCCCATGTGTCTATCAGTCATATCCTGGTGGCCTGTGTGTTGTTGTGATGCTGAATGCTCTCCACTGGTACTTCAAATACAGGCACAGTCACACATGGTGCACAAGTTTCAGCTGGGCTTATGTACTGTGACAGACTAGAAAGAAGGACCTGGTAGTCTATTTTCTCTAAAAATCAGTTAGTGAAAAACCTTACGAATGATAGCAGAACACTGTCTGATAATAGAAGATGAGATCCTCAGGTTGTAAGCCACATAAAATACGACTGAAGAAGAGCTTTCTGTCTTCTCAAAGTAATGTTGACCTTAATGATGTTGATGGGGTCAAGCATTTGGGATCCTCATTTGCTGATATGGTATGAGTCAAAATGAAAAGAAACATCTGCAAACATACATTAATAATTGGTACATGGAATGTATGAAGTATGAACCCAGGAACATTGGGGGTGGTCAAAAATGTAATGGAATTCTTAAACATTGATATCCTAGGAATGTGTGTTGAAATGGATGGGTATTGGCCACTCTGAATCTTGACAGTCGCATGGTATACCATGCAGGGAATGACAAATTGAAAAGAAATGGTGTTGTGGTGTCAAAAAGAACATTTTAAGATCTAACCTGAAATACAGCGCTGTCACTGATAGGATAATATACACAAGCCTACAACAACGAGTTAATGACTGTGATTCAAATTTATGCACCAACCCTAAGGCCAAAGGTGAGGAAATGGAAGATTTCTACCAACTTCTGTAGTCTGCAATTGATCAAACATGTAATCAAGATGCATAGGTAAATAGCGGGTAATTTGAATACTAAAGCTGTAAACAAAGAAGGAATAGTTGGAAAATAGGCCTTGATGATAGAAACCACGCCAGAGGTTGTATGACAGAATTTTGCAAAACCAACAACCTATTCATTGCTATTACTTGTGCCTTTAAAGACAAAAGACACATTTGTGTGGTATGTACAAAGTTTAGGGCTTAATTAGGGGTGGAGCAATTAATAAATCTCCATCTAGGTGATTCTCATAGATCAAAGTTTTGTTGTCAGTGGGTTGCATTTCAGTTTTCCTTGCCTTTCAACAACAAGGCTGTGGGTAGTTCACGACTTCTTGTCTTGTGCCTTGTCTGCACAATGGGATAAGAGTACCCACTTCCTGGTTGAGATTATATATGATAATGTCTGTAAAGCAGTACCATGTCTAACAGTGTTACCAATATGATGAAACATGAAGCATTAGTGCTTGTATTGTTATATGAATCAGCATTCATCAGCTTCCAAGTGCTCACAGTTTTCTAAGAACCAGAATCCATCAGCCCCCAAAGCCAAGCACTTACATTTTTATAACAATCAACCTTCATCAGCCCCAAAAAGCAACAGTGGGATTTCAGAATGGCCTTCAGGGTTATTGGGCATCATTGGTTGAAGGATTAAAAGGGCACAAGGATGGGAAAATAAACATGGGATGGAGCAAAACGAGACAAGAGAAAAACAGCACAGACAGCAGACCTTTGCAGAACACTAGTAACTTCCAAAGTATCAAGCCAGGTATATGCATTTTATGCAAAAGATAGCCTCTGCCATTAAGAAGCTTGTAATCTTTTGAATAAGACAAGTGATTAGATGAAGAGGGACTGTAACAGAGGGCCTATAACAGTGTATAAAGTTCTGACGAGCAGCCAATCCAATGAAAGGAGGAGTTCAGGTTGGCACAGTAAGAAGTTACTCAGTGGAATTCAGAAGAACATCTAGGAGGTAGAAGGGTGCAGTGTGTGCAAAGTCATAAAGGCAAGAATGTATGTGCAGAGTGAAATTCTGTACGGCTGAAGGTGGACTGTGGGTTTAAGCCATGAAATCTGTGCATTATTCAATCATGCCTCTGGTATCTGCTGAGTATCACCTGCATGTCGAGCATTGTTCTAGCACTGAAGAAAGCTGTAGGGAAAAGGGAGTCTCCGAAATATTTTCTTAAAAAATTGTGAAAATATACATAACAAAACACACACCCATTCAGCCACTATTACATGTCTAGTTCACCGACAATGGTTACATACCTCACACTGTGTCACCATTCTCCATATCTCTGCCATTGTTTCACTACCTGTCTTTGTCATCTAGTGCTGTTTTAACAGAAATACCACAATGGAACACCTTTAAAAAGAGGAATTTTATTTTGTTACAGTCCAGTAGGCTACAAGTCCAAACTCAGGGTGTCAGCTCCAGGGGAAGACTTTCTAAACTGGAACAGGCATGTCCTTGTCATCAATTTTCCCACAGACTGGCAGTTTCTAAGGTACAGGGACCCCATCCCTGGTCCTTTCAAATGGACACACTCTACTCCCTGACACTGATTTCTTGGTGGCATGAGGTCCCCTAAATCTCCGCTTGCCTCCCTTTCCTTTAGATCCCAAGAGGCTCCCTCAAGGTTTGATATAATCCCACACACTGAGTCCTGCCCCAGTGGCAGCCCATCCTCCCTCATTAACATCATAGAGGTTTACAAGATAAAGGAACAGGACACAATACAGGGAATCACCACCCAGCCAAACTGTTACAGTTTTTTGGAGGAAGGAGGGGAGGACACAATTCAATCCAGGATACCACCATTAATTTAGACTTTCTGCCTCTTAGAGTTCTTATCTGTGTCCTAAAAAGTTACTGTTGCCCATTAATTTCTTAAAGATATTTCTTGAAAAGAGCACAATGGTCAAGGTGAACATTCTGTATTAAATAGCTAAACTGCTGTCTAAAGACATGTCAAGGAATAGTTTCAGTTCAAGGCTGAAGTTGTTCCAACCAACAGAGTCAGGGGTTCTTCTAGTCTCAACGTATCTAATAGTCTGGTTTCCAATAACAATGTGAAATTCTGTTTCAGCTTTTTCTTCTTTTTGATGAAGAGCCAACTCTCGAGTCCTTGATTAAAACATTCAGTGACTGTAGCTGTGTAATGTCCATTTCTTCTGGTCTCAGCACAAGGGACCTGCAGTCCATTACCTTCTCAGATGCCTGGGTCTCTTTCTTCTGTTGCTCCAGGCAAATAGACACCAATTGGTTGCTTGCAAGCTTTTAAGATCCTAGTCACTACTCACTGAACCGGAAGAGAAATATTTTCCAGAGATAGGGACAGATAATAAACAAGTGCATAGCCAAGTAAACAAATCAAGGTAAGTGCTATGATGGAAACAGACAACTGGTCAGGTGACAGAGCTGGAATCCACTCAGCAGCACTTTTTTTTTTTTTTTTTTTTTAAGAGATAGAAGATTAGTGAATAAGATCCCTAAATTATATAAGGTAGTCAGGAAGATTTCTCTGAGAAAATGGCATTTCAGCTGAGTCTAGAGGACAAGAAGATAGCAGTAAAAAGACAGGATGAGTGGGTACAGGCAGAGTAGTTAAGTGCAAAATCCTTGAGGCTGGAGGAATAAAGAAGAGATTGCCCAAAACACTTGATAGGCAAACCTGTTAGTAGTGGGTCCTGAAGATCTGGTGAACCCGAACAGAAGATATCACTCCCACAGAGACGTAAAAAAGCTTCTAAGTTTGGCTAGGGTGTTCTTTAGCTTGTGTAAAGACCAATAGAGGTGGAGGGCCGACACCATGTCCTACATCTTAGCTAGAAAACCAAAAACTAACCCCATTGCCATTGAGTCAGGTCCATCCCATAGAGACGCTAGAGGTCAGAGTAGAACTGCTCCATGGTGTCCAAGGAGCACCTGGCAAATCTGAACTGCTGAACTTTATGGTTAGCAGATGGAGGGTTCCCATCTTAACTACAACCTTGTGCTAATTTCTGAATTCTGCTTAAAACCTAGGAGTCAAATATTCTCTCAAATAACTTTTCCTCCTGCGTACCAAGGTGGAGTTCCAGAAACTAACAGCCTAGGGGGCTGCAGCACACAAAAGAGAATCCAGGTGGCAAGAGTTACTGACAGCAATCCATACTGGGGACCTTGCAATAGAAAGTGTACTGGGAATGAGTTTGGAATTCCAAGCTCTGCTAGACACAAATTCCTTCCAGAGCGAACACACAGAGAACGAGTTGGGGGGAAAGAAATACAACTTCATTGGTTGGCCAGGTGGGGAGACAGATGTAGCTGAGTGTCATTCAAGACAGCCTGGCAGGAAGCTTGAGGATCGCTTACCTGGGCTGGATGAGTTTCACAACACAAAACGGCACAGGCACTGGGTGTTTTAGCATGAGCAAACATTTTTAAGGCCCCAGCTCAATTCACATGCAGGAGCAACTCCGTCATTTTTTTTTTCTTTATGGGACAGTTCTACTTTTTACTATAGGATCTCTAGGAGTTGGAATGGACACTATGCAATGCGTTTCTTTGCGTGTGTGTGTTTTGGTTCATAAGCATGTCAGCTTTCCACCCAAGGGCAGAGAATTTACCCTGCCAGAGGCAGTTAACTGATAACTGGTCATCTGGAAAGTCAAAGTGAAGGGCAGGATCTGTTGCAACCCATTTTGGCTACCAGGAGGCGTTTTCTCTTTAAAGAGGTTCTGAGGAGAAAAAGAAAGCCCTCGAGGAAATAGGCTGTCTTGAGGCTAAGAAAAATGGCTTTAAGACTCGAGTCTTGTCTTGGAGGCCACCAATAATTGACAAGAAGCACAAAGGCCATGCAATTTCGAGAACTTCCAAGGAGTCGGTATGGCTATAGCTGACATTAGTTTTTTTTTTTTTCCCCTGTGATATTGGCACCTTTGTATTTTCTACTGCAAAAAAAAAAAAAAAAAGTAGAGAATAAAAGAGAAAGGTGTTAAAATCATTGCCTTGGACTCAATTCTGACTCAAAGTGACCCTACAGTACAAAGTGAAACAGCCAAGACTGCCACATCGTTCCCCCGCGTGGAAACTGATCTTTAGGTAAAGCAGTCCAGCGCTTAACCACCGCCACCACAGCTCCTAAGCCCAGTGCAAGTCCTTGTTAATTATCAAGAAATGCAAGGACCATTATGTGTGGGCCCAGGCTCTACCAAACATCGTCTAGTGCAGAATGTTTGAGACAAGGCATTTAAAGTGGTCCTGGAGTCTAAGAATGGACTTCGGCGGGCGCAGGAGCTCGCATTTAGGTTTTTGGGGGGAGTGCGTCTACTTACCCTAAACTACCATTGACTAGCCCTGGTGTCACAATGGTTAATGCGACCGAGTGCTAACCGAAAGGTCTGCGGTTTGAAACCACTAGCGGCTCGGTACAAAGATGTGGCAGTCTTGCTTCCGTAGAGAAACTCTTTGGGTCACTGTGAGTCCCACAGATTAGAAAGCAGTGGCTTTTTTTCTGTGTGGGGGGTACCGACAACGACGCGACGTGTCCAGAAGAGCCACCGCTCTGAAGTCTAGTCGACGTACAGGTTTTTTCATTGCTGGGAAAAACAACAAGGTCAGGATCAACATCTCCTTTTAGGACAGAAAAATCCCCAAGAAAGACGCTACCGGTCTCGCTCGGGGACTACCGGCGCCGCACTCGCAAGACTGTCGCGGAAGAGTTTGCTCAGCCGGTCGCGGAGCATAGTGGGACGGTTAGTCCAGGCCGGGGCGGTGCTGCAGACCGACGAAGCCATGGAACTACACTTCCCGGCGAGACCCGCGAAGCACGGGGCGCGGGCTCTGTGCGTCAGCCACCAAACTTCCGGGCGAGCCGGGGGCGGGACCGCGGCGGAGGCTGGAGCGCGGAGGCAGGATGCAGCGCCCGGGACCCTTCAGCACCCTCTACGGGCGGGTCCTGGCCCCGCTCCCCGGGCGGGCCGGGGGCGCGGCCTCCGGCGGAGGCGGCTACAGTTGGGCCACCCCGGGCTCCCACGTGCAGTCTCCCGGGTTCGCGCAGTCTGGGCCCTGCGGCGGCAGCGGCAGCGGCAGCACCAGCACCAGTGGCGGGGGTGCCAGCCGCACCTTGGCGGCCCCCTCCACGATGTCCAAGGCGGAGGAGGCCAAGAAACTAGCGGGCCGCGCTGCCGTGGAAAACCACGTGAGGGTGAGGAGCTCCGGGCATGGGGCGCTTGCCCGTGGCGTGATGGGCTCTGCCGACTCGCGCGCAGGTGGGTGGGGGGGCACTGTGTGAGAGGAAAAGGGCGCGCACATTGCCGGTGGTTAGACTTTTCTCTCTCGCTATTTTAAAGGCTTTTTCGATGCGGAGTCGCTTCGAGTGCGCGCCCCTCAAAAATAGGGCTTTCTAAAGATTCCTTGACGGATCCCTGACAGTTGGCAAAGTGGAGCCAAGTGGTTACTGATGTTTGGGGTAGGAGCTAGAACGGACTTGTCCTTGTGGCACAGTTAGGAGCAGATGGGGAAATGGTTGAGCTGTTGGGGCTTCCGAGACATCTGTCTTTGCACGGAAATCGCGCGCCTGTCTGAGTGTACTCGCCAGGGACAAGAGGAGACAGAACCTGAGAGGGGCAGACTTCAGGTCTCGAGGAGCTCCACTTTAAGATGTGGGTGTGGATGTTTAGCAGTTACTCGGTGAGGTCGTGGCCCCGCTTGTTTATTAAGAGGCGGGTGTGGTTCTTTTTTTTAAGTGGAGGAGTCCATTAACCAGACTGGATTTTACTGTAACCAATCAAGTTAATTGTCTTAATTATCATACTTTCCGGAAGCCAAATAGGGGTTGTCTGCCCGGTAGTGGAGTTTCCTTGGCCTTGCTTGCTTTTTGTTTCCCTTTTCTACTTCTTAGAAAGTGGTATCGGCTTCCTTTTCTCTGCTAATCATAGTTCTTTACGGTTCTTATGCTTTGCTTTAAAAAGTTATATTTCACAAATGAGGTCATTTGAGCTTCGCAGTAGCTTGATTAAATGAGTGTGGCTTGTGCGGTAACTTGTGGCTTTCTGTCTTTTGTTGAATGGATGCATGGTCCAGAACCCAAACTGACCCCTCTTCCGCTGGGCTTCCGGTCTTAATTGCCATCCATTTCTGGTGTAGTGCAATGCAAATCTAGTTAAGTCTTCAGATCCTGTCTGGGAATACACAGAAATCATAACGTAAGATTTGTGATCTGCCCTGGGTTTGGAACTCAGTGCCGCTGCTGTAGGTACGTGGATAAAATTGATAGTGAACCCCCCCCCACTCATTGCTGTGGAGTCAGTTCTAAGTCATAGCTACCCTTTAGGACAGAGTAGAACTGCCCCCATAGGGTTTCCAGCGAGTGCCTGGTGGATTTGAACTGCCTGCCTGTTAATTATCAGCCATAGCACTTAACCACTGTACCAGCAGGGTTTCCAAGATGATAAAGTATGCAGAAAATGAAATCTGTAGGAATAGAAAAGCCCCAAATCTGAATCATCCCAATAACCTATGTACATTAATAGTTAGTGACATACCTCTCCCACACCTTTGTCTAAAGGTATGTTTTCGGTTAAATAAAAAAACTCCACATGCTCACCTCAGTTTATAGCCTCCAAACCCTGATTTCCTGGCACAGGCGTCTGGGAAGTTACCAGGCAACCCTGGGAAGATCTGTATTAGCCTTTTGTGGGCACCTCAGCCTGACTTGTACCCACTTTCCTTGTCAGGTTTTTTTTTCCTGAGATGCCCAACTTTGTATTTCTGTTCTTTAACATTGTTTTATTGTTTTCATTCATTTGTCGGGTATTTAATGAAGGCCATTAAATGTCAGGCAGTGTAGGATGGCTGGAAATGTAGCTAAGGGAGGAGGCGTCAAGTCAGGTCTCTGGTAAAGTGCAGACAGATAACTAATTCAAGGTGACGCATTTATTGAGGCGGCCTTGTGTTTCAGTGTCAGGGTTAGCTGCTCCCAGGGGTTGTCTGCTGCCCCATCTAAGGCTATGTTTTTCTGTAGCACTTAGCATCTTGAAATTGTTTAATCATATGTTTAAGTGTGTTGAAGTAGGTTCTGTGCCAAGTCCTGTTGGTTACACCTTTGGAATGTTTTTAAGAGTTGTTTCTTCCTGTCAGCCACCTGTTGCTGATTCACTTGTGTGGAAATCATAACCCTTATGCCTGTGATTGTAATCCCATTTGGAATCGGGCTTTGTTATGTTAATGAGATCGTACCATGCAGGCGTCTTTTAAACCCAGTGACTTTTGAGACATAGAAAGAGCTGATTAGGCCTGGAGACAAGCAATCACAAATGTAAAAGATAGATACCATGTGCACATCTTCAAGGAACCTGAGGAATCCCAGGGTTAGATGAGGTTTTTCAGAAAGAGAGAGAGGGGTGTGTTATCTTAAGTTGTCACCGGTGTCACAGTGGCCCTAAGCTAGCCTTCATGTAACACATTTGGAGCGTCTACTGTTTGCCAGATACTGTGCCAAGTGAAAGGTGATACACAGACAAGAGAATTGAAACAGGTGACTGCCATGTTTTGTCTGTTTTAATGTCACTCATCAGTCTAGAATGTTTACTCTTGTCCTCTGTCTAAACCTGTTAAAATTAGACATGTCCTTCCAGGCTTGATTTAAAGCCCCACATCCCTTTTCATTTTTACATTAATCTCCTAAGAGGAGGAAGTTTTCTCCTTTGCAATTCAGTAGCACTTTATAAACCTCTTATGTTCCTGTCATCTGTGTGTTCAGCTCTCCTAATTTGGTAGAGTGATCTCTTCTAGGGTAGTTAACTTCGTTCAGTATTGGTCATAGTAGACCTGCACCATAAATGTTTGTGGAATTGGCATGGAGTGTGGACACAGAAAGAAACTCCAGTGGCATAGTGGTTAAGTGCTATAGCTGCTAACTAAAAAGTCAGGAGTTCAAATTCAGTAGACCTTCCTCAGAAATTCTGTGGGGAAGTTCTGTTTTGTCCTGTAGGGTTGCTTTGCTATGAGTCAAAACAGACTTGATGCAATTGGTTTGGTTTTTTTGGTGGACACAAATACGGAGGTCATGGGGTTATTGCTTAGAATCTCTGCGGTATAGGGTTACTAGTCCCCTAGCCCATTGGTGTTTGTTTCAAGGTGGTGACCACTTCCACATGTGGGTAAGTGGACCTTTGGAGGGTTCTCAGCCAAATTCATTGCCACCCTGGCCTCAGATCTGCCTATGTAGCCTGCCAGGGTGGAGCCTAGGCTTTTTTTTTTTTTTTTTGACTGACTTAATTGGAAGAAGCTGGTTGGCATAGTTTCATTTGGTTAGCAGAAGTATCACTGGGCTTACCCCAGTGGACAAGGTGAGTCTGGATATACACCTCACAGGTTTAGTGTTGCCTATCAGAAGGCGTGTCCTCCTCCAGCAGGGCCTGCTTGGCAGCTTTCTGCAATTGGGTCACCTCACTAGCCAGCTTTTGGTCACTTCTGGTTGGCTTCAACCAGGGCATTGATTCCTTGGCCGATCATTCAAGTTTAAAGGAACACATGGCTTTAGAGCTGGGGCCTAGCCAAACCTAAAACCACTGCCACTGAGTCGATTCTGATTCATGGTGACCCTATAGGGCAGAGTAGAATTGCCCCATACAGTTTCCAGGGAGTGCCTGGTGGATCTGAAGTGTCAACCTTTTGGTTCTCAGCTGTAGTACTTAATCATTAATGTCACCAGGGTTTCCTTGCAGGCCTTTGTAATTTCCTGGCTGCCTCCAACAGCAAAGAGAGGAGCCTGCACAGGAGCATGTCTGAGTCACCCAAGTTCACCTGTGTGTCACCTGCTTTCAGGGAGCCTGTTGGTGATGTGTGTACGGCTGAGAATGGTAATGAAGAGTCTGACAGCTGAATTGCTGTGTAGCTAGAACTTACAGCTGTAGGTTAAGTGTGAAGAGCAGGTTAAGTCTACCTGGGTGTTTCTCAGTCAAGACATCTCAGTTGCTTCAAGATTTTTGCAGTTTAGATGCTTAGCCATTTTAAATGTTTTTGTGTTGTGACGTGCCTTTTATTGGAAATCCTTTTTCTTAAAAGACTGGAACTCTTGCCTTTGGAATTTGCCTAGGCAGCTAAGTAACGCTTTCCTGCAGAAACCTTGGTGGAGTAATAGTTAAGTGCACATCTGCTAAGCAGGAAGGGTGCATTTTATATCTGCCAGGTGCCCCTTGGAAGCTATGGAGCAGTTCTGCTTTGCAAGACGGGGTCCCTGTGAATTGGAATTGACGTGACAGCAGTGGATTTGGTGTGGTTTTAGAGCATAATGGTTAAGTGCTACGGCTGCGAGCCAAAAGATTGGCAGTTTAAACACACCAGGCACCCTTTGGAAACTCAGTGGGGCATTTCTACACTGTCTGTAGGGTTGCTATGAGGCATGCTGGTACATGGAATCCCAACCGAGCCCAGGCTCTGCTTGTTCCTGAGAGTTCGATTTCTAGTTAATACTGACCTTAGTTTGCTGTTTGTGGTCTAACTGACATCAGCAGAACCCGTTCTGTGTCTGGTCTGATAATGTCTCTCCCCCAAACAGCGTTGATGGCAGGCTCTGTATTGTGACACCGGCTCCTTTTGTGGTCAGGAGGTTCTGTCCATCTGTTACTAATTCTTCCTATTGCAGATGAAGATCACACTCATGTTCCTAACGAAGTCTTTGTCCTCTTCTCCTATTTCTGGGAAAACGCGGACTCCTTGTGTCAGCTGGACAGACACTGCCATGCCTCACTATTTTGAGGTTACTTCAGGCCCTCTCTTCTTCCCTGCTGTCTTTGGGAGAGCTCTAGATGTCAGGCCTCATGTGTGCCTGAGATTCCCTGTGGTGCTACCACCTTGAAAGTACATGTGATCAGTCTCCTATCTTGTAGATATAAGTTAAGCTTTTGGAAAAGGCACTGAAGCCAGAAACCCCAGTTTTCCACTGTTAGGGTGCATCCAGGCTCTGTTATGTATTCCTAGGTCCTTTCCTTTCTGATTGCCGCCTGGATTTGGCCATGACTCTTCCAGCCTTCATGTGCACACCCCGTCCCTGAGGTGTGTGCTCTAGATGGGTAAGCCAGTTGTTTTGTTGGTAGGGTATAGGCAGGAAGTGTATGTGAAGCAGGGAGGCCTCTGTTGATAAATTGCCAACTGAGATAAGATATACCTTTGAAATTCTGCGGTTCCTGGTAAATTGCTGTTCACAGAATAATTTTATAACTCTAGGAAGTGAGCTGAAGAGGGAGTGTTAATAGGATATTCATAAGTTTTGTTTTTCCCCCTCTTTGGCAGAATAACCAAGTGCTGGGAATTGGAAGTGGCTCTACAATTGTCCACGCAGTGCAGCGAATAGGTAAGTTCTGGATCTGTCTACTGGACACTGTGTGGGGTGACAGGCTGGGAGGAAGTGGGGCACAGGGTTGGCTCCTGCCCTGCTGGACTCCAGCAGTGCAGAGCTAGGAGAGGGCCGGCCTGCCAGCTAGCCAGCCATAAGGTCAGTTGAGTGTATCTGCTCTTCTTTGAAGAGAGGGACTCCTGGGCCTCTTTAACCTTCTTCAGGGAGGATGCCCTTAGCTTTGTGGACTCTCAGTGGGAGGGAGGAGCTAACATAGGTGAAGTCTCAAGAGAATCAGTAATCTGGGTGTCATGTTCCTGTTTTGTGTGAAGCAGACCCACACTGGGCCAAGGGAATCTTAGGCAGACATTGAGGTTAGAGTGGGTGGGTGTTGGCCTGTCTGTGACCCTTGTGTAGAGGCGAGGCCAGCCTTCTGCCACTGAGTGCTGGCTGTAGCAGGTGCTGACTTCTTTCTGATTAGGACATCTCAGTGCTTAGGAAAGGCTGATGAATTACTGCCCCTGTGGCTGTTCAGCAGGTTTTACTGCCCTACTCTGGTTTGTAAGAACAGATCGCATAGGAAGGGCTTGTTGGGTTTCTAGATGCCAAGGGGCAGGACCTGGGAGGCCAAGTCGAGGAATACGTCATCCATGTACACAGTGTGGTACTGGTATGCTAAGACAGCTTTTTCCCTCAGTCGTTTTAATAAAATCCAGCTTTCTTGAAAAGTATGAATCCCAAATGAGTAAGTGGCCTTTTGAACACTTTTTGGGGCTTGCAGATGATTATTATCTTGTACTAAATGCCAAAGTAAAGTTGTGGTTATTCCTTCAAAAGGGTACTACAAGGTGATAGTTAAGATGGTACAGCTCGTCTGCCTGGGATTTTTCCAGTGCTGCCACTTACCAGCTGTGTAATTAGCAGGTTAATTCACCTGTCTGTGCCTCAACCTTCCTCATTTCTAAAATGGGGATAATACCATAACTCACCTTTTCGGTAGTTAGCGTTAGAAGAGTTCAGACGTACCAAGTTCTCAGACTGCTGCTGGGCACATAGCAATAGCAGATGCATTGCTTTTCCTGTGATGGGTATTGACCCCCTTTGGCTTTTTATGATAGGAATGAAGTATATTCACCAGCTTTTTCACCAAGGGGGGGACGTGGAGCGAAAGGCAGCTGGCTTTCAATGGGAGGTACGGCGTTTTCTTACTGGTAGTATCGAGCGGACCTTGTCTGTGATCAGAAGAACAAAGAGAGTGGCAAAGCACCAACACAGCTTTTGTCTTCACAGCTGAAAGAGTGAAACAAGAGAACCTGAAGCTTGTCTGTATTCCCACCTCCTTCCAGGTACGTCCTGCTTTCCCACTGACACTTGTGGCAGCTGGTTCTTGGAAGATGTGGGTGCAGGGTCTGGGCTTCTGCACTAGGGTGGGTGCAGGTGAAAGCTAGGAGCTGGAGAGGAGGATACTGATGGAGGCTTGCTCCTTGGAATTCTGGTTTCAGATTTGTTCATGTATTCACTCAGAATTTTTTTTGTGTATCTTGTATCAAGGCACCATGAACTGTACATGCATGACCACGTGATTTTATCCTCAAGGACTATTATACCCGTTTAAGGATGAAAAAACTGAGGCTGAAAAGAGTTAAGTGATCTCTCAAAAATACAAATGCCATATTTTGATGCCATGTCTGATGCCCTTTGACCATAAAGCAGTAGAGGCTGGTGCGGTAAGCTGTGGAGCCAGTTAATTACAGGGAAGGGTGAGGAAAGGGAAGGTGTAGGGAAATGGAAGGGAAAGAGGTGCTCAGCACAGACAGAGCTGTCCCCCTTTGAGCATGGCTGTTTTGGGAGGGGTGACGGCACTTGGCTTGTATAATTCAGGCTTCAGGTTAATCCGGGTGCCCTGAACTGGGAGAGCAGGCTGGACTTGGTGGCTTTGGTGTTCCTGGGACTCTTTGGACTTCATGTTTGGACAGCCGTCCAGGCCTTAGGAAACCCAGCTGTTCCTGGAGGCTGGAGGAGCAGATTGCTGGCGGCTGGCAGCCAGCTCTGATGAAGGAAAAGTGGGTTAAGGGGCCCTGAGGTTGCTTCCCAGCCAGGCTGTGTGGCCTAGCCTCGGCCTAGGGTGTGGGGTAGGAAGTCCAGGTAGACAGGCTAGGGAGGTAGGATAGTGTGTGGTGCAGAGCTTCTTTGATGTTAAATCACTGGGGAGCCTTGAGCAAGGCAGCTGGACACCTAGGGGGCTGATGAGAACACCACAGTTACTGAGGGGAGCTAAAGACTGGTTTTGCATTGTCTCTTTTGCATTTGAAATCTTACAGTTCTAAGCCAGAGCAGCTTTTGGCCAGTTTTCTTGGTCTTTTGGAAACCTGAGTGTCCAAATTTTCCCAATGACTCGATCATCTATTTCATTCGTTATTTGATAAAATTTTTGATAATAGTTTTTATTTTGAATCAAAGGTACACATATGCAGACTAAAGAATCCAACCGTTTAGGTCTTTTTGAAAAAGTCCCCACCACCAGCTTTGGCTCTTAAGAGGGCCTTAGTTTTGAGTCTTAATTGATTGAATTTTTGTTCCACAGTCTCGAAAGTGGTTTTCTTGCTGTTTGTTTTTTCAACTTTAGGTGATGTTTCTAGCCCTGTGCTGTGGCAGGTGAGCCCTGGCTGTCCTTTATGTCCTTGTTCTCACAACACCATGCTGTTAATTTTGAGGGGCCCCTGCTCAGTGTTGACAGAATCAGCTGGCAAACGGCAGCATGTGTGACGGTTACTCTCTCTTCCCTGCCCAGTATTTTGTTTTTCCCAAAGTTCAGTATCTGTTGCCCTGGGTTTTCGTTGTCCTGGTTGTCTGTGTACTTCTTACTAATCGCACCCCATCCTTGTACTCAGCTGGGCGAATCTCTGTTCCTCCAGACACACTGGTAGTCCATTCCGTCAGCTCCGTTCTTGGAGAAGTCTCTGGAGTGTTGAGGCCGGTGGTGCTCTGGGGCTGTTCCCAGCTCTTGGCGTGAGCCTGCTCTGTACCGTTGCGGGGTGGCGCTTTGTCTAAGGTGTTGGATCTGCCTGTTTATCCCGTTCCTCCACGGCCCCTGTCTGCCCCCATCACTGCTTTGTTGTTGCCTTGCTAGCTTTGCTGAAGCGCATCCCCTGGCTCGCTTCCCCAGTGCGTGGGATGCAAGCTTGTTGACACTTTGGACATCTGAAAGTGTCTTCATTTTACCCTGTTTCACAGTCAGTCGTTTGTCTCCTTAGAGAATGCTTTGCTCCGTCAATTTTTTGGAATTTTGAAGGTCTTTCTCTGCCGTCTTCTGGTTTCCAGCTTTCTCTTGAGAGGCTTGATGCTGTCTGATTCATGATCCTCTGTATGAAACCTATTTTTATTCTCTGAACTTTTGTACCCTGACATTTTCTTTGTCTCCAGTCTCCTGAAATTTCACCATGATGTGTCTTCATTTTCATTCATTCATTCATCGTATTGTGCACTTGCTGGATTATTGTATTCCTTCAAGTCACACTTGTGAAAAATGTCTTGAGGGCAGTGTCTACCTCCAACCCTACAAGTGGGAAGAAGAACCAAGGTGAATAGGGCAAGGCTGACTCCTGTGAAATAGAGGCCAGAGGAGCCACTGCTTTCTGTTGTGGTCACAAATTCTGATACCAGCTGACCTTTGCAGGGCGTTTTCTGCTTCTCACTGATGATGCATTGCAGTGGTCACACAGAACTCACAGGCCACATTCACAATTACGGGGCTTATTAGGGAAGTAACAGATACAGTTCAGGCTCAGGAACACTCAGGAAACCGTTCTTCCATCAGGACAGCCTCTTCCTACCCTTGCTCGCAGGCCCTGGGCCTCTCCCCAAAGGCACTGCGCTCGCTGTCTTCGTGGGCCGGGAAGGGAAGATGCCTCACTACTTGGTCTGTCTCCTAATAGCGGATCTGTCCTGCCGAGTCTCTCCTGCCGTCTCTCTCTCTTTGTCTCTGTCTCTGTCTCTGTCTCTGTCTTCTGCTTCTAGGAGCTTCTTGGTGCAGGGATGCTGAGTTCAAAGGACACCCTCTCCACCCCTGGGTGTCCTTCCTCGGTGGTGGTGGAATCCTTCTCTTTGCTGTGGGATTTGCTCTCCTTTAAGGCAGAATTGACCAGTACCTGTGGTGGGCCACAATTGTTTTGCCACACAATACTGCCTGGTCACCTGGGAGGGAGCTACGAGATCTTGCTTAGACAGGACACACACCAAAGTAATTAATCCACCACAACCCTCTTCAGTGTGGGGAATTTTTTGTTAGTATTTCTTTGCTCTCTCTCCTGTTTTCTCTGGTCTCTGTTTGTAGGACTGCCTTTGGTATTTGTGGACTAGCTTATTTTATACTTAAACTCTGTTTTATGATAGAGCTTTAACTTTTTTTTCCTAACCTTCCTGGTGAACTTTGCTTTCCTCGCTTACATTTAATTTCTAAGACTTTTCTTCTCTCCGCTCTTAAGTAGGATCTTGTTCTTGTTTTATGGGCTTGAGATTTAAAGTTTTTTCTCTTACCTTCAAAGGAATGTTGATAAACCAAAACCAAACCTGTTGCTGTAGAGTCCATTGACTCCGAGTGACCCTAGAGGACAGAGGGGACCTGCCCTGTAGGAGTCTCCAAGGAGCATCTGGTGGATTTGAACTGCCAGCCTTTCTTGGTTAGCAGCTATGTCACTTAACCTTTGCATGTACCATCTGGGCTCTGTATTAATGATAGTTTTTTTTTTTAAAGACTGTATTGTTTACTTCCTTAAAGTTGCTTTTGTTGGAGGTATAATTTACATAGATTAAAAATTGGCCCTTTTTAGTGTGTAGTTTTAAGTTTTGACAACGCAGTTGTGAAACAGCGAACACAGTAAAAATATTGTTGGATTATTTTTACCTTACTTTGTTACATTTATGCTTTTCTTATCCTGGCTCTCCTTGGCTGGCTGTTTCTTTTGAAGGGTGGTATGCTCAGAAGCCACTTGGAAGCTGGTTTTCAAGATGACGCTCCCTGTGGGATTGTCTGCTAAGTGATTACGTCGGTCAACTGGTGTCATCTCATTTGCCTTCTTTTCCTCTGGCTGGTCACATTTCCCAGAGATGACAGACAAACTCTTTTTGGCATGTGTATACAGGGCTTGTCCTGGAATCAAGTGGGTGAAGAAGGCTGGAAGGTGTCCATCATGGATTGAATTACCGAAAAAAAAAAGCAACAAAACCTGCTGCCATCCAGCCCATTCTGACTCATAGTGACTCTGTAGGTCAGAGTAGAACTGCCCCATAGAGTTTCTAAGGAGCACCTGGTGGATTTGAATTGCCAGCCTTTTGGTTAGCAGACATAGCACTTAACCACTATGCCACCAGCGTTTCCAAGGATTGAATTCTGTCCCCCTAAAAATTTATGTATCTGTTTGGCTGGGCATGGATTCCGGATAGTGTGTGATTTTCCTTTATATTGTAAATGCTGTCTCTGTGATGTTAATGAGGGGAGAATGCATGGCAGATATGTCAAGGAGGCAGGACTTAGTCTGTAAGAACAGATTGTATCTTGAGGGAATCTCTTGAGCGAGAGAAGAGAGAAGTGGGAGGGGGGAACCTCATGCCACTGAGAAAGTGGTGCTGGGAGCAGTGCGTGTCTTTGGTTCCAGAGTTCCTGCCTGGAAATGCTCCTGGTCATGGGGAGGACTGATCAGAAGGCCAACAGAGAGGAAGTGTTCCCCAGGAACTGGCACCTTAAATTTGGACTTTTAGCATACTCAGGAAATAAACTCTTTCTTAAAGTCATCGATTTACGTTATCTTGTTACAGCAGCAGTAAATGACTTAAGACAGTGCCTGTCAATGTTCTGCATGTAAATTTGCACTTAATTCTCCTATTTTCACTAGTATTTGTGGTAGAAGGGAAAAATGTCACCACAGTAGTGTGCAGTGTCTCTTTGTGACTTGCCTTTCTACTGACTCTTTCAAGCAGAGGCTTGAAAATGCTTGTGCATTGAGGCTCGGCTGTCCTGCCGCTGGGAACCATTCTGCCTGGTGAAGCACCCTGCATTGGTCTCCTGGAGGGTGCGAGACTGCAGCGAGCAGCTCCAGGCTGAGGGAGCCCGTCCTCGACCAGTCGGTCCGTGGAGTCATGAGAGAGAATAAATATTTGCTCTTTTGAAGCCACGGAGCTTTTGGGTAGATGGTGTGTAACACTCCTTCACTGTTAAGTAATCTGTGCCTGGCAGCCCGGTCCAGAGACTGGTTTTACCTTCGGCCAGAGATGAAACCTGCTGCTTTGGGAGCAGGGGGAAAGGTAGGGAGCTGTAAACCCAGAAAAGCAAACTCACTGCCGATGAGTTGATTCCAACTCATAGTGACCCTGTAGGATAGAGTAGAAGTGCTTCGTCGAGTTTCCAAGGAGTGCTGGTGGATTTCAACTGCGGACCTTTTGGTTAGCAGCCGTAACACTTAACCACTACGACACCGGGGTTTCCAGGGAGGTACAAGAAGCTTTTAACTAGCTTGTCAGCCAGTCTTGCCTTTTCACTCCCACTGTTAACGTCTGCTTCTGAAAGCTCGTGTCCTCCGTCTCTCCGGGAGCTGCTCTGGTTTCGATTTGGTTGCCTGTTTGCTGCCTTCAGTACAGGCTTAAGGTTTTGCTTTCTCAGTTCTGCATTCCCCAGTTCTCCATTAGCATCTGGCTTTTAGAAGTGTGTTGCTGTTTTCTCTTCTGTACTCCATGAGTTTATGAAGGAAAGAAAGAAAAAAGAAGAAAGCCTTTAAGAAAAAAATTTGAGAGACATTTCTAGGAGACAGCTCAGCTAAATACAGGTCTGTAAATTGTTATCTTTAACTGAATGTTTGATCCTGTGTTTTTAAGATAGCATTTTCTTGACCCACCTGTGTTCTACGGTTGTGGTGGCTAACTGTGCATCCAGATTAGAAAACGCTGGCCAGTTCCAGTTAATGAGGTGGAGGGGTCACTCAGAGTTTGTAGGGCTTTTAAAAATTTGCTTATTCAGAGTGCTGTTTGTGTTTTAACTTCAAACCCAAACTTTTGTGTCAAGTTTAGTCATATGCAACATTCAGAAATAATTGAAAGGAAATGAAAATACTTCTTACCCTACTATTAAAAAAAAAACTTTATTGTTGAGAACATATACTAATTGTTAACATCTATTGCCCTGCTTTGAAAATAAACCTACAGGTATTCACAAAAAAAGTTTTTTTGGGGGGCAGGTGGAGTAGATTTTTACTTTGTAGTAGATAAAGGCCTTTGAAAGAGTTTAGGGGAAAAAACTGAAAACCACACCAGATCTCAGCCAAACACAGTGTTTGTTATTCACTGAAGCCCTCTGTCCTACCTCACTTCGGTGGTAAGAGGGGAAATGCAGCGGCTGTCCCTAGTTGTGTGTGACACTGGGGGCCCCAGCTGTGAGATCGGGGTGGGGAGGCACTGCTCCTGGCCTTTTCATCAGCTTGCCTGTTCCCTGCCCTCTTAAGTGCTGTGACTGGAAGAGGCAGGAAGGGTGTTTGCTTCTCCTCCTCAGGAGGCCCCTGAGCTTGAGAGTGGAGGTCCTGAGGGGGTGGTGGTGTACAGTGGAGGCTGATCTTAGGGTCTGGCAGCTGGGGCTGGCTTTGTGGTGACCTAGCTAGAGATGGGTTCCAGGGGAGGCTATTGTACTCAGGACACATCTGGACAAATGAGGCACAAGCCATTTGTATTATGACTCTTCCATGGGCCCTGTAAGAACGTCCAGACTGCTCTGTGGGCCACCTGTCCCTCTGGAGCATTGGACATAGGGACTAGGACCATTGCTGGTGAGCATGGGGTATTACTTAATGTGGTATAAAAACAAGCAGTTGATTCTTATTGGAGATAGTCAAGGGGGCATGAGGGAGGCCACGTTGAGATCTGCCCAGAAGATGAAGGAGTGATCTTTGACTTAAAACTTTCTGTTCTGCCACAGTGTAAACTGCTCACCGTCTAGGGCTGTGTCTAAGCTACCTCTGAGGCCCCTCAGTTCCTAGCACAGACTTCTGAACCTACTCAGTGCTTAACGTTTGTCTTCATGCTTGCTTTTGTGTATCTTCCTGTAAGTTATAAATGATAATTGTAGAAAGCCTTTTGACAGATGGAGGCCTGTGGAGAACTGTGCCCTGGTGGTGCTGGGTGAGGAGGTGTGGGAGTTGGGGAGTCCAGGCAAAGGGGAGAAGGGACAGTTGGGAAATACTGATGGGAACAGGTTAAAGGGACCCACCCCAGTGGGATTTTACTGTGTGTGTGTGGTAAAAGATTGTGCAATAGAACAGACCAGTTCAAAATTTTTTATGTTTATAATTCAGGGACACTGATGCATTCTTTAAGTTAAACTACTGTTCTCACTGTCCTTTTCCAAATTATTCCACTACCCAGTGGGATCTGTACAGGGGCCCAGACTTCAGTCTTTTGTCCTCACAGATAGGCAGATTTACTGAGAAACCCCACATTGTGAATGGGAATATAGAGCTATTTAAAAGGGGTATGGGTTCTATCCCTGTGTTGGTGCGTATTGTCTGTCTGGGGAGGTGGAGAGGTCCAGGTCTTGTAGAAATGAGGAGTGTGGGCTCCCAGCTACAGTACTTAGCTCCCAGCTACAGACTTTAGCTCTTACCTCTTACCTCTTGGTGTTAGGCTCCGGGCCCAGTACTGGGGTGGGCAGCTGGTGGTGGTGGCAGGGAGACAGGGTGTCCATTTGTTGTCGTTAGGTCCTGTTGAGTTGGTTCCAACATGCAGCGACCGCGTATACAGCAGAACAGCCTCAGTCGTCATGCTTGAGCCCATTGTGATGGCCACTGTGTTAGTTCACCTCATTAAGGGTCTTCCACTGTTTAGCTGACTCTATGCTAAGCATGATGTCTTTCTCTGGGGACTGGTGCCTCCTGATACTATGCCCAAAAGTCTGTGAGATGAAAACTCACCATCCTTGCTTGTAAGAAGCATTCTGGCTGTACTTCTAAGACAGATTTATTGGTTCTTCTGACAGTCCATGTTACGCGAGCACTGTCAATTAAGTTTGCGAAATCATCCTGGAGAAAGTGCTGCATGCCTCTTGGTTGACTGTCACTATGGTCACCTTCAAAATGCCCCCCTTGGGAAGCTGTGCATTGATGCCAGCCCCTAGTCCACCCTTCAAAGCAATTTGGAAACTTTTTCTGGAATGGCTGTCAGAGCTGTTGTCATATTAACCTTGATGTCCTGAATGTCGTCCATGTGTCTTGCTTTCAATATTTCCTTTATCTTTGGGTAAAGAAAAAAGTTATTGGGGGCCAGGTCAGGTGAGTAGGGAGGGTGTTCGAATATAGTTATTTGTGACTGGGTAAAATCCCCGTCACAGACAGCTATACAATTAAGTTTTGCAAACTTGCCACCGTGTGCAGTGGCCATTCCAGAAAGAGTTCCAAAATTACTCTGAAGGGTTGACCTAATCGCCTACACTTTTAGCAAGAAGATTGTGTTATCTGCATAACGTAGGTTGTTACTATCCCTCCAGTCATGATGTCTTGTTTGTTGTGTAGTCCAGCTTCTTGAATGATTTGCTCAACGTAGAGATTGACTAAGCATGGTGAGAGGATATAACCCTGATGCACACCTGTCTTGGCTTTATGTAATATCCCTCATTTTGTTTGAATGACTACCTTAGACTATACAAGTTCCACATGAGCACATTTGACACACTGACAGATGAGTGGTGGAGTGTTTATTAAAGGTGTTTCATGGGGATAGTTTTTTCTGCGTGTCAGGTGTATGTATCACTGCTTGTAGTGTCCAGGAAAGGAGCCGTGCTTGTGCAGTGGTTAAGTGCTCAGCTGGGCAATGGAAAGATTTGCGTTTGAACCCATCACCTGCTCTGTGGGTTAGAAATGTGTCATGTGGCTTCTGTAAAGGTGACAGCCTCAAAATGGGGCCAGTTGTCTTCTGTCCTGTGGGGTCGTGATGAGTCAGAATTGACTCAAGGCAATGTGTTAGTGTCCAGTATGGTGCATGGCTCTTAGCAGGCACTCTGTGAGTGTTCACTCATTGAATTGATGCTACTTTATGTATTAATTGTTTTACTCATGCGTAGTAGGGAAGAAGTTGAGTTATTGTACCTTTTAGGAGGAGAGCCTACTTCTTGCCCTGGGGGGGTTGGGGAAGGCTTTCTGGAGAGGAGGACATTTGAGAAGACCCTGAAAGTCTGGGAGAAGCCAGGGCATTTCAGGTAGAGGAGAGAATGCCAAGACCTTAAAGATCTCCTTAAAAATTGTTATTATGTAGCATTGTTATTTAAGGTGGAGTAAGTCCACTTATATACAAGTGCCAGCCTCTCTTTATTCTTTGATTTTCTTGTCTTTTCCTTTTCCGCCAGTTCTGTTCCTAGTCCTTAGATAGAACAGGAAAGCAGGAGACCATTTCTGGTCCTTGATGTGCCCCTAACTCCTCTTGTTGCTAGCTCCGTGGGCGTCCAGTCTGTCTGTAAAGCGGGCTTGTACCTGGCCCCCTTCCAGGTCTGTAACTGATTGTTAAGCAGCTATTGGCTCAGTATGATGCTTACTGCACAGATGTGTCCCTGGGTGGTGCAAAGCACTTCTCCACTCACCTAAAGGTTGGTGGTTCACATCCACCCAGTGGCATCGTGGAAGAAAGTCCTGGCACTCTGCCTCTGTAAAAGACGACAGCCAAGAAATCCCAGTGGAACAGTTCTGCTATGTAACACGTGGGATCACTATGACTTGGCATCAACTCAGTGGCAACCGATTTGGTTTGTACAGGTGCAGAGGATTACAAGAGAATGTCAGATGAGAATGTTCTCTCACACCTTGATTACAGGGTACATGGGCTGATAGGACACCCTTGTGAAGCGGTAATGCCCTCAAGTGGTGCTGGCAGTCCCTGAACTTAAGAAATACTATCTTAACCCATAGACTGATAAATTTACACAGAATATTTCATAGAAATTACGTTAGAACAGTTTCTTAGCATCCAGCTGTCATGTAGTAAGTCTGTACACAGTTTAATATTGTTTCTGAAAAGTACAAAATTCATAGGAAATCGTAGTATATCGCAGTTTTAAATTCACCATGACAGGATATCACAGTAAACTATATGTGTTTATATAATACTTTTCTGTATTAGGTGTCTGTTGCTGTAGAACAGTTTATCCCCAAGCTGAGCAGTTTTTTAACACAACAAGCATATTAGTGCACACAGTTTCTGGGAGTCAGGCATCTGGAGAAAATTAGCTGGGTGGTTCTGCCTTTGGGCCTCCCGTGAGGTTGCAGTTAAGCCGTTGGCCGAGGCTGCAGTCGCCCCAAGACAGCTGTGGCTGAAGGATCTACTTCTAAGCCCAGTCATGGGGCTGTTTAAGGCCTCAGCTCTACACAGGCTGGTGGATAAGGGCCTCACTCACCACATGGACCTTTTATTGGGCTGTCTCAGTGGAGGCTGGTCTTCCAGAGAGAGTGGTCAGAACCTGCAGGTGGACTAGACACAAGCCGGGCCAGCCTATCCAACCCCCAGGCTAACACCACTTTCACATCTCAAACATTATACCACCTCTTTTGCTGTGTGCTGTTGGTCACACAGACAGCTCCAGGTGAGGGCTAGCACAAGGCCATGAAGACCACGAGGTATTGGCCCCTGAGGGCAATTCTGGAGGCCACTACAGGCCTTCCTTGATGTCTGGAACTGTGACTTCTCTGGCACTACTTCTGAGAAATCTAGGAACTGAAAAATATTCCAGCAATACTATTTTTATTGTTTGTTCACTTGATTATATATTTTTCTTTTATAAAAATCAAAATCTTTAATATTAGTTTTAATTTGAACGTGCACTTTGTCAGCATTTTGTTTTAGCCTTTTATTATGGAAAATTTAAGTTCAGAAAAGAATAAAAACGAATATCATGAACTCCTGTATACCACACCACTCAGATTCATCCGTTACCAGTTGAGGGCCAATCTTGTTTCGTCTGTACCTGCTCCTCCACGCTGGTTATTTGAAACAAAGCTCAGGCATAGTTTCATTTCATTGTGTTTCTCTGAAAAACAGGGAATCACTTTGAACATCACAGCAGTACTAAAAAAAGGAACACTAGTCCTTTGTTCACATTTATCTTTCTGTATTTGCAGTTTGTTTGAATCAGGATTCATATCATGACCGTATATAGTAGATCTCCAGGTCTTTGTGTTTTATTCTTAGAGTTCTTGGGTTTGGGATTAGGGGTTCAGCACTGGTCATTTCATTCTTTGCCATTGTTACATAAATGAGAAAACTTGCCAACTTGTCATCTGTGGACCCCTCTTCATGTTGCAGGCAGTGACATGAGCACCAAACCTCATCACTGACCTGGCTGGTCAGACGCAGAGTCACGGTGCATTTATTCTAGCTAAGACACCTGCCCAGGCCCTGTGGCACAGTGACCACTGCAGTCCCCTTTTGTCAGCCTGTTTGAAGGGGTAACTTTGAGTTGTGTCTGCGAAGTAAATGGTGCTGGCTTCTTTCACAAGCTTCCCAGTCTGGTGCTCACTGCTCTCCTGACCTTGCTCAGAGTTCTTGTTCGGTTTTCTCTGTGCCTTTTCGGGAGCAGATTAGCGGAGCTTCTCTCTTAGCTATTCAGGAAGCCTTACCTCCATGTTCTTTTTTGACCATGTATAGTCTGCTAATTTTTACTTAGTAGCATAATCTGGAAATCATTCTGTATCAATTTGTTGATATTCTCCTCAACAATTTTTTTTCCACATTTTTGGAGTTTTTTTAAAAAAAACTTTGGTAATCTTTGTGAATTGGGGTCTTTTTTCTTTCTTTAAACACTTGTTTTACCACCTGCTGTAGAGGCCATGGCCTTGACTTGAGTAGCAGGTCACTGAAATGTTGCTCTTGGGCCGGAGCCTTTACTGTGCAGTGTTTGCCTCCTTCCAGCTCCCGGGATGAGTTAGCAGTTGGCATTTAGGGGGCTGGATCTTCTGTGTCTTGGTGGGTCAGATTTGGAAGGGAGCCTGAGTCAGGAGAAACCCCAGAGATTGTGAGTGTTCTCGCTATGTGCTCAGAGTAAATCATCAAAGGTGTTTTTTTTTTGTGTGTGTGTGTGTGTGTCCCCTGCAGGCTCGCCAGCTCATCCTGCAATATGGCTTAACCCTTAGCGACCTGGACCGACATCCAGAGGTAAGAGAGTCAAGCTGCTATGTCTTTCTGATTCTTGAGAACATATACAGCAAAATGCAGTGATTCAGTGGTTTCTGCACAGACAGTTTAGTCACACTGATTATGTCCTTTGAGTTGTATAATCCTTTTCACGTTCCTCTTCTGAGTTGTGCTTCCCTCATGGGTCAACTCACAGCCCACTAAGATTCCTGTCTTTTAAGTTGCTGGTATTAGTTTGATCCTCTGTAGATCTTAAAAGAGCATAACACTCAAGGTAGACTTTTTTTTTAACTAGTTAAGCTAAAGTTGTTTGGTTTTAAGATGATTTCAGCGATATTTTTGGTTTAAGGTTGAAAGATTAACCCAAGACAGTAGTTGCAGGGGTTCATCTGACCTCCTGACTCCAGAGTCTAGAGCCCATGAAATTTTGAAATTCTATTCTACATTTTACCCTTTTTGATCAGGATTCTTCTGTGGAATTTTTGATCAAGATATTCAGTGATGGTAGCTGGGCACTGTGGAGGTCTTCTAGTCTCATGGCACAAAAGGCAGATGGTTAGGAAGGCACGTAGCGACATGTCCATACCCTCCCGTTCCTGGTTCTCCTTCCTCTTGCTGCAGGTGAATACAGACCAGTTGTGCCTTGGACGGCTGCTTGCAAGCTATTAGGGCTCCAGGCACTAGGTTATGAACTGGAAGGTAGACCAGCAGCATTAAACATGCTAGTTGGCTAATTAACTGGTATGTCCCATGAAACTGTGACCCTAAACCCCCAAACCAAGAAACCAAATCCCGTGAGGATTTTGGTTGTACCTAAGCAACCTCAGCAGCTTACCCCGCCTGCCCCCCCTTTTAGGGCCATTGTTGTAGATATATCCACCGTATAGGTTTTGCCTATATACACAATTTACCTGCAGCAGTTACAGTAATCAGCTGTGCAGTCCTACCCTTAATTAATGTAATTTTTCCATATCAGTGGCTCTCTTTATCCCCCTCTCTTCTGCCCTTGGCAACCGCTGATAAACTTTGATCTCTGCACATTTACCTTTTTCTGTCTTTTTATTTAAATCAGCGAGGTCGTGTAATAGCTGTCCTTTTGTGATTGGCTTAGTTCACACACACAGTGTCTTCAGGTTCCGTCCGTATTGTTTGTAGCTTTATCAAGACTTCGTTTCTCCTACTGGCTGAAATGACTTTTTTTTTTATGGCTGTCACTTGCTTATGGACTTGGGTGTCTTGTTGGGTCTAGGGAAAAGGTCACTGAGTCATACTGGCTCTTCCCCTGGTACTATTTCTGGCGGAGGTCACAAGGGGAGAGGTGACTGTTTCCCATTACTCTACCTGTGGTGACACCCTGAAGGCTCGGGAGGAGCACAGTGAAGGGACATGGGCGAGCCGAGGCTGGCTGCAGGGCTCCCTGAGAGCTGGCCCACGGAGCTTCCCACCAAGTGGAGATCAGAAATAATCATTTGAGGCAGCTGTGGGTATTTGAAAATGTAAAATTAAGGTTGTGGTAAAGACTAAAACACATGGAAGGTCCAGAGGAGGCTATGTTGCTGAAGGAGAGCAGCGTCTCTGGTCCTCAGAGCGGTACTCACCAAGCCTTTCCTGGGTACCAGCTTTGTGCTGAGCCTGCACCCGTACTAACCTGCTTAGTTGCCTGCAGTCTTCAGATAGAAACCATGGTGGCATAGTGGTTAAGTGCTGTGGCTGCTAACTGAAAGGTCAGCAGCTCAGATCCCCCAGGTGCTCCTTGGAAGCTGTGGGGTGACTCTGCTCTATCCTGTAGGAAATCAGTTCAACAGCATTGGGTTTGTTTTTTTGGTGTTCATCTTCGGATGGGTGCTGTTATTGTTCCACTGTGCAGATGTGGAAAAAGACACATTTGCCCAAGGCCACACTCTAAGTGGCAGAGCAGGAATTGGAACTTCTGACTTTAGACCCATGCTAGTTAGAAGGCAGAAGTAAAGTTCATGCTGAGCTGTGAAGCCAGGTGGCCAGGCCAGGAGAGAACATGCCAGAGAGAGGCAGATGGGGTCACTGGAGCAGTTCCAGGCAGGCACGTGGACATTGCGGACAGTGCCCAGACTGACTGGGGTGAGACGGACAGAGGAAGTGGGATGCATTGGTGTGTAGGTTCAGAGGGCTGCAACATTGGGTTGGAGGAGCAGAGCGATTTATGGTAGCTGGAAAACCAGACTGGAGGGTTTGGACTTCAGCAAAGAGTTAACCATGTGGCCATGGTTAATAAAGTGTTAGTAAGAACCCTGGAAAGGCAGAGCCCCAACAGAGGTTGAATCAGCTCTTCCGCCACTGTGGGGAGCGTGGCTTGGCCTGAAGCCCAGCCAGAAAAGGTCCACCGTGCCTTCCAGGCCCTGGAGAATTGTCCCGGCTGCTGCTGGCCCTGGAGTTAGTGCGGGAGGGGGAGGAGCAGTGAGGGCTCTGACTTCACACAAAGGCCAGAATCCGTGAAAGGATGGAAACCAGGTTGCCCCAGTGGAAACTTGTAGATTTACCTGGGCCAGCAGCTACACAGCAGCTTCTTGAGTCACTGCACCGTGGAACGGAATTTGCACCGAGGGTTTTTATACTGCGCCCATGCGGAGCACTTTGAGTGGTGAGAAGTACACACCTTCCGTGACTGTGAGGTGAACAGACTCACTGTCCTTGGAAACACTTCTGGGCTGGTTACAGAGCTTGCTAACTGAGGAAGTGGGCAAGGCCACACAGGTGTTTTGGTGGGGCCAGAGTGGGGATACCTCAGGTGATTTCCATTTCAGGGTCGCCTCGTATGTGTGCCATCTTCTCTGTATATCTTCTCACTGGGGCTTGGGCAACTTCAGTTACGTGGGTGTATGCACATATTGATACAGAGATGCCTGCGTCAGTGTTCATGGCCTTTTTTTTTTAAAGTGCTCCCCGACCCTCATGAAGTGCTGATACCACTACTTACTGTGCGTCTGTTTATGTACTTGTAGCCAGAAATCATTGTGATATCTAAGTTTTGTGATTCTTCCAAGACCCACATTTTCAACCCTTGTAGGCTGATGTCACTCAGACTAAGAATACACACTTCATAATCTCAGCTTGTCTGCAGTAGAGCCCTCTGTGAGATGGGGAATGTAGTGTGGTGGATAGAGCTGTATCCAGGTCTGAATCCCAGGCCCTGCCCTTGTTTCTCTGGGTCCCTAGTAGAGCTGTGTACTCTTTTGGAGCCTTAATTTTCCCACTAGTTAAATGGGTACAGCATACCTACTTACTGCCTGAGAAGACTTGAGGCTATCGTGAGTCACTCCATGTTAAAGCCTAGTACAGAGCCTCCCCTTGAGAGGTTCTGAGTGATTTTCTTTCTTCCTTTCTCCCAATGCAGATTGACCTTGCCATCGATGGTGCTGATGAAGTAGATGCTGACCTCAATCTCATCAAGGGTGGTGGGTGAGTGTCATGGGGACTTGGCTGCTGGAGGCTGTGTGCCAGGCAGGGCTTAGCAGAGCAAACTAAGGTGCAGAGTTAACAAATGACTGTGGGGATGTGGGTGAGCTTATCTTCTAGGACATTATTAGCTTCTGGCCTTAGAGTTGGAGTGGCAGTTCTGGACTTTAGCAGGGACCTGGTGACGAGAAGCCTGGAGCTCTTAATGGGTTGTTGGTGTATCTCCATGATGTTCTGTTAACTTGTGCTTCATTCTGGGTCCGTGAAGCAGGAAGGTGTCACCCGGGAAGTGGGGGAGACTGGGGAACTGGAACGTGTCACCTGTTTGAAGGGAAGTCACTTCTGCTCCATCTGATTCAAACTTTGAGAACTACACGGACTAAACCATACATGTGACTAGGCTGGAATAGGTCTGTCTACACCAGTGTGTGACTTCATATTAAAGCTGCGTGAAGTTAAGAGTACATTTCTTTATCTATATGGAAGACACTTACTCCTTCTTTTTTATTGTGATTTAGGTGTAAGTTTACAGAGTGAGTTAATTTCTCGTTAAATAGTTAATAACAGGCTGTTTTGTTGCATTGGTTGCTAACTTTGGGATGTCTCAGCATTCCTCCCCATTCCACCCCCAATTCCCACCTTCCATTTGTCCAGCTTTCCTCTCCCTTCCTGCCTTCTTGTCTTCCGTTTTGGGCTGGTATGCCCATTAGTCTTGTAGACGTGATTGAACAGTGAAGCACATCTGTCATGTGTGTTACTGTTTGCTCCATAAAACAAACAAAAGACTCATTCCTGTTGACTTGATTCTGACTCGTAGCGACACCATGGGACTGTAGAACTGCCCCACAGAGTTACAAAGGAGCTCCTGGTGGCTTCAAACTGCCAACCTTTTGGTTAGCAGCCATAGCACTTAACCACTGCACCACCAGTGTTTGCTCTGTAGACTCATCTAATCTTTGGCTAAAGAGTAAACCTCAGGAGTGACTTCATTATTGAGTTAAAAGGGTGTCCTTATGCCATACTCATGGGACTTTTCTGGCCTGTCAGACCAGCAAGCTTGATTTTTTTTTCTTGTGAATTCCAGTTTTGTCCTATATGTTTTCCCTACTCTATCCAGGACCCTTGTCTGTGATCCCTTCCAGAGTAGTTGGGTGGTAACCAGTACCATCGATTTGTTCTGGCCAGTGTCTACTGGAGGTTGTGGTAGCTGCGACTGCATTAGTTCTTTGCACTAATATTTTCCTTGTGTCTTTGGTCTTCACTCTCTTTTGCTCCACCTGGAATGAGACCAGTAGTTGTAGCTCAGACAGCCGCTCAGAAGATTTTAAGACCCCGGTTGATACTCACTACAGTTGGAGCTAGAACGTTTTCTCTATAGACTGTGTGTCCCGTTAGAGCTAGATGTCCCCCGAGATCATAGTCCCTGGCTCCCAGCCCAGTAGCTGGATCTCTCAGGGAGATGACATGAGTCTGTGAAGCTTCAGTGATTTTGCCTTGGTCAAGCTGTACTGCTGACTTCTCTAATACTGTGTACTGTCTTACCTGTCACCAGAGTTACCACTCACCTACTGTGTGGTCAAGTTGTATTAACTTTTCCAGTAATGTGCACTGTCTTACCTGTCACCAGAGTTACCACTCACCTGCTATATGGTCAAGTTGTATTAACTTTTCCAGTAATGTGCACTGTCTTACCTGTCACCAGAGTTACCACTCACCTACTGTGTGGTCAAGTTGTATTAACTTTTCCGGTAATGTGTACTGTCTTACCCGTCACCAGAGTTACCACTCACCTACTGTGTGGTCAAGTTGTACTGACTTCTCCGATAATGTGTACCGTCTTAGCTGTCTCCGAAGTTACTGCTTACCTACTGTATGGTTAGTGCTTTTCCCTCTCCACCTCTCCCTCACTCATAACCAGTGAAGATCATTTCTTGCTGTGCGGAAGCATTTTCATGTGTCTTTGTAGTAGTGGTGAGGTCTCTTACAGTTTTGGTCTTCTTGTGATTGATTTATTTCACTTAGCATTTTTCAGTGAGCATACTGTCTTCCAGATTCATCTGTGCTGTGAGGGGTTTTGCAGATTCCGCATTGTTCTTGATCACTGTGTAGTATTCCATTGTGCGTAGATATCATGGTTTGTTCTTCTGTTCATCTGATAGTAGGTACTTAGGTTGTTTCCATTTTGGGGCTATTGTGAATAATGCTGCCATGGACATGGGTGTCTTGTGCCTATCTGTGTGATAGTGCTGATTTCTCTGGGATATATTCGTAGGAGTGAGATTTCTGGATCATACAGTACTTCTGTTTCTAGCATTTTAAAGAAAGTGCCACATTGGTTTCCAAAATGACTGTACTATTTTGCATTCCCACCAGCACGTAAGAGTTCCAAATCTCCCTACAGCCTCTCTAGCATTAGTTATTTGCTGTTTTTGTGATTTCTGCCAGTAATGTTGGCTGAGACAGTATCTTGTGATAGTTTTGATTTGCATTTTTATAGTGGCTAATGATCATGAGCTGAGCATTTCCCCGTGTGTGTTAGCTGCCTGAAGACTTCTTTGGTTTCTAGCCTTTGCTCAGATTTCAGTTGAGTTTTTTGTCATTCTATTCTACAGGTATTGGATTTTCCTGTAGATTTGAAGATCAGACCTTTGGTGGATATGGCATAGCCGTTTTGTTTCCCCAGTCTGTAGGTTCTCTTCTTACTCTTTGGTGCTGTCTTTTGATGACCTCAGTGCTTAGTTTTGAAAAGATCCCATTTATCTAGCTTATCTTCTGGTGTTTGTGTGGTGTTCATTATGACTTGTATGCTGCTCATGCCATGTACTGGAACCGGCAGCTGTAGCTATTGTGCACCCGAGGGCTGGGCTTATGGGAGCCTGCTCCTGTGATTACCGGCTGAGAGAGCCGGGGTTTCTCTTGGAGCTGCAGCTGGCAACTGTGGTCATCCTAGCCACGGCGTGCCTTCATTCAAGCTCCGTCTCCTGCTGGGGATTTCATGGAGGTGCCTTTCTTATGGGGGGGCTGTTGGCTTTGTTCCAGAATGGCAACCCTGAGTCATGCTGTTTAGTCAGGAGTCTCTACTCCGTATCTCTATTTGTTCCCCATTTTCTGTCAATTTCTTCTAATAATTTAACCCTTCGCTTAAGGCTCAGGGTTCCACAATGCACATCTATGTCTTGTTTTTTTTTAGCAGGATGGCCTAGTGCTGGATTTGGGGAGATATGATGAGGGAAAAAGGCAAAGTCCTGTTGGTTCTTACAATCAGGCAGACCTTTGAGTGAGTCATTTTTTTTCCCAATCACTTTATTGTTTATAGGACATTTTCATAAACATTCAGCCCTGGGCCCTGATCCCCTGACTCAGGGTCCTGTGTGCTCCAGCTCATCACTTCAACTGTCAGCTGATAGGATAGGTTGTTCCAGGCTTCCCTTCCTTCTGCTCAGGCCATATCCAGATGACATCTCCCTATACACACAGTGCTTCTTTTTGGGATTATGGGATTATGGGTGGCCTGACTAGGAATCGTTGTCCAGTTTTGAGGTCTCCTGGATACAGGCCAGCCTCGTTATAGTTTATTTAGTAGAAGTAGCATGACAGGGCTGGGTATGTCCCCCTTAAAAATAAAAGGTTACTTGTAAGTACTAGAATAGAGCTGGTTTGGGTCTCCAGCATCTGACCTTAGTTTCCACATTGAGTTTTGTTTTGTTTTTTCTTAATTGTGTGTTCATTTGGTTCCTCCTGTTCTCAGAGGCTGCCTGACTCAGGAGAAGATTGTGGCCGGCTATGCCAGCCGCTTCATTGTGATTGCCGACTTCAGGTATGGTGTCCAAGGTTCTGAGCTGCCTACAGAAGAAATAAACTGGGTCTTGGGCTTCATCTCCGTTTTAGAGAGGGGAAAATAAAGAAATGGAGAGACTGCGTGATTTTTTACATCTTAAGGACTGGTGGCTGGACTTAGGCCAGAGTCCAGAGTGATTTTATGTGCTGCGTTCACACTAAAAGTAGATCTGCTAATTCATCATCCCCTCTACAGTGTCAGCTCTCTTTCACATGCATATTGGAAGGGGGTGGAGACAGATGCTGTCCCTGTTAGCAGCATGTTGTATTGTCACTTGCTTGATCCTCACAGGGATCCTGAGGGAGAGCAGGGCAGGCCATGCTCAGGTGCAGTGATCCAGCCCAGCTTCTCCTGAGGTCAGGGATTGCCACGTGGACTTGTCTGTGACCAGGCATCTGATAGATGACACTTGAGTTGAGTATGTTAATTAGACACATGTGTATATGTATTATGAAATGTTACACCTGTACATGGACATACATGATGTAATAGATTCCTGTATGCCCACAAGCCAGCCAGGTCACATTTTAACATTTTCATCATGCTGACTTCAAATATCTCATCTTCAGTACTGAAACAACCAACACTTTTCTTGTGTATTTTGTCCCTAATCACTTCCTGTGCCCTCCCACCGTGTCAGTAACCCCATTCTTGAATTTAATGTTTGTCTGTCCCATTAAGCCTATTTTCTTTTCACTGTGCTTTTTGTTTTTTTTCTTTTCAGGAAAGATTCAAAGAACCTTGGTGATCAGTGGCATAAGGGAATCCCCATTGAGGTCATCCCGATGGCCTACGTCCCGGTGAGCCGAGCTGTGACCCAGAAGTTTGGGGGTGTGGTGGAACTGCGGATGGCTGTCAACAAGGCAGTAAGTGGCTGGGAGGTGTTTGGAGGGTGTCTTAGTTCTCGGGATGGTATCCTTTTTGCTTTGTTAGGTCCACAGTGTCTAGACCAGGAGAATGGGTTTTCGAATTTTTAAATCAATTTGCTGTGGAGAGCTGAGTTTTTAGTTTCTGTGTTCAAGCCCATGTTTAATATATTACGTATCCCCTGTGCAGGTGGGAGAAACCTTCTTTCTATCCCTTAGGTCTGTGAGACCTGCCATTCAAGCTTGAGACCTCTATGTGGCATGGCCTTCCCTGGTGTGGAGCACTAAGCACAGGCTTTTGGAAATTCCTGGGGCAGAACATATTTTAAGTTCCATGATGTAGTGTAATTTTTGTCTCTTTCTGTGGTCTAAATGTGGAAAAGAGTAAGATTTTGTAAAGATTTTGTAAATCTTTCCCCAGGAATGCACTCCACACACTTAGTCCAGGGTGTTTCCCATCAACTTCTTAAATTGGTCATATAGAATTTTTTCTTCTTCTTGCTTTTCATTAACAAATAAGTAAAAGTCGTAATCCCAAAACTAACTGTAGAGATAACTATGTAAACATTTTGAAAGACAGAGAAAATAAAGGACCTGTAATTCTACACTGACGCGGTAGTGTTTTGGCATACCTTCTTGCCAGTTTGTTTCGGTGACTGTTACAAGGCAGACCTCATTGTGGGGGTTGTGCCGAGCTCGACTGTTTTGTGTAGCTTGCAGCGGAGAGGTGGGGAGAAGGTGACTGAGGTTCTCTCATAGCTGGAGTCAGTCTTGTATGGACCCCAGGATCAGTCTTCATAGCTCTCTTAGACGCGCTCTCCCCCCCCACCCCGTGAGCCATCAGCTCTTGCGTTCCTGAATTACCAGCATGCTTTTCTGTGGGGTGGCCAGCTTGTCCAGAGCTGCTGCGGACTTCAGAGTTGACGCACCCAAACGAACCCTGCCTCTTGGACGCCAGAACCTTTCCCTGTACCCTGTCTTTTTGGTGACATGACCTGATTAAGGGGATGTTGTAACAGGTACAGCAGCACTGTCCTTTTTTTCAATAGACTCTATTTTTGTTCTTATTTTTTATTGTAAATTAATAACAGTTTTACAGTCTATGTCGTGTTATGTAATACCCAAAACTTTCATCTCTGTTCTGTCCAAGCTGCCCTGCCCTTCCCTTTCCCCATGTGACAACGTGCTTCCCCTTTTGTTCAGAACTTCCCATGACCTTTTGACCAAGGTCTGGCCCTCCTCACCCAATCAGCTGAGCTCCCTCAAAGTGTCCCTCGGACAACCCTGGCAGCACTGTCTTTATTTCACACGATTCAGGACACTTAGTCTGAAGATGTGAGATTGTTGTGTAAAATGTTGGTAAGCTGTTGCTGCAGGTTTTCACTATCGTGTTGTTGTTGTTGGGTGCCGCTGAGTTGATTGTGCCTCATAGCGTCATGCAGTGGTCCCTGACTTGTCTGCAGGTTTGCATTCTGCAGCTTTAGTTACTCACGGTCAGTTGTGGTGTAAAAGGGTTCAGTGAGGAGTGTGATGAAATCTCAGACCGTCCTGCCTGGCGACCACATTCACATAGTATAGTATGTTATAATAATTTTCCTATTTTATTATTAGTTACTGCTATTAATCTCTTACTGTATCTGGTCTGTAAGTTAAACTTTATTATAGGTGTATATATATATAGAGTAAAACAGTCTATATAGCGTTTGGTACTATCTGCCATTTGAGGCATCCATGAGGGGTCTTAGAATGTATCCCTGCAGATAGCCAGCCAAGTGCTGTCGAGTCGGGTAAGTGGAGCTAATATAATAGCTCAGAATTGTTGAGTCCTTACAGTGAGTGCTCACTGTGGCAGTGCTTACACTTGAAACTTCATTTAAGCTTTGTGGCCACCTTAGGCAGTAGGTGTCATTGTCCCCCTTTGCAGTTGAGGAACCTCGGGCTCACAGAGGCTGATACCTCCTTTGAGGTCCCCAGCTCTGTGATCTGAAGACTCAGATCCAGATCTGTGTGACTCCAGGGGTTCTGTTCATTATTGTTTTATGGTGCTGCCTTATAGCAAAGCTGGATTGCTGGTTGGAGCAGGGTTAGTTATGAGGCTTCTTGTCTTTGCTTGTCACCACCTCTGCCTACCTGTAGCCACTGACTTGATGGTCAATATGGAATGTATATTCTAGGGTCCTGTGGTGACGGATAATGGGAACTTCATCCTGGACTGGAAGTTTGACCAGGTGCACAAATGGAGTGAAGTGAACACAGCTATCAAAATGATTCCAGGTACGTGAGTGGCCTTTGCTGGGCAGAGACCCCATGCCCTTCCTTATCATGCCCTGTCTGTAGCCACAGGAGACCCAAGGGAAGGGGGCTCCGGAAGACTCGGTTACTGAGAAGCACTTCCAGTGCACTGTTTGCGTGATGACTAACTTAGTGATGCCTGAAGTTTCTGCATTTGACCTTGGCCTCTCACCCACCCCAACCCCAGGAGTTCCTGTTGCTTACCTGCCGGCTTTGCTGGGTGTGCATTTCACAGCTGTTGTCTTTGGGATGGACCTAGAGGTGATGGATAGGCAGGGAACTTGATTTGAAGTAAGCCCACCGTTTCTGCATAGAGCCTACTGGTGGGAACAAATAATTAATTCACCCATGTTCACTGGACACATACAGGCAAGGTGCTGTGCCACATGTTTGTAAGGGATTTTCTGATCTGTATGATGTGCAGTCTGTTCTCAAGGAATTGATATAAATCTAGGGAAAGCGGATAGGAGGTGGTCATCTGTGCGGGGGGAATACCAGGAGTCTGGAATACACAAAGGTTGGTTCTTTTGGGGAGTTTGTGGTCGTTTTATGGTGCCTTTTCACCTACGCAGTAGCATGGCATGATCTAGGCACTATGCTGAGTATTTAAAATTGTCTTGTTTGATTCCACTTTCACAAGATAGCCACAGGGGAGGAAATGGGTCACGGTCAGTTAAGCATTTTGTGCAAAATCCACAACTCCTGAGGGGCATTGCCAAGGTTGGGGTCCTGCATTGTCTGCTTCCAAACCCTGGTTTTCAGTTCTTACTTCCTTGAGTGCCAGGCCCATGAGGGATGGTGTGGCTTGAATTTTTGGTGCATAGAGAATCTCTAATGCAGTTTGTGCCTGGGACTGATGGGATAGGGTTTGAGTGCTGGGATGAAGACTGAGTAGGCAGTGCAGAGATGAAGTAAGAGGGGCTGCTGGAAACCCTGGTGGCATAGTGGTTAAGTGCTGCAGCTGCTAACCTAAAGGTTGGCACTTTGAATCTGCCAGGCTCTCCTTAGAAATTCTATGAGGCAGTTTTGCTCTGTCCTGTAGGGTCACATGAATTGGAATCGACTCAATGGCATTGGATTTGGTTTTGGTTTTTGATACAGAGTTTGTACAAGGGCACCAAAAAGAGACAGATTTGAGAGGTGTCATTCATACAATACCAAGAGACTAATTCTGTAACCAGGAATATTCCATGTGATGAAGGATATGTGGTGTGGAAATGGTAAGGCAAAACCCCCCAAACTGAACCCGTTGCTATTGCGTTGATTCCACCTTGTAGTGACATTATAGGACAGCATGGAACTGCCCCACAGACTTTCCGGGGAGCAGCTGGTAGATTTGAACTGCCAACATTTTGATTAGAGCCAAGCTCCTATCCACCGTGCCACCAGTGAAGCAGACAAGGTCATTATAGCAGAGTATAGTGGCTAAGAGTGGATTCTGGAGCCAAGTGCCTGGGGAAGGGGCCGACCCCAACCGTGCTTGAGCAGTGGAGCCTCTGAGTAGGTAGTTAACTGCAGACATGTTGACTCTGTGCCTCAGTTTCCTTATCTGCAAAAAGGACCAACCTTGTAGGGTTGCTGGTAGAAGTAAATGAGTTAAAGCAGTGCCTAGCACATGAGGAAATGTTGGTTGAATGAATACATCTCTAGGAAGAAATGATACTGTCTTCACTGTTTATTAGGTATATATGACCTTCTAAGTTATCTGTGCTAGTTGGGAATAAAATCTGTGAATGTGTGACCAGCTAGTTCTTCCATCCCCATTTTATTCTATTTGAGTCTTCTGTTGACAGTATATTAAGTGAAAAAAGATTAGTTCAGTTATACCTTTTCTTAGTCTTTCTTGTTAATGGAGGAGTTAAAGAACCAAGAAAGAGGAGGAAGAGAAGGCAGATATAAGGGTCGCTGTTGGAACTGGAGAGTTGGCCCCTGATGAGAACGCTTCCAGACCCAGCTTCTAGACCCAGCTGACCGGTAGAGGACGCTCCTCGTCCTCTCTGCTGTTCTTTTGTAGGTGGGTTTCTGGCAGTTCCCACTAGGTGGCGATGTCCTCCTTCCCAGACCTTCCGGGCTGAGAGAGAGCTGGCTTTTGCCTCAACTTAGCTCTCTGCTTTAGTCAGTAGAATCTAAATCTTAGAGAGGTTCAGTTTTCTTGGAGACCTAAACTGAGGAAAATGATAAAAGAGAGGCTGGCTGTTAAGTAATGATCCATCATGACCGTCAGATGGTTTGTTTTGTCTTTTCTCTTCCTGATTTGGTTCATCAAACCTGGTGCTGGACCAAGTCCGAGGAGAAGCAGGCTGAGTTTCCCTCTCCCTGTCTCCCTGCGCTTGTCCCCTGTGCCTCCATTTGTGTCTGCAACGATGCCTGAGGACAGCTGAGCTGGTGTGTGACTGCCCGCTGCCTCCTGAAAACAGAGCAGAGCAGCTCTTGACAGAGGGGCGAGAGCTCCCAGGCTTCTGTCCCCATGCTCATATACAGTGTCCTGTGTCCTTGTCCTGTGTGCATCCATTTGTGTCTGTGAGGACGCCTAGAGGACAGCTGTCCTGGTACCTCCATGCCCACTGCTTCCCATATACCCAGAGCAGAGCAGCTCTCGACAGAGGGGCCAGAGCTCTCGGGCTTCTGTCCCCATGGTCACATTTAGTGCCTTTTGCGCTGCCCACTGTATGGGGGTGGGGTGGAGGGTGAGGGGAAAGGAGGACGGTCATGTCTGCCTTTCAGGAACCTCAGGTGCTACTGTTTACCTGCTGTTTCTTTTTTTTTTTTAATTGTGATTAAGTGAAAGTATACAGTCTAGATCGTGTCCATCTGTCTGCAGCTCCTCTGTTCTCCCCATGCAGTGACAGCACACACCTCCTTTCCATTCCACACTTCTAGTGTCCCCTTAACAAGCATCTGTTTCTCCTCCTTTCTAGCCTCTTCTCTTCTGTCTAGAAAGAGACCAGTAGGACCACCTCCTATAAATGCATAGAACCATAAAGTACTCATACCGTGTAGTCGTACTGTGTCCCTGAGTCCTGTCCATTCTTGTGTGAAGGGTTGACCTCATTACTGGTTTCCAGTCAGGGACAGCAGCAGGTCTAGGGGCCTTGTAGCCATTAAAGAATCTTCTGTACATAAGTCCGTACAGCAGAGGTCTCATACAGTTTTTGTCCTTGTGCCGTGGACTAATTTCACTCAGCATAATGTCTTCAGTTGAAACCAGGTTACAAGATGTTCCTAAAATCATCAGTGTTCTTTATCATTGTGTAGTGTCCCGTTGAATATATCTACCATATTTTGTTTATCCATTCATCTATTGATGGTCATGTAGGTTGATTCCATCTTTTTGTTGTTGTGGACAGTGCAACAATAAACATTCATGTGCATGTATCTGTCTGTGTGACTGCCTTTATTTCTGTAGGATATATTCCAAGCAGTGGGATTACTGGATCAAATGGTAGTTCTATTTTTAGCTTTTTAAGAAACAGCCAAATAGCTTTCCAAAGAGGTTGTACCATTTTGCAATCCCCCTCTCCCCACCTGCTGTTTCTTTAAAGCCCTTGTGAATGTGTTTTGACTTCTCTTGAGTCAGTGGAAGGTACCACCTTGGTTAGTATTTGAAAAGGATGAGTCTTGAGGAACCACTTTGCCCATGTTGGGAAGCTCTAGGCATATGGGCCCATCTTGGTGTCAGGGACCTTGATGCATTTCAGAGGCTGTTCCCCCTGTCTGTCCAGCTGTGGTAGAGATGGCACCGCTGTTTCCTGCCCTGCCTACTTCCCTACCTACCTGCCTTACCTACTTGTTTTAGAAGCTTTGAGTTAATTTATCCTTTTGTTCTGACGTAGTTCATAGTTACAAAAGGTAAAGCTTCCCCCTCTGTCCAGCTGTTGGCTCTGGGGGCAGTCGGTGTTACCCAAACCATGTCCTCCTTAGGTGGCTTTCCTAGATACACAGGTGGCAGTGTGCTGTACACATGTCCGCTTCTAGCCGTTTCCCATCTGGGAAGTTACTTCATGGTGATACATAATAGGTAATTGTGTCAAGAGTGGGTATAATTTGCTTTTTTTTTAAAGAAAAGTAATGGCATGGTGTTCCATGTTATGGCTGTAGCATAGTTTAACCAGATTGCTAATTTCCCATCCTTTCCTGAAAGAGAGCTGCTAGATCAGAGGATAAGTATGTCTGTCGCTTTGTAAATGGTGCTAAACTGCCCTCCACAGATCACACCAGTTTATCCTTCAACCAGCAGCGACTTGTGCAGGTACCAGTTTCCCTACACATGGGATCTGGGTCTGCCATGTGCCCTCAGGCTTTTTCTCTGAGAGCTGAACAGAGTTATTGTAGTAAGTGGGTGCCTATTTGAACATTTTCAGTGAAGATTGCTTGTAGTTGTAATCAGTTCTCCTTGCTGAGTAGTAGTTGATCATAAGTGTGGACCCTGTGTCTGCCTAGCAGTTGTATATATGCCTGAGAGTAGAGTTGCTGGGCCATTGGGTATGAATACATTTACCTGTAGAAGATGCGTGAACAAATGTTGTCTTAGGTGGTTGCACTCCATCTATTTACAGGTATGTCCTTGCATCCTAGCTGTATCTTGTTGTAGTATGTCATTGCACTCCTTCTGGTTGGTATACAGTGGCATCTTGTTTAAATTTGAATTCCCTATTGATTGGTGAATTTGCATTCCCTATTGATTAGTGACTTTTTCTATTAGGATGTCTTTTTTCCTATTGATTTGAAGAGGAATTTATATATTTTTATATACATTTATTTGGTGTGTGTGTTACAAATGTCTTCATCCAGTCTGAAGAGATTTTTCAAGGCTGGTCACAAGATTGAAAACACCTGGCAGGGTCCAAGAACTGTTCAGAGGGTCTTGGAGAAAACGGCTTGCCATCTGATAGCTGACAGATGGAGAAGAGCCAGGCTCTTGAAGTGCCTGAAGGTGACCAGTCCAGGAAAAAGGAACCACAGCAGAAAAGGCCCTGAGGCCTGTGGTGTGTTTGGTGTAGAAAGAACAGCAAACCACAGTGGAAGGGGTGAAAGGATTGCAGGAAGGAGAGAACCAGGATCTCTTACTGGCCACGTGGGAGGGTAGGGGTACAGGTGTGTGATTTCTCCACTGCTGCTGGTCGTGGTGACTTCTGTTGACTCTGTGATCCATGGGTCTTCCCTTCGTGCCTTGGGGAACTAAGAGTTAATGGCCTCTTTCTGTCCTTGTCCTGCAGGCGTGGTGGACACAGGCTTGTTCATCAACATGGCCGAGAGAGTCTACTTCGGTATGCAGGACGGCTCGGTGAGCATGCGGGAGAAGCCTTTCTGCTGACCCTGCGGGAGAGGACTGTGTTCACCTTGTGTCCCCACCCACAGCTGAGGTGGACCTGCCTCCCCAGGAGCCTTTGCCTTAATGTGTCTATGCCAGGCCGACGCTGGCGGGGGTGGGCGGGGCCGAAATCCAGTCTTCTCAAGTATTGTTGTTAATGTCTTTTTAAAAAGAGAAATATAAACATATATATTTTTACTATTAAAAGCACTGATTTTTTTTTTCTAATAAAATAGCACTTGATTTCATGTTTTATATGAAACATTTACCAAAAAAGAGAAGGAAGGGGCTGCTGGTTAAGCTTCTGAATTGGGTTAGCTGAGGAATAAAAATCCAAACTTTTCTTGAAGCCGGTCAGATGAAGGGCCCAACTGACAGCCATTTCCTGATGCCTTACTGGAAACTGGTTTGTTTACTGTTCTGCTGCTCCGTTTTGATTTGTTTTTGTTGTGATTGTGTTTAATACTCAAGTTACATGGTCAGATTAGGTTTCCAGACATCTGCAGAATGGAGCAGTGTGGCGGGTGATGACGTGGAGTGGCAAGTGGCAGAGGACCATGGGCCGTGGCCGTGCTTTGGGTAAGGTCAGGCGGGCCTGCTCAGGCCCCTGCTGTTGGGGGCTGTCACCTGAGTCAGCTGCCAGCACTGCTGCAACGCATCTGCAAACTGTGAAGTACTTGTTTTTATAAATCATTTTCTGTTGTTGTTTGTATTTTTTCTGTTCTTTCTTGTTACTTGCACAGTCTGGCATCAGGCGTCATCACTTCTTTGTATTGTGTGAAGGTTGAAATAAAACAGTATGGTGGTGCCATTTCGAGTCTGTCTTCATTATAAAATGTGTGGTGGTTTTCTGATAAAAATGAAGATGATTTTGCTCATCTACTTTGCACAGGACCTTTGGTGAGGGATGGAACTCACTCAGGAAATCTTGAGCCAGAAGGGGTCATTTTTTTTCCTTATCTTTGGGAGAGCTGGATTTCCTAAGACATGTTTATTCCTTTTTTAAATATTGTGCTTTAAGTGAAAGTTTACAGTTCAGCCAATGTGCCATAAAAACCCTGCCCACACACACCTCTCTGCAGCTCGAGTGCTCCCCCCGCCCCATGGCAGCACACTTCTCCTTTCTGCCCTGTACTTCCTGCATTCAGCCAACTCCTGTGCCCCCTGCCCCTGCCCCCCACCGCCATCTCACCTTTGGTCGGGCGCTGTGCCCACAGTTTCATGCATCCTGCACACTCTGCCAGCATCACTGATGTGTCTTCTAGTCTAGTCCAGTCTTTGTCTAGAGAGTTGACTTTGGTACTGGCCTCAGCTCTGAGCTAGCTGTGAGTCCAGGTGCCTTGTCCTGAGGGGACCCTTCAGGATGTTGGACCATCAAGTCTAGTCTTTTGATAGGGTTGTAAATCTGTATTCTTGTTTTGACTCCCACTGTGTCAGGGAGTCTGTTGTGTTCCCTTTCAGGGCAGTCATTGGTGGTGGCGGGGCACCATCTAGTTCTTCTGATCTCATGGCTGTTATAATCTTCTGATCATATGATTCTTTCCATCTTCTGGTGTATATTTTCCTCATGTCTTTGATGTTCTTCATTCCCCTCTGCTCTGGGTGGCTTGGGACCAGTTGATGCTCCTTAGATGGGCAGCTTGCTAGCTTTTAAGATCCCAGGTGCCAATCACCAAAATGGGATGCAGAACGTTTCCTTCAAAAAAAAGTTATGTCAGTTGACCTAGCTGTAATCTGAAACCGTGGTCACCAGACCCTTGACCCTGCTACTCTGACCTTTAAAATACTGGATTATTTAGGAAACCTGTAAGTTTTTGGTGTAGTCCAGCATTGTTAATCACTGTCAAGGAAGTGTTTATTCTGTAGACCTTTGTTATGACATTCATTTGGTAATGGGGAAGAACAGCTGAACAAGGTCACAAATTATCCCCAAGTTTTATGTTAGACCATCTTTAGTAAGCAGTAAAGTGGGTAGCCTTAATTTTCAGCTTGACACATCTTCAGGCAATTTGTCAAATAAGCAGTGGCCAAAAGAAACTAATCCCTTTGTTGTAAAGTTGGTTCTAAGTACAGTGACCCTATAGGACAGAGTAGAACCACGACATAGAATTTCCAAGTAGCGGCTGGTGGATTTGAACTGTTCACCTTTTGGTTATTAGCCAAGGTCTTAACCACTGTGTCCTTAGGGCTTCCGTAAGCAGTAAAGTGCCAGAAAACAGCCCACAGGTAGGAAAAAGGAGAGGCCATGGTCAGCTCCGTAATAACCCCAGTCAGGACTGTGTCCTGTTGTTGGAGGTGTTTATTGGGGGAGTTCCTGTCTCTATGCTAACTTGGCATATTACTTGAAAGATCGTTTCTCTCTCGCTTTCAGTTCTGAAGCTTGGAAAATAGCTACCAGGCTTTTGGGCATCTAAATTCCTGCTAAAACATACTAGAGAATTAAAAAGTTAATGAGGAAAGAGTATTAAAGAGGACTTGATTGAATCAAACTCACATTTTATTCAAAGGTGTGAGTAAGCATGGGAGTGGACACCACAGTTTATCAGTGCTTAAGGCCCTCCTATACCTTATTCAGGGCCTGCATGTGTACTGGGCCTAAAAACACAGATTTCAAGTCATCCAGCTAGGATTTGAATCGCAGGCCCACTGTTCTTTAGCTGTGTACTTTGGTCTCAGAATTTTTACCTGTAAAATGGAAGTAATAAAAATGCCTCCACACAGTAAAGTGCTCAGAAGTTAGCCTTTTAAAAAACATTGTTACTTTAAGCAGCGGTTTACAGAACAAACTAGTTTCTCATGGAACAGTAGTACGCGTGTTTTATGACATTGGTTGACCACCCTACAGCGGGTCAACACTGCTTCCCCCTTGGGTTCCCGGTTAACAGCTTTCCTGTCCCTTCCTGCTGTCTAGTCCCTGCCCCTGGGCTGGCATGCCCCTTGAGTCCTAGAATTAATATTTACAGTGTCCATTAAACCCTTGTGGCATGAATTTTTAATGCTAAAGTTACTTGAAGTGGATTTACGTGTGTTTAGGGATGAAACTAAACAAGCCTAGTTTCTGAAAAACACCTGCAGTGCTCATGTAAATTTTCAGTGGGTCTCACAGGTGTTCACATTGTGGCTGAACTGTGGGTCCTTTGAGTGTCGCTGTGAAGTTTTTGTTTTTTGTAACTCATAGAAAACAAAACATCACCTTTTTAGGCACACAGCATTTGCTCTGGAGGTCCGTTATTGATTATATTCTTTAGTAAAATTGTTAATTGACTGAGGTCTTGGTGGAAATCCATTGAATAGAAAAACAATTTGGGGTATGTGATACATCTGAAGAGCACCAGAAGACTCCAAGTTTGGTATTTGGGAGGGGGTTATAACCATAAATGGCCATACTTCTGGAGGCATCAGATGAAAGAATTACTTGGGTTTGAATAAAATTGATTCCATTTTGGTTTCAGCTGGGGCGTTTCAAAGTTTTGATCTCTTAATCAAACATTGTCCAAGATCCTGTCATGTGCCATTCCCTGCTGGGTATTAGAGGGAGGGACAGGATTGGGCATGGAGATGATTAAAAAAAACACCTCTTGTCTCCAGATGCTTCCAGCCTGGTGAGCAAGACAGACCTGTTGCCAGAGAAATGCCATCGTAGAGGAGTAGCAAGGTGCAGGAATGTTGCAAGATTTTAAATGGACTTAGGGGAAAGGGGAGTGATGCAGTGGGAACAGTGGTCATCAGGTGAGTGGTGACAGCTGCTTGCAAGGTAGTTTTAATGTACCCGTTTATGGTAGGAGAGCAGGCTGAATGGGACAAGTTACTTGGTCATAGTCCTCAAACTGATTAGTACGCAAGCCATCCTGGAACCTCTAGTTTTACATCTCTGGGAAGATGCTATTAAACTGGCCATTAGAAGTGCTATGTTGGGAGTTTTTATGGGAAAAAAACAGTGGATACCTGTAGTTTCAGGAGGGTAACTAAGCTGAGGAGGACCTTTACTTGGATTGGTGTTTTTATTATTTTAATAGTTTCAACCTTTCTCTGAAGGTGGTGAGGGAGGAGCAAGGAGGGCGCTGTCACCTCTAAACACTGTGCTGGACATTGTGCTGGGCCTTTCCGCTGTTGCCTTGCGATAACTTTATGGTATTAGTTAAGCACCATAAGAAGCAGGCTCACTTTGAGTCACTTGCTCAGGTTACACCTGGAAAGCAGGCCAGACTGACCTGTTTCCAGACCTTGCTCCTTCTTGAAGCCAGTGATAGGGCTCTGAATGGTTTGTGTTCCTTAACTGCTGGGTCCGTTAGTGGTAACTTGAGTCACAAGTTTGTTACAGAAGTTTGTGAGTGGTTTATGTGTGTGTATAGGTTCATGGTCAGGTTCTGCTTTCCCATGAGTTTCCTTTAGTGTGAAAGGAGTGGAACATTGCACATAGCCTAGAGCTGTTGGGTATCACTAAGTCAGTTCCAACCCGCAACCCTGTGTACAACAGAATGAACACTGCCTGGTCCTGCGCCATGTCCACAGTTGTTTTTATGTGTAAGCCCATGGTTGTAGTCACTGTGTCAGTCCATCTTGAGAGTCTTCTATTTTGTTGATGTCTTCACTCTACCAAATGTGATGTCCTTTTCTAAGGATTGACCCCACCTGACAACATGTCCAAAGTATGTAAGATGTAGTCTTGGCATCCTTGATTCTAAGGAACACTCTGGTTATACTTATTCCAGGACAGATCTGTTTGTTCTTTTGGCAGTCCATGGTGTATGCAATAGTTTTGAATATACCAGCACCACAATTCACAGGCATCATTTCTTCTGTGTTCCTTATTCATTGTCCAGCTTTCTCATGCAGATAATACAATTGAAAATATAATGGCTTGGGTCAGGTGCACCTTAGTCTTTAAGATGACATCTTTTCAACACTTTAAAGGGGTAGATCCTGGGAAAATTGACCTTGCACCAATGATGTGTGTAGAAATCACCTTTTGTCACTCTGTCATAAAACTTGACAACTGTTGTCTTTTCTCCTCCCTCTCCCCTGAGTTTGTCTGTCTTTTGTGTGATCAGGCACAGTGATAATCATAGGCATTGCTAGCCTGGAAAAGGGTGTTGATGGCTAAGAATTATTAATTCCCCTTAGCCAAAGACCGTGAAGAAAGCCTCACCATGGGAAGTCGTGGACTGTTTCTATCAGAGGATATTAGGACTTAGAGGATTTGCACTTATTTTGGTGTTTGGGGGAGGGCTTAAGGAAGTGGGGCATTGCTGTGGATTGGAGGCTGTCAGGAAGCAGGCTAATTCTGGGATTCGGTGTCTTAATCATTCTCTCCTACAAGGGAAGAAGAATGGAGTGAGCTTACAACACCCGTGTAAAAAGTAGCAGTCACTCCATAACCAGGATGGGGTAATATTTGGTTGGTTTTATGGCCTGGTCTATGTCCCTGTGTATTTGTGATCAGAATTGATTATGCGTGCTCTTATTGTTGCCTTGATTCTTCGTGGTCACTGAGTGGTCTTATCTGATGTGGATATTCAGTGAAATTATGTTCAACAGGAGAACTTCGCAGCCTAACTGATAGAGACAGGCCAGCTGCTAGCTATCGGGGCTGGTTTTCATTCGCAGGATATGACTGATCCCAGAATCACAGAGAATCTATAGTATTTTGTAGCTGACTCTTCCCCTCTGTTTAACCAGCAGATGCTAAAGATTTCCTGCCACTGGAGAATGGGAATCAGGCTACATATCTGTGGCTCTGTGGTGTGGTTCTAGCCCTCATAGATGTCTTTGATACCATAGCATTGCTTCTGGTGAGTTTCTTCTCAAATGCTTGATTTGTTCACTTCCTGTTACACCTAGCAGCTGATGCAGTGGAATACAGGATTGCATCAGCCTTCACTCTCCACTACCCCAGTAATCAAATGATGTTTTTGATACAGGTTCAGTGCCTTCACTTTTTTAGTAACTGAGTTATGTTGCAAGGCAGCAAAACACTGATACAGCCTAGAGTTCAAACGTACCAAGTTGGCCTCAGCAAATAAACAATATTGAGGAAATGATAGTGTATAGTGGTGCTTTGAGTAGGATGAAATCATGGCATTGAACTTGGGGAGTGGGTTGAAGAAAGAGTCGAGAAAGGAATAGAAAAGTCTCTCCTGGAAAAGGAAACCCCAGTTGTCTGTGGGCAGTGAATGCGTTATGCAGTCTGATGAATAAAATAAAGTCCCTGTCGAAACCCCATTCTGTTAGGTCGGGTCAGCTGTGAGATGGGAGAGAAAGAGGTTCTAGCTCAGGAAATGGAAGGCCTGTCTGGCCAGTGGAGGTAAGTTTTCTGAATGTCTCCCTGATGATGCAGAGAGAAATACATGTCAAGGCTGGTTTAAGGGTCTCCCAACCTGAGTTTCAAACCAGGAAGATTGTACTTGTCCTAGTTTTATCTCACCAAGAATTTGGTGGGACAGTGGTTAAGAGCTACAGCTGCTAATAAAAGGTTGGCAGTTCAGATCCACTAGTTATTCCTTGGAAACCTTATGGGACAGTTTTACTCCATCCCGGTGGGTTGTGATGAGTTGGAGCTGATGATAGTGGGTTTGTTTTTGGTATCCATGTTGAATAGGACTGAGCTATATAACTGATATAATATTAAGGAAAAGATAGTGTGTGACTTCTGGGGCAAGGACATTAAAACTCAATCAAACCCACTGCTTTTGAGTCAATTATGACTCCTAGCAACACTAGGTCATAGTAGAATTGCCCCATAGAGTTTCCAAGAAGTGCCTGGTGCATTTGAACTGCTAGCCTTTCGGTTAGCACTTAACCACTACACCACAAGGGTTTCTCATTGTGATTTCTGCCTACTTGCCCTTGGATAATTGAAGAGAGCAAATACCATATTGTGAGAACACTCCAACAACCCTCTGGACAGGTTCACATGGTGAGAAGCTGAGTACCCTTGCCAGTGGCTGGCCAGCTTTAACTTACTGACATATAAGTGAGTCATGGTGAAAGCTCCCAGCTCAGCCTTTGGATCACTGCAGCTCTGGAGGACGTCTTGAGAGCAACCTCATGAGAAATCTTGAGTGAGCCAGAACCAACCAGCTAAGCCATTCCCAAACTCCTGATTCACGGGAACAGTACAAGAGAATAATTGTTTACAGTTTGAAGCTGCTGAGTTTTGGAGCCGTTTGTTCACAGCAATAGGTGGCTAATGGAGAGCTGGGGTAGGAAAGGAAGTAACACATGAGAATAAATATAGTTGTCTGTCATATAAGGAGGCCTGGTGCACAAATGACTGAGCACTCAGCTGTTAACTGAAAATATTGATGGTTCAGACTCACCCAGCAGCTCTGTGGAAGAAAGACCTGGTGGTGATCTGCTTCCACAAAGATTATAGCTATTATTCTTGTCATATGGGGTTATTATGAGTCAGAATGGACTTGATGACACATAAAAACAACAATCAGTTATATGAAGCAAGGTAGTGTTTTGCAGGACAGATTATACATAGGAGTGAAAAATATGACAATAACACAAAGTGGGAAGGGGATTGACAAGCAGGACAGCACAGGTGTGTTCACGAGCAGCACTGCTCGATAGATACAAGGCCACATGTATAATTTTAACTCTTCTAGTAGCAACTTTACAAAGGTTAAAAGAAATGTTAAATTAATAAACATTTAAATTTAACTCCAAATGTAAAAATTATTTTAACATGTAACTAATATTTTACATTTCCTCCTTTTTTTTTTCTGAGTCTTTAACCCCAAAGCATCTGTGATTTTGTGTTACTATGGTGGCGTGTGTGTTGCCATGACACTGGAAGCTCTTCCACTAGGACTCAGCTGAGCTCCCAGACTAAGACTAGGAAGAGCCTGGTGGCCTACTTCTGAAAAACACTAGCCAGTGAAAACCGTAAGAATAACAGTGGAACACTGTCTCATATAATGCTGGAAGATGAGCCACTCAACTTGGAAGGCAATCAAAATATGACTGGAAGAGCTGTCTTCTCAAAGTAGAGTTGACCTTAATGACATGGATGGAGTCAAGATTTTGAGACCTCACTTGCTGATGTGGTATGACTCAAAATGAGAACAGTTATCCACTGATAATAGGAATGTACCATGTATGAAGTTTAAATCTAGGAAAATTGGCAATTGTCAAAAATGAAATGGAAAACATAAATGTATATGTCCTAGGCATTAGTGAGCTGAAATTGTCTGATTTTGACCATTTCTGAGTTGGAAAATTATATAATCTACTATGCTTGAATGACAAATTGAAAAGGAATGGTGTTGTATTCATTGTTAAAAAGAACATTTCAGGGGCAGGGCCAGGAAGTCAGAGTAGACGAGTGCTTCCCATGACCCTTCTAACAATAAAGACCCCCCCCAAAATGAGTCCAGTGCATATGACATCCTAGGAGTCCCGAACATCAAAGGCAGAATTGAGAAATTGGACTGAGCAAAGAAGAAGGGAGAACACCATCAGAAGCACGTAGAACTCCATAGACTTGACCTGCTGGGAGGCAGCCACAGCTGCAGTGTGGAGGTTGGTGGGTTTTAGCTTCAGTGATGGGGATTGGAGAATCTACTTGTGCCTCTGGAGGTGAGGGACAGCACCAGATCTTTGAAAGCTGGGTCTTTGTGGCGTGTCTCATGTGGCTCTGGATTGTTCCTTCTGTGGTGGCCTGTCTCCCTTCACCCAGTGCTCCTCATCCTTTCTCTGGGCTGTACCTAGTGCTGGAGTCTGGTGCCATTAGCTGAACCAGAAGTAGAACTCTTCAAGCCCATCCTGACCCATTCTTCTCCTCCCTTCTTTGCCGCTGCACCTGTCTCTCGAGTCTGACACAATTAACTGAGCCAGACTAGGACTCCTTAACACCTCCCTGAGCAATTCTCTGAGATTTGGAGGGGGAACTAGTTTAGCACACTAAGGGAAGGAGGAAAAAAGAGAAAAAAATTTCTGCTGACTCCCCTAAGGTGGGAAAATCAGAGCACAGATTGTTCCTTCACATAGATTCAGATATAAGGAGATATCAGGGGGATGCCAGTTAAGTTTGTGAACTCATCCTAGAAAAAGTGCTATGTATCTCATTGCTAAATATCACTACAGTCACCTTTGAAGTACTCCACTTGGGAAGCTATGCACCAACACCAGTGGCTAGTCCACCCTTCAAAGCAATTTTGAAACTCTTGCTGGAATGGCCATCAGAGCTGTCATCGTATTACCCTTGATGTAATGTCGTATTTTCAATATTTCCTTTAATCTTTGGGTAAAGAAAAAAGTGATTAGGGGCCAGATCAAGTGAGTAGGGAGGGTGTTTACTGGCTAAAAACTCCCTTACAGACAACTATATAATTAAGTTCGTGGACTTGCTACTGCCACTGTGCACAATGGCCATTCCAGAAAGTGCCAAAATTTCTTTGGAGGGTGGGCTAGGTGCTGTCATCAGCGCATCGCTTCCCAAGGAGAGTACTTTGAAGGTGATTGTAGAAATACTCAGGAATAAGATATGTAGCACATAGAACAGCTATGTTCACAAGCTTAATTGTCAGGCCTCATATGCCACCCTCACAGATGCTCAGGGATGACTGATAGCTTTTGCCTTTCTCTGCAGTGGCAGCCAGACACCTGTGCCTGTACCAACCACCCCTGCCCATCTAGGACAGTAGGTGAGAGTCTGCGCCACATGCTAGGTGGCTGACCACCTGGACACCTGAGCTGCATCTATAACTACAGCTTACTGATGGCTCAGAAACAGCAGTGAATATCAAAACACTTAAAGGGGCAGACCACACATGATCACTTCAGAAAGCTCTCAAAGACTCAAATTTACCAGAGGAAGAGAACTTCCTGGAATTATCATAGGTACAATACAAAAGATTAACATTTAGAGCTCGTCAAGAGGTGAGGAAGGAGATGAGGCAAAATGCAGCAGCACATAATGCAAATTGAATAAGCTGCAAGAAAGCATTAAGCAAGAAAAATTAGAAATTCAGAAAATAAAATTAGAGAATTAGACAGTTGACAGCAAAAGGACCAGAACTGAGGCAATGGAAGCCTGAATTAGTAAGACTGAAGATAAAATATGTGACAGCAACATATTTGAGGAAAATTCAAGTAAAAAAATGAAATACTAAGGATTATGTGGGACTGTATAAAGAGGAATTACCTATGGTGACTGGAGTATCAGAACAGAGAGTGATAACTGAAAATATAAGAGAGGATTGTTGAAGATTTGCTGACAGAAAACATACCTAATGTCATGAAATATGAGAAGACACCTATCTAAGACACTCATCAAACTCCACACAAGGTAGATCCCAAAAGAAAGACACCAAACTTGCCAAAACTAGAGATTAGGGGACACTTTTAAAAGTGGCTAGGTATAAATGAAAAATATCTACAAAGGAGAATCAATAAGACTAAGCTCTGACTATTCACTGGAAACGAAGCAAGCAAGAAGGCAGTGGAATGAAAAATAGCCTCGAAGGAAAATGATTGCCAATGAAGAATTATACATCCAGAAAAATGGGCTGTCAAATATGATGACAAAATTAGGTCATTTCCAGATAAATAGAAATTTAGGGAATTTGCAGAAGCTAAACCAAAATTACAGAGATACGAAGTAGAGACCATTGGTTAGAAAACTAATAACACCAGGTAACAACCCAAGATGACGATATGGAACATAGCAACTGGATATCAATCCAAATAGGGAATCATAAAAATAAATAATGGGAAAACACTGAAAATAGGAAGAGATGTCATTATGTAAACATTATAACAAAAAAAGAGGGTCTCAAATATTCTATGTGGAGAGGAAGGCAAGGTGATATAAAGAAAAAGACTGGCTTAAATTTAGAAAAATAAGGTTAAATTTTAGAGTAATGACAAAAGAAAGTATTAGCCCTACACATCAAAATAAGAAGAAAAATATGGAGTCTCAGCAAATACAAAAACACCAATACTCAAAAAGAGGTTAAGAGAAAACACAAAGAAAAAACAGCACAGAAAATTAAATGGAAAAATAATTGTCTACAATACACTAAAAAAAGACATCAAGGTGACAGTTTATACCTACAGAAATAAGGGCTGTTACACAAACACATACATGAACACTAATGTTTATTGCAGCACTGCCCACAGTAGCAAAAGGATGGAATCAACCTAGGTACCCATCAACAGATGAATGTATAAACAATCTGTGGTACAAGGTCTGACAAATTCTTGAACTCGTCCTAGAAAAAGTTCTACATATTTCATTGCTGAATATCACTACAGTCACCTTCAAAGTACTCCCCTTGAGAAGCTATGCAGCAATACCCACACCTAGTTCACCCTTCAAAGCAGTTTTGGAATGTTTTTTCCTGCAGTGGCTATCAGAGCTGTTGTCATATTACCCTTGATGTCCTGAATGTCATCAAAATGTTTTCCTTTCAATATTTCCATTATCTTTGGGTAAAGAAAAAAGTCATTGGGGGCCAGATCAGGTGAGTAGGGAGGGTTTTCCAATACAGTTATTTGTTTACTGGCTAAACACTCCTTCACAGGCAACTATACAATTAAGTTCATAAACTTGCCACCATGCTACCATGCTCAATGGACATTCCAGAAAGAGTTTCAAAACTGCTTTGAAGTGTGGACTAGGTGCTGGATCGGTTCATAGCTTCTGAAAGGGAGTACTTCAAAGTTGACCATAGTGATATTCAGCAATGAGGTATATAGCACTTAGAACTAAGTTCGAGGACTTAATTGTCAGAACTAGTATAAATCAGACTGCAGTAACCTAGCAATTAAATTGCAACAGCTTTCTGATGGCTCAGAGACAACAATCTCTAACCATAAAGAAGCAGACCACTGTGGCTCCAGAAAACTCCCAAAATAAAGAATCAAAAAATTTTCATGATGAAGTATTACTGAAATTATTGGATGCAAAATACAAAAGAATTATCTATAGAGTCCTTCTAGATCTTAGGATGGAGGTTAGACAATGTGCAGCAGAATAAAATGAAAAATTAAACAAGTTACATGGATTGCTAGAATAACAAAGATCTGAAATTTATCAGAGTAGTAATAAAACCACAGGTAGATAATGAAATTGAAAGTCAAAGGAGTAGTATCAAGGAAATGGAATGCAGAATTAAAGATATTGAAGATAAAGCAACTGACACCAGCACTTACAAGGAAAAATCAGATAAAAGAACCAAGAAAAATGAAGAATAGTTAAGAGTTATGTAGGACTCTATCAAAAGAAGTAATTACAAGAACTGGAACAAGGAGAAATAGCAGAAAATACAAACAGAATTGTTGAAGAGCTGCTGAAAGAAAACTTCTCTGACATTGTGAAAGATGAGAAGATATCTATGCAAGATGCTGTACAAAAAGTAGATCTCAAAAGAAAGACACCAAGCCATATTATAATCAAGCTTAAAATGAAACATAAGGAGAGCTTAAAAGCAGCTAGGCTTAAATCAAAACTAACTTACAAAGGAGAGTCTTTTAGACTGAGCCCCAATTATTTAGTTGAAACCATGTTGGCAAGAAGGCAATGGGAAGACACATACAAAGCCTTGAAGGAAAAAAAAACTTGCAACCAAGAATTACAGCTCCCGAAAAACTGTCTCTCAAATATGATGGTGAAATTCAAACATTCCCATACAAACAGAAGCTTAGAGACTGCTACAACCAAACCAAAATTACAAGAAGTACAGAAGGAAGTTCTGCTATTAGAAAATCAATAACAGCGGACATAAAGATGCAATACGAAACACAGCATCCAGATTCCTACTTGGTTAGAAAAGTCACAAAGCTGAATCAAAGCTAAAATGTTAAACTTAGGGAAACAGAGATCTCAGTATGTAAATTACGAAAACATTATACTAAAAAGAAGGGCACATTAATGTATTCATAGGCCTTACATATAGAAAGGAAGTCAACGAGATACAAAGAAGTTAAAGACTTGTTTAAACTTAGAACATTAGGGGGAGTAGTGGGGTAGCTGCAAAGCAATCTAACAATACCACACATTAAAACAAGAAACGCAATCTAGATGTCTCAAAAGATACAAAACCAACACTGAAAAAGATGAAAACTCATAAAGAAAAATAGAACAAAATATTAAGTGAAACAGAGACTGTCAGCAGCACGTAAATAAAGGCACCAAAATTGACAGCACTAAATTAATAACTATCAATAGTTGCACTGAATTTAAATGGATTGAATGCACCAAGAAAGAGGTAGAGATCACAAACACTATCTGTCTCCATGTTGCTTACAAGAAACACACTTTGGATTCAACAAAAAAAGTCCTGGTCCATACAGCTTCACTGGAGAATTCTACCAAAATTTTAGTTGGTTGTTGTATAAGGTGTAAGATATGGGTCTTGTTTTAATTTAGTGCAGGTGGACATCCAATTTTGCCAGCACTATTTGCTGAAGAGATTGTTTTTACCCCAGTTTAATGTCTTAGTGCCTTTGTCGAATATCAACTGTTCATAGACACATGATGTCATCTCTGGGGTCTTGATTCTGTTCCACTGATCTGTCTGTTTTTGTACCAGTACCAGGCTGTTTTGACTACTGTGGCAGTATAATAGGTTCTAAGGTTGGGTAATGAGAGGCCTCCCAGTGTGTTCTTCGTCTTTAGTAATGCTTTGCTTATCCGGGGCTTCTTCCCTTTCCAGACAAAGTTGGTAATTTGTTCCTCCATCTCATTAAAAAATGTCACTGGAATTTGTATTGGGATTGCATTATATAAGTAGATTGCTTTAGGTGAAATAGACATTTTCACAGTGTTAAGTCTTCCTATCCATGAGCAGGGTAGGTTTCTCCATTTATGTAACTCTTTTTTAGTTTCTTGTAGTAAGGGTTTGTAGTTCTCTTTGTAAAGGTCTGTTATTTCTCTGGTTAGATTTATTCCTAGGTACTTTATCTTCTTAGGGGCTATAGTAAATGGTATTGACTTAGTGATTTCTTCCTTAATAATCTCGTTGTTGGTATAAAGGAATCCTACTGATTTACTTATGTTCATCTTGTATCCTGAGACTTTGCGGAACTCCTCTATCAGCCTGAGTAGTTTCCTTATAGATTCTTTGGGATTCTCTGCATATACAATCGTATTATCTGCAAATAGGGAGATTCTTAGTTCTTCTTTGCTGATGCAGATGGCCTTTATTTCTTGGTCTTGTCTAATTGCTCTGGCTAGAACTTCTAGTACAACGTTGAATAGGAGAGGTGAGAGTGGGCATCCTTATCTAGTTCCTGTTCTCAAGGGAAACTGTTTCAGTCTCTCTCCATTCAGGATGACGTAGGCAGTTGGCTTTGTATAAATGGCCCTTATTGCATTGAGGAATTGGCCATCTAATTCCTATTTTGCTGAGAGTTTTTAGCATGAATCAGTGTTGGACTTTATCAAATGCCTTTTCTGCATCAATACACAAGATCACGTGATTCCTGTCTTTTGTGGTATTTATGTGGTTGATCACATTAACTGTTTTTCTGATGTTGAACCAGCCTTGCATCCCTGGTGTCAATCCAACTTGTTCATGATGGATTATTTTTTTGACATGTTGTTGTCTTCTATTGGCAAGAATTTTGTTGAAGATTTTTCATCTAGATTCATGAGTGATATTGGTCTGTGGTTCTCCTTTTTTGTTGGGTCTTTCCCTGGTTTTGGTATCAGGGTTATGCTGGCTTCATAGAATGAATTTGGGAGTATTCCATCCCTTTCTATACTGTGAAATAGTCTCAGTAGTATTGGAGATAACTCTTCTCTAAAAACTTGGTAGAATTCTGCAGTGAAGCCATCTGGGCCTGGGCTTTTTTTGGTTAGCAGTTTTTTGATGACACTTTCAATCTCTTCTTTTGTGATGGGTTTATTAAGTTGTTTTGCTTCACCTTGTGATAATTTTGGCAGGTGATATGAATCAATGAATTTATCCATTTCCTCTAGGTTTTCAAATTTTTTAGAGTACAGTCTTCCCTAGTATTCTGTTATGATATTTTGGATTTCTGATGGATCTGTTCTGACAACTCTCTGATTTCTTATTTGGGTTATTTGTTTACTTTCCTGTTTTTCTTTAGTAAGTTTAGCTGGTAGTTTGTCAGTTTTGTTGATCTTTTCAAAAAACCAGCTTTTGGTCTTTTCAATTTTTTCAATCATTCTTCTATTTTCTAATTCATTTAGTTCTGCTCTGATCTTTATGATCTGTTTTCTTCTGGTTTCTGAGGGGTTCCTCTGTTGTTCTCTCTCTACTTGTTCAAGCTGTAGGGTCAGTTCTTTGATTTGGTTTCTTTCTTTCTTAGAGATGTGTGCATTTATGGAGATAAACTGACCTCTGAGCACTGCTTTGGCTGTATCCCACAGGTTTTGTTAGGAAGTGTTTTCCTTCTTACTGGAATCCATAAATTTCTTTATTTTATCCTTTATTTTTATCTATAACCCATGGTTTTTTGAGCAAGTTGTTCAGTTTCCGTGAGTTCTGCTTTCTATGTTTCTTCTGCTATTGATTTCGAATTTTATGGCTTTATGATCTGAGAAGATGCTTTGCATTAATTCAGTGTTATGGACTTTGTTGAGATTTGATTTATGTCCTAACACATGGTCAATTCTGGAGAATGTTCCATGTGCACTGGAGAAGAAGGTGTAGTTGTCTGCTGATCGATAGAAAGTTCTATATTTGTCAGTGAGGCCTAGATGGTTAATTGTGGCAATAAGGTCTTCTGTATCTTTACTGAGCTTTTTCCTAGACGATCTGTCCAATATTGAGAGTGGAGTGATGAAGTCTCCTACTATTTTTGTGGAGTGATTTATCTCATTTTTGAGTATAGTCAGTGTTTCTTTGATATATTTAGGTGCTCTAATATTAGATGCATAAATATTTAATATTGTTAAGTCCTGCTTGTGTATTGAACCTTTCAGTAATGAATAGTGTCCATCCTTGTCCACGATGGTGGATTTTACATTAAAATTGATTTTATCTGAGATTAGAATTGCCACACCTGCTCTTCTTTGTTCACTGTTAGCTTAATATATATTCTTTCATCCTTTGATTTTCAGTTTGTTCCTATCTTTAGGTTTAAGGTGAGTTTCTTGTAGGCAACATATGGATGGGTCATGTCTTTTGATCCAAGATGTCACTCGATGTCACTTTACTGGAGCATTCAGTCCATTCACATTCAGTGTAATTATTGATAGATATGTGTTCAGTGCTGCCATTGTGATATGTTTATTTTTGAGTTGATGTTTTCTCTGTTGTTCTTATTAATCTGTTCTGTGACCTTCTTCTTTGCAAGTTGATTTTTCACCTTTTTCAGGGTTGGTTTTGTGGTTGTTGAGACTCCTGTATTACATTTCTTGATACAGTATGTTGCTTCTTTATTGTGTTTTACGGCTGCCCCATAATCCCGCTTAATAAACTCTATATAACCCCAATTTTGATTTCTACCAGTCTTGTCAACTTACTCTCCATCTGGAAAGACTATAATGACTGTAGTACACCCCTCTTTTTAATATGATGATATCATAGTTTACATGATATGATCACCAGATCATTTCTTTCACTATTATAGCTTTGATTGTGTTTAGAGCCTTCCCTAACTGAGTAGGATTCTGGATAATGTGTCCTTCTAAAATACAAAGTTAGTGGTTTTGTTCTTCTAAGCCAAAGCCAAGAGAGTCTTTCAGTATTTCTTGTAGCTTTGGTTTGGTTTTTACAGTATCTCTGAATTTCTGTTTATCTGCGAATGTCTTAATTTCATTTTCATATTTAAAAGATAGTTTTTCAGGATATATAATTCTTCATTGGAAGTTCTTCTCCTTCAAGGCTTTCAATGTGTCATGCCACTCTCTCCGTGCCAGCATCGTTTCTGCAGAGAAATTTGACGAAAGCCTATAGGGTTTCTCTCTGAGTGTTAGCTTTGCTTTGAGTCTTGCTGCCTTTACAAGTTTCTGCTTGTTTCATTTTGTTGAGCTGGATTATAATATGTCTTTAAGTCTTTCTTTTGAAGTCTATATTGAGCAGTGTTCGATATGTATCTTGGATATCTATATTCTCTTCTTTCATAATTTCTGGGAAGTTTTCTGTCAGCAGCTCAGCCACAATACTCTCTGTGTTCTTAGGTGTCTCACCCTGTGCAGGAACTTGAATTAATTGTAGATTGTTCTTCTTAATAGAGTCCCACATGCTTCTTAATGCTTCTTCATTTTTTTTGCTTCTTTTTTCTGATTTTTCCTCATAAATGCTGGAGTCAGTGGCTCTATCTTCCAAATCAGAAATTCTCTTTTCCATTTGTTTCATTCTGTTTTCTTGGCTTTGAATTGAAGTTTCTATGTCTTTGATTTTGTTCCTGATCTGTTGGATTTTAGAGTACTGATGTTCCATCAGATCGAACAGTTTGCTTAGTTTTCCATTTTGCTCTGATGTGTTTTGTATAACATCTAGTAGGACTCTGTATATAATCCTTTTGTATTCACCTTCTGATAGTTTCAGAAAAGCTTCTTTGTCTGTGAAGTTCTGAGGTGGTTTTTTTGGGGGCCTTCTGATGCCATTGATGACTTCCAGGTTACCGTCCTCTCCAGCGTTTGCTGCTTTTGGGCCATCATGTGGGTAAATAGGGGCTCAAAGAGATGCTGTGAAGATGTGACACTGTTGTTTCTCTAGGCCATCTTAAGATGAGAAGTAAAAAGTATTTGGCACCTTCCAAAGTCAGTCAGGTTTTCAGGTGTATACGTCCTTCTTCGCAGCTGGCAAAGTAAGCACCTCTATATTGAACACCCTATGTTATAAACTAGCTCAAAATACAGAAAGGCTACTCTCCTTCTGGCCTCTGCTGCCAGGCCTCAGCTGTAGGTGATATTGTGTAGAACTCTGCTTTTCTGTTGGAAAATAAGTCTCTTCTGGGTAGGAACTGCCTCCTAGCCCAGGAATTAGGTCCTGAGGCTTCCGTATGGATGACCCTGCCTCCTAGCAAAACAAGATGGCGTCCTGCATAAGCTCGCCAGCTGGCCAGGACCAGGCTCTTGGTGGATAGAGAGGCCAAAAGTGCTGAAATGCCCAGAGTCCACAGCTTCCATTGCTGGGCCCCAGGCCCAGGCAACACTGTGCAAAACACCACCTCACTGCTAGAAAAGCAGTCTCCTCCCAGTAGGAGCCACCTCCCAGCCTAAGAACCAAGTCCGGCCAGGGCCTCTGCCTGGACTTCTCTGTTTCCCGATAGGCCAGAGGAGCTGAAGAGTATGGAGTCCAAAGCCAGGCTCTCAGAACCTAACAATTACACTTGCCGGTGCCACCAGCAGTGCGTCCAAGACCAGAAGCTAGTCAAGTCCCAGTTCTGCCCACTGGCCAAGACAGAGGGAAAAAAAAAATGAAATGGTCAGTTACCTTCGGTCTGTGCAAGCCTGTGCTCACCGAGAGTGGGATCAGTGAAAAAGAGGAGGTTTTGGGTTCAGTGGTACAAAGTCCAAATTAACAGCCCTATGCCGCATCCCAGGGCTCAGTAGGTGTCAAGAAGGCTCCGTTTAACTATCATATCAGGTCTTGGTTTCCAGAGGGATTTAGGGAAATGTGTGTTTAGTCTACCATCTTGACTCCGCCCCTCTACCAACATTTTAAAGAGGAGTTAATACCAATACTACTGAAGCTATTTCACAGAATAAAAAAGGGATGGAACACTCCCTAATTCATTCTGTGAAGCCAGCATAACCTTGATACCAAAGCTGGGTAGGGATAGCACAAAAAACAAAAATTGCAACAGATCAATCTCTCTCACGAACCTAGAAGCAAAAATCCTCAAAAAAATTCTGGCCAATAATATTCAACAACCTATCAAAAAAATAATTCACCCTGACCAAGTAGGATTCATACTAGGGATGCAGGGTTGGTTCAACATCAGAAAAACAATAAAGTCAACCACATAAATAAAACGAAAATAAGAATCACTTGATTTTATTATTGATGTAGAAAAGGTATATGACAAAGTACAACATCCATTTATGTTAAAAACTCTCAGCAAAATAGGAATAGAAGGAAAATTCCTCAGCTTCACAAAGGGCATCTATGTAAAGCCAACAGACAACATCATTCTGTACAGAGAGAGACTGAAAGAATCCGCCCCCCCCCCCGAGAACAGAAACCAGACAAGAGTGCCCACTGTCTACACTTTTAATTCAACATTGTGCTGGAGGTACTAGCCAGATCAATCAGACAAGATAAAAAAGTAAAGAGCTTCCACGTTGGTAAAAAAGAAGTAAAAGTCTCTCTATTTGCAGATGATATGGATCTTATACACAGAAAACCCTAAAGAATCCATAAAGAAACTACTGGAACTAATAGAAGAGTTCAGCAAAGTATCAGGCTATAAGATAAACATAAGCAAATCAGTAGGATTTCTTTACACCAACAAAGAGACCATCAAAGATGAAATCAAATCAATACTGTTTACAATAACCCCCAAGAAATTAAAATACTTAGGAATCTAACCACAGATGTGAGAGGTCTATAGAAAGAAAATTACAAGACCCTACTGTGACAAACTAAGAGAGATTTTTGTAAGTGCAGAATCCTACTTTGCTCATGGATAGGTAGGCTTAATGTTGCAAAAACGTCTGCTCTACCTAAAGAGATCTCTTTCGCTCTATATATACATAATGCATTCTCAATAAAAATTCTAATGTCATTTTTTAGTGAAATGGAGAAACAAATCACCAACTTTGTTGGGTAAGAGAAGAAACCCTGGTAAGTAAAGCACTACTGAGTAAGAGGAACACAATGGGAGGTCTCACACTACCTGATCTTAGAACCTGTTATACTGCCATGGTAGTCAAAACAGCCTAGTGCTGGTACAAAACAGATACATAGACCAATGGAACAGAACAGCGAATCCAGAAATAACACCATCCACCTATGAACAGCTGGTATTTGACAAAGGCCCGAAGGCCATGATCTGGGGATAAAATAGCCTCCTTAACAAATGGTTTTGGTAAAACTGTATATCCAGATGCAAAAAACTGAAATAAGATCCATCTCTCACACCTTATACAAAAACTAACTGAAAATAGATCAAAGACCTAAATACCAAATCTGAAACGATAAAGATTATGGAAGAAAAATAGGGACAACACTGGAAGCCCTAATGCAGGGCTTAAACAGACTACAAAATGTTACCAACAATGCAAAAACAGCAGAAGAGAAAACAGAGCAATGAGAACTACTAAAACACTTATGTTAGCCAAAGACAGTATCAAGAGGGTAAAAAGATGCCCACAGACTGGAAAAAAATGTTTGGCAATCACATATCTGGTCAATGTCTAATTCCCGTAATCTATAAGGTACTGCAAGGTATCAACAAAAAAAGACAAATCTCCCAGTTAAACAATGGGCAAAGGATATAGACAGACACTTCTCTAAAGAAATCTGGGAAGCCAAAACACAGGAGGAAATGCTCTCAATCATTAGCCATTGTTGTTGTTGTTGTTAGGTGCTGTTGAGTCATTTCTGACTCATAGTGACCCTGTGCACAACAGAATGAAACACTGCCTGGAATTGTGCCACATCCACAATTGCTTCCATGCTTAAGCCGTTGTTGCAGACACTGTGGCAATCCGTCTCATTGAAGGTCATCCTCTTTTTCACTGACCCTGCAGTCTACCAAGCATGATGTCCTTCTTCAGGAACTGATCCCTCATGACAGCATGTCTGAAGTAGATAAGACACAGTCTTGCTATCTCTGCTTCCAAGAAGCACTCTGGTTGAACTTCTTCCAGAACAGATCTGTTTGTTCTTTTGGTGGTTCATGGTAGATTGAACATTCTTCTCCAAAACCACAATTCAAAGGTGTCAATTCTTCTTGTCTTCTTTATTCATTGTCCAGCTTTTGAATGCATATGATGCAATGGAAAATACCATGACTTGTGTCAGGCACACCTGGGTCTTCAAGGTGACATCTCTAATTTTTAACACTTTTTAGAGGTCCTTTACAGCAGATTTTCCCAGTGCAATGTGTCTTTTGATTTCTTGACTGCTGCTTCCTTGGACATTGACCGTGTGACAAAGTAAAATGAAATCTGTAACAACCTCAGTCCTTTTTCTATTTATGACAATGTTACTTATTGGTCCAGTTGTGAGGACTTCTGTTTTCTTGATGTTGAGGTGTAATCCGTACTGAAGGCTGTGATCTTTGATCTTTATCAGTGTTTCAAATCCTCTTCACTTCCAACAAGGAGGGTTGTGTCATCTGTGTAATGCAGGTTGTTAATGAGTCTTCCTCCAATTTTGATTCCTCGTTCTTCTTCAGAAAGTCCAGTTTCTTGAATTATTTGCTCAGTGTACAGATTGAAGAGGTATGGTGAAAGGATACAACCATGACACACACCTTTCGTGACTTTAAACCATGCAGTTTCCTCTTGTTCTGTTCACACAGGTGACTCTTCATCCATATACAGATTCCTCATGAGCCCAATAAATTGTTCTGGAATTCCCAATCTCTGCAACATTCTCATAACTTCTTATGATCCACGCAGTCGAATACCTCTGCATACTCAGTGGAACACAGGTAAACATCTCTCTGGTATCCTTTGTTTTCAGCCAAGAACCATCTGACATCAGCAATGATATCCTTGGTTCCATGTCTTCTGAATCTGGCTTGAATTTCTGACAGATCTCTGTCAATATACTGTTGCAGTCACTTTTGAATGATCTTGTGTAAAATTTTACTTGTGTGTGATATTAATGATATTGCTGGGCAATTTCTGTATTTGGTTGGATCACCTTTCTTTGGAATGGGCATAAATATGGATCTCTTCCAGTCAGCTGATCAGGTAAGTGTCCTCCAAATTTCTTGGCATAGACAAGTGAGCACTTCCAGTGTTGCATTTATTTGTGGAAATATCTCAATTAATATTGCATCAACTCCTGGAGCCTTATTTTTTTGCCAATGCCTTCAATGAAGCTTCAACTTCTTCAGTACCACTGGTCCATGATTTTATGCTACCTCTTGAAATAGCTGAACATCAATCAGGTCTTTCTGCTATAATGACTCTATGTATTTTTTCTATCTTCTTTTGATGCTTCCTGAGTCTTTTATTATTTTCCCTGCAGAAACTTTTACTATTGGAACTTGAGGCTTGATTTTTTTTCCTGTAATTCTTTCAGCTTGAGAAATGCAGAGCACAGTCTTCCCTTCTGGTTTTTTATTTCCAGCTCTTTGCAAATGTCACTATATATTTTGTCTTCTTGAGCTGCTCTTTGAAATATCATTAGCTATTAGAGAAATCCAAACCAAAACTACACTTACATACCGTCTCACGCCAACAAGGTTGGCACTAATCCAAAAAAATCACAAAACAAAAAATGATCGAGAAGCTGTGGAGAGACTGAAAGTCTTCTACATTGCTAGTGGGAATGTAAAAAGGTGCAACCTTTTTGGAAAGCAATTTGGCACTTTCTTAAAAAGCTAGAAATAGAAATACCATATGATCCAGCAATCCCACTGCTTGGAGTATGTGCTGCAGAAGTAAGGGCTGTCCTATGAAAAGATAGATATACATGTATGTTTATTGCAGCACCGTCCATGGTAGCAGAAAGATGGAATTAACCTAGATGCCCATCAACAGATGAAGGGATAAACAAACTGTGGTATATATACACAATGGAACAGTATGCAATAATAAAGAATGATGACGATTTTATGAACCATAACCTGAAATCATGCTAAGTGAAATCAGTCAGCTGCAAAAGGACAAGTATTGAATGAGACCACTATTATAAAGACTTAGGAAAAGACTTGTGCACACAAGAAAATAGTCTTTGATGGCTACAAGATTGGGGAGGGAGGGAAAGGGTTATTCATAGATCAGATAGTCAATAGGGAATGGAGTGACAGCACGCAGTAGAAGGCCAGAGTAACAGAACAAAGGAAGATAATTGAAAACACAGAATTGTTGAAAATCTGCTGCCAGAAAACATCCCTGGTGTTATGAAAAGTGAGAAGATATCTATTCAAGATATTTACTGAACCCCACTCAAGATAGATCCCGAAAGAAATACCACAAGGCATATTATAATCAAACTCAGTAAAACTAAAGAAAAGGACATATTATTAAGGTAGCTAGGCTTAAACAAAAAATAATCTACAAAGGAAAATTGTTAAGATGAAGTTCTGATTGCCAAGCCAAGCCAAGTGCCGTCGAGTCAGATCCTGATTACTCAGCCAAAGCCATGTCAGCAAGAAGACAATGAGATGACATATACAAAGCCCTAAAGGACAAAAACTGCCAACCAAGAATTATATACCTTGCAAAATTATCTCTCAGTTATAAAGGTGAAATCAAGATTTTCACAGATAAACAGAAGTTTAGAGAATCTTCAAAAACCAAACCAAAGTTACAAGAAACATTGATAGAAGTTCTCTGATTAGAAAATCAGTAATATTAGACTTACACTCAAACATTCTGTGCTTGACAGAGCACCCAAATACCACCAGGACAGGAAATCTACAAAAGATATCCAAAGCCAATTCATAAAAAATAGAAATTCAGAGATCTCAGGATTTAATTTATGACATCGTACAAAAAAGAAAGATCAATTAATGTACCCACAGATCTTTCAGATGGGGAGGAAGCCTAGGAGATAGAAAGACAGTATACACTGAATTACTTTTACATTAATAAAAGGAGCTAAGGGAGTAACTGCAACAGAAACCTACAATTCTACACACCAAAATGTTGAGCAAAATAATAACAAACAGAACATGAAGTCTCAGCAGTTACAAAAAAACAAGCACTGAAAGACATGAAAAAAGAACACATAAATAAACAAGACAGAACAGAAAACTGAATGCAACAGAGGAACTGTTTACAACACACAATAAAAGACATCAAAATGATAGCACTAAGCTCATACCTAACAATAATCACACTGAATGTAAATGGTCTAAATGCACCAATGGAGAGAAGGAGAGTAGCAGAGTGGATAAAACAACATGACCCATCTAATATGCTGCTTACAGGAGACACACCTTAGACTCAAAGAGACTAAGAAACTAAACTCGAAGGATGGAAGAAAATACATCAGGCTAATAACATTCAAAAAAGAGGAGTGACAATACTAATCTCTGACAAAACAGACTTTAAAGTTAAATTCACCACACTGGATAAGGAGGGACACTATAAAGGGCTCCACACAGCAGGAGGACACAAACATTTTAAATATCTACCCACCCAGTGAGAAGGCTCCAAAATACATAAAACAAACATTCTTCACACTGAAATCAGAACTAGACACCTCCACAGTAGTAATAGATTTCAACATACCATTCTCAGTAAAGGACAGAATATCTTGAAAAAAGCTCAGTAAAGACGTGGTAGATCTAAATGCCACAATCAACTAATCTTGACCTCACAGACATGTACAGAACACTCCACCCAACAGCATCCAAGAATACTTTCTTTTTCAATACATGTGGAGTGTTTTCCAGAATTGACCACATATTATGTCACAGACCAATCCTTAACAAAATAGAATAGGTTGAAATAATACAAAGATTCTTTTCAGACCAGATGAATGACCAAAAAAAAAAAAAAAAAAAAAAGATGGAAGTAAAATAAAAAATATGGAAACTGAACAACAATTTGCTCAAGAACTACTGGGTAATAGAAGAAATCAATAATGAAATAAAGAAATTAAAAGAATCAAACAAGAATGAAAACACATCCTATCAAAATCTATGGGACACAGCAAAAACAGTGCTCAGAAGCCAATTTGTCTCAGTAAACTCACACATTCAAAAAGAAGAAAGGGCACAAATGAAAGAATTAACTCCTCAACTTGAACAAATGGAAAGAATCCAGCTAAAGAACTCACTGGGTTCCAGAAGAAAGGAAACAATAAAAATTAGAGCAGAAATATATGAAATAAAAAAACAGGAAATAGAAAAATGATTGAAAGAGCAAAAAAAAAAATCAATAAAATTGATAAGCCATTGGACAATCTGACAAAAGAAAAACAGAAGAAACAAATAACACAAATAAGAAATGTGATGGGTGATATCAAAACAGACTCAAAAATGAAATTAAAAGAATCTTAACAGAATACTATGAAAAACTGAACTCTAATAAATTAAAAAACCTAGAAGAAATGGACAATTTTCTAGAAAAACATCACCTACCAAAACTTGCACAAACAGACATAGAACAACTAAATATACCCATCACCAGAGAAGAGATTGAAAAGGTAATTAAAGAAACTCCCTGCTAAAAGAAGCCCAACCCTGACACCCTCACTGGGGAATTCTACCAAACATTCATAGATGAGTTAATACCACTGTTACTAAAGGTATTTCATAGATAATAAAAGATGGAATACTCCTAAACTCATTGTATGAAGCTAGTATAAACCTGATACCAAAACCAGGTGAAGGCAGCACAAAAAAGGAAAATTGCAGACCAGTATCTCTCATGAACCTAGATGCAAAAATCTTCAACAAAAGTCTAGCCAATAAAATTCAACAGCATATCAAAATATAATTCTTCATGACTAAGGAGGATTTATACCAGGGATGCAGGGATGTTTCAGCATTAGAAAAACAATGTGATCAACCACACAAACAAAAGACAAGAACCACTTGATTCTATTAGTTGATGCAGAAAAGGCATTAGACAAAGTCCAACACCCATTCTTGTTAAAAACTGTCAGCAAAGTAGAAATGGAAGGTGTTTTAGTCAGCTACGGCTGCTCTAACAGAAATACCACAGAGAGGATGGTTTTAACAAAGGAAGGTTTATTCTTACACAGTCTGGTAGGCTACGAGTCCAAATTTAGGATGTCTAGTCCAGGGGAAGGTTTTCCCCCTTGTGGCTTCTGGAGGAAAGTCTGGTATTGTGTCAGTCTTTGTCCAGGGAACACCTTGGCTGAGGACTCTCAGGTCTGAAGGACACACTTTTCTCCCGGTGCTGCTTTCTTGATGGTGTGAGGTTCCCGATTCTCTGCCTACTTTCCTTTCCTTTTATCTCTTGCAGCATGAAAGGATGAAGGGTAGCGCAAGCCATACTCCAGGGAAACTTCCTTTACAGTGGAGCAGGGAGGTGATCTTATAAAGTGATTTACAGTCCCACCCTAATCCTCTAACATACAGCATAGGAAAACCACAAAATGGAAGACAGTTACAAGATACTGGGAATCATGGCCCAGTCATGTGGCTACACCTGTTTCTAGGGGGACACAATTCAATCCATGACAGAAGGGAAATTCCTTAACACACAGTAAGAGGTATCTACACAAAACCAACAGCCAATATCATACTGAATGGGGAGAAGTTGAAAACACTCTCCTTAAGAACAGGTACCAGACAAGGATGCCCGTTGTCATTGCTTCTATTCAACATTGTTCTGGAGGCCCTAGCCAGCAATCAAGTACGATAAAGAAATACGAGGCATCCAAATTGGAAAAGAAGTCAAAGGATTGCTATTTGTGGATGACATGTTCCTACACATAGAAAACCCTAAAGAATTCGCCAAAAAACTACTAGATCTAATAGAAGACTTCAGCAAAAGTATCAGGATACAAGATATACATTTATCAGTTGGATTCCTTTACATCAACAAGGATACAAAGAGGAAATATTGAAATCACTACTATTTACTATAGCCCCAAGATGATAAAATACCTAGGAATAAATCTACACAGAAATGTGGACCTATACAAGGAAAACTACAAGACCCTACGGCAAGAAACTGAAAGTGACTTGCGTAAGTGGAGAAACCTACCTTGCTCTTTGATAGGAAGATTTAACATTGTGAAAATGACTATTCTAAGCAAAGCTGTCCCAATACAAACCCTAATGATGTTTTTTAATGAGATGAGATCACCAACTTCATGCAGGAAGGGAGGAAGCTGCAGATAAGTAAAACATTACTAAAGAAGAAGAAAAAAGTGGGAAGCCTCATTATCTGACCTTAAAGGACATTACACTGCCATGGTAGTCAAAACAGCTTGGTACTGGCACATAAAGAGACACACAGACCAATGGAAGAGAATTGAGAATCCAAATATAACACCATTTGCCTATGAGCAACTGGTATTTAATAAAGGCCCAAAGTCTGTGAACTGTGGAAAAGACAGCCTTTTCAACAAATGGTGTTGGCAGAACTGGATATCTATCTGCAAAAAAAATGAAATGAGACCCTTATCTCACACCATGCACAAATACTAATGCAATATGGATCAAAGACCTAAATATGAATGCTAAAACAACAAAAATTTTGGAAGAAAAAAATAGGGCAACACTGGAATCCATAATACATGGCATTAACAGTCTACAAAAAAACTCTAACAACCCTCAAACACCAGAAATGAAAACAGACAATTGGGAACTCCTAAAAATCAAACACTTATGCTCTTCCAAAGCCTTCATCAAAAGACTAAAAAGGGTTACCTATAGAGTGGGAAAGAATTTCTGGCTACCGAGTTTCAGATGGATGTCTAATCTCTCTAATGTGTAAGATACTGCAAAACCTTGACAAGAAAAAGAAAAAAAATCCAATTAAAAATAGACAAAGGACATGAACAGGGACTTTACCAAATAAGATATACCGGACACCAACAGATACGTGAGGAAATGCTCATGATCACTAGCCATCAGAGAAATTCAAATCAAAACTACCGTGAGATGCCATCTCGCCCTAACAAGGTTGGCAGTAATCCAAAAAAACACAAAATAATAAATGCTGAAGAGGATGTGGAGAGATTGGAACTCTTCTGCACTGTTGGTGGGAGTGTGAAGTGGTGCAACTACTAGGGAAAACTACTTGGTGCTTTCTTAAAAAACTTTAAATAGAAATACCATATGATTCAGCAGTCCCACTCCTTGGAATATATGCCAGAGAAATAAGGGCCACCACACAGATACATACGCACCAATGTTTATTACAACTCTCTCCACAATAGCAAAAAGATAGAAGCAACCTACATGCCCATCAACAGAAGAATGTTTAAAGACATTATGGTATATGCTCTTGGAGGACATTGAGGCCAATTGGCATGACTAGCCTATTGCTAAGATAGTCTTCTGCACCCCATATTGGTGAGTGTTGTGTGGGGTCTTAAAAGCTAGCAAGCTGCCATCTGAGGTACACCAAACAGTCCCAACTCATCCAGAACAGATAATCACCGAGGACAATAAAGACATCAGGAAAAAAGAGTCTAGGAGACAGAAGGACCCATGTGAATGGGGGACTGTATCAACATGTGACTAGAAGAACCAGATGGTGCCTGGCCTCCACCAAAGACAGACGTGATGGGGCACACAATGTTGAGTCCCTGGGGCAACACGAGAAAAAGAGGAGTGCACCTCAAGAATTTTACTAAAAGACCACAGTTGGTGGTCCGACAGCCTGGGCCATCCCCTGGGAGCATGGCCCCTAGACCTGCTGCTGCCCTTGTCCAGAAAACCCTACTGAGGTCAAGTCTTTGGACAAAAATGGACTGGACTTGAGGACACAATGTGACCATATTGTTTGTTTACTTCATGGTTCTATGCATTTATATGATGTTGTGCTACTGGTCTCTTTCTGGATAGGAGAGAAGAGGGTGCAGAGGATGGTACGGGAGATTGTTGCAAGGATACAAGTATACAATGAAAAGGAATGTGCTGTCACTGGGCAAGGAGAGCAGAGGGAGCTGCATATAGGTGGGTGTGGAAAATTGATCTGGATTGTATACTTTCACTTAATCACAGTAAAAGAAGTTAAAATAAAAAAGGATCTATGGTATTCATATAATGGGATAAGGAACACTGATGATTTAGGGAAATGACTGAGAACACGCGACCATCTGGAGGCCATCATGCTGAGTGAAATTAACCAGACACAAAAGGACAAATACAGTAGGAGACCATTATTATAAAGATGCAACAAAATATTTCAGCATAGAAGACATATATCTTTGATGGTTACAAGAGTTGAGAGGGAGACAGATTTCCACAAATTAGATTGTGGTTAGGATTTGGGGTGGATGTAACGTGTGACAACGTGCAATAGAAAAGAGGTACCCACAACTGCACTACACCAATACTAAATTGTTCCCTAAATGTGGCCCAACTCTTTGGAAGGACAGAGTAACAGGGTCAGCGGACAGTGCTTTCAGGGGACATCCAGACTAACTGGTATACCCAAGCTTTTTTTTTTTTTTTTTTTCTCTGAAGGAACCGTTCTGCATACCACTTGGGTGAGTGGTGTCTAGGGTCCCATAAGCTAGCAAGCTGACGTATAAATAGCATCAGTTGGTCCCAGTCCACCTGGACCAGAGGTAAATAGAGGTCATCAAGGACAGGAGGAAAATATGAGCCCACCACATGGAAGGGGCCGTATGAGCCAGACTCTGCTTCAGCAAGAAACCAGAAGAACCAGATGGTGCCCAGCCACTACCAATGACTACCTGGATGGGGTGTGTGGTGCCGCTCACAGAGGGGCAGAAGGATTAGAGGCCAGAACTAGACCTCGACCGGATGACTACATGTGATGCTTTGTCAGTCTGCAGGGACCCGGAAACTTGGCCCCCAGAATCTCTAACCCCGAACTGCACTCAGTACCAAAGTCAGATCTTCAGACAGAGATCGAACTGGTCTATACAAAATATGGAGTGAGACGGGTGACGAAAAAACTTACGGACTTAAATTTGTACACAGGGCGTCCGAGAAGTTCATCACTGGAAGCGAGATGATAGGATGGGGAGAACAAATCCTGGTCAAATAGACACGTGTCATTGTGGATGAAAGGCGGAAGTGTGCTGTCACAGAAAGGGGCGGGGGGCGCGCGATAGAGAAGAGTCAGAGTGGAACTGCTGTGAAGGCTCTGCGTGTTACATGACGAATTGATGTAAACTGTAAGCTGGTACTTAAACCACAATAAAATTTATTTTTTAAAAAAGAAATAAATAATAAAAAATATCCCTTATATCCTTTTAAAAAAACCAGGATAATATTATTAAAATGGTGGTGGGGAGAAGATTCCAAACAGCATCTTTAAGAAGGTATAACGTATGTACATCTAACTGATGCAATTAGACAAGCAATGTTCACATTTTGTGGTTCAGAAGGATGAGGCACCGTTTTAGACATGGAGTCTTCTTCCTTAGGCTCCAGGCTTCCTTCATTGCCCTGGAAGGGCTTCATGCCCTCTCTTCCTGAGATCAGCAGGGGGTGCTCCAGCCTAGCACATCAAGGTGCACCTCAGGAGGCTGGCCAAGGCTGAGATTTCCAGTCTTGTTGGAGCAGGACAGGGGGAAGCTGCTTCCCAGTCAGTTTCTGCCCCTAAGCCAAAGGTGGAGAAGGAGCAGGGTCTCATTCCCCACCTGCAGTCAGTGCCAGGACGCATGAGCCAGCCAAGCCAAGCAGCACTGCTACTTGAGAATCCTTCCGGTTTCTCTGGGGTGTTGGGCGTGTGTGTTCATTGAGCCCTGAGCCTTAGGGCACTGACCGTGCTTGGCCTAAAGGGATTCCCAAGTGTCAGCATCACCTAAGCAGTGCTTGCAGCTCTCAGCCCAGGATGTAGTATAACAGGAGATGCCCCAGTACTATGCAGGGCTCCATACTTTTGAGTTTCTGCCGGGTTTTCAACCCATCTCGTCTAAAGTGACTGACTCTGGGAGACTGGCTTGGGCCACTTAATCAGTAAAGCACTATGCATACAGCTGCCTTGTTAAGCGACTAGAGGGTGTTGCTTTGCAGTTAAGATGTGTATCTTGAATGCTTAGTACCTCTGCTCCCCTAACCCTTTGTCTGCTCACTAGGTAACTAAAGCCTTCCCTTGGCCACAAGTGTTGGCTGGGCTGGAATCTTTGCCTCTCTGTAGCTCCTCCATGACCTCATCAGGCAAGCTGGTGTCTCCTGGGCGTCTATGTACAAGCCTTCAAGGGTCAGAGGAGATTGTTCTACGGAGTGAGGGAAGCTTTCCTGGGGGAAAATAGGTCAAACATGAAATAGTGGCCATTACAAAAATGCATCGGGGCTCTGATGCTGCAGGCACCTGCAGCCCCCTGGGGTGCCATCCCAGGTTTGCCACTAGGGTTCTCACAGTGTATGTTGCCAAACTGGGGCCTGCACAGAAACTCTGGGGTAAGAGCTTGGTCCTGTAGTCCCACCCAGGCTGTGTGACTATCCTAGATGGCTGTGTGTGTGGTGTGTGTGAGTGTTGTTGGAAAATCTAAGGCACATGAGGGAGATGGAAGGAGAGCTCCATGGAACTCTGGAGAGTTTATCTTTCCTAAGGGCCCACTCCCTTATCTTACCCCTGACCCCTCCAGATGGCATGCTTTTATTTGTATGGCTTTCTCTCCACTACCCATCCCATCCCACACCCCATAAGTGGAGGATGCTATCCAACGTTTCACTTTTCTTTTTTGGGAAATGAGTCAAAAGGGCAGAGAGGACGAGACGGCTATGGTGAAAGAGATTATGTAAGATAAATACAATTCTCAATGGTAAGGAGGTCCATAGATGCCTTTTAATTAAGAAAAATAAGCATGATTTCATCAAGGAAACTATTTCAGGCATTAAAAAAGGAGTCTTTGAATAAGCACTATCCTAGGCTAATAAGGCCGAGAACTGCTGATCTTGGAAACGGCTGGGGTACTTTGTAGAGCTGTGGGTTGTGTTCTTGGGCTGATGTCTCTGTCCTGCTTCTTCCTCTTAAGTCCAGCTTTCTTGGATTTTATTTAATGTGTTCTTATTTTCCATTGAGTTATAATTCACGTACCATAAAGTTCACTGTAATACTTTCTTCTACCTGAAATAGATTGCTGCATTATAAGGCAAACATCCATATGGGCTTTGATATTTATGCTTGATGATTTAAGGAGAAAAGAGGAATTTTTCTTTCTTAAAGTAAAACTGTAGAATGTGCTTTCAGTTACTGATGGCGAATAGTCATTACAGTTCAGTTAATTGGCTGAGACCTGTTTTATGTGTGCCTCTTTTTATAGGGTGTCCTATGATATCATTTCTAATTCTGAGTTTGTATCAGGGTCTAAATAATGGCAGTAAGCTCATAATCCAAATAAAATACTGAACGAAAGAACCTATTTTTATGAACAATTTTCTGTAATCAAAATAATTAATACTTGGTTAACCTGAGTTTTTTAATAAGCATAATTGTAAATGAGTTAGAAGTTTTGGTTTTAGAAACAGGTTTGCAAATTCTTGCTCTACCACGAAAAAACAAAAACAAAAACAACAGCAACAAAATCATTACACTGCATGTACCTCTAAATATAGTGTATTTTTCTGTTGTTTCTAATAGTGTTTTGTTTCAGCTCACCTTAAAAGAACAAGCCAATTTGCTTTAGAGCTAAAAAACAGTTATTAAAAATTTCTTACTCTAGGTGATACAGAGTAGAAGAGAGATCACTTTTCACTGTTATCCTTTTGTACTGTTTGACTGTTTTACTAAGTGTATTATTTTTCCAAAAATTAAATGGGAAAATGGTCAACATTCAAAAAAGTAAAATATTTTTTATTTGCTTTTCAAAATGTATTTTTGCCTTTTGACTAGAACTAGACAAAAGGATGTGAGAAATTAGAAGTGATTTCATGAACTAAAACATACGTTTATTCCCCATACATTTATTCATTTATTTTAATAAAGCTAAATCTGCAATATTTTTAATTCTTAATCCAGAATAATGAAACTTCTTTTCATGGTCCTTATGTCACTTGATAATAAAAATTCACTTGTGATTCTGAGAAACATTTTCTGTAACAGGTAGCATTTTTACCTTTTGGATAATATACGTCAAGCTGTTGGGCAGCAGTTAGCTGTTAGGTTCATCTGGTAAATTAACTGTGTGTGATGGGGCAGGGTTTGCCCAGCTTTGGAATGATCAGCCCAGGGCCTGGCATGGAGACAGTGCTGGGAGCAGATTGCTTCTATCAGAGTCTGAGAATAAAACAACGGTTATTTATTTGTATTATATTTTAGACGAAGGGTTAAAGAACAAACTAGCTTCTCATTAAAAAATTAGTATACACATTGTTTTATGACATTTGTTGTCAAACCCACGACATGTCAGCACTCTCCACTTCTTGACCTTGGATTCCCTGTTACGATCTTTCTTGTCTCTTCCTGTCTTCTAGTCCTAGTCTCTCGGATGGTGTGACAATTTAGTCTTGTTTTGCTTTATGGGAGGCTGTCTAATCTTTGCCTGAAGGATAAAACTCAGGAGTGACTTCTTTGCTGAACTAAAAGGGTGCCCGGGGGGCATAGTCTTGGGGATTCACCCGTCACTGTCTGACCAGTAAGCCTGGTGCAAAGTTTATTTCTTAATTCTATTCTGCAATGTCGACAACTTGCTCTCTCCCTTTTTCTGCTCCTAAATATTAGTTTTGTGAAAATGAGAAACTAACATTAAAAATTTCAAAGGAGGAAACGTAATTGTCTCGTACTGTCTTTTTTTCAATGAGTTTACTCTTTTGAGAAAGGAGTTAAAACCACATAAAGGAAAAAATTGATTTAGTGAAATACAAATACAGAGATTCCCCAAACCAAACAAAATGCATTGCCGTTGAGTCAATTCTGATTCACGGCCTAGAGAACTGCCCTGTAGGGTTTCCGAAGAGCATGAAGTGGATTTGAACTGCTGATCCTTTGGTCAGCAGCCATGGTGCTTAGATACTACAACACCAGGTTTTCCATAAATATAAAGGTAGTGTAAGAAAAATCATAGTCACAACATAATCAGCTGCCGCTGAGTTCACTCTGAATCATGGTGACCCCATGTGTGCAGAATAGAACTGCTCCACAGTGCTTTCAAAGCTGTGAGATTTCAGAGGTAGTTCACCAAGTCTTTCTTCCGCTGCACCTCTTTTAACCCACCTCTCAGTGCGTTAAAACCACCCACCTTTTGGTTAGCAGTCCAATGCTTAATGCATTGCACCACTCAGGGGCTTGTTAATTAAAAGGTGCTAATGTTTTTGCCTGTGTTCTTTTCGGCTATTATTTGTAAAGACATACAATTTTACACAGAGCTAATTGCAAAGTGAGTATACTTCCACACTTCATAAATTCTTCATGTTTTGAGAGACATGAGTGTTGCCCCACAGAATTCAGAAGCCTCCCCTTTGAAGGACACCCTCTTCATTGTCAGCATCTGTTTCATTGACTTGGCTTCCCAGCACTCCTTCAGCCAGGTTTCCTCTTGTTGACATTTAAGATTTTCTAATATTTGATTCTTAGACTTCTTATTGCTGAGTTAAAGGAAAGGCAATGTTAACACCTCTTCATATGTCTTACTAAATTGCTTTTGTAAAGTTTATACTGATTTGCAGGGTCAGTGAATTCTTTCATAGTTGTTGTGTTCTAACCACACGAGGATGACTTTGCAATTCATTTCCACACATCTATGTCTTTTCTTTCAACCTGCAAAAAAAAAACACCCAAAAACTGTTCTTGAGTGTGAAGTGGGACACAGACATACATGCCTGTTTCCTGTGAATGTTTAAGCTTCAGGTAGTGTTTTATTAAGACACACAGAAATAACGAATGATTCAACTCTAGGCCCCAACCTTAGCTTTGGGTACTATCTGATAGCCTAGTTTTGTAGGCTTTTTGTTGTAAACTCGGAACCAGCCAACCAGCCATTCAACCAACCATCTAACCACCCCAAACAAGCCCACTGCTGTTGACTCAATTCCAATTCACAGTGACCCTGTAGGACAGAGTAGAACTGTCCTATGGCATTTCCAAGGAGCAGCTGGTGGATTTGAACTGCCAACCTTTTGGTTAATAGCGGAACTCTTTGACTACTGTGCCATCCGGGCTCTGCCACAGAGCTCTGGGCCAGGACTCTGTTCAGCCCAGGGCCCTAAATAATAAAGTGAAAAATTGGATTTTCTGTTTTAGATTTTGATGAATTAACTTGACTACAATTTTTTTTTTTTTTTAAATCCAGAAAATGGAAACTGAGGAAATTGTTTACTCTGGCCTTTTTATAAGTCTCCATAAAAACTCGCCATAAAAATCAATAAGGATAGTAGGCTTGTGAACCTTTCCTACACATGGAGAAAAGGATTCTTTTCATAGTGCTGGCAGAACCAGGGAGGTTCCCCATGCTGTCCTTCACGAAGTGAGTTCAGCTATTGTCCCTGGAGGCTGTCCTTCAGAAGGTCTCATATGAGAAGCTGAAGAATTTTCTTGGACGTTGTTTGACCCTTACTCATTGTTACATGGAATGTATAAGTTTAAGTAGAAAAATACGGCTACAAAATCATGTTAAATAAAGTTTATTTATTAAACAAAAATATAAAAATATGAATCTGATGTTTCTCAACATATCCTCCATTTAGGTCTCTACAGAAATCCTGATGGTAGAGTGGTTCAGTGCTATGTCTGCTAACCAAAAGATTGGCAGTTCAAATCTGCCAGGTGCTCCTTGGAAACTCTATGGGGAAGTTCTGCTCTGACTTATAGAGTGTCTATGAGTTAGAATCAACTCAGTGGCAGTCAGTTTGGTTTTATTTTGAGGTCTATACACTTCTGAAGGCAGTGTTTCCATCTCTAACCCTTCCCTGAAAAATTCTATGCTTTTTAAATTTATACCACGTCAAAACGGTAGTTTGGGGCCTTCTTGAGGGACTCCAATCGTGTCCCTGGTATTTATTTATTTATATTTTATTGAGCTTTAAGTGAAAGTTTACAATCCAAGTCAATTTGTCCCACAATAACTTACACACATATTGCTATGTAGCTCTAGCTGCTCTCTCCACACTGTGACAGCATACTCCCCTAATTTTTAAATATTCTTTAAGTTTTAGGAACAAAAGGAAATCTGAAAGGGTAAGATCAGGGGTGTAGGGTGGATGGGGTAAAAGTTCCCAATGAAATTCTCCCAGGACAGCCTTTGCTACTCTTGAAGAATGAACAAGTGCATGGTTGTGATGGAAAAAATTCCTCGGCTCAAATTTCCGGCCGTTTTCTAACCAATGCAATTTTCAGTTTTCTTCCTGCTTCTTTGTAACAGGCCCCTGTGATCATCCTGTATCCTCAGAGAAAATCTATCAAGATATCCCCTTTGGAGTTCCCCCAGGCAGTCACTATAACCTTCTGAAAGATCTTCCTTCTCTTGACTTATCTTTGAGATCTTTCCAACCTTCCTTAAAATGCTTGATACATCTAAAAATCTCTTGTTTAATGTGGGACAGCATTCCCACAAACTTGTTGCAAGCTTTAGTGATTTGTGAAGATATTTATTTCAGTTTTCCCCAAATCTGGTATTAGCTCTGACCTCAAAACCCTTTTTCCCACAGCACAAAAAATACCTCTCTTTTTCTTTTTTTTTAAGGGACCCTAAGGAGACTTAGATACACGTACAACTGAGAACACTTGCCCACAGCCATCCACTGATTGCAGAGACAAGTTTAAACTCATTTTGTCTGGAGTAAACCCATGCACGTATGAACTGGAGCCCCAGCCTCAACACTGTTTGACTTAGCCTCATAAGCAGATGACTCTTCAATTTTACATTGAGGTTTATTTCTCTAACCAGTGATTTCTAGATTTAATTTATGTTTTCTCCCATCTATATTGATTGAAAAATGTGGATAATCTTCCAGTCTTGGAGTTGAGCTCTAGGTGAATTCTTCCTGTCTATGTAGGTAAGCACATGTTTTATTTAGACAGTAAACTCCAAAAGGTCTCTGGAGGCTTGGCACAGGCCACTGCACTTAGGACTTAGACACCCATAATATAGGTGATGGGCCCAGCCTGTGTCTGCAGGAGCTGTTGTTGTAGTTTCTCTTTGCCCAGTTGTCTTCCTAGGAGAAGTACCTCTTCATATGTTTTCTCATTTGGCAAAATTAAGAATTTCCTATAAAATGCAAGCTCCACAAACTCTCTTTTCATATTAAAACAGTCATTTCTACATTATGGATAGTACATCATTTTTAAACAAAGGATCTTAAAAATGCTTCCTATTGCTGTGTAGAAATCTTAGTATTTTTAATGTGGGAGGGATTTTTGAAATTGCTCAGTTCAAGAGCCTCACACGACAGGGAAACTGAGGCCCAATGATTTGCCACGCTGTTCTCAAGGGGCTTCTGAGGAGGGACTCCAGTTCACTGCATTTTGATTGCATAGTGAACACCTGATGTGTTTCTTCTTCCACAAAAGTGTTGCTGACAAAAGGAAAATATCCCAACTCAGAAATCAAAGGCAAGTAAATTACAGAAATCCATTAACACCACAGAGTTCTTTATAATTTATAAAGCTCTTGCATACACAAAGAAGTATAAATATGTAAAATGAAACTTACTCGATATTTTTTAAGTTAGACTTTTGATTTGTCAATATTGCCTTCCATCTATAGCAGTGCACTCCTGATGCTGCTTGGCTGCTAACACAAAGGTTGGTGGTTCGAGTCCACTGGCCACTCTGTGAGAGACAGATGTGTCAATCTGCTTCCATAAAGACTTAAAGACTCGGAAATCCAATGAGGCAGTTGTGCTCTTGTTCTACAGGATCACTATAAGCTGGAATCAAATGAAGTCGACAGCAGTTGTTTTTTTTTTGTATAGCAGTACAGAAATTTGTTGTGAGATTCTGAAATGACTTCAGAGTCATCAAAGAAAATAACGGAAACAAAATTTACTGGTTTCCTTTTATTTCAATCGTGATCATTTAAAATATACTCAGTTTATTTTAGTTAGAATAATCTATTCCTAAAGAAGGCAGCTAATGAGGAATTTTCTGAGGTTACTGAGTGTTCACAATTTCCTTAGGCCTGCATTGAGTAGTTTTACTAAAACAACAACCCTCCCCTCCAGAAGAACCAAACTCACTGTTGCTGAGTAGATTCCAAATCATAGCAACTCTGTAGGACTGAATAGAACTGCCCCATAGAGTTTCCAAGGAATGCCTGTAGAATTTAGACTGCTGACCTTCTGGTTAGCAGCCCTAGCCCTTAACCACTACACGGCCAGGGTTTCCAGACTTATTTTCCTTTTTGCTAAAGAAATAAGATCTGTGGATTTTGGTAACTCTGCACACAACAGATTTTCAATTGTAAGGTTTTCATAGATCAGGCAGTTAGACGACATCACTTAAATTTATCAAATTATTAGAGTGGCTGATTCTAGGGGGAAAGACAGTTCTACCTAGCAGGCTCTGTGTTATTCATGGAGCTCCAAAGATGGCCTTTATTACTTGTGTTCTGATATAAGGAAATAAGAATTGTGCTATTTAAGCTTTGGAAACTGTAAAGCAATGTTCACATATGTACTGATAAAAATGAGAGTAGTTACCTTTACCGAGGCCTGCACCAGTTGCTTTTCACATTGTCACTTATTCTTACCAAAATGTTGTTAGTTGCTGTTGAGTGGATTCTAATAGAGGTGCTTTATTATCAGAATCAACTTGACAGCAATAGTTTGGGTTTTGGTTTTTGGATATTATCACCTTAAAATTATAGATGAGGAAACTGAGCTTTAGATAGTGTAAATAGCTTGCTCAAGGCCCTTCAGCCAGGATAGTGACAGAAGTGGATTCAGTCAGGTCTGCCAACCTCTAAACCCATATACTTTCCATTGTATTTTATTATATAAAAGAAACTATAATGTTTTTCTGTGTCTCTTGACAATTTATTTTAAGATCTCAGAGCTCCCTTTTTCTGGATGTGCCATGTAGGGAGCTTGAGCTCTTCTTTGCCTTGACCTATGGCTGGGTTCAACCATCGCCTACTTCCCATTCTACTTGCTTGATCACAGTGGACTCCACAGGGGTGTCCAATGGTTCCTTCCTCACTTTTCTCCTTGGGGTTACAGGGACAAACTCTGTAGTAAGTGAATCAAGAATCTTAGGGAATAAGGCTCTCCATCTCCAATCAGCAAAACTTGGCCTCCATTGTGGCTTAGACAACCTATGCCCTGGACTCTGATGCAAGCCCTGTAGTGAGAAAAGCTTGTTTTCATTTCTTCTTTTGCCATGCCCATCTGGAGACAGCAGGTGCAGGGTGAGACTCTTAAAATAGAAGACTCTGTTTCGTGTGATGTGGCACTATGGAAACCCCCTTGCTTCTTCACCTGTTGTTCAAGTCAATGAAACAATCAAACTCTGTTCTTTCGTCATGGCATTTTCCTGATTCCTGTGGAACCTTTCTCCAGTTTTTACATTTCTAAAATGCAGGACTCACTTGTGGTAATCTCAGACGTCTAGCTTTGATAGTCCGTGTCTACATTTCTGATGAGCATCCTGATTTTGCAGTCCACCATCTCTGTATAGTTTAATTCTCCTGACAATATTATGCTAGCAGGAGTGGTTGAGACTTTCAATTACTCCTGATGGCTAAAACATATTCCCCCTACCATCTTACCATCCCACTTGCTCCATACTAGCAGCCGTCTCTAAAGCAGGCAGCGAACACAACTTAAAAGCTTGAGCGTGTCCTGGTGTATGTGCTGTGGATCATGGAAAACACTAGGCAATATCATTCAACATTGAGGAAGAGGGTCTTTCTGTGTTGCTGGTTCTTCCCTTTTGGTTTAAGGATGAAAGATACCTCTTGAAAATTCTGAATCTTAAGAGAGAGGACTTTAAGAGTCCTATTTTACTTTTTAAACTCCTTTTTTATATTTATTAAACTCCTCTGGCTTTTTTATTTTTTGTAGTCAAGTCAACCCTTGGTTCAGATCCTCAGTCTTCTCCTTTGTAAATTGAGAATAATAAAAATTCCTTTATGGTGTCATTATGGGGGTTAAATGAGAGAAAGGATATGGCACTGTTTGGAACTTAGAAGATGTTCACTCTGTGTCAAGCAACGACTTCCACTTACTCTGCCGGCTGTTGATTAAACTTCTGGATAAAACATAAGTGTATGATGAACCCTAGCAGGATTTTAGATGAGAGAAGGTGAATAGGTAGTCCAAGTTTGGATGTGATCATTCGCTGCAGAGGTGACAAGGTACTGCAAGAGCAGACTGAGTCTCATTATGATGGTCTATGAGTCGAATGTTCAAGGAGCAGCCCAGAATCCTCAGAAAGAGTCAGGATCACAGGCTATGGAGGTCCAATAATGAGGGAAGACTTAAGTTAGGAGCTATCAAGAAGAGAGAATAGTGTGTATAGTTAAAAATGATCAATATGATATCTAAGTAGAAAAAAGAAATACTATGAAATAACAGCAGTTGAAAGAAAGTGAACATGAAATTGCAATAATGTTGTAATTAGCTCCATGACTAATGGAGTAGATCATTAGAAAATAACTTAACACGAGGGATTAAAGTAATTGAATCTGACTCTACAGGCCTGGCCTCCACCACCCTGTGTCTGATGAAAACTCTTGGTCCAGACCTGGTCTCCTCTACTCTGTAAATGATGGAGCCTGATGGCCCAGGCCTGGTCTCCACCACCTATAAATGATGGAATCTAGTTTTCTAGGTCTGGCCCCCACCGCTCCATAAATGATGGAATCTGGTGGTCCAAGTCTGGCTCCCAGCACTTGGTAACTGATGGAACCTGGTGATCCAAGTCTTGCTCTCGCCACTCCATAAATGATGGAACCTGTTATTTTAGTCGGCTCCTTCAGAGCACTAGTCACCATTTGGACAATCCTAATTTGTACTGGTTTGTATCTACTTATTTTCAAGTAAATTGTGCTTTTCTCATACAGAAAAACTGAGGGTAGGGATTGAGACATCCATGTTGTTAGATCTGTCTGCACTAACCTGCCCTCTTGGGTCCCTTTCAAAACACTATTTTTCTCAGTGATTCCATCCCTCCTTTAGACTCACTTATCTATAAAGCATTCTTAACTGAAGAGCAAAAGTTTTCAAATTTTAAAATAAATTATGAAAATTTTTCTTGATCCAATATTCCTTTTGGAATAAATATTAGAAGTAACCTCACAAAGAAATATTTTGAAGATTTGTTGTTATGAGTAAATATCTACAAAGACACACAAAAAGTCCTTTTCAGTTGTGAAAGAACACTCATCCTAAATTACACAGGGCAAATAAGAACTTTGTTCCTGGTCAGCTCAGTGACTGTTTGTTGCCTCTGGTCAAGCGAATAATCAAAAGTAGACTTCTTTTCTTGACTCACTGGAAGCACACAGTTTTGTGTCATGGAAGTGGTGACAGTGGTAGTGGAGCTGGATTACGGGTGGTGTTGGTGGAACTGGGCTAGATTATCTGGGTTCATGAGAAACAAAAATTCGTTTCTAGGTGGCTGCCTTTGTAAGGTGCAGTCTCCTTAGATGAAATGTATTGGAATTCAAGGCAACATAGGGCAAGTATGTTGTACATGGATAGCAGAGGAATAAGCAGAACAGTTTCTGAAGGAAACTGGATTAGCTGGGAAGTCAATAACAAGTGTGGAACTACTCTTCTTGAAAACCCAGACAGTCAGAGTCAATGGTGGTTTTCCAGGTGGGTGGTTGTGTGAAGCACAAAGAGGCACCGAGCTTGAAGTCAGAGGGCAGGTATCTGAGAGATGGCGTTTCCACTTGGGCAGGTTTGGTCTTGTCACCTGTAAACATGGGTATGTCACACTCTGTGAATTGGTATATACAAACAAACAAACAACGATTACATACACAGAAAAACAACTGCAAAGTTCTACAGACATGTCTCAGACATCCACAATGCATTCATGCGTTCACTTATTTACTCAGCATGTACATTTAGACCAAGTCACTGTGCTTTCTGCTAAGTACTGTAGTTACTATTGTAGAGAGATCAAAGTGCAAAAATTCTAGTGCAAACCCTCAACAAATATAGGCGAATTATAAACTGAGGCCTGGAAACACAGAGTGACTTCCTATGGATCATCAGCTACTGTTGTGACCCTTGAGTATTATTTTGATGCACAAAATCTATGAACCAGTGCCAGGTCCTATAAAATGGATAGACCCACACTTATTGCTGTTGAGTTGATTCTGACTCATAGCAAGCGCAGAGGACAAAATAGGGTTTCCAAGGAGCACCTTGTGGATTAAAACTGCCTACTTTTTGTTAGCAGCCATAACTCTTAACCACAATGCCACCAGAGTTTCCCCCAAAATGAATATGACCTTGTCTTTTAGGAGATTATATGTTGATAGAAGATATAAACGGATACTTAGGATGAACAGGAATCAAATATAGAGTGATGGATAGTATTCAGTGAACACAATGATGTCAAGAGTCGAGAGACAATGAACTTGGAGTAGATCAAAGAGTTCACTATTCATAGAAGATCTTGAGGGGAGGAGGAATTCCTTCAGGCCAGTTGGAATCAGAATCACACTTTCTTTGATTTTCAGATCTGCAGATAAACATAGTTAATAAGAGTTAGGCAATTATCAACTTTGATAGTGTTAACACTTACCAAGCTATTTGTGTTTCATTTTTAGAGTATGTCATGACTGACAACATGGTTGAAAATGTTATCTGCAACTGTTACGTCAAGTAGGCCTAATGAAAACATAAGTTTTAGGAACTTGTTTAACTTTACTTATTAATTCTCACTACAGAATATAATACTTAAAAGAAGTGCATTTGTTTTCCTTATATAATAATTTGGTGTTAGTATATTTCTGAGCAGTGATGCCTGCTAGAAAACCAAGATCAAGTTAGGCATAAGGAGAGGCAGAGTGCATGGGGTGAAAAATGCTTTAGACAGAAGCAGGCTACTGTGGGTATGTGTGTGTGTTGTGGGGTACCCAAAGAAAGGATTTGACTCCTACATGTGTATTCAGATTCTCCTGTTTCAAGGATTTTTTTTTCATTTGCTGTGAGTGAAAGTTTACAATCCAAGTCAATTCATCATATAAAAACTTGCACACACACTGCTATCTAACTCAAGCTGCTCTCCCCACCCTGTGACAGTACACTCCTTCTTTCCACCCTGTATTTCCCATGTCCATTGAACTAGCTCCTGTCCCTCTCTACCCTCTCATCTTGCGTCTGGAAAGCAGTTGCTCAGTTAACCTGAGGTATACACTTAAGCCAAGAGACACACTCTTTGCCAGTAACATTTGATGTCTTAAATCCACTCTAATCTTTGAAGAGCTGGCTTTGGGAATGGTTCCAGTTCTGGGCTAACAGAGAATCTGGGGTCTTCAGGAAATCCTCCAGTCTGATGGACCATCAAGTCTGGTCTTTTTAATAGAGTTCCAGCTCTGCATACCTATTGTTCTCCCACAAGGTCAGGGACTCCATGTTGAATTCTCTGTGGGGACAGTCGTTGGTAGTGGTTGGGCAACATTTAGCTCTTCTGGTTTCATGCTGATGTAGTCTGTGGATTATGTGGCCCTTTCTGTCTCTGAATTTTTCTTTCTTTCTTTTTTTTTAATAGTCAGCCTTGGGCACATTATCTGTGTCCTCAAGCATTTATAATCTCAAAAGAGTGTGGGATGAGGGTAGGCAGACAACAACCTAATGAAGGGACATGAAGCCTTAGACCCCTCTAGCCTTTTGACTGGTGTTGCTATGGCTATAATCCAAGAAAATCCTTCCGCCTCTGGGTAGGCTTCTCTGCTTAATCCAGTCCATAAAGATTCTTTAAAATTTCATCATCTGGCAATTGAACCCTGGTACAGTGAAAGGCAGACCAGGTGGTCAACGTTCTAACACGTAGCAATTTTCTCAGCAGCCTGCAGCCCAGCTGCACTGCAGGAGATGACATCTGATTAGAACTCATCTTCAGAATTTACCTGCTCTTTTTCTATTCCTCTTTTCTCTCCTTCCTCCTTATTTCTGTTTCTCTTATCTATTATCTTTCTCCTTTCTCTCTATATTATTTTTCTCTTTCAGTTCTTTTTAAAAAGTTTGCCTTAATTAAACATACTACAGAATTAAGTGACACACAGTAGTTTGTTGAATAAGATGACATATTTCATGTTCTACACACACATACAATTTTCTATTTCTTAAAAAAAAAGCAAGAGAGAATTAAGAAACTCTGGAAGAATATTGATAGAATGGGTCAGATTATTTATTTGGATTAGTCAACCTAAACAGAAGAGTTTCCTCATGTCTAGATTATCATCTTGGGTGGATAACAAAAAAAAAAGAAAATATATATTGGAAACCCACGTGTAGATACATGAGTCTACTGAGAGTACGATGAAATTGAGTGGGTGTATACTAGAGGTTCGGAGCCCTGGTGACTAAGTTCTCAGCTCTTAACCAAAAGTCTGTGAGTTTGAATCTACCAGCAGGTCTGCAAGAGAAAGATGTGGCAATCTGTTTCCACAAAGATTTACAGCCTTGGAAACTTGTGGGGCAGTTTTCCTCTGTCATTTAGGGTCTCTATGAGTTGGAACCCACTCACAGCACATGACAACAACCCATGGGAAGTGCTTCTCATTTTGTTTCAGGTCCAGGGAACAGACTTGGGCTTCTGTTTAGTGACTGAGGTCTTATAGGGTTCAAGATGAGTGTAGGCCATGCTGCAGACCTGTGAGCATAGGGACCACTGTGCACTTTTTCTCCTGTGGTCCTTCCCTCATCTGCCTCCTAACCCCTAGCACACAAAACAGACCAAAACAAACCAACAAGCAAAACCAAAACACCTTGAAGTCCAGTTGATTCCAACTCAGTGACTCTGCTGTACAGAATAGAACTGCCCCAAGGAGCGCTGTATTTGTTAACTACTATACCACCAAGGCTTCAGCACAGAGATTAGATGCTCATAAATGTCTACAGAATAAGAGACTCCAGGAATGGATATGAGGTCAGAGTTGTATGAGTTTGGGTTGAATATGTTCTGATTCCCCAAGTTATTTATCTGTTATTTTCTTATTCTCCACTGCCTGTGTTATTAGTTTTGCTTTACTGATTGTCTCTTTGTGAAGTGAAGGGCAAGAAAATAGTTCCAGTTATTGGAGAACTTCAGTAAAATTGCTATCATAGACCTACCCATGAACCAAGAAGGTGGGAAGGCAGGTTCAAGTTGACCTATATCTCAAGAAGAGTTTGGGATGGCTCAGAATCCAGAAGCTCTGTGTCTTCAAGGATATGAAGCATACCCTAACTCACTTCCTGACTGGAAGACAGCTAGATAGTTGGACTAGTTGAAATCATTTGCTGATGACTGGAGGGCACTTTTTATAAAAAGTTAATTTCATTGAAAAATATTTTATTGTACTTTAAGTGAAAGTTTACAATCCGAGTCAATTTGTCATACAAAACCTTGCACATCTACTGCTGTGTAGCTCCAGCTGCTCTCCCGACCCTGTGACATCACACTCCTCCTTTTCCATGCTGTATTTCCCATGTTCATTCAACCTGGTCCAGTCCTGCTCTGCCCTGTCATCTTGCCTCTGGACAAGAGCTGCTCAGTTAGCCTCATGTAGCTACTTAAGCCAAGAAGCATACTCTGCCTGTATCATTTTATATCTTGTGGTTTAGTCCAATCATTCTCTGAAGAGTTGGCATCAGGAATAGTTTCAGCTCTGGGCTAACAGAGAATCCAGAGGCCGTGTCTTCCAGAGACCTCCAGTCTATTAGATCATCAAGTCTGGTCTTTTTAGTAGAGTTTGGGTTTGGCACACCCAGTTTTCTACCACTATGTCGGGGACTCTACGTTGTATTTCCAGTGAGGGCAGTCATTGTTGGTGGCTGTGAGCCATCTTGTTCTTCTAGTCTCATTCTGTTTCAGTCTCTGTGTTATATGTCCCTTTCTATCTCTTGGGCTCATATTTCCCTCATGTCTTTGATGTCTTTTATTCTCCTCTGGCCAGGCAGTTTGGGACAAATTGATGCTACTTAGATGGGTGCTTACTAGCTTTTAACACCCCAGCCACCATTCACCAAAGTTTTCTTTAAAATCTCCTACCCTGTCCTTTAAAGTGTTGGGTTATGTTTTGGACACCCCTTAGCTTTTGGTTTAGTCCAGCTGTGCTGACCTCCTTTCTACTCTACACCGTGCCTCCCCTCACCTAACCCATTTACTATCTACTATAGGAAACCCTGGTGATGTAGTGGGTTAAATGTTATGTCTGTTAACCGAAAGTTTGGCAGTTCCAATCCATCAGGTGCTCTTTGGAAACTCTAAGGGGCAGTTCTACGCTGATCTCTAGGGCCAGTACGAGCCGGACCCAATTTGACGGCAGTGGGTTTGGGATTTTTTAATGTAATCAATGAATACTCTTTTTCTTTCCCACTCTTGAAACCATCAAAGATTGTTTTCTTTTGTATTTAATCCTCTTCTTGAATCCTTGTGTAGTGATCTCATGTAATATTTGTCCTTTTACAACTAATTTCAATCAGTGTAATGTCTTCCAGATTCCTATGTGTTATGAGATGTTTCCTAAGATCATTGGTGTTCTTTATCATTGCGTAGTATTCCACTGGGTGAATATATCATAGTTTGTTTATGCATTCATCTGTTGATGGACACCTAGGTTGATTCCATCTTTTTGCTGTTGGAGACAGTGCTTCAGCAAACATCAGTGTGCATGTATCTGTTCATGTGACAGCCTTCTTTCTCAGAGATGTGGTCCAAGCAGTGGGTTTGCTGGATCATGTGGTATTTCTATTTGTAGCTTTTTAAGAAAGCACCAAATGGATTTTCCATGTGGTTGTACCATTTTACCTTCCTGCCAACAGTGTAGAAGAGTGCTAGTCTGGAGAGTAGTGTTTTCTGTTTTTTTTTTTTTTTTTTTTTTTGGTGTTTTGGGAAATGATTGTTCTGATTTAATCCCATATCATTTTGTATGCATCATGATAGCATCAACCAGGATGGACTGGGAGGAAATGCTCTGCACTGAGCTAAGTTCTTAAGCCTGTAGGTGAAATACTGTGTCAGTAAACAGGGGCTTCACTCTGCACCTCAGTTTCTTTGTCTCTCAGTTTTTTGCCGTTACATGTGAACTAGGTAAATATGAACAGAAGGATTGTGATGTATTATTGCACATTGGAAAAAACAAAGGTTTTAGACCAAGCTTAAAAAGCCACCTTTATGAAATTACTTCAGGAAGAATGTAGACTTAGTTCTGCCATGGCATTCAACAACCCACTGAGAATTAAGAATAAGATCACAGATAGAACATGGGCTCTCTGCCATATCCTGTACTAACTGGATTATACACAATATTTCATGCAATGTCCACAATGATGATGAGGCAGGCTTTACTGTTATTGGTTTATTACAGTCAAAGTACCCAAGACTCAGGGCAGGTAAATGAATTTATAAGTAATGGATCCCAACTTCAGAGATTATTAACCCACAACTTCCCAGTCAGGGAGCTAGAGCCCTGAAGTGAATTGTGAGGAAATCCTAGATCATAGGTAATTCCTGGGCAGAAGAGTGAAGGTGTACCTTGTCCTTAGTGCATTTTAAGTGCTCCTCCTGTGTTCTTTGGTAGAACAATCTGGACAGTGCCATCATATTACTCCAGACTGCAGTTTTTGGTTGTCTGCTTCCATATTCCTCTAGGAGCTCCTTGAGGTTGAGAGCTCTGCCTTGTTCAGTAGGCTATCTACAGAACAGGGTGAAAAACCTGGCATATGATAATGCTAGAAAATACTTGTGCAATCATTGAAGGTGGACATCCATATATTCAAACATACGGTCAAGGTTTTGTCTGTAGTAATCAGGAATGTTTGGTGTAGAAGGGCAGACAACTAGCCTTTGATGAGTAAGGAACTACAGATGAGTGAGTGGGTGTATGGAAAGCTGTAACTATGGATGGAACAGATAGAACAGAATACTTTTTGACGGTGTCACTGAAATGTGTTCCGAAATGTTGCTATAACTCTACTTTATCTTTACCAGACTCCCAGCACTGAGATGCCCAAACTATTCAACATGAAGTTTCTTGCTGCTCCCAGATATTACCAGGACCTTTCTGGGCCTTATGAAGAACCTGCTTGCTTACAATTTCTTTCTCACGTGTAGTCTGTATGGGTTCTGTTACCATGTCAGCCCTCTTAGAGCACATTGATTATTCTGGGCTGAGATTTTCCAGTTGAAGAGGTTCTAGGACTGGAGATAGTCTATGGGCACAGACTGAGTGATATCGAACAATGTCAGAGTACGAGTCACTTCCAATCCCAGTGCTGGACACAGGCTTGGGCAGGTGCTGTGAGGGCCCCAGGTGCAAGGGCTAATGGGAACTTCCGAAAGGGTGTGGAGTGCATCACACAGCCTACTGGAGAAGGGTGGGAGCGAAACCAGCAGATGTCTAAAGGTTCTGTTTTCAGTTCCCCAAAGGGTCTTCTTCTTGACCAAAGCAGTGTGACCGTTGCTATGACAATTGCTATCTTGGTCTCTGGGACTCCCCCTCCTAAGGTGACATTATTTTTTTTAGTCTTTTCAGGTCAGTCACCATGAAACTGGGTAATGGCCAGCCTGGGGGTTGGGATGGTTTAGGGGTGTGGATAGGGCTTGAGAGATGTGATGGTGGAAGGCATTGGGGTACCAAGAGGGACCTTTGGTAAATGAGTTGTTTTTCCAAACTAGACCAACATTCCTTCTAGTCACCACAGACTGGTTGACTATCCATTTTTGCAGAGGTTCAAGGATCCCTCCTCTAAGATGTCTGTAAAGAAATCATTGTTGCGCTAGCAAAACACAGCATGTAAAAGAAACACTGGCTTTGAATCTTACTTCTGTCCTAAGTGACCAGCCCACGTCATTCAGCGTCTGCTTTTCAGTCTCTCCATTTTTTAAATGAGAGATCTGACTTCCTACCTTCTTTTTCACTCTAAGAGTTTTTGATTTGTTGACCCTGAAAATACTAACCCTAAACAGTAGCTATTGGAGAGGCAGTACTGTTTTACAGTTAGGGCTCTTGATCAGATCTGCTGAGTTTGAATCCTGATTTGGGGACTTCCTGATTGTGTGACCTTGGATATGCCATTTACTCTTTCTCTTAGTTTTATTATCTGCCAAAAGGAGGTAATGCAAGCTACCCAGGGACTTGTTGGAGGAATTGGTGGCATGAGGGCATCTGTTATCTGAGACACTGAGTGATGAGGAACTAAGGACAGGGAAGAAGGGAAGAGGAAAGACATCTCATATCTGAGAATGAAGAAAGGAACATGAATCAGGAATAAGAAAGAAGGGAGAAAAGGTGGAGAGGTATGGGGAGAAATCAGAAAAAAACAGGTTCATAATGTTGTCTGCTGGGTCACTGATAGGGAGTGTATTTCCATGCCATTGGTCTCTAAGAACCCAGAGGAGAAACTGGCAAGTGTAGTTAAGGAGTGGGGATTTGGGCAATGGTAAAGGAACTTCCCGGAGAATTTCACTCCTTCCCCATCACTTTTCTCTTAGCTCTATCCTGCTCAGATTTTTCTCTTGCTGACTTCAATCTAAAGTGTCTTTGCAGACTTCTAAACCTAGAAAATCTGTGACACACGTTTGCTGGAGAAGTGATGACCAGTTCTTGGCATGTCTGTGCACCTCTCTGTATCTGCGCCTGTGGACGCTCCCTTCTATTCTGTTGACGAGTTGCTGTTCAATCTGTAATGACTTACGGCAACCCTATGTGTGTCAGAATAGAATTGTGCACATAGGTTCTCAATATTGGATTATTTTTTGGAAGTAGATCACCAGAACTTTCTTCTGAGGCATCTCTGGATAGGCTTTTTCCTTCAACCTTTTGGCCAGCAGCTGAGTGTGCCAACTTTGTACCAGAGGACCGTCTTTTTTGTTACCGTGGGTGAACCTTTAGTGTTTTTAGTTAAGGGGAGCACCTTCATCTACGCTCTTGTCACTACCTTTCACCTACTCAGTGGATGTGCTCCCGCAGTCCTCACCTCTCTGTCTCCTGCAGCATAATATTTTCCCTTTCTACTGGACCAGACACACGCAAATGGTGATGTGGGAGACAGAGCCCAATTATTTATCCTATATTTTCCAAGGTCGCAGTATCGGCAGACTTGACCCCTGGTGGTAACTCACCTGTGCTCACCAGTGGAGATATAGCCATGGTGCCCATGGCCTGTGTCCTAGTGACCCAGCCTTAAATATTCCTGTGGACACTCTGGTCAACAATTTAGTACAGTGAAATGTTATTTTCTACTTTAGTAGCTTAAAAAAAAATACATTTATTGTGTTTTTGGAAACAGTTTACAGGGCAAATTAGCTTCCCATTCAACAAATTGTACACAAAGTGTTCCATGACACAGGTTGCAGTTCTCACACTGTGTCAACACTCTCTCTGTTTCTACCCTGGGTTCCCTGTCTCCTTTCATCTGGTTTTTCTACCTCTTCCTGCCTTCTCATCTATGCTTTTGAGCAAGTGTTGTCGTTTTGGTCTAGTATCATTATTTTTTCTATGGACCACGTTCTTTTCAAGTGTTATTGTTTGTCTTACAGTTCCATCTATTGCTTGGCTAGAAGGTGGTTTCTGTGAATGACTAGTTCTAAGTCAGAGAGGTGACATGGGGCCATGGCTTCCAGTCCATCAGGCCAGTAAGTCTGGTCTTTTGCTTTAATGGGTTTGATTTTTGTTTTACGCTTTTCTCCTACTCTGTCCAAGACTCCTGTCCTTTTGGTAATTTTTATAAAAACACTCCTTCTCTCATAAAAACACTCCTTCTCTCCCAGCACAGGTACCCAGGCCAAGTGGTACCTTCATGTGTCAACTATCAAGAAGTCTTAATTTTTCTCAGTGTACCTACATGGAATCTACATGCTGTTTCCAAGACATTAGTGCATGTTTAATCCCCCAAAATGGATGTCTAGCTCTGTGCTATTACTCTGGGCCTTACTGGTAGATATAAGGCAGAAGAAAGGAAAGGGAGGAAAAGGAGAAAGAAAAAGAAAAGATAAAGTATTAAAGAAGGAGGAATGATAAAAAGAAGACAAGAGAAAACATAAAAAGGATCTCTGCCGAGGAAAACTAAAAGGATCTTGCAGTAATATGGCCCCGTCTATGGTGGGGTTGGTGATGACTGTTTCACACCTGGTAAGCCATGCAGTCATTGAGATGCTCTGTCTGCCCTGGAGAAAGGACATCAATCCTGTGCCAGGTGGGCCAGTGTTATGGCAGGACCCTCCTTGCTTTCCTTGGTAGAGATCTTTTTTATATTCTTTCTTTTTTCTTGCCTTTCTTCTTTTCCTCCCTCCCTCTTCAATATTTTCTCTCTTTCTTTTCTTTCTACCTTTCCTCCTTTTTCTCACTTCTGCCTTATACCTACCAGTGAGGCCCAGTGGCACCCACAGTGTTTTGGAACCAAAGACTTAGCCTTCAAAGCTTGGTGGACCTATTTAATAGGCAGTGTTTATTGAACTTTTGTATGTGCCAAGTGGTGGGGTGAACTATTTACACATTCTGTCTCTAATCTGGAGTCCTGGTGGCACAGTGGTTAAGAGCTAGGGCTGTTAACCAAAACATCAGCAGCTTGAATCCCATAGCAGCCTTGAGGCAATTCTACTTTGTTCCACGGGGTCACTATGAGTTGGAATTGATGACAATGGATTTGTTTTTTTGGTTTTCTCTCTTAATCTTTATGCTTTTTAAAAATGCATTGGTGGTTACCATCATTACCTCTGTCTTACAGATGAGAAAGTGAGGTTCACAGAGCAAAAAAAACTTGTTCAGAGTCACACAGACAGCAAACGGCAGAGTGGAGCTTTCTGACATTCACAACCCAAACATATGCCTCTTCCAACAAGAAGCAGCCTGGATGTCTTGTCTATTTGGACATAATACACAGGTTGACCTGAACATTCTGGATTCTAGACACTCTCAGAGCTTGAGGCAGCCTGTTTCTCAGTGGCCATCAATAGGAGGCACGAATACTCGCTGGGGGCTGACCGGTCAGTGTGGAAGGAAGTTCCTTGGGAACTGAGCCCTCCTCTGCTATTGCTATTGCATTCATTTCCTAGAGTTGTTATAACAAATCTCCACAAACTGTGTGACTTAAAACAACAGAAGTATATTTTCTCACAATACTGGAAACCAGAAGTCAGGAATCAAGAGGTCAGCAGAGCTGATTGCTTCCGGAGGCTCTGAGGGACAATCTGCTCCTCTCTCCTGGCTTCTGGTGGTTATTGTCAGTTCTCAGCATTCCTTGGCTTGTAGACGCATCACTTCAACCATTGCCTCTGTTACTGCATGGCCTTGTTCCATGTCTCTCTCTCTCTTTGTGTATGTGTGTGTGTGTGTGTATGCATCTCCAATATCCTTTTCTTTATAAGGACGTCTTTCACTGAATTTAGAGCCCCTTCTAATCTACTCAAAACTGAGCAATGGTGTTTTCAATTGCCTTATATACATGCTAACGCTGGATAATGAATAAAGAAGATGGAATAGTTGATATCTCTGAATTTTAGCGTTGGTGAAGAATACCAAAGATACCATGAACTGCCAGAAGAACGAACAAGTCCATCTTGGAAGAAATACAGCCTGTGTGCCCCTTAGAAGCAAAGATGGTGAGACTTCATCATTTCACGTACTTTGGACATGTTATCAGGAGGGACCACTCCCTGGAAAATGGCATCATGCTTGGTAAAGCAGAGGGTCAGTGGAAGCGAAGAAAACTCTTGATGAGATGAATTGACACGGTGGCTAAAACGATGGGCCCAAATAGTGCAAAAATAGTGCAAATGGCTCAGGATCGGGCACTGTTACATTGTGTTGTACAGGGGGTAGCTAAGAGTTGGAACAAATTCAACAGCACTTAGCAACAACAACAAATCCAGTATAGCCTCGTCTTAACTTGATTAAGTCTGTAAAGAGCACATTTCCAAATAAAGTCATATTTACAGACACTGGGAGTTAGGACTTAAACACATCTTTTTGTGGAGGACACAATCCAAGCCACACCTCTTTTGATTTGCTTGTGTCATGCTGCATCTTGACTTTTGAGTTTTGCTTTGTGATGGAAGCCTTTGCTTTGGATCTGTAGATGGACTAGAGGAACATGAGAAGTGCCCTTGATTGTTGACCTTGGCCTCCAGGGATTGATGAGGGTGCTTATGTAACATCAAGAGACATTCTTGAGTCTTTTTGTACAGGCTTCCAAAGTTTTAAAGATTTGATAGTCATAATTAATCTCAATAGGAAGAATGGCAAGGAGCTTCCTTACCCAGTATTCCCACGACTGTCCTTTCCCACCCATGCTTCAGTACTGACAAATGAAAGAAAAAGGAGCAGGAAAACTAGATTATAAATTCACTGAAGAAAGAGTTACTGTCTTAGTTATCTCTGTGGCTCTGTCAGGGGGTGTGCTGAGAGAGTAAGTGTTGGTTAGATGGATGGATAAATGAGAAGGGAAGGGGCTAGGGACCCCACAAAGAAGTGGACGAGGATCAAAGTTGGATTTGTATACTCCTTCTCTCCCCTAAACACAGAACCTTTCATAAATGGGTTCCTAATATCTGGGCCATGTTAATTCTGTCCTCTGCCCCCCTGTTGAAGCTCTTTTTCATTCTACTTCTGTACCTGTGCCCTCTTGGTTATCCAGATGGAACAGACCTTGGGAAGCTGACATAGCTCGCACCTATGTGCTGGAAGGCAGAATAGCATAGGACTTGAGAGTGCGAGTTAGGCAAGCTGAGGTTTGATACTGGGCTCACCATTTACTGTGTCACCTTAACCTATGATTTAGTCCTCTCTTAGCCTCTTTTAGTCACAAACTGAATACAACACATTTGTTTGAAATAACAATTGTGTAGTTCAGCAGAGGTTCACAAAGTAGCATACTCCAAGGGGAGGATGAAATGTTACCAGAACCAGGAAGCTCCTTCTCATCCGCTGCTAGCTGCTGCTCCTCCCCAGCCCTAGCTGACAGTAACATTCATTTCTATTGCTTATGTCTTAGTTTGATTTTACATGGTTTTTGGATCCGACTCGAAGGCACTTGGCTTGGCTTGGCTTGAACTTCGTATAGATGGAAACACATAAACGTAACTTTTGAATTTGGCTTCTTTTGTTTAACATCATGTTTATGAGCTTCATCTATGCTGTTGGCTTTTAAAAAACAAAGACAAAAACTAAACCCATTGCTGTCAAGTCAACTTCTATTCATAGCGACTCTGTAAGACAGAGTAGAATTGCCCCATAGAGTTTCCCAGGAGCCCCTGGTGGATTCGAACTGTTGACCTTTTGGTTAGCAGCTGTAGTGCTTAAAAACTATGCTGCCAGGGTGTCCTGTTTTATGTATCACTTTATTATGTATTGGATATTATAGCTTTCTTCTTGGATATTATAGCTTAATTCTCCTTATTGAATGCTATTCCAATGTGTAAACACAGCCCAATTTAACTACCCATTACATACTGGTGAACATTTGGATTGTTTGGTCTTTCTTTGGCTTTTATGAAGGAAACTGCTGTGAACACTGTCACGTGCTCTTTGGTGGACAGGTGCCCTTAGTCACCCAAGAGTGGAATTGATGGATTCTAGAATATGAACATCCTTCAGCTTTAGAGATCCTGCCCAGCACTTGAATGGAGATTGTTAACTTCACAGAGTAGTGAGGACTAAACTAGGTTCTATAAAGCAGCCCACCTTGTCCTTGGCAGAGAGGACACCTTGAGTGGATGTTTAAAAATGTAATGAGGGCATAATATTCCATAAATTGAAGCACTGAAATGAATATATTACCACTGATTGTGAATTTAAGTTGTTTATTTTATTTAGCATTTGTTTATTTTATATAATGTTGAAGAGCATGGCTGTTTTTATAGTTGTTTTCTTCTGAAAAATTGGCTTTGAGTAAATTCTCAGGATGGATTAAGGGCATCAAAGGGTGTGTGACTGTTAGAACTGTCATCCTGAGAAAGACTATGAGGCTTGGTGGAGAGAGGAAAGGAAGGATGCAAATCTTTCCTGTTGGGGGCTGGGAAGTGAGGCTGTGAAGACAGGAGGTTTCTGGGTTTAATGCAGGAGGGTCTTACAGAGGACAGTAAGATGGAATGGAGTCTGATTTTTAGAAATGGGCTATATTTTAAGGTAACTAGAGAGTTAGTTCCTTAAAAGAGAAACTGAGTAATCTGAGCAACAATGTAGAATAACTAGTGTGTCAGGAAGGAGAGTGAGACCAAAGGTGCAAGGCATTTTCATTTTTATTCGTTTTCTTTCTCCATAAATCTTTAGTATGATTAAAGTCAAAGAAGGGGAGAAGGGGGGATGGCAGGGAGGGGCAGTTGGAGGGTTGACATAGGGATCAGTGTCTTGTGGGGATGGGGCCAGAGGCCCAAGGAGGGGAGGCGGTAAGGCTGGGACTGAGGACCAGACATGGGTGCCTCAGAGGGCCTCCCTCTAACACTCGTTCCTGTTGAAGCTCTCGACTTGGGGTGCCGTCAGCGTCTTGTGGGTGACCTCGCAGGAGTATTTATTATGGGCTTTATAGGTGGCCACAGGGAGTGTCAGCGTGCTACTGAGACTGTAGGTGCCCTTGGAACTCTGTTCCGTGTAGCTTTCCTGAACGTTACTGTCCTGGACAGTACCATCCACCTTCCATGTCACGGTGATGTCTCTTGGGGAGAAGTCATTTACCAAGCACACTGCAGAGGCACTGCTGGTCTGTAACTGTTCATCAGAAGGTGGGAAGATGAAGACTGATGGTTTAGCGTCAGCCCCTGAAAGAAGGAAGCACAGCAGATTGTATTTAAGCAGTAGAGGACAGTCTCCATTTGAGTGCATTGTTTGTGGACAAACAGAACAAACAGCTAGGGACAGACAGACAGACAGTAGTGAGTTAATTCTGTATAACTGCAGCACTGAGGCCCAGGAACAAATTTGTAATCAACATGATTGGGCTTCTCCCTAGGCTTTAAACAAAGTTCTAAATTGCTTTGTTTGAGCTCTTCAAAGTCATTCTGAGGGCTTCTTGTGTGCTTTTCTGACCTCATCTTTTGTTGAATGGTGCAGCTTGTCTAGTGCAGTAAAATGACACCGCAGACAAAGGTATACAGCTATTTCACCTGACCTTTCAGCATCCTAAAGTCAGAACAAGTCTTGTCCCCTCTACACTGGGGAAGAAGAGGCAAGGACTGTGGGAAGTCTTTGTCCCCTGTCACTTCCTAGCCTCTCTCCCAGGACTGCCAAGTGACATTAGTCTGTCTTTCCATCTCCCCCTGTCCTTCTTTAGGCTTGACAGGGCAGAGTCACCCTGTAGAGTGGGCCCCAAGCTCTGTGCCTATGCCAAGGAGGGTGTAAGCTTCCTCACCCTCTGCAGTCCTGCCAGCCGATCTGTCGCCTCCTCTACCCCCACCAGAGGCCCCAAAGGGGATCCCAGGCTAGTCTGATGATCTGTAACCACATGGGGGGCAATTTTCAGACCAGAAGTGGTGCAGTGGCTTGGGGTCAACTGTAATCCTGGCCACCTGCCTAGGAGGAACTGGCTAGCTTCAGTTCTGACCGAGAGCAGCTGCCAGATGGCCCCCTGGAAATCCCCCTCTGTGGGGATTCAAGCCAGTGGTGGGACAGCAAGTCCCAGACAGCCCCATTCAGTTTGTTCTCATTTTTGTCTAAACCAACAAATCAAGATTCCTTTGCTGGGAGAAGTCAGCAGATAAATGTATAGCTTATTAATTCTTGAGCTAACCTCATTGTTAACCAAGCAAATCAACACAAGACATCAAACTGCTAATACTTTTTAGTTTCTTTAACTTTCATAACAGATTATTTTCAGAGCATTGTATAAAACAGCCTTTGCAGCAAAATAAGATGATCTCTAGAAATTGAGGGAGAAACCATTCTATGAAGCTGTTCTTGTCTGCGATTCTTTGATAGCTTTACATTATCAACAACTGCATTAAAGTATTAAACAACTAGCACATTTAATATGGAAATTATTTCTATAATCTTTTGGCTTTTGGTTGAGTTCTAAGAGCCTTAAATTAGTCGTGTCAAGCTGTTCCAGATCAGAATATCTTTCTTAAGCATCACATTTAAAATCAGCTGGGGTCAAAAGACTCAAATTATTAAACTGTGTTAGAGGTTATATAACTAAAATACCCAAGTCAAAATTTTTCTCTCACAGAACTAAAGTATCAGAACATGTTTATTTTGTTTTTAGTAACCACATTTATATAGGATTATCACAATCCCACCCAAGCAGTTAAATTTTTGAAAAGTGGAAACATGTCACAAATTGATCTTTCTTTCCTAGCCTAGTTACTATACACTCATGATATTTAATTTAATCTTTTTTTTTTTTACTCAGTAAAAAAAAAGTTCAATGATTAAAGTGGTATGAAATCTGATTTTTTTTTGCTGATGTGGATTTATCCTGCAAGAGGTGTTCTATATTTATTTCCTTTGGATTTAGTTTTTATCGAATAAGTTTAAAAATGACTATACATCACTAAAAAAAATAGCTTTATACTTGTTATAGTTGGGGGTTACCTTAGCTGCAGCCGAAAATGACAATGAATGCGAATTTTCTTTCAAAAATTTCTGATCCATTAGTCTTGTACCTGTTTTTCGCATGTCAGCCCGGTGCCCACCCAAATTCTATTCTTTTCTTGGTAGTGACATTATTTTTATCATTGAGCATCAGGAAAGCAGGCTGCTCAAAGTTAAGCATTTCGGTGAGGGTTTCCTGCGGCCTTTGGCGGCCACGTGGCTCTGCCACGCGGCTCTGCCACCCGACCGTTAATGGCGTGGTCGCACAAGTCAGCCGTGAAGAAAGACAGCCGCAGAGTCTACAGATCACCTTGCTGAGCGACGGCTTTCTTGGCGGTATAAACATGTGCTCACTAATAACACTGCCGATTATATCAATTATAAGGGGTCAACAAGAGCTAACTTTTCTACTCGTTTACAAGAGAACATTTTAAAAAATGACATTATTTTACTTTCTTCATTTTAAACATTTCTTTGCAACTAGGCTCTTGGGGACGACAGTCTTTCTGCCATTCTGATAAGAGATCATTTAAAGTTTAGTCTAATGTACACTTTGGATTAAAGAAAAAAGGAGATAGTTTGTCAAGACCTGATTTTCATGAAACCTGTTTATCTTAAGGAAATTGTGTGCTGATTTGGACAGCTTATCACTTATGTTAGATTGTAAAAAGGGCATTGCAAATTCTCAATTAAGTCACTTCTTGTATATGGCAAACAGGTTATCTTTTTCTAACTTTTTCCTGATTCTTAGGCCATCTTATTGATTTTTATAGCTACCTTGTAAAATAATTTATCATACAGAAGAATGAACACAGGTACTAAAAAGTATGATTCCCTACTTTTCTTATTCTACCTACTGAGCAAAAATCAATAAAATGTTTGGCAAAACTCAGTGAAAATGATCTTACTTTTACTCTTCAGAACTCAGGATTTCTTATTCATCTACACAATTTTTTTTCCCCTTTCAGTCATTTGATTTAGACTAATTTAATCTTTTTGTCTCCAATTCCACTTTTGGAGATGAGCTTAACTTTTTGAAACTGATAATAAATCTGAAATGCTCTCAGTGATGCATTTCCACAAAACTTATATCTAATACAGACAACAAGTCAATACTGACAATTAGACCCAAATTTCAGAGGCAACAGAGAAAAATTATGTATGTTTAACCTTTGAATGGGTCCTTTGGCTGAGGGTGACCGCAGAATCAGCTACCTTGCCACTTAATGAAAGCTTCTTTTGTTGCTAATCTTGCTAGACAGACTGATACAGAGAAAACTGGCAGTTTAGACTAGCTCTTTGCCTTTCCTCATCTGATTTTAGGAGGACTCCTGTACTTTTCAAAATTGACCTCAACTCACATCCCAGGCATAAATCTCTCCAGATGCCACAAATCCAGAAGCAATTAGAAAAATGTACTTCTTGTCTTCACCTAGGGCCCTTTACTGAACATGAGCCACAATAATGGCTCTATTATTTCTCCCTCAACAAAAATTCCTTTTCGAAGTGAATCATACTAGACTGGCCAATTCAGAGAACTATTCCATTCTTGCCCTCCCCTTTGCCACACAAATCATATTCTTCTTGCAACTTCAACCCATTATCTATCTGTTCAGCTTTAACGTTGACAGACTTTTTGGTCTTATGGTTCACCAGAAACGGCTCATTTAACTGAAATATCACAAATTCACACAAATGATACAATTGGACAAAAACTTCACCAATACTTGAGCAAAACTGTACTCACTTTTGATCTGTAGCCTGGTCCCGGGGCCGAACGAGATCCACAGTGAAGTCTCTAACATTTTCTTATTCACGAAAACTACCTTTTGAGGCTAATTGTACTAGACTGGCCAATTCAGAGAACTTTCCCACTCTTTCTTTCCTATTTTCCCCACAAATCCTATTCGCAGACATTCAACCCATTATCTACCTGCTCAGCTTTAACGGTGACAGACTTTTTGGTGTTACGGGTCACCAGAAATGGCTCCTTTAACTGAAAAGTCACAAACTCACACGAATCATGCAATTGGACAAACACTTCACAAATACTTGAGCAAAACTGTACGTACCTTTGATCTCCACCCTGGTGCCTTTACCGAACGTGAGCCACAGTGAAGGCTCTAGCATTTCCCCCTCTACAAAAACCCCTTTTCATGGCTAATCCTACGAGACTGGCCAATTCAGAGAACTGTCCCACTCTTTACTATCTTTCCCACAATTCCTATTCTCTTCGCAACTTTAACCCATTGTCTATTTGCTCAGTTTGGAACTTAACAGATTTCCTGCTCTTATGGCTCACTAGAAGTGGCTCATTTAACTGAACGGTCACAAACTCACACAAACGATCCAATGGAACAAAAACTTCAGAAATTATTTAGCGAAATGGCACTTACTTTTGATCTCCACCCTGGTCCCGCTGCCAAACGTGAACCACAGTGGCTCTGTTTCAACTTCCCCCTCTACAGAAACCTTTCCTGACCCAACTGGCTAGTCCCCTTCCTCAATTATTTTGATTCGGAAATTTAAAAAATGAGCTATCGCAGAGCCTGCCTTGGAAGAATTTTCCCTTCTCTCTATCCAGTCTGGGAATGCAATTTGTTATACCCCTGACATCCAGATATTGAAAACTCACAAAAAGGAGTAAAAGCCAAGCCAATTAGACAGAAACAGTGAAGAATCAGCTGAAAGAAGACTTACCTTTGACCGTTAGTCTGGTCCCTCCTCCGAAAGCATAAACACAGTGGTTCCCCTTAACCACCCTCCTATACAAAAACTAAACTTCCCTTTCTGACAACTGAGCAAGGCTCTGTCCAGAAGATACTGTTATGCCCCCAGGACGTTTCTGAGGCTATCCCTTTGAAAAGTTATTCTCACGCAATGGCTGAATCTTGTTTTTCATGGAAAATGTACCAACAGTCTTAAGTTTATCTACTGGCTTTATTTTTACCCTGGAGAGTGTCCGAGTTTGTTCTAAGAGTCAACTTCTAGGATGCACCGTAGACACAAGGACCACAAGACACAGACCACAGAGGAAGGCAGGTTTGGATTTGACTCACCTTTGATTTCCAGCCTGGTCCCGCCGCCGAAAGACCACCACAGTGATAGGTCTTCATTGCCTAGCTGTACAAAAACCCTTCTCACTGAAGGAGAACCGAGCCTGGGGCCAGCTGTTCTATGAACTCTTCTTTCAAGGGGGCAAGCAGGTGTGAGAGTCTGGACACGTCTTTGAAGAGGAAAATTTTTATTTCTTAGATGAAATCTAAAGTCCTAGAGAACACTATATTTTTGTCTGTGACCCAATGGTACCTTCCATTAGCAATTTACCACATCTAGATGGCTTTTATTTCTGAAAGTTGACTGAGTGTAGATTACTCAAAACAAATTAAAGAAATAGGCACTTCGTCATACCTTCTTTTGAGAGCAGGGGATCTTTTACAAAATGTAAACCTCACTCAGTGTAATTATGGAACTCTTTAGAGTCTCTCAGTCAATTATCATGACATTAATATCTTCTTGCTTGAAGCTGTTGCTTGCCATGATATCATTTCAAAAAAGGCAGACTAAATATATACCAAATCAAGCACCAATCTTACTTTGAGATATGTTTTGGATGTAAGCTACTAATGATATGTGAAATAAAAACAAAGATCAATAGAGTAGAGAAGTAGATTTATTGGATCAATTGGTCTGTAGTCAAAGGAGAGGAGTTGCTCAGAAAGGCAAATCTCATGGAGTTGTACCAGGTTCATTCAGCCTTTGGAGCTTCTAGAGAATCAAGACATGCCGTGGTTCCATCAAGGGCACTGAAGACCTCATTGTGTTTTGTGTACACCTTTATTTATTGTAATATCATCTTCCTCTTAATTTTCCATCTCTGTCCTCAGCGTTCATTACTTCTAAACCACCTACATTCCTTCTATGGTACCTAGCTTTCACAAAAACACTCGTTTTGCTTGGAAGCACTGCCCACCTGATTTCACTTTTAAGTAACTCGTTTCTTTTTAAGACTCAAGAGACACCTTTACTCAAATTATCCCAGATAGATGACCTATCTTTGCAGAATACAGAAGGGGTTCATTGGGCCCAGAACATCTAATTAATTGCTCTTTGGACTGTCAGCAAAGATTTGCAGGATGAATAAAATAATGAATAATTTAAAATAAAAAATAGATCAGCACTGATAAATTACAATACTGGACATTGCAATAGCAAGTTTTATAAGAGAAATTTTAACTGTAATTCCAAAGATTGTGAGTAGGTTTCTTTTATTCTACCATTGGGAACTTTGATAGTTACTTTGAATAACAAAACAAGCAGGGACTCTCTCCTAAGGATGAGGAATCTTGTTGGAATTAGAGAGAACAGAAGAAGTAGAAAGTGGAGTTGAAGTGTGCCAAATACTTCACCAAGGATACAGCCAACAGGGATTGTAAAGAAGATAGTGGATTTCTCTGCAGGCATACAAGCAATATCAGCCTTTATAGTTGATATTTACTGAGCATTTACTAAGAATCAGGCATTACACATGGACTGCCATATTTAGTTATGTCCCTCCTACCCTAACTCTATAAACTGACAATTAATATTATCCACTATTTCGTAGATCAGAAATTTGAATGCAGAGAGGTTAAGCAACTTATCTGTGACAGTAAGTGGTCGGAACTGGAATGTGAACTCAAACGCATGCACTTAATTGCACTATACTGCAGATTAGATCCTGGAGGAGAAGCACTCAATAGAAGCAGCATGTATGGCAGAAAACGTTGGGGCAGGGGAGAGAAAAAGAAAATTCCTAGTCTATCTTAGGGTTGGAAATGAGTGGGTAAGTGTGTCCAGATATATACACAAGACTGCTCACTGAAATGTAATTCAAAAGGTGAAAAACAACTGCAATCTATGTCAATAGAGATTTGGTTAAATAATAATGATAGAGCTAGACAGCTAGCAGCTGATTATGTGGTGAAAGAGCTCTCTGTAATCACATGGAAAGTGATTGTGAAAAAGCAGGCCACTGAATGGTGTATACAGTGTGATACCACAATTCCATTAATTCCATGGATTTATATGACTACAAATGAGTGCCGATTCTTGAATGGTGTACCACAAACTGTTATCAGTAGCTGTCTCCCGGGATTACATACAGGATTTCCCTTCCGTACATCATAGATTATGTGATTTTTTAAAAATTAGGTGAGCACGTTAATTTTTTAGTCTTCAGAAACATTAAACCATACCCATTCCTGAAAAAAAGTAACCTTTGACACTCCCTACTGGAAATCTCACTGTTCACATGCAATACATAAATACATATTTAAAATTGTCTAACCACACATGCATGAGTTTTCTTTGTTGATTCAACACTTTTCTAGAAATCAAGAGTGCAAAAAATATCAGACCTCCTCTGGTTTTTTATAAGAGAAACTTACAAATGTTAAGAGTTGCAGGGGTCACGTCGGGGCTGAAAAACGGGAAAGGAAAAGATAACATGACAGTATGAGATCTGTCTGTTGTTAAACAAGGAAACGAGATCTGATGCCAGAAGTGTAACCGAATGGCTGCTAAACTGCTAATGGAGGAGAACGGAGAGGGAAAGACTTTCAGTGCAATGCCCATTTATTAATAATTTTTTGGAAACACAATTGATAAATAAAAAAGTATATTCTGCTAATAAAAGTGATTATCTTAAAAACCATTGTGACAAAAACTGTTTTTATAGGACATACACAATAGTGATTGATAAGAGTAGCTGTTGTGATGTTCGTTGCAACTTACTGAGAAGAGGTTGACATCCTTAATATGTGTGTGGTTTGTTACCTGAAGGCAAAGGATGTCTTGGAAACATCTCTGTGACTTTGCCAGGATCTGCCATTCTACAAAGTGCTCGTGATGGACACTGATAAGACAGATTTATTGAGAAAGGCAAGGTGTCAGTAAGAGTCAGAGAGGTTCTTGGCTTTGGTGTACAAAAGTGATGCAAACAGAACTTCTTGGGGAACATGCCAACAAATTCATCACTGAAGCTGCTTCCCGTACACATTTCAGCAAAGTTGGATTCTCAGAATCAATTCTAACCTGTTAGTGGAGGAGAGAGAGAGCCTCAATGCAATGTGCATCTATAAATTATTTTGAAAGCAAGTGATAAGCTGTCTCATCAATGTTCTTGCGGTCTAAAATTCCAAGAAACACCATTATTGCTTCTTTTTTTTTTTAAGTTAATTAGTCAATCTGTTTGGGGAGATTCCTGTCTTATCAGTAATAGTAATACAGTAAATCACCCCGTGTTCCAGAGACACAATGGAACAGTTTTACTTTCTGTAAGCTTTAAGGGATAAAGGTTTTCCTACCTGGCTCTGGAATACTTGGGAATGATGATCCGTCTTGATGTCTGTGGTTCAATGTTTTTTTCTGTGCCTCATTCATGGTCAAGTCCAAAGTAGTTGATTCTTTCTGCCTCACCTGGCCTCCTCCTTAGGCACACAGTGCCTCTCATTTAAGCCTGATATGCCATTAGGAAAGGAGGAAATTCTTAAGCCCACATCCTGTGGTACTTAGAATGCCATAAACCACATGTCCTCCATGCTACAGCTTCAGGAACTGACATGTGTCCTAAATCCCCAAGGGACAAGGCTAGACCCTATTTGTTAGGAAGCAGGAAGGAGACCTCTTGAGAAAGAACTGCTTCTTTCTTGCTTCAGAGCTGGGTCTGTTTTTACTCCTTCCTCTCTGAGGAAAGATGTGCTGGAAAAAGTAAAGTCTTGTGCTCAAATACGTGGAAAGACTTGTGCCATAAATACAACCCAAGAGTCTGGTCCCACGCTGGAGACTGTTGATTCATCTTGTTTCCAAGAAGACATTCCCAGCCAGTTGCTGCTGAGTTGTCTTCTATTCCTGGTGACTCCGTCCATGCCAGAGTAGAATTGTCCTCCATCAGGTTTTCAATGGGTGATTTTTCTGAAGTAGATCACCAGGCCTTTCTTTCTAGGCCCAGTAAATTTGAACTTCCAACTTTTCAGTTAGCAGTTGAGTGCAGTAATTGTTTGCACCACCCAGGGACTCCAAGAAGATGCTTCTAAGAGTGGAAAAGAAAACAGCAGCATCTGTGTCAGGGCTTATAAACTGGGAGGGGCTCAGTCATCAAGATTTACATGTTGAGTGCTGTGGCTTCCTTTACATGTTGAGTGCTGTTGCTACACAATGATGTGAAACCAGATCTGTGAGATCTGCCCTGGACTCCCTTGTCCTCCTCCACCTGCCTGCTTGGCATATGGCTCTCCTCTTAGAGTGAAGTGACCCACCAAGGACAACTACTATGAACAGGCCAATTCTGGATGAAGTCATGAAATCTAGAAGTTCTGGTTGGTTTTTCACACTCCCGTCAGAGTCCTCAGGTCCATCTCTTACACTGTTCTTCTCCCTGCTGTCTTGGTCCACCACTGGGCACCCCTTGCCCCAGGCTTTTGCCCCTTGGGTAAGGGCTATGGCTCTGGATGTCTCTTGACCATTGCCTCCCCTCGTTCTCTCCTGTCTCTAATAAGTGCATCAGAATTCAATCTTAGAAGGATACTGGTCTCTATTCTGTTGGCTTCTTGGATCAGTTAAGTTAGTTAGCATGCAACTATGTTTTCTATCTTCTAGTATTTTGCTGGAAACCCTGGTGACCGTGGTTAAGTGCTATGGGCGATAACTAAAAGATCAGCAGTTTGAATCCATCAGGCACTCCTTGTAATCTCTATGGGGTAGTTCTACTGTGTCCTACAGAGTCAGTATGAGTCTGAATTAACTCATCAGAGATGGGTTAATACTTTGCTGCTGCTGCCCCCTGCCCTGTTCTTCCTAATCTTGTGGGTTGTTATTTTATTTATTTTAAATAACATCTAAAAAATTAAAAAAAATTATAATAAATCTTTTATGTATTTTAGTTGTTTTGTTTTCAGATGAGAGAGTATTGTGACAGAACGTCACAATGTGTTTAACCTGTCATCTTAAACTCAATCTTCTTTAACTGGCTCCTTTGTGCTCTAAATGGGGTTAAACTAGTTAGGTTTTGGTTCTCCCATCTTTATCAGCACATACATTCTAAAAATTGTTAGTCTGGTGTTAGAGATTAGAGTCTTGGAGCAAGCAGCTTGCATTCAACTACTAACTTAAAGGTTGGCAGTTCCAACTCATCCCACAGTGCTGCTGAAGAAAGTCCTGGTGATCTGTTTCTATAAATATTACAACCAAGAAAACCCTATGGAGTAGTTCTACTCTTTCACATGGGGTTATGAGTCAGAATGGATTCACCAGCAACAGGTTAATCTGGTACTGGAGGGAAGAAGCATAGATCCTCTCTTTGCCTCCTTTTCTTCAAATGTCTGGCAATTCTGGCTGAGATCTAGAGTACCAAACTTTAGACAGGAGGGTAGGAAGAAGGCTGGTTAACAGAGATGGCAGGTGGGGAACTGATGATAAACAGCAAAAATAAATTGAAACTAAGACTACTTCAGACTTTTAAGTTCAATATAATGGGCCCATCCTCCACTATCTCAGAAGAAATATAAAAATGAGACCCATATGTTTTATGGTTGGAGAATCATGAAAGGTATTATTAGCAGAAAAAACATTTGACAAAGTCCAATATGTTAAAAATGATATATGACAGGAAAATCAATTATAAGACAGAAGAGACCAGACTATGGGAGATATATATGAAGGTCTTCCAGTAAGGATGTCCTATTTTTGACAGCTTAAGGTGACCGTATTGGTGAGGCTTTGGTGGTCATATTTGTCCCTTTTTAAAAATTCATCTTGATGAATAGCTACGAAAAGTTGCCCCATTCCACAACGTGTAGAAATTATTAAAGTTTATTATCAAAATGGGTGTTCCATTTGCTAAACATTCCAGGTGTTGTGTGAAATTTAAGATGGGCCTAATTATTCCACTGAGAAAACAATTCGATGTTTTATCAAAAATTTTGGGACAACTGGATTTGTTGCCAATCAGACAACACCTGTGTATCAATAAACTGCCCATTCCAAAGAAAACATGGCTACTGTTCGCAACAGCATCCATGAGAATCCATCCTAATCAATTTCTTGTCGAGCACAAGAACTTGGCCTTTTGACCACAATTTGGTGGATTTTCCTTCTGAACTTCAAGATTTACCTTTACAAAATTGTTTTAACTCAAGAACCGAAGTTCAATGACTATAGATTGTGCCACATATTTGCTGACTGGGCTCTGGAGCAATTGGAAGTTTACTCTCCTTTTGGCTGAAAAATCATCTTCGGCAATGGGGCCTATTTTTGGATGAATGTTTTTGTTAGCAAACAAAACTGCCATTTGGAGTAATGAGAATCCAATGGAGATTCAAGAACGCCCACATCATCCCCCAAACGTTACCATTTGGATTTTGCTCCACGGGGATTGTTGGCCCTTACTTTTCTGAAGAGAAACAAAGAGAGGCTATGACTGTCAGTGGTGTTAGATTTTGGGCTATGATAACTGATTATTACTATTGTCATTTTTATTATGGTTAAGTGAAAGTACACAACCCAAGTTAATTTTGCATGCCTGACTCTCTGCAACTCTATCTGCTCTTCTTACCCCATGACAGCACTTTCCTCCTTTCCACTCTTTATTTCTAGTATCCTCTTAACAAGCACCTCTCCCCTGTTTCCACCCTCTCCTCTCCCTTCTAGAAACAGACCCTTAGGACAGTCTTCTATAAATGTTTAAAACCATGAAGTACCCACCCTACATGCTCACTTTGTTTGTGTCCCTGAGTACAGTCCATTCTTTGTCTGAAGTGTTGATTTCGGTACTGGTTTTAGTTCTGGGACAGCAGCAAGTCCAGGAGCTATGTTCCCATGGGACCCTCCAGGTTGTTGGACCATCATCGTCTTTCAAGAGAGCTCTTGCTTTGCACGCCTCTTTTCTCATGCTACACCATGGTCTCTACATTGTGTCCCCTACCAAGACTGTCTTTGGTGGTGGCTAGCTGCCATCTGGTTCTTCCGGTCTCATGCTGATGTAGTCTCCCAATCATACGGATCATTCTGTCTCCTGGGCTCATTTTTCCTCATGACCTTGATGCTCTTGGTTGTCATCTGTTCCAAGTGAGTTGGGACCAGTTGATGTTCCTCAGATGGAAATTTGCTGGCTATTAAGACCCCAGACACTAAAAGCTACCAAGCTGTCATCTGAGGGTACAACAAATGGTCCCAACTTAGCAAGAATGGATGATCACTGAGGTCCATAATGACATGGGGGAAAGAGAACCCAGAAGACAGAGAGACCCACGTGAGTGGGTATCTATCAACTGGTGACCGGAAGAGCAAGATGGTGCCTGGCCACCACCAGTGATAGCTGTGCTGGAGCTCATAAAGTTAAGTCTCACTGGCAACACAAGAATAAACAGGGGTGCACCCTGAGATCTCCACTAAAAGATCACAATTGATGGCCCAGGGGCTTCGGGGTTCCCCTGGGAGCATGGCCCCTGGCCCTGATGCTGTCCCTGTCCATAAATCATAATGAAGGCCAACTTTTTGGACAGCAATGGATTGGACTTGGTGACGCAAAGTGACCATATTGTGTGGGCACTTTATGGTTCTAGGCATCCACAGGATGTTGTCCTGCTGACCTCATACTGGAGGAAGGGGAGTCGGTGGAGAGGAGAAGATAGGAGACTGTTGGGAGTATAGGACATGTATGGAGCAGAGAGGAAGAGTGTGCTCTCACCGGGCAGGGAGAGCAGAGGGAGCTGCATATAGGTAGGCGTGCAAATTTATGTGGGAATGTACATTTTCATTCAATCATAAAAAAAAGACCCCAGACACCACTCACCAGTATGTGGTGCAGAAGACTCTTTTAGTAAAAGATTAGTTATGCCAGTTTCCCTCAATGTCACCTGAAAACATGGCCCAAGACCTCTGTCCCTACTACTCTATCCTTTGAAATGTTGGGTTGAATTTAGAAAACCTTTTAGTTTACACTGTATTCAAGTTATGCTGACCTGCCTTCTACTGAATGCTGTCACTGCTTTCACTTAATGCAATTTCTATTGACTATCTAATCTATGAACAACTGTCTCCCTACCTCCCAAGACTTGTAGCCACCAAAGAATCTTTTCTTCTGTGCAGAAGTCCTTTTTTAAGTCCTTATAGTAGTGATCTTATACAATACTTATCCTTTCACAGCTGACTGATTTCAATCAGTGTAATGTTTTCTGTACGATACCACTTTATGAAATGCTTCCTAAAATCATCATTATTCTTTATCATAGAGCAGTGTTCCATTGTGGACATACACAATAGTTTGTTTATTTATTTATCTGCTGGTAGGCACCTAGGAAAATTAAATCTTTTTGCTATTGTGGAGAGTGCTCCAATGAAGATTTGTGTGCATGTGTCCATTTGTGTGACAGCCCTCACTTTTGTAAGATATATTCCAAGCAGTGGGATTGCTGGATTGTGTGGTATTTCTATTTCTAGCTTTTTAAGAATGTGCCAAATTGCTTCCCAAAGAGGGTGTGTTATTTTGCATTCCCACCAGCAGTGTAAGACAGTTCTAATCTCTCCACAGCATTTCCAGCATTTGTTATTTTGTGTTTTCTGGATTATTGCCAACCTTGTTGGGGTGAGATGGTGTCTCATTACAGTTTTGATTCGAATTTCTCTAACACCTAAAGACAGAGTGAGCAGCCTCCACTATATCTGTCACTGGAGGCTTGCTTGTTGCTGTGATTGCTGGAAGCTACGCCACTGCTATTTAGGTACCAGGAGCATTACTCATGGCAGACAGGTTTCAGCTGAGCTTCCAGACTAAGACAGACTAGAGGACCTGGAAGTCTACTTCTGAAAAGAATTAGCCAGGGAAAACCTTATGTGAAACGCTGTCAGATATAGCGCCAGAAAATGAGCCCCCCAGGTTGGAAGGCACTCAGAAGATGACTGGGGAAGGGCTGCCTCCTCAAAGTAGAGTTGACTAATAATGTGGATGGAGTAAAGCCTTCAGGATCTTCATTTGCTGATGTGATATGACTCAAAATGAAAGGAAACAGCTTCAAATGTCCATTAATAATCAGAACATGAAAAGTAGAAAATATGAATCAAGGAAAACTGAAAATTGTAAAAAATGAAATAGAACACATAAACATAGATCTCCTAGGCATTTGTGAGCTGAAATGGACCAGTACTGGCTATTTTGAATCCAACAATTGTATGGTGTACCATGCTGGGAATGAAAACTTAAAGAGGAATCATGTTGCATTAATCATCAAAAAGAACATTTCAAGATCTGTCCTGAAGTACAATATCAGTGACAGGATAGTATCCATATACCTACAAAGAAAGCCAGTTAATATTATTCAGATTTATGCACCAACCACTAAGGCTAAAGATGAAGAGGTTGAAGATTTTTTACCAGCTTCTGCAGTCTAAAATTGATCAAACATGCAATCAGGACACACTCCTAATTACTGGTGACTGGAATGCAAAAGTTGGAAACCAAGAAGAAGGATCCATAGTTGGAAAACATGGCCTTGATTGTAGAAATAATGCCAGCGATTACATGATAGGATTTTGCAGGACTAACGACTTCTTCATTGTAAATACATTTTTTAATCATCACAAATAGCAACTGTACATGTGGACCTCCCCAGATGGAATACACAGGAACTAAATTGACTGCATCTGTAGAAAAAGATGGTAGAAAAGCTACAAATCAGTGGTCAGAACAAGACCAGGTGCTGACTGTGGCACATATTATCAATTGCTCATATGCAAATTCAAATTGAAATTCAAGGAAATTAGAACAAGTCCACAAGAGCAAAAGTATGACTTTCAATATATCCCTCCTGAGTTTAAAGATCATGTCAAAAATGGATTTAATGTGTTGACCACTAATGACTGAAGACCAGGAAACTGTGGAACGACATCAAGAACGTAATCCATAAAGAGAACAAGAGGTCATTAAAAAGACAGAAAAGAAAGAAAAGACCAAATTGGATGTCAGAAAAGACTCTGAAACCTGCTCTCAAACATTGAGCAGGTAAAGCAAAAGGAAGGAATAGTGAATAGACCTAAAGAGAAGATTTCAAATGACAGCTCAAGAAGAATAAATAAGGTCTTATAATGACACATAAACAGAGTTGGAAACGGAAAACCAGAAGTGAAGAACATGTTCTGCATTTCTCAAGCTGAAAGAACTGAAGAAAAAATTCAAGCCTTGAATTGCAATGGTGAAGGATTCTACAGGGAAAATATTAATGATTTAGGAAGCATCAAAAGAAGATGGAAGGAATGCACAGAGTTGTTATACCAGGAAGAACTGGTTGATGTTCAGCTGTCTGAAGAGGTATCATATGATCAGGAGCTGATGGTATTGAGGAAAGAAGTTGAAGCTTCACTGAAGCACTGACAAAAAAGAAGCCTCCAGGAATCAATGGAATACCAACTGAGATATTTTAGCAAACATACGACACTGGAAGTGCTCACTCATCTATACCAAGAAATTTGGAGGACAGCTACCTGGCCAACTGACTGGAATAGATCCGTATTTATGCCCATTCTAAAGAAAGGTGATCCAACCGAATGTGGAAATTACTAAACAGTATTACACACAAGTAAAATTTTGCTCAAGATTGTTCAAAAGCAACTTGAACAGTGCATTGACAAGGAACTGCCAGAAATTCAAACAGGACTCAGAGGAGCACATGGAACCAGAGATACCATTGCTGATGTCAGATGGATCTTGGCTGAAGGCAGAGAATACCAGAAAGATGTTTACTTGTGCTTCACTGACTATGCAAAGGCATTCGATTGTGTGGATCATAACAAATTATGGCTAACACTGCATAAAATGGGAATTCCAGAACACTAAATTGGGCTCTTAAGGAATGTGTATATGGAACAAGAGGAACTTGTGTGAACAGGACAAGGGGACACTGCGCGGTTTAAAGTCAGGAAAGGTGTGCATCATGGTTGGATCCTTTCACCATACCTTTTCAATTTGTATGCCAAGCAAGTAATCTGAGAAGCTGGATACCATGAAGAAGAATGAAGCATGAGGACTGGAGGATGACTCATTAACAACCTGTGTTACACAGAAAACATCACCTTACTTGCTGGAATTGAAGACTGGAAACACTTACTGATGAAGACTGCAGACCACAGCACTCAGTATGGACTGCACCTCAACATCAAGAAAACAAAAATCCTCACAACTGGACCAGTAAGTGACCTCATCATAAGTGGAGAAAGGACTGAGGTTGTCAAGGATTTCATTTTACTTGGGTCCACAATCAGTGCCCATGGAAGCAGCAGTGAGGAAATCAAAAGACACATTGCATTGGGAAAATCTGCTGCAAAGGACCTCTTTAAAGTATTCAAAAGTGAAGTGTTATCTTGAAGACTGAAGTGTGCCTGACCCAAGCCATGGTATTTTCAATTGCATCAGATGCATGTGAAAGCTGGACAATGAACAAAGAAGACAGAAGACGAATCGATGGCTTTGAATTGTGGTGTTGGAGAAGAATATTGAATGTACCATGGACTGCCAAAAGAACAAACAGATCTGTTCTGGAAGAAGTACAACAAGAGTGCTCCTCAGAAGCAAAGATGGCAAGACTGTGTCTTACATACTTTAGACGTGTTGACAGGAAGGATCGGTCCCCGGAAAAGGACATCATGCTTTGCAGGGCGGAGGGTCAGTGAAAAAAGAGGAAGACCCTCGATGAGATGGACTGACACAGGAGCCGCAACAATGGACCTAAGCATAAAAAAGATTGTGGACATGGTGCAAGACTGGGTAGTATTTCCATCTGTTGTGCATAGGGTCGCCGTTTTAGTCAGCTAGTACTGCTTTAACAGAAATACCACAAAGTGGATGGCTTTAACAAAGGAAGGTTTACTCTTACACAGTCCTGGTAGGCTACAAGTTCACATTGAGGATGTCTGCTCCAGGGGAAGGTTTTCCCCCTTGTTGGCTCTAGAGGAAAGTCCGGTATTGGATCAGTCTTTGTCTGGGGAGCACCTTGGCACAGGAAGCTCAGGTCTGAAGGACCTGTTCTTCTGGTGCTATTTTCTTGATGATGTGAGGTTCCCAATTCTCTTCTTGCTTCCCTTTCCTTTTATCTCTTGTAGGATGAAAGGATTAAGGGTGGGTCAAGCCGTACTCCAGGGAAACTCTCTTTACGGTGGAACAGGGAGGTGATTTTATAAAGGGACTTACAGTCCCACCCTAATCCTTTAACATAGGAAAATCACAAAATGGAGGACAACATAGAATACAGGGAATCCTGGCCCAGCCACATGGCTACACATATTTTGGGGGCGGGAGGGGACACAATTCAATCTGACAGTCACTATAAGTTGAAACTGACTGGATCTCACCTAACAACAAGAAAAACGATGGGTAATGATCATGAACGTTTCCTCACGTGTCTTTTGGTAGCCTAGAGGTCTTTGGTGAAATATCTGTCCATCTCCTTTCCCATTGTTTAATTGGGTTATTTGTCTTTTTCTTGTTGATACTTTGCAGTACCTTGTAGATTATAGAAATTAGATATCAATCCAATACATAGTTGCCGAATATTTTTTCCCATTCTGCAGGTAGTCTTCTAACTCTCTTGATAAAGTCTTTGGATGAGCATAAGCACTTGATTTTTAGTAGTATCCATTTATCTATTTTCTCTTCTATTGTTTGTGCCTTTTGGTAAGATTTTGTAGTCTGTCTAAGCTATGTATTAGAACTTCCATTGTTGTCCCTATTTTTTTCTTCCATAATCTTTATCATTTTAGGTTTGATAATTTAGGTCTTTCATCCATTCTGAGTTAGTTTTTGTGTAAGGTGTGAAATATGGGTCTTGTTTCAGTCTTTTGCAGATGGATAGACAATTTTGCTAATACCGTTTGTTAAACAGATTGTTTTTATCCCAATTTATGACCTTTGGGACTTTGTCGAATACCAACTATTCATTGGAGGAGGATGATGTTTCTGAGTTCTCTATTCTGTTCAGTTGGTCTGTATATCTGTTTTTGTATCAGTACCAGGCTGTTCTGTCTACTGTGACAGTCTAATAGGTTCTAAGATCAGGTAGTGTGAGGCCTGCCACTGTGTTCCTCTTCTTCAGTAGTGTTTATCTGGGGTTTCTTCCCTTTCCAAACAAAATTGATGTTTTGTTTCTCCATCTCACTGAAAAATGGCTTTGGAATTTGACTTGAGATTTCACTGTATATGTGGATCGCTTTGGGTAAAACAGACCTTTTCACCATGTTAAGCCTTCCCACCTATCAGCAAGGTAGCTTTCTCCACTTACATAAGTCTTTTTTGGTTTCTTGCAGTAGGGTCTTGTAGCTTTCTCTGTATAGGTCTCTCATATCTCTGGTTAGGTTTGTTCCTGGGTATTTTATCCTCTTGGGGCTATTGTAAATGGTATTGTTTTGGTGATTTCCTCTTTGATGATCTCTTTGTTGGTGTGAAGGAATCCTACTGATTTATTTATGTTTATCTTATATCCTGTTACTTTGCTGAACTCTTCTATTCTAGTAATTTATTTATGAACTCTTTAGGGTTTTCTGTGTATATAATCATATCATCTTCTTGTTCTTTACTTCTTCTTTACTAATGTGAATGCCCTTTATATCTTTGTCTTATCTGATTGCTCTGGCCAGAACCTCTAGTACCAAGTTGAATAGAAGTGATGATGGTGGGCATCGTTGTCTAGTTCCTACTCTCAGGGAGAATTCTTTCAGTCTGTCTCCATTCAGGATGATGTTGTTGGTTGACTTTGAGTAGATGCCCCTTACTGAATTGAGGAATTTCGCTTCTGTTCCTGTTTTGCTGAGAGTTTTTAACATGAATGGGTGTTAGACTTTGTCAAATGCCTCTTCTGCATCATTTGATGAAATCAAGTGATTCTTATCCTTTGTATTATTTATGTGGTTGATCACATTAATTGTTTTTCTGGTGTTGAACCAACCCTGCATCCCTGGTATGAATCCTGCTTAGTCACGATGAATGTTTTTTTGAAGTGTTGTTGAATTGTATTAGCTAGGATTTTACTGAAGATTTCTGCATCTAGATTCATGAGTGATATTGGTCTGTAATTTTCTTGTTTTGTGGGATCTTTACCAGGCTTTGATCTCAGGATTATGCTGGCTTCATGAAATAAAATTGGGAATGTACCGTCCTTTTCAATGTTTGGAATAGCTTTGGTAATACCGGAATGAACGCCTCTCTAAAAGTTTGGTAGAATTCTCCAGTGAAGCCATTTGGGTCATGACTTTTTTTGGCTGGTAACTTTTTCAATTTCTTCTTTTGTGATGGATTCGTTAAGTTGCTCTGCTTCTCTTTGTGATAATTTTGTAGGTGATGTGAGTCTTGTAATTTGTGCATTTCCTCTAGGTTTTCCAGTCTGTTAGAGTACAATTTTTCACAGTATTCATTATGATACTTTTAATTTCAGTTGCGTCTTGTCATCGATTGAATTATGCTCCTTAAAAATCTGTAGCCATTGGCTGGGCCTTAATTCCTGGTATCATGTGATATTCTTCCATGCTGGAATTTCTCCCTCTATAATGTTAATGAGGGTGGATGGGCAGCAGTTGCGTTGGTAGAACAGAATTCAGAATGTGAGTTTATTTTGTGCCTTGAGGCAGTCTGTTGAGATATAAAGAAGAGAAGGTGGCAGAAACATTTGGAGACCTCATATCACCATAAAGCATGTCCTTTGGAAAGGACCAAGGTCAAAAAGCTCCCAATCCAGGGGAAGATTCATGACAAGGACTCTCTTCCAGTACCAGCAGAGAAAGCCTTCCCTTGGAGCTGACATCCTAAATTTAGACTTTTAGCTTATTGGACTGTGAAAAACACAATTTATCTTTTTAAAGCCATCCACCTGTGGTATCTCTGTTATAGCAGCACTAGCTGACTGAAGCAAGTCTGTTGTGACATCCCCTGTCTCAGTTCTTATTTGGGTTATTTGTTTCCGATGCTGTTTTTCTTCTGTGAGTTTAGTCAATGCTTTATCAATTTTGCTCATCTTTTCAAAAACCCAGCTTTGCTTTAGTTAATTCTTTCAGTTTTTCCATTCTCTGATTCATTTATTTCTGTTCTAATTTTTTTTTTAATTTAACGTGACTAAGTGAAAATGTACATTCCCGTATAAATTTACATGCCTACCTATATGCAGCTACCACTGCTCTCCCTGTCCGGTGACAGCACACTATTCCTCTCTGCTCCATACATGTCACATGCTCCCAACAGCCTCCTTTCCGCTCCTCTCCACCCACTCTCCTTCCTCCAGCCAGAGGTCAGAAGGATGATATCCCATAGATGTGTAGAACCATAAAGTGCAACCAATATATGGTCACTCTGCATTGCCAAGTCCAATCCATTCCTGTCCACAGAGGAGACCTTTGTTATACTTTATGGGTAAGGGCAGCATCAGGGCCGGGGGCCATGCTCTCAGGGGAACACTGAAACCGCTGGACCATCAACTGAGGTCTTTTAGTGGAGATCTCAGGATGCACTCCTTTTTATTCTTGTGTTGCCAGTGAGACTCAACCTAGTGAGCTCCATAGCGGCTATCACTGGTGGTGGCCGGGTACCATCCGGTTCTTCCGGTCCCAAGTCGATGAAGGTATCCACTCTTGTGGGTCTCTCTGTCTTCTTGGTTGTCTTTACCGCATGTCATTTTGGTCCTCGGTGAGCATCTGTTCCTGCTGAGTTGGGACCATTTGCTGTGTCCTCAGATGGCAGCTTGGCAGCTTTTAAGACCTCAGACGCCACTCACCAATGTGGGGTGCAGAGAGCTCTGTTAGCAAAATGCTAGTTGTGCGAATTGCCCTCGATTTCACCTAAGAGCATGGTCCCCTGCCCCCTGACCCAGGTACTCTATCCTTGCAATATTGGGTTAAGATGGAAGGAGTACTCAAGTTATGCTGAAGTCCACTTAATGTTGTTCTTGTTTCTAATGTGTGCTATCACCGCTTTCTCCCAATCAGATTTCTAGCAACTATCTAAACTAAACCCTTCCCCCTCATCCTCCCTCCCTCCCCTCCCTTGCAGCTGTCAAAGAGTCTTTTCTTCTATACACAAGTCTGTTTTTGAGATCTTATCGTAGAGGTCTCATACAATATTTGTACCTTTGTCACTGACTACTTTCACTCAAGATAATGTCTTCCAGTTGAAACCAGGTTAGGAGGTGTTTCCTGGAATCATGGTTACTCTTTATCATTGCGTAGTGCTCCATTGAGTATATGTACCATAGTTTACCTATCCATTCTTCTGTTGTTGGGCATCTGAGTTGGTTCCATCTTTTTGCTATCGTGGACTGTGCTGCGATAAACATTCTTGTGCATGTGTCCGTTGGTGTGAAAGACCTTGATTCTGTAGGATATATTCCAGGTAGTGGAATTACTGGGTCAAATGGTATATCGATACCCATTTTTTTAAGGCAGCGCCAGATAGCTTTCCAAAGAGGCTGGACCATTTTGCAACCCCACCAACAGTGTAGGAGGGTTCCTCTTTCTCCACAGCCTCTCCAGCATTTGTTGTTTTGTATTTTCTGGATCATGGCCAATCTTTTTGGGGTGAGATGGTATTTCATTGTCGTCTTGATTTGAATTTCTTTAATAACTAAAGATCGTGAACATGTCCGCATGTGTTTTTTGGCTGCCTGGATCTCCTCTTTAGTGAAATGTCTGTCCATCTCCTTTGCCCATCGCTTAATTGGATGGTTTATCTTCTTCTTATTGATATTTTGTAGTATCTTATAGATTATGGAGATCAGGCGTCAGTCTGACATAGAGTTGCCAAATATTTTTTCCCATTCTGTGGGTGTTCTTTTAATTCTATTAATAAAGTCTTTGGATGAGCAAAAGTGTTTGATTCTTAATAGTTCCCATTTATCTGTTTTCTGTTGATTGTGGTTTCCTTGGCAGATTTTGGAGTCTGTCCTCATTGTGTATTAAAACTTCCATTGTTGTTCCTACCTTTTCTTGGATGAGCTTTATCATTTCAGGTTTGATATTTAGGTCTTTAATCCAGCTGGAGTTGGTTTTTGTGTAAGGTGTAAGATACGGATCTTGATTCAGTGTACTGCAGATGGATAACCAATTTTGAAAGCACCACTTGTTGAAGATACTGTTTTTACCCCAGTTGAATGTCTTAGGGCCTCTGTCGAATATCAACTGTTGATAGGCAGATGGTGTCATCTCTGGGGTCTCAATTCTGTTCCATTGATCCATCTGTCTGTTCTTGAACCAGTACCAGGCTGTTTTGACCACTGTGGCAGTGTAGTATGTTCTAAGGTGGGGTAATGAGAGGCCTCCCAGTGTGTTCTTCTTCTTTAGTAGTACCTTACTTATCCGGGGCTTCTTCCCTTTCCAAACAAAATTGGTGATTTGTTTCTCCATCTCATTAAAAAATGACGCTGGAACTTGTATTGGGATTGCATTATATAAATAAGTTGCTTTGGGTAAAATAGACATTTTCACAATGGTAAGTCTTCCTATCCATGAGGAAGGGTAGGTTTTTCCATTTATCTAAGTCTCTCTTAGTTTCTTGTAGTAAGGGCTTGTAGTTCTCTTTGTAAAGGTCTGTTGTTTCTCTGGTTAGATTAATTCCTAGGTACCTTATCTTCTTAGGGGCTATCGTAAATGGTATTGATTTGATACTTTCTTCCTTATCAGTCTTGTTGTTGGTATAAAGGAATCCTACTGATTTACTTATGTTTATCTTGTATCCTGAGACTTTGCTGAACTCTTCTATCAGTTTGAGTAGCTTACTTATAGATTCCTTGGGGTTCTCTGCATATACAATCGTATCATCTGCAAACAGGGAGATTTTAACTTCCTCTTTGCCGATGCAGATGCCCTTTATTTCTTGGTCTTGTCTAATTGCTCTGGCTAGAACTTCTAGCACAATGTTGAATAGAAGAGGTGAGAGTGGGCATCCTTGTCTAGTTCCTGATCTCAAGGGAAAGTCTTTCAGTCTCTCTCCATTCAGGATGATGTGGGCAATTGGCTTTGTATAAATGTCCCTTATTGTGTTGAGAAATTTGCTGTCTATGCTCATTTTGCTAAGAGTTTTTAGCATGAATGGGTGTTGGACTTTATCAAATGCCTTTTCTGCATCGATGGACAAAATCAGGTGATCCTTGTCTTTTGTGTTATTTATGTGGTTAATCACATTGTTTTTCTGATGTTGAACCAGCCTTGCATCCCTGGTATGAATCCCACTTGGTCATGATGGATTATTTTCTTGATATGTTGCTGTATTCTATTGGCAAGAATTTTGTTGAAGATTTTTGCATCTAGATTCATGAGTGATATAGGTCTGTAGTTCTCCTTCTTTGTTGGGTCTTTCCCCGGCTTAGGTATCAGGGTTATGCTGGCTTCATAGAATGAGTTTGGGAGTACTCCATCCCTTTCTATACTGTGAAATAGTCTCAGTAGTAGGAGATAATTCTTCTCTAAATGCTTGGTAGAATTCTGCAGTGAAGCCATCTGGGTCTGGACTTTTTTTGGTTGGCAGTGTTTTGATGACATTTTCAATCTCTTCCTTTGTGATGGGTTTATTAAGTTGATCTGCTTCACACTGTGATAATTTGGGTAGGTAGTATGAGTCAAGGAATTTGTCCATTTCCCCTAGGTTTTCAAATTTGTTACAGTACAGTTTTTCATAGTATTCTGTTATGATATTTTTGATTTCTGTTGCATCTGTGGTGACAACTCCCCTCTCATTTCTAATTTGCGTTATTTGTTTCCTTTCCTGCTTTTCTTTAGTAAGTTTAGCCAGTGGTTTGTCAATTTTGTTGATCTTTTCAAAAAACCAACTTTTGGTCTTTTCCATTTTTTCAATTGTTTCTCTATTCTCTAATTCATTTAGCTCTGCTCTAATCTTTATGATCTCGTTTCTTCTGGTGCCTGAGGGGTTCTGCTGTTGTTCTCTTTCTACTTGTTTAAGCTGAAGAGTTAGTTCCTTGATTTGGTTTCTTTCTTCATATGTGTGCATTTATGGAGATAAACAGACCTCTGAGCACTGCTTTGGCTGTATCCCGTAGGTTCTTGTAGGAAGTGTTTTTGTTCTCATTGGAAGCCATGAATTTCTTTATTTCATCCTTGATTTCCTCTATAACCCATGTTTTTTTTGAGCAAGATGTTGTTCAGTTTCCAAGAGTTCCACTTTCTATCTGTTTTTTCTGCTATTAATTTCAACTTTGATGGCTTTATGATCTGAGAAGATGCTTTGCAGTAGTTCTAGGTATTGATTTTGTTGAGCATTGCGTTATGGCCTATCACGTGGTCAATTCTGGAGAATGTTCCATGTGCACTGGAGAAGAAGGTGTAGTTGTCTGTTGATGGGTGGAAAGTTCTGTATATATCAATGAGGTTTAGTTGGTTAATTGTGTCAATGAGGCCTTCTGTATCTTTACTGAGCTTTTTTCTAGATGATCTGCCTAATAATGAGAGTGGAGTGTTAAAGTCTCCCACTATTATTGTGGGTCATCTAACTCTCTTTTGAGCATAGTCAGTGTTTCTTCAACATATTTAGGTGCTCTGATATTAGGTGCATAGATATTTAATATAGTTAAGTCTTGCTTGTGTACTGAACCTTTCAGCAATAAATAGTGTCCATCTTTGTCCACGATGGTGGATTTGACATTAAAATTGATTTTGTCTGAGATTAGAATTGCCACCCCTGCTCTTCTTTGTTCATTGTTAGCTTGGTATATATTCTTCCATCCTTTAATTTTCAGTTTGTTCCTGTCTTTAGGTCTCAAGTGAGTTTCTTGTAGACAATATATGGATGGGTCATGTCTTTTGATCCAAGATGACACTCGGTGTCTCTTTACTGGAGCATTCAGTCCATTCATATTCAATGTAATTATTGATAGGTATGTGTTCACTGCTGCCATTGTGATATGTTTATTTTTATATTGATGTTTTCTCTGTTGTTCTTATTAGTCTGTTCTGAGACATTCTTTTTTGTGAGTTGATTTTTCACCTTTTTCAGAGCTGGTTTTGTAGTTGTTGAGACTCGTGTGTACATTTCTTGAAATGGTATGATACATCTTTGTTGTGCTTTACAGCTGCCCCTATGATTCCCCTTAATAAACTATATATAAATCCAATTTTAATTACTACCAGTCTTGTCATCTTCCTCTCCATCTGGAAGGAATGTAACAACTTTAGTACATCCCTCTTTTTATTATGATGACATAATAAAACTATGGTGATTTCATGATGATCACTGGATTGCTTCTTTCTGTATCAAAGCTGTGATTGACTTTGGAGCCTTCCCTAAAAGTGTATTGAGTAGTGTGTCGTTCTAAAATATAAAGTTAGTGGTTTAGCTCAAAGACATAGAAACTTACATGCAAAGCCAAGAAAACAGAATGGAACAAATAGAAAAAAGAATTTCTGACTTGGAAGACAGAGCTACTAATGCCACCGTCTATCAGCAGAAATCAGAAAAAAGAAACAAGAAAAATGAAGAAACTTTAAGAAGCATGTGGGACTCTATTAAGAGGAACAAACTTCGATTAAGAGCCAGAGCCAAGAACTTCTTTCAGTATTTCTTGTAGTTTGGGTTTGGTTTTTACAAAGTCTCTGATTTTCTGTTCATCTGGAAATGTTTTAATTTCACTTTTCTATTTGAAAGATAGTTTTGCAGGATATATAATTCTTGGTTGGAAGTTCTTCTCCTTCAAGGCTCTGAATGTGTCATGCCACTGTCTCCGTGCCAGCATGGTTTCTGGTGAGAAATCTGATGACAGCCTACAGGGTTTCCCTCTGAATGTTAGCTTTGCTTTGAGTCTTGCTGCCTTTAAGAGTTGCTGCGTATGTTTCATTTTGTTAAGCTTGATTATAATATGTCTTGGAGTCTTTCTTTTGAGATCTATATTGGGTGGCATACGATATGCATCTGAGATGTCTATATTCTCTTCCTTCATGATTTCTGGGAAGTTTTCTTTCAGCAGCTCAGCAATGATACTCTCTGTGTTCTCAGATGTCTCACCCTGTTCAGGGGCTCCAATTAATCGAAGTTTGTTCCTCTTAATAGAGTCCCACATGCTTCTTAAAGTTTCTTCATTTTTCTTGTTTCTTTTTTCTGATTTCTGCTCATAGACGGTGGCATTTGTAGCTCTGTCTTCCAAGTCAGAAATTCTTTTTTCTATTTGTTCCATTCTGTTTTCTTGGCTTTGCATGTAAGTTTCTATGTCTTTGATTTTGTTCTTGATCTATTGGATTTCAGAGTACTGGTGTTCCATCAGGTCGAACAGCTTGCTTAATTTTTCATTTTGTTCTGCTGCATTTTGTATAAAGTCGAGAAGGACTCTGTATATAATCATTTTGTATTCATTTCCTGATGCTTTCATAAAAGTTTCTTCATCTGGAAAACTCCTTGGTTGCTTTGTTTGGGAGCCTTCTGAAGCCATGGGTGATTTCTTGTATGCCACAATTGTCTGTTGCTTTTTGGGTCCCATGTGAGTGTGCAGAGGCTGGAAGAGGTACTGTGAGGATGGATTGCAAATGTTTCTCTAGGCTGTCTTAAAATGTAAAGCAAAAGGTATCTGAGCACTTCAGAAGTCAGTTAGGTTTTCAGGTGTAGAGATCCCTCTTCTCAACTGACAAAGTAAGCACCACTATATCCAACCCCAGATGATAACAAACTAGTTTAGAATACAGCAATGCTACTGCCCTGTTGGCCTCTGCTGACAGGGCCTAGCCTTAGGTGGCACTGCATCGAGTACCACTTTTGTGATAGAAAAGTGCTCTCTTGTGGGCAGGCTCTGGCTCCCAAGCTAAGAAGTAGGTCCAGCTGCGGCCACCGTACCCAAGGTGGCGTCCTCCACACAGGCAGCAGACAGAGGGGCTAAAGGTGGTGAGAGGTAGTGATTCCTCTGCTTCTGTTGCAGGGCCTGCAACATAGGTGGCACTGGGGAAATTACTGCTTTTCTGCTGGAGAAGTGCTGTCCTGTTTGCAGGTACTGGCTCCCAGGCTAAGAATTAGGTCCCACTAAAATCTCAGTACCAACATGGCGTCCACACACTGGCTGCAGAGTTCCATACAAACCCCGCTGATGCAGATATAAAACAAAAGGCTCAAAGTGGCTAGATTAACAGAGTCTTAAGCCTGGCTCTCAAAATAGGGGAATTTCGCCTGCCTATCCCCCCAGCAGCATGTCTGAGTCTAGCTGCTAGGCAAGACCCAGCTCCGCCCACCAGCCAAGACAGAAAAAAAAAGTCACAATGGTGGGTTTACCTTCTGTCCGTGAGAGCCGGAGCTAGCCAGGAGCGGGAGTCAGCGAAAGAGAGGAGGTTTTTCGCTCAGTGGTATGAAGTCTCAATTAACAGCCCTGTGCTGTGTCCTGAGGCTGATTAGGCGATCAGAAGGCTCCGTTTGATTATCATTTCAGGTCTTGGTTTCCAGAGGGATATAAGGAGACTTGGGCTTAGTTTGCCATCTTGACTCCACCCCCGTGTTCTAATTTTTATTATGTGTTTTCTTCTGGTGCCTGATGGGTTCTTTCGTTGTTCTCTTTCTACTTGTTTGAGTTGTAGTTTTAATTCTTTGGTTTGGGCCCTGTCTTCATTCTAGATGTGTGCATTTATAGAGCGGAATTGGACCTCTTAGCACTGCTTTTGCTGTGTCCCACAGGTACTGGCAAGATGTGTTTTTATTCTTATTTGATTCCATGAATTTCTTTACTGCATCCTTGATTTCTTCTATAGCTTGGCAATTTGTGAGCAAGGTTTTTTCAGTTTCCATGAATTTGAATTTCTACCCATGATTTTTCTGCTATTGATTTCAAATTTCATGGCTTCATGGTCTGCGAAGGTGCTTTGTAATATTACAGTGGTTTGGATTTTGTTGAGATTTGCTTTATGACTTAATACTTGGTCTACTATGGAGAGCGTTTTATGTGCATTGGATAGGAGAGATGAGAGTGGGCATCTTTGTCTAGTTTCCATTCTCAAGGGGAATTGTTTCAGTCTCTCTCCATTCAGGATGATGTACGCAGTTGGCTTTGTATAAGTGGCCCTTATTGCACTGAGGAATTTATCGTCTATTCCCATTTTGCTGAGATTTTTTAGTGTGAATGAGTGTTGGACTTTATCAAATGCCGTTTCTGCATCAATAGACAAAATTAGGTGATTCTTGTCTTTTGTATTATTTGTGTGGTTGATCACATTAATTGTTTTTCTGATGTTGAACCAGCCTTGCAGCCCCGGTATGAATCCAACTTGGTCTTGATGAATTATTTTTTTGATATGTTGTTGTATTCTATCGGCAAGAATTTTGTTGAAGAGTTTTGCATCTAGATTCATGAGTGATATCGGTCTGTATTCTCATTTTTTCTTGAGTCTTTCCCTGGCTTTGGTATCAGGGTTATGCTGGCTTCACAGAATGAATTTGGGTGTATTCCATCCCTTTCTATACTGTGAAATAGTCTCAGTAGTATTGGAGATAATTCTTCTCTAAAAGCTTGGTAGAATTTTGCAGTGAAGCCATCTGAGCCCGGGCTTGTTTTGGTTGGTAGTTTTTGGATGAGTTTTTCAATCTCTTCCTTTGTGATGGGTTTATTAAGTTGTTCTGTTGCACCTTGTGATAGTTTTGGTAGGTGATATGAATTTGTCCATTTTCTCTAGGTTTTCAAATTTGTTATAGTCTTTTGTAGTATTCCATTATGATATTTTTGATTTCTGATGGAACTGATGTGACAACTCTCCTCTCACTTCTTATTGGGGTTATTTGTTTCCTTTCCTGTTTTACTTTAGTGAGTTTAGCCAGTGGTTTGTGAATTTGGTCAAACTTTTCAAAAAACCAGCTTTTGGTCTAATAAATTTTTTCAGTTGTTCTTCTAGTCTCTAATTCGTTTAGTCTTGCTCTAATCTTCAAGATCTGTTTTCTTCTGGTGCCTGAGGGGTTCCTCTGCTGTTCACTCTGTACTTCTTCGAGCTGTAGGGTTAGATCTTTGGTTTGGGTTCTTTCTTGCTTCCAAATGTGCGTATTTATGGAGACAAACTGACCTCTGAGAACTGCTTTGGCTGTATCCCACAGGTTCTGGTAGGAAGTGTTTTCATTCTCATTGGAATCCATAAATTTTTTCATTTCATCCTTGATTTCTTCTATACCCCATGGCTTTTTGCACAAGATATTGTTCAGTTTCCCTGAGTTCCACTTTCTATCTATGTTTTTTCTGCTACTGATTTCAACTTTAATGGCTTTGTGGTCTGAGAAGATGCTTTGCAATAATTCAGTGGTTTGGATTTTGTTGAGCTTTGCTTTAAATCCTAACACGTGGTCTATTCTGGAAAATGTTCCACGTACACTGGAGAAGAAGGTGTAGTTATCTGCTGATGGATAGGAAGTTCTGTATGTGTCAATGAGATATAGTTGGTTAACTGTGGCAATAAGATCTTCTGTGTCTTTATTGAGCTTTTTTCCAGACAATCTGCACAATATTGAGTGGAATGTTGAAGTCTCCCACTATTATTGTGGAGTGATCTACCTCGTTTTTGAGTGTAGTCAGTGTTTCTTCAATGTATTTAGATGCTCTAGTATTGGGTGCCTAAATATTTAGTATTGTTAAGTCCTGCTTGTGTATAGAACCTTTCAGCGATTGTGTTCACCCTTGTCCACAACGGTAGATTTTACATTAAAATCTACTTTCTCTGAGATCAGTATTGCCACACCTGCTCTTCTTCGTGTACTGTTAGCTTGATGTATATATTCTTCCATCCTTTAATTTTCAGTTTGTTCATATCTTTAAGTCTAAGGGAAGTTTCTTGTAACCAACATATGGATGGGTCATGTCTTTTGATCCAAGATGTCACTCGTTGCCCCTTTACTGGAGCATTCAGTCCATTCATATTCAATGTAATTATTGGTAAATATGTATTTAGTGTTGTCATTGTGTTGTTTGTTTTTTGTGTTGATATTTTCTCTGTTGTTCTTATTATTCTGTTCTGTAACATTCTTCTTTATAAGCTGATTTTTCACCTTTTTTATTGTTGGTTTTGTGGTTGGTGAGACTCCTGTATTACTTTTCTTCATTTGATATGTTGCATCTCTATTGGGCTTTGCAGCTGCCCCTGTGATTCTCCCTTAAAAGTCTATGTTTAAACTCAATTTTAACGGCTACAATTCTTATTAAGTTCCTCTCCATCTGGAAGGACTGTAATGACTGTAGTACATCCCTCTTTTGAATATGATGACATCATAGTTTTCATGATATGATCACTGGATACTTCTTTTAATATTACAGCTTTGATTGAGTTTGGAGCCTTCCCTAAGTGAGTAGGTTTCTAGATGATGTGTCCTGTATTTCCTCCTAAAATATAAAATGAATGGTTTTGTTCTTCTAAGCCAAGAGCTTCTTTCAGTATTTCTTGTATCTTTGGTTTGGTTTTTACAAAGTCTCTGAGTTTCTGTGAATGTCTTGATATCATTTTCATATCTGAAAGATAGTTTGGCAGGATATATAGTTCTTGGTTGGAAGTTCTTCTCCTTCAAGGTTTTGAATGTGTCATCCCATTGTCTCCATGCCAGCATTGTTTCTGCTGAGAAATCCAATGAAAGCCCGCAGGGTTCCCCTCTGAATGTTAGCTTTGTTTTGAGTCTTGCAGCCTTTAAGAGTTTGTGCTTGTGTTTCATTTTGTTAAGTTTGATTATAATATGTCTTGGAATCTTTCTTTAGGGATCTATATTGGGTGACATTTAATATGCATCTTGGATATCTGTAGTCTCTTCCTTCATGATTTCTGGGAAGTTTTCTGTCAGCAGCTCAGCCACAATACTCTCTGTGTTCTCAGGTGTCCCACCCTGTTCAGGAGCTCCAATTAACTGCAGATTAATCCTCTTAATAGAGTCCCACATGCTTCTTAGTGCTTCTTCATTTTTCCTGTTTCTTTTTTCTGATTTTTCCTCATAGATGCTGGAGTCAGTAGCTCTGTCTTCCAAGTCGGAAAGTCTGTTTTCCTTTTGTTCAATTCTGTTTTCTTGATTTTGAACTGAATTTTCTGTCTCTTTGATTTTGTTCTTGATCTGTTAGATTTCAGAGTACTGGTACTCCATCAGATTGAACAGTTTGCTTAATTTTTTGTTTTGCTCTGCCGCATTCTGTATAAGGTCTAGGAGGGCTTAATGCATATACCTTTTGTATTCGCCCTCTGATAGTTTCATAAAGGCTTCTTCATCTGCAAAGTTCTTTGGCTCTTTTTTGGGGGGGCTTTCTGAAGCTATAGGTGAATTCTTCCTAATGTTCTGGTCCAAAGTTTGTTGCTTTTTGGGCATCTGGAAGTTGTTTTGTATCTCTGGTGTTGCCTTAATGGGATCTAAAGCTCAGTCTGAAAAGGAAGTTGATCACAAGACACCTCTATGTACTTCAGTACTTGGCTCAGTGGAATCTCTGGAGTAGCAGGCTCCACCTCCTGATTGCCAAAGACACAGCCCCACTTATAGAGTCACTGGGGAGCTGTCAGCTGATCTTATAATGTGAGACAGTAAAGGCTTCAAGAGATGTCATCCAGATGCACCACAGTTATTTCTCTGTTGAAAGCTAAAAAGTATCTGACAGCTTCCAAAATTAGTCAGGCTTTCAGGTGTGCAAGTCCCTTTTCTCAGCTGGCAAAGTAAGCACCTCTATAACAAAGACAGCTTTTCTGTGAGAGAAGTACTCTCCAGGCAGGCACTACCTCCAAGCCTGGGAATTAGGTCCATCTGAGGCCACTGTACAGGAAACTCCACCTCACAGTGAATCAAGATGGTGTCCTGCACAGGCTTCCCTGCCCACTTCAGAAAAGGCTGTTCAATGGCGGAGATTCAGAGATTCTGAGAGAGAGAGGTCAGAGATGCTGAGTCACACAGATTCCAAGGCCAGGCTCTCAAAATGTGGCAACTCTGCTTGCCGATCTCATCAGCAGTGCATATGAGCCTTGCCGCCAGACATCTCAGCCCCTCTGGTTAAGACAGAAAAAGAAAAAAGTTAAAATGCCGATTTACCTTCAGTCTGAGAGAGCCCAGACTCAACAAGGGCAGAAGTCAGTGGAAGAGAAGAAGTTCGCGCTCAGTGGTATGTAGACCAAATAGCACTATACTGTGTCCCAGAGCTCCGTAGATGTCCAGAAGGCTCCATTTAATCATCAGTTCAGGCCTTGGTTTCCAGAGGGATTTAGGTAGACGTGTGTTTAGTGCACCATCTTGACTCTGTCCCTCTACATTGGAAAAGAAGGTGTACTTGTCTGTTGTTGGGTGGAGAGTTCTGTATATGTCTGTGAGGTTGAATTGGCTGATTGTCGCCGTAAGATCTTCTGTATCTTCATGGAACTTTTTTTCCCCTGGATGATCTGTCCATTACTGAAAGAGGAGTGTTGAAGTAACCTACTGTTATTGTGGAGTGATCTATCTCTTTTTTTCAATGTTGTCAGTGTTTTTTCAGTGTATTTAGATACTCTGATGTTATGTGCATAAGTATTTAATACTGCTATATCCTCCTTCTGTACTGAACCTTTAAGTAATAACTAGTGACCATTGTTGTCCTTGATAGTGGATTTCCCTTTAAAATCTATTGTATCTGAGATCCGTATTGCCACTTCTGCTCTTCTTTGCATGTTGTTTGCTTGGTATATATTTTCAAATCCTTTGATTTTCAGTGTGCTCATGTCTTTGAATCTAAGGTGTGTTTCTTGTAGGCAACATAGAGACAGATTGTGTTTTCTGATCCAACTTTTACTCTCTAGCTTTTTTTTGGTGCATTTAATCTACTCACATTCAGTGTAGTTATTGATAGTATGAATTTAGGGTTGTCATTTTGGTGCTTTATTTGAGTGTTTTTGTCAATTTCTTTGTTTAAGCATAAAAACGATTGTGGACATGATGCAAGACTGGGTAGTGTTTCATTCTGTTGTGCATAGGGTTGCTATGAGTCAGAACTGACCCAATGGTGTCTAACAACAACAACAAATGGTCGATTATATCAGGAAGACACAGTATCTTAGTTATCTAGTGCTGCCACAAAGGAAGCACCACAGGCAGATAGCTTTAACAACAGAAATTTATTCTCTTACAATCGAGGAGACTAGCATTCCGAACTGAGTGTGTCAGCTCCAGGAGAAGGTTTTCTCTCTCTGTCGACTTTGGGGAAATGCCTTGTCACCAATCTTTTCCTGGTCTGGGATTTTCTGAGAGCAGGGGCCCCAGGTCCAAAGTAACCTTAAGCATATATTTGTAGTCAACTTAACTTCAAAATAAATGAAGTAAAAATTGATAGAATTGAAAGGAAAAGGTAAATCGGTAATTATAGTTGAAGATTTCAACACTCTTCTCTCAATAATTGATAGAAAAAGAAGACAAAAAATTGGCAGAGAAACAGGACAGTTCAACTTTAGCAATCAAAAGTATCATAAATTAACACTTAAAGATAAATCTACCCAACAATAGCAGAATACACATTGTTTTCAGGTGTCCATGGGAATATACCAATATTGACCATATTCTGAGCTATCTAACAAATCTCAAAAAATTTAAAAGAATTAAAAACATCCAGAATGTCTTCTTTGACCACAGTGGAATCAAACTAGAAATCAGTAATAGAAAAATAATATGAAAATTTCCAAATCTTTGAGAACTGCACAACATGCTTCTAAACAATTCAAAGGTCAAAGAGAAGTTTCCGGGAAAACATAAAATAGATTGTACTGAATAAAACTAAAGAATACAATACACAAAACTTAAACCAGTTGTCAGAGAGACATTTTTAGCATTACATCCTTACATTACAAGAGAGGGAAAGTCTCAAATCACTAATGGAAGCTCTGATCTCAGTAAACTGAAGAAGAACAAAATAAACCTGAAATAAGCAGAAGGAAGGAAATAATTAAGTGCAGAAAGCAGTAAGATTGAAAGTAGAAAAACAATAGAAGAAATTCAATTTTGAATTTAAAAATTCTTGGAAAAATATCTCCAGACCCAGAGGGCTTCACTGGAGTGATCCTCCAGGTTATCACCCACCACAGAAGAATTCACATCAGTTTGACACAATGTCTTCCAAAAAACAGAAGAGGAAGGAGCACTTCCCAATTTGTTTCATGAAATAAACATTACCCTGATACCAAAAATGAGACAAGTGAGCCCCCTAGGTTGGAAGGCATTCAGAAAATGACTGGGGAATAACGGCCTCCTCAAAGTAGAGTTACCCTTAATGACATGGATGGAGTAACTCTGTCAGAACCTTCATTTGCTGATGTGGTATGACTCAAAATGAGGAGAAATAGCTGCAAATGTCAGTAATTAGAATGTGGAATGTACAAAGCATGAATCTAGGAAAACTGGAAATCATAAAAAATGAAAGACATTGATATCCCAGGCATTAGTTACCCGAAATGGACTGGTACTGGCTATTCTGAGTCAGACAACCATATGGTCTACTATTCTGGGAATGAAAACTGGAAGAGGAATAGTGTACTTATTATCAAAAAGAACATTTCAAGATCTGTCCTGAAGTACAATGCTGTCAGTGATAGGATAACATCCATACACCTACAAGGAAGGCCAGTTAATATGATTATAATTAAAAATTGCACACAAACCTCTAAGACTAAGACCAAGAAATTGAAGACTTTTACAAGTTTCTTCAGGTTGAAATTGATTGAACATGCTATCATGGTGCATTGATAATTACTAGTGATTGGAATGCAAAAGCTGGGAGCAAGGAAGGATCATTAGTTGGAAAATATGGCTTTTGTGATAGAAGTGATGCTGGAGAATGCATGATAGACTTTTGCAAGACTTCTTCATTGCAAATAGTTTTATCCACCAATGTGTATATGGACCTCATCAGATGGAATATGCAGGAATCAAATCCACTACAACTGTGGAAAGAGACAGTGGAAAAACTCTGTGTCATCAGTCAGAACAAGACCAGGTGCTGACTGCAGAACAGACCATCAATTGTTCCTATGCAAGTTCAAAGTGAAACTGAAGAAAATTAAAACTATTCCACAAGAGCCAAAATATGACCTTAAGTATATCCTATCTGAGTTTAGAGACAATCTCAAGAATAGATTTGATACACTGATCACTAATGAGTGAAGACCAGATGAGTTGTGGAATGACATCAAAGATATCATATGTGAGGAAAGCAAGAGGTCATTAAAGAGACAGGAAAGAAAGAAAAGACCAAATTGGATATCAGAAATGTCTCTGAAACTCACTCTTAAATGTTGAGTAGCTGAAGTCAAAGGAAGAAATGAAGACCTGAACAGAAGAGTTCAAAGGGGGGCTTGAGCACATAAAGTAATGTACTTTAGTGACATGTGCAAAGAGTTGGAGGTAAAAAACCCAAAGGAAAGAACATGCTCTACATTTTTTAAGCTGAAAGAACTGAAGGAAAAATTGAAGCCTGAAGTTGCACCAGTGAAGGATTCCAAGAGTGAAGGAAAATATTAATCAACTCAGGAAGCATCAAGAGAAGATGGAAGGAATGCACAGAGTTGGTATACCAGAAGGATCTGATCAACATTCGGTCATTGCCAGAGGCAGCACATGACCAGGAGCCAGTGGTACTGAGGGAAGAAGTTGGAGCTGAATGGAACACACTGGTGGATAACAAGGCTCTAGGAATTGATGGCATGTCAACTGAGATGTTTCAACTAATGAATGCGGCACTGGAAGTGCTCACTCATTTGTGCTGAGAAATTTGGAAGACAGCTATCCAGCCAAGTGAAGGTAAGAGATCCCTATTTAAGCCTATTCCTGAGAAATGTGACCCAGCCGAGTGCATAAATTATAGAATCATATCTTTAATATCACATGCAAATAAAATTTTGCTAAAGATGATTGAAGATACTGCACAGTGTATTGACAGGGTACTATCAAAAACTCAAGCAAGAGTCAGAAAAGGATGTGGAACCAGGGATATCATTGCTGATGTCAGATGGATCTTAGTTGAAAGGAGAGAATACCAGAAAGGTACTTACCTATGTTTTATTGTCTCGGCAAAGGCATTTGACTGTGTGGATCATAACAAGTTACGGCTGACATTGTGGCAAATGGGAAGTCCAGAGCACTTAACTGTGCTCATAAGGAATCTGTACATGGATCAAGAGGCAGCAGTTGGGACAGAGCAAGGGGACACTGCATGGCTTAGTCAGGAAAGGTGTGCATCAGAGATGTATCTTTTCACCATACTTATTCAGTCTGTATGCCTAGCAAACAGTCTGATAAGCTGGACTGTATGAAGAAGAAAGGGCCATCAGGATTAGAGGAAGACTCACGAACAATCTGCATTATGCGGATGACACAACCTTGCTTGCTGGAAGTGAACTTTGAAACACTGATGAAGATCAAAGACCACAGCCTTCAGTGTGGACTGCGCTGCAACATCAAAAAAACAAAATTCCTCACAACTGGTCCAGTAAGCAGCATCATGATAAATGGAGAAAAGATTGTGGTTGTCAAGGATTTCCTTTTATTAAATTCCGTAATCAACTCCCATGGAAACAGGAGTCTACAAATTCAAAGACACGTTGCATTGTAAATCTGCTGCAAAATGCCTCTTAAAAGTGTTGAAAAGTAAAGCTGTCACCTTGAAGACTAAGGTACGCCTGACTCAAGCCATGGTATTTTCGATCACATTGTATATATGTGAAAGCAGGACAATGAGTATGAAACTGATGCCTTTGAGTTGTGGTGTTGGTGAAGAATATTAAACATACCCACGGACTGCCAAAAGAACGAATAGATCTGTTCTGGAAGAAGTGCAACCAGAGTGCTTCTTGGAAGCAAGTATGGTGAGACCGGGTCTTACACACTTTGGGCACGGATCAGTCTCTGGAGAAGGACATAGAAGGTCAGTGAAAAAGAGAAAGCCCTTCGATGAGATGGGTTGACACAGTGGCTGCAACAACGGGCTTAAGTCATAAAAATGTTCTTGGGCAAGGTGCAGGACGAGGCAGCGTTTTTCTGTTGTGTGTAGGGTCCCTACAAGTCGGACACAGCTCAATGGCAACTGAGAACAACAAACAGCTTTACGTTTACCTGAACCTGGGCCTCTATTTAAACAAACTTACTGTAAAAAGCTTATCTGGAGACTATCAAGAAAACCTGAACAGAGATTTGAAAGAAATAACCATCACTCCACTCTGATATTTAACAGAATTAAACACCCTGGTGTCATCATGTTAGAGAGTTACTGTTAATTTTGTTGGGTATCAACCAGAGTGGCAGGGTAGCTATTTAAAAAAAGTCTTTTATGAGTTATCAGCGTACTGAAGTTCTTAGTGGTTGAAATGCAGGATGTCAGTGATTACCTTTAAAGTAACATTGTGTGTGTGTGTGAGAGAGAGAGAGAAAGAGAGAGGCTGGATGCAGAGGATAAGGAGAAGGTTGAAACAAGATTGACAAAATGCTAATTATTGAAGTCGGCTGTTCGTTGTTCTATTTTATCTGTCTTTGTTGATGGTCCTAGATTTCTGTACTTCCAGCCATGCACTGAGGAAACTGATGACGTAGAGGTGGTTAAATGCTATGAATGCTAACAAGATCCCAGGCCAGTGCTGTCGAGTCTATTCTGACTCATAGCGAACCTAGAGGACAGAGCAGAAATGCTCCCCAGAGTTTCCGAGGAACTCATGGTGAATTTGAATCATTGACCTTTTATCAGCAGCTGTCGTTCTTAACCACTAGGCAACCAGGGTTTCCAACTACAAGGTAGGCAGTTCAAATCCACCAGGAGCTTCTTGGAAACCCTGTGGGTCAATTCTTTTCTGTCCTGAAAAGTCGCTAGGAGAACAGACCTGAAGGCAAGTTTTTTATTTTTTATTTTTTGGCGCACCAAGTCAGGGCACAGTTTTGAAGTTTTGTCAGCAGATGGCACTGTTGTATAGGCTAAAATGTCTACGACGCAGTTGGATGGCGTGGCTTGCTCCACGGGGTTTCCAAGGGTCGCTGTGAATCGGAATTGACTCCACGGCACTGAGTTTGGTTTTTGTATTTTTAATCCTTAGGAAGCTGACTGGCACGTCGTTTGTTTACTCCCTGTGTAGCAACTGGTGGGTTCCTGCTGCTGACCTTAGAGTAGCAGCTGAGCGTTTAACCATTGCGCCACCAGGGCTCCTAATGGGTCTTTTGTGGATCTTCGAGATGGTTCCAACTCCAACTCCCTGTCATCGAGTCTACAGCTTCCAAGGAGCACCTGGCGGATTTGAACTGCCCAGCTGTTGGTTAGCAGACATAGCGTTTAACGACTACACCACCAGGCGTTCTGAGCTTGGCGTCAAAGAACGTCAAAGTTCAAGGCAACGGAGCTGCCGTGACTTGCAGAATCAATTGTGCATTGTGCTTTGGTGTGAGATGGGAGAGGGCGGACAAGACAACCACCGGGTCCTAGGAATCAAGTCTGATGAACCATGCAGGTTGCACAAAGGTTTTCCGACTCTCTGTGTCCTAAGTGCAAAATAAAAGTGTTGGAATGGAGGAGTTACAAGGTTTTTTCCAGCTTTCACAATCAGAGATGTTTTGGAAGAGGCCCGACCGTCATCACCCTTCCATTTGTAGTGTATGGATACGACCAGCAGATGGCAGCAAGTGTCCATTCCTTCTTTTAAGAAAAATTCTGTTGTCGAGACCTTGCACAGCAAAGCCTAGGTCAGTTTAACCATTTTTATGGTAGTTAGGAAACATCGCTGGCGTAATGGTTAACCGCTATGTCTGGTAATGTAAAGGTCGGCCGTTCAAATCCATCAGACTCTCCTAGGAAACTCTCTGGGGGCAGTTCTACTCTGTCCAGTAGGGTCATTGATGAATCAGATGGACTCTGTGGCAGGGGATTTGGTTTCTTTTTCGGGGGAGGGGTTTATAGGTCCAGTCCGGTGACACTGATTATATTCTCGGAGTTGTTCAACCACTCTCATCCTCCGTTTCTGAGTTAGTCCTGCTACAGTAACATGAATTCACTTCTCCCTCAGTTTTCTATCTCATCTCTTTTTTCTCCCTAAATTGTGCTTTAGGTGAGAGTTTACAGAGTGAATTAGTTTCTTATTAAGTAATTAACCACATGTTATTTTATGACACCAGTTGCCAACCACAGGACGTGTCAACACTCTCTCCTTCTCAACCTCAGGTCCTCAGTTTCCTTCAGCATTTCTGTCCCTTCCTGTCTTCTCGTCCTTGCCCCTGGACTGGGGACGCCATCTAGTTTCCTGTACGTACTTGAACAATCAGTGGTATTGCCTGTTTCAGAGGCCTGTCTAATGTTTGGCTGAATGGTGAACTTCAGAATTGACTTCAGAAGTGATTTAAAAAAAGTGTTCTCCGTATTTTCAGAGTTTTCCCAGTCTCTGTCAGACCACCAAATCTGGTCTTTTTTGGTGTGTTTGAATTTTGTTCTACATCCCCCTCCACCCATCCAGGACCCTCTGTGGTGAGCCTCGTCAGAGCAGTTGGTGGTGGTAGCGGGACACCATCCGGTTATGCTGGGCTCAGTCTGGTGGCAGCTGTGGTAGCACAGGTCCCTTAGCTCTTTGGACTAGTCTTTTCCTTATGCCTTCAGTTTTCCTCACTGTCCTTTGCTGTAGACTGAGACCAGTGGAGTATCTTACATGTCCGCTCACAAGCTTTTAAGACCTCAGATACTACTCACCAAATGTTATGCCAGTTGAGCTAGATGTCCCCCATGACCGAAGTCCCCAAGGTCTCAGCCCAGTAACTCAGTCCCTTAGGGAGGTTGGATGTGTCTGTGAGGCTTCTATGATTTTACCTTGGTCATGTTCGGTTGATTTCCCCAGTGTTGTGTGTTGTCTTACTCTTCATGAAACTTACCACTGTCTATTGTCTAGGTAATGTTTTCCTCTCCCTACCCTCCTCATAACTCCCAAAGATTGTTTCTTTCTGTGTATAAAGCTTTTCATGAATTTTTATCATAGTGGTTTCACACATTATTTGTCCTTTTGTAATTGACTTATATCACTCGGCATAATACCTTTCACATTCATCCATGTTGTGAGAGGTTTCTCAGATTGGCCATTGTTCTTTATGGTTGGGTAGTATTCCATTGTGTGTATGCATCTTAGTCTGTTTATCTGTTCATTTGTTGATGGGCACTTAGGTTGTCTTCATTTTTTTTTTGATGTTGTGAACAGTGCTACAGTGAACTTAGGTGTGCTTGTGTCTGTTTGTGTGACAGTTTTTATTTCTCGAAGCTATACTCTTGGGAGTAGGTTTGTTGGATGGTATGGTAATTCTGACTTCTGAAGGAAACACCATATTGTTTTCCAAAATGGATGTACTATTTTGCGTTGCCACTAGCAGTGCGTAAGAGTTCCATTCTCCCAGGAAGTACAGGGTGGAAAGGAGAGTGTTGTCACAGGGTTGGGAGAGCCCCTGGAGCTGCCTAGTGGTGCGTGTGTGTGGTTTTGTACAGCAAACTGGCTTGGACTGTAAACTTCCACTTACAGCCCAGTAAAGTATTCACAATAAAAAATGAGTTTCAGTATCCCTGTAGTGTCTCCATCATTTGTTATTTTCTGATTTGTGTCAGTAATGTTGGGGTGAGATGGTGTCGCATGGTGGTATTGATTTGAAGTTCTCTGACTGCTAGTGATGGAGAACATTTCTTCATGTGTCTGTTAGCCTTCTGAATGCCTTCTTTGGTGAAGTGTCTGTTCGTATCCTTTGCCCTTTTTTTAACTGGATTATTTTTGTCCTATAAGTGTTGAATTTTCCTATAGATTTTAGAAATTAGAACTTTGTAGAATATGTCGTAACCAAAATTTTTTATAGTCTGGGGTTCTGTTTCTACTCCTTTTGTTAAGGTCTTTTGATAAGCATCAAGTGTTTAATTTTTAGAAGATCCCAATTACTGAGCTTATCTTCTGGTATTTGTGCAGCATTTGTCGTGTTTTGTATCGTATTTGTGCTGTGTATTAGGGCGCCCAGTATTGTCCCTCCTTTCTCTTCCATGATCTTTATCTTTTAGGTTTTATATTTAGGTCTTTGATTTATTCAGAGCTAGTTTTTGTGTATGATGTGAGATATGGGCCTTCTTTCTTTTTTTTTTATAGATGGACATCTGGGTTTATCAGCAGTATTTGTTGGAACTTACATTGGGATTGCATTATATAAATAAATTGCTTTGGGTGAAATAGACATTTTCACAATGTTAAGTCTTCCTATCCATGAGCAGGGTAGGTTTTTCCATTTATCTAAGTCTCTCTTAGTTTCTTGTAGTAAGGGCTTGTAGTTCTCTTTGTAAAGGTCTGTTGTTTCTATGGTTAGATTAATTCCTAGGTACCTTATCTTCTTAGGGGCTATTGTAAATGATATTGATTTGATAATTTCTTCCTTAACAGTCTCATTGTTGGTATAAGGAATCCTACTGATTTACTTATGTTTATCTTGTATCCTGAGACTTTGTTGAACTCTTCTATCAGTTTGAGTAGCTTACTTATAGATTCCTTGGGGTTCTCTGCATATACAATCATATCATCTGCAAACAGGGAGATTTTTAACTTCCTCTTTGCCAATGCAGGTGCCCTTTATTTCTTGGTCTTGTCTAATTGCTCTGGCTAGAATTTCTAGCACAATGTTGAATAGGAGAGGTGAGAGTGGGCATCCTTGCCTAGTTCCTGATCTCAAGGGAAAGTCTTTCAGTCTCTCTCCATTCAGGATAATGTGGGCAATTGGGTTTGTATAAATGGCCCTTATTGTGTTGAGGAATTTGCTGTCTATGCCCATTTTGCTAAGAGTTTTTAGCATGAATGGGTGTTGGACTTTATCGAATGCCTTTTCTGCATCAATGGACAAAATCAAGTGATCCTTGTCTTTTGTGTTATTTATGTGGTTAATCACATTGATTGTTTTTCTGATGTTGAGCCAGCCTTGCATCCTGGTATGAATCCCACTTGGTCATGATGGATTATTTTCTTGATATGTCGTTGTATTCTATTTGCAAGAATTTTGTTGAAGATTTTTGCGTCTAGATTCATGAGTGATATCGGTCTGTAGTTCTCTTTCTTCGTTGGGTCTTTCCGTGGCTTAGCTATTAGGGTTATGCTGGCTTCATAGAATGAGTTTGGGAGTACTCCATGCCGTTCTATACTGTGGAATAGTCTCAGTAGTATTGGAGATAACTCTTCTCTAAATGCTTGATAGAATTCTGCAGTGAAGCCATCTGGGCCCAGACTTTTTTTGGTTGGCAGTTGTCTTAGGCTGGGTTTTCTAGGGAAGCAAAACCAGTAACACGTGTAGGTACAAGGAAAGATTATAATATATATATATAGACAGATAGATAGATACAAATATAGGAAACAGCTCACGTAATCACAGAAGCTGAATGTCCCAAGCTCTGGCACAAGCCTCACGTGTCCACAGAAGCCGAGGAACCCAAGGTCAGCAAGTCAGAGACCAGAGTTGCAGATCACTGGTTGTGTAGGTCAGTGGATCCCAAGCTGGTGGCGAGACGAAGCGACAGAGGCTGAAGGTTGGTGGATCCCAAGCTGGTGGCGAGACGAAGTGACAGAGGCTGGCGAACCCAGGATCGGCAGGTCAGGGAGCAGGACTGGGCAGAGGCTGGCGAGTGCAGGATTGGCAGGTCGGGGAGCAGGACTCTCAAGTGCCGACTGTAAGGACTGATGAGCCCAACAGCTGCTAGCTCAAGTCCCGGAATCAGATGCTGGAACCAGAGAACAGGAGCTCCTGGCCACGTTAGCGATCAGCAGCCGTAGTCCAGTGTCATGAGATGAGAGCCGAGGGGCAGGGAGCCACCACAAACCCCGCCCTGCCACTTAATACAGCAGCCAAATAGGTAGTAGCCAAGCTGACATAATCCTGACCACCACAATCCACCCCTTGTCAACTTGGCATCTGCACACATCTCACCTTACCATGCAGTCTCTGAAGGGGTACAGTTACAAAGGCATACTTATGTCAACATGATATAACTAACACATGTACAACTGAAAATGCATTAACCCATTTACATCTTACATTTCATAGAAAGGTAAGCCAAGTGCCGTTGAGTCGGATATGTTTCATAAGTAAACAAAATATCCAATACACACATACAAAGCAGGAATACGCATAGCAATTACAGTCCTCGTTTCTGCAACTGGTCGTGTGGCCGTAACTGATATTTAGAACTACCTTCTTCTACAACCCATTCTGTATTCCATTTGCCCTCAGCAAGTACCTCAGCTGGTTGTGGTTCCTTGCCTGGTGAGGTGACCCAAACCTTCATTCCTGAAGGGTCTGGGCTATTATCACTCATTTTGGAGTTGGGTTGCTGTAGTTCTCCATTGACCTTAATCACAGGACATGGTAGTACTAGGAGGCATCCTAAGGGATCTCCTGCATTCCAAACATACTCTTCTTTACTTCCGTTATGTACTGTCAATCCAATTTCATCTTCATAGTCAGGATCAGTCACACCGGCCAGTATTGTAACTCCCTTCTTTGTCTGTTGATCCAGAGGTACAAGGAGCCCAAAATGGCCTGGTGGCAATTTTAGCTTCCAGTTCAGTGGAATCCTTGATGTGTCTCCAGGCGGCAGCATTCCTCCCTTCGGAACTAAGACATTTAGTCCTGCAGAACATAAAGTCATGGGGACAGGAAGCAAAAATCTTGCAAGTGGGTCACTAGGGGTAACAGTGAGTGGTGCCACTCCCATTTCCACCCCTTGATTCCTGGACCCATGAATCCTGGTGATAGGAGAAACAGCACCGTATATTGGATGCTGGTTTAGAGCATACACAGCCTCCTGGAGAACATTTCCCCAACCCTGCAAGGTACTGCCACCTAGCTGGCAGCGTAATTGTGTCTTCAGGAGACCATTTCATCGTTCTATCAAGCCAGCTGCTTCAGGATGATGGGGAACATGGTAAGACCAGTGAATTCCGTGAGCATGGGCCCACTGCCGCACTTCATTTGCTGTGAAGTGAGTCCCTTGATCAGAGGCAATGCTGTGTGGGATTCCATGACGGTGGATGAGGCATTCTGTAAGTCCATGGATGGTAGTTTTGGCAGAAGCATGTCGTGCCGGGTAGGCAAATCCATATCCAGAGTAAGTATCTATCCCAGTAAGGACAAAACGCTTTCCTTTCCATGATGGAAGTGGTCCAATGTAATCAACTTGCCACCAGGTTGCCGGCTGATCACCTAGAGGAACAGTGCTATATCGAGGACTCAGTGTTGGTCTCCGCTGCTGGCAGGTTGGGCACTCAGCAGTGGCTGTAGCCAAGTCAGCCTTGGTGAGCGGGAGCCCATGTTGCTGGGCCCATGCATAACCACTGTCCCTGCCACCATGACCACTTTGTTCATGGGCCCACTGAGCAATGACAGAGGTAGCTGGAGAAAGAGGATGATTGGTTCCCACAGAGCGGGTCATCCTATCCACTTGATTGTTAAACTCATCCTCTGCTGAGGTTACTCTTTGATGAGCATTCACATGAGACACAAATATCTTCACTTCTTTGGCCCATTCAGAAAGGTCTGTCCACATACCTCTCCCCCATAAATCCTTGTCTCCAATCTTTCAGTCATGTTCCTTCCAAGCCCCTGACCAACTGGCCAAGCCATTGGCCACAGCCCATGAATCGGTATACAGCCGCACATCTGGCCACCTCTCCTTCTAAGCAAAGTAAACAACCATATGCACTGCTCGAAGTTCTGTCCACTGGGAGGATTTGCTTTCACCACTGTCCTTGAGGGAGGTCCCAGAAAGGGGCTGTAGTACTGCTGCTGTCCACTTTCGAGTGGTGCCGGCATACTGCGCAGAACCATCTGTAAACCAAGCACGAGTTTTCTCTGCCTCGGTCAGCTGGTCATAAGGAATCCCCCATGAGGCCATAGGTGCAAACTGGGAGACAGGAGGTAATGTTACAGGAGTGGAGACCATGGGCATTTGGGCCACTTCCTCATGCAATTTACTTGTGCCTTCAGGTCCTGCACGGGCCCGATCTCGTATATACCACTTCCATGTAATCATGGAGTGCTGCTGTGCTCGTCCAACTTTATGACTCTGTGGGTCAGACAATACCCAGTTCATGATAGGCAGCTCAGGACGCATGGTGACCTGGTGTCCCATGGTTAAGCGCTCAGTCTCTACTAAGGCCCAGTAACAAGCCAAAAGTTATTTTTCAAAAGGAGAGTAGTTATCTGCAGAGGATGGCAGAGCTTTGCTCCAAAATCCTAAAGGTCTGCGCTGTGATTCGCCAATAGGGGCCTGCCAAAGACTCCAAACAGCATCTCTATCTGCCACTGACACCTCGAGCACCATTGGATCAGCTGGATCATATGGCCCAAGTGGCAGGGCAGCCTGCACAGCAGCCTGAACCTGTTGCAGAGCCTTCTCCTGTTCTGGGCCCCACTCAAAAGTAGCAGCCTTTCTAGTCACTTGATAAATAGGCCGAAGTAGCACACCCAAATGAGGAATATGTTGCCTCCCAAATCCAAAGAGACCCACTAGGCGCTGTGCCTCTTTTTTAGTTGTCGGAGCAGCCAGGTGCAATAACTTATCCTTCACTTTAGAAGGGATATCGCAACATGCCCCACACCACTGGACCCCTAGGAATTTCACTGAGTTGGAAGGTGCCTGAATTTTTGTGGGATTAATTTCCCACCCTCTAGCACACAAATGTTGAACTAGTAAGTCCAGAGTCACTGATATTTCTTCCTTACTAGGTCCAATCAGCATAATGTCATCTATGTAATGGACCAGTGTCACATCTTGTGGAAGAGAGAAGCAATCAAGGTCCCTGCGGACTAGATTATGACATAGGGCTGGAGAGTTAATGTAGCCCTGAGGCAGGCAAGTGAAAGTGTATTGTTGGCCTTGCCAGGTGAATGCAAACTGCTTCTGGTGGTCCTTGGAAACAGGTATGGAGAAGAAAGCATTAGCCAGATCAATAGCTGCATACCAAGTACCAGGAGATGTATTAATTTGCTCAAGCAGTGAAACTACATCTGGAACAGCAGCTGCAATGGGGGTTACCACCTCGTTAAGTTTGTGATAATCTACTGTTATTCTCCAAGATCCATCCGTTTTTCGCACAGGCCAAATAGGCGAATTGAATGGGGATGTGGTGGGAATCACCACCCCTGCGTCCTTCAAGTCCTTAATGGTGGCAGTAATTTCAGCAATTTCTCCAGGAATATGGTATTGCTTTTGGTTCACTATTTTCCTAGGCAGTGGCAGTTCTAGTGGCTTCCATTTGGCTCTTCCCACCATAATAGCTCTCACTCCACTTGTCAGGGATCCAACATGAGAGTTCTGCCAATTGCTGAGTATATCTATTCCAATTATGCATTCTGGAACTGGGGAAATTACTACAGGATGGGTTCGGGGACCCACTGGACCCACTGTGAGACGAACATGAGCCAAGACTCCATCAATAACCTGATCTCCATATGCCCCCACTCTTACCAGTGGGCCACAGTGACGTTTTGGGTCTCCTGGAATTAGTGTCAGTTCAGACCCAGTATCCAGTAGTCCCTGAAAAGTCTGATTATTTCCTTTTCCCCAGTGAACAGTCACTCTCGTAAAAGGCTGTAGATCCCTTTGGGGAAGGGCAGGAGAAAGATTAACAGTGTAAAGTTTTGGCAGGGTATCAGAATTCTTCCTCAAAGGGACCTGGCCTCCCCTTCATTCAAGGGGCTGTGGGTCCTTAAACTCGCTCAAGTCTGGGAATTGATTGAGGGACCGCGACTCTCTCTTCTGGCGATTTGAGTTAGACTGCTGTTCACCTGACCTAGAGTTCATCCTTTCATACATATCATGTAAATACTTAGTAGGCTGATCATCTATTGCACTGCTAGGGACACCATGACTAAGGAGCCAGTTCCACATGTCCTCATGAGTCAGATTATCACGATTACTATTTTGCCTCTGCTGTCCATTACTGTAAACATGCCCACCTCGTCTTTGTCGACTGAGTGCAGCCACTTGACTCTTACCACCACGGGATCCAGTCAGCCCCATTGTAGTTAGGTGTCTTAATTCAGCTAGGGCAGTTCCCACTGTCATGTCTGATTTACATAAAATGGCAATCACAGCAGTCTTCAAGGATCCCGGAGCTCCCTTCACAAATTTGTTTCTCACAGTTGTGGTGAAAGTTGTGCCCTCTGGACATGCTATGTGTGGATTTGAAGGCCCAGCTGAATAAATCCACTCTAGCATGCCAATTTCCCTAAGCCTTTGGATACCCTCTTCTACAGTACCCCAAGACAAGTCTGGCAATTCAACTTGATTTAATGTAGGCCACCGCATCAGCCATGCTTCAGCAATCCAGTCAAACAAACTATTAGGTCCTCTCCTAACTTCTCGAGCTGAAACATTGAATGAAGGGTCTGTGCTCAGTGGACCCAGGTCAAGAAATTCAGACTGATCCAGCTTTATGTTCCTTGCACCATTATCCCACACCCTTAACAGCCATTCCCAAGCATACTCCCCAGGTTTCTGTTTGTATGTGTTAGAAAAGTCAAGTAGTTCCTTTGGAGTATAGCGTATCTCCTCCTGGATCACGCTTTGTACTTCACCTTTTGGAGCTTGCTTGGATTTAAGTCTAGTTACAGACCTAGAAGCCAATATCGGCAGTGCCGAAGTGTTCTTAGAATCTTCAGCAGGCTCTCTCCTAAAGCCTCTGCCTTAGGCCGCGCCCCAGGCAATGGCTCTGGCAGGCGCTCTTCAGCGGCAGGGGGGCTACAGCTAATCTCATTAGGTTGGAGCGGGGGGTGGGGCGGGTGGGGGGTGGATACTGGCTTTACTGGGCGGGGCGGTTTCACAGACAAAGGCAAAGTAATCCCTTCACATGGGTGTGGTTCAGCTAGCAGGAGTGCTTTACTGGAAGTGAGGGGCTCAGCGTCCCCAGCTTCCATATCATCCTCCCATATGTCTCCATTCCAAGTTTCAGGGTCCCATTTTTTCCCAATCAATGCCCTCACTTTAATTTCAGATACTTCTCGAGATTGGCAATTGAGCTGGTGTTGCAATTCCGCCACTCTAACAATAAGCATCTGGGTTTGGCTTTCAGCAGTTTTGGCTCTGCTATTACAAGTAATGAGGTTTTCTTTTAAAGCACAAGCAGCAGCTTTGAGGTCTCTTACACGACATGAGAGCTTTGATTCCAAGGCCCTGAGCTCATCTTTTTCCTTCACCAGCTTATCTAATGCAAGTAGGACCAGCCACCCAACTTCCTTGTACTGCTCATCCACACATAATTTCGAAAAGTCATCACATAAGTTTTCACCCTGAGGGTCACCTTTCACCAATATCTGATCTATTGGTGGGGCTATTTTGCGATGTGTACCGCCACCTCAGCCCACGGACTAGCAGGGCACTTTTTACCGATAGGAGCAGAGTTAGCAACAGTGTTACTACTAGCCAGACTCAAGAACCACTTGAAAGGATTCATTTTTACAATTTTGTTTCACTAGAACCACTCCCAGTACCAAATTGTCTTAGGCTGGGTTTTCTAGGGAAGCAAAACCAGTAACACGTGTAGGTACAAGGAAAGATTTATAATATATATATATAGACAGATAGATACAAATATGGGAAACAGCTCACGTAATCACAGAAGCTGAATGTCCCAAGCTCTGGCACAAGCCTCACGTGTCCACGGAAGCCGAGGAACCCAAGGTCAGCAAGTCAGAGACCAGAGTTGCAGATCACTGGTTGTGTAGGTCAGTGGATCCCAAGCTGGTGGCGAGACGAAGCGACAGAGGCTGGAGGTCGGTGGATCCCAAGCTGATGGCGAGACGAAGTGACAGAGGCTGGCGAACCCAGGATCGGCGGGTCAGGGAGCAGGACTGGGCAGAGGCTGGCGAGTGCAGGATTGGCAGGTCGGGGAGCAGGACTCTCAAGTGCCGACTGTAAGGACTGATGAGCCCAACAGCTGCTAGCTCAAGTCCTGGAACCAGATGCTGGAACCAGAGAGCAGGAGCTCCTGGCCACGTTAGCGATCAGCAGCCTTAGTCCAGTGTCATGAGATGAGAGCCCGGGGGCAGGGAGCCACCACAAACCCCGCCCTGCCACTTAATACAGCAGCTAAATAGGTAGTAGCCAAGTTGACATACTCCTGACCACCACAGCAGTGTTTTGATGACATTTTCAATCTCATCCTTTGTGATGGGTTTATTAAGTTATTCTGCTTCACGTTGTGATAATTTGGGTAGGTGGTATAAGTCAAGGAATTTGTCCATTTCCCCTAGGTTTTCAAATTTGTTGCAGTACAGTTTTTCATAGTATTCTGTTATGATATTTTTGATTTCTGTTGCATCTGTGGTGACAACTCCCCTGTCATTTCTAATTTGGGTTATTTGTTTCCTTTCCTGCTTTTCTTTAGTAAGTTTAGCCAGCGGTTTGTCAATTTTGTAGATCTTTTCAAAAAACCAGCTTTTGGTCTTTTAAATTTTTTCAATTGTTTTTCTATTCTCTAATTCATTTAGCTCTGCTCTAATCTTTATGATCTCGTTTCTTCTGGTGCCTGAGGGGTTCCTCTGTTCTCTTTCTACTTGTTCAAGCTGTAGAGTTAGTTCCTTGATTTGGTTTTTTTCTTCCTTCCATATGTGTGCATTTATGGAGATAAACAGACCTCCGAGCACTGCTTTAGCTGTATCCCATAGGTTCTGGTAGGAAGTGTTTTCGTTCTCATTGGAAGCGATGAATTTCTTTATTTCACCCTTGATTTCCTCTATAACCCATGTTTTTTTGAGCAAGATGTTGTTCAGTTTCCAAGAGTTCCACTTTCTACCTATGTTTTTTCTGCTATTGATTTCAACTTTGATGGCTTTATGATCTGAGAAGATGCTTTGCAGTAATTCAATGGTATGGATTTTGTTGAACATTGCATTATGGCCTATCACATGGTCAATTCTGGAGAATGTTCCATGTGCACTGGAGAAGAAGGTGTAGTTGTCTGCTGATGGGTTCTGTATATATCAATGGGGTTTAGTTGGTTAATTGTGTCAGTGAGGTCTTCTGTATCTTTACTAAGCTTTTTTCTAGATGATCTGTCTAGTAATGAGAGTGGAGTGTTAAAGTCTCCCACTATTATTGTGGAGTCATGTAACTCTCTTTTGAGCATAATCAGTGTTTCTTCGACATATTTAGGTGCTCTGATATTAGGTGCATAAATATTTAATATAGTTAAGTCTTGCTTGTGTACTGAACCTTTCAGCAATAAATAGTGTCCATCTTTGTCCACAATGGTGGATTTGACATTAAAATTGATTTTGTCTGAGATTAGAATTGCCACCCCTGCTCTCCTTTGTTCATTGTTAGCTTGATATATATTCTTCCGTCCTTTAATTTTCAGTTTGTTCCTATCTTTAGGTCTCAGGTGAGTTTCTTGTAGACAACATATGGATAGGTCATGTCTTTTGATCCAAGATGTCACTTGGTGTCTCTTTACTGGAGCATTGAGTCCATTCACATTCAGTGTAATTATTGATAGGTATGTGTTCACTGCTGCCATTGTGATATGTTTATTTTTATGTTGATGTTTTCTCTGTTGTTCTTATTAGTCTGTTCTGAGACATTCTTTTTTGTGAGTTGATTTTTCACCTTTTTCAGAGCTGGTTTTGTAGTTTTTGAGACTCGTGTGTTACATTTCTTGAAATGGTATGATACATCTTTGTTGTGCTTTACAGCTGCCCCTATGATCCCCCTTAATAAACTATATATAAACCCAATTTTAATTACTGCCGGTCTTGTCATCTTCCTCTCCATCTAGAAGGACTGTAACAACTGTAGTATATCCCTCTTTTTATTATGATAACACCATAGCTTTCATGATGATCACTGGATTGCTTCTTTCCATGTCAAAGCTGTGATTGAGCCTTCCCTAAAAGAGTAGAGTATTGAGTAGTGTGTCATTCTAAAATATAAAGTTAGTGGTTTTGTTCTTCTAAGCCAGAACCAAGAACTTCTTTCAGTATTTCTTGTAGTTTGGGTTTGGGTTTATCTGGGAATATCTTAATTTCATTTTTGTATTTGAAAGATAGTTTTGCAGGATATATAATTCTTGGTTGGAAGTTCTTCTCCTTCAAGGCTTTGAATATGTCATGCCACTGTCTCTGTGCCAGCATGGTTTCTGCTGAGAAATCTGACGAGAGCCTTCAGGATTTCCCTCTGAATGTAAGCTTTGCTTTGAGTCTTGCTGCCTTTAAGAGTTGCTGCTTATGTTTCATTTTGTTAAGCTTGATTATAATATGTCTTGGAGTCTTTCTTTTGAGATCTATATTGGGTGGTGTACGATATGCATCTGAGATGTCTATATTCTCTTCCTTCATGATTTCTGGGAAGTTTTCTTTCAGCAGTTCAGCAACGATACTCTCTGTGTTCTCAGATGTCTCACCCTGTTCAGAGACTGCAATTAATTGGAGGCTGTTCCTCTTAATAGAGTCCCACATGCTTCTTAATGTTTCTTCATTTTTCTTGTTTCTGTTTTCTGATTTCTGCTCATAGACAGTGGCATTAGTAGCTCTGTCTTCCAAGTCAGAAATTCTTTTTTCTATTTGTTCCATTCTGTTTTCTTGGCTTTGCATTGAAGTTTCTATGTCTTTGATTTTGTTCTTGATCTGTTGGATTTCAGAGTACTGGTGTTCCGTCAGATCGAACAGCTTGCTTAATTTTTCACTTTATTCTGCTGCATTTTGTATAAGGTCTAGAAGGGCTCTGTATATAATCATTTTGTATTCATTTCCTGATGCTTTCATAAAAGTTTCTTCATCTGGAAAACTCCTTGGTTGCTTTGTTTGGGAGCCTTCTGAAGCCATGGGTGATTTCTTGTATGCCACAATTGTCTGTTGCTTTTTGGGTCCCATGTAAGTATGTAGAGGCTGGAAGAGGTACTATGAGGATGGATTGCAAATGTTTCTCTAGGCTGTCTTAAAATGTAAAGCAAAAGGTATCTGAGCACTTCAGAAGTCAGTTAGGTTTTCAGGTGTAGAGGTCCCTCTTCTCAACTGACAAAGTAAGCACCAGTATATCCAACCCCAGATGATAACAAACTAGTTCAGAATACAGCACTGCTACTGCCCTGGTGGCCTCTGCTGACAGGGCCTAGCCTTAGCCGACACTGCGTGGAGTACTGCTTCAGTGATAGAAAAGCACTCTCTTGTAGGCAGTCTCTGGTTCCCAAGCTAAGAATTAGGTCCAGCTGGGGCCACCGTATCCAAGATGGCGTCCTCCACACAGGCAGCAGACAGAGGAGCTAAAAGTGCCTAGAGGTAGTGATTCCTCTGCTTCTGTTGCAGGGCTTGCAACGTATGTGGCACTGGGGAAATTACTGCTTTTCTGTCGGAGAAGCACTGTCCTGTTTGCAGGTGCTGGCTCCCAGGCTAAGAATTAGGTCCCGCTAAAATCTCGGTAGGAACATGGCGTCCCGCACACTGCGGAATTCCGTTCAAACCCCGCTGATGCAGATATAAAGCGAAAGGCTCAAAGTGGCTAGATTAACAGAGTCTTAAGCCTCGCTCTCAGAACGTGGGAATTTCGCCTGCCTATCCCCGCAGCAGCACGTCTGCGTCTAGCGGCTAGGCAAGACCCGACTCCGTCCGCCAGCTGAGACAGAGGAAAAAAAAGTGAAAATGGTGCCTTTACTTTCCATCCGTGAGAGCCAGGGCTAGCTGGGAGCCAGAGAGGAGGTTTTTTGCTTAGTGGTATGAAGTCCTAATTAACAGCCCTGTGCCGTGTCCTGAGGCTGATTAGGTGCTCAGAAGGCTCCGTTTGATTATCAATTCAGGTTTTGGTTTCCAGAGGGATATAAGGAGATGTGGGCTTACTCTGCCATCTTGACTCCGCTCCCAGCAGTATTTGTTAAAAAAGACTGTCCTTTCCCCATCTAGTGGACTTTGAGCCTTTGGTGAAAATCAATTGACTTTAGGTGGTTGGATTTATACCTAGGTTCTTGACTCTCTTCCTTTGGCCAGTGTGTCTGTTGTTGTATAAGCATCAGGCTGTTCTGACTATTGTAGACTTATGGGAGGTTCTGAGGTCAGGTCTCCTACTTTTTTCTTCTTCAATAATGCTTTACCTATCTGGGGCTTCTTTACATATAAAGTTGGCAATTGATTTTTCCATCTCTTTAAAGAATGTTGTTGGTATCTGCATCAGGATTGCAATGTATTGGTAGATTACTTTGGGTAGAGTTGATGTTTTCACAATGTTGAATCTACCTGTCTGTGAGCATGGCATGTTGTTCCATTTATGTAGATCTCTTTTAGTTTCTTGAAACTGTGTGTGTGTGTGTATGTGTAGATCTTTTATGCCCCTGGTTAGATTTATTCCTAAGTATTCTTATTTTTAAATTTTGTTTTAAGGACTATTATAAATGGTATTGCTTTACTGATTTCACTTTCATAGGTGTTTTTGTTAATGTATAGAAATCCAAATGATTTTTGTAGGTTTATCTTATATTCTGCTACTACTGCAGAATCTGTTAGTTCCAGTAGTTTTCCCATGAGGTTTTTTGGGCTCTCTATGTATAGTATCATATCATCTACAAACAGGGACGGTTTTACTTCTGCGTTACCAATTTGGATGCCTTTTATTTCTTTTCTTGCCTCATTTCTCTGGCTAGAACTTCCAGATCAATGTTAAAAGGGCATGGTGATAAAGGGCATCCTTATCTTGTTTGAGAAACCCTGGTGGTGTAGCTTTTTAAGTGCTGTGGCTGCTAACCAAAAGGTTGGCAGTTTGAATCCACCAGGTGCTCCTTGGAAACCTGATGGAGCAGTTTTACTCTGTCCTGTAGGGTCGCTATGAGTCAGAATTGACTCAATGGCAATGAGTTTGGTTCTTTGTTTTGTTTCTGTTCTTGAGAGAATGTTTTCAACCTTTCCTTGTTGAGAATGATGTTGGTTGTTGGTTCTGTATAGATACCCTTTATTATGCAGAGGAATTTCCCTTCTATACCTGTTTATAGGAAACTTTTAACAGAATGGGTGTTGGATCTTATCAAATGTCTTTTCTGTGTCAATCGAGAGGATCATGTGATTCTTTTATTTATATGATGGATTATGTTGATTGGTTTTCCAGTGTTGTACCCTCCTTGCGTATGTGGTAGGAATCTCACTCGCTCATGGTATATTTTATTTTGAAAATAATGCTGGATTCTATTGGCTAGAATTTTGTTGAGAACTTTGCTTCTATATTCACGACAGATATTTTTCTGTCATTTTCTTTCTTTTTTTCTGTGGTATTTTACCTCATTTTAGTATCAGAGTTATTGTGGCTTCACAGAATGAATTTGGAAGTATCCCTTCCATTTTATGTTCTGAAATAGTTTGAGTAGATAGGTAAGAGCTCTTCTCTGAATGTTTCATAGAATTCTCCAGTGAAGCCATCTAGGTCAGGGCTTTTTTCTTGTTAGGATTTTTTAATTTTTGAAATTACCTTTTCAATCACTTCTCTTGTCATGGATCTGGTCAGATTTTCCACTGTGGTTTGTGTTAGTTTAGATAGGTAATGTGTTTACAGAAATTCGTCCATTTTGTCTCAGTTTTCCATTTGTTGAAGTACATTTTTTCACAGAAGTCTGTTAATGATTTATTTTTAATTTCACTTTGGCCTGTTTAATATCCCCCATTTCATGTCTTATTTATGTTTTACCAGTGGTTTGCCAATTTTGTTGATCCTTTTGAAAAGCCAGCTTTTGGTTTTGTTGAATCTTACTATTGTTTTTGTATTGTCTATTTCCTTTATTTCTGCTCTGACTTTTATTTATTTATTTTTTTTCTTCTGGTCCCTGTAACATTTTTTTTGCTCTTTTATCTACATCTTTTGAGTTGCTGTTTTTGTTGTGATCCAGTATAAACAGATCTTGATAAAGCATAATGATCAGGGTGGATCTTTTTTTTTTTTTACTAGTTAGGCTAAACTATTGTTTGGTTTTTAGAAAATGTCAGGGGATATTTTTGGTGTCAGGTTTAAAGATTATCTCAGGGCAGTACTTTCAAGAGTTCCTCCAGGCTCAGTGGCTCCTGAAAATCCAGAATTCATGTGAATTTGAAATTCTGTTTTGCATTTTCACTTTTTGAACAGGGATATTTTATAGAATATTTGACCAGCATATCCAGTAATGGTGCCAGGTACCTTCTGCTTCTTCTGGTCTCGTGGCAAAGGAGGCCGTTGTTCACTGAGGGAATTAGCCACACATTCATTTTCTCCTCCTGTTTCTCTCTCTCATTCTTCCTCTGCTGCTCCAGGTGAAGAGAGAACAAGTGTGCCTTGCAAGCCAGCCAAGTGCCGTCAAGTCGAATCCGACTCTTAGACGGCTTTTACAAACTTTTAAGATGCAATAAACTGAAAGTAGAACAGAAACTAAACACATTATAAGTCAATTAACTTGTACATTCCGTGGAACCATGACCCTAAACTTACAAACTAAGGATCCAAATATCATGAGCTTTTGGTTGCATGTAAGTTGCCTCGGCATCTCACTTTCCCCCCTCCTTGTTATGAGCTATTGCATAACTTTTGCCAGTTCAACTTTTTACAGGTGTTCAGCTGATTGACAGCAATTACAATAGTCAGATGTGCAACCTTACCCTTAATCAGTGCAATTTCTTTGGAAAAGTAACCTTGCAAGGTTTCCACTCGCACCCAGGGGGAGTTACGATTATGCAAACAAAACAGTGTTTGGAGCATTCGGTAACAACCACACAAACAAAACGCCAGAACAAACCAAACTCATGGTTGAGTTGATTCCAATTCATGGTGACTCTGTGTTACAGAGTAGAACCACTCCATAGGGCTTTCTTCTCTGTAATCTTTCTGGAAGTAGATCACCCAGCCATCTTTCTGTGGTGACACTGTGTGCATTTAAATGGCCAATCTTTAACTTACGAGTCGAGCCTAAATAGTTTGCACCACCTAGGGACCTTGTTTAGTAACAACCAGTCCTAAAAGAAAATTTTCTTTTCATTGAACATTTTTTATTTTACATTTATAGACTGAAAATATATTCTTAAAACTTTTCTTGGCTCCTGGCCCAGCCCCTACCTCACTGGATACACCTCAGTCTCTTTTGCTAGTTCTTTCTCTTCCTCTTCTGTCTGACTTCTACATATTTGGGTTACCTGCTGTATCCAGTCCACATTCTGTTTATCTCTATTTACACTCAACTTGTATGTCTTGGTCATCTAGCTCTGCTCTAACAGAAACTATAAGTGGATAGCTTTAATAAAGAGAAATGTATTTTCTCACAATCTAGTAGACCACAAGTTTAAATTCAGGGTTCCAGTTCCAGGAGAAGGCTTTCTCTCTCAGTTGGCTCTGGAGGAAAGTCCTTGTGACTTATGAGTCTTCTCTTGGTCTAGGAGCATCTCAGTGCAGGAACCTTAAGTCCAAATGACAGGCTCTATTCCAGCACTGCTTTCTTGGTGGTAAGAGGTCCTCTGTCTCTCTGCTTACTTCTCTCTTTTATATCTCATAGAGATTGACTTAAAATACTATATCACTTTGTATGTCTCTTCAGTGTAACTGCCACTGATTCATCATATGAAATCATAGTGGTGAGATTTACAACACATAGGAAATCTTACCAGATGAATGGTGTACAGTCTCACAGTATTGGGAATCATGGCCTAAGCAAGTTGACACATGTTTTTTGGGGACACAGTTCAACCACGACAGTTGCCAATCCTGCAAATGTTAGCACTCTTCCCTTCTCAACACTGTATTCCTCGTTATCAGCTTTCTTGACCCCTTCTGCCTCTTTGTCTTTGCCCCTGACCTGCTGGGCTCATTTAGTCTCATTTTGTTTTCTTGGCTTGTCTAATCTTTGGCTGAAGGATTAGCCTCAGCAGCAACTTCAGTACTGAGTTGAAAAAGTGTTTGGGGGCTCTTTTAGTTAGCTGGGGCTGTTGTAACAGAAATACCACAGAGTGGATGGCTTTAACAAACGAAGGTTTATTCTTACACCATCCAGTAGGCTACAAGTCCAAATTCAGGATATCTGCTCCAGGAGAAGATTTTCCCTCTTGTTGCCTCTGCAGGAAAGTCCAGTATTGTATCAGTCTTTGTTCAGGAAGCGTCTTGGCCCAGGAACCTCAGGTCTAAGGGACGTGCTCTTCTCCCGGTGCTGCTTTCTTGGTGGTGTAAGGTTCCCAAATCTCTACTTGCTTCTCTTTCCTTTTATCTCTTGTAGGATGAAAGGTTTAAGGGTAGGGGAAGTCATACTCCAGGGAAACTCCCTTTACAGTGGAGCAGGGAGGTAATCCTATAAAGGGATTTACAGTCCCACCCTAATCCTTTAACATACAGCTCAGCAAAATCACAAAATGGAGCACAATCATAGCATACAGGGACTTATGGTCACATGGCTACACCTATTTTGGGGGGGACACAATTCAATCCATGACAGGGGCCATACTCTTGGGGTTTCTCTAGTCTCTGTTAGACCAGTAAGTCTGGTCTGTTTTTGTGAGTTTGAATTTTGTTCCACAGTTTTTTCCTGCTGTCCAGGACCCTAAACTGTGATCCCTGTTGGAGCAGTCAGTGGTATTACCTGGGCACACCTAGTGGTTCTGACTCAGTCTGGTGGAGACTGGTAAACATATCAAAGAACCAACTTTTAGTTTTGTTGATTTTGGTTTTCTGCTCTCTTATTTATTTCTGTTCTAATCATTAATATTTCCTTTCTTCTGCTGTCTAATTTTGCTACTCTCTATTTGTTCTAGTTGTAGGGCTGTGGTTTTGATTTTGGTCACTTTTTCTTTTTTTATGTGTGTGTTTATTGCTTTTGCTCCGTTACAAAGTTTTTGGTATGATTTATTTTCAGTATCATTTGTTTCTAGAATTCATTTTTTTATTCCCTCATTGATTTCTTCTATTACCCAGTTGTTTCTAAGCAAGATGTTGTGCAATTTCCATGTATTTGATTTTTTTTTCTTGACCTGTTGTTGATTTCTACTTTTATGGCTCTGTTATCAGAGAGAATGATTTGTAATATTTTGGTGTTTTGGATCTCACTGAGGATTACCTTGTGACTTAAAATGTAATCTATACTTCACAGATGTTGTCTTTGGGCTGATGGTGGGCCATCACTGTGGGAGCATTCACTATCCTTTTCTAGATGGGTGGAGTTGTTGGCTAGAGAGTGATACTAACTCGCTTTCAACAGTTCAACAACTGGTCAAGTTGTGGCAGGAGAGTCTGAGAGGGACCCAGTGTGACAGAAAACCTGAGCACTGAGGATGCTCTCAGCTCCAGGGGAGCTGGTATATGGGATGAGGAGAGTGGGAGAAGGAAAGGAAAAAGAAACAAAGAAAAAGAAAAGGAAAAGAAAAATAGTGGGGGGAAAAATGACTGTTTGATGGGACCAGCAGGTGGGTGCAGGGTGAGCCCATGCATGAGTCAGTCCCCAGCTGCAGTGGTTCAGTCAGATATTGTTCAGATATTATTGATTCTTTCTGCTGCTTTTCTTTTCTCTATTTTACTTATTTCTGATCTAATTTCTATTATTTATTCCGGTATCTATGCATTTATTTTGCTGTGGTGCAGTCAGGATTGGGTAGTGCAGGTGACATGGACCTTGGGGATGAGCAGGGTGGTGATGTATGGATACTAGGTGGGGGGGGAGGAAGAAAAGTAGATGGCAGTGTAGCAGGAGTTGGTGGGTAGGGGCAGGGTGGACCCAGGGCTACAGCAAGCCAGTGGTTCTATGGTCATGGTGTTGCGGCAGGGGCCAGACGGAAGGGGGCCAAGGTAGTACACGGGTCTAAGTGGGAAGCAGAAAGAAAATGAAGAATAAGAAAAAAATAAAAAATGGTAGTGCAATGGGGGCTGACATGTGAGAGCAGGTGGACTGGGGTCAGGGAGGAAGGGAGGAGAGGGGACATATAGGGCTAGGTGAGAGGGAGAAGGAAAAGATAAAAGACAAAGAAAAAATAAGAAAAGAAAAAGGACATAATATTGCAGCATGGCAAGATTCACTAGGTGGTAGCTGCACAGACCTAGGCTGGTGGTTGGCTGGTGGCTTTCTAGCCATGCAGCTAGGAAGTTCAGTGGGAAGAGGGCAAGGTAGTACATATAGTACTAGATGCAACAGAGACATACAAGTGAGACAATGAAAAAAAGAAACAATTAAAAATGGCAGCACAATGAGAGCCGGTGTGTGAGAGCCAGTGGACGAGAGCTAGGCAGACCTGGGGTGGGAGGGGGCCATGACATTGTGGTGGGGGCCTTCAGGAAAGTTGAGAGGTAGTGTATGGTGCTAGATGGGAAGGAGAAAGAAAAGTAAGAAAGATTTAAAAAACAAACCAAAAAACCAAAGCCACGTGGCAAGAGAGGACAGGATGAGGTGGTAGGATAAAGGGCTCTTATTGTGGATCCCAGTGGTTGGGGCTGCTGGGCTGGAGGGCTTCTTGCTGCTAAATACTGGAAGGATGAGAGGTGGGAAAGCATGGTTCTCTTGTTACTGGGTGCTCTGTTTCCTTCTGGGAGCTCTATGAAGTTATCTTCCAGTACTTCTTGTCTGGCGTTATTGCTGGCTATTTTCAAAGATGATGACATTGTGTCATTAGTTGGCAGGAGACCTCCATTCTTACCTCTCCTTGTTCTCTGCTTTCTGTCAGTTTATTATTTCATTCATTTTTTGAGCTAGTTTTTTTTTCTTTTTAATTTCTTCCTTTGATATTTAGGATCGCAGGATTAATGTTTGTATGTTTTATTTAGCTTTTCAAGTTCTTTGCTGAAAAGAGATGGCGTGGTGCAGCTGTCTAGGATACCCTGCTGCCTCTGCTTCCTAGCCTAGTATTCTTGTTGCAAGAAAGAGAAGCCAGTTCTGGAAGATACAAGTAAAAATTAATGTATTAAACATATTTTAAAAATAAAAAATAATTATATTGGGTAGTTCACTAAGATACTGGGAAAACTGGAGAACCAGGCTTGGAGTTACACAGCCAGGAACTATTCCCCCAGACGTGCTGCTGGACTAGTCCAATAAGGCTCCTGAGACCATGTTCCTGAAGGTACATTGTTTAGCTAAGATCACTGCTGATGGGTTCTGAATGCTGCTGTTGGGGCTGTGATCTTGCTGGTATTGATGATATCATCAGGAAAGGTTTCCTTCATTGCTTTTCTCAAACTAGAATGAAGTGAATCTTCAGCTCCTTAATGGGGCAGTGTAATATCATCAGCCATCTTTTGAGAGTGTCAATTTTACTTGGTAGTTTAAAATTTTTGTATTAAAACCTACATATATATAGAATACGAAGCAAAGATTATGTAATTTGAGAAAAAAGCAAGATTTTTTTTCTTTTTTCTTTAACATGACTGAGTGAAAATGTACATTCCCATATAAATCTACATGCCCACCTATATGCAGCTTCCACTGCTCTCCCTGTCCAGTGACAGCACACTATTCCTCTCTGCTCCATAAATGTCTCGTCCTCCCAACAGCCTCCCTTCTGCTCCTCTCCACCCACTCTCCTTCCTCCAGCCAGAGGTCAGCAGGATGATATCCTATAGATGTATAGAACCATAAAGTGCAACCAATATATGGTCACTCTGCATTGCCAAGTCCAATCCATTCCTGTCCAAAGAGTGGACCTTTGTTATAATTTATGGGTAAGGGCAGCATCAGGGCCGGGGACCATGCTCTCAGGGGAACTCTGAAACCACTGGACCATGAACTGAGGTCTTTTAGTGGAGATCTCAGAATGCACCCCTTTTTATTCTTGTGTTGCCAGTGAGACTCAACCTACTGAGCTCCATCGTGGCTATCACTGGTGGTGGCCGGGCACCATCTGGTTCTTCCGGTCCCAAGTCAATGAAGGCACCCACTCTTGTGGTCTCTCTGTGTTCTAGGTTGTCTTTACCGCATGTCATTTTGGTCTTCGGTGAGCATCCGTTCCTGCTGAGTTGGGACCATTTGCTGTGTCCTCGGATGGCAGCTTGGCAGCTAAAAAAGCAAGATTTAAAAGGTAAGTTGTGGACCACACAATCAGACACCAGTGATGGAGAAGAAGGTAGGTATTCTATTTCTTTTTTTATTGTGAGCAATGAGAAGCCATGGCTTAAAGCTTATAATTAAATACATTTAATGTACTTGTGATGGTGAGTTTATGTAGAGATTTTTTTTTCCATCTCTTTGTCCAGTGCTAGACTTCACACTGGAGAAGGGGTGTGAAAAGGTGGAAAGAACACAATATTAGAAGTCAAGAGATCTGATTTTAGCCTTGGCTCTGCCAGAAGCTGAAGGACCTTGATTAAGACATTCTGTCTGTGCCTCTATTTTCTCATATAAAAGGGTGTAATGGATGATTTATAATATTCTTTTTGGCTTTTACTGTCTAAGTAAGTGGAATGTGGAAGGAGAAGAGCCAGTCTTCCTCAAAACAGTGGTGCATTAATGTGATCACCCTTCCAAGGAGGCACTAACAGTTTACACTTGGTTATGAACCTATAGGTTGATGGTTGGAACCCACCAGTGGTGTCACTGAAGAAAGGTCTGGCAATGTGCTACAGTAAAAGATTACAAGATTACAGCCCAAAGCCCCTGTGTTGCAGTTCTACTCCATAACACATGGGGACACCATGAATTTAGAGTTGACACCACAGCAACATTTTTCTTTCTTCTCTTCATGTGATCACCAGAGGGCATAGGATCCTTTAATTACAGAGAAAGCTCACTCCAGTTTTTCAAGGACAATATTTTTATGCTCACATTGTTCTATTTGTTGCCTACAAGAGGGCAGTATAGACCAGCAAATAAATTTGACAGTAACAATCAGCCCTGAAAAGATTTTCTTTTGTGGTTTCAAAGTTTACATTTTTAACTGACAAGACAACATTACAGGAAAGAAATAAAATGTCACTTCTCACTTCTCTAACACAGTTATTGTTGTTGCATCTAGTGAAGTCAGGCTTTGAATCCCTGAGTGGTATAAATGGCTAGCACACTCAGCTGCTAACTGAAAGGTTAAAGGTTCAAGTTCACCTAAGGCGCTTTAGAAGAATGGCCCGTGACCTATTAAAAAAAAGTCAACCCCTGAAAACTTTATGAGCACAGTTCTACTCTAACACATGGAGTCACTAGGAATTAGAGAAAACTTGACCACAACTGTTTTTTATACTTGTCAGGATAGGCTGGGTTGTAATATAACCTCAAATGCCACGGGCAGGTACAGACAACTGTTAATGTCTGTGGTACATGTAGCTAATGTCTGTAGCTACATGCTACATGTCCCCCCAAGGGACAGAAAATTATACATATTATTTTTTCCTATTCTCTCCTATAAGTGACACATGTTACTTCTACTCTTGTTGGCAAGAACTGGTCACATCTTTAAAGAGATACGTAGAATATACAGAAAGCAATAATATTTTTGGCATTAAAAACTTGTCCACTGGTGTATAAGTGATGTATATATAAACCAAAACAAACCATTTCTTCCATTTAATTTTCTGTGCCAAGATGTTTTTCTTCATGTGTTTCCTTTTCATTGTTTTCAGTGTAGGTGGTTTTTGCTTGCTGATACTTCATCTTTTTCTTGTTTTTTACCTTGAGGTGTAGGATTGGTAGTTTCCTTTGTGGTCATCTTAATATTAATCCTTATTTTTCTAAATTTAAAGCAGTCTTTAATTTCCTTATTTGCTTGGACTTGCTTTCCATATGAAAGATCTATAATTACATTTTCTTCGGGGTACTTCTTTTTTTTTTTTTCATATAATGCTTATATAACCAAATCTCTGTTTCTCTCTTTTCAAGGTTTGGGTATAATTTATGTGTGTGATTCTTCTGACTGAAGAGATGTCATTGCTCCATTCCATGTTCCAGTCTTGAGCTGTTACCTGGTATTATTGGTGTTTTAGTCAGCTAGTGCTGCTCTAACAGAAATACATCCACAGAGTGGATGGCTTTAACAAAGGAAGGTTTATTCTTACACAGCCTAGTAGGCTACAAGTACAAATTCAGGATGTCTACTTCAGGGGAAGACTTTCCACCTTGTCAGTTCTGGAGGAAAGTCTCGTGTTGCATCAGTCTTTGTCCAGGCTGTGACTTGGTACACGAACCTCAGGTCTGAAGGACGTGCTCTTCTCCCAGTTCTGCTGCTTTTTTTTTTTGATGGTGTGAGGTTCCCAATTCTCTGCTTGCTTCTCTTTTTTTTTTTATCTCTTGTAAGACAAAAGAATTAAGGGTGGGGCAAGCCATACTCCAGGGAAACTCCCTTTACAGTGGAGCAGGGAGGTAATCATATGAAAGCATTCACAGTCCCACCCGAATACTTTAACATACAGCACAGGAAAATCACAAAATGGAGGATAATAACAAAATAATGGGAATCATGGCCCAGCCATATGACTACATGTATTTTGGGGGGCTCACAATTCAATCCATGACAATTGGCCTTTTAATCAAAGGCTTTTACAAATTCTCTAAATTTCTGTTTGTCTGGAAATGTCCTACTTTTTCCATGATATTTGAGAGAAAATCTTGCTAGACATATAAATCTTGGCTGGCTATTATTTTTCTTCAAGGCTTTATATAAATCATCCCATTGCCTTCTTGCCTGCATGGTTTCTGCTGGATAGTCTGAGCTTAGTCTAATTGGCTCTCTTTTGTAAATTATTTTCATTTAGTTATCTACACAAGTGTTTCCTTGTCTTTAGTTTTGGCAAGTTTGACTATAATATGCCTTGGTGTCTTTCTTTTGGTATCTATCTTTTGTGAAGTTTGATGAGCATCTTGGATAGCTATCTTCTCGTATTTCCTAATATCAGGGAAGTTTTCTGTCAGCAAATTCTTCGACAATTCTCTCTGTATGTTCGGTTATCCTCCCTGTTCTGGTATGCCAGTCACTCATATATTTTTCCTCTTCATAGAGTCCCAGATAATTCTTAGTGTTTCTTGATGTTTTTAAATTCTTCTATCTGATTTTTTCCTCAAATATGATGATACCATGTGCTTTATCTTCCATCTCACTAATTCAGGTTTCCATTGCCTCAACTCTGCTCCTTTGATTTTCTACTGAGTTTTCTAATTCTGTAATTTTATTACTAATTTTCTGAATTTCTAATTATTATTGCTCGATGCTTTCTTGCAACTTGTTCAATTTGTCATGTTCTTATGCATTTTGCTGCATCTCCTTCCTCTTCAAGAGTTCGGAATATTAATCTTTTGTATTCTATCTCTAGTATTTCCAGGGAATTCTCTTTTTCTGGAAAATTTGTTTTTTTTTTGTTTTGGGAGCTCTCTGAAGGGATCATGGTCCTCTTCCATGAGTGCTTTGATACAGACTACTGTTTCTGAGCCATAGTAAATTGTAGTTACTAATATTATGTTTGCCTGTTGTGTTCCAGCTTCTTGTTTCAAAATGTATAGTTTATTTTTCTTACATGGATCCAGCTCAAGTGTCTCAGTGGTCAGTTTCCCAGTGTGTAGTTCAGGCTCTTGCCTACTGTCCTAGATAGGCAAGGTTGATTGTTACAGGCACAGGGATCTGGCTGCAGCTGCTGAGAAAGGCCAGGGGTTAACAGATGTCCTGGAGTGTCTGTAAGGTTTGTGTAACCTCTTATGTCTGACTGTAGCTGAAAGAATAGTTTCTGTTCTGATTTTTAGGCTGACAGTACTACTGCAGAAACAATTATAGAATCTCAGGAGTTTTTCTATTATTACAAGAGATGACAGTGTTAATTCAAATTATATCAGACTAGGGAATCAAGGAGGTAGTGTGAAGAGGTTGAGAATAGGTGGGGACTGGGGGGTGGGAGGGTGGCAGAAGTGGGAGGTGCTTGGGGGGTGGAGTAGGTGATGGTGGAGGGGTGGGCAGTGGTGGTTCAGTAAATAGAATTCTTGTCTCCTTACTAGAGACCTGGGTTTGATTGCTACCAGTTTACCTCATGTGTATCCACCACCCTACAGTCGGTAGAGATTTGTATGTTGCTATGATGATGAACATGTCTCAGTGACTTCCAGACTTGAGATTAACTCAAAAGAAAGACCCAGTGACCTCCTTCTGGTCAGTCAATCAGTGGAAACCCTATGGATCACCAAAAGTCTGATCCCATTGTACATGCTGACTCCATGGATTGGGGACCAACCTGATTGCTGCTAACAAGAAAGAACCATGATCTCCTTCATTTATCAAACTAGACTCAGGCACCCAGGAAATGGATATAAAGAGGAAGTTGGTAATCAGTGAAAAAATTACATGGGAAAATGATCAAATATTTCTATAGTAATGGATTTAGTGAATCTCAGACCTGGCTTTGAAAGAATGAGGTGTCACTGAGGGAAATGGAGAGAAGAGGAAAGGGCAGCAAAGTAAGTGGTAGAGGGGGCAGACACCTTCAGTAACATTGATCAGAAAAGCAGGGCTGGGACACAGGATACGTGGGAGGAACCAGAAAGAGGAACACTGCCTTCTGTGAGACAAGTTTTGACTATGAAGGTCAAGGATTTAATACTGAGAAGGTTGAGCTTTGGGAGGGTGTGTAAGTGCAAAGAAGGAAGAAGACCAAGAGAAAAAGAAAGTAAAATTGAACACTGCAGAGTAAAGAAGGCCTAAAGAAACGAGAGTTGGTCTCTCAGAGTGTCAAATTCAGTGGACTGCATGCCAGATCCGTCATGTGACCTGTCTTTGTGAAACGTGCAGGTTCCTGTGATGGGACAACTGTTTACCAAGTTTACATTTTTTGCAGCAGTTTTACATTAGTCTTAGATAAAAAAGTGACTTAAAACAGAAAAAAAAAAAGTCCACTCCCCAAAACCTATCTCCCTTCATTTTTGCCTGGGCCTTGCAAAACCCCTAGGAGTTAGTCAGGAGATGGGGCCTTTGAAGAGACGAAGGAAGTGTGCATGTTCAGGGCTGAGCAAAGAGGAAGCAGCTGGGGTGGTGAAAAGTCATAGACCTGCAGCCCTGGGGAGGAGGTTTGTGTTCGAGGCTGAAGCACTGTGGGAGGAGTACCATATTCTTGCATACAGAAATAATTGGCCACGTCTTCAGCCTGGAAGCTGCTGACGGTGAGGGTGTAGTCTGCCCCAGATCCACTTCCTTGGAACCGGTCAGCAACCCCAGACGCCTGGTTAGATGCATCATAGATGAGCAGCTTAGGGGCTTGTCCTGGTTTCTGCTGGTACCAGGCTAAGTCACTACCAATATCCTGGCTGGCCTTGCATCTGATGGTAGCTGTTTCCCCTGGAGACACAGCCAGGGAGGCTGGAGACTGGGTCATCACAATGTCCCCACTGGCACCTGAAATCAGATACAGACACTTACCATGCATACATACCTGTATATACTTTATCATAGATGTATTACAGTATCTTATTTTAAGTGTGTTTTCTAGTGATAATATGTGTCAGCACATAATTGAGTCCATTTAGAAGATAACCATCATTTCCCTCTTCATAATTAATGTAATTTTTCAATTCTGCAAAGATACTACTCTAGAAGTATTGAGGCACTTTTGAGTTTCTCACCAGAGGCCCAGACCAACAGAGAGATGAAGACCAGAGACTGTGGCACCATCTTGCTGCTCCTACCTGCCTGATGCAGCTCAACTCACATGGCAAAGGCCCCATTTATGAAATCTGATCAGCCAGCCTGGGCCTGGAGGGGACTATGCAAAGCAGTCTGATTATGGAAGTAAACTGCATGGGCAGCAGGTTGTGAGAGTAGCCAGTGTAAATCAAGAACCAAAAATATCATCACAGAAAGTATATTTCAAAGGTTACAAAGACAGGAGACAACTTACAAAGATTACAAAGACAGAAGACAACTTACAAGCTATAATACAGCCACAGATGGCTATGTGAGCTAATTAAGTACCTCTAATTAATTTATTTCTATGATGCTTTAGGTAAATATTTACAGCTTGTAATGGATAAAATTTATATCCTCTCCAAAATATGTGTAGCAATTTGGCTAGGCCATGATTCTGGGTATTGTGTAATGTCCCAATATTTTGTCAGTCTTGCCTCTCTCTATGATGTTACTGAGGGAGGATGAGCGGTGGTTGTGTTAGTGAGGCAGAAATCAATGAGTTAGTTTGTATTGTGCCTTGAGGCCATCTCTTGGGACATAAAGAAAAGGGAAGCATGCAGGGAGTTGGGAACCTCTTACAATCAGGAGAGAAGCAGTGCCAGGAGCAGAGTGTGTCCATTTGAATCCGGGGTCCCTACAGCTCAGTAGTTTCCAGTCCAGGGAAAGATGGCCAAGAAAAACTGTCCCCCACAGCTGTTACAGAAAGCCTTCCTCAGGCTGATGCCCTGTATTTGGACTTATAACCTCCTGGACTGTAACAAAATAAATTTCTCTTTGTTAAAGCCATCCACTTGTGGTATTTCTGTTATAGCATCACTAGATGACTAACACGCAACTCAAGTTAATTTTTTATGTAAAAAATTTATATACAGTTGCATGAATTAAATTGTATCCTCCCAAAAAGGTGAGTAAGCCATTAGGTTAGGCTACGATTCTCAGTATTGTGTGATGTTTCTATATGCTGGAAATCCTGCCTCTGTGATGTTAATGAGGGAGGATGGGTTCAGCTTTCATAAGTGACTGGGAGGATTCTTGATACCACAATTGTGGTGAAATTAAAAAAATGCTGGGAAATCATAAGAGAAGAGAACCCGAGAAACTTTTGGGTCAGTTTTTGAGAAGGTTTATGGTCCAAAGTATCTGATCTGTAGGGCGACTTTTGTCTAGAAAACCCCCTTGCCAAAAATGGTCCAAAAGTATCTGATCTGTAGGGCCACTTTTATCGAGAAACCCCTCTTGCCAAAACCCCTTGCCGTTGAGTTGATGCAGACTCATAGCGACTCTGTAGGAAGGACAGTCTAAAGATAGTGCAAACACTTGAGATTGGATTCCAGGGCTCTGCAAAAGCCAGAGAAATGGAAGACAGGCCCAGAAGTTGTTTATGGGGGAGTCCTCAGGGAACCTAGATTGAGTGAGGGCCCAAGGGAGCACTGCATTTAAAGTCAGGGTGATCCAAAGAGAAACTGGAGCCTATCTGTCCCTTCCGAGGAACTAATAAGAGGTACACTGTGGAAACAGGCAGGGAAAGACAGACAAGATTTCCTGGGGGAGTTTTGGCTGCAATCAGACCTTGAGAGGATTTTTGCTTGATATATATACATTCTATGCAGTCTGGAACTCTCCAGTCTTGAAATTGATTTCAGGTAGTACAATGGTAGGTCCCACAAATGGAAGCCTCTGTGGAAGAGGGCAGATCCATCCTAAGTCCTCAAAGACCTTGCAAATGTGTTGTCAAGGGCCAATACCAACAAGAAGTCACAGATTCTTGACATCCAAGAAAGACAGGAGATCGTTATTGGAAGACCAAGGTGACACAGCAATAGTCAGCATGTATGTGAATCCGTTCACCTTCTTGATTGTGGTAATGACTTCAGGAACATACACTTGCCAAATATCAAAGTGTATGCTTTACACATATTCAATTTGTTACGTGCTAATTTTACTTTAATAAATCTTCTTTAAAAAGAATCACACTATTTTTAAAGCAAGCAAGCAAACAAAAAACAGAGTAGAACCACCTTTTTAAGCTACATATATAAAAAAGCACTCCTACCTCTTTATGTACAATTCAAGGACTATAGAATATTTTAGCTTTGTAGATCTTCCCACTGAGGTGCATGGTATATTGTCACATATTTTCAGGAGTCCTGGTGGCACAGTGGGTGAGTACTCAGCTACTAACCAAAGGGTTAGCAGGTCAAATCCACCATGTGCACCTTGGAAACCCTCTGAGGCAGTTCTGTCCTGTGCCACAGGATGGCTGTGTGTTGGGATCAACTTGATGGCAATGGGTATGGTAAATGTATACACGTGTGTGCATATGTGTCTATTTTGGTTGTCTCATGAGAGAGGGAAAACTTCATTCTGGTTATTATTATGTCTTGCATGGAAGTCAAATTGGATTTTCCATTGAGATGCAAAATTTTTCTTGTTCTATATCTCATTTATAGAATATTCTGTTTGGTCCTTTTTCAAATCTGCAGTGTCACTCTTTTTAGCTTCTTATACCTTGCACCTGTGTTCTTTGCCATTAATTTAAAACAGTCTTATATAATTTCTCAACCTGAAGTGTGAGCAAAACTCCTTTTGTTATTTCTGTGGCATCACATTTATATTGTAGTTATCTTTCTCAGGTGCCAAGAATCCATGACAACTAATTGGTAGTGTCCCTTGAAAACTCATTGGTGAGGTTTCCTGAGGACGTAGGATGAGTCTGCCTTCTTCCAGAGAGGCTTCCATTGGTGGACTCTACCACTGAGCTTCCTTAAACTGTCTCCTGCCTGGAGAGTTCCAGACCACCTAGGCCATGTACACATGGAGTAAAAAGCCCTCTGAAGGGCTGAGTGCAGCTAAAACTTCCCAAGAAAATCCTCTTTGTCTTTTTCCCTTCATTTTTCCAGTGTACCTCTGATCAGTTCCTAGGAAGGGAAGGGTAAGTTCTAGTTTCCCTTTGATTCACATTTTCTTTGAAATTAGTGTCGGCTTGAGCCCTAGTTCAACACAGGCTCCCTGAGGACTCCCCACGTGGACAACTGCTGGGGCTGTCGTCCATTTCTCTGACCTCTACAGAGTCCTGGAATCCAGTCTCAGGTGTTTGCAATGTGTTTAGGGTGTCCTCCAGGATAACAGTGGCTTTTGAGCTAAGATATGTTTTGGTTATAATATTTATCAAAAACTAAGCCACAAGTCCCTCATTTTCCTCTATCCTTTTCAATTTTTTTTTGTTGTTGCATTTCTCTCAATTTTTTTTTTTAATTTCAGAATGATTGTTGATGTCAAGAATCTGTCCCACTGTTCATGAAACTTCAACCCATTTTCTAATATTTTTATTTAAAAGAGAGCCTCTTCACATTGTAGGGATAGTAACTAGGACCCCCTAAGAATGTGTGTGGAAGTTTTTGTATGAGAAGCTCCCTTGAGCTGTAAACTTTCACCTAATTCACAGTAAGAAATGAAATAATCAAAAGGGAAGCTCTTAATTAGATCATTGAGCCATCAATAGCTGTAGAGCTTCTAAGTTGAAATTATATCTTGTAAGTTGACTTCTGTCTTTTCTAATCATTGAATTACTCTTTGTGGGATGATATTTTTGGTTCTTAATTTACATTGGCTACCTTCACAGCCTATCAGCCATACAGTTTTCTTCCAGGCTCTTTGACTGCTTTGCATAGGCCCCTCTGGGGCCAGGCTGGCAGCTCAGATATTATAAACGGGTCTTTGTCATGTGAGCTGAGCTGCATCAGGCAGACAGGAAGCAAGATGGTACCACAGATTTTGGTCCTTATTTTCCTGTTGCTCTGGGTGTGTGGTGAGAAACTTAAAACTGCCTCAGTCCTTTAGAGAAGTATCTGCAGAACTGAAAAATAATTTTAATTTGAAGTGGGAAATGATGGCTGTTTTCAAAATGAACTCAATTGTTGCCGACACATATTATTGCTAGAAAACACAGTTAAAATAGGGTATTTTATGTGTCTATGATAAAGTATGTATATGTGATGATTGTCCATGTGTGATCTTAGGTGCCAGTGGGGACACTGTGATGACCCAGTCTCCAACCTCCCTGGCTGCGTTTACTGGGGAATCGGTTACCATCAGTTGCAAGGCCAGCCAGAACGTTGGTAGTGGATTAGCCTGGTTCCAGCAGAAACCAGGCCAGGCTCCTAAGCTGATTGTCTATGCTGCATCCAATCGGGCATCAGGGGTCTCTGACCAGTTCTGAGGTGGTGCATCTGGAATAGACTTTACCCTCCCCATCAGTGGCCTTCAGGCTGAAGATACAGCTCATCATTACTGTCTACAACATTACAGGACTCCTTTCATAGTGCTGCAAACTCGAACATAAACCCCCTCCGCAACGTGGCTGGAGCGTGAAGGCTCACAGCCCCAGCTGTTTCCTTTCCTCTGCAGCCCTCGACATGCAGGCTTCTCCTGTCTGATCCATAGGCTGCACCTGCTGCCTACCATCTGGGGTGTTTGCAAGGCGCTGGAGAATATGAAGGGATGTGATTTTTTCTGAGCCCACTTTTGGAGAGATCATCGTAAAAAGGCTGCAAAAATCTCTTGTAGACTTTGTCAGAGGTTGTCATACTATGAGTCCCTGCATATTTCATGTGGATATATCACATTATTTACCTAGCTTAGGATCTGGTTAATTTTACACCCTGGAAGATCAGTTTCTTTAACTTGTCCCCTCTTGACTCTGCAACACTGTGATGTTATTTCCTCATTTTTTGTGTTCTTTTCTCTATGCTTAGCATTTCTTCCCAGGTCTTGACCTTCTTCATGTTAAACTTTTGGTCCTTCATTCATGTTAAAAGCATCCCTCAAAGAAGGCAGGATTTCTCTTTCTGTTTCCTTCTACATATCCTGTTTCCCAGCTGTGCCTCTCCAATCAGTGTCACTGAAGGTGTGTTCCTACTCTACCTCTCATTTCGTCACGCTTTCCTCTTTTATTTCTCTCATTGGCACCTCATTCTCTCCAAGAGAAGTCTCTAATCCACTAAACCTATCACTTAAAATATTTAATAGTTTTCTCATGTCATTGTTGCTTTAGTTTCCAACTTCTTTTTTAAATCATATTCTGGGCACCTGATTCTGATTCAGTTACTGAAGGATCTCATGGTTCTTTCCTGCTAGCTGCTGTCAGGTTGGCCTCTGCACCACAGAGACATCATATTCAATGGGATAAGATTTTGATGATGTGTAGAATTTTCAGTGATTGATTTATCAGAAATATGAGGACTGCCGATGAAGTTTCCAAACTCATCCTAGAAAAAATGCTGCTTGCCTCATTGCTGAATATCACTGTGGTCAGCTTCAAAGTCCTCCCCTTGGGAAGCTAGGCACAGTTGCCAGCACCTAGTCCATCCTTCAAAGCAATTTTGGAACTCTTTTTCTAGAATGGCCATCAGATCTGTAATTGTGTTACACTTGATGTCCTGAATGTCATCAAAATGTCTTCCTTTCAATATTTCCTTTACCTTTGGGTAAAGAAAAAAGTCATTGGGGACCAGATCAGGTGAGTAGGGAGGATATTTCGATACAATTGTTGCTTACTGGCTAAAAACTCCCTCACAGACAACTATATAATTAAGTTCATGAACTTACCATTGTGCCACCATGTGAAATGGACACTCCAGATAGAGTTCCAAAATTGGTTTGAAGAGTAGACTAGTTGCTGGCATCACTTTCCAAGGGGAGTACTTTGAAGATGACTGTGGAGATCTTCAGCAATGAAGTATTTAGCACTTAGAACAATTAAGTTCTTGGACTTAATTTTTGGGTCTCATAGATCACTAGGTCTTTCTTTCTAAGTTGTCTTAATCTTGAAGCTACACTACTTTCTCAGCATTATTAGAACCTGGAAACCTTTGCTGGCTGAAGGGTGGTGGATGCACATGAGGTGCACCGGCTGGTAGGGGAATTCAGGTCTCCTTCATGGAAGCAAGAATTCTAACCAGTGAACCACCACTGCCCCTTGTGGCTTTTCAGTCTCCTACAATTGGAATTAACATTTTTGTCTCATGTAATATTAGTAAAACTTCTGGCATTCTCGTATTATTTCCATATTGCTGTCATTATGAAAACAGAACCTTGGTGGTGCAGCGCTTGGCTGCTAGCAAAAAGGTCAGGAGTTCAAGTCTATCAGCTAGCCAGAAGGTCAGCAGTTCAAATCTACCAGCTAGCCAAAAGATCAGCAGTTCAAGTCTACCAGCTACTCCTTGGAAACTCTATTGGGAAGTGGTACTCTGTCCAGTATCAGGTAAATGGTGAACTTTAAAAAAATATATTTTCATGAAATACATGGCTTAATGAAAATGAGCTTCAGGTAAGATTGCAGCAGACTTGGTCAGAACATTCTGAATATTCTTACTTATTCATCAAGGCCTTTTCTCTAACATGAATAGTTTTAATGTGTTGACTCATTTAAGATATGTTTATTGAGGGTTTGCTAGGTGCTTTAGGGTTACTGTGATTTGGAATCGACCCAGTGGCAGTGGGTTTTTGTTTTGTTTTTTACTAGATAACTTATACAAAAATATTGCTTTCATCCTCATTGGGGGAGACAATCACCACCTGCATAAATAAAGTATTCATTATCGTTTGTAAGCACAATGAAGAAAAATAAAGCAGGGGAGCAGTGAGAGCTTTTTGGGGTAACAATGAGTAGCAATTAAAAGTGAGATAATTTCAGCTGGGTGCTAGCTGAAAGGTTTATGAGCCTTTCATGTCTCTCACATGTTTACAGTTGACTGGCCATCAGGTGGGGCTGTTGGAGCCACTGGACCATATCTCTGTCATCAACTGTCAGACTAACCCTAGCTTCTTCCGATGGTGGCTGACAGGATTCCAAGTGAGAAAATCAGAGAATACAAGGCTTCTTGGAGTCTAGATTCAATACAGGTGTGATTTTTTGCAGTCTATCAGGTTTGCTACATTCTGTGGATCAACATAATTCACAAAACCAGCTCATATTCAAGGGGAGGACGAACAAATACTAACTCTTGATGGGAGCAGATACAAAGTCACGTTCCCAAAAAGAATGATACAGGAGGGATAAAGAATTGGGAATATTTTTGCAATTGAGCTACAATAGACAGTGTCATGGATTGAAATGTATTCTCCCAAAATGTACTCATGAATTTGGGCCATGATTTCCAATGTTCAGTCATCCTCCAGCTTGTAGTTTTTATATATGTTTTAAATATCTCTGCGTGGGTTAATAGCTCAAGATTGTTGTTGTTGTTAGGTGCCATTGAGTTGGTTCCAACTCATAGCTACCCAGTGCACAGCAGAATGAAACACTACTTGGTTCTGTACCATGTCCACAGTTATTTTCATGCTTAAGTCTATTGTTTCAGCTACTATGTCAATCCATCTTTTTGCAAGTCTTCCTTTTTTTCACTGACCCTCTATTTTTACCAAATATGATGTCCTTCTCCAGAGAGTGATCATGTATCCAAAGTATGTAAGACAGTCTTGCCGTCTTTGCTTCCAAGGAGCTCTCTGTTGTGCTTCTTCCAGAACAGATCTGATTGTTCTTCTGGCAGACCACGGTACCAATCTTCTTTTCCAACACCACAATTCATAGAAATCAGTTTTTTCTGTCTTCTGTATTCATTGTCCAGCTTTCACATGTGTATAGTACTAGTGAAAATACCATGGCTTGAGTCAGGCATACCTTAGTCTTCAAGGTGACATCATTACTTTCCAACACTTTGAAAAAGCCATTTGCAGCAGATCATCCCAGTGCAATGTATCTTTTGAATTCTTGACTGCTGCTTTCACGGGCATTGATTATGGAACCACATAAAATGAAATCCTTGACAACCTCAATCTTTTCTCCAGTTATTATGATGTTGCTTACTGATCTAGTTGTGAGGATTTTTGTTTTCTTGATACTGAGATGGAATCCACACTGAAGGCAAGGAAGATGAGAAGGTACCAGCATAGGAGGCTGAGAAGGAGCAATGTGGATGGACGACAAAAAGGAGAGTGTGACACCCTGGAGTTCCATGTAGAGAGTGTATCATGAAGAAGAACTTTATCAGTATTTTAAATGCTGTGGTTTTTGATCATTACCAGTGTTTGAAATCCTCTTCACTTCCAGCAAGAATGTTGTTAATGAGTCAGTCTCCGATACTGATGCTTTGTTCTTCATATAGTCCAGCTTCTCAGATTATTTGCTCATCATACAGATTTACAAAATATGGTGAAAGGATACAACCCTGATGTACACCTTTTGTGACTTTAAACCATGCAGTGTTCCCTTTTTCTGTTTGCCTGTCTGCTCCATCTGTATACAGATTCCTCATGGCACAGTTAAATGTTCTGGAATTCCCATTACACACAGTGGTATCTGTAATTTCTGATGATCCGCACAGTCAAATGTGTTTACATTGTCACTGAAATAAGTGAACATTTCTGGCATTCTCTGCTTTCAGCCAAGATCCATTTGACATCAGCAACGATATCCCTGGTTTCACACCCTCTTCTGAATCCTGCTTGAATTTCTAGCAGTTTCCTGTCAATATACTGTTACATTCACTTTTGAAAGATGTTTAGCAGAATTTTACTTGCAGGTGATAGTGAAGATATTGTTCTATAATTTATGCATTCGGTTCGGTCACCTTTCTTGGGAATAGGAATAAATATGGATCTCTTCCAGTCAGTCGGACAGGTAGCTGTCCTCCAAATTTCTTGGCGTAGATCAGTATGCACTTCCATCGCTGCATCCATTTGTTGAAACATCTCGATTGATATTGCATCAATTCCCAAGCCTTGTTTTTTGCCAATGCCCTCCATGTAACTTCAACTTCTTTCTTCTGTACCATCCATTCCTGATCATCTACCTCTTGAAATGTTTGAAAGTTGACTAGTTCTTTCTGGTATAATGACTCTGTATTCCTTCCATCTTCTTTTGATGATTCCTGAGTTATTTAATATTTTCCTTGTAGAATTGTTTGTCACAACTTGAAGCTTGAATTTTTACTTCAGTTTTTACAGCTTGAGAAATGCAGAGCATTTTCTTCCCATGTGGTTTTCTATCTCCAGTTCTTTGCACATGTCATTGCAGTAGTTTGCTTTGTCTTCTCAAGCTGCCATTTGAAATCTTCTGTTCAGTTCTTTTACTCTGTCATACCTTCCTTTTGCTCTAGTTACTTGACATTTGAGGGGAAGTTTCAGAATCTCTTCTGACATGCAAAAGTCTTTTCTTTCTTTCACATCTTTTTAACGATCTCTTGCTTTCTTCATGGATGATGTCTTTGAGGTCATTCCACAACTCTCTTGGTCTTTGGTCACCAGTGTCCAACAGATCAAATCTGTTCTTGAGATGGTCTATAAACCCAGGTAGGATATACTCAGGGTCATACTTTGGCTCTTGTGGACTTGTTCTAATTTTCTTCAGTTTCAATTTGAACTTGCATATGAGCAATTGATGGTCTGTGTTGCGGTCAGCACCCGGTCTTGTTCTGACTTATGACATTGAGCTTTCCCATCATCGCTTTCCAGAGAATGATGCAAAATAGGATTGTGTTAAAGAGGATTAGTGTGGAGCTATAACACTTTTATTGAAATTACATCCCTGATCCAGGATGAAGGGAGTCATCGGCAGTGTGGCCTTTACCACCTTTTATCATTCAAGAGAGATAAGGAAAGGGAAGCAAGCAGAAAGCTGAGGGCTTCAAACCATCAGGAAAGTAGAGCTGGGTGAAGAGTACATCCTTTGGACCTGAAGTTCCTGTGCTGAGATGCTTGTTGACCAGGGAAAGACTGATGCATCCCAATGACTTTCCTTCAGAGCTGACAGACAGAAAGCTTTTCCCTGGAGGTAATACCCTTAATTCAAACTTGTAGCCTACTAGATTGTGACAGAATAAATTTCTCTTTGTTAAAGCTATCCACTTATGGTACTTCTGTTGCACCTGCACTAGATAGCTAAGACAGATGGTGATGGAAGTCTGCCCTCAGAAAGGCTGATTAGGTGAGGAAAAGAGCTCTAGGGATATCTCCAGGAAAAAAGGATCCTAGTTATAGAAAACAGCAAATTCTTGAGACAGAAATGTAACCAGTATATTGGGAGACAAAAACCAAAGCCAGAGTTGCTGGAGTGGAGGTGTGAGGCAGAGATCAGTGAGACCTAAGATCACAGAAATTATGCAGGGCATGTATTATTATTTAGGTTGCTCTAAGAACGTGGGTTTTATTTTGGTGATGTGATAGTAGCTAGAGAGTTTTGAACAGAGGATACGATTAAATTTGTAGCTTAACAATACAAAAGAGACATCAGTTAGGACATGTGAATATCAAGTGGACTATTGCGTTTGTGAGTTTGGCATTTAGGGAACAGACCTGGACTAGAGATTTAAATGTAGTAACTAATAACACGGACATTGAATAGATGGAGAGGAGAAAAGGTCAAGGGATGGAGCTCTGAGGCAGGGGAGATGAGAAGGAATCAGCAAAAGAGCCTGAGAAGGAGCAGTGTGGATGGATGACAGAAGGGAGAATGTGACACCCTAGAGTTCGGGGTAGACAGTGTGTGTATCAAGAAGGAATACTTTATCAATATTTGAAATGCTATTGATCAATGTGAAAGATGGATCTGACCATTGGATTTGGAAGTACGGATGTCACTAGTAACATAGTAGAGCAATGATAGAATAGGGTTAACGCCATGAGTAAAGGGCACCCAAGACAGAGTGGGATGACAGGGGTTGGTGACTCCACAACTTTCTCAATGAGCTTTCTGGTGAAGGAGAGGAAGGAAACAGGGCAGAACTGCAGGGAGACGTGAAGCCTTGAGAGCTTTCTAAAGTGATGTTTACATGCTGGTGCAAATAATGCTAAAAGGAAGGCAACATGAGTATTTCTGGCAAGAAAAGAGAGAAATACCAAGCAATGCTCTTGAGTAATCCAAAAGCGTGGGGCCAGAGGACAGGTTTCAGACAGAAGGATTGTCTGCTCATCCACAGTACCAGGAAGGAAGACAGAGTGTGGGCATGCCGGTGGATCAGAAGACACATGAGAGTACTTTTGCTTGTCCTATAAACACCAGAGGCACATTACATACACATCTGTGATTCTCTTTCTGAAGCTTCTTCACTGGCGCTCTGTCTCGAAAATGTTAACCACCTCGGTCTTTCTGGAGTCTCAGCTTTGTCGCCTAAACTTGGAATCTGTTGAGTTCCATCTCTGCCACTCTTTTCTGTGGTGCAGCCTGAAAACTTTCCCAGGGTAGCTTCCTAGTGCCACCATGATCCTTGCTTTGTTTCTGTTTCTCTGTTATCATTCTTCTTGACAGCCTCATGGCCACAGTCTTGAAAACCATCTATATGTGTGTGTGAATGTGTGTACAGTTCCTGTCTGTAGGTGTATGTATATGTCTGTGTAGATATATATATATTTGTGCATATCGCACATTTTGATTGTTTCACGTGGGAGGGAAAACCTCGTTCTGGTTACAGATATTTGTTGTCTGGAAGTGAAAGTGGATTTTCTGTTGAGAGTGAAAAATTTTGCTTGTTCTATCTCTAATATCTAGAATTTGTTTCTTTTCAAATTATTCAGTTACTATTTTTAGTATCTGATACCTTAGAATCATTAAAACAAATAAACAAGCAAAACCAAAAACAACAGCAAACCAAAATGGGGAAACTCCACATAGTGCCCAAATTTCAAATTTGAAATGTGAAGAAAACTCCTTTTGCTCTCTTTTATTTCTGTCATCACATTCGTATTCACATCCTACTTGTCTTACTTTCTTGGATGTCAAGAATCTAGGACTTCTTGTTGCTGCTGGCCCTTGACCCATCATACGTGAGATTTCCTTGGGACCTTGGATGGATTTGCCCTCTTCCAGAGAGGCTCCTGTTTGTAGATCCTCCCGTTGTGGGACCTTCACCCATCTCAACAGTGGAGAGTTCCAGACCACCTAGGCCATGCACATGTGGAGTGAAAAATCCTCTCAGAGGTTACCACAGATGAAAGTTTCCAAGGAAATCTTGCTTGTCTCTTCCTGTCTGTTTCCACAACACACGTCTTATCGATTCCTAGGGAAGGAATGATAGACTCCGGGTTCTTTCCGGTTCACACTGATTGTGAAATTAGCATGCTCTTGGGCCCTAGCTCACTTGAAGGTCCCTGAGGACCCCCCTCATGGACAAATTCTGGGCCTATTTTCCATTTCTCTGGCCTTTGCTGAGATCTGTCATCTAATCTCAAGTGTCTACAGTGTCCTTAGAGTGTCTTCAGGGGAAAAGAGGCTTACAGTTCATATATTCTTTGGTCACAAACTTCTATGAAAAAGTGAGTCTAAATGTCTTCATTTTCTTTTCTCTGTTTCCCTTTTTCTGCATTTTCCCTTCTGTTTTTATCATTTTACCGTACCTGTTGATCTCAGGACTCTGGCCTATCATTTATGGAACCTGGACCTATTTAAATAATGTTCTTATTTTGGCTAGAGACTCTTTCCATTGTGGGGATAGTAGCTAGGGCATGTAACCATGTGTGTTTAAATATTTGTATGAGAAACTAATGACCTGTAAACTTTGAACTAAAATACTGTAACATAGCTAAATAAATAAGATAATACAGAGGATCTTAATTAGATCCTTTAGGTATCTGTAGCTTTAGAAATTCTAAGCTGATATTGTAGTATATAGGTTGACTTCTGTCTTTTCTAATCATTGAATTTAGCTTTCTGTGATGATCTTTTTGTTTCTTGATTTACAATGGCCACTCTTGCAAGCTATTGCTCATGTAGTTTGCTTCCACACTCACTGACCGCTTTGCACATATCCCTCCGGACCCAGGCTGGTTGCTCAGATTTTATAAATGGGGCTTTTGCCACATGAGGCGAGCTGCATCAGGCAGGCAAGATAGTGTGATAGGCTCTGTTTCTCATGTCTGTTGCTCTGGGTTTCTGGTGAGAAACTTAAAAGCTCCTCAGTGTTTCTAGGGTAGTATCTTTGCAGAATTGAAAAATGTTTTTAACATGTAGTGGGAAATGATGATTGTTTTCAAATGGACTCTTTTGCTGACATACATTGTCACTAGAAGGCACACATAAAATGGGATATTTAATGTGTCTATGATAAAGGGTATATAGGTGTGTATGTGGCAATTGTCCATTTGTGATTTCAGGTACCAGTGGGGACATTGTGACAACCCAGACTCCAGTGTCCCTGACTGTGTTTCTAGGAGAAATGACAACCATCCGATGCAAGGCCAGCCACAGTATTTATAGCTACCCAGCCTGGTATCGGCCCAAACCAGGACAGGCTTCTAAGTGGCTCATTTATGGTGCATCCGTCCAGGCATCTGGGGTCCCTGAGGCAGCGGATCTGGGACAGATTTCACCCTCACCATCAGCAGCATCAGGACTGAGAATGTGACCAGTTATTACTGTCAGCAACACTACAGCTCTCTGCCTATGGTGCTTCAGGCTCCAACACAAACCTCCTACCCAGCGTTGCAGTCCAGTGAGCAGTCGCTGCACCTGCTGTGTCCTTTGTACTCAGTCCTGAACACGCAGACTTCCTCTGTCTGCTCCATAGGTTGCACCTGCTGACTAGTATCTGGGGCATTTGAAAGGCTCAGGGGACTATAAAAGGATGTGATTTCTTCTGTGCCCATTTTTTGAGACACTGTTGTAAAAACACTGCATAAATCTCTTGTAGGCCTTATCAGGAGTTTTTGTATCATGGAAACTGCACATTTCACTTTGAGAGATCATACAACTGATCTAGCACAGAGTCCAGTGAGTTTTACACTGTGAAAGATGAGTTCTCTTTTCCTTGTGACTTCTTGACTGCAATTTTGTTTCCTCGTTCTCTTGGTCTTCTTTCTTTCTCCACGCTTAGTGCATCTTCCCAACTGTTGACCTTTTCAATATTAAGTCCTTGGCCCTTCCTTCACATTTAAAATGTCCCTCAAAGAAGGCAGCATTCCCCCGTCATTTTTTCCCCACATCTTGCTTCCTAACTGTGCTTTTCTGATCAAAGTCACTGAAGGTGTTTGGAGTCTCTCTCTCTTATTTTGCTGCCCTTTCTTCTTCTCTCCATTTCTGTCTGTGGCACCTCATTCCTTCTAGCTGAAGTCTCTAATTCACTAACTGTATCACTGTATAAAATATGTGATACTTTTCCCATGTTGGTTTTTCATTGATTGCCAAATTCCTTTTTAAGTTCATCTCTTGAGAGCTTGAGTCTAATTTGATAACTGAAAGATATCATGGTTCATTTTTTTGTTAGCTGCTGTCAGATTAGTCCCTGATCCACAGAGGTGTTGTACACAGTGGGATCACACATTGGTTATAAGATGAAGAATGGGATGTGACCATTGGATTTGGCAGCGTGCAGGTTACTAGTGACACTGAATAGAGCAATGAGCTAGCAGGGATCACACCTGGAACAGAGGGCACCTGACAGGGAATAGGATGGCAGGATTTGAGACTAGTGTCTGTATAAATTTCTCAGTGAGCTTTATGTAAAGGAGAAGAGTGAAACAAGGCATAAGTGATGGGAGATGTGAAATCAACAGAGCTTTTCAAGTGATATTGACCTGCTGATGGGAATGACGCTAAACAGAAGGGAACATGAGTATTTATGGAAGGAGAGGGGAGAAATGCCAAGCAATGCTCTGGAGTAGGCCAGAGGTACAGGCCAAAGACTTGCGTCGGATACAAGGAGAGTCTGCTCAGAGTATGGGGAAGCCAGTAGATCTGAAGACACATGGGTTTTCCTTATTGAAATTTCCTTCACATCTATGAGATTTGATAATTGATAATTGATAAGTTTGGATCAAAATTAGGCTTTCAAATTTGAAGAGTGAAGAAAAGAGGAAATATGAACACTGAATGGACCAGGTAAATGAAGTATGATCGTGAGGTGGGATTAAGGAATCTCCTGATGTTTAAAAACAGACAAACAACCGACAACAATTACCGAAAACACTGCCAATAAACTAAACCAGTTGCAGTTGATATATTAACTCAGGAGACCCATGGTTGTCAGTGGAACTGTGCTCCACAGAGTTCTCACTGGCTGTGATATGACGGAGCAGATCACCAGGCACATCCGTGGAAGTGCCTCTGGGTGGATTCAAACTGCCAGCATTTTAATCAACCGGGAGTGCAGTAGTCCAGTGTTAACTCTGGTGAAAGAGAGGAGAACACATAACATAAGGTATGTCACATAACCTGAACAAGGCGAAGTCACATACACAGACATGCACACATGGACACACACACACATGAAGTTCGTTTTCAACACTCTGGACATCAGGCCTGGAAAGAGAGGGAAAAACGGAGGGACAGAAAGCGAGCACTCTGATGGCACTAGCCAGCTGCCCTGGGAGAGTTTTCAGGCTGCACCATAGGGAGGCGGAGCACAGGTGGAGCACAGCAGACTCTCTAAGATGAGATGGCAGAGCTGACAGTTCAGAAAGACTGAAGTGATTGAAGTTTTGAAGACAAAACATCAAGGAAGAAGACACTGCATGTGGCCCTGTGATAACTAGACCCCATGTTGCTCCTTGTCTGCACAGATAACAATCTTACCTCTTTCTGTTCTCCTTGCAATTAGTGTCAATTTTATTTCCATCAGCTAAGAAGACAGAACCAGAACTGGGCCAGTGTTCTGTTACAGCTGATTTCCTCACCAGCATTAAGACATTGATCTGATCATGCTTTGCAGGGCAGCCTTCCATCACCATCTATTGGAGATCGACTGTAAAACCATACCCAAATCTTGATCTCTCCCTGTATCCATGCTTTTCTGTAATATGACTTTGCATCTGTTCCTATCAATGGTTTGGAGGCAATTTATTTTTCTTTCAATATGAGTTGTTCTTGTAAATTGCGCTTCTCCATAGAATGCTGCAAGCCTGAGAAAATGCAGTAAATTATACCAGTATTGTGTCTAGACATCAAGAAGCCTTATGTGCTTTTATTTTCTTGCTTAGAAACCTGTTAATTGCCGTCTGGACAAATTGGATTTAGTGTGCCAGGGAGAGAAGACCTATCACCCCAATGGCCCTAGCTGATGGCAAGTCAGCTGTAAACAAGTATGAGACTGTAAAGGCTCAGGAGCCATTCTGTAGCAGCTAACACACCACTGACATTATCCGACTTTCAACAGTTGCTTACTGTTTCCATAGCAACCACTCATCCCTTCCCCTTTATTTTTTCTCATGGCATTTCCAAAAAACAGTAAATATGTTACTGATGCAGGTGTTGTCTCTCTGCCTCCCTCAACTAGGATGCAAGCAATATTTTTATGCAGGCCACCTAGTAAGCACTCAATAAATATATCTTGAAGAATGAGTCAACACTTTAAAAATATTCGTCATGTTAGAGAAAAGTCTTTGTGATATAAAGAAGAGTGTTTGGAGTGTGCTGATCAAATCTGCCAGATCTTACATGAAGCTCAGTTTCATTATGCCATCTACTGCATAATAACAATAATAAAAAAAACTATTACTTTGGATTTGACTGTGACTCATAGTGTTACTATAGGACAGAGTACAACTGTCCCATTGCACCCCCAAGAAGCAGCTGGTAGATTTGAACTGCTGAACATTTTGGCTAGCAGCTGAACAGTTTGACTAGCAGCTAAGCTCTTAACCAGTGTAGCACCAGGGCTCTGTTTTCATAAGAAAAACTAGTGCAGCAACAGTACTAGAATATCAGGAGTTTTTCTATTATTACATGAGTTGAGCATGTGAATTCAAGTTACAGCAGCCCAAGAAACCATGGGGGAGCAGTGGTGGTTCAATGGGTAGAATTTTGCCTTCACATGGGAGACTTGGGTTCAGCTCCCACCAATATACCTCTTGTGCACTCACCACCCCTCAGTATGAGGAGACAACATGCTGCTGTGATACTGATTAAGTCTCAGTGGAGCTTCCAGACTAACATAAAGAAAGATCTGGTGAGCTCTTTCTGATAAATCAATCAATGAAAACCATACGGGTCACCAAGATCTGATCCCGTTGTGCATGAGATTTTCATGGATCAGGGACCAACTTGACAGCAGCTAACAAGAAAGAACCATGAGATCCAGCTACCAAATTAGTCTCAGGTTTCCAAGAGATAGATTTAATAAGGAAGATGGCAATTAATGAAGAAGAAAAAATGTCATGGGTTTATAATCAAATATTTCTACAGTGGTAGATTTAGTGAATTAGAGATTTGTCTTTGAGAGAATGAGGTGCCACTGAGAGAAATGGAGAGAAGAGGAAAGGGCGGTAAATAGGAGGGAGAGTGGGAAAAGTGGCATGGGTCAGAAAAGTAACGCAGGGACACAGGATACATGGAAGGACACAGGAAGTGTGACATTGCCTCCTCCGAGGCAAGTTTTGAATGTGAAGGTCAAGGGTTTAATACTGAGAAGGTCGAGAGCTGGGAGGGTGTGGTGAGTGCAGGGAAGGAAGAAGACCAACAAAAGACAGAAATTAAATTGGATAATCATAGATTAAAGAAGGTATAAGCAATATAGAATTGGTTTTTTAGAGTGTAAAACTCACTGGACCCTGTGCCAAAGCATTCATGAGATCTGTCTATGTGAAGAAAAAGACAAGTTCCTGTGATATGTTATGTTTTTCAGCACTTTACAGTCATCTTAGACAAAACCATGATTCCAAATAAAACAAACAATGAAAAAAACCCATGTTCCTGCATTTCCTACTAGGCCTTGAAAAACCCCTAGGAATTACTGAGGAGATGAGGCTCGTGAAGACACAGAGGAAGTGTACACGCTCAGTGCTGAGCAGAAAGGAAGCAGCTGGGGCTGTGAAGACTCACAGGCCTGCAGCCCTGGGGAGGAGGTTTGTGTACGAGTCTGAAGCACTGTGGGAGCATAGCTAGCATAACCCTGACAATAATAATCTGCAGTGTCTTCAGCCTGGAGGCCGCTGATGGTGAGGGTGTAGTCTGTCCCAGATCTGCTGCCTTTGAACCGGTCAGGGACCCCAGATCCCCGGCTAGATACAGCATAGATGAGCAGTTTAGGAGCCTGTCCTGGTTTCTGCTGGTACCAGGCTAAGTAGCTACCAATGTTCTGGCTGGCCTTGCAGCTGATGGTGGCTGTTTCTCCTAGAGACACATCCAGGGAGGCAGGAGTCTGGGTCATCACAAGGTCCCCACTAGCACCTGAAATCACAAATGGACAGTTATCGTAAGTATATACCTATAAATACTTTATCATAGACAGATTAACATTTCCTACTTGAGTGTTTTCTAGTGATAATGTATATCAGCACATTATTGAGTCCGTTTTGAAAATAAACATCATTTCCTACTTTATGTTAAAATCATTTGTCAATTCTGCAAAGATATTAGTCTAGAAGGATTGAGGTATTCTTAAGTTTCTCACCAGAGGCCCAGAGCAACAGGGACGCGAGGAGCAGAGTCTGTGGCACCATCCTGCTGGCCCTGCCTGCCTGATGCAGCTCAGCTCACATGGTAAAGGCCCTGTTTATAAAATATGAGCAGGCAGCCTGGACCTGGAGGGGTCTATGCAAAACACTCAGTGAGTGTGCAAGCAAATTAACAGGCAGTAGGTTGTGAAAGCAGCCAATGTAAATTAAGACCTGAATATCATCACAGGAAGTATAACTGAATGATTAGAAAAGACAGCAGTCAAGTTATGAGTTATAATATTAACTTAGAATCTCTACAGCCACAGACGACTACGTGATCTAATTAAGTGCCTCTATTTTATGTATGGCAAAGCCTGGTGGTGTTGTGGTTAAGTGCTGTGTCTGCTAACCAGGAAGACAGCAGTTCAGATCCATCAGGCGGTCTTTGGAAACTCTGTCTTTTGGAAAGTCTTTGGAAACTTTGACCTGCATTTTATTCATTTGTTTTTATTGTACTCTAAGTGAAAACTTAAAGCTCAAGTTAGTTTTTCATACCAAAATTTATACACACATTGTTATGTGACAAGTCTCTATTTCCACAATGTGTAATGTGTAGACCCCCTATTTGAGGTGAAAAATATTATTAAATGGATTTAGCTTCCTTCATTGTTGTGCCAGATTACTGAGATCAACAATCATGGTGGACTAAAAAAAAAAAAAGAAAGAAAAGGCTTGGAAAATGCAAGTGGAGAAAAAGAGAGAAAAAAGGGAGAAACTTTTGGCCCCATTTTTGAGAAAAGCTTATGGCCCCAAATTATTTGACCTTTAGAGCCAGTTTTTTCCTAAGGGACACCCTAAATACACTGTAAACACTTGACAGTTGATTCCAGGGCACTGAACAGTAGAATGAAAGGCAGGCCCAGACATTGTCCAGGTTGGGAATTCTTAGGGACCCTCCATTGAGCTACTGCTCCAAACCGGAAAACCAAACCCAGTTCTGTCTAGTCTATTCCAAACCTATAAGACAGAGTAGAACTATCCCATCAAGGTTTCAAGGAGTGCCTAGTGGGTTTAATTGCTGGTGTCTTGGTTAGTGGTTAACCACTATGCTACCAAGGTTTCCAGGGGGTCACTAATTTCAAAGTAAATGTGAAGCAAAGAGAAGCAAGAGGCTGTCTTTCCCATCCTAGGAACTGATAAGAGGTATGTTAGGGACACAGCGTGGAAAGACAATGAGATTTCCTATGGAAGATATGGCTGCAATCAGCCTTTATACCAGGTGCACATGCCCTAAGTGGACTGTAATTCCCCAGTCTTGATATTGGTAGGTCCAGAGGTGGCAACCTCTCTGGAAGAGGGCAGACCCATCTCAAGTCCCCAGAAACCTCACAAATGATGTTTCAAGGGCAAATATGAATAGGAAATCATAGATTCTTCACATCTAAAAAAGTGAGATAAATAGGATATGAACAGGAGTGTGACAACAGAAATAACAGAGAAGAAAAGGACTTAGTTGTGCTCCCACTTCAGATTTGGGTATTTTGTGAGTTCATTGAAGAAATTATTTTGCAAACAGCGTGCATGCAAGGTGTAAGAAAATGAAAAAGGGTTCCACTGCAGGTTTGAAAAAGAAGCAAAAGAATTTCTAGAAATTTAGTGATAGAAGACACAAAATTTTCAATCTCAGTGTAAAGTCCACTTTCACTTCTAGGCAAGAGAAAGCAGTAACAAGAACAAGGCTTTGTCTCTATGTAAAATAACCCAAAGACATCTACACACAGACACACACACACTCAAAATCGTTTCCAAGACCCTGGCCGTCAGGCACTGAAAGAGACCGATAATTCAGACAGAAAGCGAGCACTCTGATGGCACAAGCCAGATGCCTTCAGAAAGTTTTGAGGCTGCACCACAGGGAGGGGGAGCACAGGTGGAGCCCCCAGACAGTTGAGGGGATGGAGCCGTGAGTCCAAGAAAGACTGAAGTGCTTCAAGTTTTCAGGACAAAGTAGAAGGAAGAAGAAACTGCAGGGAGAGAACAGCAAGTATATGTGACTGGTGCCACTGAAGTTTATAATACATGTAAAAGTACTCTCATGTGTCTTCTGATCCACTGGCATTCCCACACTCTGTCTTCCTTCCTGTTACTGTATCTGAAGTCTGTCCTCTGGCCCAAATCTCTGGCCTCTCTTCTCTTTCCAGAAACATTCATGCTCTTTTCTCTTTAGCATCATTCCCATCAGGATGCAAATATAACTTTAAAAGCTCTGTTGATCTCGCATTTCTCTTAAGTTAGGCTGTTTCACTCTTCTCCTTTACCACAAATCAGCCAGCCAACCAACTGAACGACTGACCAACTGACCAACCGACCAACTGACCAACCAACCAACCACAACAAAAAGCAAAAGACCTGATGGTATTGAGATGATCCCAACTCTTAGTGACCCTATAGAGTAGAACAGAATTGCCCTATAAAGTTTTCAAGGAGCACCTGGCAGATTTGAATTGCCAGCCTTTTGGTTAGCAGCCATGGCACTTAACCACTACACCACCAAGGTTTCTTTATCACAAAGATTACTAAAAAAACTGTGAGGTCCCATCCTCAAATTCTCCCTTCTCATTTTCTCTCACGTGCCCTCTGTTCTGAATGTTAGCCCTGCTGCTGTCTCTCTGTTCCACTCAGTGTTGCTAGTGACCTTCACACTGCCAAATCCAGTGGTCACATCCCAGTGCTCATCTTTTTGATCCATCAGTAACAGGTAATGCATTGATAAAATCTTCCCTGTTTCAATTAATGGGTGCAGTACTGGAAGTGCTCACTCATCTATGACAAGAAATTTAAGGACAGTTATCTGGCCTATCAGCTGGAAGAGATCCACATATACGTCTGATCCAAGGCATGGTATTTTCAATTGCATTACATGCATGCAAAAGCTGGACAATAAATACAGAAGACAGAAGAAGAATTGATGCCTTTGAATCGTAGTGTTGGAGAAGAAAAGTGAATGTACTGTGGACTGCCAAAAGAACAACTAGAGTGGTTCTTGGAAGTAAAGATGGTGAGACTGTGTCTTACATATTTTTGACATTTTTTCAGGAGGCATCAGTCCCTGGAGAAGGACATCGTGCTTGCTAAAGTAGAGGGACAGCAAAAAAGTAGAAAACCCTCAACAAAATGGACTGACACAGTGGCTGCAACAATGGGCTTAAACATAAAAACAATTGTGGGCATGCGTAAGACTGGGTATTGTTTCGAGCTGTTGTGTATGGAGTCACTATAAGTCGGAATTGACTTGCCAGCACCTAACGACAACGACCACAAAGTCCTCCTTCTCTGTACAATCTGCACAGTGAACTCCAGTGCACACAGCACCCTCCTGTTTGTCATGCCTCCGCAGTGCTCCTTCTCAGACTCCTTTGCTAGTTCTCTTCAGCTCCCCTACCTCTGTCTCTGGGCCTCTTTGGTTCTCCAACTATTCAACGTTCATTTTATTAATTATCAAATTTGAATCTCCAGCCTGTGTCTGTTTCCTGAGTGCCTAACTCATAAATTCAGTGGTCTACCTGACAGTCATGTGAGAAGGTCTATAACACATCTCAGGTTTTAAGTATTCAAGACCAAATTCCTAATCTCCGTCCTCAAATCCACTCCTCCCATAGCTTTTCTTTTAAGTCAATGTCAAGTCTGCCCTTTTGACTACTTAGAGAAAATCCTTAAAGTCATTTGAAGACCTACTTTTCATGTATCACTCACCATCAAAGCCAGCAGCATATTGCTGACTTGTCGTCACTCCCTCCACTCCACAAAAACTGTCAACGTCTCTAACCAGGATGATAGTAATGGCCTGCTAGCTGGTGTCTCTTTTGTGCTGTTAAATTATAAATTAAATCATATCCTCTATTCCAAACTCTCCAGGTATTGTCAAATCATTGAAAATAAATCTAAATCTGTAGTCTAAAAAATCTTACAAAGTAAAGCATCTTCATTACTTCTGTGACATTTCTCACCATTATTGCCATGTGTTGTATTTTTACAGGTATTATAGACACCACAGACACCATCCCATCCAAATGCATTGTAGTTCTCTCTCTGCAGCTTCTCCTTACTTGATACTTTGTAATGAACAAAAGGTGGATTAATCAAGAGGACAAACTAATAATAAACATGTTTGTGAATACATTTATTTTCCTGACTGTGGCAATAATTTTAGGAGCACACACTTGGTAAATGTCAAAGTATATGCTTTGTAGATGTGCAGTTTATTCCATGGTAATTTCACTTTAGTAAAGCTGCTTATATTTATTTATTTGTTTAAAAAGCACACTATAAAAGCAAACAGACGAAAAACCCAGAGTAGAATCATCTTTTAAGGCTGTGTATATAAATTAGCACTTTTATCTCTTTATATACAATTTAGGGACTGGAGAGTATTTTGGCTTTGTAGATCTTCCCACTGAGATACATGGTATTGTTACGTATTTAAAGGAGCCCTGGTGCACAGTGGGTAAGTGGTCAGCTGTTAACCCAAAGGTTAACGTATCAAAACCAGGTGTTCCTCAAAAACTCTCTGGGGCAGTTCTGCTCCAATTGTAGGATGGCTATTTGTTAGAATCAACTTGAAGGCAGTGGGTGTGGTATATGTACATATATGTGTGACCATATATGTATATTTTCGTTGTGTGAAGGAGAACCTCATCCTTGTTCTTGTTATATCTTGCCTGGAAGTGAAATTGGATGTTCCACTGAGATTCAAAATTTTTCTTGCTCTGTCTTTCATTTCTAGAAGTTCTATTTGGTTCTTTCTGAGATCTGCAGTGTCACTCTTTTTAGTTTCTTACACATTGCACCAGTATTGTTTGCTATTAATTTTTTAAAAATAATCTCACATAACGCCCCATAATCTAAAGTGTGAACAGGACTCCTTTTGCTCTCTGTTATTCTGTGGCACCACATTCAGATTCAGATCCTGGTTATCTTACTTTCTTGGATGTCCAGAATCTATCAATTCTTTCTGGTATTGGTCCTTGAAACATCGAGTGTGAGGTTTTCTGAGGACATGGGATGAGTCTGCCCTCTTCCAGAGAGGCTTCCGTTGGTGCACCCTACCACTAAGCTTTCTTAAACCATTTCGTGACTACAGAGTTCCAAAACACCTAGGCCGTGCACACTTGGAGTAAAAAGTCCTCTCAACGGCTGACTGCAGCTAAAACTTCCCTGGGAAATCCTGCTTGTCTTTTCTCCTTCATTTTTCACAGTGTACCTCCGATCAGTTCCTAGGCAGGGGAGGGTGATTTCTAGCTTCTATTCGGTTCACATTTTCTTTGAAATTAGTGTGACTCCCCACATGGCAACTCCTGGGCCTGTCTTCCATTTCTCTGACCTTTTCTGAGTCCTGGAATCCAGTCTCAAGTGTTTGCAATGTCTTTAGAGCGTCTTCCAGGATAACAGTGGCTTTAGAGCTAAGATACCTTCTGGCCATAATCTTTCACCAGAAGCGAAGCCACGAGTTCCTCATTTTATTTTCTCTGTGTTTGTTTTCATTGTACACCCCAGTGTTATTTTTGTTGTTTTAGTTTCAGCATGACTGTTGATTTCAGGCATCTGTCCCAGTATTCATGAAACCTCAAGCCACTTTCTAATATTTTTTATTTAAAAGAGAGCCTCTTTATGTTGTAGGGTTAGCAACTAGGATCCCCTAAGTATATGTGTAGAAGTTTTTGCATGAGAAGCTAACCAGAGCTATCAGCTTTTACCTAATGCCACAGTAAGAAATAAAGAAGTAATCAAAAGAGAGGCTCTTGATGAAATCATGTAGCCATGTAGCTGTAGAGCTTTTAAGCTGAAATTATAACTTGTAAGTTGCCTTCTGTCTTTTCTAGTCATTGGATTATACTTTGTTGGGGGGAGATGAGGCCAAGATGGCAGACCAGACACTCATCCCCTCAGTTCTCTGTGGGAACTAAGGCCTAGGAAAATAACCAAATGAAGCAGTATGGGATATTCTGGAAGACCCAAGATCAGGCAGGGCAGCACAATGGTGCCACAGACTCAGTTCCTCACATCCCTGTTGCTCTGGACCTCTGGTGAGAGACTTCAAAGTGCCATCCTTAATCCTTTGCAGAACTCACAGAGGGAAATAATAGCTGTTTTCAGAAGGAACTCAATAGTGCTGACACATATCATCACTAGAAAACCCACTTAAAATAGAATTTTTTATGTGTCTATGCTAATGTGTACATAGGTATGTATGTATGATAATTGTCCATTAGTGATTTCAGGTGCCGTTGGATACATAGTGATGATCCAGTCTTCAGCCTCCCTGGCTGTGTCTCCAGGGGAAACGGCTAGCATCAGCTGCAAGACCAGCCAGAGCATTAGTGGCTAGTTAGCCTGGTACCAGCAAGCAAATCAGGCTCCTAAGCTGCTCATTTATGCTGCATCCACCTGGGAATCTGGGGTCCCTGCCCATTTCTGAGGCAGCAGATCTGGGACAGACGTCACTCTCAGTGTCGTCAACCTCCAGGCTCAAGATGTGGCTGATTGTTACTGCTCCACCCACAGAGCTGCAGACTCGAACACAAATGTCTACCCAAGGTAGCCAGTGCGTGAATGGTTGAAGAGCCCAGTTACCCTTCTGCTCAGCCCTGAACACACAGGTTTCCTCTGTCTTCTCCATAAGCTGCACCTGCTGATTACTGTGTGGGCTGTTTACAATGCCCAGGAGAATCTGATGGGACATGATTTTGTTTGAGCTCTTGTAGAAACATTGTAAAAATGTCACATAAATCTCTTGTAGACCTTTATCAGGGGCTTTTCTACCATGGACACCTGCATGTTTCACATGGATAGATCACATGACTGATGTGATGCAGGGGCCAGTGAGTCTGACACCCTGAAAGATCAGTTTTCTTTTCCTTCTGCCTTCTTGACTCTGCAATATTCCAGTTTTGTTTCCTCATTGTCTTGGTCTTTGTTTTAGTCCTCTAGCACTGCTCTAACAGAAATAGCACAAAGTGGATGGATTTAGCAAAGAAAAGTTGGATGTTACACAGTCCAGAAGGTTACAAGCTCAAATTCAGGATGTCCACTCCTGGGGAAGGGCTTTCCCTCTTTCAGCTCTGGAGGAAAGTCATGGTGTTGCATCCGTCTTTGGTCAGGGAGCATCTTGGCACAGGAACCTCAGGTCTGAAGGAAGCACTCTTCTCCCAGTGCTGCTTCCTTAATGGTGTCAGGTTTCCAGTTCTCTGTTTGCTGCCCTTTTCTTTTACCTCTTGTAGGATGAAAGGTGGTGTAATCCATGCTCCAGGGAAACTCTTTTTAGCAATGGAGCAAGGGAGGTGATCTTCTGAAGGGATTTACAGTCCCACCCTAATTCTCCCTAATACAATCCACTCTGTGAAACACAGGCAGAGATTAGGATTTACAGTATCAGAAAATCACAAAACGGAGGGCAATCACAGAACACAGGGAATCCTGGGCCAGCCAAATTAATACACATATTTTTTGGGGGGTGCGCACAATTCCATCTGTGATAGTCTTCTTCCTTTTTCTGTACTTGGCACAGCTTCCTAGCTCTTGATCTTCTCAATATTAAACCCTTGGCCCTTCATTTATGTTCAAAACACCCCTCGGAGAAGGCATGTTTAAACCCCTTTCTGTTTTCTTTACATCTTATTTCACAGCGTGCTCTCCTGATCACTGTCACTGAAGGTATTTGCTTTCTCTCCCCCTTATTTTACTGCCCTTTCCTCTTCTCCCCATTTCTCTCTGTGGCACCTCATTTATTCTAGGTGAAATCTCTAATTCACTTTATCACTCTATGAAATATTTGGGAGTTTTCCCATGTCATTTTTTCATTCATTGCCAACTTCCTCTTTAAATGCATCTCTTGGGAACCTGAGTCTAGTTGGATAACTGAAGGACGTCATGGTTCCTTCTTGTTAGCTGTTGGCCCATTAGCCTCTGATCCAGAGACACGTCATACACAGTGGGATCAGATGTTGGTTAGCCACAGGGTTTTCATTGATTGTCAGAAATGAGTCCCCGGGTCTCGCTTGGCTGTGTTTGTCTAGAAGCTCTGGTGACCTTTGCTCAGCATCATAGCAGCCTGGAAACTTCCACTGGCTGAAGGCTGGGGGAAGCATAGCAAGTGCACTAGCTAGCAACTGAATCCTGGTTTCCCATGTGAAAGAAAGAATTTTACCCACTGAACCACAACTGTTCCTCATGGTTCTTTAGTCTCCTATAGTTTTTAATCATATTTTTTTCTGACGTAGTGGCAGCAAAACATCTGACATTCCAGTACTGTTTCTGCACTAGCATTATTATGAAGACGGAGCCCTGGTGGTACGGGTTAAAGGCTTGGCTGCTATCCAAAAGGTCAGCAGTTCCAGTCCACTGCAGTTGTTCTCTGTCCTATAGTGCTGCTATGAGTCAGAATCCAACTGACAGTCATAGTGTTTGTTAAAAAAATAAAATTATAAACTACATGGTTTGATGAAAGTGAGCTTCAGATGTGATTTCTGCAGACGTGATCAACACGCTCTAAACACTGTTATTTCCATAACAGAGCTTTTTCCCTAATGTGAGAAATATTCTGAATATATTGGTTTGTTCATTCGTGAATATTTATTAAGGGCTTTCTATGTGTCATTCATAAAAATGTTGCTTTCATCCTACTTGGGTGAGATAGATAGCCAATATCTGCATTAATAAAATAATCACTTTTGTTGTTAGTTGCCACTGAGTCAATCCTGACTGTGCAAAACAGAAAACAACCACGCCTGGTCTTGTCTCATGCCCACAACTGTTTTGATACTGAAGCTCATTGTTGTAGCCACTCTGTCAGTCTCTCTCTTTCATACTCACCCTCTACTTTGTCAAGCATGATGGTCTTCTCTAGGGACTGATCCCTCCTGACAACATGTCCAAAGTCTGTAAGACGCAGCGTCGCCATCCTTGCTTCTCAGGAGCACTCTTGTTGTCCTTCTTCTGGGAGACGTCTGTTTGTTCCTCTGGCAGTCCATGGTATATTCAATATTTTTCTCCAACACTGCAATTCAAAAGCATCAGTTCTTCTGTCTTCCTTATTCAGTGTCCAGCTTTCACATGCATATGATGCTATTGAAAACACCATGGTTGGGTCAGGTGCGCATTACTGTACCAGGTGACATCTTTACTTTGCAACCCTTTACAGTGGTCTTTTGTGGCTGATTTTCCCAGTGCAGTGTGTCTTTTGATTTCTTGACTGCTACTTCTGAGAGTGTTGATTGAAGAACCAGGTGAAATGAAATCCTTGTCAACTTCACTCCTTTCTCCAGTTGTAATGATGTTGCTTACCCATCCAGATGTGAGAATTTTTATTTTCTTGACTTTGCAGTCTAATCCATACAGAAGGCTATGGTCTTTGATCTTCATCTTAAATGTTTAAATACCTCTTCACTTTCCATGAGCAAAAAAATATCACAACTATTTGTATATGCTATGAAGAAAAATGAAACAGGGGAGGAGATAAGAGCTCGCTGAGGTAAGATGGGGAGTAGTTAAAAGTAGGATGATGTCAAATGTGCATTAGCTGGGATAGAAAGACTCACGAGCCTTTCATGTGTTTCACATCTTTGTAGATGACTGGCCATCAGATGGGGCACTTGAGTTAACTGTTCCATCTCTCTCATCCTCTGGCACACTAACCCTAGCTTGTTCTGATGGCAATAGACAGGATTCCAAGGGAGAAAGTGAGATGGCACAAAACTTCTTGAAGCCTAGACTTTACTGGTATGATTTTCTGCCGTCTGTGAAATTAGGTTCATGGTATGAATCAACACATTTCACACAACCAGGTCATTTTCAGTGGATGGAATGTAACCCCCAACTGTTGTTGGGAGGAGATGAAAGTCAGATTGCCCAAAAGCATGGATACAGGCAGTGGTAAAGAATTGCGGATATTTTTGCAGCTGACATACAGCAGATGATGATGGAATCTACACTGAGAAAGTATAACCAGGTCAGATTCTTAAAGCTGGTGATGGAATGAGGCGTAGGAATATCTCTAGAATACAAGGTCCTAGTTAGAGAAAACAGCAGATTTCTGAGGCAGAAAGATGAGCAGAATGTTGGGAGAGAATCAAGGAAGCCAGTGTTGCTGAAGTGGAGGTGTGAGAGAAACAGTAGTGTGACTTGAGGTCAAAGAAATAATGAGGGAGCTTTATTTTGTAGGATATTGCAGGCTGCTAAGTGAATTGGGTTTTATTTTGGATGATGTGACAGTAAGTGGGGAGTTTTGAATTGAGGGCATCGTTTAATTTCAGTTTAACTGTACAAAATGTATACCGATTAGGAGACCATTGCTACTATCCTGGCTAGAGATGATGACTGCTTCCTGGGATGATGGTAAGAGTGAAGAATGCGAGTAGAGGTGTATTTGGAAAATAGAGATTGCAATATGCTGACAGTTTTGATGAGAAGTGAAAGATGAAAAGTAGGTCTTAAATGACTCCGAGGCTTTGTTCCGAGTAACCAGAAATGTAGGCTTTACATTTATTTAGATATAAACATTGTTGGAGAAGGGGATTTGGAGATGAAGATTAGGGATTTTTCTTTTTTTGTTGAACATTTTAAGTTTGAGGTGTGTATTTGACCTCCAAATGTGGATGTCAAGTAGACACAGGAGTTATGAGTTTGATACTCACGTAACAGACAGGGACTGGTAATTTAAATCTGATAACTAATAAAATGAGCATTGTGTACATGGATAATAGAAGGGGCCCAGAAACTGAGCTCTGAGGCAGGGCAGATGTGGAGGAACCATCCAAAGAGTCTGAGAAGGAGCATTGTGGCAGGACAATGAAGTGGAGTGTGACATCCTGGAGCTCAATGTAGAGACTGTATCAAGAATGAGCACTTATCAATGTGTAAAATCCTAGTAATGGGGGTTGTAAGATGAATCATGGGATGTGACCTTTGGATTTGATAGAGCGGAAGCTACTGGAACACTGAGTAGAGCTGTGAGAAAGTAGGAGTCACACCCTGAAGAGAGGGCACCCAAGAGAGAATGTGATGACAGGATTTGAGGCCAGTGGCTCTACAACTTTTTCAGTGAGCTTTATGGCAAAGGGAAGAGAGAAACAGGGCATAAGTGGTGGGAGAAGTGAGATCAACAGAGCTTTTCAAATGAGTTTTACACGCTGATAGGAATGATGCCAAAGGGAAGGGAATATGACCGTTTGTGGAAGGAGAAGAGAGAAATGCCAAGCAATGCTGCTGTGCAATCCAAAGACATGGACCAGAGGACTGGCTTCAGATTGGAGGACGGTCTGCTTGTATACAGTAACAGGAAGGAAGACAGAATGTGGATCTGAAGACACATGGGCATTCCTTGTGATAGTTTTCTACACATCCACAAGATTTTGTAATGGACTATAATTTTAGGTCAAAAGGAGGCTTTAAAACTTGAAGAATGAAGAAAAGAGAAAGAATGAAGACTGAATGGACAAGGTAGATGAAGTATTATTGTGAGGTGGGATTAAGGATTTTCCTGGGTTTTAAAACAGACAGAGAAACAACAACAACAACAAACCAGTAAATGAGACCGGTAGCAATTGCTGTGATCTTGATTTGGGTGAACCATGTGTGTCAGAGTAGTACTGGGCTCCATAGGGTTTTCCATGGCAGCGATATGATGGAAGTGGATCAGCAGGTGTCCCCTTTGAAGTGCCTCTGGGTGGACTCACACTATCGATATTTTGAGTAGCTCGGAGTGCATTAGTCCAGTGTTAACTCGGGATGGCGAAGAGAACACATAATACAGGGTAAGTCACGTAACTTGAACAAGGCAGAGTCAGAATTTTCCTAGACACATCCAAACACTTTGAGTGAGGAAGTCACTGGGGCTGAGGTCTAGGGATCATGGTCGGTTAGCATGGTATCATTCGTAAGAATGTGTTCTACATTGTACTTTAATGAGTAGTCCCTTGGGTCTCAAAAGCTTACAAGTGGCCATCTTACATACATCTACAGGTCCCATCATTTTCTGGGCAAAAGAGAATGAAAAAAACCAAAGATAGAAACAAAATTATGGCCCCAGATGGTAACCAACCACAAGAACACTGGTTTTCTCCGGATAGTGCCAGGGTACTACCAATAGCTGCTTTCTGACATGAATCATAATAGAAGATCCCGAATACAGTGGCAGAGAAAAATGTGTAACAAAATTCAAGCTCACAAAGAAAGACCAAATTCAGTGGTCTGACAGAGATGGAAGTAGTCCTGAGACTGTGACCCCTGAATACCTTTTGGTTAGCCCGCATGGCAGTTAACCACTATGCAACCGGGGCTTCCAGGGGACACTAATTTCAGAGTAAATGTGAATCAAGAGAAACTGGAACTTATTCTTCCCTTCCAAGGAACTAATATGTGTTGCACTGTACAAACGGACTGGAAAACACAAGATTTTCTAGGCAAGTTAGGGCTACAGTCAGCCCTTTGAGAGGGTTATGCACTCTAAGCACATGTGTCTTGTTTTGTCTGGAAGTCTCCAGTCTTGAAATTGGTTTCAGGCAGCACACAGTTAGGGTTCACATGTGGAAATGTCTCTGGAATAGGGAGACCCTATCCTAAGGCCTTCAAAACTTCACAAATGGTGTTTCAAGCACCAATAGCAACAAGGAATGATCAGTTCTTCCCATCTGAGTGAGTAAGAGGAGCAGGATGTTAGCATGAATGTGCCAATACAAATAAGAGAACAAAATGAAATGTTCTCTCACTTCAGATTGGGGCATTTTGTGAGTTCATTAGAAAAAAAATTGCAAACAATATGCATGGAAACCATAAATAATTGAAAAGAGTGACATTATGGATTTGAAAAAATATCAAACACAATTTATTGAAATTAGAACAAACACGTTTTACATCTTCATAGAAAATCTAATTTCACTTTCTGGGAAAATAAAGCAGGAGCAAGAACGAGATTTTGCCTCCCTGTGACACAATGAAAATATATGTGTATACACAGAGATGCACACACAGACACACGAAAATCATCTTCAAGACTCTGGCTTTCAGACACTGAAAGAGTAATAAGTGAGAGACCGAAAGTGAGCACTACGGTGGCACTAGCCAGCTGCCCTGGGAGGCTTTTCAGGCTGCGTGATGGGCGGAGGAGCACAGCTGGAGCCCCGCAGACTCTGTAAGTTCAGGTGGCAGTGCCGAGAGCACAGAAAGACGGATGTGGTTCAAGAGCTCAGGACAAAGCACCAAGGAAGATGCTGCACGTGGCGTTATGGTTACTAGACCCCATGTTGCTCCCTGTTTGCAGACAATAATCTTGCCACTTTCTGTTTCCCTTATAAATAATGTCCATCTAGTTCTGATCAGCTAAGAAGACGAGATAAGAACTGGGGCAGTGCTCAGTTACAGCTGACTTCAGCTCACCAGCATTAAGACATTGATCTGATCATACTTGTGCAGGGCAGACTTCCAGCATCATCTGCTGTAGATCGATTGCTAAACCATCCCCAATTCTTTTTTAATGACTGAGTGAAAATGTACATTCCCATATAAATTTGCATGCCCACCTATATGCAGCTCCCACTGCTCTCCCTGCCCGGTGACAGCACACTCTTCCTCTCTACTCCATACACATCTTCTCCACCCAACACTCTCCTATCCCCTCCTCTCAATAAACTCCCCTTCCTCCAGTAAGAGGTCTGCAAGACGACATCCTACAGATGCATAAAACCTACAGATGCATAAAAACGACATCCTACAGATGCATCCCCAATTCTTTATCTCTCCCTGTATCCATGCTTTTTGCAACGTGACTTGATATCTGCTCCCGTCATGAGTTAGGGGTTATTTACCCTTCCTTTGCATGTGACGTGCTCCTGTGAATTGTGTCTGTAGAACACAGTGAATCTGAAAGAATGCTGTAAATTGTACTAGTAATGCGTCTAGGATTCAAGAAGCCCACTGTGCTCTAATTTTCTTGCTTGGAATCCTGTTAATGGCCTTCTGAACCAGCTAGGGTTAGTCTGCCAGAGAGACATGGCTTGTCACCCCAATAACCCCGGCTGATGGCCAGTCAACTATAAACGTGTGAGAGACAGGGAAGGCTAAGAAGCAGTTCCATGCGGCTGGCACAGCTCTGACATGATCTCACTTTTAACCGCTGCTCGTTTCTACTGCAGCAGCTACTCATCCCCTCCCCTTCCTTCATGGCACTTCCAAAAAATAATAAATATGGTACTCATGCAGGTATTGATTGTCTACCTCCTGCAACTGGGATGAAAGCAATATTTTTGTGGAAGACACCTAGTAAGCTCTCAATAAGTATAAATAATTTGGAGAATGAATCAATGCTTTCAAAATATTTCTTGTGTTAAAGAACAGACTTTGTTTTAGATGTAAGAGTGTTCCATGTCTGCTGAGATCTTACAATAAGCTGAGTTCCATTAACTTATGTATCACAAAGTAATAATTAAGAAAACTGTGACTTTGTATTTGATAGTAACTCATAGTGACACTACAGGACAGAGTACAATGGTCTCGTAGTGATCCCAAGGGGCAGCCAAGGGAGTCCAACTGCTGATCTTTTTGGTGAGTAGCTAAATTCTTAACCACTGCAGCACTAGGGCTCCACTCTCCTAGTAATACTGGTGCAGAAATAGTACTAGTTTTACATGACATGAGCGTGTGAATTCAAATTACAGCAGCCCAAGGAACCATGGAGGACAGTGGTGGTTCAGTGGGTAGAATTTCGCCTCCACATGGGAGACCCGGGTTCAATTGCTGGCCAGTATACCTCACGTGTATCCAGTACCCTTGAGTATGAGGACATAATGTGCTGCTGTGATGCTGGTCAAGTCTCAGTGGAGCTTCCAGACTAACAGAAACTTGAACATCCAGTGATCTCCCTCTCATCAGTCAATGAAGGAAAACCATATGAATCACCAAATTCTGATCCCTTTGTGCATGAGGCTTCCATGGATCAGGGAGCAACCTGACAGCAACTAACAAGAAAGAACCACAAGGTCCTTCAGCCATCAATTTATTCTCAGGTACCTAAGAGATGGACTCAATAAGGAAGATGACAATTAATGAAAACATGACATGAGAATATGATCAAATATTTCTAGAGTGATGGATTTAGTGAATTAGAGATTTGCCTTTGAAAGGATGAGATGCCGCTGAGAGAAATGGAGAGTGTAAAGGGCGGTAAGCAAGAGAGAGAGTAGGAAAATCCTCTGAGTGACAAGGATCAGAAACGCAGGTCTGGGACACAGGATTTGTGGAAGGAAACAGAAGGAGGAACACTGTCTTCTTTGAGGCAAGTCTGGAATATGAAGGTCAAGGGTTCAATATTGAGAAGGTCAAGAGGTGGGAGAGTGTGGAAAGTATAGAAAACGACGTATGAAACTCACTAGACCCTGCACCAGAGCAGCTGTGTGGTCTCTCTCTGTGAAACATGCAGGTTCCTGCGAAACGATGGTTTTCAGCACTTTACAGTCATCTTACACAACAGAGTGACTCCAAATGAAACAAGCAAAAACCTCCATGTCCCTTCATTTCCTCCTAGGCCTTGCAAAAAACCCAGGATTTAGAGAGGCGATGAGCCTTTGGAGAGACAGAGGAAGCAGGCATGTTCAGGGCTGAGCAGAAAGGAAGCAGCTGGGACAGTGAAGACTCGCAGGCCTGCAGCCCTGGGGAGGAGGTTTGTGTTCGAGGCTGAAGCACTGTGGGAGGAGTGTTATAATACTGCTGACAATAATAAACTGCAGCATCTTCAGCCTGGAAGCTGCTGATGGTGAGGGTGTAGTCTGTCCTAGACCCACTGCCACTGAACCGGTTGGGGACCCCAGATGCCCGGTTAGATGTACCATAGATGATGAGCTTAGGAGCCTGTCCTGGTTTCTGCTGGTACCAGGCTAAGCTCCTATAAATATTCTGACTGGCCTTACAGCTGATGGTAGCCGTTTGTCCTGGAGACACAACCAGAGAGGCTGGAGACTGGGTCATCACAATGTCCCCACTGGCACCTTGAAATCACAAATGGACGGTTATCATAAGTATATACCTGTAGACACTTTATCACAGAAAGATTAAAATTTCCTATTTAAATGTATTTCTTAGTGATATGTGTCAGCACATAATTGATTCCATTTTGAAAATAAACATCATTTCCCACTTCATATTAAAATCATTTTCAATCCTGCAAAGATGCAGCTATAGAAGAATTCAGGCACTTTTAAGTTTCTCACCAGAGGCCCAGAGCAACAGGGACAAGGGGAACAGAGTCTGCGGCACCATCTTGCTTCCTCTGTCTGCCTGATGCAGCTCAGCTCACATGGCAAAAGCCCGGTTTATAAAATCTGCACAGCCAGCCCGGGCCTGGAGGGGCCTATGCAAAACAGTCAGCGAGCTTGGAAGCAAGTTAATGGACAATAGGTTGTAAAAGAAGCCAATGTAAATTGAGAACCAAAATATCATCTTAGGAAGTATAATTCAATGATTAGAAAAGATAGAAATTAGCATTGAGGTTGTAATATCAACTTGGAAGTTCTACATGCAGTTGCAGATTGCTCGATGATCTAATCAGTTGCCTCTATTTCATTTATTTCTTTTTATTGTGCTTTAGGTGAAAGTTTACATCTTGTCATGGATTTAATTGTGTTCCCCCTAAAACGCGTGTAGCAATTTTTGTGGGCCATGATTGCTTGTGTTATGTGTGTTCTTCTGTGTTTTAAATCCAGCCTCTCTGATGTTAATGAGGAAGGAGGGTTGGCAGCTGTGTTGGTGAGGCTGGACTGAATGTTTAAGATGGCATGGTGACTTTGGGCAGTCTCTTGAGATATAAGGAAAGAGGAAGCAAGCAGAGAGCTGAGGACCTCATGCCATCAGGAAAGAAGAAGTGCCTCGAGTGTATCTTTTGGAACCGGGGTCCTTACTCTTCAAAAGCTTCTAATCCAGTACAGGGTTGATGAGAAGATCATTCCTCCAAGCACAAGAGAGAAAGCCTGTTCCCAGAGCTGATGCTCTGACTTTGGACCTGTAGCCTACTGCACTGTGAAATAAAATACATTTGTTTGTTAATACCATCCACTTGTGGTATTTCTGCTAGAGCAGCAGTAGATGATTAAGAAGCGGCTGAAGTTAGTTTCTCATACCAAAATTTATACACACATTGCTACTGACTTTCTTTATTTGTTATCTCTACAATGTCAAGTCTTCATGTGAAATAAAACATATTATTAAATGGGTGCAGTTTCTGTAAGGGCTGAGCAAGATTTCTGGGACCTACAATCATGATCAAATGAACAAAACAAAACAAAACCTAACCAAAAATTCTGGTAAAATACATGAGAAGAAAAAGGGAGAGAAAAGAGGACAATAAAGAACTTCTGGCTCTGTTTTTGGTAAAATTTATGGCTCCAACTATTTGATCTGTAAAGACACTTTTATCTGAAAACCTTCTTGCCCAATATCTTGCCATCAAGTCAAATCTGGGTCATAGTGACCCTGTAAGAAGAATACTTTAAAGACATTGTGAACACTGAGATTGAATCCCATGGCTCTGCAAAGAGCCAGAGAAACCGAAGACAAGCCCAGCATTTGTCCATGAGACAAGGAGTCCCAGGGACCCTCTATTGAGCTAGGGCCTAAGGGTGCACTAAGTGTAAAGTAAGTGTGAACCAAAGAGAAGCTGGAGCCTATCCTTCCATTCCTAGGGACTGGTGAGATGTGCTTTGAAGAAATAGTCAGGGAAAGACAAAGAAGATTTCCTTGGGGAGTTGTGGCTGCCATCAGCCCTTAAGAGGATTTCTTACCCCAGTATGCATATTCTAGGTGGCCTGGAAGTCAGCAACCTTGAAACTCATTACGTGTATCACAGCAGTACAGTCCACCAATAGAAGCCTCTCTGGAAGAAGGCAGACTCATCCTAAGTCCTCAGGAAACCTCACATATGATGTTTCCAGGGCTGATACCAACAAAGATCATAGATTCTTGACATCCAAAAAAGTAGGATAACAAGGATACGAATACGAATGTGAGGCAACAGAAATTTCAGAGAATGAAAGGGGTTCTGCTCACTTAATAGATTTGGGCATTAGGTGAGTTTATTTAAAAAAAAAAAAACACAACAGAAAACAGGAGAAACAACGTGGGTGTAAGGCTGAAGGAACTGAAAAAGATAACAGTGCAGATTGAGAAAGAAGCCGATACAATTTCCAGAAATCAGAGATAGAACAACTGAAATTTTGAATCTCAGTGGAAATCCCAATTTCACCTCCAGGCAAGATAGAATAATAACAAGGATAGGGTTTTCACACAAAACAACCTATATTGTATATATACATATATGCACATACACACACATACAAACACACTTACATGATTTTCAAGACCCTGACCATCAGGCACTAAAGGGCACTGATAACTGAAGAGACAGAAATCAAAATGAGCATTATGATGAAACTGGCCAGTGGTCCTTGGAGAGTTTTCAGGTTGCACCACAAGAAGAAGGAACACAGGTGGAGCCCAGCAGACTCTGTAACTTGAGAGGACAAGGCTGACAGTCCAGAAATACTGAAGAGGTTAGAGTCTCTGGACAAAGTACCAAAGAACGGTTATCTGCTGAGAGAGAACTACAGATATAGGTGAACGGTGCCTTTGCCATTTAGAATATATGTAAAACCACTGTCGTGGATTGAAGTGTGTCCCACCAAAAATATGTGTAACCATGTGCCTGAGCCATGATTCCCAGTGTCTTGCAACTGTCTTCATTTTGTGGTTTTCCTATGCTGTATGTGAAAGGATTAGAGTGGGACTGTAAATCACTTCATAGAATCACCTCCCTGCTCCACTGTCAAGGGAGTTTCCCTGGAGTATGGTTTGCCCCACCCTTAATCCTTTCATCCTGCAAGAGATAAAAGGAAAGGGAAGCAGGCTGAGAATTGGGAACCACACACCATCAAGCAAAGAGCACCGGGAGAAGAGAACGCCCTTCAGACCTGAGGTTCCTGCACCAAGGCGCTCCCTGGACAAAGATTAATACAACATCGGACTTTCCTCCAGAGTCGACAAGGGGGAGACCCTTCCCCTGGAGCGCACATCCTGAATTTGGACTCGTAGCCTACCAGACTGTGTAAGAATAAACTTTCCTTTGTTAAAGCCATCCACTCTGTGGTATTTCTGTTAGAACAGCCCTAGCTGACTAAACAACCACAATGCATGGCAAGAATGGCATAAAGCCAGGGAAGGAAGAAATGGACTATACCATCGTAAGTTTCTAATCTGCCTGTGAAGGGGTATTTTACTTGAAGATAGACTATGAGAAGTTGAAATTGTATATTACAAACTCCAAAGCATTTACTAAAATAGCAAAACAAAAAATCATAGCTAATAAGCTAAAGGAAGAATTGAAAAGGAATCATGACAAATACTCAGTCCATAAGAAGACAAAAGAAAAAAGGCAAAAGGGAACATACAACACGTAGAACAAACAGAAGACAAATAGCAAAATTCAAAAGAGTGACCACTCTAACACTAATCAAAAAATTCCTTCAGTGACTATTGTAATATTAGATCCAATAGATTTCATAAAGACTACAATCTGGAATAAAGAAGGGAATTTTGTAATGAACAAGAAGTCAATTAATCAAGAGGATAAAATAATAATAAACATGTACATGAGTAACTCACTTCCATGACTGTGATAATTTCAGGAATCTATTTCATGTCCGATGTCAAATTGTCTGTTTTGTAGATACAGAATTGATTTCATGTTAATTTTATTTCCATAAATGTGTTTGCCTTCATTCACAGTCTTTATAAAGCAAGCAAAAACACAGAGACTCTTCCTGTGTTACAGAGAGTAGACTGCCTTTTTTAGCTATGTATCTAAAAGAGCACTGTTGCCTCTTCACATACAACTCAAGGACTACTGAATACTTTAGCTTTGTAGATTTTCCTACTGAGGTACATGTTATAGTCATATATTTTCAGGAGCCCTGGCGGCACCTTGGTTAAGTGCTTGGCTGCTAACCAAAAGGTTAGCATTCCTCTGTATATATTTTCTACCCTGAAAAACATTATCTTATCTCATACAACTCAAAGGCTTCCCTACTTATTCCCGTGTTTTACTTCTTTCTTGCTATACCTCTGTTTTACCTATCTGTTGTTGTGTACCTAGTTGCCCAAATTCTGCAGCTTAAAACACCAATAAACATTTATTTTTGCACAGTGCTTCTGTGAGTCAGAAACCCTGATGGTATTGTTGTTAAGTGCTGTATCTGCTAACTGAAATTTCAGCAGTATGAGTCCTCTATGGCTCCCTTGGAAACTGTGTGCGGTAGTTCTACTCCCTAGGGTTGTTCTGAGTAGGAATCAATTCCACGGCAGTGGGTTTGGGTTTCTGCAAATCTGGAATTTGGGACTGTCTTAGGCAGAGTGGACTTGACAGTCCAGTTCAAGTAGCTGAGGAATTTTTAATTTTTGTCTTTGCCGGTTGCAAACATACAGATGAGAATCCAAATGTCTGTCTTACATATTTCTTGTGGTTCTTTTGTGAGATATGCAATGATCTATAGGCTGTGTGCTTAAAAATATGAAGCCTTGATTAAATGATACAACAACTCTGATGTAGCAACTGTCTTTGGAGACTACGTGGAGAATGGCCTGAATTGCTGTTGAGTTTCTATTGGTACCACACCTCCTAATCAGTGGTCTCCGTCTTGCAGGGCCTGGGCCCTAACTGGGCAACACTCCCTCGGGCTGGTTACATCTCAGCACAGAAACGTCAGGCCTAACGGTTCGCAGTTTCCAGCACTGCTTTCTTGGTGGTATGAGTTTCTCCTGTCCCTCCAATTTCTTTTCTCTTCCATATCTCCAGAGTGACCAGCCCAAGACACAACCCAGTCCTGTAGATCTCATTCAAGTAACTGCGACTAACCCATCTTATTTAATCATGGTGATAGAAATTACAACACACGGAAAGGTGTCATCACATGGTGGAAAGTCACATAGTCATGGGAATCATTGCCATGATATTTTCCAGTACTACGATTCAAATGCATTCAATTTTCTTCTGCCTTCCTTTTCATTGTCCAGCTTTCCCATGAGTAGGAGGTGATTGAAAAGACCATGGGTTGAGCCAGGTGCACCTTACTCACCAGTGCTCCGTTTATGGTGCTCAAATCTGCAGGTCTGAGTTAAGGGTGGGATCAGGGTGAGTGGTCCTTTAATGCCTAGAACCAGGTGATCTGATGGGGAAATCCTTGAACCCCAAATTTGTGGTTATATGTCTTATAATGTGGTCTTTTCTGGTTTTCTTTCTGAATATGGATGCAATGAAAAACTCTTTTCTTTGATTCTCAGTCAAAACTAAGATATGATTTTGTTATAAAATAATATCCTGTTACAGTTTCAGGAGTGAATATGTATTCCTTTTATTGATTTAACTTACATGGAAATTTTTGTCATGTTCAAATCACTAAGTCTAATATATTTGCAAACAAAATTGTACTTCCAGATGGCCGTAACATGGGTCTCTGATACCAAATGTCCCGTTACTAGTTTCAGTAGTGATGGTGCTTGTAGTATTTTCTGCAGTTTTTTTGTGGTTGCATTTGTTGTTGTCAGGTGCCACTGAGTTGGTTCTGACTCACAGTGACCCTGTACGACAAGGGAGAACTGCTCCTAGAGTTTCTAAAGTATGCCTGGTAGATGTGAACTGCTGACATCTTGGTCAGCAGCCATAGCACTTAACCACTGCAGCCCCAAGGTTTTCTTCTGGTGTTAGTGTTATAGTGATAGTGGTAACCATTTAAAGACATGAGCCTTGCTCTCAGAGGTATAAGTGGAATAGATGCAGACATTAAAGGATGCCACAAAACGCTAAATTCGAGGTAGAAAATGTATTCATGAGGGCAATTAGGAAAGACCCTCTAAGCCTCTTTTATCTCTACCCTATACATAGTGGAAAGATCTGACAGTTTTTGCTGGCAGATGACATGATTAAATTTACTTCTTAGAAAGAGCCCTCTGATTTCAGTGGCTGGCCAGGTAGACTTTGCTCCTATTTTCTTGGTGTAAATGAGTGAGCACTTCCAGTGCTGTATCCATTTGTTGAAACATCTTGATTGATAGTCTGTCAACTCCTGGAGCCTTGTTTTTTGCCAGTGCCTTTGACTTCTTTCTTCAGTACCATCAGTTCCTGATCACATGCTGCTTCTTCACATGGCTGAACGTCGACCAGTTCTTTCTGGTCTAATGATTTGTGTATTCCTTCCATCTTCTTTTGATGTTCCCTGAATCATTTAATATTTTCCCTGTAGAATCCATCACGATTGCAACTCAAGACTTGAATTTTTTTCTTCAGTTCTTTCAGTTTGAGAAATGCAGAGTGTGTTTTTCCCTTTCAGTTTTCTATTTCCAGCTCTTTGCATTTGTCATTATAATACTTTGTTTTGTCTTCTTGAGCTGGCTTTTGAAATCTTCAGTTCTTTTATTTTGGGATTCCTTCCTTTTGCTTCAGCTGTTTGACATTTGAGAGCAAGTTTCAGAGTCTTTTGTGACATCCAATTTGGTCTTTTGTATGAAATTTACTTTCTAAAAGATAACTCTGATTTCATGGTGTACAATTTGGAGAGAGGCAAGACCAGTTAGGAAACTGTTTCAGGAACCCAGCTATGGCTTGGTCTAAGATAGTACGAAAGAGATACCAGTTAGGGGACCACTGCTATGGTCCGGGCTAGTGGCAATGACTACTTTGGTGGATGGTAGTAGGAGGGTGTGAGGAGAGGTTTATTTGGACAACAGGATCAACAATCTACGGAGAGATTTTATGAGGTGCAATAGATGAAATGTGGGTCTTAAAATGAGTCCACGGCTTTTGTCTGAGTAACCAGAATATGGACTTAACATTTACTTAAACAGAAACGTTGTTGGAGAAGGAGATTTGGAGATAAGGGCTGGGAATTTTGTTTTGAACATTTGAAGTGTGAGATGTGCATTTGACCTCCATATGTGGCTGTCAGGTAGACCATTAGGTTTATGAGTTTGACATTCAGGCAGTAGATATGGACTGGAGGTTTCAATCTGACAACGAACAAAATGAGTATTGTATAGATGGTTAACTGAAGAGGCCCAGGGACTGAGCTCTGAGGCAGGGCAGATGTGGAGGAACCATCGAAAGAGTCTCAGAAAGAGTGGTATGGACGGATGACAAAACAGAGAGTGACACCCAGGAGTTCAGTATAGAGACTGTATCAAGAATAAGAATTTATCAATGTGTGAAATTTTACTGAGGGGTACTGTAAGAGGAGGACTAGGATGGGACCAATGGCTTTGGCAGTGTAGTGCTTACAGTGACATTGAGTAGAGCAGTGAGAAATGAGGGAAACTACCTGGATTTGAGTCTGGTGACTCTGCAATTTTCTCAGTGAGCTTTATGGCAAAGCAGAAGTGTGAAACAGGGCATAAGTGGTGGGAGATGTGAGATCAACACAGCTTTTCAAATGATATTTACATGCTGATGGGAATGATGACTAAGAGAAGGGGACATGACTGTTTGAGGAAGGAGTGGAGAGAAATGCCAAACGATGCTCTTGAGCAGTCCAGAGACATGAGCCAGAGGACTGGCTTCAGACAGGAGGACTGTCTGCTCATCTGCAGTTAACAGGAAAGAAGACAGAATGTGGAGATATCAGTGAATCTGAAGATATATGTGAGTTTCTTATGGAAGTTTACTTCTAAGCTAAGAGGTGAGGTAACTGACTATAAATTTAGAAAGAAAAAGGCTTTCAAAGCTGAAGAATGAAGAAAAGAGAACAAGTGAAGACCAAATAGACCAGCTAAATGGAGTATGATCACGAGGTAGGGTTAAAGATTCCCCTGATGTGTAAAAACACACAAACAAATGAACAGCAACAATAACAAGACAAAGACAAAAACAAAAACAAATGAACCAAAAAAAACCCACTAAACAAAAACAGTTGTAGTTGATGTCACCTTGGCGAACCACACGTGTCAGAACAGTACTATGCTCCTTCAAGTTTTCAGTGACGATGGCAGCAGATCAGCAGGCACAGTCTTTGAAGTGCCACTGGATGGATTCACACTGCCAACATTAGATTAGCTGAGAGTGTGTTAGTCAAGTGTTAACTTTGATGAAGGAAAAGAGACTACATAATATAATGTAAGGCACACAACTTCAATAAGTCAAAGTCACAGTTTTTCTAGACCCATCCAAATACTTTGAGTGATAAAGTTACTGGGACTGAGGTCTGGCAGTCATGGTCTTTTGGGGACATCTAGGTCAGTTAGCATCCTAAAGTTCATAAAAAATATGTTCTACATGGTACTTTGGTGAGTAGTGTCTGGGGTCTCAGAAGCTTGTGAAAAACAAAGACACAAGGAAAAATATAGCCCAAAGGACTAATGGACCGGAAGAAACACAGGTTTCTCCATCTAGAGCCCAGAAGTGCTGGAGAGTGTCAGGTTGCTACCACCAACTACTTCTTGACAAGAGGGTCCTGACAGTAGGAGAAAAAACATATAATAAAATTCAGACTCACAAAAGAAGACCATTCTTACTGGTCTGTCAGAGCTAGGAGTAGCCCTGAGACTATGGCTGCTGACCACCTTTTGGTTAGCTCACATGACAGCTAACCACTATGTCACCAGGGCTTCCAAGGGGACACTAAGTTCAAAGTAGTTGTTATTCAAATAGAAACTGGAACTTATCTCTCCCTTCCTGGGAACTGCTAAGTGTTGTGTTGTGGAAATGGACTGGAACAGACAGTGAAGATTTCCTACGGAAGTTATGGCTACAGTCAGCCTTTGAATAGGTTTTGTACTCTAAGTATGCATGTTCTAGTTGGTCTGGAGCTGTCCAGGCCTGAAATTGGTTTCAGGTATCCCAACGGTACGGTCTACAAATGGAAGCCTCTCTGGGAGAGGGAAAACCTGAAAAATCTCACAGAAGATGATTCAGGGGCCGACAAGAAGTTACAGATTCTTTATATCTACGTAAACAAGGTAAATAGGGTAGCAAATGAATGTGACAAAAGAAATAACAGAGAATAAGACATCTGAAAATCGAGCCCACAAACTTGTTCCAAGTACTACGTACATCATTGCTGCATATCACTATGGTGACCTTTGAAGTACTTCCCTTGAGAAGCTATGCACTGATGCTAGTGCCTAGTCTATCCTTCAAAGCAAATTTGGAACTCTTTCTGGCATGGCCATTGGGCACAGTGGCAAGGTGATAAGTGAACTAAACTGTATAGCTGTCTATGAGGGAGTATTTAGTCAGATAACAAATAACTGTATTGGAACACCCTCCCTGCTCACCTGATCTGGCCCTCAATGACTTTCTCCTTTATCCCAAGATAAAGGAAAGATTGAAGGGAAGATATTTTGATGATAGTCAGGACATCAAGGGCAATACAATGACAGCTCTGATGGCCTTTCCAGAAAAAGAATTCCAAAATTGTTTTGAAGGGTGGACTATGCATAGCTTCCCAAGGGGAGTATTTTGGAGATGACTGTAAAAACATTCAGTAATGAGGTATGTAGTACTTTTTCTAGGATGATGTTTTAGTCAGCTAGTGCTGCTCTAACAGAAATATCACAAAGTGGATGGCTTTAACAAAGGGAAGTTTATTCTTCCTCAGTCTGTTAGGCTACAAGTCTAAATTCAGGATGTCTGCTCCAGGGGACATCCTGGAGGAAACTTCAGTATTGCATCAGTCTTTGTCCAGGGAGTGCGTTGGCACAGGAACCTCAAGTCTGAAGGACACGCTCTTCTCCTGGTGCTGCTTTATTGATGGTGTGAGGTTCCCAATTTGATGCTTGCTTCCCTTCCCTTTTATCTCTTGTAGGATGAAAGGATTAAGGGTGGTGCAAGCCATGCTCCATGGAAACTCCCTTTACAGTGGAGCAGGAAAGTGATCCTATGAAAGGATTTATAGTCCCACCCTAATATTTTAAACACAGCATAGGAAAAACACAAAATGGAGGACAATCACAAAATATTGGGAATCATGGCCCAGCCGCATGGCTACACATATTTTTGGGGGGGACACAATTCAGTCCATGACAGATGAGTTCGTGAACTTATTTGGCAGTCCTCATAAAAGCAGTTGTTGTCTCACTTCAGATTGGGGCATTTTGTGAGTTCGTTAAAGAAACATATTACAGAGTATGTGTGCAAAGTGTAAGTAATTGCAGAGTGACACTGTAGATTTGAGAAAGTATCAAGAAGAATTTTTTGAAATTAGTGACTGAACAAACAATATTTTACATCTCTGTAAAAGATGTAATTTCACTTCCAGTGAAAATAAAGCAGTAACAAGAACAAGACCATGCCTCCATGTGACATGACCAAATAGATCTGTATACACAGACATGAACACACAGAGACATGCTCACACAGAGACACACTCACACATAGACATGCACACACACAGACATGCACGCATGCAGACATGCACACACAGGCACACACACAGAAATGCACACTTGAGACATGCACACACAGACACGCACACACACAGATGTGCACACACACAGACATGCGCACACATGCAGACGTGCGCACACACGCACACGTGTGCACACACGCACACGTGCGCACACACAGATAATTTTCAAGACTCTGGACATAAGGCCTGATTAGAGATTGAAAACAGGCGCACGGAGAGTGAGCGCTATGATGGTACCAGCCAGCTGCCCTGGGAGAGCTGTCAGGCTGCACCACTGGGAGGAGGAGCAGAGGTGGAGCCCAGCAGACTCTCCAAGTTGAGGTGGCTGGGCTGAGAGTCCAGAGAGACTGACGTGGTTCAAGTTCTCAGGACAAAGTACCAAGGAAGAAGACACTGCATGTGGCCTTATGATGGCTAGACCCGTTGTTGCTCCTTGTCTATCCAGACAATAATCTTTCCTGTTTCTTTTTCCCTTGCAATTAGTGTCCATCTTATTTCCCTCAGCTAAGAAGACAGAACGAGAACTGGGGCAGTGTTCTGTTACAGCTAATTTCCTCACCAACATTAAGACATTGATCTGATCATACTTTTGCAGGGTAGCCTTTCATCACCAACTATAGCAGATCAATTGCAAAACCCTCCCCAATTCTTTATCTCTTCCTGGGGCCATGCTTTTTTGCCAAGTGACTTTGCATCTGCTCCTATCAGGAGTTATTCACCCTTCCTTTGAATATGAGCTGCTCTTATGCATTGTATATCTCTATAGAATACATCAAACCTGAGAGAAGGCAGTAAATTATAGCAATACTGTGTCTAGGATTCAAGAAACCTTGTGTGCGCTTGTTTTTTTTTACTTAGAAACCTGTTAATTGCCATCTGAACAAACTGGATTTAAGCAGCCAGAGAGAGACGACTTATCACTGCAATAGCCCCAGCTGATGACAGCCAAAGCCAGCCAAGTGCCATCGATTCAGATCCATCCCATAGCTGATGACAAGTCAACTATAAACACTTACCAGACAGGAAAGGCTCAGGAGAAGTTCTGTAGCAGCTAGCACAGCATAGACGTTATCCTACTTTTAACTGCTGCTCACTGTTTCCACAGCAACCTCTCACCCCCTCCCCATTATTTTTCCTCATGGCACTTCCAAAAGCTATTACATATGTTACTGATTCAGGTGTTGACTGTCTGCCTCCCCCAACTAGGATGAAAGCAATATTTTTGTGCCGGCCACCCAGTAAGCTTTCAATAAGTATGTCTTGAAGAATGAATCAATATTTCAAAAATATTTCCCATGTTAGAGAAGAGGCCTTGTTATATAAACATGAGTGTTCAGTTTCCTGACCAAGTCTGCTGAGATCCTACGTGAAGCTCAGTTTGATTAGCCTATGTGTTACATAATAATAATAATTTTAAAAAGTTACTTTGGATTTGATTGTGACTTACAATGACCCTATAGGATACAGTACAACTGCCCCGTAGTGTTCCCAAGGAGCAGCTGGTAGATTTTGAACTGCTGATGTTTTTGGCTAGCAGCTAAGCTCTTAACCACTTCAGCAGCAGGGCTCCATTTCCGTAATCCCAGCAGTGCAGCAGTAGTACTAGAATATCAGGAGTTTTGCTATTATTGCATGACATGAGCATTTGAATTCCAATTACAGCAGACCAAGGAACCATAGGATACAATGTGGTTCAATGGGTGGAATTTTGCCTTCACATGGGAGACCTGGGATCAATTACTGGTCAGTATACATCATGTGTATTCACCACCCTTCAGTATGAGCAGAGAACACGCTGCTGTGACAGTGACCAAGTCTCAGTGGAGCTTCCAGACTTTCGTAAACTTAAAGACCCAATGACATGTTTCTCATAAATCAGTGAAAACCCTATGGACCCTGAAGGTCTGATCCCACTGTGCATGAGATTTCTGTAGATCAGGGACCAACCTGACAGCAGCTAAGAGGAAAGAACCATGAGATCCTTTAGCTATCAGATCAGTCTCAGGCAACCAAGAGATGGATTTAATGAGGAAGATGACAATTAATAAAAAAATGTCATGGCAATATGATCAAATATTTCTAGAGTGATAGTGAGTTAGGGATTTGCCTTTGAAAGAATGAGGTTCCGCTGAGACAAATGGACAGAGGAAAGGACAGTAAAATAAGAGGTAGAGTAGGAAAACTCCTTCAGTGACATGGATCAGTAAAGCAGGGCTGGGAGCCAGGACATACGGAAGGAAACAGAAGAGGAAAACTTGCTTCTCTGAGGCCAGTTTGAGTACCAAAGTCAAGGGTTCAGTACTGAGTAGGTCGAGAGCTGGCAGGGTGTGGCAAGTGCAGAGAAGAAAGAAGATGAAGAGAAGAAGGAAATAAAATTGGAACACTGCAGAATGAAGAAGGCATAATGAAAAGAGAATCGGTCTCTCATAGCGCCTGTACCCTGCTCCAGAACCTTCGTGTGATCTGTCTCTGTGAAATATGCTGTTTCCTATGAAGTGATAAGATGTTTTTCAGCACTTTACAATCATCTTAGACAAACTAATGACTCCCAGTAAAACAAACAAGGACAGCTGTGATGGGGCAGACAATGTCGAGTCCCAGTGACAACATAGGAAAAAGAGGGGTGTACCTCAAGAATTCCAGAAAAGACTTCAACTGATGGTCCAGCAGCCTGGGGGCTCCCCTGGGAGCACAGCTTTTAGACCTGCTGCTGTCCCTGACCAGAAAACATTACCGAGGTCAGCTCTTCAGACAGGAATTGACTGGATTCAGGGACAAAACGCAACCATATGGTGTGTGTACTGTATGGTTCTATGAATCTACACGCTGTCCTACTGCCCTCCTACTAGAAGGGAGAGGAGAGGGTAGAGAGGCAGGGATAGGTGATTGCTGAGAGTGTATGACATGTACAGAACGGCAAGGAGGAGTGTGCTATCTATCACCAGGCAAGGAGAGCAGAAGGAGCTGCAGATAGACAGACATGCAAATTTAATTCGGATTATATACTTTCACTCAGCCACACAAACACGCACACACAAAAACAAAAAAACCCATGTCCCTTCGTTTCCTCCTATGTCTTACATAAACCCCAGGAATTACTGAGGAGATGAGGCCTTTGAAGACGCAGATGAAGCGTGCATGATCAGGGCTGAGCAGAAAGGAAGCAGCTGGGCAGAGAAGACTCAGAGGCCTGCAGCCCTGGGGAGGAGGTTTGTGTTCGAGGCTGAAGCACTGTGGGAGGATAGCTATAATACTGCTGACAATAATAGTCTCCAGCATCTTCAGCCTGGAAGCTGCTGATGGTGAGAGTGAAGTCTGTCCCTGATCCACTGCCACTGAACCGGTCAGGGACCCCAGATTCCCGGCTAGATGCACCATAGATGAGCAGCTTAGGAGCCTGTCCTGGTTTCTGCTGGTACCAGGCTAAGTTGCTATAAATATTTTCACTGGCCTTACAGTTGATGGTCACTGTTTCCCTTAGAGACACAGTCGAGGAGACTGGAGACTGGGTCATCACAATGTCCCCACTGGCACCTGAAATCATAAATGGACAGTTATCATAAGTATATACTTATAAGCACTTTATCACAGACTGATTCAAATTTCCTATTTAAATATGTTTTCTAGTGATAATATATGTCAACACATGATTGAGTCCATTTTGAAAATAAACATCATTTCCCACTTAATATTAAAATCATTTTTCAATTCTGCAAAGATACTTCTCTAAAAGAATTGAGGCACTTTTAAGTTTCTCACCAGAGGCCCAGAGCAGGAGAGACGCGAGGAGCAGAGTCTGTGGCACCATCCTGCTGGCCCTGCCTGCCTGACGCAGCTCAGCTCCCATGGCAAAGGCCTGTTTATAAAATCTGAGCAGCCAGCCTGGGCCTGGAGGGGGCTATGCAAAGTAATCAGTGATCTTGGACACAAATTAATGGGCAATAGGTTGTGAAAGTAGTTAATGTAAATGAAGAACCAAAAATATCACGGGAAACACAATTCAATGATTAGAAAAGACAGAAGTTAGTACTGACGTTATGTCAACTTAGAAGTTCTACAGCTACAGATCACTGAATGATCTAACTAGGTGCCACTCTTTTATTTACTTATTTTTGTTATTCTTTAGATGAAAGTGTACAGCTTGTCATGGATTTCATTATGTTCCCCCTAAAATGTGTGTAATTTGTGTAGGTGTGATTCCTATTTTGTGTTGCGTTTCTGTGTTGTAAATCCTGCCTCTATGATGTTAATGAGGAAGGAGAGGTGGCAATTGTGTTGGTGAGACAGAACTCAAAGTGTGAGAAAGTGTGGTGCTTTGATGTAACCTCTTGGGGTACAAAGGAAGGGGAAGCATGCAGAGAGCTGAGGACCTCACATCATCAGGAAAGAAGAAGTGCCTGGAATGTGTCTTTTGGACTCGGTGTGCTGACTCTTCAAAAGCCACCGGTTCTGGAAAGGATTGATGATAAGGTCCCTCCTCCATCGTCAAGACGGAAAGCCTTCCCGTGGAGCTGATGCCCGGAATTTGGACCTGTAGCCTACTGCACTGTGAAACAAAATATGTTTGTTCGTTAAGACTGTCCACTCGTGGTATTTCTGTTACAGCAGTAGTAGATGATTACGATGCGGCATAAGTTAGTCTTTCATACCAAGATTTATATACACATTGTTATGTGACTCTAGATGCTATCTCCACAATGTCAAACCTTCGTTTGAAATAAAAAATATTGTTAAATGGGTTCAGTTTCCAAAAGTGGTGGGCTGGATTCCTGGGACCAACAATCATGGTGAAATGGAAAAAAAATAAAAAAATAAAAATTTCTGGTAAAATACAAAGGAAGAAAATAGGAGAGAAGAAGAAGGAAAATAACAAGGAGGTTTGGGCTCCATTTTTGATAAAATTTGTGGCTCAAACTATTTGATCTTTGAAGCTACTTTTATCCAAAAACCCTTTTGCCTAATTCCTTGCCATCAAGTCAATCCTGACTCATAGTGACCCTGTAAGAAGGACATTCTAAAGATACTGCAAACACAGAGACTGAATTCCATAGCTCTGCAAAGGCCGGAGAAGCGTTAAGAGAAGCCCAGCACTCCTCTGTGTGGCCAGTCTGGGGACCCTGAACTGAGATGGGCCTGAAGGGGGCAGTACAGTGTGAGCCAAAGAGAAATGAGCCTATCCTTCCATTTCTAGGAACTAATAAGAGGTACATTGAAGAAATAGGAAAACACAGACAAGGTTTTCTTGGAGAGTGCTGAGAGCATTTTTCACTCCAAATATCCATGTCCTAGGTGATCTGGGACTTCCAATCTAGAAGTGGGTTTCAAGTACCACAGCAGTAGGCCCAGAAATGCAAGCCTCTCTGCAAGAGGTCACACCTATCCTAAGTCCTCAAAAACCTCACAAATGGTATTTCAAGGGCCAATACCAAGAAGAAATTACTCATTATTAAAATTCAAGAAAGATGATTAGGGTATAAACATAATGTGACAACAAATAGCAGAGAACAAAAGGAGTTGTACTCACACTTAAGATCTGAGCATTTTGGGAGTTCATTGAAAAAATAAATTGCAAACTGTATGTGTGCAAAACATAAGAACTGAAGAGAATGACACTGTACATTCGAAAATGAAGCAAACAGAACTTCTAGAAATTAGTGATAGAAGAAACAACATTCTAACTCTCAGAGAAAATCTACCTTCACTTCCAGGAAGGCTCAAGCTCTAACAAGAATCATGATTTGTTTCCACGGGAAACAACAAAAAGAAATGTATACTCACATACGTGCATGTGCCTGCACACACACAACTGCAAATAGTTTTCAGAACCCTGTCCATTAGGCACTGAAAGAGAGAGAGAAATGAGAGACAGGAAGCGAGCACCATGAGGGCACTAGCCAGCTGCCCTGGGGGAGCTGTCAGGCTGCGTCACAGAGAGGAGCATTGCTGGAACTCGGGAGACTCTGTTGAGGGGACAGAGCGGAGGGTCCAGAAAGAGAAGTGGCTCAACTTTTCAGAAGGAAATACCAAAGAAGATGCAGGGAGAGGGCTGCACAGAGATGTGGCTGGTGTCTTTGGAGTTTATAATACATATAAAAATCCTCTCATATGTCTTCTGATCTACTGGCGTCCCCTAACTCTGTCTTCCTCCTCTTACTGTAGATGAGCAGACAGTCCTTCTGTTTGAAGCCTCTTCTCTGGCCCATGCCTCTGGCCTACTCAAGAGCATTGCCTGGCAATTCTCTCTTTCTTTTTTCAGGAATATTCACATTCTATTTAGTATCATTCCCCTAAGTGTGCAAATAAGACTACAAGCTCTGTTGATCTCCTACCTCCTTGCAGTTACGCCCTGTTGCACTCTTCTTCTCTTCCACAAAGCACAAAATTCTGCATTCCTGTAGAGTCAATTCCAACTCATAGCAGCACCATAGGCCAGCACAGAACTGCCCCCTAGAGTTTCCAAGGAGCACCTGGAGGATTTTGGCAGCTGACCTTTTAGTTAGCAAACAAAGCACTTACCCACTATGCCTCTAGGGTTACTTTACCCTAGAGCTCACTGAAAAAATTGTAGTCTTCAGCCTCAAATTGTCTCTTCCCACTCTCTGTTGGAAGTTCTCTGTTCAGCAGGCATATTCCCTGCTGTCTTTCTGCTCTACTCAATCTTGTCAAACGCTCCTCTGCTCACAAATCCAGTGCTCACAGCCCAGTCCTCATCCTTCAGATCCATCAGTAACCATCACCACACTGATCAAGTCCTTCTCCATTCAGCCTCCACACTGAACTCCAGTGTGCTCTACTCTCCTTTTGGTCATCTGTCGACACTGCTGCTTCTCAGCCTTCTTTGCTAGCCCGTCTCTTCTCCCCACCTGCCTCAGTCTCCAGGCCTCTTTGGTTCTCCATTTGAAGTTTATTTTATTAATTGTTGTTGTTGTTAGGTGTCATTGGGTCAGTTCCAACTTGTAGTTATGCTGTGCACAATGGAACAAAATACTGCCTGGTCTTGTGCCATGCCCATAATTGTTTTTGTGCTTAAGCCCATTGTTGCAGCCACTGTGTCAATCCATCTTGTTGAGGGTCTTCCTCACTTTCATTGACCCTCCATTCTGCCAAGCATGGTGTCCTTTTCTGGGAAGTGATCCTTCCTGACAACACGTCCAAACTTTGTAAGTTGCAGTCTCGCCGTCATTGTACACCCTGGTTGTACTTGTTCCAGAACAGATCTGTTTGTGTTTCTTGGCATTCCATGGTATATTCAATATTCTTTTTCAACATCACATTCAAAGGCATCATTTCTTCTTCTGTCTTCCTTGTTCACTGTCCAGCTTTTGCATGTATATGATGCAATTGAAAATACTGTGGCTTGGCTGCCATCTGAGGTTCACCAAATGGTCCCAACTCAGCAAGAACAGGTGATCACCAAGGGAAAAAAAACATGGGGGCAAGAGAACCCAGAAGACTGAAAGACCTGTGTGAATGGGTGACTGCATCAACATGCGACCAGAAGAACCAGATGGTGCCTGGCTATCTCCAGTGACAGCCGTGATGGGGCTCACAAAGTTGAGTCTCAGTGGCAGTACAAAAATAAAAAAGGGTGCCCCCTGAGAACTCCACTAAAAGATCGCAACTGGTGGTCCAAAGGCCAGGGGGTTTCCCTGGGAGCATGGTCTCTAGATCCAGTGCTACCCCTGATCATAAATCATTACTGAAGTCATCTCCTCGGACAGGAATGGATTGGACTCGGCAACACAGAGTGACCATATTGTGTGTGCACTTTATGGTTGTATGCATCTATAGGATGTCATCCTACTGGCCTCTTACAAGAGGGGAGTGGAGAGGGTGGAGAAGAGGGGACAGGGGATTGTTAGGAGGATATGACTTGTATGAAACAGAAAGTGACAGGAGTGTGCTGTCACTGGGCAAGGAGAGCAGTAGGGTATGTGAATTTAAACCAGACTGTATACTTTCACTCAATCACAATAAAAAAGAAAGAAAAAATACTGTGGCTTGGGTCAGGTGCACCTTAATCTTCAAGGTGACATTTTGACTTGTTAACACCTTGAAGAGGTATTTTGTTGCAGATTTTCCCAGTACAATTCATTTTTTTATTTCTTGACTGCTGCTTCCATGAGCGTTGGTTGTGGAGTCAAGTAAAATGAAATCTTGACAACCTCAATCTTTGCTCCATTTATAAAGAAGTTGCTTAATGGTCCAGTTGTGAGGATTTTTGTTTTCTTGATGTTGATGTGTAATCCATACAGAAGGCTGTGGTCTTGATCCTCGTCAGTGACTGTTTCAAAGCCTCTTTACTTTCTGCAAACAAGATTGTGTTATTTGCATCATGCAGGTTGTTAATGAGTATTCCCCTAATCCTGATGCCTTGTTCTTCTTCATATAGTCCAGTTACTTAGATTATTTGCTCAGCATGCAGACTGAAGTGGTATGGTGCAAGGATACAAGCCTGATGCACACCTCACCTGACTTTAAACCATGTACTGACCCCTGTTGTGTTCACACAGCTGCTTCTTGATCCATTTACAGATTCCTCATCATCACAAGTAAGTGTTCTGGAAGTCTCATTTTATACAATGTTAACCATAATTTGTCATGATCCACACAGTTGAATGCTTTTGCATAGTCAGTGAAACACAGGTAAACATCTTTCCGGTATTCTCTGCTTTCATCCAAGGTCCATCTGACATCAGCAATGACATCCCTGGTTCCACATCATCTTCTGAATTCAGCTTGAATTTCTGGCAATTTCCCATCAAACTACTATTGCAGTTGCTTTTGACAGATGTTAACAAAATTTTACTTGCATGTCATATTAATGATATTGTTTGGTAATTTCTGTTCTTGGGAATGGGCATAAATATGGATCTCTTCCAGTCGTTTGGCCAGGTAGCTGTCTTCCAAGTCTCTTGGCACAAATGAGTGAGTACTTCCTGTCCTGCATCATTTGTTGAAATATCATGATTGAAGTTCCCTCAATCCCTGGATCCTTGTTTTTCGCCAGTGCCTTCAATGCAGCTTTGACTTCTTTCTTCTGTACTGTTGGTTCCTGGTCATACGCTGCCTCACAAAACGGCTGACCATTGCCCTGTTCTTCCTGGTATAATTACCTGTGTATTCCTTCTATCTTCTTTTGATGCCTCATGAGTTGTTTAATATTTGCCTGTAGAATCCTTCAGTATTACACCTCAAGCCTTGAATTTTTTCTTCTGTTCTTTCAGCCTGAGAAATGCAGAGTGTTTTCTTCCCTTTTGGTTTTCAATTTCCAGCTCTTTGCACATGTTGTTATAAGACTTTATTTTGTCTTCTTGAGCTGCTCTTGGAAACCTTCTGTTCAGTGCTTATACTGCCTCATTTCTTCCTTTTGTTTTAGATGCTCAAAGTTCAAAAGCAAGTTTCAGAGTCTCTGATGACATCCATTTGGTCTTTTCTTTCTTTCATTTCTTTTGAATAACCTCTTGCTTTCTTCTGGATGATGTGTTTGATGTCATTCCACAATTCATCTGGTCTTCAGTCATTAGTGTTGAACATACCAAATCTGTTTCTGAGATTGTTCCTAAACTCTGGTGGGATTTACTCAACATCACACTGTGGCTCTCTTGGACTTGTTCTAATCTTTTTCAATTTTAGTTTGAACTTGCATATGAGCAGTTGATTCTCTGTGCTGCAGTCAGCACCTGGTCTTGTTCTGACTGCTGATGCTGAGTTTTCCCATCCACAGATGTAGTAGGTTTGATTCCTCGTATTTCATCAGGCAAGGTCCGTGTGCGTGTGTAGTTGCAGTTTGTGTTAATTACAAGAGGTGTTTGCACTGAAGAAGTCATTGGTCTTGCAAAATTCTGTCATACGATCTGTCCCATCATTTCTATAACCAAGGCTATATTTTCCAACTAAAGATCCTTCTTCATTTCTAACTTTTGTGTCCAATCATCAGTAATTATGAATACATCCTGATTGCCGGTTTGCCTGTTTGATCAATTTTGGACGGCAGAGGCTGCTAAAAACATTTTATTTCTTCTTGTTTGACCTTAGTGATTTGTGTGTAAACTTGAACACTAGTTCTTTTAACTGGCTTTCCTTGTAGGCATATAAATATTGTGCTGTCACTGACAGGATTGTACTTCAGGACAGATCTTGAAATGTTCCTTTTGACAATGAATGCAACACCACTCCTTTTCAAGTTTTCCTTCCCAGCATGTAGACTATATGTTTGTCTGATTCAAAGTGGCCAATACTGGTCCATTTCAGCTCGTTAATGCCTAGGATATGTATGTCTATGTGTTCCATTTCATTTTTGACAATTTCTAATTTTTCTAGATTCATACTTCTTACATTCATTCCATGTTCCAATTATTAATGGATGTTTGCTGCCATTTCTTCTCATTTTGAGTTGTGGCGCATCAGCAAATGAAGGTCTCACAGACTTTACTCCACCCATGTCATAAGGTCAACTCTACTTTGAGGAGGCAGCTCTTCTCCAGTCATCTTCTGAGTGTCTTCCAACTGGGGGCTCATTTTGCAGCACTGTAACTGACAGTGTTCTGCTGCTGTTCATAAGGTTTTCATTGGTTTACTCTCTTTCAAAAGTAGACTGCTGGGTCTTTCTTCCTCGTCTTATTCTGGAGGCTCAGCTGAAACCTATCCACTACGGGTGACCATGCTGGCATCTGAATACAGTAATAATCAGTGACATCTTCACCCTGGAGGCTGCTGATGGTAAGGGTGATGTCGGTCCCATATCACATGCCACTGACCTTCACAGGGACCCCTGATGCTGGGGTAGGTGTACTGTAGGTGATCAACTTAGGAGCCTGTCCTGTAGCCATCAATGCTCATGGTAGCCATTTCCCCTGGAGACACAGCCAGGGAGGCTGGAGATTGAATCATTTCAATGTCCCCATTTGCACATGAAGTCATATATGGACAGTTATTGTGCATACAAACCTATAAACATGTCATGGGCACATTAAAATATTCTATCTTAAAATATGTGTCAGCGTGTATTTGAGTTCTTTATGAACATATCCATCATTTCCCACCTCATATTAAAATCATTTTTCAACTCTGCAGTGATAGCATTCCAGATAGTTTTAAGCACTTTTTAGTGTCTCACCAGAGACCCTCAACAACAGGCACATGATAACCAGAGTCTGTGGCACCATGTTGCTGTCCCTGCCTGTCTGCCTGATGCAGCTTAGCTCACATGACAGAGGCCCTATTGATAAAATCTGAGCAGCTAGCCTGGCCTAGCAGGGCCTTTGCAAAGCCGTCACTGAGTGTGGAAGCAAATTAATGGTCAACAGGTTGTGAAAGTAGCCAATGTAAATCAAGGATGAAAAACGCCATCACGTGAAGTGTAATTCAATGATTAGAAAAGACAAGTTAACTTACAAGTTATAATGTCAACTTAGGATCTCTACAGCTAGTTATCTATGTGATCTAATTAAGTGACTGTATCTTATTTGTTTTTATTGTGTTTTAGGTGAAAGATTAAATTTCAAGTAGGTTTTTCATACCAAAATTTAAACACACATTGTTGTGTGATCATAGTCTCTATCTTTACAATGTAAAGTGCCTCTATTTTAAATGAAAAATATTATTAAATGGATTTAGCTTCCTTAATTGGTGGGTCAGATTCCTGAGATCAACAATCGTGATGAATTAGAAAAGAAAAGAAAAGGCTAGGAAAATACAACTTGAGGAAAAGAGAGAAGAAAGGGAGGAACACTTGGCCCCATTTTTGAAAAAAATTTATGACCCAAACTTAATTGACCTTTAAAGTCACTTTTTTCCTGAAGGACACTCTAAAGACTTGACAATGGATTCTAGGGCTGTGGCCAGTGGAGTGAAAGACATGCCCAGAAGTTGTGCAGGTAGGGAATTCTGAGGGACCCTATACTGAGCTACCGCTCCAAACTAGAAAACCAAACCTGACTGTGTTAGTTAATTCCAAAGTGAAAGGACAATGTAGAACCAGCCCATCAAGTTTTCCAGGAGCAGCTGGTACAGTTGCACTGCATTTTGGTGAGCTATCTTAATTGTCCTCATGGAGAATCTGTATATGGATCAACAGGCAATTATGTGAATAGAACAAAGGGACACTGCATGGTTTAAAGTCAGGAAAGGTGTACACTGGGGTTGTATCCTTTTGCAATATCTTTTCAATTTGTATGCTAAGCAAATAATCAAAGGAACAGGACTATATGAGTAAGAACAAGAAATCACGGTTGGAAGAAGACTCATTAACAACCTGCTTTCTGTAAATGACACAGCCTTGCTTGCTGGAAGTGAAGAGGATTTGAAAACTCACTGATGAAGGTCAAAGATCACAGCCTGCAGTATGAGATGAACCTCAACATCAATAAAACAAAAATCCTCACAACTAGACCAGTAAACAGTGTCATGATAAATGGAGAAATGATTGAAGTGTCCGGGATTTCATTCTTCCTGGTTGTACAATCGATTCCCATGGACGTTGCAGTCAAGAAATCAAAAGACTCATAGCACTGGGAAAAATCTGATACAAAGGTCTTCTTTGAAGTGTTACAAAATAAAAATGCCACCTTGAAGACTAAGGTGCCCTTGATCCAAGCCATGGTATTTTCTACCACATCTTATGCATGCAAAAGCTGGACAATAATATGAAAGACAGAAAAACTGATATCTCTGAATTGTGATGTTGGAGAAGAATATGAAATGTACCATGGACTGCCAAAAAACCCAAACAGGTCTGTCTGGAAGAAGAACAAGCAGAGTGCTCCTTGGAAGCAAAAATGATGAGACTGTGTCTTACATACTTTGGATATGTTGTCAGCAGGGATCAGTCCTTGGACAAGGACATTGTACTTGGTAAAGTGGAGGGACAGCAATGAAGTCAAAGATCCTCAATGAGATGGATTGACACAGTGGCTGCAACAATGGGCGTAAGCATAAAAACAACTGTGGGCATGGCACAGCTGTGCATGGGGTTGATATGAGTCAGAACCAAGTCAATGACACCTACCTACAGCAACAACAATAACAATGTCTTCCTCTATACAACCTTCACATTGAACTCCAGTGAGTGGCACTCTTCTGTTCACCACCCCTCCATATTGCTCCTTTTTAGACTCCTTTGCTAGTTCCTCCTCATCTCCCATATCTCACCCCTTGGACTTCTTTAGTTCTCCATCTGTTCAATGCTTATTTATTAATTATTAAATTTAAATCCCCAGCCTCCGTCTGTCCCCTGAGTGTCTAACTCATAAGTTTGGTGACAGTCATATGAGGAGGTCTGAAACACATCTCAGGGTTCAAATATTCAAGACAAAATTCCTAATATTCATCCTGTAATCCACTCCTCCCATAGTGTTTCTAATTTAAATAAATATCAAGTCCACCCTTCTGGTCATGCAGAGAAAATCCATAGAGTTATTTTAAGGCCTACTTTCCATCTCTTACTACTCATTGAAACCATCAGCATATTGCTGTCCCTGTTTCCCAGACAGACCTGTCTTCACCCTCTCCACTCCAGCAAAAAAGTCAACATCTCTAGCTGGAAGGATAGCAATGGCCTCCTAACTGGTGTCTCTTTTGTACTGTTAAACTAAAAATTAATTCATGCCCTCTATTCCAAACTCTGTAGCTATTGTCACATTATTCAAAATAAACCAAAACCTGTAGTCTAAAAAAATCCTTCAAAGTATAGCCCCCTTATTACTTTTGTGACATGTTCCATTACTCTCCCCCTTACACCTCCACTCCAGCAACACTGGCTTTCTTGCTTCTCTCCCAATAGGCTGGTTACATTTTACCTCAGTAATGTGGTGTTTCCTTTCTAACTGGGAACATTTTTCCTAGAGACGTTCCTAAGGCTGATTTTCTCAACAACAAGACTTTGATCTGATCTTATGTTTTCAGTGCAGCCTTTCATCACCATCTATCATAGATTGATTGCAAGAAATAATCCCAATTCTTTATTCCTCCCTGTGTCCATGGATTTGTTTTTCTTTTAATTGTGATCAAGTGAAAGTATACAATCCAATTCAATTTTGCATGCTTGCCTATGCACAGCTTCTTCTGCTCCCTTCCCAGTGACAGTACACTCTTGCTTTTCAGTCTATACTTCTAGCATCCTCTTAACAAGCACCTGTCCCCTCCTCTACACCTTCTTCTCTGCCATCTACAAAGAGATCAGTACGACAGCCTCCTATAAATGCATAGAACCATAAAGTACACACACCATATGGCTGCACTGTGTCCCTGAGTCCAGTTCATTCCTGTTTGAAGAGTTGACATCAGTACCAGTTTCTGGTCAGAGCCAGCAGCAGATCTAGGAGCCTTGTTTCCAGGGGATCCTCCAGGTTGTTGGATCCTCAATTCTGGTCTTTTAGTAGAGTTCTTGAGCTGCACACCTCTTTATCTCGTGTTGCCTCAAAGGGTTCTACATTGTGTCCCGCATCACAGCTGTCTTTGGTGGTAGCCGGACACCATCTGGTTCTTGTAGTCTCATGTTGATATGGTCTCCCATTCATATGAGTCCTTCTGTCTCCTAGGCTCTTTTTCCCCTGTAGCTTTGTTGTTCTTGGTGATCATCTCTCCTAGATGAGTTGGGACCATTTGGTGTACCTGAGATGGCAGCCTGCTAGCTTTTAAGATCCCAGATGCCACTCACCAGTACAAGGTGCAGAAGATTCTCTTAGCAATAGACTAGTTATACAAATTGGCCTTGATGCTCCCTGAAAATGTGGTCCCGAGGCCCCTATTCCTGATGCTCTATCCTTTGAAATACTGGGTTGAGATTAGAAAATCTTTCACTTTATGGTAAAGTCCAGTTAAGTTGATCTACTCGCTACTGTGTGCTGTCACTGCTTTCTCCTAACAAAATTTCTATCAACTATTTAATCTATGACCAACCCTTTACCTCCTTCCCCACCCCTTTAGCCATCAAAGAGTCTTTTCTTCTGTACTTATATGTATTTTTAGGTCGTTAAGGCAGGGGTCAGAAACCCTAGTGGCATAGTCTGCTAACTGAAAGGCTGGCTGTTCAAATCCACCAGGTGCTCCTTGGAAACTCTATGGGGCAGTTCTGTAGAGTTGGAATGAGTGGGAATTAACTGGATGGTATTGGGTTTGGTTTGTAGCAGGGGTCTCATACGATATTTGTCCTTTTGCCACTGACTGATTTCACTCAGCATAATGCTTCCAGTTGAAATCAGGTTATGAGATCCTTCCTAAAATCACCATTGTTCTTTATCATTGCATAGTGTTCCATTGAGTATATGGACCACAGTTTGCTTATCCATTTATATGTTGATGAGCACCTAGGTTGATTCTATCTTTTTGCTGTTGTGGGCTGTGCTGCAATGAACATTCTTGAGCATGTGTTTTAGTCAGCTAGGGCTGCTCTAACAGAAATACCACAGAGTGGATGGCTTTAACAAAGGAAGGTTTATTCTTACACAGTCTGGTAGGCTACAAGTCCACATTAAGGATGTCTGCTCCAGGAGAAGTTTTCCCCCTTGTTGGCTCTGGAGGAAAGTCTGGTATTGTATCAGTCTTTGTCCAGGGAGCATCTTGGTGCAGGAACCTCAGGTCTGAAGGATGTGCTCTTCTCCTGGTACTGTTTTCTTGATGGTGTCAGGTTCCCAATTCTCTACTTGCTTCTCTTTTCTTTTATCTCTTGTAGGATGAAAGGATTAAGGGTGGGGTAAGCCATACTGCAGGGAAACTCCCTTTACAGTGGAACAGGGAGGTGATCCTAAAAAGGGACTTACAGCCCCACCCTGATCCTTTAACATACAGCATAGGAAAAGCACAAAACGGAGGACAGTCACAAGATACTGAGAATCATGGCTCAGGCACATGGCTACACGTATTTTTGGGGGGACACAATTCAATCCATGACAGCATGTATTTATTTGTGTGACTGCCTTTATTTCTGTAGGATATAGTCTAAGCACTGGGATTACCAGATCAAGTGATACTCCTATTGCTAGCTTTTTAAAGAAGCACCAAATTGCTTTCCAAAGAGGTTGTACCATTTTATATTCTCATCAGCTGTGTTGGAGAGTTCCAGTCTCTCTACAACCTCTCCAGAATTTGTTGTTTTGTGTTTTTTACATTATGGCCAACTCATTGGGGTGAGATGGGGTAGATTTCTCTAATAGCTAATGATCATGAGAATTTCCTCATCTGTCTTTTGTCTTCATGTCTTGTTCCATGAAGTGTCTGTTCATCTCCTTTGTCCATTGCTTTCTTGGGCTATTCACCTTTTCGTTGTTGATATTTTGCAGTATCTTTAGATTATGGAAATCAGACATGGGTCCAACATGCAGTTGCCAAATATTTCTTTCCAATCTGTATGTGGTCTTTCAACTGTCTTGGTAAAGTCTTTGGATGAGCACAAGTATTTGATTCTTAGTAGTTCTCATTCATCAGTTTTCTCTTCTGTTGTTCATGCTTTGTCAGATTTTGAATCTAAGCTGTGTATTAGAACTTCCATTGTTGACCGTGTTTCTTCTTGCATGATCTTTATCATTTTAGTTTTGATGTTTAAGTCTTTCATCCACTCTGAGTTAGTTTTTGGGTAAGGTGTAAGATACGGTTTTTGTTTCAGTATGCAGATGGGTAATCAATTTTGCTAACACCATCTGTTTTTGCCCCAGTTTAGAGTCACAGGGCCTTTGTCAAATACCAACTGTTTATAGGAGGATGGTGGCATCTCTGGGATCTGAACTCTGTTCCATTGGTCTAAATATCTCTTTTTGTACACACCAGGCTGTTTTGAATACTGTAGCAGTGTAATAGTTTCTAAAATTCGGTAGTAAAAGGCCTGCCACATTGTTCTTCTTCTTCAGGAATGTTTTGTTTATCCGGGGTTTCTTTCCTTTCCAAACAAAGTTGGTGATTTTTTACTCCATCCCATTAAAAAATGTCACTGGAATTTGTATTGGGATTGCATGATTGCTTTGGGTAAAATAGATGTTTTCACTATGTTGTCTTCTCATCTGTGAGCAGGGTAGTTTTCTCCGCTTATATAAGTCTCTCAGTTTCTAGCAGTAAAGTCTTGTAGTACTCTTTGCATAGGTCTGTTATTACTGTAGTTAGATTTATTCCTAGGTATTTTATCTTCTTGGGCACTGTAATAAATGGTCTTGATCTGGTGATTTCTCCTTGAATGATCTCTTTGTTGGTATAAAGGAAATCCTACTGATTTCACTATGTTTATTTTATAAGCGGATACTTTGCTGAACTCTTCTGTTAGTCTGAATAGTTTACTTATGGATTCTTCAGGATTCTCTGTGTATACAATCATATCATCTGCAAATAGGGAGATTCTTACTTCTTCTTTGCTGATGCAGATGCTCTTTGTTTCTTTGCCTTGTCTAATTGCTCTGGCCAGAACTTCTGGTACAATGTTGAATAGAAGTGGTGAGAGTGGACATTGTTGTCTACTTCCTGTTTTCAAGGGGAATTGTTTCAGTCTCTCTCCATTCAGGATGATGTAGGCAGTTGGCTTTGTGTAGTTGTTTTGAGGAATTTGCCTTCTATTCCTAACTTGCTAAGAGTTTTTAGCATGGGTGTTGGACTTTATCAAATACCTTTTCTGCATCCATTGACAAAATCAGGTGATTCTTGTCTTTTGGGTTATTTATGTGGTTGATCAGATTATTTGTTTCTCTGATGCTGGACCAGCCTTGCATCCCAGGTATGAATCCAACTTGGTCATGGTGAATTATTATTTTTTGATATATTGTTGAATGATATTGGCTAGGATTTTGTTGAAGATTTTTGCATCTAGGTTCATGAATGGTATCGGTTTGGCTTTGGTATCAGGGTAATGCTGGCTTCATAGGATGAATTTGGGAGTATTCCATCCCTTTCTATGCCATGACATAGACTCAGTAGCATTGGAGTTAACTCTGCTCTAAAAGCTTGGTAGAATTCTGTGGTGAAGCCATGTCAGCCAGCGCTTTTTTGGTTGGTAGTTTTTTGATGACTTTTTCAATCTCTTGCTCTGTGGTGGGCTTATTAAGTTGTTCTACTTCTCCTTGTGATAAAATCTGGCAGGTGATAAGAATCTAGGAATTTGTCCATTTTCTCTAGTTTTCAAATTTGTTAGAGTACAATCTTTCACAGTATTGTGTTATGATACTTTGTTTTCTTGTTGGATCTGTTAAGACTTCTTTCATCTCATTTCTTATTTGGGTTATTTGTTTCCTTTCCTGTTTTCCTTTGGTAAGTTTAGTCAGTGGTTTGGCAGTTCTGTTTATCTTTAAAAATAAACAGCTTTCCACAGCAAATGGTCCCAACTCAGCAGGAACGGATGCTCACAGAGGACCAAAATGACATGTGGTAAAGACAACCAAGAAGACACAGAGACCCACAAGAGTGGGTGCCTACATCGACTTGGGACCGGAAGAACCGGATGGTGCCCAGCCACCACCAGTGATAGCCACGATGGAGCTCACTGAGAGGAGTCTCACTGGCAACACAAGAATAAAAAGGGGTGCATCATGAGATCTCCACTAAAAGACCTCAATTGATGGTCCAGTGGTTTTGGGGTTCCTCTGAGAGCATGGCCCCCGTCCCTGATACTGCCCTTTTCCATAAATTATAACAAAGGTCCACTCTTTGGACAGGAATGGATTGGACTTGGCAATGCAGAGTGACCATATATTGGAAGCACTTTGTGGTTCTATACATCTACAGGATATCATCTTGCTGACCTCTGCCTGGAGGAAGGGGAGTGGATGGAGAGGAGGGGAAAGGAGACTGTTGGGAGGATGAGACATGTATGGAGCAGAGAGGAATAGTGTGCAATCACTGGACAGGGAGAGCAGTGGAAGCTGCATATAGGTGGGCATGTAAATTTATACGTGAATGTACATTTTCACTCAGTTATGTTAAATAAAAAAAAATAAACAGCTTTTGATTTTGTTAATTTTTTTTGATTGTTCTTCTTTTCTCTGATTCGTTTAGTTTTGCTCCAATCTTTATTATCAGTTTTCTTTTGATGTCTAAAGGGTTCCTCTGTTTTCTCCTTTCTTTTGTTAAAACTGTTGGGTTAATTCTTTGGGTGCTTTCTTCCTTCCAGATATGTGCATCTATAGAGATAAACTGGCTTCTGTGCAGTGCTTTGGCTGTATCCCATAGGTTCTGGTAGGATGTGTTTTTGTTCTCATTTGAATCCATAAATTTCGTTATTTCCTCCTTGATTTCTTTTATATCCATGGCTGTTTGAACAAAGTGTTGTTCAGTTTCCATGAATTCCAATTTCTATCAAATTTTTTTCTGCTCTTGATTTCAGCTTTTGTGGATCTATGGTCTGAGAAGATGCTTTGCAATAATTCGATGGTTTGCATTTTGTTGATGTGTGCTTTATGCATTAAAACATGATTTATTCTGGAAAATATTCCATGTGCACTGGAGAGGAATGTATACTTATCTGTTGATGGATAAAATGTTCTGTATGTGTCAATGAGGTCTAATTGGTTAACTGCTGCAATAAGATCTTCTGTGTGGAGTGTTGAAGTCTCCAACTATTATTGTGGAATTATTTATCTCATTTTTCACTGCTGTCAGTGTTTGTTCAATGTATTTAGATACTCTGGAAGTGGGTGTACAAATATTTAATATTGTCAAATCCTACTTGTGTATTGAACCTTTCAACAATACATAGAGGCCGTCTTTGTCCACGATGGTGGATTTTACATTAAAATGTATTTCATCAGAGATTAATATTGCCGCACCTGCTCTTTTTCATACATTGTTAGCTTGGTATAAATTGCTCCATCATTTAATTTTCGGTTTGTTCATATCTTTAAGTCTGATGTGTGTTTCTTGTAAGCAACATATAGATGGGTCATATTTTTTGATCCAAGATGTCACTCGTTGTCTCTTTACTGGAGTGTTTGGACTGTTTACATTCTGTGTAATTATTGACAGGTATGTGTTTAGTGCTGTCATTATGATGTGATTATATTTGTGCTGGAGTTTTCTCTGTTGCTCTTAATATTCTCTTCTGGGACATTCCTCTTTATGCATTGAATTTTCATGTTTTTCAGTGTTGGTTTTATGTTTATTGAGATCCCTGTATTGCATTTCTTGTTTTCAAGTGTTGCACTGTTATTGTGCTTTGTGGCTACCCCTTTAAGTCCCCTTGATAATCTGAGTTTAAACCCACTTTTAGCTTCTGCAAATCTTATTAACTTCATCACCATCTGAAAGAGCTATAACTCCTGTAGTATATCGCTCTTTTTATTGTGATGGTGTCTTAGTTCTCATAATAAGTTCACTGGTTCCCTTTTTTTAATGTTGTCACTCTGATTGAATTTTGTGCCTTTCCTAACTGAGTAGGTTTCTGTATGTTGTGTCCTGCTTTGTCTCCTTAAATATACAGTTAAGGGTTTTGTTTTTCTAAGCAGAGAGCTTCTTTCAGTATTTCTTGTAGTTTTGGTTTGGTTTTTGCAGTCTTTGAGCTTCTGTTTATCTGTGAATGTCTTAATTTCATCTTCATATTTGAAAGACAGTTTTGCAGGATATATAATTCTTGGTTGAAAATTTTTCTCCTTCAAGGCTTTAAATGTGTCATCCCACTGCCTTTGTGCCAACATTGTTTCTGCTGAGAAGTCAGACAAAAACCTACAGGACTTCTGTCTGAATGTTCACTTTGTTTTGAGTCTTGCTGCCTTTAAGGGTTCCCGCTTGTATTTCATTTTATGAAGCTTGATTATAATATGTCTTGTTACTTTTCTTTTAGGGTCAACTTTCTGTGGTGTTCAATTCACATCTTGTATAGCTATGTTCTCTTCTTTCTTTTGGGAAGTTTTCTGTCAGCACCTCAAAAGCAACGCTCTGTGTTTTCAGCTATGTCTCCTGTTTAGGGATTCCAATGAATCATAGATTATTCTTTTTGATTTCTTAGTGCTTCTTCATTTTTATTATTTCTTTTCTCTGTCTTGTCTTCATAAATGCTGGTGTCAGTAGCTTTATCTTCAAGATCACTAATTCTAATTTTTAATCCATCTAGTCTGATCTTTTGATTTTGGATTGTCTAATTTGGAGATTTTGTTATTGATCTGTCAGATTTCAAAATGTTGATTTTCCATCAGATTGAATAGTTTGTTTAATTTTTCATTTTTTTCTGCTGCATTTTGTTTAATCTCTAGAAGTGTTCTATATATAAATCTTTTGCACTTGATCTCCAGTAGTTTCAGAAAGACTTCTTCATCTGGGAAGTTTTTTAAGTCTGTATTTTGGGAGTTTTCTGGGTCCATGTTAGAATATTTTTTTAAATTCTGAGCAATGGTCTGTTGCTTATGGGACATCTACAGGCTGTTCAGTTTCTCTGATGTTGCCTTAACAGGACCTGAGCTGTAGTTCTGAGGAGGAAGTTGGTTACCAGCCATCTCTTGGTTTTCTTGTGGCTGGGCCCAGTGGACTCTCTGGGGTGACAGGCTCTGCCTCCTGGCTTGCAAAGACACCACTCTTCTCGTGGAGATGCTGGGGGGTTGTAGCTGACTCTATGATGTGGATCAGTGAAGGATGGAAGAGATGCGTTGGGGCTGCACAATGGTTATTTCTCCATGCATTCTTATTTTAAAAACCTGAACGCTACCTGCCTGTTAACTAAAGTCAGCAAGACTGCCAGTGGTGGCAGGCCCCTCCTTCTGGCTGACAGCGGCGGCTGCTCCCTGGCTTCCGGAGATGCTTCAGTGAAGTTCACAACAGGTATGGGCCCCTGCACAGCAAATGCCAACTGGGTGCCACCTGCAAGGTAGCACCATGCTAAACATAGCCTCTTCACTGGGAACGTGATAACTGGGCTGGTTCTGTCTCCTAGCCTGGTGAACAGCCGCTGGTGTGGCTTCCTATTGGGTAACTCTGCCTCTCAGGTGAACAAGCTAGCTCCCATTCAAGCTACCCCTCCCTCTGAGAAAGATGCAAATCTATGGTGGGGCTCCACAAAGGGAGGGTGCATGAGCTGTGGTGCTTCACTGCTGGGCTCTCAAAATGTGGGTAACCCACATGCTGTCTGTCTGCTGAGGGACACACAGTTCTCTTGATGATTACATTTCAGAGTAACACCGGCACATGTACCTCCCGTGGCTGCCAGCCAACAAAAAGATAAATAAGTAAAAGTACCAAGTAGTTTCAGAACACTGGAGGCATCCTCTCAAGCTGGAGCAAAGTTCAGTGGTAGAGTTGAAGTTTCCCGCTTAGTGGTATGTATTCCAGCCGTGTCCTGGGGGTCTCTGGGCATCTAGAAAACTCTGTTCAATTATTAATCCAAGTCTTGGCTTTCAGGGGGAATTAAGGAGATGTGTCTATACTCTGCCATGTTCTGCATTTCTCCCATCCATAATGCTTTAACTTTCCCTGTATCCATGCTTTTTTGCAATTGTTTCTGCTCTCATCAAGAGTTAGGCATTATTTACCCTTCCTTTGAATATGAGCTGCTCCTGTGAATTGTGTTTCTCTGTAGAATGCAGAAACATTGACAGAAGCAGCAAATTGTGCTGGTATTGTGTCTAGGATTCAAGAAGGCTTTGGTGCTCTTATTTTCTTGCTTGGAGTCCTTTTAATGGCCATCTCAACAAGCTAGGGTTGGTCTGACAGAGAGATGGCCCATCACCTCAATAGCTCCAGCTAATGGCCATTCAACTATAAATGTGGAGAGATAGAGTAGGCTAAGGAGAATTATATAGCAGCTAACACATCTCTGACATTACCTTACTTTGAACTGCCACTCATTGTTACCACAGCAACCACTCATCCCTTCCCCTTTAACTTGCTTCATGGTACTTCCAAAAAATAGTAAATGCATTACTGATGCAGGTATTGATTTTTCTGCCTCCTCCAACTGGGATGAAGGCAATGCTTTTGTCGAAGATGCCTAGTAAGCTCTCAGTAAGTATAAATAGTTTGAAGAATGAATCACTACCTTAAAAATATTTCTCGTGTGAAAGAAAAGACCTTATTTTATAAATAAGAGCATTCAATGTCTGCTGATCAAATCTACTGTGATCTTACATGAAGCTCAGTTTCATTAACTTATGTATTACAAAATAATAACAATTAAAAAAACCTACTTTCCATTTGATAGTGACACGTGGTGACATGATAGGACAGAGTACAATGGTCCCATTGTGATCCCAAGGAGCAGCTGAGGAATTCCAGCTGCTGATCTTTGTGGCTAGCTGCTACATTCTTAACCACTGCAGCATGAGGGATCCATTTTCATAATAATACTGGTACACAAATAGTACTAGAATGCCATGAGTTTTCTGTTATTACATGACATGAACATGTGAATTCCAGTTACAACAGCCCAAGGAACCATGGGGGACAGTGGTGGTACAATGAATAGAATTTTGCCTTCACATGGGAAACCTGGGTTTAATTGCTGGCCAATATACCTCATGTGTATTCACCACCCTTGAGTATGAGGAGATAGTATGCTACTATGATGCTGATCAAGTCTCAGGGGGAGCTTCCAGACTAACAGAGATGTAAAGACCCAGTGATCTCTTTCTGATCAATCAATAAAGGAAAACCCTATGGATCACCAAAGTGCGATCACAGTGTGCATAAGGTTTCCATGGATCAAGGACCAACCTGACAGCTACTAATAAGAAAGAACCATGATACTCTTCAATTATCAAATTAGTCTGAGGCACCTAAGAGATGGATTTAAAGAGGAAGATGGCAATTAAAAAAGTATGACATGAGAATATGATCAAATATTTCTAGACTGATAGATTTAGTGATTTAGGGCTTTGCCTTTGAAAGAATGAGGTGCCAGCGAGAGAAATGGAGGGGTGGAAAGTACAGTAAATAAGAGTAAGAATAGGAAAACCCCCTTAGTGACAGTGATCAGAAAAGCAGAGCTGGGACACAGCATATATAGAAGGAAACAAAAAGAGAAACACTACCTTCTTTGAAGCAAGTTTGGAGTATGAAAGCCAAGGGTTCAATATTGAGAAGGTCGAGAGTTGGGAGGGTGTGGGAAGTGCAGAAAAGGAAGAAGACCAAAGGAACAGGGAAATTAACTTGAAACACTGCAGAATGATGAAGGCAGAAGGAAAACAGACTTGGTCTTTCAGAGTATGAAACTCACTGGGCCCTGTTCCAGGGCAGTTGTGTGGTCTGTCTCTGTGAAACATGTAAGTTTCTGTAAAATGATGGTTTTCAGCACTTTACAATCATTTTAGACAAAAGAGTGACTCCAAATGAAACAAAAAAAAAAAAACAAAGGAGAAAAAGAAAAAAAGCATGTCCGTTCATTTCTTCCCAGGCTTTGCAAAAATCCTGGGAATTACTGAGAAGACAAGGCTTTGAAGAGACAGAGGAAAGCGGGCATGTTCAGGGCTGAGCAGAACGGAAGCAGCTGGAGCAGAGAAGACCCACAGGCCTCCAGCCCTGGGGAGGAAGTTTGTGTTTGAGGCTCAAGCACTGTGGGAGGAATACTTCTACCCTGCTGACAGTAATAAAGTGCAGCATCTTCAGTCTGGAAGCTACTGATGGTGAGAGTGTAGTCTGTCCCAGACCCACTGCCTTGGAACCGGTTAGGGACCCCAGATGCTCTGTTAGATGTACTATAGATGAGCAGCTTAGGAGCCTGTCCTGGTTTCTGCTGGTACCAGACTAACCTGCCATAAATATTTTCACTGGCCTTGCAGCTCATGGAAACCTTTTCTCCTGGAGACACAGCTAGGGAGGCTGGAGACTGGGTCATCACAATGTCCCCACTGGCACCTGAAATCACAAATGGACAGTTATCATAAATATATACCTCTAAACACTTTATCATAGACAGATTAAAATTTCCTATTTAAATGTGTTTCCTAGTGGTAACATGTGTCAGCACATAATCAAGTTCATTTTGAAAATAAACATCATTTTTCACTTCATATTAAAATTATTTTTCAATTCTGCAAAGATAGTACTCTAGAAGAATTCAGGTATTTTTAAGTTTCTCACCAGAGGCCCAGAGCAACAGGGGCATGAGGAACACAGTTTGTGGCACCATCTTGCTGCCCCTGCCTGCCTGATACAGCTCAGCTCACATGGCAAAGTCTCTGCTTTTAAAATCTGCACAGCCAGCCTGGGCCCGGAGGCGCCTATGCAAAGCAGTCAGTGAACGTGGAAGAAAATTAAGGGGTGATACGTTGTGAAAGTAGCCAATGTAAATCAAGAACCAAAATATCATCATAGGGAGTATAATTCAATGATTACAAAAGATAGAAATTATCACTGAGGTTGTAATATCAATTTAGAAAGTCTACAGCTCCAGATCACTAAATAATCTAATTAAAAAAAAACTCCACTGCTGTTGAGTCAATCTGACTCATAGTGACTCTAGAAGTCAGAGTAGAGCTGTCTCATAAAGTTTCCAAGAAGCTCCTGGCAGATTTGATCTGCTGACCTTTTAGTTATCAGAGATAACACTTAAACCACCAAGCCACCAGGGTTTCCAATGATCTAATTAGGTACCTCTATTTTATTTATTTCTTTTTGTTGTGCTGTAGGTGAAAGTTTACAGCTTGTCATGAATTTAATTGTGTTCCCCCCAAAATGTGTGTAGTAATTTGTATAGGCCATTATTCCTGATGTTGTGTGGTGCTCTTTTGTGCCTCTGTGATGTTAATGAGGAAGGAGGGGTGACAGCTGGGTTGGTGAGGCAGAACTCAGTGTGTGTAAAATGATATGGTGCCTTGATGTAATCTCTTGAGATATAAGGGAAAGAGAAGCAAGCAGAGAGTTGAGCACCTTATATCATCAGGAAAGAAGAAGTGCCTGGACTGTGCCATTTTGACACCAGGGTTCTGACTCTTCAAAAGGTCCCAGTCCAGTAGCGGGTTGGTGACAAGCCTGTTTCTCCAAGAACAAGAGAGAAAGCCTTCCCCTGGAGCTGATGCCTTGAATTTGGACCTGTAGCCTACTACAGTGTAAAACAAAATAAATTTGTGTGTTAATCCTGTCCACTTGTGGTATTTCTGTTCTAGCAGTGGTAGATGATTGAGACACAGCTTATCTTAGTTTTTGATACCAATATTTGTATACACATTGGTATGTGAGTCTAGCTGCTATTTCCACAATATCGAGCTTCCATTTGAAATAAAAAATATTATTAAATGGATTCAGTTTCCATAAGTGACAGGCAGGATTCTTGGAACCAGCAACCATGGTGAAATGAAAACAAAAGGGGGGGAAAAACAAGGAAAAAAAAAGGCTGGTCAAATACAAGAGAAGAAAATAGGAGAAGAAAAGAAAGAAGACAATGAGGAATTTTGGCCCCATTTTTGATAAAATTTATAGCTCAAAATATCTGATCAGTAAAGTCACTTTAGTCTAAAAACCACTCTTGCCTAATCCCTTGCCATCAAGTCAGTTTGACTCTTAGGGACCCTGTAAGGACACTCTGAAAAGATTGCGAACACTGAGATTGAATTCCATGGCTTTGCAAAGGCCAGAGAAATGAAGGACAAGCCCAGCATTTGTCTATATGGTAAATCCCAGGGACTATACTGGGCTAGACCCACAGGGGGCAGTAATTTAAAGGAAGTGTGAGCCAAAGAAAAACTGGAACCTGTTTTTCCAGTCCTAGGGACTGATAAGAAGTATGTTGAGGAAAAGACAAACACGATTTCCTTGAGGAATTTTGGATGCAGTCAGCCCTTAGGAGGACTGTTTACTCCAAATACCCACATCCTAGGTGGTCTGGAAGTCTCCAATTTGGAATTTGGTTTCAGGTAGCACAACAGTAGGCCAAGCCATTCTGGAATTGGGCAAACCTATCCTAAGTCCTCAAAAACCTCAGAGCTGGTGTTTCAAGGGCCGTTACCAAGAAGAAATTACAGATTCTTGAAATCCAAGAAGGATAGATGAGTAGAATGTGAACATACCTGTGGCGGTAGAAACAACAGGGAATAAAAGGAGCTGGGCTCACTCTTAAGATCTGAGCATTTTGGGAGTTCATTGAAAAAATAAACTGTAAACAATATGTGTACAAAACCTAAGAAACTGAGAAGAATGACACTGTATTTGAAAAAGAAGCAAACATCACTTCTGAAAATTAGTGATAGAAGAAACAAAATTCTAACTCTCAGTAGAAAATCTCCTTTCACTTCCAGGAAACACAAAGCTATAAGAATGAGGATTTGCCGCCATGTGAAACAACCAAAAGAAATGTGTATGCACAATGTTCACATGTGTGAGCACGTGCACACACATACAAGTGAAAACACTTTTCAAAACCCTGTCCATCAGGCACTGAAAGAGAATGATAAATGAGAGACAGAGAGCGGGCACTAGCCAGCTGTCCTGGGAGAGCTGTCAGGCTGCGCCACAGTGAGGAGGAGCACCGGTGGAGCCCCGCAGACTGTATGTTGAGGGGGCTGGGCTGAGAGTCCAGAAAGACAGAAGTGGTTCAAGTTTTCGGGGCAAAATATCAATGCACCAAAGAAGATGCAGAAAGATAACTGCAGATATATGTGTCTTGCGTCTCTGGGGTTTATAATACATGTAAGTGTCCTCTTATACATCTTCTGATCCACTGGAATTCCCACACTCTGTCTTGTTTACTGTTATACTTCAGATGAGAGGACAGTCCTCCCGTTTGAAGCCGGTTCTCTTGAGAGCATCGTGTGGCAATTAATTCTCTCTTCTCTTTCCAAGAACATTGACATTCTCTTTAGCATCATTTCCATCAGCATGCAAATATGATTCTACAAGCTCTGTTGTTCCCGTACCACCCTGCAGTTGTGCCCTTTTGCCTTCTTTCTTTTACCAGAATCCAAAAAATTCCCCATTATAGAAATGGTCAGTTTATAATTCCCCATTATAGAAAAGGTCAGTTCCAGCCAATAGCAGCCCTTTAGGCCAGAGTAGAACTGCCCCATGGAGATTCCGAGGTACACCTGGTAGATTTTAACTCTTGACCTTTTAGTTGGCAATGAAAGCACTCGCCTACTGCGCCACCAGGTTGTCATTACCATAAAGCTCTCCGAAAAAATTGTGGAGTCTTCAGCCTCAAATTTTCTAGTTCTGTTCTTTCTTGGGAGCTCTCTGTTGATGGTGTTCTCCCTGCTGTCTCTCTGCTGAGTAGTCAGTGTTGTCAAACGCAGCTCTACTCACAAAGCCAGTGGTCACGTCCAAGTCCTCATCCTTCAGACACGTCAGTAGCCATTAACACACTGGTAAAGGCCTCCTTTTCCATTCAGCCTCCAGATTCAACTCCTTTTTGTGCTTTTTGCACTCTCTTTTTGCTCATCCATCCACACTGCTGCTTTTCAGTCTCCTTTGCTAGCCCTTCTCTTCTCCCCGGCCTCAGTCTCCGGGCCTCTTTGCTTCTCTGTCTATTCAATGTTCGTTTTATTAATTGTTGTTGTTGTTGTTATTGTTAGATGCTGTTGGGTCAGTTCCTACTTGGAGGGATGCTATGCACAACAGAACACAACATTGCCTGGCCGTGTGACATGCCCATCATTATTTTTATACTTAAACCCATGGTTGCAGCCACTGTGTCAGTCCATCTTGTTGAGGGTCTTCCTCACTTTTGCTGACCCTCCACTTACCAAGCACGGTGTCCCCCTCCAGGTACTGATCCCTCCTGACAACATGTCCAAAATATGTAAGATGCAGTCTTGCCGTCAGTGCTTCCAAGTAGCACTCTCGTTGTACTTCTTCCAGAACAGATCTGTTTGTTCTTTTGGTAGTCCATGGTGTTTTCAATATTCTTCTCCAACTTCACAGTCAAAGGTATCATTTCTTCTTCTGTCTTCCTTATTCACTCTCCAGTTTTTGCATGCATACGATGCGATTGAAAATACTATGGCTTGGATCAGGTGCACCTTCATCTTCAAGATGACATCTTTACTTTTAATACTTTAAAGAGGTCCTTTGTGGCAGATTTTCCCAATGCAAGGCATCTTTTGATATCTTAACTGCTGCTTCCATGAGTATTGATTGTGGAGCCAGGTAAAATGAAATCCTTGACAACCTCAATCTTTTCTCCATTTATAAAGATGTTGCTTACTGGTCCAGTTGTGGATATTTTTGTTTTCTTGATGTTGAGGTGAAAACTGCACTGAAGGCTGTGGTCTTGATCTTGATTAGTAAGTATGTCAAAACCTCTTCACTTTCAGCAAGCAAGCTTGTGTCATTTGCATCGTGCAGGTTGTTAATGAGACTTCCTCTAATCCTGATGCTTCATATTATTCTACTTCATGTAGTCCAGCTACTCAGATTATTTGCTCCGCATACCGGTTGAAAAGGGTGGTGCAAGGATACAACCCTGATGCACAGCTTTCCTGACTTTAAACCATGTGGTGTCCCCTTGTTCTGTTCACACTACTGCTTCTTGATCCATGTGCAGGTTCTTCATGAGCCTTTAGTTAAGTGTTCTGGAATTCCCATTCTCCATAGTGTTAGCTACAATTTGTTGTGATCCACACAGTTGAATGTCTTTGCGTAGTCAATCATAGTCAGTGAAACATAGGTAAACATCTTCCTGGTATTCTCTGCTTTCAGCCAAAATCCATCTGACATCAGCAATGATATCCCTGGTTTCGCAGCCTCTGTTGCACCCCGCTTGAATTTTTGGCAGTTCCCTGTCAAAGTACTGTTGCACTAGCTTTTTTTTTTTTTTTTTATTTAACATAACTGAGTGAAAATGTACATTCACATGTAAATTTACATGCCCCCCTATATGCAGCTTCCGCTGCTCTCCCTGTCCAGTGACTGCACACTATTCCTCTCTGCTCCATACATGTCTCATCCTCCCAACAGTCTCCTTTCCCCTCCTCTCCGTCCACTCCCCTTCCTCCAGCCAGAGGTCAGCAAGATGATATCCTATAGATGTATAGAACCATAAAGTGCTTCCAACATATGGTCACTCTGCATTGCCAAGTCCATTCCATTCCTACCCAAAGAGTGGACCTTTGTTATAATTTATAGGAACGGGCTGCATCAGGGCCGGGGGCCATGCTCTCAGAGGAACCCCCAAACCACTGGACCATCAATTGAGGTCTTTTAGTGGAGATCTCATGATGCACCTCTTTTTATTCTTGTGTTGCCAGTGAGGCTCCTCTCTGTGTTGCACTAGCTTTTGAATGATGTTAACAAAATTTTCCTTGTGTGTGATGTTAATGATATTATTCAGTAATTTCTGCATTCGATTGGATTACCTTTCTTTGGAATGGGCATAAATATGGATCTTTTCCAGTTGGTTGGCCAGGTAGCTGTCTTCCAAATTTTTTGGCATGGATGAAGTGAGCACTTTCAGGGCTGCTTTCATTTGTTGAAATACCACGATTGACTTTCTGTTAATCCCTGGAGAATTGTTTTTTTGCCAATGCCTTCAATTCAGCTTTGACTACTTCCTTCTGTACCATTGGTTCCTGCTCACATGTTACCTCTTGAAATGGCCGATTATTGTTGCATTCTTTCTGCTATAATTACTCTGTGTATTCCTTCTATTTTCTTTTGATGCTTCCTGAGTTGTTTAATATTTTCCTTGTAGAATCCTTCACTATCACACCTCGATACTTGAATTTGTTCTTGAGTTCTTTCAGCTCAAGAAATGCATGGTGTTCTTCCCTTTTGGTTTTCAATTTCTAGCTCTTTACACATGTGATTGTAATTCTTTATTTCGTCTTCTTGATTTGCTCTTGGAAATCATCTATTCAGTTATTTTACTTTGTCATTCCTTCCTTTTGCTTCAGCTGCTTGATGTTCAAGAACAAGTTTCAGAGTCTCTTCTGACATCCATTTTGGTCTTTGCTTTCTTTCTTTCATGTCTTTTTAATGACCTCTTGCTTTTATCGTGGATGCTGTCTTTGATGTCATTCCACAATTCGCCTTGTCTTCAGTCATTAGTGTTGAACACATCAAATGTGTTTTTCAGATTGTCCCTACACTCTGGTGGAATTTGCTCAAGGTTATTCTTTGGCACTCTTGGACTTGTTCTAATTTTCTTCAGTTTTAGTTTCCACTTGCATATGAGCAGTGGATGGTGTCGCAGTCAGCACCTGGCCTTGTTTTGACTGCTGATGTGGAGTTCTTCCATCTACAAATATAGTCGATTTGATTCCTGGTATTTCATCTCTCAAGGTCCGTGTGTGTGTAGTTGCAGTTTGTGTTCATTACAAAAGGTATTTGTAATGAAGAAGTCATTAGTCTTGCAAAATTCTATCATGTGATCTCCTCTATCATTTCTATCAGCAAGGCCGTGTTTTCTAACTACAGATCCTTCTTCATTCCCAACTTTTGCATTCTAATCACCAGTATTTATGAATACACCCTGATTGTATATTTGATCAGTTTTGGACCACAGAGGCTGGTAAAAAATCTTTGATTTCTTCTTCTTTGGCCGTAGTGGTTGGTGTGTAAATTTGAATTATTAGCTGTATCAACTTGCTTTCCTTGTAGGAGTATGGCTATTATGTTATTACTGACAGCATTGTACTTCAGGACAGATCTTGAAACATTCTTTTTGAAGATGAATGCAATACCACTCTTTTTCAAGTTTTCCTTCCCAGCTTAGAAGACTTTATGATCATCTCATTAAAAATGGCCGATACTGGTCCATTTCAGCTCACTAGTGCCTAGGATATGTATACTTATGTGTTTCATTTCATTTTTGACAATTTCCAATTTTCTGAGATTCATGCTTCTTAACTTCCTTCCATGTTCCAATTATTAATGGGTGTTTACTGCTATTTCTTCCCATTTTGAGTCTTCCCATGTTAGCGAATGAAGGTCCCAAAGACTTTACTCCAACCACATCATTAAAGTCAACTCTACTTTGAGCAGGCAGTCCTTTCCCAGAAATCTCCCAGATACCTTCCAACCTGGGGGCTCATTTTCCGGCACTATGACTGACATTGTTTGCTGCTGTTGATGAGGTTTTCATTGGCTAATTCTTTTCAAATGTAGACTTCTGGTTCCTTCTTCCTAGGCTGTCTTATTCTGGAGGCTCAGCTGAAACCTGTCCACCACGGGTGACTCTGCTGACATCTGAATATAGTAATAATCAGCCATGTCTTCATCCTGGAGGCTGCTGATGGTAAGGGTGATGTCTGTCCCATATCCAGTGCCATTGAACCCCTCAGGGACCCCAGATGATTGGTTAGGTGTATCGTAGGTGATGAGCTTAGGAGCCTGTCCTGGTTTCTTCTGGTGTTGTGCTAAGTAGCCACCAATGCTCTATCTGGCCTTGTAGCTGACAGTAACCATTTCTCTTGGAGACACAGCCAGGGAGACTGGAGACTGGGTCATCACAATGTCCTCATTTGTACCTGAAATCAGAAGTGGACAGTTATGCATACATACCTATATACTCTTTGTGGTGAACGTATTAAAGTGTCTTATTATAAGTGTGTTTTCTAGTGATAATATGTGTCAGCATAAAATTGAGTCAATTGTGAAAATAGCCATCATGTCACACTTCATGTTAAAACCATGTTTCTGTTCTGGAAACACTGAGGCACTTTTAAGTCTCTTACCAAAAGTCCAGAGCAACAGGGACATGAGGAACAGAATCTGTGGCACCATCATGCTGCCCCTGCGTGCCTGATGCAGCTTACTTTACATGGCAAAGGTCTGGTTTTTAAAAATCTAAGCAGTCAGCCTGGGCCTGGAGGGGCCTATGGAAAGCAGTCAGTGAGTGTGGAAGCAAATTGCATATGCAATAGGTTGTAAAAGTTGCCAGTGCAAATAGAGAGCCAAAAATATCATCACAGAAAGTCAAATTCATTGATTACAAAAGACATAAGGTGCCTTACAGATTGTAAGATCAAATTAGAAGCTCTGTAGTCATAGATGGCTACATGATCTAATAAAGTTCTTCGATTTTATTTATTTATTTCTATTGTACTTTAGGAGAAAGTTAAAAGTTTGTAATGTATTAAATTGTGTCTCCCCCAAAATGTGCATTCAAATATGACTAGGCCATGATTCCTGATATTGTGTATGTTCCACTGTGTTGTAAATCCTGCCTCTGTGATGTTGATGAGTGGTGGTGGGTAGCAGTTGTGTGGCTGAGGCTGGACTCAATGTGTAAGACTGAGTTGTGCCTTGAGGTAATCTCTTGGGATATAGAAGAAAGGGCAGCAAACAGAGTTGAGAACCTCATACCATCAGGAAAGAACCAGTGCCGGGAGTAGATCATGTCCCTTTGGATTTGGGGTCCCTACACCTGAGAAACTCCTAATCAAAGGGAAGAGCGACGACAAGGAACTTCCTCCACAGCCACCAGAGAAAGCTTTTCCCTGGAGATGATGCCCTGAATTTGGACTTTTAACCTACTGTCCAGTGACAAAATAAAGTTTTGTTTGTTAAAGTCGTCCGCTTGTGGTAATTCTGTTACAGCATCACTAGATGACTAAGACACAGCTCAAGTTAGTTTTTTTATACAAAATATTTAGACACAATATCATGGATTGAATTGTGTCCACTCCAAAATACATGTAGCCGTTTGGCTAGGCCGTGATTCCTGGTATTGTGTGGTGGTCCTGTATGCTGTGAACTCTGCCTCTGTGATGTTAATGAGAAAGGATGGATAGCAGCTGTGCTGGTGTGACAGCACTCAACTTGAAAGGTTATATTGTGACTGGAGGCAATCTCTTGGGATATAAAAAAAAGAAGCTGGCAGAGACTGTTGGGAACCTCATACCAGGAAGAAGCAGTGCCAGGAGCTGAGCGTGCCCTTTGGAAAGCTCCCAGGGTCCCTGCGCATCAGAACCTGCCAGTCTGGGGTTAGATTGACAACGACCTTCCTCCAGAGCCAACAGAGAGACAAAGCCTTCCCTTGGACCTGCCACCCTGAGTTTGGACTGTTTGCCTGCTTGTCTGTGATAAAAATAAATTGCTCTTTGTTAAAGCCATCCACTTGTGATATTTCTGTTATGGCACTAGATGACTAAGACACACACATTTTTTATGTGACTCTAGTTGGTGTTTCTACAGCGTAAACAGCCTCTATTTCAAATAAAATACACTAAGTGGGTTTGGTTTCCATGAATGATGGGGAGGAGTCCTGATAACAGCAGTCACAGTGAAATTAAAATAATGATAATAATGTTGGGAAAATACAGAATAAGAGAAAAAGAAAGAAAAAATGGGGAATTTTGGTCAGTTTTTGATAAAGGTTTATGGACAACAGCTGTAAGACCTGTAAAGCCACTTGTATCCATAAAACCCCCTTACCAAAGCCACTGCCATTGAGTTGATGCAGACTTGTAGTGACCCTGTAGGAAGGGCATTCTAAAGACATTGCAGACACTGGAGATTGGAATCGAGGGCTCTGCAAAGGCCAGAGACGTGGAAGACAGGCCCAGGAGTTGTCTGCAGGGACCCTAGATTGACCCTTAGGGACCCTAGATTGAGCTAGGGCCCAAGGGAACCCTACACTTACAATCACCATGAACCAAAGAGAAACTGGATCGTATCCGTTCCTTCCAAGGAACTGATAAGAAGTGTATTGTGGAAAGAGACAAAGACAGAAAAGATTTCCATGGGGAGTTTTGGCTGTAATCGTCCCTTGAGAGGAATTTTCACTCAATATATACATCCTAGGTGGTCTGGAGCTCTCCAGTATAGAAATTGGTTTCAGTAGAACAATGGTAGGTTCCACAAATGAAGCCTCTCTGGAAGAGGGCAGATCCATCCTATGTCCTCAAAGGCCTTAAAAATGAGTTTTCAAGGGCCAATGCAAATATAAAGTCATAGATTCTTGACATCCTAGAAAGTAAGATAACTAGGATATGAATATGAGTGTGACATACCAGAAATAACACAGAACAGAAAGAGTTCTGGTCACATTTTGGATTTAGGCATTACGTGAGTTTACTTAAAAAACAAATGACAAATCATATGGTGCAAATGTAAGAAACTACAGATTGGAAAAACAAGCAAGTAGATATTTCCAGAAACCAGAGATAGAACAATTGAAATTTTAAATCTTACTTTGAAATTCACTTTTGCATCTACGCAAGACACAGTAATGGCAAGAATAAGGTTTTCCTACCACATGAAACAACCAAAATATTTGCATATGCTCACACACACTGACACGACAGACACACACTCAAATGGTTTTCAAGACTGTGATCATCAGACCTTGAAGGACAGTGATAACTGAGAGACAGAAATCAAACCAAATGTGCACTATAATGACACTAGCCAGCTGCTGTGGGAGAGGTTTCAGGCTGCACCACGGGGAAGAGAGACAGGTGGAGTCTTAAGTTGAGGGGACAGAGTGTAGTGTCCAGAAAGACTGACCTAGTTAGAGTCTCAGGACAAAGTACCAAGGAAGGAGACACTACAGAGAATTACATATACCTGTGAATGTTGCTTGTGGTGTTTATAATAAAGAGTGTTCCAATAATAAAGGTGCCCTGTCTTTGAACTTGAATAAAACAAGTTGTGTAAATGATACAATCTTAATTGTTTCCTTATTTTGAAGTCTATTTGATGGGGCCAATGATTCCCCCAGACCCAACTCCACACCAAATGGTGGTAACTTTATTGGGCCAAAGTGGACATTCTTGAATCTCCATTGGATTTTCATCGCTTCAACTGCAACAGTTTTCTTTGTTAACAAAACTGTTCTTCCCCAAATGGGCCTTGTTGCTGAAGATGATTTTTTGGCCAAACGGAGGCCAAAAATTGTTCCAGAGTCCAGTCAGCAAGTATACAGTGCAGTCTATGGTTTATTAAACTTCAATTCTTGAGTTAAAACAGTTTTGTAAGGGCAAAGCTTCAAGTTCAGATGAAAATCCACAAAACTGTGGTTGAGGAAAGACCCAGTTCTTGTGCTCCACAAGACAGTGACTGGGGTGGATTCTTGAGTATGCTCTGACCGAAGGCAGCGATGTTTTCGTTGAAATTGGCAGTTGGTTAATGTACAAGGGTTTGGCCTGATTGGCAACAGACTTGGTTGTCTCAAATTGTTTTATTAAATGTTGAATTTTTCTCTTGGTGGGATGATTATGCACATTGTCAGTTTCACCTAAAGCACGGAATGTTGATGAATGGAAGACCTATTTTGATAATAGCAGTTAATAATTTCTATGTGCTTTGCAGTCATAGAACTTTTCATGGCTATTTTTCAAGATTAATAAAAAAGATAAATATGGCCACTGTATCTTTACAAATATCACCACTGAGAGCTGTCAAAAATAGGACACCCTTATTGGAAGATCCTTTCTATGGAAGAGTGCAGTGCATGGCAAGAATGGCATAAAGCTAGGGAAGGAAGAAATGGAAAACACCGTTGTAAGTTCCTAATCTACCTGTGAAGTGCTATATTTCTTGAAAGTAGATGATGATTGAGTTAAAATTGTCTATTACAAACTCCAAAACTACCACTAAAATAATAAAACAAACAAAAAAAAATCATAGCTAATAAGGTAAGAAAAGAAATAGAATGGAATCATAACAATTACTGAATGCACAAGAAGACAAATAAATAAATAAAAAAGCAAAAGGGAACATAGAACAGATGGGACAAATAGAAAACAAATAGCAAAATGCAGATACACTAAAATTTGTAGGAGTAACCATTCTAGAGAAACCCTGGTGGTGGTGGTGTTACTTTTAACAGTCAGTAACCGGAAAGTTGGAGGTTCAAGTCCACCAGGTTCTTCTTGGAAACTCTATGGGGCAGTCCTACAGTGTATGAAGGGTCACTATGAGCAGGAATCAACTTGACAGCAGTGGTGGAACTATTCTAACAGTAGTCAAAACAAACAAACAAACAAACAGAACCCCCCAAAACCATAACAATAAAACACTGCAATGGCCATTTTAATATCAGATCAAGGAAATTTTATAAACTAATACAGCCTGCAATACAGAAAGGAATTTTGTAATGAACAAGGGGTTGATTAATCAGGGGGGCACAATAATAGCAAACATGTACATGAATGCATTCACTTTCTTGATTGTGGTAAGAATTTCAGGAATATATACTTGTGAAATGTTAAAGTACATGCTTTACACATATGTAATTTATCACCTGTTAATTTTACATTAATAAATCTGCTTTTTTTGGTAAATCACATTCTTTTTAACAGAAGCAAACACAAAAATAGAGAGTAGAACCACCTTTTTAAGCTATGTGTATGAATTAGCACTGCTACTTCTACCATTCAGGCATTATCAAATATGTCGGCTTTGTAGATCTTCCCACTGACGTCCATGTTCAACAACAAAAACCCACTGCTATCGAGTTGGGTCTGGCTCATAGTGACCCTAGAGGTCACAGCAGAACTACCCCATGGCCAAGGAGTGCCTTGTGCATTTGAACCGCTGACCTTTTGGTTAGCAAACACAGCACTTAGCCTACTATGCCACCAGGTTTTCTACAGTACTGCTATCAATTTAAAGGAACTCTGGTGGCACAGCGGGTAGTTGCTCAGCTGCTAACCAAAACATTAACAGATAACATCCTCCAGGTATTCCTTGGAAACCCTCTGAGGCAGTTCTGTTGTGTCGTATAGGTTGGCTGTGGGTTAGAATCAACCTGATGGCAATGGATTTGGTACATTTGTACATACGGGGTGCATATGCATTTATTTTGGTTGTGTAAGGGAGAACCTCATTCTTGTTATTATTATATTTTGCTTGGAAGTGAAATTCGATGTTCCACTGAGATTCAAAATTTTCCTTGTTCTGTCTCTCTAGAAGTTCTATTTGGTCCTTTTTCAAATCTTCACTGTCATTCTTTTTAGTTTCTGACACCTTGAACCTGTGTTGTTTATCATGAATTTTTAAAAATAATCTCACATAACTCCCAAATCTGACTCTGTTATTTCTGTTGCATTACATTCACTTTCAGGTCCTCATTATCTTTCTTAAATGTCAAGAATTTATGACTTCTTGTTGACGTTGGCTTTTGAAACATCGTATGTGAGGTTTCCTGTGGACGTGAGACGTGTCTGCCCTCTTCCAGAGAGGCTTCCATTGGGCAGCCCTACCGCTGAGCTTCCTTAAACTGTTTCATGCTTGGAGAGCGCAGCACACCCAGGGCATGCACATTTGGAGTAGAAAAGTCCTTTCAAGGGCTGACCGCAGCTAAAATTTCCCAAGGAAATCCTGTTTATGTTTTCTTGTTCAATTTCACAATGTGCCTTTGATTAGTTTCTAGGAAAAAAAGGTGTCAGACTGAATTGTGTCCCCCCATAAATGTGAGTAGTCATTTGGCTGGGTCATCATTCCCAATATTTGTGATTTACCTATGCTATATATCCTAATCTCTGCCTGTGGCTAATAGATAGGGTGATTTTGTTAAAACTTGATAAGTTTGGGAGTTCAGTTCCCTTGCTAAGGTAGTTTCCCTGGAATGTGGCTTGCACCACCCTTCATTCTTTCATCATATGAGAGATAAAAAGCGAGAGAAGTATGCAGAGAATTGGGACTCTTATGCCATCAGGAAAACAGCACTGGAAAAAGAGAGCATGCGTCCTTCAGACCTGAGATTTCTGTCCCAAGATGCTCCCCGAAGAAAGACTAATGCAACACAAGGAACTTCCTCCAGAGCTGGCAAGTGGGAAAGCCTTCCCTTGGAGCAGACATCCTGACTTTGGAATTGCAGCCTACTGGTTGGCTTGGCTGGTCTGTGTAAGAATAAACTTTCCTTTGCTAAAACCATCTACTTTGTGGTATCTCTGTTAGAGCAGTACCACACGACTAAAACAGAAGGGTAACTTCTGGTTTCCCTTTGGATCACATTTTCTTTGAAATGATTGCCGGCCTGGGCCTTATCTCTGTACAGGCCCCCTGACGACTTCACAGAGGGGTAACCTTTCACATGGACAACCCTGGGCCTGCCTTCCATTTCTTTGACTTTTGCTAAGTTGTAGATTCCAGTCTCAAGTGTTTGCAATGTTTTTAGGGTGGCCTTCAGGATAACAGTGGCTTTGGAGCTAAGATATCTTTGGGCCATAAACTTTCATCAAAAACTAAGCCACAGGTTCCTTGTTGTCTTCTCTCTTTTTCCCTTATTTTTATTTTTGTTGTGTTTTACCAGCATTTTTTTTTTTTTTAATTTCAGCATGATTGTTGATCTCAGGAATCTGTTCCACTCTTCATGAGACCTCAACCCATTTTCTAACATTTTTTTATTTAAAAGGCAACCTCTTCATATTTTAGTGCTAACAACTAGAATCACTTAAGACTGTGTGTAGAAGTTTTTGCATGAGAAACCTAAGCTGTAAACTTTCACCTAATGCACAATAAAAAATGAAAAAAGAATCACTCTTAATTGGATCATTAAACCATCTATAGCTGTGGAACTTCTAAATTGACATTGTATCTTGTAATTTGACTGCTGGCTTTGCTAATCACTGGATTACACTTTGTGTGATGATTATTTTTGGTTCCTGATTTACATTGGCCACTTCCACAACTAATCACCTACACAGTTTGCTTCCAGGCTCATTGCTTTCTGCAGGCCCCTCTAGGCTACAAGTCCAAATTCAGGATGTCTGCTTGTGGGGAAGGGCTTTCCCTCGATCAGCTCTGGAGGCAAGACCTTGTGTTGCATCATCCTTTGGCCAGGGAGCATCTTGGAACAGGAATGTCACATCTGAAGGACGTGCTCTTCTCCCAATTCTGCTTTCTGAATGGTGCCAAGTTCCCAACTCTCTGCTTGCTTCCCTTTACTTTTATCTCTCATAGGATAAAAGGTGGTACAAATCACACTCCAGGGAAACTCTTTTTTACAGTGGAACAGGGAGGTGATATTGTGAGGGATTTACAGCCCCACCCTAATCTTCCCTAACATAATCCACTCTGCAAACCGCAGGTGGAGATTAGGATTTACAGCATCAGAAAATCACAAACTGGAGGGCAATCACAGAATACAGGGAATGCTGGCCCAGCCAAATTACTATACATATTTTTAGGGTCGGGGGGACACAATTCAATCTATGACAGTCTTCTTCCTTTTTCTGCACTTGGCACAGCTTGCCAGCTGTTGATCTTCTCAATATTAAACCCTTGGCCCTTCATTCATACTCAAAACATCCCTCAAAGAAGGCAGCCTTCCCCTTTCTGTTTTCATGTCTTGCTTCCCAGCCTTGTTTTCTGATCAGTGTCACTGAAGGTATTTGCTTTCTCTCCCCCTTATTTTACTGCCCTTTTCTCTTCTTCCCATTTCTCTTTGTGGCACTTCATTTATACTAGGTGAAATCTCTAATTCACTCTATGAAATATTTGGTAGTTTTCCCATGTTATTTTTTCATTCACTGCCAACTTCCTCTTTAAATTCATCTCTTGGGAACCTGAGTCTAGTTGGATAACTGAAGGATGTCATGGTCCTTTCCTGTCAGCTACTATCAGATTAGCCTCCAATTCACAGACAAGACACGTTGTACACAGTGGGATCACATGTTGGTTAGCCACAGGGTTTTCACTGATTGATTTATCAGAACTAAATCCCCGGGTCTTTCTCGGTTGTGTTTGTCTTGAAGCTCTGGTGACCCTTGCTCAGCGTCATAGCAGCCTGGAAACTTCCGCTGACTGAAGGCTGGGGGACGCACGTGAAGTGCACTGGCCAGCAATCGAACCCTGGTCTCGCAGGTGGAAAGAAGAATCTTACACACTGAACCATCACTGCTCCTCATGGTTCTTTAGTCTCTCACAATTTGTAATCATACTTTTTTCCGATGTAAAGTAGCAAAACCCGTGGCATTCCAGTGTTGTTTCTGCACTAGCACAATTATGAAAACGTAGCCCTGGTGATACAGGTTAAAGGCTTGGTTGCTATCCAAAAGGTCGGCAGTTCGAATCCACTGCAGTCGTACTCTGTCCTATTATGCTGCTATGAGTCAGAATGCAGTTGACAGTCACAGTGTTTGTTAAAAAAATAAAATTATAAACTACATGGTTTGACGAAAGTGAGCGTCAGGTGTGATCTCTGCAGACTTGATCAACATGCTCTAAACACTGTTAATTTCATAACAGGGCTTTTTCCCTAACGTGAGAAATATTCTGAATATATCGGTTTGTTCATTCATGATATATTTATTAAGGGCTTCCTATGTGTCATTCATAAAAACATTGCTTTCTTCCTGCTTGGGTGAGACAGATAGCCCATATCTGCATTAATAAAATAATCACTTTTGTTGTTAGTTGCCACTGAGTCAATCCTGACTGTGCAAAACAGAGCACAACCGCACCTGGTCTTGCCTCATGCCCACAATCGTTTTGATGCTGAAGCTCATTGTTGCAGCCGCTCTGTCAGTCTCCCTCTTTTGTACTTGCTGTTTACTTTGTCAAGCACGATGGTCTTCTCTAGGGACTGATCCCTCCTGACAACATGTCCAATGTCTGTAAGACGCAGTATCACCATCCTTGCTTCTCAGGACCACTCTGGTTGTGCTTCTTCTGGAGGAAATCTGTTTGTTCCTCTGGCAGTCCATGGTATATTCAGTATTCTTCTCCAACACTACAATTCAAAAGTGTCAATTCTTCTGTCTTCCTTATTCAGGGTCCAGCTTTCACATACATATGATGCAACTGAAGATATCATGGTTGTGTCAGGTGCACATTAGTCTCCAATGTAACATTTTTACTTGCAACATTTTACAGAGGTCTTTGGCAGCAGATTTTCCCTATGCAATATGTCTTTTGATTTGTTGACTGCTGCTTCCAAGGGCATTGACTGAGAAACCAAGTAAAATGCAATCCTTGACAACTTGATTCTTTTCTCCAGTTGTCGTGGTATTGCTTACTGGTCCAGATGTGAGGATTTTTGCTTTCTTATGTTGAAGTCTAATCCACACTGAAGACTATGGTCTTTGATCATCATCTTAAATGTTTAAAAACCTCTTCACTTTCTGTAAGCAAAAATATTCACTAGTTTTGGTAAATGCTATGAGGAAAAATGAAACAGGGGAGGAGATAACAGCTTCCTGAGGCAAGTAGGATGATGTCAAAAGTGTATTCGTTGATATAGAAAGACTCACGAGCCTTTCATGTGTTTCACATGTTTATAGATGACTGGCCATCAGGTGGGCTCTTGCAGTAACTGTTTCATCTCTCTCTCATCTTCTGGCACACTAACCCTAGCTTGTTCTGATGGCAGTAGACAGGATTCCAAAGGAGAAACTGAGATGACACAAAACTTCTTGAAGCCTAGACTTTACTGGTATGATTTTCTTCGTTCTATGAAATCAGGTTGATGGTATGGATCAACACAATTCACCCAACCAGGTCATTTTCAGTGGGTGGAATGGAACTCCCAAGTGTTGATAGGAGGAGATGGAAAGTCACGTTGCCCAAAAGCATGGGTACAGGCAGTGATAAAGAATTGGGAATGTTTTTGATGATGATAAGTCTACCCTGAGAAAGTATAATCAGATCAAAGTCTTAAAGTTGGTGATGAAATGAGGCACAGGAATATCTTCAGGAAACAAGGTCCTAGTTAGAGAAAACAGCAGATTTCTGAGATAGAAACATAACCAGCATGTTGGGAGAGAAGCAAGGAAGCCAGTGTTGCTGACTTGGTGGTTTGAGAAGGAGAGTAGTGGGACATGAGGTCAAAAAAATAATAAAGGAGCTTTATTTTATAGGATATTGCAGTCTACTCTAAGAATTTGAGTTTTATTTTGGATGATGTGATAATAACTGGAGAATCCTGAGTAGAGGCCATGGTATAATTTGCAGTTTAACTGTACAAAAGGTATACCAGTTAGGAAACTATTGCTTTTATTATGGGTAGAGATGATGGCTACTTCCTTGGATGATGGGAAGAATGTGGAATGTGAGTAGAAGCATATGTGGAAAATAGAGATTGCCACATGCTGAAAGTTTTGATGAGAAGGGAGAGATAAAAATTAGGTCTTAAAATGACTCCAAGGCTTTGTTCTGAGTAACCAGAGATGTGGACTTTACATTTATTTAGATACAAACATTACTGGAGAAGTGGATTTGGAGATGATGATTAGGGATTTTTTTTGAACATTTTAAGTTTGAAGTGTGTATTTGATCTCTACATGTGGTTGTTAAGTAGGCATTGGATTTGTGAGTTTGATATTCTGCTAACAGATAGGGACTGGGAATTTGAATGTGATAACTAATAAAATGAGCACTGTGCAGATGGATAACAGAAGAGACCCAGAGACTGAGCTCTGAGGCAGGACAGGTGTGGAGGAACCATCCAAAGAGTGTGAGAAGGAACAGTGTGGGTGGATGATGAAATGGAAAGTCACATCCCGGAGATCAATGTAGAGTCTGTATCAAGAATGAGCACTTATCCCCTTGTTAAATCCTACTGATGGGTGTTGTAAGATGGGTAGTAGGGTGTGACCCTTGTATTGGCTACTAGAGTGGAGGCCACTAGAGTGGAGTTAGTGTGTTTTGAGCCATAATTTTGCTTCTAGCTTTGGTTTTCTTCACTCTCCTCTGCCCAGAAAATGATGGCACCAACAGATGTATGTAAGATGGCCACTCATAAGATTTTGAGACCCCAGACAGTACTCACCAAAGTATGATGTTTAACACATTTGTATAAATTATGCAATGCTAACTGACTGAGATACCCCAAAGACCATGATCCCCAGGTCTCAGCTCCACTGACTTCCTCACTCAAAGTGTTTGGATGTGTCTAGGAAAATTCTGACTCTTCCTTTCTCAAGTTGTGTGACTTACCCTATAATTTACTAGAGTGGAGGCTACTAGAAATACTGAGTAGAGCAGTGAGAAAGTAGAAATCACACCTTGAACAGGGTGTATCTGAGAGAGAATGGGATGACAGGATTTGAGGCTAGTGACTCCACAGCATTTTCAAGGAGCTTAATGGCAAAGGGGAAGAGTGTAACACGGCATCAGTGATGGGAGAAGTGAGATCAACAGAGCTTTTCAAATGATTTTTATGTGCTGATGGGAATGATGTCAAAGGGAAGGGACTACGACTATTTGTGGAAGGAGAGGAGAGAAATGCCAAACAATGTTCTGTGCAGTTGAGAGGTATGGGCCAGAAGACTGGCTTCAGAGGAGGATGGTCTGCTCATCTATAGTACAGGAAGGAAGTCTGAATGCGGGGATGCCAGTGGATCTAAAGACACACTGGCATTCCTTGTGAAAGTTTACTACACATCCACAAGATTGTATAAAAAGGAAGCTTTAAAACTTGAAGAATGAAGAAAAGGCAAGGAAGGGTGAATGGACAAGGTAGATGATGTATTATTGTGAGGTAGGATTAAGGATTTTCCTGGGGTTTAAAAACAAACAGACAAACAAACAACAGCAACAACAACCACCCAATAAATGAAACCTGTTACAGTTGATGTGATCTTGACTCTGGCGAACCGGGTATGTCAGAGTAGAACTGGGCTTCTTAGGGTTTTCAATGGCTGTGCTATGAGAGAAGCAGATCAAAGGTGCATCTTTTGAACTGTCTCGGGGTGGACTCCAACTGCCAATATTTTGATTAGCTGGGAGTGTATTAGTCTAACGTTAACTTGTGAAGGAGAAGAGAACATGTAATATAGGGTAAGTCACACAGCTTGAGCAAGGCAGAGTCAGAATTTTCCTAGACACATCCAAACACTTTGAATGAGGAAGTCACTGGAGCTGAGACCTGGGGATCATGGTCTTTGGGGATATCTCAGTCAGTTAGCATTGCATAATTTATACAAATGTGTTATATACATCATACTTTGGTGAGTACTGTCTGGGGGTCTCAAAATCTTATGAGTGGCCATCTTATATACATCTATTGGTGCCATCATTTTCTGGGCAGAGGAGAGTGAAGAAAATCAAAGCTAGAAGCAAAATTACGGCACAAACACTAATCAACTGCAAGAACCCCAATGTTCTCCAGCTGGAGCTGAGAAATACTACAGAGTGCCAGGGCACTACCACCAACTACTCTCTCACAGGAATCATAATGGAAGATCCTGAACACAGTATGAGAAAAAAAATGTGTATCAAAATCCAATTCACAAGGAAAGACCAAATTCACTGGTCTGATAGAGATGAGAGTGGCCCTGAGACTGTGAACCTAAACAACTTTTGGTTAACATGCATGGCAGTTAACGACTATTCAGCCAGGTCTTCCAAGGGGACACTAATTTCACAGTAAATATGAATCAAAGAGAAACTGGGACTCATCCTTCCCTTCCAAGGAAGTGATACTTGTTGCACTGTACAAATGGACTGGAAAAGACCAACAAGATTTTCTAGGCAAGTTATGTAGCTATAGTCGACCCTTGAGTGGGTTATGTGCTCTAAGCATGCATGTCTTAGGTTGTCTGAAACTCTTCAGTCTTGAAACTGGTTTCAGGTAGCACAAAGTTAGGGTTCACAAGTGGAAGCGTCTCTGGAGAGGGAGAATATACTGTAAGTCCTCCAAAATCTCACAAATGATGTTTCAGGCACCAATATCAACAAGAAATGATACATTCATCCCATCCCAGTGAATCAAGTAAGTAGGATATGAGCACGAATGTGACAACAGAAGTGAGAGAACAAAATGACTTGTTCTCTAACTTCAGGTTGGGGCATTGTGTGAGTTCATCAGAAAAAAAAATGCAAAGATTGCATGTGCAAGGCCTAAGTAATTGAAAAGAGTGACATTGTGGATCTGAAAAACTAGTAAGGAAAATTTCTTGAAATAATTGTTAGAACAAACAAAATTTTACTTCTTCCTAGAAAGTCTAATTTCACTTTCCATGAAAATAAAGCAGGAATAAGAATGTGATTTTGCCTCCATGTGATGCAATCAAAATACATCTACATACACAGAGATGCACAGACAGACACACACGTCTGCATACACACACATGAAAATCATCTTCAGGACTCTGGCCGTCAGGCATTGCAGGAGAGTCATAGCTGAGAGACTGAAAGCGAGCACTGTGGTGCCACTAGCCAGCTGCCCTGGGAGAATTTCCAGGCTGTGTGATGGGGCAGAAGAGCATAGATGGAGCCCCGCAGACTCTGTAAGTTGAGGTGGCAGCTCTGAGAGTCCAGAAAGACTGACGTGGCTTAAGTTCTCAGGACAAAGCACCAAGGAAGGAGGTGCTGCACATGGCCTTATGGTGACTAGAGCCCATGTTGCTCCCTGTTTGCAGACAATAGTCTTGACACTTTCTGGTCCACTTGTAAGTAGTGTCTATGTTATTTTGATCCCCTAAGAAGACCATACAAGAACTGGAGAGTGTTCTTTCACAGCTGATTCCCTCACCAACTTTAAGACATTGGTCTGATCATACTTTGTGACTTGGTGTCTGCTCCCTTTAAGAGGCAGGCGTTATTTACCCTCTGTTGAATATGAGCTGCGCCTGTGAATTGTCCTTCTCTGTAGAATGCAGTAAACCTGAGAGAATGCAGTACTAGTATTGTGTCTAGGTTTCAAGAAGCTGTTTGTGCTCTTATTTTCTTGCTTGGAATCCTGATAATGGCCATCTGAACAAGGTAGGATTAGTCTGCCAGACAGAGATGACCTGTCAACCCGGTAGCCCCAGCTGATGGCCAGTCAACTATAAACATGTGACAGACAGGGAAAGCTAAAGAGCAGTTCTACAGCAGCTAGCACACCAGTGACCTTATCATACTTTTAAGTGCTGCTCATTGTTACCACAGCAACCTCTCATCTCCTCCCCTGATTTTTCTTCACAGCACTTCCAAAAAAGAGTAAATATGTTACTGATAGAGGTATTGATTTTCTACCTCCTGCAACTGGGATGAAGGCAACATTTTTGTGGAAGACACCTAGTAAGGTCTCAATAAGTATAAATAATTTGAAGAATAAATCACTACTTTAAAAATATTTCTCATGTTAGAGAAAAGAGCTTGTTTTATAAATAAGAGTGTTCAGTATCTCCTGATCAAGTCTACTGAGATCTAACATGAAGCTCAGATTCATTAACCTATGTATTACAGAATAACAACAATTAAAAAAATATTATTTTTCATTTGATAGTGACTCATAGTGACACTATAGGAAAGGATACAGTGGTCCTGTGGTGATGCAAGGACTAGCTGAGGGATTCTGACTGCTGATGATTTTGGCTAGTAGCCAAGTTCTTAACCACTGCGGCACCAGGGCTCCATTTTCATAGTAATACTGATGCAGAATTAGTACTATTAACACAAGAAGTGAGCATGTGAATTCAAGTTACAGCAGGTCAATGAACCATGAGGGACAGAGGTGGTACAATGAATAGAATTTTGCCTTCACTGGGAGACCCAGGATCAATTGCTGGCCAACATACCTCACGTGTATTCACCACCCTTGAGTATGAGGAGATAGCATGTCGCTACGACGGTGATGAAGTCTCAGTGGAGCTTCAAGACTAACATAGTCTTAAAGACCCGGTGATCTCGTTCTGATCAAATCAATGAAGGAAAACGCCACGGGTCACCAAAGTCTGATGATAGTGTGCATGAAGTTTCCATGGATCAGGGACCAACCTGACAGCAGCTAACAAGAAAGAACCATGATACCCTTCAGTTATCAAAGCAGTCTGATTAACCTAAGAGATAGATTTAAAGAGGAAGATGGCAATTTAATGTCAACATGGTATAGGAACATGATCAAATATTTCTAGAGTGATAGATTTAGTGAATTAGAGATTTGTCTTGGAAGGAATGAGATGCCACTCAGAGAAATAGAGAGAAGAGGAAAGTGCAGTAAATAAGAGGGAGAGTAGGAAAACCCCCTTAGTGACAGTGATCAGAAAAGCAGGTCTGGGACACAGGGTGTGTGGAAGAAAGCAGAAAGAGGGGCACTGCCTTCTTCCACGCCAGTTTGAAATATGAAGGTCAAGGTTTCAACATTCAGAAGGTCGAGACTTAGGAAGGTGTGAGAAGTTCAGAGAAGGAAGAAGATCAAGAGAACAACGAAATTAAACTGGACCACTACAGAATGAAGAGGGCTTAAGGAAAAGTGACGTTGTGTCTCATAGTACGAAACTCAGTGGACCCTGCACCAGAGCAGCTGTGTGGTCCGTCTCTGTGAAATATGCAGGTTCCTGTGAAATGATACTTTTCAGCACTTTACAGTAATCCTAGACCAGAGAATGATCCCTAATAAAATCAACAAACAACCTAAAAATCCCATGTCCCTTCATTTCCTCCTCAGCCTTGTAAAACTTGCAGGAATTACTGAGGAGATGAACCTTTCAAGAGACAGAGGAAGTGTACATTTTCAGGGCTGAGCAGAAAGGAAGCAGCTGGGGCAGAGAAGACCCACAGGCCTGCTGCCCTGGGGAGGAGGTTTGTGTTTGAGGCTGAAGCACTGTGGGAGGATAGTTACTATACTGCTGACAATAATAAACTGCGGCATCTTCAGCCTGGAAGCTGCTGATAGTGAGAGTGTAGTCTGTCCCAGACCCACTGCTACTGAACCGGTCATGGACCCCAGGTGCTGGGGTAGGTCCCAAGTTGATGAGGAGCTTAGGAGCCTGTCCTGGTTTCTGCTGGTACCAGGCTAAGCCACTATAAATATTCTCACTGGCCTTGCAGCTGATGGTGGCCGTTTCCCCTAGCGACAGAGCCAGGGAGGCTGGAGACTGGGTCACCACAACATCCCCACTGGCACCTGAAATAACAAATGGACAGTTATCATAAACATATACCTGTAAACACTCTATCATAGATTAAAATTTCCTATTTAAATGTTTCCTAGTGATAATATGTGTCAGCATATAACTGAGCTCATTTTGAAAATAAACATCATTTTCTTCTTCATATTAAAATCATTTGTCAATTCTGCAAAGATACTACTCTAGAAGGATTGAGGCACATTTAAGTTTCTCACCAGAAGCCCAGAGCAACAGGGACGTGAGGAACAGTGTGTGTGGCACCATCTTGCTGGCCCTGCCTGCCTGATGCAGCTCAGCTCACATGGCAGAGGTCTGTTTATAAAATCTGAGCAGCCAGCCTGGGCCTGGAGGGGCCTATGCAAAGCAGTCAGTGAACATGGAAGCAAATTAACGGGCAATAGGTTGTGAAAGTACCAGCGTAAACCAAGAACCAAAAACGTCATCACAGGAAGTATAATTCAGTGATTAGAAAAAAGAAGTCAGCTTTGAAGTTATAGTATCAACTTAGAATCTCTGCATCCACAGATCAATAAATGATCTGATGAGGTGCCTCTCTTTTATTTTATTTCTTTTTATTGTGCTTTCGGTGAAAGTTTATGGCTTGTCATGGATTTAATTGTGTTCTCCCCAAAATGTGTGTAGCAATTTGTGTAGGCCATGATTCCTCGTGTTGTACATTGCCCTTCTGTGTTGTAAATCCTGCCTTTCTGATGTCAGTGGGGAAAGAAGGGTGGCAGTTGTGTTTGTGAAACAGGACTCAACACGTAAGATGGCATTGTGCCTTTAGGCGGTCTGTTGGGATAGAAAGGAAAAGGAAGAAAGCAGAGTGCTGGGCATCTCATACCACCATGGAAGAAGTACCGGGAGTGTGTCCTTCGGACCCAAGGTCCTTATGCCTCACAGTCCTACCTGTCCCTGAGAGGCTTGATGACAAGGACCTTCATCCGGAACCAAGAGAGAAAGACTGTCCTGGAACTGATGCCCTGAATTTGGACTTGTAGCCCACTGGGCTGTGAAACAAAGTAAATTTGTTTGTTAACACTATCCACTTGTGGCATTGCTGTTAAAGCAGCAGTAGTTGATTAAGACACAGCTCAGGTTAGTTTTTCATACCAAAATTTATGCGCACGTTGTCATGTGATTCTAGTTGCTGTCTCTACAATGTTGAAAGCCTCTATTTTATTTTATTTTCTCAATGAATTTTTTTGCGATTGAAGTACAAGTTTAAAATCTTCGTCAATTTGCCATATAACACCTGGAACTTTCACTGCTCTATTCTAACTGTTCTCCCCTCCATACCCGCACCCACCTCATGACAGCACACTCCATCTGTCATCCGAAACTTCCCATGTCGATTTGATCAAGATCTGTCCCCCTTCACCGTGTTATCTCGCCTCCAGTGACAAGCTCACAGACAGCCCTGTGCGTGTATTTAAGTTCAAAAGTTTGTTCATCACCTGCCTCATTGTATGCTTTGTACAGCTCATTTTAATATTTGACTGAGAGCAAGAGCCTCTATTTTAAATCCAAGATATTATTAAATAGGTTTAGTTTCCAAAGTGATAGACAGGATTCCTGAGATCACCAATTGCAGTGAAATTAAAAAAAAAAAACAAAACTCTTAAAATATAAGAGAACAAAGAGAGAATAAGGAACTTCCAGCGCACTTTTTGATAAAATTTATAGCTCAAAATATCTGCTCTTTAAAGCCACTTTTACTTGAAAATGCTTTGCCCAAAACTTTGTCATCAATTTGATTCTAACTCATCGTGACCCTGTAAGAGGAACACTCTAAAGACATTGTAAACACTTGGGACTCAATTCTATGGCTCTGCAAAGCCAAGAGAAATGGAACACATGCCCAGAAGTTGTCTATGTGGTGAGTGCTAGGAACCCTACATTGAGCTAGAACCCAAGGAGGTACATCATTTAAAGTAAATGTGAACCAAATAGAAGCTAGAACCTAACCTTCCGTTTTTAGGAACTGATAACAGGTACATTGTCAAAATAGTCAGGAAAAGTCAAAAACAATTTTGTTTGGAAGCTCTGGCTGCAATCAGCCCTAGAGAGGAGTTTTTGCTCCAGGTATGCATGTCCTAGGTAATCTGGAACTCAGCAATCTTGAAACTGGTTCATGTATCACCACAATAGGGTCCACCAATGGAAGCCTCCCTGAAAGAGGGCAAACCCATTCTAATTTCTTAGGAAACCTCACATACAAAGGTCTGACCGTTTAATTCATGAACTTGCTACCATGTGCTACATTGGCAGCACTATGCAAACAACTCAATAAGATTTCATAATCTTGGCATATTAGTGTCTCACAGCTGTGTTCACATTGATGTGTGGTGGTGTCTTGACCACTGACACTCATTACTGTTGTTTTATGTTTTTTGTGTGCCATCATGAGATCACCAGAGCTTGAATTGGAGCAATGAAGAAACATTAAATTTTTTGTTAAACTGGGTGAGAGTAGAAGTGGAATCCAGCACATGCTACTCCAAGTTTATGGGGAAAATGCCTTGAAGAAAATGGTAGTGTGTAAGTGGATTAAATGATTTTCCAAGAGAAGAGAAAGTGTCACTAATGAAGAGAGATCAAGATGGCCAATAATGAGCAGAATTGACAGAAACATTGCAAAAATTCCATCCAAATTGAGAGTCAGTATCATCAGCTAACTGAGAAACATAGAAGACCAAGCAAACATTGTGAGAGAAACAGGAAACTCTTAACAGAAAATTTTGGCATGAGAAAGATGTGTGCCAAAATGGAGCTCCTCGATGAACAAAAGTAAAGGAGAGCTGAAGTTTGCCAAGACCTTCTGGAGTGGAGCACTGTGTTTTCGGCTGTATTATGACTGGTGATGAAATATGGGTGTACCAATACAACCTGGAAGCAAAGCATCTCGGTGCACAATGGAAGTCAGTCAGTTCTCCAGGACCAAAAAAGTTCAGTTGAAATCAAGAATGAAAATAATGTTGCTGAACTTCTCTAACAACACAAAAATGATTCATTATGAATTTGTACCAACTGGACAATTTCCAAGTTTACTATCTGGATGTGCTGAAAAAGCTGCATGGAAAAGTTAGATAATGATCACCTGCAATTTTTGGCAAAAACTCATGGTTCTTGCAACTGAACAATGTATTAGCTCATGTGACTCTGTCTGTGAGTGAGTTTTTAGCAAATAAACAAGTAATGGTATTTGGACACCCTCCCTACTCACCTGATCTGGGCTCCAATGACTGTTTCTTTACCCAAAGATAAAGGAAATATTGAAAGGAAGACACTTCGATGACATTCAGGATATCTCATGGCCATTCCAGAAAAAGAGTTCCCAAACTGCTTTGAAGTGTGGACTAGGCACTGGCATTGATGTATAGCTTCCCAAGGAGAGCACTTCTAAAGTGACTGTAGTGATATTCAGCAATGAGGTGTGTAGCATTTTTCTAGGATGTGTTCGAAAACTAAATTTTCACAAATTTTAGGCTTCTAAGGCCAATGCCAATTAAAGTCATAGATTCTTGACACTGAAGAAAGTAAGATAACTAGAGTACAAATATGAACGTACAGCAACTGAAGAAACAGAGAAAAAAAGGAGTTATGTCCACACCAGATTGGGGCATTATGTGAGTTTATTTTAAAAAAATAAAAAACAAAAAGAAACGAACAGGATGGGTGTACAGTTGAAGAAACTGAGAAGGGTAACCCTGCAGATATGAAAAGGAAGCAAATAGAATTTCTGGAAATTAGAAACAGAATAACCAAAATTTTAAATCTTGGTGAAAATCCCAATGTCATTTCCAGGCTAGATTTAGTAATAATAAGGATGAGCTTTTCTTTCCTCACACACACACAAAAAAACCCTTAAAACACATGTGTACGTACACACACACACTCACACACACACACACACACACACACACACACACACACACACACACACACACACACACACACACACACACACACAGAGATGGTTTTCAAGACCCTGGCCATCAGGCATTGAAGGACAGTGATAAGTGAGACACAGAAATCAAAGTGAGCACTCTGGTGGCACTAGCCAGTGTCACTGGGAGAATTTCCAGGCTGCGTCATGGGGCGGAAGAGCACAGATGGAGCCTGGCGGACTCTGTAAGTTGAGGTGGCAGCGCTGAGAGTCCAGAAAGACTGACGTGGCTCAAGTCCTCAGGACAAAGCACCAAGGAAGGAGGTGCTGCATGTGGCCTTATGGTGACTAAACCCCATGTTACTCCCTGTTTGCAGACAATAGTTTTGACACTTTCTGGTCCACTTGTAAGTAGTGTCTATATAATTTTGATCCCCTAAGAAGAACTGGGGCAGTGTTCATTTATAGCTGATTCCCTCATCAAGTTTAAGACATTGATCTGATCATACTTGTGACTTGGTGTCTGCTCCCTTCAAGAGTTAGATGTTATTTACCCTCTGTTGAATATGAGCTGTGCCTGTGAGTTGTATTTCTGTGTAGAAAGCAGTAAACATGAGAGAATGCAGTCAATTGTACTAGCATTGTGTCTAGGTTTCAAGAAGCTGTTTGTGCTCTTATTTTCTTGCTTGGAATCCTGACAATGGCCATCTGAACAAACTAAGGTTAGTCTGCCAGAGAAAGATGACCTGTCACCCCAACCGGCCCAGCTGATGGCTAGTCAACCATAAACATGTGAGAGACAGGGAAAGCTAAAGGCAGTTCTACAGCAGCTAGCACACCAGTGACTTTATCATACTTTTAACTGCTGCTCATTGTTACCACAGAAATCTCTCATACCCTCTCCCTGATTTTTCTTCATGGCACTTCCCCAAAACAGTAAATATGTTACTGATAGAGGTATTGATTTTCTACCTCCTGCAACTGGGATGAAGGCAATATTTTTGTGGAAGACACCTAGTAAGGTCTCAATAAGTATAAATAATTTGAAGAATAAATCACTACTTTAAAAATATTTCTCTTGTTAGAGAAAAGAGCTTGTTTTATAAATAAGAGTGTTCAGTGTCTCCTGATCAAGTCTACTGAATTCTTACATGAAGCTGAGTTTCATTAACCTATGTATTACAGAATAACAACAATTAAAAAATTGTTATTTTCCATTTGATAGTGACTCATAGTGACACTGTAGAAAAGCATACAGTGGTTCTGTGGTGATGCCAAGGAACAGCTGAGGATTCTGACTGCTGATCATTTTGACTGGTAGTCAAGTTCTTAACCACTGCGGCACCAGAGCTCCATTTTCATAATAATACTGATGCAGAAATAGTCCTATTAACACTAGAGATGAGCATGTGAATCCAAGTTACAGCAGGCCAAGGAACCATGGGGGACAGTGTTGGTGCAATGAATAGAATTTTGCCTTCACTGGGAGACCCAGGTTTAATTGCTGGCCAACGTACCTCACGTGTATTCACCACCCTTGAGTATGAGGAGACAGCATGCTGCTACGATGGTGATCAAGCCTCAGTGGAGCTTCCAGACTAACACAATCGTAAAGACCTGGTGATCTCTTTCTGATGAATCAATGAAGGAAAACCCTATGGGTCACCAAAATCTGATCATAGAGTGCATGAAGTTTCCATGGATCAGGGACCAACCTGACAGCAGCTAACAAGAAAGAATCACGATACCCTTCAGTTACCAAAGTAGTCTGATTAACCTAAGAGATGGATTTAAAGAGAAAGACGGCAATTAATGTCAACATGATATAGGAATATGGTCACTATGGAGTGATAGATTTAGTGAATTAGAGATTTGCCTTTGAAAGAATGAGGTGCCACTCAGAGGAGAGAAGGGGAATGTGCAGTAAGTAAGAGGGAGTGCAGGAAAATCCTCTGAGTGACAGTGATCAGAGAAGCATGGCTGGGACACAGGATATGTGGAAAGAAGCAGAAAGAGGAACACTGCTTTCTTTGAGGCCAGTTTGACACATGAAGGTCAAGGTTTCAACGGTGAGAAGGTTGAGACTTAGGAGGGTGTGAGAAGTTCAGAGAAGGAAGAAGATCAAGAGAACAAGGAAATTAAACTGGACCACTACAGAATGAAGAAGCTTAAGGAAAAGTGATGTTGTGTCTCATAGTATGAAACTCACTGGACCCTGCCCCAGAGCAGCTGTGTGGTCTGTCTCTGTGAAACATGCAGGTTTCTGTGAAATGATATTTTTCAGCACTTTACAATAATCCTAGATGAAAGAGTGACCCCTAATAAAATAAACAAACAACCTAAAAACCCCATGTCCCTTCATTTCCTCCTAGGCCTTGCAACGCTTGCAGGAATTACTGAGGAGATGAACTTCTGAAGAGACAGAGGAAGTGTACATGTTCAGGGCTGAGCAGAAAGGAAGCAGCTGGGGCAGAGAAGACCCACAGGCCTGTTGCCCTGGGGAGGAGGTTTGTGTTCGAGGCTGAAGCACTGTGGGAGGATAGTTACTATACTGCTGACAATAATAAACTGCGGCATCTTCAGCCTGGAAGCTGCTGATGGTGAGGGTGAAGTCTGTCCCATATCCACTGCCACTGAACCGGTCAGGGACCCCAGATGCCTGGTTAGATGCCAAGTAGATCAGGAGCTTAGGAGCCTGTCCTGGTTTCTGCTGGTACCAGGCTAAGGCATTATAAATATTCTCACTGGCCTTGCAGCTGATGGTGGCCGTTTGTTCTGGAGACACAGCCAGGGAGGCTGGAGACTGGGTCACCACAACATCCCCACTGGTACCTGAAATAACAAATGGACAGTTATCATAAACATATACCTATAAACACTCTATCATAGATTAAAATTTCCTATTTAAACGTTTCCTAGTGATAATACGTGTCAGCAGATAACTGAGCCCATTTTGAAAATAAACATCATTTTCCTCTTCATATTAAAATCGTTTGTCAGTTTTGCAAAGATACTACTCTAGAAGGATTGAGGCACATTTAAGTTTCTCACCAGAGGCCCAGAGCAACAGTGACATGAGGAACAGAGTCTGTGACACCATCTTGCTGGCCCGCCTGCCTGATGCAGCTCAGCTCACACGGCAAAAGCCTGTTTATAAAATCTACACAGCCAGCCTGGGCCTACAGGGGCCTATGCAAAGCAGTCAGTGAACATGGAAGCAAATTAATGGGCAATAGGTTGTGGAAGTACCAGTGTAAATCGAGAACCAAAAATGTCATCACGGGAGGTATAATTCAGTGATTAGAAAAAAGAAGTCAGCTTTAAAGTTATAGTATCAACTTAGAATTTCTGCAACCACACATCACTAAATAATCTGATAAGGTGCCTCTCTTTTATTTATTTCTTTTTATTGTGCTTTAGTTGAAAGTTTACGACTTGTCATGGATTTAATTGTGTTCTCCCCACAATGTGTGTAGCAATTTCTGTAGGCCATGATTCCTGGTGTTGTGTGGTGCTCTTCTGTATTGTAAATCCTGCCTGTACAATGTCAATGGGGAAAGAGGGGTGGCAGTTGTGTTGGTGAGTCAGTTCTCAGTGTGTAAGGTGGTACAGTGACTTGAGGCAGTCTCTTGAGATATAAAAGAAGAGGAAGTGAGCAGTGAGTTGAGGACCTCATGCCATCAGGAAGGAAGTGCCTCAATTGTATCCGCTGGGACCAGGGTCCTTCCTCTTCAAAAGCTACCAGTCTAGTAGAGGGCTGATGACAAAATCATTCCTCCAAGAACAAGAGAGAAAGCCTGTTCCCAGAGTTGTTGCCCTGACTTCGGACCTGTAGTCTACTGCACTGTGGACAAAAATACATTTGTTTGTTAACATTGTCTGCTTATCATATTTCCGTTATAGCAGCAGTAGATGGTTGAGACTTGGCTGAAGTTAGTAATTCACTTTCATGATTGTGTTAATAATTTCAGGAGTATATTACATGTCAGATGTCAAATTGTATGTTTTGCAGATACACAATCGACTTCACATTAATTCTACTTCCATAAACATGTTTTCTTTTAATCACACTCTTTACATACCAAGCAAAAACATAGAGAGAATAGAATCACCTTTTTTAGTTATGTATCTAAAATAGCACTGCTACCTCTTCACATACAGCTCAAGGACTATTGCATACTTTAGCTGTGTAGATCTTTCCACTGAGGTACATGTTAAGGTCGTATATTTACAGGAGCCCTAGTGTCACTGTGGTTAAGTGCTTGGCTGCTAAAGAAAAGGTTGGCATTCCTCTCTTTGTATTTTATACCCTGAGAAACAATATTTTATCTCATAGAACTTAATTGACACATACAGTTGTGTCAATCCACTTAATTGAGGGTTTCCCTTGTTTTCCCTGAGACTCGACTCTACCAACCACAGTATCCTCTTCTACTAAGTGATCTTTCCTGATAAAGTGTTCAAAGTAAGCAAGATGAAGTCTGGCAATACTTGCTTCTAAAGAGCCTTAGGCTTTCATTTCTTCCAAGACTTAAATTCGTTCTTCTGGTAATCTGCGGCATATTTAATATTCTTCTCTATCTTAATCGTTCAGTGTTGCTAAAACAGAAATACCATGAGAATATGGCCTCAACAAGGAGCTTATTTCTTCACTGTCAGGTAAGCTGTAAGTCCAAACTCAGAATGTTGGCTCCAGGGGAGAACACTCTCCGCTAGTCAGCGCTGGAAACAGGTCCTTCTGATGGATCAGTTCCCTTGTGACCCTAATACCTCACTACATATTTTCTCCCTTTCAAAATGAGTTATCGATAACTTGATATAAGTAATACCGTAACAATACTCTGACTAACCTATAGTTGTTTTTTATTGTACCAGTTAAACAGGCCTCTACACTTGACTCTTTCCAAAGTGTTATGGAACACACATTGGCCGCTGCAGCCCTGTTTTCTTTCCTCTTTGCTCTCCTGAGAAATAGCCTTCTGTCTGTAAGATGGCGGGTAGGAAGGCTACCTTGTGTGTTTTCATCTACAACTTTCTCCTTTGTCCCTTTTCTTAGTCAGAGTGGACTTGGTAGTCCAGTGTAACTAGCTGAAGAGTTTTTATTTAAGTTTTGTCTTTGTCTGTTAGAAACATACAGAGCAGAATCCAGGTGTCTGACATGCGTGTCTGTAGTTGCATAAAGTGTTTCTTGTGGTTATTTTGTGATGTATATAATTATCTGTGGGTTACATGCTTATTAACATGAAGTAATCCTTGGTAAAATGATAGAAAAACTCTTACGTAAAGGCTTGATTTGCCGTTGAGTCTGTGTTGGTATCACACCTCTTAATAAACCTTCTCCATCTTTCATGGCCTGGACCCTAATGGGCAACACCCCCTTGGTCTGGTTGCATCTCAGTGCAGGAAGCTCGGGCCTAACGGTTTACTTTGTTTCCAGTGCTGCGTTCTCGGAGCTATGAGTTTCTCCTGCCCCTCTGGTTTCCTTTCTCTTCCATATCTCAAGAGTGACCAGCCCAAAACATAATCCAGTCACGTAGATCTCGTTAAAATAACTGCCACTAATCTATCTTATTCAAATGTAGTGATAGAATTTGCAACACACAGGAAAATGTCATCAAGTGATGGACAGTCACATAGTCATGGGAATCATGGCCCAACTGAGTTTATATAGAGATCTTTTGAAGGACATAATCCAACCCACAACATTCTCTAATATCGCCATTCAGATGCATCAGTTTTCCTTCTGCCTTCCTTTTCACTGTCCAGCTTTCCCATGCATAGGAGATGGCTGAAAAGACCATGATTTGAATCAAGTGCACTCTACTCACCAATGCTTCATTTATGATGCTCAAATCAGCAGGTCTGAGCTGAGAGTGGGATGGGGGTGAGTGATTCTTTATGCTTAGAACCAGGGAATCTGATGGGGAAATCCTTGAATCCCAAATTGGTGTTTAAAAATTTTGTAATGTCGTCTTTTCTGACTTCTTTTTTTTGAACATGGATACAGTAAGCACTTATTTTCTCCAATTCTCTGCCAAAAATAAGATGTGATTTGTTATACTTCAGTATTTATTAGAGTTTTAGGTATGAATATATGTTCATTATGAGCTTTTTATTGATTTGATTGAAGTCTAATATGTTTGCAAACAAAATTCTGCCTCAAGATCGTGGTAGCATAGATCTGTGAATTCAATGGCGCATGACTAGTTGCAGCAGTGATGGTACTTGTAGTGTTGTCTACAGTGTATTTATGGTTGCAGTTGTTGTTGGTGGGTGCCACTGAGTTGGTTCTGATTCACAGTGACCTTACAGAATAGGTGAGAACTGCTCCACAGAGTTTCCAAGGTATGCCTGGTGGGTTTGAACTGCTGATCTCTTGGTCAGCAGCCATAGCACTTAACCACTGCAGCCCCAAGGTTTCCTTCTGGTTACAGTAATAGTGGTAACCAGTTAAAGACATGAGACTTACTCTCAGAGGTATAAGTGGAAGGGATGCAGATGGTAATTAAAGGATGCCACAAAAATACTAAATTTGAGGTAGAAAATATATGCATGAGGCTAGTAAGGAAAAGATCTGGCACGTTCTTGCAGGCAGATAACACGATCAAATTTAGTTTTTAGAAAGCTCATTCTGATTTCAGTGGTTGGCCAGGCAGCTTTCCTCCCAATTTCTTGGCATAGATGAGTGAACACTACCAGTGCTACATCTGTTTGTTGAAACATCTTACTGACATTCCGTCAATTCCTGGAATCCTGTTTTTCGCCAAGGCCTTCAATGCAGCTTTGATTTCTTGCTTTGTACCGTTGGTCCCTGATCACATGCTACCTCTTCAGATGGTTGAACATCAACCAGTTCTTCCTGGTATAATGACTCTGTGTATTCCCTGTATCTTCTTTTGATGCTTCTTGAGTTGGTTGATATTTTCCCTGTAGAACCCTTTGCTGTTACAAATCAGGCCTTGAATTTTTTCTCCAGTTCTTTCAGCTTGAGAAATTCAGTGTATTCTTTTCTTTTGTTTTTAATTTGCAGCTGTTTGCACGTCAGTGTAATACTTTATTTAGTCTTCTCAAGCTGGCCTTTGAAGTCTTCAGTTCATTGGGATGCCTTCCATTTGCTTTAGCTGTTTCACATTCAAGAGCGAGTTTCAGAGTCTCTTCTGACATCTCATTTAGTCTTTTCTTTCTTCCTTGCCTTTTAATATAAATACTTGGCATGATTTTGAAGGCATATGACATGATCAAATTTACTTTTAAAAAAGATCACTCAGATTTCAGTAGCATATAATTTGGAGAGAGGCAAGACCAGTCAGGAAACTGTTTGAGGACCTCAGCTCATGGCTTGGTCTAAGACAGTTCAGAAGAGATCCCAGTTTGGAGACCATTGTTGTCATTTTGCTAGTGGCAATGATTACTTTGGTGGATGGTAGTAGTGGTGGAGGGTGTGAGGAGAGGTCTATTTGGAAAACAGGGATAGCAATATACTGATGGATTTGATGAGGGGTGACAGATCAAAAGTGGGTCTTAAAATCACTCCATGGCTTTTGAGTAACCAGATGTGTGGACTCAACATTTATTTAGGTAGCAACATTGTTGAAGAAGGAGATTTGGAGATGAGACTGGGAATTTTATTTTGAACATTTGAAGTCTGAGATGTTCATTTGAGCTCTGTATGTGGCTGTCAGGTAGACCATTAGGTTTATGAGTTTAATATTCATGCAATAGATATGGACTGAAGATTTAAATTTGACAACTGATAAAATGAGTGTTGAATAGACGGCTGGCAGAAGAGGCCCAGGAACTGAGCTCCAAGAAAGGGTGGGAGAGAAAGCCCTAAAAATTTACATTGCAATCTAAAATACCAGAAGCCTGGAGGTTTCTGAAAAAAAACCTCCCCACAAGCATTTCCTGTGATAAGCCCATTTCCCAGGAGGAGAAGAACCCTCTTTCCTGCAACTTGAGACTAATGATTATCTTTGCTTCTTTAAATTGCTAATAGCAATAAAAAAAAACAGTACGGAAAGCTGAAAACCTGCTAACGCCAATGAAGAAACTGTATGGAAATTCCTTTGTCTGCTTTTGTGCAAAAACTTAGAAAAGAAAAGGAACAAAGCAAATCAGTGAGCATGGCCACTTTAGATTCGAGTTCACTGCTGCTCTGCTGGCTAAGAATAAAAGCCTTTCCTCTAATAATCATTGGTGATTGAGTGATTTCTGTTCTCTGGGCCCTACTAGTCTTGCAATATTTTCAGTTCTCTGACCGGGAAGTGAGCATTCCTGTGAAGAGCTGACTTACATGGTGACTTGCACCAATTCTCTGGGGACACATGGAGGGGGCCCCCTTTGGGCCAGTTGATGTGGGCCACTGAACACACCAGGGACAGCTAATTTTGCCTCCCTGTGCAGACACCCCGGGGGGCGGAGGAGGGACACCCCTCAGAGGGTCTTTGTGGAGTCGAATGTCAAGAGGAATTGGTACTGTGAGGCTCTGGGAGACATCTGAATCACAGTAAGACTGGTCTGGGTAAAAATAGGAATGGGTCACCTCATAGGGTGGAAATGGAGCTTGGTCACCTCTCAGCAACTCCTTAGTACCATTCAAGATTGTATGAGTGGGAAACCAAGACTGCCTAGGGTAAGACACAGGGTGTAATTAGAAAAGGTCTTGCTCTTCATAGGAGCAGGAGGGGACACTGACTACCCCCCAGCATCTCCTTAGTATCGCTGAGGATTCTGTAAGTGAGAAACTGAGATTGCCTAGGATAGGACAAAGGGTAAAATTGTGTGTGCATGAGTGTCCGGAAATTGAGACTGGCCATGAGGAGCGAGTCCTGACTCCCTCCCTCAGGACTGAAGAAATTGTGAGACTTCCTCCTTGCTCTCCCCCTCCCTTCCCCCTCCCCACTTTGTGGTGTACCTGTCATTTGTCTGAGGGAGGAACGTGGAGAATACACGTGGAAGTGCTCTGCCTAGCCTGAGAGGGCCAGAGCTGCCACCTAGTGCGGCTAGCCGGTGTTTGGCAGGAGCGCTATGTGAGCACCACCCCCTCCAGCTCTGCTGAGATCACCCCCATGGCTTAACCTCCAGGCTTCTTTCCCTTCCCTCCCCTTGGCTCTGGCTAGGGTTTCGGGGTGGTGAGTGGAGGAAAGGAAGTAAGGAGGAGAAGACAACAACACGTAAGGGCCAGAGGATGTCCTGGCACAGGACAAGACAGGCTTGCTGCCAGGGTGGGGAACAGAGGGACGAGATGAAAGAGGAAGAGTCAAGAGCAGGGTGATGAGTGAAAGACGTCCTGTCATGGGGTGGGGCAGGCACACTGACTTTTCCTTTACTCTTGCCTTGCAGGCTGCTGTGGCCTCAGGGCACCAATTACACAGATGGCCTGCCACCACCATAAGGGCAACCTGGGTTGTGCTGAGAGTTGGCCCAGCTGACAGCTCTCCCAATTCGGGCCACAGCCACCATCCCTGCCATGCCAGGGGCACCCCTGCCTGGGCCTGCCCCCACATTTCCCCTGCCCCACCCCACATGGCTCTAAGCTGCCTGACATCCACAACTTTCATTCTTGCTCCGTACCTCAGAGTGAACTTGGCAGGCTAATTTCGTTAGCTGAGGAATTTTTTCATAAGTTTTGTCTTTACCTGCTATAAACAAACTGAACTTATTCAAGAAGAGATCCCCCGAGTAAGAAACGTCTTTAAATTTTGTGTTATCAAGTGTGACCAGTAAATGACCCTAGAGATCTGGATACCATTATAAAACTTAATCTGTTACTAACAAATGAGCTATGAATTAGTTGTGTAAATGTGTGTGTGTATATATGGCACCTCGGCTGCCTAGAAAGTTGAAAGTGCTGAAATTATCTCCATCATCTCAGGTCCTGGTCTGGTCTGTATGTGTGTGTATGCGTCTCTGTATATATGTGGTGCTGATGAGAAAAAAAAAATTCTAGGGTTAAACTATGGTGTATATGTGACATCCTTCATGACTTTATGGCCTAGAAAAAGAAATAAAGCCTCTGTTTTAGCCCTTCTTGTGCTTGCAAATAATGATACCAGGGTAAACAATGAATAAGTGAAATATATTGTTCTTGTTCCCCTACCTTAGAAAAAAAAATCCCTTGACACCCATTTGTGACCGCAACCTGATAGTATCAGAAGATGAAGATGGGAAGGAAGAAAAGCAGCTAGAAGAGGTGGGATGGATATGGTCTCCCCACCCCACACTAGGAGTGTGATACAATTTGGCCTAGCTCCCTGGGAGGGCTTTACTTACTCCAGAAGATGCCAGTGCCCACTGCAGAAAGAACCGTAACTGAAATACTGGCAGATGAGGACAGCGTGGAACTCCAAATGTAAAGAGTGACAGTGTAGAGAAAGAAAGAACAAACAAGTGAAGGGAGATAAAGAGGAAGTATAAAGAGAGAGAAGATGGAAGGCTAGAGAGCTAGAGAGAAATGGAGAAGGCAGAAATAAAATGCAGAGAAGAAAGCAAAAGGATGAAATAACAACAGAGGGAAAAAGGAAAGAAAGAGACAGGAATCTGAAAAAACAGGTTAATTTACTGGCTGCTGTTCTGGGATTATCTCAAGGAAAATGACGAGACGGAGGTAAAGATGAGCCTCAGCTAAAGAAATACCAGTGTACATTTTAGAAAGAAGAAAGACACTAGAAAAGTAAATGTCCCAGGATGAGAAATGGAAGAGAGCCAGGCAAGTCTGAGGGTGGCGGAGGGGGATGTTTTCAAGGAGTTAAAGAAGAGCAGGAAGAGGACTATGAATGATGGATCATGAAATCAGCTTTTAATTTCTCTCCTCCTAACCCCTCCCTTCTGCCCCATGACAGTCACAGTAGGAAGACAACAAATGGACTTTATGGCTTATACTGGAACAGCCTTATTAGTACTCACCCAGAAGTCTAAAAGGATTGTCTTAATTAACAGTATTCAAGTTGTTGGAGTGACTGGAAAAGGGGTGACTAGACCTATCTTACAGTCAATTAAATGTGAAAAAAAAGTCTTGTCTCTGGCAACACTACTAACAAATGCCTGGAAACTATAAGCAGCTCTCTTAGCTCTCACAGGACATGTGATATTCCCAATCTCTAGCTCTTCCATAGTCCAAAGAAAGGTTGATGCTGTAGCCGCGTGGGTTTAGGCCAGTGACTGACCATGATGAGCTCAGGCTGTCCTCCAGGTGAAGAAGACACCAACTGGTGAGTACCATTTTGTTCAACATTTATAGGCTGTTAACAAAGTTGTGAAGACTCTAATATTGGCTCTCCTACCTTCTTGTAATCATTTTACTGTTTTGAATTTAAAAGACACTTTCTTTTGTATTTTGCTGGCCACTGAGAGATTTGATCTTTACTTTTAAGTAGAAAAAGGGAAAAGAGAAACTGACAACTCTGTTGAATTGCGCTGACTCAACAGTTTAAAAACTCCCCTACTGTTTTTGGAACAGCTTCACCCAAGATCTAAAACAATTACCTCCTTTCAACCAAAGAAGGGGTCCTGCATCATGTAGACCTTCTGCCAGAGATCAAGTCTGAGGAAGACTCTATTACAAATACTATGAATGTCTCTAATTTTTTGGTCAAAGCTGAATATCGAGTGTCTAAAGAAAGTTGCAAGCTAACTTCTGTGTCAGTCTAGGGAGCCCATGGACTCCTGAGAGTACCAATTCTTTTGTGATTAAACCTTCAGTTAATGAAAGCCACAGCCCAGAGTTTTATCAAAAACCCAGTTTTTGGAGAAATCAAATTTGACTTTTGTGAAATGTCAAGGCTGAGCATCAGATGAAACATTTGCTGGGTGTATGTAGATTCTTTTTCAGGACAGGTAGAAACTACCCTGCTGTACTGTGAGAGCTGGAGAGGGTACTACAACAGGTTTAAGCTGCCTTAGAAATAAAGTGGAAACGCCACACAACATGGAGATTTCAACTTGGTGAAAAAGGGTGAAAAAATGAATCAGATCATGAAATGCCATCTTAGTGAATTGTACCAAGAGACTGGACTATCCAGGATGGATATTCTATGCTGGTCCTCCTCTCAGTCTGTATTGCACCCCAGGGAAAACTTAAAATTAGTCTTTTTAAAATACATTGTGGGGGACCATATTGTCTTAACTAACTCTCCCCACCCTCTTCGATCCAGCTGCCTAATGTAGTGATGTCTAAGAGTTTGCTCTCTCTAACCAAAATGCTCTCCCAGTTACATTGAACAGTGCAGATTTAACAAAAGTTTCCTCTTAAGACAGCTGTTCATTCTTTCCAGCCAGGAATTAGGTACTTCTCTGGACACAGAAGGACCTTGCTTTACTGTCCAAGTGGAAGGGCCCCTACACCATCATCCTGACTACACCCATGATGACAAAGGTGGAAGGGATCCCTGCCTGGATCCATCAGAGCAGGCTGAAAAAATTGTTGCCACCACAGTGGGAGACAGAGACCAACCCAACTGTCATGGTTTGAATTGTGTCCCCCCAAAAATGTGTGTAGCCATGTGGCTGGGATACGGTTCCCAGTATCTTGGAAATGTCCTCCATTGTGTGGTTTTGCTAACCTGTACATTAAAGGATTAGGGTGGGGCTGTGAATTCCTGCTATGGGGGAAGTTTCCCAGGAGTATGGCTTGCCCCACCCTTAATGCTTTTAGCTTGCAAGGAATAAAAGGAAAAAGAACCAAGGACAATTGGAGAACCTCGCTACCATCAAGCAAGCAGCACCGGGAGCAGAGCGCGTTGTTCAGACCCAGAGGTTCTTGCGTTAGGACACTCCCTGGACAATGACTGATGCAATACCGGACTTTCCTCCAGAGCCGTCAAGGGGAAAGTCTTTCCCTGGAGCGGACACCCTGAATATGGACTTGCAACCTACCAGACTGTGTAAGATTACACCCTGAAAATGGACTTGCAACCTACCGGACTGTGTAAGAATAAATCTTTTTTTGTTAAAGCCATCCACTCTGTGGTATTTCTGTTAGAGCAGCCCTAGCTGACTAAAACACCAACCAACCCCTGCAAGATGACACTGTGATGACCAACATGCCCTGCTCCAGCCACAGACTATCAGCTGGCTGGACTACACACGGCTAAAGCCTGAGGACTTCCATCTTAATTGGACTTCAGATCTTGGGAAAGGGAGAAGGAAAATGTAACCTGTGTACTCACACCACTAAAGTGAGTCAAAAACTAACAACCACATTACTGTTTTATAGTTTTTATGAATCTAAGGGAGCACACAAAAGGATTTGTTTCCATAATCAGTGTTCGTACTCTACATGTGATCCTGGAGAAGATAAAGGCCCCTACATATGCTACAACACCACTAAGCCCCCTACATATGTGCTGCTTGAGATAAGGATGAAACAAATATGGCCCTTGGCTAAAGGAGGGGGCCTGTAATAGCCCACACTGAAGTAAAAGGAAGCCCATGACAGACAATACTAAAATTTGATGCCTGTGCTGTCCTAAGTCACTCTCAGGGCACAGGTTGCTGTGGTTCCCTCAGGTGGGAAAAGAGTTACATGAAAGAAGGTAAGCATACATACTCACACTATCCATGGCTGCGATGTGATGAACTTGTTTTCAGTGGTCATGTGTATCATGGGCCACTTGGAAAGGTGATAAGTCAGAGAAAGTCCACCTCAAAAAAAGGAATAGCACTGACAAACTGCAGAGCTAATCAATGCAACCCACTAGAACTAGTAATCACTGATCCAATGGACCTCTAATAAAAGCTGGGGGCAATGGTGACATTGGGAGTAAATGCTCCTGGACTGGATCCTAAAATCCCCATGTCATCAAACAACAGGTTGAAAACTATCCCACCAAAGCCTACTGGGTATTTCATGAGTTGGATCTGACTCGATGGTACTTGGCTGGCATAAAGAGGCCATCTGACCTGTGCTCCAGCCTCCATGAAATGTCAAAAATCTATTCTTGGGGCTAGCAGAAAGTATAGCTCCGTCTGTAAATGTTATGTTATGTATGTGGAGGAACCCTTATGGGAAGTCAGTGGCTGTGGGAAGCAAAAGAGTTACTGTCTCATGAAGTTATTAATATGACAGGTCAAAAAAGACTCCCTCAAGATGAGGCCCTCTGGGTCCTAAATTCCTCCATAATAGATCAGTACTGTGTGGCCAGTTGGGGAAAGAACTTCATCTTATTTATTGGTGAATTGCTGGTGAATTTGCCTGGGACAAGAGACCTTTAATGCCTCGACTACAAAAAGTCAGTGATAGGAAAAAAATTAAGACTGAACGAAATCCCCTCAACAAGTTTGCCCACTGGAAGGAAGACTGAGAGGGCTTAGAGAGTCCAAGAAATTAGACAGCCCTGGCTGGGCTATATTGGATATGCAAGAAAAAGGCATATGCCGTCTCCCAAATGACTGGAGTGGGAGCTGTGTAATAGGTATCATCACTCCATCCTTCTTCTTGCTGCCCCTTAAAGCTAGAAAATTACTTGGCTATGTGATTTCCATCACCCTGACTCATCAGAAAGGTAAATGAAAATAAAAAACTGAAAAGATAATGAGTGGCCCCCTAAGAAAATAATTCAATATTATGGTCCAGTCACATGGGCTGAAGATGGGTCTTGGATTTACCGAACCACCATTTACATACTAAATCACATAATTAGGCTGCAGGTAGTGCTCAGAATCATAATCAGTGAAGCAGACAGAGCACTGACACTCCTAAGAAATCAACAGACTCAAATTTGAAATGCTGTTTACCAGAAAGGCTGGCCTTGGACTACCTACTAGCCCAAGAAGGAGGAGTGTGTAAAAAAATTCATTCTGACCAATTGTTGCCTACAGATTGATGACCAGGAACAAGTCATAGAGGATACAGTAAAAAAGATCCAGACATTAACTGATACCCAAGTACAAACTTGGAGTGGATGGAGCCCCAAAAGCCTACAGGGAGGCTGGTTCTCAGCATCTGGCATATTTAAAACACTGGTAAGAAGAGTACTAGCCATCATCAGACTGTGTTTTGTCATTCCTTGCCTCTTCTCATTAATAGTAAGGACTATATGCTCTATAACTGAGACAGTTGTTAATCAGAAAACAACATTGTATATGTTCTATTTGAAACCTTACCAGTTCCTACAAGGACAGACCAATGGTGAGACCTCAAATTAAAAATATATATGGAGTAACAGCATAAGGTAAGGAGGGTAACAGCATGAGGTAAAGAGGGTAAGAGCATCAGGTAAGGAGAGGAAAAGCTTCAAGCAAGGAGGGTAATAGTGTTAGGTACGGAGGATAACAATATCAGGCAAGGAGGGTAACACCATCAGGCAAGGAGGGCGTGAGCAGCCCCCATTTGTCTGTCAGTGGAGGCTTGCTTGCTGCTGTGATGCAGGAAGCTATGTCACCAGTATTTAGGTACTAGCAGGGCCATCCATGGTAGACAAGTTTCAGCTGAGGTTCCAGACTAAGACACACTAGGAAGAAGGACCTAGCAGTCTACTTTTGAAAGGAACTAGCCAGAGAAAACCTTATAAATAGCAGCCAAACATTGTCAGATAATGTGCCAGAAAGTGAGCCTCCCAGGTTGGAATGCACTCAAAGTAGACTCCACCTTAACAACGTGGATGGAGTAAGGCCTCAGGATCTTCTTTTGCTGATGTGGCATGACTCAAAATGAAAAGAAACAGCTGCAAACATTCACTAGTAACTGGGGCACGGAATGTATGAAGTATGAATCTAGGAAAACCAGAAACTGTAAAAAATGAAATGGAATGCATAAACATTGACATCCTAGGCATTAGTCAGCTGAAATGACCAGTTCTGGCCATTTTGAATCCAACAAACATATAGTCCACTATTCCAACTCGACAGCACTTGGCTTGGCTCATACTGGGAATGAAAACTTGAAGAGGAGCTGTGTTGCATTCATCATCAAAAAGAACATTTCAAGATCTGTTCTGAAGTACTATGACAATCTGTCCTGAAGTATGTTGACAATGCTGTCAGTGATAGAAAAATACCAATACACCTACAAGGAAGGCCAGTTAATACAACTACTATTCAAATTTACACACCAACCACTAAGGCCAAAGATGAAGAGGCTGAAGATCTTTACCAGCTTCTGCAGTCTGAAATTAATCGAATGTGCAACCAGGATGCATCGATAGTTACTGGTGAGTGGAAGGCAAAAGCTGGAAACAAAGAAGAAGGATCGGTAGTTGGAAAACTCAGCCTTGGTGATAGAAACGAGATCACATGGCAGAATTTTGCAAGACTAGAGACTTTTTCATTGAAAGTATCTTTTTTAACTAACACAAACATTGACTGTACACATGGATGTCACCAGATGGAATACACAGGAATCTCATTGACTACATTTGTGGATAAATACAATGGAAAAGCTTGGTATCAGCAGTCAAAGCAAGACCAGGTGCTGACGTTGAGACAGATCATCAGTTGCTCATAAGCAAATTCAAATTGAAACGGAAGGAAATTAGAACAAGTCTACGAGAGCCAGAGTCTGAGCTTGAGTATATCCCTCCTGAGTTCAAAGACCATCTCAAGAACAGATTTGATGTGTTGATCACTAATGACCACAGACCAGATAAATTGTGGAATGTCATCAAGGACATAATCCCTGAAGAGAGCAAGAGGTCATGAAAAAGGCAGGAAAGAAAGACCAAACTGCATGTCAGAAGCGACTCTGAAACTTCTCTTGAACATTGAGCAGCTAAAGCAAAAGGAAGGACTGGTGAAATAAAAGACCTAAACAGAAGATTTCAGAGAGCAGCTCAAGAAAACAAAAGAAAGTATTGTAAGGACATGTGCCAAGAGTTGGAAATGGAAAACCAGAAGGGAAGAACCTATTCTGCATTTCTCAAGCTGAAAGAACTGAAGAAAAAATTCAAGCCTTGATTTGCAATAGTGAAGGATTCTGCAGAGAAACTATTAAACAACTCAGAGAGCATCAAAAAAAGATGAAAGGAATACAGAGCCATTATACCAGAAATAACTAGTTGATGTTCAGCCATCTGAAGAGGTAGCATATGATCAGAAACCAATGGTACTGAAGGAAGACGTCGAAGCTGCATTGAAGGCATTGGCAAAAAACAAGGCTCCAGGAATTGATGGAATGTAAATTGAGATGTTTCAACAAACAGATGCAGCTCTGGAAGTGCTCTCCCATCTATGCCAAGAAATTTGGAGGACAGGTCCCTGGCCAACTGACTGGAGGAGATCCATATTTATGCCCATTCCAAAGAAAGGTGGTCCAACCAAATGTGGAAATCACCAGACAATATCGTTGATATCACATGCAAGTAACATTCTGCTCAAGATCATTCAAAAGCAACAACAGCGATATATTCACAAGGAATTGCTAGAAATTCAAGCAGAGTTCAGAATAGGACGTGGAACCAAGGGCATCATCGCTGATGTCAGATGGATCTTGGCTGAAAGCAAAGAATACCAGCAAAATGTTTACTTGTGTTTCATTGACTGCAAAAGCATGCAACTGTGTGGATCATGTTAAATGATGGCTAATGTTGTGGAGAATGGGAATTCCATAACACTTATTTGTGCTCTTAAGGAACCTGTATGTGGATCAAGAGGCAGTCGTGTGGACAGAACAAGGGGACACTGTATGGTTTAAAGTCAGGAAAGCTGTGTGTCAGGGTTGTATCCTTTCACCATACCTTTTTAATCTGTATGCAAGCAAATAATCCAAGAAGCTGAATTATGTGAAGAAGAACAAGGCATTAGGATTGGAGGATGTCTCATTAACAACCTGTGTTATGCAGATGATACCACCTTAGTTGCTGGAAATGAAGAAGATTTGAGACACTTACTGATGAAGATCAAGGACCACAGCCTTCAGTGTGGGTTGTACCTCAACATCAGGAAAACAGAAATCCTCACAAGTGGACCAGTAAGCAATGTTATCATAAATGGAAAAAGGATTGAGGTTGTCAAGGATTTCATTTTCTTGGGTTCACAATCAATGCTCTTGGAAGCAGCAGTCAAGAAATCAAAAAGAGGCATTGCATTGGGAAAATCTGCTGCAAAGGACCTCTTCAAAATATTCAAAAGTAAGGATGTCACCTTGAAGACGAAAATGCACCTGACCCAAAGCCATGAACAAAGAACTGATACTTCAACTTGTGGTGCTGGAGAAGGATGTTGAGTGTACCATGGACCACCAAAAGAACAAACAGATCTGTTCTGGAAGAAGTATAGCCAGAGTGCTCCTTGGAAGGAAAGATGACAAGACTGCATCTTACATGCCTTAGATATGTTGTCAGGAAAAATCAGTCCTGGAGAAGGACATCATGTTTGGTAGAGTGGAGGGTCAGTGAAAAAGAGGAAGACCCTTGATGAGATGGATTGACACAGTGGCTGTAACATTAGGCTTAAGCATAGAAATGATTGTGGATATGGCACAAGACTGAGTAGTGTTTTGTTCTGTTGTTCCCAGGGTTGCTATGAGTAAGAATCAACTAGATGGCACCTAACAACAACAACAAGGAACCATGGGGGTCAGTGGTGGTTCAATGGGTAGAGTTTTGCCGTCAAACAGGAGATCTTGCTGGCAATATGCCACGTGTTTATTCACCACCTTTCAGTATGAGGAGATAACATGCTGCTATGACAGCCACCAAGTCTCAATGGAGCTTCCAGACTAATATAAGCTTATGGAAAAACACAGTAATCTTTTTCTGATCAATCAGTCATTGAAAACCCTGTGGATCACCAAGATCTGATCGCATTGTGTATGAGATTTCCATGGATCAGGGACCAAACCGACGGAAGCTAACGAGAAAGAACCATAAGATCCTTCAGCTATCAAATTAGCCTCAGGCACCCAAGAGATGAATTTAATGAGGAAGATGACAAAAAATGTCATGGCAATATCATCAAATATTTTTAGAGTGATGGATTTAGGGAATTAGAGATTTGCCTTTGAAAAAATGAGATGCCACTGAGAGAAATGGAGAGAGGAAGAAAAGACAGTAAAATAAGAGGGAGAGTAGGAAAACTCCTGTAGTGACATCGATCAGAAATGCCTAGCTGGGACACAGCATATGTGGAAGGAAACAGAAAGTGGAGCACAGTCTGCTTTGAGGCAAGTCTGAATATGAAGGTCAAGTGTTCAGTACTGAGAAGGTCGACAGCTGAGAGGGTGTGGTAGGGGCAGAGAAGAAAGAAGACCAAGAGAACAAGGAAATAAAACTGGAACACCACCAAACCAGTAAGTGATAAGGAAAAGACAATTGGTCCCTTAGAGTATGAAACTCACTGGACCCTGCTCCAGAGCCATCGTGTGATCTGTCTATGGGAAAGATGCAGGTTCCTGTGAAATGGTGTTTTTCAGCACTTTACAATCATCTTAGACAAAACCGTGACTCCAAACAAAAGAAGCAAAGAGAAAACCCCATGTCCCTTCATTTCCTTCTGTGCCTTGCAAAACCCCCAGGAATTACCGAGGAGATGAGGTCTTCTTTGAAGAGACAGAGGAAGCACTCATGTTCAGCCCTGAGCAGAAAGGAAGCAGCTGGGGCAGTGAAGCCTTCTAGGAGGCCCTGGGGAGGAGGTTTGTGTTCGAGGCTGAAGCACTGTGGGAGCATAGCTAGCATAACCCTGACAATAATAATCTGCAGTGTCTTCAGCCTGGAGGCCGCTGATGGTGAGGGTGTAGTCTGTCCCAGATCCACTGCCTTTGAACCGGTTAGGGACCCCAGATTCCCGGCTAGATGCAGCGTAGATGAGCAGCTTAGGAGCCTGTCCTGGTTTCTGCTGGTACCAGGCTAAGTTGCTATAAATATTCTTGCTGGCCTTGCAGCTGATGGTAGCCGTTTCCCCTAGTGACAGAGCCAGGGAGGCTGGAGACTGGGTCATCAGAAGGTCTGCACTGGCACCTGAAATCAGAAATGGACAGTTATCCTAAATATATACCTCTAAACACTTTATCGTAGATTAAAATTTCCGTTTAAATGTACTTCCTAGCGATAAAATGTGTGAGGACATAATTGAGTCCATTTTGAAAATAAACGTCATTTCCCACTTCATATTAAAATCATTTTTCAGTTTTGCAGAGATACTGTAGAAGGATTGAGGCACTTTTAAGTTTCTCACCAGAGGCCCAGAACAAAAGGGATATGACGAATAGAGTCTGTGGCACCATCTCGTTGTCTCTCGTTGCCTCTGCCTGCCTGATGCATGCAGCTCAGCTCACATGGCAAATGCCTGCTTTATAAAATCTGCACAGCCAACCCAGGCTTGGAGGGCCCTATGCAAAGCAGTCTGTGAGCGTGGAAGCTAATTAACGGGCAGTAGGTTGTGAAAGCAGCCAATGTAAATTAAGAGCATAAAAGATCATCATAGGAAGTATAATTGAATGATTAGAAAAGACAGAAGTCAGCTTTGAAGTTATCATATCAACTTAGAATCTCTGTAGCCACAGATCACTAAATGATCTGATGAGGTGCCTCTCTTTTATTTATTTATTTTTATTGTGTCTTTGGTGAAAGTTTATGGCTAGTCATGAATTTAATTGTATTCTCCCCAAAACGTGTGTAGCTATTTGTGTAGACCATGATTCCTGGTATTGTGGGGTCCTTTTCTGTGTTGTAAATCCTGCCTGTACTATGTCAGTGGGGAAGGAGGGATGGCAGTTGTGTTGGTGAGGCAGGACCTTACACATTGACTTCAGGCGGTCTCTTGGGACATAAAGGAAAGAGAAAAAAGCAGAGTGTTGGACATCTGATATCATCATGAAAGAAGTGCCGGGAGTGTGTCCTTTAGACCTGGGATCCTTACACCTCACAAGCCTACCTGTCCAGGACAGGATTGATGACCCAGACTTTCCTCCAGAACCAAGAGAGAGAGACTGCCGCTGTAACTTATGCCCTGAATTTAGACTTGTAGCACGGTGCGCTGTGAAACAAAGTAAATTTGGTTGTTAACACTACCGACTTGGTATTTCTGTTACAGCAGCAGTAGATGATTAAGACATAGCTGAAGCTAGTTTTTCACATGAAAATTTACACATATTGTCATGTGACTCCAGTTGCTGTCTCCACAATATCAAGAGCCTCAATTTTATTTTTTCAATGAATTTTCTTGTGATTTAAATACAAGTTTAAAATGTTTGTCAATTTGCCATATAACACTGTTGTTATATTTCATATTTCATATTTCATATTTCATGCCATATTTCACTGTTGTTCTACTCTAACTATTCTCCCCTCCCTAGCCATCTCCCCTTGACAACACACTCCTTGTTTCATCTGAAACTTCCCATGTCCATTTGATCAAGATCTGTCCCTCTTCACCCTATTACCTCACCTCCATCAATGAGCTCACAGACAGCCCTGTGCATATATTTAAGTTCAAATTTTGTTCATCACCTGCCTCATTCTATGCTTTGTATAGTTCATTTCAATATTTGTCTGGAGATCAAGAGTGTGTATTTTAAATCCAAGATATTACTAAATAGATTTAGTTTCCAAAGTGATGGACACGATTCCTAAGATCAATAATTACGGTGAAATTAAAAAAAAAAAAGACTTAAAATACAAGAGAAGCACAAAGAGAGAAGAAAATGAGTAACTTCTGGCTCAGTTTTGATAAAACTTATAGCTCAAAATACCTGATCTTTAAAGCCACTTTTAGCTGAAAATGCTTTGCCCTAAGCCTTGCCATCAATTTGATTCTAACTCGTGGTGACCTTTTAAGAAGGACACGCTAAAGACATTGCAAACACTTGGAACTGGATTCCGTGGCTCTGCAAAGCTGAGAGAAACAGAAGACCTGCCCAGAAGTCATCTATGTGGTGAGTTTCAGGAACCCTATATTGAGCAAGGGCCCAAGGAGGTACCTCATTTAAAGTAAGTGTGAACCAGATGGAAGCTGGAGCCTACCTTTCCATTGTTAGGAACTGATAACAGATGTGTTGTGTAAATAGTCAGGAAAAGACAAACATGATTTTCTTGGGGAGTTTTAGCTGCAGTCAGCCCTAGAGAGGAGTTTTTGCTCCAGGTATGCATGCTCTAGGTAGTCTGGAACACAGCAATCCTGAAACTGGCTTCACGTATCACAATAGGGTCCACCAATGGAAGCCTCTCTGGAATAGGACAGACTCATTCTAATTTCTTAGGAAACCTTGCATACAAAGGTCTGACAATTTAGTTCATTTACTTGCCACCATGTGCTTACATTGGAAGCACTGTGCAAACAACTCAGTAAGATTTCATAATCTTAGTATGTCAGTGCCTCACAGCTGTGTTCATATTGATGTGTGGTGGTGTCTTGACCAGTGACATTTATTATTGTTGTTTTACATTTTTGCATGCCATCATGAGGTCATCAGAGCTTGAATTAGAGCAATGAATAAACACTAAATTTCTTGTCAAACTTGGCAAGAGTAGAAGTGAAATCAGATTTCCAAGTTTATGGGGAAAATGCCATAAAGAAAACGGTGGTAGTTTGTAAGTGGATTAAATGATTTTCCAAGAGGAGAGAAAGTGTCATTGATGAAGAGAGGTCAAGATGGTCAATAACAAGTAGAATTCACGGAAACGTTGCAAAAATTTCATCCAGTTGATTGTCAGTATCATCAGCTAACTGAGAAACATAGCAGACTAAGCAAATATTGACAGAGAAACAGGAAACTATTTATTTATTTTGCTGTGACTGAGTGAAAATGTACATTTCCATATAACTTTACATGCCCACTTATATGCAGCTTCCTCTGCTCTCCCTGCCCGGTGACGGCACACTACTTCTCTCTGCTGCATACATGTCTCATCCTCCCAACACTCTCCTTTCCCCTCCTCTCTATCCATTGCTCTTACTCCAGCCAGAGGTCCGCAGGATGATATCCTATAGATGCATAGAACCATAAAGTGCATCCAATATATGGTCACTCTGCATTGCCAAGTCCAATCCATTTGTGTCTGAAGAGTGGACCTTCATTATGATTTATGGGCAGGGGCAGCATCAGGGCCAGGGGCCATACTACCAAGGGAACCACAAAACCTCTGGACCATCAGCTGAGGTCTTTTAGTGGAGATCTCAGAGTGCACCCCTTTTTATTCTGGTGTTGCCAGTGAGACTCAGCTTAGTGAGCTCCATCGTGGCTCTCACTGGTGGTGGCCGGGCACCATCCAGTTCTTCTGGTCCCAAGTTGATGTAGGCACCTGTTCATGTGGGTCTCTGTATCTTCTGGGTTGTCTTTACCACACGTCATTTTGTCCTTGGTGAGCATCCGTTCCTGCTGAGTTGGGATCATTTGCTGTGCCCTTGGATGGCAGCTTGGCAGCTTTTAAGACCGCAGACGTCACTCACCAATGTGGGGTGCAGAGAGCCCTCTTAGCAAAATGCTAGTTGTGCCATTTGGCCTTTGCCTTGATTTCGCCTAAGAGCATGGTCCCCTGCCCCCTGCTCCAGCCACTCTGTCCTTTCAATATTGGGTTAAGATGGAAGGAGTATTCAAGTTATGCTGAAGTCCACTTAATATTGCTCTTGTTTCTAATGTGTGCTATCACTGATTTCACCCAACTAGATTTCTAGCAACTATCTAATCTAAACCTTCCCCACCTCATCCTTCCTCCCTCCCTCCCTTGCAGCTGTCAAAGAATCTTTTCTTCTATACGTAAGTCTGTTTTTGAGATCTTATCATAGGGTGTCATACAATATTTGTCCTTTTGTCTCTGACTACTTTCACTCAACATAATGTCTTCCAGTTGAAACCAGGTTATGAGATGTTTCCTGGAATCATCATTATTCTTTATCATTGGATAGTGCTCCACTGGGTATGTATACCATAGTTTACCTATTCATGCCTCTGTTGTTGGGCATCTGAGTTGATTCCATCTTTTAGCTATCGTGGACTGTGCTGCTATAAACATTCTTGTGCATGTGTCCATTGGTGCAAAAGGCCTCGATTTGAAACAGTAAACTCTTAACTGGAAATTTTGGCATGAGAAAGGTGTGTGCAAAAATGCAGCTCCTCGATGAACAAAAGTAAAGGAGAGTTGAAGTTTGCCAAGACCTTCTGGAGCAGAGCACAATGTTTTCGGCTATGTTACAATTGGTGATGAAATATGGGTGTACCAAATGACCTGGAAGCAAAGCATCACGGTGCACAATGGAAGTCAGTCAATTCTCCAGGAAGAAAAAAGTTCAGTTGAAATCAAGAATCAAAATAATGTTGCTAAACTTTTTTTGATAAAACAGGAATTGTTCATTATGAATTTGTACCAACTGGACAATTTCCAAGTTTACTATCTGGACATGCTGAAAAGGCCGCATGAAAAAGTTAGATGGAAATCACCTGAAATTTTTGCCAACAACTCATGGTTCTTGCAACTGAACAATGCATCAGCTCACGTGACTCTGTCTGTGAGCGAGTTTTTAGCAAGTAAACAAATAATGGCATCTGGACATCCTCCCTACTCACCTGATCTGGCCTCCAATTACTTTTTCTTTACCCAAAGATACAGGAAATATTGAAAGGAAGACACTTCGATGACATTCAGGACATGTCATGGCCATTCTAGAAAAAGAGTTCCCAAACTGCTCTGAAGTGTGGACTAGGCACTGGCATTGGTGTATAGCTTCCCAAGGAGAGCACTTCTAAAGTGACTGTAGTGATATTCAGCAACGAGATGTGTAGTATTTTTCCAGGATGAATTTGAAAACTTAATTTTCACAGCTTTTAGGTTTCTAAGGCCAATGCCAATTAAAGTCATAGATTCTTGACATCAAAGAAAGTAAGATGACTAGGGTACGAATGTGAATGTAATGCAACTGAAGAAACAGAACAAAAGGAGATATGTCCACAACAGATTGCACACACACACACACACACACACACACACACACACACACAGATGGTTTTCAAGACCCTAGTCATCAGGTGTTGAAGGACAGTGATAAGTGAGATGCAAAAGTCAAAGTGAGCACTTTGGTGGCACTAGCCAGCTGCCCTGGGAGAATTTCCAGGCTGCGTCATGGGGCGGAAGAGCACAGGTGGATCCTGGCGGACTCTGTAAGTTGAGATGGCAGCACTGAGAGTCCAGAAAGACTGACGTGGCTCAAGTTCTCAGGAAAAAGCACCAAGGAAGAAGTTGCTGCATGTGGCCTTATGGTGACTAGACCCCATGTTGCTCCCTGTTTGCAGACAATAGTGTTGACACATTCTGGTCCACTTGTAAGTAGTGTCTATGTTATTTTGATCCCCTAAGAAGACCATACAAGAACTGGAGCAGTGTTCATTTATAGTCGATTGTCTCACCAACTTTTTGATCTGATCATACTTTGCGACTTGGTGTCTGCTCCATTCAAGAGTTAGGCGTTATTTACCCTCTGTTGAACATGAGCTGCTCCTGTGAGTTGTGTTTCTCTGTAGAATGCAGTGAACCTGAGAGTATGCAGTCAATTTTACTAGTATTGTGTCTAGGTTTCAAGAAACCATTTGCGCTCTTATTTTCTTGCTTGAAATCCTAACAATGGCCATCTGAAGAAGGTAGGGTTAGTCTGCCAAAGAGAGATGACTTGTCATGCCAATAGCCCCAGCTAATGGCTAGTCAATCATAAACATGTGAGAGGCAGGGAAAGCTAAAGAGCAGTTCTACAGCAGCTAGCACACCAGTGACTTTATCATACTTTTAAGTGCTGCTCATTGTTACCATAGCAACCTCTCATCCCCTCCCCCTGATTTTTCTTCACTGCACTTCCAAAAAACAGTAAATATGTTACTGATACAGGTATTGATTTTCTACCTCCTGCAACTGGGATGAAGGCAATATTTTTGTGGAAGACACCTAGTAAGGTCTCAATAAGTATAAATAATTTGAAGAACAAATTAATACTTTAAAAATATTTCTCATGTTAGAGAAAAGAGCTTGTTTTATAAATAAGAGTGTTCAGTGTCTCCTGATCAAGTCTACTGAGATCTTACATGAAGCTCAGTTTCTTTAACCTATGTATTACAGAATAATAACAATTAAAAAAAAACTATTATTTTCCATTTGATAGTGACTCATAGTGACACTATAGGAAAGCATACACTGGTCTTGTGGTGATCCAAGGACCAGCTGAGGGATTCTGACGGCTGATCACTTTGGCTAGTAGCCAAGGTCTTAACCACTGCGGCACCAGGGCTCCATTTTGTAGCAATACTGATGCAGAATTAGTACTATTAACACAAGACGTGAGCATGTGAATCCAAGTTACAGCAGGCCAATGAACCATGGGTGACAGTCGTGGTACAATGAATAGAGTTTTGCCTTCACTGGGAGACCCAGGTTCAACTGCTGGCCAGTATACCTCACGTGTATTCACCGCCCTTGAGTATGAGGAGATAGCATGTCGCTACGACGGTGATGAAGTCTCAGTGGAGCTTCAAGACTAACATAGTCTTAAAGACCCGGTGATCTCTTTCTGATCAAATCAGTGAAGGAAAACCCCACGGGTCACCAAAGTCTGATGATAGTGTGCATGAAGTTTCTATGATCAGGGACCAACCTGACAGCAGCTAACAAGAAAGAACCACGATACCCTCCAGTTATCAAAGTAGTCCGAGGAACCTAAGAGATGGATTTAAAGGGGAAGATGGCAATTCATGTCAACATGGTATAGGAACATGAGCAAATATTTCTAGAATGACAGATTTAGTGAATTAGAGATTAGCCTTTGAAAGAATGAGATGCCACTCAGAGAAATGGAGAGAAGAGGAAAGTGCAGTAAATAAGAGGGAGAGTAGGAAAACTCCTTTAGTGACAGTGATCAGAAAAGCATGGCTGGGACACAGGATGTGTGGAAGAAAGCGGAAAGAGGGACACTGCCTTCTTTGAGGCCAGTTTGAAATATAAAGGTAAAGGTTTCAACATTGAGAAGGTTGAGATTTAGGAGGGTGTGAGACGTTCAGAGAAGGAAGGAGATCAAGAGAACAAGGAAATTAAACTGGACCACTACAGAATGAAGAAGGCTTAAGGAAAAGCGATGCTGTATCTCATAGTATGAAACTCACTGGACCCTGCGCTAGAGCAGCTGTGTGTCTGTCTCTGTGAAGCATGCAGGTTCCTGTGACATGATATTTTTCAGCAATAATGCTAGACAGAAGAGTGACCCCTAATCAAATAAACAACCTAAAAACCTCATGTCCCTTCATATCTTCCTAGGCCTTGCAAAACTTGCAGGAATTACTGAGGAGATGAACCTTTGAAGAGACAGAGAAAGTGTACATGTTCAGGGCTGAGCAGAAAGGAAGCAGCTGGGGCAGAGAAGACTTGCAGGCCTACAGCCCTGGGGAGAAGGTTTGTGTCCGAGGCTGAAGCACTGTGGGAGGTCTGTCATAAGTCTGCTGACAATAATAAAGTGCGGCATCTTCAGCCTGAAAGCTGCTGATGGTGAGGGTGTAGTGTGTCCCTGATCCACTGCCAGTGAACCGGTCAGGGACCCCGGATGCTCTGCTGTTTGCATCATAGATGAGCAGTTTAGGAGCCTGTCCTGGTTTCTGCTGGTACCAGGCTAAGTTGCTATAAATATTCTCACTGGCTTTGCAGCTGATGGTGGCTGTTTGTCCTGGAGACACAGCCAGGGAGGCTGGAGACTGGTTCACCACAACATCCCCACTGGCACCTAAAATCACAAATGGACAGTCATCATAAACATATAACTATAAACACTCTATCATAAATTAAAATTTCCTTTTGAAATATTTCCTAGTTGATAATATGTGTCAGCATATAACTGAGCTAATTTTGAAACTAAACATCATTTTCCACTTCATGTTAAAATCATTTGTCAATTTTGCAAAGATACTACTCTAGAAGGATTGAGACACATTTAAGTTTCTCACCAGAAGCCCAGAGCAACAGGGACGTGAGGAACAGTGTCTGTGGCACCATCTTGCTGGCCCTGCCTGCCTGATGCAGCTCAGCTCACATGGCAGAGGTCTGTTTATAAAATCTGAGCAGCCAGCCTGGGCCTACAGGGGCCTATGCAAAGCAATCATTGAGCGTGGAAGCAAATTAACGGGCAACAGGTTGTGAAAGTACCAGCGTAAATCGAGAACCAAAAATGTCATCACAGGAAGTATAATTCAGTTATTAAAAAAAAGAAGTCAGCTTTGAAGTTATAATATCAACTTAGAATCTCTGTAGCCACAGATCACTAAATGGTCTGATGAGGTGCCTCTCTTTTATTTATTTCTTTTTATTGTGCTTTAGATGAAAGTTTTTGGCTTGTCATGGATTTAATTGTGTTCTCTCCAAAATGTGTGTAGCAATTTGTGTAGGCCATGATTCCTGGTGTTGTACATTGCCCTTCTGTGTTGTAAATCCTGCCTTTCTGATGTCAGTGGGGAAAAAGGGTGGCAGTTGGGTTTGTGAGGCAGGACTCAATGCGTGAGATGGCATTGTGCCTTGAGGCAGTCTCTTGGGATAGAAAGGAAAAGGAAGAAAGCAGAGTGCTGGGCATCTCCTACCACCATGAAAGAGGTGCCAGGAGTGTGTCCTTCAGACCTGAGGTCCATATGCTTCACAGTGCTACCTGTCCATGAGAGGACTGATGACAAGGACCTTCCTCCAGAACCAGGAGAGAAAGACTGCCCTGGAACTGATGCCCTGAATTTGGACTTGTAGCCCACCAGGCTGTGAAACAAGGTAAATTTGTTTGTTAACCCTATCCACATGTGGCATTGCTGTTAAAGCAGCAGTAGTTGATTAAGACACAGCTCAGGTTAGTTTTTCATACCAAAATTTATACACACGCTGTCATATTATTCTAGTTGCTGTCTCTATAATGTTGAAAGCCTCTATTTTATTTTAATTTTTCAATGAATTTTATTGCAATTTAAGTACAAGTTTAAAATCTTCGTCAATTAGCCATATAACACCTGGAACCTTCACTGTTCTACTCTAACTGCTCTCCCCTCCATACCCGCACCCACCTCCTTGACAGCACACTGCTTCTTTCATCCGAAACTTCCCATGTCCATTTGATCAAGATCTGTCCCCCTTCACCCTGTTATCTTGCCTCCAGTGATGAGCTCACAGACAGCCCTGTGCGTGTATTTAAGTTCAAAAGTTTGTTGATCATCTGCCTCATTCTATGCTTTGTATAGTTCATTTCAATCTTTGACTGGAGAGCAAGATCCTCTATTTTAAATCCAAGACATTACTAAATAGGTTTAGTTTCCAAAGTGATAGACAGGATTCCTGAGATCACCAATTGCAGTGAAATTAAAAAAAAAAAAGCTCTTAAAATATAAGAGAACAAAGAGAGAAGAAAATAAGGAACTTCTAGTGCACTTTTTGATAAAATTTATAGCTGAAAATATCTGATTTTTAAAGCCACTTTTACTTGAAAATGCTTTGCCCAAAACCTTGTCATCAGTTTGATTCTAACTCATAGTGACTCTGTAAGAGGGACACTCTAAAGACATTGCAAACACTTGGGACTGAATTCCGTGGCTCTGCAAAGCCAGGAGAAATGGAAGACATGCCCAGAAGTTGTCTGTGTGGTGAGTCCTAGGAACCGTATATTGAGCTAGAACCCAAGGAGGTACCTCATTTAAAGTAAGTGTGAACCAAATAGAAGCTAGAGCCTACCCTTCCATTCTTAGGAACTGATAACAGGTACATTGTGGAAATAGTCAGGAAAAGACAAAAAAAATTATTTGGAAGCTCTAGCTGCAATCAGCCCTAGAGGGGAGTTTTTGTTCCAGGTATGCATGTCCTAGGTAATGTGGAACTCAGCAATCTTGAAACTGGTTTCATGTATCACAACAATAGGGTCCACCAATGGAAGCCTCCCTGAAAGAGGGCAGGACCCATTCTAATTTCTTAGGAAACCTCACATGCAGAAGTCTGACAATTTAGTTCAGGAACTTGCCACCACATGCTACATTGGCAGCACTGTGCAAACAACTCAATAAGATTTCATAATGTTGGCATATCAGTGTCTCACAGCTGTGTTCATATTGATGTGTTATGGTGTCTTGACCAGAGACATTTATTATTGTTGTTTTACGTTTTTGTGTGCCATCATGAGGTCATCAGAGCTTGATTTAGAGCAATGAACAAACATTAAATTTCTTGTTAAACTTGGCAAGATAGAAGTGGAATCAGGTACACGCTAGTCCAAGTTTCTGGGGAAAATGCCGTGAAGAAAATGTTAGTGTACAAGTGGATTAAATGATTTTCCAAGAGAAGAGAAAGTGTCGCTGATGAAGGGAGATCAAGATGACCAATAACAAGCAGAATTGACAGAAACATTGCAAAAATTCCATCCAGTTGAGTGTCAATATCATTGGCTAACTGAGAAACATAGCAGATCAAGCAAACAGTTGGGAAACTCTTAACTGAAAATTTTGGCATGAGAAAGGTGTGTGCAAAAGTGGAGCTCCTCGATGAACAAAAGTGAAGGAGAGTTGAAGTTTGCCAAGACCTTTCTGAGTGGAGCACTATGTTTTGGGCCATGTTACGATTGGTGATGAAATATGGGTGTACCAATACGACCTTGAAACAAAGCATCACGGTGCACAATGGAAGTCAGTCAATTCTCCAGGAACAAAAATGTTCAGTTAAAATCAAGAATCAAAATAATGTTGCTAAACTTTTTTTGATAACACAGGAATTGTTCATTATGAATTTATACTAACTGGACAATTCCCAAATTTACTATCTGGACGTGCTGAAAAGGCTGCATGAAAAATTTAGATGAAAATGACCTGAAATTTTCGCCAACAGCTCTTGGCTCTTGCCACTTCACAATGCATTGGCTCACTTGACACTGTCTGTGAGCAAGTTTTTAGCAAGTAAACAAATAATGGTATTAGGACACACTCTCTACTCACCTGATCTGGCCTCCGGTGACTTTTTCTTCACCCAAAGATAAAGGAAATATTGAAAGGAAGACACTTTGATGACATTCAGGACATCAAGGGTGATATGACAACAGCTGTCACAGCCATTCCAGAAAAAGAGTTCCAAAACTCCTTTGAAGTGTGAACTGGGCAGTGGCATGAGTGTATAGCTTCCCAAGGAGAGCACTTCTAAAGGGACTGTAGTGATAGTCAGCAATGAGGTGTGTGGTACTTTTCTAGGATGAACTCACAAACTTAATTTTCATATGTTTTATGTTTCTAAGGCCAATACCAGTAAAAGTCATAGATTCTTGACATGAAAGAAAGACAACTAGAATATGACTATGAATGTAATACAACTGAAGAAACAGAGAACACAAGATGTTATGTTCACACCAGATTTGGGCATTAAAAAGAAGCAAACAGCATGGGTATAAGGTTGGAGAAACTAAAAAGGGTAACACTACAGATATGAAAAGGAAGCAATAGAATTTCTGGAAATTAGAGACAGAATAACCCAAATTTTAAACCTTGGTGAAAATACTAATTTCACTTCCAGGCTAGATATAGTAATAACAAGGATAAGGTTTTAGTTTCCTCACAAAAAAAACCCCTTAAAATATATGTGTATGCACACACACACTGACACACACACACACACACACACATACACACACACACACACACACACACATGGTTTCCAAGACCCTGGCCATCAGGCATTGAAGGACAGTGATAAGTGAGACACAGAAATCAAAGTGAGCGCTATGGTGGCACTAGCCGGTGTCACTGGGAGAGTTTTCAGGCTGAGCCACAGGCAGGAAGAGCACAGGTGGACCTCAGCACACTCTCTAAACGGAGGGGACAAGGCTTAGAGTCCAGAAAGACTGAAGTGGTTAGAATCTCAGGACAAAGTTGTAAAGAAGGGGAATCTGCAGAGAAAGAACTGCAGATATATGTGGATGGTGACTTTGTAGTTTAATTTAAGTAAAAGTAGAATGCATTGCAAGAATGGCATAAAGCCAGGGAAGGAAGAAATGGAATATACCACTGTAAGTTTCAAATCTACCTGTGAAGTGGTGTATTACTTTAAGGTTGTTATTGTTGTTAGGTGCCGTCAAGTCAGTTCTGACTCACAGCGACCCTATGATCAACAGAACGAAACACTGCTCAGTCTTGTGCCATGTCCACAGTTGTTTTTATGTTTAAGCCTATTGTTACAGCCACTGTGTCAATCCATATCATCAAGTGTCTTCCACTTTTTCACTGACTTTCCACTCTAGCAAGCATGATGTCCTTCTCCAGGGACTGATCTTTCCTGACAACATATCCAAAGTATGTAAGACACAGTCTTGCCATCTTTGCTTCCATGGAGCACTCTAGTTGTACTTTTTCCAGAACAGATATGTTTTGTCATTTTGGCAGTCCATGGTACATTCAACATTCTCCAATGCCACAATTCAAAGGCATCAGTTCTTCTTCTGTGTTTATTCATGGTCCAGCTTTTGCCAGTGTGTGATGTAGTTGAAAATACTATGGCTTGTGTCAGGTGCATTTTAGTCTTCAAGGTGACATCTTTACCTTTCAATACTTTAAAGAGTTTCTTTGCAGTAGATTTTCCCAATGCAATTGCCTCTTTTTGATTTCTTGACTGCTGCTTCCAAGGGCATTGATTGTGGACACAAGTTAAACAAATTCCTTGACAATCTCGATCTTTTTGCCATTCGTGACAGTGTTGCTTATTGGTTCAGTTGTGAGGATTTTTGTTTTCCTGACGTTGAGGTACAATCCATACTGAAGGCTGTGGTCCTTGATCTTCATCAGTGAGTGTCTCAAATCTTCTTCATTTCCAGCAAGGAAGGTGATGCCATCTGTATAATGCAGGTTGTTAATGAGTCATCCTCCAATCCTGATGCCTCATTCTTCTTCATATAATCCAGCTTCTCAGATTATTTGCTGGACATACAGATTAAAAAGGTATGGTGAAAGGATACAACCCTGATGCATGCCTTTCCTAACTTTAAAGCAACAGTGTCCCCTTGTTCTGTTCACATGACTGCCTCTTGATCCATATACCGATTCCTTAAGAGCACAGTTAGGTGTTCTGGAATTCCCATTCTCTGCAATGTTAGCCATCATTTAACATGATCCACACAGTTGAATGCTTTTGCATAGTCAGTGAAACACAAGTAAACATCTTGCTGGTATTCTTTGCTTTCAGCCAAAATCCATCTGACATCAGTGGTGATATTCTTGGTTCTGTGTCCTCTTCTGAACCCTGCTTGAATTTTTGGCAGTTCCTTGTCAATAGATTGTTGCAGTCACTTTTGAATGATCTTGAGCAGAATTTTACTTGCATGTGATATCAACGATATTGTCTGGTGATTTCCACACTTGGTTGGACCACCTTTCTTTGCAATGGGCATAAATATGGATCTCCTCCAGTCAGTTGGCCAGGGAGCTGAGCTCCAAATTTCTTGACATAGACAAGTGAGCACTTCCAGAGCTGCATCTCTTTGCTGAAACATCTAAATTGATACTCCATCAATTTGTGGAGCCTTGTTTTCGTCAATGCCTTCAATGTAGCTTCGACTACCTCCTTCAGTACCACTGGTTCAGTGCCATTGCTACCTCTTCAGATGACTGAACATCACCAGTTCTTTCTGGTATAATGACTCTGTGTATTTCTTCCATCTTATTTTGATGCTCTCTGAGTCATTTAGTAGTTTTCCTATAGAATCCTTCACTATTGCAACTGAGGCCTGAATTTTTCCTTCAGTTGTTTCAGCTTGAGAAACGCAGACCGTGTTCTTCCTTTCTCGTTTTCCATTTCCAGCTCTTTGCACATGTCCTTTTAACACTTCCTTTCATCTTCTTGAGCTGCTCTCTGAAATCTTCTGTTTAGGTCTTTTACTTTGCCATTCCTTCATTTTGCTTTAGCTGCTTGATGTTCAAGAGAAGTTTCAGAATCTCTTCTGACATCCAATTTGGTCTCTCCTTTCTTTCCTGCCTTTTTAATGACCCCTTGTCTTTGATGTCATTCCATAATTCCACAATTTAACCAACACAAATGGCAACTGTACACATGGATCTCACCAGATGGAATACACAGGAACCAAATTGGCTACATCTGTGGAAAAAGATGATGGTAAAGCTCCATATCAGCAGTCAGAACAAGACCAGGTGCCAGCTGTGGCACAGATCATCAATTGCTCATATGCAAATTCAAATAGAAACTTAAGAACATTAGAACAAGTCCATGAGAGCCAAAGTATGACCTTGAGTATATCTTTCCTGAGTTCAAAGACCATTACAAGAACAGATTTGATGTGTTGATCACTAATGACCAAAGACCAGATGAACTGTGGAATGACATCAAAGACACCACCCATGAAGAGAGCAAGAGATTACTTGAAGGTAGACTATGATAATCTGAAATTGTATATTGCAAACTCCAAGGCATCCACTAAAATAACAAAACAAAACCAAAAAACAGCTAATAAACCAACAAAAGAAATGGAAAGGAATCATAATAAATATTCAATGCATAAATATACAGAAAAAAAAGCAAAAGGGAATGTGAAACAGATGGAAGAAATAAACAAATAGCAAAATACAAATAGACTAAAATTCAAAAGAGTAACCATTCTAACACTAGTTAAAATTTTACTTCAGTGACTATTTTAATATGAAATCAAATAGATTTCATAAACTATTACAAAATGGATAAAGAAGAGGATTTTGTAATGAACAAGAGGTCAATCAAGAGGACATAATAATCATAAACACGTATGCGAATACATTCACTTCACTGATTGTGGTAATAGTTTCAGGAATATATTACATGTTAAATGTAGTATTGTATGTTTCATAGATACACAATTTATTTCATCTTAATTTTACCTCAGTAAGATGTTAGCTTTTAATCATACTCTATAAGCAAGCAATGTTGTGCTGCTATTCATAAGGTTTTATCTCGCTAAATTTTTGCAGAAGTAGATTACCAGGTCCTTCTTCCATCTGTCTTAGTCTGGAAACTCAGCTGAAACCTGCCTACTATAGGTGACCCTGCTGTTACCTAAATACCAGTGGCATAGCTGCCAGCATTGCAACAACAAGCAACCCTCCACTGAAAGACAAGTGGGACCTACTCATTCTATCTTTACTCCTATCAACTAAGATATCGAGTCTGTGCAGTCAGCCCAGAACTCTACAGGGCAGAACAGTCTCCTACCAGCCAATATACCCAATCTAGGGAATCAGCCAAGAACTCAGCAGGGCAGGATAGTCTCCTATCAGCTAAGAGATCCAATCAATACAATCTGTCCAGAACTAACCCTATAATGCTAATTCCAGAACACTTAATTGTGTTCTTAAAGAATCTGTATATGGATCAAAAGGCAGTGGTGCAAAGAGAACAAGGCAACACTATATCCTTTTACTGTAACTTTTCAGTCTGTATTTCCAGCAAATAATCTGAGAAGCTGGGTTCTACGAAGAAGAATAAGGCATCAGGACTGGAGGACGACTCATTAACAACCTGCATTATACAGATGACACCACCTTACTTGCTGGAAGTGAAGAAGATTTCAAACACTTACTGATGAAGATCAAGGACCACAGGCTTCAGTATGGATTGCACCTCAACATCAAGAAAACAAAAATTCTTGCAACTGGACCAGTAAGCAACATTGTCATAAATGGGAAAGGACTGAGGTTGTCAAGGATTTGTCATTTTACTTGGATCGACAATCAACACCCATGGGAGCAGTGGTCAAGAAATCAAAAGAAACATTGCATTGGGAAAATCTCCTGCAAAGTATCTCTTTAAAGTATTGAAAAGTAAAGATGTCACCTTGAATATTAAAATGCACCTGACCCAAGCCGTGTTGCTTTCAGTTGGATCATATGCACGCGAAAAGCTGGGCAATGAACAAGGAAAGCAGAAGAAGAATTGATGCCTTGGAATTGTAGTGTTGGAGAAGAATGTTGAATGTACCACAGACTGCCAAAAGAACAAACAAATTCGTTCTGGAAGAAGTATAACAAGAGTGTTCCTTGCAAGCAAAGAATGCAAGACTGCTGCTTACATACTTTGGACATGTTGCCAAGAGGGATCAGTCCCTGGAGAAGGACATCATGGTTGGTAAAGCGGAGGGTCAGTGAAAAAGACAAAGACCCTTGACAACATGGATTGACACAGTAGGCACAACAACGGGCTTAATCATGAAAACGATTGTGGACATGGTGCAAGACTAGGCAGTGTTTCATTCTGTTGTGCACAGGGTCACTATGAGTTGGAACTGATTTGACAGCACCTAACAACAACAACGTAAGCAAGTAAGCAAACAAACAGAACAGTGGGATAGGGATGGAATGGATGTGGGGACACAGAGTGACCATATCATGCATGCGCTTTTTGGTTCTGTGCATCTATAGGATATCATCCTACTGGCCTCTTACCAAAGGGGGATGGAGAGAGTAAAGAAGAGATTGTTAGCAGAATATGACATGTACGGATCAGAAAGGAGGAGTGTGCTGTCACCCGGCAAGGAGAGCAGAGGGAGCTGCAGATAGGCAGGCATGCAAATTTGAATTGTATTGTAAACTTTGACTCATTCACAATAAAAAACTGAAAAACAAAAACAAGCAAACAAACAAAATACCAAAAACCAAACAAACGAAAAAACAGAAACAGAACTAGAATAGACCACTTTTTAAAACTATGCATGTAAAATAGCACTGCTACCTCTTCACATACAATTCAAGGACTATAGAATATTTTATCTTTGTAGATAAAAGGTATATGCTATTTTCAGGAGCACTGGTGGCACAGTGGTTAAGCACTTGATGGCTAACCAAAAGGTTGGCATCCCTATATATTTTTTATATGCTGAAAAAACATTATTTCATACAACTCATAGACATTCCTATTTATTCCCACATTTTACTTTGCTTCTTACTACAACTCTGTTTTAACTGTCTATTGTTGTATAACACGTCATTTCAAAATTGTGCAACTTAAATCCAATAAGCATTTACTTTTGCACACTGTTTCTGTGAATAGGAAAACCCTGGTTGTGCAGTTGTGTTACTTCTGCTAATTGAAAGTTTGGCAGTTTGAATCCCGAAGGTGCTCCTTGGAAACTCTATGCAGCAGTTCTGCTGTGTCCTGCAGGGTTGCTTGCTATATGTCAGATTTGATTCAAAGGCAGTGGACCTCAGTTTCTGAGAATCAGAGATTTGGGACTGGCTTATTTGGTTGGGAAATCCTGATGGCATAGTGGTTAAGTGCTACATCTGCTAACCAAAAGGTCAGCAGTTCAAATCTGCTAACAGCTCCTTGGAAACTCTGTGGAGCAGTTCTATTCTGACTTACGGGGTCGCTATGAGTTGGAGTCGCCTCAACAGCAGTGATTTTAGCTTCTCGATGATTGGTTCTGGATGTCTTGAGATTTTTCATGAGGTTGCTGTCAAGAAGTCCTCCAGAGCTGCAGTCGTTTGGCATGGATGCTTTCAAGGTGACTCACTAATATGCCGGCAAGTTGAAGTTGGCTGTTGGCAAAGAACCTCAGCGTCTTACCATGTAAACCTATCCATAGAGTTGTTTGAGTGTTCTCACAACAGGCATTTGCCTTCTCTTGGAGTAAATTATTCAAAGGACAGTTTAGGCAGGAATCACAGTCCCTTTAATGACGTAGACTCAAAAGTCACACAGTATCATTTCCTCAATGTTGCATTGGCTATGTGGGTCAGTCCTATTCATTGTGGACGCTGTTGTTGATGGGCATCACTGAGCTGACTCCAATTCAGGAGACTCTGTGAATGATGGAATGAAACCCTGCATGGGCCTGTACTGTGTTCACAATTGCTGGCATGCTTGAGTCCACGGTGACAGTTGTGCCAATCCATTGCATTGAGGGTTTCCCTTGTTTTCGCTGACTTCTACTTTACCAATCACAATATCATTTTCAAGTCAATAGGTCTTTCCTGATAAAGTATTCAAAGTAAGCAAGATGAAGTCTGGCCATGCTTGCTTCTAAAGAGTATTATAGTTTTATTTCTTCTGACACTTAATGATTCATTCTTCTGGCATTCCATGGCATATCCAATGTTCTTCTCTGTCTTAGTCATGTAGTGCTACTTCAGCAGAAATACCACCGGAGGATGGCTTCAACGAAGAAAAGATCATTTCTTCCCAGTCCACTTAGGCTACAATTCCAACTGTAGCATGCTGGCTCCAGGGGAATGCCATTTCACCCTGTTAGTTCTGGAGGAAGGTCTTTCTGATGCATCAGTCCTCCTGTGACCCTAATACCTCACTACAAGTTTTCTGCCTTCCAAAATGAGTGATGGAAAATTTACCATAACTAACACTATAATAACACTCTAAATAATCTATAACTGTTTTTTATTGTACCAGATGTACTGGCTCTGCACTGGCCTCTTTCCAAAGAGATGTGGAATGCCCTTTGGCTGCTGCTTGTTTTCATTTTTCTTTTGAGAAGTATTCTTCAGCCTGTGAGACAGCAGCTAGGAAGGCTGCCTGGAATTTGTTTTCATCTAAGACTTTCTTTTTGCCTCTTACCTCAATCAGGGTGGGCTTTGCAGCCCAGTTCCACTATCTTTTTTGTAAAAGTTTTATCTTTGCCTATTACAAACATATAGAGTCCAGCCAACATATATCTCTGTAAGAAGTTTTTTGTAGTTATTTTGTGATGTAGACAGTTATCTGTGGGCTACACACTTAAAAACATGAAGTAATCCTTGACAAAATGATATATAAACTCTGAGGCAGAAATTGCCTTTTGAGAGTCTATAGACTTGTACCTTTAAATAAACTTTCTCCCTCTTTCCGACTTGGAGTATGTGTCACTGACTCAGCTTTCCAAGGCTTGGACTCTATTTGGGCAACACTCCCTTGGTCTGGGAACATCTCAGTGCAAACTTGTTAGGCCTAATGGTCATGCTCTGCTCTTGTTCCAGCTTTCTAGGTGGTGTGAGTTCCCCTGTCCCTCTGCTCACCTTTTACCTTTGTGTCTCAAAATTGACCAGCCCAAGACACAGTCCAGTCCTGTAGATCTCATCAATATCAGTACTTCTAATCCTTCTAATCCTATCACCCTCATGGTGATAGAAGTTACAACATACAGGAAAATGTCATCAAATGATGGATAGTCATCACACAGTCATGGAAATCATGTAATAACCAAGTTGACACACACATTTTTGCAGGGGTCACAACCCCATAACATTCTCCAACACCACAATTCAAGTAAGTCAGTTCTTCAGTCTTTTAGATGGTCCGGCTTTCCCATGAATAGGAGTTGATTGAAAAGATCGTGGCTTGGATCAGGTGCACCTTGGCCAGCAGTGCTCTATTCATCAGGCTTAAATCAGCAGTTTAAGCTGAGGGTGGGGTAGTGCTGTGGGGTCATTTATGGCTGGAAGCAGGAACTCTGATGCTGATTCTTTGATCCCAAGGAAGTGGTTAGAAATCTCACAAGGTGGTCTTTTCTGACTTTCTTTTTGAATATGCACCTATTCTCTTCAATTCTGTAAGATATGATTTGTTACACTTCAATATCCTGTTAACAGTTTTAAGATTGCACATATGAGTATATTCATGGATCCATTTATTGAAGTAAATTATGTGGAAGTTTTTTTGAATTTTTATTATTAATTACAGTAAGAGAATAAAATTTCTAACATTTATCACCCACCCTTGTAGCCAACACAGTTATTTTCTTCTGTAGATAATTCTATTTTTAAGTCCTTATAACAGGACTCTCGTACAGTATTTGTCCTTTTGGCATTGACTGGTTTCACTCAGCGTGATCTCTTCCGATTGAAACCATGTTATGGGGTGTTTTCTAAAATAATCGTTGGTTTTTATTATAGCTTAGTGTTCCACCGAGTATATGTACCACGGTTTGTTTATCCATTCATCTGTTGATGAATCTGGGTTGATTCCATCTTTTATCTGTTGTGGACTGTGCTGCAACAAACATTCATGTACATGTGTCTGTTTGTGTGACAACCTTTGCTTCTGAAAGATAAATTCCAAGCAGTGGAATTACAGGATCAAATGGTATATCTATTTCCAGCTTTTTAAGGAAGTACCAGATTGCTTTCCAAAGAGGTTGTACCAGCTTGCAATCCCACCAGCAATGTAGTAGAGTTCTGATTTCTCCACAGCATTTGTTGTTTTTGTGTTTTTTGGATCATGGCTCATCTTATTGGGGTGAGATGATATCTCACTGTAGTTTTGATTTGGATTTGTCTGGATAGCTAATGATCACGAACATGTTCTCATCTGTCTGTTGGCTGCCTGATGTCCTTGCAAGTGAAGTGTCTGCACATCTCTTTTGCCTATCTCTTAACTGGGTTATTTACTACCTTTTTCTTGTTGGTATTTTGCAGAACATTGTAGATTATGGAGATCAGATGATGGTATGACATGTAGTTGCCAAATATTTTTCCTATTCTGTGGGTGGTCTTTTAATTCTTTTGATAAAGTCTTTGGATGAACAGAAGTGTTTGATTCTTAGTAGTTCCTGTTTATTTATTTTCTGCAATTTTGGAACTCTTTTTCTGGAGTGGCCATCAGAGCTGTTGTTGTACTACCCTTGATGTCCTCAATGTCATCAAATGTTTTCCTTTCAATATTTTCTTTGTCTTTGGGTAAAGAAAAAAGTCACTGGGGGACCAATCAGGTGAGTATAAAGATTGTGCCAATGTAGTTATTCTTTTACTGGCTAAAAATTCTCTTATAGACAATTGTACAAATAAGTTTGCCAAGTTGCCAACATGCCACTATGCACAATGGCCCTTACAGAACGAGTTCCAAAATTCCTTTGAAGAGTGGACTAGGCACTGGAATCAGTGGATAGCTTCCAAAGGGGAGTACTTCAAAGATGACCACAGGGATATTCAGCAATTAGATATGTAGTGCTTAGAACCATTCAGTTTACAGACTTAATAGTTGGACCTTGTGTGTCCTGCATCATCCTACTTTGGTGAGTGGTGTCTGGGTTCTCAAAAGCTTTCAAATGGCTATCTTACATATATTTATCGATTCCATCATGTTTGGAGCAAAGGAGAATGAACAAAACCAAAGACACAAGGAAAATATTAGCCCAGAAGACTGATGAACCACAAGAATCACAGCCTTCTTCAGCTTTAGCCTGGAAGAACCGGATGGTGTTAGGCTACCGTTGCCAACTGCTCTGCAAAGGCCGGGACTCCCATGAGACTATGTGTGGCCCTTGAACACTTTTTGGTTAGCATGCATGGCAATTAACCACTGTGCCATCAGGGTTTCCAAGGTGGCACTAATTTCAAAGTAATTGTGAATGAAAGAGAAACTGGAGCTTATCTTTCCCTTCCTGGAAACTGGTAAGTGTTGTAGTGTGGAAGTAGATCTAAAAAGACAAAAAAAAAAAAAAAAAAAATTCCTAGGGGAATTTTGGCTACAATTGGCCATTGTGAGGATTTTTAACACTAAGTGTGTATGTCCTAGATGGTCTGGAATGTCCAGTCTTGAAGTTGGTTTCAAGTAGAAAAACAACAGGCCCGTAGATAGAAGCCTCTCTGGGAGAGGGCAAGCAAAACTATCCTGAGTACTTAAAAACCTCACAGATGGTGTTTCAAGGGGCAATACCAACAAGAAATGACAGATTTTTGAAATCCGAGAAATAAAGATGAACATGAATGTGATAACAGAGAACAAAAAGAGGTGTGTTCACACTTCAGATCTGGGAATTTTGTGAGTTCATTAAAAAAAATATTGCAAACAGCATGTATGCAAGGTGTAAGAAAGTGAAAAAGTTACACTGTGGATCTGAAAAAGAAGCAAACAGAATTTCTAGAAATTAGTGATAGAGGAAACAAAATTTTAAGTTGCAGTAGAAAATCTGCTTTCACTTCCAGGAAAGATGAAGGTATAACAAGAATGGTGATTGTCCTCCATGTGAAACAACAAACAACAAGTCTGATGGCTATTCCAGAAAAAGAATTCCAAAATTGCACTGAAGGGTGGACAAGGTAGGCACTGGCATCAGTGCGTAGTTTCCCAAAGGGAGTACTTCAAAAGTGACCATCGTGATATTTAGCAATCAGGTATGTAGCATTTTTTTTCTAGGATGAGAACACACACACCATCAGGCACTGGAAAAGAGCCATAGCTGAGAGACAGAAACTGAGCGCTAAGATGATGCCAGCCAACTGCCCGGGGACATTTTTCAGGCTGCACCACAGGTAGGAGGGACACAGCTGGAGCCCAGCAGACTCTCTGCGTTGAGGGGACAGAGCTGAGAGTGCATAAAGACTTAAGTGGTTCAAGTTTTCAGGACAGAGTATCAAAGACAGAGAAGCTGCAGAGAGAGAACTGCAGGTACATGTGACTGTGCCCCTGCAGCATATAAAACACATAAAAAAGTACTGTCATGTGTCTTCTGGTCCACGGGCATCCCCGCACTCTGTCTCCTTCATGTTGCCATAAATGAGCAGACAGTCCTCCTGTCCTCTGGCTCATAGCTCTGACCTACTCAAGAGCGTTGCTTGGTGATTCTCTCTTCTCTTCCATAAATATTCATGTTCCCTTCTCTTTAGCATTATTCCCATCAGCATGCAAATACAAGTTCTGTTGATCTCACATCTCCTACAGTTATACATGGCAACACTCCTCTCCTTTACCGTAAACCCCAAAACAACAAACAAACAACAAACAAACAACAAACAAACCCATTTCTGTAGAGTCAATTGTAACTCATCACAACCATTTAGGACAGCTTAGAATTGCCCCGTAGAGTTTCTGAGGGGCACCTGGTGGATTTTAACAACCGACCTCTTAGTGGTCATAGCACTTAACCGCTATCTCACCAGGATTTCTTTCTCATAAAGCTTACTGAAAAAATTGTAGAGTCTCCAACCTCGAGTTCTCTCTTCCCATATTCTCTTGGGAGTCCTCTATTGAAGGTGTTATCCCTGCTGTCTCTCTGCACTATTCAACATTCCCAAATCCGACTCTATTCACATGGCCAAATGCAGTGGTCACATCTCAGTCCTCACCTTTCAGGTCTATCAGTGGCCATTACCACATTGATAAAGTCCTTCTCCATGCAGTCTCCACACTGAACACCAGTGTGCTATACTTTCCTTTTGTCACCCCTCCACACTGCTGCTTCTTAGTCTCCTTTACTAGTCCCTACTCACCTTCCCTGACTCTGTCTCTGGGCTTCTTTAGGTCTCCATCTATTGGATACTCATTTTATTAATTATCAGATTTAAATCACCAGTCTCTAACTGTTGTGTGAAAGCCAAACTTATAAATTCAGTGGTCTACATGACAGTCATTTGAGGAGCTCTAATACACATCTCAGGCTTCAAATGTTTAACACCCAATCCTAATCTTGATCTTGAAATCCACTCCTCACATAGTGTTTCTAATTTAAGTAAATATCATGTCTGACATTCTGGTTACTCAGAGCAAAGCCTTGCGTCATTCAAAGACCTACTTTTCACTGCTTGCTCCTCATCAGACCATCTGCATATCGCATCTCCATTTCCCAGATAGACAGATCTCTCCTCCACTTCCCCTCCACCAAAGCAGTCAACATCTCTAGCCAGGCTGATAGCAATGGCCTCCTAACAGGTATAATTTTTGTACTGTTAAGCTATAAAATAAATCATATCTTTTGTTCAAAACTCTCCAATTATTTTTATACCGTTGGAAATAACCCCGAATCTGTAAAGTAGCCTATAAAATCCTACAAAGTAAAATCTCCTCATTATTTCTGCAGCATCCCACTACTCTCCCCCTCATACTTCCACTCCACTGACACAGGCTTCTTTGCTTCTCTCTCAACAGCCGGTTACATTGTGCCTCAAAAAATTTCAGGTTTTCTCTTCAACTAGGGCCCTATTTCCTGGAGATATTCCTATGTCTGATTTCTTCACCAACATTAAGATGCTGATCTGATGATATTTTCTTGGGGCAGCCTTCCATCACCATCTTTTTTAGATTGATGGCAAATTATCTCCAATTCTCTATCCCTCCCTGTATCCATGGTTTTTTGAAATGTGGCTTTGCATCTCCTCCTGTGAAGAGTTAGGGGTGGTTTACCCTCCCTCTGAATGTGAGCTGGTTTTAGGAATGAAGCAAGCCTGACAGAGTGCAGAAAATCACACGAGTATTGAGGCGAGGCTTCGAGAAGCCTGTGTGCTCTTATTGTCACACATAGAATCCTGTCAGTTGTCATCCAAACAAATTAGGATCAGTCTGCCAGATGATGAGAGATGTGTTCCCCTCACCTTGACTGGCCCACCTGATGGCCAGTCAACTATAAACATATGAGAGACAGGAAAGTCTCAGGAGTCTTTCTACAGCAGTTAAGAGCCTGCTGACATCATCTTGCTTTTGATTGTTCCCCACTCTCAAACAACTGTCATCCCCTTCCTTCTTTATTTTTTTGTCATAGAACTTACAAAAAAGAGTAAATATTCTGTTCATGCAGGTGCTGATTGTGTTTCTTCCAGCTAGAATGAAAGCAACATGTTTATGCAGGACAACCAGTCCATCATCAATAGATGTATCTTGAAGAATGTATCCAAAGTTTACAAATATTTCTCATGTTAGAGAAAAGGCCTTGTTATTTAAGAAAGTGTGTTCAGAGTGTGCTGATGAAGTCGGCTGAGATCTTACCTGAATCTTAGTTTCATTGACTCACCTATTTCATAATAATAAAGAAAATCCTTTTACCTTCAATTTGATTCCCTCTCATAACGACACCATAAGACAGAGTAGAACTGCCCCACATGGTTTCTAAGGAGCAGCTGGTGGATTTGAGCTGCCAGTCTGTTCGTCTATCAGCCAAGCTCTTAACCACTGTACAATCAAGACTCCATTTTTGTGATAATACTACTGCAAAAATAATATTAGAATGCCAGGAGCTTTCCTATAATTACGAGGGATGAAACTGTTAGTTCAAATCACAGCAGACTAGCCAGTCACCCGGTGGAGGGAGGCTAGCTGTTCACTGAACAGAATCCTTGCCTTCCACATGGGAGACCTGGGTTTGACTGCTGACCAGTTCACCTCATGTGCATCCATCACTCTTAAGTCAGTGGAGGTCTGTGTGTTGCTTTGATCCTGAACAAGTCTCACTGGAGCTTCCAGACTGTGATAAACTTAACAGAAATACCTCTTTCTGATCAATGAATGAAAATCCTATGGATCACCATAGCCTGATCTCATTGTGCATGGTGACGTCCTCCTTGGATCAGGGACCAACCTGACAGCAGCTAACAAGAAAGAACCACGAGATCCTTCAGTTATTGAATTAGACTCAAGTGCTCATCCCACAGATAGATTTAAAGAGGAAGTTGGCGATTAATGAAAAACTGACATGGGAAAAAGATCAGATATTTTTAGAGTGACGTTTAGTGAATTAGAGACTTCCCTTTGAGAGAATGAGATGGAACTGAGAGAAATGCAGAGAGGAGGAAAAGACAGTAAAGTAAGAGGTAGAGTAGGAAAATACCCTCAGTGATATTGATCAGAAAAGCATGGCTGGTACACAAGATATGGGGGATTAAACAGAAAGAGGAATCCTGCCTTTTTGGAGACAAGTTTTGAATATAAAGGTCAAGGGTTTAACATAGACAAGGTCAAGGTTGGGAGGATGTGGTAAGTGCAGAGAATGAAGAAGACCAAAAGAGCAAGCAAATAAAATTGGGACATTGCAGAATGAAGAGGCATAAGGAAAAGAGAACTGCTCTTTCAGAGTGTGAACCTCACTAGACCCTGTGCCTGAGCTGTTGTGAGATCTTATATGTGAAACATGCAGGTTCCTGTGTTATGATGACTCTTCACAAAGTTTATGAGAAGTTTTTTGCAGGATTTTTTACAATAATTTTACACAAAAAGGTGACTTGAAAAAGCACAAAAACAAACTAAAGAAAAAACCCACATCCCTTCATTTTCACCTCTGCCTTGCAAAAACTCCAGGAGTTAGTTAGGCAATGAGGCCTTCGAAGAGACAGAGGGAGCCTGCAGGTTCAGAGCTGAGCAGAAAGGAAGCAGCTGGGGCAGTGAAGACTCACAGGCCTGCAGCCTTGCGGAGCAGGTTTGTGTTTGAGGCTCAGGCACTGTGGGAGGATAGCTATAGTCTTGCATACAGTAATAATCAGCCACATCGTTAGCCTGGAAGCTGGTGATGGTGAGGGTGTAGTCAGCCCCAGATCCACTGCCTCGGAATCGGTCAGGGACCCTGGATGCCCGGGTGGATGCACCATAGATGAGCAGCTTAGGAGCCTTTCCTGGTTTCTGCTGGTACCAGGATAATTCACTACCAATACCCTGGCTGGCCTTGCATCTGATGGTAGCCGTTTCCCCTGGAGACACAGCCAGGGAGGCTGGAGACTGGGTCATCACAATGTCCCCACTGGCACCTGAAATCAGATATGGACAATTATCACACACACATACCTATATACACTCCATCATAGACATATTTAAGATCTCATTTTAAATGTGGTTTCTAGTAGTAACATGTGTTAGCACACAACTGAGTCCATTTTGAAAATAGCCATCATTTTCCCATTGTGTATTACAATCATTTTTCGAGTTCTATAAAGATTAGACTTCACAAGAATGTAAGCACTTTTAAGGTTCTCACCAGAGGTCCAGAGCAACAGGGGCATGAGGAACAGAGTCTGCGGCACCATCTTGCTGCCCCTACCTGCCTGGTGCAGCTCAATTCACATGGCGAAGTCCACATTTATAAAACCCAGGCCTAGGCCTGGAGGGGTGTATGCAAAGCAGTCAGTGAGCGTGGAAGAAAATTAAGGAGCCATACGTTGTGAAAGTAGCCAGTGTAAATCAAGAACTGAAAAACCAAACCCACCACTGTTGAGCTCATTCCAACTCATCTATCTGTGCTATAAGTCAGAGTGGAGCTGTGTCAATAGTTTCCAAGGAGTGTCTGGCAGATTTGAACTTCTGACCTTTTGGTTAGCAGTCATAGATAGCACTTAAACAGAGGAACCAAAACTATCTTCACAAGAAGTATAATTCAGTGACCAGAAAAGATAGAAGTCAGCTTATAGGCTATAATATCAACTTAGAAGCTCTACAGCTTCAGATGACAGTGTGATCTAATGAAGAGCCTTTTGTTTATTGATTTATTGTCTTTGTGATTTGGGTGAAAGTTTACAGGTCAAGCTAGTTTTTCATACCAAAATTTATCCACGTACTGTTATGTGACCCCAGATTCTAGCCCCACATGAAGAGCCTGTATTTTAAATGAAAAATGTTATTAAAAGGATTTAGTTTCCCTAAGGGATGGGTCAGATTCCTGAGAACAACACTCATGGTGAAATAAAAAAATTAAAAAAAAATTATAGAAGAAGAAAAATATGCTGGGAAAATACAACAGAAGAAAAAAGAGAAAAGAGAGTGAGGACCATTTGGATCCATTTTTAAGAACGATTTATGGCCAAGACTTATCTGAGTTTTAAAGCCACTTTTATCCTGAAGGACACTCTAGAGACACTTAAACACTGTGGCTGAACCCCAGAGCTCTTCAAAGCCAGTGAAATGAAAGACAGACCCAGAAGATGTCTAGGCAGGGAGTTCTCAGGGACCCTATACTGAGCTAGGGCCTAAAACTAGAAAACTAAACTCAAGGCTGCTGAATCAATTTTGACTCATAGCAACCCTTCAGACAGAGTAGAATTGCTGTATCAAGTTCCAAGGAGCACCTGGTGGAGTTTAACTACTGACCTTTTGGTTAGCAGCCATAGCAGTTCATCATTATGCCATCAGAGTTTCGAAAGGGGCACTAATTTCAAAGTATGTTTGAATCAAAGAGAAACAGGACCTTACCCTTCCCTTCTTAGGAATTGATAAGAGTTATATCATAGAAATGGACTGGAAAAGACAAACTAGATTTGCTTGGGAAGTTATAACTGCTATCAGCCCTTGAAAGGACTTTTTATACCAAGTATGCATGTTCTAGGTGGTCTGGAACTCTCCAACCTGGAAATTGGTTTTGGGAACACAATGGTAGGTTCACAAATGGAAGCCTCTCTGAAAGGGGGCAGACCCATTGCAAGGGCTCAACAACCTCATAATTCATGTTTCAAAGGCCACTACCATCAAGGTATTATGGATTCTTGACATACGAGAAAGCAAGGTAAGTAGGCTATGAACGTGAACTTGACAATAGAAATAACAAAAAAAGGGAGTTCTCATGCTTCAGATTTGAGCATTATGTGAGTTCATTAAAAAAAAATAAATTGCAAGCGATATGTGCAAGGTGTTAAGAAACTAAACAGTTTATCTTAGTCATCTAGTGCTTTTAACAGAAATACCACAAGTGGTGACTTAAAAAAGACAAAATCTATTTTGTCACAATCTAGTAGGCTAAAACTCCAAATTCAGGGTGTTAGCTCCAGGGGAAGGCTTTCTTTGTGGGCTCTGGAGAAAGGCCCTTCTCTTCCATCTTCTCTTGGACTGTGACCTTCTGTTCCCCTGGGCTGGAAACTTCTGAGGTACGGGAGGTCTCCAAAAGATGCGCTCAGCTCCAGGCACTGTTGTCGTGGAGGTATGAGGCACCCTACTCTCCTAAGGCCTCTGTTTCTTTTTTATCCAGAGTAGTTTCCCCAAGGCACAATACAATCCTACAACTGGAGTCCTGCCCACCAACACAACTGCTACCCAGCCTCATTCATTAATATCACAGAGGCAGGGCTTACAACAGAAGTGAGCATTTCACAGTAAGGGAAATCATGGCACATCCAAATAGCTACACACATTTTTTGGCAGGGGTGGGAAGGTGGTGGTGGGGGGGGAGATACACAGTGCCCCTGCAGATTTGAAAAGGAAGCAAACAGAATTTCTAGAAATGAGTGATAGCACAAATAAAATTTCTCCGTGGAAAATCCGCTTTCACTTTCAGGCAAGGTGAAGAAGTAACAAAATGGGGTTTGCCACCATGTGAAACAAACAAAATATGTCTATACACACACACTTGCTCCTGTGCACGTGCACACACACAAACGCACACACAAGGTTTTCAAGACCTGGCAGTCAGGCTTTGAAAGAGAGAGAGAGATAACTGAGAGAAAGCAAGCAAGCACTATCATGACACTAGCCAGAGGCCTTGCGAGAGACGTCAGGCTGCATCACAGGGAGGACAAGCACAAGCGGGGCCCAGTAGATTCTCTAGTTGGAGGGATTGACCTGAGGGTCCAGAAAGACTAGAGTGGTTCAAGTTCTCAGGACAAAGTACCAGAGCAGAACCTGCAGAGAGAGAACCACAGATACATGTGGCTGGAGTTTATAATACATGTAAAAATACTCTGATATGTCTTCTGATCTGCTGTCATCCCCACACTTTACCTTCCTACCCGTCGCTGTAGATGAACTGACGGTCCTCCTTTCTGAAGCCAGCCCCCTGGCTCATATACACCTCCGGGCTACTCAAAAACATTGCTTGGCAGTTTTGTCTTCTCTTTCCAGAAATATTCATGTTCCCTTCTCTTCAACATCATTCCCATCAGTATGTAAATATCACTTTAAGAGCTGTGGTGGCCTCACACCGCCCTCAAGTTATGCCCCGTTGCACTCTTCTTCTTTACTATGAAATTCATTGAAAAAATTATGATGCCACCATCCCCAAATTCTCTCTTCCCATTCTCCTTGGGTGCCCTCTGTTTAAGGAGTTATCCCTGCTGTCTCAGTGCTCTGTTCAGTGTGGCTAATCACTTCCAAACTGTCAAATACAATGGTTACGTCCCAGTCCTCATCTTTGAGATCCATCAGTAGCTGTGAACACCTTGATAAAGTCCTCCCTCTGCATCCAACCGCCACAATGAACTGGAGTGTGTGGCACTCTCCTTTTCGCCACCCCTTCACACGGCTCCTTCTCAGACTCCTTTGCTGGTCCTTGCTTGTCTCTCTAGCCTCGGAGCTCAGTCTCTAGGCCTCTTTGATTCTGCATCTGTTCAATGCTCAATTTATCATGTATCAGTTTTAAATTCAAAGTCCATATCTGTTCCCGAATGCTGAACTCATAAATTCAATGGTCTACTCAACAGTCATGTGAGGAAGTCTAAAACACATCTCAGGCTTCAAATGTTTAACTCCAAATAGTAGTCTTGATCTTGAAGTCCACTCCTCCCATACTGTTTCTAATTTAAATAAATGTCATGTCTGACATTCTGGTTACTGAGAGCAAATCCTTGGAGTCATTTTAGGATCTACTTTTCACCTCTCACTCCTCATCAAAAACATCAGTGTATTGCTATCTATATTTGCCAGACAGACCACTCCTCACCCCCTTTACTGCACCAAAGCTGCCAAGGTCTCTACCCAGGATGGTAGCAATGGCCTCCTAACTAGTATCTCTTTTGTACTATTAAATGACAGATTACATCATGCCTTCTATTGCAAACTCTCCAGCTGTTATAACTTTATTCAAAATAAACCCGAATTGCTACAGTAGCCTACAAAATCATAGAAAGTAAATCCCCTTCATTATTTCTGTGACATGCCCTGTTACTCTATGCCTCACCACTCTGCTCCAGCAACAGTGGATTCATTGCTTGCCTCCTAATAGTCTGATTACGTTTGTATCCCAGTGGGACAGAACACATTCTGAAATGTGTTGTTTTTGCTTAAACTTTTTTCCTGGAGATATTCCTGTAACTGATTTCCTCCCCAACATTAAGACATTGATCTGATCATACTTTCTGAATGCAGCCTTCCATCACCCTCTGTTGTAGATCAACTGTAAAAATATCCCCAAATTCTTTATCCCTCCTGTATCCATGAAATTTTGGAATGTGATGTTTCATCTGTTCCTGAAGAGTTAGGGGTGGTTTATTCTCTCTTTGAAAACAAGCTGGTTCTGTGAATGAAACGAACCTGATGATCCACTGCCCTGGAGTTGATTCTGACTCTAGCAACCCTATGGGACAGAGTAAAAGTGCTCCACAGGGTTTCTAAGGAGCACCTGGCAAATTTGAACTGCTGCCCTTTTGGCTGGCAGACATAGCACTTAATGCATAAAATCATAGCAGTATCGGGGCTAAACTTTAAGAAACCTTGTGTGCTCTTAATTTTCCTCCTGGAATTCTGTTAATTGTCATACAACAATCTAGGTTTAGTCTGCCAGATAATGAGAAAGAATATTTCCCTGTTACCCTAGTTGCCTCATGTGATGGTAAGTCAACTATAAACATCTGAGAGACACGAAAGGCTGAGGAGTCTTTCTACATCAGCTAGCACTCCACTGACATCATCCTATTTTTTTTTGTATTGTGATTAAGTGAAAGTATACAATCCACATTAAATTTGCCTGCCTGCTTGCCTATCTGTAGCTCCTTCTGCTCTCCTTGCCCAGTGACAGCACACTCTCCTTTTCATTCTACATATGTCATATCCCCTTAACAATCTCCTGTCCCTTCCTCTTCAGCCTTGGCTCTCCCTTCTAGTAAGTGGCAACCAGGACAGCATCCTATAGATGTATAGAACCATAAAATAGACACACCATATGATCACATTGTGTCCCCGAGTTCAGTCTATTCTTGTCTGAAGAGTTCACTTCAGTACCGTTTTCTGCTCAGGGGCAGCAGCAGGGGCCATGCTCCCAGGGGATCCCCCAGGCCTTTGGACCATCAATGGCAGTCTTTTAGCAGAGTTTTTGAGGTGTACCTCTCTTTTTCTTGTATTGCTACTAGGACTTGACATTGTGAGCCCCATCACAGCTGTCTTTGGTGGTGGCTGGGTACCATCTGGTTCTTATGGTCACATGCTGATACAGTCACACATTCAAACGGTCCCTTCAGTCTCCTGGGATCTTTTTCTCTCATGGCTTTGTTGTTCCTGGTGATTGTCTATTCTGGCTGAGTTGGGACCATTTGGTGTGCCTCAGATGGCAGCTTGCTAGCTTTTAAGACCCAGACATCACTCACCAATACAGGGTGCAGAAGACTCTCTTAGCAATAGGCTAGTTATGCCAATTGGCCTCAATGTCCCCTGAGAGCGTGGTCCCTGGACCCCCATCCCTACTAATCTGTCCTTGAAATATTGGGTTAAGATTGGAAGAGTTTTCAGGCTATGCTGAAGTCTAGTTAAATTGATCTGCTTTCTAATGTGTGCTGTCACTGCTTTTACCCAACCAAATTTCTATAACCATCTAATCTATAACCAGCCCTCTCCTTCCCTCATACCCCCCTCCCTTGCAGCCATCAAAGAGTCAAGAGTCTGTTTTTAAGTCCTCATAGTAGGGGTCTGATACAATATTTGTCACTGTGCCATTGACTGATTTCACCCAGCATAATGTCTTCCACTTGAAACCAGGTTATGAGATGCTTCCCCAAATCATCATTGTTCTTTATCATTGCATAGTGTTCCATTGAGTATATGTATCACAGTTTGTTTATCCATTCATCTGTTTTTGGGCATCTGGGTTGATTCCATCTTTTAGCTGTTGTGAACTGTGCTGCAAGCATTCATGTGCATGTTTCTGCTCATGTGACTGCCTTTGATTCTGTAAGATACATTCTGAGCAGTGGGATTACTGGATCAAATGGTGTATCTATTTCTAGCTTTTTAAGGAAGTGCCAGATTGCTTTCCAAAGAGATTGTGCCATTTTGCAACCCCACAAACAGTGTAGGAGAGTTCCAATTTCTCCACAGCCTCTCCAGAATTTGTTTTGTGTTTTCTGGGTCATGGCCAACCTTGTTGGAGTGAGACGATCACCCAATTGCTCCTCACTCGCACCCCAGCAGCTTCATCCCCTTCACTTCTTTATTTTGTTCACTAAACTCCAAACCCACTGCTGTTGAGTTGTGTCTGACTCACAGCAATCCTAGAGGTCAGAGTAGAACTGCCCTATAGAGTTTCCAATGAGCGCCTGGCAAATTTCAACTGCCAACATTTTGGTTAGCAGATGTAGCACTTAACCCACTACATCACCAGAGTTTCTTTCATAGTACTTACAAAAAATAGTAAATATTCTATTTATGCAGGTGTTGACTCTCTCCTCCAGCTAGATTGAAAGGAAAATTTTTGCACATGATGAACCCATTAAGTCCTCAATATATTTTGAATAATCTGTCAACACTTTACAAGTTTACATGTTAGAGAAAAGATGTTATGTAAGTATGTTCAGAGTGAGCTGAGAAAGTCTGCTTAGAATTTACTTGAAGCTGAATTTTCTTAACCCATGTATTTCATAATAATAAAGAAAATTCTATTAACTTTGCTTTGATTCCAACTTACAGTGACCCTATACATTAGAATAGAACTGTCCCATAAGGTTTCCAAGGAGTGGGTGATGGATTTGACCTGCTCGTCTCTTTGGCTAGCAGCCAAGCTTTTGACTACTGCACTGTCAAGGTACCATTTTCACAATACACTGCTGCACAGATGCCAGGACTTTTTGTATTATTATATGAGATGAAAATGTTAATACCAATTACAGCAGACTAGGGAATCGCGGGGCTCAGTGACAGTTCAGTGAATGTGAGTACTGCCAATTAAGTTCGTGAACTCACCCTAGAAAAAGTACTACACACCACATTGCAGGATATCACTATGGTTACCTTCGAACGAGCTACACACTGACGCCAGTGCCTAGTCCACCCTTCAAAACAATTTTGGAACTCTTTTTCTGGATTGACCATCAGAGCTGTTGTCATATTACCCTTGATGTACTGAATGTCATCAAAATGTCTTCCTATCAATATTTTCTTTATCTTCAGATAAAGAAAAAAGTCATCAGGGGCCAGATCAGGTGAGTAGGGATCACATTGTGATACAGTTATTTGTTTACTGGCTAAAAACTCCCTCGCTGACAACTATAAAGTTCACAAACTCACCAGTGTGTCACCATACACGGTGGCCATTTCGGAAACAGTTCCAAAATTGCTTTGATGGGTGATCTAGGTGCTGGCAGCAGTGCATAGATTTCCAAGGGGTGTATTTGGAAGGTAACCACAGTGATATTCGGTAATGAAGTGTGTAGTGCTTTGAACAATTAAGTTTGCGGGCTTGTCAGACGTCATGGAATTCTTGCCTTCATATGAGAGACCTGGGTTTGATTGTCAGCCAGTTCACCTCACGTGTATTCACCAGCCTTTATTCACTCTCCCTTGGACTACTTTGACCTGCAGGTTTGCTATGCTTTTGAATTGACTCAACAGCAGTGGCTTTGGTTTTTTTGGTTTTGATTCAGTCAGTGGAAGTTTTCATGTTGCTATGATGCTGAACAAATCTCAGTGAAGCTTCCAGACTAAGATGAACTAGAAAGAAAGAACGGGTGACCTCTTCCTGATCAATCAACTGATGAAAACCCTATTGACCATCAAGGTCTGATTCTATTGTGCTTGGGGACCCCGTGGATCGGGAACCAACCTGATAGCAGCTAACAAGAAAGAACCACGAGATTCTTCAGTCGTCAAATTACACTCAGGGGCCCAACAGATGGATTTAAAGAGGAAATTGGCAATTAATGAAAAAAAATGACATGAGAAAGTGATCAAATACATTTAGAGTGATAGGTTTAGTTAATTAGAGATCAGTCTTTGAAGCAATGAGGTGCCACTGAGAGAAATGGAGAGAGGAGGAAAAGGCATAAGAGGTAGAGTAGGAAAGTCCCTGTAGTGACATTGATCAGAAAAGCAGGACTGGGACACAGGATATGTGTAAGGAAACAGAAAGAGGAACAGTGCCTTCTTCAAGGCAAGTTTTGAGTACGAAGGTCATGGGCTTAATATTGAGAAGGTCAAAAGTTGGGATGATGTGGTAAGTACAGGGAAGAAGGAAGACCAAGACAACGAGGACATAAAATTGGAACATTGCAGAATGAAGAGGCATAAGGAAAAGAGAACTGGTCTTTTAGAGGGTACAACTCATTGGACTCCGTGTCGGAGCTGTCACGTGGTCTATCTAAGTGAACATGTAGGTTTCTGTGATTCAACAATTGTTTACTAAGCTTATAAGATGTTTTTGTAGTATTTTTACAATAATCTTTGAGAAAGTGACTTGATAAAGACAAATGAAAGAACAAAAAAACAAAGAAAATGTCCCTTCATTTTCTCCTGGGCTTTCAAAAACCCCAGGAGTTCATCAGGTGACTAGGCCTTTGAAGAGGCAGAGGAAGCAAGCATGTTCAGCACTGAGCAGAAAGGAAGCAGCTGGGGCAGTGAAGACTCACAGGCTGCAGCCCTGGGGAGGAGGTTTGTGTTCAAGGCTCAAGAACTGTGGGAGGAGTGCCATAGTCATGCATACAGTAATAACTGGCCACATCTTCATTCTGGAAGCTGGTGATGGTGAGGGTGTAGTCAGCCCCAGATCCACTACCTCGGAATCGGTCAGGGACCCCGGATGCCCGGGTGGATGCAGCATAAATGAGCAGCTTAGGAGCCTTTCCTGGTTTCTGCTGGTACCAGGATAATTCACTACCAATACCCTGGCTGGCCTTGCATCTGATGGTAGCCGTTTCCCCTGGAGACACAGCCAGGGAGGCTGGAGACTGGGTCATCACAATGTCCCCACTGGCACCTGAAATCAGATATGGACAATTATCACACGTACATACCTATATACACTTCATCATAGACATACTGAAGATCTCATTTTAAATGTGGTTTCTAGTAGTAACATGTGTTAGCACACAACTGAGTCCATTTTGAAAATAGCCATCATTTTCCCATTATGTATTACAATCACTTTTCGAGTTCTACAAAGATTAGACTTCACAAGAATGGAAGCACTTTTAAGGTTCTCACCAGAAGTCCAGAGCAACAAGGACATAAGGAACAGACTCTGCGGCACCATCTTGCTGCCCCTACCTGCCTGGTGCAGCTCAATTCACATGGCAAAGTCCACATTTATAAAACCCAGGCCTAGACCTGGAGGGGTATATGCAAAGCAGTCAGTGAGTGTGGAAGAAAATTAATAGACAATAGGTTATGAAAGTAGCAAGTGTAAATCAAACCCCAAAAGCCAAACCCCCTGATGTCAAGTCAGTTTCAATTCCTATTTACCCAATAGGCCAGAGCAGAACTGTCCCATAGAGTTTCCAAGGAAGGCCTGGTAGATCTGAACTGCCAACCATTTCATTGGCAGCCATAGCACTTAAGTTCAAAAACCAAAAATATCTTCACAGGGAATATAATTCATTGAATAGAAGAGACAGAAGTCAGCTGACAACTTATAACATCATCTTAGCAGCTCTATAGCTACAGATGGCTATATAATTCAGAGTCCATTTTTACTGTGATTTGAGTGAGTTTATAGCTCAAGTTAGTTTTTCATGTCAAAATTTATACATGCACATGTTATGGGACCCCAGTTTCTCTCCCTGCACTGTGATGAACTTCTGTGCTAAGTGAAAAACATTAAATGGAGTGAGTTTCTGTAAGTGGTGGGCCAGATTCCTAAAATCAACAATCACGTTGAAATAAAAAAAAAAAAATTAAAAGTATATTCTGGGAAAATACAACAGAAGAAAAACCAGAGAAGAAAGTGAGGGACATTTAGCTCCCTTTTTGAGAAAAGTTTATGGCCAAGGATTATCTGAGTTTTAAAGCTGCTTTTGTCCTGAAGGACACCCTAAGACACTGTAAACACTTGCAGTTTTATCCCAGAGTTGTTGAAAGGTCAGTGAAATGAAGAACAGGCCCAGAAGTTGTCCAGGCAGAGAGTTCTCAGGGACTCTGTGTTCAGCTATGGCCCCAAACCAGAAAATCAAATCCAGTGCTGTGGAGTCAATACTGACTCACAGTGATCTTGTAGGACGGAGTAGAACTGCCCCATTGAGTTTCCGAGGACCACCTGTTGGAGTTAAACTGCTTGTATTTTGTTTAAAAGCCTTAGCAGTTAACCGCTGTGACACCAGGATTTCAACCAAGACAAACAAAACAGCAAACAAACAAGCCAACAAGCAATCAACCAAGCAGCCAACTCAGCTAGCCAGCCAGCCCGCCTGCCCGCCTGCCTGCCTGCCTGCCTGCCCTCCCATGTGTAGCAGTTAGCCCAGCCAGCCAGCCTGCCCACCCACCCGCCTGCCTGCCTGCCTGCCTGCCAGTGTAGCAGTTAGCCCAGCCAGCCAGCCCATGCAGCAGTTAGCCCAGGCAGCCTGGCCAGCCTAGCCAGGCAGTCCAGGGGTTTGGGCTGGCCAGCAGGCTGGGCTGGCTGGCTGGCTGGCTGGGCTGGGCTGGCTGACTGGCTGGGCTGGCTGACTGGGCTGGGCTTACTGGGCTGGCTAGCTGGCTGGCTGGGCTGGGCTGGCTGGCTGGGCTGATTGGGCTGGCTGGGCTAGCTGCTGCATGGGCTGGCTGTCTGGCTGGCTGGGTAGGCTGGCTGGGCGGGCGGGCTGGGCGGGCTGGCTGGGCGGGCTGGGCTGGCTGGCTGATTGGCTGGCCTCACTGTCCTGGCTGGGCTGCCTGGGCTGCCTGGGCTTGCCAGCTGGGCTGGCTGGTCTGCCTGTCTGTCTGCGGTGCCTGGCTGGGCTGGTTGACTGGGCTGAGTGTCCTGGCTGCCTGTGCTGTCTGGGCTGACTGTGGTGTCTGGGCTGTCTGGGCTGCCTGTGCTGTCTGGGCTGGTTGTCTGGGCTGGCTGTCTGGGCTGTCTGGGCTGTCTGGGCTGGCTGGCTGGCTGGACTGACGGGACTGGCTGGCTGGCTGGGCTGGCTGGGCCAGATGATTGGCCTGGATGGATGGATGGCTGGGCTGACTGGGCTGATAGCTGGCTGGCTGACTGGCCAACCAATGCAAAACAAGCTCACTGTCTTTGAATTGATTTTGACTGATACTGATCTTATAGGACAGAATAGAACTGCTCCCACTGAGATGATTTTTCACACCAGGTGTGCGTCTCTGAGGTTGTCTGGAACTCTCCATTCTGGAAACTAGTTCCAGGTAGCGCAACAGCAGGTCTTCAAAAGGAAGCCTCTCTGGAAGAGGGCAGACCCATTTCAAGTCCCCAGAAACCTCATAAATAGTGTTTTAAAGGCCAGTTCAAATCAGGTGTTAGAGATTCTTGACATCCAAGAAAGGAAGATACGTAGTATATGAACACAAATGTGACAAAAGAAATTACAGAACAAAGGAATTCTTCTCATACTTCAGATTTGGGCATTATGTGAGTTCTTTAGAACAGAATAGCAAACAGTGTGTGCAAGGTATAAGAAATTGAAAAGAGTGTGTCTTAGTCATTTAGTGCTACTTTAACAGAAATACCACAAGTAGATGGCTTTAAATAGAGAAATTTTATTTTGTCTCAGTCCACTAGGCTTGAAGTCCAAATTCAGGATGTCAGCTCCAGGGGAAGGCTTCCTTTGTTGGCTCTGGAGAAAGGTCCTTGTCTTCTGTCTTTCCTTGGAGTGGGTGCTTCTGTGGCACAAGAACCCCAGTTTCCAAGGGATGTGATCAGCTCCCGGCAGTACTTTCTTGGTGATATGAGGCCCCCGACTCTTCTCTTTTATATTCCAAGCAGCTGCCCAGTCACACAGTACAATCCCACAAGGTGAGTCCCGTCCCATCACCACAAGTGACACCCATCCTCCTTCATTATCATTGCCAGCCAAGGGCCGTTGAGTCGGTCCGACTCATGGCGACCCTAGGGAGAAGCAGGATTTACAACATAAAGAAACATCACACAGCAGGAGACATCATGATCCAGCCAAACCACCACATACACTTTGGGGGGGACACAGCAACACTACAGATTTGAAAAACAAGCAAATGGAATTCCTAGAAATGAGTGACAGCACAACTAAAAGTTTAAATCTCAGTGGGAAATCCACTTTCACTTCCAGGCAAGATAAAGCAACAACAAAATGAGGTTTTGCCTCTGTGTGAATCAATCAAAATATATCTGCACACACAGATGCAGACACACATACAGAGACACACACACAGACACACGTACAGAGACACACACACAGACACACATACAGAGACACACACACAGACACACAGACACACAGACACACAGACACACAGACACACACAGACACACACACACACACACACAAACGGTTTACAAGACCCTAGTCGTCAGGTATTCAAGGAGAGTTATAACCGAGAGACAGAAAGTGAGCACTCTGATGACACTAGCCAGCTGCCCTGGGAGAGTTTTCAGGCTGGACACCACCGAAGAGGGACACAGGTGGAGCCCAGCGACTCTGTATGTGTTAAGGAGACAGAGCTGAGAGTCCACAAAGACTGAAATTCAAGTTTTCAGGACAAAGTACTAAAGAAAAAGATACTGCGGAGAGAGAAATACAGATAGACGTGGTTGGTGCCTCTGGGGTTTTTAATACATGTAAGAGTACTCTCATATGCCTTCTGATCCACTGGCATCCCCAAACTCTGTCTTCCTTCCTCTTACTGTAGATGAGCAGACAGCCCTCCTGTCTGAAGCCTGTCTTCAGGCCCGTACTTCCGGCCTACTCAAGAGCACTGCTAGGGTCTAACTAGGACCTAATTTCCTCTCTTTAGTATCATTCCCATCAGCACATACATATTATTTTAAAAGCTCAGTTGATCTCACTTCTCCCTCCATTTATGTCCTGCGGCATGTTTCACCTTTCCTATAAAGCTCATTGAGCAAATTGTACAGGCCCCGACCCCAAATGCTCTCTTCCCATTCTCTTTTGGTGCCCTCTCTTTAAGGTATCATCAGTGCTGTCCCACTGCTCTACTCAGTGTTGCTAATGACCTCTACACTGCCAAATCCAATGTTCACAGCACAGTCCTCGTCTTTCAGATTCATCAGTAGTCATTAACACATTGATAAAGTCCTCCTTCTCTGTGCAGTCTCCACACTGAACTCCAGCGTGGCGCACTGTCCTTTTTGTCACCCATCCACAATGCTCCTTCTCAGATGACTTTGCTAGTTCCTCCTCATCAACGCTGCCTCAGTACTGGGGACTCTTTAGTTCTCCATCTATTTGATACTAACTTTATTGGTTGTCAGATTTAAATCACCAATCCAAATCTATTCCCTGAATGCCAGACTCATAAATTCACTGTTCTACTTCATAGTCATATGATGAGTTCTAATAGACATCTCAGTTTTCAAATATTCTAAACCAAATTCCTAATCATCCACAAACCTGTGCCTCCCGTAGTGTTTCTAGTTTAAATAAATGCCAAGTCTACCCTTCTGGTTAATTGAAGCAAAGACTTGGAGTCATTTTAAGACTACTTTTCATCTCTTACTCCTCACCAAAACCATCAGCATGTTGCTGTCTCCATTTCCCAGATAGGCCTCGCTTCTCCACTCCACCAGTGCGGTCAGTGTCTCTAGGCAGGATGATAGCATTGGCCTTCTATCTGGCTATCTCTCTTGTACCGTTAATGTACAAGTGAAATCATGTCCTCAATTCTAAACATTCCAGTTATTATCACATCGCTCTTAATACAGTCCAAATCCATAGAGTAATCTGCTACATCCTACAAAATAAAGCCCCCTCATTTTTTTTTTAGACCTACTTTTCACATCATACCTCCACTCCAGCAACCCTGGCTTCCTCATCTCTTTCCTAATATACCAGTTATATTTGTGTCACTAATTTACTATTTTCTCTAACTAGGACCCTTTTTCCTGGAGATGTTCCCATGCCTGATTTCCTCATTGATTTTAGGATGTTGACGTCATCATACTTCATCACAGCAGCCCTCCGTCACCATCTATTGTAGATGGATTACAAAAAATCCCCAATTCTTTATCCCTCACCATATCCACACTCCTTTGAATTATGACTTTGCATCCGTTCTTATCAAGATGTAGGGATGATTTACTGCCCCTTTGAATATGAGTTTTTTCTGTGAATTGTATTGATCCCTGGAATGAAACAAACCTGATACAACGCACTAAGTCATACCAGTACAGTGTATAGGTCTCAAGAAGTCTTGTGTGCTTTTCTTGTTCGGCAACTTGTCAACTGGCATCCAAACAAGCTAAGGTTAATCTGCCAGCTGGTGAAAGAGATACAATTGCATCGCCCCAGTAGCCCCAGCTGATGGCCAGTCAACTATAACCACGTGAGAGACATGAGAAGCTCAGGAATCTTTCTACATCAGCCAGCATCCTGCTGACCTCGTCCTGCTTTTAACTGCTACTCACTCTTACCCTAGAAAGCTCTCATCCTCTCCCTTGTTTTATTTTCCATCATGATACTTTCAAAAACCAGTAAATATTTTATTCACACTATCGTAGAATATCTGTCTTCCTCAATTAGAATGAAAATAGTATGTTTGTACCTGACATCCAGTAGGCCCACAATATAGGTATCTTGAAGAATGAATCAATACTTTGAAATATTTCTCATATTAGAGAGAAGCCTTTGCTATGTAAGTAAGGGTGGTCAGACTGTGCTGCACAAGTCTCCTGCACAAAGCTACTTGTATTTCATAAGAATAAACAAAAGAGTAGTTTTTATCAGTTTGATTCCAACTTATAGCAACTCTGCAGATCAAAGTACAACTGCCCTATATAATCTTTCCAAAGAGTAGCTGGTGGATTTGAACCACCGCACTTCTGACTGTTAGCCAAGCTCTTAACCACTGTAGCACCAGGGCTCCAATTTTATAATAATACTATTTCAGAAGTAGTACTGGAATGCCAGGAGTTTTTCTATTATTACATGAGATGAAAATTTTAATTTAAGTTATAGGAAATAAGAACCATGGGGGCAGGGCAGTGGTGATTCAGTGGTAAGAACTCTTGCCTTCCTTGTGGGAGACCCAGGTTCGACTGTCAGCCGGTCCAACTCCAGTGCATCCAGCCCTCCACTCAGTGGAGGTTTGCATGTTGCTACGATGCAGAGCAAGTCTCAGTGGTGCTCCCAGACTAAGACAAACTAGGAAGAATGAGTTGGTGATCAAGTTCTGATAAATTAGCGAAAACCCTATGGATCACCAAGGTCTGATTCCGTTGTACATGAGGTCTTTGTGGATCGGGACCCAACCTGACAACAACTAACGAGAAAGAAGCATGATGTCCTTCAGCAATCAAGTTAGACACAGGTACTTAGGAGATGAACATAAAGAGGAACTTGGTAACGAGTGAAAAAAATGACACGGGAAAACTATCAACAACTATTGTTGGTGTTACGTGCTGTTGAGTTGGCTCCAACTCATGGCAATACTACACACAACAGAACGAAACACTGCCTGGTCCTGAGCAATGCCCACAATCGTTTTTATGCTTAAGCTCGTTGCTCCAGCCACTGTTTTAATCCGTCTTGTTGAAGGTCTTCCTCTTTTTCGATGGCTCTCTAATTTATCAAGCATGGTGGCTTTCTCCAGAGGTCGAACCCACCTGACAAGATGTCCAAAACATGTAAGACTCAGTCTTGCCATCCTTCCTTCCAAGGATCACTCTGGTTCTGCTTATTCCAGAACAGTTCTATTTGTTCTTTGGGCAGTCCATGATACATTGAATATTCTTCTCCAACACCACAGTTCAAAGGTGTCAGTTCCTCTCTGTCTTCCTTATTCGTTGTTCAGCTTTTGCACTCATAGGATGCGAATGAAAACACCTTGACTAAGGTGTGCCTTAGTCTTCAAGGTGTCATCTTTACCTTTCAACTCTTTTGAAGCGTTCTTTTGCAGCAGATTTTCCCAGTGCAATGCATCCTTTGATTTCTTGACTGCTGCTTCCATGAGTGTTGATTGCAGAACTAAGCAAAGTGAGACCCTTGAAAACTTCAATCTTTTCTCTGTTTATGATGTTACTTACTGGTCCAGTCGTGAGGATTTTTGTACAAGGTTAGTAAAGTAGAGACTTGGCATTAAATGAATGTGGTGCCACTGAGAGAAACTGAGAGAAGAGGGAAGGGCAGTAAAATTAGAAGCAGAGTGGGAAAACAGCTTCAGTGACATTGATCAGAAAAGTGTGGCTGGAACACAGGATATCAGGAAAGAAACAGAAAGAGAACCAATCTCTTCTTTAAGGGTCATTTTTAATATGAAGGGTCAAGCATTTAATACTGGGAAAGCCAAGAATTGGGAGGGTATGGTAATAGCAGGGAAAGAAAGAAGAGCAAGGGAACAATGAAATAAAATAGAAAGGTTGCAGAGTCAGAAAGGTACAAAGAGAAGGGAGTCAATCTTTCAGGATGTAAAACTCACTGGACGCAACCGCAGATCTATATGAGGTCTATGGGGTAGGTAGAGAAAGTGTGCATGTTGGGGGCTGAACAGAAAGGAAACAGCTGGTTCTGTGAAGGCTCACTGGCCTGCAGCCTTTGTTGGAATCTACAGCACTGTAAGAGGAAGGTTAGTATGTTTCTGACAGTAATAATCTGCTATGTTTTCAGTCCTGAGTCTCATGATGGTAGGGGGTGAGCTCTGTCCCAGATCCACTGCCCAGAAACCAGATGCCCCAGAGGATGCTGAGTAGATGAGCAGCTTAGGTGCCTGTCCTGGTTTCTGCTGGTACCAGGCTAAGTTGCTGCTCACATCCTGACTGGACTTGGACTTGATGGTGACTATTTCTCCTGGAGATGCAGCCAGAGAGGCTGGAGAATAGACATCACCGTGTCTCCATTGTACCCTGCAATCAGAGAGGAAAATTGCCATGCATACATATATACACTTATGTTTTCATACGCATGTTAAAATATACTGTTTAAATAACATCTATTGATATTACGGAAACCTTGGTGGCGTAGTGGGTGAAGTGCTGTGTCTGCCAGGCGATCCTTAAAAACTCTATGGGACACTTCTGTTCTGACCTATAGGGTTGCTATGAGTCAGATTTGACTCAACAGTAGTGGATTTTTGTTTGTATTGATATTACATATCAGCATTGACATGTTTGTATTGATATCACGTATTGGTTCCATTTTGCAAATAGCCATCATTTCCCACTATGTCTTAACCTAATTTTTTAGGTCTACAAAGATGCTACTCGAGAGGGAGTTAAGTAATGGCACACAAGAGAAAAGCTGCAGGTTGGTGACACCTTTCAAATCTTCACACTCGTGCCATATTACACATCAAGTGAGAGGATACTTGCAAACCTAGAGATAGAGTTTTAACTCCAGAGTAACTATTCCATTAGAAAAAATGAGATATAAAATAAATGCTATGAGCATCACAGGTCTGTCTACCTATCACAGACTGTTAATGGGTTGATCATTTCTTTCTGTCCCTGATAACTCAGTACCGTCCCTGTGTGCCTGTCATTGCAAGTTTCTGCCAGCAGGTGGCAATAACACCAAATCAAAAAACCCAACCCTCTGTTGTCAAGGTGATTCCGACTCCTAGCAACTGTAGTATGTCAGAGCAGAACGGCCCCATAGAATTTCCAAGGAGCACCTGGCAGATTTGCACTGCTGGTCTTTGGGTAAGCAGATCTAGAGCTTAATCACTATTCCACGGGCTCCAGCTAGCTTCTGGGGACGGAGAGTTTCCATCAGCTGAAGGTCAATTCGAGCTTCCCCTGCAGAAACCTGAGACACCACAAGTGTGTAATCAGACTCCTAAGGCCCTCGTCTGCCACACTGCCACCTGCATTGAAGGAGTGCTCGCCTGCTTCAGTGACAGTGTGTATCAGAGGCAAACTTCACTCACCATCAGCACCACCAGATGGAAGACAGTACAACAAATTACTAGGTTCCAAAGTCAAGATTTCCTCTCCTAATAGTGTGATCTCAAATATAGACCTCTTACCAAGGCAGAGGCAGAGGAAGGGTCCCACTTACCAGGCATTGTTACAGACGCTGCTGGGGTTTATCTGTCTATCGTGCCAAAAACTTGGTGTGAAATAGTCAAATAATTGGCAGCTGTCCTGCTCTGACTCCAGAAGACAGCGGGCCTCATGTTCTCCCTGCTCCCTTCCTTTCCATCTGCTCTCAGCCCTCACTCTGGGCTTCACTACACTGTCATTTGCAGCCCCATCAGACCTCTCTAACCTGACCTCAACCGTGACCTCCAAAGGCCTTTACTGCTGCCCCCAAACAGAGCCTCCTTTCTAGGCCTAGGGCTGGAGCCATGATCCCCTGAGCACTGTTATCCTGGGCCCCTTACTCAGCTTTATTTCACAGAGAACAGCTCAGGAACGAGAAGATCCTAGCTCCTTGCTTGTCCTTGTGTAAAACAATACAAGTTATGCTATTCCTAATACATTTTAACAGGCTCCTAATATGAAACTGAGGAAGAGAAAATAAGCTCCTTTAATCATAAGAAACATTTAAAAACATTTGTACTTTCTTGTATTTGAATAAGTCAGAATTTTAACTTTTACTAAGATAAATTTTTTAACAAATCTATTTTGGCTTTCCCTGAACTTATTACATTCCATTTTCCCAACTTCTTGTTGTTAGGTACTGTCAAGGTGGAGTTAAATTTTAAATTCCTGGATTCTCCTTTATAATAATGCCCTCACCCCAAATCAAGAACTCCATGGACTCCCCTTGTTTCACCACATCCACCTTGCAAACCTCAAACCCCAAGAAGAACTCCACCCTTCACATACCTGCCTCTAGGTCCCTAAGGTGGCTAGAGAAACTTGTAATTATTCTGATTTGTCTCCCCATAAATTTATGCACACCGCTTCATGATAGTCCTCCACCTTGCCTCACAATCCCACTTTGTTTACCTGGTTCATTCAGTCTCTACCCTTTTGCTTTTCCTTTCAACTTTTAACACCTACTTCTGATCCTGCCTTACAACAAATGACGTCGTTTTCTGCTTCCTGGAAGAGCTTTCACCAGGTCCTCTCCTGCATCTTTTTATCCAAAGGCAGCTCCATCCCACATTCTGCTTTCCTTCCTTCCTAGGTTTTGGAAACAGTGGTTGCACAGTGGCCTGTTACTTACCTGGAAGACATTCTATGTTACACCCCAAGATAGCTTTACTGCTCCTCTGTTCAAGGTCACTTCATCACCCATTGCTGCTCCCTTCTTCCCGTATAGACATAAGCAGTAAGCCACAAAGCTGTCCTTACATAAATTTCATGCATCATATCCCCCACAAAACATGCCCCAATGGCCAGATTGCACCCCACTGCATCCCTGTACATGTTAATTGCTTCCTGAAATCGTATCACTATTCCCCGAAACTTCACAAATTATGCATAAGTTCCCTATTCCAAGTGCTGTAATTTCCCTCAAATGCCCAGTCTCGGGAAAGTTGATTTGAGACTTAGAAATCTTGCATGTTTGGCTTGTACTAAAGTCTGCTTCCTGTTTCTCAAAGGCCTGTTGTCTCTCTGTTGACTAGAAGGTAGCACCTGGCAGGGCTCACTTTCCTTGCATTACAAATTTGGCAACCCACATGAGACCTTTGTTCTCCTCCTGACTATGGCCGTCCAGTGTCTGGGATCACCTCTGGCCACTGAGTGTTACCTGTCTCATCTCATTACTCACTAACTAACTCCTCGGGGAGCTGATGGCAGGACTAATTTACCAGCCAAAGTCAAGCGCACATCTACAGTGATCGACTTGTTTGAGCTTAGCCTCAATCTTGCCTCACAATCCCACTTCATTCACCTGGGTAAGGATCCTGATTTGGTGAGTGCTGTGTGAACAGTGTCACAAGTACCTAAGGGATTGTGAGAGGGTGTGCGACTTCAGAGCCAGGGATGTGTGCAAGAGAGCTGCTGTTTCCTCTCAGAATCTGGGTCATTGATGACTAAATTGCTCCAGTTGTAAGAAATCCCTGTTGCACCTTCGTCATTGTGGTTCCAGTACTCCTGGTTTGTTTGGTTTCTCCTTTTAGCCTGTATCTTGTTTGTTCTGGTTTCTGGTTTTGGCCTAGTTTCAGGTACAGTGAATGCATAAAATATACCAAAGGACAGCCTCTAGGATGCTGCCTAAGAAGTTGGGAGTTTTCTTTTGTTTTTTAACTCTTGATCCTATGGGGGGAAAAATGATAAGATGAAGTTTTTCTGCAGTGTTGCTTGGACAGAATATTAATCAGCTGATGGGGAACACAAGCTTCAAAATGAGTCCCTAAGTTGTATTACTATTATCCAGTTACATTTGTTTTGTATTCAGTAAAATGTTCTATAGATTTAGAGAATAGACCCTTTTGGAATGTGTCAAAGCATAATTTTTTCCCTAGTGTGTAAGTTCTTTTTTCACTCTTATTGAAGTCTTTTGATGGGCACAAGTGTTCAGTTTTTTACAAGTGTCCACTGATCTAGTTTCTCTTCTGAGGTTTGTATGCCTTGTTAGGTATGGTTTATGCCATGTATCAGGGCCCTAGGTGTTGTCCTTGTTTTTTCTTCCATGGTCTGCATCATTTTAGGTTTTAATTTAGATCCTTGATTCATTTTGAGTTCATTTTTTATATGGTCTGAGGCACAAATGCCGTTTTCCTTTGTTTCTTCCTCTCTCTCTCCATCCCTACCTCCCTCTCTCTCTTCCTCCCTTCCTTCCTTCCTTCTCTCTCTCTTTCTTTTTCTCTCTCTCCCTTCCTCCCCCCTTCTCTGCCTCCCTTCTTGCCTCCCTCCCTAATTTTCAAGCACCATTTGTTTTAAAGACCACTGAAAGTACCAGGCTGTTATGACTAGTAACACTGTCCTGAGATCAAGTAATGCGGGACCTTCTATTTGGTTCTTATTCTTCAATAATGTTTTGTTTACCCAAGGCCTCTTTCTTGTCAATATACAGTCTCATTAAAGAATGCTGTTGATAATTAGACCTGGACTGAACTACATCTATAGATTGCTTTGAGGAGGACTGCCATTTTCTCAGTGGCCGTCTTCCTATCTAGGATCATGGTGTGGTGTTTTTCATATCTGTATTTCTCTTTTGGTTTCTTGCAGTAATGTTGTGTAGTTTTCTTTGTATGTATCTTAGTGTCCCTGGCTAGATTTATTCTTAGGTGTTTTATCTTTCAAGGGGCTATTATAAATGGTACTTTTTCCTGATTTTTTTTCGATGTTCTCTTTGTTGGTGTGTAGGAATTCAACTGATACTTGTATCCTTTATCAAACGTTCTTTTTTATAAATGACTTTATCAAACTTTCTTCTGTGCTACTCTGCTGAATTTTTCTATTAGGTCCAATAGGTTTCTTGTGGATACTTTGGAGTTCTTTTCCTGTATTGTCATATCATGTGCAAATATAGGTCTTTTTAGGTCTTCCTTTCTCATTTGGATGTGCTTTATTTCTTTTTCTTGCCTTAGTGCTCTAGCTAGAACTTCTGATACAATATTAAACAGGAATGATAGTGAAGGACAACCTTGTCTTGTTCACACTCTCAGGGATAATGGTTTCAGTCTCCCTTTAGTGAGGATGATGGAGGCTGTTGGTTTTGTAAAACCCCAAACCAAACCAAACCATCACCATCGAGTTGATTCATCTTATAGTGACCTTATAGGACAATGTAGAACAGCTGCATAGAGTTTGCAAGGAGTGTGTGGCAGATGTGAACTGCAGACCTCTGGTTAGCAGACATAGCTCTTAAACACTGTACCACCAAGGTTTCTATAGAGGCCCTTTATTGTGCTGAGGAATCTCTTTTCCATTTCTATTTTACTGAAAAAAATTTAAAAAAAAAAATATATATATGTATCAGGAAATGGTGCTGGACTTTATCAAATGGTTTTTGTATGTTGATGGAGATGATCATGTAATTCTTTTCTTTGACTCTGTTTATGTGTTAAATTACATTAATTGATTTTCTAATGTTGAACCATCCTTGCACACCAGGTATGAATCTCACTTGGTCATGATGCATTATCGCTTTGATACTCTGTGGAATTTCATAGTCTAGAATTTTGTTCAGAATTTTACATCTATATTTATGACAGATACTGGTTTCTGAATTGCCTTTTTTTTGTGATGCTTTGATTGGTTTTGGTATCAGAGTTACGTTGGCGTCATACAATGAATGTGAGAGTAATCCTTCCTTTTCTATGCTCTGAAACAGCTTGAATAGCTCTAGTATGAGGTCATCTGTGAATGCTTGGTAGAATTCTCCAGTGAAGCTCTCTATGCCAGTGCTTTTAATTTTTTATTACTCTTCTGAGACATTCTAAAATTATCTCTTCAATCTCTTCTCTGATTATGGATTTGTTATATGTATATTTTTCCAGTTTATGTTAGTTTAGGTATGCCATGTGTTTCCTTTAGGTTCTTTTCAAATTCACTAGAGTACAATTTTTCATACTATTTTGATACGATCCATTTTGTTTCAGTTCAGTATTTGCAGGGTTCCCCATCTCATTTCTTACTTGTTTATTTACTTCTTCTTCTGTTTTCATTTTGGCCAATAGTTTGTCCTTTTTTCTTGACTTTTCCAAGAACCAACTCTTCATTTTGTTCATTCTGTGTATTGTTTTTCTGTTCTACATTTAATTTGTTTGTGCTCTAATCTTTTTAATTCCTTCTTATGGTTCCTGGGGACTCCTTTTGCAGGTCTCTTTCTGCTTTTCTGAGTTGTAGGTTAAAAGTTTTGACTTTGACCCCATCTTTTTTAAGTGTGTGTCTTTTTTTGCTATAAGCTGATACCTGAGCACTGCCTCTCCTGTGTTCCAAAGGTTTTGGTATGGTATGCTTTCATTCTCATTTGATTTTAGAAATTTTAAAAATGTTCTCTTTGATTTAATCCATCACTCAGCTTTTATGTTTTTAAGCAAAGTGTTACTTAATTTCACGAATTTGAATTTTCTTTTTTCTGTTATTGATGTCTAGTTTTAGGGACTTTACCAACTTATAACACATCCTTTATATACTGTAAGGCCCTTGGTGGTTCAGATGGCTTGCACTTGATTACAATCTAAAGGTTGACTTTTCAAACTCATTCAGTGGCACCATGGAAGAAAGGCCTGGGAATCTGCTTCCATGGAAGTCAATATGTCTTTGTCATATAGCTCATCAGCATGCAAACAGCATTTTAAAAATTTTCTTGTTCTCACATTTTCTTCAGCTTGTGTTCTGTTTCACTCTTCTCTTGTGCTATAAAACTGATTGAAAGAGTTACAAGCAGTCAATAGCCCCAAATATACCCTTTCCATTTTCTTCTTGGGTTCATTTAATTCAAGTGATTATTGTTTAGGTCTCTGAGTAGTGTAAACAGTTTATACTCAGATAGTAACTGAGATATTGGTAGTTTGAACCACCCACTAACTCCCCAGAAGAAAAGACTTTGTGATCTGATGCCATAAAGATTATAGCCACAAAAACCCCATAAAGTATTTCTGTTCTGTCATGCACAGAGTCATGGTGAGCTGGAATTTACTCAATGGCACAAGAAGCAATAAAGTTTAAGAGGAGAATTCTTACTACATTATTGAAACTGTTCTACCCAAGGTCATTAAGAGTATTGACCTCCACACTGACAAATTCAATGAGCACATCTCTGTTCTCATCTTACCACACCCGTCAGTATCCATTAACACAGTGGTAACACCCTCCTCTTAATAAAATCTCTCACTGAGCTCTATGGTGTCTCAGTATCTTGAGCGTAGTCCATCCACACTGCTCCTTTTTGGACACTTTTCTGGTTCTTCTTCATCTCCCTGCCTCAGAGCTCAGTCCCTGGCTCTCTGATATTCTCCATCAGTTCAATATTCATGTTATTAATATCACAATTAAATCTCCAGCTCACATCTCTCCCCTGAATTCCGCATAGAAAATAGTCTACATGACATACATGTATGTCTAATAAGCAACTTAACCACAGAATTAGTGATCTTCCCCCAAATCTACTATTCCTGTCTAAATAAATGTCAAGTCTAAAATTCTAGTTATTTACAGTAAAACCTTGCAATATTATTGTTATCTATCTTTCATCTCATACTACTTGTAAAAATAATTACCATACTGTCACTTTATTTTCACTCAATCAGAGGAGTAACTCATGTAACAACTCCTCAATTAATTCAAAATGAAAAAGATAATCTAATTCAAAAGAAAAAGATAACAAAACAATTCTATAAGGTCACTTGTATATATAACACAACCTTAAGCAATATTCTAATGAGGTTGTTTCTCAACTGCCCAAACTGGAAAGGTAAAATTTTTGGTATAACCATAAATACTCACAGGGAAGACACGTTGATGAAAATCTAACACTGCTAAGTAAGAAAACATTTTTTTTCTTTCAGACACAGATTTTTGCTGTAAGCAATAGAAACTTAAAAAATCTAAGCCAAGCAGAAAAATGAGATGATTATCAGATGAGCTGCAGATCTGATGGAAAGTCTAGTGAACACGGTGTGGAAAATGGACAGGAAACCAGCTGGTGTTAACCTAGGGCACAGCAAATCAGAGAAAGAAATTGCATATGTTCCCAACACCACCACAGATGGACAGTGAATAGCTCTAGTCGTTCCACAATGACTGCATGTCAGTCATGACATTAGGTGTGGGAAATGCCTCCTATTGCCATTCTCTTTGCACATATTTTGAGTTTGTGAATTGAACAGTAGTACAATTTTTTCATGAATAGTTTCAATAAGTATTCTTCAAGAATATGTTTCTGTTTCTATGAACTTTAACCAACCAAAACCAAACCCACTGCTGTTGAGTTGATTCTGACTCTTGGCAAACACATGTGTGATGTAGCAGAACTGAGCTGCACAGGGTCTTCTCATCCATAGCCTTCATGGAAGCAGATCACTAGGCTTTCTTGCTGTTGAGTAGGTTCCAAACATGAATGTTTAAGTTTCTAACCAAGCAAAAACTGTTTTTATCACTCAGACATCTTCAGCAACTACAACAGCAAAAATAAAATATTACTATTTCGATCAGAGAATTTCCAAAATACTGCTTGTCATGTTCAAATACTACTGATATATTTAAAGGAAGAAAAGTACAACTTCCAAGATTTTTCTTTTATTATGATTGATGGAAAATGTACATTCCCATATGAATTTGCATGCCCGCCTATGTCCAGCTCCTATTGCTTTCCCTGCCTGGTGACAGCACACTCTTCCTCTCTACTCTGTTCATGTCATATCCTCCTAACAATCTTCTATCCCCTCCTCTCCACCCTCTTCCCTGCCTCCAGTATGAAGTCAGCAGGATGACATCCTATAGATGCATAGAACCATAAAAGGCACACACGATATGGTTACTCTGTGTCGCCAAATTCAATCCATTCCTGTCCGAAGAGTTGACCTCAATTATGATTTATAGACAGGGGCAGCATCAGGGCCAGGGGCCATGCTCCTGCGGGAACCCCGAGGCCCCTGGACCATCAACTGTGGTCTTTTAGTGGAGATCTCAGGGTGTACCCTTTTTATTCTTGTGTTGCCACTGAGACTCAATTTTGGGAGCCCCATCACAGCTATCGCTGGTGGTGGCCAGGCACCTTCTGTTTTTTCCAGTCACATGTCAATGTAGTCCCCCACTCTTGAGATTCTCTCTGTATTCAGGGTTCTCTTTCCCCAATGTCATTTTGATCCTTGGTGATCATCCATTCCTGTTGAGTTGGAACCATTTGTTGTATCTCAGATGGCAGCTTGGCAGCTTTTAAGACCTCAGACGCCACTCACCAATGTGCGGTGCAGTGTAGAAGACTCTCTTAGCCAAACACTAGTTGTGCCAATTGCCCTTGATTTCCCCTGAAAGCATGATCCAAGGCCACCTGTCTCAGCTACTCTGTCCTTGCAATATTGGACAACTTCAGGATTTTTAAGCCCAAACCTGTTTCACCAGTTGACTCTATGATTCTTTGCATAACTCTCCCTCAATGACAGCCTATGCTGAGCTCCGTCCTGCTGACCTGAGCCGCATGAAAAGAGAGAAACTATTGGAACGGTGCAGTTCTTTTCTGTGTATAATTTGCAACAACAACAAGATAAGATACTGAAAAAAAATGAGCCATGAAAGTGTCTTCCGTTGGGCTGGGAGGCAGGGACTGGAGTCTCAACATCATGACTCAGAGAGAAAGTGCAGCACGGGGACACCATCCAGATGCTCAGACTCCTGCTCCTCTGTGTCCCGGGTGAGATGGAACAGAAAGATGAAGTTTTCTCTCCAGAGTGATTCTCGTATTCAGGTAGGTCTACACTTTGAAATGACACATGAAACGAATGCTACAAAGCACATACTCCTGTCCACTCATCCCGGTTGGTGACCAGTATGGTTTGGTTCTCTCCCTGATGGCACATTATTTCTGCGTCATCCACATGAGCCTGTCCTCTTAGGCTCCAGCAGGCAGATTCTGCTCAGCAGGTGCCTGGCTATCTCTCAGGAGAGAAAACCTTCATTGGCTGCAGGGCCTGTTGGAGTCTTGTCTACACCGATGGGGAGCACTGCTTGCGCTGGCGTCGGCATATACCTGAGCAGGCACCTACAGCCCTCAGTTACCACACTTCCTCCATGTGTATTGTTGTGATGCTGCAGAGGTGTCAACAGTGCTTGGAGACTACTAGACTAGAAGGAAAGGCCTGGTGATCTACTTCTGAAAAACCCTTCGGAACACAACATTCAGATCCCATTGGTGTCCGCTAGATGGCAACTAACAACAAGAAAGAACCATGATTTCTTTAGTCACTGAAATAACTTGGGTTCCTGAGGGATAAATTTAGTGAACAGTCAGCAATCAATAAAAAAATAATCTGAGAAAGTGTCGTATATTTGTATGGTGACAGGGCTAATGAATTAGGGATTAATCTTTGAAAGAAAAAGTGCCAAAGAAAGAAATGAGAAGAGTAGGAAAGGACAGTGCAATGGGAAGTTAGAGCAGGAGACTCCCTCCACTGAGACTGGCCAGGAAGGTTTGTTTGGAAAACAGAATCGAGAGAAAGGAAGGTAAGAGAGGAATACTGCCTCCTGTGAGGGAGCTTTTCAAAGTGAAAGGTCCAAATTTAACATGGAGTTAGGTCCAGGATCGTGAGGCCTAATTTCAGGGAAAGGAAAAAGCCATATAAGAAGGTTTTAAAATGGGAACGCTCTGGGGTCAAAAAGGCGCACTGAAGAGATAACTGACTTTTCAGGGTAGAAAACTCACTGGAAAATCTCCAAATCCGTCATGTGGTCTATGCATGTGAAATATGCAGTTTCCTAAGATAGGAAAATTCCCGACAAAACTTCTAAGGGACTTTTATACATCTTTTCTTCTCTAATTTACCACAAAATGGATACAGAGTAAGCCACATTCTTTAATTTTCTTCTGGGTACTACGAACACTCTAAGAAACAGTGAAAAGATGTGTTCTTGGGGACAGGCAGAGGAAGAGTGCATTTTCAGGGCTGAGCAGAAAGGAAGCAGGTGGTGTGGTGAAGACTCACAGGCCTGCAGCCCTGGGGAGGGGGTTTGTGTTCGAGGCTGAAGCACTGTGGGAGGAGCACTCCTAGTCTGATGACAATAATAAAGTGCGGCATCTTCAGCCTGGAAGCTGCTGATGGTGAGAGTGAAGTCTGTCTCAGACCCACTGCCACTGAACCGGTCAGGGACCCCAGAGGCCCGGCCAGTTGCACGATAGATGAGGAGCGTAGGAGCCTGCCCTGGTTTCTGCTGGTACCAGGCTAACCATTTGTAGGAGTTGTATACAAGACTCTGACTGGACTTGCAGTTGATGGTGACCGTCTGTCCTGGAGATGCAGCCAGAGAGGCTGGAGACTGGGTCATCACGATGTCTCCAGTGGCACCTGCAATCGGAGAGGACATTTATCATGTATACACATTTACACTTACTTTTTCAGAGACATATTAAAGTAAACATTTATGCAACGACATCTAGTGAAATTATGTATCAGCACATAATTGGTTCCATTGTGACAATAGTCATTATTCCCCACCCTGTCTTAAAATCATTTTTCAGCTCAACAAAGATACTACTGTAGAGGCAGTGAAGCACTTTTCATTCTCACCAGAGGCCCAGAGCAAGAGGGACGTGACGAGCAGAGTCTGTGGCACCATCCTGCTGGCCCTGCCTGCCTGATGCAGCTCAGCTCCCATGGCAAAGGCCTGTTTATAAAATCTGAGCAGTCAGCCTGGGCCTGGAGGGGCCTATGCAAAGCAGTCAGTGAACTGAAACCAAATTTGCTGGCCAGTGAGGGTGAAACTAACCAATAGTATTATGAGCCAAATATATTATCAGAGAAAGTGGATTTACAGTTTTATGACTAGAAAAGACACAGAAGTGACTTGGAAGTTCTGATATCAACTCGGCTCTACTCTGTCCCAGGCGAGAAGATGTTAGCCAACCAAGACTGGAGGTCTCTCTCCGGAGTAATCTGTTTACATCTTCAATTTTAAAATGAGACAGAAAATAAATGCTACAAGCAACACAGGCCTGTCCATCTATCACAGTTAACCTGTGGGGCTTGATTATTTCTTCTATTTCTGATGGTACTAAAAAAACCCCAAGCCCATTGCTGTGGAGTTGATTTTGACTCATAGCTACCCTGGAGGACAGAGTAGAACTGCCACACAGAGTTTCCATGATGAACACTGTGGATTCAAACTGCCGACCTTTTGGTTAGCAGCAGTGGCCCTCAGCCTCTCCACAGCAGAATGGTGAGCCTCATCTACACTAAGCTGACACACCACAGGCGCGTTGGCCAACTGCCGAGGCTTCGGTTTACACACTTCCATCCATGTTGATGAGGTGTCCTCCTGCTTCAGTGACGGTAGATCTAAGGCCAACATTATGCTCACCATCAGCAAATACAAACTTCGTACCAAGTCAGAGGCAGGGAAGGGTCCCAACCACTAGGCACTGTCACAGAGACTTCTGGGATTTATTTGTTTGTTTTGATTATGCCAAAATGTTGTCATGACATAGAAGAAGAATTAACAGCTGCTCCTCCTCTGGCTGCAAAAGACAGCAGGCCTCCTGCTCTTCCTACTCACTTGCTTCCACGTGCTCTCAGCCGTCACTCTGGGCTTCACTCCAGGCTTCACTGTGCGGTCCCATCTGACCCTCTCTAAGCTGACCTCAACCATGACCCCCAAAGGCCTTTACTGCTGCCCCAAACAGAGTCCTCTCTCCAGGACAAAGGCTAGAGCCATGATGCCCTGACGATTCCTGTCCCTGCTTCCCACTGAGGTTTTATTTCTGAGAGAACACCTCAAAAATGAGAAAAGAATAGACACCTGCTTGTCTTTCTACAAAAGCAGCACAAGTTCAGCTTTTATCAAAGGCATTTTAACAGAAAGAGACTTCTAGTATGGAATTGAGGAAGAGAAAATAAGTTACCTCAGTCATAAGAAAAAAATTTAAACACAGTGTCTGCTCCTTTTTCTATTTGCATGAGTCAGAATTTTATCTTACACAGAAGATAGTTTTTTTTTAAGAAGTCTGTTTTGAACCCTTCACATTCCCATTTCTCTACCGCTTTTCGTGAGGTACCGCCATGTCCGTTTTTGACTCATACCCTTTTTAACTTTCAAGCTTCTCTTTTATAACAATACCCTCGCCCAAACCGGGAAGTCTATGGCTTCTCCCTTATTTCACTGCATTTGCCTTGGGAAACCGTATGCTTGGAACAATTCCACCATCCATGTATCTGCCTCTGTGTCTGTAATGTGGCTGGAGAAAAACATCTAATTATTCTGATTCATCTCAGCATTAACTTCTGCACAGTGCTTCTTGACAACCATTAACCCTGCCGCACAATCGTATTTCATTCACCTGGTTAATGAGTCTGCAATTTTTCTCCCTTGTCTTCACATTTTAGCACCTGCTTCTCATCCTCAATTTCAGCAAATGTCCTCCTTTTCTGTTTCCTGAAAGAACTATAATAAGCGCCTCTGCTGCATCATCTGGTCCACAGACATCTGTGTCCCACATTCTTCCTTCCCTCCTTCCTATTACTGTAGATGAGCAGACAGCCCTCCTCCTGTCTGAGGCCAGTCCCTCTGTTCCTGTACTGCTGTCCCACACAAGGGCATTTCTTACCTCTTTTTCTGAACTTTCAGTGTTTTGCTCACTTTATCATCATTCCCATCAGCATGAACGTTATTTTTTAAAACTCTCTTGATTTCACATCTCTCTCCATTTACGTCTTTTTCACTTTTCTCCGTCACCTTAATGTTCACTTAGTTGTGTGTGTTCACCAAGCCACCTCTCTCTCTAGCTTCCAGTGCTCCCTCTGCTGAAGGTGTTACCATCATCTTCTTGTAGAAACTGCTGCTAGAGGCTGTTCTGAGATCAAGAAATGTGGGGTCTTGTACTTGTTTCTTATTCTTCAGCAAGATTTTCCTTATTCTTTCCTTTCATATAAAGTTGCTGACTTGCTTTTCAGTCTCATGAAAGAATGCAGTTGTGATTAGATCTGGGTTTTACCATATCTGTCGATGGCTTCGTGTAGGGTTGCCATTTTCTCTAGTGTTGACTCTTACTATCTATGAGCATAGGGTATTTCTCTATTCATGTATTTCTCATTGTGTTTCTTGCAATAGCGTTTTGTAGTTTTCTTTGTATAGTTCTTTTATGTCTCCTGTTAGATTTATTAGTAAATATTTCATCATTTGGGGACTATTATAAATAGTATTGTTTTTCTGATTTCTTTTCAAAGTTCTGTTTGTTGATGTTTAGGCTTCCAAGTAATATTTTTATGCCTATCTGTACCATTCCACTGTGCTGAATCTTTCCATTAGTTCGAGTAGCTTTCTTGTGGATAGTCTGGGCTCTTTTTGTATACAAGCATATCATGTGCAGTTTGGGATAATTTTACTTTTTCCTTTTCAATTCGGATGCACAGCATTAATTTTTCTTGACTTATTGCCAATTCCATGACTCCATGGAAGAAAAGGGCTAGTGATCTGCTGCCTTAAATGTTACACTGAAAAACCCTGTGGAACAATGCTTTCCTGGCACACACAGAGTCACCATGAGTTGGGATCTCCTCAAAGGCACAAGACAAGAAACAACAATCGTAAACAGATAATCAGACCATGATGGCTTTAGAAAGTTCCCACAGCAAAGAATGAAAACATTTGCCAGATGAAGAGACTTCTTGGAATTATCAGAGGTAGAATACACAATTTAGTATTTAGGACTCGTAACAGATCAGGAAGGAGATGACAAAAAATGCCGCAGAGCCTATGACAAATTCAACAGGCTGCAAGATAACATACGGTGGCAAAAATCAGAAATTCAGAAAATAATACAAATACAGAATTGTACCAAGTAGTAGAAAGGCAAGTGCACAGAAATGAGACAATGGAAGGCTGTATTAGTGAAACTGAAATTAGAGCATGTGAGACCAACATATTTGAGGAAAGTTTAAATAAAGAATTAAACAAAAATCTGGAAACACCAATAATTATGTGGGACTCTACCAAGAGGAAGAATCTACAAGTGATTGGAGTACCAGAACTGGAGTAGGGGAGGATAACAGAAAATGTAGAGACAATTGTCAAACATTTGTTGATAGAAAACTTCCCTGATAACATGAAAGATAAAAAAAAAAAAAAAAAAACCTGTCTAAGGTGTTTATTGAACTTATACAAGTTAGATTCCAAAAGAAAGACACGGAGACAAATTAAAAACAAAATCGTGGAAACTAAAGGTAAGGAGACAATCTCAAAAATGGCTTGGGATAAATGAAAAATAACGTGCAAAGGAAAACCAAAAAAACTCAACTTGGGATATTCAGCAGAAACTGTACAGGCAAAACGGTGATGGAATGATACCTACAAAACCTTGAAGGAAAATAATGGCTAGCCAAGATTTCTATGTCCAGCAAAGTGTCTCTCAAATATGATTTTGAAATTAGGACATTTACAGATAAACAGAAATTTAGGGTATTTGCAGAAACAAAATCAAAATTATAAGAAATACTATAGGTAGCTCTTTGGTGAGAAAAGCAATAATATTAGGTGACAACCCAAGGCCAGAACGTAGCACAGAGCAACTGGATATCAACCCAAATAAGGGAATCACAAAATAAATCATAAGAAAAACACTGAAAATAAGGAAAGAGATGTCATTATGTAAACATTAAAACAAAAAAGAGACTTAAAATGTAATGTAGTAATAGATTTTTCATACGGAAAGGAGATCAAGGTGATATGAAACCACTAAAGACTGGTTAAAACTCAGAAAAATAGAGGTAAATATTAAGGTAGTTACAAAAAAAATTATCAGTGCTACACATGGAAATAATAAAACAAGAAAAACATGAAGTCGCAGCATATACAAAGCCAGTAGCATTGAAAATGATGTAAGGAACACATAAAGAAAAAAGAGTCAGTGCAGAAAATTAAATGGAACAAAATAATGGCTTTAATGCACAAAAAAGACACAAAAATAACAGCACTAGACTCATACCTATCAATAATCATGCTGAAGGTAACTGGATGAAATGCATCAATAAAGAGTTGGAAAGTGGCTGACTACATTAGAAAACATAACTTACGTATGACCTACAGATCGCTGTTAAAGATAACAGCAAATTAAAACATAAAGGATGGGAAAAAAAATATATCAAGCTAGCAACATTCAGAAAACAGCAGGGCTGATAATATTAATTTCTGATGAAATAGATTCTGAAGTAAATCCCCACAATGGATAAGGAAAGACACTGTATAATGATTATTAATATTTCAGGAGGATGTATCCATATTAAATATCTATTCAACCAACAACAGGGCTCCAAAATATATAAAAATAATACTCCAACTGAAAGCAGAAATAGACAGCTTCCCAATAAAAATAGACTTTAAGACACCACTTTCAGTGAAGAACAGAATATCTGGAAAAAGCTAAATAAAGCAAGGACAATCTAAATGCTAAATCAAACAACTTGACCTAAGAGACATATACAGAAGACTCAACTTAGCAGGAGCCAAGTGTATTTTCTTTTCTAAGGCAAATGGAATATTCTCCAGAACTGACCACGTATCAGGCCATAAAGCAATCCTATACAAAATTCAAAGTATTGCAATGTTACAAATCATCTTTTCATACCATAAAGGCATAAAATAAGAAATCAGTAACAAAAAAGAAGGAAAAAAAATCAAACACATGGAAACTGCACATCTTGCTCAAATACTAACAGGTTATAGAAGAAATCAAGGATGGAACAAAGAAATTCACAGAATCAAATGAGAATAAAAATACATTGCCTGAGAATCATTGGGACCCAGCAAAAGCAGCTCTCGGTGGTCAATATATCTCAATAAATTGCACATGTCCAAAAAGAAGAAAGGACTCAAATCCAAGCCTTAACTCTAAAATGCAAACAAGTAGAAGGAGAGCAACAAAAGAAGCCCTGTTGTAAGAGAAGAAAGCCAATAATACAAATTAGAACAGAATTAAATGAATTAGAGACCAGGGTAATGACTGAAGTGGTTAATAACACCAAAAGCTTCTTTTTTGAGAAGATTAACAAAATTGATAAGCCATTGGACAAAGCGACTAAAGAAAAACATGAGAGAAGCAAATAACCCAACCAAGAAAAGAGATGAGCAAGATTATAGCAGACCCAACTGAAATTAAAACAGTCATAACAGAATACTGTGAAAAAATGTACTCTAATGAACTTGAGGCCTTAGAGGAAATGGACACATTTTTAGCAACATACTTTCTAACTAAACTAACACAAATGGAGGTGGAACCACTAAGTAAACTCATCGTAATAGAAGAGATTGAAAAGGTAATTAAAAAATTCCCAACCATAAAAAGCCTTGGACCTGAAGGCTTCACCGGAAAATTCTACCAAACTTTTAGAGAAAAGTTAACATTACTTTTATTAAAGGTATTTCAGAGCATAGAAGAGGATGGACTGCTCCCTTATTCACTTCATGAAGCCATCAAAATCTTACTATGAAAACCAGGTAAGCACAGCACAAAAAAGTAAAATTACAGACTAGTATATCTCATGAACTAAAAAGCAAAAATCCTCAAAAATTCTAACCAATGCAATTCAACAATATTTCTAAATAATAATTCACCATAACCAAGTGGATTTCATGTCAGGGCTGCAAGGATGGTTCAACACTAAAAAAACAATTGATGTATTCAACCACATAAATAAAACAAAAGACAAGAAGCACTTGATTTTTATCAATTGATACAGAAAAAGCATTTGACAAAGTCAGCACCCATTCACGTTAACAACTCTTAGAAAAATAGAAATATAATGACATGAGTGCCTAGTCCACCCTTCAAAGCGCTTTCTCTGGGATGAGATTGCAAACTTAATTGCAATGCTCATCCAGTGACAGCTCTAATGGACATTCCAGAAAAAGAGGTAAAAAATTGCTTTGAAGTGTAGACTAGGTGCTGGGTTGGTGCACAACTTCCCAAGGTGTCTCCCTTGAGGTTAACAGTAGTAATACTCAGCATTGTGGTTTGTAGCACTTTTTCTAGGATGAGTTTGTACACCTAAATGCCATACGTTGTACCTGTTTCCCATACAACGCTGAGTGCAGTGCTTGAGACTTAGATGGCTTACCACCATTAAGACAACACTAAGAGCCAGAAGAGTAACTCATGTAACACATTCTCAATTAAAGCAAAGTGAAAAAAGATAACAAAAGAAGGAAAACATCAGTTCTCTCAGGTCACTTACACATGCATAAAACATAACTTTAGGCAATATTCTAAGAGAGGCATTTCTAAGAGAAAGAGCCTTTTCTGTGGAATGGAATCTCAGCAATATTGCACACAGGGAAGCTGGAGGACACGGACACCATCCAGATGCTCAGGCTCTTGCCGTTCTGTGTCCCAGGAGATGCAAGATGAAGATAGAGTTTTAACCTCCAGAGTGATCGTTCTATTCAGGTAAGTCTACACTTTGAAATGACACATGGCATAAATGCTACAAGCCACATAGTCCTGTCCGCTTGTCCCAGATGGTGACCATCCTGGTTTGGTTCTCTCCCTAGTGCCATAATATTTCCACATCATCCACAAGAGCCTGTCATCTTAGGCTCTAGCAGTCAGATCCTGCTCAGTAGTGCCAGAATCTCTGTCTCAGTCTCCCCAGAAGAGAAAAGTCTCCATTGGCTGCAGGGTATGTTGGAGTCTTGTCTACACTGACTGGAAGCACTTCTTGGGCTGGGATCAAAATAAACCTGAGCAGGGACCTATGGCCTTCAGTTACCACACTTCCTACACATGTGTTGTTGTGATGCTGATGAGGTTCCAGCAGCACTGGAGAATAATAGAGACTAGAAAGAAAGGTCTGGTGACCTATTTTTGAAATAATCAGCCACGAAAACCCTTTGGATTACAACAGTCAGATCCCACGGTGCCTGGGGTTTTCACAAGTCCAGGGCCTGCTAGATGGCAGCTAACAACAAGACAGGGCCATGATTTCTTCAGTCACTAAATTGGGTGCTCAAAGGATAAGTTTAAACAACAATTGACAATTAATAATAATAATAAAAAAACCTGGGAAAGCTCTCATATCTTTCTATAGTGACAAGGTTAATGAATTAGAGATCCATCTTTGAAAGACTGAGTGCCAGAGAAAGAAATGGAAAGAGAAGGACAGGGAAGTGCAGTGGGAGGTTGGAGCAGGAAAACCTGACATTGACACTGGCCAGGAAGGCTTGTTTGGAAGACAGGATCCATACAAGTGCAAGTAGGAGAGAAATACTACCTTCTGTGAAGGACCCAGATTTAACGTAGAGTTCGGTCTAGAGTTGTGAGGGGTAATTACAGAGAAAGGAAAAAGTCAAGGATAACAAGAATTTAAAATGGGAATATTTTAGGGTCAAGAAAGCACGCTGAAGAGAGAACTGAATTTCAGGGCAGAAAACTCACTGGAAAATCTCAAATCAGTCATGTGATGTATCCAAGTGAAACATACAGTTTCCTAAGATATGAAAATTGCTGACAAAACTTCTAAGTGATTTTTGTACATTTTTTTCCCCCTCTAATTTACCACAAAGTGGATCCAGAGCAAGCCACATTCCTTAATTTTCTCCTGGGTACTACAAACGCTCTAAGAAACAGTGAAAAGATGTGTTCTTGGGGTCAGGCTGAGCAGAAAGGTAGCTGACAGTGAAGTGAAGACTCACAGGCCTGCAGCCCTGGGGAGGAGGTTTGTGTGCAAGGCTGAAGCACTGTGGGAGGAGTGTCATAACCCTGCTGGCAATAATAAACTGCAGCATCTTCAGACTGAAAGCTGCTGATGGTGACAGTGAAGTCTGTCCCAGACCCACTGCGACTGAACCCGTCAGGGACCCCAGATGCCCCGTTAGATGCCTGGTAGGTGAGGAGCTTGGGAGCCTGTCCTGGTTTCTGCTGGTGCCAGGATAAGAGGTTGTAGGAGCTGTATACTAACACTCTGACTGGACTTGAAGTTGATAGTGACTGTTTCTCCTGGAGATGCAGCCAGAGGGATTGGAGACTGGGTCATCGCAGTGTCCCCATTGGCACCTGCAATCAGAGTGGCAATTACCATGCATGCACGTATACGCACACTTTTTCATAGGCACTTTAAAATAGACCATTTATGCAACAACATCTAGTGATATTACATATCAGCACACAATTGGTTGCATTTTGCAAACAGTTGTCATTTCCTACCATGTTTTAAAATTATTTTTCGGCTTTACAAAAATATTACTCTAGAGAAAGTAAAGCATTTTTAATTTTCACCAGAGACCCAAAGCAAGAGGGACATGAGGAGCAGAGTCTGTGGCACCACCTTGCTGCTGCTGCCTGCCTGATTCTGCTGAGCTCACATAGCAAAAGCCCCATTTATAAAGTCTGAGCAGCCAGCATAGGCCTTGGACAGCCTATGCAAATTAATCAGTGAACTGAAACTATATTTTGTGGGCAGTGAGTTGTGCATGCAACCAACCAATATATATTATAAGCCAAATATATTATTGGAGAAAATGTGATTTTATAACAAGAAAAGACAGACGAGTGACTTGGAAGCTGTAATATCGTGGAAAAGTTTTTTTTTTTTTTATTATGATTGAACGAAAATGTACATTCCCATATAAATTTGCTTGCTGACCTACATGCAGCTTCCACTGCTCTCCCTGCACGGTGACAGTACACTCTTCCTCTCTGCTTCATACATGACTTATCTTCCCAACAGTCTCCTATCTTCTTCACTCCACCCATTCCCCTTCCTCCAGTACGAGGTCAACAGGATGACCTCCTATAGATGCCTAGAACTATAGAGTGCCCACACAATATGGTCACTCTGCGTCACCATGTCCAATCCACTGCTGTCTGAAAAGTTGACCTTCATTATGATTTATGGACAGAGGCCACATCAGGGCCAGTGGCCCTGCTCCCGGGAGAACTCCAAGGTCTTTTAGTGGAGATCTCAGGGAGCATCCCTATTTATACTTGTGTTGCCAGTGAGACTCAACTTTGTGAGCTCCAAGTGGCTATTACTGGTGGTAGCCAGGCACCATCTGGTTCTGCCAGTCACAAGTCGATGTAGACATCCACTCATATGGGTCTCTCTGTCTTCCGGATTCTCTTTCTCCTATGTCTTTATGGACCTTGGTGATCATCCTTTCCTGCTGAGTTGTGATCATTTGCTGTACCCTCAGATGGCAGCTTGGCAGCTTTTAAGACCCTAGATGCCACTCACCAATGTGGGGTGCGGAGAGACCTCATTCACAAAACACTAGTTGTGCCAGATGGCCTCGATTTACTGAGAGCACAGTCCCCGACCCCTACTCCAGCTACTCTGTCCTTGCAATATTGGGTTAAGATGGGAGGAGTACACAAGTTGTGTTGAAGTCCCGTTAATAATGATCTTCTTACTAATGTGTGCTGTCATCAATTTCACTCAACCAGATTTCTAACAACTACCTAATCTAAACCCTCCCCCCTTCCCCCCCACCCTTGCAGCCATCAAAGAGTCTTTTCTGTTATGTATGAGTCTGCTTTTAAGTTCTTATCATAGGGATTTCATACAATATTTGTCCTTCTGTTGCTGACTACTTTCACTCAACATGTCTTCCAGTTGAAACCAGGTTAAGAGATGTTTCCTGCAATTATTGTTGTTCTTTATCATTGCATGGTGTTCCATTGAGTATATATACCATAGTTTACCTATCCATTCTTCTGTTGTTGGGCATCTTGGAAAAAAAATTTGTCAACTCTATGTCAGACTGATGCCTGATCTCCATAATCTATAAGGTACTACAAAATATCAATAAGAAAAAGATAAATCATCCAATTAAGCGATGGGCAAAGGAGATGGACAGTTACTTCTCTAAAGAGGACATCCAGGCAGCCAAAATACACATGCGGACATGCTAACAATCATTAGCTATGAAAGAAATTCAAATCAAAATGACAATGAGACACCATCTCACCCCAACAAAGTTGGCCATGATCCAAAAAACGCAAAACACTAAATGCTGGAGAGGCTGTGGAGAGATTGGAACTCTCCTACACTGTTGGTAGGATTGCAAAATGGTGCAACCTGCTTGGAAAGCAATCTGATGCTACCTTAAAATAATGGATATAGATATACCATTTGACCCAGTAATTCCTCTGCTTAGAATATACCCTACAGAATCAAGGACATTCACACCAACTGATACATGCACACGAATGTTCATCGCAGCACAGTCCACAATAGCAAAAAAGTGGAATCAACCCAGATGATCTAACATCAAATTAAAAAAAGAAAACATGGAAAAATATGTTGCAATCCAATTGATTCCAACTCATGGAGACTCAGCGTGTTACAGAGCAGAACTCCTCCATAGGGTTTTCCTGCCTGTGTTCTTTATAGAACAGATCATTAGCCTTGTCTTCCATGATACTACCAGGCATGTTCAAACTGCCCACCTTTAGTTTGGCAGCTGATCACAGTGCTTGAAGCACCCATGATCTAAAGAATAGCTTCTGTTTTAACTCAGAAGCAGTTTTAAATGGGTTCTGGTTTCATAAATGGTGGACTAGTTTCCTCAAATCAACAGTTTTGTGTAATAATAAAAAGTACTACGAAACATAACAAGAGAAAGGGAAGACTACAGGAAATTTCTTCTTCAATTTTTGGTAAAAAACTATTGATTTAGAAACTACCTGAGCCCTAAAGTGTTTCTATTCTGCAGAATATTTTAAAGACATGGCAAATACTTGAGTTTGAATTCCAAGACTATGCAAGAGCCAGAGATAGAAGACAGGCACTGCTGTTAGCCCTGCGGAAATTACTCAGAGACCCTCTGAGTTAGGGTCTGGGAGGGCTCTAACCTCAAAGGAAGTATGAACAAAGTATAAAGTGAAACCTATTGTGCCCACTATGGTTGGGAATTCATAAGATCACGTTAAGTTCACAGTGGAAAGAGACAGGAAAAAATAAAACAGGTTATCCCCATGACATTATACTCGATCAACAACTATCAAGGGATTTCATTCCAGCTATGCATGGCTTCTGTGTGCCCGGCACTCTTCAATCCTGACTGTTTTAAGGTAGCCCAGCTGGTAGGGCCAACAGAAGAGAGCTCCTCTGGAAGAGGGTATATCCATCCTAAATCTTCAGAAAGACACACAAATAAATTTTCAAAGGTCAGTACCACCAAGAAGTCAGAGATTCCTAATATCCAAGCAAATCAGAGAGTTAGTAGAGTCTTGCTTTGTGAAACCACAGAGAACTTGAAGCATATTCTGATAAAGGCCAAAGACTACACCCTTCAGTATGAATACAACTCACATAAAGAAAACAGAAACCACTACAACTCCACAAAAACAAAAGAAACACTACTGTTGAGCCATATCTGACTTATAGGACCCCATAAGTCAGAGTAGAACTGCCCCATAGAGTTTCCAAGGAGTGCCTGATGGATTTGAACTGCTAACCTTTTGGTTAGCCAATGTAGCACTTAACCCACTACACCTCCACTGTTTCCAGTAAGTAACATGCTAATTGGAGAAAATATTGAAGGTGTCAAGCATTTGAATTCATTCGGATCCACAATTAATGCCAAGGAAAGCAGATGAAAAATCAAACAACATATTGGGCAACTTAACTGATAAAAATCTCTTTAAAATATCAAAAAGGAAAATATCCCTAGCAGCTATGGCTGCTTACCAAAAAGTGTGCCATTTGAATCCACCAGAAGATCTTTGGAAACATTTTAAGGCAGTTGTACCCTGTTCTCTAGGATTGCTATTCGTTAGGAAAAATAACTTGCACAACTCTATCCTTTAAAATGTACAATTGGGTTTAGAAACTCTTTCACTTTGTGGTGTAGTCCAGTAATGTTGATCTGATCTCTACTGTGTGCTGTCACTGCTTTCACCTAACCACATTCCTATTAACTATCTAATCTATGATCAACTCCCTGCTCACCACCCTTGTAGATATCGAAGAGTCTTTTCTTCTACACAGCTGAGGCCTCATAAATTCTTGTCCTTTTGCAACTGACTGATTTCACTCAGCATAATGCCTTCTAATTGATACCAGGTTATGAGATGTTTCCTAAAATCACCCTTGTTCTTTATCACTACAAAGTGTTTCATTGAGTATATGTACCATGGTTTGTTTATCCATTTATCTGTTGATGGGCATTTAAGATGATTTCATCTTTTTTCTATTGTGGCTTGTGCTGCAGTAAACATTGGTATGCATGTGTCTGTTCATGTGACAGCTTTTGTTTCTGAAGGAGAAATTCCAAGCGGTAGGATTGCTTCCTTATATGGTATTTCTATCTCTAGATTTTTAAGAAAGTGACAAATTGATTTCCAAAGTGGTTGCACCATTTTACATTCTCATCAGCTGTGTGGAAGGGTTGCAGTCTCTCCACACCTCTCCGATATTGTTTAATTTTGTGGTTTTTTGATTAATGCTAGCCCTGTTGGGGTGAGATGATATCTATCTCATTGTAGTTTTGATTTGGATTTGTTTAATGGCTAATGATCATGAACATTTCCTTATTTATCTGTTAGTGACCTGGATGTCTTCTTTTTTGAAATGTCTGTTCATATCCTTTGCCTATTTTTTAATTGGAATATTTGTTTTTTTGTTCTTGAGGTTTTGTAGCACCTTGTAGATTATGGTGATTAGAAGCTGATCAGATTCATGGCAGCCATTTTTTTCCCCCAGTCTGTAGGTTGTCTTTCTACTCTTTTGGTGAAGTCTTTGTCTGAGTGTAAGCGTTTGACTTTTAGGAGTTCCCAGTTATCTATTTTCTCTTCTAACATTTATGCATTGTTATTTTGTAGTCAGTGTATGCCATGTATTAGGGCTATCAGTGTTGTCTTTATTTATCTCCATATGTTTTGTTTCATATTTTTTTAAATCAGTTTAGATTTTATATTTAACTCTTTGTTGCATTTAGAGTCAGTTTTTGTGCATGGTGTGGGACATGGGCCTTGTTTCTTTCTTTGTCTCTGTCTCTCTTTCTTTCTTTCTTTTGTGGAAGGTTATCCAGTTATGACAAAGACATTTGTTAAAGAGACTATTTTTTCCCAAGTTTATGGACTTTTAGTCTCTGTAAAATATTAGAGGCTCTTAAGTAGATGATGTTATACTTGGATTTTCAACTCTGTTCTATTGGTCTGTGTACGTGTTCTGGTACCAGTACTAGGTTAAATTTACTACTGTGGCAGTATAGTGGGTTCTAAAGTTATGTAGTATAAGGCCTCCCAAATTGTTTTTCTTTTTCAGTAACGCTTTACTTATCCAGGGCATTTTTCATTTCCATATGAAGTTGGTGGATTGATTTATCCATTTTATCATTTTCACAATGATCAGTCTTCCTATTCACGTACAACATAGGTTTCTCCACTTACATGGGTCTCTTGCAGGAGAATCTTGTAATTTTGCTTGTATAGGTCTTTTATATCTCTGGTTAGATTTATTCCTAAGCATTTTATCTTCTTAGATGCTATTGTAAATGGTAATGATCTTCTTAGAGGCTATTGTAAATGGTGATTTCCTCTTTGATGTTCTCTTTATTGGTACAAATGAATACAGATGATCCATGGACATTTATACTGTATCCTGGTACTTTGCTGAATTCTTCTATTAATACCAGTAGTTTTTCTGTGCATTCTTCAGGATTTTCTGTGTATAATATCATATCATCTGCAAATAGAATCAATTTTAAATCTTTCTTACCAATTTGAATGCCCTTGATTTTCTTATCTGATTTCTCTGGCTAGAACCTTTAGCACAATGCTGAATGAAAGTCATGACAACAGCGATCCTTGTCTGTTCACAAGGGGAATTAATTATTCCAGACTTTCTCCATTTAGGAAGCTGTTGGCTGTTGGCTTTGCATAGATTCACCTTATTAAGAAGTTTGACTGCTAAGTCAGACTGTTTTACCCAAACATGTTTCAACATTTGACTCTATGGTTCTTTGCATAAATGTTCCTCAGTAACACCCTATGCTGAGCTCAGTCCTGCTGACCTGAGCCTCATGAAAAGCTGTAAAAGAGAGAAACTGTTGGATCAGTGCAAAGTTTTCATGTGTGTATTTGCAACAACAACAAGATAAAATATTGAAAAACACAAAGCAATGAAAGTGTGTTTCCTTGGAGGTAGAGTCCTAGCCACATCACAGACAGAGAAGCTTCAGGATGGGGACAACATCCAGATGTTCAGGCTCCTGCTCTGTTGTGTCCCAGGGGAGATGGAATACAAAGATGGAGTTTCCTCTCCAGAGTGATCCTCCTACTTAGAAATGTCTACACTTTGGAATGACACATGCAATCGATGCTACAAGACATGTAGTCCTGTCAGCTTGTCCCAGTTGGCAACCCTTTGGGTTTGATTTTCTTCCTTTCCCACTGGCACATTATTTCTGCATCAGCCATGTGAGCGTGTCATTATAGGGTCCTGTGGGCAGATCCTGCTCAAGACGGGCCAGAATCTCTGGCTGTCTCCCCAGGAGAGAAAATCTCCATTGGCTACAGGACTTGTCAGAGTCTTGTCTACACCGACTGGAAGCACTGCCTGCACTGGCATCAGCATAAACCTGAGCAGGGCTTTACAGCCCGTGTTGTTGTGATGGTGGAGAGGTGTCAGCAGCACTTGGTGATTAACAGAAACTAGAAGGAAAGGCCTGGTGATCTACTTCTGTGAAAAACCAGCCATGAGAGGCCTTTGGATCACAACAGTCAGATCCCACTGTGCATGGGGTTGTCATAAGTTAAGGGCTGTCTAGATGGCAACTAACAAGAAGAAAAGACCATGATCTCTTTAGTCACTAAATTAAACTTGCGTGACCTGGTAAGGTAGTTGGGTTAAGTGCTACCTCTGCTAACCAAAAGCTCAGCAGTTTAAATCCTCCAAGAGGTCCTTTGAGACCCTATGGGACAGTTCTGCTTTGATGTCTGGGGTCACTGTGAGTCAGACCCCACTTGACAGCGGTGGATTTGGTTTAACCCAAGGAATAAATTTGAAGAGGGATTGACAATTGATAAAAAAAAGAACCTGGCAAAACTCCTGTATATTTCTGTAGTGACAGGGTAATGAATTAGGGGTTGGTCTTTGAAAGAACAAGTTCCTCAGAAAGAAATGGAAAGTGAAGAAAAGGGTAGTGCAGTGAGAGGGGAGAGCAGGAAAATGCCTCAGTTAACATTGACCAGGAAGGCTTGTTTGGAAAATTGGATCCATAAAAGGGAAAGCAAGGGAGGAATGCCACCAGCTGTGAGGGAGCTTACAAAAGTGAACGGCCCAGATTTAACATGGCGTTAGGTCGAGAGTTGTGAGGGGTAACTGCAGAGAGAGGAAAAAGTCCAGTATAAAAAGGACTTAAAATGGGAACATTCTAGGGTCAGGATGGTACAATGAATAGAGACCTGACCTTTCAGGGTAGAAAACTCACTGGAAAATCTCCAAATCATTCAAGTGAACTATCCATGTGAAACGTGCAGTATCCTACGATATTAAAATTCCTAAAAAAAAACTTATAAGTGATCTCTAGACACTTTTTCTTCTATAATTTATCACAAGATGAATCCAGAGCAAGCTACATTCCTTAATTCTCTCCTGGGTACTACAAAAACTCTAAGAATAATCAAAAGATGTTCCTGAAGAAATTTTAACAAAAAGAGACTCCCAGTATGAAACTTAGAAAGAGAAAATAAGTTTCTTCAATCATAAGAAAACATTTTAAATGTAGTGTCTGCTCTGTTTTTGTGTTTGTGTGAGTCAGAATTTTATCTGTGTCCAAACAGTTTTTAACAAATGTGTTTTGGCTTTGCTGAACCCTTCACATTCCCATTTCCCTACTGCTTTTTGTGAGGTATCACCAGGTCAATTTTTGATTCATGCCTATTTGAACTTTCAAGATTCTCCTTTATCACAATGCCTTTGCCCAAACTAGAAACTACATGGCTCCTTCTTATTTCATCACATTCACCTTGGAAAATCCAAACGCTTGGAAAATCTCTACTGTCCATATATCTGCTTCCATGTCCCCAGTGTGGCTGCAGAAAAACATCATTATTCTGATTCATCTCAGCATTAATTTCTGCACAGCGCTTCTTGACAATCGTTAATCCTTCATTTACCTGGTTCCTGAATCTCCGCTTTTTTCCTTTCTTTGTCTTCAAGCTTCAGCACTGGTTTCTCAGCCTCTCTTTCAGCAGATGTCCTTCATTTCTGTTTCTTGAAGGAGCTTCCATTAGCTCCTCTCCTGCATCATCTGGTCCGCAGACATCTATGTCCCCATCGCCTGCCTGCCCGCCTGGCCACACGCCCGCCTGCCTGCCGCCCTCCTCCTCTCTGAGGCCAGTCTCTCTGCTTCTGCACTGCTGTCCCACACAAGAGCGCTTCTTACCTCTCTTTACGGAACTGTCGGTGTTCTTCTCACCTTAGCATCATTCCCGTTAGCATGAAGCATTATTTTTCAAAACTCTCTTGATTTCACCTCTCCCTCCATGTATGCCTTTTTTTCACTTTTCTTGTTTACCTTAACGTTCACTGAAAGAGTTGTATGTACTCACTGAACACAGACCCCCTTTCTCTCTAGGTCCTAACACTCCCTCCGTTGAAGGTGTTAGCGTCACCTTCTCATGGGAACAGCTCATAGAGACTGTTCTGAGATCAAGTAATGTGGGTCTTGTACTTGGCTCTTATTCTTCAGCAACATTTTCCTTATTTTTTCCTCTTGTATAAAGTCGCTGACTTGTTCTTCAGTCTCGTTAAAGAATGCTGTTGATAATTGGATATGGGTTACATCATTTCTGCAGACAGATTTGGGGACGATGGCCATTTTCTCTGGTGTTGAGTCTTCCTGCCAATTAGCATGGTGCATGTTTCCTTTCTCATATTTCCCTTTTTGTTTTTTTGCAATAGTGTTTTATAGTTTTCTTTGTATAGGTATTTTATGTCCCTGGTTAGATTTGTTAGTAATTATTTTATCATTTGGTGCTTATTGTAAATGGTACTGTTTTCCTGATTTCTTTTCAAAGTTCTGTTTTTTGATATTTAGGCTTCCAAACAATTTTTGTATGCCTACCGTGTTACTGTGCTGAATATTTCTATTAGTTCAAGTAACTTTCTTGTGGATGGCATGGATTCTATTTGTTTACAATCATATCCCTTGAAATTAGGGATAGTTTTACTTCTTCCTGTTCAATTTGGATGTACATTTCTTATTTTTCTTGCCTTATTGCCAATTCCATGGCTCCATGGAAGAAAAGGGCTAGTGATCTGCTGCCTTAAATGTTATAGCCAAAAAACCCTGTGGAACAATGCTTCCATGTCACACACAGCCACCATGAGTTGAGACCCCCTCATAGGCACAAGACAAGAAACAAGAATTGTGAACAGATCATCATCTTATTGAAACTGCTCTACCCAAGATCAGTACTGATCTCCACATTGACAAATCCAATGGTCACATCTCAGTCCGCATCTTACCACACCCACCGGTGTCAGTTAGGACAGCGGTAACCCTGTGATCCTTAATGCCATCTCTTGTCTGAGCAGTAGGGTGTTTCAGTATCTTGTTTGTAGCCCATCCACATTGCTCATTCTCAGACACTGTTTGGTTCTTTTTCATCTCCCTGCCTCAGAGCTCAGTCCCTGGCTCGGTGGCATTCTCCATCTATTCAGAATTCATGTAATTAGTATCAAAATCAAATCTCCAGTCCACATGTCTTCTCTGAATTCCACACAGGCAATAGTTTACATGACACACTTGTATGTCTAATACATAATTTGAATGTAGAATTCCTGATTTTGCTGTCCATATGCACTATTCCTATCTAAATAAATGTCAACTCTAAAATTCTAGTTGTTTAGAATAAAACCTTGAAATACCCTGGTTATCCGTCCACCTCATACAGCTTGTCAAAATAATTAGCATACTGTTTTCTCTTTTCAAATTAGAACACTCCTCACCACTCCACTGCTAATGCTATCAGCAAGGATATCATCATCTCCATCCTGGATTATATTAATAGCCTACTACCTCATACCTCTTGCCTTTGAATTGTGGTTTTGGAGAAGAATGTTGACTGTATGACAGACTGCCAAAATAACGAACAGATCTGTTCTGGAAGAGGTACAACCAGAGTGCTCCTTGGAAGCAAAGATGGCAAGACTGTGTCTTACATACTTTGGACATGTTGTGAGGAAAGATCAGTCCTTGGAGAAGGACATCATGCTTGTTAGAGTGGAGGGTCAGTGAAAAAGAGGCAGACCCTTGACAAGATGGATCAACACAGTGGCTGCAACAATGGGCTTAAGTATGAAAACAATTGTGGACATGGCACAAAACTAGGAAGTGTTTCATTTTGTTGTTCATAGGGTCACTATGAGTCGGAACAGACTTGACGGCACCTAACAACAACATAACATCTGATGTCTCTGCTGTCTTTGGCAAACAGAAAGAGACTATCAAATGAAAAATCAGACCATAGACCCTATTTAAAAGTGTTTCCAATGGCCCTGGAAAGTTCTGTAAACACAAGTGTATGTTGCTCATTGTCGTAGTCATCTACTGCTATTGTAACAGAAGTACCAAAAGTGTATGCCTTGGGAAGAGAAATTTATTCCTTCACAGTCTGGAAGACTAGAAGTCCAAATCTAGAGAAACAAGTACAGAGAAAGACTTTCTCTCTTTTGTCAGCTCTAGGGAAATGTCCGCGTCATCATTGCTGCGCCCTCTGTGAAACTTCTCAGCACAGGGACCAAGGGCCCAAAGAATGTCCTATTCTTCTGGTCCTTGTTTCTTGGTGGCATGATGTTTCTTTGTCCCTCCCTTGCTTATCTCTTCTATATCTCAAAAAACTTGGTTTGCATTCGTAATTAATCTTGTAAATTGAGTCTACATAAACTGAGCCAGTAATCCCATCTCATTAACATCATAGAGATAGGATTCACAACACTGGGAAATACCACATCAGATGACAAAATGGTGAACAATCAATCACACAATACTGGGAATCATTACCTAGCCAAGTTGACAGGTATTTTTGGGTGACACAATTCAATTTATGGCACTCAGAGTAGGAACTTCAAGGATCTATGAGATAGAATTATGCTGTAAGCATACTTGCTAAGATGACCTTGTGTATCTATTCTGTGATAAAAGAAAATACAAAAGAAAAATAAATCCCTGTAAGTTTGTCTTGAGATAAAAGTAACTTGCAAACCTTCCTTCGTAATCATTGACACTGAAAGAAGATGTAACATAAAATGTTAGATATGATGTTAGCAAGCCTTTAGCAGCCAGTCCAAATAAGGTAATTATATGTAACCCCCTAAATTTACTCAGGTAGAATAGGAAAAGGCAGGATCTCTCTCTCTAGACTCTCAGATTCCCCAAAGACTAATACTCTTTCAAAGATGAAAACTGGAATTGCCAACCACCATTAACTTTGGGCCCCAGCTATAAGGGACGTTAGCTGGATCCTGTCAATCAAGCCTTCCTCACAAGAATACCTCTTAGTGGCAAATGTCTGGAATGTAAAATTAGGACACACTCCATTAGACTAACCCTATATTATCCAGAGTCTCTGGTTCTGAGTGAATGCCTTGTGGTATCTCCATGAATACCTGAAAAGGGACTAAACGAGTATATGAGTGATAAGCTTGAACATTTCTTTACTTATTTTAAAATAAAACCATTTATGGCGAAACTCTGCTATTTATTATTGTATTATTCAAAGTAAAACTCAAATCATTAGCCAAGCCAGTAAGCTAAAAAAATTCTACACGATGAGAATCCTCATTATTTCTTCCACCTTGTCTCCCTCTCCTGCTCCCTTTGGAAACCCACTTCAGCAACACTGGCTTTCTTGCTTCTTTTCCAGCATGCTGATCACATTTCTGCTTGAAAAGTGCAGTGTTTTATCCAAGCAGAACTCTTTTGACTGGAGATATTCCTATGACTGTATCCTCAATAACAGTAAGACTTTGATGAAATTTTACCCTCAGGGCAGCCTTCAATCACCATCTATTTTGCTATGGTTGCAAAATAGTCCCCACTGTTATACACCTCCTTTTATTCATGCCTTTTTTTTCGTAATGTACCTTTCTGGCTCCCTTCTCAAGAGGTAGGGACTGCTTGCCCTCTTCCTGTACATGACCTGTTCATGTGAATAGTGTTGGTATGTAGATGATGTAAAAGAGACATTGTGCCACTACAGAGACCAGGCTTCAAGTGGCCTTATTTTCTTTGACTTTCTCTTTGGAATCCTGCCAACTACTATTAGAACAAACGAAGATCAGTCTGCTGTAACACAGGAGACATTTCACCAGGACACCTCAATATCCCCATCTGATGCCAAGCCAATTATAGAGATACATTAGAAATATGAAAAATGCTTGCATCTTTGTTCATCTAGCAGCAGTTGACCTGTCAGATAACTCTAACTGCATAATCCAACTTAGGCAAGATCAGTTGAGGCTAGCCCATGTTAACAAAACTATGTAGTTTTCTTTCTCACCAATAAACATGATAGCAATAAAAACACTTCTTGCTTTACCTATTGTGTTTTGGTGGGGGCTGATCACATGGCAAAAACTAACTGATACATTATCCTAATTTGAATTTCTATCCACTTGTATTCCAGAAAGTTATTACCTCCTCTGCCTTATTTTTCTTCATTGTTGTTAGGTACCTTCCAATTGGTATTGGCTTACAGTGATCTTATGTACAATTGAATGAAACACTACTTGCACCATGCCCAGAAAGAATGCTCCTGTGCTAGAACCCGTTGTTGCAGGCACTGTGTTAATTCTATCTTGGTGAAGAGACTTTCTCTTTGTTGCCAAACCAACCTAGACTCTGCCAAATATGATGTTCTTCTCCAGTGGCTAACAACATGTCCAAAGTACGTGAGACATAATCTCACTATCTGTGCTTCTAAGGATGTCTCTGGTTGTACTTCTTTAAAAATTTCTTCATAAAACCGACAGGATGATATGACAAATATTTTTATTTGTGCATGGTTTTATTACTTTTCTCTCTAATTAGTTTGAAAATAGGTATGTTTCTGCATTACACAGTAATCGAATTATAATAGATTTCAAAACCATAATTTGCTTCAATCTCCGAAAGACCCAGGAACCCAATAGACAAATTTAAATATGGCAATTAAAGAGAAAAAGAACACTCCATAGGCTTCTAGAATGATAGGGCTAATAAGTAAGAACCTGGCCTTTGAGAGAATGAGTGTCACATCAAGAAATGGAAAGAAGAGAAAACATTATTAAAAAGGAGATAGAAGATGCAGGGCCAAGATGGTGGAGTATTCAGAGGCTTCCTGTGATCCCCCTCATAGCAAAAAAACAAAAGAAGAAATGAATATATATGTATGCTATTCTAAGAGCCTGAACATCAAAGGGCAAATTGTCAGATCCAACAGAGCAATGGAAAATGAGGAGCGTTTACAAAAGTACATAGAGCTGGTCAGACCTCACCCACTGTGAAATGGCTGCATCCAGCATGGACAGTAGCGCATTCTTTTTAGAGTCAAAGAGCAGCAGAAGTTCACTTGAGACTCCAGAACCAGGGAAAAATGGGTCAACTTCTGATTTCCATAATATTCTTAACCAAAAAAACACAAACCCACTGCCATCGAGTTGATTCCAGCTCACAGTGAGGTTATAAGACAGAGTAGAACTCCTTCGTAGAGTTTCCAAGGAGCACCTGGTGGATTCAAACTGTCAACCTTTTGGTTAGTAGACATAGCACTTAACCACTGCGTCACCAGGTTTTCTCATAATCTACAAGGTACTGCAAAATATCAACAAGAAAATGGTAAATAAACCAATTAAGCAATAGGCAAAGGAGGTGGACAGACACTTCACCAAGGAGGACAACCAGGCAGCCAAAAGACACATGAGGAAATGCTCACGATCATTAGCTATTAGAGAAATCCAAATCAAAACTAAATTGAGATACCATCTCACCCCAGAGTGGTTGACAGTGATCCAAAAATCACAAAAAAACAAATGCTGGAGAGACTGCCCAGAGATTGGAACTCTCTTACACTGCTGGTGGGAACACAAAATGATACCACCTTTTGGGAAAGCAATCTGGCCTTTCCTTAAAAAGCTAGGAATAGAAATACCAAATGATCCAGCAACCCCACTGCTTTGAATATATCCTACAGAAATAAGGGTGGTCATATGAACAGATACATGTACACAAATGTTTATCGAAGCACTGTTCACAACAGCAAAAAGATGGAATCAACCTAGATGTCCATCAACAGATGAATGGATAAACCAACTATGGTACATATATTAAATGGAATACTTTGCAATGATAAAGAACAAGGGTGATATTAGGAAACATCACATAACCTGGTTTTAACTAGAAGACATTATGCTGAGTGAAATTAGTTAGGTGCAAAAGGACAAGTATTGTACGAGGCCTTAGCTACAAGGACTTAAAAATAAACTTCTGTATAGAAGAAAAGATTCTTGGATGGCTACAAGGGTGGTGGAAGGGGGCTGGTCATAGATTAGAGAGTTAATAGGAATGTGATTAGGTGAAAGCAGGGACAGCACGCAGTAGAGATCAGATCAACATAACTGAACTACATCACAAACTGGAAGATTTTCTAAACTCAGCTCTATATTTCAAAGGATAGAATAGCAAGGATGGAGGTCTGAGGACCATGTTTTCAGGGGACAACAAGGTCAATTGGCATATCCAGCCTTTTGCTAAGTGTGTCTTCTGCACTCCATTTTGATGAGTGGCATCTGGGGTCTTAAAAGCTAGCAATCTGCCATCAGAGGTACATCAAATGGTCCCAACCCATCTGGATCAGATGATGGCTGAGAACATCAAAGACATGAGTGAAAATAAGCCTAGGAGACTGAAGGACTCATATGAGTGGGAGATTGTATCAACACGAGACTAGAAGAACTAGATGGTGCCCGGCTGCCAACAAAATCAGCCATAATGGGGGACACAGTATAGAGTCCCTGTAGCAGCATAGAAAAAGAGGCATGCAGCTCAAGAATTTCACTAAAGGACAGTCTGGAGGCTCCCCTGGGAACATGACCCCTAGACCTGCTGCTAGCTCTGACTGGAAACAAGTACCGAGGTCAACTCTTCAGACAAGAATGGATCAACTGGACTTGAGGACACAGTGTGAACATGTGGTGTGTGTACTTTATGGTTTCATACATTTATACGAGGCTATGCTACTGATTTCTTTCTAGACAGGAGAGAAGAAAGTGGGGACAAGGGGTCAAGTGTGCATTAAGAGGATACCAGAAGTACAGAGTAAAAAGGAGGAATGTGCTGTCACTGGATGATGAGAGCAGATGGAGCTACAGGCAGGTGGGCATGCAGAATTGCTTTGGATTGTATACTTCCACTTAATCACAATACAAGGAAAAATTAAAAAAAAAAAGGCTTTTCTGGAATTTTGCTCGTTGCAATACAGCTTTGGTATCTGGACTATTGTATCTGCCATGAATTAAATTGTGTCCCTCCCCGCCCCCGCCGCCAATGTGTGTGTAGCTATTTGGTTATGCTGTAATTCCTGGTGTTATATCAGGTTTCCATGTGTCGTAACTCCTGCCTCTAGTATGTTAAAAAGGGAGTATGGATAGTGGTTGTGTTGGTCAGGGAGGACTCCAGAACTATATGATTGTATTGTGCCTAGAGGTAATCTTTTAGGATATAAAAGAAAAGGAAGAAGCAGAAATCGGGGGACCTTGTACAACCAAGAAACAGTGCCAGTAGCTGAGTGCTTTCTTTAGAAAGTACCCAGGGCTCTGAGCATCCGAAGCTCCCTGGCTGGGGGCAGAGTGATGACAAAGACCTTCCCCCAGAGCTGAGAGAGAAAGCCTTCCCCTGGAGCTGACACCCTGAATTTGGACGTTTAGCATACTGGGCTGTGGTCCCTCTAGGAATGCTGTAAGTTAGAATGGACTCAACGGCAGTGGGTTTTTGAAGTGTGACAAAATAAAATCTCTCCGCTTTAAGGCATGAACTTGTGACATTTCTGTTACAGCAGCACTAGATGACTCAGACAGTATCCAGGGACATTGACTGTTGATGCAAGAAAATAAAATTCTTTCCAACTTCAATATTTTCTCCATTTAACATGATGTTGCTTGTTGGTCTAGTTGTAAGGATTTTTGTTTTCTTTATGCTGAAGTATAATCCACAGTGAAGTCTCTAGTTTCAGATCTTCATCGGTAAGTGCTTCAAATCCTCTTCACATTCATTAAACAAGGTTGTGTCATCTGTATATTTCAGGTTATTAATGACTCTTGTCCTAACTCTGATAGTGCGTTATTCGTCATATAGTTCAACTTCTTGAATTCTTTGCTCATGATACAAATTTGTCTTAATCATCTAGTGCTGCTATAACAGAAATAGCACAAGTAGATGGGTTTAAGTAAGAGAAATTTATTTTCTCACAGTTAAGTAGGTAGATCCAAATTCTTGGGATCAGCTGTAGGAGAATTCTATCTGTGCTGGCTCTGGAGGAAGGTCATTGTCATCAATATTCCTCAGTACTGGGACATTCTGAGAGGCAGGGACCCCAGGTCCAAAGGATACGCACAGCTCTAGGCACTGCTTTCTTGGTGATATAAGGTCTCCAACTGACTGCTTGCTTCCCTTTCCTTTACATTCGCAGTGAAACACACTGGCCCTTCCCCAAATCAGTCATGTAATTTCTCCAAGTGTAACAGGCAGGTTCCTGTGATACCAAAACTCCTGACAAAGTCTATAGGAGATTTTTAGAGCATTTTTCTGCTATAATTTACCGTAAAAGGGGAGCCCAGAATGAGCCATACCTCTTAATTTTCTCCTGCATCTTACAAATACTCTTGAGAATTAGTCAGGTGATGTAGTTTTTCGGGGCAGATAGAGAAAGCAAGCACATTCAGAGCTGAGCAGAAAGGAAGCAGCTGGGGCAGAGAAGACTCACAGGCCTGCAGCCCTGGGGAGGAGGTTTGTGTTTGAGGCTGAAGCACTGTGGGAGGAGTGCTACGATGCTGCAGACAATAATAAGCTGCCGCATCTTCAGCCTGGAAGCTCCTGATGGTGAGAGTGAAGTCTGTTTGAGACCCACTTCCACTGAACCGGTCAGAGACCCCAGATTCCTGGGTGGATCCCCAGTAGATGAGCAGCTTAGGAGACTGTCCTGGTTTATGCTGGTACCAAGCTAAGTACTCCTTCTTGGTATTGCTACCAAAAACACTCTGGCTAGCTCTGCAGTTGATGGTGACTGTTTCTCCTGGAATTGCAGCCAGAGAGGCTGGAGACTGGGTCATTACAATGTCCCCAGTGGCACCTGCAATCAGAGTAGATAATCAACGTGCATGCTTATATACACACATTCTTCTCATACGAACACTAAAAATACAGTATTTATGCTACAACATCTAGTGATATTATATATCAGCATATAATTAGCTCAGTTTTGCAAATCGCCATCATTTTCCACTGTAGCTGAAAATCATTTCTCAGCTGTAAAAAGAGACTACACTGGAAAGTTTGAAGCATTTTTAATTCTCACCGGAGGCCCAGAGCAACAGGGACGTGAGGAACAGAGTCTGTGACACCATCCTGCTGGCCCTGCCTGCCTGATGCAGCTCAGCTCACATGGCAAAGGCCCTGTTTATAAAATCTGAGCAGGCAGCCTGGGCCTTGGGGGGAGCTATGCAAAGCAGCCAGTGAACTGAAAGCAAATTGCATAGTCAGTGGGTTTGGAAACTAACCAATACACATCAAAAGGCCAAAATATTGCCCCAGAGAGTATATGGTTTTGACTAGAAAAGACACCGAAGTGACTAAGAAGCTGTAGCATAAAGTTGAAAAAAAAGATTTGCAGTCCAGTGGATTCTGACTCTTGCTCATGGAGAATTCATGTGTAAGAACTCCAGAGGGTGTTCTTGTGTGTCTTCTCTATGGACGCACACCACCAGACTTTTCTTCCACAGTACCATTGGGTATATTCCAGCTGCCCATCTTTAGGGTAACAACCAGTCACAAACTGCACGATGCACTTCTGACCTAATGTATAGCTTCTGTTTTGACTCAATAACAGTTTTAAAATAGGATCAAGTTTTATAAATGCTGGACTAATTTCCTCAAAACAACAGTTTTGTAAAATAGTAAAGAATGCTGGGAAAACATATCAAGAGAATGTGAGGAATGCAAGAACTTTTGCCTCATTTTTTATAAAAATTCATAGCTAGCATCTTAGTCATCTAGTGCTGCTTGAACACAAATGCCACAAGTGGATGACTTTAAAAACAGAGATTTTACTTTGTCACAGGCCAGCGGTAGTCCAAACTGAGGATGTCAGCTAGAGGAGAAGGCTTTCTCAGTTGGCTCTGGAGGAAGGTCCTCCTCATCTGTCTTATCCTGGCTTGGAAGCTTCTGAGATGCAGGGACCCTGGTCCTTTCCAAAGGGTGTGCTCAGCTCCTGGCACTGTTTCTTCCTTGTATGAGGTCCCCTTATCTCTCTGCTAGTGTTTATTCTTCATATCTAGAGAGACTTCCTCAAGGCTCAAAACAATCTTACACAGTGAGTCCTGCCATACTAACACAACTGCCCCCCATCCTCCTTTTTAACATCATAGAGGCTGTATCTGAAACATGGAGGAATATCACACAAGGCTAGGAATCATGGCCAGCCAAACTGCCACTTTGGGAACACAATTCAATTCATGACAGCTAGACAATGTTGGAGTTTCAAAGACACTTTCATCCTGAAGGATACTTTAAAGATAACGCAAATGCTTGAGATTGAATTTCAGGGCTTTGCAAGGGCTAGAGAAAGGGAGGATAGACCCCAGAATATAGCCCTAGGGGAAGTTCTCAGCTAGGGTCTCATTTACCCCCTGTACCAGTGTTGATGGGGTGCCCACTTTCTTCAGTGACAGGAAATCTGAGGCCAGCATCACCTTCACCATCAGCACAATCAGATCAAAGACAATTAGTATGTTCCAAAATCAAGAGATCCTGTCTTTATAATTTGACCCCAAATATAAACTTATTACCAAGACAGAGGAGGGAAAGGGTTCTACTTACTAGGGACTGTCACTTACTAGAGACTGCTGGGGTTTATGTGTTTGTTTCGATCATGCCAAAATGCTGGCGTGAAACAGAAAAAAAAATTGGCAGCTGAGCCTCTTCCGGCTCCTAAAGACAGCAGGCCTCGTGCTCTTCCTGCTCACTTCCTTTCCATCTGCTGTCATCCCTCACTCTGGGCTTCACTACATGGTCATTTGCAGTCCCATCTGACCCACTCTAACCTGACCTCAACTATGACTCCATTACACCTTTAGTGGTGCCCCAGAACAGAACCCCCTCTCTAGGTGAAAGGCTAGAGCGGTGATCTCCTGAGCGTTCCTATCCCTGCTTCCCCCTCAGGTTTGTTTCAGAGAAAACACCTCAGGAATGAGAACATGTTAGACCACTGCTTGTCCTTATATAAAAGCGATGCAAGTTGTTCTTTCTCAGATGCATTTTAACAAAAATAAAAGCCTTCTACTATGAAACTGAGGGAGAAAGCATAAGTTCCTGCAGTCATAAGAAATATTTAAAAATTTAGTGTCTCTTCTTTTTTCTATTTATGTGAGTCACAATTTTACCTTTTTTTCAGAAAAAAGTAAGAATAGTTATTTTGGCTTTGCTGAACTCTTCGCATTCCCATTTCCCTACTTCTTATTGTGAGAGATTGCCAGCTCGATTTCTGACTCGTACTCATTTTGAGTTCCAAGATTCTCCGTTATAATAATGCCCTTGCCCAAACCAGAACCCATGGCTCCTCCCTTGCTGCACTGCATTCACCTTGCAAAACATGAACCGTGGGAAAAACTCCACCCTCCACATACCTGCCTCTATGTCCTTAGCGTGACTGGAAAAAAACATACAATTTTTCTGACTCATTTCAGCGTTAATTTGTGCACACTACTCCCTGACAGCCATCAATCCTGCCCCACGATCCTGCTTCATTTGCCCTGTTCACGAGTCTTCCCCTTTTTTCTTCGAGTTTTAGCACCTACATCTCATCCTGCCTTTCAGCAAGTGCCTTCATTTCCTCTTTCCCGAAAGAGCTTCCACCAGCTCCTCTCCTGCATCTTCTGATCCACAGGCATCTACATCCCGTGTTTTGCCTTCCTCCCTTCCTGTTGCTATAGGTGAGCAGACAGCCCTTCTTTCTGAGTCCGGTCCTTCTGCTCCTGTACCGCTATCCCACACCAGGGCATTTCTTGGCATTTCTCACCTCTCTTTTGTGAATAATCATTGTTCCCTTTACTTTAGTAGCGTCATTCACTTCAGCATGAAACAATATTTCTAAAAATGCTTTTGATCTCACGTCTCCCTCCAGTTATGTCTTTTTCACTTTTCTCCTTTACCTTGAAGTTCATTGAAAGAGTTATATGTGTTCACCAAACACAAAGCATCTCTCTCTACCTCCTTGAACTTCCTCCATTGAAGGTGATAACATCACTTTCTTGTAGAAACTTCTCATAGAGGCTGTTCTGAGATCACACAATATGGGATCTCACACTTGGTTCTTATTCTTCAGTAATATTTTGCCTATTCAGAACCTCTTTCCTTTCATCTAAAGTTGCTGACTAGGTTTTCAGTCTCATTAAAGAATGCTGTTTTTAATTGGATCTGGGTTTCATTATGTCTTATATGGCTTTAGGTAGGATTGCCATATTCTCAGTGTTGAGTCTTCCTGTCTATAAGCAAGCTGCATTTTTCCATTCAGGCATTTCTCTTTTGTTATTTTGTGATAGCATTTTGTAGTTTTCTTTGAGTAGGTCTTTTATGTCTCTGGCTAGATTTATTACTAAGTATTTTATCACTTAGGGCCTAGTATAAAAGGTATTGTTTTACTAATTTCCTTTTAAAAATTCTTTCTACTGATACTGAGGTTTTCAAGTGATTTTTTTCATGCTTACCTGTACCATGTTGCTGGGCTGAATCTTTCTATTAGTTCTAGTAGCTTTCTTGTGGATAGTTTGAGTCATTTTGTATACAATCGTATCCTGTGTAAGTAGGGACAGTTTTATTTCTTCCTTTAGAACTTGGATGTATATCTTATTTTTTGCCTTATTGGTAACTCCATGACTCCATGGAAGAACAGCTCTGGTGATCTGCTGCATTAAATTTTATAGCCAAGAAAACGCTGTGGAACAATGCTTCCATGTCATACATAGATTCATCACAGGTTGGAATCCACTCAAAAGCGCAAGACAAGAAACAACAAACTACAAATAAATAATCCTTATCGTCTTATTGAAACTGCTCTACCCAAGGTCAATGTTGACTTTCACGCTAATAAATCCAATGATCACATCTCAGTCCTTGTTGTACCATACCTGTTAGTCTCAGTTAGCAGAGTGGTAACATCATATTCCTTAATGCAGTCTCTTCACCGAGGCGTGGGATGAATCTTACTTGTAGTCCATCCACACTGCTCCTTCTCAGATACTTCTCTGGTTCTTCTTCATCTTCCTTCCTCAGAGCTCAGTCCTTGGCTCTCTGGTGTTCTACATCGTTTCAACATTCATGTTATTATTTTCAGAATTAAATCTGCATGCTATATCTCTCCATGGAATTTCATATAACTAATAGTCTACATGACACACATATATGTCTAACATACAACTTAAATGTAAAATTCTTGACTTTCCTCCCAAAATCCACTATTCCTATCTAAATAAAAGTCAACTATAAACTTATACTTATTTACAGTAAAAACTTGCACTATTCTTTTTATCTCTCCTTCACCTCATACTCCTTGTCAAAATCATTAACATATCATTATCTTTATTTTCAATTGAGAACGCCCCTTACCCCTCCGCTGCTGATGCTGTCACCAAGGAAATCATCATCTCTACCCTGGATAATAATAATAATGTCTCTCCTGTCTTTGGCCCTCAGATAGAAACTATCAAATGACAAATCAGATCACAGGCCCTTTTTAAAGGTGTTTCCAGTGGTTGGTTCTGTAAACCTCCTGAAACCTAAATGTATATCACTTGTTGTCATACTCATCTATGGCTGTTATCACAGAAATACCAAAAGTTGATGCCTTAAAATGAAAAATTTATTTTTTTACAATCTAGGAGATTGGAAGTCCAAATTTAGAGATGCAGCTCTGAGGAAAGACTTTTTCTCTCTTGTTGTCTCTGGGGAAATGTCCTTGTCACCAGTGGTCTTTGGGTGATGAGGTTTTAGCACAGGGACCCAGGGTCCAAACAGTACCCAGGTACTATTCTCCTTGGTCTTGTTTCTTGGTAGGGTGATGCTCCCATCTCTCACTTGCTTCTCTTTTATCTCTCAGGTGATGCTGGCTTGGATTGTACATTAATCTTGTAAATTGAGTCTACATAGCCACTGATAATCCCATCTCATTAACATCATGGAGATAGGATTCACAGCACATAGAAAAATGATGTCAGATGACCAAACGTGAATTATCACTCATTACTGGGAATCGTTACCTAGCCAAGTTGACAGATATTTTAGGTTGAAACAATTCAATCCATGGCACTCAAAATAGGGACTTCAATGACCTATGCAATAGAACCATGTCATAACAAAGCTCCCTAAGCTGACCTTGCCCTTTATTCTGCAATAAAATTACAATAGAAAAATAAATCTCTGTAACTTGGCCCAGAGAAATAAAGAACTTGTAAATCACCCTCTATAATCACTGACCTTCAAAGAAGATGTAACATAAAATGTTAGATATGATGTCAACAAACCTTTAGCAGCCTGTCTAAATAAGCAAATGATACGTAAACCCTGAATCCACTCATTGAGAATAGGAAGAGGCAGAACCTCTCTCTCAAGACTCCGAGACTCTCCAAAGACTGAAACTCTTCCAGAGATGAAGACTGAAATTGCCCACCTTCACTGACTTTGGACTCCCTGGCCAATAGGAACCTATCAATCAAATCTTCATCCCATTAAAGATAAATGTCTGGAATGTAAAATTAGGGCATTATCTATTAGACTAACCCTGTTATTACTCTGATTCTCTGGTTCTGCATGAATGGTTTGTGGTCTTACCTGTGCATCTCTCCACGAATACCTTGAAAAGAACTCAGTAAACTTATGCATGATCAGCTTGAGCATTTCTTTACTTATTTTAAGATAAAGTGCTGTATGACAAAGCCAAGCCAAGCGCCGTTGAGTAGGATCCGACAAACCCTTCTATTTATTATCAGATCATTCAAAATAAAACCCCAAATTCTTAGACTAACCTAAAAAATAATAATGAGAACCATTATTATTTCTTTTGGTCTTCTCTCTCTCATATTACCTTTGCAAATCCACTTCTGCAAAACTGACTTCCTTGCTTCTTTCCCAACACGCTGGCCACATTTCTACTTGAAAAGTGTACATGCTGGTCATGCTGGTCACATTTTTACTTAAAAAGTATACTGGTTTATCTAAGCAAATCTCTTTTGACAGTAGATATTCCTATGACTGTGTCCTCACTAACAGTGAGACTTCAATAAACTTTACTCTCAGGGCAGCCTTCCATCACCATCTATTGTACAATCATTGGAAAATTGACCCCAATGTTACAGATTTGGTGGCTCAGTTGATGTTTTTATTCTCCTTCTATTTTAAGTGAGCTCTTGGGAGCTAGCTCTTGGGAGCCACTCTGGCCGCTAAGTGTAACTGCCTCCTATCATCACTCACTGCCTGACTCGTCCTGGAGTTAATGGCAGAATTGACTTTCACAGACAAAACTGTGCCCAGACCCACAGTGACTGATTTTTTTTTGAGATCGAGGTCAAGACTTTGGATAAGGATCCTGATCCGGCGAGTACTGTGTGAACAATGTCACAAGTATGTAATGGCTTCTGAGGGAGGTGTGTGATTTCAGAGCCAGGTGTGAGCCCAAGAGAACCACTGTTTCTCTCTGAATCTGGGTGGTTGATGGCTACATTGCTAGAGTCATAAGAAAGCCCTTGTGCACCTTCATCGTTGTGGTTCCAGTATGCCTGTTTTTCTTCTTCTTTTGGTTTCTCCTTTTAGCCTAGATCCTTTTTGTTCTGGTTTCTGGTTTCGGCCTAGTTTCAGGTAGGGGAGTGCACAAAATATACCAAACGACAGCCTTTAGGATGCTGCCTAACAGATTGGGATTTTTTGTCTTAAACTCTTGATTCTGTGACAAAACGATAGGATGAAGTTTTCCTGCAAGGTTGCCTGGACACAATATGAATCAGCTGACGGGGAAAGCTAGAATCAAAATGGTTCCCAAAGTTGTAATGCTAGTACACAGATTTGTTTTGTACTCAGGAAACTGATCTATAGATTTAGAGAAAAGACTCTTATGGGATATGTCAAAGCACAGTTTTGCTGCAGTCTATACATCCTCTTTTCACTCTTTCTGAAGTTTAAGGAGCACAAGTGTTCTGGTTTTAGGAGATTCCACTAGTGTAGTTTCCCTTTTGAGGTTTGTGTCTTGTTAGTTATGCTTTATGCCGTGCATTAGGGCCCTGCATTCGTGCTGTCTTTATTTTATCTTCCATGGTCTGCATCTTTTTAGGTTTTATATTTGGGTCTTCTATTTATTTTGAGTTAATTTTTTTGTATGGTGTGAGGTACAGGTCCTGTTTCTTTTTTCATTTTTCTTTTCTTTATTTGTCTATCAATTTGTTCACTAATCTACTTATTTATTTTTACAGATAGACGTCAATTTTTGAGTGCCACTCAATTAAAAGACCACTAAAAGTACCAGGCTATTTGGACTACCGATACTGTTCTGAGAGCAAGTAGTGTGGGACCGCCTATTTGGCCCTTATTCTTCAACAGTATTCTGCATACTGGACGCCTCTTTCCTGTCAGTATAAAGTCTCATTAAAGAATGCTGTTAATAATTGGATCCAGATTGAATTACATCTATAGATTGCTTTGGGGAGGATTGGCATTTTCTCAGTGTTGAGTCTTCCTATCTCTGAGTATGGTGTTTTTCCATATCTATATTTCTCTTCGGATTCTTGCAATAGTGTTTTGTAATTTTCTTTGTATACATCTTTCACATCCCTGGCTAGATTTATTCCTAAGTATTTTATCTTTTAGGAGCTATTATAAATTGTAATGTTTTCCTGTTTTGCTTTTCAATGTTCTCTTTGTTGGTGTGTAGGAATCCAACTGATTGATATTTGATGCTTACCTTCTTCCATGAGACTCTAGGGACTCTTTGTATTAGTTCCAGTAGTTTGCTTGTGGATACTTTGGGGTTCTTTTTCTGTACTATTACATCATGCATGAATATGGATAGCTTTAGGTTGTCCTTTCTAATCTGAATGCACTTTGTTTCTTTTTCTTGCCTTGTTTCTCTAGCTAGAACTTACAGAACAATACTGAGGAGGAATGATAATGAAGGAAATTCTTGTCTTGTTCCCATTCTCAAGGAGAATGCTTTCAGCATCTCTTTACTGATAATGATAGAGACTGTTGGTTTTATATAGACAACCTTTATTGTGTTGAGGAATATCTTGTCTATTCCTGCTTGACCGAGCTTTCTTTCTTTCTTTTTTTTTTTAAATTAGGAATGAGTGTTGACTCTATCAACTGATCTTTATGTGTTGATGGAGATGATCATGTGATTCCTTTTTTTTGGTTTTATTTATGTGGTAAATTATATTAATTGATTTTCTAGTGTTGAACCATCCTTGCATACCAGGTATGAATCTCACTTGATTGTGATGTATTATTGCTTTGATAGTCTGTTGAATTTTATAGTCTAGAATTTTGTTGAGAATTTTACATCTATGTTTATGAGAGACAATTGTCTCTTAATTTTTTCTTTTTTTTGTGTATGTGATATCTTGATTTTGGTGTCCGACTTATGTTGGCTTCATACAATGGATTTGGGAGTATTCCTTCCTTTTCTGTGCTCTGAAATAATTTGAGCAGTACTAGTATGAGCTCTGCTCTGAATGCTTGATAGAATTCTCCAGTAAAGCTGTCTGGGCCAGAGCTTTTAATTTTTTATTACTCTTTTGAAACTTTTTAAAATTACTCCTTCAATCTCTTCTGTCATTATGGGTTTGTTACAATTTTATTTCTTAGTTTGTGTTAGCTTAGGTATGTCATATGTTTCTAGACATTTCTTTATTTCATTTAGATTCTTCTCAAACTTGTTGCAATACAATTGTTCACATAATTTTGTTATAATCTGTTCTGTTTTAGTTCAGTCAGTTGTAATATCCCCTACCTCATTTCTTATTTGTTAGTTTACTTCCCCTTCTGACGACATGAGAGGCAGAATAGGACACAAACTGGTTCAATGGACGCAAGAAATCTGGGCTGGAAACGTGGAGTGTGCTGTCATAGCACAGACAGAGCAACTAGGGTAACATAACAACATGTGTGTGAATCTCTGTATGAGAAACTAACTTAGACTTTAAACTCTCATTTCCAGTATGGTAAAGAGATTATTTTCCATTCTCAGAAATTTTTACCAACAGAAATCAAACCTGTTACCACTGAGTTGTTTTCCACTGATAAAAATCATGTCTGTTAAAGAGCAACAAACATCAGCTCCACAGGGTTGTCTCAGCTATAAACGTCATGGAAGCAGATCACCAGATCTGTCTCCTGCTGCCCACGGAGTGGGTTTCAACCTCCAATGTTTAGTTTAGTCACTCAGTACGAGCTATTTACACCATCTAGGGACCCTCAGGAGCTAGACCAAGGAAACTAAAACAGAAAAATTTCCATCAGAGAATCTACAAAAATACTATTTGTCATATTCAAGTACTACTGCCATGTTCATAGAGTTTAAAATGTGCAGCTTACCAGATTTTTAATCAGAAGCCTGGTCCCTAAAAGTTTCACCCTTACACTCCATGGTGCTTTCTGTAAATGCCCCCTCACCATACCATTCTGGGCTCAGCCCTGCTGACCTGAGCCTGTAAAAAACCATAGAGGGATAGAAAGTGTTGATTCAGTCAGTTTTCTTGTTTATATTCTCAACAAAAACAGAATGAAAAATGAAAAAAAATCTGTTAAGGGGAGCCTTTCCTGGGGGTGGATTCTGAGCAACATCTCACTAAGAGAAGTTGCAGGGCAGGGACACCTTATCCCGATGCCTAGGATCCTGCTCTGCTGTGTCCCAGGGGAGGCAGAACTTAGAGATGGAGTTTTCTCTCCAGTGTGGTCCTCCTATTCAGATAGGTTTACACTTTGAAATGACACATGAAATAAATGCTACAAGCCACAGAGTTCTGTCCACTTGTCCCAGTTGGTGACCACTATGGTTTGGTTCTCTCCCTAATGGTACGTTGTTTCTGCATCATCCACATGAGCCTGTCATCTTAGGCTCCAGCAGGCAGACCCTGCTCAGTAGGTGCCAGAATCTCTGGCTGTCTCCCCAGGAGAGAAAACCTCCGCTGGCTGCAGGGCCGGCTGGAGTCTTGTCTACACTGACTGGGAGCACTAGTTGGGCTGGGATCAGCATAAAGCTGAGCGGGTACCTGTGGCCCTCAATCACCGCACTTCCTGCATGTGTGCTGCTGTGATGCTGAAGAAGTTTCAGCAGTGCTTGGAGACTAACATAGACTAGAAGGAAAGGCCTGGTGACCTACTTTTGAAAAAGCAGCCATGAAACAGTCAGATCCCGTTGTGCCTGGGGTGGGCACAAGTCAGGGGCGCACTAGATGCCAACTAGCAACAAGAAGGGACCATGATTTCTTTAGTCACTAAATTAAATTTGAAGAACAACTGACAATTAATAAAAAAAATAATATAGGGAAGCTGTCATACATTTCTATAGTGACAAGGTTAATGAATTACGGATTGGCCTTTGAAAGAATAAGTGCCACAGAAAGAAATGGAAAGACAAAAAAAAAAAATCCTCCCCAAAACCAAAAATTGGCAGTGCAATGGGAGGTTAGAGCAGGAAAACACCTCCATTGACACTGGCCATGAAGACTTGTTTGGAAAACAGGATCCAGAGAAGGGAAAGTAAGAGAGAAATAGTACCTTCTGTGAGGGAGACTTTCAAAGTGAAAGGTCCAGATTTAACATGGAGTTAGGTCCACAGTCGTGAGGGGTAATTGCAGAGAGAGGAAGAAGTCCAGGATAACAAGTGTTTAAAATGAGAACATTCTATGTTCAAGAAGGCACACTGAAGACAGAACTAACCTTTGAGGGTAGAATACTCAGTGGAAAATCTCCAAATCAGTCATGTCATCTATCCATGTGAAACATGCAGTTTCCTAAGATATGAAAATTCCTGACATGACTTCTGAGTGATTTTTGTACCTTTTTTCTACTTTAATTTACCACAACATGGATCCAGAGCAAGCCACATTCCTTAATTTTCTCCTGGATACTACAGACACTCTGAGAAGCAGTGAAAAGATGTGGTCTTGGAGGCAAATAGAGGAAATGTTCAGGACTGAGCAGAAAGGAAGCAGCTGGGGCAGTGAAGACCCACAGGCCTGCAGCCCTGGGGAGGAGGTTTGTGTTCGAGGCTGAAGCACTGTGGGAGGAGTACTCCTAGTCTGCTGACAATAATAGTCTGCAGCATCTTCAGCCTGGAAGCTGCTGATGGTGAGAGTGAAGTCTGTCCCAGATCCACTGCCACTAAACCGGTCAGGGATCCCAGATGCCCGGCTAGATGCATCGTAGATAAGGAGCTTGGGAGCCTGTCCTGGCTTCTGCTGGTACCAGGATAAGAGATTATAGGAGCCAGCTACAAGACTCTGACTGGACTTGCAGTTGATGGTGACTGTCTGTCCTGGCAATGCAGCCAGAGAGGCTGGAGACTGGGTCATCACGATGTCTCCACTGGCACCTGCAATCAGAGCAGACAAGTACCATGCATACACATAAACACACACTTTTTCATAGATGCATTAAAATAGGCCATTTATGTAACAACATCTAGTGATGTTACGTGCCAGCATATAATTGGTTCTACTATTGCCGTCATTTCCCACCCTGTCTTAAAACCATTTTTTAGCTCAACAGAGATACTGTTGTAGAGGCAGGAAAGCACTTTTCATTCTCACCAGAGGCCCAAAGCAAGAAGGACGTGAGGAACAGAATCTGTTGCACCATCCTGCTGCTTCTACCTGCCAGATGCAGCTTAGTGCACATGGCAAAGGCTTGTTTATAAATCTGAGGAGTCAGGCTGGGCCTGGAGCGGCATATGCAAAGCAGGCAGTGAACCGATACCAAGTTTCCTGAGTAGTGAGTGGTGAAACTAAGTAATATGCATTATTAGTCAAATCTATTATCAGAGAAAGTAAATTTATAGTTTTAGGACTGGAAAAGACACAGAAATAAGTTGGAAGCTCTGGTATCAACTCATATCTACTCTGTCCCAGGTGAGAGGATATTAGCAAACCAAGAGTTGGAGGTTTCTCTCCAGAGTAATCCTTCTATTTACATCTACAATTTTAAAATGAGATAGGAAGTAAATGCAACAAGCAACACAGGACTGTCCATCTATCACAGTTAATTTTTCTGGCTTGATTATTTCGTCTATTTCTGATGGTACTAAAAAAAACCAAACCCATGGCTGTTCAGTTGGTTTTGACTCATAGCAACCCTGGAGGACAGAGCAGAACTGCCACACCGAGTTTCCATGGTGCATGTGGTGAATTCAAACTTCTAACCTTTTGGTTCCTAGGGTTCCTAGGGTTCCCTCTAGTGGTGCAGCACGTGCCAGTTCATTGCAGGATTCTGCCAGCAGATGGAAATAACACAATCACCAGAACCCACGACTGTTTTCCTGGGAGAGACTCTCCATCAGCTAAAAGCTCGGAGTCTCCTCTGTGCTGATCTGAGACACCACAGGTGTGTGGGCCAACTGTCAAAGCTTTCGTTTACCACACTTGCACCCATGTGGATGGGGCGTCCACCTGCTTCAGTGACAGTGGGTCTGAGACCAAGTTCCGTCTTACTATGAGCAGATACAGACTTCTTACTAAGTGGGAGATGGGGAAGGGTCCCACTTACTAGGCTGTATCCCAGAGAGTGCCGGGATTTATTTGTTTGTTTTGATCATGCCAAAACTTTTGGCATAGAAAAAGAATTGGCAGTTGGTTCTCCTCTGGCCAATGCAGTGAAAGACCTATGTCTTAAGTCATCAGAGAACAGCTCAAATGTTCTTAAGAACGAACACGACCAACAAGACTCGTTAAATCCTAGAAAATAAGATAATTTGAATATGAAAAAACTGAATAGAAATAAGAGAAAAACAAGAGTTCTGCTAGGATTCCAGATTTGAGAATTATGTGAGTTTATTTAAAGAAACAAATCGCAAACTTAGCACTGTGTTCACAGTACAAAAAAATAAATGAGACACAGCAGATCTTGAAAAGAACCAAACAGAATTTATAGAAATTAGAGATAGAATTACAACTTTTTGAAATCATAGTGGAAGAGACTTCTGCTTCTAAGCAAGAGGAAATAGTAAGGAGAAGGATTACTTTCCCACATAAGACAACAACAAAATGTTTCATTACTTAAATATTACATTTTATTTAATGATTAACACAGTGAGCTGCTAGCAAAAAGATCTGAGGCTGGAGTTCACCCACAGCACCTCAAAAGACAGGTTTGGCCATCTACTTCCAAAAACATGGCCACTGAAAAACCTGTGGAGCACAGTTCTGCTTTAACACACATGTAGTCACCAGAAATCAGAGCTGGCTCACCAGCGAATGGTTTTTAATCTCAAAGAAGTAGATCAACAGGCCTTTTTTTTCCTGTGATATAAGTGGGTAAATTGAAACTATCAAACTTTCAGGTAATTGGAGGTGTTAGGTGTCTGACTCAGCTCCAATGCATAGCGACCCCATGCGACAGAAGGAAACTTGGCCTAGCCCTGCTTGCCATCCTCCTTTGTTGCTAACTTTAAGGTCACTGTTGCAGCCATTATTTCAGTCTATCTCGTTAAAGGTCTTTCTCTTGTTTGTTGATCTACTGTTTTAGTAAGTATGAGCTCCTCCTTCCAGGACCTGTCTTTTTTGGTAACGTGTCCAAAGTAAATGAGATGAAGTCTTGCCGTAGTCACTCCAAGGAACATTCTGGCTTTAACTCCTTCAAGATGGTTCAACAGTCACTTGGTGTATTCAGTATTCTTCACCAACACTATAATTCAAATCTTCTTTGGTCTTCATTTTCCTTTGTTCATCTTCTGACTGCATATTATGTTATAGAAAATGACATGGCTTAGGTGAGACATGAGTTAGTTATCAAAGTGCCATCTATCTCTCTCCCTCTATAGATAGATAGATGGCACTTTGAGATGTATATATAATTTTAAAAAAGTTATTTTCCAGAGTTTTGCCCATTGGAGTACATCACTGGATACCTAGACTACTGTGTCTTTCATGAATTGAACTGTGTCTCTCCCAAAATGTGTGTAGTCATTTGGCTAAGCCATGATTTCTGGCCTTGTGTCATATTCCCATGTACAATGTTATTGAGAGAGGATGGGCAGTTGCTGTGTTGGTGGAGTGGGACTAACTGTGTAAAATTGTATTGTGCCTTGAGGCAGTCTCTTCGGATATGAAAGAAGGGAAAGCAAGAAAAGATTTGGGAACCTACTATGACCACGAAACGGTGCGGGTAGCTGAGTGCATCCTTTGCAATGGACCTGGGGTCCCTGTGCATCAGAAGCCCCCAGGCTTCTGATTGAGAAGATTGGTGACAAAGGTCTTTCTCCAGAGGCAACAGAGAAAGCCTTTCCCTGGAGCTGATGCCCTTAATTTGGACTTGTAAACTTTTGGACTGTGACAAACTAAAATCTCTCTCTTTAAGGCCATCAACTTGCAGCATTTCTGTTATGGAAGATCTAGATGACTATTACAGTACCAATGCCCATTGATTGTTGATGCAGGAAAATGAAATCTTATATTTTTATCCGTTTAATATGATATTGCTTACTGTCTAAGTATGAATTTTTTTTTTTTTAATGTTGAGGTATATTCCATACTGAACTCTATACTCTTGGAACTTCATCATTAAGTGCTTCAAATCCTCTTCACACTCATTAAGGAAACGCATGTCAACTGCATATGACCAGTTGTTAGTGAGTCTTCCTCAACTCTGATGCTGTGTTATTCTTGACATAGTCCAGCTTCTCTAGAATTCTTTGCTCAGAATATAGATTTGTTTTAGTTATCTAGTGTTGCTATAACAGGTAATGCACTAGTAGATGACTTTAACTAAGAGAAATATATTTCCTCATAGTAAAATAGACTAAGAGTTCAAATTCAGGGGGTCAACTAAGGGGAAGGCATTCTCTGTTGGCTCTGGAAGAAGGTTCTTGTCATCAGTCTTTGCCTGGACTGGCAGCTTCTGAGATGCAATTTCAAAGGTTATGCACTGCTACAGGCACTGCTTTCTTGGTGATGTGAGGTCCCTAACTGGCTGTTCACTGCTCTTTCCTTTATATTTGAAGAAACTGTCTTAAGGCACAATACAGTCTTATGCAGCAAGTCCTGCGTCCCCAACACAACCACTGCCATCTTCTCACATTAACGTCAGAGAGAAAAGAATTACAAGATAGAGGAACATTATATAATACCAGAAATCATGGGCCATCCAAATTGCTTCATGCACTTGTTTTGGGACAGTTTGATCTGTGACAAGACTGAATAAGTATAATGAACTATGAGTCAAAGAAAATTTCAAGTCCTCAAAAGTAGAAATGAATGCTGAAATATCAGTGGTCTAGGCATTAACAAGTAGATACTGACTGGTATTGGGTAATGAATATTTCCTAGAGAAATAAGAGCCATCACGTAAATAGATACATACACAACCAAGGATACAGAATTACATATTCACACAATAGAACACTACACAACAATGAACAACTATGATGAGTCCTAGAGATAGCTCATAGATGGATGAATCTGGAAGGCATTATACTGAGTGAAACTAATCATTTCAAAAGGACAAATATTATATGAGTGCACTATGATAAGAAATTAAAAAAAAGGGTAAAACATGGAAGAAAACATTCTGGGATGGTTACGAGGGTGGGGAGGGAATGACATGTATATCAGTAACTAAATAGAAGATTAGAACTACTTTAGGTGAAGGACAGCATACTATATAGCAAACTCAGCACAACTTGGCTAAATCAAAAGATAAGTTTCCTGAATACATGCAAATCCTTTGAGAAACAGAGTAGCAGGGATGGGGGGACTGGGGACCACAATTTCAGGGGCAATCTAGGTTATTTGGCACAACACAGTTTATTAAGAAAATGTTCTGCATCCCACTTTGCTGAGTGGAATTGGGGTCTAATCAGCTAATGAGTGATCATCTAAGTTGCATCGATTCTTTTCAACCCACCTGGAGCAAAAAAGAAGGAAAAAAGTCAAAGATGGAAGTAAAAATAGTCCAAGAGACAGAGAGAGCCAAATAAAGCAATGATTCCATCAGTCTAAGACCAGAAGAACTAGATAGTGCCTGGCTACCAGAAATGACTGTCCTAACAGGGAAAACAACAGACAGTCCCCAATGGAACAGGGGAAAAGTGGGTGCAAACATCTAATTCCAGTAAAAAGGCCAAACTTAATGGTCTGATGGAGATGGGAGGTACCCTGGGAGACATGGCTCTGGAATCTCAGTTATACCAGAACTGAAACCAATCCCCAAACCAACTCTTCAGGCACAAATCAGATGGGGTTATAAGACACTTTTATACCCACGAAGAGTGTACCTCCTAGGTGAAGTAGATACAGGAGATGAAATGGGTAGTTCCTGTCCCGAGGTGACATGAGAAGGCAGAATAATAGCAACTGGTTCAGTGGACACAGGAAATAAGGGATCAAAAAGCAGGGTGTGCTGTCACATTATAGACAGAGCAACTGGGGTCACATAACCTCATGTGTATAAATTTTTATATGAGAAATTAAACTGTAAGATATCATTTCAAGTATAGCAAGAAGGAATATTTTTCCATTCTCAGAAAGTGTTACTAACCAAAATCAAACCTACTGCAGTTGAGTTGATTTCTACTTGTAGCAACCACGTGTGCTAAAGAGCAAAAAGGGGTTCCACAGGGCTTCTTGAACTGTATTCTCCATGGAAGCCGACCACCTGGCCTTTCCTCTGCTGCCCCGCTGGGTGGGTTCCAACCGTCAACCTTCAGGCTAGTAGTCCAGTGCCGTTCTAGGGACCTTCAGCAGCTACACCAGGGAACCTAAAATATGATTGTTTCCATCAGGGAATATACAAAAATACTGTCTGCCATATTCAAATAGTACTGCCATATTCAGAGATTAAGAAAATCATAGTTTGACTACAAGTCTGTGTTCTGAGAATTTCACTGTTATACTCCATAGTGCTTTGCATAAATGTCCCCTTGCTATACCCCACTTTGAGTTCAGCCCTGCTGACCTGAGTCTCATAAAAAAGCCATAAGGGGTAGGAACTGCTGGATAGGTAAAGTTTTACTGCTTATAGTCTCAAGAAAAACAGAATGAAAAATTGAAAAAAATAAACCTATTCAGGGGAGCTATTTTGAGGGATGTAGTCTGAGCCACATCACACAAAGGGAATGCTCAGGACGGGAGTCCCTTCCGGATGTTCAGGCTCCTGCTCTGCTGTGTCTCAGATGAGATGGAACCTGGAGATAGAGTGCTGTCTCCAGAGGAATCCTTCTAATCTGACAGGTCTACAGTTCGAAAGAACCTATGAAGTAAATGCTCAAGCCAAAGTGGAATGTCCGCTTGTCCCAGTTAGAGACCAGTTTGGTTTGATTTTCCTTCTTTCCCTGACTGCGTAGCATCTGTGGATCATATTCATGTGCCTGTTGTCTGAGGTTTCAGTGGCAGATCCTGTTTAGTAGGTGTTAGAATCTCTGTCTCCCCGTAAAAGGAGGGCTCCATTAGCTGGAAGGCCAGTCAGAGTCTTGTCTTCACTGACTGCGAACACTGCTTGGGCTGGCATCAGCATGAACCTGAGCAGGGACTTAGGGGCCTCAGTTACCACACTTACTTTATGTGTGTCTGTGTGATGTTGGATAGGTTTCAGCAGCACTTGCAGGCTGATCCTGGTAGAAAGACCTGATGATCTACTTCTGAGGAATCAGCCAGTGAAAGCTCTGTGATCACAACAGTCAGATCCCATTGTATATGTATTATCATGAGTCAGGAACTGAAAAGAAGGCAAATAACAAGAAGAAAGAACCATGAATTCTTTCAGTCATTAAATTAAACTTGGGTGACCCAGGGATAAATTTGAAAGGAATTTGACAACTAATGATAAAAGAACATGGGGCAGCTGTCATGTATTTCTAGATGGACAGTGTAAATGAATGAGGGACAAACCTTTGAAAGAATGAGTGTGATTGAAAGAAATGGTGACAGGAGACAGAGTGGTCAAATGGGAGCTCAAAGCAGGAAAACGTGTTCACTGACGCTGACCAGGAAAGCTTGACTGGTAAACAGTATCCATGGAAGGAAAATGTAGGAGAGTAATACTAGCTTCTGTGAGGGAGATTCTAAATGGAAATGGCCCAGGTTTAATAGTGTGTTAGGTCTGGAGTTGTGAGGGGCAATTGCAGAAAAAGGAAAAAGTACAGGAAAACAAGGACATAAAATGGGACTGTTTCAGAGTCATGAAGGCACAGAGAAGGAATAAATGATCTTTCAGAGTGTAAACTACACTGGGCCCTGCCCCAGATCAGTCGTGTGGGCTCTCCAGGTGAAACATGCAGATTCCTGTGATATCAGAAGTCTTGACAAAGTCTGCAAGAGATTTTTAGAGCATTTTTTTCCCTATAATTTACCACAAAAGGGAATCCAGAAGGAGCCACCCCCTTTAATTTTCTCCTGGGTCCTACAAATAGTCTAAGAATTAGTCAGCTGATGGGGATGGGCAGAGGAAGCCTGCACGTTCAGGGCTGAGCAGAAAGGAAGCAGCTGGGGCAGCGAAGACCCGCAGACCTGCAGCCCTGGGGAGGAGGTTTGTGTTCGAGGCTGAAGCACTGTGGGAGGATAGCTATGATCTTGCTGGCAATAATAAACTGCAGCATCTTCAGCCTGGAAGCTGCTGATGGTGAGGGTGAAGTCTGTCCCAGACCCACTGCCGCTGAAACGGTCAGGGACCCCAGATGCCCGGGTGGATCCCCAATAGATGAGCAACTTAGGAGCCTGTCCTGGTTTCTGCTGATACCAGACTAAGTGCTCCTTCTTGGTGTTGCTGCCGAAAACACTCTGGCTGGCCCTGCAGTTGATGGTGACCGTTTCCCCTGGAGACGCAGCCAGAGAGGCTGGAGACTGGGTCATCACAATGTCCCCGAAGGCACCTGCAGAGTAGACAATCACTGTGCATGCATACAGACACATTTTTTTTCATACAAACATCAAAAATATAGCATTTATATAACAACATCTAGTAGTGATATTACATATCAGCACATAATTAGTCCAATTTTGGAACTAGCCATCATTTCCTGCTACAGCTTATAAATCATTTCTCAACTGTAAGAAGAGACTGCTCTGGAGACTTTGAAGCAGTTTTATTTCTCACCAGAGGCCCAGAGCAATAGGGACATGAGGAACAGAGTCTGTGGCACCATCTCGCTGGCTCTGCCTGCCTGATGCAGCTCAACTCACATGGCAAAGTCCGTATTTATAAAATGTGAGCAGTCAGCGTGGCCCTGGAGGAGCCTATGCAAAGTAGCCAGTGAACTAAAAGCAAACTGTATAGGTAATGGGTTGTGAAACTAAATTCTGTATGTCAGAAGGCTGAAAATACTAGCCCAGACAGTAGAAATTTATGACTAGGAAAGAAAAAGAAGTGTCTTTAGAAGCTGTACAATAAAAGTTAAAAACAAAACAAAAAACCTGCTTGTCATCCATTGCCTTCCAACTCTAGCTCAAGGAGAATCCATGTGTTACAGAGAACTCCTCCAGGGGGTGTTCCCGCCTGTCTTCTCTGTAGATGCACACCACCAGGCTTTTCTTCCACAGTACCACGGGGTGTGTTCCAGCTACCCATCTTTGGGTTAACAGCTGGTCATAAACTGCATGACGCACATATGATCTAATGATTAGCTTCTGTTTAGACTTAAAAACAGTTTTAAATGCCGTCATTTAATCAGAGTAGACTAGTTTCCTGAAAAAAACAGTTTTGTAAAATAGTAAAAAATGCCGGGAAAATGTATCAAAGGAAAGTGAGGAACATAAAGAACTTTTGCATCAATTTTTTTAAAATACTTTTTTATTATGATTGAGTGAGAACATACAATCCCGTCAAAATTTAAATACCTGCTAATGAGCGGCTCCCACTGCTCTCCCTGCCCGATGACTCCTCTTCTCCATCCTGTACATGTCATATCCTCCTAACAATCTTCTATCACCTCCGTTCCACCCTCTCCCCCTCGTCCAGTAAGAGGTGAGCTGAGTGACATTCTGTAGATGTGTAAAACCATAAAGTGCACACCTAATTTTGTCGCTCTGTGTCACCAAGTCCAATCCATTTCTGCCTGAAGAGTTGGCCTCCATTGTGATTTATGGACAGGGGCAGCATCAGGGCCAGCGGCCATTCTTCCAGGGGAATTCCAAGGCCCCTGGACCATCATTTGCAGTCTTTTAGCAGAGATCTCAGGGTGCACCCTCTTTTATTTTCATGTTGCCTGTGAGACTCAACGTTGTGAGCCCCATCACGGCTATCACTGGTAGTGGCTGAGCACCATCCGGTTCTTCCATTCACATGTCAGTGTAGTCACCTATACACGTGGGACACTGTCTCCTGGGTACCCTTTGCCCAATATCATTTTGGTCCTTGGAGATCATCCATTCCTGCTGAGCTGGGACCATTTGGTGTACCTCAAATGGCAGCTTGTCAGCTTTTAAGACCCCAGATGACACTCACCAATTTGGGGTGCAGAAGACTCTTAGCAAAATGCTAGTTGTGCCAATTGGCCTCAATTTCCCCTGAAAGCGTGGTCCCCGACCCCTTGCCGCAGCTACTCCATCCGTGCAGTATTGGATTAAGATGGAAGGAGTAATCGTGTTACGTTGAAGTCCAGTTGATAATGATCTTCTTTCTAATGTGTGCTGTCACTGACTTCACCCAACCAAATTTCTATCAGCTATCTAATCTAAGCCATTCCTCTCTCACCCTGCCTCCCTCCCCACCCTTGCAGTCATCCAAGAGTCTTTTCTTGTATGCCTGAGACTGTTTCTAAGTTCTTATCATAGGGGTGTCATACAATATTTGTCCTTTCGTTGCTGACTACTTTCACTCAACATAATGTCCTCCAATTGAAATCAGGTTATAAGATGTTTCCTAAAATCATCACTGTTCTTTGTCATTGTATAGTGTTCCATTGAGTACATATACCATAGTTTACCTATCCATTTCTCTGTTGTTGGGCATCTGGGTTGATTCCAACTTTTTGGTATTGTGGACTGTGCTGCAATAAACATTTGTGTGCATGTATCAGTTAGTGTGAATGGCCTTGATTCTGCAGGATATATTCTGAGCAGTGGAATTACTGGGTCAAACGGTGTATCTATATCAATCTTTTTAATGAAGCCACAGATTGCTTTCCAAAAGGTTGCACCATTTTGCAATCCCGCTAGCAGTGTAGGAAAGTTCCAATTTCTGCACAGCCTCTCCAGCATTTAGCATTTTGTGTTTTTTGGATCGTGGCCAACCTTGTTGGGGTGAGATGGTATCTCATCATAGTTTTGATTTGAATTTCTTTAATAACTAGTGATCGTGAACATGTTTGCATGTGTTTCTTGGCTGCCTGGATCTCATCTTTAGAGAAGTGTCTGTCCATCTCCTTCGCTTGTGGCTTAATTGGATAATTTATCTTTTTCTTATTGATATTTTGTAGTACCTTATCGATTATGGAGATCAGACATTGGTCTGACAAGTAGTTGCCAAGTATTTTTTCCCATTCTGTAGGTGTCCTTTTAATTACATTAATAAAGTCTTTGGATGAGCAAAGGTGTTTGATTCTTAATAGTTCCCATTTATTTATTTTCTCTTCTGTTGTTTGTGGTTTGCCTGACAGATTTTGGTCTGTCTATATTGTGTATTAAAACTTCCATCATTGTTCCTACTTTTTCTTGGATGAGCTTTATCGTTTTAGATTTGATATTTAGGTCTTTTATCACGTTTGAATTGGTTTTTGTATAAAGTATAAGACATGGGTCTTGTTTCAATTTTTTGCAGAGCGATATCCACTTCTGTCAGCGCCATTTGTTGAAGAGATTGTTTTTACCCCAGTTTAATGTCTTGGGGCTTTTGTCAAATATCAACTATTCACAGGAAGATGGTGTCATCTCTGGGGTCTCAGTTCTGTTCCATTGATCTATCTGTCTCTTTTTGTACCAGTACCAGGCTGTTTGACTACCGTGGCATAGTAATAGGTTCTAAAGTCGGGTAACGAGAGGCCTCCCAGTGTGTTCTTCTTCTTCAGTAGTGCTTTGCTTATCCGGGGCTTCTTCCCTTTCCAAACAAAGTTGGTGATTTGTTTCTCGATCTCATTGAAAAATGTCACTGGAATATGTATTGGAATTTCATTATATAAGTAGATTGCTTTGGGTAAAATAGACATTTTCACAATTTTAAGTCTTCCTATTCATGAGTGGGATAGGTTTTCCCATTTATGTAAGTCTCTTCTTAGTTTCTTGTAGTAAGGTCTTGTAGTTCTCTTTGTAAAGGTCTGTTATTTCTCTGGTTAGATTTATTCCTAGGTACTTTATCTTCTTATGGGCTATACTCAACGGTATTGATTTGATGATTTCGTCCTTAGTAATCTCATTGTTAGTACAAAGGAATCCTACTGATTTACTTATGTTCATCTCATATCCTGAGACTTTGCTGAACTCTTCTATGAGTTTGAGTAGTTTACTTACGGATTCTTTAGGATTTTGTGCATATACAATCATATCACCTGCAAACAGGGAATTTTTTACTTCTTCTTTGTCAGTGCAGATGCCCTTTATTTCTTGGTCTTGCCTAATTGCTCTGGCTAGAACTTCTAGTACAATTTTGAATAGGAGAGGTGAGAGTGGGCATCCTTGTCTAGTTCCTGTTCTCAAGGGAAATTGTTTCACTGTCTCTCCATTCAGGATGATGTAGGCAGTTGGCTTTGTGTAAGTGGCATTTATTGCATTGAGGAATTTGCCTTCTATTCCTATTTTGCTGAGAGTTTTTAGCATGAATGTGTGTTGGACTTTATCAAGTGCCTTTTCTGCATCAATAGACAAAATCAGGTGATTCTTGTCTTTTGTGTTATTTATGTGGTTGATCACATTAATTGTTTTTCTAGTGTTGAACCAGCCTTGCGTCCCTGGTATGAATCCAACTTGATCATGATGGATTAATGTTTTGATAAGCCAAAACAGCCAAGTGCTGTCAAGTGGAATCCGACTCATGGTTGATACCTTGTTGAATTCTGTTGGCGAGGATCTTGCTGAAGATTCTTGCATCTAGATTGATGAGTGATATCGGTCTGTAGTTCTCTTTGGCTTTGGTACCTTTCCCTGGCTTTGGTACCATAGTTATGCTGGCTTCATAGAATGAATTTGAGAGTATTCCATCCCTCTGTAGACTGTGAAATAGTCTCAGTAGTATTGGAGATAACTCTTCCCTAAAAGCCTGGTAGAACTCTGCAGTGAAGCCATCTCAGCCCTGATTTTTTTTGGTTGGTAGTTTTTCAATGACTATTTCAGTCTCTTCCTTGTGACAGGTTTATTAAGTTGTTCTGCTTCACCTCGTGGTAATTTTGGCAGGTGACTTGAATCAAGGAATTTATCCATCTCCTCTAGGTTTTCAAATTTTTTAGAGTACAGTCTTTCATAGTATTCTGTTGTGATATTTTGGATTTCTGCTGGATCTGTTGTGACAACTCCTCTATCATTTCTTATTTGGGTTATGTGTTTCCTTTCCTGTTTTTCTTTGGTAAGTTTAACCAATGGTTTGTCAATTTTGTTGATCTTTTCAAATAACCAGCTTTTGGTCTTTTCAATTTTTTCAGTTGTTCTTCTATTCTCTGATTCATTTAATTTTGTTCTAATCTTTATGATCTGTTTTATTCTGCTGCCTGAGGGGTTCCTCTGTTGTTCTCTCTCTACTTGTTCAAGCTGTAGGGTTAGTTTCTTGGTTTTACTTCTTTCTTCTTTCTAGATGTGTGCATTTATGGAGATAAGCTGACCTCTGAGCACTGCTTTGGCTGTATCCCATAGGTTCTAGTAGGAAGTGTTTTCATTCTCATTGGAATTGATAAATTACTTCATTTCATCTTTGGTTTCTTCTATAACTCATGGCTTTTTCAGCAAGGTGCTGTTCAGTTTCCGTGAGTTCCCCTTTCTATCAATGTTTTTTCTGCTATCGAGTTCAACTTTTATGGCTTTATGATCTGAGAAGTTGCTTCTCATTAATTCAATGGTATGGGTTTTGTTCAGAATTGCTATATGTCCTAATACATAGTCTATCCTGGAGAATGTCCCATGTGCACTGGAGAAGAAGGTGGATAAAAAGTTCTGTATATGTTGATGAGGTTAATTGTGGCAATAAGGTCTTCTGTGTCTTTACTGAGCTTTTCTCTAATGATCTCTAAATGATCTACCCAATACTGAAAGTGGAGTGTTGAAGTCTCCCACTATTATTGTGGAGTGATCTGTTTTGTTTTTCAGTGTAGTCAGTGTTTCTTTAATGTATTTAGGTGCTCTAATACTAACCCAGCCCAAGTACCGTTGAGTCGGATCTGACTCATGGCTACCCTAGGGGCCAGAGTAGAACTGACCCCCAGAGTATTCAAGGAGCACCTGGTGGATTTGAACTGCCGACCTTGTGGTTAGCAGTGGTAGCACTTAACCCACTACACCACCAGGGTTTCCCCCCTTTAATATTAGGTGCATAAATATTTAATATTGTTAAGTCCTACTTGTGTATTGAACCTTTCAGCAATAAATAGTGTGAACCCTTGTCCACGATGGTGTATTTTACATAAAATTTATTTTATCTGAGATTAGTATTTCCACCCCAGCTCTTCTTTGTGTATTGTTAGCTTGATATATATTCTTCCGTCCTTTATTTTTCAGTTTGTTCATATCTTTAAGTCTCAGGTGAGTTTCTTGTAGGTAACATATGGATGGGTCATGTCTTTTTAGTCAAGATGTCATTCGATATCTCTTTACTGGAACATTCAGTCCATTCACATTTAATGTAATTATTGACAGGTATGTGTTTAGTGCTGTCATTGTGATATGTTTATCTTTGTGTTGATGTTTTCTTTGTTGTTCTTATTCTGTTCTGGGACATTCTTCTTTATGAGTTGATTTTTCACCTTTTTCAGGGTTGGTTTTGTGGTTGTTGAGACTCATGTATTATGTTTCTTGATTTGATATGTTGTATCTCTATTGTGCTTTATGGCTGCCCCTATGATCCCGCTTAATAAATTATGTACAAACCCAATTTTAATTACTACCAGTTGGTGCCAGTATTGTTCCTGCTGTGAAATCCACCTAAAGCCTGCAGGGTTTCCCTCTGAATGTTAGCTTTGCTTTGAGTCTTGCTGCCTTTAAGAGTTGCTGTTTTTGTTTCATTTTGTTAAGCTTGATTGTAATATGTCTTGGGGTCTTTCTTTTGAGATCTATATTGAATGGTGTTTGATATGCACTTGGATACCTAAATTCTCTTCTTTCATAATTTATGGGAAGTTTTCTGTCAACATCTCAGCTAAGTACTCTCTGTGTTCTCAGGTGTCTTGCCTTTTTCAGTAACTGCAATTAATCATAGATCATTGCTCTTAATACAGTCCCATATACCTCTTAATCCTTCTTCATTTTTCTTGTTTCTTTTTCTGATATCTCCTCATAGATACTAGAGTTAGCAGCTCTGTATTCCAAATCAGAAGTTCTCTTTTCCATTTGTTCCATTCTGTTTTCTTGGCTTTGAATTGAAGTTTCCATGTCTTTGATTTTGTTCTTGATATGCTGGATTTCCGAGCGCTGGTGTTCCATCCGATTGAACAGCTTGCTTAGTTTTTCATTTTGTTCTGCTGCATTCTGTGTAAGGTCTATGAGGTTTCTCTAAGTAATCTTTTTGTATTTACCTTTCTATAGTTTCAGAAAAGCTTCTTCATCTTTGAAGTTCTGTGGTGCTTTCTTTTGGGGGCCTTCTGAAGGCATGGGTGATTTCTTGGTTACACTTTTCTTCAGAGTTTGTTGCTTTTTGGGCATCATGGGAGTCAACAAAGGCTGGGTGAGATGCTGTGAGGACAGACTGCAGTTGTTTCTCTAGACCGTCTTCAGTCTGTGCCAGTGAATGCTTTTTGTGAAGACTGGGGTCAGCAAAAGAGAGAAGGTTACCTATTCAGCGGTATATCATCCAAATTAACAGCCTTATGCCGCATCCTAGGGCTCACTAGGTGTCCAGGAGGCTTCATTTAGTTATCAGTTCAGGTCTTAGTTTCCAGAGGGATTTAGAAAGATGTGAATTTAGTCCACCATCTTGACTCCGCACCCTCCAGGACATGATTTCTTTAGTCACTAATGTGGGTTCTCAAGGGGTATTTTTAAAGCGGGATTGACAATTAATAAAAAAAATAACCTGAGAAAGCTGTCATGCATTTCTATAGTGACAGCCTTAATAAATTAGGGATTGGCCTTTGAAAGACTGAGTACCACAGAAAGCAAGGGAAAGAGAAGGAAAGGACAGTGCAATGGGAGGTTAGAGCAAGAAAACACCTCCACTGACAGTGGCCAGGAAGGCTTGTTTGGAAAACAGGATCCATAGAAGGGAAAGTAAGAGAGAAATACTACCTTCTGTGAGGGAGCTTTTCAAAGTGAACGGTCCAGAGTTGTGAGGGGTAATTGCAGAGAGAAGAAAAAGTCCAGGATAACAAGCATTTAAAACGGGAACATTCTAGGGTCAAGAAGGCACACTGAAGAGAGAACTGAATTTTCAGTGCAAAAAACTCACTGGAAAATCTTCAAATCGGTCAAGTAATCTATTCATTTGAAAGAGATAGTTTCCTATGAAATGAAAATTCCTGACAATACTTGTAAGTGAGCTGTACACCTTTTTTTCCCCTCTCATTTACCACAAAATGGATCCAGAGCAAGCCACATTCTTTAGTTTTCTCCTGGGTACTACAAACATTCTAAGAAATAATCAAAAGATGTGTTCTTGGGGGCAGGCAGAGGAAGCATGTATGTTTAGAGCTGAGCTGAAAGGAAGCAGCTGGGACAGTCAAGACCCTCAGGCCTGCAGCCCTGGGGAGGAGGTTTGTGTTCAAGGCTACAGCACTGTGGGAGGTCTGCTATAAGTCTGCTGACAATAATAAAGTGCAGCATCTTCAGCCTGGAAGCTGCTGATGGTGAGAGTGAAGTCTGTCCCAGACCCACTGCCACTGAACCGGTCAGGGACCCCAGATGCCCGATTAGATGCATGATAGATGAGGAGCTTAGGAGCCTGGCCTGGCTTCTGCTGGTACCAGGCTAAGCGGTTGTAGGAGCTGTATACAAGACTCTGACTGGACTTGCAGCTGATGGTGACTGTTTCTCCTGGAGATGCAGCCAGAGAAGCTGGAGACTGGGTCATCACAATGTCCCCAGTGGCACCTGCAATCAGAGTAGATAATGACCATGCATACACATATATACACACTTTTTCATAGGCACATTAAAATAGACCATTTATTCAACAACATCTAGTGATATTTCACATTATCACATAATTGGTTCTATTATGTCGATAGCCATCATTATCCACCGTGTCTTAAAATCATTTCTTAGCTCAACAAAGATACTACTTTAGAGGCAGTAAAGGAATTTTCATTCTCACCAGAGGCCCAGAGCAAGAGGGACGTGAGGAGCAGAGTCTGTGGCACCATCTTGCTGGCCCTGCCTGCCTGATGCAGCTCGGCTCAATGGCAAAGGCCTGTTTATAAAATCTGAGCAGACAGCCTGGGCCTGGAGGGGGCTATGCAAAGCAGTGAACTGAAAGCAAATTTCCTGGTCTGTGAATGGTGAAACTCACCAGTATGTATTACGTGCCAAATATTAGACAAAGTAAACTTACAGTTTTATGACTAGAAAAAACATAGAAGTGACCAGAAAGCTCTGATATCAACTCAGCTCTGCTCTGTTCCAGGAGAGGGGATATTAGCAAGTCAAGAGTTGGAGGTTTCTCTGTGGAGTAATCCATCTGTTTATATCCACAATTTGAAAATGAGGTAGGAAATAAGTGCTACAAGCAACACTGGCCTGTCCATCTATCACAGTTAGTCTTTCTGGCTTGATGTTTTCTTCTATTTCTGATGGTACGAAAAAAAAACTCAAATGCATTGCTGTCTAGTTGATTTGACTCAAAGCAATCCTGGAGGACAGAGTAGAACTGCCACACAGAATTTCCCTGGTGCACATGGTGGATTCAAACTGCTGACCTTTTGGTTGGCCCCAGGGTTCCCTCTAATGGTGAAGCATATGCAGTTCATTGCAGGATTCTGCCAGGAGATGGTGATAACACAGTCTCTAGAACCCATGATTGTTGTCTCCCGGGATAGCCTCACCATCAGCAGAGGGGTCACAGTCCCCTCAGCACTGATCGGGGACACCACAGGTGTGTGGGCCAACTCTCAACGCTTCCGTCTACCAGACTTCCACCCATGTGGATGGGGTGCCTGCCTGCTTCGGTGACACTGGATCCGAGGCCACCTTCACACTCAGCATCAGCAATTACAGACTTCTCACCAAGTCAGAGGTGGGGAAGGGTCCCACTCACTAGGCTCTGTCACATAGACTGCTAGGATTTTAAAAACATTGGCATGATGTCAAGAAAGAATTGACAGCTGGTTCTTCTTGGCTGCAGAAGACAGCAGGCCTCCTGTTCTCTCTGCTCACGGCCTTTCCATCTGCTCTCAGCCCTCAATATGGGCTTTACTGTGTGGCCATCTGCAGTCCCAAGACACTATCTCCCTCCTGACCTCCGCCATGACTCCCAAAGGCCTTTACTGCTGCCCCCAAACAGAACCTCCTTTCTAGGCCAAAGACAAGAGCCATGATGCCCTGAGGATTCCCATCCCTACTTCCCACTGAGGTTTATGTCTGAGAGAACACCTCAGAAATGAGAAAAGACTAGATCCCTGCTTGTCCTTGTATAAAAACAATGCAAGTGAAGCTTTCCCAAAGGCATTTTAACAAAAAGAGCCTCCCAGTATGAAACTGAGGAAGAAAAAATAAGTTCCCTCAGCCACAAGAAAGAATTTTAAATGTAGTATCTGCTTTTTTTTCTATTTGTATAAGTCAGAATTTTGTCTTCAGCAGACAGAACAGAGTTTTTAACAAATCTATTTTGGCTTCACTGAACCCTTCACATTCTCATTTCCCTACTGCTTTTTGTGAGGTATCACCAGGTCAGTTTTGGACTCATGCCCATTTTAACTTTCAAGATTCTCTTTTATGACAATGCCCTCACCCACCCAGGAGATCTGTGGCTCCTCCCGTGTTTCATCAAATTCACCTCGGAAAACCTCAAAGCTTGGAAGAGCTCCACCATGCATGTATCTGCCTCTACGTCCCTAACATGGCTTCAGAAAAACATCTGATTACCCTGATTCACATCAGCATTAACTTCTGCAGAGTACTTGTGGATAATCATGAATCCCACCCACAATCATCGTTTGTTTACCTGGTTCATGAGTCTTCATTTAGTCTCTTTTCTTTTGTCTTCAAGTTTTAGCACCTGCTTCTCATTCTCCATTTCAGCCAACACCCTCCTTTTCTATTTCCTGTAAAAGCTTCCACTAGTTCCTCTCCTGCGTCATCTGGTCCACAGACATCTATGTCCCCATGTTTTGCCTTCCCTCCTTCCTTCCTATTACTGTAGATGAGCAGACAGCCCTCCTCCTCTCTGAGACCAGTCCCTCTGCTCCTGTACGGCTGTCCCACACAAAGGCTTCTCTTCCCTGTCTTTTCTGAGCTCTCAATATTCCCCTCACCTCAGCATCATTCCCATCAGCACGACACATTGCTTTTCAAAACTCTCTTGGTTTCACAGCTCCCTCCAGTTATCTCTTTTTCACTTTTCTCTTTACCTCAATATTCAGTGAAAGAGTTTTATGTAGTCAGTAAACAGAAACCATCTCTAGCTCCTAGCATTCTCTCCGTTGAAGGTGTTTCCATCACTTTCCCAAAGAAACTGGTCATAGAGGTTCTTCTGAGATCAAGTAATGTGGGGTCTTGAACTTGGTTCTTATTCTTCAGCAACATATTCATTATTCTTTCCTTTCATATAAAATTTCTGACTTGTTTCTCAGTCTCATTAAAGAATGCTGTTGATAATTAGATCTGGGTTTCATCATATCTGCAGGTGGCTCTTGGTAGGATTGCCATTTTCCCTGCTGTTGAGTTTTCCTGTCTGTTAGGATGGAGCATTTTTCCATTTATGCATTTTTCTTTTTGTTTCTTTCAATAGCGTTGCATAGCTTTCTTTGTATAGGTCTTATGTCTCTGTTTAGATTTCTTAGTAAGTATTTTTATCATTTGAGGCCTATTATAAATTGTATTGTTTTCGTGATTCCTTTTCAAAGTTCTGTTAATATTTTGGTTTCTTCATAATTTTTGCATTCCTACCTCTACCAAGCTATTGTGCTCAATCTTTGAATTAGCTCCAGTAGCTTTCTTGCAGATAGTTTTGGTTCTTTTTGTTTACAATTATATCCCATGAAGCTAGGGATAGTTTTACTTCTCCCTTTTCAACTTGGATGGACATTCTTTATTTTTCTTGGCTTATTGCTAATTCCATGGCTCTGTGGAAGAAAAGTGCTAGTAATCTGCTGACTTACATTTTATAGCCGAAAAACCCTATGGAACAATGCTTTCCTGTCACATACTGAGTCATGTGTCTCACGTCCCACCGTGAGCTGGGCACAAGACAAGAAACAATTGTAAACATCTTATTGAAAGTACCCAGGGTCGCTATTAAACTCCACCTTTACAAATCCAGTGGTCACATCTCAGAACTCATCTTACCATACCCAGCAGTGTCAATTAACACAATGGTAACACTTTGCTCCTTAATATCAACTCTTTACTGAGCTGTAGGGTGTCTCACTATCTTGCTTGTGCTCCATTTACATTTTTCCTTCTCTGACACTTTCTGGTTCTTTTTCATCTCCCTGTCTCAGAGCTCCGTCCCTGTCCCTGTGGTGTTCATCATCTGTTCAGCATTCATGTAGTTAATAGCAGAATTAAATCTCCAGTCTGTATCTCTCCCCTGAATTCCACACAGGTGATAGTTTACATGACACACATGTCTATCTAATATACAACTTGAACATAAAATTCGTGATTTTGCTTTCCATATCCACCATTCCTATCTAAACCAATGTTAAGTCTAAAATTCCAGTTATTTAGAGTAAAACCTTGAAATATTCTTGTTATCCCTTCACCTCATACTCCTTGTCAAAATAATTAGCATGCCACTCCACTACTAAAGCTATCACCAAGGAAATCATCATCTCAATCCTGGATGATATTAATAGTCTCCTACTTGATGTCTCTCCTGTCTTTGGTCCCCAGAAAGAGACTATTAAATGACAAAACAGATCGTGGGTCCCACTTAAAAGTCTTTCCAATGGTTCTGTGAAGCTCTGGAGATACAAATGTTTGTTGTTCATTATCATAATTGCCTGCTGCTATTATAACAGAAATAAACAGTGGATCTCTTAAAAAGAGAAATTAATTGTTTCACAATCCAGGAGACTAGAAGTCCAAATTTAGGGAAACAGGTCCAGGGAAGAGCTTTCTCTCTTTTGCTGGTTCTAGGAAAAAGTCCCTGTCATCATTGTTCCATCACTGTGGAGATTCTCAACACAGAGATCCAGGGTCCAAAGAATGTCCTATTCTTGTCGTTGCTTGTTGATGGTGTGATGTTTCCTCGTCTCTTCCTTGCTTCCCCCTCTTATACCTCAAAAGAACCTAGCCTGAATTCTAATTAAGCTTGTAAACTGAGTCTACATAAATTGAGCCAACAATCCCATCTCAGTAACATCACAAAGATGGGATTCACTACACATGGAAATATCATATCAGATGACAAAATGATAAATAATCCATACAATGCTGGAAATCATTACTTAGCCAAGTTGACAGATATTTTTGGGTGATACAATTCAATTCATGGCACTAATAGTAGGAACTTCAATGACCTATGAAACAGAATCATGATGTAAGCAAACTTGCTAAGCTGACTTTGAACCTCTATTCTGTGATAAAAGAAAGTATAACAGAAAAATAAATCCCTGTAAGTTGGCCTTGAGATATAAGTAACTTGTAAACCCCCTTAGTAATCAGTGACATTGAAAGAAGATGTAACATAAAATGTCAGATATGATGTCAGCAAGCCTTTAGCAGCCAGTCCAAGTAGGAAAATTTATGTAATCCCCTGTATTCAATCTGGTGGAATAGGAAAAGAGTCTCTCTCTCTCTCTCTCTGAGACTCTCCAAAGACTGATCCTCTTTCAGAGATGAAAACTGAAATTGCCAACCACCATTCACTTTGTGTCTCAACTATAAGGGACCTTGGCTGAAAATGACCTATCAATCAAGTCTTCCTCCCCAAAACGCTTCGTAGTGTTAAGTGTCTGGAATGGAAAATTAGGACATGAGCCATTAGACTAACCCTATGAGTCAGATCCAACTCAACGGCACTTGGCTGGCTTGGCTATGTTATCTTGATTCCCTGGTTCTGAATGAATACCTTGTGGTCTCTCCATGAATACCTAGAAAAGAACTAAGCAAGTTTATGAATGATAAGCTTGAGCATTTCTTTACTTATTTGAAAATAAAACCAGTACTGGGGATGACAAAACCCTTCTATTTATTATTATAATATTCAAAATAAAACTCAAATCCTTAGGGTAAGCTAAAAAATTCTACACAGTGAGAATCCTCATTGTTTCTTTGGCCTTGTCTCCCTTTCTTCTTGCCTTTGCAAATCCAGTCCAGCAACATTGGCTTTCTTAGTTCTTTCCCAGCATGTTGGTCACATTTCTGCTTGAAAAGTGTACTGTTTTATCTAAGCAGAACTCTTTTGACTGGAAATATTCCTATGACTGTATCCTCACCAACAGTAAGACCCTGATGAAATTTTACCCTCAAGGCAGCCTTCTAACACTATCTATTTTACTGTGGTTGCAAAATAGTCCCCAGTGATATATACCTCCTTGTAATCATGTTTTTTTTTTTTTCTTTTGTAATATAGCATTATATCTCCTCTATCAATATGTAGGGACTATTTTCTCTCTTTCTGGACATGAACTCTTTGTGTGAATTGTGTTGGCAAGAAGACGAGGTAAAAGAGACATTGTGTCACTACAGACCAGGCTTCAAGAGACCTTATGTTTTCTGACTTTGTGTTTGGAATTCTGCCAACTACTATTAGAACAAACAAAGATCAGCCTGCTGTATGATACGAGACATTTCACCAGAATACCTCAATAGATCCATCTGATGCCTAGGCAGTTATCAGTACCTTTGGATATGAAAAATCCTTGAGTCTTTCTAGATTGTCTAGCAGCCAGTTGACCTGTCAGGAAACTGGTTGCATAATCCAACTCTAACAAGATCAGTTGAGACTAGCCCATCTTGAGAAAACTGTATATTTTTCTATCTCACCAATAAACATAATAGCAATAAAGACATTCCGTGCTTTACCTACTGGGTTTTTGTGAGGGCTGATCACATAGCAATAGCTAATTGATACCTCATCCTAATTTGAATTCCTACCTGCTCTTACTCCAGCAAGGTCTTATCACCTCCCCTGCTTTATTTCTCTTCATTGTTGTTGTTGTTGTTATGTGTCTTCCAATTGGTAATGACTTAGAGTGAGCTTATGTGCAGTGGAATGAGACACTGACTGTGTCATGTCCAGAATGATTCCTCCTGTGCTGGTACCCATTGTTGCAACCGCTGTGCCCATTTCATCTTGCTTAGGGGTCTTCCTCTTTGCTACCAGACCTGCCCTCTGCCAAGTGTGGCATCCTTCTCCAGGGACTAACAACATACACAAAGTGTGTGAGAGGCAGTCTCACCATCTTTGCTTCTAAGGAGCTCTCTGGTTGTAGTTCTTCAAAAATTTCTTCGTAGAACTTACGAAGTGATATGAGAAATATTTTATTGGTACATGAGTTTATTTCCATTCTTTCTAACTAGATTGAAAATAGGCATGTTTCTGAATCACATCATAGTCAAATTATAATAGATTTCAAAACCATAGTTTCCTTCAGTCTGCGAATTAGACCCAGGTGCTCAAGAGATGAATTTAAATATGGCAATTAGACAGAAAAAGAACACGTTACATGTTTCTTGAATGATAGGGCTAATGAATTCAAACTTGACCTTTCAAAGAATTAGTATCACATCAAGAAAGGGAGAAAAGAGGAAACATTAGTGAAAAGGAAATAGACAATGCAGTGTCAGGATGGCGGAATAGTCAGAGGATTCTTGTGATGTCTCTAATAACAAGGAGCCAAAAGAAAACATGCGTTGATTTTGTATGATATTCTAAGGACTTGAAAACAAAGGGAAATCCAACTGAGCAATGGGAGGGGAAGAGTAGGTCCAGAAGTACACAGGACTGTTTGCACCCAATCCACTCAGAGTCAGCTGCATCCAGCATGGAGAATGAAATGGTGGTTTTTGTAGGGCATTTTTCTTAGAGTCAAAGAGCAACAGAACATCACTCAAGACTCTAGAACCAGTGAAAAGCTGCCCTTGATCAACAAAATCTAAGTGAGTGGTATCAAACTTTTGGTGCTGAGTCTAAGTCCTTATTTCGTTATAAACCTCTCTCCATTTTCCCAGTGCTTTGCCCTCCCCTGTCTGCACTATGCCCAGTTCCAGAGTCTGACAGCATTAACTGAGGCAGAAATAGGATTCCTTAAGTCCACCCTGAGCCGTTCTCCTAGATGTGGAGAGGGGACAATTTAAAAAATAAGGGGAAGGGGGTAGGATCTGCCAACTCACCTGAGCAGAAAATTCAGGTTAGAAACAATGCTTTCACCTAGATTCAGAAATAAAAGTACCTGCAATCCTCATAGGCACTCAGGGATAGCCATTAGCCCCTTGACTTCCTCAGCACTTGCAACCAACTACCTTCACCTACTCCATTCATCTCTGCCTGTGTAGGACAGTAGGGAAGAGCCTGCCCTACACACTTGGTAACATACTACTTGGGTACCTGAAATGAATCAGTAGAATAAAAGTAAATGGACTTCTGGGCTCAAATGTTTAGTAAGAACTCTAGCAACTTGGTGACACGACATTAGAAATTCAAAGGCACCAGTAACCAAAATAGCGTACATGACCAGCCTACATGGACACTTCAAAACAGAAGAAAACAAGAAGCTAGAACACAGTGAACAGACATAAGATAAACAAATTCAACAACTTACTGATGGCTCAGAAACAACTGTCCATATCAAATCACTTAAGGAGGCAGACCATGATGGCTTTAGAAGGTTCCAAAATAACAAATGAAAACATTTTCCAGAGGAAGAGACTTCTTGGAATTATCAGAGGTAGAATACAAAATTTAGTATTTAGAACTCTTCAAGAAATCAAGGAGATGACAAGAAATGCAACAGAGCACACGACAAATTGAAAAGGCTGCAAGAGCACACGCAGTGGCAGAAGTTAGAAATTCAGAAAATGAATAAAACAAGTACAGAATTACACAATGCAGTAGAATGGCCAATGCACAGAAATGAGGCACTGGAAGGCTGTGGCAGTGAAACTGAAATTAACGTATGTAACACCAAAGTATATGAGGAAAATTCAAATATAGAATTAAACAAAAATCAGGAAACACTAATAATTATGTGGGACTCTACCAAGAGGAAAAATTGACAAATGATTGGAGTACCAGAGCTGGGGTAGGGGAAGATAACAGAAAATACAGGGAGAATTGTCAAAGGTTTGTTGACAGACAACTTCCCTGATATCACAAAAGATGACAAAATATTTATCCATAATGCTCATTGAACTCTTACAAGTTGGATCCCCAAAGAAAGACACTGAGATAAACTAAAATCCAAACTGTGGAAACTAAAGATAAGGAGATAATTTTTGAAGTGGCTAGGGATAAGTGAAAAATAACCTACAACAAAAAAATCAGTCAAACTGAACTTGGCACATTCAGCAGAAATCATGCAGGCAAGAAGGCTATGGCATGATGTATACAAAACCTTGAAGGAAAATAATGGCTAGCTAAGAATTGTATGTTCAGCAACAGTGTCGCTTAAATATGATTTTAAAATCAGGACATTTCCAGATAAACAGAAATTCAGGTAATTTGCAAAAACCAATCTAAACCCAGTCAAGTGCCATTGAGTTGAAAGGGAGTTCCATGGTGAGAGAATCAATAACACCAGGTAACAACCCAAGGCTAGGGCACAGAATAGAGAAATTGCATATCAGCCCAAATGAGGGAGTCAGAAAAATAAATCATAGGAAAAACACTGAAAATAGGGAAACAGATGTCACTATGTAAACATTACAGCAAAAAAACGAAAACAAAAAAAAAATAGAGAGAGAGACTTAAAAGATAATGTGATAATAGATCTTTCCTATGGAGAGGAGGTCAAGGTGATATGAAGAAATGAAAGACTGGTTTAAATTCAAAAAGATAGAGATAAATATTATGATAGTTACAAAAAAATTTACCAATGCTGTGCATCAAAATAAAACATAAGAAAAACATAAAGTTTTAGTATATACAAAGCCAACAGCACTGAGAATCATGTAAGGAGCACATAAAGAAAAAAGACTCAATTACAGAAAATGAAATGGAGCAAAGTAATTGCTTTAATGCACAAAAAAAGACATGAAAATGACAGCTCTAAACTCATACCTATCAATAATCATGCTGACTGTCAATGGATTAAAGGTATCAAAAAAGAGATGGAGAGTCGAAACCTAACCCATGTGTGACCTACAGGAGACACACCTCAAAGACATGAGCAAACTAAAACTCAAAGGATTAAAAACAAGTATGTCAAGCTAACAACATTCAAAAAAGAGCAGGGCTGACAATATTAATCTCTGATAAAATAAATTCTCAGGTAAAATCTTCACATTGGATAAGGAATGACACTACATAACATTAACCATATTCCAGGAGGACTGTTTTAGTCAGCTAGTGCTGCTCTAACAGAAATGCGATAAAGTGAATGGCTTTAGCAAACAAAAGTTTATTCTTACACAGTCCAGTAGGTTACAAGTCTTCATTCAGGGTATCTGCTTCAGGGGAAGGGCTCTGTCAGCTCTGGAGGAAGGTCCGTGCGTTGCATCAGTCTTTGTTCAGGGAGCATCTTGGCACAGAAAACTCAGAGCTGAACAACGCGCTCTACTCCTGGTGCTGCTTTTTCGACGTTGTGGGGTTCCCCAAATCTCTCTGCCAGATTTTTCCCTTTATAGCTCAAGGGACCACCTGAAGGGACAAAACAAATTTACACCTTGAATCTTGCTCTACCAACACAGCTGTTGCCCAGCCACCCTTATTAACATCACAGAGGCAGGAATTCCAACATGGAGGAACATCGCACAATGCCAGGAATTATGGGACAGCCAAATTGTTACAGATTTTTTAGAGACTATGTTCAGTCCATAACAAGAAGATACCCATATTTAATATCTATGCAACCAACAACAACAGAGATGGAGTTTTCTCTCCATAAGGATCCTCATATTCAGGTGGTCTACACTTTGAAATGACACATGAAATAAATGCTACAAGCCACATAGTCTTGTTCACATGTCCCGGTTGGTGACCATTATGGTTTGGTTCTTTCCCTAATGGCACATTATTTCTGCATCATCCACATGAACCTGTCATCTTAGGCTCCAGCGGGCAGATCCTGCTCAGTAGGTGCCAGAATCTCTGGCTGTCTCCCCAGGAGAGAAAATCTCCGCTGGCTGCAGGGCCCACTGGAGTCTTGTCTACACTGACTGGGAGCACAAACCTGAGTGGGAACCTACAGCCCTCAGTTACCACACTTCCTCCATGCATGCTGTTGTGATGCTGAAGAGGTGTCAGCAGCGCTTGGAGACTAACACAGACTAGAAGGAAAGGGCTGGTGACCTACGTCTGAAAAAATCAGCAGTGAAAGCCTGTTGGGTCACAACAGTCAATTCCCATTGTGCATGGGGTGGTCACAAATCAGAGGCCTGCTAGATGGCAATAAAAACAAGACAGGAGCATGATTTCTTTAGTCACTAAGTTAAACTTGGGTGCCCAAGGGATAAATTTAAAGAAAAATTGACAGTTAATAAAAAAAACACCTAGAAAAGCTGTCATACATTTCTACAGTGACAGGGCTAATGAATCAGGCATTGGCCTTGAAAGAATGAGTGCCGTGGAAAGAAATGGAAAGAGAAGGACAGGGCAGTGCAGTGGGAGGTTAGAGCAGAAAAATACCTCCGTTGACACTGGCCAGGAAGGATTGTTTGGAAAACAGGATCCAGAGAAGGGAAAGTAAGAGAGGAATAGTACCTTCTGTGAGGGAGCATTTCAAAGTGAGGGACCCAGATTTAACATGGATTTAGGTCTAAAGTTGTAAGGGGTAGTTGCAGAGAGAAGGAAACGTCCAGGATAATGAGGGTTGAAAATAGGAACATTCTAATGTTAAGTAGGCACGCTGAAGAGGGAACTGAACTTTCAGGGTGGAAAATTCACTGGAAGATCTTCAAATCAGTCATGTGGTCTATCTGTGTGAAACATGCACTTTCCAAAGATATGAAAATTCCTGACGAAACTTTTAAGTGATCTTTATACCTTTTATCTTCTCTAATTGACCACAAAATGGATCCAGAGCAAGCCACGTACTTCAGTTTTCTCCTGAGTACTATAAATACTCTGAGAAAGAATCAAAAGATGTGGTCTTGGGGGCAGCCAGAGGAAGTGTGAATGTTCAGGCCAGAGGAGGAAGCAAGCAGCTGGGGTAGCAAGGTCTCACAGGCTTGCGGCCCTGGGGAGCAAGTTTGTGTTCGAGGCTGAATTACTGTGGGAGAAGTACTCCTAGTCTGATGACAATAATAAAATGCAGCATCTTCAGCCTGGAAGCTGCTGATGGTGAGAGTGAAGTCTGTCCCAGACCCACTGCCACTGAACCGGTCAGGGACCCCAGATGCCCGGTTAGATGCACCATAGATGAGGAGCCTAGGAGCTTGCCCTGGTTTCTGCTGATACCAGGCTAACCAGTTGTAGGAGTTGTATTCAAGACTCTGGGTGGATTTGCAGTTGATGGTGACCTTTTCTCCTGGAGACGCAGCCAGAGAAGCTGGAGACTGGGTCATCACAATATCCCCAGTGGTGCCTGCAATCAGAGTGAATAATTACCATGCATACTCATATATACACACACTTTTTCATAGGCACATTAAAATACTCCATTTATGCTACAACATCTAGTTATATTACGTATCAGCATATAATTAGTTCTCACTGTGTCTTAAAACCATTTTTTAGCTTTACAAAGATACTACTCTAGAGTCAGTGAAGCACTTTTCATTCTCACCAGAGGCCCAGAGCAAGAGGGACGTGAGGAGCAGAGTCTGTGGCACCATCCTGCTGGCCCTGCCTGCCTGATGCAGCTCAGCTCCCATGTCAAAGGCCTGTTTATAAAACCTGAGCAGTCACCCTGGGCCTGGAGGGGCCCATGCAAAGCAGTCAGTGCACCAAAACAAATTTCCTGGGCAGTGAGGGTGAAACTAACCTATATGTATTATCAGCCAAATATATTATCAGAGAAAGTAAATTTATAGTTTTGCGACTAGAAAAGACATAGAAGTGACTCGGAAGCTCTGATATCAACTCGGCTCTACTCTATTCCAGGTGAGAAAATTTTAGTGAACCAAGAGCTGCAGATGTTTCTCTCCAGAGTAATCTGTCTATTTATAGTACAATTTGAAAATGAGATGCGAAATAAATGCTACAAGCAACAGAGATCTGTCTGTCTATCACAGTTAACCTATTTGGCTTGATTATTTCTTCTATTTTTGATGGTCCTAAAAAAACCCCAAACCCATTGCCGTCAAGTTGATTTTGACTCGCGGCAACCCAGGAGGGCAGAGTAGAACTGCCACACACAGTTTCCATGCTGCACATGGTGAATTCAAACAGCCGACCTTTTGATTAGCAGCAGTGGTGCTTAACCGTTAAGACAAGGAGGTTCCCTCTAATGGTAGAGCAGGTGCCAGTTCATTGCAGGATTCTGCCAGCAGATGGCGATAGCACACTCTCCAGAACCCCTGACTGTCTCCCTGGGAGTGCCTCTTGGCTGCTCAGTGGTCAGTCTCCTCTACCCTGAGCTGAGACACCACAGGTATGCGGGCCAACTCTCAAGGCTTTCGTTGAACACACTTCTAGCCATGTTGATGGGGTGCCTGCTGGCTTCAGTGATGGTGGATCTCAGGCCAACTTCATGCTTGCCATCAGCAAATACAAACTTCTCACCAAGTCAGAGACGGGGAGGGGTTCCACACACTAGGTACTGTCACAGAGACTGCTGGGATTTATTTGTTTGTTTTGATCATGCCAAAAATATTGGCAAGACATAGAGAAAGAATTGACAGCTGGTCTTTTCTGGCTGCAGAAAGCAGTAGGTCTCCCGTTCTCCCTGCTGACTTCCTTTCCATCTTGCCTATTGACAATTCCACGACTCCATGGAAGAAAAGAGCTGGTGATCTGCTGACTATATGCTATAGCCAAAAAGCCCTGTGGAACAATGCTTCCCTGTCACATATAGAGTCATGTGTCTCACGTCCCACCATGAGTTGGGATGCACTCAAAGGCACAACACAAGAAACAATCTTATTGAAACTGCTCTACCCAAGGTCACTATTAACCTCCACCCGGACAAACCCAATGGTCACATCTCAGTCTGCATCTTACCACACCCATCAGTGTCAACTAACACAACAGTAACACTGTGCTCCTTAATACAATTTCTTTACTGAGCTGTAGGGTGTCTCACTATCTTGCTTGTTGCCCATACACATTGCTTTCTCTGACACTTTCTGATTCTTTTTCATCTCCCTGCCTCAGAGCTCAGTCCCTGGCCCTGTGGTGTTCTCCATCTATTCAGCATTCATGTATTTAATATCAGAATTAAATCTTCAGTTCATATCCCACCCCTGAATTCCACACAGGTAGTAGTTTACATGACACCCATATATGTCTAATATACAACTTGAACATAAAATTCCTGATTTGGCTTCCCATATCCACTATTCCTATCTAAGCAAATGTCAAGTGTAAACTTCCAGTTATCTAGAGTAAAGCCTTGAATTATTCTTATTGTCCTCTACCTCATACTTCTTGTCAAAATATTTAGTATACCACTCCACTGCTAAAGCTGTCACCAAGGAAATCATCATCTTCCTCCTGGATGTTATTCATATCCTCCTATCTGATGTGTCTCCTGTCTCTGGTTCCTAGAAAGAGAGTATCAGGTGGCAAATAAGATAATAGAACCTACTTGAAAGTGTTTCCAATGGTTCTGTAAAACTCTGGAGACACAAATGCATGTCGCTCATTGTAATAGTCATCTACTGCTATTGTAACAGAAATACCAGAAGTTGGTACTTTAAAGAGAAATTCATTCTTTCACAATCTGGGAGACTAGAAGTCCAAATTTAGGAAAGCAGATCAAGGGAATAGCTTTCTCTCTCTTATTGGTTCTAGGGAAAAGTCTTTGTCATCTTTGTTCCTCCACTCTGGAGTTTCTCAACACAGAAATCCAGGGTCCAAAGAATGTTCTATTGTTCTGGCCTTTGTTTCTTCTTACTATGATGTTCCCTTGTCTCTCCCTTGCTTCTATCTTTTATATCTCAGTGGAATCTGGTTTGCCTTCCAAATTAATCTTGTAAATTGACCCTATGTGAATTGAACCATAATCCCATCTCAGTAGTATTATAGAGATAGGATTTATAACACATAGAAACGTCACATCAGATGACAGAAGGGTGAATAATCACATAATACTGGGAATCATTACCTAGCTAAGTTGACAGATATTTTTGGGTGACACAATTCAATTTATGGCACTCATAGTATGAACTTCAATGACCTATGAAATAGAATCATGCTATAAGCAACCTCCCTTAGCTAGCCTTTCACCTCTATTCTGTGATAAAAGAAAATACAGCAGAAAAATAAATCCATGTAAGTTGGTCTTGAGATATAAGTAACTTGTAAACTCCCCATTCATAACCACTGACATTGAAAGAAGTCGTAACTAAAATGTTAGATATGATCTCAGCAAGCCTTTAGCAGCCAGTCCAAATAAGAAAATTGTATGTAACCCCCTGAATTCACTCAGTTGGAATAGGAAAAGGTAGGTTATCTCTCTCTGGACTCTGAGACTCTCCAAAGACTGATACTCTTTCAGAGATGAAAACTGAAATTGCCTACCACCATTGACTTTGGGCCCCAGCTATATGGGACCTTGGTGAAAAATGATCTATGAATTAAGACTGCCTCCCAAGAATACTTCTTAGTGGTAACTGTCTTGAATGTAAAATTAGGACATGAGCCATTAGACTAACCCTGTATTATCCTGATTTGCTGGTTCTCAATGAATGCCTTGTGGTCACTCTGCGAATACCTGGAGAAGAACTACATGAGTTTATGGATGATAAGCTTGAGCATTTCTTTACTTCTTTGAAAATAAAACTCATTATGACAAAACTCTTCTATTTATTATTGTAGTATTCAAAATAAAACCTAAAACCTTAGGGTAAACAAAATAAATCTACATGATGAGAACCCTTATTATTTCTTTGGCCTTGTCTCCCTTTCCTCTTCGCTTTGCAGATCTAGTTCAGCAAGACTGGCTTTCTTGATTTTTTCCTATCATGCTGGTCATATTTCCACTTGAAAAGTGTAGTGGTTTATCTAAGAAGAACTCTTTTGACTGGAGATACTCCTATGACTGTATCTTCACTAATGGTAAGACTTTGATGAAATTTTGCCCTCAGGGCGGCCTTTCATCATCATCTATTTTACTATAGTTGCAAAATTGTCACCAGTGATATATACCTCCTTGTAATCATGTTTTTTTGTGATATAACTTTCTAGGTCCCCGTATCAAGAGGTAAGGACTATTTGCCCTCCACCTGGATATGAACTGTTTGTGTGAATTGTGTTGGTATATAGATGAAGCAGAAGAGACATTATGCCACTGTAGAGGCTAGGTTTCAAGAGGCCTGATGCTCTTTGTATTTCTCTTTGGAGTCGTGACAACTGCTATTAGGACAAACAAAGATCAGTCTGCTCTGTGATAGGAGACATTTCACCAGGACACCTCAATAGCCCCGTCTTCTGCCTAGGCAGTTGTAGACACGTTAGAGATATGAAAAATCCTTGCATCCTTCTAGATCATCTAGTAGCCTGTTGACTTGTCAGATAAGTGTAACTGCATAATCCAACTCAGGCAAGATCAGTTAACAAAGCTGTATCTTTTTCTGTCTCACCAGTAAACATAATAGCAATGAGAACACGTCTTGCTTTACCTACTGGGTTTTTGTGGGTGTTGATTACATGATGATAGCTAATTGATACATCATGCTAATTTGAATTCCTACCTGCTCTTACTCCAGGAAGGTCTTATCACCTCCCCTGCTTTATTTTCCTTCATTGTTGTTGTAGTTGCTAGGGGCCTTCCGATTGGTATTGATTTACAGTGATCTTATGTACAGTGGAGTGAAACACTGCCTGTACCATGTTCAGAAAGATTGCTCCTGTGCTACAACCCATTGTTGCAGTCACTTTGTCAATTTCACTTTGGTGAGGGCTCTTCCTGTTTGTTGCTAACCTTGCACTCTGCCAAGCATGAGGTCCTTCTCCAGGGACTAACAACATATCCAAAGTATGTGAGACATAGTCTCACTATCTTTGTTTCTGAGGAGTTCTCTGGTTATACATCTTCAAAAATTTCTTCATAGAACTTACAAAGTGATATGACAAATATTTTATTGGTGCATGGGTTTATTACAGTTCTCTCTTACTAGATTCATGGCGACCCTAGGGTTGCCATGAGTCGGAGTACTCAATGGAACTTGGCTTGGCTTGGCTTACTAACTTGAAAATATATATGTTTCTGCACCACATAACAATCAAATTATAATAGATTTCAAAACCGTAGTTTCCCTCAGTCTGTAAATTAAACCCAGGTGTTCAAGAGATGAATTTAAATATGGCAATTAAGGAGAAAAACAAGAACATGTCACATGTTTCTAAAGTGATGGGGCTAATGAACTAGGATCTGACCTTTGAAAGAATGAGTGTCACATTAAGAAATGCAGAGGAAAGAAAATATTAGTGAAAAGAAGATAGATGATGCAGGGCCAAGATGGCAGAGTAATCAGAAGCTTCCAGTGACCCCTCTAATAACAAGGAGCCTCGGTTTTGTATGATATTCTATGAACCTGAGTATCAAAGGGAAAGCTGAAAAATCCAGCTGAGCAATGAGAAAAGAAGAGTAGGTCCAGAAGTACATAGGTCCCATCGCACCTGACCTGCTTGATATTGGCTGCATCTAGCATGGAGAGTGAAATGGTTGTTTTTGGAAGACATCTTTCTTAGAGTCAAAGAGCAGCAGAAGGTCACTCCAGACTCCAGAACCAGTGAAAAGCTGCCCTTCACAACAAAAATCTAAGTGACTCACACCAACCTATTGCTCCTGGATCTCAATCTTTCCTTCGGACAAACCTCTCTACATTTTCTCAGTGCTTTGCCCTCCCTTCTCTGCATTATTCCCTGCTTTAGAGTCCACTGCCATTAGCTGAGCCAGAATTAGGACTTCTTAAGTCCACCCTAAGCCATTCTCCTAGACATAGAGAAGGGACAGTTAAACAAACAAAAGGAAGGGGTTAGAATCTGCCAACCCACCTGAGCAGAAAACTCAGGTTAGAAACAGTACCTAGATTCAGAAATAAGAGTACATGCAACCCTCATACACACTTAGGGAGAGCTGTTAGCCCCTCAACTTCCTCAGCACTTGCAACCAGATACCTTCACCTACACCAATCATCTCTGCCTGTGTAGCACAGTAGGGAAGAGCCTGCACTACATACTTGGGAATGGACTATCTGGGCACCTGAGATGCATCAGTACAAGAAAATTAAATGGATTCCTGAGCTCAAATATCTAGTAAGAGCTGTAGCAACTTGCTGACATGACAGTAGAAATTCAAGAGCACCAACAACCAAATTAGCATATGTTATCCACCTATTTGGACATTTCAAAACAAAACAAGAAGCTAGAGCACAGTAAGCAAACATAAGATAAATAAATTCAACAACTCAGTGATGGCTTAGAATCAGTAGTGCGTATCAAATCACTGAAACAGGAAGGCTATGATGACTTTAGAAGACTGCAAAACAAAGAATCAAAACATTTTCCAGAGGAAGAGACTTCTGGAATTATCAGAGGTAGAATACAAAATTTAGTTATTTGGAACTCTTCAAGAAATATGTAAAATAATACTCCAACTGAAAATAGAAATAGATACCTCCCCAATAATAGTAGGAGAGTTTAAGACACCGCTTTCAGTGAAGGTCAGAATATCCAGAAAAAAGCTCAAGAAAGAAGGAAGATCTAAATGCTAAATCAAACAATAACTTGACCTCAGAGACATATATAGAACACTCAACCAAACAGGAGCCAAATATATTTTCTTCTCTGATGCAAATAGAATATTCTCCAGAATTGACCATTGGACAAGGTGAAAAAAGAAAAACAGGAGAATAAGCAAATAAGAGATGTGAAAGATCAGCAAAGTGCCAAGTGATCACACGACCTACCTAAACTAACACAAACAGAGGTGGAACCACTAAGTAAACTCATCCTAAAAGAAGAGATTGGAAAGGTAGTTAAAACTTCCAACCATAAAAAGTCCTGGACCTGAAACCTTCACCAGAAAATTCTACCAAACTTTTAGAGAAAAGTTAACACTGTTTTTACTATAGGTATTTCAGAACATATTGAGAGGATGGACTACTTCCACATTCATTTTATGAAGCCATCAAAACCCTATTATGAAAACCAGATAAAAACAGCACAAAAAAGTAAAATTACAGACCACTATGTCTCACAAACTTAAATGCAAAAATCCTCAGAAAAGTCTAGCCAATGAAGTTCACCACTATTTCTAAAAAAATAATTCACCACAAGAAGTGAGATTCATACCAGTGATATCAGGATGGTTTAACATCAGAAAAACAATTGATGTATTCAATCACATAAATAAAACAAAAGACAAGAATGACTTGATTTTTATCGACTGATGCAGAAAAGGCATTTGACAAAGTCAACCCCTGTTCATGTTAACAAACGCTCAGCAAAATTGGAATATAATGACATCAGTGCTGAGTCCACCCTCCAACATACTCTCCCTAGGATGAGTTCACAAACTTAACTGCAGACCTCTTCCAGTGACAGCTCTGATGGACATACCAGAAAATGAATTAAACAATTGCTTTGAAGGGTGGACTAGCACTGGCAAGGACGTACTTTGAAGATGGCAGTAGTGATATTCAGCAATGTGTTACGTAGTACATTTTTTAGGATGACTTTGAGAACTTAATTGTCATACCTCATACCTATCTTGCTTACAACACTGGACATAATGCATGCAACTTAGATTGTTACTGCCATTAAGATAACACTAAGAGACAAAATGCAACACATTCACAATGCAATGTGAGAAAGATAGCAAGAGAAGGAAATCATCAATTCTATCAGGTCACTTACATATGAATAAAACATAACCTTAGGCAATAGTGTAAGATATTGTTTTCCCAACTCCAAAACTTGGAAATGTAAAATGATTAGTATAACTATAAATACTCAAGGGAAGACATTTTGATGAAGATCTAACACTGGTATATTAAGAAAACTTTTTTCAGTCAGAGCTTTTGACTGAAACCAGAAACCAAAAAAGTTTAACCAAGCCAGACAAAGAAATAATTATCAAGTGATCTGCAATTTGGATGAAAAGTCTAGGGAACATGGTGTGGAAAATGTGTAGAAAACCAACTAGCATGAACTCGGTCCACAGCAAATCAGAGAATGAAATTGTATATGATCCCACTACCATTACAGATGGACAACAGAAAGCCCTGCTGGTTACCCCATGACTGCACACTGGTCTTGGGACACCAGATACCGGGGACATCCACTATTGCCATTTGTTTGCAAATATTTTTGAATCTGTGAACTGAACATCAGTACAATTGCCTCATGAGTATTTTCAGTATGTGCTCTTCAAGAATAGATTTGCATCCTAGGAACTGTAATCAAACAAAACTAAACCCATCACCATTGAGTGGATTCTGACTCGTGACAACCACATGTGTCGCAGAGCAGAACTGAGCTCCCCAGGGTCTTCTCATCCCTAGTCTTCATGGAAGCAGATCACAAGGCCTTCTTGCACAGCACCGCTAGGTGGGTTCCAATGATCAGCCTTTAGGTTAGTAGCTGAGTGAAAACTATGTGTACCACGCAGAGAACTTCAGTAGCTAGAACAGGGAAAATAAGAGACTCCACAAAATACTATTTGTCACATCCAAATACTACTGCAATATTTAAAAGTAAGAAAAGTACAGCTCATGAGATTTTTAAACCCCAACCCAGAGCTGTAAGAATTTCACCACCGTACTCTATGCTTCTGTGGATAAACAATCCACAGTGACACCCTAGGCTGAGATCAGCCTTGTTGATCTGAGCCTCATAAAAAGCTGTAAAGGAGAGGAACTGCTGGATTGGTGTGTATTTTTCTGTGTAGACTTGCAACAAGAAGGAAAAACAAAATATTGAATGAAATAAAGCAGTGACAGGGCCTTTCCTGTGGAGTGCAGTCTCAGCGGTATCACATGTAGAGAAGCTGCATGACAAGGACGACTCCATCCAGAAGCTCAGGCTCCTGCTCTTATGTGCCCCGGGTGAGATGAAACATGAAGATGGAGTTACCTCTCCAGAGTGATCTTCCAGTTCAGATAGGTCTACAGTTTGAAATGAGATGTGAAATAAGTACTACAGGCCACGTCGGCATGCGTGCTTGTCCCAGTTGGAGACTGTTTTGGTTTGCTTTTCTTTCTTTCTCCGATTGCACGGCATCTATTCATCATCCTTGTGTGCCTGTCATCTTAGGTACCAGTGGACAGATTCTGGTCTGTAGGTGCTAGAATCTATGGCTGTCTCCCCAGGAGAGAAAATCTTCTTTAACTTCAAGGTAGTTGGAGTCTCGTCTCGTCTACACTGACTGGAGTCACCACTTCGGCTGGCATCAGCATAAACCTGAGCCAGGAATGAAAGGCCTCAGTCACCACACTTCCTGTATGCATGTTGTTGTGACATTAAACAGGTTTCAGCAGCTCTTTACTACAGAGTAGAAAGAGAGGCTGGATGATCTACTTCTGAAAAATCAGCCATGAAAACCATGTGGATCCCATTGTGCATAGGGACCACAAGTTGGCAACTAATGACGAGAAAGAAAGATGATTTATTTCAGTCACTAGATTATACTTGGGTGCCCAAGGGATAAATTTAAAGAGGAATTGACAATTAGTGAAAAAAGAACATAAGGAACTGTCATGCATTTCTACAGTGTCAGGGTTAATGTATTAGTGATAGGCTTGTGAAATATTTAGTGCCACTGAAAGAAATGGAGGTGGAGTTGGGCAGTAGGAATTGGACAGCAACCTGGAAATCTTGACTGGAAAACAAGAACCATGGAAGGAAAAGTAAGAGAAGAATACTACTTTCTGGTTCAGAGAATTTATAAGTGAGGGACCCAGATTTACTACTCAGTTAGGGCCAGAGTGGTGACGGGTAATTGCAGAGAAAGGAAAAAGTCCAGGAAAGCAAGAAATTAAAACAGGAACATTCTAGGGTCAAAAAGGAACAGGGAAGAGAGAATTGATCTTTTAGGGTATAAAGCTTACCGCAAAATCTGTGACTGAGTTGTGTGATCTAGTCATGTGAGATACGCAGTTGCCTGTTGTAGGAAAACTCCCGACAAATCTTTAAGTAATTTTTTGTAGTGTTTTTCTCCTATAATTTACCACAAAATTGATCCAGAACAAGCCACATTCCTTAATTTTCTCCTGAGTATTACAAATATTGTAAGAATTAGTCAAAAGATAAGGTGTTTAGGGGAGGCAGAGAAAACAAGCTTTTTCTGGGCTGAGCAGGAAGGAAGCAGCTGGGACAGTGAAGACTCACAGGGTGCAGCCCTGGGGAGGAGGTTTGTGTTGCAGGCTCAAGCACTGTGGGAGGAATGTTACCATACAGCTGACAATAATTAACGGTGGCATCTTCAGCCTGGAGCCTGCTGATGGTGAGAGTGAAGTTTGTCTCAGACCTTCTGCCACTGAACCAACCGGTCAGGGACTCCAGATGCCCAGGTAGATGCATGGTAGGTGAGGAGCTTAGGAGCCTGTCCCGTTTCTGCTGGTACCAGGATTAGAGGTTATAGGTGCTGTATACAAGACTCTGACTGGACTTTCAGTTGATGGTGACTGTTTCTCCTAGAGATGCAGCCAGGGAGGTTGGAGACTTGGTCATTGCAATGTTCAGATTGGCACCTGCAATCACAGCAGCAATTACCACGCATGCACATATACACACACTTTTTCATAGGAACTTTAAAATAGACCATTTACACAACAAAATCTAGTGATATTACGTATTAACACACAATTGGTTGCATTTTCGAATAGCTGTCATTTCCCACCGTGTCTTAAAATCATTTTTCAACTCAACAAAGATACTGCTCTAGAGATAGTGAAGCATTTTTGGTTCTCACTGGAGACCCAAAGCAAGAGGAACATGAGGGGCAGAGGCTGTGGCACAATCTTGGTGCCCCTGCCTGCCCGATTCTGCTCAACTCACATGGCAAAGGCCCCGTTTATAGTCTGAACAGCCAGTGTATGCCGCGGGCAGCCAATGCAAAGAATCAGTGAACTGAAACCAAATTTTGTGGGCAGTGAGTTGTGCAACTAGCCAATATATACTGTAAGCCAAATATATTATTGGAGAAAATGTAATTTTATGACTGGAAAAGACAGAGAAGTGACTTGGAAGCTCTAATATCAACTTTAAAAAAATCACTGAAAAATCTGTTGCAATCCAGTTGGTTCCAACGCTTGAGGACTCCACATGTTACAGAGCAGAACTCCTCCACAGAGTTTTCCTGCCTGTGTTCTTTACAGAACAGATCATCAGCCTTGTCTTCCAGGTACCACTAGGCATGTTTAAAGTGCCCACCTTTAGGTTAGCAGCTGATCACAAAGCACTTGAAGCACCCATGATGTAAAGAATAGCTTCTGTTTCAACTCAAAAACAATTTTAAATGGGATCTGGTTTTGTAAATGGTAGACTGGTTTCCTCAAATCAACAATTTTGTGTAACAATTAAAAATACTGGAAAACAGAACAAGAGGGAGGGAAGACTATGGGAAATTTCTGCCTCAATTCTTGGTAAAAAATAATTGGCTAGAAAATGTCTGAGCTCTAAAGTGTTTCAGTTCTGCAGGATACTTTAAAGATGTAGCAAATACTTGAGTTTGATGGAAGACAGGGTCAGGTATTAGCCCTGCAGAGATTACTCAGAGACCCTCTGAGTTAGGGTCTGGGAGGGCTCTAGCCTCAAAGGAAGTATGAACAAGGTATAAAGTAGAACTTATTGTACCCACTATGGCTAGGAATTCATAAGATGACTCTAGATTCATTGTGGAAGTGGACAGGAGAAAACAAAACAGGTTAATGATGTTGTGCTTGATCAACAGCTATCAAGGAATTTCATTACAGGTACACCTGGCTGCTGTGTGCTTGGCGCTCTTCAATCCTAAAGCCGGTTTAAGGTAGCCCAGCTGGTAGGGCCAACAGAGGAGAGCCCCTCTGGAAGAAGATATATCCATCTTAAATCTTCAGAAAGACTCACAATTAAATTTTCAGTGGTCGGTATCACCAAGAAGTCAGAGATTCCTAACATCTAAGAAAGTAGGAGAGTTAGTAGAGCCTTGCTTTGTGAAAGCACAGAGAACTTGAAGTATATACTGATAAAGACCAAAAACTACACCCATCAGTGTGGATACAACTCACAGAAAGAAAGCAGAAACTACTACAACTTCACCAGTAATTGACATTATGATAAATGGAGAAAATATTGAAGTTGTCAAGTGTTTCAATTTATTCAGATCCACAATCAATGCCAAAGAAAGTATAAGATGGGAAATTAAACAACATACTGGGAAACTTAACTAATATACACTTTTTTAAAGTATTAAAAAGGAAGATGTCCCTAGGAGCTATGGCTGTTTACCAGAAAGTATGCTGTTTGAATCTACCAGATCTTTGGAAACACTTTAGGGCAGTTCTTCCCAGTTTTATAGGATTGCTACAAGTTGGAGTCTACAGGATGGCAATGGCTTTTTTTTTTCCTGTCTTAACCACTAGGAAAAATAGCTTGCACCAAGTCATGTTATTTCCAACTTTCTCATATGCATGTGAAAGGTGGTTAATGAATGAAGACTGAGGAAGAAATGATCTGTCTAAATTATGGTGTTCAATATACATACCATGGACTGCCCAAAGTATGAATCTATCTTTCTCAGAAGAACTACAGCTAGAATGCTCCTAATGATCTAATGATGGCGAGAATTTCTCTCTCTGAAGTTGCACATGTTTTCAGGAGGGATCAGTCCCTGGAAGAGGACATCATACTTGGTATGTAACTTTTTTTTCCTTTTGTAATGATAAATATATGACAAACTACAGGAAACTAAAATGGGGCTCTTGAGATCTGAGAAAGAACAAAATGGATTTCTAGAATTAGATATAATATCCACAGCTGTCAAGTCAATTCCGACTCATAATGACGCTATGGGACAGTGTAGAACTGCTCTGTAGAGTTTCCAAGGAGCGTCTGGTGGATTTGAACCGCTAATCTTTTGGTTAGCAGCCATAGGATTTAACCACTAAACCATCAGTTTTTTTTTAGAAATTAGATACATACTTACAAAATTTTAGGTAGTTTATTCATTGGCATTCATTTATTTAAAACATTTTGTTGTGCTTTACATGGAGGGTTACAGCTCAAGTCAATTTGCCATATAAAAACTAGTGCACACACAATTAAGCAGTTCTGGTTGCTCTCCCTACCCTGTGACAGTATACTCCTCCTTTTCGCCCTGTACTTCCTGTATTCATTCATTCAACTCTTGTCCCCCTCCACCTGTCATCTCACCTCCGGACAGGAACGGTTCCAACAGTATCATGTATTTATTTAAGCCAAGAACCATACCCATCACCAGCATCACCCTATGTCTCGTACTCCTGTCCATTCTTTGTCTGAAGAGTTGCCTTCCATACTGATTTCAGCTCTGGGCTAACACAGTCTGAGGGCCTTGGCCTCAGTTGGCCTCCACACTGTTGGATGACAAAGTTTGATCTTCCCATAGAGTTCTACTTCTGCACACCCATTTTCCTCCTGCCACTTCAGGGACTTTACATTTCATTTCCTTCAGGGCAGTCATTGGTGGTGGTGGGCACCACTAGTTCTGGTCTCAAGCTGATGAAGTCTCCAGATCATATGGCACCTTCTGTCCGCTGGGCTCATATTTAACTCATATCTTTGATATCCTTCATTTTTCTCAGCTGTGGGTTGATTGGGACCAACTAAAGCACTTAGATGGTCACTTGCCAACTTTTAAGACCCCAGATATCACCCTCAAAAGTGGTATGCTGAACATTTTCTTAAAAAAACAAAAACAAAAACTTCATTATGCCAATTAAGGTAGATGTCCCCTGAAACTATGGTCCACAGATCCCTGTCTTTTCTACTCTGTCCATCACAATACTGGGTTGTATTTAGGAAATCCCATAGCTTTTGCTACAGTCCAGCTGTGCCAACCTCCTTTCCACTGCATGCTGTCTCTCCCTTCACCTAACCCATTCCTATCTACTGTCTAATCTATGAATACCCCTCTCTGTCCCTCCCCACCCTTGTAACCTTCAAAGATTATTTTCTGCATTCAGGATGAAAAAGGCGGTGGGCTTTGCATAGACACCCATTATTGCTTTGAGGGATTTCGCCTGTATTCCTATTTTGCCAAGAGTTTTTAGCATGAATGGGTGTTGGACTTTGTAAAACACCTTTTTGGCATCAACTGACAAAATCAGGTGATTCTTATCTTTTGTGGTTGATCACATTAGTTGTTTTTCTGGTGTTGAACCAGACTTGCACCCCTGGAATGAAACCAATTTGGTCATGATGAGTTATTTTTTCGATACGGTGTTGAATTCTATCGGCTAGCATTTTGTTGAAGATTTTTGCCTCTAGGTTCATGAGTGATATTGGTCTGTAATTTTATTTTTGGGGGATCTTTCCCTGTCTTTAGTATCAGGGTTATGCTGGCTTTGTAACCGCAATCGCAGATCCGTGTCTCCTGTCCATAAAGCCAATACTGAGACAGGAGGTCAGGTGATTAAATGAGGACCTTTATTGAGTGCCGACACACAAGAGGCAAGTGGGAATCAGCTCCTCCAAGGCTTGCCCTGCATGCAGAGGCTAAGCCTAGAGGTTATATAGGTTGATTAAGATGGGGGGTGGGGACACTGGTTAATATTTTTCCCAGTCTGTGCAAGTTATTTTTTTCCTTTCCATGTGAAGTTGGTGGATTTATTCCTCCATCTTGTTAAAAAAATGTAATTGGAATTTGCATTGTAATTGTGTTGTATCTATCTATTGCTTTGGGTAGAATAAACATTTTCACAATGTTCAGTCTTCCTATCCATGTACAACACTGGTTTCTCCACTTACATAAGTCTCTTGCAGGAGGATCTTGTAATTTTCTTTGTATAGGTCTTTTATATCTCTGGTTAGATTTATTCCTGAGTATTTTGTCTTCTTGGGGCTATTGCAAATGGTAATGATTTGATGATTTCTTCTTTGATGTTCTCTTCGCTGGTGTAAAGGAATACAGCTGATATATGTACATTTATCATGTATCTTGGAACTTTGTTGAACTCTTCTAATAGGACCAGTAGTTTTTTTTTTTTTTTGGTGCATTCTTCAGGATTTTCTGTGTATGAGATCATATCATCTGCAAATAGAGACCATTTTAAGTCTTGCTTACCAATTTGAATGCCCTTGATTTCTTTGTCTTGCCCTATTTCTCTGGCTAGAATCTTCAACACAATGTTGAATGAAAGTTGGCCACCCTTGTCTGTTCACAAGGTAATTCTTCCAGACCGTCTCCATTTAGGATGGTGTTGGCTGTTGGCTCTGCATAGATGCACATTATTATGAACTTTGACTAGTAAGTCAAACTGTTTCACCATTTGACTCTATGGTTCTTTGCATAAACATTCCTCAGTGACACCCTATGCTGAGATCAGTTCTGCTGACCTGAGCCTTGTGAAAATTTGTAAAAGAAAGAAACTGTTGAATCAGTGCAAATTTTGTCTGTGTATATTTGCAACAACAATAATGTAAAATACTGAAAAACACAGAACAATGAAAGTGTCTTTCCTTGGAGGTAGAGTCCTAGCCACATCACAGGCCAGGCAGAGAAGCTTTGGGATGGGGACACCATCCAGATATTCAGGCTCCTGCTCTGCTGTGTCCCAGGGGAGATGGAACACAAAGATGGAGTTTCGTCTCCGGAGCTATCCTCCTATGTAGAAAGGTCTACACTTCGAAATGACACATGCAATAAATGCTACAAGCCACATAGTTCTGTCAGCTTCTCCCAGTTGGTGACCATTTGGGTTTGATTTTCTTCCTTCCTTGGCCAAGCCAAGTGCCGTCGAGTCGGATCCGACTCATGGCGACCCTTAATGGTATATTATTTCTGTATCATCCATGTGAGCATGCCATCTTAGGATCCAGTGGGCAGGTCCTGCTCAGGAGGGGCCAAAAAATCTGGCTGTTTCCGTAGAAGAGAAAATCTCCATTAGCTGAGGGGCCAATCAAGAGTCTTGTCTACACTGATTGGAAGCACTGCTTGGGTTGGCGTCAGCATAAACCTGAGCAGGGACCTATGGCTGTCAGTTACCACACTTCCTCCGTGAGTGCTGGTGTAATGCTGCAGAGGTTTCAGCAGCACATGGAGATGAATGCAGACTAGAAAGTGAGGTCCAGTGATCCACTTCGGAAATAATCAGCCATGAAAAACCTTTGGATCACAACATTCAGATCCCATTGTGCATGGAGTTGTCACAAGTCAGGAGTCTGCTAGATGGCAACTGACAACAAGAAAGAACCATGACTTCTTTAGTCACTAAATTCAAGTTGGGTGTCCTGGTGATGTAGTGGGTTAAGTGTGATGTCTGCAAACCAAAAGGTCAGCAGTTCAAATCTGCCAGGCACTGCTTGGAAACTCTATAGGACAGTTTTGCTCTGATCTCTAGGATCACTATGGGCTACACTTCACTTGACAGCAGCGGATTTGGTTATTGGTTTGACCCACGGGATAAATTTGAAGAGAAATTGACAATTAATTAAAAAGGAAGCCAGGAAAGCTGTCATATATTTCTATAGTGACAGGGTTAATGAATTATGGATTGGCCTTTGAAAGAATCAGTGCCACAGAAAGAAATGGAAAGAGAAGGACAGGGCAGCAAAATGAGAGGTTAGAGCAAGAAAAATCCTCCATTGACATTGGCCGGGAAGGCTTGTTTGGAAACTAGGATCCATAGAAGGGAACGTAAGAGAGGAATACTACCTCCTGTGAGGGAGCTTTTCCAAGTGAAGGGCCCAGATTTAACATGGAGTTAGGTCCAAAGTTGTGAGGGGTAATTGCAGAGAGAGGGAAAAGTCCAGGATAATAAGGATTTAAAATAGGAACATTCTAATGTTAAGTAGGCACGCTGAAGAGAGAATTGAACTTTCAGGTAGAAAGTTCAGCAGAAAACCTCCAAATGAGTCAAGTGATCTATCCATTTGAAACATAAAGTTTCGCATGATGTCAAAATTCCTGACAAAGCTTGCAATTTGATCTTTATACCTTTCTTGTCTCATTTACCACAAAATGGATCCCGAAAAAGCCGTGTTCTTTAACTTTCTCCTGGTTATTGCAAACCCTCTAAGACATTCTCAAAAAGGATGTGGTCTTTGTTGCAGGTAGAGGAAGCATGCATGTTCAGGTCTGAGCAGAAAGGAAGCAGCTGGGCAGTGACGATCCACAGGTTTGGAGCCCTGGGGAGGAGGTTTGTGTTCGAGGCTGAAGCACTGTGGGAGGAGTGTTATAATGTTGCAGACAATAATAAACTGCAGCATCTTCAGCCTGGAAGCTGCTGATGGTGAGAGTGAAGTCTGTCCCAGATCCACTGCCACTGAACCGGTCAGGGACCCCAGGTGCCCGGGTAGATCCCCAGGTGATGAGGAGCTTAGGAGCCTGTCCCAGTTTCTGCTGGTACCAGGCTAAGTAGTTGTAGGAATTGTATATAAGACTCTGACTGGACTTGCATTTGATAGTGACTGTCTTTCCAGGAGATGCAGCCAGAGAGGCTGGAGACTGGGTCATCACAATGTCCCCAGTGACACCTGCAATCAGAGTAGACAGTGACCATGCATACACATATAAACATACTTTTTCATAAGCACATTAAAATAGACCATTTATGCAACAACATCTAGTGATATTACATATCAGCACATAATTGGTTCCATTATTCCAATAGCCTTCATTTTCCACCCTGTCTTAAAATCATTTTTTAGCTTGACAATGATACTACTCTGGAGGGATTTAAGCACTTTGAATTCTCACCAGAGGCCCAGAGCAGCAGGGACATGAGGACCAGAGTCTGTGGCACCATCTCGCTGCCGCTGCCTGTTTCACGCAGCTCAGCTCACACGGCAAAGGCCTTGTTTATAAAACCTGAGCAGTCAGCCTGGGCCTGGAGGGGCCTATGCAAAGCAGTCAGGGAACCGAAACCAAACTTCCTAGGTCCTGAGTACTGAAACTAAACAATATGTATTATCAGCCAAATATATTATCAGAGAAAGTAAATTTATAGTTTTCTGACTAGAAAAGAACCAGAAGTGACTTGGAATCTGTAGTATCACCTTGGCGCTACTCTGTCCCAGGTGAGAGGATTTTAGCAAACCAAGAGCTGGAGGTTTCACTCTGTGGTAATCCTTCTTTTTACATCGACAATTTTAAACTGAGATGGGAAATAAATGCCACAAGGAACACAGGACTCTCAGTCCGTCGCAGTTAACCTGTTTGGCTTGATTATTTCCTCTATCTCTGGTGGTACTAAAAAAAACCCAAACTCATTGCTATCGAGTTGATTTTGACTCACGGCAACCCTGGAGGACAGAGTAGAAGTGCCACGCAGAGTTTCCATGGTGCACATGGTGGATTCAAACTGCAGATCTTTTGATTAGCATCAGTGGCACTTAAGGATTATGGCTCCAGGGTTCCCTCTAATGGTACAGCATGTGCCAGTTCATTGCAGGATTCTGCCAGCAGATGGCGATAGCACACTCTCCAGAACGCCTGACTGTCTCCCTGGGAGAGCCTCTCGGCTGCTCAGTGGTCAGAGTCTCCTCTACCCTGATCTGAGACACCACAGGTATGCGGGCCAACTCCCAGGGCTTTCCTTTACCACACTTACACCCATATGGATAGGGTACCTACCGCCTCACTGACAGTGGATCTGAGGTCAACTTCAGTCTCAATATCAGCAAATAAAACTTCTTACCAAGTCAGAAGTGGGGAAGGGTTCTACTTACTAAGCACTGTCATGGAGACTGCTGGGATTTGTTTGTTTTGGTCATGCCAAAATATTGGCATGACAGAGAAAAACAATTAGCAGGTGGTCCTTCTCGGGCTGCAAAAGACAGCTGTCCTGTTCTCCCTGCTCACTTCCTTTCCATTTGCCCTCAGCCCTCACTCTGGGCTTCACTGTGTGGTCATTTGCAGTCCCATCTGACCCTAAGGTGACCTCAGTCATGACCCCCAAAGGCCTTTACTGCTGCACTGAAACAGAAACTCCTCTCTAGGCCAAAGGCTGGAGCCTTGATGCCCTGAGGACTCCTGTCCCTGCCTCCCAAGGAAGTTTATTTCTGAGAGAACACCTCGTAAGTGAGAAAAGACTAGATCCCTGTTTATCCTTGTACAAAATCAATGCAAGTTAAGCTTCCCCGAGGTATTTTAACAAAAAGAGACTCCCAGTATGAAACTGAAGATGGGAAAAGAAGTTCACTCAATCATAAGAACAAATTTTAAATGTAGTGTCTGCCCATTTTTTCTATTTGTATGAGTCAGAGCTTTATCTTCGTCAGAAGACAATTTTTAGCAAATCTATTTTGGCTTTGCTGAATCCCTCACATTCCCATTTCCCTAGTGTTCTTTGTGAGGCATCACCACGTCAATTTTTCACTCATACCTATTTTAACTTTCAAGATTCTCCTTTATAACAACACCCTCACCCAAACCGGGAACTCCATGGCTCCTCTATTTCATCACACTCACCGTGGAAAACGAATGCATTGAAAAATTCCACCATCCACGTATCTGTCTCCATGACCATAATTGGCTGGAGAAAAACATCTAATCATTCTGATTCATCTCAGCATAAATTTGAGGATCATTAATCCTGCCCCACAATTGTACTTCATTTACCTGGTTCTTGAGTTTCCACTTTTTCTTGTTTCTTTTGTATTCAAGTTTTAGGTACCTGCTTCTCATCCTCTGTTTCAGTAAAGGCCCTCCTTTTCTGTTTCCCAAAAGAGCTTCCATTAGCTTTGCCCCTGCATTTTTGGTCCACAGACATTTACATTCCCACATTTTGCTCTCCTTCCTTCCTTCCTTCCTTTCTGTTATTACAGACGAGCACACATCCACCCCCCCGCCCCAGGCCAGTCCCTCTGCTCCTGTACTGCTGTCCCCCACGTGGGCATTTCTTACCTCTCTTTTCTGAACTCTCAATGTTCCCCTCACATTAGCATCATTCCCGTCAGCACGGAATATCATTTTTCAAAACTTTCTTGATTTCACGTCTCCCTCCAGTTATGCCTTTTTCACTTTTCTCTTTTACCTTAATGTTCACAGAAAGAGTTGTGTGTATTCGCCAGACACAAGCCATCTCTCTCTCTAGCTCCTTGTGCTCCCTCTGTTGAAGGTGTTACCAACACCTTCTCATAGAAACTGCTCATAGAGGCTACTCTGAGATCCAGTAATGTGGGGTCTCACACTTGATTCTCATTTTTCAGCAAAATTTTCCTTATTCTTTGTTTTTGTGTAAAAGTGTGGACTTGTCTTTCAGTCTCATTAAAGAATGCTGTTGATAATAGGATCTCAGTTTCATCGAATCTGCAGATCGCTTTGGGTAGATTGCCATTTTTTCTGGTGTTGAGTCATCCTATCTATGAGCATGGTGCATTTTTCCGTTCATGTATTTCTCTTTTTGTTTCTTGCAACAGTGTGTTATAGTTTTCTTTGTATAGGTCTTTTATGTCCATGGTTAGATTTATCAGTAACTATTTTATCATTTGATGCGTGTTATAAATGGTATTGTTTTCCTGATTTCTTTTCAGAGTTCTGTTTGTTGATATTTTGTATTTTGTGATTTTTGTATGCCTACCTCTACCAAGCTACTGTGTTGAATCTTTCTATTAGTTTGAGTAAATTTCTGTGGATAATTTGGTTTCTTTTTGTATACAATCCTACCATGTGTAGTTAGGAATGGTTTTACCTCTTCTTTTTGAATTTGGATGCCCATTATTTATTATTCTTGCCTTATTGCCAATTCCATGACTCCATGGAAGAAAAGGGCTAGTGATCTGCTGTCTTAAATGTTATAGCCCCAAAACTCTGTGCAGCAATGCTTCCCTGTCACACGCAGAATCACCATGTGTTGGGCTCCACTCAAAGGCACAAGACAAGAAACAACTGTAAACAGATAATTGTCTTATTGAAACTACTCTACCCAAGGTCACTATTAACCTCCACCATGACAAATCCAGTGGTCACATCTCAGTCCTCATCCTGCCACATCCATTAGGGTCAGTTAACACAGCAGTAAGTAATTTCATACTCCTTGATACAATCTCTTCACTGAGCTGTAGGGTGTCTCATTATCTTCCTTGCAGCCCATCCACGTTACTTCTTCTCAGACACCTTCTGGTTCTCTGTCATCTCCCTTACTCAGAGGTCAGTCTCTGGCCCTGTGGTGTTCTCCATCTATTCAGCATTCATATAACTAATATCAGAATTAAATCTCCAGGTTGTATCTCTCCCCCCAATTCTAGACAGGTAATAGCTTACATGACACACATGTATGTCTAATATACAACTTCAGCATAAAATTTCTGATTTTGCTTTCCATATCCATGATTCCTATCTAAACAAATGTCTAGTCTAAACTTCCAGTTATTTAGAGTAAAACCTTGAAATATTCTTCTTATCGCTCCAACTCATACTTCTTGTCAAAATAATTAGCATACCACTCCACTGCTAAGGGTATCACCAAGGAAATCACCATTTCAATCCTGGATGATATTAACAGTTACCTATCTGATGTCTCTCCTGTCTTTGGTCCCCATAGGGAGACTATCAAATGACAAATCAGATCTTAGACCATTCTTGAAAGTGTTTCCACTGGTTCTGTAAAGCTGTGGAGACACAAATGTATGTCATTCATTGTCATAATCATCTACTGCTATTGTAACAGAAATAACAAAAGTTGATGCCTTAAAAATAGAAATTCATTTTTTCACAATCTGGGAGGCTAGAAGTCCAAATTTAGGTGAGCAGGTCCAGGGAAAGCCTTTCTCTCTTTTGTTGGTTCTAGGGAAAAGTCCTTGTTATCATTGTCCCCCCACTGTGGAGCTTCTCAACACAGAGATCCAGGGTCCAAAGAATGTCCTATTCTCCTGGCCCTTGTTTCTTGGTGATATGATGTTCCCTTGTCTCTCCCTTGCTTCTCTCTTCTATATCTCAAATGAATCTGGCTTGCATTCTAAATTAATCTTGTAAATTGAATCTACGTAAATTGAGCCAATAATCCCATCTCAGTAACATCATACAGTTAAGATTCAAAACACATAGAAAAATCACATCGGATGACAAAATGGTGAATAATTACACAATACTGGGAATCATTACCTAGCTAAATTGACAGATACTTTTCAGTGACGCAGTTCATGCCACTCATAGTATGAACTTCAATGACGTATGAAAAAGACTCATGCTGTAAGCAAACTTGCTAAGCTGACCTTGTACCTCTATTCTGTGATAAAAGAAAATACAACAGAAAAATAAATCTCTGTACATTGGCCTTGAGATATAAGTAACTTATAAACCTCCCTTCATAATAATTGATGTGTAAAGAAATGTAACATAAAATGTTAGATAGAATGTCTGCATGCCTTTAACAGCCAGTCCAAAAAAGAAAATTAGATGTAACCCCTGCATTCACTCTGGTGGAATAGGAAACAGTAGGATCTCTCTCTAGACTCTGAGATGCTACAAAGACTGATAAACTTTCAGAGATGAAAACTGAAATTGCCAACCACCACTGACTGTGGGCCTCTGCTATAAGGGACCTTGGTCAAAAACGAACTATCAATCAAGCCTTCCTCCCAAGAACACTTCTTTTTTCTTTTTTTTTTTAATGATTGGATGAAAATGTACATTTCCATATAAATTTGCATGCTGACCTACATGCAACTTCCACTGCTCTCCCTGCACGGTGACAGCACACTCTTTCTCTCTGCTCTATATGTGTCTTCTCCTCCCAAAAGTCTCCTATCTTCTCCTCTCCAACCATTCCTCTTCCTCCAGTATGAGGTTAACAGGATGACCTCCTGTAGATGCCTAGAACCATAAAGTGCCCACACAGTATGGTCATGCTGCATCACCAAGTCCAATCCATTGCTGTCTGAAAAGTTGACTTTCATTATGATTTATGGACAGGGGCCGCATCAGGGCCAGTGGCCTTGCTCCCGGGAGAACTCCGAGGCCCCTGGACCATCAATTGTAGTCTTTTAGTGGAGATCTCAGGGTGCACCCCTATTTATACTTGTGTAGCCAGTGAGACTCAACTTTTGTGAGCTCCATCGTGGCTATCACTGGTGGTAGCTGGGCACCATCTGGTTCTTCCAGTCACAAGTAGATGTAGATATCCACTCGCGTGGGTCTCTCTGTCTTCTCTTTCCCCCATGTCGTTATGGACCTTGGTGATCATCTGTTCCTGCTAAGTTGGGACCATTTGCTGCACCCTCAGATGGCAGCTTGGCAGCTTTTAAGACCCCAGGCACCACTCACCAATGTGGGATGAGGAGAGATGTCATTAGCAAAATGCTAGTTGTGTCAATTGGCCTCAACTTCCCCTGACAGCACGGTCCCCGGATCCCTTGCCCCAGCTACTCTGTCCTTGCAATATTGGGTTAAGATGGGAGGAGTACACAAGTTGTGTTGTAGTCCCATTAATATCGATCTTCTTACTAATGTGTGCTGTCACCAGTTTCACCCACCCAAATTTCTAACAACTATCTAATCTAAACTCTCCCGCTTCACCCTCCCGCCCTCCCCACCCTTGCAGCCGTCAAAGAGTCTTTTCTGTTATGCATAAATCTGCTTTTTAAGTTCTTATAGTAGGGGTCTCATACAATATTTGTCCTTCCGTCGCTGACTACTTTCACTCAACATGATGTCCTCCAGTTGAAACCAGTTTAAGAGATGTTTCCTGCTATCATCGTTGTTCTTTATCATTGCATAGTGTTCCTTTGAGTATATATACCATAATTTACCTATCCATTCTTCTGTTGTTAGGCATCTGGGTTGATTCCATCTTTTTGCTATTGTGGACTGTGCTGCAATGAACATTCGTGTGCATGAATCAGTTGGTGTGAATGGCCTTGATTCTGTAGGATATATTCCAAGAAGTTGAATTACTGTGTCAAATGGTTTATCGATATTCATTATTTTAAGTAGTGCCAGATTGCTTTCCAAAGAGGTTGCACCATTTTTCAATCCCACCAACAGTGTAGAAGAGTTCCAATCTCTCCACAGCCTTTCCAGCATTTAGTGTTTTGCATTTTTTGGATCATGGCCAACCTTGTTGTGGTGAGATGTTATCTCATCATCATTTTATATTTGACTGTCTTTAATAGCTAATGATCGTGAGCATGTCCACATGTGTTTTTTATCTGCCTGGATCTCCTCTTTAGAGAAGTGTCTGTACATCTCCTTTGCCCATCACTTAATGTACTTAATTGGATGATTTATCTTTTTCTTATAGATTGGGTAGCCATGAGTCGGATCTGACTCGACAGCACTTGGCTAGGCTTGGCTATAGATTATGGAGATCAGGCATCCGTCTCACAAATAGTTGCCAAATATTTTTTCCCATTCTGTAGATGGCCTTTTAATTCTTTTAATAGAGTCTTTGGATGAGCAAAAGTTATTGATTCTTAGTAGTTCCCATTTACCTATTTTCTCTTCTATTGTTTGTGCTTTGTTTGACAGATTTTGGAGTCTGTATGTTGTGTATTAAACCTTCCATTGTTGTTCCTACTTTTTCTTGGATGAGCTTTATTGTTTTAGTTCTGACATTTAGGTCTTTTATCCAGTTCGAGTTGGTTTTTGTATAAGGTGTAAGATATGGGTCTTGTTTTAATTTAATGCAGATAGACATCCAATTTTACTAGCACCATTTGTTGAAGAGATTGTTTTTACCCCAGTTTAATGTCTTAGGGCCTTTGTCGAATATTAACTGTTCATAGGCAGATGATGTCATCTCTGGGGTCTCGATTCTGTTCCACTGATCAATCTGTCTGTTTCTGTACCAGTATCAGGCTGTTTTGACTACTGTGGCAGTGTAATAGGTTCTAAGGTTGGGTAATGAGAGGCCTTCCAGTGTGTTCTTCTTCTTTAGTAATATTTTACTTATACGGGGCTTCTTCCCTTTCCAGAAAAAGTTGGTAACTTGTTCTTTCATCTTATTAAAAAATGTCACTGGAACTTGTATTGGGATTGCATTATATAAGTAGGTTGCTTTGGGTAAAATGGACATTATTACAATGGTAAGTCTTACCACGAGCAGGGTAGGTTTTCCCATTTATGTAACACTCTCTTAGTTCCTTGTAGAAAGGGTTTGTGGTTCTCTTTGCAAAGATCTGTTATTTCTCTGGTTAGATTTATTCCTACATACTTTATCTTCTTAGGGGCTATAGTAAATGGTATTGACTTGGTGATTTCTTCCTTAATAATCTCATTGTTGGTATAAAGGACTCCTACTGATTTACTTATGTTTATCTTGTATCCTGAGACTTTGCCAAACTTCTCTAACTTTTTGAGTAGTTCCTTATGGATTCTTTGGGATTCTCTGCATATACAATCATATCATCTGCAAATAGGGAGATTTTTAGTTCTTCTTTGTGAGGCAGATACCCTTTATACCTTGGTCTTGTCTCATTACTCTGGCTAGAACTTCTAGTACAATGTTGAATAGAAGAGGTGAGAGTGGGCATCCTTGTCTAGTTCCTGTTCTCAAAGGAAACTGTTTCAGTCTCTCTCCATTCAGGATGACGTAGGCAGTTGATTTTGTATAAACGGCCCTTATTGCATTGAGGGATTGGCCATCTATTCCTATTTTGCCGAGAGTTTTTAACACATATGGGTGTTGGACTTTATAAATTGCCTTTTCTACATCAATAGACAAGATCAGATGATTCTTGTCTTTTCTGGTATTTATGTGGTTGATCACTTTAATTGTTTTTCTGATGTTGAATCAGCCTTGCATCCCTGGTATGAATCCAACTTGGTCATGATGGATTATTTTTTGGACATGTTGCTGTATTCCATTGGCAAGAATTTTGTTGAAGATATTTGCATCTAGATTAATAAGTGATATCGGTCTGTAGTTCTCCTTTTTGGTTGGGTCTTTCCCTGGCTTTGGTATCAGGGCTATGCTGGCTTCATAGAATGAATTTGGGAGTATTCCATCCCTTTGTATGTTGTAAAATGGTCTCAGTAGTATTGGAGAAAACTCTTCTGTAAAAGCTTGGTAGAATTCTACAGTGAAGCCATCTGGGCTTGGGCTTTTTTTGGTTGCCAGTTTTTTTGATGATTTTTTCAGTTTCTCCCTTTGTGATGGGTTTATTAAGTTGTTCTCTGTCATCTTGTGATAATTTTGGTAGGTGTTATGAATCTAGAAATTTGTCCATTTCCTCTAGGTTTTTGAATTTGTTAGAGTACAGTCTTTCACAGTATTCAGCTATGATATTTTTGATTTCTGCTGGATATGTTTTGACAACTCCACTCTCATTTCTTTTTTGTTTCCTTTCCTGTTTTTCTTTAGTCAGTTTAGCTAATGGTTTGTCAATGTTGTTGATCTTTTTAAAATAACCAGCTTTTGGTCTTTTCAATTTTTTCAATTGTTCTTCTGTTCTCTAATTCATTTAGCTCTGATCTTTATGATCTGTTTTCTTCTGGTGCCTGAGGGGTTCCTCTGTTGTTCTCTCTCTACTTAGGGTCAGTTCTTTGATTTGGTTTATTTCTTCCTTCCACATATGTGCATTTATGGAGATAAACTGACCTCTGAGCACTACTTTGGCTGTATCCCATAGGTTCTGGTAGGAAGTGTTTCCATTCTCATTAGAATCCATAAATTTCTTTATTTCACCCTTGATTTCCTCTATAACCCATGGTTTTTTGAGCAAGGTGTTGTTTGCTTTCCATGAGTTCCACTTTCAATCTATGTTTTTTCTGCTATTGATTTCAACTTTTATGGCTTTGTGATCTGAGAAGACATTTTGCATTAATTTGATGGTGTGAATTTTGTTGAGAATTGCTTTATGTCCTAATACATGGTCAATTCTGGAGAGTATTCCATGTGCACTGGAGAGCATGTAGTTGTTTGCTGATGGATAGAAAGTTCTGTATATGTTGATGAGGTCTAGATGATTAATTGTGGCAATAAGGTCTTTTGTGTCTTTATTGAGCTTTCTTCTAGATGATCTGTCCAATATTGAGAGCGGAGTGTTGAAGTCTCCTACTATTATAGTGGAGTGATCTATCTCATTTTTCAGTGTAGTCAGTGTTTCTTTGACATATTTAGGTGCTCTAATATTAGGATCCGACTTGACGGCACTTGGCTGGCAATATTAGATGCATAAATATTTAATATTGTTAAGTCCTGCTTGTGTATTGAAACTTTCGGTAATAAATAGTGTCCACCCTTGTCCACGATGGTGGATTTTGCATTAAAATCAACTTTATCTGAGATGCCATACCTGCTCTTCTTTGTTCATTGTTAGCTTGATATATATTCTTCCATCTTTTGATTTTCAGTTTGTTCATATCTTTAGGTGTAAGGTGAGTTTTTTATAGGCAACATACAGATGGATCATGTCTTTTGATACAAGATGTCACTCTATGTCTCTTTACTGGAACATTCAGTCCGTTCACATTCGATGTAATTATTGATAGGCATGTCTTCAGTGCTGCCATTGTGATATGTTTATTTTTGTGTTCTTGTTTTCCCTGTTGTTCTTATTAATCTATTCTGTGATCTTCTTCTTTGTGAGTTCATTTTTCACCCTTTTCAGGGTTGGTTTTGTGGTTGTTGAGACTCCTGTATTACTTGTCTTGATATGGTATGTTGCTTCTTTATTGTGCTTTATGGCTGCCCTTATGATCCGGCTTAATAAACCATATATAACCCCAATTTTGATTGCTACCAGTCTTGTCAACTTCCTCTCCATCTGGAAGGAATATAACGACTGTACTACGTCCCTCTTTTTAATATGATGATATCATAGTTTACATGATATGATCACTAGATCGTTTCTTTCACTATTACAGCTTTGATTGTGTTTGGAGCCTTCCCTAACTGAATAGGATTCTGGATAATGTGTCCTTCTAAAATACAAAGTTAGTGGTTTCATTCTTCCAAGCTAAGAGAGATTCTTTCAGTATTTCTTGTAGCTTTGGTTTGGTTTTTACAAAGTCTCTGAGTTTCTGTTTATCTGCGAATGTCTTAATTTCATTTTCCTATTTGAAAGATAGTTTTGCAGGATTTATATTTCTTGGTTGGAAATTCTTCTCCTTCAAGGCTTTGAATGTGTCATGCCACTGTCTCCATGCCAGCATCATTTCTGCAGAGAATTCTGATGAAAACCTACAGGGTTTCCCTCTGAATGTTAGCTTTGCTTTGAGTCTTGCTGTCTTTAAGAGTTTCTGCTTAGGTTTCATTTTTTTGAGCTTGATTATAATATGTCTTGGAGTTTCTATTGAGATCTATATTGAGTGGTGTTCAATACATATCTTGGATATATTCTCTTCTTTCATAATTTCTGGGAAGTTTTCTGTCAGCAGCTCAGCCACAATACTGTCTGTGTTCTCAGGTGTCTTGCCCTGTTGAGGAACTCCAATTAGTCATAGATTATTCTTCTCAATAGAGTCCCACATGCTTCTTAATGCTTTTTCATTTTTCTTTTTCTTTTTTCAGATTTTTCCTCATAGATGCTGGAGTCAGTGGCTCTGTCTTCCAAATCAGAAATTCTCTTTTCCATTTGTTCCATTCTGTTCTTGGCTTTGAATTGAAGTTTCTATGTCTTTGAATTTGTTCCTGATCTGTTGGATTTCAGAGTACTGATGTTCCATCAGATTGAACAGTTTGCTTAGTTTTTCATTTCGCTCTGATGCGTTTTGTATAACATCTAGTAGGACTCTGTATATAATTCTTTTGTATTCACCTTCTGATAGTTTCAGAAAAGCTTCTTTGTCTGTGAAGTTCTGAGGTGGTTTCTTTTGGGGGCCTTCTGATGCCATGGGTGACTTCTGGGTTACTATCCTCTCCAACATGTGCTACGTTTTGGGTTTCGTGTGGGTCAATAGTGGCTGGGAGAGATTCCATGAAGATGTACTGCAGTTGTTTCTGTAGGCCGTCTTAAGATGAGACGCAAAAAGTATCTGGCAACTTCCAAAGTCAGTCAGGTTTTCAGGTGTCCACGTCCCTCTTCCCAGCTGGCAAAGTAAACACCTCTATATAGAACACCTGATGCCATGAGTCAGATCTGACTCGACAGCACTTGGCTGGATGTTATAAACTAGCTCAAAATTAAAAAAGGCTACTGGCCTGCCAACTTCTGCTGTTGGGTCCCAGCTGTAGGTGATATTGTGTAGAATTCTGCTTTTCTGTTGGAGAAGTAGTCTCTTCTGGGTAGGCACTGCCTCCCAGCCCAGGAATTAGTTCCAGCTGAGGCTTCCGTATGGGTGACCCTGCCTCCCAGCAAAACAAGATGGCGTCCCACATAGGCTCTCCAGCCAGCTGGGACCAGCTGTGGATAGAGAGGCCAAGAGTGTCAAAATGCCCAGAGTCCATAGCCTCCAGTGCTGGGCCCCGGTCCCAGTTGACACTGTGCAAAACACCATCTCTCTGCTAGAAAAGCACTCTCCCACCAGCAGGAGCCACCTCCCAGCTGAAGAACCAAGTGCAGCCGGGGCCTCTGCCTAGGCTTCTCATTTTCTCAATAGGCCAGAGGAGCAGAGGTGTATAGAGTCCAAAGCCAGTCTCTCAGAACCTGGCAATTACAACTGCTGATCCCACCAGCCATGCATCCGAGACCAGCAGCCAGTCAAGTCCCAGTTCTGCTCGCCAGCCAAGACAGAGGAAAAAAAAATTGAAATGGTGAGTTAACTTTGGTCTGTGCATGTGCGTGCTCACTGAGAGTGGGGTCAGTGAAAAAGAGGAAGTTTTGCGTTCAGTGGTATGAAGTCCAAATTAACAGCCCTATGCCACATCCCGGGGCTCACCAGGTGTCCAGAAGGCTCCGTTTAACTATCATTTCAGGTCTTGGTTTCCAGAGGAATTTAGGGAGACATGCTTTTAGTCCACCATCTTGACTCTGCCCCCCCGAGGGATAAATTTAAAGAGCAATTGACAATTTATTAAAAAAAAATACCTCGGAAAGCTATCATATGTTTCTATAGTGACAGGGCTAATGAATTAGGGATTGGCCTTTGAAACAATGAATGCCACAGAAAGAAACAGAAAGAGAAGGAAAGGGCAGTGCAGTGAGAGGTTAGAGCAGGAAAACACCTCCACTGACTTTAGCCAGGAAGGCTTATTTGGAAAACAAGATCCATAGAAGGAAGAGTAAGGTAGGAATAGCGCCTTCTGTGAGGGAGCTTTTCAAAGTAAAGGGCCCCGATTTAACATGGAATTAGGACCAGAGTCATGAGGGGTAATTGCAGAGAGAGGAAAAAGTCCAGGACAACAAGGATTTAAAATGGGAACATTCTAGGGTCAAGAAGGCTCAGTGAAGAGAGAATTGACCTTTCAGGGTAGAAATCTTCCTTGTGTAACATGCAGTTTCCTAAGATATAAATATTCCTGACAAAACCTGTAAGTAATCGTCACTCTTTTTTTCTTCTCTCATTTACCACAAAATGGATCCAGAGCAAGCTATATTCTTTAATTTTCTCCTGGATACTACAAACATTCTAAGAAAGAATCAGAGATGCGTTCTTGGGGGCAGTCAGAGGAAGTGTGCATGTTCAGGGCTGAGCAGAAAGGAAGCAGGTGCTACAGTGAACACCCACAGGCCTACAGCCTTGGGGAGGAGGTTTGTGTTCGAGCCTGAAGCACTGTGGGAGGTGTGTCATAATTTTGCTGACAATAATAAGATGCGGCATCTTCAGCCTGGAAGCTGCTGATGGTGAGAGTGAAGTCTGTCCCAGACCCACTGCCACTGAACCTGTTAGGGATCCCAGATTCCCGGTTAGAAGCACGATAGATGAGGAGCTTAGGAGCCTGTCCTGGTTTCTGCTGGTACCAGGATAAGTAGTTGTAGGAGCCAGATGTAAGACTCTGACTGGATTTGCATTGGATGGTGACCGTCTCTCCTGGAGATGCAGCCAGAGAGGCTGGAGACTGGGTCATCACGATGTCTCCACTGACACCTGCAGTCAGAGTGGACAGTTAGCATGCATACAAACATGCACACACTTTTTTGTAGGCACATAAAAATATCACACTAATGCAACAATATCTAGTGATATTACATATCAACACATAATTAGTTCTATTATGCCAATAGCCATCATTCCCCACTATGTCTTAAAATCATTTTTCAGCTCAGCAAGGATGCTACTCTAGAGGCAGTGAAGCACTTTTCATTCTCACCGGAGGCCCAGAGCAAGACGGACGTGAGGAGCAGAGTCTGTTGCACCATCTTGCTGGCCATTCCTGTATGATACAGCTCGGCTCCCATGGCAAAGGCCTGTTTATAAATTCTGAGCAGTCAGCCTGGGGCTGGAGGGCCCTATGCAAAGCAGTCAGTGAACTGAAACCAGATTTCCTGGGCAGTGAGTGGTGAAACTAACCATTATGTTTAATGAGCCAAATATATTAGCAGATAAAGTAAATTTATAGTTTTATGAGTAAATGGGCACAGAAATGACTTGAAACCTCTGATACAAACTCTGCTCTACTCTGGCCCAGATGAGAGAATATTAGCAAACCAAGAGTTGGAGATTTCTCTATGGAGTAATCCTTCTATTTACGTCTACAATTTTAAAATGAGATGGGAAATAAATGCTACAAGCAACACAGGCCTGTCTATCCATCACAGTTAACCTGTTTGGCTTGATTATTTCTTCTATTTCTGATGGTACTGAAAAAAAAAAAAACCACCATTCCTGTCGAGTTAATTTTGACTCACAGCAACCCTGGAGGACAGTGTAGAACTGCCACACAGAGTTTCTATGCACTGCAGACCTTTTGGTTACCAGCAGTGGCCCTTAACCATGATGGCCCCAGGGTTCCCTCTAATGGTACAGCAGGTGGCAGTTCATTGCAGGATTCTGCCAACAGTCCCCAGAACCCGTGACTGTCCTCAGCGCCTCCGTCAACAGAATGGTCACAGTCTCCGCTTCACGGATCTGAGGCACCACAGGTGTGGGGGCCAACTCCAAGGCTTTCGTTTAGCACACTTCCACCCATGTGGATGGGATGCCTGCTGGCTTCCGTGACAGTGGATCTGAGGCCAACTTCAGTGTCAACATCAGCAGATACAAACTTCTGACCAAGTCAGAGGTGGGGAAGGGTCTTACTCGCTAGGTGCTGCCACAGAGACTGCTGGGATTTATTTGTTTTGATCATGCCAAAATATTGGAATGACATAGAAAAAGAATTGACAGCTTGTCCTCCTGTGGCTGCAAAACATAGCAGGTCTTCTGTTCTCCCTGCTCACTTCTTTCCCATCTGCTCTCAGCCCTCACTCTGGGCTCCACCATGTGGCTATTTGCAGTCCATCTCACCCTTTCTATCCTGACCTCAGTCATGACCCACAAAGGCCTTTACTGCTGCCCCCAAACAGAACCCGGCTCTCTAGGCCAAAGGCTAGAGCCATGATACCCTGACGATTCCTATCCCTGCTTCCTGCTGAGGTTTATTTCCGAGAACACCTCAGAAACGAGAAAAGACTAGATGCCTGCTTGTGCTTATATAAAAGCAATGCAAATAAAGCTTTCCCAAAGGTATTTTAACAAAAAGAGACTCCCAGTGTGAAACTGAGGAAGAGAAAATAAGTTCCCTCAATCATAAGAAAGAAAATTAAATGTAGTATCTGCTCCTTTTTTCTGTTTGTATGAGTCAGAATTTTATCTTTGTCAGAACACACTGTTTAACAAGTCTATTTTGGCTTTGCTGAGCCCTTCATGTTCCCGTTTCCGTACTTCTTTTTGTGAGGTATCACCATGTCAATTTTTGAGTCGTGCCCATTTTAACGTTCAAGATTCCCCCTTATAACAATGCCCTCACCCAAACCAGGAACTCCATGGCTCCTCCCTTGCTTCAGCACATTTACATTGGAGAACCGGAACGCTTGGAAAGATTCCACTATCCATGTATCTGCCTCCACATCCTTAATGTGGCAGGATAAAATCTTCTAATTGTTCTCATTCATCTCAGCATTAATTTCTCCAGAATACTTCTTGATAATCGTTAATCCTGCCCCACAATCGTACTTCATTTACCTGGTTCCTGAGTCTCCACTTTTTCTCTTTTCTTTTGTCTTCAACTTTTAGCACTGGCTTCTCATCCTCTGTTTCAGCAAATGCCCTCCTTTTCTGTTTCCTAAAACAGCTTCCATTAGCTCCTCTCCTGCATCATCTGGTCCACAGATATCTACGTCCCCACATTCTGCCTTCTTTCCTTCCTATTACTGTAGATGAGCAGACAGCCCTCCTCCTCTCTGAGGCCAGTCCCTCTGCTCGTGTACCACTTTCCCATACAAGGATATTTCTTACCTCTCTTTTTCTGAACTCTCAATGCTCCCCTCACCTCAGCATCATTCCCATCAGCATGAAACATTATTTTTCAAAACCCTGTTGATTTTACATCTCCCTCCAGTTACATCTTTTTCATTTTTGTCGTTTACCTTAATGTTCACTGAAAGAGTTGTGTGTATTAACCGAACACAAACCGTCTCTCCCTCTAGCTCCTAGTGTTCCCTCCATTGAAGGTGTTACCATCATCGTCTCATAGTAACTACTCATAGAGCCTGTTGTGAGATCAAGTAATGTGGAGTCTTGTACTTGGTTCTTATTTTTCGGCAACATTTTCCTTATCCTTTCTTTTCATATAAAGTTGCTAACTTGTTTTTTACTCTCATTAAAGAATGCTGTTGATAATTGGATCTGGGTTTCATCATATCTGCAGATGATTTTGGGTGGATTGACATTTTCTCTGGTGTTAAGTCTTCCTGGTTATAAGCACGGTGCATTTTTCCATTAGTGTATTTCTCTTTTTCTTTTTGCAATAATGTTTTATAGTTTTCTTTGTATAGGTCTTTTAGGTCCCTGGTTAGGTTTATTAGTAAGTATTTTATCATTTGCTGCCTCTTATAAATGGTACTGTTTTCCTGATTTCAAAGTTCTGTTTGTTGTTATTTAGGTGTCCAAGTTACTTTTGCATGCCTAACGGCACCAAGCTGCTGTGCTGAATCTTTCTGTTAGTAGAAGCAGCTTTCTTGTGGATAGTTTGGGTTCTTTCTGTATACAATCATGTCACGTGCAGTTAGGGATGCTTTTACTTCTTTGTTTTCAATTTAGTTGCACCTTACTTGTTTTTCTTGACTTATTATCGATTCCATGACTCCATGGAAGAAAAGGGCTAGTGACCTGCTGCTTTAAATTTTATAGCCAAAATACTCTGTGGAAGAATGCTTCCCTGTCACATAGAGAATCAACATGAGTGCGGATCCACTTAAAGGTACAAGACAAGAGAAAATAATTGTAAATAGATGTTCGCCTTAATGAACCTCCTCTACCTAAGGTCACTTTTGACCTCCTCATTGACAAATCCAATCGTCACATCTCAGTCCCCACCTTACCACACTCATCAGTGTCAATTAACCCCATGGTAACACTGTGCTCGTCAGACAATCTCTTCACTGAGCTGTAGGGTGTCTCACTATCTTGTTTGTATCCCGTCCACATTGCCCCTTCTCTGACACATTTTGTGGTTCTTTTTCATCTCCCTGCCTCAAAGCTCAGCCTCTGGCCCTGTGGTATTCTCCATCTATTCAGCATTCACTTAATTAGTATTGGAATCAAATCTACAGTCCACATGTCTTCCCTGAATTCCACACAGGTAATAGTTTACATGACACACCTGTGTGTCTAATACACAACTGGAATAAAAAACTCCTGATTGTGTTCTGCATACACATGATTTCTACCTAAATAAATTTCAACTCTAAACTTTTAGTTATTTAGAACAAAACTTTGAAATATTCTTCTTATCACTCCACCTTATATTGCTTGTCAAAATAATTAGCATACTGCTCTCTATTTTCAAATTGGGCACACCTCATCACTCCACTGCTAATACTATCACCAAGGAAATCATCATTTCCATCCTGGATGATATTAGTAGTCTCCTATCTGATGTCTCTCCTGTCTTTGGCCCCCAGAGAGAATCAAATGGCAAATCAGATCATAGACTTTATTTAAAAGTGTTTCCAGTGGTCCCTGTAAAGCTCTGGAGAAACAAATGCATGCTGCTCGTTGTTGTAGTCATCTGCTGCTGTTATAACAGAAATTCCAAAAGTGGATGCCTTAAAAAGATAAATTTATTCTTTCACAGTCTGGGAGGCTAGAAGTCCAACTTTAGGGAAACAGGTCCAGGGAAAGTCTTTCTGTCATTTGTTGGCTCTAGGGAAAGGTCTTTGTCGTCAGTGCTCTGCTCCTGTGGAGGTTCACAGCACAGGGACCCAGACTCCAAAGAATGTCCTATTCTCCTGGCCCTTGTTTCTTGGTGGTGTGATGTTTTCTTGTCTCTACCTTGCTTCTCTCTTTTATATTTGAAAAGAATCTGGCTTGCATTCTAAACCAATCTTGTAAGTTGAATTGACGTAAATTGAGCCAATAATCCCATCTCATTAACATCTTAGAGATAGGATTCACAAGACATAGAGAAATCACATCAGATGACAAAATGGTGAATAATCAGTCACAAAATATTGGGAATCATTACCTAGCCAAGTTGACAGATATTTTGGGTTGACAGAATTCAACTCATTGCACTCATAGTAGGAACTTTAGTAACCTATGAAATAGAATCCTGCTGTAAGGAAACTTGCTAACCTGACCTTACACCTCTATTCTGTGATAAAAGAAAATACAAAAGAAGAAGAAATTCTTGTAAGTTAGCCTCGGGATATATGTAACTTGTGAGCCTCCTTCATAATCACTGACATAGAAGATGCAACATAGAATGTTAGATATGATGTCAGCAAGCCTTTAGCAGCCTGTCTAAATAAGAAAATTACATATAACCCCTTGAATACATTCAGGTGGAATGGGAAAAGGCAGGATATCTCTCTATAGACTCAGAGATTCTCCAAAGACTGACACTGTTTCAGAGATGGAAACTGAAATTGCCGGCCAGCACTGACTTTGGGCCCCAGCTATGGGAGACCTTGGCTGAAAATGACCTATCTGTCAAGGCTTCTTCCCAAGAATGTTTCTTAGTGACAGGTGTATGGAATGTGAAATTAGGACGCGAGCCATTAGACTAACCCTGTATTATCCTGCTTCTCTGGTTCTGAATGAATGCCTTGTGGTCTCTCTGTGAATACCTGGGAAGAACTAAATGAGTTTATGAGTAATAAGCTTGAGCACATATTGTTTTAAAATAAAATCCTTTATGAAAAAACCCATATTTTTATCATATTATTAAAATAAAACCTAAAATATTAGGTAACCTAAAAAATTTCTACACAGCGAGAATCCTCATAATTTCTTTGGCTTTGTCTCCCTCTCCTCTTCCCTTTGCAAATCCCCTTGAGCAGCACTGGCTTTCTTGCTTCTTTCCCAGCATGCCCGTCACATTTCTGCTTGAAAATGTAGTGTTTTATCTAAGCAGAACTCTTTTGACTGGGATATTCCTATGATGTATCTTCACCAACAGTGAGACTGATGAAACTTTACCCTCAGGGCAGACTTCCATCACCATCTATTTTTCTGTGGTTGCAAAATTGTCCCCAGTGTTATATACCTCCTCATAACCCTGCTTTTTTATTGTTTTATTTTTAATAATGTAACTTTCTAGCTCCCCTCTTACGAGGTTGGGACTATTTGCCCTCTTCCTGGACATGACCTGTTTGTGTGAACTGTGTTGGTACATAGAGGAAATAAAAGAGACAGTGTGCCACGGTAGAGGCTAGGCTTCAAGAGGCCTTATGTTTTTGACTTTCTGTTTAGAACCCTGCCAACTGCTACTAGAACAAATAAAGATCAGAGACATTTCACCAGGACACCTCAATAGCCCCATCTGATGCCTAGCCAAGTACAGATACGTTAGAGATATGAAAAATCCTTGAGTCTTTCTAGATCATCTAGCAGCCAGTTGGTCTGTGAGGTAGCTGTAAGTGCATAACGCAACTTAGGCAAGATCATCTGAGACTAACTAAACAAAACCATGTATTTTTCTATCTCACATAGAATAAACATAATAGCCATAAAAATGCTTCTTGTTTTATCCACTGGGTTTTTGTGAGGGTTCATCACGTGACAATAGCTAACTGATACATCAGCCTAATTTGAATTCCTACCCACTCTTATTGCTGAAAGTTTTTATTATCTCCTCTGCTTTATTTTTTTTGTTATTGTTGTATAAGCTAAGTGCCTTCCAATTGGTATTGACTTACAGTGATCTTATATACAATGGAATGAAACACTGCCTGTCCCATGTCCAGAAAGATTGCTTCTGTGCTGGAACCCATTGCTACAGCCACTGTGTCAATTTTATCTTGGTGAGGGGTCTTCCTCCTTGTCATCAGCGCTGTACTCTGTGAAACATGATGTCCTTCTCCAGGGACTAACAACATATCCAAAGTATATGAGAGTAGTCTCACTATCTCTGCTTCTAAGGATCTCTCTGGTTGTATTTCTTCAAAAATTTCTTCATAGAACTGACAAGATGATATGAGAAATATTTTATTTATTTGTGCATGAGTTTATTGTTATTATTGTTATTACTTTCCCTCTAACTAGATTGAAAATAGGTATGTTTCTGAATCACACAGTAATTGAATTATAGTAGATTTCAAAACCATAATTTCCTTCAGTCTCTAAATTAGACACAGGAGCCCAAGAGATGAATTTAAATATGGCAATTAAAGAGAAAAACAACATGCCACAGGCTTCTGGAATGATAGGGCTAATAAGGTAGAACCTGACCTTTGAAAGAACGAGTGTCACACGAAGAGAAAGCATTAGTAGACATGAGATAGAAGATACAGGGCCAACGTGGCAGAGGCTTCCTGTGATACCTTTAATAGCAAAGAACCAAAAGAACAAGTGAATTGATTATGTATGGTATTCTAACAGCCTGAACATCAAATGGAAAGTTGTCAAGTCCTATGAAGCAATGGGAAAGGAAGAGTACTTCCAGAAGTACATTGGGTTGGTCAGACCTCACCTGTTGTGAACTGGCTGCATCCAGCATGGAGAGCGAAATGGTATTATTTGTAGGGCATTCTTCTTAGAGTCAAAGAGCAGCAGAAGTTCACTCAAGACCTCATAACCAGTGAAAAATGGCCCTTGACTAAAAATATCTAAGTGACTGGCACCTATCTATTGCTCTTGGATCTAAATCTTTCCCTCAGGAGACACCTCTCCCCTTTTTCTCAGTACTTTGCCCTCTCCTCTCTGCACTACATCCAGATTTACAATCTGATGACATCAACTGAACCAGAAGTAGGACTCCTGAACCCCACACTGAGCCACTCTCCTAAACATAGAGAGGGGACAATTTAAAACATAAGGAGAAGGTCGTAGGATCTGCCTACTGATTTGAACAGGAAATTCAGGTTAGGAATAGTTCCTTCACCCAGATTCAGAAATAAGGATACTTGTAATCCTCACAGACACTCAGGGAGAGCTGTTAGCCCCTTTCTTTCTTAGCACTTGCGACCAGAAACCTTCACTTATACGAATTATGTCTGCCCATCTAGGACAGTAGGTAAGAGCCTGCGCCACACATTTGGTATCTGACTACCTGGACACCGGAGATGAATCTGTACAAGAGAAGTAAATGGACTCCTGGTCTCAGATGTGTAGTAACAGCTCTAACAGCTTGGTGACAAGACATTAGAAATTCAAAGGCACCAATAATCAAAATAGCAGACATGATGAGCCTATCTAAACATTTTGAAACAAAAGAAAACAAGAAGCTTGAACACAGTAAGTGAACATAAGGTAAATAAATCAAACAACTTACTGAAAGCTCAGAAACAACAGTCCATATCAAATCTCTTAAAAAGGGAGAACATATGGCTTTAGAAATCTCCCCAAACAAAGAATGAAAACATTTTCCAGATGGAGAGACTTCTTGGAATTATCAGAGGTAGAATACAAAATTTAGTATTTAGAACTTTTTAAGAGATAAGGAAGGAGATGACAAAAAACACAGCAGAGCATGTGATAAATTGAACAGGCTGCAAGTGCCCACACAGTGGTCAAAATTAGAAATTCAGAAAATTAGTAATACAAGTACAGAGTCACACAATGCAGCAGAAAGGCAAATACAGAGAAATGAAGCAATAGGAGGCTGTTCTAGTGAAACTGAAATTAAAGCACGTGATACTAACATGTTTGAGGGAAATTCAAATAGAGAAGTGAACGAAAATCAGGAAACACTAGTAGTTATGTGAGACTCTATCAAGAGGAAGAATTGACAAATGACTGGAGTACCAGAACTGGGGTAGGGGAGGATCACAGAAATACAGACAGAATTGTCAAAGATTTGTTGACAGAAAACTTCCTTGATATCACAAAAGATAAAAAAAATCTGTCCTAGGTGCTCATTGAACTCACAGAAGTTAGATCCCAGAAGAAAGACACTAGAAGAAAGACACTATGACGTATTAAAATCAAAATTGTGGGAGCTGAAGATAAGGAGACATTTTTTTTAAAGTGGCTAGTGATAAATGAATAATAACTTAGAAAGAAAAATCAATAAAACTAAACTTGGAATATTCATCAGAAACCATGCAGGCAAGATGGCAATGGGATGACATGTACAAAAACCTTCAAGGAAAATAATGACTAGCATAGACTTATATGCCTGGAAGACTTGTCTCTGAAATATGATTTTGAAATTAGGACATTTCCACCATAAATCATATTGGAGGTCAACTCTTCAGAGAGGAATGGATGGGACTTGTTGAAACAGAGTGACCATACTGTGTGTGCATTTTATGGTTCTACGCATCTATGGGATGTTGTCCAGCTGACCTCTTATTGGAGGCAGGGGAGAGGGAGGAGGGAAGGGGACAGAAGATTGTTAGGAGGATATGACATGTACAGAATGGAGAGGAGGAGTGTGCTGTCACCTGGCAGGGAGAGCAGTGAGAGCTGCACATAGGCGGGTGTGTGAATTTGTATGGGATTGTACATTTTCACTCAGTCACAATAAAAAAAAAAAAAAGAAATCAGGACATTTCCAGATAAACAGAAATTTAGGGAATTTGCAAAAACCAAACCAAAATTATAAGAAATACTAAAGGGAGTTCTTTGGTGAGAAAATCGGTAACACAAGACCAGAACACAGAATAGAGCAATTGGATATCAATCCAAAGAGTGGAATCAGAAAAATAAATCATAGGAAAAACACTGAAAATAGGGAGACAGATGTCATTATGTAGACATCATAGCAAAAAATGAGACTCAAATGATAATGTAGTAATAGATCTTTCATATGGAGAGGAGGTCAAAGTGATATGAAGAAATTAAAGACTGGTTTAAGTTCAGAAAAGTAGGGGTAAACATTAAAGTAGTTACAAGAAAATTGTCAGTGCTGTGCATCAAGATTAAAAACAAGAAACACATGAAGTCTCAGTATATACAAAGCCAACAGCATTGAAATTGATGTAAGGAGCTCATAAAGAGAAAGGATTCATGACAGAAAACTAAATGGATCAAAGCAATTGCTTTAATGGGCAAAAAAGGCATGAAAATGATAGAGTCAACCTCATACTTATGGATAATCATGCTGAATGTAAATGGATTAAATGCATTAATAAAGAGATGGAGAATGGCTGGCTGGATAAAAAATAACCCATGTGTACCTACGGGAGACACACCGTAGACTTAAATACACGAGTAAACTAAAATTCAAAGGATGGAAAAAATATATCAAGCTAGCCACAATCAAAAATGAGCAGGGATGACAATATTAATCTCTGATAAAATTGATTCTAAAGTAAAATCCCACATTGGATAAGGAATTACACTATATAATGATGATTAGTTGTTATTCCAGGAGGACATAACCATATTACATATCTGTGCATTTTCTGTTTTGATATTTTAAAGAGATTTTTATCAGTTAAATTGCCCAATATGTTGTTTGATTTCTCATCTTCTGCTTTCCTTGGCATTAATTGTGGATCTGAATGAATTTAAATGCTTGACACCTTCAATATTTTCTCCATTTAGCATAATGTTACTTACTGGGAACAGTGGAGGTGTAGTGGGTTAAGTGCTACATCTGCTAACCAAAAGGTTAGCAGTTCAAATCCATAAGGCACTCCTTGGAAACTCTATGGGGCAGTTCTAAAACTGAAAAATGTCCCTAGGAGCTATGGCTGCTTACCAAAAAGTGTGCCATTTGAATCTACGAAAAGATCTTTGGAAACGTTTTAAGGCAGTTCTACCCTGTTCTCTAGGATTGCTACCCGTTGGAATCTACCAGATGGCAGAGGCTTGTCTTTTTTTGTTTGGTCTGAATCACTAGGAAAAATAACTTGCATTGAGTTATATTATTTCCGACCTTCTCTTATACATGCAAAAGGTGGTTAATGAATAAAGAAGACTGAGGAAGAAACAATCCTTCTGAATTATGGTGTTGAATATATCATGGACTGCCAGAAGAATGAACAGATCTGTCTCAGAAGAAACATGTCTCGAAAGCTCCTAAGGATGGCAAGAATTTCTCTCTCTTACTTTGCACATGTTTTCAGGAGGGATCAATCCTTGGAAGAGGATATCATGCTTGGTAAAGCAGAGAGTCAGGAAAAAAGAGGAAGACTGTAACTGGAATGGATTGATACAGTGGCTGTAACAATAGGCTTAAGGACAGCAAAGAACAGTGAGGATGGCACAGGGCCAGAGAGTGTTTTGTTGTGCTGTACATTTGGTTGCTCTGAGATGGAAATGATTTGACAGCAACTAACAATAACAACAATAGCAATAAAAGGGAAACAATAACAGAAAGATGTTTATGTGTGTTTCATTGACTACACAAAGGCATTCAATTGTGTGGATCATAACAAATTATGGCTAACATTGGGGAGAATGGGTATTCCAGAGCACGTAATTGTGTGCTTAAGGAATCTGTACATGAATCAAGTGGCAGTTGCGCAAAGAGAAAAAGGGGAAACTGCCTGGTTTAAAGTCAGGAAAGGTGTGCGCTGGGTTTGTATCCTTTGACCATACGTTTTCAATCTGTATACTGAGCAAATAATCCAAGAAGCTGGATTATGTGAAGAACAAGGCATCAAAATTGGAGGATGACTCACTAACAACCCACCTTACACAGATGGCACCACCTTACTTGCTGAAAATGACAAAGATTTGGAACACTTACTGATCAAGATCAAAGACCACATCCTTCAATATGGATTATACCTTAAAACCAAGAAAACAAAAATCCTCACAACTAGACCAGTAAACAGTATGGTGCTAATTGGAGAAAGGACTGAGGTTGTCAAGGATTTCATTTTACTTTGTTCCATAACCAACTCCTATGAAAGCAGCAGTCAAGAAATCAAAAGACCCATTGTGTTGGGAAAATCTACTGGCAATGAACTCTTTAAAGTATTGAAAAGTAAAGATGTCATTTTTATGGCTACAGTGCACCTCACTCAAGCCTTGATATTTTCAATCACATCTGGACAGTGAACAAAGACGATAGAAGAAGAATTGATGCCTTTGAATTGTGGTGTTGGAGAAGAATATTGAATGTACCCATGGACTCCCAAAGGGACAGACAGATCTGTTCTGGAAGAAGTACAACCAGAGTGCTCCTTGGAAGCTAAGACGGCAAGATTACATTTTACATACTTGGGAGGCGCTGTCAGGAGGGATGAGTCCCTAGAAGAGGACATCATGGTTGGTGGAGTGGAGGGTCAGTGAGACAGAGGAAGACCCTCAACAAGATGGACTGACACGGTAGTCACAATGATGTGCTTCAGCGTAAAAATGATTGTGGGCGTGGCACAAGACCAGACAGTGTTTCATTCTGTTGTGTACAACAGGGTTGCTATGAGCCAGAAATGACACGACAGCACCTAACAACAACAACAGCAATAACAATATGATATGAATATAAATGTGATGCAGTGGAAACAGTAGAGAAGAAATTTTACTCACACTTTAGATCTGGGCATTCTGTGACATTTTTTAAAAAATAATAAATACATGACAAACTACAGGAAACTAAAAAGGGGACCTTCAGATCTGAAAAAGAACTAAATGGATTTCTGGAAATTAGATATTATACCCACTGTTGTTGAGTCAGTTCTGACTCATAGTGATACTATAGGACAGAGTAGAACTACTCCATAGAGTTTTCAAGGAGTGTCTAGTGGATTCGAACTGCCAACCTTTTGGTTGGCAGCCATAGCATTTAACAACTACACCATCAGGGTTTCCAGAAATTAGATACATACTTAACAAAATTTTAGGTAGTTTATTCATTTATTTAAAATATTTTATTGTGCTTTAAATGAAAGTTTACAGTTCAAGTCAAGTTGCCATGCAAGAATTTGCACACACACAATTAACCAGCTCTGACTTCTCTCCTTACCCTGTGACAGTGTACTCCTTTCTACCACGTACTTCCTGTATTCATTCAGTCAATTCTTGTCCCCCTCCACCATGTCATCTCATCTCTGGACAGGAACTGTTCCAGCAGTATCATGTATATATTGAAGCCAAGAAGCACATGCTTCACCAGCATAAATCTATCTTGCACTCCTTTCCATTGTTTGCCTGAGGAGTTGCCTTCCACACTGATTTCATCTCTGGGCTAACACAGAGAGTCTGGGGTCTGTAGCTTCAGTTGGTCCCAGACTGTTGGACCACAGAGTTTGATCTTTCCGGAGTTCTACTTCTGCACACCCATTTTCCTCCTGCTACTTCAGAGACTCTATGTTTCTTTTCCTTTCGGGCAGTCATTTTTGGTGGTGGGGTTCCACTAGTTCTGGCCTCATGCTGCTGAAGTCTCAAGATCATATGGCACCTTCTGTGTGCTGGACTCGTGTTTAACTCATCTTTGATATCCTTTATTCTTCTCAGCTGCAGGTGGATTGAGACCAACTGAAGCTACTTAGATGGCTGCTTGCAACTTTTAAGACCCCAGATATCACTCTCAAAAGTGGTATGCTGAACATTTTCTTAAAAAAACAAAAACAAAAACTTCATTATGCCAATTAATGTAGATGTCCCCTGAAACTATGGTCCCCAGGCCCCTGTTGTTTCTACTCTATTCTTCAGAATACTGGGTTGTATTTAGGAAATCTCATAGTTTTGCTATAGTCCAGTTGTACCAATCTCCCTTCTACTGCATGCTGTCACTTTCTTCACCTAATTCATTCCTATCTACTATCTAATCTGTGAATACCACTCTCCCGCCCTCCCCACCCTTGTAACCTTCAAAGATTATTTTCTCCATTCAGGATGATGAAGGCGGTTGGCTTTGCGTAGATGCCCCTTATTGCGTTGAAGAATTTCCCCTCTGTTTCTGTTTTGCTGAGAGTTTTTAGCATGAATGAGTGTTGGACTTTGTCAAATGCATGTTCAGCAACAATTCACAAAATCAGATGATTCTTATCTTTTCTGCTACTTAAAGGGTTGATCACATTTTTCTGAAGTTGAACCAGCCTTGCATCCCTAGAATGAAACCAGTCTGGTCATGATGAATTATTTTTTTGATGCATTGTTGAATTCCATTGGGTAGGATTTTGTTGAACACTTTTGCATCTAGGTTCATGAGTGATATTGGTCTGTAGTTTTATTTTTGTGTGGTATCTTTCTCTGTCTTTGTCATCAAGGTTATGCTGGCTTCATAGAACGAATTTGGGATTATTCCATCCTTTTCTGTGCTGTGAATAGCTTCAATAGTACCAGAGTTAACTGTTCTCTAAAGATTTGGTAGAATTCTTAAGTGAAGCCACTGGGGACAGGACTTTTTTTATTGGCAGATTTTTGATGACTTTTTTGATCTCTTCCTTGTGATGGGTTTATTAAGCTGATATACTTCTTGGGATAATCTTGGTAGGTGATGTGAATCTAGAGGTTTGTCCATTTCCTCCAGGCTTTCAAATCTGTTAGAGTGCAGACTTTCATAGCATTCTACTTTTGATTTCAGCTGGGTCTGTTGTAACATCTCCCATCTCATTTCTTAACTTGGTTGTTTGTATTTTCTGTGGTTTTCTGGGAGTGGTTTATCAATTTTGTTGAACTTTTAAAAGAACCAGCTTTTGCTTTTGTTAATTTTTTCAGTTGTTCTATTCACTACTTCATTTAGTTCTACTCTAATCTTTGTTACCTGTTTTCTTCTGGTGCCTGAGGGGTTCCTCTATTGTTCTCTTTTTACTTTTTCAAGCTTTAGGGTTAATTCTTTGGTTTGGGTCCATTCTTCCTTCTGAATTTGTACATTTGTAGAGATAAATTGACCTCTGAGCATTGCTTTGGCTGTATCCCATAGATTCTTGTAGGATGTGTTTTCATTCTCTTTTTAGTCCATAAATTTCTTTATTTCATCTTTGATTTCTTCTATAATCCATGGAATTTTGAGCAAGATGTTGTTCAGTTCCCATGAATTCAAATTTCTACCTGTGATTTTTCTGCTATTGATTTCAGCTTTTATGGCTTTGCGGTCCAAGAAGATGCTTTGCAATAATTCAAAGGTTTGAATTTTATAGAGAACTGCTTTATGACCTAATACATAGTCTATTCTGGAGAATGTTCCATGTGCATTGGAGAAGAAGGTGTGTTTATCCATTAATGGGTGTAAAGTTCTGTACATGTTGATGAGGTCAAGGTGGCAGATTGTTGCAGTAAGGTCTTCTGTATCTTTACTGAGCTTTTTTTTTGGATGATCTGTCCTTTACTGAAAGTGGAGTGTTAAAGTTTCCAACTATTATTGTGGAATTATCTGTCTCATTTTTAGTGCTGTCAGTGTTTGTTCAATGTATTTAGATGCTCAAGTTTTGGATGCATAAATATTTAATATTGTTCTGTCCTGCTTATGTATTGAACTTTTCAACAATAAATAGTGAGCATTCTTGTCCACAGTGGTGGGTTTTACATTAAGGTCTAATTTATCTGAGATTAGTATTGCCACTCCTGCTCTTCTTTGTGTATTGTTGGCTTGGTATATATTTTTCCATCCTTTGATTTTCGGATTGTTCATATCTTTGAGTCTTAGGTGTATTTCTTGTAAGCAACATATAGAAGGATCATGTCTTTTGATCCATGATGTCACTCATTGTCTCTTTACTGGAGTGTTCAGACTGCTTACATTCAGAGTAATTATTGATAGGTACGTATTCTGTGCTGATGAAAATAGGCCCTCAGGAGTGGCATGCCCACCTTCCAGCTCACAGTGAAAGTATGTTATAGGCCATTAGCAGAACCTGCAGTTCTCTGATATGATGAAACAGCAGAAGCAGAGGTAAGTGGCCACTGGATCATCTTTGAGAGGGGAAGTTCAGTCTGATACTGGTGCTTAGTCAAATATGCCAGGTTATAAGGCTCCCCAAATGTCCAGTGCCCCATACAAATATCACTCTAAGACTTAGTTGTCAGAGGGAATTGAGGAGATGTAACCACAATCGCAGATCCACGTGGCCTGCCTGCAAAGCCATTTTTGAGACAGGAGGTGAGGTGATTAAATGAGAACATTTATTGAGTGCCGACACACAAGAGACAAAAGGGAATCCACTCCTCCAAAGCTTCCCTGCATGCATAGGCTAAGTCTGGAGGTTACTTAGGTTTGTTTGGGGGCAGTGGGTTCTGATTAATATGTTTCCTGGTCCACTCAAGTAATGTTTTTGATGTTTCAACAATATTCTTTGTGGAGGGTCTGCATGGCTCAACAAGTCAGGGTTTGATAATCACCCAAACCACCTAGTGATTCATTTCAATAACCTTAGACAATAACTGGAAGGGGATAAATGGATAATTAATCAATCTTCCTAAGGAGAAAGAGTAGCTGTGTGACTTATGACCAATACAAGATAAACTCTTAGAATGGGGGAGAAGCGAGTTCCCAGGACTTAATGTTTATAACATAGTTGTCTTAACTACTGTTTGTAGCAAGATGGCTCGGGGTGGGGCTGGCCAAGGGCCTCCAAACAGAACAATTAATCAAGCCATATAATTCATGACCAGCACAAGATAAACTCTTAAGGGTTGGGGGAGAAGAGAGTTATCAGCACTTAATGTTTATAACAGGGTTGTGTTAACTACGGTTTGTAGCAAGACGGAGTTGGGCTGGCCAAGGGCCTCCCTTTCAAAGATAGTATGTTAAGTATGCCATCTTTTAATGGTCCTCCACCCTTTTTAAAATACATGTATTTATCTATTTATTTCAGTGAAAGAATAAAATTTCTGTCATCTATCAACTATACAAGCCAAGCCAACTGCCATCGAGTTGGATCTGACTCTTGGCCACCCTAGGGTCCAGGGTAGAACTGACTCCCAGGGACAAACCCTCACACACACACCCCTCCCTTATAGCCATCGAAGGGTTTTTTCTTCTGTAGGTAACTCTATTTTTTTACGTCCTTATAGCAGGGGTCTCATACAGTATTTGTCCTTTTGCTGCTGATTTCACTCAACATAATATCTTCCAATTGAAACCATGTTATGAGAGGTTTTCTAAAATTATCATTGTTTTTTTTATCATAGCATCGTGTTCCACTGAGTATATGTACCATAGTTCGTTTATCCATTCATCTGTTGATGGGCATTTAAGATGATTCAGTCTTTTTGCTGTTGTGGACTGTGGTGCAGTAAACAATAGTGTGCAAGTATCTGTTCGTGTGATAGCCTTTGCTTCTGAGGGTTAAATTCCAAACAGTGGGATGGCTGGCTCACATAATATTTCTATTTCTAGCTTTTTAAGAAAGTGACAAATTGATTTCCAAAATGGTTGTACAATTTTGCATTCCCACCAGTTGTGTAGAAGAGTTGCAGTCTTTCCACAACTCTCTGACATTTTTTTTTTAATTTTGTGTTTTTTGATTAAATGCTAGCCTTGTTGGGATGACATGATAGCTCACTGTAGTTTTGATTTGGATTTGTTTAATGGTTAATGATCATGAACATTTCCTCATTTATCTGCTAGCCACCTGGATGTCTTCTTCGCTGAACTGTCTGTTCATATCACTTGCCTATTTTTTAATTGGATTATTTGTCTTTTTGTTGTTGAGGTTTGGCAGGACTTTGCAGATTATGGTGATTAGATGCTGATGAGATTCATGGCAGCTAATTTTTTTTCTCTCTAATTCTGTAGGCTGCCCTTCTACTCTTTTGGTGAAGCCTTTGTCTGAGCATAAGTGTCTGACTCTTAGGAGTTTCCTGTTATCTGTTTTCTCTTCTAATGTTTGTGCATTGTTATTTTGTAGTCAGTTTATGCCAGGTGTTAGGAGCCACAGTGTTGTCCCTATTTATCTCCCTATATTTTCTTTCATATTTTTAAATCAGTTTAGATTTTATATTTAAGTCTTTGTTGCATGAGTCAGTTTTTGTGTATGGTGTAAGATATGGGCCTTGTTTCTTTTTTTCTTGTCTTTCTTTTTTTTGTGAAAGGTTATCCAGTTATAAGAAAAACATTTGTTAATGAGACTGTTTTTCCCCAAGGTTATGGACTTTGAATCTTTGTCAAATGTCAGCTGCTCGTAAGTGGATGATGTTATACCTGGACTTTCAAATGCATATTGGTCCATGTATCTGTTTTGGTACCTGTACCAGGTTGCTTTGACTACTATGGCAGTATAACGGGTTCTAAAGTTATGTAGTATAAGGCCTCCCAGATTGTTGTTCTTCTTCAGTAATGCTGTACTTATCCAGGGCTTTTTTTCCTTTCCATATTAGGTTGGTGGATTTATTTGTCCATTTCATTAAAAAAAATGCAACTGCAATTTGTATTGCAATTGCGTTGTATCTATATATTGTTTTGGGTAGAATACACATTTCCACTATCTTCAGTCTTCCTATCCATGTACAACATAGGTTTGTCCACTTACATAGGTCTCTTGCAGGAGAATCTTGTAATTTTCTTTGTATAGGTCTTTTATACCTCTGGTTAGATTTATTCCTAAGTATTTCATTGAGGGCTACTGTAAATGGTAATGATTTGGTGATTTCCTCTTCGATGTTCTCTTTGTTGGTGCAAAGGAATACAGCCAATCCATGCACATTTATTATTATTCTTATTTATTTCAGCATTAATTTCTGCAGGATACTTCTTGACAATCATTATTCCTGCCTCACAATCGTACTTCGTTTACAAAGTCCATGAGTCTCCACTTTGTCTCTTTTCTTTTGTCTTCAGGTTTTAGCACCTGCTTCTCATCCTTCATTTCAGCAAATGCCCTCCTTTTCTGTTTCCTAAAAGAGCTTCCATTATCTCCTCTCCTGCATCATTTGGTCCACAAACATCTATATCCCCACATTCTGCCTTCCTTCCTTCTTTCTTATTACTATAGATGAGCAGCCACCCCTCCTACTCTCTGAGACCAGTCCCGCTGCTCCCATACTGCTGTCCCACACAAGAGCATTTCTTACCCCTCTTGTCTGTACTGTCAATGTTCCCCTCACTTCAATATCATTCCCATCAGCATGAAACATCATTTGTCAAAACTCTATTGATTTCACATCTCCCTCCAGTTACATCTTTTTCACTTTCCTCCTTTACTTTAACGTTCACTGAAAGAGTTGTATGTATTCACCAAGCACAAACCATCTCTCTCTCTACCTCCTAGTGTTCCCTCCATTGAAGGTGTTACCATCACCTTCTCATAGAAACTGCTCACATAGGCTGTTCTGAGATCAAGCAGTGTGGGGCCTTGTAGTTGGTTCTTATTCTTCAGCAACATTTTCCTTATTCTTTCCTTTTGTATAAAGTTGCTGATTAATTTTTCAGTCTCCTTAAAGAATGCTATTGATAATTAGGTCTGAGTTTCATTGTATCTGTAGATGGCTTTTGGTAGGATTGCCATTTTCTCAGTATTGAGTCTTCCTCCCCATGAACATCGTGCATTTTTCCATTCATGCATTTCTGTTTTTGTTTCTTGTAATAGTGTTTTGTCGTTTTCTTTAAAAAGGCCTTTGATGTCCCTGGCTAGATTTATTCCTAAGTATTTTATCATTTAAGGTCTAATATAAATGGCGTTGTTTCCTTAATTTACATTTGAAAATTCTGTTGAGTGATATTTAGGTTTCCAAGTGAGTTTTGCATGCTTACCTGTACCAAGATACTGTGCTGACTTTTCTGTTGTTTCTAGTAACTTTCTTCTGGGTAGTTTGGGTTATTTTGTATACAAGCATAGCCTGTGTAAGTAGGGTTAGTTTTACTTCTTTTCCAACTTGGATGTACATTTAAATTTTGTTTGTTTGTTTATTGCTTATTTCATGACTCCATGGAAGAAAAGGCCTAGTGATCTGCTACCTTAAATTTTTTAGCAAAGAAGATGCTGCGAAACAGTCCTTTCCTGTCATAGAGTCATCATGATTTAGAAACCACTCAAAGGCACAAGACAAGAAACAGCAAACTGTAACAAATAGCCCTTATTGTCTTATTGAAACTGCTCTACTCAAGGTTGCTGTTGACCTTCACACTGACAAATCCAATGATCACATCTCAGTCTTCATTTTATCGCACCCATCAGTGTCAGTTCCCCCAGTGATAACATCATCATCCGTAATACAATCTCTTCCTAAAGGCCTGGAAAGTCTCATGATCTTGGCTGTAGTCCATCCACACTGCTCCTTCTCAGATACTTTCGTGGTTCTTCTTCATTTCCCTGACTCAGAGCTCAGTCCCTGGCTCTCTGGTGCTCTCTGTCAGTTCAACATTCATGTTATTAATATCAGCATTAGATCTCCAGCTCAGATCTCTGCCCTGAATTCCACATGGCTGATAGTCTACATGACATACATGTATGTCTAATAAACAACTTAAACATAGAATTCCTGATTTTCCTCCCCAGATCCTCTAATTGTGTCTAAATAAATGTCAAGTCTAAACTTCTAGCTATTTACAGTAAAGCCTTGCAATATTCTTGTTATCTGTCCTTCACCTAGTACAACTTGTCAAAGTAATTATATTGGTATCTTTATTTTCACTGAGTTAGAAGACTAACTTATGTAAGCCAAGCCAAGCCAAGCCAAGTGCCGTCAACAAGTCCTCAATTAATTCAACGTGAAAAAGATAACAAAAGAAGGAAAACATCAGTTCTATCAGGTCACTTACATAAATAGCACCACCTTAAGCCATATTCTAATGAGATTGCTTTCCAAGTAACCAAACTGGAAATATAACATTGTTGGTATAACCATAAATATTCAAGGAGAAGAAACTTTGATGAAAATCTAACACTGTTAAATAAGAAGACAGTTTTTGCAGTCACAGATTTTTGCTGTAAATAACAGAAACTTAAAAAGTCTAAGCAAAGCAAAAAATGAAATGATTGTCAGATGACATGCAGATTTGATGGAAAATCTAGTGAACACGGTGTGGAAAATGTGCAGGAAATCAGCTGGTATAAACACAGTGCAGAGAAAGTCAGAAAAAGAAATTGTATATGATCCCACCACACCACAGATAGAGAGTGAACAACTCTACTGATTCCACGATGACTACATGCCAGTCATGACATTGGATGTGGGAATTGGTTCCTATTGCCATTCTCTTCACAAATATTTTGAGTCTGTGAATTGCACAGTAATACAATTTCCTCATGAATAGTGCTCTTCAAGAATATGTTTCCATTTCTGTGAACTCTACCCAACCCAAACCAAACCCATCACCATTGAGTTGATTTTGACTCATGGCAACCACACGTGTCACAGAGCAGAACTAAGTTCCATGAGGTCTTCTCATTTCTAGTTTTCATGGAAGCAGATCACTAGGACTTCTTGCCATTGGGTAGGTTCCAACCACCAACCTTCAAGTTAGTAGCCAAGCAAAAACAGTTTTTATGACCCGGACATCTTCAGCAACTACAACAGCGAAAATAAAGTATTACTATTTCCATCAGAGAATTCCCAAAATACTGCTTGTCATATTCAAATACTACTGCCATATTGAAAGTGAGAAAAGTACAACTTACAGGATTTTTAAGGCCAAACCTGCTTTACCATTTGACTCTATGATTCTTTGCGTAAATGTCCCTCAGTGACACCCACTGAGCTCAGTCCTGCAGACCTGAGTGTCATGAAAAGAGAGAAACCATTGGATCAATGTGTTTTTTTTCTGTGCATAATTTGTAGTAACAACAAGATAAGATACTGAAAAAAAAAAAAACGGAAACAATGAATGTGTCTTCCTTGGAGGTGGGGAGTTGGGGCTGGAGTCTCAGCAACGTAACACCCAGAGAAGCTGCAGCATGGGGACACCATCGGATGCTCAGGCTCCTGCTCTGCTATGTCCCAGGTGAGATGAAATAGGAAAACAGAGTTTTCTCTCCAGAGTGATCATCCTATTCAGATAGCTCTACACTTTGAAATGAAACATTAAATAAGTACTACAAGCCACACAGTCCTGTCCCCTTGTCTGAACTGATGACCATTATGGTTTGGTTCTCTCCCAAATGGCACATTATTTCTGCATCATCCATGTGAGGCTGCCATCTTAGACTCCAGCAGACAGATCCTCCTCAGCAGGTGCCAGAATCTCTGGCTGTCTCCCCAGGAGAGAAAATCTCCATTGGCTGCAGGGCCTGCTGGAGTCTTGTCTACACTGGCTGGGAGCACTACTTGGGCTGGCATCAGCACAAAGCTGAGCAGGCACAGTCCTCAGCAACCACGCTTCCTCCATGTCTGTTGCTGTGGTGCTGAAGAGGTTTCTGCAGCACTTGGAGACTTATACAGACTAGAAGGAAAGGCCTGGTGATCTACTTCTGAAAAAAATCAGCAATCACAACCCTTTGAATCACAACTGTCAGATCCCATTGTGCCTGGGGTGGTCGCAAGTCACGGGCCTCCTCAATGGCAACTAACAACAAGAAAGGACCATGATTTCTTTAGTCACTGTAATAACTTGGGTGCTCAAGGGATGAATTAAAGAACAATTGCCAACTAGTAAAATAACCTGAGAAAGCTCTCATGCGTTACCATAGTGACAGGGCTAATGAATTATGGATTGGCCTCTTTGAAAGAATGAGTGTCAGAGAAAGAAATGGAAAGAGAAGGAAAGGGCAATGCAGTGGAAGGTTGGAGCAGGAAAACTCCGTTGACATGGCCAGGAAGGCTTGTTTGGAAACCAGGATCCATAGAAGGGAGAGTAAGAGAGGAATACGACCTCTTGGAGGAGGCTTTTCAAATTGAAGGACCCACATTTAACATGGAGTTCGGTCCAGAGTTGTCAGGGGTAATTGCAGAGACAGGAAAAAGTCCAGAATAACAAAGTTTTAAATGGGAACATTCTAGGGCCAAGAAAGCACACTAAAAGGGAACTGAATTTCAGGGTAGAAAGCACACTGGAAAATCTCCAAATCAGACAAGTGATCTCTCCATTTGAAACATGAAGTTTTCTAGGAAATGAAAATTCTCGACAAGACTTATAAGTGATCTTTGTATATTTTTTCTTCTTTAATTTACCACAGAATGGGTCCAGAGCAAGCCACATTCTTTACTTATCTCCTGGGTACTACAAACATTCTAAAAAATAATCAAGAGGTGTGGTCTTGGGGGCAGGCAGAGCAAGTGTGCATGTTCAGGGCCAAGCAGAAAGGAAGCTGCTGGGCAGTGAAGACTCACAGGCCTGCAGCCCTGGGGAGGAGGTTTGTGTCCGAGGCTGAATCACTGTGGGAGGAGTACTCCTAGTCTGCTGACAATAATAGTCTGCAGCATCTTCAGCCTGGAAGCTGCTGATAGTGAGAGTGAAGTCTGTCCCAGACCCACTGCCACTGACCCTGTTAGGGATCCCAGATTCCTGGTTAGATGCACCATACATGAGGAGCTTAGGAGCCTGTCCTGGTTTCTGCTGGTACCAGGATATGTAGGTGTAGGAGCTGGATGTGAGACTCTGACTAGATGTGCATTTGATGGTGACCGTCTGTCCTGGAGACGCAGCCACAGAGGCTGGAGACTGGGTCATCACGATGTCTCCACTTGCACCTGCAATCAGAATGTAATTAACATGCATACACATATACACACACTTTTTCATAGGCACATTAAAATAGATCTTTTATGCAACAACATCTAGTGATATTACGTATAACGCATAATTGGTTCTACTGTGCCAATAGCCATCATTCCCCACCATGTCTTAAAATAATTTTTTAGCTCAACAGATACTACTCTAGAGGCAGTGAAGCACTTTTTCTTCTTACCAGAGGCCCAAAGCAAGAGGGACATGAGGAGCAGAGTCTGTGGCATCATCCTGCTTCCCTTGCCTGCCTGATGCAGCTCAGCTCACATGGCAAAAGGCCTGTTTATAAAATCTGAGCAGCCAGCCTGGAACTGGAGGGGCCTATGCAAAGCAGTCAGTGAACCAAAAGCAAATTTCCTTGGCAGTGAGTGTAGAAACTAACCTGTATTTATTATGAGCCAAATATATTATCAGAGAAAGTAAACTTACAGTTTTATGACTAGAAAAGACACAAAAATGACTTGGAAGCTCTCATATCAACTCAGCTCTATTCTGTCCCAGGTGAAAGGATATTGGCAAACCAAAAGTTAGAAGTTTATCTCCAGAGTAATCCTTCTATTAAGGTCTACAGTTTTCAAACAAGATAGGAAATAAATGCTACAAGCAACATAGGCCTGTCAACTTATCATAGTTAACCTGTTTGGCTTGATTATTTCTTCTGTTTCTGATGGTACTAAGAAAAATCCAAACCCCTGGTTTCTGAGTTGATTTTGACTCATAGCAACCTTAGAGGACAGAGTAGAACTGCCACAGAGAGATTCCACTGTGCACAGGCTAGATTCAAACTGCCGACCTTTTGGTTATCATCAGCTGTGGCCCTTAACCGTTATGGCCCCAGGGTCCCCTCTAACGGAGTAGCAGGTGGCAGTTCAGTGCAGGATTCTGCCAGCAGATGGCGACAACACAGTCTCCAGAACCCATGACTGTCTGCCTGGGAGATCCTCTCTATCAGCGGAAAGGTCAGTCTCCACTCCACTGATCTGAGACACCACCAGTGTTGGGCCAGCTCCCAAGGCTTTCATTTACCATGTTTCCACTCATGTGGATGAGGTGCCTGCCTGCCTCAGTGACAGTGAATCTGAGGCCAACTTCAGTCTCACTGTCAGTATATATAAACTTCTTACCAAGTCAGAGGTGGGGAAGGGTCCTGCTCACTGGGCACTGTCACAGAGACTGCTGAGATTTATTTGTTTGTTTTGATTATCCCAAAATATTGCCATGATGTAGAAAAAGAATTGGCAGCTGATCTTCCTCTGGCTGCAAAAGACTGCAGGCCTCCTGTTCTCCCCGCTCACTGCCTTTCCGTCTGCTCTCAGCCCTCACTCTGGGCTTCACTGTGTGGTAATTTGTAGTCCCATCCGACCCTTTCTAAGGTGACCTCAGCCATGATCCCCAAAGACCTTTACTGCTGCCCCCAAACAGAACCTCCTCTCCAGGCCATAGGCTAGAGCCACAATCCCCTGATGATTCCTATCCTTTCTTCCCACTGAGGTTTACTTCTGAGAGAATACCCCAATAAGAATACCCAAAATGAGAAAAGACTAAAATCCTTCTTGTCTTTGTATAAAAGCAAGACATGCTATTCTTTCCCAAAGGAATTTTAACAAAAAGAGACTCCCAGTATGAAACTGAGGGAGAGAAAATAAGTTCTCTCAACCACAAGAAAACAATTAAGTGTAGTGTCTGCTCTTTTTTCTACTTGTGTGAGTCAGAATTTATCTTCTGTAGAAGGCAAGCATGAGTCTGTAGAAGATAGTTTTTTAAAAATCTAATTTGGCTTTTCTGAACCCTTCACATTCCCGTTTCCCCACTGTCTTTTGTGACGTATTACCAAGTCAAGTTTGGATTCATACCCGTTTCAAATTTCAAGATTCTCATTTATAATAATGCTCTCACTCAAACTAGGAACTCTGTGATTCCTCCCTTCTGGAGTCACATTCACCTTGGAGAACCTGAACACTTGGAAAAACTCCACCATCCACATATCTGCCTCCATGTCCCTAATGTGGCTGGACAAAAACCATCAAATTATTCTGATTCATCTCAGCCTTAATTTGAGCACACTACTTCTTGACAATCATTAATCCTGCCCCACAGTGATACTTCGTTTACCCGGTTCCTGTTTCCACTTTTTTCTTTTTTGTCATCAAGTTTTAGCACCTGCTTTTCATCCTCTGTATCAGCAAATGCCCTCCTTTTCTATTTCCTAAGGGAGCTCCTCTCCTGCATCATCTGGTCCACAGACATCTACATCCCCACATTCTGCCTGCCTGCCTGCCTATTATTGTTAATGAGCAGACCGCCCTCCTCCTCTCTGAGGCCAGTACCTCTGATCCTGTTCCACTGTCCCACACAAGTGCACTTCTTATCTCTCTTTTCTGAACTTCAATGTTCTCCCTTGTATTAGCATAATTCCCATCAGCATGAAACATTATTTTTCAAAACTCTTGATTTCACTTGTCTCTCCAGTTATGTCTTTTCCACTTCTCTCCTTTACCTTAGTATTCACTGATAGAGTTGTATGTACTCTCCAAACACAAACCAAAATAGTGTCCATTTATGTGTTCAGGGGACAGCCTTTATTTCGCTAGGTTATATTCCAAGATGTGGGGTTGCTGGATCATATGTTATTTCTATTTCTAGTTGTTTAGGAAAGTGCTAAATGGATTTCCTAATTGGTTGTACCACTTTACATTTCTACCAGTGGTGTAGAAGAGTTTCAGTCTCTCCACAGCCTCTTCAACATTTTTTATTTTGTGTTTTTCAGATTAATGCCAGATGTATCTCATTATGGTTTGGATTTGATTTTCTTTAATGGCTAATGATAATGAACATTTCCTCATTTATCTGTTAGCCACCTGGATGTCTTCTTTGTTGAGATGCCGTTCATATCCCTTGCTTTGTTTTTTAAAGAATTATTTGTCTTTTGTCGTTGAGGTTTCACAGTACTTTGTAGATTATGAAGGTTTGATGTTAACTGGATTCATGGCAGCTAAGATTATTTTCCTAGTATGTAGGTTGTCTTAACTTTTTGGTGAACCCTTCCATGAGCATAAGTGATTAAGTGTTCCCAGTTATCTACTTTTTTTTCTGGTGTTTTATGTATTGTTAGTAATATTTTGTAGTCTACTTATGCTGTGTATAAGGGTTCCCAGTATTGTTCCTAAGTATCTCCATATTTGTTCTTTCATAGATTTTGCTATCATTTTATGTTTTATATTTAGATCTTTCTTCCATTTGGAGTCAATTTTTGTGCATGGTGTGAGGCGTGTATCTTGCTTCTTTTCTTTTTTTTTTTATGTGGAAGGATATTCAGATATGCCAAACAATTTGTTAAAAAACAGTCTTTTTTCAAGTTTAAGGACTTTGGGTCATTGACAAATATCAGCTGCTCGTAAGTGGATGATGTTATGCCTGTATTTTCAGTTCTCTTCCGTTGGTCTCTGTATCTGTTTTTGTAACAGTACCAGGTTGTTTTGACTACTGTGGCAGTGTAATAGATTCTAAAGTTATGTAGTGTCAGGCCTCCAAGACTCTCCTTCTTCTGCAGTAATGGTTTATTTTTCTAGGGCTTCTTCCTATTCCCTTTGAAGTTGGTGATTTGTTTTTCCACCTCATTAAAAAATGCCACTCGAATTTGTATTGTATGTACAGATTGCTTTGGATAGAATAGACATTTTCACAATGTTCAACCTTCCTGTCCATGAACAAGGTAGGTTTCTCCACTTATGTAAGTCTCTTTCAGGAGAATCTTGTAATTTTCATTTATAGCTCTGGTTAGATTTATTCCTAGTAATTTTGTTGTCTTGGGGACTATTGTAAATGGTAATGATTTGGTGATTTCCTCTTTGATCTTTTCCCTGTCGGTGTAAAGGAAATTCAACTGATTTACGTATGTTTATCTTATGTCCTGATACTGTGCTGAACTCTTCTATTAGTTCTGGTAGTTTTTTTGCATGCATTCTTTAGGATTTTCTGTGCATAAGCTCATATCATTTGCAAATACACACCATTTTACTTCTTCCATACCAACTGGATGCTCTTGATTTGTGCATCTTGCTGATTACTCTGATTAGAACCTTTAGCACTATGTTGAATGAAAGTGGTAACTGTGGTCATCATTGTCTTTACACAAGGGGAGTGCTGTCATACTCTGTCTGTTTAGGATGATGTTGGCTGTTGGCTTTGCGTAGAGGCCCCTTATTATGAAGTCTGATGACTGAGTTTATGAACTCAGCCTAGCACAAGCACTACATATCTCACTGCTGAATATCAGTACTGTCACATTCAAAGTACTCCCCTTGGGAAGCTATTCTCTGACACTAGAGCCTAGTCCACCCTTCCAACTCATTTTAGAAGTCTTTTTCTGGAATGGCCATCAGAGCTGTCATCACATTACCCTGGATGTCCTGACTGTCATCCGTATGTCTTCCTTTCAATATTTCTTTTATCTTTGGATAAAAAAAAAAAGTCATCAGTGGGCAGATCTGATGAGTAGGGAGTGTGTTCCAATACAATTAACTGTTTACTGGCTACACCTCCCTCACAGACAGCTATACAATTAAGTTTGTAAACTTTCCACAGTGCCAGCGTGCACAATGGCCATTCCAGAAAGAGTTCCAAAATTGCTTTGCTAAAGTCACCCACCCATGGTATTTCTGTTGTAGCAGCGCTTGATGATTAAGACAATACTGCTCCTTCCCAGACACTTTGCTGCTTCTTCCTCAGAGAGCTCGGTCCTTGGCCTTCTTCTTTTCTTCACCTTTTCAACACTCATCTGTACTGGTTATCAGATTTAAATCTCAAGCCCATATCTCTCCCTTGATTGCCAGGTAGCTAATAGTCTACTTGACATGCATGAAGGTCTAATACAAGACTTAAAGTTCTGTTCTTCTTCACCAAATCTACTCCTTATATCTAAGTAAATGCTAACTCTACACTTTTACTTATTCAAAGCATAACCTTGGGATTATCTTGATATTTCTATTTCACTCCATACTGTTTTAGCATTCAGTTACACCTATTTCTAAAATAGACTACTTGTCAGGCATCCACTGTTATTGCTGTCACCAAAGGAATCATCTTCTCTAGCCTGGATGATAATAATAGCCTCCTAACTGATGTCTCTCCTGTCTTTGACTCCAAGAGTCAGCTTATGAAACTACAAAGCAGGTCAAAGCCCCTGTGTAATGGTGTTTTATATGTTTATTTAATGCTCCCAAACCACAAATATACATATACTGTTGTCTTAGTCATCTAGTGTTGCTGTAATAGAAATACCACACCTGGATGTCATTAACAAAGGGAAACTTTTTCTTTCACAGTCCAGGATACTGGAAGTCCAAATTCAGGGTGGCAGCACCAGCCAAAGGCTTTCCCTGCCTTCTTGGCTCTAGAGTAAATACCTAGTCATCACTTGTCCCTGGTTGTAGAGCATCTGAGCTCTAGTATCCAGAGCAAAAAGGTCAAGTTGTTCTCCTGGCTGTTGTTTCTTAGTGGTATGAGGTTCCCCAGTCTCAGTGATCACTTCTCTGTTTTGCGTCTTAAAAGAGTTTGGCTTACATTTTCGATTAAATTTTGTAGATTGAGTCTATATAACTGCCACTAATCCCATCAAACTAACATCACAGAGATAGGGTTTACTATACATAGGAATATCAGATCAAATGACAAAATAGTGGGCAATCACATAACACTGGGGATTATGGCTCAGCCACCTTTATGGATGTTTTTCGATGACATTCAATGCATGACACTGTTAATATGAATTCAGTGATCTAAGAAATAGAAGTATGTTGTGAGCAAACCCTAAATTGGCTCTGTACATACATTTTTGTCATCAAGGAAACAATAAAAAAATTAAATCTCTGTCAGTTGGTCTTGAGACCTGAGTAACTGGAAACTAAACTACCTACCTAGTAAACTTGAAAGAGGTTGCAACATAATAGTCTTTGTTACATATGACATCACAAAATACTTTGCTGCAAGTCCGGCTAAAAAAATCATCTGCGAACCCTGGTTCACTCAATGAGAATACAAAGAGGCAGCATCTCTCTTTCTAGACTCAAAGACCCTCCAGTGACTGGAGCTCTGCCAGAGATGACAACTGAAACTACTTACCACTGTGGACTTTGGAAGCCAGCTTTAAAGGTAAATACCTGGACTGTAAAATTTGGACTTGAGCCATTAGAAGAATCCTGTATTATCCTGACTCTTGATTTTAAGTGTGTACCTGCCTGCCTTTCCGTGAATATGTTGCAAAGAACTCAGTGAATTTATGTGCGATAAGCTCAAGCATTTATTCACTTCCTTTAAAATACAATTTTATGTGACAAATGTCTTCCATTTATTATCACATTATTCAAAATAATACTCCAAATCATTACAGTAGCCTACACAAACCCTGCACAAGGAGGAAAGTCATTATTTCTTTGGCCTAGTCTCCCACTACTCTGCCCTCTGTGTGAATTCACTTGAGCAACACTGGCTTCCTTCCTCGAAGCCCACGTTTCTGCTTGAAAGATACGGTGCTTTCTTTAAGCACAGCGTTTTTGTCTGCAGGTATTGCTATGGCATTTCCTCACCAGAAGTCAGACTTTGATTATATTATACCTTCAGGACAGTCCTCTATCACCATCTCTTGTAGAGCAATTGGAAAATCTTTTCAGATGATTTATCCGTTCTGTGATCATGTTTTCTGTAATGTGACGTTCTACCTCCCCTGCCAGGAGGTAGGGACTACTTGACCACCCCTTGAAGATGAACTCTGTGTGAATGGTGTTGATGGATAGCCTACAGCAAAAGAGACGTGGTGCCAGCCTGTGCCCAGGCTTCTACAGACATTATGTGCTATTATTTTCTCTTCTAGAATCTTGCCAATAGCTGTCAGAAAAACCTAATGTTAGTCAGCCAGATGATGAGAGACACCGGACCACGTAACCACAATAGCCCCATCTGATGGGCAGTGAACTATAGGCATGTGAAAGACGTGAAAAGTACTTGAGACTTTCTAGACCAGCCAGAGTCCACTTGACCTGTCAGATTACTGTAATGACATGAACCAATTCAGGTAAAATCAATCAAGACTAGTGTATGTAAATAGACCTGATTATTAGCTCATCTCACCAAAAAACAAAACAAAACAAAAAACAAATAAAACACAACACTCGTGAAAGCAACAAAAACCCTTCTGGTTTAAAGCCATTGGATTTTGGTGGGTAGCTTGTTACATGGTAATGGCTAAGTGATACATCATCCTGTTGTGAACTGCTACCCAGTTTTACCCCAGCAAACTGTTACTATCTCTCCTGTTAATCTTTCTTGAAAGGACTTACAAAATAATATGATAAATATTTTACTTATGCATGTGTTTATCACCTGTCTCTCAAGTAGATTGAAAGTAAGTGGTTTTTTTCCATAACAAAGAAATCAAATTATAGCAGATTTAAGAGCCAGGATTTCTACCAGTCATCCAATTACACCCAAGTGCCCAAGAGATGAGTGGGGTATGGCGCAAGATCATTTATGCAAAGAACCATGCATTATAATAGTGAAATTTTTAGAGCAGAGACCCATGGTTAAAGATCTTGTAAGCTGTTCTTTTTTTCTTACTCTCTGAATATGGCAGTAGTATTTGGCAAATTGGAGCAGCCAGCCTGGGCCTGGAGGGGCCTATGCAAAGCGTTCAGTGAACTGAAAACAAGTTACACAGCCAATGCATTCTGAAACTAACCAATATACATCAAAAGGTCAAAACATTATCCCACACAGTAGACGTTTATGAGTAGAAAAGACACCGAAGTGACCTAAAATCTGTACGATAAGCTTAAAAAGAAAAAAAGTTCATGGTCCAGCGGACTCCAACTCCAGCCTGTGGACGATCCATGAGCAGAACCCCTCCGGGGAGTGTTCACACCTATATTCTCTATAGATGCACACCACCAGGCTTTTCGTCCGTGGTACCACTGGGTGTGTTCCAAAGGCCCATTTTTAGATTAGTAGCCAATCACAAACTGCATGATGCACGTATAATCTAATAAATAGCTTCTATTTTGACTCCAAACTAGTTTTAAATGAGATCAGCTTCTAGAAATGGTGGATGAATTTCCTCAAATCAACAATTCTGTAAAATAGTAAAAAAAGCTAGGGGAAAAAATGTTGGGTAGACATATCAAAGGAAAGGGAGGAACATAAAAAAATTGTTGCTTCAGTTTTTATAAAAATTTATAGCTAGGATCTTAGGCATCTAGTGCTACTTTAACACAAATAGCACCAGTGGATGACTTTAAACAGAGAAATTTTGTTTTCTCACAGTTCAGTGGGCTACAAGTTCAAATTCAGGATGTCGGCTGCTGGGGAAGGCTTTCTCAGCTAGCTCTGGAGGAATGTCCTCCTCATCAATCTTCCCCTGGACTGGAAGCTTCTGAGGTGCAGGAACCCCTGTCCTTTCCCAAGGACATGCCTAGCTCCTGGCACTGTTTGTTCGCCACATGAAGAACAGTGAGCCCTGCGCCAGCAACACAACTGCCACCAGTCCCCCATCATTAAGATGATAGAGACAGGACCCACAACACGGAGGAACATCACACGATACCAGGAATCATGGCCCAGCCAAATGGCCACACACATTTTTGGGGGGGACACAATTCAGTCCATGACAGTTAGAAAATGTATGAGTTCTGAAGATACTTTGATCTTGAAGGATGCTTTAAAGACATTGCAAATGCTTGAGATTGAACTACAGGGCTGTGCAAGGGCTAGAGAACTTGAAGACAGGCGCAGATTTTAGCCCTATGTGAAGTTCTCAGCTAGGACTCATTTACCTGATGTACCAACAGTGGTGGGCTGCCTGCCCACTTCAGTGACCATAAATCTGAGGCCAGCTTCCCTCTCACCATCAATACCATCAGATCAAAGGCAATTACTGTGGTGCAAAATCAAGAGATCCTGTCATTATAATTTGACCCCGAATGTAAAAATCTTAACAAGACAGAGGAGGGGACGGGTCCCACTTACTATGCACTGTCACAGAGACTGCTGGGATTCACTTGTTTGTTTGGATCATGCCAAAATGTTGGCATGAAAGAGAAAGAGAATCAACAGCTGGGCCTCCTCTGGCTCCAAAAGACAGCAGGCCTCCTGTTCTTCCTGCTCTCTTTCCATCTGCTCTCAGCCTTCACTCTGGGCTTCACTGCGTGGTCATTTGCAGTCCCCCTGGGCCCTCTCTACCCTGACCTCACCTCTGATTTCCTAACACCTTCATTGCTGTCCCTGAGCAGAATGCCCAAAAGCTGGAGCCATGATCCTCTGGGCATTCCTATCCTGGCTTCCCTACTCAAGTTTATTTCAGAGAAAACATCTCAGGAATGAGAAAATACTAGATCCCTGCTTGTTCCTGTATAAAGTGATGGAAGTTGTCCTTTCTCAAAAGCATTTTAGTACAAAAGATGACTCCTAGTATGAAACTTAGGGAGAGAACATAAGTTCTTTCAATTGTAAGAAACATTTTAAAATTTAGTGCCTTCTTTTTTATTTGTATGAGTCAGAATTTTACCTTTTTAGAAAAGAAGTCTGCAGGAACATTATTTTGGCTTTGCTGAATCCTTCACATTCCCAATTACCTACTTCTTCTTGTGAGGTATTGCCAGTTTGATTTCTGACTCATACTCACATTAGATTCAAGATTCTCTGTTATTATAATATCCTCATCCAAACCAGGTACTTCACGGCTCTTCCATTATTTCATCATACTCATCTCACAAAACCTGAACCCTGGGAAAAATTGCACCCTCTGCCTACCTGCCTCCATGTCCCAAACGTGGCTGGAGAAAAATACCTAATTATTCTGAATCATCTCCTCATTAATTTGTGCACACTACTTCAGGACAGCTGTTAATCCTGCCTCACAATCCTACTGCATTTACCTGGTTCATGAGTCTTCACATTTCTCTCTTCTTTTTTCTTCAAGTTTTAGCACCTACATTTCAAGCTGCCTTTCAGTAAATGGCCTCATTTCCTGTTTCCTGGACAAGCTTCCCTTCGCTCCTCTCCTGCATGTTCTGATCCACAGGCGTCTACATCTCATACTGTGCCTTTCTCCCTTCCTATTGCTATAGCTGAGTGACAGTCTTCCTTTCTGAGGCCAGTCCCTCTGCTCCTACACCACTGTTGTACACAAGGACATTTGGTTTCTCTCACCTCTCTTCTGAAAGATCAGTATTCCCCTCACTTTAGCATCACTTGCATCAAGAAACATCATTTTCCAAAACTGTCTTCATTTCACATTTCCCTCCAGCTATATCTTTTTCACTTTTCTCCTTTACCTTGGTGTTCATTGAAAGAGTTGTATGTATTCACCAAACACAAACCATCTCTCTGCCTCCCTGTGCTCCCTCCACTGAAGGTGTTACTGTCACCTTCTCATGGAAAGTGCTCATAGAGGTTGCTCCGAGATCAAGTAATGTGGGGTCTCATACTTGGTTCTTATTCTTCAATAACTTCTTCTTATTCTTTTCTTTCATATCAAGTTGTGGGCTAGTTTTTCAGTCTCATTAAAGATGCTGTTGATAATTGGATGTCGGTTTCATTGTATCTGTAGACAGCTTTGGGCAGGATAGCAATTTTCTCAGTATTGAGTCTTCCTATCTAGGAGCATGGTGCATTTTTCCATTCATCTGTTTAGCTTTTGGTTCCTTGTAATAGTGTTTTGTAGTTGTCCTTGAATTGGCCTTTCATGTCCCTGGTTAGATTTATTACTAAGTATTTGTCATTTAGGGCCTGTTATAAATGATATTGTTTTCTTAATTTTCTTTAAAAATTCTGTCCAGTGATATCTAGGTTTCCCAGTGATTTTTACATGTTACTTGTACTGTTCTACTGTGCTGAAACTTTTATTAGTTCTAGTAGCTTTCTTGTGGATAGACTGGGTTATTTTTTGTACAGTCACATCCTGTGTGAGTAGAGGTGGTTTTACTTCACCCTTTCCGATTTGGATGTACATTGTTTCTTTTTTTTTTTTTTTGCCTTGTTGCTAATTTCATGACTCCACAGAAGACCTAGTGATCTGCTGCCTTAAATTTTATAGCCAAGGAAGTGTTATGACACAATGTTTCCCTGTCATAGATAATGTCACCATGATTTAGAATCTACTCAAAGGCACAAGACAAGAAACAACAAACTGTAAATGAATAATCTTTATTGTCTTGTTGAAACTGCCCTTCCCAAGGTTGCTGTTGATCTCTACATTGACAAATCCAGTGATCACATCTCCGTCCTCATTTACTACACCCACCAGTGTCAGTTAGCACAGTGGTAACATCATTTTCCTTAACACAGTCTCTTCCCAGAGGTCTTCGGTGACTCATGATCTTGGTTGTAGTCCATCCACATTGCTCCTTCTCAGACACTTTGCTGGTTCTTTTTCAACTCCCTGCTTCAGAGCTCAGTCCCTCACACTCCAGTGTTCTCCACTGATTCAAAATTGGTGCTATCAATATCAGAATTAAATCTCTAGCTCATATCTCTCCCCTAAATTCCACACAGCTAGTAGTCTACATGATATACATATATGTCTAGTACACAACTTAAACATAGAATTCCTGATTTTCCTACCCAAATCCAGTATTCCTATCTAAATAAGTGTCAAGTCTAAACTTCTAGCTATTTACAGTAAAACCTTGCAAAATTCTCTTTATCTGTCCTTCACCTCATACTACTTGTCTAGATAGTTACCATATTGTTATGTCCATTTTCATTACTAGTCAGAAGAGTAACTCATGTAACAATTTCTCAATTCAAACTGAAACAGAAACTAAAAGAAGGAAAGCAGCAGTTCTATCAGGTCACTTACATATATTACATAACCTTAAGCATTATTCTAATGAGATTGCTTTTGGACTCCCCAAACTGGAAATAGAAAGTGGTTGGCGTAGCCATAAATATGCAAGGGGAAGAAGATTTTCATTAATGAAAATCTAACACTGTTAAATAAGGTAACTTTTTTTTTTTAGTCACAGAGTTTTGCTGTAAAGAATAGAAACTTAAAAAGTCTAAGCAAAGCAGACAGGAAATGATTATCAGATGAGCTTCAGATTTCATGGAAAGTCTCGTGAACACAGTGTGGAAAATGTGCAGGAAACCAGCTGGTATAAACCCAGTGCGGAGCAAATCAGAGGAAGAAAGTGCATATGGTCTCACGACCTCCACAGACAGACAGCAGATAGCTCTACCGATCCCATGATGACAGCACACCACTCATCGGACATCGATGTGGGAAATGCCTCCTATTGCCATGCTGTTTGCAAATATTTTGAGTTTGTGAATTGAACAGAAGTACCGTTTCCTCACAGATAGTTTCAATAAATGCTCTTCAAGAACGTATTTCCATTTCCATGCACTCTACCCAAACAAAACCAAACCCATTGCCATTGAGTGGATTCTCACTCATGGCAACCACACGTCGCAGAGCAGAAATGAGCTCTGCAGGCTCTTCTCACGCATAGTCTGCATGGAAGGAGATCACTAGGATTTCGTGCCATTGGGTAGGTTTTAACCACCAACCTTTAAGTTAGTAGCCAAGCAAAAACTATTTTTACCACCCAGAGATCTTCAGCAGCTATAACAGTGAAAATGAAATATTACTATTTCCATCAGAGAATTCTCAAAATACTGTTTGTCCTATTCAAATACTACTGGCATATCTAAAGTAAGAAAAGTACAGCTTACAAGATTTATAAGCCCAAACCTGTTTCACCATTTAACTCTATGATTCTTTGCATAAATGTCCCTCAATGACACCCTATGCTGAGATCAGTCTTGCTGACCTCAGCCTCGTGAGAAGAGAGAAACTGTTGTATCAGTGCAGTTTTTTTTTCCGTGTATAATTTGCAATAAGAACGAGATAAGATAGTGGAAAAAAAACATGAAGCAATGTAAATGTCTTCCTTGGGGGATTGGGGAGGCGGGCTGGAGTCTCAGCAACACGATACACAGAGAAAGTGAAGCATGGGGACATCATCCAGATGCTGAGGCTCCTGCTCTGCTGTGTCCCAGGCGAGAGAGAACACAAACATGGAGTTTTCCCTCCAGAGTGATTCTTCTATTCAGGTAAGTCTATACCTTGAAACGACACATGAAATAAATGCTACAAGCCACATGGTCTTGTCCACTTGTCCCAGCTGGTGACCATTATAGTTTGGTTCTCTCCCTAGTGGTACGTTGTTTCTGCACCATCCACATGAGCCTGTCGTCTTAGGCTCCAGCAGGCAGATCCTGCTCAGTAGGGGTCAGAACCTCTGGCTGTCTCCTCAGGAGAGAAAATCTCTGCTGGCTGCGGGGCCTGTCAGTCTTATCTATGCTGACTGAAAGCCTAAACCTGAGCAGGGCCCTATGGCCCTCAGTTGCCACACTTCCTTTGTGTGTGTTGTGATGCTGAAGAAGTTTCAGCAGCACTTGGAGACTAATACAGACTAGAATAAAGCTCTGGTCTTCTACTTCTGAAAAAGGCAGACCTGAAAATCCTTAGGATCAGAGCAGTTGGGTCACATTTTGCCTGGGGTTGTCACAAGTCAGGGGCCTGCTGGACGGCAACTAACAAGAAGAAAAGACCGTGATTTCTTTAGTCACTGAAATAACTTGGGTGCCTAAGGGATCAATTTAAATAATAGTTGACAATTAGTGAAAAAGAAACCGGGGAAAGCTTTCATATATTTCTATAGTGACAGGATTAATGAATTAGGAATTGGCCTTTGAAAGAAGGAGTGCCGGAGAAAGACATGGAAAGAGAAGGACAGGGCAGTGCAGTGGGAGGTTAGAGCAGGAAAACCTGACATTGGCCAGGAAGGCTTGTTTGGAAAACAAGATCCATAGAAGGAAGAGTAAGGAAGGAATATGACCTTCTGTGAGGGAGCTTTTCAAAGTGAAGGGCCCAGATTTAACACGGATTTAAGTTGAGAGTTGTGAGGGGTAATTGCAGAGAAAGGAAAAAGTCCAGAGTAATAAGCATTTAAAACAGGAACGTTCTAGGGTCAAGAAGGCACAATGAAGAAAACACTGAACTTTTGGAGTGGTAAACTCCCTGGAAAATCTTCTAATTAGTCATGTGATCTATCCATGTGAAACCTGCAGTTTCCTAATGTATGAAAATTCTTGACAAAACTTCTACGTGATCTTTATACCTTTTTTCTTCTGTAATGTACCACAAAATGGATCTGGAGCAAGCCACATTCTTTAACTTTCTCCTAGATACTACAACCATTCTAAGAAAGAATCAAAAGATGTGTTCTTGGGGGCAGGCAGAGGAAGCATGCATGTTCAGGGCTGAGCAGAAAGGAAGCAGCTGGGCAGTGAAGACCCGCAGGCCTGCAGCCCTTGGGGAGGAGGTTTGTGTTCGAGGCTGAAGCACCGTGGGAGGAGTGCTATAATACTGCTGACAATAATAAACTCCAACATCTTCAGCCTGGAAGCTGCTGATGGTGAGAGTGAAGTCTGTCCCAGACCCACTGCCACTGAACCGGTTGGGGACCCCAGATGCCCGGTTAGATGCACGATAGATGAGGGTCTTTGGAGCCTGTCCTGGTTTCTGCTGGTGCCAGGATAACCAGTTGTAGGAGTAGGATTCAAGACTCTGACTGGCCTTGCAGTTGATGGTGACCGTCTCTCCTGGAGATGCAGCCAGAGAGGCTGGAGACTGGGTCATTACGATGTCCGCGTTAGTACCTGCAATCAGAGCAGACAATTACCACGCATACATATATACCCACACTTTTTCATAGGCACATTAAAATGTCCCATTTATGCAACATCTAGTGATATTATTACATGTCAGCCCATAATTGGTTCTGTTATGCCAATAGCCGTCATTCTCCACCCTGTCTTAAAATCCTTTTTTAGCGTGACTAAGATACTACTCTAGAGGCAGGGAAACACTTTTCATTCTCACCAGAGGCCCAGAATAAGAGGGACGTGAGGAGGAGAGTCTGTGGCACCATCCTGCTGGCCCTGCCTGCCTGATGCAGCTCAGCTCCCATGGCAAAGGCCTGTTTATAAAATATGGGCAGTCAGCCTGGGCCTGGAGGGGTCTATGCAAAGCAGTCAGGGAACTGAAAACAAATTTCTTGGGCAGTGAGTGGTGAAACTAACCAGTACGTATTAATAGCCACATGTATTATCAGAGAAATTAAATTTATAGGTTTATGACTAGAGAAGACACAGAAGGGACTTGGAAGCTCTGGTATCTACTCAGCTCTACTCTGTTCCAGATGAGAGGATTTTAGCAAACCAGGAGTTCGAGGTTTCTCTCCGAACTAATCCTTCTATTTACATCTACAATTTTAAAATGAGATAAGAAATCATTGTTGCAAGCAACATAGGCCTGTCCACCCGCACAGTTAATGTATTTGGCTTGATTTTATTTCTTCTATTTCTGATGGTACTAAAAAACCCAAACCCATTGCTGTCGAGTTCATTTTGACTCATAGCAACCCTGGAGCACCGAGTATAACTGCCACACAGCGTTTCTAGGGTGCATATGGTGGATTCAAACTGCCGGTTAGCTGCAGGGGTCCTTAACCATTAAGGCACCAGGGTTTCCTCTAACCGTAGAGCAGGGGCCAGGTCATTACAGGATTCTGCCAGCAGATGGCGATAACGCAGTCTCCAGAACCCATGACTGCGGAGAGCCTCTCGGTTACAGAATGGTCCGTCTCCCAGGTACTGACCCGAGGCACCACCGGTGTGTGGGCCAGCTCCTGAGGCTTTCACTTACCATGTTCCCACCCATGTGGATGGGGTGCCCGATCACTTCAGTGACAGAGGATCTGAGGCCAACTTAGTCTTACCATCAGCAAATACGAACTTCTTACCAAGTCAGAGGAGGGGAAGGGTCCCATTCATTAGGCACTGTCTTAGAGACTACTGGAATTTATTTGTTTGTTTTGATTATGCCAAAATATTGGCATGAAATGGAACAAGAATGGGCAGCTGGTCGTCCTTTTGCTGCAAAAGACCAGCCCTCATGTTCTCCCTGCTCACATCCCTTCCGTTTGCTCTCAGCCCTCACTCCGGCTTCACTGTGTGGACATTTGCAGTCCTATCTGACCCTCTCTAAGCTGACATCAACCAAGACTCACAAAGCCTTTACTGCTGTCCCCAAACAGAACCTCCTCTCTAGCCCAAAGGCTAGAGTCACGATCCCTTGATGATTCCTATCGTTGCTTCCCGCTGAGGTTTATTTCTCAGAGAACACCTCCGAAATGAGAAAAGACTGGATCCCTGCTTGTCCTTGTATAAAAGCAATGCAAGTTAGACTTTCCCCAAAACATTCTAACAAAAAGAGACTCCTGGTATGAAACTGTGGAAGAGAAAATAAGTTCCCTCAATCATAAGAAAAAGTTTTTAAATGTAATGTCTGCTCTTTTTTTCTGTTTGTATGAGTCAGAGTTTTGTCTTTGTCAGAACATAGTTTTTAACAAATCTATATTGGCTTTGCTTAACACTTCACAGTCCCGTTTCCCTACTGCTTTTTGTGAGGTATTGTCAAGTCAATTTTTCACTCATGCCCATTTTAAATTCCAAAATTCTCCTTTATAACAGTGCCCGTGCCCAAAGCAGATGCTCCATGGCTCCTCCCTTATTTCATCACATTCGCAATGGAAAATCTGAAGGCTTTGTAAAACGCCACCATCCCTGTATCTGCCTCCATACCCCTAATGTGGCTGGAGAAAAACATCAAATTATTCTAATTCATCTCAGCATTGATTTCTGCAGAGTACTTCTTGACAATCATTAATCCTGCCCCACAATTGTACTACCTTTAACCCGGTTCCCAGGTCTCCCCTTTTTCTCTTTTCCTTTGTCTTCAAGTTTTATCACCTGCATCTCATCCTCCGTTTCAGCAAACGCCCTCCTTTTCTGTTTCCTTAAAGAGCTTCCATTAGCTCTTCTCCTGCATCATCTGGCCCTCAGACATCTAAGACCCCACGTTCCAGTTCCCTTGCTTCCTCACCATTACTGTAGATGAGCAGACAGCCCTCCTCTTCTCTGAGGCCAGTCCCTCTGCTCCCGCACTGCTGCCCCACACAAGGGCATCTCTTACCTCTCTTTTCTGAGCGTTCAATATCCCCCACACCTTAGCATCACTCCCATCAGCATGAAACATCATTTTTCAAAACTCTCTTGATTTCACTTCTCCTTCCATTTATGTCTTTTTCACTTTTCTCCTTTACCTTAATGCTCGCTGAAAGACTTGTGTGTATTCACCAAAGACAAACCGTCTCTCTCTCTGGCTCCTTGTGCTCCCTCCATTGAAGATGTTACCATTACCTTTTCATAGAAAGTTCTCATAGAGGCTGTTCTGAGATCAGGTAATATGGGGTTTATACTTGGTTCTTCTTCTTGAATAACATTTTCCTTATTCTTTCTTTTCATATAAAGTTATTGCCTGATTTTTCAGTTTCTTTAAAGAATGCTGTTGATAAGTGGATCTGGATTTCATCATTTCTGCAGATGGCTTTGGATCGATTGTTGTTTTCTCTGGTGTTGAGTCTTCCTATAGATGAGCGTCATGCATTTTTCCACTCATATATTTCTCTTTTTGTTTCTTGTGATAGTGTTTTATTGTTTTCTTTGTATAGGTCTAATATTTCCTCAGTTAGATTTATTAGTAAGCATTTTATCACTCAGGGCCTATTATAAATGATATTGTTTTCCTGATTTCTTTTCAAATTTCTGTTTGTTGATTCTTAGGCTTCCAAGTAATTTTTCTATGCCTAGCTGTACCAAGCTACTGTGCTGAATCTTTCTGTTAGTTCCAGTAATTTTCTTGTGGATAATTTGTGTTGTTTTTGTATACAGTCACATCCATGCAATTAAGGATAGTTTTACTTTTTCCTTTTCAATTTGGATGCACATTCCTTATTTATCTTGACTTTTTGTCAATTCCATGACCTCGAGGAAGAAAAGGGCTAGTGATCTGCTGCCTTAAATGTTATAGCTAAAAAACCATGTGGAACAATGCTTCCCTGTCACACACAGAGTCATCATGAGTTGGGATCCACTCAAAGGCACAAGACAAAAACAGATAATCATTTTTATCTGTAAACAGATAATCATTTTTTTGAAACTACTCTACCCAAGGTCAGCATTAACCTCCACTTTGATGCATCCAATGGTCACATCTCAGTCCTCATCTTACACACCCATCAGTGTCAACTCAGTGGTAACACTGTGCTCCTGAGTACCATCTCTTCATTGAAGAGTGTCTCACTATCTTCCTTGTAGCCCATCCACATTGCTCTTTTTCTGACACTTGCTGGTCCTTTTTCACCTCCCTGTCTCAGAGCTCAGTCCCTGGCCCTGTGGTATTCTCAATCTATTCGACATTCATGTAGTTAATATCAGAATTAAACCTACAGCCCATATCTCTCCCCTCAATTCCACACAGATAATAGTTTACATGACACCCAGGTATGTCTAGTATACAACATGAACACAAACTTCCTGATTTTGCTTCACATGTTCACTATTCCTATTTAAACCAATGTCAAGTGCAAACTTCCAGTTTTTTAGAGTAAAACCTTGAAATATTCTTGTTATCCCTCCACCTCATACTCCTTGTCAAAATAATTAGCATACCACTCCACTGCTAAAACTGTCACCAAGGAAATCATCATCTCCATCTTGGATGATATTAATAGCCTTCTATCTGATGTCTTTCCTGCCTTTGGTCCCCAGAAAGAGACTATCAAATGACAAATCAGATCATAGACCCTACTTAAAAGTATTTCCAATGGTTCTGTAAGATTCTGGAGACACAAATGTATGTCACTCATTGTCATAGTCATCTACTGCTATTGTAAAGGAAATACCAAAAGTTGATGCCTTAAAAAGAGAAATTCATTCTTTCACAACCTGAGGGAAGTCTAAATTTAGGAAAGCAGCCCCAGGGAAAACCTTTCTCTCTTTTTATGGTTCTAGGGAAAATTCCTTGTCATCATTGTTCCCCCACTCTATGGAGCTCCTCAACACAGAGATCCTGGGTCCAAAGAATATCCTATTCTCCTGGCTCTTGTTTCTTAGTGTTATGATGCTCCCTTGTATCTCCCTTGCTTCTCTCTTTTATTTCTCAGAAGAACCTGGCTTGTGTTCTAAGTGAATCTTGTTAATTAAGTATACATAAATTGAGCCAGTAATCCCATCTCAGTAACATCCTAGAGACATGATTCACAGCACACAGAAAAATCACATCAGATGACACAATGGCAAATAATCACACAATACTGGCAATCATTACCTAGCTAAGTTGATAGGTATTTTTGGGTGACACAATTCAGTTCATGGCACTCATAGTAGGAATTTCAATGACCTATGAAAAAGACTCATGTTGTAAGCAAACTCGCTAAGCTGACCTTGCACCTCTATTCTGTGATAAAAAAAAAATCAATCCTTGTAAGTTGGTCTTGAGGTATAAGTAACTTGTAAACTCCCTTCATAATCACTGAGATTGAAAGATATAAGATAGAATGTTAAATATGAAGTCAGCAAGACTTTAGCAGCCAGTCCAAATAAGAAAATTATATGTAACCCCCTGAATTCACTCAGTTGGAATAGGAAAATGCAGGTTATCTCTCTCTCGACTCTGAGACTCTCCAAAGATGAAAACTGAAATTGCCAACTACCATTGACTTCGGGCCCCAGCTATAAGGGATGTTAGCTGAAACCTATCAATCAAGCATTCCTCACAAGAATAGTTTGTAGTAGTAAATGTCTGGAATGTAAAATTAGGACACAAACCATTAGACTAGCCTTATATTATCCTGATTCTCTGGTTCTGAATGAATGCCTTTTGGTCACTCCATGAATACCTGGAAAAGAACTAAATGGGTTTATGAATGGTAAGCTTGAACATTTCTTTACTTATTTGAAAATAGAACTCTTTATGACAAAAGTCTTCGACTTATTATATTGTTCAAAATAAAACCCAAATCCTTACAGTAAGCTAAAAAATTCTACATTGACTATGACATTCCCATTATTTCATTGGCCTTGTCTCCCTCTTCTCTTTCCTTTGCAAATCCGCTGCAGCAACACTGGCTTTCTAGCTTCTTGCCCAGCATGCTGGTCCCATTTCTGCTTGAAAAGTGTAGTATTTTATCTAGGCAGAACTTTTCTGACTGGAAATAGTCCTCTGACTGCATCCTCGTCAACAGTAAGACTTTGATGTAATTTTACCCTCAGGGTAGCCTTCCATAATCATCTGTTTTACTGTGGTTGCAAAATTGTCCCCAGTGTTTTATACCTCCTTGTAATCTTTTTTTTTTTTTTTTTTGGTAATGTAACTTTCTAGCTCCCCCCTCAAGAGGTAGGGACTATTTTCTCTCTTCCTGGAGAAGAGCTGTTTGTGTAAATTGTGTTGGTATGTAGATGAAGTAAAAGAGACATTGTGCTTCTAGAGACCAGGCTTCAAGAGGCCTTATGTTCTTTGACTTTCACTTTGGAATTCTGCTAACTGCCATAAGGACAAATAAAGATCAGTCTGCTCTCTGATAGGAGACATTTCATCAGGACACCTCAATAGCCTCATCTGATGCCTAACCAATGATACACACATTAGAAATAAGAAAAATCCTGAGTCTTTCTAGATCGTCTAGCAGCCAGTTGACCTGTGTAGCTGTGTAATCCAACTTAGGCTAGATCTGTTCAGACTAGCCTGTGTTAACAAAACTGTGTGTTTTTCTATCTCACCGATAAACATAATAGCAATAAAAACACTTCTTGCTTTACCTACTGGGTTTTTGTGAGGCTTGAACACGTGGCAACAGCTAACTGATACATCACTCTAATTTGAATTCCTGCCACTCTTACTGCAGAAAGGTCTTATTACCGCCTCTGCTTTATTTTTCTTCATTGTTGTTTTTTGGTTAGGTGCCTTCCAACTGGTATTGGCTTACTGTCATCCTAGGTACAATGGAATGACACACTACCTGTGCCATGTCCAGAATGACTGTTCCTGTGCTACAACTCATTGTTGCAGATACTGTGTCAATTTTATCTTGGTCACCAGCTCTGCACTCTGCCAAGCATGATGTCCTTCTCCAGGGACTAACAACATATTCAAAGTTATGTGAGACATAATCTCACTATCTTTGTTTCTTAGGATCTTTTTGGTTGTGCTTCTTCAAAAATTTCTTCACAGAACTGACAAAGTGATATGACAAATATTTTATTTGTGCATGGGTTTATAACTGTTCTCTCTAACTAGATTGAAAATAGGTACATTTCTGCATTACACAGTAATCAAATTGTAATAGATTTCAAAATCATAATTTCCTTCAGTCTCCAAATTAGACCCAGGAGCCCAAGAGATGAATTTAAATATGGCAATTAAAGAGAAAAAGAACATGCCACAGGCTTCTAAAATGATAGGGCTAATAAGTTACAACGTGAGTTTTGAAAGAAGGAGTATCACATCAAGAAATGGAGAGAAGAGAAAACATTAGTGAAAAGGAGACAGAAGATGCAGGGCCAATACAGCAGAGTAGTCAGAGGCTTCCTGTGATCTGTCTCGTAGCAAAGAGCCAAAACAGAAGAATTGGTTATGTATGATGTTCTTAGAGCCTGAACATCGAAGAGAAATCTGTCAAATCCAACAAAGCAATTGGAAAATAAGAGTATTTCAGGAAGAACGCAGGACTGGTCAGAACACACCCGTTATGAACTGGCTGCATCCAGCATGGAGAGTGAAACGGTGTTATTTGTAGGACATTCTTTTTAGAGTCAAAGAGCAGCAGAAGTTCACTTCAGACTCCAGAACCAGTGAAAAAAGGTATCAACTTCTGATTATCATAATTTACTTAAACTCAAAAAAAAAAAAAAAGCCAAACCCACTGCTATTGAGTTAATTCTGAGTCACAGTAACACTCTAAGATAGAGCAGAACTGCTCCATAGAGTTTCCAAGGAGTACGTGGTGGATTGAAACTGCCAAGCTTTTGGTTAGTAGACATAGCACTTAACCACTGTGTCACCAGGTTTTCTCATAATCTACAAGGTAATGCAAAATATCAACAAGAAAATGGTAAATAAACCAATTAAACAATAGGCAAAGGAGGTGGACAGACACTTCACCAAGGAGGACAACCAGGCAGCCAAAGGACACATGAGGAAATGCTGACAATCATTAGGTAATAGAGAAATCCAAATCAAAACTAAATTGAGATACCATCTCACCCCAACATGGTTGGCAATAATCCAAAAAGCACAAAACAACAAATGCTGGAGTGACTGCCTAGAGACTGGAACCCTCCTACACTGCTGGTGGGAATGAAAAATGATATAACCTCTTTGGAAAGCAATTCAACCCTTCCTTAAAAAGCTAGAAATAGAAATATCACATGATCCAGCAATTCCAGTGCTTGGAATATATCCTACAGAAATAAAGACAGTCGCATAAACAGATATATACACATGAATGTTTATTGAAGCACTGTCTACAGTAGCAAAAAGATGGAATCAACCTAGATGTCCATCAACAGAGAGATGGATAAACTAAGTATGGGACATATGTTTAATGGAACACTTTGCAATGATAAAGAACAAGGGTGATATTAGGAAGCATCTCATAACCTGGTATCAACTAGAAGACCTTATGCTGAGTGAAATCAGTCAGTTGCAAAAGGACAAGTATTGTATGAGGCCTCAGCTCCAAGGACTTAAAAATAAATGTCAGGGTAGAAGAAAAGATTCTTTGATGGCTACAAGGCTGATAGGAGGGAGTTGATCATAGATTAGATAGATAATAGGAATGTGGTTAGGTGAAAGCAGTGACAGCACACAGTAGAGATCAGATCAACATTACTGGGCTCCTGCATAAACTGACAGAATTTTTCTAAACTCAAACCTATAGTTCAAAGGATAGAGTATTAAGAATCGGGGTCTGAGGACCATGTTTTCAGGGGACATCAAGATCAATGAGCACATCTAGCCTTTTGCTATGAGTGTCTTCTGCACCACATTTTGATGAGTGTCATCTGGGCTCTTTAAAGCTAGCAATCTGCCATCTGAGGTACACCAAATGGTCCCAACCCATATGGATCAGATGACGACTGAGAACCTCAATGGTAGGAGTGAAAATGAGCCTGGGAGTCAGAAAGACCCATATGAATGGGAGATTGTATCAACATGACACCAGAAGAACTAGACGGTGCCTGGCTACCAACAGAGTCAGCCATGATGGTAGCAGCATGGAAAAAAGAGGTGTGCTCTGCTAAAAGACCAGACCTGATGGTCTGACAGCCTGGAGGCTCCCCTGGCAACATGGCCCCTAGACCTGTTGTTGGCCCTGACTGGAAACCACAACTGAGGTCAACTCTTCAGACAAGAATGGACTGACTGGACTTGTGGGCACGGTGTGAGCATGTGGTGTGTGTACTTTATGGTTTTATACATTTATAGGAGGCTATCCTGCTGGTTTCTTTCTAGATGGAAGAGAAGAATGTGGAGTGGAGGGGACAAGTGCTCATTAAGACGATACTAGAAGTATAGTGTGAAAAGGAGGAATGTGCTGTCACTGGGTGATGAGAGCAGATGGAGCTACAGACAGGTGGGCATACAAAATTGATTTGGATTGTATACTTTCACTTAACCACAACATAAAAGAAAAAGTAACAATGTCTTTTCCACAATTTTGCCCATTGCAGTACAGCTTTGGTACCTGGATTACTGTACCTGTCATGGATTAAATTGTGTCCCCACAAATATGTCTGTGGCCATTTGGTTATGCTATGATTCCTGATATTGTATCAGGCGTCCTCCTGTCCTAACTCCTGCCTCAATGTGTTGATGAGGGAGTATGTATAGTGGTTGTGTTGGTCGGGGAGTACTCCAGAACTATAAGATTGTGTTGTACCTACAGGTAGTCTTTTGGGAAGTAACAGAAAACGAAGCAAGCAGAGATTTGGGGATTTCCTATGACCAAGAAACAGTGCCGGTAGCTGAGTGCTTTCTTTGGAAAGGACCCAGGGTTCTGAGCATCCAAAGCTCACTGGCTGGGGGAAGAATGAAGACAAAGAAGAATGAAGACAAAGACCTTTCGCTAGAATCCACAGAGAAAGTCTTCCCCTGGAGCCGGCACCCTGAGTTTGGACTTTTAGCCTACTGGACTGTGGTCCCTCTAGGAATGGCATGAGTGAGAATGGACTCAACAGTAGTGGGTTTTGGTAGTATGACAAAATAAAATATCTCTGCTTTAAGGCACGAACTCATGATGTTTCTGTTATAGCAGCACTGGATGAATCAGACAGTATCCAGGGACATCGATTGCTGATTCAAGAAAATGAAATTCTTTCCAACTTCAATATTTTCTCCATTTAACGTGATGTTGCTTAATGGTCCAGTTGTAAGGATTTTTGTTTTCTTTATGCTAAGGTGTAATCCACACTGAAGTCTTTAGTTTCAGATCTTCATCAGCAAGTGCTTCAAATCCTCTTCACATTCATTAAACAAGTTTATGTCATCTGTATATTTCAGGTTATTAATAAGTCTTGACCCAACTCTGATGCCATGTTATTCTTCATATAGTTCAACTTCTTAAATTCTTTGCTTATAATATATATTTGTCTTTATCATCTAGTGCTGTTACAACAGTAATAGCATTAGTGGATGGGTTTAAGTAAGAGAAATGTATTTCCTCACAGTAAAGTAGGTAGAGCGCAAATTCAGGGGGTCAGCTAAAGGAGAATGCTATCACTGCTGGCTCTGGGGGAAGGTCCTGGTCATCAATCTTCCTCAGTAACGGAAGATTCTGAGATGCAGGGACCCCAGGTCCAGAGAATACGCACCGCTCTAGGCACTGCTTTCTTGGTGGTATAAGATCCCAAGCTGACTGTTTGCCTCCGTTTCCTTTGTGCCTGGAGAGATTGCCTCAAGGCACAATACTATCTTATAGACTGGGTCCTGCCTTACCTGCACAACCATTTCCCATCTTCCCTCATTAATCCCATAAAGACAGGAATTACAACATACAGGAATAGCACAAAATACCAGGAATGATGTCTCAGCCAAGTTGCTACACCTAGTTTTGGGGGGACAAAATTCAATCTGTGACAAGATTAAATAAGTATAATGAAGTATGAATCAAAGAAAATTTCAAGCCCTCCAAAGTAGAAAGGAACACTTAAAGGTCAATGCCCCAGACATTAGTGAGCAGAAATGGGCTGGTATTGCATACGGAATATATCCTAGAGAGATAAGAGCCATCACACGAATAGATACATGCCCACCCATGTATATGCCAGTCCTGTTCACAACAGAGAAAGGACCCAGGATGGGAAAATATGGAAACAACCTAGGTGCCCATCAATGGGCAAATGGATAAACAAATGATATATTTATACATTGGAACACTACACAGTAAGAAAGAACAATGGTGAATGTGAGAAACATCTCATACATGGATACATATGAAAGGTATTATGCCGAGTGAGATTAATCAATCATAAAAGGACAAATATTGTATGAGTCTACTATGATAAGAACTTAAGAAAAGTTTGAAACAGAGGGGAAAACATTTTGGATAGTTACAGTTGTGGGAAGTTACTTTAGCAAAGAGAATGACCACACATAATGTGGGCAAACTCAACACAACCTGACTAAACCAAAAGATAGGATGCTTCCTGAATACAAGCAAATACTCTGAGAAATGGAGTAGCAGAGATGAGAGAACTGGGCACCATGGCTTCAGGTCAAATGGTACGACATAGTTTATTAAGAAAATGTTCTGCATCTCACTTTGGTGAGTGTCATCTGGGGTCTTCCAAGCTAACAAAGGGCCGTCTAAGATGTATCGATCATTCTCAACTCACCTGGAGTAAAGGATAATAAAGAACATCAAAGACACAAGGAAAATAGTCCAAGAGACAGAAAGGACCATAGAAACCAGTGAGTCCACCAGATTGAGACCAGAATAGATAGTACTATTCTGGCTATTAGTACTATTCGTGGCTACCAGAAAGGACCAGTAGAGAATCCTTGATCAAACTGGAGAGTAGTGGGGTGCAGGAGTCCAATTCTAGTAAAAAGACAAAACTTAATGGTCTGACACAGACTGGAGGAACCCTGGAAGATACAGCTCTGGGTTCTCTGTTATCCCAGAACTGAAACCAATCCAGAAATCAACTCTTCACGCACACAACAGACTGGATCATAAGACATTAAATTGCACTCATGAGGGCCATGTCTCCTAGTTCAAGTAGATACATGAGACAGAATGTGCTGCTTCTTTCTGGAGATGAGAAGAGAAGGCAGAATAGGAAGGAAATTTGTTCAATGGATGCAGGAAATCTGCAGAGGAAAGGGGACTGAACCATCCTGTTATAGACAAAACAACTAGGGGAACATAACAAGGTGTGTTGGAATTTTTGTATGAGAAACGAACTTAAATTGCAAGCTATCATTTCAAGTATGATAAGAAAGATTATTTTCAATAACCAGGAATTTTTACCAAAATAAATCCAGCCCGTTACCATTGAGTTGATTTCCACTGATACAAATCGTGTCTGTTAAAGGGCAGGCATCAGCTCCACAGGGTTTTCTCAGCTATAAACTCCCTGGAAGCAGATCAGTAGGCCTTTCGTCTGCTGCCCCACCGAGTGGGTTTCAACCCCCAGTGTTCAGGTTAGTGGCTCAGCACAAACTAGGGACCTTCCTGAGCTCCACCAGGGCAATTAAAATAAAATAATTTCCACCAGAGAATCTCCAAATTAGTATTTGTTATATTCAAGAACCACTGCCATATCCATAGAATTTAAAAAATGCAGCTTACAAGATTTTTAATAAGAAGCCTGTTCCCTAAGAAGTTCTCTCTTATACTCCATAGTGCTTTGTGTAAATGTCCTCTTCACCATACCCTACTCTGAGCTCAGCCCTGGTGATCAGAGCCTCGTAAAAAGCCATAAAGGAACAGAAGCTGTTGACTGGGTAAGTTTTCTTGTTTATATTCTCAACAAAAACAGAAGGACAAATTAAAAAACAAACAAACAAATAAACACTTACTCAGGAGAGCCTCTCCTGGGGGTGGAATCTGAGCAACATCACACACAGAAAAGCTGTAGAACTGGGACCCCATCCAGCTGCTCAGGGTCCTGCTCTGCTGTGTCCCGGGGGAGACAGAATGGAGATAGAGTTTTCTCCCCAGAGGGATCCTTCTACTCAGATAGGTCTACAGTGTTTGTAACCTTTTTTTGTTTATTGTGATTAGTTGAAAGATTACAATCTAAATGAATTTGGCATATTAAAACTCAAAGCACCTGTCTCTAAAATCCCTTATCCGTCCTCTCTATCCTGTGGCAGCACATGCCTCCTTTGCAGTCTTTTATTTCCAGTGTCCGCTCAACCAACACTTGTCCTCTCCTCTCCACCCTTCCTCTCCCCTCTAAAAAAAAAACTAAAAGGATAACCTTGTGTATGTATTAAATCGTAAAATACACACATCACCTGCATCACTCTGTGTCCCTAAATCCAGTGCATTCTGGATCTAAAGCATTGGCTTCAGTACTGGTTTCAGGTCTGGACTAAAAGCAAATCTAGGGGCCACTGTTCTCAGGGACCCTCCAGGTTGTGGGACCATCGAGTCTGGGCTTTTAATGGAGTTCTAGATCTGCACACCTCTTTCTCTCGTGCTTTGTCAGGGACTGTACATTGTGTTCCCTGTCAGGGCTGTCTTTGGTGGTGGCTAGTTGCCATCTAGTTCTTCTGTTCTCCTGCTGATATAGTCCTCCAGCCATATGGATCCTTCTGTTTCCTGAGCTCATTTTTCCTCATGACTTCGATGTTATCCATTTCCATTTGTTCCAGGTGGGTTGGGACCAGTTGATGTTGCTTACATGGCAGATTGCTGGCTCTTAAGACCCCAGGTACCACTCACCAGTATGGGGCGCAGAACACTGTTAGAAAAAGATGACTTATGCTGATTGGGTAGGTCTACAATTTGAAATCCGATCTGAAAATATATGCTGCAAGCCGCAGGAGTGTGTCCACTTGTCTCAGTGGGAGACCATTTTGATTTGACTTTCTTTCTCTCCCTGACTGCACAGCATCTCTAGATTATCCTTGTGAGACTGTCATCTCAGGTTGAGTGGGCAGACCTTATTTAGTATGTGCCAGAATCTCCGGCTGTCTCTCCAGGAGAGAAAGCCTTCTTTGTCTGGAAGGCCAGTCAGAGTCTCATCTACACTGACTAGAAACACTGCTTGGGCTGGCATCAGCGTAAACCTGAGCAGGGATCCAGGAGCCTCAGTTACCACACTGACTCTGTGTGTGTTCCCATGACACTGAACAGGTTTCAGCAGCACTTGCGCACTAATGCAGGCTAGAAAACAAGGCCTGGTGATCTACTTCTGAAAACTCGGTCATGAAAACCTTGTGATCCCAACAGTCAGATCCCATTGTGCATGTAACCGTCATGAGTCAGGAGCTGAAAAGATGGCAAGTGACAAGAAGCAAGAACCATGAATTCCTTCAGTCACTAAATTAAACTTGGGAACCAAGGGATAAATTTAAAGGGGAATTGACAACTAATGACAAAAGGACATGGACAGCTGTTGCATAGATTTAGACTGACAGCGTAAATGAATGAGGGACAGGCCTTTGAAAGAAGGAGTGCCAATGAAGGAAATGGAGAGAGGAGACAAGAGTAGTCAGTCAGCGGGAGGTTAGGGCAGGAAAAGACCTGCGCTGACATTGACCAGGAAGACTGGGCTGGCAAACAGGATCCACGGAAGCAAAAATTAAGAGAGGAATAGAACCTTCTGTGAGGGAGATCTCCCATGTAAATGACCGGAGTTTACTGTTGGGTTATGTCCTGAGTTGTGAGGGGTAATTGCAAAGAAAGGAAAAAATCCAGGAAAACAAGGATATAAAATGGGAATGTTCTAGACTCAAGAGAAAATTGATCTTTCCCGGGGCAAAATGCACTGGGTCTTGCCACAAATGAGTCACATGACCTCTCTAAGTGAAACATGCAGGTTTCTGTGATACCAAAATTCCTGACAAAGTCTGTCGGTGATTTTTAGAGCATTCTTCTACTATAATTTACTGCAACAGGGGAGCCAGAAGGAGCCATACTCTTAATTTTCTCGAGTCCTACAAATACTGTAAGAATTAGTCAGGTGATTTGGCCTTTGGGGCAGGCAGAGGAAGAGAATATGTTCATGGCTGAGCAGAAAGGAAGCAGCTGGGCAGTGAAGACTCGCAGGCCTGCAGCCCCGGGGAGGAGGTTTGTGTTCGAGGCTGAAGCACTGTGGGAGGATAGCTATGGTCTTGCAGACAATAATAAACTGCAGCATCTTCAGCCTGGAAGCTGCTGATGGTGAGCGTGAAGTCTGTTCCAGCCCCACTGCCACTGAACCGGTCAGGGACCCCAGATGCCCGGGTGGATCCCCAGTAGATGAGCAGCTTAGGAGACTGTCCTGGTTTCTGCTGGTACCAAGCTAAGCGCTCCTTCTTGCTGGAGCTGCCAAAAAGACTCTGGCTGGCCCTGCAGTTGATGGTGACCGTCTCTCCTGGAGATGCAGCCAGAGAGGCTGGAGACTGGGTCATCACAATGTCCCCAGTGGCACCTACAATCAGAGTAGACAAATCACCATACATGCTTATATACACATACTTTTTTCATATGAACATTAAAAATACAGCATTTATGTAACAACATCTAGTGATATTACATATCAGCACATAATTAGTTCAGTTTTGCAAATAGTCATCATTCCCACTATAATTGAAAATAATTTCTCAGCTTTAAAAATGAACTACTCTGGAGAGTTTGAAATAGTGTTAATTCTCACCAGAGGCCCAGAGCAACAGGGATGTGAGGAACAGAGTCTGCGGCACCATCCTGCTGTCCCTGCCTGCCTGATGCAGCTCAGCTCACACGGCAAAGGCCCTGTTTATAAAGTCTGAGCAGGCAGCCTGGTCCTGGAGGGGATATGCAAAGCAGACCAGGAACTGAAAGTGTATTAGATAGTCAGTGGGTTCTGAAACTGGCTAATATACATCAAAATGTCAAAATATTATCCCAGACTGTGTATGTTTATGATTAGAAAAGACAAGTGAGTTAGAAGCTGTATTATAAACTTACAGAGAGAAAAAAAAAATACTCAGTTCAGTGGATTCCGACTCCAGCTCATGGAGAATCTGCGTGTTACAGAGCAGAACTCCTCCAGAGAGTTTTTGTGCCTGTGTTCTCTATAGACACACACCACCTGGCTTCTCTTTCAGGGTGCCACTGGGTGTGTCCCAACTGCCCATTTTTTGAGTAACAGCTTATCAAAAACTGCACGATGCTCCTATGATCTATTATACAGCATCTGTTTTGGCTCAAAAACAGTTTTAAATGGAATCAGGTTCCATAAATGAGGGAGCAGTTTCCTCAAAACAGCCGTTTTGTAAAAGAGTAAAAAAGACTGGGAAAGTGTACCAAAAGAAAGTGGGGAACAGAAAAAATTTTTGCCTCAATTTTTATAAAAATTTATAGCTAGTGTCTTAGTCATCTCGTGCTGCTTTAGCAAAAATACCAGAAGTGGATGACTTTCAGTAGAAAGACTTTATTTTCTCACAGTCCCATAGGCTAAGTGTCCAAATTCAGGATGTCTGCTACGGGTGAAGGCTTTCTCAGCTGGCTCTGGAGGAAGGTCCTCGTCAACAATCTTACCCTGCATTAGAAGCTTCTGAAGTGCAGGAACCCTGCTTCTTTTCAAAGGATGTGCTCAGCTCCTGGCACTATTTTTTCATGGTCTGAGGTCCCCGTACCTCTGTGCTAGCTTTTTTCCCTTTATATCTAAAAAGACTACCTCAAGGCACAAAACAGTATTACACAGGGAGTTCCCCCCCAACCCCCCCAACACAGCTGCCCTCATCCTCCCTTGTTAACACGGCAGAGGCAGGATCCACAACCTGGAGAGACATCAAACAAGGCCAGGAATTATGGCCCAGCCAAACTGCCACACTTGTTTTTTTGGGGAACACAATTCAATCCACGACAGCTAAAAAATACGTGAGTTCTAAAGACACTTTTGTCCTGAAGGATACTTCAAAGACACTGCAAATGCTTGAGATTCAACTATAGGGCTAGGCAAGGGCTGGAGAAATGGAAGACAGGCCCAGACTTTAGCCCGGGGCGAAGTTCTCACCTAGGGCCTCATTCACGTCCTGTACCAGCATTGAAGGGGTGCCCACTCATTTCAGTGAGAATAAATCTGAGGCCAACTTCACTCTCACCATCAGCACCATCAGATCAAAGTCAGTTACTGGGTTCCAAAATCAAGAGAACCTGTCATTATAATTTGACCCCAAATATTAATTTCTTCCCGAGACAGAGGAGGGGAAGGGTCCCACTTACTAGGCACTGTTGCAGAGACTTCTGGGACTTATTTGTTTTGTTTGCATCATGCCAAAATGTTGGCGTGAAAGTGAAAAAGTATCAACAGCTGGACCTCCTCTGGCTCCAAAAGACAGAGGGCCTCCTGCTCACTGTCTTTCCATCTGCTCTCAGCCCTCACTCTGGGCTTCAGTGTGTGGTCATTTGCAGTCCCATCTGATCCTCTCTAACCTGACCTCACCTATGACTCCCTTCCTCCTTTACCGCTGTCCCTGAACAGAACCTCCTCTCTAGGCCAAAGGCTGGAGCCATGATCCTCTGGGCATTCTAATTCTGGCTTCACTACTCAAGTTTATTTCAGAGAAAATATCTCAGGAATGAGAAAATACTAGATCCCTGTTTGTTCTTATATAAAAGTGTTACAAAAAGTTGTCCTTTCTCAAAAGCATTTTAATAACCAAAAAAACAAAAACAAAACAAAACAAAACAAAAAACCCTCCTCGTATGAAACTGAGGGAGAGAACACAAGTTCCTTCAGTCATAAGAAAACTTTTAAAATTTAGTGTTTTCTTTTTTCTATTTGTATGAATTAGAATTTTACCTTTTCTCAGAAAAGAAGTCTTTAAGAGAATTATTTTGGCCTTGCTGAACGCTTCACATTCCCATTTCCCTACTTGTTATGACGTATTGCCAAGTTGATTTCTGACACATACTCATTTTAGATTCCAAGATTCTATTATTATAATGCCCTCACCCAAACTAGGAATTCTGGGGCTCCTCCATAATTTTATCACACCCATCTTGCAAAACCTGAACCCTGGGAAAAGTTCACTGTCCTCATACCTGCCTCCGTGTTCCTAACGTGGCTGGAGAAAAACACCTAATTATTCTGATTCGTCTCAGCATTAATTTGTGTGCACTACTTCACGACAGCTGTTAATCCTGCCCTACAATCTGACTGCGTTTGTCTGGTTCCTGAGTCTCTACCCTTTCTCCTTTCATTTTTCTTCAAGTTTTATCACCTACCCTTCAACCTGCCTTTCAGCAAATGCCCTCATTTCCTGTTTCCTGGAAGAGCTTCCGCTCGCTCCTCTCCTGCATGCTCTGATCCACAGGCATCTGTGTCCCATAGTTTGCCTTGCTCCGTTCCTATTGCTACAGGTGAGCGGACAGCCTTCCTTTCTGAGAGCCAGCCCTCTGCTCCCACACTGCTGTTCTACACAAGGGCATTTCTCACCTCTCTTTTCTGAACTGTCAGTGTTTGGATCACCGTATCATCATTACCATCAGAATGATACATCATTTTTCAAAACTCTTGATTTCACATCTCCCTCCAGTTATGTCTTTTTCACTTTTCTCCCTTACCTTATCGACGGCACTTGGCTTGGCTGGCCCTTACCCTAATGTTCACTGAAAGAGTTGCATGTATTCACCAAACAAAAACCATCTCTCTCTCTAGTTCCTTATACTCCCGCCTTTCGTGGTGTTACCATCACCTTCTTGTAGAACCTGCTCTAGAGGTTGTTCTGAGATCAAGTAATGTGGGGTCTCCTACTTGGTTCTTATTCTTCAGCAAAATTTCCCTTATTCTTTGCTTTCATTGAAAGTTGCTGACTTGTTTTTCAGTCTCATTAAAGAATACTGTTGATGATTGGATCTGGGTTTCATTGTATCTGGAGATAGTTTTACTTCTTTTTCAATTTGGATGCACATTCCTTATTTTTATTCACTTATTGTGAATTCCATAATTCCATGAAACAAAAGAGCTAGTGATCTGCTGCCTTAAATGTGATAGCCAAAAAACTGTGTGGAACAATGCTTCCCTGTCATATGTAGAGTCACCGTGAGTTGGGGTCCACTCAGAGGCACAAGACGAGAAACAACACTTGTGAACAGATAATCATCTTCTTGAAATTGCTCTACCCAAGGTCACTACTGACTTCCACATTGTCAAACCCAGTGTTCACATCTCAGTCCCCATCTTACCACACCCATCAGTGTCAATTAACACAATGGTAACACTGTGCTCCTTAATACCATCTCTTCACTGAGCTGTAGGGTGTTTCCCTGTCTTGCTTGTAGCCCATCCACATTGCTCCTTCTCTGACAGCTTCTGGTTCTTTTTCATCTTCCTGCCTCAGAGCTTAGCCCCTGGCCCTGTGGTGTTCTCCATCTATTCAGCATTCATGTACTTAATATTAGAATCAAATCTTCAATCCACATATCTGCCCTGAATTCCACACAGGTAATAGTTTACGTGACACTCATCAATGTCTGGTACACAGCTTGAAAGTAAACTTCCTGATTTTGCTCCCTGTATGTACTATTCCTGTGTAAATAAATGTCGACTTCTGGGTATTTAGAATAAAACTTTGAAATATTCTGATTATCCCTCTACCTCATACTCCTTGTGAAAATAATTAGAATACTCTTCTCTATTTTCAAATTAGAACACTCTTCACCACTCCACTGCTCATGCTATCACTAAGAAATCATCTTCTCCATCCTGGATGATATTAATGGTGTCCTATCTGATGTTTTTCCTGTTTGGGGCCACCAGAAAGAGACTATGAAATGACAAATCAGATCATAGACCCCCTTTAAAAGTGTTTCCAGTGGTTCTATAGCATTTTGGAAACACAAATGTCCATTGCTCCTTGTTGTAGTCATCTCCTGCTATTACAACAGGAATACCAAAAGTGGCTGCCTTCAAAACAGAAATTTATTCTTTCACAGTATGGAGACTAGAAGTCCGAATTTAGGGAAGTATGTCCAGGGAAAGCCTATCTCTCTTTTGTTAGCTTTGGGGTAATATATTTATTATCATTTTCCTCCCCTCTGTAGAGTTTCTCAGCACAGGGACCTAGGGCCTAAAGAATGTCCTATTCTCCAGGCCCTTGTTTCTTGGTGGTATGATGTTTCCTTGTCTCTCCCTTGCTTCTCTCTTATATATCTCAAAAGAACCTGGTTTGTATTCTAAATTAATCTTGCAGACTGTGTGTACATTAATTGAGCCAATAATCCCTTCTCACTTACATCATAAAGGTAGGATTCACAGCACATAGAAATATCCCATCAGATGACTAGTTACACAATACTGGGAATCGTTACCTAGCCAAGTTGACAGACATTTTTGGGTGACACAATTCAATTCATGGCACTGACAGTAGGAACTTCAATAATCTATGGAATAGAGTCATGTTCTGAGCAAACTCGCTAAGGTGAACTTGTACCTCTGTTCTGTGATCAAAGAAAATGAAAAAGAAAAGAAATCTCTGTAAGTTGTCCTTGTAATATAACTTGTAAACTCCCCTTAGTAATCACTGACATTGAAAAAAGTAACATAACATGTTTCATATGATGTCAGTAAGCCTTTCAGCAGCCAGTCCAAATAAGAAAATTATATGTAACCTCCTAAATTCACTCAGCTGCAATAGCAAAAACCAAGATCTCTTTCTCCAAACTCTGATACTCACCAAAGACTGTTAATCTTTCAGAGATGAAAACTGAAATTGCCATCTACCGTTGACTTTGAACCCCAGCTATAAGGGACCTTGGCCAAAAATGACCTATCAATCAAGCCTTCCTCCCAAGAACACTTCTTAGTGGCAAATATCTGGAATGTAAAATTAGGACACTAGCCATTAGACTAACCCTATATTATCCTGATTCTCTGGTTCTGAATGCATGCCTTGTGGTCTTTCCATGAATATCTGGAAAAGAACTAAATGAGTTTATGAAGGATAAACTTGAGCATTTCTTTTCTTATTTAAAAATAAGACCTTTTATGACAAAACTGTTCAATTTATTATTGTATTATTCAAAATAAAACCCAAATCCTTAGGGCAAGTTTAAAAATTCTATATTGTGAGAATCCTCATTATTTCTTTGGCCTTGTCTCCCTCTCCTCTTCCCTTTGCAAATCCACTTCAGCAAGACTAGCTTTCTTGTTTCTTTCTCAGCATGCTGGTCACATTTCTGCTTGAAAAGTTAACGTTTTATCTAAGCAGAACTGTTTTGACTAGACATATTCCCATAACTGTATCCTCACCAACAGTAAGACTGTGTGAAATTTTACCCTCAATGCAGCCTTCTATCATCATTATTTTACTGATTGCAAAACTGTTCCAGTGTTTTATACTTCCTTGTAATCATGTTTTTTTTTTTTTAATGTGACTTTATAGCTCCTCCTGTCAAGAGATAAGGACTATTTGCCCTCCACCTGGGTATGAACCATTTGTGTGAACTGTGTTGGTACATAGATGAAGTAAAAGGACATTGTGTCATCGTAGAGGCTAGGCTTTAAGAGTTCTTATGTCCTTTGACTTTCTCTTTGGAATCCTGCCAACTGCTATTAGAACAAGCAAAGATCAGTCTTCTGTATGATAGGAGACACTTCGCAAGGACACCTCAGTAGCCCCATCTGTTGCCTAGGCAGTTATAGATATGTCAGAGATATGAAAAATCCTTGAGTTTTTCTAGATCATCTAGCAGCCAGTTGACTTGGCAGATAACTGTAACAGCCTAATTCAAGTCAGGGAAGATCAGTTGAGACTAGCCCATGTTAACAAAACTGTGTATTTTTCTATCTCACCAATAAAACCAATGGCAAAAAAACACTTCTTGCTTCACCTTCTGGGTTTTCGTAGGGGTTGATTACATGATAATAGCTAACTGATACATCATCCTAATTTGGATTCCTACCCACTGTTACTCCAGTTAGGTCTTATCACCATCCCTGCTTTATTGTTCTTCATTGCTTTTGTTGTTGGGAGTCTTCCCATTGCTATTCAACTATAATGATCTTACGTACAATGGAATGAAACACTGCCTGTGCCACGTCCAGAATGATTACTCGTGTGTTAGAAACCATTGTTGCAGGCACTGTGTCAATTTTATCTTGGTAAGAGGTTTTCCTCTTTGTTGCCAACATTGTACTCTGCCAAGCATGATGTCCTTTCATGGGACTAACAACATATCCAAAATACATGAGATGTAGTCTCATTGTCTTTACTTCTAAGGAGCTCTCTGGTGGAGCTTCTTCAAAAATTGCTTCATAAAACTTACAAAGTGACATGACAAATGTTTTATTTGTGTATGGGTTTATTACGGTTCTCTCTAACTAGATTGAAAATAGGTATGCTTCTGCATCTCCCAGTATTCAAATTCTAACAGATTTCAAAAGTGTAATTTCCTTCAGTATTCAGATTAGAGCCAGGAGCCCAAGAGATGGATTTAAATACATGCCACAGTTTTCTAGAGTGATGGGGCTAATGAGTTAGAACCTGAACTTTGAAATAATGAGTGTCACATCAAGAAATGGAAAGAATAGAAAACATTAGTGAAAAGGAGATAGAAGATAGAAGACCAAGATGATGGAGTAGTCAGAGCCTTCCTGTGATCCTTCTAATAGCAAAGAGCCAAAAAACCAATGGGTTGATTGCTTATGATATTCTAAGAGCCTGAACATCAAAGGAAAAGTTGAGAAATTTGATAGAGCAGTGGGAAATGAAGAGTATTTCCAGAAGTACATAGGGCTGGTCAGACCTTATCTGTTGTGAATTGGCTGCATCCAGCATGGAAAGTGAAATGGTGTTTGTAGGGCATGCTTCTTCGGGTTAAGGAGCAGCAGAAGTTCACTTAAGACTCCAGAACAAATGAAAAATGGCTGTTGACCAACAAAATCTAAGTGATTGCTGTCTTCCTTATGCTCCTGGATCTAAATCTTTCCTTGGAGATAAGCCTCTCTACCTTTACCCAGTGCTTCACCCACTCCTCTCTGTACTATGCCCAGCTTTAAAGTCTGATGACATTAACTGAGTCAGAAGTAGGACTCCTTAAGCCCACATTGAACCATTCTCCTAGACACTGAGAGGAAACAATTTAAAAAACAAGAGGGAAGGTGGTAGGATCTACTGACTGATCTGAGCAGGAAATTCAGCTTTGAAACAGTGCTTTCACCTAGATTCAGAAATAAGGGTACATACAATCCTCATAAACACTCAGGGAGAGCTGTTAACACTTTGCCGTCCTCAGCACTTGCAACCAGATACCTTCACCTACACCAATCATCTCTGCCCATCTAGGACAATAAGTAAGAGCTTGCACCACACATTTGGTAGCTGACTACCTGGACACATGAGATGAATCTGTACAAGAAAAGGAAATGTACTCTTGGGCTCAAATGTCTAGTAATAGGCCTAGCAACTTGGTGACATGACATTAGAATTTCAAAGGCACCTGTAAGCAAAGTAGTACACATGATCATCCTATCTGGACATTTCAAAACAAAAGAAAACAAGAAGCTAGAACGCATTAAGCAAACATAGGATAAATAAAGTCAACAACTTACTGACAGTTCAGAAACAACAGTCCATATCAAATCACTTAAACAGGCAGACCATGATGGCTTTAGAAAGCTCCCAAAACAATCAGAACATTTTCCAGCTGAAGAGACTTCTTGGAATTATCAGAGGTAGAATACAAAATGAAGTGTTTAGGGCTCTTCAGAAACAAGGAAGGAGATGACAAAAAATGCAGCAGAACATATGACAAATTGAACAGGCTACAAGATAGCACACAGTGGCAAAAATTAGAATTCTGAAAATAATGCAAGTACAGAATTACACAATGTAGTACAAAGGCAAATGAGCAGAAATGAGGCAATGGAAGGCTGTAGTAGTGAAACTGAAATTAAAGCATGTGACATCAACATATCTGCAGTAAATTTAAATAAAGAATTAAACAAGACTCAGGAAACACTAATAATTATGTCAGACGGTACCAAGAAGAAGAATCAACAAGTGATTAGAGTTCCAGAACTAGGGTGGGGGAGAATAACAGAAAATACAGAGAGAATTGTCAAAGATTTGTTGACAGAAAGCTTCCCTGATATCACGAAAGATAAAAAATATCTATCCAAGATGCTCACTGTACTCATACAAGTTAGATCCCCAAAGAAAGACATCGAGACATATTAAAATCAAAACTGTGGAAAGTAGTAGAAAAAAAATGCATTGCTGTTGAGACAAGTCTTAAAGTGGCTAGGAGTAAATGAAAAAGTAACCTACAAAGGAAAATTAATAAAACTAAACTTGGAATATTCAGCAGAAACCATGCAAGCTAGAAGGCAATAGGATGACGTATACAAAACCTTGAAGGAAAATAGTGGCTGGTCAAGAATTATATGGTCAGCAAAAGTGTTTCTCAAATATGATTTTGAAATTAGGCCATTTCCTGATAAACAGAAATTTAGGGAATTTTTAAAAACCAAATCAAAATCATAGGAAATACTAAAGGGAGTTATTTGGTGAGATAATTAAGAACACCAGGTAACAACACAAGACCGGAACATAGAACAGAGCAATTGGATATCAACCCAAATGGGGGAATCAGAACAATAAATCATAAGAAAAACATTAAAAATAGGGAAAGAGATGTAATTATGTAAACATTATAACAAAACAGAGACTTAAAATCTAATGTAGTAATAGACCTTTCACATGGACAGGATATCAAGGTGATACGAAGAAATTAAAGACTATTTAAATTCACAAAATTAGTGGTAAATATTGAGGTAGTTACAAAAAAAATTATCAATGTTATGCATTGAAATAAAAAACAAGAAAAACATGAGGTGTCAGTATACACAAAGCCAGCAGCATTGAAAATGATGTAAGGAGCACATAAAGAGAAAAGACTCAGTGCATAAAATTAAATCAAACAAAGTAATTGCTTTAATGCACAAATAAGACATGAAAATGACAGCACTAAACTCATCCCCATCAATAATCATGCTGAATGTAAATGGATTAAGTGCATCAATAAAGAGATGGAGAGTAGTTGATGGGATTAGAAAACATAACCCTTGTGTGACCTACAGGAGACATACCTTAAAGATAACAACAGACTAAAAGGATGGAAAAAAATATGTCAAGCTAGCAGCATTCAAAAAAGAGCAGAGCTGACAATAATAACTTCTGATAAAATAGATTCTAAAGTAAAATCATCACATTGGATAAGGAAGGACACTATATAGTGATTATTAGTATTCCAGGAGCATATACCCGTATTAAACATCTATGTGACCAACAACAGGGCTCCAAAATATGTAAAAAGAATACTCCAACTGAAAACAGAAGTTGATAGCTCCCTAATAACAGGAGACTTTTTAAGACCCATCTTCAGAGAAGGGCAGACTATCCAGAAAAAAACTTAATAAAGCAAGGAAGATCTAAATGCTAAATCAAACAACTTGACCTCACAGACATATATAGAACACTCAGCCTAAAAGAAGTCAAGTATATTTTCTTTTCTAATGCAAATGGAATATTCTCCAGAATTGACCATATATTATGTCAGACAGCAATCCTAGACAAAATCCAAAGTATTGAAATGTTACAAAGCGTCTTTTCATACCATAAAAACATAAAAGAAGAAATCAATAGCAAAAGAGAAGAAAAATAATCAGACATACAGAAACTACACAACACCTTGCTCAGGTAGCACTGGGTTATAGAAGAAATCAAGGATGCAATAAAGAAATTCACAGAATCAAACAAGAATAAAAACACATTCTGTGAGAATCATTGGGGCCCAGCAAAAACAGTGCTCCGAGGCCAATATATCTCAATAAATACATATATCCAAAAAGAAGAAAGCACTCAAAGTCTTAACTTTAAAATGCAAACAGGTAGAAAGAGCAACTAAGGAATCTCTCTTGTACCAGAAGAAAGCAAATAATACAAATTAGTACAGAATTAAATGAATTAGAGATTAGGGCAATGATTGAAATGGTTAGTACCAAAAGCTTCTTCTTTGAGAAGGTTAACAAAATTGATAAGCCATTGGACAAAGTGACAACAGAAAATCGGAGAGGAAGCAAATAGCCCAAATAAGAAAAGAGATGGGCGAGATCACCACAGACTCAACTCAAAACAGTCATGACAGACTACTGTGAAAAAATGTACTCTAATGAATTGAGGACTTAAAGGAAATGAACAAATTTTTGGAAACATGCTACCTACCCAAACTAACACAAACAGATGTGGAACCACTAAGTAAACTCATCGTAAAAGAAGAAATTGAAAAAGTAATTAAAAAATTCCCAACCATAAAAAGCCCTGGACCTGAAGGCTTCACTGTAGAATTCTACCAAACTTTTAGAGGAAAATTAACACTACTTTTACTAAAAGTATTTCAGAGAATAGAAGAAGATGGATTACTCCCAAATTCATTTTATAAAGCCATGAAAACCCTAATGTGAAAACAGTACAAAGAAGTAAAATTACAGACCAATATATCTCATGAACTCAAGTGCAAAAGTCCTCAAAAAGTCTAGCCAATGGAGTTCAACAATATTTCTAAAAAATAATTCACCATGACTGAATGGGATTCGTACTGGGGTACAGGGATGGTTTAGCATTAGAAAAACAACTGATGTATTCAACCACATAACTATAACAGAAGACAAGAACCACTTGATTTTTATCAACTGATGCAGAAAAGGTATTTGACAAAATCAACACGCATTCATGTTAACAACTCTTAGCAAAATAGGAATATAACGACATCAGGGCCTAGTCTACCCTTAATGCACTTTCTTGAGGATGAATTGACGGCACTTGGCTTTGGCTTGGCTGAGGATGAATTGGCAAACTTAATTGCAATGCTTATCCAGTGACAGCTCTGATGGACATTCCAGAAAGAGTTAAAAAAATTGCTTTGAAGCGTGGACTCCAAGGCACCGGTGTCAGTGCATAGCTTCCCAAGGGGCATACTTCAAAGGTGACAGTGGTGATATTCAGCAATGTGGTTTGTAGCACTTTTTCCAGGATGAATTTGTGAGCTTATATGTCACACCTTGTACTTGTTTCATTTGTAACACTCAGTGCAGTGCTTACAACTTAGATTCCTTGCCACTACTAAGGTAACAGTAAGAGCCAGAAGAGTAACTCATGTAACACACTCTCAATTAATGCAAAGTGAGAAAGATAACAAAAGAAGGAAAACGGTAATTCCACGAGGTCACTTACATACATATAAAACATAACCTTAGGAAATATTCTAAGAGATTGTTTTTCCAATTCCAAAAATTAGAAATGTAAAATGATTGGTATAACTATAAATACTCAAGGGGAAGACATTTTGATGAAGACCTAACACTGTTAATTAAGAAATATTTTTTTTCCTAGCCAGAGCTTTTGGCTGAAAACAACAGAAACTAAAAAAGTCTAACCAAAGTAGAAAAAGGAATAATTATCAAACAACCTGCAATTTGGACGGAAAGTCTATGGAACGTGGTATGGAAAATGTGCAGAAGACCAATGGGCATAAACAGTCCACAGCAAATCAGAGAAAGAAATCCAATATGATCCCAGCACCACCACTGAGAGGCAGCAGACAGCCCTGTCGATTACACCCTGCCTGCACACTAGTCATGGGACTTTGGATACTGAAGACAACTACTATTGCCATTCTGTTTACAATCATTTTTGACTCTGTGAGCTGAACACTAGTACAATTTCCATGTGAACAATTTCCATAGGTGCTCTTCAAGAACAGATTTCCATTCCTAGGAACTGTAACCAACCAAGACCAAACCCACTGCCACTCAGCTGATTCTGACTCATGGCAACCATGGGTGTCACAGCAGAACTGAGCTCCACAGGGTCTTCTCCTCCTTACTCTTTACAGAAGCAGGTCACTAGGCCTTCTTGCACAGCACTGGTGAGTGGGTTATAACCACCACCCTGATCCTGCTCAGTAGGTGCCAGAATCTCTGGCTGTCTTCCTAGAAGAGAAAATCTCCATTGGCTGCAGGGCCTGTTGTAGTCTTGTCTACACTGACTGGAAGCACTACTTGGGCTGGAAGCAGTGCAAACCTGAGCAGGGACCCATGGCCCTCAGTTAACACACTTCCTCCCTGAGTGTTGTTGTGATGCTGACGAGATGTCAACAGTGCTTGGAGATTCATACAGACTAGAAGGAAGGGCCTGGTCACCTACTTCTGAAAAAATCAGCCATGAAAACCCTTTGGACCACAACAGTTGAATCCCATTGTGCCTGGGGTGGTCACAAGTCAGGGGCCCTCTAGATGGTAACTAACAACAAGACAGGATCATAATTTCTTTAGTCACTAAGATAACTTGGGTGCCCAAGGGATAGAGCAATTGACAGCTAATAAAATAAAATAACCAGGGAAAGCTCTCCTAAGCTACTATAGGGACAGAGTTAATGAGTTTGGGATTGGCCTATGAAAGGCTGAGTGCCAGAGAAAGCAATGGAAAGAGAAGGACAGGGCAGTGCAGTGGGAGGTTACAGCAGGAAAACTCCTCCATTGACATGGCCAGGAACGCTTGTTTGGAAAACAGGATCCAGAGAAGGGAGAGTAAGAGAGGAATACTACCTTCCATGAGGGAGCCTTTCAAAGTGAAGGAGCCAGATTTAACATGGAGTTAGGTCCAGAGTCGTGAGGAGTAATTGCAGAGAAAGGAAAAAGTCCAGGATAACAAGGGTGTAAAATGGGAGCAGTCTAGGGTCAAAAAGGCACACTGCAGAGACAGCTGACCTTTCACAGTAGAAAACTCACTGGAAAATCTCCAAGTCAGTCAAGAGATGTATCCATGTGAAACACGCAGCTTCCTAAGATATGGAAATTCCTGACAAAACTTGTAAGTGATCTTCATACCTTTTTTCTTCTCTAATTTACCACAAAATGGATCCAGAGCAAGCTATATTCTTTAACTTTCACCTGGATACTACTAACATTCTAAGAAAGAATCAGATGTGTTCTTGGGGGCAGACAGTAGAAGCGTGCATGTTCAGGGCTGAGCAGAAAGGATGTATCTGGGGCAGTGAAGACCCACAGTCCTGCAGCCCTAGGGAGGAGATTTGTGTTCAAGGCTTAAGCACTGTGGGAGTATAACAATACTTCTGACAACAATAAACTGCAGCATCTTCAGCCTGGAAGCTGCTGATGGTGAGAGTGAAGTCTGTCCCAGACCCACTGCCACTGAAACGGTTGGGGACCCCAGATGCCCGGTTAGATGCAACATAGATGAGTAGCTTAGGAGCCTGTCCTGGTTTCTGCTGGTACCAGGATAACCAGCTGTAGGAACCAGATGTAAGACTCTGACTGGCCTTGCATTTGATGGTGACTGTTTCTCCTGGAGATGCAGCCAGAGAGGCTGGAGACTGGGTCATCACGATGTCTCCACTGGCACCTGCAATCAGAATGGACAATTACCATGCACGCACATATGCACACGCTTTTTCATAGGCTGGCTTGGCTTTTCATAGGCACATTAAAATTGACCATTTATGCAACAACATCTAGTGATATTACATATCAACACATAATTGGTTCTATTATGCAAATAGTCATCATTCCCCATCATGTCTTAAAATCATTTTTAGCTCAACAATGATACCACTCTAGAGGCAGTGAAGCACTTCTCATTCTCACCAGAGGCCCAAAGAAAGAGGGACGTGAGGAGAAGAGTCCGTGGCATCATCCTGCTTCCCCTACCTGTCTGACACAGCTCAGCTCACATGCCAAAGACGTGTTTATAAAATCTTAGCAGTCAGCCTGGGCCTGGAGGGGCTTATGCAAAGCAGCCAGTGAGTCAAAACCAAATTTTCTGGGCAGTGAGTGGTGAAACTCACCAATACATATTATTAACCAAATATATTATCAGAGAAAGTAAATTTATAATTTTATGGCTAGAAAAGACACAGAAGTGACTTGGAAGCTCTGATAAGAACTCGAGTTTCCTCTGTCCCAGGTGAGAGGATATTAGCAAACGAAGAGCTGGCGGTTTGTCTCTGGAGTAATCCTATTTACTTCTACAGTTTTAAAATGAGATAGGAAATGAATGCTACAAGCAACAGAGACCTGCCCATCTATCCCAGTTTACCGGTTTGGCTTGATTATTTCTTCTGTTTCTGATGGTACTGAAAAAAACAAAAAACAAAAAACCATCGCTGCTGAGTTGATTTTGACTCACAGCAACCCTGGAAGACAGTGTAGAACTGCCACACAGAGTTTCTGTGCACTGCAGACCTTTTGGTTGGCAGCAGTGGCCGGGAACCATGGTGGTACCAAGGTTCCCTCTAACGGTGCAGCAGGAGCCAGGTCAGTGCAGGATGCTGCCAGCAGGTGGCGATAACACAGTCTCCAGAACCCCTGCCTGTCTCCCTGGGAGAGCCTCTCCGCAGCAGAGTGGTCAGCGTCTCTCCTGCACGCATCTGAGACACCACAGGTGTGTGGGCCAACTGCCAAGGCTTTCGCTTATCACACTTCCACCCGTGTGGACGGGGTGCCCGCCCGTCTCGGTGACAGTGGATCTGAGGCCAACTTCAGTCCATCATCAGCAAATACAAACTTCTGACCACGTCAGAGGTGCGGAAGCATCTTACTCACCAGACTTTGTCACAGAGACTGCTGGGATTTGTTTGGTTTGATCATGCCAAAAATACTGGCAAGACATAGAAAAAGCATTGACACCTGGTCCTCCTCTGACTGCAAAGCACGACAGGCCTCCTGCTCCTCCTGCCCCTTCTTTTTCCTCTTCTCGTCAGCCTTCACTCTGAGCTCCACTGTGTGGTCATTTGCAGTCCCTTCCCAGCCTCTCTAACCTGATCTCAACCATGACCCCCAAAGACCTTTACTGCTACCCCCAAAAAGAACCTCCTCTCTAGGCCAAAGGCTAGAGCCACAATTCCTTGACGATTGTTATCCCTGCTTCCCACTGAGGTTTATTTCTGAGAGAACAGCTCAGAAATGAGAAGACTAGATCCCTGTTTGTCCGTGTATATAAAAGCAGTGCAAGTTGTGCATTCCCAAAGGCATTTTAACAAAAAGAGACTCCCTTTACGAAACTGAGGAAGAGAAAAGAAGTTCCCTTAACCACAAGAACAAATTGTAAATGTAGTGTCTGCTTATTTTTTCTGTTTGTATGAGTCAGATTTTTACCTTCATCAGAAGACAATTTTTAACAAGTCTATTTTGGCCTTGCTGAACTCTTCACATTCGCTTTTCCCTAGTGTTTTTTATGAGATGTCACCATGTTAATTTTTGACTCACACCCATTTTAACTTTGCAAATTCTTCTTTATAACAATGCCCTTGCCCAAACTGGGAACTACATAGTTTCTCCCTTAATCCATCCCACTGACCTTGGAAAACCTGAATGCTTGGAAAAATGCCACTGTTCATGTATCTGCCTCCATGTCCCTAACATGGCTGGAGAAAAGATCTAATTTTTCTGATTCATCTCAGCATTAAATTCTGCACTGTACTTCACGGGCACCATTAATCCTGCCCCACAATCAAACTTCATTTTCTGTTTCCGGAGTGTCCACTTTTTCTCTTTTCTTTTGTCTTCAAGTTTTAGCACCTGCTTCTCATCCTTCGTTTCAGCAAATGCTCTCTGTCATGGATTGAATTGTGTCCCCCCCCCCCAAAATATGTGTAGCCATGTGGCTGGACCATGATTCCCAGTATTTTGTGACTGTCTCTATTTTGTGGTTTTCCTATGCTATGTGTCAAAGGATTAGGCTGGGGCTGTAAATGCCTTCATAGGATGACCTCCCTGCTCCACTGTAAAGGGAGTTTCCCTTGAGTATGGCTAGCCCCACCCTTAATCCTTTCATCCTGCAAGAGATAAAAGGAAAGGGAAGCAGGCTGAGGATTGTACCATCAAGAAAGCAGCACCAGGAGAAGAGCAGTCCTTCAGACCAGAGGTTCCTGTGCCAAGATGCTCCCTGGACAAAGAGTGATACAATGCCACACTTTCCTACACAGCCAACAGAGGGAAAGCCTTCCCCTGGAGCGAACACCCTGAATATGGACTTGTAGCCTACTGTACTGTGTAAGAATAAACCTTCCTTTGTTAAAGCCATCCACTCTGTGGTGTTTCTATTAGAGCAGCCCTAGCTGACTAACACAGCCTCCTTTTCTGTTTCCTAAAAGAGCTTCCATTAGCTCCTCTCCTGCATCATCTGGTTCACAGACATTTGCGTCCCCACATTTTGCTTTCCTTCCTTCGTTCCTGTTGCTACAGATGAGCAGATGTCCCCCCTCCTCTCTGAGACCAGTCCCTCTGCTCCTGTACTGCTGTCCCGCACAAGGGCATTTCTCATCTCTCTTTTCTGAACTCTCAGTGTTCTCCTCACACTAGCATCATTCCTATCACGATGACATATTACTTTTCAAAACTTTCTTGATTTCATGTCTCCCTTCAGTTATGTCTTTTTTACTTTTCTTCCTTACCTTAACGTTCACAGAAAGAGTTGTACGTATTCACCAAACACAAACCATCTCTCCCTCTAGCTCCTGTGTTCCTTCTGTAGAAGGTGTTACCATCACCTTCTCATAGAAACTGCTCACAGAGGCTACTCTGAGATCCGGTAATGTGGGGTCTCATACTTGGTTCTTATTCTTCAGCAACATTTTCCTTATTCTCTCATTTCATATAAAATCGCTGATTTGTTTTTTAGTCTCATTAAACAATACTGCTGATAACTGGATCTCGGTTTCATCATATCTGCAGATGGCTTTGGGTTGGACTGCCATTTTCTCTGGTGTTAAGTCTTCCTGTCTATGAGCATGGTGCGTTTTTCATTTCTCATATTTCTCTTTTTGTGTTTTTGCAATAGTGTTTTATCGTTTTCTTTGTATAGGTATTTTATGTCCCTGGTTAGATTTATTAGTATTTTATCATTTGGTGCCTATTATAAATGGTATAGTTTTCCTGATTTCTTTTCAAAGTTCTATTTGTTGTTATTTAGGCTTTCGAATGATTTTTGTATGCCTACCTGTACCATGCTACTATGCTGAATCTTTTCATTAGTTCTAGTAACTTTCTTGTGGATAGTTCGTGTTCTTTTTGAATACAATCATATCATGTGCAATTAGGGATGCTTTTATCTCTTACTTTTGAACTTGGATGCAAATTTCTTATTTTTCTTGCCTATTGCCAGTTCCATGATTCCATGGAAGAAAAGGGCTAGTGATGCACCACCTTAAATATTATAAACAAAAAAACCCTGTGGAGCAATGTTTCCCTGCCACACAGAGTCACCATGAGTTTGGATCCACTGAAAGGTACAAGACAAGAATTGTAAACAGATAACCATCTTATTGGAGCTGCTCTACCCAAGGCTGCTACTGATCTCCACCTTCACAAATCCAGTGGCCACATCTTAGTCCTCATCTTACCACATGCATCGGTGTCAATTAACAGAATGGTGACACTGTGCTCCTTAATGCAATTTCTTTACTGAGCTGTAGGGTGTCTCACTATCTTGCTTGTAGGTCATTCACATTTCTGCTTCTCAGACACCTTCTGGTTCTTTTTCATCTCCTTGCCCCAGAGCTCAGCCCCTGGCCCTGTGGTGTTCTCTATCTCTTCAGCATTAGTGTAATTAATATGAGAATTAAATCTCCAGCCCATATCTCTCTCCTGAATTCCACACAGGTAACAGCTTATGTGACACACGTGTATGCCTAATATACAAGTTGGACATAAAATTCCTGATTTTGCTTTCCATATCCACTACTCCTGTCTAAACAAATGTCAAGTCTAAACTTTCAGTTTTTTAGAGTAAAACCTTGAAATATTATTTTTATCCCTCCATCTTGTACTTCTTGTCAAAATAATCAGCATACCCCTCCACTGCTAAAGGTATCACCATCTCAATCCTGGATGACATTATTAGTCTCCTATCTGATGTCTATCCTGTCTTTGGTCCCCAGAAAGAGACTATTAAATGACAAATCAGATCACAGACCCTTCTTCAAAGTGTTTCCAATGGTTCTGTAATGCTGTGGAGACACAAATGTATATCATTCATTGTCATAATCATCTACTGATCTTTTAACACAAATGCCAAAAGTTGATGCCTTAAAATAGAAATTCATTCTTTCACAATCTGGCAGGTTAGAAGTCCAAATGTTGGATAGAATGTCTGCATGCCTTCAGCAGCTGGTACAAATAAAAAAATTATATGTAACCCCCTGAATTCACTCAGTTGGAATAGGAAAAAACAGGATCTCTCTCTTTAGACTCTGGGATGCTCCAAGGATGGCTACTCTTTTGGAGACAAAAGCTGAAATTTCCAACCATCATTGACTTTGGGCCCCTGATGTAAGGGACCTTGGCCAAAAATGACCTGTCAATCAAGCCTTTCTCCCAAGAACACTTCTTAATGGCAAATGTCTAGAATGTAAAATTAGGACACGGGCGATTAGAATAACCTTATATCATCCTGATTCTCTTGTTCTAATGAATGCCTTGTGGTCTCTCTATAAATACCCAGAAAAGAACAAAACGAGTTTATGAATGCTAAGCTTGAGCGTTTCTTTACTTATATGAAATATAAAACTCTTTGCGACAAAACTCTTCTGTTTTTATTATATTATTCAAAATAAAACCCACACCAGCTAAAAAATTCTACACAGTGAAAACCCTTATTATTTTTTTTTTGCCTTGTATCTCTCTCCTCTTCTGTCTGCAAACCCACTTCAGCAACACTGGCTTTCTTGCATCTTTCCCAGCATGCTAGTCCCATTTCTGTTTGAAAAATGTAGTGTTTTATCTAAGCAGAACTTTTTTTAACTGAAGATACTTCTATGACTGTATCCTCACCAACAGTAAGACTCTGATGAAATTTTACCCTCAGGGCAGCCTTCCATTGCCATCTATTTTACTGTGGTTACAAAATAGTCCCCAGTGTTATATACTTCTTTCTATTCATGTTTCTTTTTCTTTCCCGTAATGTAACTTCCTAGCTCTCCTATCAAGAGATAGGGGCCATTTCCCCTCTACCTGGGCATGAACTCTTTGTGTGAACTGTGTTGATATATAGACGAAGTAAAAGAGACATTGTACCACTAAAGACCAGGTTTCAAGAGGCCTTATGTTTTTTGACATTCTCTTTGGAATCCTGCCAACTACTATTAAAACAAACAAAGATCAGTCTGCAAAAGTTCACCTGAGACTCCAGAACAGTGAAAAAAGGATTGACTTCTGATTTCCATAATCTACTTAACCACAAAAATTAAACCCACTGGTGTAGTGTTGATTCCACCTCATAGTGATGCTATAGGGCGGAGTAGAACTTCTCCATAGAGATTCTAAGGAGCACCTGGTAGATTCAATCTGCCAACCTTTTGGTTACTATATACAGCACTTAGTCATTACTCCACCAGGTTTTCTCATAATCTACAAGATACTGCAAACCATCAGCAAAGAAAAAAAAGATAAGTAACCCAACCAAGGAATGGGAAAGGAGGTGGACAGACACTTCACCAAGGAGGACAACCAGTCAGCCAAAAGACACATGAGGAAATGTTCATGATCTTTAGCGATTAGAGAAATTCAAATCAAAACTAAATTGAGATACCATCTCACCCCAACGTGGTTGGCAATAACCCAAAAAACATAAAACAACAAATGCTGGAGAGACTACCACATGATTGGAGCTCTCCTACACTTCTGGTGGGAATGCAAAATGGGACAGTCTCTTTAGAAAACAATTCGGCCCTTCCTTAAAAAGCCAAGAATAGAAATACCATATGATCCAGCAATCCTACTGCTTGGAATATATCTGACAGAAATAAAGGTGGTCACACAAATAGATATATGCACATGAAGGTTTATTGAAGCAGTGTCCATAATAGCAGAAGATGGAATCAACCTAGATGTGCATCAACAGAGGAATGGATAAGCCATCTATGGTACACATACTCAATGGAGCACCTTGCAATGGTAAAGAACAAAGGTGATTTTTGGAAACATCTCATAACCTGCTGTCAACTAGAAAACATTAGGCTAAGTGAAATCAGTCAGTTGCAAAAGGATAAGTATTGTATGAGGCCTCGGCTTTGTAGAAGAAAAGACTCTTTGATGGCTACAAGGGTGGTGGGAAGGGGTTGGTCATAGATTAGTTAATAGGAATGTGGTTAGGTGAAAGCAGTGACAGCACACAGTAGAGATCAGATCAACATAACTGGGCTATACCATAAATTGAAAGATTTTTCTAAATTCAACCCTATATTTCAAAAGATAGAGTAGCAGGGGTGGGTGTGTAGGGACCATATTTTCAGGGGAAATCAAGTTCAGGTGGCATGTCTAGCCTTTTGCTAAGAGTGTCTTCTGTACCCCATTTTGATGAGAGGCATCGGAGGTCTTAAAAGCTAGCAATCTGCCATCTGAGGTACACCAAACCATCCCAACCCATCTGGGTGAGAGATGATGACTGAGAACCTCAAAGATATGAGTGAAACCCAGCCCAGGAGACAGAAGGACCCATGTGAATGGGAGATTGTATCAACATGAGGCCAGAACCAAATGGTGACTGTCTACCAACAAAGTCAACCATGATGGGGGACGCAATATAGAGTCCCTGTAGAAGCATGAGAAAAAGAGGTGTGCAGCTCAAGAACTCTAGTAAAAGACCAGAACTGATGGTCCGACACCTGGGAGTTTCCCCTGAGCATGGCCCCTAGACCTGCTTCTGGGCCTGGCTGGAAACCAGTACTGAAGTCAACTCTTCACACAAGAATAGACTGACTGGACTTGGGGACACAGTGCAAGCATGTGGTGTGTGTACTTTATGGTTTTATGCACTCATAGGAGGCTATCCTACTGGTTTCTTTCTAGATGGGAGAGAAGAAGGTGGAGAGGAGAGGTCAAGTGTTCATTAAGACGATACTAGAAGTATCGAGTGAAAAGGAAGAATGTGCTGTCAGTGGGTTATGAGAGCAGATGGAGCTAGAGACAGGTGGGCGTTGCAAAATTGATTTGGCTTGTATAATTTCACTTAATCACAGTAAAAAAGAAAAGAAAAAAGGTCTTTTCCAGAATTTTGCCCATTTCAATACAGTTTTGGTACCTGGATTATTGTATCTGTCTTGGATTAAATTAGGTCCCCCCCAAATGTATGCATAAGAATTTGATCATGCTGTAATTTCTAGTATTGTGTCAAGTTTCCATACGTGGTAACTCCTACCTCTGTGATGTTAACGTGGCAGTATGGATGATGATGGTGTTGGTGCAGGAGACCTTCTGAATTGCAAGACTGTATTGTGTCTAGAGGTAATCTTTTGGGATGTAAAAGAAAAGGAAGCACGCGGAGATTTGGGGACCTCATACGACCAAGAAACAGTGCTAGTAGCTGAGCGCTTTCTTTAGAATGAATCCAGGGTTCTGAGTATCAGAAGCTTTCTGGATGGGGGAAGAATGATGACAAAGATCCTCCTCCAGAGCTAACAGAGAAAACCTTCTCCTAGAGCTGGCACTCTGAATTTGGACCTTTAGCCTACTTGACTGTGATCTCTCTGGGAATGCTATGAGAGACAGAATCCATTCAGTGGCGTTGGGTTTTGTGAGTGTGACAACATAAAATTTCTCTGCTTTAAGGCATGAACTTGTGACATTTCTGTTATAGCAGTACTAAATGACTAAGACAGTATCCATGGACATTGATGGTTGATGCAAGAAAATGAAATTCTTTCCAACTTCAATAATGGATGAGCAGAAAGGAAGAAGGTGGTACAGTGAAGACCCACAGCCTGCAGCTCTAGGGAGGAAGTTTGTGTTCAAGGCTGAAGCACTGTGGGAGCAGAGCTAGCATAACCCTGACAGTAATAAACTGCAGCATCTTCGGCCTGGAAGCTGCTAATGGTGAGAGTGAAGTCTGTCCCAGATCCACTGCCACTGAACCGGTCAGGGACCCCAGATACCCGGGAGGATGCCCGGTAGATGAGGAGCCGAGGAGCCTGTCCTGGTTTCTGCTGGTACCAGGCTAAGCGGTTGTAGAAGCCAGCTGTAAGACTCTGACTGGACTTGCATTGGATGGTGACCGTCTGTCCTGGAGATGCAGCCAGAGAGGCTGGAGACTGGGTCATCACGATGTCTCCACTGGCACCTGCAGTCAGAGTGGACAGTTACAATGCATAAACACATATACACACTTTTTCCTAGGCACATTAAAATAGACCATTTATGCAACAACATCTAGTGATGTTGTTACACATCAACACACAATTGATTCTGTTATGCCAATAGCCATCATTTCCCACCATGTCTTCAAATCATTTTTTTTAGCTCAACGAAGATACTACCCTAGAGACAGTGAAGCACTTTTGATTCTCACCAGAAGCCCAGAGCAACAGGGACGTGAGGAGCAGAGTCTGTGGCACCATCCTGCTGGCCCTGCCTGCCTGATGCAGCTCAGCTCCCATGGCAAAGGCCTGTTTATAAACTATGGGCAGTCAGCCTGGGCCTGGAAGGGTCTATGCAAAGTAGCCAGTGAACTGAAACCGATTTCCTGAGTAGTGAGTAGTGAAACTAACCAATATGTATTATTTGCCCAATATATTATGAAAGAAAGTAAATTTATATCCTTATGACTAGAAAAGACACAGAAGTGACTTGGAAATTCTGATACCAACTCGGCTCTACTCTCTTCCAGGTGAGAGGATTTTAGTGAACGAAGAGCTGGACGTTTCTCTCCGGAGTAATCCTTCTATTTACATCTGCATCGAGTTGATTTCGGGTCATAGCAACCCTGGAGGACAGAGTAGAACTGCCACACAGAGTTTCCACTGTGCACGTGGTGGATTCAAACTTCCGACCTTGGGGTTAGCACCAGTGCCACTTAACCATTATGGCCCCAGGCTTCCCTCTAATGGAATAGCAGGGGACAGTTCATTGCAGGATTCTGCCAGCAGATGGCGATAACACAGTCTCCAGAATCCATGACTGTTTCCCTGGGAGAGCCTCTCTGCAGCAGAATGGTCAGCGTCTCCTCTACCCTGATCCGAGACACCACAGGTGGGTGGGCCGACTCCCAGTGCTTTTGTTTACCACACTTCCACCCATGTGGATGGGGTGCCCGCCGCTTCCGTGACAGTGGATCTGATGCCAACTTCAGTGTCACCATCAGCAAATACAAACTTCTTACCAAGTCATAGGTGAAGGGTCCCACTAACTAGGCGCCGTCACAGGGACTGCTGGGATTTATTTGTTGCTTTGATTATAGCAAAATATTGGCATGAAATAGAAAAAGAATTGGCAGCCGATCCTTCTCTGGCAGCGAAAGACAGCAGTTCTCGTATCCTTCCTGCTCACTTCCTTTCCATCTGCTCTGAGCCATCACTCTAGGCTTCCCTGTGTCATCATTTGCAGTCCCATCCAACCCTGTCTAAAATGACCTCACCCATGACTGCCAAAGACCTGTACTGCTGCCCTAAACAGAGTCTCCTCTCTAGGCCAAAGGCTAGAGCCGTGATCCCTTGATAATTCCTATCCTCGCTGCCCACTGAGGTTTATTTCTGAGAGAACACTTCAGAAATGAGAAAAGCCTAGACCCCTGCTCGTCCTTCCATAAAAGCAGTGCAAGTTAAGCTCTCTTAAAGGCATTTTAACAAAAAGATGCTCCCAGTATGAAACTGAGGAAGAGAAAATAAGTTCTCTCAATAGTAAGAAAAAACTTTGAATGTAATATATGCTCCTTTTTTCCATTTGTATGAGTCAGAATTGTATCTTTGCCAGAAGACAGTTTTTAACAAATCTATTTTGGCTTTGCTGAACTCTTCACATTCCCATTTCACTACTGCTTTTTCTGAGATATCACCGTGTCAATTTTTGACTCATAACCATTTTTAACTTTCCACCTTCTCCTTTATGACAATGCCCTCGCCCAAACCAGGAGCTCCATGGCTCTTCACCCATTGCACCACATTCACCTTGGAAAACCTGAACACTTGGAAAAATTCCACCGTTCATGTATCTCCCTGCATGTCCCTAACATTGCAGGATAAAAATGTCTAATTATTCTGATTCATCTCAGCATTAATTTCTTCACAGTCATTAATCCTGCCACACAATCGTACTTCATTTACCTGGTTCCTGAGTCTCCACTTTTTCTCTTTTCTTTTATCTTCAAGTTTTAGCACCAGCTTCTCATCCTCTATTTCAGCGAATGCCCTCCTTTTCTGTTTCCTAAAAGAGCTTCCATTAGCTCTTCTGCATCATCTGGTCCACAGACATCGATGTCCCCACGTTCTGCCTTCCTTCCTTCCTTTTACTGTAGACGAGCAGACAGCCCTCCTCCTCTCTGAGGCCAGTCCCTCTGCTTCTGTACCGCTGTCCCACACAAGGGCATCTCTTCCCTCTCTTTTCTGAACTGTCAATGTTACCCTCATCTCAGCATCATTCCCATCAGCATGAAACATTATTTTTCAAAACACTCTTGATTTCACACTTCCCTCCAGTTGTGTCTTTTTCACTTTTCTCCTTTACTATAATGTTCACTGAAAGTGTTGTATGTATTCACCACAGAAACCATCTCTCCCCAGCCCCTTGTGCTCCCTCCACTGAAGGTATTACCGTCACCTTCTTACAGAAAGTGCTTATAGAGGTGGTTCTGAGATCAAGTAATATGGAGTTTTGTACCTGGTTCTTCTTCTTCAGCAACATTTTCCTTATTCTTTCCTTTCTTATAAAGTTGCTGATTTGTTTTCAGGTCTCATTAAAGAATGCTGTTGATAATTGGAGCTGGGTGTCATTGGCCTGCAGATGGCCTTGGGTAGGATTGCCACTTTCTCTGGTGTTGAGTCTTCCTGTCTATGAGCAGGATGCATTTTTCCATTCACGTATTTCACTTTTTGTTTCTTGCAACAGTGTTTTATAGCTTTCTTTGTATAGGTCTTTTATGTCCCTGGTTAGATTTATTAGTCAGTATTTCATCATTTGGGGCCTATTATAATTGGTATTGTTTTCCTGATTTCTTTTCAAAGTTATGAAGTGATTATTGTGATTATTGCGTGCCTACCTGTACCATGCCACTTTGCTGAATCTACTGGTTCCAGTAGCTTTCTTGTGGACAGTTTTGGTTCTTTTTGTTTACAATCATATCCCATGTAATTAGGGATAGTTTCACTTCTTCCTGTTCAATTTGGATGCACATTTCTCATTTTTCTTGCCTTATTGCCAATTCCATGACTCCATGGAAGAAAAGGGCTAGTCATCTGCTGCCTTAAATGTTATAGCCAAAAAACCCTGTGGAACAATGCTTCCCTGTCACACACAAAGTCACTATAAGTTGGGATCTACTCAAAGGCGTAAAACAAGAAACAAGTATAAACAGATAACCATCTTATTGAAACTGCTCTAACCAAGGTCACTATTGACCTCTGCCTTGACAAATCGAATGGTCGTGTCTCACTACCTTACCACACCCGTCCGTGTGAATTGGGCCAATGGTAACAGGCACTCCTTAATACCATCTCTTCCCTGAGCTGTAGGGTGTTTCACTATCTTGCTTGTAGTTCATCTGCGTTGTTCTTTCTCTGACATTTTCTGGTTCTTTTTCACCTCTGTGCCTCAGACCTTAGTCCCTAGCCCTGTGGTGTTCTCTGTTTATTGAGCGTTGATGTAACTGATACCAGAATGAAACCTCCAGTCCACATGCTTCCTCTGAATTCCTCATAGGTAATAGTTTACATGACAGACGTGTATGTCTAATACACAACTTGGACATAAAATTCCTGATTTTGTTCCCAGTGTGCGCTATTCCTATCTAAATAAATGTCACCTCTAAATTTCTAGTTATTTAGAATAAAACCTTTGAATATTCCTGTTATCCGTCCACCTCTGCTCATTGTCCAAGTAATTAGTATACTATTCTCTATTTTCAAATTAGAACACCCATCACTGCTCTGCTGCTAATGCTATCACCGAGGAAATGATCATCTCCATCCTGGATTCTATTAATAGTCTCCTATCTGATGTCTCTCCTGTCTTTGGTCCCCAGAAAGAGACTATCAAATGACAAATCAGATCCTAGACCCTACTTAAAAGTGTGCCCAATGGTGCTGTAAGGCTCTGTAAACACACATGCATGTTGCTCACTGTCATAGTCATCTACTGCTATTATATCAGAAATACCAAAAGTGGTGGATGCCTTAGATGGAGAAATTTATTTTTTCACAGTCTGGGAGACGTGCAACCCAAGTTTAGGAAAGCAGGTCCAGGGAAAACCTGTCTCTCTTTTGTTGGCTCTAGGGAAGGTCGTTGTCATCATCGTCCCCCTGCCTCCCCCAGCCCCCCATGAAGCTTCTCAGCACAGGGATCCAGGGCCCAAAGAATGTCCTGTTCTCCTCACCCTTGTTTTTTGGTGGCATGATGTTTCTTTGTTTCCCCTTGCTTTTGTCTTTATATCTCAAAAGACTCTGTCTTGCATTCTAAATTAATTTTGTAAATTCAGTCTACATAAATTGAGCCAATAATCCCATCTCATTAACATCTTACAGACAGGATTCACAACACAGAAAAAAATCACGTTGGATGACCAAAAGATGAAGAATAACACAATACTGGGAATCATTACCTAGCCAAGTTGACAGATATTTTGGGTGACACAACTTAGTTAATGGCACTCATAGTAGGAACTCCAGTGACTTGTGAAATAGAATCATGTTGTAAGCAAGCTCGCTAAGCTCACTTTGGACCTCTATTCTGTGATAAAAGAAAGTACAACAGAAAAAATAAATCCCTATAAGTTGACCTTGAGTTATAAGTAACTTGTAAACCCCCTTTGTAATTACTGACATTGAAAGATGTAACACAGAGTGTTAGATATGATGTCAGCAAGCCTTTAGCAGTCAGTCAAAATAAGAAAATTATATGTAAATCCCTAAATTCACTCAGTTAGAATAGGAAAGGCCAGGCTATCTCCTTCTAGACTCGGAGACTCTTCAAAGACAGATACTCTTTCAGAGATCAAAACTGAGATTGCCAAACCCCACTGACTTTGAGCCCCAGGTCTAAGGGAGCTTGGCTGAAAATGACCTACCAATCAAGCCTTTGTCTGGAGAATACTTCTTAGCGACAAATGTCTGGAATGTAAAGTTAAGACACAAACCATTAGACTAACCCTGCATTATCCTGATTCTCTGGTTCTAAATGAATGCATTGTAGTCTCTCCATGAATACTTGGAAAAGAACTAAATGAGTTTATGAATGATAAGCTTGACCATTTCTTTACTTATTTGAAAATAAAACCCTTTATGACAAAATTCTTCTATTTATTATTATGTTATTCAAAATAAAACTCAAATCATTAGGGTAAACTACAAAATTCTACACAGTGAAAACCTTCATTGTTTCTTTGGCCTTGTCTCCCTCTCTTCTTCCCTTTGCAAATCCACTTCAGCAACACAGGCTTTCTTGCTTCTTTGCCAGCATGCTGGTCATATTTCTGTTTAAAAGTATAGTGTTTTATCTAAGCAGAGGTTTTTTTCACTGAAGACACTCCTATGACTATATCCTCACCAACAGTAAGACCCTGATGAAATTTAACCCTCAGGGCAGTCTTCTGTCACTATCTATTTTACTGTGGTTGCAAAATTGTTCCCAGTGTTCCTTGTAATTACGTTTTTTTACTTTTAGTTTTTCTTTGTAATGTAGCTTTCTAGCTCCCCAGTCAACAGGTAGGGACTATTTGGAGTCTTCCCAGATGTGAATTTTTTGCGTGAATTGTGTTCATAAGGAGATGAAGTAAAAGAGACATTTTGCCACTGTAGAGGCTAGGCTTCAAGAGGCCTTATGTTTTTTTACTTTCTGTTTGGAGTCCTGCCAACTGCTGTTAGAACAAACAAAGATCAGTTTGCTGTATGATAGGAAACATTTCACCAGGACACCTCAATAGCCCCATCTGATGCCTAGCTAGTTACAGATACATTAGAGATGTGAAAAACCTTCAAGTCTTTCTAGATCATCTAGCAGCCAGTTGATCTGTCAGATAATTGTAACTGCATAATCCAACTTAGGCAAGATCAGTTGAGACTAACCCATGTTAACAAAACCATGTATTTTTCTATCTCACCAATAAACATAACAGCAGTAAAAACATTCTTGCTTTACCTACCGGTTTTCATGGGGGTTGATCACATGAAAATAGCTAACTGATACATCAACCTAATTTGAATTCCTACCCACTCTTATTGCAGAAAGTTCTTATTACCTCCTCTGCTTTATTTTTCTTCATTGTTGTTGTTGTTAGGTGACTTCCAATTGGAATTGATTTACAGTGATCTTGTGTACAATGGAATGAAACACTGCCTGTGTCACGTCCAGAAAGATTGCTCCTGTGATAGAACCCAATGCTACAGGCACGGTGTCAATTTTTTCTTGGTGAGGGGTCTTTTTCTTCGTCGCTGATGCTACACCTTGCCAAGCATGATGTCCTTCTCCAGGGACTAACATATTCAAAGTATGTGAGACATAGTTTCACTGTCTTTGCTTCTAATAGTCTCTCTGGTTGTACTGCTTTAAAAATTTCTTTGTAGAGCTGATGAGGTGATGCAGAAGTATTTTACTTGTGCCTTGGTTTACTGTTATTATTGTTATTACTGTTCTCTCTAACTAGATTGAAAATAGATATGTTTCTTCATCATACAGTAATCAAATTACAATAGATTTCAAAATCATGATTTCCTTCAGTCTCCAAAGGTCCAATAGATGAATTTAATACGGCAATTAAAGAGAAAAAGAACATGCCACAGGCTTCTAGAATGATAGGACTAATAAGTTAGAAGCTGGCCTTTGAGAAAATGACTGTCACATCAAGAAATGGAGAGTAGAGAAAATATTAGTAAAAAGGAAATAGAAAATGCAGGGCCAATATGGTGGAGTAGTCAGAGGCTTCCTGTGATTCCTCTTATAGCAAAAAACCAAATGAACAAATGAATCAGTTATAGATGATATTATGAGAGCCTGAACACCAAAGGGAAAGTTGTTGAATATGATGGAGGAATGGGAAAGGAATAGTATTTCGAGAACGACATACGGCTCGTCAGACATTACCTGTTGTGAAGTGGCTGCATCCAGCATGGAGAGGGAAATGGTGGTATTTGTAGGGCATTTTTCTTAAAGTGAAAAAGCAGCAGAAGTTCACATGAGACTCCAGGATTGGTGAAAAATGGATCAACTTCTGATTACCAAAATATACTTAACCAACAAACAAAAAACCAAACAAACAAACAAAAAATCCACTGTCATCAAGTTGATTCTGACTCATAGTAATGCTATAGGACAGAATAGAACTTCCCCATAGAGTTTTCAGGGAGCACCTGGTGGATTTGAACTGCCAACCTTTTGGTTAGTAGATATAGCACTTAACCATGACATCATGAGGTTTTCTCATAATCTGCAAGGTACTGAAAACATCAACAATAAAATGCTAAATAATCCAATTAAGCAATGGGTAAAGATAGTAGACAGACACTTCACTAAGTAGGACAACCAGGCAGACAAAAGAAACATGAGGAAATGCTCACAGTCATTACCTATTAGAGAAACCCCAATCAAAACTAAACTGAGATTCCGTCTAACCACAGCATGGCTGGCAATAATCCAAAAGGCACAAAACAACGAATACTGGAGAGACTGCCAAGGGATCGCAACTCTCCTACAGTGCTGATGGGAATGCAAAATGGGACAATCTCTTTGGAAAGCAATTTGGCCCTTCCTTAAAAAGCTAGGAATAGAAATATCATATGATCCAGAAATCCCACTGTTTGGAATATATCCTGCAGAAACAACGGTGGTCACATGAACAGATACACGTACATGAATGTTTATTGAAACACTGTCCACAATAACAAAAAAATGAATCAACCTAGACATCCATCAACAGACGAATGGATAAATGAAGTATGGTACATATACAGAGTGGAACACTTCGTGGTAATAAAGAACAAGGGTGATTTTAGGAAACATCTCATAACCTGGTATCAACTAGAAGACATTATACTGAGTGAAATCAGTCAGTTGCAAAAGGACAAGTATTGTATGGGGCCTCTGCTACAAGGACTTAAAAATAAACTTCTGTGTACAAGAAAAGACTCTTTGATGGCTACAAGAGTGGTGGAGAGAGGACTGGTCATAGATTAGATAGTTCATAGGGTTGTGGTTAGGTGAACGCAGTGACAGCATGCAGTAGAGATCAGATCAACACAACTGGAATACACCACAAACTGAAAGATTTTCTAAACTCAACCCTGTATTTCAAAGGATATAGTAGCAAGGAGGGGAGTCCAGGGACCCTGTTTTCAGGGGACATCAAGTTCAATTGGCATATCTACCCTTTTGCTAAGTGTATCTTCTGCACCCCATTTTGATGAGTGGCATCTGTGGTCTTATATGCTAGCAATCTGCCATGTGAGGTGCACCAAATGGTCCCAACCCGTCTGGATCAGGTGATGACTGAGAACCTCAAAGGTAGAAGTGAAAATGAGCCCTGGAGTCAGAAAGACCCATATGAATGGGAGATTGTATCAACATGAGACCAGAAGAATCAGATGGTGGTGGCCACCAGCAAAGTCAGCTAGAATGGAAGACACGATATAGAGTCCTTGCGGCAATATGGGAAAAAGAGGTGTGCAGCTTAAGAACTCTACTAAAAGACCACAGGTGATGGTCTGACAGCCTGGATGCTCCCCTAGAACACAGCCCCTAGGCCTGCTGCTGGGCCTGGCTGGAAACCAGTACTGAGGTCAACTCTTTAGACAAGAATAGACTGACTAGACTTGGGGACACAGTGCAAGCATGTAGTGTGTGTACTTTATGGTTTTATACATTCACAGGAAGCTATCCTACTGGTTTCTTTCTAGATGGGAGAGAAGAAGGTAAAGATGAAGAGTCAAGAGTTTGTTAAGAGGCTACTAGAAGTACAGAGTGAAAAGGAGGAATGTGCTGCCACTGGGTGATGAGAGCAGATGGAGCTACAGACAGGTGGGTGTACAAAATTGATTTGGATTATGTACTTTCACTTAATCACGGTAAAAGGAAAGAGAAAAAAGTATTTTCTAGCATTTTGCCCATTGCAATATAGCTTTGGTACTTGGACTATTGTATCTGTCATGGATTAAATTGTGTTCCCCCAAATATGTGTGAAGCCATTAGATTATGCTATGATTCCTGGTATTGTATCAGGTTTCCATCTGTCGTAACTCCTGCCTCAGTGATGTTAATGCAGGAGGGTGTATGGTGGTTGTGTTGGTGGAGGACGGCTCCGAAACTATAAGATTGTATTGTGCCCATAAGTAATCTTTTGGGATATAAAAGAAAAGCAAGCAAGTGGGGATTTGGGGACCTCGTACAACCAAGAAACACTGTTAGTAGCTGAGCGCTTTCTTTGGAAAGGACCCAGGGCTCTGAGCATCTGAAGTTCCCTGGCTGGGGAAAAGCTGATGACAGAGACATTCCTTGAGAGCCAAGAGAGAAAGCCTTCTCCTGGAGCTGACACCCTGAATTTGAACTTTTAGCTTACTGGACTGTAGTCCCTCTAGGAATTCTATGAGTTTTAGAATTGACACAATGGTAGTGAGTCTTGGGAGCGTGACGAAATAAAATTTCTCTGCTTTAAGGCATGAATTTGTGTTATAGCAGCACTAGATGACTCAGACAGTATCTGTGAACATTGATTGTTCATGCAAGAAAATGAAATTCTTTCCAGCTTCAATATTTTCTCCATTTAACATGATGTTGCTCATTGGTCCAGTTGTGAGGATTTTTGATGTTCTTTAAGCTGAGGTATAATCCACAGTTAAGTCTCTAGTTTCAGATCTTCATCAGTAAGTACTTCAAATCCTCTTCCCATTCTTTCAACAAGGTTGTGCCATCTGTGTATTTCAGGTTATTTAATGAGTCTTGCCCCAACTCTGATAGTGTGTTATTCTTCAAACAGTTCAGCTTCTCAAATTCTTTGCTCATGATATAAATTTGTCTTAATCATCTAGTGGTGCTATAACAGTGATAGCATCCGTAGATGGGTTTAAGTAAGAGAAATGTGTTTCCTCACAGTAAAGTCAGTAAAGAGTCTAAGTTCAGGGGTTCAGCTACAGGTGAAGGCTTTCTCTGCTGGCTCTGCAGGAAGGTCCTTGTCAACAATCTTCATCTGTACTTGGAGATTCTGAGATGCAGGGACCCCGGGTACAAAGGATACACACAACTCTAAGTACTGCTTTCTTGGTGGTATAAGGTCCCCAACTGACTGCTTACTTTCCTTTCTTTTATATCCAAAGAGACTGCCTCAAGGTATGATACAATCTCATAGACTGGGTCCTGCCTCACCAATACAACCATTGCTCATCTTCCCTCATTAATCCCATAAAGGCAGGAACTACAACATAAAGGAACATCACCTAATACCGGGAGTCATGGCCCAGCCAAATTGCTGCACATAGCTTTGGGGGGACAAAATTCCATCTGTCACAAGATTAAATAAGTATGATGAAATGTCAGTCAAAGAATGACAACACATAATACAGGCAAACTCAGCACAGCCTGACTAAACCAAAAGATAAGATGTTTCCTGAATATAAGCAAATACCCTGAGAAACAGAGTAACAGAGATGGGGGAACTAGGAGCCATGGCTTCAGGTCAACTGGCACAACATAATTTATTAAGAAAATGTTCTGCATCTCACTTTGGTGAGTGACATCTGGGGTCTTCTAAGCCAACAAGTGGCCATCTAAGATGTATCAATTGTTCTCAACTCATTTGAAGGAAGGGATTATAAAGAACATCAAAGACTCAAGGAAAACAGTCCAAGAGACAGAAAAAAATCATACAAACCAGTGATTCCATCAGCCAGAGACCAGAAAAACTAGATAGTACCTAGCTACCAGAGATGATCAATAGAGAGTCCCTGATGGAACAGGAGAATACAGGGGTGCGGAACTCAAATTCTAGCTAAAAGACCAAACTTAATGGTCTGACACAGACTGGAGGAACACTGAAAAATATGGTCCTAGGTTTTCTGTTATCCCAGAACTGAAACCAATCCAGAAATCAACTCTTTAGGAGCAAACTAGACTGGATCATGAGACATTAAATTCCACTCATGAGGGCCGTGTCTTCTAACTCAGTTAGATACATGAGATGAAATGGGCTGCTCCTTTCTGGAGATGAGATGAGAAGGCAGAATAGAATGGAAATTTATTCAATGGACACAAGAAATCTAGGGTAGAAGGGTGGAGTGTGCTGTCCCAGTATAGACAGACAGAGCAACTAGGGTAACGTAACAAGGCGTGTATGAGTTTTTATATGAGAAACTAATTTAAACTGCAAACTATTATTTCAAGTATGGTAAGAAAGATGATTTTCAATAGCCAGGATTTTTTTCCAACAGAAATTCAGCCTTTTGTCATTGAGCTGACTTCAACTGATAGAAATCATGTCTGTTAAAGAGCAAACATCAGCTCCACAGGGTTTTCTCAGCTATAAACTTCCTGGAAGCAGATCGCCAGGCCTTTCTTCCACTGCCCCACTGAATGGGTTTCAACCCACAATGTTTATGTTCGTAGCTCAGCACAAACTACTTGCACCATCTAGGGACCCTCAGGAGCTAGACCAGGGAAACTAAAATAGAACAATTTCCATCAGAGAATCTACAAAAATCCTATTTGTCATATTCAAATACTACTGCCGTATTCATAGAGTTACAAAAGTGCAGCTTACAAGATTTTTAGCCAGAAGCCTGTTCTGTAAGAAGTTCACCATATACTCCGTGGTACTTTGTGTAAATGTCCTGTTTGCCATAACCTACTCTGAGCTCAGCCCTGCTGACCTGAGCCTCGTAAAAAGCGATAAAGGACTAGAAACAGTTGCTTCATTCAGTTTTCCTGTTTATATTCTCAACAAGAACAGAATGAAAAATTGAAAAAAAAACAAGCCTATTCAGGAGAGCCTTTCCTGGGGGTGGAGTCTGAGCAACATCACACACAGAGAAGTGGCAAGACTGGGACAGCATCCAGCTGCTCAGGTTCCTGCTCTGCTGTGTCCCAGTGGAGACGGAATGTAGAGATGGAGTTTTTTTTCCAGAGTGATCCTCCAAATCATGCCAGGAGCCAGCCCTGACGTCTTTTCAGGGTCCCGCACGGAGGGAGGGAAGGCGTCGGCTGGAAAATGAACAAAGGAGACAGGAAAGAATTTTCTGGTTTAAAGGCAGCCCGACCAAAAGAGAGAGCTGTCTGTCTTCATTGTTTTTATAGTCAAAGTGACGTGAGTTTTACCCTGCCCACTAACCGCACAATCTATTGGCTAATTTGAAACCAAAACCTCGTGGTTGGCTAATTTGAAACCAAAACCTCGTGATCTTGAGGTGATGTGATTTTTATTCTGCCCCTGACCACACGAGCTATTAGCTAACCGAAAACTTGTGATCCTTTTAATTGTCAAGGCTTTCTAGATAATGGCCCTGAGGCAAGTGTGTTGTGGTGATAATTGACATGCCCCGAGCTCAATCAGCCCTACTCATACCTCAAGGTTAAAAGGTACAGGACGAGGGTTCTAAAGTTTATGATCTCTGTTTCTTCCTACTTTGCTCTTTATTTTATCTCCTCCTGTGGGGACAGTAAACACCTACCGTCCTCCACCCTATGCCTTTCTTAAGCTGTTCTAAAAAGCATAATTCTTTTCACATGGGTGGGGATGTGCAGTTGGGGGAAGTCAGCAGGGCTGGGATTCCCGGGCTCAGCGTTTGTCCTTGTGCAGGAAGATAAGGGGATATTTTGGGAAAAAGTTTAACTGGGGTGAAAAAATATACAGCCGGAAATATGTCAGGGGTGAGATGCATCTGCCCACCATCACAAAGGCTTGCAGCTCTGCTCACAGAGGTCTTTGTGGGTGATGGGCTTCGGCAAAATCAGATAGGGTTGCAGTGTTTGTAACTTTTTTTGTTTATTGTGATTAATTGAAAGTTTACAATCCAAGTCAATTTACCGTATAAAACCCCAAGCACCTGCCTCTGTGTGACTCTCATGTGCCTTCCCTATGCTGTGACAGCTCACATATACTTCCTACTCTTTATTGCCAGTAACCACTCAACCAACAGTTCTCCCATCCTCTCTACCCTCTCCTCTCCCCTCTAAAAGGAAACAAGTAGGACAGCCTCATGTATACATTAAACTATAAAGTACACACACCACCTGCATCACTCTGTGTTCCCAAGCCCAGTCTATTCTTTGTCTGAAGTGCTCGCTTCAGTGCTGAATTCAGCTGTGGTCTAGCAGCAAGTCCAGGGGCCATGTTCTCAAGGGAACCTCAAGGTTGTTGGACCATCAAGTCTGATCTTTTAATGGAGTCTAGATCTGAACACCTGTTTCTCTCATGCTATGTCAGGGACTCTACATTGTTTTCCCAGTCAGGGCTGTCTTTGGTGGTGGCTGGACACCATCTAGTTCCTCTGTTCTACTGATGTAGTCTCTCAATCAAATGGGTCCTCTTGTTTCCTGGGCTTTTTTTCCCCCTCAGATCTCTGATGTTCTCCATTTTCATCAGTTCTAGGTGGATTGGGACCAGTTGATGTTCCTTAGATGGCAGATTTCTGGCTTTTAAGACCCAAAGCATGACTCACCAATATGGGATACAGAACATTCTCTTAGAAAAATACTAGTTATGCCAGACGGATAGGGCTACAATATGAAATGAGATCTGAAAATATATGCTGCAAGCCACAGAGCCTTGTCTACTTATCTCAGTTGGGGACCATTTTGGTTTGACTTTCTTTCTCTCCTTGATTGCACAGCATCTCTGGGGCATCCTTGTGACCCTGTCATCTTAGATTCCAGTGGGTATCTTCTGTTCGGTGTGTGCCAGACTCTCTGACTGTCTCTCCAGCAGAGAGAGCCTCCTTTGGCTGAAGGCCAGTCAGAGTCTCTTCTACACTGACTAGAAAAACTACTTGTGCCAACATCAACCTATCCCTGAGCAGGGACCCACGAGCCTCACTTACCACACTTCCTCTGTGTGTATTGCTGTGATGCTGAATGGGTTTCAGCAGCACATGCACAGTAACATAGACCAGAAAGAAAGGCCTTGCGACCTGCTTCTGAAAAGTTGGTCATGAAAACCCTGTGATCCCAACAGTCAGATCCTGTTGCGCATTTGATCATCATGAGTTAGGAGCTGAAAAGATGACAAGTGACAAGAAGGAAGAACCATCAATTCCTTCAGTCACTTAGTGAAACTTGCGGGACCAATGGATAAATTTAAAAGGGAACTGACAAATAATGACAGAAGAACATGGGACAACTGTCCTGTATTTGTAGTGTGACAGCATAAGTGAATGAGGGACAGGCATTTGAAATAACGAATGTCGCTGAAAGAAACGCAGAGAGGAGACAAGAGTAGTCAAATGGGAGGTCGGGGCAGGAAAACATCTGTATGGGCATTGACCAGGAAGGCTGGGTTGGCAAACAGGATCCATGGAAGGAAAAAGTAAGAGAGGAATACCATCTGCTGAGAGGGAGATCTGAAGTGTAAATGGCCCAAGTTTGATGTTGGGTTTGGTCCAGAGTTGTGTGCAGAGAAAGGAAAAAGTCCAGGAAAATGAGGATAAAATGGGAATGCGACAGATCAAGAAGGCACAGGGAAAAGACAACTGATCTTTCAGGGTATAAACACACTGGCCCAGCCCCAAATCAGTCATGTGAGCTCGCCAAGTGAAACATGCAGGTTCCTGTGATGTCAAAACCTGACAAAGTCTATAAGAGATTTTTAGAGCATTCCTGTGCTATAATTTACCACTGAAGGGATAGCAGAAGGAGTTATACTTTTTAATTTTCTCCTGGGTCCTAGAAATACTCTAGGAATTAGGTGGTGTGGCTTTGGGACAGGCAGAGGAAGCGTGCACGTTCATGGCTGAGGAGAAAGGAAGCAGCTGGGGCAGAGAAGACTCGCAGGCCTGCAGCCCTGGGAGGAGGTTTGTGTGCGAGGCTGAAGCACTGTGGGAGGTGTCCCATAAGTCTGCTGACAATAATAAACTGCAGCGTCATCAGCCTGGAAGCTGCTGATGGTGAGAGTGAAGTCTGTCCCAGACCCACTGCCACTGAAACGGTTGGGGACCCCAGATGCCCGGTTAGATGCAACATAGATGAGTAGCTTAGGAGCCTGTCCTGGTTTCTGCTGGTACCAGGATAACCAGCTGTAGGAACCAGATGTAAGACTCTGACTGGCCTTGCATTTGATGGTGACTGTTTCTCCTGGAGATGCAGCCAGAGAGGCTGGAGACTGGGTCATCACGATGTCTCCACTGGCACCTGCAGTCAGAGTGGACAGTTACAACGCATAAACACATATACATACTTTTTCAAAGGCACATTAAGATAGACCATTTATGCAACAGCATCTAGTGATATTACACATCAGCACATATTTGGTTCTGTTATGCCAACAGCCATCTTTCCCAACTCTGTCTTGAAATCATTTTTTAGCTCAACAAAGATACTACTCTGGAAGTAGTGAAGCACTTTTCATTCTCACCAGAGGCCCAGAGCAAGAAGGACGTGAGGAGCAGAGTCTGTGGCACCATCTTGCTGGCCCTGCCTGCCTGATGCATCTCAGCTCCCATGGCAAAGGCCTGTTTATAAAATCTGAGCAGTCAGACTGGGCCTGGAGGGCCTATGCAAAGCAGTCAGTGAACTGAAACCAAATTTCCTGGGCAGTGAGTGGTGAAACTACCCATTATGTATTATTTGCCAAATATATTACGAAAGAAAGTAAGTTTGTAGTTTTAGGACTAGAAAAGACACAGAAGTGACTTGGAAGCTCTGATACCAACTCGGTCCTACTCTCTTCCAGGTGAGAGGATTTTAGCAAACCAAGAGTTGGAGGTTTCTCTCTGGAGTAATCCTTCTACTTACATCTACAATTTTAAAACGAGGCAGGAAATAAATGCTACAAGCACCACAGGGCTGTCCATCTGTCACAGTTTACCTGTTTGGCTTGATTAGTTTCTTCTGTTTCTGATGGTACTAAAACAAAAAACCCAAACCGATTGCTGTCAAGTTGATTTTGACTCATAGCAATCCTGGAGGACAGAGTACAACTGCCACACAGAGTTTCCATGGTGCACGTGGGTGATCCAAACTGCTTTTGGCTAGCGTCAGTGACAGGTAACCATTAGGGCACCAGGGTTCCCTCTTACGGTAGAGCACGTGACAGTTCATTGCAGGATTCTGCCAGCAGATGGCGATAACACAGTCTCTAACCTCTCCATCTCCAGAGTGGTCAGTCTCCTCTGTACTAATTGGAGACACAGGTGTGTGGGCCAAATCCCAAGGCTTCTGTCTACCAGACTTCCACCCATGTGAATGGGGTGCCCGCCCGCTTCAGCGACAGTGGATCTGAGGCCAACTTCACGCTCACCATCAGCAAATACAAAGTTTTACCAAGTCAAATGTAGGGAAGGGTCCCACTTACTACGCACCGTCACAGAGTCTGGTGAGATTTCTGTTTTGACTACACGAAACATTGGCATGACACAGAAAAAGAATTGACAGGTGGTCCTCCTCTCGCTGCAAAATATAGTTGGCCTCCTGTTGTCCCTCCTGACTTCCTTTCCATGTGCTCTCAGCCCTCACTCTGGGCTTCACTGTATGGTCATTTGCAGTCCCATCGGACCCTCTCTAAGCTGACATCAGCATGACCCCAAAAGGCCTGTACTGCTGCTCCCAAACAGAACATCCTCTCTAGATGAAAGTCTAGAGCCATTATCCCCTCACAATTCCTATCCCTGCATCCTATTTTGGTTTATTTCTGAGAGAACACATCAGCAAGGAGAAAAGACTAGATCTCTTCATGTCCTTGTACAAAAGCAATACAAGTTAAGCTTTCCCAAAGGCATTTTAACAAAAAGACTCCCGGTATGAAATTGGGAAAGCAAGTTCCCTAAATCATAAGAAAAAAATTTAAATGTAGTGTCTGCTCTTTTTTTCTGTTTGTGTGGGTCAGAATTTTGTCTTCATCAGAACCCAGTTTCTAACAAATCTCTTTTGGCTTTACAGGACCCATGATGTTCCCATTTCCCTACTGCTTTTTCTGAGGTATCACCAAGTCAATTCTTGACTCATATCCTTTTTAAATTTCAAGATTCTCCTTTATAGCAATGCCCTCGTCCAAACCAGGAACTCCATGATTCCTATTTCATCACACTCACCTTGGAAAACCTGAAAGCTTGGCTAAACTCTGCAGTCCACGTATGTGCCTCCAGGTCCCTAATGTGGCTGGAGAAAAACATGGAATTATTCTGATTCATCTCCACATTATCTTTTGCAGAGTACTTCTTGTACTTAATAATCATTAATCCTGCCCCACAATTGTACTTCATTTACCTGGTTCCTGAGTCTCCACTTTTTCTCTTTTCTTTTGTCTTCAACTTTTTAGCACTGGCTTCTCATCCTCCGTTTCAGCAAATGCCTTCCTTTTCTGCTTCCTAAAACAGCTTCCATTAGCTCCTCTCCTGCATCATCTGGTCCACAGACATCTACATCCCTGCATTCTGCTTTCGTTCCTTCCTATTACTGTAGACGAGCAGACAGCCCTCCTCCTCTCTGAGACCAGCCCGTCTGCTCCTGTACTGCTGTCCCACACAAGGGCATCTCTTCCCTCTCTTTTCTGAACTTCAGTGTTCCCCTTATCTTAGCAACATTCCCATCAGCATGAATCATTGTTTTTCAAAACTCTCTTAGTGTGACTTCTCCCTCCAGTTATCTTTTTCACTTTTCTCCTTTACTTTAATGTTCGCTTAAAGAATTGTATGTATTCACCAAACACAAACCAGAATTTATCTGTTCATGTGATAGCCCTTATTTCTCTAAGATATAGTCCAAATTGTGGAATTGCTGGATCATATGTTATTTCTATTTCTAGCTGTTTAAGAAAGTGCTAGATGGATTCCCTAATTGGTTGTACCATTTTGCATTGCTACCAGCAGTGTAGAAGAGTTTCAGTCTCTCCACATTCTCTCCAACATTTTTTTATTTTGCATTTTTTGGGTTGATGCCAGACTTGTTGGGATGAGATGTATCTCATTGTAGTTTGGATTTGATTTTCTTTAATGGCTAATGATCATGAACATTTCTTCATTTATCTGTTAGCCACTTGAATGTCTTCTTTGTTGAAATGCCTGTTCATATCCACTGTCTATTTTTTAAAAGAATTGTCTTTTCTCTTAAGGTTTTGCAGCACCTTGTAGATTATGAAGACCAGATGTTGATTGGATTCAGGGCAGCCGAAATTATTTCACTAGTCTGCAGGTTGTCTTTTAACTTTTTGGTGAGCCCTTTGGTGAGCATAAGTGACTTCTTAAGAATTCCCAGTTACCTAATTTTTTTCTGGTGTTTTATGTATTGTTAGTAATATTTTGTAGTCTGTTTGTACTGTATATAGGGGATTCCAGTGTTGTCCTATTTATCACCATATTTTTTCTTTAATAATTTTTAAAAATAATTTTATATTTTATATTTAAGTCTTTGTTCCACTTGGAGTCAATTTTTGTGCATGGTGTGACATATGGATCTTGCTTCTTCTTCTTCTTCTTTTTTTTTTTTCTCATAGGCTATCCAGGTATGCCAAATGATTTGTTAAATAAACTATCTCTTTTCAAGTTTATGGATTTTGGGTCATTGACATATATCAGCTGCTCATAAATAGATGATGTTATGCCTGTATTTTCAATTCTGTTTCATTGGTGTCTGTTATGTACCAGTACCAGGTTGTTTTGACTACCACGGCAGTGCTACAGGTTCTAAAATTGTGTAATGTCAGGCCTGCCAGATTCTCCTTCTTCTGCAGTAATGCTTTACTTTTCCAAAGTTTCCTCCGATTACACATGAAGTTGGTGATTTGTTTTTCCATCTCAATAAAGAAATGCCGTTGAAATGTATTGAGAGTGCGTTTTATCTTAGATTGACACAATTGGATAGAACAGACATTTTTACAATGTTCAGTCTTCCCATCCATGAACAAGGTAGGTTTCTCCACTTATGTAGGTCTCTTTCAGGAGAATCTTGTAATTTTCTTTTATATTTCTGGTTAGATTTATTCCTAATAGTTTTATTGTCTTGGGGGCTATTTTAAATGGTAATGATTTGGTGATTTCCTCCTTGATGTTCTTTCTGTCAGTGTAAAGGAAATCCAACAGATTTACATATATTCATTCTATATTCTGATACTTTGCTGAACTCTTGTATCAGCTCTAGTAGTTTTTTTGATGTGCATTCTTTAGCATTTTCTGTGCATAAGCTCATATCATTTGTAAATAGAGACCATTTTACTTCTGTACCTGTTGGATGCTCTTGATTTATTTGTCTTGCTGATTACTCTGAATAAAACCTTTAGCACAATGTAGAGTGAAAAGTGGGGACCTTGGACATCATTGTCTTTTCACAACGGGAATACTTTCAGACTCTGTCTCATTAGGATGATGTTGGCTGTTGGCTTTGCATAGAGGTGCCTTATTATGAAGTCTGACAGTTAAGTTTATGAACTCAGCCTGGAAAAACCTGCACGTAACTCGTTGCTGTGTATCACTACCATCGCATTTGAAGTACTCCCCTTAGGAAGCTATGTACTAACATCAAAGTCTAGTCCACCCTTCAAAGCAACTTTAGAACTCTCTTTCTGGAATGGCCGTCAGAGCTGTCATATTATGCTGGCTGTCCTGGATGTCATCAAAATGTCTTCCTTTGTCTTTGGATAAATGAAAAAAGGCATCAGGGGGCAGATCCAATGAGTAGAGAGTATGTTCTGATACAGTTAACTGTTTACTGGCTACAACTCCTTCACAGACAACTATACAGTTAAGTTTGCAAACTTGCCCCAGTGCCAGCGTGTGCAATGGCCATTCCAGAAAAAGTACCAAAATCACTTTGCTAAAGTCAGCTACTAGATGAGTAACACGGTTCTGCTCCTTCCCAGGCACTTTGCTCCTTCTTCTGCAGAAAGCTCAGTCCCTGGACCTCTTCTTCATCTTTTCAACACTCATTTGTATTGGTCATCAGATTGAAATCTCCAGACTGCATCTCTCCCTTGACTTTCACAAGCTATAGTTGACAAACCTAGAGGTCTAATACATGACTTAAAGTTCTAACCTTCTTCACCAAATCCACTCCTTATATTAAAATAAATGCTAACTCTACACTTTTATTTATTCAAAGCATAACCTTGGGATTATCTTGACACAACTATTTCACTCTCTGCTTTAGCATTCTGTTACACCTATGTTTAAAATACAATACTTGTCACTCATCTGTTGTTATTGCTGTCACTAAAGAAATCATCTTCCCTAGCCTGGACGATAATAATAGCCTCCTAACTGAAGTCTCTCCTGTCTTTGACTCCAAGAGTCAGCTTATGGAGTACGAAGCACATCAGAGCCTCTATGTAGAGTTGTTTTGTATGTTTGTTTAATGCTCCCAAACCACAAATATATTTGTACTATCGTCTTAGTTATCTAGTGTTGCAGTAATAGAAATACCACAAATACCACAAGTGGATGTCGTTTACAAAGGGAAATTCTTCTTTCACAGTCCAGGATACTGGAAGTCCAAATTCAGGGTGGCAGTACCAGGGAAAGGCTTCCCTCTCTTACTGGATCTTGAGGAAATTCCTAGTTATCACTTGTTCCTGGTTGTGGGGCATCTGAGCATTGGGATCCAGGGTAAAAATGGCAAGGTATTCTCCTGGCTGTTGTTTCTTGGTGGTATGAGTTTCCTCAGTCTCAGTGATCACTTCTCTGTTTTGCATTTTAAGGGATTTGGCTAAGATTTTTGATTAATGTTGTAGATTGAGTCTATATAACTGCCACTAATCCCATAGAGATAGGATTTACTGCACATAGGAAAATCATAATGGTGGACAATCACACAACACTGGGAACCGTGACCCAGTCACATTGGCAGAGATTTCTGGGTGACATTTCAATGCATTACACTGTTAATATGAACTCAGTGACCTAAGAAATAGAAATACACTGTGGACAAATTCTAAATTGGCTCTGTGCATACATTTTGTCATAAAAGAAATGATAAAAAAGCTAAATCTCTGTAAGTTGGTCTTGAGACCTAAGTAATTGGAAACTAAACTCCCTGCTCACTAAACTTGAAAGAGGCTGCAACGTAATAGTCTCTGTTACACATGGCATCACCAGGTACTTTTCTGCAAGTCCAAATAAGAAAATCATCTGCAAACCCTGGTTCACTCAACGAGAAAAGAAAGAGGCAGAGTCTCCCTAGACGGCAAGACCCTCCAGTGACTGGAACTATGCCAGAGGTGACAACTGAAACTACATACCACTGTGGACTTTGGAACCTAGCTTTAAAGGAAAATACCTGAAGTGTAAAATTTGGACTTGAGCCATTAGAAGAATCCTATATTATCTTGAGTCTTGATTTTAAATGTGTGCCTGTAGCCTTTCCATGAATATGTTGCAAAGAACTGAAGGAGTTTATGGAAGATAAGCTTGAATGTTTATTCACATATTTTAAAATAAAATTTTATATGACAAATCTCTTCTGTTTATTATCACATTATTCAGCATAATATCCTAAATCATTACAGCAGTCTACACAAATCCTATACAAAGAGGACTGTCTTGATTTCTTTGGCCTAGTCACCCACTACTCTGCCCTTTGTGAATTCACTTGAGTAACAATGGCTTCCTTGCTTCTTCCCCAACATGCAGGTCACATTTCTGCTTGAAAAATATACTGCTTTCTTGAACCAGAACCTTTTTGTGTGGAGATACTGCTATGGTATTTTCTCACCAGTAGTACGACTTTGATTATATTATTCCTTCAGAACAGTCCTCTATCACTATCTCTTGTAGAGCAATTGGAAAATCTTCCCAGATGGTTTATCCCTTCTTGTAATCATGGGCTTTGTGATGTGACTTTCTACCTCCCCCTGTCAAGAGGTAGGGACCAGTTGAGCACTCCTTGGAGATGAATTCTTTGTGTGAATTCTGTTGATCGATAGCCTGCAGCAGAAGAGACGTGGTGCCAGCCTGTGCCTAGGCTTCTACAGGCATTATGCGCTATTACTTTCTCTTCCACAATCTTGCAAATAGCAGTCAGAACAACCTAATGTTTGTTGGCCAAATAATGAGAGACATGAGACCACATAACCACAATAGCCCCATCTAACAGGCAGACAAGTCTAGACATGTGAAAGACATGAAAGGTGTTTGAGACTTTCCAGATCAGCTAGTATCCACTTGATCTGTCTGATTATTGCAATAGCATAAGCCAATTCAGGTATGATCAGTCAAGACTAGTCTATGTAAACAGAACTGTTTATTAGCCCATCTCACCCAAAAAACATGAGACCAGTAAAAATCCTTCTGGTAAAGCCATTGGATTTTGGTGGGTAGTTTGTTACGTGGTAATAGCTAAGTGACACATCCTGTTGTGTATTGTTACCTAGTTTTTCCCCAGCAAACTGATATCACCTCTCCTGATAATCTTTCTTCGAGGCACTTACAAAATTATATGGTAAATATTTCACTTACGTGTGTGTTTATTACCTGTCCCTCAAGGAGCTTGAGAAATTTTTTTTTTCATAACAAGGCAATCAAATTATATCAAATTTAAGAGCCATGACTTCCTTCAGTCACCTAATTAGAGCCAGGAGTCCAAGAGATGAGTTGACAGAGTAAGTTGGCTATTAATGAGGAAAGAACACGTCGTATGTTTCTAAAGTGATCGGGTTACTGAATTAGAGGCAGATCTTGAGAAGAACCAATCAGAATTTCTACAAATTAGAAATAGAATTACAAACTTTTTAAATCATCATGGAAAAGAGACTTCTGCTTCTAAGCAAGAGGAAGTAGTGACAACAAAATACACCTTCCGACATGAAACAATGACAAAATAGTTTCTTTACATAAATATTATATTGTCTTTAAGGATCAACACAATGGGCTGGTAACAAAAATGTGTGAGGTTGGAGTCCCCCTACAGGCACCTCAAAAGATAGGTTTGGCCATCTACTTCCAAAAACAGGGCCACTGGAAAGCTAGGGAGCACAGTTCTTCTGTAACACATGTGTGGTCACCGTTAGTGTCAACCAACTTACTGACAAATGGTTTTGAACCTCAGGGTTGATCAACAGGCCTTTTTTTGGTGGTGTAAGCAGATGACTTGAAACTACCAAACCTTCAGATTATTGGTATTTTTGTTAGATGTCTGACTCAGCTCTAATGCCTAGTGACCCCCACGTATAACAGAAGAAAATCTTGTCTGGCCCTGCTTTCCATCCTCAGTTGCTGCTAAGTTTGAGCCCTTCGTTGCAGCTGTTGCGCCAATCCATCTCATGAATGGGCTTTCCTTTTCTGTTGATCCTCTCCTTTAGTAAGCATGGTAGCCTTCTCCATGGACTTGTCCCTTTTGATAACATGTCCAAAGGAAATGGAAAGAAAGCTTACCGTATTTGTTCCAAGCAACATTCTCATCTTAACTCTTTCAAGACAGTTCAGCAACCTATGGTATATTCTATATTCTTCGCCTGCACCGTAATTCAAATCTTCTTTGGTGTTCATTGTTCTTTATTCAGCTTCTGAATGTATATTATGTTATTCAAAATGGCATGAACTAGGTGAGACATGCCTTACTTGTCAAAGTGACATTTTTTTTCTTTTTTAAATTTTAAAAAGATCTTTTCCAGAGTTTTGTCCATTGCAATACTTCCTTGGATACCTCGACTACTGTATATGTCATGAAATGAATTGTGTCCTCCCAAAATGTGCGTAGTCATTTGGCTAGACTATGATTTCTGGTATTGTGTCATGTTCCCACATATTGTAAACCCTGTCTTTATGATGTTAATGAGGGAGGATGGATGGTGGTTGTGTTGGTGGGGTGTGACTCAATATGGAAGATTGTATTGTACCTGAGTCAATCCCTTGAGATTTAAAGGCAATGGAAGCAGGGGGAGATTTGAGACTTTATATGACCAAGAAGCAGTTCTGAATGCATCCTTTGGAAAGGACCTGGCTCCTGTGGATCAGAAACTCCCAGGCCTGGGGAAGACTGATGACAAAGACCTTCCGCCAGTGCCAGCAGAGAAATCTTTCCCCTGGAGCTCATGCCTTGATTTTGGACTTGTATGCTACTGGTTGGGGACTAAATCAAGTTTCTCTTTTTAAGCCCATCAACTTGTGGCTTTTCTGTTTTAGCAGTACTAGATGACTAAGATAGCATGCAAGGGCATTGATTGTTGAGGCCAGAAAATGAAATTCTTCCCGACTTCAGTATTTTCTCCATTTAACATGGTGTTGCTTATTTTCTAGGTGTGAGGATATTTGATTTGTTTATGTTGAGGTGTAATCCATACTGATATCTGTAGTTTGCAATCTTCACAGTAAGCGCTTCAGATCCTCTTCACATTCATTAAGCAACGTTGTGTTATCTGCATATGGCAGATTGTTAATGAGTCTTTTCCAACTCTGATCCTGTGTTATTCTTCATGTAGTCCCACTTCTAGAACTCTTTGCTCAGCATACAAATGTCTTAGTCATCTAGTTTTACTATGACAGTAATACCACAAGTGTGTGGGTTTAACTAAAAGCAACTTATTTCCTCACAGTGAAGTAGGCTAAGAGTCTCAATTCAAGGTGTGAGCTATAAAAGAGAGCTTTCTCTGTTGGCTCTGGAAGAAGGTTCGTGTCATCAATCTTTGTGTGGACCAGAAGCTTCCGAGATGCAAGGACTGCTGTTCCAAAGGATATGCACTGCTGCAGGCACTGCTTTCTTGGTGATATAAGATCCCTAAGTATCTTCTTGCTTCCCTTTCCTTTGTATTGGAAGAGTTTGCCTCAAGACACAGTACAATCTGACAGGTTGAACCTTGCCTTGCCAACACAACCATTGCCCATCATCCCATGTTAACATGAGAGAGACAGGAATGATAACATACAAGAACATCACACAGTGTCAGGAATCATGGCCCAGCCAAATTGCTGTACACATTTTTGTGGGAACACAATTCAGTACGTGGCAAGATTGAATAAGTATAATGAAGTATGAATCAAAGAAAATTTCAGGCCCTCAAAAGTAGAAAGGCATCCTTAAGTGTCAATGCCCTAGGCATTAGTAAGCAGAAATGGACTGGTATTGGGTATTAAATATATCCTAGAGAAAGAAGAGCCATCATGTGAATAGATACATACACACTCATTGATAATCAAATTATATATTCACACAATGGAACACTATGCAACAATAAATAACAACGACGAATCTGAGAAACATCTTATACATTGATGAATCTAGAAACCATTATGCTGAGTGAAACTAATCAATTGCAAATGGACAAAGATTGAATGAGTCTACTATTAGAAGAAATCAAGAAAAGTTAAAACACAGAAGAAAATATTCTTAGTTGATTAAGAGATTGGGAGAAGTGTATTCAGTAACTAGATAGCAGGTCTGAATTACTTTAGGTGAAGGGAAAGACAAGATACTATACAGGTCAACTTAGCACGACTTGACTGAACCAAAAGATAGGAGTTCCCTGAAAACAAGCATGTACTTTGAGAAACAGAGTAGCAGAGATGGGGGAACTGGGGACCACAGTTTCAGGGCACATCCCAGTCAATTGGCGCAAGCTTACTAAGAATATGTTCTGCATCCCACTTTGTTGAGTGGCATCAGAATCCAACAAGCTAATGAGTGATAATCTAAGATATATCAATTGTTCTCAACGTACCTGGAGCAAAGGAGAATAAGGAACATCAAAGACACATGGAGAGTAGTCCAAGAGACAGAAAGAGACACATAAACCAGCGATTCCATCAGCCTGAGACCAGAAGAACTAGATGGTGCCTGGCTTCGAAAAATAACCATCCTGACAGGGGAAAAAACTACTGAGTCCCCAGTAGAAAAGGAGAAAAGTAGGATGCAAGACTGAAATTCTAAAAAAAGCCCAAACTTAATGGTCTGATGGAGACTGGAGGAATCTTTAAGCATAGCCCTGGACTCTCAGTTACCCCAGAACTGAAGCGAAAAGCAAAACTAAATGTTCAGGCACAAAGTGGACTGGGGTATAAGAAATTAGTTTATACTAATGAAGAGTATACCTCCTAGCTCAAGGAGACACATAGGCAAATCCTCTCTGGAGGTGAGATGAGAAGGCAGAATAGGACAGAAACTGTTCACTGGACACAGGAAATCTGGGGTGGAAAGATAGAGTTTGTTGTTATGTTAGAGACAGAGTACCTGGGGTCACAAAACAATATGTGTGAAAATTTTTAGATGAGAAACTAACAAACTACAAACCATCACTTAAAGTGCAATAAATCAAGAATGTTTCTCCATTCTCGAAAACTGTTACCAATCAAAATCAAGCATGTTACCACTAAGTTGATCCCCACTCATAGCAACCACATGTGTTAAAGAGCAAAAAGGAGCTCCACAGGGCTTTCTGGGCTGTAGTCTCCGTGGAAGCGGATCACCTGGCCTTTCCTCTGCTGCCTCACTGTGTGGGTTTCAGCCATCAAAATTTAGGTTGGTAGCTCAGCACAAACTATTTGTGCCATCTAGGGACCTTCAGGAGCTACTCCAGGGACACTAAAATATAACAATTTCTGCCAAAGAATCTACAAAAATATTATTTGTCATGTTCAAATACCAAAATAAATAAAAAAATAAAAAAGGAGAAAACAAAACAAAACCATCCCCAGAACCTTCAGGTTAATCCTGATTCGTAGAAAACCTATAGGACAGAGTAGAACTGCCCCACAGAGTGACCCTCCAAATCAGCTAGGTCTGCAGTTTTTGTAACTTTTTTTGTTTATTGTGATGAACTGAAAGTTCACAATCCAAGTCAATTTGCCACATAAACCCCCAGGCACCTGCCTCTATGCAACTCTTATGTGCCCTATCTATCCTGTGACAGCACATGTTTCTTTTCCATTCCTTACTTCCGGTATCTACTCAAGCAATATCCGTCCCTTCCTTTCCACCGTCTCCTCTCCCCTCGAAAAAGAAATCAATAGGACAACTTCATATGTACACTAAACCATAAGGTACACACACCACCTGCATCACTCTGTGCCTCCAAGTCCGGTCCATTCTTTATCTGAAGTTTTGGCTTCAGTACTGGTTTCAGCTGTGGGCTAGCAGCAAGTCTAGGGGTTGTGTTTTCAGGGACTCTCAGGGTAGCTGAACCATCAAATCTGGTCTTTTGGTGGAGTTCTAGATCTGCATACCGCTTTCTCTCATGCTGTGTCAGGGACTCTACACTGTGTTCACTGTCAGGCCTGTCTTTGCTGGCGGCAGGGCACCATCTAGTTCTTCTGTTCTCCTGCCGATGTAGTCTCCCAATCATATAGGTCTTTCTGTTTCCTGGTCTTGTTTTTCCTCATGTCTTTGGTGTTCTCCATTTCCATCTGTTCCAGGTGGGTTGTGACCAATTGTTGTTCCTTACATGGCAAATTGCTGGCTTTTAAGGCCCCAGGTACCACTCACCAGTATGGGGTACAGAACACTCTCTTAGAAATAGAATACTTACACGAATTAGATAGGTCTGCAATTTGAAAGGAGATCTGAAAATACATGCTGCAAGCCACAGGGGCTTGTCCACTTGTCTCAGTTAGAGACTGTTTTGGTTTGACTTTCTACTCTCCCTGGTCACATCTCTGGATCATCCTTGTGTGCCTGCTATCTTAGGTTCCCGTGTGCAGATCCTGTTCATTATGTACCCGAACCTCTCGCTGTCTTTTCGGGAAAGAAAGTCTCTTTTGGCCAGAAGGCCAGTCAGAGTGTCGTCTACACTGACTAGAAACACTACTTGTGCTGGCATCAGTGTAAACCTGAGCAGGGTCCCACAAGACTCAGTTGCCACACTTCCTCAATGTCCGTTGCTGTAATGCTGAACAGGTTTCAGCAGCACTTGCACACTAATACAGAGCAGACAGAAAGGCCTGGTGATCTACTTCTGAAAAGTCAGTCACAAAAGCCCTGTGATCCCTGTTTTTTGCATGTGATCGTTGTAACTCAGGAGCTGAACACATGGCAACTGAGAAGAAAAAACAATCATGAATTCCGTTGGTCGCTTAGTGAAACTTGGGGAACCAATGGATTAATTTAAAAGGTAATTGACAACTAGTGAGAAAAGAACATGGGACAGCTGTCACGTATTCCTAAACGGGAGGTTAGGGTAGGAAAACACCTGCAATGACATTGACCAGAAAGGCTGGATTGGCAAACAGGATCCACAGAAAGAAAAAGTAGGAGAGGAATACTATCTGCTGGGAGGGAGATCTTACATGTGAATGGCCCAGGTTTCATATTGGGTTTGGTTCAGACAGAGTTGAGGGGTAATTGCAGAGAAAGGAAAAAATCCAGAAAAGAAGGACATAAAATGGGAATGTTTCAGAGTCAAGAAGGCACAGGGAAAAGAGAATTGATCTTTCAGGGTGTAAAAGACACTAGCTTTGCCCCAAATCAGTCATTTGATCTCTCCAAGTTAAAAATGCAGGTTCCTGTGATACCAAAACCTGACAAAGTCTATAAGAGATTTTTAGAGCATTGTTCTACTATAATTTACCACTGAAGGGATAGCAGAAGGAGTCATATCCTTTAATTTTCTCCTGGGTACTAGAAACATTCTAAGAATTAGTCAGATGTTATGGGCCTTGGGACAGGTAGAGGAAGCGTGCATGTTCAGGACTGAGCAGAAAGGAAGCAGCTGGGCAGAGAAGACTCGCAGGCCTGCAGCCTGGGGAGGAGGTTTGTGTGCGAGGCTGAAGCACTGTGGTAGCAGAGCTAGCATAACCCTGACAGTAATAAAGTGCGGCATCTTCAGCCTGGAAGCTGCTGATGGTGAGAGTGAAGTCTGTCCCAGACCCACTGCCACTGAACCGGCCAGGGACCCCAGATGCCCTGCTGGATGCCAGGTAGATGAGCAGTTTAGGGGCTTGCCCTGGTTTCTGCTGGTACCACGCTAACCAGTCCTTCTTGTAATAGCTGCTATAAAGACTCTGGCTGGACTTGCAGTTGATGGTGACCGTCTGTCCTGGAGACACAGCCAGAGAGGCAGGAGACTGGGTCATCACGATGTCTCCACTGGCACCTGCAGTCAGAGTGGACAGTTAGAATGCATAAACACATACACACTTTTTCATAGGCACATTAAGATAGACCATTTATGAAACAACATCTAGTGTTATTACACATCAGCACATAATGGGTTCCATTATGCCAACAGCCATCTTTCCCAACTGTGTTTTAAAATCATATTTTAGCTCAACAAAGATACTACTCTAGAGGCAATGAAGCACTTTTCATTCTCACCAGAGGCCCAGAGCAGGAGGGACGCGAGGAGCAGAGTCTGTGGCACCATCCTGCTCTCCCTGCCTGCCTGATGCAGCTCAGCTCCCATGTCAAAGGCCTGTTTATAAAATCTGAGCAGTCGCCCTGGGCCTGGAGGGGGCTATGCAAAGCAGTCAGGGAACTGAAAGCAAATTTCCTGGGCCATGAGTAGTGAAACTAACCTATATGTATTATGAGCCAAATATATTATCAGAGAAAGTAAGTTTAGAGTTTTATGACTAGAAAAGACACAGAAATGATTTGGAAATCCTGATACCAACTCTGCTCTACTCTGTTCCAGATGAGAGGATTTTAGAGGACCGAGAGTTGGAGGTTTCTCTGTGGAGTAATCCTTCTATTTACATCTACAATTTTAAAATGAGATAGTAAGGAAGTATTACAAGCAACACAGGGCTGTCATCTATCACAGTTAACCTGCTTGGTTTGATTATTTCTTCTATTTCTGATGGTACTAAAAAAACAAACCCATTGCTGTCGAGTTGATTTTGACTCATGGCAACCCTGGAGGACAGAGTAGAACTCCCACACAGTTTCCACGGTGCACATGGTGGATTCAAACTGCCGACCTTTTGGTTAGCAGCGGTGGCTCTTAACCGCTATGGCCCCAGGGTTCTCTCTAATGGGGCAGCAAGTGCCAGTTCATTGCAGGAGTCTGCCAGCAGATGGCGATAACACAGTCTCCAGAACCCATGACAGTCACCCTGGGAGAGCCTCTCCGCAGCAGAGTGGTCAGTCTTCTCTGCACTCATCTGAGACACCACAGGTGTGTGGGACAACCTTCACGGCTTTCGTTTGCCACACTTGCACCCATGTTGATAGGGTGTCCTCTCGCTTCAGTGACAGTGGATCTGAGGCCAACTTCAGTCTCACCATCAGCAAATACAAACTTCTGACCAAGTGGGAGGTGAGGAAGGGTCCCACTCCCTACGCTCTGTCACAGAGACTGCTGGGATTTATTTGTTTCGATCATGCCAATATTTTTGGCATAGAAAAAGAATCTGCATTTGGTCCTCCTCTGGCTGCAAAAGACAGCAATCTTCCTGTTCTCCCTGCTCACTCACTGCCTTTCTATCTGATCTCAGCCCTCACACTGGCTTCACTTTGTGGTCATTTGCAGACCCTTTTCAGCCTCTCTAACCTGAACTCAGCCATGACTCCCTAAGGGCTTTCCTTCTGCTCCAAACAGAACCTCCTCTCTAGGCAAAAGGGGAGAGCCACGATGCCCTGGTGATTCCTATCCTTTCTTCCCACTGAGGTTTATTTCGGAGAGAACATCTCAGAAATGAGAAAAAACTAGACCCCTGCCTGTCCTTATATAAAAGCAATGCAAGTTAAGTGTTTCCAAAGGTATTTTAACAAAAAGAGACTCCCAGTATGAAACTGAGGAAAAGAAAATAAGTTCCTCAATCATAAGAAAAAATTTTTTAATGTGGTGTCTGCTCTTTTTTTCTATTTGTATGAGTCAGAATTTGATCTTTGTCAGAACACAGTTTTCAACAAATGTATTTTGGCTTTGCTGAACCCTTCACATTCCCATTTCCCTACTGTTTTTTGTGAGGTATCACCATGTCAATTTCTGATTCATACCCATTTTAACTTTCCATGCTCTCCTTTATAACAATGCCCTCACCCAAACCAGGAACTTCGTGGCTCCTCCCTTATTTCATCACATTCACCTTGGAAAACCTCAAAGCTTGGAAATATGCCACCATCCGTCTATCTGCCTCCATATCTCTAACATGGCTGGAGAAAAACAACTATTCTGATTCATCTCAGCATTAATTTCTACAGAGTACTTCTTGAGGATCATCATGAATTCTGCCCCACAATTGTCCTTCATTTACCTGGTTCTGGTTCCTGAGTCTCCACTTTCTCTCTCTCTGTCTCTTTTTTTTTTTTTTTTTGTCTTCGCACTTTAGCACCTGCTTCTCATCCTCTGTTTCAGGAAATACCATCCTTTTCTGTTTCCTAAAAGAGCTTCCATTAGCTCCTCTCCTGCATCATCTGGTCCACAGACATCTACGTCACCACATTCTGCCTGCCTGCTCGCCTGCCTGCCTGCCTATTACTACAGACGAGCAGATAACCTTCCTCTGTCTAAGGCCAGTCCTCCTGTTTCTGTACTACTGTCCACACCAGTGCATTTCTTACCTCTCCTTTCTACACCGTCAATGTTCCCCTCACCTTAACATCATTCCCATCAGCATGAAACATCATTTTTCAAAACTCTTAATTTCACGTCTCCCTCCAGTTGTCTTTTTCACTTTTCTCCTTTAGTGTTCACACAAAGTGTTGTATGTGTTCACCAGACATAATTCATCTCTCTCTCTAGCTCCTTGAGCTCCTTCCATTGAAGGTATTACCATCACCTCATAGAAACTGCTCATAGAGGCTGTTCTGAGATCAAGTAATGTGGGGCCTTGTACTTGGTTCTTATTCTTCGGCAACATTTTCCTTATTCTTTTGTTTCATACAAAGCTGCTAACTTGTCTTTCTGTCTCATTAAGGAATGCTGCTGCTAAATGGATCTGGTTTTCGTTGTATTTGCAGATGGCTTTTGTAGGATTACCATTTACTCTGGCGTTGAGTCTTCCTATCCATGAGCATGGTGTATTTTTCCATTCATGTATTTCTCTTGTTGTTTCTTGTAATAGTGTTTTATAGTTTACTTTGTATGGATATTTTATGTCCCTGGTTAGATTTATTAGTAAGTTTTTTTTATCATTCAGGGCCTATTATAAATGGTACTGTTTTCTTGATTTCTTTTCAAAGTTCTGTTTGTTGATATTTAGGCTTCCAATGATTTTTGTATACTTACCTGTACCATGCCACTGTGCGGAATCTTTGTATTACTTCCAGTAGCTTTCTTGTGGATAGTGTTGTTTTTTTTTTTTTTTTTTTTTTTGTAAATGATCATATCCCACGCAATTAAGGATAGTTTTACTTCTTCCTTTTCAGTTTGGATGAACATTCCTTATTTTTCTTGACTTATTGTCAATTCCATGACTCCATGGAAGAAAAAAACTAGCAATCTGCTGTCTGAAATGTTACAGCCAAAAAACCCTGTGGAACAATGCTTCCCTGTCATACACAGTCACCATGAGCTGCTATCTGCTCAAAGGCAGAAGACAAAAAACAACAATTGTAAACAGATAATCATCTTTTTGAAACTGCTCTACCTGAGGTCACTGTTGACCTTCACATTGACAAATCCAGTGGTCACTTCTCAATCCTCATCTTGCCACATCCATCAGTGTCAACTAACACAGTGGTAACACTGTGCTCCTTAATACCTTCTCTTCACCGAGCTGTAGAGTGTCTCACTATCTTGCTTGTTGCCCATCCACGTTGCTCCTTCTCTGACACTTTCTGATTCTTTTTCTTCTCCCTGCCACAAGCTCTCAGTTCCTGGCCCTGTGGTATTCTCTATCTATTGAGCACTCATGTAATTAATATCAGAATCAGATCTCCATTCCATATGACTCTCCTGAACTCCACACAGGTAATAGTTTACAGGACACACATGTATGTCTAATACACAACTTGAACATAAAATTCCTGATTTTACTCCCTATATGCACTATTCCTATCTACAAAGGAATAGAAATGTCCTTCCTTGGAGGTAGAGTCCTAGCAAAATCACAGGCAGAGAAGCTTCAGGATGGGGACACCATCCAGATGTTCAGGCTCCTGCTCTGCTGTGTCCCAGGGGAGATGGAATACAAAGATGGGGTTTCCTCTGCAGAGCGATCCTCCTATTTAGAAAGGTCTACACTTTGAAATGGCGTTTGCAATAAATGCTACAAGCCACATAGTCCTGTCCACCTGTCTCAGTTGGTGACCATTTGGGTTTGATTTTCTTCCTTCTTTAATGGCATATTATTTCTGCATGATCTGTGTGAGCATGCCATCTTAGGGTCCAGCAGGCAGATCCTGCTCAAGAGTGGACAGAATCTCTGGCTGTCTTCCCAGGAGAGAAAATCTCCACTGGCTGCAGGGCATGTTGGAGTCTTGTCTACACCGACTGGAAGCACTTCTTGGGCCGGGATCAGAATAAACTTGAGCTGGAACCTATGGCCCTCAGTTACCACATTTCCTACACGTGTTTTGTTGTGATGCTGCAGAGGTTTCAACAGCAAAGGGAGATGGACACAGACTAAAAAGAAAGGTCTGGTGATCTATTTCTGAAGTCACCAGCTATGAAATCCTTTGGGATCACGACAGTCAGATCCCACCGTGCAAGGAGTTGTTACACGTCAGGGGCCCACTAGAGGGCAACTACCGCCAAGAAAGGATCATGATTTCTTTAGTCACTAAACTTGGGTGACATGGTGACATGGTGGTTAAGCGCTACATCTGCTAACCAAAAGGTCAGCAGTTCAAATCCACCATGTGCTCCTTGGAAACACCATGAGGAAGTTCTGCTCTGACCTCTAGGTTCTCTAAGAGCCAGACCCCACTTGATGGCAGTGGGTCTGGTTTTTAATTTGGCCCAAGTGGTACCTTTGAAGAGGAATTTATAATAAATAACAAAAGAAACCAGGAAAGCTGTCGTATATTTCTGTGGTGACGGGGTTAACAAATTAGGGATTGGTCTTTGAAAGAATGAGTGCAGGAAAACCCCTCCACTGACACTGGCCAGGAAGGCTTGTTTGGAAAACAGGGTCCAGAGAAGGGAAAGTAGGGAAAGTAGGAGAGGAATAGTACCTTCTGTGAGGGAGCTTTTAAAAGTGAAGGGCCCAGATTTAACATGGCGTTAGGTCCAGGGTTGTGAGGGGTAAATTGCAGAGAAAAGAAAAAGTCCAGGATAACACGGATTTAACATAGGAACACTCTAGGGTCAAGAAGCCACATTCAGGAGAGAACTGACCTTTCAGATTAGAAAACTCACTGGAAAAATCTCCAAATGAGTCATGTGATCTATCCATGTGAAACACGCAGTTTCCTAAGATGCAAAAATTCCTGGCAAAACTTCCAAGAAATTTTTGTACTTTTTATTTTCTTCTCTAATTTACCACAAAATGGATCCAGAGCAAACCACATTCTTTAATTTTATTCTTGATACTACAAACACTTTAAGAAATAATCAAAAGATGTGGTCTTAGGGGCAGGCAGAGGAAGAGTGCACATTCAGGGCTGAGCAAAAGGAAGCAGCTGGGGCAATGAAGACTTGGAGGCCTGCAGCCCTGGGGAGGAGGTTTGTGTTCGAGGCTGAAGCACTGTGGGAGGTGTGTCATAACCCTGCTGACAGTAATAAGATGCGGCATCTTCAGCCCGGAAGCTGCTGATGGAGAGAGTGAAGTCTATCCCAGACCCACTGCCACTGAACCGGTCAGGGACCCCAGAGGCCCGGTTAGATGCACGATAGATGAGGAGCCTAGGAGCCTGTCTTGGTTTCTGCTGGTACCAGGATAACCTGTTGTAGGAGCCATATACAAGACTCTGACTGGACTTGCATTTGATGGTGACCATCTGTCCCGGAGATGCAGCCAGAGAGGCTGGAGACTGAGTCATCACGATGTCCCCCATGGCGCCTGCAATCAGAGTGAATAATTACCATGCATACTCATATATACACACACTTTTTCACAGGCACATTAAAATACTCCATTTATGCTACAACATTTAGTGATATTACATATCATCATGTAATTGGTTCTATTATGCCAATAGCCATCATTCCCCACCATGACTTAGAGTAATTTTTTAGCTTGACAAAGATACTACTCTAGAGGCAGTGAAGCACTTTTCATTCTCACCAGAGGCCCAGAGCAGGAGGGACGTGAGGAGCAGAGTCTGTGGCACCATCTTGCTGGCCCTGCCTGCCTGACACAGCTCAGCTCCCATGGCAAAGGCCTGTTTATAAAACCTGAGCAGTCAGCCTGGGTCTCGTGGGGCCTATGCAAAGCAGTCAGTGAACTGAAACCAAATTTCCTGGGCAGTGAGTGGTGAAACTAACCAATATGTATTATTTTCCAAATATATTATGAGAGAAAGTAAACATAGTTTTACAACTAGAAAAGACACGGAAAATGACTTGGAAGCTCTGATATCATCTCAGCTCTACTCTGTTCCAGGTGAGAGAATTTTAGCCAACCAGGAGTTGGAGGTTTCTTTGCGGAGTAATCCTTCTGTTAACATGTGCAGTTTTAAAATGAGATAGAAAATAAATGCTACAAGCAACACAGCCCTGTGCCTCTATCACAGTGAACTTGTTGGGCTTGATTATTTCTTCTATTTCTGATGGTACTAAAAAAAAAAAAAAAAACAAACCCATTTCTGTCGAGGTGATTTTTACTCATGGCAACCCTGGAGGATGGAGTTCAACTGCCACACAAAGTTTTTGTGGTGCACATGGTGCATTCACACTGCCCGTCTTTTGGTTAGCAGCAGGCGCCGTTCGCCGTTATAGTCCCAGGTTCCCTCTAATGTAGCAGCAGGTGCCAGGTCATTGCAGGATTCTGCCAGCAGATGGCAACAACACAGTCTCCAGAACACCTGACTGTCTCCCCGAGAGAGCCTCCCCATCAGGAGAATGGTCAGAGCCTCCGCTACACTGATCTGAGACACTACATGTGTGTGGGTGAACTCTCAAAGCATTCGTTTACCACACTTCCACTCATATTGATGGGGTGCCCGTCCGCTTCAGTGGCAGTGGATCTGAGGTCAAGTTCAGTCTCATCGTCAGCAAATACAAACTTCTTACCATGTCAGAGGTGTGGACGCATCCTACTCACTAAGCTTTGTCACAGAGACTGCTGGGATTTATTTGTTTGTTTTGATCATGCCAAAAATACTGGAAAGACATAGAAAGAGTGGACATCTGGTCATCATTTGGCTGCAAAGCACAGCAGGCCTCCTGCTCCTTCTGCTACTTCTTTTTCATCTGCTCTCAGTCCTCACTCTGAGCTTCACTGTGTGGTCATTTGCGGTCCGTTCTTAGTCTCTGTTACCCGACCTCAACCATGATCCCCAAAGGGCTTTATTGCTGCTCCCAAATAGAACCTCCTCTCTAGGCCAAAGGCTAGAGCTGCGATCCCTTGACGGTTCCTATCCCTGCTTCCCACTGAGGTTTATTTCTGAGAGAACACATCCGAAATGAGGAAAGACTAGATCCCTGCTTGTCCTTGTATAAAAGCAATGCAAGTTATGCTTTCCCAAAGGCATTTTAACAAGAAGAGACTCCCAGTGTGAAACTGAGTAAGAGAAAATAAGTTCGGTCAATCATACGAAAAGATTTTTAAATGTAGTGTTGGCGCTTTTTTCTATTTGCACTGGACAGAATATTATCTTATTCAGAACATAGCTTTTAACAAATGTATTTTGGCTTTACTGAACTGCTCACATTGCCATTTCCCCACTCCTTTTTGGGGGGTATCAACATGTCAATTTTTGACTCACAACCCTTTTAACTTTCCAGATTCTCCTTTAGAATAATTCCCTAACCCAGACGAGGAACGCTATGGCTCCTTCCTTATTTCAGCACATTCACCTTGGAAAACGTGAACACTTGGAAAAACTCCATGTCCCTAACGTGGCTGGAGAAAAACATCTAATTATTCTGATTCATCTCAGTATTAATTTCTGCATAGTGCTTCTTGACAATCTTTAATCCTGCCCCACTATTGTACTTCATTTACCTAGTTCCTGAGTCTCCACTTTTTCTCTTTCCTTTTGTCTTCAGGTTTTAGCACCTCCTTCTCATCCTCCGTTTCAGCAAACGCCCTCCTTCTCTGTTTCCTAAAAGAGCTTCCATTAGCTCCTCTCCTGCATCATCTGGTCCACAGACGTCTACAACCCCACGTTCCGCCTTCCTATTACTATGGATGAGCAGATAACTCTCCTTCCCTCTGAGGTCAGTCCCTCTGCTCCTGTACGGCTGTCCACACAAGGGCATTTCTTACTTCTCTTTTCTGAACTGTCAATGTTCCTCTCATCTTAGTATCATTTCCATCAGCATGAAACATCATTTTTCAAAACTCTCGATTCAATGTCTCCCTTCAGTTATGTCTTTTTCACTTTTCTCGTTTGCCTTAATGTTCACTGAAAGATTTGTATGTATTCATCAAACACAAACCGTCTCTCTCTTTACCTCCTGGTGCTCCCACCTTCTTATAGAAACTGCCCGTAGAGCCTGTTCTGAGATCTAGTAATGTGGAGTCTCACCCTTGGTTCTTATACTTGAGCAATACTTTCCTTATTCTTTCCTTTCATATAAAATTGCTGACTTGTTTATAAATGGATCTGTGTTTCACCGTATCTGCGGATAACTTTGGATAGGGTTGTCATTTTGTCTAGTGTTGAGTCTTCCTGTCTATGAGCATGGTGCATTTTTCCATTCATGTATTTCTTTTTTTGTTTCTTTCAATAGCATTGTATAGCTTTCTTTGTATAGGTCTTTTATGTCTCGGGTTGGGTTTATTAGTAAGTATTTTATCATTTCATTTCTCTTATAAATGGTATTGTTTTCCTGATTTCTTTTCAAAGTTCTGTTTGTTGATATTTAGGCTTCCAAATGATTTTTGTATGCTTACTTCTACCATGCTTCTGAACTGAATCTTTCTGTTAGTTCCAGTAGGTTTCTTGTGGACAGTTTTGGTTCTTTTTGTATACAGTCATATAAAGAGATGGCGGATGGATGAATGGATTAGAAAACACAATCCATGTGTGATCTACAGGATACCACTTTAAAGATAACAGCAAACTAAAACTCGAAGGGTGGAAAAAAATATGTGAAGCTAGCAACAACCAAAAAAGAGCAGGGCTGACAATATCGATCTCTGATAAAATAGATTCTAAAGTAAAATCTTCACATTGGATAAGGAAGGGTACTATGTACTGATTATTAGTTAGTATTCCAGGAGCTTATACCCCTATTAAATACCTATACAACCAACAACAGGTCTCCAAAATATATAAAAATAATACTCCAACTGAAAACAGAAATAGATATCTCCCCAATAATAGTAGGACATTTTAACACACACTTTCAGCGAAGGGCAGAACATCCAGAAAAATGCTCAATAAAGCAAGGAAGACCTAAACGCTAAATCAAACAACTTGACCTCAGAGACCATATATAGAAGACTCAACCTAAGAGGAGCCTAGTACATTTTCTTTTCTGATGCAGATGGAATATACTCCAGAATTGGCCATGTATTAGGCCATAAAGCAATCTTAGACAATAATGAAAGTGTTGAAGTGTTACAAAGCATTTTTTCATACCATAAAGACATAAAAGAAGAAATCAAGAACAAAAAAGAAGAAAGATAATCAAACATGTGGAAACTGCACAACATCTTGCTGTAATACCACTGGGTTACAAAAGGAATCAAGGATGCAATAAAGAAATTCACAGAATCAAATGAGAATAAAAATACATTCTATGAGAATCTTTGTGACCCAGCAAAAGCAGTGCTCTGAGGTCAATATATCTCAATAAGTGCACATATCTAAAAAGAAGAAAGGACTCAAATCCAAGCCTTAACTCTAAAATGCAAACAAGTAGAAAAAGAGCAACTAAGGAAGCCTTCTTGTACCAGAAGAAAGCAAAAAATACAAATTAGTACAGAATTAAATGAATTAGAGACTAGGATAATGATGCAAATGCTTAATAACACCAAAAGCTTCTCCTTTGAGAAGATTAGCATAATTGATAAGCCCCTGGAAAAATTGACAAAAGAAAACCAGAAGAGAAAGCAAATAACCCAAACAAGAAAAGAGATGGGTGAGATCACCATAGATCCAACTGAAATTAAAACAGTCATAACAGAACACTGTGAAAAAATGTTCTGTAATGAATTGGAGGTCTTAGAGGAAATGCACAAATTTTTAGAAACATGCTACCTACCTAAACTAGCACAAATGAGGTTGAACCACTAAGTAAACTCATCATAAGAGAGACTGAAGAGATTGAAAAGGTAATTAAAAAATTCCCAACCATCAAAAGCTCTGGACCTGAAGGCTTCACTCAAGAATTCTACTAAACTTTTACAGAAACGTTAACACTACTTTTACTAAAGATATTTCAGAGCATAGAAGAGGATGGACTACTTCCACATTCATTTTATGAAGCCATCAAAACCCTAATATGAAAACCAGGTGAAAACAGCTCAAAAAAGTAAAATTACAGGCCAATTCAAATGCAAAACTCCTCAAAAAGTCTAACCAATGGAATTTAACAACATTTCTAAAAATTAATTCACCATGACCGACTGGGAATTATATCGGGGATACAAGGATGGTTCAACATTAGAAAAACAACTGATGTATTCAACCATATAAATAAAACAAAAGAAAAGAACGACTTGATTTTTATCAGTTGATGCAGAAAAGGCATTTGACCAAGTCAACACCCATTCATGTAAAAAATTTCTAGCAAAATAGTAATATAACAACATCAGTGCCTAATTCACCCTTCAAAGCACTTTCTCTAGGATGAGTTTGCAAACTTAATTGCCATCCTCATCCAGTGACAGCTCTGATGGACATCCCAGAAAAAGAGTTAGAAAATTGCTTTGAAGTATGGACTAGGCACTGGCATCAGTTCACAGCTTCCCAACGGGTATGCTTTGAAGGTGACAGTAGTGATATTCACCAATGTGGTTTGTAACACTTTCCAGGATGAGTTTGTGATGTTAAATATCATACCTCATACCTGTTTCACTTACAACACTGAATGCAGTGCTTGCAATTTAGATGGCTTACCACCATTAAGATAACACTGAGAGCCAGAAGAGTAACTCATATAACACATCTCAGTTAATGCAAAGTGAGAAAGATAACAAAAAAAGGAAAACATCAATTCTCTCAGGTCACTTACATACATGTAAAACATAACTTTAGGCAATATTCTAAGAGATCGCTTTTCCAACTCTGAATATGGGAAATGTAAAACGGTTGGTATAACCATAAATACTCAAGAGGAAGATATTTTGATGAAGATCCAACACTGTTAAGTGAGGAAACAGTTTTTTTTTTTTTTTTTCAGTCAGAACTTTTGGCTGAAAACAACAGAAAGTAAAAAAGTTTAAGCAAAGTAGAAAAAGAAATAATTAACAAACAACCTGCAATTTTGATAGAAAGTCTAGGGAACATAGTGTGGAAAATGTGCAGAAAACCAACTGCCATAAACTCAGTCCACAGAAAATCAGAGAAAGAAATCGTATTTTATCCCACCGCCACCACAGATAGACAGCGGGCAACCGTGCTGGTTACACCATGGCTGCACCCTAGTCATGGGACATTGGGTAGTGGAGACGTCTACTATTTCCATTGTGTTTGCAAATGTTTTTGAGTCTGTGAACTGAACATTAGTGCAATTTCCACATGAATAGTTTCAATAAGTACTCTGCAAGAATATACTTCCATTCCTACGAACCGTTACCAACCAAAATCAAACCTGTTGCCATTGAATTGATTCTGACTCATGGTAACCGTGAGTGCCACAGAGCGGAACTGAGCTCCATAACGTCTTCTCATCCCTAGTCTTCACAGAAGCAGATCCCTAGGACTTCTTGCACAGCACCACTGGGTGGGTTCCAACCACCAACGTTTACGTTAGCAGCCGAGCAAAAAGTGTTTCTACCACCCAGAGATATTCAGCAGCTAGAACACGGAAAATGAAATATATCTACTTCCATCAGAGAATCCACAAAATACTATTTGTCATATTGAAATACTACTGCCATGTTTAAAAGTAAGAAAAAAACAACTTGAAAGATTTTAAACCCCAACCCTGTGCTATAAGACTTGGAGCATCCTACTTCACGATTCTTTGCATAGGTGTTTCTCAGTGACACCTTACGCTGAACTCAGCCCTGCTGAACTGAGCCTTATGAAAAGATATAAAGGAGAGAAACTGTCGGATCAGTGTATATTTTTCTGTGTGTATTTGCAACAACAACAAAAACCTTTCTTGGGGAATGGAGTCTTAGCAACATCACACGCAGATAGGCTGTAGGACAGAGACACTATCCATGTGCTCAGGCTTCTGCACTACTGTATCCCAGATGAGTCATGAAGATGAAGTTTTCTCTCCAGAGTGATTCTTACATAGAAGTGAGACATGAAATAAATGCTACAAGCCACATAGCGCTATCCATTTGTCTCAGTTGGACACCATTTGGGTTTGATTTTCTTTCTCTTCCTGACTGCACAGCATCTTTGCATCACTCTCACGTGTCTGTCACCTTAGGTTCTAGTGGGCAGATCCTGCCTGGGCAGGGCCAGAATCTCTGTCTGTCTCCCCAGGAGAGAAAAACTCCAGTGGCTACAGGGCTGGTCAGAGTCTTGTCTGCACTGACTAGAAACAGTACTTGGACTTGTATCAGCATAAATCTGAGCGGGGCACCTACCAGCCTCAGTTACCACACTTCCTGTATGTGTGTTGTTGTGATGCTGAAGAAGTTTCAGCAGCAACTGGACACTAGCATAGCCTAGAAAGAAAGGCCTGGTGACCTACTTCTGAAAAATCATTTGTGAGAACCCTATGGGTCAGCTTCTGTGATGCACGGAGTTGTCATGAGTCAGGGCCCACTAGACAGGAACTAACAACAAGGAAGAACCATGATGTCTTTCGGTCACTAAATTAAACCTGGGTGCTCAAGGGGTAAATTTAAAGAGAAACTCACAGTGAAAAAAGAACATGCGAAAGCTATCAAATATTTCTAGAGTGACAGGGTTAGTGATTTATGGACTGGCCTTTCTCCACTAGAAATGGAGAGAGGATAAAAAGGCAGTGCAGTGGGGAGTTTAGAGCAGGAAATCACCATCTCTGATGTAGACCAGGAAGCCTTGGCTGGAAAACAGGATCCAGAACGTAAGACAGGAATTCTGCCCTCTGTGAAATAGATTTTAAAGTAAGAGGGCCAGATTTAACATTGGGTTAGGTCCAGAGTTGTGAGGGGTAATTGCAGACGAAGGAAAAATTCCTGGTTAACAATGATTTAAAATGGGAACATTCTAGGATCAAGAAGGCATAGGGAAGAGAGAATTGATCTTTCAGGGTGTAAACTCACTGGAAAATCTCCAGATGAGTCATGTGATCTATCCATGTGAAACATGCAGTTTCCTGATAAAAGAACTGGCAAAACTCTTAAGTGATTTTTCTGGCATTTTTTTTCTTATATAATTTACCACAAAATGGGTCCAGAATAAGCCACATTGCTTAACTTTCTCCTGGGTGCCAAATACTGTAAGAATTAGTGAAAAGATGTGGTTTTGGGGGCAGACAGAGAAGCATAGATGTTCAGGGCTCAGCAATAAGGAAGCAGCTGGGGCAGTAAAGACTCCCAGGCTTGCAGCCCTGCAGCCCTGGGGAGGAGGTTTGTGTTCGAGGCTGAAGCACTGTGGGAGGATTACTCCTACCCTGCTGGCAATAATAAACTGCAGCATCTTCAGCCTGGAAGCTGCTGATGGTGAGAGTGAAGTCTGTCCCAGACCCACTGCCACTGAACCGGTCAGGGACCCCAGATGCCCGGTTAGATGCAGCATAGATGAGGAGCTTGGGAGCCTGTCCCGGTTTCTGCTGGTACCAGGATAGGAGGTTATAGGAACCTGCTGTAAGACTCTGGCTGGACTTGCAGTTGATGGTGACCTTTTCTCCTGGAGATGCAGCCAGAGAGGCTGGAGACTGGGTCATCACAATGTCCCCATTGGCACCTGCAATGAGAGTGGACGGTTAGCATGCATACACATATACACACACTTTTTCATAGGCACGTTAAAATAGATCATTTATGCAACACCATCTAGTGGTATTACATATCAGCACATTAATTGCTTCCATTTTGCAAATAGCCACCATTCCCTACCATGTCTTAAAATCATTTTTCAGCTCCACAAAAGGTGCTACAGTAGAGGCAGTGAAGCCCTTTTAATTCTCACCAAAGGCCCAAAGCAAGAGAGACGTGAGGAGCAGAGTCTGTGACACCATCTTGCTTCCCGTGCCTGACCTACACAGCTCAGCTGACACTGCAAAGTCCCCATTTATAAAATCTGAGCACTCAGCAGGGGCCTGGAGGGGCCGATGCAAAGCACTCAGTGACGTGAAACCAAAGTTTGTCAGCTGCGAGCTGTGAAACTAACCAGTGTATATGAAGAGTCAAATATATTATTACAGAAAGCATAATTCTATGATGAGAAAAGACACAAAGATGACTTGGAAGCTCTAGTGTCAACTTAAAACTACAAACTAACAAAAAAACGTGTTGCAATCCAGTTGATTTCAACTCATGGAGACCCCCTGTGTTACAGAGCAGAACTCCTCTATAGCGTTTTCCTGACTGTGTTCTTTATAGGACAGATCACGATCCTTGTCTTCCACGATACCAAGAGCTATATTCAAACTGCTCACCTTTAGGTTAGAAGCAGATCACAAAATGCTTTAAGAAGCTGTGATCTAAAGAATAGCTTCTGCTTTCACTCAGAAACAGTTTCAAATGGGTTCTGGTTTCACAAAATAGACTAGTTTACCAAAATCAACAGTTTTGTGTAATACTAAAAAATAGTAGAAAAAAATAACAAGAGAAAGGGAAGACTATGGGAAATTTCTACTTCTTTTTTTTGATAAAAATTAATTGGCTGGAAAATGCCTTGAGTTCTAATACTCTTCTATCCTGAAGGATACTTTGAAGACACAGCCAACACTTGAGATTGATTTCCAGGACTATGTAAGGGCCAGAGATGGAAGATAGGCTCAGGTGTTAGTCCTGAGGAAATTCCTCAGGGACCCTATAGAATCAGGGCCTGGGAGGGCTCGAACCTCAAAAGATGCATGAAGCAAGCATAAACTGGAACCTGTTGTGCCCACTATGGCTAGGAACTTACAAGATGACTCTGGATTCATTGTGGAAATGGACACGAAAAAATACGAACAGAGTTTCCTAGTGAAGTATGATTGATCAATAACCTATCAAAGAGATTCACTCCAGGTATGCAAGGCCACTGTGTGCCTGGAACTCTTCCATCCTGAAGTTGGTTTAAGGTAGCCCAGATGGTAGGGCCAACACAAGAGATCCCCTTCAGAAGAGGCTGTCCCATGCTAAATCTTCAGAAGGCTTCACAAACTTTAAATGGTCAGTAGCACCAAGAGGTCAGAGATTCCTAACATCCAAGAACATAACACAATTAGTGTAACCTTGCTTGTTGAAAGCACAGAGAATGTGAAGCACTTACTGATGAAGATCAAAAACTACATCCTTCAGTATGGATACAACTCACATAAAGAAAACAAAACCCCCTACAACTTCACCAATAAGCAGCATTATGCTAAAAGGAGAAAATCTTGAAGTTGTCAAGGATTTCAGGGTAATCAGATCTACAATCAATGCTGAGGAAAACAGAAGACAAGGAATCAATCAATCAATGAATCTCATTAGGCAACTTAGCTGTCGAAGACCTTTTTAAAGGTTTACGAAGTAAAAATGTCACTAGGAGCTAAACTACTTACCAAAAGGTCTGCAGTTTGAACCCACGGGGTGATTCTTGGAAATGCCATGTGGTAGTTCTATTCTGTCCCATAGAGTTGCTAGGCATCAGAATCAACCATATGGCAATGGGTTTTTGGCAATGGCTAGGAGGAATAGCGTGCACCAAGTTACGTTCTTTTCATTATTCTCATACGCATGCAAAAGCTATTTAACAAGTAAAGAAGAGTGAGGAGGAAATAACCGTTTTAAATTATGGTGTTGAATATGCCACAAGAATGAACCAGTCTGTCTCAGAAGCACTACAGCTGGAATGCTCCTTAGATATCAGGATGGTGAAAATTCATCTCTCTTCATTCAGAATTTTTTTCTGGAAGGATCAATCCTTGGAGAAGGACACTGTGTTTGTTAGATAGTCAACAAAAAAGAGCCCACAACAATGGGCCCAAAGACAGCAAAGACAGTGAGAACGGTGTAGGGCCAGGGAGCGTTTTGTTCTGTTGTACACATATCACCTTGAGATCGAAATGATTTGACAGTAAGAAGCAATGACAACATGATGTGAAGATAAACATGATGTAGCAGAGAACAAAAGGAGTTCTAATCACATCTCAGGTTAGCGCTTTATATAGCTTTAAGTAAATAAATAAACTGCAGGATACTACAAAAAGGACATTTCAGATGTGAAACAGAACTAAGCGCTTTTCTAGAAATTAGATACACACAGACAAACTACGCAAAAATTCTAGGTAGTTTATTTTTTTAACTTCTAAAAAATTGATTGTGCTTTAACTGAAAGCTTGTAATCTAAATTAATCTGCAGCATAAGATCACTCACACACACCTCTAGGCTACTCTATCTCCCCACCTGGGACAGAACACCCCTTTCTACCCTCTCCTTCCCTTATTCATTTGATCACTTCTTGTTCTCTCATATTTTGTCATCTCACCTCTGGACAGGAGTGGCTCAGACTACCTCATGTTTAGGTTTAAACCAAGAGGCACACTCTTCCCCAGCATCACAGAAGAGTTGGCTGCCATATTGGTTTCAGCTCTGGGCTAACAGAGACTCTGGGGACAACAGCCTCAGGTGACCCACCAGTCTTTTGGAGCATAAAGTCTGATCTTTTAAGGGTTCTACATCTGCACGCCCATTTTTGTCCTGCTACTTCAGGGACTCTACATTGTCATCTCTGTCAGGTCAGTCATTCACCCTGGCCAGGTACCATCTAGTTCTGGTCTCATGCTGTTGTGCTCTACAGATCATATAACATCTTTGATCTGCTGAGCTCTTATTTTCCTTGTCTTTGCTATTATTCTTCATTCTCTTCTACTCCAGGTGGATTGGGACCAATTGTTGCTACTTAGATGTCCACTTGCTAGCTTTTAAGACCCCAGATCTCACTCACCAAAGTGGTGTGCAGAACATTTTCTTAAAAAAATAATAACTTAGTTATGCCAATAAATTTAGATATCTCCAGAAAACATGGTCTCCAGACCCCTGTCCCTGCTACTCTGTCCTTTAAGACATTGGGTTGTATTTTGGAAATCTTAGAGCTTTGGGGATAGTTCAGCTGTCTAACATCCCTTCTGTTGCGTACTGTCACTCCCTTCACCTAAATGAATTTCTGTCACCTATATAATCTATGGATATCACTCTCACTCCCCACCTTGTAATCATCAAAGATTATTTTCCTTGGTGCTTAAACATTTTTCTAAGTCTTTATAAGTTGGAATCGACTTGATGATGAGTTTGGATTTTTGAGAAGGTCTTATAATAGTGGTCTCATGTAAGATTTGCCCTTTTGCAACTGAATAGTTTCACTCAGCACAATTTCTTCCAGATCACTCCATGTTATGTTTTCTTAGATTATCATTGTTCTTTATCACAGCATAATATTTTATTATGTGAATATGCCGCAGTTTGTCCATTCATCTATTGATGGGCACCTAGGTTGACTGCATGTTTTTGTTATTGTGGACAATGCTGCAATAACATTGTTGTGCATGTATTCATTCACCTGACAGCCCTTAGTTCTCTAGGATGTATTCCAAGATGTGGAATTGCTGGATCATGTGGTATTTCTATTTCTAGCTTTTATGAAAGTGCCAAGTTCATTTCCAGAGTGGTTGTATCATTTCACATTCCCAACAGAAGTGTAGAAGAGTTCCAGTCTCTCCTCATCCTCTCTAAAATTTTGTATTTTGTGTTTTTTGGATTAATGCCAGCCTTGTTGGGATGAGTCAGTATCTCCGTGTAGTTTTTATTTGAATATATATGGTGGCTAATGACCCTGAGCATTTCCTCATATATCTGTTGGCCACCTAGATGTCTTCATTGTTGAAATGCCTGTTCATATTCATTGTCCACTTTTTAATTTAGTTACTTGTCTTTTTTTTTTTTTTTTTTGGTGGAGGTTTTGCAGTACATGGTAGATTTTGAAGATTAGACACTGATAGGATTGTGGCAGCTTTTTTTTCCCCCCCAGTCTGTAGATAGTCTTTTCACTCTTTTTTTGAAATCCTGGATGGGCATAACTGATTTCCAGGAGTTCCCTGTTATCTATTTTCTCCTCTGGCATTGTTAGCGATAATTTGTAGTCTGTTTATGCCATGTGTTGGGGCTCTCAGAGTTGCCCTTATTTATCTCTCTATTTTCTCTTTTGTAATTCTTTTTAGCATTTTAGATTTGATAGTTAGGTCTGTGATTCATAGTGAGTCAGCTTTTGTGCACAGTGTGCATGGTGTGCATGGATATGCCAACACCGTTTGTTGAACAGACTGTCTTTTCCTGACTTTACATACTTTGGGTGTTTGTCAAATATCAAATGTTCATAGGTGCATGATGTTATACTGGATTTTCAGTTCTGTTTCATTGGCCTATAAATCTGTGTTTGTACCACTGCCAGTCTTTTTTGACTACCGTGGCAGTGTAATAGTTTCTCAGGTTAGGTAATGTGAGGCCTCCCACTTTGTTCTTCTTCTTTAGTAATGTTTTACTTACCCAGGGCTTCTTCCCTTTCCATATGAAGTTGGTGATTTGTTTCTCCTTTCATTAAAAAAAGTCATTGTAATTTGTACTGGTATTATACTGTATCTATAGATTGCTTTAGGTAGAATAGATATTTTCACAATGTTTAGTCTTCCTACACATGGGGAAGGTATGTTTCTGCACTTACACAGGCATTTTGCAGGCGAGTCTTTAATTTTCTTTGTATAGATCTTTTATAGCTCTGGCTATATTTATTCCTAAGTATTTTATCTTCTTGGGGGCTATTATAAATGCTAATGATTTTGTGATTTCTTCTTTGATGTCCTCTGTGTTGGTGTAATGGAATCCATCTGATTTCTGTATGTTTGTCTTATATCCTGATAATTTGTTGAACTCTTCTGTTAGTTCCAGTAGGTTGTGTGTGTGTGTGTGTGTGTGTGTGTGTGTGTGTGTGTGTGTGTGTGCATTCTTTAGGATTTTCTGTGTATAAGATCATATTATCTGCAGATAGAGTGAGTTTTACTTCTTCCTAATCAATTTATATGCCCTTGATTTCTTTAACTTGCCTGATTGCTCTGGCTAGAAACTTCAGCACAATGCTAAAGGAAAGTGGTGACAATGGCCATCCTTGTCTGTGTGCAAGGGGAATACTTTCAAATTCTCTCCATTTAGGATGATACTGGCTGTTGGCTTTGCATAGATGCTCCTTATTGTGTTGAGGAATTTCCCTTCTATTTCCCTTTGCAGAGAGTTTTTAACATGAGTGGCTGTTGGGCTTAGTCAAATACCTTTTCTGCATCAGTTTATAAAAATCAAGTGGTTCTTTGCTTATTTATGTGCTTGATTATGTTCTGGCATTCTGAAGGGTCCCGTGAGAACATGACCCCTTGACTCACTGCTAGATCAGAGATGAAGCCAGTACAGAAGATGACTCTTGACACCAAAATTGGACTGGACAAGAAGACACAGAGTAATGCAGGTGTTGTGTGTATGTCTTAGATTACATATATATATATATGAGGCTGACTGACCAGCTCCTCTCCATAGATGAGAAGCACTGCTGGAGAGGAGGGGACAAGTATTGGTTGAATGAACACCAGAATTATAGAGTGGAGAAGAGGATTGTGCTGTCAAAATGTGTGGAGAACAGGTAGAGTTGCACAGCAGCATGTGTTTAGGTTTTATATGGCAGACAGACACACATGGAAAAAAGGTCATTCACTTGTGGTCTTCCTGTTACAGCAGTACTAGATGACTAAGGCAGGCCATGGTTGCTACACTTCCTCTATGTGTGCTGTTGTGGTAATGGATAGATATCAGCAGCACTTGAAGACTAATACAGATCAGAAAGAAGGTTCTGGAGATCCACTTCTGAAAAATTAGCCGGTGAAAACCCTGTTATCACAACAGTCAGATGCCGTGGTGTGTGTGGTTGTCACATGTCAGGTGGCCACAACACGGTGACTGACACAAGAGCCATTTATTTGCTTCAGTCACTAAAACAAACTTGAGTGCCCAAGGGATTAATTTAAACAGGAGTTGACAACTAATGAAAAATGAACATGGGAAAGCTGCCATGCATTTCTAGAGTGACAGGGTTAATGATTAGAGATCGCCCTTTGAAAGAATAAAGGCCACTGAAAGAAATAGAGAGAGGAAAAAAGGGAGGTTAGAGCAGGAACACATCTTTGTTGATATTGACCAAGAAAGCTTGGCTAGAAAGCAGGATCTGTGGAAGGAAAAAGTGAAAAAGTAAAAGAATACTGCCTTCTATGAGGGAGATTTTAAATGTGAAGGGCTTTAGGTTTAATACCAGGTTAGGTCAAGAGCTGTGAGGGGTAATTTTAGAGGAAGGAAAAAGTCTAGAAAATCAGGAATTAAGTGGGAATGTTCCAGAGTCTGGAAAGCTCAGGGAAGCGATAACTGATATTTTAGGGTATAAAACACACTGGGGAATGCATACATCAGTCATGGGATCTGTCCATGTGAAACAAGCAGGTTACTGTGATATGAAAACTTGTGACAAAGTGTACAACACATTTGAGGTCCGTCTTCTTCTCTAATTCACCACAAAAGAGGTTCCAAAAGAGCCACATCCCTTAATTTTCTCCTGAGTTCTACAAATACTGTAAGAATTAGTCAGGAGATATGGCCTGTGGGGCAGACAGAGGAAGCACTCATGTTGAGGGCTGAGCAGAAAGGAAGCAGCTGGGGCAGGGAAGACTTTCAGGTCTGCAGCCCTGGGGAGGAGGTTTGTGTTCGAGGCTGAAGCACTGTGGGAGGAGCACTCCTAGTCTGATGACAATAATAAAGTGCAGCATCTTCAGCCTGAAAGCTGCTGATGGTGAGAGTGAAGTCTGTCTCAGACCCACTGCCACTGAACCGGTCAGGGACCCCAGATGCCCGGCTAGATGCAGCATAGATAAGGAGCTTGGGAGCCTGTCCTGGTTTCTGCTGGTACCAGGATAAGAGATTATAGGAGTAATATACAAGACTCTGACTGGACTTGCAGTTGATGGTGACTGTCTCTCCTGGAGATGCAGCCAGAGAGGCTGGAGACTGGGTCATCACGATGTCTCCGCTGGCACCTGCAATCAGAGAGGACAGTTACCATGTATACAAATATACACATACTTTTTCATAAACACATTAAGATAGACCATTTATGCAACAACATCTAGTGATATTACATATCAGTATGTAATTGGTTCTGTTATGCCAATAGCCATCATTCCCCACCATGACTTAAAATAATTTTTTAGCTTGACAAAGATACTACTCTAGAGGCAGTAAAGCACTTTTCATTCTCACCAGAGGCCCAGAGCAGGAGGGACGTGAGGAGCAGAGTGTGTGGCACCATCCTGCTGGCCCTGCCTGCCTGATGCAGCTCAGCTCCCATGGCAAAGGCCTGTTTATAAAACCTGAGCAGTCACCCTGGGTTTCCCGGGGCCTATGCAAAGCAGTCAGTGAACTGAAACCAAATTTCCTGGGCAGTGAGTGGTGAAACTAACCAATATGTATTATTTTCCAAATATGTTATGAGAGAAAGTAAACTTACAGTTTCATGGCTAGAAAAGACACAGAAATGACTTGGAAGCTCTGATACCATCTCAGCTCTACTCTGTTCCAGGTGAAAGAATTTTAGCAAAGAAGGAGTTGGAGGTTTCTTTCCGGAGTAGTCCTTCTGTTAACATCTGCAGTTTTAAAATGAGATAGGAAATAAATGCTACAAGCAACACAGCCCTGTGCCTCTATCACCATTAACTTGTTGGGCTTGATTATTCCTTCTATTTCTGATGGTACTAAAAAAAAAAAAAAGAAACAACAAACCCATTGCTGTGGAGGTGATTTTTACTTATAGCAACCCTGGAGGATGGAATTCAACTGCCACACAGAGTTTCCGTGGTGCACGTGGTGCGTTCACACTGCCCGTCTTTTGGTTTGCAGCGGGGCCATTCACAGTTACGGCCCCAGGGTTCCCTCTAACATAGCAGCAGGTGCCAGGTCATTGCAGGATTCTGCCAGCAGATGGCAACAACACAGTCTCCAGAACACCTGACTGTCTCCCCGAGAGAGCCTCCCCATCAGGAGAATGGTCAGAGTCTCCTCCACACTGATCTGAGACACTACATGTGTGGGGGTTAACTCTCAAAGCATTCGTTTACCACACTTCCACGCATATTGATGGGGTGCCCGTCCGCTTCAGTGGCAGTGGATCTGAGATCAAGTTCAGTGTCACCATCAGTAAATACAAACGTCTTACCATCCTACTCACTAGGCTTTGTCACAGAGACTGCTGGGATTTATTTGTTTGTTTTAATCATGCCCAGAATACTGGCAAGACATAGAAAAAGAATAGACATCTGGTCATTGTTTGGCTGCAAAACACAGCAGGCTTCCTGCTCCTTCTTTTTCATCTGCTCTCAGTCCTCACTCTGAGCTTCACTGTGTGGTCATTTGCAGTCGATTCTTAGTCTCTCTTACCCGACCTCAACCATGATCCTCAAAGGGCTTTATTGCTGTTCCCAAATAGAATCTCCTCTCTAGGCCAAAGGCTAGAGCTACGATCCCTTGACGGTTCCTATCCCTGCTTCCCACTGAGGTTTATTTCTGAGAGAACACATCCAAAATGAGGAAAGACTAGATCCCTGCTTGTCCTTGTATAAAAGCAATGCAAGTTATGCTTTCCCAAAGACATTTTAACAAGAAGAGACTCCCAGTGTGAAACTGAGTAAGAGAAAATAAGTTCGGTCAATCATATGAAAAGATTTTTAAATGTAGTGTTGGCTTTTTTTTCTATTTGCACTGGACAGAATATTACCTTAGTCAGAACATAGCTTTTAACAAATGTATTTTGGCTTTACTGAACTGTTCACATTGCCATTTCCCCACTCCTTTTTGGGGGGTAGCAACATGTCAATTTTTGACTCACAACCCTTTTAACTTTCAAGATTCTCCTTCAGAATAATTCCCTAACCCAGACGAGGAACGCTATGGCTCCTTCCTTATTTCAGCACATTCACCTTGGAAAACGTGAACACTTGGAAAAACTCCATGTCCCTAACGTGGCTGGAGAAAAACATCTAATTATTCTGATTCATCTCAGTATTAATTTCTGCATAGTGCTTCTTGACAATCTTTAATCCTGCCCCACGATTGTACTTCATTTACCTAGTTCATGAATCTCCACTTTTTCTCTTTCCTTTTGTCTTCAGGTTTTAGCACCTCCTTCTCATCCTCCGTTTCAGCAAATGCCCTCCTTCTCTGTTTCCTAAAAGAGCTTCCATTAGCTCCTCTCCTGCATCATCTGGTCCACAGACGTCTACAACCCCACGTTCTGCCTTCCTATTACTATGGATGAGCAGATAACTCTCCTTCCCTCTGAGGTCAGTCCCTCTGCTCCTGTACGGCTGTCCACACAAGGGCATTTCTTACTTCTCTTTTCTGAACTGTCAATGTTCCTTTCATCTTAGTATCATTTCCATCAGCACGAAACATCATTTTTCAAAACTCTCGATTCAACGTCTCCCTTCGGTTATGTCGTTTTCACTTTTCTCCTTTGCCTTAATGTTCACTGAAAGATTTGTATGTATTCATCAAACACAAACCGTCTCTCTCTTTACCTCCTAGTGCTCCCACCTTCTTATAGAAACTGCCCGTAGAGCCTGTTCTGAGATCAAGTAATGTGGAGTCTCACCCTTGGTTCTTATACTTGAGCAATACTTTCCTTATTCTTTCCTTTCATATAAAATTGCTGAATTGTTGATAAATGGATCTGTGTTTTACCGTATCTGCGGATAGCTTTGGATGCCAGGCCAAGCCAAGTGCCGTCGAATCTAGGGTTGTCATTTTGTCTGGTGTTGAGTCTTCCTGTCTATGAGCATGGTGCATTTTTCCATTCATGTATTTCTTTTTTTGTTTCTTTCAATAGCATTGTATAGCTTTCTTTGTATAGGTCTTTTATGTCTCTGGTTGGGTTTATTAGTAAGTATTTTATCATTTGGTGTCTCTTATAAATGGTATTGTTTTCCTGATTTCTTTTCAAAGTTCTGTTTGTTGATATTTAGGCTTCCAAATGATTTTTGTATGCTTACCTCTACCATGCTTCTGAATTGAATCTTTCTGTTAGTTCCAGTAGGTTTCTTGTGGACAGTTTTGGTTCTTTTTGTATACAGTCATATAAAGGATGGCAGATGGATGAATGGATTAGAAAACAGAATCCGTGTGTGATCTACAGGATACCACTTTAAAGATAACAGCAAACTAAAACTCGAAGGATGGAAAAAAACATGTCAAGCTAGCAACAGCCAAAAAAAGAGCAGGGCTGACAATATCGATCTCTGATAAAATAGATTCTAAAGTAAAATCCTCACATTGGATAGGGAAGGACACTATGTATTGATTATTAGTTAGTATTCCAGGAGCTTATACCCCTATTAAATACCTATACAACCAACAACAGGTCTCCAAAATATATAAAAATAATACTCCAACTGAAAACAGAAATAGATATCTCCCCAGTAATAGCAGGACATTTTAAGACACACTTTCAGTGAAGGGCAGAACATCCAGAAAAGTGCTCAATAAAGCAAGGAAGACCTAAACGCTAAATCAAATAACTTGACCTCAGAGACCATATATAGAAGACTCAACCTAAGAGGGGCCTAGTACATTTTCTTTTCTGATGCAGATGGAATATATTCCAGAATTGGCCATGTATTAGGCCATAAAGCAATCTTAGACAATAGTGAAAGTGTTGAAATGTTACAAAGCATTTTTTCATACCATAAAGACATAAAAGAAGAAATCAAGAACAAAAAAGAAGAAAGCTAATCAAACATGTGGAAACTGCACAACATCTTGCTCTAATACCACTGGGTTACAAAAGGAATCAAGGATGCAATAAAGAAATTCACAGAATCAAATGAGAATAAAAATACATTCTATGAGAATCTTTGTGACCCAGCAAAAGCAGTGCTCTGAGGTCAATATATCTCAATAAGTGCACATATCTAAAAAGAAGAAAGGACTCAAATCCAAGCCTTAACTCTAAAATGCAAACAGGTAGAAAAAGAGCAACTAAGGAAGTCTTCTTGTACCAGAAGAAAGCAAAAAATACAAATTAGTACAGAATTAAATGAATTAGAGACTAGGATAATGATGCAAATGGTTAATAACACCAAAAGCTTCTCCTTTGAGAAGATTAGCATAATTGATAAGCCCCTGGAAAAGTTGACAAGAGAAAAACCGGAGAGAAAGCAAATAACCCAAATAAGAAAAGAAATGGGTGAGATCACCATAGATCCAACTGAAATTAAAACAGTCATAACAGAATACTGTGAAAAAATGTTCTGTAATGAATTTGAGGTCTTAGAGGAAATGCACAAATTTTTAGAAACATGCTACCTACTTAAACTAGCACAAATGAGGTTGAACCACTAAGTAAACTCATCGTGAGAGAGACTGAAGAGATTGAAAAGGTAATTAAAAAATTCCCAACCATCAAAAGCTCTGGACCTGATGGCTTCACTGAAGAATTCTACCAAACTTTTACAGAAACGTTAACACTACTTTTACTAAAGATATTTCAGAGCATAGAAGAGGATGGACTACTTCCACATTCATTTTATGAAGCCATCAAAACCCTAATATGAAAACCAGGTGAAAACAGCACAAAAAAGTAAAATTACAGGCCAATATATCTCATGAATTCAAATGCAAAAATCCTCAAAAAGTCTAACCAACGGAATTTAACAATATTTCTAAAAATTAATTCACCATGACTGAGTGGGAATTGTACCGGGGATACAAGGATGGTTCAACATTAGAAAAACAACTGATGTATTCAACCATATAAATAAAACAAAAGAAAAAAACGACTTGATTTTTATCAGTTGATGCAGAAAAGGCATTTGACCAAGTCAACACCCATTCATGTAAAAAATTTCTAGCAAAATAGTAATATAACAACATCAGTGCCTAATTCACCCTTCAAAGCACTTTCTCTAGGATGAGTTTGCAAACTTAATTGCCATCCTCATCCAATGACAGCTCTGATGGACATCCCAGAAAAAGAGTTAGAAAATTGCTTTGAAGTATGGACTAGGCACTGGCATCAGTTCACAGCTTCCCAACGGGTATGCTTTGAAGGTGACAGTAGTGATATTCACCAATGTGGTTTGTAACACTTTCCAGGATGAGTTTGTGATGTTAAATATCATACGTCATACCTGTTTCACTTACAACACTGAATGCAGTGCTTGCAATTTAGATGGCTTACCACCATTAAGATAACACTGAGAGCCAGAAGAGTAACTCATATAACACATCTCAGTTAAAGCAAAGTGAGAAAGATAACAAAAAAAGGAAAACATCAATTCTCTCAGGTCACTTACATACATGTAAAACATAACTTTAGGCAATATTCTAAGAGATCGCTTTTTCAACTCTGAATATGGGAAATGTAAAACGGTTGGTATAACCATAAATACTCAAGAAGAAGATATTTTGATGAAGATCCAACACTGTTAAGTGAGGAAACAGTTTTTTTTTTTTTTTTCAGTCAGAACTTTTGGCTGAAAACAACAGAAAGTAAAAAAGTTTAAGCAAAGTAGAAAAAGAAATAATTAACAAACAACCTGCAATTTTGATAGAAAGTCTAGGGAACATAGTGTGGAAAATGTGCAGAAAACCAACTGCCATAAACTCAGTCCACAGAAAATCAGAGAAAGAAATCGTATTTTATCCCACCGCCACCACAGATAGACAGCAGGCAATCCTGCTGGTTACACCATGGCTGCACCCTAGTCATGGGACATTGGGTAGTGGAGACGTCTACTATTTCCATTGTGTTTGCAAATGTTTTTGAGTCTGCGAACTGAACATTAGTGCAATTTCCACATGAATAGTTTCAATAAGTACTCTGCAAGAATATATTTCCATTCCTACAAACCGTTACCAACCAAAATCAAACCTGTTGCCATTGAATTGATTCTGACTCATGGCAACCATGAGTGCCACAGAGTGGAACTGAGCTCCATAACGTCTTCTCATCCCTAGTCTTCACAGAAGCAGATCCCTAGGACTTCTTGCACAGCACCACTGGGTGGGTTCCAACCACCAACGTTTACGTTAGCAGCCGAGCAAAAAGTGTTTCTACCACCCAGAGATATTCAGCAGCTAGAACATGGAAAATGAAATATATCTACTTCCATCAGAGAATCCACAAAATACTATTTGTCATATTGAAATACTACTGCCATGTTTAAAAGTAAGAAAAAAACAACTTGAAAGATTTTAAACCCCAACCCTGTGCTATAAGACTTGGAGCATCCTACTTCACGATTCTTTGCATAGGTGTTTCTCAGTGACACCTTACGCTGAACTCAGCCCTGCTGAACTGAGCCTTATGAAAAGATATAAAGGAGAGAAACTGTCGGATCAGTGTATATTTTTCTGTGTGTATTTGCAACAACAACAAAAACCTTTCTTGGGGAATGGAGTCTTAGCAACATCACACGCAGATAGGCTGTAGGACAGAGACACTATCCATGTGCTCAGGCTTCTGCACTACTGTATCCCAGATGAGTCATGAAGATGAAGTTTTCTCTCCAGAGTGATTCTTACATAGAAGTGAGACATGAAATAAATGCTACAAGCCACATAGCGCTATCCATTTGTCTCAGTTGGACACCATTTGGGTTTGATTTTCTTTCTCTTCTTGACTGCACAGCATCTTTGCATCACTCTCACGTGTCTGTCACCTTAGGTTCTAGTGGGCAGATCCTGCCTGGGCAGGGCCAGAATCTCTGTCTGTCTCCCCAGGAGAGAAAAACTCCAGTGGCTACAGGGCTGGTCAGAGTCTTGTCTGCACTGACTAGAAACAGTACTTGGACTTGTATCAGCATAAATCTGAGCGGGGCACCTACCAGCCTCAGTTACCACACTTCCTGTATGTGTGTTGTTGTGATGCTGAAGAAGTTTCAGCAGCAACTGGACACTAGCATAGCCTAGAAAGAAAGGCCTGGTGACCTACTTCTGAAAAATCATTTGTGAGAACCCTATGGGTCAGCTTCTGTGATGCACGGAGTTGTCATGAGTCAGGGCCCACTAGACAGGAACTAACAACAAGGAAGAACCATGATGTCTTTCGGTCACTAAATTAAACCTGGGTGCTCAAGGGGTAAATTTGAAGAGAAACTCACAGTGAAAAAAGAACATGCGAAAGCTATCAAATATTTCTAGAGTGACAGGGTTTGTGATTTATGGACTGGCCTTTCTCTGCTAGAAATGGAGAGAGGATAAAAAGGCAGTGCAGTGGGGAGTTTAGAGCAGGAAATCACCATCTCTGATGTAGACCAGGAAGCCTTGGATGGAAAACAGGATCCAGAACGTAAGACAGGAATTCTGCCCTCTGTGAAATAGATTTTAAAGTAAGAGGGCCAGATTTAACATTGGGTTAGGTCCAGAGTTGTGAGGGGTAATTGCAGACGAAGGAAAAATTCCAGGTTAACAAGGATTTAAAATGGGAACATTCTAGGATCAAGAAGGCATAGGGAAGAGAGAATTGTTCTTTCAGGGTGTAAAGTCACTGGAAAATCTCCAGATCAGTCAGGTGATCTATCCATGTGAAACATGCAGTTTCCAGATAAAAGAACTGGCAAAACTCTTAAGTGATTTTTCTGGCACTTTTTTCTTATATAATTTACCACAAAATGGGTCCAGAATACGCCACATTGCTTAACTTTCTCCTGGGTGCCAAATGCTGTAAGAATTAGTGAAAAGATGTGGTTTTGGGGGCAGACAGAGAAGCATAGATGTTCAGGGCTCAGCAATAAGGAAGCAGCTGGGGCAGTAAAGACTCCCAGGCCTGCAGCCCTGGGGAGGAGGTTTGTGTTCGAGGCTGAAGCACTGTGGCAGGAGTATAACGATACTGCTGACAATAATAAACTGCAGCATCTTCAGCCTGGAAGCTGCTGATGGTGAGAGTGAAGTCTGTCCCAGACCCACTGCCACTGAACCGGTCAGGGACCCCAGATGCCCGGTTAGATGCAGCATAGACGAGGAGCTTGGGAGCCTGTCCCGGTTTCTGCTGGTACCAGGATAAGAGGTTGTAGGAGCCTGCTGTAAGACTCTGACTGGACTTGCAGTTGATGGTGACCTTTTCTCCTGGAGATGCAGCCAGAGAGGCTGGAGACTGGGTCATCACAATGTCCCCATTGGCACCTGCAATCAGAGTGGACGGTTAGCATGCATACACATATACACACACTTTTTCATAGGCATGTTAAAATAGATCATTTATGCAACACCATCTAGTGGTATTACATATCAGCACATTAATTGCTTCCATTTTGCAAATAGCCACCATTCCCTACCATGTCTTAAAATCATTTTTCAGCTCCACAAAAGGTGCTACACTAGAGGCAGTGAAGCCCTTTTAATTCTCACCAAAGGCCCAAAGCAAGAGAGACGTGAGGAGCAGAGTCTGTGACACCATCTTGCTTCCCGTGCCTGACCTACACATCTCAGCTGACACTGCAAAGGCCCCGTTTATAAAATCTGAGCACTCAGCAGGGGCCTGGAGGGGCCGATGCAAAGCACTCAGTGATGTGAAACCAAAGTTTGTCAGTTGCGAGCTGTGAAACTAACCAGTATATATGAGGAGTCAAATATATTATTACAGAAAGCATAATTCTATGATGAGAAAAGACACAAAGATGACTTGGAAGCTCTAGTGTCAACTTAAAACTACAAACTAACAAAAAAACGTGTTGCAATCCAGTTGATTCCAACTCATGGAGACCCCCTGTGTTACAGAGCAGAACTCCTCTATAGCGTTTTCCTGACTGTGTTCTTTATAGGACAGATCACCATCCTTGTCTTTGACGATACCAAGAGCTATATTCAAACTGCTCACCTTTAGGTTAGAAGCAGATCACAAAATGCTTTAAGAAGCTGTGATCTAAAGAAAAGCTTCTGCTTTCACTCAGAAACAGTTTCAAATGGGTTCTGGTTTCACAAAATAGACTAGTTTACCAAAATCAACAGTTTTGTGTAATACTAAAAAATAGTAGAAAAAAATAACAAGAGAAAGGGAAGACTATGGGAAATTTCTACTTCCTTTTTTTGATAAAAATTAATTGGCTGGAAAATGTCTCGAGTTCTAATACTCTTCTATCCTGAAGGATACTTTGAAGACACAGCCAACACTTGAGATTGATTTCCAGGACTATGTAAGGGCCAGAGATGGAAGATAGGCTCAGGTGTTAGTCCTGAGGAAATTCCTCAGGGACCCTATGGAATCAGGGCCTGGGAGGGCTCGAACCTCAAAAGAAGCATGAAAGAAGCATAAACTGGAACCTGCTTGTGCCCACTATGGCTAGGAACTTACAAGATGACTCTGGATTCATTGTAGAAGTGGACACGAAAAAAAACGAACAGAGTTTCCTAGTGAAGTATGATTGATCAATAACCTATCAAAGAGATTCATTCCAGGTATGCAAGGCCACGGTGTACCTGGAACTCTTCCATCCTGAAGTTGGTTTAAGGTAGCCCAGATGGTAGGGCCAATAAAAGAGAGCTGCTTTAGAGGAGGCCACCCTGTGCTAAATCTTCAGAAAGCTTCACAAACTTTAAACGGTCAGTACCACCAAGAGGTCAGAGATTCCTAACATTCAAGAACATAATACAATTAGAAAACAAAAACCCCTACAACTTCACAAATAAGCAACATTATGCTAAAAGGAGAAAATGTTGAGTTTGTCAAGGATTTCGGTGTAATCAGATCTATAGTCAATGCTGCGGAAAATAGAAGACAAGGAATCAGTCAATGAATCTCATTAGACAACTTAGCTGTTGAAGACCTTTTTAAAGGCTTACAAAGTAAAAATGTCGCTAGGAGCTACAACTACTTACCAAAAGGTCTGCAGTTTGAACCCACGGGGTGATTCTTGGAAATGCCATGTGGTAGTTCTATTCTGTCCCATAGAGTTGCTAGGCGTCAGAATCAACCATACGGCAATGGGTTTTTGGCAATGGCTAGGAGGAATAGCGTGCACCAAGTTACGTTCTTTTCATTATTCTCACACGCATGCAAAAGCTATTTAACAAGTAAAGAAGAGTGAGGAGGAAATAACCCTTTTAGATTATGGTGTTGAATATGCCACAAGAATGAACCAGTCTGTCTCGGAAGCACTACAGCTGGAATGCTCCTTAGATGTCACGATGGCGAGAATTCATCTCTCTTCATTCAGAAATTTTTTCTGGAAGGATCAATCCTTGGAGAAGGACACTGTGTTTGTTAGATAGTCAACAAAAAAGAGCCCGCAACAATGGGCCCAAAGACAGCAAAGACTGTGAGAACGGTGTAGGGCCAGGGAGCGTTTTGTTCCGTTATACACATGTCACCCTGAGATGAAAATGATTTGACAGTAACAAGCAATGACAACATGATACGAAGATAAACATGATGTAGCAGAGAACAAAAGGAGTTCTAGTCACATCTCAGGTTAGCTCTTTATATAGCTTTAAGTAAATAAATAAACTGCAAGATACTATAAAAAGGACATTTCAGATGTGAAACAGAACTAAGCGCTTTTCTAGAAATTAGATACACACAGACAAACTACCAAAAAATTCTAGGTAGTTTATTTTTTTAACCTCTAAAAAATTGATTGTACTTTAACTGAAAGCTTATAATCTAAATTAATCGGCAGCATAAGATCGCTCACACACACCTCTAGGCTACTCTATCTCCCCACCTGTGACAGAACACCCCTTTCTACCCTCTACTTCCCTTATTCATTCAGGCACTTCTTGTTCTCCCATATTCTGTCATCTCACCTCTGGACAGGAGCGGCTCAGACTAGCTCATGTTTAGGTTTCAGCCAAGAGGCACACTCTTTCCCAGCATCACTCTGTGTCTTAGACTCCCGTCCAGTCTCCGCCTGAAGAGTTGGCTGCCATATTGGTTTCAGCTCTGGGCTAACAGAGACTCTGGGGACCACAGCCTCAGGTGACCCTCCAGTCTTTTGGAGCATAAAGTCTGATCTTTTAAGGGTTCTACATCTGCACGCCCATTGTTCTCCTGTTACTTCAGGGACTCTACATTGTAATCTCTGTCAAGTCAGTCATTAGCCATGGCCAGGTACCATCTAGTTCTGGTCTCATGCTGTTGTGCTCTACAGATCATATAACATCTTTGATCTGCTGGGCTCTTATTTTCCTTGTCTTTGCTATTATTCTTCATTCTCTTCTACTTCAGGTGGATTGGGACCAATTGTTGCTACTTAGATGTCCACTTGCTAGCTTTTAAGACCCCAGATCTGCCTCACCAAAGTGGTGTGCAGAACGTTTCCTTAAAAAAATAATGATAATGTAGTTATGCTAGTAAATTTAGATATCTCCAGAAAACATGGTCTCCAGACCCCTGTCCCTGCTACTCTGTCCTTTAAGACATTGGGTTGTATTTTGGAAATCTTAGAGCTTTGGGGATAGTTCAGCTGTCTAACATCCCTTCTGTTGCGTACTGTCACTCCCTTCATCTAAATGAATTTCTGTCATCTATATAATCTATGAATATCACTCTCACTCCCCACCTTGTAATCATCAAAGATTATTTTCTTTGGTGGTTAAACATTTTTCTAAGTCTTTATAAGTTGGAATCGACTTGATGATGAGTTTGGATTTTTCAGAAGGCCTTATAATAGTGGTCTCATGTAATATTTGTCCTTTTGCAATTGAATAATTTCACTCAGCAGAATTTATTCCAGATCACTCCATGCTATGTTTTCTTAGATCATCATTGTCCTTTATCACAGCATAATATTTTATTATGTGAATATGCTGCAGTTTTTCCATTCATCTATTGATGGGCACCTAGGTTGACTACATGTTTTTGTTATTGTGGACAATGCTGCAATAACATTATTGTGCATGGATTCATTCACCTGACAGCCCTTAGTTCTCTAGGATGTATTCCAAGATGTGGAATTGCTGGATGATATGGTATTTCTATTTCTAGCTTTCTAAGAAAGAGCCAAGTTCATTTCCAGAGTGGTTGTATCATTTCACATTCCCAACAGAAGTGTAGAAGAGTTCCAGTCTCTCCTCATCCTCTCTAAAATTTTGTATTTTGTGTTTTTTGGATTAATGCCAGCCTTGTTGGGATGAGATAGTATCTCCATGTAGTTTTTATTTGAATATATATGGTGGCTAATGACCCTGAGCATTTCCTCATGTATCTGTTGGCCACCTAGATGTCTTCATTGTTGAAATGCCTGTTCATATTCATTGTCCACTTTTTAATTTAGTTACTTGTCTTTTTTTTTTTTGGTGGAGGTTTTGCAGTACATGGTAGATTTTGGAGATTAGACACCGATAGGATTGTGGCAGCTTCCCCTCCCCCTCCCCCCCCCCCCCCCCAGTCTGTAGACAGTCTTTTCACTCTTTTTTTGAAATCCTGGATGGGCATAACTGATTTCCAGGAGATCCCAGTTATCTATTTTCTCCTCTGGCATTGTTAGTGATAATTTGTAGTTTGTTTATGCCATGTTTTGGGGCTCTCAGAGTTGCCCTTATTTATCTCCCTATTTTCTCTTCTGTAATTTTTTTTATCATTTTAGATTTGATAGTTAGGTCTGTGATTCATAGTGAGTCATCTTTTGTGCACAGTGTGCATGGTGTGCATGGATATGCCAACACCGTTTGATGAACAGACTGTCTTTTCCTGACTTTACATACTTTGGGTGTTTGTCAAATATCAAATGTTCATAGGTGCATGATGTTATACTGGATTTTCAGTTCTGTTTCATTGGCCTATAAATCTGTGTTTGTACCACTGCCAGGCTTTTTTGACTACCGTGGCAGTGTAATAGTTTCTCAGGTTAGGTAATGTGAGGCCTCCCACTTTGTTCTTCTTTAGTAATGTTTTACTTACCCAGGGCTTCTTCCCTTTCCATATGAAGTTGGTGATTTGTTTCTCCTTTCATTAAAAAAAGTCATTGTAATTTGTACTGGTATTATACTGTATCTATAGATTGCTTTAGGTAGAATAGATATTTTCACAATGTTTAGTCTTCCTATGCATGGGGAAGGTATGTTTCTGCACTTACACAGGCATTTTGCAGGCGAGTCTTTAATTTTCTTTGTATAGGTCTTTTATAGCTCTGGCTATATTTATTCCTAAGTATTTTATCTTCTTGGGGGCTATTATAAATGCTAATGATTTTGTGATTTCTTCTTTGATGTCCTCTGTGTTGGTGTAATGGAATCCATCTGATTTCTGTATGTTTGTCTTATATCCTGATAATTTGTTGAACTCTTCTGTTAGTTCTAGTAGGTTTTTTTTTGTGTGTGTGTGTGTGTGTGTGTGCATTCTTTAGGATTTTCTGTGTATAAGATCATATTATCTGCAGATAGAATGAGTTTTACTTCTTCCTAATCAATTTATATGCCCTTGATTTCTTTAACTTGCCTGATTGCTCTGGCTAGAAACTTCAGCACAATGCTGAAGGAAAGTGGTGACAATGGCCATCCTTGTCTGTGTGCAAGGGGAATACTTTCAAATTCTCTCCATTTAGGATGATGCTGGCTGTTGGCTTTGCATAGACGCTCCTTATTATGTTGAGGAATTTCCCTTCTATTTCCCTTTGCAGAGAGTTTTTAACATGAATGGTTGTTGGGCTTAGTCAAATACCTTTTCTGCATCAGTTTATAAAAATCAAGTGGTTCTTTGCTTATTTATGTGCTTGATTATGTTCTGGCATTCTGAAGGGTCCCCTGAGAACATGACCCCTTGACTCACTGCTAGATCAGAGATGAAGCCAGTACAGAAGACGACTGTTGACACCAAAATTGGACTGGACAAGAAGACACAGAGTAATGCAGGTGTTGTGTGTATGTCTTAGATTACATATATATATATGAGGCTGACTGACCAGCTCCTCTCCATAGATGAGAAGCACTGCTGGAGAGGAGGGGACAAGTATTGGTTGAATGAACACCAGAATTATAGAGTGGAGAAGAGGATTGTGCTGTCAAAATGTGTGGAGAACAGGTAGAGTTGCACAGCAGCATGTGTTTAGGTTTTATATGGCAGACAGACACACATGGAAAAAAGGTCATTCACTTGTGGTCTTCCTGTTATAGCAGTACTAGATGACTAAGGCAGGCCATGTTTGCTACACTTCCTCTGTGTGCGCTGTTGTGGTAATGGATAGATATCAGCAGCACTTGAAGACTAATACAGATCAGAAAGAAGGTTCTGGAGATCCACTTCTGAAAAATTAGCTGGTGAAAACCCTGTTATCACAACAGTCAGATACCGTGGTGTGTGTGGTTGTCACATGTCAGGCGGTCACAACATGGTGACTGACACAAGAGCCATTTATTTGCTTCAATCACTAAAACAAACTTGAGTGCCCAAGGGATTAATTTAAACAGGAGTTGACAACTAATGAAAAATGAACATGAGAAAGCTGCCATGCATTTCTAGAGTGACAGGGTTAATGATTAGAGATCGTCCTTTGAAAGAATAAAGGCCACTGAAAGAAATAGAGAGAGGAAAAAAGGGAGGTTAGAGCAGGAACACACCTTTGTTGATATTGACCAAGAAAGCTTGGCTAGAAAACAGGATCTGTGGAAGGAAAAAGTGAAAAAGTTAAAGAATACTGCCTTCTGTGAATGAGATTTTAAATGTGAAGGGCTTTAGGTTTAATACCAGGTTAGGTCAAGAGCTGTTAACATAATTATGGACTGCCAGAAGAATGAACAACTCTGTGCCGGAAGAAACATTATCAGAATGCTGCTTATAAGACAGAATAGCAAGACTTTGTCTCTCTTACTTTGGACACGTTATCAGGAGGGACCAGTGTGAAACGATGTTTGGTAAAGTAGAAGGTGAGGGAAGAAGAGGACTATCCTCAATGAGATGGACTGATATAATAGCTGCGGCAGTAAGCTCAAGCATGGGAACTTTGGTGAGGGTAACTCAGGACCCAAGACGGTTTTGTTCTGTTGTACATGTGGAATTACAAGAGGAAATTTCCTTGATGACATGTAGCAAAAGCATGCTGTGAATGCAAATGTGATGTAACATAAATACCTTACAATGAAAGAAATTTTGCTCACGTTTCAGATTTGGGCATTACAGGAATTTATTTAATGAAATAAAGGAAAAACTTCACATTGTATGTAAAGTACAGGAAATTAAAATGCAGACACTTCACATCTGAAAAGGAACCAGATGAATTTCTAGAAACTGGAAATAGAATTTCTAAAATTATAAAACTTAGTGACAGTCTTCCACTTGTACCCAAGATGGACTAACAAGGAGATGGTTTTTCCTCACACAATAAGCTGTAAAAACAAAATGAATTAATTACAAATTATGCTTAATAGTTAGCACACTCAGGTCCTAACTCACCAAAAGTAGCCTTAAAAAAAAAAAAAAAAAGTCTGGTGGTCTAATTTTGAAACATCAGCCACTGCAATGGGAGGTTAGGGCAGAAAAACCCTTCTTGTCATTGAAAAGGAAGGCTAGGCTGGAAGACAGGATCCACTGAATCAAAAAGACAGACAGGAAGACTACCTTCTGTGAGGGAGATCTGAAATATACAGAGCCAAGATTTATTGGTTCCTGAGTTGTGGCAGATAATTGCAAGAAAAGGAAAAAGTTCAGGAAAACAAAGAAATGAAACATGAATATTTCAGAGTCAATAAAGCATAGAGAAGAGAGAATTGATCTTTCAGCATGTAAAACTCACTGGAAATTTCTTTGTATCATTCACATGATCTATCTATGTGACAGGAAAACTCCTGACAATGTCTGTAAGAGATTTTTAGGATATTTTCTTCTACAATTTACCATAAAAGGGGATCCAGATGAAGCCACATCCCTTAAGCTTCTCTTGGGACCTACAAGTACTCTAAGAATTTGTGAGAAGGTATGGCTTTGGGGGAAGATTGAGGAAGACTACATGCTCAGGGCTGAGCAGAAAGGAAGCAGCTGGCACTGAAGACTCACCGGTCTGTAGCCCTGGTGAGGAGGTTTGTGTTGGAGGCTGAAGCACTGTGGGAGGAGTGCTGTAATCTTGCTGACAATAATAAACTGCGGCGTCTTCAGCCTGGAAGCTGCTGATGGTGAGAGTGAAGTCTGTCCCAGACCCACTGCCACTGAACCGGTCAGGAACCCCAGATGCCCGGTTAGATGCAGCATAGACGAGGAGCTTAGGAGCCTGTCCTGCCTTCTGCTGGTACCAAGATAAGCGGTCTAAGGAGTAGTATAAAAGACTCTCACTGGACTTGCAGTTGATGGTGACCGTTTCTCCCAGAGGAGCAGCCAGAGAGGCTGGAGACTGGGTCATCACAGTATCCCCTCTGGCACCTGCAATCAGAGTGGATAAAGACCACACATGCATATATATATATACACATATATATATGCAATCTTTCATATACATGTTACAATGTACCGTTTTGGTAACATCTAGTGACTTTACATATCAGCACATAATTGGTTCAATATTGCAGCCATCTTTTGTTGCTGTGTCTTATAATCATTTTTCAGCTCTACAAAGCTACAACTTTAGAGGGATTTAACCAGTTTTAATTCTCACCAGAGCCCCAGAGCAGCAGGGACACAAGGAACAAAGTCTGTGGCACCATCTTGCTGCCTGCGCTTGCCTGATACAGCTTTGCTCACATGACAGAACCTCATTTATTAAATCTGAGCACTCAGCGTGGGCTTGAAGGTGCCTATGCAAAGCAGTTAGTGAGCTAAAAGCAAATTTCATGAATTATGGGTTGTGAAACTAACTTCTCTAAATCAAGAGCCAAAAATAGCATCACTAATGGTATAATTTCATGACTAGAAAAGACAGATGTGACTTAGAAGCTGTATTATCAACTTGAAATGATAAAAGGTGTTTCCAGTCCAATGCATTGTGACTCTGACTCGTGAGGAATCTACGGATTACAGAGAAGAACTCCTCCTTAGGGTTTTCTTGTCTGTGTACAGACGCAGGTTACCAGGCTTTTCTTGCATGGTACCTCTGCATGTGTTCGCTGCTCACCTACAGGATAGCAGCTGATCACAAAGCCCGTGAAGTACCCATGTCCTAACGAACAGCCTCTGTTTTGATTCAAAAAGAGTTCTAAATTGGTTCAGGTTCAATAACTGATGGGCTAGTTTCCTGAAATCAACAACAGTGTAAAACACTAAAATAAATACCAGGGAGAAATAATAAAGTAAAGAGTATTGGAAATTTTTGTCTCAATTTTTATAAAAAATACATAGCTGGGAAATCTTTAAGTTCTAAAGACAATTTTACCATGAAGGATACTTTAAAGACATTGCAGATGCTAGAGATTAAGCTTCAGTTCTATTCAAGGCCTAGAAAAATGGAAGACAGGCCAAGAATTTATCCCTGTGGAAAATCCCCTGGGACCGTATATTGAACTGGAGTTCAACAGAGCTCCAGTGTCAAAGAAAGTGTGAACCAACAATTATAAACTGATTAGAAAAATATAGACTCATCATGGAAATGGACCAAAAAAAAAAAAAAAAAAAAAAGGGAGAGAGAGAGAATTTCCTATGGATTATTATATAACAACCACTCTTCAGAGAGGTTCATTAGTATGCCCGGAACTCTTCACTCATCAAGTCATATTAAGATAGTCCAACTTTTGGGCTAACAAATGCAAGGCCCTGTGGAAGGGGGCACATCTATCATGAAACTTCAAGAAACCTCACAAATGTTTTTCAAGGGTGAGTACTACCAAGAATTCAAAGATTCTTGACATACAAGAAAAATAAGTTAACTAGAAAAAGCTTGCATTCTCAAAGCACAGAGGATTTGAAAGAGTTACTGATTATCAAAAACATATAGCCTTCAGCATGAATTATACCTCAACAACAACACAAATCCACAAGCCAAAATCACAAGTAAAGAAGAAAATATTGAAGCATTCAAGAAATTCATGGTACTTGTACTCAATCAACACACACAGCACAGCAGTCAAACAACACATCACATTGGGCAAATTTGCCACAAATGATCTATTTAAAGTGTTAAACAAAACAAAACAAAAAGTAAAAATGTCACTTTGAAAACTAAAATGTACCTGACCAAGCTTTGGTATTTTCAATCATCTTGTACAGATGGGAGAGCTGGATAATGATAGGAAACACCAAAGTAGAATTTATACCTCTGAATTATGATGTTGAACATACGTAAGAATGCACACATCTTTCTTGGAAGAAGTACAATGGACATGTGACTTAGAAGGGAGGATGGTTAAGACTCTATATCTTCTACTTAGGATGGATTATCACGAAGGGGAGTCCTAAAAGAAGAACATCATGTTTAGTAAAGTAGAGGATCAGGAAAAAAGAAGAAAACCCTCAAAGAGATGGACTGACCCAGAGGACGGTGCAGTGTTTGTTCCATTGTACGAGGATTCACTTTAGGTCTGAGGTGACCTGATAGCCTTGAAAACAACAATAAAATTATTTGAATACAAATTGATGCAACAGAAATAAACAAAAACAAAAGAATTTCTGCCCCCAGTTCAGATTTAGGCATTTACAAATTTATTTCATTAAATTCAGGACAAAATTAACATTGTATATAAGGTACCAAACCACCGCCATTGAGTCAATTCATACTTATAGTGATCCTACAGGACAAAGTGGAACTGCACCAGAGGGTTTCCAGGAGCACCTGGTAGACTCCACTTTCTGACATTTTGGTTAGCAGATGTAGCACTTAACCACTATGTCAAAAGGGTTTCCATATAAGGTACAGGAACTAAATAGGGAACACTTCAGATCTGAGGAGAAAAAAAATGAATTCCTAGAAATTAGAAGTGTAATTTCCAAGATTACAAAAACTGGTGGAAGAGAAAATTCCCCTTGTAGGTCAGATGGAATAACAAAGGCATGGCTTAACCTTGCAGATAAACCAACAACAAATATTAATTAATTAAAAATTATATTTAATCCTTAACAAGCACAGCTCCTACTCCACCAAAAGTGCCTAGGGAGAAAAAGTAAGTATCTGGCAACCTACTTCTGAAGAGCCAATCACTCAGAACCCTAGAGGTCACAGTTCTAGTCTGAAACACATAGGATCACCCTAAGTCACAATCACTCAGCAGATACTGGTTTTCAATTGCACAGCAGATCACCAAGCCTTTATTCCAAGGCTCCACAGTTGGGTTAAACTGATAACCTTTTGGTTAGCAGGCCAGAATGAAACATTTGTTCCACATTATTAGATAATTGACGATTTTAAGCAGGGAATCCAAGACAACAGGTGTTCGTTACTGCCTTATTCAAGAAGTCAGGAAAAAATCACCCTACACTTCTTTTTCCCCCATTAATTCCTTTTGCTTTAGATATTTGAGGTTCAACAGCTTATTTCAGACTCTCTTCTGATATCCAGTTTTTGTTTTCTCTTTCTTGTATTTTTAAAGACCTCTTGCTTTCTTCTTCTATGATGTCTTTGATGTCAGCGCACAACTCACATGGTCTTCAATCATTAGTGTTTAACACATCGGATCTGTTATTGGGATGGTCTCTAAACTCAAGTGAGATACACTGCACATCATACTTTGGTTCTTGTAGACTTTTTCTAATTTTCTTCAGTTTCAATTTGAACTTGGGCATGAGCAGTTAATGGTCCATTTTGCAGTCAGCACCTGGTCTTGTTCTGACTGATAATATTGAGCTTTTCTATCATCTCTCTCCACAGATGTAGTCTATTTGATTCCTCTGTCTCCCACCTGGTAAGATCCAGTTTATATCAGTGAAAAATGGTATTTGCAATGAAGAAGTCATGTATAACATTGGGGAAAGTGGGGGTTCCAGACCACTTAATGGTGCTAATAAGAAATCTACATAATTCAAAATATCACCAGGGCTGTATTTTCCAGCTACTGATCATTTGTCTTGTTTTACCAATCTTGCATTCCAATCACCAGTAATTATCAATGCCTTCTGACTGTATGTTTGATCAGTTTGCAGAAGCAGCTAAAAATCTTAAATTTCTTCATCTTTGGCCTTAGTGTTTTGTGCCGCTATTTGACTAACAGTTGTATTAACTGGCTTTCCTTGTAGGAGTACAGCTATTATCCTGTCAATGACAGCGTTTTACATCAGGATAGATCCTGAAGTGTTCTTTTTGACAATGAATGCAACACCACTGCTCTTCACTTTTTCATTCCCAGAATAGTAGGCCATAGAACTGCCTGAATAAAATGGCCAGCACCAGTCTATTTCAGCTCATTAATGCCTAGGATATTGGTGTTTATGCATTCCATTTCACTTTTGATGATTTCTGATTTTCCTAGATTTATGTTTTGTACATTCCATGTTACAATTATTAAAGTAGGATAAGAGTCTAAATCTAGGGTGTCACCTCCAGGGAAATGCTTTCTCTGTTAGTTCTGGAGGAAGGTCCTTATCATCAGTGTTTACATGGATTGTGAGATTCTGAGGCACAGAAATCCCAGGTCCAATGAACATGTTCTGCTCCAACCAATGCTTCTTGCTGGAATGAAGTCCCAAACTCACTGCTTGCTTCGCTCTTCTTTATATCCCAAGAGATTTCCTCAAAAGACAGTACAAACTTACAGGTTGAGTCCTACCTCACCAATACAACCATCACCCATCTTCCTTCATTAACACCATTGAGGCAGGATTTACAACCTGTAGGAACATCACACAATACCAGGAATCATGGCCCATCCAAATAGCTAGATACGCTTTTGGGGGGACACAATTCAATCCACGGCAAGACATTTTGGAGAGGCAAGACAATGTTTTGGGCAGTGTTACCACGGATGATGAAAAATGCGTGTCCTAATATGACCCTGAAGCAAAGCGTGAAGTGCACAGTGGAAGTCAGCCAATTCTCCACAACCAAATAGTCAATTCTCCACAGTCCAAATAAAGAGTCAAAACGATGTTGCTAACCTTTTTTGATATGAGAGGGATAATTCATTATCAATTTGTACCATCCGGACAAACAGTTAACCAAATTTACTATTTAGAAGTGCTGAAAAGTTTGCGTGAAAAAGCCAAAACCGATCTGAGCATTTCTTCAAGAGCTCATGGCTCTTGCATCATGACAATGCGGCAGCTCACATGGCAATGTAAGGGAGCTTTTAGCAAATGAACAAATAACTGTATTGGGACACCCTCCCTACTCACCTGATCTGGCCCCCAATGATTTTTTTCTTTACCCTAACATAAGGTAAATATTGAAAGAAGATATTTTGATGACATTCAGGGCATCAATAGTAATATGATGACAGATCTGATGGTTATTCCAGAAAAAGAGTTCCAAAATTGCTTTGAAGGATAGACTAGGTGTTGAGGTCAGTGCATAGCTTCCCAAAGAAAGTACTTCAAAGGTGACCGTAGTGATAGTCAGGAAGGAGGTATGCAGCACTTCTCATAGGATGAGTTTGCAAACCCAACTGTCAGATCTCATACACAGATGGTTCTGAAAGGCATCTTGCTGAGAAAAATTAGTAACAAGAGGACAAATACAGTATGAGATCACTATCATAAGAACCCAAGAAAACATTAAAACACAGAAGAAAATATTCTTAGGTGGTCATGGGGGTGGAGAGGAAGGGAGAGGTCTATTCATTAACTAGACAGAGTATGCCAAGTGCTATCGAGTCGCATCTGACTCATGGCGACACTTCGGCTAAAGTAATTCTTGTATAGACAGAGTATAAGAATTACTTTAGACGAAGAGAAGCAGAGCACACAGTACATGCAAACTTGAAGTTACTTGACTAAACTTAAAGGTAAGGAGTTTCCTGAATACAGCCAGACACTTGGAGGAGCAAAGTAGCAGGGATGAGGGAACCAGGGACCATGGTTTTAGAGTACACCTAGGTCAACTGGCATGACATTATTTATTAAGAAAGTGTTCTGCATCACACTCTAGTGCATGGCATATTGGGTCTTACAAGCTAACAAGAGCTAAGATGTATCAAATCCTTTCAATTAATCTGGAACAAAGGAGAGTAAAGAACATCTAAGACACAAGGAAAATATTAGTTCAAGAGACAAAAATGACCATGTGAACCAGAGAGTCCATGAACCTGAAGTCAGAACCAGATGGTGCCCTGCTACCAGACATCACTACCCTGACAGGGAACACAACAGACAGTCCTCAACATAATAAGAGGAAAGTGGAGTGCAGAACTCAAATTCTAGTAAAAAGGCTGAATGTAATGGTCTAATTGATACTACAGGAACCCTGGAGGAGATGATCTTGGACTCTCTGTCAGCCTAGAATTGAAACCATCCCCGAAACCAACTCTTCAGACAAATACTAGGCTAGACTACAAGATACTAAATGATACTTATGAAGACTGTACTCTTAGCTCAAATTGATACCTGGGACAAAATGAGCAGCTCCTGTTTCATGGTGAGACGGGAAGGCAGAATATGATAGAAACTGGTTCAGTGGATAGAAGAAATCCAGGATGGAAAGGCAGACTATGCTGTCCCAGACAAAGCAGCTAGGCTTACATAACAGTGTCGATGTAAATTTTTGTACAAGAAATTAACTTGAACTGTAAATTTTCACTTAAAGTACATTAAAAGAGAATATTTTTTCCATTCTTATAAATCATAATGAACCAAATTCAAACCTATTACTATTGTTTTGATTTCTACTCATAGCAAGCATGTGGGTTCAAGAGCAGAACTGAGCTCCACAGTGTTTTCCAGGCTAAAATCTTCCTGGATGAAGATCACTAAACCTTTCTTTTGCTGCCCCTGTGGGTGGGTTCCAATTGCCACCATTTAGGTTAGTAGCTGAGCATGACATATTTGCACCATCTAGGGGCTTTCTGTAACCACAACAGGAAAACTATTTCCATCAGAGAATACACAAAAATACTGCTTGCCACATGGACATAGTACTACCATGTTCATACAGCAAGAATGGTGCAGCTTACAAGATTTTCAACCACAAGCCTGTGTTCTAAGAGCTTTACCATTATACTCCATGGTTCACTGTATAAATGTCCTCTTGTCACATTCCCTGCTGAGCTCAGTCCTGGTGACCTGAGCTTCGTAAAATAAACAAACAAACAAACAAACAAATAAATAAAATAAAGGATACAAATTGTTGCATCAATGTCAGTTTTGCTGTTCAGAGTCTCAACAAAAGCAGCATGAGAAATGGAAAAAATAATCTGTGAAGGAGAGCTTTTCCTGGGGAGGAGTCTCAGCAACATCACACAAAGAGAAGCTGTAAGGTGGAGGCACCATCCACATGCTCCGGTTCCTGCTCTGCTGGGTTCCAGAGGGATGGAACCTAGAGATGGAGTTTTTTAATTCAGGGTGATCACACTATTCAGATAGGTCTTCAATTCAAAATAAGAAATGAAGTAAACGGTACAAGCCACACAGACCTGTCCACTTGTCTCAGTTGGTGATCATTTTGATTTGATTTTCCTTCTCTCCTGGTTGCACAGCATCTGTGGATCATCCTTATGTCCCTGTCATTTTAGGTTCCTGTAGGCACATTCTTGTTAGATGCCAGAATCTCTGAGTGTCTCCCCAGGAGAGAAAAGTCTCCATTGACTCCTTGGCATGTCAGTCTCATCTACACTGACTGTAAACACCAATTGGGCTGGTGTCAGCCTAAAACTGATCAGGGACCTGAGGGCCTCAGCTACCACACTTGTTCTGTGTGTGTTGTTGTGTTGAAGAACAGGTTTCAGCAGCACTTTCAGACTAATACAGACTAGAAAGGAAGTCATGGTGATCTACTTGTAACAAATCAGTCATGAAAACCCCGTGGATCACAACATTCAGATGCCGTTGTGCGTGTTCTTGTCTTAAGACAGAGGCCCAAAGGTGGCAGCTGAGAGCAAGAAAGAACCATTGCTTCCATCACTAAATTAAGCTTGGGTGGCCAGTGGATAAGTTTAAAGGTGAATTGTCAACTAATGAATAAAGAACATGTGATAGGGTTAATGCATAAGAGATAGGCTTTTGAAAGAATGAGTGTCACTGAATGAAACAGAGAGAGGAGAAAAGAACAGTGAAAGAGGAGGTTAGGGCAGGAAAACCCCATTCACTGACACTGATTAGAAAGACTTGGCTGGAAAAAAGATCCATGGAAGAGAAAAGTAGAGAAGAATGCAACCTTCTGTGAGGGAGATTTTAAATGTTAAGTCTTCAGGTTTACTGTTGGATTAGGTTCAGAGTTGTCAGGGTTAACTACAGAAAAAGGAATTGAAAAGAGAATGTTCCAGAGTAAAGAAGGAACAAAGAAGAGAAAGTTATCTTTCAAGATGTAAAAGATGCTGGGACTTCCACAGATCAGTCCTATGATCTATCCATGAGTAGCTTGCAGATTTCTGTGACATGAAAGCTCCTAACAAAATCTGTGAGAGATTTTTAGAACATTTTTCTTCTATCTGTTACCACAAAAGGGATTTTAGAAGAAGCCGCATCTTTTAATTTCTTCCTGGGTCCTACAAATACTGTAAGAATTAGTAACAAGATGTGTCTTTAAGGACAGACGGAGGAAGCATGTGTGTTTGAGGCTGAGCAGAAAGGAAGCAGTTGGGGCAGTGAAGACTCACAGGCCTGCAGCCCTGTGGAGGAAGTTTGTGTTCGAGGCTGAAGCACTGTGGGAGGAGTGCTATAATACTGCTGACAATAGTAAACTGCAGCATCTTCAGTTTGGAAGCTGCTGATGGTGAGAGTGAAGTCTGTCCCAGACCCACTGCCACTGAACCGGTCAGGGACCCCAGATGCCCGGGTGGATGCCCAGTAGATGAGCAACTTAGGAGCCTGTCCTTGTTTCTGCTGGTACCAGGATAAGTAGTCCTTCTTATTAGAACTGTAAAAAACACTCTGGCTGGACTTGCAGTTGATGGTGACTGTGTTGCCTGGAGACACAGCCAGAGAGGTTGGAGACTGGGTCATCACAATGTCCCCACTGGCACCTTCAAACAGAATGAACAATTACCATGCATATATTGACACACATACTTTTTCTACTTCCATTAAAATATACAATTTGTACAACATCTAGCGATATTACATGTCAGCACATAATTGGTTCCCTTTTGCAAATACTGATCATTTTCCACTATAGCTTAAAATCATTTTTCAGCTGTCCAAAGATAGAGGTCGAAGGGTTTTGAATTCTCACCAGAGGCCCAAAACAGCAAGGACATGAGGAACAGAGTCTGTGGCAGCATCTTGTCACCCCTGATGGTCTGATGCAGCCCAGCTCACACGGCAAAGTCCCTGCTTATAAAATCTGAGTAAGCAGCGTGGACCAGAATGAGCTTATGCAAAACAAGGAACTGAAAACAAATCACATAGGCAGTGGGTTCTGAAACTCATCTCTATACATCAAGAGTCAGAAGTATTTCATAGAGAGTGTGATTTTATAACCAGAAAAGACACAGAAGTGATTTCAGAACTGTATTATCAACTTTAAAAAATAAAATAAAATCACTTGCAGTCCAGTCAATTCCAACTCCAACTCATGGAGAATACATGTGTTGCAGAGTGAAACTGTTCCACAGGATTTTCTTGTCTGTATTCTTTACAGAAGCATACCACATGGTTTTTCTTCCATGGTACAAGTGGATGTGTTCTAACTGCCCATCTGTAGGGTAGCAGCCGATCACAGGCTGCACAAAGCACACATGATCTAATGAATAGCTTCTGTTTTGAGTCAAAACAGTTTTAAATGGGTTAATGTTCCATGAATGATGGACTAGTTTCCTCAACCAAAAGTTTTGTAAAATGTTTAAAATGCTAGGAAAACATAACAAAGGAAAGTGAAGAATATGATAATTTTTTATAAAAAATTATAGCTAGAAGATGTATGAATTCTAAAGTCACTTTTATCTTGAAGGATACTTTAAATGCACAGCAAAAGCTTAAGATTGAATTCTAGGGCTATGAGACGGCTGGAGAAACAGAAAGCAGGGCCAGAATTTAGCTCTGTGGAAAGTCCTCAGGGACCATATGTTAAGCTAAGTTCCAGGAGAGTTCTACTCTGCTGAGCACTGGGTTCTAAGGATTTCAACTGGTGAGAGAACAGTAGCTCCTTAAGGAGTTTCACTCCAGGTATGCACGCCCTTGGTGTGCCTGGAACTCTCTTATCTTGAAGTCGATTTCCAGTAGCCCAACTGATACGGCTAGCAAGTGGAAGCCCCTCTGCCCTGCTGCAAGAAGACACAGCCATCATAAATCTTCAGGAAATCTCACAAATAAGTTTTCAAGGGCAAAGACCACCAGTAAGTCAGAGATTCTTGACGTCTAGGAAAATAAGGTAACTAGGATAGCTTTGCATTCTGAAAGTACAAAGGATTTGAAGTGCTTACTGATGAAAACAAAAAACGAAAGCCTTCTTTGTGGATTACAACTCAACATGAGGAAAACAGAAATCCTCACAACTGCACCAAAGAGTGACATTATGATAAACAGAGAAAATGTTGAGTTGGTCAAGGATTTCATTTCACTTGGACTGACCATCCAAACTCACAGAACAGTACATGAGAAATTATGCAGCATGTTATTTTGGAGAAATTTGCTGCAAAAGATTTCTTTGGAGTGTTAAAAAAAAAAAAAGTCAAAATGTTCCTTTGAGGACTAAAATGTGCTGGCAGAAGTCATGGCATTTTCAACCACCTTATATGAATGTGTAAGCTGGTTAATGATAAGGAAGCCTGAAGAAGATTTGATACTTTAAATTACCTTGTTGATTTTATCATGGACTACCAGAAGAATGAAGAAATTTGTCTTGGAAAAAGTACAGCCGTAATACTGCTTTGAAGGGAGGATGGCAAGACTTTGTATCCTACTTTAGGCATGTTTTCAGAGCAGACCAATTCGTGGAGAAGGGTGTCATTTTTGGTAAAACAGAGGATCATCAAAACATAGAAAGACTTTCAATGAGATGAACTGACACAGTGATTATAACAATGGTCTTATCCATAGCAACTATTGTGAGGCTGGTGCAGGTCCAGGGAGTTTTACACTGTGATGTACATGTGAGGTTCCCTATGAGTCAGAGCTGACAGGACAGCACACAAAAACAACAAAAATATATAAACAGAAATATGAAGTAACAAAAATAGTAGAAAACAAAAGAAATTCTGTTCCCACTTTAAATTTCCTTATTGCATGAATTTATTAATGAAGTAGAGGACAAACATGACGTTGTATGCAAGGTATAGAAAGCCGAAAAGGGAACACTTCAGATCTCTGGAAGAACTAACTGAATTTCTAGAAAATAGAAATATAATTTCTAAAATTATAAAACTCAGTGGAGCGGAGACATCCACTTGTAGGCTAGATGGAATAACAAGAAAATGGTTTACTCTCACATGAAACAACAACACAAAATGAACTAACCGGCAATTGCTTATCATATGCTATCTCTTGAAATGTTTGAACATCAATAAGTTCTTTCTGGTACAATGATTCTGTGTATGCCATCTTCTTTTGATGCTTCTTTAGTCATTTAATATTTTCCCTGTAGAATCTTTCAGTATTGTCACTTGATAATTGGATTTTCTCTTCAGTTCTTTTAGCTTGAGAAACGCAGAGTGTGTTCTTCCCTTTAGGTTTGTTGTCTCTATCTCTTTGTAGATATCATTGTAACGCTTTCCTTTGTCTTGTCGAGTCACCTTTTGAAATCTTCTATTCAGTTCTTTTACTTTATCATTTCTTCCTTTTGATTTGTAAACTTGACGTTCAAGAACAAGTTTCAAAGTCTCTTCTGACATCCAGTTTGCTCTCTTCTTTCTTTCCTGTCTTTTTAATGAACCATTGTTTTCTTCATGCATGATGTCTTTGATGCTGTCCCACTACTCATCTGGTCTTAGGTCATTAGTGTTAAATGCATCAAATCCGTTCTTGTGATGGTCTCTAAATTCAGATGAGGTATATTCATTTGTTCTTTGACTCTCGTGGGCTTGTTCTAATTTTCTTTTGTTTCAATTTGAACTTTCATATGAGAAGTTGGTGGTCTTTGCCACAGTCTGCACCTGGTATTGTTCTGACTGATGATATTGAGATTTCCCATTGTCTTTTTCCACAGATTTTTTATTAGATTCCTGAGTATTCCATTTTGCAAGACCCACATGGATAGTCACCATTTTTGTTGGTGAAAAAAAGTATTTTCCATGAAGAAGTTGTCGGTCTTGCAAAATTCTATCATGCAATTTCTGGTATCATTTCTATCACCAAGCCCATATTTTCCAACTACCTGTCCTTCCTCGTTGTTACCAGTGTTTGTATTCCAAGCACCAGTAATTACCAATGCATCTTGATTACATGTTCCATCAATTTTGGACCGCAGAAGCTGTTAAAATCTTCAATATCTTCATCTTTGGCCTTAGTGGTTGGTGTATAAATTTGAATAATAATCATATTAACTGTACTTCCATGTAGGTTTTTGAATATTATGCTATCACTGACAGCATTGTACTTCAGGACAGACCTTGAAGTGTTCTTTTTTGACGATGAATATGATACCATTCGTCTTCCATTTTTCATTCCCAGCATAACAGACCATGTGATTGCTCAATTCAGAATGGCCAATAACAGTCCATTTCAGGATACTAACGCCTAGAATATTGATCTTTATGAGTTCCGTATGATTTTTAACAATTTCCAATTTTCCTAGATTCACACTTTGTACATTCCACATCCTAATTGTCAATGGATGTTTACAGCTATTTCTTCTTGTTTTGAGTCATAGCACATCGGCAAGTGAAAGTCCTGAAAGCCTGACTCCACCCATGTCATTTAGGTCAACTCAATTTTGAGGAGGCAGTTCTTCCCCAGTTGTCTTTTGAATGGCTTCTGAACTGGGGAGTTCATTTTCAGGTATTATATCTGGAAGTGTTCTGCTGCTACTTGTATTCATATGGTCTTCACTGGCTGATTCTTTTCAGAAGTAGACTGTTGGGTCCTTCTTCCCTGTTTGTCTTAGTCAGCAGAAACCTGTCTGCTGTGGCTAACCCTGCTGGTATTTGAATATCAGTGGCATAGTTTCCAGGATCACAGTGAAGTGCAAGCTCCCACGGTACAACGAAATGACAGACAAAGGGGGGTCGAAATAATAGGTGTCCATTACTGCTGTGTCCAAAAAATAACTCAAAAAAAAACCCTACAAAATATTTAACCACCGTCCTATGCTCTGAGAATTATACCATAATACTCCTTGAATCTTAGGATAAATGTCCCTTTGACACAACTGTACCCTATGATCAGCCCTGCTGACGTGAGCCTCATGAATTGAACTTTTTCTGGAGGGTGAATCTGAGCAACTTCACACATGAGAGAAGCTGAAGGATGGTGACAGCCTCCAGATCCTCAGCCTCCTGCTCTATTTTGTTGCAAGTGATAGGATATTAGCAAACATACAGATGGAATTTTTCTCCTGAGTAATCATTCCAGTCAGGTATTCAATTTTAAAATGACGTAAGAAATGAATGCTTGTAGAATCTTCCCAGTTTTATATGTCAATTTTAAAATGAGATAGGAAATGAGTGCTGCAGGGCCTGTTTGCCTCTCACATAGTATTTGCTTTGATTGTTTCTTCTATCCTTGATTGTACAGTACCTGAATTCCTATGTGCCTGTTCATTGAAGGATTCTGCCAGTAGATGGCGATGACACAGTCTCCAGAACCTATTACTGTCTCCCTGGGAGAGCCTTCCACATTCCCTGAAGGGCCACAGTCTCCTCTATACTGACCTTAGAAACTGCTTGACTGTGCGCCAGCCTTTAAGGTTCTCATTTACCACACTTCCACCCATACTGATGGGTGTCACTTGTCTTCAGTGGCCGTGGATCTGAGACCAGCCTGGTTCTCACTATCAGATCAAAGTCAGTAAAAGAAATTGTTGTATTCCTAAATCAGTGTGTTCTCTCATGATAATGTGACACAAAATAAAACTTACCAAGGCACAGTGGAGAGAATGGTCCCACTTACTAGGCACTGTCATAGAGACTACTGTGGTTTATTTGTTTAAATCATGAAAAAAGAAAAGAAAAGAAAACTGCCATGAAATAGATAATCATCAGCTGGGCCTCCTCTGGCTCCAAAAGAAAGCTGACCCATCAGCAGCATCAAAAACATTGGTGACACCCTCTTTACTACAAGACCTTCACTGAGCTCCAGGACATCACACTCCTTGTCTTCCATCCACGCTCCTTCTCAGACTCTTTTGCATGTTTCCTCCTCATCTCCCCTGCCTCAGAGCTCAGTCCATGAGCATCTTTCGCACTTTGTTTATGCAACACACATTCCGTTGCTCATAAGACCTAAATCTTCAGTCCATATATCTTGGCTGAACACCAGATTCAAATTGAATTGTTTACTTGACAACCACATGCAGAAGTCTAACACACAACTCAAAGTCAAAATCCCTAATTTTCCTCCCCAGATCCACTCCTCCCAAGGTCTTCCTTGTCTGAATAATGCCAGCTTTACCCTTTTAGTTACTCAGAGCAAAACCTTGAAGTTACTCGAGGCTTATTAGATTCATTGACAAAATCAAATAGCATATTGTTACTGACACGGTTAACCTGTTGCAAAGAACTAAGTGAGTTTATGTGTGATAGGCTTGAGCATTTCTTTACATAATTTAAAATAAAATCCTGTATGACAGAACTCTTCCATTTATTAAAACACTATTCAAAATCTTTACAAAACATTATTCAAATCTTTAGAGTAGCCTAAAAAATCCCGCACTGTGAGGACACTTTTTGTCCACGTCTATCTTTAATCTCCTCTTTGCAAATTCACTTTAGAAAAAGCTGGTTTCCTTGTTTCTTTGCCAACATGATAGTCAAATTTCTGCTTAATACATATTCTGCATTCTCTGACAGGAATAGTTGCAACTGAAGACATTTCCATGCCATTTTCTTACCAAAAGTAAGACTTTAATTAACTTATACCTTCCGGGCAGGCTTCTTCACTACCTATTATTAGAGCAATTGCAAAATCATACCCAATGTTTTAGCCTTGCTTATAGCCATGCTTTTATAATGTAACTGTCTAGCACCTCCTATCAAGAAATAGGTACTATTTACCTTCCCCTTGAACATGACCTGTTTGTTTGAATTGTGTTGATAGATAGCATGCAGCAAAAGAGACATGGTGTCAGTACTGCACCTAGGCATCAGCAGGCCTTAGGTGGTTTTGTTTTCTCATTTGGAACACTGCCAATTGCTATATGAACAAGCTAAGATCCATCTGCCAGACAATGAGAGACAGGTGACCAGGACACCTCAATAGACACATCTGAGGGCCAGCCAATTACAGACAAGTGAAAAATACAAAAATTACTTGAGTTTTTCTAGATCACCTGACATCCAGGTGACCTGTAAAATAACTGTAACAATATAAGTAAATTTAGGCAAGCTCAATCAAGATTAGTACATAGAAGCAAAACTGTTTATTGGTCCATCTTATCCAGAAACATAACAGCAATGAAAGCTCTTCTTGCTTTAAGCCACTGGGCTTTTGTCATGATTTATTACATGGCAGCAGCTAACCGATACATCACGCTACTTAGAATTGCTATCTACTCTTATCCCAGCACTCTCTTTTCAAACCCCTGTCTTTAATTTTCTTTACAGAGCTTACAAAATGGTATGATAAGTACTTTACTTATGCATGTGTTTATTGTTTGTCTTACCGGCTACATTGAAAGTTGGTAGTTTTGTGCAAAAGAAAACAATCAACCTATAGCGGATATAATAACCATGATTTCCTTTAGTCACCAACTAAGACCTAGGTACTAAGAAGGTGAATTTGAAGAGTTAGCTGGCAATTAATGAGAGAAGAACATGCCACACAATTCTAAAGTGGTAGAGTTAATAATGAGTTAGAAGCTGGCCTTTGAAAGAATGAGCGTCAGAGAGAGACATGGAGAGAGGGGGAAACGGCTATAAAAAGAAGAGTAAGAAAATAGCCTCGGTGACATTGACAAGAAAGACTTGGCTGGAAGACAGAATCTGTGGAAGAATAAAGAAAGGCAGATACTATCCTGAATTCAGTTTTTGAATTCAAAAGTTCATGGATTTAACACTGGAAAGATCCAGAGTTGTGGGATAATGACAGGGAAAAGACAAAGACTAAGAAAACTCCAGCAAAAGCCCATTAAGAGATGGATAAAGAATTTTTTTCTTCAATAATTTTCCATAAAAAAGGGGGTACAGCAGAAGCTCTATCTCCTGTACCGCCAACACTCCAAGGAAGTAGTCAGGAGATGTGTTTATTGTGGTATATTGAGGAAGCCTTCATGTTCAGGGCTGAGCAGAAAGGAAGCAGCTGGGGCAGAGCAGACTCGCAGGCCTGCAGCCCTGGGGAGGAGCTTTGTGTTTGAGACGGAATATGACGGTCAGTAAGCTGTAATACTGTCGACAGTAACAGACTGGGGCATCCTCAGAATGAAAAGTGCTAATGATGGGAGCGAGATCTTTCGCAGAGCACTGCCACTGAAGTGGTCACTAACTCCAGAAACCTGGGTAAATGAAAAGAAGATGAGCAGCTCAGGAGCCCAGCTTGGTTTCTGCTGGTATCAGGCTAAGCAGTTCTTCCACTTGCGGCTGTCGGAATGAATCAGCAAACTTGCAGTTGATAGTGAGTCTTTCTCTTGGAGACACAGCCAGAAGGCCATGAAAAGCCCTTTGGGACCTGAAGTCCCAAATGGACAGTTATCATATATACATGCATATGTGCATACACATATATTTATCAAAGACAATTTGTCACAGATAAAATATACAATTTTGTATGTCTTCTCTAGTAGCATTGCATGTCAGCACGTATCAGGTCTCTTTAAAAATAATCATCATTTTCCTCACCATTTTAAAAATAGTTTTTTCAGTTCTACAATAGCACTATCCCAAAGGAATTGTAGCACTTTTAAATTCACACTAGACAATAAGAACAGCAGGGACCAGAAGGTCCTGGGTCTGGGACACCGTCTTGGTGTCTCTACTCAGCTCACACATAATGGGAAGTGTCATTCACAAACTCTGAGCAGTCAGTCTTGGCCTGGACTATCTGTGCAAATCAGTGAGGGTGGAAGCAAGCTGTGGGTGCAGTCGGTTATGAAAGAAACCAACATAAATCAAGGGTCAAAAAATTCATGGCAAAACATGTAATTTTATGACTACAGAACATAAAGAATTCAAATTAGAGGCTCTAATAGCAACTTAGCATCTCTTAAACTAAGTACAGATAGATGATTTTTTGAAGAGCTGTGACTTAAAAAAATAAAAATAAATAAAATAATAAGGCCATTTTTAAACAGGTGCAAGTTCCATAAATGATGGTCTGTGTTCCTCAGTTCAACAATCTTGATGAAACAATACAAAATGATGGAAAAAAAGATAAAAGGGGGACAGAGTGAAGAAAAAGAAGTAAGGAAAGGAAGAGAATGAAATCAAAGTAAAACAGGAGGGAAATAAATGGATGATAAGTGAAAAAAGGGCAGAGAAGGAAAGAGAGGAGAGAACAAAAGGAAAGAAGATGGGGAAAGTTTGGCTCAAGTCTCGAGAAAAGTTTGAAGCTAGAAAATATCTGTACCCTAAGAAAAGCTTCTCTTCCATGGTATCACTGGGTAGATACAAAGCACCAACTTTTAGTTTAGAAGGTGATTTTAAACTGCTTACGCTACTTACAATCTGATGAGGAACTTCTATCTTAAATAAAAACAAAGAAAATGTCAAATGGTTTCAGATTCCGTAAATGACGCACAGGATTCCTTGAATTAACGACTCTAGTGAATAAGTAAAAATGTTAGAAAAAAATAACAAAGGAAAAGGAAGGAGAAAGAAAAGAAGAAATATGGGGAACTTTTGGATCAATTTTTATGTAAGTTTATGGATATAAAATATTTGAGCTATAAACATACGTTTGTCCTGAAGGACACTCTAAAGATACTGCAAGCATTTGAGATTGGATTCCAGCTCTGCAAAGGCCAGGGAAATGCCCAGAATTTATTTTTGTGGGAAGTCCTCAGGGACCCTACACTGAACCAAGAGACAGAGCAGATCTAATTGTAAAGTAAATATGAGGCCCCCTCCTGCAAAAAATCTTAGAACCCATCATTCCTACAACAAATAGTAGCTGATAAGAAGGTTCTGGGTTCGTAGTAGAGATGGAGAAGAAAATAAAAAACAGGATTTCCTTACGAATTTGTAACTGAAGATCCACAGTACGAGGAGTTTCACTCCAAACATGCATGGTGGGAGTGTGTCTAGAACCCTCCAAATGTAAAATTGATTGATGAGACCTCAAGTGCTAGCACCAACAAATAAAATCTTTGTTGAAGAGGTTACACACATCCTAGGTCCTCAGGAGTCTTCACAAATAATTTTTCAGAGGACAGTGCAAGAGAAAGACTAAAGTCCTAAGTCCTCAGGGAACCTCTCAAATATTTGTCAGAGGCCAATATCACCCAAAACCCAGAGACCCTTGACTTCCCAGAAAATAAGGTCACTTTAGTGTAAGTGAAATACAGCAAAAAACAACTGAGCAAAGAAGACTTCTCTTCACACTCCAGATTTGAGAATTGTGCGAGTTTACTTAAGGAAATAAATTACAAGCTTGTCATGGTCTGCAAGGTACAGAAAAGTAAAAAAAGGGGAGAGGCACTGAAACAGAACAAAATAGAATTTCCAGAACTTAGATACAAAATTACAACCATTGTTAAACCTAACTGAAGAGAGACTTCCATTTCTAAGAAAGACAAAGTAATAAAGACAAAGTTTATATTTCTGCGGGAAACAAGGAAAAAAAATTCATTAATTCAATACTGTTTTTTATTTAATGCTTAAGAAATCTGCTGCTAACAAAATGTTTTGAGGTTGGAGACCACCTACAGGCACATCAAAAGACACAACAGTCAATCCATGTGGAGGTTAAGACTGTGTCAACTTGACAACTTCCTGTTTGGCTGCTGTATCAAGTGGTAGAGTGGGACCTGTTGTGGCTTCCCACCCTGCAGCTCTATCTGTCTGCCTTCCACCACATACTTCAGGGCTACATGAACTCTCCAGCCCTATGTTGTAATTCAGTCTGACAGGACTTTTATTGTCTCTTTTTTTCTGCAAGATGTCACACTGGTGCATTATATTGATGACATTATGCTGCTTAGATCTAGTAAAGAAGAAACGTCAGTGACTGTGGATGTATTAGTCAAATATCTGCATGCTAGAGGGTGGGAAATTAATCCAACAAAAAATTCAGGCACCTTCCAACTTAGTGTAATTTCTAGGAGTTCAGTGGTGTGGGGCATGCCACAATATTCCTTCTGAAGTGAAGGATAAGCTACTACACCTGGTTGCTCTGACAACTGAAAAAGAAGCACAGTGCCTAGTGGATCTCTTTGGAGTTTGGAGGCAACATATTCCTCATTTGGGTGTGCTCCTTCTACCTATTTATCATATGACTCGAAAGGCTGCCACTTTTGAGTGGGACCCAGAACAAGAGAAGGCTCTGCAACAGGTTCAGGCTGCTGTGCAGGCTGCTGTGCAGGCTGCTCTGCCACTTGAGCCATATGATCCAGCCGATCCAATGGTGCTTGAAGTGTCAGGGGCAGATAGAGATGCTGTTTGGTGTCTCTGGAGGGCCCATATTGGTAAATCACAGCACAGACCTTTAGGTTTTTGGAACAAAGCACTGCTCTCTGCAGGTAACTACTCTGCTGAAAAACAGCCTTTGGCTTGTTACTGGGCCTAAGTACAGACTGAACACTTAACTATGGGACACCAAGTCAACATGCATCCTGAGCTACGTATCATGAACTGGGTGCTGTCTGACCCAATACAAGCAACCCAGCATTAAATGGATGTGGTATTTACGAGATCAGGCCCACACAGGACCTGAAGGCACAAGGAAGCTGCACAAAGAAGTGGCCGAAATTCTCAGGGTCTCCACTCCTGTGACATTACCTGTCATTTCCCAGTTAGCACCTAAGGCCTCAAGGGGAATTCCTTAGGACCAGCTGACTGAAGAAGAGAACACTCATGCCTGGTTTACAGATGGTTCTGTGTGATATGCTGGCACCATTCAGAAGTGGACAGTAGCAGCACTACAGCCCCTTTGTGGGACCTCCCTGAAGGATAGTGGTGAAGGCAAATCCTCCCAGTGGCAGAACTTCGAGTAGTGCATCTGGTTGTTCACTTTGTTTGGAAGAAGAAATGGCCAGATGTGTGGCTATATACTGATTAGTGGGCTGTCGCCAATGGCTTGGCTGGATAGTCAAAGAATTGGGAGGAACATGATCGGAAAATTGGAGATAAGGATTCGTGGGGAAGGGATATGTGAATAGGCCTCTCTGAATGAGCTAATGAAGTGAAGATAGTTGTGTCTCATGTGAATGCCCACCAAAGAGTGACCTCAGTAGAGGATGAGTTTAACAATCAAGTGGATAAGATGACATGTTCTGTAGGAAGCAGTCATCCTCTTTCCTGGCTTCCCCTGTCGTTGCTCAATGGGCGTATGAACAAAGTGGTCATGGTGGCAGGGGTGCAGGTCATGCATGGGCCCATATTTATGCATATTCCAAAGAAAGATTATATAACTGAACGTAGAAACTATCAAAAAATATCATTAATATCACATGCAATAAAATCTTGCTGAAGGTCATTCCAAAACTATTGCAGCAGGTCGTTGATAGAAACTAATGGAAATTCAAGCTAAATGCAGAAAAGGACATGAAACAGGGGCTATCATGGCTCAAAGTAGAGGGATCATGGCTCAAAGTAGAGGGATCATAGCTCAAAGTAGAGGGATCATGGCTCAAAGTAGAGGGATCATGGCTCGAAGTAGACAATATAAGAAAGATGTTTTGTTAACTATGCAAAAGTATTTGTGTGGATTATAACAAATTATAGGTAATGCTGCAAAGAATAGGAATCTCAGAACACTTAATTTTTTTAGTGAGGAACGTGTGTGTAGATCAAGAAGCAGTCATTAAAAAAAAAAAGAAAGAAAGAAAAAAACAAGGGGACACTGCATGTTTTAAAGTCAGAAAGGTATATGTCAGGATTGTATCCTTTTGCCATACTTGTTCAGTCTATATGCTGAAGAAATAATTCAAGAACCTGGATTATATGAAGAAGAACAAGGAATTTGGACAGGAGGAAGACTCCTTGGCAATCTGTTTTATGCAGATGATACAGCTTGCTTCCTGAAAGTGAAGAGGATATGAAACAGTTACTAATGAAGATCAAAGATAACAGCCTTTAGTATATACTACACCTTCACATGAAGAAAACAAAAATATTCAAAATTGGATGAGTAAATAAAATCACAACAAAAGGAGAAAATATTGAAGTTTTAAGGATTTCATTTTACTTGGACACAATGAATGCCAATGCAAGCAGCAGTCAAAACATCAAATGACACATTGCAGTGGGCAAATCTGAAGTGAAAGAACTCTTTAAAGTATTTAAAAGCCAAGACATCACTTTAAAGAGAAAGAATCTGACCGAATTCATGGTATTTTCAATAGCTTCGTACACACGGAGGAGCTAGGCAATGAAGAAGGAACACCAAAGATGAATCACTGCCTTTGAATTAAGGTGTTGGCTAAGCATATTGAGTATACCATGGACTTCCAGAAGAACGAAACTGTTTTGGAAAAGGTATAGACAGAAAGATCCTTAGGAGTGAGTAGAATGAGATTTAGTCTCACTTACCTTGGACATCATCAAGAGGGATCATCAACTGTATAAAGACGCTGTGCTCAGTAAATTAGAACATCAACAAAGAGGAAGATCCTGCAGAAGGTGAATGGACTCCGTGGTTGCAACAATGGTCTCTACTAGAATTTCTGACAGATAAGTCAGTGAACATAATTGTTCTAAGTACTACACACCTCATTGCTGAATTTCACTATAGTCATCTTCAAAGAGCTCCCTTAGGAAGCTATGCACTGATGCCAGTGCCTAGTCCACCCTTCACAGCAATTTTGGGATTCCTTCTGGAATGGCCATTGCACATGATGGCACAGTGGCACATCTGTGAACTTAATTGTATAGTTGTTTGTGAAGGAGTTTTTAGCCAGTAAACAAGCAACTGTATTGGGACACTCTCCCTACTCACCTGATCTGGCCTCAAAGACTTCTTTTCTTTACTCAAAGCTAAAGGGAATACTGAAAGGAAGACATTTGATGACACTCAGGACATTAAGGGTACTATGATGACAGCTCTGATGGCCAATCCAGAAAAAGAGTTTCAGAATTACTTCGAAGGATGGACTACGTGTTGCTGTCAGTTCATAGCTTCCCAAAGAGAGTACTAGAAGGTGGCTGTAGTGATATTCAGCAGTGACGTATGTAGCACTTTCTCAAGGATGAGTTTGTGAACTTAATTGGCCATCCTCGTATAACAAGGATTGCAGGGATAAACAAGGATTACAGAGATAGCACAAGACATGGCAATATTTTCTTGTGTTGTACATATGGTTGCTAGAAGTAGAATCTGACTAGACAAAACCAGCAATAACAAAAACAAGCAAAAAATTAATGACTTCCTTTTCTTTTCAAGATCCCAAAATTAGAAAAGTAAAACGGTTAGTTGATCCATAAATTCTCAAGGGGAAGAAATTTTGATGAAGATCTGACACTGTCAAACACGGAAACATGTTTTTATTACTCAGAGCTTTTGGGAGCAAGCAATAGAAACTAAACAAACCTAAACTAAGCAGAAAAAGAAATGAACAGCAAGACTCTTGCAGATTTCATTGAAAGGCTAGGGAACATGCTGCAGAATCTATACAGGAATCCAGCTGAGCACAAACAGAATCCATTAAAAAAAAAAAAAACAGGGAAAGGAACCGTAAATGATACCTCAACTATTACAGATAGAAAATGGAAAGTCCTGCGAAATCCACCTTGACTGCATACCAGTCATGGAACAAGGGATATTGAATATCTCTGTTGTGGCTATTTTGTTTGCAGATATTTTTGACTCTGTGAAGTGAGAATTAGTGAAGTTTCCACGTTAATAACTTCAATAATTGATTCTCGTGAATATATTTCCATTCCCAGAAGCTGTAACCGGTGGAAACCAAACTTATTTGTCATTGAATTGATTCCAACGCAGGGCAACTGCGTGAGTTACAGAGCAGAATTGAGCTCCGTAGGTTTTCCTAGGATGTAATCTTCATGGAAGATTCCTGTAATCTTCATGGAAGCAGGTCACTTTTCCTTTCTTCTGCAGTGACACTGGGTGGGTTCCAATCATCAACCTTCAGGTTAGTATATGACGTCAAAATATTGGTAGCATTCAGGGACCGTCAATAACTACAACAAGGAAACTAAATCATAACTATTTCTATTTATCCATAAAAGTAAAATTTTCTATATTCAATAGTTCTACCATATTAAAAAAGTAAGAAAAGTGTACCTTATGATATTTTCAACCACAATCCTGTGTTTTAAGAATGTCACCATTATATGCCATGGTTGTTTGTATAAATGTTCCCTCACTAACCCTCACCACGAGTTCAACACTACTAATAAGAGCCTTATAAAATGCTATGATGGACAGAAACTTTTGAATTACTGCATGTTCTGTTGTGTCTATTCTCAATAACAACACCAAAATAAAAGTTGAAAAAAATCTACTAAAGAGTCTTTTCTGGAGGATGGAGTCTCAGCAACATCACACAAAGAGAAGCTGTAGGACCGGAGTACCATCCAGATGCTTAGGGTTTTGCTCTGCTGTACCTCCAGTGAGATGAAACCTAGATAGAGATGGAGTTTTCTCTGCAGATGATCCACCTACTCAAGAAGACACAAAGAAAACAAACAAACAAACAAAAAATTCCTTCATCTTTCACAGTGTGAAACACACTGGGCCGTTCTCCAAGTCAGTCATGTGATCTCTCCAAGTGAACACGCAGGTTCCTATGATATCAAAACACCTGACCAAATCTGTAATAGCTTTTTAGGTGATGTTTATTCTATAATTTCCCAAAAAAGGACATCCGAAAGAAGCCACATGCCTAGCTATTTGGGAATATGAAAATATTCTAAGGAACTAGAAGACCAAGGCTTTGGGGAAGTCAGAGAAAGGGTGCATATTCGGGGCTGAGGAGAAGTGAAGCAGCTGGGGCTGTCAAGACCCATGGGCCTGCAGCCCTGGGGAGGAGGTTTGTGTTCGAGGCTGAAGCACTGTGGGAGGATAGCTATTACTCTGCTGACAGTAATAAACTGCAGCATCTTCAGCCTGGAAGCTGCTGATGGTAAGAGTGAAGTCTGTCCCAGACCCACTGCCACTGAACCGGTCAGGGACCCCGGACGCTCTGCTGGATGCATAACTGATGAGCAGTTTAGGTGCCTGGCCTGGTTTCTGCTGGTACCAGTGTAAGTAGTTACTAACACCCTGACTGGACTGGCACTTGAGGGTGACCGTTTCTCCTGGAGACGCAGCCAAAGAGGCTGGAGACTGGGTCATCACAATGTCCCCACTGGCACCTGCAATCAAAGAGGACAATTACCAAGCATAAAAATATAAATGCACTTTTTCATAGGTGCATTAAAGTACACAATTTATACAATATCCGATTCAGTGATATTATGTATTAGAACAGATAATCACCATTTTTGAACAGAGTTTAAAATGATTTGTCAACTGTACAAAAATACTACTCTAGAGAGGTTGAAGCACTTTGAATTCTCACCAGAGACCCAGAGCAATAAGGACATGAGGAACAGGTTCTGTGACACCATCTCGCTGGCCCTTCCTGCCTGATGCAGCTCAGCTCACACAACAAAGGCCCCGTTTATAAAATCTGAGCAGGTGGCCTGGGCCTGGAGGGGCCTATGCAAAGTAGCCAGTGAAATGAAAACAAATTTAATGGGCAGTAACTTTTGGAACTCAACAGCAGGCATTAACAGCCACAGTGTTGTCACAGAAAGTAAAACGGTATGACTAGAAAAGACATAGAAGTGACTTAGAAACTGTAATGTTAAGTTAAAAAACAACAACAAAAAGAAAGAAAACAATTGCAACCTACTCCGTTCCAACTCAGGGGAACCTTGTATGTTACAGAGTGGAACTGCTCTATGGAGTTTTTTTTTTTCCTCTCCTTTGCATGGAAGCAGATCACCAGGATTTTCAACTACAATATCACTAGATGTGTTTAAACTGTCAATCTTTAGGTTAGCACAAACTTCCCAAAGCACCCACAATCTAAAGCATGCATTCGGTTTTCACTTAAAGTAGTTGTATCAGTTTCCCTAAATGATGAAAAAGTAATCCTCAAATCAAGAATTGTGTGAAATAATAATAATAATAAACTAGGAAAAAAATAAAGAAAAAGCAAGAGTATGGGAAATTTCTGCCTCAATTTTTGATAAACTCTAGAGCTACAAAATATCTGACTCAACAGCACTTGGCTGGCTTGGATAGACACTTACATCTGGAAGGATAAAGACAAAACAGAAACTTGAGATTGTGTTCTAGGGCTATGTTGGAGCAGACAGGTCCAGAAATTGTCCATGCAAGAGGACTTTAGAGACTCTAGACTGAGCTAGGGCTCAGGATGGCTATAATCTCAAAGAGGATGTGAAACCAGTCATGTCTACCACAGCTAGGAATCCATCAGGTGGCTCTCAAGTCATTGTGGAAATGGACAGGAAAAACAGGCAGAGTTTCCTTGTGAAGTGATTGCACACCCACATTTCCAGAGTTTCTTTCTAGGTATGCATGGCCTAGGTCTGCCTGGAACTCTTTAATTTTAAAGTTGGTTTAAGGTAGCCCAAATAAAGTAGCTATGAGTCCGAATCGACTCAATAGTATTTTTTTTTGTGTGTGTGTGATAACTAAGGTCACTTGACCAAGTCATGGTATTTTCAGTCTCCTTATACACTAACACGGATTGAAGAAAAACTGATCTTCTTGAATTCTGAGTCTCAATATACCACAGACTGCCAGAGGCATGAACAAATCTGTATGGACAAAGTACAGCTAGAATGTTCCTTAAATCCAGGATGGCGAGACTTCATTTCTCTCACATGGGACACATGGTCAGGAAGAACCAGTTCTTGAAGGAAGACATCATGCTTGGTAAACTAAAGGGTCAGGAAAAAGTGGAAAATAGTAAACGAGATGGATTAACATGTTTATTACGATAATATTCTCAAGGATAGCAAAGATTGTGAGCATGGCTAGGACGCCAGGGTGTGTTTTCTTCTGTTGTGCACATGGTCTGTGTGATCTGGAACCTGTTTGACAAAGCTAACAGTAACATGATAATGAGCACAAATGTGATGCCACAGAAACAAAAGACAACAGGAGTCCTGATCACACTGCAGATTTGGACACTACAGGAGTTTCTGGTTTTTTTTTTTTTTTTGAGAAAGTAAATGACAAACTGTAGGACACTGAAAAGGTGATGCTTTACATTTGAAAAAGAACTGAGTACATGGAAATTACATTTACAGTTACCCAAATTTTAAAACTAAGTGGAAGAGGGACTCCCACTTGTAGGCTAGATGGAATAATGATGACAAGATTTACCCTGAAATAGAAAACAGTAAAATAAAAAAAATTAATTCATTAAAATTGATGTTTAACTATTAGCACCCTCAACTCCTAGTCTTTTAAAAGTAGCTTCAAAAAAAAAAAAAAAAAGAAAGAAAGAAAGAAAAGACAAGACAATTAATAAGAAAGCCTTGTAATTTAATTCTGAAAAATGAGCCATTGACAAGACTGTGGGTCACTGTTTTACCCCGACGTCTGTGGGTTCAGTATAAGTCAGAACAAATTCAACAACGAATGTTATTTAGTCTTAGAAAATAAGATTTCCAGGTCTTTTCTTCCAAAACCTCGTGGGTAGATTCGAACTGCTCATTTTTCAGTAAGCAGTGCTGCACAAAACATTTGATCCACATCATTAGTTGAATCTTACTTTTGGACAGAGAACTCAAGAAAATAGGTGTCACTGCCATATTCAAAAAGAAGTCAGAACAGAGCAACCTACAAGATTCTCTACCACAATCCTGTGCTCTCAGACTTTCACCAACATGCTCCCTGGCTCCTGGCGTAAATGTCTTCTTTCCACAACCTCACTCTGGGCTCAGCCTTGCTAATATGAGCCTCATAAATACAGACTTCTCTGGAGGGTGGAACCTGAGGACATCACAGTCGAGAGAAGCTGCAGGATGGTGATGCCGTCCAAATCCTGAGGCTCCTGGTCTACTCTGTTCCAGGTGAAAGTATATTAGCAAAACTAGAGATGGAATTTTCTCTCCAGAGTAATCCGTCCATTCACCGTAAAACTTTAAACAGGAGACTTGAAATAAGTGCTACGAGCAATACAGGTCTGTCCACCTGTCACAGACTATTCTTGGTTTGACTGTTTACCCTCTCCCTGGTGGCATGGCAACTCAGCAGCATCCACATGTGCCTGTCATTGCAGATTCCTGCCAGCAGATGGCCGTAGCATAGACTCCATCATCTCCTTAGGAGACAGCAGCTCCATCACCTGAAGGGGCCATCAGAATCTCCTCTACATGGACTTGAGACACCAGAAGAGTGTGGGCAGACTCCTAAGGCTATCATTTACAACAATTCCAGCTGTGTTGATGGGGTGCTGTCCGCTTTGGTGACAGTGAATCAGAGGCCAACTTGACTTTCACCATCAGAAACTTCACATCAAAGATAATGCAACAAATACTGTGTTCTAAAATCAAGAGTCCTTTTGAGGACAGTGGGATACAAAATATTATCCTCTCACCAAGAGAGAAGTGGGAAAAGCATCCCACTTACTAGTCACTGTCACAGAGACTGGTTTATTTTATTTTTTAATTTGATCATGACAAAGGCTTGGCATGACATACTCAATTTATTGGCAGCTGGACCTCCTGTGGCTCCAAAAGACAGCAGGCCTCCTGCTCTTGCCGCTCACTTCCTTTTAGTTTGTTCTCGTGTCTCACTCTGGGCTTCACTGTGTGGTCTTTTGCAATCCCATCTGACCGTCTCTAACCTGACCGTGACCATACTCTCAAACACTTTTACCCCTTATATGGAACACAGCCTCCTCCCTAAGCCAAAAGCTAGAGCCACAATCCACTGAGCGTTGTTATCCCTACTTCCCCAGTCAAGTTTTATTTCAGAGAGAACATCTCAGAAATTAGAAAATACTAGATCCCTGCTTGCTCTTGTATAAAATCACTGCAAGTTATGTATTTCCAAACGAATTTTAATGAGAAAGACTCAGTATGAACTTCAGAAAAGAAAGTAAGTTACTTTCATCATAAGAAAAAATTAAAATCCCGTGTCTGCTCTTTTTTCTTTTGTAGGAATCAGAATTTTATCTTTTTCTGAAATGAAGTTCTTAACAAATTGATTTTGGTTGTGTCTTAACCCCTCACATTCCCATTCCCTACCTCTTGTTGTAAGGCGCCATAGAGTTGATTTTCCACTTATAACCATTTTAAATTCCATGATTCTCCTTTATAATAATGTCTTGACAAAATCAAGAACTGCTTGCCTCCTCTTTTATTTCGTATCATTGATCTTGAAATATCTGAACCCTGGGAAAATCTCCACCCTCCATTTAACTGTTTCCATGTCCCTAATATGGCTGGAAAAAAAATTTTATCCTGATTCATCTCACCATAAATTTGTGTACATTACTTCATGATAGCCCTTAATCCTGCCTCACAATTGTATCTTCATTTACCATTCTCTACTCTTTCTCTATTTTTTTTTTTTTTTTTGGAGGTTTAACACCTACTTCTCATCCTCCCTTTGAGCAAATGACCTGATTCCTGTTTCCTGGAAAAGCTTCCACCATCTCCCCTCCTAAATCTTCTGATCCACAGACATCTACATCCCAAATCCATCCTTGCTTCCTTCCTTCCTTGCTTCCTGGCTTTGAACCTTCCATCCTTCTGTTCTTCCATCCTTCTTCCTTGCTTCCTTGCCTCCTTGCTTCCTTCCTTCCATCCATTACTGTAGACAAACAGACAGCTCTCCTCTCTGAGGTCAGTCTCTCTGCTCCTGTATTGCTGTCCCACACAAGGGCATTTCTCACCTCTCTTTTCTGAATGATCCATGTTCCCCTCACTTTAGCATCATTCTCATCAGCATGAGACATCCTTTTTAAAAACTCTCCTGACTTTCTATCTCCCTCCACTTATGTCTGCTTTCACTCCTCTGCTGTACCTTAAAGCTCATTGAATGACTTGATTCTAAACCTCAAAACCAAACTGTGTCTTCTCATACTCCCCTGTGCTCCCTCCACTGAACTGCTCAACCCCAGACTATCTCTCTTTAGAATCTGGCACTCTTTAAAGACTAGAACCCTGCTAGAGATGAAGACAGAAAATATCACCACTGAATTTGAACTGCAGCTGTAAGGGACAATGGCTAAGAATGAGCTATTGGTCGAGCCTTCTTCCCAAGATTTTTGTTAAAGGTAAATGCCTGGAATGTAAAATTTGGACAAGAGCCATTAGACCATCAGTATGTTATCCTGATTCTCTGGTTGTAAATGAATGTGTTGTAATCTTACCTATGTGCCCTTCCATTGATAATTTGCAAGAACTAAATTAATTTACACATGGTAAGCTTGAGTATCTCTTTGCTTAATTTAAAATAAAATTTCATGGGACAAAACTCTCCTGTTTATTACTGCATTATGGAAAATAAAACTCAAATCTTTACAGCAGCCTTAAAAAATCTTACACAGTAAAGACTTGCATTATTTCTTTGGCTTTGTCTCCCTCTACTCTCTGCTTTGCAAATTTACTTCAGAAAAACTGGTTTCTTTGCTTCTTTTCCAACATACTGGTAACATTTCTGCTTGAAAAATGTAGTACTTTCACTCCAGAACTCTTTTGACTGGAGAGATTTCTACATTATTCACTAACCAAAAGTAAAGCTTTGATCAAATTGTACCTTCAGGGCAGCCTTCCCATCCCCATCTGTTTTAGAGCAATTGAAAAAATCACCCCAAGATTTTATCCTTTCATGTATATGAGCATTTTGTAATGTAACTTTCTAACTCCTTCTACCAAGAGACAGGCACTACTTGCCCCCCCATTAAACATGACCTGTTTGTTTGAATTGTATTGATAGTTAACATGCAGCAAAAGAGACACTGTGCCAGCACTGTGGCTAGACTTCAGTAGTCCTTAGGTAGTCTTACTTTCTCTTTTGGAATCCCGATAATCACTATGAGAACAAGCTAAGAGCTGGCAAATGTCATCAGATTACCTTAATGGACCCATCTAATAGTCAACAATCTGTAGGCATGTGAATGATGGGAGGGACCTGAGACTTTCTAGATCAGTTAACATTCAGTGGATCTGTCAGATTATTGTAATAGCATAGGCAATTTAGGCAATATTAGACAAGAGTCAACTATTTAAAGAGAACTGTTTATTGCTTCATTTCCCCAAAAAACATAACAGCAATGAGAATTCTGGTTTAAAGCCACTGGAGTTTTGGTGGGTGGTTTATTACGTGGCAGTAGCTGTTAGATTGTCCTACTTTGCATTGCTACACACTCCTATATCAGCCCAACTTTTCTGTCTCTTTGTCATATTGTAGTGGCTTGCAAGTTTCTGTGATGCTGGAAGCTACACCACTGCTGCTGAGACAGTAGCAGGGTAACCTGTGGTGGACAAATTTTAGCTGAGCTTTAAGGCTAAAACTGACTAGGATAAGGACCTCATAAACCACTTCTGAAAAGAATTAGTCTGTGGAAGCCTTATGAATAGTAGTGGAACATTGTCCAACATAGTGCCAGAAAATGAGACCTCCCCAGGTTATAAGGGACCAAGAGACTTCCAGGGAAAAAGTGCCTCCTCAAAGTAGAGTTGAACCTAGTGCTACCAATGGAGTAAAGCTTTTGAGATCTTTATTTGCTGATGTGGTATGATTCAAAATGAGAAGAAACAGCTGCAACATCTGTTAATTGGAATGTGGAATGTACAAAGTAGAAACCTAAGAAAATTGGAAACCATCAAAAATCAAACAAAACGCAGAAACATCAATATCATACACATCAATGAGCTGCAATAGGCTGGTATTGGCCATTTTAAATCATACAATTATACGGTTTACTATGCCACGGATGAAAACTTGAAAAGGAGTGGTATTACATTCATTGTCAAAGAGAATATTTCAAGATCAGTCCTGAAATGATGCTGTCAGTTGATAGATAATATCCACACACCTACAAGGAAGGCTACTGACTACAACTATTATTCAAATTTACACATCAACCACTAAGGCAAATGATTAAGAAATTGAAAATTTCTACCATCCTCTACAGGCTGAAATTGATCAAACATGCAATAAGGATGTGTGGTAATTGGAATTCAAAAGTTGAAAACACAGAAGAAACATCAGTAATTGGAAAATATGGCCTTGGCCATAAAAATGATGCCAGGGATCACACGATAGAATTCTACAAGACCAATGACTTCTTCATCGGAAATGCCTTTCTCCATCAACATGAATGGTGGCTATACACATGAATCTTGCCAGATGGAGTACGCATTAATCAAATGGAGTACATCTATGGAAGGAGACGATAGAAAAACACAATGTTAGCAGTCAGAATAAGATCAAATACTGACTATGGCAAAGATCATCAGCTGCTTATATACAAGTTCAAATTGAAGCTGAGGAAAATTAGAACAAAATTACGAGAGCTAAAGTACAACGTGGAGCACATATCACCTGAGTTTGGAGACTCTCTCAACAGCAGATTTGATGTGTTGAACTTTAAAGACTGAAAACCAGATGAGCGGTGGAATGACATCAAAGACATCATCCATGAAGAAGGCAAGAGGTCGCTAAAAAGACAGGGAAGAAGGAAAAGACCAAATTAAATGTCAGAAGAGAATCTGAAACTTACTCATGAACACTGAATATCTACAAGGTCTGACAAGTAAGTTCTCAAACTCATCCTAGAAAAAAGCACTACATACCTCATGGCTGAACATCACTATGCCAAGTGCCGTCAAGTGGTCACCTTCAGAGTACTCCGCTTAGAAAGCTGCGTGCTGATGCTAACGCTTAGTCTACCATTTAAAGCAGTTTTGGAATGCTTCTTCTGGAATCGCCATTAGAGTTATCATTGTATTACCCTTGATGTCCTTATTGTCATCAAAATGTCTTCCTTTCAATATTTCCTTTATCTTCAGGTAAAGAAAAAAGTCATTAGGGGTAGATCAACTAAGTAGGATGGGTGTTCCAATATAGTTCTTTATTTTACTGGCTAAAAACTCCCTCACAGGGAATGCCTTGTGAGTTGCTGCATTGTCTTCATGCAAGAGCTGTGAATTGTTGGCACAAAGTTTAGGTCGTTTTCGATAAACTTATTCATGCAGACTTGGTTTAACTGTCAGTTTGGTACAGATTCATAACGAATAACCCTCTGATGTCAAGAAAGGTTAGCAACATCATTTTGACTCTTAATTTGGACTGACAGAATTTTTGGTCATGGAGAATCGTCTGACTTCCATTGTGTACTCTGATGTTTTGTTTCAGGGTTGTATTGGAATGCTGATGTTTCATCATCAGTGATAACACGGTCCAAAAACATTGCCTTGACTCCCTAAAAAGTCTTGGCAAGCTTTGAGTCTCCTTTGCTTTTGTTCACTGGTGAGTTCCTTCGGGAGCACTTTTGCACTTGTCTTTCTCGTGACAAGATTTTCAGTTAAGACTTTTCTGTTTCCCTACCGATGTTTACTTGGTCTGCCATGCTTTCACAGTCAGCTGATGATTTTGACACACAACTTGATGAATTTTTGCCATGTTTTTGTCAGTTCTGCTCTTTACTGGCCACTAGGACCTCTCTTCATCTGCAACACTTCCTTTCCCCACAGAAAAATGTTTAATCCTTTTTTACACTAACATTTCCTTCATGGCATTACCCCAGCAAGCTTGCAGTAACGTGTTGCTGATTTCACTTCCACTCTTGCCAAGTTTTACAAGAAATTTAATGCGTATTCACTGCTCTAGTTTAAGCTGCTACATTTTGCTGACAGCACACTAAAACAGGCAACCACAATAATGAATGCCACTCAGCAAGACACCACCACTTGTTGACACAAACATGGCTGTAAGGCACTGATGTACCAAGAATGGAAACCTCACAGATTTGTTTGTATGGTGCTGCCAACAGAAGTACAGAGTGGGAAGTTCACAAACTTAATTGTCAGCCTTGTATTCCTAAGAAAGTTGACCCAACTGAATGCAAATATTATTGAACAATGTCATTAATATTACACACAAGTAGTTTTTGTAGTGACACAATTCAATCCTTGACAAGATAGAAAAAGAATAATGAAGGGTGAATCACAGAAAATGGCAGGTTCTCAAAAATAGAAACGAATACTTAAAGGTCAACGTGCTAGGCATCAGTGAGCTGAGATGGACTGCTGTTGGTATTGAATATATCCTACCAAAATAGGACCTATCACACGAATACATACATGCATATCCATTTTTGTTGCAGCACTATTCACAACAGCAAAAATGTAGACATACTCTAGGTGCCCATCAACAGAGGAATAGATATACAAATTACGTATTCACACAACAGAATGCTACATAATGATAAACAACAATGATGAATCCAAGAAACATACATGGATGAAACTTAAAGGTATTATGTTGGGTGAAATTAATCAGTAGGAAAAGGAGAAACATTGTGTAAGACCATGAGTATAAAAACTCAAGAAAAGGTTAAAACACAGAAGAAAATATTCTTGGATGGTTACAAAGGTGGGGAGGAAGGGGTAGGTGTATTTATTAACTAGACAGTAAATACAAGAATTACTCTAGGTGAAGGGAGGGACCACACACAATATAGGCAAACTCAGCATCATTTGACTAAACCAAAAGGTAAGGAGTTTCCTAAATACAACCAAAGACTTCGAGGAACAATCAATGACCAGGGAACTGGGGATCACAGTTTCAGGGGACATCTGGGTCAATTGGCACAATATAGTTTATTAAGGAAATGTTCTGCATCCCTCTTTGCTGAGTAGACTCTGGGATCTTACTAGTTAACCAGTAGTTATCCGAGATATATCAATTGTTCTCAAGTGACCTAGAGCAAAGGAAAATAAAGAACATGAAAGACACAAAAAAAGCAGAACAGTCCGCATGAATAAGAGATTCCAAAAGTCTGAGACAAGAGGAACCAGAAGGTGCCAGGCTACCACAAATGGCTGAGCTCATGGAGAATATAACAAAGGATCTTCAATGGAATAGAAGAAAGGTGGGTCTAGAACTCAATCTAGTTAAAAAGAGCAAATCGTCTCATCTTACTGAGACTGGAAGAACCCTGGAAAAAATTGCTCTGGACTCTCTGTTAGCCCAGAACTGAAACCATTCCCTAAACCAACTCTTCATAAAAAAACTAGACAGGATTATAAGACATTAAATGATACTCATGAAGACTATGCCTCCTATCTCACATAGATATATGAAACAAAAGGCACAGTTCCTGCCTAGAGGTGAGATGAAAAGGCAGAATAGGGAAGAAGCTGGTTCAGTGGACAAAGAAAATCCAAGGTGGAAAGATGCAGTGTGCTGTCACATTATAGACGGAGGAAATGGGCTCACCAATCAATGTGTGTATAAGTTTTTGCATGTAAAACTTATATAAACTGAAAACTATCACTGAAAGCACCATAAACAAGGAATATTTTTGCATTCTCATGTATGATAGCCAACCAGAATCAACCTATTAAAACTGAGTTGATTTCTACTCATAGCAACATGTATCACAGGAGAGAAATGAGCTCCATAGGGTTTTCTGGGCTGTAATTTTCATAGAAAAAGATCACCAGGCTTTTCTTCTAATGCCCTGAGTAGTGGGTTACAACTATTAACTTTTATGTTAGTAGCCCAGCATAAACTAATTGCTCATCTAGTGATCTTTGGAGCTACAACAGGGAAATTAAAATATGCTTATGTCCATCGGAGAATTCCCCAAAATAGTACTTATTGTGTTCATGTAGTATAACCATATTCACAGAGTGAAAAAGGTGCAGCTTAGAAGATCTTTCACCACGAGCCAAGAAAGTACAGATTATACTCCCTGGTTGTTTGCATAGATGTCTCTTTGCAATACCCTACTCCGAACTCAGTCCTGGTGACCTAAGCCTCGTGAAAAGCCACAAAAGATAGAAACTCTGGGATCAGTGTAAGCTTTGCTATTTGTAATCTCATAAAAAAAAAAAAGAAAGAAAAGAAATTCTATGAAAGGGTGCCTTTCCTGGGGGTGGAGTCTGAGTGACATCCAATAAAAAGAGCTGAAGGACAGGGACACCATCCAGATTCTCAGGCTTGTGCTCTGCTGTGTCCCAAGTGAGAAGGAACCTCAAGATGAACTTTTCTCTCCGGAGTGGTCCTCCTACTCAGATAGGTCTACAGTCTGAAATAAGAAATGAAATAAATGCTACAAGCCACACAGTCCTGTCTGCTTATTCCAGCTGGTTTGATTTCCCTCCTCCTCGTGATGGCAGAGTGTCTCTGCATCATTATTCTGGGTCTGTCATTTTAGGTTCCAGTTCAATAGCTGCCAGAACACCTGGATGTCTCCCCTGGAAAGAAAGTCTCCGTTGGCTGCAGGGAGAATCTTATCTACACTGACTGGAAACTGTACTGGCATCAGCAGAAGCCTGAGCAGGGACCTGCCAACCTCAGTTATCACTCTTCCTCCATGTGTGTTGTGATGATGCTGAACAGATTTCACAGCACTTTCAGACTAACATGGATTAGAAAGAAAGGCCTGGTGATTTATCTCTGAACAACTGGACAGTGAAAACCCTATGGATCACAACAGTCAGAACCCATTGTGCATGGTGTTGTCATAAGTCAGGGATCCACAAGGGGCAACTAACAGGAAGAAACCATGATTTCCTTCAGTCACCAAATTAAAATTGAGTACCCAAGGGATAATTTAAAAGGGCTTTGACAACTAACAGAAAAAGAACATGGAAAAGCTGACATGTATTTCTAGAGTGACAGGATAATGGATTAGAAACTGGCCTCAGAAAGGATGAATGCCACTGAGAGAAATAGAAAAGAGGAGAAAAGGACAGTGAAAAGGGAGTTTAGGGCAGGAAAAGACCTTCGTTGATATCAAACAGGAAGGCTTGGCTGGGAAACAAGGTTGATGGGAAGAAAAAGTCAGAGAGGAACAGTAACTTCCACGAGGGAAATTTTAAATGTGAAGGGACCACGTTTAATACAGGATTAGGTCCAGAGTTGTGAGGGGTAATTGTACAACAAAGAAACAGTCCAGGAAAAGAAGGAATTAAAAAGGAGACATTCACGGGTCAAGAAATCACAGAGAAGAGAGCGCTAACCTTTCAGGGTGTAAAACACACTGAAAATTTCTCCAAGTCAGGTAATCTATCTTTCCTATGATATTAAAAAAACAGACAAAAAATATAAAAAAATTTTAGGGCATTTTACTTCTATCATTTACCACCAGAAGTCCCCAGAGTTCTACAAATACTAAGAATTAGTCAGAAGATGTGAACTTTAGGACAGGCAAAGGAAGCGTGCTTGTTCAGGGCTGAGCAGAAAGGAAGCAGCTGCAGCAGAGAAGACCCACGGGCCTGCAGCCCTGGGGAGGAGGTTTGTGTTCGAGGCTGAAGCACTGTGGGAGGAGTGTTATAATACTGCTGACAATAATAAATTGCGGCATCTTCAGCCTGGAAGCTGCTGATTTTGAGAGTGTAGTCTGTCCCTGACCCACTGCCACTGAACCGGTCAGGGATCCCAGATGCTCTGCTATTTGCATCATAGATGAGGCGTTTAGGAGCCTGTCCTGGTTTCTGCTGGTACCAGGCTAAGTAGCTACTAATACCCTGACTGGACTTGCACTTGATGGTGACCGATTCTCCTGGAGATGCAGCCAAAGAGGCTGGAGACTGGGTCATCACAATGTCCCCACTGGCACCTGCAATCAAAGTGGACAATTACCAAACATTAACGTATACACACACTTTTTCCCAGGTACATTAAAGTACACAACTTATACAGCAACATCTAACAATATTGCATATTAAAACACAATTGATTCCACTTAGCAAATACTCATCTTTTCCCACCACAGCTTAAAATCACTTGTTAGCTGTACAGTGATGCTACTCTGGAGGGATTGAAGCACTTTGAATTCTCACCAGAGGCCCAGAGCAGCAGGGACAGGAGGGACAGAGTCTGTGGCACCATCTTGCCGCTCCTACCTGCCTGATGTAGCTCAGCTCACATGGCAAAGGCTGTGTTTATAAACTCTGGGCAGCCAGCCTGGGCCTGGAGAGGCCTATGCAAAGCAGTCAGTGAACTGAAAGTCAATTTCATAGGCAATAAGTTGTGAAACTTACCAATATACATTAAGAGTCACAATTTTACCACAGAAAGTGTAATTTTACGACCACAAAAGAAATATAAGTGACTTAGAAGCTCTAAAATCAAGTTGAAAAACCAGGCTAACAAAAACCTATTGCAGTCCAGTCCTTGAAAACTGATGGAGACATCATGTATTACAGAGAAGAACTGCTTCAGTGGGTTTTCTTGCTTGTGTGCTTTACACAAGGAGATCACCTGGCTTGTCTTACACTGTACCAAGTCAGTTCAAACTGCCAACTTTTAGGTCATGAGTTATAACAAACTGCTTGAGTCACCCATGATCTAAAGAATATCTTCAGTTTTAGCTCAAAAACAGTTTTAAATGGTTTTAGGTTCCATAAATTGTAGACCAGTTTCCTAACAAATCAACAATTTATGAAATAACAAAATACTGGATGGGGTGGGAGGGATAACAAAAGAAAGATTGTGAAATTTCTGCCTCAATTTCTGGTTAGAAAACTATATATAGGTAGAAAACATCTGAACTCTAAAGACTTTCAGAAACCCAACCTTGGAAACCCTATGGGGCAGTTCTACTTAGTCCTACAGGGTTGCTGTGAGTTGGATTCAACTCAGCAGCAGTGAGTTTGCTTTGGTTTTGGTAAAGATGCTTTTATCCTGTAGGATTCTTTAAAGAAATAGCAAACACCTAAGATTGAATTCCAGGATTATGCCGCAGCCAGCCAAGTGGAAGACAGAGCCAAATATTAAAGCGTTCAGGGACTCCATGGAGCTAGTTTCCAGAAGGACTCTAATCTCAAAGGAAATGTGAACTAAGTACAAAGTGGATGTTATCAAGGCCACCACAGCTAGGAACTGATGAGATGGCTGAAGATTCATGATGGAAATGCACAGGTGAAAACAAACAGGGTTTGCTGATGAAGCTGTGATTGAACAACGACCTATGAAGGAGTTGCATTCCAGGTGTGCATGGCCACAGTGTGCACAGAACTCTTCAGTGCTGACTCTGGTTTATTGTGGCCCAGCTGGCAGAGCCGACTAATGGGAGTCCCTCTGGAAGAGCGCACACCCATCCTAAAGGTTCAGAACATCTCACCAATGATTTTTCAAAGGTCAATACCACTAAGAAGCAATAGATTCTTAACATCCAAGAACAAAAGAAAATAAATATAACCTGTTTTTCTGAAAGCACATAGGATTTGAAACACTCACTGATGAAGATCACTGACAGCCTTCAGTATGGATACAACTCACATAAAGAAAACAAAAACCACTATGACTGCACCAGTAAGGAACTTTATCCTAAAGGAAGAAAATGCTGAAGTTGTCAAGCATTTCAGTGTATTTCATTCCACAATGAATGTAGTAAAAAATCAAATGTATGACATTGAGTAGATTAGCTGCAAAAAACCTCTTTAAAGTGTTGAAAAGCAAAGATGTTACTAGGAGCTATGGCTGTTAAACAAAAGGTCTGCAGTTCAAATCTGCCTGGTGCTCCCTGGAAATACTATGGGGTAGTTCTACTCTGTCCTTCAGGGTTGCTATGATTCAGAATCAACTCAGTGGCAATGTTTCTCTCCCTTTCCCTCCCTCCGTCTCTCCCTCAATCCCTCCCTTCCTCCCTCTCTCCTTTCCTCCCTCCCTCCCTTCCTCCCTCTTTTCCTTCCTTCTTTCCTTTCTCTCTCTCTTTTTCTCTCTTTTGTCTTTTTTTATCACTAGAAAGAATAACATGTGCCTCACCAAGTAATGGTATTTTTAGTCTTCTTGTATACATGGGAAAGCTGAGCAATGAATAAGGAAGACTGAAGAAGAATTGATGTTTTAAATTATGGTTTCAGATAATCCATGGACTGCCAGAGAATGAACCAATCTGTCTCAGAAGGACAGCCAGAACATTCCTTGGATTCCAGGATGGTGAGACTTCATCTGTCTTACTCTGGATGTATTTTCTGGAGAGACCAGTTTGGAGGAGGAGGTGAGTCTTGTTAAAGAAGAGGTTCAGCAAAAATGAGCAAAACCCTAAATGAGGTGGATTGACACATGGCTGCAACAATGTTCTCGAGGGTAGTAAAGATTGTGAGGATGGCTTAGAGACAGTGAGCATTTTGTTAGGTTATACATATGGTGATTAAGAGTTGGAACCAATTTGCTGGTACCTGAAAACGACAGCAGCACGATATGACTACCAGCGTGATGCAACAGAAACAGCAGAGACCAGAAACAGTTCTGCTCACACGTGAGTAATGCACTTTATATGAGTTTTATGTATTTATTTTAAGAAATTAATAACCAAAGTGCAGGAAAATAAAGAGTACAGTTCAAATATGAAAAAGAAGCAACTGCAATTCTCAAAATCAGGTGTACACTCACCAAGATTTTAAAGTTCAGCTCATAAGAGATTATATAAGTAGATCAGATAGAATAACAAAAACAGGGCTCACCCTCACAACCAAAAACAAACAAACAAAATTAATTAATTCAAACACCCGCAGCTCCTACTTCACCAAAAGCAGCCTCAGGAAAGAAACAAAGAAAAAAAATCCTGGCCGTCTACTTGTGACCAATCAGTCATTGACAGCACTGTGGTTCACATTTCTGTTCTGACACACTGTGCTCACATAAGTCAGAAACAACTCAACGACAAACAGCTTTTAATTCTACAAAAGAAGATTGCCAGGCCTTTCTTTCAAGGCCCAATTCGTACAACTGAGCTGCTAACCTATTGGTTAGTAGTCCAGCCCAAAACATTTGTTCCATGACACTAGTTAAGATTAGTTTGGTGCAAACAATCCAAAATAATGGGTGCTCATGACTGCGTTATTCAAAAAGAAAAGAGCAGCCATAGGATTTCTAACCACAACCATGGGTTTTGGCGTGAACGTCCTCTTGGCGCGATCTGCCTCTGGGCTCTGTTCTTCTGGCCTGAACCTCGTAGAGTCTTTTCTGGACATTGGAACCTCAGCAACCTCACCTAAGAGAGAAGCTGCAGGCTAGAGATGCCTTCCAGGTCCTCAGCCTCTTCTTTAATCTTGTTCCAGATGAGGGGATATTTGCAAAACTAGACATGGAGTCCTTTTATCCAGAGTAATCCTACCATTAATGTCTAAAATTTTAAAGTGAGATGTAAAATAACTGCCACAAGCCATACAGGCCTGTCCACCTATCACAGGCCGTTTTGGTTTGGTTGTTTCTTCTATCCTTGATGGCACAAGGCGGCCGCAGGATCTCTGTGTGCCAGTCATTGCAGGTTGCTGCCAGCAGATGGCGATAACACAGCCTCCAGCAGACTGGCACAAAGTTTGCATTTGCTGAAGGACAAGTCCAGAGTCTCTCTACACAAGGTGTGGGTATAGATTCCTAAGGCTCTCCTTTACCACACTGCCACCAACATCGATAAGGAGGGGCCACCTGCTTCAGTGACACTGGAGCTGAAGGCAATTTAACTCTCATCATCTGCACCATTAGATCAAGAGTTTAGAACAAAGGACTGTCTTCCGAAATCAAAAATCGTCTCATGATAATGTGACCCCAAATACAGACCTCCTACCAAGGCAGGTGTAAGAGAAGGGTCCCACTTACTAGGCAGTGTCACAGAGACGGCTGGGTTGTATTTGCTTGTTTTCATGACTCCCAAACTTAGCATGAATTAGTCAAAAAATCGGCCGCTGAGCCTTCTCTGGTTCCAGAAGACAGCAGGTCCCTTGCTGTTCCTGCTCATTGCCTTTCCACCTGCTCTCAGCCCTTCCTCTGGGCTTCACGACATGGTCATTTGCAGTCCCATCTGACCCTCTGTGACCTGACTTTAATAAACATGACTCCCAAATGCCCTTATGGCTGTCTTGAACAGAACAAAGGCTGGAGCCATGATCCCGCAGCATTCTTATCCCTGATTTCCACTCAAGTTTATTTCAGAGAAAATACTAGGTCCCTGCTTGTCATTGCATAAAAGCAGTGCAACTTATATTTTCCAAAAAATATTTTAACAAACAAAATTACTGGTATAAAACTAAGGAATAGAAAATAAGTTATTTTTAATATCAGGAAAATTTTAAAACATAGTCTCTACTTTTTTTTATATTTGTATGACTCATAATTTTACCATTTTTCTAAGAAAAAAGTTTTTTTTTTAACACATCTATTTTGGCTGTCTCTGAACCCCTTACATTCTCATTTCCCTGCTTGCTGTTGTTAGGGGTCATTAAGCCAATTTTATATCCACACCCATTTTAAATTCCAAGATTCTCCTTTGTAATAACACCCTGACTGAAACCAAGAACTCCCTGGCCCCTCTCTTTGTCATCACATTTATCAGGAAACACCGTGGGAAGAACTCCACCCTCTGTGTAGCTGCCTCCTGGTCCCTAAATGTGGCTGGAGAGAAACAATTCTGTTGCTGGGCATCTATGTTTCAAATTTATCATTTTTTGGTGGCATTCTTCCATCAGTATGTGTCTCCCTTCCACTCCCGTTCCTGAGAACAAGGTTTCCGTCAGAAATTTGTTACCACCCTTAATATAACAATAATAGCCTGAAGAGTAGTTAATACAGTGTCAATTAATACATAATAAGTTTTATCAAGGTTACATAAAAATATAAGAAAAAGTTAAAAAATTTACTTATGTGATTCTTTTTTCAACTTTAGAAATAAGGAATATAAAATGGTTTGTAAAAACATAAATACTGAAAAGGAAGGAACTTTGATAACTATCAATGATTGTCAAATATGGAAACATCTTTTCATTCAGACCTTTTGGTTGTAGATAACAGAAATTAACAAAGTCTAACCTAAGAAGAAAATGAAATGATTATCAAATGACTTATAGATTTATTGGAAATTCCAGGGAACTTGGTGTAGAAATTTATAGGAAACCAACTAGCATTAACACAGTCCATTGTAAATCAGAAAAAGAAATGGTGTATGACCCAACCATCACCCCAGATAGACAGTGCACAGTCCTACTGATTCCACCACAACTGGACAGCAATCATGGAACACTGGGTGTGGGAGGGCTCGGTGCTGCCATTCCGTTTATAAACATTTCTGAATCTGTGAATAGAATGTCATTACAATTTCCACAGGAATAGTTTCAACAACAGCTCTTCAAGAATGTATTTAAATTCCTCAAAAGAATAACGTACCAGAACTAAACCCATTGCCATTGAGTTGATTGTGACTCGTGGCCACCCCTTGTGTTACAGAACAGAACCGAGCTCTACAGCATTTTCTGAGATGTAGTCTTCATGGAAGCTGATCACTGGGCCTTTCTTCTGTAGAATCTAGTTACCACCTTTAAGGTTAAATGTGTACAACCTGGGGATCTTCAGCAACTACAACAGGAGAAATAAAACACAACTATTTTCATTAACAAATACACAGAAATATTATTTACCATATTCAAATAGTACTGCTACATTCACAAAGTAAGAACAGTAGAGATTACAAGATTTTAACCACAAGCTTGTGCTCTAAGAATTTCACCTTTAACACTCCATTGTTCTTTGCATAAATGTCCCCTTCCACACACCCCTCCTTGAGTTCAGCCTTGCTGAATTGAACATCATAAGAAACTGTAAAGATGGAAACAGTTGAATGAGTGTATGCATTGCTGTGTATATTCTCAAGGACAAACAATTCACAAAAACAAAGCAGTGAAGGAAGTTTTCCTGGGATGTAGTGTCTGGACAACATAACAAAAAGAGAAGGTAGAGGGCAGGGGCACTATCCAGATGCTCAGGCTCCTTGTGTACTGTGTCCCAGGTGAGATGAAACCCAGACAAGGAGTTTCTTTCAAGGGACACTCCCACTCAGATAGATCTACAATTTGAAATTACATACAAAATAAACACTACAAGCCACACAGGCCTGTCCGCTTGTCCCAGTTGGGGATCATCCTGGTTTGATTTTCCTTCTCTCCCTGGTGGCCCAGCATCTCTGCACCCTCCTTGTGTGCCTCACATTTTAGGATTCAGTGGACAGATACTGCTCAGCAGAGTCCAGAATTTCTGGCATCTCCCCAGGAGATCAAGTCTCCATTAGCTGCAGGCCCTGTTAGGGTCTCACCTACAGTCACTGGAAACATTACTTGGGCTGGCATCAGCATGAACCCGAAGAGGGTCCTGGGGGGCTGATTCACCACCTCGCTTCCTCTATGTGTGTTGTTGTGATGCTGTGCAGGTTTCAGCAGTCCTTGCACACTAACGCAGACCAGAAGGAAAGGCCTGGTGATCGACTTCTGACAAATCAATCATAAAAGCCCTCTGGATCACAACTGTCACATCCCATGGCACATGGGGTTGTCACAAGTCAGGTTTTGAAAAGATGAAAACTAACAAGAACAGCAACAAAAGAATCATGAATTCCTTGGGTGACTGAACTAAACTTGGTACCAAAGTGATAAAGTCTAACCGACAACTGATGAAGAATGAAGATGGGAAAGCAGTCACCTATTTCTGGAGGGACAGGGTTAAAGCAGTAGGGACTGGCCTTTGAAGGAATGAGGTGCACGGAAAGAAATGGAGAGAGGAGGGAAGGGCAGTGACCCCGTCATTGACATTGACCATGAAAGCTTGTCTGGAAAACAGGGTCCGTGGAGGGTAAAGTAGGAGAGGAGGACTACCTTCTGTGAGGGAGAGTTTAAATATGAAGGGCCCACGTTTAATACTGGGTTAGGTCACCATGAGTCGGATCTGACTTGAGGGCACTTGGCTTGGCTAGGTGCAGATTTGTGTGGGGTAAGTAATTGCAGAGGAAGGAAATAGTCCATGAAAACAAGGAAATAAAATGGGATTGTTTCAGAGCAAAGAAGGCACAGAGAAGAAACAGCTGACTTTTTCAGGGTGTAAAATGCACTGGAAACGTCTCCATATCAATCACACGATCTCGCCATGTAAAACATGCAGCTTCCTATGATATGAAAACTGACAAAGTCTGTAAGAGATTTTCAGAGCATTTCTGTTCCATAGTTTACCACAAAAGGGGATCTAGAAGATCCCTCTTCCCTTAACTTTCTGCTGGAAGCTACAAATACTCTAAGAGTTCATCAGAAGATGTGGCCTTTGGGGCAGATCAAGGAAGCCTGCTTGTTCAGGGCTGAGCAGAAAGGAAACAGCTGGAACCAAAGACGCACAGGCCTGCAGCCCTGGGAAGGAGGTTTGTGTTCAACGGTGAAGCACTGTGGGAGGAGCGCTTACAGTTTGTAGACAGTAATAGTCTGCCACGTCTTCAGTCTTGAGTCCACTGATGGTGAGAGTGAAGTCTGTCCCAGACCCACTGCCACTGAACCGGTTAGGGACCCCAGATGCCCGGGTGTTTGCCCAGTAGATGAGCAGCTTAGGAGCCTGTCCAGGTTTCTGCTGGTACCAGCTTAAGAAGTGCTTATTACTGTTACTGTGATAAAGACTCTGGCTGGACTTGCAGTTGATGGTGACCGTTTCTCCTAGAGATGCAGCCAGAGAGGTGGGAGACTGGGTCATCACAATGTCCCCACTGGTACCTGCAAGCACAGTGGACAATGACCACACACATAAATACAGTCATATATATATAGTCATATAAATACATACAACAGCCATGAAGATATAGATATATACACAGTCTTTTTCATACACAAGTTAAAATACACCTTTTATGCAACAACGTCTAGTGATATCACTTACTGGCTCATAATTGGTTCAGTTTTGCAAATTGCTATCATTTGCCGCTATGTCTTAAAATTACTTTTCACCTCTGCAAATCTACTAAGCTAGAGGGATTGAAGCACATGCAGTTTCTCACCAGAGACCCAGAGAAACAGGGACATAAGGAACAGAGTCGGTGGCACCATCTCGTTGCCTCGGTCTGCCTGACGCAGCTCAGCTCACGAGGCAAAGACCCCTTAATAAAATCTGAGCAGCCAGCCTGGGTCTCGAGGGCCCTATGCAAAGCAGTCAGAGAACTGAAAGCAAATTTCATGGATGGTGGGTTTTGAAACTACCTCTGTACATCTATAGCCAGAAATACTATCACAAAGAGTACGGTTTTATCATTAGAAAAAACACAGAACTAACTTAGAAGCAGTATTACCAATTAAAAACAACAACAACAAAGTCCTCATTGCATTCCAGCAGATTCTGACTCTGACTCAGGAAGAATTCCTGTGTTACAGAGCAGAACTCCTCCATGGGGTTTTCTTGCTCATGTCATAGTGGGTTAATTGCTACATCTGCTAACCAAAAGGTCAGCAGTTCAAATCCACCAGGTGATCCTTGGAAAGTTCATGGGGTGGTTTTACTCCGACCTCTAGGATCGCTATGAGTCAGACCCAACTAGACCATAGTGGATTTGGTTTTGATTTTTAATATTCTTCACAGAACTGTACCACCAGGGGTTTGCTTTGTGGTATCACTGGGTGTGTTCATTGTCCACCTTCAGGTTACCAGCTGATCATAAACTGCGTGAAGCACCCCTTATTTAATAAATGGTCTCTGTTTTGACTCACAAGCAATCTTAAATGGGTTCAGGTTCCACAAATGATGGACTACTTTCCTCAGACCAACAATTAAGTAGAGAAAAGGGAAAAATATGGGAAAATTTTGCCTCAGTTTTTATAAATGTGTATAACTAGAAAATATACGAGTTCTAAAGGCACTTTTATCCTGAAAGATGCTTTAAAGACATTGTAAATGACTGAGCTTGAATTACAAGGCTATGTAAGACTTAGAGAAACCGTAGATGGGCCCAGAATTTATCCCTGTGGGAAGTCCTCCAGCATGCTGCGTTGTGCTAGGATCTAGGAGGGCTCCACTCTTAAAGGAAGTGTGAACTGACTATTAGAAATTGTTAAATGGGTTCTAGTTTCATTGAAGGGTTGTCAAAACAAACAAATAAAAAATAGCATTTCTGTGTGAAGTTGTGATACAATACCAACTCCTCAAGGAGACTCCTTCGGTGTATGCTGACATTGGTATACCTGGGACTCCTCAATTTTGTGGTTGGTTTAAGGTAGTCCAACTGTAGGGCTGGACACACGAGAGCCCCTGTGGAATAGGGCACATCCATCACAAAACTTCAGGAGAACTCAGAAATATTTTTTCAAGGGCCAGCACCACCATGAAGTCAGAGATTCTTAGCATACAAAAACATAACTAGGACAATCTTGTATTCTTAAAGTACAGAGGATTTGAAAGTTTTACTGACAAAGATAAAAATCTATAGTCTTAAGTATGGGTTCTATCTCAACAAAATGGTAAGAAAAATTCTTACAACCACATCACAAACAACATCATAATAAAAGGAGAAAACACGGACATATTCATGAAATTCATTTTACTTGGACCCACAATCAACACCATGAAGCAGTAGTTGAGAAATCAAACTACATATTCACATTGGGAAAATTTGATGCAAAAGACCTACTTGAAGTGTTCTTTTTTAAAAGGTGTCACTTTGAAAAGTAGATGTTCTTGATACAAGCCATGCCATTTCCAATAATCTCATATCAATGGGAAATTTGGGTAATGATAAGGAAGACTAAAGAATTGGTACCTATGAATTATCATGTGGAACGCATCATGGAGTATCAGAAGAATGCACAAATCTGTCTTTTAACAGTAGTTCAGTCAATATACTGCTTAGAAGGGAGCATGGCGAGACTTTTTATCTTCTACTTTGCTCATGTTATCAAGAGGGGTTTGTTGCTGGAGAAGACCATCATGTTTGGTAAAGTATATAAAAAGAATAATAAAAATAAAAATACTGCAATTGAACCAACTGTGACTCATAATAATCCTACAGACAGAGTAGAAAGAACTGTCCCATACAGTTTCCAAGGACCTTCTGGAAGATTTGAACTGCCGACCTTCTGGTTAGCAGGTGTGGGGACTTAACCACTATTTGACCACGGTGGTAAAGGACAGAATCAGTGCAAACAGGGAAGCTCCTCAACGAGATGGATTGATGCAGTGGCTGCAGCAAAGAGTTCCAGCATAGCGACTGTTGTGCAGATGGTGTAGATCTGTGGAGTGCTTTGTTCTGTTGTACACAGGCTTGTTGTGAGTCAGGACAGACATGACAGCACCTGAAAACAAAAAGAACAAGGTACAGACATAAATGTGAGGCAACAGAAACGTTAGAAAGCAAAAGAAGTTCTGCTCTGACTTTAGATTTTGCACTTACAAATTTATTTAATCAACTGTAGGCTAACATTAACATTGTAAGCAAGGTACAGGAAAATAAACAGGGAACACTTGAAATCTGAGAAACAAACAGGTGAATGAATTCCTAGAAACTAGCAACAGAAGGCCCAAAATTATAAAAGTCAGTGAAAGAGAGACTTTCTCTTGTAGGTTCGATGGAATAACAAGGACATGATTTACCCTCACACATGAAACAATAACAACAGAAATGTATTAACTAAAAATTGTATGTAATCTTTAAACAAGCTCAGCTTCTGCTCCACCAAAAGTGATCCTTAAAAAAAAAGGCAATTTACTTCTGAAAAACCAACCATTAAAAATACTATAGATCACAGCTGTACTCTGACATGCATGGGATCACCACAAGTCAGAAGCAACTCAACAGAGAATGGTTTTTAACCTTACAGAAGGGCCACAAACTTGGATCCAACCAATAACCTTTTCATCGTCAGAGCAGCGTGAAATATTTGCTCCACATCATTAGATAAATCACAGTTTTGAGTTAGAGAATCAAAGCCACTAAGTGTCCAATACTACCATAATTAATAAAGAAATCAGAAAAATCACCCTACAAGATTTTTTACCACAATCCTGTGCACCAAGAATTTCACAAGCATAGTGCCTGATTCTTGGCATAAATTCCCCTGGAGATGACCTTACTCTGGCCTCTGTTCTGCTGACCTGAGCCTCATAAGTGAAGCCTTTCAGAGGATGGAACCTGAGCAATGGCACTCAAGGGAGAAGCTATAGGATGCTGACACCATTCAGATTCTAAGGCTTCTGCCCTACTCTGTTCGAGGTGAGAGGATGCTTGCCAGCATAGAGATGGAGATTTTTTTCCCCAGAGTAACCCTTCCATTTACGTCTATAATGTTAACATGCCGAGCCAAGTGTCACAAGCAACACAGGCCTTTCCACTTGCTGCAGACTGACTGTTGGTTTGATTTTCTTCTCTCCCTGATGCACAGCTTCTCTGCATCACGCCCGTGTGCCCGTCATGTCAGGATTCTGCCAGCAGATGGCGACAACACAGTCTCCGGAACCCCTGCTTCCTTGGGGGAGCGTCGTCTTCAGCTGAAGACCAGAGTCTCGGCGACACTGAACTGAGAGACCACTTAACCTGGGCAGACTTCTAAGGTCTTCATTTACCGCACTTCCCTCCGTGTCAACTGCATATCCACCTGCTTCAGTGACAGTGGATCTGAAGCCAGCTTTATTCTATCAACACCGTAATATCTAAGAGTGTAGAACACATCATAACGTTCTGAACTCGAGAGAACCTGTCATGATACTGTGACCCCAACCAGGAACATCTCACCAAGGCAGAAGTAGGGGAAGGGTCTTTCACAGATACAGCTGAGGTCTATTTTATGTTATTCTTGATCACAACCAGAAGTTGTCATGAAATAGTTAAAAAAAAAAAAAAAAAAAAAAAAAGCTGGGCTTCCTCCAGCTCCAGAGAAGAGAAGATGTATCATCACTCAGTATTAAACACATTGGTGACAACCCTCTTCCTTAGTACAGTGCAGTCGCTGAACTCTATGGCGTCGGTTTTCTTGTCTTCTACCCATGCTGCTCCTTTGCAAACTCTTTGCCAGCCCCTCCTCATCACTCCAGCCTCAGAACTCAGTCCCTGGAAAACTTTTGTTCTTCATCTATGCAACACTCATTTCATTGCTATCAGATTTAAATGTCCAGTCCACATCTCTCTGATGAACTCCAAACTCATATCCTCTTGTCTATTGGGCAAACACTCGTGGAAGTCTAATAGATAACTCAAACTTGAAATCCACGATTTTCCTCCCAAATCCACTCTTCCCAAGATCTTTCCTTTCTGAGTAATTGCCCACTCTGTCACACTTAATCACAGAAAAGCCTTAAAATCATCTGAGACTTCTCATGGTCATTAAGAAAATCATTAGCATACAGTAACCGACAGGCTTAACCTTCAGCCTCTCCTGAAAAGTAACCAACAGGATTAAACTTTCTGCTTCTGCATATCATATCCAGGCCACTGAGCCCCTGATAAGGCATTCTAGGTAGCACCCCAAGGTGGTCTTACTGCTTCTCTGCTCCAGGTGGCTTCACTACCCACAGCCATGAACTCCTCCATTCCATTACGACCAATAAGCCACAAAGCTGCCCTTAGATATTCTTCATGAGTCATACCTCCCAGGAAACCACACACCCCAACAGCCATATCATACCCCAAACTGCATCCCCACACAGGTTAATTTCTTCCTGAAATTACATGACTATTCCCAGAAACCTCATGAATTACATATAAGTTCCCTATTCTGAATATTGTAATTGTCCTAAAATTGCCAATCTCAGGGACCTTAGTTTGATACTTAGTCTCTGAGTTTGTTGTTTGTCCAGCTTGGTGTCTCTCAGATGTCTGAAGGTGTCACACAGGGCAGGAATTCCAGCACAATACAAAATTGGAATAATAATAAAGGGCATCCTTGTCTTGTTCCTGTTCTCAGGAAGAATGCTTCTAGCCTCTCTTCACTGAGGATGATGGGGGCTGTTTGGTTTTTATAGATGCCCTATGTGGTGTTCAGGAATTATCCTTCTGTCCTTATTTCACTGAGAGTTTTTATCAGGAATGGGTATTGGAATTTATCAAAGGCTTTTTTCTTGTCAGGCAAAATGATGATGTATCTCTTTGGTTGTAATTTTTGTGGTAGATTACATTAATTGATTTTTGAATGTTGAACATCCCTGCATACCTAGTATGAATTCCAATGAGTCATTACAGTTTTGATGCATGGATTCTATAGCCTAGAATTTTGTTGAGATGTTTTACACCTTTGTAAGAGATACTGGTCTCTTAATATTCTTTTTTTTTTTTTTCCTTGTGTTGTCTTTGAATAGTTTGGGTAGTATAGTTATGTTGGATTACTTGAAAGAGTGTGTGAATATTCTTTCTTTTTCTAGTTTCTGAAGTATTTTGGGCAGTACTGGTATGAGCTCTTTTCTAAATGCTTGGTAGAATTCTCCAGTGAAGTCCTGGCCAGGGCTTTTAAATTTTTATTATTGTTCTGCTATTTGTTTTATTACCACTTCAATCTCTTCTGTCATTATGGGCCTCTTATGATTTTCTACCTCAGTTCATTTTAGTTTATGTAGATAATGTGTTTCTAGAAATTTTGGCAATTTCTCTAGATTCTCAAATTTATTGCTCTACAATTTGTTACACTCTTACATTAGGATCTTTCTTTTTTATTTCAGTTTGGTCAGTTGTAGTCTTTCCATTACATTTTTTTCTTTCCTTTACTGTACTTTAGATGAAGATTTATAGAAGAAATTAGTTTCTCATTAAACAGTTAGCATACATTGTTTTATGGCATGGGTCAACAGCCCAGTAACATGCCAACACTCTTCCTTCTCAAACTTGGGTTCCCTGTTGCGAGCTTTCCTAGACCCTCCAGAATTCTAGCCCTTGCACCTGGGCTGCTGTGTTCCTTTAGTCTTGTTTGGTTTGATGGACTTGTCCAACCTTGGGCTGAAGGGGAACCTCAGCAGAGACTTCATTACTGAAGTGAAAGGGGGCCATACTCTCAGAATGTCTTCAGTTTCTGTCAGTCCAATAAAACTGGCCTTTCTTTCTGAGGTCAAACTTGTTTTACCTTTTGTTTTGGCTCTGTAGGTTACTTTCTATTGTGATCCTTGTCATAGATGTCAGTGGGAGCGGCTGTGCACCATCAAGTTTTATCAGCCTCGGTGTAGTAGAGGCTGAGGCAGATGTGGTCTGTTAGTCGACCCATCTCGTTTCTTATTTACTTGCTTTCTCCTGTGTTTTCCTTTTGTCATTTTAGTCATTGGTTTGTCAGTTTGTTTGATCTTTTCAAAGAACCAGTTTTTCATTTTGTTGATTCTATTGATTTCCTGGTATCTATTTCATTTATTTCTGCTCTAAACTTCATTATTTCATTTCTTCTAGTTAATGTCAGCTTCTCTTTCTGTTCTCTTTGTATTTGCTTTGAATACATCCCAGCCTTCTTCTTTGGATGCGTATCTTTATTGCAATAAATTGATCTCTGATCAACAACTCTGCTGTGTGCTAAAGATTTTGGTATGATGTGCTCTCATTTTCATTTGCTTTTAGAATTTTGGAAATTTTTTGTTTGATTGGTTCTATTACTTGTTCATTTGTAAGCAAGATGTATATCAGTTTCATGTGTTTATTTATTTATTTACTTATTTTCTTTCATCCTCCTGTTGATTTTTACTTTTATGGTCTTCTCCAATTTTTAACACCTCATTTACATGCTATAACGATGCTAGGCAGTTCAAATGGTCTGTACAGGACTAGTAATTTAAAAGTTGGCTTATTGCAGCCACTCAGCAGCACCAAGAAAGAAAGGCCTGGCAACCTGCCTTGACTAAGATTGATATTTCTTTTGCATATATCCCAATAACATGTAAACAGCATTTTACGAATTCTCTTGCTCTCACCTTTTCTTCCTGTTATGTCCTGTTTCACTCTTCTCTTTTACCACAAAGCTTTTGGAAAGAGCCATCAGTAGACTATAACTCCAGATATGCTCTTTCCCTTCTTCCTTGTTGTTTGTTCATCCAAGTGGTTGTTTCTTAAGGCCAATGAGTAGTGGAAACATTTGGTACTCAGATGGGGACTGAGATGTTGGTGATTGGACTCACCCAGTGATTCCCCAAAAGAAAAGGCCTAGTGATATTCTACCATAAAAATTATAGCCAGGAACACACTGTAGAGCAGTTCTACTCTATCATGTGTAGAGTAATCATGAGTTGAAATCCACTCAAAACCACACCAAGAAACACTAAAGTTTAAAAAAAAATCCTTTTTGTCTTATGGAAACTGACCTTCCCAAGGTCACTACTGACCTTGACATTGACAAATCCAATGGTCACATCTCAGTGTTCATCTTAGCATAGTCTTCAGTATCAGTGAAACAATGATATCAACGTCCAACTTAATACGATCTTTTCACTGAGCTCTGACTGTCTTGCATTTAGAACATCCACACTGCTCCTTTTCAGACACTTGGCTGGTTCCTCCTCATCTCTCCTGCCTCAGAGCTATCAGTCCCTGGCCATCTTGTTTTCTTCATCTATTTAACACTCATTTATATTAGTTGTCAGATTTAAATTCCCAGACCATATATCTACCCTGAATTCCAGACAGCTAATAGTCTACTTGACACTTGTGGAGGTCTAATACATAACTCAAACGTAAAATGATTTTCTACCCGAATATACTCCCAAAAATAAATGTCAGTTCTACAGTTCTAGTTACTGAGAGAAAAGCCTTGGAGTAATCCTGATATTGCTCTTTCACCTCACATTCCCTGTCAAAATAATTAGCATACTGCTATCTCTGTTTTCAAAATACAACACTACTCACCTTTCTGCTACTACTGCTATCAACCAAAGAATCATCATGTCTAGCCTGGATGATAGTAATTTCCTCCTGACTGACATTTCTCCTGTCTTTGGGCCCAAAAGTGATCCTGTGAAACTGCCAGTCAGATCATAGTCCTGAATCAAAAATGCTTTGTACTGGGTTTTTAATGATCTCTAACCATAAATATAGATCACTCATTATCTTAGTTATCTAGTGCTGGTATAGCAGAAATAACTCAAGTGGGTGGCTTTAACAAAGAGAATTAGATTCTGTCATACTCTGGGAGAATGAAAGATCAAATTCAGGGTACCAGGTCCAAAATAAGTCTTTCATTCTCATGTTGGCTTTAGGGAAACACCCCCATTATCAGTTTTCCCTGGTGAGGAGTTTCTCAGCATAGGTATCCAGGATTTTTGAGACATGCTGTTCTCCTGGCCCTTGTTTCTTGGGGGTATGAGAGTCCCCTGTCTCTCTGCTCCCTTTTCTCTTTTATTTCTCAAAATAAATTGACATAAATTGTAGACCAATCTTGTAGATGAAGTATGCATAACTACTGCTAATCTCATCTCTTTAGCATCACAAATATGGGATTTATAGCATCTAGAACAACAACATAAGATGACAAAATGGTAGATAATCACATAGTGCTGGGAATTAAGATGTAGCCAAGTAGACATATATTTTTGGGTGACACAGTTCAATCCATTACATTTAAAATAAGAACTCGAATGACATAACAGAAACAGAAGAATGATGTCAACAAACTAAGTTGGCCTTGCCCTATATTTTATGATGAAAAAAATAGGTAGAAAAATAAATCACTGTAAGCTAGCCTTGAGACATAAATAACTTTTAAACCACCTTCCCAAATGGCTGACTTTCAAAAATGTGTAATGTGATAGTCTTTGTGAGACATGACATTAGCAAACCTTTAATCCTCAGTCAAAATAGGAAAATGATATGTAAATCCAGTGCTTGTGTTCATTCAATGAGAATAGGAAAAGGAGAATGTCTCTCCCTCTCTAAACTGTGAGACTTTCCAAAGGATGAAAGTCTCCAAGAGATGAAAATAGACACCTTATGCTAGCACTGACTTTAGATTACATCTCTAAGCAATTATGGCCAAGAATATGCCACCAATCAAACTGTCCTCTCAAGAATGCTTTTTATGGGTAAATGCCTGGATTTTAGTATTTAGACATGAGCCAGTAGACTAATCTTACAGGATCCTGATTCTCTGGTTCTAAATGGATGCCTTGTGGTCTTGCTTGAGTGCATTTCCTTGAAGAACTTGCAAAGAACTTAATGAGTTTATACATGATAAGTTTGAGCATTAAATTATTTATTTTAAAACAAAATCTTATACAACAAAATTCTTCCACTTATTATTGTGTTATTCAAAATGAAGCCCAAAGTTTTAGAGTAGCCTAAAAAGTCCTACACAGTGAAAACCTTTATTACTTCTTTGGCTATGTTTCTCTCTCCTCTCCTCTTTGCAAATTCACTTTAGCAACAATGGTTTCCTTGCTTCTTTCAAAATATGATGGTTTAAATCAGTAAGGATTCCTTTAGGCTGACAAAGAGACCATCAAAGAAGAAATCACTAAATCAATACTGTTTACTACAGAACCCCAAAGATAAAATGCCTAAGAATAAATCTAACTAGAGAAATAAGAGGTGTATACAAAGAGAACTACAAGAACTTACTGGAAAAGAAAAAAAAAACAAGATAAACTTACATGAAAGGAGAAATCTACCCTGCTCATGGATAGGAAAAAGGAATGCTATGAAAATGGCTATTTTACCCAAAGAGATCTACCTATACAATGCAATCCCAGTACAAATTCTGGTGACATTTTTTGATGAGATGAAGAAACAAATCACCAGTTTTGTTTGAAAAAAGAAGAGTCCTGGATAAGCAAAACACCACTGAAGAACAGGAACACAGTGGGAGGCCTCACAATAGCCAACCTTAGAACCTATTACACAGTTTCAGTACTTAATACTGCCTAGTACTAGTACAAAAGAGAAATACAGACCAAGGAAATAGAGTTGAGACTCCAGAGATGCTGCCATTCTCTTATGAATCAGTTAATATTTGACAAAGGCTCTAAGATTGTAAACTTGGGTAAAAACAATCTCTTTAACAAATGGTGCTGGCAAAATTGGATACCCAGCTGTAAAAACTTGAAACAAGACTCATATCTCACATCTTACACAAAAGCTGACTCCAGTTGGGTAAAAGACCTAAATGCCAAACCTAAAACAACAAAGATCATGCAATAAAAAATAAGGTCAACAATGGAAGCTTTAATACACAACTTAGTCAGACTTCAAAATCCAAAAATCATAGCACAATCAACAGAAGAGAAAATAGGTAAGTGGGAACTACTAAGAATCAAACACTGTTGTTCATCCAAAGACTTTATCAAATGACCACCTACAGAATGAGAAAAAATATTTGGCAATTGCATGTCAGACTAACATCTGATTTCTATAATCTACATGGTACTGCAAAATATCAGCAAGAAAAAAGGAAATAACCCAATCAAGCTATGGGCAAAGGAGATGGACAGACACTCCCTTAAAGAGGACATCCAGGCAGCCAAAAGACACATGAAGAAGTGCTCGTGATCATTAGCTACTAGAGAAATACAAATCAAAACAACAATGAGATACCATCTCACCCCAACAAGGTAGGCTATGATCCAAAAAACACAAAACAGCATTGCCGGGAGCCAGCCCCGACAACTTTTTCGGGGCCCCAGGGTGGGAGGAGAATGGCGTTGGCGGAGGAAATGAGACGGGAGACAGAAAAGAGTTTTGAAGAATGGCAGCCCGTTAAGGTCTGTCTTCCTTTATTTTTTATAGTCAATGAGGTAACTGTACTTTGACCACGTAAGCGATTGGCTAGCAAGGAGTGGGTACCTTGTGTTCTCTCTTCATGTCAGTCATTAGGGTCTTCTAAATAATGGCCCGAGACAGTGGTCTTTTTTCATGTTAATTATTAGGGTCCTCTCTGTTGGCTAGTAAAGAACCAATACCTTGAAGTCCTTTTTCATGTTAATCATTAGGGCCCTCTAAATAATGGTTTGAGACCAGTATATTGTGATTATAATCAACAGTCAGAAGAAGGCTAATCCTGGAACTTCTATTAACTCTTACCTATGCCTCGAGGTCAAAGGTGTAGGAAGAGAGAATAAAATCACCTTAAAAAGTTATACTCTGACAGTCTCTATTTGTTCCTTCTTTGCTCTTTCTCATCTCTTCCTGTGGAGACAATGAGTGTCCACTGTCCCTCACTCTAAGCTTCTCTTAAACTATTCTAAGAAGGGTATTTCTTTAGTTTTTGTCTATTTGCCATACCAAACACAATAAACTTGGAAGCCTATCTGTCTTCCTGATGTAGGGAGTGGAATATCTATATTCTAAGGGCTATGTGTGTGTGTGTGGGGTGGCCATCCCTGGGGAGCTTCCCAGAGCCTTTCTACAATCTGCTTATCATCTGTGAAGGGGGATGTGCAGTCGGGAGAAGCCAGCGGGGTTGGGCCAGCCTCGATGCTCTCAGGTGGGCGTGCTGCATTGGAATTCATTCCTCCAAGCTCTATTCTCTAGGAATTCCTGGTCAGATTTTCCCAATATTATTTCAGAAGCTGAGGGGGTTGTAAAGCCCCTCTTAGATGGCATCTTCCTTGATCCTCGTGCCGGGAGAGGAGGGGGTATTTTTGAGGAAGATTTAATTAGGAAGCAAAATATTACCAGGGACAGTAGGCTAAAAATATGTCACGGGTGAGATGCCTCCACCTGTCATAACATAGGCTCGTAACTTTGTTCACAGAGGCCTCTGTGGGTGACAGACCTCGGCACAACATATGCTGGAGAGGCTGTAGAGAGATGGGAACTCTCCTACACTGCTGGTGTGATTGCAAACTAGTACAACCTTTTTGGAAAGCAGTCTGGTGCTTTGTTAAAAAGCTGGAAATAGATATGCCATTTGACTCAGTAATTCCACTGCTTGGAATATATCCTACAGAATCAAGGGCAGTCACATGAACAGATAAATGCACACAAATGTTTATTGCAGAACATTCCATAGTAGATAACCCAGATGTCCAAAAACAGATGAATGGATAAACAAACCATGGTACATATACTCAATGGAACACTATTCCATGATAAAGAACAATGATGATTTTAGGAAGCATCTTATAACCTGGATTCAACTGGAAGACATCATGTTGAGTGAATTCAGTCAGTGTCAAAAGGACAAATATTATAAGGACATAAACATAGACCTATGAACAGAAGAAAAGACTTTGTGATGGCTGCAAGGGAGGGAAGGGAGGAAGAGGGTTGGTCATAGATTAGGTAGCTGACAGAAATTTGGTTGCATGAAAGCAGTGACAGCACACAGTAGAAAGAAGATACACTTAACTTGACTTCAACACAAACTGAAAACTTTTAAACTTAACCCAATATTGCAAGGATAACCCAATGTAGCAGGGGTGAGGGTCTGGGGGCCAAGATCTCAGGAAACATGGAGGCCCATTGGCATAACTAGCCTATTACTAAGAGAGTCTTCTGCACTCCATATTGGTTGAGTGGCATATGGGGTCTTAAAAACTGGCAAGCTGCTATCTGAGGTACACCAAATGGTCCCAACTCAGTTGGAACAGGTGAACATCAAGGACAACAAAGACATGAGGGAAACAGAGCCCAGAAGACAGAAGGACCTATGTGAATGGGTGACTGTACCAACATGTGACCAGAAGAACCAGATGGTACACTGCCACCTCCAATGACCTCCAGTGATGGGGCACACAAAGTCGAGACCCAGTGACAACACAAGAGAAAGAGGAGTATACCCCAACAAATTCACTAAAAGACTGCAGTTGACGGTCTGAAGGCCTGGGAGTTTCCCTGGGACCATGGCCCCTGGACCTGCTGCTGCCCCTGATTAGAAATCATCGTTGTAGTCAGTTCTTTGGGGAGGAATGGATTGGAATCGGGGACCCAAAATGACTGCATAGTGTATGCATTTTATGATTCTATGCATCTATAGGATGCTGTCCTACTGGTCTCTTACTAGAAGACAGAGAGGGTGGACAGGAGGAGACAGGAAATTATTAAGAGGATATGACTGTATAGAATGGAAAGTAGGAGTGTCCGGTCACTGGGCAAGGAGCAGAAACAGCTGCAGACAGGCGGGCATGCAAATTTAACTTGGATTGTATACTTTCACTCAATCACAATTACAAAAAAAAAGAAAGTGTACCTTGCAAGATTTTTAACCACATTTTGGTGTCCTAAGAATTTCACCGTTATAGACCATGGCTCTTTGCATGAATGTTCCCTCACCAACACCTCACCCTAAGTTCAACCCAGCTAATTAAGAGCCTTATGAAAAGTTGTGATGGCAAAACCTGTCGGATCAGTGCATGTCATATTGTATATATCCTCATCAACAACAACCAATTAAAATTGGGGAAAAAGTCTTCTAAGGAGTCTTCTTGGGGGTGGAGTCTCAGCAACACCACACAGAGAAGTTTTAGATCCCGAGCACCATCCACATGCTCAGGCTCCTGTGCTACTGTGCCCCAGGTGTGATGGAACCTAGACAGAGATCAATGTTCTCTCCACAGTGGTCATCCTACTAAGATATGTCTGGAATTTGAAATCAGATTTGACACAAACGCTATAATCCTTATAGGACTGTTCACTTGTACTAAATGGAGATCATTTTGATTTGATTTTCCTTCTCTCCCAGTTGCACAGTACCTCTGGAATATCTTTGTGTGCCTGTCATCTTAGATTCCAGAGGGTGGGTCCTGCTCAGTAGCTTTCAGAATCTCTGGCTGTCTCCCCAGGAGATGAAGTCTCCCCTGGCTCCAGACTCTGCCAGGTTCTTGTCCACACTGACTGGAAACACTGTTTAGGCTGTTACCAGCATAAACCTGAGCAGGACCTGTGGCTTTCTGTTACCACACTTCCTCCATGTGTGTTGTTGTGACACTGAACATGTTTCAGCAGCAATTTCAGAGTAATTCTACCTAGAAAGAAAGATCTGGTGATGCATTTATGAAAAACAAGGCAATGAAAACCTTCTGTATCACAACATTCAATTCCAGTTGTTCATGGGGTTGTCACGATCCAGGTCCAGAAAGATGGCCACTAACAACAAGAAAGAACCGTGAATGTTTCAGTCACTAAGTCACTAAGTTAAACTTGTGTGCCCAAGGAATAAACTTAAAGAGGAAATTGACAACTAAAGAAGAAAGAACACAGGAAAGCTGTCACATATTTCTAGAGCAGCGGGGTGAAAGGATTGGAAACCAGACTTTGAAAGAATGAGCGTCACTGAAAGAAATGGAGCAAAAAGAAAAGTGCAACGAAACGGGAGGTCGTAGTGGGAACCAGCTTTGTTGACGCTGGGCGCGAAGGCTTGGCTGGTAAAAAGGATCCATGGAAGGGAAAAAAAGCAGAGATAAATACTACCTTACGTGAGGGAGAATTTTAAATGTGAAGGGTCCAGGTTTTAGCTAGCACTAGATCCAGAGTTGTGGGGCTTAATTCCAGAGGAAGGAAAAAGTCAAGGAAAACAAACAATTAAAATGAGAATGTCCCAGACTCCAAAAGGCACAGGGAAAAACACACTTTGATCTTTCAAGGTGTAAAACACACTGGGGTCTTCCTTAACTCAGCCATGTGATAGATTCATGTGAGGTAGACAAGTAGGTTTCTGTGATAGGGAAACTCCTGACAAACCCTGCAATAGATTTTTAGAGGATGTTTACTGCATAATTTACCACAAAATGGAATCCAAAAGAAGCCACTTGTCTGAATCTCCAAATAGTCAAAGGAATTAGTCAGAAGATGTGGGCTTTGGGGCAGGCAGGGGAAGTGTGCATGTTCAGGGCTGAGCAGAAAGGAAGCAGCTGAGGCAGTGAAGACCCACTGGCCTGCAGCCTGGCGGGGAGGTTTGTGTGCGAGGGTGAAGCACCGTGGGAGGAGTACTGCTACCCTGCTGACAATAATAAACGGCAGCGTCTTCAGGCTGGAAGCTGCTGATGGTGAGAGTGAAGGCTGTCCTAGACCCACTGCCGCTGAACCGGTTGGGGACCCCAGATGCCCGGTTAGATGCACCATAGATGAGGAGTTTAGGAGCCTGTCCTGGTTTCTGCTGGTACCAGTTTAAATAGCTACCAATATTCTGGCTGGATTTGCAGTTGATGGTGAACCTTTCTCCTGGAGATGCAGCCAGAGAGGCTGGAGACTGGGTCATCACAATGTCCCCACTGGAACCTGCAATCAAAATGGACAATCACTAAGCATAAATATATACACCTACCTTTTCATAGGCATATTAAAATACACAGTTTATACAACAACATCGAGCGATATTTCATATTAGCACACACCAGGTTTCCATTTAGCAAATAGCCAAGATTTCCCACTATAGTTTAAAATGATTTGTCAACTGTACAGAGGTACAACTCTAGAGGGAGTGAAGTCATTTGAATTCTCACCAGAGGCCCAGAGCAACAGGGACGTGAGGAACAGAGCCTGAGACACCATCGTGCTGGCCCTGCCTGCCTGCTGCAGCTCAGCTCACATGGCAAAGGCCTGTTTATAAAATCTGAGCAGGCAGCCTGAGCCTGGAGGAAGCGTATGCAAAACAATCAGTGAACTGAAAGCAAATTTCATGGGTAGTGACTTGTGAAACTAACCAATACACATTAAGAAGCACAGTATTGTCATATTAAGTAAAATGTTACAACTATGAAAGAGAAGTGACTCAGAGATTCTAATGACAAGTTAAAAAAAAAAGCCTGTTGTAATTCATTTCCATTCTAAGACAAGGAAACCTCATGTACACTTGGAGGAAACCTCAGAGTATACTTGTCTGTATTCTTTATTGAAACAGATCACCAGGATTTTCTTCCATGGCATCACTGTGTGTGTTCAAACTGTTAACCTTGAACAGCTGATCACAAACTGCTTGAAGCACCCATGATCTAAAGAAGAGATTCTATTTTTGCTCAGAACCGTTTTAAATGGGTTCAGCTTCCTTAAAAGATGGAAAAGATTCCCCAATCAAGAATTTTTTGAAATAACAGTAGTAACAGAACTAGAACAAAAACAAACAAAAAGGTAGACCACAGGAAATTCCTGCCACAATTTTTGATAAAAAATTGTAAGTACAAAATATGTGAGCTCTATGGAAACTTTTATTCTAATAGATACTTTAAAGAGACGGTAAACACTTGAGATTGTGTTCCAGGGCTATGCCAGGGAAGACAGGCCCAGAATGGTCTGTGCGAGCACTCCTTTGGAATCCTAGACTCAGCTAGGGCTCAGGAGGGCTCTATTCTCAAAAGAGCTGTGAACCAAAGAGAGAGTGGAATCTGCCATGTCCACCAAAGCTATGAACTGATAGGCTGGCTCTGGACTGTTCATGGAAATGGAAAGGAGAAAACAGAGAGGATTTCCTTGTTGAAGTTGTGATTGCGCACCAACACTTCAAAAGTTTCATTGCAAGTGTGCATGGCTTGAGTCGGCCTGGCACTCTTCAATTTTGAAATTGGCTTGCAGTAGCCTAAGTGGTAGAGCCAAGAAACAAGAACCCCTCTGGAAGAGACACACTCTTCAGAAGTCTTCAAGAAATCTCAAAAATAATATTTCAAGGCCCGAAACCACTCAGATGTCAGAGATTCTTGACATCCTAGAAAAAGAGATAATTAGGATAACTTTGCTTGCTGAAAGCACAAAGGATTTGAAGCACTTGCTGATCAAAATTAAAAACTACAGTCTTCTGAAGATAATTCTATTTTTAAGTCCTCGTGACAGGGGTCTCATACAATATTGTCCTTTTGATACTGATTTCACTCAGCATAATATCTTCTAGTTGAAGCCATTTTATGAGATGGTTGTAGAATTATCAATAGAAGAAAATAACTTTGTTGGCTACAAGGGCAGGGAGGATGAGGGTTTATCATAGCGAGATAATGGATAGATGTTAGATATTGTATTCATTTACTGTAATAAATAAATAACAAAAATTAAAAAAGGAAAAAAATGCTACAGAATTCAACGTGGATTACAGTTCACAGAAAGAAAACAAAAACCCCTACAACTGTAGCAGTGAATAACATCACGCTAAAGAGAGAAAATATTGAAGTTCTTAAGAATTTCAGTTTACTTGAAACCACAATCAACACCAGTGGAAGTATCAGCAAGGAAATCAAACAAGGTGTTGCCTTGTCAAATTAGTTGCAACAGACCTCTTTCAAGTGTTAAAATGAAAAATGTCATTAGGGGCTACAGCTGTTAACCAGGTGCACTTGAAAACACTATGGGGTCCTTCTTCTCAGCCCTTTAGAGTAGGTGTAAGTTGGAATCAACTCAATGACAACTTTTTTTTTTTTCTGATCACTAGTGTTACTGTACCAAGTCGTGGTGTTTTTGATCTCCTTATATATATGGGAAAGCTGGACAGTGAATAATGAAGATCAAGGAAGAATTGATCTTTCTGAATCATGGGTCTGAATATACCACGGACTTCCAGAAGAATGAAGAAATCCGTATGGAAGAAGCACAGCCAGAACGCTTCTTAGGTGCCAGGATGGCAAGAATGCATCTCTGTTAGTTGGGACATGTCGACAGGAGGAACCAGTCCTTGAAGAAGAACAATACGCTGGATGAAGGAGAGGGTTAGGAAAAAGAGGAGGATCATAAATGAGGCGGATCAAGACATTTGTGGTTACGGTAGTCCCAAGAATAGCAAACAGTGTGCGGATGGCTGGGACCAGGGTGTGTTTTGTTTTGTTGTACACATGGTCTATGTGATATGGAGTCCATATGACGACATGTAATAATAACAACATGATATGAACACAAATACGATGCAACAGAAACAACCCAACAGGAGTGCTGATCATGCTTCACATTTGGGCATTACAGGAGGGTTTTCTTTCTTTTTTTTTGATGAAGCAAATAACAGAGTATAGAAAACTGAAAAGGGAATGCTTCAGATCTTAAAAATAACTGAGTATTTAGAAATTAGATTTACAATTACTCAAATTTTAAAACTAAGTGAAAGAGAGACTTATACTTGCACGCTAGGTGGAATAATAATGACAAGGTTTGCATTCACACATAAAACAATGAAAAATAATCAGGTAATTAAAACTGATACTAAACAGCACCCTCAGCTCAGCTCCTAGTATTCTAAAAGTGACTTAAAAAAAAAACTATAAAAAAATAAGCCTGGTAATCTAATTCTGAAAAATGAGCCATTGACAACATTATGGTTCACTGTTTTACTCTGACACCCGTGGGCTCAGTAAGTCAACACGAATTCAACAGCAAATGCTTTTTAGTCTTACCAAAGAAGATTTTCTGACCTATCTTGAGAAGCCTGTGAGTGGATTCAAACCACTAACCTTTCAGTTGGCAGTCTTGCATAAACATTTGATTCACATCGTTAATCAAATCTTACTTTTGGGCAGAGAACCCAATGAAATAAGTGTCTGTGACTGCCATATTCAAAAAGGAAGTCAGAACAGAGTATCTTACAAGATTCTTTACCACAATCCTATACTCTCAGACTTTCACCAACATACTCCCTGGCTCCTGGCATGAGTGTCTCCTTGCCACAACCTCCCCCTAACCTCAGCCTTGCTGATCTGAGCATCATAAATAGACACTATATGGAGGATGGAACCTGAGAAGCATCATAAGAGAGAGAAGCTACAGGATATTGATGCCATTCAAATCCTCAGGCTCCTGCTCTATGCTGTTTCACGTAAAAAGGTCTTTGCAAAACTAGAAATGGAATTTTCTCTCCAGAATAACCCGTCCACTCACATGTACAATTTCAAAAGGAGATATGAAATAAATGGTACAAGCAATACAGGTCTGTCCACCTATCAGACTATTCTTGGCTTGACTGTTTCCTTTATCCCTCACAGTAGGGCAACACAGTAGGGCAACTTCCCAACCTATATATGTGCCTGTCATTTCAGATTCCTGCCAGCAGATGGCGGTAACACAGTCTCCATTAGTCTTAAAAGACAGCATCTGATCAGCCCAAGAGGTAGTGTGTCCTCTACATGGACCTGAAACATCACAGGTGTGTGGGCAGACTCCTAAGGCTCTCATTTACCGCACTGACACCTGTGTCGATAGAGTGCCATCTACCTCAGTGACAGTGGGTCAGAGGCCAACTTAACTTTCACTATCAGCACCATCAGATCAAAGATACTGCAATGAATGTGTTCCAAAATCAAGAGATCTGTCGATGATGGTGTGATGCCAGATACAATCCTCTTAACACGACAGAGGTGGGAAAAGTGTCCTGCTTACTAGACACTGTCACAGAGATTGCTTTTTTCTTTAACAAAAAATCTGATCATGAAAAAGGCTTGGCGTGACATACTCAGCTTCTTGGGAGCTCGACCTCCTGTGGCTCCAAAGGACAGCAGGCCTCCTGCTCTTTCTGCTCACTTCCTTTCAGTCTGCTCTCCTGTCTCACCCCGGGCTTCACAATGTGGCCTTTTGCAATCCCATCTTACCCTTTCTAATCTAACTACTACCATGACTTTCAAATACCTTTATGCTTGACACGGATCAGAGCCTTCTCCCTAAGCCAAAAAGCTAGAGCCATGATCTACTGAGAACTGCTGTCCCTCCTTCCCCAGTCAAGTTTGTTTCAGAGAGAACATCTCAGAAATTGGAAAATGCTAGATCCCTGCTTGCCCTTGTATAAATACACTGCAGGTTTACATTTCCAAATGAATTTTAACACAAAAAGACTCTCAGGATGAACTGTGGAAAAGAAAGTTCCTTTAATCATAGCAAAATGTTTAAAAGCCAGTGTCTGTCAGCTCTTCTTTCTTTCGTAGGAGTCAGAATTTTACCTTTTTCTGAAATGAACTACTTAACAAATCTATTTCGGGTGTGTCTTAACCCCTCACAATCCCATTTCCCTACCTATTGTTGTAAGGTGCCACACAGTTTATTTTCCACTCATAACCATTTTAAATTCCACCATTCTCCTTTATAACAGTGCCTCGCCTAGATCAAGAACTCCGTGTCTACTATTTTATCTCATCTCGTTAATCTTGAAACACCTAACCCCAGGAAAATCTCCACCCTCCATTAACCTGTTTCCATATCCCTAATGTGGCTGGGAACAAAACAGCATAATCACTCTGATTCATCTCACCATGAATTTATATACACTACTTCATAACAGCCCTTAACCGTGTCTCACAATTTTATTTTTATTTTAACAGTCTCTACTCTTTCCCTTTTTAACACCTAACTCTCATTCTCCCTTTGAGCAAATGACCTGATTCCTTCTTTCCTGGAAAAGTACCCACCAGCTCCCCTTTTAAATTTTCTACCCCAGAGTCATCCACATACCCACTTTCTGCCTGCTTGCCTTCCTGCCTCCCTGCCTCCCTTCCTTTCTTCCTTGTAGCTACTACTACAGATGAACAGACAGCCTTTTTCTCTGAGGCCAGCCCCTCTGCTCCTGTACTGCTGTCCCCCACAAGGGCATTTCTCATGTCTCTTTTCTGAATGATCAATGTTCCCCTCACTTTAGCATCATTCCCATTAGCATCATCCTTTTTAAAAACTGGCCTGATTTCATGTATCTCTCCACTTATGTCTGCTTTCGCTCCTCTCCTCTGCATTAAAGCTCATTGAATCACTTGATTCTAAACACTAAACCCAAACTGTGTCTTCCCATACTCTCTTGGGCTCCCTCTGTTGAATTCGTTTATCCCAGAATATCTCTTTTTAGAATCAGACACTCTTAGAGACTAGAACCTTGCTACAGATGAAGACAGAAAATAACACCACTGACTTAGAACTGCAGCTGTAAGAGATCATGGTCAAGAATGAGCTATTGACTGGGCCTTCCTTCCAAGACTATTTATTAAAGGTAAATGCTTGCAGTGTAAAATCTGGACAAGAGCCGTCAGAGTATCACTACGTAATGCTGATTATCTGGTTGTAAATGAGCACCTTGTGGTCTTACCTGTGCACGTTTCCATGAATAATTTGCAAGAATTGATTGAAATTACACCTGATAAGCATTTCTTTGCTTATTTTAAAATCAAGTTCTATATTACAAAACTCTTCCCTTTAGTATTGCATTATTTAAAATAAAAATCCAAATCTTTACAATAGCCTTAAAAAAAATCTTACTCCATGAAGACTTCCACTGTTTGTTTGGCCTTGTCTCCTTCTACTCTTTTCTTCACAAAATCAGAAAACGCAAAACTGGTTTCTTTGCTTCTCTTCCAACATGCTGGTGAGCTTTCCACTTGAAAAAATGTAATGCTTTCACCAGAGAGATTTGTATGTTACTTCCTGACCAAAAGTAAATCTTGGATCAAATTATGCCTTCAGAGCCACCTTCCCTTCCCCATCTATTTTAAAGCAATTGAAAAATCACCCCCAAGGTTTCATCCCTCCATGTATCCAAGTACTTCGTAATGTAACTTTCTAGCTCCTTCTATCAAGAGGTAGAGACTATTTGCCCTCCCATTAAACTTGATCTTTTTGTTTGAATTGCAGTGACAGACAGCATGCAAGAAAAGAGACTTTGTGCCAGTATTGCACCTAGGATCCAACAGGCCTTAGGTGGTTTTACTTTCTTGTTTGGAATCTTGACAATTGCTAGCAGAAAAACCTAAGATCATTCTGTTATATGAGGAGACGTACGTGATCAGATTACTGCATAGCCCCACATGATGGCCAGCAAACTATAGACACGTGAATGATGGAGAGCTACTTGAGACATTCTAGATCAGCTAACATAACATAGTTTACTAAGAAAATGTTATGCATCCAACTTCGATGAGGGTAATCTGGGATCTTACTAGCTAACCAGCAACCATCTATGATGTATCAATTGTTCTCAACTGACCTGGAGCAAAAGGGAATGAAGAACACCACAGACATAATGCAAATATTTGCCCAAGAGACAGAAAAGACCACATGAACCAGGGATTCTGAAAGCCTGAGATCAGAAGAACCAGATAGCACCCAGTTATCAGAAATAGCTTCCCCAATACAGAACATAACAGAGTCTCCAATGAAATAGGAGAAAAGTAGGCACAGAACTCAAATTCCAGTAAAAAGGAACAAACTTAGTGGTCTGAGACTGAAAGGACAGTGGAAGATGTGGCTCTGCACTCTGTGTTAGCCCCGAATGGAAATCCTTCCTGAAACCAACTCTTCAGACAAAGACTAGACTAGGTTAACACACATTAGATGATACTTATGAAAAGTGTGCTTCCGACCTCAAGTAGATGAGTGAGACGAAATGGGCAGCTTCTGTCTGGAGGTCAGATGAGAAAGCAGAATAGGAAAGAAGCTTGTTCAATGGGCAAGGAAAATTCAGAGTGGAATAGTGGAGGGTGCTGTCACATTACTGAGAGAGAAACTAGGTTCATCAGTCAATGTGCATATAAATTTTTGTATGTGAAACTGAAGTAAACTACAGAGTATCATCCAAAGTGCAATAAACAAAGAATATCTTGTCATTCTCATGGTTTCTAACCAACACACATAAACCCATTAGAATGGAGTTGATTTCCACTAATAGCAACACACGTTTTTACAGGGAAGGAATGAGCTATAGAGGGTTTTCTGGGCTGTAACTTCTTGGAAGAAGATGACTAGGATGACTAGGTCATCCCACTAGGTGGGATCTGACTGCCAATTTTTATGTTAGTAGATCACCATAAAGTATTTGCACCACCTAGGGACTTTCAACTCATGGCAATTTCAAGAGTTACAGTTAGAAAACTAAAAAATAACTATTTGCATCAGAGAACACTACTTGCCATGTTCACCTGTTACAGCCATATTCAGGAATTATAAAATGTGCAATATACAAGATTTTTAATCACAAGTCTGTACTCTAAGAATTTCATATTGTGCTCTATCATTCCTTGCATAAATATCCCCTTGATGTGCTCTCCTCTGAGCTCAGCCTCAGAAATCTAAGCCTCATGGAAATCCGTAAAAGATAGAAACTCTTGGATCAGTGTAAGTTTTGCTGTTTATATTCTCAACAAAAACAGAATTAAAAAAAAAAAAAAAAAACTCTGAAGGAGAGCCTTTCCTGGAGGGAGGAGTCTGAGCAACATCAAATAAAGAGAAGCTGCAGGATGTGGCACCATCCTGATGCTCTGGCTCCTGTTTTTCTGTATTCCAGGTGAGATGGAACCTTGAGATGGTGTTTTCTCTCTGGAGTGATGCTCCTACTCAGACAGGTCTACAATTTGAAACAAGACATTAAATAAATGCTACAAGCCATGCAGGCCTGTGCACTTGTCCTAGCTGGAGAACACTCTGGTTTGATTATCGTTCTCTCACTGATGGCGCAGCACCTGTGGATCATCTTCCTGTGCCTGTCATTTTAGGTTCCAGAGGGCAGATCCTGCTCAGTAGATGCCAGAATCTCCTGCTGTGTCCCCAGGAAAGAAAGCTTCCATCAGCTGCAGGACCATTCAGGATGTCATCTACAATGACTGGAAACACTACTTGGCCTGGCATCAGCATAAATTTGAGCAAGGACATATAGACCTCAGTTACCACACTTCTTCCATGTGTCTTGTTGTGACACAGAACCGGTTTTCACAGCAATTTCATACTAACAGAGACTAGAAAGAGAGCTCTGGTTATTTACTTCTGAAAAATAAGGCAATGAAAACTCTGTGGATCTCAACAATCAGCTCTGATTGTGCATGGGGTTGTCGTAAGTCAAGGCAACTAATAACAAGGAAGAACCATGATTACCTTCAGTTCCTAACTTAAAATTTGGCATCCAAGGGATAAATTTAAAGAGGAATGGGCAACTAATGGAAAAAAAAAGCAAACCTGCAAAAGCTAGCACATATTTCTAGAGTAACCAAGCTTATGAACTGTAGACTGGCCTTTGAAAGACTGTCACTGAAAGAAATGGAGAGAGGAGTAAAGGACAGTGAAACGGGAGCTTAAAGTAGAAAAACACCTTTGTGGGCGTTGACCAGCAAAGCGTGGCTAGAAAACAGAATCCATAGAAGGCAAAAGTCAGAAGATTAGTAAATTCCTTGAAGGAAATTTTAAAATGTGAAGGGACGAGGTTTAATACTGGATAAAGTATGAATTGAAGAAAAAGGAAGTAGCCCAGGAAACCGAGCAATTGAAATGAAAACTTTTTAGAGTTAAGAAAGAACAGGGAGGAGAAGAGTGAACTTTCTGGGTATAAAACACTGGAAACTTCTCCAGGTTGGTCATGTGATCTACACATGTGAAATATGGACTTTCCTATGATATGAAGAATACTGACAAAGCATATGAGAAATTTTTAGGGCATTTTACTTTTAAAATTTATTACCAAAAAGAATCCAGAAGAAGCCAACACCCTTAATTTTCTCCAGGGTCCCATAAATACTAAAATTACTTGGAAGTTGCGGCCTTCGGGGCAGGCAGAGGAAGTGAGCATGTTTAGGACTGAGCAGAAAGGAAGCAGCTGGGGCAGAGAAGACTCGCAGGCCTGCAGCCCTGGGGAGGAGGTTTGTGTTCGAGCCTGCAGCACTGTGGGAGGTTTGCTGTTATACTGAAAACAGTAATAAACTGCAGCATCTTCAGCCTGGAAGCTGCTGATGGTGAGGGTGAAGTCTGTCCCTGATCCACTGCCACTGAACCGGTCTGGGACCCCAGATGCCCGGTTAGATGCACTATAGATGAGCAGTTTAGGAGCCTGTCCTGGTTTCTGCTGGTACCAGTGTAGGTAGCTACTAACACTCTGACTGGATTTGCAGCTGATGGTGACCATCTCTCTTGGAGATGCAGCCAGAGATGTTGGAGACTGGGTCATCACAATGTCCCCACTGGCACCTGCAATCAAAATGGACAATTATGAAGCATAAATGTATACATGCACTTTTTCATAGGCACATAAAAATACACAATCTATATAGCAACATCTAGAGATACTGCATGTTAGCATTTAATAAGTTCCACTTAGCAGATAGCTGTCATTTCCCACCATAGTTTAAAACCACTTGTCAACTGTACAGTGATACTACTCCGGAGAGATTGAAGCACTTTGAATTCTCACCAGAGGCCCAGAGCAACAGGGACATGAGGGACAGAGTCTGTGGCACCATCTTGCTGGCCCTGCCTACCTGACGCAGCTCATCTCCCGTGGCAAAGGCCCTGTTATAAAATCTGAGCAGCCAGCCTAGGCCTGGAGGGGCCTATGCAAAGCAGCCAGTGAACTGAAAATTGATTTGATGGGAAGTGAGTTGTGAAACTTACTGTTATACCTTAAGAGCCACTATGTTACCACGAGAAGTATAACTTTATGACTAGGAAAGACATATAAGTGACTTAGAAGCTCTAAAATCAACTTTAAAAAATAAACTAACAAAATAACTGTCACAATTCAGTCTGCTCCAACTTATGTAGACACCATGTGTTGCACAGTGGAAGTGCTCCACTGGGTTTTCTTGCCTGTATTCTTTACAAAAGCAGACCACCAGGCCTGTCTTACACAGTACCTCTAGGTCAGTTCAAACGGCCAAACTTGAGGTCAGGAGGAGATGATAAACTGCTTGAAGTATCCGTGATCTAAAGAATATCTTCAGTTTTAACTGAAAAACAGTTTTAAATTGCTTTAGATTCCATAAATGGTAGACTAATTTCCTAACAAATAAACAGTTTTGTGAAATAACAAAAATGCTGGAAACAAAATAACCAAAGAGAAGGAAGAGTAGACCTGCCTCATAGAGTTTCCCAGGAGCACTTGGAAGATTTGAGCTGCTGACATTTCGGTTAATGGATGTAGCACTTAACCCAGGCCTCGAAAACTGAAAAAGTAAAACAAAGACTGCCCACCTACTTCTGACAAATCAGCTGTTGACAGCACTGTGGTTCACCGTTCTACTCTGACATACTGTGTTCTCACGTTAGAATCAACTCAACGGCAAACCGCTTTTATTTTGCCAAAGAAACCTGTCAGGTCTTTCTTTCAAGTCCAGATGGGTGGAAATGTATTGCTAACCTTTTATGTCCAGAAGGGCTGTAAGTCTGAGCTTTGTTCAAAGAATCCAGAATGATAAGGGGTTCATGACTTTCAAAAAGTAAGTCAAAAAAGAGCAGTTTACATAATTTCTAACCACAATCCTGGCTTTGGGTGTAAATGTCCCCTTGGCCCAATCTGACTCTGGTCTCTGATCTGCTGACCTGAACTCATACATGGAGCCTTTTAAGGAGCTTGGAACCTCAGCAGCATCACACGAGAGAGAAGCTGTGGGATGGTGATGCCTTCCAGACCCTCAGCCTCTTTTTCTATCCTGTTCCCAATGACAGGATGTCTGCAAAACTAGACATTTTTATCCAGGTTATTCCTGCCATCAATGTCTAAAATTTTAAAATGACGTATGAAATAAATTCCACAAGCAGCACAATTAGACTGTTTTCGCTGGATTGTTTTATCCTGTGCCGCATCTCTGCAGAGCATCTCTGCAGCGTCCCTGTGTACTAGTCATTGCAGATTGCTGCCAGCAGATGACAGTAACACACCGTCTGGAAGTCTCCCAGAGAGAAAGCTTCTATTAGCTGAAGGGCAAGTCAGAGTTCTTGTACCCAGACCCGAGACACCGCAGGTGTTTGTGAATCAGTCCCTAAAGCTCTCCTTTATCACACTGTCACTTCATCCGTGGGGGACCCGACTGCTTCAGTGACAGTTGAACTGACGTCAACTTAACTCTCATCATCAGCACCATCACATCAAAGAGTTTAGAACAAAGCACTATCTTCAAAATCAAAATGTCCTTTCATGATAATGTGACCCCAAATACAGACCTCCTACTCAGGCAGAGGTGGAGGAGGGTCCCACTTCTAGGCACTGTCACAGAGATTGCTTGAGTTTGTTTGTTTTCATAAATCAAAAACTTAGCATGAATTAATCAAAAATTGCAGTTGAGCCTCCTCTGGTTCAAGAAGACAGCAGATCACTTGCTGCTCCTTCTCACTGCCTTTCCATCTGCTCTGAGTCTTCTCTTTGGGCTTTGATATGTGGTCATTTGTGGTCCTACCTGATCCTCTCTAACCTGACCTCAGCCATGATTCCCAAGCAACCTTTATCCTTGCCCTGGAACAGAACCTCCTCTCCAGGCCAAAGGCTAGAGCCACTAACCCCGGAGCATTCTTGTCTCTGCTTTCCACTAGCTTATTTCAATGAAAGTTTCACAGGAGTAAGAAAATACTAGATCCCTGCTTGCCCTTGTGTAAAAGCTGTGCAAGTTATACTTTCCCAAAAACATTTTAACAAGTAAGACTACCGGTATAAAATTGCCAAAAGCCAAGAGCCGTCGAGTCGGATCCGACTCACAGCGACCCTTGGGGCCAGGGTAGAATTGAGGCAGATAAAATAAGTTATTTTTAGTGTAAGGAAAATTTTAAAAGATCGTGCCCGCTCTTCTTTGTATTTGTGTGAGTCAGAATTTTAATAAGTCTATTTGGGCTGTCTCTGAATCCCTTACATTTTCATTTCTCTACTTGTTTTTTTATTAGGTGGCATCAAGTCGATTTTGTACCCATACCCATTTAAAATTCCAAGATCTTCCTTTATAATAATGACCTCACCCAAACCAAGAACTCCTTGGCCCCTCTCTTTCTCATCACATTCACGATAAAACACCTAAACCCTGGGAATCTAGAAACATATAGGAACCCTGGGAAGAAGTCCACAGAAATGCACCCATCACATACCTGCCCCCATGTACCTAAATGTGGCTGGAGAAAATCACATTTGTTGTTGGGCACTTAGGTTTCAAATTTGCTAGTTTTTTTTTTTTTTTTTTTTTGGTGTTTGTGTGTGTGTGTGGCATTCTTCTATCACTGTTTCTCTTCCACTTACAGTCCTGAGAGCAAGGCTTGCATCTGAAATTGGTTACCACCATTAATATAACACTAATAGCCTTAACAGTAATTCACATCATACACTGTCAACCATGAGTGTTATCAGGGTTACTTAAAAATATAACAAAACCTTAACCAATTTACTAACGTGATTTTTTTTTTTTTGCAACTCCAGAAATTAGGAATATGAAATGGTTTGCATACCTATAAATACTGAAGATGAAGACTCTTTGGTAACTGTCTATAACTGTCAAATATGGAGACATTTTTCAGTCAGAGTTTTTGGTTGCTTGCAACAGTAATTAACAGAGTCTAATCTAAGAAGAAAATGAAATCATTACCAGAGGATTTTTCAGATTTATTGGACATGCTGGGGAATATGTTATAAAAACATATAGGAAACCAACTAGTGTAAACACAGTGCATGATAAATCAGAGAAAGAAATGGTGTATGATCTGGCCACTACCACAGATAGACAGTGGGCAGTCCTACTGATTCCACCTACAACTGGACAGCAGTCATGGCCCGTTGTATACATAAGGGCTCTGCTGCTGCCATTCTGTTTGCAAACATTTTTTTATTCTGTCAATAGAATATTATTACAGTTTCCACAGGAATAGTTTCAACAATGGTTCTTCGAGAAGATATTTCAGTCCCTCAGAACTGTAACCAACCAAAACCAAACCCATTGCCATTGAGTTGGTTCAGACTTGTGGCCACATGAGTTACAGAGCAGAACTGAGCTCCATAGCATTTTCTGAGATGTGATCGTCATGGAAGTTGATCACTGGGCCTTTCTTCTGCAGAGTCACTGAGGGAGTTCTGGTCACCAGCCTTCAGGTTAGCAGTGGAACCCAAACTGTTTGCACCACCCAGAGATCGTCAGAAACCACAACAGGAAAAGTAAACTACAACAATTTTCATCACAGAACCCACAGAGATAGTATTTGCCATCTTTAAACGGTACTGACGTGTCCAAAAATTCAGAACAGTGAAGCTTACAAGACTTTAATCACAACCTTGTGCTCTATGAATTTCACCTTTAACACTCCATAGTTCTTTGCATAAATACCTCTTCCACATCCCCTACCTTGAGTTCAGCCTTGTTGACTCGAGCATCGTAAGAAACTGTAAATGACGGAAACTGCTGAATGGGTGTATGTTTTGCTGTGTACATTCTCAAGGACAAACAATTCACAAAAACAAAGCAGTGCATGAATTTTTCCTGGGATGTATTTTCTGAGCAGCATAATAGAAAGAGAAACAGTGGGGGCTTCATCCAGATGCTCAGGGTCCTGCTGTACTGTGTCCCAGGTGAGTTGGAGCCTAGAGAAGGAGCTTCTGTTGGGTGACACTCCTATTCAAATAGGTCTACAGTTTCAAATTATATATGAAATAAGTGCTACAAGCCACACAGACCTGTCCACTTGTCCCAGATGGAGATGATTTTGCTTTGATTTTTCTTCTCTCCCCAGTTGCACAGCATCTCTGGATCATCCCCATGTGCCTGACATTTTAGGATCCAGGGAGCAAATACTGCTCAGTAGGTTTCAGAATCTCTGGCTATCTCGCCAGGAGGTATGGTCTCGCTTTGCTACAGGGCCAGTCAGAGCCTCTCCTACACTCACCGGAACACCGCTGGTGCTGGCATCAGCATAAACCTGAAAATAATCCCAGGGGCTTATTCACCACACTTCCTCTATGGGTGTTGTTGTGATGGTGAACAGGTTTCAGCAGCCCTTGCAGACTAACACAGACTAGGAAGAAAGGCCTGGTGATCAACTTCTGACACATCAGCCATAAAAGCCCTCTGGATCACAACTGTCACATCCCGTGGTGTACGGGGTTGTCACAAGTCACGTTCTGACAAGATGAAAACTAACAACAACAACAACAAAAGAATGATGAATTCCTTTGGTGACTAAATTTGGCGCCCAAGTGATCAGTTCAAAGTCGAACCGACAACTAATGAAGAATGAAGATGGGAAAGCTGTCACCTATTTCTAGAGTGGCAGGCTTAAAGCATTAGAGATTGGCCTTTGAAGGAATGAGGTGCACTGAAAGAAACGGAGAGAGGAGGGAAGGGCAGTGAAACTGGGGTGAGGGCAGGAAAAGTCCGTCATTGACATTGACCATGAAGGCTTGACTGGAAAACAGGGTCCAGAGAAGGAAGAAGTCAGAGGAATAATAACTTTCTTGAAGGAAATTTTAAATGTGAAGGGACCAGGCTTAATATGGATAAGGTATGAATTCAAGAAAAAGGAAATAGTCCCAGAAACCGTGGAACTGAAATGAGAACATTCTAGAGTCAGGAAAGAACAAGGAAGAGACAGTGATCTTTCAGGAGATAAAACACTGGAAACTTCTCCAGCTCAATCATGTGATCTACACATGTGAAACATGGACCTTCTATGGTATGAAGCACATGAGAGATTCTTATGGCATTTTACTTTTATAATTTACTACTAAAAGGAATGCAGAAGAAGCCACAGCTCATAATTTTATCCAGAGTCTTACACATACTAAAATTAGCCAGAAGATGTAGGCCTTGGGGCATGCAGAGAAAGACTTCATGTTCAGGGCTGAGCAGAAAGGAAGCAGCTGGGGCAGAGAAGACTCGCAGGCCTGCAGCCCTGCGGAGGAGGTTTGTGTTCGAGCCTGAAGCACTGTGGGAGGATAGCTACTACCCTGCTGACAATAATAAGATGCGGCATCTTCAGCCTGGAAGCTGCTGATGGTGAGGGTGAAGTCTGTCCCTGATCCACTGCCACTGAACCGGTCAGGGACCCCAGATTCTCTCCTATCTGCGTAGTAGATGAGCAGTTTAGGAGCCTGTCCTGGTTTCTGCTGGTACCAGTGTAAGTTACTACCAACACCCTGACTAGACTTGCAGTTGATGGTGACCGTTTCTCCTGGAGACGCAGCCAAGGAGGCTGGAGACTGGGTCATCACAATGTCCCCACTGGCACCTGCAATCAAAGTGGACAATTACCAAGCATAAATGTATATATGCACTGTTTCAAAGGCACATTTAAACATACAATTTATACAGCAATGTCTAGTGATGTTGCGTATTAACCTGTAATTAGTTCCATTTATCAAATAGCCATCATTTCCCACCATAGCTTAAAATCATTTTTCAACTGTACATGATACTACTGTGAGGGACTGAAACCCTTTGAATTCTCACCAGAGGCCCAGAGCAACAGGGACACGAGGAACAGAGTCTGTGGCACCATCTTGCTGCTCCTACCTGCCGATGCAGCTCAGCTCACATGGCAAAGTCCTCTTTATAAAATCCGAGCAGCCTGGGGTGGCAGGGGGGTGGGGGTGGGGTGGGGGGTGGGGGGTGGGGGGATGGGGAAGGGAGAGGGCTATGCAAAGCAGTCAGTGAACTGAAAATCAATATCATGGGCAGTGAGTTGTGAAGCAAACTATTTTACTTCAAGAGCCACAGTGTTATCACACAAAGTATAATTTTATGATTAGAAAAGACAATTAAATGATTTAGAAGCTCTAAAATCAACTTAAAAAAAAAAAAAAAAACTAACAAGAAACTGTTGCAATCCAGTCTCTGACAACTCAGGGGAGGCACCATGTCTTTCAGAGCAGAGCTGCTCCACTAGGTTTTCTTGCCTGTGTTCTTTGCACAAGCAGGTCACCAGGCTTGTCCTCCGTGGTACCACTAGGTCACGTCAGACTGCCAAACTTTAGGTTAGGAGGTGATGACAAACTGCTTGAAATACTCGTGATCTGTTTCAACTCCAAAACAGTGTTCAATTGCTTTAGGTTCCATAAACGGTAGACTAGTTTCCTAACAAATTAACAGTTTTGTGAAATAATAAAAATGCTGGAAACAAAACAACCAAGGAAATGGAAGAGTATATGAAATTTCTGCCTCAATTTCTGATTTCAAAAAAATTGGAAGAAAATATCTGCTCTGTAAAGCCTTTGGGAACCTTGGTGACCTCACAGTCATTAAGAGCTCCGACTGTTAACCAAAAGGTCATCAGTTCAAATCCAGCAGACGCTCCTTGTAACTCAATGGGACAATTCTACTCTGTCCTGTAGAGTTGCTTTGAGTCAGAGTGAACTCAAAGGCATTGGGTTTGATTTGATTTGGGTAAAGACACTTTTATCCTGAAGGATAATTTAAAGAAATGGCAAAAGCTTAATATCATAAACAGAGAAATAGAAGCAGAGCCATAAATGTGTCCTCTGGAAAGTGCTCAGAGATCCTACTGAGTAATGGTTCAGAAGCGCTCGAATCTCAAGGGAAATGTGAATCAAGGATAAAGTGGAAGTTATCAAGCCCACCACAGCTAGGAATGGGTAAGATGGCTGTAGATTCATTAAGGAAATGCACAGGAAAAAGCAAACAGGATTTCCTCATGAAGACGTGATTGAACAACAACCTGTCAAGGAGTTGCATTCCAGGTGTGCACGGCCACAGAATGCATGGAACTCTTCAATGCTGAAGTTGATTTGGGGTGGCCCAGCTGGTAGAGCCAACTAATGGGAGCTCCTCTGGGAGAGGGCAAACCCATCCTAAAAGTTAAGAAAATCTCACTAGTAATTTTTCAAGACCAACATCACCAATTACGAGGTTCTTAGCATTGAAAAAAAAAAAAGAAAGAAAGAAATACAATGTTCCTTTCTGAAAGCCAAGAGGATTTGAAGCACTTACTGATGAAGATCAACAAAGGCAGCCTTCACTGTGGATACAACTCACATACAGAAAACCGAAACTACCACTGTGACAGTAAACGACATTATACTTAATGGAGAAAATGCTGAAGTTGTCAAAGATTTCAGTGTATTTGGATCCACAATAAATGCTGAGGAAAGTAGCAGTGAAAAAATCAAACATACTGCATGGAGCAAATGAGCTCCAAGAACCTCCTTAAGGTGTTGAAAAACAAAGATGTCACTAGGAGCTACGGATTCTAAACAAAAGGCCTGCAGTTCTAATCCACCTGGCACTCCTTGGAAATGCTATGGGGCAGTTCTACTGCATCCTACAGGCTTGCTATGAGTCACAATTGATTCAGTGGCAAAATTCCGTCCTCCCTCTCTTCCTTCTTTTCTTCATTTTTTATTGCTAGGGGGAATAAGATGTGCCTGACCAGACATGGAATTTTCAGTGTTCTCATACACCTGGGAAAGCAGGGCAGTGGATAAAGAAGACTGAGGAATTCAGGCTTTTAAATTATGCTACCGAATAGCCCATGGACTGCCAGAGAACGAAGCAATCTGTCTCAGAAGAAATACAGCCAGAACGTTCCTGAGATGCCGGGATGGTAAGACTTCATCTCCCTTACTTTGGACATGTTTTCAGGAGGTTCAAGTCCTTGGAGGAGGACATGAGTCTTGTGAAAGCAGAGGGCCAGCAGAAAGGAGTAAATCCCTAAATGAGATGGGTTGACATAATGCCTGGCACACAGGACTCAAAGACAGCAAAGATCGTCAGGAAGGCTGAGCCGGAGAACATCTTGGTCAGTTGTACACATGAGAGCTACGAGTTAGAACTGATTTCCTGGCACCTAAAAACAACAGCTCCACAATATGTGTACAAATATAATGCAGCAGAAACAACAGAGACAGAAACCATTCGACTCACACTTCAGATGTCAGCACTATGTGAGATTTTTGTTAATGACAAAAGTTCAAGAAAATGGAAAGGAGACAGATGAAATCTGAAAACGAAGCCCCTGCAATTTGAGATATCAAATATACACTTACCAAAATTTTAGAATGCAGTTAATGAGAGGTTACACAAGTAAGGCTAAATGGAATCACAAGGACAGGGTTTACCCTTAGACCCCAAACAACCAAAAAAACAAATAATCAAGATTGTGCCTAATGGTTAACATGCTCAAATCATACTTCACCAAAAGTGGCCTCATAAGTAGAGAAAACAAACAAACAAACAAGCAAACGAAAAACCACTGGCCATCTACTTCTGACAAATCAGCTGTTGACAACTTGTGGTTCCCTGTTCTACTCTGACCCACTTTGCTAATGTAAGTCAGAATCAGCTCAACAACCAACAACTTTTAATTTTATAAAAGAAGATTGCCAGGTCTTTCTTTGAAGGTCCCACTGGTGGAAATGAATAACTAACTTGCTGTTTAGTGGTTCAGCACAAAACATTTACTATGTGATACTAGTTAAGTCTCAGCTTTGTGCAAGGAATCTAGAATAGTAGATGTTCACCAATGCCATATTGAACAAGTGAGTCAGAAAAGAGCAGCCTACAAGATTTGTAACCACAACCCTGGCTTTAGGCGTAAACATCCCTTTGACCCGATCTGACTCTGCACTGTGATCTGCTGACCTGAATCTCACACATGGAGTCCTTCCTGGAGGTTGGAACCTCAGCAACTTCACACACGAGAGAAGCTGCAGGTTGATGACCCCTTGCAGATCCTCAGCCTCTTCTTCTATCCTGTTCCAGAAGAAAGGATACTTGCAAAGCTAGACATGGAGTCATTTTCTCCTGAGTATCCCTTCCGTTAACATCTAAAATTAAAAAAAAATGAAATAGATGTCACAAGCAACACAGGCCTGTCCACCTATCACAGACTGTTTTGGCTTGATTGTTTTCTTCTATGCCCGATGGCAAAACATCCCTGCCGTATAGTTCAATGGTACTGCCATTCTCAAAAAAAAACAGTAGACTTTACAAGATTTTAACCACAAGCTTGTGCTCTCAGAATTTCACCTTTAGTACTTGGTCGTTCTCTGCATTAACACTGCTTCTACCTGCCTCACCTGGAGTTCAGCCTTGCTGACTTGAGTGGCATAAGAGATAATAAATGATGGCGCGTTGAATGAATGTATGTTCTGCTGTGTGTATTCTCAAGGAAAAAAACATTTACGAAAACAAAGCAGTGATGGAAATTTTCCTGCGATGTATTTCCTGAGCTACATAACAAAGCGAGAAGCTGGAGGGTGAGGGCACTGTTCAGATGCTCAGGCTCCTGCTGTACGGTGTCCCAGGTGCGAAGGAACCTAGGGGAGGTGTTTCTGTCAAGTGACCCTCCTACTCACACTGGTCTACAATTTGAAGTGAATTATGAAGTAAATGCTACAAGTCACAAAGTTTGTCCACTTTGTCCCAGTTAGGTATTATCTGGGTTTGATTCTCCTCCTCTCCTTGGTGGCCCAGCATCTCTGCATTCTCCTTGTGTGCCTGCCATTTTAGCACCCAGTGGACAGATGCTGCTCAGTAGATTTCAGAATTTCTGGCTGTCTCCCGAGAAGATCAAGTCTCCATTAGCTTCTGGGCCTGTCAGAGTCTCGCCTACACTCACTGGAAACACTACTTGGGCTAGCATCCGCATGAACGTGAAGAGGATTCTGGGGGACTGATTCAGCTCACTTCTTCTATGTGTGTTGTTGTGATGCTTGGTAGGTTTCAGCAGCCCTTGCAGACTACCACAGACTAGAAGGAAAGACCGGGTGATCTACTTGTGACAAATCAGCCATGAAAACCCTCCGAATCACAACTGTCACATCCCATGGCACATGGGTTTGTCACAAGTCAAATTGTCACAAGACGAAAATTAACAACAACCACAACAAAAATCATGAGTTCCTTTGTTGACTAAGTTAAACTTGGTGGCCAAGTATTAAACTGCCAACTAATGAAGAGTGAGGACGGGAAAGCTGTCAACTATTTCTAGAGTGACAGAATTAAAGAATTACAGACTGACCTTTGAAGGGATGAGTTGCACTGAAAGAAATGGAAAGAGGAAGAAACGGCAGTGAGAGGGGAGGTTAGGGCAGGAAAACACTTTCATTCACATTGAAGGCTGGGCTGGAAAACAGGATCCATGGAAGGTAAGATAAGAGGTGAAGACTATCTCGTGTGGGGGAGATTTTAAATGTGAAGGCTTTGCACTTAGTACCTGGGTAGGTGCAGATTTGCGATGGGTAAGTAACTGCTGAAGGAAAAAGTTCAGGATAACAAGGAAACACAAAGTGAGTGTTCGAGAGCCAAGAAGACACAGAGAAGGAAGAAATAATTTTTCAGGACGTAAAACTCATGGAAATGTCTCCATATCAGTCATGTGACCTGTCCATGTGACATATGTAGATTCCTGTGATATGAAAACTCCTGACAAAGTCTGCAGGAGACTTTCAGAGCATTTTCCTTTGACAGTTTACCACGAAAGGGCATGTAGAATGTCCCACACTCCTTAATTTTCTTCTGGAACCCACAAATACTCTAAGAATTCGTCAGAAGATGTGGCTTTGGGGCAGATCGCGGAAGCCTGCATGTTTAGGGCTGAGCAGAAAGGAAGCAGCTGGAACCGAAGACCCACAGGCCTGCAGCCCCGGGGAGGAGGTTTGTGTTCGGGGGTGAAGCACTGTGGGAGGAGCGCTTGTACTTTGCTGACAGTAATAGTCTGCCACGTCTTCGGTCTTGAGTCCACTGATGGTGAGAGTGAAGTCTGTCCCAGACCCTCTGCCACTGAACCGGTCAGGGACCCCAGATTCCCGGCTTGTTGCCCAGTAGATGAGCAGCTTAGGAGCCTGTCCAGGTTTCTGCTGGTACCAGTTTAAAAGGTGTTCTTCTACAGAGCTATGATAAAGACTCTGGCTGGACTTGCAGTTGATAGTGACCGTCCCTCCTAGAGACGCAGCCAGAGAAGCTGGAGTTTGGGTCATCACAATGTCTCCACTGGTACCTGCAATCAGAGTGGACAATGACCAAACACACACACACACGTTATACAGTCTTGTTCATGCACAACTTCAAATATACCTTTTTTGCAACAACGTCTAGTGATATTATCTATCAGCTCATAATTGGTCCAGTTTTGCAAATAGTCATCATTTGCCACTGTGCCTTACAATTATTTTTCACCTCTACAAAGCTAGTATTCTAGAGGAACTGAAGTACTTGCAACTTCTCACCAGAGACCCAGAGAAACAGAGACATGAGGAACAGAGTCAGTGGCACCATCTTGCAACCTCTCTCTGCCTGATGCAGCCCAGCTCACTTGGCAAAGTTCCCATTTATAGCATCTGAGCAGGCAGTCTGGGCCTCGAGAGGCCTATGCAAAGCAGTCAGTGAACTGAAAGCAAATTTCATGGATGGTGGGTTGTGGAACTAAGCTCTCTACATCTAGAGCCCAAAACACTGTCACAATGCCTGTGATTTTACCACTTGAAAAGATATAGAAGTGACTTAAAAGCAGGATTCTCAGCTTCAAACCAACAAAAAACCTCTTTGCATCCCAGCTGATTCTGACTCTGACTCATGAAGAGTCCATGCGTTACAGAGCAAAACGCCTGCAAAGGGTTTCCTTGCCTGTATTCTTTATAGAACCACACTACCAGGGGTTTCTTTCATGGTGCCACTGGGTACATTTATTACCCAACTTTAGGTTAGCAGCTGATCACGAACTGCATGAAACACCCATGAACTAATGAGTAGCCTCTGTTTTGACTCAAAAACTGCTTCAAGTGGATTGAGGTTCCACTTTCCTGAAATCTATAGTTTTGTGAAATTATAAAAAATACTGAGAAAAGATAATAGAGGAAAGATAAATGAAGAACATAGAAAAATTTGGCTTCAATTTTCATAAAAATGTGTAGCCAGAAAACGTATGAGGTCTAAAGACAGTTTTATTGTGAAGGACACTCTAAAAGGACATTGTAGATGCTTAAGATTGAATTCCAAAGTTATGCGAGGCCTAGGGAAATGGTCGATGGGCCCAGAACTTAGTGGTTTAGAGAGTCCTCCAACAAGTTATATTGAGCTATGGTCCAGGAGGGATCTACTCTCAAAGGAAGAATGAACCAACAATTAGAAATTGATGTGAGGGCTCTAAATTCATTGAGGAAGTGGATAAAACAAAGCAAAAATAGTATTGCCTTGTGAAGCTGTGATACAAAACCAGCTCTTCAAAGAGATTTGTTCCAGGTATGCATGGCCTTGATGCACCAGGAAATCTTCCGTTCTGAGGTTTGTTTAAGGGAGTCCAACTGGTGGAGTCCACAATTAGGAGTCCCTCTAGATTAGGATACGTCTGTCACAAAACTTCAGGAAAATGCACAAATATTTTTTCAAGAGTGAACACCACCAGGAAGTCAGAGACTCTTGACATAAAAAAGATTCTTGACATAAAAAAGTCAGAGATTCTTGACATAAAAAAAAAATCCTCTGAAAGCCCAGAGGATTTGAAAGGCTTACTGATGAAGACCAAAAACTATAGCCTTCAATATGGGTTATATCTCAAAAAAGGGAAACAAAAATCCTTCCAACCATACCACAAAACAACATTACAATTAAAAGAAAGTATTGATGTATTCAAGAAATTCATTTTTCTTTGACCCACAATCAACACCCATGAGTCAGTAGTCAAGAAACCAAAAGACCTGTTTAAAGCTTAAAAAAAAAAAAATGTCCCTTTGAGAAGCGAATGTGCTTGACAGAAGCCATGGCAATTTCAATATGTTGAATGAGTGGGGGAGCTGGATAATTATACGGAAGTCCAAAAATGAACTGATACCTTTGAATCACAATTTTGAATATATCTCTGAGTACAGAAAAATGCACAAATCTGCCTTGGAAGAAGTACAGTCAGAACTCTGTTTATCAGGGAGAGTGGAAAGACTTTTTATCTTCTGCTTTGGACATATTATCAAGAGGGCCCTGTCCTTGGAGAAGATCATCATGTTTGGTAGATCATATGAAAACTAAAATATAAAATAAAAACCACTGCTGTCGAAATGATTCTGAATTATAGCAACGCTATAGACACAGTAGAAAAAACTGCTCCGTAGAGTTTCCAAGGAGTGCCTGGAGGATTGGACTTGCCAGCCTTCTCTTTAGCAGCCATGAACACTTAACCGTTAGAGCTCCACCTTGGTAAATTATAGGATCAGCACGAAAGGGGAAGATCCTCAGTGAGATGGGCTGATACAGTGGCTGCGGCATGAGCTCCAGCAGACAATCACAGTGAAGATGGTGCAGGTCCGGAGAGTGCTGTGTTTTGTTGTACACAGGTTTGCTATGAGTCAAAATAGACATGACAGCCCCTGAGAACAGCAAGAATGAGATAAATACAAATGAGATACAACAGGAATAGTAGAAAACAAAGGAAGTTCCGCTCCTACTTCAGACTTCAACACTTACAAATTTATTCAATCAAACGTAGGACCAAACTGACATTGTATGCAAGTTACAAGAAACTAAAAAGGGAACACCTGAGAACTGAGAAAGAAACTAGTGAATTTCTAGAAGTTATAATTCCACAAATTTTAAGTCAGTGGAAGAAGGACGTGGTTTACCCTCACACATGAAACAATAACAAAAAAGTAAATTCGTGAAGACTTGTATGTAATCTTTAACAAGCTCAGCTTGTACTCCACCAAAAGTGGCCTATAAAACAAGCAGACAAACAAGCAAAAAACCCAAACATAGCAATCTACTTCTGAAAAAGCAACCATTGAAATTCCTATAGATCACAGTCCTCCTTTGACAGTCATGGGATCAGAATAAGTCAGAGTGAACTCAACAGGTTAATCTTACAGAAGTAGACCACCAGGCTTTTCTTCTAAGACCCTACAGTTGGATTCAGCTGACAACGTTGTGGTCAGCAGAGCAGCACAAACTTTTGCTCCACATCAATAGATTAATCACAGTTTTGAGTAGAGAATCCAAGACAGTAAGTGTCCAATACTGCCATAGTCAACAAAGAAATCAGAAAAAAATCACTCTACATGATTTTTTTTACCACTAACTGTACTGCAAGAATTTCCCTGGTTCTTGGCATCAATGTGCCCCTGAGACGAACTCACCCAGGGCTCAGCCTTGCTGACCTGAGCATCATAAAGAGAGTCTTTTCTGGAGGGTGGAACCTCCACCGTTCAGATTCTCAGACTCCTGCTGTACTCTGTTATAAATGACAGAATACTGGCAAATCTAGATACGGAGAATTTTTTCTCCAAAACAATCCTTCCATTCGCATGTACAATTTTAACACAAGATATGAAGTAACTGTTACAAGCAACACAAAACTTTCCACTTATTCACGGTTTTACAATTCGCCTTATTTTCTTCTATCCCTGATGGCACGCCTTCTCTGCATCATCACTGTGTGTCTCTTATTGCAGGATTCTGCCAGCAGATGGCGAAAACACAGTCTGCAGACCCCTGCTAACCCGAGAGGGCATCTTCTTCAGCTGTAGGGCCAATCAGTCTCCTCCAGACTGACCGGAGACACACACTTAACCCGGGCAGAGTCCTAAGGTCCTCATGTACCACACTTCTCCCGTCCTGAGGGCAAGCCCACCTGCTTCAGTGCCAGTGGATCTGAAGCCAACTTCACTTGCACCATCAGCACCATCAGATCTAAAACTGTAGAAAAAAGTACTACGTTCCGAACTGAAGAGAACTTGTCATGATAATGTGACCCCAGACATGGGCATCTCACCAAGGCAGAAGTGGGGGAAAGGTCCGTCACAGAGACAGTTGGGGTTTATTTCTTGTTTTGATCAACCCGAATGTTGGCATAGAACTTTTTTTTTTTTTTTTTTTTAAAAAGGTAGCTCAATTTCTTTCCACTCCAGAGGAGAGCAGAATCAGCAGCAGCACTGAACACACTGGTGACGACCTTCTTCCTTTGTACAGTCCACTCACTGAACTCTATCGCATCAGATGTCTTTCCTTCATCCACACTGCACCTTCTCAGACTCCTTTGCTGGTCCCTCCTCATCTTCTCTGCCTCAGAGCTCAGTCCCTGGATATCTTTTGTTCTTCATCTATGAGACACTCACACAGGGCAGGAATTCTAGCACCATGCAAAACTGGAAAAATAATAAAGGGCGTCCTTGTCATATTCCTATTCTCAGGGAGAATGGCTTTAACCTCTCTGCCCTGAAGATCATGGGGGCTGTTGGTTTTTTATAGATGCCCTATGTGGTTTTCAGGAACTCCCACTTCTGTCCCTATTTTATGGAGAGCTTTTATCAGGAATGGGTGTTGGAATTTATTGAAGGTTTTCTCTGTGTCGGGCAAGATGATGATGTGACTCTTCGGTTCTATTTTTTGGTAGAGTATGTTAAATGATTTTCGAGTGTTGAGCATACTTTCATACCTTGTATAAATTCCAGTTAGCCATGACAGTATTGATGGTGGAATTCTGCAGCCTGGAATTTTGTTGATATATTTTGCACCTATTCTCTTAACATTCTTTTCTTGGGGTGTTTTTGCCTGGTTTTGGTATCAGGGTTATGTTGGCTTCATAGAATGATTTTGAGAATATTCTTTCTTTTTCTATTTTCTGAAATAGTTTGAACAGTACGTGTATGGGCTCTTCTCTGAATGCTTGGTAGAATTTCCCAGTAAAGTTTTCCTGACCAGGGCTTTTAACTTTTTATTATTGTTTTGGGCATTTTTTAAAAATTATGTCTTCAATTTCTTCTCTCGTGATGGGTCTCTTATGATTTTCTATCTTAGTTTGTGTTAGTTTAGGTAGTTCAGACATTTCTAGAAATTTTGACATTTCCTCTAGATTCTCAAATGTATTGCTGTACAATGTGTTACACTTTTATGTCAGGATCCCTTTATTATTATTATTTCAGTTTAGTCAGTTGTAGTGTTCCTGTCTAATTTTTTTACCCCTTTCCTTTCCTTTCCTCTATTGTAGTTTAGATGAAGGCTTATAAAACAATCTAATTTCTCATTAAACAATTAGCCTACATGTTGTTTTACGGCACTGATTAGCAGCCCAATGACATGTCAACACTCTTCCTTCTCAAACTTGGGTTCCCTGTGACAAGCTTTCTAGACCCTCCTGACTTTTAGTCCTTGACTCTGGGCTGGCATGCTCCTTTAGTCTTGGTTTGCTTTATGGGCCTACACAGTCTTCGGCTGAAGGAGAACGTTATTAGTGACTTCGTTATTGAAGTGAAAGTGGACCATACTTTCAGAATTGCTCCAGTTTCTGTTAGGCCAGTAAGACTGGTCTTTCTTTTTGAGTTTGAATTTGGTCTACATTTTTCTCCATCTCTGTAGGGTACTTTCATTGTGATCCCTGTCGAAGCAGTCAGTGGGGTAGATAGGTAGCATCCAGGTTTACGAGCCTCAGTGTAGTTGAGGCTGGGACAGATGTGGTTCATTTTTCTACTCATCTCATTTCTTTTTTGTTTATTTTCTTTCTCCTGTGTTTCTCTTTCATTGCTTTAGTCAATAGTTTGTCAGTTTGTTTGATCTTTTTAAGAACCAGTTTTTAATTTTGTTCATTCTGCCTATGGATTTTCTGTCCTCCATTTTCATTTATTTCTCCTCTAAACTTTATTATTTCCTTTTTTCCGGTTAATGAAGGCTGCTTTTGCTTTTCTCTTTCCATTTTCTGTGCATATGTAACAATTTTCTTTTTACAGTGTGTGCATTTATTGCAATAAATTAATCTATGAGCAATGTCTCTACCATGTCCTAAAGAGTTTGGTAAAATATACTTTCATTTTCATTTGATTTTAGAATTTTTGAAATTCTCTCTTTGATTTAGTCTATTATTCAGTTGTTTGTAAGCAAGGTATATCAGTTTCATGCATTTATTTTTTTTGCATCGTCCTGTTGATTTTTGCTTTTATGTTCTTCCCCAATTTTTAACACCTTGTTCACATACTATAAGGATCCTAGATGGTTCAGTTGGTATCTGCACAGCTAGTAATTTAAAGGTTGGCTTTTGGAAGCCACCCAGCAGCACTGTGGAAGAAAGGCCTGGCAAACTGCTTCCATTAAGATTAATATCTCTTTACCATATATCCTGTCAGAATGCAAACATTTTAAGAATTCTCTTAGTCTCAACTTTGTTTCCAATTATGCCCTATTTTCACTCTTCTCTTTGACCATAAAGCTTATGGAAATAGCTATCAGTAGTTAACAACCCCAAATATGCTCTTTCTCTTCTTTCTTGGGCTCCTTCCTTTCAGATAGTTGTCTGTTAAGGTCTATGAGTAGTGCAAACATTTGGCGCTCAGATGCTGACTGAGATATTGGTGATTTCCCTCACCCAATGACTCCCCAGAAGATAACGCCTAATGATCTTCTGCCATAAAGATTATAGCCAAGAAAACACTGTAGTGTAGTTCTACTCTGTTATGCATAGAGTCATCATGAGTTGGAATTCACCCTAAGACACAACAAGAAACAACAAAGTATAATTGAAGAATCCTTTTTATCTTATTGAAACTGCTCTTTCCAAGGTCACTGTTGACCTGGACATTGACAAATTCCATGATCACATCTCAGTGCTCATCTGACCATATTCATTAGTATCAATGAAACAATGGTGCCAACCTCCTTCTTAATACAATCTTTTCATTGAACTTTATGATGGATGACTATCTTACTTATAGAACACTCACATTGTTCTTTCTCTGACACTTTGCTGGTTTCTCCTCATCTCTTCTGCTTCAGAGCTATCAGTGCCTGGCCATTTTGTTTTCTTCAACTATTTAACACTCATTTGTAATAGTTATCAGATTTAAATCCTCAGCCCATGTATCTTCCCTGAATTCCAGACAGCTAAGTCTACTTGACACTCGTGGATGTCCAATACGTAGCTTAAATCCAACCTGATTTCCTACTCAAAGACACTCCTCTAAATAAATCTCAACTCTACACTTGCAGGTATCCAGAATAGAGCATTGGAATAATCTTGATTTTTCACTTCCAGCTTATATGCCTTGCCAAAATAATTAGCATATTGTTATCTCAGTTTTCAAATATATCAATCCTCGATTTTCTATTACTATTGCCATCAACTGAAGAATCATCATCTCTAGCCTGGATGATAGTAATTTCCACCGCACTGGTGTTTCTTCTCTCTTTGGTCCCAAGGAGATCCTCAAAACTCCTAATCAGATCATAGTCATGATGTAAAAGTGTTGTGTATGCTTTTGTAATGATCTCTAACCATAAATATAGATCCCTCATTGTCTTAGTTATCTTGTGCTGGTATAACGGAAATAGCACAAGTAGATGGCTTGAACAAAGAGAATTAGATTCTCTTATACTCTGGGAGAATGGAAGTTCAAATTCAGGGTGGCAGGTCCAAAAAAAGTCTTTCTCTCTCGTCTTGGCTCTAGGGAAATATCCTGGTTATCAGTCCTACCTGGCTGAGGAGTTTCCCAGTGCGAGATCCAGGGTTCAAAGAACCCAGGGTTCAGTGGACCCAGGCTTCAGAAGAACAGCTCTTGCGGTTCTCCTGGATCTTGTTTCTTGCAGATATAATGTTCCACTATCACTCTGTTCCATTCTCTCCCTTATTTCTCAAAATAGATTGACATAAATTGTAGACAAATCTTGTAGTTGGAGTATACATAACTGACACGAATCCCATCTTATTGACATCATAAAGTTGGGATGTGTAGCATGTAGGAAAACAACCTCAGATGAGAAAATGGTGGATAATCACACAATACTGGGAATCATGATGTCGCCAATTTAAGATATATTTTGGGGTGACACAACTGAACCCATGACACTCAAAATAGAAACTGAAATGGCCTAATAGAAGTAGGTTGTAAACAAACTAAGATGGCATTGCAACCAATATTCTATGATGAAAAAAAATAGGTAAAAAAATAAATTACTGGAAGTTAGCATTGAGGCATAAATAACTTGTAAACCACCTGCCCTAATAACTGACCTTCAAAAATGTGTCATTTGACAACCTTTGTTAGGCATGACATTAGCAAACCCTTACTTCTCAATCCGGACAAGAAAATGATATGCAAATCCAGTGTTTGGGTTCACTCAATGGGAATAGGAAAAGGAGAACATCTCTGCCTAGACTGTGAGAGATTCCAAAGGTTGAAACTCTCCCAGAGATGAAAGTAGACACTGTCTGCTACTGGTGACTTTAGATTCCATATGTAAGGGACCATGTCCAAGAATGAGCTGCTAATCAAACCTTCCTCCCAGGAATACTCGTCATATGTAAGTGCCTGAAGTTTAATATTTGGACATGAACCATTAGACTAATCCTGCAGGATCCTGATTCTCTGCTTCTAAATGAGTATCTTGTGGTGCCTTTCTGTGAACACCTTGCAAAGAACTGAATGAGTTCATGCATGATAAGCTTGACCATTATATTATTTTAAAATGAAACCTTGTACAACAAAATTCTTCCATTTATTATTGCATTATTCAAAATGAAGCCCGGATTTTTAGAGTAGCCTAAAAAATCCTTCGCAATGAGAACCTTTATTACTGTTACCTCTTGTCCCCCTTTACTCACCTCTTTGAAAATTCACTTTAGCAACAACAGTTTTCATGCTGCTTTCAACACACGATGGTCAAATTTCTACTTGAAAAATTTACCGCTGCCTCAAACCAGCATCCTTTTGACTGGAAATATGTATTTGCTGTTTCTATACCAATTATTGTAAGACTTTGCTCAAATTATACATTCAAGTCAGCCTTCCACCACCATCTATTGTAGAAGAAGTGTGAAATCACCCCCAACATTATATCCCTCTTTGTAGGTAGTGTAATTTCTAACTCCTCTTATAAAGAGGTAGGGGCTATTTGCCAGTCCCTCTGATAATGGGCTGTTTGTGCCAATGCTGTTGATAGATAGCCTGCAGAAAAAGAAACATTGTTGCCCACATTTTACCTAAGCTTCAATATCCTTTAGGTGCTGGGTTTTGTGGGTGGTTTACTACAGGGTAATTGGCAACTGTTACACCATCATCATACTTGTAATTTGTTCCCATTCTTACCCCTGCTTTATTTTTCTTCATGACACTTACAGAATGTTATGACAAATGTTTCAATTACTCATGTATTTATTGTCTGACTTCCCAACTAGATCAAAAGTATTTTTGTACATAACAAAACAATCAAATTATAGAGTATTTAACATCCAAGATTTTCGTCAATCACCAAATTAGACTCAAGTACCCAAGAGATGCATTTAAGGAGTAAATGGGCAATTGATGAGTAATGGACAAGTCAATTGTTCCTAAAATAACAGAGTTAATGCATTAAAGACTTACCTTTGAAAGAATCAGTGTTAAAGAAGAAATGGCAGTAAAACTGCATAAAGTAGGAAGAAGCTTTGATAACATTGATCAGAAAGGCTTGTCTGGAGAACAGAATATTTTTTTCCTTTAAATAATGTTTCTTCTATGCTCTCCCATAAAAAAGAGATAGAGGAAAACCTATATCTCTTAGTGTTCCTGGACCCTGCAAACACTCCATGGAATTAGTTAGGAGATATGTTCCCTGACAGCAGACAGAGGAAGGCTGCATGTTTAGGGCTGAGCAGAAAGGAAGCAGTTGGTGCAATCAAAATGCACAGCGTACAGTCGTGGTGAGAAGGCTCATGTTTGAGGCTGAAGCACAACATTCAGTAAGCGGTAAAGCTGGTGACAATAATAAATCACAGCATCTCCAGTCTGAAAGCCACTGATGAAGAGAGTGAAATGTTTCTGAGTCACCGCCACTGAATCTGTCCAGGACTGCAAAGGTTTGGGTGAAGATGGAGTAGATGAGTAGCTTATCGACCGTACCTTATTTGTGCTGGCACCCAGTTGTTTTGGTCATCCAGTATTGCACTAACAGAAATATAATAAGAGGATGCCGTTGACAAAGAAAGTTTATTCTTATATCAACCAGTAGGCTGGAACTCTAAATTCAGGGTGCTGGCTTCAAGGGAACCCAATCTTTCTCTGTAGGCTCTGGAGGAATGTCCTCCTGTTGCATCAACGTTTCTTTGTTCTGAGAGCATCGTAGCACAGGAACCTCAGGTCCAAAAGAAACACATTGTTCTTGGTGCTCCTTTTTTGATGATATGAAATCCCAAATTTTCATCTTGCTTCCCTTTTCACTGACCTGTTGTAGTGGTGTATTAGAGTTGCAATCTAATCCTCTGAAACATAATCCAATACTTTGAGCACTTGGACAGATTAGGATTTACAGCACACACACACACACAAAATAAACAAAAAGGAGGACAACCACACAATACTTGGAATCCTGGCCTACCCAAATTGCTCCATATACTTTTCAGGGGACACAATTCAACTACCAGGCTAACCAGTTCTTCTGGTTGTAGCTCTCAGAAAGACTCTCAGTAGATTCCTAGTTGGTAATTACTTTTTCTTCTGGACATGTAGCCAGGAAAACACGAGACCCTGCTGGCATCTGCAATCACAAATGGATAATTACTATCCATACATATGTACATACATATTCTTTATCATAGGCACTGTGTCACGGGTAAAACACAATTTTAAGTGTACTCTTTGATAATATTACATGTCAGCACATATCAAGTCCCTTTAAAAATAACCATCATTTCCCATAACATCTTAAAAATAAATTTTTTAACTCAAAATGGATAGTTGCTAAAAGAATTGAGTCACCTTCAATTTCTCACTAGAGACATTAAGCAGCAGGGACAAGAGGATCGAGGTCTGTACCTCGATTTTGATGACTCCACCTGCCTGGTGCAGCTCAACTTACAAGGCGAAGACACATTCATGAAATCTGAGCAGCCAGCCTGGGCTTGGGTGACCTGTGCAGATTAACTTGTAAGTGTCCAAACAAGCCATGTGGACTGTGGGTTGTGAAAATAACCAACATAAACCAAGATTCAAAAACTTCATCACAAAGAGTATAATTTTACGACTTGATAAGATAAAGAAGTCCACTTAGAAACTCTAGTACCAACTGAAAATCTCCTAAACTTCACAGAGCTCAATGATCTAATGAAGAGCTTCTACATGAAATCAGAAATATTTTTAAACAGGTTCACATTCTATAAAAGATGATCTGTGGTGCTGCAGTCAACAATACTGGTAAAATCATGACAAGTACTGGAAAAAATAATGAAGATGAAGTGAATAAAGGGAAGGAGGGAAAGAGGATGAAATGAAAACAGGAAAGAAAGGAATGGATTCTATTCTGATAGAAGTTTAAAGCCTATCTTTGTCTTTAACATTGTTAAGTTTGCTAATAATATGCGACAGCACTTCGCTGGCATTTTTCTTTTAGGATCTATCTTTTGTGGAGTTCAGTGAGCATCTTGGATAGATATCTTCTTGTCTTTCGTGATATAAGGAGAGGTATCTGTTAAGAGAGCTTTAACAGTTCTCTTTCTATTTCCTGCTGTTTTCTCCTGTTCTGAAACTCCAATTAGTTATTTGATATTCCACTTGATAGAGTTTTACATAAATCTCAGAGATTCTTCATTATTTTAAAATCTTTTGTGTTGGTGTCAGTTGCTTTATCTTCAAGTTACTAATTATGCATTCAGTCATTCCCATTCTACTGCTTTGAGTTTCTTTTGAATTGTCTTATTCTGTAATTTTATTGTCAATCTGGAGAATTTCAGATCATTGTTGCTCAAGCATATCTTGCAACCTGTTTAATTTTTCAGTATGCTTAGTGGCAGTTTGCCAAATTTTGTTCTACTGTCTTGAAGGATATGAATACTCTTTTGAAGGATATGAATACTCTTTTGTATTCTACCTCTGATAATTTTAGGAAGTCTTCATTTAGAAAGTATTTTGATTCTTTGGGAGTTTTCTGAAGCTATGGACTTCAGTGGTTATTCTTAAATTACATTCTTTATATTCTTTAAAAGATTTGAAGTAGACTGTTGCCTCTGAGACATCAGAAATTTGTTTTATTTAATACCACTTACCGTATTCCAATCTCTCTCTGTGTACATGTGTCTATGTATGTGTGTGTGTATGTGTATATATATGTGTGTGTGTGTTTATTAGTTTTTAAAGTGTCCAAATAGTGTGGTCAACTATGCTGCTTTGTTAACTGACACAGTCAAAATTCAGAAATGCTGTCACAGGATGGTTAGAGCTGTTGTTAATGATAAGGTTCCCCAGAGTCAGTATACTTTTCCTGGGTGTGTTCAACCTGGGCACCCAGTCAGTTGGCCTCCAACTGTACAATGTCTGTGGGGGAATGTTGATTTGTGTTGGCTGAAGTTGCTGGCTACACACACCATGAAAGTTAAGGTTCCGGAACACTAGTGCCAAAAAGGAAGGGATTGTAAGCTGAGAATTATGAATGGCCAGCAGACTTAAGCCTAGGGAAGTGGTCATTTTCTGCACTGAGTTCCTGGCTCAGTGATACTGGCAGACTCCTCCCTCTTTGCTAGGTTCCTTGTGTTTTGTTTCAGGTACCATGTCAGAATTAGGCACTCTGCTCAGTACAGAAAAGAAACTAGCAGCATCAAAGACAGGGAGAGAGTTCGTGCCCCAAATAAAAAGTTTTGAGCCACATACGTTCTCAATAACATATCTTTCGGTGTGTAAATGGAGAAATGCTGCAGTGTAGTAGGCATGTTATTCCTAAGTTGAGCTTCATCACTGAGAAACACACTCTGAATGTAGTTATGTTCACCACACTGGTGTAGCAGGTCCTTCTCAGGCATGCAGATTCCCGATAGCCTGTCCTTTCCTGTCTGTGCAGCAGTGCACCAACTCTCATCTCTGTGTCGGCCAGCTCATTTTCCTGGCTTTTTCCCAGGTGTTCAGGGTTTCTGGGATGTTGTGTCTAAACTGTTAAATTATTTTTTTTCTGAGTCTTTGTTGTTAGAGACAATAGACATGTGAATGATGGAAAGCTACTTGAGACTTTCTAGATCAGCTAGCACCCAGTTCATCTGCCAGATCCAGGGTCGCCACGAGCTGGATCCGACTCGACGGCACTTGGCCTGGCTAAGCCAACCCAGACAAGATCAGCCAAGAGTCATACATATAAACAGAACAGTTTGTTAGCCTGTCTCACCCCAAAACATGACAGCAGTGTAAATTCTTGTAGTTTAAAACCAGTGGATTTTTGGTGTGTGGTTCGTTACATGGCAGTAGCTAAGTGATCTATCATCCTACTTTGAATTACTATACTCCTAAACCAACCCCCACTTTTCTGTCAGTTTGTCATAGGTAGGGGCTTGAGAATTGCTGTGATGCTGGAAGTTATGCCACTGGTAGTGAGACACTGGCAGGTTTACTCATAGTGGACAGATCTCAACTACGTTTCCAGACTCAGATCGATCAGGTAAAGGACCTCATAGCCCACTTCTGAAAGGGATTAGCCAATGAAAAGCCTATGAATAACAATGGAACATTGTCAGGTATAGTGCCACAAACTGAGCCTTCCAGGTTGAAAGGCATCAAAAGATGTCTGGGGAAGAGCTGTTTCCTCAAAGTAGAGGCAATTTTTGTTGTTGTTGTGATTAAATGAAAGTATACAATACAAATCAATTTGGCAGGCCCACCATTCTGCAGCTCCTTCTGCCTTCCCTGCCTGGTGAGAACACCTGCTCCTTTTCACTCTATATTTGTTGTATCCTCCCAACAATCTCCTGTGCCTTCCTCTCTACCCTCTTCTCTCCCATCTAGAAAGAGACCAGTAGGACAGCATCCTATAAATGCACAGAACTATAAAGAACACAAAGCATATGATCCCAGTGTGTTCTCGATTCCAGTCCACTATTATCCAAAGAGTTGACTTCGGTAGTGTTTTCCTATCAGAGACAGCAGCAGGACTAGAGGCCATGCTCCCAGGGGATCCTTCAGGCCATCAGACATCAGATGTGGTCTTTTGATAGAGTTTGTGAGCTCCACTTCTCTTTTTCTCATGTTGCCACAGAGGCTCTATATTGTGTGGCCCATCATAGCTGTCTTTGATGGAGGCTGGGAAACATCTGGTTCTTCTGGTCACATGGTGACACAGCAGGTTCACATGGGTCCTTCTGTTTCCTAGGCTCTTTTTTTTCCTGATGTCTTTGTTGTTCTCAGTGACCATGTGTTCTGGATGTGTTGCGACCAACTGGTGTAACTCAGATGGTATCTTCCTGGGTTTTAAGACTCCAGACACTACTCACCAATATGGGGTGCAGAAGAGTTTCTTAGCAATAGGCTTGCTGTGCCAATATCGTTCAAGAGCATGGCCTCTAGAACCCACCCCTGCTACTCTATCCTTGCAGAATGGGTTTGAGATTAGAAGAGTTTTCAGTTTACGTTGATGTCCAGTTAAGATGATTGACTTTCTATTGTGTGTTGTCACTGCTTTCATCTAACCAAATTTTGATCAACCAGTCTATGACCAACCCTCTTACTCTCTCCCCTCCCTTGTAGACATTAAAGAGTCTTTTCTTCTGTACATAAGTCTATTTTTAAGTCCTTATAGTAGGAGTCTCGTAGAATATTTGTCCTTTTACCCCTGACTGATTTCACTCAGCATAATGTCTTCCAATTGAAACCAGATTATGAGTCATTTCCTAAAATCATCTTTGTTCTTTATCATTGCCCATTATTCCACTGGTTACGTGTACCATATTGTTTAGGGTTGATAGGTGTTTGGGTTGGTTCTATCTTTTTGCTATTGTGGCAGTGCTACAATAAACTTTCATTTGTATGTATCTGTTCATGATACTGTCCTTGATTCTATAGGATATATGCCAAGCACTGGGATTACTGGATCAAATGGCATCTCTATTTCCAGCTTTTTAAGAAAGTACCAAATTGCTTTCCAAAGAAGTTGTACCATTTTGCAATCCTGGTAGTGGTGTAGGAGAGTTCTAGTCTCTCCACAGCCTCTCCAGCATTTGTTGTTTTGTGATTTTTGGATCATGGCCAACCTTGTTGATGTGAGAGGATATCTTATTGTAGTTTTAGTTAGGGTTTCTCTGATAGCTAATGATTGTGAGCATTTCCTCATGTGTCTTTTGGCTGCCTGGATGTCTTCTTTGTAAAGTGTTTGCACATCTCCTTTACCCATTACTTAACTGGGTTGTCTACCTTTTTCTTATTGGTATTATGTAGTACCTTGCAGATTGTGGAGATCAGACATCAGTCTGACATGTAGTTGCCAAGTATTTTTTTCCCTTTCTGTAGGCAGTCTTCTAACTCTTCTGATAAAGTCTTTGAGTGAGCCAAAGTGTTTGATACTTAGTAGTTCCTTTTTTATGTGTTTTCTCTTCTGCTGTTGGTGCTTTATTTGTCACATTTTGAACTCTGCCTAAACTGCATTAGAACTTCCACTGGTGATCCTATTTTTCTCTTTTAAGCTCTTTATTGCTTTAGTTTTCATATTTAAGTCTTTGATTTATTTTCAGTTAGTGTTTGTGTAAGTTGTGAGATATGAGTCTCGTTTCAATTTTTTGGCAGGTGGATATTCAATTTTGCTAATACCATTTGTTAAAGTGACCGTTTTTACTCCAGTTTACAATCTTACAGCCTTTGTCAAGTATCAAACACTCACAACAGGATGGTGGCATCTCTGGGGTCTCAACTCTGTTCCATCAGCCTATATGTCTCTTTTTGTACCAGTTCCAGGTAGTTGTGACTACTGTGGCAGTGTAATAGGTTCTAAGATCAGGTGCTGTGAGGCCTCCCATGTGTTCCTCTTCTTCAGTAGTGTTGACTTATTCAGGGTTTCTTCCCTTTCTAAACATCTCATTAAAAATTCGTGCTGGGATTTGTTTTGTGCTTGCATTGTGTCTGTAGATTGCTTTGGGTAAAGTAGCCGTTTTCACAATGTTAAGTCTTCCTATCTATGAGCAGGGTAGGTTTCTCCATTTGTGTAAGTCTTGCAGTAAAGTCTTGTAGCTCTCTGTATAGGTCTCCTATTTCTGTAGTTACATTTATTCCCAGGTATTTTACCTTCTTGGAGGCTAAAGTCAATGGTATTGATTTGGTGATTTCTTCTTTGATGCTCTTTTTGTACTTATAAAGGAATCCTACTGATTTACTTATTTTTATCTTGTATCTTGATAATTTGCTGAATTCTTCTATTAGTTTCTGTAGTTTACTTATGGATTCTTCAGGATTCTCTGCATGTAGAATCATATCATCTCCAAATAGGGAGATTTTTTACTTCTTCTTTGCTGGCAAATGTTCTTTATTTCTTTGTTTTGTCTAATCGCTCTAGCTAACACCTCTAGTACAATGTTGAATGGAAGTCATGAGAGCTGGGAGCCTTGTCTAGTTCCCATTTTGAAGGGGAATTCTTTCAGTATCTCTCCATTCAGGATGATGTAGGTGGTTTGCTTTGCATAGATTCTCCTTATTGCATTGGGAAATTTGCCTTCTCTTCCTATTTTGCTCAGAGTATTTAGCATGAATGTTGTTGGACTTTGCTGAATGCCTTTTTGTCATCAACTGAAAGAATCAGGTGATTCTAATCTTTTGTCTTATTTATGTAGTTGCTCATATTAATTGTTTTTCTGACGTTGAACCAGCCTTGCATCCTTGGTTTGAAACCAAGCTGGCAATGATGGATTCATTTTTTGATATGTTGCTGAATTCCACTGGCTAACATTTTTTCAAGATTTTTGCATCTAGATTCATGAGTGATATTGGTCTGTAATTTTCTGGCCTTTTTTTTTTTTTTTTTTTTTTTTGGTGGGATCTTTCCCTGGCTTTGATATCAGGGTTATGCTGGCTTCATCCCTTTCCCTTCTGTGAAATAGCCTGAATAGTATTGAAGTTAACTCTTCTCTACAGGTGTGATAGAATTCTCTGGTGAAGTCATCTGGGCCAGAACATTTTTTGGTTGGTGGTTTTTTGTTTTTCTTTTGATGAATTTTCCAGTCTCTTCCTTTGTCATGGGTTTATTAATTTGTCCTACTCTCCTTGTAATAATTTTGGTAGGTGATATGAATCTTGGAATTTGTCCATTTCCTCTAGATTTTCAAATCTGTTAGAATATAATCTTTCATACTGTTCTGTCATAATACTTTTGATTTGAGTTGAAGCTCTTGTGATATCTTCAATGTCCTTTTTTTATTTGGGTTATTTGTACCCTCACCTGTTTTTCTTTTTAATTTTAGTCGATGGTTTATCAGTTTTGTTAATCTTCTCGAAAAACCAGCTTTGGGTTTTGTTAATATTTGCAACTGTTCTTCTATTCTCTAATTCATTTAGTTCTGCTCTAATCTGTTTGATCTGTTTTCTTCTGGTGACTTTAACAATGAATAGCTACAAGGTCTAGTAATTAAGTTCACGAACTCATCCTAGAAAAAGTGCTACATACCTCATTGCTGAATATCACTGGAGTATCCTTCAGTGTACTCTCCTTGGGAAGCTATGCACCCATGCCAGCACCTAGTTCACCTTTCGAAGCCATTGTGGAACCCTTTTCCTGGAATGACCAACAGAGCTGTCGTTGTATTGTCCTTGATGTCCTGAATGTCATCACAATGTCGTCTCTAAATATTTGCTTTATCTTCCTGTAAAGGAAACAAACAAACAACAAAAAAGAAAACACTGCGGGCTAGGTCAGGTGAACAGGGAAGGTTTTCCAATACAGTTATTTGTTTGCTGGCTAAAAACTGCCTCACAGACAGTACCTTGTGAGCTGTTGCATTGCTCTTGTGCAAGGGCCATGAGTTGTAGGCGAAAAGTTGAGGGTGTTCTCTTCAAACATATATAGGCAGCATTTTCAGCACTTTCAAATACTAAACTTGGTAACTGTCTGGTCGGTACAAATTCATAATGAACAATTCCACTCATGTACCAAAAAGGTTAGCAACATCGTTTTGTCTCTTGATTCGGACTGATGGAACTTTTTAAAGAATTGTCTGACTTCCATTGTGCACTTTGACACTTTCTTTCACAGTCTCACTGGTACACCCATGATTCATGACCAGTGATAACATGACCCAAAACATTGTCTTGCCTTTCCAAAAGGTCTTGGCAAACTTCGACTCTCTTCTGCTTTTAGTCAATGGTGAGCTCCTTCACGACCATTTTTGCACATACCTTTCTCATGTCAATGTTTCACTTAAGATGTTCCTGTTTTTCTCTATCGATGCTTACTTGATCTGCTGTGATTGTCAGTCAGACGACAAATGTGATCATAACTCGATGCATTTTTCAATGGTTTCATCAGCTGTGCTTGTTAACGCCTGCCCTGACTCCTGTTCATCACTGAGCATTCTCTCTCCTTAGAAAAATGTTTAACGCATTTGTACACTGCTGTTTTGCTTATGTCATTGCCCCCATAAAAGTAGACTAACATGTCTGTGATTTCATTTCCACTGTTGCAAAATTTACCAAGAAATTTAGTGTTTTTTCATTGCTCTAGTTCAAGCTCTGACATTCTTGTGCTGACACAGAAAAAACACACAACGATGATAGTGAATGCCAGTCAGCAAAATACTACCACGCGTCGACATGAATACAGCTGTGAGACACTCACATACCAAGGTTATGAAACCCTACTGAGTGTTTTGTACGATGTTCAGAACATACGCACATGGTGGCTAGTTCACAAACTTAGTTGTCAGCCTCGTATACCCAAGAACGTTGACCCAACAGAATGCAAAAATTATTGAACAGTGTCACATCAAATATAAAAAAGTTTTTGTAGAGGCACAATTCAATCCTCATAAGGAAGTATGAATCAAAGAAAATGACAGGTTCTCAAAAATAGAAAGGAACACTTAAAGGTCAATGCCCTAGGCATCAGGGAGCTGAAAGACTGGTATTCATACTGAATATATCCTAGAGAAACAGGAGCTGTCACATGAGTATATATCTGTAGGATTGCCATGAGTGGGATCCAACTCGATGGCACTTGGCTTGGCTTGGCACATTTGTTGCAGCACTGCTCACAACACAAGAAATGGAGAAACAACTCAGGAGCTCATCAATGGATGAATAGATATACAAACTATATATTCACAAATGGAACACTACACAATGATAAACAACAATGATGAATTCAGGAAACATACAAGGATAAATCTGACAGGCATTATGCTGAGTGAAATTAATCAGTAGCAAAAGGAGAAATATTGTGTAAGGCCACAATTATAGAACTGAATAAGAGGTTAAAACTTCAGAAGAAAACATTCTTGGATGGCTATGAAGGTGGGGAGGAAGGGAGAGGTGTATTCAGTAACTAGACAGTCGATAAGAATTCCTTTGGGTGAAGGGAAGAACAACGCACAATACAGGTGAACTCAGCGTAACTTGACTGAGCCAAAAGATAAGACGTTTCCTGAATACAACCAAAGACTCCGAGGAACAGACAATCAATGGCCAGAGAACTGGGGACTGTAGTTTCAGAGGGCATCAAGGTTAATTTGCACAACATAGTTTATTAAGAACATGTTCTACATCCAACTGTGATGAGTGTAATCTAGGATCTTACTAGTTAATCAGCAACCTTCTGTGATTGTATCAATTGCTGTCAACTAATAACCTTGAACAAAGGAGAATAAAGAACACAAAAGATACCAGGAAAATATTCATCATAGAGACATAAAAGACCATGTGAATCAGAGATTCCAAAAGCATGAGTCCAGAAGAACCAGACAGTGCCCAGTTATCAGAAATGCCTTCCCTGGTAGAGAACACAACAGAGAGTAATCAATGAAATAGGAGAAATGTAGGCGCAGAACTCCAATTCTAGTAAAAAGGAACAAACTTAGTGATCTGACTGAGACTGAAGTGACAGTGAAAGACATGACCCTGTACTCCGTGTTAACCCAGAACAGAAATCGTCCCTGATACCAACTCTTCAGACAAAGACCAGGTTAGGTTATCACAAATTAAATGATGCTTATGAAACGTGTGCCTCCTACCTCAGGTAGACGAATGAGACAACATGGGCAGCTGCTGTCCAGAGGTCAGGTGAGAAAGCAGAATAGGAAAGAAGCTTGTTCAATAGACACAGAAAATCCAGGGTGAAAAAGTGAAGTATGTTGCCACGTTACTCAGAGAGACGCTAGGTTCACCAATCAATATGTATATAAATTCTTGTCTGTGAAACTGATGTAAACTACAGGCTATCTTTTGAAGTACAATAATCAAAGTATACCTTATTGTTCTCATGATTTCTAACCAATCCAAATAAACCTATTAAGATGGAGTTGATTCCCACTCATAGCAATGTGTACTTTTACAGGAAAGAAATGAGCTCTACAGGGTTTTCTGGGCTCAAGAAGATCACTAGATCTTTCTTCTGATGCCCCACTAGGTGGGTTCCAACTGCCAACGTTTATGTTAGTAGCCCCGCATAAAGTGTTTGCACCACCTAGTGACCTTCAAGAGCTACAACAGTAAAACTAAAACTTTCCATCAGAGAATTCTGCTTGTCATGTTCACCTATTACTGCTGTATTCAGAGAGTACAAAAGGTACAGTCTACAAGATTTTTAACCACAAGTCTGTGGTATAACAATTTCATATTATACTCTACGGTTCGTTGCATGAATGTCCCCTTTGACATACCCTACTCTAAACTTAGCCCCAGAAACGTAAGCCTCGTGGAAATTCATGAAACAACAGAACCCTTAGATCATTGTAAGTTTCGCTGTTTACATCCTTAACAAAAACAGATGGACAAAAGTAATTAAACATGTGAAGGAGAGCCTTTCTTGAAGGGTGGAGTCTGAGCAACATCAAATAAAGAGACACTGCAGGATGTCCATTTGCTGCAGGGAACCTTTCAGATGCTCAGGCATCTGCTATGCTGTGTCCCAGGTGAGATGGAACCTCAAGGTGGCGTTTCTCCAGAGTGATGCTCCTCCTCAGCTAGGTTTACAATTTGAAATAAGACATAAAATCAATGCTGCAAGCCACACAGGCCTGTCCACTTGTCCCAGCTGGAGAACATTCTGGCTTGATTTCCTTCTCCCACTGATGGCACAGCACCTCTGGACCTTCCTCATGTGTCTGTCATTTTAGGTCCCAGAGGGCAGATCCTGCTCAGTAGATGCCAGAATCTTTTACTGTGTCCTAGGAAAGGAAGTCTCCATCAGTTGCAGGACCATTCACGGTCTCATCTACATTGGCTAGAAACGCTACTTGGACTGGCATCAGCATAAATCTGAGCAAGGACCTATAGACCTCAGTTACCACACTTCTTCCCTTTGTGTTGTTACAACACAGAACAGATTTTGACAACACTTTCAGACTAACAGAGACTAGAAAGAAAGCTCTGGTGATTTACTTCTGGAAAACGAGACAATGAAATCCCCATGGATCACAGAAGTCAGATCCCATTGTGCATGGGGTTGTCGTAAGTCAAGGCAACTAATTACAAGGAAGAACCATGATTTCCTTCAGTTACTAGCTTAAAATTTGGCATCCACAGGACACATTTAAAGAGCAGTGGACAACTAATGGAAAAAAAAGAAAAGCAAAAGCTACCACGCATTTCTAGAGTGACAAGGCTAACGAGTTAGAGACTGGCCTTTAAAGAGTGAGTGCCACTGAAAGAAATGGAGAGAGGAGTAAACAGCAGTGAAATGGAAGTTTGGAGCAGGAAAACACCTTCACTGGCATTGACCAGGAGGTCTTGGCTGGAAAACAGGATCCACAGAAGGAAAAAGTCAGAGGAATAGTAACTTCCTTGAAGGAAATTTTAAATGTGAAGGATTGGATTGAATATGGATAAGGTATGAATTCAACAAAAAGGAAATAGTCCCAGAAACCATGGAATTGAAATCAGAACATTCTAGAGTCAAGAAAGGACAAGGAGGAAAACCGTGATCTTTCAGGATATAAAACACTGGTAACTTCTCCAATTCAATCACGTGATATACAGTTGTGAAACACAGACTTTCCTATGATACAAAAAATACAGACAAAGCGTATGAGAGATTCTCAGGACATTTGACTTTTATAATTTACTACTAAAAGGAATGCAGAAGAAGCGCCAGCTCATAATTTTACCCAGGGTCGTAAACATACTAAAATTAGCCAGAAGATGTGGGCCTTGGGGCATGCAGAGAAAGACTGCGTGTTCAGGGCTGAGCCGAAAGGAAGCAGCTGGGGCAGAGAAGACTACCAGGCCTGCAGCCCTGGGGAGGAGGTTTGTGTTCGAGGCTGAAACACTGTGGGAGGATAGCTATTATACTGCTGACAGTAATAAAGTGCAGCATCTTCAGCCTGGAAGCTGCTGATGGTGAGGGTGTAGTCTGTCCCTGACCCACTGCCACTGAACCGGTCAGGGACCCCGGATGCTCTGCTGGTTGCATAGTAGATGAGCAGTTTAGGGGCCAGTCCTGGTTTCTGCTGGTACCAGTTTAAGTAGCTACTAACACTCTGACTGGACTTGCACTTGATGGTGACCGTTTCTCCTGGAGACGCAGCCACAGAGGCTGGAGACTGGGTCATCACAATGTCCCCACTGGCACCTGAAATCAAAGTGGACAATTACCAAGCATAAATGTATACATGCACTTCTCACAGGCATATTTAAATACACAATTGGTACAGCAACATCTAGTGATATTGCATATTAACATGCAATTATTTCCATTTAGCAAATAGCCATCATTTCCCGCCATAGCTTAAAATCATTTTTCAGCTGTACAATGATACTACTCTGACAGGTTGAAACCCTTTGAATTCTCACCAGAGGCCCAGAGTATCAGGGACATTAGGAACAGAGTCTGTGGCACCATCTTGCTGCTCCTACCTGCCTGATGCAGCTCGGCTCCCATGGCAAAGGCCCTCTTTTAAAATCTGAGCAGCCAGCCTGGGCCTGAGGTGGTGGGGGAGAGGGAGAAGGGCTATGCAAAGCAGTCAGTGAACTGAAAATCAATATCATGGGTAGTGAGTTGTGAAACTGTTTCATTTTAAGAGCCACAGTGTTGCCACAGAAAATATGCTTTCATGATTAGAAAAAAGACAATTAAGTGACTTAGAAGCTCTCAAATCAACTTAAAAAAAAAGGAAAAAAAACTATCCAAGAAACTGTTGCAACCCAGTCTTTGACAACTCAGGGAGACACCATGTCTCACAGAGTGGAGCTGCTGCACTGAGTTTTCTTACCTGTGTTCTTTACACAAATATATCAGCAGGCTTGTCAGCAGGTATGAATTCAAGAAAAAGAAAATAGTCCCAGAAACCATGGAATTGAAATGAGAACATTCTAGAGTCAAGAAAGAACAAGGAGGAGAACCGTGATCTTTCAGGGTATAAAACACTGCAAACTTCTCCAATTCAATCACGTGATCTACAGATGTGAAACATGGACTTTCCTATGATATGAAAAATACAGACAAAGCATAGGCGAGATTCTTAGGGCATTTGACTTTTATAATTTACTACTAAAAGGAATGCAGAAGAAGCACCAGCTCATGATTTTATCCAGGGTCGTACACCTGGTACCACTAGGTCAAGTCAAACTGCCAAACTTTAGGTTAGGAGGTGCTGACAAACTGTTGGAAGTACCCTTGATCTGTTTTAATTCAAAAACAGTTTTAAATTGCTTTAGGTTCCATTAATGGTAGACTAGTTTTCTAACAAATTAATAGTTTTGTGAAATAATAAAAATGCTGGAAACAAAATAACCAGGGAAACAGACGAGTGTATGAAATTTCTGCCTCAATTTCTGATTTGCAAAAAATAGGTAGAAATTATCTGATCTCTAAAGCCTTTGGAAACCTTGGTGACCTCACAGTCATTAAGCACTACAACTGCTAACCAAAAGGTCATCAGTTCAAATCCAGCAAATGCTCCTGGGAAATTCTCTGGGGCAATTCTACTCTGTCCTGTGGGTCTCTTTGAGTAAGAGTGAACTCGAAGGCATTGGGTTTGATTTGATTTTCGTAAAGACACTTTTATCCTGAAGGATAATTTAAAGAAATGGCAGAAACTTAAGACTGAATTCCAGGGTTATATCATAACCAGAGAAACAGAAGACAGAGTCAAAAATTCATCCCCTGGAAAGTGCTCAGGGATCCTACTGAGTTATGGTCCAGAAGGGCTGGAATCTTGAAGGAAATGTGAATCAAGGATAAAGTGGAAGCTATCAAGCACACCACAGCTAGGAATAGGTAAGATGGCTGTAGATTTATTATGAAAATGCACCAGAAAAAGCAAACAGGATTTCCTCATGAAGATGTGGTTGAACAACAACCTGTCAAGGAGTTGCATTCCAGGTGTGCACGGCCACAGAATGCATGGAACTCTTCAATGCTGATTTGGGGTGGCCCAGCTGGTAGAGCCAACTAATGGGAGCTCCTCTGGAAGAGGGAAAACCATCCTAAAGGTTCAGACAATTTCACCAATAATTTTGCAAGGCCAATATCACAAATTAAGAGATTCTTAGCATTGAAGGGGGAAAAAAAGTATAACCTTGCTTTCTAAAAACACAGAGGATTTGAAGCACTTACTGATGAAGATCAACAAAGGCAGCCTCAGTGTGGATACAACTCACATACAGAAAGCAAAACCACCACTGTGACAGTAAACAACACTATGGTTAATGGAGAAAATATTGAAGTTGTCAAGGATTTCAGTGCATTTGGATCTACAAAAAATACTCAGGAAAGTACCAGTGAAGAAACCAAACATACTACATGAAGCAAATTAGCTTCGAGGACCCCCTTAGGGTGTTGAAAAGCAAAGGTGTCACTGGGAGCTACGGCTTCTAAACAAAAGGCCTGCAGTTCTGATCCACGTGGCACTCCTTGGAAATGCTATGGGGCAGTTCTACTGCATCCTATAGCGTTGCTATGAGTCAGAATCGATTCAGTGGCAATCTTCTTCCTTCCTTCCTTCCTTTTTTCAGTTTTTGTTGCTAAGAGGAATAACATATGCCTGACTAGTCATGGCATTTTCAGTCTTCTCATACACATGGGAAAGCAGCACGGTGGATAAATAAGACTGAAGAAGATCTGAGACTTTAAAATTGTGCTATCGAATAGCCCATGGACTGCCAGAGAATGAAGCAATTTGTCTCAGAAGAAACACAGCCAGAATGTTCGTTAGATGCTGGGATGGGAAGACTTCATCTCCCCTATTCTGGACGTATTTTCAGGAGGGACAAGTCCTTGGGGGAGAACATGAGTGTTGTGAAAGCAGAGGGTCAGCAGAAAGGAGCAAATCGCTAAATGAGATGGATTGACATAACGTCTGCAACAAGGAATTCAAAGACAGCAAAGATTGTGGGGGTGGCTTAGAGCCAGACAACATCTTCTTCAGTTGTACACATGGTAGCTATGAGTTAGAATTAATTTCCTGGCACCTAAAAACAACAGCTACACAATATGAGTACAAATATAATGCAGCAGAAACAACAGAGACAGAAACCATTCAACTCACACTTCAGATGTCAGCACGATGTGAGACTTTTGTTAATGACAAAAGTTCAAGAAAATGGAAAGGGGACAGATGAGATCTTAAAACGAAGCCCCTGCAATTTAAGATATCAGATATACACTTACCAAAATTTTAGAATGCAGTTAATGAGAGGTTACACAGGTAGACTAGATGGAATAACAAGGAAAAGGTTTATCCTTAGACCCCAAACAACCAAAAAGAAAAAAAAAGTAATCAAGATTGTGTCTAATGCCTAACATGCTCAAATCCTACTTTACCAAAAGTGGCCTCATAAAAAGAGAGAGAGAGAGAGAAAAAAAAAAAAAAAAAACAAACGCTGGCCATCTACTTCTGACAAATCAGCTATTGACAACACTGTGGTTCACTGTTCTACTCTGACACACTTTGCTAATGTAATTCGGAATCAACTCAACAACAAACAACTTTTAATTTTACAAAAGAAGATTGCAAGATCTTTCTTTTAAGGTCCCACAGGTGGAAATGAACAGCTGACTTGCTGTCTAGTAGTCCAGCACAAAACATTTACTACACAATACTAGTTAAGTCTTAAGTTTGTGCAAGGGATCCAGAACAGCAGGTGTTCACAAATGCCACATTCAACAAGTGAGTCAGAAAAGAGCAGCCTACAAGATTTGTAACCGCGACCCTGACTTTAGGCATAAACATCCCCTTGGCCCCATCTGACTGTGGGCTCTGGTCTGCTGACCTGAATCTCATACATGGAGCCCTTCCTGGAGGTTGGAACCTCAGCAGCATCACACGAGAGAGAAGCTGCATGTTGGTGACCCCTTCCAGATCCTCAGCCTCTTCTTCTATCCTGTTCCAGAAAAAGGATATTTGCAAAGCTAGACACGGAGTCATTTTCTCCTGAGTATTCCTGCCATTAACATCTAAAATTTTATAATAATATATGAAAAAGGTGCCACAAGCAACACAGGCCTGTCCACCTATCACAGACTGTTTCGGCTTGATTGTTTTCGTCTACGCCTGATGACAAAACATCTCTGCAGCATCCCTGTGTACTAGTCATTACAGATTGCTGCCAGAAGATGGCAGTACTACAGTTTCCAGAAGTGGTCCTGGGAGACAGTTTGCTTTAGCTGAAGGGCAAGTCAGAGTCCTTCTATACAGGCTTGAGACTAGTAGGTTTGTAGATAGATGACTAAGGCCTTCCTTCACCGCACTACCACCAGCATCGATTGGGGGGGTGTAGATGGGCATTCCTGCATCAATGACAGAGGAGATGAGGCCAACTTAACTCTGATCAAGAGCACCATTTGGTCAAAGTGTTTACAACAAGGCACTGTCTTCCAAACTCAAAATGTCCTGTTGTGATAACGTGACCCCAAATACAGCCCTCCGACCCAGGCAGAGGTAGCGAGGGGGAGGGTCCCATTATCTGGGCATTGTTGCAGATACTGCTGGGGTTTATTTATTTTTTTTCATAAATCAAAACTTAGCATGCATTAATCAAAAATTGGCAGCCAAACCTCCTTTGGTTCCAGAAGATAGCAGATCTCTTGTGATTCCTGCTCACTGCCTTTCTACCTGCTCTCAGCCCTCACTCTGGGCTTCAGTACACGGTCATCTGCAGTCCCATGTGGCCCTCTCTTACCTGACCTCAACCATGACTCCCAAACACCTTTATCCTTGCCCTGGAACAGAACCTCCTCTCTAGTTCAAAGGCTAGAACCACAGTCCCGCGAGCATTCTCATCTCTGCTTTACACTCTAGTTTATTTCAGGGAAAATGTCACAGGAATGAGAACATGCTGGATCCCTGCATGTCCTTGTATAAAAGCAATGAAAGTTATATTTTTCCAAAAACATTTTAACAAATAAAACAACTGGTATAAAACTGAAGAAGAGAAAATGAGTTATTTTTAGTAGAAGGACAATTTTAAAACATAGTCTCCATTCTTTTTTATATTTGTATGAGTCACAATTTTAACAAATCTATTTTGTCTGTGTCTGAATACCATACATTCTCACTTCTGTTTTTATCATGTGCCATCAAATCAATTTTGTATCCACAGCCATCTTAAATCTCAAGATCCTCCTTCATAATAATACCCGCAGCCAAATCAAAACTCCTTCGCCTCTCGTAGTCATGACATCCATCATCATAAAACACCTAAACCCAGGGAAGAACCCCACGCTCCACATACCTGACCCTATGTTAGTAAGTCTGGCTGGAGAAAAACATATCTGCTGTTAAGCACTTAGGTTTCAAATTTCATGGGTTTTTTTTATTGTTTTTGTTTGACTGATTTGTTTGTTTTGTGGCATTCTTCTATCAATGTCTGTCTCCTTTCCACTAATAGTCTTCAGAGCGAGGCTTGCATCTGAAATTTATTACCACCATTAATATAATATTAATATCCTTAAGAGTAATTCAGGGCATACACTATCAATTAATACCAAGGAAAAGATAACAAAAGAAGAATAACATGATTTTTATCAAGGTTACTTAACAATATAACAAAAACTTAAACAATTTGTTAATATGATGTATGTGTTTTTTTTTTCCAACTCCAGACATTAGGAGTATAAGATGGTTTGCATAACCATAAACACTGAAGAGGAAGAACCTTTGATAACTATCTATCACTGTCAAGTATGGAAATATATTTTCAGTCAGAGGTTTTGACTGCATACATCAGAAATTAGCAAAGTCTAACCTAAAAACAAAATGAAATCATTATCAGATGATTTACAGGTTCATTGGAAATTCTAGGGAACATGATACAGAAATGTAGAGGAAACCCACTAGCATAAACACAACCCATGACAAATCAGAAAAAGAAATTGTGTGATCTGACCACTACCACAGACAGTGGACAGTCCTCCTGATTCCACCACAACTGGAGAGCAGTCATGGGCCATTGGATACAGGAGGGCTCTGCCACTGCCATTCTGTTTGCAAACATCTTTGATTCTGTGAACAGAATATTATTACAGTTCCCCCAGGAATAGTTTCAACAATGGTTCTTCAAGAAGATATTTCAGTTCCTCAGAACTGTAACCAACCCAAACCAAAGCCCATTGCCACTGGGTTGGTTCTGACTCATGAGGATCCCATGTGTTACAGAGCAGAACTGAGCTCCGTAGCGTTTTCTGAGATGTAATCTTCACAGAAGCTGACCACCGCGTCTTTCTTCTGCAGAATCAGTGAGGGAGTTACAGTCACCAACATTTAAGTCAGAACTAGAATCCAAACTATTTGTACCACCCAGGGATCTTCAGCAACTACCACAGAAAATGTAAAATAGAAAATTTTCATCAAAAATTCATAGAAATGATATCTGCTGTATTTAAATGGTACTGCCATTCTCAAAAAGAACAGTAGACCTTGCAAGATTTTAACCACAAGCTTGTGCTCTCAGAATTTCACCTTTAATACTTGGCTGTTGTTTACATCACACCCCTTCGACCTGCCCCACCCTGAGTTCAGCCTTGCTGACTTGGGCATCATCAGAAACAATAAATGATGGCATGTAGAATGAATGTGTGTTTTGCTGTGTGTATTCTCAAGGACAGACCATTCACAAAAACAAAGCAGCGGAGGAAACTTTCCTGGGATGTATTTCCTGAGCTACATAACAAAAAGAGAAGCTGGAGGGTGGGGGCACTGTTCAGACGCTCAGGCTCCTGCTGTACGGTATCCCCAGGTGAGATGGAACCTAGAGAAGGAGTTTCTCCCAAGTGACCCTTCTACTCAAATTGGTCTACAATTTGAATTGAATCATAAAGTAAATGCTAAGTCACAAAGTTTGTTCACTTGTCCCAGTGGGGGATCATCTTAGTTTGATTTTCCTTCTCTCCCTGGTGGCCAAGCATCTCTGCACCCTTCTGTATGCCTGGCATTTTAGGACTCAGTGGACAGATACTGCTCAGAAAAGTCCAGAATTTCTGGCTGTCTCCCCAGAAGATCAAGACTCCGTTAGCTGCAGGGCCTGTCAGAGTCCCACCTATGCTCACTGGAAACACTACTTGGGCTGGCATCTGCATGAACATGAAGAGGGTCCCGTGGGGCTGATTCACCCCATTTCCTCTATGTGTGTTGCTGTCATGCTGAGCAGGTTTCAGCAGTCCCTGTAAACTAACACAGACAAGAACGAAAGGCCTGGTGATCAACTTCTGACACATCAACCATAAAAGCTGTCTGGATCACAACTGTCACATCTCGTGGCACGTGGGGTTGTCACAAGTCAGGTTCTGACAAGATGAAAACTAACAACAACAACCACAAAAGAATCATGAATTCCTTTGGTGACTAAATTAAACTTGACGCCCAAGTGATCAATTCAAAGTCGAACTGACAAATAATGAATGAAGGTGGCAAAGCTGTCACCTATTTCTAGAGTGACAGGGTAAAGCATTAGAGACTGGCCTTTGAAGGAATGAGGTGCACTGAAAGAAACGGAGAGAGGAGGGAAGGGCAGTGAAACGGTGGTGAGGGCAGGAAAACCCCGTCATTGACACTGACCATGAAGGCTTGTCTGGATAGCAGGGTCCATGGAAGGTAAAGTAAGAGAGGAGGACTATCTTCTGTGAGGGAGATTTTCAGTGTGAAGGGCCCACAATTAATACTGGACTAGCTGCACTTTTGTGAGGGGTAGGTAATAGCCAAGGAAGGAAAAAGTCCAGAAATACAAGGAAATAAAATTTGAATGTTTCAGAGAAAAGAAGGCACAGAGAAGAAAGAACTAATTTTTCAGTGTATAAAACTCACTGGAGATGTCTCCGTATCAGCTGTGTGATCTATCTGTCTGAAACATGGAGATTCCTGTGATATGAAAACTCCTGACAAACTCTGTAAGAGATTTTCAGAACATTTTCCTTTGATAGTTTACCACAAAAGGGTATCCAGTATGTCCTATGCCCCTTAATATTCTCCTGGAACCTACCAACAGTCTATAACTTCATCAGAAGATGTGGCCTTTGGGGCAGACCGAGGAAGCCTGCTTATTCAGGGCTGAGCAGAAAGAAAGCAGCTGGGGCAGAGAAGACTCACAGGCCTGCAGCCCTGGGGAGGAGGTTTGTGTTCGAGGCTGAAGCACTGTGGGAGGTGTGTCATAAGTCTGCTGACAATAATAAACTGCAGCATCTTCAGCCTGGAAGCTGCTGATGGTGAGAGTGAAGTCTGTCCCAGACCCACTGCCACTGAACCGGTTAGGGATCCCAGATGCTCGGTATGATGCACCATAAATGAGCATCTTAGGAGCCTGTCCTGGTTTCTGCTGGTACCAGTTTAAGAGGTGCGCACTAACATCACTCTCGTAAAGACTCTGGCTGGACTTGCAGTTGATAGTGACTGTCTCTCCTGGAGATGCAACCAGAGAGGCTGGAGTCTGGGTCATCACAATGTCTCCACTGGTACCTGCAGTCAGAGTGGACAATGACCAAATGCACATACACACACACACACACACATAATCATATATACATATACACACATATGTAAACAGTATTTGCATGCAGAAGTTCAAATATACCTTTTTTTTTTCAACAACATCTAATGATATTACCTGTCAGCTCACAATTGGTTCAATTTTGCAAATAGTCATCATTTGCCCCTATATCGTAAGATTACTTTTCACCTGTACAACACTACTATTCTAGAGGAATTGAAGCACTTGTAATTTCTCACCAGAGACCCAGAGAAACAGGGACATAAGGAACAGAGTTGGTGGCACCATCCTGCTACCTCTGTCTGCTTGATCCAGCTCAGCTGTCACGGCAAAGGCCCCGTTTATAACGTCTGAGCAGCCAGCCCAGGCCAGCAGGGGCCCATGCAAAGCAGCCAGTGAACTCAAAGCAAATTTCATGGATGGTGGGTTGTGAAACTACCTTCTCCACATCTAGAGCCAGAAGTACTATCAGTTGTGTGATCTACCCATCTGAAACATGGAGATTCCTGTTGTCCTGGCCAGGGCTTTTAAATTTTCATTATTGTTTTGGGCAATTTTTTTTTTTTTTTTTGGTTACCTCTTCAATTTCTTCTCTCATTACGGGTCTCTTATGATTTTCTGTCTCAGTTTGTGTTAGTTTAAGTAGTTAAGGTGTTTCTAGAAATTTCGACATTTCCTCTAGATTCTGAAGTTTATTTCTGTGCAATTTTTCACACTTTTGTGTTAGAATCCTTTTTTATTATTATTTCAGTTTGGCCAGTTGTGTTCTTGTCTCTTTTTCCTTTTTTTCCCCTTTATTGTACTTTAGATGAAGGCTTATAAAACCATCTAGTTTCTCACTAAACAATTAGCACACATGCTGTTTTATGGCATTAGCAGCCCAATGACATGTCAACACTCTTCCTTCTTACAAGCTTTCTAGATTCTCCTTTTAGTCCTTGACTCTGGGCTGGCGTGCTCCTTTAGTCTTACTTTGCTTTATGGGCCTGCGCAGTCTTGGGCTGAAAGGTAACGTTATTAGCCACTTCTTCACTGAAGTGAAAGTGGACCATACTTTCAGAATTGCTCCAGTTTCTTTTAGGCCAGTAAGACTGGCCTTTCTTTTTGAGTTTGAATTTGGTCTACATTTTTCTCCATCTCTGTAGGGTACTTTCATTGTGATCCCTGTCGAAGCAGTCAGTGGGGTAGATAGGTAGCATCCAGGTTTACGAGCCTCAGTGTAGTTGAGGCTGGGACAGATGTGGTTCATTTTTCTACCCATCTCGTTTCTTTCTTGTTTATTTGCTCCCTCCTATGTTTCTCTTCTATTGTTTTAGTCAATAGATTGTCAGTTTGTTTGATCTTTTTAAGAAGCAGTTTCTCATTTTGTTGATTCTGCCTATGGATTTTCTGCCCTCCATTTTCATTTATTTCTCCTCTAAACTTTATTATTTCCTTTTTCCTGGCTAATGAAGGCTTCTTTTGCTTTTCTCTTTGCATTTTCTTTGTATATGTAACAATTTTCTTTTTACAGTGTGTGCATTTATTGCAATAAATTAATCTATGAGCAATGGCTCTGCCATGTCCTAAAGACTTTGGTAAAATATGCTTTTATTTTCATTTGATTTTAGAATTTTTGAAATTCTCTCTTGGATTTAGTCTATTACTCAGTTGTTTGTAAGCAAGTTATATCAGTTTCATGTATTTATTTATTTTTTGCATCATCCTGTTGATTTTTGCTTTTATGTTCTTCCCCAATGTTTAGCACCTTGTTCACATACTATTAGGATCCTAGATGGTTCAGTTGGTCTCTACACGGCTAGTAATTTAAAGGTTAGCTTTTAGAAGCCAGCCAGCAGCACTGTGGAAGAAAGGCCTGGTAAACTGCTTCCATTAAGATTAATATCCCGTCAGAATGCAAACCTTTTAAGAATTCTCTTGGTCTCACCTTTGCTTCTAATTATGTCCTATTTCACTCTTCTCTTTGACCATAAAGCTTATGGAAATAACTACCAGTAGTCAACAACCCCAAATATGCTCTTTCTCTTCTTTCTTGGGCTCCTTCCTTTTATATGGTTGTCTCTTAAGGTCTATGACTAGTGGAGACATTTGGAACTCAGAAGTTGACTGAGATATTGGTAGTTTCCCTCACCCAGTGACTCCCCAGAAGAAAAAGCCTAGTGATCTTCCACCATAAAGAGTATAGCCAAGGAAACACTGTAGCACAGTTCTACTCTGTTACGCATAGAGTCATCATGAGTTGGAGTTCACCCTAAAACACAACAAGAAACAACAAAGTATAATTGAAGAACCCTTTTTGTCTTATTGATACTGCTGTTTCCAAGGTCACTGTTGACTTGGACATTGACAAATTCAATGACCACATCTCAGTGCTCATCTGACCATACTCATCAGTATCAATGAAACAGTGGTGCCAACCTCCTTCTTAATACAATCTTTTCACTGAACTTTATGATGGATAACTATCTTACTTGTAGGCCATCCACATTTTTCTTTCTCTGACACTTTGCTGGTACCTCCTGATCTCTCCTGCCTCAGAGCTATCAGTGCCTGGCCACTTTGTTTTCTTCATCTATTTAACACTCATTTATAATGGTTATCAGATTTAAATCCTCAGCCCATATATCTTCCCTGAATTCCAGACAACTAGTAGTCTACTTGACACTCTCAGATGTCCAATACATAACTCAAACCTAAAATCCTGAGTTCCTACCCAAAGACACTCCTCTAAATAAATCTCAACTCTACACTTGCAGGTATTCAGAGTAAAGCCTTGGAATAATCTTGATTTTGCTCTTCCAGCTTATACTCCTTGTCAAAATAATCAACATATTGTTATCTCTGCTTTCGAATATACCACTGTTTGACTTTCTGCTACTATTGCTATCAACCAAAGAATCTTCATCTCTAGCCTGGATGATAGTAATTTCCATCTGACTGGTGTTTCTCCTGTCTTTGGTCCCAAAAGAGATCCTACAAAACTCCTAATCAGATCACAGCCAGATGTAAAAGTGTTTTGTATGCTTTTATAATGATCTCTAACCATAAAAACAGGTCACTCATTGTCTCCGTTATCTTGTGCTGGTATAACAGAAACAACACCGGTGGATGGCTTTAACAAAGAGAATTAGATTCTCTTATGGTCTGGGAGAATGGAAGCTCAAATTCAGGGTGACAGGTCCAAAAAAGTCTTTCTCTCTCGTATTAGCTCTAAGGAAATATCCTGGTTATCAGTTCTACCTGGCTGAGGAGTTTCCCAGTGCGAGATCCAGGGTTCAAAGAACCCAGGGTTCAGTGGACCCAGGCTTCAGAAGAACAGCTCTTGCGGTTCTCCTGGATCTTGTTTCTTGCGGATATAATGTTCCCCTATCACTCTGTTCCATTCTCTCCTTTATTTCTCCAAATAGATTGACATAAATTGTAGACAAATCTTGTAGGTGGAGTATACGTAACTGACACGAATCCCATCTTATTAACATCATAAAGTTGAGATATGTAGCATGTAGGAAAACAACCTCAGATGACAAAATGGTGGATAATCGGATAATCACACAATACTGGGAATCATGGTGTCGCCAATTTAAGATATAGTTTTGGGTGACACAATTGAATCCATGACACTCAAAATAGAAATTTGAATGACCTAATAGAAGTAGGTTACAAACAAACTAAGATGGCTTTGCAACCAGTATTCTATGATGAAAAAAATAGGTAGAAAAATAAATTACTGGAAGTTAGCATTGAGACATAAATAACTTGTAAACTACCTCCCCTAATGACTGACCTTCAAAAACTGGTCATGTGATAGTCTTTGTTAGACATGACAATACCAAACCCTTACTTCTCAGTCCAGATAAGAAAATGATATGCAAATCCAGTGCTTGGGTGCACTCAGTGAGAACAGGAAAAGGAGAACATCTCTGTCTAGACGGTGAGAGTTTCCAAAGGATGAAACTCTCCCAGAGATGAAAATAGACACTGTCTGCTACCGCTGACATTGGATTCCATATGTAAGGGACTGTAGTCAAGAATGAGCTACCAATAAAAACTTCCTCCCAGGAATACTTGTTATAGGTAAGTGCCTGGAGTTTAATATTTGGACATGAACCATTAGACTAATCCTGCATGATCCTGATTCTCTGCTTCTAAATGAATGTCTTGTGGTTCCTTACTGTGAACACCTTGCAAAGAACTGAATGAGTTCATGCATGATAAGCTTGACCATTATATTATTTATTTTAAAATGAAACCTTGTACAACAAAACTCTTCCACTTATTATTGCATTATTCAAAATGAAGCCCGAATTGTTCGAGTATCCTAAAAAATCCTACACAATGAGAACCTTTATTATTTCTTAACCGTTGTCTCTCTCTACTCTCCTCTTTGAAAATTCACTTTAACAACAACCGTTTCCTTGCTTCTTTCAACACATAATGGTCAAATTTCTGCTTGAAAAATGTGCCGCTGTCTCAAAGCAGCATCCTTCTGGCTGGAAATACGTATTTGCTATTTCTGTACCAATGGTAGACTTTGCTCAAATTCTACTTTGAAGTCAGCCTTCCATCACCATCTATTGTAGAAGTGTAAAATCATCCCCAACATTATATCCCTCTTTGTATCCATACTTTTTGTAATGTAATTTCTAACTCCTCCTCTAATAATGAGCTGTTGTGCCAATGCTGTTGATAGATAGCATGCAGAAAAATAAACATTGTTGCCTGTGTTTTACCTAGGCTTCAACGTGCTTTAGGTGTTTAGTTTTGTGGGTGGTTTACTGCGTGGCAATTGGCAGCTGTCACACCATCATCATACTTGTAATCTCTTCCCATTCTTTCCTCTACTTTGTTTTTCTTCATTGCACTTACAAAACATTATGACAAAAGTTTTAATTATGCATGTATTTATTGTCTGACTTCCAAACTAGATTGAAAGTACTTTTGTATGTAACAAAACAATCAAATTACAGAATATTTAACATCCAAGATTTTCTTCAATCACCAAATTAGACCCAAGGACACAAGAGAAGAATTTACAGAGTAAATGGACAATTGATGAGAGATGGACAAGTCAGTTGCTCCAAAAATGATAAGGTTAATGCACTAAAGACATATTTGAAAGAACAAGTGTTAAAGAAGAAGTGGCAGTAAAACTAGATGAAGCATTTGATAACATTGATCAGAAAAGCTTGTCTGGAAAACAGAATTTTTTTTTTCCTTTACATAGTTTTTTTTCTATCATCTCCCATAAAAAAGAGATAGAGGAAAACCTATATCCCTTAATGTTCCTGGATCCTGCAGTCACACCATAGATTTAGTCAGGAGATATGTTCCTTGACAGCAGACAGAGGAAGGTTGCGTGTTTAGGGCTGAGGAGAAAGGAAGCAGTTGGTACAATGAAAACGCACAGAGTCCAGTCGTGGTGAGAAGACTCATGTTTGAGGCTGAAACACAACATTCAGTAAGCTGTAAAGCTGGTGACAATAATAAACCACAGCATCTTCAGCCTGGAAGCTGCTGATGAAGAGCATGAAATGTTTCCCAGAGTCACTGCCACTGAATCTGTCCAGGCCTGCAAAGGTTTGGGTGAAGACAGAGTAGATGAGTAGCTTATCGACCCTACCTCATGTGTGCTGGTACCAGTTGTTTCGGTCATCCAGTATTGCTCTAACAGAAATATCATAAGAGGATGCCTTTGACAAAGCAAAGTTTATTCTTATATCAGCCAGTAGGCTGGAACTCTAAACTCAGGGTGCTGGCTTCAAGGGAAACCAGTCTTTCTCTGTAGGCTCTGGAGGAATGTCCTTGTGTTGCATCAATGTTTTTTTGTTCTGAGAGCATCCGAGCACTGGAAACCCAGGTCCAAAAGAAACACTCTGTTCTCGGTGCTCCTTTTTTGATGATGTGAAATCTCAAATTTTCATCTTGCTTCCCTTTTCATTGACCTGTTGTAGTGGTGCATTAGAGTTGTAATCTAATCCTCTGAAACATAATCCAACACATTAAGCACTTGGACAGTTTAGGATTTACAGCACACACACACAAAACAATAAAAAGGAGGACAATCACACAACACTTGGAGTCATGGCCTAGCCAAATTGCCCCATATACTTTTAGGGGGACAATTCAATCCAAGACACCAGGCTAACGAGTTCTTCTGATTGTAGTGTCAGAAAGACTCTCAGAAGATTCCCAGTTGTTAATTACTTTTCCTTCTGGACATCCAGCCAGGAAAACATGAGACCCTGCTGGCATCGGCAGTCACAAATGGATAGTTACCATCCATACATACGTACATACATATTCTTTATCATAGACACTATGTCCCAGGCAAAATATACAATTTTAAATGTACTCTTTGACTCGACGGCACTTGGCTTTGGCTTGATAATATTACAGGTCAGCACATATTAGGTCTTTAAAAATAACCATCATTTCCCATAATATCTTAAAAATATTTTTTTAACTCAAAATGGATGCTTGCTAAAAGAATTGAGTCACTTTCAATTTCTCACTAGAGACATTAAGCAGCAGGGACAAGGGGACCAAGGTCTGTACTACCGTCTTTCTGACTCCACCTGCCTGGTGCAGCTCAACTCACAAGGCAAAGACACATTCGTGAAATCTGAGCAGCCAGCCCGGGTTTTGGTGACCTGTGCAAATTAATTAGTAAGTATGCCAACAAGCCATGTGGACTGTGGGTTGTGAAAGTAACCAACATAAACCAAGGTTCAAAAACTTCATCACAAAGAGTATAATTTTATGGCTAGCAAAGATAAGGAAGTCTACTTAGAAACTCTAATATCAACTGAAAATATCTTAAACTGCACAAAGCTGGATAATCTAATGAAGAGCTTCTATATAAAATCAGAAATATTTTTAAACAGCTTCAGATTCTATAAAAGACGATCTGTGGTGCTGCAGTCAACATTCCTGGTAAAATGATTAAAAATGCTGGAAAAAATAATGAAGATGAAATGAATAAATGAGGGAAGGATGGAAAGAAGATGAACTAAAAACAGGAAGGAAATGGTGAGCTCCTTCAGGACCATTTTTGCACACACCTTTCTCATGTGATTGTTTCGCTTAAGCTGTTCCTGTTTTTCTCTACTGATGTTTACTTGGTCTGCTGTAGTTGTCAGTCAGACGACTATTTTAACGCACAGCTGGATGAATTTTTGCAGTAGTTTCATCAACTGTGCTTGTTAATGCCTGGCCTGACCCCTTTTCATCAGCGAGCATTCTCTCTCCTTAGAAAAAAGTTTAATGCATTTGTACACTGCTGTTTTCTTCACGGCATTATCCCCATGAAAGTGGACTAACATGCCTGTGATTTCATTTCCACTCTTGCCAAATTTAACAAAAAATTTAGTGTTTGTTCATTGCTTTAGTTCGAGCTCTGACATTCTTGTGATGACAAAGAAAACCACACAACAATGATAATGAATGCCACTCAGCAAAACACTACCACACATCAACATGAATACAGCTGTGAGACACTCACATACCAAGGTTATGAAACCTTACTGAGTGTTTTGTACAGTACTCAGAACGTATGCACATGGTAGCAAGTTCACAAGCTTAGTTGTCAGCCTCGTATTCCGAAGAAAGTTGACCCAACTGAATGCAAAAATTGTCGAACAGTGCCATTAACATCAAACATAAAAAAGTGTTTTGTAGAGGCACAATTCAATCCTTATAAGGAAGCATGAATCAAAGAAAATGACAGTTCTCAAAAATAAAAAGGAATACTTCAAGATCAATTCCGTAGGCATCAGGGAGCTGAAAGACTGGTATTCCTACTGAGTATATCCTAGAGAAACAGAAACTATCACATGAGCATATATATGTTCACCCACATTTGTTGTGGCACTGCTCACAACAGAAGAAATGCAGAAACAACTCAAGAGCCCATCAGTGGATGAATAGATATACAAACTACATATCCACAAATGGAACACTACACAATGATAAACAATAATGATGAATTCAGGAAACATACAAGGATGAATCTGAAAGGCGTTATGCTGAGTGAAATTAATCAGTAGCAAAAGGAGAAATACTGTGTAAGACCACAATTATAAAACTGAATGAGAGATTAAGACTTCAGAAGAAAACATTCTTGGATGGTTATGAAGGTGCGAAGGAAGGGAGAGGTATGTTTATTAACTAGACAGCAGGTAAGAATTACTTTGGGTGAAAGGAAGAGCAACAGACAATACAGGTGAACTGAGCATAACCTGTCTAAGCCAAAAGATAAGAAGTTTCCTGAGTACAACCAAAGACTTCAAGGACCAGACAATCAATGGCCAGGAAACTGGGGACTGCAGTTTCAGAGGACATCAAGGTTAATTTGCACAACATAGTTTATTAAGCACATGTTCTGTATCCAACTGTGATGAATGTAATCTAGGATCTTACTAGCTAACCAGCAACCATCTTTGATTGTATCAACTGTTGTCGACTAATAACCTTGAGCAAAGGAGAATAAAGAACACCAAAGACACCAGGAAAATTTTCATCCAAGAGACAGAAAAGACCATATGAACCAGAGATGCCAAAAGCCTGAGACCAGAAGAACCAGACAGTGCCCAGTTATCAGAAATGCCTTCCCTGGTAGAGAACACAACAGAGAGTCCCCAGTGAAATAGAAGAAATGTAGGCGCAGAACTCAAATTCTAGTAAAAAGGAGCCAACTCAGTGATCTGACTGAGACTGAAGGGACAGTGGAAGACTTGACCCTGTACTCTGTATTAGCCCAGAACAGAAATCGTTCCTAAAACCAACTCTTCAGACAAAGACCAGGCTAGGTTATCATACATTAGATGATACTTACTAAAAGTGTGCCTCCTACCTCAGGTAGATGCATGAGACAACATGGGCTGCTCCTTCCGGGGGTCAGATGAGAAGGCAGAATAGGAAAGAAGCTTGTTGAATGGGCTCAGAAAATCCAGGGTGGAAAAGCGGAGTGTGCTGTCACGTTACTCAGAGAGACACAAGGTTCACAAATCAATGTCTATATAATTTTTTGTATGTGAAACTAACGTAAACTACAGACTGTCTTTGTAAGTACAATAATCAAAGAATATCTTCTTATTCTCATGATTTCTAACCAATCCTAATAAACCTATTAAGATGCAGTTGATTTCCACTCATGACAATGTGTATTTTTATAGGAAAGAAATGAGCTCTACAGGGTTTTCTGGGCTGAAGAAGATCACTAGGTCTTTCTTCTGATTCCCCACTAGGTGGGTTCCAACTGCCGACTTCTTTGTTAGAAGCCCCGCATAAAGTGTTTGCACCACCTAGGGAACTTTAAGAGCTACAATAGGAAAACTAAAATATAACTGTTTCCATCAGCTGGCCATCAGAGAATTCTGCTTGCCATGTTCACCTATTAGTGCCATATTTAGAGAGTACAAAAGGTGTAGCTTACAAGATTTTAACCACAAGTCTGTGATATAACAATTTCGTATTATACTCTATGGTTTGTTGCATAAATGTCTCCTTTGACATACCCTACTCTGAACTTAGCCCCAGAAATGTAAGCCTCATGGAAATCTGTGAAACATTGAAACTCTTGGATCAGTGTAAGTTTTGTGTTTATATTCTTAACAAAAACAGAAGGACAAAAGTAATTAAACCTCTGAAGGAGAGCTGTTCCTGGAGGGTGGAGTCTAAGCAACATCAAATAAAGAGACACTGCAGGATGTCTATTCACTGCAGGGAATCACTCAGATGCTCTACTCAGGCATCTGCTCTACTATGTCCCAGGTGAGATGAAACCTGGAGGTGGCATTTCTCTAGAGTGATGCTCCTACTCAGCTAGGTTTACAATTTGAAATAAGACATAAAATCAATGCTACAAGCCACACAGGCCTGTCCACTTGTCCCAGCTGGATAACATTCTGGTTTGATTTCCTTCTCCCACTGATGGCACAGCACCTCTGGACCTTCCTCATGTGTCTGTCATTTAGGTTTCAGACGGCAGATCCTGCCCGGTAGATGCCAGATTCTTTTGCTGCGTCCTCAGGAAAGAAAGTCTCCATCAGTTGTAGGACCATTCAGGTTCTCATGTACGCTGGCTGGAAACACTGCTTAGGCTGGATCAGCGTAAATCTGAGCAGGACCTATAGACCTTAGTAACCACACCTCTTCCATGTGTGTTGTCACAACATCGAGCAGGTTTTGACAACACTTTCAAACTAACAGAGACTAGAAAGAAAGTTCTGGTGATTTACTTCTGAAAAACAAGGCAAAGAAATCCCCATGGATCACAGTAGTCAGATCCCATTGTGCATGGGGTTGTTGTAAGTCAAGGCAACTAATTACAAGGAAGAACCATGATTTCCTTCAGTTACTAGCTTAAAATTTGGCATCCAAGGGATAAATTTAAAGAGCAATGGACAATTAATGTAAAAAAAAAGAAAAGCAAAAGCTACCATGCATTTCTAGAGTGACAAGGCTAATGAGTTAGAGACTGGCCTTTAAAGAGTGAGTGCCACTGAAAGAAATGGAGAGAGGAGTAAACAGCAGTGAAATGGGAGTTTGGAGCAGGAAAACACCTTCACTGGCATTGACCAGGAGATCTTGGCTGGAAAACAGAATCCACAGAAGGAAAAAGTCAGAGGAATAGTAACTTCCTTGAAGGAAATTTTAAATGTGAAGGGATTGGATTGAATATGGATAAGGTATGAATTCAAGAAAAAGGAAATAGTCCCAGACACCATGGAATGGAAATGAAAACATTCTAGAGTCAAGAAAGAACAAGGAGGAGAACTGTGATCTTTCAGGGTATAAAACACTGGTAACTTCTTCACTTCAATCACGTGATCTACAGATGTGAAACACAGACTTTCCTATGATACAAAAAATACAGACAAAGCATATGAGAGATTCCCAGGGCATTTTACTTTCATAATTTACTACTAAAAGGAATGCAGAAGCCCCAGCTCATAATTTTACCCAGGGTCATAAACATACTAAAATTAGCCAGAAGATGTGGGCCTTGGGGCATGAAGAGAAAGACTGCGTGTTCAGGGCTGAGCAGAAAGGAAGCAGCTGGGGCAGTGAGGACTCGCAGGCCTGCAGCCCTGGGGAGGAGGTTTGTGTTCCAGGCTGAAGCACTGTGGGAGGTGTGTCATAAGTCTGCTGACAGTAATAAAGTGCAGCATCTTCAGCCTGGAAGCTGCTGATGGTGAGGGTGTAGTCTGTCCCTGATCCACTGCCACTGAACCGCTCAGGGACCCCAGATGCTCTGCTGTTTGCATAGTAGATGAGCAGTTTAGGAGCCTGTCCTGGTTTCTGCTGGTACCAGTGTAAGTAGCTACTAACACCCTGACTGGACTTGCACTTGATGGTGACCCTTTCTCCTGGAGACGCAGTCAAAGAGGCTGGAGACTGGGTCATCACAATGTCCCCACTGGCACCTGCAATGAGAGTGAAAAATTACCAAGCATAAATATATACATGCACTTTTCACAGGCATATTTAAATACACAATTGATACAGCAACGTCTAGCGATATTGCATATTAACATGCAATTAGTTCCATTTAGCCAATAGTCATCATTTTCCACCATAGCTTAAAATCCTTTTTCAGCTGTACAATGATACTACTCTGATGGATTGAAACCCTTTAAATTCTTACCAGAGGCCCAGAGCATCAGGGACATGAGGAACAGAGTCTGTGGCACCATCTTGCTGCTCCTACCTGCCCGATGCAGCTCGGCTCCCATGGCAAAGGCCCTCTTTTAAAATCTGAGCAGCCAGCCTGGGCCTGAGGTGGTGGGGGGGACGGAGAAGGGCTATGCAAAGCAGTCAGTGAACTGAAAATCAATATCATGGGTAGTAAGTTGTGAAACTATTTTAAGAGCCACAGTGTTGCCACAGAAAATATAATTTCATGATTAGAAAAAACAATTAAGTGACTTAGAAGCTCTCAAATCAACTTTAAAAAAAAAAAGAAAAAAAAAAACTATCCAAGAAACTGTTGCAATCCAGTCTTTGACAACTCAGGGAGACACCATGTCTCACAGAGTGGAGCTGCTGCACTGAGTTTTCCTACCTGTGGTCTTTACACAAATACATCAGCAGGCTTGTCAGCAGGTATGAATTCAAGAAAAAGAAAATAGTCCCAGAAACCATGGAATTGAAATGAGAACATTCTAGAGTCAAGAAAGAACAAGGAGGAGAACCGTGATCTTTCAGGGTATAAAACACTGCAAACTTCTCCAACTCAATCACGTGATCTACACATGTGAAACATGGGCTTTCCTATGATATGAAAAATACAGACAAAGCATAGGAGAGATTCTTAGGGCATTTGACTTTTATAATTTACTACTAAAAGGAATGAAGAAGCCCCAGCTCATAATTTTATCCAGGGTCGTACACCTGGTACCACTAGGTCAAGTCAAACTGCCAAACTTTAGGTTAGGAGGTGCTGACAAACTACTGGAAGTACTCATGATCTGTTTTAATTCAAAACCAGTTTTAAATTGCTTTAGGTTTCATTAATGGTAGACTAGTTTTCTAACAAATTAACAGTTTTGTGAAATAATAAAAATGCTGGAAACAAAGTAACCAAGGAAATGGACGAGTATATGAAATTTCTGCCTCAATTTCTGATTTGCAAAAAATAGGTAGAAAATATCTGATCTCTAAAGCCTTTGGAAACCTTGGTGACCTCACAGTTGTTAAGAGCTACAACGGTTAACCAAAAGGTCATCAGTTCAAATCCAGCAAATGCTCCTGGGAAATTCTCTGGGGCAATTCTACTCTGTCCTGTGGGTCACTTTGAGTCAGAGTGAACTCAAAGGCATTGGGTTTGATTTGATTTTGGTAAAGACACTTTTATCCTGAAGGACAATTTAAAGAAATGGCAAAAACTTAAGACTGAATTCCGGGGTTATATCATAACCAGATAAATAGAAGACAGAGTCAAAAATTCATCCCCTGGAAAGTGCTCAGGGATCCTAGTAAGTTATGGTCCAGAAGGGTTGGAATCTCGAAGGAAATGTGAATCAAGGATAAAGTGGAAGCTATCAAGCCCACCACAGCTAGGAACAGGCAAGATGGCTGTAGATTTATTATGGAAACGCACCAGAGAAAGCAAACAGGATTTACTCATGAAAATGTGATTGAACAACAACCTGTCAAGGAGTTGCATTCCAGGTGTGCACGGCCAGAGAATGCATGGAACTCTTCAATGGTGAAGTTGATTTGGGGTGGTCCAGCTGGTAGAGCCAACTAATGGGAGCTCCTCTGGAAGAGGGCAAACCCATTCTAAAGGTTCAGACAATCTCAGCAATAATTTTACAAGGCCAATATCACAAATTAAGGGATTCTTAGCATTGAAGAGGGGGAAAAAAAGTATAACCTTGCTTTCTAAAAGCACGGAGGATTTGAAGCACTTAGTGATGAAGATCAACAAAGGCAGCCTCAGTGTAGAACTCACGTAAAGAATGCAAAACCACCACTGTGACAGTAAGCAACATTATGCTTAATGGAGAAAATGTTGAAGTTGTCAAGGATTTCAGTGTATTTGGATCTACAATAAATGCTCAGGAAAGTAACAGTGAAAAAATCAAACTTACTGCATGGAGCAAATGAGCTCCAAGGACCTCCTTAAGGTGTTGAAAAGGAAAGGTGTCACTGAGAGCTATGGCTTCTAAACAACAGGCCTGCAGTTCTGATCCACGTGGCACTCCTTGGAAATGCTATAGGGCAGTTCTACTGCTTCCTATAGGGTTGCTATGAGTTAGAATCGATTCAGTGGCAATCTTCCTTCCTTTCTCCTTCCCTTCCTTCCTTCCTTGCTTCAGTTTTTGTTGCTAAGAGGAATAACATATGCCGGACCAGTCATGGAATTTTCAATCTTCTCATATACATGGGAAAGCAGGACAGTGGATAAATAAGACTGAGGAAGAACTGAGACTTTAAAATTATGCTATCAAATAGCCCATGGACTTCCAGAGAATGAAGCAGTCTGTCTCAGAAGAAACACAGCGAGAATATTCCTTAGATGCCGGGATGGTTAAGACTTTATCTCATTTATTTTGGACATTTTTTTCATGAGGGACAAGTCCTTGGCAGAGGACATGAGTCTTGTGAAAGTACAGGGTCAGCAGAAAGGAGCAAATCCCTAAATGAGATGGATTGACATACCGCCTGCACCAAGGAACTCAAAGTCAGCAAAGATCGTGAGGAAGACTTAGAGCCAGAGAACATCTTGTTCAGTTGTACACATGGTAGCTACAAGTTGGAACTAATTTCCTGGCACCTAAAAACAACAGCTACACAATATGAGTACAAATGTAACACAGCAGAAACAACAGAGAACAGACACCATTCCACTCACACTTCAGATGTCAGCACTATGTGAGATTTTTGTTAATGACAAAAGTTCAAGAAAATGGGAAGGGGACAGATGAGATCTGAAAATGAAGCCCCTGCAATTTGAGATATCAGATATACACTTTCCAAAATTTTAGAATGCAGTTAATGAGAAGTTACACAGGTAGACTAGATGGAATAACAAGGAAAAGGTTTATTCTTAGACCTCAAACAACCAAAAAAAAAAAAAAAATCAACATTGTGTCTAATGGCTAACATGCTCAGATTCTACTTTACAAAAAGTGGCCTCATAAAAAGAGAGAGAGAGAAAAAAAAAAACCACTGGCCATCTACTTCTGACAAATCAGCTATTGACAACACTGTGGTTCACTGTTCTGCTTTGACACACTTTACTAATGTAATTCAGAATCAACTCAACAAAAACCAACTTTTAATTTTACGAAAGAAGATTGCAAGGTCTTTCTTTTAAGGTCCCACAGGTGGAAATGAATAGCTAACTTACTGTTTACTAGCCCAGCACAAAACATGTACTATATAATACTAGTTAAGTCTTAGTTCGTGCAAGGAATCCAGAACAGTAGGTGTTCACAAATGCCACATTCAACAAGTGAGTCAGAAAAGAGCAGCCTACAAGATTTGTAACGGCAACTCTGGCTTTAGGCATAAACGTCCACTGGGCTCTGATCTGCTGACCTGAATCTCACACATGGAGCCTTTCCTGGAGATTGGAACCTCAGCAACTTCACACAAGAGAGAAGCTGCAGGTTGGTGACCCCTTCCAGATCCTCAGACTCTTCTTCTATCCTGTTCCAGAAGAAACAATATTTGCAAAGCTAGACATGGAGTCATTTTCTCCTGAGTATCCCTGCCATTAACATCTAAAATTTTAAAATAATATATGAAAAAGGTGCCACAAGCAATACAGGCCTGTCATGGCAAAACATCTCTGCAGCACCCCTGTGCACTAGTCATTACAGATTGCTGCCAGAAGATGGCAGTACCACAGTTTCTAGAAGTGGTTCTGGGAGCGTTTGCTTTAGCTGAAGGGCAAGTCAGAGTCCTACACAAGCTTGAGACTCCGTAGGTTTGTGGATAGATGACTAAGGCCTTCCTTCACCGCACTACCACTAGCATCGATTGGGGGGTGGGGATGGGGGTTCCTGCATCAATGACAGAGGAGCTGAGGCCAACTTAACTCTGATCGTGAGCACCATTTGATCAAAGTGTTTTAGAACAAGGCACTGTCTTCTAAAGTCAAAATGTCCTGTCGTGATAACGTGACGCCAAATACAGCCCTCCGACCCAGGCAGAGGTAGCGAGGGGGAGGGTCCCACTACCTGGGCACTGTTACAGATACTGCTGGGGTTTATTTATTTGTTTTCATAAATGAAAACTTAGTATGAGTTAATCATAAATTGGCAGCCAAACCTCCTCTGGTTTCAGAAAACATCAGATCTCTTGCTATTCCTGCTCACTGCCTTTCTACCTGCTCTTAACCCTCACTCTGGGCTTCACTACGTGGTCATTTGCAGTCCCATGTGACTGTCGCTTATCTGACCTCAACCATGATTCCCAAATACCTTGATATTTGCCCTGGAATAGAACCTCCTCTCTAGGGTAAAGGCTAGAGCCACAATCCCCCGAGCATTTTTCATTCCTGCTTTACATTCTAGTTTATTTCAGGGAAAATGTCACAGGAATGAGAACATACTGGATCCCTGCTTGTCCTTGTATAAAAGCAATGCAAGTTATATTTTTCCAAGAACATTTTAACAAATAAAACAACCAATATAAAATCGAAGAAGAGAAAATGAGTTATTTTTAGTAGGACAATTTTAAAACATAGTCTCCATTCTTTTTTATGTATGTATGAATCACAATTTTAACAAATCTATTTTGTCTGTGTCTGAATCCCATACATTCTCACTTCCCTGTTTTTATCATGTGCCATCAAATCAGTTTTGTATCCATAGCCATCTTAAATCTCAAGATCCTCCTTTATAATAATGCCCTCAACCAAATCAAGAACTCCTTGGCCCCTCTTGTAGTCACGGCATCCATCATGAAATACCTAAACCCAGGGAAGAACTCCACGCTCCACATACCTAACCCTACATCACTAAATCTGGCTGGAGGAAAACATATCTGTTGTTAAGCACCTAGGTTTCAAATTTCATGTTTTTTTATTGTTGTTGTTTGTTTGATTGATTTGTTTTGTGACATTCTTCTATCAGTGTCTGTCTACCTTCCACTTATAGTCTTTAGAGTGAGGCTTCCATCTGAAACTTATTACCACCATTATTATAATATTAATAACCCTGGTGGTGTAGTCGGTTAAGTCCCACCACTGTTAACGACAAGGTCGGCAGTTCAAATCCACCAGGCACTCCTTGAATACTCTGGGGGTCAATTCTACCCTGGCCCCTAGGGTCGCCATGAGTCGGATCCGACTCGACGGCACTTGGTGGATCCTTAAGAGTAATTCAGGTCATGCACTGTAAACTAATACCAAGGAAAAGATAACAAAAGAAGAAAAACATGATTTTTATCAAGGTTACTTAACAGTATAACAAAAACTTAAACAATTTGTTAATGTGATTTATGTTTTTTTTTTTTTTTTTGCAACTCCAGACATTAGGAGTATAAGATGGTTTGCATAACCATAAATACTGAAGAGGAAGAACCCTTGATAACTATCTATCACTGTCAATTATGGAAACATTTTTTCAGTCGGAGTTTTTGACTGCATACATCTAGCAAAGTCTAACCTAAAAAGAAAATGAAATCGTTATCAGATAATTTACAGGTTCATTGGAAATTCTAGGGAACATGATATAGAAATGTAGAGGAAACCCACTAGAGTAAACACAACCCATGGCAAATCAGAAAAAGAAATTGTGTGATCTGACCACCACCACAGACAGTGGGCAGTCCTCCTGATTCCACCACAACTGGACAGCAGTCATGGGCCGTTGGATACAGGAGGGCTCTGCCACTGCCATTCTGTTTGCAAACATCTTTGATTCTGTGAACAGAACATTATTACAGTTCCCCCAGGAATAGTTTCAACAATGGTTCTTCAAGAAGATATTTCAGTTCCTCAGAACTGTAACCAACCCAAGCCAAAGCCCATTGCCACTGGGTTGGTTCTGACTCATCAGGATCACATGTGTTACAGAGCAGAACTGAGCTCCGTAGCGTTTTCTGAAATGTAATCTTCACAGAAACTGAACACTGCGTCTTTCTTCTGCAGAATCAGTGAGGGAGTTCCAGTCACCAACATTTAAGTCAGAACTAGAATCCAAACTATTTGTACCACCCAGGGATCTTCAGCAACTACCACAGAAAATGTAAAATACAAAATTTTCATCAAAAATTCACAGAAATGATATCTGCTGTATTTAAATGGTACTGCCATTCTCAAAAAGAACAGTAGATCTTGCAAGATTTTAACCACAAGCTTGTGCTCTCAGAATTTCACCTTTAATATTTGGCTGTTGTTTACATTACACCCCTTCAACCTGCCCCACCCTGAGTTCAGCCTTGCTGACTTGGGCATCATCAGAAACAATAAATGATGGCATGTAGAATGAATGTGTGTTTTGCTGTGTGTATTCTCAAGGACAGACCATTCACAAAAACAAAGCAGCGGAGGAAACTTTCCTGGGATGTATTTCCTGATCTACATAACAAAAAGAGAAGCTGGAGGGTGGGGGCACTGTTCAGACGCTCAGGCTCCTGCTATACGGTGTCCCAGGTGAGATGGAACCTAGAGAAGGAGTTTCTCTCAAGTGACCCTTCTACTCAAATTGGTCTACAATTTGAATTGAATCATAAAGTAAATGCTAAGTCACAAAGTTTGTTCACTTGTCCCAGTGGGGGATCATCTTAGTTTGATTTTCCTTCTCTCCCTGGTGGCCAAGCATCTCTGCACCCTCCTGTATGCCTGGCATTTTAGGACTCAGCGGACAGATACTGCTCAGTAGAGTCTTGTATTTCTGGCTGTCTCCCTGGAAGATCAAGTCTCCGTTAGCTGCAGGGCCTGTCAGAGTCCCACCTATGCTCACTGGAAACACTACTTGGGCTGGCATCTGCATGAACATGAAGAGGGTTCCGTGGGGATGATTCACCCCAGCTCCTCTATGTGTGTTGCTGTCATGCTGAGTAGGTTTCAGCAGCCCTTGCAAACTAACACAGACCAGAAGGAAAGGCCTGGTGATCAACTTCTGACACATCAGCCACGAAAGCCCTCTGGATCACAACTGTCACATCCCGTGGCACGTGGGGTTGTCACAGTCAGGTTCTGAGAAGATGAAAACTAACAACCACCACCACAAAAGAATCATGAATTCCTTTGGTGATTAAATTAAACTTGACGCCCAAGTGATCAATTCAAAGTTGAACTGACAACTGATGAAGAACAAAGATGGAAAGCAGTCACCTATTTCTAGAGTGACAGGGTAAAGCATTAGGGACTGGCCTTTGAAGGAATGAGGTGCACAGAAAGAAATGGAGTGAGGAGGGAAGGACACTGAAACGGGGTTGAGGGCATGAAAACCCCGTCATTGACACTGACCATGAAGGCTTGTCTGGAAAGCAGGGTCCATGGAAGGTAAAGTAAGAGAGGAGGACTACCTTCTGTGAGGGAGATTTTCAGTGTGAAGGGCCCACAATTTATACTGGACTAGCTGCAGTTTTGTGAGGGGTAGGTAATAGCCAAGGAAGGAAAATATCCAGAAATACAAGGAAATAAAATTTGAATGTTTCAGAGAAAAGAAGGCACAGAGAAGAAAGAACTAATTTTTCAGGGTCTAAAACTCACTGAACATGTCTCCATATCAGTTATGTGACCTATCCATCTGAAACATGGAGATTCCTGTGATATGAAAACTCCTAACAAACTCTGTAAGAGATTTTCAGAACATTTTTCTTTGATAGTTTACCACAAAAGGGCATCCAGAATGTCCTATGCCCCTTAATATTCTCTTGGAACCTACCAACACTCTACAAGTTCATCAGAAGATGTGGCCTTCTGGACAGATTAAGGAAGCCTGCTTGTTTGTTCAGGGCTGAGCAGAAAGGAAGCAGCTGGGGCATAGAAGACTCGCATGCCTGCAGCCCTGGGGAAGAGGTTTGTGATCGAGGCTGAAGCACTGTGGGAGGTGTGTTATAAGTTTGCTGACAATAATAAGCTGCAGCATCTTCATCCTGGAAGCTGCTGATGGTGAGAGTGAAGTCTGTCCCAGACCCTCTGCCACTGAACCGGTTAGGGACCCCAGATGCCCGGTTTGTAGCCCAGTAGATGAGCAGCTTAGGAGCCTGTCCAGGTTTCTGCTGGTACCAGTTTAAGAGGTGCGTACTAACATCACTCTCATAAAGACTCTGGCTGGGCTTGCAGTTGATAGTGACCGTCTCTCCTGGAGATGCAGCCAGAGAGGCTGGAGTCTGGGTCATCACAATGTCTCCATTGGTACCTGCAGTCAGAGTGGACAATGACCAAAAGCACATACACAGACACACACACACATAATCATATATACATATACACACATATGTAAACAGTATTTGCACGCAGAAGTTCACATACACCTTTTTTTTTCAATAACATCTAATGATATTACCTATTGGTTTAATTGGTTCAATTTTGCAAATAGTCATCATTTGTCACTACGGAGTAAGATTACTTTTCACCTGTACAATGCTACTATTCTAGAGGAATTGAAGCACTTGTAATTTCTCACCAGAGACCCAGAGAAACAGGGACATAAGGAACAGAGTTGGTGGCACCATCCTGCTACCTCTGTCTGCTTGACGCAGCTCAGCTTTCATGGCAAAGGCCCCGTTTATAACGTCTGAGCAGCCAGCCCAGGCCAGCAGGGGCCTATGCAAAGCAGCCAGTGAACTCAAAGCAAATTTCATGGATGGTGGGTTGTGAAACTACCTTCTCTACATCTAGAGCCAGAGGTACTATCACAGAGTACGGTTTTATCATTTGAAAAAACACAGAACTAACTTAGAAGCAGTATTAACAACTTCAAACAAACAAAAATCCCCTTTGGATTCCCGTTGACTCCCACTTTGGCTCATGACGAGTTCATGTATTAAAGAGCAGAACTTCTCCAAAGGATTTCCTTGGAGAAATCCCCACCAGGGATTTCTTTCGTCATGTTACTGGGTGTGTTTATTACCCACTGTTAGGTTAGCAGCTGATCACAACCTTCATGAAGCACCCGTGGCCTAATCAATAGCCTCTGTTTTGACTCAAAAACAATTTTAAATTGGTTCTTATTCTACTTTCTTCAAATCAACAAGTATTTCCATTATATATATATTTTTTTATTGTGATTGAGTGAAAGCACACAATCCAGTTTATATTTGCATGCCCGCCTATGTGCAGCTCCTACTGTTCTCCTTGCCCGGTGACAGCATACTTCTTTCTGTTTCATACATGTCAAATCCTTTTTTTTCTTATTATTATTTAATTTTTTAATTTTTATTATGACTGAATGAAAATGTACATTCCCATATAAATTCTCATGCTCACCTGTATGCAGCTCCAACTGCTCTCCCTGCCTGGTGACAGCACACCCCTCCTCTCTGCTCCGTATATGTCTTATCTTCTCAACAATCTCCTTTCCCCTCCTCTCCACTCACTACCCTTCCTCCAGTAAGAGGTCAACAGGATGACATCCTGTAGAGGCATAGAACCATAAAATTCCCACAAGATATGGTCACTCTGTGTTGCCAAGTCCAGTCCATTGCTGTCTGAACAGTCGACCTTCATTATGATTTATGGACAGAGGTAGCTGTGCTCCGAGGGGAACTCTGAAGCCCCTGGACCATCAACTGTGGTCTTTTATTGGAGATCTCAGGATGCACCCCTATTTATTCTCTTGTTGCCAGTGAGACTCAACTTTGTGAGCTCCATCACGGCTATCACCGGTGGTGGCCGGACACTATCCAATTCTTCTGGTCATGAGTTGATGTAGCGGCCCATTCACACGAGTCTCTCTGTCTTCTGGGTTCTCTTTTCCCCATGTCATTCTTGTCCTCAGTGGTCATCCATTCCTGCTGAGTTGGGACCGTTTGCTGTTCCCTCAGATGGCAGCTTGGCAGCTTTTAAGACCCCAGATGCCACTTACCGGTGAGGGGTGCAGAGAGTCCTCTTTAGCAATGTGCTAGCTGTTCTAAATGGCCTCGATTTCACCTTAGAGCATGGCCCAGCCCCCTGGTCCAGGTACTCCGTCATTGCAATATTGGGATAAGATGGGCCAAAGCTAGCCGGAAGTGTACTCAAATTGTGTTGAAGGTCCAGTTACTATTGATCATGTCATATTCTCATAAAAATCTCCTGTCCCTTCTTTCCATCCTCTCCACTCCTCTCTAGTGGGACAACATCCTATAGATGTATAGAACCATCAAGTGCACACATGATATGGTCACTCTGTGTGGTAGAATCCAATTTGTAAAATTGTAAAAAATACCGAGAAAAGATCATAGAGGAACAGGAAAAATATGGGAAAATTTGGCTTTAATTTTCATAAAAATGTATAGCTAAAAAATGTATGAATTCTAAAGACAGTTTTTTCCTGAAGGCTACCTTAAGACATTGCAAATGCTTAAGATTGAATTCTAAGGCTATGCAAGGCCTAGAGAAATGGTAGATGGACCCAGAATTTAGGCCTGTGGAAAGTCCTCCAGCACGTTATATTCAGCTACAGTCAAGGAAGGATCTACTCTCGAAGGAGTGTGAGCCAACAATTAGAAACTGATATGAGGGCTCTAGATTCATTGAGGAAATGGGTAAAACAAACAAAAACAGTATTTCCTTGTCAAGCTGTGATACAAAACCATGTCTTCAAAGAGGTTTGTTCCAGATATGCATGACTTTAGTGCACCTGGAACTCTTCTACTTCGAGGTTGGTTTAAGGGAGTCCAACTGGTAGCGCCAACCAGTGGGAGCCCCTCTGGAATAGGGCACATCTGCCACAAAACTTAAGGAAAACTCACAGATAGGTTTTCAAGGGTGAATATCACCAAGAAGTCAGAGATTCATGACATACAATAGAATAGCTAGGACAACTTTACATTCTGAAAGGCCATGGGATTTGAAAGGCTTATTGACGAAGATCAGAAACTATAGCTTTCAGCATGGGTTATATCTCAACAGAAAGAATCAAAACTCCTTACAACCACAGCACCAAACAACATCACAATAGAAAGAGAAAATATTGATGTGTTCGAGAAATTTGTTTTACTTGGTCCCCCAATCAACAGACATGGATCAGTAGTCAATAAATCAAATGACCCACTTAAGGTGTTAAATAAGGGGGAAAAAAGTGTCACTTTGAGAAATAAATGTGCTTAACAGAAACCGTGGCATTTTCAATCATTTCATATGAATGAGAGAGCTGGATAATGATAAGGAAGTCTGAAAAAGAATTGATACCTTTGAATTATGATTCTGAATATATTTTGGAGTACCAGAAAAAATGCACAAATCTGTCTTGGAAGAAGCATAGTCAGAATACTGCTTAGAAGGGAGGATAGCAAGACTTTTTATCTTCTGCTTTGTGAATGTTATAAAGTGTGGCCTGTCCCTGGAGAAGACCATCATGTTTGGGAGAGTACATGGAAAATAGGAATCAATAAATAAATAACACTGCCATTGCATCGATTCCAACTTATAGCAACCGTATACGCAGAGTAGAAATAGAAACAGCTGCTCCATAGAGTTTCCAAGGAGGGCTGGGAGGATGTGATCTGCCAGCCTTTCAGTTAGCAGCCATGAGCACTTAACCACTAGAGCATCATCTTGTAAATTATACGATCAGCACAAAAGGGGAAGCTCCTCGGTGAGGTGGACTGATAACAGCGGCTGCAGCATCAGTTTCAGTATAGGAACAACTCTGAAGATGGTGCAGGTCCGGGGAGTGTTGGGTTCTGTGGTACACAGGTTTACTATGAGTCGGAATAGACACGACAGCACCTGAAAGTAACAGGAACCAGATATGAAACAAATGTGTTACAAAAGGAATACTAGAAAACAAAAGTTCTCCTCCTACTTTACATTTCAACATTTACAAATTTATTTAATCAAATGTAGGACAAAATTGACAAAATTGTATGCAAAGTACAGGACACTAAAAAGGGGACATCTGAGAACTGAGAAAGAAACAAGTGAATTCCTAGAAATTAGAAATAGAATTCCCCAAATTTTAAGTCCGAAGAAGAGAGCCTTCCTATGTTGGGTAGATGGAAAAACAAGGACATGGTTTACATTCACACTAGAAACAACAAAAAAAACGAATTCATTAAAAATTGCATGTAATCTTTAACAAGCTCTGTTGTGCTCCACCAAAATTGGCGTATAAAACAAACAAACAAAAAACCCCAAACAAGGCAATTGTTTTCTGCCAAAACAACCACTGAAATTCCTATAGATCACAGTTCTACTCTGACACACAAGGAATCACTGTAAGTCAGAGTAACTCAACAGATAATGGTTTTTAATCTTACAGTAGTAGATCACAAGGCCTTTCTTTCAAGACCCTACAGTTGGATTCCACTGACAACCTTTTGGTCAGTAGAGCAGCACAAAACATTTGCTCCCCATCATTAGATTAATTACAGTTTTGAGTGGGGAATCCAAGATAGTAAGTATCCAGTACTGCCATAGTCAACAAAGAAATCAGAGAAAATCACCCTCCAAGATTTTTTTTTACCACAAAACTGTGCTGCAAGAATCTCAGCATCATATTCTCTGGTTTTTGGCATAAATGTCCGCTTGAGACAACCTCACCCAGAGTTCAGCCCTGCTGATCTGATCCTCATAAAGGGAGCCTTTTCTGGAGCATAGAACTTCCATGGTTCAGATCCTCAGGCTCCTACTCTGTTGCAGACGACAGGATACTTGTAAAACTAGTATGGTGAATTAATTTCTCTAGAATAATCCTTACAGTCACATGTACAATTTTAACATGAGATATGAAGTAACTGTTACAAACAACATAGGCCATCCCACTTACCACGGTTTGACAATTAACTTGATTTTCTTCTATTCCTGATGGCACAGCTTCTCTGCATTCTTCCTGTGTGTCTGTCATTTCAGGATTCTGACAGCAGAAGGCAAAAACACAATCTCCAGAACCCCTGGTTCCCTGAGAGGGCATATTCTTCAGCTGTGGGGCCAGTCAGAGCCTACTCTACACTGACCTGAGACACTACTTATCTTGGGCAGACTCCTAAGTTCTATTTACCACACTTCCCAGCAAGTTGAGGGCATGCCCACCTCCTTCAGTGCCAGTGAATCTGAAGCCGGCTTCACTCTCACCATCAGCACCATCAGATCTAAGAGTGTAGAAAAAAATGCTATGTTCTGAACTCAAGAGAACATGTCATGATAACGTGACTTCAAACATAAACATCTCACCAAAGCAGAAGTAGGGGAAGGATCTGTCACAGAGACAGCTGGGGTTTATTTACCGTTTCCATCACAGCTGAATATTGGCATGAAGCAGTTTTTTTTTTTTTTTTTTTTTTTTTTTAAAAAGGCAGCTGGGCTTCCTCCAGCTCCAGAGGCGAGCATATCTATCAGCAGTGTTGAACATACTGGTGACAACGTTCTTCGTTAGTACAATCCATTCACTGAACTCTTTGGCATCAGATTTCTTCCATCCACGCTGCTTCTTCTCATGCTCCCTTGCTTGTCTCTCCTCGTCTTCCTGGCCTCAGAGCTCAGTCCCTGGATATCTTTAGTCCTTCATCTATGCAACGCTCATTCATTGCTTATCTGATTTATATCTCCAGTCCACATCTCTCTGCTAAACTCAGAACTCCTATCCACTTGCCTACTGTACAACCACGTGTGGAAGTCTAATACATAACTCAAACTTAAAATCTGTGATTTTGCTCCCAAATCTGCACTTCCTAAGGTCTTTCCTCTGAGTAATTGTCAACTCTGCCCTTCTACTTTCTCAGAGCAAAACCCTGAGATCATCTTGAGACTTCTCAGAGTCGCTAATGACGTCATTAGCATTTTGTAACTCAGAGGCTTAACCTTTGGCCCCTCCTGAGCTATAATTAACAGGATTAAACTTTCTGCTTCCCCATATCACACCCAGGCCACTGAACTTCTGATAAGGTTTTCTATGTAGCACCCCAAGAGAATCTTACTGCTTCTCTGTTCAAGGTGACTTCATCACTCACAGCCACCAACTCCTCCATTCTGTTATGAGCAGTAAACCACAAACTGCCTCAGATATTCTTCATGAGTCATACACCTCCAAGAAAACACACATCTCCAGAAGCCATATCACACTGCATCCCTATATAGGTTAATTAGTTCTTGAAGCTGCATGACTGTTCTCAGATACCTCATGGATGACATATAAGTTCCTTATTCTGAGTCTTATAATTGTCCTAGAATCTCTAATCCCAGAGACCTTAATTTGATACTTCATCTCTGAGCTTGCTGTTTATCCATCTTGGTGTCTCTCAAATGCCTGAAGGTGTCACACAAGTGAGGAATTCCACCACAAAGCACAACTGGAAAGATAATAAAGGGCATCTTTGTCTTGTTCCTATTCTCAGAGAGTGATTTAAACCTCTCTGCACTGGGAATGATGGGGGCTGTTGTTTTTTTTTAATAGATGCTCTGTGTGCTGTTCAGGAATTTCACTTGTTTCCCTAGTTTACTGAGAGTTTTTATCAGGAATTGGTGTTGGAATTTATCAAAGACTTCTGTGTCAGGCAAGATGATGACGTGACTCTTTGGTTCTATTTTTGTGGTTGTTGTTAGATGCCATCGAGTTGGTTCCAACCCATAGTGACCATATGAACAACAGAATGGAATACTGCATGGTCTTGTGCCATGTCCACAACAGTGTTTTTATGCTTAAGCCCATTGTTGTGACGACTGTGTCAATCCATCTCGTCGAAGGTCTTCCTCTTTTTCACTGACCCTCCACTCTACCAAGCATGATGTCTTTCTCCAGGGGCCGATTTTTCCAGACAACATGTCCAAACTATGTAAGACACAGTCTTACCATGTTTGCTTCTAAGGAGCACACTGGTTGTACTTCTTCCAGAACAGATCTGTTTGTTCTTTTGGCATTCCATGGTACCTTCAAAATCCATCTCCAACACCACAATTCAAATGCATCAATTTTTCTTCTGTCTTTTTTGTTCATGATCCAGCGTTTTTTTTGGTGGTCAATTACATTAATTGATTTTGGAATGTTGAGCATACTTGCATATCTTATATAAATTCCCATTAGCCTTTACAGTTTGGATGCTGGGATTCTATAACCTAGAATGTTGTTGAAACATTTTGCACCTATGTTTATGAGAGATATTGCTCTCTTAATGTTCTTTTTTTTGTGGTGCCTTTGTCTGGTTTTGGCTGGCTTGTCTGGTTTTGGTATCAGGGTTATGTGGGCTATAAATTCCAGCTAGCCATTGCAGTTTTGATGCTAGGATTCTATAACCTAGATTTTTTTTTTTGAGATATTTTGCACCTGTTTGTGAGAGATATTGATTTCTTAATATTTTTTTTTTGTGATGTCTTTGGCTGACTTTGGTATCAGCGTTATGATAGCTTCATAGAATGAGTTTCAGAGTATTCCTTTTTTCCTATTTTCTGAAATAGTTTGAATAGTACTGATATGAGCTCATCTCTGAAATGCTCGCTTGAATTCTTCATTGAAGTTGTCCTGGCCAGGGCTTTTAAATTTTTATTGTTGTTTTGGGCTTTTTTTTTTTTTTTTTTTTTTTGGTTACTTAGTCAATTTCTTCTCTCATTACGGATCACTTATGATTTTCTATCTCAGTTTGTGTTAGCTTAAGTAGTTAAGGTGTTTCTAGAAATTGTGACTTTTCCTCTAGATTCTGAAATTTATTTCTGTGCAATTTTTCACACTTTTATGTTAGAATCCTTTTTTTAATTATTATTTCAGTTTGGCCAGTTGTGTTCTGTCTCTTTTTTCTTTTTTTCCCCTTATTGTACTTCAGATGAAGGCTTATAAAACAATCTAATTTCTCATTAAACAATTAACTCACATATTGCTTTATGGCACTGATTAGCATCCCAATGACATGTCAACACTCTTCCTTCTCAAACTTGGGTTCCCTGTTACACGCTTTCTAGATTCTCCTGACTTTTAGTCTTCGGCTCTGGGCTGGCGTGCCCCGTTAGTCTTGCTTTGATTTATGGGCCTGCGCAGTCGTGGGCTGAAGGGGAAACTTATTACTGACTTTCTTGCTGAAGTGAAAGTGGACCATGCTTTCACAATTGCTCCAGTTTCTGTTAGGCCAATGAGACTGGTCTTTCTTTTTGAGTTTGAATTCGGTCTACATTTTTCTGTACCTCTGTAGGGTGTTTTCTATTGTGATCCCTGTCATAGCGGTCAGTGGGAGTAGATAGGTAGCATCCAGGTTTACGAGCCTCAGTGTAGTTGAGGCTCTGACAGATGTGGTTCATTTTTCTATCCATCTCGTTTCTTTCTTGTTTATTTGCTCCTTACTGTGTTTCTTTTTTATTGTTTAAGTCAATAGTTTGTCAATTGGTTTGATCTTTTTACGTTTCTCATTTTGTTGATTCTGCCTATGGATTTTCTGTCCTCCATTTTCATTGAAAGGTTGGCTTTTGGAAGCCACCCAGCAGCACTGTGGAAGAAAGGCCTGCAAACTGCTTCCATTAAGATTAATGTCTCTTTACCACATATCCTGTCAGAATGCACACATTTTAAGAATTCTCTTGGTCTCATTTTTTTCTTCCAGTTATGTCCTATTTCACTCTTCTCTTTGACCATAAAGCTTATGGAAATAACAACCAGTAGTCAACAACCCTAGATATGCTCATTTTTTCTCTTCTTTCTTGGGCTCCTTCCTCTCAAATGGTTGTCTCTTAAGGTCAATGAGCAGTGCAAACCTTTGGCGCTCACATGCTGACTGAGATATTGGCGATTTCCATCACCCAGTGACTCCACAGAAAAAAAGGCTTAGTGATCTTCCACTATAAAGATTATAGCTGAGGAAACACTGTAGTGCAGTTCTACTTTGTTATGCATAGAATCATCATGAGTTGAAATTCATCCTAAAACACAGCAAGAAACAACAAAGTATAATTGAAGAATCCTTTTTGTCTTATTGAAACTGCTCTTTGCAAGATCACTGCTGACTTGGTGATTGACAAATTCAATGACTGCATCTCAGTGCTCATCTGACCATATTCATTACTATCAATGAAACAATGGTACCAGCCTCCTCCTTAATACAGTCTTTTCACTGAACTTTATGACGGATAATTATCTTACTCATAGACCATCCACATTTTTGTTTCTCTGACACTTTGCTGGTTCCTCTTGTCTCTCCTGCCTCAGAGCTATCAGTGCCTGGCCATTTTGTTTTCTTCATCTATTTAACACTCATTTGTAATGGTTATCAGATTTAAATCCTCAGCTTATATATCTTCCCTGAATTCCAGACAGCTAATAGTCTGCTTGACACTTGTGGAGGTCCAATACATAACTCAAACCTAAAATCCTGATTTCCTACCCAAATGCACTCCTCTAAATAAGTCTCAAGTCTCCACTTGCAGTTATTTAGGGTAAAGCCTTGGAATAATCTTGATATTGCTCTTCCAGCTTATACTCCTTGTCAAAATAATTAGCATATTGTTATCTCTGTTTTCAAATATACCACTGTTTGACTTTCTGCTACTGTTGCTATCAACCAAAGAGCCATCATCTCTAGCCTGGATGATAGTAATTTCCACCTGTCTGGTGTTTCTCCTGTCTTTGCTCCCAAAACAGATCCTACAAAACTCATAATCAGATCATAGCCCTGAAGTAAAAGTGTTTTGTATGCTTTTGTAATGATCTCTAACCATAAATACAGGTCACTTATTGTCTCAGTAATCTTGTGCTGGTATAACAGAAATAACACAAGTGGATGGCTTGAACAAAGAGAATTAGATTCTCTTATACTCTGGGAGAATGGAAGTTCAAATTTAGGGTGACAGGTCCCCAAAAAAGTCTTTCTCTCTCGTGTTGACTCTAGGAAAACATCCTGGTTATAAGTTCTACCTGGCTGAGGAGGTTCCCAGTGTGAGACCCAGGATTCAAAGAATCCAGTGTTCAGTGGACCTAGGGTTCAGAAGAACAGCTCTTGCTGTTCTCTTGGCTCTAGTTTCTTACGGGTATAATGTTCCCCTCTCACTCCACTTCCTCCTCTCCTTTGTTTCTCAAAATAGATTATCATAAACTGTAGACAAATCCTGTAGATGGAGTATACATAACTGACACGAATCCCATCTTATTAACATCACAAAGTTGAGATATGTAGCATGTAGGAAAACAACCTCAGATGACAAATGGTGGATAATCACACAATACTGGGAATCATGATGTCGCCAATTTAAGATATATTTTGGATGATACAATTGAACCCATGACACTCAGAATAGAAATTTGAATGACCTAATAGAAGTAGACTGTAAACAAACTAAGATGGCCTTGCAAACAGTATGCTATGATGAAAAAATAGGTAGAAAAATAAATTACTGGAAGTTAGCATTGAGACATAAATAACTTGTAAACCACCTCCCCTAAAGATTAATCTTCAAAAATGTGTCATGTGATAGCCTTTGTTAGACATGACATTAGCAAACCCTTACTTCTCAGGGCAGATAACAAAATGATATGCAAATCCAGTGCTTGGGTTCACTCAGTGAGAACAGGAAAAGGAGAACGTCTCTGTCTAGACTGTGAGAGTTTTCAAAGGCTGAAACTCTCCCAGAGATGAAAGTAGGCACTGTCTGCTACCACTGACTTTGGATTCCATATGTAAGTGACCATGGCTGAGAATGAGCTACCAATCAAAACTTCCTCCCGAGAATACTTGCCTGGAGTTTAATACTTGGACATGAACCATTAGACTAATCCTGCAGGATCCTGATTCTCTGCTTCTAAATGAATGTCTTGTGGTGCCTTTCCATGAACACCCTGCAAAGAACTGAATGAATTCATGCATGATAAGCTGGACCATTATATTATTTATTTTAAAATGAAACCTTACACCACAAAATTCTTTGACTTATTATTGCATTATTCAAAATGAAGCCCGAACTTTCAGAGTATCCTAAAAAATCCTACACAATGAGAACCTTTATTACTTCTTAACTCTTGTCTCTCTCTACTCTCCTCTTTAAAATTCACTTTAGCAACAACAGTTTTCTTGCTTCTTTCAACACATGATAGTCAAATTTCTGCTTGAAAAATGTACCAGTGTCTCAAAGCAGCATCCTTCTGACTGGAAATATGTATTTGCTATTTCTGTATCAATGGTAAGACTTTGCTCAAATTATACTTTCAAGTCAGCCTTCCATGACCATCTATTGTATAAGAAGTGTAAAATCACCCCCAACATTATATCCCTCTTTGTATCCATACTGTTTGTAATGTAATTTCTAACTCCTCTTATAATGAGGTAGGGGCTATTTGCCAGTCCCACTGATAACAAGCTGTTTGTGCCAATGCTGTTGATAGCATGCAGACAAAGAAACATTGTTGCCCGTGTTTTACATAGGCTTCAACATGCTTTAGGTGCTGGGTTTTGTGGGTGGTTTACTACATGGCAATCGACAGTTGTTATACCATCATCGTACTTGTAATTTCTTCCCTTTCTTCCCCCTGCTTTATTTTTCTTCATAACACTCACAAAATGTTACGACAAATGTTTTAATTATGCATGTATTTATTGTCTGACTTCCCAACTAGATTGAAAGTACTTTTGTGCGTAACAAAACAATAAAATTACAGCACATTTAACATCCAAGGTTTTCTTCAATCTCCAAATTAGAGCCAAGTACCCAAGAGATGAATTTGAAGAATAAATGGTCACTTAACAAGAAATGGACAAGTCTATTGCTCCTAAAATGACAGGGTAAATGCATTAAAGACTTATCTTTGAAAGAATGAGTGTTAAAGAAGAAATGGCAGCAAAAGTAGATAAAGCAGGAAAAAGCTTTGATAACATTGATCAGAAAAGCTTGTCTGGAAAACAGAAATTTTTTTTCTATGATCTCCCATAAAAAAGAGATAGAGGAAAACCCATATCCCTTAATATTCCTGGACCCTGCAAACATGCCGTGGAATTAGTCAGGAGATATATTCCTTGACAGCAGACAGAGGAAGGCTGCATGTTTAGGGCTGAGCAGAAAGGAAGCAGTTGGTGCAATGAAAACACAGCAGCGTGGTGAGAAGGCTCATGTTTGAGGCTGAAGCACAACATTCAGTAAGCTGTAAAGCTGGTGACAATAATAAACCACTGCATCTTCAGCCTGGCAGCTGCTGATGAAGAGCGTGAAATGTTTCCCAGAGTCACTGCTGCTGAATCTGTCCAGGACTGCAAAGTTTGGGGTGAAGACAGAGTAGATGAGTAGCTTATCAGCTCTACCTTATTTGTGCTGGTATCAGTTGTTTTGGTCATCCAGTATTTCTCTGATAGAAACATCATCAGAGGATGCCTTTGACAAAGCAAATTTTATTCTTATGTCAACCAGTAGGCTGGAACTCTAAATTCAGGCGGCTGGCTCCAAGAGAACATAGTCTTTCTCTGTAGGCTCTGGAGGAATGTCCTCGTGTTGCATCAATGTTTCTTTTGTTCTGAGAACATCCCAGCACTGGAACCTCAGGTCCAAAAGAAACACTCTGTTCTTGGTGCTCCTTTTTTGATGATATGAAATCCCAAATTTTCATCTTTCTTCCCTTTGCATTGACCTGTTGTAGTGGTGCATTAGAGTTGCAATCTAATCCTCTGAAACATAATCCAATACACTAAGCACTTGGACAGATTGGGGTTTACAGTACACACACACAAACAACAAAAAGGAGGACAATCACACAATACTTGGAATCATGGCCTAGCTAAATTGCTCCATATGCTTTGGGGGGACACAGTTCAATCCAGGACACCAGGCTAACGAGTTCTTCTGATTGTAGTGTCAGAAAGACTCTCAGTAGATTCCCAGTTGATAATTTTTTTTTCTTCTGGACAGGCGGCCAGGAAAACATGAGATCCTGCTAGCATCTGCAATCACAAACGGATAATTACCATCCATACATATGTACATACATATTCTTTATCATAGAGACTGTGTCACAGGCAAAATACACAATTTTAAACATACTCTTTGATAATATTACATGTCAGCACATATCAGTTCCCTTTAAAAATAACCATCATTTCCCATACATCTTAAAAATAATTTTGTAACTCAAAATGGATACTTGCTAAAAGAATTGAGTCACTTTTAATTTCTCACTAGAGATATTAAGCAGCAGGCACAAGAGGAGCAAGGTCCGTACCACCATCTTGCTGACTCCACCTGCCTGGTGCTGTTCAACTCACAAGGCAAAGACACATTCATGAAATCTGGGCAGCCAGCCTGGGCTTGGGTGACCTGTGCAAATTGACTTGTAAGTGTGCAAACAAGCCAAGTGGACTGTGGGTTGTGAAAGTAACCAACGTACACCAAGGTTTAAAAACTTCATCACAAAGAGTATGATTTTACAGCTAGGTAAAATAAGAAAGTGTGCTTAGAAACTCTAATATCAACTGAAAATCTCTTAAATTGTACAAAGCTGGATAATCTAATGAAGAGCTTATAAAATGAGAAATATTTTTAAACAGGTTCAGATTCTATAAAAGATGATCTGTGTTGCTGCAGTCAAAAATCCTGGTAAAATAATGAAAAATGCTGCAAAAAATAATGAAAAATGCTGCAAAAAATAATGAAGATGAAATGAATAAAGAGAAGGAGGGAAAGTGAATGAAATGAAAACAGTAAGGAAAGGGATAGATTCTGTTCTGATAAAAGTTTAAAGCTTGTTTTTAACATTGCTAAGTTTGCTAATAATAAGCATTGGTGTTTTTCTTTTTGGATCTGCCTTTGTGGAGTTCAATGAACACCTTGGATAGATATTTTCTTGTCTTTCATGATATAAGGAAAGGTTTCTGTTAAGAGAGCTTCAACAATTCTCTTTCTATGTTCTGCTGTTTCTTCTTGTTCTGAAACTCCAGTCAGTCATTTGTTATTCCACTTGATAGAGTTCCACATAAATCTCAGGGACTCTTCATTGTTTTAAAATCTTTTGTCTGATTTTTTCCTCCAATGTGTTGTTGTCAGTTGCTTTATCTTCAAGTTACTAATTATGCATTCAGCTGTCTCCATTCTACTCCTTTGACTTTCTTTTGAATTGTCTTTTTCTATAGTTTTATTATCAATCTGGAGAATTTCAGATCATTGTTGCTCAAGTATATTTTGCAGCCTGTTTAATTTTTCAGTATGCTTAGTGGTAATTTGCCTAATGTTCTTCTAATATCTCTGAAGGATATGAATATTACTCTTTTGTATTCTACCTCTGATAATTGTAGGAAGTCTTCTTCATTTAGAAAGTATTTTCATTCTTTGTTTGGGGAGTTTCCTGAAGCTATAGTGGTTATTCTTTAATTACCTTCTTCATATTCTTCAAATGATTTGAAATAGACTGTTGCTTCTGAGACATCAAAATTTGTTTATTGAATATCAGTTACTATATTCCAATCTCTCTCTGTGTATATGTGTGTATGTGTGTGTGTATGTGTATATGTGCATGTGTACATATATATGTGTGTGTGTGTGTGTTTATTAAAGTGTCCAAACAGAGCGGTCAACTATGCTGCTTTGTTAACTGACATAGTAAAAATTCAGAAATGCTGTCACAGGATGGTTGGAACTGTTGTTAATGATAGAGTATCCAGAGTCAGTATACTGTTCTTGTGTGTGTTCAACCTAACAACCTAGTCAGTTGGCCTCCAACTGTACAGTGTCTGTGGGGGAATGTTGATTAGTGTGGGCTGAAGTTGCTGGCTACACACGCCATGAAATGTAAAGTTCTGGAACAGTGGTGCTAAAAAGGAAGGGATTGCAAGCTGATAATTGTGAGTGGCCAGCAGACTTAAGCCGAGGAAGTGGTCTGTTTCTGCTCTGAGTTTCTGGCTCAGAGACACTGGCAGAATCCCCCCTCTTTGTTAGGCTGCTTGTGTTTTGCTTCAGGTGTCATGTCAGAATTAGGCACCCTGCTTGGTACAGAAAAGAAACTAGCAGCATCGAAGAGAGGGAGAGAGTTTGTGCCCCAAATAAACAGTTTTGAGCCACACAAGTTCACAATAACATATCTTTTGGCATGTAAATGGAGAAATGCTGCAGAGTAGTAGGTGTGTTATTCCTAAGTTGAGCATCATCACTGAGAAACACACTCTGAATGTAGTTACGTTCACTACACTGGTGCAGAGGGTCCTTCTCAGGAATGCAGATTCCCAATAGCTTGTCCTTTCCTGTCTGTGCAGCAGTGCACCAACTCTCCTCTCTGCATCACCCAGCTCACTCTGTGGGCTTTCTCCCAGGTATTCATGGCTTCTGGGTTGTCGTGTTTAAACTGCTAAATTATTTTTTTTCTGAGTCTTTGTTGTTAGAGACAACAGACATATGAATATCGGAAAGCTACTTGAGACTTTCTAGAGCAGCTAGCATCCAGTTTATCTGCTAGATCCAGGGTCACCATGAGTTGGATCCAGCTCGACAGCACTTGGCTTGGCTAAGCCAACCCAGACCAGATCAGTCAAGAGTTATCCATATAAACAGAACAGTTTGTTAGCCTGTCTCACCCCAAAACATGACAGCAGTGTAAATTCTTTCAGTTTAAAGCCAGTGGGTTTTTGGTGTGTGGTTCATCACATGGCAGCAGCTAAGGGATATATCATCCTACTTTGAATTACCATACTCCTAAACCAATCCCCACTTTTCTGTCAGTTTGTCATAGGGGCTTGAGAATTGCTGTGATGCTGGAAGTTATGCCACTGGTAGTGAGACACTGGCAGGTTTACTCATAGTGGACAGATCTCAACTACGCTTCCAGACTCAGACCTATTAGGTAAATGTCCTCATAGTCAACTTCTGAAAGAATTAGCCAGTTAAAACCCTATGAATAACCATGGAATATTGTCAGGTATAGTGCCAGAAACTGAGCCCTCCAGGTTGAAATGCATCAAAAGATGTCTGGGGAAGAGCTGTTTCCTCAAAGTAGAGGCAATTTTTGTTGTTGTTGTGATTAAATGAAAGTATACAATACAAATCAATTTGGCAGGCCCACCGTTCTGCAGCTCCTTTTGCCTTCCCTGCCTGGTGAGAACACCTGCTCCTTTTCACTCTATATTTGTTGTATCCTCCCAACAATCTCTTGTGCCTTCCTCTCTACCCTCTTCTCTCCAATCTAGAAAGAGACCAGTATGACAGCATCCTATAAATGCAGAGAACCATAAAGAATACAAAGCACACATTCCAGTGTGTTCTCAAGTCCAGTCCATTATTGTCCAAAGAGCTGACTTCAGTAATGTTTGTTTTCTCATCAGAGACAGCAGCAGGACTAGGGGCCATGCTCCCAGGGGATCCCTCAGGCCATCAGATTATCAGATGTGGTCTTTTGATAGACTTTGTGAGCTGTACTTCTCTTTTTCTCATGTTGCCACAGAGACTCTACATTGTGTGGCCCATCACAGCTGTCTTTGGTGGAGGCTGGGCAACATCTGGTTCTTCTGGTCACATGTTGACACAGTCTCCCAATGCCATGGGTCCTTCTGTCTCCTGAGCTCTTTTTTTCCTGGTGTCTTTGTTGTTCTCAGGGATCATGTGTTCCAGATGCACTGGGAACAACTGGTGTAACTCAGATGATAGCTTTCTAGCATTTTAGACTCCAGCCACCACTCACCAGTATGGATTGCAGAAGACTTTCTTAGCAATAGGCTAGCTATGCCAATATCCTCCTAGAACATGGCCTCTAGAACCCACCCCTGCTACTCTATCCTTGCAGAATGGGCTTGAGATTAAAAGAGTTTTCAGTTTATGTTGAAGTCCAGTTAAGTTGATTGACTTTCTATTATGTTTTGTCACTGCTTTCATCTAACCAAATTTTGATCAAGCAATCCATGACCAACCCTCTCACTCTCTGCTCTCCCTTGTAGACATTAAAGAGCCTTTTCTTATGTACATAAGTCTATTTTTAAGTCCTTGTAGTACGAGACTCATACAATATTTGTTCTTTTACCTCTGATTTCACTCAGCATAATGTCTTCCAATTCAAACCAGATTATGAGGCATTTCCTAAAATCATCTTTGTTCTTTATCATTGCCTATTGTTCCATTGGGTATGTGTACCATACTGTTTATGCATTTGTCTGTCGATGGGTGTATGGGTTATTTCTATCTTTTTGCTATTGTGGCAGTGCTGCAATAAACTTTCATAGGTATATGTTCATGAGACTGTCCTTGATTCTATAGGATATATTCCAAGCAGTGGGATTACTGGATCAAAAGGCATATCTATTTTCAGCTTTTTAAGAAAGTATCAAATTGCTTTCCAAAGAAGTTGTACCATTTTGCAATCCTGCCAGAATTGCAGGAGAGTTCCAGTCTCTCCACAGCCCCTCCAGCATTTGTTGTTTCATGTTTTTGGATCATGGACAACCTTGTTGGTGTGAGAAAATATGTTATTGTAGTTTTAGTTTGGGTTATTCTGATAGCTAATGATCGTGAGCATTTACTCATGTGTCTTTTGGCTGCCAGGATGTCTTCTTTGGTAAAGTGTTTGCACATCTCCTTTACCCATTACTTAATTGGGTTATCTACCTTTTTCTTATTGGTATTATGCAGTATCTTGTAGATTATGGAGATCAGACATCAGTCTGACATGTAGTTACCAAATATTTTTTTCCCATTCTGTAGGCGGTCTTCTAACTCTTCTGATGAAGTCTTTGGGTGAGTCAAAGTGTTTGATTCTTAGTAGTTTCATTTTTATGTGTTTTCTCTTCTGCTGTTGATGCTTTATTTGTCACATTTTCAACTTTGCCTAAACCATGCATTAGAACTTCTGTTGTTGATCCTATTTTTCTCTTTTATGATCTTTATCGTCTTAGGTTTCATATTTAAGTCTTTGATTCATTTTCTGTTAGTTTTTGTGTAAGGTGTGAGATATGAGTCTCGTATCCATTTTTTTGCAGATGGATATTCAATTTTGTCAACACTATTTGTTGAAGTGACCATTTTTACTCCAGTTTACAATCTTACAGCTTTTGTCAAGTATCAAACACTCATAACAGGATGGTGGCATCTCTGAGGTCTCAACTCTGTTCCATCAGTCTATATGACGCTTTTTTGTACCACTACCAGGTAGTTTTGACTACTGTGGCAGTGTAATAGGTTCTAAGATCAGGTACTGCAAGGCCTCCCATGTGTTCCTCTTCTTCAGTAGTTTTGACTTATTCAGGGTTTCTTCCCTTTCTAAACATCTCATTAAAAAATGGTGCTGGTATTTGTTTTGTGCTTGCATTGTGTATGTAGATTGCTTTGGATAAAGTAGCCATTTTGACAGTGTTAAGTCTTCCTATCTATGAGCAGGGTAGGTTTCTCCATTTGTGTAAGTCTTGCAGTAAGGTCTTGTAGCTCTCTGTATAAGTGTCCTATTTCTTTAGTTGTATTTATTCCTATGTATTTTATCTTCTTGGTGGCTAAAATCAATGGTGTTGATTTGGTGATTTCTTCTTTGATGCTCTTTTTGTTCTTGAAAAGGAATCCTACCGATTTACTTATGTTTATCTTGCATCTTGATACTTTGCTGAATTCTTCTATTATTTCCAGTAGTTTACTTACGCATTCTTCAGGATTCTCTGCATGTAGAATCATATCATCTCCAAACAGAGAGATGTTTTACTTCTTCTTTGCTGGCAGATGTCCTTTATTTCTTTGTTTTGTCTAATTGCTCTAGCTAACACCTCTAGTACAATGTTGAATGGAAGTTGTGAGAATTCGCAACCTTGTCTAGTTCCTATTCTGAAGGGGAATTCTTTCAGTATCTCTCCATTCAGGATGATGCAGGTGGTTTGCTTTCCATGGATTCTCCTTAATGCATCAGGCAATTTGCCTTCTATTCCTATTTTGCTCAGAGTTTTTAACATGAATGATTGTTGGACTTTGTCAAATGTTTTTTTGTCATGAGCTGAAAGAACCAGGTGATTCTTATCTCTTGTCTTATGTGGTTGCTCATATTGTTTTTCTGATGTTCAACCAGCCTTGCATCCTTGGTTTGAGTCCAAGTTGGCAATGATGGATTAATTTTTTGTCATGTTGCTGAATTCCACTGGCTAACATTTTTTTCAAGATTTTTGCATCTAGATTCATGAGTGATATTGGTCTGTAATTTTTTGGCCCCCTTTTTTTTGGTGGGATCTTTCCTAGCTTTGATATCAGGGTTATGCTGACTTCATCCCTTTCCTTGCTGTGAAAGAGCCTGAATAGTATTGAAGTTAACTCTTCTCTGCAGGTTTGATAGAATTCTCTGGTGAAGCCATTTGGGCCAGGACTTTTTTTTGTTGGTAGGTCTTTTTTTTTGTTTGTTTTTCTTCTGATGAATTTTTCAATCACTTCCTTTGTCATGGGTATATTAATTTGTCCTACTCTCCTTGTGATAATTTTGGTAGGTGATATGAATCTTGGAATTTGTCCATTTCCTCTAGATTTTCAAATCTGTTAGAATATAATCTTTCATACTGTTCTGTCATAATACTTTTGATTTGAGTTGAAGCTCTTGTGATATCCCCAATATCCTTTTTTATTTGGATTATTTGTACCCTCATCTGTTTTTCTTTTGTAAGTTTGGTCAATGGTTTATCAATTTTGTTAATCTTCTCAAAAAACCAGCTTTGGGTTTTGTTAATATTTGCAATTGTTCTTCTATTCTCTGATTCATTTAGTTCTGCTCTAATCTGTTTGATGTGTTTTCTTCTGGTGAGTTGAATGATGAGTAGCTACAAGGTCTAATAATTAAGTTCACAAACTCATCCTAGAAAAAGTGCTACATGCCTCCTTGCTGAATATCACTAGAGTAATCTTCAGTGTACTCCCCTTGGGAAGCTATGCACCCATACCGGCACCTAGTTCACCTTTCAAAGCCATTTTGGAACTCTTTTCCTGGAATGACCAACAGAGCTGTTGTTGTATTGTCCTTGATGTCCTGAATGTCATCACAATGTCTTTTTGAATATTTGCTTTATCTTCTGGTAAAGAAAACAAACAAAAAATAAAAACATTGGGGGCTAGGTCAGGTGAGCAGAGGAGGTGTTCCAATACAGTTACTTGTTTGCTGGCTAAAAACTGCCTCACAGACAGTGGCTTGTGAGCTGTTGCATTGCTCTTGTGCAAGGGCCATGAGTTGTAGGCGAAAAGTTGAGGGTGTTCTCTTCAAACATATATAGGCAGCATTTTCAGCACTTTCAAATACTAAACTTGGTTAACTGTCCAGTAGGTACAAATTCATAATGAACCATTCTTCTGATACCAAAAAAGGTTAGTAACATTTTTGACTCTTGATTTGGACTGATAAAACTTTTTAAAGAATTGTCTGACTTCCATTGCGCACTTTGACACTTTCTTTCACAGTCCTACTAGTACACCCATGTTTCATGAGCAGTGATAACATGGCCCAAAATATTGTCTTGCCTTTCCAAAAGGTCTTGGCAAACTTTGACCCTCCTCTGCTTTTAGTTAATGGTGAGCTCCTTCAGGACCATTTTTGCACACACGTTTCTCGTGTCAATGTTTCATTTAAGATGTTCCTGTTTTTCTTTATCGATGCTTACTTGATCTGCTGTGATTGTCAGTCAGATGACAAATTTGATGCATAACTCGATGTATTTTTGCAATGGTTTCATCAGCTGTGCTTGTTAATGACTGCCGTGACCCCTTTTCATCAGTGAGTGTTCTCTCTCCTTAGAAAAAAGTTTAACTCATTTGTACATGCCGTTTTCTTTATGGCATTATCCCCATAAAAGTGGGCTAACATGTCTGTGATTTCATTTCCACTCTTGCCAAATTTAACAAGAAATTTAGTGTTTGTTCATTGCTCTAATTCAAGCTCTGACATTCTTTTGATGTCACAAAGAAAACGCACAACGATAATAATGAATGCCGCTCAGCAAAACACTACCATGCATTGACATGAATACAGCTGTGAGACACTCACATACCAAAGTTATGAAACCTTACAGAATGTTTTGTACAGTGCTCAGAACATACGCACATGGTGGTAAGTTCACAAACTTAGTTGTCAGGCTCATATTCCCAAGAACGTTGACTGAACTGAATGCAAAAATTATTGAACAATGTCATTAACACCAAACATAAAACAGTTTTTTGTAGAAGCACAATTCAATCTTTATAATTAAGTATGAATCAAAGAAAATGACAGGTTCTCAAAAATAGAAAGGAACACTTAAAGGTCAGTTCCATAGGCATCAGGGAGCTGAAAGGATTGGTATTGGTACTGAATATATCCTAGAGAAAGGGGAGCTATCACCTGAGTATATATATGTTCACACACATTTGTTGCAGCACTGCTCACAACACAAGAAATGGAGAAACAACTCAGGAGCCCATCAATGGATGAAGAGGTATACAAACTACATATTCACAAATGGAACACTACACAAAGATAAACAACAATTATGAATTCATGAAACATACAAGGATGAATCTGAAAGGCATTATGCTGAGTGAAATTAATCAGTAGCAAAGGGAGAAATATTGTGTAAGACAATAGTTATAGAACTCAAGAAGAGGTTAAAACTTCAGAAGAAAACATTTTTGGATGGTTATGAAGGTGGGGAGGAAGGGAGAGGTGTATTCAGTAACTAGACAGTATTGAAGAATTACTTTGCGTGAAATGAAGAACAACACACAATACAGGTGAACTCAGTATAACTTGATGAATCCAAAAGATAAGAAATTTCCTGAATACAACCAAAGACTCCGAGGAACAGACAATCAACGGCCAGGAAACTGGGGACTGCAGTTTCAGAGGACATCAAGGTTAATTTGCACAACATAGTTTATTAAGAACATATTCTGTATCCAACTGTGATGAATGTAATCTAGGATTTTACTAACTAACCAGCAACCATCTATGACTGTATCAATTGTTGCCAACTAATAACCTTGAGCAAAGGAGAATAAAGAACATCAAAGACACCAGGAAAATAATTGTCTGAGGGACAGAAAAGACCACATGAACCAGAGATTCCAAAAGCCTGAGACCAGAAGAACCAGATAGCGCCCAGTTATCAGAAATGCCTTCCCTGGTAGAGAACACAACAGAGAGTAACCAATGAAATAGGAGAAATGTAGGCACAGAACTGAAATTCTAGTAAAAAGGAACAAACTTAGTGATCTGACTGAGACTGAAGGGAGAGTGGAAGACTTGACCCTGTACTCTGTGTTAATCCACAACGGAAATCTTTCCTAAAACAAACTCTTCAGACAAAGACCAGGTTAGGTTATCACACATTAGATGATACTTACAAAAAGTGTGCCTCCTACCTCAGGTAGACGAATGAGACAACATGGGCAGCTGCTGTCCAGAGGTCAGGTGAGAAAGCAGAATAGGAAAGAAGCTTGTTCAATGGGCTCAGAAAATCCAGGGTGGGAAAGCAGAGTGTGTTGTCACATTACTCAGAGAGACACTAGGTTCACCAATCAATGTCTATATAAATTTTTGTATGTGAAACTAACATAAACTACAGACAATCTTTGTAAGTACGAATATCTTATTATTCTCATGATTTCTAACCAACCCTAATAAACCTATTAAGATGCAGTTGATTTCCACTCATGACAACGTGTATTTTTACAGGAAAGAAATGAGCTCTACAGGGTTTTCTGGACTGAAGAAGATCACTAGGTCTTTCTTCTGATTCCCCACTAGGTGGGTTCCGGTTCCAACTGCCGACTTTTACGTTAGTAGCGCCGCATAAAGTGTTTGCACCACCTAAGGACTTTTAAGAGCAACAATAGGAAAATTAAAATATAACTGTTTCCATCAGAATTCTGCTTGCCATGTTCACCTATTAGTGCCGTATTCAGAGAGTACAAAAGGTGCAGCTTACAAGATTTTTAACCACAAGTCTGTGATATAACAATTTCACATTATACTCTATGGTTCATTGCATAAATGTCCCCTTTGACATACCCTACTCTAAACTTAGCCCAAGAAATATAAGCCTCATGGAAATCTGAGAAACATTGAAACTCTTGGATCAGTGTAAGTTTTGAAGTTTATATTCTTAACAAAAACAGAAGGACAAAAGTAATTAAACGTCTGAAGGACAGCCGTTCCTGGAGGGTAGAGTCTGAGCAACATCAAATAAAGAGACGCTGCAGGATGTCCATTCACTGCAGGGAATCACTCAGATGCTCAGGCATCTGTTCTACTATGTCCCAGGTGAGATGGAAGCTGGAGGTGGTGTTTTTCCAGAGTGATGCTCCTCCTCAGCTAGGTTTACAATTTGAAATAAGACATAAAATCAATGCTACAAGCCACACAGGCCTGTCCACTTGTCCCAGCTGGAGAACAATCTGGTTTGATTTCCTTCTCCCGCTGATGGCATAGCACCTCTGGATCTTCTTCATGTGTCTGTCATTTTAGGTTCCAGAGGGCAGATCCTGCTCAGTAGATGCCAGAATCTTCTGCTGTGTCCTCAGGAAAGAAAGTCTCCATCAGTTGTAGGACCATTCAGGTTCTCATCTACACTGGCTGGAAACACTACTTAGACTGGCATCAGTGTAAATCTGACCAAGGACCTATAGACCTCAGTAACCACACTTCTTTCATGTGTGTTATTACAACGCCAGACAGGTTTTGACAACACTTTCAAACTAACAGAGACTAGAAAGAAAGGTGTGGTGATTTACTTCTGAAAAACAAGGCAAAGAAATCCCCATGGGTCACAGTAGTCAGATCCCATTGTGCATGGGGTTGTTGTAAGTCAAGGCAACTAATTACAAGGAAGAACCATGATTTCCTTCAGTTACTAACTTAAAATTTGGCATCCAAGAGATACATTTAAAGAGGAATGGACCATTAATGAAAAAAAAAAAAAAAAAAACAAGGAAAAGCTACCATGCATTTCTAGAGTGACAAGGCTAATGAGTTAGAGACTGGCTTTAAAGAATGAGTGCCACTGAAAGAAACGGAGAGAGTAGTAAAGGGTGGTGAAATGGGAGTTTAGAGCAGGAAAACACCATCACTGGCATTGACCAGGAAGTCTTGTCCGGAAAACAGGATCCATAGAAGGAAAAAGTCACACAAATAGTAAGTTCCTTGATGGAAATTTTAATGTGAAGGGATTGGATTGAATATGGGTAAGGTATGAATTCAAGAAAAAGGAAACAGTCCCAGAAACCATGGAATGGAAGTGAGAACATTCTAGAGTCAAGAAAGAACAAGGAGAAGAACTGTGATCTTTCAGGGTATAAAACACTGGTAACTTCTACACTTCAATCACATGATCTACAGATGTGAAACAGACTTTCCTATGATACAAGAAATACACATAAAGCATGTAAGAGATTCTCAGGGCATTTTACTTTTATAATTTACTACTAAAAGAAATGCAGAAGAAGCTTCAGCTCATAATTTTATCCAGGGTCATAAACATTCTAAAATTAGCCAGAAGATGTGGGCCTTGGGGCACGCAGAGAAAGACTGCGTGTTCACGGCTGAGCAGAAAGGAAGCAGCTGGGGCAGAGCAGACTCGGAGGCCTGCACCCTGGGGAGGAGGTTTGTGTCCGAGGCTGAAGCACTGTGGGAGGTCTGCTATTACCTTGCTGACAATAATAAAGTGCATCATCTTCAGCCTGGAAGCTGCTGATGGTGAGGGTGTAGTCTGTCCCTGATCCACTGCCACTGAACCGGTCAGGAACCCCAGATGCTCTGCTGTTTGCATTGTAGATGAGCAGTTTAGGAGCCTGTCCTGGTTTCTGCTGGTACCAGTGTAAGTAGCTACTAACACCCTGACTGGACTTGCATTTGATGGTGACCGTTTCTCCTGGAGACGCAGCCACAGAGGCTGGAGACTGGGTCATCACAATGTCCCCACTGGCACCTGCAATCAAAGTGGACAATTACCAAGCATAAATGTATACATGCCCTTTTCACAGGCATATTTAAATACACAATTTATACAGCAATGTCTAGGAATATTGCATATTCACATTCAATTAGTTCCATTTAGCCAATAGTCATCATTTCCCACCATAGCTTAAAATCATTTTTCAGCTGTACAATGATACTACTCTGACAGATTGAAACCCTGAATTCTCACCAGAGGCCCAGAGCAACAGGGACATGAGGAACAGAGTCTGTGGCACCATCTTGCTGCTCCTACCTGCCTGATGCAGCTTGGCTCCCATGGCAAAGACCCTCTTTATAAAATCTGAGCAGCCAGCCTGGGCCTGAGGTGGCTGGGGGTGGGTGTGGGGAGGGAGAGGGCTATGCAAAGCAGTCAGTGAACAGAAAATCAATGTCATGGGTAGTGAGTTGTGAAACTATTTTACTTTAAGAGCCACAGTATTGCCACAGAAAATATAGTTTCATGATTAGAAAAGACAATAATGTGACTCAGGAGCTCTAAAATCAACTTTAAAAAAGAAAAAAAACTAACCAGAAAACTGTTGCAGTCCAGTCTTTGATAACTCAGGGAGACACCATGTCTTGCAGAGTGGAGCTGCTGCCCTGGGTTTTCTTGCCTGTGTTCTTTACACAAGCGCATCAGTAGGCTTGTCTTCCGTGGTACCACTAGGTCAAGTCAGACTGCCAAAATTTAGCTTAGGAGGTGCTGACAAACTGCTGGAAGTACACATAATCTGTTTTAATTCAAAAATTGCTTCAGGTTCCATAAATGGTAGACTAGTTTCCTAACAAATTAACAGTTTTGTGAAATAATAAAAATGCTGGGAACAAAATAACCAAGGAAATGGAAGAGTATATGAAATTCCTGTCTCACTTTCTGATTTCAAAAAAATAGGTAGAAAGTATCTGATCTGTAAAGCCTATGGAAACTCTGGTGACCGTTGTTAAGAACTATGACTGTTAACCAAAAGGTCATCAGTTCAAATCCAGCAGACGTTCCTTGGAAATTCTATGGGGCAATTCTACTCTGCCCTGTAGGGTCACTTTGAGTCAGAGTGGACTCGATAGCATTGGGTTTGATTTGATTTTGGTAAAGACACTTTTACCCTGAAGGATAATTTAAAGAAATGGGGAAAAGTTAAGATTGAATTCTAGGGCTATATTGTAACCAGAAAAACAGAAGACAGAGTCAGAAATTCACCCTCTGGAAAGCACTCAGGGATCCTGCTGAGTTATGGTCCAGAAGGGCTTGAATCTCAAAGGAAATGTGAATCAAGGATAAAGTGGAAGCTATCAAGCCCATCACAGCTAGGAACAGCTAAGATGGCTGTGGATTCTTTAAGGAAATGCACAAGAGAAAGCAAACAGGATTTCCTCTTGAAGATGTGATTGAACAACAACCTGTCAAGGAGTTGCATTCCAGGTGTGCATGGCCACAGAATGCATGGAACTCTGCAATGCTGAAGTTGATTTGGGGTGGCCCAGTTGGTAGAGCCAACTAATGGGAGCTCCTCTGGGAGAGGGCAAACCCATTCTAAAAGTTCAGAAAATCTCACCAGTAATTTTTCAAAGCCAACATCACCATTTAAGAGATTCTTAACATTGAACGGGGGGAAAAATATAACCTTGCTTTCTAAAAACACAGAGGATTTGAAGCACTTAGTGATGAAGATCAACAAAGGCAGTCTCAGTGTGGACACAACTCACATAAAGAAAGCAAAACCACAACTGTGACAATAAGTAACGTTATGCTTAATGGAGAAAATAATGAAGTTGTCAAGGATTTCAGTGTGTTTGGATCTACAATAAATGCTGAGGAAAGTAGCAATGAAAAAAGTCAAACATACTGCATGGAGCAAATGAGCTCCAAGGATCTCCTTAAGGTGTTGAAAAGCAAAGGTGGCACTGGGAGCTATGGCTTTCAGACAAAAGGCCTGCAGTTCTGATCCACTTGGCACTCCTTGGAAATGCTATGGGGCAGTTCTACTCCATCCTATAGGGTTGCTATGAGTCACAATCGATTCAGTGGCAATCTTCCTTCCTCCGTCTCTCCCCTCCCCCCTCCCTCCCTTCCTTCCTTTCTTCATTTTTTTATTGCTAGGAGGAATAAAATGTGCCTGATCAGTCGCGGAATTTTCAGTGTTCTCAGACACGTGGGAAAGCAGGACAGTGGATAAAGAAGACTGAAGATAAATTGAGACTTTTAAATTATGCTATCGAATAGCCTATGGACTGACAGAGAACGAAGCAATCTGTCTCAGAAGAAATACAGCCAGAACATTCCTGAGATACCGGGGTGGTAAGACTTCATCTCCCTTATTTTGGACATGTTTTCAGGAGGGACAAGCCCTTGGAAGAGGACATGAGTCTCGTCCTCTGAAGAGGGTCAGCAGAAAGGAGCAAATCCCTAAATGAGATGGACTGACGTAACGCCTGCCATAGGGAACTCAAAGACAGCAAAGATCGTGAGGAAGGCTGAGAGCCGGAGAACATCTTGGTCAGTTGTACGCATGGTAGCTACGAGTTACAACTAATTTCCTGGCAGCTAAAAACAACAGCAACACGATCTGAGTACCAATGCAATGCAGCAGAAACAACAGAGACTGAAACCATTCGACTCACACTTCAGCTGTAAGCACTATGTGAGATTTTTGTTAATGACAAAAGTTCAAGAAAATGGAAAGGGGACAAATGAGATTTGAAAAAGAAGCCCCTGCAATTTGAGATATCAGATATACACTTACCAAAATTTTAAAACTCAGTTAACGAGAGGTTACACAAGTAGGCTAGATGGAATCACAAGGACAAGGTTTACCCTTATACCCAAACAGCCAAAAAAAACCCAAATATTTAAAGTTGTGACTGATGGTTAACACCCTCAAATCCTACTTCACCAAAAGTGGCCTCATAAAAAGGGGGGGGGGGGAAACGCTGGCCATTTACTCTGACAAATCAGCTACTGACAACTTGTAATTCACTTTTCTACTCTAACAGACTTTGCTAATGTAAGTCAGGATCAACTGAACAACAAACAACTTTGAATTTTACAAAAGAAGATTGCCACGTCTTTCTTTTAAGGTCCCACAGGTGGAAATGAACAACTAACTTGCTGTTTAGTAGTCCAGCATAAAACATTTACTATATGTTGCTAGTTAAGTCTTAGTTTTGTGCAAGGAATCCAGAATAGAAGTGAGACTTTTAAATTACGCTATCGCCGTATTGAACAAGTGAGTCAGAAAAGAGCAGCCTACAAGATTGTAACCACAGCCCTAGCTTTCGGCGTAAACGTCCCCTTGACTGCATCTGACTCTGGGCTCTGATCTGCTGACCTGAATCTCACACATGGAGCCCTTCCTGGAGGTTGGAACCTCAGCAGCATCACACGAGAGAGAAGCTGGAGATTGGTGACCCCTTCCAGATCCTCAGCCTCTTGTTCTATGCTGTTCCAGAAAAAGGATATTTGCAAAGCTAGACATGGAGTCATTTTCTCCCGAGTATCCCTGCCATTAACATCTAAAATTTTAAAAACATATATGAAATAGATGCCACAAGCAACACAGGCCTGTCCACCTATCACAGACTGTTTTGACTTGATTGTTCTCTTCTATGCCTGATGGCAAAACACCCCTGCAGCATCCCTGTGTACTAGTCATTGCAGATTGCTGCCAGCAGATGGCAGCAACAAAGTTTCCGGAAGTGTTCCTGGGAGAAAGCAGACGTTAGCCGAAGGGCAAGTCAGAGTCCTTCTATACAAACCTGAGACATTATAGGTGTGCGGATAGATGAGTAAGGCCTTCCTTTACCTCACTACCACCAGTATCTATGGGGGTGGGGGTGGTTCCTGCTTCAATGACAGCGGAGCTGAGGCCAAGTTAATTCTCATTGTGAGCACTATCAGATTAAAGTGTTTAGAAGAAAGCACTGTCTTCCAAAATCTAAATATCCTCTCATGATAAAGTGACCCCCAATATAGACCTCCGACCCAGGCAGAGGTAGTGGGAGGGTCCCACTTACTGGGCACTGTTACAGATACTGCTGGGGTTTATTTATTACTTTTCATAAATCAAAACAGCATGGGTTAATAAAAAATTGACAGCCAAGGCACCTCTGGTTCCAGAAGACAGCAGATCTCTTGATGTTCCTGCTCACTGCCTTTCTACCTCCTCTCAGCCCTCACGCTGGGCTTCACTACGTGGTCATCTGCAGTCCCATGTGACCCTCTCTTACCTGACCTCAACCACGATTCCCAAACACCTTTATACTTGCCCTGGAACAGAACCTCCTCTCTAGGCTAAAGGCTAGCGCCACGATCCCCTGAGCATTTTTATCACTGCTTTACAGTCAAGTTTGTTTCAGGGAAAATGTCACAGCAATGAGAACATACTAAATCCCTGCTTGTTCTTGTATGAAAGCAATGCAAGTTATATTTCCCCAAAAACTTTTAACAAATAAAACAACTGGTATAAAATTGAGGAAAAGAAAATGAGTTACTTTTAGTAGAAGAACAATTTTAAAACATAGTCTCCACTCTTTTGTGTATTTGTATGAGTCACAATTTTAACAAATCTACTTTGGCAGTCTCTGAATCCCATACAGTCTCATTTCCCTACTTGTTTTTATCATGTACCAGCAAGGCAATTTTGTATCCATGGCCATTTTATATCCCAAGTTCCTCCTTTATAATAATGCCCTCACCCAAACCAAGAACTCCTTGGCCCCTCTCTTAGTCATCACATCCATCATGAAACACTTAAACCTGGGGACTAGCTCCACGATCCACATACCTGCCCCCGCATCCCTAAATACGGCTGGAGAAAAACACATCTGTTGCTAGGTGCCGAAACCTATCACCCACAAAGACCTCTGCGAGCAAAGCCACAAGCCTCTGTGATGTCGGGCGGACACATCTCACCCCTGACATATTTCTGGCTGTACATTTTTCATCCTAATTAAACTCTCCTCAAAAATACCCCCTCATCTCCCTGCACAAGGACAAACGCTGAGCCCGGGAATGCCCAGCCTGGGAACGCCCAGCCCGGGAATGCCAAGGCTTGCCCAGCCCTGCTGGCTTCCCCCAACTGCAGATCCCCCCCCACATGGGCAAAGAATTACCCTTCTTAGAACGGTTTAAGAAAGGTATAGGGTGGGGGACTGCAGGTGTCTACTGTCCCCAAAGTAGGAACAAATAGAGATTATAACCTTTAGACCCCTCCTCCTGTACCTTTTAACCTTGAGGTATAGGTAGGGCTGATTGAGCTCAGGGCATAACTTTGTTTTCACTGTCAATTATCACCACAACACACTTGTCCCAGGCCATTATCCAGAAGGCCCTAATAATTAACATGAAAAAAGGAGACCACCAGGTATAGGCTTCAAGTTAGCTAATAGCTTATGTGGTCAGGGGGCAGGGTGAAAATCACATCACCTCAAGTTAGCCAATAGCTTGTGTGGTCAGGGGGCAGGGTAAAAATCATGTCACTTCAACTATAAAAATAAAGAAAGACAGACGTTTTCAGGCTGCCATTTTCTCCCAAACTCTTTCTTGTTTCTCTCAATTCATTTCCTTGCCGAAGCCTTTCCCTCCCTCCATGGCTCCGCCAGAAAAAGATGTCAGGGCTGGCTCCCGACAGTTAGGCACCTAGGTTTCAAATTTCATGGGTTTTTTTTTTTTGTTTGTTTGTGTTTTGTTTGTTTTGTGGCATTCTTCTGTCACTGTCTCCCTTCCACGTATAATCTTGTGAGCGAGGCTTGCATCTAAAATTTACTATCACCATTAATATAATATTAATATCCTTAAGAGTAATTCAGGTCATGCACTGTCAATTAATACCTAATGAAAAGATAATAAAAGAAGAAAAACATGAGTTTTATCAAAGTTACTTAAAAATGTAACAAAAACTTAAATTATTAATGTGATTTATTTTACTTTATTTTTGAAACTCCAGGCATTAGGAATATGAGATGGTTTGTGTAATGATAAATACTGAAGAGGAAGAACCCTTGGTAACTATATATCACTGTCAAGTATGGGAACACTTTTTCAGTCAGAGTTTTTGGCTGCATGCATCAGAAATTAGCAAAGTGTAACCTAAAAGGAAAATGGAATCATTATCAGATGATTTATACAGTTGTTGGAAATTCTAGGGGACATGATATAGAAATATAGAGGAAATCCACTAGCATAAACACAACCCATGACAAATCAGAAAAAGGAATTGTGTGACCTGACCGTCACCACAGATAGTCAGTGGACAGTTCTCCTGATTCCACCACAACTGGACAGCAGTCACGGGCCACTGAATCTAGGGAGGGAGGCTCTTCTGCCACCATTCTGTTTGCAAACATTTTTGATTCTGTCAATAGAATATTATTACAGTTTCCACAGGAATTGTTTCAACCATGGTTCTTCAAGAAGGTATTTCAATTTCTCAGAACTGTAACCAACCCAAACCAAAGTCCATTGCCACTGAGTTGATTCTGACTCCTGAGGACCACATGTGTTACAGAGCAGAACTGAGCTCCGTAGCATTTTTTGAGATGTAATCTTAATGGAGGCTGATCACTGGGCCTTTCTTCTGCAGAATCAGTGAGGGAGTTCCAGTCACCAACCTTGAAGTTAGCAGTGGAACCCAAACTATCTGTACCACCCGGGGATCTTCAGCAATTACCACAAAAAACATAAAACACAGAATTTCATCACAAAATCCACAGAAATAGTATTTGCCATATTTAAATGGTACTGCCATTCTCAAAAAGAACAGTAGACCTTACAAGATTTTAACCACAAGCTTGTATTCTCAGAATTTCGCCTTTAATACTTGGTGGTTCTCTGCATTAACACCGCTTCTACCTGCCCCACCTGGAGTTCAGCCTTACTGACTTGAGCAGCATCAGAAACAAAAAATGATGGCATGTTGAATGAATGTATGTTGTGCTGTGCATATTCTTAAGGACAAACCATTCAGAAAAACAAAGCAGTGAAGGAAACTTTCCTGGGATGTATTTCCTGAGCTACATAACAAAAAGAGAAGCTGGAGGGTGGGGACACCATCCAGATGCTCGGGCTCCTGCTGTGTTCCAGGTGAGATGGAACCTAGAGAAGGAGTTTCTCTCAAGTGACACTCCTACTCAAATTGGTCTACAATTTGAAGTTAATTATGAAGTAAATGCTACAAGTCACTAAGTTTGTCCACTTGTTCCAGTGGGGGATCATCTTGGTTTGATTCTCTTTCTCTCCCTGGTAGCCTAGCATCTCTGCATCCTCCTTGTGTGCCTGGCATTTTAGGATCCAGTGGACAGATACTGCTCAGTAGATTTCAGAATTTCTGGCTGTTTTTCCAGAAGATGAAGTCTCCGTTAGCTTCTGGGCCTGTCAAAGCCCCACCTATGCTCACTGGAAAAGCTACTTGGGCTGGCATCAGCGTGAACTTCAAGAGGTTCCCACGGGACTGATGCAGCCCAGTTCCTCTCTGTGATGCTGAGCAGGTATCAGCAGCCCTTGCAGACTAACACAGACCAGAAGGAAAGGCCTGGTGATCGACTTCTGACACATCAGCTATAAGAGTCCTCTGGATCACAACTGTCACATCCCGTGGCACATGGGGTTGTCACAAGTCAGGTTCTGACAAGATGAAAACTAGCAACAACTACCACAAAAGAATCATGAATTCCTTTGGTAATTAAATTAAACTTGGTGCCCAAGTGATCAACTCAAAGTCGAACTGACAACTAATAAAGAATGAAGGTGGGAAAGCTGTCACCTATTTCTAGAGTGACAGGGTAAGGCATTAGAGACTGGCCTTTGAAGGAATGAGGTGCACAGAAAGAAATGGAGAGAGGAGGGAAGGGCAGTGAAATGAGATGTGAGGGAATGAAAACTCCTTCACTGACATTGACCATGAAGGCTTGTCTGGAAAACAGGGTCTGTGGAAGGCAAAGGTAAGAGAAGAAGACCATCTTCTGTGGAGCACATTTTCAGTGTGAAGGGCCCACAGTTAGCACTGGATTAGATGCAGGTTTGTGAGGGGTAGGTAATAGCCGAGGAAGGACAAAGTCCAGGAAAACAGGGAAATAAAATGTGAATGTTTCAGAGAAAAGAAGGCACAGAGAAGAAAGAACTAATTTTTCAGGGTATGGAACTCACAGGAGATGTCTCCGTGTCAGTTGTGTGATCTACCCATCTGAAACACGTAGATTCCTGTGATATGAAAACTCCTGACAAACCCTAAGAGATTTTCAGAACATTCTCCTTCGATAGTTTACTGCAAAACGGCATCCAGAATGTCCCTTTAATATTCTGCTGAAGCCTACAAACGCTCTAAGAGTTCATCAAAAGATGTGGCCTTTGGCGCAGATCGAGGAAGCCTACTTGTTCAGGGATGAGAAGAAAGGAAGCAGCTGGAATAGAAGACTCACAGGCCTGCAGCCCTGGGGAGGTGGTTTGTGTTCGGGAGTGAAGCACTGTGGGAGGAGTGCTTATACTTTGCAGACAGTAATAGTCTGCCACGTCTTCAGTCTTGAGTCCACTGATGGTGAGAGTGAAGCCTGTCCCAGATCCACTGCCACTGAACTGGTTGGGACTCCAGATGCCCAGTTGGTTGCCCAGAAGATGAGCTGTGTAGGAGCCTGTCCTGGTTTCTGCTGGTACCAGGTTAAGAGATGCTCTTCAATGGAGCTATGAAAAAGACTCTGGCTGGACTTGCAGTTGATAGTGATTGTTTCTCCTTGACATGCAGCTAGAGAGGCTGGAGTCTGGGTCATCATGTCCCCACTGGTACCTGCAATCAGAGTGGACAATGATCAAACAGACACGGACACAGACACACACACACACATACACATGTACAATCATATATGCACACATATGCATACAGTCTTTTTCATGCACAAGTTCAAATATACTTTTGTTTTCAACAATGTCTAATGAAATTACCTATCAGCTCATAATTGGATCAGTTTTGCAAATAACCATAATTTTCCATTCTACCTTAAAATTGTTTTTCACCTCTACAAAGCTAGTATTCTAGAGGAATTGAAGCATTTGCAATTTCTTACCAGAGACCCAGAGAAACAGGGACATAAGGAACAGAGTTGGTGGCACCATCTTGCAACCTCTGCCTGCCTGATGCAGTTCAGCTCACATGGCAAAGTTCCCATTTATAGCATCTGAGCAGCAGTCTGGGCCTGGAGGGGCCTATGCAAAGCAGTGGGTGAACTGAAAGCAAATTTCATGGATGGTGGGTTATGAAACTAATCGTTATATCTAGAGCCCCAAACACTGTCACAATGCTTATAATTTTATCACTTGAAAAGACATAGAAGTGACTTAGAAGCAGGATTCTTAGCTTCAAACCAACAAAAAACCTCTGCATTCCAGCTGACTCCGACTCTGACTCATGAAGCATCCATGTGTTACAGAGCAGAACTCCTGCACAGGCTTTCCGTCCCTGTATTCTTTCAGAACCACACCACCAGGGGTTTCTTTCGTGGTGGCACTGGGTATGTTTATTACCCACCTTTAGGTTAGCAGTTGATAGCAAACCGTATATGAAGCAACAATGGCCTAACGAATAGCCTCTGTTTTTAACTCAAAAACAGTTTTAAGTGGATTCAGGTTCAACTTTCCTTAAACCAACAATTTTGTAAAATTGTAAAAGATACTGAGAAAAGATCATAGAGGAACAGGAAAAATATGGGAAAATTTGACATCAATTTTCATTAAAATGTGTAGCTAGAAAATATATGTGTTATAAAGACACTTTTATCCTGAAGGGTACTTTAAAGACATTTCAAAGGCTTAAAATTGAATTCCAAGGCTGTGCAAGGCCTGCAAAAATGGTAGATAGGCCCAGAATTTAGCCCCATGGGAAGCCCTCCAGCACGTTATATTGGCTATGGTCCAGGAGCGATCTACTCTCATAGGAAGTGTGAACCAGCAGTTAGAAATTGATATGAGGGTTCTAAATTCATTGAGGAAATGGATAAAAGAAAACAAAAATGGTATTTCCACGTGAAGGTGTTATACAACACCACTTCTTCAAAGAGGTTCGTTGTAGATATGCATGGCCTTGGTGTATCTGGAACTCTTCCATTCTGAGGTTGGTAGGGGCAACCAGTCGGAGTCCCTCTGGATGGAGCAAGTCACATTTGTCGCAAAACTTCGGGAAAACTCACAAATATTTCTTCCAGGGCCAATATCACCAAGAATTCAGAGATTCTTGACATTCAGAAAAACAACCTGGACACATTTACATTCTGAAAGCACAGAGGACTTGGAAGGCTTACTACAGAAGATCAGAAAGTTTAACCTTCAGTATGGGTTATCTCTCAACAAAAAGAAATAAAAAATCCTTACAAACAATGTACAAAACAACATCACAATTAAAAAAGAAAATACTGATGTGTTCAAGAAATTCATTTCATTTGGACCCACAGTCAACAGCCAGGAATCAATAGTGAAGAAATCAAAAGACCTATTTAAAGTGTTAAAACAACAGAAACAACAAAAAAGTGTCACTTTCAGAAACAAACGTCCTTGACGAAAGACATAGCATTTTCAATCTCATGTGAAAGGGAGAGCTGGATAATGATAAGTCTGGAAAAGATTTGATACCTTCGAATTATGATTTTGACTATACCTCAGAGTACTAGAAAAATGCACAAATCTGTCTTGGAAGAAGTACAGTCAGAATACTGCTTAGAAGGGGGGATAGCAAGACTTTCTAGCTTCTGCTTTGGACATGTTAGCAAGAATGGCCTGTCCCTGGAGAGGACCATTATGTTTGGTAGAATATGAGAAAAATACAGTTAAATAAATTAATAAACACTACCATTGAATTGATTCCAACTTACAGCAACCCTATAGACAAAGTAGAAAGAACTGCTCCATAGAGTTTCCAGGGAGTTCCTGGAGGATTTGAGCTGCCAGCCTTCTGGTTAGCAGCCATGAGCACTGAACTTCTAGAGGATCACCTTGTAAATTATAGGATCAGCAAAGAAGGGAAAGATCCAGTGGCTGCAGCAATGAACTCCAGCACAGCAGACATTGTGAAGAGGTGCATGTCCAGGGAGTGTTGTATTCTGTTGTACACAGGTTTGCTGTGAGTCAGAGTAGACATGACAGCACTTTGAAATAGCAGGAAACAGATATGAATACAAATGTGATACAACAGGATTGCTAGAAAACAAAAAGAAGTTCTGCTCCTACTTCAGATTTCAACATTTACAAATTTATTTAACCAAATGTAGGACAAAATTGACATTGTATGCAACGTGCAGAAAACTGAAAAGGGAACACCTGAGAACTGAGAAAGAAATATGTGAACTCTTAGAAATTAGAACTAGAATTCTCCAGATTTCAAGTCAGTGGAAGAGAGCCTTCCTCTTGTAGATCAGATGGAAAAACAAGGATATGGTTTACCCTCACACATGAAACAACAACAAAAAATATAAATTCATTAAAAATTGTACATAGTCTTTAACAAACTCCACTCATACTCCACCAAAAGCATCCTATAAAACAAACAGACAAACAAAAAACCCAAATCGTGGCAATCTGCTTCCAAAAAAATAACCGTTGAAATTCCTGTTAATCACAGTTCTACTCTAACACACATGGCATCACCATGAGTCAGAGTAAACACAACAGATAATGGTTTTTAATCTAACAGAAGTAGGTCACCAGGTCTTTCTTCCAAGACCCTACAGATGGATTCAACTGACAATGTTTTGGTCAGCAGAGCAGCACAAAACATTTGCTCCACATCATTAAATAAATCACAGCTTTGAGTAGAGATTCCAAGACAGTAAGTGTCCAGTACTGCCATAGTCAACAAAGAAATCAGAGAAAATCCCCCCCCCCCTTTTTTTTTACCACAAACCTGTGATCCAAGAATTTCACCATCATACTTCCTGGTTCTTGGCATCAATGTCCCCCTGAGATGACCTGACCCAGGGCTCAGCCCTGCTGACCTGAGCCTCATAAAGGGAGCCTTTTCTGGAGAGTGGAACCTCCACGGTTCAAATCCTCAGGCTCCTTCTCTACTCTGTTATAGATGACAGGATACTTGCAAAATTAGATGTGGTGAATTTTTTTCTCTAGAATAATCCTTCCATTCAGATTTACAATTTTAACATGTGATATGAAATAATTTATAAGGAACACAGACCTTCCCATTTGCCAAGGTTTGACAATTGACTTGATTTTCTGCTATCTCTGATGGCACGGCTTCTCTGGATCATCCCTATGTGTCTGTTGCTGTTGGTTTCTGCCAGCAGATTGCGAAGCACAGTCTCCAGAACCTCTGGTTCCCTGAGAGGGCATCTCCTTCAGCTGTAGGGCCAGTCAGAGTCTCCTCCACACTGACCTGAGAGACCACTTAACCTGGGTAGACTCCTAAGGGCTTCATGTACCACACTTCCCCCATGCTGAGAGCATGCCCACCTGCTTCAGTGCCAGTGGATCTGAAGCCAGCTTCACTCTCACCATCCATGCCATCATATCTAAGGCTGTAGAAGAAAGTACTGTGTTCTGAACTCAAGAGAACCTGTTATGATAATGTGACCCCAAACACGAACACCTCACTAAGGCAGAAGTAGGGGAAGGGTCAGTCATAAAGACAGTTAGGGTTTATTAATTGTTTTGATCAAGCTGAATATTGGCATGATAGAGTTAAAAAAAAAAAAAAAAAAGGCAGCTCGGCTTTCTCCAGCCCCGCAAGAAAGTAGATCTACAGGTAGCACTGAACACATTGGTGACAACCTTTTTCCTTAGTTTAATCCATTCACTGAACTCTTTGGTATCAGATGTCTTTTCCTTCATCCATGCTGCTCCTTCTCATACTCTGCTTGTCTCTCCTCATCTTCCCTGCCTCAAAGCTCACTCCCTGGGTATCTTTTGATCATCTATGCAACGCTCACTTATTGCTTATTAGGTTTAAATCTCCAGTCCGTATCTCACTGCTAAACTCCGAACTCCTATCCACTTGTCTACTGGACGATCACGTATGGAAGTCTAATACATAATTCAAACTTAAAATCCATGATTTTGCTCCACAATCCACACTTCCCAAGGTCTTTCTTCTGAGTCATTGCCAACACTGCCCTTCTACTTACTCAGAGCAAAACTCTAAAGTCATCTTGAGACTTCTCAGAGTTGCTAATGACATCATTAGCGTTTTGTAACTGAAAGGCTTAAACTTTGGCTCCTCCTGACATGTAACCAACAGGATTAAACTTTCTGCTTCCACATATCACATCCAGGATGCTCAACTACTGATAAAACATTCCATGTAGTACCCAAAGTAGTCTTACTGCTTCTCTGCTCAAGGTGACTTCGCCACCCGCAGCCACCAACTCCTCCGCTCTGTTATAAGCAATAAGCCACAAAGCTGCCCTTAAATACTCTTCATGAGTCATACATCCCCAAGAAAGCACACCCCCAGCAGCCATATTACACCCCATACAGCATCCTTATACATGTTAACTAGTTCCTAAAATTACGTGACTATTCCCAGATACCTCATCAATAACACATAAGTTCTCTATTCTAAATCTTATAGTTGTCCAACCTCAGGGACCTTAATTTGATACTTAGTCTCTGAGCTTATTGTTTGCCCAGTTTTGTGTTTCTCAAATGCCTGAAGATGTCACACAGGGTAGGAATTCCAGCACAATGCAAAATTGGAAAAATAATAAAGGGCATCCTTGTCTTGTTCCTCTTCTCAGGAGAATGCCTTTAACCTCTCTGCACTAAAGATCATGGGGGCTGCTGGTTTTTTATAGAAGCCTTGTGTGGTTTTCAGGAATTTCCCTTCTCTCCCTCCTGAGAGTTTTTATCAGAATTGGTGTTGGAACTTATCAAAGGCTTTTTCTGTGTCAGGCAAGATGATGATGTGACTCTTTGGTTCTATTTTTTTGTAGATTACAGTAATTGATTTTTGAATATTGAGCATCCTTGCCTACCGTGTATAAATTCCAGTTAGCCATTACAGGTTTGACAGTTGAATTCCATTGCATGGAGTTTTGTTGACTTATTTTGCACCTATGTTTGAGATATTGGTCTCTTAACATTCTTTTCTTGCGGTGTCTTTGCCTGGTTTTGGTATCAGGGTTATGTCAGCTTCATAGAATGATTTTGAGAATGTTCTTTGTTTTTCTATTTTCTGAAATAGTTTGAACAGTACAGGTATGGGATCTTCTCTGAATGCGTGGCAGACTTTCCCAGTAAAGTTTTCCCAATCAGGGCTTTTAACTTATCATTGTTTTGAGCATTTTTTAAAAATTGTGTCTTTAATTTCTTCTCTCGTGATGGGTCTCTTATGATTTTCTATCTCAGTTTGTGTTAGTTTTGGTAGTTTAGGTGTTTCTAGAAATTTTGAAATTTCTTCTACATTCTCAAATTTATTGCTGTACAGTTTGTCATACTCTTATGTCAGGATCCCTTTATTATTATTATTATTATTTCAGTTTGGTCAGTTGTACTGTTCCTGTCTAATTTTTTCCATTTTTCTTTCCTTTATTGTACTTTAGATGAAGGCTTATAAAACAATCTAATTTCTCTTTAAACAATTAGCACCAGCCAAGCACCGTCGAGTTGGATCCGAGCATACATGTTGTATTATGGCATTGATTAGCAGCCCAATGACATGCTAACACTCTTCCTTCTCAAACTTGGGTTCCCTTTTACGAGCTTTCTAGACCCTCCTGACTTCTCGTCCTTGGCCCTGGGCTGGTGTGCTCCTTTAGTCTTCTTCGTTTTAAGGCCTGCACAGTCTTGGGCTGAAGGGGAACCTCAGCAGTGACTTAATTACTGAAGTGCAAGTGGACCATATTTTCAGAATTTCTCCAGTTTCTGTTAGCCTGGGAGGACTGATCTTTAATTTGTTCTAAAATTCTCTCCAGCTCTGTGGGGTACTTTCTACTGTGATTCCTGTCGTATCTGTCAGGTGGGTAGCTGGGCACCATCCAGAGTTACCAGCCTCATGCAGTACAGGCTGAGGCAGATGTGCTTCATTTGTCTACCCGTCTCATCTCTTGTTTGCTCGTTTCCTCCTGTGTTTTTCTTCACCATTTTAGTTAACAGTTTGTCAGTTTGTTTGATCTTTTCAAAGAACCAGTTTTTCACTTTATTGATTCTCTCTATGAGTTTTCTGTTCTCCATTTCATTTATTTTTGTTCCAAACTTTATTATTTCCTTTTTCTGGTTAATGCAATCTTCTCTTGCTGTTCTCTTTGCATTTGCTTTGAATATGCCACAATCTTCTTTTCATGATGTGTGTATTCATTGCAGTAAATTGATCTATGAACAATGGCTCAGTCGTGTCCTAAAGATTATGGTATAATATTCTTTGATTTTCATTGGATTTTAGAATTTTTGAAATTGTCTCTTCAATTTATTCCGTTACTTAGTTGTTTGTAAGCAAGGTATATCAGTTTCATGTATTTATTTATTTTCATCCTCCTGTTGATTTCTACTTTTATGTTCTTCTCCAATTTTTAACATCTTGTTCACATACTGTAAGGATTCTATATGGTTCAATTGGTCTCTACACAGCTAGTTATTTAAAGGTTGGCTTTTTGAAACCACCAAGCGACTCTGTGAAAGAAAGGCCTGGCAAACCACTTCCATTAAAATTAATATCTCTTTACCATATATCCCATCAGAATGCACATATTTTAAGAATTCTCTTAGTTTCACCTTCTTTTCCAGTTATGCCATATTTCATTCTTCTCTTTGATCATAAAGCTTACGGAAAAAACAACCCCAGATATGTTCCTTCTCTTCTTTCTTGGACTCCTTCAATTCAGCTGGTTGTCTCTTAAGGTCAATGAATTGTGCCAACATTTGGCACTCAGATGCTGAATGAGATATTGGTGATTTCCCTCACCCAGCGGCTCTACAGAAAAAAAGACTTAGTGATCTTCTACCATAAAGAACATGGCCACAAAAACACCAATTAAGCGATGGGCAAATGAGATGGACAGACCCTTCTCTAAAGAGGAGATCCAGGCAGCTAAAAACAACATGCAGACACGCTCACAATCATTCATTATTAAAGAAATTCAAATCAAAATGACAATGAGATATCATAGCACCCCAACAAGATTGGCCATGACCCCAAAAAAGCAAAACAATAAATGTTGGAGAGGCTGTGAAGAGATTGGAAGTCTCCTTCACTGTTGGTGGGATTGCAGAATGGTGCAACCTCTTTGGAAAGCAATTTGGCTTTACCTTAAAATAATGGATATATATATACCATTTGACCCAGTTATTCCACTGCTCGGAATACATCCTACAAAATCAAGGCCATTCACACCAACTGCTACATGCACACGAATGTTCATTGCAGCACAGTCCACGATAGCAAAAAGTTGGAATCAATCCAGATGGCCAACAACAGAAGAATGGATGGGTAAACTTTGGTATATATACTCCATGGAGTACTATACATTGATAAAGAATGACGATGATAGCAGGAAACATCTCTCAATTTGGTCTCAACTGAAGGACATTATGTTGAGTGAAACCAGTCAGTGACAGAAGGACAATTATTATATATAAAAACTTAAAAGCATACTCATACATAATAGAAAAGACTCTTTGATGGCTACAAGGGTGGGGAGGGTGGGAGAGCAGCAGGGTGATGGTGGAGGGTTTAGATTAGACAGTTGTTAGAAATTTGGTTGAGTGAAATTGGTGACAACACACATTAGTAGGAAGATTCGTATCAATGGGACTTTGACACAACTTGTGCACTCCTCCTCTCTTAACCTAATATTGTAAGCACATGGTATGTACACTTTCATTTTTTATTTAAAAAAAAAAAGAAAAAATTTCAAAAAAAAAATTCCTATGAAATTCCTAAACAGATCATAGTCTTGATTTAAAAGCATTTTGTATGGTTTTGTAATGATCTCTAACTGTAAATATAGATCATCCGTTGTCATAGATATCTAGTGCTGGTGTAAGAAAAATAACACAAGTGGATGGCTTTAACAAAAACAATTAGGTTCTCTCATACTCTGGGACAATGGAAATTCAAATTCAGGATGTCAGGTCCCCAAAAAGTCTTCCTCTCTCTTGTTGGCTCTAGGAAAACATCCTAGTTTATCAATTATCCCTGGCTGAGGAGTTTCCCAGCATAGGGACCGAGGGTTCAAAGGACGTTCTGTTCTCCTGGCTCTTGTTTCTTGGAGATATGAGATTCCCAAGTTAACCTTGAAATATAAATAACCTGTAAACCACCCTCCCTAATGGCTGATCTTCAAAAATGTGTAATGTGATAGTCTTTGTTAGATGTGACATTGCCAAACCCTTAGTTCTCAGTCCAAACAAGAAAATGACACGCAAATCCAGTGCTTGGGTTAAGTCAATGAGAATAGGAAAAGAAGAATTCTCTCTCTTGAATGTGGGACTTGCCAAAGGATGAAACTCTCCTAGAGATGAAAATGGACACCGCCCACTACCACTGACTTAGGATTTCACCTATAAGGGCCATCGCAAAAAATGAGCCATCAATCAAACTTTCCTCCAAAGAATACTTGCTAAAGACAAATGCCTGAAGTTTAATACTTGGATGTGAACCATTAGAATAATCCTACATGACCCTGATTCTGTGGTTATAAATGAATACCTTGAGGTCTTGCCTGTGCGCCCTTCCATGAACACCTTGCAAAGAGCTAAATGAATTCATGAGTGATAAGCTTGAGCATTACATTATTTACTTTAAAATGAAATCTTATGCAATAAAACTCTTCCATTTATTATTGCATTAGTCAAAATGAAGCCCAAATTTTGAGAATAACCTAAAAAAATCCTCTGTAATGAGAACCTTTATTACTTCTTTGGCCTGGTCTCTCTCTACTCTCCTCTCTGAAAATTCACCTTTGCAACAATGGTTTCCTTGCTTCTTTTAAAACACAATGATCAAATTTCTACTTCAAAAGTGGGCTGCTTTCTCAAGCCAGCATTCTTTTGATTAGAAATTTTCTTTGCTATTTCCATACCACCCATCAGACAGTGCTCAAATTATACCTTCAAATCAGCCCTCCATCACCATCTATCGTAGAGCAATTGTAACATCACCTTCGATGTTTTATCCCTCTTTGTATTCATACTTTTTGTAATGTCATGTCGAACTCCTCCTGTAAAGAGATAGGGGCTATTTGCCTGTCCCTTGGTCGTGACCTATTTGTGCCAATGCTGTTAATAAATATGATGCAGAAAAAGAAACATTGTTGTTAGTATTCTTTCCTCGCTGCAACATGCTTTAGGTGCTGGGTTTTGTGGGTGGTTTATTACAAGGCAATCCATAGCTGATACATCATCCTACTTGTAATTGCTACCCCCTCTTTTCCCTGCTTTATTTCTCTTCATAGCACTTACAAAATGTTATGACAAGTGTTTAATTATGTATGTCATTATTGTCTGTCTCCTCTACTAGATTGAAAGTAGTAGGTCTTTTTGTATATAACAAAACAGTCAAACTATAGCATATTTAAAAACCAAGATTTCCTTCCATCAACACATTAGACCCAAGTGCTCAAGACATGAGTTTAAAGAGTAAATGGGCAATTGATGAGAAATGGACAATTGTTCCTGAAATGATAGGGTTAACGAAATAGAGATTTGCCTTTAAAAGAATCAATTTCAAAGAAGAAATGGAAGTATAACTAGATAAAGTAAGAAAAAGCTTTGGTAACATTGATCAGAAAGACCTGCCTGGAAAACAGAATCTGTGGAGAAACAAAGCAAAGCACCTAATTGTGTTCATGTGGAACATGCCTATGAATTGAGAAGCAGTCACTGAAACAAAACAAAGGGACCCTGCATGTTTGAAAGTCAGAAAAGGTGTACATAAGGACTGTATCCTTTTACCATGCTTATTCGTTCTATATGCTTAGCAAATAATTCAAGAAGCTGTATTATAATAAGAATAACATGGAATTTGGATTGGATCAAGACTTACTAGCAACCTGACTTATGAAGATGACACATATTGCTTGCTGAAAATGAAGAGGATGTGAAGCAATTACTGAGAGAGATCAAAGCCGTCAGGTTTTGGTATGTACTACATTTTCACATGAAGAAAAAAAATAACACACAAAATTAGATGAATAATTTAGCATCATGACTAAAGGAAAAGAACACTGAAGCTGTAAAGGATTTTATTTTACTCAGATTCACAACCAATGTCAATTGTAGCAGCAGCCAAAAAATCAAATAACAGAGTTCAGCGGGTACACGTGCTGCAAAAGAAGTCTTTAAAGAGCTGAAAAGGAAAGATGTCACTTTAACGAGTAATAACTCTGACCCAAACTGTGGCATTTGTAAGAGCCTCATATCCACAGAGAAGCTGGACAATGAAGAAGGAAAACCAAAGAAGAATCAGTGTCTTTGAATTAAGATTTGGGGGTAGAATATTGACTGTATCATGGACTTTCACAAAAACAAACAAATTTGTTTTGGAAGAGATACAGCCAGAATGCTCCTTAGGGTGAGGACAGTGAGAGTCTCACATATTCTGAATGTGTTCTCAGGAAGGAACATTCACTGGATAAGAACATACTGCTTAGTGAATTAGTTGACTCAGAGGCAGACCCTCAAGCAGATGAATGGACTCAGTGACTGCAACAATAGGCTCTAGTATGTCAGATTTGGTGGGTGAAAAGGATCCATGGAGGGAAAAAAAGTAAGAGAGGAATATGTGAGGGAGATTTATGTGAGGGAGATTTAAAATGGGAAGGACACAGGTTTAAGACAGCAGTAGGTCTGGAGTTAATAAGTATTAATTTCAAAGGAAGAAAGAAGTCCAGAAAAACCAATAATTAAACTGCAAATGTCCCAGACTCAGGAAGGCCCAGGGGAAAAAAAAAACTTTGATCTTTCAGGCTGTAAAACACACCGGGGCCTCCCCCAAGTCAGTCATGGGATGGATTCATGTGAACAGACAAGTTCCTGTGATACGGAAACTCCTGACAAAATCTGTAATAGATTTTTAGAGGATGTTTATTACATAATTTACCATAAGATGGGATCCAAAAGAAGCCACTTGCCTGAATGTTTTTAGACTCTCCAAATATTCAAAGTAATTAGTCAGAAGATATGGTCTTTGGGACAGGCAGAGGAAGCGGGCATGTTCAGGGCTGAGCAGAAAGGAAGCAGGTGGGGCAGTGAAGACTCACAGTCCGGCAGCCCTGGGAGGAGGTTTGTGTTCGAGCCTGAAGCACTGTGGGAGGTCTGCTATCATACTGCTGACAATAATAAACGGCAGCATCTTCAGCCTGGAAGCTGCTGATGGTGAGGGTGTAGTCTGTCCCTGACCCACTGCCACTGAACCGGTCAGGGACCCCAGATGCTCTGCTATCTGTATAGTAGATGAGGAGTTTAGGAGCCTGTCCCGGTTTCTGCTGGTACCAGTTTAAATAGCTATCCACACTCTGACTGGACTTGCAGTTGATGGTGACCCTTTCTCCTGGAGATGCAGCCAGAGAGGCTGGAGACTGGGTCATCACAATGTCCCCTCTGGCACCTGCAATCAAAGTGGACAATCGCTAAACACCCATTTTTTCATAGGCACATTAAAATATACAATTGATGGTATTACGTATCAGCACACAATAGTTTCGATTTAGCAAATAGCCAAGATTTCCCACTAAAGTTTAAATGATTGGTCAACCGTACAAAGATACTGCTTTAGAGGAGTGAAGCAGTATTAATTCTCACCAGAGGCCCAGAGCAACAGTGACGTGAGACACAGAGTTGGTGGCACCATCTTGCTGCTCCTGCCTGTCTGATGCCCCACAGCTCACATTGTAAAAGCTGTGTTTATAAGGTCTGAGCAGTCAGCCTGGGCCTGCAGGGGGCCTATGCAAAGCAGTGAGTGAAATGAAAGCAAATTTTATGGGCAGTAATTGTGAAACTAACCAACATACGTTAAGAACCACAAAACTATCACATTAAGTAGAATGTTACGACTATAAAAGAGAAGTGACTTAGAGACTCTAGCATCAAGTTAAAAAAAAAAAAAAAAAAGGCTGTTGCAATCCAGTTCCATTCTAACACAAGGAAACCTCATGTGTTACGGACTAGAACTGGTTCAGGGTGTATACTTGCCTGTATTCTTTATAGAAGCAGATCACCAGGTTTTTTTTCCATGCTGCTACTAGATGTGTTCAAACTGCTAACCTTTAGGTTAACAGCTGATCACAAACTGCTTGAAGCACAAATTGCTTGATCTAAAGAGATGCTATTTTTGCTGAGAATAGTTTTAAATGGATTCAGGTACTGTAAGGGATGGAAAAGTTTCCCCTAATGAAGAGGTTGTTTTGAAATAATAATAACAATAATGAAACTAGAAAAAAAATAACAAAGGGCAGACTATAGGAAATTTTTGTCATAGTTTTTGATAAAAAAATCATAGCTACAAAATGTGTGAGTGCTATAGAAACTTTTATTCTAATTGATACTTGAAAGACACAGTAAACACTTGAGACTGAGTTTCAGGGCTATGCCAGGGAACACAGGCCCAGAATTGCCCATGTGAGGAGTTCTGAGTGCCCCTAGATTGAACTAGAGCTCAGGAGGGCTCTAGCCTCAAAGGAATGGTGAACCAAAGACGAAGTGGAACCTATCATGTTCACCACTGCTGGGAACTGATAAGGTAGCTCTAGAATCTTTATAGAAATGGACAGGGAAAAGCAGACAGCATTTCCTTGTGAAGTTGTGATTGAGCACCAATACTTCAAGAGTTTTATTGCAAGCGTGCATGGCCTGGGTCTGCCTGGAATTCTTCACGGTTTTTTTTTTTTTTTTTGGTGTGTGTGTGTGTGTGTGTATGTGATTGAGTGAAATTAGTATAGAATCCAAGTTAAATTTTTATGCCAGCCTATCTGCAGTTTCCTCTGATCTCCTTCTGCGGCGACAGTGCACTCTTCCTTTACATTCTGTAGATGCTATATCCTGCTAACAATTTCCTATCCCTTCCTCTCCACCCTCTCTTCTCCCTTCTAGTAAGAGACCAGTAGGATGGCATCCTGTAGATAAACAGAATCATAAAAGGGACACAATATATGGTCACTTTGTATCCCTGAATCCAATCCACTCCTGTCTGAAGAGTTGACCTCAGTAATGATTAATGATCGGGGCAGCAGCCGATCTGGGAGCCATGCTCCCAGGGGAATTCCCGGGCCATGGGATCATCAATTATGATCTTTTAGTGGAGTTCTTGAGGTGCACCTTTCTTTATTTCGTGTTACCACTGGGACTCGACATTGTGTGCCCCATCATGGCTGTCGTTGGTGGTATCCATGCACCGTCTGGTTCTTCTGAACACAGCTTGATGCAGTCACCTATATATGTGAGTCTTGTTGCCGGGCTCTTTTTACCTTATGTCCTTGTTGTCCTTGGTGATCATTTGATCCAGCTGAGTTGGGACCTTTTGTTGTGCCTCAGACGGCAGCTTGCTAGGTTTTAAGACCCCAGGTGCCACTTACCAATGTGGAGTGCAGAAGACTCTCACAGCAATATGCTAGTTACGCCAATTGACCTCCCTGTCTGCTGAACGCATGGTCCCTGGACACCGCCCCTGCTACTCTATCCTTGCTATATTAGGTGAAGATTAGAAGAGTTTTCAGTTTATGTTTGAGTCCAGTTAAGCTGATTTTCTTTTTAGTGTGTGCTGTCACTGCTTTCAAACAACCAAATTTCTGTCAGGTACCTAATTTATGTGGAACCGTCTCCATCCACTCATTCATGGTGGACAGTTTCTTGCTGTCTTGGATTCGGACTAAGACAGACTAGGAAAAGTACTCAGTAGTCCACTTCTGAGAAGAATTATCCAGCTAAAACTTTATGAATGGCCCTGAACATTGTCAGATATAGTGACAGAAAATGAGGTTCCCAGGTCGGAAAACAATCAAAAGACACGGGGAAGAGCTGCCTCCTCAAAGTAGAGTCTACCTTAATAACCTGTATGGAGTAACGCTTTTGGAACCTTCATTTGCTGATGTGGCATGAACTCAAAATGAGAAGAGCCAGCTGCAACTAGTCATTAATAATCGAAACATGGAGTGCACAAGTATGAATCTAGGAAAATTAGAAAATGTCAAAAATGAAATGGAGTGCATAAACACTGATATCTTAGGCATTAGTGAACTGAAGTGCACTGGTTTGGGCCATTTTAAATTGGACAATCTCATGGTCTACTTGATGGGAATGAAAACTTAAGAAGAATGGTGTTGTATTCATCTTGAAACAGAGTATTTCAAGATCTCTCTTGAGTACAAGTCTGTCAGCAATAGGATAAGATCCATATGCCTACAAACAAGGTCAGTTAATAGTACCATTATTCAGATTTATACAATAACCACTAAAGTCAAAGATGAAGAAGCTGAAGATTTCTATCAGCTTTGGCAGCCTGAAATTGATCAAATATGCAATAAGCGTGCATGATAATTAGAATGTGGAAGTTGCAAACAAAGAAGAAGGGTCAGTAGCTGGAAAATATGGCCTTGGTGATAGATATGATTCCAGAAATCACATGACAGAATTTTGCAAGACCAATGACTTCTTTGTGGCAAATACCTTTATTCATTGATATAGATGGTGTCTGTACAAATGGGCCTCACCAGATGGAATATACAGGAGCAAAACTGACTACACCTATAGAAAGAGACAATGGAAAAGTTCAATATTAACAATCAGAAGAAGACAAGGTGCTGACTGTGGCACAGACCATGAACTACTTATGCACAATTTTAAATTAAAACTGAAGAAAATCAGTACAAGACTCTAAGAGCCAAAGTATGACCTTGAGAATATCCCACCTGAGTTTAGAGAACACTCAACAACAGATTTGATGCATTGAACACTAATCACCAAAGACCAGATGAGTTGTGGAATGACATCAAAGACATCATCTATGAACAAACCAAGAAGACAGATGAGAAAGAAGGAAAAGACCAAAATGAATGTCAGAAGAGACTCTGAAACTTTCTCTCGAACATCGAGTAGCTAAAGCACAAGGAAGAAATGACGAAATAAAAGAACTGAACAGAGATTTCAACGAGCAGCTCAAGAGGACCAAGCGCTATAATGACATGTGCAAAGGCCAGATATAGAAAACCGAAAGGGAAGAACATAGTCTGCATTTCAGAAGCTGAAGGAACTGAAGCAAAAATTCAAACCTTACACTGGAATAGTGAAGGATCTTACAGGGAAAATATTAAAAGCCTCAGGAAGCATCAAAAGAAGATGGAAAGAATACATGAGTGAGAGACCAGAAAGAGCTAGTCAATGTTCAACCATTTCAAGAGGTAGAATATGATTATGAACTAATGGTACTGAAGGAAGAAGTCAAAACTGCCTTAAAGGCATTGGAAAAAACAACCAACAACAACAACAGAAAAGAAAAAAAAGACTCCAGAAATTGGTGGAGTATCAATTAAGATGTTTTGACAAGCAGATGAAGCTCTGAAAGTGCTCACTGATCTATGTAAAGAAATTTGGAAGACAGGTAAATGGCTAACTGCTGGAAGAGATCATACTTAAACCTATTCCCAAGAAAGATGAGCCAACCAAATGTGAAAACTATCGAACAATATCATTAACACCACACACATAAAATTTTTGGTGGGACACAATTCAACTCTTGACAAGACAGAAAATGTGGAATGAATTATGAATCAAAGAAAATGGCAAGTCCTCAAAAATAGAAAGAAACACTTAAAGGTAAATGCCATAGGCATCAGTGAGCTAAAATGGACTCACATTGACATTGAAAACATCCTGGAGAAGGAGGAAACATCACATGAACAGGTATGTGCACACCCATGTTTGTTGCAGCACTGTTCAGAACAACAAAAAGATGGAAACAAACCAGGTGTCCCACAATGGACAAATAGATATACAAATTACATAATCACGCAATAGAACACTACACAATGATAAACAACAATGATGAGTCCAAGAAACATACACGGATGAATCTGAGAAACATTATAGTAAGTGAAATTAATTATTTGCAAAAGAAGAAATATTGGGTAAGAACACAATTATAAGAACACATGAAAAGGCTAAAACACAGAAGAAAATGTTCTTGGATGGGTACAAGGATGGGAAGGAAGAGAGAGGTGTATTCATTAACTAGACAGTAGATAAAAATTACTTTAGGTGAAAGGAAGGACAACATACAGTGTAGGTGAACTCAGCATAACTTGGTTAAACCAAAAGATAAGAAGTTTCCTGAGTACTACCAAACAGTTTGAGGAACATAGAGCAACAGCAGCAGAACTGGGGACCACAGTTTCAGGGCACATCTAGGGCAATTGGCACAACACAGCTTAATAAGAAAATGTTCTACATCCCACCTAGTTCAGTGAAATCTGGGATCTTACTGGCTAACCAGTAGCAATCTAAGATGTATCAATTGCTCTAAACCGAGCTGGGCAAAGGAGAATAAAAAACATCAAAGACACAAGGAAAATATTAGTCCAAGGACAGAAAGGAAAGACTACATGAACAAGAAATTTCAAAAGTCTGAGACCAGAAGAACCAGGTGGTGTCCAGCAACCAGAAATGGTTGCCCTAACACAGAACACAACCCAAGGTCACTGAATAGGAGAAAAACAGCTGCAGAACTCAAATTCTAGTATGAAAGAACAAAATTGATGCTCTGACTGAGATTGGAGGGACCGTGAAAGTCATGGCCCCAGACTCACTGTTAGTCCAGAACTGAAACCATTCCTTAAACCAGCTCTTCCTACAAAGCTTAAACAGGATTATAAGACACTAAATGACACCGATGAAGAGTGTGCCTCCAGCTCAAGTAGATACATGAGACAAAAGAAGCAGTGCTTGTCTGGAGTTCAGACAAGAAGGCAGAATAGGGAAGAAGCCGGCTCAATGGACACAGGAAATCCAGAGTGTAAAGGTGGAGTGTGCTGCCACGTTAGAGATAGAGAATCAGGCTCACCAATCAACGTGTGCATAAATTCTTGTATGTGAAACTAACATAAACTGCAAACTATCACTTCAAATACAATAAATAAAGAATATCTTTTTTATCCTCATGGATCATAACCTACCAAAATCAATCTATTAAAATTGAGTTAATTTTCACTCATAGCAACATGTGTTGCAGGGGAGAAATGAGCACCATAGAGTTTTCCGGGCTGTAGTCTTCATGGAAGAAGATCTCTAGGTCTTTATTGTGATGCCCCACTGGTTGGGTTCCAATCACCAACTTTTATGTTAGTAGCCCAGCTTAAACTAATAGCACATCTAGGGACTTTTGGAACTACAACTGAGAAAGCAAAATACAATTTTATCCATCAGAGAATTCACAAAAATACTACTTGCCATGTTTATGCAGTATGGCCATATTCAGAGAGTAAAAAAGGTCCAGCTTACAAGATTTTTAACCACCAGCCTGTGCTCTACAAATTCCACATTATGATCCATGGTCCTTTGCATAAATATCCCTTTGACATATCCTACTATGAGCTCTGCCCTGGTGACCTAAGCCTCAAGAGAAGACATGACAGATAGAAACTCTTGGATCAGGTAAGTTTTGTTATTTATATTCTCAATAAAAGAAGAAAGAAAAATTAAAATGTATATATAAACGAGAGTTGTTCATGGGGATGGAGTCTGAACAACACCAGATAAAGAGAATCTGCAGGACCAGAGTATCATTCAGATATCAGGCTCCTGCTCTGCTGTGTCTCAGGTGAGATGGAATTTAGAGATGGAGTTTTCCTCCAGAGTGATCCTCCTACTCAGATAGGTCTACAACTTGAAATGACACACAAAATAAGTACAGTAATCCACACAGAACTGTCTAGTTTTCTCCATTTAAGACCAATCTGTGTTTGATTTTCCTTGTCCCCCTGATGGCACAGTATCTCTGCATTACTCTTGTGAGTCTGCTTTTTTAGGTTCCAGTTCAATAGGTGCCATAATATCTGGTTGTCTCCATTTGGTGAAGGGGGAACATCACCTACACTGACTGAAACACTACTTGGACTGCAATCAGCATAAACCAGAGCAGGGGTTGATCAGTCTCAGTTGCCACACTTCCTCCATAGGTGTTGTTGGGATGCTGACCAGGATTCAACGTCACTCTTAGATTAATATGGATTAGAAAGAAAGGTCTGTTGATTTACTTCTGAAAAAGTAGACAGTGAAAAACCTGTGGATCTCAACAGTCAGATTCCATTTATCACGGAGATGTCATAGGTCAGGGACCCACAAGATGGCAATTAACAAGAAAGAAACACAATTTTCTTCAGTCACTAAGTTAACATTGGTCACCCAAGGGATAATAGCAAGAAGTTGTGAAAGTTAATGAATAAAAAACAAGGAAAAGCCGACATATATTTTTAGAGTGATGGGGATAATGAATTGGAAACTAGACTCGCAAAGAATGGATGCCACTGAAAGAAATAGAGAGAGGAGAAAAAGGACGGTAAATTATACTTTAGGGCAGGAAAACATCTTCATTAACATGGACTAGGAAGGCCAGGCTGGGAAACAGGATCCATGGAGAGAAAATGTCAGAGAAGAATAGTAACTACCATGAGGGAAATTTTATTATTATCATTAGGATTGAATGAAAATGTACATTCCCATATAAATTGCATATCCACCTATATGCAGCTCCCACTGCTCTCCCTGCCCGGTGACAGCACACGCTTTCTGCTCCATACATGTCTTATCCTCCCAACAATCTCCTATCCCCTCCACTCTACCCACTCCCCTTCCTCCAGTAAAAGTTCCGCAGGATGACATCATATGGGTGCCTAGAATCATTAAGTGCACACATGATATGGTCACTCTGTGTCACCAAGTCCAATCCATTCCTGTCTGACAGTTGACCTCCATTATGATATATGGAGAGGAGCATCATCAGGGCCAGGGGCCATGCTCCCAGGGGAATCCCTAAGCCCTTGGACCATCAACTGAGGTCTTTTATTGGAGATCTCAGGATGCACCCCTATTTATCCTCTTGTTGCTGGTGAGACTCAACTTTGTGAGCTCCATCATGGCTATCACTGGTGGTGGCCAGGCACCATCCAGTTCTTCCGGTCACAAGCTGATGTAGTCACCCACTCACATGGTTCTCTCTGTCTACTGGGGTCTCTTGCCTCCATGTTATTTTGGTCCTTGGTGATCATCCGTTCATGCTAAGTTGGGACCATTTGCTGTACCCTCGGATGGCAGCTTCGCAGCTTTTAAGACCATAGACATCACTGGGGTGCAGAGGGCTCTCTTAGTAAAACACTAGTTGTGCCAATTAGCCTTGATTTTTCCTGAGAGCATAGCCCCCAGCCCCCCGCGTCAGCTACTCTGTTTTTGTAATACTGGATTAAGATGGGAGGAGTAATCATCTTATGTTGAAGTCCAGTTAATATTGATCTTTCTAATGTGTGCTTTTCCAGATTTCACCCAACCAAGTTTTTATCAGCTATTTAATCTAAACCCTCCCCCCTTGCTCTCCCACCCTCTCCACACTTGCAGCCATCAAAGAGTCTTTTCTTCTATGCATGAGTCTGATTTTAAGTTCTTACAATAGGGGTCTCATACAATGTTTGTCCTTTTGTCGCTGACTACTTTCACTCAACATAATGTCCTCCAATTGAAATCAGGTTATGAGAAATTTCCTAAAATCATCGTTGTTTTTTATCATTGCATAGTGTTCCACTGAGTATACATACCACAGTTTAGCCATCCCTTCCTTGTTGTTGGGTATCTGGGTTGATTCCGTTTTTTTGCTGTTGTGGACTGTACTGTGATGAACATTCACGTGCATGTATCAGCTGGTATGAATGGCCTTGATTCTCTATGATACGTTCTAAGCAGTGGAGTTACTGAGTCAAATGGTATATCTAGATCCAGCTTTTTAATTAAGCACCAGATTGCTTTCCAAACAGGTTGCACCATTTTGCAATCCTACTAACAGTGTAGGAGAGTTCCAATTTCTCTGCCTCTCCAGCATTTGTTGTTTTGCGTTTTATGGACCATGGTCAACCTTGTTGCGATGAGATGATATCTCATTGTAGTTTTGATTTGAATTTCTTTAATAGCTAATGATTGTGAGTATGTCCACGTGTTTTTTTTGTCTCCCTGCATCTCCTCTTTAGAGAAATTTCTGTCCATCTCCTTTGACCATCGGTTACTTGGATGATTTACCTTTTTCTTGTTGATATTTTGTAGTATCTCATAGATTATGGAGATTAGACATTGGTCTGACATATAGTTGCCAAATATTTTTTCCCAATCTGTAAGTTGCCTTTTAGTTCTGTTAATAAAGTCTTTGGATGAGCAAAAGTGTTTGATTCTTAGTAGTTCCTAATTTATCTATTTTCTCTTCTGTTGTTTTTGGTTTCTTGACCGATTGTGAAGTCTAAGTTGCGTATTAAAACTTCCACGGTTGTTCGTACTTTTTCTTGGATGAGCTTTATCATTTTAGATTTGATATTTAGGTCTTTTATTCAGTTTGAGTTGGTTTTTGTATAAGGTGTAAGATATGGGTCTTGTTTCAATCTTTTGAAGGTGGATATTCAATTTTGCCAGCACCATTTGTTGAAGAGATTGCTTTTTCCCCAGTTTAATGTCTTAGGGCCTTTGTTGACTATCAGTTGTTCATAGGAAGATGGTGTCATCTCTGGGGTCTCAGTACTGTTCCATTGATCTATCTGTCTCTTTTTGTACCAGTACCAGGCTGTTTGGACTACTGTACCAGTAGTGTAATAGGTTCTCAAGTTGGGTAGTGAGAGGCCTCCCAGTGTGTCCTTCTTCTTCAGTAGTGCTTTACTTATCTGGTGCTTCTTCCCTTTCAAAAGTTGGCAATTTGTTTCTGCATCTCATTAAAAAATGCCACTGGAATTTGTATTGGGATTGCATTAAATAAGTAGATTGCTTTAGGCATAATAGACATTTTCACTATGCTAAGTCTTCCTATCCATGAGCAGGGGAGGTTTCTCCATTTATCTAAGTCTCTCTTAGTTTCTTGTAGTAAGGTCCTGTTGCTCTCTTTGTAAAGGTCTGTTATTTCTCTGGTTAGATTTATTCCTAGGTACTTTGTCTTCTTGGGGGCTATAGTAAATGGCATTGGTTTGGTGTCTTCTTCATTAATAATCCTGTTGTTGGTATAAAGGAATCCTGCTGATTTTCTTATGTTTATCTTGTGTCCTGAGACTTTGCTGAATTCTTTAGGATTCTCGGCATATACAATCATATCATCTGCAAACAGGGAGATGTTTACTTCTTCTTTGCTGATGTAGATACACTTTATTTCATGGTCTTGTTTAATTGCTCTGGCTAGAACTTCTAGCACAATGTTGAATAGGAGAGGTGAGGGTGGGCATCCTTGTCTGGTTCTTGTGCTCAGGGGAAACTATTTCAGTCTCTCTCTATCCAGGATGATGTAGGCAGCTGACTTTGTATAAGCGGCCCTTTCAAGATTTATAGATTTGCTGTCTAATCCTATTGTGCTCAGAGTTTTTAGCATAAATGGGTGTTAAGCTTTATCAAATGCCTTTTCTGCATCAGTAGACAAAATCAGGTGATTCTTGTCTTTCGTGTTATGTGGTTGATCACATTAATTGTTTTTCTGGTGTTGACCTAGACTTGCATCCCTGGTATGCATCTAACTTGGTAACGATGGATTATTATTATTATTTTGATATGTTGTTGTATTCTACTGGCAAGAATTTTGTTGAAGATTTTTTGCATCTAGATTCTTGAGGGATATTGGTCTGTAATTCTCCTTTTTGGTTGGATCTTTCCCTGGATTTGGTACCAGAGTTATGCTGGCTTCATACAATGAATGTGGGTGCGCTTCATCCCTTTCTACACTGTGAAATAGTCTCAGTAGTATTGGGGATAACTCTTTTCTAAAAGCTTGGTAGAATTCTATGGTGAAGCCATCTGGGCCTGGGATTTTTTTCTTTGGTAGTTTTTTGATGACTTTTTCAATCTCTTCCTTTGTGGTGGGTTTGTTAAACTGTTCTGCTTTGTCTTGTGATAATTTTGGCAGGTGATATGAATAAGGAATTTGTCCATTTCGTTTAGGTTTTCAAATTGGTTAGAATACAGTTTTTCATAGTATTCTGTTATGATATTTTTGGTTTCTGTTCAATCTGTTGTGACAAGTCTCCTGTCATTTCTTATTTGGGTTATTCGTTTCTTTTCATGTTTTTCTTTAGTAGGTTTAGCCAGTGATTTGTCAATTTTGTTGATCTTTTCAAAAAAAAACAGGGTTTGGTCTTTTCAATTATTCTTCTATTCTCAAATTCATTTAGTTCGGCTCTGATCTTTATGATCTGTTTCCTTCTGCTGCCTGAGGGCCATGAAGGAAATTTTAAATGTGAAGGGAACAGGTTTAACACTAGATTAAGTCCAGAGTTGTGAGGGGTAATTGAAGAAAAAGGAAATAGTCCAGGAAAACAGAATTAAAATGGAAACATTCTAGAGTCAAGAAACCACAGGAAAGAGATCACTGATCTTTCAGGGTCTAAACCACACTGGAAACTTCTCCAAGTCTGTTGTGTAATCTATCCATGTGAAACATGGACTTTCCTATGATGTGAAAAATGCTGACAAAGAATATGAGAGATTTTCAGGACAGTTTGCTTATATAGTTTATCACCAAAAGGAACTAGGAAGTCACAGTCCTTAATTGTCACCAGAGTCCTACAAATACTAAGAATTAGAGGATGTGGCTTTGGGGGCAGGCAGACGAACAGTGCAAGTTCAGGGCTAAGTAGAAAGGAAGCATCTGGGGCAGTGAAGACTCCGAGGCTTGTGGCCCTGGGGTAGAGGTTTGTGTTCGAGGCTGAAGCACTGTGGGAGGAGTATAATCATACTGCTGACAATAATAGTCTCCAGCATCTTCAGCCTGGAAGCTGCTGACGGTGAGAGTGTAGTCTGTCCCTGATCCACTGCCACTGAACCGGTCAGGTACCCCAGATGCCCGGTTAGATGCACCATAGATGAGCAGTTTAGGAGCCTGGCCTGGTTTCTGTTGGTACCAGGCTAAGTAGCTACTAATACCCTGACTGGATTTACACTTGAGGGTGACCGTTTCTCCTAGAGATGCAGCCAGAGAGGCTGGAGACTGGGTCATCACAATGTCCCCAGTGGCACCTGCAATCAAAGTAGACAATTACTGAGCATAAACGTATGCATACACTTTCCCATGAGCACATTGAAATATGTAATTTATGCAGCAATGTCTAGAGATAATAGAGATCAGCACATAATTTGTTTCATTTAGCAAATAACCATCTTTCCCACCACAGCTTAAAATCATTTGTAAACTGTACAATGCTACTACTCTGGAGGGACTGAAGCACTTTGAATTCTCACCAGAGGCCCAGAGCAAGAGCAACATGAGGAACAGAGTTGGTGGCACCATCTTGCTGCTCCTACCTGCCTGACACAGCTCAGCTCACATGGCAAAGGCCCTGTTTATAAAATCTTAGCAGCCAGCCTAGGTCTGGAGGGGCCTATGCAAAGCAGGCAGTGACCTGAAAGTCAATTTCATGGGCAGTCAGTTGTGAAACTTACCTATATGCATGAAGAACCACAATATTATCACAGAAAAATGTAATTTTTTTGACTAGAAAAGACACACAAGCGACTTAGAAGCTCTAAAATCACCTGAAACAAACTAACGAAGAAACCCATGAGAACCCATGGAGATACCATGTGTTACAGATAGGAACGGCACTCCTGGATTTTCTTGCCTGTGTTCTTTACATGAGCAGATCACCGGGCTTGTCTTACATGACGCCACTAGGTCAGCTCAAACGGCCAACTTTTACTTTGGGTGTTGATGACAAACTGCTTGAAGACCCACGACCTGAAGAATGTCCTCCGTTTTAGCTCACAACAGTTTTAAATGGTTTTAGGTCCCATAAATGGTCAACTAATTTCCTAACAAAACAATAGTATTGTGAAATAATAAAAATGTTCAAAAATATAATAAAGGAAAGGGGACAGATGTGAAAGGTGAAATTTCTACCTCAACTTCTGATTTAAAAAATATATACATAGGTAAAAAATACCTGAGCTCAAAACAGTTTTGGAAATCCTGGTGGTGGAATAGTGGTTAAGTGCTACAGCTGTTAACCATAAAGTCATAAGTTCAAATCCAGCAGGCACTTCTTGGAAACTCTGTGGGGCAGTTCTACTCTTTCCTCTAAATTCACTATGAGTCAGAATCAACTCAACAGTGGTGGGTTTGATTCGGTTTTAGGAAAGACATATTTATCCTGAAGGATACTTTGAAGAAATGGCAAACACTTAAGATTGAATTCCATGGTTATACCACAGTCAGACAAATGGAAGACAGAGCCAGAAATTAATCCTATGGAAGGTGTTCAGGGACTGGAATGAGTCAGGATCCAGAAGGGCTCTAGTCTCAGAGGAACTGTAAATCAAGGATAAAGCAGAAGCTATCAACCCTGCCACAGCTAGGAGCTAATGAGATGATTCTAGACTCATTATGGAAATGGACAGGAAAAAATGAACAGCGTTTCCTAATGAAGTTGTGATTGAACAACAAGCTATCAAGGAGTTGTATTCCAGGTGTACAATGCCATGGTGTGCACGGAACTCTTCAATGCTGAAGCTGGTTTAGGATTGCCCAGCTGGTAGAGTCAACTAGCAGGAGCCCCTCTGGAAGAGGGCAATCCCATCCTAAAGGCTTAGAAAATCTTACCAATAACATATCAAGGGCGAATACCCCCAAGAAGTAAGACATTCTTAAATCCAAGAAAAAAAAAAGTAACAGCCTTGCTTTATGAAAGCATAGAGGATTTGAAGCGCTTACCTATGAAGATCAGTGACAGACTTCAGTACGGATACAGCTCACATCAAGAAAACAGAAACCACTACAACTGCACCAGTAAGCAACGTTATGCTAAGTGGAGAGAACATTGAAGTTGTCAGTGTATTTCAATCCACAGTCAAAGCCGAGGAAAGTAGCAGTCGAAGAATGAAATGTATTGCATTGAGCAAACTAACTTCAAAAGGTCTTTTTAAAGTGCTGACAAGCAAAGTTGTCACTAGGAGCTATGGCTGCTAACCGAAAGGTCTGCAGGTTGAATCCACATGGCGCTCCTTGGAAATGATAGGAACTGTTCTACTGCATCCTACAGGGTTGCTAAGAGTCAGAAGCAAGTCAATGACAATGTTTCTTTTCTCTCTTTCTTTTTTTAAATCGCGAGGAGGAATAACGTGTGCCTGACCAAGTCATAGCATTTTCAATCTTCTCACATGCTTGGGAAAGCTGGGTGATGAATAAGGAAGACTGAAGACTGAAATAAACTAGATGCTTTTAAATTATGCTGTCAAATATCCCACGACCACGAGAGAATGAACCGACCTCTTTCAGAAGCGCAGCCGGAATGGAGAGACCTCTTCTCTCTTCCTTTGGACATATTTTCAGAAGGGACCAGTCCTTAGAGGGGGACATGAGTCTTGTCAGAGCAGAGAGTCAGCAAAAAAGAGGAAAACCCTAAATGAGACTGACTGACATAATGGCGGAGGAAACGGGCTCAAAGATCGCGGAGACTGTGAGAACGGCTTAGAGCCACCCAACATTTTGTTCAGTTTTACATAGGACAGCTGTGAGTCGTAACCAATTTGCTGGCGCCTAAAAACAGTAGCCACATGGGATGACTACAAATGTGATGAAAACCAGAAACAACAGAGAACAGAGGAAGCTCTACTCACACTTCAGACATGGGCATGATGTGACTTATTTCTTTTTCTTTTAATAAATAAATGACAGCAGTGCAGGAAAATAAGACCGGACACTTTTGATCTGAAAAAGAATCAGTTGCAATTCTAGAAATCAAATGTACGTGTATCAAAAATTGAGCACTCATTTGATGAGAGATGATGAAAGTAGACCAGACGGAATAATAAGGACAAGATTTACCCTCACAATCAAAACAAACAAAAATTAAGAAATTAAAAATTGTGTTCAGCAATTAACATCCTCAGCTACTACTTCACCAAAAGTGGCCTGAGAAAAAGAAAATCAAACAAACCCAAAAGCCTGGCCATCAGTCTACTGGCAAATCAGCCATTAGACAACACCGCGGTTCACCTTTCTACTCGGTACCCTGTGCTCACATAACTCAGAATCAACTCAGCAACAAGCAGATTTTAATTGTACAGAAGAAGATTGGCAGGTCTTTCTTTTAAGGCCTCATGGATGGAAATAAACCACTAACCTGTTGGTTAGTAATCCAGCATAAAACATTTGCTCCATGGCACTAGTCATGTCTTCGCTTTGTGCAAAGAATCCAGAATAAGTGGTGTCCGTGACTGCCATATTCGACAAGTCGGTCAGAAAATTGCAGCGCACTAGCTTCCTTTCCACAACACTGGATTTTGATGTGAATGTCCTCTTGGCACAATCTGACTCTGAGCTCTGCTCTACTGACCCATATCTCATAAATGGAGACTTATTTGGAGGTTGTGACCTCAGCAATGTGACCCAAGAGAGAAGCTGCAAGCTGGTGACGCCTTCCAGATCCTCAGGCTCTTGTTCTATGTTGTTACAAGTGAGAGGATATTTGTAAAACTGGTCATGGAGTCATTGCCTCTAGGGTAATCTTGCCATTAATGTCTGAAATTTGAAAAGGAGCTATGAGACAAATGCCACAAGCAGCGCAGGCCTGTCCACTTCCCACAGGCAGGCTGGTCTTGATCACTTCTTCTCTCTCTGATGGCACATCTCCGCAGCATCCCTGGTGGCCAGTCATTGCAGGCTGCTGCCAGCAGATGGCGACACAGTCTCCAGAAGTCTCCCTGGGAGAAAGCTTGCATTAACCGCAGGGCAAGCCAGAGGCCCTGTTCACAGACCGGAGACCCCACAGGTGTATGGACAGATTCCTAAGGCTACCGCTTGCCACACTGCTAGCAGCATCGCCGCGGGCCCCGCCGGCCTCCGTGACAGTGGAGCTGAGGCCAAGTTACCTCCGTCACATTAAAGAGTTTAGAACAAAGTACTGTATTCCAAAATCAGAATGTCCTCTCATGATTACGTGACCCCAAGTATGGACCTCCTACCCAGGCAGAGGTGGGAGAAGGGTCGCACTTACTAAGCACTGTCACAGAGACTGCTGGGATTTCTTTGTTTTGAGCAACCCCACACTTAGCCTGAAATAGTTAAAAAATGGGCAGCTGAGCCTCTGCTGGATCTAAACAACAGACCTGTGTTACCCAGTCACTTCCTCTCAGTGAGCTCCCAGCCATCACTCTGAGCTTTACTAGATGGCTATTTTGAGTCCCATCCCACCTTCTCCAACTTGACCTCAACCAGGACTCCCAGACATCTTTACACCTGATTTGAAACAGAACCTCCTCTTCAGGCCAAAGATTAGAGCCAGGATCCCCTGAGCTTTTGTATCCCTCCTGCATAGTCAGGTTTATTTCGGAGAGAACCTCTCAGGGATGAGAAACTACCAGTTCCCTGCTTGCTCTTCTATGAAAGCAATGCAAGTAGTGTTTTCCAAAATCCTTTTAACAAAAAAGACTACTGGTGTAAAACTGAGGAAGAGAAAATAAGTTCTTTCAGTATAGGAAAAATTTTAAAGGTAGTCTCCACTCTTTTCTGTATTTGTATGAATAAGAATTTTACCTTTTTCTTAAAAAAGATTTTTAGCAAGTCAATTTTGGCTATCTCAATCCTTCATGTTCTCTTGTCCATACTTCTCACTGTCAGGCATGTTTGAGTCAATTTTCTATTCAAACTCATTTTAAGTTCCAAGATTTTCCTTCATAACAATGTCCTTATCAAAACCAACAACTCCTTGGCCATCCTCTTATTCACTGCATTCATCTTGAAACAATTAAACCCTGGGAAAAACAGCACCCTCTGCATACCTACCTCCATGTCCCTAAAAGTGGCTGGAAAAAACCACATAATTACTCTGGTTCATCTCTCCATAAACGTGTGCATACTGCCCCATGACAACCCTCAGTCCTGCCCCACAACTCACTTCATTCACGTGGTTCAGTCAGTCTCCACCTTTCTCCATCCTTTTCAAGTCTGAGCACCTACTTCCCAACCTACCTTTCCACAAATGCCCTCATTTCTTCTTTCCTGAAAGTTTCTCCCCAGCCCCTCTCCTGCATCCACTGATCCACACTCCTCTACACCCCACATTCTGCCTTGCTCTTTCCTACTACTGTAGATGAGCAGACAACTTTCGTCTCTGAGATAGGTCCTGCAGCTACCATAACACTGTCCCACACAAGGACATTTCTCAGCTAAGCTATTAACGTTTCTCTCACTTTTGTATCATTCCCATCAGTATGAAACATCATGTTCCAAGCTGTCTTTATTTCCCATCTCCCTCCAGGGACATTCAGTTACCCCCTCTACTTTAAAGCTCACCGAAAGACTTGTTGTTTACAATCACCAAACCCAAACCCTCTCCTTTCCTACTCCCTTGGAATACCTGCATTGAAGGTGTTAACCTCACTGTCTCATATAAACTGCACTACTCAAAGTCACCCATGACTTCCACACTGACAAATCTAAAGGTCACATTTCAAACCTTGTCTTACCAGATCCCCAGGTAATATCAAACCCATTGGTGACAATCTCCTCCTTAATAGTTTCTGTTTGCTGAGGTCACACTTCTTGGCACATGTCTTGTCTTCCATGCACACTACTTCCTTTTGGACCCATTTGCTGTTTCCTCTTCATTTTTACTGCCTCACAGTACAATCTCCGGAGACATATTTTGCCCCTTCTGTCTGCAACACTGATTTCATGGCTTTTCAGTCTTAATTGTCCAGTCCATATCTTTCTGCCTAACACTGAATGTAAATCCAATTTTCTACTTGACAATCATATATAGAAGTCTAACACATACCTCAAATTTAAGATCCCTGATGCCTCATTAAATTCACCCCTTCCAAGATCTTCCTTATTTGAGTAGTTGTCAGATATGCCGTTCTAGTGACTCAGAGCAAAACTTTGAACCGGCTTGAGACATCTCACAAACTAAAGAAAAAAACTCAAACCCACTGCCAGCGACTGGATTCCAAATCATCGTGCCCCGAGAGGACATCAGACAGCTGCCCCATAGAGTTTCCAAGGAGTGTCTTAATGGATTTGAACTGCCATCCTTTTGATTAGCACCTGTAGTTCTACCACTACACTGGCAGCGTTCTCATACTCAGACCAATTTATCAGCATATTGTAACTGAAAGAGTTGAACAGTTGCCCATCCTGAAATGTGCCCAAGGACTAAACTTTCTGCATCCTATCACATCCCAGCCTGTGAGCGCCTGATATGGCATTCTGTTTAGTGCCCAACAGTGGTCTTTCTGCTCTTCTGCTCCAGGTCACTTCACCACCCCCTGCCGCTCACCCTCCATCACTGGAACAAGAGCAAAGTTGTCCTTAGGTAAACTTGATGCATTATACTCTCATGCCCAAACACAGCCATACAGAACACCCATGCACTCTTATATATGTTAAGTAGTTCTTTATATAGCCTTCCTGTTCCTGAATCCTATATGAGTTACCTATCTCAAAACCTGTAACTGTCCTAGAATGCCAACGGTGGGGAGTTTGAGTTGAGGCTTAGTCTCTGAGCTGCTTGCTTGTGTTGTTTGCAAGAATGTCTGCTTTCTGTTTCTCCAAGGTCTGGGGTCTCTCCATAGATTTGAGGGTCACGCAGGGCAAAGCACACCCTCATGAGGTTGTAAATTTGGTAAACCAGTTGAGACCAAAATTCTGCTTCTAAATTTGACATGCAGCGAAATGAAGCACCTCTGACTGCCAGGTACAGCTCTCTCCAGTATTCGCTGGCTAACTTCTTCAGCAGGTGATGGTGGGACCCCCAGATCCACAGTAACCCTCTTTTTTGAGATTGAGAAACAGACTTTCAATAAGGATTCTGAACTGCTGAGTACTGTGTGAACAGTTTCACAACTATCTAAGGACTTCTCAGGAAGGTCAGTGACTTAAGAACCAGGGGAAAGCCCAAGAGTATCCCTGTTTCTCTCAGCATCTGTGAGGTTGAGGATTACGCCAGTGTAAGGCCAAGAGAACTGAACCTTCTATCAGAATCTTGAGGTTTGTTTCTAAGAAACCCCTGTTGTACCTGGGTCATTGGGGTTCCTGTAGTCAGGTGTTTTCTGATTTCCGGTGGTGGCCTAGGCTCAGGTAGGAAGAATGCACAAGATTTACTAAAGTAGAGGTCCCTAAGATGTATCCTAACTAATTGGAAGTTTTTAAATATTTATTATTATTTTAGTTATGATCCTAGGTAAGAAAGATAGGATAAATTATTTTTTCCTTTTTTTGCAGTGCTGCGTCACCACAATATTAACTGCCTCATGTTGAATCACAGTGGTTCCATAAGTTGTAACACTGTTCCCCAGTTAGATTAGCTGTGCACTCAGAAAGTCTTCTACAGATTTTACAGAGCATGCTTCAGTTTTTTCTAGATGTAATTTCTGTTTTTAGTCTTCTATCGACATCTTTTGATGACCATAATTGTTCAGTTTCTAGAAGTTCTTCGTTATCCTCATTCTCTTCTGAGATTTGTACATTGTTAGTTAGGATTTGTATTCTGTTTATGCCAGGAAACCCTGGTGGTGTGGTGGGTTAAGTACTATGTCTGCCAACCAGAAGTTCAGCTGTTCAAATCCACCAGGTGCTCCTTGGAAACTCCATGGAGCAGTTCTACTCTGATCTATAGGGTAGCTATGAGTCAGAACTGACTTGACAGCAGTGGCTTATTTATACCACGTATTACAGTGCTTGGTGTCATCCTTATTTTACTTCCATGTTGGGTACCGTTTTAGGTATTAGAGCTAGGTCTTTGATTCATTTCACATTGGTTTTTACATACAGTGTATGGTACAGACCCTGTTTCATATTTTACAGACGAACATCTAGTGTTCTAGTTGAAACATCTAATTTGTTAAAAAGACCAGTACAAGTACCAGGCTATTATGACTACCAAAGCTGTTCTGAGGTACATTTTCGTTGAGCCTCCTACATGTTTTTTATTCTTGAACAATACTTCACTTTTCTGAATCCTCTTTCCTTTCATATAAAATGGCTGATGACTTTTTCCATCTTGTTAAAGATATGAGAGTGGTGTATTGTTTCATGTGTGTATTTCTCTATTGGTTTCTTGCAATAATGTTCTGTAGTTTTATTTCTATAGTTCTTTTAAATCCCTGGATAGATCTATTCTTAAGCATTTTGTCTTTTAGACCTATTAAAATTACTTTTTTTTTTCTGATATCCTTTTCAGTGCTCTCTGTTGATGTGCAGGAATCTAACTGACTTTCGTATGCTTAGGTTGCATCTGGCATCTATGCTGAAACTTTCCATTAGTTCCAGGAGTTTTCTAGAGGATAGCTTGAGTAGATATTGTGCACAGTCATAGCATGTGTTAATAAGGATACGTTTACATCTTCATTGCCAAGTTGGAAGCACTTCATTATTTTTTTATTACCTTATTGCTTATGCAATGACTGCATAGAAGAAAAACCCTCGTAATCTCCTGCCATAAAGTTTAAAACCAAGAAAACGCTATGGAGCAGTTTTACTCTGTCACATATACTCTCACCATGAGTTGGAATCCACTGAAATGCACAAGAAAAGAAACAATGTTTAGCCAAAGAATGTTTATTGTAGTTTTGGAAGTGCACTACCCAAAGTCAGTAGTAGCTTCCACACTGGCAAATCCATTGGTAAAATCTCAGTCCTCATCTTACCACACGCATCAGTGCAAATTAACCCAATGGTGAAAGCCTCCTCCTTACTATTATCTCTTCCCTGAGATCTATCGTGTCTCACCATGTTGTTTGCAGTCCATCCACTCTGGTCCTTCTCAAACCTTCGGCTGCTTCTTCTCCAAAAATCTTGCCTTAAAGCTTAGTCCCTGGTCCCCCAGTGTTACCCATCTGTTCAACATTCACGCTATTGACATCACATTTAAATTACCAGCTTATATATCTTCCGTGGATTTCAGACAGCTAATAATCTTCTTGACATGCATGGATGTCTAATCACAGCTCAAAGATAAAATTCCTGATTTTTCTCCCTAAATCTACTATTCCTGTCTAAATAAATGTCAATTTTACATTTCTAGTTATTCAGGTGAATTTGGAATTTTTTTTGATGTATGTTTCCCCAGTCCCCTTTGTCAAAGTTTTTATCATTCTGTCATCATCTCTACTTTCAAGTTAGACCCACTGGTACCTTTCACTGCTACTGTTGTGACCAAAGCCCCCATCATCTGTAACCTGGATGATGGTAATAGCCTCATAACTGATGTCTTTCTTATCTTTAGCTGCCAGAGAGAGACCACGACACTGCAAGTCAGACTTTAGTCCCTTTTCAAAGTGTTTTGCACAATTCTGTAGTGCTGTCAAACTACAAGTGCTTGTCACTCATTTTCTTAGTCATCTAGTGCTGCTCTAAGAAAAACACAACTGGATGGCTTTAACGAAGAAAAATTTATTCTCCCACTAGAAGTCCAAGTTCAGGCTAGCAGCTCCAGTACAGCTTTTTTCTTCTCTTGGAAGAAAATTCTCTTTGGAGAATTCCTTGTTATCAGTCCCCTCCGTTGAGAAGCTTCCCTACATAGGGATCCAAGATCCAAAGGATTTCCTGTTCTCCAGCACTTTGTTTCTTGGTTGTAGGAGTTTCTCTTGTCTGTCTCCTGTTCTCTCTTTTTTTTAATCTCAAAATAAATTGATTTGAATGGTAGATTAATCTCATCAATTCAGTCTACATAGCTGCTCGTAATTTCATTAATATCGAGAATATAGGATTTATAACACATAGATCACATCAGATGACAGAATGGTGGGCATTCCCATAATAGTAGAAATCGTGACCTTGCCAGGTGTACACACGTTTCCGGGTGACACAACACCATCTACCACCTAAGAAATAGAAGCATGGTGTAAACAAATTCTCTAAGCTGGCTTTGCAACTACACTCTGTGATACAAGAAAATATGATAAAAAATGTATCTTTGTCAGTTGGCCTAGAAAACTATACAACTTGTAAACCATCTTCCCTAACCAATGGCCTTAAAAGACGGTACAAAATAACAATATTTTTTAGGCATGACATCAAAAAGTTCTTACCTGCCAGTCCACGTAAGAAAGTCGTATGCAAACTCTGTACTTCAGTAAACTCAATGAGAACGGGAAGAGGCAGAATCTCTCTCTAGATTCTGACACTCTTCAATGACTGAAACCAGCCAGAGACATCACATGAATACATAGAGGCCTTTGCCACCAACCTGAGTGGACCTTGGCCTCAAATAATCTTTTGATCAAGACTCTCTCCCAAGAATACTTGTTAATAGTAAATGCCTGGAATGTAAAATGTCAGGATGAACCATTAGACTATCCCTATATTACGCTTGAAAGAAACCCTGGTGGCATAGTGAGTTAAATGACATATCTACTAACCAAAAGTTCTGCAATTCAAATCCAGCAGGCATTCCATGGAAACTCTATGAGGCAGTTCTACTCTGACCTGTAGGGTTGTTTGAGTAGGATGCGCCTCGATGCCAGTGAGTTTATATTATCCTGATGCTCTCCTCCTAAATGAGTGCCTTGTGGTCTGAACTGTATATCTTTCCAAGAATATCCTGCAAAGAACTAAAGGAGTTTATGCATGAGAAGCTTGAGGATTTCATTACTTACTTTGAAATAAAATCCAAAATTGTAAGACTCTTACATAAGTTGCCGCATTATGGAAAACTAAACCAAATAGTTGGAGTGGCATAAAACGACCTACACAATGAGGACTCTCATTATTTCTTTGACTTTGTCTCCCACTGCAGCAAATCCACCTCAGCAACACTGTTGAGTTATTTGTACAGTTCTGCAAACTTCAGTGCACAGTGGCAAGTTTGCAACCTTCATTGCCAGCCTTGTGTCCCCAAGAAAGTTGACCCTGGGGAATGTGAAAATCATTGAAAAGTATTAATAATACCACACGCAAGTAACATTTTTGTAGGGACACAATTCAATACATGACAAGACGGAAAAAGTATGATGAAATATGAATCAAAGAAAATGGCAGTTTCTCAAAAATAAAAAGAAACACATAATGATCAATGTCTTATGTATCAGTGAGCTGGAATGGACTGGTATTGGTAACAAATATAGCCCAGAGATATGGGAGCTATCACATGAGTACATACACGCACAACGATGTTTGTGCAGGACTGGTCACAATAGCCAAAAGACAGAACAATTTGGGGGCCTTTTACTGATCAATAGACATATGGATTATGTATTCACACAGTGGAACACTACGCAAGGACAAACAACAATGATGAATGCAAGAAACATACATACATGGATGAATCTGAAACTCATTATGCTTAGAGAAATTAATCAGTAGCAACAGGAGAAATACTGTGTGAGATGGCAATTACAAGAACTCAAGAAAAGGTTTAAACACAGAAGAAAACATTCTTGGGTGGTTACAAAGGTGGATGGAAGGGAGAGGTGTATTAATAAACTAGATAGTAGATAAGAATTACTTTAGATGAAGGCAAGGACAACATGCAATATAGGCAAACTCTGTATAACTTGACTAAACCAAAAGACAAGAAATTTCCTAAATATAGCCAAGGACTTTGAGGAACAATCAACAACCAGGGAACTGGGGACCACAGTTTCAAGGGATATTTAGGTCAACTGGTGCAACATAGCTTATTGAGAAAATGTTCTGCATCCCAATTTGATGAGTGAAATCTGGGATCTTACTAGCTAACCAGCAGCCATCTAAGATGTATCAGTTGCTCTGAACTGATGTGTAGCAAAGGGGAATAAAGAACACCAAAGACACAAGGAAAATACTAGTCCAAGAGACAGAGAAGACCACATGAACCATTCTAAAAGGCTGAATCTTGAAGAACTCAATGGTCCCCAGCTACCAGAAATGGCTGCCCTGATAGAGAGCACAACAGAGGGTCCCCAGGGGAACAGGAGAAAAGTAGATACAGAATTCAAATTCTAGTAAAAAGGAACAGACTTAATGATCTGATGCAGGCTACAGGGACCTTGTATAACAGGGCCCCAGACTGTGTTAGCCCAGAACTGAAACCGTTCCCTAAACCAAATCTTCATACAAAGACTAGACAGGCTTCTAAGACATTAAAGGATACACATGAAAAGTGTACCATCTAGCTCAAGTAGATACAGGAGACCAAAGGAGCAGCTCCTGTCTGGAGGTCAGATGAGCAGGCACATGAAGAGGCACCATAAAAAAGAAGTTGGTTCAATGGGCGCAGAAACATCCAGGATTAAAAGGTGGAATGCACTTCGCATTATAGACAGAGCAACAGTGCTTACCGATCAACGTGTACATAAATTCTTGTTTGTGAAACTAACTTTTACTGCCAACTATGACTTGAAGTATAATAAGAAATGTATATATATTTTCTATTCTGGTGAATTGTAACCAACTGAAATCAAAGAGATCAAAATTGCATTGCTTTCTACTCACTGCAGTACATGTTACAGAAAAGATATGAGCTCCATAGGTTTTTCTGCACTGACATCTTCATGGAAGAAGATCACCAGGCCTTTCTTCCATGGCCCCACTGGTGAGTTCTAATGACCAACTTTTATGTTAGTAGTCCAGTACAAACCATATGCACCATATACAGACCTTTAGTAAGTACAACAGGGAAATTAACATATAATTCTATCCATCAGAGAGTCCACAAAAATAATACTGGTCACACTCATGTCATACTGCCATATTCATAGATTACAAAAGGAGCAGATTACAAGATTTTTAAGCACAAACCTGTGTTCCAAGAATTTCGTATTTTACTCTAAGGTTGTTTACATAGATACCCCTTAGCCATACCCTACACTGAGTTCAGTCCTGGTGACCTGAGCCTCATGAAAAGCCACCAACAATAAAAACCCTGGGATCGGTGTAAGTTTTACGATTTGCATTCACAACAAAAACAGAATGAAAACCATTTTTAATATCTCTGAAGGAGCACCTTTCCTGCGGGTGGAGTCTGAGCACCATCAACTAAAGAGAAGCTGCAGGAGCAGAGCGCCATCCAGGTTCTCGGGCTCCTGCTCTGCCTGCGTCCCAGGTGAGATGGAGCCTGGAGATGGAGTTTTCTCTCCAGTGGGACCCTCCTTCTCAGATAGGTCTACAATGAAATTAAATGTGAAATAAATGGTACAAGCCACACTGTCCTGTCCACTTGTCCCAGATGGAGATCATTGTGGTTTGATTTTCTTTCTCTCCCCGGTTGCACAGCATCTCTGGATCATCTCTGTGTGCCTAACATTTTAGGATCCAGGGAGGAGATACTCCTCAGTAGGTGCTGGAATCTCTGGCTGTATCCCCAGGAGGTGTCGTCTCCATTAGCTGCAGGGCCTGTCAGAGCCTCTCCTACACTCACTGGAAACACTACTGGGGCTGCCATCAGCATAAACCTGGAAAGGGTCCCTGGGGGCTGATTCACGACAGTTCCTCTATCTGTGGTGTTGTGATGTTGAACAGGTTTCAGCAGAACTTGCTGACTGATACAGACCAGAACAAGAGATCTGATGATCTACTTCTGAAAAATCAGCCACTAAAAACCCTCTGCCTCACAACTGTCAGATCCCTTAGTCCATAGAGCTGTCACTAGTGATGGTCTGACAAGATGGTAACTAAAAAAAAAAACAACACACACATAAATTTCTTTGGTGACTGAATTAAACTTGGTGCCTAAGTGATACATTTAATGAAGGAACGACAACTAGTGAAGAATGAAGATGGGAAAGCTGTCACGCATTTCTAGAGTGACAGGTTTAAAGAATTTCAGGCTTGCCTTTAAAGGACTGAGCTGCACGAAAAGAAATGGAGAGAGGGGGAAAGGGCAGTGCAATGGGTGGTCAGGGCCGGAAAACCCCGTCACTGACATTGACCAGGAAGGATTGGCAGGAGAGCAGGATTCTCTGAAGGTAAAGTAAAAGAGGAACACTGTCTTCTGTGAGGGAGATTTTCACTGCAAAGGGCCTACATTTAACACTCACTTAGGTGTCAGTTTGTGAGGGGTAGGCAACCGCAGAAAAAGGAAAAAGCCAGGAAACAAGGCCAAAAAAAAAGGTGAATCTTTCAGAGTAAAGAGGTCACAAAGAAGAGAGAACTAATTTTTTAGGGTACAAAACTCACCGGAAACATCTCCATATCAGTCATATGATCTATCCACGTGAAACACATGACATCGGTGATATGAAAACTCCTGACAAAGTCTGTAAGAGATTTTCAGAGCATTTTTCTTTGATGGTTTACCGTGAAAGGGGATCCATAAAGTCCCACATCCCTTATTTTGTCTGTTAGCACCTTAAATATTCTCAGAATTCACCAGAAGATGTGGCCTTTGGGGCAGATTGAGGAAACCTGCACATTCAAAGCTGAGCAGAGAGGAAACAGGTGGAACTGAAGACCCACAGGCCTGCAGCCCTGGGGAGGAGGTTTGTGTTCGAGGGTGAAACACTGTGGGAGGATAGCTATAACCCTGCTGACAATAATAGTCTTCAGCATCTTCAGCCTGGAAGCTGCTGATGGTGAGAGTGAAGTCTGTCCCAGACCTACTGCCACTGAACCGGTCAGGGACCCCAGATGCCCGGTTAGATGCATAGTAGATGAGGAGCTTAGGAGCCTGGCCTGGTTTCTGCTGGTACCAGTGTAAGTTGTTGCTAATACTCTCACTGGCCTTGCAGTTGATGGTGACCCTTTCTCCTGGAGACACAGCCAGAGAGGCTGGAGACTGGGTCAACACAATGTCCCCATGGGCACCTGCAATCAAAGTAGACAATCACTAAGCATAAATATGTACACTCGATTTTTCACAGGCTTGTTAAGATATACAATTCATGATATTACATATTAGCACACAATAGGTTTCATATAGCCAATACTAAGTTGCCCCACTATCGTTTAAAACTGATTTGTCAACTGTACAATGACACTACTTTAGAGGGAGTGAAGCCATTTTAATTCTCACCAGACGTCCAGAGCAACAGGGACCTGAGGAACAGAGTCTGTGGCACCATCTTGCTGCCCCTGCCTGCCGGATGCAGCCCAGCTCACATGGCAAAGGCCCGTTTATAAAATCTGAGCAGTCAGCCTGGGCCAGCAGGGGCCTATGCAAAGCAGTCCCTGAACTGAAAGCATCATGGGCAGTGACTTGTGAAACTAACCAGTATACATTAAAAACCCCTGGGAGCATGACTCCTGGCCCTGATGCTGCCCTTGCCCAAAAATCATAACGAAAGTCCACTCTTTGGACACGAATGGATGGGACTTGGTGATGCAGAGTGACCATATAGTGGATGCACTTTATGGTTCTGTGTATCTGTGGGATATCATCCTGCTGACCTCTGACTGGAAGAAGGAGAGTGGGTGGAGAGGAGGGGAAAGGAGAAAGGAGACTGTTGGGAGGATGAGACATGTATGGAGCAGAGAGGAATAGTGTGCTGTCACTGGGCAGGAAGAGCAGTGGAAGCTGCATACAGGTGGACATATAAATTTATATGGGAATGTACACTTTCACTCAGTCATAATAATAAAAGATAAACAATGCTATCACATTAAATAAAACATTACATCTATAAAAGAGAAGTGCCTTAGTGACTCTAATGTCAAGTGGAAAAAAAAGCCTGTTGCAATCCAGTTCCATTCTAACAGAAGAAAACCTTGTGCATTACTTGAGTAGAACTCATCCAGGGAGTATAGTTGCCTGTATTCTTTATAGAAGCAGATCTCCAGGGTTTTTACCAGGCTAATTCTAGATGTGTGCAAACTGCTAACCATTAGGTTAACAGCTGATCACAAACCACATGAAGCAGTCATGATCTAAAGAAAGGATTCTATTTTTGTTCAGAATAGTTTTAAATGTGTTCAGGCTCCATAAGGGATGGAAAAGTTTCCCCAAGACAAGAGTTTTTGTTTTTTTTTAAATAATGTTAACAGTAATCAAGATGAAATTAGAACAAAATAGCAAAGAAAAGGGTAGACCACAGAGAATTTATGTCACAACTTTTAACAAAAGCTTACAGCTACAAAAAGTGTGATCTTTATAGAAATTTTTATTCTAGTGGATACTTTAAAGACACAGCAAACCCTTGAGACTGGATTCCAGGGCTATGCCAGGGAAGAGAGGCCCAGAATTGTCCATGGGAGGAGTCCTTAGGGACCCTAGGTTGAACTAGGGCTCAGGAGGACTCTAACCTCAAAGGAATGGTGAACGAAAGTGGAACCTGCCCTGGCCACCACAGCTAGGAAATGATCAGAAAGCTCTAGAGTCTGTACGAACAGACGGGGTAAAACAGACGGGATTTCCCTGTGAAGCTGTAATTGAGCACCAACCCTTCAAGAGTTTCATTGCAAGTGTACACGGCCTGGGTCTGCCTGGAGCTCTTCAGTTATTTTTGTTTCTTTCTTAATTGCGATGGGTAAATTTTCATGCCCAGGTATACGTGGTTCCCTCTGGTCTCCTTGACCAGTGACAGCACACTCTTCCTTCCCGTTCTATACCTATCGTATCCTGCTAACGATCTCCTGTCCCCTCGCCTCCCCTCTCTCCTCACCATTCTAGTAAGAGGGTAGTGGGACGGCATTCTGCAGATACAAAGAACCATAAAGCGGACACATCATGTGGTCACTTTGTGTCCCTGAGTCCAATTCATTCCTGTCTGAAGAGCTCGCTCCAGTCATGATTAGTGATCAAGGGCAGCCGCAGGTCTAGGGTCCACGCTCCCAGGGGAGTTCTCGGCCATCAGACTGTCAGTTACAGTCTTCTAGTGGAGTTCTTGAGATGCACCTCTCTTTCTTTTGTGTTGCCACCGGGACCCAACGTTGGTGCCCCATCACAGCTGTCATTGGAGGTACCCAGGCACCATCTGGTTATTATGATCACAGGTTGATAGAGTCACCCATCCACGTGGTTGCTTCTGTCTTCTGAGCTCTTTTTCCCTTATTTCTTTGTTGTCCTTGTTGATCATCTGATCCAGCTGAGATGCGATCATTTGGGGTACCGCAGATGGTAGCTTGCGAGCTTTTAACTCCTAGGTGCCACTCACCAATATGGAGAGGTGAAGACTCTCTTAGCAGTAGGCTACATATGCCAGTTGTCCTCGATGTCCCCTGAGAGCATGGTTCCCAGACCCCCAACCCTTTTACTCTTTCCTTTAGACGTTAGGCTAAGATTGGAAGAGTTTTCAGTTGTCTTGGAGCCCAGTTAAGTTGCTCTTCTTTCCAGTGTGTACTGTCACTGCTTTCAAACAACCAAGTGTCTATCAGCTATCTAATCTATACGTAACCCTCTCTTTTGCTCCTTCCCGTCCCTTGTAGCCATCAATGAGTCTTTTCTTCTGTACACGAGTTTGTTTCTAAGTCCTTATGTTATGGGTCTTATACAATATTTGTCCTTGTGCCATGGACTTATTTTCCTCAACATAATGTCTTCCAGTTGAAACCAGGTTATGAGATCTTTCCTGAAATCATCATTGTTGTTTATGATTGCATAGTGTTCCATTGAGTATACATATCATAGTTGGTTTATCCATTCATCTGTTGTTGGGCATCTGGGTTGATTCAATTGTTTTGAAATTGTAGTCTGTGCTGCAGTAAGCATTCATGAGCATGTGTCTGCTCGTGTGACTGCCCTTGATTCTGTAGGATATATTCCAAGCAGCAGGATTATGGGATCAAATGATATGTCTATTTCCAGCTTTTTAAGAAAAGCCCAGATTGCTTTCCAAAGAGGCTGTACCATTTTGAAATCCCACCAGCAGTGTAGGAGAGGTCCAGTTTTCCACAGCCTCTCCAGTATTTGTTGTTTTGTTCTTTTTGGATTATAGTAAACCTTATTGGAGTGAGTTGTTATCGCACTGTACTTTTGATTTGGGTTTCTTTAATAGCTAATGATCGTAAGCAGTTCCTCATGTGTCTTTTGCCTGCCTGGATGTCTTCTTTAGTGAAGTGTCTGCCCATCTCCTTTGCCCAGCACTTAACTGGGTTATTTATCTTTGTCTTGTTGGTATTTTGCAGTGCCTTGTAGATCAAGGAGATCACATGTAAATCTGACATATACATGCCAAACATTTTTTCCCATTCTGTAGGTCATCTTTTAATTCTTTTGGTAAAGTCCCTGGATGAACAAATGTGTTTGATTCTTAGTAGTTCCCATGCACCTATTTTCTGTTGATTGAGCTTTGTTTGTCAGCTAATGAAGTCTACCTAAGTTGTGTTTTAAACATTTCATTGTTGCCCCTATTTTTTCTTGCATCATCTTTATCATTTTAGGATTGATATTTAAGGTTTCGATCCAACAGGAATTGGTTATTGGGTAAGGTACGAGACATGGGTCTTGTTTCAGTTTTTTGCAGATGAATAAACAAATTTGCCAGCACCATTTATTAAAGAGACTGTGTTTTACTACAGTTTAGTGTCTTACGGCCTTTGTCAAATATCAACTCTTCAAAGGAGGATGGTGGCATATTTGCGATTCCACCTCTACTCCACTGGTCTATGTCTGTCTTTTTGTACAAGTACTAGGCTGTTTTGACCACTGTGGCAGTGTAATAGCTTCTAAATTTGGGTAGTGAGAGGCCTCCCACAGTGTTCTTCCTCTTTATTAGCGCTTTTCTGATTCGGAATTCCTTCCCTTTCCAAACCAAGCTGGTGATTTATTTCTCCATCTCATTAAAAAATGACACTGGAATTTCTATTGTGATTGCAATATACATGGAGATGGCTTTGGGTAAAACGGATGGTTTTACAATGTTAAGTCTTCCTATCCAGGAGTGGGGTAGGTTTCTCCATTTATGTAAGTCTCTCCTCGTTTCTTGTACTAAGGTCTTATAGTTCTCTTTGCAAAGGTCTGTTATTTCTCTGGTTAGATTTATTCCTAGGTACTTTGTCTACTTAGGTGTTATAGTAAATGGTGTTGATTTTGTGATTTTTTCCTTAATAATCTCATTGTTGGTATAAAGGAATCCTACTGATTTACTTATGTTTATCTTATATCCTGAGACTTTGCTGAACTCTTCTATCAGTTTGAGTAGTTTACTTATGGATTCTTTCAGTTTCTTTGTGTATACAATCCTATCATCTGCAAATAAGGATGTTTTTACTTCTTTGCCAGTGCTGATGTTCTATATTTCTTTGTCTTGTCTGATTTTTTTGGCAAGAACTTCTAGTACAATTTGGAATAGACGTGGTCAGACTGGGCATCCTTGTTTAGCTCCTCTTCTCAAGGAGAACTTTTTGAGTCTCTCTCCATTTAAGATGATGTAGGTGGTTGGTTTTGTGTGATTACCTTGAGGAATTTGCCTTCTATTCCTATTTTGATAAGCAAATTTAGCATGAATTGGTGTTGGACTTTGTCATATGTCTTTTATGCATCAATGGAAAGTTCAGGTGATTCTTACTTTTGGTTCTCTTTATGTGGTTGATCATATTAGCTGGTTTTCTGATGTAAACCAGCCTTGCATCCCAGGTATGAGTCCAACTTAGTCATGATGAATTGCTTTTGATATGCTGTTGAGTTCTGTTGTCTAGGATTTTGTTGAGGATTTTTGTGAGTGATTTTGATCTGTAGTGTTCCTTTTCGGTGGGATCTTTCCCTGGCTTTGCTGTAAGGGTTCTGTTGGCTTCATAGAATGAATTTGGGAGTATTCCATATCATTCAATGCTGTGAAATAGACACAGTAGTACTGGAGTTAACTGTTCTCTTAAAGCATGGTAGAACTCTGTGGTGAAGCCACAGGGCCAGGGCCTTCGTACGTTGGTAATTTTTTTGATGACTTCTTCAATCTCTTCCTTTGTGATGAATTGCTTAAGTTGTTGTGATAATTTGGTAGGTGATATGAATCTAGGAATTTGTCCATTTCCTCTAGGGTTTCAAATCTGTTAGAGTACAGTCTTTCATAGCTTTCTGTTATGACACTTTGGATTTCTGTTGGATCTGTTAAGACATCTCTCTTCTCATGTCTTACTCGGGTTATTTGTTATGTCTGCTGTTTTTCTTTAGTAACTTTAGTCAATGGTTTGTGAACTTTGCTGATCTTTTCAGAAAAAGAGCTTTTGGTTTTATGAATTTTATCAATTGTTCCTCTATGTTCTAATTCACTTAGTTCTGCTCTAATCTTTTTATCTATTGTCTTGTGGTGCTCGAAGGGTTCCTCTGTTTCTCTCTTTCTGTTTGTTCAAGCTGTAGAGTTAATTCTTTGATTTGGGTATGTTCTTCCTTCTGGATATGTGCCTTTATAGAGATAAATTGACCTCTGAGCACTGCTTCCAGTAGTATGTGTTTCATCCTCAGTTGATTCCTAAGATTTATTGATTTCTTTTCCAACCCACAGCTTTTTGAGCAAAGTATTGTTCGGCTTCCATGAGTTCCAATTTCTATTCAAGGTTTTTCTGCTATTGATTTAGACTTTCATGGCTTTATGTTCTGAGCAGCTGCTTTGTGATAATGCAATGGTTTGGATTTTGTTGAGATTGGCTTTATTGTCCTAACACATGGTCTACTCCGGAAAATGTTCCACTTGCACTTGAGAAGAAGATGTAGTTATCTACTGATGGATAGAAAGCTCGTCATATGTCAATGGTGTCTAATTGGTTAATTGTGGAAATAAGATATTCTGTGTGTTTACTGAAGTTTTTTTCTAGATTATCTGTTCAATAGTGAAAGTAAAGTGTTGAAGTCTCCAACTATTATTGCAGAGTGATCCATCTTATTTTTCAATGTAGTCCGTGTTTGTGCAATTTATTTAAATGCTCTCATGCTGGGTGCATATATATTTAATATTGTTCGGTCCTGCTTGTGTGTTGAACATGTCAGCAATAAATAGTGGCCATCCGTGTCCATGATGGTGGACTTTACATTAAAATCTATTTTATCGAAGATTAATTTTGCCACACCTGTTCTTCTTTGCACCTTGTTAGCTTGGTATATATTGTTCCATCCTTTAATTTTCAGTATGTTTGTATCTTTAAGTCTGACATGTGTTTCTTATAAGCAATGAAAGGGTGGGCTTTGTCTTTTGATTCAAGATATCACTCCCTGCCTCTTTGCTGAAGCATGCAGACTGCTTGCATTCAGTGTAATTATTGACAGGTATGTGTTTAGTGCTGTCATTCTGATGTGATTATTTTTGTGTTGGTGTTTTCTCTGTTGCTCTTAATATCCTGTTGTTGGTCATTCTTCTTTATGTGTTGAATTTTCATGTTTCTCAGTGTTTGTTTTGTATTCATTGAGACTCCTGTATTACAGTTCTTGTTTGACATGTTGCACTGTTATTGTGCTTTGCAGCTACCCGTATAATCTCCCTCCATAGTCTGAGTTTAAACCCAATTTTAGCTTCAACAAGTCTAACTAACTTGGTCCCCATCTGAAAGGACTACATTGAACTATATCACTCTTTTTATTATTATTCTTAATTTATTTCTTGTAATAAATGAATAAAACTTCTAACGCCTATCAACTATCTCAAATATGATAAAGTCTCCGCCCCTGCCCTTGTAGCCATCAAAGCTATTTTGTTCTGTAAATAATTCTGTTTTTAAGTCCTTATAACAGGGGTCTCATACAACATTTGTCCTTCTGTCACTGACTGATTTCACTCAGCAAAATATGTTCCAATGGAAACTATATTATGAGATGTTCTCTAAAATCTACATTGTCTTATTTTAATCATAGTATAGTGTGCCACTGAGTTTGTAAATCCATTCTTCTATTGATTTGCCTCTAGATTCATTCCATCTTTTAGCTATTGTCTACTGCGCTGCAATAAACATTCATGTACATGTGTCTGCTCATGTGACAGCCTTTGCTTCTGAAGGATACATTCCAAGCAGTGGAATTACTGGATCAAATAGTGTATCGATTTCCAGCTTTTAAAGGAAGTGCCCAAAGTTAAAAGTTTTCCTAAATGCAACCCAACATTTGGAACACCAGGAAGCAGGGCTGGTGATTTGAGACCACAATTTCAGGGGTCATCTAGGCTAACTGGCAGAATTCCACTTTATTTATTTATTAAAGAAAAGATCCTGCACACTGCTTTGGTGAGTGTCATCTGTGGTCTTAAAAGCCAGCAAGTAGTCATCTAAGTAGCATCAGTTGATCCCAATCCACCCGGATCAGAGGAGAATGAAGGACATCAAAAGCACAAGAGGAAAATATGAGCCCAGTCAACAGAGCATGCTATGTGACCCAGAAAATCTTTTGACACCAGGAAGAACTAAATGGCGCCACCACCACCAATGACTGCCGTCACAGGGAACACAGTAAAATCCCTGACTTCTGAAAAGAATTATCCAGTTAAAACTATACAAAAGACAGCTGAACACTGTCAGATATGTGCCAGAAAATGAGGTCCCCAGGTTGAAAAATTCACAAAAGACATGGGAAAGTGCTGCCTCCTCAAAGTAGAATCTACCCTAATGGCCTCAATGGAATAAAGCTTTTGAGACCTTCATTTGCTGATGTGGCACAACTCAAAATGAGAAGAGGCAGCTGCAACTACTCATTAGTAATCAAAACATGGAGTGCACAAGTATGAATCTAGGAAAGTTAGAAAATGTCAAAAATGAAATGCAGTGCATAAACATCAAAATCTCAGGCATTGGTGAACTGAAATGGACTTCTATTGGCCATTTTAAACTGGACAATCACACGGTCTAGTATGCCGGGAACAAAAACTTAAAGGAAGAATTATGTTGCATTCATCATGAAACAGAATATTTCAAGATCTCTCTTGAGTACAATTATATCAGCAATAGGATAATATACATATGCCTGCAAAGTAGGTCAGTTAATAGTACTATTATTGAAATTTATACACTAAACATTGAGGTCAAAGATGAAGAAGCTGAAGATTTCTACCAGCATCAGCAGTCTGAAATTGATCAATAAGGGTACACGGTGATTAGAATGTAAAAGTTGGAAACAAAGGAGAAGGATCAGTAGTTAGAAAATATGGCCCCAGTGATAGAAGTGATGTCAAAAATCACATGACAAAATTTTGCAAGACCAATGACTTCTTCATGGCAAATAGATGGTGACTATACAAATGGTCCTCATCAGATAGAATGTGCAGGAACAAAACTGTGGAAAGAGACAATGCAAAACTTCAGCATTAGCAGTCAGAACAAGACCAGGTGCTGACTACGGCACAGACTGTCAACTGTTTATACACAATTTTAAATTAAAATTGAAGAAAATCAATACAATACTACAAGAGACAAAGTTTGACCTTGAACATATTCAACCTGAGTTTAGAGAACACTCAACAACAGATTTGATGCATTGAACATTGATGACTGAAGACCAGATGAGTTGTGGAATGACATGAAAGACATCATCTATGAAGAAAGCAAGAGGTCATTAAGAAGACAGACAAGAAAGAAGGAAAAGACCTAAATGAATGTCAGAAGAGACTTTGAAACTTTCTCTCGAACATCGAGTAGCTAAAGCACAAGGAAGAAATGATGAAATTAAAGAACTGAGCAGAAATTTCAACGAACAGCTCAAGAAGACAAAGCATTATAATGACACGTGCAAAGGCCAGATATAGAAAACCCAAAGGGAAGAACATAGTCTGCATTTCACAAGCTGAAAGAAGTGAAGCAAAATTTCAAATCTTAAGCTGGAAAAACAAGACTCCAGGAACTGATAGAGTATCAATGAAGATGTTTTGACAAGCCAGTGCAGCTCTGGAAGTGCTCACTCATCTACGTCATGAAATGTGGAAGACATATAGGTAAATGGCTAACTGCTGGAAGAGATTATATTTATATCTATTCCCAAGAAACGTGATCCAACTGAATGTGAAATCTGTCGAACAATATCTTTAATACCACACACATAAAACTTTTGGTGGGACACAATTCAACCCTTGACAAGACAGAAAATGAGGAATGAATTATGAATCAAAGAAAATGGCAAGTCCTCAAAAATAGAAAGGAATACTTAAAGGTAAATGCCATGCACATCAGTGAGCTAAAAGGGACAGGAATTGACACTGAAAATATCCTAGAGAAAGAGGAAACATCACATGAACAGATATGTGCACCACCATGTTTGTTGCAGCACTGTTCAAAACAACAAAAAGATGGAAACAAACCTGGTGTCCCACAATGGACAAATAGATATATAAATTATATAGTCACACAATAGAACACTACAGTGATAAACAGCAATGATGAATCCAAGAAACATATACAGATGAATCTGAGAAAGATTACAGTAAGTGAAATTAGTTAGTTGCAAAAGAAGAAATATTGTGTAAGACCACAACTACAAGAACACATGAAAATGGTAAAACACAGAAGAAAACATTCTTGGATGGATACAAGGATGGGAAGGAAGAGAGAGGTGTACTCATTAACTAGACAGAAGATAAGAATTACTTTAGGTGAAGGGAAGGACAACACACAGTATAGGCGAACTCAGCATAACTTGACTGAACCAAATGATAAGAAGTTTCCTGAATACAATCAAACACTTTGAAGAACAGAGAGCAATGGCAGGGGACCTGGGGACCATCGTTTCAGGGAACATCTAGGTCAACTGCCGCAACACAGTTAAATAAGAAAATGTTCTGCGTCCCGCTTAGATCAGTGACATCTGGAATCTTACTAGCTAACTAGTGGCCCTCATATCAGTTGCTCTCAAATGACCCGGGGCAAAGGAGAATAAAGAACATCAAAGACATAAGGAAAATATTAATCCAGAGAAGGAAAAGACTACACGAACCAGAGATTCCAGAGTCTGAGACCAGAAGTACCAGATGGGGTCCAGCTCCCAGAATGACTGCCCTAACACAGAACACAACCCAAGATCACTGAAGAAACAGGAGAAAAGTGACTGCAGAACTCAAATTTTAGTAAGAGAGAACAAACTTAATGATCTGATTGAGATGGGAGGAATCGTGAAAGCCATGGCCCCAGACTCACTGATAGCCCAGAACTGAAACCATTCCCTCAACCAGCTCTTCCTATAAAACTTAGACAGGATTATAAGACATTAAACGACACTCATGAAGAGTGTGCCTCGAGCTCAAGGAGATACATGAAGTTCAGATGAGAAGGCAGAATAGGAAAGCAGCTGGCAAAATGGACCCAGGAAATTTGGGGTGGAAAAGTGGAGTGTGCTGTCACGTTAGAGACAGAGCAACCAGGCTCACCGATCAACGTGTGCCTAAATTTTTTTATGTGAAGCTGACATAAACTGCAAACTATCACTTCAAATACAAAAAAATGAAGAATATCTTTTGCATCCTCATGGGTCAAAACCAACCAAAATCAACCTGTTAAAACTGAATTGATTTTCACTCGTAGTGATATGTGTTACAGGAGAGAAGTGAGCACCATAGGGTTTTCTGGGCTGTAATCTTCATGGAGGAAGATCCCTAGGTCTTTCCTGTGATGCCCCACTGGGTGAGATCCAGCCAGAAACTTTTATGTTAGTAGCCCAACGTAAACTAACAGCACATCTAAGGACTTTCAGAACTACAACTGATAGTAAAATACAATTTTATCCATCAGAGAATTCACAAAAATACTACTTGCCATATTTATGCAGTATGGCCAAATTCAGAGAGTAAAAAGGTGCAACTTACAAGATTTTTAACTACCAACCTATGTTCTAAGAACTGCACATTATGATCTGTGGTTTTTTGCAGAAATATGCCCTGAGATACCTTAATATGAGCTCAGCTCTGGTGACCTAAGCCTCAGGAAAAGTCAGGAAAGATAGAAACTGTTGGATACAGGTAAGATTTGTTATTTATATTCTCAATAAAAACAGAATGAAAAATTAAAAAATATATATATATGAATGAGAGTCTTTCATGGGGATGGAGTCTGAACAACACCAGAAAAGAGAAGTTACAGGACCAGAGCACCATTCAGATATCAGGCTCCCGCTCTGCTGTGTCCCAGGTGAGATGGAACACAGAGATGGATTGCTTCCTCCAGAGTGATCCTCCTACTCAGACAGGTCTGCAATTTGAAATGACACATGAAATAAGTGCCATAATCCACACAGGACTGTCTAGTTTTCTTAGCTGAAGACCGATCTGTGTTTGATTTTCCTTGTCCCCCCGATGACACAGTGTCTCAGCATTATCCCTGTGAGCCTGTCATTTTAGGTTCCAGTTCAGTAGGTGCCACAATATCTGGCTGTCTCCCCAGGAAAGAAAGTCTCCACTTGGAGCAGGGGGACCATCACCTACACTGACTGAAACACTACTTGGGCTGCAATCAGCAGAAACCAGAGCAGGGACCGATCAGCCTCAGTTACCACGTTTCCTCCATAGGTGTTGTTGGGATGCTGAACAGGATTCAACGTCACTTTCATATTAGTACGGATTAGAAAGAAAGGTCTGTTGATTTACTTTTGAAAAAGTAGGCAGTGAAAAACCTGTGGATCACAACAGACAGATCGCATGGAGCACGGAGACGTCATAGGTCAGGGACCCACAACTAACAACAAGAAAGAAGCACGATTTTCTTCAGTCACTACGTTAACATCGGGCACCCAAGGGATAAATATCAAGAAGAACTGACAGTTAATGAATAAAGAACAAGGAAAAGCTGCCATACATTTTTAGAGTGACGGGGACATTGCATTGCAGACTGGACTTGCAAAGAATGAATTCCAGTGAAAGAAATGGAGAGGGGAGGAAAGGACAATGAAAGGAAAGGTTAGAGCAGGAAAACAACTTCATTAACATGGACCAGGAAGGCCAGGCTGGGAAACAGGGTCCATGGAGAGAAAAAGTCACAGGAGAATAGTAACTGCCATGAGGGAAATTTTAAACATGAAGGAAGCGGGTTTAACACTAGTTTAGGTCCAGAGTTAGGGGGATGGTAATTGCAGAAAAAGGAAGTAGTCCAGGAAAACAGGGAATCGAAATGGGAACATTCTAGAGTCAAGAAGCCATAGGAAAGAGAGCACTGATCTTTCAGGGTCTAAACCACACTGGAAACTTCTCCAAGTCTGTCATGTAATCTATCCATGTGAAACATGGACTCTCCTGTGGTGCAAAACATACTGACATAGAATTCGAGGGATTTTTAGGGCATTTTGCTCATGTAATTAACTACCACAAGGAACCTGGAAGTCATAGCCCTTAATTTTCGCCAGGGTCCCACAGATACTAAGAATTAGAGGATGTGGCTTTGGGGGCAGGTAGAGAAATTGTGCAAGTTCAGGGCTGAGCAGAAGGGAAGCAGCTGGGGTGTGAAGACTCAGAGGTCTGAAGCCCTGGGGAGGAGGTTTGTGTTCGAGGCTGAAGCACTGTGGGAGGATAGCTATTATACTGCTGACAATAATATACGGCAGCATCTTCAACCTGGAAGCTGCTGATGGTGAGAGTGAAGTCTGTCCCAGATCCACTGCCACTGAACCGGTCAGGGACCCCAGATTCTCGGTTAGATGCAGCATAGATGAGGCGTTTAGGAGCCTGGCCTGGTTTCTGTTGGTGCCAGGCTAAGTAGCTACTAACACCCTGACTGGATTTGCATTTGATGGTGACCGTTTCTCGTAGAGACACAGCCAGAGAGGCTGGAGACTGGGTCATCACAATGTCCCCACTGGCACCTGCAATCAAAGTGGACAATTACTGAGCATAAATGTATGCATACTGTTTCTAACGGGCACACTAAAATACACAATCTATTAGCCATGTCTAGAGATAAGAGAGATCAGCACATAATTTGTAGCATGTAGTAAATAATCATCATCTCCCACCATAGCTTAAACTCATTTGTCAACTGTACAATGCTACTACTCTGGAGGGATTGAAGCACATTGAATTCTCACCAGAGGTCCAGAGCAACAGGGGCATGAGGAACAGAGTCGGTGGCACCATCTTGCTGCTTCTACCTGCCTGACACAGCTCAGCTCACATGGCAAAGGCCCTGTTTATAAAATCTGAGCAGTTAGCCTGGGCCTGGAGGGTTCTATGCAAAGCAGTCAGTGACCTGAAAGTCAATGTCATGGGCAGTGAGTTGTGAAACTTACCGATACACATGAAGAACCACAACATTATCACAGAGAAATAGAATTTTTTGACTAGAAAAGACACACAAATGACTTAGAAGGTCTATAATCACCTGAAACGAACCCACAAAAACCCCATGCGAACCCATGGAGATACCACGTGCTACAGATTAGAACAGCTTTCCTGGGTTTTGTTGCCTGTGTTCTTTACATGAGCAGATCACCGGGCTTGTCTTACATGGCACCACTAGGTCAGCTCAGATGGCCAGCTTTTACTTTGGGAGTTGATGACAAATTGCTTGAAGACCCACAACCTGAAGAATGTCCTCTGTTTTAGCTCACAACAGTCTTAAATGGTTTTAGGTCCCATAAATGATTGACTAATATCCGAAGAAAACAATAGTTTTGTGCAATAATAAAAATGCGCAAAAGTATAATAAAGGAAAGGTGATAGATGCCATGTAAAATTTGTGCCTCAACTTCTGATTCAAAATATACATATATATATATATATATGTATGTATAGGTAGAAAATATTTGAGCTTCAAACACTTTTAGAAATCCTGGTGGTGGCATAGTGGTTAACTGCTACAGCTGTTAACCATACAGTCAGAAGTTCAAATCCAGCAGGCAGTTCTTGGAAACTAGGGGGCAGTTCTACTCTTTTCTATAAATTTGCTATGAGTCGAAATCAACTCGACAGCAGTTGCCTTCATCTGGTTTTGGGAAAGATATTTTTATCCTGAGGGATACTTTGAAGAAATGGCAAACACTTAAGATTGAATTCCAGGGTTATACGACAGCCAGACAAATGGAAGACGGAGCCAGAAATTAATCCTATGGGAGGTGATAGGGACTGCATTGAGTCAAGATCCAGAAGAACTCTAATCTCAAAGGAACTGTAAACCATGGATAAAGCGGAAGCTGTCGACCCAGCCAAGCTAGGTACTGACGAGATGACTGTAGATTCAGTATGGAAGTGGACAGGAAAAAACAAACAGGGTTTCCTAATGAAGTTGTGATTGAACAACAGTCTATCAAGGAGTTACATTCGAGATGTACAATGCCACGGTGTGCACAGAACTCTTCAATGCTGAAGCTGGTTTAGGATAGCCCAGGTGATACAGCCAACTATCGGGAGCCCCTCTGGAAGAGGGCAACCCCATCTTAAGGGCCAGAAAATTTTACCAATAATGTATCCAGGGCCAATACCCCCAAGAACTAAGAGATTCTTAAGTCCAAGAAAAAAAAGAAAGTAACCATAACCTTACTTTCTGAAAGGACAGAGGATTTGAACCACTTGCTGGTGAAGATCAATGACAGACATCAGTATGGATACAACTCACATAAAGAAAACAAAAACCACGACAAGTGCACCAGTAAGTAACATTATGCTAAGTGGAGAAAACATTGAAGTTGTCAGTGTATTTGAATCCACAGTCAACGCTGAGGAAAGCAACAGTCAATGAATGAAATGCATTGCATTGAGCAAATTAGCTACAAAAGGCCTCTTTAAAGTGCTGACAAGCATAGTGTCACTAGAAGCTATGGCTGGTAACCAAAAAGTCTGCAGTTTGAATCCACATGGCGCTCCTTGGAAATGCTATGGGCTGTTCTACTCCATCCCATAGGGTTGCTAAGAATCAAGTCAATGACAATGTTTCTTTTCTTTCTTTCTTTTGTTAAATCGCGAGGAGGAATAACACGTGCCTGACCAAGTCATAGCATTTTCAATCTTCTCACATGCTTGGGAGAGCTGGGTGATGAATAAGGAAGACTGAAGACCGAAGTAAACCAGATGCTTTTAAGTGATGCTGTCGAATATCCCATGGACCATGAGAGAATGAACCAATCTGTTTCAGAAGTGCAGCCGGAATGGTGAGACCTCATCTCTCTTCCTTTGGACATATTTTCAGAAGGGACCCGTCCTTAGAGGGGGACGTGAGTCTTGTGAGAGCAGAGAGTCAGCGAAAAACAGGAAAACCCTAACTGAGCCCGACAGACACAACGGCTGAGGAAACGGGCTCAAGGATCGCGGAGACCGGGAGAGCGGCTTAGAGCCACCCAGCGTTTTGCTCAGTTTTACGTACGACAGCTGTGAGTCGTAATCAATTTGCTGGCGCCTAAAAGCAGCAGCCACATGGGATGAAAAAAAGAAACAACAGAGAAGAGAAGCAGCTCTACTCACACTTCAGACATGGGCATGAGGTGACTTTTTTCTTTTTCTTTTAGTAAATAAATGACAACAGTGCAGGTAAATAAAACAGGACACTTTTGATCTGAGATAGAATCAACTGCAATTCTAGAAATCAAATGTACGCGTACCAAAAATTGAACACTCGTTTGATGAGAGATGATGGAATTAGACCCGATGGAATAACAAGGACAAGATTTATCCTCACAATCAAAACAAACAAAAATTAAGGAATTAAAAATTGTGTTCAACAGTTAACACCCTCAGCTCCTACTTAACCAGAGTGGCCTCAAAAAAGAAAATCAAACAAACCCCAAAGCCTGGCCATGTGTCTACTTCTGTCAAATCAGCCATTAGACAACACTGTGGTTCATCTTTCTACTCTGGTACCCTGTGCTCACATTACTCAGAATCAACTCAACAACAAACAGATTTTAATTGTACAGAAGAAGATTGGCAGGTCTTTCTTTTAAGGTCTCATGGATGGAAATAAAGCCCTAACCTGTCAGTTAGTAATCCACCATAAAACATTTGCTCCATGACACTAGTCAAGTCTTAGCTTTGTGCAAAGAATCCAGAACAAGAGGTGTCCGTGACTGCCATATTCGACAAGTCAGAAACTTGCAGCGTACCAGGTTCCTTTCCACAACACTGGATTTTGGTGTAAATGTCCTCTTGGCACAGCCTGACTCTGAGCTCTGCTCTACTGACCTGTATCTCATAAATGGAGCCTTATTTGGAGGTTATGACCTCAGCAATGTGACACAACAGAGAAGCTGCAAGGCGGTGACGCCTTCCAGATCCTTAGGCTCTTGTTCTATGCTTTTCCAAATGAGAGGAAATTGGTAAAACTGGTCATGGAGTCATTATCTCCAGAGTAATCTTGTCATTAATGACTAAAACTTGAAAAGGAGCTATGAGATAAATGCCACAAGCAGCGCAGGCCTGTCCCTTCCCACAGGCAGGCTGGTCTTGATCATTTCTTCTCTCTCTGATGGCACATCTCCGCATCCCTGATGGCCAGTCATTGCAGGCTGCTGCCAGCAGATGGCGACACAGTCTCCAGAAGTCACTCTGGGAGAAAGTTTGCATTAACTGCAGGGCAAGCCAGAGGCCCTGTGCACAGACCGCAGACCCCACAGGGGTGTGGACAGATTCCTAAGGTAACCACTTACCACACTGCCACCAGCATCGCCGCGGGCCCCGCCTGCCTCAGTGACAGTAGAGCTGAGGCCAGGTTATCTCTGATCATCAGAACCATCACATTAGAGTTTGGAACAAAGTACTGTCTTCCAAAATCAGAATGTCCTCTCATGATAACGTGACCCCAAGTATGGACCTCCTACCCAGGCAGAGGTGGGAGAAGGGTCGCACCTTCTAGGCACTGTTGCAAAGACTGCTGGGGTTTCTTTGTTTGTTTTGAGCAACCCCACACTTAGCCTGAAATAGTTAAAAATTGGACAGCTGAGCCTCTGCTGGATCTAAAAGACAACAGATCTGTTTTACCTAATCACTTGCTCTCAGCCATCACTCTGAGCTTTACTAGATGTCTATTTTCAATCTCATCCCCCATCTCCAACTTGACCTCAACCATGACTCCCAGACATCTTTAAGCCTGATTTGAAACAGAACCTCCTCTTCAGGCCAAAGGTTAGAGAGAGGATCCCTTGAGCTTTCCTATCCCTCCTGCATAGTCAGGTTTATTTTGGAGAGAACATCTCCAGGATGAGAAGCTACCAGTTCCCTCATTGCCCTTCTGTGTAAACTGTGCAAGTAATGTTTTCCAAAATCCTTTTCAACGAAAAAGGCTACTGGTGGAAAACTGAGGAAGAGAAAATAAATTCTTTCAGTATAGAAAGAATTTTAAAGATAGCCTCCATTCTTTTCTGTATTTGAGTAAGAATTTTATCTTTTTCTTAAAAAAGATTTTTAGCAAGTCAATTTTGGCTATCTCAATCCTTCACGTTCTCTTTTTCATACTTCTCGTTGTCAGGTATGTTTGAGTCAATTTTCTACTCATACTCATTTTAAGTTCCATTCTCCTTCATAACAATGTCGTTATCAAAACCAACAACTCTTTGGCTGCCCTGTTATTCACTGCATTCATCCTGAAACATTTAATTAAACCCTGGGAAAAACTGTACCCTCTGCACATCTGCTTCCATGTCCCTAAAAGTGGCTGGATAAAAACACATAATTACTCTGGTTTGTCTCTCCATAAATGTGTGCACACTGCCTCATGACAACCCTCAGTCCTGCCTCACAACTCACTTCATTTACATGGTTCAGTCAGTCTCCACCCTTTCTCCATCCTTTTCAAGTTTGAGCACCTACTTCCTAACCTACCTTTCCACAAATGCCCTCATTTCTTCTTTCCTGAAAGTTCCTCCCCCAGTCCTCTCCTGCATCCACTGATCCACAGTCTTCTCCATCCCACATTCTCCCTTGCTCTTTCCTGCTGCTATAGATGAGCAGACAGATTTCGTCTCTGAGATCGGTCCTCCTGCTACAATAAAACTGTCCCACACAAGGACATTTCTCAGCTAAGCTATTAATGTTTCCCTCACTTTGGTATCATTCCCATCAGTATGAAACATCATGTTCCAAGCTGTCTTTACTTCCCATCTCCCTCCAGGGACATCCAGTTACCTCCTCTACCTTAAAGCTCACTGAAGGACTTGTTTACAATCACCAAACCCAGACCCTGTCCTTTCCTACTCCCTCGGTATACCTGCATTGAACACCATCTCATATAATGTGCACTACTCAAGGTCACTCATGACTTCCACATTGACAAGTCTAAAGGTCACATTTCAAAACTTGTCTTACCAGATTCCCAGGTAATATTAAACCCATTGGTGACAATTTCCTCCTTGATAGTTTCCGTTCGCTGAGGTCACACTTCTTGGCACACGTCTTGTCTCCCATGTACACTACTTCCTTTCGGACCCACCTGCTGGTTCCTGTTCATTTATACTGCCTCACAGTACAATCTCAGACATACTTTGTTCCCTTTGTCTGCAACACTGATTTCATGGCTTTTCAGTCTTAATTCCCCAGTCCATATCTTTCTGCCTAACTCTGAACATAAATCCAATTTTCTACCTGACAATCACATATGGAAGTCTAATACATACCTCAAAGTTAAAATCCCTGATGCCTCATCAATTTCATCCCTTCCAAGATATTCCTTATTTGAGTAATTGTCAAATATGCCCTTCTAGTGACTCAGCACAAAACTTTGAACCCAGCTTGAGACATCTCACAAACTAAAGAAAAAAACTCAAACCCACTGCCAGCGACAGGATTCCAACTCATCGTGCCCCGAGAGGACATCAGAGAGCTGCCCCATAGCGTTTCCCAGGAGTGTCTTAATGGATTTGAACTGCCATCTTTTTGATTAGCAGCTGTAGTTCTTAACCACTACACTGGCAGCGTTCTCATACTCTGACCAAATTATCAACATATTGTAACTGAAAGAGTTAAAGCGTTGTCCTCCAAAGATGTGATCCACAGGATTAAACTTTCTGCATCCTATCGTACCCAAAGCTCTGAGCTCCTGGTACAGCATTCTATTTAATGGCCAACAGGGATCTTTCTGGTCTTCTGCTCAAGGTCACTTCACCACCCACTGTCTCTCACCCTCCATCCCTGGAACAAGAGCAAAGTTGTACTTAGATAAACTTGATGCATCATACTCTTACACCAAAACACACATCCTAACAGCCATATAGAACACCCATGCACTCTTATATATGTTAAGTAGTTCTTTATATAGCCCTCCTGTTCCTGAATCCTACATAAGTTACCTATCTCATAACCTGTAATTATACCAGAATGCCAACCATGAGGAGTTTGAGTTGAGGCTTAGTCTCTGAGCTGCTTGCTTGTCTTGTTTGCAAGAATGTCTACTTTCTTTTTCTCAAATCCTGGTGTCTCTCAGTAGATTTGAGGGTCACACAGGGCACAGCACACACTCATGGGGTTGTAAATTTGGTAAACCAATTGAGACCAAAATTCTGCTTCTAAATTTGGCCATGCAGAGACATGAAACACCTCTGACAGCTAGGTACAGCTGTCTGTCTTCAGTATTCGTTGGCTAACTTCTTCAGTAGGTGACGGCAGGACAAACTTTTACACCCAAGACTGCCCAGATCCACAGTGACCCTCCTTTTTGAGATTGAGAAACAGACTTTCAATAAGGATCCTAATCTGCTGAGTACTGTGTGAACTATCTAAGAACTTCTCAGGAGGGTCAGTTACTTAAGAACCAGGAGAAAGCCCAAGAGTACCCCTGTTTCTCTCAGCATCTGTGAGGTTGAGGATTATGCCAGTGTGAGCCCAGGAAAACTGCCCTTTCTATCAGAATCTTGAGGTTTGTTTCTAAGAAACCCCTGTTGTACCTGTATCACTGGGGTTCCTGTACTCCTGGTTTTTCTGGTTTCTGGTTGTGGCCGAGGCTCAGGTAGGAAGAAGGCACAAGATTTACTGAAGTGGAGGTCCCTAGGATGTATCCTAACTATTTGGAAGTTTTTAAATATTATTATTATTAGTTATGATCCTAGGAAGGAAACATAGGATAATTTTGTTTCTTTTCTTTTTTCTTGCTGTGCTGTGTAGCCACAATATTAACTGCCTCATGTTGAATCACGATGGTTCCCTAAGATGTAACACTGTTACCCAGTTAGATCAGCTTTGCACTCAGAAAGTCTTTTACAGATTTTAGAGTGTACTTCAGTTTTCTCTAGTATGTAATTTCTGTTTTTAATCTTCTATTGACATCTTTTGATGACCATAAGTGTTTAACTTATGGTTCCCAGTTACCCTGATTCTCTTCTGAGGTTTGTTCATTGTTAGTATTAGTATTCTATTTATGCCAGGAAACCCTGGTGGCACAGGGGGTTAAGTACTTCATTTGCTAACCAAAAGTTCAGCAGTTCAAATCTACCAGGTGCTCCTTGGAAACTCCATGGAGCAGTTCTACTCTGATCTACAGGGTAGCTATGAGTCACAACTGAGTCACCAGCAGTGGGTTATTAATGACATGTATTAGGGCGCTTGGTGTCATCCTTCTTTTTCTTCCGTGTTGGGTTTTGTTTTAGGTGTTAGAGCTAGGTCTTTGATTCATTTCACACTGGTTTTTATGGATAGTGTGTGGTACAGGCCCTGTTTCATATTTTACAGGTGAACATTTAATGTTCCAGTTGAAACATCTAATTTGTTTAAAAGACCAGTGCAAGTACCAGGCTATTATGACTACCAAAGTTGTTCTGAGGTACATTTTTGTTGAGCCTCCTATGTGGTTTTTATTCTTGAATGATACTTTACTTTTCTGGGTCGTCTTTCCTTTCCATATAAAATGGCTAGTCACTTTTTCCATCTCATTAAAGAATGCTATTGATAGTTGAATTTGGGTTGTATTATATCTGTAGATGGCTTTGTGAACAATTTCCATTTCCTCAGTGTTGAATCATCTTATCTATGAGAGTGGTGTATTGTTTCATACATCTATTTCTCTATTGGTTTATTGCAATAATGTTCTGTAGTTTTATTTCTATAGTTCTTTTAAATCCCTGGATAGATCTATTCTTAAGTATTTTGTCTTTCAAGACCTATTATAATTGTTTTCTTTCTGATTTCCATTTCAGTGCTCTCTTTGTTGATGTGCAGGAATCTAACTGATTTTTGTATACTTAGCTTGTATCTGGCAAATATGCTGAAACTTTCCATTGGTTCCAGGAGTTTTCTTGAAGATAGTTTGAGTATTTTGTGAACACAATCATATCATGTGTCAATAAGGATATGTTTACATCTTCATTGCCAAATTGGAAGCACTTCATTTTTTCCTAGCCTAATTGCTTATGCAATGACCACATAGAAGAAAAGGTCTTCTGATCTTCTGCCGTAAAGTTTAAACCAAGAAAATTCTACAAAGCAGTTCTACTCTGTCATGTATACTGTTACCATGGGTTGGAATCCACTCAAATGCACAAGACAAGAAACAATGTTTAGCCAAAGAATGTTTATTACAGTTTTGGAAGTGCAATACCCAAAGTCAGTAGTAGCTTCCACACTGGCAAATCCAATGTTTAATCTCAGTCCTTGTCTTACCACACTCATCAGTGCAAATTAACCCAAAGGTGAAAGCCTCCTCCTGAGAGATCTCCTCTTCCCTGAGATCTATCGTGTCTCACCATGTTGTTTGTAGTCCACTCTGGTCCTTCTCAAACCTTTGGCCGCTTCTTCAAAAATCTTGCCTTGGAGCTTAGTCCCTGGCCCCCTGGTGTTACACATCTGTTCAACATTCATGCTATTGACATCACATTTAAATTGCCAGCTCATATATCTTCTATGAATTTCAGACAGCTAATAATCTTCTTGACACACATGGATGTCTAATCACAGCTCAGAGACAGAATTCCTGATTTTTCTGCCTAAATCTACTATTCCTGTCTAAGTAAATGTCAGTTTTTCCTTTCTAGTTCTTCAGGTGAAACCTTGGAATATTTTTGATGTATCTTTCCCCAGTCCTCTTTGTCAAAGTTATTACCATTCTGTCATCATCTCTGCTTTCAAGTTAGACCCACTGGTACCTCCCACTGCTACTGTTGTGACCAAAGCCCCCATCATCTCTAACCTGGATGATAGTAATAGCCTCATAACTCATGTCTCTCTTATCATTAGCCCCCAGAGAGAGACTGTGACACTGCAAGTCAGACCACAGTCCCTTTTTCAAAGTGTTTTGTACACTTCTGTAACGCTGTCAAACTACAAGTGTGTGTCCCTCATTTTCTTAGTCATCTAGTGCTGCTCTAAGAAAAATACAACTGGATGGCTTACCAAAGAAAAATTTATTCTGCCACTAGAAGTCCAAGTTCAGGCTAGCAGCTCCAGCCCAGCTTTTTTTTCTCTTGTCAACTCTGTGGAAAATTCCTTGTCATCAGTCCCCTCAGTTGAGAAGCTTCGCTGCTTAGAGATCAAAGGTCCAAAGGATTTCCTGTTCCCCAGCATTTTGTTTCTTGGTTGTAGGAGTTTCTCTTGTCTGTCTCCTGTTCTCTCTTCTTTATCTCAAAACCAGTTGATTGGAATTGTAGGTTAATCTCATCGATTCAGTCTACATAGCTGCTGATAATTTCATTAATATCATGGATATAGGATTTATACCACATAGATCACATCAGATGACGGAACGGTGGGCAATCCCATAATAGTAGGAATCGTGACCTCGCCAAGTATATACACATTTCTGGGTGACACAATACCATCTGCTACCTAAGAAAAAGAAGCATGCTGTAAACAAACTCTCTAAGCTGGCCTTGCAACTACATTCTGTGATAAAAGAAAATATGATACAAAAATGTATCTATGTAAGTTCACCTAGAAAAACAAGCAAACTGTAAACCATCTTCCCTAACCAATGCCCTTAAAAGAAGGTGTAAAATAACAATATTTGTTAGATATGACATCAAAAAGTTCTTACCTGCCAGTCCATGTAAGAAAGTCGTAAACAAATTCTGTACTTCTGTAAACTCAATGAGAATGGGAAGAAGTAGAATCTCTCTCTAGATTCTGACACTCTTCAAAGACTGAAGCCTCGTCAGAGACATCACATGAATACATACAGGCCTTTGACAGCAACCCTAATGGACCTTGACCCCAAATAAGCTTTTGATCAAGACTCTCTCCCAAGAGTACTTGTTAATAGTAAATGCATGGAATGTAAAACGTGGGCAGGAGCTGTAGTCTGCGTCAGATCATTAAGTTTGTTCCTTTTTACCAGAATTTGAATTCTGTATCTACTTTCCTCCTGTGCCACTGGGGACCCTCTGTTGTGTTCTCTATCAGGGACCTTGGAAAACACGGCCCCAAACTTTGTGTTAGCTCAGAACTGAAACCATTCCCTAAACCAAATCTTCATAAAAGACTAGACAGGCTAACAAGACATTAAATGATACATCTGAAAAGTGTACCACCTAGCTCCAGTAGATACAGGAGATCAAAGGGCAGCTCCTGTCTGGAGGTCGGATGAGCAGGCACATGAGCAGGCACAATAGAAAAGAAGATAGTTCAATGGGTGCAGAAACATCCAGAATTGACAGGTGGAATGCACTGTCACATCATAGACAGAGCAACGGTGCTCACCAATCAATGTGTGTGTAAATTCTTGTTTGTGAAACTTTTACTGCCAACTATGACTTCAAGTACAATAAGAAATATATATATATATATTTTCTATTCTCATGAATTGTAACCAACCGAAATCAAAGATATCAAAATTGAGTTGGTTTCCACTCACTGCAACACGTGTTTCAGGAAAGATATGAGCTCCATAGGTTTTTCTGCAATGACGTCTTCGTGGAGAAAGACTGCCAGGCTTTTCTTCCACGGCCTCACTGGGTGAGTTCTGACGATCAACTTTTATGTCAGTAGCGCAGTACAAACCATAGGTTCCATACACAGACCTTTAGTAAGTACAACAGGGAAATGAACACATAGCTATATCCATCAAAGGATCTACAAAATCCGTACTTGCCATACTCATGCAGCACTGCCATATTCATAAGAGTACAAAAAGTGAGTTTACAAGATTTTTAAGCACAAGCCTGTGTTCCAAGAATTTCGTATTTTACTCTATTGTTCTTTACATAGATATCCCTTGGCCATACCCTACTCTGAGCTCAGTCCTGGTGACCTGAGCCTCATGAACAGCCACCAAATATAAAAACTCTGGGATCAGTGTAAGTTTTACTGTTACAGTTTTACTGTATTCACAACAAAAGCAGAATGAAAAACATTTTTAATATCTCTGAAGGAGCACCTTTCCTGCGGGTGGAGTCTGAGTACCAGCAAATAAAGAGAAGCTGCATGACCAGAGCACCATGCAGGTTCTCAGGCTCCTGCTCTGCCTGTGTCCCAGGGGAGATGGAGCCTGGAGGTGGAGTTTTCTCTCCAGAGTGACTCTCCTTCTCAGATAGGTCTACAATGAAATTAAATATGAAATAAATGGTACAAGTCAGATGGACCTGTCCAATTGTCCCAGTTGGAGATCATGTTGTTTTGATTTTCCTTCTCTCCCTGGTTGCACAGAGGCTCTGGATCATCCCTGTGTGCCTGACATTTTGGGATCTGGGGAGCAGATACTGCTCAGTATCAGACTCTCTGGCTGTCTCCCCAGGAGGTGTGGTCTCCATTTGCTACAGGGCCTGTAAGAGCCTCTCCTACACTCAGTGGGAACACTACTTGGGCTGACATCAACATAAGCTTGAAAAGGTTCTGGGGGCTGATTGACCACACTTGCTCTATGTCTGTTGTGATGCTGAACAGGTTTCAGCACTGCTTACTGACTAATACAGACCAGAATAAAAAGCCTGATGATCTACTTCTGAAAAATCAGCCACTAAAAACCCTCTGGATCACAACTGTCAGATCCCTTAGGCCACAGGGCTGTCACTAGTCATGGTCTGACAAGATGTTAAGTAAAAAAAAAAAATAAAATAAATTTCTTTGGTGACTAAATTAAAATTGGTGCCTAAGTGATAAATTTAATGAAGAATAGACAACTAATGAAGAATGAAGATGGGAAAACTGTCATGTATTTCTAGAGCAACAGGGTTAAAGAATGAGAGACTGGGCTTTGAAGGAATGAGGTGCACAGACAGAAATGGAGAGGGAGGGAAGGCTGTGAAACGGGAGGCTAGGGCAGGAAAAGTCCTTCAGTGACGTTGACCAGGAAGGCGTGGGAGGAAAACAGGCTTCTCTGCAGGTAAAGTAGAACAGGAACACTATCTTCCATGAGGGAGATTTTCACTGTGAAGGGTCTACATTTAACACTCAGTTAGGTACAGATTTGTGAGGGGTAGGTAATTGCAGAGGAAGGGAAAAGTCCAGGAAACAAAGGAAAAAAATGTGAATCTTTCAGAGTAAAGAAGTTACAAAGAAGAGAGAACTAATTTTTTAGGGTACAAAACTCACTGGAAACATCTCCATATCAGTCATATGATCTATCCACGTGAAACACATAGACTTGTGTGATATGAAAACTCCTGACAAAGTCCGTAAGAGATTTTCAGAGCATTTTTCTTCGATGGTTTACCACGAAAGGGGATCCATAAAGTCCCACATCCCTTAATTTTTCTCCTGGAACCTTAAATATTCTAAGAATTCTCCAGAAGATGTGGCGTTTCGGACAGATTGAGGAAGCCTGCAAATTCAGGGCCAAGCAGAAAGGAAACAGGTGGAACTGAAGACCCACAGGCCTGCAGCCCTGGGGAGGAGGTTTGTGTTCGAGGGTGAAACACTGTGGGAGGAGTGCTATAACCCTGCTGACAATAATAGTCTCCAGCATCTTCAGCCTGGAAGCTGCTGATGGAGAGGGTGAAGTCTGTCCCAGACCTACTGCCACTGAACCGGTCAGGGACCCCAGATGCCCGGTTAGATGCATAGTAGATGAGGAGCTTAGGAGCCTGGCCTGGCTTCTGCTGGTACCAGTGTAAGTTGTTGCTAATACTCTCACTGGCCTTGCAGTTGATTGTGACCTTTTCTCCTGGAGACACAGCCAGAGAGGCTGGAGACTGGGTCAACACAATGTCCCCATGGGCACCTGCAATAAAAGTGGACAATCACTAAGCATAAATATGTACACCCGATTTTTCATATTACTTATTAAGATACACATATTAGCATACAATAGGTTTCATATAATAAATACCAAGTTTTCCCACTATAGTTTAAACTGATTTGTCAACTGTACAAAGATACTACTCCAGAGGGAACGAAGCCGTTTTAATTCTCACCAGAAGCCAAGAGCAACAGGGACGTGAGGAACAGAGTCTGTGGCACCATCTTGCTGCCCCTGCCTGCCTGATGCTCCTCAGCTTACATTGTAAAAGCCTTGTTTATAAGATCTGAACAGTCAGCCTGGGCCAGCAGGGGCCTATGCAAAGCAGTCCGTGAACTGAAAGCAAATTTCGTGGGCAGTGACTTGTGAAACTAACCAGTAGACATTAAAACCCCCTGGGAGCATGGATCCTGGCCCTGATGCTGCCCTTGCCCACAAATCATAACGAAGGTCCACTCTTCAGACACCAGTGGATGGGACTTGGTGATGCAAAGTGACCGTATAATGGATGCAATTTATGGTTCCATGCATCTATGGGATATCATCCTGCTGACCTCTGGCTGGAGGAAGGACAGTGGGTGGTAAGGAGGGGAAAGGAGACTGTTGGTAGGATGAGACATGTATAGAGCAGAGAGGAATAGTGTGCTGTCACTGGGCAGGGAGAGCAGTGGAAGCTGCATATAGGTGGGAATGTACATTTTCACTCGGTCATAATAATAAAAAAAAAACCCACAGTGCTATCATATTAAGTAAAACATTAGAAGTGCCTTAGAGACTCTAATGTCAAGTGGGGGAAAAAAAAAGCCTGTTGCAATCCAGTTCCATTCTAACACAAGGAAACCTTGTTGTTACTGAGTACAACTCGTCCAGGGAGTATAGTTGCCTGCATTGTTTATAGAAGCAGATCTCCAGATTTTTTTCCAGGCTACTTCTAGATGTGTGCAAACTACTAACCATTAGGTTAACAGCTGATCATGAACCACTTGAAGCACTCATGATCTAAAGAAAAGATTCTATGTTTGCTCAGAATAGTTTTAAACGTGTTCAGGCTCCATAAGGGATGGAAAAGTTTCTCCAAATCAAGAGCTTTTTAAAAAAATAATATTAATAATAATAATGATGAAACTAGAACAAAATAGCAAAGAAAAGGGTAGACTACAGAGGTACCCAGGCACCATCTGTTTGTTATGATCAAAGGTTGATACACACACCCATCCACGTGATTCCTTCTGTCTTCTGTATTCTTTTTCCCTTATTTCTTTGTTGAGGTTGATGATCATCTGATCCAGCTGAGATGGGATCATTTGATGTACCACAGACGGTAGCTTGTTAATCTTTAATAACCCAGATACCGCTCACCAATATGGAGTAGTGAAGACTCTCTTAGCAGTAGGCTGGATATGCCAGTTGATCTCGATGTCCCCTGAGAGCATGGCCCCCAGACCCCTGTCCCTGCTACTCCATCCTTCAGATATTAGGCTAAGATTAGAAGAGTTTTCAGTTTATCTTGGATCCCAGTTAAGTTGCTCTTCTTTCTAGTGTATACTATCACTGCTTTCAAACAACCAAGTGTCTATCAGCTATCTAATCTATACGTAACCCTCTCTTTTGCTCCTTCCCCTCCCTTGTAGCCATCAATGAGTCTTTTCTTCTGTACACGAGTTTGTTTCTAAGTCCTTATGTTATGGGTCTTATACAATATTTGTCCTTGTGCCATGGACTTATTTTCCTCAACATAATGTCTTCCAGTTGAAACCAGGTTATGAGATCTTTCCTGAAATCATCATTGTTGTTTATGATTGCATAGTGTTCCACTGAGTATACATATCATAGTTTGTTTATCCATTCATCTGTTGTTGGGCATCTGGGTTGATTCAATTGTTTTGAAATTGTAGTCTGTGCTGCAGTAAGCATTCATGAGCATGTGTCTGCTCGTGTGACTGCCCTTGATTCTGTAGGATATATTCCAAGCAGCAGGATTATGGGATCAAATGATATGTCTATTTCCAGCTTTTTAAGAAAGGCCCAGATTGCTTTCCAAAGAGGCTGTACCATTTTGAAATCCCACCAGCAGTGTAGGAGAGGTCCAGTTTTCCACAGCCTCTCCAGTATTTGTTGTTTTGTTCTTTTTGGATCATAGTTAACCTTGTTGGAGTGAGATGGTATCTCACTGTAATTTTGATTTGGGTTTCTTTAATAGTTAATGATCGTAAGCATTTCCTCATGTGTCTTTTGGCTGTCTGGATATCTTCTTTAGTGAAGTGTCTGCCCATCTCCTTTGCCCAGTGCTTAACTGGGTTATTTATCTCTGTCTTGTTGGTATTTTGCAGTGCCTTGTAGATCATGGAGGTCACGTGTAAATCCGACATATAGTTGCTGAGTATTTCTTCCCATTCTGTAGATGGTCTTTTAATTCTTTTGGTAAAGTCCCTGGATGAACAAAAGTGTTTGATTCTTAGTAGTTCCCATTCACCTATTTTCTCTTGATTGAGCTTTGTTTGTCAGCTATTGAAGTCTACCTAAGTTGTGTTTTAAACCTTTCATTGTTGACCCTATTTTTTCTTGCATAATCTTTATCATTTTAGGGTTGATATTTAAGGCTTTGATCCAATAGGAATTGGTTATTGGGTAAGGTATGAGACATGGGTCTTGTTTCAGTTTTTTGCAGATGGGCAAACAAATTGGCCAACACCATTTACTAAAGAGACTGTGTTTCACTGCAGTTCAGTGTCTTAGGGCCTTTGTCAAATATCAACTCTTCAAAGGAGGATGGTGGCATATCTGGGATCCCAACTCTACTCCATTGGTCTGTATCTTTCTTTTTGTACAAGTACTAGGCTGTTTTGACCACTGTGGCAGTGTAATAGCTTCTAAATTTGGGTAGTGAGAGGCCTCCCACAGTGTTCTTCCTCTTCATTAGTGCTTTTCTTATTTGGAGTTCCTTCCCTTTCCAAACCAAGCTGGTGATTTATTTCTCCTTCTCGTTAAAAAATGACACTGGAAGTTCTATTGTGATTGCACTGTACATTGAGATGGCTTTGGGTAAAATGGATGATTTTACAATGTTAAGTCTTCCTATTCACAAGTGGGGTAGGTTTCTCCAATTATGTAAGTCTCTCTTCATTTCTTGTACTAAGGTCTTATAGTTCTCTTTGTAAAGGTCTGTTATTTCTCAGGTTAGATTTATTCCTAGGTACTTTAGCTTCTTAGAGGCTATAGTAGATGGTATTGATTCGGTGATTTCTTCCTTAATAATCTCATTGTTGGTATAAAAGAATTTTATTGATTTATTTATATTTATCCTATATCCTGAGATTTGGCTGAACTCTTCTATCAGTTTGAGTAGTTTACTTATGGATTCTTTAGGTTTCTTTGTGTATACAATCATATCATCTGCAGATAAGGATGTTTTCACTTCTTTGCCAGTGCTGGTGCTCTTTATTCCTTTGTCTTGTCTGATTACTCTGGCCAGAACTTCTAGTACAGTTTAGAATAGATGTGGTGAGAGTGGGAACCTTCTTTAGCTCCTGTTCTCAAGAAAATTTCTTTGAGTCTCTCTCCATTCAAGATGATGCAGGTGGTTGGTTTTGTGTGATTACATTGAGAAATTTGTCTTCTACTCCTATTTTGATGAGCAGATTTAGCATGACTTGGTGCTGGACTTTGTCAAATGTCTTTTATGCATCAATGGAAAGTTCAGGTGATTCTTACCTTTGGTTCTCTTTATGTGGTTGATCATATTAGTGATCATATTAGTTGGCTTTCTGATGTAAACCAGCCTTGCATCCCATGTATGAGTCCAACTTACTCATGGTGAATTATTTTTTGATATGGTGTTGAGTTCTATTGTCTAGGATTTTGTTGAGGATTTTTACATCTAGGTTCATGAGTGATTTTGGTCTGTAGTATTCCTTTTAGGTGGGATCTTTCCCTAGCTTTGCTTTAGGGGTTCTGCTGGCTTCACATAATGAATTTGGGAGTATTCCATCACTTTCTATGCTGTGAAATAGACACAGTAGTACTGGAGTTAACTCTTCTCTCAAAGCTTGGTAGAACTCTGTGGTGAAGCCATCTGGGCCAGGGCTTTCTTTGGTTGGTAATTTTTTGATGACTTTTCCAATCTCTTCCTTTGTGATGGATTCATTAAGTTGTTGTGATAGTTTTGGCAGGTAATACGAATCTAGGAATTTGTCCATTTTCTCTAGGGTTTTAAATCTGTTAGAGTACAATCTTTCATAGTTTTCTGCTATGATACTTCTGACTTCTGTCGGATCTGCTGAGACATCTCCCTTCTCATGTCTTAGTTGGGTTATTTGTTATGTCTGCTGTTTTTCTTTAGTGATTTTAGCCAATGATTTGTTAACTTTGGTGATCTTTTCAGAAAGAGAGCTTTTGGTTTTATGAACTTTTTCAATTGTTCCTCTATACTCTAATTCACTTAGTTCTGCTTTAATCTTTATTGTCTGTTTTCTTGTGGTGCTCAAAAGGTTCCTCTGTTTCTCTCTTTCTATTTTTTCAAGCTATAGGGTTAATTCTTTGATTTGGGTGTGTTCTTCCTTCTGGATATGTGCATTTATAAAGATAAATTGACCTCTGAGCACTGCTTTGGCTTTTTTCCATAAATTCTAGTAGGATGTGTTTCATCCTCAGTTGAATCCTAAAATTTATTGATTTCTTATATAAAGCACAGCTTATTGAGCAAAGTATTGTTCAGCTTCCATGAGTTCCAATTTCTATCTTAGTATTTTCTGCTATGGATTTAGACTTTCATGGCTTTATGCTCTGAGAAGCTGCTTTGTGATAATGCAATGGTTTGGATTTTGTTGAGATTGGCTTTATTGTCCTAACACATGGTCTACTCTGGAAAATGTTCCACGTGCACTGGAGAAGAAGATGTAGTTATTCACTGATGGATAGAAAGTTCTGCATATGTCAATGATGTCTAATTGTTTAATTGTGGCAATAAGATATTCTGTTTGTTTACTGAAGTTTTTTTTTAGATGATCTGTCCAGTAGTGAAAGTAGAGTGTTGAAGTCTCTGACTATTATTGTGGCACGATCAATCTCATATGTAGTTAGTGTTTGTGCAATTAATTTAAATGCTCTCACATTGGGTGCATATATATTTAATATTGTTCAGTCATGCTTCTGTGTTGAACATTTCAGCAATAAATAGTGGCCGTCCATGCCCATAATGGTAGATTTTACACTAAAATCTATTTTATCAAACATTAATTTTGCCATACCTGTTCTTTGTACCTTGTTAGCTTGGCATATATTGTTCCATCCTTTAATTTTCAGATTTTTTGTATCTTTAAGTCTGGTATGTGTTTCTCACAAGCAATGAAAGGGTGGGTCTTGTCTTTTGATTCAAGATATCACTCCTTGCCTCTTCGCTGGAGCATAGAGACTGCTTGCATTCAGTGTAATTATTGACATGTATGTGTTTAGTGCTGTCATTCTGATGTGATTATTTTTGTGTTGGTGTTTTCTCTGTTGCTCTTAATATCCTGTTGTCAGTCATTCTTCTTTATGTGTTGAATTTTCATGTTTTTCAGTCTTGGTTTTGTGTTCATTGAGACTCCTGTATTACAGTTCTTGTTTTGACATTTTGCATTGTTATTGTGCCTTGCGGCTACCCGTATAATCTCCCTCCATAGTCTGAGTTTAAACCCAATTTTAGCTTCTACAAGTCTTATTAACTTGGTCCCCATCTGAAGGACTACACTGAAGTATATCACTCTTTTTATTATTGTTCTTAATTTATTTTTTATAATAAATGAATAAAGTTTCTAACATCCATCTACTATCTCAACTATGATAATCCCTCACCACCCCTGCCTTTGTAGCCATGAAAGTTATTTTCTTCTGTAAATAATTCTGGTTTTAAGGCCTTATAACAGGGGTCTCATATAACATTTGTCCTTCTGTCACTGACTGATTTCACTCAGCAAAATATTTTCCAATAGAAACCATATTATGAGATGTTTTCTAAAATCTACATTGTTTTATTTTAATCATAGTATAGTGTGTCATTGAGTTTGTAAATCCATTCATCTATTGATTTGCCTCTGAATTGATTCCATCTTTTAGCTATTGTGGACTGTGCTGCAATAAACATTCGTGTACATATGTCTGCTCATGTGACAGCCTTTGTTTCTGAAGGATATATTCAAAGCAGTGAAATTACAGGATCCAATGGTGTATCTATTTCCAGCTTTTAAAGGAAGTGCCCAAGGTTACAAGTTTTCCTAAATACAAGCCAACATTTTGAACACCATGTAGTAGGGCTCGTGTTTTGAGACGACAGTTTCAGGGATCATCTAGGCTAACTGGCAGAACTCCACTTTATTTATTTATTAAAGAAAAGATCCTGCATACTGCTTTGGTGAGTATCATCTGTGGTCTTAAAAGCTAGCAAGCAGTCACCTAAGTAGCATCAGTTGATCAGAATCCACCTGGAGCAGACGAGAATGAAGGACAACAAAGACATGAGGAAAATGTGAGTCCAGTCAACAGAGCATGCTATGTGATCCAGAAACTATTTTGACACCAGATCAGAAGAACTAGATGGCGCCGCCACCACGAATGACTGCCGTGATAGGGAACACAGAGTAAAATCCCTGAATTCTGAAAAGAATTATCCAGTTAAAACTGTACAAAAGGCAGCTGAATACTGTCAGATACGTGCCAGAAAATGAGGCCCCCAGGTTGAAAAACTCCCAAAAGACATGAGAAAGAGCTGCCTCCTCAAAGTAGAATCTACCCTAATGGCCTCAATGGAATAAAGCCTTTGGGACCTTCATTTGCTGATGTGGCACAACTCAAAATGAGAAGAGGCAGCTGCAACTACTCATTAGTAATCAAAACATGGAATACACAAGTATGAATCTAGGAAAGTTAGAAAATGTCAAAAATGAAATGCAGTGCATAAACATCGAAATCTCAGGCATTGGTGAACTGAAATGGACTTGTATTGGCCACTTTAAACTGGACAATCACAAGGTCTAGTATGCCAGGAACAAAAACTTCAAGGAAGAATTATGTTACATTCATCATGAAAAAGAATATTTCAAGATCTCTCTTGAGTTCAATTCTATCAGCGATAGGATAAATTCCATATGCCTGCAAAGATGGTCAGTTAATAGTACTATTATTCAAATTTATACACTAAACACTAAAGTCAAAGATGAAGAAGCTGAAGATTTCTACCATTATCAGCAGTCTGAAATTGATCAAATATGCAATAAGTGTACATGGTGATTAGAGTGTAAAAGTTGGAAACCAGGAGAAGGGCCAGTAGTTGGCAAATACGGCCCCAGTGACAGAAGGGATGTCAAAAATCACATGACAGAATTTTGCAAGACTTCTTCATGGCAAATACCTTTATTCACTAACATAGATGGTGACTATACAAATGGTCCTCACCAGAAGGAATGTGCAGGAACAAAACTGACAGCATCTGTGGAAAGAGACAGTGCAAAAGTTCCATATTAGCAGTCAGAACACGACCAGGTGCTGACTGTGGCACAGACCGTCAACTGCTTATGCACAATTTTAAATTAAAACTGAAGAAAATCAGTACAAGACTATAAGAGACAAAGCTTGACGTTGCGCATATTCAACCTGAGTTCAGAGAACACTCAACAACAGATCCGATGCCTTGAACATTGATGACTGAAGACCAGAAGAGTTGTGGAATGACATGAAAAACATCATCTATGAAGAAACCAAGAGGTCATTAAGAAGACAGACAAGAAAGAAGGAAAAGACCAAAATGAATGTCAGAAGAGACTCTGAAAATTTCTCTCGAACATCAAGTAGCTAAAGCACAAGGAAGAAATGATGAAACAAAAGAACTGAGCAGAGATTTCAACAAGTAGCTCAAGAAGACAAAGCATTATGATGACATGTGCAAAGGCCAGATATAGAAAACTCAAAGGGAAGAACTTAGTCTGCATTTCACAAGCTAGAAGAAGTGAAGCAAGAAGTCAAATCTTAAGCTAGAATAGTGAAGTGTCTTACAGGGAAAATATTAAAAGCCTCAGGAATCATCAAAAGAAGATGGAAAGAATACACGAGTGAGAGACCAGAAAGAGCTAGAAAATGTTCAGCCATTTCAAGAGGTAGAATATGATTATGAACCAATGATACTGAAGGAAGAAGTCAAAACTGTGTTAAAGGCATTGGCAAAAACAAACAACAACAACAAAAAAGAAAAACAAGACTCCAGGAATTGATAGAGTATCAATGAAGATGTTTTGACAAGCAGATGCAGCTCTGGAAGTGCTCACTCATCTACATCAAGAAATTTGGAAGACAGGTAAATGGCTAACTGCTGGAAGACATCATATGTATACCTATTTCCAAGAAAGGTGACCCAACTGAATGTGAAAACTATCGAACAATATCTTTAATACCACACGCATAAAACTTGGTGGGACACAATTCAACCCTTCACGAGGCAGACAATGAGGAATGAATTATGAATCAAAGAAAATGGCAAGTCCTCAAAAATAGAAAGGAACACTTAAAGGTAAATGCCATAGGCATCAGTGAGCTAAAATGGACTGGCATTGACATTGAAAATATCCTAGAGAAAGAGGACATATCACATGAACAGATATGTGCACACCCATGTTTGTTGCAGCACTGTTCAAAACAACAAAAAGATGGAAACAAACCAGGTGTCCAACAATGGACAAATGGATATACAAATTATATAGTCACACAATAGAACACCACACAATGATAAACAGCAATGATGAATCCAAGAAACATATACAGATGAGTCTGAGAAACATTATAGTAAGTGAAATTAATTAGTTGCAAAAGAAGAAATATTGGATAAGACCACAACTATATGAACACTTGAAAAGGCTAAAACACAGAAAAAACATTCTTGAATGGATACAAGGATGGGAAGGAAGAGAGAGGTGTATTCATTAACTAGACAGTAGATAAGAATTACTTTAGGTGAAGGGAAGGATACCACACAATATAGGCAAACTCAGCATGACTTGACTGAACCAAATGATAAGAAGTTTCCTGAATACAACCAAACACTTTGAAGAACAGAGAGCAATGGCAGGGGAACTGGGAACCATGGTTTCAGGGGACATCTAGGTCAACTGGCACAACACAGTTTAATAAGGGAAGTGTTCTGCATCCCACTTAGTTCAATGACATCTGGAATCTTACTAGCTAACTAGCGGCCCTCATATCAGTTGCTCTCAAATGATCTGGGGCAAAGGAGAATAAAGAACATCAAAGACACGAGGAAAATATCAGTCCAAGAGACAGAAAAGACTACATGAACCAGAGATTCCAAAAGTCTGAGACCAAAAGTACCAGATGGGATCCACCTCCCAGAACTGGCTGCCCTAACACAGAACACAACCCAAGATCACTGAAGAAACAGGAGAAAAGTGGCTGCGGAACTCAAATTTTAAAAGAACAAACTTAACGATACGACTGAGATGGGAGGAACTGTGAAAGTCATGGCCCCAGACTCGCTGATAGCCCAGAACTGAAACCATTCCCTCAACCAGCTCTTCCTATAAAACTTAGACAGGATTATAAGACATTAAACGACACTCGTGAAGAGTGTGCCTCCAGCTCAAGGAGATACATGAGACAGAGGGGCAGTGCCTGTCTGAAGTTCAGATGAGAAGGCAAAATAGGAAAGCAGCTGGCAAAATGGACCCAGGAAATTTGGGGTGGAAAAGTGGAGTGTGCTGTCACGTTAGAGACAGAGCAACCAGGCTCACCGATCAACGTGTGCCTAAATTTTTTTATGTGAAGCTAACATAAACTGCAAACTATGACCTCAAATACAAAAAAATGAAGAATATCTTTTGCATCCTCATGCATCAAAACCAACCAAAATCAACCTGTTGAAACTGAATTGATTTTCACTCATAGTGATATGTGTTACAGGAGAAGAGTGAGCACCATAGGGTTTTCTGGGCTGTAATCTTCATGGAGGAAGATCCCTAGGTCTTTCTTGTGATGCCCCACTGGGTGGGTTCCAGCTAGCAACTTATATGTTAGTAGCCCAGCATAAACTAATAGCACATCTAGGGACTTTCAGAACTACAACTGAGAAAGTAAAATACAATTTTGTCCATCAGAAAATTCACAAAAATACTACTTGCTGCATTCATGCAGTATGGCCATATTCAGAAAGTAAAAAACGTGCAGCTTACAAGATTTTTAACTACCAGCCTGTGTTCTAAGAATTGCACATTATGATCCGTGGTTCTTTGCAGAAATATGCCCTGACAGTCCCTAATATGAGCTCAGCCCTGGTGACCTAGGCCTCAGGAAAAGCCAGGAAAGATCTTGGATCAGGGTAAGTTTTGTTATTTATATTCTCAATAAAAACAGAATGAAAAATTAAAATATATATATATATGAATGAGAGCCTTTCATGGGGATGGATTCTAAACAACATTAGATAAGAGAAGTGACAGGACCAGAGCACTATTCAGATATCAGGCTCCCGCTCTGCTGTGTCTCAGATGAGATGGAAAACAGAGATGAAGTTTTTCCTCCAGAGTGATCCTCCTACTCAGACAGGTCTACAATCTGAAATGACACATGAAATAAGTACCATAATCCACACAGACCTGTCTTGTTTTCTTAGTCAAAGACCAATCTGTGTTTGATTTTCCTTGTTCCCCCAATGGCACAGTATCTCTGCATTATCCCTGTGAGCCTGTCATTTTAGGTTCCAGTTCAGTAGGTGCCACAATATTTGGTTGTCTCCCCAGGAAAGAAAGTCTCCATTTGGTGCAGGGGGAACATCACCTACACTGACTGAAACACTACTTGGGCTGCAATCAGCATAAACCAGAGCAGGGACCTATCAGCCTCAGTTACCACATTTCCTCCGTAGGTGTTGTTGGGATGCTGTACAGGATTCAACATCACTTTCAGATTAATATGGATTAGAAAGAAAGGTATGTTGGTCTACTTCTGAAAAAGTAGGCAGTGAAAAACCTGTGGATCACAACAGTCAGATCTCATTGAGCACAGACACGTCACAGGTCAGGGACCCATAAGATGCAACTAACAACAAGAAAGGAGTGTGATTTTCTTCAATCACTAAATTAACGTCAGGCTCCCAAGGGACAAATATGAAGAAGAATTTACAGTTAATAAATAAAGAAGAAGAAAAAGCCGACATATATTTTTAGAGAGATAGGAATAATGAATCGGAGACTGGATTTGCAAAGAATGAATGCCAACGAACGAAATAGAGAGAGGAGGAAAGGACAGTGAAAGGAAAGGTTAGAGAAGGAAAACACCTTCATTAACACGGACCAGGAAGGCCAGGCTGGGAAACAGTATCCATGGAGAGAAAAAGTCACAGGAGAATAGTAACTACCATGAGAGAAATTTTAAATATGGAGGGAACCGGTTTAATATTGGATTAGGTCCAGACTTGTGGGTGGTAATTGCAGAAAAAGGAAATAGTCCAGGAAAACAGGGAATTAAAACAGGAACATTCTAGAGTCAAGAAACCACAGGAAAGAGAGCACTTATCTTTCAGGGTCTAAACCACACTGGAAACTTCTCCAAGTCTGTCCACGTAATCTATCCACGTGAAACATGGACTTTACTATGATGTGAAAAATACTGTCAAAGAATATGAGAGATTTTTAGGGCATTTTGCTCGTATAATTTACCACTAAAAGGAATCTAGAAGTCACAACCCTTAATTTTCACCAGGGTCCTACAAATACTAAGCATTAGAGCATGTGGCTTTGGGGGCAGGCAGAAGAATTGTGCAAGTTCAGGGCTGAGCAGAAGGGAAGCAGCTGGGGTGTGAAGACTCAGAGGTCTGCAGTCCTGGGGAGGAGGTTTGTGTTCGAGGCTGAAGCACTGTGGGAGGATAGCTATTACTCTGCTGACAATAATAAACAGCGGCATCTTCTGCCTGGAAGCGGCTGATGGTGAGAGTGAAGTCTGTCCCAGATCCACTGCCACTGAACCGGTCACGGACCCCAGATACCTGGTTAGATACACGGTAGATGAGCAGTTTCGGAGCCTGGCCTGGTTTCTGTTGGTACCAGTGTAAGTAGTTACTAACACCCTGACTGGATTTGCACTTGAGGGTGACCGTTTCTCCTAGAGATGCAGCCAGAGAGGCTGGAGACTGGGTCATCACAATGTCCCCATTGGCACCTGCAATCAAAGTAGACAATTACTGAGCATAACAGTATGCATACACTTTCCCATGGGCACATTAAAATATGCAATTTATGCAGCCATGTCTAGGGATAGTAGAGATTAGCACATAATTTGTTCCATTTAGCAAATAACCGTCATTCACACCATAGCTTAAAATCATTTGTCAACTGTACAATGCTCTGTACAACTGTACAACTGTACAACAACTGTACAACTACTCTGGAGGGATTGAAGCACGTTGAATTCTCACCAGAGGTCCAGAGCAACAGGGACAGGAGGAACAGAGTCGGTGGCACCATCTTGCTGCTCCTACCTGCCTGACACAGCTCAGCTCACATGGCAAAGGCCGTGTTTATAAAATCTGAGCAGCCAGCCTGGGCCTGGAGGGTTCTATGCAAAGTAGTCAGTGACCTGAAAGTCAATGTCATGGGCAGTAAGTTGTGAAACTAACTGATACACATGAAGAACCACAACATTGTCACAGAGAAATATAATTTTTTGACTAGAAAAGACACACAAGTTTCTTAGAAGCTCTAAAATCACCTGAAACAAACTAACGAAAAAACCCATGAGAACCCATGGAGATACCATGTGTTACAGATTAGAACGGCTCTCCTGGGTTTTCTTGCCTGTGTTCTTTACATAAGCAGATCACCGGGCTTGTCTTACATGGCACCACTACGTCAGCTCAAACGGTCAACTTTTATTTTGGGAGTCGATGACAAACTGCTTGAAGTACCCAAGACCTGAAGAATATCCTCTGTTTTAGCTCACAACAGTTTTAAATGGTTTTAGGTTCAATAAATTGTCGACTAATTTCCGAAGAAAATAATAGTTTTGTGAAATAATAAAAATGCTCAGAAGCATAATAAAGAAAAGGGGATAGATACTATGTGATATTTCTGGCTCAACTTCTGATTTAAAATATATGTATACATATATAGGTAGAAAATATTTGAGCTCCAAACACTTTTGGAAATCCTGGTGGTGGCATGGTGGTTAAGTTTACAGCTGTTCACCATAAAGTTAGAAGTTCAAATCCAGCAAATAGTCCTTGGAAACTATGGGGCAGTTCTACTCTGTTCTATAAATTTGCTATGAGCTGGAATCAACTCGACAGCAGTGGGCTTGATCGGGTTTGGGAAAAGACATTTTTATCCTGAAGGATACTTTAAAGAAATGGCAAACACTTAAGATTGAATTCCAGGGTTATACCGCAGTTAGACAAATGGAAGACAGAGCCAGAAATTAATCCTATCGGAGGTGCTCAGGGACTGGATTCAGTCAAGATCCAGAAGGACTCTAATCACAAAGGAACTATAAACCAAGGATAAAGCAGAAGCTATCAACCCTGCCACAGCTAGGTACTGATGAGATGATTGTAGATTCATTATAGAAACTGACAGGAAAAACCAAACAGGGTTTCCTAATGAAGTTGTGATTGAGCAACAACCTGTCAAGGAGTTGCATTCCAGGTGTGCATGGCCACGGTGTGCATGAAACTTCAATGTTGAAGCTGGTTTAGGGTAGTCCAGCTGGTAGAGCCAACTAGTGGGAGCCTCTCTGGAAGACGACAAACCCATCCTAAAGGTTCAGAATATCTTACCAATTACTTATCAAAGGCCCAAACTGCCACAAACTAAGAAACTCTTAAATCCACGGAAAAAAGAAAATAACTACACCCTTGCTTTCTGAAAGCATGGAGGATATGAAGCGCTTACTGATGAAGATCAATGACAGACTTCAGTATGGATACAACTCACGTAAAGAAAACAGAAACCACTACAACCGCACCAGTAAGTAACATTATGCTAAGTGGAGAAAACATTGAAGTTGTCAGTGTATTTGAATCCACTGTCAATGCCAAGGAAAGTAGCAGTCAAAGAATGAAATGCATTGCATTGAGCAAATTAGCTGTAAAAGGCCTCTTTAAAGTGCTGACAAGCAAAGTTGTCACTAGGAGCTATGGCTGCTAACCAAAAGGTCTGCAGGTTGAATCCACTTGGCGCTCCTTAGAAACACTATGGGCTGTTCGACTCCATCCTATCGGGTTGCTAAGAGTCAGATCAAGTCAATGACAATGTTTTTTTTTCTTTTTTTTAAATCGCTAGGAGGAATAACATGTGCCTGACCAAGTCATGGTATTTTCAATCTTTTCATATGCTTGGGAAACCTGGATGATGAATAAGGAAGACTGAAGTGAACTAGATGCTTTTAAGTTATGCTGTCAAATATCCCATGGACCACCAAAGAATGAACCAATCTGTTTCAGAAGTACAGCCAGAATGTTCCTTAGATGCCAGAATGGTGAGACTTCATCTTTCTTCCTTTGGATGTATTTTCAGAAGGGACCAGTCCTTAGAGGGGGACATGAGTCTTGTTAAAGCAGAGGGTCAGCAAAAAGGAGGAAAACCCTAAATGAGACGGATTGACTTAATGCCTGCAGCAATGGACTCAAGGATAGTGAAGACTGTGAGAATGGCTTAGAACCACGGAACGTTTTGATAGCTATGAGTTGAAACCAATTTGCTGGCACCTAAAAGCAACAGCCTCATGATATGAGTACAAATGTGATGTAACAGAAACAACAGAGAACAGAAGCTGTTCTATTCACACTTCCGACGTGGGCATTATGTGAATTTTTTCTTTTTTTTTAATAAGTAAATGACAATGCAGGAGAATGAAATGGGACACTTTTGATCTGCAAAAGAATCAACTGCACTTCTAGTAGTCAAATGTACACTTACCAGAAATTTAAAATTCATTTGATGAGAGATTACAGCTAGATGGAATAACAAGGACAAGGTTACACTCATCTTGGCCCTACCTGACTATGGGCTCTGTTCTGCTGACCTGATCCTCATAAAGGAGCCTTACCTGGAGGATGTAACCTCAGCAACATCACACAAGAGACAAGCTGCAGGATGGTGATGTCTTTCGTACCCTCAGCCTCTTGTTCCATCCTGCTCCAGTTGAGAGGATGTCTGTAAAACCTGACATAGAGTCATTTTCTCTAGTGTAATCCTGCCATCAATGTCTAAAATCTGAAAACAAGATATGGAATAAATGCCACAAGCAACACAAGCCTGTCCACCTGTCACAGACTGTTTCGGCTTCATCGTTTCTCTGTCCCTGAAGGCACATCTCCGCAGCATCCCTGTGTGCCAGTCATTGCAGGTTACGGCCAGCAGATGGCGACAACACAGCTTCCAGAAGTCTCCCTGGGAGAAAGTTGGCATTAGCTGGAGGACAAGCCAGAGTCCCTCTGCACAGTCCCCAGACACCACAGGTGTGTGGATAGATTCCTAAGGGCCTCATTTATCACACCGCCACCAGCATCGATGGACGCCCCGTCTGCTTCAGTGACCGTGAGCTGAGGCCAAGTTAGTTCTCAAGAACTGCACAATCAACATCAAAGAGTTTCAAACAAAGCACTGTCTTCCAAAATCAGAATGTCCTCTCACGGTAATATGACTCCAAATACAGACCTCCTATCCAGGCAGAGATGCAGGAAGGGTCTCACTTACTAGAAACTGTCACAGAGACTGCTGGGGTTTGTTTGTTTTTATCAACCACACACTTAGCATGAAACAGTTAAAAAAATGGGCAGCTGAGATACTGCTGGTTCCGAAGGACAGCAGATGTGCTGTTCCTAATCACTTCTTTGAAATCTACTCTCAACCTTCACTCTGGGCTTCCCTACATAGTTTTTTTCCGTCCCAGATGACCCCTTCTAACTTGACCTCAACCATGACTCCCAAACATCTTTACACCTGATCTGATACAGAACCTCCTCTGTAGGCCAAAGGTGACAGCCAGGATCCCCTGAGCTTTCCTATCCCTGCTTCACACTCAGGTTTATTTCAGAGAGAATGTATCAGGGATGAGAAACTACTGGTTTCCTGCTTATCCTTGTATGAAAGTAATGCAAGCAATATTTTAACAAACAAAACTACTGGTATGAAATTGAGGCAGAGAAAATAAATTATTTTATTATAAGGAAAAATTTTATAGATAGTCTCCACTCTTTTTGGTATTTGTATGAGTAAGAATTTTACCTTTTTTTTTTTTTAAATGATTTTTAGCAAATCTATTTTGTCTGACTCTGAATCCCTCATGTTTTCCTTCCCCTACTTCTCACTGTCAGGAGTGGTTGAATCAATTTTCTACTCATACTCATTTTAAATTCCAAGATTCTTCTTTATAATAACATCTTCATTGAAACCAAGAATTCCTTGGCCCTTCTCATATTCACCACATTCATCTTGAAACACTTAAACCCTGGGAAAAACTGCGCCTTCCACGTACCTATCTCTATGTCCCTAAAAGCGGCTGGAGAAAAACATAGTTACTCTGATTCTGATCCATCTCACCATAAATGTATGCACACCACCTCACGGCAGTCCTCAATCCTGCCTCACAATTTACTTCATTTACATTCACTCTCTAGCCTTTCTCTTTTTTTCTCAAGTTTTAGCAACCTACCTTTCCACAAATGCCCTTATTTGCTGTTTTCTGGAGGTGTCTCCCTTGGCTCGTCTCCTGCATCAGCTGATCCGCAGCCCTCTCCATCCCCTGTTCCACCTTTCTCCTGCCTACTGCTGTAGACGAGCAGACAACCCTCCTCTCTGAGGTCAGTCCCCCTCCTCCTACACCACTGTACCACACGAGGATATTTCTAAGCTAAGCTGTCAATGTTCTCCTCACTTGGCATCATTCCCATCAGCATGAAACATCGCTTAGAAAAGCTGTCTTTATTTCCCGTCTCTCTCCAGTTACATTCAGTTACCTCCTCTACCTTAAAGCTCACTGAAAGGTTTGTTTCTAATCAGTAAACCCAAACCATCTCTTTTCCTACCTCCTTGGGATCCCACCATTGAGGATGTTAACCTCATTTTCTCATAGAAATAGCACTATCTAAGTCACTCATGACTTCCACACAGACAAATCCAATTGTCACGTTTCAATCCTTATCTGACTGGATCCTCAAGTAGTATTAAACCCACTAGTGACAATCTCCTCCTTAATACATTCTTTTTACAGAGGTCGCACTTCTGGTCACACATCTTGTCTGTCATGCACACTACTCCCTCTCAGATACTTTCTCCGGTTCCGGTTCGTTTCTGCTGCCTCACAGTACAATCTGTGCGTGTCACCTGCTCTTACTGTCTGCCGTGCTGATTTCATGCCTTTTCAGTCTTGATTCTCCAGTCCATATCTTTCTGCCAAACTCTGAGTGCAAATCCAATTTTCTATTTGAAAATTATAAGTGGAAGTCTAACACATACCTCAAAGTTAAAATCCCTGATGCTTCATGAAATTCAGCCCTTCCAAGATCCTTCTTATCTGAGTAATTTTCAAATATGCTCTTCTAGTCACTCAGAATAAAACTTTGAACTCAACTTGAGACATCTCACAAACTAGAGAAAAAAACCTCAAACACACAGCCATCGACTGGATTCTGACTCATAGTGCCCCTATAGGACGTAGTAGAACTGCCCTATAGAGTTTTCAAGGAGTACCTCAATGGATTTGAACCACCATCACTTTGATTAGTGGTGGAAGTTCTTAACCACTACGCTAGCAGGGTCCTCATACTGTGACAAAATTGTCAGTATACTGTAACTGAAAATGTTAAACAGTTGCACTTCCTGAAATGTGTTTCAGAGGATTAAATTTTCTGCATCCTATCTCACCCCAGCCTCCGAGCTCCTAACAAGGCATTCTATTTAATACCCAACAGTGGTCTTGCTGCTCTTCTGCTCAAGGTCACTTCACCACCCGCTGTTACTCACCCTCCATCATTGGAACTAGAGCAATAAGCCACAAAGTTGTCCTTAGACAAACTTGATGTGTCATACTCCTCCCCGAAAACACACATCTTTACAGCCATAGGGCACACCTGTGCACTCCTATACATGTTAAGTAGTTCTGTATATAGCCCTCCTATTCCAGAAGGACACAAAAGTTACCTGTCTCAAAACCTGTAACTGTCCTAGAATGCCAGCTGTGGGGACTTTGATTTGAGTCTTAGTCTCTCAGCTGTTTCCTTGTCCAGTTTACAATAATGTCTACCTTTTGTTTCTCAAAATCCTGGTGTCTCTCAATAGATTTGAGAGTCACACAGGGCACAGCACACCCTCATGGAGTTATAAATTTGGTAAACCAGATGAGACCTAAGCTCTGCTTCTAAGTTCAGCCCTCCAGCTCCATGGAGCACCTCTGGGTGCTGGGCACAAACATCTCTCTTCAGCATGCAGTGGCTAACTTCTTCAGTAGGTGATGGCAGGCCAACTTTCACATCCCAAACTGGTCTCAGACCTGTAGTGACCCTCCTTTTTAAGATCAAGAAACAGATTTTCAAAAAGGATCCTGATCTGCTGAGTACTGTGTGAACTGTTTCACAACTGTCTAAGGAGTTCTCAGGAGAGCCAGTGACTTAAGAACCAGGGGAAAGCCCGAGATTACACTTGCTTCTGTAAGCATCTGAGAGGTTGTGAGTTATGCTAGTGTGAGACCAAGAGAATTGGCGTTTCTATTAGAATCTTGATGTTTGTTCTTAAGAAATTGCTGTTGTACCTGGGTCGCTGTGGTTTCTGTACTGATGGTTTTTCTGGTTTCTTGTTGTGGCCTAGGCTCAGGTAGGAAGAAAGTACAAGATTTACTAAAATGGAGGTCCCTAAGATATATCTAACTAACTGAAAGTTTTAAAATATTATTATTTTAGTTATGATGCTAGGAAAGCAACACAGGATAAATTATTTTTTCTTTTCTTTTCTTTTTGCAGCGCTGCATAGTCACAGTATTAACTGCCTCATGTTGAATCACAAAGGTTCCCTAAGTTGTAACACTGTTCCCCAGTTAGATTAACTTTATACTCAGAAAGTCCTCTATAGATTTTACAGATTATACCTCAATTTTTCCCAGTATGTAACTTCTGCTTTTAATCGTCTGTTGACATCTTTTGATGACCATAAATGTTTACTTTTCAAAAGTTCCCAGTTATCCTGATTCTCTTCTGAGGTTTGTGCATTGTTACTTAGAATTTGTATTCTGTTTGTGCCAGGAAACCCTGGTGGCATAGTGGGTTAAGTGCTACGTCTGCTAACCAAAAGTTCAGCAGTTCAAATCCACCAGGTGCTTCTTGGAAACTCTATAGGGCAGTTCTACTCTGATCAGTAGCTTCGCTATGACTCAGACCTGACTCCATGGCAGTGGGTTATTTATGCCATGTATCAGGGCGCTTGGTGTCATCATTCTTTTTCTTCCATGCTGGGTGTCATTTTAGGTGTTAAAGCTAGGTCTTTGATTCATGTCACATTGGTTTCTGCGTATACTATGTAGAACAGGCCCTGTTTCATATTTTACAGATAAACGTTCAACGTTGCAGTTGAAACATCTAGTTTATTAAAAGACCAGTACAAGTAACAGGCTATTGTGACTACCAAGGCTGTTTGGAGGTAAATTTGTGTGGATTCTCTTATATGGTTTTTGTTCTTTTTTCTTGTTTCTGGATGTGTGCATTTAAAGAGATAAACTGACCTCTGAGCACTGCTTTGGCTGTTTCCCATAGGTTCTGGTAGGAAATGTTTTCATTCTCTTTGGAGTCCATAAATTTCTTTATCGTTGATTTCTTCTATAACCCATGGCTTTTTGAGCAAGATATTGTTCAGTTTCCAGGAATTCTACTTTCTGTCTATGTTTTTTCTGCTACTGATTTTGACTTGAATGGTTTTGTGGTCTGGATTTTGTTGAGATTTGCTTTATGTGCTAACACATGGTCTGTTCTGGAAAATGTTTCATGTGCACTGGAGAAGAAGGTGTAGCTATTTACCGATGGATAGAAAGTTCTGTATATGTCAGTGAGGTCTAGTTGGTTAATTGTGGCAATGAGATCTTCTGTGTCTTTAGTGAGTTTTTTTTCCAGACCATCTGTCCACTATTGAGAGTGGAGTGTTAAAGTCTCCCACTGTTATTGTAGAGTGATCTATCACATTTTTGAGTGTAGTCAGTGTTTCTTTGATGTATTTAGATGCTCTAGTGTTGGATGCATAAATATTTAGTATTGTTAAGTCCTGCTTGTGTAGTGAACTCTTTAGCAATAAATAATGTCCCTCCTCGTCCACAATGGTGGATTTTACATTAAAATCTATTTTCTCTGACATTTGTACTGCCACATGTGCTCTTCTTTGTGTATTGATCCAAGATACTACTCTTTGTCTCTTTACTGGACAGTTCAGTCCAATAGCATTCAATGTAATTATTGATAGGCATGTGTTTAGTGCTGTCTTTGTGGTATGTTTATTTTTGTGTTGATATCTCTGTTGTTCTTATTATTCTGTTCTGGAACATTCTTCCTTATGAGTTGATTTTTCACCTCTTTCAGTGTTGGTTTTGTAGTTGTTCAGACTCCTGTATTACATTCCTTGGTTTGATATGTTACATCTTTATTGTGCTTTTCGGCTACCCCTCTGATCCCCATTAAAAGTCTATGTTTAAACCCAATTTTAACTACTACAAGTCTTGTTAACTTCCTTTCATCTGGAAGGACTATAACTACTGTAGCACATCCCTTGTTTGAATATGATGATATTATGGTTTTCATGATATGATCACTGATTCTTTTCTTTTACTTTTACAGCTTTGATTGAGTTTGGAGCCTTCCCTAACAGTAGGTTTCTGGATGACGTGCCCTGTATTTCTTCCTAAAATATAAAATGAATGGTCTTGTTCTTCTAAGCCAAGAGTTTTTTCAGTATTTCTTGTAGCTTTGGTTTGGTTTTTACTAAGTCTCTGAGTGTCTTTTTATCTGTGAATGTCTTGATTTCATTGTCATATTTGAAAGATAGTTTTGCAGGATATATAATTCTTGGTTGGAAGTTCTTCTCCTTCAAGGCTTTGAATGAGTCATCCCTTTGAATGCTAGTCTCCGTGCTAGAATTGCTTCTGCTGAGAAATCTGACAAAAGCCTCTGAACGTTAGCTTTTCTTTGAGTCTTGCTGCCTTTAAGAGTTTCTACTTGTGTTTCATTTTGTTAAACTTGATTATAATATGTCTTGGAGTCTTTCTTTTGGACTCTATATTGAGTGGCATCTGAGAGGCATCTTGGATATCTATATTCTCTTATTTCATAATTTCTGGGAACTTTTCTGTCAGCAGCTCAGCCACAATACTCTCAGAGTTTTCAGGTGTCCTTCCCTGTTCAAGAACTCCAATTAATCATAGATTGTTCCTCTTCATAGCATCCCACATGCTTCTCAATGCTTCTTCATTTTTCTTGTTTCTTTTTTCTGATTTTTCCTCATAGATGCTGGAGTCAGCAGCTCTGTCTTCCAAGTCAGAAAGACTATTTTCCATTTGTTCATTCTGTTTTCTTGGCTTTGAATGGAGTTTCCTATCTCTTTGATTTTGTTCTTGATCCATTGGATTTCAGACTACTGGTGTTTCATCACATCAAATAACTTGCTTAATTTTTCATTTTGCTCTGCTGCATTTTGCATAGGGTCTAGGAGGGCTCTCTATATAATCCTTTGGCACTGACCCTCCGATAGTTTCAGAAAGGCTCTTCATCTGGGAAGTTCTTTGGATTCTTCTTTTGTGGGCTTTCTGAAGCCAAAAGTTTATTCTTCCTAATGTTCCATTCCAAAGTTTGTTGCCTTTTGGGCATCTGGAGGTTGTTTTATTTCTCTGCTGTTACCTTAACGGGATCTAAAGCTCAGTCTGAAAAGGAAGTTGATCACCAGACACCTCTATGTACTCCAGTGGCTGGGCTCAGTGGAATCCCTGGAGTAACAGGCTCCACCTTCTAATTAACAAAGACACAGCCCCAATTACAGAGTGAAGCCATCAGCTGACTGTATAATGTGAGACAGCAAAGGCTGGAAGAGGTGCTGGAAGCACAGCAGTTACTTCTCTACTGAAATGTAAAAGCTATCTGACAGCTTCCAAAATTAGTCAGGCTTTCAGATGTGCAAGACCTTCTTTCCAGCTGGCAAAGTAAGCACGTCTATATCAAAGACTGCTTTACTGCTGGAAAAGCACTCTCTGGGCAAGCACTGCCTACTAGCCTAGGAATTAGGTCCAGCTGAGGCCTCCGTATAGGAAACTCTGCTTTCCAGTGAATCAAGATGGTGTCACCCACAAGCTCCCCTGCCTGCCTCAGAAAAGGCTATCCAGTGGTGGAGATCTGGAGATTTCGAGACAGAGAGGTCAGGGATGCTGAGTTGCGCAGATCCCAAGTCCAGGCTTTCAAAACGTGGTGACTCTGCTTGCAGATCTCATCAGCAGTGCGTCTGAACCTTCTGTCAATCAAACCTCAGTCTCTCCCACAGGCTAAAACAGAGGAGAAGAAAAAAAAGTTATAATGGCAATTAACCTTCAGTCCACTGAGCTGGCACTTAACAAGGGTGGAGGGTCAGCAAAAGAGAGGATTCCTGCTCAGTGGTATGTAGACCAAATAGACAGCTCTATGCGTGTCCGAGGGCTCGCTAGGTGTCCAGAAGCCTCCATTTAATTATCAATTCAGGGCTTGGTTTCCAGAGTGATTTAGAGAGATGCTTATTTAGTCTGCCATCTTGACTCCATCTCCTGATTTTTATTTTTGAATAGTACTTTACTTATCTGGGCCTCTTTTCTTTCCTTTATAAAATGGCTAATGACCTTTTCTGTCTCATTAAAGAATGCTGTTGATAGCTGAATTTGGGTTGCAATATATCTGTAGATGGCTTTGTGAAGAACTGGCATTTTCTCAGTGTTGAATCCTGCTATCTATGAGCATAATGTATTGTTTCATGTGTGTATTTCTCTATTGGTTTCTTGCAATGATGTTTTGTACTTTTTTTCTGTAGGTCTTTTAAACCCCTAGATTGATCTATTCTTGAGTATTTTTATCTTTCAAGACCTGTTATTAATGTTTTCTTGTTTTTTACCCCCTAATTTCTTTTTCAAAGTTTTCTTTGTTGATGTACAGGAATCTAACTGATTTTTGTACTCTTAGCTTATATCTTGCATCTACGCTGAATCTTTCTATAAGTTCCAGTAGTTTTCTAGAGGATGCTTTGAGTATCTTTAGTACACAGTTATATCATGTGTTAATAAGAACAGGTTCACATCTTCATTCCCAAATTTGAAGCACTTTTTTTTCCTTACCTTATTGCTTACACAATGACTCCATAAGAGATCTCCCACCATACAGTTTCCATCCAAGAAAACTCTATGGAGCAGTTCTACTCTGCTATGTATACTGTCATCATGAATTGGAATTCACTCAAATGCATAAGACAAGAAACAATGTTTAGTCAAAGATTGTTTGCTGTGTTACTGCAAGCGCTCTACCCAAGGTCACTACTAGCTTGCCTACTGATAAATCCAATGGTCAAATTTCAGTCTGCATCTTACCACACCCATCAGTGTAAATTAGCCCAACAATGAAAGCTTCCTCCTTAATACAGTCTCTTCACTGTGCTCTAGCAGGTCTCACCATGTTGTTTGTAGTCCTTTCACATTGCTCCTTCTCAGAACTTTGACCTATTCTCCTCCAAAACTCTTGCCTTAGACCTTAGTCCCTGGTCCCCTGCTATTACATCTGTTCAATATTCATTCTATTGGTGTCAGATATTTCTCAGCCCATATATCTTCCGTGAATTTCAGACAGCTAATAATTTTCTTGACACACATGAAAGTCTAATCAGAACTCAGACATAAAATTCCTGATTTTTCTCCCTCAATCTGCTATTCCTATCTAAGTAAATGCCAATTTTAACTTTCTAGTTATTCACAGTAAAACCTTGGCATATTTTTGATATATCTTTTTCCAAAACTGTTTGCCAAAGTTATTAGCATTTTGTCATCTCTGCTTTCAAATGAGACCCACTGTTACCTCCCACTGCTACTGTTGTGACAAAAGCCCCCATCGTCTCCAACCTGGATGACAGTAATATCTTCATAACTGATGTCTCTTCTATCTTTAGCTCCCAGAGAGAGACCATGAAACTACAAATCAGATCATAGTCCTTATTTCAAAATGTTTGGTATGCTTCTGTGATTCTGTCAAACTACAAGTGCATGTCACTCATTTTCTTAGTCATATAGTGCTGCTCTAACAAAAATACAACAAGTAGGTGGCTTTAACAGAAAAATTTATTCTCTCACTAGAAGTCCAAGTTCAGTAGCCACTCCAGCACAATTCTTTTCTTCTCTTGTCAGCTCTGTGGGAAATTTCTTTACTCGGTCACCTCAGTTGGAAAGCTTCTCTGCATAGGGATCCAAGATCTAAAGGATTTGCTCTTCTCCTGGCTCTTGTTTCTTGGTTGTGTGAGTTCCTCTTGTCTGTCTTCTTGTTCTCTCTTTTTATATCTCAAAAGAGATTAATTGGAATTGTAGATTAATCTCATAGATTGAGTCCATATAGCTGTTGGTAATTTCATTAATATCATGGATAGACTACTTACAACACATAGAAAGATCACATCAGATAACAAAATAGTGGGCAAGCACATAACAGAAATCATGACCTAGCCAAGTATACACACATTTTTGGGTGACACAATACCATATATTACCCAAGAAATAGAAGCATGCTGTAAAAAGCTCTCTAAGATGGCCTTGCAACTACATTCTGAGATAAAAGAAAATATGATAAAAAAAATTCATCTCTGTAAGTTGACCTAGAGAAATATGCAACTTATAAACCTTCTTCCCTAACGAATGGCCTTGAAAGAAGGTAGAAAACAATAGTATTTATTAGCATGACATAAACAAGTTCTTAACTGCCAGTGCACATAACAAAGTCACATGCAAACTCTGTACTTCAGTAAACTCAATGAAAATAGGAAGAGATAGAAGGGCTCACTAGATTCTGATACTCTTCAAAGACTGAAACCCAGCCAGAGATGTAGACTGAAATGGCCACCATTCCTGACTTGTGACACCAACTCTAAGGGACCTTGGCCAAAAATGAGCTTTTGATCACTACGCTCTCCCATGAATACTTGTTAAAAGTAAATGCCTGGAGGGTAAAATGTAGGCATGAGCCATTAGATTAACCCTACATTATCCTCAGAGGAAACCTTGGTGGCATAGAGAGTTAAATGCTATGTCTGCTAACCAAAAGTTCAGCAGTTCAAATCCACCAGGCATTCCTTGGAAACGCTATGGGGCAGTTCTACTCTGACCTTTGCGGTCACTTGAGTCATACCCGACTCAAGAGCAGGGGGTTTATACTATCCCGACGCTCTCCTTCTGAATGAATGCCTTGTGGTCTAAACATTCCAAGAATGTCCCACAAAGAACTAAAGGAGTTTATGCATAAGAAGCTTGGACACTTCCTTACTTCCTTTAAAGTAAAATCCAAAATTATAAAACTCTTACATTTATTATAGCATTATTCAAAACCACTCATGACTCATGGTGACCCTAGGGGCCAGGGTAGAACTGACCCCCAGAGTATTCAAGGAGTGCCTGATCTGACTCGACGTCATTTGGCTGCTTTGGCATTCAAAACTAACCCAAAATACTTAGAGTAGGATAAAACAACCTACACAATGAGGACTCTCATTATATTTTTGGCTTTGTGTCCCACTAAAGCAAATCCAGCTCAGCAATACTGCCAAGTTGTTTCTACAACACTACCTACACTAGTACACAATGACAAGTTCAGAGACCCAATAGTCAGCCTCATATCCCCTAGAAAGTTGACCATAGAGAATGCAAAAATTATTGAAAAGTGTTAATAATGTCACACACAAGTATCACTTTTGTAGGAACACAATTCAATTCTTGACAAGACAGAAAAAGTATAATGAAATATGAATCACAGAGAATGGCAATTTCTCCCAAAAATAAAAAGAAACACTTAAAGATCAATGTCCTAGGCATCAGTGAGCTGAAATGGATTTGTGTGGGTATTGAATATAGCCTAGAAAAATAGGAACTATCACATGAATTCATGTATGACCACTGATGTTTGTTGCAGCACTGGTCACAACAGCAAAAATATAAAACAAGCTAGGGGCTCAACAACTGATGGATACACAAATTATATAGTCATACAATGCAACACTACAAAATGATATGAAACAATGATGAATCCAAGAAACATACATGGATGAATCTGAAAGGCATTATACTGAGTGAAATTAATCAGTAGCAAAAGGAGAAATATTATGTAAGGTCATGATTATAAGAACTCCAGAAAAGGTTGAAGCAGAGAAGAAGACACTCTTGGATGGTTACAAAGGTGGGGAGGAAGGGGGAGGTATATTAATTAACTAGATAGTAGATAAGACTTATTCGAGGTGAGGGGAAGGACAACACACAGTATAGACAAACTCAGAATAACTTGATTAAACCAAAAGACAAGAAGTTACCTGAATACAACAAAAGACTTTGAAGTACAAACAATCAACAACCAGGGAACTGGGGACTATAGTTTCAGGGGACATCAAGGTCAATTGATGTAATATAGTTCATCAAGAAAATATTCTGCACCCCAGTTTGATGAGTGAAATCTGGGACCTTACTAGGTAACCAACAGCCATGTAAGCTGTGTCAATTGATCTGAACTGACCTGGAGCAAAGGAGAATAAAGAACACGAAAGACACAAGGAAAATGTTAGTTTAAGGGACAGAAAAGACCACGTGAACCAGGGATTCCAAATGTCTAAGTCTAGAAGAACCAAATGGTGCCCAGCTACCAGTAAAGGCTTCCCTGACAGGGAACGCAACAGAAGGTCTTCAGTTGAGTGGATACAGAACTCAAATTCTAGTAAAAGGGAACAAACTTAATGATCTAACTGAGACTACAAGGACTTTGCAAGACATGGCCCCACACCCCCTGTTAGCCCAGAATTAAAACCATTCCCTAAACAAACCCTTCATACAAACACTAAACAAGATTCTAAGACATTAAATGATACACATGAAGAGTGTACGACCTAGCTCAAGAGGATATGTGACCAAACGGACAGCTCCTGTCTAGAGGTCAGATGAGAAGGTAGAATAAGAAAGAGGTTAGTTTTAATGGGCACAGAAACGTCCAGGGTAGAAAGGTGGAGTGTGCTGTAACATTATAGACAGAGCAACTAGGCTCACCAGTCAATGTGTATATAAATTTTGGTTTGTGAAACTAACTTTTACTGCAAGATATCACTTCAAGTACAATAAATACGTATATATATATATATTTTGCATTTTCATGAATTGTAACCAACTGCAATCAAACCTATTAAAACTGAGCTGGTTTGCACTCACAGTAACAAGTGTTGTAGGAAAGATATGGGCTCCATAGTGTTTTCTGCACTGAAATCACCATGGAAGAAGATCACCAGGCGTTCCTTCCATAGCCCCACTGGGTGAGTTCTCGTCACCAACTCTAATGTTAGTAGTCCGCTACAAACTATAGGCACCATATATGGACCTTTAGCAGCTACACAAGGGAAATTAACACATAATTCTATACATCAGAGAATCCACAAAAGTATTACTTGCCACACTCCCTTAGTCTGCCATATTCATAGAGTATGAAAGGCACAGTTTACAAGCTTTTTAAGCACAAACCTGTATTCCAAGAATTTCAAATTATCCTCTATGGTTGTTTACATAGATACCCCTTGGCCATATACTACTCTAAACTCAACCCTGGTGACCTGAGCTTCATGAAAGGGCAGAAAAGACAAGAACTTTTGCATCAGTGTAAGCTTCACTATTTGTATTCACAACAGAAACATAATGAAAGTAACTTTTAAAATCTTGGAAGGAGCACCTTTCCTGGGGGTGGGTTCTGAGCATCATCAAATAAAGAGAAGCTGCATGACCAGGGCACCATCCAAGTTCTCGGGCTCCTGCTCTGCCTGTGTCCCAGGTGAGATGGAGCCTAGAGGTGGAGTTTTCTCTCCAGAGTGACCCTCACTCTCAGATGGGTCTACAATGAAACTAAATGTGATAAATGGTACAAACCATACAGACGTGTCCATTTGTCCCAGATGCAAATCACTTTGGTTTGATTCTCCTTCTCTCCCTGGTTGCACAGCGTCTCTGCATCCTCCTTGTGTGTCTGGCGTTTTCAGATCCAGTGGACAGATACTGCTCAGTAGAATCCAGAATTTCCAGCTGTCTCCCTCAGAGGTATCCTCTCCGTTAGCTTCAGGGCCTGTGAGAGCCTCACCTACACTCACTGGGAACACTACATGGGCTGCCATCAGCATAAACCTGAAAAGGGTCCCAGGGGCTGATTCACCACACTTCCTCTATGTGTGTTGTTGTGATGTTGAACAGGATTGAGCAGCACTTGCTGACTAATACAGGCCAGGACAAAAAGCCTGATGATCTACTTCAGCCATTAAAAACCCTCTGGATCACAAATGTCAGATCCCTTGTGCCACAGAGCTGTCACTACTCATGGTCTGACAAGACGGTAACTAAGAACAACAAAAAAAGAATCATAAATTTCTTAGGTGACTGAATTAAACTTGGTGCCCAAGTGATACGTTTAATGAAGAAACAACAACTAATGAAGAATGAAGATGGGAAAGCTGTCACATGTTCCTAGGGTGACAGGGTTAAAGCATTAGAGACCGGCTTTTGAAGGAATGAGGTACACAGAAAGAAATGGAGAGAGGAGGGAAGGGCACTGCAACGGGCAGTTAGAGCAGGAGAAGTCCTTCGTTGACCTTGACTAGGTAGTCTTGGCAGGAAAACGGGATTCTATGAAGGTAAAGTAAGAGAGAAAGACTATCTTTGTGAGAGAGAATTTCAGTGTGAATGGCTCACATTTAACACTCAGTTAGGTGCTGATCTGTGAGGGGTAAGTAATTGTAGAGGAAGGAAAAAGTCCAGGAAAACAAGGGAAAAAATGTAAATGTTTCAGAGCAAAGAAGACACAAAGAAAACAGAACTAATTTTTCAGGGTGCAAAATTCACTGGAAACACGCCATATCGGTCATATGATCTATTCATCTGAAACATGTAGACTTCTATGATATGAAAACTGCTGACAAAGTCTGTAAGAGATTTTCAGAACATTTTCCTTTGAGAGTTTACCACAAAAGTGGATCCAGAATGTCCCACATCCCTTAATTTTCTCCTGGAACCTACAATCTAAGAATTTATCGGAAGATGTGGCCTTTGGGACAGAGTAAGGAAGCCTGCTTATTTAGAGCTGAGCAGAAAGGAAGCAACTGGAACTGAAGACCCACAGGCCTGCAGCCCTGGGGAGGAGGTTTGTGTTCGAGGGTGAAGCACTGTGGGAGGAATAAAACCTTGCTGACAATAATAAACTGCAGCATCTTCAGCCTGGAGGCTGCTGATGGTAAGAGTGAAGTCTGTCCCTGATCCACTGCCGCTGAACCGCTCAGGGACCCCAGATGCCCGGGTGGATGCATAGTAGATCAGGAGCCTAGGAGCCTGGCCTGGTTTCTGCTGGTACCAGGCTAAGAGGTGCTTATTAACATTACTGTAATAAAGACTCTGGCTGGACTTGCAGTTGATGGTGACCGTCTCTCCTAGAGATGCAGCCACAGAGGCTGGAGACTGGGTCATCACAATGTCCCCATTAGTACCTGCAATCAGAGTGGACAGTGACCAAACACATACATATATAGTCATATATTTATGTATATACACACACACAAGTATACAGTCTTTTTCATACACAAGTTCACATACATCTTTTTGCAACAACATCTAGTGACATTACCTATCAGCTCATAACTGGTTCAATTTTACAAATAGTTATCATTTGCAACTATACTTTAAAATTTTTGTCTCTACAAAGCTACTATTCTAGAGGATTTGAAAGACTTTCAGTTTCTCACCAGAGGCCCAGAGCAAGAGGGACGTGAGGAGCAGAGTCTGCGGCACCATCCTGCTGGCCCTGCCTGCCTGATGCAGCTCAGCTCACATGGCAAAGGCCTGTTTATAAAATCTGAGCAGCCAGGCTGGGCCTGGAGGGGCCTATGCAAAGCAGTCAGTGAACTGAAAGCAAACTTCATGGATGGTGGGTTGCGAAACTAACCGCTCTGCATCTAGAGCCAGAAACACTGTCACAGAGTATATTTACTATCCCTAGAAAAGACAGAAGTGACTTAGAAGCAGTGTTTCAACTTAAAACAAGCCAACAAAACACTTCTTTTCATTTCAGCTGATTCCGACTCTGATTCATGAAGAGTTCATGTTCTAAAGAGCAAAACTCCTCCACAGGATTCCCTTGCCTGTGTTCTTTATTAGCCGCACCACCAGGGGTTTCTTTCCTGGTACCACTGAGTGTGATTGTTACCCACCTGTAGATTAGCAGTCAATCACAAACTGTATGAAGCACCCATGGCCTGAAGAGTAGCCTCCGTTTTGACTCAAAAACAGTTTTAAATGGGTTCAGCTTCCACAAACGATGGACTAGTTTCCTTAAATCAACAATTTTGTAAAATTGTAAAAAATACTGAGACAAGAGAGTAAAGGAAAAGGAAGAATATGGGAAAACTTTGCCTAGATTTTCATAAAAATGTGTAGATAGAAAATGTATGAGTTCTAAAGACAATTGTATCCTGAAGGATACTTTAAAGACATTGCAAATGCTTAAAATTGAATTTGAGAGTTATGCAAGGAGGACTGAAATGGTAGATGGGCCCAGAATGTAGCCTTGTGGAAAGTCCTCCTGCACGTTATATTGAGCTATGGTCCAGGAGGGATCTGCTCTCAAAGGAAGTGTGAACCAACAATTAGAAACTGCTAAGAGGGCTCGAAATTCATTGAGGAAATGCATAAAACAAAAACAGTATTTCTGTGTGGAGTTGTGACACAACACCCAGTCTTTAAAGAGATTCATTCCAAGTATGCATGGTCTTAATGCACCTGGAACTTTTCCATTTTGAAATTGGTTTAAGGGAGTCCAACTTGTAGGGCCAACAGGTGGGGAGCCCCTCTGAAATGGGGCACATCCAACACAAAACTTCAGGAAAACTCACAAATATATTTTCAAGGGCCAATATCACCAAGAAGTCAGAGATTCCTGACATACAAAAGAATAACCAGGACAACTTTACATTCTGAAAGCCTAGAGGATTTGAAAGGCTTACTGATGGAGATCAAAAACCATAGCCTTCAGAAAACCAAAAACCCACTGCCATGAAGTCAATTCTGACTTGTAGCAACCCTATAGCCTTCAGTATCAGTTATATCTCAACAGAAAGAAAACAAAAATTCTTACAACCACAGCACAAGACAGCATCACAATAGAAAGAAAAAATACTGATGTGTTCAAAAAATTCATTTTACTTGGATCCACAACCCACACCCGTGTATCAGTAGTCAAGAAATCAAGAGACCTATTTAAAGTGTTAAAGAAAAAAAAAGTGTCACTTTGGGAAATAAAAGTGTGTGACGCAAGACATGGCATTTTTAATCGTCTCATGTGGAAGGAAGAGCTGGATAATAATAAGGAAGTCTGAAAAAGAATTGATACCGTGGCTGGCTGGCTGGCTGGATACATGGATGGCTGTCTCTGTGGATATATGGCTGACTGGGCAGCTGGATAAATGGTGGGCTGCCTGGCTGGATTAATGATTGGATGGCTGGCTGGCTGAGTGGCTGTCTGAGGCTGGCTGGTGGGCTGGCTGATGGGCTGGCTAGGTAAATGGCTGAATAAATGGATGGATAGCTGAATAAATAACTGGTTGGCTGGATAAATGGCTGGCTGGCTGGCCTGCTGGGTGGCTGGCTGCATAAATGAATGGCTAGCTTCATAAATGGCTGGCTGGCTGGCTGGTTGTCTGCATAAATGGCTGGCAGGCTGGCTGCTTAAATGGTTGGCTGGCAGGCTGGATGGATGGTGGGCTGGTCGCCTAAATGGATGGCTCACTGCCTGAATGGATGGATGGCTACATAAATTGGAGGCTGGCTGCATAAGTGGATGGTTGGCTGCATAAATGGATGGTTGGCTGCATAAACGTCTGTGTCTCAATGGCTGGATAGATGGATTGATGGATAAATAAGTGAATAGATACATGTATGAATAGATAGATGAGCGAATAAATAATCAGACAAACAAATAAAAAACAGAGAAAGGAATTGTATATGATGCCTCAAACACGACAAATAGAAAGTGGAGAGTCCTGCTGATTCCACCGTGACTGCATGTCAGTCACAGGACATGGGATATTGAAGACCTCTGTCATTGCCATCCTGTTTCCAAATATTTTTGACTCTGTAAAGTGATCATTAGTACAATTTCCTCAAGAATTATTTCAATAAGGGATTTCATGAACGTAGTTCTTTTCTAAGAAACTGTAACCAACAGAAGCCAATCCTACTGCCATTGAGTTGATTCCAACTCATGGCAACCACATGTGTTACAGAGCAGAACTGAACTCCATAGAGTTCTATGGGCCACGTGGAAGCAGATCACCAGGCCTTTCTTCTGCAGCAACACTGGGTGGGTTCCAACCATCAACTTTCAGGTTAGTGTGTGAGCTCAAACTGTTTGTACCATCCAGGATCTTCAGCATCTACAAGATAACTAAAATATAACTATTTCCATCAAACAATCCACAAAATTAGAATTTGCTATACAGACACTCAAATAATTTTACCGTATTTGAAAGAAAAGTACATCTTATATGATTTTTAACCATAACTCTGTGTTCAAAGAATTTCACCATTATACCCTGTCTTAGTCGCCTGGTACTGCTGTAACAGAAAATACCATGAGTGGAAGGTTTCACAAAGAGAAGCTCTTATTGACACAATCTAGTAAGCCACAAATCCATTTATAAATTGTAAGTCCATTCAGTAAGAGAAATAATCACAGCCAAGTACAGTAAGTCCAAATCCAGTGAGACATCTCAGCAGAGGAACTTTGGGTTCAAAGGACGTGCTCTGCTCTTGGTGTTTCTCTTTTGGTGGTTTGAGGTTCCCGCGCTGAGACCCTCTCACTGGAGTTGGACTTATCCTACTAGACTGTGATGATTTCTCTTACTGAATAGACTTACAATTTATAAATGGTTTTGTAGCTTACTAGACTGTGTCAATGAAAGCTTCTCTTTGTGAAACCTTCCACTCTTGGTATTTTCTCTTAGAGCAGTACCAGGCGACTAAGACAGAATTTGGTACCCGGAGTGGGGTACTGCCCTAACAAATACCTAAAATGTGGAAGCTTTTGTTTTGAAACTGTGAATGGCTAAAAGGAGGCACCCAAGAGAACTGCCAGCACTTGAGAAGGCAGCAGATGGTGAGAAAAGCAGCAGTAGCAGCAAACGGGCAACAGCAGAAACAGGACCCAACCCACAGGGTGAGGATGCTGAATGCCTATATGCAGAAGGCTTCCTGGTAGAATAGGGCAACTTCGGGCCCTTGAACAGGCGAAGCTAGGCTTTCTGATCCATAGAACAAGAAGGCTGAGTGCCTGCCTGCAGGAGGCTACTTGATGGAGTGGGATGCCTCCGGGCACTTGAATTGGTGGAGCTATAGAGCTTTGGAATGCTTGCCCCTGTAGGGCAGATGTGGGCTTGAGGCCCAGGCCATAAGGCCATTGGAAGTAGAAGCTGAGACAAGTGATGAAGACGTGGGGTTGCTGCCCAAGGTTGATGACAGGCTGAGCTGCCTCAGTCTCAGAAGGTATAGCTGTCAAAGGGTAGAGCCAGGGCTTTCTGTGTTTGTGGGAGTGTAATTGCCACTCAGCGGGGCTTAGGGTGCACCTAAAGCTAAGGGGGCAGAGTGCTGTCCAAGTGGACCTGGAAGGCCAAGCTGAAGCCCAGGTGCCTTCACTAAGAATCTGGAGAGTGTGGCCAATACCAAGAGTTCGATGGGAGTGGTTATGAAACATCTCACAGTACACAATAATGTTTTTGAAGCCATGAAGGCTAATGTAATGTGTTCTAATAAACTCTTTGGTGTACGCTATGAATGAAAACTGTTGCTATGCTATGAATGACTATATTTCACATGTTCTAATGATGTGATTTTGGGAGTACCAAAAGGTGGGATGTCATGGATTGAATTGTGTCCCCCCAAATGTATGTGTTGATTTGACTCGGCTATGAGTCCCAATATGGTGCCATTTCTCCCAAGTGCTATGAATCCGGCCTCTGTGATAACTGATGATGGAGAACAGCTGTGCTGGTGGGGCAGGACTCCAGCTACGAGCTTGTAGGGTATGAAGGCGATACGTGAGCAGAGGAAGCTGGGAACCTCACACCACCGAGAGAGAAGCACCAAGAGCAGAGCATGTCCTTTAGACCTGAGGTTCCTGTGCTGAGATGCTCTCACTGGCCTTGGACTCAGCTACCAGACTGTGATAAATTCTCTTACTGAATGGACTTATAACTTGTTAATGGATTTGCAGCTTACCGGACTGTCTCAATAAAGCTTCTCTTCTTGAAACCTTCCACTCATGGTATTTTCTGTTAGAGCAGTACCAGGTGGCTACGGCATACCACTCCAGTGCTTCACCCTAAATTCAACCCTGCTAATAAGAGCCTTGTAAAAAGCTAGGATGGAGAGAAACAGTTGAATCAGTCTATGTCTTATTGTGTGTCTTCTCAACAGCAGCAGCAAAATAAAATTTGAAGAGAAAAAAAACTTACTAAAGAGTCTTTTCTGGGCGATGGGTTATCAGAATGATCTCCCAAATAGAAATTGCTAGATGGTAGCATCATCCAGATGGTGAGCCTCCTGCTCTGGCCCTGATAAGATGGATATTTCTCTCCACCGTGATTGTCCTACTCAGACGGGTCTGCAGTTTGAAATGAGATGTGAAATAAATGCTATAAGCCACACAGGCCTGTCCACTAGTCCAAGCTGAACATCATTTTGGCTTGATATTCCTTCTCTCCCTGATTGCACAGCATCTCTGGATCATCACTGTATGCCTGTCACCTTAGATTCCAGTGGACATGCTTGCTCAGTAGGTGCTGGAATCTCTGGCTGTCTCCCCAGGAGAGAAAGTCTCCATGGGACCCAGGATCAGTCATAGCGTTGTCTACACTGACTGTAAACACTACTTGGGCTGGCGTCAGCATAAATCTAAGCAGGAACCTTGAGCCTCAGTTACCACATTTCCTTCATGTGTGTTGTTGTGACACTGAACAGGTTTCAGTGGTACTTTCAGACTAAGATTAGAAAGAAAGGCCTGGTGATCTACTTCTGAAAAATCTGCAGATGAAAACCCTCTGGATCAAAACCGTCAGATCCCATTGCACATGGAGTTTTCATGAGTCCAGGTCCAGGAAGATGACAGCTAACAACAAGAAAGAACCACGAATGCTTCAGTAAGTAAATTAAACTTGTGTGCTCAAGAAATAAACTTAAAGAGGATATTGACAAATAAGGAAGAAAGAATATGGGAAAGCTGTCACCTATTTTTAGAGTGACAGAATGAATGAATTGGAAACTGGTCTTTCAAAGAACGAGTGCCACTGAAAAAAATGGAAAAAGAAGAAAAGTGCAATGAAGTGGGAGGTTATGGCAGGAATCACCTTCATTGACACTGGCCATGAAGGTCTGGCTTGTAAAAAGGATCCATGGAAGGAAACATGAGGGACAAATACGGAAGGGAGATTTTAAATGTGAAGTGCCCAGGTTTAAGATAGCATTAAGTCCGAGGTTGTGAGGATTAATTATATAGAAGGGAAGAATTCCAGAAAACAAATAATTAAAATGGGAACGTTTCAGACTCAAGAAGGCACAGGGTGGAAAACTTTGATCTTTCAGGATGTAAAACACACTGTAGCCTTCCCTGTGCCAGTCATGTGATGGATTCAATTGAACAGACAGGTTCTTATGATATGAAAACTCGTGACAAAACCTGTAATAGATTTTTAGAGGATGTTTATTACACAATTTACCACAAAATGGTATCCAAAAAGAAGCCACTTGTCTGAATTTTTTTTTGGAAACTCCAAGTCGTCAAAGGAATTAGTCAGAAGATGCGGTCTTTCGGGTGGCAGAGAAAGAGTCCATGGTCAGTGCTGAGCAGAAGAGAAGCAGCTGGGACACAGAAGACCCACAGGCCTAATGCCCCGGGGAGGGGGTTTGTGTTCGAGACTGAAGCACTGTGGGAGGAGTGCCATAGCCATGCTGACAATAATAAACTGCGGCATCTTCAGCCTGGAAGCTGCTGATGGTGAGAGTGAAGTCTGTCCCAGACCCACTGCCACTGAACCGGTCAGGGACCCCAGATGCCCGGTTAGATGCATAGTAGATGAGCAGTTTAGGAGCCTGGCCTGGTTTCTGCTGGTGCCAGGCTAAATAGTTAATAACACTCTGACTGGCCTTGCAGTTGATGGTGACCGTTTCTCCTGGAGACACAGCCAGAGAGGCTGGAGACTGGGTCAACACAATGTCCCCACGGGCACCTGCAATCCAAGTGGACAATCACTAAACATACATATATACACCCACTGTTTCATAGACACATTAAAATAGACAATTTATGATATTACGTATTAGCACAGATTAGGTGCTATTTAGCAAACAGATAAGATTTCCCACTATAGTTTAAACTGATTTGTCAAGTGTACAGAGATACTACTGTAGACAGAGTGAAGAAGTTTTCATTCTCACCAGAGGCCCAGAGCAATAGGGACATGAGGAACGAAGTCTGTGGCACCATCTTGCTGCCCCTGCCTGCCTGATGCAGCTCAGCTCACACTGTAAAAGCCCTGTTTATAAGATCTGAGCAGTCAGCCTGGGCCTGCAGGGGGCCTATGCAAAGCAGTCAGTGAACTGAAAGCAAATTTCATGGGCAGTGACTTGTAAAACTAACCAGTATACATTAAGAACCACAATATTACCACATTAAGTAAAACATTACAACCATAAAAGAGAAGTGACTTAGAGACTCAAGCATCAAGTTAAAAAAAAAAAAAAAGTCTGTTGCAATCCAGTTCCATTCTAACACAAGGAAACTTCGTGTATTACCAACTAGAAATGGTTCAGAGTGTATACTTGCCTGTATTCTTTATAGAAGCAGATAACCAGATTTTTTTCCATGTTACTGCTAGATGTGCTCAAACTGTTGACCTTTAGGTTAACAGCTGATCACATACTGCTCAAAGTGGGCATGATCTAAGGAAGAGATTCTGTTTTTGCTCAAAATAGTTTTAAATGTGTTCAGGTTTCATAAGGGATGGAAAAGTTTCCCCAAATCAAGAATATTTGGAAATAACAGTAATAATAAAACCAGAACAAAATAACAAAGAAAAGGATAGACCATAGGAAATTCCTGCCACAGTATTTTGATGAAAAATTATAAGTACAAAATGTGTGAGCTCTATGGAAACTTTAATTCTAATGGACACTTTAAAGACACAGCAAAGACTTGAGATTGGGTTCCAGGGCTATGTCAGGGAAGACAGGCCCAGAATTGTCCATGTAAGGAGTCCTTAGGGACCCTACATTGCACTAGGGCTCAGGAAGGCTCTAATCTCCTAGGAATGCTGAACCAAAGTGAAAATGGAGCCTATCATGTCCACCACTGTTGGGAACTGATAAGGTGGCTCTAGAGTTTTTATAGAAATGGGCAGGGAAAGACAGAATTTCCTTGTAAAGTTGTGATTGATCACCAACACTTCAAGAAGTTCATTCCAAGTATTCATGGCCTGGGTTTGCTGAGAACTCTTGAGTTTTATTTATTTGTTTATTGTGATTGAGAGAAGTAGTATACAATCCAAGGTAAATTTGCATGCCCACATATCTGCAGTTCCCTCTGGTCTCCTTATCCAGTGACAACAGACTCTTCCTTTCCATTCTATACATGTTGTCTCCTGCTAACAATCTCCTATCCCTTCCTCTTCTCCTTCTCTGCCTTCCAGGAAGAGGCCAGTAGGATGGCATCCTGCAGACATTTAGAACCATAAAGTGGACATACCATACAGTCACCTTGTGTCCCTCAGTCCAATCCATTCTTGCCCAGAGAGTTGACCTCAGTAATGATTAATGATCATGGACAGCATCAGGTCTAAGGGTCATGCTCCCAGGGCAATTCCCAGGCCATCAGACCATCAACTGTGGTCTTTCATTGGAGTTCTTGAGGTGTACCTCTCTTTTATTCGTGTTGCCCGTGGGACCTGACATTGTCCCATAACAGCTGTCATTGGTGGTGGTTGGGTGCCATCTTGTTCTTCTGATTACAGGTTGATACAATCATCCATTCACGTGGATCCTCCTGTCCTCTTTGTCTTTTTCCCCTTATGTCTTTGTTGTCCTGGATGATTATCTGTTCTAGCTGAGTTGGGATCATTTTGTGTACCTCAGATGACAACTTGCTAGCTTTTACGACCCCAGATGCCACTCACCAACATGGAGTGCAGAAGACTCCCTTAGCAATAGGCTAGTTATACCAGCTGGCCTTGATGTCCCCTCAGAGCATGGTCCCCAGACCCCTGCCCCTGCTACTCTATCCTTGCGATATTAGGCTAAGATTAGAAGAGTTTTCAGTTTATGTTGACGTCCAGTTAAGTTGATCTTCCTTTAGTGTGTGCTGCTTTCACCCAGCCAAATATCTATCAGCTATCTAATCTATACCTGGCCCTCTCCCTCTCTCCCTCCCCTTCCTTGTAGCCATCGATGAGTCTTTTCTTCTGTACATGAGTCTGTTTTAAAGTTCTTATAGTAGGGATCTCATACAGTATTTGTCTTGTGCTGCTGACTGATTTCACTCAACATGCTTTCCAGTTGAAACCAGGTCATGCAATGTTTCCTGAAATCACTGCTGTTTATTTAGCATTGCATAGTGTTCCACTGAGTACATGTACCATAATTTGTTTATCCAATCATCTGTTGTTGAGTATCTGTGTTGGTTCCATCTTATTGCAATTGTAGACTGTATTGCAGTGAACATTCATGAGCATGTATCTGTTTGTGTGACTGCCCTTAATTCTGTAGGATATATTCCAAGCAATGGGATTACCAGATCAAATGGTGTATTTATTTTGAGCTTTTAAGGGAGTGCCGAATTGCTTTCCAAAGAGGTTGTACCATTTTGCGATCCCACCAGCAGTGTGGGGGAGTTGCAGTTTCTCCACAGGCTCTCCAGCATTTGTTGTTTTGTGCTTTTTGGATCATGGCCAACCTTGCTGGGGTGAGATCACATCTCAGTGTAGTTTTTTGATTTGGATTTCTTTAGTAGCTAATGATAGTGAGCACTTCCTCATGTGTCTTTTGGCTGCCTGGATGTCTTCTTTAGTGAAGTGTCTGCCCATTTCCTTTGCCCATTGCTTAATTGAATTATTTGCCTTTTTCTTGCTGATAGTTTGCAGTACCTTGTAGATTATGTAAATCAGACATTGATCTGACATGTAGTTGCAAAATATATATTTTTTTCCCTTTCTGTGGGTGGTCTTTTAATTCTTCTGATAAAGTCTTTGGATGAACAAAAGTGTCTGATTTTTAATAATTATCATTTACCTATTTTCTCTTCTGTTGATCAAGCTTTTTTTTTTTTCCAGATTTTGAAATCTGTCTAAGTTGTGTGTTAAATCTTCCATTGTTGATCCTATCTTTTTCTTGCATCATCTTTATCATTTTAGGTTTGATATTTAAGTATTTTATGCGATTTGACTTTTTTTTTTGGTCAGGTGTTACATATGGGTCTTGTATCAAATTTTTTTAGATGGATAACCAATTTTTATAACACTATTTGTTAAAGAGACCATTTTTACCTGTTTACAGTCTTAGGGCCTTTGTCAAATATCAAATGTTTATAGGGATGGTAGCATCTGTGGGATCTCAACTCCATTCTATTGGTCTATGTGTCTCTATTCGTACCAGTACCAGGCTGTTTTGACTACTGTAGCACTGCAGTAGGTTCTAAAGTAGGGTAGTGAGAGGCTGCTCACAATGTTCTTCTTTTTCAAGAGTGCTTTGCTTATCTGGGGTTTCTTCTCTTTCCAAACAAAGTTGGTAATTTGTTTCTCCATCTCATTAAAAAATGTCACTGGAATTTGTATTGGGATTTTATTGTATATGTAGATGTTTGGGGGTAAAATAGCCATTTTCACAATGTTAAGTCTTCCTATCCATCAGCAGGGTAAGTTTCTCAATTTATGTTAAGTCTCTACTAGTTACTAGCAGTAAGGTCTTGTAGTTCTCTTTGTAAAGGCCTCTTATTTCTCTAGTTAGATTTATTCCTAGGTATTTTATCTTCTTGGGGCTATAGTAAATGGTATTCATTTGGTGAGTTCTTCTTTAATAATCTCTTTGTAGATATAAAGGAATCCTACTGATTTACTTATGTTTATATAACCTGACACTTTGCTGAACTCTTCTAAGTAGATCGAGTTGTTTACTCATGGATTCTTTGGGTTTCTCTGTATATACAATCTTGTCATCTGCAAATAGGCATATTTTTACTTCTTCTATGCTGATGCAGATGCTCTTTATTTCTTTGTCTTCTCTGATTGCTCTGGCCAGAACTTCTAGCACAATGTTGAATGGAAGTGCTGAGAGTAATTATCCATTCTCATTTTCAGGGGGAATTCTTTCAGTCTCAGACGATTGTCTTTGCGTGACTGCATTGAGGAATTTCTCTTCTATTCCTATTTTGATGAGAGTTTTTAGTATTAATAGGTGTTTGGTATTTATCAAATGCCTTTTCTGCATCAGTTGACAAAGTCAGGTGATCCTTATCTTTTGTTTTACTTATATGTTTGATCACAGTAACTGTTTTTCTGATGTTGCACCAGCCTTGCATCCCAAATATGAATATAACTTGGTCATGATGAATTATTTTTTGATATGTTGCTGAATTCTATTGGCTAGAATTTTGTTGAGAATTTTTACCTTTATGTTTATGAGTGATACTGATTTCTAGTTTTCCTTTTCTGTGGGATCTTTCCCTGGCTTTGGTATAAGGGTTCTGCTGGCTTCACAGAATGAATTTGGGAGTATTCCATCATTGTTTATGCTGTGAAATAGACTCAGTAGTATTGGAGTTAACTCTTCTTTAAAAGCTTGATTGAATTCTAAGATTAAGTCTTATGGGCCAGGGTTTTTTTTGGGAGATAGTTTTTTGATGACTTTTTCAGTCTCTTCCTTTGTGATGGGTTTGTTAAGTTGTTTTACTCTGCCAGTGATAATTTTGTTAGGTGACATGAATCTAGGAATTTGTCCATTTCCTGTAGATTTTCAGATCTGTTAGAGTACAGTCTTTTGTAATATTCTGTTATACTTTTGATTTTTGCTTGATCTGTTGAGAAATCTCCCTTCTCATTTTTTATTCAGGTTATTTGTTTCCTCTCCTGTATTTCTTTACTAAGTTTAGTCAATAGTTTGTTAATTTTGTTGATCTTTTAAAAAAAACAGCTTTTGGTTTTGTCATTTTTTTCTATTGTTTTTCTATTCTATAATTCATTTAATCTGCTCTGATCTTTATGATCTGTCTTCTTCTGGTGCCTGAGGAGTTCATCTGTTGCTCTCTTTCTACTTGTTCAAGCTATAGGGCTTATTCTTTCATTTGGGTGTTTCTTCCTTCCAGATACGTGCATTTATAGAGATAAATTGACCTCTGAGCACTGCTTTGGCTGTATCCCCTAGGTTCTGGTGGGATGTATTTTCATTCTCATTTGAATCTATACATTTCTGTATTTTGTCCTTGATTTCTTCTATAACCTATTATTTTTTAAGCAAAGTCATTTTCAGTTTCCATGAGTTCCAATTTCTATCAAAGTTTTTTCTGCTATTGATTTTGACTTCTTTGGCTTTATGGGCTGAGAAGATGCTTTGTAATAATGCAATGGTTTGAATTTTGTTGAGATTTGTTTTAAGCCCTAACTCGTGGTCTATTCTGGAAAATGTTCCATGAGCATTGGAGGAGAATGTGTAGTTATCTGTTGATTCATAAAAAGTTCTGTGTATGTCAATGAGTTCTAATTGGTTAATTACGGCAATAAGATCTTCTGTGTATATACTGAACTTTCTTCCTAGATGATCTGTCCATTAGTGAAAGTGGAGTATGAAGTCTCCAAGTACTATTGTAGAGTGATGTAGTTCATTTTTTAATGTAGTCAGTGTTTGTTCAGTTATTTAGATGCTTTAGTATTGGATGCATAAATATTTAATATCATTAAATCCTTCTTGTGTATTGAACCTTTCAGCAATAAATAGTGGTTATCTTTGTACGTGATGGTTGATTTTACATTAAAATCTATTTTATCTGAGATTTATATTGCCATACGTGCTCTTCCTTTTACATTCTTAGCTTGGTATGTATTGGTCCACTCTTTAATTTTCAATTTGTTCATACCTTTAAGTCTGATGTATGTTTCTTGTAAGCAATATATATATGAGTCTTGTCTTTCAATCCAAGATGTCACTTTTTGTCTCTTTACTGCAGCGTTCAGACCATTTGCATTCAGTATAATTATTTACAGGTATGTGTTTAGTGCTGTCATTTTGTGTGTGTTTTTTTCTGTTGCTCTTCATATTCTGTTTTGGGTCATTCTTTATGCATCCAATTTTCATGTTTTTTATTGTTGATTCTGTGTCGATTGAGGTCTCTGTATTACAGTCCTTGTTTTGATGTGTTGCATTGTTATTGTGCTCTGCGGCTACCCCAATAATTCCACTTAATAATCTGAGTTTAAACCCAATTTTAACTTCTACAAATATTATTAACTTCATCTCCAACTGAAAGGGCTATCACTACTCTAGTATATTCCTCTTTTTAATGTGATGGTCTTAGTTTTCATTATAAGTTCACTGGTTCCCTTTTTCTAATGTTGTAGCTCTGGTTGAATTTTGTCCCTGTCCTAACTGAGTAGATTTCTGTATGTTGTGTCTTGCATTTCCTCTTTAAATATGTATTTAAGAGTTTTGTTTTTCTAAGCAGTGAGCTTCTTTCAATATTTCTTGTAGCTTTGGTTTGGTTTTTACAAAGGGTCTGAGCTTTTGTTTATCTGCAAATGTCTTAATTTCATCTTTGTGTTTGAAAGACAGTTTTGCAGGATATATACTTCTTGATTGGAAGTTTTTCTCCTTTCAGGCTTTGAATGTGTCATCCTTTTGCATCCGTGCCAACATCATTTTCTCTGAGAAGTCAGATGAACGTCTTCAAGGCTTCTCTCTGAATGGTAGCTTTACTTTGAGTCTTGCTTCCTTTAAGAGTTTCTACTCATGTTTCTTTTTATTGGGCTTGACTATAATATGTCTTGCTGTCTTTCTTTGGGGTTCTATTTTCTATGGCATTCGATACATGACTTGGATACTTATGTTCTCTTCTTTCATAATTTCAGATAAGTTTTCTCTCAGCAACTCAACAACAGTACTCTGTGTTTTCAAGTATCCCTCTCTGCTCAGGGACTCCAATTAATCATAGATTATTCCTCTTGATAGAGTCTCACATGTTTCTTAGTGCTTCCTCATTTTTCTTATTTCTTTTCTCTGATTTCTTCTCATAAATTTTGGTGTCAGTAGCTCTATCTTCAAAGTCACTAGTTTTAATTTTCAGTTAGTCGGTTCTGCTTGTTTGGCTTTGAATTGAATTGTCTAATTCTGAAATTTTGTTATTGATCTGGAAGATTTCAGAGTGTTGATGTTCCATCAGTTCAAATAGCTTGCTTAATTTTTCATTTTGTTCTGCTGCATTTTGTTTAATCTCTAGGGGGGTCTCTATATAATTCTTTTGTACTGGACCGCTGATACTTTCACAAAGCAACAGACCACTGCCAGGCATTTAAAGAGATAAAATAGGTGATATAACATTATACCTAACTAAAATTAAAATAATAATGTCAGAAAACTATGAAAAATTGTACTCTAATAAATTTGAAAACCTGTAGGAAATGGACAACTTTCTAGAAACACATCACGTACCAAAACTAGCACTAACAGAATTAGGACAACTAAATAAACCCATGAGAAAAGAAGAGATCAAAGAGGTAATTAATGAGTTCCCAACAGTAAAAATCCTGGCCCTGATGACTTCACTAGAGAATTCTACCAAACATTCAGAGAAGAGTTAATATCACTAGTACTAAAGGTATTCCAGAGCATAGAAGAGAATGGGATATTCCCAAATCCATTCTATGAAGACAGTATCTTCCTCACAAAACCCAGTAAAGGCAGGAAAAAAAAAAAAAGAAAAATTACAGACCAATGTCTCTCATGAACTTAGATGAAAAACACTCAACAAAACTGCAGCTACTATAATTCAACAACATATTATAAAACAGATTCACCACTACCAAATAAGATTCATACTACAGATGCAGCTATGCTTCACCATTAGAAAAAACAAAGTAATCAAACACTTGAATTAAAAAATGACAAGAACAATTTGATTTTATTAATTGATTCAGAAGAAGCATTTGATGAAGCCCAGTACACATTCATGTTATAAACTCTCAGCAAATTAGGAATACAAGGGAAATTCTTCAACATAGTAAGGGGCATCTATGCAAAGTCTTGGAAACCCTGGTGGTGCAGTGGTTAAATGCTATGGCTGCTAACCAAGAGATCAGCAGTTCAAGTCCACCAGACACTCCTTGAAAACTTTATGGGGCAGTTCTACTCTGTTCTCTACTGTTGCTACCCATAGGAATCAACTGAATGGCAGCAGGTTTGATTTTGGTTTATGCAAAGTAAACAGCCAATATCATCCTAAATGGAGGGAGTCTGAAAGCACTCCTCTGAGAACAGGAACCAAAGACGCCCATTGTCACTAGTCTTATTCATCATTGTCCTGTTGGTTCCAGCTGGAGCAACTGAGCAAGATAAAGAAATAACGAGCAACCACATTGGTAAGAGAGAAGTCAACGTATTTCCACCTGCAGATGATATGGTCCTACACACACATACACACACAAAAGAAACCAACCTTAAAAAGTCCACAAAAAGACTACTGAAACCAATAGAAGAGTTAAGCAAAGTATCAGGATACAAGATAAACATATATAAACCATTTGGATTCCTTTATACCAACAAAGAGAACATCAAAGAGTGAATCATAAAATCATTACCATTTTCTATAGCCTCCAAGAAGATCAAATACTTAGGAATAAGTCTAACCAAAGATATAAAATACCTATACAAAGAAAACTGCAAGATTCTGCTGTAATAAAACAAAGGAGAACTGTGGAAGTGGAGAAGCCTACCTTGTTCATAGATAAAAAGACTTAACATCATTAAAATATCTATTCTATCCAAAGTTGTCTATTACACTGCCATCATACTCCAAATAGTCTGGTACTAGTACATGAGTCGGATCTGACTCGACGGCACTTGGCTTTGGCAGTACAAAATCAGACACATGGGTCAACACAACAGAACTGAGAATCTAGATATAAGATTAACCACCTTTGAGCAGCTGATACTTGATAAAGGTCCAAAGGTCCTGAACTGGGGAAAACATAGTCTCTTTAACAAGTGGTGCTGTCATAATCGGATATCCATCTGCAAAACTAAGAAATAAGACCCGTATCTCACACCATGCACAAAAACTAAATCAAAATGGATCAAAGACCTAAATATAAAATCTAAAACAATAAAGATTATGGAAGAAAACAAAAAGGAAAAGTTCTGGAAGCCATATTTGATGGCATAAACAGATTACCAAAAATTACTAACAACGCACAAACACCAGAAGAAAAAATAGATAACTGGGACTCCTAAAAATCAGATATTTATATCATCAAAAGACATCACTAAAAGAATGAAAAGACGACCTACAGATTGGGAAAGAATTTTTGGCTACCATGAATCCAATCCACATCAAATCTTCCTAAAGTACGAAACCAGAAACCAAACCTGTTGCCCTCAAGTCAGTTCTGACTCATATTGACCCTACAGAGAAGAAATGTTCCTTTGATTTTTCCAAGGAGTACCCGACAGATTTGAATTGCTGGCTTTCCTGTTAGCAGCTATAGTACTTAACTCCAGGGCCACTGGGGTTTCACCTAATCTACAAGGTACTGGAAAACCTCAACAAGAAAAAGACAACACAATTTTTAAAAAAATGGACAAATGAAATGAACAGGCACTTCACCAAAGAAAACATTCAGGATGCAAACAGATGCGTAAGGAAGTGTTCATGATCATCAACCACTGGAGAAATCCAAATCCAAACTACAATGAAATGTTATCTTACCCCAATAAGTCTGACATTAATCCAAAAACACAAAGTAATAAATGTTGGAGAAGTTGTGGAGAGATTGGACTTCTCTACACTGCTGTTGGGAATGCAAAATGGTAGAACACCTTTGGAAACTGATATTGTTCTTTCTTAAAAAGTTAGAAAGAGAAATACCACATGATTAGCAATCCCTCTTCCTGGAATACATTATAGAGAAATAAGTGCTGTCATCTAAGTAGATACATGTACACCTATGTTTGTTGAAACACTGTCCACAATAAGAAAAAGAGGGAATCAACCTATGCACCCATCAACATATGAACGGGAAATCTTAACATCACATAGTCACACAATGGAATAATGTGCAATGGTAAAGAACAGCAACGATTTTAGGAAAATAGCTCCTATGTAAAATTATTTAGTGAGTGAGATGAATCTAGAAATCTGTCCGTTTCTCCCAGGTTTTCAAACCTGTTAGAGTACAGCCTTTCATAGTACTCTGTTATGATATTTTTTATTTCAGCTGGGTCTGTTGTAACAATGCCCATCTCATTTCTTAATCAGATTATTTGTATCTTTTGCTGTTTTTCTTTTGTAAGTTTAGCCAATGGTTTATCAATTTTATTGATTTTTTTCAAAGAATTAGCTTTTGGTTTTGTTAATTTTTTCAATCATTTTTCTAATCTCTAATTCATTTAGTTCTGCTCTAATCCTTATAATCTGTTTTCTTCTGGTGCCTGAGGGGTTCTTCTGTTGCTCTCTTTCTACTTGTTCAAGCTGTAAGGTTAATTCTTTAATTTGGGCCCTTTCTTCTTTCTGGATGTGTGCAGTTACAGAGATAAACTGACCTCTGATCACTGCTTTTACTGTATCCTATAGATTCTGGTAGGATGTGTTTTCATTTCTCATTTGATTCCATAAATTTCTTTATTTTGTCCTTAATTTCTTCTATAACCCGAGGCTTTTTCAGCAACGTGTTGTTCAGTTTCCATAAGTTTGAATTTCTACCTGTGAATTTTCTCTTATTGATTTCAATTTTTATAGCTCTATGGTCTGAGAAGATACTTTGCAGTAAATCAGTGGTTTGGATTTTATAGAGAACTGCTTTATGAGATAACACATGGTTTATTCTAGAGAATGTTTCATGTGCATTGGAGAAGAAGGTGTACTTATCTACTGATGGATAAAAAGATCTGTACATACTGATAAAGCCAAGTTGGTTTACTGGTGCAATAAGATCTTCTGCATCTTTACTGAGCCTTTTCCCAGGTGATCTATCCATAACTGAAAGGGAAGTGTTGAAGTCTCCAACTATTACTGTGGAGTGATCCATCTCATTTTTCAGTGTTCTCAGTATTTGTTCAATGTATTTAGGTGCTCTGATGTTAGGTGCATAAATATTTAATATTGTTAAGTCCTGCTTGAGTATTGACCTTTCAACAACAAATAGTGACTTTCCTTGTCCACAACAGGACAAATTTCCAGATTCATATCATGCACCAAGATTATCACAAGGAGAAATAAATCAAATTAGCAAATCTATTACAAAGGAAGAGATTGAAAAAGTCATCAAAAATCTACCACCCAAAAAAAATCCTGGCCCAGATGGCTTGACTGAAGAATTCTACCAAACTTTTAGAGAAGAGTTAACTCCAATGCTATTGAGGTTATTTCACACCATAGAAAGAGATGGAATACTTCCAGAATCATTCTATGAAGCCAGCATAACCCTGATACCAAAGGCAGGGAAAGATCCAACAAAAAAAGAAAATTACAGACCAGTTACACTCATGATCCTAGATGTAAAAATCTTCAAAAAAGTCTAGCCAATAGAATTCAACAGCATATAAAAAAATAATAATTCATCTTGATCAAGTTGGTTTCATTCCAGGGATGCAAGGCCAGTTCAACATTAAAAAAAAAAGTGTAATCAACCATATTAATAACACAAAAGATAAGAATCACCTGATTTTGTCAATCGATGCATAAAAGGTTTTTGACAAAGTTCTACACCCATTCATGCTTACAACTCTCAGAAAAATAGGAATAGAGTGGAAATTCCTCAATGCAATCACTAGCATCTATGCAAACCCAACTGCCTTCATCATCCTGAATGGTGAAAGACTGAAAGAATTCCCTTTGAGAATGGGAACTAGACAACGATGCCCACTCTCACTACTTCTATTTGACATTGTGCTAAAAGTTCTAGCCAGAGCAATTAGACAAGACAAAGACATACAGGGCATCCATATCAGCAGTGAAGAAGTAAAAATCTCCCTCTTTGCAGATGATATGATTGTTTATACAGAGAATCCAAAGGAATCCATAAGTAAACTACTTGAACTAATAGAGTTCAGTAAAGTATTGGGGTACAAGATAAACATAAGTAAATCAGCAGGTTCCCTGTATACCAACAGTGAGATTATTAAAGAAGAAATCATCAAATCAATTCCATTTACTATAGCCCCCAGGAAGACCAAATACTTAGGAATAAATCTAACTAGAGAAGAGATCTTTACAAAGAGAACTACAAGACCTTACTACAAGAAACTAAGAGAGTTACATAAATGGAGTAATCTACCCTGCTCATGGATAAGAAGACTCAACATTGTGAAAATGTCTATTTTGCCCCAAACAATCTGCTTATATAATGCAATCCCAATTCAAACTCCAGTGACATTTTTTAATGAGATGGAGAAACAAATCATCATCTTTGTTTGGAAAGGGAAGAAACCTCAGATAAGTAAAGCACTACTGAAGAAGGAGAACACACTGGTAGGCCTCTCACTACCTGACTTTAGAACCTGTTCCACTGCCACAGCCTGGTACTGGTACAAAAAGAGACATATAAACCAATGGAACAGAGTAGAGACTCCAGAGATGCTGCCATCATCTTATGAACAGTTGATATTTGATGAAGGGCCCAAAATTTTAAACTGGGGTAAGAACAGTCTCTTTAACAAATGGTGCTGGAAAAATTGGATATCCATCTGCAAAAAACTGAAACAAGACTCATATCTCACACCTTATACAAAAAACAACGCAAACTGGATAAAAGACCTAAATATCAAATCCAAAACGATAAAGCTCATCCAAGATAAAATAGGATCAACAATGGAAGTTTTAATACACAGTGTAGACAGACTTCAAAATTTGACAAACAAAGCACATTCAACAGAAGAGAAAATAGAGAAATGGGGATTACTAAGAATGAAACATTTTTGCTCATCCAAAGACTTGTTAAAAAGAATTAAAAGGCCACCTACAGAACGGAAAAAAATATTTGGCAACTCCATGTCAGACCGATGTCTGATCTCCATAATCAATAAGGTATTACAAAATAGCAACAAGAAAAGGATAAACAATTCAATTAAGTGATGGTCGAAGGAGATGGACAGACATTTCTCTAAAGAGGATATCCAGGCAGCCAAATGATACATGCAGAATTGCTCACAATTATTAGTTAGTAAAGAAATTCAAATCAAAACTACAATGAGATACCATCTCACCCCAACAAGATTGGCCATGACTCAAAAAACACAAAACAACAAATGCTAGAGAGGCTGTGGAGAAATTAGAACTCTCCTACACTGCTGGTGGGATTGCAAAATGGTACAACCTCTTTGGAAAACAGTCTGGCGCTTCCTTAAAAAGCTGGAGGTAGATATACCATTTGATCCTGTAATCCCACTGGTCAGAATTTAGCCTTCAGAAACAAAGGTTGTCACACAAACAGACACACGTACACGAATGTTTGTTGCAGCACACTCCACAATAGCAAAAAGTTAGAATCAACCCCAATGCCCATCAACAGATGAATGGATAAAGACACTACAGAACATATACTCAGTGGAACACTATGCTATGATAAAAAATGACAGTTTCAGAAAGCATCTCATAACATGGTCTCATTTGGAAGAGATCATGCTAAATGAAATCAATCAGTGTGAAAAGGACAAATTTTGTAGAGAGCCCTGTTATAAGGACTTAACAAGAGAATTATCCATAGAAGAAAATGACTGTATTGGCTACATGGGTGGGTGGAGGCTGAGTGTTTATCATGGATAAGATAGTTAATAGATGTTAGGAATTTTATTCTTTTATTGTAATTAATAAAAATTAAAAAGTTAAAAAAGAAAAGAAAGGAAAATGTTCTGCATCCCACTTTGTTCAGTGAAATCTGGGATTTTACTAGCTAACTAGTGGCCCTATAAGATGTATCAGTTGCTCTCAACTTACCCAGGGCAAAGGAGAATAAAGACCATCAAGACATGAGGCAAATATTAGTCCAAAAGACAGAAAAGACTAGATGAACCAGAGATTCCAAAAGCCTGAGACCGGAAGTACCAGATGGGGTCCAGCTACCAGAATTGGCTGCCCTAACACAGAATGTAACCCAAGATCACCAAAGAAACAGAAAAAAGTGGCTGCAAAACTCAAATTCTAGTATGAAACAAACTTAATGATCTGACTGAGATGGGAGGGACGCTGAAAATCACAGCCCCCGTCTCGCTGTTAACCCAGAACTGAAGCCATTCCCTAAACTAGCTCTTCATACAAAGCCTAGATAGGATTATAACACATTAAATGATACTTAGGAAGAGCATGCATCCAGCTCAGGTAGATACATGATTAAAAAAGGGGCAGTACCTGTCTGGAGTTCAGATAAGAAGGCAGAATAGGAAAGAAGCTGGCTCAATGGACATAGGTAATCAAAGTTGGAAACATGGAGTGTGTTGTCGTGTTATAGACAGAGCAACTAGGCTCATCAATCAATGTGTGCACAAATTTTTGTATGTGAAACTAACAAACTGCAAACTATCACTTCAAATACAAAAAAAAGAATATATTTTTGCATTCTCTTGGGTTATAAGCAAACAAAATCAACCTATTAAAACTGAGCTGATTTTCACTCATAGCAACATGTGTTACAGGGGAGAAAGGAGCACCATAGGGCTTTCTGGGCTGCAATCTTCACAGAAGATCAGTAGATCTTTCTTGTGATGCCCCACCAGGTGGGTTCCAACTTTCAACTTTTATGTTAATAGCCCAGCATAAACTAATAGCACATCTAGGGACCTTCAGAGCTACAACTGAGAAATTGAAATATAATTTTATCCATCACAGAATTCACAATAATACTACCTGCCACATTCATGTAGCATGGCCTTATTCAGAGAATATAAAAAGGTGCAGCTTACAAGATTTTTCACTATCAGCCTGTGCTCTAAGGATTGCACACTATGCTGCATGATTCTTTGCATAAATATCCTCTTGCCATACCCTACTCTGAGCTCAGCCCTAGTGACCTAAGCCCCATGAAAAGCCATAAAAGATAGAAACTCTTGGATCAGGGTAAATTTTGCTATTTATATTCTCAACAAAAACAGAATGAAAAATTTAAAAAGAAAGTCTGTGAATGAGATCCTTTCCTGCGGATCAAGTCTGAAAAACACCAAATCAAAAAAAAAGCTGCGGGACCAGAGCAGCATCCAGATATCAGACTCCTGCTCTGCTGTGTCCCAGGTGAGATGGAACCAAGATAGAGCTTTTCCCTGGAGTGATTCTCCGACTCAGATAGGTCTACAGTTTGAAACGAAGCATGAAACAGGTGCAGTAAGCCACACAGGCCTGTCTAGTTTTCTCAGCCGAGGACCACTCTGTGTTTCATTTTCCTTGTCCCCCTGGTGGCACAACATCTCTGCATTGTTCTTGTGAGCCTGTCATTTTAGGTTCCTGTTCAATAGGTACCAGAATGTCTGTTTGTCTCCCCAGGAAAGAAAGTCTCCATTTGCTACAAGGGGAACATCACCTATACTGACTTAAATGCTACTTGGACTGCAATCAGCGTCAACCTGAGCAGGGACCTATCAGCCTCAGTTACCACACTTCTTCCGTGTGTGTTGTTGGGATGTTGAACAGGATTCGATGTCACTTTCAGATTAATACAGATTAGAAAGAAAGATCTTTTGATTTACTTCTGAAAAGCTAGACAGTGACAAAACTATGGACCACAACAGTCAGATCCCACTGAGCATGGGGATGTCATAAATCAGGGACCCACAAGGTGCCAACCGACAACAACAAAGAAGTATGATTTTCTTCAGTCCCTAAACTAAAATTGGGCACTCGAGGGATAAATTTCAAGAGAAATTTACAATTAATGAAAAAAGAGCAAGAAAAGCTGACATAACATTTTTATTGTTTTTTATTATGACTGAGTGAAAATATACATTCCCATATAAATTTATATTCCCACCTATATGAAGCATCCACTACTCTCTCTGCCTGGTGACAGTACACTATTCTTCTCTGCTCCATACTTGTCTCATCCTCCCAACGGTCTCCCTTCCCTTCCTCTCCACCCACTTCCCTTTCTCCAGTCAGAGGTCGGCAGGATGATATCCTACAGGTGCATACAACCATAAAGTGCACCCAATATATAGTTACTCTTCGTCGCTAAGTCCAATCCCTTGCTGTCAGAAGAGTGGACCTTCATTATGATCCAAGGGCAAGGGCAGCATCAGGGCCAGGGGCCATGCTCCCAGGGGAACCCTGATGCCGCTAGACCATCACCTGTGGCCTTTTAGTGGAGGTCTCACGGTGTGCCCCTTTTTATTCTTGTGCTGCCAGTGAGACTCAACTTTGTGAGCTCCATCTCGGCTATCACTGATGGTGGCCATGCACCATCCGGTTCTTCCGGTCCTAAGTCGGTGTAGGCACCCACTCATGTGGGTCTCTCTGTCTTCTGGGTTGTCATTTTGGTCCTGGTGAGCATCCGCTCCTGTTGAGTTGGGACCATTGGCTGTGTCCTCGATGGCAGCTTGGCAGCTTTTAAGACCCCAGATGTCACTCACCAATGTGGAGTGCAGGGAGTGCTCTTAGCAAAATGCTAGTTGTGCCAGTTGGCCTCAATTTCGCCTAAGAGCATGGTCCCCCGCCCCCCGCCCCAGCTACTCTGTCCTTGCATTATTGGGTTGTGACGGGAGGAGTACTCAAGTTATGTTGAAGTTCACTTAATATTGTTCTTGTTTCTAATGTCACCGATTTCACCCAACCAAATTTCTACCAGCTATCTAATCTGAACCCTTCCCCCTTCATCCTCCCTCCCTCCCCTCACTTGCAGCCATCATAGAGTCTTTTCTTCTATGCATAAGTCTGTTTTTAAGTTCTTATCATAGTGGTCTCATACAATATTTGTCCTTTTATCTCTGACTACTTCCACTCAACATGATGTCTTCCAGTTGAAATCAGGTTATGAGATGTTTCCTGGAATCATCGTTATTCTTTATTATTGCATAGTGCTCCATTGAGTATATGTACCATAGTTTACCTATCCATTGTTCTGTTGTAGGACATCTGGGTTAATTCCATCTTTTTGCTATCATGGACTGTGCTGCGATAAACATTCTTGTGCATGTATCCATTAGTGTGAAAGGCCTTGATTCTGTAGGATATATTCCAAGTAGTGGAATTACTGGGTCAAATGGTATATCTCTATCGATTTATTTAAGGAAGTGCCAGATTGCTTTTCAAAGAGACTGGACCACTTTGCAACCCCAAAAACTGACATATATTTTTAGAGTAACAGGGGTAATGAATTAGAGACTAGACTTGCAAAGAATGAATGCCACTGAAAGAAATGGAGAGAGGAGGAAAGGACAGTGGAGTGAAAGGTGAGGGCAGGGAAATACCTTCATTAACACCAACCAGAAAGACCAGGCTGGGAAACAGGATCCATGGACAGAAAAAGTCAGAGAAGAATAGTAACTACCATGAGGGAAATTTCAAATGTGAAGAGAACAGCTTTAACAATCGATTAGGTTCAGAGTTGGGGTCGGAGCTGTAATTTCACAAAAAGGAAATAGTCCAAGAAAACAAGGAAATAAAATGGAAACATTCTAGAGTCAAGAAACCACAGGAAAGAGAACACAGGTATTTCAGGGTCTAAAACACACTGGAAACTTCTCCAAATCAGTCATGTAATCTCTCCATGTGAAACATGGACTTTCCTATGATGTGAGAAATACTGGCAGAGACTATGAGAGATGTTTGGGGGTATTTTGCATCTACAGTTTGCCATCAAAAGGAATCCAGAAATCACAGCCCATGATTTTCTCCAGGGTCCTACAAATACTAAGAATTAGTCAGAGGATGTGGCTTTTGGAGCAGGTACAGAAAGTAAGCCAGTTCAAGACTGAGCAGAAAGGAAGCAGCTGGGGCACAGAAGAGTCAGAGGCCTGCAGCCCTGGGGAGGAGGTTTGTGTCCGAGGCTGAAGCACTGTGGGAGGAGTGTCATAAGTGTGCTGACAATAATAAACTGCAGCATCTTCAGCCTGGAAGCTGCTGATGGTGAGGGTGAAGTCTGTCCCAGACCCACTGCCACTGAACCGGTCAGGGACCCCAGATGCTCTGCTGGTTGCATAGTAGATGAGCAGTTTAGGAGCCTGTCCTGGTTTCTGCTGGTACCAGTTTGAGTAGCTACCAATACCCTGACTGGATTTGCACTTGAGGGTGACTGTTTCTCCTAGAGACGCAGCCAGAGAGCCTGGAGACTGGGTCATCACAATGTCCCCACTGGCACCTGCAATCAAAGTGGACAATTACTGAGCATAAATGTATGCATATCCTTTCCCATGGGCACATTAAAATACACAATTTATGCAGCAATGTCTAGAGATAATACATATCAGCACATAATTGTTTCCATTTAGCAATCCATCATTTCCCAACACAGCTTAAAATCATTTGTCAACTGTACAGTGATACTACTCTGGAGAGACTGAAGCACTTTGAATTCTCACCAGAGGCCCAGAGCAGCAGAGACAAGAGGAACAGAGTCTGTGGCACCATCTTGCTGCTCCTACCTGCCTGACACAGCTCAGCTCACATGGCAAAGGCCCTGTTTATAAAATCTGAGCAGCCAGCCTAGGTCTGGAGGGGCCTATGCAAAGCAGTCAGTGACCTGAAAGTCAATTTCATGGGCAGTGAGTTATGAAACTTACTGATGTACATGAAGAGCCACAATGTTATCACAGAAAGTATAATTTTATGACACAGAAGTGACCTAGAAACTCTAAAATCAACTTAAACAATCTAACAAAAAGCTCAGGAGAACTCATGGAGATACCATGTGTTACACAGTAGAACTGCTCCCCTGGGTTTTCTTGCCCGTGTTCTTTACACAAGCAGATCACCAGGCTTATCTTACCTGGTACCACTAGGTCAGTTCAAACGGCTAGCTTTTGCATTAGGAGTTCGTGACAAACTGCTTGAAGCACCTGTGATTTGAAGAATATCTCTGTTTCAGCTCAGAATAGTTTTAAATGCTTTTGGGTTCCATAAATGGTGGACTAATTAACAAAACAAAAGTTTTGTGAAATAATAAAAATAATAAAGAGAAGGGGATACTATCTGACATTTTTGCATCAAATTCTGATTTAAAATATATATATATTTAGGTAGAAAATATCTGAACTCTAAATACTTTTGGAAATCCTATTAGTGGCATAGTTGTTATGTGCTGCAGCAGTTAACCGTAAGGTCAGAAGTTCAAATCCAGCAGGCACTCCTTGGAAACTCTATGTGGTAGTTCTACTCTGTCCTGTATATTCACTATGGGTTGGTATCAACTCGGTGGTAGTGGGTTAGCTTTGGTTTTGGTAAAGACACTTTTATCCTGAAGGATACTCTAAAGAAACGGCAAACACTTAAGACTGAATTACAGTGTTATACCACAGCCAAACAAATGGAAGACAGAGCCAGAAATTTATCCAGTGGAAAGGGCTCAGGGATCCTGTTGAGATATGGTACAGAAGGGCACTAATCTCAATTTAAGTGTAAACCAAAGATAAACTGGAAGCTATCGAGCCCAACACAGCTGGCAATGAGATGACTGTAGATTCATTGTAGAAATACACAGGAAAAAACAAACTGGTTTTCCTAACGAAAATGTGATTGAACAACTAGCTATTGAGGAATTGCATTCCAGGTGTGCACGGCCACGGTATGTACGGAACTCTTCAATGCTGAAATCAGTTTGAGGTAGCCCAATTGGTAAAGCCGACTAATGGGAGCCTCTCTGGGAGAGGACACACCCGTCCTAAAAGTTCAGAAAATCTCCCCCAAAATTTTTCAAAGGCCAATACCACCAAGAAGTAAGAAATCCTTAAATCAAAGGAAAAAAGGAAAGTATAACCTTGCTTTCTTAAAGTACAGAGGATTTGTAGCACTGACTGATGAAGATCAGCAACAGACTTCAGTATGGATACAACTCACATAAAGAGAAAAAACACTACAGCTGTGCCAGTGAGCAACATTATGCTAAATGGAGAAAATATTGAAAGTGTGAATGTACTTGGATCCACAATCAATGCTGAGGAAAGTAGAAGTCAAAAAATCAAATGTATTGTGTTGAGCAAATTAGCTGCAAAAGACCTTTTTAAAGTGTTGAAAAGCAATGATGTCACTAGGAGCTATGGCTGCTAACCAAAAAGTCAGCACTTCAAATTCACTTGGTGCTCTTTGGAAGTGCTGTGGGCAGTTCTGGAAACCCTGGTGGTGTAGTGGGTTAAGTGCTACACATCTGCTAACCAAGAGGTTGACAGTTCAAATCACCAGACACTCCTTGGAAACTGTATGGGGCAGTTCTACCCTGACCTATAGAGTCACTGAGTCAGACATGACTTGATGGCAGTGAGTTTGGTTGCCAGCTAGCCAAGTGCCGTCGAGTTTGGTTAGTTTATATATATATGTACATATACATATATATGCATGGGAGAGCTGGAGAACGAATAAGGAAGATTGAAGAACAACTGATGCTTTTAATTTATGCTGTTGAATAACCCATGGACTGACAGGAAATGAACTGATCTGTTGCAGGAGTATAGCCAGAATGTTCCTTAGATGCCAGGTTGGTGAGACTTCATCTCTTTTCCTTTGGACATATCTTCAGGAGGGACAAGTCTGTGGAGGGGGACATAAGTCTTGCTAAAGCAGAGGATCAGCAAAAAGAAGGAAAACCCTAAATGAGACTGATCGACGTAATGACTGCAGCAACGGGCTCAAGGGTAACAAACACTGTGAGGATGACTTAGAGCCAGAGAACTTTTTGTTCAATTTTAAATATGGTACTCATGGGTTGAAACCAATTTTCTGGCACCTAAAAACAGCCACAAGATACTTTTACAAATGTAATGTAGCAGAAACAATGGACAACAGAAGCAGCTCTGCTCACACTTCAGATATGGGCATGATGTGACTTTTGTTTTCTTAATAAATCCATGACAACAGCACAGAAAATTAAAAAGGTACATTTCAGATCTGAAAAAGAAGCAACCGCAATTCTAGAAATAAAATTTCCATTTACCAAAAATTTAAAACGCATTTGATGAGAGATTACACAAGTAGACTCGATGGAATAAGGGTGAGGTTTACCCTCACAACCAAACCCAATCCAAAATTAATGAATTAAAAATTGTGTTCAATAGCTAACACCCTCAGCTCCAACTTCACCAAAAGTGGCCTCACAACAAGAAAAACAAACAAAAAAGCCTGGCTATCTACTTCTGACAAATCAGCCATTAGACAGCACTGTGGTTCACAGTTCTACTCTGACATACCATGCTCACATAAGTCAGAATCAACTCAACAGCAAACAGCTTTTAATTTGACAGAGGAAGATTGGCAGGTCTTTCTTTTAAGGCCTCATGGCTAGAAATGAACCACTAAGCTGCTGGTTAGTAATCCAGCACAAAACATTTGCTCCAGGACACTAGTTAAGTCTCAGTTTTGTGCAAAGAATCCAGAATAACAGGTGTTCATGACTGCCATATTTGACAAGTCAGTCAGAAAAGAGCAGCCCACAAGATTCCTTTCCACAACCCTGGCTCTTGGTGTAAATGTCTCCTTGGCCCCATCTGACTCTGGGTTCTGTTCTGCTGACCTGACTCTCATAAATGGAGCCTTATCTGGGGTTTGGAACCTCAGCAACATCACACAGAAGAGAAGCTGCTTTGGTGACTCCTTTCAGATCCCCAGGCTCTTGTTCTATGCTGTTCCCAGATGAGAAGATATTTCTAAAAAACAGACATGAAGTCATTTTCTCTACACTAATCCTGCCATTAATGTCTAAAATTTGAAAAGGAGATATGAAATAAATGCTACAAGCAACACAAACCTGTCCACCTATCACAGATAGTACGTTCTGTCTTGATCATTTCTTCTATCCCTGATGGCACATCTCCGCAGCATCCCTGTGTGCCAGTCATTACAGGATGCTGCCAGCAGATGGCGACAACACAGCTTCCAGAAGTCTCCCTGGGAGAAAGTTTGCATTAGCTGAAGGGCAAGCCAGAGTTCCTCTGCACAGACCTGAGACACCACAGGTATGTGGATAGATTCCTAAGGCAATCAGTTACCACGCTGCTACCAGCATCGACGGGGGCCCCGTCTGCCTCAGTGAATGTGAGCTGAGGCCACCTTCAACTCTCATCATCAGCACCGTCACACCAAAGAGTTTAGAACAAAGTACTGTCTGCCCAAATCAAAAAGTCGTCTCATGATAATGTGACCTCAGATATAGACCTCCTACATCGGACTCGACGACACTTGTCTTGGCTTGGACCTAGGCAGAGATGGGGCAAGGGTCCCACTTACTAGGCACTGTCATAAACACTGCTGGGGTTTATTTGTTTTTATCAATCCTACACTTAGCATGAAATAGTTTAAAAAAATGGGCAGCTGAGCCCATGCTGTTTCCAAAGGACAGCAGATCTGCTTTTCCTCATCACTTCTTTTTAATCTACTCTCAGCCCTCACTCTGGACTTCTCTACATAGTAATTTTCAGTCCCATCTGACCCTCTCTAACTTGACCTCAACCATGACTCCCAAACACTGTTTACACCTGATCTGAAATAGAGTCTGCTCTCTAGGCAAAGGTTAGAGCCAGGATCCCCAGAGCTTTCCATTGCCTCCTGCGCAGTCAGCTTTTTGTCAGAGAGAACATAGCGGGGATGAGAAGCTACTAGCTCCCTGCTTGTCCTTGTATGAAAGCAATGCAAGCAATATTTTCCAAAAAACATTTAACAAAAAAGACTACTGGTATAAAATTGAGGAACAGCAAATAAATTATTTTATTACAAAGAAAAAATTTAAAGGTAGTCTCAAGTCTTTTCTATATTTGTGTAAGAATTTTATCCTTTTCTTAAAAAAGGCTTTTAGCATTGCTGTATAGCCACAATACTAAGTGGATCATGTTAAATCCCAATGCTTTTCTAAATTGTAACACTAATCCCTAGTTGAAACAATTTTGCACTAAGAAAGTCTTCTATAGATTTTACAGATTACACCTTATTTTTCCCAGTATGTAATTTCTGGTTTTAATCTTGTATTGACATCTTTTGATGAGAGTTTTAGAAGTTCCCAGTTATCCTGATTCTCTTTCGAGGTTTGTGTATTGTTAGTTATTAGGATTTTATGCCAGGAAATCCTGAATGCATAGTGGGTTAAATACTACATCTACTAACCAAAAGTTCAGCAGTTCAAATCCACCAGGTGCTCCATGGAAACTCTGGGAGGCAGTTCTACTCTGAACTATAGGGTCACCACGGATCAGACCTAATTCGATGACAGTGGGTTATTTATGCCATATATTATGATGCTTGGTGTCATCTTTCTTTTTCTTCCAAGTTGGGTATCATATTAGGTGTTATAGCTGGGTCTTTGATTCATTTCACATTGTTTTTTATGTGTAGTGTGTGGTACAGGCCCGGTTTCATATTTTGAGATGAACATCTAATTTTCCTGTTCAAACACCTGATTTGTTAAAAAGACTGGTACAAGTACCAGGCTATTATGACTACCAAGGCTGTTTGGTGGTACATTTTTGTGGAGCCTCCTATATGGTTTTTATTCTTGAATAATAATTTGCTTATCTGGGGCCTCTTTCCTTTCTATATAAAATGGTTAATGACTTTTTCCATCTTGTTAAAGAGTGCTATTGCTAAATGAACTTGGGTTGCATTATGTCTGTACATGGCTTTGGGAAGGATTGCCATTTCCTCAGTGTTGAATCATCCTGTCTACGAGTGTGGAGTATTGTTTCACACGTGTATTGCTCTATTGCTTTCTTGTGATAATGTTTTGTAGTTTTCTTTCTGCAGTTCTTTCAAATCCCTGGATAGATCTATTCTTACTGTTTTATCTTTCAAGACTAATTGTAAATATTTCACCCCCCCCCCCACTCCCGGTTTCCTTTTCAAAGTTCTTTTTGTTGATGTGCAGGAATCTGTTTTTTGTATGCTTAGCTTGTGTTTTGTGTCTATGCTGAATCTTTCTATTAGTGCCAGTAGTTTTCTTGAGGATGCTTTGAGTACTTTTTGTATGCAGTCATACCATGTGTTAGTAAGGACAGGTATACATCTTCATTTCCAAATTGGAAGCACTTTTTTTTTGTTCTTGCCTTATTGCTTATTCAGTGACTCCATGGAAGAGAAGGCTTTGTGATCTCCTGCGTAAAGTTTACAACCAAGAAAGCTATGGAGCATTTCAACTTTGTCACGTATACTGTCACCATGAGTTGGAATCCACTCAAATTCATAAGACAAGAAACACCAATGTTTAGGCAAAGAGTGCTTGTTGTGTTATTGCAAGTGCTCTACCTAAGATCGCTATTGGTTTCCACACTCGCAAATCCAGTGATCAAATCTCGGTCATCTTACCACACTCATCAGTGTAAATCAACCCAAAGGTGAAAGTCTCCTCCTCAATACAGTCTCTTCACTGAACTCTAGCTTGTCTCACCATGTTGTTTATAGTCTATCCACACTGCTCCTTCTCTAGCCTTTGGCTGGTTCTTCTCCAAAAATCTTGTCTTAGAGCTTAGTCCCTGGCCCCCTGGTGTTACCCATCTGTTCAACACACTATTAACAACAGATTTAAATTGCAGCCCATGTATCTTCCGTGAATTTCAGACTGCTAATAATCTGGTTTTTTAGATTTTCTTTTATGATTGAGTGAAAATGTAAATTCTCATATAAATTTGCATGCCCACCTATGTGCAGCTCCCGTTGTTCTCCCTGCCCAGTGACAGCACACTCTTCCTCTCTTTTCTATACATTTCATATCTTCCTAACGATCTCCTATCCCCTCCATTTCACCCTCTCCCCAATCTCCAGTAAAAGGTCTGCTGGATGACGTCCTATAGATGCGTAGAACCATAAAGTGTACACATGATATGGTCACTCTATGTTGCCAAGTCCAATCCATTTCTGTCTGAAGAAGAGTTTACCTCAATTATGATTTATGGACAGGGGCAGCATCAGAGTCAGGGTCCACGCTCCCAGGGAAACTCCGAGGCCCCTGGACCATAAATTGTGGTCTTTTAGTGGAGATCTCAAGGTGCACCCTTTATTAATCTTGTGTTGCCAGTGAGACTCAACTTTCGAGCTCTGTCACGGCTATTGCTGGTGGTGCCCAGGCACCACCCTGTTCTTCTGGTCACAGGTCAATGTAGTCACCCACTCATGTGGATCTCTCTGTCTACTGCGTTCTCTTTTCCCCATGTCATTTTGGTCATTGGTAGTCATCCATTCCTGCTGGGTTGGATCCATTTGGTGTATCTCAGATGGGAGCTTGGCAGCTTTTAAGACCCCAGATGCCTCTCACCAATGTACAGTGCAGAAGACTCTCTTAGCAAAATGCTAGTTGTGCCAACTAACCTTGATTTCCCCTGAGAGCATGGTCCCTGGCCCCCCACTCCAGCTACTCTGTCCTTGCAATATTGGGTCATGATGGGAGGAGTAATCATGTTATATTGAAGTCCACTTAAAATTGATCTTTCTAATGTGTTCCGTCACAGATTTCACCCAACCAAATTTCTATGAACTACCTGATCTATGTCCCACCCTCTGTCTCTCTCTCCCTCCCCATCCTTGAAGCTGTCAGAGTCTTTTCTTCCATGCATGTGTCTGTTTTTAAGTTCTTATCGTAGGGGTCTCATTCAATATCTGTCCTTTCATCACTGACTACTTTCACTCAGCATAGTGTCCTCCAATTGAAACCAGGTTATGAGATGTTTCTTAAATATCATCATTGTTCTTTATCATTGCATAATGTTCCATTGACTATATATACCAAAGTTTACGTATCCATTCCTCTGTTGTTGGGCTTCTGGGTTGATTCCATCTTTCTGCTATTGTAGACTGTGCTGCAATAAAGATTCATGCACATATATCAGTTGGTGTGAATGCCCTTGATTCTGTAGGATATATTTCAAGCAGCGGAATTATTGGGTCAAATGGTATCTCTATTTCTAGTTTTTTGAGGAAGTGCCAGATTGCTTTCCAAAGAGGCTGTACCATATTGCAATCTCACCAACAGTGTAGGAGAGTTCCAATTTCTCCACAGCCTCTCCAGCATTTATTGTTTTGCATTTTTTGGATCATGGCCAACCTAGTATCTCATTGTAGTTTTAATTTGAATTTTTTAATACCTAATGATTGGGAGCATTTCCACATGTTTTTTGGCTGCCTGGATCTCCTATTTAGAGAAGTGTCTGTCCATCTCCTTTGTCCGTCACTTAATTGGATTATTTATTTTTTTCTTGTTGATATTTTGTAGTACCTTATAGATTATGGAGATCAGAAGTCTGTCTGACATACAGTTGCCAAATATTTTTTCTCATATTGTAGGTGTTCTTTTAATTCTTTTGGTAAAGTCTTTGGATGAACAAAAGTGCTTGATTCTTAGTAGTTCCCATTGATCTGTTTTCTGTTGGGTTGTTTGTGCTTTGTCAGATTTTGAAGTCTGTCTAAGTTGTGTATTGAAGCTGCCATTGTTGATATCATTTTTTCTTAGATGAGCTTTATCATTTTAGATTTGATATGTACATCTTTTATCCAGTTTGAGTTGGTTTTTGTATAAGGTGTGAGATATGCATTTTGTTTCATTTTATTACAGATGGATGTCCAATTGTGCTAGCACCATTTGTTGAAGAGATTGCTTTTATCCCCGTTGAATGTCTTAGAGCCTTTGTCGAATATCAACTGTTCAAAGGAGGATGGTGTCATCTCTGGGGTCTCAACTCTGTTCCATTGATCTGTCTGTCTCTTTTCGTACCCGTACCAGGCTGTTTTGACTACTGTGTCAGTGTAATAGTTTCCAAAGTTGGGTAGTGAGAGGCCTCTCACTGTGTTCTTCTTCTTCAATAGTGTTTTACTTATCTGGGGCTTCTTCCCTTTCTAAACAAAGTTGGTGATTTGTTTTTCCATCTCCTTAAAAAAGTCACTGGAATTTGTATTGGGATTGCATTATATTAGTAGATTGCTTTGGGTAAAATAGACATTTTCACAAAGTTCAGTCTTCCTATCCACAAGCAAGGGAGGATTCATCATTTACGTAAGTCTCTCTTAGTGTTTTGTAGTAAGATTTTGTAGTTCTCTTTGTAAAGGTCTGTTATTTCTCTGGTTAGATTTATTCTTAGATATTTTATCTTCTTGGGGGCTATAGAAAATGGTATTGATTTGGTGATTTCTTCTTTAATAATCTCATTATTGTTTTTAAAGCAATCCTACTGATTTACTCATGTTTATCTTCTATCCTGAGGCTTTTCTGACTCAGCTATCAGTTTGAGTAGTTTACTTATGGATTCTTTAGGATTACCTGCATATACAATCATATCATCTGCAAATAGTGAGATTTTTATTTCCTCTTTGTCGATGCAGATGCCCTTTATTTCTTGATCTTGTCTAATTTCTCTTGCTAGAACTTCCAGTACAATGTTGAATAGAAGAGGTGAAAGTGGACATCCTTGTCTAGTTTCTGTCCTCAAGGGGAACTGTTTCAGTCTCTCTCCATTCGGGATGATGTAGGCAGTTGGTTTTGTATAAATGGCCCTCATTGCATTGAAGAGTTTGCTGTCTATGCCTATTTTGCTGAGAGTTTTGAGAATGAGTGAGTGTTGGACTTTATCAAATGCCTTTTCTACATTAGTGGACAAAATCAGGTGATTCTTGCCTTTTGTGTTATTTATGTGGTTGATCACATTAATTGTTTTTCTGATGTTGAACAGCCTTGCATCCCTGGTATGAATCCAACTTGGACATGATGAGTTATTTTTTTGATGTGTTGTTGTATTCTATTGGTGAGTATTTTGTTGAAGATTTGTGCACCTAGTTTCATGAGTGATATTGTTCTGTAGTTCTCCTGTTTTGTCATGTCTTTCCCTGGCTTTGGTATCAGGATTATGCTGGCTTCATAGAATGAATTTCGGAGTATTCTATCCCTTTCTATGCTGTGAAATAATCTCATAGTATTGGAGATAACTCTTTTCTAAAAGTTTGGTAGAATTCTGTGGTGAAGCCTTCTGGGCCAGGACTTTTTTTAGTTGGTGGTTTTTTTAATGACTTCTTCAGTTTCTTCCTTTGTGATTGGTTTATTGAGTTGTTCTGCTTTACCTTGTGATAATTATGGTAGGTAGTATGAATTAAGGAATTTGTCCGTTTCCTCTAGGTTTTCAAATTTGTTTGAGTACAGTCTTTCATAGTATTCTGTTATGATATTTTTGATTTCTGTTGAATCTGTTGTGATGACTACTCTCATTTCTTATTTGGATTACTTGTTTCCTTTCCTGTTTTTCTTTAGTAAGTTTAGCCAATGGTTTGTCAATTTTGCTGATCTTTTTGAAAAACCAGCTTTTGGTCTTTTCAATTTTTTCAGTTGTTTTTATATTTTCTAATTCATTTAGTTCTGCTCTAATCTTTATGATGTGTTTTCTTCTGGTGTCTGAGGGGTTCCTCTGTTGTTCTCACTCTACTTGTTGAAGCTGTAGGGTTAGTTCCTTGTTTTGGTTTCTTTCTTCCTTCCAGATGTGTGCATTAATGGAGATAAACAGACCTCTGAGCCCTGCTTTGACTGTATCCCACAGGTTCTGGTAGGAAGTATTTTCGTTCACATTGGAATCCATGAATTTCTTTATTTCATCCTTGATTTCTTCTATAACCCGTGGTTTTTGTAGCAAGATGTTGTTCAGTTTCCAAGAGTTCCACTTTCTATCTATGCTTTTTTCTGCTATTGATTTCGACTTTTATGGATTTAAGATCTGAGAAGAAGCTTTGCATTAAATCAATGGTATGGATTTTGTTGAAAATTGCATTACATCCTAACACATGGTGAATTCTGGAGAATGTTCCATGTGCACTGCAGAAGAAGACGTAGTTGTCTGCTGATGGGTAGAAAGTTCTGTGTATGTCGATGAGGTTTAGTTGGTTAATTGTGGCAATGAGGTCTTCTGTATCTTTACTGAGCTTTTTTCCAGACGATCTGTCCAGTATTGAGAGTGGAGTGTTGAAGTCTCCCACTATTATGGTGGAGTCATCTAGCTCTCTTTTGAGTGTAGTCAGTGTTTCTTTGACATATTTAGGTGCTCTGATATTAGGTGCAAAAATACTTAGTATTGTTAAGTCTTGTTTGTGTACTGAACCTTTCAGCAATAAATAGTGTCCATCTTTGTCCACGATGGTGGATTTGACATTAAAATTGATTTTGTCTGAGATTAGAATTGCCACCCCTGTTCTTCTTTGTTCATTGTTAGCTTGATATATATTCTTCCATCCTTTAATTTTTAGTTTGTTTCTATCTTTAAGTCTCAAGTGAGTTTCTTGTAGACAACGTATAGTTGGGTCATGTCTTTTGATCCAAGATATCACTCAATGTCTCTTTACTGAAGCATTTAGTCTATGTAATTATTGATAGGTATGTGTTCAGTGCTACCATTGTGATATGTTTATTTTTCTGTGATGTTTTCTCTGTTGTTCTTACTAGTCTGTTCTGGGACATTCTTTTTGGTGAGTTGATTTTTCACTCTTTTCAGAGCTGGTTTTGTAGTTGTTGAGACTCTTGTGTTACATTTCTTGATATGGTATGTTGCATCTTTGTTGTGCTTTACGGCTGCCCCTGTGATCCCTCTTAATAAACTATATATAAACCCAATTACTACCAGTCTTGTTGACTTCCTCTCCATCTGGAAGGACTATAACAACTGTAGTACATCCCTCTTTTAATATGATGGCACCATAGTTTTCATGATAATCACTGGATTGTTTCTTTCAGTATTAAAGCTGTGATTGAGTTTGGAGCCTTCCCTAACTGAGAAGAATTCTGTATGATGTGTCATTCTAAAATATAAAGTTAGTGGTTTTGTTCTTCTAAGCCAAAGCTAAGAGCTTCTTTCACTATTTCTTGTAGTTTCGGTTTGGTTTTTACAATGTCTCTGAGTTTCTGTTTATCTGGGAATGTCTTAATTTCATTTTCATATTTGAAAGATAGCTTTGCAGAATATATAATTCTTGATTGGAAGTTCTTCTACTTCAAGGCTTTGAATGTCTCATGGCACTGTCTCCATGCCAGCATGATTTCTGCTGAGAAATCTGACGAAAGCCTACAGGGTTTCCCCCTGAATGCTAGCTTTGCTTTGAGTCTTGCTGCCTTTAAGTGTTGCTGCTTATGTTTCATTTTGTTAAGCTTGATTATAATATGTCTTGGAGTCTTTCTTTTGAGATCTATATTGAGTGGCATATGATATACATCTGGATATCTATATTCTCTTCCATCATGATTTCTGGGAAGTTTTCTGTCAGCAGCTCAGCAACAATACTCTCTGTGTTCTCAGGAGTCTCATCTTGTTCAGGGACTCCAGTTAATTGAAGGTTGTTCCTCTTAATAGAGTCCCACATGCTTCTTAATGCTTCTTAATGCTTCTTCATTTTTCTTGTTTCTTTTTTTTGATTTCTGCCCATAGATACTGGCATCAGTAGCTCTGTCTTGCAAGTCAGAAATTCTTTCTTACATTTGTTCCATTCTGTTTTCTTGGCTTTAAATGGGAATTTCTATGTCTTCGAATTTGTTCAAATCTGTTCAGAGTACTGGTGTTCCATCAGGTCAAACAGCTTGCTTAACTTTTCATTTTGTTCTGCTGCATTTTGTATATGGGCTCAGTGTATAATCCTTTTGTATTCACCTTCTGATGATTTCAGAAAAATTTCTTCATCCAGAAAACTCCTTGGTTGTTTTGTTTGGGAGCCTTCTGAAGCCATGGGTGATTTCTTGTTTGCCACAAGTGTCTGTTGCTTTTAGGGTTTCATATGAGTAAGTAAAGGCTGGGAGAGATACTGTGTGGATGGACTGCATATGCTTCTCTAGGCTGTCTTAAAACATAAAAGAAAAGGTATCTGACCACTTCCCAAGTCAGTCAGGTTTTCAGGTGTAGAGGTCCCTCTTCCCAACTGTCAAAGTAAGTACCTCTATATCTAACCCCAGATGATACAAACTAGTTCAAAATATAGCAATGCTACTGCCCTGCTGGCCTCTGCTGACAGGGCCCAGCCTTAGGCGACACTGTGTAAACTTCTGCTTTTGTGGTAGAAAAGTGCTCTCCTGTGGGCAGGCTCTGGCTGCCAAGCTAAGAATTAGGTCCAGCTGTGGCCACCATATCTAAGCTGGCACCCGCCACACAGTTGGTGGGTAGAGGGGTTAAAGGTGCCGAGACGTAGTGAGTCCTTTGCCTCTGTTGCCGGGCCCCCCTTGTAGGCGACACTGTGTAAACTATTGCTTTTCTGTCAGAGAAGCGCTGTCTTGTTTGCAGGCACTGGCTCCTAGGCTAAGAATTAGGTCCCACTAAATCTCCATATCCAACATGGCGTCCCACACATAGGCCCCGCCAGTTCCATCCAAACCACGCTGTGGCAGAGATAAAAAGACAGGCTCACAGTGGCTAGATGAACAGAGTCCTAAGCCTGGCTCTTAAAATATGGCAATTTCACCTGCCTTTCCCATCAGCAGTGTGTCTGAGACTAGCCACTAGGCACAATCCAGCTCTCCCCACTGGCCAAGACAGAGAAAAAAAAGTCAAAATGGTGCATTACCTTCAGTTCATGGCAGCCAGGGCTAGCCAGGAGTGGGTGTCAGTGAAAGACAGGAGGTTTTTCATCCAGTGGTATGAAGTCTAAATTAACAGCACTGTGCTGTATCCTGGGGCTCCCTAGGTGACTAGAAAGCTCTGTTTGATGGCAGTTCAGGTCTTGGTTTCCAAAGGGATATAAGGAGACATGTGCTTAGTCTGCCAACTTGACTCCGCCCCTCCCTTGCTTCTTTTCCAACACGCTGGTCTCATTTCTGCTTGAAAAATGTGATACTTTCAGCAACCAGGGCACTTTTGACTGGACAGAATTCTATGTTATTTCCCAGCCAAAAATAAAACTTTGATCTAGTTATACCTTCAGGGCAGCAGCCTTCCATCACCATGTATTTTAGAGCAATTGAAAAATCATCCCTGTGGTTTTAAACCCTTATTTGTATCCATGCATTTTGCAATGTAACTTTCTAGCACCTCTTTTTAGGAGGTAGGGACTGTTTGCCCTCCTTTTAAGCATGACCTCTTTTTTTTTTAATTGTATTGATAGACAACATACAGCAAAAGAGACATTGTGCCAGTATTACAGCTAGACATCAATAGGTCGTAGGTGATTTTACTTTTTCTTTTGGAATCTTGATAGATGCTATCAGAAAAAGCTAAGATCAGTCTGCCACATGAAGAGACCCATAGGATCACATCACCTCAATAGCATCATCTGATGGCCAGCCAACTATAGAAGGATGAATGACAGAAAGTTACTTGAGACTTACTAGATAAGCTATCATCCAGTTGATCTGTCCGATTATTGTAATAGGATAAGTCAATTCCAGTAAGATCTGTCAACAGCCACCATATAAACAGAACTGTTTACTGGTCCATCCATCTCACTGAAAACCATTACGGCAATTAAAATCCTTCTGGTTTACAGCTACTGGGTTTTTGGGGGGTGGTTTATTACCTGGCAATAGGTAACTGATAAATCATCCCACAATGAATTGCTACACACTTCTACCCCAGCCACCACTTATCTGTTAATTTGCCATACTCTAGTAGGTTGTATGTTACTGTGATTCTGGAAGTTATGTCATTGGTACTGAGACACCAGCAAGGTCAATGATGGTAGACAGGCTTCAGTTGAGCATCCAGACTAAGATATACCAGGATAGGCACCCAGGACTCCACTTTTGAAAAGAATTATTCAGTGAAAACCTTATGAGTAGCAGCAGAACATGTCAGATACAGCACCAGAAAATAAGCCCCTCCAGGGTGCAAGACACTCGAAGGACATCTGAGGAAGAGCTGCCTTCTCAAAACAGAGTCAACCTTAATGACCTGAATGGAGTAAAGCTTTTGGGACCTTCATTTGCTTATGTGGCATGACTCAAAATGAGAAGAAGCAGCTACAAACATCCATTAGTAATCAGAACATGGAATGTGCAATGTATGAGTCTAGGAAAACTGGGAAACACAAAAAACAAAATAGGGTTATAAACATCAATATGTCAGACTAGTGAGCTGACATGGACCTGTATTGGCCATTTTGAATTGGACAATTTCATGGTCTCCTACGTCAGGAATGCAGACTTAAAGAAAAATGGTGCTACATTCATTATTAGAAAGACTGTGTCAAGATTTCTCTTGAAATACACTTCTGTCAGTGATAGGATAATATCCATACACCTATAGCAAAAGCCAGTTAATGCTACTATTATTCAAATTTATTGGGCCAACCACTAAGGCCCAAAATGAAGAAACTGAAGATTTACTCTACTTTCTGCATTCTGAAATTGGTTAAATAGGCAATAAAGATCCACAGGGATTGGAATGTAAAATTTGGAAACAAATAAGAAGGCCTAGCAGCTGGAAAATATGACCTGAGTGATAAAATGGTGCCAGAGATTCCTTGATAGAATTTGGCAAGACCAACAACTTCTTCATTGCAAAATCTTTTTTCACCGACATAAATGATGATTATACACATGGTCCTTACCAGATGGAAGACACACAAATCTCACTGACTACATCTGTAGAAAGAGACAATGGAAAAGCTCAATATTAGCAGTCACAACAAGACCAGGTACTGACTGTGGCACAGACCAACTGCTTATATGCAAGTTTAAATTGAAACTGAAGAAATCAGAACAGGACTATAAGAACCAAAGTATGACCGTAAGCATATCCCACCTGAGTTTAGAGACCCTCTCAAGAACAAATCTGAGACATTGAACATTAGTGACCATAGACCAGGTGAGTTGTGGAATGACATCAAGGACATCATCCGTGAAGAAACCAGGAGGTCGTTAAAAAGACAGACAAGTAAGAGGGATAGACCAAGCCAAGCCAAGTGCCATCGAGTCGGATCTGACCAAAGTGAAAGCCAAAAGAGAGTCTGAAACTTTCCCTTGAATTCCAAGTAGCTAAGGTAGAAGGAAAAAATGATGAAATAACTGACCAGAAAATTCAATGAGTGGTTCAAGAGGATCAAGTATTATGGCAGGTGTAAAAAGCTGGAAATAGAAAACCAAAAGGGAAGAACACGCTCTGCATTTTGCAAGCTGAAAATGATGAAGAAAAAAATTCAGACCTTGAGCTGGAATAGTGAAGGATTCTACAGGGAAAATACTAACTGACTCAGAGAGCACCGAAAGAAGATGCAAAGAATACACAAATCAGAGACTAGAAAGAGCTAGTTGATGTTCAGCCATTTCAAGAGGTAGCATATGATCATGAACAAATGATACTGAAGGAAGAGGTCAATACTGCATTTAATGCATTGGCAAAAAACAAAGGGGAGGAGTGAGGGCTCTAGGAATTGATGGAATATCATTTGAGATGTTTTTGACAAATGGATGCAGGTCTGGACGTGCTCACTCATCTATGTTAAATAACTTGGAGGACAGATACCTGGCTAACACCTATTTCCAAGAAAGGTGATCCAAGTGAATGCAAAAATTATTAAACAATATCATTAATATTACACACATAAAAGTTTTGCAAGGGCACAATTCAACCCTTGATAAGATAGAAGAAGTATAATGAAGTATAAATCAAAGAAAACGCCAAGTTCTCAAAAATAGAAAGGAACACTTCAAGGTCAGTGCCCTGGGCACCAGTGAGCTGAAATGGATTGGTATTGACATTGAATATATCCCAGAGAAATAAGAAGCATCATACAAATAGATAGATACACACCCATATCTGTTGCAGCACTGCTCACAACAGCAAAAAGATGGAAAAATGGATATACACATCAGTGGAAAAATGGATATACAAATTATATATTCCCACAATGGAACACTACACAAACAGCAATGTTGAATCCAAGAAACATTCATGGATGAATCTGAAAGGCATTATGCTGAGAGAAATTAACCAGTTGCAAAAGGAGAAATATTGTGTAAAACAATGGTTATATGAAATCATGAATAGGTCAAAACACAGAACAAAACTCTTTTGGATGGATACAACGGTGGGGAGGAAGGGAAAAGAGTATTCATTAACCAGATACTAGATAAGAATTACTTTAGGTAAAGGTAAGTACAACACACAGTCTAGACAAACTCAGCATATCTTGACTAAACCCCAAAATAAGAAGTTTCCTGAATACAAACTAACACTTAGGGGAACAGAGAGCAATGACAAAGGAACTGGAGATCATGGATTCAGGGTACATCTAAGTCAATTGGTGCAACATAGTTTATTAAGAAAATGTTCTCGATTCCACTTTGGTGAGTGAAATTTGGGTCTTACTAGCTAACCAGCAGCCACGTATCAATTGCTTTCAACTGACTGGGAGCAGAAGAGAATTAAGAACATCAAAGACACGTGGGAAGCATTAGTCCAAGAGCCAGAAAAGACCACATGAACCAGAAATTCCAAAAGCCTGAGACCAGAAGAACCAGATAGTGTCCAACTACCAGGGCTGCCCTGACAGAAAACACAACGGGAGGTTCTGGATGGAACAGTAGAAAACTGCGTAAAGAACTCAAATTCTAGAGAAAAAGAACAAACTTAATGCTCTGACTGACATTGGAGGGGCCCTGGAAGACAGGGCTGCAACTCTCTGTTAGCCCAGAACTGAACCCATTCCCTAGACCAACTTTTCATACAAAGCCTACACCGGATTATAAGACAAATGATACTCATGAAGAGTGTGCCTCCCAGCTCAAGTAGATACAGGAGACAAAATGAGGAGCTCCTGTCTGGAGGTGCAACAAGAAGGCAGAATAAGAAAGAAGTTGGTCCAATGGATACATCTGGGGTGGAAAGCTGGAGTGTGCTGTCACATAATAGACAGAACATCTGGGCTCACCAATCAATGTGTACATAAATATTTGTGTGTGAAACTAACTTAAATTGTGAACTATCACTCAAGTACAATAAAAAGTGATATATTTTTCATTTTCATTAATTGTAACCAACTGAAATCAACCTGTTAAAACTGAGTTGATTTCCACTCATACCAACATGTGTTAAAGGGAAAAATGAGCTCCATAGGGTTTTCTGGGCTGCAATCTTCAAGGAAGAAGATCACAGGCCTGTCTTCCACAACCGCACTGGGTGAGTTCTAACCACCAACTTCTATGTTTGGAGACCAGCACAAACTATCTGCACCATCTAGGGATCTTCAGTAGCTGCAACAGGGAAATTAAAATATAATTATATCCATCAGAGAATCCACAAAAATACTATTTGCCATATGCATGTAGTACTGCTGTATTCAGAGAGTAAGAAAGATTTTAACCACAAGGCTGTGCTTAACAATTTCGTGTTATACTCCATGGTTCTTCGCATAAAGGTCACACGCCATAGTTTACTCTGAGCTCAGTCCTGGTTACTTGAGTGTCGTGAACATCCATAAAAGATAGAAAATCTTGAATTACTGTTAGTTTTGCTCTTCATAGTCTCAACAAAAGCTGAATAACTTTTTTTTTCTAAATCTTTAAAGCAGAACCTTTCCTGAGGGTAGGTTTTGAGCAACATTAAACAGAGAAGCAGCAGGGCAGGGACTCCACTGAGATGCTCAGACTCCTGCTCTGCTGTGTCCCAGAGGCGAAATGGAACCTAGAGATAGAATTTTCTCTCCAAAGTGATCCTGCTACTCAGATAGGTCAGCAGTTGAAATGAGACATGAAACAACGCTGCAAGCCACATAGGCCTGTCCCCTTGTTCGAGTTGGAGACCATTCTGGTTTGATTTGCCTTCTCTCCCTGTTTGCACAGGATTTCTGCATCATGCTGGTGAGATTATTGTCTTAGGTTCCAGAGGGCAGACCCTGTTCAGTAGGTACCGGAATCCTTGTCTGTCTCCCCCAGAAAGAAAGTCCCCATTAGTTGCAGGGCAGTAAGAATCTCATCTACACTGACTGGAAACACTATCTGGTATTAGAATGAACCTGAGCAGAGACCTACGGGCCTCATTTACCACACTTCATCCCTGCGTGCAGTGATGCTAAACTGGCTTTAACAGCACTTTCAGACTTACATACACTGGAAAGAAAGATCTGGTGATTCACTTCTAAAAGACTAACCAGTGAAAGCGCTGTGGATCCTAGCAGTCAGATCCCACTGGGCACGGGGTTATCACAGGTCAGGGGCCCACAGATGGCAACTAACAGTAGGAAAGAACCAAGAACTCCTTCAGCTGCTAAATTAAAATCAGGCATCCAAGGGACAAATTTAAAGGGGAACTGACAACTATTGGAAAAAGAATGTGGGAAAGCTGACATATATTTCTAGAGTGACAGGGTTAATGAGTTAGAGACTGGCTTTGAAAGAATGAATGCCTCTGCAAGAAGTGGGCAGAGGACAAAAAAGGCAGTGCAATGGGCACTTAGGGCAGGAAAACGCCTCCATTGACATTGACCCACAAAGATTGGCTGGAAAACAGGATGCATGGAAAGAAAAAGTGGGAGAAGGATAATAACCACTGTGAGGAAAATTTTGAATGTTAAGGTCCCAAATATAACATTGTATTAGGTCCAGAGATTTGAGGGGTAATTGCAGAAAAAGGAAATAGTCCATGAAAGTAAAAAATTAAAATGGAAACTTTCTAGAGTCAAGACAACTCGGGGAAGAGAGGGTTGATCTAGGGTAGAAAACACAAACACTGGAGACTTCTCCATGTAACCTATCCATGTGAAATAGGGACTGTCTATGATATGAAAAATACATACAAAGCATAGGAGAGATTCTTAGGGCATTTGACTTTTATAATTTACTACTAAAGGAATGAAGAAGAAGCCCCAGCTCATAATTTTATCCAGGGTCGTAAACATACTAAAATTAGCCAGAAGATGTGGGCCTTGGGGCCTGCAGAGGAAGACTGCGTGTTCAGCGCTGAGCAGAAAGGAAGCAGCTGGGGCAGAGAAGACTCTCAGGGCTGCAGCCCCGGGGAGGGGGTTTGTGTGCGAGGCTGAAGCACTGTGGGAGGTGTGTTATAAGTTTGCTGACAATAATAAGCTGCAGCATCTTCATCCTGGAAGCTGCTGATGGTGAGGGTGTAGTCTGTCCCTGATCCACTGCCACTGAACCGGTCAGGGACCCCAGATGCCCGGCTAGATGCCCAGTAGATGAGGAGCTTAGGAGCCTGTCCTGGTTTCTGCTGGTACCAGGCTAAGTAGCTACTAACACCCTGACTGGACTTGCACTTGATGGTGACTGTTTCTCCTGGAGATGCAGCCAGAGAGGCTGGAGACTGGGTCATCACAATGTCCCCACTGGTACCTGCAATCAAAGTGGACAATTACCAAGCATAAATGCATACATACACTTTTTCATAGGCACATTAACATACACAATTTATATAGCAATGCTTAAGGATAGTACATATTAGCACATAGTTGGTTTTATTTAGCAAATATCCATCATTTCCCACCATAGCTTATAATCACTTGTCAACTGTACAGTGATATTACTCTGGAGAGACTGAAGCACTTTCAATTCTCACCAGAGGCCCAGAGCAGCAGAGACGTGAGGAACAGAGTCTGTGGCATCATATTGCTGCTCCTGCCTGCCTGACACAGCTCAGCTCACATGACAAAGGCCCTGTTTATAAAGTCTGACTGAACTAAAAGCTAGTTTCACAGGCAGAGAATTGTGAAACTAGCCAATATACGTTAACAGCCACAATATTATCACAGCAAGTATAATTTTATAACTAGAAAAGACACACAAGTGACTTAAAACCTTTAAAATCAACTTAGGAAAACAAACTTACCAAAACACTGTTGGCAATCCAGTCTTTGACGACTCACGGACACCGCCTGTGTGACAGAATAGAACTGCTCCACTGGGTCTTCTTGCCTATATCCTCTACACAACCAGATCACCAGGCTTGTCCTACGTGGTACCACTAGGTGAGTTCGAACTGCCAATCTTTAGGTTAGCAGGTGATGACAACCTGCTTGAAGCACCCGTAATCTAAAGAATATCTTTTGTTTTAGCTCAAAAACTGTTTTAAATGGTTTTAGTTTTCGTAAGTGCTACTATCTCCTAACAAATCAGCAGTTCTGTAAAACAATTTAAAAATGCTGTGAAAAAATAACAAAGAAAAGGGAAGACAATGTAAAATTTCTGCTTTAGTTTCTGATACTATATATATGTGTGTGCATATATATATGTGTGTGTACATGTAGAAAGAAAATATTTCTGCTCTAAAGACACTTTTATTTTATCCGAAATGTTACTTTGACGACATGGCAAGCACTCGAGACTCAATTTCAGTGCTATGCCATGAACGGAAAAACAGAAGACAGACCCAGAAATTTAAACTGTGGAAAGTCCTCGGGGACTGTATTGAGTTAGGGTCCAGATGGGCTCTAATCTCAAAGGAAGCATGAACCAAGGATAAAGTAGAAGCTCTCAAGTCCACCACAGCTGGGAAGTGATGAGATGGCTGTAGATTCACTGTGGAAATGGACTGAAAAAATAGATAAACAGGGTTTCCTAATGAAGTTGTGATTGAACAACCACCTATTGAGTAGTTGCATTCCAGGTGTGCATGGCCACAGTATGCATAGAACCCTTCAGTGTTGAAGCTGGTTTAGGGTAGCCCAGCTGGTAGAGCCAACTAACAAGAGCCCCAAGGAAAAAAAACAAAAACTAGTAAAACCTTGCTTTCTGAAAGCACAGAGGATTTGAAGCTCTTACTGATGAAGACCAACAATGACAGACTTCAGTACCGATACGACCCACCTACAGAAAACAAAAACCCCTACAATTGCACCAATAAGTGACAGTATCCTAAATGGAGAAAATACTGAAGTTGTCAAGGATTTCAATGTGCTTGGATCTACAATCAGCACGGAGGAAAGTAGCAGTCAAGAAATCAAACACATTGCTTTGAGCAAATCTGCTGCAAAAGACCTTTTCAAAGTGATGGAAAGTACAAGACAAGAAACAACAGAGCTTAGGCAAGGAATCTTCACTGTGTTACTGTCACTGCTCTACCCAAGGTCACTACTGACTTCCACAATGACAAGTTCAATGGCCACACCTCAGTCCTCATCTCACCACACCTTGTCAGTGTCAGTGAACCCAATGTTTACAGCCTCTTCTTTAATACGATCTTTTCAGTTATCTCTAGAGTGTCTCACTATCTTGCTTGTAGTCCACCCACACAACTCCTTCTCAAATCTTGAGCCAGTGCCACCTCATCAGTCAATCCTGCCTTAGAGCTTAGTCTCTGGCCCTCTAGTGTTACCCACCTATTCATCAACCATGCTGCTGACATCAAATTTCAATTTCTAGCCTACATTTCTTTCATGAATTCCAAACAGCTAATAGTCTTCTTGACATACATGGAGGTGTAATCACAGTCCATACTTAACATTCATGATTTTCATTTCTAAATTTGCTATTCCTGTCTAAATAAATGTCAGTTTTAACTTCTTACTTACTCAGAGTAAAACTTTAGAATAATTTTGATAAGTCTTTCAGTTCAAACTCTTTGTCAAAATTATTAGCATGTTCCCATGTCTACTTTCAAACTGGACCCATCCTTAACCTCCACTGCCACTTTCGTCAGCAGAGCAACCATCATCTCTGCTTGGATGACAGTAATAGCCTCATAGCTGATGTCTCTTCTTTCTTTAGGCTATGAAACTAGAATGCAGATCATAGTCCCTATTTAAAAGTGTTTGTTTCTGTAATGCTCTCTAATGACAAATATATGTCACTCATTGTCTTAGTCATCTAGTGCTACTATAACAGAAATATAACAAGTGTATGGCTTTAACAACAACAAAAAATTTATTCTCTCACTAGAAGTCCAAGTTCAGGCTAGCAGCTTCAGGGACACCCTTTTTTCTATCTTTTCATCTCCATGGAAAGTTCCTTGTCATCAGTCACCCCACTTGAGAAGCATCTCAGCATAGGGATCTGCAGTTGAAAAGATGTGCTGTTCTCCTGGCTCTTGTTTCTTGGTTGTACAAACTTGTCTTGTCAGTCTCCTTGTTGCTTCTATCTTTTTTTCTTATCTCAAAAGAGATTAGCTTGAATTATAGATTAATCCTTTGGATTGAAACTACGTAACGGCTGATAATTTCATCTTCTTAATATCAAAGTTACCGGATTTATAACACATAGAACAATCATATCAGATGACAAATTGGTGGACAATACCATGAATTACCTATCCAAGTATACACATATTTTTTTGTGACCCAGTTTCATCCATGATGTTCATACTATATACTTGGATTACCTCGGAAATGGAAGCATGCTGTAAACAAACACTCTAAACTGGTCTTACACCTATATTCTGTGGTAAAAGACAATAAGATAGAAGAGTAAATCTATGTAAGTTGATCTAGAGTTATGAGGAACTTGTACACTCTAGTCAATGATCTTTAAAGGAGGTATAAAAGAATAATATTTGTTCGACACGACGTCAACAACCTCTTATCTGTCAATTCAAATAAGAGAGTCATAGGTAAACCCTGTACTTCAATAAAATCGTTGATGATAGGAAGAAGCAGAGTATCTCCCTGTTGAGCCTGAGACTCTCCAAAGACTAAAAGTCAGCCAGAACATGCATTGAAACTCCCACCACTGCTGACTTGTGGCACCAGCTATAAGAGACTGTAGGTTATGATAAAGCCTCCCTGACAAGAATCATTGTTAAAGGTAAATTTCTGGGATATAAAACTTGAGCATGAACCATTAGACTAACCCTGTGTTGTCCTGATTCTGTCCTTGTACATGAGTGCCTTGTGGTTTTCCATGAATATCTTGCAAAGAACTAAAGAGATGATGCATAAGCCTGAAAATTTCTTTATTTATTTTAAAATAAAATCCAATAAGACAAAACTCTTCCATTTATTATTGTGTTATTCAAAACAAAACAAAAATACTTAGAGTATTCAAAACAACCTACACAAAGAAAACCTTCATTATTTTTTTGGCCTTTTCTCCCACTACAGCAAACCCACCATGACAACACTAGCTTTTCTGCTTCTTTCTTAACATTCTGGTCACATTTCTTCTTGAAAAATACACTGTTTTCTTTAACCAGAACCTTTTTGGCTGGAGATATTTCTATGCTACTTCCTCACCAACAGTAAGACTTCAATCAAGGTATACCTTCAGCTCAGCCTTCCATCATCATCTATTGCAGAGCAATTGCAAAATCACCCTCAATGTTTTACCCCTACTTGCATCCATGCTTTTTATAATGCAACTGTTTAGTACCAGCTGCAAGCGGCAGGGCTTATCACTCTCCTTTTGAACATGAACTGGAAATGCTGGCGGTGTAGTGGATGAAAGCAATGGCTGATGACCCCAAATTTGGCCATTCTAATTGAAAAGGTACTCCTTGGAAACTCTGCAGGGCAGTTCTACTCTGTTCTGTAGGGTTGCTATACGTAAAAATCAACTCAACTGCAACAGGTTTGGTTTGATCGTTTGGTTTTTAGCGTGAATTGTTTCTGTGAGTTGTGTTGAGAGATGCCATATATAAAAACAGATAAGCCAAGTCCAAGTGCCGTCGAGTCGGATATAGACTAGTTAATAATGTGTGAGCATATATCCTAAGCCCAGAGAATATATGTGAATTAATGAGTGAGTATGGAAGCAAGCTACAAAGATAGTGGTTTATGAAAGTAACTAATGTAAATCAAGGGTCAAAATTCTTGCCATTAGTGTCTAAAATTTTAAAACGAGACATGAAAATAAATGCCACAAGCAACACAGGCCTGTCCACCTATCACGATGGTTTCGGACTGATCATTATTTCTTCTGTCCCTGGTGGCGCATCTCTGCATCATCCCTGTGTGCCAGTCATGGCACGTTACGGCCAGCAGGTGGCGATAACACAGTCTCTAGAAGACTATGTGGAAGCCAGTTTGCATTAGCTGAAGGGCAAGTCAGAGTCCCTTTACACAGACCTGAGACACCATAGGTGTGTGGATAGATTGCTAGAAGCAATCATTTGTCACACTGCCACCAGCATCGACGTGGACCCTGCCTGCTTCAGTGACAGTGAGCTGAGGCCAACTTAACTCTCATCATCAGCACCATCAGTTCAAGGTTTAGAACAAAGCACTGTCTTCTAAAATCAAAGTGTTCTGTTATGATAGTGTGACCCCAAGGCAGAGGTTGGGAAAGGTCCCCACTTACAAGGCACTGTCACAGAGAGTCCTGGGGTATATTTGTTTATATCACCCCCAAACTTATCATGAAATGTTAAAAATAAAATAAAATAAAATAAATAAAAGGCAGCCGAGCCTCTTCTGATTCTAGAAGACAACAGATTTCTTAATCACTTATTTCCAATCTACTCTCAGCCTTCACTCTGCTTTACTACAGAGTTATTTTCAGTCCCACCCCATCCTCTCTAACTTGACCTCAACCAGGACTGCCCAAACATGTCTATACCTGACCTGAAACAGAATGTCCTCTCTAAGCCAAAGGCTAGAGCCAGGAGCCTCTGAGCTTTCCTATGCCTCCTGTACAGTCAGGTAAATTTCAGCGAGAATGTTTTAGGGATGAGAAACTGCTAGTCGTCTCCTTGTCTTCTATGAAAGCATGCAAGTTATATTTTCCCAAAAATCTTTTAACAAGAAAGACTACTGGTATAAAACTGAGGAAGAGAAAATAAGTTCTTTTTACTATAAGGAAAAAATTTACCCTCCACTTTTTTGTGTGTATTGGTATGAGTATTTTACTTTTTTCTTAAAAAAGGTTTTTAACAAATCCATTTTGGCTGTCTTTGAACTCTTCATGTTCGCATTTCTCTACTTCTTGTGGTTAGGTGCAGTCAAATCAATTTTATACTCATACTCATTTTAAATTCCAAGATTCCCCTTTGTAACAATGCCCTCATCCAAACCAAGAACTCCTTGGCCCCTTTTTTATTCATCACGTTCATCTTGAAATAGTGTTGTTGTGGGAAAAACTGAACCCTTCACATACCTGCCTCCAGGTCCCTAAACGTGGCTGGAGAAAAACACACAATGATTCTGATTCATCTCACCATAAATTCACTCACAGTACCTCACGACAGCCCTGAATCCTATGTCACAATTTACTTCATTTACACGACTCTTCAGTCTCCACCATTTCTCTTGTATTTTCAAGTTTTAGCATCTACTTCTCATCCTGCCGTTTGCAAAGGCTCTCATTTGTTTCCTGAAGGTGTGTCCCACAGCCCACCTCCTGCATCTGCTGATCCACAGTCCTCTACATCCCGTGTTCTGCCTTCCTCCTTCCTACTGCCATAGATGAGTAGACAATCCTCCTCTTTGGGGTCAGTTGTTCTGCTCCGATGCCACTGTCCCACACAAGGGAATTTCTTTACTGAACTATCAATATTTCCCTCACTTTGGTGTCATTCCCATCAACATGAGACATCACTTTTAAAAGCTGTATTTATTTCCCATTTCCCTACAGTTACATCCAGTTCCCTCCTCCACCTTAAAGCTCACTGAAAGACTTGTTTATAATCATCAAACCCAAACCCTCTCTTTTCCTAGTCTCTTGGGTTCCCACCACGGAAGGTGTTAACCTTACCTTCTCATATAAATGGCGCTAATCTAAGCCACCTGTGACTTCTACACTGACAAGTCCAATGGTCACATTTCAATCCTTATCTTAACAGATCCCTAAGCAGTATTAAACGCATTGGTGACAATCTCCTCCTTAATACTTTCCTTCACTGAGGTCACACTTCTGGGCACATGTCTTGTCTGCTGTGTGCACTACTCCCTCTCAGACACATTTGTTGGCTCCTGTTCAATTATGCTGCCTCACAGTACAACCTCCGGGCATTGTTTGCTCTTTCTGTCTGCTGTGCTGATTTCATGACTTTTCAGTCTTAACTCTCCAGTCCATATCTTTCTTCCTAACTCTGAATGCAAATCCAATTTTCTACTTGAGACTCCAACATGGAACTCTAATACATACCTCAAATTTAAAATCCCTGATGCCGTATCAAATCCACTCCTTCCAAGATCTTTCTTATCTGAGTAATTGTCAGATATGCCCTTCTAGTCACTCAGAGCAAACCTTGAACCCAACTTGAGACATTTCACAAAGTAAAGAAAAACCTCAAACACACAGCCATCAACTGGGTTCCACCTCATAGTGCCCCTATATGAAACAGTAGAACTGCCCCATGGAGTTTTTCAAGGAGTACCTTAATGGATTTGAACTGCCATCCTTTTGACTAGTATCTGTAGTTCTTAACCACTACTCTAGAAGTATTCTCTTACTATGACAAAATTATCAGTGTATTGTAACTGAAAGAGTTAAAATTGTTGCCAACCCTGAAATGTGTCCCACAGGGCTAAACTTTCTGCATCCTATCATACCCAAGCCTCTGAGCTCCTAATAGCCAAAAAAGCCAAGTGCCGTCGAGTCGGATCTGATTCATGGCAACCCTAGGGGCCAGGGTAGAACTGACATTCTATTTAATACCCAACAGTGGTCTTTCTGCTCTTCTGCTCAAGGTCACTTCACCACCCACTGTCACTCACCCTCCATCATTGGAACAAGAGCAATAAGCCACAAAGTTGTCCTTAGATAAACTTGATGCATCGTACTCTTCCACCAAAACACAGATCCTTACAGCCATAGGGCACACCTGTGCACTCCCATATATGTTAAGTAGTTCTTTATATAGCTTTCCTATTCCTGAAGCATGCATAAGTTACCTATCTCAAAACCTGTAACTGTCCTAGAATGCCAACTGTGCAGACTTTGATTTGAGTCTTAGTCTCTGCAATGCTTGTTTGTCCAGTTTGCAATAATGTCTACCCTCAGCTTCTCAAAAGCCTGGTGTCTCTCAATAGACTTGAGGGTCACACAGGGCACAGCACATGGGTTATAAATTGGGTAAACCAGATGAAATCTAAATTTTGTTTCTAAATTTGGCCATCCAGCTACATGAAGTACCTCTGATTGCTAGGTACAACTGCTTCTCTTCAGTATTCATTGGCTAACTTCTTCAGTAGGTGATCGCAGGACCAATTTTCACATCCAAAACTGCTGAGATCCACAGTAGTAGTCTTTGTTGAGATTGAGAAACAGACTTTCAATAAGGATCCTTATCTGCTGAGTACTATGTGAAGAGTTTCACAACTATCTAAGGACTTCTGAGAGGGTAAGTGACTTAAGAACCCGGGAAAAGTCCAAGAGTACCCCTGTTTCTCTAAACATCTGAGAAGTTGAGGGTTACGCTGAAGTGAGCCCAGGAGAACTGCCCTTTCTCTCAGAATCCTGATGTTCGTTCATAAGAAACCCCTGTTGTACCCGGGTCGTTGTGGTTCCTGTACTAGTGTGTTTTCTGATATCTGGTGGTGGTCTAGGCTCAGGTGTGAAGAGTGCACAAGGTTTACTAAAGTGGAGGTCCCTAAGATGTACCCCAGCTAATTGGAAGTTTTAAGATATTATTATTATTTTAGTTATGATCCTAGGAAAGAAACATAGGATAATTGTTTTTCTTTTCTTTCTTTGCAGTGCTGCGTAGCCACAACATTAAGTGGCTCATGTTGAATCAAAATCATTGCCTAAGTTGTAACACTGTTCCCCAGTTAGATCAGGTTAGATTAGCTTTGCACTCAGAAAGTCTTCTACAGATTTTACAGATTACATCTTAATTTTTCCTAGTATGTAATTTCTGTTTTTAATCTTCTATTGACATCTTTTGATGAGCATAAATGTTTAATTTTTAGAAGTTCCCAGTTACCCTGACTCTCTTTTGAGGTTGTGCGTTGTTAGTTAGGATTTGTGTTCTATTTATTCCAGGAAACCTTGGTGGCATAGTGGGTTAAGTACTTCATCTACTAATCAAAAGTTCAACAGTTCAAATCTACCAGATGATCCTTGGAAACTCTATGGCGCAATTCTACTCAGATCATAGGGTCATTATGAGTCAGACCTGACTTGACAGCAGTGGAATATTTATGCCATGTATCAGGGTGCTTGGTGGCATCCTTCTTTTTCTTCCATGTTGGGCATCATTTTAGGTGTTATATCTAGGTCTTTGATTAACTATACATTGGTTTTTATCTCCAGTGTGCGGTAAAGGCACTATTTCATACTTTACAGATGAACATCTAATTTTCCAGTTGAAACATGTAATTTGTGAAAAAGACCAGTACAAGTACCAGGCTAGTATGACTGCCAAGGCTGTTTGGAGGTAAACTTTTGTGGAGCCTCCTACGAGGTTTTTATTCTTGAACAATACTTTGCTTGTGGGGGGCCGCTTTCCTTTCCTTATAAAATGGCTAATGAATTTTTCCATCTCATTAAAGAATACTGTTGGTAACTGAATTTGGGTTGTATTATATCTGTAGATGGTTTTGGGAAGAATTGCCGTTTTCTCAGTGTTGAATCATCCTACCTATGAGTGTGGTGTATTGTTTCATATATGTATTTCTCTTGCAATAAGCTTTTGTAGTTTTCTTTCTACAGGTCTCTTAAATCCCTAGATAGATCTATTTTTAAGTATTTATCTTTTAAGACCTACTATAAATGTTTTTTGTTTTGTTTTGTTCCTGATTTCCTTTTCAAAGTTGTCTTTGTTGATGTGCAGGAGTCTAAGTGATTTTTATAAGCTTGGCTTGTATCTTGTGTCCATGCTGAATCTTTCTATTAATTCCAGTCGTTTTCTTAAGGATGCTTTGAGTATTTTTTGTACACAATCATGCCATGTATTAACAAGGATAGGTTTACATCTTCATTTCCAAATTGGAAACATTTTATTATTTTTTTTTCTTGCCTTATTGCTGATGCAGTGACTGCATAGAAGAAAAGGTCTTGTGAACTCCTACCATAAAGTTTACAACAAAGAAAACTCTACGGAGCAGTTCTACTTTGTCACATATACTGTCACTGTGAACTGGAATCCACTGAAATGCACAAGACAAGAAACAACAATGTTTAGGCAAAGACTGTTTATTGTATTAGTGGAAGGACACTCCCCAAGGTCATTATTAGCTTCCACACTGGAAAATCCCATGGTCAAATCTCAGTCCTCATCTTGCCACACCCATCTGTGTAAATTAACCCAACAATGAAATCCTCTTCCTTACTGCAATCTCTTCCCTGAGATCTGTTGTGTCTCACCATGCTGCTTGTAGCCCATTCACACTGCTCCTTCTCAAACTTTGGCTGGTTCTTCTCCAAAAGTCTTCCTTAGAGCTTGGTCCCTGGCCCTCTGATGTTACCCATCAGTTTAATATTCATACTATTGACATCTGACTTATATTGTGAGCCCATATATCTTCCATTAATTTCTGACAGCTAATAATCTTCTTGACACACATGGAGGTCCAATCACAGTTCAGATGTAAAATTCCTGATTTTTCTCCCTAAATCTGCAATTCCTATTTAAATAAGTGTCAATTTTAACTTTCTGTTTATGCAGACTAAAACCTTGGAATATTTTTGATATATCTTTTCCCAAAACTCTTTGTCGAAGTTATTAGCATTTTGTCATCTCTGCTTTCAAATGAGACCCACTGTTACCTCCCACTGCTACTATTGTGACCAAAGCCCCCATCATCTCTAATCTGAATGATAGTAATAGCTTCATAACTAATGTCTCTCTTATCTTTAGCTCCCAGAGAGAGACCATGAAACTACAAATCAGATCATAGTACCTATTTCAAAGTGTTTGGTATGCTTCTGTGATGCTGTCAAACTACAAGTGCATGTTACCCATTTTCTTAGTCATCAAGTGCTGTTCTAACAAAAATACAAGTGGATTGTGTTAACAAAGAAAAATGTATTCTCTCTCAGAAGTCCAAGTTCAGGGTAGCAGCTCCAGCACAACCCTTTTTTTTCGTCTTCTCTTCTCAGTTCTATGGAATATTCCTCATCATTAGTTACCTCAGTTGCTAAGCTTCTCCACATAGGGATCCAAGATCCAAAGGATTTCTGACTTGATGGCAGTGGGTTTATGTTATCCTGATGCTCTCCTTCTAACTTAACGCCTTGTGGCCTGAACTGCATATCTTTCCAAGAATGCCCTGCAAAAATCTAAAGGAGTTTATGCATGAGAAGCTTGAGCATTTCCTTAATTGCTTTGAAATAAAATCCAAAGTTATGAAACTCTTACCTTTATTATTGCATTATTCAAAATTAAGCCAAAATACTTAGAGTAGCATAAAACCTACATAGTGAGGACTCTCATTATGTCTTTGATGTTGTCTCCCCCTACAACAATTCCAACTCAGCAACGCTGCCGAGTGGTTTGTACAATTCTGCCAACGTTGCCGCATGGTGGCAAGTTCACTAACTTAGTTGTTAGCCTCATATCCCCAAGAAAGTTGACCCTAGAGAATGCAAAAATTACTGAAAAGTAGTAATAATATCACACGGAAGTAAAATTTTGTATGTACGCAATTCAATCTGTGTCAAGATAGAAAAAGTATAATGAAGTACGAATTAAAAAAATGGCAATTTCTCAAAAATAAAAACAGATATTTAAAGATCAAAGTCCTAGGCATCAGTGAGCTGAAATGGATTGGCACTGGTACTAAATATAATCTAGAGAAATAAGAGCTATCACATGGATACACATATGTCCACTGATGTTTGTTGCAGCACTGGTCACAGCAGCTAAAAGACAGAACAACTGAATTGCCTGTCAACTGATGAATAGATATGCAAATTATATATTCACACAATGGAACACTACACAATAATACACAACAGTGACGAATCTCAGAAACACAGATGGATGAATCTGAAAGGCATTATGCTGAGTGAAATTAATCAGTTTCAAAAGGAGAAATATGTAAGATCACAATTATAAGAAGTCAACAAAAGGTTAAAATACAGAAGAAAACGTTCCTGGATGCTCACAAAGGTGGGGAGGAAAGGGGGTTATATTAATTAACTAGAAAGTAGATAAGGATTACTTTAGGTGAAAGAAGGATAACATACAATCTAGGCAAACTCAGTGTAACTTGACTAAACCAAAAGACAACAAGTTTTCTGAATACAACCAAAGACTTTAAGTAACAGACAATCAACAACCAGGGAACTGGGGACTACAGTTTCAGGGGACATCTATGTCAATTGACACAACATAATTCATTAAAAAAATGTTCTGCATCCCAGTTTGAAGTGAAATCTGGGTTTTACTAGCTAACCAGCAGCCATCTAACATGTATCAACTGCTCTGAACTGACGTGGAGCAAAGGAGAATAAACAACAGTAAAAACACAAGGAAAATATTAGTCCAAGAGACGGACAAGAGCCCATGAACCAGGGATTCCAAAAGTCTGAGTCTAGAAGAACCAAATGGTGCCCAGTACCAGAAATGACTGCCCTGACAAGGGACACAACAGAAGGTCTCCAGTGGAACAGGAGAAAAGTGGATGTAGAACTCAAATTCTAGTAAAAAGGAACAAACTTAATGATCTGAGACTACAAGGACCTTGGAAGACATGGCCCCAGACTCTCCGTTAGCCCAGAACCGAAATCATTCCCTAAAACAACTCCACATACAAAGACTCGACAGGATTATAAGACATTAAATGATACACATGAAAAGTGTACCACCTAGTTCAAGTGAGACAAAACGGGCAGCTCCTGTCTGAAGGTCAGACGAGAGGCAGAATAGGAAAGAAGTTGGTTCAATGGGCAGCGAAAAATCCACGTTAGACAGGTGGAGTGTGCTGTCACATTAGAGACAGAGCAACTGGGCTCACGAATCAATGTGTATGTGAAGTTTGGTTTGTGAAACTAACTTTAACTGCAAGCTATCTCTTTAAGTAAAATGAAAAAATATATATATATTTTCCATTCTCATAAACTGTAACCAATTGCAATCAAGCCTATTAAAATTGAGTTGGCTTCCACTCATAGTAACATGTATTACAGGAAAGATATGGGCTTCATAGGGTTTTCTGCGCTGTCATCTTCATGGAAGAAGATCACCAGGCCTTTCTTCCGCAGCCCCACTGAGTGAGTTCTAATGACCAGCTTTCATGTTACTACTACAAACTACAGGCACCATAAAGGGACCTTTAGCAGCTCAACAGGGAAATTAACATATAATTAGAGAATCAGAGAATCCACAAAACTAGTGCTTGTGAAACTTATGTAAGTACTGCCATATTCATAAGAATATAAGAGATGCAGTTTACAAGACTTTAAAGCACAAACCTCTGTTACAAGAATTTTGTATTACATTCCACGGTTGTTTGCATAGATAGTTATCCCTTTGCCAGTAACCTACTCTAAGCTTGGCTCTAGTGACCAGAACTTTATGAGAAGCCATAAAAGATAAATACTCTTGGATGAGCGTAAGTTTTGCTACATGTATTTGCAAAATGGTATGAAAAAAAGTTCTAAATCTCTGAAGGAGCACCTTTCCTGGGGGTGGAGTCTGAGCACCATCAAATAACGAGAAGCTGCACGACCAGAACACCATCTAGGTTCTCAGGCTCCTGCTCCACCTGTGTCCCAGGTGAGATGGAGCCTGGAGGTGGAGTTTTCTCTCCAGAATGACCCTCCTTCTCAGATAGGTCTACAATGAAATTAAATGTGAAAGAAATGGTAGAAGCCACACAGACCTGTCCACTTGTCCCAGTTGGAGATCATTTTGATTTGATTTTCCTTCTCTCCCTGGTTGCACAGCATCTCTGAATCATCCCCATGTGCCTGACATTTTAGGATCCAGGGAGAAGACACTGCTCAGCAGGTATCAGAATCTCTGGCTGTCTCCCCAGGAGGTATGGTCTGCATTTCCTGCAGGGCTTGTGAGAGCCTCACCTACACTCACTGGGAACACTGCTTGGGCTGGCATCAGCATAAACCTGAAAAGGGTCCCGGGGCGGCTGATTCACCACACTTCCTCTTTGTGTCCTTGTGATTGTGGACAGGTTTCAGGAGCACTTTCAGATCAATACAGGCCAGAACAAAAGGTCTGATGATCTGCTTCTTTAAAATCAGCCATTAAAAATCCTCTGGATCACAACTGTCAAATCCCTTGGTCCACAGGGCTGTCACTAGTCATGGTCTGACAAGACGGAAACTAACAACAACAAAAAACAAATCAGAAATTTCTTAGGTGACTAAATTAAACTTGATGCCCAAGTGATGTATTTAATGAAGAATCAACAACTAGTGAAGAACAAAGATGGAAAAGTTGTCACATATTCCTAGAGTGACAGGGATAAAGAATCAGAGACAGGCTATTAAAGGAATGAGGTCCACTGAAAAAAATGGAGAAAGGTGTAAAAGGCAGTGAAATGGGAAGTTAAGGCAGGAAAACACCTTCATTGACATTGACCAAGAAGACTTGGCAGGAAAACAAGATTCAATGACTGTACAGCAAGAGATGAAGACAATCTTCTGTAACAGAGATGTTCAACGTGAAGGGCCTATATTTAATACTCAGTTAGGTGTCAATTTGTGAGGGGTAGGTAATTACAGAGGAAGGAAAAAGTCCAGGAAACAAGGGGGAAAAGAAACACGAATCTTTCAGAGTAAAGAATTTACAAAGAAGAGAGAACTAATTTTTTAGGGTACAAAACTCACCAGAAACATCTCCATATCAGTCATATGATCTATCCACGTGAAACACGTAGACTTCGGTGATATGAAAACTTCTGACAAAGTCTGTAAGAGATTTTCAGAGCATTTTTCTTTGATGGTTTACCATGAAAGGGGATCCATAAAGTCCAACATCCCTTAATTTTTCTCCTGGAACCTTAAATATTCTAAGAATTCTCCAGAAGATGTGGCCTTTGGGGCAGATTGAAGAAGCCTGCACGTTTAGAGTTGAGCAGAGAGGAAACAGGTGGAACTGAAGACCCACAGGCCTGCAGCCCTGGGGAGGAGGTTTGTGTTCGAGGCTGAAGCACTGTGGGAGGAGCACTATAATCTTGCTGACAATAATAAACTGCAGCATCTTCAGCCTGGAAGCTGCTGATGGTGAGAGTGAAGTCTGTCCCAGACCCACTGCCACTGAACCGGTCAGGGACTCCAGTTACTCTGCTCTTTGTATAATAGATGAGCAGTTTAGGAGCCTGTCCTGGTTTCTGCTGGTACCAGTTTAAATAGCTCCTCACACTCTGACTGGACTTGCAGTTGATGATGACTCTTTCTCCCACAGACACAGCCAGAGAGGCTGGAGACTGGGTCATCACAATGTCCCCACTGGCACCTGTAATTAAAATGGACAAACACTAAGCATAAATACACACACCCACTTTTTCATAGGTGTATTAAAATATAAAATTTATGATATTAAATATTGGGACAGAATAGGTTCTGTTTAACAAATAGCCAAGATTGCCCACTATAGTTTAAAATGATTTGTCAACTGTGCAGAGGAGAGAGTGAAGCTGCTTTAATTCTCACCAGAAGCCCAGAGCAACAGGGACGTGAGAAACAGAGTCTGTGGCACCATCCTGCTGCCCCTGCCTGCCTGATGCAGCTCAGTTCACATTCTAAAAGCCCTGTTTATAAGATCTGAGCAGTCAGCCTGGGCCTGCAGAAGGCCTATGCAAAGCAGCTGGTGGACTGAAAGCAAATTTCATGGGTAGTGACTTGTGAAACTAACCAATATACTTTAAGAACCACAATATTATCACATTAAGGAAAATGTTATGAGTATAAAAGAGAAGTGAATTAGAGACTCCAGCATCAAGTTAAGGGGGGAAAAAAAAGCCCATTGCAATCCAGTTCCATTCTAACACAAGGAAACCTCATGCATTACTGAGTAGAACTGATCCAGGGAGTATAGTTGCCTGTATTCTTTACAGAAGTGGATCATCAGGATTTTCTTCCGTGTTACCACTACATGTGTTCAAATTGCTAAACTTTAGGTTAACAGCAGATCACAAACTCCTCAGTGAAGCACATGATCTAAAAATGACATTCTATTTTTGCTCAGAATAGTTTTAAATAAGTCCTGGTTCTATAAGAAATGAAGAAAATTTCTCAAATCATGAATTTTTTTTTTTAAATAATAATGAAAATAGAACAAAATAACAAAGAAAAGGATACACTATAGGAAATTTCTGTTGCAATTTTTGATAAATATATCTATGTGTGTATATATATATTTTTATATATATATATATACATAGAGAGAGAGCTACAAAATGTGTGAGCTCTTTAGAAACTTTTATTCTAATGAATACTTTAAAGACATGGCAGACACTTGAGGCTGGGTTCCAGGGCTATGCCCAGGAAGACAGGCTTAAAATTGCCCATGTAAGGAGCCCCCAGGGACCGTAGACTGAACAGAACTCAGGAGGGCTCTAACCTCAAAAGAATGGTGAACCAAAGAGAAAGTGGAACCTGCCACGTCCACCACAGTTGGGAACTGATAAGGTAGCTCTAGAGTCTTTGTAGAAATGGGCAAGGAAAAACGGACAGGATTTCCTTGTGAAGTTGTGATGGAGCACCAATACTTTGAGAGTCTCATTTCAAATGTGCATGGCCTGGGTCAGCCAAGAATTCTGCGGTTTCATTTATTTATTTATTTATTTTATAGTGATTGACTGAGAGTAGCACACAATCCAAAGCAAATTTGCGTGCCCACCTATCTGCAGTTCCCTCTCTTCTCCTTGTCCAGTGACAGCACACTCTTCCTTTCTGTTCTATACACGTCATCTCCTGCTAACATTCTCTTCTCCCCTCCTCTCCAGCAGTGCTTCTCCTTTCTAGTAAGAGGCCAGTAGGAAGGCATCCTATTGACACAGAGAACCATAAAGTGGGCACACCGTATGGTCACTTTGTGTTCCAGAGTCCAATCCATTCCTGTCCCAAGAGTTGACCTCAGTAATGATGAATGGTCAGAGGCAGCAGCAGGTCTAGCAGCCATGCTCCCAGGGGAATTCCTGGGCCATCGGACAATCAGTTGTTGTCCTTTACTGGAGTTCCTGAGGTGCACGCCTCTTTTATAGTGTTGCTCCCAGGACCTGACATTGTGTGTCCCGTCACAACTGTCATTGGTGGTGGTTGTACACCATCTGGTTCTTCTGATCACAGGTTGATACAGTCATCCATACACATTAGTCCTTCTGTCTTTTGGGTTCTTTTTCCCTTATGTCTTTGTTGTCCTGGGTGATCATCTGAACTAGCTGAGATGGGATCATCTGGTAAACTTCCAAGGGCAGCTTGCTAGCTTTTAAGACCCCAGATGCCACTCACCAATATGGGGTGCAGAAGACTCTCTTAGCAATAGTCTAATATGCCAGTTGGCCTCGATGTCCCCTGAGAGCATGGTCCCCAGACCTCCACCACGATTACTCTATCCTTACAACATTAGGTTAAGATTTGAAGAGTTTTCAGTTTATATTGAAGTCCAGTTAAGTTGCTCTTCTTCCTAGTGTGTGCTGTCACTACTTTTAAACAACCAAATTTCTATCAGCTATCTAATCTATACCCAGCCCTCTCTCTTGCTCCCTCCCATCCTTTACAGCCATCAAAGAGTCTTTTCTTCTGTACCTGAGTCTGGTTTTAAGTCCTTATGGTAGGAGTCTCATACAATATCTGCCCTCGTGCCTCTGGCTGATTTCACTCAATGTAATGTCTCCCAGTTGAAACCAGGTTATGAGATGCTTCTTGATGTCATCATTGTTCTTTATCATTGCATGGTGTTCTACTGAATATATGTACCGTAGTTTGTTTATCCATTCATCGGTTGTTGGGCATCTGGGTTGATTTCCTCTTTTTGCAATTGTAGATTGTGCTGCAATAAACATTTGTGTGCATGTATTTGTTCATGTGACTGCCCTTAATTCTGTAGAATATATTCCAGGCAGTAGGATTACTGGATCAAATCGTTCCAGGTGCTCTTAGAAACACTATGGGGCAGTGGTTCACAGTCTTTTAGAGTAGCTATGAGTTAGAATTGACTCAATGGCAACATTTTTTTTTCTTTTTTTAAATCACTAGGATCACTATACCAAGTCATGGTATTTTTGATCTCTTTATGCACATGAAAAATTGGACAATGAAAAATGAAGATAGAAGAACTGATCTTTTTAAATTAAGGGTCTGAATATACCACAGACTTCCAGAAGAATGAACAAATTTGTATGGCAGAAGCATAACTGGAATTCTTCCTAGATGACAGGATGTTAAGACCTCATCTCCCTCACTTGGGACATGTTGTCAGGAGGAATTATGGTTGGTAGATGTCCTCCCCTGAACAAGAACATCATGCTTGGTAAAGTAGAGGGTCAGGAAAAAGAGGAAGATCACAAACGAGATGGATTGAAGCATTTGCTGGAACAATAGTCCCAAGCATAGGGAAGACTGTAAGGATGACTAGGATCCATGTGTGTATTGTTCTGTTGTACACATGGTCTATGTCATCTGGGACCTGTCTGACAACACCTAACAATAACAACATGATATGAACACAACTGTGATACAGCAGAAACAACAGAGAATAAAAGTAATAGTGATCACACTTCAGATGTGGGCATCACAGGAATTCTTTTTTTAAACGTAGTTAATGACAAACTAGAAAAAGCTTTAAAGAGGCTATTTCACATTTGAAAAAGAAGTAAGTATGTAGAAATTAGATTTACAATTACCCAAATTTTGAAACTAAGTGGGAAGGAGACTTAGACTTGTAGGCTAGATGGAATGATGATGACAAGGTTTACGCTCACAGATAAAATGATAAAAAATAATCAGCTAATTAAAATGTTTATTTAACAGCTAGCACCCTTAGCACCCACTTTTCTAAAAGTGGCTTTAAAAAAAAGAAAGAAAAGAAAATTAAAAAAGAAAACCTGTCAATCTAATTCTGAAAAATGAGCCATTGACAAGACTGTAGGTCACTGTTTTATGCCAACATCTGTGGACTCAGTAAATCACAACAAATTCAACACCAAATGCTTTTTAGTCTTACCAAATAAGATTGCCAGGCCTTTCTTCCAAGGCCCTGTGGGTGGATTTGAACTGCTAATCTTACAGCTAGCATTCCGTGCACATTTGATCCACATCATTAGTTGAACCTTACTTTTGGGCACAGAACCCAAGAAAATAGGTGTCTGTGACTGTCATTACAAAAGAAAGCACCCTAGAAGATTTTGTATCTCTATCCTGTGCACTCAGACTTTACCATCGTACTCCCAGGCTTCTGGCATAAATGTCTCCTTAACACAGCCTCACCCTGAGCTCGGCCCTGCTGATCTAAGCCTCATAAATAGACACTCCTCTGGAGGGTGGAACTTGAGGAGCATCACAAGAGAGAGAAGCTGCAGGATGGTGATGCCATCCAGATCCTTAGGCTCCTGCTCTACTCTGTTCCAGGTGAAAGGATATTGGCAAAACTAGAGATGGAGTTATCTCTTGAGAGTAATCTATCCATTCACATCTACAATTTAAAAATGAGATATGAAATAAATGTTACAAGCAACATACTCCTGTCTACCTATCACAGATTATTCTTGGCTTGATTGTTTCTTCTATCTCTGATGGCACAGTATCTCTACAGCATACTTGCATACATGTCATTGCTGGTTCCTGCCAGCAGAAGGCCACGTAGCAGGCTCCTGTAGTCTCCTTGGGAGACAGCATCTCCATCAGCTGAAGGGGCAGTCAGTCTCCTCTACATGGACCTGAGACGCCACAGGTGTGTGGGGAGACTCCCAAGGCCTTCAGTTACCACATTTCCACCTGCACTGATGGGGTGCTGTCCACTTCAGTGACAGTAGATCAGAGGCCAGCTTTGCTTTCACCACCAGAAACCTCACATCAAAGATACTGCAACAAAGAGCTGTGTTCCAGAAGCAAGAGAGCCTTTGATGATAGTGTGAGGCCAGATGTACTCCTCTCACCACAACAGAGGTGAGGGAAGCATCCCACTTACCAGGAACTGACCCAGAAGCTGCTGTTTTGTTTGTTTGTTTTGATCTTGGTAAAAGATTGGCATGAAGTAGGCAACTAATAGGCAGCTGGACCTCCTCTGACTCCAAAAGGCAGCAGGCCTCCTACTCTTCCTGCTCATCTCCTTTTAACATGCTCTTGGCTCCCACTCTTGGCTTCACTATATGACCATTTGCGGTCCCATCTGACCCTTTCTAATCTGACCTCCATGATGATTCCCAAACATCTTTATACCTGATCTGGAACAGAACCTTCTCTCTAGACCGAAAGTTAGAGCCACAATTCCATGAGTATTCCTATCTCAGCTTCTCTTGCCAAGCTTGTGTCAGAGGGAACACCTCAGAAATTAGAAAATTCTAGATCCTCACTTGCCCTTGTATAAAAACACTGCAAGTTATGTATTCCCAATTCAATTTTAACAACAACATGAAAAATACTCCTAGTATCAATTGTGAAAAAGAAAGGAAGCTCCTTTAGGCATGAGAAAAAAATTAAAATACACTGTCTGCTCTTTTTTTTTCTTTTGTAGGAGTCAGAATTTTACCTTTTTCTGAAAAGAAGTTAGTAACAAGTCTAATTAGGTTCTGCCTTAACCCCTCACATTCCCCTTTCCCTACCTCTGGTTTTAAGGTGTCACAGAGTCAACTCATAACTCTTTTAAATTACATGATTTTCCTTTATAATAATGCCCTTGCCCAAACCAAGAACTCCAAGCTCCTTACTTATTTTGCTATGTTGATATTGAAACACCTGAAACTTGGGAAAAATTCCACCCTCCATATACCTGCCTTGATGTCCCTAATGTGGCTGAAAAAAAATGCATAATTACTCTGATTCATACCATACATTTGTTTACGCTTCTTCATGACAGTTCTTAATCCTGTCTCATAATTTTATCTTTATTTGCTAGTCTCCACCCTTTCTCTTTATTTTTTTCTTTTTAAGTTTTAGCACCTACTTCTCATCCTCACTTGGAGAAAATGGCCTGATTTCCTGTTTCCTGAGAGAGCTTCCACCAGCAACTCTCCTGCATCTTCTCATCCTCAGGCATCCACATCCCTTATTCTGCCTTCCTTCCTTCCTATTATTGTGGATATACAGACACCCCTCCTCTTCGAGGCCAGTCCCGCTGCTCCTAAACTGCTGTCCCACAAGGGCGTCTCTCACTTCTCTTTTCTGAATGATCTATCTTCCCCTCACGATGGCATCATTCCAATCATCATGAGACATCCTTTCCAAAAACTCTCCTGCTTTTACATCTTCCTTCACTTACATCCAGTTTCACTCCTCTCCTCTACCTTAAAGCTCACTGAATGTTTTGATCATAAACACTAAACCCCAAATGTGCCTTCTCCCACTCCCTGGGCTGCCTCTATTGCATTTATTAGTCTCACCTTTGAGTAGGTGGCCATTCCAGAAAAAGAGTTCCAGAAGTGCTTTCAAGCATGGACTAGGTGGTGGCATTAGTGCACAGCTTCTGAAGGGGAATACTTCAAAGGTGGCCGTGGTGATATTCAGTGACAAGGTATGTAGTCCTTTTTCTAGGATGAGTTTGCAAACTTCACCAGCATTCCTTGTATACAGAACACGCCTACCCATCAGCAGCCAACTATACTTTCTTTTCCAGTGTGCATGGAACATTTGCCAAATATGATCACATATTAGGCTACAGAGAAATTCTTAATAAAATTAAAAGTGTTAAAAAATACACAGGATCTTTTCAGACCATAAAGCCATAAAAGGAGAAACCAATAACAGAAAAAAGATGGAAAAACTCAAACACGTGAAAGATTAACAATATTTTGCTCAAAAATGACTGGATAATAGATGAAATTAAGGATGGAATAAAGACATTCATAGACTCAAATAAGAATTTAACACATCCTACCAGAATTTACAGTATATGGCAAAAGCAGAGCTCAGAGGTCAGCTTACCTCATTTAATGTATGCATCCGTAAAGAAGAAAGGGCACAAATCAAAGAATTATCTCTACAATTCAAACAAGTAGAAAGAGATCAACAACAGAACCCTTTGGGCACCAGATGAAAGCTAATAATGAAGATTAGACCAGAACTAAATGAAGTAGGGAATAGAAAAATGAATGAAAGAACTAACAGACCAAAAGCTGTATTTTTTTTTAAAGATCTATAACACTGATAAATCATTGGCCAGACTGTCAAAAGAAAAACAGGATAAGAAGTAAGTAACTGGAATATGAAGTGAAATGTGTGATATAACAATAGACATTGCTAAAATTAGAACAGTAGTATCAGAAATCTATGAAAAATTTTACTCTAATAAATTTGAAAGCCTATAGGAAATGGACAAATTTCTAGAAACATATCACCTACCCAAACTAGCACTAACAGAAGTAGGGTGACTAAATAAACCCACAAGAAAAGAAGAGCTCAAAGAGGTAATTCATCAATTCCCAAAGGTAAAACTCCTGGCCCTGATGGTTCACTAGAGAATTCTACCAAACTTTCAGAGAAGAATTAAAACCTTTATTACTAAAGGTATTCCAGAGCATAGAAAAGGGTGGAATATTTCCAAATCCAATACAGTATAATCCTGAGGACAAAAAAAGAAAAATTACAGATCAACTTCTCTCATGAATTCAGATGAAAAAATCCTGAACAAAATTCTAGCTACTATAACCTAACAACATGTCAAAAAAAAAAAAAAATCACCATGACCAAATAAGATTCATGCTACGGATGCAGGGGATGCTTCAACATTAGAAAAAACCATTAATCAACTACATAAATTATGAAAAAAAAAAGAACGACTTGATTTTTATCAGGTGACACAGAAAAGGCATTTGATGCAGTCCAACACTCGTTCATGTTAAAAACTCTCAGCAGATTAGGAATAGAAGGGAAATTCCTCAACATAATAAGGGGCATCTATGCAAAGCCTTGGAAACCCTGGTAGTATAGTCAATAAGTGCTATGGTTGCTAACCCAAAGGTCAGCAGTTCAAATCCACCAGGCACCGCTGGAAACTCTACAGGCCAGTTCTACTGTGTTCTCTAGGGTCATTATGAATGGGAATCGACTTGATAGCAGTAGGTTTGATTTTGGTTTAAAGCCAACAGCCAATATCATCCTAAATGGAGGGAGTCTGAAAGCATTCCTCTGAGAACAAGAACTAGACAAGGATACCCATTGTCACTAGTCTTATTCAATGTTGTCCTGTAGGTTCTAGCCAGAGTATTTGAGCAAGATAAAGAAATAAGGGACATCCCAATTTGCAAGGGAGAAGTCAAAGTATTTCTATCTGCAGATGTTAAGATCTTATACACAGAAAACTCTTAAAACATCCAAATAAATAAATAAATGAAACTACTGGGACCAACAGAAGAGTTCAGCAAAGTATCAGGATATAACATAAACATACATAAATCATTTGGATCCCTTTATACCAATGAAAAGATAATCAAAGAGTGAATTACAAAACCATTATCATTTACTATAGCCTCCAAGAAGAAAAAATATATAGGAATAAATCTAACCAGAGATATAAAATAACTGCATGAAGAAAATTACAAGATTCTACTGTAATGAAACAAAGGAGAACTACAGAAGTGGAAAAACCTACCTTGCTAATAGATAAGAAGACTTAACATCATTAAAATGTCTATTCTACCCAAGGTCTTTTATCACACTGCCATGATACTCCAGACAGCTTCATACTGGTACAGGATCAGATACATGGGTCAACAGAACAGAACTGAGAATCCAGGTATAACATTTCCCACCTATGAGCAGCTGATATTTGATAAAGGTCCAAAGGTCATGAACTGGGGAAAACACAGTCTCTGTAACAAATGGTGTTGTTATAACTGGATAACCACCTGCAAAACTGGGAAATAAGACCCGTATCTCACACCATGCACAACAGCTAACTCAAAATGAATCAAAGACCTAAATCAGAAATCTGAAACAACAAAGATCATGGAAGAAAGTAAAAGGAAATTTGCTGGAAGTCATGTTCGTGGCATAAACAGACTACCAAAATTACTAAGAATGCACAAACACCAGAAGAAAAAATAGATAACTGGGAACTCCTAAAAAGCAAACATTTTTGTCATCCAAAGACATCACTAAAAGAGTGAAAAGACTACCTAAAGACTGGGAAATAATTTTTGGCTACCATGAATCCAATCCTTGTCTAATCTCCTTAAAGAACAAAACCAAAAACCAAAGCCATTGCCTTCAAGTCCATTCTGATTATACTGACCCTACAGACAGAGTAGAAACACTCCCTAGATTTTCCGAGAAACACCTGACAGATTTGAATTGCTGGCTTTCTTGTTAGCACCCATGGTGGTTAACTCTAAGGCCACTGGTGTTTCACCTAATCCACAAGGTACTGGAAAGCTTGAACAAGAAAAAAGACCACCCAATTTTTTTAAAAAAGGGGGGGCGGACAAATGAAATGAAAAGGCACTTCAACAAAGAAAACTTTCAGGATGCCAACAGATGCATGAAGAAGTGTTCACGATTATTATCTATCAGAGAAATCCAAATCAAAACTACAATGAAATGCCATCTCACCCCAACAAGTCTGACATTAATACAAAAAACATAAACAAATAATGGTGGAGAGCTGTGGAGAGACTAGAACTCTTCTTCACTGTTGTTGGGAATGCAAAATGGTGGAACCACTTTGGACACTGATATTATTCTTTCTCTAAAAGCTAGAAAGAGAAGTACCACATGATTCAGCAATTCCACTTTCTGGAATATGTTTTAGAGAAATAAGAGCTGTCACCTAAGTAGATACATGCACACCAATGTTTTTTGCAACACTGTCCACAATAGGAAAAAGATAGAATCAACCTAGGTGACCATCAACATATGAATGGAAAATAAAGCCGTGGCATAGTCACACAATGAAATAATATGAAATATTATAATATAATGTATTATATGGGGTAGTTCTACTCTGAGCTCTGTGGTTGCTTAAGTCAGACTGATTCAATGGCAGTGGGTTTATGTTGTCCTGACTGTATCCTTCTAAATGAATATCTCGTGGTCTGAACTGTATGTTTTTCCAAGAATATCCTGCAACGAACTGAAGGTGTTTATGCATGAGATGCTTGAACATTTCCTTACTTACTTTAAAATAAATTTCAAAATTATAATACTCTTACATTTACTATTGCATTATTCAAAACTAAACCAAAATATTTAGAGCAACATAAAGCAACCTACACAATTAGGGCTCTCATTATGTCTTTTACTTTGTCACCAACTATAGCAAGTCCACCTTGGCAATACTGCTGAGTGGTTTGTACAGTTCTGCAAACATTAGTGCACAATGGTAAGTTCTCAAACTTAATGGTCAGCCTGATAGCCCCAAGAAAGTTGACCCTAGAGAATGCAAAAATTATTGAAAAATATTAATAATATAACATACCAGTAATATTTTTGTAGGGACACAATTCAATGCTTGACAAGATAGAAAAAGTATAATGAAGTATGAATAAAAGAAAATGACAATTTCTCAAAAATACAAAGAAACACCTAAACATTGATGTCATAGGCCTCAGTGAGCTGAATGGATTGGTACTGATATTTAATATAGCCTAGAGAAATAGGAGCTTTCTATATGAATACATATATACACACTGATGTTTGTTGCAGCACTGGTCACAACAGCAAAATGACAGAACAACCTAGGGACCCATTAACTGATGCAAAGATATGCAAATTATATATTCACGAAATGGAACACTACACAATGATAAACAACAGTGATGAGTCCAAGAAATATACATGGATCAATCTGACAGGCATTATGCTGCATGAAATTAATTAGTAGCAAAAGGAGAAATATTGTGTAAGATCATGATTATAAGAATTCAAGAAAAAGTTAAAACACAGAAGAAAGCATTCTTTGATGGTTACAAAGGTGGGGAGGATGGGAGAGGTGTAGTCATTAACTAGATAGTGGATAAGAATTACTTTAGGTGAAGGGAAGGGCAACACACAACATCAGCAAATTCAGCATAACCTGACTAAACCAAAAGACAAGAAGTTTCCTGAATACAACCAAAGACTGACGAACAGGCAAACAACAACCAGGGAACTGGGCACTTCAGTTTCAGGGGATATTTGGGTCAATTGGTGCAACATAGTTCATTAAGAAAGTGTTCTGCATCCCAATTTGATGAGTGAAATCTGGGATCTTACTAGCTAACCAACAGCCATCTAAGATCTATCAATCGCTCTGAACTGACCTGGAGCAAAGGAAAATAACAAAGACACCAGGAAATTACTGGTCCAAGAGACAGAAAAGAACACATGAACCAGGGGTTCCAAAAGTCTGAATCTAGAAGAACCAGATGGTGCCCAGCTACCAGAAATGGCTGCCCTGGCAGAGAACACAACAGAAGGTCTCCAGTGGAACAGTAAAAAAGTGGACAGAGAACTCAAATTCTAGCAGAAAGTAACACACTTAATGATCTGACTGAGACTACATGGATGTTGGAAGACATGGCCCCAGAGTCTCTGTTAGCCCAGAAATGAAATCATTCCCTAAATCAAATCTTCATACAAACACTAGACAGGATTACAAGACATTAAATGATACACGTGAAGAGTGTACCAGCAAGCTCAAATGGATACATGAGACAAAATGGGCAGCTCTTGTCCGGAGGTCAAATGAGAAGGCAGAATAGGAAAGAAGTTTGTTGAATGAGCACAGAAAAATCCAGGATAGAAAGGTGCAATATGCTGTCACATTGCAGACAGAGCAACTGGGCTCACTAATCAACATTTACGTACATTTTTATTTGTGAAACTAACTTTTACTGCGAACTATCACTTCAAGTACAATAAAATATATATATACATGTATTTTCCATTCTCATGAATTATAATCGACTGAAATTAAACATATTAAATTGAGCCGATTTATACTCATAGCAACACATGTTACAGGAAAGACATGGGCTTCACAGGGTTTTCTGGGCTATCGTCTTCATGGAAGAAGATGACCAGGCCTTTCTTCCACGGCCCCACTGGGTGAGTTCTAATGCCAAGCCAAGTGCCGTCGAGTCGGATCCGTTATGTCAGTAGCCAAGTACAAACTATAAGGACCATACAGGAATCTTTAGCAGCTATGACAGTGAGAGTACGCAAGGTGTGGTTTGCAAGCTTTTTAAGCACAAACCTGTGTTCCAAGAATTTTGCATTATGATCTACGGTTGTTTGCATGGGTATTTCTTTGCCATACCGTACTCTGAGCTCAGCACTGGTGACCTGAGTCTCAGGAAAAGCCATAAAACATAAAAACTCTGAAATCAGTGTAAGTTTTACTATTTGTATACACAACAAAAACAGAATAGAATTCTTTTTTAAAAAAAAAAAATCTCTGAAGGAGCACCTTTCCTGGGGGTGGAGTCTGGGTAACATCAAATAAACAGAAGCTGCAGGAGCAGAGCGCCATCCAGGTTCTCATGGTCCTGCTCTGCGTGTGTCCCAGGGGAGATGGAGCCTAGAGAGGTCTACAATGAAATTAAGTGTGAAATAGATGGTACAAGCCACACAGACCTGTCCACTTGTCCTAATTGGAGATCATTTTGGTTTGATTTTCCTTCTCGCCCTGGTTGCACAGCCTCTCTGGATCTTCACCGTGTGCCTGACATTTTAGGATCCAGGGAGCAGATACTGATCAGTAGGTGCCAGAATCTCTGGCTGTCCCCCCAGAAGGCAAAGTCTCCATTTGCTACAGGGCCTAGCATAGTCTTGGCTGCACTCCGTGGAAACACTACTTGGGCTGGCATCAGCATAAAGCTGAAGAGAGAGCTTTGGGGCTGACTCACTGCACATCCTCTGTGTGTGTTGTTGTGATGCAAAACAGGTTTCAACAGCACTTACAGACTAATACAGACTAGAAGGAACAGCCTGGTCATCTGTTTCTGAAAATCAGCCATAGAAACCCCCTGGATCTTAACTGTCAGATACCTTGACCCATGGGGCTGTCACTAGTCATGGTCTGACAAGATGGTAAGTAACCCCCCCCAAAAAATCATAAATTTCTTCTATGACTAAATTAAACTTGGTGCCCTAGTGATATGTTTAATGAAGAATTAACAACTAATGAAGAATGAAGATGGGAAAGTTGTCACATATTCCTAGAGTGATGGGGTTAAAGAATGAGAGACTGGCCTTTGAAGGAATGAGGTGCACTGAAAGAAATGCAGAGGGGAGGGAAGGCTGTGAAACGGGAGGTCAGGGAAGGAAAATTGACCAGGAGGGCTTGACAGGAAAACAGGATTCGATGAAGGTAAAGTAAGAGAGGAAGACTGTCTTCCATGAGGGAGATTTTCAATGTGAAGGGCCCACATTCAATACTCAGTTAGGTGCTGATTTGTGAGGGGTAGGGTAATTGCAGTGGAAGGAAAATGTCCAGGAAAACAAGGAAAAAAATGTGAATGTTTCAGAGCAAAGAAGGCACAGAGAAGAGAGAATTAATTTTTCAGGATACAAAACACACTGGAAACAACTCTGTATCAGTCATATGAATGATCCACGTGAAACACGTAGATTGCTGGGATATGAAAACTCCTGACAAAGTCTGTAAGAGATTTTCAGAGCATTTTTCTTTGGGAGTTTACCACAGAAGGGGATCCAGAATGTCCCACATCCCTTAATTTTCTCCTGGAAACTTAAATATTCTAAGAGTCCATCAGAGGCTGAGGTCTTTGTCCCAGATAGAGGAAGCGTGCATGTTCAGACCTGAGCAGAAAGGAAGCAGCTGGGGCAGTGAAGACCCACAGGCCTCAAGCCCTGGGGAAGAGGTTTATGTTTGAGGCTGAAGCACTGTGGGAGGAATGTTTATACTTTGCTGACAGTAATAGTCAGCCACGTCCTCGGTCTTGAGTCCACTGATGGTGAGAGTGAAGGCTGACCCTGACCCACTGCCACTGAACTGGTTAGGGACCCCAGATGCCCGAGTGTTTGCCCAGTAGATGAGCATCCTAGGAGCCTGTCCAGGTTTCTGCTGGTACCAGGATAAAAGGTGCTTATTAGCGTTACTGTGATAAAGACTCTGGCTGGACTTGCAGTTGATGGTGACCGTCTCTCCTAAAGATGCAGCCACAGAGGCTGGAGACTGGGTCATCACAACATCCCCATTGGTACCTGCAATCAGAGTGGACAATGACCAAACATATACATACAGTCATATATACATATGTATGTATATATATACATATTTACATACACACGTATACAATCTTTTTCATACACGAGTTCAAATACACCTTTTTTCAACAACATCTAGTGATATTACCTATCAGCTCATATTTGGTTCAATTTGCAAATAGTTCATCATTTGCAACTATACATTATAGCTATTTTTCACCTCTACAAAGCTGCTATTCTAGAGGATTTGAAGTACTTTCAGTTTCTCACCAGAGACCCAGAGAAACAGGAACATGAGGAGCAGAGTTGGTGGCACCATCTTGCTACCTCTGCCTTCCTGATGCAGCTCAACTCACATGGCAAAGGCCCCGTTTATAAAATCTGAGCAGCCAGCCTGGGGCTGGAGGGGCCTATGCAAAGCAGTCAGTGAACTGAAAGCAAACTTCATGGATGGTGGGTTGTGAAACTAACCTCTGTATCTAGAGCCAGAAACACTGTCACGAAGAGTATAATTATTATCCCTAGAAGAGACAGAAGTGACTTAGAAGCAGTGTTTCAACTTAAAACAAGCCAGCAAAAAACTTTTCATTCCAGCTGATTCCGACTCTGACTCATGAAGAGTTCATGTGTTAAAGAGCAAAACTCCTCCACAGGATTTCCTTGCCTGTGTTCTTCATTAGCCGCACCACCAGGGGTTTCTTTCATGGTACCACTGAATGTGTTTATTACCTACCTTTAGATTAGCAGTCAATCACAAATTGCATGAAGCACCTACAGACTAATGAGTAGCCTCTGTTTTGACTCAAAAAGAGTTTTAAATGGGTTCAGGTTCCATCAGTGATCAAGTACCTTCCTCAAACCGACAGTTTTGTAAAATTTAAAAAAAATACTGGGAAAAGATGATAGAGGAAATGGAAGAATATAGGAAATCTTTGCCTCAATTTTCATAAAAATGTGTAGCTAGAAAATGTATGAGTTCTAAAGACACTTTTATCCTAGAAGGATAGTTTAGACATTGCAAATGCATAGGATTGAATTCCAAGGCTATGCAAGGCCTGCAGAAATGGTAGATGGACCCAGAATTTAGCCCTGTGGGAAGTCCTCTAGCATGTTATATTGAGTTATGGTCCAGGAGGGATCTTATCTCAGAAGAGGCATGAGCCAGCAATTAGGAACTGATAAGAGAGCTCTAAATTCATTGAGGAAATGGATAAAACAAAACAAAAATAGTATTTTCGTGTGAGATTGTGATACGACACCAGCTGTTAAAAGAGATTTATCCCAGGTATGCATGGCCTTGGTGTACCTGAAACTCTTCTGTTCTGAGGTTGGCTTAAGGGCTTCCAACTGGCAGGGCCAAGAAGTGGGAGCCCCTCTGAAATGGGGTCCATCCAACACGAAACTTCAGGAAAACTAACAGATTTATTTTCAAGGGCCAATGTCACCAAGAAGTCAGAGATTCTTGACATACAAAAGAATAACTAGGACAACTTTACATTCTGAAAGCCCAGAGGATTTGAAACGCCTACTGATGAAGATCAGAAACTATAGCCTTCAAAAAATCAAAACCCCACTGCCCTAAAGTTGATTCCAACTCGTAGGGACCCTATAGCCTTCAGTATCAGTTACATCTCAACAAAAAGAAAACAAAAATCTTTACAGCCACAGTACCAAACAACATCACGATAGAAAGAGAAAATATTGATGAGTTCAAGAAATTCATTTTACTTGGACCCACAATCAACACCCATGAATCAACAGTCAAGAAATCAAAACACCTATTTAAAGTGTAAAAGAAAAAGAAGTGTCACTTTGAGAAATAAACATGCTTGACACAAGCCATAGCATTTTCAATCAAATCACGTGAATGGGAGATCTGGATAGTTATAAGGAAGTCCAAAAAAGAATTGATATCTTTGAATTATGATTTTGAATAAATCTCAGAGTACCAGGAAAAAACCCAAATCTGTCTTGGAAGAAGTACTGTCAGAATATTGTTTAGAAGGGAGGATAGCAAGACTTTTTATTTTCTGCTTTGGACATGTTACCAAGAGAGGCCTGTCCTTGGAGAAGACCACCATGTTTGGTGGAGTACATGTCATGTCCTCCTAACAATCTCCTATCCCCTCCTCTCCACCCTCTCCCCCACATCCAGTAAGAGGTCAGCTGGATGACATCCTATAGATACCTAGAACCATAAAGTGCACACATGATATAGTCGCTCTGTGTCACCAAGACCAATCCATTTCTGCCCGAATAATTGTTCTCCATTATGATTTATGGGTAGGAGCAGCATCAGGGCCAGGGGCTATACTCCCAGGGGAATCCCAAGGCCCCTGAACTGTCAATTGCAGTCTTTTAGTGGAGATCTCATGGTGCACACCGTTTTATTTTTTGTGTTGCCTTTGTCTCCATGAGTCGGATCCAACTCGATGGCACTTGGCTTTGGTGAGAGTCAACTTTGCGAGCCCCATCACGGCTATCACTGGTGGTGGCTGGTCACCTTCCAGTTCTTTCAGTCATATGTTGATGTAGTCACCTGCTCACCTGGATTTCTTTGTCTTCTGGGTTCTCTTTGCCCCATGTTGTTTTGGTCCTTAGAGATCATCTGTTCCTGTTGAGTTGGTACTATTTGATGTACCTCAGATGGCAGCTTGACAGCTTTTAAGACCCCAGACGCCACTCACTAATGTGGGGCGCAGAGGGCTCTCTTAGCAAAATGCTAGTTGTGCCAATTGGCTTCTATTTCCCTTGAGAGCATGGTCCCTGGCCCCCCACCCAGCTGTTCCATCCTTGCAATATTGGGTTAAGATGGGAGGAGTAATCATATTATACTGAAGTCCAGTTAATATTGATCTTCTTTCTAATGTGTGCTGTCACTGATTTCACCCAATCAAAATTCTATAAACTATCTAATCTATACTCCACTCTCTTCCTCCCTCCCTCTCCACTCTTGCAGCTGTCAAAGAGTCTTTTCTTCTATGCACGAGTCTGTTTTTAAATTCTTATCATGGGGTCTCATACAATATTTGTCCTTTTGTCACTGACTGCTTTCACTCAACATAATGTCCTCCAATTGAAACCAGGTTATAAGATGTTTCCTAAAACCATCATTGTTCTTTATCATTACATAGTATTCCACTGAGTACATATGCCATAGTTTACCTATCCACTCCTCTGTTATTGGACATCTGGATTGGTTCCATCTTTTTGCTATTGCAGACTGTGCTACAATAAACATTTGTGCGCATGTATCAGTTGGTGTGAATGGCCTTGATTCTGTAGGATATATTCTGCAGTGGAATTACTGAGTCAAATGGTATATCTGTTTCCATCATTTTAAGGAAGCACCAGATTGCTTCCCAAAGAGGTTGCACTATTTTGCAATTCCACTAACAGCATAGAAGAGTTCCACTTTCTACACAGCCTTTCCAGCATTTGTTGTTTTGTGTTTGTCGGATCATGGCCAACCTTGTTGGGGTGAGATGATACCTCGTTGTTGTTTTCATTTGAATTTCTTTAATAGCTAAAGATTGTGAGCATGTCCACATGTGTTTTTTGGCTACCTGGATCTCCTGTTTAGAGAAGCGTCTGTCCATCTCCTTTGCCCATTGCTTAAATGGATGATTTATCTTTCTCCTATTGATATTTTGTAGTACCTTATAGATTATGGAGATCTTGGTGTGACATACAGTTGCCAAATATTTTTTCCCATGCTGTAGGTGGTCTTCTAATTCTATTGATAAATTCTTTGGATGAGCAAAAATGTTTGATTCTTAGTAGTTCGCATTGATCTATTTTCTCTTCTGTTGATGGTTCTTTGTCAGATTTTGAAATCTGTCTACATTGTGCGTTAGAACTTCCACTGTTGATCTTAATTTTTCTTAAATGAGCTTTATCATTTTAGATTAGATATTTAGGTCTTTTATCTGGTTTGAGTTGGTTTTTGTATAAGATGTGAGATACAGGTCTTGTTTCAACTTATTGCAGATGGATATCCAATTTTGCCAGCACCATTTTTTGAAGAGGTTGCTTTTACCCCAGTTTAATGTCTTAGGGTCTTTGTTGAATATCAGCTGTTCATAGGGGGATGGTGTCATCTCTGGGGTCTCAATTCTGTTCTATTGATCTGTCTCTTTTTGTGACAGTACCAGGCTGTTTTGACCACAGTGGCAGTGTAATAGGTTCTAAAGTTTGGTAGTGAGAGTCCTCCCAGTGTGTTCTTTTTCTTCAGAAGTGTTTTGCTTATCTGGGGCTTCTTCCCTTTCCAAACAAAGTTGGTGCAGTGGTCAGGATTATGTCAACTTGGCTACTTCATGTTTGACTGCTATTTTAAGTACCACGGCAGAGCCTTTGGAGGCTTCCCGTCCCTCAGCTCTCGTCTCTTGGCCTTCCACCACCTACTGTCAGTCTTCTCACTTAGCCAGCAGCTCCTGCTTGCTTCTGGCATCTGGTTCCCAGACTTGAACTAGCAGTTATTGGATTCATCCACCCTTACAGCTGGCACTTGAGAATCCTATTCCCTGACTTGTCGGTCATGGGTTCACCAGCCTATGCAGCTCTGTCTCACTGCCACCTTGGGATCCACCAACTTACACAACTAGTAATCTAGAACTCTGGTATCTGACCTGCTGTACTTGGGTTCACCAGCTCCAGTGGCCAAGTCAGGCTGGTACCAGGACTTGGGACGTTCAGCTTCTGCAATTGTGTGAGCTGTTTCCTATATGTATATATATATGTATACACACATATATATACATATATATATGTATATACATATATATAATCTTTCCTTGTAACTTATATATATAAATCTTTCCTCATACATACACATGTTACTGGTTTTGCTTCCCTAGAAAACCCAACCTAAGACAGTTTGTGATTTGTTTCTCTAGCTCATTAAAAAATGTCACTGGGATTTGTATCGGGATTGTATCGTGTAAGTAAATTATTTTGGGTAAGATAGACATTTTGACAACATTAAGTCTTCCTATCCATGAGCAGGGGAGGTTTCTCCATTTATGAAAGTCTCTCTTAGTTTCTTGTAGTAAGGTATTGTAGTTCTCTTTCTAAAGGTCTGTTATTTCTCTGGTTAGATTTATTACTAGATATTTTACCTTCTTGGGAGTTACAGTAAATGGTATTCATCTGGTGAGTTCTTCCTTAATAATCTTATTGCTGGTATAAAGTAACCCTACTGATTTATCTTTATCTTGTATCCTGACACTTTGTTGAACTCTTCTATCAGTTTGAGTAGTTTACTTGTGGATTCTTGGAATTCTCTGCATATACAATCATATCATCTGTAAGGGAGATTTTGACTTCTTTGCTGATGCAGATGCCCTTTATTTCTTGATCTTGTCTAATTGCTCTGTGTAGAACTTCTAGTACAGTGTTGAATAGGAGAGGTGAGAGTGGGCATCCTTGTCTAGTGCCTGTTCTCAAGGGAAACTGTTGCAGTCTCTCTCCATTCAGGATGATGTAGGCAGTTGGCTTTGTATAAATGGCCCTTATTGCATCGAAGAATTTTCATCTCTGACTATTTTGCTGAGAATTTTTAGCATAAATGGGTGTTAGACTTTATCAAATGCCTTTTCTGCATCAATGGACAAAATCAGGTGATCCTTGTCTTTTGTATTATTTATGTGGTTGATCACATTAATTGTTTTTCTAATGTTGAACCAGCCTGGCATCGCTGGTACGAATCCAACTTGTTCATGATGAATGATTTTTTTGATATGTTGTATTCTATTGGCAAGAATTTTGTTGAAGATTTTTGCAGTCTTTTGTAGTATTCTGTTATGATATTTTGGATTTCTGATGGATCTGTTTTGACAACTCCCCTCTAATTTCTTATTTGGGTTATTTGTTTCCTTTCTTATTTTCCTTTAGTAAGTTTAGCCAATGGTTTGTCCATTTTGTTGATCCTTTCAAAAAAACAGCTTTTGGTCCTCTCAATTTTTTCAATTGTTCTTCTGTTCTCTAATTTGTTTAGTTCTGCTCTAATCTTTATGATCTGTTTTCTTCTGGTGCCTGAGGGATTCCTCTGTTCTCTCTCTACTCGTTCAAGCTGTGAGGTTAGATCTTTGGTTTGGGTTCTTTCTTGCTTCTGGATGTGTGCATTTATGGAGATAAACTGACCTCTGAGCACTGACTGCTTTGGCTGTATCTCATAGATTCTGGTAGAAAGTGTTTTCATTCTCGTTGGAATCCATAAATTTCTTTCTTTCATCCTCGATTTCTTCTATAATCCACAGCTTTTTGAGCAAGATAGTGTTCACTTTTCATGAGTTCCACTTTCTATGTTTTTTTCTGCTATTGATTTTGACTTGAATGGCTTTGTGGTCTGAGAAGATGCTTTGCAACAATTCAATGGCATGGATTTTGTTGAGATTTGCTTTATGTCCTAACACACGATCTATTCTGGAAAATGTTCCATGTGCACTGGGGAGGAAGGTGTAGTTATCTGCAAATGGATGGACAGTTCTGTGTATGTCAATGAGGTGTAGTTTGTTAATTGTGGCAGAAAGATCTTCCGTGTCTCTACTGAGCTTTTTTCTGATGATCTGTCCAATATTGAGAGTGGAGCATTGCAGTCTCCCACTATTATTGTGGAGTGATCCATCTCATTTTTGAGTGTAGTCAGTGTTTCCTTGATGTATTTAGATGCTCTAGTGTTGGGTGCATAAATATTTAATGTTGCTAAGTCTTGCTTGTGTATTGAAACTTTCAGCAACAGTGTCCATCCTTGTCCATGATAGTGGATTTTACATTAAAATCTATTTTTTCTGAGATTAGTATTGCCACAGCTGCTCTTCTTTGTGTATTGTTAGCTTGATACATATTCTTCCATCCTTTGATTTTCAGTTTGTTCATATCTTTAAGTCTAAGGTGAGTTTCTTGTAAGCAACATATGGACTGGTCGTGTCTTTTGATCTGAGATACCACTTGTTGTCTCTTTACTGGAGCGTTCAGTCCATTCACATTCAATGGATTATTGATAGGTATGTGTTCAGTGCCGCAACTGTGATATGTTTATTTTTGTGTTGATGTTTTCTCTGTTGTTCTTATTAATCTGTTCTGGGACATTCTTTTTTGTGAGTCGATTTTTCACCTTTTTCAGGGTTGGTTTTCGTGGTTGTTGAGGCTCCTGTATTACGTTTCTCTATGTGATATGTTGCATCTTTATTGTGCTTTGTGGCTCTGTTATTCCACTTAGAAGTCTATATTTAAATCCAATTTTAACTACTACAAGTCTTATTAACTTTGTCTCCATCTGGAAGGACTGTAACAACTGCAGTACACCCCTCTTTTGAATATGATGACATCATAGTTTTCATGATATGATCACTGGATCACTTCTTTTAGTATTACAGCTTTTATTGAGTTTGGAGCCTTCCCTAACTCAGTAGGTTTCTGGATGATGTGTCCTGTATTTCCTCCTAAAATATAAAACGAATGGTTTTGTTCGTCTAAGCCAACAGCTTCTTTCAGTATTTCTTGCAACTTTGGTTTGGTTTTTACAAAGTCTCTCAGTGTCTTTTTATCTGTGAATGTCTTGATTTCATTTTCATATTTGAAAGATAGTTTTGCAGGATATATACTTCTTGGTTGGAAGCTTTTCTCCTTCAAGGCCGTGAATGTGTCATCCCATTGTCTCTGTGCTAGCATCATTTCTGCTGAGAAATCTGATGAAAGCCTACAGGGCTTCCCTCTGAATGTTAGCTTTACTTTGAGTCTTGCTGTCTTTAAGAGTTTCTGCTTGTGTTTCATTTTGTTAAACTTGGAGTCTTTCTTTTGGGATATATATTGAGTGGCATTTGATATGCATCTTGATATCTATACTCTCTTCTTTCATAATTTCTGGGATGTTTCCTGTCAGCAACTCAGCAGCAATACTCTCTGTGTTCTCAGGTGTCCCACCCTGTTAAGGAACTCCAATTAATCACAGATTGTTCATCTTCAGAGTCTCACATGCTTCTTAATGCTTCCTCATTTTTCTTGTTTCTTTTTTCTGATTTATCCTCATAGTTGCTGGAGTCAGTAGCTCTGTCTTCCAAGTCAGAAAGACTAGTTTTCATTTGTTCAGTTCTGTTTTCTTGCCTTTGAACTGAATTTTCTGTTTGATTTTGTTATTGATCTGTTGGATTTCAGAGTACTGGTGTTCTGTCACATCAAACAGCTTGCTTAATTTTTCATTTTGCTCTGCTGCATTTTGTATAAGGTCTAGGAGGGCTCTATATATAATCTGTTTGCACTCACCCTCCAACAGTTTTAGAAAGGCTTCTTCGTCTGGGAAGTTCTTTGGATCTTTACTTTGTGAGACTTCTGAAGCCATAGGTGAATTCTTCCTAATGTTCCAGTCCAAAGTTTGTTGCTTTTTGGGCATCTGGAGGTTGTTTTGTTTCTCTAGTGTTACTTTAACAGGATCTAATGCTCAGTCTGAAAAAGAAGTAGGTCACCAAACACCTCTGTGCACTCCAGTGACTTGACTTGGTGGAATCTCTGGGGTAGCGGGCTCCATCTCCTGGTTGGCTAAGACACAGCCTTACTTATAGAGTCACTGGGGAGCTGCCAGCTGACTCTAGACAGTAAAGGCTGGAAGAGAAGCCATCTGGATGCACTGCAGTTATTTCTCTACTCTAAGGTAAAAGATATCTGATAGCTTCCAAAATTAGTCAGGCTTTCAGGTGTGAAAGTCCCTTTTCCCAGCTGGCAAAGTATGCTCTATATCAAAGACTGCTTTACTGCTAGAAAAGCTCTCTCTAGGCAGGCATTGCCTCCCAGCTTGGGAATTACGTCCATCTGAGTCCTCCATATAGGAAAGTCCACCTTCCAGTGAATCAAGATGGTGTCCAGCACAAGAGCCCCCCCTGACTTGGAAAAGGCCATTCAGTGGCGGAGATCCAGAGATTTGGAGAGAGAGAGAGGTCAGAGGTGCTGAGTTGCACAGATTCCAAGGCCAGGCTTTCAAAATGTGGTGACTCTGCTCGCCGATCTCACCAGCAGTGCGTCTGAACGTTTCCACCAGTCACCTCAGCCCCTCCCATGGGCCAGGACAGAGAAAAAAAGTCAAAATGGTGACTTGCCTTCAGTCCGTGAAAGCTGGGACTCAACAAGGGCAGGGCTCTGCGAAAGAGAAGAAGTTTTCCGCTCGATGGTATGTAGACCAAATAGACAGACCTATGCCATGTCCTAGGGCTCACTAGGTATCCAAAAGCCTCCATGTAATTATCAGCTGAAGGTCTTTTTAAAGTGTTGCAAAGCAAAGATGTCACTAGGACCTGCTAACCAAAAAGTCTGCAGTTCATTTCCATGTGGCTGTCTTTAGAAGTGCTATGGTGAATTTCTATTCCATTCTATATAGTCACTATGAGTCAGAGTTCAATGGCAATTCTTTCTTTCTTCCTATCTTTCTTTCTGCCTTTCTCTCTGTCTCTCTTTTTCCTTCTTTCTCTTTCTCTTTTCTCCCGTCTTCCTTCTTTCCTTCCTTTCTTTTCCTCTTTCCTTCGTTCCTTCTTTCTTGCTTTTAAAAATCTTTATGAGAAACAACATGCACCTGACTGAGTAGTGGTATCTTCAGTCTCCTCATATGCATGGAAAAGCTGGACAATGACTAACCAAGACAGAAGAGCTGGTGCTTTTAAATCATGGTATTGATGATTCCACAAACTGCCAGAGAATGAACCAATCTATCTCAGAAGAAGTACAGCCAGAATGTTCCTTAGATTCCAGGGTGGTGAGATTTCATCTTTCTAACTTTGAACATGTTTTTCAGAAAGGACCAGTCCTTGAAAGAAAACACGACTCCTATTAAAACAGAGGGTGAGCAAAAAGGAGTAAACACTGCACGAGACAGAGTGACAAAATGACTACAACAAGGGACTCAGGGACAGCAATGACTGTGAGGATGGCCTGCAGCCAGGGAATGTTTTGCTCAGTTGTACGTACGGTAACTACGAGCTGGAACAAATTTTCTGGCACTTGAAATTAAGAGCAATGTGATAGGAATACAAATGTGATGCAACAGAAACAACAGAGAATAAAAGGAATTCTACTCACACTCCGGATGTGGACATTGTGTAATTTTTTTTTCTTTTTTAAGACATAAATGGCAAAACTGCTGTAAAATAAAAAGGGCACACTTCAGATCTGAAAAAGAAGCAGACGCAATTGTAGAAATCAGATATATAGCTACCAAAATTTTAAAACTCAGTTGATGAGAGGTTACATATGTCTAGATGGAATAACAAGGACAAGGTTGATCCTCATGACAAAAACAACAACAACAAATTAAATAATTAAAAATTATGTTTAACTGTGGACACCCTCAGCTCCTACTGCACCAAGAGTAGCCTTATAAAAAGGAAAAAAGTCCTGGCCATCTACTTCAGTGAACTGTGGTTCACTGTTCCACTCTGACACACTGTGCTCACATAAGTCAGGATCAGCTCAACAACAACTATCTTTTAATTTTACAAAAGAAGATCGCCAAGCCCCACAGCTGGAATGAACCCCTAACCTGTTGATCAGTAGTCTAGCATAAAACATTTGCTTCACGACACTAGTTAAGTATTAGTTTTGTGCTAAGAGTCCAAAAGAACAGGTGTTTGTGGCTGCTGTATTAAAAAAGTTAGTCAGCAAAGAACAGCTTAGATTTCTTACCACAACCCTGGCTTGTGGTGTAAATGTCCCCTTGGTCGGGTCTGACTCTGGGCTCTGATACTCTGACCGGAGTCTTATAAATGGAGCCTTATCTGAAGGTTGAAACCACAACAACATCACATAAGAAAGAAGCTGTAGGATGGTGAAGCCTTCCAGATCCTCAGGCTCTTGTTCTATGCTGTTCCAGATGAGAGGATATTTGCAAAACTAGACATGGAGTCATTGTCTCCAGAGTAATCCTGCCATTAATGCCTAAAATTTTTAAATGAGATATGAAGTAAATGCCACAAGCAGCACAGGCCTGTTCATCTTTCACAGTTTGACTGATTTGGCTTGATTCTTGTGTCACTGGGAAGGCACAGCATCTCTGCAACATCCCTGTGTGCCAGTCATTAGAGTTACTGCCAGCAGATGGCGACAACACAGTCTCCGGAAGTCTCCCACGGAGAGTTTCCATTAGCTAGAGGCCCTCTGCAAAGACCTGAGGCACTCCACATGTGTGGATAATAGATTCCTAAGGCCCTCATTGACCACCCTGCCTCTAGCAACAGTGGGGGCCTGCCTGCTTCAGTGACAGTGAGCTGAGGCCAGCTTAACTCTCATCATCAGCGCCATCAGATCAAATGGTTCAGAACAAAGTACAGTCTTCCAAACTCAGATTGTCCTCTCACGATAATGTGATTCCAGATGTAGACCTCCTACCAACGCAGAGTTGGGGAAAGGTCCCACTAACTAGGCACTGTCACAGAGACTGCTGGGGTTTATTTGTTTGCTTTCATCACTCCAAAACTTAGCATGAAATTGTCCATAAATTGCCAGCTGAGCCTTGTCTGCCAGTCAAATAGGAAAGTCCTGTGTAAACTCTATGTTTCAGCAAACTCAGTGAGAATAGGCAGAGGCAGAACCTCTCTCTCCATACTCTGAGACTCTCCAGAGACTGAAACTCTGGCACAATGTAGATCGAAATGGCCAAAGCTGCTGACTTTTGACACCAGCTATAAAAGACCTTGTCCGAACATGAGCTTTTGATCAAGCCTTCTTCCCAAGACTACTTGTTGAAGATAAATGCCTGCAATGCAAACCTTGAACATGAGCCATTAGACTAATCCTACCCTGTCCTGATGTTCCCCTTCTAAATGAATGCCTTGTGGTCTGAACTGTGTATCCTTCCATGAATATCCTGGAAGGACCTAAAGGAATTCATGCATGATAAGCTTTAGAATTTCCTCACTTATTTTAAAATAAAATCCAAAATTAACAAAACTCTTACATTTATTATTGCATTATTCACAACAAAACCAAAATATTTAGAGTAAACTTTTTTTAGAACAAACTACATGATGAAGATCCTCGGTATTTCCTTGATCTTTTCTCCAAGTAGAGCAGATCCACTTCAGGACACTGCCGAGTTGCTCCTACAGGGCTACCAACATCAGTGCTCAGTGGCAAGTTTGCAAACAACTTTTGTCTCATATTTGCAAGAAAGGAGAGCCAACTGAAAGTGAAAATTATTGAACAATATCATTAATAACACACTCAAGCAAGGTTTTTATAGGGATACAATTCAATCCTTAAGAAGGTAGAAAACGTATAATGAAGCATGAATAAAAAAATGGCAAGTTCTCAAAAACAGAACGAAACACTTAAAGCTCAATGCTCTAGGCATCAGGGAGCTGAAATGGACTGGTATTGGTACTGAATATATCGTAGAGAAATAGGAGCTATCACATGAATACATATATGCATATCCATGTTTATTGCAACATTGTTCAAAACAGCAAAGAGATGTAAACAACCTAGCTGCCCATCAAAGGACAAATAGTTATACAAATTATATACTCACATAATGGAACACTACACAACGATAAACTACAATGATGAATCCAAGAAACACACAAGGATGAATCTGAAAGGCATTATGTTGAATGAAATTAATCAGCAGCAAGAAGATAAATATTGTATAATACTATGATTACAAGAACTCGAGAACAGGTTAAAACACAGAAGAAAAGATTCTTGGATGGTTACAAAGGTGGGGAGGAAGAGAGAGGTGTGTTCATTAATTAGGTAGTAGACGAGAAGGTGAAAGGAAGGACAATACACAACATAGGCAAAGTCAGCATAACTTGGCTGAATCAAAAAGTAAGATGTTCCCTGAATGCAGCCAAAGACTTTGAGGAACAGACAATCAGTGACCACAGAACTGGGGACCTCGGTTTCAAGGGACATCTTTGATAAATTGGTGCAATATAGTTTATGAACAAAATGTTCTGTATATCACTTTGATGAGTGAAATCTGGGATCTTACTAGCTAACCAGCAGCCACCTAAGATGTATCAATTGATTTCAACTGACCTGGAACGAAGGAGAATAAAGAACATCAATTACACAAGCAAAAGATTAGTCCTAAAGACAGAAAGGACCACAAAAAATAGGTATTCCAAAAACCTGAGACGAGAAGAACCAGATGGTGCCCAGGACTGGCTGCCCTGACCGAGAATACAACAGAGGGCCCCAGCAGAACAGGAGAAAAGTGGTGCAGAACTCAAATTCTAGTAAAAAAGAACAAACTTAATGATCTCACCGAGACTGAAGGGACACTCAAAGACATGGCCCCACACTCCAAGTTAGTCCGGAACTGAAATCATCCCCCAAAACCAACTCTTCAGACAAAGACTAGACTAGATTATAAGACATTAAATGTTACTCTCATGAAAGATGTGCCTCTGAGCTCAACTATATGCGTGAGACAAAATGGGCAGCTCCTGTTTGGAGGTCAGATAAGAAGGCAGAATAGGAAAGAAGCAGCTTCAGTGGGCACAGAAAAATCCAGTGTGGAAAAGTGGAGTGTGCTGTCATGTTATAGACAGGGCAATCATGCGCGCCATTCAATGTGTGTATCAATTTTTGTATGTGAAACCAACATAAACTGCCAACTATCACTTCAAGTGCAATAAAAAGGTTATTTTTTCATTCTTGTGAATTATAACCAACCAAAATCAACCTATTCAAATTGAGTTGATTTCTACTCATAGCAACATGTGTTACAGGTGAATTATCAGTTCTATAGGATTTTCTGGGCTGTAATCTTCATGAAGAAGATCACCAGGTCTTTCCTCTGATGCCCCACTAGGTGGGTTCCAGCCCCCACCTTTTGTGTTAGTAGGCCGTCATTAACTATTTGCACAATCTAGGGACCTTCAACAGCTACAAAAGGAAAACTAAAATGTAACTATTTCCATCAGACAACCTAAAAAAATGCTGCTTGCCATGTTCACCTAGTACTGGCATATTTAGAGAGTACAAAAGGTGCAGCTTACAAGACTTTTAACCACAGTCTGTGCTCTAAAAATTTCACATTGCATTCCGTGGTTCCTTGTATAAACATCACCTTAACATACCCTAATCTGAGCTCAGCCCCGGAAAACTGAGTATCACGAAAATCCATAAAAGATAGAAACTCTTGGATCAATGTAAGTTTTGCTGTTTATATTCTCAACAAAAACAAGATGAAAAATAAACAAACAAATAAATAACATCTATGAGACAGAGCCTTTTCTGGAGAGTGGAGTCTGAGCAACAACAAATGAAAGAGAAAGGGCGGGACGGGGCGTCTTCCAGTCACCAAGCTCCTGCTCTGCTGTGACCCAGGTGAGATGGAACCTAGAGACGGAGTTTCCTCGCCAGAGTGATTCTCCTACTCAAATTGGTCTACCATCTGAAATAAGACGTGAAATAAATGTTACAAGCCACACAAGTCTGTCCAGTTTTCCCAGTTGAAGACCACTCAGGTTTGATTATCCTTCTCCCGCTGATGACACAGCATCTCTGGATCATCCTCATGTGCCTGTCATTTTAGGTCCCAGAGGGCAGATCCTGCTTAATAGGTGCCAGAATCTTTGGGTGAATCCCCAGGAAAGAAAGTCTCGATTAGATACAAGGCCATACAGGATCCTCGTGTACACTGACTGGAAACACTACTTGGATTGATATCAACCTAGATCTGAGCAAGGAACTACAGACCTTGGGTACCATATTCCCTCTGTGTGTTGTTGTTATGATGCTGAACAGGTTTCAATAGCACTTTCAGATTAATAGACTATGAAGAACTGTTTAGCGATTGACTTCTGAAAAACTAGGCAGTGAAAACTCTATGGATTGCAACAGTCAGGTCACATCGTGTATGGGGTCAACATAAGTCAGGGACCCACGAGATGGCAACTAATAACAAGAAAGAATCATGGTTTTCTTCAATTACTAAATTAAAATTGGACATCCAGGGCTTAAATTTAAAGAGGACTGGACGTCTAATGAAGAAAGACAATGGGAAAGCCGACATATATTTCCAGAGTGACGGAATGAAAGAATGAATGCCACTGAAAGAAACAGAGAGAGGAGAAAAGGGTAGTGACATGGGAGTTTAGCGCAGGAAAGCAGCTTCATTGACATTGACCAGAAAGGCTTCACCAGAAAACAAAATACACAGAAGGAAAAAGTCAGAGGGAATAGTAACTTCCATCAAGGTAATCTTAAATGTGAAGGGACCAGGTTTAATACTGGACTGGGTCCAGAGTTATGAGGATGAATTGCAGAAAAAGGAAATAATCCAGGAAACAAGGAATTAAAATGGGTACATTCTAGAATCAAAAAAGCAAGGGAAGAGAGCACTGATCTTTCAGGGTATGAAATACTGGAAACTTCTCCAAGTCAGTAATACAATCCATCCATGTGAAACATGGACTTTCCTATGACATGGAAAATACTGCCAAAACATTTGGAAGACTTTTTGGCATTTTATTTGCTTCCTTTACCACCAAAAGGAATGCAGAAGAAGCCATAGCTCGTAATTTTCTCCAGGGTCCTACAAACAGTAAGAATTTGTCACAAGATGTCTCCTTTGGGACAGGCAGAGGAAGTGTGCATGTTCAGGGCTGAGCAGAAAGGAAGCAGCTGAGGCAGCGAAGCCTCACAGGCCTGCAGCCTGGGGAGGAGGTTTGTGTTCGAGGCTGAAGCACTGTGGGAGCAGAGTAATAACCATACTGACAATAATAAACTCCAGCATCTTCAGCCTGGAAGCTGCTGATGGTGAGGGTGTAGTCTGTCCCGGACCCACTGCCACTGAACCGGTCAGGGACCCCAGACACTCTGCTGTTTGCATTGTAGATGAGCAGTTTAGGAGTCTGTCCTGGTATCTGCTGGTACCAGTTTAAGTAGCTACTAATACCCTGACTGGACTTGCACTTGAGGGTGACCGTTTCTCCTGGAGACGCAGCCAAAGAAGCAGGAGACTGGGTCATCACAATGTCCCCACTGGCACCTGCAATCAAAGTGGACAATTATCAAGCATAGATGTATGCATGCACTTTTCCACAGGCACATTAAAATATACAATTTATACCTCAACATCTAGCGATATTACATACTGGCACATAATTGGTTCTGTTCAGCAAATAGCCTTCATTTCCCACCATAGCTTAAAATCATTTGTCAGCTGCACAGTAATACTACTCTGGAGGGACTGAAGCACTTTGAATTCTCACCAGAGGCCCAGAGCAGCAGGGACACAAGGAACAGAGTCGGTGGCACCATCTTGCTGCTCCTACCTGCCTGACACAGCTCAGCTCCCACAGCAAAGGCCCTGTTTATAAACTCTGAGGAGCCAGCCTAGAGAGGTGGCGGGGTCAGGGAGGGCTATGCAAAACAGTCAGTGAACTGAAAGTCACTTTCATGGGCAGTGAGTTGTGAAACTAACTATTATACTTGAAGAGCCACAATGTTACCACAGAAAGTATAATTTTATAACTAGAAAAGACAGATAAATGACTTAGAAACTCTAAAATCAACTTAAACTAACAAAACAAACACATGAGAACTCATGGAGATACCCTATGTTAGACAGGAGGACTGCTCCCTGGATTTTCTTGGCTGTATTCTTCAGGTAAGCAGATCACCAGTCTTGTCTTACACGGTACCACTAGGTCTGTTCCAGCTGCCAACTTTTAGGTTAGAAGCTGATGACAAACTGCCCCAAAGATCTGAAGAGTATCTTCAGTTTTAGCTCAAAAACAGTTTCAGTAGTTTTAGATTCCATAAATGATAGACTCATTTCCTAACAAAGTAATAGTTTTGTGAAATAATAAAAATTCTGGAAAAAGAAGTAAGAAAGGAAAAGGAATACTACTTGAAATTCCTGCCACAACTTCTGATTTTTTAAAAAAATATATACACACACAGATAGAAAATATCTGAGCTTTAAACACTTTGGGAAATCCTGGCAGTGGCATAGTGGTTAGGTGCTACAGCGCTTAACCATAAGGGCAGAAGTTCTAATCTGGCAGGCATTCCTTGGAAATTCTATGGGACAGTTCTACTCTGCCCTATAAGGTCGCTATGAGGTGGAATTAACTTGATGGCAGTGGGTTTTCTTTGGTTTTGGTAAAGACATTTTTATCCTGAAGAATACTTTGGTGCAATGACAAATGCTTAAGATTCAACTCCAAGGTTACACCACAGTCAAACAAATGGAAGACAAAGGTAGAAATTGATCCTATGCAAAGTGCTCAGGGACCGTATTGAGTCAGGACCCAGAAGGGCTCTAATCTCAGAGGAAACGTGAACCAAGGATACAGTGGAAGTTATCAAGCCTGCCACAGCTGGGAACTGATAAGATGGCTGTAGATTCATGATGGAAATGCACAGGAAGAAACAAACAGGGTTTCCCAAGGGAGCTGTGATTGAGCAACAACCTGTCAAGGAGTTGCCTTCCAGGTGTGCACGGCCATGGTGTGCACGGAACTCGTCAATGCTGACGCTGGTTCAGGGCAGCCCGGCTGGCAGAGCCAACTAGCGGGAGCCCCTCTGGAAGAGGACACACCCATTCTGTATGTTCAGCAAAACTCACTAATAATTTTTCAAAGGCCAATACTACTAAGAAGAGATTCTTAACATCCAAGAAACAAAAGAAACTAAGCCAACCTTGCTTTCTGAAAGCACAGATGATTTGAAGCATTTACTGATGAAGATGAACAATGACAGCCTTCAGTGTGGATGCCAGCCACATATGGAAAGCAGAAACCCCTACAACTGTACCAGCAAGTAACAGTACGCTAAATGGAGAAAACGTTGACGTTGTCAAGGATTCCAGTGTAGTTGGATCAGCAATCAAAGCTGAGGAAAGTAGCAGTCAAAAAAGTCAAAGGTATGACCTCGAACAAATTAGCTGCCAAAGGCCTCTATAAAATGCTGAAAAGCTCCCTAGGAGATATGGCTGCTAACAAAAAGGTCTGCAGTTTCAATCTACACGTCATTCTTTAGAAATGCTATGGGAGAGTTCTACTCGGTTCTACAGGGTTGCTACGAGTCAGAATCAACTCAGTGTCCATTTTTCTCTTCTTTCTTTTTGCTTCTTTTTAATCTCTACAATAACTTGTGCCTGATCCAGTAATGGTATTTGCAATCCCCTCGTATGCATAGGAGAGCTGGATAATGAATAAGGTAAGACTGCAGAAGAAATATGCATTTAAATTATGATGTCGAAGATTCCATGGACTGCCAGAGAGTGAATCAACCTGTCTCACAAGGAGTACAGCCATAATATTCCTTAGATTTCAGAATAACGAGACTTCCTCTCTCTTACTTTGGACATATTTTCAGAAGGGACCAGTCCTCGAAGAATCACGTGAATTTTGTTAAAGCAGAATGTCAGCAGAAAGGAGCAAAAAAAAAAAAAAAAAAAAAAAAACCCTCGGTGAGCCGGACTGACATAACAGCTTCAACAATGGGCTCCAGGGTAGTAGAGACTGGTTATGGCGTAGAGCCAGGGAAAATATTGTTTGTTTGTACACGTGATAGCTGTGAGTTAGAACCAATTTAATGGCATCTGAAAAGAGCAGAAACATGATATGAGTACAAACGTGATGTAACAGAAACTTGAGAGAACCGAAGCAGTTCTGCTCACACTTCAGACACAGGGCATGATGTGAGGTTCTTTTTTTAGAAACACGGAGTTATTCTTTCCAGAGTAATTCTGTCATTAGCATCTAAAATTTTAAAATGAGATATGAAATAAATACTACAAGCAACACAGATCTGTCCACAGTTTGGGCATGATTGTTTTTCTGTCTCCAACGGCACATCTCTGCAGCAACTCTGTGTGCCAGTCATTGCAGGTTGCTGTCAGCAGAGGGCAGTAACAGTCTCCGGAAGCCTCGCTGGGAGAAAGTTCCCATTGGCTGAAGGGCTACCAGGGGCCTGTGGATACATCCCTAAGGCCCTCGTTTACCACACTGCCACCAGAATCTGTGGGGTTCCCACCTGCTTCAGTGACAGTGGAGCTGAGGCTAACTGCACTCTCATCATCAGAGCCATGAGATCAGAGTATGGAGCAGACTGTCTTTCAAAACCAAAACGTCCTCTCATGAAAATGTGACCCTAAGTCTAAACCTCCCACCAAGGCACACCCTATAGTGTCTCTAGGAGTCAGAATCAACTTGATGACAGTGAGTTACATTTGTTTGTTGCCATGGCAGACATGGGGGAGGGTCCCACTTACTAGGCACTGTCATAGAGATTGCTGGGGGTAATCTGCTTGTTTTTGTCACTCCAAAATTTAGCCTGAGTTAGTCAGCAAATTGGCGGCTGAGCCTCTTCTGATTCCAGAAGACAGCAGACCTCTTGCTGTTCCTGCTCACTTCCTTTCCATCTGCTGTCAGCTGTCCCCCAGGGCTTCCCTGTGTGGTCATTTGCAGTCCCACCTCATCTGCTCTAACCTGATCTCAGCCATGACTATCAAACACCTTTATACCTGCCCTGGAACAGAACGTCCTCTCCAGGCCAAAGACTAGAGCCAGGATTCCCTGAGCGTTCTTATCCCAGCTTTCAATTTTATTTCAGAGAAAATTTCTCAGGAATGAGAAAATACTAGACCCTTGCTTGTCTTTGCACAAAAGCAGTGCGAGTTGTATTTTCCCAAAAGAATGTTAAAAAACAAGATTACTGATATACAATTGAGGAAAATAAAATAAGTTCTTTTTATTATAGTCTGCCAAGTGCCGTCGAAGGAAGGTTTAAAATGTAGTCTACACTCTTGTGTTTAAGTAGTCAGAATTTTACTTTTTGCTCAGAAAGTGGTTTTTCAAGGACAAGGGAACTTGGGATCACGGTTTCAGGAAACATCTAAATCAATTGGTACAACACAGCTTATTAAGAAAATGTTCTGCATCCCACTTCAGTGAGTGAAATCTGGGATCTTACTACCTAACCAGCATCCATATAAGATGGTTCCATTGCTTTCAACTGACCTGGAAAAAAGGAGAATAAAGAACATCAAAGACTCATGGTAAACATTAGTCCAAGAGACAGAAAAGACCACATGAACCAGAGGTTCCAAAAGCCTGAGACCAGAAGAGCCAGATGGTGTCCAGCTACCAGAAATGGCTTCTCTGACACAGAACACAAAAGAATGGATGGAAAGGAGAAAAGTGGGTAAAGAACTCAAATTCTAGTGAAAAGGAACAAACTTAATGATCTGACTGAGATTAGAGGAACCCTGGAAGACACGGCCCCATACTCTCTGTCAGCCCAGAAGTGAACTGATTCCCTAAACCAATTTTTCATACAAAGCCTAGACAGCATTATAAGACATTAAATGATACTCATGAAGAGTGTGCCTCCTAGCTCAGGTAGACACATGAGACAAAATGAGCAGCTCCTGTCCGGAGGTGCAATAAGTAGGCAGAATAGGAAAGAAGGTGGTTCAATGGACACAGGAAATTTGGTGTGGAAAGCAGGAGTGTGCAGTCACATAATAGAAAATCTAGGCACACCAGTCAGTCTGTGTATAAATTTTTGTATGTGAAACTAACTTAAACTGTGAACTCTCCCTTCAAGTACAATAAAAATTAACATATTTTTCATTCTCATGAACTGTAACCAGCTAAAATCAGATTGTTAAAATTGAGTTGATTTCCACTCATACCAACATGTGTTAAAAGGGAGAAATGAGCTCCATAGGGTTTTCTGGGCTGCAGTCTTCATGGAAGAAGATCACCAGGCCTGTCTTCCACTGCTCCACCGGGTGAGTTCTAACCACCAACTTCCGTGTTAGTAGCCCAGCACAAGCTATATGCACCATCTGGGGACCTTCAGCAGCTGCAACAGGGAAATTAAAATAAAATTATATCCATCAGAGAATCCACCAAGATACTATTTGCCACATCCATGGAGTACTGCCATATTCATAGAGTAGAAAAGATTTTCAAACACAAGCCTGTGCTCTAATAATTTCATATGATACTCCATGATGCTTTGCATAAATGTCATGTTGCCATACCCTGCTCTGAGCTCAGTCCTGGTTGCCTGAGCCTCAAGAAAATCCATAAAAGATAGAAAATCTTGGAACACTGTATATTCTCAACAAAAACTGAATGATTTTTTTTTTTTTTTTAATGTATGAAGCAGAGTCTTTCTTGAAACCGGGATGTTTTAGTCATCTGGTACCGCTCTAATAGAAGATACCATGAGTGGAAGGCTTCATGAAAGGAAACTTTGTCACAGTTCAATAGGCCACTAAGGTACAATCCATTTACACTTACATTCAATTCAAGAAATTGTCACAGACCAGTAGGTTGAGTCCAAGTTCCAGGAACCTGGAGCACAGGAACCTCAGGTCTAAAGGATGTGCTCTGCTCTCGGTCTTGTTGGTATGAGGTTCCCAACTCATTCTTTTCACTTCTCTCCCTTCTATCCCACAAGGTGTTAGCTCGAGTCCTGCCTCACCAGCACAGCTGCTGCCCATTCTCCATCATCAATATCACAGAGGCAGGATTCACAACACATGGGAGCAATCGCACCACACTGGGACTCCTAGCCAAGTCAAATCGATACATACATTTTGGGAGTGACACAGTGCAATCTATGACATGGGGTTTGAGCCACATCAAATAAAGAGAAGCTGCAGGATGGGGACACCGTTCAGATGTACTGCTTTGCTGGGTTCCAGGTGAGCTGGAACCTAGAGATGGGATTTTCTCTCCGGAATGATCCTCCTGCTCACATAGGTCTACAGTTTGAAATGAGACATGAAATAAATGCTGCAAGCCACATAGGCCTGTCCACTTATTGCAGGTGGAGTCCATTCTGGCTTGATTTGCCTTCTCTCCTCGTTTCCACAGCAGCTCTGCATCATCGTTGTGAGATCATCTTAAGTTACAGAGGACAGACCCTGTTCAGCAGGTACCAGAATCCCTGGCTGTCTCTCCAGGAAAGAAAGTTTCCTTTAGTTGCAGGGCAGTAAGAATCTCATCTACACTGACTAGAAACACTATCTGGTATTAGAATAAACTTGAGCAGAGACCTATGGGCCTCATGTGCCACACTTCCTCCAAGTGTCTTCTGATGCTAAACAGGTTTCAACAGCACTTTCAGACCAACAGACACTGGAAAGAAAGATCTGGTGATTTACTGCTGACAAACTAACCTGTAGATCCCAGTAGTCAGATCCCATTGTGCCCGGGGTTGCCGTAAGTCAGGGGCCCCCAAGCCAGCCAAGTGCCGTCGAGTCAGATCCGACTCATGCCAACAGCAACAAAAACAAGAAAGAACCATGGTTTCCTTCAGCCACTAAATTACAATTGGGCATCCAAGGGATAAATCTAAAGAGGAACTTATGGCTGGTAAAAAAAGAATGGGGGAAAGCTGACATTTATTTCTAGAGTGACAGGGTTAATGAGTTAGAGGCTGGCTTTGAAAGAATGAATGAATGCCTCTGTGAGAAATGGACAGAGGAGACAAGTGCAGTGAAGTGGGCACTTAGGGCAGGAATACGCCTTCATTGACATTGACCCACAAAGATTGGCTGGAAAACAGGATATATGAAATGAAAAACATGAAGGATAGTAACCACTGTGAGCGAAATTTTGAATGTCAAGGGCCCAAATATAGTACTGTATTGGGTCCAAAGTTCTGAGAGGTGATTGTAGAAAAAGGAAATGGTCCATGAAAGCAAGAAATTAAAATGGAAACTTCCTAGGGTCAAGACAACCCTGGGAAGAGAGCACTGATCTTTCAGAGTATAAAACACTGGAGGCTTCTCCAGGTCAGTCATGTAACCTACCCATGTGAAACACGGACTTTCTGTGATATGAAAAGTACTGACAAAGCATATGAGGGATTTTTAGAGCATTTTGCTTCTGTAGTTTACCACCCGGAAGGACCCAGAAGAAACCACAGCCCTCAGTTTTCCCAAGGGTCCCACAAATACTCTAAGAATTATTCAGAAGATGTGGCTTCGGGGTCAGATAGACGAAGCACCTTCAGAGCTGAGCAGAACGGAAGCATCTGGGGCAGAGAAGACTCACAGTCCTGCAGCCCTGGGGGAGGAGGTTTGTGTTCGAGGCTGAAGCACTGTGAGAGGAGTGCTATAATACTGCTGACAATAATAAGATGCAGCATCTTCAGCCTGGAAGCTGCTGATGGTGAGAGTGAAGTCTGTCCCTGATCCACTGCCAGTGAACCGGTCAGGGACCCCAGATACCCGGGTGGATGCAGCATAGATGAGGCGCTTAGGAGCCTGTCCTGGTTTCTGCTGGTGCCAGGCTAAGTAGTTACTAACACTCTGACTGGACTTGCACTTGATGGTGACTGTTTCTCCTAGAGATGCAGCCAGGGAGGCTGGAGACTGGGTCATCACAATGTCCCCACTGGCACCTGCAATGAAAGTGGACAATGATTAAGCATGAATGTATACATGCACTTTTTCATAGGCACATTAAAATACACAATCTATATAGCAACATCTAGAGATACTGCATGTTAGCATTTAACAAGTTCCATTTAGCAAATAGTTGTCATTTCCCACCATAGTTTAAAATCATTTGTCAGCTGTACAGTGATACTACTCTGGAGGGACTGAAGCACTTTGAATTCTCACCAGAGGCCCAGAGCAACAGGGACAGGAGGGACAGAGTCTGTGGCATCATCTTGCTGCTCCTACCTGCCCGACACAGAGCAGCTCACATGGCAAAGGCCCTGTTTATAAAATCTGAGCAGGCAGCCTGGGCCTGGAGGGGTCTATGCAAAGCAGTCAGTGAACTGAAAGTCACTTTCATGGGCAGTGAGTTGTGAAACTAACCAATATACATCAAGAACCACAATTTTTTCACAGAAAATATAATTTTATGACTAGGAAAGAAACACAAGTGACTTAGAAGCTCTAAAATCAACTTTTAAGAAAACTGTTACAATCCAGTCTTTGAGAACTTGTGGACACCACTTGTGTTATAGGTTAGAACTGCTCCACTGGGTTTTCTTGCTGGTATCCTCTACACAATGAAGTCACCAGGCTTGTCTTACATGGTGCCACAAAGTCAGTTTTAACTGCCAACTTCTAGGTTCAGAGGTGATGACAACTTGCTTGAAACACCCACAATCAAAAGACTATCTTCTGTTTGGCTCAAAAGGTGTTTTAAACGGTTTTCGGTTCCATAAATGCTACCGTTTCCTAACAAATCAGCAGTTCTGTAAAATACTTTTAAAATGCTGGTGAAAAAATAAAGGAAAGAGAAAACAATGCAAAATTCTGCTTCAATTTCTGACATTATATACATATATATGTATGTGTGTGTGTGTGTGTATGTGTGTAGAAAGAAAATACTTCTGCTCTTGACACTTTTATCCGAAATGTTACTTTGACAATATGGCAAACACTCAAGACTCGGTTCTAGTGCTATGCTGTGAACAGAAAAAGAGAAGACTGGTCCAGAAATTCAACCTGTGGAAAGTCCTCAGGGACTGTATTGAGTTAGGGTCCAGACAGACTCTAATCTCAAAGCAAGCATGAACCAAGAATAAAGTAGAAGCTCTAAAGTCCACCACAGCTAGGAAGTGTGAGACAGCTGTAGATTCATTGTGGAAATAGACAGGAGAAAACAAACAGGGTTTGCTAATGTAGCTGTGATTGAACAACAACCTATCGAATAGTCGCATTCCAGGTGTGCATGGCCACAGTGTGCATAGAACCCTTCAATGCTGAAGCTGGTAGGGTAGCCCAGCTGGTAGAGCCGACTAACGGGAGCCTCTGTGGAAGAGCACACACCATCCTGAATGTTCAGAAAGTCTCACCAATAACTTTCAGAGGCTAATATCATCGAGAAGGAAGAGATTCTTAACATCCAGGAAGAAAAGAAAGTTAGTATAACCTTGCTATCTGAAAACACAGAGTATCTGAAGTGCTTGTTGAAGAAGACCAACAATGACAGACTTCAGTTGTGGATACAACCCCTGCACAGAAAACAAAAACCCGCGTAACTGCACCAATAAGTAACAGTATCCTAATGGAGAAAATACTGAAGTTGTCAGGATTTCAGTGTGCTTGGATCTAAAATCAATACTGAGGAAAGTAGCAGGCAAGAAATCAAACACACTGCAGAAGACCTCTTTAAAGTGATGAAAAGCGAAGACGTCACTAGGAGCTGTGTCTGCTAACCAAAAGGTGTGTCGTTTGAATCCACCTGGTGCTCTCTGGAAATGCCTTGGCCAGTTCTGCTCTGTCCTATATAGCATTGCTGTGAGTCAGAGCTGACTCATGGCTTTTTTTTTTTTTTTTTTTTTTTTTTTTAGTTGCTTGGAGGAATAATACATGCCTAAGTCATGGTATTTTCAGCCTCTTCACGTGGGTAGGAAAGCTGGACAATGAATAAGGAAGACTGAAGATGAATCAATGTTTTTAAATTATAGTGTCAGATATTCCATGGACTACTGGAGAATGAACACTCTATCTCAGAAGAAGTACAGCCAGAATATTCTTAAATGCCAGGATGGTGAGACTTCATTTCTCTTACTTTGGACATATTTTAAGTAAGGACTAGTTCTTGGACAAGGACCTGAGTCTTGCTAAAGCAGAGGGTCAGCAAAAAGGAGGAAAACCCTCAATAAGATGGACTGACATAATGGCTACAGCAGTGGACTCAAGGGGAGCAAACACTGTGAGGGTGGCTTAGAATCAGGGGACACTTTGCTCTGTTACACACACGATAACTATGAGTTGGAACCAACTTGCTGGCACCTGAAAGTGTACAAAAATAAAAGGGGGACTCTTGAGGTCTGAAAAAGAACCAAATGCAAATTCCAGAAATCAGACGTACACTTACCAAATGTCATAAGAGTGGGAGAGAGATTCCACTAGTAAACTAGATGGAATAATAAGGACAGTGTTTAACTTCACCCCTGAAACAACCGAACAACAATTAATTAATTTTAAAAATGCACTTAAAGGTTGATATCATCAGTTCCTATTTCACCAAAAATAGCCTTGTTGTTGTTGTTAGGTGCTGTTGAGTCGGTTCCTACTCATAACAACCCTACTTACAACGGAACGAAACACTGCCCGGTCTTGCGTTATGTTCACAGTTGTTTTTACTCTTTAAGCCCATTGTTGCAGCCGCTGTGTCAGTCCATCTCATCGAGGGTCTTCCTCTTTTTCGCTGACCCTCCACTCTACCAAACATGATGTCCTTCTTCAGGGACTGATCTTTCCTAACAACATGCCCAAAGTATGTAAGACGCAGTCTTGCCTTCTTTATTTCCAAGACACACTCTGGTTGGACTTCTTCCAGGACAGATCTGTTGGTTTTTTTGGCAGTCCATGGTACCTCGAACATTCTTCTCCAATACCAGAATTCAAAGGCATCGATTTTTTTTCTGTCTTCTTTGCTCTTGGTCCAGCTTTTGCATGCATATGATGCAATTGAGAATACCATTGCTTCGGTCAGGTGTATTTTAGTCTTCAGGGTGACATTCTTACTTTAAAGTGGTCTTAGGGAGAAAAGAAACAAAAAAAAGAGAAACTAGGCATCTATTACCAACAGATCAGCCATTGACAACAATGTGGTTTACAGTTTACTCTGACACACTGTGCTCACCACAAGTCAAACTGAACTCAACAACAAACAACTTTTAGTTTTACTGAAGAAGATTGCCAGGCCTTTTTTTTTTAAAGCCTGATGGGTAGAACTGAACCACTGACCTATTGGTTAGTAGTTTAGCAGAAAATATTTGCTCCATGACACTAGTAAAGTCTTAGTTTTGTGAAAAGAATCCAAAATAATAGGCGTTGATGACTGCCATGTTTACTTATGAACTGGTTCACTTTGAGGTGTGTGTGTGTGTGTAAGATTTAGTGAAAGTCTACAATTCAAATTGGTTTTGCGTGCCCCCCGTCTGCAGCTCCCTCTGTTATTCCCACCTGGTGACAATACACTCTTCCTTTCCACTCTATGAATCCAGTGTCCTCTTAATAAGCATTTGTCCCCCATTTGCCACCCTCTTCTCTCCCATCTAGGAGACCAGTAGGACAGCCTCATGTAAATGCACAGAACCATAAAGTATGCACACCATGTGGTCACACCCTGTCCCCAAGTCCAGTCCATTTTTGTCTGAAGAGTTGACGCATTACTGGTTTGCAGTCAGGGACAGCAGCAGGTCTAGGGGCCATGTTCCCATTATCCCCTCCAGGCTGGTGGACTATTAATTCCAGTCTGTTAGTAGAGTTCTTGGGTTGCACACCTCGTTTTCTCCTGTTGCCTCAGGGGCTCTGCATTGCATCCCCCATCATAGCTGTCTTTGGTGGTGGCCAGACAACATCTGGTTCTTCTGCTCTCATATTGCTACAGTCTCCCTTTCATTTGAATTCTTCTGCCTTCAGGGCCCTTTTTCCCTCACACCTTTGTTGTTCTTGCTGATCATCTGGTCGAGATGAGTTGGGACCACACGGTGCATCTCAGATAGCAGCTTACCAGGTTTTAAGGCCCCAGACACCACTCACCTGTATGGGGTGCAGAAGACTCTCTTAGCAATAGACCAGTTATGCCAGTGGGCTTCAATGTCTCCTGAATATGTGGTCCCTGGATCCCTATCCCTACTATTCTGTCCTTTGAAGTAATAGGTCAAGGTTAGGAAACCTTTCAGTTAATTTCATCTACTCTCTACCGTGTGCTGTTGCTGCTTTTACCTAACCCCAGTTCCATCACCTATGTAACCTATGCCCAACCCTCTCCCTCTTTCCCCATCCTTGTAGACTGTAGATTACAGAGATTAGACATCACTGAGACATGTGGTTGCTGCCATGGATTGAATTGTGCCCCCCCCATATATGTGTGGCCATATGGATGGCCCTTGATTCCCAGTATTTTATGATCATCCTCTGTTTTGTGATTTTCCTATGCTGTATGTTAAAGGGTTAGGGTAGGACTATACATCCCCTTATACAATCACTTCTCTGCTCTACTGTAAAGGGAGTTTCACTGGAGGGTGGCTTGCCCCACCTTTAAATCTTTCATCCTGCAAGAGATAAAATGAAAGGGAAGCAAGCAGAGAGCTGGGAACCTCACACCGTCAAGCAAGCAGCACTGGGAGAAGAGTGTGTCCTTCAGACCTGAGGTTCCTGAGCCAAGATGCTCCCTGGACAAAGACGGATGCAATACAGGCCTTTCCTCCAGAGCTGACAAAGGGGAAAGGCTTCCCCTGCAGCAGACATCCTGAATTTGGGCTTGTGGCCTACCAGACTGTGTGAGAATAAACTTTCCTTCATTAAAGCCATCCAACTCTGTGGTGCTTCTGTTAGGGCAGCACTAGCTACCTTAAACAGTTGCCAAATTTTTCCCCCCATTCTGTAGATGATCTTTTAACTCTCTTGATAAAGGATTTGGATGAGCAAAAATGTTTGACTCTTGGTAGCTCCCGTTTATCTATTTTCTCTTCTGTTGTTCGTGCTTTGTCAGAAGTCTGAAAAAGCCATGGAATGGAACATACATAGCTGGTCCTGTTTTCTCTTGCGTGATCTTTATCGTTTTAGGTTTGATATTTAGGTCCTTGATCCATTTTGAGTTACTTTTTGTATAAGGTGTGAGATATGGATCCTCTATCAGTTTTTTTTTTTTTTTGCAGAAGGATACCTTATTTTGCCAGCACCGTTTGTTAAAGAAACTGTTTTCACCCCAGTTTATGACCTTTTGGTCTTTGTTGAATATCAACAGTTCATAAGAGGATGGTGATATTTTTGGAGTCTCTATGCTGTTCTATTGGTTCTCGTTAGTTCTGATTTATTTTGAGTTAGTCTTTATGTATAGTGTGTGGTATAGGCCTTGTTTTGTTTTTTTTACACATGAACATCTAATTTGTTGAAAAGACCAAAAAAAGTCATATCAGGGTGATATGAACTCGTATCACAAGATATTTTACCATAACATTGGCTCTTCCTATAAATGTCCCCTTGGCCCGATCTGATGCCAGGTTCAGTTATGCTGACCTGAGTCCGATAAATGGAGCCTTTCCTGGAGGCTGGAACCTCAGCAGCACCCCAAAGAGAGAAACTGCAGGATGGTGATGTCTTCCAGATCCTCAGGCTCTCGTTCTGTCCTATTTCAGATTAGAGGATATTTGTAAAACCAGACATGGAGTCTTTCCTCCCGGATAATCTTTCCACTAATGTCTAAAATTTTAAAATGAGATGCGAGGTAAATGTCACAAGTAACGCAGGCGTGTTTACCCGTTACAGACTGTTTTGCCTTGATTGTTTCTTCTACCCCTATATGGCACATCTCTGCTTCATCCCTGCGTGCCAGTCATTTCAGGATTCTGCCAGTAGATGGCGACAACACAGCTTCCAGAAGTCACCCTGGAACACAGTTTCCAGCAGCTGAAGGGAAAAGAGTCCCTCCACACAGACCTGAGACACTGTAGATGTGTGGATGGATGCCCTCATTTACCACATTGCCATCAGCATCGATGGGGGGGGGCCTTCCTGCTTCAGTGACAGTGGAGCTGAGGTCAACTTAGCGCTCATCACCTTCACCATCAAATCAAAGAGTTTAGAAGCAAGTACTGTTTTCCCAAATCAAAATCTCCTCTCATGACAATGTGACCCCAAATACAGACCTCCTATCATGGCAGAGGTGGGAGAAGGGTCCCATTTACTAGGCACGGTCACAGAGACTGCTGGGGTTTATTTGTTTGTTTTCCCCACTCCAAAATTTAGCATGAAATGGTCAATAAACTGACAGCTGAGCCTTGTCTGGTTCCAGAAGACAGCTATTCCTGCTCACTGTCCATCCGTCTGCTCTCAGCTCTCACTCTTGGCTTGACTATGTGGTTATTTGCAGTCCCATCAGCCCTTCAAACACGACTCCCAAACACTTTTACGCCTTGCCTGGATAAGAACCTCCTCTCTAGGCCCAAGACTACACCCACAGTCCTCTGAGAATTCTCATCCATGCTTTTCACTCATGTTTATTTCAGAGAAAGTACCTCAGGAATGAGAAAATACTAGATCTTTTCTTGTCCCTGTATAAGAGCAATGTAAGTTATATTTTATCACTTTCCCAAAAACATTTTAACAAGACTACTGGTATAAAATTGAGGAAGAGACTCTAACAAGTAACTTTTATTTTAAAGAAAATTTTGAAATGTAGTGTACACTCTGTTTTTATATTTGTATGAGTCATTTGACTTTGGCTGAGTCATTTGAAGTGCTATAGCTAGGTCTTTGATTCATTCCAAGTTAATTTTGATGTGTAGTGTGTGGTACAGGCACTGTTTCATTTTTCACCAATGAAGATCTAATTTCCCAGATGAACATCTAATTAGTTCAAAAGACCAGTAAAAGTCCCATGGCTACCAAGGCTGTTCTGAGATACAGTGGTGTGGATCCTCCTACATAGTTCCCATTCTTGAACAGTATTTTGCTTATCTAGGGTCTCTTTGCTTTCCATATAAAACGACTGATTCATTTTTCTATCTTGTTGAAGAATGTTGTTGATAATTCAATCTGAGTTGCATTATATCTGTAGAAAACTTTGGGTAGAATTATCATTTTCTCGATGTTGAATCTTCCTAATCATGAGCATGGTGTGTTTTTCCCATTTATGTATTTCTCTTTTGGTTTCTCGTAATAATGTTTTGTAGTTTTCTTTCTATAGGTCTTTTAAGTCCTTGGCTAGATTTATTCCTAAGTATTTTACCTTTTAGGGCTCATTGTATGGTACTGTTTTCCTGATTTCCTTTAAAGCTTGTCTTTGTTGATGTACATGAATTCAACTGATTTTGCATGCTTAAGTTATGCCTTACTTGTCTGCCAAATCTTTCTATTAGTTCCAGTGGTTTTCCTGGGTACACGTTGGGTACTTTTTGTATACAATCCTATCACGTGCTAATAGGGATAAGGTTATGTTTTCATTTCCAATTTGGAAGCATTTTATTTCTTTTTCTCATCTTATTGCTTATACAAGGAGTCTGTGGAAGAAAAAGTGTAACGATCTACTGCTATAAAGTGTATAGCCAAGAAAACTCTATGGAGCAGTTCTGTCTCTCACCGACAGTGTCTCCATGAATTGGAATCTACTCAGATGCACAAGACAAGAAACAGCAGAGTTTAGGCAAGGAATCCTGATTGTGTTATTGTAACTGCTCTAGTCAAGGTCACTATTGACTCCCACACTGACAAATTCAGCGGTCGCACCTCAGTTCTCATCGCACCATACCTATCAGTGTAAATAAACCCAATGTTTACAGCCTGTTCTTTATAATCTCTTCAGTGAGCTCTAAACTGTCTCACTATCTTGCCTGTAGTCCACCCACACTGCTCCTTCTCAAATCTTTAGCCAGTTCCTCCTCATCAATCCTGTCTTAGAGCTTAGTCTCTGGCCCTCTGGTGTTACCTACCTATTCAACAACCATGCTGTTGACATCAAATTTAAATTTCTAGCCTACATTTCTTTCATGAATTCCAAACAGCTAATAGTCTTCTTGACATACATGGAGGTCTAATCACAGTCCAAACTTAACATTCATGAGTTTCATCTTTATATTTGCTATTCCTGTCTAAATAAATGTCGGTTTTAACTTCTTACTTACTCAGAGTAAAACTTTAGAATAATTTTGATATGTCTTTCAGCTCAAACTTCTTGTCAAAATTATTAACATATTCCTATCTCTGCTTTCAAACTGGATCCATCCTTAACCTCCACTGCTACTTTTGTCACCAAAGCAACCATTATCTCTAGCCTGGATGACAGCAATAGCCTCATAGCTGATGTCTCTTCTGTCTTTAGCCCCCAGAGAGAGACTATGAAACTAAAATGCAGGCCATAGTCCCTATTTAAAAGTGTTTGCTGTTGGATCCGACTCAACGGCACTTGGCTTGGCTTGGTTTGCTTCTGCATTACTCTCAAATGACAAATATACATCACTCATTCTCTTAGTCATCTAGTGCTACTATAACAAAAATATAAGAAGTGTATGGCTTTAACAAAGAAAAATTTATTCTCTCACTAGAAGTCCAAGTTCAGACTAGCAGCTTCAGGGACACTCTTTTTTCTGTCTTCTCATCTCCATGGAAAGTTCCTTGTCATCAGTGACCCCAGTTGAGAAGCTTCACAGCACATGGATCCATGCTTCAAAGGATGTGCTGTTCTCTTGGCTCTTGTTTCTTGGTTGTACAAGTTTCTCTCATCAGTCTGCTTGTTCTCTCTGTCTCTTTTTCTTATCTCAGAAGAGACTGGCTTCAAGTGTAGATTAATTCTGTATATTAAACCTACATAATTGCTGATAATTTCCTCTCAATAACAAAGTCACATGATTTATAACACATAGAACAATCATATAGATGACAAATTGGTGGGCAATACTATGAATCATGATCTTTCCAAGCACACATATTTTTTGATGACCCAGTTCTGTCCACGATGCTCGTACTATATATTTGGATTACCTCAGAAATGGAAGAATGCTGTAAACAAATGCTGCAAGCTGGCCTTGAGCCTACATTTTGTGGTAAAAGAAAATATGATAGAAGAATAAATCTATGTCAGTTGGCTTAGAGATATGAGGAACTTGCAAACCCTAACCAATGACCTTTAAAGAAGTTGTAAAATAACAGTATTTGTCAGACATGGTATCAATAAGCTCTTATCTGCTAGTTCAGATAAGAGAGACATATGTAAACCCTGTGCTTCAGTAAAATCATTGAGAACAGGAAGAAGCAGATTATCTCTCTCTGGAGTCTGAGACTCTCCAAGGACTAAAAGCCAGCCAGAATGTAGGCTGAAATGGCCACCACTGCTGACTTTTGGCACCAGCTATAACACACTATTGCCAAAGATTAGGTTATGACCAAGCCTCCCTGACAAGAATACTTTTTAAAGATAAATTTATGGAATATAAAATTTGGGCATGAGCTGTTAGACTAACCCTATATTATTCCAGTTCTGTCCTTCTAAATGAGTGCCTTGTGGTCTGAACTGTGTGTTTTTCCATGAATATCCTGCAAAGAACTAAAGAGTTGATGCATGATAAGCTTGAGCATTTCTTTACTTATTTTAAAATAAAATATAATGACAAAACTCTTGCATTTATTATTGCATTATTAAAAAAATAATAATACTTAGATCAGCCAAAACAATCTACATAATGAAGACTGTCATTATTTCTTTGACCCTTTTTCCCACTACAGCAAATCCACTACAGCAGCAGTAGTTTTTTTGCTCTTTTCACAACATTCTAGTCACATTTCTGCTTGAACAATACACTGTTTCCTTTAACCAGAATTCTTCTGACTGGCGATATTTCTATGCTATTTCCTCACCAACAGTAAGACTTTAATCAGATTATACCTTCAGATCAGTCTTCCATCTATTGCAAAGCAATTGCATACTCATCCTCAATGTTTTATCCCTACTTCAATTCATGCTTTTTATAGTGTAACTATTTAGCATCTCCTGCAAGAGGTAGGTATTATCACTCTCCCCTTGAACATGAACTGGAAATACTGGTGGTGTAGTGGAAGGGAGCAAGGGCTGCTAACCAAAAATTTGGCCATTCTACTTCACAGGGTGCTCCCTGGAAACTCTACAGGGCAGTTCTACTCTGTTCTGTAGGGTTGCTATGAGTAAGAACTAACTCAATTGCAGCAGGTTTGACTTGACCTTTTGATCTTTAACATGAACTGTTTATGTGGATAGTGTTGAGAGATAGCATGTAGCAAAACAGATATTGACTAGTTAATAAAGTGTTGCCATACAGCTTAAGCCTAGTGGATATGTGCAAGTTAATGAGTGAGTATGGAAGCAAGCTACAAAAGACAGTGCATTATGAAAGTAACCAATGCAAATTAAGGGTCAAAAACCTCATTATAGAAATCATATTTTATGACTAGAAAAGATAACTAAGTCAACTTATAAACTCTAACATCAGCTTAAACGTTCTTAAACTAAACGCAGCAAGATGATCTAATGAAGAGCTTCTAAAATATTTTTAAACTTTTTCACGCTCCATAAATAATGGTCTATGTTCCTCAGATCAACAATCCCAAACTAATGAAAATGCTGGCAAAGAAAAATAAAAAATAACATAGAGAATGGCAAGAAAAAAAATAGAAGGAGGAGGAGAGGATGAAATCCAAAGGAAAAAGGATGGGAAGGGAAGGATAGTCAAAGGAAACAAAAGGAAACAAGAGAGGTGATGGGAGGAGCAAATGGAGCAAGTTTGACTCTACTCTTAACAAAAATTATCAGTCAGGAAATATCTGAGCTCTAGACCAGTCTTTCATTCATGATATGATGAGGTGGATTTGAACGAAATTAGAAAATGATTGTAAACTGCCTGTACCACCTACTGTTTAAAGAGGAGGTTCTATTTTCAAACTAATTTTTTTAATCTGCTGAGATTTCATAAATGATCCACAGGTTTCCTCAGACCAATAATCCTAGTGACATAAATGAAAATTCTAACAAAAATAATAATAACAAAGGACAGGGGAAAAGAAAAAAGAAATAAAGGAAACACTAGGATTAATTTTCATGAAAGTATGTTTCTAGAAAAACGTTAAATTCTGAAGATGTTTTATTCTAAAAGAAACTTTAAAGGCCCTATAAACACTTGAGATTGGATTCCAGGGCTACATAAGGTCCAGAGAGACAGAGGAAATGTCCAGAATTTACACATGTGGAAAGTTCTCAGGGACATTGTACAGAACCAAGACCAAAAGAGGATCTATTTCTAAAGTAAGTGTGAGCCAAAGAGAACTTGGAATCTGTCATTCCAATAAAGGATAGGAACTGATAAGAAGGCTCCAGTTTCCTTGTAGAAATAGAGAGGATAGGAAAAATAAGATTTCCTTGTAAACTTGTGACTGAAGACCAACACCTCAAGGAATTTCTCTCCAAATATGCAAGGTCTGTGTATGTCTCGAATTCTTAAACTGTGAGATTGGTTTAAGGGACTCAACTGCTAGGACCAAAACATGGAAGTCCTTCTAGAAGACGGCACACCCATTCCGAATACTGAAGAATCCTCACTGACACTGTTTCAAAAGTCAATGCAGCAGGAAGGCCATAGTCCTATGTCCTCAGGGAACTTCTCAAATATTTTTCAAATGTCACTCCACCAAAAACACAGATTCTTGACATCCAAGAAAATACGATAACAGAAATTACAGAGCAAAAAAAGGAATTCTGTCAGATTTTTGAATTATGTGAGTTTATTTAAAGACAATCTACTTCCAAGAGAGCAGTCAATGACAAACCAGTGGAGCACAGCTCCATGCTAACACACTTGATCACCATGAGTCAAAACTGACTCACTGGCAAATGGTTTTTAATCTTTAGTAAGTAGACTACCCGAACTTTTATAATGGTGTAGCTGAGTGAATTTAAACTACCTACCTTTCAGTTTATTGTTGTTGTTGTTAAGTGTCATTGACTCACCTCACACTTACAGTGACTCCATGTATAACAGAACATAACTTTGCCCAGTCTTCCTTACCAATCTCAGTCATTGCTAGTTTTGAGCCTATGGTTGCAGTCATTGTATTAATTGATTCTGTCGAGGGTCTTCCCCTTTTCTGTTGACCTTTCAGTTTATCAAGCATGATCTTCTTCTCCAAGGATTTCTCCTTTTTGATAACATGTCCAAAGTAATCGGGATGAAGTCTGGCCACATTCTGCAAAGCAAAATAACAATGTGACTTACCAAAACAAGAAATATAATACAGGAGTCTCAACAAACACAAAACAAACACTGAAAAAGGTGAAAAGTCAACCCATAAAACAGAATGACCCACAACAGGATATTAAGAGGAACATAGAAAATACCAACACAAAAATAAATGCATCAAAATGGTAGCACTAAACACATACCTATCAGTAATTACACTGAATGTAAATGGACAGAATAGTGACAGCCTGGATCAAAAGACACAATCCATCTATATGGTGCTTATAAGAACCACACCTTAGACTCAAAGATAGGAACAAACTGAAAATCAAAGGATGGAAAAACTTACACCAATCTAATGACATACAAAAAAGAGCTAAAGTGGCAATACTAATAAACTTTAATGTAAAATCCACCACTGTGAACAAAGATGGTCACTATTTATTGCTGCAAGTTTTGATACACAAGCAGGACATAACAATGTTAAATATTTATCAATCCAATACCCAAAACCACTGCCATCGAGTCAGGTCCAACTCATAGTGACCCTAGAGGTCAAAGTAGAACTGCCCCATAGAGTTTCCAAGGAGTGCCTGGAAAATATGAATTGCACAACCTTTTGGTTAGCAGACATAGCACTTAACCCACTATGCTACCAGAGTTTTTGCATGCAAAATCAGAGCATCTAAATACATCAAAAAAACACTGATAACATTGAAAAATGGGATAGATCACTCCACAAAATATTTGGAGACTTCAACAGTCCACTTTCAGTAGTGGATAGATCATCCAGAACAAAAGGCCAGTAAGATACAGAAGATCTTATTGCAGCAATTAACCAACTAGACCTCATCGATATATACAGAACTTTTTTTAACCCTTCAACAACAGACAAGTACAACTTCTTCTCCAATGCACATGGGACATTTTCTGGAATAGACCATGCATTATGACACAAAGCAAGGCTCAACAAAGTCTAAACCATGGAATTTTTGCAAAGCATTTTCTAGGACCATAAAGCAAAAAAAGTTGAAAACTATAGTAGAAAAAAGCATAGGCAGAAATTTGAATTCATGGAAACTGAACAATACCTTGCTCAAAAACCTATGGGTTATAGAAGAAATCAAGGACACAATAACAAATTTTATGGAATCAAATGAGAATGAAAACACAACCTCCCAGAACCTATGGCATACAGCCAAAGCAGTGCTCAGAGGTCAATGGATCTCTATAAATGCACACATCTGGAATGAAGAAAGGGCCCAAACCAAAGAATTAATGCTACAACTTGAACAAGTAGAAAGAGAGCAACAAAGGAACCCCTCAGGTACCAGAAGGAAAAGGATAATAAAGATTTTTTTTTTTTACAATAAATGCACAATTTATTATTAGGAATACATATACTGTGGCAAAACTGTGCATTTCAGTAACAAAGAAAGATCTTACCTAAGGTAGACTTCTGATAACAAAAATAATAATAAAAGAATAGTTGCTTTTCTTGTATGCTGTTGAGTCTATTCCAGCTCATAGCAATGCAATATGACAAGAACAGGGTCTACCCATAGTTGTCTAGTCTATAATGTTGATAGGAGCAGAATGCCATTTCTTTCTTCCTGCAGAGCAGGGCTGGTGGATTTGAACCACCAACTTTTGGTCAGCAGCCTATTGCTTAGCCATTGCCCCACTAGGGAATGTTACCACAAAACAAATATGCAATAAAAATAACTTTCACTTTAAAAATGAAAGAGTCTACCCTAAATATTTGATTTCTAAAAATTCTCCTTCGTAAAATACAATTTTAAAGTACACAAAGAAAAGCATCAATTTTCCAATTTGATGATCTTGATTTGTTTTCGTGACAAACATCTCAACCATAGAAAAATGTATTTGATTTTGCATTAACGTTCAGTGAATCATAACATATGTCTTCAAGATTTTTTTCATTTTATTTATTATTAAATAAAAAAATGCAAGTGTACATACTCTGTGCTTACAATATCAGGTTAAGAGAGGAGGGGCACACAAGTTGTGTCAAAGTCTCATTAATATTGTTCTTCTTACTAATGTGAATTGTCACCAATTTCACCCTACCAAATTTCTAACAATTATCTAATCTAAACCCTCGCCCCTTGCCTTCCCGTCCTCCCACCTTCCCCACCCTTGTAGCCGCCAAAGAGTCTTTTCTAGTATGTATGAGTACGCTTTTAAGTTTTTATCGTAGGAGTCCCATATAATAATTGTCCTTCTGTCGCTGACTAGTTTCACTCAATATAATGTCCTCCAGTTGAGACCAAATTGAGAGATGTTTCCTGCTATCATTATTGTTCCTTATCAGTGTATAGTACTCCATGGAGTACATATACCAAAGCTTACCTATCCATTCTTCCGTTGTTGGGCATCTGGGTTGAATCCAACTTCTTGCTATCTTGGATTGCGCTGCAGTGAACATTTGTGTGCAGGTAGCAGTCAGTGTGAATGGCCTTAATTTTGTAGGATATATTCCGAGCAGAGGAATAACTGGGTCAAATGGTATTTCTATATCCATTATTTTAAGGTAATGCCAAATTGCTTTCCAAAGAGGTTGCACTATTCTGCAATCCCACCAACAGTGAAGGAGAGTTCCAATCTCTCCACAGCCTCTCCAACATTTATTGTTTTGCTTTTTTTGGATCATGGCCAATCTTATTGGGGTGAGGTGGTATCTCATTGTCGTTTTGATTTGAATTTCTTTAATGATTAATGATTGGGAACCTGTCTGTATGTTTTTTTTGACTGCCTGGATCTCCTCCTTAGAGAAATGTCTGTCCATCTCCTTTGCCTATTGCTTAACTGGATGATTTGTCTCTCTCTTATTGATATTTTGTAGAACCTTATAGATTATGGAGATCAGGCATCGGTCTGACATAGAGTTGCCAAATATCTTTTCCCATTCTGTAGGTGGTCTTTTAATTCTTTTAATGAAGTCTTTGGATGAGCAGAAGTGTTTGGTTCTTATTAATTCCCATTTATCTATTTTCTTTTCTGATGAATATGTTTTGTTTGTCAGATTTTGAAGTCTGTCTATATTGCATGTTAAAATGTCCAATGTTGACCCTATCGTATCTTGGATGAGCTCTATTGTTTTAGCTTTTATATTCAGGTCTTTTATCCAATTTGAGTTGATTTTTGTGTAAGGTGTGAGATATGGGTCTTGTTTCAATTTTTTGCAGATGGATATCCAATTATCCCAGCACCATTTGTTAAAGAGACTGTTCTTACCCCAGTTCAAAATCTTAGGACCTTTGTCAAATATCAGCTGTTCATAAGAGGATTGTGGCATCTCTGGGGTCTCTACTTTGTTCCATTGGTCTATATGTCTCTTTTTGTACCAATACCAGGCTGTTTTGACTACTGTGGCAGTGTAATAGGTTTTAAAGTCAGGTAGTGAGAGGCCTCCCAGCATGTTCTTCTTTTTCAGTATTGTTTTACTTATTCGGGGTGTCTTCCCCTTCCAAATAAAGCTGATAGTTTGTTTCTCCATCTCATTAAAAAATGTCATTGGAATTTTTATTGGGATTGCATTATACAAGTAGAGTGCTGTGGGCAAAATAGACATTTTCACAATATTGAGTCTTCCTATCCATGAGCAAGGCAGATTATTCCACTTATGTAAGTCCCTCCTAGTTTCTTGTAGCAATGTCTTGTAGTTTTCTCTGTAAAGATCTCTTATTTCTCTAGTTAGATTTATTCCTAGGTATTTTATCTTCTTGGGGGTATAGTAAATGGAATTGATTTGGTGATTTCTTCATTAATAATGTCATTGTTGGTATAAAGGAATCCCACTGATTTAGTTATGTTTATCTTATATCCCGACGCTGAATTCTTCTATTAGCTCTAATAGTTTACCTATGGATTGCTTTGGGTTCTCTGTATAAACAATCATATCATCTGCAAAGAGAGAAGTCTTTACTTTTTCACTGCCAATATGGCTTCCTTTTATTTCTTTGTCTTGTCTAATTGCTCTGACTAGAACTTCTAGGACAATGTTGAATAGAAGTGGTGAGAGCAGGCATCCTTGTCTAGTTCCTGTTCTCAGAGTGAATTCTTTCAGTCTTTCACCATTCAGGATGATGAAAGCAGTTGGCTTTGCATAGATGCTATTGATTATATTGCAGAATTTCCCTTTTATTCCTATTTTTCTGAGAGTTTTAAGCATGAATGGATGTTGAACTTTGTCAAATGCCTTTTCTGCATCAATTGACAGAATCAGGTGATTTTTATCTTTTGTGTTATTAATCTGGTTGATTACATTAATTGTTTTTCTGATGTTGAACCAGCCTTGCACCTCTGGAATGAAACCAACTTGATCATGATGAATGATTGATTTTATATGCTGTTGAGTTCTATTGGCTAAAATTTTGTTGAAGATTTTTGCATCTAGATTCATCAGTGATATTGGTCTGTAATTTTCTTTTTTTGTGGGATCTTTCCCTGGTTTTGGTATTAGGGTTATGCTGGCTTCATAGAAGGAATTTGGAAGTATTTCATCTCTTTCTATGGTGTGAAATAGCCTCATTAGTATTGGAGTTAATTCTTCTCTAAAAGTTTGGTAGAATTCTCCAGTGAAGCCATCTGGGCCAGGAATTTTTTTGGTTGGTAGATTTTTGATGACTTCCTCAATCTCTTCCTTTGTGATAGATTTATTAAGTTGATCTATTTCTCCTTGTGATAGTCTCGGGGAGTCATATGAATTCAGAAATTTTTCCATTTCCCCCAGGTTTTCAAATAAAGGTTAAAGCAGAACAAAAATGAACCAAAGAATAGAAAAACAATTGAAAAGATCAACAAAATTAAAAGGTAGTTTTTTGAAAAGTTCAACAAAACTGATACACCATTGGTTAAAGTTAATGAAGGAAAAAAAGGAAAGGAAACAAATAACCTGAATAAGAAATGAGATGAGAGATGTCACAACACACTCAACTGAAATAAAAAAATAAAAAATATCATAACCAAACACTACAAAAATCTCTAGTCTAACAGATTTGAAAACCTAGAGGAAATGGACAAATTTCTAGATTCATATCACCTACTAGAATTATCACAAGGAGAAGTGGAATGACTTAATAAACCTGTCACGAGGGAACAGATTGAAAAAGTGATCAACAAACTACCAACCATAAAGAGTCCTGGCTTCACTGGAGAATTTTACTGAACTTTTAGAGTTAATGTCAATACTACTGAGGCTGTTTCACAGCATAGAAAAGCATGGAAAACTCCTAAATTCATTCTGATGCCAGCACAACCCAGATACCAAAGCCAGGGCAAGATCCTCATCAAAAATTACAGACGAATATCACTCATGAACCTAGATGAAAAAATCTTCAACAAAATCCTAGCCAATAGAATTCAACAACATATCAAATAATAATAATAACTCATCATGACCAAGTTGGGTTCATACTAGCGATGCAAGCCTGGTTCAACATCAGAAAAGCAGTTGATGTGATCCAACACACAAATGAAACAGTGCATAACAATCACCTGATCTTGTCAATTGATGCAGAAAAGGCATTTGACGAAGTCCAGTGCCATTCGTGCTAAAAACTCTCAGTGAAATAGGAATAGAGGGGAAATTCCTCAACACATTAAGGGGAAGCTATGCAAAGTTAGTCAACTACATCATCCTGAATGGAGAGAGACTGATAGAATTCCTTCTGAGAATGCAAATTAGACAAAGATACCCACTCTCACCACTTTATTCAACATTGTGGTAGAGGTTCTAGCCACAGCAATTAGACAAGACAAAGACATAAAGGGCATCTGCATCAGCAAAGAAAAAGTAAAAATCTCTGTATTTGGAGATGATATGATCATACATGCAAAGAACCCTAAAAAATCCATAAGTAAATTACTGGAACTTATGGAAGAGTCCAGCAAAGTATCAGGATATAAGATAAATTTAAGTAAATCAGTTGGGTTCCTTTACATCCACAAAGAGATCATCAGAGGAAATCACCAAATCAGTACCATTTACTACAGCACTTAAGAAGATGAAATACATGGCAATAAATCTAAACAGAGAAATAAGAGACTTATAAAAAGACAATTGTAAGAACTTACCGTAAGAAACCAAAAGATACTTACATGAGTGGGTAAGTCTTTGACAGCTACAGGGTTGGCGACAGTGCAAGAGCATTGGCCATACATGAGATAGCTGATAGAAATTTGGTTAAGTAAAAGCAGCTACAGCACATGGTAGAAAGTAGATCAACTTTACTGGACTTCACCATAAACTCAAAGATCCTCTAATCTCAACACAATATTGCAAGGGTAGAGTAGCAGGGGTGGGGGTCTATGGACCATGTATACAGGGGACACCAAAGCCAATTTGGATAACCAGTCTACTGCTAAGAGAGTCTTTTGCACCCCATGTTAGTGGTGAATGGGTTCTTAAAAGCTAGCAACGTGCCATCTGAGGTACACCAAATCGTCCCAACTCATCCAGAACAGATGATGACCGAGAATAACAAAGACACAAGGGAAAAAGAGCCCAGGAGAGAGAAGGACCTACGTGAACGGGTGATGGTGTCGATATGTGACCGGTGCCCAGCCATCACCAAAGACAGCCGTGATGGGGCACACAATGTAGAGTATCTGAGGCAACACAATAAAAAGAGGGTCCAGGTCAAAGAACACTACTAAAAGACAAGAATTAACTGACAGCTTGGAGGGCCCCCTGGAGCATGGCCCCTAGACCTGATGCTGTCCCTCACCAGAAAACACTACCGAGGTCAACACCTTGGACAAGAATGGGCTGGACTCCAGGACACAGTGTGACCACACAGTGTGTGTCTTTTAAGATTCTATGCATTTACAGGAGTCTGTTCTACTGGCCTCTTTCTAGAAAGGAGAGAAGAGGGAAGGGATGGGAATTTGTTAGGAAGACATTAGAAGTACAGAATGAAAAGGAGTGTGCTGTCACTGGGCGGGGAGAGCGGAAGGTGCTGCAGATAGGCAGGTATGGAAAATTGATTTGGATTGTATACTTTCACTTAGTCACAATAAAAATAAAAGGCAATTTCGAGGTTTATCCTGTAATACAACACTGTTGGTGAGGGGATAATGACTACATATCTACAAGAAAGACTGGTTGATTCAAAATGATTTATGTTTACATACCAAGCACTAATTCTAAAGAAGAAATAACTGAAGATTTTTATGAAATGCCACAGTCATACCAAGCACTAATTCTAAAGAAGAAAGAACTGAAGATTTTTATGAAATGCTACAGTCTGGTCAGCCATGCAATAAAAATGCATTGATAAAAACACTGGTGATTATAATTTTAAATTTGGAAGCAGACCAAAATAAAAAGCAAGGATCAATACTTGGAAAATACATTCCTTATAAGATAAATAGTGTTAGACAGCACATGATATAATACTGCAAGATAAAAGATTTGTTCAGCTGAAATAACTTTTTCAGCAACATAAATGATGACTACACATATGAACTGTGCCAGATATGCTGCACAGGAATCAAGCTGAATACATCTGTGGAAAGAGATGATAGATAGCATTAGTACCATCAAACTGGGCAAGGTCAGAGGTCCACTGTGGAACACACTACTAATTGCTTGTTTGCAAGTGCAAGCTAAACTAAAAGAAAATTAAGACAAGTCCACTAGAGTGAAACTATTATCTTGAGCACAAACCATCGGAATTTAAAGAAGATTTAAAGAATAGATTTGGTACACTGAACACTACTGACAGAAGACCAGAGGAGCTGTGGGATGACATCAAGGATATCATACACGATGAAAGAAAAAGGTCCAAGTTAAGCCACGACAGTGGATTAGTCTGATATATCCTACTTTCCCTCTACAGCAAAGACCTGAGAAACCAAGCGAAACAAATTCAGGCAGCAATCCTAGAACTCTGATCATCAAACAAGAAGGGTAAGGAACTGAACTGAATATCTACTTGAAGACAAACAGAACCAGTGAAGCCAAAGGGGAGGTCAGGGAGTAAAGGGGCTCTAACTGCCGTACCAGCTCAGTGTAGCAATCCTGAGACAAAGCCGGTAGTAACTTCAGCTTAGGGACCTGGTGAGGCAATGCTTTTATAGCATTCCTATAAAAGACAGAAAACTATGTAGACACTCCAGAGAGAAGCAAGGTAAGTAAATCTTGGTCAGTTTTAAAAAAGGAAACCTTGAATTCCAGGGATCCTGCCATCCCCAGAGCAGGTAGCGAGTCAAGATTCAGAGTCAGATATAAGCATGAACAGCAATCCCTGACTTCCAGGGTAAGTGGCTAGCGAGAGGTAGGATCAGCAGGGAAATGTGAGATCTCCCACCGGACCTGGCTTCCCCTTGCACTTGAACAAGGGCAGATCCCAAGTGCTGACTACAATTGATAGAAAGCGCCTGGGCAGCCACATCTACTAGTTGAAGGAATACACTTCCACTACCCACATATCCAGATTGCGAGCACTGAAGAGTGCTGTACACTAGTCCCCCAACTCAACTGGAGACCATGCTGTGCGCCCTATTCTCTCTTACCCAACCCCGTCCTCCCCTCCTCTACTCATATGAAGAGCAGCAATAAGAGCCCTACTGTGAACTCACCAACTGTCACTGACCTCCAACTCAATAAACAGAGTTGACCACACTACCATGCATGTGTAACAGATCACTAGACCTGTGCTTAACTAATCTCCCCTTTATTGCATCGCAAAGGTGATGGTTTGACCGGGTTCATAGAGACTGGCTGCTCACCCCACGTCTCTGATTCAGCAAGTGGTTTACTGTCATGTGACAGCAACCGCCTGCCACCAGCCAAACTCCACAAGTAGTGACACTTACAGGGACCTTTCTGACAGACCTCATACATACATCTTTTACCTCAAATTAGCTTTTAGGGGGACATTCTTCTGTCAGTATCTGCATTGTTCTATCAATGTCTACCTGTCTTTCACTTACAGTCCTAAGAGCAAATCTTGCATCTGAAATTGATTGCCACCATTCATGTAACATTAATAGCTGAAGAGTAACTCATTCAATACATTTTCAATTAACACATAATGAAAAGATAACAAAAAAGGAAATTATCAATTCTATCAAGGTCACTTATACATGTAATATAACATTAATCAACATATTAATGAGATTTTTTTTGGTAATTTACAAAATAGCTGGCATGACCATACTTAAGGGAAAGAAATTTTGATGAAGATCTAACATTACTAAATATGAAAACATTATTTTTCCATCAGCACTTTTGTCTGCAAACTACGGAAACTAACCAAGTCTAACTAAAGCAGAATATAAAATGATTATGAGATGACTTGCAGATCTGATGGGAAGTCTAGAGACCATGCAGTGGAAAATGTACAAGAAAGTAACCAGCATAAACTCGATCCAGGGCAAATCAGAGAATGAAACTGTATACAATCCACCACCACCACCGCCACAGGCAGGCAGCAGATGGTTTTACTGAGTGCACCAAGGCTGGACACAAGTCATGGGACGCGGGATATTGGAGATCTGTTCTATTGCCATTCTGCCTACAATTTTGAGTCTGTGAGTTAAACATTAGTAGAATTTCCAGATGAATAGTTTCAACAAATATTCTGCAAGAATGTATTTCTATTCCTAGAAACTCTCACCAAGCAAAACCAAACCCATTAGCATTGAGTTGATTCTGACTCACGGCAACCACACGTGTTGCAGAGCAGAAGTGAGCTCCGCAGGGTTTTTTGGGCTGTAATCTTCATGGAAGCAGATGACTAGACCTTCTCGTGCAGCACTACTGAGTCCATTTCAACTGTTGAGCGTTAGGTTAGTAGACAAGCACAGATTATTTGTGTTACCCAGAGATCTTCAGCAACTACAGCAGGAAAACTAAAACATAACTATTTCTGTCAGACAATCTATGAACATAGCCTTTGCCATATTAAAACTATACTGCCATATTCAAAAAGAAAAGGACGCCTTAGGAGATTTTTAGCATCAATTCTGTGTGGTAAGAATTTCATCATTATACTCCATGGTTCTTTGTCTAAATATGCCTCTCGGACATCCTATGCTGATCTCAGTTCAACTGACCTGAGCCTCATAAAAAGTAATAAAGGAGAAAAACTTGTGCTGGGAAGCGTCTTTCCCGGGGGGTGGGGGGGCGGTCTGAGAAACATCACACAAAGAGAAGCTACAGGATGGGGCAACCATCCAGATGCTCAGCCTCTTGCTCTGCTGTGTCCGAGGGGAGACAGAACCTAGAGACGGAGTTTTCTCTCCAGAGTGATCCCCCTCCTCGGATAGGTTTATGCTTTGAAGTGAGATTTGAAATAAATGCTAAGAGTCACACAGGCCTGTCAACCGGTGCCACTGAGACATCATTTTGATTTGAGTTTCCTTCTCTCCCTGATCACACAGCATCTCTGGATCATCCTCCCGTGCCTGTCATGTTAGGTTCCGTTGGGCAGAACCTGGTCACTAGGTGCCAGAGTCTCAGGCTGTCTCGTCATGAGAGAAAGTCTCCATCGGCTGCACGGCCAGTCATAGTCTTGTCTAGACTGACTGGAAACATCCCTTGGTCTGGCAACATCAAAAACGTGATCACCCATCCACCACTGTCATTCAGTCGGGTCCGGCTCATAGCGACTCTAGAGGTCAGAGTAGACATGCTCCATAGAGTTTCCAAGGAGCTCCCGGCGGATTTGAACCGCAGAACTTTTGATCAGCAGATGCAGCACTTCACCCACTGGGCCACTGGGGTTTCTAAAAATCTTATAGGAGACCTCTACGTCTCAGTTACCACACTTTCTCTAGGTATGTTGTTTTGATGTTAAACAGGGTTCAGCAGCATTTTCAGAGTCATATGGAGAAAGGCCTGGTGATCTATTTCTGAAAAAAAATGAGCCATGGAAACCTACGGATCACAACAGTCAGATGGTTTCCTCCTGGGTCCGGGGCTGACAAAGCGGCAACTAACAATAAGAAAGAATCGTGATTTCCTCCAGTCACTAAATTTAACATGGGCGCCCAAGGGATAAATTTAAATAGGAAATAAGCAACTAAAGAAAAAAAAAAAAAAGATGAAGTCTGCCATGTATTTCTAGAGTGACAGACAGGGTTGATGGATTATAGACTGGCCTTTGAAAGACTGAATGCCACTGCAAAAAATGGAGAGAGAAGAAAAGGGTAGTGTAATGGGAGGTTACAGCAGAAGACACCTTCTTGACATTGTCCAAGAAAGCTTGGCTGCAAAGCAGGATCAATGAAAGAAAAATTAAGAGAGGAATACTGCTTTCTGTGAGGTAAATTTTATATGCAAATAGTGAGGTTTAATACTGGCTTGTATACAGAGTTGTAAGGGCCAACTGCAGAGAAAGGAAAAAGACTAGGAAAAAAGTGAATAATATGGGAATATTCTAGAGACAAGAAGGCACAGGAGAGAAAGCACAGATGGTTCAGGATGTAAAGCACAAGGGGGCTTCTGTGAATCAGTCATGTGACCTATCCACGTGAAAGATGTAGGTCCTGTTGTAATAAAAACTTCTGACAAAAATCTCTAAAATATTTTTAGAGCATTTTTCTTCTACAGTTTACCACCAGAGAAGATCCATAAGGAGCATCATTCTTTAATTTTCTCCTAGGTCCTAAAAATACTCAAGGAATTATTCAAAAGATATGGTCACTGGGACAGACAGAGGAAGTGTGCGTGTTCAGGGCTGAGCAGAAAGGAAGCAGCTGGGGCAGAGAAGACCCACAGGCCTGTAGCCCTGGGGAGGAGGTTTGTGTTTGAGGCTGAAGCACTGTGGGAGGAGTGCTATAATGTTGCAGACAATAATAAACTGCAGCATCTTCAGCCTGGAAGCTGCTGATGGTGAGAGTGAAGTCTGTCCCAGACCCACTGCCACTGAACCGGTCAGGGACCCCAGATGCCCGGCTAGATGCCCAGTAGATGAGGAGCTTAGGAGCCTGTCCTGGTTTCTGCTGGTGCCAGGCTAAGTAGCTACTAACACTCTGACTGGACTTGCAATTGATAGTGACCTTTTCTCCTGGAGACGCAGCCAAAGACACTGGAGACTGGGTCATCACAATGTCCCCACTGGCACCTGCAATCAAGTGGACAATTACCAAGCATAAATGCATGCGTGCATTTTTCCACAGGCACATTGAAGTACACAATTTATACAGCAAAGTCGAGCGATATTACCCGTTAGCACATGATTGGTTCCATTTAGCAAATAGCCATCATTTCCCACCATATTTTAAAATCATTTGTCAGCTGCACAGTGATACTACTCTGGAGAGACTGAAGCACTTTTAATTCTCACCAGAGGCGCAGAGCAACAGCGACATGAGGAACAGAGTCTGTGGCACCATCTTGCTGCCCCTTCCTGCCTGACACAGCTCAGCTCACATGGCAAAGGCCCTGTTTATAAAATCTGAGCAGCCAGCCCAGGCCTGGGGCAGGGGGGTGGAGGAGGCTATGCAAAGTAGTCAATAACCTGGAAGTCAATTTTAATGGGAAGTGATTTGTGAAAGAAATTAATATGCATTAGCAGCCACAATATTATCACAGAAAATATGATTTTATGACTAGAAAAGACAAATAAGTGACTAAGAAGCTCTAAAATCAACTTAGAAAAGCAAACTAACAGAAAAACCATTGCAATCTAGTTTTTGACAACTCATGGAGACAGGCTGTGTTACAGAGAAGAACTGCCCCATGGGGTTTTCTTGCCTGTATCCTTTATACAAGCAGATCACCAGGCTTGTCTTACATGGCACCACTAGATCAGTTCTGACTGCCAACACATAAGTCAGCAGGCGATGACAATCTTCTTGCGGCATGCTTGACCTAAAGAATATCTTCTGTTTTAGCTTAAAAACTGTTTTAAATGGTTTTAGAATCCTTAAATGGCAGATTAGTTTCCTAACAAATTGAAAGTTTTGGATAATAATAAACATGTTGGAAAAGACAAAATAACAAAGGAAAGGGAAGACTACATGAAATTTCTGTCCCCAATTTCTGACTAAAAAAATAATAATACTTACAGGTGGAAAATCCGACTCATGGTGACCCTAGGAGCCAGGGTAAAACTGACACCCCGACGACACTTCACTGGCTTGGCATAGGTAGGAAACGACTTTAGCAAACTGTGGTGGTTGCATAGTGGTTAAGAGCTACAGCTGCTAATCAAAAGGTCAGCTTTTCAAATCCAGTGGGCACTCCTTGGAAACTCTATGGGACACTTCTAATACTCTTTCTTATAGGGTCACTGTGGGCCAAAATCAATTCGAAGACAGTGGGTTTCTTTTGATTTTGGTGAAAACACTTCTATCCTGAAGGATACTTTATGGAAACGACTAACACTTAAGATTGGACTCCAGGATTATGCCATGGCCAGGCAAATGGAAGATGTTGCTGTTAGGTGCCATGAAGCTGGTTCCCACGCAGGGTAACCCTATAAACAACAGAGAGAGACACTGCCAGTCTTGCGCCATGGCTGCAATTATTTTTATGTTTAAGCCCATTGTTGCGGCCACTGCCTCAATCCATGTTGTAGAGGGTCTTCCTCTTTTTTGTTGACCTTCTGCTCTGCCAAGCATGATGTCCTTCTTCAGGAAATGATCTTTCCTGACAACATATCTGAAGTATGTAAGATGCAGTCTTTCCATCTTTGCTTCCAAGGAGCACTCTTGTTGGACTTCTTCCAGAACAGATCTGTTGGTTCTTTTGCTGGTCCATCATACACTCAACATTCTTCTCCAACACCACAATTCAAAGGCATCGATTCTTCTGTCATCTTTGTTCATAGTCCAGCTTTCACATGCATACTATGCAATTGAAAATACCATGGCTTGGGCTAGGTTCACTTTTGTCTTCAAGGTGATACCCTTACTTTTGAATACTTTGAAGAGGTCCTTTGCAGTAGATTTTCCTGTGCAATGCATCTTTTGATTTCTTGACTGCTGCTTCCAAGGGCATTGATTGTGGACCCAAGTAAAATGAAATCTGTGACAACCTCGATCCTTTCTTCATTTATGTCAATGTTGCTTACTGGTCCAGGTGTAAGGATTTTTGTTTTCCTGATGTTGAGGTGCAACCCATACTGAAGGCTGTGGTCCTTGATCTTCATCAGTAAATACCTCAAGTTTTCTTCATTTCCAGCAAGTAAAGTGATGTCATCTGCATAACGCAGGTTGTTAAAAAGTTGTCCTCCAATCCTGATGCCTCATTCCTCTTGGTGTAGTCTAGCTTCTCAGATTATTTGCTCGGCATACAGATTAAAAAGATACGGTGAAAGGATACAACTCTGACATATGCCTTTCCTGACTTTAAACCATGCCATGTCCCCTCGTTCTGTTTGCATGACTGCCTCTAGATCCATACACAGTTTCCTTAAGAGCACAATTAGGTGTACTGGAATTACCATTCTCCACAACATCGGTCACAGTTTAGTATGATCTACACAGTTGAATGCTTTTGTGTAGTGAATGAAATACAAGTAAACATCTTGCTGGTATTCTTTGCTTTCAGCCAAGATCCATCTAACATCAGTGATGATATCCCTAGTTCCACGTCCGCTTCTGAACACAGCTTGAATTTCTGGCAGTTCCTCGTCAATATATTGTTGTAGTCGCTTTTTAATGATCTTGAGCAGAATTTTACTTGCGTGTAATATCAACAATACTGTTTAGTAATTTCCACATTCGGTTGGACAACCTTTCTTGTGTAAAGTTTTAGAAATTAGAAATAGAATTACTAACAGTTTAAGACCTAGTGGAAGGGAGACTTCTAAAACAGATGAAGTAGTTAGGACAAGGTTTATCGTCCCATTGAAAGCAATAAAAAAGAGATTTTATTAAAATTATTATATTTTATTTAATGATTAACACAATCAGCTGGTAGCAAAAAGTTTGAGGTTGGAGTCCACCCCCAGGCACCTCAAAAGACAGGCTGGTAATTTATTCCCAAAAAACTAGCCATTGAAAACTCTATGGAGCATAGTTTTATGCTAACACGCATGTGGTCACCATGAGTCAAAATTAACGCACTGGCAAATGGTCTTTAATCCTTGGAAAGTAGATCATAAGAACTTCTTTCTTCATGGTATAACTGATGTTAACATATGTTTTAATTTTATCATGATGTTGCTTATTGCCCCATCTGTGAGGATTTTTACATTCTTATGTTGAGGTATAATCCATACTGAAGTCTATAGTCTTGAGTGTTGATCAGCGTGTGCTTAGAGTCTTCTTCACCTTCGGCAAGCAAGGTTACCTCATCTGCACATCACAGGTTGCTAATAACTCTTCCTGCTATTCAAACTACCAAACTTTCAATTAATTGTTGTTAGGTGCTGTTGACTCATTTCCAACTTATAGTGACTCCATATAACAGAACAAACTTCTTCCCAGTCTTTCTTTCCAACCTCAGTTGTTGCTAAGTTTGAGCTCATCATCACAGCCATTGCGCTCATCCATTTTATTGCGGGCTTTCCTCTTTTTTTGTTGTGGGAATGAAAAATCTCATTCTTAGATCTTCCATCAAGATTTAAAGTTTTGCTTGTTCTCTCATTTCTGGAAAGTGTTTACTTTTTCAAATTTGTGGTGTCACACTTCTTAGTTGCTTACACTTTGCATTTGTGTTATTTTCCATCATTTTTTTAAAAAATAATGTAAGCAGAACTTTTTGTCTCTGGTGTTTCTGTTACATCACATTCATATTCATTTCTACTTAGCTTACTTTCTTGGATGTCAAGAATCTATGACTTATCACTTCTAGTTGGTGTTGGCCCTTGAAACACCAAATATGAGGACTTAGGATTGGTCTGGCCTCTTCCAGAAAGGCTTACACTTGTGGACTTACACTTGTGCTACCCGAAACCAGTTTCCAGATTGGAGACTTCCAGACCAACTAGACCAGAAACATTTGAAGTAAAAAAAATGCCTCAATATCTGATTGTAGCCCGAACTCCCCAGGAACATCTTGGTTGTCTTTTCCTGTCCATTTCCACAACGCCCCTTTCATCAGTTTCTAAGATTAAAAGGATAGGCTCCAGTTTCTCTTTGGTTCACATTGACTTTGAAAGTAACACCAGCTTGCATCCCAGGTCAATATAGGGTACCTGAGAACTGCCCAGTTGAACCATTTCTGTGGCAGCCTTCCATTTCTGTGGTCTTTGTAGTGCCCTGGAATCCAATGTCAATGGTTTACAGTGTTTTTAGAACACTTGTCAGACTAAAAGTGGCTTTAGAATGCAGATATCTTTTGGCCATATACTTTTCTCAAAAACTGAGCCCAAAGTTCCTCATTTCTTTTCTCTTTTTCTCTTCTGTTGCATTCTACCAACTTGAAAACAAAAAAAAATTCATCATGGTTGTTGATCTCAGGAGTCTTTCCCATCATTTAGAACCTAAACCTATTTAATAATTTTTATTTAAAATAAGCCAGTCAAGTGAGATCTTAAGTATTCCTTTAATCCTCTGTACTTGAGGAACTTCTAAGCTGACATTGTATCTTATGACATGATTTCTGTGATTTTTAACCATTGTATTAGAGTTTGATATTTTTTGTTCTTGATTGTCATTGACTACTTTCACAACTTATCACCCATGCAGTTAACTTCCACACTCGCTGACTGCTTTGCACAGTCTCCTCCATTTATTTTAGTGGTAGCCCATTCTTTACAAGGCGAATGTCTAATTGGCTAACCCTATGATTCTAGAAATATTTGATATTAATTGCCGGCTCCCTCTTTTATGTTCATCTCTGGATGCTTAAGTCCAATTTGATCACTGAAGGACATCATGGTTCTTGTTGTTAGCTGATGTCAGATTGGCCCTGATCCACAGACACTTCGTAAGCAGTGGGATCAGATCCTCGTGATGCATAGAGTTTTCATTGACTGATTTATCCAAAAGATTCACCAGGTCTTTTTTCCTAAATCATCTTAGTTTTGAGGCTCTGGTGACATTGGTTCAGCATCATAGCAACATGGAAATATCCACTGGCCAAAGGGTGGTGGACACACAAGAGGTGCACGGGCCTGCAAGGGAATCCCCGTCTCCCACATAGAAGCAAGAATTCTACTACCAAACCACTAACGCCCCCTTGTGGTTCTTTAGCCTGCTGTAACGAATTAACATGTTTCCTTCTTGTATTAATAGACTGGCATTCCAGTCTTATTTTTGCACTAGTATTACTACAAAACATGGAGCCCATGTGGTGCGCTGGTTAAGAGCTCTGCTGCTAACAAAAGTCTGACAGTTCGAATCCACCAGCTGCTTCTTGGAAACCACATGGGGAATTCTCCTTTTTCTGTAGAGTTGCTAAGACTTGGAATGAAATTGATGATAACAGTTTTGTTTGTTTGCTTTTTTTTTTTTCACAAAATGTTTTGGTTATTGAAATTGGGCTTCAGGCAAAATTGCAGCAAATTTGAACAACACACTCTAGACACACGTAACAGGGCGTTTTCTCTCACATGATAAATATTTTTAAAGAATTGCTTCATTCATTCAAAATATATTTTTATGGAGGAGTATGAGGACCCTGTTTTCGAGGGACATTGAGGTCAATTATCATCAACTCGACGGCACTTGGCTTGGCTTGGCTATCACAGCTTTTATCTAAGAGAGTCTTAGTCTTAGTCTTTGCCTTTATCTAAGAGAGTCTTCTGCACCCCGTATTGGTGAGTGACATCGGGCATCTTAAAAGCCAGCAAGCTGCCATTTGAGGAATATAAATTGGTCCCAACCCACCTGGAACATATGACAACTGAAAACATCAAAAACACAGGGAAAAATGAGCCCAGGAGATGGAAGGACCCATGTTATGGGGAGACTACATCAGTATGAGACCAGAAGAACCAGATGATGCCCAGTCTCCGCCAAAGATAGCCCTGATGAGGGAACACAATGAAGAGCTCCTGACATAGCATGAGAAAAAGAGGTGTGCAGATCAAAAACGCTATTAAAAGACTAGAATTATGATCTGAAAATCTGGAGGGTCCCCTGAGAACATAACCCCTAGACTTTCTGCTAGCCCAGAGCTTAAAACAGTACTGAAGCCAACACTGCAGACAAAGAAAGGACTGGACTTGGGGACACAGAGTGACGTGTGTAGTGTGTGCACTAACTGAAACATGAGACTGTCCTGCTGATTTCTTTCTAGACGGGAGAGGAAAGGGTAGAAAGGAGAGGACACATGTTGACTGAGTATATACTGGAAGTTAAGAGTGAAAAAGAAGAGTATGTTGTCATAGAGTGAGAAGATAGAGTTGCAGAGAGGCGGGTACATGGGATTTTATACGGGAAAAATTGATTTGGATTGTAAGGTTTTACTTAATCATATTTAAAAAAATACATCTTTTTTTTATGGAGGATGTACTAAGTGTCATGCACGAAAAATGTGGCTTTGGTTCTAGTTAGGGGAGACAGCCAACATTTATATAGATAAAATGTTTACTATTTTATGTAAGTGCCACCAAGAAATATAAAGCAGGAAAGAGGATGAGAGCTCACTGGGGTAAGATTGAGTAGCAACTAAAAGCAGGATGATATCAGTGTGGTGTCAGTGGTGCCGGCTAATGTGAGAGTTTCATGAGCCTTTTATATCAGTCACAGGTTTGTAGTTGACTGGCCATCAGGCGGGGCTATTGGGGTGACTGAGTTGTATCTCATCATCTAGCTGACTAACCTTAGCTTCTTCTGATGGCGGTTGACAGTATCCTAAGTGAGAAAATAAGAATATGCAAAGCTTCTTACATCCTAGACTCAATACTGGGTTGATTTTTTTTTTAATTGTCTCAGTTTCGTGTCATTGTATGTGTCAACACAATTCACAAAAATAACTCATATTCAAAGGAAAGATATCCACAAACAATTGATAGCAGATGCTATTGAAAAAAGATTGCAATCTAAAAAAGTATTTTCTTAATTTTTTAAAAATATGATTCAGTAAAAGCATACAATCCAAGTCAATTTTTGCATTATAAAACCTCAAGTACCTGCCTCTCTGCAACTTTATCTTATCTTCTCACCCTATGACAACATACTCTCCTTTTTCACTCTTAACTTCTGGTGTGTACTCAGTCACCACACATCCTCTCCTCTCCACCCTCTCCTCTACCCTCTAGAAAGATGTTATTGTAAAAAAAATAAAATATGGATGCAGGGAGGGGTAAAGGAACTGGGTGTGTTTTTGCAATCAACCTATAATAGATGGCAATGAAAGTTGGCCCTGAGAAAGTATGATCAGATCAAAATCTTAATGTTGGTGAGGAAATGAGCTATAGGGATATCTCCAGGAAAAAAAAAAATTCTAGTTAGAGATAACAGCAACTTTCTGAGGCAGAAATAAAACCAGCATATTGGGACAGAAGCAAGGAAGCCAGTGTTGTTGGAACTGAGCTGTTAGGGTGGTTAAGGGACAATGAGAGGGCTTTATTTTTAAGCTAGTCTATGGAACTGAGTTTTATTTAGAATGATTCGATAATAACTAGAAAGTTTTGAACAGAGGACATGATTTAATTCTCAGTTTAACAGTACAAAGGGGATCCCAGTTAGAAGATCATTGCTATCATCTGACTAAACACAATGAGGGTGTGAGGCAAGGTCTATTTTGAAAACAAAGACAGCAATAAGCTGATGGTTTTGATGAAGAGTGAGAAGAATGCTAGGTCTCAAAATGAGTACATGGTCATGGCTTTGCTCTGAGTAGCCAGAAGGGTAGGCTTGACATTTATTTAGATAGTGAACACTGTTAGAGTAACAGATTACAGTATGAAGACTAGGAACTAGGTTTTGAACATTTTATATTTGAAATGTGTCTTAGATCTCCACATATGGTTGTCAAGTAGATCATTGCATATATGAGTCTGATATTCAAGGAAGAGATGTGGATTTTGGATTTAAATCTTATAACTAATAAAGTGATGAATAAATGCAAGACAGAAGGGATTAAGGGTCTGAGCTTTGATGTAAGGAAGATGAGGAGGAACAAGCAAAGGAGTCTGAAAAGGAGCAGTGTGGCTGGATAAAGAAAAGGAGAGTTTTATGCCTTCTAACTCAATATAGATTATGTCAAGAAGGACTACTGATCTGTTTAGAAGATGAAGACTGAGATGTGACCAATGGATTTGGCAATGAGAAAGCCACTAGTTGCAATACAGAGCATTGAGACCATAAGGATGACACCTTGGATAGAAAGTGTCCAAGTGACAATAGGATAACAGGATTTGGGGATGGTTACTACAACTTTTTTAATGAGCATTATGGTAAAGAATAAGGGTGAAACAGGCTATAACTGGAGGGAGATGTGAGATCTACAGAGCTTTTAAACATGATGATTACTTCCTGATAGGACTGATGCTAAATAGAACGAAGTATTTCTGGAAAGTGGAAAGACATGTCAAGCTATCTTCTTAAGTGGTTCAGTGGTACCAACCAGAGGACAAGCTTAAGAGGAGTGTCTGCTCCTCTCCAGTAACAGGAAGACAGACACAGTGTGGGGATGCCAGTGAATCAGAAGACACAAGGAAGTACTTTTACTTGTATGATAAACTCCAGAAGTAACACCCAAGCATATCTGTATTTCTCTCCCTATTGCTTTTTCTTCCATGACACCTTGTCCCAAAAACTTGAACCCCTTCAATCTTTCTGGACTTTCATCTCTGTCTCCTCAATTTAAAGACTCTGCTGGACTCCACCTGTGTATCTCCTCTGTATGGTGCAACCTGAAAACTCTCCAGGGCAGCTCGCTGGAGCCATCACAGTGCTAAACCAAAACCAAATCCAGACGCCATCAAATCGGGTCCTACTCATAGTGTTGATTTTGTTTAATTCCCACCTCTCCGTTACCACTGCCTTTCAATTCTTGATGTTCAGGGTCTTGAAAATCATCTATTTGTGTGGATATGCATATGTTAGTGTGTGTGTATACACATGTTTTGAGTGGGAAGGCAAACCTCATTCTTGTTGTTACTGTATCAGGCCTGGAGGTGAAAGAGGGTTTTCCACTGAGAATGAAAATTTTTTTTAGTCTATCTCTCATTTCTAGAAAATCTCAGTTCACTATTTTTATCTTCTTACATTTTGCACCCATGCTGTTTTCTTTTTCTTTAAAATAAACTCACGTAACACCCAATACTGAAGTGTGAGGATTCCTTTTGTTTTCTGTTATTTCTGTTACATTACATTCATATTCATACCCTAGTTATCTTACTTTCTTGGAAGTCAAGAATCTATGAATTCTTATCAGTACTGGCTACTGAAATATCATTTGTGAGGTTTCCTGGGGACTTAGGATGGGCCTCCCCTCTTCTAGAGAGGCTTCCGTTTGTGGACCCGACTGTTTGTGCTTCTCCACTTGTCAGTTTGTTGTATTGTAGGGGCTTGTGTGTTGCTCTGATGCTGGAAGCTATGTGCCACCGGTATTCAGATAACAGCAGGCTCATCTACGGTGGATGGGTTTCGGCTGAGCTTCCAGACTAAGAAAGACTAGGAAGAAGGACCCAGAAGTATACTTCTGAAAAGAATCAGCCATTGAAAATCTTATGAATAACAGTGAGCCATTGTCACATATAGTGTCAGAAAATGAGCCCCCTCACCCCAGAATGGAAGGCATTCAAAAGACAACCGGGGAAGAGCTGCCTCCTCAAAGTAGAGTTGACCTTAATGATGTAGATGGAATACAGCCTTCAGGACTTTCATTTGCTGATGTGGTAAGACTCAAAATGAGAAGAGAGAGCTGCAAACATCCATTAATAATTGGAACATGAAATATAAGAGGTACAAATGTAGGAAAATTTGAAATTGTTGGAAATGAGATGTAACACATAAACATCAATAGCCTAGGCATTAGTGAGCCGAAATGCACTGACATTGATCATTTTGAATTGGACAATCATATGGTCTACTATACCAGGAATGACAGCTTCAAGAGGAATGGTGTTGCATTTATTGTCAAAAAGAAAACTTCAACATTTATCCTGAAATACAGTTCTGTCAGTGGTAGGATAATACCCACATGTCTACAAGGAAGACCAGTTAATACGACAATTATTCAAAATCACACACCAATCACTAAGGCCAAAGTTGAAGAAATTGAAGAACTTTACCAGCCTCTGGAGTCTGTAATTTATCAAACATGCAATCATGATTCATTGATAATTAGTGGTGATTGGAATGGAAAAGCTGGAAACAAAAAATGAGGATCAATAGTTGGAAAATATGGTCTAGATGATACAAATAATGCCGGTGATCATGTGATGCGATTTTGAAAGACCAACAGCTCCTTCATTATAACTACTTTTTTTTGCCAACATAAATGGTGACTATTCACAAAAGACTTGCTGCACAGAATACATAGGAATCCAATCAACTTCATCTGTGGAAAGAGATGATGCAAATCTCAACATCATCAGTTAGAACACACCCAGGTGCTGATTACAGCAGATACCATCAATTGTTCACATGTGAGTTCTAGCTGAAACTGAAGCAAACTAGAAAATGTCCATGACACCCAAGACATAGCCTTAAGTATATTCCACTTGAATTTAGAGAGCATCTCAAGTGCAGGTCTTTGCATTGAACAGAAATGACTGAAGACAAGATTAGTCATGGAATGAAATCAAAGATGTCATACACGAAGAAAGCAAGAGGTCATTCAAAAGACAGGAAAGTATGAAAAGACCAAATCAGATGTCAGAAGAGACTCTGAAATGTTCACTAGATAAAGCAAAAGGAAGAAATGATGAAGTAAAAGAACTGAACAAATTTCAAAGTGCAGCTTGAGAAAACAAAGTCGTGTATCATAATGACATGTGCAAAGAGCTCGAGATAAAATGCCAAAAAGGAAAAACTCACTCTATATGTCTCAAGCTGAAAGAACTGAAGAAATAATCCAAGTCTTCAGTTACAGTAGTGAAGGATTCTACAAGGAAAATATTACTGATGCAGGAAGCATCAAAAGAAGAAGGAAGGAATACGGAGTCATTACACCAAAAAGACTTGGTCAATGTTTAATTACTTCAAGAGGTAACATATGACCAGGAACCAATGGTACTGAAGGAATAAGTCCAAGCTGCTATGAAGGCACTGGTAAAAATCAATGCTTCAGGAGTTAATCCAGTATCAACTGAGATATTTCAACAAACACACGCAGCGCTCTTAAGTGCTCACTTGTCTATGCCATGAAATTTACAGGACAGCTAACCCACCTCAAAACCATCAAGAAAGCAGCACTAAGAGTGGAGTGCTTTCTTCAGTCGTGAAGTTCCTATGCCAGGGTGCTCTCTGGCAAAGAAAGACTTATGCAACACAAGGACCTTCCTCCGGACACCACAAGAGAGTGTGTTTCCCTGAAGATGGCACCCTGAATTCAGACTTCTAGCATAGTGGACTGTATAATTTTTTTTTTTCTTAACTAAGGAGGGTAACAGCATCAGCTAAGGGGGAGAACAGCATCAGTTAAGGAGGGTAATAGCATCAGGCAAGGAGGATAACAGCATCAGGTAAGGAAGGTAACAGCGTTAGGTAAGGAGGGTAACACCATCAGGTAAGCAGTATAACACCATCAGGTAAAGGAGGGAACGAGCAGCTTCTATGTGTCTGTCAGTGAAGTCTTGCTTGTTGCTGTGTTGCAGGAAGCTATGCCACTGGTATTTAGGTACCAGCAGGGTCACCATGGTAGATAAGTTTCAGCTGAGCTTCCAGACTAAGACAGACTAGGAGGAAGGACCAGGCAGTCTACTTCTGAAAGGAATTAGCCAGGGAAAACATGAACAGCAGCCAACCATTGTCAGATATGGTGCCAGGAAGTGAGCCCCTGAGGTTGGGAGGCACTCAGAAGATGACTGGGGAAGGACTGTCTCTTCAAAGTAGAGTCGATCTTAACAACGTGGATGGAGTAAGGCCTCTGGGGTCTTCATTCACTGATGTGGCATGCCTCAAAAAGAGAAGAAACAGCTGCAAGCATCCACTAACAGTTGGGACACGGAATGTACTAAGTATGCATCTAGGAAAACTGGAAATTGTCAAAGTGAAACGGAACGCATAAACCTTGACATCCTAGGCACTAGTGAGCTGAAATGGAACAGTTTTGGCCATTTTAAATCTGACAGTCCTATGGTCTACTATGCTGGGAATGAAAACTTGAAGAGGAACGGTGTTGTGCTCATCATCAAAAGAAAATTTCAAGATCTGTTCTGAAATACAGTGCTGTCGGTGATAGGATAATATTCATACTCCTACAAGGACAGCCAGTTAATACAACTGTTACTCAAATTTACGCACCAACCACTAAGGTCAAAGATGAAGAGGCTGAAGACTTTTACCAGCTTCTGCAGTCTGAGATTGATTGAACATGCAATCAGGATGCATTGATAATTACTGTTGACTGGAATGCAAAAGTTGGAAACAAAGAAGAAGGATTGGTAGTTGGAAAATACGGCCTTGGTGACAGAAATAATCCCAGAAATTGCATGACAGAGTTTTACAAGACTAATGACTTTTTCATTGCAAATACCTTTTTTAACCAACACAAATGGTGACTATACACATGGACCTTACCAGATGGCACACACAGGAACCAAATTGACTACATCTGTGGAAAAAGATGATTCAAAAGTTCCATATCAGCAGTCCAGACAAGACCTGGTGCTGACTGTGGCACGGATCATCAACTGTTCATATGCAAATTCTAATTGAAAAGGAAGAAAATTAGAACAAGTCTATGAGAGCCAAAGCATGACCTTGAGTATATCCCTCCTGAGTTTAATCTCAAGAACAGATTTGATATGTTGATCACTAGGACCCAAGACTAGATGAATTGTGCAATGACATCAAAGGCATCATTCATGAAGAGAGCAAGAAACTATTAAAAAGACATGAAAAAAAGAAAAGACCAAATTGGATGTCAGAGGAGACCATTAAACTTGCTCTTGAATGTCGAGCAGCTAAAGCAAAAGTAAGGAATGGTGAAGTAAAAGACCTAAACAGAAGACTTCAGAGAGCAGCTCAAGAAGACAAAACAAAGTATTATGACACTTGCAAAGAGCTGGAGATGAAAAACTAGAAGGGAAGAACAAATTCTGCATTTCTCAAGCTGAAAGAATTGAAGAAAAAATTCAAGCCTTAAGTTTCAGTAGTGAAGGATTCTACAGGGAAACTATTAAATGACTCAGAGAGCATCAATAGAAGATGGAAGGAATATGGAGAGTCATTACATCAGAAAGAATTGGTCGATGTTCAGTCATTTGAAGAGGTAGCATATGATCAAGAATCAACGACATTGAAGGAAGAAGTATAAGCACATTGAAGGCATTGGCAAAAAACAAGCTTTCTGAAATTGATGGGACATCAACTGAGATATTTCAACGAACAGATGCAGTGCTGGAAATACTTGTCTATTTCATGAAATTTGGAGGACAGCTTCCTGGCCAACTGACTGGATGAAATCCGTGTTTACGCTCATTCCAAAGAAAGGTGATCCAACTGAATGTGGAAATTACTGAACAGTATTGCTGAAATCACATGCAAGTAAAATTCTGCTCAAAATCATCCAAAATCAACTACAACAATATATTGACAAGGAACTGCCAGAAATTCAAACTAGGTTCAGAAGAGGACATGGAAACAGGGATATCATCGCTGATGTCAGATGGATCTTGGCTGAAAGCAAGATGTTTACTTGTGTTTCATTGGCCACTCAAAAGTATTCAGCCTTGTGGATCCAGCAAGATATTTGCTTGTGTTTCATCGACTACTACGCAAAAGCATTCAACTGTGTGGATCCTACTAAACTATGACTGACGTTGTGGAGAACAGGAATTCTAGAACACCTAATTGTGTTTTTAGGGAATCTGTATATGGGTCAAGAGGCAGTCATGTGAACAGAACAAAGGGACGCTGCATGGTTTAAAGTCAAGAAAGGCGTGCATCAGGATTGTGTCCTTCCACCATACATTTTTCGTCTGTATACCAAGCAAATAATCTGAGAAGCTGGATTCTATGAAGAAGAATGAGGCAACAGGATTGGAGGACGACTCATTAACAACCCGCAGTATGCAGACAACACTACCTTACTTGATGGAAATGAAGAAGATTTGAGGCATTTACTGATAAAGATCAAGGGCCACAGCCTTCAGTGTAGATTATGTCGTATCATCAGGAAAACAAAAATCCTCACAGCTGGACAAATAAGCAACATTGTCATAAATGGAGACAGGATTGAGGTTGTCAAGGATCTCATTTTTCTTGGGCCCACAATCAATGCCCTTGGAAGCAGCAGTCAAGAAATCAAAAGACGCATTGCACTGGGAAAATCTGCTGCAAAGGACCTCTTCAAAGTATTGAAAAGTAAGAATGTCACCTTGAAGACTAAAGTGTGCCTGATCCAAGCCATGCTATTTTCAATTGCATCATATGTATGCAAAAGCTGGACTATGAGCAAAGAAGACAGAAGAATTGATGTCTTTGAATTGTGGTGTTGGAGAAGAATGTTGAAGGTACCATAGACTACCAAAAGAATCAACAGATGTGTGCTAGATAAAGTCCAACCAGAGTGCTCCTTGGAAGCAAAGATGGCAAGACTCTGTCTTACATACTTTGGACATGTTGTCAGGAAAGATCAGTCCCTGGAGAAGGACATCATGCTTGGTAGAGTGGAGGGTCAGCAGAAAAGAGGAAGACCCTCAATGAGATGGACTGACACAGTGGCAGCGACAATGGACTTAAGCATGAAAACAATTGTGGACATGGTGCAAGACCTAGCAGTGTTTCATCCTCTTGTTCACAGGGTTGCTATGAGTCAGAACTGACTCAATGGCACCTAACAACAACAACAACAACCAGCCAATTGAGTGGAAGAAATCCATACTTAGGCCTGTTCCCAATAAAGGTTATCCCCTGAATGTGGAAATTGTCAAACAAAACCATTAATATCACACAAAAGTAAAATTTTGCTAAGGGTCATTCAAAAATGTTTACAGCAGCATATTGACAGGGAACCACCAGAAATTTGGACCAGATTCAGAGGAGTATGTGGAACCAGGGATATCACTGATGATGTCATGTGGATATTTGCTGATAACAGAATATTAGCAATGTGCTTATCTGAGTTTTACTGACTGTGTAAAAGTATTTGGCTGAGGGAATCATAACAAGTTATGAATAGCATTGAGAATGGGAATTCCAGAACATTTACAGTGCTAATGAAAAATTTATACATGTATCAAGAGGCAATCTTTTGACCAGAACTTTTGATCAGAACAAGAGGACACTGCATGTTTTTATAGTCATTTGCATCAGAGCTGTATCCTTTCACCATACCTATTCAATCTGTATGCAAAGAAAATAATCTGAGAAGCTGGACTATTTGGAGAAGAACAGGGTATCAGGATTGGAGGAAGACATACTGGCAAACTGTATTATACAGTTGACAACACTTTGCTTGCTGAAAGTGAAGAGGATCAAAACACTTACTTATAAAGATCAAAGGTCTTCTTTATGGATTACACCTAAATATGAAGAAAACAAAAATCCTCACAACTGGATCAATAAGTAACATCATGATAAAAGGAGAAAATACGTTGTCAGGGATTTCGTTTGGCTTGTATCAAAAATCAATACCTGTGGAAACAGCAGTCAAAAAACCAAAAGACACATTGCTTTGGGCAAATCTGCTGCCACAGAGTTCTTTAAAGTGTTAAAAAGCGAAGATAACATCTTGCAGACCAAGGTGTGCCTGATTGAAGCCGTGGTACTTGTCACGGGATCACGTGAATGCGAAAGACAAACAACAAATAAGGAAGACAGAAGAATTGTGGTGTTGTAGAAGAATACTAAATATACTGTGGATTTTCAAAAGAATGAATGGATCTGTCTTGGAAGAAGTATAATGAGAGTTCTCCTTATAAACAAGGATGGTAGGACTGTATCTTACACAGTTTTGACATGTTGTCAAGAGGGATCAAGAAGGGCATCTTGCTTAGTAAAATAGAGGGTCAATGAAAAAGAGGAATACTCTCAAAGAAGTGGATTGACACAGCAGCCTCAACAATGAGTTTAATCATAAGAACTGTTATGGACATGGGCAAGACCAGGAGTTGTTTCACTCTGTTGTACACAGTACTGCTGTCACTTTAAACATAACTCAGCAGCACCTAAGGATGACAGTAAGTTGACTTAGTCTTTTCTTATCAGTGAAGTTTGCTTTCTGTGATGGTATTTTTGGTTCTTGATTTGCATCAATTACTTTCACAAAGTGGTTTGCTACCATGCTCATTGATTAGTTTGCATAGTGCCCTCCAGGCCCAAGCTGCTTGCTCAGATTTTATAAGCAGGGCCTCTGCATTGTGAGCTGATCTGTATAAAGCAGGCAGGGGCAGCAACAGGCTCTGTTCCTCATGTCCCTGTTACTTTGTGTTCTGGTGAGAAGCTTAAAATGCCTCAATCCTTCTAAAATAATATCACTCCAGAATTGAAAAAATGAGTTTAATATGTAGTATGAAATGATAGTTATTTTTAAAATGGATTTCATTATGCAGTGATACATATTATCTATCACTAGAAAGCACATTTGTACTGAGATATTTTAAGGCATCCATGATAAAGTCTATATAGGTATGTATGTGTCGTAATTGTCTATTTGTGATTTCAGGTGCTAATGGGGACATTGTGATGACTCAGTCTCCAGCCTTGCTGGCTGTGTCACTAGGAGAAACAGCTACCATCTCCTGAAAGTTTAGCCAGAGTATTAGTAGCAATGTAGCCTGATTCCAGCAGAAATGAGGACAGGCTGCTAAACTGCGTATCTATGCTGCAGACAACAGAGCATCTGGGGACTCTGACAGGTTCCAAGGCAAGTGCGTCTGGGATAGACTTCACTCTCACCACTGGCAGCCTCAGGACTGCGGATGTGACAGATTGTTACTGTCAGCAACATAATAGCTATCTTCTCACAGTGCTGCAGCTTTGAACAAAATTTGTACTCAAAGTGCAGCTGGTGAGTCTTCATAAAACTAGTTGTTTCCTTTTTGCTCAGCCCTGAACATGTGTACTTTCTCTGTCTACCCCAAAGTCTCACCTCGTAACTAATTCCTGGAGTGCTTTACGGCCCAGGAGAAAATGAAGGGATGTGATTTCTTTTGAGCCCCTTTTTGTCTGAGATTATTTTAAAAATACTGCAAAAATTTATTATAGACTTTGGCTAGAGTTGCCATTCAATTTCACATGATAGATTACATGACTAATCTGGCAGAGTGTTTTAGTCATATAAGTACTGCTCTAACAGAAATACCACAAGTGGATGGCTTTAACAAAGACAAATTTATTTCCTTGTAGTCAAGTTGTCTAAGCTTCCAAATTCAGGGCATCAGGTCCAGGGGAAGGCTTTCTCTGATGGCTCTGGAGGAAAGTCTTTGTTGTGAATCCTCTCCTGTACTGGGAGCTCTTGAGGAGCAGGGAACCCGGGTCCAAAGGATTTATTCTCTTACCAGCACTGTTTTCTTAGTGGCATAAGGTCCTCACTCTCTTGGTTGCTTCCCTTTGCTTTATATCCCAAGAGACTGCCTCAAGGCACAGTACAATCTTAGACAGTGAATCCTACCCCACCAGCACAACTGCTGCCCGTTGTTTCTTGTTAACATTATACAGGCAAGATTTAGAGCACATGGGAGCATCACACAATGCCAGGAATCATGATCTAGCCAAATTGCTACATATATTTTGGGGGGACACAATTCAGTTCATTACACATACTGTCCAGTAAGTTTTATACCCTGAAAGATCAATTTTTCTTTTCCTTGTGACTTGTTGACTCTGCAACATGCCAACTTTATTTCCTTGTTTTCTAGTCTTCTTCCTTTCTCCGCACTTATCATAGCCTCCCAACTCTTGACCTCCGTATTACTGATCCCCTGACTCTTCATTTATATTCAAAACTCCCTTAAAGAAGGCAGTGTTCTTACTGTTTCCTTCCATATATCCTGTTTCCCAGCCATGCTTTTCTGACGAATGTCAGTGAAGGTGTTTTCTTTCTCTTCCTCTTATTTTACTGCCTTTTCTCTCATTTCTATCAGTGGCACCTCATTCTTTCAAAGGCAGATCTCTATTTCACTAATAATTTGAGAAGTTGGACTACATGAAGAACAAGACATCACCATTGGAGGAAGACTCATTAACAACCTGCATCATGCAGATGACACAACCTTGCTTGCTGAAAGTGAAGAGGATTTGAAACACCGATAAAGATCAAAGATCACGACCTTCAGTATGGATTGTACCTGAACATCAAGAAAGTAAAAATCCTCACAACTGGACCAGTAAGCAACATCCTGATAAATGGAGAAAGGATTGAGGTTGTCAAGGATTTCATTTTACTTGGCTGCATAATCAACAAACATGGAAGCAGCAGTCGGGAAATTAAAAGATGCATTGCTTTGGGAAAATCAGCTGCAGAGGACCTCTCTAAAGTCTTAAAAAGTAAAAGTGGCACCTTGAAGACTCAGGTGTTCCTGACTCAAGCCATGGTATTTTCAATTGCATCATATGCATGTGACAGCTGGACAATGAATAAGACAGGCAGAAGAAGAACCGATGCCTTTGAATTGTGGTGTTGGAAAAAGAATATTGAATGTACCATGCGCTGCCAAAAGAACAAACAGATCTGTTTTGGAAGAAGTACAACTAGAGTGCTCTTTGGAAGCAAAGGTGGTGAGATAGCATCTTACATACTTCAGACACATTGTCAGGAGGGATCTGTACCTGGAGAAGGACGTCATACTTAGTAGAGCAGAGAGGCAACAAAAAAGAGGAAGATCCTCAACAAGATGGTTTGACACAGTGGCTGCAACAGTGTGCTTAAGCATAAAAACAATTGTGGGCATGGTGCAAGACTAGGCAATCTTTCGTTCTGTTTCTCATAGGGTCGGTATAAGTCAGTATCGACTCAACAGCACTTAACAACAACAACAACATTACCCCAGGAATATTTGATAGTTTCTGAACACCTCTTTTTCTCATGCTACGTCAGAGACTCTATGTTGTGTTGGCTGTCAAGGCTGACTTGTAGGATTCTGGGCACCATCTGGTTGTTCTGGTCTTGTGCTGACGTAGTCTCTCAATCATATAGGTTCTTCTGTTTCCTGGGCACGTTTTTCCTCATGTATTTGATGTTCTCAGCTGTCATCTGTTCTGGGTGGGTTAGGACTAATTGATGTTCCTCAGATGGCAGCCTCTTGGCTTTTAAGACCCAGATAGACAGAGCTTTACTTTGTAGGATTTGGTAGGCTAAGGCTGAGAATTTCTGTTTTATCTGGAATTATGTGATAGTAGCTGGAGAGTTCTGAATCGAGGATATGACTTAATTTTTGGTTTAACAGCACAAAGTGGAACCCAGTTAGGAGGCCATTGCAATCATCCAGGCTAAAGCTGATGATTGTTTTGGTGGATGGTGGTAAGAGTTTAGGGGGTGAAGAAAGGTCTATTGTGAAAATAGAGATAGTAGTATGCAGACAGTTTTGAGGAGTGAGATGAATAGTAGGTCTTAAAATGACTTTGAGGCTATGGCCTTTCTCTGAGTAACCAGAAGGGCAGGCTTGACATTTATTTATATAGGGAACACTGCTGGAGGAAAGGATGTGGGTGTGAAGAATAAGAACTTTGCTTAAATATTTTAAGGTTGCAATGTGTATTAGACCTGGCTCTCAACAGACCATTGAATTTATGAGTTTAACATTCATGGAACAGACATAAACTGGGGATTAAAATCTGATTGATAACTAATAACAGTTTAATAGCTAGAGAACAGAAGAGGCAGAGGGACAGAGCTTTGGGGTGGAGGAGGTGAAGAAGAACCAGTAAAAGAGTCTGAGAAGGAATAGTGCAGATGGATGATAAAACCAACAGGCACTGTCTATCTCAATATAGAGCTTGTATCAAGAAGTAGGACCAAGAATCAATTTGTTCAGCAAATATTAATTTGCCAAATATTCAGTGCCTGATATTGTGCCATAAGTACAACAAAACATTTTGAAGTTTGAAGGCAGAGGGTCTCTGGACCACAGTTTTAGGGGACATCAAGATCAATCAGTGTAAGTAAAATTTTTCTAAAGAAAATGTTCTGCATCCCACTTTGATGAGGACCACTTGGGGTCTTAAAAGTTAGGACATAGCCATCTAAGAGGCAACAATTGGTCCCAATCCACCTGCAGCAGCATGGGACCAGAATCAGATGGTGCCTGGCCACCACCAGTGACTGCCCTGATGGACAATATGGAGTCTCTGATGTAGTGGTAGAAAAATGGGGATGCAGATCTAGAATTCTATTAAAAGACCATACTAGATGGTATAACATCCTGGAGGGGCCCATGAGGACATGGCACCTGGACTTGCTGCAAGCCCAGAGCTGAAACCAGCACTGAAGCCAGACACAGGGAAGTCCTGGTGGCGTAGTGGCTAAGTTGGCAATTCAAGTCCTCCAGGGGCTCCTTGGAAACTCTATGGAGCAGTTCTACTATGTCTTATAGCGGTTTTATGAGTTGGAATGAACTCGACAACACTAAGTTTTTTTCCTGGTATAAGACACAGAATAATTCTACCTTTCCATGTGTTTCTTGGCTGAAATATATACAGGAGGCTATTCAGGAAGCTCCTTTATAAAGGTGAGATGAGAGAATGGAGAGGAGGGGACAAGAGTTAGCTGAATGAATAAGGGAAGTAAGGGGTGAGGGAAAGGACTGTGCTGTCACAGGGTGGGGAAAGCAGCTAGAGTTGCATAGAGGAGTTGGGGGTCATATGACAAAATTACTTGGATTGTAAAGTTTCACTTAATCACAATAAAAAAGAGCCAATATTTCCTCATTATTTTCCTGTCTTTTTCCCTTCTTTGTCCTTTTGTTGCATTTATTCAGATTTTTTTTTTTTTTTTTTTAATATCACCAAGGTCATTGATATCAGGAATCAGGCCCAATACTTACAGAACCTGAAAATATATATATAAATAATAACTTCATTTTATTTTAATTAGAGGTTCTTCACATTGTGAGGATACCAACTAAAACCAGTTAACCATGCATGTTTAAGTATTTATATGAAAAAATAGCACTAAACTTTGAAACAAAGCACACTACAGAACAGATAAACAAAACGGAAGCTCTTAATCAGATTATTTGGTCATGACTAGCATTAGTTTCTAAGCTGAATATATAGCTCATAAGTTTCTATTCACTGAATTCTGCTGTCTATGATATTTTTGGCTCATGATTTATGCTGGTTACTTTCACAACCTGTTGCCCCAGCAGTTTGCTTCCACACTCACTGACTTCTTTGCACAGGCCACTCCAGGCCCGAGCTGGCTGCTCAGATTTTATAAACTGGGCCTTTGCCATGTGAGCTGAGCTGCATGAGGCAGGCAGGGCCAGCGAGATGGTGCCACAGACTCTGCCCCTCATGTCCCTGCTGCTCTGGGCCTCTGGTGAGAAACTTAAAAGTACCTTGATCCTTCTAGAGTAGTATCTTTCCTAAATTGAAAAAAATGATTTTAATATGTAGTTGAAAACCACAGCTATTTTCAAAATGGACTCAGGTGCTGACATAAATTGTTACTGGAAGACACTCAAAATCTGATGTTTAATGTATCTATGATAAAGTGTATATAGGTGTATACGTGTGACAACTGTACATCTGTGATTTCAGGTGCTAGCAGGGACACTGTGATGACCCCATCTCCAGTCTCTTTGGCTGTGTCTATAGGTAAAATAACTACCATCAATTACAAGTGCAGCCTAAGTACTGTTAGTATCTTAGCCTGGTACCAGCAGAAACCTGGGGAAGCTCCTAAACTGCTTATTTATGCTGCATCCACTCAGGCATCTGGAGTCCCTGAGAGGTTTCTAGGCAGTGGATCTGAAACAGACTTTACCCTCACCATCAGCAGCCTCAGGACTGAGGATATGGCAGATTATTACTGTCAGCAAGCCACTATGTGCTTATATTTGTAGCACTGTACCAACAACTCAGTAAGGTTTCACAATGTTTGTATATCAGCGTCTCATAGCTGTGTTCAGCTTGACATGTTGCAGTGTCTTGCTGAGTGGTCTTCGTTTTTGTTGTTGAGTGATTTTGTGTATTATTGTGAGAATATCACAGCTGGAATTACAGCAAAAAACAAACATTAAATTTCTTGTTAACCTTGACAAGAATGGAAGTGAAATAAAATCATGGATACGTTAGTCCAAGTTTATGAGGACAATGCCATGAAGAGAATGGCAGTGTACAAATGGATTGACATTTTTCCAAGGTGAGACAAAACATTACTGATGAAGAGAGTTCAGGGTAGCCAGTAACAGCCTGAACAGAACAAAACACTGCAAAAATTCATCAAATTGTGTATCAAAATTGTCAGCTGACTGTGAGAAACATAGCAGACCAAGTAAACATAGATAAATAGGAGAATCCTCAGTGAAAATCTTGGCATGAGAAAAGTGTGTATAAAAATAGTCCTAAAGGAGCTCAACAACGGACAAAAGCAAAAGAGAGTCAAAGTTTGCCAGGACCTTTTGGAGAGGCAAAAAGATGTTTTGGTCTGTGTTATCACTGGTGATGAAATGTGGGTGTACCAATACAACCCCGAAACAAAGAGTCAAAGTGTACAGTGGAAGTCAACCAATTCACCACAACCAAAATTGTTTCATCAGTACAAATCAAGAGTCAAAACGATGTTGGTAACCTTTTGTGATATCAGACGGATTGTTTGTTATATACTTGTACCACCCGGACAGTTAACCTATTTTACTATTGGGAAGTAATGAAAAGGCTGAGTGAAAAAGGTGAAAATGACCTAAACTTTTCACCAACAAGTCATGGCTCTTGCATCACAACAAAGTACCAGCTCACACTGCACTATGTTAGAGAGTTTTTAGCCAGTAAACAAATAACTGTATTGGAATACCCTCCCTACCCACCTGATCTGGCCACCAATAGCCTTTTTCTTTACCTGAAGATAAAGGAAATATTGAAAGGTAGACATTTTGACGACATTCAGGACATCAAGGGTAATACAACAACAGTTCTGATGGCCCTTGCAGGAAAAAGAGTTCTAAAATGACTTTGGAGTGTGTACTAGCTGCAACTGTTGTTGCATAACTTCCCAATGGGAGTATTTTAAAAGTGACCATAGTGCTATTGAACAATGAGTTTGCCTGGATCTCTCTGACCTTAGTATTGGTTTTCAGCACAACAGTAGAGTATACAAATGGAATCATCTCTGAAAGAGGATAGACCCATTTTAAGTTCTCAAAAACCTCACAAATAATGTTTTAAGGGCCAATACCAACAAGAAATTATAGGTTCTAGTAGGGCCAAGATGGCAGAATAGACACATGTCTCCTCAATTCCTTCTGAGAACTACAGCCTGGAATGATAATGACACAGAGCAGTGTGGAAATCTAGGGAGCCTGAGGATCTGGCATAGGGTTGTCAGATTGAACTGTGTGCCATTAAAGGGGAAACTAACACGAGGCAGCAGAATGCTGAGTCCTGCTTCTGCTGATTCACTATTTGGGAGAACTGCAGATACTGACATCTTCTTTGTTATCTGGGAGGTAGGGGCTGGGCATGAGCCAGCAACTACACCAACCTGGAGTGCGTAAGTAAACAGCATATATAGCAGCAAAGAGACTGTGCTTAGGATAGCCACATTTTGAGAGCCCAGCTGCTGACTGAGGGCACCAGTGCCCCTCTCATTTCTGAGCTGCACTACAAATTCTGCTGTTTCATGACAGGAAGAACAGCTTGGGTGGGATGTCATTTTAATCAACTAGGAGGCAGAATCACCCACCCAGAGATCCTAGCTGGCGCTAATTCTTACACTGAGAAGCAGTGCCTGTCAGGCAAGTGCTTCTTCAGCAGAAAAGCTGTGTTTAGGATGGTGGTGCCTAAAGTTATGGGTAGGAACACTGTTACATATATTATAAACACAAAGACATCATCCACATTTATCTATAGCTCTGTCTCTGTACCTTCTTCTTTTGTACTTTATCTTGAAAACTTGAAACACTTCAGTCTTTGTGGATTCTTAGCTCTGTCTCGTCAACTTAGAGTGTTGACTGGACTCCACCTGTGCTCCTCCTCCCTGTGATGAAACTTGAAAACTCTCACAGGGCAGCTGGCTAGTGCCATCACAGTGTTCCCTTTTTTCTGTCTCTCAGCTGTCATTGTCCTTCAATGCCTGATGACTAGGGTCTTGAAAACCATCTGTTTCTGTGTGTGTGTATATGTTTGCATATATGTGTATTTTGGTTGTTTCATGTGGGAGAGAAAACTTCATTCTTGTTGCTACTATGCCTTGAGTGGAAGTGAAAGTGGATTTACCACTGAGAGTTAAAATTTTGGTTGTACTATCTCTCATTTCTAGAAATCCTGTTTTCTTTTTTAAATGTACAGTTTCTTACTTGGCTACACCTTATACAGATTTTTCTTAAGTAAACAAATTCACATAATGCCCAAGTGTGAAGTGTGAGCAGCACTTCTTTTGTTCTCTATTATTTCTGTTGTCACATTGATATTCATATCTATCAACTATCTGTACCTTGAACACAATGTCAAGTTTGTGATTTATTCCTTTAAATAAATGACCTAGAGTCAGAGCTAAACTTTTTATTTTTCTTCTTCTTTGTTGTTTCTGTTGTGTTCTACACATGTTCAACTTATTTTTCAGGGCATCAAGAATCTCTGAGTTCTTGGTCACTTTGACCTTTTACAAATGTTTGCAAGGTTCCCTGAAGACTTAGTACTTTGGTCTGTCTCTTGCATTGGCCTTTGGTAAATTATTTGTGAAAATTTCTGAGAAAGTAGGACAGTTATGCTGTCCTCCAGAGGGACTTCTATTTAATGGTCCTAGCAGCTGAGACCTCTTAAACCAATTTCTTAACAGGAGGGCTCCACCCAGCCATGCATATTTGGAGTAAAATTCCTTGAGAAGTTGGTCTTCAGTCACAACTTCACAGGGAAATCCTGTATTTCTTTTCCTCTCCATTTCTTCAAGGAACCTGGAGCCTTCTTCTTGGTTGCTGTCCCTTGTGGTAATGATAATTTCCTATTTCTTTTTGGCTCTCACTTACTTTGTAATTAGGTACTGCCTATATCTTGGCTCAGTATAAGATCCCTGATGACTTTCACATGGGTAAATTCTGGGCATTTCTTCAGTTTTTCTAGTCTTTGCAAAGCCCTGGAATCCAATCTCAAGTGTTTCAGTGTTTTTAAAGTATCCTTCCAGACAAAAGAGTCTTTAGAGTTCAAACATTTTCCAGCCATAAATTGTTATTAAAATTGACCCAAAATTTTCCTCATATTTCTTTCTTTTTACTTTCATTTTCCTTTGTTACTTGGTCTAGCATTTTTAATTATTTCAGTAGAATTGTTGATCTCAGGAAACCTGTGCATCATTTATCAAATCTGAACTAATTGAAGTTGTCCTTATATTTAAAATACAAGCTCCTCATCAGATTGTATGTGGTGCAAATAGTTTCCAATCACCTTCTAATCTTAAGGTTGATGATTTGAATCCATCCAGTGATACCATGAAAGTCCTGTCTTAGCACTCAGATATTTTCTAGCTATAAACTTATATCAATAATAGAGCCAAAATTCACCCCATTTTCTTCTCACCTCTCTCCTCTCCTCTCTCCTTTTCTCTGTCATCCCTCTCTTACCTCCCAATTTTCGTTTAATTTTTTTCTTTCTAAGTCCTTCCTTGCTTTCTTCTTCCTCTCTTGCATTCTTCCTTGCAACCTCCTTATTCTTTTCCAGAATTTTTTTTTATTATTTCACCAGGGTTGTTGATCTGAGCAATAGAGACCATCATTTATGAAACTTAAACTTATTTAAACATATCTTTTAAGTAGAAGCTCTTTATTAGATCATCTTGGTATGGGTAGATGGTAAGAGATTATATGTTGACATTACAGCTTCTAAGTTGAATTCTTTGTCTTTTGTAGTCAGAAAACTATACTTTCTGTCATAAGTTTTTTGAATCCTGATATGCACTGGTTACTTTCAGAGTCCAGTGTCTGTGTAACTTGTTTCCACACTCACTCATTAATTTGCATGAATCCTCCAGGCCCAGGCTGGCTGCTCAGATTTTATAAGTGGTGTTTTCTTTGTGATCTGTGCTGCAGGAGGCAGGTAGAGGCAGAAAGATAATGTCACAGACATTGTTCTTCTTGTCCCTGCTATTCTAAGTCTCTGATGAGAAATTAAATGTGCCTGAATCCCCTTAGAGAGTATCCCTGTAGAGATGAAAAATGGTTTTTAAGATGTAGTGGGAAATGATGGGTATTTTGGAGGGGACCCAATATGTGCTTATATGTGATAATATTAGATAGCATATTGGAAATTGTATATTTAACTCGTGTTACAATACAGGTGATAAAGCTCATGTATGTGCATATACAGATGTGTATGGTAACTGCCCAGTTGTGATTGTAATTGCCAGTGGTTTCTCATGCCTTCCTGGCTGCATAACCAGGAGAAAAAGTCACTAGCAGCTGAAATTCTACTGACTATCTTTTTAACAGCTAAAAACAGAAGAAAATGTTTAGCCTAGGATCAGCAGGAACCAAATCAGGCTGAGAATTTGCTAACCTAAATTGCATTTACCCAGTGGCATCTCTGACCAATACAGTGGCAGTGTGTATGGGAAGGCTTTTACTCTTACCATCAGCAGCTTCCAGGGAAAAGATGTCACCGTTTATTACTGTTAACAATGTTATAGCTTATTGCTCATTTTGCCTCAGCCTCACAAGCAAATTTCTTCCCCAGGGCTGCACCCTGTGAGTTTTCACTGTAACAGCTGCTTCCTTTCTGTTTAGCTCTGCAAATCCATGCTTCCTCTGTCTGCTGGCAAGGAACACATCTAATTCCCTGGGGTGTTTTCAGTGTCTAGGAGAAAATTAAGGGATGTAGCTTTTCCTATGTCCCCTTCTTATGGCCAAGCCAGCCAAGTGCCATCAAGTTGAAGAAGATTATAAAATAAAATTCTTAAAAAAACAAAACAAAACTTAAAACCTATCCAGGAGTTTCCTTAGTCTTTCCTTTCTTCTGCTATTATAGCCCAACTCTGGACCTTCCCAGTACTAACCTGTGAGCTTTTTCAGTCCAAAACTGAATTAAAAAAAAAAAAAAAAAAAAGTAGTCTCTATCTCTTGGTTAATTTTCCATACTTAAAAAAAAAAAAAAAGAATCAGTCAAGTGTTTTCAGTCAATGTTCCTAAAGGCAGTTGATAGTATATTCTTTTAACTCCTCTTTTCTCTTCTCTCCATTTCTTTCTGTGATGCTCATTCTTTCAACGTCCAGCTTCTAGTTCAGCAAATCTTTCACTTAAAAAATACGTGACACGTCCTTTTCTCACTAATCACTGACATGCTTTTTAAATTTAGCTCTTGATCACCCTGGTCTGATGCGGTGACTGAAGGAAAAATGGTTCTTAAATCTGCTGTCATTTGATTCCATTGTTATTCAGAAAAGTATCTAATTCCCATCTAAAGGTGAGACGGACAGTAAACACATTCATAAATAAAATAATGATCACATCATTTCGTAAGTTCTATGAAGAAAAATAAAGCAGAGGAGGGAGTAAAAGCTTGTTGAGGTAAAGGTGATTCGCAATTCACACTAAAACAATGTATCAGTTAGCTATTGTAGCGTAATAAACCACCCACCAAAATCTAGAGGCTTTAAACCAGGCAAATTTTAATTACTGGCCTGTTTTTTGGTAAATGGTCCAATAAACATTTCTCTTTGTATGGACTAGTCTTGCTTGATCTTGCCTTAATTGGCTTTTGCTGTTACAGTAATCTGACAGGTCAACTGGATGCTAGCTGATCTAGACAAGTCTCCAGCACCTTTCTGTCTTTCCCATGTCTGTAGTTGGCAGGCCATCAGATGCGGCTGCTGTGGTTACCCTGTCTCATGTCTCATCGCCCGGCAGATTGAGCTTAGATCGTTTTGACAGCAGTGTGGCAAGATTCTGAAAGAGAAAATAATGGCACAAATGGCCAGTTGAAGCCTGGGCACGATCCTGGCACAATTTCTCTTTTGGTGCAGACTCTCTGTCAGCGTAATTCACATAAACAGTTCAAGTTCAAGGGGTGAACAATATAGTCCCAACCTCTTCACAGGGGGAGAAGAATGTTACATTACAAAAAGCATGAGTGCAAGGAGGGATAAATCACTGGGGAAGATTTTTCAATTGCTCTACAATAGATGGTGATGGAAGGCTGCCCTGAAGGCAAAATTTAATCAAAGTCTTACTGTTTGTGACAAAATAGCATAGAAATATCTCCAGTGAAAAAAGTTCTGTTATGAAAAGCAGTACGTTTTACAAGGAGAAATGGGTCCAACAATTTGCAAAAGATGCAAGGAAGCTAGTTGTCACCTAGTACTGCTATAACAGGAATACCACAAGTGGATAGCTTTAAAAAGATAAACTGTTTTTTGTCACAGTCGAGTAAGCTAAAAGTCTAAATTCAGGGTATGAACCCCAGGGGAAGACTTTCTCTGCTGGCTCTGGAGGAAGGTATTTATTGTCACTCCTCTCCTGAACTGATGCACTAGGACCCCGAGTTCTTTCCAAAGGACATGTTCTACTCCTAGCACCACTATGAGGTCCCCAAATTTATGTTATCTTCTTTCATTTACGTCTCAAGAGATTGCCTCAAGGCACAATAGGAGCTTACACACTGTGTCCTGCCCCCCACCAACACAACCGTGTTCTGTCCTGCTTCATCACAGAGGTAAGATATACAACATACAGGAATGTCACAGAATATCAGGAATCATGGCCCAGCCAAATGCCTACAGACCATTTTGGGGGTGCCATCCAATCCGTGACATCAGTGTTATTCTAGTAGATTTTAAAAAGAGAGCATAGAGGGAGACAAGGCCAAAGACGTAATAAGGGTCCTAATTGTGTGAGATTTTTTAGGCTAGTCAAAGGATTCGGGGTTTTATTTAAAAAAATGCAATAAAAATGGGAGAGTTTTGTTGTATAAGATTTTATTTTAAAATATGTAAAGATATGCTCAAGCTTATTATACAGAAATTCACTGAGTTCTTTGCAAGATATTCATGGAAACACAGAAAGGCATTCATCTGGAACCAGGGAATCAGGACAATATTGGGTTAGTCTAATGGCTTGGCAATGGCTCATGCCTAAATTTCACACTCCATGTATTTACTATTAACAAATATTCTTAGGAGGATTCTTTGATCAGTATTTATTCTCCTCAAAGATTCCTCTTGACTGGGTTCCAAAGTCAGTTGTCATAGGCAGTTTTATTTGTTGTCTCTGGCAGGGTCCCAGTCATTGGAATGTCTAAGAGAATACAGACAGATATTCTGCCTCTTAATATTCTCACAGAGTAAAGCAGGGTTTATGCATGATTTCCTTACTAGACTTGTATTTAAGTGTTTGGTGTTGTCATGTGTATAAAAACTTTTGTGTTATGACTTCTTTCAAGGTTAGTGCATCAGGAATGTGGTTTACAAGTTACTTATGTCTCAAGACCAACTTGAGGAGATTTATTTTTCTGTTATATTTGCCTTTACCATAGAATGTAGGCACAAAGTCTATGTAGAATTTGTTTACTGAATATTTCTGTTACTTAGGTCATCACACTTGTATTAATATTGTCATGGATTTAATTATGTCACCCAAAAGTATCTTTTAACTCATCTGGGTCATGATTCCCAATATCATGTGATTGCCCATCACTTTTTTACCTGACGTAATTTTCCTATGTGTTGTAAATCCTGTCTTTGATGTTAACTGTATGGGATCATTGGCAGTTATGCATACTCAGTCTACAAGATTGAATCACAATTTAAGTTAAATTCTTTTGGAATTTTTGAGATATAAAAGAGAGAAACAATAAGTGAGACAGGGAAATGGCATACCCATAACAAACAAGAGCCAGGATGACAACAAGTCCTTTAGACCCTTGGTTTCAGTGCTGGCTGAGAAGCTCCTCAACCAGGGGTAATGGATGACAGCAAACTTCCTCTAGGGTTGACAAGAGAGAGAATGTATTTCCCTGGATCTGCTACCCTGGATATGGGCTTCTAGTTGCCTAGATTGTAAAATAATAATAATAGTAAGTTTCTCTGTGTTAATGATATTCTCTTGTGGGATTTTTGTTATGGCAGTACTAGATGACTAACACCATGAGAGACTTATATGTGTGGTCTGAGCCAAGTAAGCCAAGTGCCGTCGAGCATCACATAAAAAATGCAACACCATTTTAAATAGGGGTTATAATCTACTTTGTAGACTACTTTGTAGTCTCATTGTCTGGGGGCCAAAGACAGGAGAGAATTCAGTTAGCAGGCTACTAGTATCACCTAGGCTAAAAATGATGATTGTGTTGGTGACAGCAGAAACAGTGGAAGAGTGACAAGTGGTCTATTTTGAAAACAGAGATAGCAATACGGCAATGATTTTGACAAGGAGCATGATGTGAAAGACAGATATCAAAATTGTATCCAAGGTTATGCTCCAAATAACTAGAAACGTAGAGTTGACGTTTATTTAGATAGGAGGAACAGACTTCTGGAAGAAGATCAGGATATTAAGTTTGAATTGTGTATTAGATCTCCATGTGTCAACTAGATCATAGTCTCTCTCAAAGTCAGGGGAGAGATATAGGCCGGAGATTGTAATCTGATAACCAATGCAAATGACTGTGAATGGGTGAAGAAAGTAATAAGAGCTCTATAAGGAGGAGAAAGCAAAGTATTTGAGAAGAAACAGTGTGGATAGACAACAAGCCAGAGAAGGAGATACCCTGGAACTCAGTGAAGAGCTTGTATGAAGGAAGACAGTGATCCCATTGTGTTAGCTGATATTGATGGGTATGAGATATGACCACTGGATATGCCATTATGGAGGTTAATAGTGACCTTGAGTAGAGCAGTTTTGATAAGACAAGAATGACTTTTTGATTAAAGCTTGTTGCTACTGGTCTTATGACTGTGAAAGGATTCTAACTCATGATGACTCTATGCATGACATAGTAGAATTGCTCCACAACGTTTTGAGTGGAGTGCAATCTTTATGGTAGCAGATCACTGGGGCTTTTCTTCTGGGGAGTCATTGAATGGGTCAATATCTTAGTGACTGTCTCAGTTTAACTGAGCTACTCAGAGACCTAAAGAAGTAACCGCTTGAATGGAGGACTCCCACACAAAATTGAGTGTATATTTTGGTTTGTAGACTTCTGATAGCTATTTCAATAAACTTTACAGTAAAAGAGAAGAACAAAACAGGCCATAAATAGGGCACAGAAAAGAGAGAGATATCAAAGGAATTTTTTAAATGTTTGTAAAATGGTAGGGTAAATACTAAAGGTATATTAAACTTAACAAAAGCAGATTACCAAGTTTTCCTTCCATGGTGTCGTTGCTGAGTGATTCTGAAAACAGTCTTTAGATTAGTAATTAAATGCAGACTATTTCACTCACCTATCATCTTTACTGTATATAAATGACATATTAAAAATTGGTGAAGATCATAATACCAGAAATAAGTATCAGGAAGAATAAAGAAAAAAATCAAATACATGAAACTGAAATAAGACTTTGCTTAAGATAAAGTGGTAATAAAATAAATCAAACATGAAATTTAAATAAATTCTAAAATCAAAGAAGAATGAAAGCACATTGTACCAAAGCCTTTGGGACATAGTAAAGGCAGTGTTCAGATATCAGCTTGTTACCAGGAAAGGCACGCATCCAAAAACTAAGACTGGGCCAAATTCAAATCTGTGCCTGCAATTCAAACAAATGTAAAGAGAACAGCAAAGAAGCCCACAGGAAACAGAAGAAAGGAAATACTAAAGATTACAACAAGAGTAAATGAAACAGAGAATAGAAAATCAAAAGTCAGAATCAACAACTTGAAAAGTAGGTTTTTGAAAAGATCAACCAAGTTGACAAACTACTGACCAAAACGACAAAAAGGAAGTAGAGAGGGAAACAAACAACAAAATAAGAAATGAGGTGGATGGACTAAATGATCACATCTACCACTAGCTCCGTCACACTGACTCTAGCACAGCTAGAAGGGACTTGGCTGCCACCACTGACAGCTAAGAGTGGGATCAAAATAGAGGGTCCCATACAGAACTGAAGGAAAATATAGAAGAAAGCCAAGCATAAGGAAAGCATGCCTTAAAAAGAGAGAACAATCTTGTTGGCCTGAGAAAAACTTGAGAAACCATGAGAATATGGCCCACAGATAGACTTTCAGCTCAGTAATGAATTCATTACTGAGGCTCACCTTTAAGCAAACTATTGGACAAGCCTATAAAACAAAACAAGACTAAAGGAGCACACCAATCCAGTGGCAAGGACTAGAGGGCACGAGGGAAGAGGAAATCTTACAGCAGTCAACATAAGGTTCAGTAGGAAAAGTGTAGAGATGTCATTGTGCTGTTAATCAATGTTATAAAACAATATATGTACTAATTGTTTAATGAGAAATTAGCCTTTTTTTCCCTGTAAATCTTCTCTTAAGGAAAAGTAAGAAAAAAGAAAAAGATGAGATGAGAACACAACAGATCAAAAATAAATAAAAAAGGATCATAACACCCCAGAGATGACACCATCTGTGTATGAACAGTTGATATTCAACAAAGCCCCAATGATATTAAACTGGGGTAAAAACAATATCTTCAACAAATGGTGCTGGCAAAATTGGATATCTATCCGCAGTAAATTGAAAGAAGACCCATAGCTTACACTTTATACAAAAACAAACTCAAACTGGATAAAAGACCTAAATAACAAATCTAAAATGAAAAAGCGCATCCAAGAAAAACTAGGAACAACAATGGAAGTTTTAATACACAACATAGACAGATTTCAAAATCTGTCAAACAAAAAAGGATCTTAACAGAATAGTGTTAAGAATTGTACTTCACACAATTTGAGAATTTAGAAGACATGGAAAAATTTCTAGTAACACATTACTTACTTGAACTAACACAAACTGAGATAGGTAATTATAACAGACTCAAAATGAGACAAGAGATTGTTGTTCTTAGGTTACATAGTGTCAGTTGTGGCTCATAGTGACCCTACACACAGAATAATAAAACACTGCCCAGTCCTCACCATACCCGTAATTACTTTTATGCCTAAACCCATTGTTGCAGCCACTGTGTCAATCCATCTTAATGAGGGTCTTCCACTTTTTCCCCCGACCCTCTACTTTACCGTGCATGCTGTCTTTCTCCAGGCATTGATCCTTTCGGACAGCATGTCTGAAGTTTTTGTTTGTTTTGTTTTCTTTATCACCTCTGTGGCTGGCAATCACTGTATCAGGAATAGAAATTAAAGAGGTAATAAATAATAATAAAATTTAAAAGCCTGGCCTGGGACAAGCATTCAGAGAGGAGCCCATTATTCAAAGTATTTCAGAGCACAGAAAAGGAAGGACTACTCCCGTACTCGTTCTATGAAGCCAACATAATCCTGACACTAAAACCAGGAAGAAGACATTACAGAAAAAGAAAATTACAAACCAACATCTCTCAGAAACAGCTTCAAAATTTCTCAACAAAATTCCAGCCTACAGAATACAGTAGAGTATCAAAACAACAACATACTATGGCCAAGTGGGATTTATACCAGGTATGCAAGGATGGTTTAATTTTAGAAAATCTATTACTGTCGTTCACCATATAAATAGAACTAAAGGAAAGAGTCACATTGTCATCTTAATTGACCACAAAAGGGCATTTGATAAAGTCTATCTTGCATTTCTGATAAAAATTTTCACTGAAGTGAGAATAAAAGGAAATTCCTCAACACAGTAAAAGCTATCAATAGCAAACCAAGGAAACCCTGGTGGCATAATGGGTTAAGTGCTATGTCTGCTAACCAAATGGTTGGCAATTCAAATCCTCCAGGTGCTTCTTGGCAACTCTGTGAGGCACTTCTACCTAGACCTATAGGGTCACTGTGAGTCAAACCCTACTCAACAACAGTGATTTTGTTTGTTTGTTTGTTTGTTTTGTTTTTTTAATAGAAAACCAATAGCCTACATCAATTTTAATGGAGAAAGGCTGAAAGCATTCTCCACGAGAATAGGAGCAAGATGAGGATGCACTTTATTATTGCTCCTATTTAGCATTCTGCTCGAAGTCCCATCTTGTGAGACCCCTTGAGTCATTTGAGAGACACAAGTCCTTTGACAAGGTTTCTTGAAAGCTCAAAAAGCTCTGAACTTCTGTTCAAAGACTGAATCTCATCTCAAGGTCCCCGAGGCTTGAGATTCGAGCAGACTAACAACGTTCAGAATGATGTGCGTACGTGTAATTCATGAAGATTCTGAGAATAGGTGTGCAATTCAGGAACTATGAGATGCAGCTGAGGTATACGGCTGCTGAGGTGTGTTTCTAGAGAAAGTGTGATGCGTTGGGTAGGTGTGATGCACAAAGTTTATCTAAGGACAACTGTATGGTTTATTGCTCATGACTGAAAGATGAGGGTGGGTGACACTCTGTGGTGAAGAAAACTTGAGCAGAGGAACTATAAGACCACCTTGAGGTGACATATAGAACAACTTCTCAGGAGCTCATAGGCCCCTGCTGTGATGGGAAGAGGTAGAAAGTTTAATCCTGTTGATTACACTTCGCAAGGGGATATAGGTCAAACCTGTTGGTTAAAATTTGCTGTTCGATTTTGTTAAAGACTATGAGAAGTCTCAAGTTGCTTGAAGGTTTTACTCTGAGTATCTAGATGGGCATAGAAGGCAATTATACAGACAAGGGAAGATTGAGAGGAGTGGATCTGAGGAGGAAAATCAGGGATTTCACATTTAAGTTTTGTATTAGATTTTGATATGCGGTTGTCAAGCAGACAATTGAACTTAGAGTTCAGCAAAGAGACATGAACTGGAGACATGAGGCCGATAAGCGATGAACTAACCGTTGCTTTGCTGAAGAGCAAAAGATGTCCAGGGACTGAGTTCTGAGGAAGCGAAGGTAAGAACCAGCAAAGGAATCTTACAAAGAACAGTGTGGATGGCAGGCAGACAAGAAGTCTGATTCCAAGCATCTCAGTGAATGGGTTGTATTAAGGAGAAGTATGTCACCAGTGTGTTTATTACAACTGATGAGTCTGTTCTCTTTTGGAGCAAGACAAGACCCAGCTGCTGATTCTTTGACTACTTCATGCCAACTTTTTCAACTTTTTTTTCTTTTTACATTATCAAATCAAACCACAGCAGTCTGTGTGGCAGTGCCTACCAAGCAGGAAAGTTCCCCCAACTGTGTCTTCGTGAGAAGTTTGTGTTTTGAGGTCACATTATTTTGAGAGGACATACCTCTTTCGGAACTCTGCAATTTGTTGCCCTGCTTTTGATCTGATGGTGCTCGTGGTCAGAATGAAGCTGGCCTCAGATCCACTGACACGGAAAGGGATGGGCACCCCATCATTGAAGATGTTTGTGTGGTAAATGAGAACCTTAGGAGTCTGCCCAGGTCAAGTAGCGTCTCAGGTCATTGCAGGGGAGACTCTGGCCCTTCAGCTCCAGAAGAGACTGTCCCTAAAAAAACAATCTGAAATTCTGGAGACTGTTGTATCGCCACCTGCTGGCTGAATCCTGCAATGAACAGGCACAAGAGGATGATGCAGAAACGCTGCACCACTATGGGTAGAAGAAACAAGCCAGTTTGTGAAACGGGACTGTGTTGCTTGTAGCATTTATTTCATAGCTCATTTTAAGATTGAAGTTGTGAATGGAAGGGTTACTCTGCAGGGGGAACGCTATCTCTGGGTTTGCTAACATCCTCTCATCTGAAACGCAGTACCACAGCAACCTGAGGATCTGGAAGGCATCACTGTTCTGCAGCCTCTGTCTCTTGTGATGTTTCCTGAATATTTGTGAGGTTTCCTGAATATTTAGGACATGTGTGCCTTCTTCCAGAGAATCTCCCATTGACAACTACACAGGCTGGGCTTCCTTGAAGAATTCCAGACACACTAAGGACATACATACCTGGAATGAAATTCCTGGAAGAGTTGGTGTTCTGCCATTACTTAATGAGGAAATCCTATTTTCCTCTCTTTTCTTTTTTTTTTTTCTTGTCCATTTCTGCAATGAATCTAGAGCCCTCTAGTGATTTTCTAATTACTGATTCACACTTCCTTTCAGAGTGAAGCCCTTTTGGACCCTAGCCCAATATAGGATCCCTGAGAACTTCATACAAGGGTAAATTCTGGGCCTGTCATCCATTTCTCTAGTCCTTGCATAGATCTGGAATTAAATCTTAAGCATTCAAAGTATCTTCAGGATAAAAATATCTTTAGAACTCATACATGTCTTTATGAACGTTAATGCAAAAATTTCCTATATTTTTCTCTTTGTTGTATTTTCCCAATGTATTTACAGTTTTTCAAAACTGTTGATTTGAGGAAACCTGTCCATCATTCATGGAACCTAAACTCCTTTACCACTGTGTTTTGATTAAAAACAGAAGTTGTTCATTGAATCCTGGGGGCTTAGAGCAGTTTGCAACTGGCTTCACACCTAAAGATGGGTCGTTGAAACACACCCGGAGGAAGTCTGGAAAAAAGGCCTGATGGTGTGCTTCTAAAAATAATACACGCAAGAAAATTCTATGGAGGAATTCTGCTCTGTAATACATGGATTCTTTCACAAGCTCATCAGTCAGTCTTGTATGTGACAGAATGGTAAGCAGGCTTTTTGTTTGTTTTTTTAATTTCATAATACAGCTTCTAAGTCACTCCTGTGTCTTTTCTAGTCATAAAATTATACTCTGTGGTATTTTTGATTCTGGATGTGTGTAGGTTGGTTTCAGAACCCGTTGCATATGTTATTTGCCTCCAGGTCCCTGACTGCTTTGCATAGGCCCCTCCAAGCCAAGGCTGGCAGCTCAAATTAAATTATAAACGGGGCTTTTGCAATGTAAGCTGAGCTGGAGCAGACAGGCAGGGCCAGCAAGATGGTGCCAGAGACTCTATTCCTCCTGTCCCTGTCTCTTTGGGCCTCTGGTGAGAACTAAAAAAGTGCTTCAGTCCCTCTAGACTAGTATGTTCTAGTGCTGAAAAATAATTTTAAGCTACTGTGGGAAGTGATGACTAATTGTGTCTTAAAGTACAATATCAATAGAATGTTTTTGCATAACTGGTGTATTTTAATGTTCCTACTAAAAATTACTTGTGTATGTACCTGCAAGGTAATTGTCCACTCTGATTGCAGGTGTCAGTGGGGACATTGTGATGACCCAGTCTCCAGCTTCTCTGACTGCGTCTCTGGGAGGAACTGTCACCATCAACTGCAAGTCCAGCCAGAGTCTTTATAGCAGCAATAACAAGAAGAACTGGTTAGTGTGGTACCAGCAGAAACCAGGGCAAGCCCCTAAGCTGCTTATCTACCAGGCATCCAACAGGGCATCTGGGGTCCCTGACCGTTTCAGTGGCAGTGGGTCTGGGACAGACTTCACTCTCACCATCAGCAACTTTCAGGCTGAAGATGCCGCAGTTTATTATTGTCAGCAAGATTATAGCTCTCCTCCCACAGTGCTTCAGCCTCGAACACAAACCTCCTCCCCAGGGCTGCAGGCCTGCGAGTCTTCTCTGCCCTAGCTGCTTCCTCTCTGCTCAGCACTGAATATGCTTGCTTCCTCTGTCTGCCCTGAAAGGCCACATTACCTGACTAATTCTTCAGAGTATTTGTAGGACCCAGGAGAAAATTTAGGGGTATGGCATCTTTTAGATCCTACTAAGTGGTAATTTACAGAAGAAAAATACTCTGAATGTGTCTGATAAGTTTTACAGGGATTTTGATACCACAGGAATCTACATGTTTCACAGTGATGGGTCACATGACTGACTTGCAGAAGGGCCTAGAGTGTTACACCCCAGAAGATCATCTAAAATCTCCCTCACAGAAGGTACTATTCCTCTGACTTCTTCCTTCCACGAATCCTGCTTTTCAACCAAGCCTTCCTTGTCTATGTCAATCAAAGTGTCTTCCTGTTCTAACCTCCCATTTCACTACTCTCTGTTCCTGTCTCCATTTCATTTAGTGGATCTCATTCTTTCAAAGGACAGTCTCTAATTTTGTGTGTGTGTGTGTGTATGTGTGTGATTCAGTGAAAGTATATGATCCAAACCAATTTTGCCTGCCTGCCTGTCTGAAGCTACATCAGCTCTCCTCGCTCAGTGACAGCATAGTCACCTGTTCACTCTGTATTTCTAGTAGCCTCTTAATGAGTACCTGCACCCTCTTCTCTTCCATCTAGGAAGGAACCAGTAGGACACTCTCCTATAAATCTATAAAACCACAAAGCACACACATCCTATCGTCACGCTGTGTCCCTGAGTCCAGTGCATTCTTTTCCGAAGAGTTGACCTCGGTGCTGGTTTCCCGTCACGGCCAACAGCACATCTGGTGTCCATGTTCCCAGGGTATCCTCCAGGCTGTCAGACCATCAGTTGTGGTCTTTTAGTTGAATTCTTGAGCTGTACCCCTCTTTTTCTCATGTTGCCTCAGGGACTCTACATTGTGTTCTGTATTGTGGCTGCTTTTGGTGGTGGCTGGCTTACCATCTGGTTCTTCTGGTGTCATATTGATACAGTCTACCATTCATCTAGGTCCTTCTGTCTCCTGGGCTCTTTTCCTTGTTTCTTTGTTGTTCCGGTCATCATGTGTTCCAGATAAGTTGGGACCATTTGGTGTACCTCAGATGGCAACTTGCTAACTTTTAAGACCCAAAGTGCCACTCACCAGTAAGGGCTGCAGAAGAGTCTCTTACCAAAAGGCTAATTGTGCCAGTTGGCCTTGATGTCCCACGATATCCCCAGCCCCCTGTCCCTGCTACTCTGTCCTCAAAGGACAGTCTCTAATTATTAACTCTGTTGAGCTAGAATTTTGTGATAGCTAGAATTTTGTGATGTTCTTTTTTAATTAGTTGACAGTTTCTCCTGAAATTCATCCCTTGGCCACTCAGTTTAGTGATGGAAGGAATTCACGGTTCTTTCTTGTTAGTTTTTATCCTGTGGGTCTCTGACTCATGATAACCCCATGCACAACAGAATCTGACTGTCGTGATCCAAAGGGTTTTCATGACTGATCTTTCAGAAGTAGATCGCCAGGCCTTTCTGTCCAGTCTGTGTTAGTCTGAAAATGCTGCTGAAAACTGTTCAGTGTCACAGCAGTGCATATAGAGAAGTGTGGTAAGTGTGGCCTGAAGGTCCCTGCTCAGGTTCGTGCTGATGCCGACCCCATTTGGATGGGCCCCCTGTCCTGTAGCTTCTCTTTGTGTGATGCTGCTGAGACTCCACCCCACAGGAAAGAGTCTCCTTTTTTTTTTTTCAATTTCTGTTTCTATCCTTTAGGGCTTTTTTATGAAGATCAGGTCACTAGGACTGAGCTCAGAGTAGGGTGTGGTGAGAAGACATTTACGCATAGAATCACGGAGTGTAATGGTGAAATTCTTAGAGCACAGCTGTGTGGTTAATAATCTTGTAAGCCAAACCTTATTATCTAATACAGCAGAATTATGTGAATATGGAAAATAGTACTTTTGTGGTTTCTCTAATAGAAATAGTTGCAATTTAGTTTCCCTGGTGCAGTCTGTAAAGCTTCCTAGATGGCGTGAACAGTTTGGGCTGGGCTGCTAACCTAAACATTGATGGTTGGAACCCACCTAGTAGGGAAACCAAAGAAGGCCTACTGATCTTCTGGTAGCTGGGCACCATCTACTTCTTCTGGATTCAGACTGATAGAATCTCTGGTTTACCTGGCCCTTTCTGTCTTCTTCCCCCAGAAAACCCTATGGAGCTCATTGCTGCTTTGAAATGTGGTTGTTATGAATGGAAAGCAAATCAGTTTTGCAGCTTTGATTTCGTTTGGTCATGATTTGTGAAAATGAAAAAGCATTCATTTTTATCATACTTGAAACACAATAGTTTACAGTTCAAGTTAGTTTCTTAGCAAAATTTCACATGCACAGCATGATGTGAGACTAGTTGCTTTGTCTATCATGTGACTGAACATGTTTCCCATCAGTGTAGACGGGACTCTGACCAGCCCTGCAGCCAGTGGAGACTTTCTCTTCTTCGGCAACAGCCAGAGAAGCCTTACCACCCTGGATTTCCAGTGTCCACTGAGCTAGCTGCCATCCTATTTGCCTTCTCACCTTGCCTCCAGACTGAAGCTGCCCGTTTCGTCTCATGTATCTACTAGAGCTGGGAGGCACACTCTTCATGAGTGTAACTCAATATCTTACAGTGCTGTCTAATCTTTATCTGAAGGGTTGGTTTGGGGAATGTGTAGAGTCCTGGGATGACAGAGAGTCTGGTGTCATGTCCTGCAGGGTCCTTACAGTCTCAGTCAGACTACTAAATTTCATATTTTGACTAAAACTTGAGTTCTGCACCATACTTTTCCCCTGTTCCATGGATGGCAATGTTATATTGCATGTCACGTCGGTCATTCGTGGTAGCTGAGCACCATCAAGTTCTTCGGATTCAGGCTGATAGAATCTCTGGTTTATGTGGCCCTTTCTGACTCTCAGACTAAGGCTTTTCTTGTGTCTTTGATGTTCTTTATTCTGCTTTTCTCCAGGTGGTTTGAGAGGAATTGATACATCTTAAATGGTCACACATTACCTTGTAAGACCACAGATGCCACCTACCAAAATGGGATGCAGAACTTTTTTATTTTCTTTTTTAATAAACCGTGTGTGCAAATTGGCCTAGATATCCCCTGGAATTATGGATCCAAGTTCCCCTGCCCTTTCTGATGTTTCTCAAATTATTTGGCTGTATTCAGGAAACTTCTTTATCTTTTTGTTTAGTCAAGTTGTGCCGAGTTGGCCTGTATTGTGAGTTACCATTCCCCTCACCTAAAATAATTCTAATTTACCATTTAGTTAGTGAATACACTTCTCCCTTCCTTCCCACCCTTGTAAGCATCCAATAATGTTTTCTCCTATGTCTTAACCTTCTCTTGAGCTCTTATTATATTAGTCTCATACAATATTTGTTCTTTATCACTGATTAATTTCACTCAACATATTGCCTTCCACATTCATCCGTGTGTATTTCTGGAATTCATCACTTTTATTTAGCTTTGCATAGTATTCCATTGTGTGAATATGTAATTCTTTATTTGTCCATTGTTAGACAAACAGGTTTATTCTATCTTTCTGCTATTCTAAACAGTGCTGCAGTGAATGTAGTTATGCATATCTATTCGTGTGATGGCTCCTATTTTTCTAGGTTATATCGCCATGAGTCGGATCCGACTCGACAGCACTTGGCTTAGCATATTCAATAGTGATACCAGTCCATTTCATCTCATTAATGTCTAAGGCATTGACCTTTAAGTGTTCCCTTCTGCTTCGGAGGACTTGAAGTTTTCTTTGATTCACGCTTCTGTATACTTAGTCCTGTCTGGAGTTGAATCACGTCCCCCCAAAAATGTGTGTAGCAATTTGGCTGAGCCATGATTCCTGGCATTGTGTGCTCTTCCTATGTGTTAGAAAACCTTGGGAAGAAAAAAACTTTCAAGAGGACCATAAGAATTCTTTGTTTAAAGTTTTGTATTTGTTTTTGGTTTTTTTTTGCTTATTGTCTTGAACTTTGGTGGCTCTGTGTATGAAACAGTACGATTGCCCCATGAGGCTTTTATGTCTATAATCTTTTTGGCAGCAGACAACTGGTCTTTTCATTAGAGGAGATTTTGTGTAGGTCAAACCAATACCATTTCAGCTCCTATCTGTGTGTAAACTGTTTGTACCACACAGAGACCTATAGAAATAACCACTTGAAAGGAGGGAACCCACAAAAAAGTGAAAAGAGTGTATTTGGTGTTTTTCACTGTTGATAGCTCTTTCCATGAGCTTTATGTTAAATGAGAGGAATTCAGCAGGACATAAGTGGAAGAAAATGAGTGTTCAAGAGAATTTTTAAAATGCCTTTTGCCTGCTGCTCGTGGATATACTAAAGAGGCATTAATTTTAATGAAAGCAGATTATCAGGCTTTACTTCCTTGATGCTGCTGAGTGGGTTTGAAAAGCCAACTTTTAGATTAGTAATTAAGTGCAAATCATTTGAACAAATTAGTGTCCTCACTTCATATAAAAGATGTATTATAAATTGAATAAGACCATAAACGTAGGAATCAGTAAGAGGAAAAAGAAGAAAAAGAAATAAATCAAACACATGAAACTGAAAAAACACCTTGCTTAAAGAAAATGGAGGAAAAGAGTTAAAACAAACAAAAAAAGACTTCTAAAATCAAATGAGAATGAATACACATCGTACCAAAACCTTTAAAAGCCAAGTTGGGCCACAGCAAAAGCAGAGCTCAGAGGTTGATTTAAAACAGTAAACACACACGTCTAGGAAAGAAGATTGGGTCAAATTCAAAATGGTAGTCTGACAGCTCAAAGAAATAAAAACACCAGTGAAACAAGCCCACAGAAACCAGAAGAAAGGAAACAATGAAGATTAGAGGAGAAATAAATGCAATGGAGAAGAGAAAAATCAAAAGAATCAGCAAGATGAAAAAGTGCCCCCCGCTTTGTCCCTAGGGTCACCGTGAGTCGGATCTGACTCGAAGGCACTTGGCTTGGCTGCCCTGCCCCCTTTGGAAAGATCAACCAACTTGACAACTTATTGACCAAAGACACAGAAGAGACACAGATGAAGATGCAAATAAGCAAATAAAAATCAAATGAGTGCATTAAAGGACCACATGCACCACGGCCTTCACCATACCAAATCTAGTACAATTAGATGGTGCCTGGCCAGCACCATGGTGGCTATGACAGGGATCACAATAACAGGTCCTGGGCAGAGGTAGAGAAAAATGTAAAATTCTTTTTCTTTTGTTGTAATAATTGAAAGTATACAAACCAGATCAATTTTTCATGCCCAGCTTTCTGCAGCCCCTTCTGCTCTCCTTTCCCAGTGACAGCACACTCCTCTTTTTCATTCTATACTTGTCAAATCCTCCCAACAATCTCCTGTCCCCTCTTCTCCAGCCTCTTCTCTCCCATCTAGAAAGAGACCAGTATGACAGTATCCTATAAATGCAGGGAACCATAAAGTACACACACCATATGGTCACATAGTGTCACCAAGTCCAGTCCATTTTTGTTGGAAGAGGTGACGTCAGTAATGTTTTCTGGGCAGGGGTGGCAGCAGGTCTATGAGGCATGCTCCCAGGGGCTTTCCTGGGCCATCAGACCATCAGCTGTGGTCTTTTGCACTGCTCTTTTTCTCATGTTGCCACAGGGACTCAACACTGTGTGCCCCATCAGGGCTGTCTTTGGTGGTGGCTGGGCACCATCTGGTTCTTCTGGTCACATGTTGATGCAGTCACCCATTCACATGGATCCTTCTGTCTCATGAGCTCTTCTTCTTTGTGTCTTTGTTGTTTTTAGTGATCATCTGTTCTGAATGAGTCTGGACCAATTGGTGTACAACAAATGGCAACTTGTTAGCTTTTAAGACCCCAGATGCCACTAACCAATATGAAGTGCAGGAGCCTCTCTTAGTAATAGCCGAGTTACGCCAGTTGGCCTTGATGTCCCCCAAGATCTTGATCACCAGGCCCCCACCCTGCAACTCTATCCTTGCAGAATTGTATTGAGATTGAAAGAGTTTTCAGTTTATGGTGAAGTCCAGTTAGGTTGATCTGTTGTATACTGCCACAGCTTTCACCCAACCACGTTTTTATCAACTATCTAATCTGTGACCAACCCCCTCCCTCCCTGTCTCCGGTGTAGCCATCAAAGAGTCTTTTCTTCTGTATATAAGTAGTAGAGGTCTCATATAATATTTGTCCTTTTGATGCTGACTGATTTCACTCAGCATGATGAAACCAGATTAGGAGATCCTTCCTAAAATCACCGTTGCACTTTATCACTGCATAGTGTTCCATTCAATATATGTACCACAGGTTGTTTATCCATTCATCCATTGATGGCCATGTGGGTTGATTCCATCTTTTTTACTATTTTAGTCTGTGCTACAAGAAACATTTGTGTGCATCTATCTGTTTGTGTGAATGCCCTTGCATCTGCAGAATATATACCAAACAGTGGAATTACTGGATCAAATGGAATATCTACTTCCAGCTTTTTAAGGAAGCACCAATTTGCTTTCCAAAGAGGTTGTACCATTTTGCAATCCCACTAGCAGTGTAGGGTATTTCTGATCTCTTCACAGCCTCTCCAACATTTGTTGTTCTGTGCCTTTTGGATCATGGCCAGCCTTGTTAGGTTGTGATGGTATCTCACTGTAGTTTTGATTTGGATTTCTTTGCTAGCTAGAGATCTTTAGAATTTCCTCATGTGTCTTTTGGCTGCCTGAATGTCCTACTTGGTGAAATGTCGGTCCATCTCTTTTGCCCATCACTTAATTGGGTTATTTACCTTTTTCTTGCTGGTGTTTTGAGATATCCTGTAAATTATCAAGATCAGACTTTGGTCTGACGTGTAGTTGCCAAATATATTTTCCCATTCTGTTGGTGGTCTTTGAACAATTTGATAAAGTCTTTGGATGAGCAAGTGTGTGATTCTAAGTAGTTCCAGTTGGTCTATTTTCTCTTCTGTTGATCATGCTTGGCTTATTAGATTCTGAAGTTTGCCTAAACTGTGCATTAGGACCTCCATTGTGGACCCTATTTTATCTTGCATGATCTTTGTTGTTTTAGGTTTCATATTTATGTCTTTCATCCAATTTTAGTTTTTGTGTAAGTTGTGAAATATAGGTATTTTTTCAATTTTTAGCAGATGGATAGCCAATGTTGCCAACACCACTTGCTAAAAAGACTGTTTTTACCCAAGTTAACAATCGTAATACTTTTGTCAAATATCAACTGTTAATGAGAGGGTGGTGGCATCTCTGGGGTCTCAATTCTGTCCCCTTGTTCTATATTTATGTCTTTGTACCAGTACCTGGTTGTTTTGACTACTGCGGCAGTGTAATGGGTTCTAAAGTCAGGTAGTATGAGGCCTCCCACTGTGTCACTATTCTTCAGTAGTGCTTTACCTTATCCAGGGTTTCTTCCTCTTCCAAACAGAGCTCGTGATTTGTTTCCCCATTAAAGAATGTCACTGGAACAGCACATGGCAGAAACAAGAACAATATTAACTGGACTTCAGCATAACTTGAATATTCCTTCCATCTTAACCCAATATTGCAATGACAGAGTAGCTGGGGCGGGGAGCCAGGGCCCATACTCTTAGGTGAAACTGAGGCCAATTGGCACAACTAGCATTTTGCTAGTAGGGTCCTCTGCACCCTACATTGGTGATGGCATCTGGGGTCTTAAAAGCTGCCAAGCTGCCATCCAATGGCACAGCAAATGGTCCCAACTCATCAGGAACGGATGATCACTGAGGACCAAAACAACATGAAGGAAGACGACTCAGAAGACAGAGAGACCCACATCAGTGGGTGTCTACATTGACTCGGGACGGGTAGAACCAGATGGTGCCCAGCCACCACCAGTGATAGTCGCAATGGAGCTCACAAAGTTGAGTGTCACTGGCATCAGAAGTACAAAAAGTGGTGCACCCTGAGATCTCCAGTGAAGACCACAGTTGATGGTCCAGTGGCTTTGAGGTTCCCCTGGGAGTATGGCACCCGGCCCTGATGCTGCCCTTGCCCATAAATCATACTGAAGGTCCACTCTTCAGACATCAATGGATTGGACTTGGTGACACAGAATGACCATATATTGGGTGCACTTTATGGTTCTGTGGATCTATAGGATATCATCCTGCTGACCTCTGGCTGGAGGAAGGGGAGTGGGTGGGAAGGAGGGGAAAGGAGACTGTTGGGAGGATGAGACATGTATGGAGCAGAGAGGAATGGTGTGCTGTCACCATGCAGGGAGAGCAGTGGAAGCTGCTTATAGGTGGGCATGCAAATTTATATGGGAATGTACATTTTCACTCAATCATAATAAATAAAAAAAGGCACTGGAATTTGTATTGGAATTGCATGGTACATGTAGATTGCTTTGGGTAACATAGATGTTTTCACAAAGTTAAGTCTTCCAGTCTATGAATAGGGTAGGATTCTCCACTTCTGTGAGTCTGTCATGGTGTTTTTTCTTTTTTTTTTTTTTTTTTTGGCAGTAAAGTTTTGTAGTTCTTTCTGTATACATGTCTTAGTTCTCTAGTTAGATTTATTCCTAGGTAGTTTATCTTACTGGGGGCCATGGCAAGTGGTATTGATTTGGAGACTTCTTCTTTGATGGTCTTTCTGTTGAGATAAAGGAATCCTATTGATTTACTTATGCTTATCTTTTATCCTGAAACTACTGAACGCTTCTATTAATTCCGTTAGTTTACCTATGGATTCTTTAGGATTCTCTGCATATACATATCATCTGCAAATAGGGAGATTTTTACTTCTTTGCTGATGCAGAAGCTCTTTATTTGTTTGTCTTGTCTAACTGCTCCGCTAGAACCTCCAGTACAATATTGAATAGAAGTGGTGAGAGTGGACATTCTTGTCTAGTTCACTTTCTCAGGGGGAACTCTTTGCATCTCTCTTCATTCAGGGTGATGTAGGCAGTTGGCTTTGTGTAGATACACCTTATTACATTAAGGAATTTCCCCTCTATTCTTATTTTGCTGAGAGTGTTTAGCAAGAATGGGTGTTGGACTTTACTGAATGCCTTTTCTGCATCAATTGAAAAAATCAGATGATCCTTAACCTTTGTTTTATTTATGTGGTTGATCACATAAATTGTCTTTCTGATGTTGAACTAGCCTTGCATCCCTGAATCCAACTTGGTCATGATGAATTACTTTTTTGATATGTTGTTGTATTGTGTTGGCTAGTATTTTGTTGAAGATTTTTGCGTCTAGGTTCATGAGTGATACTGGTCTGTAATTTTCTTTGTTGGTGGGATCTTTTCTTAGGTTTGGTATCAGGGTTATGCTGGCTTCATAGAATTGATTTTGAAGTGTTCCATTCCTTTCTATGCTGTGAAATAGTCTCGGTAGTATTGGAGTTAACTCCTCTCTAAGGGTTTGGGAGAATTCTCCAGTATAGGAATCCAGACCAGGGCTTTTTTAAGTTTGTAGTTTTTGGATGACTTTTTCAATCTCTTACTTTGTGATGGGTTTGTTAACTTCTACTGCTTGTCCTTGTGATAATTTTTTGTAGATGATATGAACCTACATATTTGTCCTTTTCCTCTATCTTTACAAATCCATTAGACTACAGTCTTTTTTAGTATTCTGTTATGATATTTTGTATTTCAGTTTGGTTTGTTGTGACATATTCCATCTCATTTCTTATTCAGGTTATTTGTTTCTTTTGTTTTCCTTTTGTACGTTAGGCCAGTCATTAATTTTGTAGATCTTCTCAAGAAAACAGCTGTCGGTTTTGTTAATTTTTTTCAATTGTTCTTCTATTCTCTAATTCCTTTAGCTCTGCTCTAATCTTTATTATGTTTTCTTCTGGTGCCTGAGGGGCTCCTCTGTTGCTCTCTTTCTATGTATTCAAGCTCTAAGGTTAATTCTTTGGTTTGGATCCTTTCTTCATTACAGATGTGTGCATTTATAGAGATAAATTGACCTCTGAGCACTATTTTTTCTATATCCTGTAGGTTCTGGTAGGATGTGTTTTCATTGTCATTTAATTTCATAAATTTAGTTCATCCTTGATTTCTTCTATAACCCATGGAGTTTTGAGCAAGGTGATGTTTGGTTTCTACGAGTTAGAATTTCTACCTACTTTTTTTTTTCTCCTATTGATTTTAATGTTTATGTTTTTACTGTTTGAGAAGATGTTATGCAGTAATTTCATGGTTTGGATTTTGTAGAGCTTTGCTTTATGTCCTGACACATGGTCATTCTGGAAAATGTTCCATGTGCATTGGTGAAGAACATGTGCTAATCTGTTGATGGGTGAAACTTTCAGTATATGTTGATGAGGTCTGGTTCGTTAATTGTCGCAGTAAGATCTGTGTCTTTACTGAGCTTTTTTCTGTCCATTTCTGTCCATTACGAAAAATGGAGTGTTGTAGTCTCCAACTATTACTGTGGAGTGATCGATTTCATTTTTCAGTGTTGTCAGTGTTTGTTCAACGTATTTAGATGCCCTGGTATTGAGTGCATAAATATTTAATATTGTTAAGTTCTGTTTATGTTTTGAATATTTTAGTAATAAATAGTGACCATCGTTGTCCACTATGGTGTGTGTCATGGATTGAATTGGGTCCCCTCAAAAACACGTGTAGCCATGTGGCTGGGCCATGATTCCAAGTATTTCATGACTCTCCCTCATTTTGATGTTTTTCTATGCTATGTGTTAAAGGGTTAGGGTGAGCTGTAAATCTCTTCAAAGGATCACCTCCCTGCTCCACTATAAAGGAAGTTGCCCCAGAGTATGGCTTGCACCACCATTAATCCTTTCATCCTACAAGAGATAAAAGGAAAGGGAACAAAGCAGAGAATTGGGAACCTCACTCCATCAAGAAAGCAGCCCCCAGAGAAGAGCATGTCCTTCAGACCCGAGGTTCCTGCTCCAATATGCTCCTGGGTAAAGACTGATACAATACTGGACTTGTCTCCAGAGCCAGCAAGGGGGAAAGCTTTCCTCTGGAGCAGACATCCTGAGTTTGGACTTGTAGCCTAGCAGACTGTGTAAGAATAAATCGTCTTTTGTTAAAGCCATCCACTCTGGTATTTCTGTTAGAGCAGCACTAGTTGACTAAAACAGTGGGTATTACAGTAAAGTCTATTTTATCCAAGGTTAGTATTATCACCACTGCACTTCTTTGCATGTTGTTAGCTTGTTTTGTATTTTTCCACCTTTTGATTTTCAGTTTGCTCATATATTTGAGTCTAAGGTGTGATTCTTGTAAGTAACATATAGATGGATAGTCTCTTTTGATCCAGGATGTCACTCTCTGCCTCTTTATTGGAGTATTCGGCCCATTTACATTCAGTGTAATTATTGAAAGGTATGTGTTTACTGCTGTCATTCGGATGCATTCATTTTCGTATTTTGTTGATGTTTTCTATGTTGCTCTTCTTACTCTGTTCTGGGTCTTCCTTCTTTATGGGTTGACTTTTCATCTTTTTCTGTATTGGCTTTGTGTTTGTTGAGACTCCTGCATTATGTTTCTTTCTTTGATGTGTTGCATTATTATTATCCTTTGTGGCTACCTCTGTCATCCCCCTTACTATTCTAAGTTTAAACCAGACTTTAACTTCTGCATCTCATTTTAATTTCTTCTCCATCTGAAAGGACTGCAACTACTGTAATACATCCCTTTTTTCAGTGTGATGGTGTCAGATTTCATGATCAGTGGTTCCCTTCTTTTAATATTGTAGCTTTGATTGAGCTTTGCGACTTCCCTAAGTTAATAGGATTCTGGATGCTGTCTTCTGCATTACCTCCTTAAGTGTACACTTAATAGTTTTGGTTTTCTTAGCTAATAGCATTTTTTCAGTATTTCTTGTAGTTTTTGTTTGGTTTTTACAAAGTCCCTAGCCTTCTGTTTATCTCTAAATGTCTTAATTTTACTTTCATATCTGAGAGACAATTTTGTGGGATACATAGTTAGAACTTTTTATTCTTCAAGGATTTAAATGTATCATCCCACTTCCTTCTTGCCAACATCGTTTCTACCAAGAAGTCAGATGAAAGCCAACAGGGCTTCCCTCTGAATATTAGCTGTGCTTTCAGCCTCACTACATTTAAGAGCCTCCCTTTATGTTTCATTTTATTAAGTTTGATTGTAATATGTCTTGATGTCTTTCTTTGGGGTTCTAGTTCGTGTTTCATACATGTCTTGGATATCAGTGTTCTCTTCATTCATAATTTCAGGGAAGTTTTCTGTCAGCAATTCTGCAATACTCTCTGTGTTCTCAGCTATCCTTCCATGTTGAGGAACTCCAGTTATTTGTAGATTATTTCTCTTAATAGAGTCCCACATGTGTCTTAATCCTTCTTCGTTTTTAGAATTTCTTTCCTCTGATTTCTCCTTAGAAATGCTGGTGTCAGTTATTCCACCTTCCAGTTCACTAACTCTGCTTCTGTTTCTTTAATTCTGCTCTTTCAGCTTTGAATTGAGTTGTCTAATTCTGTAATTTTATTATTGATCTGTTGGATTTCAGATCATTGATGTTCCATCAGTTCAAACAGCTTGCTTAATTTTGCATTTTGTGCTTCTACATTTTGTTTAATCTCTAGGAGTGCTCTATGTATAATTCTTCTGTACTCTACCTCCAATTGTTTCAGAAAGGCTTCTTCATCTGGGATGTTTTGGGATTCTTTATTTTAGGAGTTTTCAGGAGTCACAGTGGACGGTTTCTATAAATAATTAGCAATCGACTGTTGCCTATGCACCACCTAGAGATGGTTCAGTTTCTCTAGTGTTTCCTCAACAGCAGCTGAGACATAGTTCTAAGAGGGCAGCTGGTTCGGGGTAATCTAGTGACTAGCCTTAGGTGGACTCCCTGGCGTGGCAGGATCTGCCTCCAGGTTTATAAAGACAGCCCCCTACTTAAGGAGTCACTGGGGGACTGTCAGCTGATGCTATGATGTGACTCAGGGAAGGGTAGAGGAGATGCTACCAGGCCTTTCAGCAGTAAGTTCTCCAGGTGGTTTATTTTAAACGGGTACATTACTGTTAAGGGAGGAGCCATCCAACAGCTGCTAAAGTCAGTCAGACCCTCAGGTGGGCAGGCCCCACCTCCTGGCTGACAATTAAAGCACCTCATAGGCTGTCTCCAGATGCTGTGATGTCGTTCAAAGTAGGAAGGATTTGGCCTTGCTGCCATTCTCTGCCAGGTCCCACGGTAAGGCACTACTGTTCTAAACACAGGTTTTCAGGGAGAAGTGCTTTTCAGACAAGCACTGCTTCTCAGCTTGGTAATTAGCTCCCACTGAGACTCCTGGTTGGGTAACCCCACCTCCCAGCTGATCAAAATGGTGTCCCACCTGAGCTCCCTTCCTGCCGTGAAACAGTAGACTCTAGGACACAGCTCAGAAAAGAGAGGTGGAGTTGCAGTGGTGCCCTCAGTCAACGGCTGTGCTCTCAGCATGTGTCTATCCCAAGCACAGTTTCTCTGCTTCACTACCTGCTTTTTACTTAAGCACTGCAGTTGAGTATATTGGCCAGCTGATGCCCAGACCCACCTCCCAGATAACAAAGATGGCATTAGCACTCACAGTCCTCCCAAACAGTGAGGCAGTTGAAGCGGGATTGAGTGTGCACTGCTTGGTGTTAGAGAGGTCATTTCCATTTTAGTGGCATGTCGTCCAATCTGACACCCCTATGCCAAATCCTAGGCCTTCACAGATGTCCACACTGCCACATTCCATCATTCCAAGCCTTAGTTCTCAGAGGGAATTGAGTAAATGTATGTCTAGTCTGCCACCTTGGCCCTGCCTCCCCGAAGAAAAATTTTTATACATTCTAAAATCAAATGAGAATGAAAACACATCATAGCAAAACCTTTGAGCTACAGGAAAAGTAGTGCTCAGAGATCAATTTACATCTATAACGATACCCATCCAAAAAGGAGGTTTGGGTTAAATTCAAAATGATAGTCCTACAACACAAGCAAATGAAAGAAAAAAGCAAAAGAAGTCCACAGGCACCAGAGGAAAAGAAAGGAGAAAGATCAGAGGAGAAATAAATAAAATAGAGAAGAGAAAAATCAAGATGGAATCAACTAGATGAGACGATGTTTTTGTGAAAAGATGAACCAAATTCTCAAACTGTTGACCGAAATCACAAAAGAAAAACAGAAGAAGAAGCATATGACCAAATAAAAAATAAAAATGGGCTGACTAATAGACCAGATTCCCCTCAGCCTCCACTCCAACCAGTCTAGTTCAACTAGAGGGTGCCTGGCTACCACCACTGACAGTTACGACAGAGTTCACAACAGATGATCATGGAAAGAACTGGAGAAAAAAGTAGATGAAAATTCCTACTGAAAAATGAACAGCAGTCTTGGTGCCCTTACAAAAACTGGGGAAACTTTGAGAATCTTCCCCACACATCCTTTAAGCTCAGTGATGAAATCATTCCTGAGCCATCTTCTTTGGCACTAGATTGGACAGCCCCATAAAACAAAACAAGACTAAAGGGGTACATCACACCACGGGAAAGGACTAGAAAGCAGAAGGGAACAGGAAAAGTTGAACAGGGGATCCGGGATGGAGAAGAGAAAGTGTTTTCACTCTGTTGTGTTGTTAACCAATGCCATGAAACAATATGTGTATTTATTGTTTAATGAAAAATTAATTTGTTCTATGCATGTTTGTCTAAAGTACAATAAAGGAAAAAAATAAAAAGAAATGAGATGAGGATGGTATGACAGAACCAACTGAACTATAAAAGGATCATAACAGAATAGTATGAAAAATTGTAACAAATTTGAGAACCCAGAGGAAAAGGAAAAATTTCTAGAAACACACATGAAAAACACAAAACTCATGATGCGTAAAGTTTGCCTGATGACAACTTTGTATCTTATAGCTCGTAACTGAATGCAGGGGGTGGCAGCTGTGGGTAGTGAAGTGAGCTTGAAGAGAGAAGCAGTAAGACTGCCTTGGGGTGTTATATAACATGACTCATCAGAAGGTGACAGGCTCCTGGTGGGACGGTAGGAGGCAGAAAGTTGAGTTCTGTAAGCTACATTTGAGAACCGGCGCCAGTTTAAAACTAATAGTTACAATATGCTGATGATTTTCTCAAAGTCTATGAGAAGTCTTAAGATGACCAAAGTTTTTCTCTCAGTATCTAGAAAGGCAGAGTTGACAATTATTGACATAGGAAAGACCTTGGAAGGAATAGATTTGGGGAGGAAAATCACAGGCTTTAAGTTTGAGTTGTTAGACTTTCATGTGTGGTAGTGAAGGAACAAATGAATTTGAATTTAGAATTCAGCTCAGAAATATGGACAGGATATTTAAATGTGATAAGCAATGACTGAGTGTTACGTAGATGAAGAACAAAAGATTCCCAGGGACTGAGCTCTGAGGCCAGGAAGATGAGGATTAAGCAGCAAAGAAGTCTGAGAAGGAGCAATGTGAATGGAAGACGGGAAGTGTGACAACATCCTACAGTTCACTGAATGGATTCTATTAAGGAGAAGTGTGTCTGTCACCAATATATTTAATACTACTGATGGGTCTGCTCTTTTTGGGAACCAGAGGAGACACAGCTTCCAGGTTTTTGACTATTTCATATTAATATTTGTACTGATGTATACAAACTCCAACAGCCTCTGTGACAGTACCTCATTAGAGAGACTCCTTCCCCACCTCTGCTTTGGTGAGAGTGTTGGTGAATTGAGAATCTAACAAGAGCCACTTGAGTTATTAAACTACATTCCATCCTCTGCCCCCATTATCACACCCAGAATGGATTGGCAAGTCTGTGTTCCTTTCCCTTTTTCTGGGGAATTAAATCAGGTAAGACTTCAGAGAGGTAATGAAATTTGAGGTAATTCACCCCAGTAGGATGTAATAGAATCTTATGATGTGATGAAATCTTGTGACTCCTAGTTCTTTTTCTATAACCATCTTCAGATGACAATCCCTTTGAAATCTGGCTGTAAAAGCCACTGGAAATACAACCCAAATGAGACAGTTTTCTGGAGAAGCTTTTCTCACTGCTCCCCAGGTATACTTGCTTATCTGTTATAAAGTATTCCTTGAACCCTTCGCCATCTTTCAATTCTTGGCTACAGTGACATGTAGAAAGAACTTACTTTGGTTTGGCAGCAAGAGGTTTGTACGTGGGGCCACACTGTCATGAGAGCATCTATTGAGTCTGAAACATAGTCATTTGTTGTGGTGCTGATGGTTAGAGAAAAATTGACCTCAGATCCACTGCCGTGGATGAGAACAGGCATCCCATCAGTGAGGGTGGATAAACAAGATAAACAAGAACTTCAGGAGTCTTCCCAGGTTAGGTAGGGTCTCAGGTCAGCACAGAGGAGACTATGACAGGCCTTCACTCAGCAGAGATGCTCTCTCAAGGAAACAGTTATGAGTTTTAAATTCTGTGTTGTTGCTATCTGCTGGTAGAATCCTGCAGTGAACAGTCACATGGGGATGATTCACAGATTCCGTGCCATCATGGGTAGGAGAAACAATCAGGCCAAATAGTCTAACTGTGATAGGTGGACACACCTATGTTGCCTGTAGCATTTATTTCGTAGCTGGTTTTCCACTGTAGTTGTGAATGGCAGGATTACTCTGCAGGGAGAACTTTACCTCTGGGTTAAGTAGCCTCCTCCGACCTGGAGCAGAGTAGGGCAACAGCCTGAGGATTTGGAAGGTGCCACTATCTTGCAGCGTATTTCTCTTGGGATATTTCTTAGGTTCCAACATCAGAAATGCCTCCATTTATGAGGCTCAGGTCAGCAGAGCTGAAAAGAGGTGAGGTCGTTTCAAGGAGACATTTATGACAAGAGCCAAAAAGTAGGATGGTACAAGTCTTAGTGCACAGTATTGTGGTAAAAAAAAAAAATTCTCACAGGTATTTTTTTCTGAGTTTCTTTTTGTATACGCCCATAAGGAGACCCTACTGTCCTGGATTCGCTAAGATTGATCTGGTGGTGAGGAGCAAATGTTTTGTGCTAGACTGCTAACTGAAAGGTCATTAGTTTGAATGGACCAGTGGGGCCTTGGAAGAAAGGCCTGCTGATCACCTTCTTTAACATGAAAAAACATTTGCTGTGGAGTTGATCCTGAATTAAGGTGTGGAGGTAAGAACCAGCAAAGGAATCTTACAAAGAGCAGTGTGGATGGCAGACAAGAAGTCTGATGCCAAGCATCTCAGTGAGTGGATTGTATTAGGAGAAATATGCCACCAATGTGTTTATTACAACTGATGGGTCTGTTCTCTTTTGGAGCAACACAAGGCCCAGCTGCTGATTCTTTGACTATTTCATGTCAACTTTTTCAACTTATTTTTTTCTTTTTGAATTATCAAATCAAACCACAGCAGCCTCTGCGGCAGTGCCTAGCAAGCGGAAAGTTCCCCCAGCTGTAGTTTAGTGAGAAGTTTGTGTTTTGCGGTCACATTATTTTGAGAGGACATATCTCCTTCGGAGCTCTGCAATTTGTTGCCCTGTTTTTGATCTGATGGCGCTCGTGGTCAGAGTGAAGCTGGCCTCAGATCCAAGGACACGGAAGGGGATGGGCACCCCGTCAGTGAGGCTGTCTGTGTGGTAAATGAGAACCTTAGGAGGCTGCCCAGGTAAAGTAGCCTCTCAGGTCAGTGCAGGGGAGACTGGCCCTTCAGCTCCAGGAGAGACTGTCCCTGAAAAAACAATCGGAAATTCTGGAGACTGTTTTTATCGCCACCTGCTGGCTGAATCCTGCAATGAACAGGCACAAGAGGATGATGCAGAAACGGTGCATCATTATGGGGAGAAGAAACAAGCCAGACAGTTTGTGATACATGTACGGGACTGTGTTGCTTGGAGCATTTATTTCACAGCTCATTTTAAGATTGTAGTTGTGAATGGTAAGATTACTCTGGAGGGAGAACGCTATCTCTCGGTTTGTTAACATCCTCTCACCTGGAACGCAGTACAACAGCAGCCTGAGGATCTGGAAGGCATCACTGTTCTGTACCCTCTCTCTCCTGTGATGTTTCTCATGCTCCACCCTACAGAAAAGTCTTCATTTAGGTGGCTCAGGTAGCAGGGCTCAGAGCAGGTGAGGTCCTATTTTGAGGACAGTTATGCCAGGAGCAAGGACATAATGGTGAAAGCCTCGGAGCACAGGTGGTGAAAAATAAAAAATAAATAAATAAAAATCTTCTGTTTTTTTTTTCTGAGTTACTTTTTAAATATGACAGTAATGGACTGCTATTATCTTGGATTAACTTCTCAAAACTAAGAATTATCTAACAGTGTGATGCAAATATTTTGTGGTAGACTACTAACTGAAATGTTATTAGTTTGAATTGATGTGTGGGGCTTGGAAGAAAGGCCTTGTGACCAACTTCGTTAAGATTAAGAACCATTCGCTGTCAGGTTGAATCTGAATTCAAGCCCTTCTGGACCCTAGCCCAATATAGGATCTCTGAGAACCTCATACAAGGGGTAAATTCTGGGTCTGTCATCCATTTCTCCAGTCCTTGCATAGATCTGGAATTAAATCTTAAGCATTCAAAGTTTCTCCAAAGTATCTTCAGGATAAAAGTGTCTTTAGAACTCATACATGTTTTTATGAAAGGTGATGCAAAAATTTTCTATATTCTTTTCTTTGTTGTGTTTTCCCAATATATTTACGATTTTTCAAAACTGTCCATTTAAGGAAATATGTCCATCGTTCATGGATCCTAAGCTCCTTTACCACTCTTCTTTGATTCAAAATAGAAGCTGTTCATTAAACCCTAGGGGCTTAGAGCAGTTTGCAATTGGCTTGTCATCTAAAGACGGGTAGTTGAAACACACCCAAAGGAAGTCTGGAAAAAAGGCCTGATGGTGTGCCTCAAAAAATAACACAGGAAAGAAAACTCTGTGGAGGAATTCTGCTCTGTAATACTTGGATTCTTTCACGAGCTCCTGAGTCAACTTCAGAAGCGACACAATGGTAAGCAGGCTTTTTGTTTGTTGTTTTTTTAATTTCATACTACGGCTTGTAAGTCACTCCTGTGTCTTTTCTGAAAGTCATAAAATTATACTCTCTGTGGTAACACTTTTGACTCTGGATGTGTGTAGGTTGGTTTCAGAACCCATTGCATGTGTAATTTGCCTTCAGGTCCCTGACTGCTTTGCATAGGCCCCTCCAAGCCGAGGCTGGCAGCTCAAATTTTATAAACAGGGCCTTTGCCATGTGAGCTGAGCTGCAGCAGAGAGGCTGGGCCAGCAAGATGGTGCCAGAGACTCTATTCCTCCTGTCCCTGTCTCTTTGGGCCTCTGGTGAGAACTAAAAAAGTGCTTCAATCCCTCTAGAATAGTATGTTCTAGTGCTGATAAATAATTTTAAGCTACTGTGGGAAATGATGGCTATTTTTGTCCTGAAGTGTAGTATCAATAGAATGTTTTTGCATAACTGGCCTATTTTAATGGTCCTACTAAAAAGTACTTGTGTATGTATATGTAAGGTAATTGTCCACTCTGATTGCAGGTGTCAGTGGGGACATTGTGATGACCCAGTCTCCAGCTTCTCTGGCTGTATCTCTGGGAGGAACTGTCACCATCAACTGCAAGTCCAGCCAGAGTCTTTATAGCAGCAATAACAAGAAGAACTGGTTAGTATGGCACCAGCAGAAACCAGGGCAAGCCCCTAAGCTGCTTATCTACCAGGCATCCAACAGGGCATCTGGGGTCCCTGACCGGTTCAGTGGCAGTGGGTCTGGGACAGACTTCACTCTCACCATCAGCAGCTTCCAGGCTGAAGATGTGGCCAATTATTTCTGTATGCAAGTATACGATACTCCTCCCACAGTGCTACAGCCTGGAACACAAACCTCCTCCCCAGGGCTACAGGCCTGTGAGTCTTCTCTGCCCCAGCTGCTTCCTTTCTGCTCAGCCCTGAACATGCTTACTTCCTCTGTCTGCCCTGAAAGGCCACATTACCTGACTAATTCTTAAGAGTATTTGTAGGACGCAGGAGAAAATTTAGGGGTATGGCGTCTTTTAGATCCTACTGAGTGGTAATTTGTAGAAGAAAAATGCTCTGAATGTGTCTGATAAGTTTTACAGAGACTTTGATACCAGAGGAATCTACATGTTTCACACTGATGGGTCACATGACTGACTTGCAGAAGGGCCTAGAGTGTTACACCCCAGAAGATCATCTAAAATCTCCCTCACAGAAGGTACTATTCCTTTTACTTCTTCCTTCCATGAATCCTGCTTTTCAACCAAGCCTTCCTTGTCTATGTCAATGAAAGTGTCTTCCTGTTCTAACCTCCCATTTCACTGCCCTTTGTTCCTGTCTCCATTTCATTTAGTGGATCTCATTCTTTCAAAGGACAGTCTCTATTTTGTGTGTGTGTGTGATTAAGTGAAAATATACAATCCAAATCAATTTTGCATACCTGCCTGTCTGAAGCTAAATCCGCTCTCCTCGCTCAGTGACAACATAGTTTTCCCATCAGGGCCAACAGCACATCCGGTGTCCACATTCCCAGGGTACCCTCCAGGCTGTCAGACCATCAGTTGTGGTTTTTTAGTTGAATTCTTGAGCTGCACCCCTCTTTTTCTCATGTTGCCTCAGGGACTCTACATTGTGTTCTGCATTGTGGCTGCTTTTGGTGGTGGGTGGCTTACCATCTGGTTCTTCTGGTGTCATATTGATACAGTCTCCCATTCATCTGGGCCCTTCTGACTCCTAGGCTCTTTTTCCTTGTGTCTTTGTTGTTCCAGTCATCATCTATTCCAGATAAGTTGGGATTATTTAGTGTACCTCAGATGGCAACTTGATAACTTTTAAGATCCAAGGTGCTACTCACCACTAAGGGCTGCAGAAGAGTCCCTTAGCAAAAGACTAATTGTGCCAATTGGCCTTGATGTCCCATGATATCCCCAGCCCCCTGTCCCTGCTACTCTGTCCTCAAAGGACAGTCTCTAATTATTAACTCTGTTGAGCTAGAATTTTGTGATAGCTTTACCATGTTCTTTATTTTATTAGTTGTCAGTTTCTCCTGAAATTTATCCCTTGGCCATTCAGTATTAGTTTAGTGATGGAAGGACTTCATGGCTCTTTCTTGATGTTAGTTTTTGTCCTGTGGGCCTCTGACTCATGACAACCCCATTCACGACAGGATCTGACTGTCGTGACCCAGAGGGTTTTCATGACTGATCTTTCAGAAGTAGATCACCAGGGCTTTCTGTCCAGTCTGCGTTAGTCTGAAAATGCTGCTGAAACCTGTTCAGCGTCACAACAGCGCATATAGAGAAGTGTGGTAAGTGTGGCCTGTAGTCCCTGCTCAGGTTCATGCTGATGCCGATCCAAGTAGTGTTTCCAGTCAAGACTGACAGGCCCCACAGCCAATGGAAACTTCTCTTTCCTGGGAAGACAGCCAGAATCCTGGCATCTATTGAGCAGGATCTGCCAGCTGGAACCTAAGACGACAGGGTTGCGACGGTGATCCAGAGATGCTGCACCATCGTCGAGAGAAGGAAAATTAAAATAAAATGATCTCTAACTGGAATACATGGACACATGTGTGTAATCTGTGGCATTTATTTCAATTTGCATTTCAAATTGCAAAGCTATCTGAGTAGCAAGATCAGTCTGGAAAGAAAATTCAATCTCTAGGGTCCATCTCATCTAGGACACAGCACAGCGGGACCTTGAGCATCTGGATGATGTCCCTGTCCTGTAGCTTCTCCTTGTGTGATGCTGCTGAGACTCCACCCCACAGGAAAGATTCTCCTTTTTTTTTCAATTTCTGTTTCTATCCTTTAGGGCTTTTTTCATGAAGATCAGGTCACTAGGGCTGAGCTCAGAGTGGAGTGTGGTGAGGAGACATTTACGCATAGAATCACGGAGTGTAATGGTGAAATTCTTAGAGCACAGCTGTGTGGTTAATAATCTTGTAAACCGAACCTTGTTATCTAATATGGCAGAATTATGTGAATATGGAAAATAGTACTTTTATGGTTTCTCTAATAGAAATAGTTGCAATTTAGTTTCCCTGGTGTAGTCTGTAAAGCTTCCTAGACGGCATGAACAGTTTGGGCTGGGCTGCTAACCTAAACATTGATGGTTGGAACCCACCTAGTAGGGAAGCCAAAGAAAGGCCTACTGATCTTCTGGTAGCTGGGCACCATCTACTTCTTCTGGATTCAGGCTGATAGAATCTCTGGTTTACCTGGCCCTTTCTGTCTTCTTCCCCCAGAAAACCCTACGGAGCTCATTGCTGCTTTGAAATGTGGTTGCTATAACTGGAAAGCAAATCAGTTTAGTAGATTTGATTTCGTTTGGTCATGATTTCTGAAAATGAAAAAGCATTCATTTTTATCATACTTGAAACACAATAGTTTACAGTTCAAGTTAGTTTCTTAGTAAAATTTCACACGCACAGCATGATGTGAGACTAGTTGCTTTGTCTATCATGTGACTGAACATGAAACCCATCAGTGTAGACAGGACTCTGACTAGCCCTGCAGCCATTGGAGACTCTCTCTTCTTCGGCAACAGCCAGAGATTCCTTACCACCCTGGATTTCCAGTGTCCACTGAGCTAGCCTCCATCCTATTTGTCTTCTCACCTTGCCTCCAGACACAAGCTGCCCGTTTCATCTCATGTATCTACTAGAGCTGGGGGGCACACTCTTCATGAGTATAATTCAATATCTTATAGTGCTGTCTAATCTTTATCTGAAGGGTTTGTTCGGGGAATATGTTCAGTCCTGTGGTAACAGAGAGTCTGGTGTCATGTCCTGCAGGGTCTTTACAGTCTCAGTCAGACTACTATATTTTGTATTTTGACTAAAACTTGAGTTCTGCACCATACTTTTCCCCTGTTCCATGGATGGCAATGTTATATTGCATGTCAGGTTGATCATTTGTGGTAGCTGGGCACCATCAAGTTCTTCAGATTTAGGCTGATAGAATCTCTGGTTTATGTGGCCCTTTCTGACTCTCAGACTAATGCTTTTCTTGTGTCTTTGATGTTCTTTATTCTGATTTTCCCCAGGTGGTTTGAGAGGAATTGATACATCTTAGACGGTCACACATTAGCTTGTAAGGCCACAGATGCCATCTACCAAATTGGGATGCAGAACTTTTTTATTTTCTTTTTTAATAAACCGTGTGTGCCAACTGGCCTAGATATCCCCTGGAATTGTGGGCCCCAGTTCCCCTGTCCTTGCTGCTGTTTCTCAAATTATTTGGCTCTATTCAGGAAACTTCTTTATCTTTTGGTTTAGTCGAGTTGTGCCGAGTTGGCCTGTATTGTGAGTTATCATTCCCCTCACCTAAAATAATTCTAATTTACCATTTAGTTAGTGCATACACTTCTCCCTTCCCACCGTTGTAAGCATCCAATAATGTTTTCTGCTATGTTTTATCCTTCTCTTGAGCTCTTATTATATTAGTCTTCTACGGCACTTGGCTTTTGGCATACTATATTTGTTCTTTACCAGTGATTAATTTCACTCAGCATAATGTGTTCCACATTCATCTGCGTGTATTTTGGAATTCATCACTTTTATTTAGCTTTGTGTAGTATTCCATTGTGTGAATATATAATTGTTTATTTGTCCATTGTTGGGCAAACAGGTTTGTTCTATCTTTCTGCTATTCTAAACAGTGCTGCAGTGAACATAGTTATGCATATCTTTTCATGTGATGGCTCTTATTTCTCTAGGGTATATCGCCATGAGTCGGATCTGACTCGATGGCACTTGGCTTGACATATTCAATAGTGATACCAGTCCATTTCATCTCATTAATGACAGGGCATTCACCTTTAAGAGTTCCTGTCTACTTCTGAGGACTTGAAATTTTCCTTGATTCATACTTCTGTATACTTAGTCTTGTCTGGAGTTGAATCATGTCCCCCTAAAAATGTGTGTAACAATTTGCCTGAGCTATGATTCCTGGCACTGTGTGCTGTTCCTAAGTGTTAGGAAACCTTGGGAAGAAAAACATTTTCAAGAAGACAGTAAGAATTCTGTGTTTAAAGTTTTATTTTTGTTTTTGTTTATGTTTTGCTCATTGTCTTGTACTTTAATGGCTCTTTGTATGAAAAAGTACAATTACCCCATGAGGCTTTTATGTCTATAATCTTTTTGGCTGCAGATAACTGGTCTTTTCATTAGAGGAGATTTTGTGTAGGTCAAACCGAAAACATTTCAGTTCTCATCTGATTGTAAACTGTTTGTACCACACAGAGACCTATAGAAATAACCGCTTGAAAGGAGGGAACCCACAAAAAAGTGGAAAGAGTATATTTGGTGTTGTTCACTGTTGATAGCTCTTTCCATGAGCTTTATGTTAAATGAGAGGAATTCAACAGGACATAAGTGGAAGAAAATGAGTGGTCAAGAGAATTTTTAAAATAGCTTTTGCATGCTGCTTGGGTATATACTAAAGAGGCATTAATTTTAATGAAAGCAGATTATCAGGCTTTACTTCCTTGATGCTGCTGAGTGGGTTTGAAAAGCCAACTTTTAGATTAGTAATTAAGTGCAAATCATTTGAACAAATTAGTGTCCTTACTTCATATAAAAGATGTGTTATAAATTGGACAATGCCATAAATTTAGGAATCAGTAAGAGGAAAAAGAAGAAAAGGAAATAAATCAAACACATGAAACTAAAAAAATACCTTGCTTTAAGAAAACGGGGCAATAGAGTTTAAAAAAAAGAAAATACCTCTAAAATCAAATGAGAATGAATGCACATCATACCAAAACCTTTAAAAGCCAAGTTGGGCCACAGCAAAAGCAGTTCTCAGAGGTTGATTTAAAACAATAAATACACAAGTCTAAGAAAGAAGATTGGGTGAAATTCAAAATGGTAGTCTGATAGCTCAAAGAAATAAAAAAGAACAGCGAAACAAGCCCACAGAAACCAGAAGAAAGGAAACAATGAAGATTAGAGGAGAAATAAATGCAATGGAGAGGAGAAAAATCAAAAGAATCAGCAAGATGAAAAAGTGCCCCCCGCTTTGTCCCTAGGGTTGCCGTGAGTCAGATCTGACTCGAAGGCCCTTGGCTTGGCTGCCCTGCCCCCTTTGGAAAGATCAACCAACTTGATAACTTATTGACCAAAGACACAGAAGAGACACAGATGAAGATGCAAATAAGCAAATAAAAAATTAAATGAGTGGATTAAAGGACGGACCACATGCACTATGGCCTCCACCGTACTGAGTCTAGTACAATTAGATGGTGCCTGGCCAGCACCATGGCGGCTATGACAGGGATCACAATAACAGGTCCTGGGCAGAGGTAGAGAAAAATGTAAAATTCTTTTTCTTTTGTTGTAATAATTGAAAGTATACAAACCAGATCAATTTTTCATGCCCACCTTTCTGCAGCGTCTTCTGCTCTCCTTTCCCAGTGACAGCACACTCCTCTTTTTCATTCTATACTTGTCAAATCCTCCCAACAATCTCCTGTCCCCTCCTCTCTCCCATCTAGAAAGAGACCAGTATGACAGTATCCTATAAATGCATAGAAACATGAAGTACACACACCATATGGTCACACAGTGTCAAGAATTCCAGTCCATTGTTGTCTGAAGAGGTGACATCAGTAATGTTTTCTGGGCAGGGGCGGCAGCAGGTCTATGAGGCATGCTCCCAGGGGCTTTCCTGGGCCATCAGACCATCAGCTGTGGTCTTTTGCACTGCTCTTTTTCTCATGTTGCCACAGGGACTAAACACTGTGTGCCCCATCAGGGCTGTCTTTGCTGGTGGCTGGGCACCAACTGGTTCTTCTGGTCACATGTTGATACAGTCACCCATTCACATGGATCTTTCTGTCTTCTGAGCTCTTGCTTCCTTGTTTCTTTGCTGTCCTTAGTGATCATCTTTTCTGAATAAGCTGGGACCAATTGGTGTACCTCAAATGGAAACTTGTTATCTTTCAAGACACCAGATGCCACTAACCAATGTGGAGTGCAGGAGCCTCTCTTTGTAATAGACTAGTTACTCCAGTTGGCCTCGATGTCCCCCAAGATCTTGGTCTCCAGGCCCCAACCCTGCAACTCTATTCTTGCAGAATTGGATGGAGATTCAAAGAGTTTTCAGTTTATGGTGAAGTCCAGTTAGGTTGATATGTTGTATACTGTCACAACTTTCACCCAACCACATTTTTGTCAACAATCTAATCTATGACCAACTCCCACCCTCCCTATCTCTGGTGTAGCCATCAAAGAGTCTTTTCTTCTGTATATAAGTAGTAGAGGTCTCATACAATATTTGTCCTTTTGACTCTGACTGATTTCACTCAGCATGATGAAACCAGATTAGGAGATGCTTCCTAAAATCACCGTTGTGCTTTATCACTGCATAGTGTTCCATTCAATATATGTACCACAGGTTGTTTTTCCATTCATCCATTGATGGCCATCTGGGTTGATTTCATCTTTTTATTATTGTAGTCTGTGCTACAATAAATATTTGTGTGCTTGTGTGAATGCCCTTGCATCTGTAGAATATATTCCAAGCAGTGGAATTACTGGATCAAATGGAATATCTACTTCCAGCTTTTTAAGGAAGCACCAATTTGCTTTCCAAAGAGGTTGTACCATTTTGCAATCCCATTAGCAGTGTAGGGTATTTCTGATCTCTTCACAGCCTCTGCCAACATTTGTTCTTTTCTGCCTTTTGGATCATGGCCAACCTTGTTAGGGTACGATGGTATCTCACCGTAGTTTTGATTTGGATTTCTTTGCTAGCTAAAGATTATTAGAATTTCCTCATGTGTCTTTTGGCTGCCTGAATGTCCTACTTGGTGAAATGTCTGTCCATCTCTTTTGCCCATCACTTAATTGGGTTATTTGCCTTTTTCTTGTTGGTGTTTTGAGATATCCTGTAAATTATCAAGATCACACTTTGATCTGATGTGTAGTTGCCAAATATACTTTTCCATTCTGTTGGTGGTCTTTGAACAATTTGATAAAGTCTTTGGATGAGCAAGTGTTTGATTCTAAGTAGTTCCAGTTGGTCTATTTTCTCTTCTGTTGATCATGCTTTGCTTGTTAGATTCTGAAGTTTGCCTAAACTGTGCATTAGAACCTCCATTGTGGACCCTATTTTATTTTGCATGATCTTTGTTGTTTTGGGTTTCATATTTATGGCTTTCATCCAATTTTAGTTTTTGTGGAAGTTGTGAAATACAGGTATTTTTTCAATTTTTAGCAGATGGATAGCCAATTTTGCCAACACCATTTGCTAAAAAGACTGTTTTTACCCAAGTTAACAATGGGAATATCTTTGTAAAATATCAACTGTTCACGAGAGGGTGGTGGCATCTCTGGAGTCTCAATTCTGTCCCCTTGTTCTATATTCATCTCTTTGTGCTAGTACTGGGTTGTTTTGACTACTGTGGCAATGTAATGCATTCTAAAGTCAGGTAGTATGAGGCTTCCCACTGTGTTCCTATTCTTCAGTAGTGCTTTACCTTATCTAGGGTTTCTTCGTCTTCCAAACAGAGCTGGTGATTTGTTTCCCCATTAAAGAATGTCACTGGAACAGCACATGGTAGAAACAAGAACAATATTAACTGGACTTCAGCATAACTTGAATATTCCTTCCATCTTAACCCAATATTGCAATGACAGAGTAGCTGGGGCAGGAGGCCAGGGCCCATGCTCTTAGGTGAAATTGCGGCCAAGTGGCACAACAAGCATTTTGCTAATACGGTCCTCTGCACCCTACATTGGTGAGTGGAATCTGGGGTCTTAAAAGCTGCCAAGCTGCCATCCAATGGCACAGCAAATAGTCCTAACTCATCAGGAATGGATGATCACCAAGGACCAAAACAACATCGGGGAAGAGACCTCAGAAGACAGAGAGACCCACATCAGTGGGTGTCTACATTGACTCGGGACTGGTAGAAGCAGATGGTGCCCAGCCACCACCGGTGATAGTCGCAATGGAGCTCACAAAGTTGAGTGTCACTGGCAACAGAAGAACAAAAAGGGGTGCACCCTGAGATCTCCAGTGAAGACCACAATTGATGGTCCAGCAGCTTTGAGGTTCCCCTGGGAGCATGGCCTCTGGCCCTGATGCAGCCCTTGCCCATAAATCATACTGAAGGTCCACTCTTCAGACATGAATGGATTGGACTTGGTGACACAGAATGACCATATATTGGGTGCACTTTATGGTTCTGTGGATCTATAGGATATCATCCTGCTGACCTCTGGCTGGAGGAAGGGGAGTGGGTGGGAAGGAGGGGAAAGGAGACTGTTGGGAGGATGAGACATGTATGGAGCAGAGAGGAATAGTGTGCTGTCACCGGGCAGGTAGAGCAGTGGAAGCTGCTTATAGGTGGGCATGCAAATTTATATGGGAATGCACATTTTCACTCAATCATAATAAATAAAAAAAAAGTCACTGGAATTTGTATTGGAAATGCATGGTACATGTAGATTGCTTTGGGTAACATAGATGTTTTCACAAAGTTAAGTCTTCCAGTCTATGAATAGAGTAGGATTCTCCATTTCTGTAAGTCTGTCATGGTGTTTTGTTTTGTTTTGTTTTTTTGCAGTAAATTTTTGTAGTTCTCTCTGTATACATGTCTTAGTTCTCTAGTTAGATTTATTCCTAGGTAGTTTATCTTACTGGGGGCCATGGTAAGTGGTACTGATTTGAAGATTTCTTCTTTGATGGTCTTTCTGTTGGGATAAAGGATCCTATTGATTTACTTATGCTTATCTTTTATCCTGAAACTGCTGAACGCTTCTATTAATTCCATTAGTTTACCTATGGATTCTTTAGGATTCTCTGCATATACATATCATCTGCAAATAGGGAGATTTTTACTTCTTCTTTGTTGATGCAGAAGCTCTTTATTTGTTTGTCTTGTCTAACTGCTCCGCTAGAACCTCCAGTACAATATTGAATAGAAGTGGTGAGAGTGGACATTCTTGTCTAGTTCACTTTCTCAGGGGGAACTCTTTGCATCTCTCTTCATTCAGGGTGATGTAGGCAGTTGGCTTTGTGTAGATACACCTTATTACATTAAGGAATTTCCCCTCTATTGTTATTTTGCTGAGGGTGTTTAGCATGGATAGGTGTTGGACTTTACTGAATGCCTTTTCTGCATCAATTGAAAAAAATCAGATGATTCTTAACCTTTGCTTTATTTATGTGGTTGATCACATTAATTGTTTTTCTGATGTTGAACTAGCCTAGCATCCCTGAATCCAACTTGGTCACGATGAATTACTTTTTTGATATGTTGTTGTATTGTGTTGGCTAGTATTTTGTTGAAGATTTTTGCGTCTAGGTTCATGAGTGATATTGGTCTGTAATTTTCTTTGTGGAATCTTTTCTTAGGTTTGGTATCAGGGTTATGCTGGCTTCATAGAATTGATTTTGAAGTGTTCCATTCCTTTCTATGCCATGAAATAGTCTCAGTAGTATTGGAGTTAACTCCTCTCTAAGGGTTTGGGAGAATTCTCCAGTATAGGCATCCAGACCAGGGCTTTTTTCAGTTAGTAGTTTTTGGATGACTTTTTCAATCTCTTACTTTGTGATGGGTTTGTTAACTTCTTCTACTTGTCCTTGTGATAATTTTTTGTAGATGATATGAACCTACATATTTGTCCTTTTCCTCTATCTTTACAAATCCATTAGACTACAGTCTTTTTTAGTATTCTGTTATGATATTTTGTATTTCAGTCTGGTTTGTTGTGACATATTCCATCTCATTTCTTATTCAGGTTATTTGTTTCTTCTCCTGTTTTTCTTTTGTAAGTTAGGCCAATCATTAATTTTGTAGATCTTTTCAAGAAAACAGCTTTTGGTTTTGTTAATTTTTTTCAATTGTTCTTCTATTCTCTAATTCCTTTAGCTATGCTCTAATCTTTATTATATGTTTTCTTCTGGTGCCTGAGGGGCTCCTCTCTTGCTCTCTTTCTATGTATTCAAGCTCTAAGGTTAATTCATTGGTTTGGATCCTTTCTTCATTACAGATGTGTGCATTTGTAGAGATAAATTGACCTCTGAGCACTATTTTTTCTATATCCTGTAGGTTCTGGTAGGATGTGTTTTCATTTTCATTTAATTCCATAAATTTATTTCATCCTTGATGAAATCCATGGGTTTTTGAACAAGGTGGTGTTTGGTTTCTATGAGTTAGAATTTCTACCTATTTTTTTTCTCCTATTGATTTTAATGTTTATGGTTTTACTGTTTGAGAAGATGCTATGCAATAATTCCATGGTTTGGATTTTGTTGAGCTTTGCTTTATGTCCTGACACACGTTCATTCTGGAAAATGTTCCATGTGCATTGGTGAAGAAGGTGTTCTAATCTGTTGATGGGTAAAAATTTCTGTATATGTTGATGAGGCCTGGTTGGTTAATTGTCACAATAGGATCTATGTCTTTACTGAGCTTTTTTCTGGATGATCTGTCCACTACGAAAAATGAAGTGTTGTAGTCTCCAACTATTACTGTGGAGTGATCGATTTCATTTTTCAGTGTTGTCAGTGTTTGTTCAACGTATTTAGATGCCTAGTGTTGAGTGCATAAATATTTAATATTGTTAAGTTCTGTTTATGTATTGAATACTTTAGTAATAAATAGTGAACGGCGTTGTACAATATGGTGGGTGTTGTGGATTGAATTGTGTCCCCTCAAAAATACATGTAGCTATGTGGCTGGGCCATGATTCCCAGTATTTTGTGACTGTCCCTCACGTTGTTGTTTTTCTATGCTATATGTTAAAGGTTTAGGGTGAGCTGTAAATCTCTTCAAAAGATCACCTCCCTGCTCCACTGTAAAGGAAGTTGACCCAGAGTATGGCTTGCACCACCGTTAATCCTTTCATCCTACAAGAGATAAAAGGAAAGGGAAGAAAGCAGAGAATTGGGAACCTCACACCATCGAGAAAGCAGCCCCCAGAGAACAGCATGTCCTTCAGACCCGAGGTTCCTGCTCCAATATGCTCCCTGGATAAAGACTGAAACAATACTGGAGTTGCCTCCAGAGCCAACAAGGAGGAAAGCTTTCCCCTGGAGCAGACATCCTGAGTTTGGACTTGTAGCCTAGCGGACTGTGTAAGAATGAATCGTCTTTTGTTAAAGCCATCCACTCTGTGGTATTTCTGTTAGAGCAGCACTAGTTGACTAAAACAGTAGGTATTACAGTAAAGTCTATTTTATCCAAGGTTAGTATTACCACCACTGCTCTTCTTTGCATGTTGTTAGCTTGGTTTGTATTTTTCCACCTTTTGATTTTCAGTTTGTTCATATATTTGAGTCTAAGGTGTGATTCTTTTAAGTAACATATAGATGGATAGTCTCTTTTGATCCAGGATGTCACTCTCTGCCTCTTTATTGAAACATTCAGTCCATTTACATTCAGTGTAATAATTGAAAGTATGTGTTTACTGCTGTCATTATGATGCATTCATTTTCGCATTGTTGATGTTTTCTATGTTGCTCTTCTTACTCTGTTCTGTGTCTTCCTTCTTTATGGGTTGACTTTTCATATTTTTCCATATTAGCTTTGTGTTTGTTGAGACTCCTCCATTATGTTTCTTTCTTTGATGTATTGCATTATTATTATCCTTTGTGGCTACCTCTATCATCCCCCTTACTATTCTAAGTTTAAACCAGACTTTAATTTCTTTATCTCATTTTAGTTTCCTCTCCGTCTGAAAGGACTGTAACTACTTTTACATACCCCCTTTTTAGTGTGATGGTGTCAGTTTTCATGATCAGTGGTTCCCTTCTTTTAATATTGTAGCTTTGATTGAGCTTTGTGACTTCCCTAAGTGAGTAGGATTCTGGATGCTGTGTTCTGCATTACCTCCTTAAGTACACACTTAATATTTTTTATTTTCTTAGCTAACAGCTGTTTTTTTCAGTATTTCTTGCAGTTTCTGTTTGGTTTTTACAAAGTGTCTAGCCTTCTGTTTATCTCTAAATGTCTTAATCTTACCTTCATATCTGAGAGACAATTTTGTGGGATATATAGTTAGAAGTTTTTATTCTTCAAGGATTGAAATGTGTCATCCCACTTCCTTCTTGCCAACATCGTTTCTACCAAGAAGTCAGATGAAAGCCAACAGGGCTTCCCTCTGAATATTAGCTGTGCTTTGAGCCTCGCTGCCTTTAAGAGCCTCCTTTTATGTTTCATTTTATTAAGTTTGATTGTAATGTGTCTTGATGTCTTTCTTTTGGGTTCTACTTCATGTTTGATACACGTCTTGGATATCAATTGTCTCTTTATTCATAATTTCAGGGAGGTTTTCTGTTAGCAATTCTACAATACTCTCTGTGTTCTCAGCTACCCCTCCCTGTTCAAGAACTCCAGTTACTTGTAGATTATTCCTCTTAATAGAGTCCCACATGTGTCTTAATCCTTCTTCATTTTTAGAATTTCTTTCCTCTGATTTCTCCTTAGAAATGCTGGTGTCAGTTATCCTACCCCCCAGTTCACTAACTCTGCTTCTGTTTCTTTAATTTTGCTCTTTTGGCTTTGAACTGAGTTGTCTAATTCTGTAATTTTATTATTGATCTGCAAGATTTCAGATCATTGATGTTCCATCAGTTCCAATAGCTTGCTTCATTTTGCGTTTTGTGCTTCTGAATTTTGTTTAATCTCTAGGAGTGCTGTATGTATAATTCTTTTGTACTCTACACCTCCAATTGTTTCAGAAAGTCTTCTTCATCTGGGATGTTTTTGGATTCTTTGTTTTGGGAGTTTTCAGGAGTCACAGTGAACTGTTTCTATAAATAATTAGCAATCGACTGTTGCCTGTGCACCATACAGAGACGGTTCTGTTTCTGTAGTGTTTCCTCAACAACAGCTGAGACATAGTTCTAAGGGGGCAGCTGACTCGAGGTAATCTAGTGACTGGCCTTAGGTGGACTCCCTGTGGTGGCAGGATCTGCCTCCAGGTTGGCAAAGACAGCCCCCTACATAAGGAGTCACTGGGGGACTGTCAGCTGATGCTATGATGTGACTCAGGGAAGGGTAGAGGAGATGCTACCAGGCCTTTCAGCAGTAAGTTCTCCAGGTGGTTTATTTTAAACGGGTACATTACTGTTAAGCGAGGAGCCATCCAACGGCTGCCAAAGTCAGTCAGACCTTCAGGTGGGGCAGGCCCCACCTTCTGGCTGATAATTAAAGCACCTCATAGGCTGTCTCCAGATGCTGTGATGTTGTTCAAAGTAGGTAGGATTTGGCCTTGCTGCCATTCTCTGCCAGGTCCCACGGTTAGGCACTACTGTTCTAAACACAGGTTTTCAGGGAGAAGTGCTTTTCAGACAGGCACTGCTTCTCAGCTTGGTAATTAGCCCCCACTGAGACTTCTGGTTGGGTAACCCCACCTTCCAGCTGATCAAAATGGTGTCCCACCTGAGCTCCCTTCCTGCCGTGAAACAGCAGAGTCTATGGCACAGCTCAGAACAGAGAGGTGGAATTGCAGTGGTGCCCTCAGTCAACGGCTGTGCTCTCAGCATGTGTCTTTCGCAAGCACAGTTTCTCTGCTTCACTACCTGCTGTTACCTAAGCACTGCAGTTCAGTATATTGGCCAGCTCATGCCCATACCCACCTCCCAGATAACAAAGAAGGCATTAGTACTCACAGTCCTCCCAAACAGTGAGGCAGCTGAAGCGGGATTGAGTGTGCACTGCCCGGTGTTGGAGAGGTCATTTCCAGTTTACTGGCATGTCGTCCAATCTCACAACCCTATGCCAAATCCTAGGCTCCCAGATGTCCACACTGCCATATTCAGTTACCATTCCAAGCCTGAGTTCTCAGAGGGAATTCAGTAAATGTGTGTCTAGTATGCCATCTTGGCCATGCCTCCCCAATGAAAGTTTGTTTATGAATTCCAAAATCAAATGAGAATGAAAACACATCATAGCAAAACATTTGAGATACAGGAAAAGTAGTGCTCAGAGACCAATTTATATCTATAAAGATACCCATCCAAAAAAGAGGTTTGGGTTAAACTCAAAATGATAGTCCTAGAACACAAGCAAATGAAAGAAAACAGCAAAAGAAGCCCACAGACACCAGAGGAAAAGAAAGAAGAACGATCAGAGAAGAAATAAATAAAATAGAGAAGAGAAAAATCAAGATGGAATCAACTAGATGAGATGATGTTTTTGTGAAAAGATGAACCAAATTCTCGATCTGTTGACCAAATCACAAAAGAAAAACAGAAATGGAAGCATATGACCAAATAAAAAATTAAAATGGGCTGACTAATAGACCAGATTCACCTCAGCCTCCACTCCAACCAGTCTAGTTCAACCAGAGGGTACCTGGCTACCACCACCAACATTTACGACAAAGTTCACAACAGAGGATCATGGAAAGAAATGGAGAAAAAAGTAGATGAAAATTTTAACTGAAAAATGAACAGCAGTCGTGGTCCCCTTACAGAAACTGGGGAAACTTTGAGAATCTTCCCCGCACACCCTTTAAGTTCAATGATGAAATCATTCCTGAGCTACCTTCTTTGGCACTAGATTGGACAGCCCCATAAAACAAAACAAGACTAAAGGGGTACATCACACCAAGGGAAAGGACTAGAAAGCAGAAGGGAACAGGAAAAGTTGAACTGGGGATCCAGGGTAGAGAAGAGAAAGTGTTTTCACTCTGTTGTGTTGTTAACCAATGCCATGAAACAATATGTGTATTTATTGTTTAATGAAAAATTAATTTGTTCTATGCATGTTCATCTAAAGTACAATAAAGGAAAAAAATAAAAAGAAATGAGATGAGGACAGTATGACAGAACCAACTGAACTATAAAAGGATCATAACAGAATAGTATGAAAAATTGTAACAAATTTGAGAACCCAGAGGAAAAGGAAAAGTTCCTAGAAACACACATGAAAAACACAAAACTCATGATGCGTAAAGTTTGCCTAATGACAACTTTGTATCTTATAGCTCATAATTGAATGCAGGGGGTGGCAGCTGTGGGTAGTGATGTGAGCTGGAAGAGAGAAGCAGTAAGACTGCCTTGGGGTGTTACATAAAGTGATTCATCCGAAGGTGACAGGCTCCTGGTGGGACGGTAGCAGGCAGAAAGTTGAGTTCTGTAAGCTACATTTGAGAACCGGCGCCAGTTTAAAACTAATAGTTACAATATGTTGATGGTTTTGTCAAAGTCTATAAGAAGTTTTAAGATGACCAAAGTTTTTCCAGTATCTAGAAAGGCAGAGTTGACAACTATTGACATAGGAAAGACCTTGGAAGGAATAGATTTGGGGAGGAAAATCACAGGCTTTAAGTTTGAGTTGTTAGACTTTCATGTGTGGTAGTGAAGGAGACAAATGAATTTGAATTTAGAGTTCAGCTCAGAGATATGGACAGGATATTTAAATGTGATAAGCAATGACTGAGTGTTACGTAGATGAAGAACAAAAGATTCCCAGGGACTGAGCTCTGAGGCCAGGAAGATGAGGATTAAGCAGCAAAGAAGTCTGAGAAGGAGCAATGTGAATAGAAGACAAGAAGTGTGACATCCTAGAGTTCATTGAATGGATTCTATTAAGGAGAAGTGTGTCTGTCACCAATATATTTAATACTGATGGGTCTGCTCTTTTTGGGAACCAGAGGAGACAGAGCTTCCAGGTTTTTGACTATTGCATGTTAATATTTGTACCGATGTATACAAACTCCAATAGCCTCTGTGACAGTACCTCATTAGTGAGACTCCTTCCCCACCTCTGCTTTGGTGAGAGTGTTGGTGAATTGAGAATCTAACAAGAGCCACTTGAGCTATTAAACTACATTCCATCCTCTGCCCCCATTATCACACCCAGAATGGATTGGCAAGTCTGCGTTCCTTTCTTTTTTTCTGGGGAATTAAATCAGGTAAGACTTCAGAGAGGTAATGAAATTTGAGGTAATTCACCCCAGTAGAATGTAATAGAATCTTATGATGTGACGAAATCTTGTGACTCCTAGTTATTTTTCTATAACCATCTTCAGGTGACAATCCCTTTGAAATCTGGCTGTAAAAGCCACTGGAAATATAACCCAAATGAGACAGTTTTCTGGAGAAGCTTTTCTCACTGCTCCCCAGGTTTACTTGCTTATCTGTTACAAAGTATTCCTTGAACCCTTCGCTATCTTTCAATTCTTGGATACAGTGACATGCGGAAAGAACTTGCTTTGGTTTGGCAGCAAGAGGTTTGTACGTGGGGCCACACTGTCATGAGAGCATCTCTCGAGTCTGAAACATAGTCATTTGTTGTGGTGCTGATGGTGAGAGTAAAACTGACCTCAGATCCACTGCCGTGGATGAGAACAGGCATCCCATCAGTGAGGGTGGAGTGAGATAAACAAGAACATCAGGAGTCTCCCCAGGTTAGGGAGGGTCTCAGGTCAGCACAGAGGAGACTATGACAGGCCTTCACTCAGCAGAGATGCTCTCTCAAGGAAATAGTTGTGAGTTGTAAAATCTGTGTTGCTGCCATCTGCTGGCAGAATCCTGCAGTGAACAGACACATGGGGATGATTCACAGATACCGTGCCATCATGGGTAGGAGAAACAATCAGGCCAAATAGTCTAACTGTGATAGGTGGACACACCTGTGTTGCCTGTAGCATTTATTTCGTAGCTGGTTTTCCACTGTAGTTGTGAATGGCAGGATTACTCCGCAGGGAGAACTTTACCTCTGGGTTAAGTAGCCTCCTCTGACCTGGCGCAGAGTAGGACAACAGCCTGAGGATTTGGAAGGTGCCACTATCTTGCAGCGTATTTCTCTTGGGATATTTCTTAGGTTTCAACATCAGAAGGGCCTCCACTTAAAAGAAGCTCAGGTCAGCAGAGCTGAAAAGAGGTGAGGGCGTTTCAAGGAGACATTTATGACAAGAGCCAGGGAGTGGGATGGTAGAAGTCTTAGTGCACAGTATCGTGGTAAAAAAAAAAAAACAAAAAACAACTCACAGATATTTTTTTCCGAGTTTCTTTTTGAATATGCCCATAACGAGATCCTACTGTCTTGGACTCACTAAGATTTATCTAGTGGTGAGGAGCAAATATTTTGTGCTAGACTGCTAACTGAAAGGTTATTAGTTTGAATGGACCAGTGGGGCCTTGGAAGAAAGGCCTGCTGATCACCTTCTTTAACAGGAAAAAACATTTGCTGTTGAGTCGATCTTGAATTATGGTGTGGAGGTAAGAACCAGCAAACGAATCTTCAAAGAACAGTGTGAATGGCAGACAAGAAGTCTGATGCCAAGCATCTCAGTGTATGGATTGTATTAAGGAGAAGTATGTCCCCAACGTGTTTATTACAACTGATGGGTCTGTTCTCTTTTCGGAGCAAGACAAGGCCCAGCTTCTGATTCTTTGACTACTTCATGCCAACTTTTTCAACTTTTTTTTCTTTTTGCATTATCAAATCAAACCACAGCAGTCTCTGCGGCAGTGCCTAGCAAGTGGGAAAGTTCCCCCCCACCAACTGTGTCTTCATGAGAAGTTTGTGTTTTGTGGTCACATTATTTTGAGAGGACATACCTCCTTCGGAACTCTGCAATTTGTTGCCCTGTTTTTGATCTGATGGTGCTCGTGGTCAGAGTGAAGCTGGCCTCAGATCCACTGACACGGAAAGGCAGGATGTCTGTGTGGTAAATGAGAACCTTAGGAGTCCTCCCAGGTCAAGCAGTGTCTCAGCTCAGCGCAGGGGAGACTCTGGCCCTTCAGCTCCAGGAGAGACTGTCCCTGAAAAAACAATCAGAAATTCTGGAGACTGTTTTTATCGCCACCTGCTGGCTGAATCCTGCAATGAACAGGCACAAGAGGATGATGCAGAAACGGTGCGTCATTATGGGGAGAAGAAACAAGCCAGATAGTTTGTGATACATGGTCGGGACTGTGTTGCTTGCAGCATTTATTTCACAGCTCATTTTAAGACTGTAGTTATGAGTGGAAGGATTACTCTGGAGGGAGAACGCTATCTCTCGGTTTGTTAACATCCTCTCACCTGGAACGCAGTACAACAGCAACCTGAGGATCTGGAAGGCATCCCTGTTCTGCAGCCTCTCTCTCCTGTGATGTTTCTCATGCTCCGCCCTACAGAAAAGCCTTCATTTAGGTGGCTCAGGTAGCAGGGCTCAGAGCAGGTGAGGTCCTATTATGAGGACAGTTATGCCACGAGCAAGGACGTAATGGTGAAAGCCTCGGAGCACAGGTGGTGAAAAATAAAAAATAAAAAAATAAAAATCTTCTGTTTTTTTTTTTCTGAGTTACTTTTTAAATATGACAGTAACAGGCTGCTATTATCTTGGATTAGCTTCTCAAAACTAAGAATTATCTAGCGGTGTGAAGCAAATGTTTTGTGCTAGACTACTAACTGAAATGTTATTAGTTTGAATTGATGTGTGGGGCTTGGAAGAAAGGCCTTGTGACCAATTTCGTTAAGATTAAGAATCATTTGCTGTCAGGTTGAATCTGAATTATGGTGATCCCATTTGCGTCAGAACAGAACGGTGATCTATAGAATTTTCAGTGGCTAGTTTTCCAAAAGTAGCTGGCCAGGTTTCTTTCTTTATTTTATTTTTATTTTTTTTGTTTGTTTGTTTGTTATGAGGTCCCTTTAGGTGAACTAGGAGAAGAGAATGTTAATGCTACAATATAATTTTTCATAATTTTTTTTACTTACTTTGTTGTTGTTCCATATGTTGGTGTAAAGCATGTCTTTATTATTCCATCAAGCCTACAAGTGGAGGTCTCTCTGCCACTGAGATTTTGGAATTCCATTTCTGGTTTTGGAAATTCAGTCGATTCCTTCCAAATTTGCAGTGAGCCCTTTTAGTTTACTGCACCTTGCATACAAATTCTTGTTTGTCCTTTATTTTTTTAAATAAATTTGTGTAATGCACAAAGTGAGAGCAGAACTTTCTTGATTTTCTATTATTTCTGTTGCATCTCTTTTGTATTTACGTCCTGTTTTTGTTTCCAGGTACTGTCAAGTTGATTCTGATTCGTGGTGAACCTGCGTACAACAGAACAAAACACTCCCTGGACTTGTACCATCCTCACAATAACTGCTATACTCGAGCCCATTGCTGCAGCGCTGTGCCGGTCCATCTCAGTGAAGGTCTTCCTCCTTCTCGCTGATGCTTTGCTTTACAAGTAGACCTTCAGACTGGTCCAGCCTGAGAACACGCCAAAGTAGGAGACACTAAGTCTTGCCATTCTCCCTTCTAAGCAGGATTCTTCTTCCAAGACAAATCTCTTCATTCTTGTGGCACTCCGTCATATATTCAACACCATCGTTCAAAAGTATCAACTATTCCTTGATTTTCCTTGTCGTTATCCAGCTTTCCTATTCATATAAGATGATTTGAAATATCATGGCTTGTGTCAGGCACATTTTAGTCCTAAAAGTGACATCCATATGATTGGCAGACTACATCAACATGATACCAAAAGAACCAGATAGTGGCTTGTGGTGAGCGGGACGCAACGGTCCAAAATGGAGCCGCAGATCAGGACCTCACCCCGACCACACCCTTGTTTACCAGACTTAGGGCTTTCTTAGCGCATGCTTGTGAGTAGTGGCTGCTGGTCAGCCTATTGAGAGCCCCGCTTTTAGAAGACGTGGCCAATGATGATTGGACGAACCTTGGAGATAAAAGCGTGTGGGGACTGGGTGTGGGAGGGAGAAGAAAGAAAGAAGAATAAAGCAAGTAACTTGCAAGGTGGCTCGTATCCGTGTGTCCTGTCTTCTTTCCGTGGGCGGACAGTTAGGCAGTGACAGTGGCTGGCCACCACCGTAGATAGCCCTGACAGGGAACATGATGTAGAGTCCAAAAGAAGAGGTGTGCAGATCAAGAACTCAATTAAATGATCACAAATGATGGACCAACAGCCTGGAGGGTCCATGACAAGCATGACCTCTAGGTTGGCTGCTAGCCGCGACCTGAAACCAGTACCGAAGTCAAAAGTTTAGACAAAGAAAAGACTGGACATGGGGACACAGAATGATGCATGTGATACGTGTACTTCAGGGTTATATTCACATACACACACACACACATATACATACACACACATATACATACACACACACACATATACATGTACACATATATACATATGAGGTTGTCATACTGGTTTCTTTCTAGAGGGAAGAAGAGAGAGTGGAGAGGAGGGGACAGGTGATGGCTGAGTGGATACTGGAAGAAAAGAGCGGAAAAGAAGAGTGTACTGTCACAGGGTGAGGAGAGCAGATAGAGTTGCAGACAGGCAGATCTGCAAATTGACTTGGATTGTAAACTTTCATTTAACCACAATAGAAAACATTTATTTAATTCTCTATTTATCGTGTTGTTGCTTTTAGATGCAACTGTGAGGATTTTTATTTTCTTCACGGGAAAGTGTAATCCATACTGAAGGCTGTAGTTTTTCTTTTTTTAAATCATCATTAGTAAACTCTTCAAATCCTTTGTGTTTCAGCATGCAAGGTTGTCCTAGTTACCTTATTTTAGTGTATGTCAAGAATCTGTCCTTTTTGGAGTATTGGCTCTTCAAAAATTATTTGTGAGGTTTCCTGAATACTTAGGACAGGTGTGCCTTCTTCCAGAGAATCTCCCATTGACAGCTGTACCAGCTGGGCTTTCTTGAAGAGTTCCAGACACCTAAGGACGTACATACCTGGAAGGAAATTCCTGGAAGAGTTGGAGTTCTATCATAACTTAATGAGCCAAGCCATAGCTTAATGAGGAAATTCTATTTTCTTCTCTTTTCTTTTTTTTCCTTGTCCATTTCTGCAATGAATCTAGAGTCCTCTAATGAATTTCTAGTTACTGATTCACACTTCCTGTCAGAGTAAAGCCCTTTTGGACCCTAGCCCAACACAGGATCTCTGAGAACTTCATACAAGGGTAAATTCTGGGCCTATCATCCATTTCTCTAGTCTTTGAATTGATCTGGAATCAAATCTTGAGCATTCAAAGTATCTTTAAAGTATCTTCAGGACAAAAATGTCTTTAGAACTCATGCATGTTTCTATGAAAGCTGGTGCAAAAATGTCCTGTATTCTTCTCTTCTCTTTGTTGTGTTTTCCCAATATATTTACAATTTTTCAAAACTGATGATTTGAGGAAACCTGTCCATCATTCATGGAACCTAAGCTCCTTTACCACTGTTTTTTGATTCAAAACAGAAGTTGTTCATTAAATCCTGGGGTCTTAGAGCAGTTTGCTATTGGCTTCTCATCTAAAGACAGGTAGTTGAAACACACCCAGAGGAAGTCTGGAAAAAAGGCCTGATGGTGTGCTTCTAAAAATAATACATACAAGAAAATTCTATAGAGGAATTCTGCTCTGTAATACATGGATTCTTTCACGAGCTCATGAGTCAGTCTTGGATGTGACAGAATGGTAAGCAGGCTTTTTTTATTTGTTTTTTTAATTTCATACTACAGCTTCTAAGTCACTCCTGTGTCTTTTCTAGTCATAAAATTATACTGTGTGGTATTTTTGACTCTGGATGTGTGTAGGTTGGTTTCAGAACCCGTTGCATATGTTATTTGCCTCCAGGTCCCTGACTGCTTTGCATAGGCCCCTCCAAGCTGAGGCTGGCAGCTCAAATTTTATAAACGGGGCCTTTGCCATGTGAGCTGAGCTGGAGCAGACAGGCAGGGCCAGCAAGATGGTGCCAGAGACTCTATTCCTCCTGTCCCTGTCTCTTTGGGCCTCTGGTGAGAACTAAAAAAGTGCTTCAATCCCTCTAGACTAGTATGTTCTAGCGCTGAAAAATAATTTTAAGCCACTGTGGGAAGTGATGACTAATTGTGTCTTAAAGTGCAATATCAATAGAATGTTTTTGCATAACTGGTGTATTTTAATGTTCCTACTAAAAATTACTTGTGTATATACATGCAAGGTAATTGTCCACTCTGATTGCAGGTGTCAGTGGGGACATTGTGATGACCCAGTCTCCAGCTTCTCTGGCTGCAACCCCAGGAGAAACTGTCACCATCAACTGCAAGTCCAGCCAGAATCTTTATAGCAGCTATTACTACAAGGACTGGTTAGTATGGCACCAGCAGAAACCAGGGCAAGCCCCTAAGCTGCTTATCCACTGGGCATCCAGCAGGGCATCTGGGGTCCCTGACCGGTTCAGTGGCAGTGGGTCTGGGACAGACTTCACTCTCACCATCAACAGCTTCCAGGCTGAAGATGCCGCAGTTTATTATTGTCAGCAGACCGATAGTGTTCCACTCACAGTGCTACAGCCTTGAACACAAACCTCCTTCCCAGGGGTCCAGGCTTGTGAGTCTTCACTGCCCCAGCTGCTTCCTTTCTGCTCAGCCCTGAACACACAGGCTTTTTGTGTCTGTCTCAGTGGCTACATCTCATTATTAAATTCTTAGATTATTTGTAGTACTGAGGAGAAAATTTAGGAATGTGGCTTCTTTTAGATCCCACTTAGTGGTAATTTATAGAAGAAAAACGCTCTGAACATTTCTTATAGATTTTGCAGGGATTTTGATATCATAGGAATCTGCATGTTTCACACGGATGGATCACATGACTGACTTGCAGAAGGGTCTAGTGTGTTACATCCTGAAAAATCATTCAAAATCTCCCTTACAGAAGGTACTGTACCTCTTTTTCCTTCTGTAAATCCTGTTTTACAACCAAGTCTTCCTCATCTATGTCAGTGAGAGTCTTCCTGCTCTAACCTCCCGTGATACTGCCCTTTGCTCCTGTCTGCATTTCATTCAGTGGACCTCATTCTTTCAAAGAACAGTTTCCTTTTTTTTTTTACTGTGATTAACTGAAAATAAACAATCCAAATCAATTTTGCATACCCGCCTATCTGAAGGTTAATCAGCTCTCCCCACCCAGTGTTTTAGCCAGCTAGTACTGCTCTAACAGAAGTATACCACAAAGTGGATGGCTTTAACAAGGGAAAGTTTATTCTTACATAGTCCAGTAGGCTACAACTCCGAAGTCAGGATGTCCACTCCAGGGGAAGGCTTTCCACCTTGTCAGCTCTGGAGGAAAGTCCGATATTGCATCAGTCTTTGTCCAGGGAGCATCTTGGCGCAGGAAACTCAGGTCTTCTCAGCACTCTTCTCCCAGTGCTGCTTTCTTGATGATGTGAGGTTCCCAATTCTCTGCTTGTTTCTCTTTCCTTTTATCTCTTGTGGGACGAAAGGACTAAGGGTGCGGCAAGCCATACTCCAGGGAAACTCCTTTTACAGCAGAGCAGGGAGGCAATCCTATGAGGGGATTTAGAGTCCCACCCTAATCCTTTAACACACAGCACAGGAAAATCACAAAATGGAGGGTAATCACAAAATATTGGGAATCATGGTCCAGCCATATGGCTACGCATATTTTTGGGGCACACAACTCAATCCATGACACCCAGTAACTGCATAATCCTTCTTTCACTCTATATTTCTAGTAGCCTCTTAATCAGTACCTGTTCCCTCCACTAAACCCTCTTCTCCTTCATCTAGGAAGAAACCAGTAGGACAGCATCCTATGAATGTATAGAACCACAAGGCACACACACCATATGGTCACACTGTGTCCCTGAGTCTGTCTGATTCTTGCCTGAAAAGTTGTCTTCAGTTCTGGTTTTCAGTCTGGGCCAGCAGCACAGCTACAGGCCATGTCCCCAGGGCATCCTCCAGGCTGTCACAGCACCAGCTGTGATACTTTTAGTCTAATTCTCCTTTTTCTCATGTTGCCTCAGGGACTCTACAGTGTATTCCCCCATTGTGGCTGCTGTTGGTGGTGGCTGGGTGCCATCTGGTTCTTCTGGTCTCATGTTGATACAGTCTCCCATTCCTGTGGGGTTTTCTGTCTCCTGGGCTCTTCTTTCCTCATTTTTTTGTTGTTGTCCATCATCACCTTTTCCAGATGAGATGGGACCATTTGTTGTACCTCAGATAGCAGCTTGCTAGCTTTTAAGACCCCAGATGCCACTCACCAATAAGCGTGCAGAAGAGTCTCTTAGCCAAAAACTAGTTGTGTCAATTGGCCTTGATGGCCTAGATATCCCCTGGAACTGTGGTCCCCAGTTCCCCTGTCCTTTCTGCTGTTTCTCAAATTATTTGGCTGTATTCAGGAAACTTCTTTATCTTTTGGTTTAGTTGAGTTGTGCTGAGTTGGCCTATGTTGTGAGTTATCATTCCCCTCACCTAAAATAATTCTTATTTACCAGCTAATTAGTGAATATACTTCTCCCTTCCTTCCCACCCTCGTAAGCATCCAATAATGTTTTATCCTATGTTTTAACCTTCTCTTGAGCTCTTATTATATTAGTCTCATACAATACTTGTTCTTTACCACTGATTAATTTCGTTTAACATAATGCTTTCCAGATTCATCCATGTATGTTTCTGGAATTCATCACTTTTATTTAGCTTTGCATAGTATTCCATTGTGTGAATGTGTAATTTGTTTATGTGTCCATTGTTAAGCAAACAGGTTTTGTTCCATCTTTCTGCTGTTCTATACAGTGCTGCAGTGAACATAGTTATGCGTATCTACTGGTGTGATGGCTCATATTTCTCTAGGATATATTCGATAGCGATACCAGTCCATTTCATCTCGCTGATGTCTAGGGCATTGACCTTTAGGTGTTCCTTTCTACTTCCGAGGACTTCAAATTTTCTTTGATTCACACTTCTGTATACTTAGTCTTGTCTGGAATTGAATCATGTCCCCCGCAAAAATGTGTGTAGCAGTTTGGCTAGGCCGTGATTCCTGGCATTGTGTGATGTTCCTATGTGTTATAAAGCCTTGGGAAGAAAACCACTTTCAAGAAGATCATAAGAATTCATTGTTTAAAGGTTTTTTTTTTTTTTTTTCCCCCTTGTTGTCTTGTACTTTGATGGCTCTGTGTCTGAAACAGCACAATTGCCCCATGAGGCTTGTATGTCTATGATCTTTCGGGCTTCAGATAACTGGTCTTTTCATTAGAGGAGATTTTGTGTAGGTCAAACCAATAACATCTCAGTCACTATCTGAGTATAAACTGTTTGTACCACTCACAGACCTATAGAAATAACCACTTGAAAGGAGGGAGCCCAGGAAAAAGTGGAAACAGTATATTTGGTGTTGTTCACTGTTGATAGCTCTTTCAGTTAGCTTTTTTAAAATGAGAGGAATTAAATAGGACTTAAATGGAAGAAAATGAGTGGTCAAGAGAATTTTTAAAATGCCTTTTGCATGCTGCTGCGATATATACTAAAGAGGTATTAATCTTAATGAAAGCAGATTATCAGGCTTTACTTCCTTGATGCTGCTGAGTAGGTTTGAAAAGCCAACTTTAAGGTTAGTAATTAGGTGCAAATGATGTGAACAAATTCATCTCCTTACATCATATAAAAGATGTGCTATAAATTCAATAAGACCTTAAGAGTAGAAATCAAGAAGAGGTAGAAGGAGGAAAAATAAATAAATCAAACACATGAGACTGAAAAAAACACCTTGCTTTAAAAAACCTGAGCAATAGAATTAAAAAAAAAAGTCTATAATCAAGCCAAGCCAGCCAAGTACCATCGAGTTGGATTCGACTCATGGCGACCCTAGGGGCCAGGGTAGAACTGACCCCCAGAGTATTCAAAGAACACCTGGTGGATTTGAACTGCCGACCTTGTGGAATGAAAACACATGATACCAAAACCTTTGGGCCATAGCAAAAGTAGTGCTCAGAGGTCGATTTAAAACAATGAAGACGCACATCCAAGAAAGAAGATTGTGTCAAATTCAAAATGATAGTCCTACAGCTCAAAGAAATAAAAAAGACTAACAAACCAAACACAAAGAAACCAGAAGAAAGGAAATAATGAAGATTAGAGCAGAAATAAATGCAACGGAGAAGAGAAAAATCCAAAGAATCAGCAAGATGAAAAAGTTTTGTTTTTTTTTTTGATAGGTCAACCAAATTGACAAACTACTGACCAAAGGTACAGAAGAAATACAGATGAAGATGCAAACAAGCAAATAAAAAATTAAATGAGTGGATTAAATGACCACACGCATCACAGCCTCCACCATACTGAGTCTAGTACAATTAGATGGTGCCTGGCCAGCACCACGGCAGGTACGACAGAGATCACAGTAGTGAGTCCTGGGCAGTGGTAGAGAAAAATGTAGATCAAAAGTCTTTTTCTTTTTTAATTTTCTTTTATTGTGATGATTGAAAGTATACAAACCAGATCAACTTTGCATGTCCACCTTTCTGCAGTCTCTTTTGCTCTTCTTTCCCAGTGACAGCATGCTCCTCTCTCAGCAATCTCCTGTCCCCTCCTCTCTACCCTTTTCTCTCCCATCTAGAAAGAGACCAGTATGACAGTGTTCTATAAATGCATAGAACCATGAAGTACACAAACCATATGGTCACACTGTGTCACCAAGTCCAGTCCATTTTTGTCTGAAGAGGTGACTTCAGTAGTGTTTTCTGGGCACGGGCAGTAACTGGTCTATAGGGCATGCTTCCAGGGGCTTCCCTGGACCATCAGACCATCAGCTGTGGTCTTTTGCACTTCTCTTTTTCTCATGTTGCCACAGGGACTTGTGTGTGCCCCATCATGGCTGTCTTTGGTGATGGCTGAGCACCATCTGGTTCTGCTGGTCACATGTTGATACAGTCACCCATTCACATGGATCCTTCTGTCTCCTGAGCTCTTTCTTCCTTGTCTCTTTGTTGTTCTTGGTGATCATCTGTTTGGGATGAGTTGGGACCAGTTGGTGTACCTCCAATAGTTATGCCAGTTGGCCTCAATGTCCCCCAAGAGCATGGTCCCCAGACCCCAACCCTGCCACTGTGTCTTTGCAGAATTGGATTGAGAGTTTTCAGTTTATGGTGAAGCCCAGTTAGACTGATCTGTTGTATACTGTCATGGCTTTCACCCAACCACATTTTTATCAACTATCTAACCTATGACCAACCCTTTCCCTCCCTCTCCCTGGTGTAGCTGTCAAAGAGTCTTTTCTCCTGTATGTAAGTCTATTTTTAAGTTCTTATAGTAGGGGTCTCATACAATATTTGTCCTTTTGAAACTGACCGATTGTACTCAGCATGATGAAACCAGATTATGAGATGCTTCCTAAAATCACAATTGCTGTTTATCATTACATTGTGTTCCACTGAATAAATGTACCACAGGTTATTTATCCAGTCGTCCATTGATGGCCATGTGTGTTGATTCCATCTTTTTGCTATTGTAAACTGTGCTGCAATAAACATTAGTGTACATGTATCTGTTGATGTGAATGCCCTTGCATCTGTAGAATATATTCCAAGCAGTGGAATCATTGGATCAAATAAAATATGCATTTCCAGCTTTTTGAGGAAGCACCAATTTGCTTTCCAAAGAGGTTGTACCATTTTGCAATCTCACCAGCAGTGTAAGTGATTTCTGATCTCTTCACAGCCTCTCCAGCTTTTGTTGTTTTGTGCTTTTTGGATCATGAGGTGAGATGGTATCTCACTGTAGTTTTCATTTGGATTTCTCTGCTAGCTAAACATCATGAGAATTTCCCCACGTGCCTTTTGGCTGCCTACATGTCCTCTTTGGTGAAGTGTCTGTCCATCTTACTTGCCCGTCACTTAATTGGGTTATTTACCTTTTTCTTGTTGGTATTTTGCTGTACCCTGTAGATTATGGAAATCAGACTTTGGTCTGACATGTAGTTGCCAAATATATTTTCCCATTCTGTTAGTGATATTTGAACTCTTTTGATAGTCTTTGGATGAGCAAGTGTTTGATTCTTAATAGTTCCAATTGATCTATTTTCTCTTCTGTTGATCATGCTTTGTTTATCAGATTTTGAAGTCTGTTTAAGCTGTGAATTAGAACCTCCATTGTTGACCCTATTTTATCTTGCATGATCTTTACCATCTTAGGTTTCCTATTTAGATCTTTCATAGGGTCGCCATGAGTCAGATCCGACTCAACGGCACTTGGCTTGGCTTTAGTTAGATCTTTCATCCAATTTTAGTTTTTGTGTAAGTTGTGAAATATAGATCTTGTTTCAATTTTTGGCAGATGGGTATCCAATTTTGCCAACACCATTTACCAAAGAGACTGCTTTTACCCAAGTTTACAATCTTAGGACTTTTGTCAAATATCAACTGTTCACAAGAGGATGATGTCATCTCTGGGCTCTCAACTCTGTCCCATTGGTCTATATGTCTCTTTTGGTACCAGTACCAGGCTGTTTTGACTACTGTGACAATGTAACAGGTTCTAAAGTCAGGTAGTGTGAGGCCTCCCACTGTGTTCCTGTTCTTCAGTAGTGCTTCACTTATCCAGGATTTCCTCCCTTTCCAAACAGAGTTGATGATTTGTTTCTCCACTTAAAAATATCACTGGAATTTGTACTGGAATTGCATGGTATATGTAGATTGCTTTGGGTAAAGTAGACATTTTCACAAAGTTGTCTTCCTGTCTATGAACAGGGTAGGTTTCTCCATTTATGTAAGTCTCTCTTGCTTTTTTTTTGCAGTAAGGTTTTGTAGTTCTCTCTGTATAGGTTCCTTATTTCTCTAGTTAGATTTATTCCTAGGTATTTTATCTTCTTGGGGGCCATAGTAAGTGGTATTGATTTGGAGATTTCTTCTTTGATGATCTCTTTGTTGGGATAAAGGAATCCTATTTATTTACTTACATTTATCTTCTATCCTGAAATTGCTGAACTCTTCTATTAGTTCCAGTAGTTTACTTATGAATTCTTTAGGATTCTCTGCATATACAACCATATCATCTGCATATAGGGAGATTTTTACTTCTTTTCTGATGCAGATGCCTTTTATTTCTTTGTGTTGTCTAACTGCTCTGGCTAGAACCTCCAGTACAATGTTGAATAGTAGTGGTGAGAGTGGGCGTTCTTGTCTAATTCAGGTTCTCAGGGGGAACTCTTTCCATCTCTCTTCACTCAGGGTAATGTATACAGCTGGCTTTGTGTAGATGTTCCTTATTGCATTAAGGAATCTCTCCTCTATTCCTATTTTGCTGAGAGTATTTAACACAAACCAGTGTTGGACTTTACTGAATGCCTTTTCTGCATCAATTGAAAAAAGCCAGGTGATTCTTAACTTTTTTTTTTTTATTTATGTGGTTGATCACATTAATTGTTTTTCTGACGTAGAACCAGCCTTGCATCCCTAAATCCAACTTGGTCATGATGAATTATTTTTTTGATATGTTGTTGAATTTTATTGACTAGTATTTTGTTGAAGATTTTTGTATCCAGGTTCACAAGTGTTATTGGTCTGTAATGTTCTTGTTTGTGGGATCTTTCTGTAGCTTTGGTATCAGGGTTATGCTGCCTTCACAGAATTATTGTTGGAGTATTCCATTCCTTTCTATGCTGTGAAATAGTCTCAGTAGTATTGGAGTTAAATCATCGGTAAGGGTTTGGTAGAATTCTCCAGTGTAGGCATCTGGACCAGGGCTTCTTTTTGATTGTAGTTTTTAGATGACTTTTTCTATCTCTTACTTTGTGATAGGTTTATTAACTTGTTCTACTTCTTCTTGTGATCAATTTTTGATGATATGACTCTAAATATTTGTCCATTTCCTCTATGCTTTCAAATCCATTAAACTACAGTCTTTTTTAGTATTCTGTTATAATACTTTTTATTTCATTTGGGTCTGTTGTGACATATCCATCTCATTTCTTATTCAGGTTATTTGTTTCTTCTCTTGTTTTTCTTTTGTAAGTTAAGCCAATCATTAATTTTGTTGATCTTCAAGAAAACAACTTTTGGTGTTGTTAATTTTTTTTCGATTGTTCTTCTGTTCTCTAATTCATTTAGCTCAGCTCTAATCTTTATTGTATGTTTTCTTCTGGTGCCTGAGGAGCTCCTCTGTTGCTCTCTTTCTAGGTCTTCAAGTTCTAAGGTTAATTTATTGGTTTGAGTCCTTTCTTCATTACAGATATGTGCATTTGTAGAGATAAATTGACCTCTGAGCACTGTTTTTTCTATATCCCGTAGATTCTGGTAGGCTGTGTTTTCATTTTCACTTGATTCCATAGATTTCTTTTTTCATCCTTTATTTCTTCTATCACCCATGGATTTTTGAACAAGGTGATGTTCAGTTTCCATGAGTTAGAATTTCTACCTATTTTTTTTCTCCCATTGATTTTAACTTTTATGGCTTTACTCTCTGAGAAGATGCTGTGCAATAACTGCATGGTTTGGATTTTGTTGAGTTTTGCTTTATGTTCTAACACATGGTCATTCAGGAAAGTGTTCCATGTGCATTGGTGAAGAAGGTGTACTTATCTGTTGAAGGATAAAAAGTTCTGTATATGTTGACGAGGTCTACTTGGTCAATTGTTGCAATAAGATCTGTGTCTTTACTGAGCTTTTTTTCTGGATGATCTGTCCATTACAAAAAGTGGAGTGTTGAAGCCTCCAGCTATTCCTGTGGAGTGATCTATTTCATTTTTCGGCGTTGTCAGTGTTTGTTCGGTGTATTTAGATGCTCTAGTATTGGGTGCATACATACTTAATATTGTTAAGTTCTGTTTACGTATTGAATATTTTAGTAATAAATAGTGACCATCCTTGTCCACTATGGTGGATGTCATGGATTGAATTGTGTCCCCCTAAAAATATGTGTAGCCATGTGGCTGGGCCGTGATTCCCAGTATTTTGTGATTGTCCTCCATTTTGTTATTTTCCTATGCTGTATGTTAAAGGGTTAGGGTGGGACTGTAAATCTCTTCAAAGGATCACCTCCCTGCTCCACTGTAATGGGAGTTGCCCTGGAGTATGGCTTGCACCACCTTTAATCCTTTCATCTTATAAGAGATAAAAGGAAAGCAAAGAAAGCAGAGAATTGGGGACCTCACACCATCAAGAAAGCAGCACCAGGAGAAGAGCGTGCCCTTCAGACCCGAGATTCCTGTACCAATATGCTCCCTGGATAAAGACTGATGCAATATCGGACTTTCCTGCAGAGCCCACGAGGGGAAAAGCCTTCCCCTAGAGCAGACATCCTGAGTTTGGACTTGTAGCCTACCAGACTGTGGAAGAATAAACCATCCTTTGTTAAAGCCATCCACTCTGTGGTATCTCTGTCAGAGCAGCACTAGCTGACTAAAACAGTGGATATTACAATATTTTATCTGTATTTACAGTATTTTATCCAAGATTAGTATTGCCATCCCTGCTCTTCTTTGCACATTGTTAGCTTGGTTTATATTTTTCCACCCCTTGATTTTCAGTTTGTTCATGCATTTGGATCTAAGGTATGCTTCTTGTAAGCAGAACATCATTTCATCCAGGATGTCACTCTCTGCCTCTTTATTGAAGCATTCAGTCCATTTACATTCAGTGTAATTACTGACAGGTATGTCTTTACTGCTGTCATTTTGATGCATTTATTTTTGCATAGTTGATGTTTTCTGTGTTGCTCTTCTTACTCTGTTTTGGGTATTCTCTCTTCATGAGTTAGCATTTCATCTTTTTCAGTGTTGGCTTTGTTGTTGAGACTCCTGCATTATATCCCTTTTTTTGATATGTTGCATTGTTATTATCCTTTGTGGCTACCTCTATCATCGCCCTCACTATTCTAAGTTTAAACCACACTTTTAACTTCTGCATCTCTTTTTAATTTCCTCTCCACCTTAAAGGACTGTAACTACTGTAATATATCACCTTTTCTAGTGCCAGGATGTCAGTTTTTGTGATAAGATCACTGGTTTCCTTCTTTTAGCATTGTAGCTTTGATTGAGCGTTGTGACTTTCCTAAGTGAGTAGGATTCTGGATGCTGTGTCCTGCATTGTCTCCTTAAGTATGCACTTAATGGTTTTGGTTTTCTTAGCTAATAGGTTTTTTAAGTATTTCTTGTTTGTTTTGTTTGGTTTTTACAAATTCTCTAAGCTTTATCTCTAAATGTCTTAATTTTATCTTCATATCTGAGATACAATTTTGCAGGATACGTAATTCTTGGTTGGAAGTTTTTTTCCTTCAAGGATTTGAATGTGTCATCCCACTGCTTTTTTCCAACATTGTTTCTGTCAAGAAGCCAGATGAAAGCCTACAGGGCTTGCCTCTCAATGTTAGCCGTGCTTTTAGCCTCACTGCCTTTAAGAGACTCCCTTTGTGTTTCATTTAACCCATCTTGATTATAATATGTCTTGGTGTCTTTCTTTTGGGGTCTAATTGGTGTTTGATACACTTCTTGGATATCAATGTTCTCTTCGTTCATAATTCCAGGGAAGTTTACAGTCAGAAATTCTACAGCAATACTTCCTGTGTTTTCAGCTATCCCTCTCTGTTCAGGAACTCCAATTATTTGTAGATTATTCCTCTTAATAGAGTCCCATATGTTTCTTAATGCTTCTTCATTTTTAGGATTTCTTTCCTCTGATTTCTCCTCAGAAATGCTGGTGTCAGTTATTCTGTCTTCCAGCTTGCTAACGTTGGCTTCCATTTCTTCAATTCTGCTCCTTTGGCTTTGAATTGAATTGTTTGATTCCATAATTTTATTATTGATCTGCTGGATTTCAGTTTAAAGCTAATAGTTACTATATGCTGATGATTTTGTCAAAGTCTATGAGAAGTTTTAAGATGACTTCAAAATTTTTCTCTCAGTAAGTAGAAGGGAAGAATTGACAATTGTTCACATAGGAAGATCTTAGAAAGAATAGATTTGGGGAGGAAAATCACAGATTTTAAGTTTGAGTTGTTACACTTTCATGTGTGGTAGTCAAGCAGACAAATGAATTTGAATTTATAGTTCAGCTGAGAGATATGGACAGGAAATTTAAATGTGATAAGCAATGAAGTGAGTGTTACATAGATGAAAAACTAAAGATTCCCAGGGACTGAGCTCTGAGGCCAGGAAGATGAGGATTAACCAGCAAAGAAGTCTGAGAAGGAGCAATGTGAATGGAAGACAAGAAATGTGATGTCCTAGAGTTCACTGAATGGATTATATTAAGGAGAAATGTATCTCTCGCCAATGTGTTTAATACTACTGATGGGTCTGCTCTTTTTGGGAACCAGAGGAGACCTAGCTTCCAGGTTTTTGACTAGTTCATGTTAATATTTGAACTGATGTATGCAAACCCCAACAGCCTCTGTGACAGTGTCTCATCAGAGAGACCCCTTCCCCACCTCTGCTTTGGTGAGAATGTTGGTGAATTAAGAATCTAACAAAAGTCACTTAGATTGTTAAACTACATTCCATCCTCTGCCTTCATTATCACCCAGACTGGACTGGCAGGTCTGCATTCCTTTCCCTATCTCTGGAGAATTAAATCAGTTAAGATTTAATTACCTTGGTAATTCACACTGGTAAAATGTAATGGAATCTTATGATGTAATCAAATCTTGTGACTCCTGGTTCTTGTTCTATAACCGTCTTTAGATGCCAACCCCTTTGAAATCTGGCTATAAGAAAACACCAGGAATTTAACACACATGGGACAGTTTTTTGGAGAAGCTATGCATATTTCAGTCCTAAAAGTGACACTTCTACAATTTTTAAACACTTTTGAAGATGTCTTTCTCAATAAATTTTCTCAGTGTAGTACGTTGTTTGATTTCCTGACTACTGCTCCATGGGTGTTGATTGGAGGTCCAAGTGAAATAAAATCCTTGATTACTAATATTTTCTCTGTTTATCATGATGTTGCTTTGGGGGGCAGTTGTGAAGATTTTTGTTCTCTTCAGGTTGAGCTGTAACCCATTCTGAAGGCTGTAGTGTTTGATTTTCATCTGTAAGCACTTGAAATCCTTTGTGCTTTAGAAGTGCAAGGCTGTCCTAGTTATCTTTTTTTCTTGTATGTTAAGAACATCTGTCATTTTGGTGGTTCTGACACTTGAAAAATTGCTTGTGAGGTTTCCTGAAAGTTTATGAGGGCTGGGCCCTTTTTCAGAGGAGCTCCCATTTACCAGCCCTACCAGTGCCACTTCCTTGAAGAGTTCCAGGTACACTGAGGCTGTGGATAACTGGGATAATATTTCTGGAAGAACTGATGTTCTATCGCAAATTTACGAGGAAGTCCTGTTTTCTATTTCTTTCTTTCTTTCTTTTATTTTCCTGTCCATTTCTAGAGTATTTAAGTGCTGTGGCTGTTAATCAGAAAATTGGCAGTTCAATTCCACCAGAGTGCTTCTTAGAAACTCTATGGGGCAGTTCTACTTTGTCCTTTAAGGTCACTATGAGTTGGAATCAACTCAACAGCAGTAGGTTTCTTTGTTTTGGTTCACAGTTCTTTTGAGAGTCAAACCCTCCGGGACACTAGGTCAATACATGGTCCTGAGGATTTTGGACACGGATAAATTCTGGGCCTGTCTTTCATTTCTCTAGCCCTTGCATAGCCCTAAAATTCAATGTTAAGCATTCTCAGTGTCTTTAATGTATCCTTCAAGGATTAGTGGTTTGTTTAGAAATCATGTTTTCTAGCTATAAATATTTTTATAAATATTGAGTGAAAAAAATAAATTTCCATATTCTTCCCTTTCCACTGTTATGTTTTCCCAGTCCCCACTGACACCTGCAATCGGTGGACAATTACTGTGCATATACATATATGCACACTTTTTTGATATGCACATTAAAATATACCGTTTATGGTATATTTTTCAAAACTGTGGACCTGAGGAAACTTCTCTAGTTATGGAACTTAACCCCTTTCACACTGATTTGGATCCAAAACAAAAGCTATTCATTAAATCACAAGTGCTTTGTGCAGTTTGTGGTCAACAACTAACACAAAGAGGGACAGCTGGAACACAGCCAGTGGTACTGTGGAAGACCAGCCTGGGAGTGTGCTTCTATAAAGAGCACAGGCACGAAAGCCTTACAGAGGAATTCTGTTCTGTAACTCATGGATTCCCCGTGAGTCGGAGTCAGATTTAACTGGACTGTAAGCAGCTTTTTTTTTTTTTTTCAGTCGATAGCACAGCATCCGAGTTACTTCTGTATCTTTTCTACTCATAAAATTATCCTTTTGCCATGAGTCAGATCTGACTTGATGTCACCAGACGGGGTGGTAACATTTTTGACTCTTGATGTACATTCGTTAGTTTCAGAAAACTATTGCATACGCAATTTGTTTCAGTTCACTGATCGCTTCACATAGGAGCTTCCAGGCCCAGCCTGGCTGCCCAGATTTTATAAATGACGCCTTTGCCATGTGATCTGAGATGCATCAGGCAGGCAGGGCCAGTAAGATGGTGCCACAGACTCTGTGCCTCAAGTCACTGTTGCTCTGGGCCTCTGGTAAAAATTAAAATTGTTTCACTCCCTCTAGAGTAATGTGTTCATAGAGCTGAAACATTATTTTAAGGTAGAGTGGGAAATGATGGCTACTTGCAAAATGAAACCAATTATGTATTGATATGTAATATCACTAGATGCTGCATAAATGGTATATTTTAATGTGCATATGAAAAGTGTGTGTACATGTATATGCACAGTAATTATCCACTGATTGCAGGTGGCAGTAGGGACATCATGATGACTCAGTCTCCAGCCTCTCTGGATGCAATTCCAGGAGAATGATCACCATCAACTACAAGTCTAGCCGAAGTATTTTTAACAGCAGTGTCAAGAAGGACATTTTAGCCTTGTATCAGCAGAAACCAGGACAGGCTCCTACACGGCTCATCGACAGCATCCTCTTGAGCATCTGGAGTCCCTGATTGATTCAGTGGTGGAGAAACTGGGACAGACTTCACTCTCACCATCAGCAGCTTCCAGACTGAAGATGCTGCAGTTTATTATTGTCAGCAGAATTATACCAAGCCTCCTACAGTGCTTCAGTCTCGAACATAAACCTCCTTCCCAGGACTGCAAGCCTGTGAGTCTTCACACCTGTTAGTCTTCAAGGCCCCAGCTGCTTCCCTTCTGCTCGGCCCGGAACATGCACTCTTACTGTGTCTGTCCCAATGGCCACAATCTTGTCACTAATTCTTAGAGTATTTGTAGGACTCAAGAGAAAATTTTGTGTGGCTTCTTCTGTATCTCCTTTTGTGGTAAATTATAAAAGAAAAATGTTCTAAAAACATCTTAAAAAACTTTGTCAGGAATTTTGATATTACAGGAACTTGCATAATTCAAACGAGTAGATGCCGTGACCGACTTGGGGACTGCCTTGTGTGTTTTATACTCAGAAAGACCAGTTTTCTTTTTCCTGCATCTTATTGAGTCTGGAACATCCCAATTTAATTTCCTAGTTTTCATGGACCTTTTCATTTCTCTGCAAGTACCCCCTACAACTCTGGACTTAACCCATTAGCACAGCTGGGCCCTTCACAATTAAAGTCTCCCTCACAGAAGACAGTGTTCCTCTCTTTCTTTTACTGTCCTTGGATCCTGATTTCCAGCCAAGCTTTCCTGATTGATGTGAATGAAGGCATTTTCCTACCCTAAACTCCCACTTCACTACCCTTTTCTCCTCTATTTCTTTCAGTGGTTCTCATTCTTTCAAAGGCCAGTTTCTAATTCCTTAACCCTGTCACTCTGAAGGTATGTCACAGCTTTCCCATGTTCTTTTCTTTCTTTTTTTTAATTAGTTGTCAATTCCTTTTGAAATTATCCCTTAGGCACCCAAGTTTAATTCAGGGGTGGAAAGAATTCATGGTTCCTTCTTGTTGTTAGTTGCGATCTTGTGGGCTCCTGACTCATAACAACCACATGTACAGCGGGAGGTGGTCATAATGATCCACAGAATTTTCATGACTGATCTTTCAGAAGTACATCACCAGGCCTTTATTTGTAGTGTGTACTAGTCTGAAAATGCTGCTAAGGCTCTCTCAGTGTCACAGTAACACACATAGAGGAAATGTGGTCTCTGAGGACTATAGGTCCCTGCTCAGATTTATGCTGATGGAAGCCCAAGTAGTGTTTCCAGTCAGTGTAGATGATATTCTGACCGACCCAGCACCCAATGGACACTTTCTCAGCTTGAGAGATAGCCAAAGACTTTGGTACCTACTGTGGAGGTTCGGCCTGCTGAACCCTAAGAGTACACTGGCATGTGAGGATGACCAGCGGTGCTGTGCAATCAGGGAGAGAAGTTATATCAAACCAAAAGGATCTCCAGCTGACACAAGTGGATCAACTTGTGTGGCTTGTAGTATTTATTTCATATCTCATTTCAAGTTATAGACCTATTAGAGTAGGATGTTCCCTTTGAGAGAAATCTCCACCTCTGGATTCCATCTTACCTGGGATATAGCAAAGCAGGAGCCTGAGCATCTGGATAGTTTCTCCATATTTCAGCTTTTCTTTGTGTGATGTTGCTAGCCTACATCCTCCAGAAAAGACTCTTTCACAGTATTTTTTTTTAATTTTTAATTTTGTTTTTGTTGTTGAGAATACAGATAGCAAAATATACACTAACGCAACAGATTCTTTACTTTTTAGTTTTCTATGTGGCTCAGATCAGCAGGACTGAGTTCAGCACAAGCTGTCAATGAGGCACATTTACGCAAAGAACCATAGAGTATAATAGTGAAATTCTTACCACACAGGGTTGGCAATAAAAATTTCGTAAGCTGTTCTTTCCTTACTTTTTTTTTCTTCCTCTCCCTTTCCTTACTTTTTAAATATGGCAGTATTGTTTGAATATGACAAATAGTATTTCATATATCCCTTGGTAGAAATAATTATAAAAAAAAGTAAAATGACAATTTTACTTTGTCTGTTGCAGCTGCTTAAGATCTTTGGGCAGTACAGTTAGTTTGGGATCAACCACTAACCTAAAGGTTGAGAGCTGGATCCCACCTAGTGACACTGCGCAAGAAGACCAAGCGGTTCACTTTCACGAAGACTACAGCTTAGAAGCCTTATGGAGCTCAGTTCTGCTCTGTAACAGACGTGGTTGCCATGAGTTGAAATCAACTCAGTGGCAACAGGTTTGTTTTTGTTTGGTTATAACTCCTAGGAATAGAAACATATTCTTGAAAAGAAATTATTGAAACTATTCGTGTAGAAATTACAATAATGTTCACTTCACAGACTCAACATCTTTGCAAACAGAAAGACAATAGTGGAAGTCTGCAATATCTAATGTCCCATGACTGGTGTCCTGTCATGGTGGAATAAGTATGAATTTCCACTGTCTATCTGTGGTGGTGGGATCATATACAGTTTTTTTCTCCAATTTGATGTGGACTGTGTTTACGCCAGCTGTTTTTTTGCACATTTTCTATACCATGCTCCCTGGATTTTCCATCAAATCTGCAAGTCATCTGATAATCATTTCATTTCCTGTTTAAGTTAGATTCAGTTTCTCTCTTTTTCAGCCCAAAGTTGTGACTGACAAAAATGTTTCTGTATTTAACACTGTTAGATCTGCATTAAAGTTTCTTCTTCTTGAAGATTTAAGGCTATAACAACTGTCTTATATTTTCAAGTTTTTGAAAATCCGAAAACTAAATCTCATTACCGTATTCTTTAGCCTTCTGTGTATAAGTGACCTGATACAACTAAAATGTTCCTTCCTTGGTTAACTTTTTATGATATATTGATTAAAAATGTATTTGTGTGAGTTACTCTTCTGGCTACTAAAATTATATTAATCTTGGGAGGCAATTTAAGTTGCAAGCCTTGCTCTCAAGATTATAATTGGAATGGGAACAAACACTGATAGAAGAATGCCACAAAAAATGCTAAATTTGACATAGAAGATGCACATATGAGGACAGTCAAGGAGGACTATCTAAGTTTCAATACTTGAAAGCTTGGGGGCTAGGGTTGGGTGGCAGCATGGTTGCCATCCACCTGATGCATCAGACATATGGAGGGTAGGTGGCTGGCATGCAAGCATTTGTTAATACTTCAATGTTCCATACCAGTTTGGGCAAGGGGTGAATGTGCTACGACGAGGTGCATGCATGGTGGTGTAGTTAAAACCATCCATTGGATTGAAGGCAGGGTGCGTGATGGTTGAGTGTGTGAGCGCACAAGAGTGCCTGGCAGATCCAATTGCCAACGTTTTGGTTAGCAGATGTAGCACTTAACCTCTATGCAACCAGGGTTGGACAGGACCATAAAAAAAAAAGGGCACACCAGTCAAAGTACAAGGACTAAAAGGCAGGAGTCGACAGGAAAGGTTGAATGGGGAAGCCAAGACTGAGATGTGAAAATGTTTCCATGTTGTTGTGTTATTAACAAATGCCGTGAAACCATATATGTACTTATTGTTTAATGAGAAATTAGTTTGTTCTGTTAATGTTCATCTAAAGTTCAATAAAGGAAAAAAAAAAAGAAATGAGATGATGCTATAACAGACCAAACTGAACTAAAAAAAGATCATAACAGAATAGTATGAAAAAATGTAACAGATTTGAGAAACTAGAGGGAATGGAAAAACTTCTAGAAAAAGCAAAATCCTTTGCTGTTAAGTCAATTCTCAATCACAGTAACCCTAGAGGACAGAGCAGAATTGCCCCATAGAGTTCCCTGGTGGATTTGAACTGCTGATCTTTTGGTTAGCAGCCACAACACTGAACGACTATGACACCGTGATTTCCAAGAAACTCATTATAGAAAGTATTATCTTACCGAAATTAACAGAAATTGAGATTGAAAATTGTAATAGACCTATAATGACAGAAGAGACACAAGATGTAATAATAATAACAATAAATCTCTGAAACAGTAATAAAAAGTTAAAAGCCCTGGGCTGTTTCAATAGAGAATTTCAGTTTCAATAGAGAATTCAGAGAGGAGTTCATTTGGGAAGGAGTACCTTCTAATTCGTTCTATGAAGCCAGTATAATCCCAATACTGAAATCATGTAAAGACACCATAAAATAAAAAAATAAAATTACAAACAAATATCTTCCATGAACATAGCTACAAAATTTCTCAAGAAAATTTCAGCCTATAGAATTCAACAGAGTATTTGAGTAATTACATACTACGGCCAAGCAGGATGCCTACCAGATATGCAAGAAATATTTGACATTAGACAATCAATTATGTAACCCACCACATAAATAGAACTAAAGAAAGAATCACAAGATCATCTCAATCAACACAGAAAAAACATTTGATAAAGTCCAAAATTCATTCTGGGTAAAAGCTCTCAGTAAAATAGGAATCGAGAAAAATTCCTCAACACAATAAAAGGCATCTAGATGGCAGTAGATTTAGGTATATAAAATCAATAGCTTGCATCATTTTCTTTATGAAGTGGCTGAAAGCATTCTCCCAGAGAAAGGAAACAAGATAAGGATGTCCTTTATTATGATACCTTTTTAACACTGTGCTGAAAGTCCTGTCCTATGAGACCCCTTGTGTCACTGAAGGGGCACCAAATCTTTGAAAAACACAAAAGTAGACTTTACTGCAATCTAGAGAAGCAAGAAGCTCAGAGATTGAGCCTCAAATCACAGTCCCTGTGGTCGGAGATTCTAGGACAATTAGAGGGTTCAAGATGTGGAATTTATATGTAATTCATGAAGTGTCTTGAAATAGTCTTGCAATTTCAGGAATTAATTAGCACGCATAGGGATGAGATGCAGAGTGTGATATGCCTGTCGGAGCTTGGACTTTTTGTGAGGGGAAGGGAAGAAATATGATACATGGAATTTACCTAAGGACAGCTTCATGGCTTATAGCACGTAATTGATTGAAAGGGAGTGGCAGCTGTAGGTGGTTAAGTGACCATGAGCAGAGAAGCAGTAAGGCCACCTTGGGGTGTTATGTAAAATACTTTATCAGAAGGTCACAGGGTCCTGGTGTGATGCGAGGAGTCAGAAAGTTTAATCCTGCCAGTTATATTTCAGAGGGGGCAACAGGATAAAACTAATAGTTACAACATGTAGATGATTTTGTCAAAGTCTATGAGAAGTCTCAAGATGACTTCAAAGTTTTTCTCTCAGTAACTAGAAGGTCAGAGCTAACAATTATTCAGACAGGAAAGACCTTGGAAGAGTCAATTTCAGGAGGAAAACCATGGATTTTGAGTCTCAGTTGTGTGTTAGACTTCCACTTGGAATAGTCAAGGAGATAACTGAATTTGAACTTAGAGTTCAGCTGGAGATTTATGTCTGGTAAACAATGAAATGACTGTTGCATAGACGAAGAGCAAAAGATGACCAGGGACTGAGCTTTGAGGTAGGGGAGATGATTGGCCAAGTGCCAAGTTCCGTCGAATCAGAGCCGGATTAGGAACCAGCAAGGAAGTCAGAATGAGCAGAGTAGATCCAATACAAGAAGTGTGACTTTCTGGAGTTCGGTGAATAGCCCGTATTAAGGGGGAGTATGTCACCAACATGTTTACTACTACTGATGGATCTGCTCTCCTTTAGAACCAGAAGAGACTCAACTGCCAGGTTCTTAACTATTTCATGTCAACATTTGGACTGATAAAAACAAACAAACCCCAACAATCTCTGTGGCAGTGCCTAGTTAGAGAGACCCTTTCCCCATCTCTGCCTTGGTGAGAGGTTTATGTGTGGAATCACATTATCACGAGATGATCTCTTGAGTTTGGAACACATAGTAATTTGTTGTTGCTGCTTTTGAGTCAGAAGTATGCAAGGTTGCTCAGCAGGTGATGAGTGTGAACTTAATTGGGGCCAGGGATGGAGGAAGGGGGTCTTACTCTGGACTCAGTTTCTCCTTCTCGGTCTTAGACTTTTGTGGGTTTAATTGGCTTTTCTCCCCCTGTCTGGGCAAAACAGCAGTGGCAGGAGTCACAAGCAGTCCTCCCTCTGGTAGGCTTATTTGCAGCCATCACACGTTGGTCCCTAGCTTAGCCTTGGTGCCATTGAACCACTGAGGTCTGAGATTAATTGCAAGGAGCTTCTTTCCCTCCCACAGAGATATACAAAGAGAAATCAGTTTGGTAATTATTCTGTCTCCTGGTACCCTCCAGAGTTGCTCCAGTGCTGGTAGAAACTGGGCCAAGGGGCTATTTCCCCCAATATGGATGGAAAAATCATTTTCACACAGTGTGCCCTGGCTCCAGACAGATGCTTCTCTTCCTAAGAATGAACATTGAGGAGAAGAGAGAGGTGGGCAGACAGACAGAGGTGGTCTTGCAGGTGATGGGCTTAGGTGGGGTAGGGTACAGGGGACAGTCATTTGAGTCCAGATGATGCTAACTGAAGGGTGTAAATGGCGATGAGATGGCTTTGCCCACTCTGGTGATTAGTTAATATTGGCTGACACCTTGGCTGTGTTTTTTGTCATTCAGATCCATGGTGCCAGCCAGGCATCTTCCTGCAAAGTAGGTATTTCTTTGCTTCTGGGTTCATTAGGTTCAACTCAGTACTCAGATCCAGAAAAGAACAATTAAGATGAAGAAAGAAAGGAAGAAAAAAAGCTCAATAGATCTGAAGACTCAGCACCTTGGGATTCATTTTCTTAATTGCTTTTACACCTCTGAGCTGTAACACAAGGAGGTTTGAGTGAAGATGAGCTCCTGAAACTTGACCAAGATTTCAGGGAGCCCTCACCTGAGGGAATTTAGGGAGGCCTCACAGCTCTGGGACTTCAGAAGGAACAGATCAGAGAAGACAGGACTGTGGGCCAGACGGATTTTTCAGGAATCAGCTAGAAGACTGACTACTTAGAAACACGACTCTGTGGTTTGATTGCTGTCCCATCTTTTCCTCCTCTTCTTTTTGCTGTAAAGAGATCATTCCTCCCCAAACCAACAAATTTCCATGAAGATATAATATTCACTTGAGAAACACACAGATTTTCAGAGCTGAAAATATGATGTGTGTGTGTGTGTTTTAATAATCTGTCAGTACACAAAGCAAGTCATCCAACCCATGGGAGGAAAAAAGAAGATCTCAAATGTCTATATTTTCATCTACTTCATGACAAATCTGTCCTTTTTGTAGATCTCATTTTTTTCCCCCGAAATAAGATGCTTGTTACTTCCTGAGCTGTATTTTCTGAGGCAGCTATACTATACACATATCTTATAACATTTTTTAAAAAAAGTATTGCCTTTAGAAAACAAGTTATTTTCCAATGATGTGCTGACACTGATGATGGTTAGAGTGAAATGATCCTCTAATACACTGCCACTGAATAGGAAAGGCAACCCATCAGTGAGAGAGGAGTGTGGTGAATGAGAATCTTAGAAGTCTTCCCGGGTAAAGCAGTATCTCAGCTCAGTGTTGAGGAGGCTTTCCTTGACAGAGATTCTCTGTCAAGGAGACAGCCACAGATTTTGAAGCCTGTGTTATTGCCATCTGCTGGTAGAGTACTCCAGTGTGTATAAGGAACAGTCAAGCCAAATAGCCTAACTGTGACAAGTGTACAGGTCTGTATTGAATGCAACACTTTTTTTTTTTTTTGTATGTATCCGACTCGACGGCACTTGGCTTGGCTGTGTTAAGACAGTAGTTGTGAATAGAAGGATTGTTCTGGGAGGAGAACTCCATTTCTGGGTTTGCTAACATCCTCTCACCTAGAACAGAGAACATCAGCCTGAGGATCTGGAAGGTGTCATTATCCTGCAGTATCCCTCTCTTAAGATGTTTCTCGTGATCCACCCTCCAGAAAAGCAAGCATTTATGAGGTTCGGCTCAGCAGAGCTGAAAAAACATGAATTTGTATCAAGGAGACATTTATGTCAGGAGCCCGGGAGTATGACAGTGAAAGTCTTAGACCACAATACTGTGGTAAACAAACAAACAACCTCAGAGGGAGTTTTCTTCTTGGTTACTTTTTGAATATGGCAGTAATGGACAACAGTTTCTTGGATTTACTACTCAAAACTAAGAATTACCTAGCAGTCTTTAGCAAATGTTTTGTGCTGGACTGCTAACTGAAAGATTGTTATTTGAATTCATCTGTGGGGCCTTGAAAGAAAGGCTTGGTGATTAATTTCTTTAAAATTAAGAAAGCATTTGCTGTTGAGTTGATTGTCAATTATGGTGAACTAATGTATGTCAGAGTAGAACTGTGATTTATAGGATTTTGAATGGCTGGTTTTTCAGAAGTAGCTTTCCAGGGTTTTATTTTTTTTTTTCCTTGTTTTGAGCTCATTTTTGGTATTCTAGGAGAAGCAAATGTTAATGGTACAGTATAACTTCTTATATAATTCATCTTTTTATTTGTCGTTGTTGCTTCATGTGGGAGGATAAACCATGTCCTTGTTATTTCATCTAGCCTACAAATGGAAGTCTCCCTTCCAGTGAATGTTATGGTTTCAGAAATTCTGTTTCTGCCTTGAAGAAATTCGTTTGGTTCCTTGGTTCCTTTTCAGATCTGAAGTGTCCTTTTTTAGTTTGTGGTACCTTGCATATAATTTCATGTTTGCCTTTTATTGCGTTGAATTGCTGTCATGCTGAGATTCGAAGTAGGAGCAGAACTTCTTCCATTTTCTATAGTTCCTATTGCATCATGTTTGTATTCCTGTCTTATTCTTGTTTTTTTCAGGTCAGTGCTAACTCACAGTGAACCTACGTACAACAGAATGAAGCCCTCTCTGGATGAGCACCATCCTCACAGTAGTTGTTGTACTTGAGCCCATTACTGTAGCCACTGTGACAATCCATCTCGTTGAGGGTCTTCTTTTTCTGTGATCTCAACTTTACCAAACATGACCCCCTTTTATTGAAGTGGTCCACCTTGATAACATGCCCAAAGTAGGAGACACAAAGTCTTGCCATCCTCCCTTTTAAGCAGTATTCCAGCTGTGCTTCTTTTAAAGCAGATTTCTTCATTCTTTTCATAGCCCATGATACGTTCATCACCATAATTTGTTGGTATCAATCCTTATTCAGTCTTCCTTATCATTCTGTAACTTTCTCATTCATATGAGATGCTTGAAAATACCATCACTTCTAACAAGCACATTTTAGTACTAAAAGTGACACTCCTCCATTTTTTAAAATACTTTTAAGATATCTTTTGCAGCAAATGTGCCCAGTGTAATATATTGTTTGATTTTTTGACTACTGCTTCGTGAGTGTTGATTGTGGGTCTAGTAAAATGAAATCCTTGATCACTTCAATACTTTCTCCATTTATTGTGATGTTGATTTTGGTGAAATTGTGAGGATTTTTATTGTCTTCATGTTGAGTTGTGATACATAGTGAAGGCTGTAGTTTTTGGTTTTCATCAGTAAGCATTTCCAATCCCTTGTACGTTCAAAATACAAGATCATCCTAGTTGTTTTGTTTATGTCAAGATTCTCTGTTGTCTTGGTAGTATTGGACCTTGAAAAAATTGTCTGTGAGGTTTCCTGAAGATTTCTGATGGTCGTGCCCTCTTCCAGAGGAGCTCCCATTTACTGGGGCTACCAACTGGGCTTCCTTGAAGAGTTCCAGGCACACAAATGCCATGAAATTCCTGGGAGAGTTGGTGTTTTAATGTAAATTTAAGAGGAAATTCTGTTTCTTTCTTTGTTTGTTTTCCCTATCCATTTCTGCCATGAATCTTGAGCCCCAGAATCAGTTCCTATTTCCTGATTCACACTTCCTTTGAAATTCAAGCCCTGCTGGACTCAGCTTCAACACAGGGTTCATGAGAATTTCAACGAAGCTAAATTCTGGGCCTGTCTTTTACTTTTCTAGCCCTGAATAGCCCTGAAATTCAATCTTAAGCATTAGCAGTATCTTTAAAGTATCCTTACAGATAAAAGCATCTTCAGAACACAAGATTTTCTAGTTACAAATTTTTATAAAAATTGAAGCAAAATTTCTCATATTCTGCCCTTTCCTTTATTGTATTTTTTACAGTTTTACAGATCTATTGTTTTGAGAAAATCTGTCTATCACTTATGGAACCTAAACTCCTTTAACACTCTTTTTGAGTCAAAACAGAAGCTATTCATTACAAAATAGGTGCTTTGTGCAGCTTATGATCAGCTGCTCACCTGACGATAGGCAGTTGGAACACAGAGAGTGGTAGTATAGAAAAAAAGCCTAGTTGTATGCTCTCTAAAGAATACAGCAAGAAAACCTGGTGGAGGGGTTCTGCTCTCTAATACATGGATTCTTCAGGAGTCAGAGTTAGGATTGATCAGAATGTGTTTTTGTTTTGTTTTGTTTTTCAATTCATAATTCAGCTTCCAAGTCACTTCTGTGTCTTTTCTAGTCATAAAATTAAACTTTCTGTGGTAATGTTTTTGACCCCTGATGTATATTGCTTGATTTCAGAAACCATTGCCTACATAATTTGCTTTGAGTTTGCTGTCTGCTTTGCATAAGCCCGTCGAGGCCAAGGCTGGCTGCTCATATTTTATAAACGTGGCTTTTGCCATAGGAGCTGAGCTGCGTGAGGCAGGCGGGGCAGCAAGATGGTGTCACAGACTCTGTTCCTCATGTCCCTGTTGCTCTGGGCCTCTGGTGAGAATTCAAAGTGCTTCAATCCTTTTAAAGTAGTATGTTTGTAGAACTGAAAAATGATTTTAATCTACAGTGGGAAATGATGACTGTTTGCAAAATGGAAGCAATTATGTGCTAATGTGTAGTATCCCACAATGTTGTTGCATACATGGTATATTTTAATGTGCATATGAAAAAAGTATGTGTATACATATATGCATGGTAATTGTCCACTGCTTACAGGTGTCCGTGGGGACATAGTGATGACCCAGTCTCCAGCCTCTCTGGCTGCAACTCCAGGACAAACAGTCACCATCAACTGCAAGTCTAGCCAGAGTGTTTTTAACAGCGATGTCAAGAAGGACATTTTAGCCTGGTATCAGCAGAAACCAGGACAGCCTCCTAAACTGCTCGTTTATCGTGCAACTAGCCGGGCATCTGGGGTCCCTGACCGGTTCAGTGGCAGTGGGTCTGGGACAGCCTTCACTCTCACCATCAGCAGCTTCCAGGCTGAAGATGCTGCACTTTATTACTGTCAGCAGTATCGTTATACTCCTCCCATGGTGCTTCAGCCTCGAACACAAACCTCCTCCCCAGGGCTGCAGGCCTGTGAGCCTTCACTGCCCAGCTACTTCCTTTCAGCTCAGCCATAGACACACACACTTCCTCTATCTGTCCCAAAGGTCACAAACTTGTAGAGCATTTATAGGACCCAAGAAAAAATTTTGTGTTTCTTCCTCTGGATCCCTTTTATGATAAATCATTAAAGAAAAATGCTCTAAAAATTTCTTATGGAATTTGCCAGGAATTTTGATATTCCAGGATCCTGTGTGATTGAAACGGATAGATCCCATGAGTGACTTGGAGAAGGGGCTAGTGTGTTTTACACTCAGAAATATTTGTTTTCTTTTCCCTGTGTCTTATGACGTCTGGAACACTGCCGTTTCACGTTCTAGTTTTCCTGGACATTTTCATTTCTCTGCAATTACCCTTCACAACTCTGCACATAACCTAACAATACAGCTGGGCCTTTCACAACTAATGTCTCCCTAACAGAAGATAGTGTTCCTCCCTTACTTGTACTGTCCATGAATCCTGTTTTCCAGCCAAGCCTTCCTGGCTGATATGAATGAGTTTGCTTTCCTGCTTCAACCCCGTTTCACTGCTCTTTTGTCCCCTTTCCATTGTTTTCAGTGACACTCATTGTTTCAAAGGTCAGTCTCTAACTCATTAGCCCATTGCTCTAGAAATGTGTGACAGCTTTCCCATGTCCTTTTCTTTTTTTTAGTTAGTTGTCAGTTCCTCTTGAAATTTATCCCCTGGGTACCAAATGTAAATTAGTGATGGAAGGAATTCGTTGTTCTTTGCTACAGTCAGTTGGCATCTCTTGGGCCCCTGACTCATGACAACCACATGCACAGCGGGATCTGATTGTTTTGACCCAGAGGGTTTTCATGACTTTCACAAGTACATCATCAGGTCTTTCTTTCTAGACTGTGTTAGTCTGAAAGTGTGCTGAAACTTGTTCAGTGTCACAACACACATGGAGGCAGTTTGGTAAATGAGGCACATAGGTCCCTACTCCAGTTCATGCTGATGACTGCCCAAGTAACATTTCCTATCAGTGTAGATGAGACTGACCGTCCCAGCAGCCAGTGGAGACTTTCTCTCCTGGGGAAACTGCTAGAGATTCTGGCACCTACTTTGAAGGATCTGCTGACTGGAACCTAAGATGACGGGCGCATAAAGATGATTCAGCGATGCTGTGCAATCAGGAAGAGGGAAAACCAAATGAAAGTCATCTCCAGCTGGATTAGTGGACAGACTTGTGTAGGTTGTAGCATTTATTTTATATCTCATTTCAATTTGTACACCTATCTGAGTAGGAAGATCACTCTGGAGAGAAAACTCCATCTCTAGGTTCCGTCTCACCTGTGACACAGCAGGGAAGGAGCCTGAGCATCTGGATGGTGCCTCTGTCCTGCGGTTTCTCCTAGTATGATGTTGATGAGGTTCCACACTTTCGGAAAGGCTCTCCTTCCTAGATTTTTTTTTTCCAGTGTTTCCTTCTGCTTCGGTTGAGAATATAAACAGAAAAAGTTAAACTGATGAGTTTCTATCCTTTCTGACTTTTTACGAGGTTCAGTCAGATTACCGTGGTTGAGCTCAGAGTTGGGTGCTGCAAGGGGGATTTACGCAAAGAACCATGGAGCATAATGATGAACTTCTTAGAGCACAGCCGTGTGATAAATGATGTGGTAGACCGAGCTTTCTTACTCTTAGAATATGACAGTATTGTGTGAATACATAAAATGTATTTTTGTGGATTCTTCGATGGAAATAGTTTTAATTTAGTTTCCCTGTTGTAGTTTGTAAAGTTCCATAGGCATTACGAATACTCCGGGCTGGGCTACCAATCTAAATGTTGACAGCTGGAACTCAATCAGTAGGGCATCAGAAAAAAGGCTGAGTCATCTTCTATGAAGTTTATAGCCCAGAAAACCCTATGGAGCTCATGTCTGCTCTGTAACGTGTGTGGTTGCTATGAGTAGTAATCAGCTCAGTGTAATAAGTTTGATTTTGGTTGGTCACAATTTCTGAGACTGGAAAAAAAATCCTTTTTATTGTACTTAAAGTGGTAGCTTACAGTTCAAGTTCTTTTCTCATTTAAAGTTCGTTGTTGTGTGATCCTAGTTGCTCTGCCTGTAATGCATGGGACAATTCATGTTTCCTGTCAGTGTAGACAGGAGTCCGATAGGCCCTACAACCAAGAAATAGTTTTTCTCCTCAGGAAACAGCCAGAGTTTTCTTACCACCCTGGATTTTCTGTCCATTGAGCCAGCTTCTATCCTATTTGACCTTCTCATCTTGCTTTCAGACAGAAGCTGTTCATTTCATCCCATGTATCTACTTAAACTAGGAGCCACACTCTTCATGTGTATCACCTACTGTCTTATAGCCCAGTCTGGCCTGTGTCTGAAGAGTTGGTTTGTGGAATGGTTTCAGTTCTGTGCTAACAGAAAGTCTGGGGCCATGTCATCCAGGGTTGCTCCAATCTCAGTCTGATCATTAAGTCTGGTCTTTTTTACTAGAACTTGAGTTCTGCACATCACCTTTTTTCCTCTTCCAGTGAGGATGCTGTTGAGTATTCTGTCACGGTGGTAATTTCTACGGCTGGCTACCTCCTAGTTCTTCTTGTTTCAGCTGTTATAGTGATGTCTCTCATCATCTGGCAGACTAATCTAGGGTTGTTCTGATAGCAATTGGCTGGATTCCAAGAGAGGAATTAAAAGCATCTAAGACATAGTGAAGCCTAGGCACAATACTGGCTCAATCTGCCTTTTGCTGCATGGTATCTATCAATACAATTTACAAGAGAAGTTCATGGCCAAGAATAGGGAAAAATAGCCCCTGCCTCTTTGTAGGGTGAATTAGGAAAGTTATAATAAAATAGCACGGCTATGAGAAGGGATGAAACATGGGAGGTATTTTGCAAGTACTCTAAAATAGATGATGATAAAGGCTACCTGTTCTAATGTAACTTCTACATTTTTAAGCACTTTTTTTTTTATTTAACATGACTGAGTGAAAATGTACATTCCCGTATAAATTTACATGCTCACCTATGTACAGCTTCTACTGCTCTCCCTGTCCAGTGACAGCACACTCTTCCTCTCTGTTCCATACATGTCTCATCCTCCCAACAGCCTCCTTTCCCCTCCTCTCGGTCCACTCTCCTTCCTCCAGCCAGAGGTCAGCAGGATGATATCCTATAGATGTATAGAACCATAAAGTGCATCCAATATATGGTCACTCTGCATTGCCAAGTCCAATCCATTCCTGTCCAAAGAGTGGACCTTTGTTATAATTTATGGGTAAGGGCAGCATCAGGGCCGGGGGCCATGCTCTCAGGGGAACCCCGAAACCACTGGACCATCAAATGAGGTCTTTTAGTGGAGATCTCAGGATGCACCTCTTTTTATTCTTGTGTTGCCAGTGAGACTCCTCTCTGTGAGCTCCATCTTGGCTATCACTGGTGGTGGCCGGACACCATCTGGTTCTTCCAGTCCCAAGTCGATGTAGGCATCCACTCTTGTGGGTCTCTCTGTCTTCTAGGTTGTCTTTACAGCATGTCATTTTGGTCCTCGGTGAGCATCCATTCCTGCTGAATTGGGACCATTTGCTGTGTCCTTGGATGGCAGCTTGGCAGCTTTTAAGACCCCAGACGCCACTCACCAATGTGGGGTGCAGAGAGCTCTCTTAGCAAAACGCTAGTCGTGCCAATTGACCTCGATTTTGCCTAAGAGCATGGTCCCCTGCCCCCTGCCCCAGCTACTCTGTCCTTGCAATATTGGGTTAAAGATGGAAGGAGTACTCAAGTTATGCTGAAGTCCACTCAATGTTGTTCTTGTTTCTAATGTGTGCTATCACTGCTTTCTTCCAACCAGATTTCTAGCAACTATCTAAGCTAGACCCTCTCCATCCCCCTCTCTCCCTCCCCTCCCTTGCAGCTGTCAAAGAGTCTTTTCTTCTATACACAAGTCTGTTTTTGAGGTCTTATCGTAGAGGTCTCATATAGTATTTGTCCCTTTGTCACTGACTACTTTCACTCAACATAATGACTTCCAGTTGAAACCGGGTTAGGAGATGTTTCCTGGAATCACCGTTATTCTTTATCATTGCGTAGTGCTCATTGAGTATATGTACCATAGTTTACCTATCCATTCTTCTGTTGGTGGGCATCTGGGTTGATTCCATCTTTTTGCTATCGTGGACCGTGCTGCGATAAACATTCAGGTGCATGTGTCCATTGGTGTGAAAGGCCTTGATTCTGTAGGATATATTCCAAGTAGTGGAATTACTGAGTCAAATGGTATATCGATATCCATTTTTTTAAGGAAGTGCCAGATTGCTTTCCAAAGAGTTTTTAAAGCACTTTTAAAGATTTTTTTTTCAGTAAATTTGTTTGAGTTCTTGACTAGTGATTCCCTGGTGTTGATTATGGGTCCAATTAAAACAAAATCCTTGATTAGGTTGATATTTTCTCTATTTATCATGATGTTGCTTTTGGTGAAATTATGAAGATTTTGATGTTCTTCATCTTGGGTTGCAATCTATTCTGAAGACTATAGTTTCTAGTTTCCATCTTTGAGCACTTCCAATCCTTTGCACTTTCAAATTGGGAGTTTGTTCTAGCTACCTTATTTTCTTGTATATCACGAATCTCTGTTGTTTTGGGGATATCGGTGCTTGAAAATTTCCTGAGATATCCTAAGAATTTATGATGTATGTGTCCTTTTGCAGAGGAACTCCCATTTGCTAGTCCTACACAGTGTGCTTCCTTGAATAGTTCCGGGCACACCAAGGACGTGCATACCATGAATGACATTGTTAGAAGACTTGGTGTTCTGTCACAAGTTCAATGTTAAATCCTGTTCTTTTTTTTTTAAATTTTCCATTCTGTTTCTGGATTGAATACAGACCTATCTAGTGAGTTCCAAGTTACTGGTTCACACTTCCTTTGACAGCCAAACTCTCCAGACCCCTGGCTTGATATAGCATCCTTGAGGATTTTCAACAAGGGTGAATTCTGGGCCTATCTTCTATGTTTCTAGCCCTTGCATAGCCCTGCAATTCAGTCTCAATCATTGGCAGTGTCTTTAAAGTATCCCTCAGGATAAGTGCTTCTTCAGAATACATACATTTTTTAGCTATATTTTTTTAAGTAATAATTTCAGCAAAACCTTCCCTTTCTTTTGTTATGTTTTCTCAGTATATTTTTGTTATTACAATTTTTCAAATCTGTTGTTTTGAGGGAACTTTTCTACTATTTATGGAACTTAAACCCTTTTGTTATTTAAAACAGAAGTTAATCATTAAAATCATAGGTGCTTTGTGCAGTTTCTGGTCAGCTACTACCCTCAAGATGGGAAGTTTGAACACAACCAGTGATACCATAGAAAAAAATCCTAGTTGTATGCTCTATGAAGAATACAGGTAAAAAAAAAAAAACCCTGTGGAGGAAGGAGTTCTGCTCTGTAACACATAGATTCTCCATGACAGTTGGAAATGAATAGACTACAGTTTGTTTTTTTAAGTTGATAGTACAGCTTCTAAGTCACTTCTGTATCTTTTATAGTTATAAAATTATGCTGTCTGTGTTAATGATTTTGACTCTTGATGTGTAGATGTGTATAGGTTGGTTTCAGAACCCATCACACATGTAATTTGCTTTCAATTCACCAACTGCTTTGTGTAGGCTCCTACGGGCCCAGGCTGGCTGCTCAGATTTTGTAAATGGTACCTCTGTCTTGTGAGGTGAGCTGTGTCAGGCAGGCAGGGTCAGCACGATGGTGAGACAGACACTGTCCCTCATTTCTCGGTCCCATTCCTCTGGTCCTCTGGTAAAAATTAAAATTGCTTAACTTCTTCTAGGGTAATGTAGAATTAAAAAATGATTTTAAGCTATACTGGGAACGATAACTATTTGGGTAGTGGAGTCAATTATGTGCTGATATGTAGTATAGTATCATTAGATTTTATTGCATACATGGTATATTGTAATGTGTATATGAAAACAGTGTATGTATATTTGTGTTCATGGCAATTGTCTACTCTGATTGCAGGTGTCAGTGGATGTATTGTGATGACCCAGTCTCCAGCCTCTCTTGTTGTATCTCTAGGACAGTCACCATCAACTGCAAGTTTAGCCAGAGTAACTTTGACAGTGACTACTTATGCTGGAACCAACAGAAACCAGGACAAGCTCCTAAGCAACTCATCCCCAGGGAAAGCAAACAGGAATCTGGTGTCCCTGACCAGTTCAGTGGCAGTAGTCTGGGACAGCCTTCACTGTCACTATCAACAGCTTCCAGGCTGAAAATGTTGCAGTTTATTATTATTTTCAAGGTTATAGCACTCTTCCCACAGTGCTTCAGCCTCAAACACAAACCTCTTCCTCAGGGCTGCAGGCCTGTGGGTCTTCACTGCCCCAGCTGCTTCTTTTCTGCTCAGCCCAGAAAGAGCAGACTTCATCTGTCTACCCCAAAGGCCACATCTTCTCAAGAATTCTTAGAATATTGGAAGGGCTTGGGAGGAAACTAAGGGGTATAGCTTTTCCTGGATCTCCTTTCGTAGGAAATTATAGAATAAAGACACTCAAAAAATTGCTTAGACTTTGTCAGGCACTCTCATATCACAGGAACCTCCATGTTTCACACTGATGGATCACATGACTGACTTGGCAAAGGGCCTAGAGTGTGTTTTATATCCTGAAAGATTAGTTTTGCTTTTCCTGTGTCTTATTGACTCTCGAACATTGCCACTTTATGTTCTTGTTTTCCTGAATTTTTTTCTTTCTCTTCAATTCCCCTTCACAAATCTGGACCTAACTTAGTATGAAAACTGAGCCCTTCACAGTTAAAGTCTCCCTCACAGAAGACAGTGTTCCTTCCTTTTTTTTTCCTTCCATGGATCCTGTTTTCCAGTCAAGTCTTCCTCGCTGATGCAACTGAAGGAGTTTTCCTGTTCTAACCTCCCATGTCACTGCCGTTTTTTCCCTTCTCTATTTCTTTCAGTGTACCTGAGTCTTTCAAAGTTCAGATTCCAGTTCATTAACCCTGTCGTTCTAGAGGGAGATGACAGCTTTCTCATGTGCTTTGGTTTTATTATTTATCATTTTTCCTTGAATTTAGTCCCTTGGACACCCAAGTTTAATTTAGTGAAGGAAAGAATTCTTGGTTCTTTCTTGTAGTTTCCAGATGTGGACTCCTGACTCACCACAAACTCGTGAAGGTGGAACCGTCTATTGAGATCTATAGAATTTTCATCACTGATCTTTCTGAAGTAGATCACCAGGATCACCAGATCTTTCCTTCTAGGCTGCCTTAGACTGAACATGCTGCTGAAACACATTCAGTGTCACAACAGCACACATGGCCAACTCGTGGTCACTGAGGCCCATAGGACATCAGACCAAAACCTCTGGGCCACAGCAAAGCAGTTCTCACAGGTCCATTTAAAGCAATTAGGACACCTGTCCAAGAAAGAAGATGTGGTCAAGTTCAAAATGGAAGTGGTACAACTTAAAAGTTGAAGGAGAATAGTAAATTAAGACCATAGAATAAAGAATAAAGGGAATAATGAAGAGTGGAGAAGAAAACAGAGAAGACAAACACTAACAGAATCTACAAGATGAAAAGTTGGATATTTTTAAAAGTTCAACCAAATTGACAAATTACTGACCAAAATCACAGAAGGAAACCAGAAAAAGAAGCAAATAAGAAATTAAAAGAGTAGACTAGAGGACCATATTCGCCCCAGCCTCCACCACTCTGAGTCTAGTACAATGAGATGGTGCCTGGCTACTACCACTGACATTTATGGCAGAGATCACGGTAACAGGTCCCAGACAGATGTGGAGAAAGATGTAGACTGAACTTCTACCTCAAAAACAAAACAGTAATCTTTCTGGCCTTACAGAAACTGTGGAAATCTTGAGAGTGTGGTTCCTAGACACGTTTTTATCTCAGTGATGAAGTCATTCCTGAACTTCCCTCTAGAGCACAAGATTGGAAAAGCTGGACCAACAGAAGAAGACAAAAGGGGCACACCAGCTCAAGGGCAAGGACTGGAAGAAAGAGGGGCAGGAAAGACTGAACACAGAAAGTTTGAGAAGGGAAATGTTCAGAAGTGAAAGCTTTCTCTCTGTCTGTCTGTCTGTCTCTGTGTGTGTGTGTGTGTGTGTGTGTGTTGTTAACCAATGCCATGAAACAATACATGTATTCATTGTTTAATGAGAGATCAGTTTACTTTGTAAATCATCACCTGAAGCATAATAGAAGGAAAAAGAAATGAGATTAAGACACTAAATATAACCGACTTAACTGAACTAAAAAAGGATCATAACAGAATAGTATAAAAAAACTGTACTGTAACAAATCTAAGAACTAGAGGAAATGAAAAACATTCAAGAAATGCTTTGGAAAACACAAAACCCAATTGTATCAAGTCAATTCTGACCACAGCAACCCTACAGGACAGTAGCGTTTTCTGGTGCATTTGAACTGCCCATCTTTTGGTTAGCATCCCTCCCTCTTAACCACTATGCAACCAGGATTTCCAAGAAACACATTACATGAAAATGTTACCCTCTCTAAAACAGCACAAGTTGAAATTTGTAACAGACCCATAAGGAGAGAAGACATTGAAGAGGTAATAAAAACAATTTTAAATAAAGTATTCAAAACAACAATAAAAAGTTAAAAGTTCTGGCTTGGACATTTCTACTAGAGAATTGTGCCAAGCATTCAGAGAGGAACTCGTAAGGGAAGGAACAGGAAAGAATATTCCCTAACTCATTCTATGAAGCCAACATAACCCTGACAACTGACATCACAAAAAACGAAAACTACAAACCAGTATCTCTCACGAAAATAGCTGCAAAACTTCTCCACAAAATTCCAGCCTACAGAATTCAACAGAGTAGCTAAAGACTCATGTATGACCAAGAGGGATTCTTACCAGGTATGCAAGGATCATTTAATATTTTAAAATCTATTGGCCCGCTGGCTAACGTAATCCACTGCATAACGAGAACGAAAGCAAAGAATCACATGATCTCCTCAGTCAACACAGAAAAAGCATTTGATAATGTCCAACAACCATCCTGAATAAAAGCTCTCAGTAAAGTAAGACTAAGGGGAAATTCCTCAGTGTAATAAAAGACATCTATACAAAACTAATAGCCTATATCGTTTTTATTGGAGAGTGGCTGAAAGCATTTTCCCAGAGAATGGAAACAAGATAAGGATGCCCTTTATTGTGACTCCTATTTAAAATTGTTCTGAAAATCTGGTCCTATGGGACCGCTTGTGTCATTGGAGAAACACCAATCCTTTAGACAGCAGAAAGCAGACTGAGGCTGCATATTCTACAACAATTACAGGGTTCAGGATAGGGAACTAACATGTAACTTACAAAGTTTCTCGGAATAATAGTGCAATTGTCAGAATAAATTAACATGTATTGCAATGAGGTGGTGGGTGTGATATGCCTGTTGGAGGCTTTATTTTTTTGGAGGGGTGTTTGGTTCACGCAGTTGACATAATGACAGCTTTCTGGGTTATAGTTTATGACTGATTGTGAGGGGTGATGGCACCTGTGGATGGTGAAGTGACCTTAAGCAGAGAAGCAGCAAGATCATCTTGGGGTGTCACCTAAAATGCCTCCTCAGGAGGTCACAGGGTCCTGGTATGATGGGAGGAGACAGAAAGTTTATTCCTGAGGGTTACATTTCAGAAAGGACAACAGGCTAAACCTGTTGGTTATAATATGGGATGATTTTGTGAGTCTATGAGAAGTCTCAAGATGACTTCCAGTATTTTCTCTGAGTAACTAGAAGGTCAGAATTTATGATTATTCAGAAAGGAAAGACCTTGGGAAGAATAGACGTGGGAATGAAAACTGGAGATTTCATGTGTGAATTGTGAATTAGACTTTATATACAGCTGTCAAGGAAACACGGTGGCATACTTGTTAAGTGCTACATCTGCTCGCCATACAGTCAACAGTTCAGATGAACCAGGCACTCCTTGGAAACTATGGAGCAGCTCTACTCTGTTCTATAGGGCCACTGTGAGTTAGAAGCAACTCATTGGCACTGAGCTGGGTTTGGGTTTTATGGCTGTCAAGTAGGCAATTGAATTTGAGTTTGAAGTTCAATGAAAAGACATGATCTGGAAACCGAAGTCTGCTAATCAATGAAATGGATATTTCAGAGAAGAGTAAAAGATGCTCAGGAACTCAGTTCTGAGATGGGTGAGTTGGTGTGAGACAAGCAAATGAGTCTGAGAAGGATTAGTGTGTTTGGAAGACAAAAATTCTGATCTCCTGGAGTTCAGTGAATAGATGTTATTAAAAGAGAGAGTGTCACCAGTATGTTCAACACTACTGATTGGTCGCCACTCTTTTGAAACCAGAGGAGCCCCGGCTGCTAATTTTTTGACTCTTTCATGCCAGGGTTTTGGACTGATGGAAGCAGAAGAAATAAATATGAGCACTCTCTGTGACAGTGACTAGCTAGAGCCTTTCTCCACCTCTGTTTGATGAGCGGCTTATTTGGGGTCACGTTATCATGAATTTGGAACACAGTACTTTGTCATACTCTCTGATCTGCCAGTGGTCAGAGAGAAGGTGGTCTCAGATTCACTGCCACTGAAGAGGACGGTCACCCCATTAATGAGGGTGCAAGTGTGGTAAACAATAACCCTAGGAGAATCCCTGATTAAGTGACGTCTCAGGTCAGTCTAGAGGAGACTAGCACTTCAGCTGGTGGAGAGGCCCTCCCAAAAAACAAGCAGTTGGAATTTCTGGAAACTGTGTTTTCACCATCTGCTGGCAGAATTTTGTAAGGAAAAGGCACAGGAGGAAGATGAAGTAACACTATGCCCTCACAGATGGAAGAAACAATCAAGACAAATAGACGAAATGAGATAGGTGGACAGGCCTTTGTTGCTTGTAGCATTTATTTCACATAATATCTTAACATTGTAATTGTGACCAGAAGGATTACTCTGGAGGGGGAATATCCTCTCTGATTTTGCAGTATCTTCCCACCTAGAACAAAGGAGAACAGCAGCCTGGGGATTGTATGTGCCGTCACTATTTTGAAAAACATCTTGTGGTGTTTCTCTTGCTCCTCCCTCTAGAAAATCCTGCATTTATGAGACCTAGGTTAGCAAAGCTGAAAAGATGGGAAGTGTCCCCATCTAGTTATCTTACATTGCACGCAGCATCATGTTTATCTTTCAATTCTATTAAGTACATTTGTGTAATGGTAAAATCTGAAGAGGGAGCAGACCGTCTTTTGTTTCCTTTCTGGTGCATCACATGTGTATTCATATCATGTTTTTGTTGGTTTCAGGTAGTGTCAATTGTGATTCATTGTGAACCTATATACAACAGAATGAAACACTGTCTGAGCCGGCACCATCCACACAACAGTTGCTACGTTTGATCCCGTTGCTGCGACCACTGTGCCACTGCATCCTATTGAGAGTCTCCTGCTTTTTCTCTGAACCTCTGCTTTACCAAACAGGATGCTCTTCTATTGGGCTGGTCTACCCTGATAACACACAAAATGTAGGAGACACCAAGTGTTGCAATCCTCCCTTCTATGCAGTATTCCAGTTGTAATTCTTCCAAGACAGATGTCTGCAGTCTTCTGGCAGGCCATGCTACATTCTATGCCATAATTCAATACCAAAATTTCTTCAGTCTTTCTTGTTATTATGTACCTTACCCGTTTACATGAAGTGATTGAATATGGCTTGTGTCAGGCATATTTTAGACCTTAAAGCGCCACTTCTACTTCTTTAAAACACTTTTAAAGATGTCTTTTTCAGCAAATTTGTTTGTTTTCTTGACTACTGATTCACTGGTACTGATTGTGCATCCAACTAAAATCCTTGATTAGGCCAATATTTTCTCCGTTTATCGTGATGGCGCAATTATGTGATTTGGGTTTTCTTCCTCTTGCGGTATAACCTATTCTGAAGACTGTGGTTTTCAGTTTTCATCTCTAAGCACATCCAATACTTTGTTCTAGTTACCTTATTTTGTTTTATGTTACAAATTTCTACCATTTCAGTGGGGTTGGCCCTTGACCAGTTATTTGTGAGGTTTCCTGAAGATTTATGATATATGTGTCCTTTTCCAGAGGAGCTCCCATTTGCCAACCATGCAAACTGTATTTCCCTGAAGAGTTCCAGGCACGGCAAGGACATGCATACTAGGAATGCAATTATTGAAAAAGTTGCTGTTCTATCAGAAGTTCAAGAGTGAATCCTGTTCTTCTTGGGTTTTGTTGTTGTTGTTTGTTTTCTCTGTCCCAAACTGCAAAGAATGTGGAACCATCTAATCAGTTCCTAGTTACTAGCTCACAGTTTCTTTGAGAGTCGAACTCTTCTGGCTTGTAGCTCAAGATAATAAGGTCCCTGAGGATTTTCAACAAGGATGAATTCTAGTTCTGTCTTCTATTTTTCTAGCCCTTACATAACCCTGGAGCTCAATTTCAAGCACTGGCAGTGTCTTTAAAGTATCACTCAGGATAAATGCTTCTTTAGAATGCATATATTTTTTAGCTATATTTTTTAAATAAAAATTTCAGCAGAAAACTTCCCTTTCCTTTATTATTCTTTCCTTCCATTTGTTATGTTTCCCTTATATGTATATTTTTTATTGCAATTTTTCAAATCTGTTGTTTTGAGGAAACTTGCTCATCGTTTATGGAACCTAAGCCACTTTAACACTATTTTGATTCAAAACAGAAGCTAATTATTAAAATCATAGGTGCTTTGTGCAGTTTCTAGTCAGCTTCTAACCTCAAGATGGGCAGTTTGAACACCCTCAGTGGTACCGCAAAATAATAGCCTGGTTGTGTGCTCTACAAAGAACAGAGACGTGAAAACCTGCGGATGACTTCTGTTCTGTAACACACGAATTCTCCATGACAGTCAGAATTGACTGCACTATAGCTTTTCTGTCTATTTTTTTTTTTTAGGTTGATAATACAGCTTCTAAGTCACTTCTGTGTCTTTTATAGTTACAAAATTATACCGTCTATGGCAGTGTTTTCAACTCTTGATATATACTGGTTAGTTTCAGAACTCATTATGTATATAATTTGCTTTCAGTTCACTGACTACTTTGCATAGGTCCCTCCAAGCCCCGGCTGGCTGCTCAGATTTTATAAACAGGGCCTTTGCCTTGTAAGCTGAGCTGCTTCAGGCAGGCAGGGCCAGCAAGATGCTGCCACAGACACTGTCCCTCATATTCTTATTTCTCTGCTTCTCTGGTAAATATTAAAATTTCTTCAATTCCTCTTGCATGATGTGTCTGTAGAACTGGAAAATGATTTTAAGCTATAGTAGGAAATGATACCTATTTAAATGCACGGTGGAAGCTATTATGTGCTGGTATGTAATATCACCAGACTTTGTTGCATACATGGTATATCTTAATGTGTATATGAAAACAGCGTATGTATACGTGTGTTCATGGTAATTGTCTACTCTGATTGCAGATGTCAGTGGGGACATTGTGATGATCCAGTCTCCAGCCTCCCTGGCTGCAACTCCAGGACAAACAGTCACCATCAACTGCAAGTCCAGTCAGAGCATTGTTGGCAGCTCTAGCAAGAAGAACTACTTATCCTGGTACCAGCAGAAACCAGGACAGGCTCCTAAGCTGCTCATCTACTGGGCAACCACTCGGGAGTCTGGGGTCCCTGACCGGTTCAGTGGCAGTCGGTCTGGGACAGACTTCACTCTCACCATCAGCAGCTTCCAGGCTGAAGATGCTGCACTTTATTAGTGTCAGCAGTACTATAGCACTCCTCCCACAGTGCTTCAGCCTCAGACACAAACCTCATCCCCAGGGCTGCAGGGCTGTGGGTCTTTACTGCCCCAGCTGCTTCCTTTCTGCTCAGTCCTGAACATGCACACTTCCTCTGTCTGCCCCAAAGGGCACATTTTCTCAAGAATTCTTAGAGTTTCTGTAGGACTCGGGAGAAAAATAAGGGGTATGGCTTCTTCTGGATCTCCTTTTGTGGAAAATTATGAAAAGAAGAGGCTCTATAAGTTATTTTCAGACTTCCTGAGGCATTTTGATATCATAGGAACCTCCGTGTGGATCAATCACACGACTGACTTGCCAAAGGCCCTAGCATGTTTTATACCCTGAAAGATTAGTTTTCTTCTCTCTGTATCTTGTTGACTCTGGAACATTGCCATTTTATGTCCCTGTTTTCCTGGATTTCTTTTTCCTTTTTCTGTAATCACCTCTCACAGCTCTGGACCTAACAAGCACGGAAAGTGAGCCCTCCACATTTAAAGTCTCCCTCACAGAAGACAGTGTTCCTCTCTTTCTTTTCCTTCCGTGCATCCTGTTTTCCAGCCAAGCCTTCCTGGTTGATGTGAATGAAGGAGTTTTCCTGCTCTAACCTCCTATGTCAGGGCCCTTTTCTCCTTCCTCCATTTCTTTCACTGAACCCGATTCTTTGAAAGGTCAAACTCTAATTCATTAACCCTGTCACTCTAGAGATACATGACAACTTTCTCATGTACTTTTGTTTTATTAGTTATCAATTCTCCTTGAAATTTGTCCTCTGGGCAACCAAGTTGAATATAGTGAAGGAAGGAATTAGTGGTTCTTTCTTGTTAGTTGCAGTCTTGTGGATTTTTGACTCATGACAGACTTGTGAATTACAAGATCTTGCTATTGAAATCCATAAGATGTTCACAACTCATCTTTCAGGAGTAGATTAGCAGGCCTTTCTTTCTAGTCTGTGTTAGGCTGAAAATGCTGCTGAGACCCATTCAGTGTCACAACAGGCCACATGGGGAAAGTGGTAACTGAGGCCTGTAGAACATTGTATCAAAACCTTTGGGACACAGTAAAAGCAGTGCTCACTGGTCAATTTAAAGCAATAAGGACACACATCCAAGAAAGAAGATCGGGTCAAATTCAAAATGGAAGTCCTACAACTTAAAAACATGAAAGAGAATAGCAAATAAAGCCCACGGGACCAGAACGAAGGAAACAATGAAGAGTGGAGAAGAAGTGGAGAAAACAAACATTAACACAGAATCTATAAAATGGAAAAGTTGGTTTTTTTGAAAAGATCAACCAAACTGGCAAACTATTGACCAAAATCACAGAAGAAAACCAGCAGAAGAAGCAATTAAGAAATTAAATGAGTGGATGTAGATGCAAAATTCTTCCACAGAATTTCCTCCTACAGAATTCAATAGTGTAGCTAACCAGTCATATACTATGACCAAGTAGGATTCCTACCACCTATGCAAGGAATATTAAATATCAGAAAATCAAATAATGTAATCCACCACGTAAGGAGAAAACAAGCAAAAAGTCACATGATCATCTCAGTCAACACAGAAAAAGCATGTTATGAAGTCCAACACTAAGTGCTACCACTGCTAACCACAAAGTCAGCAGTTCAAATCCACCAGGCGCTCCTTGAATACTCTGGGGGTCAGTTCTACCCTGGCCCCTAGGGTCGCCATGAGTCAGACCCGACTCGACAGCACTTGGCTTGGCTTGGCAAGGTCCAACACCCATTGCTAATAAATGCTCTCAGGAAAATAATAAAAGGCTTCTATAAAAAGCCAACAGCTTACATCATTTTCATTGAAGATTGGCTGAAGGCATTTTCCCAGAGAATGAGAACAAGATAAGGATGTCCTTTATGATGACTCTTATTTAACATTGTGCTGGAAGCCCTGTCCTGAGAGACCCCTTGTGTCATTGGGGAAACACCAATCCTTTAAACAACAGAAAGTAGACTGAGTTTGAAGAGTCTATGACAATCATAGGTTTCGGATAGGGAATTAACATGTAATTTATAAAGTTTCTGAAAGTAATAGTGAAATTTTTGGAGTTAATTAACATGTATAGCAAAAGGGACAACAGGTTAAACCTATCAGTTACAGTATGGGGACGATTTTCTCAAAGTCTACGAGAAGTCTCATGATGACTTCTAAATTTCTCTATGAGTAACTAGAAGAACAGAATTTACAATTATTCAGATAGGAAACACCTTGCGGAGAGTAGATGTGGGTATGAAAATTGGAGATTTTGTGTCTGAGTTGTGAATTAGACTTTACCTGTAGTTGGCAAGGAAACACTGATGGCATAGAAGTTAGGTGCTACATCTGCTAACCAGATGGTCAGCAATTCAGATCCACCAGGCGCTCCTTGGAAACTCTATGGAGTAGCTCTACTCTGTCCTGTAGGGTCACTATGAGTGAGAATCAACTCAGTGGCACAGAGCTGGGTTTTGGTTTTATGACTGTTAAGTAGGCAATTGAGTCTGAGTTTGGAGTTCAGTGGAGAGATATGGTCTGGAAACTGAAATCTGATAATTGATAAAGCAGGTACTGCAGAGTTGAAGAGCGAAAGACATTCAGGGACTAAGATCTGAGGCAGATGAGATGATGAGAGACCAGCAAAGGACTCTGAGAAGAAGCGGTGTGGTTGGAAGACAAGAAGTGTGATGTCCTGGAGTTCAGTGAATGGGTTTTATTAAGGGGGAGGGTGTCACCAATGTGGTTAATACTGCTGTTGGGTCATCTCTCTTTTGAAACCAGAGGAGACCCAGCTGCTAGTTTTTTTGGCTCTTTCATGCCAACTTTCTGGACTGATGGAAACGAAATAAGTAAGAGCAGTCTCTGCAACAGTGCCTAGTTAGAGCTTTTCCCCACCTCTGCTTTGGTGAGAGGTCTATATTTGGGGTTACGTTATCACGAGAGGATCTACTGAGTTTGGAACACAATACTCTGTTATACTCTTTGATCTGATGATGTCAATGGTCAGAGAGAAGTTGGCCTCAGGCCCAACATCACTGAAGGGGACGATCACCCCATCAATGAGGATGGAAATGTAGTAAATAAGAAACCTAAGAGACTTCCCTGATTAGGTAATCTCTCAGGTCAGTGTTTAGAAGACTCTGTTCACTCCTACAGCTGGTGGAGAGGCTCTCCCAAAAAACAAAGTTGAGATTTCTGGAAACTGTATTATCACCATCGGCTGGCAGAATCCTGTAGCGAACAGGCACAGGAGGAAGATAAAGTGATGCTGTACCATCCCAGGTGGAAGAAACGATCAAGACAACCAGATGAACTGGGATAGGTGGACAGGCCTGTGTTGCTTGTAGCATTTATTTTGTATCATGTTTTAAGACTGTAGTTGTGACTGGAAGGATTTCTCTGGCGGGAGAACATAACCTCTGGTTTTGGTAATACCGTCTCATCTGGAACAGAGGAGAACAGCAGCTTGAGGACTGGGATGTGGTCATCATTCTGAGAACGATCTTGTGATGTTTCTCACTCTCCACCCTCCAGAAAAGCCTCAGTTTATGAAGCCTAGGTTAGCAGAGCTGAAAAGATGGGAAGTGTCCCCTTTTAGTTAGCTACCTTACAATGCAGGCAGTGTCATGTGTATCCCGTATTCCATCAAATATATTTGTGCAATGCTAAAATTCAAAGGGGGAGCAGAGCTTCTTTTGTTTTCTATTCCTTCTGTTGCATCACATTTGTGTTCATACCTTGTTTCTGTTGGTTTCAGGGGCTGTCAAGTCAGTTCTGATTTGTAGTGAACCTATGCACAACAGAATGAAACACTGTCTCAACTAGAACCATCCACGCAGTAGTTGCTCTGTTCGATCCCATTGCTGCAACCCCCGTGCCGCTCCATCCTAGTGAGGGTCTTCCTCTTTTTTTCCGAATCTCTGCTTTACCAAACACAATGCCCGTCTATTGGACTGGTCCCAAAGCAGGAGGTACCAAGTCTTGCCATCCTCCCTTCTATGCAGCATTCCAATTGTAATTCTTCCAGGACAGAGGTCTTCAGTCTCTTGGCAGTCCACGATATATTCTACATCTTAATTCAATGGTATAAATACTTCTTCAGTCTTCTTTTTTGTTACGTGCCTTACTATGAAGTGAATGAAAATGGCTTGTGTCAGGCATGTTTTGGTACTAAAAGTGACATTTCTACATTTTGAAAACACTTTTAAAGATGCCTTTTTCAGCCCTTGTTTGATTTCTTGACTAGTGATTCACTGGTGTTGATTGTGGGTTCAGGTAAAACAAAATCCTTGATTTGGTCAATATTTTCTCAATTTGACATCATGTTACTTTTGGTGTAATTATGAGGATTTTGGTTTTCTTCCTCTTGGGGTATAATCTATTCTGAAGATTGCAGCTTTTAGTTTTCATCTGTAAGCACTTCCAATCCTTTGTACTTTGAAAATGCAAGTTTGTTCTAGTTGCCTTATTTTCTTGGACATCACCAATCTCTATCATTTTGGTGGCATTGGCCCTTGAAAATTTATTCGTGAGGTTTCCTGAAGATTTATGATGTGTGTGTCCTTTCATAGAGGAGCTCCCATTTGCTAGCCCTACAAACTGTGCTTCCTTGAAGTGTTCCAGGCACGTGAAGGACCTGCACACCAGGAATGAAATTATTGGAAGAGTTGTTGTTCTATCAGAAGATCAAGGTTAAATCCGATGATGTTTCTTCTTTTTTCTTTTTTCCTGTCCATTTCTGCCGTGAATATAAAGCCCTTGTTACTGGTTCACATTTTCTTTAAGAGTCAAACTCTCCTGGCCCCTACCTCAGCACAGGAGCCCTGATGATTTTCAACGAAGGTGAATTCTGGGGCTGCCTTCCATTTGTCCAGCCCTTGCACAGACCTGAAATTCGATCTTAAGCAGTGGCAGTGTCTTTGAGGTATCCTTCAGAATAAGTGATTATTTAGAAATCCTACATTTTCAAGCCATAATTTTTTTTAATGAATTCAGAAAAATTTTTCTTTCTTTTGCAAAGTTTTCTCAGTATTTTTTTTTCTCCTTCAATTTCTTAAATCTGTTGTTTTGAGAAAACTTGTCCACCATTTGTGGAAACTAAACCCTTTTAACACTATTTTTGACTCAAAACAGAGGCTTTTCATCAAGTCATATGTGCTTTGTGCAGTTTCTGGTCAGCTACTAACCTCAAGATGAGCAATTTGAACATACCCAGTGGTATCGTGGAAGAAAAGCATAGCTGTGTGCTCTATAAAGAACACAGGCGTCAAATCACCTTGGAAGAATTCTACTATAGCATACACGTTCTCCATTAGAGTCACAACTGACTGCACAGCAATTTTGTTTTCTTTTTAAGTTGATAGTACAGCTTCTATGTCACTTCTTTGTCTTTTTATAGTCACAGAATTATACTCTCTGTGGTAATGTTTTTGTCTCTTCATGTCTATTGGTTAGTTTCAGAACTCATTACTTGTGTAACTTGGTTTCAGTTCACTGAGTACTTTGCATAGGCCGCTCCAGGCCCAGGCTGGCTGCTCAGACTCTATAAACAGGGCCTTTGTCTTGTGAGCTGAGCTGCATCAGGCAGGCAGGGCCAGCGAGATGGTGCCACAGACTCTGTTCTTCCTGTCCCTGTTGCTCCGGTCCTCTGGTAAAAATTAAAATTGCTTCAATGCCTCTGGAGTAGTGTGTTTGTGGAGTTGAAAAATATTTTAAGCTATAGTAGAAAATGCTATTTGCACAATGGAACCAATTATGTGCTGATATGTAATATCACTAGATTTTGTTGCATACATGGCATGTTTTAATATGTATATGAGAAAAGTGTACATATATGTGTGTTCATGCTAATTGTCCACTCTGGCTGCAGGTGTCAGTGGGGACATTGTGATGACCCAGTCTCCAGCCTCTCTGGCTGCAACTCCAGGACAAACAGTCACCATCAACTGCAAGTCTAGTGAGAGTGTTTTTGACAGTGATGATGATACAAACTACTTATCCTGGTACCAGCAGAAACCAGGACAGGCTCCTAAGCTGCTCATCTATGCTGCATCTAACCAGGAATCTGGGGTCCCTGACCGGTTCAGTGGCAGTGGGTCTGAGACAGACTTCACTCTCACCATCAGCAGCTTCCAGGCTGAAGATGCTGCAGTTTATTACTGTATGCAGAGTAATAGCTATCCTCCCACAGTGCTTCAGGCTCGAACACAAACCTCCTCCGCAGGGCTGCAGGCCTGTGGGTCTTCATGCCCCAGCTGCTTCCATGCTGCTCAACTCTGAACATGCACACTTCCTCTGTCTGCTCCTAAGGGCACATCTTCTCAAAAATTCTTAGAGTATTTGTAGGACTCAGGATAATAATAAGTGGCATGGCTTCTTCTAGATTTCCTTTTGTTGTAAATTGTAGAATAAAGAGACTTTTAAAATTAGTTATAGACTTTCACCAAGTGCGCCTTGGAAACTCTATGGGGCAGTTTTACTCTGACATTTAGGGTTGTCGCTATGAGTCAGACATGACTCGACGGTAGTGGGTTTTATTTAGGATTTTTCAGGCATTTTGATGTCACATAAATCTGTATGTTTCACATCATTGAGTCACACGACTGACTTGGCAAAGGGCCTAGTGTGTTTTATAGCCTGAAACATTAGTTTTATTTTCCCCATGTCTTATTAACTCTGGTCCATTCCCATTTTATGTCCCTGTTTTCCTGGATTTTCTTTTCCTTTCTCTGCAATTACCCCTCACAATCACATACGTAACCGAGTAGTAAAACGGAGCCCTTCACATTTAAGCTGTCCCCCCAGAAGATAGTGTTCCTCTGTTTCTTTTTCCTGTCATGATCTTGTTTTCCATCCGAGCCTTCCTGGTTGATGTGAATAGAGGAGTTTTCCTGCTTTAACTTCCTATGTCACTGTCCTTTGCTCCTTTCTCCATTTCTTTCAGCGAACCTGATTCTTTCAAAGGTCAGACTCTAACTCATTAACCCCATTACTCTAGAGAGATATGACAGCTTTTCCATGTGCATTTGTTTTATTAGTTATCAATTCTTGAAATTTATCCCTTGGGCATCCAAGCTTAATTTAGTGATGGAAGAATTCACGATTCTTTCTTATTCGTCATCATCTTGTAGAATTCTGACTCATGACAACCTCCTGGATGATGGGACCGCCTATTGTGGTCCACAGAATTTTCACGATGGATCTTGCAGAAGTAGATCACCAGGCCTTTTTCTGTAGTCTGCGTTAGAATGACATGCTGCTGAAACCCACTCAGTGTCACGACAGCACACATGGAGACAGTGTGATCACTGAGAATTGTAGGACACCAGACCAGCACCTTTGGGCCACAGAGAAAACAGTGCTCACAGATCAAATTAAAATAATACAGATACACATCCAAGAAAGAAGATCGGATCAAATTCAAAATTTAGTTGTAGTCCTACAACTAAAGAAAAAGATACAGAACAGAAAAAGAAGCCAATAGGAACCAGAATAAAGGAAGTAATGAAGATTGGAGAGGAAATGGAGAAGACAAACGTTAGAACAGAATCTACAAGATGAAACTTTTTTTTTTAAAAGGTCAACTGAATTGACAAACTATTGACCAGAATCAGAGATGAAAAACAGAAGAAGAAGCAAATAAGAAATTCAATGAGTGGACTGAAGGATGACATTCCCTACGGCCTCCACCCCACCCGGTTTGGTAGAGTCAGATGCCACCGACGGCGATGACAGAGGTCACCACAGTGGGTACCAGAGACACACGGAAAAAAGAGTAGATCAAAATTCTACCTCAGAAGCAAACAGTAACCTTGCTGGCCTTCCAGAATTAGGCAAACCTTGAGAGTATGTTCCCCAGTCACATTGTTTGCTCAGTGATGAAGTCATTCTTGAACTTCCCTCTAGAGCACGACACTGGACAAGCCGGACAAACAAAAGAAGACCAAGGGGCACATCAGCTCAAGGATGAGGACTAAAAGGAAGAAAGGGCGTGAAAAATTTACCTGGAAAGTTTGAGAAGGGAAATGTTCAGAAGAGAAAGTTTATTTTCTTCACTTCTTTCTGTGTGTGTGTGTGTGTGCGTGTGTGTGTGTTGTTAACCAATGAAATAATACATGTATTCATTTTTTAACGAGAAATCAGTTTATTCTGTAAACCATCAGGTGAAGTATAAGGGAATTAAAACAAAATATGATTAAGACACTTATATATAACAGCCCAAACTAAACTAAAAAAAAGGATCATAACAGAATAACATTTAAAAAAATTGCATTGTAACAAATATGAAAACCTAGAGGAAATGAAAAAATTCCAGAAACACACAGGAAAACACAAAACTCATTGCTGTCAAGTCACTTCTGGCTCACAGCAACCCTATAGGACAGTAGTGTTTCCTGGTGCATTTGAACTGCCGATCTTTTGGTTAGCAGATGAACCTCTTAACCATTATGAAACCAGGATTTCCAAGAAACATATTAAACAAAAACACCACCTTATCTAAAATAACACAAATTGAAGTTCGTAGTAGACCCATAAGGAGAGAAGAGACTGAAGAGGTAATAATAAAAAAAAAAGTCAAAACAACAACAAAACTTAAAAGCCCTGGCCTGGCCATTTTTATTAGAGAATTGTACCAAGCATTCAGAGAGGAATGGTCCCTAACTGACTCTACGAAACCAACATAACACTGAAAACAGAACCATATAAAGACACCACAAAAAAAAAGTGAAATTGCAAATGAATACCTCTCATGAAGACAGGTGAAAAATTTCTCTGCAATATTCCAGCCTACAGAATTCAACAGAGCAGCTAAAGAGTCAAACGGGATTACTACCAGGTATGTAAGGAACATTTAACATTAGAAAATCAATTAATGTAATCCACCGCATAAATAGAACAAAAGAATCACGTGATCATCTCCATCAACACAGAAAAAAACATTTGATAAAGTCCAACACCCCTTCCTAATAAAAGCTCTCAGTAAAATAGAAATAAAGGGAAATTCCTCAGTATATTAAAAGGCATCTATACAAAACCGTCTGCATCATTTTCACTGCAAAGTAGCAGAAGGTATTTTCCCTGAGAAAGGAAACAAGAAAAGGATGCCTTTATTATGACTCCAATTTAACATTATGCTGGAAGTCCTGTCCTGTGAGTCCCCTCATGTCATTGGAGAGACACCAACCCTTTAAACAACAGAAAGTAGATGGAGGCTGGAGATTCTATGACAATTATGGGGTTCAGGATAGGGAAGTAATATGTGATTTATGAAGTTTCTGAGCATAGTAGTGCAATTCCTGGAATTCATTAACATGTATGGCAATGAGGTGGTGGGTGTGATATGCCTGTTGGAGCCTGTGCTTTTTGGGAGGGGTGTTTGATGCGTGAAGTTGACATAAGGACAGCTTTGTGGACTATAGGTCATGACTGAACGTGAGGGGTGGTGGCGGCTGTGGGAAGTGAAGTGACCTTGAGCAGAGGAGCAGCAAGACCATTGTGGGGTGTCACCTAAAATGCCTCATGAGGAGGCCAGAGGCTCCTGGTCTGATGGGAAGAGACAGAAAGTTTATTCCTGTTGGATATGTTTCAGAAGGGACAACAGGTTAAACCTCTCAGTTACAATATGGGGATGATTTTGTCAGTGCATGAGAAGTCTCACAAGGACTTCAAGGATTTTCTCTGAGTAACTAGAAGGGCAGAATTTGTGATTATTCAGATATGAAGGACCTTGGGGGAGTAGATAGTGGGATGAAAATTGAAGATTTCATTTTTTTTATTATGATTGAGTGAAAGTGTACATTCTCACAAAAATTGAGATTTCATGTTTGATTATGAATTAGACTTTACCTCTAATTGTCACAGAAACACTGGTGGCATAGTGATTAAGTGCTATGTCTGCTGTTCATATGATCAGTAGTTCAGATCCACCAGGAGCTCCTTGGAAACTCTATGGAGCAGCTCCCCTCGGTCACACAGGGTCACCATGAGTTAGAATCCGCTCAACGGCACTGAGTGGGGTTTTGATTTTACGATTGTCAACTAGGCAACTGAGTTAGAGTCTGGAGTTCAGTGGAAAGATCTGGTTTGGAAAATGAAGTCTGCTAGTTAACGAAATTAGTACTGCAGAGATGAAAAGAAAAGGTCCCAGGGACTGAGATCTGAGGTGGCTGAGATGATGAGAGGTCAGCAAAGGTGTCTGACAAGGAGCAGCGTGATTGCAAGACAAGAAGTGTGACACCCTGGAGTTCAGTGAATGGTTTATGAAGGGGGAGGGTGTCACCAGTGTATTCAGTACTGCTGATGGGTCATCTCTCTTTTGAAACCAGAGGAGACCCAGCTGTTAGGTTTTGACTCTTTCATGCCAACTTTTGGAGTGATGGAAACAGAAGAAATAAATACGAACAGTGTCAGTCACAGCATCTCGTTAGAGCTTTTCCTTCCTCTGCTTTGGTGAGAGGTTTATATATGGGATCACATTATCATGAGAAGATCTATTGAGTTTGGAACACAGTCATTTGTTGTACTCTTTGACCTGATGCTGCCAATGGTCAGAGAGATGGCCTCAGAGCCACTGCCCCTGAAGAGGTCGCTCGCCCCATCACTGAGGGTGGAACTGTAGTAAAGGAGAACCCTGGGAGATTTTCCTGAGTAGGTAACGTCTCAGGTCAGTGCAGAGGAGACTCTGGCCCTTCTGCTGGTGGAGAGGCTTTCCCAAAAAACAGCTGGGATTTCTGGAATCTGTGTTCTCGCCATCTGCTGGCCGAATCCCATAAGGAACCGACATAGCAGAAGGATGAATGTTGCTGTATCATCGTAGGTGGAAGAAAGGATCAAGACAAACAGATGAATTGTGAGAGGTGGACAGGCCTGTGTTGCTTGTAGCATTTATTTCATATATTAAGACTGTCGTTGTGGCTGGAAGAATTACTCTGGAGGGAGAACATCACCTCTGGTTTGGTAACATCTTTCTCCTGGAACAGAGGAGAACAGCAGCCTGAGGACTGGGTTGCGGTCACCATTCTGAGAACCACCTTGTGATGTTTCTCACACTCCATCCTCCAGAAAAGGCACCATATATGAGGCCGATGTTAGCAGAGCTGAAAAGATGGGAAGCGTCCCTTTTTATTTACCTTGCAGTGCAGGCAGTGTCACGTTTATCCTGTATCCCATCCATTACATTCGTGTAATGGCAAAATCCAAAGGGGGAGCAGAGCTTCTTTTGTTTTCTGTTCTTTCTGTTGCCTCGCATTTGTACTCTTATCTTGTTTCTATTGGTTACAGGGGCTGTCAAGTCAGTTCCGATTCAGAGTGAACCTAGGCACGACAGAATGAAACAGCGTCTGAACCAGCACCATCCTTGCAATAGTTCCTATGCTTCATACCGTTGCTGCAACCACTGCACCACTCCATCCTAGAGAGGATCTTCCACTTTTTCCTGAACCTCTGCTTTACCAAACACGATGCCCTTCTACTGGATTAGTCCATCCTGACAACACATCCGAAGTAGGAGATACCGAGTCTTGTCATCTTCCGTTCTATGCAGTATTCGAGCTGTAATTCCTCCCAGACAGGTGTCCTCAGTCTTCTCGCAGTCCATGATGTAGTCTACACTATAATTCAGTGATATCAATACCTCTTCTTTTTTATTATGTACCTGACCCATCTATATGAAGTGAATGAAAACGGCTTGTGTCAGGCACCTTTTAGTTCTATAAGTGACACTTCTATATTTTCAAAACCCTTTTTAAGAGTTTTTTTTTTTTTTGTCCCCAGCAAATTTCTTGGATTTCTTGACCACTGAGTCACTGGTATTGTTTGTGGGTACAAGGAAAACAAAATCCTTGATTAGGTCAATATTTTCTCCCTTCATCACGATGTCACTTCTTGGGGTAGTTAGGTAGATTTTTGTTTCCTTCATCTTGGGGTGTAATCTATTCTAAAGACTGTAGTTTTTAGTTTTCCTTGTAAGGACTTTCAGTCCTTTGTACTTTCAAAATGCAAGGTGATTCTACCTATGTTATTTTCTTTTATGTCACAAATCTCTGTTATTTTGGTGATATTGGCCCTTGAAAATTTATTTGTGAAGGTTCCTAAAGATTTGTGATGAGTGTGTCCTTTGCCAGAGGAGCTCTCATTTACTAGCCTTACAAAGTGTGCTTTCTTGAGGAGTTCCAGGCACACCAAGGACATGTATACCAGGAATGAAGTTATTGGAAGAGTTGGTGTTCTATCAGGTCAAGAGTGTATCTTCTTGTTCCTCTTTACCTCCTTCTTCTTCTTCACCTTTTTCATCTTCTTTTGCTTCTTCTCCTTCTCCTGTCCGTTTGTGCAAGGAATACAGAGGCATCTAATGAGTTCCTAGTTAACGGTTCACACTTCCTTCGAGAGTCAAACACTCGTGGTCCCTAGCTCAGCACAGGGTCCCTGAGGATTTTCAACAAGGGTGAATTCTGTGGCTGTCTACTGTTTTTCTAGCCCTTGTATAGCCCTGAAATTCAGTCTCAAGCATCAACGGTATCTTTCAAGTATCCTTCAGGATAAGTGTTTCTTTAGAGCTCATACATTTTCTAACTATAATTTTCTTATATAAAAATTTCCCCTTTTTTTTTTTTTTTTTTACAATTTTTCAAATCTGTTCTTTCAGCAAACTTGTCCATCACTTATGGAACCTAAAAGCATTTAACACTATTTTTGATTCAAAGCAGAAGCTATTCATTAAATCCTAGGTGCTTTGTGCAGTTTCTGGTCAGTTATTAACCTCATGATGGGCAGTTTGAACACCCCCAGTGGTACTACTGAAGGAAAGCCTCGTTGTGTGCTCTATAGAGAACACAGGTATGAAAACTCTGGATTCTTCGTGACAGTTGGTATGCACTGGACTACAGGTTTGTTTTTTGTTTTGTTTTTTAAAGTTGATAATGCAGCTTCTAAGTCACTTCTGTGTCTTTTATAGTCACAAAATTATAGCCTTTGTGGCAATGTTTTGACTCTTGATGTGTATTGGTTAGTTTCAGAACCCATTACTTTTATAATTTGCTTTCTTTGCTTTCAGTTCACTGACTGCTTTGCATAGCCCCCTCCAGGCCCAGGCTGGCTGCTCAGATTTTATAAACGGGGCCTTTGTCTTGAGAGCTGAGCAGCATCAGGCAGGCAGGGCCAGCAAGATGGTGCCACAGACTCTGTTCCTCATATGCCTGTTTCTCTGGTCCTCGGGTAAAAATTAAAATTACTTCAATGCCTCTAGAGTAGTGTGTTTATGGAGCTGCAGAATGACTTCAAGCTACAGTGAGAAGTGATAGCTATTTGCACAGTGGAACCAATTATGTGCTGCTATGTACTCTGACTCGATGGCATTTGGCTTGGCTGCCACCTAGTATCACTAGATGTTGTTGCATATATAATATATTGTAATGTGTATGTGAAAAAATGCATGGATGTGTGTGTTCACGGTAATTGTCTACTCTGGTTGCAGGTGTCCGTGGGGACATTGTGATGACCCAGTCTCCAGCCTCTCTGGCTGCAACTCCAGGACAAACAGTCACCATCAACTGCAAGTCTAGTGAGAGTGTTTTTGACAGTGACTATGATACAAACTTCTTATCCTGGTACCAGCAGAAACCAGGACAGGCTCCTAAGCTCCTCATCTATGAAGCATCTAACCAGGAATCCGGGGTCCCTGACCGGTTCAGTGGCAGTGGGTCTGAGACAGACTTCGCTCTCACCATCAGCAGCTTCCAGGCTGAAGATGCTGCAGATTATTATTGTATGCAGAGTAATAGCTATCCTCCCACAGTGCTTCAGCCTCGAACACAAACCTCCTCCACAGGGCTGCAGGCCTGTGGGTCTTCACTGCCCCAGCTGCTTCCGTTCTGCTCAGCCCCAACAGGCACGCTTCCTCTGTCTGCTCCAAAGGGCACATCTTCTCAAGAATTCTTAGAATATTGTTAGGACTCAAGAGAACATTAAGGAGAATGGCTTCTGGATCCCCTTTTGTGGTAAATTATAGAATAAGGAGGCTCTAAAAATTACTCAGGGACGTTGTCAGGCATCTCGATGTCACAGGAACCTGCATGTGTCATATTGATGGATCACATGACTGACTTGGCAAAGGGCCTACTGTGTTTTATAGCCTGAAATATTAGTTTTCTTTTCGCTGTGTCTCATTGACTCTGAAACATTCCCATTTTATGTCCTTGTCTTCTTGGATTATTTTTTCCTTTCTCTGTCATTACCCCTCACAACTCTGGACCTAAGTGAGTATTAAAACTGAGGCCTTCACATTGAAGCTTACCCCCACAGAAGACCATGTTCCTTCCTTTCTTCTTCCTTCCATGGATCCTGTTTCCCAGCCAAGTCTTCCTGGTTGATGTTTCCCTGCTTCCAGGTGCTTTCCTGCTCTCACCTCCTATGTCACTGCTGTTTTCTCCTCTATTTCTTTCAGCGGACTTTCATTCTTTCAAAATTCAGTCTCCATCATTAATCCTGTAACTGCAGAGATTTCTGACAACTTTCCCATGTGCTTTTGTTTTATTAGTTATCAGTCCCACTTGAAATCTATCCTTTGGGTACCAAAGTCTAAATAATTAATGGAAGGAAATCCGGGTTCTTTTCTCATTCGTTGCCTTCTTAAGGGCTCCTGACTCGTGACAACCCCGTGAGTGATGGGATCTGACTGCTGTGACCCACAGAAGTAAATGACAGATCTTGAAGAAGTACAATCATCAGGCCTTTCCTTCTAGTCTGTGTCAGTCTGAACATGGTACTCAAACCCGTTCAGTGACACAGCAGCACGCATGGGGGGAGGGTGGTAACAGAGATCTGTAGGTCCTGCTCAGGTTTATGCCGATGACTGTCCCACTCGTGTTTCCATTCAGTGTAGATGAGGTTGTCACTGGCCCTGAAGCCAGTTTCTCTTCTCCAGAAACAGCAAAGATTCTTTACCACCCTGGACTTTCTGTGACCATGCAACCAGCTTCTTTCTTATTCAGCCTTCTCGTCTGACCTCTGGACAGGAGCTGCCCATTTTGTCTCATGGGTCTACTTAGCTCGGAGGTATGCTCTTCCCGAGTATCATTCAGTATCTTATAATCCCATCTACTCTTGGTCTGAAGAGTTGGCTTTCTGAATGATTTCAGTTCCGGGCTAACAGAGAGTCTGGAGCCATGTCTTCCTGTCCCTCCAGTCTCAGACTATTAAGTTTGATCTTGTTCTAGACCTTGAGTTCTGCACCTCACTTTTCTCCTGTACTGTCAAAGACACTGTTGTCTTTCCTCTCAGGGTGTTCATTCCAGGTAGCTGGATGCCATCTAGTTCTAGTTTCAGGCTGATGGAATCAGTGATTAATATGTTTGTGTCTCTTGAACTAGTATTTTCTTTGTGACTTCAGTGCTCTTTATTTTCCTTTGCTCTAGATGAGTTGAGAGCAATTGATAGTTCTCAGATGGCTGCTGTTTAGCTTAGAAGACAGCAGATGCCACACACCGAAGTGGAATGTTGAACATTATTTTAATAAACTATGCTGTGCCAGTGACTTAAATGCACTTTGAAACTGTGGTCTCTAATTTCACTTTTCTTACTGTGATTTTCCTCAAATTGTTTGACTGTGTTCAGGAAACATCTTTGTTTTACTCAAGTTGTGCTAAGTTTTCCTGTATTCTATGTTGTCATTCTTTTCACCTGAAGTAATTCTCATCCGCTATCTAGTTGGTGAATGAGCTTTTCAGTTCCTCCACACCCTTGTAACCATCCAAGAATGTTTTCTGCCATGTTTTAACATTTTCCTCAGTTATTATTATACTGGTCTCATACAATATTTGTCCTTTTGTTGCCAGATTAATTTCACTCAGCATAATAACTTCCAGATTCATCCATGAATGCTTCTTGAAATCATCATTATTGTCATTGTATAATGTCCTGTTCTGTTAACATTTGATTTGTTTATCTATTAGTCTATTGGTTAGCACATTATTTCCTTTTTTTTTTTCAGTTCTGAGCAGTGCCGCAATGAACGTAGCTGAGAGTATCTATTCCTATGATAGCTCTTATTTCTGTAGTGTCCATTCAACACCAACACCAGTCCGTTTCAGCTCACTAATGCCTAGGGCGTTGACCTTTCGGTGTTCCTATCCATCTTTGAGGACTTGTAATTTTCTCTAATTTATACATCAGTGGACTTTTTCAGTTTTGTCGGGGATTGAATTACGTCCCACCCTCCAAAATTGTGTGATGTTCCTGTGTGTTATACAGCCCACCTCCAGGATGTTAATGATGGGCAGTGGCTGCTTTAGTCAGCAAGACTCAATCTGTAGGATTATATTGTCCCTGAGGCAATTCCTTGTGATATAAAGGAAAGGGAAGCAAGCAGAGAGTTAGAGACCTCAGATCACCAAGCAGGCACCTCCTCATTCAAGTACAGTGTGTTCTTGTTACCTGGGATTCTTGTGTTTCTGAAGGTCCCAGTCCAGGTCAAACTTTATGATAAGGACCTTCCTAAAGAGCCAACAGAGAAAACCTTTCCCTGGAACTGATAACCCTGAATTTGGGCTGTCATTCTTCTTTATTGTAAGAAAGTAAATTTCTCTTTGTTACATCCATCCACTTGTGATACTTCTGTTATAGCAGCATTAGATAACTAAGACAATTCTATGTGCTGAATAAATAATCCTAGAAGTTGGACTGTGTTATATGAACAATACAACAGCATCAGAATTAGGGGAAGGCTCGTTAACAACCTGCCTTATGCAGATAACAGAACATTGCTTACTGAATGTGAAAAACATTTAAAACAATTACTGATGTACATCCAAGTCTGTATACTTCATTACAGATACCTCAACAGAAAGAAAACAAAAATCCTTACAACTGTACACATAGGCAACATCATGTTAAATGAAGAAAATTTTGAAGTTGGGAGGAATTTCATTTTCTTGGGTCAACAATTAACGCACAAGAATATAGCAGTTTAGCTACACAATGATATATTGCAATGGCCAAAACTCTAGAAAAGGCCTCTTTAAAATTAAAATCAACACATTTTGCTTTGATAACTAAGGCATGTCTCCTCTAAGCATGTCATTTTCAATATCATAATGTATATTCAAAAGTAGAACAGTGAAAAATGAAGACCAATTTTGATTTAAATTATAGTGTTGATGAAGAATATTGAATAGAAGACAGAATTCTGGAGGAATGAACCAAAGTGTCTCAGAGCAATTGAAGTCAGAATGTTCCTTGGAGTGAATACGGCGAGTCTTTGTCTCATTTACTATGGACGATTATCAAGAATGACCTGTGCTTGGAAGATGATACCACGCTTGCCAAAGAAGACAGTCAACAAAAAAGAAGATCCTTAATGAGATGGATTGACACAACTGCTAAAAAAAAATGGACTGCAAGTTGGCAACGATTGAGTGTTGCAAGCAGGATGGGGCAAAATTTGGTTCTGTTATACCTAGGTTCCCTAGGGGTTGCAGCTGAGTCAGGTACCTTACATCAACACCAATTAACATAAAGGGTGGCCCTTTGAATTCAACCACTTCATGAAAAAAGACCTAATGATCTGCTTCACTAAGGTCAAAAACCATTCGTCAGTGAGTCAGTTCTGACTTATAGAGACCACGTATAGTGTAGAACCATGTTCCCTAGGGTTTCAAGTGCTAAATTTTCAGATGTAGGTTGCCAGACATGTCTTTTGAGGTTCCTGTGGGTGAATTCCAACCTCAGGCGTTATTGTTAGAAGTTTCTTTTGTTAATCATTAAATCAAATATAATATTCAATTAAACATTTTTGTTATTGTTTCATGTATGAGATTAAACCTTGTCCTCACTACTTCCTCTTGTTTAGATATAGAAGCATCTCTTTCACTAGGATTTAACAGTTTGTAATCCCATTTCTAATCTCTAGAAATTCTGTTCTTTTTGAGATCTAGTGTCCTGCTTTTCATTTTTTCTGTACTTTGAACACAATGTGAAGTTTATAATTTTTTAAAAAATAACTCAGGGAATTCTCACATCTGGAATCTGAGCAAAACTTTTCTGTTCCTTTGTTACTTCTGGCATACTCCCCACACATTCAACTTATCTTCTTTTCCAGGATGCCAAGACTCTCTGGATTCTTGGTGGTGTTGACCTTTTACAAATATTTGAAAGATTCTCTGAAGATTTACTGCTTTGATCTTTCTCTTGCATTGGTTTTTGATAAATTACTTGTGAAAATTTCTGAGAAAGTAGGATAGCTATGCCATCCTCCAGAAGGGCTTCTATCTGTTGACCCTGGCTGTTAAACCAAGGGGGCTGTTAATCCAATTTCCAAAGCCAGCCATGCATACTTAGAGCGAAATTCCTTGACAAGTTGGTCTTCAGTCACAACCTGACAAGGAAATCCTATATTGCTTTTCCACACCATTTCCATAAGGAACCTGGAGCCTTCTTTTTGGGTCCTATCCTGTGTGAGAATGATAGGTTCCTATTTCTTTTTGGGTCACACTTACTTTGAAATTAGATAGTCCCTTTACCTTGGCTCAGTATAAGGTTGCTGAGCACTTTCCACATGGGTAGATTCTTCCACTTCTATGGTCCTTGCAAAACCCTGGAATCCAATCTCAAGTGTTTCAGTGTCTTTAGAGTGTCCTTCAGGATAAAAGTGTCTCTAGAGTTCAAACATTTTGTAGTCATAAACTGTTATAAAAATGGATCCATAAGTTCCCCATATTTCTTCTTCTTTTCTTTCCTTAACCTTTGTTACTTGTTCTATCATTTTTAATTGTTGCGGTAGAATTGTTGAGCTCAGAAAAGCTGGGTATCATTTATGAAATATGAACTCATTAAAAATGTTCTTAGATTTAAAACAAAAGCTCTTCATCAGATTGTATGTGGCGCAAATAGTTTCCAATCACCTTCTAACTTAAGGTTGGTGGTTTGAATCCATCCAGTCATACCATGGAAGAAAGTCCTGTCTTACAGCTCAAATATTTTCTAGCTATAAACTTCTATCAATAATAGAGCCAGAAGTCCCCCCATTCTCTTCTCTCTGCTCCTCTCTCTTCTCCTTTTCTCTATCAGCTCTCTCTTCCCTCTCAATTTCCTTTAATCTTTTTTCCTTTCTCCCTTTTCCCATGCTTCCTTCCTTGCTTGCTCCTTTATTATACTCTTCCAGCACAATTTTATTATTTCACCAGGGTTGTTGATCTAAGCAACAGAAAACTATCATCATTAAACTTGAATTTATTTATAATAGTTTTTGTTTTAAGTAGAAGCTCTTTATTAGATCATCTTGCTATGTGGAGTTTAAGGGATTATATGTTGACATTACAGATGCTAACGTGGACTTCTTCATCTTTTCTAGCATAAGATTATACCTTCCTTCGCGAGTTTTTTGAATCCTGATTTGCACCGGTTACTTTTACAACCCCTGGTGTCTGTGTATCTCGCTTCCACACTCACTCATTAATTTGTATAAATTCTCCAGGCCCAGGCTGGCTGCTCAGATCATTTATAAATGGTTTTTGTTTTGTGAGCTGAGCTTCACGAGGCAGGTAGAAGTAGAAAGATAGTCTCACAGACCCTGCTCTTCTTTTCCCCGCTAAAATGAGTCTCTCGTGAGAAATTAGACGTGCCTGAATCCATTTACAGTGCTATCTCTGTAACCAAACAAAATCCACTGCCGTCGAGTCGATTCTGACTCATAGCGACCCTATGCCAGCTTTTCATAGCCACCCTGTAGGGAATACTATAATTTGTTGCATTGCATTTGATCTGATGGTGCTGGTGGTGAGAGTGAAGTTGGCCTCAAATCCTCGGCCACTAAAGAGGATGGACACCCCAAAGGTAAGGATGGAAGCATGGTAAATAATAATCTTAACAGTGTCCTCAGGTTAAGTGGTATAGTGTCTCCGGACAGTGTAGGGAAGACTCCGACCAGTCCTTCAACTGATGGAGAGACTCTCCCAAAAAAGCAGTCAGGAGTCCTAGAAACTGTGGTATCGCCCTCTGCTGGCAAAATCCTGCAATGAACAGCTTCAAGAGGACGATGGAGAGATGTCACACCATCACGGGTAGAATTCTGAAACAAGCCAAATAGACTAACTGTGATAGGTGGACAGGTCTGTGTTGCTTGTAGCGTTTATGTTGTATCTCCTTCTAAAATTGTGTTTGTGAATGGAAGGATTACTCTGGAGAGAGAACTCTCTCTCTCTGGGTTTGCTAACATCCTCTGACCTGGAACAGAGAACAGCAGCCTGAGGGTCTGGAAGGCATCACCGTCCTGTAGGATCTCTCTCTTGTGATGTTTCTCACATTCAGCCCTTCAGAAAAGCCTCCGTTAAGGTGGCTCAGAGCAGGTGAGGTTGTATAATGGGGACAATAATGTCAGGAACAGGGCAAGATATGAAAATTTTAGAGCATAGTATTGTATTTTAAAAAAATCATACCTTTTTTTTCGAGTTACTTTTTCAATACCGCTATTATTTCTGTTGCATCTCATTTGTTTTCTTATCTTGTTATTGTTGTTTTCAGGGGCCATCAAGTCAGTTCTGATTTACGGTCAGCCTATTTACAACAGAAGGAAGCATCCCCAGACGTGCGTCATCCTCACAATGGCTCCTATGCTTGATCCCATGGCTGCAGCCACTGTTCTAGCCCGTCTCATTGAAGGTTTCCGTTTTTCCCTGATGCTCTACTTTACCAAACATGCTGCCTTTCTATTCACCTGGTCCATCATGGTAATACGCCCAAAGTAGGGAATACCAAGTCTTGCCGTCTTCGGATCGAAGCAGAATTCCTGTTGGTTGTACTTCTTCCAAGTCAAGTATCTTTATTCTTTTGGCAGTCCAACATGTATTCAGTACCATAATTCAAAGGTATCAATTCTTCTTTGGTCTTCTGAATCGTTATTCAGATTTCCCACTTTTTTGAGATGACTGAAAATATTATAGTTTGTGTCAGGAGCATTTTGGCCCTGTAAGTGACACTTGTACATTTTTTTTTAACACTTGAAAGATGGCTTTTTCAGAAAATTTGCCCAATGTAATAGGTTGTTGGATTTCTTGGCTACCGCTACATGGTTCTTGATTTCACATCCAAGTAAAATGAAATCCTTGCAGCTTCGATATTCTCTCCATTTATCATGAGGTTGCTTTTTGGTGCAATTGTGAGAACTTTTGTTATCTCCGGATCGAGATGTAATCTACACTGAAGATTGTAGTATTTTTTCAGCTTTCTCCAGTAAGCTGTTCAAATCCTTCATGTTTTCAAAATGCGGGGTTGTCCTAGTTATCCTATTTTCTTGTAAGTGAAGAATCTCTCTCTTTCTGGTAGTATTGGTCCTTGAAAAATTGTTTGTGCGTTTTCCTGAATATTTATGACAGATGAACCCTCTTCCGGAGGTGCTCCCATTTGATAGCTGTAGGGCTTCTATGAAGAGTTCCAGGAGCATCGAGGCCATGTATATCAGGAATGAAATTCCTGGAAGGGCTGGTGTTCTGTCATAAGTTCACAAGAAAATTTCTCTCTTTTTTTTCTGCTCATTTCTGCAATGAATATAGAGACCTCTAAGGGATCCAACTTGACAGCACTTGGTTTTGGGGTTTTTCAAGGAGGTCTTAATTACTGGTTCACACTTTCTGTGACTGTCGAGCCCTCCTGGACCCTAGCCTAATATAAAGTCCCTGAGGATTTCTGACAAAGGCAAATTCTGGGCCTGTCTTCCATTTCTCTGGCCCCTGCATAGCCCTGAAATTCAATCTTCAGTATTTGCAGTGTCTTTAAACACCCCTCAGGATAAAACTATATTTACAATTGATATATTTCCTAGCTCTAAGTCTTTTTAAAAACTATGGCAAAATGTTCCTTATTCTTCCCTTTCCTTTATTATATTTTCCGAGAATTTTTACAATTGTTTGAAAGTGTTGATTTGAGGAATCTTGTCTATCATTTATGGAACCTAAACTCCTTTCCCACTGTTTTTGAGTCAAAACAGAAGCTATTCTTTAAATCGCAGGTGCTTTGTGCAGTTTGTGATTGGATCCTGACCCAAAGATGTGCAGGTGGATCATATGCAGTGGAATATTGGAAAAATAGCCTGGTGGTGTGCTTCTATAACCGATACCGGCAAGAAAACTCCATGGAGGAATTCTACTCCATGACACGTGGATTCTTTCATGAGTTCATGAGTCTGTCTCAGAGCTGACTAGACTGAACACAGGCTTTTTTTTCCCCCCCTTAAATTTATAATACAACATATAAGTAAGTTCTGTGTCTTTCCTAATCATAAAATCATACTCTCCATGGTAATGTTGGCTAGTTTCAAAACCCACTGCGTATATAATTTGCTTCCAGGTCCCTGACTGTTTTGCATAGGCCCCTCCAGGCCCAGGTTGGTTGCTCAGATTTTATAAACGGGGCCTTTGCCATGGGAGCTGAGCTGCATCAGGCAGGCAGGGGCTGCAGGATGGTGCCACAGACTCTGTTCCTCATGTCTGTGTTGCTCTGGGCCTCTGGTGAGAATTAAAAGTGATTCACTCCCTCTAGAGTGACATGTTTTAGAGTTGAAAAATAATTTTAAGTTACAGTGAGAAATGATGACTATTCGCAAAATGGAGCCAATTAAGAGCTAATACATAACATCAGTAGATGTTGTTGCATAAATGATATATGTTAGTATTCTTGTAAAAAAGTGTATATGTACATGCATGATAATTGTCAACTCTGATTTCAGGTGTCAGCGGAGACGCTGTGATGACCCAGTCTCCAGCCTCTCTGACTGAAACTCTGGGAGAAACAGTCACCATCAAATGCAAGTCTAGCCAGAGTGCTTATAACAGCAACTATAAGAAGGACTTCTTATCTTGGTTCCAGCAAAAAACAGGACAGCCTCCTAAGCTGCTCATCTATTATGCGTCCTCTCGGGTATCTGGGATCCCTGACAGGTTCAGCGGCAGTGGGTCTGGGACAGACTTCACTCTCACCATCAGCGGCCTCCAGGCTGAAGATGTCGCAGTTTATTACTGTATGCAGAGTAATAGCTCTCCTCCCACAGTGCTTCATGCTCGAACACAAACTTCCTCCCCGGGGCTGCTGACCTGCAAGTCTTCTCTGCCCAGCTGCTTTCTTTCTGCTGGGTCCTGAACATGCACACTTCCTCTTTCTCTCCCAGCAGTCACATCTTGTTACTAACTCCTGGAGTAATTCTAGGACTCGAGAGGAAATTAAGGTATATGTCTCCTTCTAAACTCACTTTTGTGGTAAGTTACAGAAAAAAAAATGCTGTAACAGTTTCTTGTAGACTTTGTTAGGGATTTTGATATCAGAGGAACGTTTCACAGGGATAGATCACATGACTGACTTGATAGATCACTGACTGCCTAGACTGTTTTACACCCTGAAAGATCAGTTTTCTTTCCCCTCTCTCTTATTAAGTCTGAAACATTGACATTTCATGTCCTAGTTTTCCTGCACTTTTTCATTTCTCTGCTATTACCCCTCACAAATTCTGGACCGTACCCAATGTTAAACCTGTGCTCTTCGCATTTAAAGTCCTTCTTACAGAAGGTACTATTCCTCTCTTTTTTTCCTTCCTTGGATCCTGCTTTCCAGCATATACATTCAATGCATGACATTCAATGTCAGTGAAGGTGTTTTCCTGCCCCGCCCTCCCATTTCAGTGCTCTTTTCCTGTCTCCATTTCTTTCAGTAGACCTCATTCTTTCAAAGGCCAGTCTCTAATTTATTAGCCTTGTCAATCTAAAAATTTGTGATAACTTTCTAATTTTGTAATTAGTCCCTTTTGTAATTAGTCATCAGTTCCTCTTTAAATTTATCCCTTGGGCACTCAAGTTTAATTTACTGAAAGAAGGAATTCATACTTGTTTCTAGTTAGTAGCCATGTGCTCTCCTGACTCATGACAACCCCATGAATGATGGAATCTGGCTGTTGTGATCCATAGAAATTTCATGACTGATCTCTCAGAAGTAGGTCACCAGGCCTTTCTTTCTAGTCTGTGTTAGTCTGAACATGCTGCTGAAACCCATTCAGTGTCACAGCAGCATGCATGAAGGAGTGTGGTAAGTGAGACCTGTAGGTTCCTAGTCAGCTTTATGCTGATGACTGCCCAGGTTGTGTTTCCAGTCAGTGTAGACGAGACTCTGGCCCCGAAGCCAGTTTCTCTTCACCTCATCATCGTGGAGATTTTGTGTCCTTTGGACCAGTTTCTTTTCTATTCAGCCTTTTCATCTGATCTCTGGATCAGAGCTGCCCATTTTGTTTCATGCATGTACTTTAGCTAGGAGGTGTGGTCTTCATGAGTATCATTTAATGTCTTGTAATTCTGTCTAGTCTTTGTGTGAAAGAGCTGGTGTTAAGAATGGTTTCACTTCTGGGCTAACAGAGTCTGGGGCCATGTCTTCTAGCTCCTCCAGTCTCAGTCAGACTACTAAGTTGGGTCTTTTTGCTAGAACCTAAACTCTGCATCCCATTTTTCTCCTGTACTCTTGAGGGTGTTGTGTTCCATCCCAGGGTGTTCATTTCAGATAGCGGGGCACCATCTAGTACCTTTGTTAGGGTCCGCGATTTTCAAGATGCGACACTGTTACTTTAAAGGTTAAATTTTATTAAAAAATATGCCCAATAGGAAAAATACTGGTGCACCAGGGACGCACCCCAAGCTACACAGAGCAGGGGGCGACGGGGGGTTTCCTCAGCGCCCAGTATTTAAGTCGTGAGATTGCAAAGTAGAGAGGGTGAACTGACCTTTACATTGATTGGTTAACTCCTATTAGTTGTAAAAATGTGGTCAAGGTCTAGGGGTCACTTGCAGGCTGTCACTTGCAAGGTTGCCCCCAGGCTTGTCTTGTGACAGTGTTTTGTAAGACAAAGGTAAGATTATTCTATGGTATTTTCTGCTATTAAGTTGTTTCCTGGGGCTTTCTTCAATACCTCCGATTTTTACCGGGCCCTTCCTCATTTCAACACCTTTGGTTTCAGGATTGCAGAATCTCTATTTTCTGTGTTTCTGTCTCTTGGACTAATGTCTTCTATGTGACTTTGATGTTCTTTATTGTCCTTTGCTCCAGGTGGGTTGAGAGCAATTGATACATCTCAAATGGCCACTCATTAGCTTATAAGACGCGAGATGCCACCAGTGAGGAATGCTGAAACGTTTTCTGAATAAACTATGTCATGCCAATTTACCTAGATGCCTCCTGAAATTGTGATGTCTAGTTCCACTGTCACTGTTAATCTGTCCCTCAGAGTGTTGGCTGTATTGAGGAATCTTCCAATCTTTTGCTTTACTCAAGTTGTGCTGAGTTTGCCTGTGTTGTGTGTTGTTATTCTTTTTACCTAAAGTAATTCTTATCTACCACGTAGTTAATGAATATACCTCTCTCTTCCTCCACACCCTTGTAACCATCCAAGAATTTTTTCAGCTGTGTATTACCATTTTTTGGAGTTCTTATTATAGTTGTCTCACTCGATGGCACTTGACTTGGCACAAAATATGTGTTGTTTTGTGAGTGACTAATTTCACTCAGCGTAATGACGTCCAGATTCATCTGTGTATGTTTCTTGAATTCACTGTTTCTGTTTATCTTTGTGTAGTGTCCCATTGCATATCCATTAGTTGATTGATTGGCACATAGGTTGTTTCCACTTTTTTCTGTTCTGAACAGTGCTGCAATGAACACAGGTGTGTATATCTATTCCTGTGATAGCTGTTATTTCTGTAGCGTATATTCAATAACAATGCAAGTCCATTTCAGCTCACTAATTCCTAGGTCATTGACCTTAAGTGTGGAGGGCAGACACCTCCTCTCCCAACATGAGGATCAAGGAAGATGCCTTCTAAGATGGGCTTTACAACCTCCTCGGCTTATGAAATTATATTGGGAAAATCTGGCCAGAAACTTCTAGGGAAAAGAGCTTGGAGGAATGGATTTCAATACAGCATGCCTGAAAGCCCCAAGGCTTGCCCAGCCCCGCTGACTTCCCCCAACTGCACTTCCCCCTGATGTGAAAAGAATTATCCTTTTTAGAACAGTTTAAGAAAGGCATAAGGTGGGGAATGGTCGGTGTTTACTGTCCCCACAGGAGGAGATAAAATAAAGAGCAAAGTAGGAACAAATAGAGATTATAACCTTTAGACCCTTCCTCCTGTACCTTTTAACCTTGAGGTATAAGTAGGGCTGATTGAGCTCAGGGCATAACTTTGTTTTCACTGTCAATTATCACCACAACACCCTGCCTCGGGCCATCATCTAGAAAGCCTTGACAATTGAAAAGATCATGAGGTTTCGGTTTCAAATTAGCCAATCACGAGATTTAGGTTTCAAATTAGTCAATAGATTGTGTGGTCAGTGGGCAGGGTGAAACTTACATCACTTTGACTATAAAAATAAAGACAGTCCTTTTCCAGCCGCCATTCTCCAAAACTCTTTCCTATCTCTCTCAATTCATTTCTGCGCCTGACGCCTCTCCCTCTCTCCGTGGGGCCCCCCAAAGTTGCCGGGGCTGGCTCCTGGCACTTAAGTGTTCCTTTCCATCTTTGAGTACATGCAATTTTTTCTAATTTATATCTCTTGTCGATTGAATTATGTCTTCCCCCAAAAATGTATGTAGCAATTTGCCTGGTCCATGATTCCTGGCATTCTGCAATGTTCCTGTGTGTTACAAATCCTGCTTCTAGGATGGTAACATTGAGCAGCAATTGTTTTGGTGAGGCAGGACTCAATCTGCAATATTATATTGTGCTTTGAGGCAATCTGTTGTGATATAAAGAAAAGGGAAGCACCATCAAGTTGGACATCTCATATGAGCAAGAAAGCATTTACTCAATCAAGTACCCTTTTTGCCTAGGGTTCCAATGCCTCAGAAGCTCCCATTCCAGGAAAAACCTTATGACAAGGACATTCCTTCAGAGTCAGCAGAGAAAGTCTTTCTCTGAAACTGACTCCCTGAGTTTGGACTGTTAAGTCTTCTTTATTGTAAAAAAATAAATTTCTCTTTGTTACAGCCATCCATTTGTGGTATTATTGTTACAGCAGTGCTAGATGACTAAGACAATTCTATATGCTGAACAAATGCCCTAGAAGTTGAACTATAGAAGTTGGACTATAGTATATGAATAATATAGCAGCATCAGAATTAGGGGAAGACTTACTAACAACCTGCCATGTACAGAAAATGCAGTATTGCTTACAGAATGTGAAGATTTGAAGCAAATACTGATGAATATCCAAGTCTATAGACTTCAATATGAATACCTCGACATAAAGAAAAAGAAACTATCACAACTGAACCCATAAGCAACATCATGTTAAATGGAGACAATATTGAAGTTCGGAATGATTTCATTCTCTTGGGTCAACAATCAATGCCTAAGGATACAGCAGTCTAGCTATACAATAATGTATTGCAATGGTCAAAACTCTAGAAAAGACCTCTTTAAAATTAAAATACATAGATTTTGCTTTGATAAATAAGGCATGTCTCATAAGCCATGTCATTTTCAATATCATAATAATGAACTCAAAAGCAGAACAATGAAGACCAATAATGAATTGAATTACAGGATGCTGATGAAGAATATTGAATATATGACGGAAATCTGGAGGAATGAACCAATCCATCTTGGAGCAGTTAAAGTCAGAACGTTCCTTGGAGTGCACATGGAGAGAGTTTGTCTCATTTACTTCGGACACAGTATCAAGGAGGACCAATCCTTGGAAGAGGACATCATGCTTGCCAGAGGAGAGCATCAACAAAAAAGAGGAAGACCTTCAATGAGATCGATTGACACAACAGCTGCCAAAATAGGCTCAGACGTAGCAATGACTGAGGATGGTAAGCAGGAAGGGACCAAGTTTTGTTCCGTTATACAGAGGTCCACTACAGGTTGGAGTTGAGTCAGTTATCTTACATCTACAGTAATTAACATAAAGGTTGCTCCTTTGAATTCACCAAATACATCACAACAAAGAGGCTTGGTGATCTACTTCACTAAGATTAAAAACCATTTGCCAGTGAGTCAGTTCTGACTTAATGGAGACGACGTGTATGTTAGCAGAGAACTGTGTCCCATAGGGTTTTCAGTGACTAAGTTTTTGGATGTAGATTGCCAGACATGCCTTTTGAGTTTCCTGTGGATGGATTCTAATCTCAGATCTTATTGTTAAAAGCTTCTTGTGTTAATCATTAAATCAAATATAATACTGAATTAATTAAATATTTTTGTTGTTGTTTCCTGTATGAAGGCAAACATTGTCTTCACTGCTTCTTTCTGCTTAGAGGTAGAAGTCTGCCTTCCACTATGACTAAAAGTTTGTAGTTCTATTTCTAATCTCTAGAAATTCTGTTCTTTTTGAGACCTACTGTGTCCTGTTTTCTTTTCTTTTTTTAATTTTTCCTGTACCTGGAACACAATGTCAAGTTTGCAGTTTGTTTCTTTAAATACACTCACGTAATACTAAAATCTGGAGTTTGAGCAAAACCCTTCTTTTCTCTGTTATTTCTGTTGTATTCCACACGTGTTCAACTTATATTTCAGAATGTCAAGAATCTCTGAGTTCTTGGTGGTGTTGACCTTTTACAAATATTTGAAGAGTTCCCTGAAGAACTTAGTGCTTTGGTCTTCCTCTTGCATTCGTCTTTGGTAAAATATTCCTGAAAAAGTAGGATAGGTACATCATCCTTCAGAAGGGCTTCTGTTTGTTGGTGTCAGCAGCTGAAATCTCTTAAACTAGTTTAATAAAAGGAGACTTCCATGCAGTCATGCATACTTGAGGTAAAATTCCTTGACAAGTTGGTCTTCAGTCACAACATCACAAGGAAATCCTGTTATTTCTTTTTCTATCCATTTCCACAAGGAACCTAGAGCCTTTTTTTTTTTTTTTTTGGTTCCTATTCTTTGTGGGAATGATCAGATTCTATTTCTTTATTGGCTGATACTTATTTTGCAATTAGGGATTGTCTGTATCTTGGCTCAGTATAAGGCCCCTGGTGATTTTCCACATGGGTAAACTCTGAGCATTTCATCCATTTCTGTGGCCCTTGCAGAGCCCTGCAGTCCAGTCTCAAGTGTTTCAGCATCTTTATAGTATCCTTCAAGATAAAGGCATCTTCAGAGTTCAAACATTTTCTGCCCTTAACTGTTATAAAAACAGATCCAAATGTACCCCATATTTCTCCTTTCATTTTCCTTTATTATTATTTTTTATCATTTTTTAAAATTGTGTTTAAGTGAAAGTATACAACCCAAATTAAATTGGCATGCCTGCCTACTTGCAGCTCCTTCTGCTCTCCTTGCCGGCTGACAGCACATTCTTCCTTTTCATACTATATATGTCATATCCTCTTAATACTCTTCTGTCCTCTGTTCCCCGCCCTCTCCTCTCCCTTCTTGTAAAAGGCCACTAGGACAGCATCCTACAGATGCATAGAACCATGAAGTACACACATCATATGGTTACTTTGGGTCCTTGAGACCAGTCCATGCCTGTCCAAAGAGCTGACCTCAGTAATGTTTTTTAGTCAGGAGAAGAAGCAGGTCTAAGGGCGATGCTCTCGGGGATACTCCCAGGCTGCCAGACCATCAGTTGAGGTCTTTTAGCAGAGCTTTTGAGGTGCATCCCTCTTTTTCTCAGGTTGCCAGTGGAACTCAACATTATGTGCCCCATCGTGGCTGTCTTTGGTGGTGGTCGGGCATCATTTGGTTCTTCTGGTCACATGTTGATACAGTCACCCATTCACATGGGTCGTTCAATCTCCTGCACTCTTTTTCTCTCGTGTCTTTGTTTTTCTATGTGATCATCTGTTCCAGATGAGTTGGGACCATTTGGTGTACCGCAGACAACAACTTGCTAGCTTTTAAGACTCCAAATGTCAATCACCAATATCAGGTGCAGAGAACTCTCTTGGAAATAAGCTAGTTATGCCAGTTGGTCTCGATGGCCCCTCAGAGCATGGTCCCCAGACCCTTAGCCCTGCTACTCTATCCTTGCAATATTGGGTTAAGATTAGAACAGTTTTCAGTTTATGTTGAAGTCCAGTTAAGCTGATCTTCTTTCTAACATGTGCTGTCACTGCTTTCAGCCAACTGAATTTCCCTCAACTATCTAATCTATAGCCAGCTGCCTCCCTCCCTTCCCACTCTTGTAGCCATCAAAGAGTCTTTTCTTCTGTACGTGTCTATTTTTAAATCCTTAAAGTAGAAGTCTCATACAACATTTGTCCTTTTGCCACTGACTGATTTCACTCAGCATAATGTCTTTCAATTGAAACCAGGTTATGAGATGTTTCCTAAAATCATCATTGCTCTTCACCATTGCATAGTATTTCAGAGAGTATAAGTATGACAGTTTGTTTATCCATTCACCTGTTGTTGGGTATCTGGGTTGATTCCATCTTTTTGCTATTGCGGATTGTGCTGCAATAAACATTTATGTGCATGTATCTTTTTGTGTGACTGCCCTTGGTTCTGTAGTACACATTCTGAGCAGTGGAATTACTGGCTGAAACGGTATATTTATTTCCAGCTTTTAAAGGAGTGCCGGATTGTTTTCCAAACAGGTTGTGCCGTTGTGCAATCTTACCAGCAGTGTAGGAGAGTTCCAATCTCTCCACAGCCTCTCCAACATTTGTTGTTTTGTGTTTTTAGGATTATGACCAATCTTGTTGGGGTAAGATGCTTACTCATTGTGGTTTTCATTTGGAATTCTCTGATAGCTAATGATCATGAGCATTTCCACATGTGTCTTTTGTCTGCCTAGATGTCCTCTTTGGTGAAGTGTCTTTACATCTCCTTTGCCCATCACTTAATTGGATTATTTACCTTTTTCTTGTTGATATTTTGCAGTACCTTGAAGATTATGGAGATCAGTCATTGGTCCAACATGTAGTTGTGAAATATTTCTTCTCATTTGATAAGTAGTCTTTTAATTCCTTTGATAAAGTCTTTGGATGAGCAAAAGTGTTTGATGCTCAAAAACAAACAAAAAAAAATTGCTGTCAAATCTAGTCTGACTCATGGTGACCCCAGAGATCAGAGTAGAACTGACCCCCTAAATTTCCAAGGAGTGCCTGGCAGATTTGAACTGCTGACCTTTTGGTTAGCAGAGGGAGTTCTTAAACCACTATGCCACTGGGGTTTCCTTTGATGCTTAATAGCTCCCATTTATTCATTTTCTCTTTGGTTGATTGTGCTTTGTTTGTCAGATATTGAAGTCTGTCTGAGCTCTGTACTAAAACTTCCATTGTTGACTTGATTTTTTATTGCATGATCTTTATAGTTTGAGGTTTTATATTTAGGTCTTTGATCAAGTTTGAGATAGTTTTTGTGTAAGGTGTGAAATATAGGTCTTGTTTCAGTTTTTTGCAGATGGATAGCCAATTTTGCCAGCACCATTTGTTAAAGAGATTCTTTTTACCCTGGTTCATAATCTTAGGGCTTTTGTCAAATACCAGCTGTTCATAGAAGGGTGGTGGTATCTCTGGGGTTTCAACTCTGTTCCATTGGTCTATATGTCTCTTTTAGTACCAGTACCAGGCTGTTTTGACTACTGTGGCAGTGTAATAGGTTCTAAAGTTGGGTAGTGTGAGGCCTCCCTCTGTGTTCCTGTTCTTCAGTAGTGCTTTGCTTATCCATGGTTTCTTCCCTTTCCAAGCAAAGTTGATGATTTGTTTCTCCACCTCACTAAAAATATCACCAGAATTTGTATTGGGGTTGTATTGTATATGTAGATTGCTTTGGATAAAATAGACATTTTCACAATGTTAAGTCTTCTTATCCACAAGCAGGGTAGGTTTCTCCATTTGTAAAAGTCCCCTTGGTTTCTTGCAGTAAGGTCTTGTAGTTCTTGTTATATAGGTCTGTTGTTTCTCTAGTTAGATTTATTCCTAGATATTTTATCCTCTTGGGGGCTACAGTAAATGGTATTGATTTGGTGATTTCTTCTTTGGTGATCTCTTTGTAGATACAAAGGAATCTTACTGATTTATTTATGTTTATCTTATATCCTGATACTTTGCTGAACTCTTCTATTAGTTCCACCAGTTTACTTATGGATTCTTTAGGATTCTCTATATATAAAATTATGTCATCTGCAAACAGGGAGGTGTTTACTTCTTCTTTGCCACTGTGGATGCTGTTTATTTCTTTGCCTTGTCTAATTCCTCTGGCCAGAACTTCTAGTACAATGTTGAATAGAAGTGGTAAGAGTGGGGATCCTTGTCTAGTTCTCATACTCAAGGGGAAGTGGTAAGAGTGGGGATCCTTGTCTAGTTCTCATACTCAAGGGGAATTCTTTCAGTCTCTCTCCATTCAGGATGATGTAGGCGATTGGCTTTGTGTAGTTGCACCTTATTGCATTGAGGCATTTGCCTTTTATTATTATTTTGCTGAGTTTTTAGCATGAATGGGTGTTGAATTTTGTCAAATGCCTCTTCTGCACCAATTGACAAAAATCAGGTGATTCTTATCTTTTGTGTTATTTATTGGTTGATCAAGTTAGTTGTTTTTCTGATGCTGAATCAGACTTGCATCCCAGGTATGACTCCAACTTGGTCATGATGACTTATCTTTTGCATATGCTGTTGAGTTCTACAGGCAAGGATTATGTTGAAGATTTTTGCTTCTAGATTCATGAGTGATATTGGTCTGTAATTCTCATTTTTCTTAGATCTTTCCCTGGCTTTGGTATCAGGGTTATGCTGGCTCCATAGAATGAATTTGGGAGTATTTCATTTCTTTCTATGGTGTGACATATTCTCAGTAGTACTGGAGTTAACTCTTCTCTAAAAGCTTGGTAGAATTCTGTGGCGAAGCCATCTGGGCCAGGGCTCTTTTGGGTTGGTGGTTTTTGATGATGTTTTCAGTCTCTTCCTTTGTGATGTGTTTATTAAGTTGCTTTACTTCTTGTGATAATTTTAGTAGTTACTATGAATCTAGAAATCTATCCATTTCCTATAGGTTTTCAAATCTGTTTCAGTACAGTCTTTCTTAGTATTCTGTTATGATGCTTTTGATTTTAGTTGTGTCTGTTGTGACATCTCCCATCTCATTTGTTATCCATGTTATTTGTTTCTTCTCCTGTTTTTCTTTTGTAAATTAGCCAGTGGTTTATCAATTTTGTTGATCTTTTCAAAGAACCAGCTGTTGGTTTTCTTATTTTTTTTCAATCGCTCTTCCATTCTCTAATTCATTTAGTTCTGCTCTAATCTTTAATACCTTTTTTCTTCTAGTGCCTCAGGGGTTCCTTGTTTGCTCTCTTTCTACCTGTTCAATCTGTAAGGTTAATTCTTTGTTTTGAGTCCTCTCTTCTGGGTGTGTGCATTTGTACAGATACATTGACCTCTGAGCACTGTTTTGGCTGTATTCCATAGGTTCTGGTAGGATGTGTTTCCATTTCCATTTGATTCCATAAATTTCTTTATTTCTGATTTTTTCTATAACCCATGGCTTTTGAAGCAAAGTGTTCAGTTTCCCTGAGTTCAAATTTTGATCTATGTTTTTTTCTATTGATTTAGACTTCTATGGCCATGAGTCAGCTCCGACTTGATGGCATTTGGCTTGGCTGGCTTTATTATCCAAAAAGATGTTTGGCAATGATTCAATGGTTTGGATGTTGCTTAGACTTGCTTTACATCCTTACATGTGGTCCATTCTGGAAAATGTTCCATGTGCATTGGAGAAGAAGGTATACTTATCTGTTGATGGAGAGAAGATAAAAGCATTCTGCCTGATAACAGAAGCAAGACAAGGATGCCCTTTATTATGACTCCTATTTAACATTGTGCTGGAAATCCTGTCCTTGCAACCTTTCCAGTCATTTGAGAAATATCAGTCCTTTAAAAATGTTTATTGGAAGCTAGAAAAGCAAGAAGCTCAAAAACTAAGTCGCAAGTGAAGTTCCCCAAGGTTTGTGATTCTGGCAGGTTGGTAGGATTCAGAATAGTGAGCTTACATAAAATTATCAAGATTTTGGAAATAGTTGTGCAATTTTAGAAATATTTAATATTAACAGAGATGCAGTGGGAAGTGCAACATGGCTGCTGAGGATATTTTGGGGAGAATATAATGCAAAGTTTATCTATGGACAACTTTGTGGCTTACTGTTTATGACTGAATGGAAAGGATGGACTACATTGGGTGGTGAAGCCAGCTTGAGCTTGGGGTGACATAGAGAATGCCTTATCAGGAGCTCACAGGTTCCTGGTTTGATGGCAGGAGGCAGAAAGTTTAATCTTGTTGGTTACATCTCAGAAGGGGCTAGCAACAGGTTAACCCATTGATTACAGTTTGCTGCTTGATTTTGTCAAAGACTGTGAGAAGTTTCAAGCGACTTCAAGATTTTGCTCAAATAACTAGATGGGCAATGTTGACAATTTTTCAAATAAGGAAAGACCTTAGGAGGAGTGGATCAGGCAAGGAAAATCAGGGGTTTCAAGTCTAAGTTGTGTATTAGACTTTCACACGTGGTTGTCAATTAGACAGTTGAACTTAGAGTTCAGCAAAGAGATATGAATTAGTGATTTAAGGCTAATAGTCAGTGCAACGACCATTGCATTGTTGAAAAGCAAAAGACGTCCAGGGATTGAACTCTGAGGAAAGGGAGATGAGTAAGAACTAGCAAAAGAATCTGAGAAGGAACAGTGTAGATGGACCACAAGAAGTCTGGTGCCACATATTGCACTGAATGGATTGTGGTAAGGAGAAGTCTGTCACCAACGTCTTTAATGCTGCTGGTGGGTCTGCTTTCTTTCGAAGCAGAAGGAAGCCCAGTTGCCCATTCTTGGTTATTTCATGCCAACTTTTTTTTTTTTTCTTCCCCATAATGAAATCAAACCACAACAGTCTCTGTGACCTTGCTCAGCAACTGCGACCATTCCTTCAATAGTGCTTTAGTGAGATGTTTCTACTTCCAGGTCACATCATTTTGAGAGGACGTTTCTATTTCTTAACACTGTAATTTGTTGTATTGTCTTTGATCTGATGCTGGTGCTCATGGTGACAGTGAAGCTGGCCTCAGTTCCACCGCCACGGAAGAGAATGGGCATCCCATCAATGAGGGTGTTGGTGTAGTAAATGAGAATCTTAGGAGTCTGCCCAGGTCAAGTATTGTCTGTCTCACATCAGTGCAGAGGAGACCGACTAGCCCGTTGGCTCCAGGGAGACTCTCCCCAAGAAAACAGTAGGGAGTTCTGGAACCTGTTTTATTGCCATCTGCTGGCAGAATCCTGCAATGAACAGGAACAGCAGGATGATGCAGAGAACAACAGGATGCAGAGGAGCAAGAGGATTGATGCTGTACCATCACGGTTAGAAGAGACAATGAAGCCAAATAGTCTGAGACAAGTGGACAGGCCTGTGTTCCTTCTAGCATTTATTTCATATCCTATTTTAAGGCTGTAGTTGTGAACGGAAGGATTACATTGGAAGGAGAGCTCTATCTCTGGGTTCGTTAACATCCTCTCACCTGGATCAGAGTAGATCAGCAGCCTGAGGATCTGGAAGGCATCACTGTCCTGCAGCATCTCTCTCTTGATGTTTCTCACATTCAACCCTTCACAAAAGCGTCCATTTAGGTGGCTCAGGTCAGCAGGGCTCAGAGAAGTTGAGGTCCTATTACAAGAACAACAAGGCAGGAGCAGTGGTGGGGTGAGGAAAGCCTTAGAGCACACTACTGTGGTAAAATCACGAAATAAGTCTCATGCAATGCTTTTTTCAGAGTTACTTTTTGGATATGGCAGTAACGTGCTCCTATTATCTTGCATTAACTACTCAAAACTAAGAATTATTTGTTGGTGTAGAACAAATGTTTTGTGCTGGACTGCTAACTGAAATGTTATTAGTTTGAACTGACCTGTGGGGCCTTGGAAGAAAGGCTTGGTGGTAAGCTTCTTTAAGGTAAAAAACCTTTTGCTGTCGTGTTGAATCTGAATTATGGTAATCCCACGTGTGTCAGAACAGAACTGTGATCTATAGAATTTTCAATGGCTAGTTTTCCAGAAGTAGCTTGCCAGGGTTGTTTTTTGTTTGTTTGTTATGAGACCACTTTAGGTGGACTGGTAGAAGAGAATGCTAATGGTACAATATAATTTTTCATAATTTACTTATGAATTTTGTTGTTTCATGTATGAGTGCAAATCACATCTTTGTTATTCCATCAAGCCTACAAATGGAAGCCTCTCTTCCCAATGAGTTTTTGGAATTCTATTTCTGCTTTTAGAAATTCAGTAGGTTCTTTTTCAAATCTGATGTGTCCTCTTTTAGTTTACTGTACATTGCATACAAATTCACGTCTGTTACCTATTCCTTTAAATGAACCTGTGTAATGCAAACAATGGGAACAGAACTTCTTTGGTTTTCTGTTATTTCTGTTGCATCTCATTTATGGTCATATTCTGTTTCTGTTGTTTGCAGATACCATCAAGTCGGTTCTGACTCACAGCAAACCTGTGTCAACAGAATGAAAACTCCGCAGACTTGTGCCATCCTCTCAATAGTTGCTGTACTTGAACACTTTGCTGCAGCCCTGTGCCAATCCATCTCAGTGAAGGTCTTCCTCTTTTTCAGTGATCCCTTGCTTTACAAACATGATGTTCTTCTATTGGACTGGTCTATCCTGATAACATGCCCAGAGTAGGAGATACCAAGTCTTGCCATCCTCCCTTCTAAGCAGTATTTCAGCTGTACTTCTTCCAAGACAAATTTCTTCATTGCTCTCGCAGTTCACCATATATTCAACACCATCACTAAAAGGTATCATTCATCCTCAGTCTTACTTCTCTTTAGCCTGCTTTCCCATTCATATGAAATGAGTGAAAAGACCATTACTTGTTTCAGGCACATTTCAATCCTAAAAATGACACCCATATGACTGGCAAACTACATCAGCACAAAACCAGAAGATCCAGCTGGTGCCTAGCCACCACCAAAGGCAGCTCTGACAGGTAACGCAATGTAGAGTCTGAAAAAAGAGATATGCAGACCATGAACTCCAGAAAATGACCAGAATTGATGGTCTGACAGCCTGGAGGATTCCTTGAGAGCATGGCCCCTAGAATTACTGCTAGCCAAGACCCCAAACCAGTATGGAAGCCCAAAGTTCAGACAAAGAATAAACTGGACACGGGGAAATAGAGTGATCCATGTGGTGTCTGCACTTCAGGATTTCACATATGTATAATAACATATGACATATATAATATGATTTCGTTCTAGAGGAGAGAGGAGAGGCTGGAGAAGATGCGATAGATGATAGTTGAGTGGATACTGAAGTGAAGAATGAAAAAGAAAAGTGTGCTGTCAGAGAGTGAGGAGAGCAGATAGAGTTCAGACAGGCAGGCATGCAAAACTGACTGGGATTTGTAAACTTTCACTTAATCACAATTTAAAAAGTAATTTTTCCCTCCATTTATCAAGATGTTGCATTTAGTTGCAATCGTGAGGATTTTTGGTTTCTTCATGCGGAAGTGCAATCTATACTGAAGACTGGTTTTTTGTTTTTTTTAAAAAATCTTCATGAGTAAGCTCTTCAAAGCCTTTGTAGTTTCAACATGCAAGGTTGTCCTAGTTGTCTTATTTTCTTGTATGCCAAGAATATCTGTCTTTTTTGTAGTACTGGCCCTTCAGAAGTTTTTTGTGAGGCTTCTGGAGTATTTATGAAGGGTATATCTTCTTCCAGGGGAGCTCCCATTTGCTAGCTGCTCCAGCTGGGCTTCCGAGAAGAGCTCCAAGCACACCAAAGCCATGCACACTTGAAATAAAATTCCTGCAAGTGCCAGCGTTCTGTCACACTTCACAAGGAAATCCTGTTTTCTTTTTGTTGTTGTTGTTTGTTTGTCTTGTTTTGTTCCTGTCTATTTCTGCCAAGAATCTAGAGCACTCTAACGAGTCCCGTTTCACACCTCCTTTGAGAGTCAAGCCCTTCTGGAACCTAGCCCAATACAGGATCCCTAAGGACTTTGGACAAGGCTACATTCTGGGCCTGTCTTCCGTTTCCCTAGTCCTTGCACAGGTCTGGAATTCAATCTCGAGTATTCGTAGTGTCTTTAAAGTATCCCCAGGATAAAAGCGTCTTTAGAATTCACTCATTGTTTAGCTCTAAGTTTTTATAAAAACAGATGTCAAAATTTCCCATATTCTTCTCTTTCCTTTCTTGTATTTTCCCAGTATTTTTTACAGTTTTTTCAAAACTGTTGATTTGAGGAAACTTGTCCATCATTCATGGAACCTAAACCCCTTTGCCACTATTTTTCAGTCAAAATAGAAGTTAGGCATTAAATCATAGGTGCTTTGTGCAGTTTGTGCTCAGGTGCTCGTCTAGAGATTGGCAGCTGGAACACACGAGTGGAATTGTGGGAAAAAAGCCTAGTGTTGTGCTTCTAAAAACAGTACAGGCTGGAAAACTATGGAGGAGTTCTGCTCCGTAACACACAGATTCTTTTAGGAGTTCTTGAATCATTCTCAGAATTGACAGGGTTGTAAACAGGTTTTTTTGTTCATTAAAGTTCATAGTACAGCTTCTAAGTCACTGCTGTGTCTTTTCTAGTCATAAAATTACCCTCTCTGTGGTAAGGTTTTTGACTCTGGATGTCTATTGGTTAGTTTCAGAACCCACTGTGTGCGTAATGTGGCTTCACCTCACTAAACACTTTGCATAGACCCTCCAGGCCTAGGCTGGCAGCTCAGACTTTATAAACAGGGCCCTTGCCATGTAAACTGAGCTGTGTCAGGCAGGCAGGGCCAGCAAGATGGTACCACAGACCCTGTTCCTCATGTCCCTGTTGCTCTGGGCCTCTGGTAAGAATTAAAAGTGCTTCAGTCCCTCTAGAGTAGTATGGTTTACAGCTGAAAACTAGTTTTAAACTACTGTGGGACATGATGGCTATTTGCAAAATGGAACCAATTATGTGTTAACATGTAATAATGTTACTAGAAACTGTTGCATAAGTGGTATATTTTAAAGCTCCTACAAAAAAAATGTAGGTGTATGTATATGCAAGGTGATTGTCCAATCTGATTGCAGGTGCCAGTGGGGACATTATGGTGGACCAGTCTCCAGTCTCTGTGGCTGCGTCTCCAGGAGAAACTGTCACCATTAACTGTAAGGTCAGCCAGAGTCTTTTTAGCAGCTCCTACAAGAAGGACCGGTTAGCCTGGTACCAACAGAAACCAGGACAGGCCCCTAAGCTGCTCATCTCCTGGGCGACGACCCGGGCCTCTGGGGTCCCTGACCGGTTCACTGGAACAGGATCTGAAACAGATTTCACTCTCACCATCAGTAGTCTCCAGGCTGAAGATGCTGCAGTTTATTACTGTCACCAGTACTATCTCGCTCCTCACACAGTGATTCACCCTCCAACACAAACCTCGTCCCCAGGGCAGCAGGACTGTGGGTCTTCGCTGTCCCAGCTGCTTCCTTTCTGCTCAGCCCTGAATATTCACATTTCTGCTGTCTGTCCCAAAGCCCACATGTCGTTACTAATTCACATTCACGGAACCCAGGAGAAAATTTAGGGGTATGGTTTCTTCTAGATCCCCCTTAGTGGTAAATTATATAAGAAAAATTTTCTAAAACTTTCTTGTACACTTTGTCAAGGATTTTAATATCACAGGAAGCTGCATGTTCTCCAGGGGTAGATCAGATGGCTGATTTGGGGTAGGGCCCTAATTTGTTTTACACTCAGAAAGATCATATACAATCTCCCTTGCTGAAGGTACTATTCCTCTCCTGCTTTTTCCTTCCATTAATCTTGTTTGACAAATCAGTCACTGTCAACAAAGGTGTCTTCCTGCCCTAACCTCCCATTTTGCGGTCTTCATCTCCTCTCTTCATTTCTTTTGTTGGAACTCTTTCTTCCAAAGGACAGTCTCTAACTTATTAACCCTTGTCTACTTATAAATTTGTGACAGCTCTGCTATGCTCTTTTTTTATTAGTTTTAAATTTCTCTTGAAATTTATCCACTGGGCACAGAATTTTAACTTAGTGAGGGAAGGAATTCATTGTTCTTTCCTGTTGTTCATTGTTGTTGTGTAGCTCCTGATACCATGCACAACAGGATCTGGCTGTTGTGATCCATAGAATTTTCATGATTCATCTTTCAGAAGTAGATCACCAAGCCTTTCTTTCTAGTCTGTATTAGTCTGGAAGTGCTGCTGAAACTTGTTCAGCATCACAACAACACATGTAGAGAAGTGTGGTAACTGAGACTCACAGGTTCCTGTTCAGGTTTATGCTGATGCCAGTCCAAGTAGTATCTCTAGTCAGTGTAGATGAGACTCTGACCGGCTCTGCAACCACTGGAGACTTTCTCTCCTGCAGAGATAGTCAGAGACTCTGGCACCTACTGAGCAGGAGCTGCCTGCTGGAACCTAAGATGATGGGTACATGAGGATGACCCAGAGATGCTGTGCAATCAGAGACAGAAGGAAAATCAAATCAAAATGGTTTCTAACTGGGATGAGTAAATGGATCTGTGTAATTTGTGGCATTCATTTCATATCTCATTTCAAACCATGGACCTATCAGATTAGAAAGATCACTCCAGAGAGAAAACTCCATCCCTAGGTTCCATCTCACTTGGGACACAGCAGAGCAGGAACCTGAGCTGAAAAGAGGTGAGGTCGTATCAAGGACAAGTTTATGCCAGGAGCTACCTAGTATGACCATGAAAGTCTCAGAGAGAAGTATTGTGGGTTAAAAAAAAAAACTCTCAGATTTTTGTTTTTTTCCTGAGTTACTTTTGAATAATGCAGTAACGTGCTCCTGTTATCCTGAATTCACTACTCAAAACTATTATCTGGCGGTGTAAAGCAAATGTCTTGTGCTGAGTGCTAACTAGAAGTTTATTAGTTCAAATTCACTTATAGGGCATTGACATAAAGGCCTGGTGATCAACTTCTTTATGATTAAAACTCATTTGCTGTTGAGTTGATTCTCAATTACGTTGATTTCCCACATGCCAGAATAGAACTCAGATCCATAAACTTATCAATAGTTGATTTTTCAGATGCAGTTTGTTGTTGTTTTGTGGTTTCATGTGTGAGAGTAAACCATGTCTTCGTTATTCCACCTGCCCTGCAAATGGAAGTCTCTCTTCCACTGAGTGTTATAAATTTGGAAATTCTGTTTCCGATTTATCAAAAATCAGTAGGTTCTTTTTCAAATCTAAAGTGCCCCCTTTTAGTTTACAGTACTATGTATACAATGTCATGTGTTTCCTCTATTCCAACAAATAAATATGTGTAATGCTGAAATCTGAAGGCGGAGCAAGACTTCTTTGTTTTCTGTTCTTTCTATTGCATCACATTTGTATTCATACCTTATTTTTGTTTGTTTTTCAGGTACCATCAAGTTAATTCAGATTCATAGTGAACCGATGTACAACAACATGAAACGCTCTTTGAACCCACACCATCCTCACAATGGTCTCTTTGCCTGAGCGTCTTGCTGCAGCAACTGTATTAACCCATCTCATTGTGGGTCTTCCTATTTTTCTCTGATTATCTACTTTACCAAACATGATGTCTTTTTATTGGACTGGTCCATCTTTATAACATGCACAGAGTAGGTGATGCTAAGACTTGCCATCCTCCCTTCTAAACAGTATTTCATTTGTACTTCTTCCAAGACAAATATCTTTATTTTTCTGGCAGTCCACAACATATTCAATACCATAATTCAGTGGTATCAATTTTTCTTTAGTCTTTCTTGTCATTACCTACCTTTCTGACTCATATGAGATGATTGAAAATATCGTGGTTTTTGTCAGGCACATTTTAGTCCTAAAACTGACACTTCTGCATTAAAAGAAAAAACAAACAAACAAACAACAACAAAAAAAAATACTTTAAAGATGTCTTTTCCAGCAAATTTGCACAATGTAATATGTTGTTTGATATCTTGATTACCAGCCATGGGTGTTGATCATGGGTCCAAATAAAATGAAATCGTTGATCGCTTCAATATTTTCTCCATTTACCATGATGTTGCTTTTTGGTGTAATTGTGAGGATTTTTGTTTTCTTCATGTAGAGGTGTAATCCATATTGAAGGCTGTAATTTTTTATTTTCATCTGTAAGCATTTTCAAATCCTTTGTGCTTTCAAAATGCCAAGTTGTTCTAGTTATCTTACTTTCTTGTGTGTCAAGAATATCTAGTTTTTTTGGCAGAATTGGCCCTTGGGAAATCATTTGTTAGGTTTCCTGTAGGTTTCTGATGAGTGTGCCCTTTCCCAGAGGAGCCCCCATCTACTGTCCTTACCAGCTCAGGCTTCCAGGCACACCGAGGCCATGAATACCTGGACTGAAATAAGGAAATTCCTGACAGAGTCAGTGTGTTCTATCACAAGTTCAAGAGGAAATTGTGTTTGTTTTTTCAGCCTCTTTCTGAATGAATATAGAGCCCTCTCATCACTTCCTAGCTACTGTTTCACAATTCTGTGAGAGTCAAGCCCTTCTGGCCCTTAGCTAAATAGAGGGTCCCTGAAGACTTTTGAAAAGGTAAATTCTGGCCCTGTCTTTCATTTCTCTAGTTCTTGAGTAAACCTGCAATTCAATCTTAAGCATTCACAATGTCTTTAAAGTATCCTTCAGAATAAGTGTTTGTCTGGAACGCATATATTTTCTAGCTATAAATTTTGTATAAAATCTGAGGCAAAATTTCCCATATTCTTCTCTTTACTTTGTTATATTTTCCCAGTATTTTTTTAACAATTTTTCAAAGCTATTGATCTAAGTCTAAACACTAACAGCATTCCTAAATGAGATGGAAAACTAATCTGAAACTTCATATAGAAAGGAAAGAGGCCTCAGATAAGAAAAATAATACTGAAGAAGAGGAACTAAACAGGAGTTCCCTCACTACTTGATCTCATGATAGTCATGATATCATGCTGTCATGATAGTCTGTTACCTATATTGCTCTTTTAAACCCCTGTTGCTAGAAAATTGGATGTCCATCTATCAAAAAGAAGAAAAGGAAGGAAGGAAGACAAGAAGGAAAGGAGGAAGGATGGGGAAGGAGGGAGGGAAGGTGTGAGGGAGGGAGGGAGGGAGGGAGGGAAGGAGGAAGGACCAGAGAGAAAGAGGGGAAAAGCATGTCCACAGCTGCTTTAGTGAAAGAAAGGAAGGAAGAAAGGAAGACAGAAAAGAAACAGTACCAATACCTCATACCATATATGAAAATTAACTCAAAATGAACTGAAGACTTAAATATAAAAATCTAAAATGATACAAATCATGGGAGGAAAAATAAGGACTATCCCAGGGGCCCCAAAACAACGTAAATAGAATGCAAAACACATATCAACGAACAAAATTCATAAGAGAAAGGTAATTGAGAATTGCTAAAATTTAAACGATTATACTTACAAAAAGATTTTTGTAAAAAAGTGTATAGAGAACTTATAGACTGGGAATACACTTTGGTCTACCACATGCGAAGTACCACAAGCATCTAACCTCTAAAATCTATAGAATACTTTCAAGATTGCAAATTAAATCTAACTGGGGATAATATTGCAATTGAGGCGACCATTTCGATGCTAACATTTCCCATCAGCCAAATGATATATTGGACATGCAACATTGCAGAAAGGCTTCATTATGTCTTTTCTTTTCATCTAACTATAACTAAAAAAAAATCCAATTAGTTAAGATGTGTTGTAGAAGGCCACACTTTGGTGTATCTTGTGTGTTCCCTGTGGCTGAACTTAGGCTAAAACCAGAAAAAATAAAAAATAATAAAAAAAGAACAAGAATAATGAAACCACAATAAGCAAGGTACAACAAGAGTTTCTCATGACTGGAGCAGTCTAACCATCAACCACCCAGATTTTGGCAGAAATGGCGTTTCTCTTGGGCTCACACAGGTATAATCTTCAACCACCCACATTCTGACAGAAGTGACCATTCTCTTGTCCTTGCACTGGTGTAACCGTCCCCTACCGAGATCCTGAGACAAATGGTAGTTCTCTTGGGGTTGCTCATAGCTTGTATGTCGCTCACCCCCTCTGAAGCCCTTGGGAAACTGTGCCACTGTTCACACAGTTCTCAAGTGATCGGGAGTCTTACCCAAATTGTGTTTCTCAACCTACCAAAAGTGAGTCACTGTAGGTCAGGGCACAACTTCAATCATGACAATCAGTTCTGCTGTGACTTCCTACAAAAGTTAGCCAGTGCATGCTGAGGAGAGATGGTTGTGATCAGTGGCCAGAGATGCTTCCAGGAGCTGCATGGCTGAGGTTAAAAGCAGAATAAAATTCCCATCTGGGATGCTGAATTTGTAATTCAGCAAGAGTGGGTTCTGTCCTGTGTGACCCCTCCAGTCAGTCTTGGGACACCAAGCCTTTGAGAAACAGAAAGTAGACTTTATTACATGATGGACAAGCAAGATACTCGGAGACTAAGACCTAAATCAATGTCCCCAAGAATAGGGATTCTAGGGCTGTTACAGTACTAAGGACAGATATCTTAAGTGTAATGCATGAAGTTTCTGGGAACTAGAAGGCTATATCAGGAGCTAATTAACATGCATAGGTTTACAGTGGGGGTGCAATATGGCTGTTGGGATGTGTTTTTTTGTGGGGGGTATGTATGATATATGAAGTTTATCTAAGAACAACTTAGTGGCTTATTGCACATGTCATAACTGCAAAGGGTAGCAGTAGGCGGTGAAACAACCTTGAGTAGAGAAGCAGTAAGACCTCCTTGAGTGTTCCTTAGAATCTCTTATCAGGAACTCAAAGGTCATTGTGTGATGGAAAGCAGAAATTTTAATTCTGTCAGTTACATTTTTAGAGGGGCCAACAGCCTAACCCTGTTGGCTACAATATGCTGATGAGTTTTCAAAGAGTAGAAGTCTCAAGGTGATTTCAAGATTTTGCTCTGAATGACTAAAAGGTCAGAATTTTCAATTAATCTAGGGAAGACCTTGGGAGGAGTGGATTTGGAGAAGAAAATCAGAAACTTTAAGTTTTACTTGAATATTAGACTTTGTTGTGGGGCTGTCAAGTAGACAGTTGTATTTGTGTATGGAGTACAGTAGAGAGATATGGACTGGAGGCTTAAATCTGATAAGCAAAGAAATGAGTGCTGCATAGACGTAGAGTAAGAGACATCCAGGGATTGAGTTCTGAGTAAGGGGAAACTAGGGGGAAGCATCACATGAGTCCGAGAAGGAGCAGTGTGGATGGAAGACTAGAAATCTGATGCCATAGAGCTCAGTGAATGGATTGTATTAAGGAGGGTATCACCAAAATTTCTATTGATACTGATAGGCTTGATAATATGAAGACTGAAATGAGACCATTGGATTTGTCAGTGTGGGAGTCATGAATAACTTTGAGTAACACAATTCACTGAGAAGCTGGGGTTAACATATGGAATGGCATGAGCCCAGGAGAATATGAAGAGAGGTGGCTTGGGTTTGGTGGTTATATGAAAGTATGCCAGGGGCCAGCCTCAGCAGGGTCTGGGATCATGAAGGGATGAGTGACATCGGTGAAGAAGAAATGATGAGGCTCAGACAACCAGGAATCTGGAGGTCAGCAGCCTGTTAAGGCCTGTCTTTCTTTGTTTTTTATATAATCAGTGAGTGACTTGATTTCTCTTTGATCACATAAGCTGTTGGCTGATACCTTGTGGTCTTTTTTCATGTTAATCATTAGGGTTTTTTAGGTAATGGCCTGAGGCAAGTATATTGTGGTTATAATCAACAGTGAAAACAAAGTTATACCTTGAGCTCAATCAGCTCTATCTATACCTCAAGGTCAAAAGGTGCAGGAAGATGGGTAGACTCATCATAAAGATTATTCTCTGGCTGTCTCTATTTGTTCCTCCTTTGCTCTTGTTTTATCTCTTCCTGTGGGGACAGTAAGCGCCCACTGTCCCCCACCTTTAAACTGTTCTAAGAAGGATATTTCTTTAGTATTTACTCATTTGCCATACCAAATATAACAGACTTGGAAGCCTATCCATCTTCCTGATGCAGGGAATGGGATGTCTACAACTAAGGGCTGTGTGGGGGGTTGTCCCTGGGGAGCTTCCCAGGGCCTTCCTGCAATCTAGTTTTTCACATGTGGAGGTGGATGTGCAGTTAGGAGAAGCCAGAGGGGCTGGGCTGGCCTTGGCATTCCCGGGCTGGGTGTTCCCGGGCTGGGCATTCCCGGGCTAGGCGTTCTGTGTTGGGATTCATTAAGCCGAAGGGGTTGTAAAACCCTTCTTAGAAGGCATCTTCCTTGATCCTTGTGCCGGGAGATAAGAGGATACTTTTGAGGAAGGTTTGATTAAGATGCAAAATATCATCAGGGAGAGTACAGCCAAAAAATATGTCAAGGGTGACATGTGTCCACTCGCCATCACATAGGCGTGTGGCTTTGCTTACAGAGGCTTCTGTGGGTGACAGACCTCAGCAAAAGTATTTAGTGTTCTTTGGAGAGCCTGGTTGCATAGTGGCTAAATGATTTAACTGCTAACTCTACAGTTCAAATCTACCAGGTAGTCCTTGGAAACTCTATGGGGCGATTCTACTCTGTCCTGTAGTGTAGCTATGATTCAGAATTGACTTGACGCAGTGGGCTTCATTTGGCTTGTCTTTTTTCACTGAACTTTAAGGTAAACAAGAAGAGTGAAACAGGACATAACTGGAAGAAGATGCGAAATCAAGAAAGTTGTTAAAAATGATGTTTCATGCTGATGAGAATGATGAGAGAGCTGAGAGATATCAAGAAATGCCCTTATGTGAGATCAGAGCAGAGAGGCTGGCCTCAGATAGGAGCACTGTCTGCTCCCCTACAGTAGTAGGAAGGAAGGCAGACTGGCCAAATGTAGGATGCAGGTGCCTCTGGATCAGAAGATCCAGAGAGGAGCTAGAGGAAGCTCTTCCAGGAAACAGGATATTAAGTCATTTGCTGGAAGGAAGAATGAAGAAAAAAAAAACCAACCCAACCCACTGCTGTTGAGGAGATTACAACTCACCATGACCCTATAGGTCGGAATAGAACTGCCCTGTAAAGTTTCCAAAGAGTGCCTAGTGGATTTGAACTGTAGGCCTTTTGGTCAGCAGACATAGCACTTAATCTGAATGCCACCAGGTTTTCCAAGGATGAGAAGTAGGTGCTAAACTTGAAACATAGAAAAATGGTGAAGACTGAATGAACCAGGTAAGTGGACTGTGAGGCAGGATTAAGGGCTGTCCTGAGGTAAGGTGCATAAATTTATGGTGACATGAGTCAGAGTAATTACGTTTTTCTCCAACCACATTAGGGACATGAAGCCAGGTATGTGGAGGGCGGAGTTTGTCCCAGAGATTGTTTCACAAGATGATTTCAATGAAATATAGGAGAAGTCATGGAGTTCTTGGTTTGGGTGAGGGCATTATTATAGAGAATCTTGAAATTTAAAATGATATGAATCAGAATCAGACTCGGCGGCACCTTACAACAATAAGGAAGGAAATGGGAACACAAGGGTTTCAGATGAAGCCAAAAGAAACTGGTTAAAAACTCTTTTTTTCAGAAAAAATTAAAATTCTGATTCAACCACATAGAATAAAGGGAAGATGCTCTGTTTTAGCTATTTATTTCTTTATGGCTAAAGGAACTTATTTTTATATTCCTCAGTTTTACAATGGGAGTATTTTGTTGTTGTTAAAATACATCTAGGAAAGCATCCGTTGCGTTGCTTATATAGCAGGTGAAACAGAGCTAGTATTTTCTCATTCCTAAGGCATTTCCTCTAAAAATGAACTTGAGAGTGGAAGCTGGAAGAGGGACACTCAGGGGATCATGGCTCTAGACTTTGACCTAGAGAGGAAGTTCTGTTCTGGAGCAGCGGTAAGACATTTCACAATCATGGTTGAAGTCTGATTAGAGAGAGTCAGATGGAACTACAACGGATCAAGTACTGAAGGCAAAACTGAGAGCAGAGAGCAGACTGAAAGAAAGGGAGCAGGAAGAACAGGATATCTGCCCTTTTTTGGAACCAGAGGTGGCCCAGCTGCTGATCTTTGACTATTTCTTGACAAATTGTTGGCATTATCAAAACAAACACATAAACCAGAGAAGTCTCTGTGGCAGTGCCTAGTAAGTGGGAACCTTCCACCATCTCTTCTTGGTGAGAGTTTTATATTCGGAGGTACATTAGGATGGGGAGATCTCTTGGTTTTGGAAGACATTAGTTTGTTGTACTGTCTTTTTATCAGATGGTGTTAACGATGAGAGTGAAATTGTCCTTAGACCTGCTGTTACTGAAGTGGGTGCTACCCATCAACACGGGTAGCAGTGTCGTAAGTGAGGGCCTTTGGAGTCAACCCACCCACCTGTGGTGTCTCAGGTCAGTGTAGAGGGGACTGACTTTCCATTCAGCTGAGGGAGACTTCTGAAGCCTGTATCATCACTGTCTGCTGGACGTAACCTTCAATGACAGGCACACAGGAATACTGCAGACATCCTGTGCAACAAGGAACAGAAGAAACGATCAAGCCAGTCATAGCTTAACTGTGGTAGGTGTGCCAGCCTGTGTTGCTTGTAGCATTTATTTCGCATCCAATTTTAAATTTGTGGTTGTGAACGTAAGTACTATCCTGGAGAGAAAACTCTATTTCTGGATTTGCAATTATCCTCTCACCTGAAACACAGTAGAGCATGAGCCTGAAGATCTGGGTACTGTCACCGTCCTGCAGCGTCTCAGGTCTCAGCCTCCGGAGAAGTCTCCACTTATGAAGCTCAGGTCAGTAGAACTGAGCTCAGGGTAAGGTAGTGTCAAGCAGACATTTATGCCAAGAGCCAGGAGCATGATGTGTAAGTCTTAGAGCACAGTGCATGGTACACAATCTTGAGGGGCAGATTCTTCTGACTTATATTTTGCATATGGCAGTAATAGACACCTGTTTTCTTGGTTTATTTGCTCCAAACTAAGATGTAACCAGTGACTTGGAGCAAATACGCCTGACTACTAACACAAAAGAGAGCAGTTTGAATCCATCCGTTTCAGAAGTGTATTGCCAGGTTTTTTGTTTGTTTGAGGCTGGTTTGGGTAAACTAAGAGGTGAGGGTGTTAACTGTTAAATATAACTTTTAATGAATTTGTTGTTTATTGATTTTTTTTCTTGCATGAGTTAAACCTTGCCCTTGTTACTCCATCTAGCCCACAAGTGGAAGTATCCCTTCTGCTGAGTTTCAACATTTTGGTAAGTGTATATGTAATTTCTAAAATTCAGCTGTTTCTTTGTCAGATATGAAGTGTCCTCTTTATAGTTTGCTTTGCATGTGCTTCTCTAAATAAACTAATATAATGCCCAAGTCTGAAGCATAAGTAGAACTCCTTTTGTTCTCTGTTCACATCATGTTGTTGTTGTTAGGTGCTGTCCAGTTGGTTCCAAGTCATAGTGACCATATGTAAAACAGAACAAAACACTTCCTGACCCTAAGCCATCCTCACTATGTTTGCTGTCCATGCGCCTGTTGTTTACAGCCACTGTGTCATTCCATCTCATTTAGGGTCTTCTTTTTTTAAACTGACTCTCAGCTATAATGTGTTTCTCCAAGGACTGATCCCCCCTGATAACGTGTCCAAACTAAGAGAGACAAAGTCTCACCACTTTGGCCTCTAACGAGCATTCTGACTGTTTGCCTTCCACACTGATTGACTCGTTCTTCTGACAGTCCACGGTATGTTCAACACCATTATTTGACGGCATCAGTTTTTCTTCAGCTCTTCCTTGTGCATTGTTCAGCGTTGAAGTGCATATGAAGCAACTGAAAATACCATAACTTGGTCAGGCGCATGTTATTCTTCCTAGAATTATATTTTTTTTAATGTCATTTTGTTGATTCCATCTTCCAACTCATAACAACCCTATAGGACACAGTAGAACTGCCCATAGCATTTCCAAGGAGAGCCTGGTGTATTTGAACTGCTGATATTTTCATTAGCTAACGTAACTCCTAGTGACATCTTTGCTCTTTCTACACTTTAAGGAGGTCTTTTGCAGCTAACTGCCCAATGCAACATGCTGTTTCGTTTATTGACTGCCGTTTCAGTAGGCATTGACTGTGAATCCAGATAAACTGAAATCTCTCAGAACTTTATTGTTTTCTGCTTTTAGCATCATGTTGCTTATTGGTACAGTTTTAGGGGTTTTTGATTTCTTTGTGTGAGTTTTATCCATACTGAAGGTAGTTTATTTCATGTTCATCAGGAAGTGCTTCAAATTCTCTGTGCTTTCAGCAAACAAGGTTATACTAGTCATCTTGTTTTGTTTTTTTTGTTTTTTCTGCATGTCAAGAATCTCTGACATCTTGCTGGTATCAGTCCTTGAAAAATTACTTGTGAGGTTTCCTGAAAATTTCTGTCTGATATGGCCTTTTACAGAGAGGCTGTCATTCGTTTGTTCTACTAGCTGGGCTGCCTTAAAATAACTTCAACACTGAAGAGTTACAGGCACACCAAAGCCATAGTTACCTTGCATGAAGCTTCATGAAGTATTGATCTTCAATCACAGCTTCATTAGGAACTGATATATGTTTTCTCCTGTCCATTTTCACAATCAATCTAGAGACATCTTATCAGTTCCAAGCTAGGGGCATGAAGGATTAAACCTTCCCTTTGGTTCAGACTTCATTTGAGATTAGCCCTCTTCTGAGCTCCGACTTAATAGAGGGTCCCCGAGGACTTTCCACAGGAGTAAATTCTGGGCCTGTGTTCCATTTCTCTGGTCTTCACATGGCCTTGGAATCCAATTTGAGTTGTTTCCCATGTCTTTATCCTTCAGAATAAAAGCCTCTTTGTAACTCAGGTATTTTCTAGCTATATATATATTTTTTATCAAACCTTGAGGCAGACATTTCCCATAGTTTACTCTTTCCTTTGTTATTTGTTTCCAGCACTTTTTATTATTTACAAATCTGATGATCTGAGGCAAACTAGTCCACAATTTATGGAACCTGAACCCATTTGAAATTGCTTTTGAGTTAAAAGAGAAGTCATTCTTTAGCTTAAATTGGATTGTGACCAGCTCCTTACCCAAAGCTTGGCAGCATGTATATACCTAGTTGTAATGAAGATGAAAATCTTGGTGCTCTGTTTCTATAAAGAATGCAGGGAAGAAACCTCTATGGAGCAGTTCTACTCTGTAACATATGGGGTTTCCATGAGCTGGAATGGACCTGATTGCAACAGGTATTTACTTTTCTAAATTGATGTTAGAACTTCTAAGTCACTTCTGACTCCTTCCCAGTCATAGCATTATACAATCTGATAATATTTTGTCTTTTAACATATATTGATTAGTTTCATAACTTACTACACATGAAATTTGCTTTCAGTTCACTAGATGCTTTGCATAGTCCCCTTGAGGCCCAGGGTGGCTTCTCAGATTTTATAAACAGGGACTTTGCCATGTTCAGTGAGCTTCATCAGGCAGACAGAGGCAGCAAGATGATGCCACAGACTCTGATTTTCATGTCCCTGTTGCTGTGGCCCTCTGGTGAGATATGAAACAGTGCTTCACTCTCTCTGAAGCAGTATCTCTGTAGAGCTGAACAATGATTTTGAGTCAGAGTGAGAAAAAGTGATTATTTCTAAAATAAATCAATTATGTGTTCATATGTAGTATCACCAGATGTTGTTGTTTAAATGGTATGTTTTAATGTGTCAGTGAAAATGTATGTGTTTAGATATGTACTCATGACAACTGTCCACTCTGATTGCAGGTGTCAGAGGGGACATTGTGATGACCCAGTCTCCTGCCTCTCTGGCTGCATCTCCAGAAGAGACAGTCAGCATCAACTGCAAGTCCAGTCAGGGTATTAGCTCAAACTTAGATTGGTTCCAGCAGAAACCAGGACAGGCTCCTAAGCTGCTCATCTACCGGGCATCTAGCCGGGAATCTGGTGTCCCTGACCGGTTCAGTGGCAGTGGGTCTGGGACAGACTTCACTTTCACCATCAGCAGCTTCCAGGCTGAAGATACTGCAACTTATTATTGTATGCAGAATAATAACTATCCTCCCACAGTGCTTCAGCCTCCAACACAAACCTCCTCCCCAGGGCTACAGGCCTGTGGGTCCTCGCTGCCCCAGCTGCTTCCTTTCTGCTCAGCCCAGAACAGGCACACTTCCTCTGTCTGTCTCAAATATGGCATCAACTAACTAATGCTTTGAATTATTTTCAGGTTCCCAGAAATATTTAGAAGTGCCACTAATTCTGGATCCTGTCATGTGGTAAATTACAGAAGAAACACGCTCTAGAAATCTCTTACAGACTTGTCAGGAGTTTTCATACCACAAGAACTTGGGCATTTCACATGGAGAGATCACATAACTGATTGAGGAATGCATATGCTTGTTGAAGTGTCTCAGTTGGCATCCTATCAATTCCTGGAGTGTTGTTTTTTGCCAGTATCTTCAGTATCATTGGTTCTTGATCATGTGCTACCTCCTGAAATGACTGAATATTAACCAATTATCTTTGGTATACTTACTCTGTATTCCTTTCATCATCTGTTGATGTTTTTCTTGTTTTTCAGAAGTTTTTCCACAGAATGCTTCACTATGGCAACTTGCGGCTTGAATTTGCCTTCAGTGCTTTCTGCTTGAGAAATGTTGAGCTTGTAATTCCCTTTTAGGTTTTCTAACTCCAGTTTTCGGCACATTTCATTATAACACTTTATCTTCTTGAACCATTCTTTGGAATCTTTTGTTGAGCTCTTTTACTTTGTCATTTCTTCTTTTCTCATTGACTGCTCCAGGCAAGAACACATTTCAGAGTCTCTTCTGACATGCACATTGGCATTTTTTTTATTTTTCAGTTTTTACGATGCCTTGCTTTCTTCATACGTGAGGTCTTTGATGTCATTCCACAACTTGTCTAGTCTTCATTCATTTGTGTTCAGTGTGTTATATTTATTCTTGAAATGTTCTCTAAATTCAGATGAGTTATACTGAAGGTCATACTTTTGCTCTCATGGGCTTGTTCTGATTTTCTTTAGCTGGAACTTGAACTTGGATCTGAGTACTTGATAGTCTATTCTGCAGTTGGCTCCTGGCTTTGTTAGGACTGCTGATACTGAAATTTTGTTATCTAGAAAAGAGCCCTGAAGTAGAGATGTAAATTGGCATGCAACATACCTCTTTCTGACCAGTAGCATGAACTTTGAGAGAATTAAAGCTTCCTTGTATTATTTTTTTAAATGACCTATTTATTCAAATAGTATTAGCTGACCAAATACTCAGTGCCTACTACATGCCAGGCATTTTGTAGATAACATTTGTTTTAATATGTATTGATTAAATTGTGTCATTATATGCATGACAAATACATATTTTTAAAATTTTAATGTAAAATTCAGAAAAAGAATATCCATATTCAATAAAGAATTTTATATAAACTCATTGTATACATTCTTTTCTGTCTAGCATCTCCCAGTCAATATGATAAGAACATTTATTTTGTTGCATACACCTACAGTTTATTGAATTTGATTGTTGCTGGTTTTCACTGTCTGCAAAATATATAGTTTATCAAATCTACAACTGATTTGTATTTGCATTTTTTCTAATTTCTTTGCAATTATAAGGAAAGCTATTTTGAAAAATTCACATTCAGGTACCCTAGTGCACCCAGTCACCCATATCTCCATGGTATATACCCCCAAAACGAAATTTCCTTCTCATAGGATATATGAATTCTGGCAGTTAAATTCACGAACTCATCCTAGAAAAAGTGCTACATACCTCATTGCTGAATATCACTGTGGTCATCTTCAAAGTACTCCACATGGGAAGATATGCACTGATGCCAGCACCTAGTCCATACTTCAAAGCAATTTTGGAATTCTTTTTCTGGAATGGCCATCAAAGCTGTCCTTGTATTACTGTCGATGTCCTGAATGTCAACAAAGAGTCTTCCTTTCAATATTTCCTTTATCTTCGGGTAGGGAATTGAGGGGGCCAGATCAGATAAGTAGGGTGGATGTTCCAATGCAACTACTTGTTTACTCAATAAAAACTCTTCACAAACATCTATGCAGTTGAGTTAAAAAACTTGCCACCATGATACTGCTGCACAGTGGCCATTCCAGAAAGAGCTCCAAAATTGCCTTGAGGATTGGACGAGATGCTGATCTCAGCACATAGCTTCCCAAGTGGACTACTTCCAAGGTGATCATAGTGATAGCAATGAGCTGTGTGGCATTTATAACAAGTTCACAGACTTAATTGTTGGATCTCGTATGAAGAACAGAGCATCAAAATTGGAGGAACATTAAATAACTGTCTGGAATATGCAAATAACACAGCCTTGGGTGCTGAAAGTGAAGAGGACTTGAAGCATTCATTGATGAAGATCTAAAACCACACCTTCCAGTACTGATTGCAGCCAGAGGTATATCTGTTGCAAATAGCACCTATGGGAAGTATTGAAATTATACTCTGTTCAAACATCTGACGCTTGCCTTTTAGGTAATTTAACCATAATCTTAGAGCAAAAATACAAGCAAACTCATTAATATTTACTTTAAATGAATGGCAGTGCCTGAAAAGTACATTGCTTTCTTCGATTTTGTTGATAAAAATTAGTTTATGATGTGCTCCGTATCATTTTTGTTTGTTTGCAAATTCTATTTCTGCATTCTGCAGAGCAAAATCATGCAGTCTGCCTAAAGTCATGAATTTTCTCAAATATAAAAGTATTACTTTTGACCTGCTGAAAGATCTCTCTTAGTAAGCAAAGGAAACTGTGAGGGTTAACAGAAACTGTTCACTGTTGCCCCCCTCAAATTGTGCCCAAGTCAGGTGCCATACTTGCTATGTCTTAGATAAACCTCTGATTGGTCCTCAATGTAAATATAATAATCTTCACAATTGCATCAATAAATGAAATCATGATAAATGGAGAAAATATTGAAGTTGTCAAGGATTTCATTTTACTTGGATCCACATTCAACATCCATGAAAGCATCAGTCAAGAAATCAAAGGATGTATTTCATTGAGTTGTAAAAGATCCCCTTCAATGTCAAATAGTAAAGATGTTACTATTGAGTCAGAATAGACTCAATCACAGTAGGTTTAGGTTACTATTTAGGACTGAAGTGTGCTTGACCCAGTCTTGCTATTTTCAATTTCCTCAGATGAATTAAAAAAATAAAATAAAAACTTGGCAATAAATATGGAAGACCAATGAGGAATCGATGCCTTTGGATTACAGTTTTCAATATCCTAAGGGCAGCCAAAAGAATGAACAAATCTGTCTTGGAAGGAAGAAGTACAGCCCAAATGTTCCTCAGAAGCAAGGATGCTGAGATTTTGTTTCTCTGACTTTGGACATGGTATGAGGAGGGATCAGTCCCTGGAGAAGTTCTGATGCTTGGAAAAGCAGAGGATTGGTGAAAAGGAGGAAGGCACCAACAGGATGGATTGACACAGTGGCTGTCATGATGCGCTCAAACATAGAGACAATTGGAATGGCGTGCAGGTCCAGACTGTTTCATCCTGTTATTTATTTGTTGCTATGAATCAAAACCAACCAGAGCACTTACAGCTATAACAAAACTAAAAAGAATATTGCTTCTACAGACTCACCCTGTGACCCTTTGGAAGAAAAGCCTGATGATTTCTAAAGATCAGTTTCTATGGAATTGGTTTAAACTCATGGTGACCCAATGTGTATAGAATAGAACTCTATTCCACCAGATTGACAGCAGCTGGCTTTTTGGCAGGAGATTCCTAGGCCTTTCTCTCCAGGGGAGATCCTGGTGGCATAGTGATTACGTGCTACGTCTGCTAACCAAAAGTTCAGCAGTTCAAATCTGCCAGGTACTCCTTGGAAACTCTATAGGGCAGTTCTACTCTGTCCTGTTGGTTCATTATGAGTTGGAATTGACTTGATGACACTGAGTTTGGTCTTTTGGGTTTTTTTCTTTTCATTGACAACGTTGGGTTTGGTCTTTTGGGTTTTTTACTTTTCAGAAACTTCTGGGTGAAATCAAATGTCTAACCTCTGTTACCAGCTAAGTGGACTCTTAAATATAATTTATTTATTTGTATTTTTACATTAATAGATTAATCTTTTTGCTGTTGTCTTATGTGGGAGGGTAAATTTTGTCTCTGTTACTTCTTGCTGTTTAGAAATAAGCTCTAAATTTTAGCTTTTGAGTTTTAAATTTTAGCTACCCTCCTTCCAGTTTCTACAGGTTATTTTTTCTTTTCAGAGCTACAGTTTCTCTGCTTTTAGTTTTCTATGCCTTGTACATAATGTAAAGCTTTTAGCTCTGTGTGCCTTGCACAGAATGTGAAGTTTGATATTTATTTTTTAAACTCATATATTGCCCAAATCTAAGTGTATGAGCAGAACTCACTTTGTTTTCTATTATTTCTGTTGCATCACATTCATATTTATATCCTAGTTATCTTATTTTCTTAGATGTCAAGAATCTCTAACGTCTTGGTGATATTCGTCCATTGCTGTAGAATGAAATCTGACTCATAGCAACCCTAGCCAACTTTACACACAATTTGGGAGGACGCAATTCAATCCATAACAGATGAATAGCAATTAAATTAAGATGATGTATCAGTTAACTCTTGCCGTGAAATAAACCATTCACAAAACTCAGTTGCTTAAAACAGTATACATTTTTATTACTTTTAGGATCCATCTCGATGGCACTTGGCTTAGCTTGGCTTATGTTTATTGATGATTTGGACCAATAAACAATTATGTTAATATGCACTAGTATTGACTGATCTTGTCTGGACTTGATCATTCATTTATAATTATCTGGAAGGTCAGCTGGGTGCTAGCTGATTTAGAAAGGCTCAGGTACCTTTCATGTCTTTCACATGTCTGTAGTTGGTTGGCCATCAGTGGGGCTTTTGAAGTGAATTGGCCACACGTGTCTCATAACTTAGCTGTCTAATCCTAGCTTTTTATTGATGGCAGTTGGCAAGATATCACCAGAGAAAGTAAAAGCACATAAGACCTGTCGAATCCTAGGCTCAGTGCTGGCACAGTGTGTCTCTTTTGCTGTGTGCTAACTAGCAACACAATTCACGGAAATAGTTCATGTTCAAGAGAAGAATGAATAAGCCTCACTCCTTAATAGGAGCAGCTATGAAGTCTAGTTACAAACAGTATGGATTCAGGCAGTAATAAAGGATTGGGAGCAAAAGTGCATTTCTAGTCAAAAAGGTTATGGTTACATGAAACAGCAAATTTCTGAGGTAGAGTTGTAGCCCACATGTCAGAAAATAAACAGGAAGCCAGTGCTGCTGAAGTGGCATTGTGATGGGTATTATAGTGGCAGATACAGTCAAAGAAATAAGAAAAGGATTTTATTGTCTAGTATTTATAGGCTACTCTAAAGACTTGGATTCATTTTAAAGGATCTGGTAATAACCGAAATATTTTTTAATGTAATACATGATACGATTAGTCGCTTCACAGCAATTCTCTAGGATACAAAAGTAGGAGAGGTACAAACTAGAAGGCCATCATCCATGCAAATTATGGGAACGCACATTTTCACTCAATCATAATTAAAAAAAAGAAAAGAAGGCCATCACCACTGTTCAGGTCACAGATGACAATGTTTGCTTTACAGATGGCAGTACTACAGTGGAAATGAGGAGTGGTTCATTTTGAAAATAGGTACACTGTGCAAATGACTTTGTCAAAGTGTATGAGAAGTCTCAGGATGCCTTCAGGGTTTTTGTTTGAGTACTTAGAAGACAGAGATGACAATTACTCAGATAGGAAGGAACTTCAGAGTTGATTGGGGGGGTGGAATCAGACATTTTAAGCTTCATTTGTGTATTTGACCTCCACTTGTGTCTGTTAACTAGACAAATGGAGTTGAGTTTGGAGTTCAATGGAGAGGTATGGACTGGAGATTTCAGTCTGACAAGCAGCAAAATGAGTGTTGCAGAGATGAAGAGGAAAAGATGTCCAGGGGCTGAGCTATACAGCAGAGGAGATACAGAGGAGCCAGGAAAGGAGTCTGAGAAGGACAAGTGTGAATGAAAGACAAGACACACAATTTTCTAGCTCAGTGAATGAATTGTATCAAAGAGGAAAGTGTCATTGGGATTTTTAATGCTACTAATGAAACTGATAAGATGAGAACTGAAATGTGACAATTGGGTTTGTTAGTGCGGAAGTCATGGGTGACTTTGTGTAGTGTACCTTCTACGAAAAGTTGATGTTGATAGATTCAATGAAGGGGGCTCCAGGGAGGATGCAAAGAGGCTGATTAGGCTGGGTAGTTATAAACAAGTCCTCCAACGAGCTTTAAAGTAGAAGACTGAAATGGGATAGAACTGGAGAGATATGTAAAATCAAGAGAGTTTTTAAAAATGATATTTCATGCTGTTGGGAATGATGGCCTGCATTCCTCAGATCAACAATCCTTTTGAAATAATTAATAATTCTGATTTTAAAAACAACTAAAGAGGATATAAGAAAAAAAGGAAGGAAGGAGGGAGAAGGGATAAAATGAAAGTTAAACAGGAAGGAAAAGGAGGAATGAGAAAACAAGAGCAAGAGAGATGAGAAAAGAAAAGGAGAGAAAAGAGAAGAAAAGAAAATGGGGGAATTTTAGCTCTATTTTTCTTAAAAAGTCCATAGCTAGAAGTTCTAAGACAAACCTTTCTTCTATGGGATTGCTGGGTGGAATTAAATCACCAATCTTTAGGTTAGAAAGGTTGTAAACTGCTTGCACCACCTACAATCTGATGAGGAGCTTGTTTTAAAATTTAAGAAAGCTTTTAATTAGTTAAGATTCTATAAATAATGCACAGGTTTCTCAGACCATCAAACCTAGTGAAAGAATTTAAAATGCAAGAAAAATAAACCAAATAAAGGAAATGGAAAGAAAAAACAGACGAAATATGGAGAACTTTCGGATTAAATTTTAGTAAAAGTTTATAGCTAGAAAATGTTTCAGTTCTAAAGACACTTTTGTCCTGAAGGACACTCTAAAGATACAACAAACACTTAATATTAGATTCTAGGACTCTGCAAGGGCCAGAAAAATGGAAGGAATGCCCAGAATTTACCTCTATTTGGAAAGTCCTGAGGCACCCTATGTGGAATCAAGATCTAAGCAGGATCTAATTACAAAGTGAGAGTAACTCAAAGAGAAACTGGAAATTATCAAACCCACAATGAATAGGAACTGAAAAAAGGCTCCAAGTTCCTTGTGGAAACGGAAAGGAAAAGAGAAGTAGAATTTCCTTGTGAAGTTGGATCTGACTCAATAGCACTTGGTTGGCTTGATGTGAAGTTGTAACTGAGCAGAACTTCTCAAGGAGTTACACTACAAATATGCATGGCCTAAGTGTGTCTGAACTCTGCAAAGACAAAATTAATTTAAGAGATTTCAACTGCCAAGGCCAACAAATGGAAACCCTTCTGGAGAAGGACACACCTATCCTAAGTTCTCAGGAATCCTCCTAACTAATTTTTCAAAGATCAATACAAAAGGAAGACCAAAGTCTTAAATCTTCAGAGACTCTCCCAAACATTTTAAAAGGCCAACATGATAGCAGTATCAGTGGAGAAGAGGCATAGTCTACTTTGAAAATAGAGATGACAGTATGCTAATGACTTTGACAAGGAGTGGGAGGTAAAAGACAGGCGTCAATATTATTCCAAGATATCAAGATTACTCTGAGATTACACTCTGAATAACAAGTGTGAAATTTATATTTATTTAGACAGAAGGAATAGATTTGGTAAAATATCAGGACTTCAAGTTTTAATGGTAATTACATCTCCATGTCCTTCAAGTAAGACTATTAGCTGTCTGGAAATCAAGGAAGTGATATGGGCTGGAGATTTAAAACTGACAACCAAAGCAAATGAGTATGGAATGGATGAAGACAATAAAAGGACCAAAGACTAAGTTGCACGAGGAAGAATCAGCAATGTGTCCAAGAAGGAACAGTGTGCATGGACTAGAAGCAAGACAGTGAGATACCCTTGAGCATAGTGAAGACATTGTGTTATGGGAGAGGGTGTTAGCATTGTGTTAACTGATACTGATGTGCGTGATAAGATGAGGATTAAGATGTGATCATTGAATTTGTCAGTGTGGAGGTCAGTAGAGATCTTGGATAGAGTAGTTTCAATAAAACAATAAAGATTCCCTGTTTAAACGTCGTTGTCTCTTATCTTATGCCTTTTCATATCCTCCAATTCATGGTGACACTATGTGTGACAGAATGCAACTTCCGCATTGGGTTTTCTTGGCGACAAACTTGTGGCAGCAGGTAATTATGCCTTTTCTACCATGGAATCTTGGAATAACCAACAAGGCAAGTTGGAAAAAGGAAGTAAAACGATCCCTATTTGACTGTCCCAAACTGTCCCATAATATGACTCTATGCAAAAAGAAGCCAAAGTCCTCAAGAAAACTACTAAAATTATAGAAAGGCTGAGCAGGAGAAGCAAGGTGTGAGCTAAACAATTATGCCACTTGTGATAGTCAAGCAGATAACTAAATCTGAGTTGGGTATTCAGCAGAGACATACGGACTGGAGATTTAAGTATTATAAGCAAGTAAATAAGTGCTGTGCAGATGAAGAGCAAAAGATGCCCAGAGACTGAGCTACAAAGTAGGGGAGACGAAGAGGAATCAGTAAGCGTGAAAAGGAGGAGTGTGAATAGGTCCAGACATATGATGTCCTGGACCCAAGTGAATGGAATGTATTAAGGAGGAGGTTGTCACCAACGTGTTTAATGCTGCTGATGGGTCTGCTGAGATGAGGACTGGAACATGACCTTGGCTGTGTCATTATAGATTGCACTGGTGACTTTAAGCAGTACAGTTTGTGTAAGAAACTTGGGTAAACATATTCAACAGAGGGAACTCAAGGGAGTACGAGACTTCACAGTTTGATTTTGGTGTTTACACTGAAGTCTTTCAATGAGATTTGTGGTAGACGAGAAGACTGAAACAGGACATAACTAGATGGAAATGTGAAATCAAGATTTTTTTTTAAATAATGTTTCATGCTAATGGTAATGGTGCCAAAGCAACAGGAATGTTGATCATTCAGAAAAGAGGTGAGAAATGCTTAGAAATGCCTTTGTGTGTGACAGAGGTGTAACAACAGAGGGACTGGCTTCAGAAAGGAGGGCTCTCTGCTCATCTACAGTGATAGGAAGGAAACTAATAATCAAACCCACAGCTATCAAGTCGGTTCCAACACATATTGACTCTATAGGCAGAGTAGAAGTGTCCCATAGAGTTTCCAAGGAGTACCTGGCAGATTTGAAGGGCTGACCTCCTGGTTAGCAGCCATATCACTTAACCACTAAGCAGGAATTCCAATAGGAAGGAAGGAAGGCAGAGCATGGGATGCAGATGCCTAAGGATCAGAAAATTCAGAAGATGAGCTAGCAGAAGCTTTTCCAAGGAAGGGGAAATGAGGTCATTTGCCCAAAGGGAAGATGCAATGTAAGGGTTAAAACCTGAAAAGAAAAGATAAAGGGTAGAGACTGGTAAATGAAGGCAATGTTGTGGAGCAGGATTCAGGGCACTGTTGCCCAATTTATGGTGAGATGAATCAGAATGATGATGTGTTTGTCTCCAACTACGTTAGGGACGTGAAATCAAGAATGTGGAGAGAGGAGTTTTTCCGGGGCTTCAGATGTTTCAAAATCAATGTGTTGACATAAGAGAGGAGCCATGGAGTTCTCGGTTTGGGCAAGGACATTGTTATAAAGAATTGTGGAATGTAAAACCGATATGAGTAGAAAATCAACTGTACCGTACCTTACAAGTAGGTAAATGGGATGTGAGTCATTAAGACACATCCAAAAATAGATTTCTGAAAAACTTTCTTTTCAATAAAAGGTAAAATTCTGATCCACGCAAAAATAAAAATAAAAAAGAGCAGACACTGAATGTTAAATTTTTCTGTGGCTAAAGGAACTTGTTTTCTTTTCCTTCTCACTGGAAGTCTTTTTGCTGTTGTTAAAATTCATTTGGGAAAGCATAACAGATACTGAATGTGAGACTATTTGATGCCAAATTTTGGTCATGATGAAAGAAAGAAAAAGGAAGGAAGGAAGGGGAGAGAGAAAGTGAAAGAAAAAAGGAAAGAAGGAAGGAAAAGAGGGAGACAGAAAGAAAGAAGGAAAAGCAAGCAAGCAGGCACACCAGTGCCTGTGACAGTGCCTAGTAAAGGGGACACTTCCTCCACTTCTATCTTGGTGAGAGATTTATATTTGGGGTCACATTACCGTCGGAAGATCTCTTGATTTTGAAATAGTAATTTGTTGTACTGTGTTTGATCTGACGGTGTTGATGGTGAAGCTAACTTGATCTCTGATCCACTGATAAATATTAAAGTGAAGAGCACCCCGTTAATGCAGGTGGAAGTGTGGTAATTGAGGGCCTTAGAAGTCTGTCTGCACAGCAGTGCCGCCTCAGGTCAGTGTAGGGGAGACTGACTGCCAGCTGGTGGAGATTCTTTTTTCTGAGGGAAGCTCAAGGAGCTTGTGTTACGGCCATCCGCTGGCAGGAATCTGCAATGACAGGCAACCTGGTCCCCTGCAGAGGTGCTGTGCCATCAGGGACAGAGGCAACATTCAGGCCGATAAGAGTCTGTGATAGGTGATAGGCCAGCGCTGCTTGTACCATTTAGTCCACATCTCGTTTTAAATGTCTAGATTTGAATGGACTCATTACTCTGGAGAGAAAACTTCATCTCTTGTTTGGCAAATATCCTTTGAGTGGGAACAGAGTAGAGCAGGAGCTTGAGGATCTGGGTGGCATTATCCTCTTGCGGATTATGTCTCTTGGGAGGTTTCTCAGGTTCCACCCTCCAGAAAAGTGTCCGTTGATGAGCCTCAGATCAGCAGAAGTAGACCCCAGGGTGAGGTTGTGTCAAGGAGACATTTATGCCAGGAGCCACAGAGTTTGATGGTGAAAATCTGAGAGCACAAGATTGTGGTAAAAAAAAAAAAAAAAAAAAAATCTTGTAGGGTGCTCAGTTCTAAGTTACTTTTTGAAAACGGCAGTCGTGGACACCTATTATTTTGGGTTATCTGCCCTCAAATAAGATTTAACTAATGATGTGGATCAAATGTTTTGTGAGGGACTACTATCTGAAAGATTAGCAGTTCAAATCCACCCATAGGGACTTGGAAGAAAGGCCTGGAAATCTTATTTCATAAAACTAAAAAGAATTTCCTCAAATTTGTTCTGACTCACTGTGAGCCCACAGTGTTAGAGTAGAATAGTGACCCACAATCTTGTCAATGGCTGATTTTTTCAGAAGCGGATTACCAGCCTTCTCTCTCTCTCTCTCTCTCTCTCTCTCTCTTTCTCTCTCTCTCTCTCTCTCTTTCTCTCTCTCTCTTCTTTTCTTTTTCGAAACTGCTGTAGGAAGACTGGGAACTGAGGGGGCTAACAGTTAAATACACATTTTAATTAATTCTTTTTTTGTTTTTTTTTCCCATGTGTGAGGCTAAACATTCTCACCATTATTCCATCTAGCTCAGAAGTGGAAGTCTGTCTTCTGCTGAGTTTTAGAATTTGAGTAATGGTAAGTGTAATTTCTGGATATTTTGTTGGCTCTTTTTCAGATATGAAGAGTCCCCTTTTCCATTTCCTGTAGTGTGTCATTTACTTCTTTAAAATAAAAAAAACTCCTGTAATGCCCAAATATGAAATGTGATTAGAACTCCCTTTGTTCTCTGTTGTTTCTACTGCATCACATTTGTATTTACATCAAGATATTATTTAAAGACAAACAAACAAAACACTGCCATCAAATGACCCTAGAGATCAGAATAGAACCACGCTATAGAGTTTCCAAGAAGTACCTGCAGGATTTGAACTACTGACCTTTTGGCTGGCAGACGTAGTATTTAACCCACTATGCCACCAGGGTTTCTGTTGCTATTATTACGTGTTATTAAATCGGTTCCAAATTATACAGACCATATGCACAACAGAACAAAAGACATCCTGGTCCTGGTCATGCTCACAGTCTTTGCTTCCTTGGGATTACTATTGCAGCAAATGTGTCAATCCATCTAATTTATGATCTGATCTTCCACTTTTTTCTGACTTTCTGCTTTACCAGCTATTATGTTCTTCTTCAACAACTGCTTCCTCCTGACAATATGTCCCAAGTCAGAGAGACAATATCTCACCATCCTGGCATCTAAGGAGAATTCTGGCTGTGTGTTTTCCATACAGATTATTTTTTTCATCTGGCAGTACGTAATACATTCAGCCCCGTAATTCAAAGAGATTAGTTACTCTTTGGCCTTCCTTATTCATTGTCCAACTTTTGCATGTATATGCAGAGATTGAAAATACAATGGTTTGGCCGGGTGATCCTAGTAAATAATAATAATTAAAAAAGTTGCCATTGAGTTGGCAACTCATAGCAGCTGTATAGGACAGAGAAGAACTGTCCCACAGCGTTTTCAAGGAGCTCCTGGTTAATTGCCATAGCTGCTAGTGATGTCTTTCCTTTTCAACAATTCAAAGAAGTCTGTTGGAGCTAATTTTCCCAGTGCAATACATTGTTTGATTTCTTTGCTGCTACTTCTGTCAGTATTGACTGTAGTTCCAAATAAATTGAAATCCTTGGCAAATTCAATATTTTCTCCCTTTAGCATGACGATATTTATTGCTGCAGTTGTAGGATTCTTTGTTTTCTTCATATGAATTACAATTTACACTGAAATGTGTAGTTGTTAACCTTTGTCAGTAAATGCTTCAGATTCCCTGTACTTTCAGCAAGCAAGGTTATACTATCTTTTTGTCCTTGGATGTCAAGAATCTCTGACTTTTTTGGTGGTGTTGGCCCTTCACACATTGTGTGTGAGATGTCTTGAAGATTTCTGTTGTGTGTGCCTTCCAGCGGGGCTCCCGTTTGTTGGCCCTACCATTGGGTTACCTTAAACCAACTTCAAAACTGAAGAGTTCCAGGCACACCCAGACCAAGCATAGCCAGAATGAAAGTCTTCAAGGGTTGGTGTTGAATCACAAGTTCTGTCTGTTCTTCCTCTCCATTTCCACAACGACTTGAGAGCCATTTATCACGTCCTAGCTATAGTGGATGTGATAGGTTTCACTTTCTCTTTGATTTACAGTTCCCTTGAGATTAGGGTTCTCCTTAGCCCTAGCTCCATATAGGATCCCTGAGGACTCCTCTCATGGACAGCTTCTGTGCCTGCCTTCCTTGATATGCCCTGGAACCCAATCTCAAGTGTTTGCCATGTCTGTCAAGTATACTTCAGGATAAAGGAAACCTTGGTGATGCAGTGAGTTAAGTGCTACGTCTGCTAACCAAAAGGCGTCAGCAGTTCAAATCCACCAGGTGCTCCTCGGAAACTCTATGGAGCAGTTCTACTCTGACTCTACGGTCGCTACGAGTCAGACCCTACTGAATGGCAGCAGGTTGGTGGGTTCAGGATAAAGGTAGCTACAGAGCTCAGATATTTTGCAGCTGTATTATTTTTTATCAGAAATCGAGGCATTAATTTGCCAAGTCTTTTCTTTCCTTTGCTTTCTTTCTGTCTTTTTTTTCCCCCCAAAAGGATTGTTCCACAAGATTCTTCATTTGGGGAAACTGGTCTATCATATACAGAACCAGAATACATTTAAAACTATTTTGAGCAAAAACAATTTATTCTTTATATCATGGGTGCTTCAAGTAGTTTGTGATCAGCAGCTAATGTAAAAGTTGGCAGTTTGAACACATCAAGTGGTAAGGTAGAAGAAAATCCTAGTGATTTACATCCATAAATAACACACACAAGACTACTCTATGGAGCAGTTCTACCCTGTGACACGTGAGGTTTCCCTGAGTTGTCGTGGACTGGTTGGCAATAGCATTTTTTCTTTTTCAGTTTGGTATTAGAGCTTCTAAGTTACTTGTGTGTCTTTTCTAATAAAAAAGTTATACTTCCTAGTGTGGCTCTTATTGTATGTTTCTTAGTTTCACATCTCACTGATCATGAAGTCTACAGTCAGTTCCCTACTGCTTTGCATAGGCTCCTCCAGGCCAAGGCTGGCTGCTCAGATTTTATAAACGGGGCCTTTGTCGTGTGAGCAGAGCTGCGTCAGGCGGGCAGGGCCAGCAAGATGGTGCCACAGACTCTGCTCCTCACGTCCCTCTTGCTCTGGGCCTCTGGTGAGAAGTAAAACTGTTTCTAGAGCAGTATTTTCTACAGATGACTAACGGTTTTAAGCTCTAGTGGAAAATGATGGCTATGTGGTAAATCAAACCTTTTAAGTACTGATATACAGTATCACTAGAAGTTGTATGAATTGTGTCTTTTAATATGTTTATGAAAAAGTGTGAGTATATATTTATGCTTGATAATTGTCTACTTTGATTGCAGGTGCCAGTGGAGACATTGTGATGACCCAGTCTCCAGCCTCTTTGGCTGCATCTCCAGGAGAAACAGTCACCCTCAAGTGCAAGTCCAGTCAGGGTATTAATAGCTATTTAAACTGGTACCAGCAGAAACCAGGGCAGGCTCCTAAGCGGCTCATCTATGGTGCATCTAACCGGGCATCTGGGGTCCCTGAGCGGTTCAGTGGCAGTGGATCAGGGACAGACTACACCCTCACCATCAGCAGCTTCCAGGCTGAAGATGCTGCACTTTATTACTGTCAGCAGACTTATGACACACCTCCCACAGTGCTTCAGCCTAGAACACAAACCTCCTCCCCAGGGCTGCAGGCCTGCGAGTCCTCACTGCCCAGCTGCTTCCTTTCTGCTCAGCCCTGAAAGTACACACTTCCTTTGTCTGCCCCAAGACTGTATCTTCTGACTAATTCTTTACGATGTTGGCAGATAGCCCCAAAATTACCTCACGTGGCTTCTTTTGGATCCCATGTTGTAGCAAATTATAGAAGAAACATCCTCTAAAAACCTATTGAAGACTTTTGCAGGAGTTTTCGTATCACAGGAACCTGTCTGTGTCACGTGAGGTGATCAAATGACTGATTTGTAGAAGGGACTGATGTTTCCTACCTTGAAAGATCATTTTGTTTGTTTTCTTGTTTTTTCCCCATGTGTCTTCTTGAGTCCCATTTTATGTCCTTGTTTTCCTGGACTTTTTCCTTTCTCTGCTCTTATCCCTCTCAACACTGGATCTAACCAAATATTAACTGTGGGCCTCCACATTTAAAATCTTCTTTACAGAGGTCAGTATTCCTCTGACTTTTTCCTTCCACGAATCCTGCTTTCCAGCCTAGCATCCCTGGTCAATGTCAACAAAGGTATTTTCCTGCCCTAACCTCTCACTTCACTGCCTCTTTCTCCTCTCTCGTTTCTTTCAGTGGCCATCGTTCTTTCAAAGCCAGTCTCCACATCAACCTTGTCACTCAAGATACGTGACCGCTTCCCCATGTTCATTTTTCATTAACTGTCAATTTTCTCTTTAAACTTATCCCCTGGGCACCTAAGTTTAATTTAGTGACTGAAGGAAATCATGGTTCTTTCATTGTTGTCTGTCATCTTATCAGCGCCTGACGTGTGAGAACCATTGCACAGTGGGATCTGGCTGTTGTGATCCAAAGGGTTTTCATTGCTGATTGTTCAGAAGGAGATCACCAGGCCTTTCTTTCTACTCTGGGTTAGTCTTCAAGTGCTGCTGAAACCTGTTCAGTGTCACAACAGTACTTACAGAGGAAACGTGGCACCTGAAGCTGGTAGGTCCTTGCTCAGGTTTATGCTGATGCCAGCCCAAGTTGTTTTTCTAGTCAGTGTAGAGGAGACTCTGACTGGCCCTGCAGCCAATGGAGATGTTCTTCCCACAGGAGACGGCCAGAGATTCTGGAACCTACTGAGAAGGCTCTCCGCTGGACCCTGAGATGACAAGCACACAGGGCTGATCCAGAGATGCTGTGCAATCAGGCAAAGAAGGAAAATTAAACCAAAATATTCTCCAGCTGGGACAAGTGAAGAGGCCTCTGTGGTTCCTAGCATTTATTTCAGACCTCATTTCAAATTGCAGACCTATCGGACTAGGAGGATCACTCTGGAGAGAAACCTCCTTCCCTGGGTTCCCTCTCCCCTGGGACACAGGAGAGCAGGGGCCTGAGCATCTGGATAGTTCCCCTGTCCTGCAGCTTCTCTTTATGTGATATTGCTAGACTCCATCACCACTATAAGACTCCTTAATAGTTTTTTTCCAGTATTTTGTTTTGTTTGTTCAGAATATACACAATAAAACATACACAATTCAACAGTTTTTGTCTGCCACAGCTTTCTGTAAGACTGTCTATAGGACTAGGCACTGGTAAGTGGACATTTATACAAGGAACCATGCAATATAATGGTAAATTTTTTAGAACATAGAATTGTGATTAACAGTGTTTTTAGATGCAATTTTCTTATTTTTTTAATAGGATAGAACTATTTGAATATTGCAAATTATATTTTTGTGGATTGGCTCATGGAAATAGTTTTAGTTTCCCTGTTGTAGTTGCTGAAGATCCCCGGATGATGCCGATAGTTTGAGCTCATATACTAACCTGTAGGTTGATGGTTGGAACCCAGCCATGGGTGCCACAGCAGAAAGGCCTGGTGATCTGTTTCCATGAAGATTACTGCTCAGAAAAACCAATGGAGGTCAGATCTGCTCTGTAACCTATATGCTCGTCATGAGTTGATGTCAACTCAACGGCAACAGGTCTGATTTTGACTAGTTACAGTTTCTGGGAAAGAAGTATTTTTTTGAAGATCACTTATTGAAATTACTCAGGTGGGAAATTTACTAATGTTCCATTCACACATTCAAACAGGATTGCAACAGCAGAAGTCTTCTATATCCAATGTTCCATCGCTAGTGTGCAGTTGAGGTGGAATCAGTAGGACTATCCACTTTCTATCTGTGGTGGTGGCATCTCAGACAATTCATTTCTCTGGCTCTTTGTGGACTCTGTTTACATAAGCCAGTTTTCTGTGGTTTCTATGCCATGTTCCCTAGACTTTCAATGAAATCTGCAAGTCACCTGGTACCACTTTTCTTTACTTCTTAGGTTAGGCTTGGTTAGTTTCTACTATTGGCAACCAAAAGCTCTGAGTAATAAAAATATGTTTCCATATTTGACAGTGTCAGATCTTCATCATAATTTCTTTTGCTTGAATATTTATGGTTGTACCAAAGATTTTACATCTCTAATGCTCAGAGCTGCATGAATAAATGAGTAGAATCATCACTGTACTGTTTGTTGTTGTTGCTATTGTTAGATGCTGTCAAGTTGGATTCTCCTCCCAGCATCCTATGTACAACAGAGGGAGACAAGGCCAGCTCCTGTGTTATTCTCACAATCCTTTTCATACTTGAGCCCATTGTTGCAGTCACTGAATTAATTAATCTCCTTAAGGGTCTTCCTCTTTGTTGACTCTATAATTTATTAAGCATAATGTTCAACTCCAATGAGTGATCTCTCCTAATAACGTGTCCAAAGTGCGTGAGACAATGTCTCGCTATCCTTGTTTCTGAGAAGCATTCTGACTATACTTTTTCCAAAACAAACATATTTTTCCTTCCAGAAGTCTATGTCATATTCAATATTCTTAGATGAAACCTTAATTCAAAATCATTAATTCTTCTTTGGTCTTCCTTACTCAATGTCCAGCTTCTCCCTGGGTATAAGGCTACTGAAAATTCATCAGTTTGAGTCAGGTGCTCTTATCTTCAGAGTGACACATTTGTTTTTTAACAGTTTAAAGGGTTATTTTACAGCAGAATGCTCACTGCAATGTATTGTCTGATTTCTTGACTGCTGCTCCCATTAGCATTGATCATCAATCTAAACAAAACAAAATCCTTTGCAGCTTCAATATTTTCTTCTTTGTCATGATGTTAATCATTGGTCCAGTTGTGAGTATTTTTGTTTTCTTCATGTGAAGCCACAGAATCTGTGTTCCTCGATTATCATCAGGAACTGCTGTATGTCCTCTCTACTCTCAGTAAGCAAGGGGCATCATCTGCATACGACAGGTTGCTAACGAGTCTTCTTCTGATTCTAATTCCATGTTCTCCCTATAATCCATTTTTGTGAGTAATTTCCTCAACATGTAGACTGAGTACGTATGGTGAAATGATACAATACCGACACACACCTTTTCTACTTTAAATCGTGCAGTGTCTCCTTGTTTTGCTTGAACGACTGCTACTTAATTTACAGACACTTTCCTCTTGAATAAAATTAGGTGATCTGGAATTCCTAGGCTTTGCAATGTTATCCAGATCTGCTATAAGCCACGCAGGCAAATTTCTTTGCATAGTCAATGAAGCATCTTCCTGGTATTCTTTGTTTTCAGACACGAGTCATCTGACATCAACAGTGCTATCGCCTATTTCTTCTCCGTTTCTGAATCAGGCTTGAATTTCTGTCAGTATCTATTGATGACATGCTCCAGTTGCTTTTGAACGATCTTCAGCAATATTTTATTGCTTATGATATTAAAGATATTTTTCTACATTTCCAAATTTGGTTGCATCATTCTGGAATATGCATAAATGTGACTTTCTTTCATTCAGTTGGCCGGGAAGTCATCTTTCAAATTTCATAGTATAGATGAGTGAGTACTTCTAGAGCTGTGGATGTTCTCTGAAATACCTCAGTTAGTATTCTGCCAATGCCTGGAGCCTTGTTTTTGCCATGTTTTCAGTGCAGCTTGGACTTTTTCTTTCAGAATCATCAATTCCTGATAATATGCTATCTCCTGATATGGCTGCATACACAGTGGGTCTGTGTATTACTTCCATCTTTTTTTGATAACTTCCTATTGTTGAGTATTTTGCCCATAGAATCTTTCACTGTAAAAACTTGTGACTTGAGTTTTTTCTGTTTTAGTCATCTAGTACTACTCTAACAAAAATACCACGAAGTGAATGGCTTTAACAAAGGAAAGTTTATACTTACATAGCCCAGTAGACTACAAGTCCAAATTCAAGGCTTCTGCACTGTCGGCTCTGGAGGAGAGTCCTTGTGTTGCATCAGTCTTTTTCAGGAAGCATCTTGGTGCAGGAACCTCAGGTCTGAAGGATGTGCTCTACTCTCAATGCTGCTTTCTTGATGGCGTGAGGTTCCCAACTATCTGCTTGCTTCCCTTTCCTTTTATCTCTGGTAGGACGAAAGGATAAAAGGTGGTGCAAACTACGTTCTAGGGAAACTCCCTTTACAACGGAGCAGTGAGGAGACCTTAGGAAGGGGTTTACAGTCTTAGCCTAATCCTCTTTAACATACGGCACAGGAAAATCACAAAATGGGGGACAATCATACAATGTTGGGAATCATGGCTCAGTCAAACAGCTGCAGACAGTTTTGTGAGGACACAGTTCAACTCATGACAAATTCTTGCTATTTGAGAAACGTTGAGTGTGTTTTTCCCTTTTCTCTCACCTAAGTTCTTTGCACACTAGAGTATAACACTTTGTCTTCTTCAGCAGCTCTTTTTAATCTTCTATATAACTCTTATGTCTTCATCTCATCTTTTCATGTTAGCTGCTTTATGTTCAAGAGCAAGTTTCACTGTCTCTTCTGACATCCATGATGGACTTTTCTTTCTTCCCCTCTTTTTAATAACCTCTTTCTTTCTGTATGATGTACTTAATGTCATTCGAAAACTCATTTTGTCTTTGTTCATTAGTTACTATCTCTTCTTGAGAATCTCTAAACTCTGATTAAACACACACAAGGTTATACTTTGGCTTTTGAGGACTTGTTCTAATTTTTTTTTTTTTTTTTTGCCTAAACTTGAATTTGCATGTGAGCAATATATGGTCTGTTTTGCAATATGCCCCTGACCTTGTTCTGACCAATGATGTCTAGCTTCTTCATTGTATCTTTCCTTGGAGTTAATTTGATTCTAGTTTATTCCATCTGTCAAGGTCCATGTTTGTTATTTATGTCTATGCTATCGAAAAAATTGTTTGCAATAAAGAAGTTGCTGGTCTTGTACAACTGTATAAGTTTGTCATACAGTCTCTAGGATCCTTTCTAACACCAGAGCCCTGTTTTCCAGGTAGTTACTCTTTGTTTTCAACTCTCTTAGCCACTTAGTGCCACTGTAGAAATATCACAAGTGAATGGCTTTAACAGCAACAAGAAAAATTATTCTGGCACAGCCCAATAGGCTGTAAGTCAGAATTCAGGGAATCAGTTCCAGGGTAATTCTTTCTCTGTTGGCTCTGGAGGAAGATCCTTGTTTTCAATCTTCCCTTGGACTGGGAGCTTCTGAGGCATAAGGAATTCAAATTCAAAGGACTCCCTCTGCTCCTGGCACTGCTTTCTGGGTGGTATGAAGTCCCAAACTTTCTGCCTGCTTTCCTTTTATTGTATCTCAGGAGACTGCCTCAAGAGACTATACAGTCTTACACACCATACCAACACAATAACTGCACATCTTCCCTCATTAACATCATAAAGGGGAGGATTTATAGCATATAGAAACATCACATAATACCAGAAATCATGGCCTAGACAAATTGGTACAGATATCTTGGGGACAAGCCAGCCAAGTGCCGTCAAGTTGGATCCGACTCATGGCAACCCTAGGGGCAAGGGTATAACTGACCCCCAGAGTATTCAAGGAGCACTTTGGGAGTGGACACAATTCAATCCATGATATTCCAAACTTCTGTCCTAAAAATGCCAGGTCCCCTCATCATGTAAAGCGTATTCACCCCATTATAGCAAAAGTCTTAAGTCAAAGTCCAAAATCTAGAATTTTCTCCTCAACTGTGAAATCTGGAACATAAGTTATCTGCTTTCAAATTGAAGTGGTGGAACAGGCGTGCACAAACTACACATTTCCATTACAAATTGCAGAATGTGCAGAGAAAGAAGGTATAACAGGCACCAAGCAAATAAGCATAATACATTATATTAGCCTTCAAGGGTTGAAAACAATCTTCTATTCTCTTAGACATTTTGCACAATGGTCCTGCTATCTAGACTCTAAGTATTGGTCCTACTCTCTTAATTCTGAGTGGAGGCCTCTTGGCCATAGCTACAGCTCTACCTCTAGGCCCACTGAGACAGCAACTCTATTCCCTATTCTTTAGGCACTTCATTTCCTACTCCATTTGAGTAACAACTCCACCCTTAGAAACACCAGAGACCATGGCTCCAGCCTTTTAAAATCCCGAGGTCATGGCCGTAACTTTTGAGACTGAGACATCTCAGATCCTCATGCTCCTTGCTTCTTCAGCTTCTGCTTCCTATGGCCTGTTGTCCCAGGTGTTAAGCCCACATTTGCCTTGCTGGGACAAGGATTGCAGACCTCTGTAGCTCCACTAATAAGTGCCCAGAGCTACCCCACTCTGCCAGGAAGTCTTTTGCACACAGGTACTCAACTCTTTTGCTCTGTGGGCCAGCAAGCCTAGCACCACTGATAAGTGCCTGGAGGCACGCTAGTCTACCAGGAAGCACTCAGCTCTCTGTCTCCTTGAATTGGCTCCAGTGCTGTCTGACACTGGTGTCCTAGTTCTGCACTGTCAGTGGCTGCTGTTATTTCTCACTGTCTCCATCTTCCTTGGTGTTAACAGTTCTCTTTGTTTCCTTCTGAGTCTTTTATCCATTCACAGTTTCAAAATCATGTCTACATGTTAGGTTCCTGTTAGAGTAGCACCCCACTCTCTCAGTAAAAAGTTATGTATTAGTCATCTAGCGCTGCTATAACAGAAATACCACAATAACAATGAGAAAATTTTTTCTGTCACAGTCTGGTAGACTACAAGTCCAAATTCTGAGCATCAGCTCCTAGGAAAAGCTTTCTCTGCTGGCTCTGAAGGGAGGTCCTTCCTGTCAATCTTCCCATGGACTGGGAGCTTCTGAAATACAGGGGACTAAAGTTCAAAGGACATCTTCTACTCATGGAAGTTCTTTCTTGGTGGTATGAATATCCCAGCTTTCTGTTTGCTTCCCTTTTTTATCCCAAGAGACTGCTCAAGGCACAGTAGAGTCTTATATATTGAGTCCTGTTCAATCAGTACAACTTGCACCCATTCTCCCTAATTAATATTATAGAGGTAACATTTACAGAACATAGGAACACCACACAGCACCAGGAATCACAGCTTAGCCAAATTGTTGCACATATTTTTGGGAAGACAAAATGCAATCCATGATACCAACTTTTATAGTCTAATAACTGGTAATATCAAAACATCAGTTTTAGGCTATAGAAGTTGATAAAATCTTCACTTTCTTCATCTTTGGCCTTATTGGTTGGTGTGGAATTTGAATAATAGTGATATTAACTGGTATTCCTTGTAGGTGTAAGCATATTACTGTACCACTGACAGCATAGTACCTCTGAGTAGCTCTTGAAATGGCTCATTTGACAAGGAAGACAGCTCTATTTCTGGTGAATTTGTCCTTCCTGGTATAGTAGGTCTTATAAATGTCCAGTTCAAGACAGCCAGTATCAGTTAATTTCAGCTCACTAATGCCTAGGATATCAATGTTTATGCATTCTCATCCATTTTTGATGACTTCCAATTTTCCTAGTTTAATACTTCTTACATTTTTTGATTCAGTTATTAATGGATATTTGAAGTGGTTTCTTCTTATTTGAGTGGTACCACACAGCAAACAAAGGTGCTGAAAGATTAACTTGATTCATGTCACTAAGTCTACTTTACCTTGACGATTCAGGTGTTTTCCAGTCATCTTTAGAGTGCCTTCTGAACTGCATGACTCATCTGACTCATCTTCTGGTAGTATCTGTGCTGCTTTTAACATTATTTTGTATCTTATTTTAAAACTATAAATGTGAATGGAAGAACTACTCTGGAGAGAAAATTCCATGTCTAGGTTTTCAAGTACTCTCTCACCTGGAAAAAGTAGAACAGGAGCCTGAGGATCTGGGTGCTGTTGCCATCAGACAGCTTCTCTTTTGCATGATGTTTCTCAGGTTCTACCCCCAAGAAGAGGATCAATTTATGAGGCTCAGATCAGCAGGGCTGAGCCCAGAGCATAGTGGTATCAAAAGGACACTTACACCAAGACCAAGGCAGTAAGAAGTGAAAGTCTGAGAGAACATGGTTTTGGTGAAAAATCTTGTTGGGTGCTGTCTTCTGAACGACTTTTGAATATGGCGATAATGAACACCTATTATCTGGGTTCACTGCCCAAAAGTAAGATTTAAATTGTGACACGGATTAAGTGTTTCACGCTAGACCAGTAATTAAAAGGTTAGCAGTTTGTGTCCACCACTGGGGTTTGGAAAATCTGCTTGGCAATCTTCTTTTATAACATCAAAACCCATTGTCTGTTAAGTTTGTTCTGACTTAGGTAGGCCCACATCTGTCAGAAAAGAATTGAGGCCCATAGAGGCTTCAATGGCTGATTTTCCAGGAGAAGGTATCCAGGCTTATTTGTTTCTTCTTTGTTTGAGGCCACTTTTGGTAACCTAGGAAGTGAAGATAGTAATTATTAAGTATAATTTTAAATAAATTAATTGTTTTTAATTGTTTAATGTGTGCCACAAGTCGGATCCGACTTGACAGCACTTGGCTTGGCTTTAATGTATGAGGGTAAACCTTGTTATCCCATCTTGCCTACAGATGGATGTCTCTCTTCCAGTGAGTTTTAAAGTTTTCCTAATTGCATATGTAATTTCTAGAAATTCAATTGTTTCTTTTTCAGATCGGAAGTGGCCCCTTTTTACTTTCCTGTACTTTTTCAAGTATTTTCTGAAAATATCTCATACCATGCCCAAATATGAAGTGTGAATAGAACTTCTTTTATACTCTATTATTTCTGTTGCATCACATTTGTATTTTTATTGGCACCTTTGTTATATGCTAACAAATCTGCTCCAAATCACAGTGACCATATGTACAACAGGGCAAAACACTCCCTGTCCATATGTCATACTCACAGTCTTTGCTATCCTTGAGCCTATTGCTGCAACAAATGTGTCAATCCATCTCATTTGGGGTCTTCCTCTTTTTGGCTGACCCTCTCTTTTACCAGGCATGATGTCCTTCTCGAAGAGCTGGTACCTCCTGGTAACATGCCCAAAGTAAGACAGACAAAGTCTCTGCATCCTGGCATCTAAAGAATATTCTGGTTCTACTTCTTCCAAGATAGATTGGTTCATTCTTCTGGCAGTTCATGGTCTGTTCAACACTGTGGCTTAAAAGCGTCAGTTCTTCTTTGTTCTTCCTTATTCACTGTTCAGCTCTTGCATTCATAATAAGATTGAAAATGCCATGAGTTGGTTAGGTGCATTTAGCACTTCCAGAAAGCAGAAAAGCAAGAACAACAATAATAACAGCAAAACTCATTTTGGTTGAGTTGATTCTGACTAACAGTGACTCTATAGGAGAGAGTACAACTGGCCATAGTGCTTCCAAGGAGCACCTGGTGGGTGCAAACAGCCCATCGCTTGGTGAGAAGCCTTACAGTGACATCTTTGCTTTTTAACACGTTAAAGAGCTCTCACACAGCTAATACAACAATGAAAACATTATTTCATTTCATTGCTGCTGCTTCCATGGGCACTGACTGTGGACCCAAATAGAATGAAATTCTTGACAACTTCAATATTTTCTCATTTAACTTCGTAATTACTAGTGCAATTGTGAGTATTTTTGTTTTCTTTATATGAATTGTAATAGGGGCCAGGGTAGAACTGACCCCCAGAATACTCTGTCCCCTAGGGTCACCATGAGTTGGATCTGACTCAACGGCACTTGGCTTTGGCTTAATCTATATTGAAGGCTGTAGTTTTTGACCTTATACACTGAGTGCTTCAAATCCTCTCTGCTTTCATTAAACCAAGGTTACACTTGTTATTTTATTTTATTCTTCTTGGATGACAAGAATCTCCGACTTCTTGGTGGCATTTGTGAGGTTTCCTAAAGATTTAGGATGCGTGAATGCACTTCCAGAGGACTTCCCTTTTGTTGGGCCTTCCAGATGGACTACCATAACCCAGCTTGAAGATTGAAGAGTCTCGGGCTCACCAAGACTGTACATAGCTGGAATGAAATTCCTTGACATGTTAATGTTCTATAACATTTTCACAAGGGAATCTCGTCTTCTGTTTTTGCTATCCATTTTCATAATGAATCTAGAGTTCTCTAATGGCTCTCTAGTTGTTAGTTCACTCCTCCTTTGAGAGTCAAGCCCTCCCAGACCCTAGCTCAATATAGGGCCCCTGAGGACTTTCCACAAGAGTGCATTCTGGGCCTTTTTTCCATTTTTCTAGCCCTTGCACATCCCTGGAGTTCAATGTCAAGCATTCATAGTGTCCTTAAAGTATACTTCAGGATAAAAGTGTCTTTAGAACTCATCCACTTTCTAGCTAAACATTTTATAAAGCTTGGGGCAAAAACGTTCTGTTTTCTTCCTTTTTGTGTATTATGCTTTTTCAGTATTTCGTACTGTTTTATAGAAGTTGATTCAAGGAGACTTCTCCATCATTTATGGAACCTGCACCCATTTAACACTAATTCTGAGTGAAAACGGGAGCTGCTTATTAGATCACAGATGCTTCATGCAGTTTGCGATCTCAGCTGCTAACCCTAATGATTGGCAGTTAGGGCGCAGCCAGTGGTACCACGGAAGAAAAGCCTGGTATTTTGTTTCTATAAGTAATAGACGCAAGACCATCACATGAAGAAGTTCTGCTCTTTAACACGTGGATTCTGTATCACTCGGAAGAGTCGCTAATCACTGGACTGCAAACAGTTTTTTTTTCAAAGTTAATGGTATATTTTATAAGTCACTTCTGTGTCTTTGCTAGTGGTAAATTTTACCCTTTGTGATGGTGTTTTGGTTCTTGATGTGGAGAGGTTAGTTTCAGAACTCACTGTATAATTTGCTTTTGGTTCACTGACTGCTTTGCATAGGCCCCTCCAGGCCCGAATTTTATAAACAGGGCTCTTCTCTTGTGAGCTGAGCTGCGTCAATCAGGCAAGGGCAGCAAGATGATGCCACAGGCTCTGTTTCTCACAACTCTGTTGCTTTGGGCCTCCGGTGAGAAATAAAACTGCTTCATTGTCTCTAGCATAGTATCTTTGTACAGCTGACAGATTATTTTAAGCTATATTAGGAAATGATGGCTATTTTCTAAATGGAATTTATTATGTGCTAAGAATATCATTAGATGTTGTATAAACTGTGCAATTTAATGTACCTGTGAAAAAGTGTGTGTATATATTTATGTTTGGTTATTGTCCACTCTGATTGCAGGTGTCAGTGGGGACATTGTGATGACCCAGTCTCCCGCCTCTCTGGCTGCGTCTTCTGGAGAAAAGGTCACCATCAACTGCAAGTCCAGTCAGAGTATTGGTACTAACGTACAGTGGTACCAGCAGAAACCAGGACGGGCTCCTAAGCTTCTCATCTACTGGGCATCTAGCAGGGCATCTGGGGTCCCCGACCGGTTCAGTGGCAGTGGGTCTAGGACAGCCTTCACTCTCACCATCAGCAGCTTCCAGGCTGAAGACGCAGCAGTTTATTATTGTCAGCAGGGTAGTAGCTATCCTCCCACAGTGCTTCAGCCTCGAACACAAACCTCCTTCCCAGGGCAGCAGGCCTGTGAGTCTTCTCTGCCCCAGCTGCTTCCTTTCTGCTCAGCTCTGAACACGCATACTTCCTCTGTCTGCCTCAAAGACCATAACTGCTGAATAATTCCTTAGAATATTTGCAGGTTCCCAGAAAAATGTAGGCACATGACTTCTTTTGGATCTTATTTTGGCATAAATTATAAAAAAAAAAATCTGCTAAAATTCTATTACAGATTTTGTCAGGAATTTTCTTATCAAAAGACTCTGCCTGTTCTACATGAATTGGTAACAGGATTAACTTGGGGAAGGGCTCAGTATATTTTACTCCCTGAAAGATCAGTTATCTTGTTTTATTGTTTGTTTTTTCCCTTTGTGTCTTCTTGAGTCTGGGCCATTCTCATTTTAATTCTTCGTTTTCCTGGATTTTTTTCCTTTCTCTGAAATTACCCTTCATAATTCTCAACTTCACCCAATATTAAACCTGGGCCGGTCTTGTTGAAAATATCCCTCATAGAAAGTAATACTCCACTCTTAAATTTTTCCTTACATGGATCCTGTTTTCTAGTCGAGACCATTTCTTTGGTCAATGTCAGTGAAGGTGTCTCCCTGCTGTAAGCTTTCATTTCCCTGTCCTTGTCTCCTCGCTCTATGTCTTCCGGTCGACCTCCTTCTTTCAAAGGCCAGTTCCTAATGCGTTAAGCAGTCACTCTAGAAATATGTGACAGTTTTCTCATGTACTGTCTTCACTAGTTGTCCATTTCCTCTTCAAGTTTATCACTTGAACAACCAAGTTTAACTTAGTGAGTGAAGAAATTCGTGGTCTTTGTTGGTGTTGGTTCCATCTGGTCAGTCCCTGACTCATGTTAACCCCACACACAATAGGATCTGCCTGTCACGATCCAGAGCGTTTCCATTCGCTGATTTTTCAGAAATATGTCATCAAGACTTCTTTTCTAATCTCTGTTAGTCTACAAGTGTGGCTGACGCCTGTTCAGTGTCACAACGATACACATAGAGAAAGTATGGTAAATGTGGCCCTTAGGTCCCTGCTCAGGTGCATGCTGACGCCAGCTTAAGTGGCATTTCCAGTCAGTGTAGACAAGACTCTGACTGACCCTGAAACTGGTGGATATTTGCTGTCCTGAGGAGAGATTCCGGCACCCAGTGAGCAGGGTTTGCACACCAGAACCTCTGATGACAGACACATAAATATGACGCAGAGATGCTGTGCAATCAGGGAGAGAAGGAAAATCAAAGCAAGATGACCTCTGATAGAGACAGGCATGCAGACCTGTGTGGCTTGTAGGATTTATTTCATATCTCGTTTCAAAATGTAGACCTATGCAAGTAGAAGGATCACTCTGGAGAGCAAACTCCACCTCTGCGTTGTCTCTCACCTGGGACACAGAAGAGTCTGAACCTCAGGTTCTCAATGGTACTCCTGTTCTGTAGCTTCTCTTTGTGTGATGCTGCTCAGCCTCCATCCCCCAGAAAAGGCACCTTAATAGATTTATTTTTTCAAATTTTTATTTTTGTTGTTATTGTTGAGAATGTACACCACAAAACATTTACCAATTCAACAGTTTATGTCTGTCATAACTTTTTACAAGACTCAGGTCAGCAAGGTTAAACTTAGAGTGGGGCATTGGTGAGGGGACATTTATACAAAGAACCATGGGGGACAGTGATGAAACTCTTAGAGCACAGGACTGTGGTTAAAAATCTTGCAAAGTGTCTTTTTCTTATTTTTTCGTTAACATGGTAGAACTCTTTAAATATCATAAAGTCTATTTTTGTGGATTATCTGATGGAAGTAATCATACTTTAGTTTCCCTGTTGTAGTTAATGAAGATCCCTGAAAGGACCAAATGGTTTGAGCTGATGTACTAACCTGAAGGTTGATGGTTGGAAGCCACCCAGTGGCCCCGCAGAAGAAGGGCGTAGCAATCTGCTTCCATGAAGTTTAGAGTCCAGAAAATCCTATGGAGCTTGAGTCTCCCCTGTAACACATGTGGTTACCGTGAATTAGAATCAACTCAACGGCAGCAGGTTTGAATTTGGTTATTTCCATTTCCAGAGAATGGAAATATGTTCCTGAGGATTACTCACTGAAATTATTAATATGAAAATTATACTAAGGCTCAGTTCACAGAGTCAGAAATGTTTGCAAACAGAATGGCAGCAGCAGAGGTCTTCAATACCCAACGTCCCATGACTGGTGTTCAGTTGAGGTGGAATCAATAGGATTGTCCAGTTTCTTTCTGTGGCAGTGGCAGCTTCATATACAATCCCTTTTTCTGTTTTTTTGTTTTGTTCTGTGTGACCTCTGTTTACACTAGCTGCTTCCCCATCCAGTTTCTGCACTGCATTCCACAGACTCAATAATAGCTCCAAATCATCTGGTGCTCATTTCTTTTTCTCCTTCGTTTAGGCTTCATGAGCTTCCATTGTTTACAAACAAAAGCTCTGGGTGGTAAAAATGTATTTCCATAGTTGATGGCGTCAGATATTCTTCATAATTTCTTCTGTTTGAATATTTATGGTTATACCAACCATTTTCCATTTCTAATGTTTGGAGTTTCAAAAGTAACTAACTAAATAAATAAACAGAAATAAATACATGAATAAGTAAATAAAATAATTATTTGTTGTTAATTGTTGTCAAATTGGATTCGTCTCCTAGCAACCCTACGTACAACAGAAGGAATCACTGCCAGGTCCTGTGGTAGTCTCACAATGCTCGTTTTACTTGAGTCCATTGTTGCAGTCACCGAATTAATTAATCTCCTTAAGGGTCTTTCTCTTTGTTGACTCTATAATTTATTAAGCATAATGTCCTTCTCCAGCAAACAATCCCTTCTAATAATATATCCAGTGTACATGAGAGAACGCCTCACTGTCCTTCCTTCTGAATTGCCTTCTGGCTGTACTTCTTCTAAAACAAACTTGTTTGTTCTTCTAGAAACCCATGGTATATTCAATATTCTTAGTCAACAACTTAACTCATAGTCATTAATTCTTCTCTGGTTTTCCTTATCCGTTGTCCATCTTCCACATGGATATTAGGCTATTGGAAATATCACTACTTGAGTCAGAGAATCTTATTCTTTAAAGTGACATATTTGCTTTTTAACACTTGAAAGAGTTCTTTTGCAGCAGATTTGCTCACTGCGATGTGTTTTGTTTCTTGACTGTTGCTTCCGTTAGCACTGATTGTTGATTCAAGTAAAACAAAACCCTTTACAACTTCAGTGCTTTCTCCTTTAGTCATTATGTTAAGTAATGGTCCATTTGTGAGTATTTTGTTTTCTTCACGTGAAACTACAGTGTGTATCAAAGCCCGTGGTCTTTGATTTTCATGAGTAACTGCTTTGTGTCCTCTCCACTTCCAGGAAGCAAGCTGGGTCATCTGGACACCACAGGCTGCTAACAAGTCTTCCTCCGATTTTGATTCCCTGTTCTCCATTTTCTTGAATTATTTCCTCAGCAGATGGACTCAGTACATATGGTGAAAGGATACAATCCCGACACACACATTTTTCAGCTTTAAACCATGCAGTGTTCTCTTGTTTTGCTTGATGACTGCTTCTTGACTTACAAACTCATCGCTCAAGAACAAAATTGGATATTCTGGAAGTCTCATTGTTCTCACTGTTAACCATAATTCATTAAAATTCTCACAGTCAAGTATCTTTCCTTAGTCAATAAAGCATCTCCCAAGTACTCTCTGTTTTCAACCAGGATCCATCTGAAGTCAGTTTAAATTTCATGGCATTGACAAGTAGGTACTTTCTGAGGTGCATTCCTGGAGCCTTGCTTTTTGACATGTCTTCAGTGTGACTTGGACTTTCTCTTTCAGGACCGTCAGTTCCTGATCATATACTGCCTCCTGAAATGGTGAAAGTCAACAAATTCTTTTCAGTAAGATGACTCTGTGCATTCCTTCCATCTTTTTTTATTATGATTAAGTGAAAGTATACAATCCAAGTCAATTTTGAATACCTACCTCTCTACAGCTTTGTCTGCTCTCTCCACCCTGTGAGAGCAAACTCCTCCTTTTCACTCTTTACTTTCGTATCCTCCCAACAAACACCTGATCCCTTCTCTCCACTCTCTCCTCTCCTCTTTAGGAAGACACCAGTAGGACAGCCTTCTATAAATGCATAAAACTATAAAGTACACACATCCCACGCTCACTCTGTGTCCTTGAGAGCGGTACATTATTCATCTGAAGCATTCACCTCTGTACTGGTTTCAGGTGTAGGGCAGCACCAAGACTAGAGGCCTTTTTCCAGGGGAGCCTCCAGGTTGTCAGACTATCAGCTCTAATCTTTTAGCAGAGTTGTTGATCTATGCACCTCTTTGTTCGTGTTATGACGCTGACTCCACACTGTATCCGCTATCAATGCCGTCTTTGGTAGTGGGCAGGCACTATCTGTTTCTTCCGCTCTCATGCAGATGCAGTCTCCCTATCATATGGATCCTTCTGCCTCCTGGGCTCATTATTCCTCGTATCTTTGATGTTCTCAGTGGTCATCTACCCCAGGTGGATTGGGACCAACTGATGTTCCTCAGATGGCAGACTGCTGGCTTTTAAGACCTTGAACTCTACTCACCAGTATGGGGTGTAGAAGACTCTAAGCAAAAGGCTAGTAATTCCAGTTGACCTCAACTTCACACAAAAATGCAGTTCCCAGACTGCTGTCCTTGCTACTCTATCCTTTGAAATTTTGGGTTGAATTTAGTAAACATTTTAGTTTATGCTGTAGCCCATTTATGCTGACCTGTCTTCTAAAGCATGCTGTCACACTCTTCACCTAACTGAATTCCTTTCATCAACTATTGAATTTATGAACAATCCTTTCTCTCTCTCTCTAGTCCTGCAGCCATCAGAGAGTCTTTTCTTCTGTGCATAAGTCCTTTTGTAAGCCCTTGTAGTAGTGGTCTCATATAATACTTATCCTTTTGCAGTTGACTGATTTCACTCAGCTTAATGTCATCTGGTTGATACCAGGTTATGATATGCTTCCTAAAATCTTGTCTTGGCCAAAATCATCATTGCTCTTCATCATCGTGTAGTGTTCTATCGTGTATATATATCATAGTTTGTTTATCCATTCATCCGTTGATGGGCACTTAGGTTGATTCCATCTGTTCGTTATTGTAGATTGTGCTGCAAAACACATTAGTGTGCATATATTTGTTCGTAATGCAGCCCTTATCTCTGTAAGATACATTCCAAGCTGTGGGATCGCTAGGTTATATGATATTCTTATTTCTAGATTTTAAAGAAAGTGCCAAGTTGCTTTCCAAAGAGGTTGTACCATTGTGCAGTCCCACTAGCAGCGTAGCAGAGTTCCAATCTCTCCACAGCCTCTCTAATTTGTTGTTTTGTGGTTTTTGCCCACCTCTTTAGGATGAGATGGTATCTTATTATAGTTTTGATTTGGATTTCTCTATCAGCTAATGATCCTGAGCATTTCCTCTTGTGTCTTTTGGCTGCCTGATGTCTTCTTTGCTCAAATGTCTCTGCATGTTTTTGCCCATTGTTTAATTGGGATGTTTGTCCTATTCTTGTTGACATTTTGCAGTACCTTATAAATTATGGAAATTAGATGTCAATCTGATATGTAGCTACCAAATGTTTTTTCCCATTATGTAGACAATCTTTTAACTCTCTTAATATAGTCTCTGGATGAACATAAATGTTTTATTTCTAGTAGTTCCCATTTATCTATTTCCTCTTCTGTTGATCATGCATTGTTAGTTAGATTTTATAGTCTGTCTAAGCCATATATTAGAACTTCCATTGTTGTCTCTATTCTTTTCTTCTGTAATCTTTATCTTTTTAGATTTGATATTTAGTTCTTTGATCCATTTTGAGTTAGTTTTAGTGTAAGTTGTGAGATATGGGTCTTGTTTCGTTTTTTGCAGATATATATCCAATTTCGCCAACACCACTTTTTAAAGATATTGTTTTTACCCCAGTTTACAGCTTTTAGGCCTTTGTTAAATATCAACTGTTCAAAGGAGGATGGCAATATTTCTCGATTCTCTTTTCTGTTCCATTGGATTATATATCTGTTTCTGTTTCAGTACCAGGGTATTTTAACTACTGTGGCAATGTAATAGTTTCTAAGTTGGGTAGTGTGAAGTCTCCCACTGTGTTCCTTTTCTTCAGTAGTGTTTTACTTCTCTGGGTTTTTTTTCTTCCAAACAAAGTTGGTGATTTGTTTTTCTATCTCATTAAAAAATGACATTGAAATTTGTATTGGGATTGCATTATGTATGTATATGCTTTGACCACAAGAGATATTTTAACAATGTTAAGTCATCTTATCCATGAGCAAGGAAAATTTCTCCACTAATGTAAGTTTCTTTTAGTTTCTTGCAGTAGGATCTCATAATTTTCTCTGTATAGATCTCTCACTTCTTTGATTAAACATATTCTTATGTATTTTACCTTCTTGGGGGCTATTGTAAATTGTATTAATCTGGTGATTTTCCTTCCATCTTTTTTTGATACTTCTGGTTGTTGACTCACTATAAGTTGAAATTGACTCAGTGGCAACAGGTTTTGCTTTTATTGTCAAGTATTTTGCCCACAGAATTCTTCAGTGTTGAATCTTGTGGCCTGAATTTTTCTTCAGTTCTTTCTTCTTGAAAATTCTGAGGGTGTTCTTCCCTTTTGTTTCTCTGACTTCAGTTATTTGCACACTTTAGTATGACACTTAACTTTATCTTCTTAAGCAGTCCTTTTTAATCTTCTATTCAACTCTTTTACTTCTTCCTTTCTTCTTTTTACTTCAGCCACCGTATGTTCAAGTGCAAGTTTTGGAGACTCTTCTCACATTGATGTTGGTCTTTTCTTTCTTTCTTTCCCTTTTTTTAATGACCTCTTGTTTTCTTCCCATATGATGTTCCCAATGTCGTTCCAAAGCTTGTTTGTCTATGGTCATTAATTATAACATGCCCAATCTCCTCATGAGATGATCTCTAAATTGAAATATAATATCCTTAAGGCCATACTTTGTCTTTCAAGGACTTGTTTTAATTTTCTTTAATGTCAATTTGACTTCCTATATGGGCAATGCATGGTTTCTTTGGCAGTGTGCCCCTGACACCATTCTGACTGATGATGTTTAGCTTTACCATTGTATCTTTCCTCAGATGTAGTTGATTTGATTCCAGTTTATTCCAGCTGGCTTGGTCCATGTTTAAAATTGCTGTTTGCCTTGTTGATAAAAGTTGTCTGCAGCGAAGCACATTACTCTCGTCAGACACTAAAATTCTGTGATGCAGTCTCCAACATCCTTTCTAACACCAAAGCCATGTTTTCAAGATAGCTGCCCTTCTTCTTTGTTTCCAACTCCTAGTCATTTAGAGCTACTATAACAGAGATGCCACAAGTAAATGGCTTTAAGAACTACAACAACAAAAATCTGTCACAGTCCAGTAGGCTACAAGTCCAGTGTCAGGGCATCAACTCCAGGGGAACTCTTCCTCTGCTGGCTCTGGAGGAAAGTCTTTGGTGTCTATCTTCCCCTGGACTGGGAGCTTCTGAGGCATAAAATTTAGATTCAAATAACTTCATCTCTTCTTGGCACTGCTTTCTTTTATATTCCAAGAGATTGCCTCAAGGCACGGTACTATTTTATACAATAAGTTCTGCCCCACCAACACAACTGCTGCCTATCCTCGCTCATTAACATTGTAAAGGTCAGGGTTTATAGCATATAGAAACATCACACAATACCAGAAATCATGGCCTAGATAAACTGCTACACATATTTTGGAAAAGGGACACAATTCAACCCACAACATTTCAAACTTTTGTTTGAATAAATGAAATCTTTCCTTTAGTTGTTTCACATGGGTGTGTCTCAGAGTTCTGACACTTTCTAGATAGAAATTAGATCAAGAATAGAGCCAAAAATCCCCCAATTTTCTGCTCTTCTGTAGTCTCCTCTATTCTGCACTCTTCTCTTTTCTCTTTCCATCTCTTCATCTCCTGTTTTCTTTTTATTTTCTTATTGTGAGAAAGGTTGTCGGTACCCTGGATTCTGCTCTGTCCCTCTTGGCAACTGGTGGGGTGGGCATGATAGGTTCCACCTTTTCTTTGGCTCACTCTTACTTTGCAGATAGATACTTCCTGGATCTTGGCTCATTACAAGGTCATGGGGGACTTCACACACGTGTGAGTTCTGGGCCCTTCCATTTTGGTGGCCCTTCCAGGGCCCTGTACTCCTTTCTCAAGTGTTTCAACTGTTTTTAAAGTGGCCTTCGGGATAAAGACATATTTAGAACTCAAAATTTTCTACATAAACTTCCAAAAATTGATTCAAAATTTCCCAATATTTCTTCTTTTTTTTCTCCTAGCTCTTTTGATTTCTTTCAGTGGAGTTTGTGATCTGATGAGTTCTCTGTGTCATTTTTGTAATCCGAACCCATGAAAAGGTTTATTTATTTATTATTTAAAGTGGAAGCTCCTCATCAGTTTCCAGTCGCCTCCTAACCTAAATGTGGATACTTTGAATCCACTCAGTGATATCGTAGAACAAAGACATGTCTTAGAGCTCAGCCACTTTTTAGCTAAAAATTTAGACCATGAATAGCCAAGCCAGCCAAGCAACATCGAGTAGAGCCCCCCATTTCCCCGTTTTCTACTCTGCTCTCCTCTGTTATCTTTTCTTCTTTTTATCTTACCATCTCTTCACCTCCTGTTTTCCTTTGATCTTATCCTGCCTCCCACTTTCCTTCCCTTTCTTCCTTCCACATTCCTTGGTTACTTTCTCCTTTATTTTTTGATATTTCAGCAGGATTACTGATCTGAAGAACCCAGACCAAGCCCCAGTGGTTGCAACACGATGATTCTGTCTCCTGCCGGCCTGAATGTGTCTCCAGGAGAAAAGGTCACTATCACCTACAAGTCTACTGAAAATCTTTTTATGGTTACAGTCAGAAAAACTACTTAGCCTCATAGCAGCAGAAGTCAAAATGGGCTCATGAGCTGACCATCTACCTTGCATTGACCCAGGCCGTTGGTGTGACTGACTGGTTCAGCGTCAGTGGATCTGAGAGAGATTTCACTCTCACTGACAGCAGCTTCTAGGCTGAAGACGTTGCAATTTATTATTGTCAGCAACATTATAGTTCAGTGCACATCATGCTTGGGTCTCTAAGTGCAAGTTTCATTCCCAGGAGTGCAAGCCTTCTAATCTTCACTGCACTAGCTGCTTCCTTCCTTCCCAGCCTTGAGCATGCAAATTTCCTCTGATTGTCACAAAGAATACACCTCCTTAATAATTCCTTGGTGTGTTTGTAGGGTACAGGAGCAAATTAAGGCACACCGCTTCTCCTGTGCCTCCTTTTCATGGGAGATTATACAAGAAAAATTGTTTAAAAATCTCTTAATAGACTTTTCCAGGATGTTTCTTACAATGGTTCCCTTACTGCACAGCTGTGAATCTTTCCAAAACTAAACCACGACCTTTGCATTCAGAAACTGAATAAAATAAATAAATAAAAGATATGTGTCTGTCTTGCTTTATTCTTCCCCAGATCTTACTACCCAGCAAACCCTTTCTGATTTCCGACTCTGCCTCCCTTTTGCTGCCATTTCATCTTTTCTACACTTCTTTCTGTGACACTTATTCTTTCAGAGGTCAGTCTCTCATACATTAACCCTGTCATTTCAAAAATAAATGACATGCACTTTTCTCATTAATTGCCAACTTACACTTTAAATTTGTCTCTTGGGTCCCAGGGTCTCATTGGGTGGCTGAAAGGAAATTGTGATTCTTAAATCTGCTGTAATCTGATTACTTTGTTATATACAATAATACCTACTTTAAGGCTAGTTGTGGAGACAAACCATAAACACATGCATATGTAAAATACTTCATATATATATTTTAAGTGTTATGAAGAAAAACAAAACAGGGGAAGGGAAAAGAGCTTGCTGGGGTAGCAGTTCAAAGTAGAATGATGTATCAGTTATTACCTTGCAATAAGCCACCCACCAAAGCCCAGTGGTTTAAAATTAGAGATATTTTTACAGCTGTAATGTGTACTGATAAGATGGACCAAAAAATATTTCTGTTTATATGGACTAGTCTTGATTGATCTTACCTGAGTTGGCTTATATTGTTATAGTTATGTAACAGGTCAGCTGAATACTAGCTCTCTAGAAAGACTCAAGTGCCTTTAATATCTTTCCAGTGTATATGCTAGGCTTGTAATAAGACGTGGCTATTGAGGTAAACTGGTAATGTGTCTCTTATCATCTGGCAGAGTGGTCTTAGCTTATACTAATAGCAATAGGCAGGGGAAGTAAATGTAAGAAAGGCCTGTTGAAGCCTAGTCCCAATACTGACACAACGTGTCTTACGCTCCTTGCTACCTATCAACACAATTCAAAGAAACAGTTCATATTTAGTAGGTGGTAATGGAAGGCTAATCTGATGGTATAATTCACATCAAAATCTTACTGTTGGTGACAAAATAACATAGAAATGTCTCCAGTCAATAGGATTCTGGTTGGAGAAAGCAGTATATTTTTTTCAAAAAGAAACGTGATCTGTATGTGGGGAAAGAAGCAAGAAAGCCAATGTTGCTGAAGGGGATTTGCAAAGAGGAGAGCAGTAGGCAACAATGCCAAAGAAGTTATTAAGCTCCTCACAGTGTGGGTTTTTTTAGGCTACTGTAAGGGATTCGAGTGTTATTTTGAATACTGTGATAAAAATGCAAGTTTTATTGTACTGGATTTTATTTTAAAATAATAAAGGCTTAAACTTATTATGCATAAAGTCACCTTGTTCTTTGCACCATATTCATGGAAGGACACACAGGTAAGACCACAAGATATTCATTTAGAACCAGAAATTCAGATAATATAGTGTTAGTCTAATGGCTCGTGTCTAAATTTTGTGTTTCAGGCATTTACCTTTAACAAGAATTTCTGAGAGGAAGTTTGATTGATAGCTAGTGCCAGATACCTTTTAGTTCTCAAAGTGATACCTTTACTTTCATTTTTTAAAAGCAATTTAAATGCTTCTTTTGCAGCAAAGTTGTATGTTGTTTATTTTTAAGTTTTTTTATTGTGATCAACTGAAAGTTTGTAATCCATCAGTTTTCTATATAAAACCCCAAGTACCTGCTTCTACACAACTCTGTCTACTTTCCTCACCCTGAGACAGCAGTCTTCTTTTTCACTCTTTATTTCCATTATTCATTCAGCCAACACTTGTTCCCTCCTCTCCATCCTCTCCTTTCCCCTCTGAAAACAAACCAGTAGAACAGCCTCATAAATATATATGTGTGTGTGTGTATATATACAAATCCATAAAGCATACACATTAAATGCATCCCCAAATCCAATCCATTCTTTGTCTGAAGCATTGGGTTCAATAGTGGTTTCAACTCTGGGCCAGCAGCAAGTCCAGGATCCATGTTCTCTGGGGACCCTCAGGTTGGTGGACCATGAAGTCTGGTCTTTTAGTAGAATTCTAGACCTGCACACTCCTTTATTTGTGTGCTGAGTCCGTTCTACATTGTGTCACCTATCAGAGCTGTCTTCAGTGTTGGCTGGGCACTGTCTGGTTCTTTTGGTCTGATGCTGATGATGTAGACTCCCAAACACATGGGTCCTTCTGTCCCCTGGGCTCATTTTTACTTCTGTCTTTGGTAATCTCAATTGTCATCTATTCCAGGTGGGTTGGGACCAACTGATGTTCCTTAGACGGCAGCTTGCTGGCTTGTGAGACCCACCCCAGGTGCCACTTGTCAATATTGGGGACAAAAAGACTCTCTTGGAAAAAGACCAGTTATTCCAACAGACCACAGTGTCCCTTGACAATGTGGCCATGAGACCCTTGTCCCAGCTTTTCTGACCTTTGAAATACTGGGAACCTTTTACCTTATGGTCTAGTCCCGTAATGCTGACTTGCCTTCTATTATGTGCTGTCATCCCCTCACCTCACCAAATACCTACTGTCCGTCTGATCTATGAATAACCCTCTCCCCCCAACCCTCGTAGCTATCAAAGAGTATTTTCTTCTGTGCGTAAGTCCTGTATTAAGTCCTTATAATAATGGTTTCATACAACACTCTTTCTTGTGGGTCCCAGTAAGATGAAATCCTTAACCACTTCAGTATTTTCTCTGTTTATCATGATGTTGCTTTTTGGTGCAGTTGAGAGGACTCTTGTTTTCTTTGCATGGAGGTGCAGTTTATCTTTGCCAGTAAGTGCTTCAAATCTTCTGTGTTTTAAGAACACAAGATTGCTCTAGTCATCTCACTTTGTTGGAGGTCAAATCTCTGACTCCTTGGCAGCATTGACTCTTGAAAATTATTTGTGCTGTTTCTTGTATATTTATAGTAAGTGTGCTCTCTTCCAGAGAGTTCCAGTTGTTGGCTATACCAGGTTGGCTACCTTAAAACAACTTCAAGAATGAAGAGTTCCAGGCACACTGAGGCCATGAATACCTGGAATGAAATGCTTTGACGAGTTGTTGTCCAGCCATAACTTCACAAGGAAATCTTGTTGTTTCGTGTCCATTTCTACAATGCTCTAGAACCCTCTACTGTGTTCCTAGTTACTGGTTCCTTTGAGAATTGAGCCTCCCTGGATGCTCTCTCAATACAAGGTCCATGAAGACTTCTACAGTGGTATGTTTTGGGTCGATTTTCCATTTCTCTGCCCTTGGCATAACCCTGGAATTCAGTCTCCAGTGTCTGCATGTCTTTAAAAGTATCTTTGGAATAACAGCTTCCTTACAGCTCAGACATTTTCTAGCTGTAAATTTTCATAAACATTTAGGCAATTTTTTTATGTTCTACTCTTACCTTTTTTGTGTTTTTTATAGTTTTAAAACTATTTTACAAAAGCATTGTTTTGAAGAAAATAGTCCATCATTTATGGAATGTGAACTCATTTAAAACTTTTTGAGTTAAAATGGAAGCTATTTATTAGATCCCGGGAGGTCAAAAGGCTAGCATTTTGAACACACTCAGTGGTATAGTGGAAAAAAGCCTGGTTGTGTGCGTCTATAAAGAACACAGCTAGAAAACCCTATGGATGAGCTCTGCTCTGTAGCACATGCATTCTCCATGAGATGGAATCAGCTGAACTGCAAACAGAATAGTCATACTTTCAAAAGTTGATATTAGAGTTTCCAAGTCACTTCTGTATCTTTTGTACTCAAGAATTTATACTGTTTGTGAACACTGTTTTTGGCTCTTGATGTAGAGTAGTTAGTTTCAGAACCCACCGCTTGTGTAATTTGTTTCCAGGTCACTGACCGCTTTGCATAGGCCCCTCCAGGCCCCGGCTGGCCACTCGGATTTTATAAACAGGGCGTTTGAATGTGAGCAGAGCCGCGTTGGGCAGACAGGACAGCAAGATGGTGCCACAGACTCTGATCCTCACGTCCCTGTTGCTTTGGGCCTCTGGTGAGAGCTAAGGCTACTTTACTCCCTCTAGATAAGTGTCTTTGTACAATTGAAACATGATTTTAAGATATAGTGGGAAATGGTAGCTATTTGCCAAATGGACCCCGTGTGTATTGATTCGACGGCACTGGGTTTTGTTTTTTTTTTAATATCATTAAACGTTTTTGAATAAATGGTATATGTCTATGTGCCTATGAAAAAGTATATGTATTTCTATATGTATGGTAATTGTCCTTTCTGACTGCAGGTGCCAATGGGGATATTGTGATGACCCAGTCTCCAGTCTCTGCGGCTGCATCTTCAGGTCAAACAGTCACCATCAACTGCAAGTCCAGTGAGAGTGTGGGCAGCTATCTATACTGGTTCCAACAGAAACCAGGACAGGCTCCTAAGCGGCTCATCTATGGTGTATCTAATCGTGATTCTGGAGTCCCTGACCGATTCAGCGGTAGTGGATCTGGGACAGACTTCACTCTCACCATCAGCAGCTTCCAGGCTGAAGATGCTGCCGTTTATTACTGTTTGCAAGCTTATAGCACTCCTCCCACAGTGATTCAGCCTCGGACACAAACCTGCTCCCCAGGGCTGCAGGCCTGTGGGTCTTCACTGCCCCAGCTGCTTCCTTTCTGTTAGCTCTGAAAACGCATGCTTCCTCTGTCTGTCCCAAAGGGCACATCTGACCAAATCTTACAGTATTTGTAGGACCCAGGAGGAATTTAAGGAGTGTGTCTTCTTCTTCCTCTTTCTTAGAAGAAAAATGCTCTAAGAATCTCAGTGATTTTATCTGGAGTGTTCATATTGCAGCGACCTGTTTCACGTGGATAGATGACATGACTGCTTTACGGAAGGCACAAAGCAAGCCAAGCCAAGTGCCATAGAGTCGGAAGCCACAATGTGTTTTATATCCTGAAAGATAAGTTCTTTACTCCTTGTGCCTTTTTGACTCTGGAACATTCTCATTTTAATTATTTGTTTTCCCAGACTTTTTTCCCTTTCCTTGTCTGGTTTATACTGATGCTGGTCCATGTGGTGTTTCCATATAGATGAGACACTGAATGTCCATGCAGCCAGTGGAGACTTTCTTTCTTGAAGAGACATCTAGAGATTCTGAAGCCTACTGAACAGGATCTGCCCGCCAGAACCTGAGATGACAGGTACACGAAGATGAGACAGAGATGTTGTATAATCAAGGAGAGAAAGAAAATCAAACCAGAATGTTCCTAACTGGGACAAGTAGACAGCCCGCGTGTCTTGTAGTGTGTGTTTCATACCACATGTCAAATTGTAGACCTATCTGAGTAGGAGGATCACTTTGGAGAGAAAAACTCCATCTCTGAGTCAGATCTTACCTGGAACACAGCAGAACAGGAGTCGGAACATCTGGATGGAACCCGCATCCTGCAGCTTTTCTTTGTGTTGTGTTACCAAGATGCCTCTCCCCAGGAAAAGCTCCTTCACCACTCTGCTCTTTTTCAATTTTTTATTTTGTTTTTGTTGTTGAGACTACAGACAGTGAAATATACACTGACCCAACATTTTCTCTCCTTTGTAGCTTTTTATGAGGTTCTAGTTAACAAGATTGAGCTCAGTGTAGGGTGATTATGAGGGATATTTATTCAAAGAACTTGGAATAATTTTTACAGCACAAGGTGAAAAATCTGGTAAACTGTACTTTTCTTACTTTTTTTAATATGGCGGGATTATTTGAATATGTCACATACGATTTTTGTGGATTCTCTGAGGGAGATATTTCTATGAGAGTTCCTATTACAGTCGTTGAAGATCTCTGAGTGGTACAAAGAGTTTGTGATCTGCTACTCCCCTAACAGTTGCTGGTTGGAACTATGGTGCTGCATGAGAAGGCCTAGTGATCTGCTTTCATGGAGATTGCTGCCCAGAAATCCCAGTGGAGCTCAGGTTTGCTCTGTGACACATGCATTTGCCATGAGTTGAAATCAACTCAATGGCAATGCGTTTTGTTTTAGTTGGTTACAGTTCCTAGGAATGGAAATATATTCTTGAAGAGTTACTTATTGAAATTACTTGTGAGGAAATTATGCTAATGTTCAGTTGGCAGACTCAAACGTGTTGAGAAACAGAATGCACATCACCAAGGTATTCAATATCTAATGTCTCATGATTTGGGTCTAGTCATGGTGGAATCAGTAGGACCAGGAACTGTCTATCTCTGGTCATGGTGGAATCCTCTACAATTTCTTTCTTTGATTTGTTGTCAACTGGTTTCAGCTGGTTTCCTTCACAATTTTCAACTGATTTAATTCCTGCACAATGTCAGTACCATATTCTCTAGACTGTCCATCAAATCTGAAAGTCATCTGATAAACATTTAATCATTTATTTAGATTAAACTCAGTGTTGTCAAGTCGATTCCAACACATAGTGACCCTGTAGGACAAAACAAAACTGCTCCATAGAGTTTCCAGGGAGCACCTGGTGGATTTGAACTGCTAACCCTTTGGTTAGCAGATGTAGCACTTAACTGCTATGTCACTGGAGTTTCCCTATTTATATTAGACATGGTTAATTTTCATCATTTGCAACCAAAATCTGTTAGCTCTTCGTTAAAGTCTTGAGTATGTATTGTTATATCCACCATGCTACAGTTTCCAATTTTTGGAGTTACAGAAAATATATGTATCATTAGTATATGGCTAAAGGTAAGTTTATGTTATATATGTCGCCAGCCAAGTGCCGTCAAGTCATTATATATGTAAGTGACCCTAATATAATTGAAGTTTTCCTTTCTGGGTTATCTTTTTATTACCCGTTAATTGAGAATTTATTACAAGACTTACCCTAGGATTTGGGGGGTGAGAAAATTTGTCCCTTTGACTAGTAGATGTGGGTGTTCATACACTTCCTATGCATTGTAGTCAGCAGTCTCCACCTGCCCCCAACCAAGTGTGAGGGGAGTCCACTTGGAATCCAGTCAGGGGGAGATCTGCTGATCCTCTGCTGATCTACTGCCTCGCGCTCACCACTCACCTGGAAGGCAGGGATTGCTGCTCATGCTTACATCTGACTCTGAATCTTGACTCCCTCCCTCCTCTGAAGATGGCAGGATCCCTGGAATTCTTGTTCCCCATTTTGTGTTTTCCTTCCTTCGATCTGGATCATGATACTTTCATCTTGTCACTCTTTGGATGTATTTACTGTATGCTTTCTCCCTCTTTCATGAGAGGGAGAAGTTGCCCCCTGTGCTTCTAACCTAATGTCACTACTAGCTTTATCTGAAGATGGCCAGAGCTGGAATGACTGTGAGTGGCCTTTTGCTTCTAGGCACTTTTCTACTCTGTTGGTCCTATTTTTCCTTCAAGTAGGTGTTCAATTCAGTTCTTTGTACTCCCTTTTGGATGGTCAGTATTCTAAGATTATTACAGGAATCTGTTCTTCTTGGTTTCTTAGGTCTTTGCTCTACAGGGACAGTGTGGTTCGTCTGACTAATCCACCATCATGGTTGAATTTGGACCTTTTGCTTTCTTCATGTATGATACCCTCGATGTCACCCCACAGTTCTTCTGGTCTTCAGTTATTAGGTTCAGTACATCAAATCTATTCTTTAGACAGTCTCTAAATTCCAGTAGCCTGCGTTGAAGGCCATACTTTGGCTCTCATAGACTTATTTTGTTTCAGCTTCAGTTTGAACTTGCATGTCAACAAATAGTGATACGTTTCACTGCTGGCCTCTCACCTTGTCCTGTGTGGTGATATTGATGTATTCTATCCTCTCTTTCAAAAAACACATTCGCTTTGATTCCTGTGCATTCCATTTGGTATAGTTAACATGCATAGTCATCAGCTTATGCCATTGAAGACAATGTTCCTGCTGAATAAGTCTTTGAACTTGTAGGAGTCCATCATGTGATTCAAAAAAAATGAAAAGCAAAATAAATCCAGCCCTGTAGAGTCAAGGCAGACTCATAGTAACCATATAGACAGAGTAGAAATGCCCATAGAGTTTCCAAGGAGCACCTGGCAGATTTAAATTGCTGACCTTTTGGTTAGCAACTATAGCACTTAACTACTACACCACCAGGGTTTCTTTCATGTGATGCACAACATCAATTATATTACCAAGGCTGTATTTTCTCCCATTACTGACTCCTCATTTTTTCCCCCCAAATTTTGAATTCCTATCACCAGTAATTATCAGCGCATGTTGATTGTGTGGTTGATCTATTGCATTGTAGTGTTTTGTAAATGTCTTCCTTTCCTTCATCTCTGGCATTAGTGCTTGTTCTGTAAATTTAAATAATCTTATATTAACTGATCTTTCTCACAGATGTATATAAGTAGTCACTATCACTGATAGTGTTGTGTTTTACGATAGATCTTGAAATGGTCTTTCGAACAATGAATCCAATACCATTTATCTTCCAATTAGCTGTTTTAGGTATAGTAGACCATACACTTGTCTGATTTAAAATGACCAATGTCAGTCTGTTTTTCAGCTCAATAATGTCTCAGGCATTGACCTTCAAGGAAACCTTCATATTTTTTAGGACTAGCAATTTTCCTTAATTCGTGCCTCATTATACTTATTCAATATGCCTGTTGAGCATATAATCCTAGTAGTTGGACTACGTGTAGAATAATACAGCATCAAAATTGTGGGAAAGCTTATTAACAACCTGTGATACACAGATGATACACACTTGCTTCCTGAAATGTTAAGAGGACTTGAAGCAATCTTTAATGAATAGACAAGACTTTAGAATTCTATGTGGATTATATCACAATGTAAAGAAAGCAACAATTCCTCACAACCTGACCAGCAAGCAACATCATAATAAATAAAAAATACTGAAACTGGCAAGAATTTCATTTTACTGAGATCACTGAAAAATGCCCAGAGATACAGCAGCCCAGATATCAAATAATAAATTGCAAAGGGCAAATCTCTGGAAAAGACCCTCTATAAAATAAAAATAAAGATGTCATTTTAATGACTAAGGTGTGTGTAACCTATGTCACTTCATTTTCAATAGCACAACAAGCATCTAAAAGCTAGACAATGAAAAATGAAGACCAAAACAGGATTTGGTGTTGGTAGAGAACGTTGAAAATACCACGGACTGTTAGAAGAATAAACCAATTCATGTTGGAGGAAGCTAAAGCCAGAATGTTCCTTAAAGCAAACATGTCGAGGTTTCATCTCATTTACTTTGGACATGTTATCAAAAGGGACCAGTCCCTGGACGTGCACATCATGCTTGCCGAAGGAGATGGTCAACAGAACAGAGGAAGACCCACAGTGAAATGGGCTGATGCAATGACTGCAGTGATGGGATCCAACTTAGCAATGTCCGGAGACTAGCAAGCAGCAGTGAGCAGAGCTTTTTTCTGCTATACACGGGGTCGCTACGAGTTGAAGCTGAGTCAGTGGCACATAACTGCCACAGTAGTTAACTGAAAGGTTACTAGTTTGAATCTACCTAGTTACAGCAGATCAAGAAGGCCTGGGGACCTACTTCCCTAGTATTAAAAACTCTTTATTCTGACTCATGATGACCACATGTGTTTTAAAGCAGAACTGTGCTCTATTGGAAATTCAATTTAGTTATTTGGAAATAGATTGCCAGACCAGCCTATTGTGGTGCCTGTGACTGGGCTCCAAACTCAAACCTTTCGTTTATTAGTAGCAGATTGCCTTAATTATTAAATTAATCATTAAATAAAATATAATAATTATTTAATGAATTTTTTTTGGTTGTTTCCTATGGGAAGTGAAACTTGCACCTTATTGCTTCGACCTTCTTAGAAGTGGAATTCTTTCTTACACTAAGTTTAAAAATTTTTGAATTTTACTGCTAATTTCTAGAAATTCTATTTGGTTCTGAAGTTGCCCCCCTTTCAATATTTCTGTACATCACACATGATGTCAACTTGATCATTTAGTTCTTTATGCAAACTCACACAATTCTCACATCTGGTGTCTAAGCAGAAGTGTGTTATTTCTGTAGTGTTCCACTCACATTCACATTATCTTGTTTCCTAGGATGTCAAGAATCTCTGAATTTTGTTGGCACTGACCTTTAAAGAACATTTGACATTTTCCTGAGGACTTAGGACTTCGGTCTTTCTTTTCATTGGTCTCTGGAAAATTATTCAGGAGGATTCCTGAGAACTTGGGAAGGGTTTCCATTTGTTGGCTCTAGCAATGATAGTCTTTACAATCCGGTTCATTGGTGGAGAGTTGGAGAGACACCCAGACCAGGCGTACCTGCAGTGTAATTCCTTCAAGAGTTGTACTTCAGTCACAGCTTCACAAGGAAAACCTGTTTTTCTTTTCCTCTTCATTTTCACAATGAATCTAGAGCCTCTTATTGGTTCTTATGCCTTGTGGAAATTATAGCTGCCAGCTTCTCTTTGGCTCACACTCATTTTGCATTTAAACCTTCCCTGGTTCTTGGCTCAATACAGGGTTCCTGAGGACTTTCCACATGAATGAATCTGAGCATTTCTTCCATTTCTGTGGCCCTGGAATCCAATTTCGGTTGTTTGCAGTGTTTTTAAAGTGTCCTTCAGGATACAATTGTCTTTAAAGCTCAAATATTTTGTAGCCATCATTTGTTATAAAAATTAATCCGAAAGTTCCCCATGTTTCTTCTTCTTTTTTCCCTTTACTTTGTTATTTTTTTCTAACATTTTAAATTATTTCCTTAGGTTTGTTGATGTGAGGAATCCTGTGAATCTGAACCCATTATAAGTTTTGGGTTTTTTTTAATAAAAACTCCTCTTCAGATTGTAGGTGGTACAAGCAGTTCACAATCACCTTCTAACCTAAAACTTGGTGATCTGAATGCACCTAGCGATATTGTGAAAGAATACCCTGTCTTAGGGCTCAGATATTTTCCAGCTTTCAACTTCTATCAAGAATTGATTCATATTGCTCCCATTTTCTTCTCTCCTCTCCTTTCTTCTCTGCTCATCTTTTCTCTTCCCCTCCCTCTAGTCCTCTGCTGTTTTACTTCCATTTCATTTCATTTCTTCATTCTTAATATTTTTTAATTATTATTTCACCAGCATTACTGATCCAAGGAACACAATCCATCATTAATGAAATTTCAATCCATTTAAAATATATGCAGACAGAGCGATGTGTGTGTGCATGTCTGTATTTATTTATTTTAAATAGAAGTTCTTCAGTAGATAATTACAGCTTATACAGGTTAAGAGATTCTAAGTTGATGTTAGAGCTTCTATGTGGACTTTTTTGTGTTTCCTTGTCTTAAAATTCGACTCAATGGCACTTGGCTGGCTGGCTGTCTTAAAATTGGAAACTCCGGTTGTGCAGCAGTTAAATGCTGCATCTGCTAACTAAAGGTTGGCCGTACCAATCCATCGTGTGCTCCTGAGGGGCAGTTCTACTCTGACTTACAGGATTGCTATGAATTGGAATCAACTCAAGGGCAGTGGCTTGGCTTTGGCTTATCGTGAAACTATACTTTCTGTTGTAAAGTTTTTGACTCAGTGTACGTTGGTTGTTTTCACAACCCACTGTCCATGTAGCTTGCTTCCACATTCACTAATTACTTTGTGTGGCCCCTCCAGGCCCATACAGGATGCTAAGATTTTGTAAATGGCTCTTTGCATTGTGAGCTGAGCTGTATCAGGCAGGTAGTGGCAGCAAGATGCTGTCACTGACCATGGATGTCTTGTCCCTTCTTCTCTTATTATCCAATCTAGTAAGAATTTTAAAGAGCCTACATTTCTTTAGCATAGTATACTTTACAATTGAAAACTATTTTTAAGATACCATGAGAAACTGATGGTTATTTTTAAAGGCATCTTTTTATGTGCTGACACATAAACTTATAAGAGAACACATTTAAAATTGTATCCTTTGCCTGCGACGCAGTGCCAGGGATAAAGTGTATGTATGTACATATATGTGTATGATCTATCTGTATGTACATATATACATATATGGTAATTGTCAATCCATGATTTCAGGTGACACTGGGGCACAGTGATTACTCAGTCTCCTGCCTACCTGGCTGCATCCCAGGAGAAAATGTCACTGTCAATTGCAAGTTTATTGAGAGTCTTGTTGATGGCTACTACCAGAGGAACGACTTAGCCTGATAACATCAGAAACCAGGCCTTGCTCATTAGCTGCTCTTTTGCTTTACATTTACACAGGCCACTGGCATCCCTGACCAGCTCTGTAGTGAGGTATGGAAAAGATTTTGCTTTGACCTTTAGCTGCTTTCAGTCTGAATATACTACAATTCATTGCTGTCTGCAAAGTTATAGCTTACTGATTATTGTACGTCGGGGTCACACACAAACCTCCTCCCCAGAGCTCCACCTTGTGGGTCTTCACTGCACCAGCTGCTTCATTCCTGCCCAGCCCAGAACATGCCAGTTTCCCCTGTCTGTCACAAGGAACACATCTCCTCATTAATTCTATGGTGTCATTTCAGGACGTATATCTTCAAGGTCATTTTTGGGATCTCAAGCTCCAGCTTGAGCCTGCATATGGACAATTGAAGGCATGTTTCACAGCTGTCTCCTCGCCATGTGCTGTCTGAGGACATCAGTGTTTTCTGTCTTCTCTTTCCACAAATGTATTCAATTTGATTCCTGTTCATTCACTCTGGCACAGTTCAAGAATATAGTTATTATTCATGTTTTCCAAAGAAGTATTTCTGGTGACTATGTCTTTGACATTTCAGAATTCTATCAAGTGGTATTGTATAACTTTTGTATTCCAAAGTCTGTGTTTTTCATTTTTTGACCCTTCTTTTTTGTTTCTTACTTTTGATTTCCAATCACTAGTAATTACCAATGCACTTTGGTTGTATGGTCAATTAATGATTCTGTAGTGTTTTGTAAATAACTCCAGTTCCTTCATTTTTGACATTAGTTGTTGTTACGCAAATGTAAATAATCTTGTATTAACCAGTCTTCTTGTGCATGTATGGTCATTATTCCATCACTGACAGTGCTGCACTTCAGAATACATTCTGAAATCATCAGAAGCCCTTAGGTGCTTATGTCCCTGTTCACAAAGTACTCACAGGATCAGGAGAGTTACCCAAAGTCTGTTTCTCAACCTCAGAAAAAGCAGGTTTCTGTGAGTTTGGGCACAGCTTCAGCTGTGAAAGTCGGTTCCGCCTCCATCTCTCTCAGACGTTATCCAGTGTTTACTGAGGGAAGGCAGCTGTGACTAGTGACCAGAGGTGTTTCCAGAAGCTGGACGGCCAAAGTTGGAAGCAGAATAAAAGTCTCATCTGGGTCACTGACTTCATAATATAAGGATTGGCTCTACTTTGTGTGACTGCTTTAGTCAAGTGACAGACAATGGGCCTTTGAGAAAAAGAAAGTAAACTTTATTGCAAGCGAGACAACGAAAAAGCTCAGAGACTAACTCTCAAATCCAATCTCCAAGTCTGGGGATTTGGGGACAATCATAAAGCTTGAGCTAAGTAACATGAATAATTCATGAAGTTTCTGGAAATTGTAGGACCATGTAATGAATTAATTAACGTGTATAGGTGTGCACTGATGGTACAATATGGCTATAGGATATGTTTTCATGTGTGTGTGTTTGTGTGTGTGTGTACAGGGAGTTGTGATGCAGGAACTTTATCTAAAGACAACTTAATGGCTTCTTGCTTGTATCCCAGTGGGGTGGGTTTGCAGGCAGCATAGATAGTGAAGACACCGTGAGCTAAGGAGCTGTAAGATCACTTATCCAGTGCTCAAAGGTCCTTGTGTGATGAAAAGCAAAATTTTTTCCACCTTCCTTTCTGCTGTAATTTCCAAGACAATTCAGTTACCTCACTGGGGATGTATTCCAGCATTTTCTTTCTTTCTTTCCTTCTTTCCTCCTTTCTTTCTTTCTTTCTCTTCCTTCCTTCCTTCCTTCTCTCCTTCCTTTCTTGGGATTAAGTGAAAGTATACAATCCAAAATAATTTTACATGCCCATCTATCTGAAGTTCCTTCTTCTCTCCTTGCCCAGTGACAATACACTCCTCCTTTTCACTCTATATTTGCTGTGTCCTCTTAGCAAGCTCCTATCCCCTCCTCTCCACCCTCTTCTCTCACATCTAGAAAGAGACCAATAGGACAGCATCTTATAAATGCATAGAAACATAAAATAGACACACAATCTGGTCATATTGTGTCACCACACCAGTCCATTTTTGTCTGAAGAGTTGAAATCAGTAGTGTTTTCTAGTCAGACGCAGCATCAGATCTAGGAGCAATGCTCCCAGGGGACTCCCCCAGGCCATCAGACCATCAGTTGTTGTCTTTTAGTAGAGTTCTTGAGCTGCACCTCTCTTTTCCTCATGTTGCCACAGGGACTCAACATTTGTGTGCCCCATCACGACTGTCTTTGGTGGTGGCCAGGCACCATCTGGTTCTTCTGGTCACATGTTGATACAGTCTCCCGTTCACACAGGTCCTTATGTCTCATGAGCTCATTTTACCTCATTTCTTTGTTGTTCTTGGTCATCCTCTGTTCTGCATGAGTTGGGACAACTTGGTATAACCTCAGGTGGCAGCTTGCTAGCTGTGAAGACCACAAACGCCACTCACAAATATGGGATGCAGAAGACTCTGTGAGCAATAGGCCAGTTATGCCAACTGTCCTCAATGTTCCCTGAAAGTGTGATCCCAAGCCCCATTCCTGCTTTCTCTCCTTGTAGTATTGGGTTGAGATTAGAAGAGCTTTCAGTTTCTTATGAAGTTCAGTTCAGTTGCTCTACTTTCTACTGCGTGCTTTCACTTAACCAAATTTCTATCAACTAATCTGTGACCAACCTTCACCCTCCCTCCCCATCCTTGTAGCCATCAAAGAGTGTTTTCTTCTGTACATAAGCCTCTTTCTAAGTCCTTATAGCAGGCATCCCATACAATGTTTGTCCTTTTGCCACTGACTGATTTCACTCAGCACAATGTCTTCCAATTAAAACCAGGTTATGAGACATGAAAGTAGACATTTTAATCCTGTCAGTTGTGTTTCAGGAGGGACACTTCAACCCTTTCGGTTACAATGTGCTGATAATTTTTCAAAGAGTAGTTGAAATCTCAAGATGACTTCAAAATTTTGCTATGATTAAATAAAAGGGCAGAATTGACAATTATTTAAATTTGGAGGACCTTGGGAGGATTTAGCAGGAGTGGATTTGAGGAGGAAAACAAGAAATTTTAAGTAGGAGTTGTATATGAGAATTCCACATGCATTTGATAAGCAGACAATTCAATTTGAATTTGCAGTTCAGCCCCACATTGGAGATTTGAGTCTAATATGCAACGAAATGGTGCACAGATGAAGTGAGTAAAAGATGTTCAGAGACTGGAGCTCAGAGGTAGCCGAGATGAGCAGTGTCACGGATTGAATTGTGTCCCCCCCAAAATAGGTGTAGCCCCGTGTTTGGGCCATGATTCCCAGTATCATGTGACTGTCTCCATTTTGTGGTTTTCCTATGCTGTATATTAAAAGATTAGGGTGGGACTGTAAATCCCTTTATAAGATCACCTCCCTGCTCCACTGTAAAGGGAGTTTCCCTAGAGTATGGCCTGCCCCACCCTTAACCCTTTCATCCGACAAGAGATGAAAGAAAGGGAAGCTGGCTGAGAATTGGGAACCTCACACGGTCAAGAAAGCAGCACCTTCAGAAAAGCCTATAATTCAGACCTGAGGTTCCTGAGCTAAGATGCACAAAAACTGATCCAATACCGGACTTTGCTCCAGAGCCAACAAGGGGGAAAGCCTTTCCTTGGAGCAGGCATTCTAAACTTGGACTTGTAGCCTACCAGACTGTGTAAGAATAAACCTTCATTTGTTAAAGCCATCCACTCTGTGGTATTTCTGTTAGAGCAGCCGTAGCTGACTAAAACAAGCAGGAACCAGCAGCAAAGTAGCAAAGTAGTCTGAAAAGGAGCAGTGTGGATGGAAGACAAGAAGAGTGACACCCTGGAGTTCAGAGAATGTATTATACTAAGGAGGATGGTGTCATCCATGCGCTTAATGTTACTTAATAGCTTTCTTCTTTTGAGGACCCAGCAGAAGTAGAATTGCAGTTTGTTTTTTGTTTTTGTTTTTTTAGCTATTTCTTGCCCACTATTTGGCTTGATAAAAACAAATAAACCCAGAAGTCTCCATGACAGATCGTCCTCCTACTTCTCTACTTCTACCTTGGTGAGATATTTATGTCTGGGGTTACAATAGCATGGCATGTCACCTTGAGATTGGAACACAGGAATTTTTTCTGTACTCTTTGATTACATACTGATGGTGAGAGTGAAGTTGGCTTCAGATGCGCTGTGACTGAAGCAGGTGGGTACTTCATCAATATGGGTGAAAGTGTGGTAAGTGAGGACCTCGGGAGTCTGCTTAGGTTAAGTGGTATCTCAGTTTTTCAGTGTAGAGGAAATTGGTTCTTCAGCTGAAGGAGATACAGTCCCAAGGAGTCAGGGATTCTGGAGGCTGTGTTTTCGCCATCTGCTGGCAGCATCCTGAAATGACAGGCACACAGTGATGATGGGGAGATGCTGTGCCCTCCAGGACAAAAGAAACAAACGCAAGCCAACAGTCGAACTCTGATAAGCAGAACGGCCTGTGCTCCGTGTAGCAGTTATTTCATATCACATGTCAAATTGTCGATGTGAGTGGAAGGATTACTCTGGAGAAAAGACTCCATCCCTATATTTACAGGTCCCGTGCTCCTGGAACAGAGGCGAGCAGGCCCCTGAGGATCTGGATGGCGTCAGTATCTTACAGCTTCTTTCTTGAGTGATGTTGCTCAGGCATCACTCTGTAGAAAAGACTCCATTTATGAGGCTCATGTCAGAAGTTCGAGCCAAGTGTGAGGTCATCTTAAGGAAATATTTATGCCAAGAACCAGGGAGTATGATCCTGAAATTCTTGAAGCACAGGATTGTGGTAAAATATCTTGTAGGGTGATTTTTTTTTTTTCTGACTTCGGATCCTACTCGACAGCACTTGGCTTGGCTCTTAAATGTGTCAGTAATGGACACCTATTGTCTTGGATTCGCTGTACTAAACTGTGATTTATCTAATTTATGTAGTGATGTGGAGCAAATGTTCAGTGCTCATTGGCCAACCAAAAGGATACAGTTGCATCCAAATGTAGGACCTTGGAAGAAAGACCTGGTGATTTACTTCTGTGAGGTTGAAAACCATTATTTGTTGCATAGATTCTGATTTACAGTGGTCCCATGTGTGTCAGAATGCAAATGTAATCTATAGGACTGTCAGTCGTTGTTTTCTTCAGAAGTAGATTTCCAGGGATTCCATCCCTCCAGGCCACTTTTGGTGGAGTAGAAGCTGAGCTTTTTCAGAATTAATAATAACATTTAATTAATTTTTGTTGTGGTTTCATGTGCTAGGGGAAAGCAGTCCCTTGTTATTCCATCTAACCTACAAGGGGAAGTCTCTGTTCCACTGACTTTCATAATTTTTGAAATTTTATCTCCAATTTCTAGGAATTCAGTTGTTTTTATTTTTGCTTGTTTGTTTGTTTTTCTCCTATCTGAACTGTTCCCTTTTTAGGTTCCTGTATCTTGTACACAATCTCATTTTCTCCTATGTTTGATTAATAATAGATGTATAATTGCCAAAATTTGAAGTAGTAGCAGAACTTTGTTTTCTGTTAATTCTGTTATACTTGTATTCACATTCTGCTGTTATTGTTTTCAGGTGATGTCCAGTTAATTCTGACTCTTAGTGACACTATGTAAAACAAGGAGGAAGCATTTCCCGGACCTACATCACTCTGTCACTGGTTAGTGCACTTGAGTCTTTTCCTGCAGCCATTGTATCAAACCATCTCGGTGAGGGTCGTCTTCTTTTTCTGATGATCCTCTTCTTCACCAAACATTATGTTCTTCTCCAGGGTCTGACCCCTCCTAACAACATGCCCAAAGGAGAAGATAATGGACTGTTGCTACCCCCTCTTCTAAGCAGTCTGCTGGCTGTACTTCTTCCAGGACAGAATTGTTCCTTCTTCCAACAGTCCCTTATATATTCATCATCGTAACTGAAAGGTGTCAATCCTTCTTAGGTCTTTCTAATCATTATCCATCTTTCCCAGTCATATAATATGATAGAAAATACCATGGCTTGTGTCAGGCACATTTTTATTTTAAGACACTTGTATTCTCTTTTAAAATCACTTTAAATAGATCTTTTGCAGCAAATTTACCAATGTAAAATGTTGTTTGATTTGTTGATTATAGCTCCATGGGTGGTGATATTGTGTCTGTGTCAAATTAATTTATTGAACATCTCAATATCTTCTCCTTTTATAGTGGTGTCGTTTGCGGTCTACTTGTGAAGGTTATTTGTTTTCTTTTTTATTGAGGGATAATCATACGAGAGCTATGGTTTTTATTCTTCATCAATAAGCCTATCAGATCCTCTGTGCTTTTAGTATGCAAGGTTGTGCTAGTTACCCTATTTTCTTTTTTGTCAAGTTTCTCTGGATTCTTAGTTGTAAAAAATACTTGTGACATTTCTTGAAGTTTTGTGATTGATGTACACTCTTCCCGAGGACCTACCATGTGCTGGCCCTACCCATTGGTCTACCTTAAATCAAGTTCAAGCTTGAAGAGTTCCACCACAGCAAGCTCATGCATGCCTGGGATCTCTCCTTGAAGAGTTAGTACGGTATCACAGCTTCACAAGGAAATTCTGTTAGTTTGTTTGGTTTTTTAGTCTGTTTCCACAACGAATCTAACACCCTCTAATAAGTTTCTAATTATTGTTCCAAACTTCTTTTGAGAGTGGAGCCCTCCTGGACCCTGGCACAGTACATTGTCCTGCAGAACTTTCCAGAGGGCTAAATTCTGGGCCTGTATTCCATTTCTCCAGCCATTGCATAGCCCTGGAATTCAACCTTGAGCAGGTGCAAGATCTTTAAAGTATTATTCATCATAAAACTCTCTTTAAAACTCATAAATTTCTAGCCATACATTTTTATAAAAATTGAGGGAAAATTTTCCCACATTCTTCCCTTCATGATCTTTTACCAGTGTTTTTACTATTTTACAAAGTTGTTCATTTAAGGAAACTAGTCCACCATTTATGAAACGTGAACCCTTTTCAGTCTGCTTATGCATCAAAACACAGTATATTCATTGGATCGGGTGTGCTTCATATAGTTTGTGATTGGCTGCTAAACTAAAGGTGAGCTCTTTGAACACACCCAGTGGTACTATGGAAGAAAAACCTGGTTGTGTGCTTCCATAATGAGATCCAGTCTATAACACATGGATTCTTCACGAATCAGAGACAGGGCCAACTCAACTTGAAAAAATGTTTTTCTAAGTTGGTACTATAACTTGTAAGTCACTTCTGTGAACTTTCGACTCATAAAAGTATATTCTTCGCAATAGTATTTTTGGCTCTTGATATAGAGAGGTTAGTTTCACAACCCACAATCTATTAAATATGCTTTCACTTCCCCGACTGCTTTGCATATGTCCTTCCAGGCCCAGGCTGGCTGCTCAGGTTTTATAAACAGGGTCTTTGCCATGTGAGCTGAGCTGTATCAGGCAGACAGGGGCAGCAAGATGGTGCCACAGACTCTATTCCTCACGCCGCTGTTGCTCTGGGCCTCTGGTGAGAATTTAAACTGCTTTGCTCTGTCTTAAGTAGTAGCTTTTTAGGACTGAAAAATGATTTTAAGCTATACTGAGAAATGATGGGCATCTACACAACGGAACCAATTATGTGCTGCTGTGTAATATCACTAGGTTGCACAAATGGTGTATTTTAATGTGTGTATGACATGGACTGTATGTACATTAAAAGGATCCGACTCGATGGCAGTGGGTTGTATATTTATGTATTATGTATAGTCATTTTCTACTCTCATTGCAGGTGTCAGTGGGGATATTGTGATGACCCAGTCTCCAGCTTCTCTGTCTGCATCTCCAGGAGAAACTGTCACCATCAGTTGCAAGTCCAGTGAGGGTCTTTTAGGTGGCTCCTACAACCGCTTAGCCTGGTACCAGCAGAAACCAGGACAGGCTCCTAAGCTCCTCATCTATGATGCATCGGATAGGATATCTGGTGTCTCTAACAGGTTCAGTGGCAGCGGATCTGGGACAGGGTACACTCTCACCATCAGCAGAGCAGAGATCGAAGACGGGGCAATTTATTACTGTCAGCAGCATAAAAGCACTCCTCCCACAGTGCTTCATCCTCATACACAAACCTCCTCCCCAGGGCTGTAGGCCTGTGAGTCTTGAGTGCCAGCTGCTACTTTCTGCTCAGCCCTGAACAAGCAAGTTTCCTCAATCTGCCCCAAAGGACACATCTTCTCAAGAATGCTTAAACTATTTCTATGTTCCAAGTGAAAATTAAGGGACATGGTTTCCTCTGGATCTCCTTATGAGGTAAAATATAGAAGAAAAATTCTCCAGCAGTCTTTGTCAGGAGTTTCTAGGTCAGAGAAACCTACACATCTCACATGGATACATCACGTGACAGATACATAGAATTTTCCAGTGAGTTTTACACGCTGAAAGATCATTCCTCCCTTCTCTGTGCCTTCTTGACTCTGAAACATTTACATTTTAATACCTTGATGTCCTGGACTTTTTCCATTCTCTACAATTACTCCTAAAAACTCTGGCACTGACCTCGTACTAAACCTGGGCCCTCACAGAATTTATTATTCCTCTCTTCCTCTTCCCTTCTAGGAATCGCGCTTTCTCGCTCCACTTTCACAGCCAATGTCAGTGAAGATGTTTTCTTGTCCTAATCTCCCATTTTGCTGACCTATTCTCTTCTCTCCATTTCTTCCAACAGACCTCGTTCTTTCAAAGGTCAGTCTCTAATTCATTCACCCTGTTACTTCAGAAGTACGCGACCGCTGTCCCGTGATCATTCTTTGGTTGTCAATTCTCTTTAAATTTATCACTTGAGAACCAAGATTAATTGTGAGACTGAAGGAATTCATGGTTCTTTGTTTTTGTTAGTTGCCGTCTTGTCGGCATCTGACTTGTGACAAACCAGTGCACCACGGGATCGGACTATTGTAATCCATAGGGTTTTCCCGGTTCATTTTTCAGAAGTAGATCACCAGGCCTTTCTTTCTAGCCTGTCTTAGTCGGCAAGTGCTGCTGCAACTTGTTCAGCATCACAATAACTCTCATAGAGGACATGTGGTCCATAAGTCCCATAGGTCCGTGCTCAGGTTCATACTGATGCCAGCCCGAGGAGTGTTTCCAGGCAGTGTTAATGTGACCATGACTGGCCCTGCAGATAATAGGATCTTTGTCTCCTGAGATGGCAGTCAGAGACTGTGGACCCACCTAAGCAGGGTCTGCTCACTACAGTGTAAACTGACAGGCACCCAAGGATAATCCAGAGATGCTGTGCTTTCAGGTAGAAAAGGAAAATCAAGGCAAAATGATCTCCAACAGGGACAGACGGACAGGCCTGTGTGGCTTGTAGCATTTATTTCATATCTCATTTCAAATGGTAGAACTATCTGAGTAGGAGGATCACTCTGGAGAGAAACTCTGCCTCTAAATGCCACCTCACCTGGGACACCACACAGCAGGAGCTTGAACATCCAAACGGTGCCCCTTTTCTAAAAATCCTTTGTGTGATACTGCTCAGACTCCACTCCTACTGCTCAGGCTCCTTCTCTGCTGTGTCTTTGTGGGGTTTTTTTATTTTGTGTTTGTTGTCTTTGAGAATATATTCAGCAAAACATATACCAATTCAACTGTTTCAAGCATTGTTTTGTGCTGCTCAGGTCAGCAGGGCTGAGTTCAGTGATGGGTGTGTGAAAGGAGACATTTATGCAAAGAAACATGGAATTTAAAAGTGAAATTCTTAGAACACAGCCTTTTGTTAAAAATCCTGTAATTTCAATTATTCTTATTTTTTTGAATATGGCACTATCATTTCATCAGATAAAAATAGTTGTATTTTACTTTACCTTGTTCAGTTGCTGAAGATCCCTGAGTGGTACAAAAAGTTTAAGCTTGACTACTCTCTTATGGGTGGTGACTGGAACTTACTCAACAACACTGCAGAAGAAAGCCCTAGTACTCTGCTTCCATACAGCCCAGAGAAGCCTGCAGAGCTCAGTTCTGCTCTGTGATTCATGTGACCGCTGTGAGTTAGGGGTCAACTCAAATGCTATGGGTTTGGGTTTGGTTGGTTACAGTTCCTAGGAAGGGAAACATTTGCTTGAAGAACACGTACTGAAACTATTCCTTGAGAACTGTACTAATACTTAATTCACAGAGTCACAAATGTTTCCAAACGGGATGGCAGCACAGAGGCCTTCAATACCCAGTGAGAGTATCCACTGGCTATCTGCGGTGGTAGTCACACCATATGCAATTTCCTTCTCTGGTTTATCATGGACTGTGTTAATGCCAGTCAGTTTCCTGGACATTTCTACAGTGCGTTGCCTAGAATTTCCATTAAATCTGCAAATCATCTGATTATCATTTCATTTTCTTCTTAGGTTACACTTCGTTAGTTTCTGTTGTTTGTAGCCAACAGCTCTGCCTGGAAAAAAAAAATATGAATCCATATTGATTGTGTTGTGTCTCTATCAGAGGATCCTCATCTGGAATATTTATGGTTATATCTACTACCTTATATTACTAATTTCTGGAGTTTCAAAAATAAAACTCCATTATCATATTGCTTAAGGTTATGTTATACTTATAAGTGACCTTGATGGAACTGCTGTTGTTCTTCCTTTGTTGTCTTTTCATTATGCACTGAGACCGCATTACATGAGTTAGTCTTCTGGTTGTTTGGGTTTTATTAATGGTGCTAACCAACTTCAGACGAAAGCCTTGCTCTCAGGGGTGTAAGTGAAAGAGGTAAAGCCACTGATAACAGAATGCCAAAAAAAAAAAAAAAGCTAAGTTTGAAACCTAGGTGACCAACAACAGACGAGTGGATAAAACAAACTATGGTATATTCACAGCAAAAAAATGCTATGCAGCAATAAACAATAATGATGAATTTAGGAACAGCTCACAACATGGGGCATCTGGGAGGCATTATGCAAAAGGGTAAGTATTGTGTAAGAGTACCAGGACTCAAGAAAGGTTTTAAACACAGGAGAAAATAAACCTTGAAGGCTTTGAGGGTGGAGAGGGAGGGAGAAGCGTTTTTACTTTTAAAAATGAAAATAATTAGGGGGAAAAAAGGTAAAGTTGAGGCAGCAGATATCCTCAGTCAGGAAGGGCCCTGTGTTTCTTTTTGCTAGGCTGCTGGAGAAGGAGGGGTGACAGGTGAGTACAGTGGCGTGGTTGCCAGCACTGGCTGGAGATGACACTTGTGATAGGTAGCTGGTCCCCACTATTGTGGTCAGACCATCACAGTTGCTCTCCAGATCAGGAAAGTGGGTTTTAGAATTTGAGTGGGTGCGTACGGGGTCGCGTGGCCACAACAGCTGCTTGGGGCCCATGGGGTGGCCAGGCGCGTGATAGTTTGGGTAAGTGTTATAGACGTCCCTTTTTGCTGCTCTTTCTCTGGGTGCAGCTGGGTAAAGTGAGTGGAGCTTTTATCATTGTCTCTCATCTGGTGGGGAAACTGAGGTATGGAAGCTCCCATTATCAGGACGGTGGGCTGAGGGGCGGTGTGTTCCTTTGAGCAGTATCTGTGGGTCCCCAGAAACTGCTTGTTTTATGAAATCAGCAGTCAGGACCTGCCCCCTACCAAGTATAAGGGAAGGCCGTCTGGAATCCAGTGAGGAGGAAGATCTACTGATTCTCAGTTGATCCACTGTCTCATGCTTACCACTCATCCTGAAAGTCAGGGACTGTTATTGATATTTACTTATATCTGACCCTGAATCTTGACTCCCTCCCTGCTTTGTAGATTTCAGGATTCCTGAAATTCTTGCTGTCTACTTTGTGTTATCCTTCCTTATATCTGGATCATGATCCACTCATCTTGGTTCTCTCTGGTGTGTTTGTATAGTTTGTCTGTCTTTTATGGGAATGCCATGAAGTTACTTTCCTGTGCTTCTAACCCAAGGTCAATATTAACTTTGTCGTAAGATGGTCACATTGAGTTGGGTTGGTTGTATTTTTTTTTTCTTTAAGAAGACTTTCCATTCAATTCCTTAACCACCCTTTTTGTTGAGTAGGATTCTGGTATTGTTATCTGGATGTTTCCCCTGTCTTCTCAGTCTTTTGTATAAAGGGAAAATGTGTTTCATCTGAAAAATCCACTCCCATGGTTTAACTTCGACCTTTTGCTTTCTTCGTGTATGATGTCCTTGATGTCATTGCACAGCTCTCTGGTCTTTAGCCACTCGTGTTGAAAACACCAGATCTATTCTTTAGACGGTGTCTTAATTCACGCAGTATTTATTCAAGATCATATTTGGGGTCTCATGGACTTGTTTCGGTTTTCTTCCGCTCCAGCTTGAGTCCATATGTAAACAACTGAAGGCATGTTTCACAGTGGGCTCCCGACCTTGTCCTGTCTGAGGATACTGATGTTCTCTGTCAGCTCTTTCCGCAAACGTAGTCAGTTTGATTCTTGTGTGTTCCATATGGCACAGTTGAAGTGTAGAGTTATCATTTATGTTTTTGAAAGACGTATTTCTGATTAATATGTCTCTGACATTGCAGAATTCCATCATGTGGTATACCTTTTAGATTTTGAAGACTGTGTTTTCTATTTATTGGTCCTTTTTTTTTGTTTCGTGCTTTTGAATTCTAATCACTAGGAATTTTCAAGGCGATTTGATTGCATGGTTGATTAATGAGACTGCAGCTTTTTGTAAATAGCTTCATTTCCTTCATCTTTGTCATTAGTGACTGTTACGCAAATTTAAATAATCTTGTATTAACTGGTCTTCCTTGTACATATACGGTCATTAATCCTTCACTGACAATGTTGTACTACAGGATAGATCTTGAAACGGACACTAGCCCATTGGTAATTGTGTCACTGTTCACACAGTACTCACCAGATCAAGAGCCTTATCCAAAGTCTGTTTCTCAGCCTCAATAAAGAGGGTCACTTTGGGTCTAAGCATAGCTTCATACATAAAAGTTAGTTCTGCCTCCAACTCTGCAGAAGTTATTCAGTGTCTGTTTAGAGAAGGGGATTGTGACTAGTGACCAGAGATGCTTCCAGGAGCTGGATGTCCAAAGTTAGAAGCAGGTTCTATTTGGATCACCAAATTCATAATCTGATGAGGGTGAGATCTGTCCTGTGTGACTGTTCTAGCCAAGTGAGAGACACCAGGACTTTGAGAAAGAGAAAGTGAACTTTATTGTCAGTTAGACAAGCAAGAAACTCAGAGACTAACTCTCAAGTAAAAGTCTATGATGTTGGGGATTTTAGGCCAACTGTAAAGCTTGACTTAGCGAACTTATGAATACTTCGCAAAGTTTTGGGGAATGTAGGGCTATATAACAAACTAATTAACATGTATCGGTGTGCAGTGGGGGTACAATATTCCTGTTCATATTTTTGACTGGGAGGTTATGATGCGGGTATTTTATCTAAAGACACCTTACCGACTTATTGCTCATGTCCCAGCAGAGCAGGGGTGCGGGCAACAGTAGGTAGTGAAGCCACCTTGAGCTGAGGAGCAGTAAGATCCCCTGGGGGTGTTACACAGAATGTCATATCTGGAGCTCAAAGCTACTTGTGTGATGGGAAGCAGAAAAATTTAATCCTTTCAGTTACATTTCAAGAGAGGCAACCGTTGAACCCTTTGTTTACGGTGTGCTGATGAATTTTCAAAGTGTAGGTAGAGTCTCGAGATGATTTCAAGGTTTTGCTCTTACTAAGTAGAAGGACAGAGTTGGCAATTATTCAGATGGGAAAGAACTTTGGAGGATTTGGGAGGAGCGGATGTGGGGAGGAAAACTAGGGATTTTAAGTCTGAGTTGTGTATTAGACTTCCATGGGTGTTTGTGAAGTAGACAATCGAATTTTAATTTTCAGTTCAGCCGCAGATTGGAGACTTAAGCCTAATATGCAATGAAATGAGTGCTGCATAGATGAAGAACAAAAGATGCCCGGGGATAGAACTCTGAGGCAGGGAAGATGAGAAAGAACTAGCAAAGGAGTCTGAGAAGGAGCAATGCAGATGGAAAAAAAGAAGGGTGATGCCCTGGAGTTCAGTGAACAGATTGTATTCAGGATGAGAGTGTCACCGATGTGTTTAATTCTACTTGATAACTCAGCTGCAGGGTATTTCTTCATTTTCTTTCTTTCTTTCTTTTTTTTTTAAAGCCATTTCATGTCAACTTTTCGGTATAATTAAAAGAAAATCACTGCAGCAATTCTGCCTTGTTGATACATTTATTTTTCAGGTCATGTTATCACGACTGATTACCTTGAGTTTGGAACACAGTGATTAGTTCTGCATTCTTTACCGTGCTGATGGTACAGCGGAGTCGATTTCAGATCCATAGCCACTGAAGCAGGTATACACTTCATCAATGTTGGTGGAAGTGTGGTAAACGAGGACCTTAGGGTCTGTCTAGGTTAAGTGGTGTCTCCAGTCGGTGTACAGGAGACTCTGGTCCTTCAGCTGAAGATGCTGTCTCGGGGACTCACAGGTTCCGGAGACCGTGTTTTGCCATCTGCTGGCAGCATCCTGCCATGACAGGCACACGGGGATGATGCAGAGATGCTGTACAGTCAGGAATAGAAGAAAATCAAGCCAATAGTTCACCTGTGATAAGTTGGAAGGCCTGTGTCATTACAGTAGTTATTTCATATTTTATGTTAAATTGTAGATGTGAAGGGAATGAATAATCACGCTTCATCTCACTGTTTTGCAAGTAACTCCTGACCTAGAACAGGGTAGGCCAGGAGACTGAAGACCTGTGTGGTGTCAGTATCTATCGCTTCTCTGTTGCGTGATGTTGCTCAGGTTCTGCCCTCTAGAAAGGGCTCCCTTTCTATGTCTCAGGTCAGAGGGCAGAAGCTAGGCTGAAGTTGTCTCAAAGGGACCTTCATGCCCAGATACAGAGAGGATGATGTTGAAATTCTTGGAGCACAGGATCGTGGCAAAATGTCTTATACGGCAGTTCTGGAGACAACTGTTGTCTTGGATTCTCTACTCAAAACTAGATTAGATTCATCTAAGGAGGTGGAAGAAATGTTTTCTGCTGTACAAAATACTATCAGTTGAATCCAACTATGGAGCGTCGGAAGAAAGACTTGGTGATCTACTTCAGTAAGATTAAAAGCAATTATCTGTCAAGTTGATTCAGACTTATGGCGATCCCACGTGTGTCAGAGTAGAACTTTTGTCCATAGAATTTTCAGTGGATGGTTTTATCAGTAGATGGTTTCACAGATACAGATCGTCAGGCATTTCCCCTCTCCCCAGGCCCATTTTGGTGGAACAAGACCTGAATGTGTTAAAGACTCAATATATATTTTAATTTATTTATTTTTGTTGTTGTTTCATGTGCATGGTAAAGCATGTCCCTGTTATTCCATCTAACCTACAACAGGAAGTTTCTGACTGAATTTTATAATTTTGTAAATTTTATTTCTAATTTCTAGGAATTCAAGGTTTTTTTTCCTCAGATTTAAAGTATTGCCCTTCTAGTTTCCTGTACCTTATATACAGTGTCAATTTTTTCCTATATTCGATGAAATAAACGTGTAAATGGCAAAAACTTGAAGTGGGAGCATAACTTGTTTTCTGTTATTTCTGTTGCATCACATTTGCGTTCCTGTCCTGTTGCTGTTGTTTGCCGGTGTTGTGCCGTCAGTCCTGACTCACAGCACACCGTGGACAACAGAAGGAAACCGCCCCCCCGGACCTGAACCACCCCACAACAATTCCTGCTCTTGAGCCCATTGCTGCAGCCACTATGCAACCTGTCATCTCATCGAGGGTCTTCCTCTTTCTGGATGACCCTCTACTTAGCGAACATGATGCTCTTCTCCAGGGACTGACCTGTCCTGATACCATATCCAAAGTAGAAGACAGTGAATTTTGCAATTCTACCTTCTAAGCCGCATGCTGATTATACTTTCCCAAGAGAAAACTGTTCACTCTTCTGGCAGTCTGTGATATATTGAGCATCATCACTGAAATGTATACATTCTCCATTGGTCCCTCTAGTCATTAGCCAGCTTTCCCAGTCATATAATTTGACTGAAAATACCATGGCTTTTGTCAGGCATATTTTCATCCCACATGTGAAACTTTTACTTTTTTTTCTTTCTTTAAATCACTTTAAATAGATCTCTTGCAGCAAATTTGCCCAACATAATATGTTGTTTGATTTCTTGACTATAGCTGCCTGGGGGTTGATTGTGGGTCCAAGCAAAATGAATTTATTGAACATTTCAGTATTTTCTCCTTTTATTGTGATGTTGCTTTGAGTTATAGTGAAAATATTTGTTTCTTTTTGTTGAGGTATAATTCACACTGATGGCTATAGTTTTTAATCTTTGTCAGTAAGCCTATCAGATCTTCTGCGCTTTTAGTATGCAAGTTGTCCTAGTTTTCTCATTTTCTTGAATGTCAGCGATCTCTGAATCTTTGGTAGTATTTTCCGTTGAAAAAACGTCTGTGATGCTTCATGAAGTTTTGGGGTGAATGTGCCCTCTTCCAGAGGGGCTCCCATTTGCTGGCTCTACCCACCGGCTGCTTTAAACCAACTTCAAGACACAAGAGTTCTGGTGCCCAACAAGCTCGAATGGTTCTCTCACAACTTCATGAGGAAATTCTATTTTTATTCCTTCTTTTTTGTTGTCCTTTTTAATTCATTTCCACAATGAATCTCGAGCCCTCCAATCAGTTTCTAGCTGTTATTGTGCACTTCTTTTGAAGGGCAATCTAGCGTCACGTAGAACATTCCACAGGCCTAAATTCTGGGCCATTTCTCTAAATATTGCATAGCCCTGGAATTTAAACCTTAAGCATTTGCAGAATCTTTATCAAGTATCCTTCAACATAAAACACTCTTTAGAACTCATATATTTTCTAGCCATACACTTTTATAAAAATTGAGTCAACAATGTCCCATATTTTTCCCTTTCCTTTATTATCTTTCCCCAGCATTTTTAATATTTTACAAAATTGTTGGTTTGAGAAAACTAATCCATTATTTATTGAGCATGAAACTTTGTCAGACTGCTTATGAGTCGAAAGAGTATATTCATTAGATTACAAGTGCTTTGTGTAGTTTGTGATCAGATGCTAACCTAAAAGCGGGCAGTTTGAACACACTCAGTGGCACCATGGGACAAAAGCCTGGTGCTATACTTCTAGAAAGAGTACCACTGCTATCGAGTGGATTCTGACTCGTCATGATCTTATAGGACAGAGGAGAACTGCTGCCTGAAGTTTCCATGGACTGCCTGGTGGATTCAAACTGCAGGCTTTTTCGTTAGAGGCTATAGGGCTTAACCACCATACCACCAGGATTTCCTCTATAGAGGGTAAAGGCAGGAACACACTAAGGAGGAGTTCTGCTCTGTAACACATGGGTTCTTCGGGAGTTTGAGTCAGTGTCAACTGAATTGCATCGTTTATTTTTTTTTAAGTTGATGGTACAACTTCTAAGTCATTTCTGTGACATTTCTAGTCATACAATTATACTCGTGATAATAGTTTTGGCTTTTGATGTGGGGAGGTTAGTTTCACAATCCACCATCCATAAAATTTGCTTTCACTTCACTGACTGCTTTGCATAGGCCCCTCCCAGCTCAGGCTGGCTGCTCACGTTTTATAAACGGGGTCTTTTTGTTGAGGACTGAGCTGTATCAGTAAGGCAGGGCAGCAAGATGGTGCCACCGAGTCTGTTCCTCATGTCCGTCTTACTATGGGCCTCTGGTGAGAATGTCATCTGCTTCAAACCCTCTTGAGAAGTAGCACTGTAGAGCTGAAAAATAGTTTGTAGCTCTAGTGGGAAATGGTAGCTATTTGCACAATAGAACCGTTTATGTGATGATATGTAATATCACCAGGTGTCGTTCCATAAATGACATTTTGAAGTGCGTATGAAAAATACTGTGTGCGTGTGCATGTGTGTGTGTGTGTGTGTGTGTGTGTGTGTGTGTGTGTGTGTGTGTGTGTGTAGTCATTATGTACTCTCATTGCAGGTGCCAGTGGGGACATCGTGATGACCCAGTCCCCAGCTTCTCTGGCTGTGTCTCTGGGAGAAACTGTCACCATCAGTTGCAAGTCCAGTGAGAGTCTTTTATATGGCTCTTACAACCGCTTAGCCTGGTACCAACAGAAACCAGGACAGGCTCCAAAGCGCCTCATCTACCATGCATCCACCCGGGTATCTGGTGTCCCCGACCGGTTCACTGGCAGTGGGTCTGGGACAGACTACACTCTCACCATCAGCAAAGTAGAGGTTGAAGATGGAGCAGCTTATTACTGTCAGCAGGGTAGAAGTGTTCCTCCCACAGTGCTTCAGCCTCGAACACAAACCTCCTCCCCAGGGCTGCAGGCCTGTGAGTCTTCAGCCCAGCTGCTTCCTTTCAGCTCAGCCCTGAATATGCAGGCTTCCCCAATCTGCCCCAAATGCCACATCATTTCACAAGTTTTTAGAATATTTATAAATCCAAGAACAACATTAAGGGATGCAGCATCTTCTGAAACCCATTACGGGGTAAATTATAAGAGAAAAATTGTTCTACAGACATTGCTTGGAGTTTTCCTGCCACAAATCTGCGTGTTTCATATGGAGAGATCGTGTAAACCACATGGAGAATTTTCCAGCTGCTGACGATCACTGAGTCGTACAAAAACTTTGGGATCGACTACTCTCCTGAAGGTTGATGGTAGATGGCTGGAACCCACTCAGTGGTGCTGCAGAAGTAAGGCCTGGCGCTCTGCTTCCACGTGGACCCCAGCCCAGAGAATCCTGTGGAGCTCAGTTCTTCTCTGTGGTTCGTGTGGTTGCTGTGAGGTCGCGTCAACTCTAATACAGCACCCGTGGATTTGGTTGGTTACGGCTCCTAGCAACAGAAACATATCTTTTGAAGAGCACTTACTGAAACTACTTCTGTAGGAACTGTACTAATGTTCAATTCATAGAGTTAAAAATGCTTGCAAACAGAAGGGCAGCAGCAGGAGTTTTTGGTATCCAATGTTCCATGACTGATGCCCAGTCACGGTGGAATCAGAAAGACCAGCACTATCTACCTGCGGTGATGGTGAGATCACAGGCCGTTTCTTTCTCTGGTTTATCACGGACGGTGTAAAGGCCAGTCAGTTGCCTGTACATGTCTGCAATGTGTTGCCTAGACTTTAAATAAATTTATAAATCATCTGACAATGACTTCATCTTCTTTTTTAGGTTATATTTTGTTAGTTTCTGTTGTTTGCAACCTAAAGCTCTGGCTGAAATGCGTATTTCTGTATTTGACAGTTTGATCTTCATCAAACATTATTTCCCTTGACTATTTATGGTTATAGCAACCATTTTACATTTTTAATTTCTGGAGCTGAGAACAAACAAACAAACAAAACTCCTCATTACTATATGGTACAAAGTTATGCTGTATTTGTAAGTGACCGTAATGGAATTGATGTTTTCTTCATTTGTTCTCTTTTCATTATACATTAATTGAGACTGTATTACACGGGTTACTCCTCTGGTTATCAGTGTTTTATTAATGGTAACCAACTTAAGATGCAAGACTTGCTCTCAGGATCATAAGTAGAAATGATAAAGACATTGATAAAAGAATGTGGCAAAAAAAAGTTTAATTTAAAACCTAGGTGCCCAAAAGGGAATGAATGGATACACAAAATGTTATATATTCTTATATATTCACACCTTAGGCTATTATGCAGCAGTAAAGAATAATGATGAATTTAGAAATTCCTTACAACATGAAGGAATCTGGAAGGTATTATGGTGAATGAAATTAATTGTTCACAAAAGGACAAGTTTTGCATATGACCACTATTATAAGGTCTCAAGAAAAGTTTTAAATGCAGAAGAAAATAATCTTTGAGGGTTTCGAGAGTGGGAGAAAGGATTTTACTTTTAAAAATAGAAAAATTCAGGAAAAAAAGTCCATTTGAGGTAGAAGATATACACACGAGGCCAGTTAAAAAGGGACCTCTGAGTGTTTCTACTTTCCAGCTCCTGGGGAACGATGTGTGACAGATGAGTACAGCTGCATAGTTGCCACCACTAGCTGGATTTGACACTTGGGTTACGTTGCTGGTCTCCAGTAATATCGTCAAACCATCACTATCACTCTCCAAATCAGAAGAGTAGATTTTAAATTTTGAGTGGGTGCATGCACGGTAGTTTGGACACTGTAGCTCATTGGGTCCTAAGGGGGTGTCAGGTGAGGGATAGTTGAGGTGAATTCTTAAGAGGTGTCTTATTTCTAATCTTCTCCCAGGTATTGGAGACAGGGACAGAGCTGGGTGATGTGGAGTGGGGTTCATATCATGGTCTGTCATCCAGCTGGGAGACTGAGGTATGAACCTTCCATCACCTCCTAGCAGGACGGTCAGAAGAGGGACAGTGTGTTCCTTTAACTAGTAGATGTGGGTCCCCAGAAAATTCTTGTTTCATGCAATGAACAATCAGGAACTTCCCCCCACCAAGGATGAAGGAAAGTCATCCGGAATCCAGTCAGGAGGAAGATCTACTGATTCTCTGCTGATCCACTGCCTCATGCTCACCACTCACTCTGGAAGTCAACAATTTCTGCTCATGTTTGTATCTGATTCTGAATCTGACTCCTTCCCTGCTCTGTAGATGGCAGGGACACTAGAATTCTTGCTGTCAGTTTTGTGTTATCCTTCTTTAGATCTGAGTCACTAGTGTGTTTACTTAGTTTTTCTATCTTTTATGGAAGCATCATAAAGTTGCTTTCCTGTGCTTCTAACCCAAGGTCACTAATGGCTTTGTCTTAAGACAGTCGCACTGAGTTGGGATGGCTTTCAGAGCCCTTTCACTCCTTGCTGCTCATGATTTGCTGCTTTCATTGTATGTTTTTTCAAGATGGTATTCAATTCAGTTCCTTGTCCTTTGTTTTTGATGACTAGGGTTCTGGGATTGTTTTCTGAATGTTGCACTTGTTTTAGCAGGCTTTTGTGTAAAGGGAAAATGTGTTTCATCTGAAAAATCCAACATCTTGGTTTAATTTTGACCATTTGTTTTCTTCATGTATGATGTCCCTGATGTCATCCCACAACTCCTAGGTCTTTAGTCGTTGGTGTTCAGCATATTAGATCTATTCTTTAGATGGGGTCTTAATTCAGGTAGCACATAGTCAAGATCATATTTGGGGTCTCATAAACTTATTTTAATTTTCTTCAGCTCCAACTTCAGCCTGCGTATGAACAATCGAAGGTATGTTTCACAGTTGGGTCCCAGCCTTGTCCTGTCTGAGACTAATGACGTTCTCTATCACCTCTTTCCACAAATAATAGTCAACTTGATTTCTGTGTATTTCATCTGGTACAGTTCAAGTTTATATTTATTTTTTATACTGTTGAAAAAGGTATTTCTGATGAAGAAATCTTTGATGTTGGAGACAAAAGCTAAAGGTTAAAGTTAAGCCAAGATGTTGGATTTTTCTGATGAAACACATTTTCCCTTTGCACAAAAGCGTGACAGAACAAGTGAAACATTCACATAGCAATCCTAGAACCATAATTATAAAAAAAAAAGGATATGGAATTGAACATCTTTTGAAGAAAAAAGACAACTAATGCAGCAAGTCAGGAGCAGCAAGCAGTAGAGGGACTCTGACAGCCATCCCAACTCAATGTGACCATCTTAAGACAAAGCCATTAGTGACCTTTAGTTAGATGCACAGGAAAGCAGCTTCACGACGTTCCCGTAAATGACAGAGACACTGTGCAAACATTCCAGAGAGAAGCAAGGTGAGTAGACAGTGATCAAAATCTAAGGAAGGAAAACACAAAACACAGAGCGATTACTCCAGGGATCCTGCAGTCCGCAGAGCAGGGAGGGAGCCAAGATTCTGAGTCTTCTATAAGCATGAGCAGCAATCTCTGCCTTCCGGGGTGAGTAGTGAGCCTGAGAGCGGACCAGCAGAGAGTCAGCAGACCTCCCTCCTGGCTGCATTCCAGATGACCTTCCTTCACCCTTAGTAGGGAACAGGTCCTGATTGCTGATTTCAGGAAACAAGAATTTTCTGGGCACCCACATCTACTAGTTGAATGAACACGCTGCCCTTCTCCCCACCATCCTGATAGGAAGCAAAGAAAGGTTCCACACCCCAGTTTCTCCACTAGATGAGAGACCATGATATGGGCTACACTCCATTTTACTCGGCTCCATCCCTGTCACCTGACACCCCTCAGGACCTAATGACCTGTCATGACCACACTACCAAGTATGAACACACTTAAAATCTAAAACTCACTCTCCTGATCTAGATACCAATGGTGATGGTTTGACTGCATTAATGGAGACCAGCAACCTACCCCAAGTGTCAAATTATGCAAATTTAAGTAATATTGTATTAACTAGTCTTCCTCTTAGATGTATGATCATCAATCTATCACTGATAATATTATGTACTTCATGATAGATCTTGAAATGACCAGAAGCCCTTAGGTACTTGTGTCACTATTCAAGCAGCACTCACTGGATCAGAAGATTTACCTAGTTTATTTTTCAACATCAGAAAAGTGGGTGACTGTTGATCTTGGCACAGCTTCTGCCAGGAATGTTCATTCTGTCATCGCCTGCTGCAGAAGTTAACTAGTTTCTGCTGAGAGAGGGCAGTTGTGACTAGTGACCAGAAGCACTTCCATAAGACAGGTGGTCAAAAATAGAAGCAGAATAGAGGTCCCATCTGGGTCACCGAACTCATAATCTAACGAAGATGGTCTCTGCCCTGTGTGACCCTCTAGTTAAGTGAGACATATCAATTCTTTGAGAAACAGAAAGTAGACTTATTGCAAGCTAGACAAGCAAGAAGCTCAGAGACTAAACTCTCAAATCAAGACCTCTGATGGTGGAAAATTTAGGACAGTTATAAAGCTTGAGATAGGGAACTTGTGAATAATTCATGAAATTTGGGGGAATTGTAGGGCCATATAGTGAACTAGTTAGTATGTATAGATGTGGAGTTAGGGTGCAATATGGCTATTGGGATGTGTTCTTTGTGGGGAGGATTACGAGGCGTAAAAGTTATTTAAGGACAACTTACTATCTTACTGTTCATGACCCAGTGGGGCTGGTATGCAGGCAGCAGTGAGTAGTGAAGCCATCGTGATCTGAGGAGACGTAAGATCACCTTGGGGTATTATATAAAATGTCTTGTCTGGAGCTCAAAGTCCTTTGTGTGATGAAAAGCATAAATTTTAATCCTATTTGTTACAATCCTGCAGGGGCAACAGTTTAACCCTTTTGGTTATAATGTGCAGATGATTTTTCAAAGAGTAGATGAAGTCTCAAGACGGCTTCAAATTTTGCTCTGATTAGCTAAAAGAGCAGACTTGATAATTATTCATAAAGGAAACACCTTGGGAAGCTTCGGGAGGAGTGGGAGTGGGGAGCAAAAGCAGAATTTTAAATATGAGTTGTATATTAGACATGCACATATATTTCTTAAGTATATAATTTAATTTGAAGTTCTGTCACAGATTGGAGATTTGTTTGATAAGCAACGAAATGAGTTCTTCATAAATTAAGAACAAAAGCTGTCCAGAGACTAAACTCAGAGGCAGGAGAGATAAGAATGAACCAGCAAAAGAGTCTCAGAAGGAGGAGTGTGGATGGAAAACAGGAAGTGTGATGCCCTGGAGTTCAGTGAATGGATTATATTAAGAAGGATAGTATCTCCAATGTGTTTAATGTTACTTGATGAGTCTGTTCTCGTCTGTAGCCAGAGGAAGTACTGCCATAATTTTTTTGTTGTTGGTGGTGGTGCTTTTGTTTTTGTTTTTAGTTTTTCATGTCAACTTTTTGGTGCAATAAAAGCAAACAAATGAACCACAGCAGTCTCTTTGAAAGACTCTTCCTACTTTTGCCTTGGTGAGATATTTATGTTTGGGGTCGTTATCATGACAGGTTGCCTTGATTTTGGAACACTGTAGTTTATTTGACATTCTTTGATCATGCTGATGGTGAGAGCGAAGTTGGCTTCAGACCCACGGTCACTGAAGCACGTGAGTACCCTGTCAACATAGGTAGAAGTGCAGTAACCGAGGACCTTCGGCGTTTTCCTACGTTAAGTGATATCTCAGGGCAGTGTGGAGGAGACTTTGGTCCTTCAGCTGAAGGAGATGCTCTCCAAAGAATCAGGGGTTCCAGAGACTGTTTTCACCATCTGCTGGCAGCGTCCAGCAATGACAGACATGCAGGGATGAAACAGAGATGCTAGGCCATCAAGGATAGAAGAGAAGCAAGCCAAAATGGAACTGTGATAAGTAGAAAAGCCTGTGTTGCTTGTAGCAGTTATTTCATATTGCCCGTGCAGATGTGAACGAAAGGGTACTCTAGAGAGAAAAACACTGTCTCTAGGTTTGCAAGTGTCCTCTCAGAAAAGAACATGTCCTCGCAGAAAAGAACATGAGCCTGAAGATCTGGATGGTGTCAGCAGCTTCTCTCTTGTGTGATGTTGGTCAGGCTTAACGCTGTACGAAAGGCTCCATTTATGCGGCTTTGGAGAGAGCAGAGCCCAGGGCGAGTTCGTCGCAAGAGGCCACTTTTATGCCAAGATCTAGGGAGTATGATGGTAAAATTCTTGGAGCACAAGATCATGGTAAGTTATTTCGTTGGGTGATTTTTTTCTGACCTTTTGAATATGTCACTAATGGACACATGTGTCTTGAATTCTCTTCTCAAGATTGATTTATCTAATGATGTGTAACAAATGTTTCGTGTTGGTCTGCTAACCAAAAGATGATTTGTTAAATCCAGCTGTGAGGCCTTAGAAGAAAGGCCTGGTGATCTACTTCTGTAGGATTAAAAACCATTATCTGTTGAATTCATTCTGACTTATGGTGATCGCATGTATGTCAGAGTTGAACTCTGATCTATAGGATTTTTAGTGGTAGGGTTTTCAGAAGTAGATTTCTAGGAATTTCCACCCGATGCCCCCAGGCCATTTTTGGTATAGTAGGAGCTGAGCTTGTTAAGGATTAAATATAATTTTTAACTAATTAATTTTTGTTGTTTCACTGTGCATGGGTAAACCATGCCATTATTTCATCTAGCCTACAAGGGAAAGTCTCTCTTCTACTGACCTTTAAAATTTTGGAAATTTCATTTCTAGTTTCTAGAGATTCAACTGGTGTTATTCTCATATCTGCACTGTTTCCATTTCAATTTCTTATACCTTGTATACAATGTTAATTTTCTCTTGAGTTTGACTAAATAAATTTGTAAATGCCAAAATTCAAAAAGTGAGAAGAACTGTTGTTTTCCGTTACTTTCGTTGCATCACATTTGTATTCACGTCCTGTTATTATTGTTGGTAGGTGTGGCCCAGTTGATTCCTACCCATGGCGACCTTGTGTACAACAGGATGAAACCCTTCCTAGACCTGGACCATCCTCACAGTAATTAGCATGCTTCAGCCCACTGCTGCAGCCATTCTATCAATCAATCTCGTTGAGAGGCTTCCTCTTTTTTATCAAACATAATACTCTTCCCCAGGGACCGGCCCCTCCTGAGAACACATCTGCAGTAGAGGATAATGAAGTGTTGCTATCCCACTTTCTAAGCAGTGCACTGACTGTACTCCTTCCAAGACAGAACTGTGTGTTCTTCTGGAAGTCCATGATGTATTTATTCACCAGCATAACTGAAAAGTATCAATTCTTCTTTATTCTTTCTAATTTTTATCCATCTTTCACAGTCATATAATATAATTGAAAATAAACAAGTCTTGTGTCAGGAATGTTTTCTTTCTAAAAGAGAAACTTCTACTTTTTTTAAAAAAATCCTTTAAACAGATCTTTTACAGTAAAATTACCTGATGCAATATGTTGTTTGATTTCTTAACTGTAGCTCCATGGGTGTTGATGGTGTGTCCACATAAAGTGAATTTATTGAACATTTCAGTATTTTCTCCTTTTATTGTGGTGCTGTTTGTAGTCTAGTTGAGGAGATATTTGTTGTCTTTTGGGGGGCAGCACTATGACTTTTCATCTTCATTAGCAAGCCTATCAAATCCGCTGTTCTTTTAGTATGCAAGCTTGTCCTAGTTATCTAATGTTTTTGTATGTCAACGATGTCTGAATCTTTGGTTGTATTGGTCCTTGAAAAAACATTTGTGACATTTCTAGAAGTTTTGTGATCAATGTACACTCTTCTACAGGGCCTCCCATTTGTTAGCCCTACAACTTAGTCTATTTTATATCAACTTCAAGACTGAAGAGTTCCACACAGCGAGCTCATGCACACCTGGGACGAATCTCCTTGACGAGTTGGTGTGGTATCACAACTTCACAATGAAATATTGTGGTTTTGTTTTAGCCCTGTGGTCCATTTCCACAAGAAATCTAGTGCCTTCCAGTAAGTTTCTAGTTATTGTTTCACACTTCTTGGATCCAAGCACAATACATGGTCCTGCAGAACTGTCCACATGGCTGAATTCTGAGCCAGTATTCCATTTCTGTAGCCATTGCATAGCCCTAGAATTCAACCTTAACCATTCGTGGTATCCATAAAGTATTCTTCACCACAAAACTGTCTTCAGAACTCATACATTTTCTAGGCATACATTTTTATAAAAATTTCCTATATTCTTCTCTTGGCTTTGTAATCTTTTTCCAATGTTTGTTAATATTTTACAAAACTGTTGATTTGAGGAAACTAGTCCACCATTTATGGAACACAAACACTTTCAAGATAGCTTATGAGTCAAAACACAGTATATTCATTGGATCAGCTGTGCTTTGTGCAGCCTGTGATCGGCTGCTAACCTAAAGGTGGTCGGTTTGAACACACCCAGTGGTACTGCAGAAGAAAAGCCTGGTGTGTGCTCTATGAAGAATACAGGTGAAAAAAACCCTGTGGAGGAATTCTGCTATGTAACCTGTGGATTCTTCATGAGTGAGAGACAGGACTGACTGAACTTCAAATATTTTTTTTTTTTTAAGTTGACAATACAACTTGTAAGTCACTTTTGTGAACTTTCTGGTCATAAAATTATAATGTTTGTGACAGTACTTTTGGCTCTTGATATAGAGAGGTTAGTTTCAGAACCCACCGTCCATGAAGTTTGTTTGCAGCTCACTGACTGCTTTGCATAGGCCCTTCCAGGCCCACGCTGGCTGCTCATATTTTATAAACAGGGCCTTTGCCACGGGAGCTGAGCTGCATCAGGCAGGCAGGGACTGCAAGATGGTGCCACAGACTTTGGTCCTCATATCCCTGCTGCTCTGGGCCTCTGGTGAGAATTTAAACTGTTTCACGCTCTCTTGAGTAGTAGCTCTCTAGGGCTGAAGAGATGATCTTAAGCTATATTGGGAAGTGATGGCTAATTACTCAATGGAACCAATCGTGTGCTAACATGTAATATCACTAGATGTTGCATAAATGATATATTTTAATGTGTGTATGCATGAAAAAAGAGTACACATATATATACGTACGTATATATGTATGTATGTATATATGTATATATGTATGTATATGTATGTATATATGTATGTGTAGTCATTTTCTACCCTCACTGCAGGTGCCAGTGGGGACATCGTGATGACCCAGTCCCCAGCCTCTCTGGCTGCGTCTCTGGGAGAAACTGTCACCATCAACTGCAAGTCCAGTGAGAGTCTTTTCTACTACTCCTACAATCGCTTAGCCTGGCACCAGCATAAACCAGGACAAGCTCCTAAGCTCCTTATCTATGATGCATCTTACCGGGCGTCTGGTGTCCCTGATCGGTTCACCGGCAGTGGGTCTGGGACAGGCTACACTCTCACCATCAGCAGAGTAGAAACTGAAGACGCGGCCATATATTACTGTCAGCAATATAAAACCACTCCTCCCACAGTGCTTCAGCCTCGAACATAAACCTCCTGCCTGGGGTTGCAGGCCTGTGAGAGTTGGGTGCCAGCTGCTACTCTCTGCTCAGCCCTGACCAGGCAGGTTTCCTCAGTCTGCTCCAAAGGACACATCTTCTCAAGAAAGCTTAGGCTATTTGTAGGTCTCAAAAGAAAATTAAGAGATGTAGTTTCTTCTGGATCTCCTTATGAGATAAAGAACAGAAGAAAAATTCTCCAAAAATCTCCAACAGTCTTTGTCAAGAGTTTTTAGATCAGAGGAACCTGCATGTTTCACATGGACAGACCACATGACCAATATGAAAAGTCTTCCAGTGAGTTTTACGTGCTGAAAGATCGGTTCTCTCTTCCCTGTGACTTCATGACTCTGAAACATTTGCATTTTAATTCCTTGTTGTCCTGGACTTTTTCCATTTTCTGCAATTACCCCTCCAAAGTCTGGCTGTCACCCCGTATTAAACCTGGGCCCTTAACATTTAGAATCTCTCTCACAGAATTTTCTTTTCTTTCTCTGAATCCAATCTTATAGCCCAGACTTCCTGGCCAATGTTAGTGAAGGTGTTTTCCTGTTCTATCCACCCATTTCCCTGCCCTTTTCTTCTCTCTCTATTTCTTACAGGCGACCTCAAAGGCCAGCCTCTAGTTCATGAACTCTGTTACTTCAGAAGTACGTGACCACTTCCCGTGCTCATTCTTTAGATGTCAATTCCTCTTTAAATTTATCATTTGAGAACCAAGGTTAATTGTGAGACTGAAGGAATTCACAGTTCTTTCTTTTTGTTACTTGCCACCGTGTCAGCATCTGACTTGTGACAAACCAATGCACAATGGGATGTGACTACTGTAATACATAGAATTTTCCAAGTTGATTTTTCAGAAGTAGATCACCAGGCTTTTCTTTCTCATCTGTCTTATTCTACAAGTGCTGTTGAAACTTGATCAACATTTCAATAATCTTCTCACAGAGGATGTGTGGTGAATGAGCCCCATAGATCAGTGCTCAGGTTTGTGTTGATGCTACCCTAGGTAGTGTTTCCAACTAGTGTCGATGAAACCACAATTGCCCCTGTGGATAATGGAGTCTTTCTCTCTTGGGAAGGCAGTCGGAGATTGTTGCCTCTCCTAAGCAGAATCTGTTCACTGCAGTCTAAAACGACAGGCAAATGGTGACGATCCACAGATGCTATGTAATCAGGTACAAAAGGAAAATCAAAGCAAAGTGATCTCCAACTGGGGCAAGTGGACAGGCCTGCGTGGACATGGCAGTTATTTCACATCTCATTTCAAACTGTAGACACATCTCAGTATGCGGATCACTCTAGAGACAAAATTCCACCCTGAGATTCCATCTCACTTGGGACACAAAAGAACAGGAAGCTGAATATCTGGATGGTGCCCTCATTCTGAAACTTCTCTTTGGGTGATACTACTCAGTCTCCACCCCGCAGAGATGGCTTTTTCACTGCTTTGTTTTTGTGAATGTTTTATTTTGTGTTTGTTGTCCTTGAGAATATATACGACAAAACGCATACCAATTCAGCTGTTGCCAGCAATTTTGTGTGTGTATGTGTGTGTGTGTGTGTGTGTGTGTGATGCTCAGGTCAACAGGGCTGAGCTCAGGGTGGAATATGTGAGAGGAGACATTGGTACAAAGATCCATGAGGTATGACGGTGAAATTCTTAACACTAGAGACTAGTGGTGAAAAATCTTGTAACCTCTGTTCTTCTGAATTTTGAATTTGGTTAGCACAATTTGAATATGGTAAATGCTTTTTTTTGTGGATTCTCTAATAAAGATAGTTGTATTTTGCTTTCCGTCATCTAATTGCTGAAGATCGCTGAGTAGTACCAAAAGCCTGGGCTTGACTACTCTCCTGAAGATTGGTGTTTGCAACCTACTCAATGACGCTGCAGAAGAAAGTCTTAGCACACTGCTTCCACCAAGACCACACAGCCCAGAGAACCCCGTGGAGCTCAGCTCTGCTCTGTGACACCGGCAGTTGCTGTGACTTGGAATCAACCCAAATGCAATTGTCTTAAGTTTGATTGGTTACAGCTCTAAGGAATAGAAACACATTCCTGAAGAGCGCTTCAAGAAACTCTTCCTGTGGGAAGTGCACTACTGCTCAATTCGCAGAGTCAAAATTGCTTGCAAACAGAATGGCGGCAGCAGAAGCTTTCGGTAACCGATATTCCATGACTGGTGTCCCATCACGGTAGAATCAGAGAGACTGTCCACTGTCTAGCTGTGGTGATGGTGAGATCACACAGACTTTCTTTTGCTGGTTTATCGTGGACTGTGTTAACGCCGGTTAGACTTCTATAACATGCTGCATGGACTTTCCATTAAATGTGCAGATCATGTGATAGTCACTTCATTTTATTTTTAGGTAGTACTTTGTTAATTTCTGTTGTTTGTACCCAAAAGCTCTGATTGAGAAAAATGTCTCCATATTTGAAAGTGTCGTATGTTTATCGCAGTTCTCTCATCTTGAGTATTTATGGTTATATTAACCATACTATTTTTGTAATTTGGGGACTTACCAAAAAAAAAAAAAAGCTTCATTATTATATTGCTTATGGGTATGTTATATTTGTAAGTGACTTTGATGGAGCTGATATTTTTCTTACTTTGTTACCTTTTCATTATCTATTATTTGAGACTGTATTAAACAAGTTACTCTCATGGCTATTAGTGTTTTACTAGAGGTGGTAACCAAGCTAAGACGGAAGCCTTGCTCTCGGTGTAAGTGGAAGGGATAAAGACATTGATAAAAGTGTCATAAAAAGATGCTACAGTTAAAATACAGGTGCCTCAACAGACAAGTGGATAAACAAACTATGGTATATTCACGCTATAGAATATTACACAGTGATAAAGAATAATGATGAAATCAGAAACACCTCACAACATGGGGGAATCTGGAAGTCATAATACTGAATGAAATCAGTGATTCACAAAAGGACAAGTACGGTGTGAGACCACTTTTATATGGTTTCAAGAAAAGTTTTAAATACAAGAGTAAACAATCTTTGAAGGTTTTGAGGGTGTAGGGGGAGAGAGAGGGTTTTTATTTTAAAAAATAAGAAAAATTCAGAAAAAAAGGTAAATTTGATGTAAAAGATATACACATATGAGACCAGTCAGGAAGGGCCCTCTAAGTGTTTCTACTTTCCAGGCTGGTGGGTAAGGGTGGGTGACAGGTGACTACAGTACCATGGTCACCACCACTGGTTGGATTTGACACTTGGGGTCAGTTATTGATCTCCATTAGTACGGTCAAATCATCAAGTTGCTCTCCAGATCTGGACAGTGGGTTTTAGACTTTGAGTGTTTCATACATGATAGTGCGGCCACAATAGCTCACTAGATCCTTCAGGGGAGTCGAGTGAGTGACATTGTGTGAGTGCATCAGAGGTTCCTTGTTGCTGCTCTTCCTCTTGGTGAAAGAGGTAAGGATGGAGCTGGGTAAAGTGGAGTGGTGCTTATATCATAGTCTTTCCTCTAATGAGGAGATCAGGGTATAGAACCTTCCATTGCTTCCTATCAGAATGTTTGGGGGAGGAACAGTGTTCTTTAATCAGTAGACGAGAGTTCCCAGAAACGTTTTGTGTCCTGAAATCAGCAATCAGAACCTGTTCCCTACCTAGTGTGATGGAAGGCCATCTGGAATCCAGCCCGGAGACCCACTGCTGCTCTGCTAATCTACTGTCTCATGCTCACAGCTCACCCTGAAAGCAAGGAGTTGTTGCTCATGTTTGTATCTGGCTCTGAATCTTGACTCCCTGGCTGCTCTGTGGATCCCAGGATCCCTGGAATCTGTGCTCTCTGTTCTGTGTTATCCTTCTTTAGATCAGTATCGTGATCCACTCACCTTGCTTCTCTCTGGTGGATCCATACAATTTTGTCTGTCGTTTATGGGAATACCAGGAAGTTGCTTTCCTGTGTTTCTAACCTGAAGTCAGTAATGGCTTTTTCTTAAGAAGGCCACATTGAGTTGGGATGGCTGTCAGAATCCCTTCATTCCTTGAAGCTCCTGGTTTGCTGTGTTGATTGCACTTTTCATTCAAGAAGATGTTCAGTTCAATTCCTTAGCCTTCCTTTTTGATGATTAGGGTGCTGGGATTGTTATCAGAATGATTCACTTGTTTTCTCAGGCTTTTGTATAAAAGGAGAATGTGTTTCATTGAATAATCCACTATCTTGGCTTAACTTGGACCTCTTGTTTTGCTCGTGGATGATGGCCTTGCTGTCATTCCACAGCTCTCTGGTCTCTAGTCACTAGTGTTCAGCACATCAGCTCTATTCTTTAGGTGGTGTCTTAATTCAGGCAGTATATATTCAAGGTCATATTTTGGGTCTCATGGATTTCTTTTAGTTTTATTCAGCTTCAACTTGAGCCTGCATAAGAACAATTGAAGGTATGTTTCACAGTTGGCTCCTGACCTTGTCCTGTCTAAGGCTATGGATGTTCGCTGTCATTTCTTCCCGCAAACATAGGCAATTTGATGCCTAAGCATTTGATTTGGCACTGTTTAAGTGTATAGTTACTGTTTATGCTTCTGAAAATGTTTCTGATGAATAAGTTTTTAACATTGCAGAACTCTATCATGTGGTCTTGTCCACCATTCATATTATAAAAATTGTGTTTTCCATTCACTGATCCTTATTTTTTGTTTCCTACTTTTGATTTGTAATCATCAGTGATTATCAATGCACTTTGATTGCACTGTTGATTCATGAGACTGTAGCATTTTGTAAATAGCCTCAGTTTCCTCATCTTTGGCATTAGTGAGAATCATGTAAATTAAAAAAAAAATCTTGCATTAACTGGTCTTCCTTGTACAGATACGGTCGTTATTCCATCACTGATGATGGTGTACTTTAGGAGAGTTCCTCAAATAGTCAGAAGCCCTCAAGCAGTTGTGCCATTATTCACACACTACTCGCAGAATTAGGAGCCATACCCTAAGTCTGTTTCTCAACCTCAGAAAAGTGAGTCACAGTGGATCTGGGCACAGCCTCCACCATGAAAGTTGGTTCTGCCTCCACCTCCTGCAGAAGTTATCAGGTGTGTGCTGAGGGAAAGGGGTTGTGACTACTGGTCAGAGGTGCTTCCACAAGCCGGTTGGCCAAAGTTAGAAGCAAAATAAAGGACAAATCTGGATTGCTGAATTTATAATCGGATGAGGTGTGCTCTGCCCTGTATGACCCTCTAGTCAAGTGAGAGATACCAGGACTTTGAAACAGAAAGTGGACTTTATTGTGAGCTAGACAGAGAAGAATCTCAGAGACTAACTCTCAACTCAAGGTCTCTGAGGTTGGGGATCTCAGGGCAGTTATAAAGCTTGAGATAGGAACCTTATGTATAATTAATGAAGATTCTGGAAATTGTAGGTCCACATTATGAACTAATTACATAGTTGTATAGTAGGGGTGCAATATGGCTTTGGGGTGTGTTTTTTGTGAGTGAAGAGTTATGCTGCATGAATTTTATCTAAAGACAACTTAGTGGCTCATTGCTATCCCAGTAGGGTGAGGGGGACACAGGCATCAGCAGGTAGTGAAGCCGTCTTGAGCTGAGGAGTGGAAAGTTCACCTTCGGGTGTTACACACAATGTCTTGAGCTCAAAGGCCCTTGTGTGATAAGAAGCAGAAATTTTAATCCTATGGGTTGAATTTCAAGGAGGACAAGAGTTTAACCCTCATTACATTTTTTTTCTTTTTGTTATATTGTGCTGATGACTTTTCAAAGAGTAGATAGAGTCTCAAGACCACTTCAGGATTTTGTTCCGATTAACAAAAACAGCAGAGCTGACAATTATTGAGACAGGAAGGAACTTGGGAGAATTTGGGAGGAGCAGATGTGCAGGTGGAATATCAGGAATTTAAATTTTGAGTTGTGTGTTAGACTTCCACGTGGGTTTGTTAAGCAGACAATTCAATTCGAATTTACAGTTCAGCCACAGATTGGAGATTTAAGTCTGATATGCAGTGAAATGAGAGCTGCATAGGTGAAGAATGGAAGATGCCCAGGGACTGAACTCTGAGGCAGGGGAGATGAGGAAGAACCAGCAAAGGAGTCTGAGAAGGTGCAGTGTGAGTGGAAAACAAGAAGTGTGATGCTCTGGAGTTCAGCAAATGGAATGGAGTATATGAAGAGGGAGGATGTCACAAATGCATTTGTTCTACTGATAGGTCTGTTCTCTTCTGGAGGCAGAGGAAATATAGCTGCTTCTCTTTCTCTCTCTCTCTCTCTTGCTTTCCTCCCTCCCCCCTTTCTTCTTCCCTCTGTTCCTTCCTCCCTTCTTCCTTTTCTCCCTTCCTTTTTTACTATTTCCTGCAACGTTGTTGGTGTGATGCAAACAAACCACAGTGGTTTTGCCTTGATGACACACTTAGGTTTAGAGTCACATTATGACAGGTTACCTTGAGTTTGGAACACAATACTTTGTCCTCCACTCTTCGATTAGACGGATGGTGAGAGTAGGTGCACTGTCAATGAACCAGGTGGGTACTGCAGCAACGCAGGTGGTGGTATGGTAAATGGGGACCCTAGCAGTCTGCCTAGGTTAAGTGTATCTCAGGTAAGTATAGAGGAGACTGGGGTCCTTCGGCTGTAGGAGATGCCTTCCCAAGGAATCAGTGATTCTGGACCCTGTGTTTTCTCAATCTGCTGGCAGTACAGTGCAATGACAGGCACACAGGGATGAATCAGAGATGCCATGCTCTCTGGGACAGAAGAAAATCAAGCCAGTAGTTGAACTGTGATAAGAGGAAAGTCATAGGTTGCTTATAGAAGTCATTTCTTATCTAGTGGTAAATCGCAGTGTGAATGGAATGATTAATCGGGAGACAAAAAAAATAAATAAAATAATAAAAAGAAGCATGACTCCATCTGTCAGTTTGCTAATGTCGTCTCACCTGGAAAAGAGTACAGCAGGGGACTGAGGGTCTGGATGGCATCGCCATCCTGCAGCTTCTCTCTTGCGGTGTTGTTCACATTCCACCTGCTAGAAAATGTTCCATTTAGGAGGATCAAGTCAAAAGAGCTGAACCCAGGGTGAAGTTATCTTAAGAGGATACTGATGCCAAGAACCAGGGAATCCGACGGTGAAGTTGTTGTAGCACAGTGTTGCGGTAAAATGTCTTGCAGTGTGATTTTTTTCTGACTTCTTCAATATGGCAGTAATGGACACTTATCATCTTGGATTCTGTACTCAAAACTGTGGCTTCTTTAATGATGTTGGGCAAACGTTTTACAGAGATCTGCTAACCAAAATCTTACCGGTTGAATGCAACTGTGAGGCCTTGGAAGAAAGGCCCGGTGGTTTACTTCTGTAAGGTTTAAAAACCATTATCTGTTGAGGAGAGTCTGACTCAAGGTGATGCCGTGTGTACCGGAGTAGAACTGTGATCTATAGGGTTTTCAAAGGTTGGTTTTTCAGAAGTAGATTTCCAGGGAGTCCACCGCTCTAGGCTGCTTTGGGTGGAGTAGTAGCTGAGCTTGTTAAGGATTAAATATAATGTTTAATTAATTATTTTTTGTTTTTCCATGTGAGAGAATAAAGTGTGCCCTTGCTATTCCATTTAACATACGAGGGGAAGTCTCTCTTCCGCTGACATTTGTAGTTTTCAAAATTTCATTTCTAATTTCTAGAATTTCATTTTTTTCCTTTAATCTGAACTATTCCTTCTTAGTTTTCAGTTTCCTGTATCTTGTATACAATCCCACTTTTCTCCCATGTTTGACTATGTAAATGTATAATTGCAAAAATTTGAAGTAGAAGCAGAACTTTTGTTTTCTGTTAATTCTGTTATGTTTATATTCGCATTCTGTTGCTATTGTTTGCAAGTGCTGTCCATATGATAGAAGGAAACCCTCCCTGAGCCTATACCGTCCTCACAACAGTTAGTGTGCTTGAGTCCGTTGCTCCGGCCACTGTGTCAACCCATTGCATTGGTGGTCCTCCTCTTTTTTGATGATCCTCTGCTTTACCAAACATGATGCTCTTCTCCAGATACTGACCCACCCTGAGAACTTGTCCTGAGTAGAAGATAATAAAGTGTTGCCATCCCCTCTCCTAAGCAGTATGCTGATTATACTTCTTTCATGACAGAGTTGTTCATTCTTCTGGCAGTCCATCATATAGCCAAAGCCAAGTGCCGTCAAGTCAGATCCGACTCATGGATCCATCATATAGTCAACATCATAATTGAAAAGTATCAATTCTCCTTTGCTCTTTCTAATCTTTATCCATCTTTTGAAGTCATATAGTATAACTGAAAAATACCATGGCTTGTGTCAGGTACATTTTCATTCTAAAAGTTACACATTTACTCTTTTTTTAAAATCACTTTAAATAGATCTTTTACAACAAATTTAATCAATGCAATGTGTTGTTTGATTTCTTGACTATAGCTCCATGGGTGGTGATAGTGTGTCCGTGTAAAATGAATTTATTGAACATTTCACTATTTTCTTCTTTTATTGTGGTGCTGTTTGTGGTCTAGTTGTGAGAATATTTTGTTTTCTTTTTTCTTGAGGGATAATCCACATAAAGGCTATAGTTTTTAATCTTCACGAATAAACCTATCAAAACGTCTGTGCTTCCAGCATGCAAATTTGCCCTAGTTTTCTTATTCTTCTGTATGTCAAGGGTCTCTGAATTTTTGGTTTTATTGTCCTGTGAAAAAATATTTGTGCTATTTCTTGAAATTTTGTGACTGATGTGCACTCTTCCAGAGAGCCTCCTATTTGTTGGCCCTACCCGTTGGTCTATCTTAAATCAACTTCAAGCTTGAAGAGTCCCACCACAGTAAGCTTACACACACCTGGGATGAATTTCCTTGAAGAGCTGGTGTGGTATCACAGCTTCACAAGCAGATTCTATAGGGTGGTTTTTTTTTTTTTGGTCCATTTCCACAATGAATCTATCGCTCTTTGGTAAGTTTTTAATTATTTTTTCACACTTCTTTTGAGAGTGGAGCCCTCCTAGACCCTACCACAACACATCATCCCACAGAATTTTCCAGAGGCTAAATTCTGGGCCTGTATTGCATTTCTCTATCCTCATAGCCCTGAAATTCAACCTTAAGTATTTGCAGTATCTTTCTTTGTTTTCTTTTTCATTTTATTTTATTTTTTTATTATGACTGAGTGAAAATGTACATTCCCATATAAATTTACATGCCCACCTGTATGCAGCTTCCACTGCTCTCCCTGTCTGGTGACAGCACACTATTCCTCTCTGCTCCATACATGTCTCATCCTCCCAAAAGTGTCCTTTCCCTTCCTCTTCACCCACTCTCCTTCCTCCAGCCAGAGGTCAGCAGGATGATATCCTATTGATGCATAGAACCATAAAGGGCATCCAATATATGGTCACTCTGCATCGCCAAGTCCAATCCATTCATGTCTAAAGAGTGGACCTTTGTTATGATTTATTCATCACCATACAACTGTCTTCAGAACGCATACTTTTTATACCCATACATTTTTATAAAACTTCAGGGAAAATTTTCTCATATTCTTCCCTTCTCTTTATTATCTTTTCCCAGTATTTGTTACTATTTTACAGAACTGTTCATTTCAGAAAACTAGTCCACCATTTATGGAACATGAATGTTTTTAAGACTGCTGATGAGTCAAAGCACAGTACATTCATTAGATTGTGTGTGTTTCGTGCAGTTTGTGATCAGCTGATAACCTAAAGATGGACAGTTTGACACATCTGGTGGTATCATGGAAGAAAAGCCTGATTGTGTGCTCTGTGAAGAATACAGGTAAGAAGACCCTGTGTGAGAGTCTGCTTGCTCTCTAACACATGGATTCTCCATGAGTCAGAGATAGGACTGACTGAACTTGAAACAATTATTCTGTAAGTTGAAAATACAACTTCTAAATCACTTATGTGACCTTTATAGTCATAAAGTAATACTCATTGTGATGCTATTTTGGCTCTTGATATAGAGAGGCTAGTGTCAGAACCCACCATCCGTGAAATATGTTTTCACATCCCTAAATGCTTTGCATAGTGCCCTCAGACCCAGGCTGACTGCTCAGATTTTATAAACAGGCCTTTGCCATGTGAGCTGAGCTGCATCAGGCAGGCAGGGCCAGCAGGATGGTGCCACAGACTCTGTTCCTCATGTCCCTCTTGCTCTGGGTCTCTGGTGAGAATGTCACCTGCTTCAAACCCTCTTGAAAAGTAGCACTGTAGAGCTGGAAAATGATTTGTAGCTCTAGTGGGAAATGATAGCTATTTGCACAATAGAACCGTTTATGTGATGATATGTAATATCACCAGGTGTTGTTCCATAAATGACATATTTTAAAGTGTGTATGAAAAATACTGTGTGCTTCTGCGTGTGTGTGTGTGTGTGTGTGTGTGTGTGTGCGTGTGTGTGCGTGTGCATGTGTGTAGTCATTATGTACTCTCATTGCAGGTGCCAGGGGGGACATCGTGATGACCCAGTCCCCAGCCTCTCTGGCTGCGTCTCTGGGAGAAACTGTCACCATCAATTGCAAGTCCAGTGAGAGTCTTTTATATGGCTCTTACAACCGCTTAGCCTGGCACCAGCATAAACCAGGACAAGCTCCTAAGCTCCTTATCTATGATGCATCTTTCCGGGCATCTGGGGTCCCAGACCGGTTCACTGGCAGTGGGTCTGGGACAGACTACACTCTCACCATCAGCAAAGTAGAGGCTGAAGATGGAGGAGCTTATTACTGTCAGCAGGGTAGAAGTGCTCCTCCCACACTGCTTCAGCCTCGAACACAAACCTCCTCCCCAGGGCTGCAGGCCTGTGAGTCTTCAGCCCAGCTGCTTCCTTTCAGCTCAGCCCTGAATACGCAGGCTTCCCCAATCTGCCCCAAATGCCACATCATTTCACAAGTTTTTAGAATATTTATAAATCCAAGAACAACATTAAGGGATGCAGCATCTTCTGAAACCCATTACGGGGTAAATTATAAGAGAAAAATTGTTCTACAGACATTGCTTGGAGTTTTCCTGCCACAAATCTGTGTGTTTCATATGGAGAGATCGTGTAAACCACATGGAGAATTTTCCAGCTGCTGACGATCACTGAGTCGTACAAAAACTTTGGGATCGTCTACTCTCCTGAAGGTTGATGGTAGATGGCTGGAACCCACTCAGTGGTGCTGCAGAAGTAAGGCCTGGCGCTCTGCTTCCACGTGGACCCCAGCCCAGAGAATCCTATGGAGCTCAGTTCTTCTCTGTGGTTCGTGTGGTTGCTGTGAGGTCGCGTCAACTCTAATACAGCACCCGTGGATTTGGTTGATTACAGCTCCTAGCAACAGAAACATATCTTTTGAAGAGCACTTACTGAAACTACTTCTGTAGGAACTGTACTAATGTTCAATTCATAGAGTTAAAAATGCTTGCGAACAGAAGGGCAGCAGCAGGAGTTTTTGGTATCCAATGTTCCATGACTGATGCCCAGTCACGGTGGAATCAGAAAGACCAGCACTATCTACCTGCGGTGATGGTGAGATCACAGGCCGTTTCTTTCTCTGGTTTATCACGGACGGTGTAAAGGCCAGTCAGTTGCCTGTACATGTCTGCAATGTGTTGCCTAGACTTTAAATAAATTTATAAATCATCTGACAATGACTTCATCTTCTTTTTTAGGTTATATTTTGTTAGTTTCTGTTGTTTGCAACCTAAAGCTCTGGCTGAAATGCATATTTCTGTATTTGACAGTTTGATCTTCATCAAACATTATTTCCCTTGACTATTTATGGTTATAGCAACCATTTTACATTTTTAATTTCTGGAGCTGAGAACAAACAAACAAACAAACAAACAAAACTCCTCATTACTATATGGTACAAAGTTATGCTGTATTTGTAAGTGACCGTAATGGAATTGATGTTTTCTTCATTTGTTCTCTTTTCATTATACATTAATTGAGACTGTATTACGTGGGTTACTCCTCTGGTTATTAGTGTTTTATTAATGGTAACCAACTTAAGATGCAAGACTTGCTCTCAGGATCATAAGTAGAAATGATAAAGACATTGATAAAAGAATGTGGCAAGAAAAAGTTTAATTTAAAACCTAGGTGCCCAACAGGGGATGAATGGATACACAAAATGTTATATATTCTTATATATTCACACCTTAGGCTATTATGCAGCAGTAAAGAATAATGATGAATTTAGAAATTCCTTACAACATGAAGGAATCTGGAAGGTATTATGGTGAATGAAGTTAATTGTTCACAAAAGGACAAGTTTTGCATATGACCACTATTATAAGGTCTCAAGAAAAGTTTTAAATGCAGAAGAAAATAATCTTTGAGGGTTTCGAGAGTGGGAGAAAGGATTTTACTTTTAAAAATAGAAAAACAAATTCAGAAAAAAAGGTCCATTTGAGGTGGAAGATACATATATGAGGCCAGTCAAAAAGGGACTTCTAAGTGTTTCTACTTTCCAATTCCTGGGGAATGATGGGTAACAGGTGAGTACAGCTGCATGGTTGCCACCACTAGCTGAATTTGACACTTACGTCAGGTTGCTGGTCTCCAGTAATATTGTCAAACCATCACTATTACTCTCCGGATCAGAAGAGTAGGTTTTAGATTTTGAGTGGGTGCATACATGGTAGTGTGGACACTGTAGCTCATTGGGTCCTAACGGGGTGTCAGGTGAGGGATAGTTGAGATGAATTCTTAAGAGGTGCCTTATTTCTAATCTTCGTCTAGGTATTGGAGGCAGGGACAGGGCTGGGTGATGTGGAGTGGGGTTCGTATCATGGTCTGTCATCCAGCTGGGAGACTGGGGTATGAACCTTCCATCACCTCCTAGCAGGACGGTCAGAAGAGGGCCAGTGTGTTCCTTCAACTAGTAGATGCGGGTCCCCAGAAACTTCTTGTTTTGTGAAATCAGCAATGGGGACGTGCCCCCTACCAAGTGTGAAGGAAGGCCATCTGGAATCCAGTTAGGAGGAAGACGTGCTGATCCACTCTCTAATGCTCACTACTCACCCTGGAAATCAGGGAGTGCTGCTCATGCTTATATCTGACTCTGAATCTTGACTTTTTCCCTGCTCTTTTGACTGTAGACTGTCTGGAATTCTTGCTGTCTATTTTGTGTTATCCTTCCTTCCGTCTGGAACCTGATCCACTCACCTTGCTTCCGTCTGGTGTGTTTATATAGTTACTCCACCTTTGATGGGAATGCATGAAGTTGGTCTCCTGTGCTTCTAACCCAAGGTCACTAATAGCTTTGTCTTCAGATGGCCACATTGAATTGCAATGGTGGTTAGAGCCCCCTCACTCCTTTCTGCTCCTGATTTGCTGCTTTGGTTGTATTTTTTCTAAGAAGGTGTTCACCTCAATCCTTATCCTTCCTTTTTCGATGACTAGGGTTCTAGAATTGTTCTCTGAATGTTGTTCTTGTTTTCTCAGGCTTTTGTGTAAAGGGAAAATGTGTTTCACCTGAAAAATCCACCGTCTTTGCTTAACTTTGACCTTTTGCTTTCTTCGTTTATGATGTCTCTGATGTCATCCTGCAACTATCTGGTCTCTAGTCGTTAGTGTTCAGCATATCAGATCTATTCTTTGCCAGCCAAGTGCCGTCAAGTCGGATCTGACTCATGGTGACCCTAGTGGCCAGGATAGAACTGACCCCCAAAGTATTCAAGGAGCGCCTGGTGGATTTGAACTGCCAACCTTGTGATTAGCAGTGGTAGCACTTAATCCTCTACACCACCAGGGCTTAATCTTTAGATGCTGTATTAATTCAGGCAGTATATATATTCAAGGTCTTATTTGGGGTGTCATGGACTTGTTAGAATTTTCTTCAGCACCTGCTTGAGCCTGCGTGTGAACAATTGAAGCCATGTTTCACCGTTGGCTCCTGGCCTTGTCCTGTATGAGGATATTGATGTTCTCCGTCATCGCTTTTCACAAATGTAGTCAATCTGATTCCTGTGCATGAAAACTGGCACTTTTCAAGTGTGTATTTATTGTTCATGTTGTTGAAAAATGTATTTCTGATGAATAAGTCTTCAACATTGCAGAATTCTATGATGTATTATTGTATACCTTTTATATTTTTGAAGATTGTGTTTTCCACTTATTGATGCTTCATTTTTGTTTTCTACTTTTGAATTCCAGTCATCAGAAATTGTCAGTGGACATTGATTACATGGTTAATTTATGACAGTGTAGTATTTTGTAAATAGCTTCATTTCCTTCTTCTTTAACGTTTGTCATTGTTACACAAATTTAAATAATCTTGCATTAACTGCTCTTCCTTGTAATTGCATGGTCATCACCCATCACTGACAATGGTGTCCTTCAGGATAGATCTTGAAATCATCAGAAGGCTTAGGTACTCGTGTCACCATTCACACTGCACGCACAGGATCACGAGACTTACCCAAAGTCTGTTTCTCAACCTTAAAAAAGTGAGTCACTGTGGGTCTGGGCACAGCTTCGTATATTCAAGTTGTTTCTCCCTTCACCTCCTTTGGAAGTTGGCCAGTGTCTGCTGAGAGAATGAGGTTGTGGCTAGTGACCAGAGCTGCTTCGAGAAATTGGGCAGCCAAAGTTTGAAGCAGAATAAAGGTCTCATCTGGGTCTCCGAATGCAGAATCTGAGGAGTGTAGACTCTGACCTGGGTGACTCCTCTAGTCAAGTGAGAGCTAGCAGGCCTTTGAGAAACAGAAAGGATAATTTGTTGTGAGACAGAGAAACAAGAAACTCAGAGACTGACTCTCAAATCCAAGTCCTTAAGGTTGGGGATTTTAGGGCACTTATAAAGCTTGAGATAAGGAACTTAGGAACACTTCATGAAGTTTCTATGTATTGTAGGGTCATGACAATGAACTACTGAACAAGCGTAAGTGTGCAGTAGGGGCACGGTGTGTCTGCTGGAACGTTTGGTGGGGAGGGTTATGGTGCGTAAAGTTTATCTGAGGACAACTGGATGGCTTATTGCTCATGTCCCAGTGAGTCAGGTGTGCAGGCCACAGTAAGTAATGAAGCCACTTTGAGCTGAGGAGCTGTAAGATAACCCTGGGGTGTTGCATCCAATGTCTTATCTGGAGCTCAGAGGCTCTTGTGTGATGAGAAGCAGACCTTGTAATCCTTTTGGTTACATTTCAAAAGGGAAAATAGCTTAACCCTTTGGGTTACATTGTACTAATTATTGTTCGGTGACTATGTAAAGCATCAAGGTGGCTTCAAGATTTTGCTCTGGTCAACTAAGAGGGTAGAGTTTTGACACACAGACAGGAGAGAACTTGGGAGGCTTTGGGAGGAATGGATGTGGTGAGAAAAGAAATTTTAAGTTTGAGCTGTGTATTAGACTTCTGCGTGAGTTTATTAAGTACACAATTCAATTTAAATTTGCAGTCCAGCCACAGATTGGAGATTTAAGTCTTATACACAACGAAGTGAGTGCCACAGAGATGAAGAATAAAAGATGCCCAGGGACTGAGCTCTGATGCAGGGGACACGAGGAAGTACCAGCAAAGGAGTCTAAGAAGGAGCAGTGTGGAAGGAAGACAAAAAGTGTGATGCCCTGGAGTTCAGAGAATGGGCTGTATTAAGGCGGAGGGTGTCACCAATGTGTTTAATACTACTGCCAGGTCTGTTCTCTTCTGAAGCCAGAGAAAGTACAGCTGCCTGCCTTCCTTCCTTCCTTCCTTCCTTCTTTCCTCCCTTCTTCCCTTCCTCCCTTCCTCCCTTCCTCCCTTCCTCCCTCCTTCCCTCCCTCCCTTCCTCCCTTCCTCCCTTCCTCCCTTCCTTTTTCTTCCTTCCTTCTTTTCATTTTTGCTATTTAATACCAATTTTTGGTGCGATCAAAACAAACAGCCTTTGGTGATTCTGTCTTGGTGAGACATTTTTGTTTGGGGTCACATTGTCATGACACATTACCTTGAGTTTGGAATACAGCAATTTATTCCATATTCTTTGATCGTGCCAGTAGTGGGAGTGAAGCTGGATTCAGATCTGCAGTTTCTGACACAGGTGTGTGCTTCATCAGCATGGGTGGAAGTGTGATGAAAGTGGACCTTAGCAGTCTCCCTAGGTTAAGTGGTATCCGAGTTCAGTGTGGAGGAGACTCTGGTCCTTCAGCTGAAGAGCACTCTCAAGGAATCAAAGGTTCCGGGAGACTGTGTTTTTGCCATCTAGTGGCAGAATCCTGTAATGACAGGCACACAGGGATGATGCAGAGATGTGCCATCGGGGATAGAAGAAAATCAAGCCAATAGTCAAACTGTGGTAAGTGGAAAGGCCTGTGCCGTTTGTACCAGTTATTTCATATCTCATGCTAAAACTGTAGAGGTGAATAACTTTGGTGATCACTCCGGACTGAAAAAACACCTCCAACTCTAGGTATGCATATATTCTGTCTCTCACCAGAAACAGAGTAGAGCAGGAGTCTGAGGATCTGGATGATATCACCATCCTGCAGCTTCTCTCCTGTGTCATATTGCTCAGGTTCCATAAAAGACCCCACTTATGAGGCTCAGGACAGAGGGCAGAGCCCAGAGTGAAGTTGGTTCAAGGGAAAGTCTATGCCAAGAACCATGGAGTTTAATGCTGAAATAAAATGTCTTGTAAGGCGATTTTTCTGTCTTCTTTAATACAGCAATAATGGACACTTACTGTTTTGTATTCTCTGCCATGAGTCGGCTCCGACTCGACGGCACTTGGCTTGGCTTGGCTACTCAAACCCAGGATTTACCTAATTTATCTAATGATGCAGAGCAAATGTTTTGTGCTGATCTGGAAACCAGAAAGTTTTGGCTGTGGGGCCCTGGAAGAAAGACCTGATGATTTGCTTCTGTGAAACCAAACACCGTTATCCGTTTACTTGATTCTAACTTAAGGTGATCCCACATGTTTCAGAGCAGAACTGGGATTTATAGGATTTTTCAGTGGTTGGATTTTCAGAAGTAGATTTTCAAGGATTCTCTGCTCACCCCAACTCCGGGCCCTTTTCATAGAGTAGGTACTGCGCTTTCTAACCATTAAACATAATTTTTAATTAATTAATTGTTATTGCATCATGTGCAAAGTTAAATCATGCCCTTGTTATTTTGCCTAATCTATAAATCTCTTCTAAAAATTGTATTTCTAATTTCTAGGAATTCAGTATTTTTTTTTCCTTCAATCTGGAGTGTTCTCTTTTTAGTTTCCTGTGCCTTGTCTGGAAACTCAGGAGGTGTCGTGATTAAGTGATACGACTAGTAACCAAAGGTACCAGTTCGAGGCACTCCCTGGAAACTCTACGAGGTGGTTCTATTCTGCCCTATAGGGTCACTGTTGCTAGGAATCCACTCGGTAGCCGTGGTTTGATTTGAGTACCTTGTGTACAATCTCAGCTTTATCCTATATTTGATTAAATAAATTTGTAAATGTCAAAATTTGAAGTAGAAGCAGAATTCTGTTTTTTTGCATCACATCTGTATTCACATCCTGTTGGTATTGTTTGCAGGCGCTATCCAGCCGGTCCTGACTCATAGCACGACAGGAGGAAACCCTCTCTGGACCATCTTCACGATAGTTAGTAAGCTTGAGCCCATTGCTACACTATAAAAATTCATCATCTCATTGAGGGTCTTCCACTTTTTGAATGATCTGCTACCTTACCAGACATGATGTCCGTCTCCAGAGACTGGCTGCTCCTGATAACATGTCCAAAGTTAAAGATAATGAAATGTTGCCATTCCGCTTTCTAAGAAGTATGCTGATTATACTTCTTCCAAGGCAGAATTGTTTGTTCTTCCGGCAACTCATCATACAGCCAACGTTATAACTGAAAGGTATCAATTCTTCTTTAGTCTTTCTAACCATTATCCAGCTTTCCTAATCATATAATATGATTGAAAACACAATGGCTTGTGTCACACACTTTTTTTCACACAAAATCTGACAGTTCTACTCCTTTTTTTTTTCTTTTTTAAAATCCCTTTAAATAGGTCTTTGGCAGCAAATTTGCCCAACTTACATGCTTGAATTCTTGGCTAGAGCTCCATAGGTTTTGATTGTGCACCCAAATAAAATGAGTTTATTGAACATTTTGATATTTTCTCCCTTTATTGTGATGTTGCTTTGTAATACAGTTCTGAAGATACTTGTTTTCTTTTTTCTTTTTTTTTTAGGTACCATCCACACTGAGGGCTATAGTTTTTAGTCTCCATCAGTGAGCCTATCAAACCATCTGTGCTTTTATTGTGCAAAGTTGTCCTAGTTTTCTCGTGTGTCAAAGATCTCTGAATTTTTCATTGTATATTTCCCTTGAAAAAGTATTTGTGACATTTTTTGAAGTTGTGTGATGAATGTGTTCTCTTCCTGAGAGGCTCCTATTGGTTGGCTCTACCAGTTGGTCTACCTTAAACCAACTTCAAGATTGGAGAGTTCCAGGCAGAGCAAGCTCATGCATGCCTGGAATGAATCTCCTTGAAGAGTTGGTGTGATATCACACTTTCACAAGGAAATTCTTTTTTTTGTTCTTTTTTAGTCCATTTCCACAATGAATCTAGAACTCTCTAATCTGTTTCTAGTTGACGTGTAACACTTCTTTTGAGAACAGAGCCCTCCTGGATGCTAGCACAGCACATTGTCCCACAGAACATTCCAGAGGGCTAAATTCTGGGCCCATCTTCCATTTCTCTAGCCATTGCATAGCCCTGGAATTCAACGTTAAACATTTGCAGTATCTTTAAAGTATCCTTCAGCATAAAGCTGTCTTTAGAACTCATTCAACTTCTAGCTATACTTTTTTATAAAACCTAAGGCAAGAATTTCCCATATTCTTCCCTTTCCTTTATTATCTTCCCCCAGTATGTTTTCCTATTTTACCACATTGTTAACTTGAGGAAACTAGATCATCATTTATGGAACATGAACTCATTTAAGACTGCATGTGAGTCAAAGCAGAGACCATTCATAAGATCATGGATGCTTTGTGCAGTTTGGGATTGGCTGCTATCCTAAAGCTGGGCTGTTTGAACACACCCAGAGGTATCACGGAAGAAAAACCTGGTTGTGTCCTTTATAAGGAATAAGGCAAGAAAACCCTGTGTAGGAGTTCTGTAACACAAGGATTCTTCATAAGTTGGAGTCAGCCTCGGCCTCAACTGAAGTGCAAACAGGTTTTTATGGGGCTTTTTGGGTTTTTTTCTTTCATTCTAAGTTGATAATACAACCTATAAGTCACTACTTTGACTTTTCTAGTCAAACGATTGTACTCTTTGGGATAGTATTTTTGGCTGTTGATATAGAGAGGTTAGTTTCACAATTCACCATCCATGAAATTTGCTTTAACTTCACTGGCTGCTTTGCATAGACCCCTCCAGGCACAGGCTGAGTGTTCAGACTTTATAAACAGGCCCTTTGCCATGTGAGCTGAGCTGCATCAGGCAGGCAGGGGCAGCAGGATGGTGCCACAGACTCTGTTTCTCGTGTTCCTGTTTATCTGTGCCTCTGGTGAGAACATAAACCACTTTGCTCTCTCTTGAGAAGTAGCTTTGTGGAACTGAAAAATAATTTAAGCTATAGTGGGAAACGATGGATATTTACACAATGGAGCCAATTTTGTGCTGATATGTCATTTATCACTAGGTGTTATTGCATAAATGATATATTAATGTATGTATGACATACACTATATATATGTATATGTATATATTTCTAAGTCTGAATGTGCGGTTACTTTCTACTCTCACTGTAGGTGTCAGTGGGGACATTGTGATGACCCAGTCTCCAGCTTCTCTGGCTGCGTCTCCAGGAGAAACTGTCACCATCAACTGCAAGTCCAGTGAGAGTCTCTTATATAACTCCTACAACCGCTTAGCCTGGTACCAGCAGAAACCAGGACAGGCTCCTAAGCGCCTCATTTATGATGCATCTTACCGGGCATCTGGTGTCCGTGATCGGTTCAGTGGCAGTGGATCTGGGACAGGCTACACTCTCACCATCGGCAGAGTAGAGACTGAAGACAGGGCCATTTATTACTGTCAGCAGTATAAAAGCACTCCTCCCACAGTGCTTCAGCCTTGAACATAAACTTCCTCCTCTGGGCTGTAGGTCTGTGAGTCTTTGGTCCCAGCTGCTTCCTTTCTGCTCAGCCCTGAACGTGCAGGCTTCCTTAGTCTGCCCCAAAGGCCACATCTACTCAAGAATCCTTAGAGTGTTTGTAGGTCCCAAAAAGAAATTAAGGGATGTGGTTTCTTCTGGCTCTCCTTATGAAGTAAATTATAGAAGAGAAACATTCCAAAGACCTTCAACAGTCTTTGTGAGGAGTTTTTGTATCAGAGTAACTTGCACGTTTCACTTGGATAGATCACGTGACTGATAATGGAGAATTTTCCAGTGAGCTGTACCACTTGAAGATCAGTTTTCTCTTCTCTGTGCCATCTGGACTGAAACATTTGCATTTTAATACCTTCCTGTCCTGGACTTTTTCTTTTCTCTGCAATTACCCCTCAAAACTCTCGAGCTAATCTAATCTTAAACATGGGCCTGTACACATTTAAAATCTCCTTCGCAGAAGTTAGTATTCCTTTCTTACCTTCTCTGAGTGTGAATCCTGTTGTCTGGCCCAGCCCCCTGGTCAGTGCCAGTGAAGGTGTTGTCCTTTCCTGCCCACCCATCTCACCGCACTTCCCTCCTGTGTCCATTTCTTTCCGTGAATCTCCTTCTTTCAAAGGCCAGTCTCTAGTTTAACCCTGCTTCCTCAGAAATACATGACAGGTTTCCCCTGTTCATTCTTTAGTCGTCAATTCTTCTTTAAATTTATCACTTGAGTATAGAGATTAATTTAGTGGCTGAAGGTATTCAAGATACTTTTTGTGACTTGCCATATTGTCAGCCTCTGGCTTGTGATCAAGCAATGCGCAATGGGATCTGACTGCTGTGATACACAAGAGTTTTGTGGCTGATTTTTCACAAGTAGATCACCAGACTTTTCCTTCTAGTCTGTCTTATTCTGCAAGAGCTGCTGAAACCTGTTCAACTTGTCAATAACTGTCACAGAGGACATGTGGTAAATGAGCCCCATAGGTCCGTGCTCAGATTTATGATGATGCCAGCCTGAGTAGCATTTCCAGTCAGTTTTGATGAGACTGTGACTGGTCTTTCGGTTAACGGAGTTTTTCTCTCCTGAGAAGGGAGTCAGAGGCTGTAGCACCTCCGAAGCAGGATCTGTTCTCTGCAATCTAAAATGACGGGCACCCGAGGATGAGGCAGAGATGCTGTGCAATGAGGAAGAAAAGGAAAATCAAAGCAAAAGGATCTCCAACCGGGACAAGATGACAGGCCTGTGTGGTTCACGGCATTTATTTCGTATCTCGTTTCAGATGGTAAACCTATCTGAGCAGGAGGTTCACTCCGGAAAGAAACTCCATGCCTAGGTTCCATTTCACCTGGGACACATCAGAGAGGGAAGCTGAGCATCTATAAGCAGCTGCTAATCTGAAATTTGTCTTTGTGTGATATTGCTCAGACTCCACCTCAAAGGCAAAGCTCCCTCACTTTGTGTGTGTGTGTGTGTGTGTGAATTTTTTATTTTGTGTTTGTCATCCTTGGGAATAGACACAGCAAAACATATACCAATTCAGAAGTTTCCAGCGTCTTTTGTGATGCTCATGTCATCAGGGCTGAGCTGAGGGATGGATGTGTGGTAAAGGACGTTTGTGTAAAGAATCGTGGAGTACATGGGTAAAATTCTTAGCATAAGCTTCAGGTTAAAAATTTTGTAATCTCTGCTATTCCTTATTTTTTGAAGATGGCAGCACTATTATAATATGGCAAATGTTTTTTGTGGATTTTCTGATGAAAATAGCTGTGTTTTACTTTCCCTCCTCTAGTTGCTGAAGATCCCAGAGTGGTACCAAATTTGGGGCTCTACTACTCTCCTAAAGTTTGATAGTTGGAACCCACTCAGCGATGCTGCAGAAGAAAGACCTAGTGATATGCTTCCCTGAAGACCACAGCCCAGAAACTCCTGCGGAGCTCAGTTCTGCTCCGTGATTCGTACGGTTGCTGTGAGTTGGAATCAACTCAAATGCTATGGGTTTGGGTTTGGTCGGTTACAGCTCCTAGGAATGGAAACATTTCCTTGAAGAGCACTTGCTGAAACTGTTCCTGTAGAAACTGTACTAATGCTCAATTGACAGAGTGAAAAATATTTGCAAACAGGATGTCAGTAGCAAAGGCTTTCAAACTCCAGTATCCCACAACTCGTGTCCAGTCGTAGTACAATCAGAAAGACTATCCACTGTCTACCTGTGGTGAGAGCAGAATCACAAACCATTTCTTTCTCTGATTTATCACGGACAGTGTTAACGCCAGTTAGTTTCCTGTACATTCTATAACTTGTTGCCTAGACTTTCCATTAAATCTGCAGATCATCTGATAATCATTTCATTTTCTTTTTGGGTTGCACTTTGTTAGTTTCTATTGTTTACAAACAAACCCTCTGACTGAAAAAAAAATTCCATATTTGACAGTGTTAGACCTTCATCAGAGGTTTTTCCTCTTCAGTATTTATGGTTACATCAAACATTTTTTGTTTCTAATTTCTGGAGTTAAAAAAAAAAGTTAAAAACTTCATTATTATATTGCTTAAAGTTATATTATATATGTAAGTGACCTTGAGGGAACTGATGCTTTTCTTCCTTTACTATCTTTTCATCATGTATTAATGGAGATTTTATTACATGATAATTCATCTTCTGTTAGTGTTATATTAATGGTGGTAACCAACTTAAAATGCAAGCCTTGCTCTGAGGAGTGTAAGTGCAAAGGATAAAGACATTGATAAAAGAATGACATACAAAAAAAATGTTAAATTTGATACCTAGGTGCCCAACAACAGACGAGTAGATAAACAAACTATGTTATATTCACACTGAAGGACAGTATGCAATCATAAAGAATAAGAATGAATTTAGAGACATCTCAAAACATGAGGTAATCTGGAAGTCAGTATGCTGAATGAATCAGTCATTTGCAAAATGACAAGTCTTATGTAAGGTCACTATTATAAGGGCTGAAGTTTTAAGCACGAGAGAAAACAATCTTTGAGCGTTTTGAATGTAACGAGGGAGAGAGAATGATTTTAACAAAAATAGATGAATAAATAAGCGTTAATTTGAGACAGAAGGTATATATACATGAGGGCAGTTAGGAGGAGTCCTTTAAGCGTTTCTACATACCAGGCTGGTGGGGAGGGAAGGGTGACAGGTGAGCACAGGTGCATGGTTGCCACCTATGCTTAGATCTCACACTCTGGGTAGGTTCCTGGTCTCCACTAATGTAGTGAAACCATCCCCATTACTCTCCAGATCAGGAGAGTGGGTTTTAGATTTTGAGTGTGTGCGTACATGGTAGTATGGCCATGATAGCTCATTGGGTCCTCCAGGCATGTTGTCGGAGTGACAGTTTGGTTGAGTGCTTAAGAGCTCCCTCACTGCTGCTTTTCTTCTGGGTGGAGGAGGCAAGGACGGAGCTGGGTAAAGTAGAGTGGTACTGGTATCATGGTCTTTCATCAAGTGGGGAGGCTGGGGTATGGAACTTTTCACGGCTTCCTAACAGAATGGTGTGGGGAGAGGCAGTGTACTCCTTCAACTAGGAGATTTGGGTCCCCAGAAACTTCTTGTTTTGTGAAATCAGCAATGAGGACTTGCACCCTACCAAGTGTGAGAGAAGGCTGTCTGGAATTCAGTCAGGAGGGAGATCTGCTGATTCTCTGCTGATCCACTGTCTGATGCTCACCACTCACCCTGGATCAGGGATTGTTGCTCATGATTATATCTGACCCGGAATCTTGACGCCTTCTCTGTTCTGTAGATGGCAGGGAAACTAGAATTTTGCTCCCTATTTTGTGTTATCCTTCCTTAGATCTGAATCACGATGCACCCCCCTCTTTTGCCTCTGATCCATTTATATAGTTACTCTGTCTTTTATAGGAATGCCCTGAAGTGCTTTTCTGTGCTTCTAACACAAGGTCACTAATGGGTTTGTCTTAAGATGGTCACGTTGAGTCGGACGGCTGTCAGGGTGTTACACAGAGTGTCTAATCTGAAGCTCAAAGGCCTTTGTGTGATGGAAGGCAGAAATTTTAATCCCGTCAGTTACATTTCAAAAGGGGTGACAGTTTAATCCTTTTGGTTGCAATGTGCTGATGATTTTTCAAAGAGTAGATGAAGTATCAAGATGACTTCAAAATTTTGCTCTGGTTAACTAAAAAGGCAGAGTTGACAATTATTCAAATACGGAAGACCTTGAGAGGATGTGGGAGGAGTGGATGTGGGGAGGAAAACAAATTCTAAATAGAAGTTATGGATTAGAATTCCATGTGTGGTTGTTAAGTAGACAACTGAATCTGAATTTGCAGTTCTGCCAGGTACTGGAAATATAAGTCTGATATGCAATGAAATGAGTAGTGCATAGATGAAGTATAAAAGATGCCCAGAGACTCAACTCTTGGCAGGAGAGATGAAGCAGAACCAGCAAAGGAGTTTGAGAAGGAGCAATGCAGATAGAATTGAAGAAATATGATATCCTGAAGCCCAGAGAATGGATTGTATTAAGCAGGAGGGTGTCACCAATGTGTTTAATGCTACCTGATAGGTCTCCTCTCTTCTGAGACCAGAGGAAGTACAGCAGCAGTTTTTGTTTGTTTATTTGTTTTTAACTACTTCTTGCCAACTTTTTGGTGTGATCAAAACAAACATACTGCAGCAGTTTCTTTGACACATACTTCTCCTGCTTCTGCCTTGGTGAGGTATTTATGTTTGGGATCATCTTATTACGACAGTTGACTTTGAGTTTGGAACACAGTTGTCTGTTCTACACTCTTTGATCATGCTGATGGTGAGAGTGAAGCTGGCTTCAGATCCCCTGTCACGTGAAGCAGGTGATACCTTATCCATGAGGGTAGAAGTCTGTCTAGGTTAAGTGGCTTCTCCAGTCAGTGTGTAGAGGAGACTCTGGTCCTGCAGCTGAAGGAGATTCCCCCGCAAGAAACAGGGGCTCTGGAAACTGATTTTCTCCATCTGCTGGCAGTATCCTGCAGTGACAGGCAGACAAGAATGACGCAGAGATAATGTGCCATCAGGGATAGAAGAAAACCAAGCTCTTAGTCAAAGTGTGGTAAGTTAAAGGTCTGTGTTGCTTGTAGCAATTATTTCATACCTCATGTTAAAATTGTATAGATAAATGGAAGGATTACTCTGGAGAAAAAAGTCTTCATCTCTAGGCTTGCAAGTATTCTTTCACCTGGAACAGAGTAGAGTAGGAGCCTTAGGACTTGAATGGTGTAAGTATCAAGCAGCTTCTCTCCGGTGTGATGTTGCTCGTGTTTCACCCTCTGGAAAGGATCCCATTTATCAGGCTCTGATCAGAGGGTAGAGCTCAAGGTGAGGTGATCTCAAGGGGACATTTATGCCAAGAACCAGGGAGTATAGTCATGGAATTCTTGGGTTGCAGTGTTGCAGTAAAATATGTTGTAGGGTGACTTTTTCTGACTTCTTGCATATGGCAGTGATGGACAATTTTTGCTTGGATCTCTACTGAAAAACGTGATCTATCTAGTTTGTCTAATGATGTGGAGCAAAGGTTTTGTGCTAGTCTGCTAACCAAAAGATTCTCAGTTGAATCCAGCAGTGGTATCTTGGAAAAATGCCTCATAATCTACTTCTGTCAGATTAAAAACAATTATTTGTTAAATTGATTGTCACTTATGGTGATCTCATGTGTATCAGAACTGTGACTTTACAGGATTTGCAATGGGTGGCTTTTCAGAATTAGACTGTCAAAGGTTCCCCACCTCACTGCCCATAAGGCCACTTTTGGTGGAGTGGGAGCTGAGCTTGTTAAGGATTCAACACAATGCTTTGTTAATTAGTTTTTGTTGTTGTTTCATGTGAGAGGGTAAACCATGCCCTTGTTATTCCATCTAACCTACATGGGGAAGTCTCTCTTCCACTGACTTTTATAATTTTGGAAAACTTACCTGTAATTTCAGTGAACTCAGTTGTTTTGTTTTGATTTTTTCTCGGATATGAAGCCAAGCCAGGTGCCGTCGAGTCTGAAGTGTTCCCTTTTTAGTTTCCTGTGTACCCTGTATGGAAACCCTGGTGACATAATTATTAAATGCTAAAGCTGCCAGGCACTCCTTGGAAACTCTGTGATGCAGTTCTACTCTGTACTATGTGTTCACTGTGAATCAGAATCTACCTGACAGCAGTCAGTTTGGTTTGGGTACCTTGCATACAATCTCAATTTTATTCTGTATTTGATTAAATAAATTTGTAAATGCCAAAATTTGAAGGGGGAACAGATCTTCTGTTTCCTGTTATACCTGTTACATCACATTTGTGTTCTCAGCCTATTGTTACTGTTTTCAGGGGCTGTCCGGCCAATTCCAACTCCCAGTGGCCCTGTGTATAACAGAAGGAAACCCTTTCTCGACCTCTACCTCCCTCATGGTAGTCAGTGTGCTTGAGCCCATTGCTGCAGCCACTGTCTCAGTCTACCATCTCATTGGTGGTGTTCTGCTTTTTTGATGATCCTCTACCAAACATGATATCCTCCTCTAGGGACTGGCCCCTTCTGGTAACATATCTCGAGTACAAGATAATGAAGACTTGCCGTCCTCCCTTCTAAAGCAGTTATGCTCCATGTACTTTTTCCAGGACAGAATTGTTCATCCTTCTGGCTGTCCATGATATATTCGACACTATAATTGAAAGGTATCAATTCATCTTTGGTGTTTCTAATCATTATCCAGCCTTCCGCATCACGTAATGTGATTGAAAATATGGTGGCTTGTCTCACAAACATCTTCATCCTAAAAGTGGAGCTTTTACTTTCTTTAAGTGATCTTTTGCAGCATATTTGCCCAGTATAATATGTCATTTGATTTCTTGACTATAGCTCCGTGGGTGTTGCTTGTGGGTGCAAGTAAAATGAACTTATTGAACATTTCAATAGTTTCTCCTTTTAAGGCAATGTTGCTTTGTGGTATAGTTGTAAAGAGATTTGTTTTCTTTTTTGTTTTGGTATAATCCATACTGAAGGCTATAGCACTTCATCAGTAAGTCTTTTGAATCCTCTGTGCTTTTAGTATGTAAGCCAAAGTCAAAAGGGTGTCCTAATTATCTTCTTTTCTATTACGTCAAGGGTCTCTGAATTTTTGGTTGTATTGGCCCTCGAAATGATATTTCAGAGGTTTCTTGAAGTTTTATGATGGACTGTCGTCTTCCAGAAGGGCTTCTAATTGTGGGCCCTACCAATTGGTCTACCTTAAACCAAGTTAGATTTGAAGAGGTCCTGGCACAGCAAACTCATGTATACCTAGAGTGAATTTCTTTGAAGAGTTGCTGTGATGCCACAACTTTACAAAGTAATTCTGTTTTTTGTTTGTTTGTTTGTTTTTGTGTTTTGATACTTTTCCATAATGAATCTAGAGCTCTCCAATCCGTTTCTGATTGTTGTTTCACACTTGTTTTGAGAGTGGAGCCCTCCTGGACCCAAGTGCAATACCGTATCCTGCAGAACTTTCCACAGGCCTAGACTTAGGGCCTGTCTTCCATTACTCTAGACCTTGTGTAGTCTTGGGGTGGAACCAGTTATGTGCTGATATGTAATATCACTAGATGTTGTTGCATAAATGGTATATTTTTATGGTTTTATGTATGAAAAAGACTGTGTGTGTGTGTGTGTGTGTGTGTGTGTGTGTGTGTGTGTGTGTGTGTAGTCATTTTCTACTCTCATTGCAGATGTCAGTGGGGACATCGTGATGACCCAGTCTCCAGCTTCTCTGGCTGCATCTCTGGGAGAAACCGTCACCATCAATTGCAATCCAATGAGAGTCTTTTATGTGACTCCTACAACCACTTAGCCTGGTATCAGCAGAAGCCAGGACAGGCTCCTAAGCTCCTCATCTATGATGCATCTTACCAGGCATCTAGTGTCCCTGCCTGGTTCAGTGTCAGTGGGTATGGGACAGGCTACACTCTCACCATCAGCAAAGTAGAGACTGAAGACAAGGCAGTTTATCACTGCCAGCAACATAAAAGCACTCCTCCCACAAGCGTTTCAGCCTCGAACACAAACCTCTTCCCTAGGGCTACAGGCCTGTGAGTCTTGGGTACCAGCTGCTTCCTTTCTGCTTGGCCTTGAACATGCAGGCTTCCTCAATCTTCCCTAAAGGCTACTTCTCATGAATTCTTAGAGCACTTGTATGTTCCAAAAGAAAAGTAAGGGATATAGTTTCTTCTGCATCTCCTTATGAGGTAAATCATAGATGAAAAAATACTCTAAAAATCTGCAACAGTCTTTGTCAAAAGTTTTTATATCAGCGTAACCTACGTGTTTTACATGGATTGATTTCGTGACGGATATGGAGAATTTTCCAGTGGGTTTTACACTATAAAAGATCAGTTCTCTCTTCTCTGTGACTTCTTGACTCTGAAACACTTGCGTTTTAATTTCTTGCTGTTCTGGACTTTTTTCTTCCTCTCCATTTAACCCTCTAAACTCTGGAATTAATGCAATATTGAACTTAGGCCCTATAAATTTAAAATATCCCTTACATAAATTAGTATTCGTCTCTTACTTTTTCCTTCTGTGAATGCTGTTTTCCAGCCCAGCCTTTTTGGTCAATGTCAGCGCAGGTGTTTCCTTACCCTAACTTCCCACTTTTCTTCCATTTTCGTGTCTTTCAGTGGACCTTATTCTTTCAAAAGCCCCTCTCTAATTCATTAACTTTATCACTCTAGGAATATCTGACATTGTTCTTATGTTTACTCTGTATTAGTTGTCATTTAATTTTGAAATTTATCATGTGAGTACCAAGACTAATTTAGTGACTATAGAGATTCATAATTCTTTCCTTTGTTAGTTGTCATCTTGTCAACATCTAACTTCTGAACAACCCCATTCACAATGGGATCTGACGTGTGATCACAGAGTTTTGCTGGCTGATTTTTCAGAAGTAGATCATGAGCTGTTTCTTTTTAGCCTATATTAGTCTGCAAGTGCTGCTGAAACTTGTTCAGCATCTCAGTAACTCTCACAGAGGACGTGTGATAAAAGAGGACCGTGTGTCTCTGCTCAGGGTTATGCTGAGGCCAGACTGGTAGTGTTTCCAGTCAGTGTTGATGAGACTCTTACTTCTCTCTTGAGAAGGCAGTCAGAGATTGTGGCCCCTCCTAAGTGGGATGTGCCCACTGCAATCTAAAATGACAGGCACATGAGGGTGATCCAGAGATGTTGTAAAATCAGGGAAATAAGGAAAATCAAAGCAAAGTGATTTCCCACTGGTACAAGTAGGTAGGCTGTGTGGCTTGCAGTATTGATTTCATGTCTCAATCCAAACTGTAGACCTAACTGAGTAGGAAGATCACTCTAGAGAGAAATTCCACTTCTAAGTTCCATCTCACCTGGGACAAGGCAGAGCAGAAGGCTGAGCATCTGGAGAATGCTCCTATTCTGAAACTTCCCTTTGTGTGATATTGCTCTGTTTCTACTCCCCAGGAAAGGCTCCTTCACTGCTTTGTTTTCATGAATACTTTATTTTGCGTTTGTTGTCCTTGTCGGTTTGGCTTGGCTTGTTGTCCTTGAGAATATACATGGTAAAACATACACCAGTTGAACAGTTTCTTACATTTTTTGTGATGCTGACATCAGCAAGGCAGACCTCAGGGTGGGGCATGTAGTAGGGGACACTTATGCAAAGAACCATGGAGTATAAAAGTGAAATTCTTAGAGCACAGGCTTAAGGTTAAAGATCTTATAATCTCTGCTATTCTTGTTTTTTTTAATATGGTGGTATTGTTTGAATATGGTTAATACTTTTTTGTGGATTCTCTGATGCAAATAGTTGTGTATAACCTTCCTTATATAGTTGCTGAAAATCCCAGAGTGGTACAAAAAGTTTGGGCTTGACTACTCTCCTGAAGGTTGCTGGTTGGAACCTTCTCAGCGATGCTACAGAAGAAAGGCCTAGTCCTCTGCTTCCATGAAGACCACAGCCCAGAGAGCCCAATGGAGCTCAGTTCTGCTCCATGGTTCATGTGGTTGCTGTGGGTTGGAATCAACTCAAATGTTATGGGTTCTGTTTGGTTGGTTACAATGCCAAGGAATGGAAACATTTCCTTGAAAAGCACTTACTGAAACTATTCCTGTAGAAACTGTACTAATAACGCTCAGTTCACAGAGGCAAAAATATCTGCAAACAGAATGCCAGCAGCAGAAGCCTTCAGTACCCTGTGTCCCAGGACCGGTGTCTGGTCATGGTAGAGTCAGAAAGACTATCCACTGTTTGTCTGTGGTGATGGTCAAATCACATATAGTTTTTTTTCTCTGGTTTATTATAGATGGTGCTGATGGCAGTTACTCTCCTGTACATTTCTACAATGTGTTTCCTAGACTTTCTATTAAATCTTGAAATCATCAGATAGATATTTAATTTTCTTTTCAGGTTACACTTTGTAAGCTTCTGTTGTTTGCAACCACGAGTTCTAACTGAAAAAAAAATCCCCATATTTAACAGTATTGTATCTTCATCAAATGTTCTCCCCTATGAGTCTTTATGATTATATCAACCATCCCTTGTTTCTGATTACTGGAGTTAAAAAAAAAAAGGAAAAGGTAAAAAGTGTCTCTTGACTGTATTGCTTAAGGTTATGTTATATTGGTAAGTGACCTTGAGGAAACTGGTGTTTTCTTCCTTTGCTATCTTCTCATCACGTATTAATTGAGATTGTACTACATAGGTTACTCTTCTGGGCTAGTAGTGCTATATTAATGGTGATAAACAATTTAAGATGCAAGCCTTGCTCTCAGAAGTGTAAATGGAGGGATAAAGATATTAATAAAAGAATGCCACCAAAAAATGCTGCATTTGACACCTAGGTGTCCAACAATGATAAGTGGATAAGCAAACTATGGTACATTCACACAAAGTTATATCATGAAATGATACAGGATAACAATGAATTTGGGAATACCTCACAACATGGGAGAATCTGTAACACATTATGCTGAGTGAAATTAATCATTCATAAGAGGACAAGTATTGTGTAACACCACCATTATAAAGGCTCAAGAAAAGTTTTAAACACAGAAGAAAACAATCTTAAAGGGTCTTGAGGGTGTAGAGTGAGGGAGAAGGATTTGTACTTTTAAAAATAGGAAAAAATCAGTAAAAAGGTAAATTTGAGGTAGAAGATAGAGATAGACAGACAGTTAGACAGATACATGATAGGTAGATAGATTATAGATGATAGATAGACAGATGATAGACAGACAGACAGATAGATAGATGATAGACAGATGATTGATAGATGATAGAGATAGATGATGGATAGATAGGGATGGATGGATGGATGGAATTTTCTGGGAATTGTAGGGCTATATAATGAATTAGTTAACATGTATAGGTGTGCAGTCAGGGTGCAATATAGCTATTGGGATGTGTTTTGTGGGGAGGCAGTTATGATGCAGGAAGTTTATCTCTAGACAACTTAATGGCTTCCGTCTCATATCTTGATGGGGCAGGGTTGTAGGCAGCAGTAGATAGTGAAGCCACCTTGAGCTATGCAGAGCAGTAACATCATCTTGGCCTGTTATACACAATGTCTTATTTGGAGCTCAAATGTCCTTATATGATGGGAAGCAGAAATTTTAACCCTGTTGGTTATGTTTCAGGAGGGGCAATAGTTTAACTCTTTTGGTTACAATGTGCTGATGAATTTTCAAAGAGTAAATGAAGTCTCAAGACAACTTTAAAATTTTGCTATGATGAACTACAAGGGCAGAGTTAACAATAACTCAAATAAGAAAGACCTTAGGAGGATTTGGGAGGAGTGGATTTGGGAGGAAAATAAGAAATTTTAAGTAGGAGTTGTGTATTAAAATTACACGTTTGTTGGCTAGACAATTGAACTTGAATTTGCAGTTCTGCCAAGGACTGGAGATTTAAGTCTGATAAGCAATGAAATGAATGCTACATAGATAATGGAGTAAAAGATGCCCAGGGACTGAACTCTGGGGCAGGGGGAATGAGGAGGAACCAGCACAGGAGTCTAAGAAGGAGCAGTGCGGATGGAAAACAAGAAGTGTGATGCCCTATAGAGTTCAGTGAATAAATTGCATTAAGTAGGAGGGTGTCACCCGTCTGCTTAATACTGTTCAATAGGTCTATTCTCTTCTGGAGCAAGTGTAGCTGCAGTTCTTTCTTTTTCTTCAAAAAACAAAAAATATTTCTTACCAACTTTTTGGTGTGATCAAAACAAACAAACCTCAGCAGTCTCTGTGACAGACCCTCCTCCTCCTTCTCCACTCCTGCCTTGGTGAGATATTTATGTTTGGAGTAGAATTATCATAACAAGTTACCTTGAGTTTGGAACATAGAAATTTGTTCAGTACTCTTTGGTCATGCTGATGTTGAGAGTGAAGTTGACTTCAGATCTACTGTCATTTAAGCAGGTGGGTACCCTGCCAATGCAGGCGGAAGTGTGGTACATGAGGGCATTTGGAGTCTGCCTATGTTAAGTTGTGTCTAAGATCAGTGCACAGGAGACTGATTTTTCAACTGAAGGAGACGCTCACCCAAAGAATCAAGGATTCTGGAGACAGTGTTTCTGTCATCTGCTGGCGGAACCCTGCAATCACAGGCACACATGGATGGTGCAGAGATGGTGAACCACCAGGAACAGAAAAAAATCAAAGTCAACAGTGAAAAATCAAAGCCAGTGGTGAAACTGTGCTAAGTGGAAAGGCCTGTGTTGCTTGTAGCAGTTATTTCATATCCCATGCTAAAATTGTAGAGGTGAATGGAAGTATTACCCTGGAAGAAAAAACCTCCATCTCACCTGGAACAGAGTAGAGCAAGAGCGGGAGGATCTCGATGGTGTCAGCATCCTGCAGCTTCTCTCTTGTGTGAGGTTACTCACATTCACCCCATAGAAGAGACTCCATTTACCAAGTTCCGGTCTGAGGGCAGAGCCCAGGGTGAAGTTGTCTCAGGGGACATTTATTCCAAGAGTTACACAGTACGGTGGTAAAAACCTTGGATCACAAGCTGTTGTAAAACATCTTGTTGGGTGACTTTTTCTGACTTCTTGAATATGTCAGCAGTGGACACTTACTTTCTTGGATTGCCTACTGAAAACTGTGATTTATCTAATTTATCTAATGATGTGGAGCAAATGTTTTGTGCTGGTCAGCTAACCAAAAGGATTTCCGTTGAATTCAACTTGGGAAAAACATGTGGTGATCTACTTCTGTAAGAATGAAAACCATTATGTTTGAGTTGATTATAACTTTTAGTGACCTCATGTGAGTCAGAGTAGAAATGCAATCTACAAGATTTTTAATGGTTGGTATTTCAGAAGTAGATTTCCATGGATTCCCCTCCACCAGGATACTTTTCATGGAGTAGGTGCTGGGCTTGTCAAGGATTCAATATAATTTTTGTTGTTGTTTCATGTGCAATGGTAAACCATGCCCTTATTATTTCAAGTAACCTACAAGGGAAAGGGAAAGTCTCTCTTTCACTGACTTTTATACTCTTGGAAATTTTATTCCTAATTTTCTAAGAATTCGATTTCCCCCCCACCTCAGATCTGAAGTGTTTCATTTTTAGTTTCCCGTACCTTGTATGGAAAACCTGGGGGCATAATGATTAAATGCTACAACCTCTAACCAAAAGACAACAGTTCAATGCTGCCAGGCACTCTTTGGAAACTCTATGAGGCAGTTCTACTCTGCACTATGGGATCACTATGAGTCAGAATCCACTCAAAGGCAGCCAGTTTGATTTAGGTACCTTGTATACAATCTCAATTTTATCATGTATTTGATCAAATAAATTTGCAAATGCCAATATTTGAAGTGGGAGCAGAACTTTTCTGTTATTTCTGTTATATCACATTTGTATGCTATTATATCACATTTATATCCTGTTGTTATTATCTACGTGTGCTGTCTAGTCAATTCTGACTCGGAGTGGAACTATATACAACAGAAAGAAATACTTCCTAGACCTTTGCTATCTTCACAATAGTTAGTGTGTCTGAGTCCATTGCTGCAGCCACTCCATCAATCCATCATCTCGTTGACGGTCTTCCTCTTTTTGATAATCCTCTACCAAACTTGATGTTCTTCTCACCAGGGACCGGTCCCTCCTGATAACATGTCTGAAGTAGAAGATAATGAAGTCTTGCCATCTTCCCTTGTAAGCAGTATGATCTTTGTACTTTTGCCAAGACATAATTCTTCATTCCTTTTGGTAGTCCATGATATACTCAACGTCATAATTGAAAGGTATCAATTCTTCTTTGATTTTTCTAATCATGATCTAGCTTTCCCAGTCACACGATATGGTTCAAAATACTATGGCTTATGTCAGGCATATTTTTGTCCTAAAAGTGATACTTTTACTTTTTTTTCTTTTCTTTAAAATAACTTTAAATAGGTCTTTTGCAGCAAATTTTCCCAGTGTTGTTTGATTTCTTGACTATAGCTCCCTGGGGGTTAATGGTAGGTCCAAGTAAAATGAATTTTTTGAACATTTCACTATTTTCTCCTTTTATTGTGATGTTGCTTTGTAGTCTAATTGTGAAGATATTTTTGTTTTTCTTTCTTCTTTATTTATTTTTGAGATATAATCCACACTAAGGGCTATAGTTGTTAACCTTCATCAATAAGCCTATCAAATTCTCTGTGCTTTGCTGTAGTATACACAGTTGTCCTAGTTACTTTACCTTCTTTTATGCCAAGGATCTCTGATTATTTGGGTGTACTGGCCCTTGAAAAGATATTTCTGAGGTTTCTTGAACTTTTGTGATAGATGTGCCCTCTTCCAAAGGGGCTGTCATTTGTGGGCCTTACCAGGTGGATGCTTCACGTGGTTTGTGATCAGCTGCTCTCTAAAAGTGGGCGGTTTTAACACATCCAGTGGTACCATGGAAGAAAAGCCTGATTGCATGCTCCATAAAGACCAAGGGCAAAAAACCCTGTGGAGGAGTTCTTCTCTGTCAGAGACGGCATTGACTAAGCTGGAAACATTTTGTTTTTTAAGTTGATAATACAACTTCTAAGTTTCTTCTGTAATTTCTTAGTCATTAAAATTATATTCTTTGTGATAGTATGTTTGACTCTTGATATAGAGAGGTTAGTTTCACAACCGTTAAACAAAATTCAGGATTGAAGAATTCCGGGCTCAGCAAACTAATGTGTGCCAGGAATGAATCTACCTGAAGAGCTGGTGTAGTATCACAACTTTACAAGGAAATTCTGGGTTCCTTTGTTTGTTTTTTGGACCATTTCACAATGAATCTAGAACCCTGAATCAGCTTCTAATTATTGTTTCCCATTTATTTAGAGACTGGAGCCCTCCTGAATCCTAGCAAAATACAGTGACCCACAGAATGTTCCACAGGGCTAAATTCTGGGCCTGTATTCCATTTTGCTAGACATTGCATAGCCCTGGAATTCAACCTTAAGCATTTACAACATCTTTAAAGCATCCTTCAGCATAAAACTGTCTTTAGAATGCACACATATTCTAGCTATACACTTTTATAAAAATTGTGGCAAAATTTTCCCATATTTTATCCTTTCCATTATTATCTTTCACCAGTATGTTTTTTATTTTACCAAATTGTTGATTTGAGGAAACCAGTTCATTATTTATGGAACACAGACCTGTTTAGACCTTGTAAGTCAACACAGAGGCAATTCTCTTGATCACAGATGCTTCATGCAGTTTGTGATCAGCTGCTGTTTAAAAGTGGATGATTTTAATATACCCAGTGGTACCATGGAAGAAAAGCCGGGTCATATCCTCTATAAAGAACAAGGGCAAAAAGCCGTCTGGAGGAGTTCATCTCTGTAACATGTGGATTCTTCATCAGTTTCTTTTGTACCTTTTTAGTCATTAAAATTATACTCTTTGTGATAGTATTTTTGGCTCTTGATATAGAGAGGTTAGTTTCAGAACCCACCATCCATGAAGTTTGCTTTCAGTTCCCTGACTGCTTTGCATAGAACCCTCCAGGCTCAGGCTGGCTGCTCAGATTTTATAAACAGGCCTTTGCCATGGGAGCTGAGCTGCATCAGGCAGGCAGGGCCAGCAGGATGGTGCCACAGACTCTGCTCCTCATGTCCCTATTGCTCTGGGCCTCTGGTGAGAATTTCAACTGTTTCAGTCCTTCTTGAGAAGTAGCTTTGTAGAGCTGAAAATCGTTTTAAGCTATAGTGGAAAATGACGGCTATTTGCACAGTGGAATCAATTATGTGCTGATCTAGATTATCACTGGATGTTGTTGCACAAGTGGTGTATTTTAATGTGTGTATGAAAAAAACTGTATGTGTGTGGTGGAGAGAGGTCATCGTCTACTGTCATTGCAGGTGCCAGTGGGGACATTGTGATGACCCAGTCTCCAGCCTCCCTAGCTGTGTCTCTAGGAGAAACTGTCACTATCAGTTGCAAGTCCAGTGAAAGTCTCTTATACAGTTCCTACAACCGCTTAGGCTGGTACCAACAGAAACCAGGACAAACTCCTAAACAACTCATCTACTCTGCATCTTCTCGGGTATCTGGTGTGCCTGACCGGTTCAGTGGCAGCGGGTCGGGCACAGACTTCACTCTCACCATTAGTAAAATAGAGACCGAAGATATGGCAGTTTATTACTGTCTGCAAGGTAGAAGCACTCCTCCCACAGTGCTTCAGCCTCAAACACAAACCTCCTCCCCAGGGCTGCAGCTCTGTGGGTCTTCACTGCCCAGATGCTTCCTTTCTGCTCAGCCCTGAACATGCAGGCTTCCTCAGTCTGCCCCAAAGGCCACATCTTCTCACAAATTCTTAGAGCATTTGTAGGTTACGAGAGAAAATTAAGGGATGTGGCCTCTTTTGGATCCCCTTAAGAGGTAAACTGTGAAAGAAAAATGTTCTAAAGATCTCTTACAGACTTTGTCAGGAGTTTCCATGTTTCAGGAACCTCTGTGTTTCACATAGATAGATCACATGATGGATATGGAGAATTTTCCAGTGAGTTTTATACACTGAAAGATTGGTTCTCTCTTCTCTGTGCCTTCTTGACTCTGAAACACTTGCACTGTGATTTCTTGCTTTCCTGGACCTTTCCCTCCTCTGTAATTAACCCTTAAAATTCTGGACCTATCCCACTATTAAACCTCAGCCGTTCACACTTAAAATCTCCCTCACAGAAGATAGTATTCCTCTTACTTTTATTTTTTCCTGTGAATCCTGTCTTCTAGCTCAGCCTTCCTGGTCAATGCCAATGCAGCTGTGTTCCTGCCCTGACCTGATTTTACTGCTCTTTCCTCCTCTCTCCACTTCCTGCACTGGACCTCATTCTTTCAAAGACCAATCTCTGATTCATTAACCCTGTCACTCTATAAATACGTGACAGCTTTGCCATGTTCATTCTTTGTCGGTTGTCAATTCCTCCTGAAATTTATCACTTTGACTCTCAGGTTTAATTTAGTGATTGAAGGAATTAACAATTCTTTCTGTTAATTGTCATCTTGCCAGCCTCTGACTTGTGACAGCCCCAACGTGATGTGATCTGACTGTTGTGATGATAGGCTTTTCATGCCTGAGGCCTCAGAAGTACGTCATCAGGCATTTCTTTCTAGTCTACAAGTACTACTGAAACATGTTCAGCATCTCAATAACACACATAAATAAAGTGTGGTAACTGGCGCCCATAGGTGCCTGCTTGGATTTTTATTGATGCCAGCCCATTAATGTCTCCAGTTAGTGTTGATGAGACTGTGGCTGGCCCTACAGTTAATGGAGTCTTTCTGTCTCGAGAAGGCACAATATATACCAGTTCAACATTTCCAGCATTTTTGTGTGTGTTTGTGATGCTCAATCAGCAGCGCTGAGCCCAGGGTGGGGTATAAGGAAGGAGACATTCATGCAACAACCACGGTGTATAATACTAAGTTTCTTAGAGCATAGACTTTGGTTAAAAATCTTCTAATCTCCACTATTTTTATTATTTTGAAGATGGCAGTACTATTTGAACATGCAAATATGATTTCCTATGGATTTTCTTATGAAAATAGTTGTATTTTACTTTTCCTCGTCTAGTTGCTGAAGATTCCTGAGTAGTACAGAGTCTGGACTCAACTACTCTCGTAAAGGTTGGTGGTTGGAATCTACTCAATGTCACTGCAGAAAAAAGGCCTAGTTCTCTGCTTGCATGAAGACCACACCAGAGAACTCTGTGGAGCTCAGCTCTTCTCTGTGATTCATGTGGTTGCTTGTGGGAAAATATGTTAACTCTCCTGACATGACTGCAGCCATCTTGGCTGCTATGCCCTTATTTCAACTTTATATAACCTTTTGTACTAAGAGTATGATAGTCAATTATTTTTACTTTACCTTGTGTCCACTAATCTAGGAGAAACGTGGAAACACATCCAGATAATGAGATGAGCCACGCAGGGACGTGGAAAATCATGGCCCATGCATGTAGGACAATGGGCAGCAGAAAACCATTCCCACCTTAGCAACTAGCTAGGTGACTGGATGTTTCCAGCTCCTTGGTTTCCAGGATACTAACTGTTCTCAGTGGAGGTATAAATACTTCAGTAAAGCCTGAATCTGAGCTCTCAGCACAGTGGCCGTTAGCCCTGTGATCCCAAACTTTTGTCTGTCTGTCTTCCTTAACCTCGGCATGGCTTCTCCTCTGCTCGTGGTCATTGGTCATCGGAGAACTGTCCGACTCCTACAGTTGCTGTGAGTTGGAATCAACTCAAATGCGCTGGGCTTGGGTTTGGTTGGTTACAGTTCCTTAGAATGGAAACAGTTGCTTGAGGAGCACTTGCAGCCACTTCTCCTGCGGCAACTATACTAATGTTCAATTCACAGAGTCAAAAATGTTTGCAAACAGAATGACAGCACAGAGGCCTTCAGAATCCAGTATTCCATGACTGGTGTCCGATCCTGGTCAAATCAGAAAGACTAGCCACTGTGTGTCTGTGGGGATGCTTGGAAAATATACAATTTCTTTCTCTGGTTTATTACAGACTGTGTTGATGACAGTCAGTGTTTCTTTGACGAATTTAGATGCTCTAGTATTGGGTGCCTAAATATTTAATATTGTTAAGTCCTGCTTGTGTATAGAACCTTTCAGTGATAGTGTCCACCCTTGTCCACAATGGTGGATTTTACATTAAAATCTATTTTATCTGAGATTAGTATTGCCACACCTACTCTTCTTCGTGTATTGTTAGTTTGATATATATTCTTTCATCCTTTAATTTTCAGATTGTTCATATCTTTAAGTCTAAGGTGAGTTTTGAGTTGGATTTGACTCTATGGCACTGGGTTTTCTGGGTTTAAGGTGAATTTCTGGTAAGCAATATATGGATGGTGTCTTTTGATTCAAGATGCTACACGTTGTCTCCTTATTGGAGTGTTCGGTCCATTCACATTCAATGTAATGATTGATAGGTGTATGTTTAGTGCAGTCATTGCGATATGTTTATTTTTGTATTGATGTTTTCTCTGTTGTTCTTATTATTCTGTTTTGGAAGATTTTTCTTTACAAGTTGATTTTTTGCCTTTTTCGGTGTTGGTTTTGTGGTTGTTGAGACTCCTGTATTACATTTCTTGATTTGATATGCTACATCTTTACAGTGTTTTGCAGCTGTCCCTATGATCCCCCTTAAAAGTCTATGTTTAAACTCAATTTTAATTACTACAAGCCTTATTAACTTCCTCTCCATCTGGAAGGACTATAGCGACTGTAGTACATCCCACTTTTTAATACAGTGACATCATAGTTTTGATGATGCGATCACTGGATCACTTCTTTTAATCTTACAGCTTTGACTGAGTTTAGAGCCTTCCCTACCTGAGTAGGTTTCTGGATGATGTGTCCTGTATTTTCTCCTAAAATATAAAATCAATGGTTTTGTTCTTCTAAGCCAATAGCTTCTTTCAGTATTTCTTGTAGCTTTGGTTTGATTTTTACAAAGTCTTTGACTTTCTGTTTATCTGCAAATGTCTTGATTTCATTTTCACATTTGAAAGATAGTTTTGCAAGATATATAATTCTTGGTTGGAAGTTCTTCTCCTTCAAGGTTTTGAATGTGTCATCCCATTGTCTCCATGCCAGCATCATTTCTGCTGAGAAATCAGATGAAAGCCTCCAGGGCTTCCCTATGAATGTTAGCTTTTCTCTGAGTCTTGCTGTCTTTAAGAGTTTCTACTTGTGTTTCATTTTGTTAAGCTTGATTATAATATGTCTTGAACTTTTTCTTTGGGGATCTATATTGAATGGTATTTGATATGCATCTTGGATATCTATATTTTCTTCTTTCATAATTTCTGGGAAGTTTTCTGTCAGCAGCTTAGCAACAATACTTTCTGTGTTCTCAAGTGTTCCACCCAGTTCAGGGACTCCAATTAATCATAGATTGTTCCTCTTAATAGACTGCCACATGCTTCTTAATGCTTCTTCATTTTTCTTGTTTAATTTTTGTGATTTCTCCTCATAAATGTTGGAGTCAGTAACTCTGTCTTCCAAGTCAGAAAGTCTCTTTTCCATTTATACCATTCATTTTTCTTGACTTTGAACTGAATTTTCTGTCCTTTGATTTTGTTCTTGATCTGTTGGATTTCAGACTACTGGCATTCTACCAGATCAAACAGCTTGCTTGATTTTTCTTTTTGCTCTGTTGCATTTTGTATATTGTCTAGGAGGGCTCTATAAACAATCCTTTTGTACTCGCCCTCTGATACTTTCAGAAAGGCTTCTCCATCTGTGAAGTTCTTTGGATCTTTCTTTTGTGGGCCTTCGGAAGCCATAGGTGAATTCTTCCTAGTGTTCCAGTCCAAAGTTTGCTGTTTCTAGGGCATCTGGAGGTTGTTTTATTTCTCTGGTGTTACTTTAATGAGGTTCAAGCTCAGTCTGAAAAGGAAGTTGATCACAAGACACCTCTGTGTTCTCCGTTGACTTGGCTCAGTGAAATCTCAGGGGTAGCAGGCTCAGTCTCCTGATTGGCTACGACATAGCCCCACATATAGAGTCACTGGAAAGCTGTCAGCTGACTCTATAATGCGAGACAGTAAAGGTTGGAAGAGAAGCCGTCCAGATACACTGCAGTTATTTCCCTATGGTAAGGTAAAAGGTATCTGACAGCTTCTAAAATTAGTCAGGCTTTCAGGTGCCCAAGTCCCTCTTCCTAGCTGGCAAAGTACACACCTCTATACCATAGACTGCTTTACTGCCATTAAAGCACTCTCCAGGCAGGCACTGCCTCCCACCCTGGGAATTAAGTCCAGCTGAGGCTTCTGTATAGGAAAGTCTACCTCCTAGTGAATCAAGATAGTGTCCTCCACAAGCTCCCCCACTGCCTCAGAAAAGGCTATTCAGTGGCGGAGATCCGGAGATTCTGACAGACAGATAGAGCAGTTTGAAGTGCTGGGTTGCACAGATTCCACTGCTAGGTTCTCAAAATGTGGTGACTCTGCTAGCCAATCTCATCAGCAGTTGTGTCTGAGCCTTACTGCCAATCACCTAAGCCCCTCCCACCGGCCAACACAGAGAAAAATAGGTCAAGATAGTGATTTACCTTCAGTCCACCAGAGCCAGGACTCAACAAGGGCAGGGGTCGGCGAAAGAGAGGTTACACGTTCAATGGTATGTAGACCAAATAGACAGCCCTATGCCATGTCCTGGGGCTCTCTAGGTGTCTAGAAGTCTCCATTTAATTATGAATTCAGGCCTTGGTTTCCAGAGGTTTTTAGGGAGACGTGTGTTTAGTCTGCCATCTTGACTTCACCTCTGTCAGAATCATTATAGAAAGCCTCCAACAGTGCTTCAGGCTCAAACATAAACCTCCTCCCCCAAGGCTGCCAGCCTGTGAGTCTTCACTGCCCCCACTCCTTCCTTTCTGCTCAGCCCTCATCATGAATGCATCCTCTGCCTGCCCCAAAGGCCACATCTAATAATGAATTCTTAGTATTTGTGGGACTGAGGAAAAATGTAAGGGGCATGTTTTCTTATGGATTCCTTCTTGTGGTAAATTATAAAAGAAAAATGCTCTAAATGTTACAGACGTTGTCAGGAGTCTTGATATCATAGGAGCCTGTATGTTTCAAATGGGTGTATCACAAGACTGATTTGAGGTGAGTTCTCTTTCCTTTACCTTTTTGACTCTGGAACATTCCCATTTTATGTCATTGTTTACCTGGACTTTTTCCTTTCTCAGAAATTACCCTTCACAACTCTGAATCTACCCAATAGTAAGCCCTGGCCCTTCACATTTAAAATCTCCCTCACAGAAGGTCCTATTTCTCTCATGTTTTTCCCCTCCAGGACCCGGTTTCCCAGCCCAGCCTTCATGGTCAATGTCAATGGGAGCTTTTTGCTCCTTTAACCTCCCATTGTCCTGCCCTTTTCTTCTCTCTCCATTTCTTTCAGTGGCACTCAGTCTTTCAAAGGTCAGTCTCTGATTTGCTAACTCTATTGCGCTACAAATACATGACAGCTATCCTGTCTTCTTTTTTTTTTTTAATTACTTGTTGACTTCCTCTTTAAATTTATCCCTTGGACACAAAATTTTAATTTAATGACTGAAGGAATTCATGGCTATTTCTTGTTGTTAATTGCCATCTTGTGGGACCTTATTCAGGATGACTGCATGCACAATAGGATCTGTCTGTTCCTGTTTCTGAGTTTTTCAATGGCTGATTTTTCAGAAGTAAATCACCAGGCTTTTCTTTATAGTCTATATTAGTCTGAAATTGCTGCTGTAAGCTGTTCAGCATCATAACCACATGCACAGAAGGAATGTGGTAAATGAGGACCTTAAGTCCCTGCTCAGGTTTATGCTGATGCCAGCCCAAGTAGTGCTTCTAGTCTGTGCAGAGGAGATTTTGACTGGCTTTGCAGCCAATGGAAACTTTTATCTCCTGGAGAGACAGCCAGAGACTCTAGGGAGCAGGATCTGCCCACTAGAATCTAAGAGCATAGACACATGAAGATAATGCTGAGGTAGTGTGTCATCAGCAACAGAACGAAAACCAAATCAAAGTGTTCGCTAACTGCGACAAACAAACAAGCCTCTATGGCTTATAGCATTTCTTTTATGTTTCATTCCAAATTATAGACCTATTTGTGTAGGATGATCACCACGGAGGAAAAAATGCCATCTCTAGGGTCCACCTTACCTTAAACACAGCAAAGCAGGAGCCAGAACATTTGGATTGAGCCTCCACCCTGAACTTTTCTTCCTGTGATATTTCTAAGACTTCATGATCGATTAGTTGGACTGTAGCATATCGTAAAAATCTTCAGTTCTTTCATTCGGGACATTAGTGGTTGGTATGTAAATTTAAATAATCTGTGTTAACTATTCTTCCTCTTAGGTGTATAGTCATTATTCCGTCACTGAAAGTGTTACATTTCAGAATAAGTCTTCAAATGATCTTTCAAATAACGAATCTAACATGGTTCCTCTTCAGTTAGTTGTTTCAGTTATAGTAGACATTTCTGATTTTAAATGGCTAATGAGTCCATTTCAGCTTACTGATGCCTAGGGCCTTGAACTTCAAGCATTCGTTTGGATTTTTGAGAACAGATAATTTTCCTTGATTCATGCTTCATTATACTTAATCTTCCTGATGATCAAATAATTCTAGATTTGGAAGAATAATATGGCATCAAATTACTGGAAGGCTCATTAATCACCTGTGATACACAGATACACAACCTTGCCTGCCAAAAATGAGGAGTACTTGAAGCACTTAATAATGAACATTAGGTGAGTATAGATTATGCCTTAACATAAAGAAAACAAAAATGGTCACAACTGGACCAATAAGTAACATCATGATAAACAGAGAAAGTGTTGAAGTTGGCAAGAATTTCATTTTGCTTGAATCAAGTATCAATGTCTACACATACAGTAATCTCAATATCCAGTAGAAATATGTATGTAAACAAAACACATCCCTGCAAAAGTTCTTTTTAAAATAAAACAATGATGTCACTTTGATTACTAGTATGTCTGATGTAAGCCACGGCGTTTTCAATAGCATAATATGTGTGCAATAGCTGAACAGTGTAGACTAAAATGGATTTGAATTACAGTGTCGGTAAAGACTATTGAATACATGATGGACTCAGAGGAATAAATGAATCTGTCTTGAAGGAAGTTAATGCCAGAATTTTCTTTAGAGTAAATAACAAGACTTCATCTCATGTAGTTTGGACGTGTTCTCAAGGGGGACCAATACCTGGAGGAAGGCATCGTGCTTGATAAAGGAGAGCGTCAAAAAAAAAAAAGAGGAAGACCCTCAACAGGATGGATTCACACACATAGCTACAACAAGAGGGTCAAACTTTGCAATGACTGAGGTTGGTAAGCAGGACTTGGCAAAGATTTGTTTTGTTACACAAGGGGTCTATATGAATTGAAACTTTGTCAATGGCACCTAACCACAACAATAATCAACTGAAAGGTTGGTAGTTTGAAATGATGCAGTTACCCTAGGCAAAAAAGTTCTGAAAATCTACTTCTCTACGGTTAAAAACTATTTGCAGGTGAGTCTGTTCTGACTCACGCAAACACATGTGCCTTAGAGAAGCACTGCACTCCATTGGGTTTTCAATGGAAGTAGATGGCCAGAGGTGCCTTTTGAGGTTTCTGTGTGTGGACTCCAGCACCAAACGTTTTTGTTAGCAGCCCATTGTGTAAAACATTAAAATATGCATATGTAATATTTAATTAATGAAATACATTTTTCACTGTATCATGTGGGAAAATAAACCTTGCTTATTACTTTGTCTTGCTTAGAAGTCTCTTAAGCAATGGTCTTAAGAGAAATTGAAGAAATGCTGAGTTTACCCATGTAGGAAGTTCTCAGGGACTCTACACACACCAAGATCTGAGGAAGATCTAATAGCAAACTAAATGAGAGCTAAAGGGAAACTGGTACCTATGGGTCTCACAGCAGACAGGTGTTGACAAGAAGGCTTTGTAAGGCTTTGTAAGTCTCTTTTCCCACCGTTTTAAAACTGTTAGAAATTTTACATATAATGTCTAGAAATTCTGCGTGTTTCTGTTTGAGATCCTCAGTGTCCCTTTTTTTTTTTTTTTTTTACCTTTTTGTACCTTTCAAACAATGTCAAGGTTATAATTTATTTCTTTAACCAAAATCACGCAAGTCTCAAATCTTGAGTCTGAATAAAGCCTTTCTTTTTTTTCTGATCTGCTGCATTTTACTCATATTCAAGTAATCTTATTTTCTATGAGTTGATGAGTTTCTGAATCTTGGTATTGAAAATGTTTAATCCTTGAGGATTTAGGACTTTGGTCATTCTCTTGCAGTGACCTTAGAGAAATTGTTTGTGAGAATTCTTGAGGACATGGGTTGGGTGTGTCCTTTTCCAGAACGCTTCCATTTGTTGGCCCGAACAGCAGAGGTCCCTTCAACAAACTTCATGGTTAGAACTTCTAGACTCACTCAGACCTTGTATACTTGGAGTGAAACTCCTTGAATAATTTAGTCACAACTAAGAAAGGAAATGCTGTTTTCCTGTTCTTCTCCTTTTCCACAGTGAACCCAGTGCCTTCTCATCAATTTCTGTCTGCTGTGGGAATGTTAGATTCTAGTTTCCTTTTGGCTCACTGTCGAAGCACAGGTGTTCAGGGTCAGGAGTGCAAGTTTGAGATATGGGCAAACTCAGTAACAGAGGCTCAGCTGTGATGATCGTGGTAAGTTTACTGGTGCCAAGGTAGGCGAGTAGGTACAACATTGAGGGGGCAGCAGTCAGCACACTTACTTAGCAACGGGCAGCAGCAACCCCCTGCACACCCCCGCCCCAGGCATCAGCAATCAGGGCTATACCTCATGGTGCAGTGATCTTCTATTCTTGTTTTGCACAAAGGTGGTTGGCTGCTGGATTTGAGCCCTCAAGGCCAAGATGGGCATAGAGAGGTATGTCTTGCTGCTGATTCATTCCTGGCCGGAAGGCTTGTGTGGAGTTGGAAATCATGAGTGAAACACCTTCCATGTGGTCCTGACACTCTACCCTGAAGGATGTTTTGCTCACCATACAGTCTATTTGTTAATTCTTCCACAAGCGTCCCTTGGTGAGGTGTGGGGCTGTGTTGGTCTGTGTACCAGAACAACAATATAGGCTACACCACAGAAAAAATAAGCCCACAGGCTATTCCCAGTACAGTTACTAATACAGCCTGCTGAGTAAAATGCAGCTTTTCCTCCTGCATCGTGTGGTATCATTCTGTGGGGCAAGTCTCTGACACAGACCCTCAGGAGCCCATCTAACACGGCCCCCGCTGGAGTCACCTGTTTTATGAAAAGGGGGACTTTTTCCTTCATCATTTCAACTGCTTCGTCTGTGAGCCACTCCAGGCTGTCCCAACAGCATACCCCATCCAAGGTTGTGAATGGCCCACTTGTTTGCTCATCAGGACCTTCATGCGCTCCCAGGCAGCAGCTCAGAGGTGGCCGTCATGCCTCCAGCCTTGTAACCACATCCAATTTTCTTCAGTGGCAGGGTGGATTTTCCAAGGGAGGCCTCCTGCAGCCCTGAGCAGCATCTCAGTGCAAATCCAACAAGCTGATTTGTTGGCGACCTTTGTCAAGGTGTGCAATCCATCCGTCAAAGCATTTCCATTGACTTACCTATGGCCGCAAAGAGAGGTTAGAAACACCAACAGAGGGAGGTCTTTCCCATCTGGCAAAATACAAGCTGTTGTCCACACCAGGACAAGATAGTAGCTGGTGAAGGGAGTCTCCTTGGCCTTTCATTCCAGACCTTAGCCCCCAGATCAGCAGGCAACGTGGGCTCAGTATAGACAAGTACAGGCCCCATGTGTATAGGCCAAACCCTCAACACAAAGGCACTTTTAATAGTGGGTGCACATGTGGGAAGGGACAGCATAATCTTCAGGGGTCATTTACATCAATCTGCCAGTGTTTCAGGAGTTTCAGCCCCCACTGACTCTGTTCAGGAGTATTTGGCACCCTTTGAGGATGCATCTTAGATTACAGAACACTTGTTAGGTGTCTGTCACCTGATGTACTTCTTTGTACGTGAGCTGCAGGCTCCAAGCCTGCCTCATGGCCTCTTGCAGCTTTTCCTGCTGCTTCTCCTGCTCTAGGAGAATGCTGATCTCCCCTCCAGCGTCAGGCCCAGCCCAGGCCTGTCTGTCCCACCGCGAACCTGTCAGCTCTGCCCTGCTGCTGTCTGCTCCCAGCTATGAGGCGGAAGTGCAGAGCTCCCGTGCTCTCCTCAAGCCATCTGCAGCTCCCCGCTGTTGTTTCTTGTATCCCCACGGGCACTTTCTGTGCCAGCAGTTTGTATAGGGGTCTCCATCCCTGTTGCTACCCCCATACCCACCCTGCCTGCCTGCAGTGCCTGGCACAGCCAAGGAGCGTGCACCTGCGTGTATGGGGGGTATTACTTTATTTAAGTCATAGTAATCAACTGTCGTACGCCAGGGCCATCAGGCTTCTTCACTGGACACACTAGAGAGCTGAAGAGACTCAGTCAAGCCTCAATATTTATACTCAGTGCAGCCCTTCAACAGTTTCCCGAATTTCCTTGTGTTCCTCCTGGGAGGTGGTATGGCTTTGTATTTACCAGTCTCCCAGAGCAGGCAGCCCTACTGTCGTCACTCAGACATGACCCCTTACTACGGCTTTTATGGCTCTTTGTTGTGGTATAATTTCATGACTATTGTTTGCACTGTCACATTTACACGTTTCATATTTCAGGAGGGCCAATAAATGGCTCCTTCCACACATGGCCTCTGGCCCCTAGTGTCCACCCCCCACCCCACTCCCTGTGTGGGAATCTTAGCCTGGATTCTGGGCAAACCACCGGGTGGCTGATCCGTCAATGTCGCAGTCTATCTAAGCAGTCTCAGAGCTACATGCCTTGGGTCTCTCCTCGCTCCGTCTGTTGGAATCCTCTGCTTGCTTCCCTCTTCCTTAAACTTAGAGGCAACATCACACGGTTCAGACCTTAATCGCTGCCACAGTTCCAGCAGCACCGCACTCGGTTTCCCATCTATCTTCTCTCGGCTGCTACTTGAGCCGGCAGGTCTGCTTACATTCTGGATCAGGTTATCGTGAGATGTCCCCATGGGCACCTTCAGGACCTGCACCTCGCACTTCTGTTGAATGAGCAGGGGTGGTGGCTCTATGCCTGAGCTCAGGGCCAGGGCACACGCTTGGCAGTTGGCTGCCTCAGGCTGTGCTCTCCCTGGGCCCTGGCTGCTCCGGGCCTCACTCTGCAAGGGCTCTCTCACTTGCTAGGCAGTGCCTCAAGTTTCAGCTTCAGAAACCATTTCCAGTCGGAGGGGTGGATCCTGGGGCCTGGCAATGGTGGATCGATCGGGCTTATCAGCGCCTCTCTGAGACCACGCCGCCCTGGGCCACAACAGTGCCTGGCTGGCTATCAGGACATGGCCACAGCTTTGCTCCACCATGGAAGCAAGAGCTGCAGTGAGCAGCTGTATGTGAGCCTGGAAATGCTGGCTCTCACCCTGGCAACTGGGCAGGGCTCAGGGCTGCAGTCCCCCTGCTGGGATCACCTGTTTCTGGCCCCTGCTGGCTCCAAGGCATGCACAGCCTAAGCTGCACAACACCTTCCACTCCCCACCCCTCCACCCCCTACCTCCCGCAGCTTGTGTCTTGACCCCCACTTTGGCAAAATCCACAAGCTAAACTCATCAGCTCTGATTGGTTATATAGCCTAATGAGCTAATGGTCCACAATCTCCACTGGGGCATCTCCCCCTTCGCACGCACTGGGTTTTGACCTTTTTTGGTTACCGAAAGGTATGTATGCAACCCTTTCTCCTCGAGGACCTACCCCTTGTCTGAGGAGTCTACAGCCATAAGGGCGGGAAGCTGCTTTCTCATAGGAAGTGTGGGGATATTTGCTGGGAAGACTGAGTTTCCACCATAGTCGCTCACTCCTGCAGCTGTTGCAACTGCTCCTGGAGGTTGCCCAGTCAGCTTGCAGTGATCGTGACCCGGCTTGCACCTGCAGCTCTGCTTCTGTAGCTTCTTCTGTAACCGCATGCAAGACTGTAAGAAAGATCTAGCCCACCTCGCTGGTGCTAGTGCAGGCTGCTCTTTTCTCCAACGTTTCTCCAAAAGTATACAAGGCTTTCTCCACACTAACTGGTGTTTCACTGACCTCTGGCCAGTCCTAGACTGGGCACCAAGCTACCAGGGCTGTTACCACTGGGAGACTACACACTAGGCGGTGGCCAGCCCCCTAATTTCTCATCTGTTACTTTATCAGTCTGCACTGAATCCTGCCCCTTACTACATCAGTTGTCAAAATGCAGGTATTTAATGTCAAGAATGCAGGTTCAAAATGTGGGCAAACCCAGTAACGGAGGCTGAGCTGGTGTTGTCATGGCAGGTTTCCTGGTGCAAAGGCAGGGTAGCAAGCACAACATTCAGTGGGCAGCAGGCAGGCGGCAAACACAGACCCCCAGGCAGTAGCAAGCAGGACCACAACTTGTGGCTGAGTGACTTTATATACTAGTTTTACACAAAGGCAGCTGATTGCCAGACTTGAGCCCTCAAGGCCAAGGCTAAGCTGGGCATAGGCAGGGTATGTTATGCAGCTGAATCACACCTAGTGTGATTGAAGACCTGTACAGAGTCGGAAGGCCTCAGCAACTTGCCTTCCTTATTGTCCTCACACTTAGTTTGCTATTAGATCTTCCCTGGATCTTGGCCCATTACTGGGTCCCTGAGACTTCCCAAGTGATAAACTTTGAGTTTCTTCCATTTCTCTAGCTTTAGCAGAACCCTGGAATCCAATCACAAGTGTTCACAGTGTCTTTAAGGTGTCTTTCTAGACAAAAGTCTCCTTAAAACTTCAATATTTTCTAGCTACAAACTTTTATAAAAACTGAGCCAAAAGTTTACCATATTTCCCCTTTTTCACTGATGCATTTTTTAGCGTCTTTAAATATTTCACTTGAATTGTTGATCTGAGGAAACCTCTGCATCATTTTTGTAATCGGAACCCATTAAAAGTCTTTTTTATAATTTAAAGTACAAGCTCCTAGTCAGGTTGTAAGTGGTGTAAGCACTTTACAATCACCTTCTAACATAAAGATTAGTGGTTTTAATCCACCTGGTAATACCATGGAAAAAAGGTCTCTCTTAGAGCTCTGACGTTTTTTATCTTCAAATTTTTTATCAATGATAGAGCCAAACTTTTCCATTTCTCCCTTACCTCCCCTCCTCTCTCTTGGTCTTTTTCTGACTGCTGATACGTATGTTCTACATTGTCCATTTCCACAGATGTGGTTGATTTGATTCCTGAGTGTTCCATCTCGTGAGGTTCTTGTGTACAGTCACATGACTCAAAATGACAAGAAATGCTTGCAAACGTCTGTTAATAATTGGAATACATGATGTACATAGTAAGCACTAGTGAGCTGAACTGGACTGGCACTGGCCATTTTGGATCAGACAGTCATATGATCTAACATGTCATGAATGAAAACTTGAAAAGGAATGGTGTTGCTTTCATTGTCAAAAAGAACATTTCAAGATCTATCCTGAAGTACAATCCTGTCAGTGACAGCATAATATCCATATACCTACAAGGAAGGCCAGTTAAGGTGACCACTCGAACCAAAAATTAAAAAATCAAAGATTTTCACTAGCTTCTGCAGTCCCAAATTGATGGAACACACAATTAAGATGCATTGATAATTACCAGTGATTAGAATACAAAATTGGAAGTGAAGAAGAAAGATCAGTAGTTGGAAAATAGGGCCTTAGAGATAGAAATGATGCCAGAGACTGCATGACAGAACTTTGTAAGACTAGTGACTTCATCATTGCAAATATCTTTTTTTAACCAACGCAAAAACACATTGTACATACGGACCTCACCACATAAATAGAACCAAAGAGTAACGCGATCATCTCAACAGACACATAAAAAACTTTTGATAAAATCCTGCACCCATTCTGGAGAAAAACTGTCCATAAAATAGGAACAGAAAGGAAATTCCTGAATACGATATAGCATACATTCTCAACGGCACTTGGCTTTTTGGCTTGCAAAACCAACAGCCCACATCATCCGCAAAGAGGAGAGGCTGAAAGCACTCTCCCTGAGAATGGGAACAAGACAAGGATGCCCTTTACTATTATTCCAATTTAACATTGTACTGGAAGTCCTGCCCTGTGAGACAGCTTCAGTCAGTTGAAAGACACCAACAAAAAAAGCAGCTGGGGTGCAATATGGCTGTTGACAAGGCGTGTGTTTTCTTGGGGGGTATGACAGGTGCAGTATGAAGGACAGCTTAAGGTTTATTGATCATGACTGAATGGGGAGATGTTACAGCTGTAAGCGATAACGTGACCTTGAGCGCTACCTAGAGCTGCTACATATAACGCCTTCATAGGAGCTGAGAGGCTGGAGGGTGATGGGAGGTAGGAGCAAGTTTAATCTTGCTGCTTACATTTCAGGAGGGCCTACAAGTTAAGCTTGTTACTTATAACATGCCGATGATGTTGTCCAAGACTCAGAAGTCTCATGATCACTTCAAGTTTTTGCTCTGAGTAAGTACAAGGACAGATTTGACAATTACTCAGAGAGCAAAGACCCTAGGAGAGTGGACTTGGGGAGAAAAATCAAAGACTTTAAGTTTTAGTGGTGAAATAGACTTCCATGTGTGGTTGTCAAGTAGAAAACAAAACTTGAATTTGGAGTTCAACCTCAAGATACGGACTGCAGATTTAAATCTAATAAGCAATGAAATGAATGCTGCATAAGCAAAGATCAGGAGAAACACGCAGAGTGAGCTCTGAAACAGGGGAGACGAGGAAGACTCAACAAAGGAGTCTGAGAAGGAGCAGTGTGGCTGGAAGACAAGAAGCGTGATGTCCTGGATTTCAGTGGATGGGTTGTGTTAAGGAAGAGGGTGTCACCGATATGTTTAATGCTACTGATAGATCTGTTCCCTACTGGTTTCTGAGGAATCCCAGCTGCGGACCTTCTTGAATAGCTTATGCCAACTCTTTGTTGTGATCAACCGGACAAATAAATCTCAGAAGTCCCTGTGAAAGATCCTTCCCTTACTTCTGCCTGTATGAAATGTTTATGTTTAGAGTCCCCTTGTGTCAGGATCTCTTTAAGTTTGCCAAGCCAAGTGCCGTCGAGTCGGATCCTTAGAGTAAGATAATTTGTTGTACTATTTTTGATCTGATGGTGCTGATGTTGAGAGTGAAGTTGGCCCCACATCCACTGCCACCAAAGTGGCGGGCACCCCATCAATGCATGTGAAAGTGTCGTAAATTGAGGACCTTAGCAGTCTGCCCAGGTTAAGTCATGTCTCAGGTCAGTGTAGAGGAAATTCTAACGGGCCCTTCAGCTGAGGGAGGTGTTCTCCCAGGGAGACGGTCGGATTCTGCCATCTGCTGGCAGAATCCCGAACTGACAGGCACACTGGGACGAGGCAAAGACGCTGGGCCACCAGAGGCAAAAGAAAATCAAGGGAAACAGTCTGTGACAAGTGGAAAAGTCTGTGTTGCTTGTAGTTATTTCATATCTCATTTTAAAATTTTGGATGTTAATGAAAGGACTACTCTTGAGGGAAAAACTCTCCATCTATAGGTTTGCAAATGTCCCATCACCAGAGGAGAGCTGGAACCTGAGGATCTGGATGGTGTCAGTATCCTGCGGCTTCTCTCTTGAGTGACGTTGCTCTGGTTCCACCCTCCAGAAAAGGCTCTAGGGCACTTGGCTTGGCTTGGCTATGAGGCTCAGGTCAGCAGAACGAAGCCCGGGATGCGATGGTTTCATCGGAACGTTTATATGGAGGTATTTATGGTAACAAAACAAAAAACAAAAAAACTTGTGGTGTGATGTTTTTCCTGAATTACTTCTTGCATATGACTGTAATGGACACCTGTTGCTGTGGATTGTCTACTGAAAACTGTGGTTTACTTAACGATGTGGAACAAATGTTCAGTGCTGGTGGACTAGTGGAAAAGTTATCAAGGGAATCCAGCTGTGGGGCCGTGGAAGAACACCCTGGTGATTTACTTCCGTGAGGCCTCAAACCAGTGTCTATTGCGTTAATTCTGACTAAAGGTGATCCCATGTGTATCAGAGTACCACTGCGATCCATAAGACTTTCAGTAGGTAGTATTCCGGATGTAGCCTGCCATTTTTTTCCCCTCTAAGCCACACTTGACGGAGTAGGAGCTAAACTTGCTAAGCATTCAGTGTAACTTTTGTTGTTGTCCTTTCATGTGTGAAGGTAAACTGTGTTCTTGTTATTCTATCTAACTGACAAGTGGAAATCTCTCTTCCAAGGTCATATAAGTTTAGAAATTCTATTTCTAACTTCTACGAATTCCGCCTTTTCCAGTTTTAGTTTTAGTTTTTTTTCCTCTCAGATCTGATGTGTTCCCTTTTTGGTTTTCTGTATCTTGTATGCAATGTCAATTTTGTCCCATAAATTTCTAAATGCTGCAATCTGAGGTTGGAGCAGACCTTCCTCTGATTTCATTCATTTCTGTTGTATCACATTTGTATTCATAGATTTTTGCTATCTTCAGGTACTGTCAAGTCAATTCTGACTTACAGTGACCCTGTGTACACCAGAATGCAACACTCCGCGGAGCTGCACCATCTTCACGGTAGTGTACTTGAGAGCGTTGCTGTAGCCACTGTGTCCTTCCATCTCATTGAGGGTTGTCCTCTTTTTTCCTTCTCCTCTGCTCTACCACCGTGAAGTTCTTTACCAAGGACTGGCGCCTCCTGATAACATGTCCAAATTAGAAGATACGAAGTCTTTCCTTTCCCTCTTCTAAGCAGTATTCTAATAGTACTTCTTCCAAGAAAGATATGTGCGCTTCTGGTCCTGAAGGCTTTACTCCATCCATATCACCAAGGTCAACCCTACTTTAAGGAGGCAACTCTTTCCCAGTCATCTTCTGAGTGCTTTCCAACCTGTGGGGCACATTTTCCAGCACTGTATCTGACAATGCTCTTCTGCTCTTCATAAGGTTTTTGCTGGCTAATTCTTTCCAGGAGTAGGCTGCCGGGTCCTTCTTCCTAACCTGTCCTAGTCTGGAAGCTCGGTTGAACCCTCTTCGCCCTCAGCGGCCCAGCTGTTGTCTGAATATCACTGACATAGCTTCTAGCATCACAGCAATGCATGAGCTTCCACAGTACAACAATCTGCCGGATAAATGGGGGAACTTCTAAGTATAGTATTTAATTAGCTCATTTTTGTAGGTGTTTCACACATGACGGTAAACCATGTCCCTGATATTCCATGTAGCCTACAGACGGAAGTCTCTCTTCCACTGAGTTTTATATTTTTGGAAATTCTTATTTCTAGAAATTCAGTTGGTTCTTTTTCAGACATAACATGCCCTCTTTTGAGTTTTCTGTCCATATACATAGGATGTTAAGTTTCTCCTTTATTGCGTTAAATAAATTCATATAATGCCAAAATCTGAAGTGGGAGAAGAACGTCTTTTGTATTCTATTTCTGTTGCATCGTACTTGTATTCATTCGCTTTTGTTGTTGTTTTCAAGTACCATTCGGTCAATTCCAACATATAGCGAACCTATATACAACAAAATGAAACATTCCGTGAAGCTACACGATTTTGACCACAGTTGTCACGCTTGAGCGCCCTGCTCCAGTCCCTGTATCAATCCATCTCACTGAGGATCTTACCCTTTTTCACTGACCTTGTACTTTACAAAACATAACATCCTTCTCCAACGACTGACCTATACTGATAACGTGCTCAAAATACGAGTAGGATATCTTGCCATCCTCCCTTCTAAGTCGTACTCTGATTTTACTTCTTCCAAGAGAGATTTGTCCATCCTTCTGGCAATTCACGATGTGTTCAACACTGTAATTAAAATGTATCAATTCTTCTTCAGTCCTTAGCATTATCTAGCTTTCCTATTCATACGAGATGATTGAAAATACCATGGCTTGTATCAGGTACATTTTCATCCTAAAAGTGCTGCTTCTACATATTTTAATGCTTTAAAGACTTTCGCAGCAAATTTGCCCAATGTAATATGTTACTTAATTTTTTGACTACTGATCCATGGCTGTTAATTGTGGGTCCATGTAAAATGAAATCCTTGACCACATCAGTTTTTTTTCTGTTTATCCTGATGTTTTTTTTGGTGCAGTTGTGAGGATTTTTGTTTTCTTCAATTTGAGGTATAATCCCTACTAAATGCTGTAGTCTTTTATTTTCATCAGCAAACAAACTCTTCAAATCCTTTGTGCTTTCAGAATGCAAGATTGTCCCAGTTATCTGATTTCCTTGTATGTCAAGAATTCCTGACTTCTTGCTGCCATTGGCCCTTGAAATATTATTTGTTAAGATTTCCTGCAGATTTATAATGATCATGCCCTCTTCGATAGGGCTCCCCTCAGCTGGTCCTACCAGTTGGGCTACCGTAAACCCACTTCAAGACTGACGAGTTCCAAGTGCACCAAGATCATGCATACCTGGAATGAAACTTCTTGAAGAGTGAGTATTCCATCACCAGTTTACAAGGAACCCTCCTCTTTTTTTTATTTTTTACTTCTGTTCATTTCCACATGGAATCTAGATCTCTCTAACTAATTCCTAGGTGCTGGTTCACACTTCCTTTGAGAATAGAGCCCTCCTGGACACAAGGTCACTGAGGACTTTCCATAGGGTACCAGATCTGACAACAACTAAGTACCTAAACTTAATTGTTCTAAGTGCTGCATACGTTGTTCCTGGATATCACTACAGTCACCTTGAAGTATTACACTTGGGAAGCTGTGCACCAATGCCAGCGTCTAGTTCACCCTTTAAAGCAATTTTGGAACTCTTTCTGGAATGGGCATTGTGCATGGTGGCTAGATGGTAAGTTTGCAGACTTACTTGTATAGTTGTCTGTGAGGGCTGTCTCAGTCAGTAAACAAATAACTGTGTTGGGACATCCTCCTTACTCACCTGATCTGGCCCCCAGTGACTTTTCCTTTACCCAAAGATAAAGGAAAGGTTGAAAGGAAGACATTTAATTTTTTCATTGTGATTAAGTGAAACTTTAAAATTCAAGTCAATTTTCCATACCTACCTCTCTGCAACTCTTTCTACTCTCCTCACTCCTTGACAACACACTCTTCACATCCAGTATCCACTCAGACAACACTTGTTCCCTCCTCTGCACCCTCTCCTCTCCCCTCTAGAATCAAACCAGTAGGTCAGCTTCATATATGCCAAGCCAGGCCAAGTGCCATTGAGTCAGATCTGACTCATGTATATATATGTGTGTATATATACATTTCGGATCTGACTCAGTGGCACTCGGCTTGGCATAAATATGTATGCCAGCCAAGTGCCGTCGAGTTGGATCCGACTCATGGCGACCCTATGTATATATACATATATATATATATATAAAACCATGAAGTACACACACCACATGCATCATTCTATGTCCTCAAGTCCAATCCATTTTTTATCTGAAATGTTGGCTCCAGTACTGGGTTCAGGTCTGGCCCAGCAGCAAGTCTAAGGGCTATGTTCCCAAGGGACCCTCCAAGCAGCTAGACCATCAATTCTGTCTTTAATAGAGTTCTTGATCTGCACACCACTTTTTCTCATGCTACATCAGGAACTCTACATTGTGTTTTCTGTTGTGTTGTCTTTGGTGGTGACTGGGCACCATCTGGATCTTGGTGTCATGCTGAAATGGTCTCTCAGTCATACAGGTCTTTCTGTCTCCTGGGTTCATTTTTCATTGTGTCTTTGATGTTCTTCATGTCATCTGTTCCAGGTGGCTTGGGACCATTCGATGTTTGAAAGGAAGACATTTTGATAATATTGAGGACATCAACACCTCTGATGGCCATTCCAGAAAAAGAATTCCAAAATTGCTTTGAAAGGTGGACTAGGCACTGGCATCAGTGCATAGCTTCCCAAAGAGAAGATACCCTTCAAAGGAGACTGTAGTGATACTCAGCAATCACTTATGTAGCACCTTTTCTAGGATGAGTTTATGTACTTAATTGGCAGTCCTTGTATATTCTGGAACTGTTTTCCATTTCTCAGACCCTTGAATGACACTGGAATTAAATGATAAGCATTCACAGGGTCTTAAAGTACCTTTCTGGATAAAAGTGCCTTTAGAACTCATACAATTTGTACTTATAAATTTTTATAAAAATTGAGAGGAAAATTTTCTGTATTGTTCCTTTTCCTTCATTACAGTTTCCCAGTTTTTTGTTTTTTTTTTTTTTTACTATTTTACAAAAGTCATTTGTGGAATCTGAAACCACTTAAAACTACTTTTGTATCAAAACAGAAGCTATTCATTAGATCAAGGATACTCCATGAAGCGATACCAGGGAAGAAAACTCTTATCATTTGTTTCCATAAAGAATATACACAAGAAAACTCTACAGTGAAGGTCTTCTCTGGAAGATGTGGATGAGGAGGAGCAGAACTGACTGAATTGCAAGACTTTTTTTCCCTCTTTCTTTTTCCTTAACATCAGTAATACAACTTTTAAGTCACTTGTGTGTCTTTTCTAAGCATAACGTTACACTCTTTGTGACAGCACTTTAGTCTCTGGGGGTATAGAGGTTAATTTTGGAAACCAACGCTTAAATAATTTGCTTTTAGTTCACTGGCTGCTTTGCATAGGTCCCTCCAGGCCCAGGATGGCTGCTCACATTTTATAAATGGGGTCTTTGCCATGGGAGCTGAGCTGCATCAGGCAGGTGCAGAGGCAGCAAGATGGTGTCACAGACTATGTTCTTCATGTCTGTGTTGCTCTGGGTCTCTGGTGAGAACGAGAAGTGCTTCATTCCCTATAGAGTATCTTTGTAGAGCTAAACAATGATTTTTAAGCTATAGTGGGAAGTGATGGGTATTTGCAAAATAGCACCAGTTATCTGCCGATACATAATATTACTAGATGTTGCATAAGTGGTATGTTATAATATGTGCATGAAAAATACTGTATATATGTGTGTGTGGTCATTGTCTACTCTGATTGCAGGTGCTAGTGGTGACATTGTGATGACCCAGTCTCCAGCCTCTCTGGCTGTGTCTCCTGGAGAAACAGTCACCATCAACTGCAAGTCCAGTCAGAGTCTTTTGTATAGTTCCAATAATAAGGACTACTTAGCCTGGTACCAGCAGAAACAAGGACAGGCTCCTAAGCTGCTCATCTACCTGGCATCAAGCAGGGCATCCGGGGTCCCTGACCGGTTCAGTGGCAGTGGGTCCAGGACAGACTTCACTCTCACCATCAGCAGCTTCCAGGCTGAAGATGCTGCTGTTTATTATTGTCAGCAACATTATAGCTATCCTCCCACAGTGCTTCAGCCTCGAACACAAACCTCGTCCCCAGGGCTGCAGACCTGTGAGTCTTCACTGCCCAGCTGCTTCCTTTCTGCTCAGCTCTGAACTTGCATGCTTCCTCCATCTTTCCCAAAGGTCACATCTTCTGACTAAATCTTATCTATAAGACCCCAAAGAACTTTAAGGATTGTGTCTTCTTCTAGATCCCTTTATGAGGTAAATTATAAAAGTAAAATGCTCTACAAATCTGTTATAGATGCTGTCAGGAGTCTTGATATCATAGGAACCTGCATGTTTCAAATGGGTGTATCACATAACTGATTTGTGGTGAGTCCTCTTCCCTGTACTGTCCTGACTCTGGAACATTCCAATCTTACTTCCCTGTTTCCCTGGACTTCTTCTTTTCTCTCCGATTACCCCTCACAACTCGGAATCTACCAGATATTAAGCCCAGGCCCTTCACATTAAAAATTTCCCTCACAGAAGATAGCTTTCCTTTTCTACTTTTCCCCTCCATGATCCTGTTTTCCAGCCCAGCCTTCCAGGTCAGTGTCAATAAAGGAATTTATGTGCTCTAACCTCCTACTTTCCTGCCCTTTTCTCCTCTCTCCACTTCTTTCAGTGGTGCTCATTCTTTTAAAAGTCAGTCCCTGGTGTATTAACTGTCTCTCTAGAAACATGCAACAGCTTTCCTGTGTTCTTTTGTTTATTACTGTTGACTTCCTCTTTAAATTGATCCCTTCGGCATCTAAATTTAATTTAGTGACTGAAGGAATTCATGGTTGTTTCTTGTTAGTTGCCATTCTGTTGGACCCTGATCATGGTGACCTCACGCATAGTAGGATCTGACTTTTCTGACTCACAAGAATTTCACTGGCTGACATGTCAGAAATAAATCACCAGACTTTTCTTTCTAGTCTGTGTCAGTCTGTAAGTGGTGCCCTAAATTGTTGAGTGCCGCAATCACATGTATGTAGGAAACACAGTAAATAAGGACCCTGTGTCTCTGCTCAAGTTTATGCTGATGCCAGCCTGTGTAGTGTTTCCAGTTGGTGCAGAGGAGACTCTAACTGGCCCTGCAGCTAATGGAGACTCTCTCCTGGGGAGACAGCCAGAGGTTCTGGGAACTACCGAACAGGTTCTGCCTGCTGGAACCTAAGAACATAGACACAGTAAGATGATCCAGAGATGCTGTGCCATCAGCAAGAATGAAAAACAAACCAAAATGATCTCTAACTGGGGAAAAAGACAAGCCTATGTACCTTGTAGTACTTAGTTTACATTTCATTTCAAACTGTAGACCAATCTGAGTAAGAGGATCACTCTGGAGAGAAAATGCCATTTCTAGGTTCCATCTTACCTTAAACATGGGAGAGCAGAAGGCAGAGCATCTGAATAGAACCTCCAACCTGAACTTCCCTTCACATGATGATGCACAGACTTCACTCCCCAGAAAGGAATCTTCATAGCTTTCTTTTTTCAATGTTTTATGTTGTTATTGTTGTTGAGAATATACACAGCAAAGTATATCCTGATTCAACAGTTTCTGTTCTTCTTAGCTTTTTATGAACCTGAGGTCAGCAAAGTTGAGCTCAGGGGGAGTGTCTTGGAGGTGACATTTATGCAAAGAACCAAGGAGTATAAATGTTAAAATTCTTAGAAGAAAGTTTTATGATTAATGACCTTGCATTCTTCATTTTTCGTACTTGTTGACTATGGCAGTACTAGTTGACTATGGCAAATATTGTTTCCATGGATTCATTTTTAGATGGTAATAGTCGTATTTCAGTTACCTTTTTGTATTTACTGCAGACCCCTCGGTGATACAAATAAATTTGCTCAGCTAAAACATAAAATTTAGAGTAGAATCCTACCCAACAGCTCCACAGAAGGAAGGCCTAGTGGTCTGCTTCCATGAAAAGGACATCCCAGAAAACCCTATGGAGCTCATTCTGCTCTGTAAGATACATGGATTGCCATTAGTCTGAATCAACTCACTGGCAATGGGTTGGTTTCAGTTGATTAAAATGGCTAGGAATAGAAATACACTTTTGAAGAGCACTTAGTGAAACTATTCCGGTGGAAATTGTACTAATGCTGAATGCAGAGTCAAAAATGTTTGAAAACAGGATGGCAATAGAAGTGTCCCATATCCATGACTGGTGTCCAGTTGTGGTGGTATCATTAGGGCTACCACTGCCTTTAGGTAGAGGTGTTGGGATCCTATACAGTTTCTTTCTTTGATGTGCTGTGAACTGGATTTATGCCAGCCAGTTTCACGTACATTTTTATCATCTTGTTGTCTAGACTTTCCATCAAATTTCAGGTTATCTAGCCAATCATTTCCTTTTTTGCTCAGATTAAACTCAGTAATTTCCTGTTTGGGAAGCCAAAAGTTCTCATGGAAACAATGTTTCCATATACAAAACCTCATCAAAGTTTCTTCCCCTGGAGTATTTATGGTTATACCAACCATTTTAAATTTTCCAATTTTTGAAGATTGTGTTTATATACATATGTGTGTGTGTGTGTGTGTGTGTGTGTGTGTGTGTGTGTGTGTGTATAATTGGAAACCCTGGTGGCATAGTAGGTTAAGTGCTGCATCTGCTAACCAAAAGATCAGCAATTCCAGTCCTCCAGGTGCTCCTGAGAAGCTCTACAGGGCGGTTCTACTCTGACCTCTAGGGTCACTGAGTCAAATCCAACTCAACGGCAGGGTATTTCTTTATATATATAATTAATATATCCCTTAAAGTTATGTTGTATATGTTAGCCAGCTTGCTAGAGTTGGTATTTTCCTGTATTTGTTGTCTTTTTGTTAATAGCCAACAATATATTACATGTTATTTTTCTGATTATTAGTGTTATATTAATGGTAGTAACCAACTTAATATGCAAGTATTATTCTCAGGGCGATAGTGGAATGGAAGCAGACATTGATACATTGTCACAAAAAATGTTAAATTTGAAGGGGAAGATGTTATGTATGAGGCCAGTCAGGAAGGGCCCTCTGAAGGTCACTATTTACCAGTGACAAGTGGTAGATGAATGTGCTTGCATAATTGCAACCCCTTGTTGGATCAGAGACAGAGTGAGTAGCTGATCTTCCCGCATGCACTCACATCATCACTGTTGCTTACCAGTTAGGGAGGAGGGTTCGCTTATGAGTGGGCGCATGCATGGCAGTGTGGTCTCACCATTGCTCATTAGGTTGTGGGAGGCGGGTGATGGTTGAATGAGAGCACAGCAGAGCTCTGATTGCTGTTCTGCCTGTGGGTAGAGGAGGTAGAAACGGAGTTAGGTAAGGGAGAGGTGATGCTCATGTATTGGTCTCGGGTCAAGTGGGGTAGCTACGGTACAAGACCCTCCTTCACTTCCAATCAGGATGATGCGTGTAGAGGGGTGTGTTCCTTTGACTGATAGATGTAGGTACCTGTGTACTTCGTATATTTTGTGAACAGTCATGACTAGCCCCAACCAAGTCTCAGGGGAGTTCACTTATAATACAGTCAGGGGAGATCTGCCTATTCTTTGGTGATCTAACGGGTCATACTCATGACTCACCCTGGAATTCAGGGATTGCTGTTCATGCTTATATCTGACACTGAATCTTGAATCCTTCCCTGCTCTGTGGATAGTGGATACCTGGAATTCTTGCTCTTCTTTTTGTGTTTTCCTTCCTTCAATCTAGATAATGACCTACTCACCATTCTTCTTTCTAGGTGTTTTTATACAGCTTTTCTGTCTTTTATGGGAATGGCATGAAGTTGCTTTCCTATGTTCCTAAACCAAGGTAACCACAGGCTTTGTTTCAAGATGGCCGTGTTGACCTGAGCTGGCTGTCAGATCTCCTTCACTGCTTGCCACTTCATTTTTGCTGTGTTTGTTGTTTTTATTTCCAGTAAGGGTTCACTTCAGCTCTTGTTCCTTGTTTTTTGATCAGAATTATAGGATTTTTATCTGAATCTGTTTCTCTAGAGTTTCTGGTGGATTAGTCAGATGCACTAACAAATTCACCATCTTGGCCTAACTTGGCCCATTTGCTTTCTTCTTGTTTGATGTCCTGATGTCATCCCACAACTCTTTGGTCTTGAGTTGTTAGGATCGGTACCGCAGATCTACTCTTTAGATGGTCTATAAATCCAGGTGGTCTACATTCAGGGTCATGTTTTGGCTCTCTTAGGTTGGCTTTAGTTTTCTTTAGACTGAGCTTGAACTTTCATATGAACAATTGATGGTGTATTTCACAGTTGCTCCCTGACCTTGTTCTCCCTGATGATACTGATGATCTTTAGAGTTTCTGTCTACAATGTGTTCAGTTTGATTCCTGTGTATTCTACCATGCACTGTTCATTTGTGTAGTTATGGTTTATGTTGCTGAAAATTGTGTTTCTGATGAATAAATCTTTGAGTTGGCAGAATTCTATCATATGACACACAATACCATATATGTCAAGAAGGCTATATTTTCCCAAATTATTGATCCTTCTTCTTTATTTCCTATTTGTCTATTCATCAATGATTATTAGTACATTTTGATCACACTGTTGATTAGTTGGACTAGAGCAGTTAGGAAAACTCTTCAGTTCCTTCTGCATCTGAGACATTAGAGGGTGGTATGGAAATTTAAATAATGTGTTAACTATTATTGCTTTAAAGTATATAGTCATTATGTCATCACTTACAGTATTATACTTCAGAATAAATCTTGAAATGATCTTTCAAGCAATGAATCTAACACCATTTCTCTTCAGTTAGTTTTTTTTTTCAGTTATAGTAGACTTGTCTGATTGAAGATGGCCAACACCAGTCCATTTCAGCTCACAAATCCTAGCACACTGGACTTCATGCATTCCTTTATATTTTTGAGAACTGGTAAATTTCCATGTTTCATACTTTGTTATGCTTAATCTGTATCATGATCAAATAATCCTAGATGTTGGACTCTATGAATAATAATACAGAATCAAAATACAGCTCATTAACAACCTGTGATATGCAGATCACACAACTTTGCTTACTGAAAGTGAGGAGGACTTGAAGCGTTTAATGATGAACATCCAAATTATAGAATTCTATATACCTCAGCTTAAAGAAAACAAAAACTATCACAACTAGACCAATAGGTAGCATCATGATAGATGGAGAAAATATTGAAGTTGACAAGAATTTCATTTTACATGAGTTAAATATAAATACTCATGGATACAGTAGCCTAAATATTCATGTACTTAAATGGTCAAATCCCTGGAAAGATCTTATTAAAATAAAATAATGATGTTGTTCTGGTTATTAAAGTATGTTTGATGTAAGCCATGATATTTTCAATAGCATAATATGCATGCAAAAGCTGAAGAATGAAAAATGAAGACCAAAATGGATTTGAATTATGATGTTGGTAAAGACTATTGAATACATTATGAACTGTTGGAGGAATCAACCAATCTGTCTCGACAAAGTTAATGCCAAGCTCTTCCTTATAGCAAACAGTAGCAAGACTTCATCTCACATGCTTTGGACATCTTCTTAGGAGGGACCAGTCCCTGGAGAAGGACATCATGCTTGCTAAAGGAGAGGCTCAAAAAAAAGAAAAAAAAGATGAAGACCCTCAACAAGATGGATTCACACGTGGCTGCAACAACAGGGTTAAACTTAAGGGATGGTAAGCGGGACTAGGCTAAGATTTGTTTTGTTATACATGGAGTCATTATGAGTTGGAGATTAGTAAGCGGCTCCTAACAACAACAGTTAACTGAAGAGTTGGTAGTTTGAATTCAGCTAGTCATACCAGGCAAACAAGACCTGGTAATTTACTTCCCTAAGGTTAAAAACTTTTTGCAAGTGAGTTTGTTTTAACTCATTTAAACACGTGTGTTACAGTATCGTTGTGCTCCATCGGGTTTTCATTGAAGTTGAGGGCCAGAGTTGTCTCTGTGTGTGTGTGTGTGTGTGTGTGTGTGTAGTTTTAACAAACAGAAGATTATTTCCTTATAGTAAACTAGGCTAACAGGTCAAATTCAAGTTGTCAGTGCAGGGGAAGTCTTTCTCTCTGTCAGCTCTTGGGTAAAATCTTTCCCATCAAACATCCCCTTGTCCAGGAGTTTTTCAGGTACAAAAATCCAAGGTCCAAAGGACATGAACTTCTCCTGGTAGTGCTTTCTTGTTGATGTGAGGTCCACCTCTCTTTCTGCTTGCTTCTTTCTTTTCTTTTCTTTTTTTTTATTAATTACAGTAAAAGAATACTTGCAGCCCATTGTGTAAATCATTGTATAAAATATAATAATTAGTAAAAATGGTTTTGGCTGTTTCATGTGGGAAGATAACTTTGTCTTTATCACTTCATGTTACTTAGAAGTGGAAGTCTCTTTTCTACCAGGTTTAAATATGTTGGTAATTTTAGTTTCTAGACATTCTGTTTGTTTCTTTTTGAGATCTGCAGTGTCCCATTTTTTACTTTTCTATATCCTTTATACAGTGTCAATGTTATAATTTACTTCTTTATTCGAAGTCATACAATTCTCAAATCTTGAGTCTGAGCAGATTCCTTTTTCTTTTTTAAATTTATTCTTGCTGTATTTTACTCATATACAAGTTATCTTATTTTCTATGATGTCAACAATCTGTGAGTCCTTGCTGCTGAAAAATGTTTAAGAGGTTCCCTGAGGATTTAGGATGTTTGTCTTTCTCTTACAATGGCTTTTGAGAAATTCTTTGTGAGGATTCTTGTGCACATAGGTTGGCTGTGCCTTTTTCTAGAATGGCTTCCATTCATTGGCCTGAGCAGTTGAGGTCGCTTCAAGAAACGTCATGGTTAGAGATTCTGGAGTTACGCAGGCCATGCACATTTGGAGTGAAACTTTGAATAATTCAGTCAAAATTGGGCACAGAAATTCTGTTTTCCTTTTCTTCTCCATTTCCACAAGGAACCTAGGGCCTCTCATCGGTTTCTGTCTGCAGTGGGAATGACAGGTTCCAGTTTCCCTTGGACTCACACTTAGTCTGCTTTTAGATCTTCCTTGGATCTTGGCTTACTATAGCCCTGGAATCCAATCTCTTTTTGTACTTACTATCTGTGAGGTGTTCTTCTGGATAAAAATCTCTTTAAAATTCCAGTATTTTCTAGCTCTAAACTTTTTTAAAAATTGATCCAAAACTTCTCCATATTTACTCTTTTTTATTTGATTTTTTTGTTTGCTTTAGCACTTTTAATTATTTCATTTGAATTATTGATCTGAGGAAGCCTGTGCATCATTTCCGTAATCTGAACCCACTAAAAATCTTCTTCTAAAATTTAAAGTAGAAGCTTCTCATCAGGTTGTAGATGATGTAAACCGTTTACAATTACCTTCTAACAGAAAGGTTGCTGGTTTGAATCTACCCAGTGATACCATGAAAGGCATATCTCTCTCAGAGCTCAGACATTTTCTATCTTTAAACTTTTATCAAGAATGAACCCAAACTCTCCCAATTTTCTCCTCCCCTCCCCTCCCCTGCTCGTTCTTCCCCTCCCCTCCTGTCCCCTTCTGTGTCACTGTCCATCTCATTTGCCCTTATTTCATCCTCTTTCCCTCCTTTCTTCCTTCCATCCTCCTTTGTTATTTTCTCCATATTTATTTTATTATTTCACCAACATTGTTAATCTCAGGTGCACAGATCATCTTTTACAGAACTTCAACCTGTTTAAAACTATCTCTAATTTTGGATAGAAGCACTTCATTAAATCATCTACAAAACTGTGCTGTTCAAGAGATTTAAAGTTCATGTTCGAGCTTGTAAGTAGACGTGTTTATCTTTTCTAGCCATAAAATTTCACTTTCTGTAATGAAGTTTTTGAATCTTTGGAACAGCTTCTTTCACAAAACACTGGCCATGTAGCTTTCTTTGACAACTAATAATCAATTTGCACAGATCTTCTAGACCTAGGTTGGCTGCTCGGATTTTATAAATGAGCCTTTGCGCTGTGAGCTGAGCTGCATGAGACGTGTAGAGGCACCAGGATGGTGTCACAGACACTGGTCCTCTTCTCCTCACTCTTCAGTGTCCCTGGTTAGAAGTTAAAAGTGCCTCAATTCCTTTAGCATATTAACTTTGTAGAGTTGAAAAATAATTTTAAAGATGTGGGAAATGATGATAATTTTTAAAGGTAACTGATAGGTGTTGACAGCTAATTTTATTCAAGAACATATTTTAAATTGTATATTTTGCCTGTGACACAGCGCTTGAGACATGTGACAGAGTATATATATAAGCATGCATATGTGTATATGTGATAATTGCCCTTTCGTGATTGCAGATGCCAATGAGGTTTCATGACTTCCTGGCTGCATGTCCAGAGGAAAAAGTTACTATCAACTGCACATTGGCTGTGAGTCTTTTTGACAGTTACATGCAGAAGAGCTACTTAGCCTGTTGTCATGGATTGAATTATATCTGCCAAAAAATGTATGTAGCATTTTTGATTGGCCATGATTCTCAGTACTGTGTGACTGTCCGTCTTTTTGTGATACACCTGTAATGTAAATCCTAATCTGTTCCTGTAGTTAATAGATTGGATATGTTTAAGAAGATTAGGGTAGAATAGGACTGTAAAAACTTTACTAAGGGAGTTTCCCCGATAGGCTCCTTGTAACACTGTTTATGCTACAAGGGACAAAACAAAAGGGAAGCAAACAGACAATTGGTGATGCCATACTATTAAGAAAGTGGCACAGAGAACAGAGGTCTCTTTTGGACCTCACAACATCTTTTGGATGCTCCCAGATCGAAGAAAGACTGAAACAATCCAGAGGATCTTCCTACAGTGTCCACAGAGAAAGAGTGCCTTCTCCTGAAGCTGGTACTCTGAATGTGGGCTTCTAGCCTACAGGATCATGTCAAGAATAAGCTTTTCTTTGTCAAAGCCATCCACTTGTGGCATTTCTGTTAAAGTGATACCAGATGACCATGACACCTGGTATCGGCAGAAATCATGTCAGGTTTGTAAGCTATGCATCTACTTTGCCTTCACCCAGGTCATTGGAGTCCCTGACCAATTCAGTAACAGTGATGCACCAGTTTCCAGGCTGAAAATATTGTGGCTTATTATTGTCAACAACATTATAGCTGATTTAATACTATGCTTCAGCCTCAGACACAAACCTCCTCCCCAGGACTGCACACTGTGAGTCTCCACTGCACCAGCTGGTTCCTTTCTACTCATTCCTGAACATCAAAACTTCCTCTGTCTGTTGACAAGGAACACATCTTTTGCTTAATTCCAAGGAGTGTTTTGAGGGTCCAGAATAAGTTAAAGGATAGAAATTTTCCTGTATTTCCTTTTTATTGGAGATTATAGAAGAAAAGTTCTTTAAAAATCTGTTAATAAACTTTTCAGATGTTCTATTTGTCTTTTTCTTTTATCTGTAACTAGCCCCAAATCCTGGACCTTCCCAATGCAAATGTGTGAACTTTCACCTTCAAAAACTGAGCACACAAAAAGGGTAATGTCTCTGTCTAGCTTTACTCTTCCACAGATTCTTTTTCCAGTGAAGTATTTCTGGTCGATGTAGCTGAAGCTGTTTTTCTCATGTCTCCTTTTCACTGTCGTTCTTTGTTCTCTCCATTTATTTCTGTGGCACTCATTCTTTCAAAGACCCACTTCTGTTTCATTAACCCTACCATTTTACAAATAATTCACATGTCAATATCCCACGAATTGTCAATCTTTAAATTCAACACTTGGCCACCTGGGTCTGTTTTGGAGCTTGAAGGAAATCATGGTTTTTAAATTTGCTATAATTTGATTCTTTTGTTATGCACAAAAATACTTTCTACCTAGTTGAGGAGAAAGACAGTAAACATATGTACAAGTAAAAGAATTATCATATTATCTTGTGAGTGCTATAAAGAAAAATAAAGCATGGGAGATGATAAGAGCTTGCTAGGTTAAGAGTGGGTAGCAATTCAAGCAGGATAATTTATCAGTTAGCTATCTCCCTGTAATAAATCATCCTCAAACTCAGTGGCTTAAAACCAGAAGCTGTCATGTTTATTGGTAAGGTGGACCAAAAAAGAGTTCAGTCTAGTCATTATGGATCTTACCTAATTGGCTTGTGTGGTTTCAATTACCTGACAGGTCAACTGGGTGAGAGCTGATCTAGAAAGACGCAAGTACTTTCGTGTTTTTCAGGTGTCTATATTTGGCTCACTATGAGTAAGACCCACCTCGACTGCAGTGTGTTCTGTTTGGGTTTGGTATATTTTGCTGGCCATTGGATGGGGCAATTGAGGTGACCTGGTCACATACCTCTCATTATCTGGCAGTCTGATCTTTGCTTCTTTTGATAGCAACTGACAGGATTCAAAAGAGATGCCAAGCCAAGCTAAGTGCCATCGAGTCAGATCTGACTCATGAGATAGTAAAACATTTAAGGCATGTTGAAACCTAGGCAGAATCCTGGCACAATGTCTCTTTTGCTGCTTGCTGTCTTCCCATACAATTCACACAAACAGTTCATGTTCAAGGTGAGGGCAAATAGTCCTACCTGTTCATAGGAGGAGGTAGAAAGTTACATTAATAAAGCACAGATGCAAGGAGGCATAAAACATTGGGGGTGACTTTACAATTGCTGTACAACAGATGGTGATGGAATGCTGATCTAAAGCTGTAATTATAGCAGAGTTTTACTGTTAGTAACGAAATAGCATGAAAATGTCTTCACTCAAAATATCTTTGGTCTTCAGCTCTTGTTCCATAGAGCAACATATTTTTCAAGCAGAAATGTGACCAGCATGACGGAAAAGAAGCCAGGAATCTAATGTTTTGAAAGTGGATTTTCAAAGAGAAGAGTAAAGGGAGACAAAACCAAGGAAACAATAAAAGTCTTCACTGTGTAAGACTTTTTTAGGTTACTCTGAAGATTTAGATTTTATTTTGAATAATGCAATAATAAGTGGAAGAGTTTGCTGTATAGTAAACTATAGAATATTAAAGTAAGTAAATTAATGCTCAAGCTTATCATGTATAAACTGACTTGTTGCTTTGCAATGTATTCATGGAAAAGCACACAGATAGATCACAACACATTCACTTAGAACCAGAGAATCAGGGTAATGTTAATGGCTCATGCCCAAATTTTATAATCCAGGCATTTACTTTTAACGTGTACTCTTGAGATGAGTGCTTGATGGGTAGCTCATCCAAGGCCACAGTCCCTTTTGGTAAGTATCCAAAGTCAGTAGTGGTGGAATGTATCTGTCTTCTCTCCCGCACAGTTTCATTCTACGGCAAGTCTCAGTATCTGGGGAGATATATTCTGCCTCTTCCTATTCTGATTTAGTGAACTCAGGCACAGAGTTTACCTATGAGTTTCTTATTTATCCTGGTAAATAAGGGTTTAGTGATGGCTTGTCTAACAAGGACTATCACAGTGCACCTTCTCCCAAGGTCAGTCATTAGGGACAATGATTTAAAAGTTCCTTATGTCCCCAGGTCAACTTACAGAGATTTAGTTTTCTCCCTGTTTTCTTTCCTCACAGAATGTGAGTATAAGACCAACTTACTTTGTTTACAACATACTTCAGTTTCTTAGGTCAGCCAAGTTTGTACATTGAGTGTCATAGATTGAATTGTGTCACCCAAAAATATCTCTCAACTTGGCAAAGTTACGATGCCTGCTATTGTGTGATTGTTCATCATTTTATCGTCTGATATAATTTTTGTACCTATTATAAATCCTACTTTTATAATGTGAATGAGATGGGATTAGTGATTAATCTGCAATTTATGTAAACCTTGTTGGAGACATAAAAGAGAGAATGAAGCAGATAGACATGGCACCTTCATACCACCAAGAAACAAGAGCCAATAGAACAGTGTCCTTTGACCCTTGGGTCCTTTTGGCTGAGAACCTCAGCCAGGGAAAACTGATAAGAAGGACCTCTCCTAGGAGACAACACGAAAGTGAAAGACTCTTTGGAGCTACCACCCTTAATTTGGTCTTCTAGTCTCCCAAAGTATGGGAGAATCAAATTCTCTTTTTGAAAGCCACCCATTTGTGTTACTTCTGTTATAGCAACACTGGATGACTAAGACAACGAGTAATACGTATTTATGGTTCGACAGCATTATAGAAGTACACAAAACAGTTTGAGATAGGGACTATGATCTGATTTGTAATTTCATAGAATCTCTAACTGGTCCAAAGACAGGAGAGACATCAGTTAGGAAGCTATTACTATCATCCAATCTAGAGATCATTATGGCTTGATTGATAGCAGCAGTAGAAGAGTGAAACGTGGTATATTTTGTAAAGACAGAAAACAATATGCTAATAATTTTGACAAGGATTAAGAGGTAAAAAGGAGATATCAAGGTTATTGCAAGACTTTACTCTGAATAACTAAAAGTGCAGAATTGACACCTATTTAGAGGAGTGGATTTGGGAGGAAAACCAGGATTTTAAGTTTAAGTTCTGTAGTAGACCTTCAGGTGTGTCTGGAATTCAGAAGAGAAATATTGGGTGGAGATTTAAATCTGATAACCAATACAAACAAGTGTTAAATGGATGAAGAAAACAAGATGTTCAGGGACTGATAGGTCAGGCAGGAGAGACAAGGAGGAATCAGCAAAGTGTCTGAGAAGGAACAGTGTGGATGAACTACAAGCAAGATAGTGAAACACTCTGGAGTTCAGTGGAAAGATTGCGTTAAGGGGGAAGTTGATACCATTGTGTTGAAACTGATGGGTGTGGTAAGATGAGCACTGAGATGTGACCATTGTATCTGTCAGTGTGAAGGTCAATAATGACTTTAGGTCAATAAGACAATAACAGCTCTTTGTTTAAACTTTGTTACTTCTTGTTGTGTTTTTCCATTGATTCCAACTCGTGATGACTGTGTATGACAGAGTAGAGCTGTTCCGCACTGTTTTCTAGGCTGTAATCTTTATGGCAGCAGGTCCCTAGCCCTTTTCTTCTAGGAAGTCACAGACTGGGTCAAACCACCAGTATGTCAGGTACACTTTGAGTGCAAAATTTCTGTGCTACACATCTACTATAAGAGAAAACCACTTGATTGTAGGGAGTGCAATAAAAAAACAAAAGAGTGTATTTGGGATTGGTGACTATTCATTGATACCTCTTCCTATGAGCTTTATAGTAAAAAAGAAGACTGAAAGAAGACATAACTTGAAGAAAATGTGAGATCCATAGAATTTTTAAAATGCTGTTTGCATGTTGATGGAATTTATACTAAAGAGATATTAATCTTCATGAAGTAGATTACCAGGTTTTTCTTCCATGGTGCTGCTTAGTGACTACAAAAAGCCAACTTTTAGATTAGCAATCAGTACAGACCATTTGAACCACCTAAGATCCTTACAGTATGTAAATGAGTTGTTAAAAAATGGAGAAGATCATAAAGAAGAAACCCAAAGGAAGAAGGAAAAAAAATCAAATAACACATTGCTTAAAAATGACTGAATAGTAGACTAAATCAAAGAGAAAAATTCAAAATCTCTCAAATCAAATGAGAATGAAAGCACATTGTAACAAAGTCCTCATCACAGCTGCCGCATTGATTGCTCAGAGGTCAGTTAATTGCAGTAAAGCTGAACATTAAAAAAAAAGTTCAGTCAAACTCAAAACAAATGCAAGAAAATAGCAAAAGAAGCCCAGATTAACAGGAAAAGGGAAACATTAAAGATTAGAGGGAAAATAAACAAAGTGGAGAATAAGAAATTATTATGTAGAGCGATAAAGTAGAAAGTTCTTTGGAAAAGTCAAACAAATTGTCACACTATTGACTGAAACAACAGAATAAAAATAAAGGGAGAAACAAATAACCAAATAAGAAGGGGAAGGATGGACTAATGGACCACTTCTGTCAGAGCTTTCCCCACATTGTGTCTAGTACAGTTAGATGGTGCCCACTATCACTATTAACAGCTAAAATAGGGATCACAAGAGAGGGTCTTCCACAGAGCAAGAAAAAATAACACAGAGAGAGAGAAAGGGAGAGAAAAAACATAATTATAACTCAAAAAGAAAGAGCAGTCTTGCTTGCCATACAGAAACTTGAGAAACTCTGAAAGGTCCCTTTTCATCTCAGTAGTAACGTCACTCTGTAGGTTCCCACTTCAGCCTAAGATTGGACAGTCCGTAAGACAAGACTAAAGGGGCACACCAAACTGGGTGCAAGAAATAGAAGGTGGGGGCAGGGGTGGGTAGGAAAATTTATAACAATGAACCCAAGTTTGAGAAGAGAGAGTGTTGAGATGTTATTGAGTGTTAGCCAGTGACACAAAACAATATGTATATTAATCATTTAGTGAGAAATTAGTTGGCCTTATAAACCTTCTAAAGTATGATAAAGGAAAAAGAAAAAAGAGGTGGGGACACTACAGTAGACCAAACTGAAATAAAGAGGGATCAAAGGAATATGACAAATTTTACTCCAATAAATTTGAGAACTTATAGGAAATGCAAAAATTTCTAGAAATACATTAACCTATGTAAACTAACAGAAAATGAGATAGACAATCAAAATGAGTCATAATGAGAGAAGAGATTGAAGAGGTAATAAAACAAAATTCCAAAAACAATAAAAAGTTGAAAACTCTGGCCTGGACAGCTTCAGTGGAGAACTGTACCACGTATTCAGACAAGAACTGCTTCTCGTACTATTTAAACAACTTCAGAACATAGAAAAAGAAAGGATATTTTCAAACTCATTTTATGAAGTCAACATAAACATGATAGGAAGCCAGGCAAAGACATTACCAAAAAGGAAAAAAGAGAAGAAATAAAATTAAGAGGCAAGTATGTCTTATGTACATAGATACAAAATTTTTCATCAAAATTCTAGCCTATAGAATACAACAGAATGTCAGAACAGTAACATACTACAGCCAAACTGGAATTCATGCCTGGTATGCAAGAATGGTTCAACTCTCAAAAAATCAATTAATGCAATTCACCACACAAATAGACCCAAAGAGTAACATCTTGATGGATGCACAAAAAGCATTTGATCAAGTCCAGCATCTATTCCTGATAAAAATTGTCAGTAGAATAGGAACAGAAGTGAAATTCCTGAACATAACATTGGGCATGTATACAAAACCAACAGCCCACATCATGCTCAAAGAAGACAGGCTGAAAGCATTCTCCTTGACAACGGGAACAAGGATGTCCTTTATTATTACTCCAATTTAACACTGTGCTGAAAGTCCTGATCTGTGTCACACCGTCAGTCATTTGAGAGCATTCAGGCTTTTGAAAATCAGAAAATAGACTTTACTACAGACTGGACAAGCAAGAAGCTCAGAGACTAATATCAAATCAAGATTCTTGACGTTGAAGATTCTAGGACAATTATAGGGCTCAGTATAGAAAACATATGTGTAATGCACAGAGTTTCTGGGAACAGCCATGCAATTTCTGTAAACTAATTAATGTATAGAGGGATACACTGGTGTGTGAGTTGGCTGTTGGAGTAAGTTTTCTTTGGGGTTATGATGCATGAAGTATATCTAAGGTCTGCTCTGTGATCTATTTATCATGGCTGAACAGAGGGGTTGATGGCTGTGGGTGGTGAAGTGACCTTGAACAGAGAAGCTGTAAGACCACCATGAGGTGCTACATAAAATGCCCTATCAGGAGCTCATAGGCCCAGGTGATGGGAGGAAACAGAAACTGTAAAACTGTCAGTTACATTTCAACAGCAGCAGCAGGTTAAGCCTGTCAATTACAATATGCCAATGATTTTGGCCAAAGACTGAGAAGTTTCAAGACGATATCAAGATTTTGCTGTTATTCAGAGGGAAAGGCCTTGGGAGGAGTGGATTTGGGGAGAAAACTCAAGGATTTTAAATTTTAGTTGTGAATTAGACTTCCACATGTGCTTGTCAAATAGACATTTGAGTTTTGTTGTAGATCACTGGAAAGATATGGACTGGCAATATAAATATGATAAACAATTACATGAGTTCCACTGATGGAGAGCAAAATATGCCCCGGGACCGTGCTCTGAGGCAGGGGAGATGAGAAGGACCCAGCAAAAAAGTATGAGAAGGAGCAGTATGTCTGGAAGACAAGAAGTAGCGTTCACTGAATTTGTTGTATTAAGGAGGAGCGTGTCACCAATGTGTTTTATGCTACTGAGGGGACTGTTCTCTTCTGGAGCAAGCCAGAGAAAGTCCACCTGCAGACTTATGGACTGTTTCATTCCAGCTTTTAGCAATGATTAAACAAATAAACCCCAGCAGTCTCTGACAGACCATTCCCCTAATCCTGCTTGGGTGACATGTTTATGTTCACGGTCATGTTATCATGACAGGATCTCTTGAGTGTGGAATATGGCAATTTGCTGTACTATCTTTGATCTCGTGGTACTACAGTGAGAATGAAGTTGGCCTTAGATCCATCGCCACTGGAGTGGGTGGACACTCCATCCACTCAGGTGACAGTGTGGTAAATGAGGACCCTGACATTCTGTGGAAACCCTGGTGATGTGCTGCTTAACTGTCACACAGCAGCTGACTAGAGAACAGTTCAAAACTACCAGGTGCTCCCTGGAAACTACAGGGAAGTTCTGCTTCAACTATAGGGTTGCTATGAGTTAGAATCTACTCGAAGGCAATGGGTTTCGTTTGTTTGCTTGTTTGTTTTTGCAGTCTGCTGAGGTCAAGTGGTGTCACAGGTCAGTGTAGAGGAGGTTGACTGGCCCTTCAGCTGAAGGAGATTTTCTCACGAGGAGACAGCTGGCGTTCTGGAGATCCTGTTTTGACCATCTGTTGGCAGAATCCTGCAATGACAAGCACACAGGGACGGTGCAGAGATGCCAGGACATCAAGGGTAGAAAAAAGTTAAGCCAAATTGTCTAAATGTGGTAGGTGGAAAGGCTTGTGTTTCTTGTAGCAGTTATTTCATAGCTACTTCATTTTAAAATGGTAGATGTGAGTGGACTGATCACTCTGGAGAAAAATACTCTGGGTTCATAAGTATCCTCTCACCTAGAACAGAGGAGAGCAGGAGCCTGAGGGTCTGGATGGTGTCAGCATCCTGCAGATTCTCTCTTCAGTGACGTTGCTCAGTTTCTACCATCCTGATAAGGGTCTGTTTATTAGGCTCATGTCAGCAAGCCAGAGCCCAGGTTGAGATTGCCTCAAGGGGACCCTTATGACAAGAACTAGTCAGAGTGATAGTGAAATTTTTGGAGCACAGGATTGTGGTAAAACAATTTGTAGAGTGATTTTTTGCTGACTTATTTTTTTTAATATGGCAGTAATGGACACTTATTGTGATGGATTCTCTACTCAAAACTCATATATTTAATGATGTGGAACAAATGTTTTACATTGCTCTGCTGACCAAAACATTGTCAGCTGAATCCAACTGTGGACCCTTGAAAGAAATATCTGGTGATCTTCTTACAGAGTTTAGAACTCATGATCTTTGAGTCAGAGGAGAAATGTGATTTATAGGATTTTCAACAGGTGGTTTTTCAAAAGAAGATGGCCAGGTTTTTTTTATTGTTGTATTGTTTTGTTTGTTTGTTTCTTTTATTTCCTTAGTCCACATTTGGTAGAGCAAGCACTGAGCTTCATAAGAATGAAATACAATTTTTGTTAATTTTTGTTTTTGTTGTTTCATATGCAAGGGTAAATGGTGTCCTTGTTATTCTTTCTAAGCTACGAGGGTAAGTCTTTCCTCCACTGACTTTTATAATTTTGGATGTTCTATTTCAAATTTCTAGGAATTCAGTTTCTTGGGGTTTTTTCTCCCTCTGATCTGAAGGGTTCTCTTTTTAGTTTCCTGTACCATGTATACAATGTCTATTGTGCCCTGTATTTGAATAAATAAATTTGTAAATGCTGAAATATGAAGCAGGAGCAGAATTTATTTGGTCTCAGTTATTTCTGATGCATTACATTTGTATTCATACGAGGCCAGCAATTTACTCCACCAACTTAATTGTACTAAGTGCTACATACCTCACTGCTGAATATCACTACGGTCATCTTCAAAGTACTCCCATTGGGAAGCTACGTACCAATGCCAGAGCCTAATACACCCTTCAAAGCAATTTTGAAACTCTTTCTGGAATGATTGTTTCACACCATGGCATGGTGCCAAGCTCATGAACTTAATTCTGTAGTTGTCTATGAGGGAGTTTTTAGCCAGTAAACAACTCACTGTATTGTAACAGCAACCTACTAGTCTGATCTGGCCCCCAATGACTTTTCTCTTTATCCAGAGATAAAAGAAATACTGAAAGGAAGACATTTTGATGATATTAAAGACACCAAGGGTAAAACAACAGAATTTCTGATGGCCATTCCAGAAAAAGTTCCAAAATTACTTTGAAGGATAGACTAGGTGCTGGCATTGGTGCTTAGCTTTCCAGTGGGAGTACTTCAAGGATGACTGTGGTGATATTCAGCAAGGAGGTATGTAGCGCATTTTCTATGATGAGTTCCCAAAGTTGTTTTCAGTTGCCATAGAGCCAGTTCTGACTTATAGTGAACCTATGGGAAAGAGAACAAAACACTCCCTGCACTGACACTAACCTCAAAATAGTTGTTGTGCTTGAGCCCTTGCTGTAGCCACTGTCTCAATCCATCTTCCTAGGGATTTTCCCCTTTTTTCCGGATCCTCTTTTTTACCAAACATTATGTTCTTCTCCAAGGACTGGCAACCCCTGATAATATGTCCAAAGTAGAAGATAAGAAGTCATGTAATCCTCCCTTCTAAACAGTATGTTGATTGTACTTTTTCTAAAACAGGTACGTGCATTATTCTTCTGGCACTTCGTGACATATTCCACACCATAATTCAAAGGTATCAATTCTTTTTGATCTGTCTTATCATCATCCAGCTCTCCCATGCACATAAGATGATTGAAAATACCACAGCTTGTGTAAGGTACATTTTAGTTCGCAAAGTGATACTTTAAAAAAAAAAAATTAAATGGGTCTTTCTTTTGCAGTAAACTCCCCCAGTGTAATCTGTGGTTTGACTATTCCTGCATGGGTGTTGGCTGTGGTTCCATGTAAAAGGAGTTTCTTGAATATGCCAATACTTTTCCCCTGTTATTGTGATGTTGCCTTGTGGTGTAGCTGTGAGGATTTGTTGTTGTTGTTATTGTTGTCGAGGTATAATCCATACTGAGCCAAGCCAAAGCTATACTTTTTGATGATCACTGAGCCTTCCAAATCCTCTCTGTTTTCAGAATGCAAGTTTGGCCCAATTATTTCCTTGCGTGTCAAGGATCTCTGACTTCTTGGTGGTGTTGGCCCTTGAAAAAATATAAAGTTCCTTCAAGTTTTGTGATAGATATGCTCTATTCCAGAGAAGCTCCTATTTTTTGGCCCTACCGGTAGAACTACCTTAAACCAACTTCAAAAATGAGTAGTCTCAGGCACATGGAAGCGATGCATACCTGGAATGAATCTTCTTGAAGAATTGTTGTTGTATCACAACTTCACACACAAATTCTATCTGTCTACCTCTCTGTTTTGTTCCATTTTCCACAATGAATCTACAGCCCTCTAATCAGTTTATAAATGTTAGTTTACACCTCCTTTGAGATCGGAACCCTCCTGGACTGGAGCTCAGTATAGTGCCCCGGTGGACTACAGGCAGGAGTAAATTCTGGGCTTGTCTTACATTTCTCTAGGCCTTGCATAGCCCTAGGAATCCAAGCATTTGCAATGTCTTTAAAGTATCCTTCAAGATAAAAGTGTCCTTAGAAGTCATTCACTTTCCATCTATACGTTTTTATAAAAATTGCAGCAAATAATTTTCCATATTCTTCTCTTTCCATTATCATCTGTCCCCAGTAATTTAGTTTGGATTTGAGGAAACTAGTCCATAATTTATGGAACATGAACCTATTTAAAACTGTTTTTGAGTCTAAACAGAGGCGATTCATTATGTCATGTGTGCTTCAGGCATTTGGTAATCAGATGCTAACCTACAGGTGGGCAGTAAACACATGCAGTGGTACTGTGGAAGAAAACCTTGGTTAGCTGTTTCTATAAATCACATGGGCAAAAAAAAAAAATATATGGAAAAATCCTGCTCTGTGATACATGGGTTCTTCACAAGCCAGAGTCAGAAGTTACTAGAATGCAAATAGATTTCTTTTTTTAATTTTAGGTAGATAACACAACTTCTAAGTCATTTCTATGTCTTTTCTAGTCATAAAAATATACTTTTTTAAAAAAAATAAATTTTATGTTGGTTTGAATACAAGTTTACATTCTATGTCAATTTGCCATATAACACCCAGAATTTTCTCCGCTATTTTACTCTGCTTTCCCCTCCCTTCCACACCACTTCCTTACAGCACACTCCTCATTCTCATCTGGAACTTCCTGTGTGCGTATGACCTAGACCTTTCCTCCCTCACCCTATCTTTTCTCCTCCAGTGATGAGCTTCTCAGACAGTGCTGTGCACATACTTTGTTCTTTGCCAACCTCCCTCTGTGTTTTGTATAGTCTTGTTCAATCTTGGTCTGGATGTCTGATTTTGGTGCCATATGCTTTGGGATTAGAGAGTCCAAGGGCCACGCTCCATGGAGCACCTCCAGACTGCCAGATCCTCAAGTGTGGTCATTTGGTAGAGTTCCAGTTCTGTTCTCTAATCCTCCTACCACATCAAGGGCTCCATGCCATGTGTCCCATCTGGGCAGACACAGTACCATCTGGTTCTTCAGATCCCGTGCCAAAGCAGACACTAGCTCAGATGGCTTCTTCCATCAGGGGGGGGCGGGCTCATCCTCCAGTGCTTGGTCTCCTCCGTTTACCTCTGGTCTGGATAAACTGAGACCAGTTGACACTACTTAGATGGCAGCTTGTTAAATTTTAAGACCTGTGGTGACGCTGATTCAAATGATGTGCAGAATATTTTCTGTAGAGAAAAAAGCTTACATATGCCAGTTAGTCTGGAGGTCCCCTGACCTCTGACCCTGTTACTCTGTCCTTCCAAAGAGCTGGGCCGTATTCCGGGATTAATTTAGTTTTGATGTAGTACGGTTACTGGTATCTCCTACTCATGTAACCATCAAAGGTTGATTTCTTTTGTACTTAAATCATTTGTCTTGTCCTCATGAAATATTTGTCCTTTTGCATCTGGAAAGTATACTTTTTGTGATAGTACTTTTGGCTCTTGAGGTAGGAGGTTAGTTTCACAACCGTCATCTGTGAAATTCTCTTTCAGTTCGCTGACTGCTTTGCATAGGCCCCTCTAGCCCGGGCTGGCTGCTCAGATTTTATAAACAGTGGCCCTACAATGTGCGCTGAGACACACCAGGCAGGCAGGGACGGCAAGATGGTGCCACCGGCTCTGTTTTTCATGTCCTTGCTGCTTTGGGCCTCTGGTGAGAATTCAAACTGGTTCAGTCCCTCTAGGACGGTAGCCTTGTAGACGCCCCAAATAATTTGAAGACATGGTAGCAGATGAAAGCTATTTACAAAATTGAACCAATGATGTACTGATAGGTAATCTCACTAGATGTTCAGAAATGATATATTTTAGTGAGTGTATGAAAAAGACTGTGGGGTGTGTGTGTGTGGTAACTGTAACTCTGATTGCAGGTGGCAGTGGGGACATTGTGTTAACCCAGTCTCCAGTCTTTCTGGCTGCATCTGTAGGAGAAACCATCACCATCACCTGCAAGTCCAGCCAGAGTCTTGCATACAACTCCTACCAGGTCTTAGCCTGGTACCAGAAGAAACCAGGAGAGGCTCCTACGCTTCTCATCTATGACGCAGTGAGCCGGCCATCTGGGGTCTCTGGCCGATTCAGTGGCAGCGGGTCTGGGACAGACTTCACCCTCACCATCAGCTCATTCAAGACTGAAGATGTAGCAGATTATTACTGTAATCAATATAGAAGTATGCCTCCCACAGTGCTTCAGCCTTGTACAAAAACCTTCTCCCTAAAGCTGCAGGCCTGTGAGTCTTCAGTGCCAGCTGCTTCCTTTCAGCTCAGCCCTGAATGTGCAGGCTTCCTCTGTCTGCCTCAGAGTCCTCATCTTAGAAATTCCAGGAGTATTTGTAGGTCCTAGGCAAAAATTAAGGGATGTGGCTTCTTCTGGATCCTGTTTTGTGGTAAACCATAGAAGAAAATCTCAAAAATATAATTTTTTTTTCAGGAGTTTTCATATCACGAGAGGATGCATGTTTCACATGGGTAGATCAGGTGACTGACATGGAGAAGTTTCCAGTTAGTTTTCTACCCTGAAAGATCAGTTCTCTCTTCTCTGTGCTTTCTTGACTCTGAAACTTTTGCATTTTATTTCCTTGTTTTTCTGGATATTTCCTATCATCTCCCACAACTCAGGACTCAGTGTTAAACCTGGGCCCTTCACATTTCAAATCTAACTCACGGAAGATAGTTATTTCTCTCTTATTTTTCCTTCCATGAATCCTGTTTTCCACCTCATTCTTCCTGGTCAATGTCAATGAAGGCGTTTTCCTGCCCTAACCTCCCATTTCTCTGTCTTTTTCTCCTCTCTCCATTTCTTTCAGTGACACTCATTCTTTCAAAGGTCAGTCTCTAATTCATCAACTCTGTCACTCTAGAGATACATGACAGCTTTCTCATCTTCATTCTTCATTAATTGTAAATCCCTGTTTAAGTTTATCACCTGGACACCAACTTTAATTTAGTGACAGAAGGAATTCATGATTCTTTTTTTTTTGTTAATTACACTCTTGTCACCCCCTGACTTGTGACAACCCCACGCACAAAGGGATCTGACTATTGTGAGCACAGGGTTTTCATGACTGATTTTCCAGAAGTAAATCACCAGGCCTTTCTTTCTAGTCTGTTTTAGTCTGAAAAGGTGTCTAAAACCCATTTAGCATCACAACAACACCCATAGAAGAAGTGTGATAAACGACGTCCATAGGTTCCTGCTCATATTTCTGTTGATATCAGCCCAAGTAGTGTTTCCTGTCTGTGTGGATGAGACTCTGACTGCCACTGTAGCTAACGAAGACTTTGTCTCCTGGGAAGAAGCCCAGAGATTTTGTCATCTCCAGAGCAGGATGTGACCACTGGAACCTAAGATGACAGACACACAAGGATGATCCAGAGATGCTGTGCAACCAGACAGAGAAGGAAAATCAAACCAAAATCGTCCTAACAAGGGCAAATGGACAGGCTCATGCGACTTGTAGCATTTTTTCACATCTCATTTCAAAGCACAGACCTTTCTGAGCAGGAGGATCACGCTGGGGAGAAAATTCCATCTCTAGGTTCCGTCTCACCTGGGACACAGCACAGCACGAGCCTAAGAATCTGGATGGTGTCATCGCTCCGCAGCTTAGCTTTGTGCGATGTCGCTCAGGCTCCACTCCTAGGAGTGACTTCACGATTTTTTTCTTCCACATTTTATTTTGTGGTTGTTTTTGAGGATATACAAAGAAAAAATATACAGTGATCTAGTACTTTCTAGCCTTCATACATTTTGGAGGCTTATGTCGGCAGGGTTGAGCACAGTTGAATCACTTATGCAAATAACCATGGTGTATAATGACAAAATTCTTACAGCACGGGATTGGGATTCAAAATCTTGTGAACTGTAGGGTTTGTTTTGTTTTGATTTTTGTTTTCACATTAAAACAAACAAAAAAATACCTATTGCCATCAAGTTGATTCTGACTTTTTGAATATGGCAGTATTATTTTAATATGGCAGATACTATTTATGTGTATTTTCTGATGGAAACAGCTACATTACAGTTTCCCTGTTGTAGTTGTTGAAGATCTCTGGGTGGTACAAATAGTTTGCTATTGGCTACTATCCTAAACGTTGGTGGTTGGAACCCACCCAGTGGCACTGCCCAAGAAAGCCTAGTGATCTACTTCCGTGAAGGTCACAACCCAGAAAACTCTACTGAGCCCAGTTCTGCTCTGTAACATACATGACCGCCATGAGTCAGAATCAATTCAATGGCATCAGTTTTAGTTTCAATTGGTTACAGTTAGTAGGAAAAGAAATATATTCTTGTATTGCACTCATTGAAACTGTTCATGTGGAAACTTTACTATCATTGAATGCATAGACTCAGAAATGTTTGTAAACAGTACGGCAGCAACTGTGACCTCCAATATCTGATGTCCCGTGAATGGTGCCCAGTCTTTTTGGAATCAGTATGACTATCTACTGTCTGTTTGTGGTGGTGGTGGGATCACACACATCTTTTTTTTCCCTCTAATTTGCTGTGGACTGGGTTTATGCCAACAGATTTCCTGCATATTTTCTATATGACATTCTTTAGAATTTCCATCAAATTTGCAAGTCATCTGACAATCATTTCATTCTCTGCTTAAGTTAGGCTCTTATAGTTTCTGTTGTTTGTAGCCAAAATCTCTAGCTAAAGAAAAGATTCCATATTTATCTATGTTAAATTTTCATCAGTTTCTTTCTCTTAGTATTTATGATTATACCCACTGCTGTCTAGTTGATACCAATTCATAGCTACCCTACAGGACAGAGTACAACTGTCTCAGAGTTTCTAAGAAGTGCCTGGCAGATTCAAACTACCAACCTTTGGGTGAGCAGACATAACACTTAAGCTCTATGCTACCAGGATTTTCCTTTATGGTTATGCCAACTATTTTACATTTTCCAGGTTTTGGCACCGCAAAAAAAATTCCGTTGGTATATTTCTTAAGTTTATATACGTAAGTGAACTTGACAGAATTGGTGTTGTTTACCTTTTGTTATCTTTTCATTATGCATTGAGAATACATTACATGAGTTACTCTTCTAGCAATTAATGTTATATTAACGATGGTAATCAATTTAAGACGCAAGCCTCGCTGTCAGAACCGTAAGTAGGATGGATACAGACGTTGATGGAAGGATGCCACAAAAATGTTAAATAAGAGGTAGACGATGTATGTATTAGGCTAGTCAGGAAGGACCCCCTCCCCCTCCAAGTATCACTCTTTCCAGGCTGGGGGCCAGGGATGGTCGGCAAGTGAGTGTGGTTGTATGTTTGCCACCATTTGCTGGGTCAGAGACGTGGGGTGGATGGCTGGCCTCCATGCATGCACCCAGACCATCATTTTTGCTCACAACTTGGGGGAGAAACAGTGGTTTATGAGCAGGTGCGTGCGTGGTAGTAGTGTGGTCACCAGTGCTCATTGTGTTGAGGGATGGTGAGTGATGGTTGGCTTAGTGCATAGCCGTGCTCTTATTGCTGCTCTTCATGTCAGTAGAAGACACAGGCTGGCTAAGGTTGAGTGGGGTTCACATCACAGTCTGTGTGTCAAGTGGGTGGCCAGGGTATGGGATGCTCCATTGTTCTCAGTCAGGATGGTGGAGGGAAGAGAAATGTGTCCCTTTGACCAGCAGTTGCAGGTGCTCAGGCTCTTCCCATATATTTTAGTCTGCAGTTGGAACCAGCTTCCATCCAAGTATGAGGGGAGGCCACTTAGAATCTGGACTAGGGGAAGATCCACCATTTCTCTGCTGGTCCACTGCCTCAGGTGCACAACTCACTCTGGAATTCAGGGAATGCTGTTCGTGCTTATCTGCTCTGTGGACAGCAGGATCTCCGGAATTCTTTTCCTTCTTTTTATGTTTTCTTTCCTTTGATTTGGATCCTGACCTACTCACTTTTCTTCTCTTTGGATATGTTTACACAGTTTCTCTGTCTTTTATGAAGTTCCTTTCCTGAGCTCCTAACCTGAGGCCACTACTGGCTTTGTGTGAAGATGGCCATGTTGAGCTGAGATGGCTGTCACTGTCCCTTTCCTTCTTGTCAATCCTCTTTTGTTGTATTATTGAAGTAGGTGTTCAGTTCATTTCTTTGTTCATCTGTTTTGATGATCACGGTTACAAGACTGTAATCTGAATCTGTTTTTGTGGGTTTCTCCATATAGTACATCTGACTAATGCATCATCTTGGCTGACTTGGACCTCTGCCTTCTTCATGTACCATGTCCTTGGTGTCATCGCCATCTTAGAACTCTTTGGTTGTTAGATGGTTAGATGGTTTTTTAGATGGTATCCAAAATTAAGTGGTCTGTATTTAGGGTTAGACTTTGACTCTCTTGGATTTATTTATATTTTCTTTAGCCTTAGCTTAAACTTGCATATGAGCAATTGATGGTGTATTCCACTGTTGCCCCTGGCCTTGTCCTGTTTGATGATATTGATGTTCTCTGTCATCTTTGCCACAGAGGTATTCTATTTATTCCTGTGTATTCCATCTGGTACAGTTCACTTCCCTAGTCATGCTGAAAATGGTAATTTAGATCAATACATCTTTGACTTTGCAGACATCGTCATGTGATATATAGCAGCAATTACATTAACAAGGCTATATTTTCTCCAATTATTGATCTTTCTTTTTTATTTCCTATTTTAATATTCCTATCACTAGGAATTATCAATCCATTTTGATTGAATGATTGATCAACAGGACTGCAGTGTTTCATAAAAATCTTCAGTTCCTTAATCTGTGGCATGTAAAGTTCCATAGTTTTGTAGTCACTGGCATTCTTTTCTTTTTTATTGTGATTGAATGAAAGTATATATTCCCATATACATTCACACGCTCACCTATGTGCAGCTCCCACTGTCCTCCCTGCCTGGTGACAGCACACCCCTCCTCTCTGCTCCATACATATCCTATCCTCCCAAAAGTCTCCTATCCCCTCTTCTCCATTCACTTCCCTTCCTCCAGCAAAAGGTCAGCAGGATGACATCCGATAGATGCACAGAACCATAAAATTCCCACAAGATACGGTAACTCTGCATCATCACTGGCATTCTTTGTAGTGGTATAGTCATTATTCCATCACAGGCAATTTTATATTTCAGGATAAATCTTGAAATCGCTTTTCAAACCAGGAATCCAACACCATTCCTCTTCAGTTAGATGTTTCAGTTATATTATACCATATACTTGTCTGACTTGAAATGGACAATACGACTTCATTTCAGCTCGCTAGTGCATAGGCCATTGATCTTCAAGAGTTCTTTTCTATTTTTGAGGACTGGTAATTTACTTTGATAATACTTAATAATATTTAACCTGTATGCTGAGCAAATAATCATAGATCTTGGAAGATACGAAGACTAATACAGCATCAAAGTTGAAGGAAGGCTCATTATTGAGTGATATGCAGACCATACAACCGTCCTTGCTGAAAGTGAAGAGTTAAAGAACTGGTGAAGATTCAAGACTACAGACTTCAGTATAGATTATATTCCAACACAAAGCAAACAAAGACCCTCATAACTGGACCCATAAGAAACATTATGATAAACAGAGAAAATATTGAAGTTGGAAAGAATTTCATTTTACTCAGATCAACTATAAATGTCCATGGTTACAGTAGTCTAGATATCCACTACCTACTGCAATAGATGAGCCCCTGGAAAAGATCTCTTTAAAATATATAAACAAAATAAAAATGCTGTTTTGATTACTAAGGTGTGTCAGGTGTAACAAATGGCATTGAAAATAGCATAATATGCATGTGAAAGCTAATGAAAAACAAAGACCAAAATAGGATTTGAATTGTGGTGTTGGTAAAGAATATTGAATACCTGATGGACTGTCAGAAGAATAAACCCATCTGTCTTGGAAAAAAATGAATACCAGAATGTTCTTTAGAGCAAATAGAGCAAGATTTCATGTCCTTTACTTTGGACATGTCAACTACAGGGAGCAATCCCTAGGGTGGGACATCATTCTTGTTAGAGAAAGAGTCAATAAAAAAGAGGATGACCCTCCATGAGATGGACTGACACAATGGCTGCAATGATGGGCTCAGACTTAGCAATGACTGAGAAAGGGAAGCAGGACTGGACAAAGTTTTCTTCTGTTATAGATGAGGTCACTGTGCGTTGGAGTTGAGTCAACAGCACCTAACTGCAACAAGTAACTAAAAGGTTGGTATTTTGAATTCACCCAATTATACCGGGCAAAGAAGGCCTGGTATTCTATTTCCCTAAGATTAAAAGCCATTTGTAGGTGAATTTGTTCTGACTCATGGTGAACACGTGTTTGTTAGAGTAGAGCTGTGCTCCATTGGTTTTCAGAAGTCAATTGTATAAAAATAGACTGCCAGACAAGTCTTTTGAGGTGCCTGTGGGTGGATTCTAATGTCAAAACTTTGTTATCAGCCCATGGTGTTAATCATTAAGTAAAATATAATATGAAGTTAATAAAAAAATGTTTTTGGCTGTTTCATGTGAAAGAGTAAATCTTGTCCCCTGTTCTTCATCTTTCTTAGAAGTGAAAGCCTCTCTTCCACTAAGTTTAAAAATATTGGCAAGTTTCTATCTAATTTCTGGAAATTCTATTTGGTTCTTTCTGAGCTTACAGTGCCTATATTTTATTTTTCTGTACTTATACAGAATGTCCAGTTTATAATTTATGTTTTCAAAGAAAGTGACAAATTTGCAAATTTGGAGTCTATACAGAACTCTTATTTTTTTTAAATTTCTGTTGTGTTTCACTCATACTCAGGTTATCTTGTTGTCTAGGATGTCAACAATCTCTGAATTCTTAGCAGTGAAAAATATTTGAGAGATTCCCCGACTACCTAAGACTTTGGTCTTTCTCTTCTAATGAATGGCCTTTGAGAAATTATTTGTGAGGATCCTTCAGAACTTGGTTTGGGTGTGTCTTTTTCCAGAATGGCTTCCATTTGTGGTCCCTAAGAGCTGAGGTCTCTTCGACAGATTTGATGGGTAGAGAGTTCCAGACATGCCCAGGACATGCATACTTGGAGTGAAACTCCTTGAGTATTTCAGTCACAACTTAGCAAGGAAATGCTGTTTTTCTTTCCTTATCCATTTCCACAATGAACCTAGAGCCTTCTCATCAGTTCCTGGCTGCTGTGGGAATGATAGGTTCCAGTTTCTCTTTGCATCATACTTACTTTCAGATCCTTCCAAGATCTTGGCTCAGAATAGGGCCCTTGAGGACATCCCACATGGATAAATTCTAGACATATCTTCCATTTCTCTGACCTTTGTAGAACCCCGGAATCCAGTCTCAAGTGCTTGCAGTTTCCTTGGGATGTCCTTCCCGATAAAAGTCTCTTTAGAACACCAACCTTTTTTAACTATAAACTTTGATACAAATTGATCAAAAAATTCATATATTTATTTATTTTTATTTATTCTTTTGTCATGTTCTTTCTAATGTTTTGAATTATTTCCATAGAATTGTTGATCTGAGGAAATATATGCCTTATGTATGGTATCTGAATCCATTAGAAGTTTATTTTATTTTATTTAAAAATAGAAACTCCCATCAGCTTGTAGGTGGTGTAAGCAGTTTATAATCACCTTCTCACATAAAAGTTGGTGGTTTGAATTCACTGCAAGACACCATGGAAAAAAGGCCTGTCTTAACATGAAGACATTTTCTACCTATAAATTTCTATCTAGAGTCAACTTTCCCACATTTTTTCTTTTCTCTCTTCTCTTTTCACTTCCCAAATCTCCCTTCTCTTCCTGTTTTACTTTCATTTCATGCTTTTCTCTCCTTCTTTCCTTTCTTCCCTTCATCCCCCTTTTTCTATCCCCTCCCTCAGCAATTTTCCATTATTTCACCAGAATTGTTGATCTTGAGAACACGGGTCTTCCTTTACAGAACTTGAACCTGTTTAAAAATATTATTGACTTTATACAGAAGGTCTTCATTAGATCATCTAGCTGCATAGAGAAATGTTAAGTTGATATTAGAGACTGTAAGTAGACTTTTGTTATCTTTCCTAGCTATAAAAATTATTTTCTGTAATGAGATTTGTCAACCTTGGTTTACATTGCTGAGTCTTACAACCCACAGTCCATGTAGCTTGCTTCCACACTCGCTAGTTAATTTGCCTATATCCTCCAGGCCCAGGCTGGATGCTCAGGTCTTAAAAATGGGTCTTTGCATTGTGAGCTGAGTTGTTATCAGGAAGGTAGAAGCACCAAGATGACTTCACAGACCCTGGTTCTCTTTTCCCTCCTGTTTGTGGTCCCTGGAAAGAAACTGAAAGTACCTTAATTCTTCAGTGTAAAGTTGAAAAATCCTTTTAAAGATGAGACATGATGGTAATTTTTAAAAGGACCTGATATGTGCTGATATGTAATACTATTAGAGAGCACGTTTAAAATTGTGTATTGTTACCTGTGACACAGTACTGGTGATAAAGAATACGTACATACCTATGTATGTATGCGTGGTGATTGTTCATTAGTGATTGCAGACGTCAGGGAGTCTCATGCCTTCTTTGCTGCAGGACCAGATGGATAATTCACTATTAACTGTATGTCTACTGACAGTCGCGTTGACAGCGACAATCAGGAGAACACCTAGCCTGGTGTCATTGACTGAGTTGTGTCCACCAAAAAAAAAAAAAAAAAAATGTGTGCAGCACATTGGCGGGGCCATGAGGCCGAGTATTGTGCGATCACTCTCCTTTTTATGACTTTATTTTGTTGTAAATACTAACTTGTCCCTTGTTTAATCAAAGAGGATTAGGGTGAGATGATAACACCTTTACTGAGCTGCTATTTCATGACTGCTTTTTGTTTTGATCAAAACAAACCACAGCAGTCTCTGTGACAGCGCCTGGCAAGTGGGACCCTTCCCGTTCCCTGCCTTGGTAAGAGGTTTACGTTTGGAGTTACAATGAGCGATAGTTTGCTGACCTTTGATCCGATGGGATGATGATAACTGTAAAATTTACTTCAGATGTCCTGCCACTGAAGTGGGTGGACACCCCAACAACGTGGGTGACAGTGTGGTAAACCAGGACCTTAGGAGTCGGCTGGGACAGCGGTGGTATCTCATGTCAGTGTACAGGAGACTGTGAATGGCACTTAAGTGACGCAGACTGTCTCCCAACGGTGACTTGTTACCACTGTCTGCTGGCGGTAACTTGCAATGACAGGCACACCGGGATGAAGAGACGTTAGGCAGTCAGAGCTAGGAGAAAACAATCCAGCCAATCACAGGCTAACTGTGATGGGTGGACAATGCTGTGCTGTTTGCAGCATTTATCTCAAGTCGCATTTAAAAATCTGTACACGTGAATAGAAGGACTGCTCTGGAGAGCAAACTCTGTTTCTAGGTTTGCATGTATTTTCTCACCTAGAGCAGAGCAAACAGGAGCCTGAGGATCTGGATGGTGTCACCATCCCGCAGCTTGTCTCTTGCATAATGTTTCCCAGGTTGTATCCCGCAGAAAAGGCTCCACTTGTGAGACACTGGTCAGCAGTGCTGAGCCCAGTGCTCCGTCTTGTCAGGAAGACATTTACGCTGGTAGCCGGGGAATACGATGGTGAAAGTTTTAGAACACAGGGTTGCGGTACAAAGTCTTGTAGGGTGCTCTTTTCTGCCTTACGTTTTGCATATGGCAGTAAGGGACTCCTATCATCCTAGATTATCTTCCCAAAACGAGGGTTTAACTAGTGACTTGAAACAAATGTGCTGGACTAATAACCCCAAATTTAGCAGTTTGAATCCACCCATTTTAGAAGTAGATTACCAGGATCTTTTTTCCAACACCCCTCTCTTTTTTTTTTTTTTTTTTTTTTTTCTTGAGGCCACTTTTGCTGACTAGGAGGTAAGGGTGTTAACTGTTAAAATGATTTGTTGTGGTGGTGGTGGTGGTGGTTAAGTGAAAGTAGGCAATCCAAGTCAGTTTTGCATGCCCGCCTCTCGACAGCTCTATCTGCTCTCCCCACCTGGTAACAGCTCACTCTTCCATTTCACTGTTTATTATGAATATCCTCCCAAGGAGCACTAAAGATGATTTCTAATGAATTTTTCTTTTTTTTAATTCTTTCATGTGTGAAGTTCAACCTTGTATTTGTTATTCCATCTAACCTGGAAATAGAAGTCTCTCTTCCACTGAGTTGTAAAATTTTGATGATTGTATATCTAATTTCTAGAAATTTGAGTAGTTCTTTTTCACATCTCAAGAGTCTCCTTTTTACCTTCCTGTAGTTTGTTATTTATTTATTTAAATAAGCTCACATAATGGCCAAATCTGAAGGGTGAGTAGAACACCTTTTGCTCTCTGCTACTTCTGCGTGTTACTGCTGTCTTCAAAAACCAAAAATCAAGCCTACTGTTGTGAAGTGAAGTCCATCCTTATCTGAAGAGTTCACTTATTACTGGTTTCCAGTCAGGGACAGCAGTAGGTTGAGGGTCCCTGTTCCCAGGGTAACCTCCAGACTGTCACATCATCAATTCAGGTCTTTTAGTAGAGTTCTCATCTTGCTATCTTTGGTGGTGGCCAGGCACCATCTGGTTCTTCTGGTCTCATGTCAATACAGTCTCCCATTCATAAGGGTCCTTCTGTCTCCTGAGCTCTTTTTAACTCTTATCTTTGTTGTTCTCAGCGAGCATCTGTTCCAGATGAGTTGAGACCATTTGGTGTACCTCAGATAGTAGCTTGCTAGCTTTTAAGATCCCAGACATCTCTTTGCTGAGAGTTTTTAATATGAATGGGTGTTGGACACTGTCAAATGCCTTTTCTGCATCAGTTGACAAAATCAGGTGATTCTTATGCTTTGTGTGATTTATGTGGTTGATCACATTGTTTTTCTGATGTTGAATGAAACTTGCATCCCTTGTATAAAATCCTACTTTGTCATGGTGAATTACTTTTTTGATATGTTGTTGGATTCCATTGGCTAAGATTTTGTTAATGAGTTTTGCACCTAGAACCACGTGAGATATTAGTCTGTAATGTGTGTGTGTGTGTGTGTGTGTGTGTGTTTATGCTATTTTTACCCAGGGTTGGTGTCAGGGTTATGTAGACGTCGTAGAATGAATTTCAGAGTTCTCCATCATTTTCTGTGTTGTGAAATATCTTCAGTACTACTGAGTTAACTTCTCTCTAAAATTTTGGTAGAATTCTCCACTGAAGCCATCTACCAGGACTTTTTTGCTTGGTAGTTTTCTGATTACTTTTTCAGTCTCTTGTTTGTGATGGGTTTATTAGTTTGTTCTACTTCTCTTTGTGATACTTTTGATAGGTGATAAGAATCTAGAAATTTTTCCATTCCCTCCAGGTTTTCAAATCTGTTAAGAGTACAGTTTTTCATAGTATTCTGTTATGATACTTTTAAATTTTGGCTGGGTCTGTTATGACAGCTCTCATCTCACTTCTTATTTGGGTGATTTGTTTCCTCTCCTGTTTTTCTTTCATGAGTTTAGTCACTGGTTTATCAATTTTGTTGATCTCTAAAAAAAAAAAATAACTTTTGGTTTTGTTAATTCTCTCCAGGAAACAGGAAATGAGGTTATTTGCTAAAAGGTAGGATGAGAAATGGTTGTTAAACTTTTAACAGAAAAGCAATGAGAAAGGATGAGAACTGAATGAACTAGGAAAATGAGGGATTAACACCTATCACAAAGTAGTGTGTGTAAATTTATGGCTAGATGAATCAGAATAATTATGTGTTTTCCCCCATCACATTGGAGACATGAAGACAGGTATGTGGAGAGCAGAGTGTTCCCCTGGAGTCCGAGTTTTACAAGGTGAGTGTGATGAAATAAGAGAGGCTGCAGAGTTCTTGGTTTGGGTAAGAGTGTTATTATAAAGGAGTATCTTGGAACTTAAAACAGGTGTGACTCAAAAGTTGGCACCTGACAAAAAGTATGGAAGTGGGGATGTAAGGAGCTTAGATACAATCAATATAGTTTTTTTTTTTTAGATTTTATTCTCAGAAAAAGTTAAAATTCTGTCTCATACAACAGACACTATATTTCAAACTGTGCTTTTGCATAAAGGATCTTATTTTCTCTTTCCTGGTTTCATCAGTTGAATTATGTTTCCCCAAAAATGTGTGTAGAAATTTGACTGGGCTATAATTCCTAGTACTGTGTGGTTTCTGTCTTGTAACTGTAAGTTTTGTGTATGCATAAATCTTAATCTGAGTCGGATCCGACTCGAGGACACTTGGCACTTGGCTTGGCAAATCTTAATCTCTGTCTGTGCTTAATGAGGGAAGACTGGATTGTGTTAAAAAGGATTAGAGTAGAACTATAAAACCCTAAAGAGATCCCTTCCCTGATTCAGCATTAAAGAGTTTCCCTGGAGAGTGGCCTTACCACCTTTTGTCTTACAAGAGATCATCAGAGAAGGAAGCAAACAAAGAGTTGCGGACCTCGCATCACCCAGAAAGCAGCGCTGGGATCAGAGAATATCATTTCGACATAAGACTCCTACAATAGGAAGCCCCTAAATCAAGTGAAGACTGAAACATCACAAGGAGAGCTCACAGATGCTTTCTTTCCCTCCAGCCAGCACCCTGAATTTGGAATTGCTGTCTATTGGCCTGTGAAAAAATAAACTTCTCTTCGTTTAAACCATCCACTTGTGGTATTTCTATTATAGCTGAACTAGATGACAAAGGCACTCAGCTTTATACTAGGAGTCTTTTTTGTTAAAATGTTTTTTGGAAAACATACCTTGAAGTGTTTGTACATAGGGACAACCAGGAGTCTAATATTTCTCATTTCAGAGATGTGTTCTCTGAAACAAACTTGAGTGAATAAGGATGGATAGGAATCCTCAGGAGGTCACGGCTCTAGCCTTTGGCCTAGAGAGGAGGTTCTGTTCTGGGGCAGCAGCAGAGGTGTCTGGGAGTCATGGTTGATATTGGGTTAGAGTGAGTTGGATGGGCCCGCAAATGACCAAATAAGAAGCCCAGAGTGAGGACTGAGAGTAGACTGAAAGGAAGTGTACAGGGAGAGCAGGAGGATTGCTCTCTTGAAACCAGAGGAAACCCAGCTTTTTTTTTTTTTTTTTTTTAAATATTTTATAGTGATTAAATGAAAGATCACAATCCAAGCCAATTTGCCGCATAAAAGCCCATACACACACTGCTGTGCAACTCTGGCTGCTCTCCTAAACCTGTGACAGTGGATTCTTTCTTCCCACCCTGTACCTCCCTTCAGACAGCTCCTTTTCCCTCCTTCCCACCCTCTCATCTCATTGACAGAGGAGCTGCTCCAATAGCCTCATATGTATATTTAATCCAAAAAGCACAAACAACATGAGCCTCACTCTGTATCTTATAGTCCAGTCCAGTTTTGTCTGACGAGTTCTGTTCGGTACTGGCTTCATCTCTGAGCTAGCAGCGAGTCGAGGGCCACATTCTCAGGGGATCCTCCAGGATGTTGGACCAACAAGTCTGGTCTTTTAATAGAATTATAGATCTGCAGCCTCATTTTTCTCCCACTATGTCAGGGAGTCTATGTAGTATTCCCTGTCAGAGCAGTCATTGGTGGTGGCCAAGTGTCATCTAGTTCTTCTGCTCTCTTGTTGATACAGTCTCTGGATCATATGATTCCTTCTGTCTCTTAGGGTCATATATTCCTCATGTCTTCAATGTCATTCATTTTCCTCTGCTCCAGGTGGATTGGGACCAGCTGATGCTCCTTACATGGAAGCTTGCTAGATTTTAAGAGCTCAGATGCCACTCACCAAAACGGGGTGCAGAACAATTTCTTGAAAACAAACACACTTAAGTATGCCAATGGACCTAGATGTTGTCTGAAAGCATGGTCTCCAGGCCCCTAACCCCTACTACTTTGACCAGTGAAAGGTTGTGCTGTGTTTTGGAAACCTCTTAGCTCTTGGTATGCTCTAGTAGTGCTGATATCATTCTACTGTATGCTGTTGTTTCCTTCACTTACTTGAATTCCTATCTGCTATCTGATCTATGAATACTCATCTTCCCAATGCTCCCCCCGGCTAACCATCAAACATTATTTTCTTCTGTGCTTAAATCTTTTCTTGAGTCCTCATAATAGTGATCTCATACAATATTTGTCCTGACTAATTTCACTCTGTATGATGTCTTCTAGATGACTCCATGTGTTTTAGTCATCTAGAACTATTCTAACACAAAGAGCACGAGTGAATAGCTTTAGCAAAGAAAAGTTTACTCTTGTACAGTCTAAGAGGCTACAGTCCAAATTCAGGGTGCTGGTTCCAGGGGAACAAATTCTCTCTCTGTCATCTCAGAAGGCAGGTCCTTGTGTTCCTACATTTAATCAATCTTTCTTTGATCTGAAAGTAACTTGGATCAGGGGCCTCAGGTCTGAAGGATGTGCTCTGCTCTACATCCTGCTTTCTTTTGTCTCTTGCAGGATAAAGGGATATATGGTGGTAAAGCCACATGCCAGGGAAACTACACAGAGCAGAGAGGTTACATTTGGAAGGGTGCTTCTGTCCCAACCGAATCCTCTTTAACACAATCCAGTCTGTTAACTACACACTGAGACTAGGATTTACAGTTTAGGAAAATCACAAAGTGGAGGACATTCACAAAATACAGAGATTAGACGCCATTCAGATTAGTGGCTGCCAAAAATTCTTTTGCAGACCATAGGTAGTCTTTTTACTCTTTTGGTGATGTCTTTGGATGAGCATAAGTGTTTGATTTTTAGGACTTCTTAGTTATCTATTTCTCTACTGGTGTTTGTGCACTGTTTGTAATATGTTGTCATCTGTTTATGTCATATATTAAGGCTCCTAGCATTTACTCAGTTTTTTTCTCCCATGACCTTTATGATATGGGGTTTAATATTTAGGTCTTTGATCCATTTTGAGTTAGTTTTCATGTATGGTGTGATATAAGAGTCTTGTTTCATGTTTTTGCAGATGGATACTCAGTACTGACAAAAGCGTTTTCTAAAGACAGTTTTCTCCCCAGGTCACAGAGTTTAGGCCTTTGTCAAATAGCTGCTCGTAAGTGGATGGTGTTATATTTGGAATCTATATTCTGTTCCATTGATCTATTTATCTGTTTTTATACCAGTACCAGGTTGTTTTAGCACTGTGGCACTGTAATAGGTTTAGAAGTCAGGTATTTGGAGTCATCTCCCTTTGTTTGTCTTCTGCTGTAACGATTTCCTCATCTGGGGCTTTTTCCCTTTCTATATGAAGTTTGTGATTTGTTTCTCCATCTCATTAAAAAATGATACTGAAATTTGTACTGGGATTGCATTGTATCTCTAGTTTGCATTGGGAAGAACAGACATTTTCATGGTGTTAAATCTTTCTATCCATGAACAAGGTAGACAAGGTAGATTTCTCCACTTTTGTAGGTCTCTTTTGGTTTCTTGCAACAGGGTTTTACAGTTTTCTTTGTATAGCTCCAGCTAGTACAGCTATAGCAGAAATACCATAAAGGTAAATTTATTCTCTCACAGTCTAGAAGGCTGGGTGTCCTAATTCTGGCAGAAAGATTACTCTCTGTTGGGCTCTAGAGAAAGGTCCATATCATCAATCTTCATTTTGTCTAGAAATTTCTGCTTGAAGGAACCCGGGATCCGGAGGAAGCAGTGTGTTCCTAAGGCTGTTTTCTTAATGGTATGAGGTCTCTTGTCTTTCTGCTTGTTACTTTGTTTTATATCTTAAAAGAGATTGACTTAAAACACAATCTTACTGATTGAGCCTTTCCTCGTTAACATCATCGCCTCTAATTTACCTCATTAACATCATAGAGGTAAGATTTACAGCACAGAAAAAATCTACCAAATGACAAAAAGATGGTATACGCCACACACTAGAGAGAATCATGATTTAGCCAAATTGATACCATGTTTAGGGGGATCAGGAATCTATGCAATGATACCACCAAACCTCTTGCCTTCTGCCATGGTCTTAACTGATGAAATCTGTGTATCTTGAATAGAGGTCTCACTTTTATGAGAGGTTAGATTTTAAATTAAAAATAACTCATCTTACAAAGTGCATCCTGAGATCTCCAATAAAAGACCGCAATTGATGGTCTGGGGGCTTCGGAGTTCCCCTGGGAGCATGGCCCCTGGCCCTTATGCTGCCTCTGTCCATAAATCATAATGAAGGTCAACTTTTTGCACAGCAACGGATTGGACTTGGTGACGCAGAGTGAACATATCTTGTGGGAATTTTATGGTTCTGTGCATCTATAGGATGTCATCCTGTGGACTTCTTGCCAGAAGAAGGGGAGTAGGTGGAGAGGAGGGGAAAGGAGACTGTTTAGAGGATAGGATACGTATGGAGCACAGAGGAGGGGTGTGCTGTCACTGGGCAGGGACAGCAGTGGGAGCTGCATATAGCTGAGCATGTGAATTTATATGGGAATGTACATTTTCATTCAATCATAATTAAAAAAATAAAATAAATAAATAAAAATAACTCATCTTACTTTTATTGCTCTTCTTCATTTTATCTTGGTTCTTAAATCCCTTAGGTATCAATATTTTGGTAGTTTTTGATGAACTCCACTTAGTCACATGTGGTGGCAGGTGAAATATTGGTTGCTTCTCTTGTCATCTGTCATTTGGTGTGCCAGTTGATTTTTCCTAGGCCTGCAGTATGTCTACAACTGTCAAGCTGCCACCCAGTGGAGGTGATGGAACAGGTTGGAAATGGTAGGTGAATTATCAGTTAAAAATATGAGGGAAGTGGAGATTCTGTAGTCCTGCCCTAGAAGTAGTGGAGAACATTCTGTAGTTTGTTATTACAGTGGTTATGTGACTTCATGTATGATGTGAACTTGTGACTCTTTAATTGCTTGGTAACAGTTTTTATTCCATGCTAAGCCTTTCAGGCTGCAATTAGATGAACAATAAAAGTACACACTTAACACAAATTAACTATCAAATTTCTGTTTTTCAAACAGAAGTTAATAAATGTGTAAATTTCACAAAATGTTTGTTGACATTTACCATAAGGAGTCGACCACATGAAAATCAGAAGATGTAAATTTGTTAAAGGATCCTGTTGCTGTTTATTGCTATAGAGAACAGAACTTCACTGCATACTATTTTCTAGTCTGTGACCTTTCAGAAGCAGATCTTCAGGCCTTACTCTCAAGGTACCTGTGGGTTGGTTTGAACTATCAACTTTTAGTAGTCCAGATTGCATCACCATGTATTCCTTTTTAAAGAACATTAAGCTCCATTTACAATGCAAGTGTTTGTTTTCAGAGCACTGGGCCCAGCAACATTTCCCCTGTGAAGATGCTGAAGGTATTACTCTAAAGCAGTCTCCATTTAGCTAAAATGATGGTTCTTGTAAATTACTTTTACTTATCTTAGATTTTATGTTTTCCTACACAGAGATGAAAAGTAAAGCGATAGCTTTTATTAGCAGAAGAATAAATTCGTGAACAGTTCAATGATGTTCATTTTACAGCAGTAACCTGAGATTCTTCAAGTAGAAAAATCCATTTCAATAATGTTCTAAATTTCTCCCTACCTCTGCTCAGAAATCTTTCTTGTGTCTCCATTACAATATGATCAAAAGATTTATTCCTGGAGTGCACTTATTTAAACATTCAAGAATCAAACAGTATAAACAAAAAATGAACCCACTGCCGTGGAGTCGGACCAAACTCATAGCAACCCTAAAGGTCAGAGCAGAACTGCCCCATAGAGTTCAAACAGTATGGATGACCATATGAACACAATAAAAGATTTAAAAGAATGTGATCATGTCAACAAGCACAAATATTTTTTGACAATATTCAACACCTATTCATAACAAAACATTCTACAATCGAGGACAAAAAGATGGTCTAGAGCATAATTAAAAATCTATGACCAGTATAATTCTGAGCTGTGGAAAACTGAACATTTTTTTCCTGATATATGAAACGAGTCAAGTCTGTTGGTTCTCTTTGCTTCTATTCAACATTGCATGAGGGTGTGAGCCAGTGAAATGAGGTAAGGAAAAGAAACAACTAACAGAATTAGTTCTGTGAGCTGCTTCCATTCACAGAAAACAGAATCATGTATGTATGTAATGAATTAAAAAAGCGTATAAAGCTATGCTATTAAATATGTATTTGTAGTCATGCCAGTGGAAACAGACCATCACATAAAAGGCTGGTATGTAAGAAAGCATATATATATATATTTATATATATTAGCAAAAAAAATCAGAAAATAAAATTGACAATGGTATTAGAAACTAAGCAATACTTAGAATGAATTAGAAAAAGCTTTCAAGTTATGTACAATGAGTACTACAAAATACTGAAAAAAGAAAGCCAAGCCAAAAGAACACGTTAATATATGAAAACTAGGAACAGGCTGAAATAGTAGTTGTGAAGCAGATTCTAGCTTCAGCATCATTGCCTGGGAAACTCTGGTGGCATGGTGGGTTAAGTGCTATGTCCGCTAACAAAAAAGGTGGACAGTTCAAATCCACCAGATGCTCCTTGGACATACCATGGGACAGTACTACTCTGACCTCTAGGATTGCTAGAAGTCGGACTCAAATCTATGACAGTGGCTAGCCTGGGTAGGTATCTTTGCGTGGGAGATGGAGAATGTACATTTTATTTGTCTAGAACTACCATTTAGGTGCTAGATTTTCTGGTAATGGGACAATTTTACTCTGTGGTTGGTCACTTGCACTGTATCTGAGAAGCATAACACAAAATACGATATCTAAACTGAGCATAAAGTTTATTCAAAGTTTCAAAAAAAAAAGAAAAAAAGCCATAAAGTGGACTCTGACTCATAGCAACCCTACAGGATAGAGAGAAGCTGCCCCATAGTTTTTCCTAGGCTGTTGAGTCTGTGGAAGTTGACTGTCACGCTCTTCTCCTGAAGAGCATCTTTGTGTTAGAACTGCCTCCTTTATAGACAGCAGCTGAATGTTTAACACTCTGCCAAATGAGCTCCTTAAAAACAGGGGAACACCTTTTAAATAAGTAAATAGATATATAAATGAACAAATTGAGAAAGAAAAAGGAGGAAGCAGAGCTGAAGAGCCAGGAGGACTGTGAGTATCAGAACCTCCTGAGTGACTGTCGTGCTCTGGCCTGGGGCCTTCAGCCTCTGTTGGAAGTTGTGGGTATGAGGAAGGCGAGTCACAGAAGACGGTGCGGCTGTAACTGAGTCTTGAACAGCTCTTTATTACCATCTCACTCTCAAACCACAAAGTGAGGATCACTTGATTTCACAAGGCAGCCCAGCCTCAATGAGGATTCTGCAGAGAGCATGGACAGAGGGCTAAAGCACTGAGAGAACTGCAGGTAGATGGCCAGGCCTGTTCCAAGAATGCTGTGGCTATCAGCACATTTTATATTTAGGTTCCAGTTTAACAACTTCACATTCATTATGGTCTTCTTTTAAGATCATGAAACAACCTTAATAGATTTTGTTAACATATTAGTAGACCTACGGCTCCTCAGGTACTCTAAATCCCCAATTTTTCTCTTCTCTTTGTGAATAGAGCATTGTCACTTATAATGTTATAGCATGTGGCTTGTAACTTTTGTTGGTGACTTCGAATCTTTTATAAGCTAAACAATGACCCTATAGAGTTGGAAGCTGACTGCCATCTTGCCGTTATGACCACTGAATGGTGATGATCTACAGGCTTTTTTACTTAATTAGCTAAATGATTCATGTACAAGACGGAAATTTTTTTCTGCTATACCCTGATGAAAGAGAAACAATACAGGAAACATTCAGGAGTTTCTCTTAGACTATCCGTGTCTGATAATAAAAGTGAATTGGAAACTACTGAGACTAAAAATCATAACAAGGAGAAGGACGCAGAAAGTTCAGCTCCTGTAGAGTGGGGAGTGGGATTATCCAACCTCAAACAGATGCTAATCAGCTGAGTTGCTAGCTGGAGTCAAAAGAATATGGAATGGATGGTGATTAAAAAAAAAAAAAGCAGTGCTGCTGAGTTTCAGATAGGAAATAGACATCATTACTAGTTACAGAACTGAGCCCTGTTTTAGTTATTTATATCTTCTCCAGCTTTTTATAGGTGTTTCTATCTGTACTTATTAACTAATGTTTTCTCCATCTCTGCTAATTCCTTTTGTTCTATTATATGTATTTTGCAGTGTTATTAACTTTTGGTTACATGATATCCTGATGAAACTGACTGAATTAGATGAGCAAATGTAATTTTCCAGAAATCAATACTTGGAGTATTACCCAGAGATGAAAACAATGAACCTTGTGACTTTGTCTCCCTTTGTGGAGAGAGTAAAAGCCTCTTTATCTGTACAAAGAATTTCTGCATCTTCTTAGATAAAAGCATAAAGTTGCTTGTTTCATGGATGTTCAAATGTGTATAAGGTTTGTGTACGGACACTCAACAGCCAGAGTCCAGAGCAGCACTTGGCTTTAAGAATCTTCTCCCAGCTGTAGTACTCTGCTCTGAAAGTCTGGGAGTATTACTTCAAAAGGCTCTGCAAACTTTGTTACTCCTCTGCCAGGTGCCTCCTTCTAGACTCTACCAGTAGAGGGCCCTCTGGAGATACAAAGATAGGAGATGAGAAGAAGGAAGTTACTGTCTACTATTTCTGTTCCTGTTATTACAGAGCCCAGGTGGTACAACGGTTAAGACCCCCAGCTGCTAATGAAAAGGTCGATGATTGAAACCCACCAGCTTCTCTAAAAGACAATGATGCGCCAGCACGGTTCTGTGAACATCTGCAACCTTGGAAGACCTGTGAGGCAGTTTGACCTCGTCCTTTAGTGCTGCTGTGAGTCACAATCGACTCGGTGTCAGTAGGTTTGATTTAGTTCTTATCACCATCACTCAGAAACAGCTCATCACCTTGGCAGCTGGCCCTTGTCAGTAGCAGTTTATGCCAGTTTCCAGCTTTGTACCCACTCTGTCATCAGAGAAACCAAGTTGAGTTGGGGTGATGTTTTTTGGTCTTCAGAACATGTAGTTATTAACCCCAGTGGTACAGCAGTTAAACTTTTGGTTGCTTACCCAGAAGGTCAGCAGTTCAAATCTACCGGCAACTCCTCGGATACACTGTGAGGCACTTCTAATGTGTCCTGTAGTATGAATACAAGTCAGAAACAACTGAAGACCAGTGGGTTTTAACCTGGAGTTTAGGTCCCAACAAAACAGTGTTCCAGAATTAAGGTGAATTTAAGAACACGTACAAAATCACTATGCGCAGGTGTGGATCATTTGTTCTCAAATTCTTTGAGTTATCTTAATCCCCTAGCTATAAAAAATAGTGTCTAACAATGAGGTTATTCTTTCTTCAGAGATTTTACAAGATTGTATTAGTTTTTAAGGTAGCCCTGGTGATATTTACTTGCTACCTAACAATCCCTATATCCCTTCAGTGAGTGACCAGATACCCACTGCTGTGGAGTCAATCTTGACTCATAGAAGCCCTACAAGACAGAGTAGAATTGCCTCATAGAGTTTCCAAGGAGTGCCTGGTGGATTTGAACTGCTGGTGTTTTGGATAGCAGATGTAGCACTTAACTACTACGCCACGAGGGTTACCCTTCAGTGAGTAAAAGTGTAAAATTCAAGTTTTCTGTAGAATAAGACCTTTTAAACTCTTGACATGATAAAAATCACTGAAAAATTCTCTGTTTCTGTAATCTCCATCTCTTTTTTTTGTAATTAATGAGAATTGTTTTAATAAAAACAGTCTCCAACCAAACCCACTGCCGCCGAGTGAGGTCCTACTCATAGTGACCCTATAGGTCAGAGTAGAACTGCCCCATACCATTTCCAAGGAGTGCCTGGTGGATTTGAACTACTGACATTTTGGTTAGCAGACCTAGCGCTTAATTCACTGTACCACCAGAGTTTCCAGTCTCTAACAGTATAGTGAAAAAGTCTTTTTTTTTTTTCAGGTAAATACCTCAGAAGCAAATCATTGTTCTTGTTGTGACTAAGACAACCATTACTCAAATTTGTGGTTATTTGGGATGAGTATCTCCTCAGCTCCTCAACCCAGTGTCCTTTTAAAATCAGTCTGCAGTAGAGTTGTGGATAACTGTTGTTGCTAGTGAAGCAATGTAGCAACGGTTCCTTATACTCCAATTCCAGGTGGAAAATCATATGTGTTCCTGCAGAGCCAATGGTTTCTATTCTCTGTACATACACTCTGTGTATGTGTGTACGTGTGTGTGTGTAACATCTCATCACCAAGGTCATCTAGGTCTCATATCACACAACTGGAGGTTAGTTTTCCAAGGACTTTGTAGGTTCAGAGACTGCCTGACAGAACTTGACGAAAAGCAAGTTCTCAGTGAAGCAGCTGTCAGGAGAAAAAGAGGTAGATTCACAGGAACAGGATTTCCTGGTGGGAATTCATGTAGCCATCCCTTAGCAGATTCTTATCGTAACACAAAGCATATTCAGAACTTTCATTGTTCACTAAATCAAATTAAGTCTGCATGAACAGGAGTACAGGTAACAGTGATTCTGACTCATAGCGAACCTGGAGGACAGAGCAGACCTGACCCATAGGCCTTTCATGGTATTTCCAGGGAGTGCCTGAACTGCTCATCTTTTGGTTAGCAGCCATAGCATTTGACCACTATGCCACCAGGGTTTCCCACGACATCTCAGACCAAATATATGTACCACCATAGATAAATCACTAAGAACCTTTCCTCTCCTATGCTGGCTTAACTTACAAACATGAGTGAAATGATCACATGGACTTAAAAACCAAGAACTTGACCTACATCCTGTTAATTTGCATGTCTCTTCTCCAAAAAGCACAAAACACTCAGGATTGCATTTAAGGCTGTCCTTTAGAAGAAGGGACGTGTTAGATTTGTGGCAGGCTGAGACAACATGATGAATTTTCAAGCTCGAATTTTCAGCTTCCTCCTGCTCTGTGTCACAGGTAAGAAAGAGAGGAAGCTCTAAACAGGCAGTTCTCTTTCTCATGGGAGTCTGAGTTCAAGACAGGCTTTTTTTTTTCTTCTTGTTTTAAGTTGAGTTTTATGCAATATCTGCAAACTGAATGATCTGAAGACATTGTTATATCTCTGTTATTGCTACCTTCTCTTTTCATCTCTCCCCTGTGACTACAGTAATCAGTGAAGACATTATGCTGACCCAGTCTCCAGCTTACAGGACATTTACCCCAGGAGACACAGTCATCGTCAGCTGTAAGGCCAACTCCAGTGTAAGCGCCAACTACTTACATTGGTACCAACAGAAACCAGGAGCACCCATAAAGCTCCTTATTTATGGTACCTCATACCTGGACTCTGGGGTCCCTGACCGGTTCAGTGGCAGTGGGTATGGGACCGATTATTCTCTCACCATCAACAATATCAGGAATGAAGATGCTGCCATCTGTTACTCCCAGCAGTGGAGCAGTGAACCAGTCACAGTGTTACAGGCTGGGACAAAAACCTCATTCACTCCTCAGGATCCATCTGCCTCCTTTCTCAGGGACTGTGAGAGTCACAGTCATTGCTTCTGTATTTTAGAGTATCTCACACTGTTTTTCTAGGGAAAGCCAGGCTTAGTTGACTGCCAAATATTCTTAGCTATCACTGAAAGGAAAAAGAAAGTCTTGGGGGAGGATAGAAAAATCTCCAAAGGCTCCAGTTTGGTGGCAGCCTGTGCAATGAAGGAAAGGATGCAGGCATGATGTAATTTCTCTGAATAGAACATTAGTCTCCATGATGACTGTCATCTTAAGATTCTCCTTTGTATACGGGAGGTTAGAGCTTACAGTGGAGTCTCTCTGCCATAGAAAACATACAATGGGGCCACCGTGACACATTTTCTACATTCTCTGTGTTCTCTGATTGGAATAATTTGTATTCTTGTATGTAGAACTGCTGAGTAAAAGCCAGCTTCTCTATTACTGTTAGAAAAGTTAAGATTGTGTGATTTTTGGAAATGTGATAAAATCCTAACCTTATGCAAACTGAGTTAACCAGAAAGAAAACAGTAAGTATGTTGTAAACTATCCTATTATTCAACCTCTTATTTTGAGATGATGAAACCTATTGATAGCCGATGTAATAATATTCATTCAGTCTTGAACCATTTGGTTTGGTAATGAAGGCCTGAGGTATCCTAAAACCTTCTCTAGAGAGGAAGCCACAATAAAAATATCCTTGGTAAATGTTGTCTGCTATCCATATGAAAGGGGTATCTGCATCTAAGTGTGAGTGCCAGAATGTGTGTGGTTTAAAAAAAATCCCTGTGCATGATTATAAGTCCTTGTGATACAGGTGGAAATCAATGGACCCAAGAGCAAGAAAGCTAAACATGTAGCCATAGGACTAGAAATAAGAGAGCTGTAAGGAAACAGGTATAGCCTGCTGTAGAAAATCCACTAAGAAAACAGTAAGTATGTTGTAAATTATCCTATCATTCAACCTCTCTTTTAAGATGATGAAACCTATTGATAGGCAATGTAATAGCATTCATTCAGTCTGGAACTGTTTGGTTTAGTGTAACGATGTGTGGGTTCAAACCGACAGTCTTTAGGCTATAGAACACAACACCAAACTTACTGCTATTGAGTCGATTCCAACTCATAGTGACCCTACAGGTCAGAGTAGAACTGCCCCATAGAGTTTCCAGTGAGCACTTGGTGGATTTGAACTGCTGACTTTTGGTTAGCAGCCAGAGTACTTAACCACTATGCTAGTGAAAACCCTTTGTGCTGCTCAGGAACCTTTCAAAATACCTGCACTTTGTAACAAATGTTCTGTAATATGACCAAAGTATAAAGTAATTTTAACACTCAAGAATCCAACAGTATACCCACTGCCATCAAGTCAATTCTGACTCATAGCAACCCTATAAGACAGCGTAGAACTTCCCCAAAGAGTTGTCAAGGAGCACCTGGCAGTTTTGAACTGCCGACCTCTTGGTTAGCAGGCATAGCACTTAACCACTACACTGCCAGGGCTGCCTCCAGCAATATAGGTCATCATATTAACAGAAAAGAAAAAAAAATGGTCATCTCATTATAGACATAAAAGTGGCTTGACACAGTTCAATATTCACTCATGATAGAATTACCCAGACACAAATTTGACCAATAAAGAGCATAATAAAAAATAAAATAAAATAAAAAACACCTCTGACTATTATCACAGCAAACTGTGGAACAGAACACTTTCATCCTAACTTAGGGAGCAAGGCAATAGAGCCAACTGTTTTCTCTCATTGTTTCTGTTCAACATAGTATTGAGGGTGTGAGCACGTGAGCCAGTGAAGTGTAGTAAGAAAAACAAACAAACTAAAAGCTTTTATGTTTTTCACAGAAAACAGACTCATGTACATAATTTATCCTCAAAATCAATAAAACCATTCAATTGAGATGCCCGTTTGTAGAAAAGTCAGTGGAAACAACCCATTATATAAAAGGCTAAACCAACACCAACAAACCCAGTGCTGTTGAGACGATGCCAACTCATAGCGACCCTATAGGACAGAGTAGAATTGCTCCATAGAGTTTCCAAGGAGCATCTGGTGGATTTGAACCGCCAAACATTTTTTGGTTAGCAGTCATAACACTTAAACACTATACCACCACGGCACCATATAAAAGGCTAGTGTGTGAAGAATCATATATGTATATTTATGTATCAACAATAAAAATCAGAAAGGAAAACATATGTTAGCATTGGAAACTAAGAAAAACTTAGGAATGAATTTTCAAAATGTATTCACTGAGTATTATAAAAAGGCAGAGAGAAAAGAAAGAACACTTTAATAGATGAAAGCTTGGAAGGGACTAGTACATTAGTTTTGAAGCTGATTTTAGCTTCAACACCTTTGCCTCAGAGATTGAGACTGCATTTTATTTGTCTAGAACTAACATTTATGTGCTAGACTTTCTGGTAACGGGACCATTGTACTTTCTGACTGGCGAATGGCACATATGTGAAAAGCATTACGTGAAATCTGATATTTAGATTTAGCCTAAAATTTATTAAATATTCCAAACAAACAAACAAAAAGAAAAAAATGTTGACATTAAGTCCATTCTGAATTGCAGAGAACCTATAGGACAGAATAGAGCTGCCCTATAGGGCTTCCAAAACTGTAATCGCTATGGAAGCTCACTGCCATTCTTTCTCCTGCAGAGCATCTTTGATTTAGAACTGTCACATTTTCAGTCATTGGTTTAATACATAACCGTTGTCCCAACCAGCCTCCTTAAATATAAGAAGGTTCCTGTTAAATAAATGTGTAAATAAAGTAATAAATCAACAATTAAGACAGACAAAGGAGAGAAATATGCTGAAAAGCCATGCAGAGTATGTATAAGTAGCAGAAGCTCCAGAATGACCTTTGTCTGCTCTGGCCGAAGCCATTCAGCCTCTGTTAGAAGCTGTGAAGGTTAGAGTCACTGAAGACCACGCTACTAGAACTGGGTCTCATATCTGCACAGGTCTCCTCAATACAAAGCCTGTTCACTGGCATCTCACTAACTTGGTGTGTGCTCTCTGTTGATGACAGCTGTTGTCACTGCCCTGGGTGAATGCTACAAAGGTAGGTAAACCACAAACCATATGGGGAGGGTAGCTCAGATTTCTCAAGGCAGCTCAGTCTCAGTAAGGATCCTCCAGGGAGCATGGACAGAGCACTAAAGCACCAAGACGATTACATGTGGAAGGCCAGACCTGTTGTAGGGATGCTGTAGCCACACTCACGTTTGATATTTAGGTTCCCATTAGTGACTTCACGTTTACTAAGATCTTCTTTCATGACTTCTAAATATATTAATATTTTCTGTAAACATTGCAAACAGACTCGTGACTCCTCACATAACCCGAATACCCACATTTTGTCTCTTTGTAAGAGAAAATTGACCCCCAAACTCTCAGAGCATGTGGTTTGTGTCTTTTGTTGGCAACTTTGGATCTTCTTAAGGCACAAACAATGGTCATGTGCAATTGGAAGACACCATCTTGCCGTTATGGACGCTAGAAAGAGATGATCTACTGAGTTTTTTACTGAAAAAAATTCCCCCCAAATGAAACCCGCTGACATTGTTTCAAATTTGATTCATAGAGATCCAATAGACAGAGTGGAATTGGCCCATAAAGTTTCTAAGGAGCACCTGGAGGATTTGAAGAGTCAACCCTCCAGTTTGCAGCTGTAGTATTTACCCACTATATCATGAGGGTTTCCATTTACTCAGTGGGATAAACGAATATGTGTACAAGGGAGAAATTTTGTTTCTTCTGTAACACAAGGAAGGGAAGGAATACAGGGAACATTCAAGGGTTTCACTTAGCCTTTCCATGACTGGCAATGCTGGCCAAGTGCTGTAGAGTCAGACTGGCAATTAAAGACTATTGAAATTAAAAATAATAGCAGGAGAAGAAGGTTACAAAAAGTTCAGGTCCTCTAGAATAAAGAATGTTGTTATTTACCACAAAAAAAGGACCCCAAAAGAAAGATACCAAGACACATTATAAACAAGCTTAATAAAATGAAACATAAGCAGAAACTCTTAAAGGCATCGAGACTCAAAGCAAATTTAACATTCAGAGGGAAGCCCTATAGGCTTTCATGTGACTTCTCAGTAGGAACACTGTTGACACAGAGGCAGTGGGATGACACATTCAAAGCTTTGAAGGAGAAAAACTTCCATCCAAGAATCATATATCCTCCAAAACTGTCTTTCAAATGTGATGATGAAATTTAGACATTCACAGATAAACAGAAGCTTACAGACTTTGTAAATCCAAACTGAAACTACAAGAAACACTGACAGAAGTTCTTTGGTTAGAAAAACAAAACCATTAAGCCTATATTTAAGGAGGCAATACAGGACACAATATCCAGAAATCTACTCAGCTAGGGAAGGTACAAAACTCAATCAAAGATGTAGTATTAAAAGAAGGGATCTAGTGATCATATCATGAAAACTAGATGCCATCACATTAAAAAGAGGGATATACTACAGTAGTTATAGTTCTTCCAGATAGCCAAAGCCAAGCCAAGTGTAGAGAAGACATTAACAAGATATGTAGAAGTTAAAATTGGGTTTAAACTTAGAGTATTAAGGGGGATCATAAGGGTAGCCATAGAGCATAACAAAAATGCAGCATATCAAAACAAGAAACATAATGCAGGAGTTTCAACAAACACAAAACTAACACTGCAGAGGATGAAAAATCAACCCATGAAGAAGAATGACCCAGAACAGAACATTAAGAGCAACATAGAAAACACCAACACAAAAAATAAATACATCAAATGACAGCACTAAACACATACCTATCAATAATTACACTGAATGTAAACAGATTGAATGCTCCAGTAAAGAGACAATGAGTGACATCTTGGACCAAAAGACATAACCCGTCTATATGTTGCTTCCAAGAAACTTACCTTAGACTTAAAGATATGAACAAACTGAAAATGGAAGGATGGAATAATGTATACCAAGCTAACAATATAGAAAGAAGAGCAGATATGTCAATGCAAATCTCAGATAAAATAGATTTTAATGTAAAATCCACCATCATGGGCAAAGATGGTCACTATTTATTGCTGAAAGTTTCAACACACAAGCAGGAGTTAACAATAGTAAATATTTAGCACCCAATACTACAGTATCTGAATACATTGAACACTGATTACATTAAAAATGAGACAGATTATTCCACAATAACAGTGGGATACTTCAACACTCCCCTTTCAGTATTGGACAGATCATCTAGAAAAAAAAGGCTCAGTAAAGACACAGAAGATCTTATTGTCACAATTAACCAATTAGACCTCATTGACATATTCACATCAACAGGTAAGCACACTTTCTTCTCCAATGCACATGCAATATTTTTTTCCAGAATAGACCATGTGTTAGTACATAAAGCAAATCTCAACAAAATTCAAACCACTGAATTATTGCAAAGCATCTTTTAGGGCCACAAAGCCATAAAAGTAGAAATCAATAGCAGAAAGAAACGTTGACAGAAACTGGAACTCACAAAAATTGAACAAGACTTTGCTCAAGAAGTCATGAGTTATAGAAGAAATCAAGAAAGAAATAAAGAATCGTTGTTGTTTAAAGTTTCTTCTCAGAGAAATCAGCTCTAGCTTGTGTTGAGGCTGGGGTTATGCCTTTTTGACTTCACAATAACAGGAACTGTAGTCATTAACCCTAGTTGTTCATCAGGCAAGATTTTACTGCTTACCAAAAAGGTTGACCATTCAAATCCACCAACCATTCCTTGGAAACCCTATGGGACACTTCCATTCTGTCCTGTAGGATGACAGTTATTCAAAATTAACTCAACAACCATGAGTCTTAACATTAAATTTAGTTCTCCACAAAATGTTCTCAAGAATTAAGGTAAACTCAAGAATACCTACAAAATTAGTATGCCTGTGTGTGGATAATTTATTCACAAAATCACTGAATTATCTTCATACCTAAACTATGAGAACTGATGCTTTAAAATGAGGGGATTCTTTCTTTAGAGAACTTACGAGGCAGACAATAGTCTTATGGTAACAGTGATGATATTTTCATGCACCCTAACTGTCCCTATAGCCGTTCAATGAATACGAGGTTAGAATTCAAATTTTCTATGAAATAAATAAGATCTTTTAAACCCTTGACCTCATAAATCTCTTTAAAAGAAAAAAGTCTCTGTATCTGTAAGTCTCAGTCACATTTTTATAAGTAATGATTTTCATTTTAGGGGGAAGGTGATATTATTTCCCAACATTACAATGAAAATATCTGCTTTTCTCATACCTTATTCATTTGTGACTATGACAGTCATTACTTTGATTTGTAGTTATTTGAGACGAGCATCTATTCCAGCTCTTCAACCCAGTGTCCCTTTAAAACCAGCCTCTGGTGGAGTGGTAGCTAATCGTTGTTGCTAATGAACTAATGCCTCAATGGTTCCTTGTACACCAGCTCCAGATGGAAAAGCTCATGTGACTTTGCTGAGTCATGCTTTCTATTCTCTGCATGTACCTAGAGAATTTTTTTTTTTTTAAGTTTTATAACATCTCACCCATTAGAATATCTGGGTCGCATATCACACAATTGGAAATGCTAGTAGCATGATGATTAAACACTATGATTGCTAATCAAAAGGATGACTATTCAAATCCACCAGGTTCTCTTTGGAAATTCTATGGGGCAGTTCTACTCTATCTATAGGGTCACTATGAGCCATGAGTCCTTATTGACTTTATGTGTGTGTGTGTGTGTGTGGTTTATGTCACTGATTGTGAGAGAGTAATCAGTCCCGGTCCCACTGCCACTGAAATGGACAGTAACCCCAGAGGCCGGCCAGGTTTGATGTGTTATAAATGTGACATAAACTTTATATAAAGGTAGAGATAGATGATATAGATGATGATGTAGATATATAGATCGATCTATGTCTACAGATATAGATATATAGATCTACCTATGTATATACAAGGTTTATGTCATACAATTGGAGGCTAGTTTTCTCAATGCATTGTTGCTTCAGAGACCATTCAGGAGACCTTGATGCACAGCAAGATCTCTGTGAAGAAGCTGACAGGAAGAAAGGAAGAAAATCCACAGGAATTTAGGATTTCCAGATAGGCATTTATCTAGCAATTGCTTAGCAGCTTCTCAGTACGCTACAGAGCATATTCAGAATGCGTGGCTTGTGTCTTTTGTTGGTGATGCTGAATCTTGTTAAAACAAAAACAGTGGTCCTATAAAATAGAAAGCTGACTGCCAACTTGCCATTATGGCCACTGAAAGGAGATACTCTGTCGGGTGATTTACTTAATAAGGTAAATGATTCTGTGAATAGGCGACACAGTTTAGTTTCTGCGTTTAGTATGAGAAAGGAAAAGAATGCAGGGAACATTTAAGGCTTCTCTTAGTACTTCCGTGTCTGCTAATAAAAGCAACGTGAAAACTATTGAGTCTAAAAATAACAATGGGGAGAAAAAGGTCACAGAGTGTTCATGTCCTCTAGAATGAAGCGTGCTTTCATCCAACCACACACAGATGCTATTCAGATTAGTTGCTGGTTGGATGTGAAGGGAACATGGGTAGAGTAAGGTAAAATGAAATTTTAAGTATGAGCTAAAAATCACCAGTTACTGAATTGAGGTCTCTCTTAGGTGTTCATATCTCCACCTCTATACACATGTTTATTTCTATACCTATTAACCAATTTCTTTCTCAATATCTCCTTGTTCCTTTACTCATATTATATACACTTTTGGTCTAATTAATGGTTACTGTTTATACTGATGGACCTGACTGAGTTAGAAGGGTCGACAAAACTACCCAGAAATCGAAACTAAGAATTTTACCTAGAAATGAATATAGTGACTTTGGTCCTTTCTGTGTCTCTCCTTGGAGACAAGGTAAAAATCTCATTATTTTTACAAAGGATTCTTGTATCTTATTAGGTAAAACCATAGAGCTGCTTCCTTTACGGAAGGTCAAAACTGTGTATAGTTTGTGTGCGCATGCTGAGCAGCCAGAATCCAGAGCACTGGTTGCTTTTAACTACCTTTTCTCAGTTGTAGCATTCTGCTCAGATAGACTGGGAATAGGTCTCCTGGGCTCTTTAAACTTTATATCTACTTTGCGAGGTACTCCCTTTCAGACTGTGCTGGTAAACAGGCCTTAAGAAATGTACAGACAGGGGGAGGGCAGTAGGAAGTGTCTCTACTATTTCTGTTCCTGTATCTCAGAGTCCTGGTGATGCAATAGTTAAAGCTCCCAGCTGCTAACCAAAGGTCTGTAATTGGAAAGTACCAGCTGCTCTACAGGAAAATGATGTGGAAGTACACTTCTGTAAATCCTTAAAACCATTGAAACCCTATAGGGAATTTATACTCTGTCCTTTAATACTGCTGTGATTTGGAATTGACTCAACAGCAGTGGGTTTGGTTTGAGTCTTCTCACTGCCACCCAGAAAAATGCTTCATCTTGGTAGTCGTCGCTTGTCAGTAACAGCTTATGACAGTTTCCGCATTTTTACCCAATCTCTCCCTGAAGAAAACAGCCCTAGTTAGGGTTGAGGTTGGGCTGATGCATTTTGTCTTCAGAATGAAAGGAATGGTAGTCTCTAAACCTCAATGGAAGCTGCAGTTAAGCCTGAGCTGCTTACCAAGGTCAGCAGTTGAAATCCACTAGCCACTTCTTGAAAACCCTATGGGACAACTCTACTCAGCCCTGTAGGGTGACTGTAAGTCAGAATCTACATAACAGCAATAAATTTTAACCTAGAGTTTAATCCCCAACAAATCATCCTTTGAGAAATAAGATGAGCTTTAGAACACTAGAAAATCACTATGCCTGGGTAGGGATCCGTTATTAAAAAATTTTCTGTGTTATCTTTATACCTAAACTATGAGAACCAATGACTAACAACCAAGAGAATTATGAGAATTATGAGGTGGATACTAATCCATAGTGTAGCACTGATGATATTTCATACTGCCCAGTTGTCCCTATGTCCCTTCAGTGAACACAAGCATAGTATTCAAATTTGTTCTAGAATATATGACTTCTTAATCCCTTAATCTGATAAAACGCTTTAAAAATTTCTCTGCTTCTGTAAGTCTGAGTCACTTTTGCAATTAATGAACTTTTTCTTTCTGGATAACTTTTCTCCAACACTACAATGAAAAGATCTGCTATTTCCAAAAAAATATTCAGAAGAACAACATTACTCCTGTTGTCACTAAGGCAGCCATTATTCAAATAGCTGCAGTTATCTGAGTTCAGTGTCTCCTCCACTTTCTCACAGCAGCGTCCTCTTCAAACCAGCCCGTGGTGGAGTAGAACATTATTGTTGTGGCTAATGGACTAATTCACAAATAGTTCTGCATACTCCAGTTCCAGGTGAAAGAGCTTATATGGCCCTGCTGAGCCGTGGGTTCTAGTCTCTGAAAGTACCCAGTGCAATTTTTTTACTTATTTATTTGTTTGGAGACATCATATCTCTGAGAAAATATAGGTTACATATCGTACAATTAGAGGCTAGTTTTCCCAGTGCTTTGTAGGTTCAGAGATTGCTTGGGAAATCCTGGTGGATAGCAGGGTCTCAATGAATTAGCTCCCAACAAAAGAGAAGGCAGATCCACAGATGTTGATGAGTATTTATGTGGTCAACCCTTAGCAGTCTCTTATTACAGTGCAGAGCATATCCAGAACTTGGCTTATTAACTAGGTCAGACTAAGTCTGCATGAATAGTACTACAGGCACTATTCTAAGTCAAGCATACGTAGCACCTCAGATACGTCACTTAAAACATTCCCTCTCCTGTGCTGACTTAACTTACAGATATGAGTGGAATGATCACATGGGCTTATAAACCAAGAACCCAGCCTACATTCTGTTGATTTGCATGTCTCCTCTCCAGAAAGCACAAAACACTCAAGACTGCATTTAAGAGTGTCCTTTAAGAAGTGTGTTTTTACCTGTAACAAGGTTCAGGCAACATGATGGATTTTCAAGCTCAATTTTTCAGCTTCCTGTTGCTCTGTGTCACAGGTAAGAAAGGAGAAAGCTTGGAACTTATGATCCTCTTTGTCATGGAATTTTGAGTTTAAGACAACCTTTTTTTTTTTAAGTTCAGTTTTATAGAACATCTGCATATTGAATGGTCTGAAGACATCTTTTTATCTCTGTTATTGCTAATTTTCACTGTTTTCTTCTTTTCTATGTAACCATAGTAACCAGTGGACAGATCGTGCTGACCCAGTCTCCAGCTTCCAGGGCATTTACCCCAGGAGAGACAGTCACCATCAACTGCAAGGCCAGTTCAAGTGTAAGCACCAACTACTTACACTGGTACCAACAGAAACCAGGAGCACCTCCAAAGCTCCTTGTTTATAGCACATCAAGCCTGGCCTCTGGGGTTCCTGTCCAGTTCAGTGGCAGAGGGTCTGGGACTGATTATTCTCTCACAATCAGCAACACCAGGAATGAAGATGCTGTAATTTATTACTGTCAGCAGAGTGATAGCTATCCATTCACACAGTGATACACCCTGGAACGAAAACTTTCATTCCTCAGGGCCCAGATGCCTCCTCCCCAGGTTGCTGTGAAAGTCATGGTGATTGCTTCTTCATCTGAGAGTGTCTCACAAAGTTACTCTAGGGGAGAGCAGATTTAGTTGACTTTGAAAGACTTGCATATCAGAAGAAACAAAAGAATCAAGGTTTGGGAGATGGAAGAATTCTCCCAAGCCTCCAGTTTGGTGGCAGCCTGTGCAGTGAAGGAAAGTAGCAGGTGTGATACACCTTCTCCAAATAGAGCCTCAGTCTTTAAGCAGATTGTCGTCTTCAGTTTCTACAGTATATTCAGAAGGGTTGCAGTTACAGTGAAATTTCTATGTCATTGAAGCAGTATGATGGACCAGGAACCATACAGATTCTGCATCTTCTGGGTCCTTTGATTTAAATAATGTGTCACCTTCTATAAAGAATTGCTGAGTGAAAGCCAACCTCTCTGTTTCTTCCATTAGAAAAGTTAACACTGCAGTTATTTTTGAATACTTGATAAAAATCTGAATCCTTGTACAAACTGAGTTAATAAAAAATAAACAAGACACGTGTTACAAATTGCACATATTAACTGGTTTCATACTGATCTGTCTTCCCAGATCTTCTTTTGCAATAACAAACAAAATAAAGGCACTGATAACAATGGGATAACATTCCTTAACTGTGGATTCTTTGGTGTTTTGTAATCAAAGCCTACCACTAACATTTTCTGTAATCACAAGAGCAGAATAAATGCATCCTAGCTAAGGGTTGTCTTCTATCCCTGTGAAAGGGGCTCCTGCACCTAAGTGGGGATGTCAGAATGTGTGTAATTCAAACACTGTTGTGCATGATAAGTTCCTGTGCTGCACGTGGAAGTCACTGGACTCAGGAATAGGAGGAATAAACAAGCAGCAGTAGAACTGGAAATAAGACAGCTGCAGAAAAGCAACTATGGTCTCCACGGCACCAAAATGTGCTGGGGAATGGATAACGGAGAGCTCTCCGTACAAATAAGAGCCCAAGTTGTAACCTTTGCCAGTTTCAATAATTTTAAACTATTTTTTCAGACGCTTCTTTTAACCACTGATAGAGCAAGACTTAACAAATGTATGGTAATAAATGCTTATATTAAAAAATAAGGATTGTTTCAGACCAATAAATTATATCTCTATCTTAAGAATACAGAAAATAAAACCACAAATTTGGACCCAAGCCAAGTAGACTGAAGGAATTATGAAAAATATGCTGCACAAAATCAGTGTTACACCAAAAAGAAAACAAAAGAAGTCAATGACTCAAAAATATAATTTCTTGAAGAGTTTAGTAAAATGAGTGTAAAATGTGTGTCTGTGAGAGAGAGAGAGACCTCATCACTGAGGATATCTAGATCCTCTATTATTCAGTTGGAGGAATTGGAAGCTACTTTTCCCAAGATGTTGTAAGTTCAGAGACATCTTGAGAGGCCTTGTTGAATTGCACGTGTTAATGAATAAGCTTCCTGGAAATCAGGACGCATACCCACAGGAACATATGATTTACCGACAGGAATTTATACAGCCACCCCTTACACAGAGTATATTCAGAGCTTTTCTTGTTAACTAGGTCAAATTAAGTCTGCACGAACAGGAGCACAGGTGATGTCCTAAACCAGGTATATGTACCACGTTACAAAAATCTCTAAGATCCTTCCCTCTGCTATGCTGACTTAACTTACAAACATGAGTGGAAAGATCACATGGGATTATATAGACCAAGAAGCTGACCTATGTCGTGTACATTTGCATGTCACCTGTCAAGAAAGCAAAAGACAGTCAGGACTGCATTTAAAGGTGTTATTTACAAGAAGAATTTGTGTTTAATTTGTGACAGCATTTAGAAACATTGTGGATTTTCAAGCTGATATTTTCGGCTTCCTGCTGCTCATTGTCACAAGTGAAAAAGACAGAAAACTGTGAACTCGTGATTCTCATGGGAGTTTAAGATAGACATTTTTCTTTTGTTTTTTTAAGTTGTGTCTTCTAGAACATGTGTATATTGAGTTGTTGGAACACATTCTTTTTTTCTCTACTATTGCTAGCTTCTCTGACTTTCTATCTGTCCTGTGTGATGATAGTCACCAGTGAATAAATTGTGCTAATCAAGTCTCCAGCTCCCAGGACATTTTCTGAAGGAGAGACAGTCACCATCAATTGCAAAACTAGTACAAGTGCAAGCACCTACTGCTTACATTGGTACCAAAAGCAGCCAGGAGCCTCTCCGAAGCTCCCTATGTGTGGTACACCAAACTGGGCCTCTGGGCTCCCTGCCTAGTTCAATGACAGTGGGTTGGGGACCAATTATTTTCTCACCGTTAGCAACATCAGACATAAAGATACTGCAGTCTATAACTATGAGAAAGTCTACAACTCACCCTCAGTGTTATAGACTAGACCAAAAACCTTCTCCACCCTTCAAGATCTGTCTCCCACCCCGCACGATGATGTGATATTTGTGATCACTGCATTTGTGTTTAATAGTACCCCAAAATGTTGTTCTATGGAAGGCCAGGTTTAGTTAACTGTCAGAGACTCACGTCTATAAGAGGAAAGAGAAGAATTGAGGTTTGGGACATCAGAAAGCTCTCCAAAGGCTCTGGTTTGACAGCAGAGTACAATGGAGGAAACGATGCAGCTGTGATACAATTTTTGTAGATAGAGCAGTAATCTTCAGGTACATTGTTTTATTCAGATTAGACGCCATACACAGGAGGATAGAGCTTACAGTGAAATTTCTCTGTCATGAAAATAGTATGACGGAGCGGTAACCACACATGTACGCAGATCTTAATCAGGTTCTTACAGATGTTTATGTCTGCAGTTATTGATGCTTTTTTGTTTCTCCAGGTCTCCTCATTCCTTTTATTATGTGTGTGTGTGTGTGTGTGCATACATATGTGTCTGTGCATGCATATGTGTGTGTGTATACATATATACATATAAACCTAATTTGTGTAAAAACTTACTGAGTTAACCAAAAAGAAAATAATAAGTATGTCACAACTTGTAAAACTGACTAGTTTCTCACTGGTATGTTTTCTGACCTCTTACTTTAAAATGATAAAACCCAGTGACAGCCAATGGTATATCTGTGCCAAAACAGACCTTCAGATGCACATACTCATTACTTTTGAGTCCATTCTGTCTCACTGCAACCTTATAGGACAAAATAGAACTGACTTCTTAAGGTTTATCAGACGGTAATCTTTACAGAAGTAAATTTCTACATCTTTCTCCCAAAAAAACAGCTATAGGCTCAAATAAATCTAAACTTGAGAAGATCTAACACAACAGCTTTGAGTCAGATTTTACCTAAATCATAACTACCCAAGAGATGCAGAATGTGCATTTTATTTGTCTAGAAGCAAAATTTAGGTGTTAGATTTACTGATAATGGTCATTGTACCACTCTGGCTGGTGACATATACATGTCTGACAAAAAAATTACATGAAATCTGACATCTAAACTCGATCTAAACTTTATTCAGTGTTTCAAACCCAAAACAAACAAACTCATTGCAGTCAAGTTGCCTCTGATGCTTAGCAACCCTGTAGAAAAGAAAGGAGTTGACCCACAAGGTTCCCAAGTCTGCGACCTCTATGGAAGCAGACCGCCGTATCGCGGTCCTGCAGAGCCTCTTGGATTTGGAAGTGCTACCCTGTCTGTTAGCAACTGAATGCTTCACCATTGTGTCACTGGTGCACTTTAAAGACAAAGAAGTGCCTTTTATATAAATAAGTAAACAAGCATATAAAAGAAAAACAGAGATAGAATAAGGAGAATATGAAGAGCCATGCACTGTGTGAGTAGCAGAAGTTCCTGAGTGACCTCTGTCTGCTTTCGCCTGGGGACTTCACTTTCTGTCAGACAACGTGGGGAAGGGGACAACCAGAGTCACAGAAGACAGTGCTGCTGGCACTGGGTCTCACACCTGCACAAGTCTCCTCAGTGAAACAGCCCTTCACAGCCATCTCACCCGCCTGGAGACATTGTCAGGGTGACTGCTTTCTGTTGAGGATAGCTGTTGCTACTGCCCTGGTGACCAAGAGAGTGTCACAAAGGTAAGTAAACCTCTAGTCACAAAGTCAAGGTAACTCAGATTTCACAAGGCAGCTCAGCCTTGATGAGGCTTCTCCAGGCACTATGGAGAGAACTCTGAAACCTGTTCCAAGACTGCTGTGACCATGTTTACATTTTACATTTAGGTTAAGTGACTTTGAAAAATTTGATGGTGTAGTGGTTATGTGCTTAGTCTGCTAACCAAAAAGGCAGCAGTTTGAATACACCAGACAAGACTTGTAGACTCTCTGAGGCAGTTCTAAGCTGTCCTATAGTGTCTCTACGAGTCAGAATCCACCCTATGGCAACAGATTTGGTTAGGATTTTTTAGTGACTTCACGTTTACTGTGGTTGTCTTTATGATTTCTAACAATATTAATAATCTATGTAACTATTGTTTATACATCAAGGCATCTCCTCAGAATTCTGAACTTTTGTGTCTTCTCTAGTTTGTAGGGCATTAGCCCTTATGCTGTCAAAGCATGTGGTTTGTGTCTTTTGTTGGCAACTCTGAGTCTTGTCATGATATAAACAGTGTTCCTGTAGAACTGGAAAGCTGACTGTCAACTTGACATATGGCCAACATAACGAGATAGTCCACTGGGTGATTTACTTGATAGAGTAAATGATTCTGTGTACAAGGGAAATTTGGTTTCTGCTACAATATGACAAAAAGGAAGAAACACAGGAAACATATCTGGTGATAAAAATGAATTGAGAAAATTGGAGACAAATAGTAATTACAGGCAGAAGAAGGTCACAGAAAATTCAAGTCCTATGGAATACATGTGATTTTATCCAAACACACAGAGATACTAAGTTGCTGGCTGTAACAAAAAGAAAACTGGATGGGTGGTGATAAAAAGTAGCTTCAAATATTAACCAGTCGTCATCATCAGTTACAGAAATAAGATATTTATACAGATATAAGGTATTTATATCTTCTCCAATTTGATGTAGATATTTACATCTATGCTTGTTAACTAATATTTTTTCCATCTCATCCTCTATCTATTATGGTATATATTTTTGTGGCATATTTAACTTTAGATTACAAAACACAGACTAAATCAGAGGAGTCAGGAAAATTATCTAGAAAACAATATTTAGAATGTTACCCAGAGATGAAGACACTGAATCTCGTTCCTTTGTGTGTCTCCCTTTGGTGAGAGGGTGTTGTTGCTGTTAGGTGCCATCAAGTCAGTTCCAACTCAAAGCAGCCCGACGCACAACAGAATGAAACACTGCGCATCCCTGCTCCATGTCCACAATTGTTTTTATGCTTAAGCCCATTGTTGCAGCCACTGTGTGAATACATCTCATCGAGGATCTTCCTCTTTTTCACTGACCCTATGCTCTGCCAAGCATGAATTCCTTCTCCAGGGACTGATCCTTCCTGAAAACATGTCTAAAGTATGTAAGACACAGTCTTGCCATCTTCACTTTCAAGGAGCACTCTGGTTGTACTTCTTCCAGAACAGATCTCTTTGTTCTTTTGGCAGTCCAAAGAACATTCAACATTCTTCCCCAAGACCATAGTTCAAAGACATTAATTTTTGTTCCGTCTTCTTTGTTGACTGTCCAGATTTTGCATGCATATGATGTGATTGAAATTACCATGGCTTGGCTCAGGGGCACCTTGGTCTTTCATGTTGCCTAATACAGTGCTGTTGAGTTATTCTGCCTCGCAGTGATCCTGTAAACAGAATAGAACTGCACCATAGAGTTTCCAAGGAGCACCTGGTAGATTTGAACTGCCAACCTTTTGTTTAGCAGATGTAACACTTAATCGCTATGCCGCCAGGATTTACTTTCAAGGAATACCAGGTTAGAATCCAAATTCGCTATACATTAAATCCTTTAAACTCTTGATTTGATAAAACTCTTTAAAAATATTTTTGTTAAGTCTTACTTGCTAACTTATAAGTAATGAATGCTGTTTTGGGAAAATATTCCGCCAAACGACAGTGAAAACAATGTTTTTCTCTGTAAACACCTGAGAAGCTCACCTTTGTTCCTATTGTGACTAAGGCAACAATTACTTTGATTAGTGGTTATGTGAGACGAATGTCTATGCCAACCCCTCAGCCTGGTGTCCTTTAAAACTCACCTGTGGTGGAGTGGTAGTTAATTGTTATTGCTGGCTGGCTGGCATGAACTAATGAAGCAATAGTTTCTTATGCTCCAGTTACAGATGGAATAGCTTATATGGCCCTGCTGAGACATGGATCCAAGTCTTTGCATTATTCAGTGTGTTATATTTTTTGTCATACTTCTTTCCTGAGAATGTCTACATTCCATATCACACAACTGGAGGCTAATCTTCTGAGGAATTTGTAGATTCAGAGACCACCTTGCCAACCTTGATAAACAGCAGGGTCTCATTGAAGTAGCTGCCAGGAAAACACGAGGCAGATCCACAGGAACTTAAAAATTTCCCAATGGACATTCATGTAGCTATTCCTTAAACCAAAACAAATCTGTTGCTGTGGAGTCAATTCTGGCTCATAGTGTATATGTAAGACAAGATAGAATCGCTCCAGAGTTTCTGATGAGTCCCTAGTGGACTTGAACTGCCAACCCTGTGGTTAACAGCCATAGCACTTAACCACCACACCACCAGGGTTTCCACTAGCAGATTCTTATTAGAGCACACAGTGTATTCAGAGCTTTCCCTCTTAAAGGATAAAGTAAGTCTGCATGAACAGTCACCCAGGGGACGTCCTAAACCAGATATGTGCCACCTCAGATAAATCACTAAAAACTTTGCCTGTCCTATGCTGACTCAACTTACAAACGTGAGTGGCATAATCACAGCAGCTTATAAACAAAGAGCCTGGCCTACATCCTGTTGATTTGCATGTTTCTGCTCTAGAAAACACAAAATACTCAGGATTGCATTTAAGTGGGCTCTTTACGGGGAGTGCTTTACTTGTGACAGGTATCAGATAATATGATGGATTTTCAAGCTCAAATTTTCAGTTTCCTGCTGCTCAGCATCACAGGTGAGAAAGAGAGAAAACTCTGAATGCATGATTCTCCGTCTTCTGGAAATTTCAATTTAAGACAAGCACTTTTCTTATATTTTTTATGTTAAGTTCTAATTGAAGATTGGCATATTGACTAGTCTAAAGATGTTCTTCCATATCTCTTATTGCTAACTTCTGTATCTTTTCTTCTCTCTTATGTAATCACAGGCACCAATGGACAAATTGTGCTGACCCAGTCTCCAGCTTCCAGGGCATTTTCCCCAGGAGAGACAGTCACCATCAACTGCAAAGCCAGCTCAAGTGTAAACTCCAACTACTTATACTGGTTTCAACAGAAGCCAGGAGCCTCTCCAAAGCTCCTTGTTTACAGCACATCAAACCTGGCTTCTGGAATCCCAGCCCGGTTTAGTGGTACTGGGTCTGGGACAGCTTACTCTCTCAGCATCAGCAACATTAAGGAAGAAGATGCTGCAGTCTATTACTGTCAGCAGTGGGATAGTAATCCACCCACAGTGTTGCAGACAGTGACAAAAACCTCCTTCACTCTTCAGAGCCCAGCTGCCTAGCCCTGAGGGACTAGAGAGTCACGGCAACTACTTTTGTGTTTGAGAGTGTCTTGTAACATTGCTCTAGGGGAGGCCTGGCTCAGTTGACTATCCAGGACTCCTAGCTGTCACAGGAAAGGACAGAATCAAGGTTTGGGACATAGAAAACTTGGCAGAGGTTCCAGTTTGGAGGCATCCTCTACAATGATCAAAAGGATACGTGAGACACAAAATTTCTTCAAATGGAACATTAATCCTTCAGGTAGATTGTCTTCTTCAGATTCTACTCCATACATAGGAGGCTAGAGCTTATAGAGGAATTTCTCTGCCACAGAAAAAATATGCTGGAGCAGCAACCACACAGATCTCGCACTCTCTTCGTCCCTTGATTAAAATGATGTGTTGCCTTGTATGAAGGATTTCTGAGTGAAAGCCAAACCTTCTACTTCTTGTATTATAAAAATGAAGATTGTAGCTATTTTCGGATACTTCCTAACACTTGTACAAACTGACTGTGTTAGCCAAAAAGCAAACAAGTATGTCACAAATGGCACAAAGTAACTGATTCTCACTGCTCTATTTACCTACTTCTTCTTCTGAGATAACAAAACACAGTGATTGCAATCAGATAGCATACCTTGACTACGAACTCTGGTTTGGTGTAATCAAGGGCTTGCACTTCTCACCATAGCCTGTAGTCAGGATGGCAGAATAAAACTATCCTTGCTAAGTGTTTCCTGCCATTCCTGTGGGTGGGACACCTGCATCTAAATGTGGATACCAGCATCTGTATGATTCAGACAATCGCTGTGTAGGATTATAAATCCATGTACTGTACGGTGAAGTCAGTGGAGCAGAAAGAATAAACATTCCTCGGTTGATCTGGAAATAAGAGAACCGTGAAGAAACACCTAGAGCCTGGGTGGCGTCACCAGTGTCTTGGGGAATGGCTGACAGACAGCTCTCAATCAAAATAAAAGCCCCATTGTGGCCTTTTCTTATTACAGTAAATGTAGGTTAAATTTTCACGTGCTTCTTTCAACTATGGACAGAGAAAACATAATTCAAATTCAATATTTTAAATGCTGTAGTAAAAAATAAGATGTTTAAACCAATGAATTAGATGTTTACCTTGAAAGTACAGAAAATAATTGCCAATAAACCAAAAGTCTATTTTGTGCATCCTCCTGCTCATTACATCTACCAGGACGTGTCTAGCTGACTTTTAATAGCGTTGATCGGTTTGGTTAACTTTTGTGCATAACAAAAAGATTAAACTTGAAAACAAACCACACAAATTAAAAGGAAACTAAGTATCCTTCCCAAATGAAGTAATTAGAATATGCACAGTCAGTGTTTCTTCCAATCAGAAACTAAAACAAGTCAATGAATCCAAAGTATGATTTCTGAAAGAGATCAGAAAAATTAGTTAACTTCTAGCTAGACTAACCTAGGGGAGAAAAAAAAGAATAAAAACATAAATTATATTTGAAGAACATAATGAGCATCACAGAAATGACAAGCATGTTAACATAAGGTTTTTTTTAAAAGAACCTGCACTCTTATCATACATTCTGAAACTCTGATCACATAGTGGTTAAGTGCTACAGCTGCTAACCAAAAGGTTGGCAGTTTGAGTCTGCCAGGTGCTTCCTGGAAACTGTATGGCACAGTTTACTCTGTCCTGTATGAGTTGGAATTGACTTGATGGCAGTGGGTTTGTTTGGGGTTTGAACATACATTTTGCAACCTTGATGAAATAAAAATTATGTTTTGAAAACAGAAATTACGTAAACAGACCTACCATCAAGTCAATTCTACCTCATTGCAAATGTACAGGACTAATACAACTGACTGCATAGGTTTTCTCAAGCTGTGATCTTTATAGAAGCATACTGAGGTATCTTTCTTCCTAAAGGAGCCACTGGGCTCAAACCACCAACTCTGGGTTAGCCACGGAGCATTAATCACTGTCTCATCAAGTCTCCTTCCAAAATGGACAAAGGAGGAAATATTCCATGACCGAGTTGAGATTAAAACATATTCATAACTTTAGGTGGCAGATTTTAATCAATCACAAAAGGAGTGACAATAGTTTTGTAAACCTAGTGACGTTACAGAGTTGTATGTACAGACACAATTAAATTGGTGTATGTGTATCTGTGTATTCTCAACCACAATAACAAAAAATACAAATGCAATTATTAATAGTTATCAGACTTTATAGTTAAGTAAAAAAGCCATCATTTAAAAAAATGTGATTGAGTGAAGGCGTACAATCCAAGATAAATTTGCATGTCCACCTATCTGCAGCTCCCTCTGCTCTCCTTGCCCAGTGACAACACACTCCTGCTTTCCATTCTGTACAAAGTCGTATACTCTTAAAAATCTCCTGTCCCCTGTTCTTTATCTCTCCTTTCCCCTCCAGTAAGAAGCCAGTAGGACAGCAACCTATAGATTCATAGAACTATAAAGTGCACACACCATATGGTCACTTTGTGTCCCCGAGTCCAATCCATTCCTGTCCAAAGAGTTGATCTCAGTAATGATTTACGATCAGAAGCAGCATCAGGTCTAGGTGCCATGCTCCTAGGGGAACTCCCAAGCCTTTGAAGCATCGCTTGCACTCTTTTAGTGGAGTTATTAAGGCATGCTCCTCTTTTTCTTGTGTTTCCACTGCGACTCATTGGCAGTGGCCAGGCACCATCTGGTTCTTCTGGTCACATATTGATAAACTCACACATTCACATGGGTCCTTCTGTCTTCTGGGCTCTTTTTCCCTCATATCTTTGTTGTCCTTGGTGACCATCTGTTTCAGCTGAGTTGGGACCAGTTGTTGTACTTCGGGTGGCAGTTTGCCAGCTTCTAAAACCCCAGACACCATTCACCAATATGGACTGCAAAAGACTCTTTTAGCAATAGGCTAGTTATGCCCATTGTCCTTGATGAGATCGAGGTACACAGACCCCCAATCTTTCTACTCTATCTTTGCAATATTGGGTTAAGATTAGAAGAGTTCTCAGTTTATGCTGAAGTCCAGTTAAGTTGATCTTCTTTCTAATGCGTGCTGTCACTGCTTTCACCCAACCAAATTTCTATCAGCTATCTAATCTATGACCAACTCTTTTCCTCCATCCCTCTCCTCTGTTGCAGCCATCCAAAAGTTCATTCTTCTGTGCATGAGTCTGTTTTTAAGTACCTATAGTAGGGGTCTCATTCAATATTTGCCCTTGTGCCACTGACTGATTTCACTCAACATAACGTCTTCCAAATGAAACCGGGTTATGAGATGCTTCCTAAAATCACCATTGTCCTTTATCACTGTATTATCATAGTTTGTTTATCCATTAATCTGTTGCTGGGCACCTGGGTTGACTCCATCTTTTTGCTATGGTGGACTGTGCTTCAATAAACTTTCACGTGTATGTATCTGTTCGTGTGACTGCCCTTACTTCTGAAGGATATACTCCAAGCAGTGGGATTACTGGATCAAATGGTATGTCTATTTCCAGTTTTTTAAGAAACAGTCAGATTGCTTTCTGAAGAGATGGTACCATTTTGCAACCCTACCAGCAGTGTAGGAGAGTTCCAAGTTTTTCACAACCTCTCCAGCATTTGTTGTTTTGTGTTTTTGGATCATGGCCAGTCTTGCTGGGGTGAGATGGTACCTCATTGTAGTTTTGATTTGGATTTCTCTAATAGCTAATAATGATGAGCATTTCCTCATGTGCATTTTGGCTACTTGGATATCCTCTTTAGTCAAGTGCCTGCCCAACTCCTTTGTTCATCGGTTAAGTGGGTTATTTACCGTTTTTTCTTGATATCTTGCAGTACCTTGTAGATTATAGAGATCAGATGTTGATCCGACAAATCGTTGCCAAATTTTTTTTTTCCATTGTGTAGGTGGTCTTTTAATTATTTTGATAAAAAATCCCTGGATAAGCAAAAGTGTTTGATTCTTTGTAGTTCTCATTTATTTATTTTCTCTTCTGTTGATTGTGCTTTGCTTGTCAGATTTTGAAGTCTAAGTTGTGTATTAAAACTTCTGTTGTTGTCGCTATTTTTCTTGCATGATTTTTATTCTTTTTGGTTTGATATTTAGGTTTTTCATCCAGAGTTGTTTATAGTATAAAGTGTGAGAAATGGGTCTTGTTTCAATTTTTTGTAGATAGATATCCAATTTTGCCAGCACCATTTGTGAAAGAGACTGTTTTGACCCCAGATTAGAATCTTAGGGCCTTTGTCGAATATCAATTATTCACAGAAGGATGGTGGTATCTCTGGAGTCTCAGCTCTGTTTCATTGGTTTGTATGTCTCTCTTTGTACCAGTACTAGACTGTTTTGACTACTATAGCAGTGTAATGGCTTCTAAGGTCAGGTAGTGAGAGGCCTCCCACTGTGTTCTTCTTCAGTAGTGCTTTGCTTATCTGGGATTTCTTCCCTTTCCAAACAAAGTTGATGATTTGTTCCTCCATCTCATTAAAAAATGTCATGGGAATTTGTACTGGATTGTTTTGTATATGTAGATCACTGTGGGTAAAACAGACATTTCACAATGTTAAGTCTTTGTATCCGTGAGCAGGATAGATTTCTCCATTTATGTAAGTCTCTCTTAGTTTCCTGCAGTAAAGTCTTGTAGTTCTCTTCACGTACATCTCTGATTTCTCTAGTCAGGTTGATTCCTAGGTATTTGATCTTGGGGGCTATAGTAAATGATACTGATTTGGTGATTTCTTCTTGGGTGATCTCTTTGTTGGTATAAGGAAATCCTAATGATTTATTTATGTTTCTCTTATGTCCTAATACTTTGCTGAACTCTTCTATTAGTTTAATTATGGATTCTTTAGGATTCTCTGCTCATACAGTCATATCATCTGCAAATAGGGAGATTTTTACTTCTCTGCTGATGTGGATGTCCTTTATATCTTTGTCTTGTCTGATTACACTGGCCAGAACTTCAGAACAGTGTTGAAGAGAAGTGGTGAGAGGAGGCATCCTTGTCTGGTTCCCATTTTCAAGGGGAATTCTATCAGTGCCTCTTCATTCAGGATGACAGAGGCAGTTGGGTTTACTGTGTCAAGCAATTTGCCTTCTATTCCTATTTTGCTGAGAGCTTTTAATATGAATTGGTTTTGAACCTTGTCAAATGCCTTCTCTGCATCATTTGACAAAATCAGGTGATTCTTATCGTTTGTCTTATTTATGTGGTTGATCACATTAATTGTTCTTCTGTTGTTGAATAAGTCTTGCATCCCTGTTATGAATCCAACTTGGTTGTGATGAATTATTTTTTTGATACGTTGTTGAATTCTATCAGCAAGGATTTTGTTGAAGATTATTTGCATCTAGGTTCCTGAGTGGTATTGGTCTGTAATTTTCTTTTTTGTTGTTGGATCTTTCCCTGACTTTAGTATCAGGGTTACGCCAGCCTCATAGAATGAATTTGGAAGTATATCATCCCTTTCTAAGCTGTGAAATAGTCTCAGAAGTATTGGAGTTAACTCTCTTGTCTAAAAGTTTGGTAGAATTCTGTGGTGAAGTCATCTAGGCCAGGGCTTTTGTTTTTGGATTGGTAGTTTTTTTATGACATTTTCAATCTCTTCCTTTGTGATGGATTTATTAAGTTGTTCTACTTCTCTTTGTGATGATTTTGGTAGGTGATATGAATCTAGGAATTTGTCCATTTCCTCTAGGTTTTCAAATCTGTTAGGGTACAGTCTTTTGTAGTATTCTATTATGACAATTTTGATTTCTGTTAGATCTGTTGTGACATCTCCCATCTCATTTTTTATTTGGGTTATTTGTTTCTTCTCCTGTTTTCTTTAGTAAGTTTCCCCAATATTTTGTCAATTTTGTTCATCTTTAAAAAAAAAAACAAGTAGCTTTTAATTTTACCATTTTTTAAAATTGTTCTTCTATTCTCTAATTTAGTTCTGCTCTAATCTTTATGATCTATTTTCTTCTGGTGCCTGAGGGGCTCCTCTGTTACTCTTTCTGCTTGTTCAAGTTTAACATTCAGAACTTTTTATCTTCCAAATGTGTGCATTTTTGGAGATAAACTGACCTCTGAGCACTGCTTGTGCTAGATGCCATAGGTTCTGGTAGGAAGTGTTTTCATTCTCATTTGAACCTGTAAATTTCTTTATTTCATCCTTGATTTCTTCTATAATTCATGGCTTGTTGAGCAAGGTGTTGTTCAGGTTCCATGACTTCCAATTTCTATCTATGTTTTTTTCTGCTATTGATTTCAACTTTTATGGCTTTAAGTTTTGAGAAGATGCTTTGCAATAATTCAATGGTTTGGATTTTGTTGAGATTTGCTTTATGTGCCAACATGTAGTCTATTCTAAAAAATGTGCCATCTGCATTGGAGAAGAAGGTGTACTTATATGTTGGTGGATGAAAAGTTCTGCATATGTCAGGGAGTGGAGGGGGGAGAGGAGGGGACAGGAGATTGTTAAGAGGATATGACATGTATAGAACAGAAAGGAGTGTGCTGTCACCTGGCAAAGAGAAAAGAAGGAGCTGCAGATAGGCAAGCATGCAAATTCAAACTGGGCTATACACTTTCACTCAATCACAGTAAATAAAAGTTCTGTGTATGTCGATGAGGTCTAATTGGTTAATTGTCACAATAAGATCTCCCATGTCTTTACTGTGTTTTCTTCAAGGTGATCTGTCCATTTCTAAAAGTGGAATGTTGATGTCTCCCACTGTTATTGTGAATTGATCTATCCCATTTTTAAATGTAGTCAGTGTTTGTTGAATGTATTTAGAAGCTCTAGTATTTTGGCTTAGCTTGGCAGTATTGGATACATAAGTATTTAATATTCTTAAGTCCCACATGTGTATTGAAACTTTCAGCAATAAATGGTGACTGCCTTTGTCCACGATGGTGGGTTTAACATTAAAATCTGTTTAATCCAAGGTTAGTATGGCCACACCTGCTCTTCTTTGTGTACTGTTAGCTTGGTATGTATTATTTCATCCTTTAATTTTCAGTTTATTCACAGCTTTAAGTCTAAGGTGAGTTTCTTGGAAGTAACATATAGATAGGTTGTGTCTTTTGATCCCAGATGTCACTCACTGTGTCTTTACTGGAGCATTCAGTCTGCTTACATTCAGTGTAATTATTGATAGGTATGTTTAGTACTGTCCTATTGATGTATTTATTTTTGTGTTGGCATTTTCTCTGTTGCTGTTAATATTCTATTCTGGGTCATTCTTCTTTATGGGTTGACTTTTCATCCTTTTCGGTGTTGGTTTTGTGTTTATTGAGACTCCTGTTTTATGTTTCTTGTTTCGATATGTCACATTGTTATTGTGCTTTGCAGCTACCCCTTTGATCCCCCTTAACAGTCTGAGTTTAAACTCAGTGTTAACTTCTACATATCTTGTTAACTTCCTCTCCATCTGAAAGGACTATAACTGCTGTAGTATACCCCTGTTTTTAATGTGATGGCATCTTAGTTTTCATGATACGATCATTGGTTCCATTCTTTTAATGTTATAGCTTTGATTACATTTTTTGCCTTCCCTAACTGAATAGTTTTCCGGATACTGTGTCTGTATTGTTTCCAGAAATACAGAGTTAATGGTTTTGTTTTTCTTAGTGAAGAGCTTCTTTCTGTATTTCTTGTAGCTTTGGTTTTTTACAAAGTTTGAGTTTCTGTTTATCTGTGAACATCTTAATTTCATTGTCATATTTGAAACACAGTTTTGTAGGATATATAATACTTTGTCGCCATGAGTCGGATCCGACTCGACGGCACTTGGCTTGGCTTAGAAGGTTTTCTCCTTCAAGGCTTTGGATGTGTCATCCCACTGCCTCACATCCTTTCTGCTGAGAACTCAGATAAAAGCCTTCTGGGCTTCCCTCTAAATGTTAGTTTTGCTTTGTGTCTTGCTGCCTTTAAGAGTTTCTGTTTATGTTTCATTTTGTTAAGCTTGATTATAATATGTGTTGTGTCTTTCTTTTGGGGTCTAGTTTATGTGGTGTTTGATACACATCTTAGATATTTATGTTCTCTTATTTCATAATTTCAGGGAAATTTTCTGGCAGCAACTCAACAACAATACTCACTGGTTTTCAGCTATCCCTCCCTGTTCAGAAACTCCAATCGATCATAGATTATTCCTCTTGATAGAGCACTATATGTTTCTTAATACTTCTTCATTTTTCTTGTTTCTTTTCTCTGATTTCTCCTCATAAATGCTGGTGTCAGTTTCTCTGTCTTCAAGGTCACTTAGTCTAATCTACAGTTGTTCAGTTCTGCTGTTTGGGCTTTGATTTGAATTATCTAATTCTGCAATTTTATTATTGATCTGTTGGATTTCAGAATGTTGATGTTCCATCAGTTTGAATAGCTTACTTAATTTTTCATCTTGCTGTGTTGCATTTTGTTTAATCTCTAGGAGGGGTGTCTATGTAATTATTTTGTACTCAGCCTGTGATAATTTCAGAAAGACTTCTTCCTCAGGGAATTTTTTTGCTTCTTTGTATTGGGAGTTTTCTGGAGCCGTGGTTGGTTGTTTCTTAAGAGCTTTGCAATGTTCTTTTGCTTTGGGGACATCTAGAAGCTATTTAGTTTCTTGGTGTTAACTTACCAGGAGCTGAGGTGTGGCTCTGAGAAGGGAGTTCGGCATCAGCCAACTCTATGTACTGTAGTGACTGGCCTCAGTGGACACTCTGGGGTGGCAATCTCCACCCCCTAGCTGGCAAAAACACTGCCATACTTACGGAGTCACAGGGATACTGTCAACTGATCCTACAATGTGGGTCAGTAAATGCTGGAAGAGATGCCATTGGGTTGCACAGCAGTTATCTCTCTAGGCAGTCTTATTTTAAAAAGCTTGCAGCTACCTGACCACTTTCAGAATCAGTCAGGCCATCAGGTGTGGCAGACCGCTCTGGGTGACAATGGAGGCATCCCTTCAGCTGTCCCCAGATGCTGTGATGTAGTTCACCTTGGGAAGGGCTACTGCACTGCTGCCATCACCTAATAGGCACTATCTATGAGGTAGCACTGTGCTAAACACAGCCTTCCTGCTGAAAAAGTGCTTCCTGAACTTGTACCACCTTCTAGTCTGGGAATTAGCCCATACTGAGGCCTCTTGGCTGGCTTGGCAAATGCCTCCAGTTGGATAACTCAACCTCCCAGCTAAACAAGATGGTGTTCCAGTCAAGCTACCCCTTCTGTGGCAAAACAGCCAAATCTACGGCACAGCTCCAAGAAGAGAGAGTAGAGGGGCTGTGATGCCCTCAGTCTGCTGCCAGGATCTCAAAACACGGTATTCCACACACTGTCTCTCACCGTAGCACCTGCTGTTCACTCCAGCACTGTGATTCAGCATAGTTGCAGGCTCATGACCATCCCCCACCAACCAGCCAACAAAAAGAAAGAGTTACAAATTCCATTGCCTACAGACCACACAACCCTGCCATTCAGCAAGAACAGGATTCAGTGAGAGAAAGGAAGTTTCCTGTTTAGTGGCACGTAGCCCATGTGACAGCCCTATGCCATGTCCTAGGGCTCACTGGGTGTACAGAAAGCTCCATTCAATTATCAATCCAGCCTTAGTTTTCAGGGGGAATTAAGGAGACTTACGTCTAGTCCACCATCCAAAAACCATCACTTCTTGTAAAAAAGCAAAACAAAATAAAAAGCATTATTCTTGAAATGAATTCCTTGTATGGTAAACTTTACTGACGACTCTCATTTTCCAACTAAGAAAGAAATAAAACCGAATCCATTCCTGCATAAATTACGGAAGTATGAAACATTTCTAAATTCATTTTATGGGAACAGAATCAAACCATTAAGGCATGAGCAGGAAGTAAAGATTATGTGCAAAAATCTGCCGTGTATATAAGCAAAAGAAGACTACCTGAAGAAATATGCAATTTGACTGCATCTCTTCCAGCCTTTACTGACCCACAGCATAAAGTTGGTTAACAGCTCCCCAGTGACTCCATAAGTAGGGCAGTGTCTTTGCCTGTCAGAAGGAGGAGGTTGCCATCCCAGAGAGTCCTCTGGGGCCAGTCACTAGAGTACAAAGAGGAAACTGGGGACAAACTCCTTTCTCAGAACTATACCTTAGCTCCTGTTAAGGCAAAATCAGAGTAACTAAACAGCCTCTTGACGTCCCATAAGCAACAAACCATCACCAGGCATTTAAAGAAACATCCGACCATGATTCCAGAAAACTCCCAAAATAAAGAATCAAAAAACTTCCCAAATGAAGAAGCTTTTCTGAAACTATTGGAGATCACGTATGAAAGAATTATATGTAGAGCCCTCCTAGAGATTAATCAAGATGCAACAAAACAAAATGAAAAATTAAGCAAGCTATTTAAACTGATGGAACATCAACATTTTGAAATTTGATGTATCAATAACAAAATTACAGAATTAGACAATACAATTCAAAGCCAAAAGAGCAGAATTAATGAATTAGAAATTACACCAAGTGATCTTGAAGATAGAGCTACTGGCACCAGCACTTATGAGGAGAAATTGAAGACAATAAACAGTGTTTATTTCTAAATTTTCTCCCATTTGTCATACTAAGCTTTGATAGAGAAGGATACAAGTTCTAGGGCTCTGTAAACTCTCTTCCAGACTCTGCCAGAGGAGGGCACTCAAAAGAAAAAGATAACAGGAGAGCAGAAGAAAGTTACTCTCTGCTGTTTCCATTACTATTCTTATCACACAGTGTTGGTGATGCAGTGGTTAAAACTCCTAACTGCTAAAGAAAAGATCAGTGATTGGAACCCACCGGCTGTTCCACAAGAGAAAAATGTGTCAGTCAACTTCTGTAAATATTTACAGCCTTGGAAACTCCATGTGGGAGCTCTACTGCATCCTACAGTGTTGCTAGGAGTTGGAATTTGTGTTGGATTTGGTTTGGCTTGGTGCTTGTCACCACCATCTCAGAAACAGTTCTTCACCTGGGTAGCTGTAGTCTGTCTGTAGCACCTCATTTCAGTGTGCAGCTTTTACCTACTCTTTCTTCACAGAAACAAGCATAACCTGGGGTCAGTAATGTGGTGATGTTATTTGTGCTCACAGTGACAGCCTGAATGCACAGTGGTAAATGTTTGACTGTTAACCAAAAGAATGACAGTCCAAGCAATCAGCTACTTCTTCGAAACACTGAGAGAGAGTTATGCTTTGTCCTACAGGGTTGTTTTGAGTCAGAATCAACTAATCAGAAATAGGTTTTGATATAGAGTAGAGATAACAAAACTCAAGAACATTTAAAAAATTTAGTAGGCCTGGATGTGTTTGCTTTACTTACAAATTCTCTGGCTTACATTTATACCTAAATGATGAGAGTCAATACCTAACTACCCTAAGAATAAGTGGATACTTCCTCAGAGGATTTATGAGCAGACACTAGTCTTTTAGGTAGCATTGATGATATTTTCATGTTGCCTAATTCAGTGAATAAAAAAACAAACTAAAACAAATGTCTTCCTGTCAAGTCAATTGAGACTCATAGAGACCCTATAAGATAGGTAGAACCGCTCCATAGAATTTACCAAAAATTCCTCGTGGATTTAAACTGCCAAATGTATATTTAGCAGACATAGCTCTTAACAACTAATTAAGCAGAATATCACCTCAAAGAATACAAGGTTAAAATTCAAAGTTGCTTAGCTTGATAAAGCACTTTAAAAATCTTTTCCACAGGGGCTAAGTCAAGATGGCGGACTAAACACATGTCTCCCTAAGTCCCTCTGGAAACCAAGGCCTGAATTGATAACAGAGCCTTCTGGACACCTAGTGAGCCCTAAGACACAGCACAGGGCTGTCTGTATGGTCCACATACCACTGAAACTTCTTCTCTTTCACTGACCCCTGCCATTGACGAGTGTCGGCTTTTGCAGACTGAAGGTAAATCACTAGTTTAACTTTTTTCCCCCCTCCATTGTAGCTGGAGGGAGGTGCTGAAGTTTAGCTGGTGTCTTTCTTTTGGGGTCTAGCTTTGATGTAAAAATCTTCAACAAAATTCTCACCAATAGAATACAACAACATATCAAAAAGATAATTCATCACTACCAAGTTGGATTCATACCAAGGATGCAAGGCTGGTTCAACATCAGAAAAACAATTAAAGTGATCAACCACATAAATAATGCAAAAGACAAGAACCACCTGATTTTTCTATTGATGCAGAAAAGGCTTTTAATAAAGTCCAATACCATGAGTCAGAACTGACTCAATGGCACTGGGTTTAATACCCATTCACCCTAAAAACTCTCAGCAAAATAGGAATAGATGGCCAATTCTTCAATGCAGTAAGGGTCAATTATATAAAGCCAACTGCCTACATCATCCTGAATGGAGTTCCCCCTGAGAATAGGAAATAGACAAGGATGCCCACTCTCACCTCTCCTATTCAACATGGTACTAGAAGTTCTAGCCAGAGCAATTAGACAAGACCAAGAAATAAAGGGCATCTGCATCAGCAAAGAAAAAGTAAAAATCTCCCTATTTGCAGATAATACAATTGTGTATGCAGAGAATCCTAAAGAATCCATAGGTAAGCTACTCAAAGTGTGGAAGAGTTCAGCAAAGTGTCAGCATACAAGACAAACAAAAGTAATTCAGTAGGATTCCTTTATGCCAACAATGATACTATTAAAGAAGAAATCATCAAATCAACACCATTTACTATAACCCCCAAGAACATAAAATACACCAAATAAATCTAATCAGAGAAATAGCAGACTTTTACAAGGAGAACTACAAGAACTTACTACAAGAAACTAAGCGAAACTTACATAAATGGAGAAACCTACCTTGCTCATAGATAGGAAGACTTAACATTGTGAAAATGTCTATTTTACCCAAAGCAATTTACTTACGCAATGAATCCCAATACAAATTCCTGTGACTTTTTTTTAATGAGATGGAGAAACAAATCACCAGCTTTGTTTGGAAAGGGAAGAGGCACCAGATAAGCAAAGCACTACTGAAGAACACACTGGGGGACCTTTCCCTACCTGACTTTAGAACCTATTGCACTGCCACAGTAGTCAAAACATCCTGGCACGGGTACAAAGAGACAGATAGATTAATGGAACGGAATTGAGACCCCAGAGACGACAGCATCCCCCTATGAACAGTTGACATTTGGCAAAGGCCCTGAGACATTAAACTGGGGTAAAAACAATCTCTTCAAAAACTGGTGCTGGCAAGATTGGATGTCCATCTTCAATAAACTGAAACAAGACCCGTATCTCATACCTTATACAAAAACCAATTCAAGCTGGATAAAAGACCTATCAAATCTAAAATGATCAAGCTCATCCAAGAAAAATTAGGATCAACAATGGAAGTGTTAATATACAACGTAGACAGACTTCAAAATCTGTCAAACAAACCACAATCAACAGAAGAAAAAATGGATAAATGGGAACTGCTAAGAATCAAATGCTTTTGCTCATCCAAAGGCTTTATCAATAGAATTAAAAGGCCACCTACAGAATGGGATAAAATATTTGGCAGCCATATGTCAGACCAACATCTGATCTCCATAATCTATAAAGGTACTACAAAATATCAAAAAGAAAAAGATAAAATAATCCACTATGCAATGATAAAGAACAGTGATGATTTAAGGAAGCATCTCATAACCTGGTTTCAACTGGAGGGCATTATGTCGAGTGAAAGTAGTCAGCGGCAAATGGACAAATACTGTATGAGACCCCTATGATAAGAACACTGGGCTTGGCTTTGGCAATGCACAGAAGGAAAAGACTCTTTGATGGCTGCAAGTGTTGGGAGGGAGGGAGGAGGAGGGTGGGTTACTTATTAGATAGTTGATAGAAATTTGGTTGGGTGAAATCGGTATCGGTAACAGCATACATTAAAAAGAAGATGAATTTTAACTGCACTTCAACATAATGTGATTAGTTCTCCCATCTTAACCCAATATTGCAAAGACGGACTAGTTGGGGTGAAGGTCTGGGGACCGTGCTCTCAGGGGACATGGAGGCCAATTGACACAACTAGCGTTTTGCTGAGAGTCTTCTCCACCCCAAATTTGGTGAGTGGTGTCTGGGGTCTTAAAAGCTGCCAAGCTGCCATCTCAGGTACACAAAATGTTCCCAACTGAGCAGGAATGGATGATTTCCAGGGACCAAAGCAACATGGGACAAAGAGAACCCAAAAAGCAGGGAGACCCATGTGAGCAGGTGACTACATCAACATGTGACAGGAAGAACCAGATGGTGTCTGGACACCACCGGTGATAGCTGTGATGGGGCTCAGAAAGTTGAGTCTCACAGGCAACAAGAAAATAAAAAGGAGTGCACCTTGAGATTTCCACTAAAAGACCGCAATTTATGTTCCAGGGCCTCGGGTTTCCCCCGGGAGCATGGCCTCTGGCCCTGATGCTGTCCCTGTCCATGAATCATAATGGAGATCAACTCTTGGGGCAGAAAAGGATTAGACTTGGTGACACAATGTGACCATATCATGTGTGAAGTTCATGGTTCTATGCATCTATAGGATGCCATTCAGCTGACCTCTCAATGGACATGGGGGAGAGAGAATGGAGATGAGGGGATAGGAGATTGTTAGGAGGATGTGACATGTGCAGAACGGAGAGTAGGGGTGTGCTGTCACCGAGCAGGGAGAGCAGGGAGAGCAGCTCATTGGCAGGTATACAAATTTATATGGGATTGTATATTTTCACTGAATCATTATAAAAAAAAACTTTCAAAATATCAACATAATTTTAACCTACATCATAAAAAAATCTTTTCAATAAAGTCTCATTTGCTAAGTTGTAATTAGTGAATGACTATTTTGAAAACTATTCGTCAACATGACAGTAAAAAAAAAAAATTTGTTTTTCCATCAGCACCTGAGAAGCACATCGTTGTTCCTATCGTGATTAAGACAAGTATTACTTTAATTTGTGGTTACTTGACTGTCTATGCCAGCTTCTCAATCTAGTTTCTTTTTAAAATCAGTTTGTTGTAGAGTGGTCGTTAATTGTTATTGCTAAAGAACTAATGAAACAAGAGCTCCTTATACTCCAGGTCCAGTTGGAAAAGCTCACATGGCCCTGCTGAGCCACGCATTCAATTCTCTGAACGTATCAGTGTATTTTTGGTTTTTTTGATCGCACTTCATCCCTGAGGATGTCTACACACCATATCACAAAAGGAGGCTAATTTTCCCAGTGCTTTGCAGTTTCAGAGACTACCTGGCTGACCCTGATGCAAAGTCTCAAGGAAGCAGCTGCCAGGAAAAGAGGAGGCAGATCAGCAAGAACCGAAAGATTTCCCAATGGGCATTCATGTAGCCATTCCTTAAACCAAAGGAGAAAAAAAAAAAGAAAAGAAAACAAACAAACAAAAACAAACCCATTAACTCAGAGTCAATTCTGACTCAGAGTGACCCTGTAAGACACATTAGAACATCCTCATAGAGTTTCTAAGGAGTGCCGGTAGATTTGAATTGCTGATCATTTGGGTAGCAGCCTTGGTAATTTAGCAGTATGCCGCCAGGGTTTCCATTAACCCCACTCACTTTGAACCAGTTCCAACTTGTAGCGACCCTATAGGTCAGAGTAGAACTGCCTCATAATGTTACCAAGGAGTGCCTGGTGGATTTGAACTGCTCACCTTTTGTTTAGCCGACATAGCACTGAACCCACTAAGCCACCAGAGTTTCCAATACCAGATTGTTATTAGAGTACAGAGGATATTTAGTGCTTTCCTTGTTAATGCTCAGATTACATCGCCATTAACAGGAAGACAAGGGAAGTTCGAGAGCAGACAGGTGTCACCTTAGATAAATCACTGAGAACCTTCCTTCTCCTGTGATGTCTCAGCTTATAAACATGCATTGGATAATCACGTGGACTTATAAACCAAGAGCCTGGCCTATGACGTCCTGTCGATTTGCATGTCTCCTTTGCAGAAAGTACAAAACACTCAGAACTGCATTTAAGGGTGTTCTTCATGAGGAATATTTCACTTGTGACAGGATTCAGACAACATGATGGATTTTCAGGCTCAAATTTTCAGCTTCCTGCTGCTCAGCGTCACAGGTAAGAAAGAGAGAAATCTCTGAGCTCCAGAGGCACAATCCTCTTTTTCATGCAAGTTTGAGTTTAAAACAGTCATTTATTTTTTTAAGTCCTAATTGCATATCTGCATATTGACTGGTCTGAAAACATTCTTTTATCTTTCTTATTGTTAACTTTTCTCTCTTTTGATCTTTCCTGGTCATAGTCACCAGTGGACAAATTGTGCTGACTCAATCTCCAGCTTCCAAGTCATTTTCCCCGGAAGAGACAGTCACCATCAACTGCAAGGTCAGCTCAAGTATAAGTACCAGCTACTTACACTGGTACCAACAGAAGCCAGGAGCACCTCCAAAGCTCCTTGTTTACAGTACATCAACCCTGGCCTCTGGGGTCCCTTCCCGGTTCAGTGGCAGTGGGTCTGGGACTGACTACTCTCTCACAATCAGCAACATCAGGGAGGAAGATGCTGCCACCTATTTCTGCCAGCAAAGTAGTAGCTTTCCATTCACACAGTGTTACACCCTGGAACAAAAACCTTCACTTCTCAGGGCCCAGCTGCCTCCCCTGAGGGACTGAGAAAGTCGTTGCTTCTGAGTTTGAGAGTGTCTTTCGATGTTGCCCTGGAGGAGGCCTAGCGTAGCTGATTGTCAGTGAGCCCTGGCTAGCAGAGGAATGGACAGAATCAAGGTCAGGGTCACAGAACACTTTGGCAAAGGCTCCAGTTTGGTAGCATCTTGTGCAATGACAGAAAGGAAGCATGCGAGATGCAACTTCTCCAAATAAAATATTTTTCTTTGGGTAGATGCTCTTCTTTAGATTCTGCTGCATACACAGGAGGGTAGAGGTTACACTGAATTTCTCTGCCCTGGAAAAAATATGATGGAGTAGCAACCACACGAGTCTTGCATCCCCTGGGTCCTTTGAAATGATGTGTTACCCTGTGTGAAGGATTGCTGAGGAAAAGCCAGCCTCTCTGCTCTTTTATTAGAAAAATTATGATTTCAGTTATTTGTGGACACTTGATGAAATCCTGTTTGGTATACAAACTGGCTCAGTTAACCAAAAATAAAACAATAAGTATGTTACAAACAGCACAAAATAACTGATTTCTCACTGGTCTGTTTTCCCACATTTTCTTTTGAGACGACAAAGCACAGTAATTGGAATCAGATAGTACACTGTGACTTTGAATGAACTCTTTGGTTTGGTTCAATCCAGGCACAGCAACTTCCAATGTCTTCTGTAGTTAAAACAAACAAACAAACAAAAAAAACAGAATAAAACTACTTCCACTAAGTGTTGTCTGCTATCCTTTTGGAAGGGGCACGTGCATGTAAGTGTGAATGCCAGCGTGTGTGTGGTTCAGATAGTCGTCATGCAGAAGTCTAAGTCCCTGGGCTGCATATGTAAGTCAATGGACCCAGGAGCAGGAATAACAAACACGCGGTGGTAGAAACAGAAATACGAGAGCTGTGAGGACGCAGCTACAGCTGCAGCCCGCGCAGCACCACCAGTGTGCTGGGGGGGGGGGGGTGGGTAACAGACAGCTCCCCATCAAAACAAAAACCCCAAGTGGCCCTTGCTAATTTCAATAAATTTAGGTTAATTTTTCATGTGCTTCTTTCACCTATTGACAGAGAAAGCTTAATCAAATTTGATGTTTTAAACGCGTCTATTAAAAAAACAAGCAAAAGTTTAAATTAAATGAGTTAGATATTCACCTTAAAACGCAGTAAATGAAACCACACAGATTAAAGGGAAACTAAGTACCCTAAAAGAATTAATAAGAATATGCACACAAGTAATGTTCTTCCAAGCAGAAAATAATATAAATCAATGAATCCAAAACATGATTTCTTAATGAGACCAGAAAAATTAGTTACTTTCTAGCTACACTAACCGGGGGAGGGGGGGGGAAGAATAGAAAGATAAATTATATTAGAACAACATAATGGGCATGATAGAGACAACAAGGAAATTAACACAACAAGGGGTTTCTAAAAACAATACCCTGACCACACATTCTACAACTTAGGTGAAATAAAAAGAATGTTTTGAAAACAGAAATTAGGAAAACAGATCTACCATCAAGTCAGTTCTACCTCATTGCAAACTTATAGGACAAAATAGAACTGACTGTATTGAGTTTCTCAGGTTGTAATCCTTATAGAGGCAGACTGCCACATCTTTCTCCTTAAAAGCAGCTGCTCGGTTCAAACCATCAACCTCTGGGTTAGCTGCGGAGCACTTAATCACTGTCTCACCTGGGATGCTTCTAAAACGGACACAGGAAGAAATATTGCATAACTGAGTTAAAAATGTTGAATTTATGATTAGAACATATTCATAACCTTAGCAGGATTTTATGTTAGTGAGGAAGGATGACTTGCCAAAGGAACGTGACGATGGTTGGACAAACCTAACAAAGCTGCAGAATTGTACGTACAGACACAATTAAATTAGTGAATATTTTTCTGTGTGTAATCTCTATCACAATAACAACAAAAGAATTACAAATGCAATTATGAACAGTAACAAGACTTTATGCCAAGCCAAGTGTCGTCGAACAAGACTTTATAGGTAAATAAAAAAGCCACGGTTTCTGTAAAAAAGCAACACGAAGCAAAAACATTTTTCATGAGATAAGTTACTTGTATGGGGAGCTTTACTGATGACTCTCATTAACCAACTAAGAACGAAATAAAACCAATTCCATTCCTGCCAAAACTGGAGAAAAATGGAAGGCTTCTAAATTTATCTTACAGAACAAAATCAATTTTACATCAAACCGGACAAGAATGCACAGGAAGTAAAAATTATACACAGAAATCTGTCTATACATAGAAGAATCTATACATAGAAGAATCTATACATAGAAGAATATCCTTAGCAAAATCCTGTTGCTTTTGAGTCAGGTCTGACCGCTGGTGACCCCATGTGTTACAGTAGAAATGATCCACAGAGACTGGGTTGAAATCTTTATATTATTTAGATTATCTGGACTTTTTTGAGTGTGTGTTGCTTCTCGGTGGGTTGAGTACCAACAATTTGTCCCATCCAGAAACCTTGCAAAATATTTACACTTTATGAAAATTGTTCCACTGTGTGACCAAGAAAGTTTATGCCAAGGATGCAGTTATTTTGACGTTTGAGAACCAAATAGTATGGGTTACCATGCTAACAAAATAGAGCGTAAAAATGTGATCATCTAAATACATCCAGAGAAAGGTTTAGGCACAACTCAACACCAATTTGTAATAAAACCCTTAACAACCAAGGAACAAAGAATGGCTTACTCAACCTGATAAATGGCAAAATTAAAATATATGTATGTGGACAATATCATACTGACCTGTAGAAAACTGAAGACAAAACACAGTCTTAAGGATTGAATACTGTCTCACCAACACAACTGCCCATTCTCCCACTCTCTAACATCATAGAAGTGATGTTTACAACATTAGAAAATCATACAATACCAGGAATTATAGCCCAACCAAACTGACACACATTTTGGGGTGATGCAATTTAACCCATGACAATCCAGGGACAAAAGATGACTTACTCAGCATGACAAATGGCATAATTAAAAAGAAAATTCTATGACCAATATCATACTAAGCTGTGGAAAACTGAACAGCTTTTTCCTAATTTGGGGAGCAAGGCAAGTATGTATATCCTCTTTCCTTCTATTCAGCATTGTATTGAGGGTGTGAGCCAGTGAAATGGGGAAAGAAAAAGAAACAAAGCAGCAGAATTAATTTTTGTTCAGCAAAAACAGTACCACGTATGTAATTAATCCTAAAAATCAACAAAACCATACTATTAGAATACGTATTAGTAGTAAATTTAGTGGAAACAGACCACTGTGTAATAGTTCATATGCAAAAAAATCATACATATAGTTTTATATGCTAGCAATAAATATTGGAAAAAAATTTAGAATAGCATTATAAACTAAGAAATACTTGGGAAAAAATTTGAAAAATGCAGTGAATATTGTAAAATAAGGCAAAGAGTATATAAGGAAAAGTTAAGCACGTTAAAACTTAGTATAGGTTAGTATTCTAGTTATGAAGCAGATTTTAACACCAACATTACTGTCTGGAAGACCTACAGTGTGCAAATTATTTGTCTATAACTAAAATAAAGATGCTAGACTTCCTGATTATGAGACCATTTCACTTTCTGGCTAATGATTTTCACGTATCTGACAAGCATTACACGAAATCTGATAGTTATTTATTCAATGTTCCAAACCAAAGATATTAAACAATATTATTACTTTCTGTAGACAGTATACATACATCCCTGGTTCCTCAGATACTTTGTATCCTGAACTTTGGTCTCTTCTCTTTGTGAGTAGCATCTCCCCTATACTGCCAGAATGTGTGATTTGTCTTTTGTCCTATTTGAATCCATCCAGCCACACAAGATGCTAATCCGCTTAGTCGTTGGCTGCAGGCAAAGCAACAGGCGATGAGTCATGGTAAAATAAAGTTTCAAATACAAATTAGATGCCATCATCAGTTACAAAAATGAGTACTCTTCTATATGTGCATATCTCCTTCAGTTTTTTTGTATGTGTTTATGTTTTTTTCCCGTATTTCCTCATTCATTTTATTGCATAATACTATTTTCTGGTGTTATTAACTTTTGGCTATAGAATATCCCAATGAAATTGACTGATTATATGAGTAAATGAAATTTTCCCGAAATCAATACTTGAGATATTACCTAGAGATAAAGACAATGAACTTGAGACTTTGTCTCCCTTTGAGAAGAGAGTAGAAATCTCCTTATTTACAAAAAGAATTGGTACATTTTATGAGTTAAAAGCATGAAGTTGCTTGTTTTATGTAAGTTCAAATGTGCGTCAAGTTTATGTATCAATGCTGAACAGCCAGAGTCCGGAGAAGTGCTTGTAAGTCTCTTCTTCCAGTCTTAATACTCTGCTCTAATAGACTGGGAGTAGGTCTCCCAAGGCTCTGTAAATTTTGGTTCTCCTTTGTCACTTGCTTCCTTTTAGATTCCGCCAGTAGAGGGCCCTCTAGAGACATACAGAAAGGAGGGGAAGAAAAGGCATTACACTTCGCTGTTTCTGTTCCTGTTATTACTGAGCCACGGTGGTACAATGGTTAAAGCCCCCAACTGCTAGCCACAAATTCAGTGATTGGAACCCACCAGCTACTCTACAAGAGAAACCTGTGGCAGCATGCTTGTGTCAGTATTTACAAACTTGGAAACCCAGTGGAGCACCTCTATTCTGTCCTTTAGTGCTGCTGTACATCAGAAATGGCAGCTGTGTTCCTGTCCCCACCACCCAGGAACAGCTGTTCACCTTGTCAGCTGTTGCCTGTAAATAGCAGTGTCTGCCAGATTCCAGCTTTGTACCTATTCTCTCCTCAGAGAATCCAGGGCTAGTTGGGGTTGATGTTAGAGTTCTGTCTTTTTGTCTTCAAAGTGGTAAGAATAGTAGTCACTAACTCCAGGGGCTCAGCAGTTAACCTTTCCGCTGCTTATCAAAAAGATTGGCAGTTCAAATCCAACAGCTACTCTTTGGAACCTTTTGGGGAACTTCTAATCTATCCTATAGGTTGACTGTGACCCAGAATCTACTTAATAGCAATGGTTTTTAACCTAGATTTTGGTTCCCAACAAAACACCCCTTGAGAATTAAGGTGAACACAAAAACACACAAAATCACTGTGTGTGAGTGTGGATCAGTTAGTCTCAAATTCTCTGAGTTATCTTTACCCCTAAACTGTGAGAACTGTCTAACAATAAGAGAATTCTTTCTTCAGAGAATTTGTAAGGCAAGTATTTGTCCTTAAGGTAGCAATGTTGATAGTCTCGTGCTCCCTAACTATCCCTATAACCCTCCAATTACTGCAAGAATAGAATTTAAATTTGCTGTAGAATAAATAAGACCTTTTACATGCTTGACCTGATAAAACCCCTAAAAACAGTCTCTGTTTCTGTCTCAGTCACTTTCTTATAATTAATGATTTTCATTTGGTTTTGGAAAAAGTGTTCTCCAACACTACGATAAAATCGCCTGCTTTTCTGTAAACACCTCAGAAGCCTATCTTTGTTCCACCCAGTGTTATTTTAAAAGCATCCTGTGTTGGACTAGATAACTGTTGTTGTTACTGAACTAATGCCTCAATAGTTCTATATACTCCCGTTCCAGATGGAAAAGCTTATGTGTCCTTGCTGAGTTGTGGCTTTTGTTTCCCGAATGTATCAGTGCACTTGTGTGTATGTTTGTGCACGTGTGTGTGTGTTTGATACCTCATCCCTGTGGATATCTAGGTTCCATGTCATACAACTGGAGGCTAGTTTCCAAGTGCTTTCTAGGTTAAGTGACAACTCCAGAGACCTTGATGAATTGCAAATCTCAAAAAGACAACTGCCAGGAAAAGAGGAGGCAAATCCAGAAGAATTAAGGATTTCTTTGGAAAGTATGATGGCATAATGATTAAGTTCTATGTCTACTAACCAAGTCAGCACTTCAAATCTGCCAAGTGCTTCTCAGAAACTCTATGGAGCAGTTCTTCTCTTTCTTGTAGGATTGCTATATCGGAATTGACTCGACAGCAGTGGATGGGTTGGGCTCAGCATTTATGCAGACTTCTCTTAGTAGATCTTATTCAGTACAGAAAATATTCAGAAATTTTTAACTTGGTTAAATTGAGTCTGCATGAACAGGAATACAGGTGATGTTCTAGATTACTAAGAACACATTCCCTCTCTTGTGCTGACCTAACTTACAATCACGAGTGGATGGATAAGTGGATGGACGGTCACATGAGCTTATGAACCAAGAACCTGGCCTATGTCCTGTCAATTTGCATGTCTCCTCTCCAGAAAGCACAAAACAGTAAGGATTATATTTAAGGATATCTAGAAGAGCAGTGTTTTATTTGTGACAGAGTTCTGATAACCTGATGGATTTTCAGGTTCAAATTTTCAGTTTTCTGCTGCTCAGTGTCACAGGTAAGAAAGGTAGACAGCCCTTTGCTCTGATCCTCTTTCTCATGGGAATTTGAGCTTAAGACAGGCGGTTTTTTTTTGTTTAAATGCAGTCTTATAGAACATCTGCATGTTGAACGACCTGAAGATGGTCTCATATCTGTTATTGCTCACTTCCGGCTGTTTTCTTCTCTCTTATGGGATCTTAGTCACCAGTGGACAAATTGTGCTGACCCAGTCTCAGCTTCCAGGGCATTTTCCCCAGAAGAGACAATCACCATCAACTGCAAGGCCAGCTCTTGTGTAAGCAGTTACTTACACTGGTACCAACAGAAATCAAGAGCACCTCCAAAGCTCCTTGTTTATTGCACATCAAGCCATCACAGACCCTGTAGATCTACAGATGAATATCTAGGGCCCATCTCTGACACTAATGGCCATCCTGCAATAGTTCCCTCTTAGCTAATCTAAAACAGCAAAACACCTACCACACCCAACGTGCTGATTTACAGAGTATCTTTAAATAATAAGTTGGACTTGAAATCATTCAAAATTGTCTGAAATCGGCTAATAGAAAGTTTATTGTTTAAGAATTTTAGAATCAACTGTTTCCCTGGGCCTGAGTGAACTAAATTGAAAAAGACCTCTCAAGTCAAAACAAGAGAAAAGAAATTTTTTTACACACAGAGAGCTAATAGTCCAGTTTAAGGCAATGGGGAGAAAAGGGGAAAGTGAATTATGTCTCAAGTAGTGAATATGATGTTTCTGGTAACAAGTTGTTGAAATTGATTAATATCCTATTTTATTTTCCTCTATTCATATATATAAAGTTCTTGTTGTTAGGTGGAATCAGTTCTGACTCATGACAACACCGTGTACACCAGAGCAAGACACTGTCCAGTCCTGCAGCAGCCTTGCAGTCACTGCTATGATTGAAGCCATTGTTGCAGACACTGTGCCAACCCATCTTTTTCCTCTTTTTCACTGATCCTCGCCGTGAGTCGGATCTGACTCAATGGCACTTGGCTTGGCTGGCTCTACTAAGCATGAAGTCTTTTGCCAGGGACTGGTCCCTCCTGATCACATGTGTGCAAAGTATGTGAACTAAATAAAGTCTCAACCTTCTGGCTTCTAACGAACTTCTGGCTGTAGTTCCTTTAAGACAGATTTGTTCATTCCTCTGGAAGTTCATGCCGTATTCAATATCTTTCACCACAGCATAATTCAAAGGCTTTAATTTTTCTTCAATGCTATTTATTCACTGTCCAGTTTTCACAAGCATTTGAGGCAATTGAAAATTTCATGGTTCGGGTTTGGGGCCCTTTAGTTCTCCAGATTTCATCTTTCCTTTTTAACACTTTAAAGATATCTTTGCAGCAGATTTGCCCACTGCAATATGTTTTTGATTTCCTGACTTCTCCTTCCATGAGAGTTGTTTACAGACCTAAAATGAAATCCATTTATCATGATGTTGTTGCTTATTGGTCCATTTGTGAGAATTTTTGTTTAAATGTAATCAATCCTGAAAGCTGTGGTCTTTGATCTTCATTAGTAAGTGCTTCCAATCTTCTCTAAGATTCTTCCAATCTTCCAAACCCATCGCAAAAGAACAGATTGAAAAGATAATTTTAAAAAATTCAAAGAATAACAAAAAAAAAGCCCTGGACCTGACAGATTCACTGTCCGTTCTTGAGTCTTTCTTTGTGTCTGTAAGTCTAAAATGTCTCCAGCTGATTTTTGTATATTTATTTTGTGTACTGGTGCTTCTTATTGTGGAGCTGTCTAACTTTTTCAGTGAAGTTAGAATTTGTTTTATGTATTTTGGAACCATATCATTGTATGTGAGACCCTGGTAGCATAGCAGTTAAGTGCTACATCTGGCTAACCGAAAGGTCCATAGTTCAAATCCCACAGGCACTCCTTGGAAACTGCATGGGGCAGTTTACTCTGACTTATGGGGTTACTATGAGTCAGATCCAACTCAATGGCAGTATCATTGTGTGGGTAAATGTTGAATATAGTTGTGTCCTGCTGGGGTGTTGAACTTTTAGTCATTATATAATGATCTTCTATATCTAATGTCACCATGAGTTGGATCTGACTCGACAGCACTTGGCTTTGGCATATCTAATGTCGTAGATTACTTTAAATTGTATTTAATCTAAAAATAATATTGCCACTCCTGTTATTTTTTGAATGCCAAAGACAAGTGCCGTCGAGTCGGATCCGAATACTTAATGCATTTTTTCCATTTTTGAGTGTTAGTTTGTTCGTGTCTTTAAACCTAAAATGTCTCTCCTGTAGCCAGCTATGTAGATGAATTGTGGTTTCTTAACCCAATCTGCCACTCTCTGGCTCTTTATTGGTAATTTTAATGCATTTATATTCAACATAACTAAAGTATTGCTTTAATGCTGTCACTTTGATGTCTTTTTGTGTGTTGTTGACAATTTCCTTTGTTCCACTTAATTTTCTGTGCTGGGTCATTTTTCTTTATGTATTTTCTTTTTAACTTTTTCATTGTAAGTGGTTTTCTGTTTGCTGATACCTCATATTTTTCTTGTTTTTATTTTGATTTTGTTTCAGAGATTGATCATTTCCTTTGTGGCTACCTTAATATTACTACCATTTTTGTGAATTTAAACCAGTCTTTGATTTCTTTATATGATCTTGACTTCCTCTCCATATGAAAGATCTGTGATTACTTACTCATTTATTATTGCAAGTGAAAGTTTACAATTCAAATCACTTTTCCACATACAACACTAAACACACGACTATGCAATTCCATCTGCTCTCTGCACTCGGTGATAGCACGCTACTCCTTACCACTCTGCACTTCCAGTTTTCCTTCAGTCAACACCTGTCCCCCTCCTGTGCACTCTCCCTCCTCACGTCTACAGAGGAGCTGATTGAACTGCCTCATACAAATACATGCAAGCCAAGAAGCACACACATCACCTACATCGCTCTATGTCTTAGAGTCCATTCCAATTTTTGTCTGATGAGTTGGCTTTGGTACTAATTTCAGCTCTGAGCTAGCAGCAAGTCCAGGGGCCATGTCCTCAGGGAACCCTACAGGACGTTGGACTATCAAGTCTGGTCATTTAACAGACACAGATCTGCAATCCCCTTCTTCCCCTGCTCCATCGGGGACTTTACATTGTGTTCCCTGTCACAGCAGTACTTCCCGATGGCTGGGTACATCTAGTTCTTCCAGTCTCATGCTGATGTAGTGTCCCAGTCATATGGACCCTTCTGTCTCCTGGGCTCATATTTTCCTCATGTCTTTGATGTCCTCAGTTTGCCTCAGCTCCAGGTGAATTAGGATCAACTGATGTTCCTTAGATGGCAGCTTGCTGGCTTTTCAGAACTCAGGTGCCACACACTAATATAGGATGCAGAATATTTGCTTTATGCCAATTGACCTCGATGTGCCCGGAAATCATGGTCTCCAGACCCCTGTCTTTGCTACGCTGTCGCTTAAAATGTTGGGTTGTATTTAGAAACGCCTTTAGAATATGATGTAGTCCAGTTGTGCTAATCTCCTTTCTACTGTGTGCTGTCACTCCCTTCACCTAGACAAATACCTATGAACTATCTTACCTATGAATACTCCTCTCCATCTCACCCCAATGTGGTAACCACTAAAGAGTATTTTCTTTTTTGCATAAAACTTTTCTTAACTCTTTATAATAGTAGTCTTGTACAATATTTATCCTTTTGCTGCTGACCGATTTCACTCATCATAATGTCTTCCTTTTTATTCCAGATTATGAGATTTTTCCTGAAATCACCATTGTTCTTTATCATCAAGTACTGTTCCATTGTCAAAAATGTCATAATTTGTTTATTCACTCATCTGTTGATGGACACCTAGGTTGATTTCTTTTTCTTTTTTTTGCAATTGTGGACAGTGTTACAATAAACATTGGCATGCATGAATCTGTTTGTGTGACAGCCTTTATAGCTGTAGGATATATTTCAAGTGGTGAGATTGCTGGAACATATGGTATTCCTATTTCTAACTTTTTAAGAAAGCACCGGGTTGCTTTCCAAACTGATTGTACCATTTCACATTCCCACTAGCAGTATAGAAGGGTTCTAATCTCTCCACAGCCTCACCAACATTTGTTGTTTTGTGTTGTTTGGATCGTGGCCAACCTTGTTGGGGTAAGATGGTATCTCATTGTGATTTGGATTTGTATGTCTCCAATGACTAATGATCATGAGCATTTCTTCATGTGTCTTTTGGCTGTCCAGATGTTTTCTTTGGTGAAGTGTCTGTCCACATCTTTATGCATTGTTTAATTGGGTTATTTGTCCTTTCTTGTTGATATTTTGCAGTACCTTGTAGGACATGGAAATTAGAGGTTGATTGTATAGTTATCTATGAGGTTTCAGCCAGTAAACAAATAACTGTATTGGAACTCCCTGCCTCCTGACCTGATCTGGCTTCTGATGACTTTTTTCTTTACCTGAAGATAAAGGAAATATTGAAAGGAAGACATTTTAATGACATTCAGGGCATCAGGTGTACTATAACAACAGTTCTGATGGCGATTCCAGAAAAACATTCCAAAATGCTTTGAAAAGTGGACTAGGTGCTGGCATGGGTGCATCGTTTCCCAAAGGGAGTACTTTGAAAGTGACCACAGTGATATTCAGCAATGAAGTATGTAGGGCTTTTTCTAAGATGAGTTCAGGAATGTAACTGGCATTCTTCATAGTTCTCTTTTGATTTCTTGTGATAGAGCCTTGTAATTTTCTTTGTACAGGTCTCTTACATCTCTGATTATATTTATTCCTAGGTACCTTATCATTTAGGATATTGTAAATGGCATTAATTTGGTGATTTCCTCTTTGATAATCTCTTTGCTTGTGTAAAGGAATCCAGCTGATTTATTTGTTTATTTTATATCCTGATACTTGCTCAACTCTTCTACTTGTTCCAGTATTGTGCGTGCATGTGTGTGTGTGTGTGTGTGTGTGTGTGTGTGTGTGTATTGTTTAGGATTTTCTGTGTGAAAATCATATCATTTATAAATAGGCATACATTTACTTCTTTCTTACTGATGCGGATGTCTTTTATTTATCTTGTGTGATTGCTCTGGCTACAAATTCTAGCAAAATGTTGAATAAAAGTGGTGAAAATGATCATCCTTGTCTGTTTCTGTTCTTTTAGTCTCTCACCATTAAAGATGAGGTTGGCTATTGGTTTTACATAGATGCTCCTTGTTATGTTGAAGAATTTACCTTCCATTCCTATTTTGCTGAGAGTGTTTGACATGAATGGGTGTTGGACTTTGACAAATGACTTTTATGAATGGATTGACAAAAGCAAATGGTTCTTGTTTTTGTTTTATTTATGTAGTTGACAACACTGATTGCTTTTCTAATGTTGAACCATCCCCAATATGACTCCTACTTGGCCATAGTGAATTATTTTTTTGATATGTTGTTGAATTGCATTGGCTAGAATTTTGTTGAAGATTTTTGTATCTAAGTTCATGAGTGATATTGTTCTGTGTAATTTGTGTGTGTGGGTGTGTGTTGTGTCAGAAAAGGGTGGGAGACATGCTGGGGAAAGGGGTAGTGGTTTATCCTAAAGGGAAGTTATAGATCCATGCGTGGTAGGTTACATGCAAGCTACATTGCTTTTTACACTTCCTTGCTGTTTTTCACTAATTCTGGAGATATGGGTGGGCTCTCCATAGCTCTATGTCTCCTGCTGTGGAAGGAACTTCCCAAATGTCCCTGCTGCCCCTACTGTACTGGCTGATGCAGCTCTGCTTGCAGAGCACTGATTCCCACCCTCAGGATTGACCAGTTCTAGGGACTTATAGACCTTTTATCCCTCACCTGTTACTCAGTCCAATTTCTCAACTTTCTCTCTCATGTTCAGGACTTCTAGAATATCATAAATTATCTAGTAATTTGTTCTTTTGGATCTCTGTTGCTAGAGGGATCAAAGAAAGTGTCTGACTACTCTGCCCTCTTGGTCTAGCCTCTGTAGTCTTTTAAAATTGTTGTTGAAACTGTCTTTGCCATGAGGATTTATATTGATATGCCAAGATAACAGAGAAATACTATTTTTTAAGTAATTTTAAGATATTTTAGTTTAACTGTATAAAAAATGGACAGCGTCAACTGAGAGTTCTCAAATTCTATGATTCTTCTTATGTACTAAACAGATTTGAGAATTTTAAAAAAATGCTTATATGAATTTTAATAAGGAGATACGAAGACTCTCTGGAAAAAGTCAACACAAGTGTAAATGACTTAAACTGGATTATGACATCAGCTGATTATTCCTAAATCATGGTGTCTTATCACCTACTAGCAAAAACTGAAAATTGAGAGCAAGAGTTAAGAGCTCGATGAATTATTTAGTAGCCACTCATTGCCTTATAATTGTAGTACAATCTCTTCATTAGCAAGTGGAAATAGCAACTTTCTGCTATATGAAAGCAATATTCTCTTAGCAGTAAACTTCTCCTCTACATTGGTCTTTCTTTATCAGGAGGCAAGGTAACCCAAAGCTTACTGCTCTCTGAAGAATAAATTGCACTTATCTTCAGTATTTCTGAAAACTTGTATGTTGACTCTTGCACAACATCTCTTAAGACAAGGAAAGAATGTAATTGTTGTTAGGTGCCATCAAGTCGGTTCCAACTCATAGTGACCCTACTAACAAAACAACCCTGAGAACAAAACTCTATCTGGTCTTGAGCAGTGTGCGCAATCAGTTTTATACTTAAGCCCATTGTTGTAGCCACTGTGTCAATCCATTTCATTAAGAGACTTCCTCTTTATCACTGACCCTTCACTCTACCAAGCATGATGTCCCTCTCCAGCAAATGATCCTTCCTAACAACATGTCCAAAGTATGTAAGACGTAGTCTCACTATCTTTGATTTCAAGAAGGGCTCTGGTTATACTTCTTTCAGAACAGATCTGTTTGTTCGTTTGGCAGTCCATGGTACCTGCAACATTCTTCTCTAACAAAAGAATGTAGAATCAGTAATAAATCAAATGTAATTCAATCAAATATAATAGAATAGAGTAGTATGAAATAATGCAATATAATAAACAAAACGAAGCCAAATCAAATATATCTGTGCTCTCTAGAATAGATAAAATCATAAAGTTTAACAAAAAGTTAGAGGCCAAAAAAATTGACAGAAACTAATTTGGGCAGATCTAACTCCTCTTTCATGTTATTTTCCTTTGATATTAGGAATTATCTCATATGGCTCACTTGTATGTGAACATCTTAACAGCTCAAGGTAGAATCTGAAACTGATTATGAGATTTCATATTAACCTTCCATCACAGAATGCACAAAAATTATTTGTTAATGGAAAAGTAAAGATTCAAATAGTCCCCTGGTGGAACAGTTTGTACTAACCTCCTAATAGAATGGTTGGTGACTTATTTCTCCCCCAAAACAAAGTCCTGGAAATCAGCTTTTGTAAAGATTATAGACAAGGAAACCCTAGAGATCTCACTTCTACTTGTGGCACACATGGGCTCACCAAGTTGGAAGTACCCTAATGAATACAGAGTTGGCATTTTTTAAAATTATTTCTGTTTTTAAAAGGGAAAACTTATTTACTTAAAAAAATAGCAAATATTTGTTTCTAAATAATATTTCTGAGTGGCAAAAGAGTAGTATCATTTATTTTCTGACTTAATACTAAAGTTACAAGATTTAGTAGGAATAATTTACCTTAGAGTCAAACTGCACAACTAATATTGGTCATAACAGTAGTTCCACTACCCTCAGAACTTGCACAGAAAAAAAGACAATGGAAACATCTTATGAAAGATGTCCAAGATTAAAATTTTTAGGCAAGCAGAGAAAGACAAAGAGGAAAAGACGGACGAAGAGAGAAAGAGAAAGGAATAATTTGCATATATGGCAGTGGTTTTTTTGGATTGTTTGTTGGTTTTTTTAAATATTAATACTTCAATGAGTTAGGCAAATACAGAAACGTTTTGGAATGGAAGTTGAAACAGGATGATTATGTCATGAGCTTGACTTGAGTGCCCCCTAGTGTGCTTTTCACTTAGGATCAAAAACCAACTTCATTACCTTCCAACAGATTTAGACTCACAGTGACCCTTAAAGGATAAAATAAAACTGCCACTTGTGGTTTCCAAAGAGCTGTTGGTGAATTTGAACTGCTGAATTTTTACTTAGCTGCAAAACTATTAACGACTATGTCACCGCAGTTTCCTAAATTCAAAAGAAATACATAGTCTACACTCTCAAATATCTGGACCACCCATAAAGGAGTCCTTGTTTTGCAATCGTTAAAGTGCTTGGCTACTAATAAGTGGATCGGTGGTTTCAACCACCAGCCACTCTCCAGGAAAAATATGCAGTAATTGACCTCCAGTAAAGATTTAAAACCTCAAAAGCCCTATGGAATAGATCCACACTGTCTTACAGAGTTGCTATGAATCAGAATCAACTCAAGGGCAGCCGGTTAACTAGAGCAACTGCTACCATCAAGATTACATTTTGGCATCCCTATGGGGCAATTCTACTTTGTCCAAAATGTTTTCTATGATTCAAAATTGACTCAGCAGCAACAGGTTGTTAACCCAGAGCACAGGACTTCCTGTGTGGTACAAACAATTAACATACTCAGTTGCCAAGTGAAAAGCAAGCAGTTTCAGTGTAGAACAGGCTTACCCAAAGAAAGGCATGGTGACCTGTTTCCGAAAGATCGCCATTAAAAGCTACTGGAACACAGTTCTAGTCTTACCAACTGGAGGTTATTGTAAGTCTGAAATGACACAATGGCAACCCTTTAACTATAGCATAAATCCAAGGATGTGTCAAGATTAGCTAGCAGTCCTAAAAAGACCCAGAGCACTTTCTGGACTCCCAGGCACCATTCTGACTGAGCTCTGGCGGCTGACATTTTCTGCTGAAGGTGATGAATGCTAAGTTTATATTTTTGGGAATTGTCTGTTACATCTGGTGGATGAAATGTGAGGTCCTATAATTACATTAGTGAGCTCACTCTAGAAAAAGTGCTACAAACTTCGTTGCAGAGTATCACTACAGTCAACTTTGAAGCACTCCCCTTAGGAAGGTATGGACAAATGCCAGCCCATTAGCTCACACTTAAAAGCACTTTTCCGGGATAAGTTTGTTAACCTGATTGTCTCCCTCTGTCCTGACAACAACTCTGATGGCCATCCCAGGAAAAGAGTTCCAGAATTGCTTTGGAGGGTGGAGTAGGCACTGGCATCAGTGCACAGCTTCTCAAATGGAGAAGCTTTTTTGTGATGAGTTTTCGCAAACTTCAGATCCGACTCAACGGCTCTTGGCTTGGCTTTTCGCAAACTTAATTGTCAGACTATGTATTGCCCCCACTGATAAGACAGCTGTGGTGTGTCACATAAACAAGGTGTAATGGGAAATATACATTCTATCTCAGTATCTTTACTGTGTATCTTTTTCTTGAAGGAAGCACCAAGTCTCAGAGTTCTGGACCTTCATTCCACTCCCACATATACTGGCTGGTGTGACCCAGACAGCAGGTACGTGAAGTCATCCAGCCCTAAAAGAGCATCAGAGCAGCAAAGGGCCATGCAGCAGGTCCAGCGTGCAGCATAGCCAGAGACAATGTAGTAGACATTAACAACATTATCAAGCATTATGACATAATTGAGACTTAGAGCACACTCTCCAAACAACAGCAGAAAATATATTTATTTAAAACACTTGCTAAGACACACCATGTTACAGTGCATAATATCATTCAAGAAAATTAAATGTATTTAAATCATATGAAGTATAATCTATGAAACTAAGGAGATTATATTAAAAACCTATAACAGGATGTTAGAAAAGTCTTCATTCACTGGGGACCAAATAACACACTACTAACTCGGGTCAAAGAAATAACAAAAATGGTGAAATTAGAGTATATTTGAAACTTAAAGGAAGTGTAAACTTGGCATATCAAAATCTTTGAGTATAAGAAAGCATTGAATTTGTAAGTGTGCACTGGATTTTTGGGACATTGGTAATATTCTCTATGATGTTGTAATGATGGATATTTCATATTATGCATTTGTCAAAACTGTAGAACTATATAGCATGTGTAATCCCTAATGTAAACTAGGGACATTAGTTAATAACAATATATTCACATTAGTTCACCAATTATAACAAATGGAAAACACTAAATGGAGATGCTAATGTGGAAATGTAACATGTTCAAGTCTGTACCATTAGGAACTTATCTGTCTGAAAGAAAAACAGAAAAAAATCATAATGATATTTTTAAGTAGTATTATCAAACGTGAAACTTCTGTGAGTGGTAGCTTCCTCGAAGGTCAAAAATCATTGAAGGCAGCCAGTTTTTTAGTGTTCTGGTGGTTAAATGAGAGTGATGATCCATTTAGCAAAGACAATGACAAAACAATGTGTAATGAATGGATTAAAGAGCAGTCAGTGATGCCCATCAAAACAACTAAGTACTTGTCTATTACTAAAGAAGGCAATTTGGATTACTTGACTAAAGCGCAGTTTCCTAGGATTCTCATTGAGAAAGTTACTCTTTTTCTCTACATGTTGTTGTTGTTTATAGGTGCTGCTGAGTCAGTTTCAACTCATAGCCACCCTGTGAACAACAAAACAAAACTCTGCCTGGTCTTGCACCATGTCTGCACATGTTTTTATGTTTAAGCCCATTGTTGTGGCCACTATGTCAATCTATCTTCTCAAGAGTCTTCCTCTCTGTTGCTGACCCTCCACTCTCCCAAGCATGATGTCCTTCTCCAAGGTAGTGACCAGAGACCCTTGAGTTGGTAGTTTTAATCTAATAAATTTATCATTATGAATCAGGGTATATAAATTTTCTCTACTCCTCTTCCCCAGACAGTGACCCAGGCACTTTCACAGGCAATTTCTCTGGCAAAATCTCTTCAGGAATAGCTGGAATAATCTCATCAGATGGGTTTGAAAGGAATAATGGTTTTAGTTGGGAGAATGGCTCATTAGACAAAGATGCATTGATCTTTTCATATGGGAATATTAGGGATGCTTCAATAGCATTTAAGGGCTCGTTTTCCACAGCTTCCTAATTGTCTGTCTCTATGTCTCCATCCCAAATTTCAGGATCTCTGTTCTTCTCAATTAATGCCTTCACTTTAACTTTAGACACTACTTGGGGATTCAACTGGTGTTGTCATTCAGCTGCCCTAACAGTAAGACTCTAGGTTTAATTTCTGACAATATCAGCACTACAAGAAACAATGATTTCTTTTAGGTATAAGTGGAAACTTTCGGGTTGTTTACATGGAACTGGAGCTGTGACCCTGAAGCCCTGAGCTCTTTTCTCTCTTTCACTATATTTGCTAATAAAGTCAGGACCAACTACCTAGCTGCATAGGATAGGTTATAAAGAAAAATTTATGTGTTATACATTGTTGAGTAGTGTCTGGTGTATTGAAAGCTATTGAAAGGCCATCTAAGTTACTCTACATTCTCACCCCTTCGACAGTAAGACAGAATGAAGAAAACCAAAGACTCAAGCTGAGTCTAAAAGGGTAATGAACCACAACTACCACAGACTTCACCAGACTGAGTTTTGCACAACTAGACTGTGTCCAAGTACTGCCAATGACCATTGACAGAGATGACAACAGAAGGTCCCAAAGATAACTTGAGAAGAATATCCTAACTCACAAAAAAAAGTGACCAGATATTTGGCCTGTCAGATACCTAAAAGTCCTGAGAGAATGGTTTCTAGATAACATTTTAGCTAGCTAATACAGTCACTCCTGAGGAGCACCTTTCAGCCAAAAAGTAGATGGACCCATAAAACAAAGTGAAATTAAAGGTACACATCAACCTAGGAGCAAGGTCCAGAAGGCAGGAGGGAATAGGAAAGCTGAAAACAGGGAGTCCAAGGTCAAGAAAGGAGAGTGTTGATACATCATGGGGTTGGCAACCAATGTCACAAAACAATATATGTACTAATTGTTTAATAAGAAGCTAGCTTATTCTGTAAACCTTATGCAAAGTACAATTTGAAAAAAATAGCGATGAAATGTATTTCAAGTGCAGCTGAGATTTTGCCCAAGATTCTGCCCATCACTGATGCTTTGATTAGGTTTTCTGTTATCAATCAGAATTTAGAAAGAGAAGTTTTTTTTTTTTTCTGTAGATCACTCAGTCTAGAGCACAGCAGAGATCATTGGTATAGTCTAATGATCTACAGAAGGATTTTTTCTCTTAACTTGAATTTAGTCATACTTTTTTATGAAATAATAGCGTTGCCTATGTTATACAAGAGAAATCCACATGCTATACTGGTTAAGAGATATGGCAGCTAACCAAGAGGTCAGCAGCTCAACTATAGCAGGTGCTCCGTGGAAACCTTATGGGGCAGTTTTACTGTGTCCCCTAAGGTCACTATGGGTCAGAACTGACTTGAGAGCAACATGTTTGATGTTTTCTTTGGGTGCTACACAAAAGCACATTCACCTCCTTTCTGACTAGTGAATCTGCAAATGAATTAAGAATACAGTCATGTATTGATTAACATCCGTGATGCACTCTGTGAAACAGGATATGTGATTTGCAAGTTCTTTAAACATCATATTTCTTGCAGTCCCCAGGTTATAAACATGTAACTGGCATACCACCTGTAGTTACAAACCAGTTCCCATAACACCTATTATATTAAAAATGGGAGGTACATAAAATGATTCATAAATAACAAATGAGTGTTATATGGCAACTAGAATCAAAACATTAAATATTATTTTACTGTATGTTTTATGTTAAACATGTAAAGGCAGAAGAGACACACAGAGCCTCTATACTAAAATAACTGATCTACATGAAACCATTTCAAATGGTAACACATGATCAGGAATTGATAGTATTAAGGGAGAAATCAAAGTTACACTGAAGACGTTGGTGAAAAATAAGTCTCCAGGAACTGATGGGTTACCAGCTGAGATGTTTCAACAAATGGATGCAAAGTTGGAAGCACTGACTTTTCTATGCTAAAAAAATTGGAATAAAGCAACCTGTAAAAGGGTGAAGGGGGACAGGAGTTTGTTGAATGGATACTGGAAGTACAGAGTGGAAAGAAAGAGTGAGTTGTCACAGGGTGGGGAAAGTAGTTAGAGTTGCATAGCTATGTGTGAGCAAGGTTTTATATGGCAAGTTGACTAGGATTGTAAACTTTCACTTAATCACAATAAAACTTTTTTTGTTTTTAAATAAAAGTAACCCGCCTAGACAATCTACTGGAAGAGATTCATATTTGCGGCCATTCTAAGGACAGGTGATCCAACAGAACGCAGAATTATCAAACAATAACATTAATATCACAAAAGAAATCTTACTGAGGATGGCAAAAGGCTTTTGCAGCTGTACACCAACAGGGAACTGCCAAAAACTCAAACAGGATTTAGAAGATGACTTGGAAAGCGAGTGTCATTGCTGATGTCAGATGGATCTTGGCTGAAAGCAGAGAATAGCAGAAAGTGTTTACTAGAGTTTTATTTATTATGAAAAGGCATTCAATTGTGTGGTTTATAACAAATTATGGATGACTTTGCATAGTGATGAGTGAGTCTGAGGCTGTTGCTGGTATAATTCTGTAGTATAAAAGATATTGAGCTTACACTAAATTAATCTATGTGCATTATAATACATGGTAGAGCTGGCTGTATATACAATAAAGTCTTTTCTTATTTTATCTCTGTGGATTAATTTTAGGCCATTGCGTAAACTCCTTTTTTAAAAAACTTTGTGATTTTTTAGAATTTTATTTTATTTTTCACTTTTTTAAGTTTTATGCAAACATTTGATTAGGTGATGTGCCACATATTCTAACAAAGAGGTTTGTAGTCATCCACGTCACTGTTCTCCACTTTCTCATAATGTTTCACTGAAAGAGTTTCAGTTTGAATGTCGTCCATTGATGAACTGTCACCAACAATGATAACAGCATTTCCCATCATGCCTGAGGGACCTGAATGAGGCTCTTCTTTGGGAAGTGCTGGCTCCTTCAGGAATATTTCCAGTGCTGTTTGCTTAGTTTTACGTTCCTATTGTTCATAAATTTATTAGATGCAGTGACCACTACATTCACATTTCACTCTGTCAGCACAAAGTTTTCAGTGTTTGAGTCCTTCTCTTAAGCACTGTCCTGCAAGCTGTTAAAGTCTACAGTGTGGATAACCCCTCACAACGAGCCTCTCTGTACCTAGTCTTGTCCTTCCAGTTTCCTTTTCCCTTGCTTCCTCAGCAGTTTACTTTTGCTGTCATTCCAGTACCTCTTCATGTGTTAGTTTCTCAGGAATCACCCCTCAGCGTTTTTCAGCATCCTCACCAGCTATGTCTGAGTTCAGATTGTTGTTTGCTATGCTAACAACAGGTCTATTAATTCTTGCAACCTCAACAGCCTTTCAAATCCTTTGAAGTCTTGCACTTGACTTTTCAGTACTTTTTCCCGTGCCCTTGCTGGTCACCACATCCCAGGCCCAAGCAAGATTCTTTAGGCATTAGTAAATGCTATACTCCTTTCAGAACTGCAGTTGTCTTGTTGGTGTCATAAGTCACAACAGTAGACTTAGCAAAATTCCCTCTCAGTTGTAGATCTTGCTTGCATCAGTAACTCCTTGGTATACTGTTTGGATAAAAGAGATGGTGCTGGTGTGAGGAACAACACTTTGAAGTTGGGGTGGAAGTCATCAGTGAAAGATGGATGTCCTAGAGCACTGCGTGCATTTACCAAAATCTTTACAGTTGTATCTTCTGCCAAGAAGTTTTCCATTTCACTGGGTAGTAGTTACGAAGGGCATCCTGCAACAGTAAGGTTTTTTTTTTTTTAAGGATCTTGAAAGTCCTAGGATTTCACTACGCCAAATAGCAAATGGCCTTAACTTTTAGTCAATAATATAGTCTCCCAATAATACTGTCACTACACCTTTAAAAGGCTTAAAGCCTGGTATTGACTTGGCTTCCTTGTGGATGAAATTCTTTTCAGGCATCCACATCCATTTTAAGGAGGTTTCATCCATGTTATAAATTTTCTGGGACAAAGAACATCTCTCTGCAGAGAGTTTATCTAAGGTTTCAATGAATTCTGCTGCCTTTGTAGTGGCACTCACAGACTAACCACTGACTGTCACACTATGTAGCAAAAAAAAAAAAAAAAAAAAAAAAAAAATCAAGTGTTGGACACCCAGAGCTAGCACTAAACTGACTATTGTAGTTCCATCCTGCTTTTTCTTTAAGTGTCTTGAATAAGCTTAGCCTTGATCTTCAAAGTGCTGATAAGGATTCATGTTTGTGTTTAGTGAGCTCTCCGTATCTGATATACGTCCCTTATTTGTTTGTTTATTTGTTTATCTATCTATTTATTATTCATTCACTCATTTATTTGTTTGTTGTAGTATATGAATAAAATTTCTAACATCTATCCACTGACTCATCTATGATAAACCCTCCCCCCATCCTTGTAGCCAACTAAGTTATTTTCTTCTGTAGATAATTGTATTTTTAAGTCCTTATAACAGGGGTCTTACACAATATTCATCCTTTTGACACTGATCTCACTCAGCATAGTATTTTCCAACTGAAACCATGTTATGAGATGTTTTCTAAAACAAGATCCCTTTTGCATTTTTACTAGACATGCAGCTTTTAGAGGAGCCAATCTCATAACATCTTGGAGGATTTTCTCTTTGACAAGATATCAGGATTATCAGATATCAAATGGGATATGACAACAGATACCATAGCTGTTAAAAAGACAATAAGGGAATACTACAAACAACTGTGTGCTCATAAATTAGAATAAATGGATTGATTCCTTTAAAAAAAAAAACCCTGCAAACTATAAAAAATCAACTAAGATAAAATAACCAGTCTACTTTTACGAGGTAAATACTTTGAATTTTAATTAAAATGCTTCCTCCCAAAAACAAACAAACAGAAAAAACAAAAAAACAAAAAAACCTGTTTCCCAGATGTTTTTAGTGGAGGGTTTTATCACACATTAATAAGTTTACATAATCCCTTCCAGAAAACAATGAAGGTAGGGTTGGGAAGAAAATAACTGATCTAGTCAACTAAATTTAACTGAGTTTATTTCAGTGCAAAACTGTTGGCAAACAGAGAACATCTAAAGTGACAGTAACAGGAGTTTCCTCAAGCAAATTCAACAGAGAGTTTTTAAAGTAATGATGACCGGCGCTTCAGGAACATCCTTAATTGAGGGATTGAGTTTTGCAAAGCAGGGGTCTTCACGTCACTGGCTCCATAGTTACACTGGTCAGGTGAGAACTGATAGTTGTTTGGTATGGAAAGTCAAAAACATTCTTCAATGTCAGTTGTCTTTTGGGTAAAGTCCCTTTGATTCGAACACTGGAAAAATCATTGTTTTGTCAAGATTTATACATGACACACTTTATCAGTTTGATTTATTTGTTGTGGGTGAAATGGTTCTGCATCTGGCACGTCTGTTCATCAATATTTAGTTAATATTTAATAGTAGAGTTTTCAGCCATTTTAGGAAATTGGTAAATAGACTGACACCAAATCCAGATAAAGATAGCATTTTTACAGGCGAATGAATATAAGTGCAGTAACATAAAACAAATTTTTAGCAGACTATATCCAAGAATGTAAAAAAAGAAAAACATACCACAGTTAATTGAGATTTACTCCAGATGTGCAAGGCTGGTACAGTATTTCCAAATCAATTGATGTAATCAACTGTAACAGCAATCAAAAAGAATACAGGAAAAAACATGTGATCAGGTCAGTTGATACAGACAACATCAACAAAATTCAACACATTTTTTAGAAATTATGATTAAGAGGAAGTGCACAATCCAAATCAATTTTGCATATCCATTTATCCGCTGCTTCGTTTGCTCTCCTCACCCTGTGACAGCACATTCCTCCTTTTCACTTTGTACTTTTAGCATCCTCTTAATGAACACCTATCCTCTTCTCTCCACTCTCTTCTCTCTTGTCTAGAAAGAAACCAATAGACAACCTCCTATAAATGTATAAAACCATAAAGTACACACACCAAGTACTCACACTGTGTTCCTGAGTCCAGTCCATTCTTGTCTGAAGAGTCGACCTCAGTACTGGTTTCACATCAGGGCCAGCAACAAGTGTAGGGGCCACATTCCCAGGGGACCCTCCAGGCTATCAGACCATCAGCTCTGGTCTTTGAGAAGAGTTCTTTAACTGCACACCACTTTTTAGCGTGTTGCCTCAGGGACTCTATATTGTGTCTCTCATCACAGCTCCCTTTGATGGTGGCCTGGCACCATCTGATTCTTCTGGTCTCATGCTGATGTGGTCTCCCATTCATATGGGGTCTTTCTGTCTCCTGGGCTCATTTGAACTCTTGTCTTTGATGTTCTCAGTCATTTCAACACATGTTTTTGATTAAAAATATATGTATATATCAGTATGCTACAGATTAAGGTAAGTTTCCTCAAAACTTACCAAAATATCAGCAGCTAGCATAATACTTAATGATGAAAAACAATACTTCCCCTCTAAGACTAAGAAAAGGCAAGGATGTCAATCCTTACCATTGTCACTCCACACAGTACTGGAAGTTCTAGCCAGTTTAATGAAAAATAAAGAGCAAAAGGTGAGTAGATTTAAAACATGAAATTAAACTACCTTTGTATGCAGATGACAAAACTATGTAGCAAAACACAAGAAATTTCAAAAAAAAAAAAAAAAACCTCCTAAACTAAAAAGTGAATTTGATGGGTGTGTAGCATAAATTGAGATGTAGCCCTTAAGATCAGCACACAAAAATCAACTACATTTCTGCATACTGAGAAAGTGGAAACCTAATAGAAAACACAACTCATCTGTAAATGCTCCAAAGCAATTAAAGTAACTGCTGTGTAAATCTTACAAATAATGCACAAGGTAGATATGATAAAGTTATAAAATCTTGATAGAAACCAAGGAAAGTTCAAATGTTTAGAGACACATATAGCGTTTGTGATTCAAAAGACTCACTGTAGTAAAGATAATGAATTTTCCCTTGAATTTGATATATAGGTTCAGCATAATTCTTACCAAAATCATAGAGACTTTCTTTGTAGATACACATAAATATATTGCAAAATTTATATGGAAAGTTTATATATTATGTAAAATTTATATTAGAAAAGACACAACAATTTGAAATTGAAAAATAAATGTGAAGATTTACTATTCCCGATAGTAAGGTTTACTCTAGAGCTGCAGTAATTAAGACAGTGTGGTACTTGTGAAATAATAAACACTGATCAATGGAATAGAGATGTCAGAAATACATCCACATAAATATGACCAGTCACTTTTTCATAAACAAACAAATGCAATACAAAGGTGAATGCATGGTAAATGTAAAATTAAACTTCCTACTACATATAACAATTAACTAAAAATAGATCATAGGTGTTTTAGTCAGCTAGGGCTGCTCTAACAGAAATACCACAGAGTGGATGGCTTTAACACAGGAAGGTTTATTCTTACACGGCTCAGTAGGTTGCAAGTCCATATTCAGGGTGACTGCTCCAGGGAAGGCTTTCCCCTTGTCAGCTCTGGAGGAAAGTCTGGTATTGCATCAGTCTTTGTCCAGGGAGCGTCCTGGTGTAGGAACCTCAGGTCTAAAAGATGCACTCTTCTCCCGGTGCTGCTCTCTTGATGTTAACAAATCTCCCAATTCTCCTTGTTTCTTTTTCCCTTTTTATCTCTTGCAGGCTGAAAGCATTAAGGGTGGGGCAAGCCATATTCCAGGGAAACTCCCCCTACAGCAATCCTATGCAGGAATGTACAGCCCCACCCCAATCCTTCAACATACAGTTTAGCTAAACCACACAATGGAGGACAGTCCCAAGATACTGGGAACCATATCTCAGCCATGTAGCTACACATACTTTGTGGGGGACACAATTCAACCCACCACATCCCACCCTTTGACAACCCAAAAATCACATCACAAAAACATTTAACACATTCATCTCACCATAGCAAAATTATGTCCATCCATACAACAGAAGTCTTAAATCAGTTCCAAGTCCAAAATACAAAAATTCTTCTACACCTGTGAAACTTAGAAGGTAAGCGATCTGCTTCTAAAGGCACAATGGCAGAACAGGCACAAGTTAGACATTCTATTACACATGGGAGAAATTGCAGGGAAAGAAGGCATTAACAGGCAACAGGCAAGTCAACAGAATACATTACATTAGCCCTGAGAGCTTTGGAAATACCCCACTCCTGGTACCAAATTGTCTTAGGCTGCATTTTCTAGGGAAGCAAAACCAGTAACACGTGTAGGTACAAGGAAAGATTTATAACAGATAGATAGATACAAATATAGGAAACAGCTCACGTAATCACAGAAGCTGAATGTCCCAAGCTCTGGCACAAGCCTCACGTGGCCACAGAAGCTGAGGAACCCAAAGTCAGCAAGTCAGAGACCAGAGTTCTAGATCACTGGTTGTGTAGGTCAGTGGATGCCAAGCTGGTGGCGAGACCAAGCGACAGAGGCTAGCAAAACCAGGATCAGCAGGTCAGGGAGCAGGAGCAGGCAGAGGCTGGTGAACCCAGGATTGGCAGGTCAGGGAGCAGGACTCTCAAGTGCCAACTGTAAGGACTGATGAGTCCAACAGCTGCTAGTTAAGTCCCGGAACCAGACACTGGAACCAGAGAGCAGGAGCTCCTGGCCACATGAGCGACCAGCAGCCCTAGTAAAAGGTCTCGAGATGAGAGCCAAGGGGCAGGGAGCCACCACAAACCCCACCCTGCCACTTAATACAGCAGCCAAATATGTAGTAGACAAGTTGACATAATCCTGACCACCACAATAGGTATAAACACAATGCATAAAACAAGCAATTAAGAACATGGGTGAAATTGTTAAGAACTAGCACAAAGCTAACAATTTTTAGAATTGACACCAAAGCATGATTTATAGGCGGAAATTTGAAAATTCAACATCAGCAAAATTAATTTTTTTCTTTAAGAAGATTAAGTTAAACGAATGAACAGACAAATTATAAACTGGAGAAAATATTTACAAATCATGTATCTAATCTGTATTCAACTCATCACAGAACTGTGTCGGTTGTGAGGCTGTTATAAACGTACACAGCCAGTGGATTAAGAGGAGCGCCAGTCAGCTCTTCTTGCATCAGCTCTGTTGGATTGTTGCATGTTGCTAGGTAACGCGATAAAGCTGCTTGTTTTATAAACGTTCAAGCTTGCGTAAATTTTGAGAGAGGATATTGAATAGTCTGAGTCCAGAGCAACTCTTGTTTGTAAGTATCTTCTCCCAGTTGTAACACTAGGCTCTGATAGGCTGGCCATAGATCTCCTGGGGCTCTGTAAACTTTCTGTCTACTTTGTCAGGTGCCATCTTTTAGACTCTGACAAGAGGATAAGCTTTAGGAGAACACAGACAGAAGGGGAGGAGTAGGAAGTTTGTCTTGCTGTTGCTGTTCCTGTTATCACAGAACCCTGGTGGTGCAATAGTTAAAAGTTCCCACATGCTAAGGAAAAGGTCAGTGATGCAACCCCAGGCTGCTCTACCTGAGAGCAATGTGGAAGTCTGCTCCTGTAATAGTTTCAACCATGGAAATCCTGTGCGGCAGTTCTACTACGTCCTTTAGTGTTGCTGTTAGAATCGACTCAGCGGCAGTGGGTCTGGTTTGATTCTTAGTAACACCGTACAGGAATAGCTCTTCACCTTGACAGTTGTCCCTTGTCGTTAGCAGTTTATGTCAGTTTCTACTCATCACAGAAACAGTTACGGTTTTAGGTTCGAGTGATGCCTTTTTGCGTTCAAATTGATTAAGAAATGGAGTTACTAAGCCTGGATTGGCCTAGGAGTTTAAACTGTTGGCTGCTTACCAAGAAGGTCAGCAATTTAAATCCACCAGCCACTACCTGGAAGCTGTACTTGTACTTTGTCCTTTGTACTTTGTACTTTGTCCTGTAAGTTTATTACGAATCATAATCAACACTACAGCAATGGAATTTAACCTAGAGTTTAGATTCCGACATACCGTTCTTTGAGAAATGAGGTGAGCTTAAGAACACCTACGGAATCAGTAAGCCTAGGTGTGGATCCTTTCTTCAAAAATTCTGAGTTATCTGCGTATTTAAACTATGAGAACCAACGCCTAACAACCAAGGATTTTTTCAGAGAATTTATGAGCTGCATACTAGCCCTTAGTGTAACATTGATGATACTTCATACTCTCTAATCATCCATATGCCTCCAGTGAATACGAGGATAGAATTTGAATTTGCTCTGAACGAAAAATCAAACCCAGTGTCACAGAGCTGGATCTGACTCATAGAGACCCTATACGTCAGAGCAGAGCTGCCCCATAGAGTTTCCAAAAAGCTTATGGAGGATTTGAACTGCCTACCTTTTGGTTACCAGATGTAGCACTTACCCAATACGCCACCAGAGTTTTCAAATTTGCTCTAGTGTACATAAAACTTTTTAATCCCTTGACCTGATAAGACCCTTAAAAAGGGCTTTGTTTCTGTAAGTACAGTCATTTTTCATACTTAACAATTTGGAAAACAAAACAAAACAAAAATTCTATAATCAAAGCATTCACTTTTTCAAAAAAAGTCAGAAACACAATGTTGCTCCTAATTTCATTAAGACAGTCATTACTTTAATTTGTAGTTATTCTAGATGAATGTCTATTCCAGCTTCTCAGCCCTATGTCCTTTTTAAAACCAGCCTGGGTTCAAGAAGCAAATAATTGTTTTGCTAGGAAACTAACGGAATAATAATTCTTTACACTCCATTTTCAAGTGGAAAAGTCTATGGGGCTTGACTGAGCCAGGGCTTTTATTATCAGAATGTGCCCAGTGCATTTCCTTCTTTCTGTCTTTCTCTCCTCCTTTCCCTCTTTTCCTCTTCCTTCCCTTCTTCCCTCCTCCTCTGATTCCTTCCTTGCCTTTCTTCCCTTCCTTCCCTTCCTACTTTCCTTCCTCCTTCCCTCTCTCTCATTCTTCCGTTCTTTTCTTCTTTCTGGTAACATCTCATCTCTGAGGACATCCTTGCTCGATATCATGCAGTCGGGGGCTAGTTTTCCCGGTGCTTTGTAGGTTCAGAGACCACTTGGGAAGGCTTAATGAATAACAAGGTCTCTAGGAATCATCTGGAAAAAGAGGAGGATGTGAGTGGAAAAATCACATGGGATTATAAACCAAGAACCTGACCTACATCCTGTTGATTTGCATGATTTGCATGTCTTCTCTCCAAAAGCACAGGATACTCAGGACTGCCTTTAAGGGTGTCCTTTATGAGAAGAGGTTGCATTTTTCTTCTGACAGGGTTCAGATAACATGATGGATTGTCAAGCTCAAATGTTCAGCTTCCTGCTGCTCTGTGTCACAGGTAACAGACAGAGAAAGCTCTTTACTCATGATACTGTTTCTCGTGGGATTTTGAAATGGAGACGTACATTTTTCGTTTTTAATTTGAGTCTTATCGAACGTCTGCATATTGAATCATCTGAAGACATTCTAGCATATCTGTTATTGCTAACTTTTCTCTGTTTTGTTTTGTTTTGTTTCTGTCTCTCTCTGTGACTGTAGTCATCAGGGGACAAAATATCTTGACCCAGTCTCCAGCTTCCAAGGCTCTTGCCCTAGGAGAGACAGTCACCATCAATTGCAAGGCCAGCTCAAGTGTAAATACCGGTTACTTCCACTGGTACCAACAGAAGCCAGGAACCTCTCCAAAGCTCCTTGTTTACGGTACATCAAACCTGGCCTCGGGGGTGCCAGCCCGGTTCAGTGGCAGTGGATCCGGAACCGATTATTCCCTCAGAATCAGCAACATCAGGGATGAAGATGCCGCCATCTATTACTGTCAACAGTGGAGCACAAATCCAACCACAGTGTTACAGACTGGGACAAAAACCTCCTGCACTCCCCAGGGCCTAGGTGCCTCCCCCTGAGGGACTATGAGTGTCATGGTCATTACTTCTGTTTTCAGGAGTATCTAACCATATTGCTGTAAGGGAGCCCCTGCTTAGCTGACTGTCAAAGACTCTTGTTTATCAGAAGAAAGGGATGAATCAAAAATTAGGGGGATAGAAAAGTTCTACAAATTTTCCAGTTTGGAGACAGCCTTTGCAGTGAAGGAAAGGTTGCAGACATGAGACAATTTCTCCAAATAGAACATTAATCCTCAGATAGATTTTCTTCTTCAAATTCTACTCCATAGACAACAGAACAGAGCTTCCAGGGTTATTTCTCTGTTTTGGAAAGAGTATGATAGGCAGCAACCACACAGGTCCTGCATCCTGTGGGTCCTTTGATTGAACAATGTGTTACCCTATAAGCCGAACGATAGCCAATGTTTCTTTCTTCTTTTAGAAATGTTAATATTACAATTATTTTTGGAAAGCTTGGTAGAGTCTTAATATCTGTACAAACTGAGTTAATGGAAAGGGAAAATAATACGTATGTTACAAATTGCACAAATTGACTAATTTCTCACAGGTCTGTTTTTTCCAGTCTGTTCTGTGCGATGACAAAACTCGAAGATAACAAATGGGATAACAGTCATTAAATACGAACTTTTCAGTTTGGTAATCAAGACCCTGCACATGCCCACACCTTCCGTAGTCAGGAGGCAGAACAAAATATTCTTGCATGGTCTGCTCTTCCTGAGAGAAAGGCACCTGCCTCTAAGTGTGGATGCCAGAATGTGTGTGATTCAAACAGTTCCCATGACAGATTATAAGTCTCTCTGCTCCACTTGGAAGTCAGTAGACCCAGGAGTGGGAAGGATAAACCTGCAGTGATAGGAATGCAGGTGAGAGAGCTGTGAGGAAGCAAGTACAGCCTGCACAGCACCACCAATGTGCTGTGGACTGGGTAACAGACGGCTCTCCACAAAAATGAAAGCCCCAGCAGTAACCTTTTTCAATTCCAATAATTTTAGACTACTTTTCAATACTTCTTTCAACCATTGATAGAGCAAAACTTGTCGAATGTACAATTTTAAGTGTTTCTGTTAAAAAGCAAGGAGAGTTTCAAATCAATAAATTACATTTCTATCTTAAGAATATGTAAAATAAAATTTCAAAAACTGAATCCAAACTAAGTAGACTGAAGGTATTAGTGAAATCATCGTTATACCAAAAAGAAAATAAACCAGTCAATGAATCTGAAGTTAAAATTTATTAAAAATATTAGTAAATTTCAATAACATCTAGCTAAGCTAGAGAAAAAAAGACTAAAAATATGAATTCCTATTTGAAAAACCAAAATAAGTATCACTATAAATCCTAAAGATGTTAATACAATAGAGTTTTTAAAAATAGATTTATGGTCATATGTTCTACCATTTAGATGACATAAAAATTGTCTTTTGAAAACAGAAAATGCCAAAAAAAAAAAAAAGCCTACATGTACACATACCTACTGCCATCAAGTCAGCTCTGTGTCCTAACCACATTATAGGACAAAATAGAGCTACCACCATAGCTGTTCTAAGGCTCTAATCTTCATAGAAGTTGACTACCATATTTTTATCCCAAAAAAGGACTAGTGAGTTCAAACCACCAACCTTTGTAGTGACAATCTTGTACTTCATTTCTACCTACCTGAGGCTCCTTTTGAAACAATGAAATACCAAATCCCAATTTCCGTAAATGAGAATAACATTGAACTTTCAGTAAATTATTTTTCATAAACGTAGGGGACAGGGTTTTCTGTTGAACAGAAGCATGCACATGAATGGTCATTGCAGCATAGTCCACAATGGCAAAAAAATGGAATCAACTTAGATGTCCATCAGCAGATGAATGGATAAAGTATGGTACCTATACCCAATGAAACACTATGCACTGACAAAGAAAACCGACGATTTTAGGAAGCATCTCTTAACCTGGTTTCGATTAGAAGACATTATGCTGAGTGAAATCAGCAGCAAAAGGTCAAACTGTGCACAAGACTCCTGCTATACTTAAAAATAGACTTATGTGTAGAATAAAATACTCTTCAATGGCTAAAAGGGTGGGGAGGGTGGGAGAGCATTGGTCATAGATTACATAGTTGGTAGTACTTTGATTAGGTGAAAGCAGCGACAGCACACAGTAGAAAGTAGATCAACTTAACTGGACTTCACCGAAACTGAAAACTGTTCTAATCTCAACCCAATACTTAAGGGATGGAGGGGGTGGGTACAGGGACCGTGCTGTCTGAGAACATCAAGGCCAATTGGCATAACTAGACTGTTGATAAGAGAATCTTCTGCAGCTCTTATTGGTGAATGGCCTCTGGGGTCTTAAAAGCTAGGAAGCTGCCAGCTTAGGTCCCAACTCATCCAGAATAGATGATCACTGAGAACAAAGACACAAGAAAAAACAGCTCAGGAGACACAAGGACACGTGTGATTGGGAGATTGTATCAACATGTAACCGGAAGAGCCAGATGGTGCCTGGCCACCACCAAAGACAGTCATGATGGGGCACACAATGTTGAATCCTTGTGGCAACATGAGAGAAAGAAGGGTGCAGTTCAAGAACTCTACAAAAGATCACAACTGATGGTCCAACAGCCTGGCGGATCCCCTAGGAGCAAGACCCCTAGACCTGCTGCTGCCCTGAGAAGAAAACACTACTGTGGTCAACTATTCAGACAAAAATGGACTGGACTCGAGGACACATTGTGACCATTTGGTGTGTGTACTTTATGGTTCTGTGCATTTATAGAATGCTGTCCTACTGATCTCTTTATAGACAGGAGAGAAGAGGGTGGACAGGAGGGGACAGGAGCTTGTTAAGAGGATGCAACAACTATAGAATGAAAAGGAGGAGTGTGCTGGCATGGGGCAAGGAGGGAAGGAGCTGCAGACAAGTGGACACGCAAATTAATTTGGACTGTATGCTTTCACTTAATAAATAAAATAAAATTAGTTCCTCAAATACTCTGAAACTCCAAATTTTTTCTCTTTGTGAGGAAAGCATTGATCTTTGTACTGTCAGAGTGTGTGGTTTGTGTCTTTTGTTGGTAACACTAAATCTTGTTAAGACAAAAACAAGAACCCCATAAAATGAGAAGCTGACTGTCATCTTACTATTATGGCCACTGAAAGGAGATTACTGGCTGATTTACTCAATAGGCTACATGATTCAGTGTGGAGGGATGTAATTTGATTTCTACATTTAACATAAGGGAAGGGAAAGAATAAAGGGACGGTTCAGGGTTCTCTTAGTACTGCTATGTCAGGTAATGAAAGTAATTTGAAAACAATTGAAACTAAAATAATACCAGGAAGAAGAAAGTAAGAGAATACACACATCCTCTAGAATGAAGACTGCTCTCATCCAGTCACACATAGATGCTAATCAGGTTAGTTGCTGGCTGGATGTAAAGGGACATAGGGTGTGGGGGATAAAAAGAAGTTTTAAATACAAACTAAAGGTCATCACTAGTACAGAACTGAGGACTCTTCTAGGTACTCATAGCTTCACCTTGATATATATGTTTATTTCTATACCCATTAAGCGATTTCTTTCTCAATCTCTCCTTTTTATTGTAGTGTGTATATGTGTGGTGTAATTAACTTTAGGTTACGGTATATCCCACTGAAACTGACTGAATTAGAGGAGTCAATAAAATTATCCAGAAATCAATGCTGAATATTTTCACAGAGATGAAGACAGTGACCTTGAGCCTTTCTGCATCTCTCATTAAATAGAGGGTAAAAATATGTTTATTTGTACAAAGAATTCTGGCATCTTGTTAGGTAAAACCATGGCGTGGCTTGTTTTATGGAAGTTCAAATGTGTGTAAAGTCTGAGTGAGGATGCTGAATAGCCAGAGTCCAGAGCGTGCTTATTTTAAGGCACTTGGCTTGGCTGGCTCTCCCTGTTGTAGTATTTCGCTCTGATGGACTAGGAATGGGTCTCCTGGAGCTCTGTAAACCTGAGTTCTCTTTTGCCTTGTGCTCCCTTTTAGACTCTGCCATAAAGACAGGAGGAGAAGAATAGGAAGCTACTCTTTGCTGTTTCTGTTCCTGTTATGACGGAGCCCTCGTAGTACAACTGTTAAAGTTTCCAGGTTCTAACCAAAGGTCAGTTATTGGAACCCACCAGCTGCTTTAGAAGAGAAACATGTGGCAGTCTGCTTCTGTAAATACTTACAACCTAGAAACTCTATGGGGCAGTGACCCTCTGTCCTTCAGTGTTGTTGTGAGCCAGAATCAACTCAGCGGTGATGAGTTTGGTTTGGTTTGGTTCTTATCCCCACCACCCAGTAACAGCACGTCACACAGCTCTCTCCGCCAGCAGTGGTTTCAACCAGTATTCAGTGTTGTTCTCTCTCTCTCATCACAGAAACCGGAACTAGCTAGTGCTGATGTTGGGATGATGAATTTTTGCCTTAAAAATTATAGGAACTGTAGTCACTAAACCCCAGTACAGCAGAGGCTAAGCTTTTGGCTGCTTACCAAGAAAGTCAGTAGTTTAAAATCACCAGCCATTTCTTGGAAACCCCAAGGGGCATTTCTGCTTTGTCTTGTAGAATGACTATGCCTCAGAATTGACACAAAAACAGTGGATTTCAACCTGGACTTTAACTCCCAACAGATCATCCCTCCAAAAGTAAGGTACCTTTAAGCACACCTACAAAACCAGCATGTCTGGGTGTGGATCCTTTATTCAAAAATTCTCTTGAGTTACCTTTAAACCTAAGTTATGAGAACCAGTGTCTAACAACTGAAGAATTCTTTCTTCAAAAAACTTATGAGGTGAATACTAGTCCTGAAGGTAGTACTGATGATGTTTTCGTGCTGCCTAACAGTCCCTATATCCTTTTGATGCATACAAGGATGAAATTTAAATTTGTAAAAATTTAAATTTTTTTTTAATTTTTAAAATTTTTAAATATGTAAGACTTTTTAATCCCTTGACCCGATAAAACCCATTAAAAACTCTCTGTTTTGTAAAGTCTCAATAACTTTGTTATTATTAATAAATTTTTTTAAATGTTCTCCCCACCACAGTGAAAACGTCTTTTCCCATTAGCACCTCAAAAACACAACATTGTTCTTATTGTGAGTTAGATAACCTCGACTTTGATTTGTAGTTATTTGAGACGAGTGTCTATTTCAGCTTCTTAACCAAGCGTCCTTTTAAAACCGGTCTGCAGTGAAGTAGTAGATCACTTTTTCTTGTAAATGAACTAATTCACCAGTAGTTCTTCATACTCCAGTTCTAGGTGGAAAAAGCTTATGCTATGCTGCTGAGTCAGGGCTTCTATTCTCTGAATGTACCCAGTGTACTTCTTTTTTTCCTTTTCCTCCTTCCTCCTTTCCTTCCTTTCTTCCTTCCTTCCTTTCCTCCTTCCCTCTCTCCCTCCTTCTCTCCTTTCTCCCTTCTTTGCTCCTTCCCTTCATCCTTCCCTCCCTCGCTCTCACTTTTTCTTCCTTTCTTTCCTTTTTTGGTGATACTTCATTACCGTGATCCTCATCTGGCTTCCAAATCACACAACTGGAGGCTAGTTTTCCCAGTGCTTTATAGGTTCAGAGATCACTTGGGAAACCTTGATGAATAACAAGATCTCACTGAAGCAACTCCCAGGAAAACAGGAAGCAGATGGACAGGAAATTAAGATTTCCTGATGGGCACTTATGTAGTCACCCCTTAGAAGATTCTTATTGTAATACAGAGCATATTCAGAGCCTTCCTTGTTAGCTAGGTCAAAGTCTGCATGAACAGTAGTAGTAGTAATTCTAGGTGGGACATATGTACCCCCTTAGAAAACTCACTAAGAAGTTTCCCTCTCTTGTGATTACTTAACTTACAAGCAGGAGTGGGATGGTCACATAGACTTATAAACCAAGAAACTAAACTACTTCCTGTTGATTTGCATGTCTCCTCTCCAGAAAGCACACAACACTCAGGATTGCATTTAAGGGTGTGCTTTATGGATCTGAGTCGACAGCACTTGGCTGGCTGGCTTGGCTTTATGTGAAGAGGTGTGTTTTACTCGTGACAAGGTGAAGACAACATGATGGATTTTCTGCCTCAAATTTTCAGCTTCTTGCTGCTCAGTGTCACAGGTAAAAAAGAGAGAAAGCTCTGAGCTCATGATCCTCTTGTTCATGGGAGGAATTTTTCATTTTTTTCCATCTTAATTCAATAACTGCATATTGAATGGTCTGAAAACATTCTTTTATCTCTGTTATTGCTAACTTATCTGCTTTGTTGTCTCTTCTCTGGGGTCATAGTCACCAGTGGACAAGTTGTGCTGACCCAGTCTCCAGCTTCCACGGCATTTTCACCGGGGGAGACAGTCACCATCAACTGCAAGGCCAGCTCAAGTGTAAGTACCAGCTACTTCAACTGGTACCAACAAAAACCAGGATCACCTCCAAAGCTCCTTGTGTATAGAACATCAAACCTGCACTCGGGGATCCCTTCCCGGTTCAGCGGCAGTGGGTCCGGCACTGACTACACTCTCAAAATCACCAGCATCAGGGATGAAGATGCTGCAGACTACTTCTGTCAGGCATGGAGTAGTAACCAAGCCACAGTGTTACAGAGTGTGACAAAAACCTCCTTCACTCTTCAGGGCCCAGCTGCCTGCCTCTCAGGAACTGAGAGCATCACGGCTATTGCTTCTGTTTTTCAGAGGGTCTCACAATGTTGCTGTAGGGGACGCCTGACTTCGTTGACTGCCAAAGACTTCTGTTTATCAGAGAAAAGGGAAGGAACAAGATTACTGGTATAGAAAAATTCTGCAAGAGAACCACCTTGGTGACATCTTTGCAATGAAGGAAAGGATGCAGATGTGAGGCAACGTCTACAAACAGAGCATTAATCCACAGGTAGACCTTCTTCCAGTTCTACTCCATACACAGGAGGGTAGAGATTATAGTGGTATTTCTCTGTTGTTGAAAGAATATGATAGGCAACAACTACACAGGACTTGTATCCTCTGGGTCCTTCGACTGAAGTGATGTGTTATCCTGTATATTGAATCATAGGCAATATTTATTTCTTGAGATAGAGGTGTGAAAATTGCCATTATTTTAGGATTCTTGGTAAAATCCTTATTCCTACACAAACTAACGGAGTTAACAAAAAGAAAAACAGCAGGTATGTTACACATTGCATAAATTGGCTTTATTTCTCACTGGCCTGTTTTTCTGACCTCTTCTTTTGAGATGACAGAGCTGATGGATAGCCAATGGGATAACAGTCCTTGAATGCAGGCCTTTTGGTTTGGTATAATCAAGGCCTGGTATGTGCCCACATCCTTCACAGTCATAGACCAAAATGAAATATTTGTTAAGCGTTGTCTGCTGTCACATGAAGGGAGCACCTACATCTAAGTGTGAGTGCCAGACTGTGTGTGATTCTAGCAGTCTCTGTGCACCATTATAAGTCCCTGTGCTGCACGCAGAAGTCAGTGGACGCAGGAGCAGGAAGAATAAACACGAACACTAGCACTGGAAATAAGAGAGCTCCGAGGAAGCAGCTATAGCCTTCATGGCACCACCAGTGGGCTGGGAGTCGCTAACAGCCAGCTCTCCACTTTGATAAATTCAATAAGCTTAAAAGGATTTTTTTCATAAAATTCAATAAGTTTCACCATTTTCAATGCACTCACTTTAATTTTTCACATGCTTCTTCCAAACATTGATACAGAAAATCCTGTCAAATTAATAGCTTTAAATGCTTATATTAAAACTAAAGAGAGTTTCAAATCAATAAATTTTATCTCTGTCTTAAGAATGAATAAAATAAGACCACAAAAATTGAATCCAAACTAAGGAAAATGAAGGAATTAATAAGAATATGCCCAAAATCAATGACATACCAGATAAAAATAAAAATCACTACATAAATATGAAGTATAATACCTTAAAGAGATTAGGAAGATTAATTAACTTCTAACTAGACTAACCTAAAGTAAAAAGAACAAAAACAGAAATCATTCTTTCAAAATCAAAATAGTCGTCATTATAGGTTCTGAAGAAGTTAAGGCAATAAGGGTTTTTTAAAAACAACATAATGTCTGGACATTCTACCACTTAGATGAAATTCAAATAGTCTATTGAAAACAGAAATTGCCAAAATAGACCTACCTGTATATACACACCTGTTGTCATCCATTCAATTCTGGCTCACTGAAACATAATATAGCAAAAAAGAACTGCCCCCACAGTACTTCTAATATTGTAATCTTTGTGGAATCCGACTACCACATTTTTATCCCCAAAAGGGACAAGTGGGCTTGAATCACCAGTTTCTGAGTTATGAGCTTTGTGCTTCATCACTGCCTACCCAAGGCTCCTTCTGAAACAGGCAGAGGAAGAAAAAAAGGAAAAAAAAAACAAAAACTCAAAAATTCCATAAAGGAGTTCACAATGTTCAATCTGTGTTTCAAACATTCTTCATAACCACAGGGGGCAGGGACTTCTGTAGATAATAGAGACGATACAGAAAAGAAGGCTGACACTGGCAGCCCAAAGCAAAGACTGTCACACAGGAATAACTGAGTTTATACACATCTTTCTACGTATACACTCAACAGCAATGAAAATTAAAAAGGGAACTATGAAGAGTCATTCGAATTGTGCATGTTAGTATAAAAGTCATGATTTTTGTTAACAACCACCACAACATTTTTTGTGAGGAAAATTCCAGGTACCGAGAACTTCACTAATGATTTCTATTGAGAAAGAACACCAGTTTCACTTCTGAGATATTAAAGAAGAATGAAACACTTTTGAAATCCTTTCAAGGGGATGGAATTATTTTTCAATCAAACTAGACAAAAGAATGCAAGAAAACTTGACATGAAAATCTGTCATGAACATAAGCCAGAAAAGAAAGTCCGTACCAAAATCCTGTGACTTTTTTTGGTAATTGCAACTCACAGTAACCCGTGTGTCACAGAGTAGAGCAAGTCCATAGACATTTTTGGTTGAAATATTTACACTATTCTGATGTGCTGGACTTTTCTTTTGTGATGCTGCTGGGTCGGTTCACACCACTGATATTTAGGTTCACAGTGGAGTGCTAATCTTTTATGCCATCAAGGAAATTTGCAGAATGGTTTATAAAACATGTTCTGTGGTATGACTAAAGGAGTTTATTCCAGAAATGCAGTTACGTTAACATTCAACAATAAAACCGTGTAAGACATCCTATTAACAGAAATCAAGGAGGAAAAAGCACAATCATCTTAATAGAAACACAAAAGGTTTTGACACAACTCAACACTTATTCATGATAAAACTCTGAACAATAAAAGAACAAAAGCTGGCTTATTCAACCTGATAAAGGACATAATTTTTTAAAAAAAATTATGACCAATATTATATCAAAATGCAGGAAACTGAAATTTTTCTTCCTAATTTGGGGAACAGGTTAACTGCGTGCTTCCATTACTTCTGTTCAACATTGTATTGACAGTGTGAGCCAAGGAAATGAGATAAGAAAACATAACTAATACAACTTAGTTTTGTTTACAGAAAACAGAATCATGTATGTAGTTGATCCTCAAAATTAATTTGAAATATTAATTATAATATTAATATTATATTATATTATTGTAGTAAAGCCAGTGGGAGCACGCCATTATGTAAAAGTCTTGTATGTAAATTATCACACATACTATTAAATATCAGCAGCAAAAGCCGGTAAACAGAATCTATGATACCATTAGAAACTAAGAAATACTTAGAAATGAACTTAAAACATGTATTCTAGTACTATACACGGAATATTATGAAAAATGCAGGGAGGTAAGAAAGAATAACTTAATAAATGAAAGCTGGGAATGCGCTACAACAGTAGCTAGGAGGTAGGTTTTAGCTTCAACACCACTGTCTGGGACACAGAGAATGAGCCTCTATTTGTGTATAACTATTGCTCAGGAGCTAGACTGTTAGGTGATGGGAACCTTCTGGCTGGTAACCTGAATGTATCTGAAATGTGTTACACAAAATCAGATATTTAAACTTAACCTAAACTTTATATCCAAAGAGCAACAAACAAACAAAAACACAAGCGAAAGAACAGATTGCTGTGAATCCTATTCTGATTCATAGTGACCCTATAAGACAGAGTAGAGCCGCTCCATAGAGTTTCCAAGCCTGTAATCTCTGTGAAAGCTGACTGCCATACCACTCTTTCTCCTGCGGAGTGTCTCTGATTCAGAACTGCCACCTTTCAGTTAGTAGTTAAGCACTTCACAACTATGCAACAAGGGCTCCTTCAATACGAGACAATGCCTTTAAAAAATTAAGTAAATAAACTTGAAAATAAACAACTGAGGTAGGGAAAGGAGACAGCTGAGTTGAAGAGCCATGCAGAATGAGTACCAGAGGCTCCCGAGGGACTTCTGTCTGCTCTGGCCCGGGGTCTTCAGCCTCTGTTGGAGGTCTTGGGTATGGTTTGGAAAGCTTGAGTTGTTGAAGACAGTGCTGCTGGAACTGGGTCTCACTCCTACAAAAGTCTCCTCAGTGAACTGGCCTTTCACCGGCCTCTCACCCTGAGTCAAACTGTCAGGGTGGAGAGTTCTCTTGAGGACAGCTACTGTTACTGCCCTGGAGACTCAGTGAAGGCTACAAGGGTAGGTAAACCACGAACCACAAGGTGAAGTTAAGTCAGATTTTCCAAGCTCAGCCTTGATGATTGTCCTCCAGGGAGCATGGGCAGAATGCTAAAGCCCCAAGAGAACTGCATGCGGAAAGTCAGGCCTGTTCCGGGAATGCTGTGGCCACCCTCGTGTTTGGTATTTAGAGTCTTGTTTAGTCGCTTCACGTTCATTCAAGTCTTCTTTTATGATTTCTAAAAAGTGTATAAATATTATACATAAATGTATAGCTTGTCATGTATTCTCAATCCCCAGCCTTTCTCTCTTTCTGAGTAAAGCATTGATCCCTTTACTGTCAGCCTGTGTGGTCTGTGTCTTTTGTCGGTGTCTTTGTCATCTAGTGCTGCTATAACAGAGATACCACAGGCAGATGGCTTTCAAAAGGCAAATTTTATTTGTCACAGTCCAGTAAGCTAAGGGCTAAATTCAGAGCGTCAGCCTCAAGGGAAGGATTTCTCTGCTGGCTCTGGTGAAAGTCTGTCATCAGTCTTCCCTGGACTGGAAATTTCTGAGATGCAGGGACACCAGTCTGTTCCAAAAGAAGCACACAGCTCTAAATGCTGCTTCTTGGTGGTATGAAGTCCCCAATTCTCTCTGCTAGCTTCTTTCTATCTTGAGAGACAACTTTAGACCACAGAGCAATCTTACACATTGAGTCCTTCCCACCAACACAACTGCCAACCATCCACTCTCATAAGCATCAGAGAAGCAGGATTTAAAACATGAAGGAACATCACAGAATGCCAAGAGTCTTGGCCCAGGTAAACTACCACACACATTTATTTGGGGCGCACAACTCAATGCATGACAGCTAGTGACACTGAATCTCATTAAGACAAAAACAGTCATCCCATAAAGTAGAAGCTGACTGCCATCTGGCCATTACAGCCACTGAATGAAGAAAATCTAGGTGATTTACTTGAAAAGGTAAATCATTCTGTGTACAGGGGGACAATTTGGTCTCTGCATTTAGCACGAGGGAAGGGAAAGAATACAGGGAACATTCAGGGCTTCTGAGTATTTCCACGTCTCATAACAAAAGTGATTTGAAGACTATTGAGATTGAAAATAATAACAAGTAGAAAGTCATAGAATGTTCAGGTCCTCTACAGTGAAAGTTCTTCTAATCCAAATAAACCCAGACATTAATCAGGTCAGTTGCTGGCTGAATATGAAGGGAACATCTGATGAGTGACGTAAAAAGTTTAAATATGAATTAAAGGTTCATACGGGTACCAAATTGAGGTCTCTTTTAGGTATTCAGATCTCCACTTTGACACATAAGTTTATTTCTATACCCCTTAACCAAGTTCTTTCTCAGTACCTCCTCATTCCTATTTGTATTGGCTTCGCTGGCTTAGCTTGCCACATATCCTGACGGAACTGACTCAATTAGAGGAGTTAAAGAAATTATCTGGAAATCAAAACTAAGAATTTTACGTAGAGATGAATACAAGGACCTTGGACTTTTCTGCATCTCTCTTTGGATAAATGTGAAAACTCACCTTATTTGTACAAAGGATTCTAGCATGTTGTTAGATAAAACCACAGAGTTGCTTGTTTTATGGACGTTCAAATGAGTGTAAAGTTTGAGTGAGGATACTGAACAGACAGAATCCAGAGCAGTGCTTGCTTTTAACCATCTTTTCTACGGTTGCAGTATTCTGCTTGGGTACAATGGGTGTAGGTCTCCTGGGACTCTGTAAACTTTATATCTACTTTGCCAGCTTCTCCCTTTTAGACTATGCCCCTGGACAAGCTTTAATACACATACAGGCAGGGGGAGAGCAGTAGGAAATTACTCTTTTCTGTTTCTGTTCCTGTTAAGTCAGAGTCCTGGTGGTACAATAGTTATAGCTCCCAGCTGTTAATCAAAGGTCACTTACTGGAACCCACCAGCTTCAAGAGAACAATGGGGCAGTATGATTCCATAAACATTTAAAACCTTTGAAACCCTATAGGGCCATTCAGCTCTGACCTTTAATTTTGCTGTGAGTCTGAATAGACTCAGTAGAAGGGGGTTTACTTTGATTCTTATCACTGCCACCCAGGAACAAGTCTTCTCCTCAGCAGCTATGCCCCGCCTGTAGCAGCTTATGCCAGTTTCCAGCTTTGTATCAAGTTGTTCATCACAAAAACCAGGATAAACTGGGTTTGAGGTTGTCTTCAGAATGAAAGGAATGGCCAAGCCAGCCAAGTGCCAGTAGTCACTAAACCCAAAGAGAACAACAGTCAAACTTCAACTATGTACCAAGAAGGTCAGCATTTGAAATCCACTGGCTGCTTCTTGAAAACTCTATAGGGCACTTCTGCTCTATCTTGTAGGGTGACTATGAGTTAGAATCTATATAACAGCAATGGATTTTAACCTAGAGTTTAGTCCCCAACAAATCAGCTTTTTTGAAATAAAATGAACTTAAGAACGTCTACAAAATCAGTATGCCTGAGTGTGCATTCTGTGTTAAAAAATTCCTTGAGTTACCTTTATACCTAATCTATGAGAACCAATGCCTAACAACTGAGGAATTCTTTCTATGGAGAATTTATGGTGTGGGCACTTGTCCTCAGTATAAAATCGATGATATTTCATCCTCTCTAATTGTCCCTATGTCCCTTCAGTGAGAACACACACAAAATTCAAACTTGCTCTAGAATACACAAGACTTTTTCATTCCATGACCTGATAAAAGCCTGTAAAAAAAAGTCTCCTCTTCTGTAAGTCTCAGTCGTTTTTTTTAAATCAGTGAATTATTTTTATTTTTTTATTTTTGGATAAATATTCTCCAACATGACAATGAAGACATCAGCTTTTTCCAAAACATACTCAGAATTACAACATTGTTCCTGCAGTGACTAAGACAGTCATTACTTTGAGTTGCAGTTGTTTGAAGTGAGGGTCTCGAATCTGTGTCCTCATGAAACCAACCTGTGTTCAAGTAGTAAATAATTGTTACTGCTAATGAGCTAATTCATCAGTGTTGCTTATGCTCCAGGTCTAGATGGAAAATCTGGTGCTGCCCAGCTGAGCCGTGGTGTCTAGTCTCTGAACGCACCCAGGGCAAGTCTTTGTTGTTTTGTTTTGCTTTGTTTTCGTGACATCTCATCCCTGAGGATATCTAGGTGTCATATCATACTACTGTCAGCTAGTTTTCCCAGGGCTTTGTAGGTCTAGAGACCACGTGGGAAACCTTGATGAACAGCAAGATCTCAATGAAGCAATCCTCAGCAAAAGAGGAAACAGAGCCACAGGAAATTGGTCACTCCTTTGAAGATTCTTATTGCAATACAGAGCATATTTATAACCATCCTTGTTAGCTAGGTCAAAGTAAGTCTGTACGAAGAGGAGTAGTAGTAGTTCTAGGAGAGACACATGTACCACCTTAGAAAACTCACTAAGAATATTCCCTCTCTTGTGATTACTTAACTTACAAGCAGGAGTGTGATGATCACATGGATTTATAAGCCAAGAACCTAACCTACTTTCTGATGATTTGCATGTCTCCCTCCAGAAAGCACAAAACCCTCAGGACTGTATTTAATGGTGTCCTTTATGTGAAGAGCTGTGTTTCACTTCTGACCGGGTTCAAACAATATGATGGATTTTCAGCCTCAAATTTTCAGCTTCTTGCTGCTCAGTGTCACAGGTAAAAAAGAGAGAAAGCTTTAAACTCATGATATCTTGTTCATGGGAATTTAAGAAAGCATTTTTCTTTCTTTCAGTCTCAATTGAATATTTGAATATTGAATGGTCTGAAAACATTCTTTTATCTCTGTTATGGCTAACTTATCTGACTTTTCATCTCTTCTCTGGGGTCATAGTCACCACTGGACAAGTTGTGCTGACCCAGTCTCCACCTTCAGTAGCATTTTCATCAGGAGAGACAGTCACCATCAACTGCAAAGCCAGCTCAAGTGTAGACTTCTTCAGCTGGTACCAACAAAAACCAGGATCACCTCCAAAGCTCCTTGTTTATAAAACATCAAGCCTGTATTCAGGGGTCCCTTCCCGGTTCAGCGGCAGTCGGTCTGGCACCGATTACACTCTCAAAATCACCAACATCAAAGATGAAGATACTGGAGACTACTTCTGTCAGGCACGGAGTAGTAACCAAGCCACAGTGTTACAGACTGTGACAAAAATCTCCTTCTCTCCTCAGGGCCCAGCTGCCTCCCTCTCATGAACTGTGAGCATCACAGCTATTGCTTCTGTTTTTCAGAGTGTTCTCACAATGTTGCTGTAGGGGAAGCCAGACTTCAAAAACTGTCAACTATTTTTGTCTATCAGAGAAAAGGGAAGAAAGAAGATTACGGGTATAGAAGAATTCTACAAAAGTACTAGTTTGGTGACATCCTTTGCAATGAAGGAAAGGATACAGATGTGAGGCAAGGTCTACAAATAGAGCATTAATCCACAAGTACATCTTCTTCAGATTCTATTCCATACCCAGGAGGGTAGATCATATAGCGGTATTTCTCTGTTGTTGAAAGAGTATTATAGGCAGTAACCACACAGGGCCTGTATGCTCTGGGTCTTTTGATTGATGTTTTACTCTGTATGTTGAATCATGGGCAATATTTGTTTCTTTGGGTAGAAGTGTTAAGATTGCCATTATTTTAGGGTACATGGGGAAATCCTATGCTTGCACAAACTGAGTTAACCAAAAGGAAAGCAATAAGCATGTTACACATTGCATAAACTGACTAGTTTCTCACTGACCTATTTTCTGATCTCTTCTTTTGAGATGACAAAACTAATGGACAGCAGTGGGATGACGGTCCTTGAATGTGGGCCTTTTGGTTTGGTATACTCAAGGCCTGGCATGTGCCCACATCTTTCATAGTCAAGAGACCAGAATAACATATTTTGTTAAGCATTGTCTGCTGTCATATGAAAGGGGTACTTACATCTAAGTGTGGGCTCCAGATTGTGTGTAATTCAGATACTCTGTCAGCATGACTGTAAGTCCCTGTGCTGCACATAGACATCAGTGGACCCAGGAGCGGGAAGAATAAACGTGCAACGGTAGGACTGGAGAGAAGAGAGCTCCGAGGAAGCACCGGTAGCCTTCCTGGCCCCACCAGTGTGCTGGGGAATGATTAAGAGTCAGCTTTCCACCTTGAGAAATTCAATAAAGTTGACCAATTTAAACAGAATTTTTTTTCATAAAATTCAATCCATTTTGCTATTTTCAATGCGCTCCGTTTTTCACATGCTTCTTCGAAACATTGATGTAGAAAATCCTACCAAATTAATAGCTTTAAATGTTTAGGAGAGTTTCAAATCAATAAATTATATCTCTACCTTAAGAATCCAGAAAATAAAACCACGAAAATTGAATCCAAACTATGTAAAATGAAGGAATTAATAAGAATATGAACAAAATCAATGATATAACAGGACAAAAACAAAAATCACTCCATATATACAAAGTATAATATCTTAAAGAGATTAGGAAGATTAATTAACGTCTAACTAGACTAACCTAGAGTAAAAAGAACAAAAACAGAAACAAAATTAATCATCATTACAGATTCTGAAGAAGTTAATGCAACAAGGGTTTTTTAAAAACAACATAATGCCCATATTTTCTACCACTTAGATGAAATTCAAATAGTCTATTGAAAACAGACAGAAGTTGCCAAAATAGACCTACCTGTATATACACACCCATTGCCGTCAATTCAGCTCTGGCTTATTGAAACATAACCGAAGAAAACAGAACTGCTACCATAGCACTTCTAAGATTGTGATCTTTGTGGAATCAGACTGCCACATTTTTATCCCAAAAAGCAACTTTTGGTTTCTAATCACCAATATCTGAGTTACAAACCTTGTGCTTCATCACTGCCTACCCAAGGCTCCTTCAGAAACAGACATGGGAAAAAATAAAAACTCCAGTGTTCTACAAAGGAGTTCAAAACGTTGAACTTGTGTTTAAAACATTTTTCATAACCTGATAAAGGAGGAACTCTGAGTTATCATACCTAAACTATGAGAGTCTATGCCTAACAACCAAATTCTTTCTGCAGTGAATTTATGAGGTGGCTACTACTCCTTAGTGTAGGACTAACGATATTTCGTACTCCCTAATTACCCCTGCATCCCTTCAATAAATACAAGCACAGAATTCAAAGTGATTCTAGAATATACAAGACTTTTCTAATCCTTTAACCTGATAAAATCCTGAAAAAAACTATTTCTGTAAATCTCAGTCATTTTATACTTAATGATTTAAAAAAAAAAAATATTTACCAACCCTTCATTGAAAACATCTGCTTCCCCCTACCCCAAAAAACCCTCAGAAACACAATGTAGCTCCTATTTTGACTAAACTGGTATTACTTTGATTTGTAGTTATTTGAAACAAGTGTCTATTCCAGCTTCTCAGATCTATATTCTTTTAAAATTAGCCTGCAGTCAAGTATTAAATAATTGTTGTTGCTAGTTAACTAACACAGTATAGTTCTTTACACTCCAGTATCAGGGAGAAAATCTTATGGGGCCCGGCTGAGTCATGGGCTTCTAGTCTCTGAATGAACCCAGCTAACATCTTCCTGCCTCCCTCCCTTCCTTTTTCCCTCCCTCTTTCCTTTCCTCTTTTCCTTCATTACTTTTTTAGTTTTCGAGTCTCATAGGACATCTGCATACTGAATAGTATGAAGGAATTGTTGTATTTGTTTCTACTCACTTCTCTCTATTTTCATCTTCCCTGTGTGATCACAGTATCCACTGGAGACATTAAACTGACCCAGTCCCCAGCTTCCAGGGCATTTTCCACAGGATAGACAGTCACCATCAACTGCAAGGCCAGCTCAGGTGTAAGCACCAGCTACTTCAGCTGGTACCGACAGAAACCAGGAACGTCTGCAAAGCTCCTTGGTTATAGAATATCAAACCTGGCCTCTGGTGCCCCTGCTTGGCTGAGCGGTAGCAGGTCTGGGGCCGATTACTCTCTCATAATCAGCGGTGTGCAGGCTGAAGATGCTGCCATCTATTACTAACAGCCATTTCACCCACAGTGTTACAGACTGCAAGAAAAAACTGCTCTACTCCTCAGGGCCCAGCTGCTTCCCCCTTCAGAGCTGTGAGAGTCACAGTCCCTGTTCCCAGGGTTTGAGAGCATCTCACAGAGGCTCTAGGGCAATCTGTGTTTATTAAACTGTTGAAAACTGCTGGTCACCAGAGAACAGGGAAGAGTCAAGGTTTCAAGAATAAATAAATTGTCAAAAGGCTCTAATTTGGTGGCAGCATGTACAACATGAGAAAAATGCAGGTGTGATGCACTTCCTCACATCATTAATTGTCAGATCATTTGTTTCTTGGGAGTCTCTGAAGGAAACAAATGGTTTAATGTTTGGCTGGTGATAACTAACTGACTATGTCAAAGCTACTCAGAGGAAAGGCAAGGTAACACTTCTGAAAGATCACAGTCGCTGAAAACCCTATGGAGAAGAGTGCTACTGTGAACACGTGCTGTGCTGACACAAATCAGAATCAACTGGTTTGATGTTGGTTAGATCGTTTCTTAAGACTGTCTCCACACAGGGGAGAATGGAACTCACAGCATAACTTCCCTCTCATCACTTGATGAGGACAGGCCTTCGATCCTTTCGTTGCTTCAGCTAAATGATGTGTTTGATACCCTGAGTGAAGGACACCTGAATAAAAGTTGAGCCCTCTTTTCTTCCATTACGGATATTATTTTGGGATAAATATCCTAATTCCTGTATAAGCTGACAGAGTTATAAAAGAAAGGAAAGAGAAAGAAACTGAGAGTGAAAGAGAGCAAGAGAGGAGTGAGAAAGAGAGAGAAAAGCAAAGAGAAAGAGAAAGAAAGAAAAAGAGAGAGAGAAAGAGAGACAGAGAGAGGGAAAGAGAGAGCAGAAGGGAGGGAGAGGGAGGGAGGGAGGGAAGGAGAGAGTCAATGTAATAAGGCAAGAAATAGAAACAAAAATTATCGTTTGTTTTTGCTCACAGGAAACAAAATCATATGTGTAATAAATATTAAACTCTACAAAAGGTACTTCATAAAAATAGGTATTAAGCTAAGTCCCTGGAAACAAAGTCATTAGATAAAAGTCAAATATATTTCTACATAATAACACTAAAAATTGAGAACCAGAATTTATAATAACATTATAAACCAAGAAATTCTTACAGATAGATTAGCAAAAACACAGCAGAGTAATGAGAGAAGACTTAATAAATGGAGATTTCTCCCTGGAATTGTCTAAAACTAAAGTTTCAATGTTTCACTTAGTGGCAGTGGGAGCATATTACCCTTTAACTCGTCACTTGCATGTGCCTGAAAAGTATCACCGTATCTTCACACAAATAAGATTCATTTTATAGGTTTTTAGGAACTGTGCAACACTCTCTCCCCCTGCAGGTTATTTTCATAAGATCATTATGACAATTTCTCTAATTTGTCACCTTTAGTTTCCGTTTTGATCATATGAAGGCTTTACTTAAGGTAGATATTAAATTTATATAGTTTGAAATTTAAGTAAAATATGGCCCATGATATATTGACCATAGATTATACCTTTATCACACAATTAAGGTCAAAAGTGGTAATATTTTCAGACTATTTTCATGTACATAAGCAGGAAATTAATATATAAACAGCACGAAAAGAAATAAGCAGAATGATGTGATTTGCTGTAATATGAGATTATGGGTAAATGTGGCTGAAATACACTTCAGGAAAAGCCACAAGACATGTGTGGTATATGGATGAGAGTAATATATAAGAAAATTATTTTATTTAATTTTATTATTTCTGTAAGTTATATGAGATCTGATAACTAAGTTAGTAGACTCATCCTAGAAAAAGTACTACATATTTCATTGCTGAATATCACTAACTTCATCTTTGAAGTATCCCTTTTGGGAAGCTATGCACCTATGTCAGCCCCTAGTCCACCCTTCAGAGCAGTTTTGGAACTTTTTCTGAAATGACCATCAGAGCTACTGTTATATTACCCTTAATATCCTGAATGTCACCCAAATATCTTCCTTTTGAAATTTTTTATCTTCAGATAAATAAAGAAGTCATCTGGTGCTAGATCAGGTAAGCAGGGAGGAGTTCCAGCACAGTTATTTGATTAAAGCTAAAAACTCGCTCACAGACAACTATACACCTAAGGTGACAAATTTCCCACCATGCCACCGTGCACAATGGCCATTCCAGAAAAACTTCCAAAATTGCTTTGAAGGGTGGACTAGGTACTGTTGTCACTGGGTCGCTTTCCAAGGGAAGCACTTCAAAGGTGACCAAATGCTATTCAGCAATCAGGTATGTAGCATCTAGAACAATTAAGCTGGCAGACTTACTTGTCAGATCTCATACATGCACATGAATTATTTACATGGACATATTATCTGTGAAACAATATGAAACATGAAATCTGAGATCTTTTTCCACTTAACCTAAAGCTTCCTCAATGTTACAAATACACACCAGAACCTTTAAAATAATTATAATAAAAAAGGTTAAAGATGCAACAAATAATTGAAAAAGAAAGGGCAGATGGCACTGCTGCAAGACACTCAGACTGTGATTCAGAGCCTTGATATATCTCCAGCATTCTATCTAACAACGTTCCACTGCTATTCGTAAGGTTTTTACTGGATAGTTGTTTTTGTTTTTGCTTTTCCAGAAGCAGACTGTCAGGTCCTTCTTCCTTCTCCGTCTTAGTCTAGGAGCTTAGCTGAAATATATCTACCATGGGTGACCCTGCTGGTATCTGAATACCAGCGGTATAGTTTCCAGTATCACGATAACTAGCAAGTTTCCACAGTATGGCAAATTGACAGACAAATGTGGGCCCAGGAATCTATACTTAGAATATTATCTGTTATGGGTGGAATTCTGTATCCCTCAAAATGTACTCATCAAGTTCTTTGGGCCAGGATTCCTATGATTTTGTGACCATCCACTGTTTTGTCATTTGATAATTTACAATTATCAAATGTATTGTAAATGCTGTCTCTATGATTTAATGAAATGGATCAGTAGCAGTTATAATGATGACATTTGAAAGATTATATAACGTCTTCAGCCAATCTTTTTTGGTATATACAAGAGAGAAGTGAGCAGAGACAGATGGGTACATCATACCACCAAGAAACTAGTGTTGGAAGCAGACCATGTACATTAAACCTACATCAAAATGCTGGCAGACCAAAGAAATACTAGTGCATCATAAGGACCTTCCTCCAGTCAACAAAGACAGAAACTCTTTTACTGGAGATGACGCCTTAAACTTGGACTTGCAGCCTATGGGATTACAAGAGAAGAAATTTCTTTTGTTAAAGCCATCCACTGTGTCATTTCTTTTGCAACACTGCTAGATGATCCAGATAGTACCAAAAGATAAAAGCAAAGAGTTTTGGAAGTTTGTCTTTCTCCTTTTGAGGAAAGGGTAAAAAATCTCTTTAGCTGTGCAAAGAGTCATTGCATCTTGTTAGGACAAAGCATAAAGTTGTTTTCATGGATATTCAAATGTGTATAAAGTTTGCGTATGGATGCTGAGTAGCCAGAGGCATGAGAATTGTGTATTGTTAAGTATCTTCTCTCAGTTCAAAACTCCAGTTCCCGTAATCATCTTTGGTGTGCTAGGATGAGGACTCCTAAAACCAAGCCACACCAAACCCACTGCCATCAAGCTGATTCCGACTCATGACAACCCTATGGCACAAAGCAGAATTGTTCCATAGAGCTTCCAAGGAGCACTGGTGAATTTGAACTGCCAACCTCATGGTTAGCATGTGTTAGCACATAACTATTTCTCCATCCCAGTTTCCTTCTGAAAATAGTGGAGGATAGAACACTCCGAAATCATTTTATCAGAGCAGAACTATTTTTATAACAAACCAGACAAGACGATACAGGAAGAGAACACAACATATCTAAGTCTGTCCTGAGCATACACCTCCCCCACCCCCCAAAAATGCAACCTTCTTTTGGCTTTACTTTCTTGGTAGTATGAAATCCCCTTGTCTCTCTTCTTACTTCTCTCTTCTATATCTCTAAAGAGATAGACTCCGGCACGATTTAATCTTGTAAATTGAGTCTTGTCTCATTAACATAACTGTAGTTAATCATGTCTCATCAACATCATAGAGATAGGGTTTATAACACATAGGGAAATTACATCAAACGACAAAATGTTGCACAAAAACACAGTATTCTGAGTCACGGGCTAGCCAAATTGGTGCACGTATTTTGGGGAAACACAAGCCTGTTGGGTTAAGAGAGTTGTTATGAACTGCAGGGCCAATGAACACACGATGAATAACAGCTTAGTTCTGAACTCCTTGTTGTTGTTAGGTGTCACTGAGTCAGTTTCGACTCATAGCGACCCAATGCACAACAGAACAAAACACTACCCAGTCCTCTGACACATCCGCAATTATTCCCATGCTTAAGCCCCTTGTTGCAGCCACTGCATCAATCCATCTTACTGAGCGTCTTCCTCCTTTTCCTTGACCGTCCACTCTACCACACATGACATCCTTCTCCAGGGATTGACCCCTCCTGACAACATGTCCAAAGTGTGTAAGACACAGTCTTTCTGTCTTGGCTTCCAAGGAAACTTCTTCCAGAACAGATCTCTTTGTTCTTTCAGCAGTTCATGGTACATTCAATATTCTTCAACACCACAATTCAAAAACATCAGTCCTTCTGTCTTTCTTATTCACTGTCCAGCTTTTGCCTGAATATGATGTGATTGAAAATGCCATGGGTTGGGTCAGGTGTGCTTAGTCTTCAAGGTGATATCTTTACTTTTCAACAGTTTCAAGAGGTCATTTGCAGTGGATTTTTCCAGTGCAGTGCATCGATTTCTTGACTGCTGCTTCCATTGCCTTTAGTTGTGGAACCAACCAAATGAAATCCCTGACAACCTCCATTTATCTTGATGTTGCTTACTGGCGCAGTTGTGAAGATTTTTGTTTTCTTGATGTTGAGGTGAAACTCATACTGAGGGCTGTGGTCTTTGGCCTTCACCAGTAAGTGTTTCAAATTCTCTTCACACTGAGTAAGCAAGGTTGTGTCATCTGCATAACATAGGTTGTTAATGAGTCTTCTTCCAATCCCAATGCCCTCTTCTTCTTCATATAATCCAGGTTCTCAGATTATTTGCATGGCATACAGATTGAAAAGGTATGATGAAACTATACAATCCAGATGCACACTTTAACAGACTTTAAACTGTACAGCATCCTCCTACTTTGTTTGCATGGCTGCCTCTTGATTCATGTGCAGATTCTTCATGAGCACAATTTAGTGCTTTAAAATTCCTATTCTCTGCAACGTTATCCATAATTTGTGATGATGCACACAGTAGAATGACTTTGCAAAGTCAATGAAACACAAGAGAACATCTTTCTGGTATTCTTTGCTTTCAGCTAAAATCTATCTTTTCATGACATATCTGCACTAGCTCCAGACATCTCTCTTTGTTTTAGTAGAGTGGATCTGAGATCTTATAAGCTTCAAAACTTTTTCAGTGTACCCATTTTGGTTGAGCAATCACTCAGAAATTTTGTTATGCTTTGCCATCTTCCTCTGAAATAGCTGTCTGCAGGCTTCAGGTATCAAAAGAAAAATAATCTAATTAATTCACAGGTGTTTCCTTATATGAAAGAATAAAACAAGCCTTCCTAAGGAATTGAAATTATGCCTAGAAACTCATTCTCAATGTATTATGGAAGAAGTATGTATGCCCCGAAATTCTGAAGGCTTTTCCTTAGGGATACAACTCTGTGATGTCCTGGCCACTGGTGGCAATAATACGTAGCAGCATCAACTGTCTTCATGTCATTGATTATGAGAGTAAAATCTCTACCGGAACCACCGCCACTGAACCATGCTGGGACTCTGGAAGCCTGGTGGCTTTCTAATACACTAAGTTTCTATTTCTCATTGGGATCGGTTTCACAGGTTTTGGTGACTCTTTCTCCTGCAGCAATGCAGAAGACTGGGTCACATCACCGCCCATCTGAGATTTCATGAGATATACAAATGGCTTCACAAATACAGGGCCTATTTAGTACACATAAATAAGTGTACATGTTTAAACGATAAAAAAAATAGTACATATGGTGATGAATGGTCTTTGGAAAAAAATTCTCACAGGCATATATTTAGTATGGTAAGACCCTCTGCAACCCTGACTCCAGGTCCCACAGGAATTAGATTAAGAGTATCTTTGTCCTTCTTCCTTTTCTTTCCTGGTATGCAGAGTAGCAGAAGGTATGTGAGCTGAGACAGAGAGCCCATGTTGCTTAAAGTGCTCTGACCCCTCCACCCAACCTGTCTCTTCTCTCAGGAGATCCAATAATAGTAACTCTCAGAGACTGGTTCTATCTAGAGAAGACTGCAAAGCAAATTCAGTTAGAGTAGAAGCTACAGCAGAGTAATTCTTTTTCTATTCCCCCTCACAAGTTCTATTATTAGATGTGGTTAAATACAATTATAGTGCTTCCCCGGTGCATAGTGACAACTTAGGACGACCCAACCAGGGAAATGAATGAGTTCCCTCGGCCCGGTTCTAGCTATTCTGAGTGAAGAGGTTCCTTGATAGCTAGGGCAGTGGTGTGAGACTGAAGAATCATGACGACAAAGGAATAGAAAAAACAAACATTTAGCCAAAGAGGCATGAGGATGGAGGATCTGAGCCACGGTCTTACGCCTTATTTCTGCATTTCTAAGGAATTAAGCAGAGCGGTAGGATGTGATGGTGAGTGAGAGTCTCATTATCCGAACACAAACACAGCTCACTTCTTTTCTGTGGCACAAGTTATGCCAAGCAGTTTTGAAAGATGCTGTGTATAGGACACACCATGCTTCTTCTAGGAGCAGTCAACTCCATTGTCTCAAATAATTTTTCTGTGGAAAATCCCTCCAGTTATTCATTACCATTTGAACTACGTATTCTAGTGATTTGTTTTCACATCTCTCTGTCATGTATGCTCTCGTTCCCTCTTTATGAAAAAATGATCTATGTTCTACAATAGGAATTGCACACTGTCTCAACATAATTTCAAATAAAGCAAAAAACTGACATTTTATACATATGCCACGAGTAAATGAAAAAATTGCACTGGCATTTTGAAGCCTGGGAACTAGTGTACTGGCCATTGAAACAATAGACTTATTCATACCAACAATCAAGCAGATGCTCTAGTTCTGGTCAATATTTCATTCTGTTGTACAGATGGTAGCGTAAGTCAGATCCTACTCTACAGCAGCGACTGACCACAGCACTAGTTGTTTGGGGATTCTTGTGTTTTGTGCCTCAGTTAGGAAACACTGCACCAATTTCTGGAATATCAGGAACACCTAAATCTAGGACAAGGCACTTTATATAGACATCACCCACAGGTGCTCCGTCACTATGTTTTCAGCTTGACTTTCCCATGAGAAAGTAAAGAAAATCCATTAGCTACCAATTTTCCATTCATTTCTTCTCAGCTTTACTGTTTGTCTTTGGTGGAATATACCACTGGAATCGTAAGTGCTTTGAGGCAACACTAACATGTATCTGTTAAGGTGTGTGAAGTGTGTTCTGTATTAGCAAGGAGAGATAAAAGATATATATTAAAGAGGAAAAAAAAGTTACCATCTAGTCAATGCTAACATGTTGTGCCAATTTGATTATAAATTCATCATTATCTTAATAGGATAAGGATGAGCTTTATATATATAAACATATATCAAAATCAACCTGTTGATCTTTTTTTACTCCAACAGAAACAGTGGTGATGTCTTCATTATCTAGCACTGCTGTAACTGAAATACCACAGGTACATTTCTTTACCGAACCAAAATTCAGTCTGTCGCCATCTACGGTATAACATGTCCATTGCCTTCAAGTCAATACCAACTCATGCTTACCCTACAGGACAGAGTAGAAATGCTCCATAGTTTCCAAGGAGCTCCTGGAGGATTTGAACTGCAGAATTTCTGATCAGCATGAGTAGCACTTAACCACTCCACCATCAGGGTTTCCTCTACCAGTCTGGGAGGTTATAAATCTGAATTCAGAGCACCAGCTCTAGGGAAAAGCTTTCTCTCTCTGTAGGCTCTGGAGGAAGGGCCTTGTCATCAATTTTTCTCTGCACGAGTAACTTCTCAGACAGGGACTCGGGGTCTGAAGGATACTTTCGAGAAGAACTTCCTGGCCTACGCTCTATTAATTTGCATATCTCTTCTGCAGAAACCACAAGCCTCTCAGAATTACACTTAAGAGGTGTTCAATACAAGAAGAGATGTGTTTAGCCTGTGACAAGGCTCAGTCGACACAATGGATTTTCAGGCTCAACTTTTAAGCCTCCTGCTAGTCAGTGTCACAGGTAACAAAGAGACAAATTCTTCAACACAGGATGTTCTTTCTCATAGATATTTGAGTTTAAGACCAAATTGTTTTAAAGTCTTAGAGTAAATCTCTATTCTGAGTGGTATGAAGGCTTTGTTTTATCTCTGTTTCCACTAACTGCTCCTACTTTTCATCTTTCTTTTGATCTAGTCTCCAGTGGACAGACTGTGATGACCCAGTCTCCAGCTTCCAGGGCATTTTCTCCAGGAGAAACAGTCACCATCAACTGTGAGGCCAGCACAAGTATAAGCACAAATAGATTGCACTGGTACCAACAGAAGCCAGGAGCCCCGCCAAAGCTCCTCGTTTATAGAACATCAACCCTGGCCTCTGGGGTCCCTTCCCGGTTCAGTGGCAGTGGGTCTGGGACTGATTACTCTCTCACAATCAGCAACATCAGGGAGGAAGACGCTGCCATCTACTACTGTGAGCAGACAAACAGCAGTCAATTCACACAGTGGTACAGCCCGCATCCAAAACCTCTTTGACTTCCCAGAGCCCAGCTGCTTCCTCTTCAAAAGCTTTAAGAGTCCTTGCTATAATTTATTGTACTGGGGTAAAGAGATGAGGATCTTAGGCAAAATATTTAAGAAGACTCCAGAAAAACTGGCATTAAGAAAATAATTTATGTCCCTTTCACAGATTACCCTTTGGACTATAAGTCACTAAACTCTGAAAATATCACTTAAAACTTTTAAGGTCAACACAGAATATTCAGAAATTGGAACACTTATCCATTACTCGTGGGAATGCAAAAATGTTGCAGCCATGTGGAAAACAGTATGGCGGTTCCTCAAAAACACTAAAAATAGAATAATTATTGGACCCAGCAATTTCAGGGTAGGTCGATATCTAAAAAGACTGGAGAGTAGAAATTCACACCTGTACACCAATATTCATGATAGCACTCTTCACAATAACCACAATCATTGTTGAGATTAAATCCATTATTTTAGACACAGTGTCAGTCCATCTCACTGAGGGTCTTCCTCTTTTTGGATTACCTTCTATTCTACCGAGCTTGATGTTCTGCTGCAGGAATTAATCCCTCCTGATGACATGTCCAAAGTATGTTGGATATAGTCTATCCATCCTTTCTTCTAAGGAACATTCTTGTTTCTACTTCTTCCAAGACAGCTTTGTTCTTCTGGCAGTCCACGGTATATTCAACATTCTCCATCAACACCACAATTTAAATGCACTAATTCTTCATTGATCTTCCTTACTTACTGCCCAGCTTTCATATGCACAGGAAGTGAACCAAACAACAGCTTAGTCTAACTAGTAAAGAATATCTGTCTTTGGCATTCTGTATTTTAAGGTCTATCTATATGAGATCAAACTGACAGCTGCAACTTGAAATATTTGACAGGAAACTTACGGGGCAGTGAGTTTATTTTAATAGAGGTAAGGCTGGAATGGTTTAAGACTTACGAGGATACTGGGGTGGGATTAACGCCCTTTGCACTGAGGAAGGATGTAAATTAACGATAGCTGTAGGATAGAATGCTATGATTTGAATTTTTTGTTTGTTTAAAAAAAAGATATGCTGATGTGCTAACACCTAGTACCTGTGAATGCAAACTTGTTTGGGAAGAGGGTATTTGAAGATGTTATTCCTAAAATTAACAAAAGGCCGTATTAAAGGAGGGAGTATTCCGATCCAGTATAGGTGATGTCCTTAAAAACAGAGAGGAGACACAAACATAAATACGAAGTGATGACGATCAGGTCATAACAGAGGCAGAGATTGGAATGAGACATCTAGAAACCAGGGAATGCCCAGGATTTTGGAGGATGACTAGAAGCTAGAGTCAAACAAGAGTCTCCAGAGGGTGTGTGGCCTGGAAGATACCTTGATTTCATGCTTCTAGCCTCCAGAAATCTTAGACTACACATTTCTTCTGTTTGAAGCCATTCATTTTGAGTTACTTCTTTACACTAATGTTTGGGGCTGTGGTCAGGGGGTCAAATTGTTCCCCATCTTCTTCTCTGGAATACTCTCAAGAATCAGTTACCTAGAGACCACTGCCTAATAATGAGTGCAGATTACTTTCCCTTCAGTCACTGGCCTTTTATCTGCTTCTTTCTTCCTTCACTCAGACTTGCAGGAGAGGACAAAGCTTGGAGAATCCTTCAGCTCTGATCTTGGTGGTGGGTAAAGTACTAAGGCTTCAGATGAGAATTCACTACTTTCATCACCTAGGAATCTCTCAGCCCTGTAAGTATTAGTAATCAATCATGAAAGCATATATTAGTGTTTTCATGTACTACAATGGCATAATAAATTTAAATTAAACCAAAATACTTTTAATTTGATATTAATTTCCAACCTGAGAAACAGGGAAGCAATTGCTGATGCTTAGACTGTGAACACTGTCGAATGAACAAAATAAAAGCTTAGAGGTAGACATTGCAATGAAGCATAACAATATAGCATTAGTAGAATTCTTCAGGTAATCTGAAATCTCTGTTTTTCAAACCTGCAACAAACAATGAAAACAAAATATGTAAGCATAGAAATAGAAACTAAATATAGAGAAGTAGTAAGAAAAACTATTTTGAAAATCATTTTCCTCCAAAATGAAGAGGCAGAGATAGGAAACATAAGCAAGCATTTCATATTATATTTAAATCACGAAGCTTATTTCATTTTCTTGAACGACCTTTTCAATTTACCAGCAATCACAGTAGAAGAACTAAAACGCCGTTATACACATTTAACATTACATTCAAACTGACACTAAACTCATTTTTTGAAAACTTAAATCTTTTTTAAAAAAATTATCCTGAGAATCATCAGGTCTAGATGTACTAAAATTTATTTATTTTTATTATGATTGAACAAAAATATACATTCCCACATAAATTTACATGCACCTATATGTAGCTCCCACTGTGTACTAAAATTTATACTTCAAAATAATTTATCGGAAAGTGATTCAAATGTGATCACAGCCTATAAAATACCCTCAACAGCTCCAATAACAGTTGAATCAGCACAAAGATCCTTCACAAAATTAAAAATTACCAAAAATTCTTTACAATCTTGCATTAGCTAACAAGAAATGACAGGACATTCAATTATATGAAATGAAAACAAATTTGTTAAAGTAAGTAAAATATTTGATGGCATAGAAAATTAATTTTCAAAACAGAAACCATGGAAATCTTATAATCAAAGTCTCACATTAATAATCATTTTGTAGTCTGCATATAAATATTTACTGCATCAACTCGATGGCACTAGGTTTGGGTTTATATGACACCAAATATTATGTTCTGTGGCTGTTGTAACTTTCTGTTCTTACTCCTATTACAATTACATGTTAAAATTGATGAAATATTTTTAAAGGGAGAAGTGTTCCATACTTCCAAGGATGCTTTTTCCTGCTCTTTGACCAAGGAGCCTAGCATTTTTCTTATACACTGGAGCCCAGAAACTTTGAAGCTCCATCTTTTTTCTATTGAGATGAGCGAGACACCTGCAAATTTGAACAATGGGAGCTTCTTGCAAATGTTGTCTATTTTGCCAGCAACAGATGCCCTTCCTGCTTGCATTACTATTCGTCCCTTCTAGGGAGATGCAACTGAATAAGCAGAGTATTATTATTAAGGGAAGTAAAGAGGTTTATCTTAATTCCCTTTCAAATGACCATGTAATCTCATTTCTTACTCTTATCTCTGTTATCTTAGGGTTTAGCTTTAATTCTCAGTTTTACACATCCAAACTCTGCAGATACTTTTGAAAAAATTTAGATAAATACAACACAAATAAAATCACATTTAGGTTCTATCCGGATCAACTGGAAAGCCAAATTCACTTCAGAGCAAATAAAACATAATAAAAACATGAAAACAAGTTTAATAGTGGTAAGAAATTATGGCTGAATAGATTTAAAATTTGTGTTATATAAAAAATATGCAGCTGAGTCATCAGGACTGAAGTTTGCATCTGGCAGTGTTAAAGAGCCAGCACTTAGATACCTGGATTTAAAAGTGAGTGAAGTAACAGGACAGAATACCGGATGTGGGTCACAGAAAGAGTGATGTTTGGTCATGCAAGGAAAATTGACATAGAATCTACCACTGGCAGGCTACTGAGGATCAGAACAGCAAGAAGTAACACTGAGTCCTAAAGAATAATGAGGACAACATAGGCAAAAATGTCAAAGATGTTAAAGTTTAGCTATAACTCTGTAAACTCATATAGCTAGGGAGACAATACCATACACAGCTCAGGCATGAAATTTCATGCCCTCTGCCACTGGAACACTGTCTCCATGTATTGCCCTTACCGTTAAAAAACAAAAACAAAACCACAACCACTGTGTTGATTCCAACTCATAGCGGCCTATCCCGAAACTAAAACCAAACCCATTGCCATTGAGCCAGGTCCTGACTCACAGAGACCCTAGAAATCACAGTAGAACTGCGCCATAGAGTTTCCCAGGTGCACCTGGCAGACCTGAATGGCCAGCCTCTGGTTAACAGATGTAGCACTTAACCACATAGTCATCCCAACTCTTCCTCAAGCCACAAGTCTAAGGAAAATTCAAGCGATAGGCATGAGAACATCACCTACATTAGGTGTGTGCAGAGGTCCGCCATCAGCTTTTGTAGACAAAGTCACAAACTTCTGTAAATGACAGGCTGAGGCATCTCACCCGTGACATGTTTTTTAGCCTATTACCCCTGACAATATTTTGCTTCCTAATTAAATTTTCCTCAAAAAAGATACCCCCTCCCGCCTGATATGAGGATTAAGGAAGATAGATGCCTTCTAAGAGGGGCTTCACAACCCCCTCGGTTCCTGAGATTATATTGGGAAAATCTGACCAGGAACTTCTGGGGAAAAGAGATCAAAGGAATGGATTTCAATACAGCATGCTTAATAGCACTGAGGCCTGCCCAGCCTCGCTGACTTCCCCCTAATTGCGTTCCCCTCTCCCTTTTCTCCACAAACACACGTTTACAAAGTAACCCTTGAAAGGCTTTCCAAGGACAATTCTCCACACAGCCATTAAAACTACACAAGCATCTCACTCCCTACAGCAGAAAGAATAAACAAACTTCTAGGTTCATTATAGCTGATATGGCAAACTGATAAACACTAAAGAAACATCTTTCTTAAAGCAGCTGGACTTGATTAGAGGATGGCAGACACTATTTACACAGGAAGATATAAATAAGAACTTAGAGAAACAAATGTAGACAGCCAAATGGTGAAGCCTTGAGGAGTTTACCCTTCTGTACTTTACACTTTGAGGTACAAATGAAATCATTAATTGGGTTCACTGACATTTATCACCACGAACACCTGCTTCAGACCATTATCCAAAAAACCTTGGAAATTAACTAGAGAAAGAAGACCACGAGGAGTCAGTTTCCTGTTAGCCAATAATGATGGGTCAATTTCTTGTTAACCAATAGTTTATATGATGAAGAAAATAGGGTGAACACTACGTCACCTCACCTATAAAAAATGAAGACAGACAGCTCTTTTCTCTCTCTTGGTCGGGCTGCCTTAAACCAAAAACTCTTTCCTGTCTCTCTTATTCATCTCCCACTGCGCCTCTCCCTCCCTCCGTGCGGGACCTGAAAAGTGTTGGGACCGGCTCCCGGCAGGTGTGGACCCCTCACTGTATCGGCTCTGTCGTGTTTCCTCTTGTTATACTAACCACTAGAATGTTTGTTTTCTTTATTTCAGATTTTTGTTCTTTTTAACACAAGTCGGTTACCAAATTACAAATTAAAGGGCTCTCTCCGACTATTTGTTGGCCACTATTTGACTTAACCACTGCTCAATTTTCACATGAAATTCCAAGTTTTTTTTAATAGCCTGAAGGATTAGAGACTGTCCTACCTGAAGTTTTAAGTAGTTGATGTTGCTTTAAGTCAATTATGACTCTTGGCCATACCTTAGTCTGCAGAGTACAGCTGCTCCAGAAGATTTTAAGGCTATAACCTTTGGTAAGTATATCATCAAGCCTTTTCCTATTGACAATGGTTTAAGAGCTTGGCTTCTAACCAAAAAGGGAGCATGTTGAACTCAGCAGCTGCTCCTTGGAAGCCCTACGGGGCAGCTCTGCTCTGTGCTGTGTGTTCATTACAAGTCAGAATTGACTCAGCTGCAAGGCCTTTGGTTTGCTCTTCATGTGAGCATCTGGTATATAAGGGCACTGACCTATGGGGTCACTATGAGTCAGAACTAACTCAAAGGCACTGAGTTTTCTTGGATCCATGAGAACGGAACAATAATACTAAAGTAATACCCGTGCTCTGATGTCATCATTCCCGGCATATTCCAGGTTCACACTGTTGTTGTCCCAAAACCACTACCTGCAGTGGGCAGCATGATTAGAAAACTTGCTTCATGTAGGATTTTAAAACTTGCTGGATTCTAATTAACCCTTAAGGTACGCCTGAAATTGTACTTGGCTATGCATAGTACACGTGAGAGTGAATGTGAACACTGGCATTTCTCAGTTTTCAGTCGCTACTGAAACTCTTTCTTGCCTAATCTCTCTAATGATTTCTGAAATATAAATTGACATTATTTGTCTGTAATTTGATTAGCCTAAAAGCTGTTTTTTGTGCCAACTAGTCAGATCATGGATTACATTATACAGTCATTAAAATTAACACTTAATTTTTACTAATAGTTATCAAGTCTTCTCTGAATAAGATTTAAAGCCTAAAGCTTTAGTGAATAATTTGGCCAGGAAATACTACATCAGGATACCCTCTTTATTTCCTCTTATACAAAGTCTGACAAATGACTTCATGAGCACATTCTAGAAATAAAAAGAAAGAAAGAAGGAAAGAAAAAGAACATCCTAGTGGTTATTATAACAAGAAGAAATAGAAGATAGGGCAGGTTTTGCCAAAGTGAAAAAAGAGTACATGTTTAGGGGTCCACAACTAGTAAAAGTGGTGTTCTCCTGTTGCATGCTATTGGATTGGGGAAGAGCTGTGAGGCCTGTGGGGCAATTTGTGATGACTATGTGGATGTGCTTAGAGGGAGAGTGAAGTCTGTCTTTCTTGCTGTAATTTGAAACCGAAACTGGCCCCATCTTGGGCTTTAGAATTGTGTTTCTTGAAGGAGGGAATGATGGGTGTGACAAAGGACAGAGACTTAGGCCAGTGAATTGACCTCTGCTTCCAAGTGACATTGTTCACATCTGGGTAATGTCAATGAAAGCTGTTAGAGCCTCTGCCATATGAAGTGTGTCATACACAGCTTTGGAGGAAGCAGAAACTACAGAAACGCACAAACAGGAAAAGAAAGTTAATATGCGTGTGCATTTGAAAGCTTTCAAATAAATACCAAAGGGTCCCCCAGTTTCACATACTGAGTGTTTTCAGTAGCAGCTGAGGCAATCCCACTGAGGACGTTGGGAGGTTTTTGTAACAGAAGGTATCACTGTGAGAGGCCAATCTTCATCTTGTTGACAGAAGTAATATGCGACATCCTCAGATTGTACATTACTGATTTTCAGGGTAAAATCTATGTTATATCCACTGCCACTGAACCGGGAGGGAACCCCAGACATGAGGGTGGTAGCATACTTGACAATGAGCTTAGGCACTTCTCCTGGTTTCTGTTGATACCAGTGGATATCATCATCAATGTTTGGGCTGGCTTTGCAAGTGATGGCAGCACTGTCTCCTGGAGTCACTGAGAGGAATGCTGGGGACTGTGTGAGTAATATACCGGCCCCGGTATCTATTTAGAGAAGAAAATACAGAAGAAAAATAAAAATCATTACTTTTGGAGACAATGAAAAGCATCAACATTTATCAAAAACTGACATTATTTTTTGAGATTCAGAGAACTTGAAAGTCTTGAAGAAGAGCAAGCATTTGTCTCACCAGAGATCCAGAGGAGCAGGAAGCAGAGTAGCTGAGCCTGGGACCCCATAGCCTTGGCCCTGGCCTTCAGATGGTGGTCAGTCTCTAAAGCAGTGGACCAACACACATTATATAATTTCAGAGAGGTTTGGGGGCTTATATGCAAATCCTGTGGTCCATGGTAAGTGCAGTACATGGAGGCAGTGTATAAATGCCAGAGCATGTGAAACTTCCTGACTGAGCTGTGCATGGTCTTATCTTACCGCTGTGTGAATTTAACAGGGTTGTAAGTAAATTTAACATCCCGGGGATTTTTGCCTGTTCCTACCTTTGTTTTTCTTCACCCAGAATTTTCTTCTCATTATTCTTCAGGAATCACTGTTGCATTCTGCTCTTCTCACCCTCAGTAGCCTCCCAGCAGTCGATTCCATGTTGATTTTCCTGACATCACCAAACGTCACTGCCTCTGTAACCAGCATCCAGTATTCTGTCATTTTACTTCACTCGTGTTCAGATCCAGGTATCCGAGTGTTTGCTCTTTTAACACTGCTCCCACCTGCAAACTTCAGTCCTGATGACTCAGCTGCATTTGGAAATGTCGTGCAGATTTTTTATTCTATTCAACCGTAGTTTCTTACCATTATTGAACTTGTTTTCATGTTTTTAATTTGATTTATTTGGTTTGAAGTGAAGTTGGATTCCCAGTTGATCTGGATGCAGCCTAAAGTGATTTCATTTATATAGCAGAAATCTACATTTTTAAAAAGTACACGCAAGGGTTCAAGGTAGAAAACTAAAAATTAAAGCTAAACTTCATGACAGAAGAGATGAGGAATGAGAAATGAGATTATATGGTCATTTGAAAGGAAATCAAGATAACCCCAATTCTTTTCCATGGTAATAAAACTCAGCTTATTGAGTTCCATCTCACTAGAAGAGAATGAGAATAATGGAGGGGACACCGGCATTTCTTGCTGATAAAATAGCATTTGCAAGAATCTCCCGCTGTTCGACTTTGCAGGTGTCTAGCACATCTCAGTAGAAAACAAATCCAGCTATAATATTTCTGGGCCCCAGCGCAAAAAAAAAAAAAAATGCCAGGCTCCTTGCTCAAAGAGTGGGAAAAATGTCATTAAAGGTATGTAACACTTCTCCCTTTAAAAATACTGTATCAATTTTAAAATGCAATTTTAATAGCAGTAACAATAGAAAGTTACAACAATCACAAAACATAAAATTTGGTCTCATAATTTTGTCGAATATAGCTAGAATACATAATAATCATTATTAATGTGAACCTGATTATAAGATTTTCATGGCTTTCTGTTTTTAAAATTAATCTATTATATCATCAAAATTTTTACTTTAAAAAGCTTCATTTTCACTTCATGTAATTGAAAATGCTGCCCTTCTTTCCTGGCCAATGCAAGATTATGAACAGTTCTTGGTAATCTTTAATTTTGTGAAGGATCTTTCTGCTGATGCAATTCTTTCTAGAAATACTGAGAGTATTTTATGGGCTATGACCACGCTGGAATAACTTTCTGATAAATTACTATGAGCATAACTTTTAGTACATCTGAACTTCATGATGCTTTGGACAATTTTTCTAAACAGATTTAAGTTTTCATAAAAATAGTTTTTGTGTACGTTTGAATTTGATTTTATATGTAACGATAGAACATTATTTCTTCCTCTGAGATTGCTGGTAACTTGTGACGGTTGTTCAAGAACCCGAAACAAGCTTCATGGTTTGTGTATAATTTGACATGCCTGCTTAAGTTGTCTATCACTACCTCTTCAATTCCAAAGGAAATGATTTTCAAAACAGTCTTCCTCACTATTAATTGCTAAGAAGATATACGAAAATAGTGTTCTTTTCTATTTAATGTAACACCCTTCAAGTACAACTTCTATTTCTATGCCTAGTATTTTGTTTTCATTGTTGTTGCAGGTTTCAAAACCATAGATTTCAAATTACCTGGAGAATTCTATTAACCATATTGTTATGCTTTATTGCACTGTCCATATGCATGCTTTCATTTTGTAATGATTTATTGACAGTGTTTACAGTTTGAGCACCAGCAATTACTTCCCTGGTGCTCAAGCTGGAAAGTTAGTATCAAACTAAAGGCATTTTGCTTTAATTTCAATTCATTAAACCATTCTTGTAAAATGAAAATATGGATACAAGGAGTCATGATTTGATAGTTACGACTTAGAGGGCAGAGAGGTCCCTAGATTGTGAAAGTGGTGAATTCTCATCAGCAGCCTTAGTACTCTACAGGTGAGACCAGAGCTGAAGGGATCTCTGAACTTTGTCCTCTGCTAGGACTCTGAGTGGAGGAGAAAGTAACATGGTAGGTAAAAGGCCACTGATTGAGGGGAAGGTGATCCACACTCTTTATTAGGCAATGTCTCTAGGTGACTGACTCTTGACAGTATTCCAGAAAAGAAGATGTGGGACAATTTGAACCCCTGACCACAGCTCCAGACGCTGTCTTCTGCTGTCATCCCGCTGTATTAGTGTAAGGAAGTCACTCAATGCAGATAGCTTCATATGAAAGCACTGTATAGTCTAACAGTTCGGAAGGATAGAACTGTGACATCACGGTTTCTGCTTCATCACACTCCCTGTGGCAATCCTTGTTTGCCTCTTTGAGCTTCTGGTGGTTCCTGAAAATCCTTAGCATTCCTTGGCTTGTAGATGTATCATTCCAGTCTCTGCTGCCTTCATCTCATGCACATCATCCCCTTATATTTGTGTTTGGGTCTCCTCTCTGTTTTTTAAGGACACTGACCATACTGGATCAGCATCCACCCTCCTCTAATATAACCTCATGTTAGCTTTGTGCATAATGTCTTCAAAGATCGTATTTACAAACAAGTTTGCATTCACAGGTAACTTGTTGTGACCTACCTAAAACCCACTGCCATCGAGTCAGGACCGACTCATAGTGACCCTAACATCAATATATCTTTTTTTGAAAAACAATTCAATTCACAAATTTCTACCCCATGGCCACCCATTAATTTATGTCCTCCCGGTAAGGAAAATACATTCACTGTACCTCAACATACCTGGAAGTCTTAAGCAATTCCAGAATTACCTCTAAATTTCATCTTCTAAATCACCTAAATCAAATGCAAATAGGATTCTGGGTGTATTCTATCCTAGGACAAAACTATCCTCCACGTGAGGACCTGTAAAACTTAGACAATAAGTTATCTGCTTCCAAAACACAGTGATGAGACAGGCATAGGCTAGACATTTTCCCGTTCTGCAAGATGTTAGAAGCAGGGCAGGGAGGAGGCAAGAAAAAGGGCTCTAGTTAGCAAATATATATGAAATCCAGCAGAGTGAATTTTGTTAGATTGCAATACCTCAGAATATCTGTTCTCTGGGCTCACTGGGCAGTGGCCCTCTCCTCCTGGCAGGATGAGGGCTTCGTCATCAGGAACCAAGGAGGCAGCGACTCTGCTCTCAGCCACTGATGGTAATAACATGCCTGCATGTTCTGAATGAATCTTGTAGTCAATGCACCCAGCTTCTTCTTCTTCTTCTTTTTTCTAGGATTACATAGGTTCATGACCAGGTGGTGCTGTTGGTCCATTTCCTGCTTGTAGAACTCATCTATCAGGTTTTCCTTCTTTCTTGAAATCAGAATAGCTGTGATTAAATTATCCTTTTTTTTTTTTCCTGTCGACGGCACTTGGCTTGGCTTGGCTGTCTTCCACAAAACATCAAAAATCACAGCATTAAAAATTAAGCAAACCTGGGTATAAACTGAGTAAAACACAAAAACTGACATTTTCCAGAATTGGTCTTATAGTGAGGAGGTCTACCTTAGGGGCAAGAGAAATCTGTGTTGCCTAAGAATCTAGTCCTGATGGTGTTGGGTGTTGAAATCAGGGGAGATCTGGGAAATAGAAATTAGGTTGATTCTCATTATTCACAGTAATTATATTCTGTGAAGTCACTGCAAACAGTGATTTAGCAAATACTGAATAACTGCTCCTGGAGGAATACAAAGTTTGTATGTGCCTCTGCTTAAAGGTACTTTGATATATATTGTTGGGTCATTCACGTTGCACTCAAGCCAGTAACAGTGTAAGTGGTGCTTGAATGAAGTTTACCTAACACATTTACTTTCTTCTTAAGGCACATCACAGCCTTCTTGAGCTTAGAAACACTAGACAGCATTTTAAAACTATGCTTAGCATACACTCTAAACAGCAAAATTGCCAAGGAAAAAAATGCAAAAAAAAAGAACCTGGCAAAAAATCAACAACAACTATAAAACAGGATGCTTGTTCACTGAATGAGAGCTGAAACAAGAATACAGAGTCCTCACCTGGGAATATGCATGATAGAGAAAGGAAATTTGTGCCCCAAATCCATGAATAAACTGTGAAACTGTGGGTGTTATTGATTGAGAATAACAACAATAAAAAGAAGATTGAAAAAACAGCTGTGGCATCATCTCTAACTGATGGCAATGGACCTTAGAAGTGTCAGAGGGTTTTTTAGACAACCAGGCCTTTCTTCTGAAGTACCCCTGGGTGGAACTGATTACTATGCATTCTGCATATAAATATTTGCTGTATTAAATTAAATTATGACATCAAATAATTATGTTTTATGATTGTTGTCATTTTCTGCTGTTATTCCTGTTACAATTACATTTGAAAATTGAAAACTGTTTTTAATGGGAGAAGAGTTATATAGATGTAATGGCACTTTTTCCCACTCTTTGAACAAGGACCCCGACATTTCTTTTTTTCTCTGAGGCCCAGAGATTTTGTAGCTAGGCCTGTTTTCTAGTAAGATGGACTAGAAACCTCCAGGGTTGAACTATGGGAGTTCCTTGCAAATGCTGGCTATTTTCTCGGAAAAAGATGTCCATCCCGCCTCCTTTATTATCAATCCCTTCTAGGGAGATGGAACTGGATAAGCAGTTTTATTATTGTTATTATTCCATTTCAAAAGATGATGTAATCTGACTTCTCACTCCTCATCTTTTCTATCATGAAGTTTAGTTTAATTCTAAGTGTTCTACATGCACTCTATATGTATTTTATAAAACTGTAGATTTACATTAAATAAATAAAAAGATGTTAGGCTCTATACAGGTCAACTGGACAGCCAAATTGACTTCAGACCAAAGAAAACAATAAAAACATGAAAAGAAATTCAATAGTAATAAGAAACTGCGGTTAAGTGGAATTAAAATTTGTATTATTATACTAAAATAATGCAGCTGAGTCATCAGGACTGAGGTTTACAGCTAAGAGCAGTGTTAAAGAGCCACAGCTTTGATTTCTAGATTCAAATACAAGTAAAGTAAATGGACAGAATACTGCACGCGGGGTACAGCAGGAGTGACTTTTGGTGATGTCAGGAAAATTCACATGGAATCTACCACTGGCAGTGTCATGGGTTGAACTGTGTTCCCTAAAAACTGTAACAATTTGTCTACGCCATAATTCCTGATACTGTGTGATATTCATCCGGGTTGGAATTCCTGCCTTTATGATGCTGATAGGGTAGCTGGGCAACAGTTCTGCTGGTGCGGCAAGATTCCACGTGTAGAGTTTTATTGGGCCTTGGGGGAGTCTCTTGAGGTACAAAGGTGAGGAGCTAGCAGAGACATTTGAGGACCTCGTACCATCAAAAAGGAGTGCTGGAGGCTGAGCGTGTCCTTTGGAATGGACTGGGGTCCCCGCACCTCAGAAGCTTCCAGCCCAGGGGAAGACTGACAAGAAGGCCCTTCCTACAGAGCCAGCAGAGACAGCCTTCCCCTGGAGCTGAGACCCTGAACTTGGACTTACCTTAGCGGAATGTGACAAATAAAATTTTCAGTTTTGAAGCCATCCACTTATAGTATCTCTGTTAAAGCAGCACTAAGTGACTAAAACAGGCAGGCTGCTGACGATCAGAAAACCAGGAGGTAACACTGGATCCCAAAGGACAATGAGGAGAAAAGTCTGAGTGCAGAAAAGAAAAGGAAGGGCAATCAAAAATCCACAGCAAGTTCAAGTTTAGTTGTCAAGCCAAGTTTAATTACGACTCTTAAATTCACATAGCTGTGAAGATACCACCAGGTGCAGCTCAGGCATGAAATTTTGGGGGCTCTGCCATTTAGACACTGCCTCCAGGTATTGCACTTACCACAGACCATAAAATTTGCATGGAACCCTCCAAACCTCTCTGAAACCATATAATGAGTGTTGTCCCACTGCTTTAGAAACTAACCACCTTCTGAAAGCCAGGGCCAAGGCTATGTGGTCCCAGGCTCAGCTACTCTGCTTCCTGCTCCTCTGGATCTCTGGTAAAAGAAATTCTTGCTCTTCCTCATGACTTTCAAATTCTCTGAATCTCAAAAAAAAAAAAGTTAGATTTTGATAAGTTATTGATGCTTTTTATTTTCTCCAAAAGTAATGATTTTTATTTTTCTTCTGTATTTTCCTCTCTAAATAGATACCAGGGCTGATATAGTACTCAAGCAGTCCCCAGCATTCCTCTCAGTGACTCCAGGAGACAGTGCTGCCATCACTTGCAAAGCCAGTCAAGACATTGATGGTGACATCCATTGGTATCAATAGAAACCAGGAGAAGTTCCTAAGCTCATTGTCAAGTATGCTACCACCCTCATGTCTGGGGTCCCCTCCTGGTTCAGTGGCAGTGGATATAACATAGATTTAACCATGCAAATCACTAATGTACAATCTGAGGATGTCACATATTACTTCTGTCAGCAAGATGAAGCTTGGCCTCTCACACTGATACACTGTGTTACAAAAACCTTCCAGTGTTCTCAGCGAGATTACCTCAGCTGCTACTGAAAATGCTCAGTATGTGAAACCAGGCAACCAACCCTTCAGTATTTATCTGAAAGCTTTAAGTACACACACGTAATAACTGTCTTTTCCTGTTTGTGCGTTACTGTAGTTTCAGCTCGCCCCAGAGCTGTGTATGACACAGTTCGCATGGTGGAGACTCTAACAGCTTTCAGTGACATTGCCCAGTTGTGCACAATCTCATCTTGAAGCAGAGATCAATTCTCTAGGTCAAGTCTCTGTCCCTTGCCACTCACATCATTCCATCCTCCAAAAAACATACTCCCAAAGCTAAAGATGGAGCCAGTTTAGGTTCCAGATTACAGCAGTAAAAGCAAACTTCCCTCTCCCTTTGAGTATCTCCAAACTCATCCACGTGGTCATCTCAACTCTTCCCTAAGCCAACAATGTGAACGAAATGCAAGTAATAGATGTGAGAACATCATTTATGCTGGTTCTGGACCTGTGAATATAGACTCTCTTCGTACTGTGCAGAATTTGTCTGACCCTGCTTCCTCTTGTTATAAAGACCGTTGGAATGTTTTTCTTTTTCTTACAATTTTTTTTCAGCTTTTGTTCTTTTTGATACAACTCAGTTACATAGCCACAAATTAGAGAACTCTCTGGTACTGTTTGCTGTTAGTGGGCTTAACCCCTTTCTCCACTGCTCAATTGTCACGTGAAACCCCAAGTATTTTTTAATAATCTAAGGGATTAAAGATTACCCTCTGTAAAAATTCAGGTGGTTGATGTTGCCCTTGAGTTAATTCTGACTTTTGGTCATACCTTTGTGTGCAGAGTAGAACTGTTTAATAAGATTTTAAGGCTATGACTTTCGGTGAGTGTATCACTAAGGCTTGCCCTGTTTGCTCAGTGTTTCAGAGCTTGGCATGTAGCCAAAAGGTAGGCATGTTAAATCCATCAGCGGCTCCTTGGAAGCCGTATGGGACAGTTCCAGTTCATACTATGTGTTTATTTTGAGTCAGAATTGACTCAACAGCAGGGACTTTGGTGTGGTCTTCATGTGAGCATTTGATTTGTAAGGGTACTTTTCTTGGATCCGTGAGAAAGACACAATACTAAAGCAACATCCTTGCTTTGACCTCATCATTCCCAACATATTCCAGGTTCACGCTGTTGTAATAAAACCACTTCCTGAAGCAGGCAGTATAATTATAAAATCTGTTTCATGTATGATTCAACGGCACCTGGCTTTTCATGTATGATTATAAAACTTGCTGAATTCTAATTTACCTTCAACATACGCCTGATATTATACCTGGCTGTGCAGCAGTATTTATAACAGTGAGTGTGAACATTGGTGTTTCTCAGTTTTTAGTCACTGCTGAAACTCTTTCTTGTCTAAAGTAATCTCTCTTACAATTTCGAGACTAGAAAAAGACACGACCACTGTATAGTATGATTAGTCTAAAAACCAGTTGCTATGCAAACTCATCAATTCATGTTAGATAATTAAAAGTAGTTCAAACAGAAACTCAGTTTTTTCAAATCTTTATCCAGCCTTCTCTGAGTACGATTTTAAACCCCAAGCTTTAGCAAAAATCTTGACCAGGAAATATTACATTAGAATATCCTATTTATATCTCCTTGTCTATGTGTTCATACAGACAATGTAAGAATCTACTTCTACCCTAGGGAATGCACAGGAACGCTGCTTACTATTCTTGATATAGCCTTGTTTAGCCTTTGCCTACCAACTATTTCCTCATTAAATCATTACCATGAACCACATACTCAAACTTCAGTGGTTTCCAGGGGGATGTAGGCTTTGAAGCAGCTAGGAGAGGAATGCTTATCTATGTGGATGTGTGTATACACGCGCTGAGTATTTCCTGGGTCTCTCACTCTGTGACCACGGCAACATTACGAGAGCAACCTCTACCTCTGATAAAGGTCACAGGTCTTATGTCCTCAAAACTTAGGATATTTAATGTGTCAAAGATCTTTGGACAAACTCTTGCAAGAACAAAATAAAAAAGTAAACTAAAAAATATAACATTATTGTAAACGAAGTTCAGTAGATGATGTCACTGATTTCAATAGTGGGTATAAAACTGTACCCACCCATTCTTAATGTATGAGGGTCCCCATCTTCCCAAATTCTCACAAAATTTTGGCAGTGTCAAACATTTTAATGTATCCATAACTGTACATGTGTGTTGCTGTCACATTATGATTACAACTAGCATTGTACTGGTTGCTAATGAGGTTGAACATCTTTTCATCATTGAGTTGGACATGTGACCATCCTCTAATGAAATATCTGCTCAAGTCTGCACATTTCCATAGGAGTTTCTGTATTTGTTACATTAATATGTATGTGACGTAAGGACAGATTTTCTCTGACTTGTTTTATACTCATGTTATCTGGTGTTTAGATGAACAGCTTTGGGGAGCTATCTTTTCTCCAACTTTTGTTTTCAATTCATACGTGTTCTTTTGAGTCCACATTATATGACTATTGTTTTATCTATATTTTAATCTCATTCTTCTTGTATACTTTTTCAAATCATGTTTAATTTGCATTTCTGGGTTTCCATTCGGGTCACTTTTCTCTGCCAAATGATAATCTATTTATGTATCTTGTATTGTAGAATTAAAAATAAGTTGCCACTGAGTGAATTCCAACTCATAGCAAACATATAGGACAATGTAGAACTTCCCCACAGAGTTTTCAAGGAGAACCTAGTGAATGTGAACTGCCAACCTTTTGATTAGAAAATTTTTCACTTAACCACTACACCACCAGGGTTTCCTGTACTGTGGCTTAGCAGCAATTAACTCTTAGTTTTTGTTAGTCTAACAGTGAATTTCTTTTGCCTTTATTCTTTCAGGATATTTTTCCTGAGTATAGAACACTGCACTGCAATGCATTGGGAAAATCTGCTGCAAAGGACCTCTTCAAAGTATTCAAAAGTAAGTACGTCACTTTGAAGACTAAAATGTGCCTGACTCAAGCCCTCTACTATCAATCGCATCACACTCATGCAAACACTGGACTATGAACAAAGAAGACAGAAGAAGAATAGATGCCTTTGAATTGTGGTGTTGGAGAAGAATATTGAATGGACCATGGACCATCAAAAGAACAAACAGATCTGTTCTGGAAGAAGTACAACCAAAGTGCTCCTTGGAAGCAAAGATGGCAAGACTGTGTCTTACATACTTTGGACACGTTCTCAAGAAAGATCAGTCCCTGGAGAAGGACATCACACTTAGTAGAGTGGAGGGTCAGCAAAAAAGAGGAAGACCCTCAACAAGATGGACTGACACAGTGGTTGCAACAACGGACTTAAGCATAAGAACAATTGTGGACATGGCGCAAGACAAGGCAGCGTTTCATTCTGTTGTTCATAGTGTCACGATGAGTCAGAACTGACTCGATGGCATCTAACAATAGCAACAACAACATAGAATACTAGACTGTCTTCTAACACCTATTTTTTCTAACAGCGCTGGAATTAGGGTAAGTAGAATGAGGCTGTCAGGCACAACATTTAAGGGGGAAACAAGATAAATACTTGCTCAGATGTCCTCCTCATGGATTTCCTGTCTACACTGTGCTCTGGACTGCAAGCCTTTTATTCCCCTGCTGCCCCGACGTATTCTCACTCAAAAAATTTAGACCCAGGACATATTTATGTTTTTGTCTTGATCAAAACCTTACAAAATGATAGCTTCTAAAATTCTCACTCACTCTTGGACAATTAACATGTAAACTTTTGGAAAATTTTTAAAATAGGAGTTTTCACCTAAATACCTCAGAAAAGAATATTTTTTCTTACTGTAAGACAATTATTATTTTAATTTTTAGCTATTTGATACTAGTTACTAATCTGGCTCATTAAAGCCCAGGGGGTGCAATAGTTAAAGTTCCCAGGCAGGACCTGAAAGGTCAGTGACTGTAAGACACCAGCTGTTGTACAAGAGAACTATGTGGCAATGTGATTCTGTGATGTTTACAACCTTGGCAACCCTATAGGGGAGTTCTGCCTTTTAATATTTTCGTGAGTCAAAATTGACTCAATAGCAGCAGGTTTGATTTGATTCTCCTCACCACCACCCAGGAATCCCTCTTCCTTTGGTGGCTGCCTCCTGTCAGTAGCCGTTAATACCAGTTTCTGGCTTTTTTGCCTAGTCTCTCATCACAAAAATGAGCTCTAGCCGGAGCTGAGGTTGGGGTGATAACTTACTGTCTTCAAAGTGAAAGGAACCGTAGTTACCAATAGCCAGTGGAACAGAGATTATAGTTTGGGCTGCTTACTAAGGTCAGCAGTTAAAAACCATCAGCTATTTCTCACTAAGTTGTTCTAGGGGAGGCCAGGCTTAGTTGACTATCAAAGACCCTTGAATATCAGAGGAAACAAAAGAATCAAGTCTGGGGAGATGGAAAAATTCTCCAAAGTCTCCAGTTTGATGGCAGTCTGAATAGCGAAGGAAAGGATTCAGGTGTGATGCAATTTCTCCAGACAGAGCCTTAATCTTTCGGTAGATTGACTTCAGTTTCTACTCCTTATATAGGAGGGTACAATTTTCAGGAGATGTTCTCTGCCAAAACGATATGATAGTGCAGGGACCACACAGGTCCTGCATCTTCTGGGTCCTTTGATTGAAACGCTATGTCACCCTTTATGAAGGACTGCTGAGTGAAAGCCAACCTCTCTCCTTCTGTTGGAAAAGTTAACACTGTAGTTATTTTTGAACACCCATAAAATCCTAATCCCTATATAAACTGAGTTAATCAAAAAGAAAACAGTAAGTATGGTACAAATTGCACGTATTAACTATTTTTCACCGGTCTGTTTTCCCACATCTTCTTTTGAGATAACAAAGACACTGATAACAATGGGATAACATTCCTTGACTGTGAATCGTTTGGTTTGGTGTAATCAAGGCCTAGCACTAACATCTCCTGTGGTCAGAAGGGTGTAATAAATGTATTCTTGCTAAGTATTGTCTGCTGTCCTGTGAAAGGGACACCTGCGTGTAAGTGTGGATGTCAGAATGTGTGTGATTCAGACAGTCCCTGTGATGCACGTGGAAGTTAGTGGACCCAGGAGCAGGAAGAACAAGATTGCAGAGGTAGGACTAGAAATAAGGGAACTGCAGGGAAGCAAGCAAAGCACCACCACAGTGCTGGGAAATGGGCCAAGGACAGCTCTCCATAAAAATAATAGTCCCAGTTGTGGCCTTCAGCCATTTAAACAAATTCCGGTTGATTTCTCCAATACTTCTTTCATTCAGTGATAGATCAAGACTCTGAGTCATAGCACCCCTATAGGACAGAGCAAAGCTGCCCCATAGTCTTTCCAAGGCTGTAGTCTCTATTGAAGCTGGCTGCCACATCTGTCTTCTGCAAATCCTCTTTCTATTAGAACTGCTACCTTCTCAGTCAGCCATTGAGAGTTTAACCTCTGTGCCACCAAGACTCCTTTAAGACAAATGAGTACATTTTAAATAAATAAGTAAATAAACATATAAACGAACAATTGAGATAGGAAAAGGAGACAGTGGAGCTGAAGAGTTATGCACAGTGTTGGTAGCAGAAGCTCCTGAGCGACCTCCATCTGCTCTGACCCAGGGCCTTCAGGCTCTCTTGAAAGTTGTGGGTGTGAGGAAAGTTAGAGCCACAGAAGACTGGGCTGCTGTACCTGAGTCTCGAAACTGCACAAGTCTCCTCAAGTGAAATATCCCTTCACTGGCATCCCACCCAGTTTGTAACAGTGTCAGGGCGGGTGCTTTCTGTTGAGGACAACTGCTGTTCCTGCCCTGGAGACTCAGTAAACGTTACAAACGTAGGTAAAACCTCAAACCATGAAGTGAAGTTCACTCTGATTTCTCAAGGCAGCTCAGCCTCAGTGAGGATCCCCCAGGGACCCTGGACAGAGCACTAAAGCACCGAGAGAACTGCATGTGGAAAGCCAAGCCTGATCCAGGAATGCTGCGGCCACCCTCACATTTGATATTTAGGTGTCTGTTTAGTGGCTTATCAGATATTCTAAATTCACAAATTTAAGAGAATCTCTCCTAAACCTCAGCATCACAAAGCATTTAAATTCTCAGAGGAAGTTTAAATAGCAGTACAAATTTGCCTGAGGACTATAAAGACCAAAAGTAGCATGTAGGAGGTACTTTTGATATGTCAGGGTTCAGAATTTAGTCTAAATACTGAGAGGTAGACCAAAGCAATGAGTAAAAGATGCCCAGTGTCACTATGGCAATAATAACAATGATAATAAAACAGGAAATGACTAAGAATTCAGATTCTAGACAAGGAGGTAGTTTCTGATACTCTGAATTGTGTCTTGGTCAATGAAAAACTTACTTATCTCCGATGAGTAATAGGCTTTTGGTCTACTTGATTCTTATTCCATTTATGTACAGTGACATCATCCAAATTGTTGAAGGGTTTTGGTATCACCATTAATATAGACAGCAGAGGGGCAATGAATTTACAGAGAAAGAACGATGCATACACAGTAGGTCGTGCCTCACATAATCAAACAAATAAGTATTTCAAAGAATTTTAGGTCTCAGTCAGCGAGCATTCTTAACACCGGCTGTACTCCTAAGAAACTCAGCAAAAGAGCACTGACATGTTTGTGCTGGTGTCATGATAGGTCTAGTTTCATTTTGCTGACATTAATACAATGCGGCATCTTCTTACTCTGAGAGGTTGATTCTAAACCAAGTGGACCACAAAGGGGTAGCCATGAAGCAACATAACAATACTACATATCAGAAGAAGAAATAAAATATCGAAGTCTTAAACAGATGCAAAACCAACACTGAAAACTATGGGGAAAAAAACCCATTAAAAATACAACACACAGAAGAATATTAAGCAGAACAAAGAAAATGTCAACAACAGAAAAATAAAGGCAACAAAATAACACCACTAAATACATATCTATAAAAAATTGCACCTAATGTAAATGAATTGAATGTTCCAACAAAGAGAAAAACAGTAACATTTTGGATCAAAAAAAAGATATCTATCTATGTGTTGCTTACAAGAAACACCTTAGACTCAAATAAATGAACAAACAGAAAATCAAAGGATGGAAAAATATGTATCAAGCTAACAACATACAAAGAAGAGCAGGAATGGCGATATTAATCTCAGATGTAACAGATTTTAAAGTAAAATGCATCATTTTGTTAAGGATAATCACTATTTATTGCTGAAAGTTTCAATATATAATAAGGAGGCTATAACAATATTACATATTTATGCATCTGGTATCAGAGCAACTAAATACATCAAAAAATCTGGAAAATACTGAAAAATGAGATATATCACTCCACAATAATAGTAGGAGACTTCTACACTCCACTTTCAGTAATGGACAGATCATCCAGAAAAAAGTTCAGTAAAGATACAGAAGATCTTATTGCAACAATCAACCAATTCAGCCTCACAAATATACACAGAATTTTTTGCCCAACAACAGAGAAATACACCTTCTTTTCCAATGTACATGAGTCAGATCCGACTTGATGGCACTTGGCGTGGCTTTCCCATGTACATGGAACATTCTACAGAAAAGACCATGTATTAGGTCAATAAAAGCAGTCTCAACAGAATCCAACCACTGAATTATTGCAAAGTACCACCTCAGGTCATAAAGCCATAAAAGTTGAAATCAATAGCAGAGAAGACATAGAAAGAAATCTGAACTCATGGAAACTGAACAACATCTTGCTCAAAAATTCATGGGTTATAGAAGAAATCAAGGATGCAGTAAAGAAACTCATGGAATCAAATGAGAACGAAAATACATCCTACCAGAACTTGTGGGATACAGCAAAAGCACTATTCAGAGGTCTGATTATCTCTACAAATGCACACACCTGGAATAAAGAAAGGGCCCAGACCAAATAATTAACCCTGCAACTTGAACAAGTAGAAAGCGAGCAAAAAAAGAACTCCTCAGACACAAGAAGAAAACAGATAAAGATGAGAGCGTAACTAAATGAATTAGAAAATAGAAAAACAATTGAGAGAATCAACAGAACCAAAAATCAGTTTTTTGAAAAGATCGACAAGATTGATAAACTACTGGCTAAACTCACAAAAGAAAATTAGTAGAGGAAACAAATAATCCTAATAGGAAATGAGATGGGAGATGTCACAACAGTCCCAACTAAAATTAAAAGTATCATAACAGAACACTATGAAAGACTTTAACAGATTTGAAAACCTAGAGGAAATAGACAAATTTTTAGAATCATAGCACCTAGCAAAATTATCACAAAGAGGACTACAACAAATTTTTAAAAAATCACAAAAGAAGAGATTAAAAAAGTAATCTACCAACTAAAAAAAGGTCTGGCCCAGACTGTTTCACTGGCGAATTCTACCAAACTTTCAGAGAGAAGTTAACTTCAATACTACAGTAGCTATTTTGCAGCATAGAAAAGGATGGAACATTCCTAAATTCATTCTGTGAAGCCAGCATAACCCTGATAACAAAGCCAGTTAAAGATAGCCCCCACTAAAAAAAAGAAAATTGCAGACAAATATCACTCATGAACCTAGATGCAAAAATCCTCTACAAAATCCTAGCCAATACAATTCAACAACATATAACTCATCATGATCGAGTAAGAGTCATACGGGGGATGCAGGGTTGGTTCAACATCACAAAAATGATGTGATCAACCACATAAATTACATGAAGGATAAGAATCATTTGATTTTACCAATTAATAAAGAAAAGGCATTTGACAAAGTCCAACACCCATTCTTATTAAAAACTTTCAGCAAAATAGGAATAAATTCTTCAACATAATAAGGGGCATCTATACAAAGCTAACCACCATCATCCTGGAGTGAGACTGAAAGAACTGCCCCTGAGAATGGAAACTAGACAAGGATGCCCACTGTCATCACTTCTATTCAACATGGTACTAGATGGTGAAGCAAATCACCAGCTTTGTTTGGAAAGAGAAGAAACCTCGGATAAGTAAAACACTACTGAAGAAGGAGAACACAGTGGGAGGCCTCACACTACCCAGCCTTAGAACCTATTACAGTGCCACAGTAGTCAAAATATCCTGGTACTGACATGAAAACAGATATATAGACCAATGGAGCAGAATATAGAATCAGAAATAATCACCATCCTCCTATGAAGAGGTGACATTTAATAAAGGCCCAAAAGTTGTAAACTGGGGTAAAAACAGTCTCTTTAACAAATGGTGCTGGCAAAATCAGATATCCATCAGCAAAAAAAACTGAAACAAGGCCTGCTGCTCACATCTTAAACAAAAACTAACTCAAAATGGATCACAGACCTAAATATCAAACCTAAAATGATAAAGATCATGCAAGGAAAAACAGGGACAACAATGGAAGTTGTAATACACAGCTTAGAAAGACTACAGAATCTTCCCAATGATGTACAAACAAGAGAAGAGAAAATAGATAAATGGGAACTTCTAAAATCATACACTTATGCTTATCTAAAGATTTTGTTGAGAGAGTTAAAAGACTGCTCACAGAATGGGAAAAAATATTTGGCAACTCTTTATTCTGGCTGGCTTGTCAGATTGACTTCTAACTCCCATAATCTATAAGGTGTTGTAAAATATCAACAAGAAAAAGACAAATAACCTAATTAAACAACGGTCAAAGCAGATGGACAGACATTTCACCAAAGAAGACATCCAGGCAGCCAAAAGACACATGAGGCAATGCTCACAATCATTAGCTATTAGAGAATTCCAAGTCAAAATTACAATGAGATAGCAATCACCCCAGGAAGGTTGACAATCACCCAAAAAATAAACCACAAAACAACAAATGCTGTAGAGGCTGTGGAGAGACTGGAACTCTCTCCTACTCTGCTGGTGGGAATGCAAAATGGTGCAACCTCTTTGGCAAGAAATTTGGCACTTTCTTAAAAAGCTGGAAATAGAAATACCATAAGATCCAGCAACCCCACTGCTTGGAATATATCCTACAGAAATAAAGTCTGTCACATGAAGAGATACAGGCACATGAAATGTTTGTTGGAGTACTGTCTACAGTAGCAAAAAGATGAAATCAACCTAGAGGCCCATCAACAGATGACTGGATATACCAACTATGGTATACATACACAATGGAATATTATGCAATGATAAAGTACTATGATGATTTTCAGAAACATTACATATCAACTAGAAGTATCAAGGACTAGAAGACATTGGGCTGATTGAAATCAGTCAGATGCAAAGGACGAGTATGAGACCCTTATTATAAGACCTTTAAAAAGGACTTATGCACAAAAGAAGAGACTCTATGACAGCTAGAAGAGTGGAGAGGGAGGGAGAGGATTGTTCACGGAATAGATAGTTGATAGGAATTTGATTAGTTGAAGGGAGTGACAGCACGCAGTAGAAGGAAGGTTAGCATAACTGGATTATACCATAAACTAAAAGATTTTCTAAAGTTAACCCAACATTTCAAAGGATAACGTAGCAGGGACAGGAGTCTGGGAACCATGTTTTCAGGGGACATCAAAGTCAATTGGCATAACCAGTCTTTTGCTGAGAAAGTCTTCTGTATTCCATGCGAGTGATGTCTGGGATCTTAAAATCCAGCAAGCTGCCACTTGAGGATTATCAATTAGTCCCAACCCACCTGGAACAGATGATGAATGAGAACATTCAAGACATGAGAAAAAATGAGCCCAGCAGACAGAAGAACCCACGTGATTGGGAGAGCACATCACCACGAGACCGAAAGAACCAGATGGTGCCCAGCCGCCAGCAAAGACAGCCTTGATGGGGAACACAATGTAGAGTCCCTGATGTAGCATGAGAAAAAGAGGGGTGCAGATCAAGAATTCCACCAAAACACCAGAACTGATGCTCTGACAACCTGGAGGGTTCCCTGGGAACATGGCTCCTAGACTTGCTGCTGGCCCAGACCTGAAACCAGTACTGAGGTCAGCACTTCAGACTAAGAATGGACTAGACTCAGGGACACAGAGTGAGCATGTGGTGTGTGTACTTTGATTTTATACATTAATAGGAGGCTGCCCTACTGATTTCTCTCTAGAAGGGAGAGGAAAGTATGGAGAGAAGACAGGTGTTTGTTAAGAGGATACTAGTAGTAAAGAGTGAAAAGGAGCAGTGTGCTGTCACAGGGCGAGGAAAGGAGATAGTTGCAGAGAGGAGGGCATGCAAAATTGACTTAGACTGTATAACTTAATCATAATAAAATACATACGTGTGTGTGTATATATACGTATATATATATAACTTCCACTTACATACCTTTGAAGCAGAAGGTTTTTTTCCCTATTGTGGCCAAAACAGTTGTTACACTCAGTGTAGTTACTTGGTATGACCCTCTATTCTAGTTCTAGGTACAGAGTTCTTTTAGAACTATCACGTGGTAGAGAGCTAAATAAACTGCAGTTTGTTAATAGAGGCATAGCTGTTAACAGATAGAAACACTTTGTCTTGTCTGATTGGTCGTTCCTATTCTCTGGATGAACCCTGTGTATGTTTTGTGACTACCCATCCTTGAGGATATCTAGATGCAGGTGACACACTGAGAGGTTAGATTCCCCCAAGCTTTGTGGGTTCAGACACTGCTGTACGTGATCTTGGTGTATGACAAGATCTCTGAGAAGCCGCTGTCAAGGTAAGAGAAGGCATCTGGGGGGGGTTGGGGCTATGATATGGTAGACATTTTCGTGGAGTCACTCTTATCAGATTCTGATCACAGAAAAAAATCCACCTCACACATTGCTCTGTGGAGGTTTCCTTGCTCACTTGGTTAAATTGTGTATGTCTGGAGGGGATCACAGAGCTAGTTCCCTTGATGTTTGCCCAGCCTAAGAAAAAACACTAAGTATCTCCCTTGCCCTACATGAGCTTAACTTACGTAAGTGGAATCATATCACAAATTTATAAGCCAAGGACTTCCTGACTCACACCCCGTTGATTTGCATATCTTTTCCTAGAACCACAAATCTCTCAGAGTTGCTTTTAAGAAGTGTTCGTTAAAGGACACGGGTGTGTAGCCTGTGACAGCTCAGACCAAAGTGATGGCTTTTCAGGCTCAAATTTTCAGCTTCCTGCTGCTCAGTACCACAGGTAAGCGAATGCTCTCAACACACAATGCTCATTCTCACGGAAATTTGGTACTGAGTAGGACAAGAACTTTTGTTTGTTTACTCTTTTCTTTCTCACTTTCTTTTGATCTTTCTCTCTTTCTTTCTTTCCTTCCTTCTTGCTTCCTTGCTTCTTTTCAGTGTTATGCCAAGCCAAGTGCCATCGAGTCGAATCCGACTCATTTCAGTGTTATAGGATATCTGTATACTGGGTGGTATGAAGGCACTTTTGTATTTGTCTCAACTAACTTCTACATTTTCACCTCCTGTTTGATCACAGTATCCAGTGGAGAAATTGTGCTGACCCAGTCACCAGCTTCCAGGGAATTTTCCCCTGGAGAGACAGTCACCATCAATTGCAAGGCCAGCACAAGTGTAAGCACCAACTACTTCAGCTGGTACCAGCAGAATCCAGGAGTCTCTCCAAAGCTCCTTGTTTATAGAACATCGAACCTGGCCTCTGGGATCCCAGCTCGGTTTAGTGGTAGAGGGTCTGGAACTGATTACTCTCTCACCATCAGTGGTGCAAAGGCAGAAGATGCTGCCATCTATTACTGCCAGCAGTGGGACACCAGTCCACCCACAGTGTTACAGACTGCAACAAAAACCTCTTCTACAGCTCAGGACCCAGCTGCTTCCCCCTGAGAACCCTGAGAGTCACGGTTTCTGCTCCTGGGGTTTCAGAGTATCTCAGAGAGGCTCTAGGGAAGTCTGTGTTTACTAGCCTGCTGAAGACTGTTGGTCACCAGAGGAACGGGAAGAGTCAAGGTCTTAGGGATAAATAGTCAAAACACTCCAATTTGGTGGCAACCTACGCAACATAGGAAAAGATGTCAGTGAATGTCATTTCTCCAACAACATCATTTACTGTCTGACAGATTGTTTCTTGGGAGTCCCAACGGGGCACCAATTATTTAATGTTTAGCTACTGACAACAAACTCACCGTAGAGAGGCAACACAGAGGAAAGGCAAAGCAACACTTCTGAAAGATCGTAGTCCCTGAAAACCCTATGGAGAAGAGTGCTATCGTGACACACAATTGAAACAGTATTTAGGAAAACTTACAGCTGTGAAAAAATGTTTTAAGTGAATGATCTATACTTCAACCTTCGAATCGAAGTGGAAAAAACACTTGAAACTCCAACTAAGTTAAAAAAAATGAACTAATAGATATACAGAATACTACAATTTCATAAAAAATAAAAAAAATAAAAGAATAAAATCTATGAAAATACTAAAAAGGTAATTTCTTGAAAGAATTGATAAAATTGACAAAATGTTAGCTAGATGAGTCAAGAAATAAAATCCAAATGTGTATAGAATATCAGTTTCTAGAATAAAAGCTACCACCACTAGAGATCATAAAGATGTGAACACTAAAAGGGATTCTTATAAACTGTATTATCACATATATTCTATGACTTCAATGAAACAGAAAAATTCTTTTTAAAATAAATTACAAAGCTCACACAAAGATAAATGACTAAGTTAATTTTCCTGAATTTATCAAATATTTTGATTTTATTATTACAGATTTCCCAGGAGGAAATCAGCAGGTACAAAAGGCTTCAGGGGTAAAGCCATTAACCATTTAAAAAGTAGTAATAACTTGACACTTCTTCAAAATATAGAGGAGGATAGAACACTTTCAAAATCATGCTATGTTTCATGGATGCAGACTTACGTTTATATGAAATCACATCAGACAATACAGGAAGGAAGAATAATACACCAAATTCCATCATGAACACAGAACAACAACAACAACAAAATAATAACAAAATACTGGCTAAGGAACTCCAGAATTTATATAATTTTTTAAAATGTACTGCATAACATGTCTTCAAAACCACACCCACTGCTGTTGAGTCTATTCCAGCTCATAGCCACCCTAGAGGTGAGAGTAGAAGTGCTCCACAAAGCTTTCAAGGAGATCTGGCAGATTCGAACTGCTATCTTTTGCTTAGCAGACACAGAACTTAACTACTACACTCAAGGTTTTATTCCACCAATGCAGTGTTATTAATGGTCATGAACTAAATAATACAATTTACTAAACTAACAGAATGTTGGAGAAATGATTAGCTGCTGTGCCCCTCATCTGGACTTCCTAAGTAAGAGCCTTGGAACCAGAATGCTCACTCTCTCCCAGTCCTGTCTCTTCATCAGAGAAACCATCGCCCCTCTGTTACAGGCAAACAGTAACTTTTCCTGTCTCTTGCACAACCACGGGCACCACAGGGGGGCCTGGTGAACCCCTCCTCTGTGTCTGTTCCAGATGTGGCATAATCTGCCCTCCTTTAGTCAGAAGCAGGGGCGTGAGCAGGGAGGGATCCTGCCGGCTCCGAGAGACCAATGCGCACTAGTGAAGCTGAGCTCACCTCGTCTCTTCTGTGTGTGTGAAAAGCGCTGGTCCCTGAACAAGTGGAGCAAGCATGCTTTTGCTGGAAATATCAAACCCTGGTTTGACACAGAATAAAGTAGAAAAACACATGATCATCTCAACAGATGCGGAAAATGTTTGTCACACAGTTCCACACCTACTCATGATAAAAACTGTCAACAAGCCAAAAACAGAAAAGTACTCACACAGTCTGATAACCCCCTCTGAAGGGGTGGGGGAAAAAAAAACACCTCACTGCCATCAAGTTCATTGCGACTCATAGCAACCCTATACGACAAGCTAGAACTGCCCCATATGGTCTCCAGCCAGCACCTGGTGTGTTTGAACTGCTGGTCTTTTGTTTAACATCTGCAGCTCCTGACCACTGCACTGCCAGGGTTTCCAATCTGATAAAGCGTAGGTTTTTTTTTTTTTTTTTTTTTTTTTAAAAGAACACTATTAAAATCACAGCGGACCTGTAGTGGCTCAGTGGTTAAGAGGACGGCTGATAGTCAAAAGGTTGGCTGTTTGAATCTACCAGCGGCTCCGTGGAAACACCATGGGACAGGTCTCTTCTGTCCTATAGGGTCAATGAAAGTCAGAGCAGATTGACCAGCAACGGTTGCAGAAACTCTGGTGGTGTAGTGGTTACAGTTCAGCTGCTAACCAAAACGTTGCCATTTCAAATATACCAGAAGCTCCTTAGAAATACTATGGACCAGTTCTACTCCTTCATATAGGGTTGTTATGAGGTGTGATCAACTTGATGGCAATAGGTTTCGGTTTGCTGGTTTTATTAGCGTCATAGTATCAGTTTTATTAACATTAAAGTGACAGACTGAGCTCTTTTTTTCTAGTTTGGGGAACAAAGTGAGAAGGTCTGCTCTCATTTTTATTTCACATGATCTTGAGGGAGGTTGATTCCATGAAATAAGGCAAGAAAAAGGAATAAAATTTAGAGTTTGTTTCTGCTCACAGAACAAAACCACACGTGTAATAAATACTAAACCTCTACAGAAGTTTCTTTTCAAAAATACACAGTTAGCTAAGCCTCTGGGAACAAGGTTTTTAGGTAAAAATCCAATATATTTCTGTAAAATAACAATAAAAATTGGAAACCAAAATTGACAAAACCACTATAAACCAATAAATTCTTAGGGATAGATTAGCAAAATGTATATTAAACACTACGGAAGAATGAGAGAAGACCATAATGAATGAAATTTTCTCTTGGAATTGTCTAAAACTAGAGTTTACATGCTGAATTGAGCGGTAGTGGGAGCATTTTGCTTTCTAACTGGCATCTTGCATGTACCTGGCAAGCACTACCACATCTTCTTGCAAATAAGATGTATGTTACTGGTTTTCTACCAACTGTGCAAAGCAATCTCTCCCCGCAGGTTATTTTCATAAGAGTATTATGCCATTTTTTTTGTTACCTGTTGTTGACTTCAATTTCTATTCAATCACAGGAAAACTTTAGTTAATGAATATAAATTTACCATCACTTGAAATTTAAGTCAAACTTGATCCATGACTTCTTGACCATAGCTTATGCCTTTATTGCAAAAATTAATATCAAAAATAGTAATATTTTCATATTATCCTATACACATAAGCAGGGAATTAAATAATATACAATAAACAGAATGATATGATTTACCTGTAATATGAAAGTATGGGTAAATGAGGCTGAAATCCACTCCCGGAAGGTTCACAAGACGATATACCCATGAGTGTGCCATATTAGGACTGTTTCATTTAACGTCATTATTTTTGAGATTTATATGTATGCATGCATTATTTATATAGGCACATTATATACGAAAAAATACAGTACATGAGATCTGAGGTGTCATTCATTGCATTGTGTTCCCCACAAATGTATGTATTGATTTGACTCAGCCATGAGTCCCAATATGGTGTGATTCCTCCCATGTGTTGTGAATTCTGCCTCTTTGTGATGTTGATGAGGGAGAATGGGCAGCAGCTGTGGTGGTGAGGCAGAGATCAAGTTACAAGCTTGTGAGATATCAGGGAGAGAAGTGAGCAGAGGAAGTTGGGAACTTCTTACCACGAAGACTTTTGGGGCTCTGCAAATTTCATTTCACCTTTGCCAGCAGACCCGTTAGACTCGACCAAGAAAGGCCACTAGAGGGAGACGAAGAACAGGAGATGAGAGGCAAGTTACTCCTTCCCGGTGCCTTTTTCTTCTGTTGGCACCATGCCAGGAACAGCTCTTCATCATGGCATCAATTAGTTGGTTTCGTTTTCCAGCTTTATACACACTCTTCCCTTGGAGAAACCAGAAATACAGAGTGACTGGTGGAAACACGGGTGTGAGTGTAGACTAGAGGGCCAGGATGAAGGGAAGATTCTTTTCCTCTTCATAAGAACAGCAGCCAATAAAGTTCACTAGCCAGCAAGACGTCTTTTGAGAAGTAAGTTAAACTCAAGACCATCTAGGTATTCAGGATTTGAGATGAATTATTTATTCCAAGAATCTAAGGCAGTTAGAAGTCCTTGAGGGAGCACTAAAGATATGTAAATACTACATATCCTAATGAATAAAGGGATAGGATCCTAATTTGAAGTGAGAACAACTAAGATCGTCCAAAACCTGGACATTATCAAGCTTTTCTAACATTTATTCCAACTGGAACTCTCACTCAGTCTTTGATAATTCATATATGGATTTTTGATAACTCTTCTGCAACACTACAATGAAAAACTAGGACCCACACACTGAGAAATAGAATATTGATCCTGTTGTGACTCAGACAAAGGTTTACAGTTGTTTGGTATGAGTCTGTTTTCCAGCTCTCAGAGGCCAAAGTTCTGTTTAAAACTAGCATGTGGTGGAGTGCCAAGTAACAAGTTGCAAATGAATGACACTGAATGACATTTGGTTTCAGAATGAAAGATTTTTTTGTGGCCCCGCCTGACTGGGCATTTCTATCCTCTGGAAAGGCAAAGGCATAGGCAAACCCTCATCACTTAGTGGTCAACAGCTATGGCTCCACACGGCGCTCCATGGAGACTCTATAGGGCAGTTCTACTCTGCCTTTAGGGTCGATATGAGTTGTAATTGACTCAACGACAGGAGGTTTGGTTATTTTGGTTATCCTCTGGATGTACTCAGTGCATGTTTCTCATGAAAATGCCTCCCTGAGAATACCTAGCTCCAGATCACACACTGGAAGGATAGTTTTCCCAATATTTTGTGGCTCAAGGCTTCTTGAGGAGACCTTGAAGGATGTCCAGATGTCAAAGAAGCAGCTGCCAAGAAAAAAAAAGAGGAATCTGTAGGAACTTACAGTTTTCTGAGAGACATTCACATATCATACCCCTTAGCAAGTTCTGATTCCTGAGGAAATTCAGGGCTGCTCTTGGTTACTAGATCAAATTAAATCTATGCGCAAAAAAACATATAGTTGATGTCTTGGCTCATGTGAACGACCCACTTCATAAAAATCACTAAAAACCAACCCCTTCCTACACTGACCTAACTTTTGTGTCTTTATTTATGTAGCATGCTTTAGATAAAATTTTACAGGTCAAGTTAATTTCAACTATTTATACACATAGTGTTTTGGAACATTGCTTGCAATCCTCACAAAGTGACAGTGTGGTCCTCCTTTCTACCCCAGGTTTCCTATGTTCGCTTGTCCAGTTCCTGTCCTGTCCTATCTTCTCATCCTGCTTTTGGATAACAGTTACCTATTAGTCTTATATATCTGAATGAACTCAGAAGCACATTCATCATCTCTGTTTTTTATTTTTGTTTTGTTTTATATGTCTGTCTAACCTTTGGAAAATGAGCCTCTAAAATGGTGTCCGTAGATTGTACAGAGGCCATAGTCTCTGGGTTTCGCCCGTGTCTATCAGACCAGCAGATCTGAACTTCTTTTTTTTAATTAATTTGAATTATATACTACATTGTCCCCTACTCTGCCTGGTACTATCTGTTACAAACTCTGTCAGCTGGGCACCACACTGTTCTTCTAGTCTCAGCTTGTTAGAGTCGCAAGGGCATGTGGTCCTCTAGTCCCCTGGGCTAATATTTTCCTTGAGTCTTTGGTTTTGTTTATTCTCCTTTGTGCTGGGTAGGGTGGAACAATAGATGTATCTTAGATGCTTGCTCACAAGCTTTCAAGATCTCAGCTACTACTTACCAAAGAGTGATGCAAAACATTTTCTTTAAGAACTATGTTATGCCAGTTTACCTAGAATACCAATATTTTGCTGGTGAAAAAAATCTATAAATGAAAGTTTTGTATTTTAATATACTCTAACTCAAAGAGTTATCTGGATGACAATATGTAGTAGGGACATCTAAACAATTACTTAAGCTGATTCTTGAATTTTCTGGTGTCATATTCAATTTTATGCCTGAGAGCCTTATCTCTTTAATTTGCTACAAGACACTAATTATGACCCTCAGGTTTCTGAAGGGAAAGCAGCTAGACTCAAAGGAGGGGAGGAGGTCTTTGTTCCAGTCTCTAACACTGGGAGTAGGTTGATGCTTTGCTGACACTACTAGTTTTTAGCATATTCAGCCTCCATTCTGCTGATTATACAAAAGTAATCAGTCCCAGACCCACTGCTGCTGAGCGGGGCTGGGACCCCACAGGCCAGGCTTGATGCGCTATAAACACGGGACTTTGGAGGAGTTCCTGGCTTCTGTTGGCACCAGTAGATGGTATCTACACTTGAGCTGGCCTTGCAGTTAATGGTAACTGTCTTCTCCTGGAGAAAATGCCCTGGAAGCTGGAGACTGGGTCAGCACAGTTTGCCCACTGGTGACTACCATCACATAAGATAAATGAGAAGAGATAGTATTTAGCAAGAACAAGTGCACAAAAATGTCTTTGTAAAATAACCAAGCCAAAAATACAAACCACTGCTATTGATTCTGCTTGTCAATCCTGACTCACAGTGACCTTATGGGACACAGTAGAACTGCTCCATAGAGTTTCAAGGATTGCCTGATGGATTCAAACTGTTGACCCTGTGGTTAGCAGGCACAACACCTAACCACTACACCACTGGAGTTTCCGTAACAGTACACATTAATACAAACTAAGTTTAAAAATAAAAAAAATAACTGTGTTAGACTCAAATTTCCATGAGAAAGAGGGTTGTGAGTTTAAAAATTTCTCTTGCTCACCTGTGACAGCAAGCAGCAAAGTAAAAATTATGACCAGAAAATCCATTTTGTTGGTTGAGCCCTGTCACAGGCTACACACACCTCTCCTCTGGTCTGTAATGAACAGACCTTAAAAGCAACTCAGAGAGATTTGTGGTTCCTGAGGAACAGACAAGCAATTTGTGGAAAGTAGTGGAGTGCAGTAAACCCAGGTGATGTAGTGATTAAGAGCTATGGTTGCTAACCAAAAGGCTGGCAGTTCCAACCTACCAGATGCTCCTTGGAAAATCTATGAGGCAATTCTACTCTGTCCTGTAGGGTTACTATGAGTTGCAATCAATTTGACCACAATAGGTTGGTTTTGATTTAGATTAAATTTTCTTTGCCAGTAAGTCCATGGGGTCATCTATATTTTTCTATTTTTTTATTTTGACTGAGTGGAAGTTTACAATTCAAATTTGCATGCCTGCCTATCTGCAGCTCCCTCTGCTCTCTCTGCCCAGTGACAGCACCTTCCTTCTTTGTGTTCCATACATGTCATATCCTCTTAACAATCTCCTGTCCCCTCCTCTCCACCCTCTCCACTCCCCTCTAGGAAGAGACCAGAAGAACGACATCCTATAGATGCATAGAACCATAAAGTGCACACACAATATTGTCACTGTGTCCCTGAGTCCAATCAATTCCTACTCAAAGAGTTGACCTCAGTAATGATCTATGATTAAGGGCAGCATCAGGTCTAGGGGTCATGTTCCCAGGGGAAGTTCCAGGCCTTCAGACCATCACTTGCAGTCTTTTAGTGGAGTTCTTAGGGTACACCTTTTTTTTTTATCTTGTGTTGCCACTGGGACTCTACGTTGTGAGCCCCATCATGGGTGTCATTAGTGGGGGTCATTTATTTTCATAAGTTAATTTAGTGTGAAAGAGGGAAGATTGTTCATGATTTTTCTGAAGTGGGGTATATACCCTATCTAGGACATCACCACTATTTTTGCCCCAGATGCTTTATTAAACCTAAACCTAGTTAGCAAAGAAAGCTCTTAATTTGCTCTGTGATTTTTTTTTTAATGGTAAGAGTTGATTGTGTGTAATTGTTCATTGGAAGGTCAAAATATCCTCACAGATGCTTCCTGTTTCTGTGAGAACTACTAGCTGTTTCACTGAGACCTGGCCATCCATGAGGTCTCTTTAAGGCATCTCTGGACCCACAAGTCATGGGATTACTCGCTTTTCAGAATATGACCTGATACCAAGTTATTCTCATTGAAAACTGGAAAAAAAAAACTCACCACTAAAAAACAAACTCAATTCTGACTCATAGCAACTCTACCAGACAGACAGAACTGTCCCACAGATTTCCCAAGGAGTGGCTGGCAGATTCAAACCATTAACCTTTTGATTAGCAGCCTTAGCGCCTATCACTACACCACTAGGGTTTCCTCTCATTGCAAAGATGCCACAAAAGACAAGCACTGGATCCCTCCAGAGAAGAGAAACTACCAGCCAGCAGGACCGTGTGAGCTTTTCTGTCTGAAACTGGGAGACAGGGAGCTACTGATTCATTAGCAATATCAGTTATCTAACACTCTACCACATGCTGGTTTTAAAAGGACCCTGAACTTGATAGCTAGACTAGTAACTCATATTAAATAACTATAGAGTAATAATTGTAGTAACTCATATCAAATAACTATAAATTAAAGTAATAATTGTCTTACAGTAGGAAAAATATTCTTTTTCTGATGCATTTAGGTGAAAAGCCATATTTTTTTCACCGTAATGTTGGGGAAAAGTTCTCCCAAAATTTACATGTTCATTATTGAAGAGTGAGTGACAGTTTTAGAAGCCAACTGTTTTATAAGAATTTGATTAGGAAAAATATAAATATATAGAGGGTCTAAATTTTTTGAGCAAGAATATGGGAGGTAAGAGGCTTGTAGCCAAAAGCACCATATGATCAAACAGTCCATGAGAAGGACATCTGAGGGAGTGTTTATCTTGCTATTCTTTAAATGCTATGCTTGAGAGCCTTGCTCTACTTACCCTAATCCCATTGCTATTACAAGGAACAGGCTCCAGAAGACAGTCTAATATTCTATACTCAGGAAAAAAAAATTCTTTAAGAGTAAAGGCAAAATACTTTTATTTTTAGACAAACAAAAACTAAGATCACTAATTGCCACTAAGCCACAGTACAGGAAACTTTGGTGGTGTAGTGACTAAGTGCTAGAGCTGTGAACAAAAGGGCCAATAGCACCAGTCCACCAGGTGCTCCTTGGAAACTCTATGGAGCAGTTCTACTCTGTCCTATCGGGTTGCTATGAATTAGGATCAACTCCATAGTCTCGTACAATGGATGTTCATTGACAGAGAAATGTGACCCTGATAGAAACCCAGAAATGTCAGTTAAATGTCATTCAGCTAGACATACCATTTAAAAAATGCAAGATCAAGATCTTGATAAAAACAGTAAGTGTATGACTCTGTACTTAAAAGATATCAAAACAGATAAATTGAAAACAAAAGCTGGAGGTAATATATCCCCCCCCCCAAAAAAACTGTTCAACATGTGAGTGAAAAGACAAGTCAGACAGGAGGGAAGGAAGGAAGAAGAGGAAAGAAAAAAGAAAGAAGGAAGGACAGTAGTGGTCATTACAACAAGAAGAAATAGAAGATAAGGCAGATTCTGTAAAAGTAAGAAAAGAGTTGTATTTAGGGGTCCACGCCAGTAAAAGTGGTGTTCCCATGTCTATCACTTTTATCTCCTTCCTGCTGTTCAGTTGGGGAAGAGTTTGGGAGGACTGTGGGATGATTTGTGATGACTGTGTGGAAGTGCTTAGAGGGAGAGGGAAATTTGCCTTTACTGCTGTAATTTCAAAGCTAAACTGGCTCCGTGTTGGCTTTCGGGATTGTTCCTTGAGGAGGGAATGATGGGTGTGGAGGAAGACAGAGACTTGGCATAGTGACTTTGCTTCTGTTTCCAAGTGAGGTGAGGTACAGCGGGCAGTCTCACTCAAGGCTGTTACGGTCTCCACCGTGGGAAACGTTTTCTGTGCCGCTTTAGGGAAAGCAGAAACTACGGAAACACAAAAACCAGAAAAGAAAATTAGTATATGTGTGCATTTGAAAACTTACAAATACCCAAGAGTCCCTGGTTTCACATACTGAGCATTTTCAGTAGCAGCTGTGGCAATTCCATTGAGGACATTTGCAGGTTTTTGTAACAGACTATATCACTGTGGGAGGCAAGCTATCATCTTGCTGACAGAAGTAATACGCGGCATCTTCAGACTGTGTGTTACTGATTTTCAGGGTAAAATCTATGTTACATCCACTGCCACTGAACCTGGAGGGAACCCCAGACATGAGGGTGGTAGCATACTTGACAATGAGCTTCTCCTGGTTTCTGTTGATACCAGTGGATATCATCATGAATGTTTTGGCTGGCTTTGCAAGTGATGGCAACACTGTCTCCTGGAGTCACTGAGAGGAATGCTGGGGACTGCTTGAGTACTATATCAGCCCTGGTGTCTATTTAGAGAAGAAAATACAGAAGAAAAATAAAAATCATTACTTTTGGAGACAATGAAAAGCATCAACCTTATCAAAATCTAACCATTTTTTTTTTTTTTTTTTGAGATGCAGAGAACTTGAAAGTCATGAAAAAGAGCAAGCATTTCTCTCACCGGAGATCCAGAGAAGCAGGAAGCAGAGTAGCTGAGCCTGAGACCCCATAGCCTTGGCCCTGGCCTTCAGATGGTGGTCAGTGTCTAAAGCAGTGGAACAACACACATGATATAATTTCAGAGAGGTTTGGGGGCTTATATGCAAATCCTGTGGTCCACGGGAACTACAGTACACGGAGGCAGTGTATAAATGCCAGAGCCTGTGAAACTTCCTGCCAGAGCTTTGCACAGTCTTATCTTCACAGCTTTGTGAATTTAACAGGGTTGTAACTAAATTTTAACATCCTGGGGAATTTCACCTGTTCCTCCTTTTGCTTTGCTGCACCTAGGTTTTTCTCCTCGTTATTCTTTAGGGTTCAGTGTTACTTCTTGCTGTTCTGATCTTTAGTAGCCTGACACTAGACTTTGTGTCAATGTTTCTGGCATCACCAAACACTGTTCCTTCTGTGCTCCACCTGCAGTATTCTGGTTTTTCATTTGTTTGTTACTTTACTCATGTTTGAATCCAGGTAGCAAAGTGGTGGTGGTTTAACACTGCTCCCAACTGCAAACTTCATTCCTAATGGCTCAGCTGTGCTTTCTTTTCCTTTCTTTTTTGTTTGTGCGATAATACACATGTTAATTTTACTCAGCCATAATTTCTTACCACTATTAAACTTATTTTCCTGTTCTTAAATTTTTAATGTGTTTCATTTGCCCTAAAGTGAATTTGGCTTTCCAATTGTTCCAGATACAGCCTCAAGTGAATCTCTTTATATACTATACATCTGCAGTTTTTAAGAAATACATGCAGGGTTTGAATGTGGAAAACTGAGAATTAAAGATAAAAGAGAAGAAGAGTGAGAAATGAAACTACATGGTCAATTGAAAAGGAAGTAAGATAAGCTTCTCTCTTTTCCTTAATAGTAAAACTGTGTTTATCCAGTTCCATCCACCTAGAAAGGATAGACAATGTTGGAAGGGAAGTAGCATCTTTTGCTGATAAAATAGACAACATTTGCAAAAACCTCCCATAAGTCAACTTTGCAGGTGTCTAGTACATCTCACTAGAAAACAGGTTCAGCTAGAAAATATCAGGCCTCGTTGTAGAAGAAAAACAGCAGGCTCCTTGTTCAAAGAGTGGGAGAAAGTGCCATTGAAGGTATGTAACACCTCTCCTCTTGAAAATATTTTATCCTTTTTATAGTATAATTTAAACAACATAAAGTTATAACAATTGCAATACATAATATTTGATCTCATCATTTTATACAATACATCAAATATTTTTATAAAGCATACATAATAATCATTATTAACATGAAACTGCGGAAGATTTTCCTTACTTTCTTTTATGAAAATTAATTTATTATGTCATCGAAATTTTTACATACTTTAACAATATCATTTTCTTTTCAGATAACTGAAAGCCCTGTTATTTGTTTTTGTCCAATGCAAGATTATAAACAATTTTTGGTAATTTTTAATCTGGTGAAGGATCTTTGTTTTGATTCCATTGTTACTGGAATTGTTGAAAGTATTTTATAGCCTATTACCATATTAGGATACCTTTCTGATTAATTACTTTGAAGTATAAATTTTAGTACATCTGGATCTGGTGATTCTTTGGACAATTTTTTGCAAAAAATATTCAAGTTTTCATAAAAATGTATTTTATGTACATTTGAATTTAATTTTAAATGTAGATAATGGCATTTTAACTCTTCCTCTGAGATTGCTGGTAAATTGTGAAGGTTATTCAAGATGATGAAATAAGCTTCATGATTTATATGTAATGTAAAATGTCTGCTTATGTTTTCTGTCACTGCCTCTTCAATTTCAAATAAAATGATTTTCAAAATAGTCTTTCTTGCTACTAATTGCTATGAAAGTATAAGAAAATAGGGTTCTCTTCTGTTGAATGTAACAAACTCTACATTTAATTTCTATGCCTAGATATTTGACTTTTATTGTTGTTGCAGGGTTCAAAGCCAGAGATTTCAGATTAGCTGAAGGATTCTACGAATGCCATGCTGTTGTACTTCATTGAAACGTCCATGTCTATGCTTTTCTTTTGTAATGATTTGACAATGTTCACACTTTGAGTATCAGCAGTTGCTTCCCTGGTGCTCAGGCTGGAAAGTTGATATTAAATTAAATATACTTTGGCTTAATTTCAATTTATTAAAACACTATAGTGCATGAAAACACTAATACATGCAGTTCTGATTGATAGTTAATACTTATAGGCCAGAGAGGTCCCTGGGTGGTGCAAGTGGTGAATTCTTATCTGAAGCCTTAGTACTTTGCAGCTACGATCAGAGCTGAAGGAATCTCTGAGCTTTGACCTCTCCTACAACTCTGTGTGGAGGAGGAAAGCAGCAGAGACAATAAGTAAAAGGCCCAGGATCGAGGGAAAAGTAATCCTGCACTCTTTATTAGGCAGTGGTGCCTAGGTGATCGATTCTTGACAGTATTGCAGAAGAGAAGATGGGGAATGACCACAGCCCCCAGCTCTGTCTTCTACTATTACCCCAGTACACTAGTAACTCAAAGTGGATGTCTTAAAACAAAAGAAATGTATAGTCCAATAGTTTCGGAGTCTAGGAGTATGAAATCAAGCTGCATGCCAGGCTATGTGCTCTTTGAAGACCGTTGTTTGTCTCTGTGAGCTTCTGGTAGTTTCTGAAAATTCTTGGCATTCTTTGGCTTATAGATGTATTATTCCAGCCTCTTCCTCTGTTATCATGGGGACATCATTCCTTTGTGTTTATGTTTGTGTTTCATGTCCTTTTCTAAGGGTACCACTTACACTGGATCAGCATCCACCCTCTTCTATTATGACCTCATGTTAACTTTATGGAAAACATCTTCAAAGACCATGTTCCCCCAAACAAGGTCACATTTACAGGTTCTGGTTGTTAGTACATCAATATATCATTTTTGGAAAAAAATAATTCAATTCATAGCATGCTATCCTCTAGCCATCCATTAATTTGTGTCCTTCCTCAGTGCAGAATACATTAATCACATCCCAATATCCCCCAAAGTCATAAACTACTCCGGAATTACCTTTATTAAAATGAACTCACTGGCCCCTAAGTTTCCTGTCAAATATTTTGAGTTGCTGCTATCAGTTTGAGCCCATATAGATTGATCTTAAAATAGCAGAATACCAGGTGCAGACATTCTTTACTACTTAAGCTAAACTGTGCATGTGAAAGTTGGATGATAAATAAGGAAGATCAAAGAAAAATTGATGCCTTTAAACTGTAGTATTGGTGAAGAATATTGAATATACCATGGATTGCCAGAGCAAACAAATCTGTCTTGAAAGAAGTAATACCAGAATGTTTATTAGAAGCAAGAGTGAATAGACTATGTCTTACATACTTTGGGCGTGTCATCAGGAGGAATCAATCCTGGAGAAGAAAATCATGCTTGGTAGAATAGAGGGTAATCCAAAAAGAGGAAGACCTTCAATGACATGGCCTGACACAGTGGTTGCAAAAATAGGCTTACACCTAGCAATGATTGTGGTTATTGCAAATGGTTCTATGATGAATATTGGTATGTAAGTATGAGTTTCTACTTTCAAGCCTTCTGGATATCTACCTAGCCTGAAGTTGCTAGGTCACATGATTGTTCTTTGTTTAGTTTTTGAAGGAACAGCCACACTGTTTTCAACACGGCTGTACCAGTTTTTCCTTCCTACTAGCAACGGATGAAAGTTTCAATTTCTCCATATTCTTGCATTGCCTTTAGAAGTTTTAAATGATATTTTCAGAGTCACCATGAGTCGGCTCAGACTCGTTGGCACTTGGCTTTGGCTTTAATGACTTGCAGCCCAAAAGTTCATCTGGCAGAAGAATCTGGGAGAGGGACTTCAATTATTTTCTTGCTCCTAATTTTTACAGAGTCTTCTTAAATATTGCCTAAACTTCCCATCTCCTTACTGTAATACAAGAAATTACAACATTCACTCCCACAGCCTCTGAAGAGGAAGCAGCTGGGCTCTGAGGAGTGAAAGAGGTTTTGGGTGCAGGGTGTGACATGAATGGCTATTCGTCTACTCACAGTAATAGAATGCAGCGTCTTCCTCCCTGATGTTGCTAATTGTGAGAGAGTAATCAGCCCCAGACCCACTGTCTCTGAACCAGGAAGGGACCCCAGAGGCCACATTTGATGTTTTACAAACAAGGAGCTTTGGGGGGCCTCCTGGTTTCTGTTGGTACCAGTGTAAGTAGCTGGTACCTACACTTGAGCCAGCATTGCAGTTGATGGTGACTGTCTCTCCTGGGGAAAATGCCAGGGAACCTGGAGACTGGGTCAGCACAATTTGTCCACTGGCAACTAGAATCACATGGGAGAGATGAAAAGAGAGAGCAGTTAGTGCAAACAGACATAAAAGAATGCCTTCATACCATCCAATATGCAGATTTACTATAAGTCTTGAAAAGAAGTATCAAAAATTCTGCCTTAGACTCAAACTCCCATGAGGAAGAACATCCTATGTTGAAAGCTTTCTCTCCTTGTTACCTGTGACACTAAACAGCAGGAGGCTTAAAACTTGAGCCTGAAAGTCCATTGTGTTGGCTGAGACTTGCCACAGGTTAAACATACTTTTCCTTGTATTTAATGCTTCTTAAATATGATTCTGAGAGACTTGTGGCTTCTGGGGAAGAGATATGCAAATTAACAGAGCATAGGCCAAAAGGTTCTTCAAGAATGCATCCTTCAGACAGACCCAGGGCTACCATCTGGGAAGTTCTTAGTTCAGGGAAACATTGATGATAAGAACTTTTCTCTAGAGCCTAGGCAGAGAGACAGCCTTTCCATAGAACTGATGTCCTGAATTCAGATTTATAGCTTACTAGACCATGATATAATACACTTCTGTTTGGTAAAGACCTTCACCTGGGGTGTTTCTGTTATATCAAGCAGCACCAGATACCAAGACACTACCTCTGTCCGTGCTGGAGTAAGAAAAACCAACAGATAGATAATGATACATATTTATACACATTAAGCCCATAATGATTCTGTTATGATAACGATGGCTTTATGCCCAAAATTGACTAAATGTTGATTTTATTTTATTTTATTTGTTTTAATATATAACTTTCATCTCTCCTTCCTGATGTAGAATATATCTCAGCCACCTTAACAGATACATACTTGTGATGCCTCAGACCACTTATGGTTCCAGAGATGTATCCCTTCAAAGAGAAGCAGTGAAGCTGAGAAGAAATGGGTGGGATATTGGTAGCTAGAGGAATTTCTTTGCTTCCTCTTAGAAAAATCAAGCTGAAAACATAGTGACCCAGTACTCTGTGAGGGAAGCCTGGATAAAGTGCCTTCTCCTAGATCCACGTGTTTCTAATACACCAGAAATTAGTGCTGTAGTTCCTAACTGAGGCACAGAACACGTGACTCCTCAATCAACCAATGTTGTGGTCCTTAGCTGCTGTTGAGTTGCATCTGACTTATAACACCTTATGTATAACAGAATGAAATGTTGCCCAGGGCTACAGCATTTGCGTCACTGTTGGTATAAGTCCACTGTTTCAGTGGCCAAGAAACTTAAGTCCAGGGCTTCAAACTGCCAACATGGTTTTGCATTTACCCACAACAAATTCATACATTTATAGAATTTGTAAATCTCCATTTTTCATTGTTTATTTGGAGTTACATTGACACAGCAAGGCAATTCACATTCCTATTGTAGAACACAAGTCATTTGTTGATAAATATAGAAAGAAGGAATGAGGGCATGCACGACAGAGTTGTGAAAGCAAATCATTAGAACATATAGTTCAACAGGAAACGAATAACTGAAGAGATCTTTGATGGACAAATTATTTGAGACAATGAAGTTTACCTTTTGAAGAAGAAGTGTGGTGTGTTCAATATACAACATCTTCCAAAATTGCTTGGCTTAACTTGTGCCAAAAGAAAAGAAGTCGGCTGTGTTTATGTTCAAATAATGAGACTCCCTCATACTGTCACATCCTACCACTCCGCTTAATTCCTTAGAAATGCAGAATAAGGCACAGGACTGTTGATTAGGTCTTCCATCCTCACACCCCTTTGGCTGACTGTTTGCTTTTTCTAGTCCTTTGTCATCATGATTCTCACTGTCTCACTCCTGCGACTGCCCTGACTTTCAAGGAACCTCTTCACTCAGCGTAGCCAGCACTAGGCAGAGGGAACTCATCCTATTCATTTCCCTGATCAGGTTGGCCTAGATTGCCACTGTACCACAGGCAAGGGCTATAATTGTATTTAACCACATCTAATAACCACAACTGATGGGGGAGAATGGAAAAACAATGACTCTACTGTCTTTTCTGCTCTAGCTGAAACTGCTTAGTGTGGTCTTCCTATAGAGTGAACCAGTCTCTCAGAGTTGTTATTAATGAATCTCCTGAGAGAAGAGACAGGTTGGGTGGAGTGGGTCAAAGCACTTGAAGCAAGATGGGTTCTCTGTCTCAGCTCACATGCTTTCTGCTACAACGAAGGGGGAAAATGATACTCTAAGTACAATCACCATGGAAGCTGGGGTCAGGGTTTCAGGGACATCCCACCACACTCAACACATGCATTAGAGAACCTTTTACCAAAGGCAGTTAACCATCAAAAAGTGCTTTTATAAATAATTCAAATATAGGAAGCCAGACAATTCAGTCCACGAACTTAACTGTGCTAAGTGATACATACCTCACTGCTAAATACCACTGCAGTCGCCTTCCAAGTATGCACCCTTGGGAAGCTATGCTCAGGCACCGGTGCCTAGATCATCCTTCAAAGCAATTTTGAACTCCTTCTGGAACGTCTATTGCACATAGTGGCAAGGGGGCAAGTTCGCAAACTTAATTGTACAATTGTCTGTGAGGGAGTTTTTAGCCGGTAAACAAATCACTGTGTTGGAATACCCACCCTATTCAGCTAATCTGGCCCCCACTGACTCTTTTTCTTTACTGGTAGATAAAGGTGTCATGGATTGAATTGTGTTCCCTAAAAAATCTGTAGTAACTTGGCTGGGCCATAATTCCTGGTATTGTGTGATGTTCTTCCGTGTTAGAATTCCTTCCTCTGTAAGATGATAATGAGGGTAGAGCAGTGCTGCTGTGTTGGTGGGGCAAGACTTAATGTGTGGGATTGCTTTGTGCCTTGAAGTAATCTTTTCAGATATAAAAGAAAGAATTTAGCAGAGAGATTTGGGGACCACATACCACCAAAAAGCAGTGCCAGTGAACTGGGTGTTTTCTTTGGAAAGGACCGGGTTCCTGCACCTGAGAGGAGGCTCTGGTCCAGGGGAAGATTGATAAGGACTTTCCTCCACTGACAGCAAGAAAGCCCTCCCCTGGAGTGGACACTCTGGATTTGGACTTTTAACATAGTGACCGTGACAAATAAATGCCACTTTTTATAGGTGTCCACTTGTGGTAATTCTGTCAAAGTGACACTATACAACTAAAACAAAAGGAAATATTGAAAGAAAGACATTTGGATGATCTTCCGGACATCAAGGGCAATACAATGACTATGACAGCTCTGATGGCCGTTCCAGAAAAAGAGTTCAAAAGTACTTTGAAGGGTGGAATAGGCGCTGGCACTGGTGCGTAGCTTCCCAAGCAGAGTACTTTGAAGGTGACCATAGTGATGTTCAGCAATGAGGTAAGCAGCACTTTTTGTGGGATGAGTTTGCAAACTTAGTTGGCAGTCCTCGCATTTCTTTTCCTTTCTTCTTTTTCTTACTCCCTCCCACTTTATAAGCTATGTCCCTGCCAAGCCATCAGAAGCTGCTAGAGAGATATCAGCCTGACATGACCTTCGGTCTGTCTTGCCCCAATTTTCTGCCTCACGCAGTACCATTTTTTTCTTTTTCTCCTCCATTCTTCTTTTTCTTTCTGCCTCCCACTTAGCTTATGTGACACCTCCACCTTTGCCCGCCAGTCCTTGCCACGTCGCCATGACTAGAGAACCGCTAGCTCACAGTTTTTTCAGGTTCACTTGGCACAAGCTGCCAGTTCCTCTCATGCCACCATATTTTTGTCATTGTTATTTCTTTGCTATTTTATCATTCTCTTCTTTTATTTTTTCCATTCCTCCCATTTAGACCAGTATGTCACTTCAGTTCCCTTCCCGGTGACCCTTAGACCCACTGCGCCACAAATAACCAGCCTTACCACACAACCAGTTTATTTATCTTCTCTTTCTTTCTTCCTCTCCCCAGCCCTGAAGGCAGCATCCCCACTTTCCCTTCTAACAACACCCCACTGGGCCAGTGGGGGTCACCTCTGCATTGGCTTGCTGTTGCCCCTTGTCCGCTCTTTCCCCACCGATGACCGCCATCACAATGCCATTTTTACTTATTTATTTTCTTTCTGACTTCCACTAGCGTGGTATGTCACCTCCTCTTCCTTCCCACCAGCTCCCAGATCTTCACTGTTCCCACTTGCTGCCTCTACCCACGCCCCATGTTTTTTTTCTTTTTTTCTTCTTTCTTTCCTTTCTCCCTACCACATACCTCCATATGCCACCTCTCTTTCTTCTTTCTGAATGCCGTTGTGCCACTGCAACCAGAGACCCCAAACTGACCTGCATCCACCCTGTCAACACATACTGGTTGTCACTGCTCTGCCATTTGTTTTTCTTTCTTTCCATTTCCCCTACCACCTAGCACCATAAACCACCTTTCCTCCCTTCCCACTGGAACCTAGGTCCAGCTCACATGCATTCACCAGCCCTCACCGTGTTATTAGTCTTTTCTCTTTTTTCCTTTCTTATTTTCCATTCACTCTCCAAAACAGTCCTGTATGCCACCTCCGCCCCTTTTCTATTGGCCTGCAGTATGCTGCCCTCAGTAGAGTGTCACTGGCACGCCACCTCACCAGTTCCTCACGTACACCCTGCAACCATCTGCTGGTCTCTACCACATTGGCAGTCATTTTATCATTTTCTCTTTCTCTCTTTATTTGTCCTTTTCTTTTACTACCCCACTAGCTGCTATACCACTTTTGCTCCTTCTAGTCCCAAGATACATACTGCCCCACTCACAGACTACACTTTAAAAAAATTCGTCTTTCACTTCTTTCTCCTCTTTTCACTTACCGATACCACTCATCAGTGCACACTACTGCCATCCTGATGCCTACACTCTGCCACCACAACTAGGGCACTTCCAGATTAAGTCTGCTGCTGAGTCGGGTGGAACTCCCCCTCCACTCCCTCCACTTGACCAGCTGCTGATTTACATGAAAGAAGCCTATACCATTACCTGTCTGATGTTCCTGCCTATTGGGCAATGACTGTGAATGCCTCCACAGTGCTGGACAAGCATTAGGAGGGAGGCAGCCCCTGTTCAGTCTACCCTCAGCTGCCTCTCCAAACCAGTGAAGTGCAAACTGGGCTCTCCCTGCCTGCTGCTGCACTGCCCACCCTGACAAGTTGCTAAGAACTATTATTTTGACAGATAGGCAAGCAATAAAGCCCACTCTGCTGGAACATTCTTACATATCAAACAAAGCAAAAAAGGCGTAACAAAACAAATGAACATAAATCAATAAAGTATTGGAGACAGCAGATAACATCAAGACATATAAAACAGCAGAAAAAGTTGGTTTCAGAAAGTGACCAAACTAATTAGATGGCTTTCTCTTAGAAGAAAAGGCAGTGTAACTACCTGAACTAGAATCAAAATACTAATATTTAGGACTTCTCAAGAGATTAGGAAAAAGTTCAAAAGAAACAGACTAAACCAAGGAAAAAGATAGGCAAAATAATGGGAAATAAAGATAAAACCAATGAAGACATAGCCAAAATCAAGGAAAGTACAGACAAAGCAAGATAAGAATTCAGGAACATAACGAAAGAACAAAGTATAAAAATAATTAGAATTAATACAACAGCAACTAGAAGTCCAAAAGATAAACAGAATTTCAGAAATGGACAACTTAATAGAAGGTTTTAGCCAAGTGCCGTCGAGTCGGATCTGATTTAAGTAATGTAATGCAGAGCCAGCAAAATTGAAGGAAAAAAATCCTTGGAAGCCACTTGGAGGAAAAATCAGAGAAAATAATGAATAAAACCTAAGAACTATATGTGACATAATCAAGAGCAAAATTTTGCGCCTTGTCACAGTTCTGCAACATGGTGAAAAAATGCAAAATGCAGAGAAGACTTTTGAAGATATTCTAACAGAAAACTTCCCAAATATTATAAAAGACAAAAAGTTGACAATTTAAGATCAACAAATTCCGTGTAGGTTAGACTCCAAAAGAAAGTCACCAAGATGTATTACAGTCACACTTGCCAAAACTAAAGAAAAAGAATGTTAAGAGCTGCTTGAAAACAAACAAACAAAACAGTAGCTTACAGAGAAGAAACAACAAGACTAAATCCTGATAATCTGGCAGAAACTATGCAGGCAAGAGGGCAATGAGATGGTATACTAAAGAAAAAAAAAAAAACCTTGAAAGAAAAAACTACCAACCATGAGTGAATATTACATCTCTCAAAATTGTCCCTCAAATACATTTTCGGATAAATACAACTTAGGAGAATCCACCAAAAACAGAAAAAAAAATCAAATTTATAAGAAATGTTAAAATGAGTTCCTTGGCTAGAGAACTAACAATATCAAACCACAACTAGATTCTAGGACAGAGGAGAGAATCTGTGAGAGGCAAACCCATGTTAAGAGCTCTCAATAATAAAACAAAGCTAAGAGGCTTAAAACTGGAAAATAAAAATGTCAAGCTGTAAATGACCATAATGTCAAAACAACAAAATGGGAATAAACAGCGTAGGCATAGAACTTTCAAATGGAATGTAAATCAAGGCTATATCAAGTAATCAAAATATGCTTCACACATAGAAAGATAAGTCTAAATTTCACAGTAACCACAGCAAACTTACTGATTATGGTGAAAAAGAAGAGAAACATAAAGATTTACAAAACACAAGATCTGTAATAACTAAAGGAAAGAAAATCCACAAACAAAAGGAACACAGAACAGGAAAATAAGAGGAACAAAAAAATGTCAGCATCACACACAAAGAAAGTACAATGTGCCAGCAATAAACTCATACCTGTCAATAATCACACTGAATAGAAATGGTTTAAATATATCCATAATATAGACTGGTGAGGTTAAAAATAAATTTTAAAAAATGATATCAGTATGTTGTCTACAAGAGGCACACCGCAGTCACAAAGACATAAATAACTTAAAAATCAAAGGATGGGAAAAAAGTATACCAAGTAAATGATGACCAGAAAAGGGGCAAAGGGGCAAAAATAATCTCAAATAAAATAGACTTTAAGGAAAAATCAACAATAAAAGACAAGGAAAGATGGTACATAGGAACTGAAGGTACAATCCACTAAAAATATATAACCTTAATAAATATCCACCACCCTAAGAAAGAACTCCAAAATTTGTAAAACAAATTTTAACAGTTGTAAAAATAAATATAAACAGCTCCACAATAATAACAAACCCAGTGCTGTCGAGTCAATTCTGACTCACCCTAGGATTTAGAGACACCACTCTTGGTAAAGGACAGAATATTGAAAAAGAAACTCAGCAAAGCTACAGAGGATTGAAAAGTCAAAATCAACTGGATTGACCCAAGAGACGTTTATAGAACGTACTTCATTAGAGGCAGCAAAATATAAATTCTTTTCCATTTTTAGCTTTTGATTGAAAATGAAAAATATTCAACTCATTTCTTCACTTGAACACTTAGAGGCCACTTAGGAGTTATTAGCTGCCATGATTTCAATATTTTGTGTCTCCGGGCATAGGGAGGCTTGAGGAGACGGGCCAAGAATAGAGGAATGGCTGATTGGTAGAGCCATCAGGACACACAGGACATTTATTAAATTTTGTATTGTGATTCAGTGAAAGCATGCAATACAAATTAATTTTGCATGCCTGCCTACCTGCAGGTCCTCCTGCTTTCCTTGCCTGGTGACAGCACACTGCTCCTTTTCATTCTGTACTTGTCATATCATCTTCACAAGCTCCTGTCCCCTCCTGTCCACACTCTTCTCTCCCACCTAAAAAGACACTAGTAGGGCAGCATCCTATAAATGCAAAAACCATAAAGTACACACACCATATGGTCACATTGTGTCCCCGAATCCAGTTCATTTTTGTCCAAAGAGTTGACCTCCTAGTGTTTTCTGGTAGCGGGCAACAGCAGGTGTCCATGATACCAGGTGATACCCTAGGCTGGCAGACCATCAGCTGTGGTCTTATAGTAGAGTTCTTGAGGTGCAACCCTCTTTACATGGCATTGCCACCGGGAATCAACACTGCATGTGCCATCACGGCTGTCTTTGGTGGTGGCTGGGAACCATGTGGTTTTTCTGGTCTCATGATGATGTAGTCTCGCATTCACATGGGTCCTTCTGTTTTCTGCACTCTTTTTTCCTCATGTCTTTGTTATTCTCAGTGATAATCTGTCTTGGATGAGTTGGGACCACTTTCTGTACCTCAGATGGCAGATACTAGCTTTTAAGACCCAGATACCACTCACCAATATGGGGTGCAGAAGAGTCTCTTAGCAGTAGTCTAGTTATGCCAGTTGGCCTTGATGCCCCCCAACAGTATGGCCCCTAGACCCCGCCTCTGCTACTCTATTCTTGCATTATTTGGCTGAGATTAAAAGAGCTTTCAATCTGCAGTGTAGTCCTGTTAAATTGATTCTCTTTTGACTGTGTGCTGTCACTGCTTTCACCTAAGCAAATTTCAATTGTCTGTCTAATCTATGACAAACCCTCTCCCTCCCTCCCCACCCTTGTAGTCATCAAACAGTCTTTTCTTCTTTATGTAAGTCTATTTTTAAATCCTCATAGCAGGGGTCTCATACAATATTTGTCTCTTTGCTGCTGACTGATTTCACTCAATTTAATGTCCTCCAGTTGAAATCAGGTTATCAGAGGCTTCCTGAAATCCTCATTGTTCTTTATCATTGTGTAGTGTTCTATTGAGTATATGTAGCATAGTTTTTTATCCATTCATCTGTTGATGTGCATCTAGGTTGATTCCATCTTTTTGTTCAGTGCTGCAAAAAGCATTTGTGTACATTTGCATATCTGTTCATGTGACAGCCTTTGTTCCTGTAGGATACAGTTCAAGTAGTGGGATTGCTGGATCAAGTGGCATGTTCATTCCAGTATTTTAAGGACGGGCCAAATTGTTTTCCAATAAGATAATACTATTTTGCAATGCCACCAGCAATGTAAGAGAGTTCTGATCTCTCCACATCTTCTCCAACATTTGTGGTTTCATGTTTTTTGGGTCATGACCAACCTTGTGGGTGTGAGATGGTAACTCATTGTAGGTTTGATTTGGATTTCTCTAATAGCTAATGATTGTAAGCATTTCCTAATGTGTCTTTCAGATGCCTGAGTGTCCTCTTTGAAGAAGTGTCCATCCATCTTCTTTGACCATCATTTAATTAGGTTATTCACCCTTTCCTAGTTGCTATTTTGCAGTACTTTGTAGATATGGAGTTCAGGCATCAATCCAACATATAGTGGCCCAATAGTCTTTCTCATTCTGTAGGTTATCTTTTAAATCTTTTGATAAAGTCTTTCTATGAGCAACACTCTTTCATTCTTAGTAGTTGCGAATTATCTATTTCTTCTTCTGTTGTTTGTGCTTTGTAAGATTTTGAAATATGTCTAAGCTGTGTATTAGAACTTCCATTGCTAATTCTATTATTTCTTGCATGATCTTTGTCATTTTAGGTTTGATAGTTAGGTCTTCAATCTATTTTAAGTTAGCTTTTGTGTAAGGTCTGAGATATGGGTCTCCAGTTTTCTGCAGCTAGATATCCAATTTTGCCAACACCATTTAGTAAAAGAGACTGTTTTTATCTCAATTTACAATCTTAGGGCCTTTGCTGAATTTCAACTGTTCATAGGGGATGGTGGCATCTCTGGAGTTTCAACTCGGTTACATAGACCTATATGTCACTTTTTGAACCAGTACCAGGCTGTTTTGGCTGCTATAGCAGCGTAATAGATTCTAAGACTGGGTAGCGTGAGGCCTCACACTGACACGTCCCACACCACTGAACCTCTAGAAATTTCACAAAGGTGTGAGGGCCTTGAGTTTTTGTTGGATTAATTTTCCACCATCTAAGACACAAATCTTTGCTTTTTAACATCTTAAAATAACTTTTTTTTAAAAAAAAAAAAAAGTCACTTTAAGGACTAAGGTGCACCTGACCCAAGTCTTGGCATTTTCAATTACCTCATATCCATATGAAAGTTGGACAATAAATAAGGAATATTGAAGAAGAGTTGATGTCTTTGAATTATGGTGTTGATGAAGAACTTGAAATATAACATGGGCTGCCAGAGGAACAAACAAATCTGGAAGGTGTACCAATCTGGAAGATGTACAGCCAGAATGTTCCTTAGAACTGAAGATGGACATGTTATCAGGGGGACCAGTCCCTGGAGAAGGACACTATACTTGGTAGAGAAGAAGGTCAATGGAAAAGGGGAAGAAACTCAGAGAGATTGACTGGTACAGTGGTTGAAAGGATGGGCTCAGACATAGCAATGATTACGGGAATGTCACTGGATCGGTCAATATTGTTCACAGGGTCTTAGTAAGTTGAAACTGACTCTATGGAACCTAACAATAACAACAGTTATATTAAGAACGATTTATTAAGTCTTCCAACTTATGTCCAAATTTCACTTAGAGACAAATATAGGAATGGAACTTGTTGGTAATCCAGGGACAGCCTGTATATATTTAACAAAGCTGTGTGCAATGCTATAGTATACCTCTGTTGACTAAATGGGAACCCTAGTAGTGTAGTGGTTAAGTGCTATGTCTGCTAACCTAAAGGTCAGCAGTTCATATGTACCAAGCACCCCTTGGAAAGTCTATGGGGCAGTTCTTCTCTGAACTATAGGGTCACTACGAATCAGAAAGCTTGGTTTTGGTTATTGACTAACTATGCAAGATAATGGACAAATATTGTATTGCATTTCAACTAATGTATCTGTCAAGCTAATATATGGGTTTAGTAGGGCAATACTATATAATCCTGTGTTATTGTTTCTAAGTGCTTCTGAGTCAGTTCTGACTCAGCCACCATATATGAACAACAGAAAGAAACACTGCCTGGTCCTGTGCCATGCCCACAATCATTTTTATGCTTAAGCCCATTGTTGCAGCCGCTGTGTCAATTCATCTTCTTGAGGATCTCCTCTTTTCCACTGACCCTCTGCTTTACCAAGCATGGTGACCTTCTCCAGGGACTGGTCCCGCCTGACAACATGTCCACAGTGTGTAAGACATGGTCTTTCCTTCCTTGCTTTCAAGGAGCTCTCTGACTGTACTTCTTCCAGAACAGATCTGTTTATTCTTTTGACACTCCGTGGTATAATCAATATTCTTCTTCAACACCACAATTCAAAAGCATCTGTTCTTCTGTCTTCCTTATTCATTGTCCAGCTTTTATATGCATATGACGCAGTTGAAAACAACATGGCTTCAGTCAGGTGCATCTCGCTCTTTAACATGATGTCTTTACTTTTCAATACTTTAAAGAGTTCACTGGCAGATTTTCCCAATGATATGCATCTTTTGATTTCACTGCTGCTTCTATGTGCATTGATTGCAAAACCAAGTAAAATTAAATCCTTGACAACCTCAGTCCTTTCTCCATATGTCATTCCGTTGTTTACTGGTCCAGTTGTGAGTATTTTTGTCTTCTTGATGGTGATTTGCAACCCATAGTAATGGCTGTGGGCTTTGATCTTCACCAGTAAGTGTTTCAAATCCTCTTTACTTTCAGCAAGCAGGATTGTGTCATCTGCATAATGCAGGTTGATAATGAATCTTCCTCCAATCCTGACGACCATGCTTCTTCATACACTCCAGCTTCTCAGATTATTTCCTTGGCATACAGACTGACAAACATCCTGGTGAACACTATGCAGTGCCCCCTTTTTCTGTTAGAATGAATACCTCTTGATCCAAGTACAGATTCCTCATAAGTACCATTAACTGTTCTGTAATTCCTATTGTCCACAATGTTATCCATAATTTGTTATGATCCACACATTTGAATTCCTCTGTATAGTCAATAAAACATAGGCAAACATCCTGGTACTGTTTGTTTTCAGCTAAGGTACCTATGATTTCAGCAATGATACCCTTGTTTCCACATCCTCTTCTGAATCTGTCTTGAATTTTTGGCAATTCCTTGTTGATATACTGTTTCAGTCCCTTTAAAATGATCTGGAGCAAAATTTTACTTCATATGATAGCAGTGATATTGTCTGATAATTTTTGCATTTAATTGGATCACGTTTCTTGGGAACAGGCAGAGATACGGTGAAAAATAGGGCTCCTGGAATTGATGGAATATCAATTGAGATGTTTCAACAAGTGGATGTAGTTCTGGAAGTGCTCACTCAGGTATACCAGGAAATTTGGAAGATAGCTACCTGGCCAACTGGCTGGAAGAGATCTATATTTGTGCCTATTTCCTAATGCTATATATGCAATGTGACAACAGTTTGTAAACATACACTGTTGTGTAATATGCTACTACGTAATCTGTCCCTACCACAGTTACAGCTTTCAAGGATGACATAGTATTGAATGGGTCTGGAGGATGTTTCTGGTAAAATTCCATGCCGTTCCAAGTACTGAACTTAAACTAAGTTATTACATATTATACTATAATACACTGTACAGCCACATGTACATTTCTTTTTCTATAAATTCAGACTACTTTGTAAAGTTTTCATTTTTTTAATTTTCTATTTTTTTTTGAAATTTACTCTTTAAACTTTTGTGTAAACATTTGCTTAGCCTATATCTCACAAAGTTGAATAAACACAATCAGGATAATCCATATCACTATTCTCTATTTCCTCCTAGTGTTTCAGTGGAAGAGTATCAGGTCAAGCAACTTCCATTGATTGACTGCATCAGCAGCTAGAAAATCATCTCGTGTAATGCTTAGAAGACCCAGCTGAGGCTCTTGGGGAGGTGTTGGATTATTTAGGATGTGTTCAGTATTGATTGTCTCATTTTCTTTTGTTCATAAATTCTTTTTTATGCAACCAACAGTGCATAAGCTTGTCTATCTATCAATGCAAAGTGTTTAGTGTTTGGGTCCATCTCTTAAACACTCTTCATAATCTATTAAAGTCTGTGCAGTACTCAGCTAACTCCTTAACAGTGACTCTATTTTGCACCTGTTCTCTTCTTCCACAGTATTCTTTTTTCCTTGCCTCTTCTTCAACTAATCCCTCTCTCTTTAGCTCCAGCAATGCTTCATTTGTTAATTCCTCAGACACCAACTCCAAGAGTTCTTCAGGGTCTTCATGATCTATGTCTAGGTTCAGGTTGTTGCTTACCATTATAAATACAGAGCTATTAATTCTGGCAATCTTATTACCCTTTTCAAATTTCTTAAACTGTTGCATATGTCACTCTAGTATTCTTTTTTCTCATATGCCTTTCAAGTACTGTTTAGTCACATCATCCCAGGCCCAAGCAAGCTTCCTTACACAGTTGTAAATATACTCCTTCCCAGAGTACATCAGTGTCTGGCCAGTGTCATCAGTTGTAGCAGTTACCTAAGGAAAGGTCCTACTCAGAGAGTAGGCGCTGAATGTGTCCATAATTCCTTGGGGCACTTGACTAGACTAAAGAGCTGGTGTTTGCTGAGTGGAATACCATTTTCATGTTGAGATGGAGGCCACCAACAAAAAGGCGATATGATACAGCATTGTCTGCAATTAAGAAAATCTTGAAAATACACCTTGTTCTAAACAGCACTTCTCCACGTTACTGCTCCAGCAACTGAAATGGGCATCCTGATACTGCATTTGTGTCATCCAGGATTTTTTTATTGCACCTGTAATAAACTGGTAAGGTGTTAATGTTAATATTCTTGTAAGCTCTGGCATTTTTCACTACTGCAAATAGTGAATAGTTTTAACTTGTAGCCAGCAACGTTGTCTCTCAGAACCACTATGACTCTCTTTAAAAGTCTTGAAAGCTGGCTCCTTATGAATGAAGGTCTTTTCAGGTATTTGCTTCTACGATAAGGAATTTCATTCTGTCTTAGTCATCTAAGCAGTTGCCTTGAGCAAACAGATTTTAATTCTCTTACAGTCCTGTAGGCTAAAAGCCCAAAGTTAGAAAACCAGCACCTGGGAAGGCTTTATCTCTCAAAAAGCTAGAAAAAGTTCCTGATAATCAATCTTCCCTTGGTCTAGGAGCATCTCAGTTCAGGGAACTTTTGGTCCAAAGTGAACATTCTGCTGCCGACACTGAAGTCTTGGTGATGTGAGGTTCCCATTCTGTGCTACTTTCCCTTTCTTTTGTCTTTTGTAAGATAAAACATGGTGCAGGCCACACCCCAGGGAAACTCCCTTTACAGTGGATTAGGGATGCGAGTAACATACTAATTTTTTTTTAACATAATCCAATTTTACACCATTAACCACAGACAGAGAGTAGGAAATACAGATCGACAAAAAGGTGCAATTGCAAAATAGAGGACAACCCACAATACTGGGAATCATGGCCCAGCTAAACAGTTACGTATTTTGAGGAACATAATTTAATCTATATTAAAAACTGTGCAGGAGCAAATAATCTCCCTCTACAATTAGTTCATCTAAGGTTTCAACAAATTCTTCTGCCTCTTTTGCATCAGCCCCTGCACACTCAACGCTCACTTTCATGTTTTGTAGCAAAACACTTTGAAGAGCTGAAACCATCCAGCAGTAACACTGTTATATCCTGGTCCTGTTTTTTCTTTAAGTATCTTGCAGAATCTTAGTGCCTTAGCAGAGACTGTCAACGTGCTGAGAGGTATTTGCTTTTGAGTTTGGTCTTCAGTCCACTCGTTAGCAGTTTCACCTTATCTGCTATAGGTCTCTCTCACATTTTACACATACTTGTAGCTTTCAGTGGAGTGAATCCTCGAACAGTTTGGAGGATGATTTCTTTGTTTTTGAGGATTGTTCTGTCAAATGTGATATATCTGAAATGCCAGGAACAGTAACTGATTTCCAAGTTTTTTATTAGTCAATAACCTTTTACTTTACTTCCCAAGAAATGCTGCACCTTTGCCTCTTGCTGCTGCTATCGATAGCACTGATTTTTCTGGATTTCGGAGCCGTGTTGCAATTCATGCTAATGTTTTCAGAAGGAAATGAAAGAGGTAAAGCTACAACACTGGAGAAACTTGATACATGAGATGGGAAGGTGCTGTCTACTAGTGACAGCATACACTGTTACATGGTAAACTTTGGATTTGTAAATAGGGAAATTTTACATTAATAGTTCACAGAAGTCTGAAAATTAAATTTGGGAACTCATCCTAGAAAAAGTGCTACACACCTCATTGCTGGATATCATTATAGTCATCTTCAAAATACTCTGCTTGGGAAGCTATAAACTAATGTTCGTGCCTAGTCCATCCTTCAAAGCAATTTCAGAACTCTTTCTGGAATGGCTGTCAGAGCTGTCCTCCTATTACTCTTGATGTGCTGAATGTCATCAAAAATGTCTTCCTTTATCTTTGGGTAAAGAAAAAAGTCACTGGGTGCCAGATTAGGTGAGTAGGGAGGGTGTTTAAATATAGCTATTTTTTTTAGTGGCTAAAAACTCACTCACAGACAACTATGCAGTTAAGCTCATGAGCTTGCCGCTGTGTCATCATGTACAATGGCCATTCAAGAAGCCAAGCCAAGCCATGAGCCATTCAAGAAAGAGTTCCAAAATTGCTTTAAAGAGTAGACTATGTGTTGGCACTGGTGCATAGCTTCCCAAGGGGACTACTTTGAAGGTGACTGTAGTGATATTCAACAATGAGTTATGTAGCACTTAGAACAATTAAGTTGTGGACTTAATTGTCTTTCCTTGTACATAAGCCAGTAATACAGGGTTTATTATGAATAACAAGGAATATGTATCTTTTATATATAATATGCCCTATAATACATATTCCTTGATATATATATACACACATATATACATATACATATGTATACATATATACATATGTATAAATATATACACATATATATATATGTGTGTGCTGCTGCTACACACCTGGCAGGCAATGACTTTGTTTACCAGACACAGGAGGTATACCTCTACGTTCAGAAATCTGTTGAGTTCCTATATTCTGTTACATCTGCTACATCCCATTGTCTGATAGGGATTTGTGAACTCTGTTACAAGTTTATGGAACCACAAACGTGCGTGTGATTAGATGTCAACCAAACAGATGTAACGCGACAGATTACTATACACTTCAGATAGGCCGAGGAGTGTATAATAGAGGATGTCATCCCCATCTATACATTTCAGCTTCCAGAACAAAGATTAGATGTTCTTTTATTCCTCCTCTACACCACATTTATGAACATAGAACATGACAGATGTTATTAATATGCCAAAGATGAAGACAAGACTCTTGTTTTTATTAAACTTACAAGCCAGCAGGAATGAGAGCAAAGGCAGATACATATTCAGTGTGCAGTGGGAGTCCGTAGCCAGTAATCTAAGAGGCAATAGGTAACTTGAACACCTGTTTGCCTGTTTCTTTATTATTATGTACAATCTATATCTTTTCTTTAATATAAAGTGTCATTTTTGCAAACAGACAAATATCTTTGTTTCTCAGTTTAAAAAATATTAAAGATATATTGATGATAAAGACATGATTCTGAAAGATGTTTTCCTCTTCATTCCAAACATAATTCTGAAACAGAAGTCCAGAGGTAACTTCCCAGAGAAACGTAAATGCACACACACACACACACACACACTGATACTTTGTCTTATTAGTGTTAATATGTTTCAAAGACACCCCCCCCCCCAAAAAAAACCACAGCCATCAAGTTAGTCCAACTCATAGCGACCCTAGAGGTCAGAGTAGAACTGCCCAATCAAGAACTGCTCAAGGAGCACCTGGTGGATTTGAACAGCCAACCTTTTGGTTAACAGACAAGCACTTAATCCCTGGTTTCCATTTCAAAGACATTCATTCTAACTAAAACCTTTGATATACATTTTATCAATAAAATTTTGAATTGTTTGACTAAAAAAACTACTGCAATGACACATTTCAATTTCTTCAATGTCTATATTATTTTTATAGCTTCTAGATTTTGCATCAAGGACCTTCAAGTATGTAATGGCCAAGTCTTCCTTAATATGTTACATTTTCTGTTCATCATCTCTCCACAGTGCACTTGCAAACAATTTGTTGTTTCATAGCAGGTCAACTAGTATTAGAGTCTGACATGAAGACCGTGAAAAGTTTAGTTAACAGTTTCTTATTTAGCTCCAGGGATCATTTTGTTTGCTACTAAATTCATTTTTTAAAACATCACATCAATAAAGCATTTGAGAAAATAACTTTTTGATAATGTTAAATACTTACAACAAAGAAGTTTAAATGCACTGACAATTTAAAAAAACATTTTACGTATCAGGGAGAAAATGAGTTGACTCTATTTTGGAAAATAGAAGAGGGTCCTTTTGAAAATAATTGACACAGTCAGTTAAACTTAACTGGGTTTATTGGGGTTTAAAGCTGTTTGCAAACAGGGACTGTTCAAGCTGAAAGAGGCAGGGACTTGGTTAAGAACCTTCAGAAGAAAGTTTTTCAAGGCAATAGAGAATTTCCAGTAGGAAAGTTAGAATGACTGTATTTCAGGTAAGTCCTTAATTGAAGGAAGAGTTTTGCAAAGCGGATATCTTCCTGTCACTGGTTCTACAGCTGCATTTGTTTGATGCCAGCTGATTGTGTCAGGTAAGGTTTATCAGAAATATCTTTCAATGTTAAGTTGTCTTTTGGGGATAGCCTTTTGTGATTAGAACATCTTGAAAGCACTGCATTGCTCTGTCAAGATTTGCAACTGGCACAGTTTACTGTTTTGATTTATTTTTCTGAGACAGATAGTGCATCTGGCTCAGTTGGCTGCGAATATTTAGCTGTTATTTAACAGTACATTTCTCAATCATTTTATGAGGCCAGTATTAGCCTATTACCAATGCCACATAAATGCAGCACACAAAAAGTAAAGTGCATGCCAATTATTTCTATATGATTAGCAAAGTGAATTTTAAATGTGTAAAAATGAAAAATATACAACAACAAATGAGATACACTCCAGCTGTGCCAGGCCAGTTCAATATTTGCAAATCAATCAATGTAATCCTCCATAACAACAACCAAAATTTTTTAAAAAATCATATAACCATACTAATTGACACAGAACACATCAACAAAACTCAGCACATATTTTTGATTAATAAAAATTCAGCACACCAGGAATTAAAGCAAATTTCTTCAAACCTTACCAGAAAATCAATATAAAGCTTAATGCTGAAAAACAAGACTGTCCCTCTAAGGCTAAAAAATCCAAGGATACCCATCCTCACCACTGTTGCTAAGGAAGGCACTAGAAATTCTAACCACTGAAATAATTAATGAGAAGTATATAAAAGGCAAAAGGCTTATAGATTTAAAAACATGAAATTAAACCAGGTTTATATGCAGATAGTATGACTGTTTATGTAGAAAAACACCAAGAATTTTTTTAAAAGTTCAATGAATAAACAGAAACAAACAAAATTGTCTCTTAGAACTAATCAGTGTGTTTGGCAAGTCTGTAGCACACAACTGAGATCTGGCCCTAAGGTCAATATAGAAAAGCCAATCCAATTTCCAGGATCTCTAAGTGACAGGAGGGACTAGACAGGATGCATCCACTGTCTCTTGTCAGCTGCACCCAGCCGACAACTGTTGCATTAGATGCAGGTGTCTCTGCTAGGTGTTGTGATAGGACACCGGTAGGTGGATAACCACTTTACACTCATTGTGTGCTGTGTATGCAGATGAGGAAACTTTATGAGAACACATAAACTGAGGAGGGCCGAAAAAAACTGACTCCTGGAAACATGGAGTTACAAAATTCAGAATTTATTTTAAGGTAACAGAAAGTGGGGATAGAGTTTTATGAGCCAGACAGCTTAATGGAAAATATTAATGAAGGGTGATGAGTAGCAGTTGTGTTCATGACACAGGGCTCAATCTACAAGATTGTATTGTATCTTGAGTCGATCTCTTGGAAGGTGTAAGAAAAAGGAAGCAAGCAGCGAGTTGGAACCTCATACCAGCAGGAAATAGTGACTGGGAGTAGAATATATCCTTTAGACACAGGGTTCCTGCACCTCAGAAGCTCCAGTCCAGGGAAAGTTTGACCACAGGGCCTTTCCTCGAGAGCCAACAGAGAAAAACTTCACTTGGAGCTGATACCCTGAATTTACATTTTTAGCCTACTGTTCTGTGAGAAATTATTTTATTCTTTATTATAGCCATCCACTTGTAGTATTTCTGTTAGAGAAGCAAGGGATGACTAACACAATTGCATCAGTTGATTCATATGGACCAAGTGAGAAGGGCAGCTTAGATAGCAGCTTGCGCTTGTGGCAGAGACTCTCTTGTTCTGGGCATCATACAGAACTAGCACCTTCTAGAGTCACTTGATAAACCAGCTGGGGCAACACACTCAAATGAGAGATATGTTGCCTCCAAAATCGGAAGAGACCCACCAAGCAGTGTACCTCTTTGATAGTTGCAGAGAGTCACATGTAACAACTTCCCCTTCACTTTTGAAGGAATGTCTTGACGTATCCTTTACCACTGTCCTCTAGAAAATTCTCTAAGACAGGAGGCTCTCGAGTTTTTGATGGAATAATTGTCTACCCTCTGGGACACAGATCTTTTCTTTTTAACACCTTATAAATACTAAAAAGGAAAAATATCACTTTGAGGGCTAAGGTGAGCCTGACCCAAACTACTGTATTTTCAGTCACCTCATGGTCATACGAAAGATGGGCAACAAATGATGAAGATTGAAGAAGAATTGACGGTGTTGATGTGGAACTTTCAATATAACATGGACTTCCAGAAGAATGAACAAATCTGACGGCCATAATGTTCCTTAGAACTGAAAATGGACATTTTAACAAAGTGAAAAACTGCCTGGAGAAGGGCATCATGCTTGGTAGAAAAGAGGGTCAATAAAAAAGAGGAAGAACCTCAAAGACACAGACTGACGCAGTGGCTGAAAAGGGGGCTTATACATAGCAGTGATTCTGAGAATGGCGCTGGACCAGTCAGTGTTGTTCACAGTGTCTTAGTGAGTAAATTGAAACCACCTCTGTGGCACCTAACAATGACAAAAACTGTATTAAAAATGATTAGTGAACTCTTCCAACTTATGTACAAATTTGAGTTAGAGACAAACACAGGAACAGAACTTGTTAGTAATCCAGAGACAGGTGACATATACTTAGCAAAGCTATATGGGATATTATAGCCCTATTGACTAAACAGCCAAGACAATTGTACTTCAGCTAATGTATATGGAAGGTCAATATATGGACGTAGCGGGTAAAATGGTATATAATGCTGTACACATAATATAATAATACATTGTACACATACACTACTATACATAGGCTAGCATGTAATCTGTACTAACTGCAAGTGGTGCTTTTAGGGATAACATATTGAGTGCATGTGGAGGATGTTTCTAGTAAAATCCTGCACTGTACAGGATGCTGAGCTTATGCTAAATGACTGAATGTACACTAAATTATGCCATACTGACATATGTAAAATGTTTCTCTTTTCTATAACTTGAGGTGACTTCGTAAACTTTTTAAGTTTTAATTTTGTTTTAAACTTTTATGTAAAATTTTCTTATCCTGTATCTCACACAGTTTAATGAACACGATCAGGGTCATCCGCATCACTGTTCTCTACTTGCTTGTGGAGTTCCACTGGAAGAGTTTTGGGTCAAGTAACCCCCAGTGATTGACTGTCACCTCCCATAATGCCTAAAGGAGCCAGCTGAAGCTCTTCTTGAGAAGGTGATGACTTCTTCAGGAATATGTTCAGCGTCAGATGTCTCATTTTCTGTTGTTGATGAATTTATTTTTATGCACCAAACACTTCAGGAGCATCCCTGTTGATCAATGTAAAACATTCAGTGTTTGGTCCACCTCTTAAGCACTCTTCATGACCTACTAAGGTCCACACAGTACTTGGCTAATCTCTTAAAAGTGAATATCTTCTGCCTCTGCTCTCCTTCTGCAGTTTCCTTTACTCCTTGCCTCTTCTTCAACTCTTCGTTCTTTCTTCAGCTCTCGCAACCCTGCATTTCTTATTTCCACAGGCACCGTCTCTAGGAATTCTTCAGTGTCCCTCATCATCTATGTCTAGGTCCAGGTTGCTATTTACCATGTCAACTACAAAGCTATTAATTCTTACAATTTCATCATCCTTTTCAAATTCCATAAAGTATTGCATACATCACTTTAGTATGTCTGGTCAGATCATCCCAGGCACAAGTAAGTTTCTTTAGGCAGTAGTAAATGTACTCCTCCCGGAAGTGTATCAGTTTCCAGACAATGTCATGACTGGTGTCAGTACTGTAAGCAAAGATCCTCCAAGGCAGTAGACCTTGAATGGCTCAATGATTACTTGGTGCACTGGCTACATTAAAGAGGCAGTATTTGCTGGGTGCAACACCATTTTTATTTCTTAAGATGGAATTCACTGATGAAAAAGTGTTGTAGAACGTTGTCCACAATTAGGAAACTCTTGAAAATATGCCTTCTTCCAAAAAGTATTTCCCCACATCACTGGTAAAGCAACAGAGAAGGGTATCCTGGTACTGCATCTGAGTCAAGAAGGGTTTCTTTATTGCACCTATAATAAACTGGTAAGCGGTGTATGTTAATATTCTTGAAAACCTGAGATTTTCACTATGCCAAGTAACAAATGGCTTTAACTTGTCTCCAGCAACATTGTCTCCTAAAATACTTCTATCTTTAACCCCTTAAATCATGGTGTTAACTTGGCCTCCTTATGGATGGAGGTCCTTTCAGGTATTTTCTTCCACAATAAGTAAGTTTCAGCCTGTCTTAGTCATCTAGTGCTGCTGTAACAGAAATACCACAAGAAGACGGATTTAACAAACAGATTTTTATTCTCTCACAGTCCAAATTCAAAGCACCAGCTCCAGGGGAAGACTTTATCTTTCAGAGAAAGTTCCTTGGCAAATCTTCCCTCGATCTTGGAGCATCTCAATGTGGGAACATTAGTGGTTAAGTGCTATGTCTGCTAACCAAAATGTTGCAAGTTGGAATCTCCCAGGCACTCCTTGGAAACTCTATGGAGCAGCTGTACTCTATCCTATAGGGTTTCTATGAGTCAGAATTGACATGACGGCAGTGGCTTTAAGCATAAATTTAACAGAATATGAAAGAACACTTTGTACAAATGCTGTAACAATTTACCTTCAATGTCAATGCTTAAGAATTTCCTAAATACAGTGATGCTTTAAAAAGTAAGATATTGTCTTGGGAAGCCTGGGATGGATGAAGGTGAAAATATCCTGTTTTATTTTTCTGAATGCTATTGGAATAGCTCATTCCTCCCACCAAAATTTTTTCTCCATAAAGACTCAGGTCTCCTCAGGGTCCTTCTGATGTTAATGTTAGTCTATGCCTGAGAAGCCAGCTAAGGGAAGCACAAATCTTCAGTCAAAAGGACATTCTAAGTGGAAGTACACTGAGAATTTGATCCAAAGGCATCACATCTAGGATAACGTGCCCCAATTCTCACTTGAATCTTAAATTTCTTATGGTCACTGTAGTCACATGTGTTACAGGCTCTCAGGTGACATCAGGCTAGTATGCCTTCCTCCAACTTAAAGCAAGGAGACAACATGATGGTTTTGAGGTTCGCATGTCAGCAAGTCTCGTCATGTTGATTTGAACTTGAAAAATGCTGCCAAATTTATATCATTCAACAAGGACAGTCACTGATATGCAAACAAAATCCTAGAAAATTAAAAGAACTCCTGATTTTGAGAAAATTTTATTGAATTCGAAATCCCATTAATGATTAAACAAACAAACAAAATTTTAGGTGAAAGATTAAAGAACATTTATTCTATCCAAGACAGTTTGATTATCTTTGAGGATAGTGTACATCACAGTATAAGGGAATTTAAAGTTGATATACCTGGTAAAATCAAATGACTCATTTGTGGTCTGGGTTTCTGTTAGTTGTTTTCACCCTAACGACAGCCATCTTCTGCACAGACTTAATCGCGTAGCTCCAGAAACATTTTTCTTCTGTGACAAAGTCAAGGATGTACAAACAACGTCTGAGAAAAGATCTTAATGCCAAACCTTATCTAAATCTCCCACTTAAATACCCGCAGGCAAAGTTCTGCTGCTTCTGAGAAAAGAATGTTGGGTAATTGTGACATAACCACGTGGTGACTTCTCAGCTAGAGGAATTCCTACCTTCTGAGCTCTTGCCATAGGAAGTTCCACCTCATGAAGACTGAAGTTTTGTAACTGCATATCAAGTCTTGTCTTTCTCACCTTGTGCATAATAATCAAGTATTATAATTTTTTATCCCCTTATAAAAAGTCTCTGCCACTCTGTTTGAAGCCCTGGTTTTCATTGGTTGGAACTCAGTCTCTTAACATTCAAAAAATCTTTTAACTTTATTTTAATAAACATACCACTTGTTATTCTATGACATGGATATGACTGTGGGTGAGAAGAGACATTGAGCAGAAATATTAAGTATTCATATATTTAACTGCCATCCAAGAACATGGATAAATAAGAATAAATTTTGCTTCCTATTTCATTTGTTTGGAAACCCTGGTGGTGTAGTGGGTACAGTGCTACATCTGCTAACAGAAAGGTCGGCAGTTCAAATCTGCCAGGCACTTCTTAGAAACTCAGTGGGGCAGTTCTACTCTGACCTACTAGGGTCTCTAGGGTCACTACGAGTCAGACCCTACTCGATGGCAGGGTGCTGAGATGCATTTCGTTTGTTCAGGTTTTCACTCCCCTCTCTTTCATTTTGAACTTTTAAAATTTGGATGTTTTGTATGTGTTCTTATGAAACTTACTAAAGCAATTTTGATTTTCACCTTGAAAATGCAGCAGTCCTCATTGATAATTTGATTCTTAAACTGCACAGAGAGATGAAACTTTTTACTTTCCACTGTACAGAAATAAGAATTAATATAAAGAGTGTAAGACTAATTTTAAGCTAGGTCCAGGGAGGGAATGTTAAAAAAAAAACCACAGTGGTCTGACCATTAAGTCCTTGTTGCTGAACATCATTACGGTCATCTTCAAAGTACTCCTCTTGAGAAGCTATGCACCAAAGCCAGTAACTAGTCCATCCTTTGAAGTAATTTTGGAACTGTTTCTGGAATGGAAAATAAATAAATAAACATCACAACAGCTGTGATAGCTATTCCAGAAAAAGGCTATTCCCAAAACTGTTTTGAAGTGTGGACTAGGTGCTGGCATTGGTACATAGCTTCCCAAGAGAACTACTTAAAAGGTAATTGTAGTGTACATTCAGCAAAGAGATATGTAGCACTTTTTCTAGGATGAGTTCATGAACTTAATTGAAAGCCCTCTTATTAAGCCAATGATATTAACTAATTTGAAGTTTAAGTGTTGTAAATTGAGCAACACTTCTGACCAGTGTGAAAGTGTTGAAAAGAGAAAAGAACATCCTAAGATTCTTAAACTCCAAGATTCTTGTCCACACTGTCATTGAAACTGTGTTTATGTAATGAAAAGTTAATGTAAAACACAGCTTCCAGTTTAATACTGTAGTTTCTGGCTTTTGAAACTGACTGCACCTGAATAAGTCTTTAAAGATCACCGTGTCCAAGGCAAAGTGAACTTTACTAACTAGTAAGACTACAATTTGACTTAAAAAATGACTTTCAACATACCAGCCATCTCAAGATTCAAAGTTCAAAAGACCTCACAGCAATGGCCTGGGATGGATTATCTCAATGGTTTTGATCCCAGAAATCTGAATTCTAGGAGAATTAAAAGCTGCCTCTCAGGAGCATGATTCTGAATGTCTCTAATACTGACTGTTGTCAACTGACTGAAAGAAGGACTTACCAGATTTTCACCTCATTAATATGTCCATGTTATTGTGGATGCAGAGTTTCACTTCATTCCCAGACCTAAATATGTGTCTGTCTTGGCTTGTTCTGTATTTTGCTTGGTCTCCTTCCTGATCTCTTGAATTCTGTATATTAATCTTTTGTGTTTGATATCTAGTAATTTCAGGAAGTTACCCTCATCAGGAAGATGTCTTGATTTTTTGCGTTGGAAGCTTTATGAAACCACTGTAGCTGCCTCTTTAAGTGATTTGCTACTGATTGTTGTCTTTGAGGCTTCAAAAAGTCATTGCATTTATTTTATTTTTGCTTAATGTGACTTTGCTTCTTGCCCTGTTTCATTTTGAAATGCCCAAATGGTTGACCATGTGATCTAGTTTGATTATTGGCTCCTTCGAGCTGTTACTAGGTATGCAAACCTAGAAGTCTGTTTATGTTTCTTTCATGTATTCAGCTCAAGTATCCAGATATTCAGTCACCAAGTATGTGGTGCAGGCTATCACCTCCAGGCCTAGATGGGAAGCAGTGACTGGTGTAGGCAAAGGTATCTGGCTGCATGCACTGAGCAAGGCTGCCCCTGAGAATCTGGGAGTAAAATGTGTTCCTGTTCCAAAAAACACACGTGGGTGGACAGGTTTTGGAACTGGACTATGGCTCTCCAGTGCTGTTAGCTGTAAGAACTAGGAGGTACCAGTTATCCCAGGACATTTTTCACAGGTGTTTAGGGGGCATGAGTAGAGCTACCAGGTCTGCAGACCCATGCTATGAGTAGATGAAGACCTTGCTTAATAGGCAGCTCAAATGTCAGAAGCACACCTTTCCATCATTTAGGTGATAAAGTAAAATTAGGGTTCAGGTCTATACTCTGTCACACTGCACTAATGAAGGCCTGTGCTATTGCTTGTGATGTACATGTCTATGCAGGTGTGAAAGTCATTCAAAGCCCATGGACACCTTGAAATGTCTGTGCCTAGAGAAAGAAACTGTTTCTGTTTTGAGTTCCTGGCTTAGCGGAAGTAGTAAATTATTTTTTCCCTGTATATCAACTTATTCCATCTCCAAGTCTGTGAAAATGGCTCAGGGCATTTAGGAGATCCCACTTCAGGCCTAGGGAATGTGTCAACTTCTCAAGCCATCTGGGGTGCAGCACAGAGCTGGGAAGAGGGCAGGTAAGAAAAAGAAGTTTATTCGGAAATTTTTTTATCTGAGCATGGTAGCCTAGACACAAATTACTTATCTTTTGATGTTTTCGTGCTGCTTTTCATAGATTCTGGAGGCATGAATGTACTCTTTGTTGCAAGGTCTCTTCTGATGCATTTCAAATCCTGCCACTCACCTCATCATGCTGGTATCAGCAGATCTGGCCTGTGAGTGCCAGTTCCCAATAAGCTTTATTCACTCCTCACCTCTTCTGAAACTTCTCTCCCTTTCCTGACACTCAACCCAATTTCTGAACTTTGTCTTTCATGTTCAGGGCTCCTAGGATTTCGTATAATATTGAAGGGTTTTTTTTTTTTTTATTTGTCTTTTTTTTAGACAGAACACACAAAGCATCTGATTACTCTACCATGTTAGGTCTGACTCCATCTCTCCTCCTTCTTGACAGTTTGTGAGCTACTGATGGGCTAGGGAAGAAGACACAACCAAATAAAATTAAAAAGCATGAACAAGAAAACAAAATTATAATGAACAAATAAAGAAAATAACTACTGAATATCTGAAGACAGCAGAACATATCAAAACATATCCATAAAAATGACAGAATGGTTACAGTAGACATCCAAAATAAAACACCAGATATTTTGTAATAGAAGGAAAAGCACTGGAACTGTCTGATAGGGATTTCAAATCTTTAATATTCAAAGCTATCCAAGAGTTGATAGAAAAGAAGACAAAAATGAGAAAAAAAATAAACAAGATCATGGAAAGACAGATGAAACAATGGAATAATAATAAAAATAATAAAATAATAAAAATAATAAAGGAAAACAACACCAAAATGCAATTATAACTAGAAATCATACAAAAACAGCAATTAGAAATCAAAAGTCAGATAACAAGATTTCAGAAATGGGCAGTGTCATAGAAGGTCTGACAAGCAGGTTTGAAACAATGGAAGACAGGATCAGCAAAACTGAAGACAAATGCTAGAATGTCACTTTGAACAAAAATCAAAGAATGAAGAAAAATGAAGAAACTCAGAATAATATAGGATACAGTGAAAGAAAAATTTGCAGGGGATCAGAGTTCCAAGGATTCCTTTAATCACCACTCCTATTTAATATTGTGCTAGAAGTCCTAAATATAGCAATAAGGCAAGAAAAATAAAGAGCATCCAAATTGGCAACAAAGAATTTAAACTGCCCCTATTTGCCAATGGTATGAGACTATACATAGAGAACCTAAAGGACTGAGAGAGAAAATCACTGAAAAAAATAGTTTCAGCAGAGTAGCATGATATAAAATACACATACAAAAATCAGTTAGATTACTTTATACCAATAAAGAGAACTACAAAAGGAAAACCAAGAAATCAATGAGCATTTATAGTAATCCTTAAAAAATAAAATATTAGGAATAAAACTCAGCTAGTATGTAAATGGCTATACAAAAAAAAACGCTACCGAATACTTCTGCAAGAAAACAAAACACATCAACATAAATGGAAAGAATATATCATGCTCATGCATGGGTAAATTCAACATTGTGAAAATGTCAATTCTACCCAAAGCAATCTACGAAAACAGTAATATCCTACTCCAAATATCAACAACATTCTTTAAGAAGATGAAAAAAGTAGTAATTATCTTTATAAGGAAAGAAAAGATTCTCCAGATAAGTAAAATACTATTGAAGAAGAAGAAGAAAGTAGGAAGAGTAACATTACCTGACCTCAGAACGTACTACATAACTAAGGTAGTCAAAACATTCAGGCACTGGTACAAGGACAGATACATTGATCAACAGAATGGAATTAAGAACTCAGATGTAAATCCATCCACATACATTCACTTGATCTTCAATATGTGCCCAAAGATCATCAAATGGTAAAAAGACAATCATTAAAAAATGATGCTGGCAAAACTTTATGTCCGTCTATAAAAAAAGGAAACAGAACAAATACCTCATACTATACACAAAAACTAACACAAAAGGGATCAAAGACCTAAACATAAAACCCCAAACTATAAAGATTATAGACCTAAAAGTAGACTCAATGCTAAAGATCCTAATATACTGGACTAACTAAGCACAAACCATATCTAACACCACACAAACTGCAGAAGATAAGCTAGATAACTGGGACAGTCTAAAAATTACACATTTAAGCTCATCAAAAAATTTCACCAGAAGAATACCTAAAGACTGAGAAAAAAAAAATGGTTATGACAAATCTGACACAGATCTAATTACAAGATGGAAAACCCAGGAATCAGTTTGATTGTATCTGTGGGAAAAAAATGATGGACAAGCTCCATATCAGCAGTCAGAACAAGAGCAGTTGCTGACGGTGGCACAGGTCATCACTTGCTCCTAGGCAAGTTCAAATTGAAACTGAGGAAAATTAGAATAAGTCCACAAGAGCTAAAGTATGACTTTGAGTGTACCCCACCTGAGTTTAAAGACCATCTCAAGAGCAGATTTGATGTGTTGGACACTTGTGACTGAAAACCACATGAATTGTGGCATAATGTCAAAGACATCATCCACAAAGAAAGCAAGAGGTCATTAAAAAGACAGGAATGAAGGAAAAGAACAAATTGGATATCAGAAGGGACTCTGTAACTGGTTCTCAAACGCTGAGCAGCTAAAGCAAACAAAGAATGATGAAGTAAAATAACTGAACAGACAACTACAAATGGCAGCTCAAGAAGACAAAGTATTATAATGACATGTGCAAAGAGTTGGAAATTGAAAACCAAAAGGGAAGAACAGTTCTGAAAGAAATGAAGAAAAAAATTCAAGACTCGAACTGTAATAGTGAAGGATTCTACAGGGAAAATATTAAATGACTCAGGAAGCATCAAAAGAAGATGGAAAGAATACACAGAGACATTATACCAGAAAGAACTGGTTGATGTTCAGCCATTTAAAGAGGTAGCATCTGATCAGGAGCTGATGGTACTGAAGGAAGTAGAAGCTGCATTGAAGGTGCTGGCAAAAATAAGTCTCCAGGAATGGATGGAATACCAACTGAGATATTTCAGCAAGTGGATGCAGTGCTCGAGGTGCTCAATCATCTGTGCTAAGAAATTTGGATGACAGCTACCCCGCCTACTGATTGAAAGAGATCCACGCTTACGCCTATCCCCAAGAAAGGTTATCCAACAGAATGTGGAAATTACCGAACAGTATCATTAATATCACATGCAAATAAAATGTTGCTAAAGATCATTCAAAAGCAACTGCAACAGTATACTGACAAGGAACCACCAGAAATTCAAACCGGATTCAGAAGAGGACGTAGAACCAGAGATGTCATTGTGGATGTCAGATGGATCTTGGCTGAAAGTAGAGATGCCAGAAAGATTTTTATTTGTATTTCGCTGACCACACAAAGGCATTCGACTACTTGGATCACAACAAATTGTGAATAATACTGTGGATAATGGGAATTCCAGAACACTTAACTGTGCTCTTAAGGAATTTGTACATGGATCAAGAAGCAGTCATACAAACACAGTAAGGGGACACTGCATGATTTAAACTCAAGAAAGGTGTGTGTCAGGGTTGTGTCCTTTCACCAGACCTTTTCAATCTGCATGCCAAACAAATAAGCTTTGGTCTTTATGTATTTGCCAAATTCTGTCATTGTATACAAGTTAAGTTTACAGTACTTAGACTTTTGTGATTGACTTATTTCACTCAGTATCATGTCTTCAAGACGCGTCCACATTGTGGCATGTATCAGGATTTTGACTCTCTTTCAGGTTAAGCAGTTTTCCACTGTATATATGTATCGCATTTTGCTTATCCATTTACCCACTGACAGACATTTAGGTTGTTTTCACCTTTTAACTATTGTGAATAGTGCTACCATGAACATTGCTATACGCATGTTTATTCACTTTGCTGTCCTTTGTCCTTTGTCTTAGGAGTCTGGCTGCAGAGGACCTGCCCGGCTGTTTTCCACCAACAGTGTGTTTCCACCAACAATGGATAACCCACCAAACCCACGGCTGTGGAGTTGGCTCCTACTCTTGGCAAACCTAGAGGTCAGGGTAGAACTGCCCCATAGAGTTTCCAAGGAGCGCCGGGCGGACTGAAACTGCCAGCACTTAACCTGCTATGCCACCAGGGCTAGGGTTCCAATCTTCCCACGTTCTCACCAATGTTTATTTCTAATTTTTATGAAACAGTAACTATGACATACCTCAGAAGCAATAAGAGTTAGGATCCATCCTGCTCTGGTACCCATCCACCCACTGCTGTCAAGACAGGTCCAATTCATAGAGACCCTACAAATCAGCATAGAACTGCCTCATAGAGTTTGCCAGGAGTGTCTGGCAGATTTGAACTGCCAACCTTTTGGTTAGCAGATGTAGCACTTAACCCACTACACCACCAGTGTTTCCAGGTATGCTTTCATTAATATAACAAAAATGCTATTTCCAAACAAGATTATACACACAAGTACAGGGGCCACAACTCTAATGCATATTTTTTGGGGGTCTCAATTCAATCCTTAAAGGAAATAAATAATAAAATAAGAAGATACACTTATCTGAAAAATAGATAAAGAATAAATGGGCAAGTCAACATAAGAGAAATATAAACGCAGAAGAATTGTGTTGAAATTCTTCAAACTTACTGTAACTTAATAAATGGAAATGAAAAAGCAATGCATTAAATATTCATCAAGATAGATCAATCCAAAATCTTAAAACAAAACCTAACAAATTTTTAGAAATAGAAATCATCACAGATTTTTTGTTTTTCCTGTCTAGATGTGGAACCTAACTAGAAATCAGTAACAGAAAACCATCAGGAACATCTCCCAACAGTTAAACAGTACACTTCTAAATAACACACAGTAATAGAAATTCTAAAAGAGATTTTTTTTAATACATAAAATTAAATGAAACTAAAACATATCAGATTCTGTGGGATGATGTGGAAGCAGTACAAAGAGGAACACTTATACAAAAAAAGTTTAATTTAAAAATAAGAAAAATATCAATCAATAATCCAATTTCTTATTTCAGGAACATAGGTAAAAGAGAGAAACATAAAGCAAGCAGAATAAAGGAAATAATAAATTAAGAGCAGAAATCAATTATGTTGGGCACAGGAAAACGATGGAAAAAATAATGCAACAAAAGGCTGTTTAAAAAATAATAATACAATTGTTAAGTCTCTAAAAATTGTAAAAGCCAAAGCCAAACCTACTGCCACTGAGTCAATTCCAACTCACAGCAACCCTATAGACAGAGTAGGACTGCTCCACAGACTTTCCTAGCAGTGCCTGGGGGATTTGAACTACTGACCTTCTGGTTAGCAGATGGTGCACTTAACCGCTATGCAACCACAAAGACAAAAACAAGATGTCAGGACTATTGCTGTTGTCAGGTGCTTTTGAGTGGGTTCCAACTCACTGAAATCTTGTGTACAACAGAACAGAAAACTCTCTGGTCCTCAGCCGTCAAGACCATTATTGCTAAGTTTGAGCTCAACATTGCAGTCACTGCATCAATCCATCTCGTTAATGATATTTCTATTTTTTGCTGACACTACTTTTTCAAGCAGTTTGAATCCACTCAGGCTGTGGAAATCCTATGGGGCAGTTCTATTCTGCCCTATAGAGTCGCTATGAGTCTGAAACCATGGCAATTATTTTTTTTAAACGCCTGAAGGACCTGGCTGGGGCTGAGGCTCTTCTTGGGAAGTGCTGACCTCTTCAGTAATACATTCAGTGTTGTTTGTCTCATTTTCCTTTTCTTTTCTTCATGAATGCCTTTATAGTGAGCAAACACTACATGAGTATACCTCTCCACTAGTGCAAAGCTTTCAGTACTTGGGTCCATCTGTTCAGCACTCTTCAGCAAACTGTTGAGGTCTACAGAGCACTTGGCCAGTCCCTCACTGGGGTATCTCTGCTGCACCTGTTCTTCCTCACCTTCTGCAGTTTCCCTTTCCCTTGCCTCTTTTTCAACTATTTGCTCTTGTTTTAGCTCTGGCATCTCTTCATTTCCTAGTTCTTCATGAATCACCTCTCAGAGTTCTTCAGTTTCCTCATCACCCATGCCTATGTTCAGTTTGTCATTTACCGAGTCAACTACAGAGCTTTTAATTGCAGCCTCATCATCCTTGCAAATCCTTGAAGTCTTGCACATATCATTTCAGTATTTTTTTCCCACATGCCAGTCATTGCACTCTTTGGTCACGTGCATAATCCGAGGCCCAAGGAAAGTTCTTTATACAGTAGTAAATGTTATACTTCTTCCAGAACTGCATCAGTGTCTGGCCAGTGTCATCAGCTGCAGCAGTAGCCTGATCGAATGTCCTTCTCGGGTAGTAGCCCTTGAATGTATCAGTAATTCCTTGGTGCATTGTCTGGACTAAAGAGATGGTGTTTGGTGGGAGCAGCACCACTTCCACATCGGGGTGTAGGTCAACAGTGAAACAAGGATACCCTGGAGTATTTTTATACTTAGCAAAATATTGAAACATCTGTCTTCGTCTAAGCAATGCTTCTCCATGACAGTGACATAGCAATTGAGAAGGGCACCTTGGTACAACATTTGTGTCATCCAAGACTTTTTATTGCAACTTTAATAAACCAATAAGATGTGTTTGTTAATGGTCTTGAAAGCTCTGAGGTTTTCACTATGTCAAATGGCTTGAATTTGTAGCCAGCAATGTTGGCTTCTAACAGTGCCGTCACTCTGTCTCTAAAAGCCTTAAAGCTTGGCATTCATTTGGCCTCCTTATAGATGAAAGTCCAGGCATTGACTTTCATAATAACGAGGATCTGTCCATATTAAAAACTTTCTGGGGCAAACAACCTCCCTTCAACATTAATTCATCTAAGGTTTCAGCTCTCACAGACTCATCATTCATTGTTGCAATATGCAGTCAAAAACTTTCCCCACAGAGGCACCACTAATTCTATATTGCAGTCTAGCCCACTTCTTCTTCAAGCGTCTTGAAAAAGCTTAGGGTTCTAGCAGAGATGATCTAAATACTGACAGATGTTTGCTTTTGTGTTTGGTTCTCAATCCACACAGCAGCAATTTTTCCATGTGTGGTATAGGTCTCTCTCAGCACTTTAGACTTGTAGCTTTCAGTGAGTCTATCCTTTAACATCTTGGAGAATTCTTTGTTTTTGAGAATTGTTGTAACTGTCAAGTGCCACATGCCTAAATCTAAAGAAATAATTTTCGTTGCTTTTCCAACTTTGTGTTGTTTAATAACCCTTTGCTTCATTTTCAGACTGATACTTCTCTCTTGCCTCTTGCTGCTGCTCTCACTAGCACTGGCTTTGCTGCATTTGGGAGCCATGATGCACTCTGCAATAATATTTTCCAAAGAAAGTGAAACTGAAAAACAATGTTACATATAGCACTCAAGAGACTGGATACATGAAATTGGATGCTGCTGCCCACGAGGTAGGCATACACTGTTGCGTGATAAACTTCTTATTTGCAAATATGGAAAGTACACATTAAAATAATGATAGAAAGTGCTGTGCAGTGCATATAGAAGCCAGTAGTACAGTGTTTATTATGACTTTCATTATGTATTATACTATAATATCATATATTAAAGGATATACATGTACTGTTCTTTTATACACCTTGCAAGGCAATCACTTTGTATGTAACAGACATGAGCTAAACATGTTGCTCCCTACTGTTCTGTCAAGACTTGTACCTGCCATAATTTACCATTCTGATTTCTTTTTGGGGTAATGTCCTGTACCTGCCACAATTAGCTACCAATACTTACTTATTTAACAGTATACTTCTCAGTCATTTTAGAAGGCCAGTGTTAGCCTGATACAAAAGCCAAAAGTATACTACAGGCCAATTTATTTCTACAAACATAAATGTGACAGTCCTCTGCAAATGTTGAGCTAATGTTATCCAAGATTATAAAAAATAAAAAGATACCTACCTCAGTCAAGTGGGGTTTACTTCAGGTACGCAAGTCTGGTTCACTTTTTGCCAGTTAATCTGTGTAGTCAAGAATCACAACAACCAGAAGAGAAAAGAAACCACATAATCATGTCAGCTGACACAGACAGCAGAAAAAAAATTCAACACCTATTTTGATTAGGAAAAAAATTCAGTATACTAGGGAATTAATGTAAATTTCCTCAGACCTTACCAAAAAAAATGAACAGCTAGCATAATACTTAATGCTGAAAAACAGCACTTTACCTCCAAGACTGAAAAAGACAAGACTGCCCATCCTCAGTACTTTTACTGAGCACAGTACTGGAAACCGGAGTCAGGGAAATAATAAGAAATAAACAAAAGACAAAAAAGCATGTAGATTTAAAAACTGTGATATGGAGACACCTTTATAGACAGATGATACGACAGTCTATATACAAAAATACAGGCAATTTCAAAAAAACAAAACAAAAACCCTCCTAGAACTAATCAGTGACTGTGGCAAGTTTGTAGGACACAACTGAGATTTCACCCCTGAGGTCAACCACAAAAATTAATCTTGTTTCCATACACTGAAAACAATCAAGTGGAAAGTTAAATAAAATCAAAATTCATCTACGAACGTTCCTATGGAAATAAACTAACGGCCATACAAATCTTTCAGTTATATACAAGCTGGGTATGATAAAATGATAAAATCTTGATGAAACAAAGAAAATCCAAATAGAAATACATGCAGCATTCTTGGATTGGAAGACTCAGCACAGCAAAGATACACATTTAGTCTTCATTTGATACATAGGTTCAATAGAACTAATGTCAAATTGCAGGGCAAATGTATCATACAACTTGCACGACAAGGCCTAAAAACAATGAAAAGACAAATTTTAAGCTGTGAGAGAGTAACTGCAAATTACTTACCAATTCTGTATTGATCTTGTATTGTCATCACGTGTGTGTCAGTTGTCTGACTGTTACACTGATGACGTTTAACTGATAAACATACATAAGCAGAGGATGCAGATGAGCCCTCAGTCAGGTCTCCCTGCATCAGGTCCGGGGCCTCAGAGGCCCTTGGACCCCGTCTATCCTCCCCATTGGCTCTGCCACGTCCAGGCTGCTGGAGCTGACTGAGCCATAAATAGGTGGTGCCCGAGATGGAGCCTAGATTCTTATGGCCCAAAGTCCTCAGCTGAAACTCATTTCCTTGAATTCTTCAGCATCTTCCTCTCAACCTTATCTAGAAAATTGGCTCTGCCTGCTCCCCACACAGGCCACACACTAGGGCACCCGGGCCCCAGCAGGAGGTTTTAGTGCAGGTCTGTACCACTGTGGGAGGATGTTTCACACCTTGTATGCAGTAATACCCTGCAGCGCCCTCAGCCCCTACCCTGCTAATTTTCAGAGTGAAATCTGTCCCTGACCCACTGCCCTGAACAGGTGTGAGACTCCAGAGAACCAATTAGAAACTCTATGAATCAAGGGTCTGGGAACCTGGCCCAGTTTCTGCCGGTACCAGTGCAAATAGGTGTTTCCATCACTATATAGGAGACTCTCAGTCAACTTGCAGGCAATGGTGGCTGGTTCTCCAAGAGTTTCAGGCAGAAAGAGTGGACTCTGGATCACCACAACATCCCCACTAGACTCTGAAATAATGAGAAAGAAGTGCAAGGTCATGTACCTATAGTACATATCATTTTTGTGATCTATATATCTCCTGCTATTTTTTCAAATATGTCAGAGAACCCCAGGGATTCACCAAGACACAAGGCACCCATCAGTTGCCCCATTGCACAGGACACCAGAAAGGACAAAGCTAAGGCCAGTGTCATGAGAAGTGTTCTTGTAAAACATCACCAAATAATGGTAAAATGTCATTAATTTTTTCCTCCCCTGTGGAATAGACTCCAACTCACAGAAACCTCAGGAATCTCAGTATATAACTGTGCTACACGGTGATGACAATAGATGGCTGCTTACAACCTGGTCACCAGGGATTTCTTTCTAGGCACCTCTATGTGGACTCATACTTCCAAATTTTCATTTAATAGCTGAGGATATCAACCAATTGCACCACCCAGGATCTACCTTAAAATAATCATAAAGTTATAAAATTCCATGTTCTCATCAAACTTTGCTCTGCTGACTGTTCTACTGTGAGGTAGACCAGAAAAGAACTATGCATTCCCACGATGGAACCTGTTTCCTTGAGGAAAAGGATTTTCTCCATTTTGAACCCTTCATCTTCTGCTAAGTTGTCAAGGATTTCATGTTATGCAGATCAACAATCAATGTCCAAACAGTACGTTGCATGGGCAAATCAGATATAAAGCCAAGTGCCAAGTGCCGTCGAGTCGGATCCAACTCATGGCGACCCTCTTTAAAATCTTAAAAAGCAACATCAATCTGATGACTGACTCAGCTCTTGAACTTTTCAATCACCTCACACGCAGGTAAAAGATGGGCAACAGAAACAGAAGACTGAAGAACTGCTGCATTTAAATCACGGTTTTTGTGAAAAATACTGCATATACCATGCACTGCCAGAAGAAAGACAAGTCTTTCTCGGAAAAAGTACAGCTAGAATGTTCCTTAGAAGAAAAGACGTTGAGACTGTGTGTCTCATACTTCGTGCGTGCTACTAGGAGGGAAGAGTCTCTAAATTAGGACATCATTTTGGTGAAGAAGAAAGTCAGCCAAAACCAGAAAGACCTTCAATGGGTTAGACTGACACAGTGGCTTCAAAAACGAGATTGAAAAACACTATTGTGACGATGACACTGAACCTAGACATGTTTAGTTCTGTCATAAACAAGATGATTTTGAATTGGAATTGGCTTGGCAATAACCCACAACAATAAAGCTATGTCGTGTTGGTGTATGAATAGTCCAAGGCCAGGAGTTAGAAAATCTAGAAATCGATTCACACGTATGTAGTATCTGGTACTGTTCTAACAGAAGCACTACAAATGGATGACTTAAAACAGACAAATTTTGTTCTGTTCTGTCACAGTCCTGTAGCCTACAAGGTTAAATTCAGAGCACCAGTTTAAGGGGAAGGCTTTCTTCATTGACTCTCAAATAAAGTTCTTGTTATCAATCATTCCCTGGACTAAGAGCTTCTGAGGTGTAGGGACTCTGGGTCCTCTCCAAAGGACATTCTCTGTTTTCACCGCTGCTTGTTGGTGATTTGAAGTCCCCAACTGCTTGCTTCTGTTTCTTTTAAATCCCAAGAGATTGCCTCAAGGCATAATACAGTCTTACACATTGAGTCCTTCCCCATCAACACCATTGTCTTCCATCTTCCCTCATTAACATCAAAAAGACAGGATTAACAACAAATAGGAATATCACACAATACCAGGAATCACGGTCCAACCAAATTAATACATACATTTCCGGGTTAACACAGTTCAATCACTTGTTTTGCAATAAAAGTGTCACAGCAACATGGTAGAATTTTTTTAAATTAATTAATTATGCTGAATAAATTAGATATCTATATTAAGACAAGATTAACCTTAATCTCTACTTTTTACTGTAAAGATATCAGCTGTAAATAAATCATAGACCTAAACATGAAAAGCAAACAACGAAGCTTCTATAAGAAAACATAGAATATATTGTCATGACCTAGATTTCTTAAAGTTAAATAAACCACTAAGCACAAAGGAAAAGGCTAGTAAATTAGAACTCACTTGTATGATTTCCTTTTTATAGAGTTTAAAACAAATATTTTTATCTGAAATAAAAGAAAATCAGATTTTAAAGAACACAAAATTCAGAATTATGATTACTTTAGTAGGGCTGTTAGGTGTATGAAACCACGGAGAATCTCAAAGCAAACATCAATTACTGTCATGGTTTTGATTTGCATTTTGTATTTAGGTTCATGGAGGTTATTCTATTGTTACAAATAAACAAATGAATGACTGTGTGAAGAATTAAATGAATACAAACAAAGGCCGGATATATGCTACGACATGGATGGAGATTGAAGACATTATGCAGAATGAAATAAGTAAATCACAAAAGGGAAAATAATGTACAATGTCAAATATATAACAAACAACAACAACAAAAGAAACCGGCAAATGTAGAGACCAAAGTTTACTAGTGCTCACAAGAGATGGCAGGAGGAAAGAGGAGGAGGTTATTGTTTACGGAGCACCGAGTTCCTGTTTACAGCGATGGAAAATGCACATTGATTAAGTTTAGATTTTATACAGCTGATTAATATAACTGATGTCAATAAAAGTCAGAAATCTATACAAAATTTAGATTCTAAATGTCATGTGAGATGTGTATTTATAGCAACAACAACAACAAAAGAATAGCTTCTGAAGAATTTGGTGTCTTAGCTTGGTGGTTTAGGGTCAGGTTTCATAGACTATCCCAGTTAATTGGCTCAGTATCATGTTTAGTGATTCTTTTCTGCTTCTTAGTTCATTGCATAGTGCTTGGAGTCTGAAAAGCTTGCCAGTGGCCACCCAAGTTACAATAGTTGACTGGAGCGAAAGAGAGAGGAGAGTCAGGCAGGAGTAGACCAAGCCAAGCCCAGTGCCATCGAGTTGATTCTGACTCATGGTGAACCCATAGAACAAAACAGAGCTGCTCCATGAAGTTTCCAAGGAACGTGGCAGATTGGAACTGTCGACTTTACGGTTAGTAGATATAGCAATAACCACTACACTACCAGGTTCCCTCAAGAATAGCAGAAGGAAATGGAATTCATGGCTAATTGCTTCCATGAACCACTACCTCCTTTAAGACCAGAACTGGACGGTGCCCAGCTATCACTAATGAATTTTTCAATCAAATATTTCTATAGATGAATTCTGGCCAAAAAGGGGAAAGCAAAAGAGAACGGCAAATTTTCATGGAATCTGAGTTTTCTGAAGCCCTTGAAGCTGAGTTAAATTCCTGAAACTATTTTCCTCAGATAATCTTTACATCTTAAAGATTATCCCCTGAGGTTTTCTTTAAGCTATAATTTAGCTTAATTACTTAAGGATATCTTCCTTGAGCATTGTGATCTTTTAAAGGACTATTTATACGAGATTACATTGACACCAACAACTTGGAAGTTCAGATAAGAAGCTTAGGGGCAGTGAGAGTACATTAATGGGAGTGGAATAATTCAGAAAAAGAAGGTGAACATAGTTGCACAACTTGGAGAATGTAATCAATGGCACTAAATTTTACATGTAGAAATTGTTGAATTGGTGTATGTTCTGTTGTGCATATTTTCAACAGCAGTAAAGTGAATAAATAAGAAAAAAAACATAAATAGGCCATGATGAAAGAGGGGTCATTTCCAAAAATATAATTATTATCATGAATAATTATTATTATCAATTGCAATAAATCAATTATTTTAACTCCATTGAAAATCACAAAATAAAGTAAGGAAGGAGGGTAGTGAGAGATAGGAAGTAAACAAAATAAAAGAAACTATCAGAAAAATCTCATGCAGATTTTAGAAGAAATTTTTTAAAACGTTTCATACAAATAACAGAATTTGAAAAATGAGTATCATGACTTCAGATAAAAATGGAACAAAAATACATGGTGAGTGAAAAATAATAATCACTCTATCACCTCACTGTTACATGTGAAAAACAGAAGTCAAAATTCACCAACAAAGGCAAAGAAGCAGTAACAGAACTGACAGCATGGATGGTCAGATCAGCAAGGTATGAGACAAGCTGGAGTAAGGTTCCCAGTTCACATAACAAAAATATAGTGAGATTAAATTTTTAAAAAAGAAAGAGGGCAAACTGTATAGATAGACAAAACAGAACAGAGTCCAAACTAAGAATTATACATTTTCCTAAGGAAAGAATTACAATAATTAGAAGCAATGAGGAAGAACATACATTCCTGAGTCCAGGCAAAAATTTATAAAAAGAGAAGACATGAAAAGTTTACTGACTAAGAAACATATGATTAAAACATGATCTAAGAAATTGTTTTCAAAGACCTGAAAACCAGACTTGTTTCTGATTCAGAGTTCTAGTCTATAGACACAATTTCTGGAAGACAGTGTAAATTCGGAAAACTACAATGTTTCGAGAAAAGAGAGATGATGGTTTGGCGTTTCATCCTGAATTAAGTGTATGTTTCACATGTTTCACATTAAGTGTCTGGTGGTATAGGAGTAAAGTGCTATAGCTTCTAGTCAAAAGGTTGGCAGTTCAAATCCACCAGGCACCCCTTGGAAACTCTGTGGAGCAGTTCTACTCTGTCCCATACGATCACTGTGGGTCAAAATGGATGCAACAGCAGTGGGTATGGTTTTGTTGGGTCTCTGTCATCCAGCATAAATGTTCCTAGAGTTTACAAGGTACACACAATCCTAGTGACCTAAGATTTATGTAACTAAACGCTTTCTATTTTTCTTGCTGGAAAGCATCTAAAGTTTAAGGTGCTTGAGTACATTATACCATACAATGGCTTCTATTCACTCTAATCTATTTTAAAAGTAAAGTAAATATTCGTAGAATAAGAACAACTTGCTTCAATATTCTATTTTACTGTCAATCTATGGTATAACTGAGCAGCCTCAGAAGCAGTTGCATAAAAGGGAAGCAGCTGGTTTTGTTTTGTTTTTTTCTAAATCAGGGGTGAACTGACAAAGGTTTTTGTTTTGAGTTGAATCACCATGGGGGTTCCAGCTATCACTAGACTCCAGACAGTGATAAACCGCACAGTCATTTGGTTCCAAGCCACTGATGGTAAGAGTGAAGTCTGTCCCATACCCACTACCAATGAACTGGGCTGGGGTGTCAGCAGCCCTGGTCGATGTACCATGGATGAGAAGCATGGGAGCTTGCCCAGGTTTCTGCTGGTACCAGGCTAAGTAGCTGCTTATGCTCTGACTGGCCCTGCAGGTGAGGGTGGCCATTTCTCCTGGATACAGAGATAGGGAGGCTGGAAACTGTGTCATCACGATTTCTCCCGTGGTATCTGAGAATGGACATAAAACGTAAGAGTCACCAATGTAATCTAGATCCTAATGTGTTGTCTTCCCAGAAGCTCCAACATCTTTTGTGTATGTTGAACTTTATTATTTGAGCTTGCTTAAGGCCTCTGGACCTAAGGACATTGAGAAAGCTTTCAGTGACAGACAGAATGTCCCTTGTTCCCTTCACCTGAAAGCCAGAGTAACAGGAGGCAGAGAATCTGGACCGGGACTGCCATGGTCCACTCTGTGTCCTAACTGAGGCAGATGTTAACCTGAGCACAGATCCACCACAGATAAGGACTGGAAAGCAGGCTGGGCTGGAAGGAACATGCAAAGCAGCTGGTGGATGGGGTGGGGTGGGTGAGCTGGGTTTCCAGCTGCAGAGTCGCTTTGCTCTCTACACTTGAGCAACCATCCCAGATAGTCAAATCAGAGAAGGCCTTAGGCTCAGAGTCAAGAAGGCATTTCTCTGCTGCGATCCTAGAACTAAACTCCCATGTCCTCCAGTTAGAAACACTGGTGGTGTAATGGTTAACAGTTAGAAATACTGGGAATCATGGCCTAGGCAAATTGACACACATTTGGGGAGACACAATGCAATTCATGCTACATGCTCTTTGAAGTATCAGCTGTACTCGTTTCAGAACTTCCAGAAATTTTGCATGTTGACTCCTCTGCAGCTCCTCTTAAACCAAACGGAGAATGATCGATACTGAATAGAATGGGGTAGAGCAGAGCCAAGTGGAGTCGAGTGGAATGGAATAGATTCTGAGCCCTCTGAAGCAGTCAGGGAAAAACTTACAATATTCAACAAAGAACTAGAAACTATAAGAACTTTCAAGAAACAGGTAGATCTGACTCATCTTTTGTATTCTTGCCCTTGGAAGTTAGGAACCTCTTCAATCCAGAGAATGTCTGTCTCTCTCACATGCTGATATCCTAGAATCCCTGGGTGAAATATGAAGCCAAATATGACAATTTATATTATCGTTCTGTCCCTGGATAGAAAAAAACAGTTAAGCCAGCTCACTGTGTAGCCAAAAAGCTGGTGTTTCGAATACACCATGGAAAACAGGGCTGGTGATCTGCTTCTGAAAGGTCACAACCTTGAAAACGCTGGGGAGCAGTTTTACTCTGCGTATTGGGGTCGCCATGAGATGGAATCGACTGCATGACAATTAAGAACAACAAAAACAATATTAATATCCTACCCCAGGGAATCTGATTGCACAAAAATCATCTGTTTAATGCAAAGCAAAGTGGAATAATATGTCAATTATATGGAAAAATTAAAGCAGATGTATGCTTACTAATAAGATTTTGAAGTTTAAAGCCCATAACAAGAGCAGCATCCTTGGTTTCTGGTTTAAGATTGAAGTTACAAGATTCAGTTAAAATAATTTACATTGGCTTCAAACTAAACTCTTACTGTTGGTCATAACAGAATTTGTATAGAAGAAAGGCAATTTATAACTCGTTAGAAAATCTGTCCCAAGATTAACATCTGCAGAGAAATGCAGACAGAGAGGGAGAGACAAAGAGAGTGAGAATTAGATTAATTTTCCTTGTAGCATTAACATTTTAATAAGAAAGAAAAACCTGGGGCTGAAAATCAGAACAGGATAAATAGTTTTATCATGAATTTGACTTGAGGAGCGTGGCGCTGCTGCCCTGTCCACGCTCCTGTCTCCGCAGGGCTGGATCCTCGCTGGTCCTGACCTTGGCGGTGGACTCCTTGGAGAGCAGCAGGCACATGGGTAAAGGCAGTGCTTGCACCCCAGCACCCAGGCTCCAGTGACCTGAGCAGGCGTCCTGCGCTGCGTCACAGCGTCGCAGGGACTGGGACTGGCAGACCTCGCTGCCTTCAGCGGGGTTCCCTCGCCTGCTGGTGAGCCTGGAGACCCGGCGCCAGGATTCACCTTTGCTGCACTCCTTAGCTAGTGGCCCCGGGCGCCCGCGGTGGCTGGAGCAGCAGAAGCTCAAAAGCTGGCCACAGGATGAAGTTCAAGCGAACCAGATGCGGACCTACAAATGCAAGGACTTCAGAAAGAAAATAGCATTTCTGCTCTCCAGGAACCAACAGGACGATGAGGTGAACAGCCAGCAGGAGAACCAGGTGAGTGCAGTACCCAGACCAGTGGATTGTTCCCGGAGGTAGAATGAAGAAGCCACAGCAGGAGCCAGGCAGCGCTGGCGGTACAGGAGGCTAACTTGAAAGGAAAATCAGGCAGACTCCTGGGCTGTTTGAGAATCAAGACCGAAGAAAGAAGGTATTAGAGCACTGGATTTTGTTAACGAAGGAGGAGACAGTGGTTCAAAGTAGAAATTCTGTCAAAATCTTCAGTGTCGTAATCCCGTACATGCAGAAATTACTTGGCGAAATTACGTGGGCTGTTACCCTACCAATGGCAATTCCAAGGACCCTTCCCTTCCAGATTATAACGCCCTGGCTGAACTGCGGCACTGACCCGTGGACGGCCACCTGGTGTAAGACAGAGAGCACCTGGCAAACTTCTGCCGCTCTGTGTGATCTCATCAGGAAAGCGGCTTTGTCAATTTTCTTGTCAAATCATCTAAACGACGCTTGCGAACTGTCTGAATTTGCCATGCAGTTTTCAAATATTTTGTACGTTTTTCAGATGTTTTAAAATATTTTGTATAGAAAAAAAAGGAATGTAAAATATTTTAACAAGCCAAAGCCGTGTGGAATTTTTTTTTTTAATGCTTTAGCTGTGCCGCACCCCCATTTTGCTGGTTTGCCTGCTTTTTTTTTTTTTTTTACAGTTTTTTCCATCTGAAGTCAGTCCCGTGGTTTTTGTCAGGTCATCTTGCTAGTGGGTATGTTCCCCCCTTAAATTGCTCACTCACTCGCAGCATTAACATATTCAACAAATGTTTCTGTGGTGATAACTGGTAAAAATAGTAATTCTTGGTATTGATTTTACATGAATTTATTTACACAATTTATTTTCACAAGATCACAATTTTAATTTATAAAAAATTCCAGATTTAGACTTTTTGCGTTGTCCAATAACTATTTTGACAAAAGATTTAATTTTCTTTTTTTTAAGGATTTGGCAACTCATTTGTGCCAATTTCGCAACTAGTATTATGCCCTAGCTACCCAATGCCTGTTTCCCTTGCAACCACAGAGTACAACTCTGTGAAGTTGGTGATTGTTAAGGAAGTGAAGCTAGCAGAATGCATGTAGTGAATACATTTTATGATGAAAACTGTATTCATGGAATTTCAGTGTTCAGTCAATTCCTTTGATCGATAATCTCTTTGTGTAGAGCACTTTGTAACCCAGTTGTCTTCAGTGCATGCTCAGTTTTAAATTTAGTGTCACCTTTTCAGTTCAACTGCCCTGCTTACCAGTGACCACAGGATTGGAAAAAACAACCTCCCCTGCTGCTGAGTTGATTCCGACTCGTAGTGACTGTATAGGACAGAGCAGGACTGCTCCATAGAGTTTCCAAGGAGCATCTGTTGGATTTGAACTACCAACTTTCTGATTGGCAGTCATACTCTTAACCACTGTGCCACCACGTTTACAGGATTGGAGGTAAACCACAAATGTCCAGTCAGTGCCTAGCACAGCACAGTTCATTAAAATGTGTTTCTTGCGGTTCAGTCATTACAGGCTAATTTTGTTAGGATTGTCTCATCCCTTATTAAACTATTGAAAAAAAAAAGTACATGCCATTGAATCAATTCCGGCTCAGAGCAACCTACAGTACAAAGTAGAACTGACACAGTTTCCAAGGAGCACATGATGGACTTGAACTTCCAGCCTTTGGATTAGCACTTAACCACTCAGCAGGCAGGCTTTCTTATAGATTTTCAACAGATACTATTTATCATACAACTAACTTTTGGGATAGTGTAATATATGCTGAATTATTGTATCTTATAATTGCCCTTATACTCAACTAAAATCAAGAATCTTATGTAAAAATCCCATCTACCTACCCAAGAACATGATGCTATTCTTAAACTCCTTGACTTCCTCAACCAGGTCAGAAATGATGTGGAAGAAATCCTTTGGTTAAAACACAAGTAAGGGAGAATGACAGATCGTTCTATATGTAGATGTAATTAAGCCTCATTACACTGCATTTCCATATGCATCCAGTTAGCCAATTCTTTTTTTATTATTATTATTATTTCTTTTTTATTAAATAAAAAAAATGAAAGTGTACATGCTCTGTGCTTACAATACTGGGTTCAGAGAGGAGGAGTACTCAAGTTTTGTCGAAGTCCCGTTAATATTGATCTTCTTACTAATGTGTATTGTCACCAATTTCACCCTACCAAATTTCTAACAATCTAATCTAAACCCTCACCCCTTGCCTTCCTGCCCTCCCACCTTCCCCACCCTTGTAGCCCTCAAAGAGTCTTTTCTATTATGTATGAGTATGCTTTTAAGTTTTTATCGTAGAGGTCTCATATAATAATTGTCCTTCTGTTGCTGACTAGTTTCACTCAACATAATGTCCTCCAGTTGAGACCAAATTGAGAAATGTTTCCTGCTATCATCGTTGTTGTTTATCAGTGTATAGTACTCCATGGAATATATATACCAAAGTTTGTCCATCCATTCCTCTGTTGTTGGGCATCTGGGTTGATTCCAACTTTTTGCTATTGTGGACTGTGCTGCAATGAACATTCGTGTACACGTAGCAGTTGGTGTGAATGGCCTTCATTTTGTAGGACATATTCCAAGCAGAGGAATTACTGGGTCAAATGGTATATCTATATCTATTACTTTAAGGTAACGCCAAATTGCTTTCCAAAGAGGTTGCACCATTCTGCAATCCCACCAACAGTGAAGGAGAGTTCCAGTCTCTCCACAGCCTCTCCAACATTTATTGTTTTGCATTTTTTGGATCATGGCCAATCTTGTTGGGGTGAGGTGGTATCTCATTGTCGTTTTGATTTGCTTTCCTTAATAATTAATGATCGTGAACATGTCTGCATGTGTTTTTTGGCTGCCTGGATCTCCTCTTCAGAGAAGTGTCTGTCCATCTCCTTTGCCCATCGCTTAACTGGATGATTTGTCTTTTTCTTATTGATATTTTGTAGAACCTTATAGATTATGGAGATCAGGCGTCGGTCTGACGTAGAGTTGACAAATACTTTTTCCCATTCTGTAGGTGATCTTTTAATTCTTTTGATGAAGTCTTTGGATGAGAAGTGTTTGATTCTTATTAATTCCCATTTATCTATTTTCTCTTCTGATAAATGTGTTTTGTTTGTCAGATTTTGAAGTCTGTCTATATTGCATATTAAAACGTCCATTGTTGACCCTATCTTATCTTGGATGAGCTTTATCATTTTAGCTTTTATATTCAGGCCTTTTATCCAATTTGAGTTGATTTTTGTATAGCCAAGCCAGCCAAGTACCATCGAATGGGTCTTATTTCAATTTTTTGCAGATGGATATCCAATTATGCCAGCATCATTTGTTAAAGAGACTGTTCTTACCCCAGTTCAAAATCTTAGGACCTTTGTCAAGTATCAGCTGTTCATAAGAGTATGGTGGCATCTCTGGGGTCTCTACTTTTTCCATTAGTCTATGTGTCTCTTTTTGTAGCAATACCAGTCTGTTTTGACTACTGTGGCAGTGTAATAGGTTTTAAAGTCAGGTAGTGAGAGGCCTCCCATTATGTTCTTCTTTTTCAGTAGTGCTTTACTTATTTGGGGTTTCTTCCCTTTCCAAATAAAGCTGATAATTTGTTTCTCCATCTCATTAAAAAATGTTGCTGGAATTTGTATTGGGATTGCATTATATAAGTAGAGTGCTTTGGGCAAAATAGACATTTTCACAATATTGAGTCTTCCTATCCATGAGGAGGGCAGATTACTCCACTTATTAAAGTCCCTCCTAGTTTCTTGTAGCAATGTCTTGTTTTCTCTGGAAAGATCTCTTATTTCTCTAGTTAGATTTATTCCTAGGTATTTTATCTTCTTGGGGGTAATAGTAAATGGAACTGATTTGGTGGTTTCATCATTAATAATTTCATTGTTGGTATAAAGGAATCCTACTGATTTAGTTATGTTTATCTTGTATCCTGATACTTTGCCAAATTCTTCTAGCTTTAATAGTTTACTTATGGATTTCTTTGGGTTCTCTGTATAGACAATCATATCATCTGCAAAGAGGGAAATCTTTACTTCTTCAGTGCCAATACGGATGCCTTTTATTTCTTTGTCTTGTCTAACTGCTCTGGCTAGAACTTCTAGCACAATGTTGAATAGAAGTGGTGAGAGTGAGCATCCTTGTCTAGTTCCTGTTCTCAAAGGGAATTCTTTCAGTCTTTCACCATTCAGGATGATGGAAGCAGTTGGCTTTGCATAGATGCTATTGATTATATTGAGGAACTTCCCTTTTATTCCTATTTTTCTGAGAGTTTTAAGCATGAATGGATGTTGAACTTTGTCAAATGCCTTTTTTGCATCAATTGACAAAATCAGGTGATTTTTATCTTTTGTGTTATAAATATGGTTGATTACATTAATTGTTTTTCTGATGTTGAACCAGCCTTGCATCTCTGGAATGAAACCAACTTGATCATGATGAATGATTGTTTTTATATGCTGTTGAATTCTATTGGCTAGAATTTTGTTGAAGATTTTTTACATCTAGATTCATGAGTGATATTGGTCTACAATTTTCTTTTTTTTTGCAGGATCTTTCCCTGGTTTTGGTATCAGGGTTATGCTGGCTTCATAGAAAGAATTTGGAAGTATTTCATCTCTTTCTATGGTATGAAATAGCCTCATTAGTATTGGAGTTAATTCTTCTCTACAAGTTCGGTAGAATTCTCCGGTGAAGCCGTCTGGGCCAGGACTTTTTTTGGTTGGTAGATTTTTGATGACTTCCTCAATCTCTTCCTTTGTGATAGATTTATTAAGTTGATCTGTTTCTCCTTGTGATAGTGTTGGTGAGTCATATGAATCTAGAAATTTGTTCATTTCCCCCAGGTTTTCAAACCTGTCAGAGTGTAGTTTTTCATAGTATTCTGTTATGATGTATTTTATTTCAGATGGGTCTGTTGTAACATCTCCCAACTCATTTCTTAATTGGGTTATTTGTATCTTCTGTTGTTTTTCTCTTGTAAGTTTAGCCAATGGTTTATCAATTTTGTTGATCTTTTCAAAGAACCAGCTTTTGGTTTTGTTAATTTTTTTTTCAATTGTCTATTCTCTAATTCATTTAGTTCTGCTCTAATTGTTATAATCTGTTTTCTTCTGGTGCCTGAGGGGTCTCTTTGCTGCTCTCCTTCTACTTGTTCAAGCTGTGAAGTTAATCCTTAAATTTGTGCTCTTTCTTCTTTCTAGAAGTGTGCATTTATAGAGATAAACTGACCTCTGAGCACTGCTTTTGCTGTATCCCATAAATTCTGGTAGGATGTGTTTTCATTCTCATTTGAATCCATAAACTCCTTTAATTTGTCTTTAATTTCTTTTATAACCCAAGGCTTTATGAGTAAAGTGTTGTTCAGTTTCCACAAGTTGGAATTTTTACCTGTGAATTTTCTGTTATTGATTTCAACTTTTATAGCTCTGTGGTCTGAGAAGGTACTTTGCAATAAATCAGTGTTTTGGGATTTTATGGAGAATTGTTTTATGACCTAACATATGGTCTATTCTGGAGAATGTTCCATGTGCTTTGGAGAAGAAAGTGTATTTATCTGTTGATGGATGAAAAGATCTGTATATGTCAATAAGGTCAAGTTGTTTGATTGTTGTAATAAGATCTTCTGTATCTTTACTGAGCTTTTTTCTGGATGATCTATCCTTAACTGAAAGGGGAGTGTTAAAGTCCCCAACTATTATTGTGGAATGATCAATCTCATTTTTCAGTGTTGTCAGTATTTGTTCAATGTACTTAGGTGTTTTGGTATTGGGTGCATAAATATTTAATATTGTTAAGTCTTGCTTGAGTATTGAACCTTTCAGCAATAAATAGTGACCATCCTTGTCCATAATAGTGGATTTTACATTAAAATCTATTTTATCTGAGATTAATATTGCCACACCTGCTCTTTTTTGTGTATTATTAGCTTGATATATATTATTCCAACCTTTAATTCTCAACTTGTTCTTATCTTTAAGTCTAAGATGTGTTTCTTGTAAGCAACATATAGATGGGTCATGTCTTTTGATCCACAATATCACTTGCTGTCTCTTTACTGGAGCATTAAGTCCATTTACATTCAATGTGATTACTGATAGGTATACGTTTAGTGATGTCATTGCAATGTGTTTATTTTCATGTCATTGCAATGTGTTTATCTTCATGTTGGTGTTTCCTCTGTTGTTCTTATTAATCTGTCCTGGGATATTCTTCTTTATGGATGGTATGAGTTTTGATTTTATATTTATTGAGACTCCTGTATTGTGATTTTTCATTTCAAATGGTACATTGTTAATCAGTTCTGTGTCTACATACCTAATCCTCCTTAACATATAATTATTGAAATTAATTTTAACTATTTTAGAAGTCATCAAAAACAACTGTAACTATCGTAGTGTATCCCTCCTTTAACATGATGATATTATAGTTGTCATGATATGATCATGGATTCCCTTATTATAATATTGTAGTTTTTGGCTTGGTTTGGTGAAGTTTTGTGCCTTCCTTAGCTGATTAGAAATTTGGATGAAGTGCCTTAAATTATCACCTAAAACATATATTTAGGAAAGAGCTTCTTTCAATAGTTCATGTAATTTAGGTTGTTTGTATGAAGTCTTTAAATAAATTTCTCTTTATTTTCAAAAGTCTTAATTTCACCATTATATTTGATAGACAATTTAGCGGGATAAATTATTTTGGGATGGAAGTTTTTCTCATTCAGTACTTTGAATGTGTCTGCCCATTGTTTTCTGGCCAGCATTGTTTCGGCAGAAAAGTCAGATGAAAGTCTACAGGGTTTCCCTTGGAGTGTTAGTTTTGATTTGAGCCTTGCTGTCTTCAGAAGCATCTCTTTGTGTTTTAGCTTATTAAGCTTAATTATAATATGCCTGGGCGTTCTTCTTTTTGGATCTAACTTTTGCAGTGTTCGATAAACATCTTGGATATCTATGTTCTCTTTGTTCATAATCTCAGGAAAGTTTTCGGTTAGCATCTCTACAGCAATACTCTCTATGTTGTCATTAATCCTCCCTTGTTCAAGAACTCCAATTAAACATAAATTATTCCTCTTCATGGAGTCCCATATGTTTCTTAATGTTTCTTCATTTTTCTTATTTCTTTTCTCTGATTTTACCTCATAAATGTTGGCATTAGTTACTTTGTCTTCTAGGTCACTGATTCTAACTTCCATCTGTTCAATCCTATTCTTTTAGCTTTGGATAGAATTATCCAATTCTGTAAGTTTGTTAACAATCTGATGTATTTCAGATCGTTGATGTTCTAGCATATTAAATAGTTTACCAAACTTTTCATTTTGTCCTATTGCATATTGTTTAATCTCTGGGGGGGGGGGTGTTATATATAATTTTTTTGTATTCAATCTCTGTTAGATTCAGACAGGCTTCTTCATCTGGGAATTTTTTTGAATCTTTATTTAGGGAATTTTCTGGAGCATTTGAAGACTGTTTCTTTAAATGATTAATTATGGTCTGTTACCTGCCTGCCATCTAGATGTTATTCGATTTTTCTGATAATGGATTTAAGAGAATTGTTGGTCACCAGTTGACTCTAATGCTGTAGTGATTTGCCCCAGGTGGACTCTCAAGGGTGGAAGACTTTGCTTACTGAGTAGCAAAGAGGCTGCTCTGTTTATGGAGAAACTGGGGGCTGTCAGCCAATCTTAAAATGTGAGTGAGAGGAAAGAGGTTTTTCAATAGAGAAATTTCCAGAGAGAAAATATAAGCCTCTCAGCCTTAGACAAGTAAACCTTAAAAGTAAAAGTAAACTGCACTTCTAGTTAGCCAATTCTTCAGGGGTTAGATCTACAAGACTCCTAATTCCCATGAATAGCTTTTGTCTCGGGTAACTGACTGCAACCTAACAGCTTCCTCAGTATAACTGTTTTGGGGTTTTATTTTAATCTCATCCAGAAAACAAAGGGTTTATTCTGCCATTAATTCTTCCTTTTTCCAATGCCGCATGTCAACGAGTCTGCTGCCACCAGCTAAATAATTTCTTTCAGTACAAAAGTCATTCCTATGAGGTGGAGATTAAAGATGTCCCAAATGTTCAACTTTTCCGAACTGCTGCACTTCTCCGTCATCTCCAACATCAAGTACTTTGCCTTCCCTCAGAATTCTCCCACTGTCTTGGGGTTCGGTAATTCACGCAATGTCTCAACGATCTCATGAACTGTATTTACAATTAAGTGGTTTGTCAGGGAGATAACAAGGTACATTTTAGAGTATAAATTTGGAAGTAACAGGAATACCAATTACTGAGCATCACTGTCCAATTCTGACATCATGGCTAGGAAGACACCATGAAATGCAACCCATAGAGCTGACCTGCTTTTATGTTCTTTAATCAGGGTATTTCAATCCGCTAGTCTTAGTACAGCAGTTTGCAACATCAGATGCTGTCCATGTCCCCTGGAGTTGCCATGCATGAATTAATCAGCCTTCTGCTGATCAGCAGAAAGTTACTCATAGGGCAAAGTTCAGGTTACAATGGGCTCTGACAGCTTCTCAGGTCATTCCAGGTTACGACCTATGGTGGTGCCTCTCTGCATTCTTCTAGTAACTTGTTCTTGGGTAATAATTCAAACTGACAGAAACAAATGAAGAAAGCCAGAAGTAATAAGTAAGAAAATGTATGCAATAAATTCTACAAATAGGTACTTGGTCAACTTTCCTTTCTCAGGATCTTTAAAGACCTAAAAGTATATAAAGTGATAATTATAACAATGTATACCTGAGTTTATGGCATGTATTGAAGTAAGGTGCTGAACAATAGGACAGACAAGGGGAAGAGCACACAATACTGTATAGGATGACTGTTATGTATATCACAGGAATGGTTAGCACACATCTTCCAGAGATGCTGGTAGGTCAGTAGGTGTATGGTAAGCCCTGGAACAACAAGGGAGAATACAATTTAAAACTTCAAAGTGGAAAAAAAAAAGTCTACCAAAGAAAACAATTCATTTTAAATGTAGAAAATCAGAGGCAAACTGAAAATTATTTGGAAAAATGCCTGAAGTGAAAAAAATTCACATCAAGGCAGAAGAAATAGAATTGCAATTGATGTCTTCTGTGTAAGAATGGAAACAACAAATGACACCTTCATGTATGCTGTCATAAACATAGTTTTATAGGCATTTTTCTTTTCTCAAGGATAGCTTCAATGTATTTTCAGATTAAAAGAAAGAAAAATAAATTTTAAAAAAATCATCAGCCTATGTTCTCCGTGGGAGTCCATGTTTTCTGTTTTCAATAAGAAAATAGCTTCCCCTCCTCCACTTCCTGCTGCCTGAGGAATGCACACAGCTGGAACAGTGACTTTGAAACCAAAAGGGAAGCTCTGTGTTGAAACAGGTATTACCAGCTGCTCACCTGAGTTGCCTAATGGAGCACAGCCACTTACTTGTCCAAGGCTTCCTGCATTCTATGGGCCACTGGGATCAGAGACAAACTAGTATCATATGTAATCCACTGCATTTGGAGCTTTCTTTCTGACAGCCAAATTGCTTGTGCCCTGATTCTTTTTGATACCCTGTTTAAGTTTTTCAAGTTCAGTTTTCTTTTTTCACACTGTGGAATGAAAGGGATGCCTTTTTGGATCTCCACTTCTAACGGGATTTTTTCACTTATATGACGGTATCTCTGGTCTCCCATCAAAGCAAATGCTCAAGGTGACGAGATATTTACAACCACATCAGAGCTAAGCATGCCTAAGATGTTGCTTACTGCTGAGGTTTCCACTTCATGTTTCTCTCCTTGTTTTAATATCTGTTCAGCTCAATGACATATCTCTATGTATTTTACATCAATTTCTTAAATATTTTCTATTTTATAATAGAGGCAGCCTATCTGCTTCATTTCCATATAATCTTTGTCATACAACTTTTAAACTTAAAAGTGACAAATTAGAATTTTAATTTATTTGCCATGAAGTTCATTAAAAATAGGCGTTCATCTCAAATATAGTTTATTTCATTCCCAAAAGCCAGATCACGCTGTTCTGTTGATGCAAACATTCTGTTACTTCCTGTTAACTTGACATGTAGCTGACACAGTCATTATTAGATCAGAAATATATTTACAGCATTATTTTAAATGGAATATGTTGCAAGTGTTTATTTTCTAAACATTTATTACCAGACTACGGAAATCAGATTGATTTTCAGGTAGTGACATTGTCCTTTCCAACTATTACTCAGTGTTTGATTTTTTTTCTTTTTGTCATTAAAATACGAAAACTGACATCTCCAAAACAAAAGATAATTTCCAAGTAGAAAATCACCAAAGCTGGAAGAGTACAGGTTGAAGGGTGAGGAGGAGCTCCGGTCAGCTCTCCCAGTACTGTGTCTAGTTGCTCACAGGCACCCGGCCCTCCTCCATCCTCCCTACTGGCTCTACCCTGGCAAGACTGGTACAGCTGCCTGGCCACAAATGGGCAGTGTCTGAAGCATTGCGGAGGTATTCATGGTCCAGAGCCCTCAGCTGCAACCCATTCCACTCAGGTCTCCCACATCTTCCTCTTAAGCAGACTCAGAGAATCTGCTGGTCCTGCTCCCCCTACAGGCCACACACTTGGGCACTTGGGCCACAACAAGCAGGAGGTTTTTATGCAGGGCTGTATCACTGTGAGAGGAGTTTTTGTACCTTGCACGCAATAATAAACGGCAACATCCTCAGCCTCCACCTTGCTGATTTTCAGAGTGAAATCTGTCGCTGATCCGCTGCCAATGAACCTGTCTGGAACCCCTGAGTACCGGTTAGAAACTTTATAGATCAGGGACCGTGGAGCTTGTCCAGGTTTCTGCTGGATCCAATGCAAATAGGTATTTCCATCGCTATGTAGCAGGCTCTCACTTGACTTGCAGGAGATGGTGGCAGTTTCTCCAACAGCAACTGGTAGAGTGAGTGGGGTCTGAGTCATCACGACATCCCCACTGGACACTAAAGAGAGAGAGAATTTCAAAGATAAGCACCAATAGCCAGAACCATTTTTATCATTCCCATCTGCTCTTGACTTCAGGCTCAATTTTTGTGTGTCTATGTAATTTTTATTTGTAACACAAAATATATCATTAAAAAATAATCCCTGAGATTTGCCAGGCATAAGAGAAACTCTTTCTCTGTTAAAATCTTCACCAGAGAGCAAGTCTTTCTTACTCTTGTGTTCTCCTCAGCTTCACAGACCTAAACATCACATATGCTTCACAGCGGGTATGCTTCTAACTAGAGAAAGAAGCAGTAGTGGCCCAGCACCACCCCCCCACCTCCTTCTTCTTTCTCCCCTCTGTCCTCACCAGGGATCCAGAGCATTAACAGCCCCAGCAGCTGAGTAGGAAGCCTCATTTTGAGAAAAGAACTGATGAGTCCTAACAAGCAAGGGCAGATTAGAGCTGACCTTATATCTCAGTCTTGCAAAGAAAGATTCTTCCTGCAGAACAATATGCAAATCCCTTAGTAGGTGCAGCAGTGGAGAGAGAGCCAAGGGGAGGGTGAGCCTCTCCCGTGAGCACGTAACAGTTTGTCCTGTGTTTGGAGGAAAACCAACAGAGACGAAGCTGGTACTTCCTGCACTCATGGTCACTTTGAACTGTCAAAGGCTGTATTCATACCAAGAACACAGTGCACATGATCCTGTTACTATAAGAAATGAGACTCTGAAGATGTATATCCAGTGTCCATCTCTGACACACTGAGAGTCCAGGCTGCATAGTTCCTGCTCAGTTCATCTATAAAAGGAAATATCCCCCACACCCTCTATGCTGAACCATGGAATGTCTTCAAATAATGAGAAGGAGGTAACAGATCATTTAAGATACTCTGACATCTGCTGATAACAGGCTAATTATTTAAGAACATTGGAAATAAGCACTACAAACTCTTTCCTTCAGATCCACTGAATTAAACTTCTAAAGAGCCCTCAAGTCAAAAGAGATTGGCAGGGATAAGAGTCTCTTATATATAGAAAACTGAAAGCCAAGTTTAAGGTAAGGAGGAAAGGGGAACCAGTTTTCATGACTCAGGCAGCAAATATGATTTTCAGGGTGAGGAGTTGTTAAAAGTGGTGTATATCACACACACACACATACACACACACACACACAGATAGAGAGAGAGAGACATACACACACACAGTTGTTGTTAGATGCCCTTGAGTTGATTCTTAGTCATAGCCACCCAGTATGAAACAGAATGAAACACTGGTGTGTCCTGCATTCTGGCTGTATTTTTTTCCAAGTCAGATTTGTTCTTTCTGCTCTCAGTCTATGGCATGTTCAATATTCATTCTTAACACTAGTTCAAAGGCATCAGGTTTACTTCAGTCTTGTTTCTTCATTACTCAGCTTTCACCTGCTTAGGCGATAACTGAAAATGCCCTGGCTTAGGAGAAACCCGCTAGTATGGCCTCTGAATACTCTTTCAGCTCGGTAACAAAGTCATTCTGAGCTTCATCCTTCAGCCAAAGTTTGGACAGGCCCATAAAATAAAATGAGACTGAAAGGTCATGCCGTCCCAGAGTCAAGGACTAGAAGTTAAGAGAGAACAGGAAAGCTGGTAATAGGGAACCCAAGGTTGCAAAGGGATTGTGTTTACCTCTTGTGTGGCTATTAACCAATGTCATAAAACAAAAATACATACTTATTAACTGTTAATGAATACTAGTTTGTTCTGTAAAGCTTAACCTAAAGTACAATTAAAGAGAAACAATGGCATCCATGGCTTGGATCGGGCACAATTCAGTCCTCAAGCGACACCTTGTTTTTGTTTTTGTTTTTTTAACACTTTAAAGTGTTAAAATCTCTCTTGCCAGACATTTGCCCAATGCAGTATGTCGCTTGTTTTCTTGACTGCTGGTCCTATGAGCATTGATTGTGAATCTTTGAAAATGTCAGTAATGTCCCTGCTTATCATGATGTTGCTTAGTGGTCCAGTTGTGAGGATTTCTGTTTTATTTTGAGCTGTAATCTGTACTGAAGTCTTTGATCTCCATCATTAAGTGCTTCAAGTCCTTTTCCCTTTCAGAGAGGAAAGTTGTGTCATCTCCATGTTGCATGTTGCTAAGGAAGCTTTCACCAATTCCAAATCCACATTTTTCTTCATATATTGCAGTTTCTCAGGTTGCTTGTTCAGCGTACAGATGAATAATGTGGTAAAAGATAACAAGCCTGACTAATACTTTCCTTGACTTTAAAACATGCAGAATCCCCTCACCTCTTGGTCTAGGTTTCTCAAGACCCCAGTTGATGTTTCTGAAATTTTCACTCTTCACAATCTTATCCATACTTTGCTACAATTATACAGTCAGATGCCTTTTCATAGTCAATAAAATACAGGTAAACATCTTTCTGGTATTCTCTTTTTAACCAGGATCCATCTGACATCAGCAATGTCACTCCTTTTGCGGCTCTTCTGAATCTGGCTTGAATTTCTGGTACTTCCCTGTCACTTTATTGCTACAGTCACTTTAATTATCTTCAGCAAAATTTCACTTGTGTATTTTATTAATGATATTGCTCAGTAATTTCCTCATTATGTTGCACCCCATTTCTTTGGAATAGGTACAAATATGAATCTGTCCTGAACACTTCCAACTTTGCGCCTGTTTGTGGAAACAACCCGCATCACATTCTCTCAATTTCTAGCGTTTTTGCTTATTATTATTATTTGCCAGTGCCTTTGGTGCAACTTGGATTTCTCTCAACAGTATCTTAGGTTCTTGATAAGATGGTGCCTACTGAGATGGCTGTATGGAGAACAATTCTTTTTGATACAGCGGCTCATCTTTTGACGCTTCCTGTGGAATTCTTTAATATTGCAACTCAAAGCTTGAAATTATTCTTCGTTTCTTTTTATTTGAAAACCACCAAGACTCTTCTTCCCTTCTGGTTCTTCTAAATCCAGGACTTTGTTAATTTCATTTAAACACCTCACTTTTGTCTTCTCACGCTGCCTTTGAAATCTTCAGTCCTTTTAAGTGTTCATTTCTTCAGTTTGTTTTGGCTACTGTTTGTTTACGAGCCAGATTCAGTCTGCAGAAGTGCATTTTGGTCTTTTCTTCCTTTTCTGTCTTTTAATGACCTTTTGCTCTCTTTATGTATAGTGTCGTTGATGCTGTTACACACCTTGTCTGATCTTAGGTCATTAGCATTCAAACTGGTGAAATGTCTTCATTAGATGGTCTCTAAATTCAAAGTAGGTGTACTCAAACTGGGACTTTGGTCCTTGAAGATTTTTTAAAATTTTCTTAGCTTCAGCATGAACTTATGTATGAGTAGTTGATGGTTCTTTCCTCTTCTGACCCCTGGCCATGTTATGACTGACAATACTGAGTTGCTCTATTGACTCTTTCAACAGATGTACTCAATTTGACTCCTGTATATTCCAACCAGTGAGGTCCACAGGAGTAGTCTGCACTTACATTGCTGAAAAAGGTGTTTGCAGTGGAGGAGCTGTTGGTCTTGCAAATTTCTATCATGTGATCTGAGTCACCGTTTCTACCTCCAAGGCCATGTTGTCCAGTTACCTGTCCTCTTGTTTCCAGCTTTCACATTCCAATCCCCAGTAATTATCAAGACATCTTTATGCATATTTGATCAATTTCAGACTACAGAAGTTAGTAGAAGTCTTCAATTTCTTCAACTTTGTCATTAATAGTCGGTGCATGAATTTGAATACTATTCATACTAAAAATTCTTCCTTGTAGGCATATGGATGTTACCCTGTCACTGACGGTGTTGTACTTCAGGATAGATTCTGAAATGTTCTTTGGGGGGATGATTGTGATGTCATTTCTCTTTAATTTCTCATTCTCGGAGACTCTTTGTCTGGCCGGTTTGAAATAGCCAATACCACTGCCTTTCGACTCACTAATGCTTAGGCTTTTGAACTTTATGCATCCCATTTCATTTTTGATGACTTCCAATTGCCCGTATTTAGACTTCATTCATTCAAAATTCTGACTATTAATGGATATTTGCAGCTATGTCTTCTCCTTTTGAGTATGCCTCTTATTGACATGTTTAGCTTCCAACTACCAGTTCATTATGTGAAAATCATTGCTATGACATCACATCACAGAATGGAATATGACTACATTGTAACATATCTGCTAAATTATATCAAGTAACTGCCGAAGTACATTAATACATAATGGCCAAACCACTGACAATCGTGCCCAGACAGCTTTACAGATAATCTTAACCATTACAGTCAGTGTTAATTTCCACCAAGCATCTTGGCATTCATTACTGCCAGATATAGGTTGTTCATGTGCAGAGTAGTGGAATAGCATACTTATACTATTCTCATAAATGCAAAATGCCTAATAATGACAAGTTATCAGCTAGTGCTGCTTTAACAGAAATAACACAAGTAGATGGCTTCAGAGAAATTGTATTTGTGATAGTCCAGGCTAAAAGTCCAAATTCAGGGTGTCACCTCCAGGGGAAGGCTTTCTTTGCTCGATCTGGAGGAAGGTCCTTGTTGTCAGTCTTCCCTTGGACTGGAAGCTTCTGAGGCAGAGACTGTGATCCTTTCCAAAGGACGTGCTCAGCTTCTGGCACAGTTTCTTGGTGGCATGAGGTCTCCCTTTCTGATTGCTTCCCTTTCCTTTTATCTCTTGTAAGATGAAAGGGTAAAAAGTGATGCAAGCTACAGTCCAGGGAAACTCCCTCAGTAAGGGTGTGGCAACTCCGGTTTTAATGTAACCATCCTATCTATTAACCACAGGCAGAGATTAAGATTTACAGCATGGAAAAATCACAGAATGGCGGACAATCACAAAATATTAGGAATGATGGTCTAGCCAAATGGCTGTACGCGTTTTGGGGAAGACACTTGACACCGGCATAGTCCCTAAATTCACAGATTTAATTGGCAGTCCTCGTAAAAGAAAACAGATAAGCAGAAGAAATAGATAAAAATAAAAACAGAAGAAACAATAAAAGGATAATATAGTAAATATTTAAGCTATTTATAAAGGACTACAGTGAAAAGGGGTTAAATTAAGTATTATTCTTACTAATGATACAGAATGGAAACTTAGACTGTGGGAAAAAAGAGTAATACTGAGAGTCCTGTCGTATTTTCTTTTATTACAAATAGGCTGTGAAAGTTAGGTGACACAGTGACTGCAACAATGACCTCTAAACTGCTAACCCTTGTGAGGGCACTGAAGGGCCATCAGGCAGCATTTCAGTATGTTGTACCAGGTCTGACAGCTAAGTTCGGAACTCATCCTAGAAAAAGTGCCACACACCTTCTTGCTGAATATCACTACCGTCACCTTCAAAGTACTTCCCTTGGGAAGCTATGCACCGACCCTAGCGCCTAGTCCACCCTTCAAAACGATTTTGAAACACTTTTTCCAGAATCACTGTCAGAGCTGCTTTCTTATTACCCTTGATGTCCTGAATGTCACCAAAATGTCTTCCTTCCAATACTTCCTTTATCTGTGAGTAAACAGAAAAGGCTTCAGGGGCCAGATTGAGTAGGGAAGTTGTTCCAATACAATCCTTTGTTAACTGACTAAGACCTCCCTCACAGACAACTATACAATTAAGTTTGTGAACTTGCCACTGTGCCACTGTGCAGAAGGGCCATTCCAGAAAGAGCTCCAAAATTGCTTTGAGGGGTAGGCCAGGCACTGGCATCAACACGTAACTTCCCAAGGGGAGTATTTTGAAGGTGATCATGGTGATGATATTCAGCAATGAGGTATGCAGCAATTAAGTTTTCAGACTTAATTGTTGGGCCACATATGTGGGGGTCACTGTGAGTAGGAACTGACTCAGTGGGACCTAACGATATTAAGAACATTTTTAAAAACACATATATTTTATTGTACTTTAAGTTAAAGTTTAAAATACAGATCAATTTACTACATAAAACCCTATACACACGCCACTACGCAACTCAAACTGCTCTGCCCCCACCCGACCCCACATGGCAGTACCTTCCTCCTTTCCACCCTGTACTTCCTGCATCCATTCCACCAGCTCCTGTCTCCCTCAGCCCTCTCATGTCACCTCTCAACAAGAGCAGCTCAGGCAGCCTCATGTATATATTTAAGCCAAGAAGCATATACTTCACCACTATCCTTCTGCGTCTTACAGTCCAGTCTTATCTTTGTCTAAAGAGCTGGCTTCAGAGCTGGTTTCAGCAATAGGATGACAGAGGGTCCAGAGGCTATGTCCTCAGGGGACTCTTCAGTCTGACAGATGGTGAAGTGTGATCTTTCAACAGAGTTCTAGCTGCGCACGCCCATTTTTCTCCTGCTACATCAAGGACTTCGCCTTATTTTCACTGTTAGGGCAGTCATTGGTGGTGATCAGGCAGGACCTTGTTTTTCTAGTCTTGCTGATGTAGCCTCTGGCTCATATGGTACTTTCTGTCTGCTGAGCTCATATTCTCCTGATTCTCTCTGATGTCCTTCAATCTTCTCTGCTCCAGGTGGTTTGGGACCAATTGGTGCTACTTAGATGGCCACTTTTAAGAAACCAGACACCACTCATCAAAGTGATATGCAGAACATTTTTTAAAAAATAAAAGAATAAAAAAAACTTAGTTGTGCCAGTTAGACTGAAATCCTTGAAACCATGGTCCCCAGACTTCTGTCCTTCCTACCCTGTCTTTTGGAAAGTCAACAACATTCTTAAGGTGATTTGATTTCAAAGAAATTGAAATTTCCTTGGAAGTTAACATTAAAGTTTTAAAAAGTCTTCAGTTCTGATTAGCTGTTTTGTTTCTCAGTCTCTTGTACTAAATATCTAGAAAATGAAAAATTTTGTAAAAATTATATCCTGCTCAGAAAACAGTTGTGAAGTTTTTTTAATTATGTGTACACAGACATTCCTAATTCTAAAATAGAATTATTGCCTTCTGTATTCTACGAAACTGTGCTCTGGCTCAGAAAATAAAATTGACTTTGTCATTCCACACTGGTCACAAATAACAAGAATTAGTAAAAGAACCCTAAAAATAACCTCCATTCGGTCTAAGTGGGGTTCAAAAGAATTCTATCTCCCCGGTCTTTGTCACAGTCAAAGGAAAGAACTTACACATGTGGGTCATATCAGATTATCTCTAATACTAGCTGCTGTTAGTTTGGTGTCTCTCAAACTAAAAGCTAGCAAGTAGATTACAGGACTTAGGCAGACAGTCACAGAGGTGGAACTGTTTCAGTAGTTACTGTAAAATCAGTGTTGATGGGACAGAGAAGGTAACACTTCTTACAGAGTCTGTGGATTTTATTCCTTAGTCTTTGTTACCCAAGCAGCCATAACCCACAGAAATTTATACCAGATTAGAGACACAGAGAAGCCCATTTCACACCTGGACCCAAATGGAGATTCTTTGTGGTAAAAGCAACAGTATGTCCTGGCGTGAAAATTGAGATCAAGCCCCTGCAGAGGGAGCTTTTCACCTTCAGATGGCTTGAGTGGATTCCTAGACTCTGAGGCCCCTGTGACTGAAGCTGATTGCTTTTTATGAATAACTGCAAATTGTCACCAACTGGAGGATACATGCCCAGATAAGTATTCTTGCAACAGTGAACTCAGGACAGCTCTGAGATTGTGTTTATCTTCTGAGTGTAGAGGATATCTCCAGTTTCTCTGAAAAGCAGGTATGTTAACATGTTTGACTTTTCTAAAGTCTCAAGATCCTATTCGCCATCTTCCTAATCTGAGCTTATTTCCACATGTCTGAATTACTTTTCTTTTGTGTTATAATAATAACAGTGAACCCATAGATGCCTACAGCTGAGCTTTAGGAGAGGTAGGGGAAATGTGCTGATCCTTTCTACTGATTCACAACTCACCACAAATGGAATCTTAATTCGATTGACTATTTGGTGCACTCTCAGCTTCATGAATTACTTACCTCATCTGTGACCCCCTTTCAAGACTCACTCTTGTGTAAAGAATGTTGAGGGGCCTTGAGCAAAGAAGCCTTTATTTTCAAAAGATGGCCTCCTTAAAAGTCACTACTTGCCTGGAAGTTTGATGGTGAGATTTGCCTGTTTGTTTGACTTTGTAAGAAAGCTTGGTTCATTTTAGACATGGGAAGTAGATTTCTCAAGGAAACTTGGAGGGGCCTAAAGGGAATTGTAGTCTTACCAAATTGTTGTTGAGGCTGCTTTTACCATCAGGATTTGTATGGATATTCCAAGAAGATGAAGAAAAATGATGTTCTTGAAATATTTTTATTCAGATATTGTAGCTTCTGCATCCTTGCCGAGAAAAGAAGAACACAGGATGAGAACTCTCAAATATTGTGATTTTTCTCCCACATTAAACAGTGTCAAGACTTTCAAAAACTGCTTGTGTGAATTTTACTAAGGAGATTTTTAAGACCCTGTGGAAAATCTAACACTAAATTAAATCACTTAAACCAATTTCTGAATTCCGTTGATTTTGCCTTAACCGGTCTGTCTCATCACCTGTTCACCAGAATCAATAACTGAGAGCAAGAGTCAAGGACTCAGCGAATTGTTTAGTAGGTATTCTTTGTCTTATAGTAATAATACAGTCTCTTCATCAACAATAGGAAACAGTGACTTTCTGCTTTAAGGAAGCATCATTCTCTCAGCAGTAAAATTCATCCCTATCGTGATCATTCTTGATCAAGAGCTAGGATAAGCCAAAGTCTACTGTTCTTTGAAGGACAAACTGAACTCACCTTTCAGTGCTTCTAGAAGTCTGCGTGTGGACTCTTCTATAACACCTCGTAGGCCATGGAAAGAATTTAGTCAGTAATACATCAAATAGAATAGAATGAATTAATATATGGGTTTTTTTTAATTTCTTTTAAAAAGAAATGAAAGAATTAAAGGACAAATTACAAATTGGGAGGAAGTATTGACAAATCATGTATGCAATCTGTATTCAACACGTATTCTCTCAAATCTGTGTCAACTGTCTGACTGACAAATATATGCAGGCAGGTAGATCAGGATGACCTCTTAGTCAGCTCTCCCTGCATCAGGTCTGATTGCACTTGGACCTCTCTCCATCCTCCCTGCTGGCTCTGCCATGTCAAGCTATGTGTACTTTATGGGATGTCATGGGTTGAGTCGTATTCCCACCTCCTGCAAAGTGTAGCAATTTGTCTAGGCCGTGATTCCCTTCCTGTATTGAGTGACGTTCCTCCATGATGTAAACACCACCTCTGTGATGTCAACAAGGAAAGATGGCCGACAGTTGTGTTGTTGGTGCGGGACTCAGTGTGTAAGATTCTATCGATCCTTAATGTCGTCTCCTGATTCCTAAAACAAAGAATTTAGCAGAGAAAATTGGGGGCATCATACCATTAAGAAAGCAGTATCAGGAGCAGAGTGTATCCTTTGGACCTGAGGTTCTTGTGAAACCCTCAGATTAAAAAAAAAGACTGACTCAACACAAGGATCGTCCTCCAGAGCCAGTTCAGACAATGTGTTCCCCTGAAGCCAGCACCTTGAATTCAGCTTTCTAGCCTACTCAACTGTGTGAGAATAAACTTCTCTTTGTTAAAGCCATCCACTTCTGGTATTTCTAATAAAGCAGCACTAGATCACTAAGGCATGGGGGTGGTACCTGAGGTGTGCTCTAAACTTGCTGGGTCCAGAGGTCTCAGCTGCAATCCATTCCCCTGAGCTCTCCAGTGTCCTCCCCTCAGGCTGACTCAGAATCTGTTAGGCCTTTGTCCCACACAGGCTGCACACTTGGGCAACTGGGTCACCCCAAGCAGAGAGGTTTTTGTTCAGGGCTGCATTACTGTGGGAGGAAGTTGTATAGCTTGCTGACAGTGATAAAAGGCAACATCTGAAGCCTCCACCCTGCTGATTTTCAGAGTGAAATCTGTCCCTGCCCCACTGCCAATAAACAGGTCTGGGACTCCACAGAACTGGTTGGAAACCATGGAGCCTGGCTTGGCTTCTTCTGGTACCAGTTCAAATAGCTGTATCCATTACTAGATAGAAGGCTCTGACTTGACTTGCAGGTGATGGTGGCTGGCTCTCCAAAAGTGACAAGTAGACTAAGTGGAGTCTGGGTCATACCAATATCCCCAGTGGACACTGAAATAATAACAAAGAAGTACAAGGTTTTGTACAACTATTACGTATCATTTTCATGATATCCTTGCCATTATATTCTCAAGCTTAAAACTTTTTATTAATAATTTATTTTATGATTTGTTTACATTCATATCCCAAAAATATCCTGTGATCTTAGGGGAAAACTCTGACATTTTCCATTCTCAACCCTTTGGGATCTAAAACCTGGGTATCTAGCTGACAGACAGAATACACACAAGAAGTAATCACACCATCAGAGTTCACCCTGTCCACCCTCTGTTCCTTTCCACCTCCCCTCTGTCCTCACCAGGGATCCAGAGCACTAACAGCCTCAGCAGCTGATCAGGGAACCTCATTTTGAAAAGATAAACTGCTGGGATCTGGAAAGCAAAGACAAGACTAGAGCTGACCTTTTATCTCAGGCTTGCAAAAGAAGGTCCTCCCTAGGTAGTAATGTGCAGATATTTGGGGGTGTGGCAGTGCGAAGACTACCAAAGGGAGGGTAGTCTCCAGTGTAAATAAATGCTGTAATTTTCTTCTTTGCTTGGGTAGACACCGATAGAGATGAAGCCCATACTGCCTGAGAAAGTGACATACCAGATTCTGAAAAGTTGTGAGTCAATACATAGAAGACACAATGTGTGTGAACCTGTTACTCTTTTTAAGAAAGCATTGCCTTGCTCATACATTCAAGACTCTGAAAATGGAGAGATATGTGTCCAGAACTTATAAGTGGGAGGCTAAGGACTGTCCTCTTTGGCTCCTACTCAGCTAATTTGAAGACAGAAACACCTCCTACATTTGTGCTGACTCAGGAGTCTCCAAACGACAGGAAGGACCAGATAGGGTTTAAGCAATTGTTTCTTGTCTCCTGTACTTGACTGCAGTTGTATTAGAGATGGGATGCGGGTGTCTTTCATAGTCATGGCGTGAGACTGGTCAGTGGAGGACCACTGCGTCCCATGGCCTGCTGTGTGCTGATGGAGGATACTCATTGTCAGGTAAGAACACACAAGCTAACATAGCTGGATAGAGAGAGGAAAAAAAAACCTCTTGCAAACATGGGGATAAAAATTTCACAATTCATTTTAAGGTAAAAGAAAATAGGAAAAGACTTTTATGACTCAGACAAAAAACACGAAAATTCTAGTATATATATGTACGTATATGTTACTATACAAAAAATAGTATTTTGTTCATCTTACAAAATGTTGCCTTTCTCAAGCACATAGAAGTTTACCAAGAAAATTTCAGTGAGTAATATTATATATATAAAATTACTTTTTGTAATGGTTATATTCTTTGTAAGGAACACACCATACTTGCAGTAACTCTCTCTCACTAATAAGCATTTACTGTTTCAGTTATTTGCTGCTACAAAAATTGTATCAATGAACATATTTTTGTTCATCAGAAATAGTGCTTTGATTTTTAATGAGGGAAATTCTCCTGTACAGAATTACCGGTTCCCAATTAAATTTCTGTCCTATAGGGACAGAGTGGGCTCGATGGCAACAGGTTTGGGTTTGATGACACGGCAGGAAAGCAAAGGCAAGACTAGAACTGACCTTTAACCTGAAACGGCGGACTCTCGATCCGAGTTTGATTTCCTTTTGTTAGTTCCGTTTTCACCTTAGCAGCAGCCATGTTCGGGCAGATGTAATCAGGCAGCTGCTGAAATGTTTCTCCTCTCTGATAAAGGTAAAACTGTAAAAGCAATGTCTGAGAGGAGACCTTGGCACCAAATGTTAGCTAAATTTCCCCAATAAACACACAGATGCCGCCTTCTGCTTGAGCTGGCTGTTTCTAAGGAACGAATGTCCACTGATTATGACTTAACTACTGGGTGTCTCCCCAGCTGGAGGAATTCCTACCTTTTGAGCTCCCACCCCAGAAAAGTCCTGCCTCGTGATGGCTTAACTTTTGTAACTCTAAATTAAGTAGTGTCTTTCTCAACTAGTAATGACTTCAGCTTGTAAGTACCAGTCAAGTAACATACTTCTAGTTCTCTGTTTTTCCAATATAAATTTTCCCTGTACTGCCACCACTTCGAAGTGCTGGTTTTCACTCTGTGGAATTCAGTCTTTTCCCTGGTAGATTAGTCTTCATTTCATTTTTAAATTGTACATTAAAGGAAGGTTTTCAGAATGTGGTTTCTCATTAAGCACTATACATTATTATTTTATCCCACTGGCTAACCACCCCACAAGTCAACACTCTCTCTTCTCATCCCTGGGTTCCTTATTCCCAACATTCCTGTCCCCTCCTACCTTTCAGTTCTTGCCCTTGGGCTTTTGTGTCTTTTGAATGTCATTTTCTTTTATGAGCCTGTGTAACTTTTATCTGATGGGTGAAACTCAAGAGTGACTTTATTATTGAGGGGAGTGAGTGTCGGAGTGGGAGCCACTGTCTCTACTTTCAATAAATGTTTTGACTTTGTTTACATCAAAAGTATGAGTTGTTATTCTATGACATAAAGATTATTATTGATAAGAAGAGATACTGAGCAGAAATATTGTCACCACTGAATTGCCATCTAAGAACCTGGGTGGTGATGACAAACTTTAATGAGAGGAGATCATTACTGCTACCTGTTTCATTTCCCTTGCCTCCTTTTTCCTTCATATTGAACTTTTTAAGCTTTGGGTGTCTTAGATGTGTTCATTCCTTATGAAAATAAATAATTTTGGTCCTTGCCTTTAGTATTCAATACTTCTCATCAATAATTTCATTTCTAGTCTGCACACAGATTCAAAAGCTGTTTCTTAGGAGTATGATTCTGAATATTCCTAACTTTGACCAACGTCCACTGACTGAAGGAATTTTGACATTTTTCGTTCATTCATTTGTGTCAATGTGAATGCATGGATTCCCACTTCATTCAATGGCTTATTATCCCTTATGACTCAGTGGTTAAGAGACTGGCTGCTAACCTATGAGATGGTTGTTGCAATTTACCACTTGCTTCTTGGAAACCAAGTGGAGCAGTTCTACACTGTCCTATGTGGTCACAAAGCAACAGCAATGGATTTTGTGTTAATACAAGTGTACACCTAAAAATGCTCAAGAACTGCCAAGGGTGCAAAAAGTACTGAGCTTAATGTTAAATATCTCAGACACCAAGGCACAGTAGCACACACTTTCTCTGGAAAGACCCAAAGACAGATATTTAGAAGATTCACACTTGTCTCCTCCTCCTACCTCATAGTTTCTGATTGGGATGTCGCTCTACATAGAACACGATCTAGTGAATGCAGAGACTATATTCTGAGATATATAGTTAAGCAGACACATGAGTAAGTGCCCACGATAATAGCATCCTTCACCATCACCCTCAATGCTGTTGACTGTAAGAGTGAAGCTGATTCCAGAGTGACTGTTTTACCAGCTGCCTGGGACCTCAGTGCCCAGTTTGGATGGTGGAGCTAGCTAGAGATCAAAGGCATTTGGCCTAATTCAAGACCCTCCATGTTATTTTTCTGTACCTCAATATATGCTTTCTAAGGCAAGAAGGAAGGATAGAGCAGACATGTGGGACAAGAAACTAAATATTAACATAACGAGTTTAAAAAAAACTGACTATACAACAGTAAAAAAAATTATAGTGCAAATTAAGCACTGAATACATGAATTATGTGAACACCATGGAAGAGATATTTGGTGACATGATTAGAATAAACACAGAAATGTTACAGACACAATGACGGACAATTGTCTGTAACTGATGAAATATATTAATCTATATATTCTAACATGTAACAATACCAAAGAACAATAAATGAAAACAAACTGAAGTATCATTTTCAGATGGACAGAATGGCTTCGTCCAAAAACACACTCTCCAGCATAACAAGAAATGCTGGCAAGAACAATAAATCATGGGAAGTCTCTGGAAATTGATGTAAAGAATGTATAAAGGAAGAATCATACTGTCCAAAAAATCTGTTAAAATCCTGTAAGTGTCTGTGACATTTTAGCCAGGAACTTTTTTCTTCCCCGCATTCAACTCACCCTGAAGGAATCTCTACTGTGACCTCATGTGGCCAAGAAGATAAGCTTTTATGTACTGTGAAGCTCCCATATGAATCCTTAGGATTCAACAACAGGTAGACTGCCAGCATTTTTTTCTCCTGCAACTGAAGTTGAAAATCCAGATTTCTGATGAGCACAGGCAAGAGGTCAACCTCTATCCATAGGAAGAGAATCTCCCCCAGGTACGTCAGGTCAGGAATACAGAAACTCTGAAAGCACTTGCCCCATCTCGCTTGTAAGCAGAAGTTTCAAATACAGACAGTCACGCCAAGAACACCTGATGTGTTCTCTGTTCTCCCAATATAAATTTTCTCTGTGGTGCTACCATTTTGAAGTGCTGGTTTTCACTCTGTAGAACTCAGTCTTTTCCTTGCTAGAATGGTCTCTCATTTCATTTTTAAATTGCACGTTAAAGGAAGGTTTACAGAATGTGGTTTCTCATTAAACAGTACACATATTTTATCACACTGGCTAACCACCCCACAACAAGTCAACGCTTTCTCTTCTCATCCCTGGATTCCTTATTCCCAACATTCGTATCCCCTCCTGCCTTTCAGTTCTTGCCCCTGGACTGAAGGAATTTCTGCTCTGATTTCATGTGGCCAAGAAGATAAGCTTCTATGTACACTGCTCCTATCTATTACCCAGAACCATGACTCTTGAGACTCTTCCCAGGAAGGATGGACACTCTATTAAAATAAAAAGATCTACAAAGCTTGCTCCAAAGGAAATGACTTTGTTCAAAATAGATTGTGGGAAGTTCAAACCTTAGCTATTTCTCCGTATAGTAGCTTTTCTTATTAAAAACAACTAAATTTCAGGTCAAGTATTTCATCCAAGAGAATACAGGAAAACTCAGCTAAGAACAGCCTCTCTGGGGTTAGAAGAGAGCTAAGAGATTGCCTTAAAAACAAACAGAAAAATGACCCAGACCCCTGCAGGAATTTAGTTGGAGAACCCTTGCCCCAGGATGTTGTCAAAATACAATTGCTTAACCCTAATTACACTGCCCATTGTTGCTGTTGTTAGATGCCATCGAGTAGCTTCCTACTCAAAAGTACCCTAGAGGAAAACACTGCCTGATGTTGTGCCATGCCCACAATTGTTTTTGTGCTTGAACTCTTCATTGTAGCAGCTGCGTCAATCCATCCATCTTACTGAGGGTCTTCTTCGCTGACCCTCCTGCATTTGACTAAGCATGAGGTCCTTTTCCAGAGACTGATCCCTCTCGACAACGTGTTCAAAGCATGTGAGACGCAGTCTCACTACCTGTACTTCCAAAATATCACTCTGGTTGTACTATGTCAAGAACAGATCTGTTTGTTCTTTTGGCAGTCCATGATACATTCAATATTCTTCTCCAGCTCCTCAATGCAGAGGCATCGATTCTTCTGTCTTCCTTATTCACTGTCTAGCTTTTGCATGTACGTGATGCAATGGCAATACCATAGCTTCGGGTGTACCTTAGTCTTTAAGCGGACATGTTGACTTCTCAATACTTTAAAGAAGTTCTTTGCAACAGATTTTCCCAGTGCTTAGCTTCTAGACTAAGATAGACTAAGAAGAAGGGCCTGGTAGTCTACTTCTGAAAAGAATTAGCCAGTGAAAACCTTACGAATAGCTGCAGAACACTGTTCTTTAGTCTCCGCTAATTATCAAATGATTAATCGTCAGAAGTGAAGATGTCACACTGAAGACTTAGGTGTGTCTGCCCTAAACCATGGTGTTTTCAATCATCACATTTGCACAGGATAGCCAACTGACAAATAAAGAAGGCTGAAGAAATGAGGCCTTTGAATTGTAACGTTGGTGAAGAATATTGAATATGCCATGAATTGTCAAAAGAATCAACAAGGCTGTCTTGGAAGCTGTGCAACCAGAATGTTCCTTGCAAGTAAAAATGGCTTCAGGAGATGGACTGATGCAATGGATGCAACAGTGGGCTCAAATATAACGTTGATTGTGAAGATGGTGCTGGATGGGGCAGTGTTTTGTTGTTTTACCTTGGGGCACTAGCTGCTGTGAGTTGGAATCAACTGAAAGGCACCTAATGACAATGATGGACAATGTGTAATACTAAAAGATTCAGCTTAACAGACACAACAGGGAAAGAGACAGAGAACCACACTGCTAAAACATCTGTAAAGTCAGCATGACTGTATGAAACCCCCAAGCTGTAAGATCGAAAGAGTAACATCAAACACTTTTCACTGAAGAACAAACATTTTAAAAATAGACTAGAAAACTATAAATAAAAACAAGCAATCAAGAATGAATGCAAACCTCAGAGAAGGAATAGGTCAATGCGACAGCTGTTTTACCTAGGAAACGTAAGTGTTTGACAACAACAATAGATTTTTCAGGTATGCAAAAAACCGCAAGTGTGTGTGTCATTTACAGGAAAAACAAAATGATAGAAAGAAAAGGTCAGATTTAAAGATAAAAACTTCAAAGTAGACATTTAAACCACATTTAGTAACTAAAAGTAACCAGTGTAAAGGAGGGTATAAAGATCATGTTCCAGACTATAGTTAATATCAATAGTTTGCTGAAAATCTTTATATATCCAAGAGGCTATGCAAACTCCAAAAAAAGATGTATACGTGAATAGTCTCTACTTAAGTTGTTGAAAAAAACAGATAATTGCAATGAAGTAGTCATTAGCCAAGCCAAGTGCCATCGAGTCAGATCCGACTCATGGCGACCCTAGAGGTCAGAGTAGAACTGACCCCCAGAGTATTCGAGGAGCGCCTGGTGGATTTGAACTGCTGACCTTGTGGTTATTGGTCTTGCAAAATTCTATACGACCCCCCAAGTCATTTCTATCATGGAGGCCATATACTCCAACTGTTGATACTTCTTTTTCCCAGTTTTCACATTCTAGTCACCAACAATTATTAAGCATCTTGTGATTGCATGTTTGGCCCATTTCGGATAGCTGGAAGTGATAAAAAAAAAAAAAATCAACTTCTTCATCACTGGCATCAATAATTGGTGCATAAACTTGAATACTGTTCGTGATAACTAGACTTCCCTCTAGACATACGGATATTATCCTATCATTGACAATGTTGTCCTTCAGGATAGATCTTGCCACTCTTCGTTAATTGGTCATTCTTGACATAGTATACCATGTGACTGTCCAGTTTGAAATACCCAATACCAGTCTCTTTCAGTTCACTAATGCCTAGACTATTGAATTTATGTGTTCCATTTTATTTTAAATGATATCTAATTACTTATAATCATACTTTGTGCATGTCACATTCTGATTATTAATGAGTGTTTTGAGTCATGTTTCTTACCAATATGGTTAGCGTCCAACTATCACTTCATTGTTGAGCAATCACTGTTATGGTAAAATGAAGGATGACTATGTCAGATCACAAAATTGAACACTACTGCATCATAAAAAAAACCCACTCCCATGGAATCAGGTCCAACTCATAGTGACTCTAGTGGTCAGGGTAGAACTGCCCGATAGAGTTAGATCTACTAAATTCCATCATTACATAAGCATCAAATTACGTTGTTGCATAATTGCTAAATTACATCATTATGTAACAGCCAAACCGCCAAGAATCACAGACCTGACAAGGTTATAGATAAGCTTAACCCATCTAGCATTATTCCCACCAAACAACATGGCATTTATTACTGCCAGATATAAGTCATTAATGGGAAAAGTATTAGGATAGTAGATTTTGACTGTTGTCAGCAATGCAAAATGTCTCATGAGATAGTCCAGAAGGGAGTAGGAGGTATGTCTGTAAACAAACCATTGCTGAGTTGTTTCAAGCCCTTTTAATTAACCATGAAAGTAAAAGGAGTAAAAATAATAAGCATAAGGACAGGATGAAAATAAAACTAAGAATAAACAATAAGAGGACAATATGATAACATGTCAAAGTTATTTATAAACGACTATTCTGTATTTTGTCCGCAACAATGGAATTAAGCATAAAAATGACTGTGGACCGGGCAGTGTTTCTTTCTGTTGTTCATAGGGTTGTTATGAGTTGAACCGATTTGGAGGCACCTAAGGACAACAACGACATTCTGTAAAAGGTTTCAGTTAAGAATGTCTTACTAATGTTACAGTATGGAAACTTGGATTGATTATGGAAATATGTGTAACAGTGAAACTCCTGTTATATTTTCTTCAATCATAAATCGCTTCTGGAAATTTTAATGGACACAGTGACTGCAACGGTGGGCTCATCCGTACCTGCCGTTGTGAGTGTGCTGCTGGATGATCAGGGAGCACCTCACTTTGTTGTACATGGGGTCGCTACGAGATTCGATGGACCCTAACAACAATAACATTATTTCAGGGGATTTAACGTCACAAAGTATTGAAGTTTCCTAAAAACAATGAACACTAAACATCTTTTTCCTTTTGTTTAACCATTTATTTTTTTTAACTGTGACTGAGTGAAAGTATACAATCCAGTTTCAATTTAATTTGCATGCCCACTTAACTGCAGATCCTTCTGCTCTCCTTGCCCGGTGACAGCACACTCCTTCTTTCCGTTTATATATATGTCATATCCTCTTAACAATCTCCTGCCCCCCTCTCTTCACCCTCTCCACTTCCCTCTAGGAAGCAGGGCCCCTAGACCTGATGCTGCCTCTGATCATAAATCATTACTGAGGTGAACTCTTCAGACAGCAGTGGACTGGACTCAGGGACAGAGTGAACACTAAACTTCTAAAAACCTTCAATTCTGATAGGTTGTTTTATCTCACATGCTGTTGTAGTACAGTACCCAGAGAACGGATAATCTTGTAAAAATGATTTCCTGCTCAGAAAATGGCTTTCAAATTTTCTTAAATTACCTATACACAAACAGTACAATATCCCTAATTCTAAAATAGAATCACTGACTTCTGTATGCTAGGAAATCATGCTGTGGCTTGGAAAACAAAACTGACCTTGTCACAACGCAATGAACACAAAACCAAGGTTTAAAAAAAAAAAGAAGCGTAAAGCATCAGAACTCTCTGTTTCCATTGTCTTTATCATAGTCAAAAGAATGTGGAGATTTTAAGGATGCCTTATAATATAGATTATCTCTGTTGTCAAAAGCTGTTAGTTTGGTGTCCATCAAACTGGAAGCTAATATGTGGACAGTAGGGATTAGTTCTGGGGGTGGAGCTGTGTCAGTTAGTTACATTAGAGTCAGTGTCTATGGGGCAGAAAGAGTGATACCCTTACACATTCCACGGGCTTTGTTCTGTAGACTTTGTTACACAGGTTTATATAAGAATAAAGACACAGAGAGGCCCACTTCCTACCTGGACCCAAAGAAGATTCTTTTTACTAAAAGGAGAGATTTTCGCAGAGAATGAGATGTGAGATGAAGTCTCCAGAAGTGGAAGCGTTCCACCTGCAGACTGACTAGAGTGGACTCCTAGACTCTGAGGCATCTATGATTAAAGATGCTTGTGTATTATAAATAATAGCAAATTGTCACAGACTAGAGGACACTTGTGTGGATAAATACTTTACAAGGAACTCAAGACAGCTCTGTGAATGTGCTTATTTTTTGAGTTTAGATGATCTCTCTAACCTCTCTGCAAAACAGGTATGTTAACATGTCTGAATTTTCCAGAATCTCAAGATTCTACTCTCTATCTTCTGAATCTGAGTTTCTTTCCAAATGTCTGCATTGTTTTTGTTTTCTTATAGTGAATTTTTTTTTAAATGTACACGTAACTATGCTTTAGGAGAGTCAAACAAAATGTCCTTATCCCTTCTGCTGATACACAGCTCACCACCAAACCCATTGCCTTCAAGTTGATTCTGACTTATAGCAAACCTATAGGATGGTGGAAAACTGCTTCATCAAGTCTGCAAGTAGCTCCTGTCAGATTAGAACTGCTGAACTTTTGGTAAGCATGTGTAGCACTTAACCACTAGGACACAGGGTTTCTGTGTTGTTGTTAGCTGCCATAGAGTCAGTTCCAACTCATAGTGACCCTGTGCACAACAGAACAAAACACTGTCCAGTCCTGCACCATGCCTACAGTCATTTTTATGCTTAAGCCCATCACTGCAGCCACTGTGTAAATCCATCTTGTTGAGGGTCTTCCTCTTTTTTGTTGATCTTCCACTCTACCAAGCATGATGTTCTTCTCCAGGGACTGATTTCTCCTGACAACATGTCCAAAGTATGTGAGATGCAGTCTTGCTATCTTTGCTTCCAATGAGCACGCTGGTTGTACTTCTTCAAGAACATAAATCTGCTTGTTCTTTTGGCAGCCCATGGTGCATTCAGTACTCTTCTCCAACACCACAATTCAAAGGCATCAATTCTACTTCTGTCTTCCTTATTCATTGACCAGCTGTCACGTGCATATGGTGCAGTTGAAAATGCCATGGCCTTGGTCAGACTCACTGTTTCAGTCAGCTAGTGCTGCTCTAGCAGAAATACCACGAGTGGATGGCTTTAACAAAGGAAAGTTTATTCTTACACAGTTTGGTAGACTACAAGTCTAAATTCAGGATGTCTGCTCCAGGGGAAGGCCTTCCCCCTTTTCGGCTCTGGAAGAAGGTCCAGTATTGCATGAGTCTTTGTCCAGGGAGCATCCTGGCGCAGGAACCTGAGGTCTGAAGTACGCACTCTTCTCCCAGTGCAGCTATCTTGATGGTGTGAGGTTCCCAATTGTCCTCTTGCTTCTCTTTCCTTTTTTCTCTTGTAGGACGAAAGGATTAAGGGTGGGGCAAGCCTTACTCCAGGGAAACTCCCATTACAGTGGAGCAAGGAGGTAATCCTATGAAGGGATTTACAGTCCCACCCTAATTCTTTAACATACAGCACAGGAAAATCACAAAATGAAGGACAGTCACAAAATATCAGAAATCATGGCCCAGCCACATGGCTACACATATTTTGAAGGGGACTCAATCCAATCCATGACATGCACCTTAGTTTTCGGAGGGACATTTTTACTTTGCCATACTTTAAAGAAGTCCTTTTCAGCAGATTTTCCCAATGCATCTTTTGATTTCCTGACTGCTACTTCCATGGGCATTCATTGTGGAAATTAAGTAAAATAAAATTCTTGACAACTTCAATCCATTTTGCCTTTATCTTGATGTTGCTGTTTACTCATCCAGTTGTGAAGATTTTTGTTTTCTTGATGTTGAGGTGCAATCCATACTGAAGGTTGTGGTCTTTCATCTTCCTCAGTAAATGTTACAAATCCTCTTCACTTCCAGCAAGCAGGGTTATGTCATTTGCCTAACACACCTTGTTAATGAGTCTTCCTCCGATCCTGATGCCTTGTTCTTCTTCATGTAGCCCAGCTTCATGGCTTAATCACTCAGTGTACAGACTGAAAATCTGTAGCGAAAGGATACAACCCTGAAGCACAGCTTTCCTGACTTTAAACCATGCAGTGTTATCCCCTTGTTCTCCTTGAATGGTTGCCTCTTGATTTATATACAGATTGCTCATGAGAACAAGTAAGTGTTCTGAAATTCCCATTCTTTGCAATGTTATCCATAATTTGTTATGATACACACAGCTGAATGCCTTTTCATAGTTCATCAAACACAGGTAAACATCTCTCTGGTATTTCCTGCTTTCCACCAAGATCCCTCCGACATCAGCAATGATATCCTTTGTTCGATGTTCTCTTCCTAATTTGGCTTGAATTTCTGGCAGTTCCCTGTCAATATAATGTTATAGTCACTTTTGAATGATCTTTAGCAAAATTTTGCTTGTATGTGATATTAATGATACTGTTCAATAATTTCTTCATTTGGTTGGATCACTTTTCTTGGGAATAGGCATAAACACGGATCTCTTCCTGTCAATTGGCCAGATAGATGTCTTCCAAATTTCTTGGCATAGGTGAGTAAGCACTTCCAGTGTTGTATCCATTTGTTGGAACATCTCACTTGATATTCCATTAGTTTCTAGGCCTGGTTTTTGACCAATGCCTTCAATGCAATTTTGACTTCTTCTTTCAGTACCACTGGTTCCTGATTGTATGCTACCTCTTGAAATATTAAATGTTGACCAGTGTTTTTTGTTTCCTTGTTTGTGTGCTTGTGTGTGTGTGTAATCACTCTGTATATTCCTTCCATCTTCTTTGAATGCTTTCTGAGCCTTTTAATACTTTTCCCTGTAGAATCTTTCTCTATTGCAACTCAGTGCTAGCATTTTTCTTCAGTTCTTTCAGTTTGAGAAATGCAGAACATGTTCTTCCCTTTTGGTTTTCTATTTCCAGCTCTTTGAACTGTTTCCTAGCTCATCACAAAGGAGATCTTAATTTCATTGACTATCTGGACATTTTATGCTTGATGATTATACAATCTGTGATCCCCTCTCAAAACTCACGCTTACATAAAGACTATAAAAATCCTTGAGCAAAGAGGCCTTTGTTTTGAAAAGATGACTTCATTGAAAGTCACAAGTTGCCAGAAAGTTTGATGATGATTTTTGTGTGTTTGTTTGAGTTTATAAGACAGTTTCATTCATCTTAGATGTGGAGAGTGCAGGACTCAAAAGAACTTTCATGGTCGAAATGAATTGTTTATTAAATTGTTCTGTCTGCTTTTTCCATGAGAATTGATATACCAAGATGATGAAGAAAAATTATTCTTAACATATTTTTATTTGGAAACTACATTCTGTATACTTACAGAGAAAAGGAGAATACAGGACGAGAACTCTCAAATTCTATGATTTTTCTTTAATATTAAATAGTTTCAACACTTCTAAAAACTGCTTGTATGAATTCTAATAAGGAGATTTTAAGATTCTCTGCCTTAACCTCATTGTCTCATCACTTATTAGCCAGTATTGAGAACTGGGAGCAAGAGTCAAGGACTCAAGGAATAATGTAGTAGGCATTCTTTGTCATACATAATAATACAGTCTCTTCATTCGTAAAAGGAAACAGTGACTTTTTTCCTTAAGAATGTAGCTTTCCCTCAACAGTCGTCTTCATTCCTATCTTGATGTTTTTTGATCAGGAGTCAAGGATAATCCAGTCAATTGCTCTTTGAGGCATAAACTGAATTCACCTTTCAATGCTTCCAGAATGTTGACTCCCTTACAATATCACTTAGGCCAATAAGAGTCTGTAGTTTCAGTAATAAATCAAATCAAATAGAATAGAATAGAATGAATTAAAAAATGAAACTCTAAATATATATATATATATATATATATTGCTTCAAGAAAGAGACAAAACAGTGAAAAGACAAATTATAAACCAGGGGTATTTGCAAATTACATATTCATTCTGTAACCAACTTGTACTGTCTCAAGTCTATGCCAGTTCTCTGATTAAATTTAACTGACAAATATACACATACATCCCCTGTCTGTCATCACCAGGGATCCAGAGCATTAACAGCCCCAGCAGCTGAGCAAGAAGCTTCTTTTGAGAAGATGAACTGATCAGGTCTGAAAAGTAAAGTCAAGTCTAGATCTGGCCTTTTATCTCAGACTTGCAAGAGATGGCCCTCCCTAAGGAGCAATATGCAAATCTTTTGGAGGTGCAGCAGTGTAGAAAGTGTCAACTAGAGGATAGGCTCTTGTGTGAACAAATATCACAAAATTCTTCTATGTCTGGGTAAAAAAAAACAAAGATGAATTCCAAGCTGCTTGAGAAACAGTATGAGTCAGTATGAAGAAGATGCAGGGTGTAGGGGTCCTGTCATTCTTAACAAATTGCTGTCTACGTGATTCATCCAAGATTTAAAAGATGAAGAGATGTGTACTCAGCAGTTATGTCTGGAGGGCTAATGAATGTCCTGCTTGCCTCCTGTCCAGTTAACCTGGAGGAGGAAATAATTCCCACATTATGCTGTCTGTGGAGTCTCCAAATAACAGGAAGGACTAGACAGAATTCAACCAATCGTTTCTTGTCTGCTGTTCTAGACTTACTGCTGCTGTGTTAGAGATAGGACACAGGTGTCTCTCGTAGTCTTGGCATGAGACTGGTAAATGGATGACCACTGCATCTCACCACTGAGGAGAAAAATTTGTCAGGTGAGAACACACGAGTTAACACAGCTATACAGGGAGAAAAAAAATTGTCTCTTGCAAACAGGGGGATATAAAATTCACAGTACATTTTAAGGAAATAGAAAATAGGGAAAGACTTTTATGACTCAGACAATAAACAGGAAAATTTTAATGTATACGTCTAAACATGAGGACTGCCAATTTAGTTCACAAAATCATCCCAGAAAAAGTGCTACATACCTCATTGTTGAGTATCACTATGGTGAACTTAAAAGCATTCCCCTTGACAACTTATGCACTGATGCCAGCCCCTAGTCCACCCTTCAAAGCAATTTTGGAACTATTTATTTGGAATGGCCATCAGAGTTGTCACTGTACTATGCTTGATGGCCTGAATGTCATCAAAATGGCTTCAATATTTCCTTTGTCTTCTGGTAAAGAAAAAAGTCATTAGGGGCCAGATCAAGTGAGTTGGGAGGGTATTCCAACACAGTTATTTGTTTACTGGCTAAAAACTCCCTCACAGACAACTATACAATTAAGTTAATGAACTTGTCACCTTCCACAATGGTTGCTTCAGAAAGAGTTCCAAAATTGCTTTGAAGAGCAGAGTAGGCATTGGCATGGGTGCCTAACTTCCCAGGGGGAATACTTAGAAGGTGAACATAGTAATATTCAGCAGTGAGGTATGTAGCCCTCTTTGTAGGATGTCTTCACAAACTTAATTGGCAGTCATCATAAATACATCTTTTGTTACACAAAAAATAGTATTTTGTTCATTTTACCAAATGTCATCTTTCTCAGACACATAATTACTAAAAACTTTCAATGACTAAACTACATTTATCAAATTTATTTTTGTGATGACTGTGAAATTACTCTTTGTAAGGAATGTGCCACACTTTTAATAACCCTCCATCACTGATGAATATTTACTGTGTTTCAATTGTTGACTACTACAAAAATGTATCCTTAAACACGTTTTGCTCATTAGAAACAGTGCTTTCATTTTAATGCGGTCAATTCTCTGGTGTGAAATTACCAGTCACCAAACATAAATTTAATAGATTATGACAGAACACATTCCACAAGTATTGGAGCAATTTACCTTTTCTATCAGTGTCTAAGAGTTTATAAAGACAGTGGTGCCTCAGGTGCAGGAAATTTGCTGAGGAAACATGGGCTGGAGGAATAAGAAAATATTTCATACTATGTTTCTAAGTGGTATTAGAATAGCTTCTTCCATATCAAATTTCTTTCACCATAAAATCCCAGATATCCTCAGGGTCTTTCCACCACTTGCAAAGTGTTAAGCTATGTACAAAACCAAACCCACTGCTGTTGAATCAGTTCTGATTTGTTGTGACACTATAGGACAGACTAGAATTGCTCCGTAGAGTTTCCAAGGGATGCCTGGCAGATTCAAACTGCCAACCTTTTGGGATAGCAGGAACAGCACTTAAGCAATACACCACCACAGTTTCCCAAGCTATATTAGAAAACTTAATTAAGTGGCAAATGAATCTTCAATCAAAAGGACAGTCCAAATCAAAAGTACACTGAGAACTTGGTTTAAGAGTGTTGTGTCTAGTATAGCATGCCCTAATTCCTACTGGAATCTTAAGTTTCTTATGGTCACTCTAGTTTAAAATGCTTAAATTACCGTCTGCCCATCTAACGTCAGACTACCAAGGGTCCCTACAAATTGAAATAGGGCTGAAACCTGGTTGCTTTGAGGTTTTTCATGTCAGTATGGCTTAAGTCAAGTTGACTTGAAACTGCAATGGAAAACGGCTGCCAAATTTATAGCACTCAGCAAGAATAGTCTACACTTATATGCCAACAAAATCCTGGAAAAGTAATGTAACTTTGGATTTTAAGAAAATTCTGTAGAATTAAAAACCACACATAAACAAAAATAAATTAGCAAATATAATTCTAGGTGAAAGATTAAAGAAGATTCTCCAAGACAATTTGTCTGATTATGCTTTGGAATTGTCTTCTTAATGTATAAGGGAATTTAAAATTGAGGTACCTGATAAAATCTGAAATGCGTAGTTGTGGTCTGGGTTTGGCTCCCTTTCCTTAGTTCTGTTTTCACCTTAGCAGCAGCCATCTGTGCAGACTTAATCACATTGTTTCAAAAATCTTTTTCTTCCATGATAAAGTTAAGGATGTAAAAACAACCTCTCTGAGAAGAGATCCTGGCACCAAATCTTCTTTAAACCTCCCAGGCAAGAACTCACAAGGAAAGTTCTGCTTGAGCAGATTGTATCTAAGGAAGGAATGCCCACTAATTATGATCTAACTACCTAGTGACTCACCAGCTGCTGGAATTCCAGCTTTATGACCTCTCTCCACAGAAAGTCCTACTTTGTGAACCTAGGTTTTGTAATTGCAAATCCAGTAGTGAGTCACCTGTCATGCAATGACCTAGGTATGTAAGTACCATTCAAGTTATATTCTTCTAGTTCTCTCCTCTCCACTTTATAAATTGTCTCTTCAGCTCCACCCTTTTGAAGTGTTGGTTTTCACTCTGTTCCATTCAGTCTATTCCCAGCTAGAGCTATCTCCTTTCAATGAATCTCTCAATTATGCTCTAGTCAAAGTATGAGTTGTTATTCTACATAAGAATATGATTTTTGTAAGAAGAGATATTGAGTAGAGTTATTAAGTCTGATGATAGAACTCGTGAGCATTATGGCTCCCTGTTTCAAATGTAAAGTTTTTGGTCACTTCCAATTCTTTGAAATTAATTTTTTTTTTTTAATTTTGGGTGCTTAAGAGTGTTCTTTCCTTACAAAATTTAATAAAGCAATTTTGGACTTCAACTTGAATGTTAAGTACTCATTTTAATAATTTGACTCAATCTGCAGAGAGATGAAATGTTTTGTACTATCTTCTGTGAAAATAAGTATCATTAAATATTGTAATAATAACTTTCAGTCAGGCTCTTGTGAGAGATGTTTAATGAATGATGCCAAGTAAATGATGTTAGTTACTTTCAAGTATATTTAATATATAATATTCAAATCAGCAACATTTCTGACTAGAGAGTCAAAGTGTTCAAAAAAGAAGAGAACTTCCCAACGGAGCTCACTAGGTTGAGTCTCACTGGCAACATAAGAATAAAAAGGGGTGCATCCTGAGATCTCCACTAAAAGACCTCGACTGATGGTCCAGTGGTTTCGGGGTTCCCCTGAGAGCATGTCCCCCGGCCCTGATGCTGCCCTTACCCATAAATTATAACAAAGGTCCACTCTTTGGACAGGAATGGATTGGACTTGGCAATGCAGAGTGACCATATACTGGATGCACTTTATGGTTCTATACATCTATAGGATATCATCCTGCTGACCTCTGGCTGGAGGAAGGAGAGTGGATGGAGAGAAGCGGAAAGGAGGCTGTTGGGAGGATGAGACATGTATGGAGCAGAGAGGAATAGTGTGCTTTCACCGGACAGGGAGAGCAGTGGAAGCTGCATATAGGTGGGCATGCAAATTTATACGGGAAGTACATTTTCACTCAGTCATTTTAAATTAAAAAAAAAAAAAAAGAAGAGAGCTTCCAACATTCTTATCCATATTGTCAGGGAAAAGAGCCTAGAAATGTAATAACAATTTGCCCTAAAACACAACTTTCATTCAACTCTGAATTTTCTGTTTTATGTAACTGATTGTGCCTAGACAAGTCTTCAAAAGAAGACAGTGTTCAAGGCAAAATGATCTTTACTAATTAGTAGGATTCTTATTTGACTTAAAGGTGGATTTTAAGAGATGAGTCTTCTCAAGGGTCTAGGTTCAAAGGTAGATCTCAGGGCAATGGGCTACATATATCACCATGATTCTATTGAACCCAGAAGTCGGAATTTCAGAAGATTAAAAGCTGTTTTACAGGTTTATGATTCTGAATGTTTCTAATCCTGACCAACATCCATTGACTGAAAGACTTATCAATTTTTCCATTTACTCACTTACTTATGTCATTGTGGACGCATTGATTCTCACTTCATTCAATGACTTATTATCCGTTATCATGCAGTGGTTAAAAGACTGGCTGGTAACAACTAGACTGGCAGTTAAAACCCACCAGCTGCTCCTTGAAAATCTTATAGGGCAGATCTACCCTGTTCTGTAGGGTTACTATGAGCTGAATCAATGGAACATGATAGGTTTTATATTAATGCAGATATACACCTAAAAATACTCATGAGCTTCCAAGAGCATCAAAAGTATAGGACTTGAGTTTAAATATCTAGGATATCAGGGCACAGTAGCACACACTTCCTCTGAGAAAACCCAAAGACAGGTATTTAAAAAACTGACTCTTCTTTCCTCCACTGCTTCTCAGTTGCTGATTGGGTGGTAGGTCTAGATAGAACATGATCTACTGGATGCAGAAATTATCTTCTGAGAAATACAATTGTGTAGACACAGGAGTGAATAGCCAGAATAACAACACCCAGCACCATCATCAACACTGCTGGTTGTAAAATTGAAACTGATCCCTAACAGGCTACTCTTGGAGCTAGCTATAACCCCAGTGCCTAGTTTGGAGGGTAAAGTTGGATAAAGATCAAAATGGGGGTGGCCTGATTCCAAATTCTCTGTTTTATTTTTCTGTACCTCAATATTTAGTTTCTAAGGCAAGGACACTGAGAGGATGGCAGAGGCACATTGGTACAATGCTATGAGATATAGACATGCTAACAGGAAACTATAACAGTTAACAAAGCAGATTTGAAAATAATACTAAGTTTTCAGAACAGGGAAAGATGATAACACAAATAAAATACTCAACACATGAATTTAATCACACTGTAGAAGGTATATTAGTGACATGACATAAATATGTGAACCATAGACCCAGGGAGTTAAAAGATGACAAAATAGTTAAGACAGTACAATGAAATACATCTGATGGAATTAGCAACACTGGTACATATTTAATGAGAATCCTGGAAAAAGGTTAGAATTAACAGGGACGTATTAGAGACATAATGACTGACAGTTATCTACAACTGATGAAATGTATTGATCTACATATTCAAAAATATAACACTACGCAAGCAAAATAAATTGAAGCATCACTTTAAGACTGATAGCATGATTTGCTCCACAAACTTACACCCAGCAAAACAGACAGGTCTGGTGAAAATAATAACTGAACAAAATTAAAAAGTAAACCATTTAAAGTCTCTGGAAATTGTTCTAAGGAATTATAGTCCAGAAAATGTATTAAAATTATTATATAAGAACATCAAGAGTCTGTGACATTTGAGCCATGATACATTTTCTCCCTCCTTCACCCAGCTCATCCTGATGGAATCTCCACTTTGGGCAGTTGTGGCCAAGAAGACAAGCTTCTATCTCCTGTTAGCTCCCAAATAAATGCTTAGGGTATCTCACTAGTAGAGGAGGTAACTAGCATTTTTCTTGGCTTCTTACTGAAACTCAAAAGGCTAAATTTCTCGTGAGTGCAGATGAGGTCAGGCCCTATCCCATAGGAACATAGTCCACCTCAGGTAAAAAAAATCTCAAAGTTTACTAGAGCAAAAAGCAAGTTTTATCCCTTATGCACACAAAAGAACAAAAGTATGAGGTGGCCTTACACATAGGCACAGCTTCATCTGCGTGAGTCCAAGGATTACAAAATAAGCAAGAATGGGAAAACAGACAAAGATGTTGCCACAGCCATGTCTCTCTGAGTCCCAGGAACACTACGGAACCATCAGTATACATTAATATTGCCACTGGGCAAAATCATTGAAAGCTTCACCTCTTCACAGGTGGCCTAGAAACTGTGATCCTGTATTTAGAATTGTCTTCCTTAACATTTATTTAATTTGTATAGCTTTCAGTAATGACAGTGAGGAAAGTTGTTCTTACGGGTCCAACAAATTTACTATTCAGTAATATGCCCTAGGGTCGCCATGAGTCGGATCCGACTCCACAGCACTTGGCTGGCATATGCTAGTAGAAAAACAGTAACAGTGAAAAGTCTTTAGCGTTCTGGTTAATGTGAAAGATTTCCTAAGAGGTGTGTCCAACACTATCCTATCTATTGTCTTTATGTCTCAGGGTCCAATTGATATGTCTTGTGAGTCCAGCTGGGTCACATTCTCTATGCTCAAGAACATGGACTAATAAAATTCCAATTTTATTTTCCAAGCCATGTATCAGATCAAGAATACTGAGACCCTGAAAGTATTTGCCCCATCTCATTTGTGAGCAGAAGTTCCCCATAAGGAGATGCAAGCCAAGAATGAACAGACGTCACTGTCCTGTCTATCACTCAGAGTAGTGACTCTGTAACTCTTCCCATGAGGATAGACAGTCCATTAAAAAGGAGATCTCCAGAGCTTTCTCTAAAGGAAATGGCTTTATTTGAAATAGATTGTGCAAAGTTCAAACCTTAGCTAGCTTTCCAAACAATAGCTTTTCTTATTAAATGCAACAAGCTAAACCTTAGGTCAAGTGTTTCATGAAGTTGAACACAAGAAAAATCAACCAAGAAGAGCCCTTTTGGAATCAGCACAAACCTAAAAGATTGGCTTAAAAACTACCCCTGCCAGAATTTAATTAGAGGAGTCTTATGAGTAGAGTTGCCACAGGGCATTCTTTGAAACAATAATTATTTCATCAGTAGGGACTAACAGGCAATGTAATTCATGATGGTTAGACTGCCCATTAGTCTTCACTCATTACTAGATGTATGTTCTATTGCTAAAAAGCAAAGATGTCACACTTGAAGACTAAGTTATGTCTGAGCTAAGCCATGGTGTTTTCATTTGCCTCATATGCATGTGAAAGCTAGATCATATATAAAGGAGAGCAAAGAAGAACTGATGCTTTTGAATTGTGGTGATGTTGAAGAATACAGCTTATACCGTGAATTGTCAAAAGAAAGAAAAATGTGTTTTGGAAAAAGTACAAGCAGAATGGTCCATGAAAACAAGAATGGCAATGCTACATCTCACATATCTTGGGCATACCACCAGGAGGGACTGGTCTCTGGGGAAGGACGTCAGGCTTGACAAAGTAAGGCGTCAGTTAGAAGATCTTCAAGAAGATGCACTGACACCGTGGCTACAAAATGGGCTCAAGGATAACAGTGATGTAAACATGGAGGTGGATGGGGCACAGTTTCATTCTGTTGTATGTAGGGCCACAAGGAGCTGGAACTGGCTGGACAGCAGCTATCAACAACATAATGGGCAATGTGCAACACGAAAAGAACAGCTTAACATCAGGGGAGGAGACAGTCTACGAACCACACTGGTAAAACATGTATAATGTCAGGGTGTGAAACCCACAAGCCATACTCTCCGAGGAGCAATACCAAACAATTTCCACTGAAGCAGAAGCAAATTTTAAAAATAGACTTTACAGTATGTGTAATTTATAGTTTTACACATTTATAGATGCTGTCCTACTGGTTTCTTTCTAGGCAGGAGAAAAGAAGGTGGAGAGGAGGGGACAGGTGCTCATTAAGAGGATACTAGAAGTATAGAGTGTAAAGGAAGAATATATTGTCACTAGGTGAGGAGAGCAGATGGAGCTGCAAACGAGCGGGCATGCAAAACTGACTTGGATTGTATACTTTCACTTAATCACAGTGAAAATAAAAAACAAAAAGAGTAGGAAAGTACAAAATGAATAAACAAGCAAAGAAGAATAAACACAAACCACAAAGAAAGGACAGGTAAATAATATAATAGTTTCACCTAAAGTATCTAAGTTTTCAGCAAGAACAACAACACATTTTTGAGACATGCAGAAAACCAGAACTGTGTATTCCATACACAAGAAAAAAAATGATGGAAACTGCCTGTGAGAGAAAGAAAATAACACACCATATTTATAGATAAAATCTGTAAAGTAGAAATTGAATTTATTCTAAAGACCTAAAAGAAACCAAAGTAAAGCAAGGAATAAAGACAATGTTCCAGGAAATAGGTAACACCAATAAAGACAGAACCAAACAGAAACTCTGACATTGAAAATAGAAACGAAATGAAAGATGTGTAAAAAGACACAGCAATCAACTGACCTGGCAAAAGATAGAATCAGTGAAAAGGAAGCTGAATTAACAGAGATCGTGCTGCATATCTAAGAAAGGGAGTGAAGAGAGTGAAGAAAAGGAGAGAGAGGGTCTCAGAGAAAAGTGGAATACCTTCAGGCACACTTATGTCACAGGAGTACCAGAAGGAGAGGAGAGAGAAGGGCAGACAAATGTTTGAGGCAATAATGGCTGAAAAGTGTCCAAATTTGCTGAAAAAAACTTATACATGCAGGAGGCTATACAAACTTCAAGTGAGATATATGCAAAGAGATACAAAATCAGATACATCATAGCAAAAGTGTTGAAAGAGAAACTCAGCAAGATCTGGAAGCCAGCAAGACATAAATAACTGATCGTGTGAAGGAAAACCCAATTATATTAACAGATGGTTTGATTCGACTCGACGGCACTTAGCTGGCTTCTCATGAGAATCAGTGGAGTCCATAATACAGTAGGAGGACAAATTTCAACTGATTTTAGGGGGAAAAAAAGTCAACCAAGTAACTCATCCAACAAAATAATCATTCAAAATTGAAGCAGAAATAAACACAATGGCAGATAAATGAGAAATGGAAAATCTGCCTCTAACAAATGTAAATTGTCAGAAACACCAAAGGAAGTTCTTCAGGCTGAAAGCAAGTACACCCAGATGGAAATTTGAATCCATAAGAAAAGTTAAAAAGCACAGTTAAATATAGTTATGTAGTTATTTTTAAAAATGTATGATGCACATTATTATTTTCTCTTAATTGATTAAAAAAAGCAACTGTACAAAATAATACATACACATTTTTATTTGGGAAATTAATAAAAAATGCTATTTATTTAACCATAAAATACAAAGGAGGTGAGTGCAAGCAGAGTTGTTTTTGAGTGAGAGAATGACCCCAGGCATTAAATCAAACTGACAGGAATGAATGCGATAAGCCAGAGATGATAATTAAAAGAATAAAAACAAGAAACTCTACATATACGTTTGTTCAAATTTCTTTTCTCAGTTTCCTTAAAGACCTAAAATTACACAACGTGACAATTATAACATGTGTACATGAGTTTATAATATGTGCAGAAGTAAGATGTAGAACAACAATGCTATCACTAAGGGAAGAGGAAATAACATTATATAGAAGGACTGTTCTTGTGTATCGTTGGAGTTGTTAATATAAATCTTCAGATGCTTTTGATAAGTCACTACATGTATGTTTAGCCCTAGAAAAACAATTTAGAACACTAGCCAGCCAGCCAAGTGCCGTCGAGTCAGATCCGACTCACAGTGACCACTAAGCAAAACAAAATCTACCCATAAGACCAATTCATTTTAACTGCAGAAAAGCAGAGGCAAATTTAAGTGCTCCAAACAAGCCTGAAGTGGAAGAAACAATACATCAAAGGAGGACAGATAGAACTTTAACTTATGTGTCCTGTGTAAAAATGGAAACAGCAAATGCCACCTTCAACTATGCTGCCACAAAACATAGTTTTATAGTCAAAATTTTTTTCCAAGGATATGAAATTTCACTACATTTTGAGATTAAAACAAAGGATAAATTTTAAAAAGTTTATCAGCCTATTCTCTCAATGGGCATCCCAGTTTTGTGTTTTCAATAGGAAAACAGCTTCCTCTTCTTTGTCTCCTATTGCCTGAAGAATGGGCACAGCTGGAACAGTGACTGTGAAACGAAAAGAGAAGCTCTGTATGGAAGGCTGTTGTGCCACCTGCCCAACTGGGTTACCCAGTGGAACACAGCCACTCACCTGTCTCAAGTCTCCAGCATCCTACTGAGTCAAAGATAAATAAGTGTCCTATAAAATGCACCACATTTTATGCTCTTTCTGATGCCCAATTTTCTTTATTCTGATTTCCTTTAATATCCTGTTTCAGGTTTGGGGGTTCAGTTTTGTCTATTCTCATTTTGGAATGAAAGTGCTGACACTTTGGATCTCTGCATCCTCTGTGATTCTTTTAGCTGTATCACTGTATCTCTGGTCTCCCATCAGAGCAGACACAAAGTTGATGAGATGTGACAACCACGTCTGGGCTTAAGAAGACTCAGGCAGTGCTTACTGCCAGGTTTCTACTTCACTCCAATTTCTCTCCTTGTTTTAATATTTTTTTTAACTCAGTAATGTATTTGTAAGTATTTTAATATAACTTCTCAAGTATAAACGTTTTTATAATAGAGATAACCTATTTGCTTCATTTTTGTCATGCAACCTTTAAATTTAAAAGTGATGAATTAAGATTTTAATTGACTTTACATAGAATCCTTATTTAAGAATGAGAATTCATCTCAAATATAGTTTATTTCATTACCAAATGCAAGATCATGCTGTTCTGTTGATGTAAACATTCTATTACTTCCCATTAATTTGACATGTAGCTAACATGGACATCGTTAGATTGAAAATATATTTACAGCATTATTTTAGACACACTATGTTGTAAGCGTTTATTTTCCAAATATTTATTACTATAATATAGAAATCAGATTTATTTTCTGATAATGACAACATCATTTCCGACTAATACTTTTACCTATTATTTGAGTTTTTTTTCATTTTGGCATTAAAATACTCAAGTTGTCACTTCTAAAACATTTTCTGTTTTAAAAATAAACAAGTGATCACTTCCAAGTGGAAAATCACAGAAGTGGGAAGATTACACGGAGCTATTTGATACCCTGTTTCAGGTTTGGGGGTTCAGTTGCTCAGCCTAGTTGCTCAGAGGCGCCTGGATCTCCTCCATCCTCCCTGCTGGCTCGGCTACATCAGACTGGCACAGCAGCATGGCCACAAACAGATCGTGTCTGCATTAAAGCAGAGGCAGTCATGGCCCAGAATCTTCAGCTGCAGCCCATTTCCCTGAGGTCAACAACTTCAACTTCAGCTGACTCAGCAAATCTGATGGTCTGCTTTCTACAAAGGCCACACACTTGTGCAGCTGGGCCACCTCAAGCAGAGAAGTTCTTGTGCTGGGCTGTATCACTGTGGGAGGAGATTTTGTGCCTTGCATGCAGTAATAAACGGCAACATCCTCAGCCTCCACCCTGCTGATTTTCAGAGTGAAATCTGTGCCTGACCCACTGCCACTGGTCTGGGATCCCAGAGAATCGATTAGAAACACGGTAGATCAGGGGCCTGGGAGCCTGGCCTGGCTTCTGCTGGTACCAGTGCAAATAGGTGTATCCATTGCTGTGCAGGAGGCTCTGACTTGACTTGCAGGAGATGGTGGCCTGCTCTCCAAGAGTGACTGGCAGAGTGAGAGGAGTCTGAGTCATCTCAATGTCCCCAGTGGATGCTAAATAAAGAGAGAAATGCTAGGTTATATACTGTTTCCATCACTTCCATATACTATTTACATCAAGCAAAATTTTATCTGGTGTGCAATTTCTATTCATATCCAAGATAAATAACTAACAAATCAAATCAAACAAACAAAAAGTGGAGATATCCCGGGCATAAAATAAATTCTTCCTTTGTTAAAATTTCCACTAGAGAGCAGTTTCCTCTTATTCTTGTATCCTCTTCAGTTTCACAGATCCAAACACAGATCCACATGCCTCTCAGAGTGAGTGTGATGCATGCATCTTACTGGAGAACAGAATACACGTGGGAACAGGCGGTAGCCCCAGAGCTGAGCCTCCCAAGCACCTTTGCTGTCCCGTCTCCTCTCTGTTCTCACCATGGATCCAGAGCATTAACAGTCCCAGGAACTGAGTAGAAAACTTCATTTTAGAAGTTGGACTGATGAGTCCTGATAAGCAAACAAGAGATAAGAGACGACTTTTTATCTCAGACATGCAAGGGAAGGTCCTCCCTGGGGATCAATATGCAAATCCTCTGGCGGATACAGCAGTGTGGAGAGAGCCAAAGGGTGGGTGGGCCCATCCTGTGAGCAAATATATAAAGGATTTTCTGTGTTTGGAGGAAACCAAAAGAGGTAAGTTGGTACTTCCTCAGTAGTGATGACTTTGGACTGTAAAAAGCTGTATGCATGTCAAAGACACAATGTGTCTTTGACGCTTTAAGAAACCACCAGGGACTCTGAAATGTGTGCCTAGAGTCTATCTCTGGGACTCTGAATGGCAATATTACATGGTTCCCTCTCAGCTAATCTAAAAAAGGAACATCTCCCCACCACACTATGTTGATTGCTAGTACCTTCAAATAATGTAATGGACTGGAGATGACTCAAGTTTGTGTGATATCTGCTGATACCAAATTAATTAGTGAAGGGGCGAGGAGCGGAGTGGCGAGCAGAGCTCCCAGTCTAGATTTGACAACCAGCCTCTTTGCAGAGCTGGCTCTGTGAACCAGCAGGGGAAGGAGAAACAGCTGGGCCATCAGGCCTCTTGGGCCAGTTGAATCTAACAATCTTTTCTTTTGTTGTATCAGCTGTAGAGGTTCCCACTCTCAGCTGTATCTCACTGCTAGATGAGTTCTGATCAGCAGAATATTCTGCAGTGATGCTGTAATTCCAAGCCAGCATCACCACTGGGATGGAGATGGCAGAAGATGACATTAATGACATCTTTAAATATCTCAAGGAGTGAGCGCCCAGCATGTGTCTTGGTTTAATTCAAGACTCTGGCCCATGGAAAAAGTAAAATAAAACAGACAGCTATAGCAAAAGAACACCAGTGAGTGCTCCCAGATATTAGCCCTGACTGTGGCTACCATGCCAGTGATGCTATCTTCTCTAGAGTAGATTAATATAGCTTTAAAAAACAAGACTCATTGCTGTGGACTATATTCCAACTCTTACTGAGCCTATAGGACAGAGCACAACTGTCCCACAGCGTTTCCAAAAAATGGCTGGTAGACTAGAACTGTTGACATTTGGGTAAGTAGCTGAAAATACGGTATCAGGTACATGACATACAGATACTGCATTCCTATCTATCCCAATCATAAAAAAGAAACAAAAGCAATTTAAATAGGAATAACAACAGCATTCATTCATGGATTTGACCCTGGGCTATGTTATCTCCCCATCTCTGCCATTTATCAATCCAAAGAGATCTAGACTGTCCGCAATTCTTTTCGAACATAAACAATAATCTCAACGACACCGTGATGACTGGGGAGAATGAATAAGAGGTGGCTAGCACACAGGAAGCCTAGTGAGACACACTTACTCCTGGTGTGGGGGCTAAATCCTAGGAAAATTTAGGAGGCAGCCACATCAATACAACTTTTAGAAATAAGAAAATCAGGTGATAGACCTTTCTCTTCAAATTAAAAATAAATTATTGCACCTTGACGGCACTTGGCTATTGCACCTTGCATCCCCTGCCACAAAGAGGGAAGTACAGTGGCTGGTTGGCATCATTAGGTTCAGGAAGCAACAAACTCTGCAATTAGATATTCTGCTCAGGCTTAACGCCAGCCAAGCCAAGTGCCGTCGAGTTGGACATGACTCATGGTGACCCTAGGGGCCAGAGTAGAACTGACCCCCAGAATATTCAAGGAGCGCCTGGTGGATTTGAACTGCCGACCCTGTGGTTAGCAGTGGTAGCACTTAACCCACTACACCACCACAGGCTTAATGCCTGGTGACACAAAGACTGCCAGCTGTCAGTGAGGCCTGGAACAACAAGAGGCTCTGCAGCAGGCTCAGGCTGTGTGCAAGCGTCCCTGATGGGTGCTCCGTTTCATCCAGCAGGTCTCATGCTGCTGGGGTGGTCTGGGCAGGAATAATAGCAAGTATGGTGTTTATGGCAGCTCCAGTGGGGAGTCTGGTGCCCCCGGCATCAGAAACAAAGCTATGCCACCTGCTCTGGAGAATTACACATCTTCCGCAAAACAACTTCTTGTGTGCTCCTTCATTGCTGTAGAGATGGAACTTCGACCGTGAGATACCAAGTGACTGTGTATGCAAAGCTACCCATCATAAGCTCACCAAGTCACAAAGTCAGGCAGGCCTAGCAGCCCATTGTTCATCTAAGACTTAAGGAACAAGAAAGCTGGATGGGCAAGGAGTCCTGATCCCTGTGTCACCTAATATAGTTGGACCAGTCGCACTCTCAACTTAACCAAAGACTGTACGGGAGGTCGTGGGACCTGCTAAAGGGAAAGGAAAAAGCCTAGGTTTAGCTAACGGATGGACCTGCTAAGTATGCGAGTGTAAGCAGAAAATAGACGGCAGCAACATTCCGGGTGCACCTCGGGATGCACCTGAGATACAGCACAAGGGACAATCATCCCATAGGGGAGACTTCCAATAGTGCAACTGATCATCTTTTGATGTGGCTCAAGCTGAGAACAGAGACTCACAGCCAGCATCTCTTCAGAAATCCCTTTGGCCCCTTTCTCCTTCTGCTCTCCTTCCGAGACTTCAATCAGCCATACAAGGTCTGACAATTAAGTCCATGAACTTAAATTGTTCTAAGTGCTATACACCTCATTACTAAAATCACTGTGGTCACCCTCAAAGCTTTCCCATTTGGAATCTATGCACCAACACCAGTGCCTAGTCCACCCTTCAGAACAATTTTGGATCTCATTCTGGAATGGCCGTTGTGCACAGTGGTGTGGTGACAAAATTCACAAGCTTAATTGTATAGTTGTCTATGAGGGAGTTTTTAGCCAGTAAACCAATAATTGTATTGAACCACCTTCCTTACTCACCTGATCTGACCCCCAGTGACTTTTTTCTTTACCCAAAGATAAAGGAAACAATGAAAGGAAGACATTTTGATGTGAGTCAGGACATCAAGGGTAATACGACAACAGCTCTGATGGCCATTCCAGAAAAAGAGTTCCAGACTGCTTTAAAGGGTGAACTAGGCACTGGTGCTGGTTCACAGCTTCCCAAGGGGAGTACTTCAAAGTTGACTGTAGTGATATTAAGCAGTGAGGTACGTAGCACTTTTTCTAGGACGAGTTTGTCAACTTAACAGGCAGGCCCTGTGTGTTAGGTGCTTTTCTGTTGTCCCACATAGTCTGAGGACTTTGTGAGGTTTATTGGTTCTTTTAATTTTTGTACTTCCATTTGGATAATTTCTGTAGACCCATTTCTGCATTTGATGATGCTTTCTTGTACTAGTTGCTATTAAGCCCATGTGTATTAGTCAGGCTTCTCCCGAGCAACAAAAGCAGTAGGAAATACACACATACGCATGTACACTGAAAAACCAGTTGGCATCAAGTCAGCTCTGATTCAAGGTGATCCAGCGTATGTCACAGGGTTTTCTTTGGCTGAGTTTTCAGTAGGTCACCAGTCCTTTCAATTAATAGCCTAGTCCGTTGACCACTTGCACATTTGGGGTACACATTGATGGGTATGTGTATAGTTCTCTTCCTTCTTTTCAATATTTGTGACTTGTCCCATTTCTGTCAGGTCTTTGTTGTTTTCTAGTGCCTTGAAATCTCTGCTTAATATTATTGGTACAGAGTTGATAGTTGTCATGGTATAACTGTTACTGGTGGGAAGGTTTACTCTGGCCTTATGAAACTAGACTCCTGATCTCTTTACTATTGAGCCTGTATTCCAGTATTTTAATTATCATACATTCATACAATGCATAGCAAGTTTGCTGCACCATCTAAACACAACAGGCTTAGATGCACAAATACTTAATCCTACACTCCGCATTTGCTCTATGAATTTCCCTTTCCCAACCCTTAAAAATCATCTTATGCTGGGTCTGTATCTTCTGGTCACTTTAGTTATTAAAAACTCAGTCCACGCCCAGAGGATGGTTCCCTAACTACCATTCTCACTAAAAGAAACAAGGATTCTTTGGAGAAATGGCTGGTTCCAAGTTCAGGGAAAGGAAAGTACAATATTTTAACCTATGTACTCTTTCAGGTGAATTTCAATATCATTTTATGTTCTCTACGCTTTCTAAAAAGTGAAATAGTTACAGGGCTTTCAGTTAACTTATAAATAAATTTGGAAATGAACTCTGCGATTCAAAAACGTAGTATGATCTCAACAGTTATTTGTGTTTTTCTTCCTAATATCACTAGGTTATGTCCTGTGATTTCCTTCATACAGATCCTGTCTGATTCAAAATAAGTTGGTCCATGTTATTTCACGAGGTGTTTATACACCTATAAGTATTTTACTCTTCAGATGTTGTAAGTTGTTTGTTCCTTTGTGCCATTCAGGAAAGCCATTGATTTCCAGATATGAATCTTATAGAAAGACTATTTTAATCATATTTTGTGCATTCTGTAACATTTAACACATTTCTCACACATTTTAAAACCTGAACATTTTCAGGATTATTCAGGATAATATATATATTATCATGCCACACTGAAAAATGACGTTATCTTCAGTGCGAGAAGTATGTTTGAAACTGCTATATTCCTGATAATCTCTCACACCAGGTCACAGGTGGTAAGAATCAAAGATCTGTCCGAGGAGACGTGTATGTTGCAATTAGCTAGAAAAATCACTTTCCCTCTCTCCTTTCCTCTCCCTTTCTTTCTGCCTCAGAAGAGAAAATGAAGAACTAGGCAACTTCCCAGGAAGTTTGGGGTTATCATCACTAAAAAAGGCTCGAGTTTTGTTTTCTAACTGGATTGAGAGGTATTGCTGCTGGAAAAACTTCTTTTATGACTCTTATCTGTTCACATCTGCTTCCAAATACCATGGTAGGCAGGGCAGATAGGAGCCATGCATTTCCATTAGAAATGAGAGAAGTTTCAGGGTAAGAAGGCGTAACTCGCACTAAGCAAATTTGCAGAACACATTACATCAGTACTCAGAGCTTTGAAAATAATCTTCAGTCCTCTGAGCCATTTTTCACAATGGCTGTGCCCTCCAGACTCTATGGATTGGCCCTATTCTCCATTTGGAAGGTACTGCAGTGGCCATTTACCTAAAGTTCTTTTCCACACATAATTCCATGAAGTGTACTTCAAAGTAAAAAAACAATTAAAACTGTGCTGTTTACCCAACTTGTTTCATTCAAGTTCAAAGATAGGACATCCTTATTGGAAGCCAAAGCCAAGTGCCATCGAGGGAGACCCTTTATATATATCTAGGTCCTTTATACACACACACATATGTATATATACACATATATGCACACAGATATATGTACACATATACATATATGTGTGTACACACACACACCCTGGTGAAGTAGTGGTAAAATGTTATGTTAGCTAACCAATAGTTTGGAAGTTCAGATCTGCCAGGTGTCCCTTGGAAACTCTTTGGAGGAGTTCTACTCTGTCCTATAGAGTCTCTATGAGTTGCAACTGACTCAGTGGCAATAGGTTTGTTTTTTTTTCATTTGTGCATATTGCATACACAAATAAGTACACGTACTATTTTCATTTAAGCAATGTAGATATAAAAATTTTCAGTAAGGTCTTGTGATTTATGTGATGCCTCCAGATTGCTTCGTTAAATATTGTTACATATGGATAAATTTAAATTTTTACTTAAATAGGTAAATTTTGTTCTTTTTTATAACATAATTTATTTTCCTATTACAGCTAATATTTTATAGCTGTATGTGAGTAGCTTCCTAAGTATTTATGAAACTATTGTATTAGCCAGGTGTTACACAATGATTTTAAGAAATGTCTCAGAAACGTTATACCTTAGAACACTGAACATTCCTTTTCACGTTCACAGGTGCTCACATCAACAGTGATTAGACTGATCCAGGCAGGGCTCTGATGGCTGGTTCTGTTGCAGGCAGCTGAGCTTGTCTCCAGCTGTGGATCGTGTGTGATCTGGGCCCACAAGGAAGAGGAAGCAACTTCCCAGGCCTGCACATCCTCACAACAAACTGCAGACATAAACAAAACCCCAAAGCAAGCTGCATCAATAAATTTAAGTTTATACATCTTAACACAGCTACTTACAATTTTGATTTACATTTTCACAATGCTAATTTGTCATCAAATTTCTAAAAGTCTTTATGCAATTTCTTTTTCATGTGAGTTGGTCATGCCACTGACAAATAATGGTATTTTTTCTTTAATTACTACTTTAATGAGTTTCCAAAAATATTTCATGCTTAAGGAAAATGAAGTCATCTTTCACCTATTGGTTCTAAACAGAATTGTCTTACATTTCCTTCTAAGGGGAGAACTGTATTCTAGCTAAAGTTACGTGTCCCCTCCAACAGAGCTTCTAAAACCTTGTGTGTCTTCTCTGGTCCATTGCTAAGTGTAGATCTCATTACCCAACCACCCCACTACCACCGAGTTGGGTCCTGACTCATAGCAATCCTAGAGGTCAGAGTGGAACTGCCCCATAGAGTTTCCAAGGAGCACATGGTGGATTTGAACTGCCAACCTTTAGGTTAGCAGATATAGCACTTAACCTTCTATGGCACCAGGGTTTCTGCAGATCTCATTAGGTAGATAGAAAGATACTTGTTCTGCTGCATTTCTAACAAGTTTCTGGTGATGCCCATGATGACACTGCATTCTGGACAAATACTGAACAAGAGATTTGGCCTTTCTTAAAGAAAAAATAAGCTATATCCACATTTGTTTGTTTTTCCTTTTCTTTTATCAAGATGTAATATTTGTAGTTGTGTGTGTATTAAATACAATTTCCTATTTTTCTCTTTATCAAAGATTTAAAGAAGTTGTTCTCCAGACTAGCTGAAGGTATTTGTAAACACATCCAAGTTTTTTCAGGGGTAACATCATAAGTAGCAGAAATCTGAATATTGGGGTAATAATGACCACGCTGGTTGTCTGTTGTCAGCTCCCCATTATCACCATGACATCTGGAAATTACTTCCCAGGTGACTTCTCTCTCCACAGATTTCTAGAGTTGTCCAGTGACTGGCCTTCTTTGAGATTAGTAAAACAAAAGAAGAGAATTCAGTAATCTCCATCTGTATCTGCCCAGAGAGATGAATGATAGAGAATGGGAAGGTAGTGAGCACAGCATAACCAGTCTAAACAACAGTCTTTGAGCACGTAAGGGTGGGTATAGGCATTTAGGTATATGTGTAGGTACAGGTGAGTACCTAGGTAAGAACAGATAAAAGTATATATAGGTGTGTGTAAGTACAAACACGGATGCAGATACACATATTTACTGAAGACACAGGTGAAATACTCCACAGACATAACTGAATACTTCAAGATTGGTTTTCTGGGTTTGTGAGCTTAGGACGATCATCTCATGGGACAATTCAGTGACTTGTCATAACACAGTCCACCAAAATCATGACCTGCATCCCAGTGAATCTATTCAGGTCTGAGTCTCCGCAGGCATCCATCTAAGATACATGTACAGTTGTACTTGCCCAGAGCAAAACAGTAAGAAGGCAACCAAAGGCTTAGAGAACAACACAAGCCAGACTTTATCTACCTCGAGAGCAGAAGAACTAGATGGTGCCTTGCTAAGACTTCTGAGTGTTCTGACTGGGGTCGCAGAGATGATCTGGGATAGAATGGGAAAAAATTTGGAACAGAACACAAATTCTTACTTTAAAATGAGAAAAAAGGATAAACTGAAACAGTAGAGATCAGTGGACTTTCTGACATTATCACCTCTTTTGACATTCTTCTAGCCTGGAACCAATCCTCTCCCCTCAGATCGTATTTCATCACAATAGCTGAGTGGCACACAACATAAAGGGTATCAGTGGTAAGATTGGTGTGCTATTTAAACTACATCGATATGAGAATAAAAGGTCAACTCAAAAGCAGAGATGAGAAGATAAAGTGAGGAAGAGGGAGATGAAGAAGGGAAGCTAGAGTACTGCAAACGGAACAAACAAAACACAGAGAGTGTTGACACATTATGATAAATGTCACTTACGTCACTGAAAAATTTGTGCAGAAATTGTCAAACGGGAACCTGACTCACTGTGTAAACTGTGTCAAAAATTCAAACAAATATTTAAAAAATAAAAGCATAGGAGTATTTGACTTGTGTCAGAACCAAGTTATGACGAAGTTCCTGGAGCGAAATACCCCATTAAAGGGTGGATTACCTGTAAATATTACTCCTTACATTCAAATAATATTTTGTTTTTTTATATCTCTTCTAAAGTTTAATCTATATTTTGTGAATGAACTTCTAAGTATTCATTTCTGTGCTGTCAGTTTGATAAAATATAGTACTCCATGTGTGTAAATATTGAAATAGTATATGAGCCACCAAGGCCCCTTCTAGCAACACGGTCCATGTTATCTTCAGAGACCAGCTGCAGATGAGCAATGCTCCCACAGATGGGGCAGGAGCCTCACACACCTGCTCCCTGGGGTAGTTTATGTCCCAGCTTGTAACACTGTGGGAGGACTACTGCTATGCTGTTGGCAGTAATAAGTTGCAAAATCCTCAGTCTCCAGACTGCTGATGGTGAGAGTGAAGTCTGTCCCAGACCCACTGCCTTTGAATCTCGTGGGGACTCCAGATTGCAAAGTGGATGCCTTATAGATCAAGAGTTTGGGGCTTTTCCCTGGTTTCTGCTGATACCAGGCTAACCAGCTGCTAATGCTCTGACTTGCCTGGCAAGTGATGGTGACAGTGTCTCCCAGAGATGCAGACAGGGATGGTGGAGACTGGGTCATCTGGATGTCACATCTGGCATCTGACAGTGAAAACAGAAAAACGAGCATCCCCGCTATCAATCACTTTGTAAAAGCAGAGTCCCTGAAGACTGATTCAGCACTGATCCCAATGGGCTGATCCCAATGATCAGTGTTCACAAGTCTAGTCAACACAAAGACATTCAAGTGACCAACAGTGAAAAACGCAGTGGTGCTATCAGGAGTAAACTCCTTGAGTTCTCCCTCCTTACCTGGGAGCCAGAGCAGCAGGAGGCTGAGGAGCTGAGCAGAGACCCTCACGTCCATGCTGACCAGGACTGATGCCTGTTCAGGAGGACACGGGCTATTGATAAGCTTTCAGGGCAGCAGGGTTGTGCCCTGGGGAACATGCAAATCAGCAGGGAGGGCACACGCTGGTGTTCAGCTGCAAGGCAGGCTCATCTCAACAACCCAGCACAGGGGCAGTTTCTCCAGGTGTCACAGCTGGGACCACAGTTTTCAGAGACCCTGAGGGCCACAGTACAAAATGGCTCTACTGTTTGTAGTGTGTTCTTTCCTCTCTTTGAGGCTCGTGATTTGCTTTTCATATCTCTCCATCTAATATGGGATGAAGGAGATGGTGGTACAGTGGTGAAGCTTCTCAAGTGTTAACTGAAACATTGATGATTCGTACTCACCAGCTGTGAGCCCTCTGCTTCGGGAAAGTCTTATAGCCTTGGGAACCCTACGGGGTTGTTGTCCTCAGTCCTGTACAGTTGGTGTGAGTCAGAGTCAAGTTGAAGACTTTTTCTTTTTGTAGTATAGAAATATCAGCTGTTGCAGAACCCAAGGTTGTAAGACATGTTACCAGCTTCCTGAACCTGGTACTTTGGGTACATTATCGAGGTCAGACAAGAGTCCTCCTTGATCTGCTTCCTTGGTGCACTCAGTGAGGTCACTTAGCAGCACCTGGTCAGAGACGCAGTGAGGTCTAAGAATAATAAAAACTAGTTTATGATCTGTAAGGATGGGACTGCGCACTGATGATCTGTCATAGCTAACTTGTCATCTCCAGCGGAGGCTCTGCTCTCCAGTTCTGAGTGCCGTGTCCCATCACTTCCTTTTAGACCAGCAAGGTCAGGGATTCTCTTTCTCCACACCTGAAAAGTGTATCTTTCCACCTTTGCTTCCTATTACATGTTACCATGCTAGATGTTCCCTGAGCTCCTCTGATTGCTTATTATGCCTTGTATAACCTCTTATCCAAACCCATTCCCCATAGAATCTGTTGTCCTCTTTATTTATTCTCATCTACCCTGTGGTCCCTAAACCTGGATACTTCTCCATCACTGTATTTGTCTGTAAGAGAGAATGTAACCTGTCTGTAAGAGAGAACAGTTCTCGACAGCTGTGATCACAACATCTGAGCCAAATCAGAGTGAGGAAGATATCCCCAAAGGAAAGAGACATTGTAGCCCGTATGCTGTAGCCCACATAGTAAGAATGTATCCATGTGTGGTTGTATTTGTGGGTAATCTGGTGCAGACTGTTGTTGCTATAGAGTAAGGAGGGTGTTCAACATAGGAATGGTGAAATTATTGGCCAAGTGCTTGGTGTGAAGACCAGGCCAGATGAGGAAGACACGGTACAGGGCTTAGGACCAGACAGGATGTGATGTGCACCTATGCTGAGTGTACAGTGTTAAAGACAATCAGACAAGGAGTATTAGAATATGAGTAGAGCAGGTGTGTGTGCAGGAGGAAGTAGTATATCCAAAAAGATGGTGGTGTAGGGAGCAACAATTACAGGATATTGGTTTAATATACAGGAGTTGATCATAGGAAATGCATTAAGGGCAATGACAGCCATGATTGTCACTCTTGGAGAAAAAAAATGTATAGATACAGCAATAGAAAACGCTAAAATACATTCTGTAGGTTTGGAGTGAAATTGCAGATATCAATGAAAACTCATGGATTTTTATAGATGTAACTAGATAGCTAGATACTTAAATAGCTAGCAAGCTATCTGGTCACTTTCCATAGTCTAGAAACATTGGAAAACTAGTACCAATAAATGGGGACAGTATGCAGTTCTCCATTTCTAAATACCATTCTCTGATAGAAACCAAGGATTCTTGGAAAAATGTTTTCAGGTCTACAATAAGAAAAACACAGAATGAGGCTGAATTATCTTGTGTCAGAAACTGAGGAAACACTCAAAGAAGGGTGGGCCCACGGCAAAAAAGAAATAGACACCAGCTTGAAGGGGTGTCCACTGGCCCAATCTGTGAAATTATTGTATCAAAATAAACAATGTCAACAAACCATTAAAGAAAATTTTAATTCTTATTCTACATTAGCATTTTTATTGTACTTTAGAGAAAGGTTTGCAGAGCAAAGTAGTTCCTCATTAAATAGACATATTGTTTTGTGAGATTGGTTGCCAATTCCATGGCATGTAAACAATCTCTCGTGCTCAGCTTTGAACTTCTCTTCTGCTGTCTCCTAACTGCCACTGGGCTGATATGTTCATTCAGTCTTGTTTGGTTTTATGGGTCTGTTTAGTTTTTGACTGAAGGGTAAGACTCAAAAGTGAGTTCAGTGCGGAGTTAGAAAGATGTTTAGGTGCCATACTCTCAGAGCTTCTCTGGCCTCTGTCAGACTAGTAAGTCTCACTTTCTTTGTGGCTTAGAATTTTGTTCTACAATTTTCTCCAATTCTGTCCAGCACCCTCTACTGTGACTGCTTTTACAGCAGTCAGCAGTAGTAGCCACGCATGGCTGTGCCTTGTTACTGTTGAGTAGAGTGTTCAATATGTATCTATGAGGTCACATTGGTTATTTACGGCCTTTAGATCTTCTGTATTCTTGTTAGTTTCTTTCTGGATCCTCTGTCCTTTACCAAGAATGGTGTTTTGAAATCTTCTGCTATTACTATGGAATTTCAACTTCTCTTTTCAGTACTTTTAGAGTCTGTTTTACGTATTGTGGTTTGCTTATTATGATTATGCACTGATGATGGAATGCCCTTTAATCATTGTATAATATCCTTCCTTGTCTTTTATGATAAGCTTTCTTTTAAAGCCTATTTTACCTGAGATTAATATTTGGTTCCTGTTTTGCTCTCTCTATTTTTGCCCTCTAATTTTTATATGTTTATGTCTTTGTTTCTAAGATGTATCTCTTGTAGAGAGCATATTGTCAGGCACCTTTGTTTTTTAATCCATCCTGACACACTCTCTCTTTATGGATATTTTAAAGCCATTTATGCTTGAGTCCGCTCCGACTCGACGGCACTTGGCATGCTTGATAAGTTTCTTGCTGTCGTTTTGTAATGTTTTCTTTGTGGTTCTGACATTTTCTTTGTTTCTGTTACTCTTCAGTGCTGAATTTCTTTTGTTTTTGGAATTTTTTTTTCCTTTCTTTGGATTTTGTAGATTTCGTGTCTACTGACTTTATGTTTTTCTTTGTTTTAATGAGTAGGTTTATTAACTTTCTCAGGGTTACCTTAAAGTTTAACTATTTATTTCTAAGTTCAAACCAGTCTTTTATTGCTTGATATGACTTTGGCTTCAGCTCCGTCTGAAAATTCCATGTCTATACCATTTAGAGCAAATATGTTGTCATCAAGTCAATTCTGACTCACAGCAACTCTATAGGATAGAGAAGAACTGCCCCATAGAGTTTCCAATGATTACCTAGTGGATATGAACTACTGGCCTTTTAGTTAGCCTCTGTAGCACATAGCCACTGTATGATAAGGGTTGCCTACACAACTTATACACTGTCTATTCCCTCTTTCATTGTTCTAATGTTAGTGTCATTTACAGATTGATCTGTTTCCTTGTTGTAAATTTTTTAGTTTGGTTTTGACCTTGAGAGTTCATTATCACAGCTGGTGTCTAGCTGATTCTTATGTCCTCGATTCAGGTCATTGTTTGACGTTGGTTCTCTAACTGAAAGACTTCCTTTAATGACTCTTGTAAGTTTGGTTTGGTTTTCACATATTCTGTTAATTGCTGCATATCTTGAAATGTCCTAATTTCATCATTTTATTTGATTTAAATTTTGGAGGATATATTATGCTTGGTTGGTAATTTCTTTTATCTTTCAGGTTTCTATATTATGTCATCTCTTTGCCTTCTTCCTGCATGGTTTCTGCTGAGTAATCAGCACAGTGTCTTATTGTTTGCCCTTTGTACATGACCTTTCATCATTTATGATACTAGGGAAGCTTTCTGTCAGCAAATTCTCATTGACATTCTCTGTTGTTTCTTTTTATTATTATTTTTTATGTTTGCCCCATTCTGAAATTCTGATATGACGAATGTTTTTTTGCTTTTGATTATATTCCACGTAGTTCTCAGAGTTTCTTCATCTTTTTAAATTATTTCCTTTGATTTTTTTTCTCAAAGTAGTATCCAAGGATACGTCTTGATACGTCATTGATCCTGTGTCCTTCCATTGTTCCAAATTTGCTGCTAAAACTTTCCATTGTACTGTCCATTACTTAAATCTTGTTTATTTCTTGGATTTCTAACCACTATTTTTTGTATGATTTCCAGCTGTCTATTTATTTTGACTTTTTATTCCTGTATACTTTCTTTGTATCATCAATGTTTTCCATGATTTCGGGTATTTTCTTTTCTTTTCTTTCCTTTCCTTTACTTTTTTCCTTCTCTTTTGGAGAATACTGAATATTAGGGGCTTCACTCCCCAGTGTAAGGTTTTTGAACAGCAGGAAGATGATGGTCCAACCTCTGCCCAGAAAAGAAAGTGTATTTTGTGAGTTTGTACTCTGAAAATCTCTATTACTCTTCAAGCTTCTATTCAACAAGAAACTCTTTGTACATTTTCATTGCCTCCTGCAGCCAATGTGTTCCCTTATTTTCCAACTCCCAAATTTTGTTTCTATATAACCACAACACATCATGGTTATACCATAATTATTTCTGTATCACAAAAATGTAATTATGTATGTGATTATTTATGTCTCTACAGCTCCCACCTCCCTAGTGACAGTGATCTCCTTGAAGGCAGGGGTTGAGTCTTTCAAAGGCTGGCCCATATGTGAGATTCACAGATGACTGAGAGCTAAGTCAATGAATGAAAGTCAGAATGAGAGAATGCATCTGTGTATAATATTTCTGCTTAGCATTCTAGAAGCCCCCTCTTACATGTGGGGCAGTCTCTCATGAGACTGACATAAGAAACCACAGCACAGCCATGTTTAAAGATGGAGAGAGACAGCAGTAGCAGCAAAGCCTCCAGAGGCTAGAGCTTCTGTCACCAGCTACACTGGAACAAGGCATCAGGACAGGAGTGGTCCTAGGGCTTCAGCAACAGTGGATGCTCTTCTGCACAGAAGCTTCTCTGTGCAAGCTATTGACTTGGTAACCTGCACGTGAACATCCATGATGGTGTGACAAGTGGCAGAGGTTGAAGAACAACATTAATAATATGGACAATGAGTGATTTGGGCATAGTCACTGCACTTGGAGAGACAAGGACATTCTCCAGAGTCAACAGAGAAAGAAAGCCTCCCCACAGAGCTGACACACTGAATTTGGAATTCTAACCTATCAGACTGTGTGAGAAAAAATTTAAGTTTGTTGAAATTATTCCCTGTGGTATTTCTGTTGTAGTAGCGCTAGATGAGTAAGACAGATATCATGTTTGGTAGATCAGAGGGTCATTAAAAAAGACCCTCAAAAAGATGGATTAACACAGTCGGCTCAAGTTTAAAACTGTGAAGGTGATGCAGGACTGGGCAATATTTCATTTTCAGGTACATAGGACTGTGATTAGTTGGAATGGATTTGATGTCACATCACAACAACAGAAGCCACAAATAACTGTGAATAGTCAGATGATAAAGACATTTAGAGAGTACAATGATTTAATTTGTTACACTAGACAAATTTTTCCACATTTTTACTCTTCAGATCTCCACCAAGTTAGATTATTTCCAAGTGAGAGTTTATTTGGTAACAGGGATTACAAAGAAACTTCTATCTAGCCACAGAAAGTCTGTATCAGTTCAGGACACCAATTATTTTATGAGAAATAACTAAAGCCATTTTACCTTTTTTGATTAACATGATAGTTTTGTACATAAGTGTGTGGTACATGTGCACATATCTATATGTACACATATAATTGTATGAATTTTTTTCAACACAAGCATATACATATGCTCAAGAAACACTATATTAAATAAGAATTTATACACATATGAGGTCTTCCAATTAAGTTTCAAACTCATACTAGAAAAAGTACTATGTACCTTATCACTGTTTTAGTCAGCTAGTGCTACTCTAACAGAAATACCACAAGGTGGATGGCTTTAACAAAGGAAAGTTTATTCTTATACAATCTGGTAGTCTACAAGTCCAAATTCAGGGTGTCGTTCTCCAGGGGAAGTCTTTCCTCCTTACTGGTTCTGGAGGAAAGTCTTTCTGTTACATCAGTCTTTGTTCAGGGAGCATCTTGGCACAAGAACCTCAGGTCTGAAGGACACACTTTTCTCCCAAGACTGCTTGCTTGACAGTGTGAGGTTCCCAATTCTCTACTTGCTTCCCTTTCCTTTTATCTCTTGTAAGATGAAACAACAAAGGGTGGTACAAGCCATACTCCAGGAAAACTCCCTTTACAGTGGAGTAAGGTGGTGATCCTATGAAGGAATTTATAGTCCCACCCTAATCCTTTATCATACAGCATGGGAAAATCACATAATGGAGGACCACATGGCTACACATAGTCTTGGGGAGACACAATTCAATCCATGAAAATCACTGTGGTCACCTTTGAAGTACTCCCCTTAGGAAGCTATGCACCAATACCAGTGCCTAGTCCAACCTTCAAAGCAATTTTGAAACTCTATTTCTAGAATGGCCATCACAGCTATCATCATATTACTCTTGGTGTCTTGAATATCATCAAAATGTCCTCCTTTCAATATTTCCTTTATCTTCAGGTAAAGAAAAAAGTCACTGGGGACCAGATCAGGTGAGTAGAGAAGCTGTTGCAATACAGTTATCTGTTTCCTAGCTTAACACTCCCTCACAGACCACTGTACAGTTACGTCAATGATCTTGCCACCATGCCACCATGTGCAATGGCATTCCAGAAACAGTTCCAAAATTGTTTTAAAGGTCAGACTAGATGCTGGCATCAGAGTATAGCTTCCAAGGGGAGTACTTTAAAGGTGACTGTAGAGATATTCAACAATGAGGTAGGCAGCACTAAGAGCAATTAAGTTCACAGACTTAATTTTTGGACCTAATAAGCATATATGATATAGTATATACATATATGTATGTTTTTATTTATAAAATTAGACTTAATTATGTTCAGTAAGATATCATTACATAATTTCTCATGAAAATTTTATTAAATGTTGTGATATATGCATAGACTGAAATTTTCCATAAATGAAGTAAATTTTAATCTGTTTGTTCACTTATTATTTAATTGTAATATTTTCTAATATTTTATGTCTCTTTATGAATGAATCCCTAAGCATTCCTATTTACATCTCCAGTTTTAAAAAACTAATCTAGAGTGGGGCCAAGATTAATTAGACTAGCCAAGATTAACAGACTAGTCACACATCTCTTCAATTCCCTCTGAAAACTAAGGACTAGAGAAACAATTGAACAGAGCAGAGTGGGCATTCTGGAAGCCCCAAGGTGGGGTGGAGGCTTGTGAGATCAGACTGGTGACAGGAAGGGGAAATCCACTTTTCAGAGGTGAGACAACAGTGCAAAGGGCCCACTTCCGGTGGCACAGCAGCTGAGAGGCTGTTGATGCCATCTTTGTTAACTGAGAGACTGAGACTGGGACTGCAGAGCCTAAGAGCCTGGTAGGTGTCGGCTGCCATGATGAACTGCAGTGCCTGGGTAGATAGCATCTTTCGCAGCAGAGAAGCTGTGCTTAAGACAGTCACATCTAAAGAACCCAATGATTGCTGGATGCCCTTCTCCTCTCTCTTCTCTGAGTTGCACCATAGATTCAGCTGGATCAGTACAAGAGAGGTTGCTCAGGCAGGACACCATCTTAGTCAGCTGAGAGGTGGAATCAGCCATGCCTAAGGCCCCAGGGGAGGCTGGCTGTCATGCTGAGCAACAGCACCTGACTGAACAGTCCCTTTCTCAGCAGACAAGCCATTTTTAAGTCAGTCATGCCTAGAGAATTCAGTGGTAGCTGGCAGCAGAGTGTGGTGGCACCCACATCCCTCCTTTCTTTGAGCCACATCATAGAATCTGTGGATGCAACCTCTGAAAGAATCCATAAGTAGGTCACCATCTTAATCAGCTGGGAAGCAGGGCCTGCCACCACTGAAGTCGTGGCTGGTACTGGTTACTTCTGGACAGTGCCTCTCTCAGCAGAAAAGCAGTTCTCAAGAAAATTGCATCTAGAGAATACAACAGTGGCTGGTAGCCAAGTGTGGCAGGGCCATTTCCCCCTCCCTTCACTGAACCATGCCATACTGTCTGCTGACAGGCCCCTGAGAGACTCCCTAAGTAGCTCACTATCTTTGTCAGCCAGGAGGCAGGGCCTGCCACCCCTGAGGGCTCAGCTACACCTGGCTGCCACTGAGCAATGCTTCTCTGAGCAGAAAAGCAGTTTTGAAGATAATCACATCTAGAGGACACAGTAGTGGCTCGTGGCTGAGTGTGATGGCACTCTTCTCACCTCCTTCTCTGAGCTATGCCACAGTCTTGGCTGGTGTGACTCCAGAGAGTCAACATAAATAGGTCACCATCATTGTCAGCTAGGAGTTAAGGCCTCCATTCCTGAGGGCCCAGCTGGGGCCAGCCACCAAACTGAGGAGCACTGCTGAGTTGGACACTGTTTGTCTCACCAGATAAGCTGTATTTAAGACAACTTGACCTACAGAACAAGTCTAGCAGTGACCTTACTCCCTTCTTAGGGCTTTGCCATAGCTTTTGTTGGTGCAACACCAGAGAAGCTGAATAGCTTTCTGATAGCATAAAGAAAACAATCAACTTCTAACCATTTAAAGAAGAAAATCACCATGGCTCCAGAAAACTCCCAAAATAATCAAGAAACTTCCCTGATGAAGGAAAATTCCTGAAATTATCAGAGGCAGAATACAAAAGAATTATGTATAGAACCCTTCTAGATCTTAGGATGGAGATTAAACAAAGTGCAGCAGAGCAAAATGAAAAATTAAACAAGCTATATGAACTGCTAGAACATCAATGAAGTGAAATTCAGAAGGGTAATAATAAAATTACAGAGTTAGATAGTTCAATGGAAAGCCAAAGGAGCAGAACTGAGAAAACGGAATGCAGAATTAGCAACACTGAAAATAAAGCAACTGACACCAGCATTTATGAGGACAAATGAGACAAAAGAATCAAGAAAAATGAAGAAGCATTAAGACTGATGTTATCTATCAAGGGGAACAATTTATATGTAATTGGAGGTACATAACAAGAAAGGATAGCAGAAAATACAGAGAGAGTTGTTGAAGAGTTGCTAACAGAAAACTTCTCTAATATCACAAAAAAAGAGAAGATAGCTATTGAAGATGCTCATAGAACTCCACAAAAGGAAAGCCCCAAAAGAAAGACATCAAGATGTATCATAATCAAGCTTAACAAAATGAAACATCAAGAGAGACTCTTAAAGGCAATAAGGCTTAAACAAAAACTAATGTACAAACGGAAGCCTTGTAGAATATTCTCCAACTTTTGAGCTGAAATCTTGTTGGCAAGAAGACAGTCGAATGACACATGTAAAGTCTTGAGGAAAAAAAAAACTTCCAACCAAGAATTATACATTCTGCAAAACTGTCCCTCAAATATGATGGTTAAATTAAGACATTCTCACACAAACAGAAGCTTGAAGACTTTGCAAAACCCAAACCAGAGTTACAAGAAATACTGAAGGAAATTCTTCAGTTAGAAAGTCAGTAACACCAGTTGTATGCCCAAGGATGCAAAGCAGGATGCAGTATTCAGAATCCTAATTAGTTAGGAAAGTCACAGAGCTCAATCAAAGCTAAAATACTAAAAGTAGGGAAATGGAGAGCTGAACATGTAAACTATTACATTACACTATATAGAGAGGTATATTACAATACTCATAGCCCTTTTACATGGAGAAAAAGTTAAGGAGATATAAAGAAGATAAAGTCAGCTTTAAACCTAGAACATTAGGGGATACAAAGGTGCAGTCACAAAGTAAACTAACAATACCTCCTGCCATCAACTAGGGTCTGACTCATAGCAACCCTAGAGGTCAGAGTAGAACTGCCAAAACTAACAATACTATGTATCAAAACAAGAAACACAATACAGAAATGTCAATGGACACAAAACCAAGACTGAAAAAGATGAAAAGAAAATCCATAAAGAAACACGACTCAAAAGAGAATATGAACTGGAACAAAGAAAATATCAACAACACAAAAATTAAAGCACCAAAATAGCTACACTAAATACATAATAATTACACTAAGTATAAATAGACTGAATGTTTCAATAAAGAGACAGAGAGCAACAGACTGGATTAAAAAACACAATCCGTTGATAAGCTGCTTACAAGAAACACACATTAGACTCAAAGACAGGAACTAACTGAAAATCAGAGCCAAGCCAGCCAAGTGCCATCGAGTCGGAGAGGATGGAAAATTATATGCCAAGCTTAACAATATGCAAAGAAGAGCAGGATTGGCAATATTAATCTCAGATAAAATAGATTTTAAAGTACAATCCACCATCATGGACAGGGATAAACAAACAAAAAGAAAACCACTGCTGTCAAGTCAGGTCCAACTTATAGTGTCCCCAGAAATCAGAGTAGCTGCCCCATAGAGTTTCCAAAGAGCATCTGGGAGATTTGAACTGCAGACCTTTTGGTTAGCAGATGTAACACTTAACCCACTACACTACCAGGTTTTCTGTCAACAAGGATGGCCACTGTTTATTCCTTCTTAAACATTCAATGTGTAACAAAGATGTGACAACATTAAATATGCAACCGATATCAGAGCATATAAATATGTCAAACACATGCTGAAAACATTGAAAAAATGAGATAGATTATTCCACAGCAACAGTATGAGACGTCAGTGCTCCACTTTTAGTAAGTGACTGATCATCCAGAAAAAACACTGAATAAGGATACAGATATTATTACAACAATCAACCAACTGAAACTCACAGACATATACAGAATTTTTAACACAATATCAAATAAGTACACCTTCTTTTCCAGTGCACATGAAACATTCTCCAGGATGGCCCACATATTAGCCTGTAAATCAAGTCTCAACAAAATTCAAACCACTGAATTATTGCAAAGCATCTTCTCAGACCATAAAGCCATAAAAGTTTAAATAGCAGAAAAAGCATAGGTAGAAAGTTGAACTCATGGAAACTGAATAACACCTTACTCAAAAATTCATGGGTAATAAAAGAAATCAAGTATGCATAAAGAAATTCATGGAATCAAATGAGAATGAAAATATATCCTACAAGAACCTATGGGATGCAGCAAAAGCAGTGCTCAGAGGTCAATTTCTCTATCAATACACACATCGGGAGTGAAGAAAGGGCCCAAACCAAAGAATTAACCGTACAACTTAAACAAGTAAAAAGAGAATAGCAAAAGAACACCTCGGGCCCCAGGAGAAAACAGATAATAAAATTAGAGCAGAGCTAAGCAAGTTAGAGAACAGAAAAGTGACTGAAGGAATTAACAAAGCCAAAAACTGGTTTTTTTAAAAGATCAACAAAGTTAACAAACCACTGGCAAAACTCACAAAAGAAACAGGAAAGGAAACAATCTGAATACAAAATGAGATGGGAGACGTCACAACAGACCCCACTGAAATCAAAAGTATAACAGAATACTACAAAAAATTGTATTCTAACAGCCTTGAAAACCTAGCAGAAATGAGTATATTTCTAGACTCATATGGCCTACCAAAATTATCTCAAAGAGAAATAGAACAACTTAGTAAACCTGTGATGAAGGCAGAGATTTCAAAAGCAGTAAAAAACTACCAATCAAAAGAAGTCCTGACACAGACAGCTTCACCAGAGAATTACACCAGATTTTCAGAGAGGAGTTAATTCCCATACTCCTGAAGCTATTCCACAACATAGAAAAGAATAGAATATTCCCAAATTCATTCTATAAAGCTAGCATAACCCTCATACCAAAGTCAGATGAAGACTTCACAAAAAATTAAAATTATAGAACAGTATCACTCATGAACCTAGATGCAAAAATCTTCAGCAAAATCCTGTCCAGTAGAATTCAACAGCATATCTAAAAAATGATTTATCACAGCCAATAGAATTCATACCAGGGATGAAGGTTTGGTTCAACATCAGGAAAACATTTAATGTGATCAACCACATAAATAACACAAAGGATAAGAAACACTTAATTCTAATAATTGACGCAGAAAAGGCAGTTGACAAATTCCAACACCCAACAACCAACACCAACAACATCCTGAATGCAGAGAGACTGAAAGAATTCCCCTTGAGAACAGGAACAAGAAAAGGATGCCCACTGTCACCGCTTCTATTCAACAGTGCTCTAGAGGTTCTGACCAGAGCAATCAGACAAGACAAAGAAATAAACAGCATCTGTATCGGTAAGGAAGAAGTGAAAGTACCTGTATTTGCAGATGGCATGATTTTATACACAGAAAACCCTAAAGAACCCCTAAAGAAACTCTAAAGAATCCATTAATAAATTACTGGAACTAATAGAAGTGTGCAGCAAAGATAAACATAAACAAATCAGCAAGATTTCTTTACACTAACAAAGAGACCATCAAAGAGGAAGTCACCAAATCAATACCATTTGTTACCTCAGCCCCTAAGAAGACAAAATACCTGGAAATAAATCTAACCAGAGAAGAGACCTATAAAGAGAAAATTACAAGACTGTACTGCAAGAAACCAAAAGAGACTTCACAAGTGGAGAAACCTACCTTGCTCACAGATGGGAAGACTAAACATTGTAAAACTGTCTATTCTACCCAAAGCTGTCTACATAAGCAATACAATGTCCAAACAAATTCCAATGTCATTTTATAATGTGATGGTGACATAACATGAGAAAAAGACATATGTACATCAAGAAGTCTACTAAAAGACCAGAACTGATGGTCTGACAACCTGGAGGGTCCCTGGGAACATGGTCCCTGGCCTTGCTGCTAGCCCAGATCTGAAACCAGTAGTGAACCGAACACTTCAAACAAAGAATGGACTAGACTCAGGGACACAGGTGAGCATGTGGTGTGTGTACTTTATAGTTTTATACATTTATGGAAGGATGTCCTGCTGTTTCTTTCTAAAAGGGAGAGGATAGAGTGGAGAGGAGGAGACAGGTCTTCACTGCGAGGATGAAAATAGTAGAAAAGAAAAGGAGAAAAGAGTGAAAAGGAGGAGTGTGCTGTCACAGAATGGGCAGAACAGACAGAGCTGTAGAGGGGCAGGGATGCAAAATAGACTTGGATTGTATATTTTTCACTTAATCATAACAAAAAACTAATCTATATGTTTGTTGTAAATATTGTGTTAGTCAGCTTTTGTACAAGGATGATTTTTTAGAAAGCTATTTCATGTTCACAAAGGGTCAGATTCAGGTGGATCTAGAAAGGGCTCATCTGGCCAATTCTGGGCCCTGCAGATGAACTTGTCTAGAGCTCTGGATAGTGTGTGATCTGGGTTCAAGACTGAAAGAGCCGTGATTATCTAGGGGATGACATTCTCACAGAAAACTGCAGGAATGAACAAAATCCTGAAAGCAAACCTCATGAGCAAATTTCAGTGCCAAATTCTCCAGCACAGATGGACACGATTGTGTTCACTTCTTTCACCTCAGTACTTTCTCAAATATCTAAAATTCCTTTAACCATTTCCTTTTTGAGATAGTTGGCCAGACCACTAACAAACAATTATGTCTTCCAATATTTGAAATTTTTTTTAAATCTTCCGGATTTAATGTGTGCTAATTGTAAAATATAGCTGGGTAGTTTTCACCAGGTGACTTTAAAAAGAAATGCCCTTAAGTATCCTCATTAGGTAAAAAGAAAAACTTTAGCTAAACTAAATGTCCTCTGAAACAGATCTTTCTAAATCTCTTAAAGATGATCTGCAGACTTCACTCAGAACGTTGGGGGGGAGGGGTTACAATTTTGCATTTCTCACAAGCTCCCAGTGATGCCCATAAAGCTGCTTAATTGTGCACAAAGTTTGAACAGCAAGGTACTCGGATATTAAAAAAAAAAAAAGAACACTATGTTCCTATGTAATTATTTCTTATTTTTCATCAACACAAATATTTCATATGTTTTATTACACGATTTATGTGAATTTACGTAGTTTACCCGTTTTTCCGTTTACTCCAGGACTAAATGAAGGTTTTTGTTTTTGATTATGATTCCAGATTGCTGAAGATACATGCAAGCACAACCAAGTGTGTTCTGGGGCCGCATGAAAACTAGCAAAAATATGAAAATTCAGATAAAAAGAGATCATGTGGGGTGTTAGTTCCCAAATTTCTGTCATCACCACTGCTCTAGGAAGCGATTTCCTAGGATCCATTTTCCTTCAATGGGTTCCCGTAGAATTTCCCAGTAAGGAGCCATCCCTGACCCTGATAAAGAAGGGAAAGATCAACACTCTTCATCAGCAACTTCACACAGGGGTGACCACAGTGCGTCACCGGATGATACATTGCAAGGAGTTGAGAGTTTCACCCCAAGACAGCACTTGTTGAGGATCTTAAACAGGTCTGAAGACCACAGAGTTAGGCAACCAGTACATTCAACTCAGGTTCTAGCAGAGCACCAGAAAATTAGCAATTTCTACCAGTGAGGCCCTAGAAGAACTGTAGTTTAAATTCAAACTCCCTGTATTAAAATAATCCCTACTTGGAATATCCAGAGTGGCATCTGTTTTGCTGTACGAACTCTGACTGATGCTGCCATTCAGATTCGTCAGGTGTAAAAACCTCTGTCACTCATTAAACCAGAAGAGGCATTGTCATGTCTGTGCTACTGAGGCTGAGGAGGAGGCGGGAATTAAGGCGAGGAGGAGCCACGCCATCCGGGTCCATTCTACTAAAACTCTACAGTGATCTTCAAAGACTGAATGATTTGAGGAACACATTCAGCAGCTAAAAGAGTTGCAGCTGGGGCACCCAGCCTCGCACATCTGCTCCTTGGGGTGGTTTATGTCCCAGTTTGTAACACTGTGAGCGGTTCACTGCTATACTGTTGACAATGGTCACTTCCAACATCCTCAGCCTCCAGGCCACTGGTGGTGAGAGTGTAGTCTGTTTCAGACCCACTGCCTTTGAATCGGGAAGGAACTCCAGATTCCAAACCAGATGCAGCATAGATCAAGACTTTAAGGCTTTTCCTTGGTTTCTGTTGACACCAGGGTAACCCACCATAAATATCCTCACTTGCATGGCAAGTGATGGTGACTGTGTCTCCTAGAGATGCAGACAGGGACAATGGAGACTGGGTCGACTGAATGTCACACCTGACATCTGAGAATGAAAATAGAAAAACAAACATCCATGCTATTAATCATGTGGTAAGAACAGAGTCCCTAATGATCCAGTCAGCCCTGATCTCACTGGGCTAAGACAATGTTCGCAAGTCTTAGCTCCACAAAGACACGCAGGTGGTCCAGCAGTGAAACAGGAAGTTTCACCTTCAGGAGTAAACTCCCCGTGTTCTCCTTTCTTACCTGGGAGCCAAAGCAGCAGGAGGCTGAGGAGCTGAGCAGAGGCCCTTGTGTCCATGTTGACCAGGATTGACCCCTCCACTGGGTGGGACAGGCTGTTGGTAAGGCTTCATGGCAGCAGGGTTGTGCTCTAGGGAACACGCAAATCAGCAGGAGAGGGGTGAGGCTTCGGTTCAGCTGCTGGATGGGCTCGTTTCAATAACTCAGCCCGGGTGTAGTTCCTCCAGTGTCCTAGCTCAGACCCAGGCAGCAGGCACTGAGCTGCAAAGAACGTGTTTCTCTCTAGGGATAACAGGACAGAAATCAGTCTCCTGTCCAGCAGACACAGAGTTCTCTTTCTCTTTTCAATGCTCATTACATAGTTTTCTTATTGATGTTCCATCTAAAACGATGTCTGCCAAGACCCACAGCAATCCCACAGGCAGGAGAGGACACTACAGGCGAAAATATGTGTTCTCTGCTGGTGACAAGAAGGAGGTTAGCCTTTCCCTTAAAGACAAATCCAATGGCAGTGATCAGTGTGGAATCTGTCCCAGACCTACAATCCCTGAACAGAGCTATCACCAAGTCCAGGAGCTTTTAACACTCTGTCTCTGCAGGTGACCGCAACCCTTGCTTCTTGGTTTACGTGGGAAGACGTTGGAGACTGGGTCCACAAGTCCTTCCTGGGATCTACAGTATGAAACAGATATGAACACCCTCCAACCTTAACATCAAGCAGAGAACTTATTCAGTTTTATGTAATTCTGATGAAACAGGAAAGCAAGTTGTTAACTCTATTTTCAGGGAAATATTTCTGCTTAATGCACACAAACTGAGATGCAGCCTGAGTCTCCTCAGCAGAGTCAGAACATCAGCAGAAGAGGAGGAAAGCTGAGTAGCTGTGTTCTCCTGATTCTAATCCCTGCTCGGAAAGCAGGAATGGGAGACACAATCTACCTGGAGACACAACCAGACGGAAGACAAGGCCTTCAGTCAGAGAGTACAGAATGGATTTTCTCCACCACTCAGTACACTGGCAACTCATCTTTCTGTGTTGCAGATCACACCACAGAAACTCCTTCTAGCTTCAGGGCTCTCTTGTTTATAATGTGTTGAAGTTCCTAGGTGGTGCAAAGAGTTGGTTTTTGGTTTCTAAACTAAACGTTGGAGGTTCAAGTCCACCTAGAGAAACCACAAGAAAAGGTCTGGTTAACTAAAAAGAAAAATTTTTAAAGAGTTTATAGTAACTTTGGTCTATAGAATATGACAGAGAGTGATAGTATAATCACAGAACATGACTAATTACTAGCAATAGGGAAAACGGAGTCTTGAATCAGCAAGCCAAGAAATGGTGCTTAATTGCTAGAAACCACAGGTCACGATTATTGCAACGACCAACAAAGCTGAAGTTTAAGTCATAGAAACTTGACCTAAGAGAAGTATGCAGACACTGAATAGGATGTGGCATCCTAACGAGCTGCTTAGGGTCTACAATCAGAAGACAGCAGAAAAGGAAGAGCTAGAGGGTGAGTGTGGTTGCCTCAAACAAAGAGCATGATTTCCCTGTTCTTGGAACTGGTCAGTTTTCAGACCCAGACCTACTGGCTACTTACAGAAAGGGCCACTGAATATAATGACAGATACATTATCTTCAAGGTGGCAGCGTGAGTGATGGCTTCACCAGTTCTTTCCCAAGTGGAATGGTGGCTATATTACTGTACACTGAATAAGAGGAATACTCAGAGATTTCTTGAGTACTATTGCATATAGGATCTGCGTTGGCATTGAGGCCCATAGAAAACTTTCAAGAAAGCATCATCCTGGACACCTGTTAGACAAAGAACATAGAAGAACCAGGTAATAAATTAAATGTCATCCAATTCCAGCTTATTCTGGATCTGCAAACACATTGCTTCTCATCCTGTGGTCCCCGTATGTATCGCATTTGTTTATGTAAACATCACAGGCCTTTCATTTCGTCGACTATGCATGCTTGCTCTCCCCACAGGTATTTTGATAGGTGTGGATATGCCAGTTCTTTTTTGTTTGTTTGTTTTGGTTGTGGTTTTTACATGTTGCTGTGAAGGAAATATAGCATAGCATACTTGTAAGGAAGTCTCCTTCTAGGCAGGGAGCTCAATAGGCAGACAAAAGCATGCATTATTTGGGTAAAAATGAGGTAACTGAGATTGACATACATGGCCGAGGAATTACACCTCCTTACTGAGTGCTTGATAGTGCAGTGGTCAAGTGGCGTAGCTGATAAACAAAAGGTCAGAGTTCGAATCCTCCAGGTATACCTTGGAAATGCTATGGGACAGTTTTACTCTGCTGATAGGATTGCTATGAGTCAGAATCAACTAAATTGCAATGAGTTTGGGTTTTCTTTCTTTTTTTTTTTGGTTGGGTGCTTGACCTGTGTGGCAAGAGAAATCATAGTGGAAAAGGAAAAGTAGAGGCCTTTGAGAATGCCATTTTACTGGTTAAAAATAGTAAATACAAAACTAGTAATTCGGCATGAGGTAAGAGAATGTGTACAAGATTCAAAAAAACCAAAAATCTGCATTTGAATCGAATTCGTGGTGATTCCATGTAAGCCAGAGTAAAATTCTGCTCCACGAGGCTTTCAATGGCTGAATTTTCTAAAGTTGTTCTTTAGGTGAAAGTTTACAGTTCAAGTCAGTTTGTTATACAAAAATTTACAAACGCGTTTTTCGTTGAGCCCAGCTGCTCTCCCTACGCTGTGATAGCGTACACCTCCTCTCCACACTGTATTTCTCTTGGCCTTTCAACCAATTCCTGCCCCCATCCCCTTTGTCTTCTTATCTAAGTTCCAGACAGGAGCTTCCCTGTTAGATTCCTACATCTGTTTAAGCCAAGAAATAAACACTTCATCAGTATCGTTTTATGTTCTGTATAGAGCAGTGCGATCTCTCTCTGCAGTACTGGCTTCAGGAATGGTTTCAGTTCTGAGATAACAGAGAGTGCATGGGTTTTGCCTTCCGAGGACTCTCCAGTATGTTGGACCATTAAGTCTGAACTTCTTTTTTCTTTCATTGTGATTAAGTGAAAGTATACAATCCAAATCAATTTTGCATGCCCGCCTATCTGTAGCCCCATCTGCTCTCCTCACCCAGTGAAAGCGCATTATTCCTTTCCACTCTGTACTTGCAGTATCCATTTAATGAGCACCTCTCCTCTCCACTCTCTTCTCTCCCATCCAGAAGAAACCGGTAGGACAGCCTTCTCTAAATGTATAAAACCATAAAGTACACACACCACATGGCCACACTGTGTCCCAGAGTCCAGTCCATTCTTGTCTGTAGCGTTGACCTCAGTATGGATTTCTGGTTAGGGCCAGCAGCAGGTCTAGAGGCCATGTTCCCAGGGGACCCTACAGGCTGCTGGACCATCAGTTCTTGTCGTTTAGTAGAGTTCCTGAGCTGCACACCTCTTTTTCTAGTGTTGCCTCAGGGACTCTACATTATGTCCCCCATCATGGCTGTCTGTGGTGGTGGCTGGGCACCATCTGGTTCTTCTGGTCTCATGTTGATACAGTCTCCCATTCATATGAATCCCTCTGTTTTCTGGGCCCATTTTTGCTAGTGTTTTGATATTCCCGGTCACCATCTGTTCCAGATGGGTTGGGACCATTTGCTGTACCCCAGGTGTCAGCTTACTAGCTTTTAAGACCCTAGATGGTACTCATCAATGTGGGGTGCAGGAGACTGTCTTAGCCAAAGATTAGTTATGACAGTTGAACTCAATGTCCCCTAAAAACATGGTCTGCAGACCCCTGTCTCTGCCATTCTATCCTTTGAAATATTGGATTGAATTTAGGAAACCTTTTGGTTTCCAGCATAGCCCAGTTATGTAGCTCTGCTCTCTACTGCATACTGTCACTTCTTGCACCTAACCAAATTCCTATCAACTATCTAATCTATGGTGAGCCTTCTCCCTCCCTCCCTACCCTTATAGCTGTCAAAGAGTCTTTTGTTCAGTAAATAAGTCTCTTTTTAAGTCGTTATACCCGAGGTCTCAAACAATACTTGTCCTTTTGCTGCTGACTGATTTCACTCAGTGTAACATTTTCTAGTTGATACCAAGTTATGAAAAGCTTCCTAAAATCATCAGTGTTCTTATTCACTGCTTAGTGTTTCAGTGAGTATATGTGCGGTAGTTTTTTAAACCATTCATCTGTTGATGGGCACCTAGGTTGATTCAATCTTTTTGCTGTTGTGAACAGTGCTGCAATAGACATACGTGGGCGTGTATCTGTCCACATGACCACCTTTACTTCTGTAGGATCCGCTCTGAGCAGTAGGATTGCTGGATCATATGGTATTTCTATTCCTAGCTTTTAAGGAAGCACCAAATTGCTTTCCAGAGGTTTTAACATTTTTCATTCCCACCAGCAGTGCAGGAGAGTTCCAATCTCTCCACTGCCTCTCCAGCATTTGTTGTTTCATGTTTTCTGGATTATTGCCAACCTTGTTGGGGTGACATGGTGTCTTATTGTAGTTTTGATTTAGATTTCTCTAATAATTAATGATCATGAACATTTTCTCGTGTATCTTATGGCTGCCTGGATGTCGTTTGGTGAAGTGTCTGTCCATCTCCTTTGCCCATTGCTTACTAGGGTTATTTACCTTTTTCTTGTTGATGTTTTGCAATACCTTGCAGATTATGAAAATTGAATGTCAACTCAACAAATAGTTGCCAATTTTTTTTCCCATTTTGTAGGTTGCCTTTTAATTCTCTTAACAAAGTCTATGGATGAACAAAAGTGTTTGATTCTTAGTAGTTATCATTTATCTATTTTCTCTTCTGTCGTTCATGCATTGTTAGTCAGATTTTGTAGTCTGTCTAAGTCTAAGCCATGTGTCAGAACTTCCTTTGTTGATCCTGTCATTTCTTGCTTGATCTTTATCGTTTTAGACTTGATATTTAAGTCTTTGATCTATTTTAAGTTAGTTTTTGTGTAAGGTGTGAGATATGGATCCTGTTTTTTGCAGATGGACACCCAACTTGCCAGCATCATTTGTTAAAGAGACTGTTTTTATCCCAGTTTGCAACCTTTGGGCCCTTGTCAAACATCACTTGTTCATAAGAGGATGGTGATATTTCTGGGGTCTCAGTTCTGTTCTACTGGTCTATATGTCTCTTTTCATACTAGTGTCAGGCTGTTTTGACAACTGTAGCAGTGTACTAGTTTCTAAGGACAGGTAGTATGTTCCTTTTCTTCAGTAGTGTTTTGCTTATCCGAGGTTTGTTCCCTTTCCAAGCAAAGTTAGTGATCTGTTTCTCTATTAAAACATGACACTGGAATTTGTATTGGGATTGCATTGTATATGTAGATTGCTTTGGGTAAAATAGACATTTTCACAGTGTTAAGTCTTCCTATCTATGAACAAGATACATTTCTCCACTTACGTAAGTCTCTTTTCGTTTCTTGCAGCAGTCTTGCAATTTTCTCTGTATATGTCTCTTATTTCTTTGGTTAGATTTATTCCTAGGTAATTTATCTTCTTGGGGGCTATGGTAAATGGTATTGATTTGATGATTTCCTCTTTGATGATTTCTTTGTTAGTGTAAAGGAATCCTACTGATTCACTTACGTTTATCTTATATCCTGATACTTCACTGAAATCCTCTATTAGTTCCAGTAGTTTATTTACAGATCTTTAGGATTCTCTGTGTATATGATCATATCATCTGCATATAGAGATATTTTTACTTCATCTTTACCAGTGCAGATGTGCCTTATTTCTTTGTCTTGTCTGATTGCTCTAGCTATGACCTCTAGCACAATGTTGAGTAGAAGTGGTGACAGTGGGCAGTCTTGTCTAGTTTCTGTTCTCAAGGGGAATTCTTTCAGTATTCCTCCATTCAGGATGATATAGGCAGTTGGTTTTTGCGAATATGCCCCTTTTTGTGTTGAGGAATTTCCCCTCTATTCTTATTTTGCTGAGAGCTTTTAACATGAATGGGTGTTGGACTTTGTCAAATGCCTTTTCTGCATCAATTGACAAAATCAGGTGATTCTTATCCTTGTGTACATGGTTGATCAGATTAACTGTTTTTCTGATGTTGAACCATCCTTAGTGTGAGTCCAGCTTAGTCATGGTGAATCATTTTTTCATATGTTGTTGAATTCTATTGGCTAGGATTTTGCTGAAGATGTTTGCATCTAAGTTCATGAATGATATTGCTCTGTAATTTTATTTTTTTGTGGGATCCTCCCTGGCTTTGTATCAGCGTTATGCTAGCTTCATAGAATGAATTCGGGAGCATTCCATCCTTTTCTATGCTGTGAAATTGCCTCAGTAGTATTTGAATTAACTCCTCTCTAAGAGTTTGGTAGAATGCTCCAGTGAAGCCATCTGGACCAGGACTTTTATTTGGATGGTAGTTTTTTGAGTACTTTTTCAATCTATTCTTCTGTAATGGGTTTATGAGGTTGTTCTACTTCTACTTATGATGATTTTGGAAGGTGACGTGAATCTAGAAATGTTTCCATTTCCTCTAGGTTTTCAAATGTATTAAAGTTTTTGATAGTATTCCATTATGATACTTTTAATTTCAAATGTGTCTGTTGTGACATCTCCCGTCACATTTCTCATTCTGTTTATTTGTTTCCTTTCCTGTTTTTCTTTTGTAAGTTTAGCCAACAGTTTATCAATTTTGTTGGTCTTTTCAAAAAACCAGCTTTTTTGTTTGTCAATTTTTTCAGTTGTTCTATTTTCTAATTCACTTAGTTCTGCTCTAATCTTTATTATTTGTTTTCTTCTGGTGTCTGAGGGGTTCTTTTGTTGCTCTCTTTCTGCTTTTCCAAGTTGTATGGTTAATGTTTTGGTTTGAGCCCTTTTTTCATTCTGAATGTGTACATTTATAGAGATAAATTGACCACCGAGCGTTGCTTTTCCTGTATCCTATAGGTTCTGGTAGGGCATGTTTTCATCTCATTTGATTCCATAAACTTATTAATTGCATCTTAGATTTCTTCTATAAGCCTTAAATTTTTGAGCAAGATGTTATTCAGTTTCCATGGGTTCAAATTTCTTCGCATGTTTTTTCTGCTATTGACTTCAACTCTTATGGCTTTATGGTCCAAGAAGATACTTTGTAGTAATTCAATGGTTTGGATTTTGTTGAGACTTGCTTTATGATCTAATATGTGGTCTACTCTGAGAATATTCCATGTGCATTGGAAAAGAAGGCGTATGTATCTGTTGATGGATAAAAAGTTCTGTATATGTCAATAATGTCTAGTTTGTTTATTGTAGCAGTAACATCTTCTTTGTCTTTATTGAGCTTTTCTGGATTATCTGTCCATTACTGAGAATGAAGGCTTGAAGTCTCCTGCTGTTATTGTGCAGTGATCTATCTCATTTTTCAATGTTGTCAGTGTTTGTTTGATGTATTTAGATGCTCTGGTATTGGGTGCATAAATATTTAACATTGTTATGTCCTCCTTATGTAGTGAAACTTTCTTCAATAAATAGTGACCATCCTTGTCCTTTATGGTGTATTTTACATTAAAATATATTTTATCTGCTATTGCCATTGTCTCTCCTGCTCTTCTTTGTTTGTTGTTAGCTAGGTATATGTTTTTCTACTCTTTAATTTTCAGTTTGGTCCTGTCTTTGAGTTTAAAGTGTGTTTCTCGTAAGCAACATATAGATGGATCATGTTTTGATCCAAGCTGTTACTCTCCGCCTTGTTGTTGGGGCAGTCGGTCAATTTACATTCAGTGTAATCATTGATAGGTATGTGTTTAGTGCTGTCATTTTGTTGCCTTTAATTTTCTGCTTGTCATTGATGTTTTCTTTGCTCCTCTCAATATTCTGTTTTGGATTGTTTTTCTTTGTGGATTTACTTTTTATCCTTTTCAGTGTTTCTTTTCTGTTTGTTGAGACTCTTGTATTATATTTCTTGTTTTGATATGTCACATTGTTAGTTTGCTTTTCAGCTACCCATTTGGTCCACCTTAATGTTCTAAGTTTATTCCAATCTTTAACTTTTGTATGTCTCCTTAATTTCCTCTCCATCTGAAAGGATGATAGCAATTGTAATATATCTCTCTCTATAGTCTGATGATGTCATAGTTTTCATGTTAAGATCTCTGTTCCCTACTTTTAATAATTTAGCTTGGACTGAGCTTTGTGACTTCTCTGAGTAGGACTTGGAATGCTGTGTCCTACACTACATCCATAAGTATACATCTGATGTTATTGTTTTTCTAAACAGCTTCTTTCAGTATTTCTTGTAGATTTTTTTGTAAAATCTCTAAGCTTCTGTTTATCTGAGAATGTCTTAGTTTCACTGTCATATCTGGGAGACAATTATGAAGGATATGTAATTCTTGCTTGGAAGTTTTTCTCCTTCAAGTCATTGTATGCATCATGCCACAGCCTTCTTGCCAACATGGTTGCTGCCAAGAAGTCAGATGAATGCCCACAGGGCTTCCCTTTCTATGTTAGTTTTGCTTTAAGTCTAAATTCCTTTAAGAGTTTCTCCTTATGTTTCATTCTATTAAGCTTGATTTTAATATATCTTGGTAACTTTCTTTTGGGGTCTAGTTTTTGTGGTGTTCAGTAGTTTCTTGAATACCTATGTTCCCTTCTTTTGTGATGTCAGGGAAGTTTTCTGTCAGCAACTCTTCAACAATTCTTTCTGTATTTTCTGCTATCCCTCCCTGTTCAGGAACTCCAAATATTTGTAGATTGTTCATTTTAATAGAGTCGCACATGCTTATTAATGATTTTCATTTTTCTTGTTTTTTTATCTGATTTCTCCTCATAAATTCTGGTGTCAGTCACAATATTTTCAATCTCACTAATTCTGCATTCCATTTCCTCAGTCGTGCTCTTATGGCTTTGGATTGAATTGTCTAATTCTGTAATTTTATTGTTGATCTGCTGGATTTCAGACTGTTGATACCGTGGTAGTTCATATAGCTTACTTAATTTTTCATTTTGTTCTGCTGCACTTTGTTTAATCTCTAGAAGGGCTCTATGCGTAATTCTTTTGTATTCTTCAATAATTTCAGAAAGCCTTCTTCATCTGGGAAGTTTTTCAATTCCTTATTTTTGAAATTTTCTGGAACCATGGTGGTCTGCTTCTTTAAATAGTTAGATACTGATTGTTGTCTTTAGTTCATCAAGGAGCTGCTCAGCTTCTCCAGTGTTACACTGACAGGATCTGTGACATAGTTCTAAGAAGGAAATGAACAATGACACTGTTAGATTTGGTCACCAGCCACTGCTGCATTCTCCAGGTTCAGCTCACTTATGTACAGCTCCTCTGGCAATGTAGACTCTATCTAGCCCTACAATGCTGCTGGGATGTGTGTCTGGACCAGTGGGGCCCTCAGGGGTGGCAAACCCTGCCTCCTGGCTGATAAAGGTAGCAAACTACTTGTGATGGCTCTCTAGCATAACATGAGTTAAGACTATGGTGTAGCTCAGGGAAGGGAGGAGGGAAGGATGCCACCACACTCAGCCACCAGGGACTGTTGCATTGTCTGGATGTGCTTATCTTAAAAACTGCTTTTCTGCTGAGAGGGATGCTGTCCAGTGGCAGTCTTTTGCGTGCCTTCCAACCTGGGGATCTCATTTTCTTTCACTACATCTGACAATGTTCCACTGCTATTCATAAGGCTTTCACTCGCTACTTCTTTTCAGAAGCTGAGTGCCAGGTCCTTCTGCCTAACATGTCTTAGTCTGGAAGCTCAGCTGAAACCTGTTCACCATGTGTGAACCTGCTGGTGTCTGAATACCAGTGGCATAGCTTCAGTCATCACAGAAACATGCAAGCTCTCATAGTATTACAAACTGACATACAAGTGAGGGATGTATACACTAGAAATCTAAAAATAATGATAAGAACAGACATATGCACATCTATGCTCATTGTTGCTTTAACCACAATGGCAAATAAATGGAATCAACTGAAACAGCAATTAACAAGTGAATGGATAAGCAAACTGTGGTGCATAGTTGTATATACAGTGGAATACTACCCAACCCTAAATAACAATGATGTATTTCTGAAACATATTATAACATGTGTGGACCTGAGGGTGAATGCTAAGTGAAATAAGTCAAGCATAAGAGGGCAAATATTGTATGATCCTCTTATATGAGAAGACAAAAATAGAAAGAGTTCATTGTACATTGGCATACAGGGAGAGGAGGTAAAGAAAAGAAAGCATGCTTTAGGTTACTAACCAAAGACTTGTTATTTTTTTATGGTGGTGGGAAAAGTAGCATGGAATGTGGATGTAGTCAGCACAGTATAACCAACATAAAAAAGATTTTTTGAACACATATGGATGGGTATATACATATTGGTATATGGGTAGGTAAAAGTGTGTACACAGATAAGAACAGATAGAAGTATCTATACATATGTGTAAGTGCAAATACATGGGTCCAGGTACATATATATTCACTGAAGACACAAATATGGATACTCCACAGACATAACCAAATATATTCTAAGGTTGGTTTTCTCGGTTTGCAGGCTTAGGACCATTGTCTCACAGGACAACTCAGTCAGTTGGCATAACAATTGTTCACTAGAATCATGATCTGCATCCCAGTGAAGTAAGTAGTGTCCGGAGATTTAAAAGCTTTTGAGCAATCATCTAATACACAATTATAGATTCTATTTACCATAAGCAAAACAGTAAGAAGGTAACCAAAAGATCAGCATAGAAACAAATCTGTACAAGCCAAAAGTTCATCAACACCAAGACCAGAAGAAATAGATGGTACCCTGCTACCACCACTGACTCTTCTGACCAGGGTCACAGCAGATGGTTTGGGATAGAATGGGATAAAGATGTGGAGCAGAACTCAAATTATTACTTTAAAATGTAAAAAGGCAGAGAAATTGGAACAGTAGGCAACAGAGAACTTCCTGAGACTATGATCTATGCACTATTTAAAGCTAGAACCAAACCTGTCTCCTGAGACCACGGTATTTTTGTGGCACACAAAATAAAGGATATTACCTATAAGATCAGCACTCTACTTAAAAACATCACTGAAAGAACAAAAGGTCTGTAATTACTTAAAAGCAGAGAGGAGAAGATAAAGTGACAGGGAAACTAGAGTTCTGCAAATGGAACAAACTAAACACAGAGAATGTTGACACGTTGTGATACATGTAACTAATGTCACTGAACAATTTGTTCAGAAGTTGTCCATCAGAGGCTGACTTGCTGTGTAAACTTTTATCAGAAGCTCAAAACAATATTGTTTACAAAAATTAGAAGACAGACATATTCAACTTGTGTTAGAACCAACTTATGACAGAGTTGCTAGAGCAGATCCCAATGGTACATTGGGGGTTATCTGCGGATATTATCCTTTATGTTTAAGCAATATTTTGGTTTTTTATATTTGTTCTATTTTTGTCTTCTTTTAGATGCATTTCTAACTATTCATGTTTGTGTTTTCAGTTTAAGAAAAATGTAATTATTCATATGAGTAAATGCACAAATAATGTAGAGTAACCCAGACCCCTTCTAAAAACATTGCCCATGTCCTCTTCAGAGAGTGGCTGCATTTGAGAAATGTTTATGCAGATGGAGGGAAGAGCCTTACACATCTGCTTCCTGGGGTAGTTTATGAACCAGCTTGTAACACTGTGGGAGAAGCACTAAAGGCATTTTCACAGTAATAAGTTCCCACATCCTCAGCCTGCAGGCCACTGATGGTGTGATCATAGTCTGTTCCAGAACTATTGCCTTTGAATCATGATGGGACCACAAATAAAAAATGGGATACCCAATAAACCAAGAGTTTAGGGCTTCTCCACTGTTTATGTTGATACCAGGCTAACCCACTATAAATGTCCTAACTTGCTCACCAAGTGATGGTGACTGTGTCTCCCAGAGATGCAGACAGGGATGATGGAGACTAGGTCATCTGGATGTCACACCTGGCATCTGAGAATGAAAACAAAACGAGACATCTCCATTATTAATCATAAGAACAAAGCCCCTGCAGATCCAGGCAGTGCTGATCCCACTGGGCTGAGACAATGCTCACAAGTCTAAGCTCCACAGACACTCAGGTGATCCAGCAATGAAAGACGAAACTTCACGATCAAGAATAAACTCCTGTTTTCCTTTCTTACCTGGGAGCCAGAGGAGCAGGAGGCTGAGGAACTTGAGCAGAGGCCCTCATGTCCATGCTGACCAGGACCTATTCCTGCACAGAGTGGACAGGCTGTTGCAAAGGCTTCAGGGAAGCAGGGTTGTAACCTGGGGAACATGCAAATCAGCAGGGAAGGCACAGGGCTGCTGTTCAGCTGCAGGGCAGTCTCATCTCAGTAACCCAGCACAGAATCAGTTCCTCCCAGGTGTTCTAGCTCAGACCAGGAAAGCAGCACTTGTCTTGCAGAGACTGTGCTTCTCCCTGGAGGTCACAGAACAGAATCAGATTCTTGTCTCCTGAGTAGAGTATCTTTTTTCTCTGTTCAAAGTTCTTGATATAGTCATCTTTTTTGTCTCTATCAAAGACCAGGTCTAGTGGGTACTACTTACTCCCAAAACTACAAGAAATACCACCCATTCCTTGCAGTTGATGCTAGTGTACTGTTTTAGACTGTGTTTTCTAGGGGAGCAAAACCAGTAACACGTGTATGTATAAGGAAAGATATATATATGTATATGTGTGTATATATATAGATATATACACATACATATATAGGAAACAGCTCACCCAATTGCAGAAGCTAAATATCCCAAGTCCTGGCACAAGCCTCACATGGCCATGGGAGCTGGTAAACCCAAGGTCAGCATGTCAGAGACCAGAGTTCAAGGTCACTGGTTGTGTAGGTCAGCAGACCCCAAGCTGGCAGTGAGAGGGAGCTGCAGAGGCTGACGAACCCAGGATCTGCAGGTCAGGGAACAGGACTCTCAAGTGCCGGCTGTCAGGGTTGATGAATCAAACAGCTGCTAGTTCAAGTCCAGGAACCAGATGCCAGAGAGAGCAGGGACTGCTGACTATGTGAGCAGACTGGCAGTAGGTGGCAGAAGGTGGAGAAAAGAGAGCTGAGAGGCGGGAAGCCACCACAGGCCCTACCCTGCCACTTAACACAGCAGCTGAACATGGAGTAGTCAAGTTGACATAACCCTGACCACCGCATGCACATTATTGATATAAGAGTGGCTTCCTCCTAGCTTTGCTTTCCTGATGTTCTTGATGCATTCAGTCATCAGCACAACCTGCCACAGATGCAGTGATGTTAAAAGTAATTTTTTAAAATATCCAAGGCATCCCTTAGAGGGAATACAAAATATAGTCTCTGACCGAAAGAGAAAAACAGATATGTGGGACTTAAAGTCCATTATAAAGACCAGAGTTGGTGGTCTGACAGGCTGGAGGGTAACCACAAAATTAAGCAGAGGTTGTACCACTTGCCACCAGCAGCCCATCTTTGAGACAGAGGTGAGATGAAAAGCAAGATGTCTATTGCAAACTGGTTGGCAAGGAGACAGAGGGGATAGATTCCTTCAAGATCTGTCTCCCTAAAATGGAGACTAGCTGAATTTTTTATACAAGAAGGAGATAGGGATTTGAGTCCTAGGTAGAATGCTAATCTTTTTTAGATATTCATAATGGTCACATCTCAGATGTGTTAATAACTTAATTGGTGGTTGGTGCCTGGAGGTGATCTGGCTATCATATACTCTCCAGCAGATTCTCTTGTTTCTCTTTTATTGTCTTTAGATTATTATCCCTTGTTTTTCCACAGTGCTCAAGACAGTATAGATTAGTCCTTTATCTTGAGAGAAACTAAGAGAAACAAAGGACTAATGTTTGAAGACAGAGTGAGGAATGAAATGGTGCAAATTATACACAAGATGTGGTTACTTACTTTATTCTGCCTGTTCCGGAAGAGTCCGGTAGGACCTCCAAGAGACATAGACTCTCTTTTAGCTCAGAACTGAACCCATTCCCAAAGTCAACTCTTCAGACAAAGATTGGACCAGTCTATAAGATGTATTGAGAAGAGTGTGCTTCTTGGCTTAAGTAGATACACGACTCTAACTAGGCAGCTCTTGTCTAGAGGTCAGATGAGAGGACAAAGGAAAACAGAAGCTGGTTGAAAGAACATGAAAAGTACAGGGTAGAAGGGAGGAATATACTGCAACATGGTGGTGAGAACAGCTAGAGATACATAGCAGTGTGTACATAAAATTTTGTATGACAAGTTGACTCGGATTATAAACTTTCTCATAAAGCACAATGAATTTTTTTTTTTTTTAGTTCAGGACATCATGATTCATATGGATGGGTGAGATACTAGGCATATGCCTCTGTTACCCAGTCTCCTCTAGTTAAGCAGTATGTCCTCCACCATTTCTGAATGCTCTGTCCATCACTTCCTTTTAGGTTACTGAAGGTGAGGGAGTTTTTTCTTCCTTATCTGAAAATATCAGCTACTTGTCTAGCTTAAGTTCATGCTAGATGAACTTTAACCTCCTCAGATAATGGCTTGTGCCTCCTATGCCACCTTAACCCGAAGTATTCCCTTAGAGAACCTAAGATCCTCACTTGACCTTTTGCTTATTTATGTCCTTGAATCTGTGGTGATGTCCTAATTAGAAAATGAAGATTATATAATTTATGACAAGGACTTGATTGTGAAATGTATGTGGAACAAACCCAAATCAAAGCCACTACCACTGAGTAGATGCTGACTCCTAGTGACCCTGTAGCACAGAGTAGAACTGCCTCACAGAGTTTCTAAGGAGTACTTGGCAGAACTGAACTGCCAACCTTTTGGTTTGTAGCCACAGCACTTAACCACTACACCACCAGGGTTTCCTAATTAAACGTGTAAGCAGCTACTTCTGCTTATCTTAACACTATTATTTTTATTAAAATATGTGGGGTGGGGGGTGGGTGTGTGTGGATGTGGATGTGTGTGTCTGTGTGTTCACATCCTTCTGTTTTCTGACCTCATTCCTGACCAAGATCAAGTTTTGTAAGAGGCTTGTGCCTAAGACTAAAAAAATAAATTCATTATCCAAATTAAGCAGATTCAATAATTTAAAATCAAAAAACATTCTGACAGTTTTATGAAATTTTGAACATTTCCTTTTATGATTAGAGTTATATGAAATATTTAGCACATTATCTAAATTATTCTTCATGTAAATACTAGATGTATTTGACACAATGATTATCTTGTACATTAACTAGGACTTAACATTGAAGAGTAAAAAAATAAAATGATGGTAGTTCCAATCCTACCACAAAATAAACCAGTTGAGACTACAGTATAATTTCATAAATTATCGGTTTCAATTAGCAGAAACTACAATTTACACTGGACAAAATAGCAAATGAGATTTGTGTACTTGTTGTTAGGTGCTTTTGAGTAAATTCCAACAGAGAGCAACGCTATGAAAAACAGAACAGAATACTGCCAGATCCTACCCCATCGTTATAATTATTCCTATGCTATGTTCAGGGGTTCAATATAGAAGTCCAAGACAGATCATGAAGACTTTTCCAGCATTCCCTTTGTGGTTTTGGCTGCACTTCCAAACAAGTTTCTAGCAGTTCAGTGATCTAAGTAATTACTTCTAAAATGAATACCCACACTCCAATAACTTAGACTTGACACCACTTAGACATTTTGGATTCTAAAGGCAACATTTAGCTACCTATTGGGGTGAATTATTCTGACTCATTTACTGAGTACGCTGTAAGGTTATTCATTTTGAACAGAAGACAACTCTGCAATGGTCCAACCTGCAGTGGATCCCTGATAGAGAAGTCCAGGTAATAACGCTGTTATCAGATGGCTAGCTGGTTTCCCCTGGAGCTGAAGCCCTGTGAATTTTCCAGGGTCAGAATCAGTCTGTTGCTTTGCCCTGTTGTACACTCACAAGGAGAAAAAGTCATATAAATCTTAATAATGGAAAGGTCATGTTCTTGAGCCCAGGTCTAACTTTAACCTTACCATCAAGGCCACTTAATTCTTAAATTCAGTAAACCACCTCCGAGATGTCTGGGGAAGGAAACTCATTGACACCCACAGGGCTGGAGATCTTGCTGCCTGACTACTGAGAGCTTCCTGTACAGTGGATGCTTTCATTGCGCATCCACATAGGAATCCAATATCCTTAGACTACACATTGTGAATGAAGTTCTAGGTGGTCTTTGAAAAGGTGGGATTTGGGCCGACTTGATGGAGTAAGTGAGTTAAACATATGGGCATCTGGAGGAAAAGTATTCCCAGGAAAGGGATCTTTGAGAGCAAAGCTCCTGAGGCAGGATAGCATATGGCTTGTTCAAGGCCAGAAGTCGGGAGGGCAGTGAGCATGGGACACGGTTAGTATGGGGACAGAGCCATCAGAGATGGTGTGAGGTAAATAACAGGGAGAATCCAGATGAGCTGGAGCTCAGAAGGTCATTGTACGGACTTGTTTTAATTCCGGGTAAACTAAAATCTATCACAAATTTTGTGCAGAGGAGAAGCATGCCTTGTATTTTTAAAAGATTACTCTGTGGACTGGCTCGAAAAGAGAGTGCAAGTGACCACAGGTAGAAGGTAGGTGATGTATCAGTAGGGACAGGCTATGCTCTGGGTGAGGGACGATAATGGTTCGCAGTGGAGGTGGAGAGAAGTGGTTAGATATGGATGTATTTGAGGTCAGGGATTATTCACTCCATGCCTGTTTGCACCAAGGTGTTTTAACACTTTTCCATATTTTCTTCTATGCAGACCTGGCTTAAATGTGTAGTAATATCTCTAATCTGTTCCTGCTTCACTAGGCTGAAAAATCTAGACTTAGAGAAAATATGGGCATGTGAACCACAGACTCCTCACCCTCACATGTTGTGACCTCCAGCAGGAAGCAGGTGTCTTTGGACAGGGTACATATCTATACCCAGAAGAGGGCATTTTTGTCTAAAGGCCTGTCACTGTGAGAGGCTGGTTGTAGTGCTGCTGGCAGTAGTATACCCCAATATCTTCAGCCTCCACTCCGTGAATGGCGAGGGAGAAGTCAACCCCAGAGCCACTTCCTCGGAACTTCATAGAGGTTCCAGATGTCCGGGCGGAAGCTCCAAAGATAAGCAGCCTGGGAGCTTCCATGGGTTTCTGATGGTACCAGGCCATGGAGGTGCCAACCATAGAGCTGCTTTTACAGGTGATGGACACAAAGCCATTTCGAGGGGACATCAGGATCTCTGGAACCTGAGTCAGGGTGATTTCTCCTCTGCAGACTACAGGAAAGACCATTCAGATACATCTTCTGTTAGAAACATTGAATAAACATGCCATGTGTCTTAGTAGGGGGAAAAAAAGACTGTGCTTAAACCTGACAGAAATCAAGTACTTCTTGTCCTTCCTACTCTTGACTGTGAACTAGAATCTAGGTAGAAATGACGTCAATGTGTTCTAAAGAATTGGGCAAGCTATGAAACTAGACACAGTATGGTACAGCCCCACCCTGTGGACTGATGAATCTTTATTTCTTCATAGCCCAAATGGAACCCTGAGTGATTCTCAAAAGAAAGGGTCAGTATATGTGAAAAACAAGTACAGAGCTTTCTATGACCTTCAAGGAGGCAGAAAACAGGTTCAAGGCTATCTTAACCTTTGCCCAAATTTTAGTCTTAGCTTCTGAAGCCCAGTTTCAAAACAGTTAGGTAAAAACAACTCTCCACATTACATTGTCATTTCCAAAACATATTGAATAAGTGTTATTTTTTATCAAGGCCTAAAGTTGCAGTTCATGGCCTGTAACTAAAAGATGGAAACCAGTGTCTCACACAAGAATTTAGTCTTCAGGGGTGATAGGTTATACTGGCCATGACCCCATCTATTCTAAGATCAGAACTAGACGGTGCCCAGTTACCACTACTGACAATTCTGATCAGGACCCCAATAAATGGAGCCTGGAACAATGGGAGAAAAAGGTAAAAACTCAATTCAAATTCTTAAGAATTCTTGACTTACTGGCCAGTTGAGGCTAGGGGACTTCCTGGAACTACAGCCTTGAGATACTGTTTAAATCTTGAACAGAATCTATGCCCTGAGGTCACCTCTTAGTGAAGTAACAGGTTTTCATGCAAAATAAAGGATATTGTCTACAAGTATGGTGCTCCAATTCAAAACATATGTATATATACATATATACATATAAGACAAAAAGGTCAGTGGTTAATCTAAAGCCTTCTTGAGGAGAAAAAGAGTGTCAGGGAAACTGGAGTACTGGAAATGAAACAACTGGAAAACAATTAAAGAGAAAATTAATACATAGTGAAAAATTTACTAATGTGATTGAACAATTTGTGTAGAAATTGCAAATGGGAACATAATTAAACTTTCATGAAAAACTTAATAAAATATAATTTAAAAAAGTGCTTACTCTGAAAGCCAATCACCAGGAGGCATGGTAGGTAGTCCCAGACATTCATCTTGGAGCTCCACAAAATCTGCCTTTTCTGAATCAAAGGCAAAGTGGAAATGGAGATCTGGAATGTAGAAAACTGTTAGACTGTCTGACCTGGTATCTACACTCCTGAGGTTAAATAAACCCAGGTTCCATTGGTGTTAATTTGCAATTCTGATAGCCTGAACCAGAGAGTACCCCCAGGGGCTCTCAAGGCTGGCAGGCTCCTTCCACCAGTTGTCTCTGGGATGCAGACCCCAAGGAGGGAACACCTTGATTTCCACTCAGTGAAACTGACTTCCAACTTCTGGAATCAGAATTGAAAAAGAGTAAATTTATGTTCCTATAAGTCACAAATTTTGTGGTGTTACATTATAGTTATAGCACAGCAATACAAACAGGTCTCAGGGAATCCCAAACTAAAAGTTCCATACTTGGCTAGTTTACTTTCTAATGTCACATATAAATGGATTAGTGAAAGCTTTTTATGGTGGCAAAAAAATATACATATATATATATGGAGCCTTACGGACTAGAGTGAGGCATCTGTTTAGTCGTGGAAAAAATATTGACAACTTTCAGTTAAAACTGACATCTAGCCAGCATTGTCCTACAGAGCATCTTCTTTCTACAACTTGTAGGGGCACATAAAGCAGGTTACTCATATACATATACATGTATACATACATACACATACGTGTGTTTGAATACATACATGTATGTGCATGTATATATAAATTCATTTAATTACACAACAACTGCTTATACTCTCAAGGCAATATTTTGATACGGTCATGTTCCCATGTCACAGATTTTAATACAGATCATATCATACTTGACAAAAAGACAAAAAATACAACCAAAGAAATGGACAAAAAACTTGCAAAGACACTTCTCCAAAGAGAGTATTCAAGTGGTCAACAGGTGTGTGTAAAGATACTAGACATCAGCAGACGTTAAAAACCAAACCCAGTGCATTTGAGTCAATTCTGACTCACTGTAACCGTATAGGACAGAAATAGGACTACCCTGTAGAGTTTGCAAGGCTAGAAATCTTTACAGAAGCCTGCTGCTACATCTTTCTTCTGTAGAGCTGCCAGATGAACGTTTCAGTTTCTCCATAACCTCATCAACACTGGTTGATTCCTAGGTTTGGATTATTGTCATTCTCAGGGGGTGAAATAACATCTCACTGTGGCTCTCAATGTCATCTCCCTGACAGTTAATGATGTTGAGCGTTTTTTCATGTGCTTATTGACTATTTGAATATCTTCTTTGATGAACTGTCTTTGTCAGTTCTTTTCCATTTTTTATTTTGATTGAATTAATGACTTCTAAGGTGATTAAAGAGAAGGATGCTGAATGCAACATGGACTACCCAAAGAACAAACAGATCTGTTCTGGAGGCAGTACAACCAGAGTGCTCCTTGGAAGCAAGGATGACAAGACAGTGTCATCCTTTGGACATGGTGTCAGGTGAGATCAATCTCTGGAGAAGGACATCATATTTGGAAAAGTAGAGGGTCAGTGAAACAGAAGATCCTCAACAAAATGGATCAACGCAGCAGCTGCAACAATGGGCTTTATCAAAAAAAAACTGTGAGAATGGTGCAGATTTGGGTATTGTTGCACATAGGGTCGTTATGCATCAGAACCGACTTTATGAAACCTAACAACAACAACCACCACAAGATGGTTAAGGAGCCCTGGTGGCCCATCGATAAACAGCTATGACTGCCAAACCAAAAGTTTAGCCGTCTGAATCTACCAGTCACTCCTTGGAAACCTTAAGAGACTGTTCTATGCTGTCCTACAGGGTTGCAATGAGTTAGAATTGACTCAACTGCAGTGGGTTTGGTTTTTAATGTCTGATGATGTCCTGCATCTTTCCATGCACTTATTGACCTTTTGAATACCCTTGATTTGACAGCAATAGCTGTGAGTTTGGGGCTTAAGGTCCCTTGATGGCAAAGTTATTAAGTGTTCAGATGCAAACCAAAAAGTTGATGGTTCATTAGACATTAAAAAAAAAAAAAAAGATATTGCCACAAAGTCAATTCTGACTCATAGCAGCCCTTTAGGAAACAGTAGAATTGCCCCCATAGGGTTTCCAAGGAGCACCTGATAGATTCAGACTGCTGACCATCTGGTTAGCAGATATAGTGAGTAACCATTACACCATCAAAGTTTCCTCGTTAGATGTTAAACCCACTGCCATAGCATCCAGTCTGCCTAATAACAACCCTGTTAGAAAAGAGAAGAACTGCCCCATGGAGATTCCAATGAGTGTCATAAGAAGATGCAAATCAATATCACTTCACTCCCATTAGTATGGCAATGATTAAAAAAATTGATAACACAATTGTTGGCAGAGTTGTGGAGAAAATGGAATGGTAATCCATTGCTGTTAGAATATGAAATAGTGTAGGTGCTGTGGAAACAGTTTGGCAGTTGCTCAAAAAGGTGAGCATAGAACTACAATATAACCCAGAAATCTCAATGCTAGGTGCAACCCAGAAGAACTGAGGCAAGAACACAAATAGAAACCTGTATGCCAATGTTCACTGAAGCAGTTTTCACAATAGCTAAAAGGTAGGAATAACCAAAATGTTCAACAATGGATGAATGGATAAGCCAAATGTGGGATATGTATATACAACTGAATATTTTGCAGTCATAAAGAGAAATGAAGTTCTGAAGCATGAACTTTGAAAACAAGAACTTTGAAAATTTTATCAGCATGAAAGGCATACTGAGCAAAATAAGTTTAAAAAATTCTGTGTCATATCATTTACATAAAAGAAGTAAGCATATAGAAATCAAAGATTACTAGTGGTTACCAGGAGAGAAAGGAAGGTGAAAAGGGGACAGTTCTGTTCAGGGGGCATTGAGTTTATATCAATGGTGTTGGAATATTTGGGGAAAAGACAGCTATAATGGTAGCATAACACGAAAAATGTAATCAACATCACTGTAATTGTACATGTGGAAGTTGTACTGGTAAATGTTGTGGTGTATGCATTTTGACACAATGAAGAAATGATATCAACAGTTCATCAAAGTGCATGTGTGATTTGACCAAAGTCACGTGGTTTACCAGCAAGGCTGAGTCTGGAGTTTAAAGCCAGATCTGTCTGACAGTAAGTCTGCTCCTTCCATGAGGCCACATTCATTCCACAGATGTGCACTCAGCCTAAAAAATGAGAGTAGAGACAAAACAAAGACAGTGTGAAATTCACGATGTTCAGTCAGTGTTTTGTTTGCTTACTGGTGGGTTCATTTAATTATTATTAACTCTCTAAATCCCAAGTGCTATGACCTAGGTTATGAGACTATTAAGCTGATAATAAGTATGCCTATAAACTACAATGATTGACTTTAAAACACTAAGCAAAATTATATTCATCTATACCCTTTTGACTTCCACCAAGACAAAAAAAACAATGTTTTCAAAGGAGTACAATTAAATCTGCAAAATTACCACCATGGACTTATGTTGGCAGGATTGTACAAACAACTCAGTAAGGTTTCACAAGCTTAGAATATCAATGCCTTACAGCTGTGTTTATGGGAGTATCTTACTGAGTGGCATTCATTATTGTTGAATATTTTTGTGTGCCATCACAAGAATGTCAGTGCTTGAATTAGAACAACAAACAAACATTAAATTTCTTGTTAAACTTAGCAAGAGTGAAAGTGAAATCATGGACATGTTAGTCCAATATAATAATGTGATGAAGAAGATGTCATTGTACAAATGAATTAAACATTTTTCTGAGGGGAGAGAAAGTGTCATTGATGAAGATGGGTCAGAACAGCCAGTAACAAGCAGAAATGATTTTTTTTAATTGCAAAAATTCACCAAATTGCACATCAAAATTGTCAGCTGACTATGAGAAGTATAGCAGATCAAGTAAACACTGATACAGAAACAGGAAAATTTTAACTGAAAATCTTGGCATGAGAAAGGTGTGTGCAAAAATGGTGCCGAAGGAGCTCACTGATGAACAAAAGCAAAGGAGAGTCAATACTTGCCAAGACCTTCTGCAGAGGCAAAACGATGTTTCAGGCTGTATTATCACTGGTGATGAAACATGAGTGTACCAATATGACCCTGAAACAAAGCCTCAAAGTAAGCAATGGATGCCAGCCAGCTCTTTATGATCAAAAAAGTTCCATTAGTGCAAATCAAGAGTCAAAATGATGTTACTAAACTTTTTTATATCCGAGGGATTGTTAATTATGAATTTGTACAAACTGGGCACTTGACAGATTTATTATTTGGAAGTGCTGAGACGGGTGTGTGAAAAAGTTAGATGAAAATGACTTGAAGTTTCTTGACAACAACTCGTGGCTCTTGCATCACCACAGTGGACCAATGCACATGGCACTGTCTGTAAGGGTGTTTTTGTCCAGTAAACAAATAATTGTACTAGAATACTCTCTCTAGTCACCTGATCTGGCTCTCAATGAGTTTTTCTTTACCCAAAGACAAAGAAAATATTGAAAGGAAAATATTTTGATGACACTGAGGACATCAAGAGTAATACGACAACAGCTCTGATGGCCATTCTGGAAATAGAGTTCTGAAATTGAAGTGTGGATGAGGCATTTTTATTGGTGCATAGCTTTCCAAAGGGATAGTTTCAAAGGTGACCTTAATGGTATTCAACGATGAGGTTTGTAGCTCTTTTTCTAAGATGAGTTTTCAAACTTAATTGTCAGACCTAGTATGCCAAGCCAAGTGCCGTCGAGTCGGATCCAACTCAAGGCGACCCTAGGGGCACATAGATTAAAAACAGGAGAGCCACCTGGGCTACAACTAAACCCAAGAAGACAGAAGGACCTGAACACACCAGCAAAGTGAGCTACTTTGGGGAGAACTGGCAAGAATAAACATGCAGAGACTTAAAACTTTATAAAACACCTAAAAGCTATGGCGATAGATTAGAAGTTGAGAGTAACAGAGATGAAGCCTCAGACAGAACGCTCCGAGTTGGGTGGGAATCTAAGGACAAGAGTGCCCTCTATTGGAACTTAGGAGATGATTTAAAAACAACAACTGTCGCTCTTGAGTCAAGTTTGATTCACAGTGACCCTATGGACAAAGTAGAATGTCCCATAGTGTTTCGAAGGAGGCGCTGGTAGAGGAAGGAAGGAAGGAAAGAAAGGAGGGAGGGAGGGAGGGAGGGAGGAAACAAATTGAGGAACAAAATAAGAAACTCAATAAGAAAACCAAAGGCATAAAGAGATTTGCTAAAATTAAACAATGAAATACCAGAGTCAGAAAAGCAATAGAAACTTCCAACAATAGTCAAAGAGAGAAAAGACAGAATAAGTAAATTAGAAGACAAAGTAACTGAATTTAGTCTCAAGAGAATCCAGAGAAAAGAATAAAGAAAAGTAAACAAAACCAAATGGAAATGTGGGATTCAATTAAGAAATCTAATATTATCAGAACTCAGGAGTACTATCATAATAATAAATAGTAGCCAAGCCAAGTCTAGTAGATAGTCGTAGAGAATTTCCTAGACCTGAATATAGGAAACTACACAAACTCCAAATAGAAGAAATATAAAGAGGTCCACCCATGTAGCATTCTAATAAAATTTCTGAAAACTAAAGACAAGGAGAGAATTCTGAAAAACAACCAGAGAATCAAACAGTAGAGTATATCAAGGATTCTCCATAAGAATTGATGTAGATTTCCCCGAATTCTGGAGGCCAAAAGACGATGGAGAAACAGATACAAAAGAACAAAAATAAACGGCAACTAAGAACTTGCCTACTAGTCATGTCAATTTTGACTCATAGCAACCCTATAGGACTGAGTAGAACTCCCCCACAGCATTTCCAAGGAGGGCCTGGCAGATTTGTACAGCTGACCTCTTGCTTAGCAGCCATCATAGCACTTCAACACCATGCTACCAGGGTTCCCAGGCAAAAACTCAGGAGAAGATAAAATTGTCATTCAAAGCTGAGGGAAAAATCAAAACATTCTCAAATAAACAGAAGTTCTGAAGCTATGGAAATACAGAACTACCAGACCAGCTCTGCAAGTATATATACACACAAAAATTATAAACACAGAGACAGAGAGATACTCAAAAAAAACATGGCAGAATGGACAAAAATAAGAAACAAGTACATGATATTTTCAGGGAATAAACTCAATAGTTTCAAAAGCAACATTACATAAAGGACACAAGAAATAACTAAAAACTGAACTTATCAAATATAGAATGTACAAGATATAGAGTGTTACCAGAGACAAACAACCAGCAGGAATGGGGGAAGAAGGAGTGAAACAAGAATAGATTTAGTATATTAATGCATATTACTGTTTGTATATTAAATGATGTTGCAACTTCAAGTTGTCTAATGTAATATGTATACTTGTTGTAAGGTGCGGTTGAGTGGGTTCCAACTCACACCAACTCTATTCTATGTACGATAGAATGAAACACTGCCCAGTCTTCACAATCACTATTATGTTCAAGTCGTCTGTTGCAGCCATTGTGTCAATCCATCTCACTGATGGTCTTTCACTTCATCGCTTTCCCTCTGCTTTACCAAGCATGAGATCCTTCTCCAGGAACTGGTCCCTCCTGATAACCTGTCCAAAGTATATGAGATGAAGTCTCACCATACATACTTCTAAAGAGCATTCTGACTGTACTTCTTCTGAGACAAATGTTTGTTCTTTTGGAATTTCATAACATATTCAATATTCAAATGCATCAATTCTTCTTCAGTCTTCTTTATACATTGTTCAGCTTTCACATGCATATGAGATATTGAAAATACAATGGCTTCAGCCAAGCATAACTTAGTCCTCAAAGTGACATCTTTGATCATTTGCAGCAGATTTGCCCAATGCAATATATTGTTTGATTTCTTAACTGCTGCTTCCTTGGATGTTGATTAAGGATCTAAGTAAAATGAAATACTTCACAACTTCAGCAGGTGTGGTAACCAATAAGAAATCATTTAGAAAGGATACACAGAAGAAAATAAAAAATAAATCAGGAAGAGTCTCCACAAGAAACCGGTCAAGCCAAAAATAACAGAAAAACAAGAATAGAAAGAGAAGATAAGTGTGTCCTATCTTTGAATTTGAATAAACAAGTTTTGTAAGTAATAGATAAATCATTTTACTATTTTTAAGTACATTTGATGGCCTTACATGTGGAAAAGAACTTCAGGTAAATGGCTACCATGCCACCTTCTAAATGGGGCCAAAAATAATCAGTTATCATAGCTTGATATTTTTTGCTATTGACAGTCACAGTCTCACCTCATTCATGCTGGAAAAAATAAGGGCCAATCATTCCACTGGACCAAAATCCACACTAAATGACAACTTTTGGGATATGAGGTGTATGTTCTTGAAGCTCCATTAGATTCTCTTCACTCCAAATCTGACAGTTTTGTTAACAAAACTATTCATCCCAAAATGGGCCTCTCCACTGAAGATGATTTTTCAGCCAAAATCAGGGTCAACTTCCAATTGCTGCAGATCCCAGTCAGCAAATGCATGGCACCATCTATGGCCATTGGACTTCAATTCTTAAGTTAAAACAACATTGTAAGGGTAAAACTTCACGTCTAGGTGCAGAATCTGCCAAATTGTGGTCCACAAAAGGCCCAGTTCTTGAGAACTGGCCTTACTGGTTACCACACCTACTGAAATTGAGCTCATGAGAAACTGACTGGGATGGATTCTTGAGTATACTCTGATGAACAGTGACAAAGTTTTCATTGGAATGTGTAGATCGTTGGCACACAAGCATGTCTGGCAACAGACCCAGTTGTCTCAAAGTTTTTGACTAAATGTCCAACTATTCTCTTGGTGGAACGATTACGTGCATCACAAATTTCACATAACACAGGAAATGTTTGGTGAAGGGAACATTCATTTTGATAATAAATTTTAATAATTTCTGTGTGTCGTAGAATCATGTAATTTTTCATGGCTATTTGTCAAGATTAATAAAACAAAACATGATAAATATGGCCATGATCGCTTCACAATTATCACTGCTATGAGCTGTCAAAAATAGGACTTCCTTTTTGGAAGACCCTTTATAAAACACTCAAAAAACAAACAGCAAAATGAATGCACATTTCATTTTCAATAATAACCGTTGAAGTAAATAGTTTAAACTTATTCATGTAAAACGCAGAGAGTGACATAATGGATTTTAAGAAAAAAAAATCTTTTTGCTGCTTATGAAAAAACACCATAGGTATAAGGACATGAACACATTAAAAATAAAAAGAGAAAAATATTCCTTGTAACCAATAAACAAAAAAAGAAACACCTGCAAACATTTGTTAATAACTGGAATGTGTAATGTACAAAGAATGACTCTAGGAAAACTGGAAATTGTCAAAAAGGAAATGGAATGCATAAGCATCAATATCCTAGGCATTAGTGAGCTGAAACAGACTGGTACTGGCCTTTTTTGATCAAATAATCGTGTAGTCTGCTATGTCAGGAATGGAAACTTGAAGAGGAATAGTGTTGCATTCGTCATCAAAAAGAACACTTCAAGATCCATCCTGAAGTACAATGCTGTCAGGGATAATATCCACATGCCTACAAGCAAAGCAAAGTAATACAACTATTATTCAAATTTATGCAACAACCACTAAGACCAAAGATGAAGAAACTGAAGATTTTTACCAGCTTCTGCAGTCCAAAATTGATTGAACATGCAATTAGGATGCATTGATTATTACTGGTGATTGGAATGTGAAAGCTGGAAACAAAGAAGGATCAGTAGTTGGAAAACATGGCCTTGGTGACAGAAATTATGTTGGAGATTACAGGACAGAATTTTGGAAGACTGACTTTTTCTTTGCAAACACCTTTTTTCATCAACGTAAGTGGCAACTGTATACATGGACTTAGCCAGACGGAATGAAGAGGTTGGCAGTTTAAATCTACCAGAAACTCCTTGGAAACTCTATGGGGCAGTTCTACTCTGTCCTATAAGGTCACTATGAGTCATAACCACTTGAAGGCAATGAGTTTTGATTTTTGGAATGAGAAAGTTGGAAACAAAGAACAAGGATCCGTAATTGGAAAATTTGGCCTTGGTGATAGAAATGATGTCAGTGATCGTGTAATAAAACTCCATATGAGCAATGACTTCCCAAATACTTCTTTTACACCATTGTAAACAGTGACTGTACACATGAACCTCACCAGGCGGAATACAACAGGAATCAAATCAACTGCATCTGTGGAAGAAGATGATGGAAAAGCTCAATAACGTGAGTCAGAATATGGCCAGGGGCTGACTAGAGAACAGACCATCAACTGATATATGCAAGTTCAAGTTGAAACTGAAGAATATTAGAACAAGTTAACAAGAGCCAAAGTACAACCTTCAGAATATACTACCTGAATTTAGAGACCATCTCGAGAACAGATTTGATGCATTGAACAGCAATGACCAAAAAACTGGCAAGCTGTGGGATAAGATCATCCATAAAGAGAGAAGTCATTAAAAACAAAGAAAAGAAAGACAAAAATTGATATTAGAAGAGACTCTGAAACTGACATTTGAATGTCAAGTAGCTAAAGTAGAAGGAAGAAATGATGAAGTAAAAGAGCTAAACAGAAGATTTTAAGAGCAGCTTGGGAAGACAAAGTATAAGTGTTACGAAAACATGTGCAAAGACCTAGAGATAGAATACCAAAAGGGAAGAACACACTTGGCATTCTTTCAGCTGAAAGAACTGAAGAAAACTTTTCAAGCCTCGAGTTGCAATAGTGAAGGGTTCTAGAGAAGAAAATATTAAATATCTCAGAAAGTCTCAAAGACGATTGAAGTTACTACACCCGAAAGAACTGGTTGACACTCAACTGTTTCACGAGGTAATATATGAACAGGAACTAATGGTACTGAAGGAAGATAGTGCAAGCTACACTGAAAGAACCGCCAAAAATCAAGGCTCCTGGGAATTGATAGAATTCTAAGCGGGATGTTTTCGCAAATAGATACAGCACTGGAAGTGCTCCTTCATCTATGTCAAGAAATTTGGGCAATAACTACTTGGCCGAACAACCAAAAGAGGTCCATATTTGTGCCTATTCCAGAGAAACATGATCCAACCTAATGAAGAAATTATCAAAAATATCATTAATATCACAAGCAAGTAAAATTTTGCTGATCTTTCAAAGGCAGTTGCAGCAGTATATCCACAGGGAAATGCCAGAAATTCAAACCAGATTCAGAACAGGTTGTGGAACGAGGGGTATCATTGCTGATATCAGAAGGATTTTGTCTGAAAGCAGAGAATACAAGAAAGATGTTTACCTCTGTTTCATTGTTTATGCATAGGAATTCAACTGTATGGATCATAACAGATTGTGGATAACATTGCATCCTGACTGTACTTCTTCCAAGACAAATTTTTCACATTTCTTTGACAGTCAGTACTCTTTGTCAACACCATAATTCAAATGTGCCAGTTCTTCTTTGGGCTTCCTTATTCATTGTACAGTATTTCCACGCATATGAGATGATTGAAAACACCACGATTTGGGTTAGATGCACCTTAGTCTTCAAGGTGACATCCTTGCTTTTTAACACTTTAAAGAGGTCTCCTGTATCAGATTTGCACATTGCAGTATACCAATTGATTTCTTGACTAATGCTCCCATGGGAGTTGATTGTGGATCCAAGCAAAATCGAAATCCTTGACAATTTCAGCATCGTCTCTGTTTATCATGTTATTGCTAACTCGTCCGTTTATGATGCTTTTTGTTTTCTTTATGTTGTAGTGCACTCCACACTGAAGGCTACGATCCTCCTCAGTGAGTATGTCAAGTTCACTTCACTTTCAGCAAACAAGGTTGTGTCATACATCAATAGTTGTTAATCAGTCCTCCTCCAATCCTGATGCTGCGGTCTTCTTCATATAGTCCAGTTTCACAAATTATTTGCTCAGCATACGGATTGAACAGGTATGGTGAAAGGATGCAATCCTGATACACACCTCTCCTGACCTGAAACCAGTTGTTGGCTGCTAGCCTAAACAGCAGTGATCTAAACCCGTTAGAAGCTCTGAGGGAGAAAAGGCCTAGTGATCTGCTCCTGTGAAGATTACACCCTAGGATGTCAGGGTCTTAACAGCTGGCTAGTGGGTATCTAGGAAGCATCAACTGGACTCAGTCCACCTGGAACAGAGGAGAATGAAAGACGTCAAAGACATAAGAGAAATATGACCCCAAGAGACAAAAAGGCCCACATAATTCAGACACTACATCAGCATCACACCAGAAGAATGAGACTGTGCCTGGCTACTACCAATGGCTGCCTTGACAGGGAACACAACATAACCACCCTTACGAAGTGGGAGAAAAATGGGGAGCAGAACTCGACGCCTATTGAAAAGACAAGACCTGATGGTCCGACAGACTGGTGGGTCCTTGGAAGACATGGCCCTCAGACTCTCTGATAGCCTAGAACTGAAACCACTCCTGAAGCCAACTCTTCAAAGATCGGACTAGACTATAAGACATAAAAAAAAAAAAAAAAAAAGCTGGTGAAACGTGTGCTTCTTGGCTTAAACAGATACGTGAGACTAACTGGGCAGCTCTATCCAGAGGTGAGATGAAAAGGCAGAGGAGTACAGGAGCTGGCCGAACGGACACAGGAAACACACGGTGGAAGGGAGGTGTGTGCTGTCACAGTACGAGGAGAGTAGCCAGCGTTACAGAGCAATGTGTGTATAAGTTTTTGTATGACAAATTGACTTGAATTATAAGCTTTCATTGAAGGCACAATAAAACTTCTTTAAAAAAAAATTTAAGAATGAGACTACTGCAGCAACGACTGGAAAGGTTAGATGGGAACATCAGGGGACTTTATGCTTCTATGGGACCAACAACTCAGAAAAGAAGGGTAACAATGGTTGTACAACTCCAGGAATGTAATCGATGCCAGTGAATTGTACACTTAGAACTGGTTGAATTGGTCTATGTTTTGCTGTGTATATTCTTAACAATAACAAAATAAAATTTTAGAAAATGGGGACATTAAAGCAGGATTCTGTTTCAGTATGTCATCTTGTTAGAAGTTTGTGATGAGTTTTTCATGGTATAAGAGTTGTGCAAAATGAATAGGCCTCTCATTTTAGAGGCCCTGCCCCTGGGAAGCCCTTCTGCAGCCTCTGGTGGAGACAAAACAACAGAATTCTAGTGGAGTGCTTTCCTCAACAGCTGGTTCAGGGGCCGATGCTCAAGGCCATTCTCTCTGGGAAACTGAAAGGAAGACGTTAAGAATCTGTAACAATATTAGTTTTCAGATTATGTGTGTGACAGTATGGTGAAATGTCAAAAGAAGACAGGAGCACATGAGAGGTGAAAACCTCATCATGTGTATTTTCAGGTGGTAATTTCTTTGTATGGTGCTTGATGTCATGAGGAAGGACTCCTAATAGCCAGCCTTCCTGCTTTCCCACACACACGCCCCAGGTCCAAGGAGAGTATTCAGGTTGGAACCGAGGCACTGTTGCCAGCATCTGGGGAGGGACTGGTCTGCAGAAAGTACAAATGACGGGATCAGAAAACTAGAATTCTATCATAAGCTCAGTTTTTTATGTCTTTATGGCTCTAGGAAAGTCATTTCCTTTTTCTGAACCTTTGTAAAGGAGGAAACTGACTATACAAACCCTAAAATTCCTCCCAGTTCTTCATCTCTGGAGTCTATACATACAAATTAAACAAAGTAATTTTTGGTGATTTGAGAAGCTGCATTTATCTATTTTGGCCGCTAGAGGTAGTCCTGCAACCACTGGAGATATGAAGTTTTAACCTACTTCTTTATTTTCAATTTAACCACTAGATGGCACTCCTTCTCCACGCTAAATGCTAACTACTTCCATGCAATGGAATCCTGAGGTGTTTGTCTTTTCTACAGGTACCGGTGACTGTTAGAGAAAATCAGGGACAAGGTGTCGTTCCCAAATTAATAATAATTTATAAACAATTTAATTAAATTGTTTAAATAAACAACAAATAATTGTTAAATAAACTAATTAATTAAAAGTGAATAATTTATAAACTTTGCAAGGTACCAAACACACACACATACACACACATACACACAAAGAAAAAAACGCCATACTACTGTCAAGCCACTTCTGACACAGCTACCCTGTAGGTCAGAGTAGAACTACTCCATAGTTTCCAGAAGCACATGGCAAATTTGAACTGCCGACCTTTTGGTTAGCAGCAGCAGCACTTAACCACTACGCCACCAGGATTTCCTTTGAAGGGTAAGAAATGCTTATTACCCACCTGTTATAGAAAAAATTTTAGAATAATTATTTAAATTAAATAAACTCTTTAAAGCTTATATTGGCTAACTATGACTGCAACATTCTTGTAAATGTTACTTACATGATCTTCATTTGTAAATAATTAGAAATCTGTATGTTGTTTATCTCAATGTAATTTATAGTAAGGAAATATTTGAACCAGTCAAAATTCTAGAAACAGGAAATGCTGGTGGAAGAGCTTATTGTTTTTTAAATAACAATAGTGATTAAAAAGTATGACATGAGAGTCTAACATGTTCTTGAGCAAAAATTCAAAATAAATTTGAAAACATTATATTTCAATCTTGACTGTATATATAACTCACTTATTAACTTTCTCATTATCAGATAGTTCATATTTACAACAGTAAAAAATCTACACATGACTATTTTACACGTGAAAGACATACACCTGGCATTAGTGAATGCCAAAGTATGACGTGAGAATAATGCTGGCTGTTATGGTTAAGGCTATGTGCCACCTTGGCTGGACTGTGATTCTAGTGGTTTGGCAGCTATGTAATATGTAATTTGGCAGTTATGTAATGATGTAGTCATCCTTCATTTTGCAATCCGATGTGGTCATTCTCCATTTTTGCATAATGCTGAACCTAGCCATATCAATAAGTGAGGAATGGGTATACACATATTTCAAAAAGATGGGAAAGAAGTGAGCCACATTTTTAAAGAGATTATCTTTGTTGATAAAGTTATCAGTTATTATTATTTTTCTTTGTACAATGCCAAGTGCCAATTCTTTGTACAATACATACTTTTTAAATTCTCCACGGCAGACTCATATTACTTTTGAATTAAAAAATAATAAAAAGCAGAAAGGTAAAAACCCCTTCATGCACTTTCAAGTAGATTTTACTAATCACTCTTTGTATTCCTGTCATGAGAAAACATTGAACACACACTTTGCACACTTATTCCTTGCCTCTTCCTTTTAAATTCCTATCAGGAAAACCTTCTATTTCCTAATAAAATCTATTAGGTCTTCAGTTAGTTTGTGATAATATTCCTGATACAAAGCCAAAATCTGCCTTTTGTAAATCCCATCCATAAGCTTAATTAAATACAAGCCAGCAACTATGAAACTATACTATATAAAAGAAAGATGTCTACAAAATACAGACAGAATATATTCTGGAAGAAAGCATCATACGATATATTGTGCAAAACCCATGACAGACCTTCAGAAGTGTGAGGACAGCACTTGGGAGCCCTTTGTGAGCTCCAAGAGTTTCCTTCTTCAAGCTGAATAATTCCTATGTATTCATTCATTCAGCTAGCATTGACTGTTGTTAGCTGTCGCTGAGTCAGTTCCAGCTCTTGGTGACCTGTATAACACAACAAAATTTTATTGGGCCCTGTCCCATCTTTAGAATCACTGGTGTGTTTGAGTCCGTTATTACGGCTGTTGTGTCACTTCACCTCACTGAAGGTGTCGCTAAATTCTGGTGACCCTCTGCGGACTTTCTACTTTATCAAACATGATGCCGTTTTCTAGTGACTTGTCTAGTGATTAGTCACCATTAGTTAACATTTAAGGGTTAGATATTATGCTAGGCCCTGAGATGTAGCAAGGAGTTTAGAGTCTACTGAAAGCACAAACTCATAAACAGCCTTTTTTAAGAAAAAAAAATTTTTGACGTGCTTTAAGCAAAAGTTTATGATCCAATTTAATTTGTCACACTAAAACTTGCACACATATTGCTATGTAGTTCTAGATGCACTCCCCACCCTGTGACAACACATTCCTGCCTTCCACCCTGTATGTTCTCTACCCATTACCAACTCCTGCCTCCTCTGCTCTCTCATCTGGCCTCCAGAGAGGAGCTGCCCAGTTAGTCTCGTATGTCTGTGAGGCCTAACAGTGGAGTTCGCAGACTCATCCTAGGAAAAGTGAATATCACTACGGTTGCCTTCAAAGACTCCCCTTGGGAAGCTAAGCACTGATGCCAGCACCTAGTCCACTCTTCACAGCAATTTTGGAACTCTTTCTCTGGACTGGCCATCAGAGCTATCATCGAATTACCCTTGATGTCCTCAATGTCATCATAATTTCTGCCTTTTGATATCTCCTTTATCTTTAGTTAAATACTAAAAGTCATTGGGGGCCAGATCAGATGAGTAGGGAGGGTGTTCCAATACAGTTATTTGTTTATTGGCTAAAACTCCCTCACAGACAGTGTCATGTGAGTTGGTGCATTGTCGTGATGCAAGAGCCGTGAGTTGTTGGCAAAAAGTTCAGGTCAGTTCCGCCTAACTTTTTCACACAGCCTTTTCAGCACTTCCAGATAGTAAACTTGGATAAATGTTTGTCTGATTGGTACAAATTCATAATGAACAATCCCTCTGATATCAGAAAAGGTTAGCAACATTGTTGTGACTGTTGATTTGGACTGGCAAAACTTTTTTGGTCATGGAGAAATGGCTGGCTTTCATTGTGCACTTTAGCGCTTTGTTTCGGGGTAGTGTTGGCACACCCATGTTTCATCACCAGTAATGTGTTATGTGTGATACGTTATGTGTAATGTGTGTTATGTGTAATGTGTGATGCCCAAAGCATCATCTCGGCTCTCCAAAAGGTCTTGACAAACTTTGACTCTCCTTTGCTTTTATTCATTGGTGAGCTCCTTTGGGACCATTTTTGCACACACCTTTCTCGTGCCAAGATTTTCAGTTAAGATATTCTTGACTGTTTCTCTATCAGTGTTTACTCAGCATGCTGTGCTTCTGGCAGTCAGCTGATGATTTTGACGCACAGTTCTACCAATTTTTTGCGATGTTTTTGTCAGTTCTGTTCATTACTGGCAGCCCTGACCTGTCTTCATCAGTGACACTTTCTCTCCCCTCAGAAAACTGTTTAATCCATTTGTACACTGCCGTTTCCTTCTTGACGTTATCCCCGTAAATTTAAACTAACATGTCCCTGGTTTCACTTCCACTCTTGCCAAGCTTAACAAGAAATTTAATTTTTGTTCATTGCTATAATTCAAGCTCTGACATTCTTGCAACGGCACACAAAAAAACACAACAATAATGAATGCCACTCAGCAAGATACCACCACACATCAACAGGAACACAGCTGTGAGACACTGATATACCAAGGTTATGAAAGTTTATCAAATTATTTATACAGTGCAGCCAATGTAAGAACATGGTGGCAAGGTTGCAAACTTAATTGTCATGCTTAAGCCAAGAAGCACACTCTTCACTGGTATCTTTTTATGTCCAGTCTTTGTCTGAAGAGTTGGCTTCCAGAATAGTTTCAGTTCTGGGCTAACAGAAATTCTGGGGTCCATGTCTGCTGGGGACCCTCAGTCTGTCGTATCATCAAGTCTGGTCTTTTGAAGGGTTCTACACATCCGTTTATCTCCCACTACATCAGAGACTCTATGTTGTATTCCCATCAGGGCAGTCATTCGTGGTGGCTGATCACCAGCTGTTCTTCTGGTCTCGTGCTGATGTAGTTTCATAATCATTTGGACCCTTCTGTTTCCTGGGCTTTTATTTCCCTTACGTCTTTGATGTCTTTATCCCCCTCTACTCCAAGTGGGTTGGGACCAATTGATGCTACTTAGTTGGCCACTTGATAGTTTTTAAGACCCCAGACACCACTTACCAAAGTGGGATGCAGAACACTTTCTTAAAAAACTTGGTTATGTTAATTGAACTAAATGTCCCCTGCAACCATGTTCCCCAGACCCCTTCCCTGCTACTCTGTTCTTTGAAGTGTTGGGTTATATTGAGGAAACTTCTTAGCTCTTGATTTAGAACAGCTGTGCCGATTTCTCCTCTACTCTGTTGTCCCTCCCTTCCCCTAACTTAATTCTTATCTACTATCTAGTTAACGGAAAACCCTGGTGGTGTAGTGGTTGAGTGCTATGTCTGCTAACCAAAAGGTTGACAGTTCAAATCTATCAGGTGCTACTCGAAAACTCTATGGGGCAGTTCTACTCTGTCCTATAGGGTCGCTATGAGTCAGAATCAACTTGATGACAGTGAATTTTGGTTATCTAATTAATGAATACTCTCTCTCTCCTTCTACACCCTAGTAACCATCAAAGATAGTTTCTTCTGTGTTAAAACCTTTTCTTGAGTCCTTATAATAGTGCTCTCATACAATATTTGTCCTTTTACAACTGACTGATTTTATTCATCATAATGTCTTCCAGATTCCTACATGTTATGAAAGTTTCCTAAAGTTCATCATTGTTCTTTATCATTGCATAGTATTCCATTGCATTCATACACTGTAGTTTGTTTATTCCATTCACCTGTTGATGGGTTCCTAGGTTGATTCCATCTTTTTGTTATCACGGACAGCGCTGCAATACACATGGGTGTGCATGTATCTATTCATATGACAGCCCTTATTTCTCTATACTATATTCCAAAAAGTGGTATTTCTGGATTTTATGGTATTTCTAGCTTTTTAAGAAAGCACCAATCAATTTACAATGTGGTTGTACCTTTTTACATTCCAACCGGCAGTGCATAAGTGTTCCAGTCCCTCCACAGCCTCTCCAACATTTATTATTATTATCATTATTTTGATTAACGCCAGTCTTGTTGGATTGAAATGGTATCTCATTGTAGTTTTGATTTGGAGTTCTGTAACGGCTAATGATCGTGAACATTTCCTCATTCATCTGTTAGCTGCCTGGATGTCTTCTTTGGTGAAGTGTCTGTTTATATCCTTTGTTCATTTTTTTTAATTGGGTCTTTCATCTTTTTGTTGCTGAGGTTTTGCAATGTCTTGTGGATTATGGAGATTAGACAATGATCAGCTTTGTCATATCCAAAATTATTTTTCCCAGTCTGCAGGTTGTCTTTTTGCTCTTTTGGTGAAGTCTTTGATGAGCATAAGTTAAGCAGGGAATTTTAATACCTGGTATCCTGTGCTATGATAGGAGTAAACAGGGGTCACAGAGTAGTACACGAGAATTTCATCTCACTAGATGTGACAGGTGAAGAAGGCTGCTGAGAAGAAACTGCTTCTAAGCCGAGAGCTGAAAAGGGTAAGACAGGAACATAAGAGCTGGGATATGGGGAAGCAAAGTGTTAACACTGCAAGGGGAGGATGTGCAGAGGCCCGGATGAGAGAGCTTATACTTGAGAAAATGCTTTCAGCCTTCATCATTCCTGAAGCCTCTACTTGGTCAAGGTTACTCCATTTTGCCCTTCAGGGCAAAGACTATTTCATTAAAAATTTTCTCTCTATCTTTATCTGCCTCAAGCACCTACTCTAGTGCATGGAACATGGGAAACTATAGTAAATTTTCACTGGGCTACTGGAAATATGAACATGATAACACCAGTGCAATTTTATGCACATTGAATTGAATAGAAAGCCACCTGCTTCAATCTAAAAAAAAAAAAATCTTTGATTTTCTTGATTTATGTTAACATACAAGTCATCCCTCAGTGATTTCATAGACTTTTGAGGTTATTAGGAAGAGTGAGATAACCCTCACATATTCAAGGCACTATTTTTTACCCATTATCACATTATTAGTACCAACTAATCCATGATATATGAGGACTGACAATTAAGTTCGCAAACTCATCCTAGAAAAAAAATACTACATACCTCATTGCCGAATATCACTATGGTCACCTTCAAAGTATTCCCCTTGGGAAGCTATGCACTGATGACAGCACCTAGTCCGTACTTCAAAACAGTTTTGGAACTTTTTCTGCAGTGGCCTTCAGAGCTGTCATTATATTAACCTTGATCTCCTGAATGTTATTCAGATGTCTTCCTTTCAGTATTTCCTTTATCTTCAGATAAAGAAAAAAGTCGTTGAACCAGATTAGGTAAGTAGGGAGGGTGCTCCAATACAGTTACTTGTCTACTGGCTAAAAACTCCCTCACAAACAACTATACAAATAAGTTTTTTAACTTGCCACTGTACCACCATATGCAATCCACCATATGGAACTCTAGAAAGAGTTCCAAAATTGCTTTGAAGGGTGGACTAGTGGCTGACATCAGTGCATAGCTTCTTAAGGGAGTATTTGAAGGCAGCCACAGTGATATTCATCAATGAGGTATGTAACACTTAGAAAAATTAATTTCACAGGCTTAATTGCCTCACTTTGTATGTGGGGGGGGAAGCAACCTCCAGTCACTGAGATATCAGACAGTAAGAACAAGGACAATGACTGAGAGTTCCTCAAGGGATAGCCTGACAGGCCAGTGTGGGCACAGCATTTGAGGAGACGGGAAGCACTATGAGCCTATTCCAGAAAGGCTGGGTACATGTCAAGGATGACTTGGTATAAGTAGCTGAGGTCTCAAGAAGCCAAGAAAAGGACAAGAAAGGAAAGTAGCAAAGGAGATACCACAAAGTGACCTTCTTTCAAAGAACTCCATTGGCCAGTTCTTGAACCTGGGTCAGTAACACTTGCTGAATCCGAAGCCATCAAACAGAAAGAGCTAGTGATCAACAGTAATTTCTGTAGTAGGTAGGCAGAGATGGTAGCAACAGCAGTAGTGTACCTCCAGGCACTTGTCTCCGGACCCTCCAAGTTCAAGCAGTATAAGCTCTTCAGGACTTCATTATGACCCAAGGGCTGAAATTGCTGCTAGCTCAGATTTTCTAGTAGTTTACAAAGGAGTTCGTTGCATTATAGTTACAAGAACTGATACATGATATTGGGTGGAAATATGTTTGTGTCCTGTTTCTCTGAAATGATAATAGCCTTTTAGAAACAAGTTAATATTCATATTTTTTTCTTTAATGTTGGCTGATCAAACTAAACAACTTTGGTCATAATTTTTAATAAAAAATTAGATGTTGATTTCTATTCTTAGGCTAATATTACCTACAGTCTCAATTTATTTGATTATTTTTTTCACAGTTGCGAGTTGTTTTTGGCAAGAGCTGACTGATTTGTTGATTATTTCGCTGTTTTAATTACTTGGTTGTGTGTTCCATGTAGGATTTCATTCTTCTTTTGAAACTCAGCATTAATACAATGCATTTAACACTTCCAACATCTTAAATTTAAATCTGTTTCAATTTATTCTGAACCTAGCAGTTCTTATTTTTGTTTTCTTTGTGTTGAAGTGTAATCCATACTGAAGGCTGGAATAATCTCCATCAATAAGTGCTTCACTATTCTGATGTAGCATTGTTCTTCCTACAGTCCAGCTTCTTGAATTATTTGCGCAGCATACAGCCTGAATAAGTGCGGTGAAAGGATACAACTCTGATGCACACCTTTCCTGACTTTAAACCACCCAGTATCCCCTTGTTCTGTTTGAATGACTGCTTCCTGGTCTATGTACAGGGTTCCCACGAGCACAATTAAGCGTTCTGAAATTCACATTCTTCACAGTGTTATCCAAGTTTGTTAAGCTCTACACACTCAAAAGCCTTTGCATAGTCAATAAAATACAGGTATACACGTTTCTGGTATTATCTGCTTTCAGCCAAGATCCATCTGAACTCAGCAACTCATTCCACATCCTCTTCTAAACCTAGCTTGAACTTCTGGCGGTTCTCTGTTAAGATAGTGCTACAACCACTTTTCAATGATCTTCTGCAAAATTCTACATGTGCAATATTAATGATATTGTTTGACAATTTCCACATTCTGTTGAATCACCTTTGGAATGGGCACAAATACGGATATCTTCCAGCTGGTTGGCCAGGTATCTCTCTTCCAAATTTCTTGGCACAGATGAGTGAGCAGTTCTACTGCTGCGCCTGTTGAAACATCTTGTTTTTCACTAATGCCTTCAGTGCAGCTTGGAGTTATTCCTTCAGTACCATTGACTCTTGATTGTATAAACCAAAAAAAAAAAAAAAAAACCACTGCCACTGAGTCAGGTCCAATTCATAGCGACCCTAGGGTTCCGAGTAGAACCATACAGTTTCCAAGGAGCACCTGGTGGATTTGAACTGCCCAATAAAACCTTTGAAAAACCCTTAAAACTAACTGCTACCCACTGCCTTTGAGCTAACCCAGACTCACAGTGGCCCCATATGTGTCAGAGTGGCCATAGGGCTTTCAGTGGCTGATTTTGCAGAAGCAGATTGCCAAGTCTTTCTTCCAAGGTACCTGTGGATGAACTCAAAGCACCAATATTTCAGTAACTGAGTTCTTAACCATTTTCACCATTGATTGCTGCTGAGTCAGTTCTGAATCATGGCAACTCCATGTGTTACAGTAGAACTGCTTTGTAGTGTTTTCTTGGCTACCTTCTTTACAGAAGTAGACTGTAGGGTGTTTCTTCTGCAGTATCACTGGGTGGACTTGAACTGGCAAACTTTAGGTTAGTAGTGATGTGTAACCGTTTTCATGACCCAGGAAAAGGACCAGGGATCTCCAGGAGATCTGAAAAATAAAAGCATTTTTTAATTGAAATGTTTTAAGTAATATTTTATTATGGTTAAGTGAAAAATTACAAATAAAGTCAATTTGCCTTATCAAACCCCATATATAGACCTCTGTGTGACTTGTTCCGCTATCCTAGCCCTGTGACAGCACACTCATCCCTTCCACTCTGTAATTCCCATATTCATTCAACCTAGTCCTGTCCCCTCCTCTCTACCCTCCTCTGTCTACTATGGGTGAGCTGCTCCAACAGCCTCATGTCTCACAGTCCAGTCCAATTTTTGTCTTAAAAGTTGTCTTCGGTGCTAGTTTCAACTCTAGGGTAGGTGCAATACCAGGGGCTGTGCTCTTGGGTGACCCTCCAGGGCGTCAGATCATCAAATCTGGTCTTTTAACAGAATTCTAGGTATGCACTCATATTTTTCTCCCTCTGTGTCAGAGTCTGACAGTGTACTGCTTCTCAAGGCAGACATTGGAAGCAGCCAGGCACCATCTAGTTCTTCCGGTCTCATGCTAGTGCAGACTCTGAATCCTTCAGCCTGTTTTGTCTCCTGGCCTTACATTTTTCTCCTGTCTTTAATGTCCTTTGTTCACCTCTGTTCCACTTGGATTGGGACCAGCCGATGCTCTTTAGATAGCAGCTTGCTAGCTTTTAAGACCTCAGATGTAAATAAAGGTGTCATTGATTGAGAAGCTATAATCTGGTCTCAGTCCTCAGGGGGCATTGGAATCTTTTTAAGAAAGACCAGAACCTGAGCCCCACTAGAAACTAAATGAATCAAATTACCTGACAAGTCTTGAAGTCACTGTGCCAGTTTACCTAAGGTCGATTTAGGAGCTACAATCCTTCCCCAGCATTTGAGTTTGTGAGTCAGACAGAGAATTGGGTACCTGCAGCAGTGCAGGAATAAGCTGCGGGAAAGGACCCAGGACTCTGGGGGTAAACGGGAAGTGACCATCAGGAAAAGGTTGAAGTCAAGTATGACAGGTCATCAGTCTGTCTGTCATGACTCTGCTTAAGTCTCTTTTCTGCAATACAACAGCTTTTCAGGAACAATAGTTTTACAAAACTGATCTTTTTGTAAAGATTACAGATTTCTTCCAAAATTTTTTTCTTGCTGTTTTTTTTGTTTGTTTGTTTTCCAAAATTTTTTTGTCTTTGTCTTTTGCTTATGAGTTCTTACAACATGAGGGTTATTTGTCCTTGACCAAACTCAAGCCTGTCAGTTTGGTTGTTAAATTGTATGCTTGTCTGAGTTATGAAATTAAGTTCTTTCTCTGCTTTCTGCTTGGTCTTTTCCCCTAATTCTGTAAGACTGTTCTTGGTCATCTGCATTCAGCCCGTAACAGCTACCTGTTGGCGTCTGATGTACTAATTGCATCATATCCTTCACCTACTAAGAAACAAATTCTATAGAGCTTTTAAGGGGAAGAGGTTAGAGCACGAACACCCTGAGCTAGCTAGGTGACCTTGTGCCAAACTCCCCTTCCTCTGAGCGGCTTTCCTTTCCCAGACATTGAGTGGGTGGGAGAACTTGACCCCAAGCCAGCTTAGGGTGATGAGATGTGATGTCGAAGGGCTTCTACACGTCTTGCTGTGCTCACCTCCAATTTTATATTGTTTTACTCCTGGGGTCAGTTCTACCCTGGCCCCTAGGGTCGCCATGAGTTGGCTCCGACTTAATGGCACTTGGCTTTGGCTTGGACTGCATCTAGGAAGTCTGTTATAGCAACTTTTTTTCTTTGTCCTTCTCTACCCTTTTTATTTAGCTTGAAAACTTGGGTTGAAGAGTGCAGCTACTTGTTGAGCCATTACCAAGTTCAAGTTGAAATCCCTCAAAACAAATTTTTTTTGATCTTTAAACACAGTTTTTAATTCATAAATACCAGTAGGAGAAATTTAGGTAGTTTTTCTCCAGTTTGGGCAGGACCAAGAGCAGTTCACGGGGATTCTAGTCACCGTGAATTTGTCAGTGATGACAACCTGAGCACTTACTGTGTGATAACCTGTGAATTAATGTCTTCATGCTTTAACTCAGACCCTGCTTAGCCACAGGCCATGAGACTGTGACCTCCTCTAGCTCTTCCCTGATCATGTTCTTTCAGTTGAACGACTCTTTTGTTGAAATTGGACAGTCCTTCTTCCTCTCAGTGGCTCTGAGGACACCCCGACATTACCCACCCAGTCCCCAGCGTCTGCGTCTGTTTGTAGCTTCATTGTCTGCATCACATCCCCATTACTGTCATCCTAGCAAAAAAAAACTTACAACATTTACTACTGAGAATGAGATTTTGGTTTGACTTACATTAAAAATATCTACAAATCACCCCAGCCACGGAGTGGTGGAAAGAGGGGTTCTTCTTTCTCCTTCTCCTCTCTGTCACTGTAGATAGACATATCTTTCCACAAGAAATCATTCTCTTTAGAATAAGGGGCAGGGAGGGGGAAGCAAGCATGACAGTTGATCTCCAGTAAACTTCTGCTAGCTTCTGTTAAGAACAGTCAGACCATCTGTTACTTTCAAGGACAATGTCATTATCATTCCTCAGACAACATGAGCTTATGTCCTCAAGACTTCTCAACATCTTTAAGCCCAGTCTACAGTTGCTTGAATTGATTAATGGGATGAGGCAGCTCATAAACTCTTCATTCTTCTCCGGATTATAGGACCACAATAGTGAATTTTGGCTGGTATGAGTCACACAAACATTCATTCCCCCTAGTTTTGGCAATGTCATCTGATTTTCTTCTGGTCAACTGCTCTATAAACTTTCACCCTTTTCTTCTGATGTTACTGGCTCCCTTCCCTGCTCCAACTGTGGGAGCGTAACTCAGGCCTCATCAACCGGAGCCTTGTAGTTCCCTGGTCACAGTGATTGGTTTGGGGATCAAGCCACACCTGAAATTATATGCGTAAGCTCTTTGGTCATGTGATCCGATATGTTCTGCATTTACTCCAGGAAATTGGAGAGCCCTGGCGTGCTGATGATTCATCCACACAACACCCAGTCCTTGAAAGGTGTGCCTGGGTGAGGCAGCTGCCGAGAACGCAGGGACCCAACATCCGGCCCCCAGCTGTGCGTACAGCAGCTGTGACTGGGACTTGCAGGAAGTGAAGAGGCACTCAGAAGACATTGTTGGGGGAGTGGGGAGCCCCTTTTCCTCCTTCGCCTCATTGTCGCTGTGGATGGACATAACTTTCTTCCAGGAATCATTTTCACTATGAAACGTCCACGAGGACAACAATTCTACCTTTCCTTTTGCCCTTGCATTCCCATCATTTAGTGCCTGGCAGTACAACTGGGGCTCAGCAAATACTGCTTTATACGGATAGAGTCCCCGGGTGGTGCAAAATAGTTAATGCACTCAGCTGCTAACTTGGAAGTCCATCCAGCAACGCCTTGGAAGACAGATCTGAAGAGACTTCCACTGAATTCTCTATAGAGTTCTACTCTGACAGCTATGGGACTGCTATGAGTTGGAATGAACTCTAAGGCAGCTGATTTGGTTTCTATATAGGGATGAACTTCACTGTAGTGGGAAAATCTGGGGCCATAGTGTTTAAGAGTTGGCTGCTTACCAGAAGGTGGGCAATTTGAATCCACCAGGTGCTCCCTGGAAACGCTACAGGGCAGTTCTACTGTCTCCTGTAGGATACCTGTGAGTTACCATCTATTGCACCGCAAGTTTTTGGGGAAACCCTGCTGGTGTAGCGGTTAAATGCTACCACTGCTAACCAAAAGGTCAGAAGATCGAAACTACCAGGTGCTCCTTGGAAACTCTGTGGGGCAATTAGGGTCCCTATGTGTCAGAATCATCTGAAAAGCAGGGATCTGGCTTTTTGGTGGGGAGGGGGCTGGAAGTGGGAAGGGCAAACGGAAGATATCTAACTCCACCACACGGTGGCAGCACGATCCTGGCCAATCTGAAGTTTTCCTAGCACTCCAGCCACCCACTGAAACTCAGGAGGACAATCTGGGGAAATTGTCCGCCATGGGGCATTTTCGACTTTCCATCCCTCCACATCCGTCTAGGAAACCCTGATGGTGTAGTGGGTTAAGTGCTACGTCTGCTAACCAAAAGGTCAGCAGTTCAGATCCACCAGGCCTTCCTTGGAAATTCTATGGGGCAGTTCTACCCTGACCTGTAGGGTCACTATGAGTTGGACCTGGCAATGGGTTTGGTTCGGTATATCAGTCTAAAAACTTACACAGCGTGAATACCAGCTCATGTGTAGGGTTTTAGATGGAAACTATCCCTACTAAGCCTCAATTTTTTCTCTTTATTACAGACACATGAATATTCTTTCTATATATTAGGCTTATTTCCCCAAAAACTTATTTCCCCAAAAACTGGCTATAAAACAGTTAAAAAGAAAAGATGTCAAGTGTTCCAAAATGAAATGCATGGGATACTTTGAAAGGTGAGCAGAGAGAAGATGTTTACAGAGGAATGGCGCTGGGGCTGGAGTGTCTGGGCGTCCACCTGCTGAATCACTGGTACGTATTGATCAATGACTACAAGTCCCACCACGTCGCCAGGCATAAATGGGGATGGAAAACAAACATCACACACCCCTTGCCACAAATTGGGACTGTAATAACAATAACAGCAACAATAATAAAACACAATTGCGGACTCCTTTGTTCATTATACATTGCCTCATGTTTGGGAAGACAAAGCGCATGTATAAACCACATGGAGATGAAGTGCTAAATTCAGGCATTTCACACAGTTAAAAACTCTGATAGTGGTGTAGAACAGGGAAAACAGCAAAGACTTGGAGAAAGCAGACCTGAGCTCCAATCGTGTTCAGAGTCCTAGCCACCCAGCCTCTCTGAGTGCCTGGCTTCAGTGCCCAGTGCCATCAGGAAAATGACTGGTACTGGAGTCATGTTTGCTGGATAAATAAATCCATTTGTAAAGTGAGAATGATGGCAATAAAGTTGGCCTCTGTGATTGTAAGGATTAAATGTGATAATGAATTCCAATGGTCTTTGTAATTTGCAAAACGTTGTGATGGGTTGTGTATCACTGTTTAAGTCTAATCATATGGTCAAACAATAACAGAGCCTGAAGTAGCAACAGAGGGTTCATAGTTTGCTGGAGACCCTAGGGAAGACGTCTTAGAGGTGAGGGTGGGAGATGAAGTTCCGAAGTGCTCTTCATCACTGCAGCAAATCACAGCCAGCGGGCACCCGGCAGAAAATAGGAACATGTGTCGCTCTTGCCATTACTGAAGGCAGACACATCTTCTGATCTGGTAGCATGTCCAAAGGCCAGAAACTCTTCTCTGGGGCCTGGGCCTTGTCCACAGGGCCTACAGTGGTTTTTCCTCCAAATTAGATCTAATCGTATTTCTCTTAGGGTCTCTTCCACTCCCACCTTACACATATTAGCATCCAGAGAAGAAGGGTTCTCAGTCTATTCAGAATCTTATTATGGCCTCCATAATTATTATAGTTATGACTATGACAATCATTATAAGGGAAATCATCCAAATGTAGTAAAGCAGAGTTATGAGCGGCCTCTAGCTCTGAGTGAACTTAAGAGGCCAGCAAATAGAAGAAGCATCAACAGCTCAATCTGGGGCCTCTTCCAAGGGCAGGGAGAAACCTGACGTGTGCAGCACAGTGATAATATTGTAGTCAGAAAAAGCCCTCCCCTCCTTCATCTAGACCAAACATTGTCTATTGTCCTTCTTAGTATCTCTGGGTCCCTCATCCTCTAGCTCAGGAACTCTTTGCCTCTTGCCTGGAGTACTCAGCAGCCCATCACCTACCGTCTAGACCCTCTACCATCACCCTAAAAGGATCTTCTCCCAGAGAGATGTGATCACATCGCTGCTCTGTTGAAAATGAATGGGATCTTTTAATTGCTTGGAAAGTCCATTTAGAAGTCATTCTCATGACTCAAAAACTTTGGTGCGCTGCCCACTATCTTTCCCTGTTATAAAACCCACAGACGACAGACAGTGCGCCTGCTAGCATGCACCCTCTTACGTGTCTGGTGCTCCCCACTTCAGATTTGTATGCTCTTAGCCTGTTTGGAAGGCTTACCAGCCTTACCATCTGCCTTTCAAAGTCTTTCAAATTCCTGGCTCAGACCACGTCTTCCAAAATCCTTTCCCGTGAACTGAATTGGGATTATTCTGACTTCCACCTCGCCAAAGTATTTTACCTGTATTCAGAGTTCCCTACTTAGTATCTGAGCTACTAAGATCACACTGCTGGTTCCCATGTGCTACAGTCCCCTGGGGGTCAGAGTCTGCACCTGAGTCACCTCCTGTCTCAGTATTAAATACCAGCAACTGGTAGAAGTTCAATGAGTTGAGTTGAAAAGTTCAGTGGTGAGTTGAAAGCATATCTCGTCAATTCCTTTGATTTGTCCTTGCAGTGACCCTGTGAGGTGATGCATCGGTTTGATGACCATGAGCTCTGCCTGCCCATGGGCAAACACAGGCCAAATGACAGTTCCTGGGTAAACCCCATGGTGACAGAGCCGTGTATAGAGTCAAGCTCAGTACAAAAGAAGCAAAGGCAGGCCCACACAGGGTGGTGGCACACTCTGTGCTGGGGAAACACCTGCAATGACTCAAAGAAGTCATAGTGATGTCACATAGCGATTAAGAATTCAGACCCTGTGCCTGGAAACCGGTGCCGTCACTTCTACCTGGTGATCCTGAGGAAGTTTCTTGACCTCTCCAAATCTCAACCTCCATATTTGTGAGTAGTAACAGTACCCTCATGGGACTGTACAAGGTAAATTAGATAATTTATGTACATCAACTATCTAGCATCGAGTCAGGCACATATGAACACATAAGAGCTTTGTTGTTGTTAAATTAGCACTAAGAACATTGAAAAACACGGACTCAGGTTTCTCCTTTGTGCCTGGGAACAGTGGTGAGGAGTCCAAAGAGCCATCTCAGGAATGAGGAGGAGAAGAAGAGGTTGGAAAAACATCCCCTGGATGTCTTAGCACATTCCCAGGATACCAGGCCACCCATCAGCATTTCCCAAGCAACAAGTTACTATGTCTGCCTCCCCCATGCCCTGGGAAAGCGCGCAAGGGGAGCTTCTTCCATGAGCACTGTCTCCTGCTCCCAGATCCAGCTGTGACCATAACTAGCTCTTTCATACTCCAAGAACCAGATACTAGCCTTGTTAGATGCAGCCCTGTAGATATCTTCATGTACGTGGAAGATGAAAGTAGCTTACAGGGAAAGAGTGAGAGTGCGTGCACGGAAGAGATGCTTTGTTGCTGCTTTGAACCTCAGCCAAGTATTAAAGGTGAATCTAGGCACTCAGGTGGCAGGAAAAAGACAATGAGAAAACAGGAAGATTCAGCAGAGACAGGAAATAGGACAGGCCTGCTTCACAGGCAGCCACTGAAAAGGTTTAAGAGTTCAGACCTGGAGTCCACTTGCCTGGGTCCCCATTTGTGCCCCATGACTTCTTAAATGCACATGTTTGGACATGTTATTTAAGCCTTTGGTGATTCCCTTCTTCATCTGTAAAGGGAAAATACTAATCGTCTCTGTATTGTAGATCTGTCATGAGGACTGTATGGTATAAGGCACATGAAGGGCTTAGCATGCTGCGTCACACACAGTAACAGCTCCCTCGGTTAGCAGGATGGGTGGTGATGGTGACACGGGGTGATGGCGACGTGGCGGTAGTTAGAATCTGTCAAAGACTGAGCGAATAATTTTTTCTCATTTCACAAGTGGGTAAACTCAGACTCAGAAAATACAAGTGTTTTTCTCAAAGTCATAGAGTCGGTATATCTGCTAGCTCAAGTTCTCAACCCATTCAACCCATCGAAGCTCTCAACCCATTCAACACTAACCATCCTGCTCCCCCCAGATTTGACTTCAACTGAGGCTATTTAATCATAGAAAGTCTTATTACAAGAGACAGATACGAGTAACAGTAGGAGGCTCCACAGAAAGAGCTATAAATCTGTAGGTTTGGGCAAAAACCAAGCCAATCCACTTCTTTTGAGTCAATTCCAACTCACAGCGACCCTGTAGGACACAGTAGAACTGCTCATAAGCTGCACAAGGCTGTTAATCTTTACACAAGTGGACTGCCATATCTTCTTCCCACAGAGCAACTGGTGGGTTTGAACTGCTGACCTCTTGGTTCATAGCCAAGCACTTTTAACCACTGTGTATCGAGGACTCCTTTGGGCAACACAGACAGGGCTATTTCAAGAGGGTCTGGGGTGTAGAAAAAGCTCCTCTAGGATCCCTTCCCACTGACTGTCATCCTTCTCCGGGTGAAATCAGCTCAATAGAAACACTAAGACTGCGTTGACGAACAGACTCAAAGGTCAAATGTCAGAAGCAGCAGCTGGTGCACACTGGGGCTAAGAGGAAGGGGTGAACCCAACAGTTACAAACAACCTGAGGGAATTACAAGCTGTGACACTCATTACCCTTTAGCTATTATTGCAATGTCAGTGGAAGCTTGCGTTTGACTTGTCACTGCTGTGTCACCAGCACCTAGCATGATGGCTTTACAGGTACTCTATGGATACATGTTGCAGGAATGACTAGAAGCCACCGTCATTCAGATGGAGCTCAGCAACACCTGTTGACAACCACTTTCTCCTTTGACCCTGATGGCTGTGCTGAGAACTCATGTCAGCACGTGTTGTTACCCGCAGTGACACCCTAGGCTCTTCCAAAGGTATCTGGCTGATTAGCAGTAACACAAAGCTTCTCAGCAGAACTCCTACGAGCTTTCCACGATGCCATACTCGGGCGCAGAGGCCCAGGAAAATGGGAGGTGCTGCCCGGTGCATTTTGAGACTAGGCCCCAGGTCTGCTTTTGCCTCATTCTGCATAAGCATCCCATGTAGCATCTTGCACAAGTTTCTTTGAACATGAAAAACCAAGGCTTCAAATTGGTTCTTTCCCTGCTGAGAATTTGCATTTCCACTCCCAGATATACTAAATCAGAACTGACGGCTCAACAAGATCCCTGGGTAATCCTCATGTGTAATAAATTTTGGGAACCACTGTTTTACTGATGATTCTTGGACTCAGTCCCTAACCAGCTACGTTCACATCACCTGGAAACTTCTCAGTAGGGGTTCCAGGCTGAACGAACTAGTTGGAAGCCTGCAAAGAACAGCTGAAACATTTTCAAAACAACGGTGCCTTTCAAGTGAGAAGAGCCGGATTCTAGAACCAACCTGGCTCCCTTCTAGCTGGGAGTCCCAGAGTAGTTAGGACACATTGCTATGCCTCAATTTCCATATCCGCCTCTTGGGTGCAGTCAAATAGACCAAACAAAGGTGTGAATGTGGAAGAACCTTGGTAGTAGCAGGCACGTTACTTGCTCCAGAAAAACCGTTCTGAAGAATAAATAAGAAAATATATGCCCAGGGCTCATCGCTGAGCCCGAGAGTCAAGAAACAATCCTTCTACAGTAATTTTCTTTACATACCTTCATACCTGGTGTAATCCTAGTCTAGCTTCTTTGGACTGGCAGTTCCCCCTCTCCACCCACAGAGCCCTCCTCCTCTCCCACTCCCTGACAACTACCCACTGAATCTCTGCTGTCATCTAGTTCCTCAACCACTCGGGCCTCCCCTGGCTCATCCACTAGGCTTGACTGTTGTCCAGTCTGTGTCCCAAAGTCAGGCCCCACTGCTGCCCTCCCTGACTCCAATCAAATTCCCATTCAGTGCATCAAAACACCCCTTGGATCCCACCACAACCTCGCTATCTGCTATTCCCGTCCACACCTCTTCATGGACAGTGATACCTATAAAAACCACTAGGTCAGCTGAAGGTCCCTGTCACCCCCATTCTGTCTCTCTCTGCAGCCAAGTCCACGCTGCTATGAGGCAAAGACCTACTCAGCTATCCAAATTCTTCCTCAGCCTTCTAGAGTCCCTGATTCAACCCTCACCTTCCTTTTTAACAGGCAACTTTGCCTCTGTTGTTCTGACAGGTCAGGCCTCCTGAGATGAGTGTCTCTCCTCTCTCCATGTTGTCAGAACTCACCGGACAACAGGTGCGGCTGGGGCAGTGGAGAAGTATGGACTGAGAGGCCCTGGGACTGATGCATGGCACGGTGCAGCAGAAGTGCACTTGCTATATGCCTGGTGACCCACTCCCCAGGGGGTGAGAGAGGGCAAACGGAACTGACATGTTACATCTGCTAAGTAAATATTCATTCATTTATGCCTAGAGTTGACATTTAATAAATATTCTTTACTATTTCAAAGCTACTATAAGAATGCCTGTTCCCAGGATCAAAGTGTCCATATCTCAGCCAACTTTTGTACCCTGTCCTAGCTCTACAGTGCGGAAACATAAACACCACAAATGGGCAGTTTAAAGAACAGATACGACTTTTGCCACAGTGCGGGACACTGAAGGTCCAAATCGGGGCCCGGCAGTATTCATGTCTCTCCTGGTTTCTGGTGTCTCCAGAGACCCTTAGCGTGCCTTTACTTGTAGGCTGTCCTTGTGTGGCGTGTCCTCCCCCTCTGTGGGCATGTCTGTGTGAAGTCTGCTCTTTTGGGAATTCAGAAGTGATTAGATTTAGAATCCATTCTACTCAATTGGGTCTGATTTAACTAATAAAATAAAGAAAATTTTATTTACAAACAGGATTATATCCATACATATAGGGGTTAGGAACATAATGCTTTAGGGAAACACAATTTAATTCATAACAAAGACTCCATGTCTAGGAAGAACTTAAAGAGGGGAAGACTTACCCAACTCTTGTAGTCCAAGATAATGATGCTGGGCATAACCAATAACTCCTGCGAAGTCTGGTCCATCCACTTGTGCAGGAGAGGACTCTGGGCTAGTTCAACTGATGGATTTCTCTTAAAGAAAAAAGTGTATCAGAGGAGTCCTGGGGAATGGGAAGGGAAGGGCATGGTCTGATTCTTATAAATCATGTGTTCTCAGAGGTTCTGACATCCAAGACCAGTACCAGCCAGGATGTCGGTTTTGCAGGTCTGACAGCCTTTTAGGATGCATCGGTGCCCATTGTCAGCAGGCATCCAGCTGCAGCACAGCTCATCTGTAGAAGTTCTCAGAGTTGGGACACAAAGCATGCTAGTGGAATGACCCGGTGCACAAGATAACTTGGGGGTCAGTAGAGGGCTTGTGGGGGCAGTAAAAGGTGTCCAGGACAGGTGTCTGGGGACCAGCTTCTCATCTGGGCTCTGCAGCTAACCACATGTGAAACCCACTGCCGTTGAGTCGCGTCCGACTCACAGTGACCCTGGAGGTTAGAGTAGAGCTACCCCATACAGTTTCCAAGGTGTGCCTGGAGGATTTAAACAGCTGACCTTTTGTTTAGCAGACGTAGCACTTAACCCACTATGCCACCAAGGTTTCCTACCACACGTAAGGAGGGGTGTAATATTTCTACCCATGAGGCGTCAGTGTGAAACTTGGGATTCAGCCTCAGTGACTAGATTCTCAAGTTTTGGAGAGCACCAGAATCCCTGGAGGGCTTGTTAAACACAGATGGCCAGACCCACCCCCAGGTTCTAATTCAGCAGGTCAAGGGCAGGGTCTGAAATGCAGCATTTCTCACATTTTCCTGGGCGACACTGGTGCTACTGGCCCAGAAGCCGCACTGAGAACCACTGGTCTAAATGACAGCTACAGCTGCTTCTACCTGTAGTAGTTTAGGACTCAATTTCTAAGAAGCAGCATAATGTGGGAAGAAGGTACTAAAGAAGAAAAGAGAATTTTAAAACAAATCCCATACCCTTTGCTGCTGAGTCAATTCTGACTCCACTTCCAACACTTCCCTTAGCCATGCAAACAGCTTAGAGCAGAGCCACTGCCCAGGGTTTAGCAGAAGTCAGGCTGCAGGCCTCACGGACCTGCCCTCTTCTTCCTTCTGTGAGCACGGGTTCTTTTCTCTTGATTCGTGCTGGGTTCTCCATCAGAGCATATTTCATGATGCCAGCTGCTGAAGTCAATAAGGAAATACTTCATGTGAAAGTACTTAGAAAATATGAAAGATAAGGCAGGGGGTTTATTTTTAACATATGTTTTATGTTTTCTGCTTTACCTCCTTCAAAAGCAGATTTAAATGGTAAATGATGATTACAATAAAAGACAGATAAAGATGATGGGAGAGAGTTGAATGGGATGGCACTGAGCTGATTGAAATTAAGTAAGAGTTTCATTAACCCCATTTACGGTAACCAACGCTGAATGAACGTGGGGAGGGAAGTCAGGTGACGCCACAGATGGATACAGCGTGGTCCCCCCAACAGCTCAGGAAGTGGCAGCAGCAGGGATGTGGATGTGCCATGGACAACAAACATTCCCCTTGAGAGGAGCCAACATCCATCTTCAGGCATCTCCTTTCACAGCCAGCTGGCCAAAAGGCCATGGGGCCTGTGGGCCTGAGTGTCCAGATCTCAGAAGCCTGGGCCCTGGCAATGCTCTTTCTACCATCTCGTGGTATTTCTATTGTCTCAAGACCAAGAACAGGAGAAGACTCTGGTTCAAACCATTTTTATTTTGATTCTGTCCATTCTGGTTCAGCTGCTCCTTCCTGCCATCGACCCTATGATTCCCACAAGCATACTGATCTACATGGGCTGAAAGTCTTCGTTAATGTAGTCTAAGCAAGAGTTCTTAGACGGTGCGAACAGCTTACCTGCTGAACTACTTACTGATGGAAAGTTTGGAGGTTCAGAGTCCACCCAGAGGCACCTCTGAAGAAAGCATGGCGATCTACTTCCAAAACTTCAGCTACCAGAAACACTATGGCATGTGCCTCTACTCAGACACACATAGGGTCACCCTGAGTTTGAGTGGGACCAACAGCACCTGGTTGCGGGGATGCCCACGAGCAAGCACTTTAGACCCGAGAACACACAGGCCAGTGTAGGCCCTTGTGCCTTCGGAGTCTTGTGCTGGCCTCCTTGCTCTCCCCACAAGGGGAGACCTTTGAGTCACCAGGGAGGCACGTCCAGCCGGAACCTCCTCCTTTCCAGACCAACTTCAGTGCAGTTCTCCTCCGTCTGCACACATCCAGGTTCACCCTCTGGAATGGTCAACAGGGATTTGGGGGGGCAGTGAAGTGGTTAGGACAGAGCTATGAGGTCCTGTGTGTGAAAACCCTCATGGTTCACGTCAGAAATGGAGGCAAGAGCACAGGGTAGAACACAGACCTGGGTTTGTTCTCCTGTTACAAGTCCTGAAAACACTCAGGCCTACCTATAAATCTGGGTTAAGTGCCAGCTTCCCAAAGGGATTGTTTTCTGTTTGCATTGGAAAGTGACTAAGAGAGGTAAAGCAAGCCAGAGCTCTTGCTAGTCTCAGAGTCTAAGTCCAGGTCTGGGTGGAGGAGGCCAGCCAGGAGGATATACGATCCCACAGTCCCCACGGAGGCCCCAGCACTGTTGGAGGAATTGCCTAGGACCATGAAGAGCCCTTCTAAGAAGGTCAGCTGCTCTCTTCTCCAGAGTTGTTACAAGCCAAGATCCCAGTTCCTCTTGAGAACATCATTAAGTGGCCAGTGGGCCAGGGTGGCGCCAGGCAGCCCTCAACAACTTCATGACCTTCTGTTGACCTCTGTACAGGGACAGGTTAGTCAGAAACTCGGGTTGGCCCACTGGGCGGTGTGGCATGGAAATAGACCTGAGACAGCAAGGACCTGTTTTCTGGGGACGTCACTGAAATCTGAATGCACTGGACCATGGAAATTTTAATGATTGGACAAATACGAGTTTTGTATTCAGAATTTAAAAAAAAAAAGCTAAATTACTGCTAAATGGAAGAGATCTCAATTGATTAGACCATTGAAAACTCAGTGTCAACATACCACAAGCTTATATGGAGCCAATGGCTGCTTAAAAAGATAAAAACTAATGTAATATTAGATTACATCAATAGAAGTATAGGATTCAGAACAGAGGAGGTGAAAATGGGTCAGGTCAATACTGCATGTTTTGTGTTCTGTCCTAAGTACTCCATTTAAAGAAACCATAATTACAAACTGGAATGTCCTCCAGTAAGTAGAAAATCATGCTGAGGAGCTTGGAAAACAGCTCTTGAAGAATTTATAAGATGTTTAGTGCTTGGCCAAGAGAAGATGGAAATCCTATAGATTTGAGAGCTACTTTCAAATACTCAAGTGGTTATATGTGAGAGCGGAATCTGGGTATTATAATGGGTTCTAAGAAATATACCCTACTGCTAGAAACTGACATGGGCTTTGGGGGAACAACATGTCCTCGGTGTTGTTACCAGGTGCTGTCAAGTTGGTTCCAGTTCATTGCAACCCTACGTACAACAGAATGAAAGACTGTGTGGTCCCGAGTTTTACCCACTGTCATTTCAGTGCTTGAACCCATTTTTGCAGTCCCTGTGTCAAAGCATCTCATTGAGAGTCTTCCTCTTTTTCACTGACCCTCTACCAAGTATGATGCCCTTCTCCAAGGACTGGTCTCTCCTGACATCATGTTCAAATCCTGTGAGATGTAGTCTTGCTATCCTTTCTTCTAAGGAATATTACGGCTGCACTTCTTTCAAGACAAATCTGTTCACTCTTTCGGCAGTCCGTAGGATTTTCAGTGTTCCTCACCAATACCACAACTCAGAGGTATTAATTCTTCTTTGGCCTTCCTTATTTATTGTCCAGCTTCCGCATACACACGTAGCAACTGAAAACACCAATGCTTGGGTCAGCAACACTTTAGTCTTCAAGGTGACATCTTTGTTTTTTAACACTTTAAAGAAGTCTTTCGCAGCAGATTTTCCCAGTGCTATGTGTCCTTTGATTTCTTGGCTGCTGCTTCTATGGGTATTGTTGATCTGGGTAAAATGAAACCCTTGACAATGTCAAGCTTTTCTCCATTTAATCACGATATTGCCTACTGGTTCAGTTGTGAAATTTTTTGTTTTCTTTACATGGAGATGTAATCCATACTGAGAACTGTGTTCTTTGATATTCAGTAGCAAGTGCTTCAAGCCTTCTTCTCTTTCAGCAAGCAAACTTGTATCATCTGCATAATGCAGATTGTTAATGAGTCTTCCTCCAATTCTTATACCTCTTTCTTCTTCATGGAGTCCATCTTCTCAGAGTATTTACTAAGCATACAGATTTGAATAAGTGGTAAAGGGAAGCAACTCTGACATATACCTTTCCTAACTTTAGATCACCTAATATCCCCTGGTTCAGTTCCATTGACTGCCTCTTGATCTGTGTAACAGGTTCCTCATGAATACAATTAAATGCTCCTGTATTCCCATTCTTCTCAATGTTATTCGTAATTTGTTATGATCCACACAGTTGAATGCCTTTGCGTAATCAATAAAACACAAAGGCCCTCTGTATTAAGTTCTTAAAAGTTCACTGCATTTTTGGTCCAGGAATTTTATTGCTAGGAAATTATCTCAAAGAAGTAATCAGAATGTGATAAAGTTTTTCCAACAACAACGTTTACTGCAGTGTTATTTATAATATTAAAAAATTAGAAACAACCTACTTGTCCAATACTAAGAAAATGGTTACAAACATTGTGATATATTCTTGCCACAGAAAATTTTGCAGCCATTAAAAGTATGTCTCAAAGATTATTTAAAGACATGGAAAATGCTCAGTTGGAGACAAAATGTATCTTCAATATAATCCCAATTTTATAAACATATACATGCCCAGACATGCAAAAACAAGAGAAGTGCTAACAGTATTTCCATTTCATGGGATAAGTATCAATGATTTTTTTTCATAACCATTTTCCCATACTTTAAAGTTTTCTACAACATGTATATATCCTTTTTATATGCAGAAAAATTATTTAGAAATATTTAAAGAATAGTTATCTGCTGCATGGGTGTCAGCTTTAGGGATTATCTGGTGATCTAAGCTTCCCAGCAAGGCAGGTGGAAGTTCTCATAATTGAGAACCTCCAGGTCTGCATTGGGCGGGAAGGCGAGGAAGAGGCCTGCTGATCACGGGAATCGATGGTAAGAAAAGGAAAAATACCAAAAGATCAGTCTTACTGCTCTAAATCTGAGCTTTAGAGTCAAAATAACTCTTGCAAGGACCCAACATGGAGCCGGAGCTGGAGATGGAGATTGTCTTAGTCACTGGATACTGCTCTAACGGAAAATACCATGAGTGGAAGGTTTCATGTAGAGAAGCTTTTATTGTCTCAGTCCGGTCAGCCACAAATCCATTTACAAATTGTAAGTCCATTCAGTAGGAGAATTTATCACAGTCCAGTAAGCTAAGTCCACATCCAGTGAGAGCATCTCGGCAGAGGAACCTTGGGTCCAAAGGACGTCCTGTGCTCTCGGTGCTTCTCTCTCGGTGGTATGAGGTTCCCAACTTCCTTAGCTCACTTCTCTCCCTTATACTCCACAAGCTTGTAGCTTGGGTCCTGCCTCACTAACACAACTGCAAACCATTCTTCATCATCAGTATCACAGAGGCAGGATTCACAACACATGGGAGGAAGGGCACCATGTTGGAACACCAAACCAATTCAAATCAACACATACATTTTTGGGGGGACACAGTTCAATCCATGACGAGGACGGGGACGGGGACGGGGACCCAAGTCTTCCTGCCTCGTAAGATCAAATTTGAAACTATCTTCTCCCTGTGCAGGAGCCAGGCCGGTTGTTGTGACTGTTTGTATGTCTAGCCTGTATCTCCTCTTGAGATCAAGAAGCGGGTAGGAAAGCCTTACAATTTTCTACAGTTTTCTCCTGACAGACTTGCTAAGCCTTGGGGCAAAGACCTCTGTGGGGTAGAGTTGTCAGGGAGTGTCTGGAAGATAGCTGGATTCTCAGACTGCAGGGTCCTTTGGTTGTTCTGCATCCTCTGGCCACCTGTTATGTGAGTCAACACTCCAGCTAATGGACTCCATTTTTAAGCCTGTGGAACAGAGCTCCCACCTATCCCTGAAGCCTAACACGATGGCCAGAGGCAATTCAACCATCCAAGTGCATATCTTTTATTCTCCCCCTGCTTTTGCTGTCAGGTTCATCTGCAGCTGTTTTGCTAAGGTGTCAAAGGACATATAATTCAGCTTCCTTTCAAAGATGACAATACCGAGAGACAGGGGTTAATCTGGGGATACCATTAAGAGCTCCAGACACCGATACGTCTGCCTCTCACTAAGATTTTATACTCTAGAGAGTTAGCTGAGTAAATTAGTTCTTGTTTGGATAAGGGGCCTTCAATGGTACCAGAAAAGAAAAACAGTCCCCAAAAAACACTAACAGTTCTTAGAAACTTTTGAGTATGAAGTCATTCCTGACCTGTGCTTGTGCTCTTCACCCTCCCATCTTCACTGGGCCTACATATACATACACACATGCATATGCACATGCACACACACACATTTTCTTGGAGGTCTCTGAGCAACAACAAGTTTGAGTAGACTCTTGCCAATAAAGCCCAGAAGCATAGTTCTGTTCAAGAAGGTCTTGGCCAAATGTGGTGAAAGAATGTCTTCAGGAGATGGAATCCACCAGTAGCATCTCCTGTTGCCCCAAGGGCAAGATGAGTTTTCAGACTCCAGGCCAGCAAGGAATGTAGCTCTGAGTACCTGTTACTTGCAGAATCTGTCAAGAAACAACATTTTCTCCCTTCTCGTAACTGTGTGTAGAGGGGATGAGAGGGAATAGTACACTTCTTGCTTTCTGATTTCCAGGAGTTTTAAATATCCTTTGTTTTTCTTCAGATAAGCTGTATTTTCAAATCCTGTCCCACCTAAAATACTCTCTAAGAAAATAAAATCTTTGGCTGTAAGTATACATTTATAGCCACTAGAAATGCCCCACCAGACCACTTCATCCAACTCAGGTTCATGCCTCAGACAAGAAACACTTCATTGCCATCCTGGGAAACACCTTCTTCAGAAAATCTAAATATTCCCAGAGAAACTCTAATAGCCCATTAGAGGTCCCAGGCTGTGGTCTTGAGTAACTCATTTGACATCGCTGTCATTTTGTTGCTCAGTACGAAAAGGGTGCTATCTCCAGGTTGCCTCCAGTTTGGAATCGCATGATTCAGCTGATGACAAATTAATCTAGACCAAAAGCTGGTGAACTACAACCTGTGTGTCCACTCAAACCACAGCCTGTGATTGTAAATTAAGTTTTATTGGAACACAGCCACACGTATTTGTTCACATATTGTCTAGAGCTGCTTTTATGTTACCATGGCAGAACTGAGTCATTTTGACAGAGACTATATGGCCCACAAAGCCAGTTCAGTTCCTACTCTTTTACAGAAAAAGTTTTTTGACTCTCAGTCTAGACCATTCGCAACAGAGGTAGCTTGAATCAGACAATGAGAACAGGCATTCTGTAGGGAGCGCAGAGCAATACACTCACAGGCCAGAAACCTACTTATATTTTCAGCCCATGCCATCTCTTGGGATCACACAGCAGGGAGAAAACTTATGGAACGTGTTAAGTAGAACTTCCCTGTCGTCCTAAAACTACTGCTTCTAAGCTTCAGTGAGTACCCTGTTGGCAGATGCACTCGTCTCCTCCCTCTCCATTTCCCGTGGTGTCCTATAGACTTCGTATCACATCCCACCCTGCTCACTCTTGCTGTTTCCAGACTTTACCATTACTTTTTTAGAAGTCTATCCTCAAGCAGAAGTTTTAATTGCTCCTCTCTGGACCATGTCCAGGTTCATTATGGCCTTCCTCAAGAGCCTGTGACCAGAACTGCACTCTTTCAGGAGCCAACTGCAGTTCCAAGCAAGTAGAACAGTTTTGGCAGTGGGGCTGGGCTGGAATCCTGACTCTTACACCTCTCCACTCTGTGAGTCAAGTAACAGTCCCTCAGCACCTCCGTTACCTCTAAGGTGGTTGTGTGTACTGGGTCACTGAACTGATAAGACACGGCACTCAGCAATCCCTGCCTTAATGCTCGCTCCAGGAGTAGCGTTTGCTGATGATTCTCTATGTGTGTACATTGTTGTTGTTATTGTTGTTAGCTGACACTATCGGGTCATTCCCCAACTCCTATGTACAACAGAAGGAAACACTGCCTTGATCTAGATTTGCTGTGGTCTGTAGGGTTTTCACTGGCTGACCTTTGGAAGCTGATCGCCTTTCTTCTAGTCCATCTTAGTCAGGAAGCTCTGCTGAAACCTGTTCAGCACCACAGCAACAAGCAAGCCCTCACTGGATGGGTGGTGGCCGCACAGGAGATGCTGCGAATAGAACCTGGGTCTCTCACCTGGAAAGGGAGAATTCTGCCCCTGATCCACCACTGCCTTATTCCCACATCCTTAACATATACATACACATATGCATTTCTATTTCTACTTCCATTTACATTTATTTATGTTTATACTCTCATTGTCTCATAAACACACACATATTTATATGCATCTATTTGTATACAATAATATATGTAAAACCAGCAAAATGTATCTTGTTTCCCAGTGGTACACAGCCTCCTTGTAGCCTTAGCCGTCTTTCTGTACACCCGGGAGCTAGCATGGCAGGTGATGTATCAGAATGCCTGGCTGAAGGGACTTTCAAGGCCACAGCACATCCCAGAAAAACCAGGCCCATTAGAACCTAAAACTATAAATGAGAACTTAGAATTCCTCATGTATGCTTGCAAATTAATGTTTTAAATTAAGCGCATCTCAGGACTCACATTGAAAAGTTACTTAGCAAACATTTATTAAACACCTAAGCTGAGTCAAAGCCCTTTAAGTAGAATGTGTCCTTTGTACCCCTAAGTACAGGTTCACAGCTTGTTAGCTGTTTGGCATTGTGGCTCTGAGAACAAGGGTTAAAGAGACACATAACCCTGGAGTGTCCCCAGCCATTGTCACCTGGAGATAATGTGCCTCTGCAATGTTAATAAAGCCTGGCTGGGATTCACAAGCACCTAATCTATACTGCCACATTTAGGAAATAGAGGACACCCTAACACTCTCGGGGCCCCTACTTCAGCACCCAGCATGCCGTTAACTAGGTTGGGTGGCTTTCCTTCTGGCTATGTGACCTGAGAGGAACTTGCGCACAGCTCACCTGTGCCTGTCCAACAGCCCACACCAAAGATGGAGCAAGCAAAAAATGGGTATTGCTGGAAGAGGTTCATGTACCTAATCTCAGAATTGACCATCTCAAGCAGAGATGGCCCAGGCAATACCACATGAGAGCTGACAGGAGCCCAGAATGTCTGCCTGCCTCATCCTGTGCTTGCCCTGGATTATTCTGGGTGTTTTAAAAGACACAAAAGTTTGCAAAGGTCCCTGTTTGCAGCTCCCATTACCCCTGAGACTGTACCCCTATCTCTAATAGGGATCACACGTTAATGACAGAGACAAGTCCTTGAGAAGATTAAAGGCCTTGTATAATTAAAAAGATAAGAGCAGGCCTGGGAGAAGGAAATTGGGATTCAATTAACACGAGCACTCTCCCCCCGGCCGCTCCCCCGCTATCAAATGTTCTGCTCAGAAGTGGCCTCTCCACTTGCCAGAGAGTGAAAGCCTCAACGGCTCTTATTTATGGCCTGTTTGGAGTTGGACCTGGGGCCTGACTTGGCTGGGAGTTTGTTTACTTAGAGTTCCAGAGGGGAGGGGAGAAGCAACACAAATCCTGCAGGAGGAGGCAACAAGGTGCTTTTGACTCCTTTTCTCTCCCTGTCTCAGTCCCTCTGATCTTCTTGACAGGGGAAGAAAAATACTCAATAGAAGGTCTATTTCCTTCCTCCCTCAGCCTGAGGCTGACACAACAGGCTAAGGGTCACTGCTGAGAAAGCTCTGTGCAGTTATTTGTGTTGGGAAAACCACACCACTTCCCCCTTTCCGTCTTTCTCAGGTTTCTGTGAAGGCAAAAGGAAGATAAGGTTGGAGAAGCAGCTGATCAAATGGCCTGTAGGACTGGACATGTGCCCCAGCCCTCAGGGAACCCTACCTGTGGTGATCTTCCATCCGAAGGGCTAGGAAGGGAGGGGACAGCAGAGTTCTCTCCAGCCTGTGGTAGAAGCTGCAGCACATAGGTCAGGGGTGAACATCATGGCGGGCTCCAGGCGAATGGCGGAAGCTGATACCTTGTCTGGAAGATTTGGCCCTTAAGTTCCTTTAACTTAGAGACCTTTTACTCCACAGCTAAGTAATGGGAGCACTGTCAGTTTGCGGTAGTGTGGTGGCTTTCTGTGTTGCTGTGATGCTGGAAGCTAGGCCACTGATATTTCAAATACTGGCTGGGTCACTCATTACAGATAGGTTTAGGCAGAGCTTCCAAACCAAGATGGATAAAGAAGAAAGGCAGGGAAAGCTAATTCTGAAGATTGACGTTGTTGTTGTTGAGTCCTGTTGATTCTGACTCACAGGGATCCCATTGTGTGAGCAGTAGAACTGCTCCATACGGTTTAAAAATCTGTGATCTTTCAGAAGCCTTCCTAAGGCACCTCTGGGTGGGTTCAAGCTGCCAACCTTTTCGCACTTAACCGTTCGCCTCATCCAGAGACTCCTCTTCCAAAGATTAGCCAATGAAACATTTATGGGTCACAACAGAACCTTGTCAAACTTGCTGGCTTTGGACACGTCGTCTGAAGGAATCAACCAGAGGAAGACATTATGTCTGGCGAAGCAGAGGTCAGTGTGAGCACAGGAGACCGTTGGTGATATGGATTGGCATAATCGCTGCAATAACGAACTGAAGCATGCTAATAATTGTGAGAATGATGTAGGGCCAGGCAGTGATTTGTTCTATTGTAAATAAGGTTGCCATGAGTCAGAATCTTCTGGAAGACAGCTAACAACAACAGCTACAAGTGACAGACGTGGACTTAAAGCCCAGGAACTTAAGGAAATAGAAAGTTGAGATCTATTTAGATGGGCTATGCTTTAAAAGACTGCTTTTGTCAAAAGCTGGTAAAGCCCTTTCTTTCGTAGCTTCTCTAGTCTGTCTTTCCACAAGGGCTCACAGCACTCTTCCTGAGAATGCTGCCACAGGAACATAGTTTCTGGCTTATCTCCAAGGCACTAACTATGTGATATCAGGTTGGTGAGGTCAGTGAAGACCAAGGACAATCATCTGGAGGAAACCAAACCAGGATATCTGGGACCAAGAAGGCAGGAAACAGTACAACATCTCGGAGGTGTGTCAAGATTTGCAGATAAAGCAAAATAATCAGGGTATTAGATACTATTCCAAGCTCAGTTCACCTTCTGCAAGCCCTGTTCAAGGTGATACATTAACTCCACTCAATACGCCACAGGTACCTGGAGTTCAAGATGTTTAAAACCAAACTCCACACTTAATCACCCAACACTGTCTCTTCTTTCTATGTTCCCTATTCCAGAAAAATGAGTCAGTTATGGCTCAGAAAAATCATTACCCCTTCTCAGCCTTAGTTTTTCAGTCCCTGAGAATGGAGGGAACAATGTCAATGCTGTCATCGTGTAGAATTAACAGAATTAAATGGGAGCCCAGAAACAAACACACTTTGAAAAATGTAAAGACACGAGGCAAATTTCCAGAGCATCGTCCTTGACTCTTCCTCTCACTCCCTGTTCTGCTCACCTCCTTATTGACTCTCAAAGCAGGGGCTCTGTCTCAAGTCAAATGAGGAAGAAATGATGTTATTTAAAGGATAACGGGCTACACCTGTGGGCAGGTTGAAGAAATGGAAGCAGCTGGCATGGTAAGAGAACAGCTCTGGGGATGCTCCTTGCCTTTAACGCACAGCCCTTTTCCCAGAACCCTAATGGAGACTGAAACCAAAGTTTCAGGAAATTGAAAATGACAGCAAGAATTTTCAGGCAGATATGACAGGAAAACAGTACACAGCAGACCTGAGGAGGAGCAATTTGAAACAAGCAGGGATATAGTCATAGAGAGAAGACCTTGGCGATCGTCATCTAAGTCCCTCACTTCCCAGAGGCACCCTTTAAACTGAGGGAGCATGTGGTGGGCAGCCTCTAAGATGACCCCCAAGGATCCCCACCTCCTTGAATTCATGCCCTTGTGCAGTCCCCTCCCAGGCTGAATTGGGCTGACCTGTGTAATCAATAGGATATTAAGGAAATTATAGGGCATGACTTCCCGCGTTAGGTCACAAGCACATTAGGGTGTCTGCCTTGTGTTGTTGCATCCCTCACTCGAAGGAAGCCAGCTGTCATATCACGTGAACACTCAAGCAGTCCTACAGAACAGTCTATACAGTAAGGAATTGAGTCTTCCTACTAATAGCAAGGACCTGAGGTCTTCTGCCAACAGCCATATGAATGAAGCATCTTAGACACAGATCCTTTAGGCTGTCAGGTCTTCTCACAACTGCAGCCCAGTCAGTGCCTTGAGAGACTGTGTGAGGCAGAACCACCCAGGTAAGCCACATCCAAATTCCTGACCCCCAAACTGTAAGAAAATACAAATTTGATATTTCAGTTCACTAAGTTTTAGAGCTATTTGCTACACAGAAATAGTTAACTAATACAGTGTACATCATTTCCAGTTGTGTTTTATATTCCCCCAATGCATTCACACTCATCGTCTCAGGTTATCTTTACATTTCCTTGTTCTCTGTCTTACTGGTTGAGAAACTGAGGTTTAGAGAGGTTAAGTGGTCTTCTCAAGTTCACATTGTGAGTGGTGGCAGAGATGGGTGAAGATGCCAAGCATGCTGGCATCTAGTATTTTCTCTTTATACATAAGCCGGCTGCTAGAAGGACCCAGCTACATCACTGGCCATGTCTAGCATCCTCTCAGTTTTGCAAGAAAGGCTTGTTGAATGCTCTAGGCACAGATGAGGGCAGTATCACAGATGGACTGAAGAGTTATCTCCTCTTTGGCACCTTCTGCCAAACTATTCTGAGTATGCCCAGCCATCATTCAACAAGCCTCATTTGAGTGCCTGCTATCTGACAAGTGTCAACGGAACCATGTCTATAGGATGTGTTTCCTGAGGCACAGTTCAATAGAAAGCCAGGGGGTGAAAAGAAAAGAGAAAAGAAAAAATAAGAAAGCTATAACATTTGAGCTTGAAATGTCACAGGGAGCCAAGGAAGCTGTCTGATGGATTGCCCTGTCATCTCCAAGCCAAAAGAAAAAAAAAATTTAGATCCATCAATTTGTTCCTGCCCTTTTAATCCAAAAAATATTTTACAGCATCAGAAGGCAAAGAAATTATTTTCTTACACATTCAACTCTCTGTATGATTGCTGAGCATATAACCAGAAAGCAGCAAGTGAGAACTACAGGTTGTTCAAGTGTCTGCACATTTGAATGACCCAGATTACATGAAATAATATACTCTAACATATATAACAGCATACTTGGTGCCACATATTCATTCATTCATCTTCCACCAAATTACTTAGCTCTACCATAGACAACATAAGGTATAACAGTACACAAGTACTTCAACTGCCCAGCTTATAGCCCTAGTCTACAGGCTCTAGGTTGAGGATAGCTCTGGATCCATGCCTTTCTCTGGCTGGCTTCCTGATGCTGTGGTTGGTAGACCTTTTCTCTAGTATCCTAACCACTTCTTGAGCCACTATCTAGGTTTCCACCATCCACCCCTTGGGTTATATATTTGGCACTTAGCCTCAGGTCCTCTTGAGATATAGCTTTATTTGGCAATTATCCTGCAAGAATCCCCCTTTCTGACAAGAAAAAATGTTGGCTACATGAGGTGTGTGATGAGAAAGGCAAGCACTGTGGGATGGGTTCACAGGAAAGACTTCCCTAAGCCACAAAGGCATGACCATCAAGTCAATTCCAACTCATAGTGATACTATAGGTCAGAGTAGATCTTCCCTATAGAGTTTCCAAGGAGTTCCTGGAGGCTTTGAACTGTTGACCTTTTGGTTGGGAGACAAAGCGCTTAACCACTACACCATCAGGGTTGACTGGTCTTCAAACGTATTCTGCTTTTCTTACCCCCAGCTCTTTACTCACTGCTTTTACTTCCTCTAAGAAATCTTGCCTGATCACCCCAGTCAATGCTATCTCTCCTTTGCCAACCATATTTGGTTCCTCTCTCAGTGATATGCTTTGTATGTGGATTATCCACGTGTAAAAGAAAAAAAAAAAAAACCATTGTCATAGAGTTGATTCTAATTCATAGCAACCCTATAGACAAAATAGAACTGCCTGATAGAGTTTCCAAGGAGTTCCTGGTGGATATGAACTGCTGACCTTTTGCTTAACAGACATAGTAACACTTAAACACTATGCCATCAGGATTTCCAAGTACATCGGTCTTTCCCACCAGATGTCAGTCCCCATAGGACAATGATTATATTCTTGATTATCTCTGTCTCTCTACACAATGAAGCCTTGCTCATAATAGCTAAAACCTGGAAACTACTCAAATGTCCATACAATGAAATACTACTTGGCAATAAGAATGTGCGTTCTGTTAATACATGCAACATGGATGTATCTCAATGGCTTCATGCTAAGTAAAGGAAGCCAGACATAAAAGACCTACTGTCTGTTTATATGAGTTCCAAACCAAGCCAAATTCATTGCTACCAAGTCAATTCTGACTCATAGTCATCCTATAGGACAGAGTAGAATTGCCTCATCAAGTTTCCAAGGAGCACCTGGTAGATTCTCACAGCCATGGCACTCAACCACTGCATCACCAAGGTTTCCACACGCGTTCTAGAAAATCTAAATTGATAGGGAACAGAAAGTAGATTAGTAGCTGCTTAGGACCACAGGTGGTAGGGAGTCGATTGGAGGTACAGGAAGTCCTTGCAAAGTGGTATGAAGGAACTCTGTTAATTAATGGAAATGTCCTAAAATTTGATTGTGGTTGTGGGTACACAAGTATATTCATATCCTAAAACTCATCAAACCATACACTTAAAACATGGATTTTATTGTATGAGATTATATAAGCCTCAAGAAAGCTGGAACAAAGTTGGCCAGATTATGGAAGACTGTGGATGCAATTTAAGGTGTTCATACTTTCTACGACCGACAATGGGAATGCTGAAACATTTGAAGAAGGAAGAAATGGAAGGTATTAGACACAAATTTTATTTTCTGAGTTATGGAATGAAAGAGATAAGATTACAGCCTGAGTGAGGGTGCTAACCAAGAAATCAGAAGTGATCCTGTGTGGGACACAAGGCAACAGCAGAACCAGAGACTCTGATTGTTGCCTAAAGGAGTGAATGTTGAATTTGAGTACCTAGCTTGGTAACCTTGGGGCAAGGTATTGGTGTTGAACAGAGTCAAAACCAGGGTACACATTGAAGTTAGCCTGAGAAAGTGGGTAAAACCAAGGACTGAAATTATACCATGAAAACAGAATTGCAAACTTGAAGAAGGTTAGATATCAAGTGAGTTCCACAAGACATGCCGAATCTTACAGGGTCAAAGAGCAATAACGGCAGCATTAGCAATGAAAGGTATGAGACTCGGTGGGAACAGACCTTTGCTTTTTTTGTATGGGCTTTCCCCTCAGGAAGCCTCTCTGTTGTCTGCCATGTGAAATCTTTAAGAGGGAGCTACAGAATCGGAGAGATGGCTTAGGCCTGGGTGCCAGAGAGCATTGTGCCACCATTGATGGAATGGGGAACCAGAACGGAAGCTGCTCAGGGACTGTGGAGATGGAGGGTGAATGCAGGAAGGAGTCTTTGGTAGCACCCAGTTCTATCTAACCCACAGCATCAGGTGCTCCTGTGTGCTCTCAATACAACTCAGTGTGAATATTACAACAGAAAGTATATCACTGCGTAAAGAGTTGGTTCCATTGCTGGAAAACTCTCTCTACCAAAGATGGTGATGATGGTGATGCTAAAAGCATGAGGTGCAGAATGAAGAGAAGGCAGCAGTTCGAGTCTACTGAGCAGTTTCTTTGTGCATGTCATTCTGCTGAGTATTCTGCCTTATTTAATTCCCAAAACTATATGAGGTAGGTACAACCATTATGTATCATTTTACAGATGATGAAACAACAAAAATGCCATTGCTGTTGAGTCAATTCTGACTCATAGTGACAAAGTTACAGAGAAATGAAATTGCTTGCCAAGAGTCATAGGTGGCAGAGCTGGAATTTGAACCTATGTCATCTGATTGCAGAGACAGTTCTTTTAAAGTCTTCACAAGACTGAACAGTATTATTTGATAGGGATTCCAGACACACCTGCCAGTGATTTCTCATTCTACCGTCTGTAAGGATCCAAATCAGTAGATGGAGATCTTTTTGATGTCCTTTCACCTGTTTTGAGGCAGCAGAATGTTTGTTCCTTCTGAATTTTCTCTTTTGTTGGTTAAGTGTTCCCTCACTTGTCCTACAAGATAAAATATTTTCCTGCTCTCTCACAGTCTGGTCACCCACTGTTGGATATCCCTGAGCAAACCCTGGTGGTATAGTGGGTTCCATGCTATAAATGCTAACCAAAAGGTCAGCAGCTCAAATCCTCCAGGAGCTCCTTGAAAACTCTATGGGGCAGTTCTTCTCTGAACTCTAGGGTTGCTATGAGTCAGACGCAACTCAGTGGCTGTAGGTATAACAATTCTTTTAGAAGATGAGACATAAAAGCAAACCCAATCCTTCAGGTGTGGCTCAACCAGCATATAGATAAAATGGAATGATGCTTTCCTGTTTAGAGTGCTGCAAATGGCAGAAGTCTAAGAAGGCAAGGAGGATACTGAGTCAGAAAAGTAGACAGAAACCAAAGAATTGGTAAATAGTCAGAGAGACTATAGGAAGGACATACTTAACTAAAAACTTTAAAGCCCATAAAAAGTAAGATAGTAAGTGGTTTCAAGAAGCAGAGGAGTGGTTGGCAAGGTTAGATTTTGCAGATGGGTGACAGAGGAGGTAAGTGAGAAGAGATGGCTGGACCTGCTCGTTTAGGTCAGAAATGCAGGAGTTATGGAAAGAGTGGGCAGTGAGCCAGCAGGGTGATGGCTCATTGTTCTGTTCTTTATGACTACTAAAAAGGAAAGCAGAGGACAGTGGTTGGCAAATCAAGTAAAAGCCAGTTTACATGACAGAGAGGTAAGGATAAGAGTATCATGAAGTGACTCTCGTCTCCCGAAAAGGTATGTTGAAGTTTTTACCCGTGGTACCAGTGAACGGGACTTTGTTTCAAAACAGGGTCTTTGAAGATGCTATCAGTTAGCATGAGGTCATGTGAAAGTTAAGGTAGGTCCTAATCTGATGTAAGTACCATCCTTGTAGAAAGAGGAGAGGTGATAGAAACAGACATACAAAGGAAAGACAGCTGTGTAAAGACAGACACAAGGATTGAGGCAATGTATCTACGATCAGACAATGTCAAGGGTTGCCAGGAACCTCCGGTAGCTTGGAAGAAGCTAGGGAGGATCATCCTTACAGCTTTCAGAGACAGCATGACAATGCTGACAACTTGAATTGTGGCTTCTTTCCTACAGATCCGTGAGACAATAGATTTCTGTGGTTTTAAGCCACCTGGTTTGTGGTTCTCTGTTACAGCAGCACCAGGAAAATAGTATAAAACATGTTTGTCAGTACGGAGGGAAAGAGTGAATGGACAGGGCAAGATTTCAGTTGACAGACCCTGTGTAAGACGGAGCGAGTAGGTGAGACAGAAGGTGTCATAGTTAACTACAGCTGTTATAGCATGAAGACTACAAGTGGACAGCTTTAACAAACAGAAATTTATTCTGTCAGAGTCTAGAAATCTCAATTCAGAGTACCAGCTCCCAAGCTAGGCTTTCTTCCTGTCAGTTCTTTTTATGCAAGTTTTTTTTAATTACACGCACACACGCACACACATACACACTCACGTACATACTCATGTGAGCGCGTGCACACACACACACACACGAGATCTGACAATTAAGTTTGCAAACTCACCCTAGAAAAGTGCTGCATACCTCTTCTCTGAATATCACTACAGTCGCCTTCGAAATACTCCCTTTGGGGAGCTACACACTGACACCAGGGCATAGCCCAGCCTTCAAAGCAATTTTGGAACTCTTTTTCTGGGATGACCATCAGAACTGTCATCATATTGCCCTTGATGCCGTGAATGTCATCCAAGCATCTTTCCTTCAATATTTCCTTATCTTTAGGTAAAGAGAAGTCGTTGGGGGCCAGATCAGGTGAGTAGGGAGGATGTTCCAATACAGTTTTTTGTTTACTGGCTAAAGACTTCCTTACAGACGCTACACAACTAAGTTTGTGAACTTGCCACCATGCCACCGTGTGTAATGGCCATTTCAGAAAGAGTTCGAAAATTGCTTTGAAGAGTGGACTAGGCTCTGGCATCAGAAAATAGCTTCCCAAAGGTGACTGTAGCGATATTCAGCAATGAGGTATGTGGCACTTAGAACAGTTGAGTTTGTGGACTGAATTGTCAAACCTCTTATATTTCAGTTGTGCTTTAGGTGAAAGTTTACACCTCAAGTTAATTTCTCATGCAAAAATCTATTTACATGTTGATATGTGACACTAGTTGCAGACCCTACAATGTGACAGCATACTGCCACTTTCCTCCTGGGGTTTTCTGTGTCCATCCAACCAGCTCCCATTCCTTCCTGCCTTCTCCTTCTATTTCTGGATGGAAGCCACTGATTTGGCCTCGTGTTTCTGCTTGAACTAAGAAGCATTACTCTTTATGAGTGTTATTTTATGTTTATAGTCCACTCTGGTCTTTGTTTGAAGAGTGGGCTTTGGGAATGATTTTAGTTCTAGGTTAACAAAGCGTCTGCAACTCATGGCTTTGGGAGTTCTTCCAGTCTCAGTCAGACCATTAAGTCTCATCTCTTCATTCAAATTTGAGCTCTGTGCCACATGCTTCTCCTGTTCTATCAAGGGCTCTCTCTTATGTTTCCTGTCATGGCAGTCACCGGTTGAAGCCAGGCATCGTCTAGCTCTGGTCTCCAGTTGATGGAGTCTCTGTTTATGAGGACTTTTTTCCTTTCAGGCTCATGTTTTCCTTGTGTCTTTGGTGTTCTTTATTCTCCTTTCTCCAAGTGGTTTGGGACTCGGTGATTCATCTTGGACAGCTGCTCACAAGCTTTTAAGACCCAGACCCCACCAACCATAGTGCAATACAGAGCATTTTCTTAATAAGCTTTGTTATGTCTGTTGACCTAGATGCCTCCCAAAACCATGGTCCCCAGACTCCACCCCCAACTATTCCACATTCCTCAAAGTGTTTGGTTGTATTCAAACACTTTGTAAAGAAACTTTTTAGTTTTTGCTTTAGCGCAGTTGTGCTAACTTCCTTTGTATTATGTGTTGTCCTTCCCTTCACCTAGGATAATTCTTGTCTCTCTTGGTGGTCTAAGGTCCTACTAAAGTTGCTCTTTTATTTTTAAAAAGAGATTGAGTCAAGATACAACCTAATCCTGTAGCTTTAGTCCCACCTCAAAAACATAACTGCCTCTAATCCTGCCTCATTAACATCACAGACATTAGGCTTCAGGAGTTCCTCCAGTCTCAGTGAGACCACTAAGTCTCAACTTTTCTTTTGGTTTGGGTTCTGTGCCACATGCTTCTCCTGTTCTGTCAAGGTCTCTCTGTTATGTTCCCTGTCATGGCAGTCATTGGTGGTAGCCAGGCATCATTTATTTCTTTTGGTCTCTAGTTGAGAGTCTCTGTTTATGTGGCCTCTTCACGAGTGTTATTTTAAGTTTATAGTCTACTCTGGTCTTTGCTTGAAAAGTGGGCTTTGGGAATGATTTTAGCTCTAGATTAGCAAAGCGACCAGGATTTATGGCATGTGGGATAATCATATCAGATCACAAAACGGTAGACAGCTACACAGTACTGGAAATCATAGCCTAATCAAGCTGACACACATTTCCGAGAGACACAATTCAATCGGTAGCCTTACATAAGGAAGCACTTTGAGGGTAGAAACAGGAATATCTAAAGGACTGAAAAGAGTTCATACCAACCCTCAAGAGTTACTTTAGCGTGTATAAAGCTTTCTCATGTTCGTTATTCTACTGAATGCTCTTACAATCCTGGAAGGGTAATAGTACCATTTCTAGTTTACATGTAAGACAGAAGAGATTCAAAGAAAAGCCTTAAGAGGCACATGATTTCTAACTTGGAGCCTTTGTTTCTACCCCTCTAACTGCAGTCTATCATGCCATGCCCCAGGGAACTCAGTAATGCACAAACTGAGACCATGTCCCAAAAATGAGAAGTGGGTTGTCGAGAGGGAATGGGGCTGAGGATAGTTAAGAAGACTGATCACACAACAGTAGAAATACAGTCAGAGAAAAATCAGCAGAAAGTTTGCAGCATTGGGAGCAATGACAGAGACAATACAAGTCTGTACGATCCAGAGGAGCTTAGCTCTACTGCCTGTATCCTGACAAACTGCCTTTTCATTCATTCTCCTAAATGTAATGAGTGCCAAAAAGTGTATCAAAGGGATAGTAAATGATCTGGACAGGGGTTGGTGTCACTAGAGACATGGTAAAAGATATGTGGGGACTGACATCTAAGTTTGCAAATGCATCCTAGAAAAAATGCTACATACTTCATTGTTAAAAATCACTATGGTCATCTTTGAAGTATTCCCCCTGGGAAGCTGTACACTGAAGCCAGTACCATCCACCTTTCAAAGAATTTGTGGGACTCATTTTCTGGAATGGCCATCAGAGCTGTCACTGCATTAACCTTACTGTCCTGAGTGTCATCAAAATGTCTTCCTTCAATATTTCCTTTATCTTCAGGTAAAGGAAAAAGTAACTGGGGGCCAGATCAGGTGAGTAGGGAGGGTGTTCCAATACAGTTACTTGTTTACTTGTGCAAAACTGCCTCATGGACAACTATACAATTAAGTTTGCAAACTTGCCACTGTGCCACCATGCTGCCGTGCCACCACGTGCAATGGCCATTTCAGAAAGTGTTTCAAAATTGTTTTCAAGGGTGGATTATGTGCTGGCATTGGCACATAGCTTCTTGAGGGGAGTACTTCAAAGGTGACTCTAGTGATAATCAGCAATGTGATGTATGTAGCACTTAGAACAATTAAATTTGTAAACTGAATTGTCAGCCTTGTAAGACATATATGAATTGGGACAGTGCTCCTTCAGGGCAGGATATGACTAGAAGTGAAGTATCTACAACAGAGACTCCTAGGAAATGGAAGACCTCATGGAATTGGGTGGTCTAAAGACCCCTCCCACAAGACCCCTGCAGAGTATTAATACCAGAATTCTACACATATACAAGCAAGTTAATGAAAGCAGCTACTAAGACTCAGACAACTTGGAATTAATGACTGTGTTTTAGTACAGTCAAGTGCAGTTATTCATTAATAGGAAGAGGAAGACTTTATGAAATCTAACATAGAGAAGGTGTATATTGAGTTGATAGAATGATGAAACTGTTCATAGCAAATCAAGTCAGGAGGCTTCTGGGGTATGATTCTGGAAGACTAGACCAACAAGTGGACAGTAATGATGCAAACATATGTTATAAGAGGAAGAATGGATAGGCTTTGATTCCCAAGACACAGACAATGAAGGAGAAGGGAAGGGTTAAAGTTGACCCTTGACCATGGCTATATTGAAAGATAAAAAAGTAGAAGGGATCACAGTACACGAGGGGGGTGAATTTAAGAGTATACAGGGGCACTGCTCTATGTCTATCTGAAGATGCAGACAAAAATTCTTACCAATGGTCTGTCATAAGCAATTAAGACTGAAAAGTCATAAATGAGGAGGCATGTGTCTCCTAAAGGAGGTACTTAACATTCTTGGAGCCAGTACCTGAGACTGGAGTGGAGGAGGTATTTTTGTGCATGAAGAGTGGCCTGGGACAAGCAGGCCCATACTCCGTGGAGGCCTAGAAGAGGAAAGGCTCTGAATTATTCAATAGGGAATACTTTTCCTCGAGAAGCAGAATTCTAAAGCATCAAAAATTACTCTCAGACTCGTAGCATCCAGTAACTAAAGAAAGCCTTAAAAACTCAGAGTTCTTTCACAAAAACTCCCTTTGCTCCCCAGGTAATACCAGGGCAAGAACTAGTGCCTAGAAATCCAGCCTGCACTACTGGGATTCCCCAAAACCTGGCCTAGATCTCCTACCATATAGTGCCACCTTAGTCTGTAAGCATGTTTCAAGCCAGTCTCACCATTGTCACAAGTCCAGTGTGCCACCCGAGCACTTAAGCTCTAGTGGGGACTTTACAGAAATGTCTGAAGAAAAACCTATCAGAACATATTTCCATCTGCATGCAAATAATACTTAGAAAATTCTTTGTTTTTTGGTAATTACAAGAGTTTGGCAGTTGCATGAAGGAGCCTTCAATTCCAGTTCTGCTGGAAGTTCTGGCTGAGTTACTGCCCATGTTTCCTGAACCCAAAACTGAGGTGAGTGATCTGGTTTGAAAATATATCTATGAGTATGATGAGACAACACATGTGACATTATCCCAAGACATGTAAGTACGATTCGTGTCAGTCTCACTTATTTGGTCTCTGAACTTGAGTGTGTCTCAGACTCCCAGAGCCAACTTCCTATCTCTGATCACATCTTGGTGTTAAAAGAATAAAAGGGACCAATTGACCTAAAGACACTTTATAAACTACTATATTGCACTAATATTACATTGTCAATAAATGTCCTGAAAAGACTTTTTTCAAGTTGGACTTCTGAGCCTGGAGTTTAGACTTTTGACAATGACTATATCCCTATGTGAGTTTTGTCCTACTCTGCCATTCCCAACTCAGTAATTCACGCCAAACTTCCTTTTGCCAGTTACCCTCAGTCATTTTTTAAAAGAGAAACTTCATAGGCCAGTGCCCTATAAAATGAGGCTGGAACTAAGTCAGGAGGTTTGGGGATGAGAGTTCAGTGACCTGAAACAAATCATTCATTTAGAGGCCTCTGTCTCATTTTCCTGAGGGGTAACTTCAAGACCTGTCTCACTTTTGACTGGATTAGAAAACACCCACATACGCTGTTTGGGAACACTATAGAACCCATCCTCCAGGCTCATGCTATGTGCAAAGTGCATTTACATACTTTAAAAAATAAAATTGAACCTAAATTTTCAGAACATCCTCTGAGCCTGGATTTAATACGGCCATTTATTAGATGAAGAAACTGAGATTCAGAAAAGTTGGGCAATGTTTCCAAAGTCACATAAATAAATGTCAAATCTGGGATTTTAACCTTTTTCCTCAAGTCCATATTCCTTCCACAATATCATCCCTAAGAAGAAAAGACACTATGAATTGAATTAACTATTTTTGACTTCTTCACAGTGTTTTTACTTAAGAGCTCCACTATATTCTGTGAACCATCAGCAGGGCTGAGATAAACATGTTGTCCAGTGAAACAGATTAGAGAACCAAGATACAGATCCAGATGTACATGGTTACTTAATACGCACCAGCACTGGCGCTGTAGATCAACGAGGAAAGGCTGAACTATTCAACAAATTTTTCTGGGACAAGTGGTTAACCATAAGAAGAAAAAGGAATGAAATTGGAATTGCACTTCACAGGACACACAAAAATAATTCTGGATGGCTTAAAAACTTAAAGTGAAGGATAATATTAAGAACTCAGAAGAAAAGCCAACTGCCATCTCCATGCAGCAAAGACCTGAAATACTAAGTAAAACAGATACAAGCATCGATCCTGAAAACCTAAATGTTAAATAAAATGATAGAGAACTAGATCAAATACAAAACAGAACAACTAATAGAAAACAGAGAACAAAGAGGAATACAGAGTGGAGGTTTCCTGCCAACTAACACTGTACGGGATCACTATGCAGGAACACAGCCAGCAATGACCTGGATGCCCAAAGAATACCAAACTCACTGCTGTCGAGTCAATTCTGCCTCATGGCGACCATATAGGACAGAGCAGAACTAATCCATAGAGTTTCCAAAGAGCCCTTGGTGAATTCAAACTGACAATCTTTAGGTTAGCAGCTGAGGCGCATAACCACTGTGCCACCAGGGTTTCTAATGACCTGGATGGGGAGTATGAAAAAGCAAATTTATGGACCTCCTCATAGGCAATGCCAAGCCAAGCCAAGTGCCATCAAGTCTGATCCAACTCATGGTGACAACAGAATACCCAGTAACAAGAGAAACATGTTTTCTCACCCCTCACCCTCTGCCTGTATGCCACCTCCCCAACCTTCCCACTGCACCATGCCACACCACCACAGCTGGAGAGCCACGTGCCCAACACTATCCCAGATTTCTTCTTTGACGAAGAAGAAGACAACACACAATATAGAAGAACTCAGCACAACTTGACCAAGGCAAAGACATAGAAGCTTTCTAAATACATCCAAACATCTTAAGAGACTGATGGTCTCGGAGCACATCTAGGTCAATCGGAATAACACAGTGCTCAAAGAACATGTTCTACCTCCTTATTTAGTGAGTAGCATCTGGAGTCTTAAAAGCTTTCAAATGGCCATCTAAAGTATATCTACCAGTCTCATCCTGTGTGGAGCAAAGGAGAATGAAGAAAATCAAAGACATGAGGAAAATATTGGTCCAAAAAACTAACGGACTGTGGGAACCACGACCTCCACTGGTCTGAATTCAGAAGGACTAGATGGTGCCTGGTGACCACCACTGGCTGCTTTGAAAGGAATCAGAATACAGAGTCCCAACCAAAGTGGGAGAAAAATGTAGAAGAAAATTAAATTTACAAAGAGCATAAACTAGACTTACTTGTCTGGTAGAGACAGGGGTACCCCTGAGACTGCAAGCCCTAGACGTACTACTAACTCATAGCTGAAGCGATTCCCAAAGTCCACTTTTCAGCCAAAGATCAGATAGGCTTATAAAATAAACAATAATGCATGTGAAGAATCTGTTTCTTCTGTTCAATCAAGCATATGAGACCAAACAGGCAAGACCTACCCAAAAGCCAACACAAGAAGATAGGAAGAGACAGGAAAACTGGATGAATGGACCTAGGGAGCCCAGGATAAAGAGGGAAAGGGGAAAAGTGCTGACACATTGTAGAGACTGCAACCAATGTCACAGGACAGTTTGTGTATAAATGTTTGAGACACTAATTTATGCTGTAAACTTTCACCCAATGTACAATAAAATTAAAAATTCTGAAGAAAATACGAGAGATTAGAAAATATTTTTCTTTTAATAATTCAATATAAAAACAAAGACCTCAGACATCATCGGCTGATTTTTAAAAGTAGATCACTAGGTCTTTCTAATCTGTTTTACTTTGGAAACTCCACTGAAACCTGTGCAACAGCACAGCAACACACAAACTGCCGCTGACAGATGAGTGGTATCAGGGCAAGAAGTGCATTGACTGAGAATCAAATCCAGGTCTCCCACGGGAACAGCAGTGGTTCTAGCACATCCACTTTCAGATACCCAGCCTATTTTGTATGTATGAGTTTGGTGGAAGACTCAGACAAATGAACGATGTTTATAATTCAGAGTGAAAAAGACTCGACACTCCAGGCACACACTGAATGAGCACTAACACTTGGAACTCAAAGGTGACAAAAGGTCCTGTTGGTCCCCGACACCTGGTGGAGCAAGTAGAAGATTATAGCTTTGTAATAACAACTTGATGAGGGAATGAATGATAAGGGAGTGACTGGATGGATGGGGAGTGGATAGGTGAACGCACGGTCTGGTCAGCTCAAAGCCTACATGGTGTAAAGGTATTTAATAGGCGATGTAGGGTAACTGATTAAAGGAAGCAAAAGGCTAAGATTTGAGCTCTGCAACCAGAACTCACTTTCTTTTATCCCATGAATATTCTTAATCAGATAAAAATGAGGGGCATTTAATTTAAAATAAACCTAATTGAGTCTTCCTTTATTAAATGGAAAGAAGAGTGTGTACGTCAATTCTGCATAACCCCCAGTCCACCTTTACCAATATTGATTCTTCTCACTTGACTCCCTCATGACTTGCCCTGACTCCCGCTCCCTCTTCTTTGTTGATTTTATACTTTAAATAAATACAAAATGAGCCAATCTATCTTGGAGCACTCCTTAGAAACAAGGATGACGAGCCTACTTCTCACATACTTTGGACATGGTATCAGGAGGAGGACGTCTTGCTTGGTAAAACAGAGAGTCAGCAAAAAAGAGAAAGGCACTCAAGAAGATAGATCGACACTGTGGCTGCAACAACGGTTGTGAGGCTGGCACAGGACCAGTTTTTTCTTTTATTGTATGTAGGGTCACTATGAGTCAGAGGTGATCTACGGCACTTAGCAATAACAGCATGTTCTAAGTGCTCTTGGATTACAGGCACTGTTCACAGGTTTTCTTCTAGACTGTGAGCCTCATGAAGGGAACTGTGTCTCATTCACAGTTAATTCTATTCCTCTGACAGCACTTGGCATATCACATGCCCCAAATACATGCTTATTTTGAAACTGACAAACACTAACATGCATAGATGTAAAATCAGTGAATCTAAAGCTGACAGCTCAGAAATGCAAGTATTAACAGGTCAGCAGAACAGGGTTCTCAAAATCAGAAGAAAGGGCACAAATACAAAGTAATACTCTAGGTTGATTATGGCCGAGATGTAAAAGAAGCAATTTAAATGTAAAGCCCTGAAGTCTTGCTGAGGCCCTTGCTAAGCCAAGCAAGTCAGATGCACATAAGACCAGCCCACACGCAGCCCAGGGGAGAATGGTTCCATAAAGTTGAGGCTGGGATAGCTTTTGAAAATTGAATAAAAATCAGCTTTGTGAAAATAGATGTCAGTGCATTTCAGATGAAAATTCTTCTCTGTGTTTTTCCCTCAAAAATATTATCAGCGCACCCCGGAAAAGCTGGGCAGGTGACAAGGCCAGGAAGAAGGGCAGAAATGCAGGGAGTTGAGTGCAGAGGATTAACCTACAGAAAGATGTGACCAGATGTCCTAGCCACACCTGTGGTCAGTCGGACCACTGCTTGCACCGACTAATTGCACCGGTACTAATTCTCGTGCGGTGACCACAACTCAGTTCAAATTCTTCTGGTAGAAACAGCTGGAAAGTGACTGATGAAATCGCTGTCGCTGAACTGCACACACAAAAAATACTGGATTGGCTAATATTGTGTTATTTATATCTCCACAACAATAAAAAATTAAAATGAGTTGACAACTGCTCTTCTCAAAGTCTATCCAAGTTGCTTTGTTTGTTTATACATTTAAATATTTCTTTGCATCAAAGCAGGGTTTGAGATCAAGCAGGTTACAACTCATAACTGGTTCTATTGATAGCTTTTCTTTTTCCTTCTTGGAATATTCTCAGATCTTGGCTGGTTTAGACCGGTCAGCAAAAGCTTTTATTGTTCAGCTGCTGTCCTAAATGCCTAAAGCTATGACTACAAAAAAGCAGTTCCAACATACTGACTTTTTACTTTGTGCTAAACTGAAAAAGAAACCAAATCTGTTGCCTTCAAGCTTGCTTCAACTCATAGGAACCCTGCAGAGCACAGTAGAAGTGCCCCACAGAGTTTCTAGGGTTGTAGATCTTTATGAAAGTGAATTGTCACATTTTTTCTTCTGCTGACTGTCTGGTGGTTTGGGACCCCTGATCTTCTGGCTAACAGGTGAGTGTTTAATTGCTGTACCACCAGGACTGCCTTTCTTCTTTTTTTTTTCCTCTTCTTTCTCTTTCTCATTTTCCTTTCTTCCTATCTTCTTGTCTTCCTTTCTTTCTTCCATTAAACAAACATTTACAAGCATCTACTGTGTGTGTGGTTAGTGCAAACAGCACACTTGGCTGCTAAACAAAAGGTGGAGGTTCTAGTCCACCTAGAGGTGCTTTAAAAAAAGATTTGATGACTTAACAGGATCTTCCAATAAAGATGTCCTATTTTTGACAGCTCATGGGTGACAATATTTGTGAAGCTATAGCAGCCATATTTATCACATTTTCCTCTTCCATTAGTCTTGACAAATAGTCATGAAAAATTACACAATTTCACAATGCATAAAAATTATTAAAGTTTATTATCAAAATGGGTGTTCTGCTCACCAAACGTTCCATGAAACTTATGACATGCATAATCATTCCGTGGAGTGAACAATTCGATGTTTAATCAAAATATTCAGGACAACTGGGTCTAGCATCAGCTGGACAATGCCCTGTGTATCAATAAACCGCATTTTCCAGTGAAAACATTGCCACCATTTGTCAAAGTGCATACGAGGATCCATCCCAATCAGTTTCTCACTGAGCACAGTAACTGGACCTTTTGTTGACACAATTTGGTAGATTTTGCGTCTAGACTTGAAGCTTTACCCTTACGAAATTGTTTTAACTTAAGAACTGAAGACCAATGAGCATGGACTGCATCGTGTGTTTGCTGATTGCAGCAATCAGAAGTTGACCCTGCTTTGGGCCAAAAAACAATCTTCGGTGACGAGGTCCATTTTGTGATGATGGTTTTATTAACAAAGCTGTAGCATTTGGAGTGATGAGAATCCAACAGAGATTCAAGAACGTCCACTTCATCCCCCCAAAAGTTACCATCTGATGTGGACTTTTGTCCAGTGGAATCATTGGCTCTTATTTTTTTCCAAAATGAACGAGGAGAGGCTGTGACTTTCGATGGTGAAATATGCTAGACCATGATGACTGGTTATTTTTGGCCCCACTTGGAAGGAGCTGTGGCAGCCATTAACCTGAAGTTCTTTTCAGCACATAATGCCATCAAATGTACTTCAAAATAATAAAACTGTATCATTTACACAACTTGTTTTGTTTAAGTTCAAAGACAGGACACATTTATTGGAAGACTCTTGGAAAAGTTAGTCATTGAAAAGCACATGGGCCACAGTTCTTCTCTGACACACATGTGATTACCAAGAGTTGGAGTCAACCCAATTCTAAGTATTTTTTAGTAATGTGCCAAGCACTGCACCAGGTGCTTTGACGCACAGACAGGGAATACTTGGGTCCCACCATCAGGAATCCTAGCACCTAGGTGTGGGATGCATCACAGCACAGTGCCTCTCAAACTCCAGGAGCAGTAGTGGGGAGACAGAACCAAGCCTATCCGCTTCCCTCCAGGTTCACTTCAGACTACAGGGCCACGTTTCAAAGGGGAAGAGCTATCTGGTGTGTCTGTCAGGCATGTCAGGGAGATTCCTGTTAATGCAGGCCGGGTTTGCAAATGAAAAAAACAAAAGTCTCTGTAAAACAAAAACAGTGTAATCTCATGTCATTGGACTAGCAGTAGAGAAGGAAAAGGGCTGGGTAAGAAGCAGGAAGCCTCAGCCTACTTTCGGGAAAAGGTGAAAAGCCTGGAGTTCCAGGAAATAAGCCGGTGAGCAGCAAAATTCCTCCCGGAAGTCCCCACTCCCACACTCAGCAGCACCCCCTCAGCAAGGACTTTGACTCCTCTGCATCCTTAATCTTGTAAATAAGAATGGAAAATGGAAATCACGTGAGCTCTGGAGAGTACGACAGAGCTGGAGCCTGCCTGTCGACTAGAGGGGGATGATCCATTTCGATATTTATTTATTATTATTATTTCGAGGAGAGAAAAAAAAACCTGGAAATATTTCCAAAATGTCAACACTATTAAGGAAACCTGAACACCTTAATCCATTTAAGTGTCAGCTAGAACCAGGCGCAGGTTTTCAGGAGGGGAGTAAACGGGAGTGAGGAGAGGCAGAGGGAATTAATGCCAGATTCTGCATAATCTATCAAAGTTTCTTTCTTTTCTTAATATATTAAATATTAAATGCTTCTTTGCATCTGAGTGAGAGAGGGAAGAGAGAGGGGGACCAGGGTGGAACTCATAAATGCCTAGATAATTGGTTTTGAGGGTTTTTTTCCTCTTTTTTTTTTTTTTTTTTTTTTTCTTCTTCTTTCTTTCTTCTTGGCGGATTCTCAATTTCCCTATAAAAGAGAAAATTCATTTCCAACCGCTAATGTAATGTCAGCGTGCTGTTTACTAAGCATGGAAGATGTATAGGGGGACACTACTTTCAGAGGACTACTTAATGATGCATAGAATTAAATCCTGAGCTCCTCAGCTGAGCCTCCTCCCTCCCTCCCGGTTCCCAGGCTCCCAGTGCATCCTGGGAGAAGCAGGGTTGGCATTACCTGTCTCCCTTGTTGCTAAAATTCTGAGGTCTGTGCTGAGGAAGCTTGAAAGCAGCTCCTACACCTCAGCAGGCACAGTCTGGTGTAGTCTGGGGTGAGCTCCTGGATTTTGAGAAGCTGATGGACAAGGGAGGAGGTGGCTGTCCAGTGGAGCTGAGGGAGATGGGACGAGGGGGTTAGTGGGATGGGACAGGGTTTTGGGGTGCTATGATGAGAAGCAGGCAGGGCAAGGTTGGAGAGCCCTGGGGTAGGGAGAGTCGACCCAGAAGAGGTGGAGGTGGAGCCTCTCTGAGTTCACCCTCTGCCCTCTGGAAACTGGAGCATTCAGATGTCAAAGAAAATAAATGTCAGCAGTTCGGCTGCGTCCCTGGGGGCCTGTGAGACTGTCATTGCCAGAGTTGCACCTTAGTCCTTCTCCTGCACCAGACAGGCTATTGTGTCAGCTTGTGCTACTGTCACAGGGAGGGGCGACAGGGAAGGGGGACAGCCTGGAGTGGCCTGTCTTCCCTCAGAAGTCACACCCTACCATGAGGGGGGCTTGGCATCCAGGCATTCTGTCCTGGGAAAAGTGACCCAGTCATGCCACCCTAGGTGGTCACTACCTCAGGATAGCTGGATCAGCCACAGGGAAGTCAGGGGTCAATGCAGGAAGCTAGAGAACCCTGGTGACGCAGTGGTTAAGTGCTACAGCTGCTAGCCGGAAGACTGACAGTTTAAATCTACCAGGAACTCCCTGGAAACTCCGTGGAGCAGTTCTACTCTGTCTGTAGGGTCTCCAAGAGTTGGAGTCGACGTGATGGCAGAGGGTGGGTTTGAGTAGGAAGGTAGAAAACGTGGCTGGTGGACTGAGAGAAGCATGGGAAATGCAGCTCTGTGGGGATGCGACCCTAGGGGTCGTATCCGGCCACTTGGTACCTTGTGAATCCACTCCAGCATTGCTTTGGTCTCTGCCATTGTACTGAACTTGACCTGCCCTTCACCCTCTGGATAAAACCAATGAGCTTCCTTTCTTTGTCCTCCTGGGTGTGTTCAATATCACCGACCACTGCCTCTTTCTTGAAGCTCCTTATGCCTTTGGTTGTTTCAATGCTAGTCTGTTTTGACAGCTCACAGTCTTGTCTCCTCCATGAGTGTCCTTAGTTCCTGCGGTTGTGCACTACAGACTTTCTGCAGGACTCTTCTCAGTGGCTCCAGCCTCCTCTGTGTATGTTCAGTCTTGGCATTGGTTCGCTCTCCTTCAGAATTCCCAAGTCAGCATCTCTAGTGCAGCCACACTCCGTGTTCCATGACACATTTGCAGTTTCCTATAGGGCACCTATGAGTCAAATATATATATATGTGTGTGTATATATATGTGTGTGTGTGTGTGTGTGTGTGTATGTATATATATATATACATATATACATATAGGGCACCTGGGTGGCACAAAGTTTTCTACTCTATTAACTCAAAGGTTGATGCTTTGAACCCAGCCAATGGCACTACAGAAGAAAAGACTAGCAACCTGTGTCCCTGCGTATTACGGTCATGTAAACACCGTGGTGCTCAGTTCTACCCTGTAATAATACATAGGTTGCCATGAGTCAGAAATAACTCAGTGGCAGCAGGTTTGGTTTTTAGATAGGGCCCTCTGCTCTTTGGCAAGTTTAGTATTACTCCCTGCAGTTCGCTCCTTTTGCCCATTCGTGCCATTTCTGCTCAAGCAATAGCCAGTGTTCCAGCCTCTCAGGCTGGAAAACTTGGAGTCATCATGGTCTATTTCCTCTTATTTTATTTATCTACTTATTTTTGGTTGTGATTAAGTGAAAGTATGCAACCCAAATTAAATTTGCATGCCTGCCTATCTGTAATTCCTCCTGCTCTCCTTGCCCAGTGACAGCAAACTCCTCCTTTTCATTCTGTACTTGTCATATCCTCTTAACAATTTCCTGTCCCCTCCTCTCCACCCTTTCCTCTCCCGTCACGAAAGAGATCAGTAGGGCAGCATCCTATAAATGCCTAGAGCCATAAAGTACACACACTGCATGGTCACATTGTATCCCTAAGTCCAGTCATATTTTCTCTTTTAATTCAAGTTTTGAAACGCCTTCTGTTCACTTTTTCCTAACTATCTACTGACTCGGTGTCACCCCAATCCAAGTCTGCCATCTGGACTACTTCTAAGGTCTCCCAGCTTTCCCCCTGCCTGTACTCTAATCATCCAATCCATTCTGAACTTAGGGTGCCTACCTCGTTGTCACAAAGCATGTCACTTTACAGTTACTGGTCACCATCTACTGAATTGTGTCTAAACTGAGCAGACCCCAGCCATAAGCATCACACTTCAAAGTGGTCCAAAGCTGAAGAGAGCCCTTCAAATATCAATCAAAACTGGGTGGAGACCACAGACCATCTGATTTCCAACCCTGGAGGGAGGGGGTAGAAATTTGTGGAGTTTGAATAAAATATCTGAAGTGCAACTCTACAGCAAAAGAGGAAATACGCTGACTGACACAGAGATATATCTGAAACTGGTGTTCACAAGAAATACTGTGCTAATTTTAGCAGAACTTTCCAATAATTGCACACATGTAAACATGAAATTAGCTGCTCTTGTCTCTCTAGATGTTGCAACGAGGATTGATGGTCCTGTGTCACAATACGACAGAAGAAACCACACATGGGATTGGTGAAGCAAGAAGAGTTTTCCTAGAAGGGTTTTAAAGTTTCTTTCCCCACCCAGAATTCCTGTGATGTTTTACCTAACGTTAGGGAACCCCTTCACCTGCCCTCACCTCTGTATCCTCTTCTTACCTACATTCTGTTCTTCACTGTTTACATGCTTTCTGTGGGAGTCATTTTGCCTCTATGGTTTCCCTAAGACAAATGGCCTGTCACTGATTTTTCAAACTCACCTCCTCCAGGAAGTCCACTCAGGCTTCTCTGTTTGCCCCCATCTTTGATCTACAGCCTTTCAACTACAAGATCTGGCACTGTACTCCCTCTTTCCTTTACTTTTTATAGGAATGAGTGACTCTGATGTCCTGTAATATTTGAATTGTGATGCTTCAGTTGTAGCGTCACAGTAGCTAACAGACTGTGACACCACAGTAGCTGACACAGACTCCAGTACACACTAACCACTAATATCTACTTACTCTGTTGACTGATTAAACACTATTACATGTTTTCATTGTCCATCTTGAGTATTGTTCTGCTAGCCCTGCCCACTGAGCAGTGTTGCCCAAAGAGAAATCCTGTGCCAACTCTCTATCACATCCTGAATAAATGCCAGTACTAAGCATGATACCCAGATCCCATGCCCCACTTCTCAAACACTCCTATATCCCTCACAGTCAAGCTACATTCTATGATCCAGCCAAATCAGACTCCAGGTCAGGTACCATTCCCAATGTTCCTCTGGCCTGGAAGGTTCTTCCCACCTTTATTCATCTGGAAAATTCCTGTTCATTCTTCAAAGACAACTCAGAAATCATCTTCTCCTTGGAGCTTTTCCTGGTGACCTCTATGGCTGTTCTTCATTGCCTCTTCTGTGTTCCCACAACACTTGGGGCAGATCTCCATTATATCGCTCACTACATTTTATTATAGTTAATTGTGTACACATCTGCTTTCTCTCCTGTAGAATGTGCTTGCCCTTCAAGGGCAAGGACAATGTCTTATTCATGTCTCATCCCTGAGTACCTAGCAGATTGTGGAGCATGTAATAAGTACTTAATTAACAGAGAAGAGAAGAGGAAATAAAGAGGGATTGGGTCTTAGTCTTTTAATTCTGCTGTACCAGAAATACTACAAGTGGATGGTTTTAGAGAACTGACATTTATTTTTTTTCATAGTGTAGGAGGTTAGGAGTTCTGTTTCCGGGTACTAACCCTAGGGGAAGGCTCTCTCCGCTCACCCTGGGGAAGGTCCTTGTCTCTACTTCTCCACTGTTCTTCTTCCTTGGATATGTCCATTTGGCATCAAGTTTTTGCAAGCTCTTGCTTACTGGATTCTGCGCCTAACCTGCTCCTTTTATATCTCAAAAACAATTGATTTAAGATACATGCAACACAGATATGGCCTCATTAGTGTAACAAAGAATACTCTATTCCCAAACTGGAATGTATCCACAGGTGTGGACATCAGGACTCCAACAAGTATTTCAATCCATACAGAAAGGAACGAATAGAGGGAGGGGAAAGAGGGAAGTTGAGAGGGAGGAAGAATGAGAGAGAGATGGGACCCAATGAAAGGACAATCGTGGGCAGTGGGGGTGTTACAACAAAGACACGAAGAAGTCAGGTCACGTGAGAAAAAGTCACTGGGAAGTTACATTTTCACGGGTCTGAAAAACAAGATCTCTACCTTGTCTCAAGGAATATCCAGTAGTGTGAACAGACTGATACAGATCCCTCAAAATATAGTCTACGAGTATACTAATTAAAACAAATCTCTGTCTCCTTCCTGGATCCCTGATATGCCTTTGTGCATCAGATAAAAAGAGTTACTGTTTCCAGAAAGCTGGAAATCTTGAATGATGGGACAACTTGGTGCAAGGACTTGGGAGACTAGATTGTCTCTGAACTGTTTTGTATTCAGTCCGTAGAGTGGGATGATGGTCCTGGTCTAGTATTGGTATCTGGATAAGTTGTAATAACTTTCCTTGGCACCACTTCTCGGCAGAGCTGGTCTTCAGAAGAGTTGTGGCCTTGGGCTCTACACCTAGGTTAGTGCTGTGAGTTGGAGTAACAGGATGTCCCAGCTGTGCCAGGGCAGACACTTGGCTACAATTTGATGGGTGGAACAGGGAGAAGACTGTCTCCCAAGAACCGATTCAAATATTTGATTATAATAGAGCTAAGATAACTCCTGGAAAAATCTTGAACTTGGTTTACAGAGTTTATATATAAATGTATATCCAGTGGGCTCTTTGGTGGTTCCTTAGAGAAACTCGTTTCAGGAAGGAATGACAGAGACTTCATGAAGCAATCACTATAAAGGGAAAAATCTTTCACAGTGAGTTAGACTTAATAGCAGGGTAAAGAGTTACAGAGTCACATTGGTTCTATGTGCAGCATTTGAGTGACCTTAAGAACTGGTCTCAATTCAGCCTCTTAAAAGGGTATGTAGACAATAAGGAGAAAGAATCAGTGTATTTGTGAAGAGAGTTGTATTACTAAATTCTGCCTCTTTGGGGCCTAGGCAACTGTGTTTTGAGATCTCCCCTAATTAAATACAGAAGACACAATGTTCCTCCTTAAGAATTTCACTTCTTAAGAGCGTCAGTGGTCGATTCAGGCAAAGCTTGGAATGACAAGAGTTCTAGTCATGGCATTGCTGGGAAGAACAGAGATGAACCTTGTGTTCACAGCAGAGGTAACAGGCCAAAATCAGTGAGGCCAGCACCAGACAGTAGCCCAGACTAACATACCTGCAAAAACTAGCACTTGAGTAGTCAAAAAATATGTGGTAGAAGGGAACACAGTAAGAAACTGCACGAATAGGTGAGAGTTCAAAATCATTAAGAAAATGTCATCATTTGAACCCACAGACTGGTGACATCCAAAATATTAAGGATGCAACGTTTTGTTGGTATTGTTTGACTGAAGATGATCTTTCGGTCAAGAGAAGAGAAAATAAGATAACCCTGGTGGATCCTCATATCATGGATGGAACCGTGATTCTTACAGCCGTGTTCTCTAAGGTAGAGCTCCGTGAGTGAAGCTTGAATCCTCCACAGACAGAAGACTTGACATGGGAACTCTGGCTTTAGCCCTGAGAGTATATTGTGCTGAGAAGGTCTGGGGTGCTCTTGAGGATGAGATGGTGATAGTGAGAGGCTGAAATCAAGTCTGCTGTAAGGGAATCAGAATGAGTTCTTCATCCTTGAAGGCTTCTTGACATCAAAATAAAGCAATTTCGAAAGAACTCAAAGAAAGCAGTCACCTTGTCATCAGCTGCTCCAGCCTTGATTAGCCTTGATTAGCATCTGATGTGTGTATCTAAGCACCCATTCCTGTGGCTTAGGCACAGACAACATTTTTGTTCAGTATTGACTGCATCCTTTGATTTTCCTCCATCTAATATCAATTTCTTCAGATCATCGCTTCTAGCGTTGACCCTTTAACATACTGCCTTGTGTATGATATCCTGATTTCTTTCCCCTCTCATCTCTTCTGTGGTCCAACCCACCTCTATTTTATTACCTACATCCAACTCATATCAATTTCCACCCTTCAGCCTTAAAAATAGGAAACCCTGTTGGCATAATGGTTAAGTGATATGGCTGCTAACCAAAAGACTGGCAGTTCAAATCTACCAGGCACTTCTTGGAAACTTTATAGGACAGTTCTCCTCTGTCCTATAGGGTTGCGATGAGTCAGAATCAACTCAGCGGCAGTGGGTTTGATTTTGGTTTTGGTCTTAGAAGCATAAACCCGCCCCAAGTAGAAAGTGAAGATCGCACGCAATCTGTACATCCAGTTGTTTGTATTTTCCTCTGTTCAGCATTCCTCTCTATCAAGTCATCAGGTCGTCAGTGTTTCCAAACCTGGCGCATGGTGCTCAGACCCATCTCTCCTCCATAGCGACCACTTCCTGTCCATCCCAAGATCCAATTTCCTGGACCCTGTAAATCTGGAGCTAATCTGATAAACTCCTTTGGGTTTGAATGTTAATGGCCAATGTGAGTAAATAGGTTACATTTCCCTGGGGCCTTTTCAAGTCACTGTGGCCAGAAGTTTTCACTTGAATCATTTGTATTAGGAGGCTCCTGAGACACCACAATTTGGTTCTACAGAAAATATAATGATCGAGCCACTAGGAGTTCTGTGTTCCTTCATGATATGGCCTGACCAATCCCATACTTCTCACATTCAGTCCTGGATGTTTTCAGGTCCCGGTCAGCCTCACTTCTCCTGGGAAGTCACCTTATTGGGACCTGCCATAAACTCCATAGGAAACTGCATCGAGGTCATAAATTCTGATTAATCTGATGTCAAGAAGCAAAAGAACTAACTTCCTTTCTTTCTTCATTCCTCCCCTCTTGCTCTCACCTTCCACCTTCTCTTTCTCTTTTTCTTTTTTAATATCTCACCATTCATGCTTCCTTATCTCTAAGATAGTTCCTTCGATTTTTTTTCACACTTTAGAAATCTTATCTTGGGACTGTGTCAAAATAAGTGAAACGTAATCCCTATGTGTGACTTTTAAGACAGCTATAAATGACTAAAATTATAAGTCTGGGATGCAAACACTTTTTCAGCTATTATTCATATAAACAAGGAATAGAGCAGGGAGGAAGGCAGGGACAGGCACAGACAAAAGTGAGGAGTTGAACAAAGCTTGTATGACCAGGAAATGAGATCCGACTGGAAACGCTACTCCAAATCCTCTTCAGATCATAAAGACTCGGTCACACTCCCTCCCACAATAGCACTTCCCACACTGCATGTGTAAACAACAGAAGGGGTTCACGGAATTGGATGCTGAGACAGCCTGAAGGGAAAAGAGAAGAAGAAATTATTTAAACTCCAATGTTCTCAGTCCAAAGTCTGCTGAGTTCAAAGTCTTCCAGGTTGAGATGTGAGGGAATTGTGCTTCCATTTCCCCACTTGCCAACTATACTAACCGCAGCTGATAGCTACAGAGCCTTTTCTATGTGACAGACCCTGCAAAGCTCTTGACATGTCTTCGCTTATCTAATCCTTACAAAAACCCTATGGGAAGGTCCTATTTTAGACTTTATTACCCAGATGAAGAAACTAAAGCTCAGAGAAGTGAATAATCAGCCAGAGGTTACACCATACCTCTGCAAATAAAGTCACGTCTGACTACTTTATACTGCTTTTCCAGAAGTTTTTAAAGCAGCCAAAAAAAAGAAAACGAAACAAAACCTGTTGCCATTGAGTCAATTCCAACTCATAGTGACTCCATGGCAGTCATGTCTTATTCCCTTTAGCCATAGAGAACTTTTTGGCCATCCCCCCATCCCAGTTCCCAACTCCTAAGTGGTAGCCTGGGGTGGGAAGGGAGTTTCCTTGAGGACTAAGTTGGCCTATGGTCCAATCAGAAAATTAGCCAGTGACGATGCCTCACAGTTGGCAACTTTTTCTCATGTATGTTCTCGTTTGACTTTCCCAGTAGCATTTCCTCAGCTGTAAAATGACCAAGAAAAGGCCTGCCTTGCCGTGTTGGTAAGAAGATTAAACAGTTATAAGAGAGCCCCCAGGATCATGCTAGACACAGAATATACTCTTCCAGTAAATTGAAGTTTCCTTCTCAATGCCCCCCAAAGTGATGGGTCTAATAAGGAGCCAAGACTGTAGTCTTGTGATTATAACTCCACCATGCCGACCTTCATCTCTGAATGCAAACGTGTTTTGGCATCCTCTGACTCTTCTCTAGCCTACCTTTCCTCCTTCTCATTTCTTCTCCTTTCTCTCTGTTTCAAATGCCCCACATCTGCACATCCTAAGTGGACTTACAACACAGTACCAGTCTTTAGAGGAAGAACCAGGTAGAAGACTCCAGGTATAGAATGTATAACGGATACTTTGGGGTGGCAGGATGCTAAGGTCTTTGGGGAGAAAAGGGAGGAGGAAAAGTACACAGCACTGACAGGTGAGTGCAAATACAAGCAAACACACATGTGCAACACACACATGCTAGCCAGAGATCTGGGTGTAACACACCTCTGGCAGCAAATGGGTCCTGTTCAGTACACAAAAAAAGTTTTTCAGGCAACATGCTCTTCTAGGAAACTACCATTATTTTACAGGCAATCTTATGGAAAATCCTAATATGTAGTTATAGTATGTGTAGTCATGTATAATATACATAAACATAAAAGCTCTTATCCAAATGTCACCAAGTGTGCCTAGGACCAGCCCGTTGGTCAGTTCTTCTGTCTACCCCCCACTTGCCTCTGAGGTTTCTCCATAGTTCCCCAGACCTTCATGGAATAGGACATTTTGGAAAAACACAGCATTAAACTAGAGAAGGAAGAAATGCAGAATTCAGTCTTGAAGGCAAAGGACTCTGCTTGACACTCAGCTCAGATGAGGAGGGCAGTTGCCAATACACATCTGGAGAGGTAGGTTTCATGGAGTCTTCATTGACTTGATGGAGTCCCTGTACCATCCCTGGCCTGTCACATCCACACTTCTTTGCTTGTGAGTTGCTAATAAGACCCTACCATATTTAGGCCACTGTGGTTTGGAGTTCCTGTTAGATGCTGCTAACCAATCCACCAATTCTGTCCCAGCCTCTTACATAAACCCTAGTCTCTCACCCTCCAGTCTGACACTTTCTCTTTCTCCCAGTCTCGCTGTTGACTTCATAGCAAATCATTACTCTTCCTCCATACAAAACCGTTCAAGATGCCATCCTTGTCTTATTTGCCACAGTATCCCCCAGATCCATTCATGGCACACCGTAGGCATTTGATGAATATTTTTTAAATAAACAAATGAATGATATGAGCAGTTCTGCCTTGGTACCATTATTCAATGACTGTTCAACCTACATCTGAAGCCCTGACCTCTTGCCCCTCTCCTATCTCATATTTCTCATTGTCTATGGAAGATCACTATTTGGTTGACCTTTGAACCCCTGGGACAAAACTTGTCTAAAGCTGAGCTTGTTATCTTTCCTCCCAAACCAGAGCCCTTCCCAACTTTCCGATTATTGCTAGCAACACAATTACCCTTAGGACCGGAGAGTCATAGTTCTTCATTTTTCTGTTTTCTTGGCATTTACTCCCTTTTTGGATCCTGCCTGGTCTTTCTCAGCAAGATCTTCCAGACTTTGTCCCGATCCTGGTACAGACACCTTGAGCTGTGAGCACTGCGAGTCTTTCTCTGTGCTGTGCTTTGCACTGACACCGGGAAACTACGTGTGTTGTCCATTCCATAATATTGCAAACCAAACCAAACTCATTGCTGTGGAGGTGATTCTGACTCTTAGCAACCTTATGTGCTAAAAAATGAGTCTTGGGGTGCTTGCATAGTCACAAAGAGCACTCAATGAGTGCACATCTGTTGAGCGAATGAGGGCACAATCCCTGCATCTGGCTTTTCCTAGAGAAGAGTCACTGGTGTCTGTCGTATCTTCCCACAATTAATGCTGTAGTTCCAGGGACTGCCTGAAGCCTTATCTCAATTCTTCAAGTTTATTTCATTCTTGAAACCAACCTAGAAACTTTTTCTGTTCTCCTGCCTTCACACTATCCATACCTTCTCCCTTTCTTCTGATTCTGGGCCACTCCCTTCATTTAGTGGCATTCACAGCACAGCTGGAGAAGGGGCTACGACTGGGAACCACTAACGCGCTCAACAGCCTGTCTGCAGAAGTAGGGGTATCTCACCCTTCCGCCTCTGTGTCTGCTTTTCCTGGCTTCTGTATCCTAGCTTTGTTCTTCACTACAGTCTAGAAATAGACTTGAAGAATCCTGTTTTCTTTAGTGTTTACCCTCTAATGCTATCTTCCAAACAAACAGACAAGTAACAAAGAAACTTCTACACCTAGACAAAGCCAAGGCATTTCTCTCACTACCCAACTTTACTCCAAATCCCAACCCCAAGTGTACCTAAGAGTGCTTGTCACACAGAAAGTAAGGAAGAGGTTGTGTATCTACTTTTGCATGCTTTGAGATCCCTGCACTGTCCACCTTCAGTATCTACGGATGCTGACTTACTTATGTGAGCCAGGAAGCGTCCTGAGAAGTAACCGGGGTGGTTATTGGAATTTGGACACAGGTGATCATGTCTAGTGATACTGATGGGGTCTTCATGGAATCTGAATTATAGTGAGGAATTCAGGACATAGACCGCAAGGGAAAAGCGAGCCACCATCGTGAAATAGTCTTAGCCGAGAACCTGAGCAGTAGGTGGGAATGGTTATGCACACAGTGAGGCTAACACCACCCGAGCTCACTTGGCTCAGGCATCCTAGTGGCCTGGTTGCCCCATCAGAGAGAAAGGACTGTGTACATGTAAAAGTAAAATGTTGTAACATCTTGGGGCTCAAGCAACCCTGCTGCAATGCCCTGTAAAGGAATGTATCAGAAGAAAACCAACCCAAATCAATCACCATTGTGGAAATTCCAACTCACAGTAGTCTCATATGTGTTGTGGTGGAATTGTGCTCCATAGAGTTTTCAAGGCTGTGACCTTGTGGAAGCAGATTACCAGGCCATTCTTTTGAGGTAACTGTGCTTGAGTTTGAATCCCAAACTTCATAATCAGTAGGCCAGTGCTTAAATGTTTTTGCCACCTGGGGACTACAACAGAAGAAAAGAGGACACTTTTCCCTTCCATTCTGTAGATTTTCAGCTAATAACTGCTCAGAACAAGTGGCAGTGGCCACCCTTCAAGAGGATGAAGATGTGGCCACAAAGCAGGTGACATCAACAGATACGGAGATCAAACAGATTCCTGAGAGTATCACGACACCCCTACACACCACCAGAGATCAATGGGAGGTGCCACTAAGTGGGATGAGGTGGAGGTCTGGGGGAGTGACAGTGATGGCCTTGTGGTTCCAGCAGCAACCTCTCTAGTACCAGGAGGGAGCCAAGCACACAGACCACTATGACCTCGTGTGCCCACAAGCCGTGAGATCAACGGGCATTCATATTAATTACGTAAAGAATCTCTCAGTCCAAGGTACATCAAACAAGTCCAGAACTTGAAGCAGGAAGAAAAGAAAATGCATGACGGGAGACTTCTACAGCATTAAACATATTTGAGAAAGCTGAGGGCCGACAGCATTGGGACAGAGGTGCTGTTAGGCCAGGACTGGGTAGGAAAGACAGGTGGAGAGGAAGCCAGTCACTGGAATTCATCCAGCCCATCCTGGGCCAGCAATAGCCTCAGAGGGGTGGAAAGTTATGGTAGGTCCAAATATAGGGTAAGCCTTCAAGACCGTCTACTCCAGTTCCTTCATTTCATGGAGAATATAATGGACTTTTCACAAAAGAAAATCATTTGGATGGCACTTCAGAGAGGGTTTCCATACTTCCAAGCCCACATAATTCATACAGCAACTGTACTGATTACAGTGGATCTCACTTCAAATGCAAGGAAATAAAGGCACAGCAAGGATAAAGCCACAGTGGTGTGGAGTAGAGCATGAGAGACAGAGACAGAGACAGTGACCAGAGGAAGACCTGTTGTTTCCGAGCTAACTATGATCAAGCCAGTGGACTTGTACCATTTGAACTTTTGTAGACACGCTGTGGTCTGGCAGTTTTCAAACTTCTGTCTCAGGAGCTCTTTACAATTTTAAAACTTAGTAGATGGCCCAAGAGCTCTGTGTCTGTCAATATTTATCATTTCATAAATTTAAAATAGTTTTTGAAAATAGGTATTTGCTGGCACATTTAAAAATAGTAAAGAGTCCCCGAGTGTCGCAAATGGTTAAGTGCTTGACTACATGCTGAAAGGTTGGTGGTTTGAACTCATCTGGAGGCACCTCGGAAAACATTTCTGGCAATCTGCTTCCTCAGACTCACATCCATGAAAACCCGATGGAACAGTTCTTTTCTGCACACGTAGAGTCACTATGAGTCTGAATCAACTAAACAACTAACAACATTAAACCCCAAACCCGCTGCTGTTAAGTCAATTCTGACTCATAGTGACCCCACAGGACAGAGGAGAACTGTCCCATAGAGTTTCCAAGGAGCACCTGGAAGATTCAAGCGACCAACATTTTGGTTAACGGGCATAGCACTTAACCACTAAGCCACCATGGTTTCCAACAATATTAAAGTCTCAGATTATCCGTATATAACAATAAGAAGCCCATTGATGTTAACACAGATAATATGTTTTATAGAAAATAACTGTATTTTCAATAACCAAAAACGTTATACATTTTTGCATGTCTCTTTAATGTCCAACTTAATAGAAGACAGCTAGATTCTTGTATCTGCTATTGCATTCAAACAACTGTGATATGTTGTTTTGGTAGAAATATATTCAGCAAAATCCGGCCTCACACAGGAAAGCAGTTGGAAAAAAGGAGGGTTATGTTAATCTCCCTTTAAGATAAATCTGGACATTCTTCTATGATGAACAAAAGAACAAAAAGCAAACCCATTGCTGTTGAATTCATTCCACCAAATAGCAACCCTATAGGACATAGTAGAGCTGTTGCAAGGAGTTTCCAAGGCCATAAATCTTTTACAGAGGCAGACTGCCACATCTTTCTTCTACAGAGCGGATGGTGGATTTGAACAGCTGACCTCTCACTTAGCAGCTGAGCACTTAACCACCGCACCATCAGGGCTCCTTTCTTCTTTGATACTGCCTCAAAACTCAACAAAGGGTAGTTTCTTGAAAATGAGTTGCAAAGCAGAATCTGAAACTCTAATGGTGATTGTTTTGTTCTATCTCATTTTATACTGCATTGATCTCCAGTGTTCACTAACTGGATGTCTTGCCCATGCATGGTTTGTAGTGTCACACGTTGGCTCAAAAGTTGGTTCACTGGGTTATGTAGATTCTCCAAATGTGCAATAGAAAGCCCTATGAGTGAATGAGAAAGGCAAACAGTACTGACATAACCAACCCTTTCTTCTAGATGTCTCTGGGTGCACTCTAACCCTGAAACTTTCTGTTAGCTGCCTTTTGTATTGTTTGCACCAGCCAGGGCTCCACTGACCTCACAGAACCCCTGAAATGCTGCTGGGGAGCCCAGGAGTCCAAGCCCACACTTCCAGAATTGCTGCTGCGGCGTAATGAACAGTGTGCTGGTCAGGCTGTCAGACAACCCGGTAGCTACTTGCCCTCTACTTTCATTGCCTTGAGTTGCTGTTAGGTGCCATTAAGTTGGTTCCAACTCACAGCAACCCAATGCACAGTGGGATGAAATACTGCACAGTCCTGCCCCGTCCTCATAATCGTTGTAGTGCTTGAGACTGTTGTTGCAGTCACTGTGTCAATCCATCTCTTTAAGGGTCTCACTCTTTCACAGTTCTCTTCTTTATCGAGTGTCTTAGTCATCTAGTACTGCTCTAACAGAAATACCGCAAGTGGAAGTTTTAACAAAGAAATGTTTATTCTTACACAGTCCAGTAGGCTGTAAGTCTGAACTTATGGCGTCCACCCCAGAGGAAGGCCTTCTCTCTTTGTTGGCTCTGGAGGAAGGTCCTTGGGTCACACCAGTCGTTCTCTGATCTGAGAGCATCTCAGCTCAGGAACCTCAGGTCCAAAGGACGCACTCCACTCTCAGTGCAACTTTCTAGATGGTATGAGTTCCCCAGCTCTCTGCTTGCTTCCCTTTCCTTTTATCTCTTGTAGGATAAAAGGATAAACAGTGGTACAAGCCACATTCTAGGGACACTCCCTTTAAACTGCAGCAGGGAGGTGACCTTAAGAAGGATACTATAGTTCCACTATAATCCTCTTTAACATAATCCAGTCAATTAAGCATGGGCAGTGGTTGGAATTTACAGCACATGGAAAATCACAAAATGGGGGGCAATCACAGAATACTGGGAATCATGGCCCAGCCAAATTACTATGCACATTTTTGAGGGGACACAATTCAATCCATGACACCAAGCATAATGTCCTTCTCCAGGGACTTGTTTCTTCTGATAACATGTCCAACTTTGCTTCTGAGGTGCATTCTTACTGTGCTTCTTCCAAGACAGATTTGTTCATTCTTTTGGAAGTTCGTGGTGTCTTCGATATTCTTTGCCAACACCATAATTCAAAGACATCAGTTCTTCTTAGGTCTTCTTTATTCACCACCCAGCGTTTATATGTGTATGAGGTGATAGAAAGAACCATGAATTGAGTCTGGCACTACTTAGTTCTTCAAGTGACATCTTTGCCTTATGACACTTTAAAAAAGTCCTTCACAGCAGGTTTGCCCAGTGCCATATGTTGTTGGATTTCTTGGCTGCTGCTTCCGTGAATGTTGATTGTGGGTCTAAGCAAAATGACATCCTTGGCAACTTCAGTCTTTTCTCCCTTTATCATGATGTTGGTCCAGTTGTGAGGAATTTTGTTTTCTTTATGTTGAGATGTAACCCATACTGAAAGCTGTAGTCTTTGATCTCCATCAGTAAGTGTTTCAGGTCCTCTTCACCTGCAACAAGTAAGGTTGTATCATCTGCCTGAAATTCTGAGCCTCTTCAGCCAAGTTGGGTGATTTGCTGTTTCCTAAACATGAATGTCCTCACCAGGTCTTTTTTTTAGTCTGACATACGCTTACCTGTACCCAGTTCTCCAGTTGCCATCTGTCAGTTGTACCCATTCTTGGAAGCCCAACCATGAAGCCACACCTTACGTGATATGTTCCTGATTCCTCCTTAAACAAACGAACCTCTTTCCCTTAGACTCTCCAATGCATTTCTTTGGACTTCTCTTGGGGAATCTTGTCTCACTTGGCCATTAATTAAAATGACTAGTGTGCTGGTCTCATGCCCCTACCACTTCCACCACCACTACTTCTCCTTAATCAGGTTTGAGTCCCTGAAGAGCAGGGACCACTGTGTTGTATTTACATTGTCTCTCCTTCAGCTAGTAGCCCAACGCCTGACACAGAGTAAGTGCCCCGTGGAAGCAAAATTAATTGGTGAGCATGTTTCAGAAAGATCCATCTGTAAGGTTGAATGGATATTTATGGGAGAAGAGGTTGGGTAAAGGTGACTGGGAGGTGAAGGGGAGAAGGACGGTAAACGAAAATAATGAGAAAACTGATAGAAGGAGATGGAGGGGAGAGGTTAAAGTATGCGCCTGCAGACTACAGAGTGAGATAAAGAGATGCGATGGGATTGGGGTGCGATGAGAAGATAAGAAGGCATCTTAGGGTGAGAGGACTCACAAGTAGTAGGATGCTTGAGAAACAGCATTCCTTTGGATTAAAAACTAAAGGATCCTTGGAAAGCCTGAGATGCTAGTGCTGGGAGGGCTGTTTGTGTGAGTGAGGGAAACGAGCAGGGGTGATAGAAGTGCACCCATGTGGCTCTTTTCCAGTCCCTACCCCCATGTCAAGAATTCCATTGGCTCACTTAGTGAAGCTTCCCTCACCCCAGCATCCAGAAACCTTTGGCAGGTCTCATGCATCCTGCGAGGGATGAGCCCATAGGAAACAGAAGTAGAAAAGAACAAGACATGGGAAGCTTCTGTTTTTTCTCTTCAAATATTTGCAGAGATAGAGCGTGGCTTGGGCACAGTGAATGCAGTGCTTATTGCTCACACTACATTAAAATTCAGATTGGCTTGTTCAATATCCCCTGCATAACTGCTCTGTACTGATATTTTTATAACTCTTAGTATCAAACAAATTGCCTCTTCACTGAGACAGTTTAATGTGACGGGGGCTGTGCCCGCCAGCTTCCTCACACCAGCTCCATAAAGATCACCATTCTGTTACTGGGGACTGAGGCACCATGAATTTCCTATCAGAAATATGACTGGATTATGCAGAGTAAATCTTGGACCGTATTAAAGCAATCATGGTGTTTTAATCTCTTTTCTCTTTCCCCACGCCCGCCACCACATCTCTCCTTTCTAATAAAAGGAGTCATGGGCCTCCAGGGTGAATCACCTGTGAATCATCTTTTTGATACAAGCTCTTTTTGTCATATGCCTCCCTCTTCCCTCGTCATTGTGCCTTCTACACCCAGCACCCAGAGATGCAGCTTTTCGCTCATGGTCATGACTGGAAAGAGATTTGGATGAATTTTCCTAGAAAATTCCAAACACTCTGTTAACTTCCGGGTCAAGGTGAGTCCTTTCTTGTTTGGGCAGGTTTTGTCTCAACAGCAGCTGGGCAGTAGACAGACTGTGAATGAACCTTATACCTGCTTCACACGCTTGTGCCATCAAAAAACAACAACAACAACAAAAACTGTTGCCATGAATTGACGGCATCTGTGTCAGAGAAGAACTCTGTTGCATAGAGTTTTCAAAGGCTAAATTTCAGAAGCAGATCTCTGAGCTCTTCTTTAGAGTTTCTCTGGGTGGACTTGAACCTACAGTAGGTTCAGTTCTCACATTAACCATTTGTACTACTCAGGAACTCCTCTTCCATCAAAGAGACCCTTTATTACCCAACTTTGACCTTCTACTTAATTTTTTTAAAGGCTTTACTTATTAAACAGTTGACTCTCCTTTTAGTTTTTTAATCTAAGATCTCAAAAGATGCCAGTCAGGTCTATTCACTTGAGCCAATAAATATCCCCAAAGTGACTTGGCATAAATCAACACAAAGCAATGAAATTTGAGATTTTATTAGTCTGAGACACTTTGTTGAAGGTAATCTGTTCTTTCCAAATATTTAAAAGAGTTTATGGACTCACACTCCCCATCAATTTATTATCCTGGGGAGCCACTCGGGGGCACAGGACACCCAAGGCTAGAACAAGTAATGTAAAAAACAAAAACAAGAAACAGTCAATTCCAACTCATAGCGACCCTTTAAGACACAGTAGAACTGCCTCATAGTTTCCAAGAAGCACCTGGCAGATTCAAACTGCCAACCTTTTTAATTAGCAGATGTAGTACTTAACCACTATGCCACTATGTAAGGTGTCCTAAAAATACTGAAGAAATAGGTTTACTAGACAGGTCACATCAGTAGACATCCCAGTACAGGCACATTTTCGTCTGTTTATAACAGAAGCCCTGATGTTGGGGAGAGGTAGCGCCAACATGAAGAGTAGAGGACCCAATGGTTTTGCTCCACTTGAGACCCTCCTGACGCTCACCTGCCCCAAGCTAGCAGGCTACGCACCTATGACATATTCTACTCCTTGGACATCTTCTCCATAGAAGGAGGGGAATATCCTCGTCACACGCATCCCGTGACTTGGAAGAGCTTCCCATGTGTGGGTGAGCCTACCCAATTTTGAATTTGTTCTCCAACAGCATTTTTCAGCTATATGCCTCTAGACACTTGGTTCTAGACCCTCAGGATAACTTCACTATTTTCAACTTTTATGTTTCAATTCACTTTAAAACTAGTATTGTTGCATAGAGGGATAAGAGATAACTTCACACATTATTAATTTTATTTGTAAATGTCTTATAGAGATTCAAACTGAGTAGCCCTCCTTTTTTCCTCCCAATACTATGTATTTTCTGGTTGTTACAGATTTGTTTGGTATGGGGCAGGGAGGGTTTATATCAACCGATGCCTTATTCATCTCTCTTGCTTACAGAATGTTCTCAGATTGCCCTGGTTTGCAGATCAAGATGGTCTTTGCAAACTTCTAACATTCTAAAAATGCTGATCCTGGCTGAGACTGCAGATCAGGCCCAGTGGAGGTGTCAACTTTTGGACTATGTTACATTCTGTTCTTACGAGGCCAGGAGGGAGTAGATATTTCTGCCTTTATTGCTGACTACAATAACAATGGGGTGATGTGGACAATACCTAGGGTCCCACTGGTGTTGGTGAAGGATATTGAATATACCACAGACTTCCACAACAATGAACAAATCTTAGAATGTGCTTTCAAAACACAAATGGCAGAAGACTTTGTCTCATATACTTTGGACATGTTATCAGGAGAGATCAGTTCCTGGAGAAGGACATCATGCTTGATAAAATAGAGAGTCAGCAGTGAAACACTGCCCAGTGCTGTGCCTTCCTTACAACAGTTGTTGTAAGGAAGGCACAGCACTGGGCAGTGTTTCGCTCTGTTGTCTGTAGGGTCTCGGTGAGACAGAAGTGGCTTCAGGGCACCTAGCAACAAGGCCAAGAAACCTTTATAGTAGAAAAATGTAGGAACAATCAAAAGGAACAAAAACAGTTGTATTGTTTAGAACAAAATAGACTGCACATGAAACATACAAACATAGAATACAACACTGTATCCATTTTAAATTATGTTTCAGAATAATATTTATTGTCATACAAAGGTAGTCACAACATAATATAGATAGAGCAGGTCAAGAAACATGTATAGTAAGTTCCAACATTTTGATTACATATGTTCTTTAAAATTAGGATAATTACCACTTCTCAGTAATAGAATAAGTGATTTTTATTGTCTTCTCTGTGCTTATTTTTATCTTCTTATAGTTTGATGGAAAAATAATACGTGACTTTCCTAATAAGAAAAAACAATCTATAAAACTGGTGGCAATGGAGTTGAAAATGGAACTTTGAGCTTGTATTCTTGTATTCACACATGTATTCACACTCAACAAACAATACTTAAGGTATGTGGTGAGCCATGAGTCCTTGGATGGTGCAAAGGGTTAAGTGCTAGGCTACTCACCAAAAGATTGGAGGTGTGAATCCACCCACAGGGCCCTAGGAAGAAAGTCCTGGTGATCTGCTTCCAAAAACTCAGCCACTGAAAACTCTGTGAGGCACAGTTCTACCTCTCACAGATGGCATTGCCTTTAATCAGACTGGAATCCATGGCAAATGGTTTTTGTTTTATTTTTTACTTTACACAGTGAACCTGACTGAAGCTACAAAATTAGACAGACTCACCACCTGCCTTCAGTGAGCTTACATCCTGACCACCCAAGCAGCCAAACCAGTTGCCATCAAGTTCATTCAGACTCACAGCAACCCTGCAGGACAGGGAAGAACTGTCCCATAGGGTTTCCATAGCCGTAATCCTTATGGAAGCAGTCTGCACACCTTTCTCCCTCAGAGCAGCTGGTGGGTTCGGTTAGCAGCTGAGCACTTAGCCACTGAGCCATCCTACCTGAGTTTCCAATGGGATCAGGGTGTATCTGAAGCTCCTGGGCATCAGAGGGCACCCGCCTAGGGTTACACTTAGCCAGGGCTGCCTGAGGAGCAGCACCGCCAAACTTGTGGCAGCCACCTGCTAAGAGCTCCGTATTCTGTCTAGATCCTCCCGTCCACCTCCTGAGAGACCTGCTCTTTCACCCCTAATCTGTTGCTGGTGCCTTGCTGGAGAAGTGTCTGCTGTTCGCAGTGTCATATCCCAGCGAAGAAAGAAGCACTCCCTGGGGCTGGAACTTCTCTGGGGGGAGGGAGTTCCCTGGAGTCCGCGGCAGATGGGGGAGGCCCCAGTGGGGCGCACGTGGATGAATTTCTGGGAGGAAACTATGTACCATCGGCTCTTGTTCACCGCCATCCAGTGTTTTCTTCCCCCAGTGAGTCTCTTAATTTTGCTCATTTATCTTAAAGAGCTCCGTAAGCGCCGTGGGCTCCGGTGGGGGGGCTCCCGGGGCTCCGACACCCGACCCCCACGCCTGCCTCCCAGAGGAGCCATCCAGCGCGGACCAAATCTCATTTTCCTACAAATAGTTTGTCAGAAGCAGCAGGGCAAGTAATAAATCACGGAGAGCGAGAGCGAAGCCAGAAGAGGGGGAGCGGCGAGGAGAGGGGAGGGCGGGACGGAGGGGCGCGGAGGGAGGGTGGGAGGCACAGATGGAGGAGAGCGAGCACGGGGGTGGCGGAGGGGCACCAGGGGGAGGCAAAACAAACAGAAAAGGAGAGAAGGAGATAAAAGACAAAGAGAAGAAAACAAGCAGGATGAGAAAGGGAGAAGGCGCCAAGAGGAGTCAAGAGAAAGAAGGAAGGGAGGATGGCCAAGAGAGAAGGTGGAGGGAGAAAGATGAGTGAAGAGAGGGATGGAAAGCTCTGGAAAAGATGGCCAAGGGTGAATCAGAAAGCAGAGGGAGATGTAGGTAGGCGAGAGAAGAAAGGAAGCTCAACGGGGAATTGAACAGGGGGACCAGAAAAAGGATGGCGGGCAGAGACGGGGTGCCTGGTCCCCTTCAACACCACCTTCTGCGCCCTGAGTTGCTGGGGAAGCTGTGGTCTGATTCCTTGTCCCTGTCCTACCCACTCCTGTCCTTGCTGTCTGCTCTGAGCAGACAGATGCAGGATGGTGGCAAGGATGGGTCAACTTGGACCTCCGTCTCCAGAGAAAGTCTGTGTGTGTGCGTGTGTGGGTGTGTCATGGGGGTGCTGAATCTCAAGTCTTACGAAGAAGTTGTGTTACCTTAAGCAAGTCACTTCATTCCTCTGAGCCTCAGTTTCCTCATCTAGAAAATGGGGCTAATAACCCGTGTTCCTGGATTTGGAAGAACTCAGTGAGCTGGCCCCTACAGGAAAGCATCCAGCACCCAATGCAGACTGTTGACAGCTAAAGGGGCCTCCCTTGAGTTTTCTGTGGTCCATGAACTTGGCCTGGGGACCCAGGGCAAGGATACCGGCAAGCAGCTCTGTGGGCCTTCAGAATCTGTGCCCAACCTCACCACCCCCGCAGCCTGTGATCCTGAGCCAGGCTCTCTGCTCTGTCAGCTGTCAACGCCAGCACACTCCAGTGCTTTCTGCATTTCCTTTGGTCTCCCCCAAGAAACTTTGAACACTAGTGAGATCATCACTGTCAAGCTGTCTGGGCTTCTGGTGCAAGGAGAGCCAGATAAGAAGAACCAGGAAGGTGCCAACCCTCTATTTCACCCTCCTAGCCCTAGCCGCACCCCTCCCACCTATGACTTAGGAAATGTAAGCTCAGAAAAACCTTTGGGTTTCTGCTTCTCCTCTTCCCTGGCGTTTGGGATGGAGAATAGAGCTGGCCACTCTAGGGGAGCAATGTGGGGACTCTTATGGGTAGGAGGAGGCGACAGAGGGGCACTGATGTAAACTGCATGTGGGTGAGAGCCTTGTCTGTGTGGTTCTCAGAACTCTGTAGCACTCAGCTCATCACTGGCATAGAGTGGATTCATTCAACACAGGAAATTGTTGTAATCTCATGAACATACGTTCACTCATTCACAGCTCATGACAGTAAAGAGGCTATTACGATTCCATTTTACAGAAAAGGCAACTGAGACCTCAAATCCCCAAGGCAGGAAGTGGCAAGGCTGGAGTTGAAAGCCCAAGCAGTCTGGCTTCAAATCAGCTCTAGTCTCCTGGAGCACCGTGCCCATCAGCAGGGCTCTGTGCCACCCCTGTGGACCTGTGGCCTCCAGACGCCCAAGGCATTGACAGGTTAGGGATGGCAGAGACCCAAGCCTCTGTCCCCCTTGTCTCCACATTCTAGGGGGGAATCCCACAGGTTCTACACCAAGGGTGGCTCCTTCATTTCTAGGAGCCTAGCCCTCAGTGCTGTCCTGCCAGCTTTGGGCCCTCTCAGACAGATCTCAACCTCTAGTCTTCTGCCCTGCTTGGGACTTTGAAGATGAAGTCACCTACCTCAGCACCTCTCTCAGCTCAGCTGGTGGGACCCAGGCCATGGCTGCTCATTTCTCCCTCCCTCCCACCCCCAGCAAGGCAGGCATCCTTGACAAAGCACAAGTCTAAGCCTGTCAAGCAGCAGAGCACACCAAAAAGAGTAGCAGGTTCTTCTGTCCTACCATTTCCCAGCTAGGCCACCCTGGGCAATTCATTTCACCTCTCTAAGCCTCAGGTTTCTCAACTGGAAAATGGGGTTTAAAAAAAAATCCATGCCTAACTCCCAGAGCTGTCATGAGAATCAATTAAGGCAAAAACTGTGAAATGACCTCACAAATGAGAAGGTCTTATGCTCTACCTGCTTCTGATGGCAGATCTCAGCTCTTCTAACAACCCTGCTTCCCCAGCCCAATCTTTGATTCTAGGGTCTGAATTCCAGGCACCGCAACACCTCCCAGCCTTCCCCTTGGGGAAAGACTATGGCATGACACCCCTTAAACACCCAAATAAGGCCTCATGAGAAAATCAGCTTCAGAGAGACAGAATAAGACCTCTGGATAGAAGAAAATGTTTTCAAATCCCAGCTCCACGCTTACTGTGTTACTTTAAACCCTGTTTTACCTCTCTAAGCCTCCGTGTCGGATCCGACTCGACGGCACTTGTCACTTGGCAAGCCTCCACCTCTCTATAAAATGGGATCATAATAATAAAATAGTGCCAACCTCATAGACAATATGCATTACCACTGGGCACATATTAAACACTCAATAAATAACTATTTTTTCCCCTTCTTTTTACATTTACACCTGAAAAATGAATTGGTTGCCTAAACATGCAGTTTCTTCCCTCTCCTCCAGTTGTCCCAATGCCATTATCCCTGTGTCCCAGTTCGCATCCTTGTTCTTTCCTCCTTCAGCACTGGCCACAGCATCTCTTCTCAGCCTCAAAGTCACCACCCTGCTCTGTTTTGGGCTCATGGCCAAAGTGAAAAGCCACCTTCGGCTTCCAGGGTGCCTGATGCAGGATACGGAGGTGAATTCAGAAGCACCTCTCTCCCTGACACACTCCACCAAGTGGATGAGGTTAAGTGACATGCCCTGAAACAGACCAGCAATGTCAGGGCCACTTCTAGATTACAGGACTGGGGCCAACTCCTCTAGATTATCCCCACCCAAACCCCTGACTGAGGAAATCCTGGTGGTGTAGTGGTTAAGTGCTACATCTGCTAACCAGAAGGTCAGCAGTTCAAATCTACCAAGCACTCCTTGGAAACTCTACGGGGCAGTTCTACTCGACCTGTAGGGTCACTATGAGCTGGAGTCAACTCAACGGCAGTGCGTTTTTTGGTAACCCCCTAACTGGTAACACCTGACTGTCTCCAAGCCCAGCACTAGCTTTTTAATGAGCAACATCCGCTACTTCAAAGCCCTTCACGAGGGTGCCTCTGAGGCCTGGTATCCTGCAGCCTCTGCTCTACCAGAGCCCATGTGTTCAGCTCCTGTCTGTCACCCTCACCAACAGCCTCCTTCGCCATACTGGCCTGCCTTCCAGCATTCTTCCACATAATTTGCTGCTAGTTTATTCGTGCATGTGTGAGGACTTAGACTGGGTTCTGGAAACACAAAAAGCCTGAGACAGTCTTTGCCTGCTAGAAGCCTGTTCTAATGAGCCCAGTAAGCCTCCCCTCCTACCCCAACCAACAGTCCCTAAAGCCCAGCTTCTTCTAAGAAACTTCCAGATTGACCGACTGATCCAGATTGCTTTCTAACCCCTCCCCAACAGTGCTATCCTTCCCTCAAGACTCTCTGTGCATGAAGTGTTTTTATCTCCCTTTAAAAATTGTGTTTCTCTCTCTGTTGATATATATGGCTACTATTTTAAAGAGTTTCTAAATGGACACGGTCTTGTCTGTGTTTCCTGTATATAGAAGTCTGCACTGCTTTCTGGATTGCGTTTTAAAGCCTGGGAGGCAAGAACGTCAGTTCCTGCTCAGGGAATCAAAGCCTAAAAGGCCATCAGCCTGTGGGAGGCAGCAGGAGAGAAAAGGCCCCACAGAATCACACAGATGCTGGCAGAGAGACGAGATCAAGTTCTGTGGGTGTCAGAGAAAGAAAACACTATTTGTGAACATGAAGAGTTCACGAAGACAGTGATTCTGCTCGTGCTTAAGGATCAATTCAAACGCCATGTCCCACATGATGGCTTCTGTGATCTGCGCCCCTCCCTGATTCCAGCATCTGACTGTCTTTGTGGGCAACACTCAGTGGACTCTATATGGGAGTTTGGGATAGTAATATCTGTACACAGATGTGCTTTCTCTCTACATGCAGATTGTATAAATTCTCCTCCACCAAAAAATAACCAAAATAAATTCCATCAACTTTGTACCCCTTCCCTCCACAGCATCACTCTGAATTTGAGCCTTGATACTTCTTCCAAAAAAACTCATTACTGTCAAGTTGACTCTTATTCATAGTGACCCTAAAGAGAGAGTAGGCCTGCCCCACAGAGTTTCCAAGGAGTACCTGGAAGGTTTGACCTCTTGGTTAGCAGCTATAGCTCTTAACTGCTACACCACCGGCATTTCCTGATACTTCTTAAACCAAAAACCAAACTGAAACCCACTGCCATCAAGTCGATTCTGACTCATACCAACCGTATAGGTCAGAGTAGAAGTGCCCCATAGAGTTTCCAAGGAACACCTGGTAGATTTGAACTGCCGACCTTTTGGTGAGCAGCAGTAACACTTAACCACCATGCCACCAACGTTTCCAGGTAACTCTTAGGTTTCAATAAATATTTGCTGAAAGAAGAAAGAGAGGAGGGAAATGAAGGAAAAATGAGGGAATAGGGGAAAAGAGAAGGGGAAGGGAAAGAATGAAGGAGGGGGACAGAGGGTAAGGGAAGGAAGGAAGAGTGAAGATCTGCACCTTCTTAGGCAGAAATAATATGCTCAGCAATGCAGAAGGCTCCCTCCTTGCTCTTCCGGTGTGTCTCCTCTCCCTCCCAGCACCAAGCAGGGGGCCTGGAGATCAGATTTATTCTCTGCTTTCACCCTGGGGACAGAGCCCCTGTCTCTTCAACACCCTGTAAGGAAACAAGTGCTTTATGGATAGCCCTGAATACGTTCTTGATGAGAAGTAACAGCTGCAGACTCATTTGGATGATTAAAATTGCCCAGATCAACAAGCTTGAACAGATTCGGTAAAATAAAGAGACACCTGTTGGAAACCCTGGTGGTGTAGTGGTTAAGTGCTATGTCAGCTAACCAAAAGCTCAGTGGTTCAGATCTACCAGGCACTCCTTGGAAACCCTATGAAACAGTTCTACTCTGTTCTACAGGTCACTATGAGTCAGAATCGACTTGATGGCACAGGGTTTGGTTTTTAGTTTCATCAGCAAATCAACTTCCTTTAGAAACAGAGGTTGCCAAGCAGAGGAGGGCAGCTGGCAGCCAGGGTCCTCCGGCAGAGGTGTCATCCGCTGGAACTTCCAGGTGACAATATAGCCACCAGGTGGCAGCCACATGGAAGCCGCTGGAAGGTCCAGGGGCTTTGAGCCTCTAATGAGGGAAAGTAAAAACTGGACCCAGTGAAGTTTGAACCGTAAGGCAATTTACTCCCACATTTTTCTCCCCTTTTGTGAAGTGTAGGATGTCTCAGATTCCCATACCTGTGTCTCAGAGGAACCTGAAACCCCGGCAGGGTAGGGGCTTCCTGGACACACAGACGTAGAAGGACACAGGAAAGGGCAGCGTGTGGAGCCAGAAGGTTCAGTTCTCAGGGCCAGGGCTGCAGTTAGCAGGCAGCATGGCCTTGGGCCATTCATTTCCCCAACTTTACTCTCATTTGTAAAATAAGCCTTCTCACTCAAGGTGGTCCCATTGTCAGTCTCTATTATATCTTCCCTTCGTGAGCTAGAAGTTTCAGTGAACTGGGGGAGATCTTTTAGGAAAAGGACCCTCAGATTTCTGCTCTCATTATTTCACTTTAGAACTAATTCTTCTCCCAGGCCTCGTGTTTACAGTCCTCCCCCAATTGTTGTCAGTGAGAGACTATATTTCTCTAAAACTCACTCTGCCGTCTCTGTCAAGAATCTTGTATCTTAGGGTTCTCTGGAGGGACGGAACCAGTGATATATAAAGACGTGTATATAAAGAGAAGAAACCCTGGTGGCATAGTTACTAACCAAAGGTCAGCAGTTCAGATCTGCCAGGAGCTCCTCTGAAAGTTTATGGGGTGGGGTAGTTCTACTCTGCCCTATGGGTCGCTACGAGTCATAATCAACTCGACGACACTCTGTTTGGTTTTTAGTTATAAAGAGATACTAACTTACATCAAGAGCTTGGCTCATGGGATTGCAGAGGCTGGAAAGTCCAAAATCCATAAGTTGGGCTGCAGACTGGAAACTTTTGTAGGCTTGAGTTCCAGGATCCTTAAGTCAAGTGACAGAGTGCAGTGTGGAAAGAAAGTTGTGCCAAAATACCTATTTAAAGTCTGAAGATAGAACACACCTAAGAAAACTAGCTCCCTTTTCAATGGATTGACTGATCATGTTACATTAGATTACATTATGGAAGATGATTACATTATATTATTTTACAGTACATTGTGGAATAGCATTTAGTCTAGCATTTGGCCAAACTACTGGAAACCATAGCCCATCAAATCTGGTTATTCATGGCTCACTTTCAAAAGATTATCATCTACCCAAGCATGCAAAAAAAAAATTTTACTCAGCACATAATATAAGCAAGGCTACATGAGAAGCAAATATGAGTAATGCCACTCCTATCTATATGAAGCTGCTTTCTAGGAGAAAGAATTAAAGGAAAGATGAAACTGTTATTGTTTCTTTTGATAGGTGCTCCAGAGTTGGTTCCAACTCATAGCAACTGTATGTATAACAGCATAAAACATTGCCCAGTTCTGAGCATAATATGTGACTCATTGTTGCAGCAACTGTGTAAATCGATTCCATTGATCATTGTCTTATTTTTCACTGACTGTCTATCAAGTGTGATATCCTCCTCCAGGAACTTGTTCCTCCTGATAACATATTCAAAATACGTGAGACAAAATCATGCCATCTTTGCTTTTTAGGAACATCTGGCTGTACTACTTTTAAGACATATTTGTTCATTCTTCTGGCCATCTTGGGTACATTCAATATTCTTTGCTACCTTGATTCAAAGGCATCAAATCTTCTGTCTTTCTTATTCATTGTCCAACTTTCATATGCATATGAGGTGTTTGAAAACATCATGGCTTGGGTCAAGCACTACTTGGTTCTTACAGTGATGTCTTTGCTTTATAATACTTTAAGGATGTCTTTTGTAACAGATTTTACCAGTGCAATATGTTGTTTGATTTCTTGACTGCTGCTTCCCTGGATGTTAATTTGTGGATCCAAGTAAAATGAAATCCTTGACAGTTTCAATCTTTTCTCTGCTTACCATGATTTTGCTTATTTGTACAGTTGAAAGAGGTTTTGTTTTCTATATGTTGAAGTATAATCCATTGTGAAAGCTGGAATCTCTAACATTCATCAGTAAATGCTTAAGGTCCATTTCACTTCCAGGAAGCAACGTTGTGTTACTTGCCTATCACAGGGTTCTTGCCTATCACAGGATTCTTCTTCCAATCCTGATGCTGTGTTATTCTTCATACATCCCAGCTTCTCATAGTATTTGCTCTACATGTAGATTAGTGTAGTTAGGTGCTTTTGAGTCAGTTCTGACTCATAGCAACCCTGTGCACAACAAAATGAAACACTGCCTGGTCCTGCACCATGCTCACAATTGTTTTTTATGCTTAAGCTCATTATTCCAGGCACTCTGTCACTCCATCTCCTTGAGAGTCTTTCTCTTTTTCACTGACTCCTTACTTTACAGAGCGTGATGTCCTTCTCCAGGGATTGATCTCTCCTGACAATTGTGCGAAGTACATAAGACGCGGTCTTGCCACCCTTGCTTCAGGGGAGCACTTTGGTTGTGCTTCTTCCAGGACAAGAGCTGTGTTGTTCTTTTGGCAGTCCTCGGTACGCTCAACAGTCTTCTCCAGCACCACTTTTCAAAGGAGTCAGTTATTCTTCTGTCTTCCTTCTTCATTGTCCAGCTTTTGCATGCATATGATGCAATTGAAAATAGCTTGGGTCAGGAACACCTCAGTCTTTAGGGTGACATCTTTACTCTTCGATCCTTTGCAGCAGATTTCCCCAGTGCAATATGTCTTTCTGTTTTTTGACTGCTGCTTCTGTGGGTATTGATTGTGGAACCAAGTAAAATGAGCTCCTTAACAACCTCAATCCTTTCTCCATTTATCATGATGTTGCTTACTGGTCCAGTTGTGAGGATTTTTGTTGTCTTAATGTTGAGGAAATAGGCACAAACATGGACCTCTTTCAGTCATTTGACCATGTAGCTGCCTTCCATATTTCTTAGCATAGATGAAAGAACATTTCCAGTTCTGCATCTGTTTGTCAAAACATCTCAATTGTTATTCCATCAATTACTAGATTATTGATTTTTGGCCAATGCCTCCAGGGCAGCTTGGACTTCTTCCTTTCATGCTGTTGGTTCTTGATCCTATGCTACATTCTAGAAGGGTTGAATATCTACCAATTATTTTTGGTACAATGACCGCGTAGTCCTTTAACTTTTTGAAGCTTCCTGTGACATTCAATATTTTCTTCAAAGAAGCCTTTGGCACTGCAACTCAAGGCTTTAACTTTTCCTTGGGTTCTTTTCAGCTGGAGAAATGCAGAGCATGTTTATTCTTTTAGTTTTGCTAACTCTAGGTTTTTGTACATTTTATTATAGTACTATATTTTGCCTTCTAGAGCTGTGTTTTGAAATCTTCCGTTCACCTGTTTTACTTCATCATTCTTCCTTTTGGTTTAGCTATTCTGCATTGAGGAGCAAGTGTTGGAGTCTCTTATGACATGCATTTTGGTCTTTCTTTCCTATCTTTTTGATGACCTCTTGTTTTCTTCCTGTATGATGTCCTTGATGTCATTCCATAACTCATCTGGTCATTAGTGATCTCAAGGCGTCAAATCTATTCTTAAAATGGTCTCTAAATTTGGGTGAGATGTATACTCTGGCCCCTAGGGTCGCTATGAGTCGGATCCGACTCGACGGCACTTGGCTGGCTTGGCATACTCAAGGGTGTATTTGTGCTTCCATGGACTTATTCTAATTTTCTTCACTTCAACTTGAGCTTGCATATGAGCAATTAATGGTCTGTTCCACAGTCAGCCCCTGGCCTTGTTATGATTGATGATATTGAGGCTTTCTGTCATCTTTTTGCACAGATGTAGTTGATCTGATTCCTGTGTATTCCATCCAGTGAGGTCCACACATATAGCTGCTGTTTATGTTGTTGAAAAAATTATTTGCAGTGAGGAAGTCATTGGTCTTGCACAATTCTATCGTGAGATCGCAGACATCATTTCTATCACAAAGGCCATGTTTTTCAACCACTACTCCTTTTTCTTTGTTCCCAACTTTCACATTCTAATCACCAGTAATTATTAATGCATCTTGACTTAATGTCGGATCCGACTTGACAGCACTTGGCTTGACTGACTTAATGTCTGATCAATTTCAGACTGCAAAAGGTGTTCAAAAAAATCTTCAATTTCTTAATCTTTGGCCTTAGGGCTTGCTTATTTAAATTGAAATAACATTCATATTAGTTGACCATCCATGTAAACCGAAAAAAAAAAAAAGTGCTATTGAGTCAATTCTGACTCACAGCAACCCTACAGGAGAGAGTAGAACTGCACCACAGAGTTTCCAAAGAGCGCCAGGTGAGTTTGAACTGCTGAGCTCTTAATTAGCAACAGTAGCAATTAACCACTATGCTACCTCATCTATGTATGTGTATGGATATTCTTATTGCTGACAGCACTGTGCATCAGCATTGGTAGTAAACACAAAACCATTCCTCTTCAACTTGTCACTCCCAGAGTGGTAGACTGCATGATTGATTCAAAACAGCCAATACCAGTCCATTTCAGCTCACTAATGCCTTGGAAAGGTCAGTCCCTGGAGAAGGACATCATGGTTGGTAGTGTGGAGGGTCAGCGAAAAAGAGGAAGACCCTCGACAAGACAGATCGACATCGCGGCTACAACAATGGGCTTAAGCATGGAAACAATTGTGGACATAGCACAAAACCGGGCAGTGTTATGTTTTGTTGTTCATAGGGTCGCTATGAGTTGGAACTGACTCGATGGCACCTAACAACAACAATGCCTTGGGTATTGATGTCCACATGTTTCATTTCATTTTTGATGATTTCCTATTTTCCTAAACCCGTACTTCCTACATTTCACATTCCAGGTATTAATGGTTGTTTGCAGCTCTTTGTTTTCATTTTGCATTGTGCCCCCTCAGCAAATGAAAGTCCTCAAAGCTTGACACTGTCCATGTCATTAAGGTCGGCTCTACTTTGAAAAGACAGATGTTAGCTCTTCCCCCAGTTGTATTTTAAGTGCCTTCCAACCTGAGGGTTTCATCAGATGATGTTCCACTACTATTTATAAGATTTTCACTGACTAAGTTTTCCAAAATAGACCAACAGGTCCTTCTTCCTAGCCAGTATCAGTATGGAATATGCAAAATACTATATTTAAATAGGAAACCTAGTGGTATAACGGTTAAGAACTTGACTGCTATCTAACATGTGGGGGGGCAGTTCAACTTCACCAGCTGGTCTTTGGAAACTTTATGGAGCACTACTACTCAGTCCTACCAGGTCGCTATGAGTCAGAATCAACTTGAAAACAACAGGTTTGGTGTTTTCAGGCTTTTTTTTGGTTAAGTTTTATAGGTAAAGTGTTGTGCTGTTACTATAAAGCAGTGCCCTGGAAAGGCAGGGTTGACAGACATCTTAAAGATCATTTAGCCTTTAAAATGTTTTATTAAATCCATTGCCATTTAGTAGACTTTGATTCATAGTAACCCTACATGACAGAGTACAACTGCCCTACAGAATTTTCAAGGACAACCCAGCAACCTTTTGGTTAGCCACTGTAGCACTTAACCACTACACCACCAGATTTCCTTAAAAACTATCCAGTTCCCTACATCATTACAAATCTGATCACAGCATCATCTTTGCCCCTAGCATTTAGAAGATCAAGTTTTATGGCTACAAAAAGTATTTTACCAGTTTTACCAGGGGCTGTTGAGTCAACATGTGATCCATGTCTTTTAGATTGTGTTCTTTTGGGTTTCAGTGGCTGATTTTTTGAAAGTAGACAGCCAGATATTTGATCCAAAGAGCCTCTGGGTAGACTTGAACCTCCAACCATTCTGATAGCAGACAAGCACTTTAAACGTTTGCACCACTCAAAGCTTTCCTGAGAATGGGGTTGTAGCTTCTTCATGATTTGTTTTGCAGAAATGTCTCCCTTTCCTGGTGCTTCCACGTCTCTGGTGATTTTTATCCAGAATTGAACATCTCTGTAACTCAGTTCCCTCCTCTTTTAAATGAGAGGGTTGAACTACATGACTTCTAACCTCCCTCCCAGCTCTAACATTTTATGATCTGTGATTAAGACCAAGATGACATTGCTCAACCTGCTGTCCAGAGGGTGACCCACCAACTTTCATAAAAACAGTCATCATTAACCTATGTTAATTGGTCAATAAAATGATCACAGTTTTATAGCATGAAACTTGGAACATGTTGAGATCGATGCTACTGATGATCCAAGGGGATGCTGAGCTTTAGAAATTAAAATAGCTGACTAGTAATCACCAGGGGTATATTAGCCAAAGTGACATACCCGCTGCCATCGAGTCTATTCTAACTAAAGTGACATAGACTCAAACTTATTTTGGCTAATATAAGCACTGAAAATAGAGAAACTGAACGACATATAAAATAATCTCAAGGTGGGCCTATCGTACAGGAGTGGCTTCCAGAGGTAGAGCTTATTAGAAGAGAAATCTAGAAGGTTTCCTTTGTCACAGAATGTTCCAGGCTCCCTATTGCTTGGTCTTTAAAAGACCACACCTATCGCCACTGGGACCCAGATATCCTCTAGTCAGTGAGCTGGGGCTGGGGCTGCCCTATCACCTCCGCTGAGACAACTGCCTTCCTCTCTTCCTCTAGCAGCTTGATAAATCTGAGTGTCTTCTGTCATTCCTGACCCTCCCTTTGCTTCTTTCACTTGACAGAATTCTATCAATTTTTTGGGCTCACTCTGCTCTTACCCTCAGGATTTTCCTATCTCATACCACTCAGTCTATAATAAAATTGTAGCTCTAAATGTTACCTACCATCTGTCAGTTGGTCATACCATTGAGGCTTCCACATTGCTATGATACTGGAAATGATGTCATCCGTATTTCTAGTATCAGCAGGGTCACCCATGGTGGACCGGTTTCAGTGGAGCTTCTGGACTAAGGCGGACTATGAAGAAAGGCCTGGTGGTTTACTTCTAAAAACTAGCCACTGAAAACCTTCTAGATCATAACAAAACACTGTCCATCTCACTTGCTTTGGACATGTAGTCAGGAGTGATCAGTCACTAGAGGAGGGCATCATGTTTGGTGATGTAGAGGGCCAAAGAGGATACGAGAGACCTTCAGTGAGATGGGCTGGCACAAAAGCCACAGGAATAGATGTCTTAGGCTGGGTTTTCTAGGGTAGCAAAACCAGTAACATATGTAGGTACAAGGAAAGATTTATAATACATATATAGATAGATAGATAGGTACAAATATAGGAAACAGCTCATGTAATCACAGAAGCTGAATGTCCCAAGCTCTGGCACAAGCTTCACGTGGCCACGGAAGCTGAGGAACCCAAGGTCAGCAAGTCAGAGAGCAGAGTTCTAGATCACCAGTTGTGTAGGTCAGTGGATCCCAAGCTGGTGGTGAGACGAAGTGACAGAGGCTCGCAAAACCAGGATCAGCAGGTCAGGGAGCAGGAGCGGGGCAGAGGCTGGTGAACCCAGGATCGGCAGGTCAGGGAGCAGGACTCTCAACTGCCGACTGTAAGGACTGATGAGTCCAACAGCTGCTAGCTCAAGTCCCGGAACCAGACGCTGGAAGCAGAGAGCAGGAGCTCCTGGCCACGTGAGCGACCAGCCACCGTAGTCAAAGGTCATGAGATGAGAGCCGAGGGGCAGGGAACCACCACAAACCCCACCCTGCCACTTAATACAGCAGCCAAATATGTAGTAGCCAAGTTGACATAATCCTGACCACCACAATGGACTAGAACATGCTCACAACTATGAGGACTATGCAGGATTGGTCAGTGTTTTGTTCTGTTGTACACAAAATTGCTATGAGGTGGAGCCAATTGCAACTAACAGTATGTGCCAAGGGCTGTGCCAGATGCTTTCTGTGCTTTTTATAATTAAATGTTTGCAACATCTCTGAAAAATAGGAATTTTTCTCACTGTTATATAGTTATGGAAACTAAGGCTAAGAATTTAAGGAACCTGGCCAAGGTTATACACTAGTAACTGATACAGCCAGTCAAAATCTGGATCTGCTTGTGTCCAAAGCTCTTTCTCCAACATCTAAATGTCTACCCCATTCAGCGCTCTGGACCAGATCTACTCTGGCCTCCTTTAAAGAGAAATAAAGCAGTCACTCTGTGAATTATCAGTGACTACCTTGTACAAGCAGAGATGAAACGTCAACAAGAGGAAAACAGAAGTTGAAAGCCATTAGATTAGTTTGCATGGCACACCAAAGAGCCCACACAAATACAGTGAGCAGACAGACAATGGCTTTGGAGGGCACGGTGATAAGGAGCCAGAAACAGTGCAGGTGAGAGCAGGCAGTTCAAGAAGAAAGTGCCCAGTAAGGCGTATCTGACAGGTGGGATATAGTGCACTATGGATGCTGCATGTAGCTGGTGCTGCATGTGGCAGAAGAGTCTGAAAGTCAACCAGCCAGCTTCCGTTATACCACGTAATCTCGCCTAGAAGCCTCCCAGTCTACTACAGAAAGCCAAAGTCACTCCATTTATAAATGACATCAGATCTCGACCTGTATGGTAACCTTTGGGCTTAAAAAAGAAAATATAGACACGTAGACCTACAGTTTACAGATCTACCATCTTCTCACATGAACATAACAAAACTGTTGTCATGACATTCAAAAATTAGCCTTCAAATGTGAGTTAATAAATGATTTGGCAACATGAATGAGTAAAGGCATCAAACTTGCCTCTGAAAGAAGAGATTCTTGACATTAACTGTAGGTTTAGAGCTGTGCAAATTCAATTTAGAGAGGAGTTTTGTTTAGAACAGTCTGTCATGTAAAGTGATAGTGATTTGCATGTACATAACTCTACAAAGCACTACAGACACACTGGGTCCTTCTGCCGGTGCTACTGTAGATATTTTTCACAACTTAACACAGCAGTAGTTATTCTTGCTATTGTACCACTAAGCAGAAATAGTCCAGAAATATGTATCAGGAAGTTAGACAAGAACACAACTGATTATTACGCATATATTTAACTAACGCCCATATGCTGCCAGGTGCTCCTCAGAAACTCTATGGGGCAGTTCTACTGTGACCTCTAGAGTCACTATGAGTCATACCCAACTTGATGGCAGTGGGTTATTCCAAAATAAAACCAAGACTCAAACTCACTGCTGTCGAGTCAATTCTGACTCATAGCGATCCTCTAGGGCAGACTAGAACTGCCCCATAGAGTTTCCAAGGATCATCTTGTGGATTTGAACACTCACAGTAGTATAAGATTAATATATTATAGATGCTTTAGTAGCAATACATAATATTGTTAATGTTTTAATGAGGAGTAATAAGATGATCTTCTCAACTACTTGCACTGAACAAGTAAAGTACCTTGTATGTGAAAAAAGGCATTAGTGATTCAGTGTTAGAATTCTCCACCTCTATCCAGGATATAGAAACTCTGGTGTGTAGTGGTTAGGTGCTATGGCTGCTAACCAAATGATTGTCAGTTTGAATCCATCAGGGAGTTTGAATCCATCCTTGGAAACTCTATGGGGTCAGTTCTGCTCTGGTCTATAGGGTTTCTGTGAGTTGGAATCGACTTGACGGCACTGGGTTTGGCTTTTGGTTTAAGCTGGAGACCCAGCTTTGATTTCTAGCCCGTATATCTCATGTGCAGCCACAACCCAAGGGCAGTTACTCGATAAGCAAGTTAAGCAAGGGCTTACTTTCCCTTATTTGCTAATCTGTAATACACTATTTCATCTGCTTTCCAACATGTCAAGTTAGGGTGAAACCCATGTGAAACTGATCACTACTCATGAATAAGTAAACACACTCGGGCACATGTGTACCTTGCTTTATTGGTTAATCCACCTCTGGTACTAACTCTTTGTCACTGGAGGCCTGTGTGTGGCTATGAAGTTGAGCTTGTTTTAGTAGAAAGCTTCCAGACTAGGACAGATTGGGAAGAAAAGCCTAGCAATCCACTTCTGAAAATCACAATGGTCCTTTCTGCAGCTGATGGTGAAGAGGGCACAGGACTGGACAGTATTTAGTGCCACTCTACATGGGATCACCATGGATCAGGGGCTGACTTTATGGCAGCTAACAACAACACTATACATAAAAGATATTAACTAGGATCTACATGGGCTTCTAAACTCCAAGGATTGAATTCCGACTCTGGTTCTTTTAAACTGTGTGATGCTGCTCAAGCCGTGTAAATCTTCTGAGCCTTGTCTTCATTTGTAACTCCTGAAAGGGGCCTACCTTCCACTCCTTCTCCCCCATGGTGTCACCCCATCTCACTCCAACAGCGCTGGCCTTCTTTGGCAGCTCCACCCTTGCCACGTTCCCTCTCACTTATGTCCTCTGCCCAGCTGCCTGCTCTGCCTGGCTTGCTTTTCTAACTCCTCAAGCCACTTGGCTCCCTTCTTCCTTCAAATCTCAGTTCAGACACTTTTTCCTTAGAGAAGCCTCAGCATAGACGTGGTCAGGTCAAATCCTTCCTTTCTAGATCACATTTCATTGTGTTTATCGTGGATGCTGGCATATAGGCATCTGTGCGACTATTCCATTGATGTTCATCTTCTTCTCTGGATCTTATGCTCCTGAGGAATAAGACTGTGTCTGTTAGTGCTTATGACTATATCTCAGGAACTAGAACACAGTGATAGTGCAGTTAATATGTACTGAGTGAAGCAATAAGATTGATTAGTTGATGGAAAATAGATTATTAACACTCATCCAGCAACAATAACAACAACAATAAACATAATTTTTAAAGTTTACTCCCATCACCTTATGCTCTCCCAACACATGACTCTTATCTTTAGGAAGTATGTAATCTCAAATTGTAAACATTTCACCTTACAAATATTTCATGCCTTCTGCTACCTTCCTACCACCTGCAACTGATCTACCCAGCCAGGGTGTCCTGAAATAACAGCATCTTGAACACCAGGTACAGCCAATTCTCTGAGCCTATTCTTCTTCACTGCTTTTTTCTCCATTTGTCCATAGTGAGTATGTTCTCCTCATTCCCTCTTCATCTCTCTCCTTCAGAATCCAACACAGTTGAAGACCCAAGACCATTTATTGAATCAGCAGTTGCCTAGTACCCTTAAAGGAATCCAGCTGTGTGTCCCTCCTTCCTTTCTCTTCTGCTTTTCCTCCCTCTTCATATCTTCCTCTCTTATCCCTTCTCCCTCTAACCATTCTCTTTGTGAGCCAAAAATTGACCTTAATCATGACTGATAAATGTGCAAGCTGTGCTCAAGTGATCCATCTGAATCAATGAGAAAGAAAGTGAAATTAGATGTCATAAAGAAATGGTGCCACCAACTTCAAAAGTCCTTGAACACGTCCACATCCTTCTACAGGGTCCCCACAAAAGTCTATGTCTTCTACTTCCCTCTAATTGATTCTGTTCCTTCAAAGGTCAGCGTTCAGGCTAAATGCAAAATTAATATATTCAACTTTCAGATGATTTGCTTAATTACTAATACAACAACAATATTATATCCGTGTCTGGTGCATTTCATTATAGATATGTAGCTATACTGCAAATGGCTGATTCAGCAATTCCAAGAACTATTTATAATATTGTTTCTGTACAAAAGTTCTTGAGTGCTTTGTAAGCTTCATCCTCCTTTCAAAGAATGGAAAGTGTCTGCTAATCCTGGAGAAAAGTTGATTAGATTAAGAACACCCAGAGTTTGGCAGTGTTGGTAATGGCCTGGGAATGTCAAGTTGTTGGTCTAGCATCTACCCAGAGCTCCTAAACGTCTGACCTGGCATTAGCTCCCAGTAGCACAGGCTCTGTTCTATGGTAAATAAGGATCATGCAACGTCTACAACACAGCAAGAAGGAAAGCAATGCTTCCCACAATCACTCCCTGCAATCCATTTCCCTGGGGGCTGACATGAGCATATCTAGATTCCTTATTCAGAGGGGGTATTCTATGCAGAGTCCAGAAAAGACAAAATCCAAATGGCACACAGAAGGGGAACCAAAGAGAACTGTAGAGAAGACCTATAAGGGTCTAATCGGCAGAGTAATAGGCTACAACCAGGGGGAGGAGCCACAAGTGGGAGCTAGGAGGTCAGAGAAGATAACCAATAAGAAGCAGACATCTCCAGAAAAAAGGATCAGATGGGAGCTGTTACAGTTTGAGTTTCAGAGGTACACACCTACTCAGCAATACCACAGATTTCAGGGCAACCAGGTCATCTAAAGGGGATAAGCCCCACACTCCGTGTCAGAAAATGAGCATCCATTTGCAAAGCAAGCTGGCACACACAACTTCCTATGGCAGGTGGGCTCTAAGAAGTTATATAAATGGACCCAGTGTATGTTTAAAGGTACCAGGGAGATTTACTTGTCAAAAGGACACTGAGAAGAAAAAATGGAATTTAAGATGATTAACAAACAGGCCAACCCCAGCCATCCCGATGGACAAGCTTGTGTTCTCAAAAAACAGGCCTTCCAGAAGTAGAACAGCTGGCCTGACCCTGGCTGATTTTTCACCAACCAACCCAGGTTTCTGGTGTGCAGCGAACCACTGATTATTGCCACTGATGTCTGCTGCGTCCTATTTGTTGTGGTCTTTGGGGAGGAAGATCCACAATCTTCTTCACAAACTCATTTCGGCTCCCACGGCTCTTCTAGTCTGAGACTTCTCCTCTGTCCTCAACCTACACTCCCTGTTCATTTTGGAGGAACAGGAGGGGTCGCCATGGTGGGCTATTTTTACCTTCACAACTCTGCTTTTGCTTCTTCCATGGCATGCCCAGATCTACATTCTTTTCTCAGAAAAGACGGATTTTCAAACTAAAGACCAAAGCATTGGAGCATAGTAATGACTGGAGTTGGACTCCTGGGTGGGATTCCAGTTCTACCATTTATAAGCTGTGTCATCTTGGTCTTGTAACTGGAGTGTTCCAAGCCTTGGTTTCCTTATGTGTAAAGAATATATATGTATATATACACAAGTAAGTATAAGGTATATTTGTGCATGTATATAAACAAATGTATTCCATATATGTAAATCTCTGTGTATGTGTACACACACACACACACACACACAAATGCTTCTCTGATTGCTTCTCTAGAGAACCCAGCCTAAAACAGTAGCTCTGACTACTACTGTGTCGGTCTCATTTGTCTCCCCACATTATGATAATTTCTTACATAACATTTCACGGGAAACCCTGGTGGTATAGTGGGTTAAGTGCTACCAAAAAGGTCTGCTAACAAAAAGATAAGCAGTTCAAATCCACCAGGTGCTCCTTGAATACTCTGGGGCAGTTCTACTCTGGGCTCTAGGGTCATCATGAGTTGGATCTGACTCGACGGTACTGAGTTTATAGCATATCACAGCTGTCAACTTTCAGAAGGCCATTCATGGGAATCCCATCAGCTCTTCAGTATATACAAGGACTGCCCACTAAGTTCAGGAACTCATCCTACAAAAAGTGCTACATACCTCACTGCTGAGTATCAGTATGGTCACCTTCGAAGTACTCCCCTTGGGAAGTTATGTACTAACACCAGGATTTTTCATTATCCAAAGATAAAGGAAATCTTGAAAGGAAGACATTTTGATGACATTCAGGACATCGAGGGTAGTATGATGACGACTCTGACAGCCCTTCTAGGAAAAGAGTTCCAAAATGTCTTTGAAAGGTGGACTAGGCACTGGCTTCATTGCATAGCTCCCCAAGGAGAGTACTTGGAAGGTGACCATAGTGACACTGAGCCATGTAGTGCTTCAGAAAAATTAAGTTCAAGGACTTAATAGTGAGACCTGTATGATGCTTCCACTTCAAGGATTTATAATAACTGTGTTTGGTTAGTCGTTACAGTCCCAGTTTCATCATTTTTAATCACTTTATTTTAAATATGTAAGCTCTCTAACATATTTCCAAGAAAATTAACAACAACAGGTTCAAGTCATGTTAACAAATATTCACCGTGACCTTGACTTAGGCTGAGTTCTCTAGAGAGGCAAAACTGGTGAAGTCTATGCATATACATATAATGAGAGAGAGGAAGAGATTTATGCCAAGGAAATGGTTGAAGAGGCTGAAAAGTCTCAAGTCTATGGGTAATGTATTAGGCTGGAGGCTTCTCTTTACCACGTAGCTGCAGGGACTATAAGAACAAGATCAAAAGGTCGGAAGGCAGGCTGCTGGCTTACAACCCAAGAACCAGGGTTCAGATAATGACAAGCTTCATGGAAGTTCCAGAAAACAAAAACAAACAAACAAAACAAAACTCGTTGCCATCTAGTCAATTCTGACTCATAACAACCGTACAGATCCAGAGTACAGCAGAAAAACCAGTGGGCTTCTCCAGAAAGTCCACATATATTGAATGTCAGCCATACCCCCTAGGAAACTCCCTTTTGCCTAACTGATGGGCTGCTCGTAACAGATCTCATCATGGAGGTAATTACACTATATCTGATCTCATTAGGAAGATGATTACCTCATTACACAGCTGCCAAACTACATCATAAGCCAAACCACTGAGAATCATGGCCCAACCAAGTTGACACACAACTTTAACCATCACAGACCTGTAATATTAGGCAAAGGAACTGCTCAGAAGATGACGACAAAATATTAGATGCAATTCTTGTACTGGGGAGTTTATAAGTGATTTATTTGGCCAAGACACCCAGGCATGCACCTGTACTCATGCACGCATGCACGTGCACACACACACACACACACACACACACACACACACACACACACTCCCACATCCCACAGTCAGTTTGCCAGGCTAAGTGGCTGAATAGAAGCAGGTACTCTGGTGAGATCACTGCCCCCTGGTACTCTGAGCTCTCTGTGAGGTCTAGGAATCCCCTTCTTATAAGTTAGGTTTACCTAAAGACAAGGGTAGGTTCCTTACTCAAGGGAAAGATGTGGGGGGAAAGGAGGGAGGAGGGAGTTACTATCAACTGGGCATATACTCAGTGTTTATGTGCATTCAAGTACTTAAATTTAATTGTAAAATCACACCACAAAAGACTGGAGTGGATGCTGTCCTGCATCACCGCAATCCTTTTCAACATTGAAGGACTAATTTTGCAGCTCTCTGACCTCTTTGCAGTTGTGCTGCGCAGAAGAGAGCTAACTCACCCATGTCAGGCTGTCCCTGGTCAGGGCAAATATGCAGCTTTAAAGCCCTGGCTCTCTTGCCCCAACTCAGAAAGTTCTAAGGGCCATCACAGGGTCAGCTCCGCATGAGGTTCACTGAGCCCTTTGACCTGACTACATCAAGTTCAGCTTCTCCCCTACCAAACCCTACTTCCTTCCCTCTGCCAAGAGGTACTGATCCCATAAGCACTCTGAAGAAAGCTCCCTGCATGATGGTCTCCACAGTAAGAAAGAAAAGCTCAGAAAAGTTAAGTAACTTGCCCCAGGACACGTGACTTTTAAATAACAGAGCTGAGTGCAAATTCAAGTCAATATGACGAAACTCTCATTTATGGTACACAAGCTGACACTCCCTCCTCACCAGACCAGATCAGATCCATTTCCATCAAGTGGATTGTGATTCACAGAGACCCTGTAGGACAGAGTAGAACTGCCTCACGGGATTTCCAAGGAGCAGCTGGTGGACTCAAACTGCTAATTTTTAAGAGTGATTAAGAAAAGCCAAGCTCTTAACTACTGTACCTCCAGGACTCTTACAAATTCAATATGTTCCTTGAACTCTTATGCTCCCTGAGAGTAGCAGAATGTATATAGAGAGGAAGCTTCTTCAGGGTAGGAGAGCCCAAATGAGATCAATTTTTACAGCTGAGAAAGATGATAGCCTGTCATGTCTTCACCATTGAGAAGCTGGTCTATACAGGAAAGACTTCATAGCTGACAAGCACAGGTGGACACAGCCGGACCCAGGTCCCCACATGTCATCATCTGGTATTTGTCTGTCTTGACATAACAGTTGGCTGAAAATTGAAAGGTTGGAGGTTCAAATCCACCCAGAAGTACTTTGGAAGAAAAGCTTGGTGATCGACTTCCAAAAACTGATGGAGCACAGTTCTACTCTGACATCCAGGGGCCACCTATTTGGTTTTTCCTTGTTTTCCTCTATATCCTGTTTCTTATTGAATGACAACCCCTCCGTATGATGTTAGGACCATCACTGTGGCACCAGCTAACATCCTCCACATGGAGAAACTCCAGCAAACAGAAGGTCTTCTTCTACTGGTATCAGCAAAGCCCCAGGGCTGACTCTCCCTAGAACAGCCAGCATTGCACAATTTTCCCTGAGCCAGCCACCATGGCTGAGAGAACAGAATCCGGTTCCAACAGAAGCACTTTGGCCAGCCTGGAGTAGGGACAAGGGATGGTCACTCCATCCAAACTCTATTAATAAAACCCAAACCAAGCCCACTGCCGTCAAGTCAATTATGACTCATAGCTGCCCATAGGACAGAGTAGAACTGCCCCCTAGAGTTTCCAAGAAGCACCTCGTAGATTCAAACCTCTGGCCTTCTGGTTAGCAATGCTAGCACTAAACCACGGCATCAACCATATTAATAGGGAGTAGAAAATGCAAAAATGGCCATGAGAAGGAGAAAACAATCCTCTGCAGGCAAAAACACCAGAGACTTACCCTAGATGTCATGCCACGTCCTCATAACCACAGTATAGAGGGTATTAATATTGCCAGGTTAGAGATGAAGAAACTGAAAAATCAGAGAGATGGGGTAACTGGTCCAAGGTCACACAGCTAGTAAAGGGCAAAGTGAGAACACAATTTCCATTCCAACAGACCCCTAAATGGCTCTTATATATGTCTCCCTCCAAAAATATTGCCTGCTTTTGGTAAATGCTGGAAGGGACCAGGGCACTGTGGGAGGACAACACTGGACATGCATGTCACCAGACTGCCTGTTGTCATACGCAGTAGAAAGAACAATGCCAGCCAGAGAAATCTGAAGACTTTGGTGTTGTTACCTTTTTAGCCACTTACTACTTACACCACTTTGCCCAAGTTAGTCACCACCTCCGGGACATGGTATTCTCATCTACAGAATGAGAATAATAATGCTGCATCAAAATTACTTGCCTTGAGACTCCAGGGTTTCATAGAGAGAATGTTGATACTTGCCTTGGTCAGGACTCTCTGGAGAAACAGAAGCAGTGACGTATATGTATATGTATAGTATAGTATAACATAATACAATACAATGTATAATACAGCACAATATAATATAAAAAGATTTATTTTTAGGAATTGGTTTATAAATTTGTGGAAGCTGGAAGGTCCAAAATCTGTAGGCCAGATAACAGGCTAGAGATACCTGCAGACTTATGTCCCCAAATCTCTGTGTCAGGCAGTGAGAAGGGTGAAGAGTGAACAAGTTCCAGCAAAATGTCTCTTTATATCCTGGAGACAGGTGCATCCTAGGAAAACTCCCCTTCTGCTCTTAAGCACTTCAAGCATTTGGTTGAGGCCCACACACATTATGAAGAGGGTAATATACTTTGCATAAGATCAGCTTATTGAACACATATAACTATTGCATAAAAGCTTCTAGATTAGTGTTTGACCAAACAATTGGGTGTCACAGTCTAACAAGTTGACAAATAAAAGTAGCCATCTCAGGGGTGCATCAGGCGTTCATTAGTAGTCTGCCCCCAAGCAGCATAAGACACTGGGACAAGCAGAGCCCTGGGTGTCAGGAAACCAGGATTCCAGTTTTGATTTTCTGAAAAATGAAATCTATTAACTTTATAAGCCATATCCTCTCTCTGGGTCTGATTTCCATTTTTTCTAAAATAAGGACATTCAACTGGATAATCCTAAGTGTGCTTCCATCTCAGGAATTGTAGAATTCTACGATCCCTAGTGTCTTCTGGAAACCCTGGTGGTGTAGTGTGCTAAGTGCCACATCTGCAAACCAAAAGGTCGGCAGTTCAAATCCTCCAGGCACTCCTTAGAAACTCTATGGGGCAGTTCTACTCTGACCTCTAAGGTCTCTATGAGTCAGACCTGACTCGACAGCAGTGGGTTTTAGTTGGTAGTGTCTCCTAGGGAAAGTGTTACGCCTCCGCCCGATCCATCATGCCCACCAGCCCACCACCTCCACCGTTCCACCACTGTGAGACAGAGTACTTGAATCCCAGGTAAGAGGCAAGGGATAGAAAAAAGGGGAAAAAGAAGACAGAACCCACAAACCCAGGATCATCCCCAGAGTCCCTTGTACCCTTGGGCAAAAGGGAGCCAACTCTGGTGGCTTTCTACAGCTGGATTTGTGAATGCTGCTCCCCTAAATGGTAAGCCCTTGCCAGATGGGTCTGAGTCTGCACCTAGTGCAGGTGGCTTCTATGTGCCAGCTGGTGGTCTATTTATGTCAAGTCTCACAGTATACTCAACTGTTTGCCCTGGCAAAACATCTTAGGAACTACTGACTATAGTAAGTTGAAGCAAACACCATTAAGAAAGAAAAGGTACTTGGAAAGAGTTGAGTGAATCCACACCAAAGCTAAATAGACCCAGTTTTTCAGAAAGTCAGTTTACAAAATTAATGACCACCACTTCTGTCCTGGGAGCCACTACCACCACCACGCCCTGCCCTCTACCTCATCTCTGTGCACCTTGGCCGTGGGGACAACAGGAAGGTGGAGTAACTGTAGACCTCAACTTGCACGTGGTTTGGTGGAAACCTTAAGAGAGATGTGCCTCGCTGAAAACAGGGCATGTGACTTGATTTGCAGTCACAGAAAACATTTCCATAGCAAAAGTCTTATCATCGTAACAATGCAGTTTAGAGAGGGATTGTTTGCCCTTGAGAAAGGAAACACACAGAACACTGACAATGGAGGGGAAAAATGGAAGATCTTTCATTTCATTCTTTCTTCATTCATTCAAAGTATTTGGTAAGTTCCTGCTACATGCACTTTCTAAAAATTAAGACAATACCTACTTCTGAAAATCAGTCAGTGAAAATCTTAGAGATCACAACAGTCTGACCCGCAATGGATCCCAGAGATGGTGCAACATTTCATGTCACTGCGTGTGTGGTCACTGTGATTTGGGGACTGACTCAGCTGCAGCTGACCACAGCATTCGGTTAACTTGCCTGTCAACCATGAGCTTTCCCCCAAGTGATGCTGAATTTTTCTCTTAGGAAATTAAGTAGAAAGTGATCATGAGTAATTTTGGGTAATCAATTTCTGAAGAACTGTCTGACCATTTGCTTTGGAGCAGGCATTGTGACAATGAGACCATGAGACATTTTGTATTAGTGGTGTTATTACTGTCCACCAACAGAGGTGATGTTTACAGCTGATTCTGCGAAATTGCCAGAGAAAGTATGTCATACAAGTAAACCCAACATCAATCGTAGTGTTGGGTTAAATTATCTAAACCGGAGATGGTCAAACATTCATCCTATGCAGCAACCCCATTGACTGGAGTACTGTGTTGAGACACACCGTGAGACCAAATATTGATCCAGTGGAAAATAACGGCTTGGGGTGGTATGTGTGGTGGCAACCCTGAATGGCAGGTGGTGCCAGGTCTATGATATCCTTCCTGGCTTTTCTTCCTTGGAGGCTACATCCTGACATCATGCAGGCCTACTCAGCTGAAGTGTTCTCCAGTTGTTGAATGCCTCCTGGGACTGGATTTATACGGTGGTTCAGGCTCTTTCTCCAAGGTCAAGATCAGTCTCACTGCCAGAGCAAGGGACTAATATGCTGGAGCTCAGACTACCATCCCTTCCCTGTCTGTACCCCAGAGCCAGGCAAGGTTGCAAGCTCCTCCCTCCCAGCAGAGAGCAAGTATCAGGCATGGTGTCAGCAAGCTAGAAGAAGCCCTGGCATGATGGAGGGCACCCCGTTTGGGGTAGACAAGACCTGTGGAGACATTCTGCTTCCCCACACAATAGACAATGAGTTAACTGCAGAAGTAGCAGCTTCTTAAGAGTCAGCTCCAGAGACAAAGCGCTTCTCACCTCCTGTCTGCATAATTAACCGGCAGTTGTTCCTGCTTTGTGGAACATGGAACAGGCAAACCCCTGTGAGGTCTTATGGGGACAATCCAACTCTTCCCTGGCAGGCAACTGGCAGGCGGGCAGAAGCTTCTGCAACGCTTGACTGAGAGGACTGAGGACAATCCCCATTCTTCCTCTTCACCTCGAATCCTCTGTCAAGACCCTCTGTGCGTAATTATGGGGGGCCTGCAGGGCACTGACCCTGCCAATCCCCAGCTTTTGCCCTCCAAGGGATAGTCAAATGCTTACAAAGCAAAGTGGAGGTAGGAATCTGGGTTGAATCCGTAAAACCATTGCATTCTAGTATGCATAATCTGGAAGAAGTCTTGAGGAGAATCTCACATCAGATGAAGGAAGAAACACTGTTGGTGTATCCAAGGACCCACAGCTGGTGGGGCAGGGCTAAGGCTCCCCAGAGAGCTGGGGATGGCCAGATCTCACCCACACTGGCTCCTCCTCCAAGCGCTGAAGACACTCAATCCCCGGTCATCAGGAGCCTCGTGAGCTTCCAAGACAAGCCTCACTGCATTATTTTAACTCCTGCTTCTGTATACCCAGCATCAACTTCTTATTTGAATCCTAGACTTATCTTTTTAGGTCAGTGGTTTAAATCCACCAGGTGCTCCTGGGAAACTGTATCGGGCAGTTCTACTCTGTCCTGTAGGGTCACTGAGTCAGAACTGACTCAATGGCAGCGGGTCAGGTTTAGCACTACATCTGTGAACCAAATTGTCGGCAGTTCGAATCTGCCAGGCTGTCCTTGGAAACTCGATGAGGCGGTTCCACTCTGTCCTATAGGGTCACTGTGAGTTGGAATTGACTCGACAGCAGTGGGCTTGGGGTTTTTTGTTTGTCTGTTTTCTTAGGGAATCCTCGGGTAGTGCAAACATTAGCACACTCAGCTGATAACTGAAAAGTTGAAGGGTTGTGTCTACTCAGAGGCACCTCAGAAGAAAGTCCTGGCAATCTACTTCTAAAAAATCAGCCTTTGAAAACACTGTGGAGCACAGTTCTGCTCAGAAATGCATGACGTCGCCACGAGTCACAGTCAACTCAATGTCAACTGGTTTAAAATACCCCTTCAGGTGCAGCCCAGAGCCCCACCAACTTCCTTTTCTTCAAACCCTGACTATTGTTCACGTTCTTGCTTACATTCCATTAAATTCTAAAAGTGGATCTGTTCTTGCAGGTCTGCTCAGAAACATGTCTCTTGGCCGGATGAAATCACTCTGGGCAGCATCCTGCTGCCACAGGAAGGTGGGCTGCCAGCCGTTGAGATGAGTGGCCTCACCTGGTGGGCTCCCAGGGCATGCACGGGGAAGCTATGGGGGTCTGACACGCCCCCCCTCTGCAACCAGCCTCAGCTGCCCGCACTCGGTGGCTGAAAGCACCCTTCTCCTGTGGTGACTCGGATCTATCGGAGGGGGAAGGGAATCAGAACCCACCTCTTTCAAAGATGGAAACGAACCTTTCCTGCTGGTTCCAAATTCCACAGTGCTAATTAAATCTCCCTCGTGATCACTTTGCCAGCAATAAAGCACAGCTCCAGGTCCCCCAGACAAAATAGCTTCTCTTCCGCAGACCACACATTTCTGGAGACCTCAAGGAACCTAATCTCCACACTGCCTGTGGCTTACACCTGTTTATGCTCCTGCAGGTCAAGGCCCCCTGCATATGGTGCTCAGAACAGATCTGGGTAGAGGAGAACTGAACCGTCATATCCCATATGCAAGCAATAAATGTCTATCCAGAAAATAAGGGGATTAAACTGAGTGATCACTAAGGTTTCTTCCACCTCAGACATTCTGTATTCTATTGTCTTCTCTATTAATTTAGCTTTCAGCTTATTATCCTCCTCAAGGGCTGGATCAGCTCCACCCAGTGTGATTGATTAATAAACACTCATTAAATTGAGTTGACAGTTGTTGTGAACTAGAAGGGACCAGGAGAACTGGGAGTTAATGGGAAATGGGCAGGTCACTCAGAGACAGGCAAAGGAGCAGGCTCTTGGGAGGAGGGAGACTCAGGCAGGTATGTGACAGGTGGAAGAGGGCTGGAAGGGACAGTCAACGCAGAAGAGAAAGGGGGAGGTGTATTATCTTGGTAACGCCTCTTTTTTGAGAATTTTGTGTTGCAGTAGAGGTTTAAAAAGAGAGAGAAAGATTCTGGGACAAAAGAACATGAAACTGTCATTAGGCTGGGAGCTTTAAAACCAAAGTTTACAAATCACCCACATCAGTGTAGGGCCTTAGTTTCCACATCTGCAGAATGACAGACTCTGACCACCGCCTCACAGTGTGAGCCAAGCTTATTAGGAATGCAGAGTCCCAGTCCCCAGCACTGGGATGGAGTTGGTATTTTAACCAGATCCCCAGATGACACCACACACTCTGACGCACGAGAAGCACCGGCCTGGGTTAACTCTGCAGTTCTAGATCAGACTGTCAGAGCAGCTTCCTCCAGAGGGCTCAGACTCCTCAGCATCATGGACTCACCTGGAGAGTTGTTAAAATTCCCATACCCAACAAGGGAGCGTCTAAGACAATGGATCATTGTACATCTTCAATGGAGTGGTGGTTCTGGAGATGGAGACGTACATGTCTGTCAGAACTCGTGAACCAGACACTTCCAATAGGTGCATTTGAGTATGTGCAGATTGTACCTCAAAAAAAGTTGATTTAAAAGAAGTCTATTCCTAGACTTCAACTATTTACCTACAATAAAACTGTAAGAAAGGACACTGTTGTTGTTGCCACTGCTGTCAAGTGGATTCTGAGTCACAGGGACGCTACAGGACAGAGTAGAACTGCCCTATAAAATTTCCAAGGAGAGACTGGCAGATTCGAACTGCCAACCTTTTGATTAGCAAAAGTAGCACTTAGCCACTACCCCACCAGGATTTCCAATAAAGAACACTAGAGTCCAGAATATCAAGGACATATTGCAAAAAATGCAGGAAAATATGAATTACTCCATTAAACTTTTCTTTTACCTACTTCTCCCCCTACAGAAGGGCTGTGTTCAGGCAAATTATATGTGAGGTGATAATTTTCCTAATGACGCATATTGGTGTGTATTTACATGTATGTTACAGTGTAGCTACTTTCATCTGATGCATACACACACACACACACACAAAAAAAAAAAAAAAACCCACCCATAATACCTATTAAGTCAAAGTTCCCATGTATTTTTTTTTAGGTCTCCGAGGTAATCATGGAAACTCTGGTAGTTAGGTGGTTAAATGCTAAATCTGCTAAGCAAAAGGTCAGCAGTTCGAATCCTCCAGACGCTCCTTGGAAACTCTATGGGGCAGTTCTACTCTGACCTAAAGGGTCACTATGAGTCAAAGCTGACTCAACAGCAATAGCTTTTAAGTAATTCTAGAGGGCAGCCAGGGCCGAACCTGCTGGAACACCTCTTCCAGAAGGTAGTGGTCCGTCCTGTGCTCCAACGTGGTTCCCAAGTGCCCAGCACTGTGCAAAGGGCAAGAAGGGAAAGATGAGGAAAAGCATGCAACATGCTGTGTCCTTCAGTAACTTAAACTCTGGCTTGGGAAACAGGCATCTATCCACCTGCATAAAAAGGAGTTGCATCGTGAACGAGGCAAGGCCATCCTCAGAGTGGGAAGTGTGGGTGACCCGCAAGTTTGCAAGGTCATGGCAAACACCTGGAGGGCACAGAAACTCAAATCAGAGGTTACTTTTCAGAGTCCTCCTCTCTGCGCCACTCCCTTCCTATCCTTGCTCTTGCAGAAGAGTAAGTGCTGATTCAGAGTGGTTAATGGCCTTCCCAAGGCCACACAGCCAGAAAGGCATGAGGAAGACTTTGTACCTCGGTCTCCTGACTCCAAAGCACGTGCTCCGTCCAGAGCCCCATAGGCTTCCCATCAGGTGGCAGGCTGACATCTCCCTTCCACTGTCCAGTTGCCTGTCCCAGCTCACACCTCTTCCACCACTGCCCAACTTGATGGTGCTGTGAGTGATGCCGCTTTCCCAGGTCCCAGGTGCCAAAAAATGAGCCAAAGCAGGGGTGGAGCAGGAAGAGCTCCGGGTGCCATCTACCCAGCATGTAATCACAGGAACATGCAGCCAATTGGGGGCACAGGTGCCTGGTGCCCCCTCAGAGAGAGCAGCCACCAGGTGCGAGGGGAATAATTCAACTCCAGGAGGTGAGGACGTGGCAAGCCCCACTGCCCCTCCCCCTTTGCCAGGGCAACATAGGATGTCAGACAACACTGTGGCTGCCTCATTATTAGGCTGCTCCGCCATTGTCCCCAGGACAATGGTTTCCAGCTCTGGCTTTGTGTGGGGCTGCCAGCTGAAGTTATTAACCACAGGAGCTGCCTTTGAGGGACATCCACAGGAGGGGTGAAAGGTCAACCGGAGCAGCTACAGGAGCGGAAGTGGGAGGGAGAGGAAGCACAAAAGAAAGGGATGAGCCCCTATCTCTCTCCCCCTCCTCCTGAAGGAACCCCAAACAGAGCTCTGCCCAGAGGCAGGCATGGGGAGGGGTGTCAAGAGGAAGTTTCCTGCTGCTGCTGATGCTGCTGCTGCTTCTACTGTAGAACAGAGAGGAGCCTGGGATGGCTGGCCATCCTGGTAGCTGCAGAGGTGGTAGCGTAGACAGTCGCTCAGGCTGCATGTAGAAAGGACAGTGTTTGGGGGACCAGAAGCAGGAAGAGATGGCAGCAGTTGGGGCTATTGTTGTTGTTAGGTACTGTTGAGTCAATTCCAACTCGTAGTGAACAAACACTGCCTGGTCCTGTACCACGCCCGCAGTCATTTTTATGCTTAAGCTCATTGTTGCAGCCACCATATCAGTCCATTTGTTGAGGGTCTTCCCCTTTTCCTGACCATTTGCTTTGCCAGGAAACCCTGGTGGAGCAGTGGTTAAGTGCTATGGCTGCTAACCAAAGGTTGACAGCTCAAATCCACCAGGTGCTCCTTGGAAACTGTGGGGCGCAGTGCTACTCTGACCTGTAGGGTCAGTATGAGTCAGTACAGTTGCTATAGCAATTGGTTGGATTACTTTGGCAAGCATGATGTCCTTCTCCAGGGACTGATCTGTCCTGACAACAGGTCCAAAGAAGGTAAAGACGCAGTCTCACCATCTTTGCTTCCAAGGAACACCCTGGTTGTACTTCTTCCAGAACAGATCTGTTTGTTCTTCTGCCAGTTGATGGTATGTTCTATGCTCTTCTCTAACACCACAACTCAAAGGCTGCTGGGCATAGGTCTTCTTAACTCATATCCTAAAATTAAATGTGTGCTATCCAAGATCTCTGGAGTCCATGCCACTTGCCTGCCCTGAACCCTCAAGGGAGCAAACTAGATGGGCTAGAATAGATAGGCCTTGGTAGAAAGGGTTACCCACCCCAACACTACCCGGGCTGGCCCCTGCAGGTCTGAGTTTGGAGAAAAGGACACCAGGGTTAGAACTGCCAATGCAGGTGGCTATGGGATTTAGGACATAGCCAGAGCTGGAGAGATTTTATTGATATCTGGCAGTCCCTCCTCTTCATCAGACAAGGAAACTGATGGCCAGATAGGGAAAGGACCTACTCAAGCACACAAACCTGGTTTTGGGCACAACTAGAACTCGGTGTATTGTCTAACCCCTGCACTTGGGGAAAACTTGATCTTGGTATTTGATCAGAGCCTTCATCCTCACTCCTGAGGGTGCTGCCTTCCCCAGGTCCCAGCTGGTCCTCATTTCTTGCCTTGTCAAGAATCTGCCAAGATGCCAGGCCCTGAGGAAGATAGCTCATCCTGTCTCCCAAACGAGATAAAAGTGGAGAATGCTGCCACCGCCTACACCCAAGTCTATCCTTGCTCTGCTGGCCCAGCAGAAGACACTCCGAACAGAATTGCCATCCAGAACACAGCTGGAAGGCCTAGAGTTTCAGGTCACATGCGGGCCAAGGAGGCTCAGGGCTTGTCCAGGTCACATGGGGTCAGGATGGCACTCTGATCTCCTTCAGCTCAACCTCTAGTCCAACCAACCAATGCACAAGAACAGGGAGGAGCTGATCAGCTGTACTGTAAGTAAAGTGTGTACAGCATCCATATGATTGGACTATGGAGAGGGGGACTGGCAGGAAAATATAAGTTATTCCACTCAGCTTGGCTTTTATCATAGTGAAAATACACATCGCAAACACATATACCATCTCATCAAGTTTTTACACGTACAATTTGGTGACGTTGGCTACATTCTTGAACTTGTACATGTTTTCTTGCTACCTTTTCCAATTCATACCACCATCATTAATTTAGACTTCAATGCCCCCTAAGGAAAAACTTCTCCACTCAATTTTTATATTTAAGGTTATAATTTAAAATAAGATAAAAAAAAAAGAAAAAAGAATGCTTTCATTGCATGATATGGTGTGTGGGAGGGAAGGAAGAGAAAGAAAAGAGGAGAATGAGAACATCACACCAGGTGGATACAGGTGTGTGGACAGATGTGGAGCCGGGTGGGAACAACAAAGCCATGGAACCCTGCGTCTCATCCCTCTGCTTCCACTATTCAGACTGCTTCTGTGCCCCTGAATCGGATTTTGCCTCTGGTCTCCCTGCTCACTTGGGTGCCCCCCACCACACCCTACTTCTAGCCTTTCTCTTCCTCAGCTCCAACGCCCCCTGTACTCTGCCCTGATTCCAGAATCCATCATGGGATCCTCCCTCCCCTCAATTCACTGCCCAATTAGATCACCAACACCTAGCAAGCTGGGTGACCCAGTGTCCTCTCCCACCCACCCCACCCGCAAGGAAGCCCAGCACAGATAATTCCAGATCTCTGTACAACTCCATTTCTGCCAAAATACATGTCCAAGCAATCCCCTGAGCACTGCTGATCTTTTCCCACCTCTCCACATGTCACTCTTGGGACGCATCCTGGCCCAGGGGAAGGCTGCCATGTATGTCATCCAACTGAACCTTTGGAGCCAGTAGCCAGTCAGGGGAAGGCTTTCAAACTAGATAAAAGTGGAGCCTCTGTCTCTCTCTCTGTCTCTCACACACACAGCTGCATCCAAACCCCACAGATCCGGCCTATGTTCCCTCTGTCATTCCAGCTGTCCTCCTTGTCCCTCTAAAGCCAAAAACACCATTTTCCTGCTTTTTGCCCTTAAATTCTCTGTCCTGACACCCCCAAGTACTCCCACTCTGGCTCATAGAATGCAGCCAGCGCCCAAACCTTATCAGAGGATGCAAGGGGCATTTGTTCTCCCTTCAACGGGCTCCACCTGGTGGGCCCCCAGGCTTCGTGAGCACTGCTGTCACGGGGCGAACTGCTGTCACAAGGTGAACTGCCACCAAAGAGTGCTCTGCATCAGGGGGTGACCTATACAGGGTGGTCCGCTCTCATAGGGTAGGCCAGGAAGAGGGCTCACTTAGAGGCTCTTCACCTCTTTCCTTACTAACACCAGGAGACCCAAACTTCCCAAATTCAGCAATATATTCAATTTCAAGGGAATAACAACAGACTGGATTAGTGGGAAGTGGAAAGCAAATGAAATGTTTGAGGAAAAAAAAAATGAAGCAATACTTGCATTCTCATTAGTAGGAATAGGTGAGATGAAGCACATTACATTATTAGGCGTTCTCTCGATTCAGTAAACACAAGCTGAATAAATTCATAAATATTAGCATTAAGCGAAATTTAACAGGAAGCTGTTTATCTTCTGCCTGTCAGACGGGAGGAGAAGTTCTCCATGCGTCACTCACCAGCCGTGGGGTTCTGGCCCAGTTACTTGCCCAGGTGAGCCAAGCAGAACCTTCTGCAGCCCCGCCCAGCATTGAGCAGGGCTGGCATGAAGTCACGACCAGCCCCCCAGGTGTCGTCTGCAGGGGTGGCAGTGGAGGGTTGAGAGCTGGCTCTTCGACATCTCGTCCCAGCTCCTCTGCCCATACCTGGATGAGCCCAGTCTGGTGCTGTCGAGATGAAGATGTCATTTAATCCTTTCATGGCCCAATTATTTTTCCGTTTTAATTTTTTGGTTGATACTGTGTTTTCAGTAACAGAAAGCATGTCAAAGCATTGGGGGTGTCTAAATTTTAGAAACGTTTTTGTGGTATGCCTCATTCCACTGTAAACTCAAAGTCCAAAAGTACATATCTGTTCCTGCTGCGAACATAAATTCTATCTCCAGAGTCCAGAGGTGCATATGTGTACCAAAAAACAAACAAAAAAGAAATTCAAAACATCTTTTTTCTACCAAACATTCAATGATTCAGTAACACCTCATACGATACCCTGAAAAAAACAGTAATTTGTAGCACGCTCTTTTTTTTTCTGATTTAAACTGTCACATAGGGCCCTACCAGCTGTCACGATATACTGTCAGTGGGACAGCAGCTACCCAGTAAACTCCAGAGGCCCAAAAAGTAAGTGGTAGCTATATAAGCTGCCAGTCCTGAAAGAGTTTAGCCACTCTGAGCTTAACATTCAGTTGCAACATTAAGAAGATGGTGCCTACTGTGAAAGGCTATTGTGAGGATCAAATGAGTTATTATTCAGTGAGTGCCTGGCACAAAGTAGGTCTGGAACCTAACAGTTTCATGCTTACTTCTTTTCCAGTACAGAGCTCAAGCAAATGTGAGATATATATAGCCCGTAGGCATTACCACCCTCGATGGGAACAAGCCACACACCAGTGAGGTGAATGGCAAGACAGCAGTAAGGCAGGACACAGAGTCACAGAAGTCTAGATTTACACTTGGCTACAATCACACACAAGACTTCAGGCAGGTGACTCACTTAGTCTCTCGACACTTTCATTTCCCTCTTTTGCATCCTTTTGTGCACCAAGAGTCTTAGTGACAAGTGTTCCATGTACAGCAAGTATTAATTGTTAAAGGACAAGATCATCAAGGGCTGGGAAGACACCATATAAAAGTGAGACTTGAATATTGGGTAGATGGGAGGCCCCCGGTCCCTCTGTAATCCCTACAGCCTGCCTCCCTTCTGCCTGCACTCCGCTGGGGCCTGAAGCCCTGGTCCAGGACCCTGCAAACAAATAGATCCCAAAGGCCTTCTCAGACCTCTCAGCATCTCCTGCCAGCTGTTTGCATCCTGTGTGTAACCTGGACTAAGGACTTATACTCTGTGTGTGCACGCATGCACATACACACACTCACCAATAAAATAAAACATAGTAGAAAATAAAGCCTGCACAGCTGCTCTGTCTTGCTGTGTATGAACTACTATATCAAGCCAAGTCACTGCAGGTCTCCAGTGAAGAGTTGCTGAGTATGTGGTTGACATGAATTCTCAGCTCTCCAAAGAGGCTTCCCTTACCCAAAGAAGCTATAAGGTCCTAGGAGAGGTCTTGAGAATAGAACGTATATTTTGGTGACATATATAGGTGGAGTCCCTGGGTGGCACAAACAGTCAAACACTCAATTACTAAGCAAAAATTTGGTAGTTTAAACCCAGCGGGATGCATCTCAGAAAAACATGTCTAATAATCTGCTTCTAAAAATTCACAGGCTTGGAAACCCGATGGAGTGCTGTTTTGCTCAGCAAAACATGAGGTCCCCATAACTCAGAACTGACTCAGCGGTGACTACTTGGCATACAAGTACAGAAGACACCAAAAGGCTTGTGTTTCCCAGTACATGACAATCCTCAAAAGTGGCTTTCCTTCTTACTCTGATGAGCCCTCCAGATCCCAAACTGTCTTCTCAAAGTCTCCACCAAAGCTTCTAGGATACTGTCCCCAAAGTCACCCTGAGACAGTGTTATTCCAGCCAGTGTTTCCATGAAGCCTTGGGTGTTACCTGAGATGGGAGCATGTTACAGAATGACAGTGTACAGCAGCACTGTGTACCCCACCAACACACTGCATGTAGATGAGCTCATATTAAAGACCCCTCCACCCCAACCAGGCATCGCCATCTGAGCCTGATGCACTCCTTTCTTAGGAGAAAGTAAATAAAAGCAGGTACCATTGTAAGGAGATCCTATATGGCTTCATGGGAGTCTTTCAATATCTCAGAAAGCCTGCCTTCTCATCAGAATGAAGGGATTGAAGCCAGTCATCTCTATAGTCCTCTCCAGCCTTGAACCTTAAACATCATCGTTATTATGTTATCTGACCACGCAGAGAATGAAGGTTCTGGAGACGTGACTTACAGAGAAGCAGTATCAAGTACTTATCTATAGACTGAGGAAAGCACTCAAGAAAATCCCATCACTTAATTACATTTATAGAAAATTAACTATGCTGAGGCTTTCCATCAGAGGCCCTGAAAAATGCAGAATTAATGTGGAAATCATACTAGAAAACAAACAGCATGTGAGAGAATAGATATTAAAGATGACTTTTCCCTGGGCCACATTCAGTCTGAAACCAGGCCTAGAGGTATCTAGTATTCCTACCTTCTGCTACATACATTCACTAGTACTTGCTTTGTGAGTCTCAGCCTAAGGAGCCACATGTAGCTCAGACTTCTGTAGGTCTCAACAGCTGGAGTCTAAAGATGATCCGCACTAAGGATAATAGGTCACATTTCACAGGAGAAGCCACATGCACATCTCAGGAGGCTGTTGACTTTCAAAGGGTCTCAGTATTTCTGAAGGCCCCAGGACAGTTTCACAAAGGCTGGTGTGGAGGCACAAAAGATAAATAGTGGGTAGACAACGGTATCATTACTAGAAATTGGGAAGCCAAGAAGAGACACAAGTTGTTTCTTTGGGAAATATTTACATATGTGTGTGTGTACGTTTGTGTACATTTGTGTGTGCGTGTGGGGGGGGTAAAGAGGATGCAGTCTGCTTTCAGGCTCTTTAGTGATCTCCAAGTGGCAATGCTTGGCCTAAGCTTGGGAGACAGTCCTGCCAGAGAGATATATCTGTTACCTACTTAGAACAGAGCACCGAAGCATGAAGGCTGGGGAGTAGGCAGAGGAGAGCGTGTGTTGAAAGAAGAGAGTATGGCCAAGGACCCAACATGAAAACATTCCTTGAAATGGAGATGGAAAGGAAAGGAAAAGCCGAGAGGAAGGCATGAAAGGAGCAATCTGGAAAACAGGAGGAGCTACAAGTGTGCACGATGAGCTGGATGCCAGGATAGCAGAGGGTTTCCAGAAGGAGGAAAAAGGCAACCATGACAAATACTGCAGTGTCGTAACAAGATAAAGGCTGAGAAAAGCCACTGAACTTGGCATTGGTGAGCTTTAGGAGAACAATGTGAATAACAAGGTGTGGAAAGAAATCTGATTACAGGAAGTGAAGGAATGAGTTGGCAATGAGAACATTTAGGCAGTTATTCAAACAGCGTGGAATTGTCCATGAAGAGACAGCATTAACTCTTTAAGTAAAGGGAAAGTTTGTTTTCCATGGAAATGCTTGACTATGTTTATAGACTAAGAGAAGGGAAACTGTAAGAAGGGAGAAGTTAAAGATTCTAATCAATGGAAGAATGATTTAAAAGGCGTGGAGTAAACATCACGGGATTCAAAAGACAGTCTAAGAGGCGGAGTCGATCTCTGAAAGGAGAAGACACTTCATCTTCTGAGATCAAGTGTCTCAGCCCAGATTCTCAAGAAAGCAGAACCCGAGGAAACAAAGTGCTGACACTTTACATGGTAGAAAAGTGCAAACCCAGGATACTGACAGAGAGGGAGAAAAACGAAAGCAAGGTGAGGAAAGATGCAAAGCACTGTGATGAACTGCATCATTGTGCTGCGGAAGCTTCATAACAAGCTGTAAACAAACACACCAGGTCTCTTGTGAAAAGTGTTACCTTGGCAGGCTGGGCTTCTCTGCAAAAGGTGCAAAGAGAGATCATAACCTTAGAGCAGTTCACTGACAAAAACAAAGAGAATTTATCTGACCATCTCCCTCCAGTCTCCCTTCTCCCAACAACAAAGATCTACCCCACAATGAGAAAGCTATTCTACCCTTCTAGATTTTGTAATCCAGTCTTTGTCCACCAGAAGGTGAACAAAACTGGAAACAGAGGAACTACTCACCTCGGACAGGGTACCAAATGAGAGAGAGAGAAAGGCAGCAGTTAAGAGAGACTAAGAAACCCTACAAAGCTTGTCCAGTACACCAGAAAAGAAAAGGGGACAGGGGATATGTGAAGCACAGAAAAAATTTTAAATAAAAAGGAGTTGAGAAGATTAACTTTGAATGATTGCTGATGTTTAAAGAGACAAAGTTTGAGTAAATTGTGAGAAATGAAGGCGTTAGGAATGTCATTCAGATGTCAAAGCCATAAGTCACCAAGAGAAAGCAAAGTAAGTAAAATACAATATATTGCAATTAAGTCCATGAACTTAATTGTTCTAGGTACTACATACTTCACTGCTAAATATCACTGTGGTCACCTCGGAAGTACTCACCTTGGGAAGCTATGCACCAACCCAATACCTAGTCCACCCTTCAGGACAATTTTGGAACCTATTCTGGGATGGCCATTGTGCCCAGTGGCACAGTGGCAAGTTTGCGAACCTGACTGTACAGTTGTCTGTGAGGGAGTTTTTAGCCAGTGAACAAATAACTGTATTGTAACACCCTACCGGCTCACCTGATCTGGCCCCCAATAACTTTTTTCTTTACCTGAAGATAAAGGAAATATTGAATGGAAGACATTTTGATGATATTCAGGATATCAAGAGTAATACAACAACAGCTTTGATGGCCACTCTAGAAAAAGAGTTCCAAAATTGCTATGAAGGGTGGACCAGGCACTGGCATTGGTGCATAGCTTCCCAAGAGGAGTACTTCAAAGAGGACCCTAGTGACAGTCAGTAATGGGCTATGTAGCAATTTTTCTAGGATGAGTTCATGAACTTCTGGCGGTCCTCGTAGACTTTGTTATAAACAAATCCTACAGTTTCAGAGCTGGACATTAGAAATAATTTTGCGTGATGCTTTCTCTTTAAAGGTGAGGCAACAAAGGCCTGGAGAAGATTACTGATAAGGGGCTTTCATAAATTTACAACACTTATTCATAGATGAGTTCTTTTTCAATAATGAGTGTTATGTGGAGCTTTTTACATATATAGACATACACAATATATGTATATATATACTTATATACCCATACACATACATACACATGTATGGTTTTAGGAATAACCTTAATCACGGTGGTTGAACTCTGTCTTCTCAGTGATGTAATTATCGCCTATGGAAACTCATTTGAACAGTGAGGTTGTAGTCCAAACCCTTCACCTGGTGGCACTTAGCTGAATTATAGGCAGAGTCCCACCAATGAAGAGAAGCAACAGAGGACCTTGCCTAGGAATCCCAGAAGAGGATTTTAACCTCCCAAATCTCCTTCACTGACCAGGACTTGCTTCTTGGGACTTGTTTCCTCCTTAGCCTTAGTCCATGGGAAAAGGATTTTTTTCTTCTCCTATGAGGTGCTAGAAGCCCTGGTGATGCAGTGGTCAAGTATCACAGCTAAACCAAAAGGCTGGCAGTTTGAACCTGCGAGGTACTCCTTGGGAACCTGATGGGACAATTCTACTCTGTCCAATAGAGTTGCTATAAGTCGATAGACTTAACGACAACAGTCCCCCCTCCCCACTGGTATGAAGGGCTGCACCTGTCCCCTGCTGTGTGTTTCCCACTCTATACCTTCCCTTCCTGGTGGTCCTTTTTCTCCTGTGAAGGGAAATAGAGACTAGAGTTACAGTGACAAACAAAATTTGTGATGTCTAACCAGTGCTGGTCTTGGTCTCTAATTCTCTGAAGACGTCCAAGATGGTTAATGGAAAGAACACCAGACATACACACACAAAGACATAGAATGCAGCAACTAAGACCCATGCCTGAATGACCTTCTCTCAGCCTGGCCTTTGCTTTATTTCTGTTTTACTCAGGAAGGTGAGTCTCGTCAACCTGAGCTGCTGCCCCTACCACCACCCCTCCGTTCTGTCTCATTTGTCTCTAGGAAAAGCCACATGACCTCTCCCCAGGAAAACCCTTTGTCTCAGTCACAATGTCCAGTTAAAGCACAAAAATGCATCTACTGGACTTGGAGGAGCATCTCCGGGTCTCCACACTGGCCACTGGGAGAAGTCCCCCTGGAAATCTGATCACAGTCACACTTAAAATGCCATGAATGAATTGATATGTGTGTTCATCCAAATCTCAATATCAGTGCTAGAAGCGAGTTTAAAGTTTTAAGAAATAAAATTAAAAGGCATTTTAGGACAAAAAGAAAAGAAGTAAAAATCAGTTTCCTTTTCTAGAAGTGAAAATATACTCTAAGTTGTCTGATCACAGTACACTCTTATAGCCAAGAGTAGAATTTCTCTAAACAGATAAAAGAATAACAGTCTAGTCATTATTATCTACTGCTGGATAACAAGTTACTCCAAACTTAGCTGCTGAAAACTGCAAACATTTATGATCTAACACAGTTTCTAAGGGTCAGGAATACAGGAGCTCCTTAGCTGGGTGGTTCTGGCTTGCGTTTCTCAAGAGCCTGCCATCAAGTGATGGACCACAGTCCTAACACACTGTAGAATCCACATCCAAGGCGGCTCCTCACAGAGCTGTCAACTTTGTGGCTGTTGGCAGGAGGTATCAGTTCCTCGTCACACGAGGGATGCTTGAGCATCCTCATGGCGTGGCAGCTGGCTTCCCTCAAGACAAGGCGTTAGAGGGTGATCAAGGCGGTATAGCACAGATGAATTCATCAAAACGTAGAACTGAAGTTACCTTAAACGTTCAGTTTAAGGTTCAGTTGTTCCCAAATTCAGTTAATCATCAGAATGGCTTGGGGGAAGATTCTAGACACTGAAGCACCCTCACCTTCTTACCCTGCAATTCAAGACTCTGCTTCAGCAGTCTCAAATGAAGTTTGTGATTTTCTTAAACTCCCCAAGGTTGGATGTTTTAGAACCTCCAATCCCAAAGGCCTCTCCCTGTATCTCTAGCATCCAACCACCCCTTGAAGAAAACTCCCAGCTGCAGGCAGTTAACTCCCTCCTAGCAATGCCCATTCCATTGCTAGGCAGATGAAACTTGTTGTGTGGTCTTAACCAAAGTCTAGTTCTCCACGGTAGCCACACATTGCTCACCAGGCACATGTGTCTTTGTTTCCTCAGGCCGCCATAGCAAACTGTGTGGTTTTAATAATAGAAGTATATTGTGTTGTAGTTCAGGAGGCTAGTCATTTGAATTCAGGGTGTCAGCAGGTCCACAATCTATTTGAAGGCTGTGGAAGAAAATCCTTTCTTGCATCTTCAGGCTTCCGGTAGCCCCAGACATTCCATGGCGTGGCGATCATCTCCATGTGGCTGCCATTCCTCTATCTGCCCCCCGGGTCTCTTCTCACCTTTTATAAAGACACTACTCAGACAAGACTAGGATCTATTCTACTCCAGCGTGACCTCATGTTAACTGAGGACATCTTCAAAGACCCTATTTCCAAGAAGATCACATTCAAAGATACCAGGAGTAATGACTTCAACGTAGCTTTTTGGAGGACACAATTCAGGCCATGACAACATGAATTCTCTCTTTCTATGGCCACTGTTAATTACCTGAAAACAGCTTTCATTTCCACCACCATCACCTGCTTCTTAGGAACACATCCTCTGTCCTTTCAAGTCTTTCCCATGGTTTAGAGTGCCTTTATGGTCCTCTGGTCTCCTATAGTGCTGTTTCTCAGTCTCCTTATCAGGTGATACCGAGAACTGAACTCATAATCCAGCTGCAGTGTGACTCAAAATAAGCCAAGAGGAGAAATATTGTTACCTTGATGTGCCATTGCTATTAACATCTTCTGAAGTTATAATGGAAGAACTCCTAGTGGTGAAGTGGCTAAGAGCTCAGCTACCAACTAAAAGATCCACAGTTTGAACACACCAGCTGCTCCATGGGAGAAAGATGTCATGGTTTGGTTCGGTAAAAATGACAGCCAAGGAAGTTCTGAGGGTAAGCTCTACTCTGTCATGTCGCATATGGCCACTATGAGACAGAATTGACTTGACAATAATAAACAATAACAAGAAAATTGTAACAACCTTTCAGTCAGATTTGTTAGGTAAATTATGAGAGAATATATTTAGGAAAATCTTAAGTCTTCTGAGGTAACATCTGTAACAATTTTTTTTTTGGTGTAGAAGTATACATGCAGCCCCCAAATGCACAACCTTCTTTTTTCTGAGAATTGTAATTCCTACTCACAAAAATGAGCCCCCAACAACCTCAGTGAGAGGCAACTGAACCAAGATGCCATGCAACCCAAGCTGCTGTGTGCAGATTCCCTCTAATGAAGGGAACACAGGTCAATCTCTTCAAAAAGCTCCAATAGGTAATCTTAGGAATTTGAAGGCAGCTGTATCCCTCACCCCCTCCCTTGGTAGTGGTGGAAAAGAGAACTTACCTGCAGAAAGACAAGCCAATGCTTTGACGGGGGGTGGTGCACTGGAAGCGAGAATGGAGATGGCAGGTAGCACCTACGACCTGAAAGGACATAGTTCTGGTCATTTCTGACACTCAATTTCATCTCTGCACCAGTATAACCCATTCACTATTATTTATTAATTTGTTTGTTTGTTTGCCTAAATTGGTCTTAGTTTCTGCCTTTTATTGCAACTAAAGAGTTTCGATGAATTCATTATCTAGGAAAACCTTTGGTACTGCTGATGCTATTATGTCTGCACTGGATGGAGACAGCCTCCTTTCTGTAGGGTGGATGTTCCTTGAGCCTCTAGACCTGCCGAGACCTTCCCTTGCACCGCACATCGGTGAGCACCTGTGTGTATTCTATCAAGCCAGCACCTTCACCTTACCCACAGCACGACTCACTCCTAGGCCAGCGGTGATTAGATATTCACCATTAAAATCAACTTGCCCTTTTAAGGTCAAGGAGATGCTATGGGAAAACTAGGGCTTTAGTTCACATTGACATGGGTGTGTTCTATCCCACCCCCTCTTTCACATAGCTCCAACTCTAAAGTAGCAGTCATTTATACAAAATTTTCCTTCCAGACTCCCCTCCTCCTCCTATATCTTCTCCCTCAATTATTTGCCTCTGGGAAACTACATGTGCCAGGCATGGTATAAGAAAGTATGAACAGAGAGAGGAACTAGATAGTCCCATGCTCTGGCTTCAGGTTGTTGTTGTTAGCTGCTTCCAAGTCAGCTCCAACTCAGGGGGAGGGAGGCTTACATATAGCAGAACAAAATATTGCCTGGTCCTGTGCCTTCCTAACACTTTCAGCTATATTTGACTTTGGGTAGCTTACTGGGATTACTTCCTTCTCGCCCTCAGAAACTACCTCCTGCTTCCCACGCAGGACGAACTGCTCAGAAACTCACATCTTTTCCTTCCTGATTCCATCCCTCCTAGACTTCCACCCAATTGTTCCTACCCTGAATATTTGTCCCCTGAAGTTTGTGCTGTCTTCTTCCTGAAGTTGGAAAGCTAATCTAATGGTCTGCTCTCTGCTAGTACATCTACTTGGCCTTTGAAGTGATACTGTCACACTCTTCTCAACAAAAAAAGTTGGTGTTTTAGTGATACGTAAAGTCACAATGCCTTAATTTAGAAGACAGACCTATTAAAGGTCCCTTCAAGAAAGATATTTGCCTTGTTCTTTCAGCATCCTATGAAGAAAGTGTTCCACATTCCCAGAAAACTGTGGGGTTCATGAGTCTTGCCTGGGCTCTACTTCCCTTCCAGTAATTCTTTTCCCAGCTCCTCTAGTCTCACAAATAACAAGGCCTAAGTCCAAGTCTATATCTCATTAGTTAGGTGTCGTTGGGCATGTCATTTAGTCTACTGAGCCTCACTTTGCTCATCTACAAACAGAGATATCAACACCCCCCCCCTCAATTGTTTGGAGGGTCAGATGGGATAACATTTTTTTAAAGTGTTCATTGACATTAGCTGCTGCCATTTGTTCAAGGCTCCCCTCCCAACTCAACAGAATACCCATGGCAAAGGTGATATGAAGAGGGAGAGAGAGCTCACCCCATTCCGGAGTGCATGGCTGAAAAAGCACTAATGAAAAAGAAAATTACCTTCCACGTGCTTCACCACCTGGTGGAGAAAGAGCTACTGAAAAAGCGCAATTCTAAAATAATTCCTGAGCTCAGCTTGCCCTCTTCTGCCACCATCTACCCTGGATCAAGAATACTGTTAACTGACTACCTGTCTAGGCTGGTTCTAGAAGACCCTTGGACCACCAGTTTCAGTAGCTTCACAGAGTGCATGACATGAGTGGGAACATTGTCTGCTGTCTTTGGCTGGATTCTCTAGATAAGAAAAACCAATAAAGTATACATATTTATATAGAGAGAGAATTGTATCAAGGAAATAGCCCACATAGCTTTTAGAAACTAGATAATGTCTCAAGTCTGTGGGGCAGGTTAGAAGTTTCCCCTGGCTGGTATAGTTTCAGAGGCTGATGACCCCAAGATCAGTAGACCAAAGAGAAGAGCTGAGCACCCTGCTCAGGTGGATGAATCTCAAGACTGACAGGCAAGGCTGTTAGCTCAAGCCCCAAGAATCAGACATCAGATGAACAGGAGCCAGCTGCGGGATCTAGAATAAGCCAAACTCCTGGGTAAGACAAGCAGAAAGGAGGGAAGCAGCAGAAGGTGGAAAGATGCAGACTGAAAGGGCAGTCAGCCACCGCGGGCCTTGCCCCTGCTGGCACCACCCAGCAGATTCTGTCACGGTGGTGATCATACACCAGATTTCAATAGGGAAGTGATCACAGCATTATGCAACTGCCCAAACAGTAAGAATCACGGCTCAGCCAAGTTGACACAATCTTAACCATCATACCTGCTTTCTTCAGGACTATCACAGACAGGGCTAGTGCCAAGGTGTCTATACATGAATTAGTGTGAAACAAGCATGTGACTAAGAGATTCCAAACTCCTTCCACATTTTGATTATGTGTCTTTCCCAATCAAAACTCATTCATTCCCTCAATGTTTATTGGTTTTCTACTCTATATCAGACTCAGTGCATGCGAACAAAGCATGGTAGTCTCATATCTCCATGAAGCCTGCCTCTCACTCCAAGGAACTGAAGCAAGATTTGTAGAAAAGGCAGAACTCATCTAGTTTATAGAGACTGGGTGGATGGATCTTTCAAATCAACCGAGGGAAAAGGACAAAAATGGTAAGCAGAGAAAAAGGAGTTCTATCTGCCTCCTTTTCTTTACCTCATTGAGTCTGACCTGCCCTGTAAACGAGGGTCTTCGGGGCTGTAAGACACTGGGGAAGCTGGAGGGGGAGGTATTGGCCCAGGGATGAAGAGGACTAGATTAGGGGAGTGGGCAGGCTGGAGGGAGGCTATAGAGAAAAACTTCCTATCTGCCGAGGAAGCTAATACCATGAGGTAGAGGTGACTATGGAGTCAGAAGCAAAGACCTTGGTCTGACATCTGTATCTTACCTTCTCTACTGGAGCAGGAGCTGCTCAAAGGACAGGAGACTGGTCTCCCCAGGATGGCACTTTCTGTCCTCCAAAGTGGACACAAATGGGCCTGGGGAGCAAGTTGGTCTGGATATGAACCCCAGAACTGCCTCTCACTAACTGTATGACCTTGGTAAAGTTGTCTGATTCTTCCAAGCATCAGAATCTTCATTTGTTTAAAACAAATAGACAAAAACAACTAACTAAAATGAAAAGCTCTTGTGCTAAAGAAGCACTCTCTATCAGCTTCTGGGTCTCCCCTGGACTGCAGCTCCCCTAATGTGAACTCTTCCTGAAGCTTTTAACCAACTTCCTCTTGGTATCTTAGCTCCTTGTACAATTTCTATACATATTTATTCCACTTAGTTTTCAGTTCTTTCAAGATAGGAGCTGCCTCTCATTCTTTCCTAAAATATCCGCTAGAATTCAGTCCCATGCCTGACGTACATTGTTCATGTCTGTGAAGTGTATTCTGACTCATACGGCCCCACATGTGCAACACACAATGGCTCCAGAGGGTTTTCAAGATTGTGACCTTTTGGAAGCAGATTGCCAGGCCCATCTTTCAGGCAACTCTGTGTGTGTTCCAGTCACCAAACTTTGGGCTAGTAGTTGAGTACTTAACAGTTTGTACCACACAGGTAATCCAAACACCTGCCTTCTGCTTCCTTGTAGATATATGCTGAGCACTTGTCCTAAAGTGGAAGCCCTTGTGGCATAATGGTTAAGTGCTACATCTGTTAACCAAAAGGTCAGCAGTTCAAACCAACCAGGCACTCTTTGGAAACTCTATGGGGCAGTTCTACTTTCTCTTATAAGGTTGCTATGAGTTGGAATCAACTCAATGGCACTGGGTTTTGGTTCTTTTGGTTGACCCTAAATGTTACAGAGATGCAGAGGCCTCCCATGGGATGGCTTTAAGAACCAAGGGGGAACTGGGCTGTCAATGGGCTTCACAATGGGAGCTATGCTTGCAGCACCCTGGTCACGGAAGCTGTGGTATCTCTCCTCCTGACCCCATCCTCGGTGTCTGAGCCAGGATGGGCTGCTGAGAGGCTGGAAATCTGACAGTTCCTGCCTGGTTGTTGTGAAGGTATCCAGGGAAAGGCTCCCTGAAACAGGGCTCACTCAGCTGGTAGTGCTGTCCCTAGTCAGTTAACTTCCTGGCTCCTTCCGATACTGAGGCTGCATAAATGAAAAGACTCCATGCAAATGAGGGCCAGTGTAGCAGGAGGCTAAATACTTTTAATTAAAGGAAGGCACCTGAAGACTCAGCCAGTGGGAGGAAGGAACTAGAGCACATCTGTGGTTCTCCTTGATGATGGAGAGGAGGGGCCTGAGCTTTCCTCAAGGCACCTTCTCCTACACTCCTTTTCTCTTCCCCTCCTCTTGCCTTCAGCAGGCAGATGAGGGGAAAAGTGGGTTGAGTTAAAAGAGAGGGCCAGATCACGGGGAAGGTGAGAAGGTGAGGGCCTCTTCAGTGCTCTGGAATTGTGCCAACATTGACCCCTGGTCAGCCTTCAAACTCCAGAAAAAAATGTGTTGGGAGAAGTGATTGACAAGAGTTAGGTCTCCATGGACTACCAGCTTTAGGGATTTTCTGCTGCCCAGTCAGAAATTTCAGCCAGCAGTAAAGTCAGGGATAAAACCTATGGAAGCCTTTCACAGCCAACACTGTTTCTTCTTCATTGTTGCTATACCTAATGTGCAAAGCCCTCAAAAAACTGTGTACCATGTCTTTACACGTATCGTATCATTTAATCTTCATACAACACTCAAAGTGTAGATATTCTAATCATCTCCATCTCCCTGTTAAGGCAACTGGGACTCCAAAAACATTAAATAATTTGTTAAAATCCTATAGCAAGTGGTGGAGGGACTCATTCAAGACTGCCCAACTCCAAAACTCAAGGCCACAGGGCCCTTTTCTTTAGAGATAATGGCACTGTTATGGATTGAACTGTATTCCCCAAAAACATGTTTCAACCTGGCTAGGATATGAGTACTAGTGTTGTGTGGTTGATCAAAATTTTGTCATTTGCTGTGATTGTCCTATGTGTTGCAAATACTGACATCTATGATGCTAATGAGGCAGAATTAGAGGTAGTTGTGTTAAGGAGGCAGAACTCAAGCTACAGGATTAGGTTGTATCTTGAGAAGATCTCTTTCAAGATAGAAAAGAGAGACCAGCAGAGAGAAGAGGGATCTCATTACCATCAAGCCAGGAGCAGAGTGTGTCCTTTGGACACAGGATTCCTGTGCTGAGAAGCTCCTAGACTATGGGAAGATTGATGACAAAGAACTTCCAGAACTGACAGACAGAGAAAGACTTCCCTAGGAGTTGGAGCTCTGAATTCAGACTTTGTGACAGAATAAATTTCTCTGTTAAAACCATTCACTTATGGTATTTCTGTTATAGCAGCACTGGATGACTAAGACAGGCACCCAACCAAAACCAAACTGACTGCTGCCTCGTTGATTCCAGTGCACTCAGAATGGTGGCAATAACATCTACAAAACACCTTGGACAGCACCTGACATACAGCTGGTGCTCACAGGGTAGGTGCTCTATAAAATTGCAATCCTCTACCTCACTTGCCCAGTAAATGCAAATGAAAGAAATACGCCCAGGGGCTCCACTGCAAAACAGTTCAAAGAGGTAAGTCCCCTCATACGACAATGGTATACACAATGGCTCTGGTGGAGGACTCTGAAGACATAAAAACATGGGATACAAGAACCAGGGGTCAGGGCAAAGACTTCCTGAGTGCCTGGAGCTTGGCCTCCAGACTGAAGCCTTTCTGCCAGAGAAGAGACAGATCAGCAGAGCAAGCACTGTTTCCACTCTCTTCCTGTCTGTGTAATATGTGCTGAGGACTGAGGGTAAAGCAGAGCTAGGATCTCTGGATCCATAAACTGTCTTTGAAGGAAAATTCCCCCTTCAGAAGTGGACAATGACTTGATAGCAATTTCTAGACTAAGCTGTGACTAGAGAAAAGGCTTTGGACTTCTGAAAAATCAAGGTTAGTGATCAGCAGTCTTCACCATCCAAAGCAAATGTTGAAGGACACTGATTTATGCCGAAGCGTCATCAGGATTCAGATGATACTGGCCTTGTCGGTATCTGCCACTACCATGGGCTGGAAGCCAAGGTTGGCTTATTACTTCCTTCTAACATTTGTTTCTACCCGGAGCTCAGAGCAGAGCCAGAGTAAGCCTCGCAGAAGAGACTCTATCCTGTCCAGGGTCACTGGAACAACAACAACCCCACTGTAGGATACCAGTAAAGTGGGGTCCCAGAAAGGTCTGGCAGTGCTGGAATGGGGCATAACTTGGCAAGGATACCTGTGTATTTAGCAGCACAATGATCTGATTGTGTGTGTTGTTCCAACCCAGCAGAGCTGAAGTGGTCACATGTTCCAGGGCAGCAGGTGCTGTGACCTTTGCTCAGAGATTTGGGGCCCTGGGTGGTGGATCTGAGTACCAGCGAGGAGGAGAGTGGTCCAGATGCCTCCTATTGCTTCTAGAAGGCCATTTCCTGCATCTAGGGTAAAGTCTATACCCCTTACAAACACTGCTCTGGGTATGAAGAGAGAGTGGGGAAAAAAACTCAGATCAGTTCCAACCCAGAATCTGCTCAGTGACCTAAGCGACCCAGGAAAAAAGAAGAGAGAGGCAAGCAGTATCCCCAAGTAGAAAATTAAGAGCTTCTGAGTTTCTGCTCATACCACTGGCACCAAGACCCAGTGAGCAGTGGGCACAATTGAGAATTAACATCATTTTAACTGCAGTGCACCTAGTGCCTACCACAACATCAAAATGACATCACTATGTTGCCACCATTGCTTGCATTTGTTCCATTAGACACTCACACAAGCACACATTTATTGAGCTCCTGCTGTGCGCTGGGCACTGTCCTAGGCACTGAGGATATGGAATTGAACAAAACAGAAATTCCTGTCCTCAAAAAACTTACTGCCTACTGAGGGAAGTAGGTGACAAACAGATAGGCGAAATGTACAAGGTTCAACAATTAAGTCAGTGAACTTAACAGTTCTAAGTGCTACCTACGTATCTCATTGCTGAATATCACTACTGTCACCTTCACTGTACTCCCCTTGGGAAGCTATGCACTGACACCAGCGCCCAGTCCACCCTTCAAAGCAATTTTAGAACTCTTTCTGGAATGGTCATTGTGCGTGGTGGCAAACTGGCGAGTTCTCAAACTTAATTGTATAGTTGTCTGTGAGGGAGTTTTTAGCCAGTAAACAAAGAACTGTATTAGACCATCTTCCTACTCACCTGAGCTGGTCCCCAATGACATTTCTTTACCCAAAGACAGAGGAAATATTGAAAAGAAGACATTTTGATGACATTCAGGGCATCAAAGATAACATGATGACAGCTTTGATGGCCATTCCAAAAAAAGAGGTCCAAAATTGCTTTGCAGCATGGACTAGGCACTGGTATTGGTGCATAGCTTACCAACGGGAGTACTTCAAAGGTGACCATATTCAGCTATGAGGTATGTGGCATCTTTTTTAGGAGGAGTTCATGAACTTAATTTTCAGACTTCGTATGTCAGATTATAGGACAAAAAACCAACTCCAACTCGTAACAACCTTTCAAGACAGAGTAGAACTGCCCTTCAGGGTTTCCAAGGAGTGTCTGGTAGATCTGAACCGCCTGTCTTTTGGTTAGCAACTGAGCTCCCATCTGCCATACCAACTGAGCCCCTTGTCAGATGATAAAAAGGAGTAAAGAAGGGTGATAGGAGAGATTTGCAGGTCCACTGAGAAGATATCATTTGACCCAAGATTTGGAGATGAGGGAGTGAGCAGAGGGCTAACAGGGGAAGGAACAGCACAGTAAAAGCCCAGAGTAAAAATTAGTCTTGCATGTTTGAAGTAAATCATGGTCCCCAAGTGATGCAAACGCTTTACTCTTGGCTACTAATTGAAAGGTTGGTGGTTCAATTCTATCTAATGGTTCCATGGAAGAAAGCCCTGGCAATCTACATTCATGGGGATTACAGCCACTGAAAACCCTGTAAAGTGAAGCTCTACTCTGAAACATGTGACATCACCATGAGTCATAAGTGAGTCAACAGCAGTGGGTGTAGAGTGCACTGGTGCAGAGCAGAATAAAAGAGGTGGAAAGTACAAGGAGATGTTGGAGAGAAGAGATTGGGTGAGCTGTGAGGAGCACATGCTGATGGAGTGGAGCTTTGGAAATCATTGTAAGAATGTTATTGCTTAAGCTGAGTGAGGTAAGGGGTCTCTCAATGTCTTGGAATTGATCAGAATCTTATACCTGCTGCACAATACACATAGTAGACAGACATAGTAATACACAGAAATGCACCTGTGTACTCACAGATACACTAAATGAAATAATGGATATGATAACATTTATTCACTATGAAGTGTTACCCCCATCTACAGTGTTGAAACAACTCAGGAGTGTTCAAAGGGCTTTCACACATATTGGTTCACAAGAACCAACCCAATGGTATCGTAAAGGAACGTGTCCTTAAGCATCTTTTTATTGAAAAGAAGAAAACATAGACATTGAGTGTCTTTTGATCAAGACTATAATGCTAGGAAATACTCCTCTACACTAACCCTTAAGAGTCCGTATTCAGTCCTCCTCCCACAATATGGCCTGAAGTCAGCAGAGATGGGGAACCAAGGGCAAATAAATTGAATGATTTTATCAAGGTCACACAGCCTAGCCTGTGACCCTAGTATCCTAACACATGTTTTTTGCTCCCGTGTAGAGGGGTTGGAGCCCCTGGGTTATGCAAGCATCAGGAAGAGTTGATGACCCCAAGTAGAACAGACCTGAACGACAAGTCAAGCTTTCTGGATCTTCATTTGCTGATGTGGAGCGACTTAAAATGAGAAGAAACAGCTACAAACATTCATTAATAATCAGAACATGGAATGTATGAAGTACAAAACTAGAAAAATTGGAAATCATCAAAAATTAAACAGAACATGTAAACATCGAAGTCCTAGAATTAATGGACTGAAATGGACCGGTATTGGCCATTTTGAATCAGATAGTCGTATGGTCTACTATGCCAGGAATGACAAATTAAAGATGAACGACACTGCATTCATCAGTAAAAGTAACACTTCAAGATCCGTCCTGAAGTACAATGTTGTCAGTGGCAGGATAATACCCATATGCCCACAGGAAGACCGGTTAATATGACTATTATTCAAATTTACACACCAACCACTAAGGCCAAACGTGAGAAACTGAGGGTTTTTACCAATTTCTACAGTCTGATCAAACATGCAGTCAGGATGCATTTATAATTACTGGTGATTAGAATGATAAAGTTGGGGACAAAGAAGGAGTGGTAGTTGAAAAATATGGCCTGGTGACAGAAGCAATGCTGGAGTTTGCATGGTAGAATTTTGCAAGACCAACAATTTTTTCATTGTAAATATCTTTTTTTCACAATATAAATAGCAACTATATACAACGACCTTAGTAGAAGAAATACACAGGAATCAAGCCAACCATATCTGTGGAAAGAGACAATGGAAAAGCTCAATATCATCAGTAAAACAAGTCCAGGGGCCAGCTGTGGAACAGACCATCAATTGCTCACATTAGAAAAAATCCGTGAGGACAAGTCCATGTGAGTTAAAGCATGGCCTTGAGCATATCCCGCCTGAATTTAGAGACCATCTCAAGAATAGATGACCGAGGACCAGATAAACCATCGAATGACATCAAGGACATCATATATGGAGAAAGCAAGACACCATTTAAAAGACAAGAAAGAAAGAAAACACTAAAAAGGATGTCAGAAGAGACTCTGAAACTTACTCTTGAACACCAATTAGCTAAAGCAAAAGGAAGAAATGATGAAGTAAGAGTTGAATACAGATTTCAAAAGGCAGTTTGAGAAGACAAAATCTAGTATTATGATGATATATGCAAAGACATGGAGGTAGAAAACCAAAAGGGAAGAACACAGTCAGCACTTCTCAAGTTCAAAGAATTGAAGAAGAAAAAAAATCAAGCCTCATGCAATATTGAAGGATTTTACGGGGAAAATATTAAATGACACCAAGTAAAGGAAAAAAAAAATCTGTTGCCATCAAGTCAATTCTGACTCAGGACAACCCTATAGGACAGAATAGAACCGCTCCATAGAGTTTCCAAGGAGCACGTTGTGGTCCCTTAAATGACACAGGAAGCATTAAAAGAAAATGGGAAGAACACACAGAGTCACTATACCGAAAAGAACTGGTCGCTGTTCAACCGTTTCAGGGGGTAGCACACAAGTACGATCAGGAATCAATGGCACGGAAAGAAGTCCAATGCTGCACTGAAGCTGTTAGTGAAAAAGAAGCATCCAAGACCTAACAGAATACTAGCTGAGATGTTTCAATAAACAGATGCAGAACCGGAAGTGCTCCCTTAACTATGCCAAAAACTTTGAAAGAGAACTACCTGCCTACTCAGCTGGAAGAGATCTACATTTATACCTATTCCCAAGAAAGGTGATCCAACCAAATGCGGGAATTATCAGACAATATCATTAATATCAAGCTCAGGTAAACCTGTGCTGAATATCGTCATTGCAGCAGTGTAGCCACCGAGAACTGCCAGAAATTCAAGCTGGATTCAGAAAAGGACATAGGGGGTTATCACTGCTGATATCAGATGGATCCTGGCTCAAAGCAAAGAATAGCAGTGCTTTATTGATTACGCAAAGGTGTTTGACTGTATAGATCGTACCAAATTATGCATAACATTTCAAAGACTAGAAATTCTAGAACACTTAATAGTGCTCATGAGGAACCTATACACAGGTCAAGAGGCAGTCATTTGAACAGAACTAGGGGATGCTGCATGGTTTAAAGTTAGGAAAGACATGTCAGAGTCATATCTTTTCACCTACTTTTTCAATCTGTATCCAGAAAAGAAATCGAGATGCTGGACTATATGAAGGAAAGAAGTATCGGGATTAGAGGAAAATTCATTAATAATGTGTGACGTGCAGATGACACAGCTGTGTCTGCTGAAAGTGTAAAGGACTTGAAGCACTTTCTGATGAAGATCAAAGGCTGCAGACTTCAGTATGTATTATACCTCTGCACAAAGAAAATAAAACTGTCACAAGTAGACCAATAAGCAACATCATGATAAATGGAGAAAAAAATTGAAGTTGTCAAGAATTTCTTTTACTTGGATCCACAATCAACACCTATGGGAAGCAGCAGTCAAGAAATCAAAAGATGCATTTCATTGGGTAGACCTGCTGCAGAAGACCTGTTTTAGGTGCTGAAAAGCAAAGATGTCACATGGAAGACTGAGGTGCACCTGACCCAAGATGGTATTTTCGATTACCTCACAGGCACGTGAAAGCTGGAGAATGAATAAGGAGGGAGATGAACTGGTACCTTTGAACTGCAGTGTGTAAAGAATATACAATATGCTATGGGAAATCCTGGCGGCATAGTGGGTTAAGTGTTATGTCTGCTGACAAATCTGCCAGGAACTCCTTGGAAACCCTACGGGGCAGTTCTGCTCTGACTTCTAGGGTCACTGTGAGTGGGACCCGACTTGATTGCAGTGGGGTGGGTATATGGACTGCCAAAAGAATGAACAAATTGGTCTTGGAAGAAGTATACCTAGAATGCTCTTAGAAGCAAAGATGGTGAGACCATGTCTTGCTTACCTTGTATACGTTATCAGGAGGCATCAGTTCCTGGAGAAGGACATCACACTTGGTGAAGTAAAGAGCCAGAAGAGAAGAACAAGACCTTCAATGCAGTGGCTGCAACAATGCGGTTAAGCCCAACAATGGTTATAAGGGTGGTGCAGGATCAAGCAGTGTTACATTCTGTCATACATAGGGTCTAGCTGGCTCAACAGCACCTAACAACAACACACACACACATATACAACTTGTTTGTTTGTTTTGTGCCTGTCAGAATATTCTACTTACAGCCTTTCCCCATTCCTTTTATTCCCTGGTTGATTCCATCTGTTCCTTCCGATCTGCTTAGGGACCCTTTCTTCTTAAGACTTTGTGAAGCACCCACTATGTGCACCTACACCTCCCACCCTCCCATTCCAGTACTATCACAACACATATCACACCACCCTGTAATAAATGATTTGTTTTTTCCATAAGAACATGATTCTAGTCTTGATCATCACAGTGTTTCCAGGTTCTAGCAGACTGTGCCTAGCACTTTATAGACACACAAGGTCTGACAATTAACTTCATAAACTCATCCTAGAAAAAGTGCTACGTACCTAATTGCTAAATATCATGATGGTAACTTTTAAAGTACTCCCCTTGGGAAGCTATGCACTGATGACAGCACCTAGCTCACCCTTCAAAATAATTTTGGAACTCATTTTCTGGAACAGCCAATCAGAGTTGATGTCATATTACAATTGGTGTCCTGAATGTCATCAAAATGGCTTCCTTTCAATAGTTCCTTTATCTTCGGGTAAAGTAAAAAGTCAGTGGGGGCCAGATCAGTTGAGAAGGAAGGGTGTTCCAATACAGTTGTTTATATACTGGCTAAAAACTTCCTCACAGACAACTATAAAATTAAGTTTAAAAACTTGCCACCACACCCCGGTACACAATGGCCATTCCAAAAAGAGCTCCAAAGCACTTTGAAGGTTGGACTAGGCCCTGGTGTCAGTACATCGTTTCCTAAGGGTTGACTGTAGTGATACTCAGCAGTGAGGTATGTAGCACTTGGAACAATTAAGTACTAGGACTTAGTGCTTAGAACTTAAGTTCTTGGACTTAATTGTCAGACCTCATAGAACTCAATACTTGGAAAAAAACAAAGGGATGGAGCAAGGGGAAAAAGTAAGAGAAGGGGTTTTCTTGGTGAAGTAACTCTGGCTGTAGCAATTGCTTCAAATTTTATCTCTCTCTCTCCCTCTTCTTTTTTTTCATTACTGTGTCGTCTACAAATCACTTTCATACCACCCTGTGGTGGTTAAGATGGTGTGTCAGCTTGGCTTGCCATGATTCTCAGTGTTTATATGTGATTACTCCCATAATGGGATCTGCTAAGAGTAATCAATCAGTTGAAAGGGAGTTTCCTTGAGGTGTGGCTGCAGTCAAATATGAACAGACAATCAACATTTTTGCTCCCTCTGGGATGTGCTGCTGCCTCTGGTTCTTGGGACCTGAGCTATCAGTTTACTGATCTTGGGGTTCATCAATCTTCACAGCCTATGAGCAGAGCCCTGCTCTCCAACGTGTCCGTCTTGGGTTCACCAGTGTCTGTGGCAACGTGAATTGGGAGAAACCTCTAACATGACCCACAGACTAGGGATGTTCCAGCTGCTAGACTCATGTGAGCCAATTTTTTAAAACGTATATCTCTTTATATATATATAGTAATATACTTTACTGGTTTTGCTTCTCTAAAAAACCCACCCTAAGACACACCCCACTGATAGGCTACAGCTATTACGCACATTTTTTTCTAGGTATGATGAATCTGAAAATCAGAGCAGGACACTGACATTCCCAAGGTCACACAGCTGGTAGCAGGGCTGAGTCACAAACTCAGGTCTCTCTGACTTCAAGTTCAGTGTGTTGTCCATAATTCGCGGCTCTTCAGGCTCCAAAATGGAAGAGACTAAGCCCCAGGCATGGAGTTTCAGGTCTCTGCTGAATCTTTAAACAGAGCTCATGAAATTGACCTCAGTTACTCCATTTGACTTGTAAAGACAGTCTTAGGACTTCTGAAGAGTAAGGTATCCCTTTGTTCTATTCTCTGGCTACTTCTAGGATGTTAAGGATGTTCTCAGAATCAAGAGCAGTTCATAATGAGGACACCCACTCTGACTTTCTGTACACACTGGCCACTTCCTTGGAAGACGAAAAGGACGCTGGATTAGAAAATCTCTGCAGGTATTTCCTAATTCGGGCCTACCTGCTTACTACCTTCAATCTTTAAAGGAATCTCCATGAGCAATGGAAAGAGAATACAGAGTAGCCTTCTAGAAAGCCAACTGGGACATGTTGATGCTGTGATCTCACGACTGTGTTTCTCAGTTTCCATTTCTCCGGGAAAATAGTCACACTTACGCACAAAGAGTTTATTGTGGAACAATTTTCATGAGAAAAAATTAGGAGACATAAATATGCATTGGAGGAAAAATGACTATATTGTACCCATATTATGAACTATGGTGGGACAGTTAAAAAGAATGAGGTAGAGCTATATATTCTGACATGGAAAGGTATTCAAGACATTGTTGAGCAAATAAAGGCAACTTGCAGAACACACCCTATGTACCGTTTGCTACTTTTTTTGCTAAAATGCACATTCCTGAAGCAATGGTCATAATTTCTAAGGTAATAGGCACATGGATACAGATGGAAAAGATCTAGAGGGATAAACATCAAACTGGTGCAGAATTAGCTCAGCTAAGAGCTAGAAGAAGGGGGACATCAACCATTACTGTTAGAATTATTTATGTTGTAATATGTCTATAAACTAGCAAATTAAAAAACAGAAAAGAAAGATAGAGAAGACTCCAGCATCCCAATGAATCAGAAAGTGCAGCTAGATCAGGAATTCTCTGTAAGCAGCTGAGGCTGGAGAGTCAACAGCTACAGAGAGGCACATGAACCTTTCCTTATTAGTAATGAAGACTTACACTCTAGACTCCTCCCGTTGGGAATTACAGTGTCTGGTAGAATGGAACCTCTCTGAAACAGAGATTCTTGAGTTGAGGAACTTGGCAACCTCTCCAGGCAATAGAGTGGGTCCTAATAAGTCCATGAGTCTAGTCTGAGTCTAGTCTTATGCCCCCTGGAGAAGACAGCCTGAGCTGTCAGGGAGACAAGGGAATAAAAGAGGGAGAAGGGACTCCTACAGTCTTGGGAGATCTTGGCCATTGGTTGTCCCAGGACAACACTGTAAGCTCAGCACCACTCTGCATCCCCTCATCTCATTCCCAGCTTTGGAATCTGTCCATCTCCTAGACGCCTGAGTATGTGACAGAGAGACTTTACCCATGTTGATGAGCAGTGTTTCTCCAACATCTTTACTGTGGCCAGTTTTACTTTTAGTGACTAACACACATGTGTACATGCTTTGTCTGACTCAGTTTTCACAACATCACACGAGAGAAGTACCGTTGTTAGTCTTGTTTACTAAACTCAGGAAGATTAGCTCAGAGAAGTTGATTAACTGGCACGAGGTCACACAGCTAGTACAGGAATGTGCCAGGATTCTAACCTCTGTTGCCAGATTGCCGCGCTCAGTCACTGTCTGTGCCTTGTGGAAAGGTGGCCAGGATCCAAACAGAAAAAGACTTTCTCCTGAGACTCTGATCTCTCTCCACCAGACTGAGACTGAGTGAAGTCATTCTGTTTGGGAAAATGAAGTCTCAGAGCAGACAGGATCAAAGTCTAAACTTACAGGGAATGTGAGCAGAAATCCCCAGGGTTACAGCCCACTCCCTGAAGGTCAGAGGAGAACGCAGAACAAAAAAAAAAGAAAAGAAAATGCTGCCTTACCCAAAGATGACACACTTGAATATAGAAGGATTTTTAAATCAAAGTTTAGCAAAACACATAGAGGACCGATGCGTTCATTCATGCCTGACTGTGTTCTGTACCTAAACTTTACCAAGGGCAGCAGGAATCCCACAAGGGAGAGAAAGAACTTCCTGTGACCTCAACCTTTGACTTTTCTCCACACTTTCATCTCCCCAGCCCCTCTGAGGTCCTTGTCGTTGCCGTTGTTAGGTGCCAGTAAGTTGGTTCCAGCTCATACCTACCCTGTGCACAACAGGGTAAAACACTGCCCAGTCCTAGGCCATCCTCACTGTTGTTACTATGCTCAAGCTGATTGTTGCAGCCACTGTGTCAATCCGTCTTGTTCAGGGTTTTCTTCTTTTTTTGTTGGCCCTCCACTTAACCAAGCATGAGGTCCTTCCACAGGGGCTGGTCAGTACTGGCAGCATGTCCAAAGTATGTGAGATCTAGTTTTGACATCTTGCTTCTGAGGCACATTCTGGCCATACTTCTTCCAAGTGTAAAAGAACAATAATAATAATATGTTCTTTTTGCACTCTGTCATGGGTTGAATTAAAAACCACAAAATCAAATCCATTGGCATTAAGTTGATTCTGTCTCATAGTGTCCCTATAGGACAGAGTAGAATCGCCCCATAGAGTTTCCAAGGAGCACCTAATCTATTTGAACTACCTTTTGGTTAGCAGCCGTAGCACTTTTCCACTATGCCACCAGAGTTTCCTAGATTGAATTATGTCCCCCCAAATTTGACTGAGCCATGATACCTAGAACTTTTTGGTTATCCTCTATTTTGTGATTGCAATTTTTGTATACGTTGTAAATCCTAATCCCTGCCTGTGGTTAATGGAGCAAGGCTGGATTATGTTACAAAGACTAGGGTGGGACTGCAATCCCCTTGCTAATGTTACATCCCTGATCCAGCGTAAAGGGAATTTCACTGGGGTGTGACTTGCACCACCTTTTCTGTATCAAGAGATGAAAAGGAAGGAAAACAAACGGAGAGTTCAGAACCGCATATCATTAAGAAAGTGCACATCCTTTGGATCTGAGGTTCCTGTGCTGAAATGCTCCCGGACCAAGGGAAGACCGCTGCATCACAGTTAACTTTCTCCAGAGCCTACAAGAGACAGAATGCCTTCCCCTGGAGCCATCACCCTGAATTCAGACATTTAGCCTACTGGATTGTGGGAAAATAATTTTGTTATTAAAGCCATCCCCTTGTGGTATTTGTGTTATAGCAGCACTAGATGACCAAGGCACAGTTCATGGTATGCTTCATATTCTTCACCAACACCACAATTAAAAGAGATAAATTTTTCTGTCTTCCTTATTTGGCATAGTGGTTAAGTGCTACAGCTGCTAACCAGAAGGCTGGTGGTTCAATTCTACCAGGCACTCCTTGGAAACTTTATGGGGCATTTCTACTCCATCTATGGGGTTACTACTAGTCTGAATTGACTCAACAGCAGTGGGTCTGGTTTTTTTTGGTTTCTTTATGGTCCAGCTTTCACATGCATATGAGGCAATTGAAAACACCATGGCTTAGGTCAGGCACACTTTAGTCTTCAAGGTGACTTCTCAGCTTTTTAACACTTTCAAGAGCTCTTTGGCAGCAGCTTTGCCTAATACAATGCATCTTTTGATTTCTTGGATCCTGTTTCCATCGGTGTTGACTGTGGATCCAAGTACAGTAAAATCCTTGGCAACCTCAATCTTTTCTGCATTTGTCAAGATATTGCTTGTTGATCCAGTTGCGTGGATTTTTGTTTTCTCTATGTCGAGGTGTAATCCATACTGAAAGCTATGATCTTTGACCTTCATCAGTAAGTGTTTCAAATCCTCTTCACTTTCAGCAAACAAGGTTGCATCATCCAATCTTGATGTCTTGTTCTTCTTCATACAATCCAGCTTCTCAAATTATTTGTTCAGCATACAAATCAAACAGATATTGTAAAAAAAATTACAACCCTGCCTCACCCCTTCCCCAACTGTAAACCACTCACTATCACCTTCCTTGTTTGGTTTGAATAACTGCACCTTGATCTATGTGCAGGTTCCTCATGAGAGAAGTCAAGTGTTCTGGAGTTCCCATTAACCAGTGAAAACCCTCTGAACATTGTCTGATGCGGTCCCAGAAGGTAAGCCCCTCAGATTGGAAGTCACTCAAAATATGACTAGGGAAGACCTGCTGCCTCAAAATAATTATTGATAGGTATATGTTTAGTGCTGTCATTTTGATGTATTTATTTTTATGTTGATGTTTTCTCTGTTACTCTTAACATTCTGTTCTCTATGGGTTGATTTTTCACCTTTTTCAGTGTTGGTTTTGTGTTTGCTGAGACTCCTGTATTATGTTTCTTGATTTGATATGTTGCATCTTTCTTGTGCCTTGTGGCTACCCCTATGATCCCCCTTAATAATCTACATTTAAACCCAATTTTAAGTTCTACATATCTTACTAACTTCCTCTCAATCTGGAAGGACTGTGACTACTGTAGTACATCCCTCTCTTTAATAAGATGATATCATAGTTTTCATGATACAATCACTGGATCACTTATTTTAATATTATAGCTTTGATTGAGTTGTGTGCCTTCTCTGTGTAGGTTTCCAGATGATGTGCCCAGTATTTCCTCCTAAAATATAGAGTTAATGGTTTTGTTCTTCTAAGCCAAGAACTTCTTTCAGTATTTCTTGTAGCTTTGGTTTGGTTTTTACAAGGTCTCTGAGTTTCTGTTTATCTGCCAATGTCTTAATTTCATTTTCGTATTTGAAAGAAAGTTTTGCAGGATATATAATTCTTGGTTGGAAGTTCTTCTCCTTCAAGGCTTTGAACGTATCATGCCACTGACTGTGCCAACACCGTTTCTGCTGAAAAGTCAGACAAAATCCTACAGATTTTCCCTCTGAATGTTAGCTTTGCTTTGCGTCTTGCTGCCTTTAAGAGGTTCTGCTTATGTTTCATTTTGTTAAGCTTGATTGTAATATATCTTGGTGTCTTTCTTTTGGGGTCTACATTGTGTGGAGTTCAATATGTATCTTGGATAGCTATATTCTCTTCTTTCATTCGAATCCAACTCGACGGCACTTGGCTGGCTTCTTTCATAATTTCAGGGAAGTTTTCTGTCAGCAGCTCAACAGCAATACTGTCTGTGTTTTCAGGTGTCCCTCCCTGTTCAGGGACTGCAATTGATCATAGATTATTCCTCTTGATAGAGGATCACACGTTTCTTAATTCTTCATTTTTCTTGATTCTTTTCTGTAATTTCTCCTCATAGAAGCTGAAGTCAGTAGCTCTGTCTTCCAAGTCAGAAAGTCTGTTTTCCAGTTGTTTGATTCTGTTTTCTTGGCTTTGAATTGAATTTTCTCTTTCTTTGATTTTGTTATTGATCTGTCGGATTTCAGAATGCTGGTGTTCCATCAGTTCAAACAGCTTGCTTAATTTTTTGTTTTGCTCTGCTGCATTTTGTATAATGTCTAGGAGAGCTCTGTACATAATCCTTTTGTCCGACCTCCAATAGATTTAGAAAGTCTTCATCTGGGAAGCTCTTTGGTTCTTTCTCTGGAAGCTTCTGGACCCATAGGTTGATTTTTCTTTAAGTGTCTGGCCAAGGTTTGCTGCTTTTTGTGCATCTAGAGGTTGTTTAGTTTCCCTGGTGTTACCTTAACAGGATCTGAAGTGCAGTCTGAGAAGAAAGGTGATCACCAGTCACCTCTACATACTCTGGTGACTGGGCCCAGTGGTATCTCTGGGGTAGCAATCTCCACCTCCTGGTTGGCAAAGACACAGCCCTACTTACAGAGTTACTGGGAGGCCATCAACTGACCCTATGATGTGTGTCAGTAAAGGCTGGAAGAGATGCCATCAGGACGCACTGCAGTTATTTCTCTAGACAGTCTTATTTTGAAAGGTAAAAGCTATCTGACAGCTTCCAAAATCAGTCAAGACATCAGGTGTGCAAGCCCCTCTTTCTGGCTGACAATGTAGGCACCTCTATATATAATCCCAGATGCTGTGATGTAGTTCAAAGTACAGATGGGCTACTGCCCTGCTGTTATCTGCTGCCAGGCCCCACCTGTAAGGCTACACTGTTGTGAAACACAGCTTTTCTGCTGAGAAAGCACTCCCCGGGCTGGTATTGGCTCCCAGTCTGGGAATTTGCCCCTGCTGAGGCCTCCGTTTGAGTAAATCCACCTCCCAGTAGGACAAGATGGTGTCCTGCACAAGTTCTTTCTGGCTGTGAGGCCAACTCAATGGCAGAGGTCCAGAAAGAGAGGGTGGAGGGGCCGAGGTGCTCAGAGTCCAGAGTTGGGCTCTCAAACTGTGGTTATTCCACCTGCTGATCACGTTAGCAGTGTGACTGAGCTTTGCTGCCAGTGAAGCCCAAGCTCTGTCTTCCAGTTAAGACAAAGAAAAAAATTGAAAACTCCAGTTACCTTCAGTCCCTGCTGCCTCAGAATAGAGTCTACTTTAACGATACAGATGGAGTCAAACTTTCAGGACCTACATTTGCTAATGTGCCATGACTCAAAATGAGAAGAACAGCTGCAAACATCCGTCAATAATTGAAATGTGGAATGCATAAAGTATGAATCTAGGAGAATTAGAAGTATTCAAAAATGAAATGGAATCCATATGCATTGATATCCTAGGCTTAGTGAGCCAAAATGGACTGGTGTTGGCCATTTTGAACCAGACAAGCCTATGATCTACTATGCTGGAAATGACAAAATGAAGAGGAATAACATTGCATTCATCATCCAAAAGAACATTTCAAGATCTATCCTGAAGTACAAATGCTGTCAGTGATAAGCCTAGGGAGTGTGAAATCTCTTTACTGGAAGCCAAGCTTCTTCACAGAGGGCCACTATTTAGAAAAACAAATGACAAAAAAAAGACATTCAGTTTGATTCCAATTCATAGCAACCCTATAGTACACACTAGAACTGCCCATAGGGTTTCCAAGTAGCAGCTGGTGGTTTCAAACTGCCAGCCTTTTGATTAGCAGCTAAAATCTTTTTTTTTTCTTTATTTAGCATGACTGAGTGAAAATGTACATTCCTGTATAAATTTACATGCCCACCTATATGCAGCCTCCACTGCTCTCCCTGTCTGGTGACAGCACACTAGTCCTCTCTGCTCCATACATGTCTCATCCTCCCAACAGCCTCCTTTCCCCTTCCTCTCCACCTACTCTCCTTCCTCCAGCCAGAGGTCAGCAGGATGCTATCCTATAGATGTATAGAACCATAAACTGCATCAAATATATGGTCACTCTGCATTGCCAAGTCCAATCCATTCCTGTCCAAAGAGTGGACCTTCGTTATAATTTATGGGTAAGGGCAGCATCAGGGCTAGGGACCATGCGGTCCTTTAGTGGATATCTCGGGATGCACCCCTTTTTATTCTTGTGTTGCCAGTGAGACTTCTCTCTGTGAGCTCCATCGTGGCTATCACTGGTGGTGGCCGGGCACCATCCAGTTCTTCCGGTCCCGAGTCGATGTAGGCACCCACTCTTGTGGGTCTCTCTGTCTTCTAGGTTGTCTTTACCGCATGTCATTTTGGTCCTCAGTGAGCATCCATTCCTGCTGAGTTGGGACCATTTGCTGTGTCCTCGGATGGCAGCTTGGCAGCTTTTAAGACCTCAGACACCGCTCATCAATGTGGGGTGCAGAGAGCTCTCTTAGCAAAACACTAGTTGTGCCAACTGGCCTCAATTTCGCCTAAGAGCATGGTCCCCTGCCCCCTGCCCCAGCTACTCTATCCTTGCAATATTGAGTTAAGATGGAAGGAGTACTCAAGTTATGCTGAAGTCCACTTAATGTTGTTCTTGTTTCTAATGTGTAGCAGCTAAACTCTTAATCACTGCACCACCAGGACTTCTATAGGCCACTTGGCAAACAGCCTCTTTTGCCAGCTGATTCTACTTTCTTGAAGCTATTACAGTTATCCATGCCCTGAAGACCCCTCACGGGATACTATATTCAGGTATTAGATAAGTCTGGGTTCAGATTCTGGCTCTACCACTCAGCAACTGAGTGGCCTAGGGTAACTTCTATGCCCCTAGTTGCCTGAACACCTGGCTTCACTGGGCATTGTGAAGAGTAGATCAGGTTATAGGCAAGTAACAATAAGTACTAAACAGTAAGTACTAAATAGTAGTGGTAGCTGTCATTATTAAAAGGAAATGCCACGCTTCATCATTTGTCCAAGATGATGGTATATCCACCCTAGTATGGAGTTCTTTGTGGCTGGGAGACACTAGCTTCACTGCAGCAAGGGTGGTCACACACCAGGGCATGGGAAGAAAAATGTGGTCCAGACATTCAAATCCAGGGTTGCTCCTCCAATGACAGGAAATTTAGGGGTAATACAAAGGTTCTCACTGGTAGGAGACAGTCTTAAGGTGACCCTGGGCCCAAAGAGGTACAAGAAAAGACCCCAGGGTGGCTCTGCTCACTATGTGCCAGCTTCCTTCACATGGAGCAGGCAGAGAAGCTTGGAGTTATTGGACAGTTAGATTTCCTGAATTCTCTAGGTCTCTCTGTACCTTCTCTGCCAAAGAACAGAGCCTCTGGTCCCTTCTTTAGGGTCCTAGGCACTGCCAGGGGTTGGGGAAGAGCATGCCCTGTTCTGTGTTTTGTGCAAAGAGCCGGAACCTCAGGCATTCCAAGGCCACAGAGAACAAAGCCTATCCAGAGACTGATGAACAGCTCTGGGCCTGGGTTTTTTCCTTGGCACCTCCCCAAGAATAGCTGTCAAGAAGGCAGCCACTCTAGCGTCCTGGCGTTGTCCTGAGAGATTTATTCCTGCCTTGACTGCTGGTGCTCTGGCCTGGACCAGCAGGGGACTGGTGGCAGATCGGGCAGTGGGGTGGGCATTCCTGTAGCATGAGCTGCTGTCCTCTGTGACAGGAAGCTTTTCCTGTTCATAGGGGTCTGACATCATCCTGGCTCCTCCTGGATTCCAGAACCTTCCTTTGTGACAGAAGCTAGCCAGGTCCAGGGGAATGAGAGGAGCTAGGTTGATGGGAGCAGAATTTCTAACTCATAAGGCAAAGCCTAGGTCCTTAGTGCTTATGTACCCCTCCACTCTGCCACGTATCACCTGGGTGACTTTGGACATGTTACTTATCTTCCCAGGGACTCAATTTTCTCACCTACAAAATAGAAGGAATTGGTAAAGGGCCTAGCACATGATTTGTAACTCGCTTTTTAACTATTGGTCAGAGCTGGTGGTGCAGGGGTGAGCATAGCTGCTTTCTGAGCAGCTGACCTGGGTTTGATTCTGGACCAATGGAGTTCCATTTGCTACGGTGGCCCAAACTGTTAAGCATCCATTACTAGCCAAAAGGTTGGCAGCTCAAAAGCTAGGAAGAAACAAAAAATAGTTGGCCTGTTTTATCCCCTCTGTACATTGCTCTTTTCCTCTGAATTCTTCCCTCCATTGCCTTCTTTCTGAGTCCTTAGCCAGCCCTGGAAGGTTATCCTCCCAGCAGCCCAGGCTCCAGCCACCAAGGGGCCAAAGGCTGGACAAAGAGCCTGAAAGACGAGCACGCAAAACACATCTCTGGCCGAACCCAACTGGACAGATGCCATCGGTGGCTTTTTCCAAACTGCTTTCCACAGCCAGGGGCTCTTTCTTTTCACCTGCCAGGACCTGTATTTCTATTTCTGTGTTTTGAAAGCCTGGGGGTGGGGGACAGAGGGTAATTAATGATTGATTCCGGGACTCAGCCACCAGGAGGCCTCCGGGCAGGCTGTCAGCCATTTCCTGAAGTATGGGGACAGTGTAGAAATTTGGTGTAGCTGGGGATGACTGGACAACCCTGTGAGGAGGAAAAGGTGGCAGTGAACACTTTTGCTGACGAGCCTGTTCTCTGCAAAATGAAGTCTGTGAGGCTGGACGCTAGGCCTTGGCACCGGCCCAAGCCTTCTGGCACTGGCTCTGCTCCTGTCTTTGGGGGTTAAGGAATATTAATTCTCTCCTCTCAGACACCCCAGCCCACAGCAGTTCCTCCCAGACCCCTGCACCCACAAACACGTGCTCACTGGCCTTTTCCTGTCCCACAGCTCTCTTCTGGTGCATTCCACAGCTCAAAGGGCTCAAAACACACAGAGATTTCGGGAAAGGATTAAAGGAACCAACTTCTACAGCAAAACCTTAGAGTTTTAATCTGCCCTTCTTGCAAGTACAGCCTCTGTCTTTGTTATCTAATAATAATTAACTTTTGTACGGAACTATAGTTTTCAAAGGGCTTTCACATTCATAATTCTATTCATCCTCACAACAAAGCCATGAGCTGAGTCTTACTCTCCTTCCCCTGCCCTACCCTCTGCATGCTATGAAAGAGGAAACTGAGGCTCAGGGAGAAGAAATGGTCCAACTTCATGTAGCTGGGTCTGAATCAAGTATTGAGCGCATTTTTTACTTTTATTATTTCCCACCCCAAAAGGGTGCTTGTTAGTTCCAGGAATCGCTCCCTGTGGGGAACAGTGGCAGGGTAGCTCAGCAAGACGAGGTAATGGGGAAGCGGTCTTCCCCCAAAGCTAGCCTCTAGGCTATCTGCCCAGGGGAATTTTTGAGACTCTGTGTCAGTGTGGAGGTGGTGATCCCAGACTCCATATCCTAGGGGTTCATGAAGGGACAGGCCCAATGAGAGACCAGTAAGCTGAGCTGAAAGTGGCAGGCTGTCACCTGTGCAATCAAATAGGCAATCTAAATTCTGGGCCACTTAGAAAAGATCCCAAACCATCCTCCTTCCTAGTTCTGTCAGCAAGTGTGACCTGCTCACCCTGCTCTGCTCAGGATACTTCCAGTTTTAGCACTTAATATTCTGCCTTTTGAGAGCTCCTTGGTACTGGGCAAATTGGGATGGATGGCCACCCTACTTCATCACTTAGGTGGTCATTGCTAGCTCAGGGGATTTGAGCTGAACTCTGGAAAGAAAGACCATTATCCTGAAGGTCAACTTAGAATTTAAAAGCCACAGAGCAAACTTATAGGACTGAGTAGAACTGCCCCCAGAGAGTTTCCAAGGAGCTCCTGGTGGATTTGAACTGCTGATCTTTTGGTGAGCAGCAGTATTTCTTAACCACTGTTTCTCCCACGTTTCTTACAGAGCATTATGCAAACCCAAATAACTACTGGCATCAGGTAGTTATCTAAGCATTGTTTAATTCATAAACTTGAAAGAATGCTCCTTTCCACAAAGATACCCTTAGATATGTGGCCATCTCTTTCAATTTTTAAAGGCAAACGAGAACAACTGTCTCTTCTTTTAATATTGGAAAGTAATTAAATTTTCCTGGATAAGCATTGAGTTTAAAAATAAAATCATAACTTTTTTTTAAAATGTGTTTTAGGGTTCTTGTTGATCTGAGTCTCTTCACCATGATACAAAATTTATTTTGAAATTTCAAATGACACCGAAGGCAGGCTTGATATTATCATGTTTAGCGAAAAGAATCATGGGGTTTGAGTTGTTGTTTTTGTTCTTTACTTTATTTTTTTAAGTTTGAGGAAAACCTGCGATGAAGGACATTTGATTCAATATATGTATTTCGAACCTTCATTTTGGAAAGCAGGCTAGTGCCAAAGAGAGGGACAGGGTAGCTGCTGGTTAATGACCATTTCCTTGAACTTCGGCACAGACAATCAGGAAGTAGCCAGTATCCCAAGCCTGATGTCCAGTTTTAGTTACGAAGCTGGACCCAAAGGCCACCCAATGGCAGCCCTCTCAGCTGCTTGGACTCAGTGGTTTCCTCCTGCCTATTTGTTCTGCAGCCACGGCTCTTCCCTGTCCCACCTGGTTGTCCATGGGTCACCTGCAGTTAGGGGAAGGGGTGCTCCTGAGATGGTAGGCTATGTTTCCTTGAGAAGTAATCCTGTACAATTGCACAGCATGGTTTCATATTCAAGTGAATTTTTTAAAAATGAGCTCACAAACTGGAGAGGAACGCTTTGATGATGGGCCATCCCCCCCATCCCCTGAGAACTTTTGCCCAAAGAAAACAGAGAGAAGTGGTCCTGGCGCTGTGGGCCTAGAGAAAAACATTGGCAAGAATTGACGCTTTGGGTTATGGTGCGTATCAATCAGACCTTTTCCAGGGTAGAAACTGAGGAACTGAGGGTTTCAACCTGTGTAGGCAGAGACTGATAGGTGCTCACCCTCTAGAGCCACCTTCCTGGCAGAAGGGGGAGTGGCGTTGAACAAGAGCCCCTGGGCTGGTACCGGGCACACTCCTGGGCTTCCCGCAGGCCCCAAACATCCTGCCAGTCTTGGTGAAAAGCCTTGTTTCCCTCAGACCCACTCTGTCCAATACAACAGAGAATTCACTGTTCTGGATGTTTGGAAAACACAGGGTTGTTTTCAAAAACAATTTTGGAGAAACATTTCAAAGCAGCAGAATATAATTGTTTTAGTTTTAGACCCCTTTACACATGTAGGGGATCCATATAGAAACATGTATACTCTTTTTTAAAAAATAAAATAAAATAAAATTATTTGTTTCTGTTAAATTGAGAAGTGAGAAAGGCTAGGTGGGAGGCAGCAGTTAACCTGACAACTAAAACTTTTTTGTTTTAACTAGGAAAACTACTTGTGTGTTTTTACACACACACACACACACCCTTAGTGGTCCCAGTTCCCTCTGTCTCCTCCTCTCTTTCATCCTGCCTCTCTCCAGCACCCTGAGTCTCCCTACCCCAGAAAATCCCATTCAGGCGGCACAACCCCCAATGCACCAGGCCTGAGGAGTTGTTTTGAGGGAATATGGCTGGCCTCTCAGCTGTACCCCTGAATTCAGAGGTCTGGCCTGAGAGTTGAAAAGTGTCTAAGCCTTGCTCTCCAGAACTTCTGCTCCCAGGTACCCATATACAATCTTCATTGTACGCCACTTCCCTGACAAAGGCAACTCCACTGGTATAGTGGTTAAGTGCTACAGCTGCTAACCAAAAGGTCAGCAATTTGAATCCTCCAGGTGCTCCTTGGAAGCTCTTCAGAGCAGTTTTACTCTGCCCTCTAGAGTCACTATGACTTGGCATCAACTCAACAGCCCTGGGTTTGGTTTGTTTCTTTTTTCCCTGATGGAAAAGAAAACCTATAAGGAAAGATGAAACTGTGCTGGCCTCCAGTAAGGGTCTCTCATTCTCATTTGAGAGACCCTTTCTGTTCCACACTGTGGTGGCTACCTAGGCCAGGCCACCGATTCCTGTAGACAACATCCAACACTGTCACCTCAACCTAGTCCTTTTCTAAGACTTGTAATCTCCCACACCGAGGTGATGTCTAGCTCCCACACGGCTTCCCCTCAACTTTCCTCTCAAGGCAGAAATCCCCAGGGAGCTGCGGGTGAAGTGCTGTGCAGGCGTTTGGGAGGAAAGAGCAGTTGCTGTGGAATAGGTAATTGGACCATTTTCATTAACCTGATAACCTGGTGTAGATCACATCTGACACCGAACGGGTTCAGGGGCCGTTTAGGGTCTGACTCTGAAAAGGTCAAAACCAGTGGTGTGAAGTCAGAATCATCTTGCTTCCAGCCCTGTGAACCTTCTTATACCTCAAGAACCAGGCAGAAAAAAAAAATGTTTTCTCAAAAAACGACAAGAGTTGCTTCCCAGAGAGTGGGAAGAGGGGACACAGTGTCATGAGAGGACCATGTCTGTCAGTTCTGATGGTCAGTGAAACAGGGGAGGAAAGGCACCCTCATCCTCAGGCCTTGAGGCCTTTATCTGCCGTTCCTTGAATGTCTCAAGACCTGCTCCGTTGACTTAGGGCTCAGCTGCCTCCCTCTCTTCTCTCCGCTGGTAACAGAAGCTCCAGCAAATGTTTCTAACTCCTGAGTCCACTCAGCCATGTCCCCCTTGCAAAATCCTCCCCTTCCCGCACCCCCCTGCTCCCAGCCAGCCAATCCGCAGCCTTCGAGCCTCCAGTCCCATCTCACAGGGCCTAAGCAGGATAAAATCGGTCGGTGATGCCAGTGGATGGGAACAAACTTCACCAGGAGGAGAGACGCAGGGCCCAGGGCACCCTTGCGGGCAGACCCAGGCAAGGGGAGCCTGCTGCTGGCCAGGTATGACGCCCTAGGGGTTGGCTGAGATAAAGGGGTGATGAGAGATGGGAGAAGGTTCCAGAAGCCTGGCAGGTTTTTCCCTTTCAAGTTGAACGGGATAAGGCTGGGGGTATCTAGAAGGTATAAGACACTGGGACTGGAGTTTGGGGCTTCCTCAGCACACTTCCAATCCTGAAACCTCTGTTCTGAGGTTGTCCCCTCTGGCCCTGAATGTCCCCTACTCTCCCTGGCGCTAGTGAAAGCCTGGGGGATAGGCCCTGGGGAGAGGGTTTCAGGCCGCAGGCATCTAATCTCATACCCCTTTCCCTGGGTCTGTGCAGGGCAGCAGCGTGGCGCAGGGCTCTGCCAGGACCAGCGAGAGAAAGCTCCGAGCCCTTGGCGGGCTACAAGCGAGTCCCTGGCGATGCCTCACAACTCTATCAGATCCGGTAAGGTCGCCGTTTGACCAGAACCCGCGAGCCGCTGCGCCGCCACCATGCGTCTGTGCGTGCGCGCGGGTCGGTGGAGCTGGGGAGCGTACGCTCAGGGCCCGCAGGATCCCCTTGCGTGCAGAAGCAGCTGGGGACGCCTAAGGCCTGACTCTGGGTTGGGGTACAAAGCCCTAGACTCTCCATCCTCCGGCGGAGCTGCTCTTTCGAGGCCTTGATTTCTGCAGAGCATACAGAGTGGCGAGGGGCTTGCTCTCCATGAGGGATCGGAGGGGCGCCCTCTGAGCCCCCACCAGCATCCTTGCACAGCCGATTCGGTGGGCATCCTGCGAGCTCTTAGGCCCTGGTTCGCGCTAGCGCTAGACTTAAAGAGCTCTGCCACAGACTTCTAAGCCCGGTTCCCGGGTGCGCACAGCCCCAGCCCGTGGCTCCCCCAGAGGAGCTGTGAACCTCCCCGCACCTCTGAAGCTAACGAGAAAAAAAAAAGCTAGTAGTTCTGGGGCCTAGGACCTGGGAGCGCACTCCGATGCTCTCACCCTTTTTTGCCCGGCACCGGGCAGACAGGGAGCCGCGCGCAGGGCGTCCCACCCGCAAGGACTGCGCTGCCCGCGGGACCGAGCCTCCCTCCGCATCCGCGCCTGGGCCCAGGCCATCAGTAGGGCTCGTATCCTGCGGCCGCGACTCCGGCTATCCCCACCCTCCCGGCCCGGGTCGGGCGAGAGCTGCCAAGAGGCGACTCGGGGTCGCCACCGGTCGGCGAGGTGGGCACGGGAGCCACGACGAGGAGCGCGTGCGGACAACGGGCGGAGGTGCGTTGCCGCCGGCGGTGATGGATGGAGCCGGGCCGGCCGCCTGGAAAGCGATTTATGGGGCCAGGGCGCAGCGTTATCGATTTGGGCCCGCAAAGTGAGAGGAAATCAATATTTCAGATGAATTCTAGGCGAATATGAAGTCCCGCTAGGCATACGGGACATTTGTTATAATAAGGAGGGTCGGAGCGGTCGCAGCGCAAGGCTGAGATCTCTATTTAGCCAGGTGCCCCGCGGGGCCGAGCTGCGCCGATCAGTCTGGGGTCGGGGAGCCAAGGCGCCGCCAGGAGTGGCATGGGGACACCAGTTCCAGGGCTCGGGGAGATTTCTCACCCGGGTTCGCTCTAGGGCCAGAGACGAAACTTAATGGGACGCTCCCTCCCTATCCTCGGTTCCTTGCAGAGGAACAACCAAGCCCTGGCTGTCCCGGCCCCCTGCTGCGGTGAGGGGGCTGCCTCAGGGCCAGGGGCGTAAAGACCCAGCAGCCCTTCTCTGACGCCTCGGGGTTGGCGACCCTGGGAACTGAGAGGGCTGCTTAACGCCCCTTGACCATTAGCGCAGGGCGCCAAGTGCGCTCCTTGGACATTTTCTGAAGGCAGGACAAGTTTTTTGCCCCCTTAGTCTCTACTTAAACCAAGGTTCAGGACACTGCTCTGTCTTGGGATCAGGACTGTCTCCTTTGGCTAGCGCAAGGTGATGGGTGCCAATTTGGCTCCAGGCTGGCTCTGGCCGCTTCTGCTCCTTTCCGGGGCTCGGTCTCTCCCCCTGACCTTCCCCTGGCCCTTCTGGAGGCGTTGGGAAGAGTGGGTGCACTCGCCCTTCGAATCTGCCCGGCCAGTCCGAACCTTTTCCCGCTGGCATTACCAAAGGCGGTGTCGCGGTGCCCCCGCTTGGCTTGATTTTGTTTTTGTTACTTCCCTCCTAGAAGGATGCATTCCGGTTGATGAGAATAAAGGAAAAAAAGAAAGGAGGGGGGGGGCAGATTTTTTTTTAACTTTATTTTTAATCAACAACAGGCCCAGAGGATAAGACGCTGCTTTCCCATTAACTCAGATACAAATTACTCTCAGGTTTGGGGACAGAGCAGTCAGCGTGCCAACAGCCAAGAACGGGGTGCTCTCCTGTCCTGAGGAGTCAGAAAGGTTTCCTACTTACTTACCCCCAAACAAATAAAGAAATAAATAAAGCTCTGAGGGAGAGACTTTTTTTTATTATGATGATTGAATGAAAATGTACATTCCCATATAAATTCGCATGCTCACCTATATGCAGCTCCCACTGCGCTAGAGAGAGACTTTTTTTTTTTAACTCAGTTTAATGCTAAACCAGAAGAAAATAGCCTAAAACATTACTCAGAGGTTCGAAGCTTCTGTTTCTTTTCTGAACCCCGCCTCAGACAAAACCAGAGCAGGGCGCCCGCGAGTTTCTGATCAGTTTGCTTGACTCTGTTGCCTAAATTCATTAGAGGTAATTCATAGGCTGACCTTGTTTAGGAGTCGCAATCGACTCGACGGCAGTGGGTTTGGTTTGCCTTGGGTTTATTTTCTCTTAAGTTCAGCGGCTTTTCAACCCTTTTCCCCAGGCAGCTCCAATTCTGAATTCGGTTGTACGGGAAGTTAAAAGTTACTCCCTTAAAAGTTTCCCTGTAGGGGAATCCCAGGGTGCAGGTGGCCCGCGACTTTTCGCGGGAGCGAGGCCGGTGCACCGTTTCACCAAAGCCAGACGCTTGAGAAAGTTTGCTTCGCTGTGTCGTTGCCCAGGCTTTGCTGGTGGTCACCCTCAGCTCTTAGCTCATCCTAGGTGATCTTGCCTTTACTTAGAGAGAGATGTTCTTTTTTTTTCTCCCTGCCCTACAGTTTTATTCGGAAGGAACACCGAGATCAAATTATTCTAATGTGCGTTGGGCTGTCAAATGTTCTGTAAAATCGTCTGGGATTTTTGTTGCATCGAGGAACAAATATTCCCTAAGGCAAAAACTTTTTTAATATTCAAAAACTAAATGCATGCGGAGCAATGAACGCCTCGTAATTATTAAAATGTAAATAACTGCATTAATACGGAAAAGTTTGTCTAAGGAGAAAGTGATCATTAAAAGTTATTTGAAATAACTTGGCGCAAGCCCTCCCCCAGCTCCTAGAAATAGGTTATTTAAAGGATAAAATGAGACTTAAGAACAAGGAAGAATTATTCCTCTAATTTCTCCTCGTCTGAACCTGCTTCACTCCTCTGGGTTTTAGAAAGAAGGAAAGGAGGTTAGATGCATTTGGGAAAGACTTATTTTCTTCTCAGAGTTCTCCCCCCCCCCCTCCTTTTTCTTTTTCTTTCTTTCTTTTTTCCCCCTAACTCCGTTGAAATTAAGCTCTTCGAACCGGAAACAGTCTTGAGGAACTAAAGAGGTTTTGGGGTTCCTCAATTCGTCTTTGTTTCAAGATGGTCCACCCTCCCACCCTCCTCAATGCAAGTTAATTAGGAGATAATTTAGCTACCTTGTGAATTAGTTTCAAGATAAGTATCTTTCTAAGCTTTGTCACTTTAATTGCCGCGCTGATTGATAAAAAGTAATTATTTCTAATTGACACTTTTTTTGATGTCTATTGTAAGAATTTATTTGGAACTTTTTGGAGGTAGAAAGAAAGTTAATTAATTTTATCAGTCTATCCCCAAAAGGACTGTGCCTAATTTTTCTGAAGAAGACAAAGGAAGTGGAAGAAAGCAAGCAAAAATTAATTGAGTGAAATTTTAATTATTAAGAGACATCTGGTTCAAAGGAGAGTATCTACTAATATAGCAATATTTCACAACTTTCTATTATACTGCCTCAAGTCTAATTTTAGTGAGATATTTGTATTGTGCTGATATCTTTTTCCATAAATGTACTCAAATTTCCCTTATATGCTGATTTCATTTTGGAGCAAGTGACTTTGGTTTTCAGTTAATACTGGTGAAAAGCAAAGTTAGTAGAACTCAGTCTGCTCAGGATAGATGGAATCGCTTTTATAAAAGCTGATTGTTAGAAAGATTTACTGAGAGTCATCCTTGTTCTGTAATTATTGATGGAGTTGAGGATAAAGGTGAAACTTTACTTATGGCGACATGCCTTTTCATACCTAAGCCTTGAAGTAAACAGTTTAATCATTCACATCCTCTAGAACATTTACTTTGAGAGAGAAAAAAAAAAGAATCAAGAGAAAAAAGACTCTGAAACTAATCATGGGGAGAGGGGAAGGAAGAGAGAAAAGGTGGGTGAAGAGAGAAGAAAATGAAAGAACTAACTCCCCAAAAGAAGGTGCCAGGTGCATGGAACACTTGTCATTCAATTTAAGAAAATAAAAATTCTGCTTGAAAACACTTTCTTTTAAACACAAAATTGCTACCACAGTCCCCAAGCAACCCCTAACCACCAACCCCATCTGCGCATTTTGCTAGGCATAAAAGGAATTGAGATCTTCTGGGGAGGCAGGGAGCAGGTGGAAACCTGGGGTGTCTGAGTGTCAATATTTAGAACTGATGTTCATGACCAGTTAGTAAGAAAATGCTCACGGTACTCTGGAGGCTAATAAAATGATCTGAGCATTCTTTGTTTTTATTATGAAAGCCCTCGTCATCTTCACCCCTAGTTGTGTAGGCATGATCTTGATATAGATAGACTTGTGATTCACAGATGTAGGACAACATCCACCCATCACCCAATAGTGGAGACACGGGCGTGCACACACACTTATGAGCGCCTGCAACGACAGACGGGTGACACAATCGCAAGATGTGCTCCTGTCTGGGTAATTCCAGCAAAGCCATTTTCAGTCACTTCCGTGTAAAACCTTGTCTGTTTTTAATGATGCTTCTCCCCAATTACGTGAAGCTGCAAGAATGAGGAAACATTTTAAATGAAAAAAAAATTAAGACGTATGAACAGCAGATAATATCGCATACCAACCTCACTATTAGTGAAACTGAAAAAAAAATAGATAAATAATGCAAAAAAAATCAGCAAGAGAGAGTTTAGTAATGGAAAATTCCCCTGCAATTAAATGAAACAGTAATTTAGTGCAGATATGCCTGAATGAATTAGCATTTATTAATTGGTTCTCATAAAAACAGTGTGTGTGTGTGTGTGTGTGTTGGGATGCTTAAAGTGTATATTTTCAATAGGAAAAGTTTCTCAAATGTTGGTATCACATTATGTAGTCAGGAATTTATTCTATTTTGTGAAAAATCCCCGACTCTTTGACTGGCTTATTTCACTTGCACGCAGAGAGCCTGGGGGCAAAAGAGAGGAGACCCTTTGGATCAGGGAGAGTGAAGCTACATTCCCATTTTCTTGGGGTGTTTCCCAAGAGTTGGGAGACAAGCTGTCGGAGTAGTTATCCCTAGGAACATTCAAGCAGGGTCCTGGGCAGACTCCCAGATGACTCTTCTCCTCTGGAGCTTAGCTGAGGTGCAGGAAGCCTGCCTCATGGTTGCTGTCACCCGCCTCCTCAGCCGGCTCCAGGATCCTCCCCAGCTCGCCAAGGACCTGTTTGTAATCTCAGCGAGGAGCTTGCTAGGCTAGGGTTGACTGGCGCATGGATGTGTTTACTTTCTCTCTCCACAGTTGGTCTGTCTTCCTTCTAAGCATTTTAAAGCTGGTCTATTTATCAGTCCGAGAGGTGCCAGAGTTCTCAGTTGAGCTGAGAAAGCTTTGAGCTTTGTGATTCTGAGTACAGAGGGGTCAAGAGATAAAAGAGGAAAAGATGATGGAAGAGAAAAGGGGGAGGGAAGAGCCCTCTTAGAGCTGCAGGTTATTTTTGCTTTGTTGCAGCTCAGACTTTGGGAAAGGCTGAGCCTCTGGCTTCCTCTCCTTTCAGAGACAGACTTGGGGATGTAAACCACCCTCTGAAAGAGGGGAAGGTTCCCCTAAACTCCTGGATTTGGGGGAGAGTGATAGTTCCTGAGTTCAGGCTGGGTATATTTAACTCAAGTTCTTTTGGGCAGAGAGTAGAAAGCACTCTGGCTAAAAAACGCATGAAATGACTGCTGCCGACTGGGGTGGTAGAGGTTTCTCATTTGGAGAAGAAGTAAGGAGAGCAAAAAGGCAGGCGTTTCCTGGTTCCTGAAAGCGTTGGTCTTGGGGACTGCCAACCCCAGCAGCACAATCTGCGGTCAGTGACCCTGGGGTGGAGTTTGTGGAGCAGAGTGGGCTGGACAGAGGCATCCACCCTTCTTTATTTTAACCAAAACAATGACACTTGAAGCAAATCTTTCAGACTTCATAGTAATCTCTTCAGGTCCAGAGTCAAAGCTGAGGAAGAGAAGCCCACTTGGGTTGTTGAAAGCCTCTCCTGCACCCTCTCTGAGTCAGCTGGGCGCACGATGAGCAAAGGACCTGTAGTGGGAGCAGAGGACCCGAAACCTCCTCAGGGGCAAGTTGATGTTTAATACCCACAGTTCACTCAGCCTGGACTTGATCTTCACTAGGGATCCTTCCAGGAGTGGGCCTGAGCAGACACTGAGGCATGTCCCAAGATCAAGGGGAGGGGGCTCAGGCTTTCCCAGGGATTGTTAGGTCCTCTTTCTGTGTTTATTCTCAAGAACCCCTTTCTGTAATAGTCCTGAATGGCATATAACATGCCAGGTATTGCCAGCATCCAGCACAGCCAGCTGCACGGCTTCCCCACTCTGCCCGTGTTACTTTTACAGCCAAAGAAAGAACAGAGGCACAAAGAAAGGAGCACATCCTGTACTTTTCGTAAATGGAAGCTGTTATTAGCATTGGGAGGCCTGCTCCAGGTGGACTGTGCTGCTGGGATTGGGCACGTCTGTTGTCTGGTGTAACTCTCACCACAAAGCTGCCAGGTAGGTAGTGGAATGAACAGTGTTACAGAGGAGAAGGGAAATGATGTTCAGAATGGTTACTACGACTCCAGCTCCGCTTACCACTGCCCCTCAAAGTTCAGCTCCTCTGAAATCCCTGCAAAACTGTTTGGCCCACACCTGCACCCTCGGTGGGTACTCCCTGTAGAGCTGTAGGTAAGAAGACACTTAAGTCCATGGGACTATATGACGAGGGACAGGCAGGACCTTCAAACCATCAGCTTGTTTTCTTCCTCAGTGTCTTAACCTTACTTAAAGCAGATTCCTTTTCAAGAAGTTCTCAGTTATCCCATCTGTCCAATAGCAGAAGCAGCCCCTGCTCAAATATCCCTTTTTGGAGGTTGCTGCAAGGGAGAAGGAAAACTTGGTGACATAGTGGTTAAGTTTTATGGCTGCTAACCAAAAGGTCCGCAGTTCAAAGCCACCAGGCATTCTATGGAGCAGCTCCACTCTGTCCTATAGGGTCACTACAAGTTGGAATCAACTCAACAGCAACAGGTTTGGTTTGGGGTTTTATGAGAAACAGTGAGATGATCCTTGTTATTGGGTGCCATCAGCTCGACTCTGACCCTACATGACACCATAGGACAGAGTAGAACTGTCCCATAAGGTTTTCTTGGCTTTCATTTTACCAGCAATAGATCAAAGATTTTTCCCCCATGGAGCTGTGTGGTGGACTCATGCTGCCAACCTTTGAATTAGCAGCTGAGTGCTTAGTCCTGTGTGCCACCAGTGCTCCACTAAGAAAGGAAGAGGAGAGGGGCTTTTATTACTACATCCCTCAAGGCTGCTGTATTTCCACCTGCACATACACACACACGCACGCACACACACACGCATGCACGCACACACACACACATGCACACACAAGCCATCTTCCAAGGGCACCTCAAGGCTGTGCTCCTAGAGCAGAGTGAGAAAGAGCCCCAGAAAGGCTTGGCACCCCCTACGCTCATGGTAAAGGGGAGCTACTCACTTCCTGCCCTTGGATTTCCAAGCCACACAGCTGCCTCCTGGCCTGGGCCCATTTCAGAGACAAATGAGTCAGCCAGTGTGACAGGTGGGCCTTGCACATGTCCTCACAGTGAGGCAGCAGTGGAGGAGGCCCTGTCCCCAGGGAGCACGGCCAGGAGTGGTGGCCCCTTGAGGGACCAGTGTTGTTTCCCCAAGTTTAAGTCCGTTCCCTTTGCTGCTTTCTCAGACATTCAGCGTTCACTCCTTAGGAGTCTTGGCCAAGTTCAGCTGGTACCATTAGCTTAACAGGTATTTTAAATGTAATGTTTTCCCTCCTCTGTGTGGAGAGAAGCTGCCCAGCTCCTAGGCTGATTGCTTTTCTCTGATGAAAACCTGGCTTTGGTTTAAGCACAGAAACAAATCAAGAGAGAAAAGATTTGTTTCATGTCTTTCCTTTCTTCTCCTGTCTTCGGCTGCAGTGTCCATTGGTTTTGTCTTTTTCATTTGTTTTCCTAAGTGGCCTCCAAGTGACCTGGGTAATTAGTGTTAATTAGTCCACAGGGACATATTGTCCCTGTCAGATCAGCACAACAGAAAGGTCCGGGGAGCAAGTTTAGTGATGCATCTGAAAGAGACGCAGCTTAATCCTCGGACATCACATGAGCTGTGTGTTTGCACACATCCAAGTCCCTCTGTGGGTGCTGAAGTTTGGAGTCTTTAACTTGTCTAGTAGGACAGTAAAACTTTTATTCCTAGGACAAGCTCAGGGGTCAGGAGATGTCAAGAGGGCTAGGGGCTCTTGGAATTGCTGTGAAGACAGCCATGCCCCACCTTCCCCATCAGGGAGACCCCTGTGTTCCCAGCAGCAAGAGAGGACTAAGGACTGAAGGCTTTGTTTCTGACCCAGACCTCACCCCCTGCTTACTGTGTGACCTTAGATAACTTGGTGGTCTCTGTGAGTTTGAATGTCCTCATCAGTATAAATTGTGGAAACCCTGGTGGCGTAGTGGTTAAGTGCTAGGTCTGCTGTCCAAGAGGACAGCAGTTCAAATCTCCCAGCCCCTCCTTGGAAATTCTGTGGGGCAGTACTACTCTGTCCTATAAGGTTACCATGAATTTGAATTGACTCGACAGCAGTGGGGGTATTTTTATTATTATTGTTGGTATATAAGTTATGGAAATGGTTCTGGGCTTCTAGGAAGTAACACCAGTAGAACCAGTACCCTCACCTGGTATGAAGTAGCTTCTCAAGAGATTTGTCCTGCCCTGGCAAGTGGTCATCAGTGAAGACAGTCTTCAGAGAAATCCCCAGGGCAAAGACCCAAGAGTTACATTGTTTTACTGCTTTCTCGTGAAACTCCCATGAGTCGCCTGATAGTCAGTGTGGAAACTTCATTCCAGTTGAAATTTAGAACAGACTCCTATACTATTCCAAGTGGGGAAGGGCAGTTGTTTTTGTTTGTTTTTTCCAGTTGCCGTTGAGTTGGTCCCACCGCATGATGATCGCATGTATGTCAAGGTAGAACTACACTCATAGGTTTTGCGTGGATGTGACCTTTCAGAAGCAGATCACCAGGCTCACCTGCCGAGGCATCTCTGCCAAAAAAAATAAATAAGTAAAACTAAACCCAGTACCACTCAGTCAATTCTGACTCATAGCACCCCTATAGGACAGAGTAGAACTGCTCTGGAAACTTTCCAAGGAGTACCTAGTGGATTTCAACTGCCGACCTTTTGGTTAGTAGATGTAGCACTTAACCAGTATGTCATCAGGGTTTCTGAGGCACCTCCAGGTGGGTTCAAACCAGAACCCTCTCCAGTAGCAGCCCAGCATTTAACCATTTTCACCATCCAAGGATTTGATAGGGGTGTTAATGAGATTAAATGAAAGGATACTTGGAAATCCTGGGTGGAGGCATTGTCAGCAGCTGTTACCGTGACCTGACCTGGGAAGGAGTACCTTGGTTCCTTCTAAAAACCCAGTCACAAAGGTAGTGCAAGGCTTGTGATAGAAAGGGCCATCATGTACTTCATGTTGGAATCCAGAACATTCTAGGTATTTAGTAGACTTGGTCATAAAGGAAAGGGGAGCTAAAGTGGATATGGAGCTACACCATGTGTGCCACTGAAATAGGGCCATGAGAAGGCTTGTCTCTGGATTTTTGTTTTTAACTGGTGCAGAATCCTGCATTTACTAAAAATACCAATAAGCCACAAGTCCTCTATGCTGGCATCTTTTTTTCTTCTCTTTCCTTCCCTCTCTCCCTCCCATCCATTTCTCTCACCCTCTTTTGTCTTAGGTTTTCTTACCTTGTATAATAATACACAATTGGGGACAGTAGCAAGCCTGAAAGACTCTTAAAGATCTCTGTGATTAACTGAGCACCAGACCACAGACTTCAGTTGTGATCTGCTGTTACACCGTGATCAGATTTACTCTTAAGAAATCTGACAGTGGAGGTGGCAGGAATAGGGGTGACTTCCTGACATGCTCGTGGACCCCATGTCTGACTGGAACTTTGAAGTGGGAACTGGGAGGAACGATGAGATTGGGAGAGATGACACTGGGGTGGGAGAAGTACCAAGCCGAGCTCAGAACCAACTGGAAGCTTAGGGTCAGTTGTTGAAGTCAATGTAACAAGCCCTTGTGCAGTGCTGCCCACCACAGACAGAGCGTTATGCCAGGGATGGTGGCATTTGCTGCCAGGGTAGTGGGGATAAATGGTGGGTTCAGAGTGACATCAAGTGAGTGGCGCCTTTACAGGGCAGAGAGGTGGAATCTTGTCATTTTCTCTCAAGAGGACAGACTCGCAGAACCAGGAGGGAGAATCATCAGATAAAACAATTCAGTGGAGGCCCAAAGACCAAAACAACCAGCCTGGCCAGCAGGAAAGCTAAAGCTCACTTGTCTTGAATCCCACTGCAGCCCAAGCATATCACCAGTAAAAGATAAAGGTCGTCTGGGCTCCTCACATCCTGGAGCATCCATGGTCCCAGGAGGGCAGCACGTAGCCAGCATACGGACCAGATGGTTTATGCAGTGGCCCTGGGCTGGGGTGGCTGGCCAGCTTGTGACAAAGTGTAGAGAAGCTATAGGAACAAAGGCTGTGGAAATCTGCCTAATTTTGCCAAACTAAAATGCTTGGTAGGTGCTTCCCATATTTAATCCCCATGACTTTGCAAACTTGGTAAGACTTTTCTCTCTCTAAGCCTCTCGTCTCCTTGACAGAGGGACAAGACCCAAGCTATTCCAGCTTACATGTTCTCTGGCAACATGAATGACAGTTCCCATCTCAGAATGATCCCCATGCCCTGTATATCCTATCTCCTCTACTGGCTACAGGGCTCTCTGGACAGGTCCCCCTAGCTGTGACAGGCCTTCCCCAGGCCTGAGGGCTCACACTCTTATAGATGGGAAAGCCTTTCAAGAGGCACAGTTATCCTGAGGCTGTCTTTCCTCTTCCCTCAAGGCCTTCTTGGGCCTCATTGGCTAGAAGGTGTCCACCTCTCTGGGAGATCTGCGGCCCAAGAACACCTCATGCCCCTGCCCGCACCGCTGTCCGTCCCCAACTCCCTGGAGGTCACTCTCTGTACCACAAGGTGTAGACACAATTATGTACTGCCTTCTGTTATTTGCAAACTATTTTTACATGTATTCATCCATTTGTCTGTGCAGATAGCACCCTTCTTGAAGCCGCAAAACCTATCTTTCCTCTTGGATAAAAAATAGAAGGCAGTGCTTATAGGGCTGGCCTTGAGCATCCAACACACCAAGCTTTGACTCCTATTCAACCACTTGTCATCTGCATGAGTGCATGTGCCAGTTTCCTCATCAGTAAAACAGGACTCAGAGTTGCTGCCTTCAAGGGCTATTACAATTTTTTTTAAAAAGAAACCAAACATACTAACTCTGAATCTATTCCAACTCATAGCAACCCTACAGGACATGGTAGAACCATCCCAGAGAGTTCCCAAAGAGTACGTCGTGGATTCAGACTGCTGGCCATTTTGGTGATCAGCCATAGCACTGCACCACTGTGCCACTAGGGTCTCCTATAAAGACTAAAGTACTTAATATTTGTGCAGCATCTTGTCACTTTCCCGCTACATCTCAACCACCACCAATGAGCTCATCTCAAATGCCACGCCTTCTGGGTTCCTTTCCCTCCTGCCCCACTCCTCAGTGCTCCTTCAGTTTTTTTGTGGCAAATGTTGCAGTCTACATTGTGTAGGAGTCATCTCTCTGTGGGCTCTCATCTTCTAGGACTGAGTGACTTCAGTGCATGGGAGGATGGAAGCCTTACATAGCCCAGTGGTCTGCATGAATCAAATAGTTCACCTAGACCCAGAACTGGTCAAGGTTAAAGAGGATCACACATGTGGGCCTGTCTCAGTATATAACCAGTGGCGAAACAGACCCGGAGAGATATGGCTTGCCTCTGATCCCATAAGTCTTGGTGGCAGAGTAGGGTCTCCATGCTCACAATCAGAACTTTCTTCATGGAACACCATGAAGGGAGGCCTGAGAGGTCCACTGGGCTGGCCTGTTCTGAGTGAGCAGTCTCACACTGAATGAGAGGACTGGGAAAGCCCAGTGAGAGCTGCCAAGACCTGCAGACATGGAAATGCCCCACACATATAGTACTCTCACACATTCACACACACACAGGCACACGAACATACAGAGACACACATGTACCTGCTCATACATACACAATCAGGAATGGGACTAGAATGAGGCTTTGAGGCACCTAAGGATCAAAATTTAAGGAGACACTTACTCTAAGGCTCATGTGACTATGAAGTCAGACCTGAGAGCAAGAGTCTCCTTGAATTTTGTGCCACAGATATCTGGCTGTCCTCTCCCTAGTTGTCTTTACATGCTCTACATACTCACATGCCCACTGCTGTGCACACTTATGCTCACACTTTCATGTGCACACGTGTACAGACACACATTCATATAACACTAGCTCACACACATAGTCGCACTAGGAATAAGCCCTTTGCAAAGTACATGTGTTGCAGGATGCTCGCCTAGGTCTGCAGGTGATAAAAAGAAGTCCTTGCTCTCAAAGATCCAAAAAGGCATGTCTGTGAAATTACGGGAGCAATTGATGAGTCCTGATTGAATTCATAATTGCTGAGAAGGAGCAGATGGCTGGTATGGCTAGGGGAGTGGGGTCCCAGTTATCCAAGGCATCTTCTCTGTGATGCGGGTAAGTTTAGGCATTAGATCTGCAGTCCACTAGCCTGTAGCCTTCCTGTTCTTGCAACCTGTGATTTGAGATCTGAATAGAAGGACACCTGGTGCCCAGCCATGCTCCTCATCCCACTGGCACTTACAGTCACAGCACTTAAGTTGCAGGACATGAGTGATGATAGAAACCTTCTAGAGACTTTTGTCTATAATTCCTGTTTCCAAGAAGGCACAGGGACAGCCTGTCATTTACTCAGTTCATCCATGTTAGGGCCACTAGCAGCGGTCTATCTCTGGGGCTCATGGTGGCCTTTCCCATGGGGATGCAGCAGCAGCAAGTCTCATCCACTCCAGAGTATGAGTCCGTGCTCCTGATGGTGACAGCACTGAAATCAGGTGGGAGACTCTGTCTAGACCGCGAAGATACCACTTCAGTCTTCTGCTCTCACTCAGAATTCCAGAGCAGCTCTTCTCCCCCAGATCCCCTGTTCTCTCCTCAAGTCCATTATAAACAGCTCCACTTGTCTTACACGTGCCCCATTCACTGGAAACTAGAAGAAACTGTATCAGTAGCTTCATGGACACACAACACTGTGCTCGTTGTAGCATCTTTCTGAACTGTGTATCTGATTATTACAAAAAACATGATCAGGAATAGTTTATTCACTGGCTCAACAATTATTTGCATGACTTTTACAAATTAGTGATTCTCAAGCTAGGTTTCCCTGAAGAATGGGTAGAGGTGCTCATGGCTATAACAGTACTAAATAAAAGGACATTTGTGGATAAAAGACCACCTTCCAGTTTAAATTTTCTCTGTTTAATGGCCACTACCTCATGTTTTCCTTAGACTCTAGGACTGGGTATGCCAAGCCAAGTGCCGTCGAGTTGGATCCCGGTATAGCAACACACTCTTGCTTGAACTGTGTTCGGCTTGCTGTTTGGCAGTGTCCTTTGCAGAACACTATGTCCTGTCTCCTGACAAATGTGAGGACACATGGTGTTGACGTGGAGCCTGGGATTGCCTGATACGCATATAGAAGTTGTAGCTCCCCAGCTCTAAGAAATGATGAGCTCGACATGCCCCCAGCAGAAGGTGGTCCCAGCATCATAATCATGGAGAAGTCACATTGCCACCATCTGAAGAATGGAACCGTATCCCTGAGCCCCCTTGCCTCACCTTGACTTTTACTGACCACCCTCCCACCCTTGCAGGCCCATAACACAGCACACGAGTGCCAGTCACTTAAAGAGCCTAGGCACTCTCTAACAGAGAAAGACATACACAGAAAAGGGTGGGGGCGGGGGTCCTGCATATGTGCCCAGTCACCCCCATGCATTGTGCAGGCAATCCCTTTGTGTCACTCTCAGCTTGACTGGCACGCACCAGGAGCCCATGCTCCCCTCCTGGAGATCGCCTCTGGAGACCCTGTCACTGTGAAGTTTCCAGCCCGGCCACCCATAGAGTGTATGATTGATTTTGCCTGTTTCTCAGATGCACAGATCACTCCATCTGCTCTTTAGAGAGTCCTCTCTGTGTTGGCCTTCTCCATCACCACTACCACCACCAGTCACTGTTGAGTCTGTTCTGATTCCTCACAGCCCCGCATATGTCAGAGTACAACTCTGCTCCGTAGGGTTTTCTTCCTCTTTTAAAAACATTTTATTGTGTTTTGGGTGAAGGTTTACACCCTTGTTGAGGTTCTCATCCAACAATTTCTGCACAAGTTTTTAGTGACATTGGCTGCACACTTGACACTGTGTGACTGATCTCATTATTTTGGTTCTAGTTGTTGCGTTTCCATTCTTCTAGTTTCCCTGCATCCTTGTTTTAAAGTCACTGTTGACTATTTGAGCTCATAGAGGTGATTTTTTTTAAAAGGATCACCGTACTTATGAGTGATACTGTTGTTATTATTATCATTATTATTATTTGAGCCATATTTGTTCTTTACCTACATGACTTCTGGGGCTAGTTTCAGTTCATGGTTTGAACAGTGTCTCAGAACAATTGTCTTCCAGTTCTTCCAGTCTCAACCAGTTCACTAGGCCTATTTTTGTTTGTTTGTATATTTGTTTTTAAGATATCTGCGTTTCTGTGCCGTGTTTTTTTTATATCAATTTATCAGGGTCCATCTAGCAGTAGCCGGGTGTCGTCTGCGAGGTCTGCCAATTAATTTCGCGAATTCATCCAAAAAAACATGCTACTACATACCTCACTGCTGAATATTACTATGGTTGCCTTTGAAGGACTCCTCTCGGGAAGCTATGCACTGATGCTGGTGCTTAGTCTACCCTTCAAAGCAGTTTTGGATCTCTTTTGCTGGAATGGCTGTCAAAGCTATCATTGTATTACTTTTCATGTCCTGAATGTCATCAAATGTTTTCCTTCCCATACTTCCTTTATGTCCAGGTAAAGCAAAAAAAACATCACTGGGAGCCAGATCAGGTGAGTAGGGAGAGTGTTCCAATACAGTTATTTATTTACTGGCTAAAATCTCTCTCACAGACAGCTGTACAGTTAAGTTCACAAACTTGCCACCATGCCACCACATGCAGTGGCCGTTGCAGAAAGAGTTCCCAAATTGCTTTGAAGGGTGGACTAGGCACTGGCGTCAGTGAGCAGTTTCCCAAGGGGAGGACTTTGAAGGTGACCTTGGTGATACTCAGCAATGAGGTATGTAACACTTGGAACAATTAAGTTCACAGACTTAACTGTCAGATCTTGTAGTTCTGCTCCATAGGGCTGTCACTGGCTGGTGTTTCAGAAATAGATCACTAGGCTTTCCTTCCAAGGCACCTCTGGATGTACTTCAACTTTCACCCTTTCAGTTAGCAACCAAACACATTAACTTTTCACACTACCCAGGGTATCCCAGCCTTCTGCAGCCATACGATAAGCCTCTTTGCTTCTGGTCTGTTTCCTTTCTAAACCGGTGTTCAGTCCAGAGCTTGTGCCTGGATTGCCTTAGCTTTTGTTCCAGCTTTCTAAAAGCATCTTCTGTCCCTTCAAATCCAACTCTGACTTTGCCATCACCCCTCCTCCTGCCCTGCTGCCACCCCCACTCAGTGCTTGGCAGAGCCCCAGAAAACCTCTCAGCCACCCCTGCTCAGTGATCTCCCAGTTCTTACAGTGTGCCCTCACCTGTTCACACATCTGATGACAGAAGCCTTCAAATTATCTCAAACAGCATGATTACTGTAATACTTAGTACAGTAAGACCGACTGACAGCCTTCAGTGTGCCCAGCCTGGCTTAAGGTTACAGAACTCAAGGGATGTGCTTCTACCTTCGTGCTTACACTTCAGAGGGAGAGGAAAGAAAGCTGGACTTTTAACCAAAAAAATGAAAGGCTTCAACCCAAGGAGACACCAAATGCTGAGCAAGTGGAAAGTGGGCAATGCCGGGCTGTGACCCATCAGGGGCTGCCAACCCCGGGGTGGCTTAGGGGAAAGATCAGTACTAGCAAAGCTGTGGAGTCCCGGGAGTGTATGCAGGTTCCAGAGGCCAGCAATCAGCTATTGTGAAGGGAGAGGATAATGGAAATACGTGTTGGGTTCAAACAAGCTGTACATGGTTTTGGCAAGAAAAGTCATGCTAAGGCGTTAATTTTAACCCTGTCATCAGGAAACTTGGGTAAAGGACACTCAGTGTGCAATTTGGGGTACCTTTACCCTTTTCTCCATAAATTCCCATCGCTACCTGGCTTGAGTTTGTATTTCTCTTGTCGTCAGTTTTATATTCCTTCTAATTCTCTCGTCAGAGCCACAGGCTGGCTTCCTTACTTTTCCTCTTTGGGCTTTGTGGTGTTCTTACTAAGTGGAACAGCCATGGCAATAATCTGTGATCACAGAATTATTCACATTATCAAAATTTTCTGATTTCTCAGCTTTACTGGCCCTACTCCAGGGAACCTTAGCCTGGTTATTTTCCAAAAGAATTTTAAATTCCTGCTTGTACTTCCTTTTAATCCAATCACGAACATGCATTTATGGGTAAGCTGCTGCTATGCAATCCGGGAAGGCTCTATTCCAGGCCCTGCCCACCTCCCTGGCCCTATTTCCCTCTATTTCTGTATGCAAACCCATCTGTTCCAGCCAACTAGTGATTGTTTCCAAAACACACCGCGCATATTCCCACTTCTGTGTCTTTGCCCATTTCATTGCAGCTGCCTAGAACACCATCTCCATCCCCAGCCTGCTTGGCAAAGCTTTGTTCAGTTTTCGCCTCCTTGATCAGATCCTCCCTGACACCTTCAACCTTTAGTACTCTACCACGTGGCTTCCCACTGCACCTACTCTGTCCCATTTATTTGACACCGAATGTTACCCCTCCCCCAAAAGTTATCTTTGTATATCAATGACTTGCCTCTGAGCTAGCCAAGAGTAAGATTTCCTTTTACTGGGGCCCTGCTGGCCCCAGAAATCAGTGGCTAACTAAAAGGTGTGCAGTTTGAATCCACCAGCTGCTCCTTCTAAACCCCATACCCACTACCATCTAGTAGGGTCTGACTCATAGCAACCCTACAGGTCAGAGTAGAACTGCCCCACAGAGTTTCCAAGGAGTGCCTTTTGTTTGGCAGACTTAACACTTAGCCCACTGTGCTACCAGGTCTAAACCTTGTAGATCTCTCCATACCCCCAGTACTGTAGACAAAATTCCATAAGAAGTGGGTACTCTTCAAACGTCCGCGATGATACTAGACCAAACCAAACCCACTTCTGTCAAGTCAATTCTTACTCATAGAGACCCTACAGACAGAGTAGAACTGCCCATAGAGTTCCCAAGGAGCATCTGGTGGATTTGAATTGCTGACCTTTTGATTAGCAGCTGTAACATTAACCACTACACCACCAAGGTTTCCTCTAGGATGATAGTTGTCGCATAGTTTTCTGATGGAATGTTTTATTGCTTTATTGATGATGTTGTTAGCTGCTGTGAAGTTAGTCCCTGACTCATGACGACCCCATGCACAATGGAACAAAAGGGTGCCTGGTGGTCTGCCACCCCCGTGATTGGCTACAGCTTGAACTGTGGTGCTCCATAGGGTTTCCACTGGCTGATTTTCAGAAGTAGGTCTTCAGGTCTTTTCTCCCAGTTCTTCTTAGTGTAGAAACTCTGTTGAAACCTGTTAAGCACCACAGCAGCATGCCAGCCTCTCCTGACAGACAGGTGGTAAATGTGCTTTAGATGCACTGGCCAGGAATCGAACCTGAGTCAGCTGCATGGATGGCAACAGTTCTGCCACTGAACAACCATGCCTGCTGTCATTTTACTAGTTGACGTAATTTTGTGCAGTTGAGTTTCGTACATGAAGTTTCCCCAACATGAAGGATGCTGGGACTTTCCCGTAACATTTCTTTCACCACTATTTTATTTTCTTTACAGTAAATAGCTGCTATGGGACTGACAAAAACCCTGGTGGTGCAGTGGTTAAGCACTGCATTGGCTAACCAAAAGGTTGGCAGTTAAGCTCTGCCAGGTGCTCCTTGGAAACTCTATGGATCAGTTCTACTGTGTCCTATAGGGTCATTGTGAGTTGATATTGACTCAGTGGCACTGCATTTGGTTTGGTTTGATGGGACTGAGGAAACCCTGGTGGCATAGTGGTCAAGAGCTATGGTTGCCAACCAAAAGGTCAGCAGTTCAGATCTACTAGGCATACCTTGGAAGCCCTATGGGGCAGTTTTACTCTGTCCTATAGGGTCGATCCGACTCGACGGCACTTGGCTTGGCTCATAGGGTTGCTAGGAGTTGGAACTGATTTGACGACAGTGGGTTTGGTGTTTTTCATGGGACTGAGGAAACAAGGAATGCAGCCTTTTGGGGAACTTGATACAGCCATTAAGGCCCAAGTTCCCTCTCTTGGACATCTCCTGATGGTGGCATCTTGCTGGTCTGTGCTCAGATGCATGGCAGCAACAGCCATTGGAAATAGCAAATACTGACAGGTCTGGGTAATTCTGGCCCAGTAGACACTGGATGTCAACTTGGTGGGGTGACTGGTCACAGAAAGGGTCAGAGCATCTGTGAGGAACAAAGCTGATAAGATTCTGTAGGCTGGGAATAAAATTCCCCCAAGGTGTCTAGCACATAGCAACCAATCAACCAACCAACAAACTCACTGCTGTTGAGTCATTTCCAACCCATAGCAATCCTGTAGGACAGAGAACTGCTCTGTAGTTCCCAAGTAGCACCTGGCAGATTTGAACTGTTGATCTTTCGGTTAGCAGACAGAACACTTAACCACTATGCAACCAGGGATTCCAGCACACAGTAGATGTGTTAGAAAACCCATTGCCATCAAGTTGGTTCCAACTCACAGCAACTCTTTATCTGCAGCTTAATAAATATTTGTTCAGCTTAGGAATCTGCTTTGTTTCATTCTGCTTTGTTTTAGAGCAGTGTGTCTCAGGTGTGATCTCTAAACTAGCATCAGAACCCCCTGGGATTCTTTGGGCATGTGTGGGGCCTTGGAATATGTACCCTTCACTAGCTGTCTGGGTGATTCTCTTGAAAATCAGCATTAGAGAACCATGGAAATAGAGTCGGCCCAGCCAGAGATCTTTCCCCATGTGGAGTCTCTCATGCCAACCCCTGGGAGTCTTCTCTGAGCGCGATACCCATCTTTACAAAGAGTACCCTGCCTGGCTATGGTCCAGAGTGGATCAGACCTGGATGCAGTCTCAGGTCTGCTCCTAACTGGCTATGCACGAGTCAATTCACCTCCCAAGACAGCCTCTTCATCTGTTATACGGGGCTCAAAGTGCCAGATGCATTTGCCTTACAAGGCTATGGAAGCCCACTACCTAAAGCAACTTAATCAACACAGATAATTGTTGGATTGAATTAAATTCAAGCATCTCTTGTCTGATGGCACTTTGAAAGAGTTCTAAAGACGTTAAGTGAATTAATAACCAACCTTTAGACTAGATCCAGAAACCATGGTGGTGTCGTGGTTGAGAGTTAACAGCTGCTGACCACACAGTTGGCAGCTGGAATCCACCAGGTGCTCCTTGGAAACCCTGTGCGGCAGTTCTCCTGTGTCCTATAAGGTCACTAAGAGTTGGAATTGAGTCAGTGGCAGTAGGTCTGGTTTTTTGTTTGTTTGTTTGCTTTTAGGCTGAATTCAGGGTCTGAAAGTTCCTGAAAGGAGGAAGGTGTGGCTTTTGGTTGATGCTGGCAGCCTGGAGTCATGGTGAATTAGAGAGTACCCTGCACCACAGGACAACAGTGACCTACGTGGAGGCCTTGCTCTGCTAATGCTCTGTGGCTCTGACACTAGAATCAAGAGTGGAGACCAGGAGAGTGATATAAAGAGAAGCAGGTGCACTGAGAAAGGAGCAGACGTTGAAAGTGTGTGATCCAGACTTTGGAACAGTGGTTTTGCCCTCTGAGTGAGTCTGTGTTATACTGAAGAGTCGTTTAGAAGGGAAGCTTCGAAGGGCCAGTCATGTATCAATGGAGAGTATCCCATGGGATTTTCCCAACCAGCTATGTCCAAGTTAAGATTACAAGCCCTTAGATCTGAGAGTTGCGTGTCTATTGTCTAGCTCAGTCTCCTGCCCCAGCCCTGACCCCCTGCCTTAGCTAGTATAGGTCAGAGTGGCACAGGCATCAGAAGCCCTGATATGGGACTGACAGAGAGAAGGAAATGTAGACATGTGTCCTTCAGAGCCTTTCCTGATGTTGCCCAGAGTGGAAGGGAACCTCTGCTTCCCAAACCCGGAGCATAAAGAAGACTGCCTCATTTGTCACTTAAGAAAATGAAATCATAAGCAAACAAGCTGAAGACAACCAAGTAATTTTCAGGGTGTGCCTTGGTTTGTAAGGGGGCTTTGGGCAATTTCTCCATGCAGGAAACAAGCAGGGAATTTAATAAGTTCCCTCATAGAAGATAAAAGAAAGCGGGCACCCATTGGGTCCCATGCAGTGTTCTGGGAGCTGTATGATCACAAAATGGCCTGCTCTGGTTATTAAACTAGTCAGGTTGACAAGCACAGTATCCTAGAGAGTGGCAGAACTGAAAGGGACTTCTGAGCTCATTCCTGGCTGGAGACGGAAATGATCCATGACAGGACCAGCATCAGAACTTGAGTGTTCTGACCTAAGTTCCTGTTCGTTTCAGGAAGCCCTTCAGCTATTAAGATAGTACTAAAGTCCTACAGGTTTCCTGAAAAGAACAGAAACTTAGGTCAGAAAACTCAAGTTCTGATGATGGTTCTGTCGTGAAGTGAATCTGTGACATCAGGTGAGTCATTTCTGTCTCCAGCCAGGGATGAGCTCAGGAGTCCCTTTCAGTTCTGCCACTCTCTAGGATCCTGCACTTGACAACCTGACCATTTATTAACCAGAAGCAGGCCACTTTCTGATCATAAAGATCCCAGAACAATGCACAGGGCCCAATGTGTGCCCACTTTCCTTTATTGTCTATGAGCGATCTTATTGAAATTCCCTGGTTGATTCTTGCATGGACAAATTGCCCCAAAGTCCCCTTGCAAACCTCTCTGCTCCCCCTTCTGGGGTTTCTAGTCTCTGCTCCTTGGTTGTAGAAAGAACTGAGGGCGGTTAAAAGGTTGAAGGTATCAGGATTAGGAGAACCTCAGTGGTTGTCTGCTGCTCCTAGCCAGATGAGGAAACGGGCAAGGTCACAGAGCAGACCCAAACCTTGGTCTCCCAATTCCTCACTCCTTTCTACCACCACCCACTCCAAACCTACAATCTACAGGCTACATATATGTCCCTGTCTCCTCTTGCTCCTACTGCAGCACTGAGTGGGGCCCTTAGAGTATATAACCCCCTTTGCTGTGAGGCTGGGCTGTGAGAAACTAGCTGGAAATCATAGATGCACTTTTTTGGTGCACAGATTTTGGCAGTCTGTCGTGCTCACGAAGCGTTTCTTCTTTCTTTGTTCCTACTTGTTTGGCCTCATTCTCTGAGAACTCTGCACCATCTAAACACGTGGTCAAACATAGTCACACAAGCTCTGCGTTAAGTTTCTAATCAAGCCTCAAATTCAGGCCAAGTCCCACCCCTAAGTGCTGCCTCCACCAATCACCTGCTGCTCTGGGTTTCTCTCCAGTCACTCACCATCCACCCCACTTTTTATCTTTGCTAACATCTCAGAAGCACAGAATCCTAGGTTTTGAGTGAACTTTCTTGCTGTTGTGTGCCACTGAGTCAATTCTGACTCTTAGGGACTCTCTATAATTTCCCCTATAGGATTTCTTAGGCTGAATTCTTCGTGGGAGCAGATAGCCAGGTCTATTGTCTGGTAGAGTGGCTGGTGGGTTTGAACTGCTAACCTTTTGGTTAACAGCCAAGTGCTTAATCACTGAGCTGCCAGGGCTTCTTAGAGTGAAATGTAACCCAAACTGAAAACCAAACCGGTTGCCAACAAATCAATTCTGACTTGTAGCAACCCTACAGGACAAAGCAGAACTGCTCTATAGGGTTTCCAAAGCTGTAAGTCTTTATGGAAGCAGATTGCTACATATTCTCCCTCAGAGAGGGTGGTGGGATCAAGGCTTGACCTTTGGGTTAGCAGCCAAGTGCTTTAACCATTTTGCCACCATGGTACCTTAAAAACCAAATTCGTTGCCAACAAGTCAATTCTGACTCATAGCAGCTCTGTGATACAGAGTAGAACAGCCCCGTAGAGTTTCCAAGAAGCACCTGGTGGATTCAAACTGTCATTCTTTGGGTTAGCAGCCAGGATTCTTAGCTACCAGGGTTTCCTCTATGGAGGAATTAATTTGACCCTCTGAGTAAAGCAAGAGTCGGTTCCTCTACAAGTTCTGTGACTTCTAGGAGACCTCGTCTTCGCTTGCATCTGTGCTTGTCACTCCCCTGGTCTCTCAGTCACTGTCATTATCACAGAGCTGTCGTTGCCTTTTTGCTGTCCTCTTCTTCCTCTTCCTCTTCTTTGTATCTTTCCTCTCCTTTTCTTTCTCCTCTGTTTTTCTGTCTCTCTCCCTCCTTCCCTTCTTTCTCTGTCCCTCCCTCTTTCATCTTCCTTTCCCCAAGCCAGCCCCAAGGGGCGCCTCTAGCTACTTGTCTGTGTCGTCTCCTACCCGTCTACAAACCAAGCCAAATCCACTGCCGTCTCACGGGGTCCAACTCACAGTGACCCCAGAGGTCAGAGTAGAACTGCCCCAGAGTTTCCAAAGAGCACCAGTCTATAGATAACTTTTAAATCTGTGTTCACAAACCCGTGTTTCTAGTATTGTAACTTTGAGCTCTAGAACCTGGCAGTGCATTTTCATATGTGTCATTGGAATGTGGATTATTTATGATACACTTTCCTGCCTCCACCACACAGACAAATGTACATACTCACACACACATATGCTGACACACACATACACACCTCACCATTGGTGTTTCACACCAGTTTGTGAAAGAACTAAAGTAGGCAGTTCACGTGAAGGAATTTAAAAACTCTGAGATTCTCCAACATTTCAGGGTTTATTAAGTTGAAAGTTCCTCAAGAGCCAGGACTACATCTTCTACTCAGAAACCATTTCCCCAGGCCTTATTGAATTTAATTCTAATGAACTTAAAATTACTTCAATATAGGTCCATTTTTTAAAACAACACTAACACATTCACGGGCTTCTGATCCCAGGGCGAGTAGAGAGGTAAAACATAATGCTTTGTGGGCATGTGGGGCCTCCAAGCATGTGTTCAGGGCAAATTGGTATACCTGTCTCCCACATCCCAAACACAGAGGTCCTGTTTACCCTACATCACCCCAGCAGGTCCTTCCACAGCCCAGTGTGTGATGCCAGGAGTCTGGAGTATATAGAAAGCTCAGAAGAGTGGAATTTCCCAGGGAGTGCTGGAAAGTTCCATTTGCAGCTTCTGGCTCAAAGTTCATGTTCAATCAATTAATGTTTTTAATAAATATGTATTCACTGTCTACTGTATAATATCCATATCCGTGTCTACTTAGTAGGTGAATATAAACTTTGGGTTATGTCTACTCAGTAAATATTCATCCAAGGGGCTTTATGAAAATACAGATTCAAGGACACCTCAACAAGAGATTCTGATTGATGTGATCTGACATAGTAGATTCTAGAACTCCCCAAGTAATTATAATGTACAGCTGGGCTGGGAACTACTTACTCGCCTCCATACTTATAAAAGCAGGTGAGATGCTGTACCCGCCTGCCCTCCAAGAGTTAGAGGTCTAAGAGGAGCTGAAGGGGCCAGGAGGGCCGTATGACATAATGAAGACTCAGAGAACTGTGGGTGGGAATCCCCTGACTTCTGGCTGTGGAGATCAGTGGGGCAGAAGGCGAGAAGATAGAGAAGATTCCTGAGCGGTGGTTCTCTGTGGCTTCTCAAGGAGCGTGACAGAATGCAGGGTCTCAATTACACAACTGCCACTGCTTCTGACTCACAGTGACCCCGTGTGTTGCAGAGTGGAAGTGCATTCCATAGGGTTTTTGTGGCTGTGACTTTTTAGAAGCAGATTGCCGGGACTCTTGTCTGAGATGTTTGTGGGTGCATTCAAAGCTCGAAACTTCAGCTACTGGGCAAGTGTTTAACCATGTTAGCCACACTCAGACTCACATCCACAGAGACAGGAGGCCTAATCTCTCCAGGAAGGGGAGGGAGATGTGTCTCGCGCTTGAGAAATACAAATGAAGCAGAAACTGCCCAGTTTTAGACACAGGGAGAAAATGGCCCACCTACTGTCTGGCCAACTGATGAAATTTAAAAGAACTCAGAAAGCTATAGGGTCTCTACGAGTTGGCATGAGCTCGACAGCCCCGGGTTTAAGAAAGCTCACAGAGGCCTCCAAAACCCGTTGAGGGAAGCCTCAAGTGGACTTTGGCTTGGTGACCTTCAGGGTTCAGAGTAGACCTTCTGAATGCCAACTGCCTCCAGCCTGCAGGGCAAGGCTCTGCAGGCCCTGTAGTCCTCAGCTCCCAGCTGCTTCTGGAAATGGCAGGGCCTCCCGTCAAGCAATACTTTTCTGAGGGAGCCTGCGGGTCTACTGATATTTGCAGCTGCTCCATCCCTGGAAATTCACATACTGGGGCCCTTACTGGGAGGGAGGTGACAGGGTTAATTTAAGGACCAGGGGAGGTGGAGAAAGGACTGGAAACCACACAGTGAAGCCAACCAGATTAATAGAGAAGGAGAGAGGGGGGTAGACCATTAGGAAGACAAAGAGAAAATCATGCTGGAGCAATAGAAAGGGAAAGCTAATATCAACTAGGGAAAAATAAATGGAGATTAGGGCAAACAAATTAGCTTTAATGGGTTCAATGCTAATACAAGAATAACAGCCAAGCTGCAAATGCCTTTGAGGGGAAGATGGGATAAAGAACCTGAGCAGTCATGCAGGCGATGAAGATTATGCAGGGACGGGGGAGGGTTGGCCAAAGGAGTAGTGGGGAGCCGGGAGAGAAAAGGGAAAACTCCAGGTGAGGGGACCAGGGGAGAGGTGGCACTGGAGGAGTGCTACTAGGGAAGAGGATGAGGGGAGGTGAGAGTAGGGGCAGGGAGGCGGTCAGTAAGGGGTGGAAATAAAAGAAAGCAAGGCAAGTGAATGAGAGTGAAAACCAAAAAAAAACCCCAAACCGGTTGCTGTTGAGTGGATTCCAACTCATAGCAAGCCCACAGGGCACAGTAGAACTGCCCCATAGCATTTGCGAGTAGTGTCTAGTGGACTCGAACTTCTGACCTTTCAGTTGGCAGCTTTAGCACTTAACAACTGTGCCACCAGGGTTTCTGAAACTGAGGACAGAGGAACAAAAATTCCAGAGAAGGAAAGACTGAGAAGAAAGAGAGCAGAAATGGCTGTAAGTAGAGTTACGAAGAATAAATCAACACAGAAGAGAGAAAAGAGAAGAGCATTGGGTTAGTTCTCTGACAGGATACCATCCTAGAAAGGAAATGTCAGGTCCCAAACAAAATGAAAACCCAGAGAGGATTGTGAAGTGGGCTTTAGAAAGTCTCCACACTTCATAGGTGACATGAAGACAAATTGGCTTTTCAGGAGAGGGTCTGACTGACCGTCCCTGAAGGAACCATGCTGCTGCCAGGGGACGGGCCAGGTGGCAGCAACTTATCAGTGCAAAGCGTTGGCTTCAGCATCTAGAGCCCTCAGCCTGAGTCTCAGTTCTGCTACTTTATGATGATAGATCCCGGGACAAGGTGATACCAGCTCTACTCCTCATTTCTCATCTGTAAAATGGACATAAGGTGTTACTTACTTCAGAATGGTATTATGAGAATTAAGTAAATAGATGTATTTAAGGTACTGAGCTTGGCCCAATAAAAAGTAAATCCCATAATTCAGGCTATTATTATTATTATTCCTAACCACTGATTAACAGAGGCTGAGTACTGAAGACAGCTCTCCTCCTTGTACCCTTCCCATTTTAACTCTTCTTTGAAGTCCAACATTGGTGAAGTAACAGCAGAGTTTGGTTCTTTCCCAGCTAAAGTCTAAACCAGTTGTTGTTTTAGGTGCCTTCCGGTCGGTTCTGATTCATGACAACCCTATGAACAACAGAATGAAATACTGCCTAGTCTGGAGCCATATCCACAGTCAGTTTTATGCTTAAGCCCATTGTTGTGGTCACTGTGTCAAACCAGGGGACATTTGCCTTTTCTCTCTCTCTCTCTCTCTCTCTCTCTCTCTCTCTCTCTCTCTCCCCACCCCCAGCCCCTGTTGGGGATGAAAGCCCCTTCCACCGCCACCACCATCTGGGCTGATGTGAGGCAAGAAAATCCAAAGAAGGCAAACTTCTTATCCTATTTCTCCAAGGGCCTCTAGGTATCTTTCTGTTTTCTCATTGGGTCCTGATTTCAACACTACTGCTTCCCTTTAAATTTTCCGGATATTTAGGAAGCTGAAGCTAGTGCTCATGACTTCACAGACCTCAAAGTCCTGGGCCCTCCTGGGCTGCATTAAAGAGCATGGAGTCCCCACCAGAGTGATAGAGCCCAACAGACCAGGAGAACAAATGAAGCATAAGCCCAGAAATCAATGAGAAACCACCCAGACATGGGCTCCAGAAGGGGAGAGGGAAGAAAAGGATCTGGGAAGGCGTATGTTCTGCATCTCAGAACCTTGATATCAGCACAACCCTCTTCTCAGCACCAAGGATTTCGGAAGAATAAGAACAGAAGAAGATCCAGGCAGGGAAACAGCCACAGGAGTGGGGGAGCTTTGTCAACTGTTGGGCAAAGTTAATGAAATGGAAACCCGTATTCCCTTCCCTTAGTCTTCTCATAAAACTGTAACTTCCAAAACAGTGGATACCCATTTGTCTTGATCCTCTGTGTCCCAAGATCCAGGAGCAGTGGCTGTCAGAGAATTAGTGTTGGTCAAGATGGTTATAGAAATAGCTAGTGTTTGTAGGAAGTTCCTGGGTGAAGCAAGGTGTGGGAGAAAGACCTGGCAATCTACTTCTTAACAAAATCACTGAAAACCCTGTGGAACACACTTCTGATCTGACACATATGGCATGTTCAGGAGTCAGTCAATTCAGTGGCTCCTAGTTCAGTTTGGTTAATGTTTATGGAGGACTTAGTGTGTCACAAGCACTGTACTGAGTGCTATACACACGTTGTATTATTTAGACCATGTAATACACCTAGGAAAGAGAGACAGGAAGAGTTGAAATCTACACTAAAGTGACAGAGTTAGTAAGAGGTGGAGTAGATGTTTGAACACTGCAGTCTGTCTCCAGGTCTGCCTTCTCACTGCTGTGTTATGTTGAACATACCACAGACTGCCCAAAGAACATACAGCTATATCTTGGAAGAAGTACAATCAGAGTGCTCCTTGGAATCAAAGATGGCAAGAGTGCATCTTACATAGTTTGGACATGTTGTCAGGACGGATCAGTGTCTGGAGAAGGACATCATGCTTGGTGGAGTAGAGGGTCAACAAAAAAGAGAAAGACCCTCGACAAGATGGATTGACTCAGTGACTGCAACAATGGGCTTAAGCATAAAAAAGACTGTGGACATGGCGCAAGACTGGGCAGTGTTGCATTGTGTCATTTATGGGGTCTCTATGAGTTGCAACCAACTCAAAAGCACCTGTTAACAACAACAACATACTGCTTCAGTGAATGAAAATGAATGAATCAACGAACCTCACTGATTTATCAGTGTGAAGGGGCAAATTTCAAAGCTACTTAGCAATTTGGGTTGCCATCACAGGCTAATAAACACAGAGATTTGATGGACAGAGGACAGCAGAGGAGCTCTTGCTTATTGTTACGTGTGGGTCTTGTCAGCATGGCCCACAGCAGCAGGGGTTGGATCTGGATTCCAGTTCTTCCAGAAGCAGCTTCACCCGCCCCTCCTGCAGCACACCTGGGAAAGAGAAGTGAAATCCATCCCAAGGTCTGAGGTCCATGCTGCAGCTTACAGGCCCTTTCTCTAAGCATCTAGATTCTGATACTGTTTTCTCCTCCCTTCAACAGCTATGGGTTTGGTTTGGTTTGGGTTGTTTGTTTGTTTTGTTTCACTTACCCAGCCTTAGGAGCAGTGACCACTTTCTGAAGTTTATTCTCCTGCTCTTGCAGCCTTCCAGCACCCAAATAAGCAAGCCTCTCTGTCGAAACACAAACCTCAGTGGCGTACCGGTTAAGGGCTGCGGCTGCTAACCCAAAGTTTGGCAGTTCATATCTGCCAGGTGCTCCCTGGAAACTCTATGGAGCAATTCTACTCTGTCCTAAAGGGTCACCATGAATCAGAATCGACTCCCTGGCTTTTTTGAGTCTGTTGAAATACTTAGGAACCTTTGTGTTGTCTAACTGGGTCCTGTTGATATGCTACTGGCTTCTAGACGAGGTCTGAGGAAATAGAATACTCAGACTGGATTCATCATATCCTGTTCCTTGAATACAGTGCTGAGCTCTTTGACAGTGAGACATGAGGAACAAGTTTGTTTTTCCCAGCTGGACCCTGGCAGAAATAAAAGGACAGTGGTTCTCAGGTAGCCCTGAATTTGAAACTTCCCTTGAAGTAGTTTGAGATCTCTCTTATGGGTATTGAAACTCTTTGAAGGCAGAGACTCTCCACTGCCTCTCCTCACTCACCGTAGAACACCTACAGCTAGGTTAGACTGAAGGCTTCTTAACTCAGAATCTGAAGACCTGCACTGAGAGCAGTTCCCCCCTCAGTGTGAAACAGTGATTGTAACAGTTTAGTTCACAGAACGTGCCTGCAGAACAGACAGAGCAGTAGATGAACACAGTGCCACATTCAACTGTAAAGCTCCTCCCCAAAGTGTAAGTCTCCTAAGTGCTTGCCAACTTGATCTGATAAAATATTACCCACAGGCAGTGTTGACGCTGGAGATTTAGTGGAAAAGCCAGCAGGAAGGTCTCTGCATTCATCATCTGGTTCCTTCAGAAGCAAGGCAAACCTTCCCTTTCTTGTGTTGCGATATCTAGACCCTCCTCCTTAACGACCGATGTCTGAGATTGTGAGTCTGTGGATAATGAACAGAATTCTGTTTAGGGCAAATAATGTGTGGGGTTCACTAAAGTTGTTCTGGGGATGCTTTTCCCCTCCTTCTCTTTCTGGTCCTTTCTCCCTCCCTCCCTCCCTCCCTCCCTTCCTTCCCTCCATTCATTAACTCAGCCAACATTTACTGCATGCCTACTATGCGCCGAGGAGACTTGGTGGCACAATGATTAACAGCTTAACTGCTAACCAAAAGGTCAGCAGTTCAAATCCACCAAGCACTCCTTGGAAACCACCTGGAGCAGTTCTACTCTATCCTATAGGGTTGCTATGAGTTGGAGCACACTTGATAGCTGTTTTACTGTGCACCAAGTAAGCTAATCCCACCTCTCACCTCCCACCCTATCATTCTCTGACACTGAACTTTGTTACGTTTTTAGCACTATTCCACACATTTATTTCTGAGTTAACTTGTTAAATATCTACCCATCCACAGACTAAGGAGCCCTGGTTGCACAGTGGTTAAGTGCTCAGCTGGTAGCCAGTGGGTTCAAACCCATTGGCTGCTCTGCAGGAAAAAGATGTGGCAGTCTGCCTCTGTAAAGATTTACAGCCTTTGAAAGCCTATAAAGCAGTTCCACTCTGTAAAGATTTATAAACTTTGAAACCCTATAAGGCGGTTCTACTCTGTCCCACTGAGCTGCTATGAGTCGGACTCAACTCAGCAGCAATGGCAGTAGGTTTCTGTTTAGATCTCTAGACTGCCGGTCTCCATAGTGGAAGTTTTGTGAGGGCAAAGATCAATTCTACATAGTCAACTTTAGTATAGTGCATGACAATAAATATATGTTGAATATATAAATGAATGCATGGGCATGTGAATGCTGGGACAGCTAGGAAAATACTAGTTAGGTAAATATTAACAAACTCACTGCCACTGAGTCAATTCCAACTGATAGCAACCCTATAGAACAGAGTAGAACTGCCCCCATAGAGTTTCCAAGGAACACCTGGTGGATTTGAACTGCTGGCCTCTTGGTTAGCAGCTGTAGCACTTAATCGCTACACCTTCAGGTTTTCCAAGTAAATATTTAGGAGGTAAAAAGGTTATGGTTGGTGAGTGTTCCATATGGAATGAATGAGAGAACCTAAGGGCTGTTAGTTCACTCACATAGTATATGTTTCTTGAACATCATGTAATTAAACAATGAATAAGGAAGACAGGCATCACTTTTACATAGGATTATGCAAATAAATGCAGACTTACAAAGCTGGATCAATGTCATGCAAGAAAGATAAAGAGTGCTACCACAACACTTAACAGAGGTCATAACCTACTATGCAGAATAAAGATAAAGCAAAGCTGCCTAGAGAAAGTGATGTTTGTAATAGACTATAAAGAATGAGCAGGAGTTAGCTAGATGAAAAAGGAAGGCAAGAGGTCCAGGTGCAGGGAATAGCATGTGCAGAGGCCACAAGTCAAAAAGAGGGACTACTACCTTTAAGAAAGTGCAGAAGGCCAATGAGAACACAACTCAGACTATGGTGGGAGATGACAAGAGATGAACTTGTAGGGATGCACTGTGCTTACAAGTCATCTAGTGATGCTACCAATCAAGACAACACTAGAAGACGATTCTCTTTGTCACTTAGGCAGATTTCCAATGAAAAGCTGAACATATAAGTGGAAGGGAAGACTGGAGCTATTCATCTGCCTGTGGTTCTACCAGTGTGCAGGTAGTAGGTAAAACCATGACAGTCAGTGAAATCACCAAGGAAAGCTGTGTAGAGTGAGAAAAGCAGTGGGATTTGATAGAAGCCTGAACATATATCCTCACCTCACTGCCGTCAAGTCGTGTCTGACTCTTACTTACCCTACAGGTCAGGGTAGAACTGCCCCATAGAGTTTCCAAGGAGTGCCTGGCATATTTGAACTGCCGACCTTTTGGTAAGTAGATATAGCACTTAACCCACTATCTCACCAAAGTTAAATATACTGTTTTATATATATATATATACACATGTATAACAGTAATGGTATTTCTCCTCTATAGAGAAACAAAAAACATAGGCCATATTGGCAAGCAGGAGAGCTCTGCCCAAAGAAGATATCCAAGCAGCTAACAGACACACGAGGAAAAGCGCAGGATTATTAGTCATTAAAGAAATCCAAATCAAAACTACAATGAGATACCACCTTACCCTAGTGAGATTGGCATTAATCCAAAAATACAAAACTACAAATATTGGAGAGACCATGGAGAGACTAGAGCTGTAGTACACTGCTGGTCAGAATGTGAAATGGTACAACCACTCTAGAAAATGGTTTGGGAGATCTCTTCAAAAGCTAGAGATAAAAATACCACAAGATCAAGCAATCCCACTGCTTGAAATATATCCCAGAGAAATAAGGGCTGCCACATAACCAGATATGTGCACTCCAGTGTTCATTGCAGCAGTATCCACGATAGCAAAAAGATGGAATCAACCTAGGTACCCTTCAACAGAAGAATGGATCAACAAACTATAATATATTCACACAATGGAATACTATGTAATGATAAAGAACAGTGACAATCTTGGGAAACACCTGACAAAATGAAGTCATCTGAGAGACATACTGAGTGAAATCAGTCAGTCGCAAAAGGACAAATACTATATGAGACTATTTTTATGTGGCTTCAGGAAATGGGCTAACCACAGGAGAAAATATCTGTGTTGGTTAAGGGGTGGGGGAGAGAGAGACGGATACTCACAGATTAGACAGTAGATAGGAACTGGGTTAAGTGAAGGAAATGACTGCACACACTAGAAGGGAGACCCACACTGCAGGACTATACTAAGAGCTAAAAGATTTTCTATGTACTACCTAACACTTCCAAGGTTAGACTAGCAGGAGTGGGGTCTCGGGACCATGCTCTCAGGGGACATCTAGGCCGATTGCCACAACTAAGCTTTTTCTTTTTAAGAAAATGGTCTGCATCCCAGGAAGGTGAGTGGCACCTGAGGTCTTAAAAGCTAGCAAGTAATCATCTAAGGAGCATCAGTTGGTTCCAGCCCAACTGGAAGAGAATAACAAAGGACGTCAAAGATAGGAGGAAATTGTGAGCCTGTGAGACAAAGGCGCCAAGTGATTCAGAGTCTACACCAGCATGTGACCAGAAGAAGCAGATAGTGCCCAGCTACTTTCAGTGTCGGCCTTGAGTGGCAACACAATGTCAGACTCCGTGATGTAGCCAAGTGCTGTCGAGTCCGTAATGTAGAGGGAGATAAATAGGGGTGCCAATCTAAAATTCTCTTAAAAGACCAGACTTGGTGGTCCAGTATCCTGGAGGCTCACCTGAGAGCAAGTCCCCTGGTCTCCCTCCTATCCCAGAGGTGAAACTAGCACCAAAAGAAAACCTTTAGACAAAAATTGGACTGGACTGTAAGACATGAGGCTGTTGGTGTAGCTCCCCAACACTAATGATAGGGAAGGGTGGAGACTAGGTCAAGCCAATGTTTGATTTACAGAGTGGAAGGGACGGAATGCTGCCTTGGGGCTGGGACAGCAGATGGAGTCACATAGAGGTCTACGTACGGGGTTCGATATGGCAAATTGACTTTGTAAGTTTTCACTTAACTGTAATAAAATATTTTTAAAAAGAGTGAGAGCTTCACACTCAGCACCCACACTCATCCATCCATCACCACCCATTACCAAGTGCTGGAGTGTATGTTAAGCATGAGGAGTATGGCAAGCTGCTCTGTGAATGGGAAGGAAGGAAACGGAAGATATAGGAACAGCAAGAGCGACTACTTTTTGAGAAATTTAGTTGAAAGGGTCTTGTTATCAAGAGGAGAACATGTTTTATTATTGATTTGTTTCCACTGATAGTGAGTGGGGACTGAGGATAGATAGATTTCATTGCATTTGTCAGCCCAGGGAAAGGGAGAGGTGAGTAATATGGAAGACATGGGAGGATAATTTATGGAGTAAGGTCCCAGAACAGGTAGAATGGTGGGGAGTGGTGAGACATGAATGAGATTTCGGTAGCACCTTTGCCTCCCACCATCTGACTTCTCCCAGTTACCCTTAAGAGAGTTTAAGGCACAGAGACACCAAGGGACGTGCAGCAAGTTGGGGCAAAGCCTGATGCAGAATGATGCTTTCCAACACACCTGCTCCTTTCATCCGTAGTCTAGAAGGACTAGCATATCCAGGTGAGCCATAACCTCATGGATACCAAATGGTCCCATGTTCAGACTGAAGGTAGAAGGTGGAGCAGGAGCCTGAAACACTGGGACTCTATGGTTCTGTGATGCCTTCTCCAGTAATAGTTTGAGGCAGAGACCCTGGCCTTTAGTCCAGTAAGGCCCCAAGCCAAAAACGCAGCTGGGAGGTGATTGAGGGAGACCACAGGTCTGTGAGCGAACAGCACTGGGCTGAGTGTGTCGCAGACTGATTAGCATTTGCAAGGCCATGTTGTCATGGAAGGGTTGTAGACTCAGCATGATTCTAAGGGCACCCCAAAGTGGCTCTTGCACCTCCCACTACTACCCCGCCAAGACATGGACTCCCACCTGACACTTGATTGGGCTAAAGCAGAAGTTCCCAGGTACTTTAATGTAAATGTTTGCTGAGTAACACAGTGAATACTGTCTCTTTAGCACTGGGCAAAACCAGGAGGGAGCAGACGGGGGGGGGGGTGATAACGTACAAAACTTGGGGGTCCTACAGTGGAGAATCCTGGGAATCCATGAAATAATCATCACAACAGTTCCCCACATATGCAAAGCATTTTTCTGAGACTTGTATGTATTGCTGTTCGCTGCCCTTGAGTTTGCACCTACTCATTAAAAAAAAAAAAAAAAAAAAACCTATTGCTACTGAGTCAATTCCAACTCATAGCAAGTAGAACTGCCCCATATGGTTTCCAAAGACAGCCTGGTGGATTCGAACTGCTGACATTTTGGTTAACAGCTATAGCTCTTAACCATGATGCCACCACCGGTTCTCTCCTACTCATGGAGACTATCATGGATTGAACTATGTCCCCCCAAAAATGTGTGTAGCCATTTGGCTGGGCCATCATTGCCAATATTTTGTGATTTTCCTATGCTATACATCCTAATCTCTGCCTGTAGCTAATAGATAGGATGATTATGCTAAAAGGGGATTAGGATGGGACTGCAACATCCTTGCTAAGGGAGTTTCCCTAGAGGGCGGCTTGCATCACCTTTTATCCTTTCATCCTATGGGAGGTGAAGAGAAGGAAGCAAGCAGAGAATTGGGAACCTCACACCATCAAGAAAGCAGCATTGGGAGTAGAGCATGTTCTTCAGACCCAAGGTTCCTGTGCCAAGATGCTCCCCAACCAAGACTGATGCAACACAAGGGCTTTCCTCCAGAGCCGACAAAAGGATAGCCTTTCCTTGGAGCTGACAGCCTAAATTCAGGCTTGCAGCTTACCAGACTGTGTAAGAATAAACCCTCCTCTGTTAAAGCCGTTGACTTGGTGGTATCTCTGTTAGAGGAGCACTAGCTGACTAAAACAGAGACCTTCCATATAAGAGAATGAAAACATTGTGAAGCCACGTGCCATTTTTGTGATCATTCGTATATTCGAGTCCATTGCTGTGGGTCTTGTGTCAGTCCGTGTTATCGAGGTTTCCCTCATTTTTGCCGACGTGTGTACACCAAAGCGTTGATTAGACTTTTGCACTGGGCGCTTCATAGACAAAGACAGGGTTCTTATCCTTGAGGAACTCACAAAGATGTCTAAACAGGTAAAGTTACTGTTTGATGCAGTCAGTGCTATGACAGAGACTCTTCACAAGACTATGGGGGTGTGGGAAAATATCCCTGCATCTTAAGAACTTGGATATTGGTGTATTACAGCAAGGGGTTTTTTTGTTTTGAATTTTTGTTGTGCCTTAGGTGAAAGTTCACATAGCAAATTCATTTCCTGTTCAACAGTTTGTACGTAAAGTGCACCACGACATTGGGTGCATTCGCTACAATGTGTCAGCACCTTCCCCATTTCTGCCCCCAGGTTCCCCATTTCTACCCCCAGCTTCCCCATTTCCTTTTGCCTGAATTTTCTTCTCCTTCCTGCCTCCTCACCTTCACTTTTGAGCAAATGTTGTCCTTTTGATCTCATATAAAGGACTTTCTTCTGGCTGTTATTCTTTACTTTGTTGGCCTCTGTATTGTTTGGCTAAAAAGTGGTCTCTAGGGATGGCTTCAGTTCCAGAAAGGTGCCTTGGGACCACAGTCTCAGGGTTATTCCAGTCTCTGTCAGACCAGGAAGTCTGTTTTTTGTGTGTGTGAATTTGATTTGGGGGCCTACATTTTTAGTCCTGTTCTCTGAGACCTTCTGTTGTGATTTCAGTCAGATGGATAGGCAGCGGTGGCAGGGCACCATCTAGTCCTTCTGGTCTTGGGGTTGTGTTGGCTGTGATTGATGTGATTAGTCTTTTGAGCTAACTACTCCCTTAAGTCTTTGATTTTCTTCATTCTCCTTTGCTGTAGATGGGAAGATACCAGTAGTTGTATCTTAGATGGTTGCTTGGGAGCTTTTAAAACCGTACGTATTACTCTCCAAAGTAGGATGCAGAACATTGTCATTATAAACTGTATTGTGCCAGTGGATGTAGATGGTCCCCAAATCTATAATTCTTTGTCTTTAAGTCTGGGAACTTCATCCTGTGAGATGTTTGGTTGTATCCAAGAAGCTTCCGTGACTGTGCCCCTTGGGTTCTGTATTGTCTTTATTAATATACATGCAGCACCTATAGTTGCATACATAGAGATAATCACAACCAAACCTGTATCTGCAGGGAGGCAAGCCCCCTTCTTCTCTCCCATACTTCTTGGAGATACTGATCTATGTATTCATTCTTAGATTATTGTCTGCTAATACTATTGTCGCAGGATTGTCCATGTTATAGTAATCCCCATACCCCGCTAAAACAACCCACCACTGTTGAGTCCATTCTGAGTCATAGTGACTCTATAGCACAGAGTAGAACTGCCCTAAAGAGTTTCCAAGAAGCACCTGGCAGATTCAAGCTGCCAACCTTTAGTTAGCAGACATAGCATTCAACTAATATGCCACCAAGGTTGCCAGGAATTATCATAGTTGCCCTTTATTTTTTGTTCTTCTCGGTGATCTTTGCCTTGGCCATGTTGTGCTGACTTTCCCTAGATTGTGTATTGCCTTTCCCTTCATGAGTATGCACAAGAGTCTTCTATCTAGTTAGTAATTTTCCATCCCTGCCTCTCTTATCCCTGGTAACTATCAATAATTCTTTTCCTATGTGTAATTTTTCTTTTAAATAATAATGTCTCATACAAAATTTGCTCTTTTGTAATGAACTTATTTCACTAGCATAATGTCCTCTAAATTTATCCATGTTACTAGATGTTTCACACATTCAGCTCTATTCTTTATCACTGGAAAGTATTCCATTGTGTTTATGTACCACAGTTTATCCATTCATCCACTGACAGGCACTTATGTTGTTTCCATCTTTTTGCTCTTGTGAATAATCCTGCAGTGAACATGGATGTGTCTATCCCTTCTTGTGTTGTGGTTCTTATTTCTTTAGGGTATATACCTAGGAGTGGGATTGCTGGGTGTAGCAAGGGTTTGGAGCAGTGATCCTCTCTCCTTTCTTTTTCTGTCACTGTTCCTCAGAGCCTTCTAAGGGTGCAGACATTATCAAAGAAAATCTCAATATCTTCCCAAATGGTCATTTCTCCAAAGTACCCATTTTTGGACAGCAGGCTCCTCCTAGAGCTCCACAGAACTGCGAATCCCCTTCCTGTGAGTCAAGTCCTCTCGAGCCCTGAGAAAGTTTGCCTTCCCTTGCCTCCGTACCTTCCCAGCCAGGAACACACCTGTGCTGGCCAGGCAGTGTTGGCCTTCCCTACCAGATCCATCCCTCCCCACCCACATTCCTGTAGAAGTACCCCTAGACAATGCAAAGGGCCTTTGCTTATGAAGTCTCAAACCTCTTCCTGTTCACACCTTGCCCCCAGCCCAACCACGGGTCTCCCACTCATTTCTGGCTTCCGGCCCTGAGGCCCACCTGGTCCACAGCAGACTGCAACAGTGATCATGCAATGGGCAGCCAGGCCCTCCCCAATGCAGGAAGGAAGATTTCACCCACCTGGGGGCATTTGGTGGTGACTCACCCAGTAGAGTCCACTCCCCCACACCGGACACAGGAAAGACAAAAGTGCTTCCATGGTAGAGACCCAGTTCCAAACCTCAAACCATAAGGACCAGCTCCTCCAGTAGTCAGCAAGCTTTTTCTTCATGCTCTTTCCGGTCTGTCCTACAGCTAAAATGAGTGTCTTTCAAGTTCTTGAAAGCACCAAGACTTTGCCATTGATTTTTTCCTATAGTGACGTTGTTGCCTGGTTACCTTCTAGGCTTCCTCCCTGCAGCCTCTCTTGGACCACTCATGGGTTCCTCCAGCATCTGGACTGACCTCTTTCAAGAGATTTCCCTCTTAGTCTTATAAGGAAAGGAGAGAAAGCTAGCACTCCCCTGACAAGGAGGGAAGAGGCCCCTGGGCTTTACAACATGCATGGCCACCTTCTTTATGGCATCTAACCACCGTTTTGTCATGGAAGCTCTGTAGACACATCCAAACTTCCTGAGAGACTGCATTGTTGGGCAGAGGGTTATGGGGACCATGGACTTGGGGAACGCTTAGCACAATATGTGACTAGTGTCTGGGATCTTAAAAGCCTGTGAGTGGTCACCTATGATATTCCACTGATCTCACTACTTCTGGAGCTAGAAATAGTGAAGAAAATTGAAGAACATGGGAAAGATTAGTCAAGAGGACTAATGCACCACACCCACCACGGCCTCCACTAGATTGAGTCCTGTACAACTAGATGGTACCTGTCTGTCACCACTGACAGCTCTGACAAGGATTCTAATAGACGGTCTGAGACAGAGCTGGAGAAATACATAGAACAAAATTCTAACTCAGGAAGAAAAACTGGACTTGCTGGTCTAACAGAAATTGGAAAAACTCTGAGAATATGGCCCCCGGACACCCTTTCAGCTCAGTAATGAACTTACTCCTAGGTTCGCCCTTCAGCCAAAGATGGGACAGGCCCATAAAATAGAACAAAACTAAAGGGGCACACCCACCCAGAAGCAAGGACTAGAAGGAGGCATGAGGGACAACAAAGCTAATAACAGGGAACCCACAATTGAGAAGGGTGAGTGTTGACCCATTATGAGGTTATTAACCAATATCATAAAATAATATGGGTGCTGTTTAATGAGAAACTGATTTGCTCTGCAATACTTTAATCTAAAGAACATTAAAAGTAAATACAACAAGAAAATGATTTCCCCCTTAACATGGTTATTTCCAAGTTACACAGTTGTTTCCTTTAACAGATTCTAAATCCCTTGAGGGCCAAAATTCTCTTCTTAGTCAAAGTTATAAACCCAGTGTTTTGTACCTGACTCATGGAAGGTACTCAATACATATATACTGAGATGGAAAGAAATGGAAACCATAATATACAAACAATAAGAATAATTATCCACAGAACACCAAACCAAAACCAAACCCACTGCTGTCAAGTTGAGTCCGACTCATAGCGGCCCTATAGATCAGAGTAGAACTGCCCCATAGAGTGTCCAAGGAGCATCTGGCATATTCGGACTGCTGACCTTTTGGTTAGCAGAATATAGCACTTAACCCACCCACTACTTAACCCACTATACCACCAGGGTTTCCTCCCAGAAGACAGTATTCTTTTAAATCTTCTTTCCTAGCTTTTGCCTGTCCTAAACCTATGGTTCTCAATGTGTGGTCCCCAGATTAGCAGCATCAGTACTTGGCAACTTCTTGGAATGATATCTTCTTGATCTGATCTCAGACCTACTGATTCAGACATTCAGGGCAGCGGCTTCAACAGTCTGTGTTTTAACAATAACCCCCAAGTGATTCTAGTGTATGTTCAAGTCTGAGAACTGTTTTCTGTGCCTAGTGCCATAACATATCAACAAGATGAAATTAAGCATGAGAAGAAAAGAAAAACGACATACTTATCTCACAATTTTTAGCTAAGTGGACACTTCCCCGTTCAACATCTTCTTACAGCAGCTATTGGAGACCAGAAGCAGGTGCAGCACAAAAGGTTTCATTTAGCTCCATTTAATAGATGAAAACACCAAGGATAAAAGAAAAGAGGAGGGGGACCCTCAAGTGAGAAGATTAATACTTGGCAGAGCTGGTTGGGAATCCAGCCCAAGGCTCTTTCCACATGACACCAAGTCACCCACAAGAGAACTCACGGTTTGGGGACAGAGGTGCGACTCTACCTTCTCCTTCACAAAGATGCTGGTCACTTTAACAAATAATGGTCCAGGAGAGTTCCTGGGTGTTTGGATTCCTAAGGATCCTGAACCAGTCCTTTAGGATAATTTAGGACAGTAGCCTGCACAGCTACGTTAGAGAAAGAGGGTAGAATTTTTTAAAGGGCATGGCTACCCAACTCATCCCGATGATTTTTTTTTTAACCTGTACTTTTGACCTCCTCAAACCCAGACTCAGAGGTCCTAGCTCAACTAGACAACAAAAGAAACCAAGCCCCTTGCCGTAGGGTCAGTTCCAACTCACAGTGATACCCTATAGAGAAGGCTGCCCTATAGGGCTTCCGAGGAATATCCAGTGAATTTGAACTGCTAACCTCCTGGTTGGCAGCCACAACACTTAGACACTATGCCACCAGGATTTCCTAGGCCAACAAAGGTTCTGGAAAATGGGGACAAAGCTGGAGGGCTCCAGGTCTTGCCTGTGTTTGGGTGGCTGCTTGGCGCCCCCTTGTGTTCAGTGTATGGATACAAGACAGCGTGAATAGTCCTGTAGCTGCAGCCGTTGCCCACAGGTGGCTCCTGTAGCCAAGAAAAAGCCAGTAGAGCAGGCTCCAGGGTGGGCTTGGCCACTCTGCAGGTCATCTGAGTAGCGGCGAAAGCCCCTCTTGACTCCTTCCCAGGCCTGGTGCCCTCGACATGCACTCACTGTGACAATTTCCCAGAATGCATGCAGGTAGAAGTATGCCCAAGCTCACCCCACAGTCTCCACCAGGATGAGAGATTACAGTGTCCCTCCTGCTCCAGGTGTGACCTACAGGCTTTTCCTCCTCCCTTATTGCTCAAGCCAGAAGCTTGTAATGTTTTTTAAAAAAAAAACTGGAAATTGAGGGCTTTGTTGAAGACAGTTTGGGCCCCTGAGAAGGCATTGCAAAGTAGTGCTGAATGTGCTAAGTCAGTGGGTGATAATGGACACTGTATGCCCAGAAAAGGCACTTCCCACCCTCTGCCATAAATAGTCTTTAAATAACCAGTGAACACAGAGGCCTCTGGATGGGACCGTCCTCCTTGCCTGCCGAGACCCTCTGACTCCCACCCCCAGGCCTCCACCATCCCACCATCCCAGCCAAATCACCACACCATGTCCCTGGTGTGAAAAGATGCCCTTTATGCCCCAACCATGACCTATCAGCACAAGTCTGCGTGGCCATTCTCAAGGTCTCAGGGTCAGTCCTGGCCACAGGACTGAGTTTCTCAGAACAGAGTGTGACTGAAGCCTTAGGCCAAAGTTGGGTACTGGCTGCTTCTCACTTAAGCTGGATCACATCAATCTGATCTATTACTCACTAACAGTCTCCAAGCTCCAGTCTCCTCACGGGCAGAGTGAGATCTCCACCCTGAAATCCCCACAGTGTAGATCTGGGGAGTTTATAGACAATGCTAGCAAGTCTATACAGACAAGCATCCTTCTACCTTGAAGCTTTCACGCATGCCGTTCCCTCCCCGCTCAGTTAACACCTCTTTATCCTGCAGTCTCGGCCTAGCCTTGTCCAGCAAAGCTGCTCCGGCTGCCTGAGCCTGTGCTAAGTCCCCCCCCCCAGAGTTCCCAGTATGCTCACCCTTCTCTCATCCCGGCTGCGATCATACAATATTGTAGTTGCCTCTTCTCTGGTTTGTGCCCTTACTATAAAAAAAAACCTCATGGAAAAAGAACAAGCATCATGTCTACTTGATTCCCTTCAGCATCCACCAGGCCCAATACCGTGCCTGGGCCACAGTGTTCGATAAACAGGTGCCTGGACAATGGATGGGCTCAGAAAGGGACGTCAGTGGGGGCCAGAGGGAGAGGCTGGGTCAGGCAGGCAGCTGAGGTAAAGTATGCATTTACCTGTGGCCTAAGTATGTTCTGTAGTCCATTAAACCGGCCCTAGGCCCATGGGTAAGTGTGCTAGTGAGGTCCCAGCTCAGCATTTTCAGAGCCTTGGCCTGTTAGGTCCCTGGCTGGTGCTGGTGGTTTGTGCCTAACTGCTAACCTAAAGGTTGACATTGCAGACTTGCTCGGTCGCACCAGGTGATCTGTTCCTGTACAGATTACAGGAAAGAAACTCTGTGAGTCAGTTCTACTCTATAACATGTGGGGTCACCACAAGTTTGAATTGAGTTGACTTGGTGACAACAGGTTGTTTTTTTTTTTGGACTGTTAGGGAAGAAACCTTGGGGGTCATTCCAGCTGGAAAGCCACAGGCAGAGCTTTCAGGCCTACTTCGACCGCAGAAGATCGGCCTTCATCCTCCTGTGTTTGTCGTTCTTGCTGTGATTCTGTTGGAACATCTGGTTCTCTGAATAAAAACGAGAGAAACAAACTTTTGAAAATTGCTGATTGAGGCTGACATCTTGATTTTATAGATGAGGAAACAAAGAACCGGGGGGTAGAGGGGATTTTTCAGAGGTGATACCACTCAGCATTGAGGCATAAAGACTTGGACCCTGAATCTTTGCATCTGCTTTTTCCAGAAAGAGGGGAGGAAAAGCGCTGAGAGGAGCTGAGCACTGCAAGCAGATTTAGCAGGTCCCAAGGGTCCCCAGGTCCTAGTGACACCCTCTGGAACCCTCAGCCTCATCCCTGAGCGTTATTACACCCCTACCTGGGCTAGTCTTGCTGGGAGGTGGACACAGGGAAGGGGCCAGTGGGACCCCTGAGGGCCTGAGACGGTAGAAGCAGCCCGTGGTAACGCTGCCTGCGCTCATGGGCTAATTCCCACCGGGCTACCCACTTGGCCCCGGCCACCATCCCTGTGACTCTTGTCTCCTTAGGCCACGGAGGGCTGAACCAGCTAGGTGGGGCTTTTGTGAACGGCCGCCCCCTGCCGGAAGTGGTGCGCCAACGCATCGTCGACCTGGCCCACCAAGGCGTGAGACCCTGCGACATCTCCCGCCAGCTCCGTGTCAGCCATGGCTGTGTCAGCAAGATCCTTGGCAGGTAAGCACAAAATTCATCCCGCACGCTGTTGCCTTCCTGCAGGGCTTTCCTTCCGCAGCCCACCCCCTGGCCGACCATCTCTGAAGATCCACGTCAGCTCCCTGGTGTCCAGATTTGGTACCTGGACCCATGCAGGGTGTCCTGATGTCTGAGAGTTGGGGGGTGGGCGCTCGTGTTTTCTCAGTCGTCTCCACCTGCCCCCCCAACACACATCTGCTGATCTTCTATTTTTCCTAGTCCTTCTTTCCTTTATCCATTTCTCTTTCCTTTTGTTTCTCGGTGTCTCTTTTCCACATCATCCTGCTTCCCATTATCTGTGGGCTTTTCTGCTCCTGCAGTGGGAGAATATTACCTACTATTCAGGGGCTGTTTAGCCAACAGGCAAGGTAAGCAGGCTGCTTACCTTGCTTACCAGATCATCTTCAGTGAACCACTTCACATTTTTTCCCTACAGCAAAGATGCTGCTTCTAGGTCTGGCTGGCATCTCTCTCTCTTCCAACCCCACAGCACCTTCCTACAGAATCAAAGCCACTTTTCAAATTTACTATCCCTAACAGGGGCAGATTTCCCAGGAATCAAGGTAAGCATGGGCTTACTCGTGCTTACTTGCTCCTGTGCAATGGACAGTTACACATGAGTTTCAGAAGTCTCTATCCCCAAATCTCCTCCCCCTGCAGAGATTCTCTGCTTGCTTTCTTTTCCTTTGTATCCCAAAAGATTGCCTCAAGGCACAATACAATCTTACACTCTGAGTCCTGCCCCCACCGAGAGAATGCCACCCATCCTCTCTGCTTACACAACTGCCACTCATCCTCTCTCATTAAACAATTGCCATCTATCCTCTCTGATTAACATCAAGGAGGCCAGATTTACAACACGGAGGGACATCACACAATAATCATGGTCTGGCCAAACTGCTACACACATTTTTTCAGGGGGTGCAATTCAGTCCGTGATACCTGAATCACCCTCTCTGGGAGGTAGACCTGAATGCCGTACTTCTTATGATATGACTAGGCAAAACATACAAAGGCTTGATAGCCACTGAACTAGAGACGTTGGCGTGATTCTCAGCTCGAGTTGCACTTTAGGATCACTTGGAGAGCTTTAATTAAAATGAAGAAGTCAAAAAAGGTTCCACCCCATAGGATTCAATCGGAACATCAGGGAAGTGGGCACAAGTACTGATATATTTTTAAGGTGCTTCAAGCAATTCTAATACATAGGCAGAGAGCCAAGAACCACTGACCTGGTGGTTCAACAGGGACCAGGAGCAGCAAAGTTCTACTTGTATGCTGAGGGAGCCACACATTCTAGCCTCAACGGCTATTTCCTTCAGAAAAGCCCTTGTACCTGAAGATTCAGGATTTGAGTACCTTTGGCATATGGTTCCTCTCCCCCAACTCATGTGCGGATGTGAGAGGAGCCCCAGCCTGACGTGGCAAAGGGGCCGGAACTGTAGCTGAATCGTGGAAAGCTCTGGCTCCTTGACTGAAGTTTTCAGGGAAAAGTGTGATCCTTTGCTAAGGGTGGGAGATGGGAATCCTGAAACGGATTGTGGTGTCCCCAAAAGGGGTGGCTAAACCTTGAACAGTAGTGACAAGCAAATGGAATTTTGGAGGGCCAGACTTTCATCCCCATGGCAGAAGAGATGGGGGCAGGGGGTAGGGGGGAGATGTCCTGACAGAGACCACTGATCTATCAAGGTAGTTAGTCGGGACACGTAGGGAGTTCAAGGGACAAAGTGGACGCTCCGAAAGTGTAGGCTGGTTTCAATACTATGACTTGGCCAGGGATAAGCCAATTTGAAATCCTGGAATTCTATAAAAAGAGCAGCTTCAACTGGAACCAAGTAAACCAAACCAGACCCACCACTGCTGTGTTAATTTCAATTCATAGCAACCCTGTAGGACAGGGTGGAACTGCCCCAGAGAGTTTCCAAGGCATGCCTGGTGCATTCAAACTGGCCGCTTTCAGGCTAGCAGCTGTAGCACTTAACCACTACCCCACAGGGGTTTCCTGGAATCAAGTAGCCTGGTAGAAAATAGTGTCCTTTCAACAGGGATGGGGGTGGGGTGGAGGTGAGGGCTGTAGCTCCGGCTTGGAGAAGGTGGAAGGAAGGAGTGAACCAGCAAGACAAGGCGGAGGGCCCAGTGGCCCCACTTCATTTTCCAGGGGCAGATGTAAAATCAAATGGTCAAGGGGAAGAGAAGGTAATACTTTGGCTAAGAGAAACTTGACTGAAGAAATCACTATGAACTGATAATTCACACAGAGCATGTGGGCCAAGAGTTCCTTTCTTAGAAGGAAACTCTTTTGTGGTCCATAATACGGCTCCTGCAGGTACTTGGCTGTAGGAGATTGGCTCAAGAGAGGGGAACGAGAGAAGCCAGACATCCCAGGGTGAGGTCTTCAGCAGAGGGTTCTGACTGAACAACAGCGTGAAGCTACCCAGGCAAGGGAAATGGATAGTCCTGGGAACATCAGGTGTTTGGGGCCACCTTTACAGGCATGTTTCACCCCGTATCACTCCACAGCAGCCTCTGAGGAGAATGTCTTGGGTTCAATTCTTGCCTGAAGACCCTGCCTGCTTACCGGGTAATTCTTTGGGATTCTGTATTGGAGTAGGTACTACGAAACTGGCAGCATCCGGCCTGGAGTGATAGGAGGCTCCAAGCCAAAGGTGGCCACCCCCAAGGTGGTGGAGAAGATTGGGGACTACAAGCGACAGAATCCAACCATGTTTGCGTGGGAGATCCGAGACCGACTCCTGGCTGAGGGCGTCTGTGACAATGACACTGTGCCCAGTGTCAGCTCCATCAATAGGTGAGAGAAAGACAGCAGCCTCTGGGATAAGACGGGGAATCACTGGGCATCAGGGGAACTGCGGAAGAGATCTGATGAAGGGACTGGATCGAGTGAAGTAGGGGTTTCATGCTGAAGAATCAGGCAGAGAGCATCTGAGGCACAGGACAGGTAATACCTGCCTGCCTCCTCACCTGTCCCATCTCATGGGCATCCCCCAGGCACTCCTCTGTCCCTTATGGAGTCCTGTCAACAGTTTCCTGCCCTCACGCACCTCACCCTCTTTCATTCAGCAGCAATCTTCTTGAGTTGGTCATTTGTTTAGCCACCCCTAGTGCCCTAACATGGCCCTCATTCAAGAGCTGTCACTGATTTGTTTAGTCGTCGTGTTCAGCTCCTGCCCCCATCACCCACTCACCCTCTCACTCATTCACACATCACTCACTATGAGCTAGGTCCTGGGGACACATGATCCCTGTCCTCACAGAGCTCATGGTCTAACAAGAAGAGAGGCTCTAATCAAGTAATTGCACAAACAACTGCACAAGTGCGACTCTTAAGTTCCACTTAGGAGAGGGGCCTTAGTGGGAGTCTGTAAACAAGCATAGCGTGGTCCAGTTTAGGGAGGTTAAGAAAGGCTTGTCCCTGAGGAAGAAACAATGAGTTAAGAGTTAACTGGGTAAAAGGGGAAGGGAAAGGAGCCCTGGGTAGAAGGCAGAGCATGTGCAAAGGCCCTGTGGCTAAGAGGATTGTGTATAAGAAGCTGAAAGAAGGCTGCAGATGTCAGCACAGGCTGCCCCTCAGGGGCTGGTGGCCTTGTGGCATATTCTTGCCTTTGACTTGTGAGCAGTGGCAGACTTGAATAAACCTGAAGAAGGAAGGCTAGTTTGCATTTCAGAAAGTCCCCTCTGGCTGCAGAAGGGAGACTAGATCAGAAAAGGACAACAGTGGATGGGAGTGGATGAGGGAGTGAGTGATCCTGCAGAGAAAGCCGGTGGTGCCATGGATGAAGGAGCTGGAAGTGAGCTGCACGGTGGTGGTCGAATGCTGGTGAGGGTGACAAGGTCAGACTCACAGAACCAGTGATGAGCTTATAGGGAAGTGAGGTGGAGGCAGAAGATTAAATCCACCTGTCCTTCGCCTTGCATGCCGATCATGAAACAGGAACACTGCTGGAAAGATCAGGTGTGACGAGTGAGGTCATGTGTTTGACTGTGGATAGGCTGAGTCTGAGGTCCCTCTGAGATACTCAGTGAGATGTCACAGAGGCCCCTGTATCTGGAGCAGCCACTTCCTCCGCATCTAAACACCTTCGTTCTCCTCTGCACAGAATCATCCGGACCAAAGTGCAGCAACCATTTAACCTCCCTATGGACAGCTGCGTGGCCACCAAGTCCCTGAGTCCAGGACACACACTAAGTGAGTGCTGACCAGATCTGTGTGTATGCACGTATGTACCCACATGTACAAGAATCACACAGCAACATGCTCACACATACACATTCACACATTCAAAAAACTCAAACCAAATCCATTGCCTTCGAGTCAATTTTGACTCATAGCAACCCTATAGGACAGAGTAGAACGGCCCCACAGTGTTTCAGGCTGCATCTGGCAGATTCAAACTGCCGACTTTTGTTTAGCAGCTGTAGCACTTAACCATGATACCACCAGGGTATCCATCCATATATGCGTAATCCTAGATGGAGACTGAGCCATTCTGCTGGGAAAGAGCCTTGCCTGGTTCTAGGAAAGTTTCACTTTAGAGATATTTAGAAACACTTAGTGCTGGAAAAAACTTCAGACAGCACTGATTGCAGGACTCTCCCCCACCAAGGGACCCCTTGGAGGAAAGACCTCTGAGCCTCTCCAGGGGTCACCTCTCCACAGGTTGCTTGCTGTCTCTTCCACAAGGGCAGCTGGGACTTTAAGGGGTGTCCCCTCACCCCCACTGTCCTGACTCTCTCTCACTTACCCCCTGCAGTCCCCAGCTCAGCTGTAACACCCCCAGAGTCACCACAGTCAGATTCCCTGGGCTCCACCTATTCCATCAACGGGCTCCTGGGGATTGCTCAGCCTGGCGGTGACAGCAAGAGGAAGATGGATGACAGTGAGTGTTGTGGAGAAATGGAGTGAGGGGACAGGCTGAGGGTGCAGGAGGGCTGTTGCTGAGGCTTTGCTGGAAACAGAAACCCCTTCTTATGGCCCAGGAATTTGTTGCGGCTCAGTAACTCCAGTCCTCAGCATGGCATGGTCTATGGCTAAGCTGGTCAGAGCCCACAGGGGTGCCTGACGACGCAGAACCAGGGAGCAGGGATGCACACACAGGTCCCCACTGAAAGCTCTCTCCTGCCCGGGCACCAGGTGACCAGGACAGCTGCCGGTTGAGCGCTGACTCGCAGACCAGCAGCAGCGGGCCCCGCAAGCATCTTCGCACAGACACATTCAGCCAGCACCACCTCGAGCCGCTCGAGTGCCCATTTGAGAGACAGCACTACCCGGACGCCTATGCCTCCCCCAGCCACACCAAAGGCGAGCAGGTGAGATGCGGTCTATGTGCTGGGGGACTGGGGCTGAAATCGGATGCGCTTTCTGAAGGGTCCCTGAGCAGCCTGCAGTCCTGCACCAAAGCCGGTCACAAAGTTGCTTCCACGAGCTCTGAGTGCATGCTGGTTGCAGCTCAAAGCCGCATCATGGCTTTATTGCATCAGATGTCCTGTCATCTGCCTCCCTCTTCTCCCAGACCTTCTACCGTCCTCTCCAAAGACCACTGCTCCCTCTTTTCTGCCTGGAAAGATGCCACCCAGCCATCATGACTCAGTGCAGCCCTCACAGCCCTGCTGTATGAGTCCTGCCACCCCTCAGAAAGAACTCAGCTCACCCCCTCTGTGACCCTGCATGTTTGACAGGCCACTCTGAATCACTTCTCACCCACAGGGTACTGTAAAGAGACAATGGGGTTCTTAAGCACAGAGCAGCTTCTTAGATCTTTTCTCATTATTATTATTTTATCTCTAGCACCTAATATTGTGCTCCCGGTATAACAAACCAAGCCAAACTAGTTGCCATGAAATGAATTCCACCTCACAGCAATGTCCTGTGTGTCACAGGAGACCAGTGCTCCATGTGGTTTTCATGAGAGTGGCTTTTCAAGGGAGATCACCCGGCCTTTCTTCCTCAGTGTCTCGGGGTGGGATGGAACCAGCACCCTTTAGGTTAACATTCAAATGCTTAGCTATCTGCTCCACCTGAGGACCCCGCCAGTCATAACAGGTACTGGATAAAGTTTTATGAAATGAATGAGCAAAATGAGTAAGTTGAGAAATCGCAGACCACAAAGTGCAAGGTCACAAGGAAACTGTTTCCAATGCTCAGGACAGGTGGAAGGGATGACAGCAGGCAGGCTGCTGGGAAAAGGTGGCACAGATGTCAGAGGTTTCCCCTGAACCCCTGAGCTCAGGAAAAAGAAAACAATTCAAAACTCAGTCCTTCTAGGGCAGCTGGCCTCTTGGTTCACTGTTACCAGTCAACAGGCAGTGTCTTCCTCATCTCACCAACTCTAACAGCTGGTAAGTTCCTTTAGGGTGACTTCTGTCTGTCCCTCTTTGCCCACTCCCTTTTGATCCCACAGTGAGACAAACCCATGTGCCCTTAAGCTCTGAGTGGGACAATGGCAGCAGTGCCAGTAGCCAGCTGAACCACTGCCAGTGACTGTGTGGACTGCTGGGTCCACGCCAGCATCTGCAGCAGAGCAGGCAATCTGCGTCAGCAATTTCATCAGCCTGGGCTGTGGCAACCACAAGGGGTGCAGAGAAAGCCAGGCGTCAGCAGCCCCAGGTGAGGGCCTGGGTGCTTATCAACACAGCCAGCGGTCATCCGATCACTCCGGGAGGGACACAGGGCCTCAGGCAGGCCTTCTGGCAGCCGCTGTGTGAGAGTGTGCTGCAAAGCCAAGCACGGAGCACTAGCCATCAGGGCCGTGAAGTGCTTGGACACCTGCTGTATCACAGTGCCATTGGTTCGGGCCTGGCTCTGTTCCCGAGTTGCCCAGGGGACTCTGCGATTACAAGGAGCTCAGTGCTGTGCTCATATACACACGTGGTGAATCCTGGAATGAGAGTTTTAGAGCTGGAAGGGACTTCAGTGGCCATCTACTGCAGTTGTTCCAGTTGTGTAGAGGTAACCCAGGGCCAAAGAGGGAGAGGGAAGGTTAGGAGGAAAGAGACGGCCGTGGCATTCAGGCCTGCCACCCCTGGTCTCATTCAAATGTCCACTGTAATCTCTTTTTATGCATGGTGCTTCTTTGTAAATTCTTCACCGAAAACCAACCCCAGTGCTGTCGAGTCAATTCTGACTCATAGCAACCTTACATAGGCAGAGTAAAATTGCACCATCGAGTTTCCAGAGAGCGCCTGGTGGATTTGAACTACTGACCTTTTCGTTAGCAGGCATAGCACTTACCCACTACACCACCAGGGTTTCCTTACGTAAGTTCTTAGAACACTGCAAAAAAATGTTTGAAAACGATTAGAATGCCCAGTCTCTGAACCTACAGATGAAGAAACTGAGACTTGGCTTGGTGGTGGGGGTGGTACTTGCCAGTGAGTTCGTTCTGCCTCTTGATGACTCTATGTCACACAGCAGACCTGCTCTGCAGGGTTTGTTTGGCTGTGATACTTACAGATGCAGATTACCAAGGCTTTTGTCTGCAGTACCACTGCGTGGGTTCAAATCATCCACCTCGAGGTCAGCAGTTGAGTACAAACCGCTTGCAGCATCTAGGAACCTTCCATCAGTGACTGATTCACTGCCTCAGTCAATCATTACTCATTGACCTGGCGGGGTGTGAGGTGCAGGGAGAGCCTAGCCTGTGGCCAGGGCCCCTCTGCCCTGCAGCACTCACCTCTGCCATCACCGGTGACCCTGACTTCCCTGCCAAAGCAGCACTCTTTGCCCTCTCACGTGGGCAGGGAGAGGGTCCTCCTGCTTGGGGAGCTGAGAGCGAGCATGGGTACTCACAGCTGCCTTAGGATGAGGCAAAGACACAGCCATCTTTCACGGAAAAACCAGCACAGAAGGGTTTGACAGCGCATCACGCGGCTTCCTTCTTGGTTGCTATTTCACCACCAGGCACAGTGAGGAGTCTGTCCCTGTGTCCCTCCACTTTACAAAAGCACAGAGACGCACATCAGCAAATGTGAATATGATGGCAGAGCTCACGGATTTGGCAGCCTTTGACTCCTCTTGTAACCCTGAACCAGTAAGATAACACAACTATTTGTTTAGCATCCAACGGTTGTCACCCAGAATTCTGTGCTAAGCACTTCATGTATAAAATCTCACCCAAATCCTTACAGCAGCCTTAGATGTTAGTAGATTTTATTATGGCTGGCACACAGTAACCAAAAGCCCAGTGCCATCTAGTCGATTCTGACTCACAGTGACCCTATAGGACACAGCAAAACTATCCCATAGTTACCAAGGAGAATATGGTGGCTTCGAACTGCCTACTTTTTGGTTAACGACTGTTGAACTTAAATCACTATGCCACCACAGTACACAGCACCAAAAAAACCAAACTCACTGCTATCAAGTCAATTCTGACTCATAATAGGTCAGAGTAGAACTGCCTCACAGAGTTTCCAAGGAGCATCTGGTGGATTTGAACTGTCAACCTTTTGGTTAGCAGACACAGCACTTAACCATTATACCATCAGCGTTTCTGGTAGGTGAGACCAAGCAGATGAAATCTCTGAGTTGGTCATCACAGAAGCAGAGCTGAAGCCTACCTTTCTTGGACTCCAGAGCCCGAGTTCTTGCTCCCTTACTCCATTCAAGCTTAATTGTAGCAAAAAAAAAAAAAAACCCTGGTCAATCATGTGGGCATTTAAGCTGTTCAGCACACTACCACCAACGTATTTGACTACTTAGGGTTTTGTTTTTTTTTTTTTCCTTTATTTTTCATTAAATTGCCTGAACTTTGGAAACTCTGATGTCTTAATGGCTAGCTATGGCTGCTAACCAAAAGGTCAGCAGTTCAAATCCACCAGCCATTGCTTGGAAACCACATGGGGCAGTTCTACTCTGTCCTGTAGCGTTGCTGAGTTGTAATAGACTTGACAGCAACAGGTTTCAGAATTTTCAGTAGATATTTTGGTATTAAATAGAGACAATGAAGAGGCATTTGGAACTTTTCTTACACTCTCGAGAAATTAGGTACTATGTTCAATTTCCTTAAGCCTGGCTCCCTTAAAAGGCATAGGACTGGAGCCGCATTTAGTAAGTAATTGCTGTCGTGCACTAACAGTGCCCTGGTGGCCTCTGGAATTGACTGACACTTCCAAAAGAGCACAACATGCAACTGGAAAGCCTGGAAAGCACTGTGGCTCCTTCGAGAACCTAGATCCGTGGGGACCGTTAAATGAATTGCATTGAGTCTTGCTGTTATGTAACCATGGAGCATCTTTGGATTTCAGTTTTGCGCCATATTTTGCACAGTGTATTTGTTATGTGTGTGACCCATTTGTGCAGCAGCGGGGTATGTGTGCCATCTGGTTCCCTGATAAGAGGGGTTCTGGTCGGGGTGGTGGCTTTTTCTTAATGGAACAAGTTCTTTTTGGACCAAGCATCTTGGGAAACAGTGGTGCTGATGTCACAGAAAGCCAGCGGGAGTATTCTTCTTAAAGACACTCCCAAGAATTGGATAAATAGCCTTTCAAGTAGAATTATCCCCCACATATCATCTTCAGGCTTAACCTGCAGGTTTATATCTGCTTACACATGAAGACCAAGAAGAAGTCCACCTATTCCGATAAGGGAAACCCTGGTGGTATAGTGGTTGAGTGCTATGTCTGCTAACCAAAAGGTTGGCAGTTCAAATCTGCCAGGCACTCCTTGGAAACTCTGAGGGGCAGTTCTACTCTGTGCTATAGGATTGCTGTGAGTTGGAATCAACTTGACGGCAGTAGCTTTGGTTTTTTTAAATGTTGATAAGGGTGATACATTTGCCATGATACTGAAAGATGAGAAGTCATGGGTTTTACTCCTGGTTTTATTATAGGGATCTGGGACATTTATCTTTCTGGGCTTCAGGCTTTCCACATATAAAACAGACGTGACTCACCTGTCCACATCACAGGACTGTTGCAGAGGGGTTATCAATCAAGATCCCCTGGGCAAAGCTCAACGCAGGCTCTTTGCAGATATAAAGAGTGGTCACTGTGCTGTCCAGTTTAGGGCAGAGGTTAAAAAGCATGCACCCTGGAACCACATTGCCTGGGTTTGAATCCTGACCCCTCCATATGGAAACAAGACAAGTTTCTTAACTCTGTACTTCAGTTTCCTATCTGGCCAAGCCAAGTGCCGTTGAGTTGGATCTGGAGAGAACTAAATTTACTGATAATGGTGACGCCCTCTGAATAGGACTGGGAGCTGACTGCCCCAGCCTTCGGTGCCACGTTTTCTACTCTAGGAGGCCAAACTGTGTGAGGAGACAAGGAAGGAGACCAGCATTCCAGCCAGGGCTGGCTCCTTTGGAAGAGACACTCTCTGTAATTGCTAGGCCTGCATCTCACCGGGGTCACTGAATGCCAGGGATACAGAAAGGGAAACCTGCTGGCCAGCTCTGCCTGCTAACTTCTGTTTCTTCTCCAGGGCCTCTACCCACTGCCCTTGCTCAACAGTACCCTGGATGATGGGAAGGCCACCCTGACCCCTTCCAATACACCCTTGGGGCGCAACCTCTCGACTCACCAGACGTACCCCGTGGTGGCAGGTATGGAGTTCAGAATCTCCTGGGTCTTCTGGACCCCGCTGCCAGGGTGGACTGGAGGGCAGGGGAAGGCAGAGCTTGGCTGGCTGTGAGAAGGAAGCCTACGGGGGCCCTGGGCCTGTGAGGAGACGTGGGCTGTGCTGGCTGGGCCTCAAGGTGGGTCAAGAGGGTCACGCCATCTCTCCCTACCGAGAGGAGAGAGGGACTCACACGGTCTCCAAGTTTCAGCATCCACACAGCAGAAGGCACAGCTGGGAGGAGGAGCCTGTGTCTCTCTCCTCCGCACTCAACCTGCACACCACCTTCTGGCCTCTCTCCTTCCCCCCTCCCCAGACTCAGGGAGAAGCCCAGGTCTGCCTGCCCCAGCGCCCCAGCGCCCCGCCCGCCGCACCCCTCCCACATCTCATGGCTTGGTTTGTGCATGTGCCCGCCCCGTCATCTCACATCCCTCTCTCCTTGTTGTCTCCCTCCCTCCAGCAGATCCTCATTCACCCTTCGCCATAAAGCAGGAAACCCCCGAGGTGTCCAGTTCTAGCTCCACCCCTTCCTCTTTATCTAGCTCCGCCTTTTTGGATCTGCAGCAAGTCGGCTCCGGGGTCCCAGCCGGTGCCTCGGTCCCGCCCTTCAATGCCTTTCCCCATGCTGCCTCCGTGTACGGGCAGTTCACGGGCCAGGCCCTCCTCTCAGGTACGACAGGGAGGTTCCTGGGCCGTGCAGGTGTCGCGGGGGGGCGGGAGGGGGTCTTCAGGGCCAGTCGCCTGTCTGCCTGGTTTGGGTCCAGCCCCGGTCATGGCCTCCAGGTATGTCTCCCTTCATCCTGTCCCTAATCCCAATGGCAACTTTTGGAAGTACAGAGACAGACGTTTCTCCCTGCTGGCTACACCGGGCCTCGGGAAGGGTCAGGAACTCTAGGATACCAGAGAAGTAGCTGCCTGGCAGGTTTCTAAAATCTTGCCCCAAGGTCCTGTAGAAATGTGGAGACTCAGGCCAGGAGCTAAGCACTGTGAGGGGATGAACTCTTGGTCATTGTAGAAAGAAAGAAAACTTGAGCGGGAAAAACCATTAGCTTTCTGGAGCCAATTTTCAGACCAAGTGTCTAAAGAAGGCAAGGAGTCTGTCCCAGTTGAGTCCCTGCAGCGTTGCCTACCCATCTTACCCATCTCAACACTATGACGCATTGAGGACACTCAGGACCTTTAAAACAGGATGAACTGAGAGTGATCCAGCAACTTGGGAGACGGAGGGGATGAAGGCCTTCCCTTCAGGAATCTCATTGGCCTTCCAAAAAGTTGAGCTAGAAGACCTTAGAGGCCAACTAGAGCCAATCCTGCCATTTAGAGTTGAGGACACAGGCTCCGGGAGGGGAAGCGGCTGATGACAGTGTCTGAATGGGAGTGTGGGATTCAGCAAGGTGAGGCTAGGCTTGAGTCGTGTGAGTCAGACTCAAAATAAGTTGACCTGGTGGCCCAGCAGCGAGGACCTAAGTAATGGCTGTAAGAAGTGACAGTGGCCAGGCCAGAGAAGGCTTGAGCTGGAGTGTGCGCATGGCACAGACCCGTAACGGTCTCCACCTACCAAAGGGCCTCCACGGGGATGAGACTGTTTTGGATGAGGGCCCAAGGCATCGAACCAGCACCAGTGGAGGAAGCCAGAGGTGCAGCAGATTCCAGTTCAAAAGTAAGGAAGAACTGTCTTAACAGCAGAGCTGCCTGCAGGGAGTGTGGTTATTTAGTGATGGAATGAATGTCTCCCCCGCCTCACCCCTGCTCCCTATTACCTGGGGAGCTGCTCTGGAGACAATGTGGAGTCAGATGGTTCACCTGGACCAGTGGTTTTTCACATCTGTTAGGCCCCACTGCCCTCTTGAAATGCATGCCTTTGTAGAAGGTAGTATGAGAAACAAAAGAATGAGATCTGCTCTTTGAAGTAGGAACCCTTCTTGAAAGCCCTTGGATTTGAAAACCGCAGCACAAAGTCACCTTCTTCATTCCATCCATTCTTCCGTACAGCTGACTCTATTTTCTGTCGGTCTGTCTGGCACTCAGATTGTTTTTCTCTGTACCTCCCTAGATCTGATGGGGGAGGTCGCCATGGTAGGGGTGGGCACAGGGCAAAGGGTACGTAAAGGAGGCTCTGGGTATGGGCAGAGAGGCTGTGGCAGAGGTCTGAAGTAAGGAAGAAAGGGTTGGCTCAGACTTCGAAGTTTCACAAGAGAGTGAAGTCAGCAGAGATGGGTCATTTGTTTTGACCACAGTGATTAATGGAGAAAAATCTGTGAAAATGAGCCCAGCCAGGGGAAATAGGGTGAGTAGGAGAGGCTCACGTCTGCTGTGAAGTGGTTGGACCTGATGCTGGGAAGCCTGAGTGCCTCATGAGCATGGTAGGCTAGGGCCTAGAGGGTCAAAGGTCAAAGGGAAGCGAGTAAGAGATGAGGGTGCGGATGAAGCATCTGATGAGGAGGAGCAGTTTCTCGCTTCCTGTCCATGCTGCTGAGAGGCTTGACTAGACCAGCCAAGAGGAGAGGGAAGAGTGGAAGGCCATAGAAACTGCTATATCGGACGACAGACTTATACTACTGTCTGAAGTCCCATTGGAACAACCCAGGACAAACTCCCTGTCCCCAAAGCCCCAACACCTTCTCCACTTCTTGCCACCCTTTCAGGTGTCAACATGCAGTCACATCAGGGTGACACTTCTAACTTTTGTCAGCTCCTTTTAGAGTGGACATACCCACTCTCCAGACCAGCTTCAGGGCCAGAGTTCACCCAACCCATTGGGCGTGAAGCTGGCACCAGGCACCAGGTGGTCATGCAGGCTGAAGTTGGTCTAGAGATGAGCAGTGAGGGCCAAATAGCCTCGGCATGTCCTTAGGCAGGTGGGTCTCCAAAGCCAAGCTCAGATGTGGGACAGTGCAGGAGGTGAGTATCTACGAAGGTTGACCACTGCCCACAGGGCCCATCCTGAAGGCTGAAGATTCAACATAGTGGCAGGGAATGTAAGAAGACCAAGTCAGTGCCCAGCCTTGGAGGTGTTAGGGCTGCCAAGAAGAAGAAGTCATCAGGGCTTTAGTTCTCAGAGTCAGATCCAGCCTAACCACTCGGGCACTCAGCAGATGGTGACTGAGTCCAGGGTGTTGGGCTAAACCAAACCAAACCAAATCTGCTGTTGAGTTGATGCTGACTCATAGTGACCCTATAGCACAGAGCAGAATTGCCCCACAGAGTTTCCAAGGAGCATCAGGTGGGTTTGAGCGGCTGACCTTTTGGACTAGAGCTCCTTAAATCCTGCCCATCTGAGACCTGTGGTTGAGCTTGGACCCAAGTACCTAACCTGTGGCTGAGACATGGGGCGAGAACTTGAGTGGGGCTTCCCAAAGTGAGAAAGGTTAGGATGGAAATGCACTCAAGAATCTGGGGGACTGGAAACCTATCCAGGGGATGAAAAGCTGAATTCAAAGGAGGGGAAAGGAGAGAACAGATTATCCCTAGGCAGTCCTGCAAACCACGGACTAGGAGGGAGGACCTGGTGAATTTTCACCCCCAAATCAGCTCGTCTGTCACCTGTATGAGCCGTCCTAGGTTCCCTTCCTCCCCTGAATGACTTGATAAGAACCCTAACTCTCCCAAACCCCTTCGTCAGAATCACCTTCTAAGGACTGTGACTCTTACAGCTCCCTTAGAATGATTGTCTGAAGGCCCTCCCTACCATTTCCTGAAATTCTTTGAGCTGTTCCCAGAGCCTTCCCTTGGGGACAACTCTTCTCTGAGACCAGTGGCTCTAATAGCCAGAGTAACTGTCCTTCTGGGGTCTTAGCTTCTCCCCAGTCAGCCAAGGAAAAAGCACCCTCAGAGTTTGGGGAGTGTGGGATTTCTCCAAGAAGACCTGCCAGTTCTCTCTAGACAGCCCAATCTGAATTCCCAACACACTGGCCAAAACAGTACCTGGGGCCACCTCTGTCCTGGCCCCTGCAGCCCAGCTGTCAGAAGGCCCTGTGTTAGGCTTCCTTGCAAAGGAGGCTTTCAAAGCACTCATTACCCTCCTCCATCATTTGTACAAAATTATATTTAGTCTTGCCAGAGAGACTTCTGGATTGCCATAAATTCTCCTTGCTATCAGAACCAGATAAGGCATTGAAAAGGGGTCACACAGAGGGCAGACATCAAAGGGGTAAATAAAATTGTCTGAATCCGCCTCCACCTTCTGAATTCCTCCAGGTAATAATGACCCTAAGGTTTACCAATATTTGGAAGATTTACAGATGTTTTTGGGGTGCTAGTATCTTCTTATAGGAAGCATTTAGAGAACCCCATTCTACAACCAGCCAAAACAAACTTGTGCCTATGTTAACTTTTTAAAAATAGGGCCACATTTGAAGTATACTGCCATGCAGAGGGGAACCGTGGTGGTGCAGTGGCTGAGTGCTAAGTCTGCTCACCAAAAGGTTGGCAGTTCAAGTCTGCCAGGTACTGCTTGGAACTCTATGGGGCAGTTCTACTCTGTCATATAAGGTTGATATGAGTCGGAATTGACTCGATGGTGGTGAGCTTGGTAGTGCAGAGCAGATGGAATTCCACACCACATATAAAAATATGATTAAAGAAAGATTCCCATGGAATCGATTCTCACTCTTGGCGACCCCACGTAAGAAGTACTACACTTCACTGTGTCTTCTAGTATGTGACTTTTTGGAGCGGATCACCAGGTACCTTGGGTTGGGTTCATACTGCCAGTCTTTTGGCTAGTGCAACACTTAACCATTTATAACACCCAGAGACTCTTGTAATTAAGTAGAGAGCAGAACATGGCTAGGCCACAATGGAGCCAGAAACCCCAAACCCGCTGCCATGGAGTTGATTCCAACTCATAGCAACCCTGTAGGTCAGAGTACAGTGGCCCCATACAGTTTCCAAGGAGCATCAGCTGGGTTTGAACTGCTGACTTTTTGATTAGCAGACATAGCACTTAGTCACTATACCGTGAGGGTTTCCCCACAGTGGAGAAGCCTGGCTTTACGGCTGCTGTGGTTTCACGTCCAAGAAATTGCAAGGTTCTTGGCTTTTTGAAAGAAACCACATGTTTAAAGAGTTGGCACAGACAAAGAATGTCAGGATACTGCTGCAAAAGCTGGTGGTGCAACAGTCTGGGTGAAGGTGGTCCTGAAAAGGTCTGTCCAGCCTTCTTAGGAGGGCCATGTTTCGTCGAAGGAAGCTGTCAGCGTCCGCTCTGGTGTTTGATTCAGATGCTTCGACCACGTGGGAGAAAATTGGGTGACTAAAGGGAGAGAAAGATGAAATTCTCAGAACACAGGAGTGTGAGGCCAATGAATTTCATTTCCTGGAACAGTCTGGGGGCTAGTGAGAAGCCCCATATGGAGCATCTGTGGACTACATTGGATTATGACCTGAGGGGAGTGTGGTGTGATCACAGAGCAATAGCTCAAGAAACAGCAGGGTTTGGTGTTGGGAAGGAGCAGGATGAGGGCAAGAGGAGGACCCCACGACAGCAGGGCACCAGAGTCAGAAGGAGAATCCAATTCCTAGATTCTGCCTTCCACAGGAAGGAGAGAAAATGAGTATGCCTGGTCTTGTTTGTTGACCAGGTAGGCTTGGTACCATTCCAAACTACGACCATTGTGTTTACTGCCTGGCCTCGGTAATTTAGCATTCTTGTTCTCCACTGTGTCCCAAGCACCTAGGAAAGTGCCTAGTACATACTATTTATGAAGCCCCGGTAGTACAGTGGTTACATACGCAAGAGTACCTAGGCCAGCACTAGCAAGTGGGTAATCTAGAAGCTGATATGTCCCGCATTCTTCCTGTTGTGGTAGGTGTGGATGCCGCCTCTGAATCTTTCTTAGCCTTCGGTCCTGGAAAGAAAGACGCACCCGAGTACAAACCAGGGCATCTAGCTGGTTCGTACCAGTTGGAACCTCTGCTGGAAATATGCATTTCCAACAAGCGCCCTGCTGAAAATTTGTGTTTCCACCACAGGTATACTGAATCAGACTCTTCATTTTAACAAGGTCCCCAGATTGTTCTTATGTGTAACTTCCTGGGTACTTGTTAAGCCTCAACTGCTAACCTGATGGTTGGTGGTTCAGATCCACCTAGTGGCTCCACAGGAGAGTGACCTGATGGCCTACTCCCGTAAAGATTACAGCCTAGAGAACCCTACTGGGACAGTTCTCTGTCACATGGTGCTGCTGTAAGTTGGAAATCGAATCAGTGGCACCCAACAACAACGTATGTTCTGCACATTTCTCCCACTGTATCTAAACATGCTCAAGTTTCCTTTTCATCACCTCTTTTTCTATCTCTTTAGTTGTCCTTATGGGGACCCTGTGCCCCCTCTGAAATGAACCTTGCTGTAGAATTCCAATGGGCTCCATTGTCAACCTTAGCTGGACATGTATTCAATGTCAAACATTTGGAGGGTGGTCTTCAGTTTTATCAGAACATTCATACTGTTTTAGATAATGAACACTGATAGCTCATTTCCAGTAGGATTTGTTTTATAAAAGTTCATCAATACATAACCATTTCTAGGATGTGTCCATTGTACTAATGAAGGTTCATCCACAGTGTGAATGCCTGGCTGTGAATTAGGCTGATAGCATCATGGTAATAATAACAAATTGTGTAAAGCTACTCTTAATATTTTCCCCACCTTCCATGTGAAGTGGAGACCCTGGTGGCATAGTGGTTAAGTGCTACGCCTAACCAAAAAGGTTGGCAGTTCAAATCCACCAGATGCTCCTTGGAAACTCTATGAGACCATTCTACTCTGTCCTGTAGGGTCACTGTAACTCAACAGCTATCTTTTTTTTTCCCCCACTTGAGGAAAACAAAGCTTAGGGTTTGCAAGTGACTGGTGTAAGGGCACTCAGAAAATCAGCAATAGAAGCAGGATAAAATTCGTGTCCTCCAACTCCTAGATTCTGCCTTCCAGGGGAAGGACAGAAAATGAGTATACCTGGTCTTGTTTGTTGACTCATGAGGCTTGGTTTCATATCAAGCTATGCCTGGTCTTGTTTGTTGACCTCTTAGGGTTGGTTCCTTCCCAAACTATACCCATCTTGATTTACTGCCTGGCCTTGTTAATTTAGTATTCTTGTTCTCTGCTGTATCCCAAGCACCCAGAAAAGTGCTTAGTATGTAATATTTAAGAAGTCCTGGTAGTGCAGCAGTTATGCGCTCAGCGGCTAACAGTAAGGTCATCTGTTCAAAGTCTCCAGCAGCTCCATGCAAGAAAAGGCCTAACAGTCTGCTCCCGTAAAGATTACAGCCCGGGACAGTATGACTCTGTCCTGTAAGGTTACTGGTAGTCAGAATTGACTCAACAGCACACAATAACATAGTTATTTCGTCAGTAAATAGTTGTTGAATGAATGATCTACCACACAGGGAGAAAAGAAGTTAGTTATTATAGTACCGACAGCTTACAGGGTTTCATGGGATATACCTTCCCTTCCATGGTTACTAGGCTACCCCTGAAGGACTGATGCACGAAGGACCTCCAGGGACAGAGGAGGGAGGATTGGGCCTGCAGTGATATCAGGCGTAGGCTTGGTGAGCTGGCAGGGCTCACAGGCAGCCTCTGAAGTCCTGGGGAGAGAAAGCAGCCCTCAATATGGAAGAGGCAGAAGACATTTAGGGAATATTGCCATATTCTAACACAGTGGTTCTCAACTAGGGACAGTTTTGCTCTCCAGGTGAAACTTTGCAGTGTCTAGGTGGCATGGTGGTTAAGTGCTGTGGCTGCTAACCCAAAAGTCAGCAGCTCGAATCTACCAGGCTCTCCTTGAAAACTCAGTGGGGCAGTTCTTCTCTGTCCTACAAGATTGCTGTGAGTCAGAACTGACTTGATAGCAGTGGGTCTGGTTTTAGAGACATTTTTTTGCTGTCGTGCTTGTGGTGACTGCTAGTGGTATCCAGTGGATAGAAGCCAAAGGTGCTGAAACATCCTACAAAGGTAGGACAGCTCACCCGAGCAAAGACTGACATAGTCCCAAGTGCCAGTCGTGCTGCCATTGATAAACCTTGTAAATATAGTCAAGAACTAGGATGACTGAATAATTCACCTTTCAAACTGGGGCAGTTTAAGAGTGAAGTGGGCAGCGTTAACAGATGTGCCAGGACAGTGGATATAACCTGGATTGACTTAGGCAAAGCAAGATATATGGTCATCTTTTTGAGAATTCTTGGATGAAGAAGAGCCTAGTCTGGGTCTACGGGACAATGGATGATGGAAGAAGAGCTATGTGCAAGGGATTGTGGGGACAGGCATGAGTGACCCAGGAGGGAAACTCACCAGGCCGGGTGGGGTCTCCAGAATGAGAAGTTTTACCTTGCTAATGTCAAGGAGAGGCTGGCTCATCCTCGAAAATTGGGTTCTTATTGAGCTGCCTTAATTGTCACCAAAGCTAGGGTGTTCCCCACAAATTAGCCACCATGTACAAATATAGACAAAGAAATTGATGTCCTGTTTTGCTAGAGCTGGTTCTTTTTAGGAATGGAATCCACAGATGTGTGATTCACGGCTGTTTGTTAATACCAAAGATCTCTCATCCCACTTCTTTCTAGGTCAGAGACAGCTAATTGATTTTATGTCCCTGATTGTAACCACGAGGTAAACATGCAGGAACTCCCTCTCTGGCTCCGTGAAAAAAAACAGTGGCGCTTGGTTAGTAATGCCTGCCACAAGCGTGGGCAGGGGAATGGTGGACCAGTGGGTCACACCCGTGCCATCCTTCTGTGGGGCAAAGTTTCTGGTTCTGCTGAGAACCTGGAATGGATTTAAGTTCTGAGCCAAGCAGCCTCTGGTGTATTTATTTAAACCAGCTGTGCCCGCTGCTATGTTAGGTGCTCTGCCGATAGCATAGATCCTGGAGATACAAGTCCCTGGCCTCCAGTACCATGGCATCTTTCGGAGTGAATAAATTCATATGAGTAAGAGCACTGGAGGACAGTGAACAGTGCATGACTACAGTAGCAAGTGCTGTCTGCGTAGTGAAGCTTGTTTTATGTGGAACAGCAAGACAAGAGGAGCCTGGACTCAGAGGAGGAGAGAGGAGGGAAGAGATGGAGTTGGAGAATGACTTTGGTGAAAGTATGAGTGGCATGAGGGCAGGCTTGCCAAGAGTCAGCGGAGTAAGACAGAAAGCACAGGAGCCCACCAGGTCTCAAATGATGTCTCTGCTGTATTTTTCCAGGCCGTGAGATGGTGGGGCCCACGCTGCCCGGATACCCACCTCATATCCCCACCAGCGGACAGGGCAGCTATGCCTCTTCTGCCATCGCAGGCATGGTGGCAGGTAAGAGGAGGGGCTGGGCAGAACGGGGCCAGATGGGTAAACGCTGCAAAGAGGAAGTGCTGGAGAAAGGTTGAGCAAGAGGGGACAAGCTGTAGAGCATGTGTCTTGCTTGGTCTTCTGAAGGGCATGGAAGGGTAGTGCAAAGAGTGCATCATGTGAACACCTGGAGAAGAGACCTCAGTATAGTTCTGGCTCCTTGCTTCTCCCGCAAACAGTCCCCTTCTTCCCAGAGGCTGTCTAGCTTCTGTTACCACCTCTAGGAGAAGAGAGGGGCTGAGGCAGCCGTGTGGCCTCAGACAGATCTCTTTCACTGATTGAGGGGACATTGCTAGAGAGTGCTCTAGGGCCAGACAACTGTGAGCCAAGTATAAACCCATCCTTACGCGGTCTATGCCAGACCAAAACCAAATGCACAGCCATTGAGTTGATTCCAATTCGTAGCGACCCTGTGGTTTCCCTGTTATTTAACTTTGATGGATCTCAGTTTACCCTTTTTGTCCTAGATGAGGATGAAGGATGATAATGAGTGTTACAGCTTTTTTAGAATTTGTCTAGTAGGATTTCTGGTTTTTTCTGGAAGACACCTTGCCCTGTTAAAAAATAAAATAAAATAAAAAAGGAAAAAAGGGTGATAATGAAGAGAATTAGGATGTGTCCTCCTTCCCACCCCGTCCGTATTCAGCCAACCCTGTACAGGGAGAACCCACGTTCTCATTGGTAACAGACTGTGAGATGAACTGGAGTAGTTCTTCATTGTCATTTGGACTGTCCTAGAGTCTTGACTGTGGATCGTTTAGATTTCTTTGTCTCTTAGTGTGACCTTCACCCCAAAGGGGGACTCAGGTTATCAAGTCTGGACAGGGGAGAAGAACAATAGCAATTTCTTTGATTGAGTCGCATTCTTTTAAGGAGCCATAAAGGAAGGACCCAGAGATAGGTACGGTAGATTTGGGCCATTTCCACTGCCCAGAGAGGCCTGGGACCTGGCACTTCTGGAGTGGGCATCTGTGACCCCCATACCAGCCCTGGTCCAGCCTCCCTGGCCTCCCCAGGTGCCCTGTGCTGAGGCAGGTGAGCTGAGTTCTCCTGGGCAGAGAGAGAGGAGGGAGAGAGGGAAGGAAGAAGGCTGTGTACTCCCTGGGAACCTGCTGAGCTGGCACTTGTTGCTGCCTGGTTACCGTGGAGATGTGCTTAATGCAGTGTTGAAAATACAGAATACTGACTCCTCTCTCCCTCCTGGCTCCAACTCCCCTCCCTCCCTGCCTTCCTCTTCTGGAGCGTGAAATGAGATTGGTCAAGATAAAAAAGGAAAAGATTCGGTTATTTTTTTAAGAGTGTGGATAATGGGGCCTCTCAATCAAAATCCCAGGCTTCAGTTGCTCCACCCATCCCCCTTCCAGCCTCTCCACCCTCTTCTGCCTCCCTCTCAGAGGAGCAGGAAGCAACAGAAAGCAGTGGGCTTTTCTCTTAATTATGAACCAGGCCCAGGACAAGGGGTGCCTGTGGCCCAGAGTGTGATCTGTGAATAGCTTGAAGGCCTGGTCCTCTCATCCAAGTCCCCCAGGTGGTTTCCAGAAAGACCTCACTCTAACTGGGTGCCGTAGAAAAAAAATAGCACGACTACTTTTTGCACAAAGGAGGGGCCCTGCCTTACAAGGTAGATGGGCTAGCAATGAGTTGCATGCTAATCAATTTTCAGAAAATGCACAGTATTTAAATGTATCCTGAGAACTCTACTGTGTAAATGAATTCTTAAGAAATTTTTCTGTGTGTGTGGAAAAATGAGTTGTCTGTCTGTTACCACTACCTGTGACCTGCCAGCTAACTAAATGGCAATTCCTTCCATTCAGATCTATAAACATCCATTGAACACCTCGCTGTGTGGTTGCCAGGGTGTCAGCTGGGGTTCATGATAACCCTGGTGTGTGTCAGAGTAGGACTGCGCTCCATAGGGTTTTCAGTGGCTGACATCTCTCAGAAGTAAATTACCAGGCCTTTCTGGATCAACTCAACCTTCTAGCCTTTCAGTTAGCAAGTGAGCGTGTTAACCATTTGCACCACCCAGGACTTTGCTTTGTGCTAGATACATAACAAATGCTTGAAGAAAAGCAGGCCAATGACACTCTTCAATCAGCTGTGGAAGGAAGGAACCATTCGGGTATTATTCACAGCTGTGTGCTCCGCCATTCAGTCCGACCGTCCGCACGTGTAACTTTATTTCTCATTTAATCCTTACTGTAAGCCCACAGTTTGGTTGTATTCCAGTTTTAGAGATAAGGAACTGAGATTTTTAAAAAGAAAAGAATGTTTGGTCATAATCATGCTAAGTGGTCTAGTTATTCAAGGACAAGTATTTTGGTTTCAAATCTAGAGTTCTTTCCATTACATACACCGTCTTCCCACCATGCTGGAAATAAAGACACAAGTTGTGAGAGAGAGACATAGACATAGGAACAAGGCCAAAATACAGCTTTCTCTTGTCCACTCACCTTTCATTTTGCCCTCTTATTTTTTTGTTCTTGCACCATTAAGAGAACTAATGACTCTCAACCTAGTTCTAGAGCTGAATCACCATCCATCCATCTATCTGTTCATCCATTCGCCTTTCACACATTGGTGTGTCTTCCTATCCATCCATCTTTCCATCATCCATCTTCCCTTTTATGTATCTATCTACCCTTCCATCATACTTCCATCGCCTATCCTTCCACCCTTCCATTTATCCATTCATCCATTCATCTGTCTCATTTTTTTTCATTTAAAAAGACTGGTTGAGATGCTGGAGATACAATAGGAAACAGGACAGTTTCTTCTATTTATGGAGCTTGCAGCCTAATAGTGGAGGCAAGTGGACAGTAAATAAATAGTGAATAAACAAGATCATTTCAGATGATGATAGGCACCGTGGTGAGCATAAAATGAGCTGATGTAATGCAGACCCACAGAGAAAAGAGATGACTATTTAGATTGGATGATCAGGGGAGGCCTCTCGGAGAAGATGTTCAAAGCAGTCAGCCAAGTGATAAACTGGGGCAGATCATCCCTGGCTAGAAAGAACAGCAAGTGCAAAGGCCCTGAGGCAGAAACTAGTGGCACATGATAGCACACAGAAAGAAGACGACTCTATCTAGAGAATAGTGAGTGAAGGTGGAAAGCGCAAGATGAAGTCATGTTGATAGCAGCAGGGTCAAATTTAAACAAAAAACGACTCAGTTTGTTGGGGAAATGTGATCGTGGAGAGGGAAGAAAGGAAGCTTAGAGACCACTTAGTGGGCAACTGCAGTAATTCATACAAGAGATGACAGCGACTTGGGCTAAGGTGGCAGAGGAGAAGAAAGCATAGAAACACTGAGGGTTTTTTTGTAGTTTAGTCAAGACTTGCTGGTGAAATAGCTGTGGAAATGAGAAAACAGAAGAAACAAGGATCACTCTTAGGTTTGGGGCTTGGGAAACTGCATGGACCTCAGTGGGGTCTAAGAGAGTAAGTGCTGGAGTGAGTAGGGAAGTGGAAATCAAGAGTTCTATTGGGCCATGTTAGAAGTGAGATGGCTGCTAGATACTCAGTTTAATAAGTCAGTAGGATCATGGGTATGTCTTCTGGCCAAAGGTCTGTCTTTTAGTCGTTGCATAGAGGTACACTTTAATGCTGAGAGGTTAGGCAAGATCATCAGGAAGTGAATGGAAATAGAAAAGCACAGAAGGCTGACACACCAAGCCCTGAAATTCTTCAACATTTTCTGATCTGATAGAAAGGAAACCAGCCAGGAAAACTCGGCAGGAAAGACCAGTGAGTTAGGAAGCAAATCAGGAGATTGTATGTGTGAAAGCCAAGGGCACAGAGGTAGCAACGTGCTGAATTCCAAGTCTGCTGAGAGGTTGAGCCACTGACATAGCCGTGATTGTATGAATTTATGAAGGGATTGGAGGAAAGGGAGAAGGTAAAGAAAGGGCTCATAGAACAGAGAAGTGGTAGCTGGAGGGAGCATGAGGGTAGGAGAGGTGTGTTTATCGGCTGAAGAGGAAAAGGAATCAGAGAAGCAGAAATTGGTGAAGCACAGAAGAGAGAGGATCATCACAGGGACCAAGTCCCTGGGGGAGTGAGTCGGGTGGTATTCAGAGCACAGAGATGGTGTTCGCCTTCCTTAGGCTCAGGAACTTTTCGTCTGCTGTGGCTGCAAGCAGGTTGGCAGATCTAGTGGTCGAAGATGCTGTACCCAAGGATGTGCCAGCCCCCTGACCCCTGCTCCTGACCCCTGCCCCAACTTCCGCATGACTGTGGCCGACAGGCACTCAGTAAGCGTGTGCTCAGTAATCAGTAAGTGGTGAATGAGGGGATGTATAAATGAGTGGCAAATGAGCGCACAAACACAGTCTTGCCACCTCTCTTTCTTATCCTCAGACGGGCAGTGTTTGATGTTGCATGGGGCAGGGTAAAGGCACAAGGGGCCCTCGCTGTGTAGCCAACACAGTAAGGCATTGCTCTCCTTCAAGGGTCCAGTGAAACCAGGAAGCTGTAGGGTATGACATCAGTAAACAAGGAGATCTCTGGGATATAGAAAAGATCACTGCAGTAGGAATTAGGCTCCAGCATTCTGATTTCTCTCTCAGTGAACCTGTGGTCTTTGACAAACCTCTTCCTCTTTCTAGAGCCCTGATGAGATAGTGGTTAAGAGCTCAACTGCTAACCAAAAGGTAGGCAGTTTGAATCCACCCATCACTCCTTGGAGACACTATGGGGCAGTTCTGCTGTGTCCTGTGTGGTCACTATGAGTGTGAGTCAGGATTGGTTCAGCTGCGGTGGCGTGGTTCTCTGGGTAGCAGCTCCTTTGTTTCTGAAATGAATAAGTTGCATTAGGTCAACTCTTAGTTTTCCTTTCTGTTTATTTTTGTGCATTAGAGAGTAGTCCCTGCCCCTGTAGAACTTAACTGTCTGACAGCCTGTCTCTGACTCCCTAGAAATGGAGGGATCTGGTACTTTCCTCTACATTATGCTTGTCTGCCTCCTGGTTTCCATTTCTCTATAGTAATGCCACTTCTCTAGAAAAGAAGCAGCCCCAGCCAGGCTTCCTTCCTAATTGGATGGCATGTCTAAGCCTTTATAGAGCTTTATTTTAGTACACATACCAAAAAAATTTTAAAAAAGAACACCACCATCAAGTCAGTTCTGACTCATAGCAACCCTATATGGTACCTGTTTAATGGGAAAATATTAAACTTAATTGTATTGAGTGCTTATTATAAGCATTTAATACACATTTATCTGATTCAGTCCTTGCTACAACCCAATAAGATAAGGACAATAACTTGTCCCGTTTTACAGATGAAGAAATCAAGGCTTAGAGAGGTTTAATGCTTTGTCCAGGGTTACACAGCTAGGAAGTGTGGAGTGGGAATTTGACTCTGGGCAATCCAGCTCTGGAGTGAAGGAGTTTCAAGCCTTCCCAACAGAAAGTATGGGAAGGAGACCACGAGCCACAGAAGGCGCTTAGCTCCCAATAGGTTGTGAGTTTCTGAAAGACTTAGACGTTCATTGGATCTCAGGGTTGGCAGGAGCCTTGCTTGATAAATAGAATCATCTTTTAAATGCATAAAGGAATGTGTGGTATTTAGAATTAAGAGCCCAAGCCCTGCCACTTACCCAAAGTGTGATTTGGGGCAAAGTACTTAATCTTGCTGTGCTCGGATTCTTCTAGAAATTGGCTGTCTTGATGAGCATTTCATAGATGGCCGTGAGAATAAAGTGGCGCTGTGTATGTGAAGGAAACCTTAGTGGCCTAGTGGTTAAGTGCTACATCTGCCAACCAAAAAGTGGGCAGTTCAAATCTGCCAGGCACTCCTTGGAAACTCTATGGAGCAGTTGTACTCTGTCCTATAGGACCTCTGTGAATAGGAAATGACTTGATGGCAGTGACTTTTATTACTTTATGTATGTAGAAAGTGCTTTGCAAACTTTAAGCTTGTACCAGCAGTAGTTGTAGTGACTGTGGCTGATCATTGTTATTTCAAGACATCTTGTAGTAAGTCCTTTGGTGAAGCCAAGAATCCACTCACAGATGGAGATGATCTGGTTTGCTCTGTGTCAGCTCACGCACTGAATTTGCTTAAGGTGGTGGACTCAAGAGGAGGACAGCAAACTCATCAAAGCCAGCTTCCCCGAGAACATAATAAGTGGCTGGTGCTCTCTAGGGTTCCTCGTTCCTCTCCCCACCTTAATCGCTAGCACCCCACCACACACGTACCACAAATACATACACTCTTCAGCAAATTCACACTTCCAAAACCAAACAAACACACTGCTGTCGAGTCAATTCTGACTCAGAGTGTCCCTATAGAACAAAGTAGAACTGCCCCATCCAGTTTCCATAAAGAGCTTGGTGGATTTGAATTCCTGACCTTTTGATTAGCAACCATAGCACATAACCACTAGGCCAACATGGTTTCCATGTTTAGCAGGTGAAAAGGTTTATATGTACTTACATACCAGATGACCTTAAGTCAAGTCCAGCTCTTGGTAAGCCTGTGTGTGTCCCAGTAGAGCTGGCCTGCCTAGGGTGTTCTGTGGCTGGCTGTTCAGATGACAAGGTCTTCCTTCTTAGGCACCTCTGGGTGAGCTCAACTCTTTATCCTTTTGATTAGCAGCCAAGCACATAAACTGTTAGGACCACATCCATCTATCCATCCATCCATTCATCCATAAGTGTAAAACAGATTTCCCTTTGACGTCTAAAACTCCCCTCCAGTGGCTTCTCCTTCAAAGGCCCTTCTGCAGAAAGTCCAGGATGCTTCCAAACCCCACCAAACTGTCCAGTTGTGCGAGCTTCTGCAGATCCCTGAGTCTCAGTTTCTTTATCAGCAGTGTGGGGGCAGTACTCTCTAACTTCTGGGGCTTCTGTGGTGTGTCAGGGAAGTATCTCTCTTATGTGGCAAAAATATCATCACCCAAAATGATATTGGCATAGATACTCCCAAGGGATGACGGAGGGGCCTCTGAACTCTGTTGCCACTGCCACTTGGCTCTACCCCAGGCTCACCCACTGCCCACCCTGCAGGCCCTTCTCCCCTACCCCACAGTGATGCCCACCACCTCACAGGTCTCTCCCCTGTGTTGCCTCCAACAGGAAGTGAGTACTCCGGCAACGCCTACAGCCACACCCCCTACTCCACCTACAGTGAGGCCTGGCGCTTCCCCAACTCCAGCTTGCTGAGTAAGTCACCTGTGGGGCCAGCCCCTCACAGCCCCTCGGCTGTGTGGGGTCAGTTGGGTGTGCAAGAGTAGGTCACAGGCTGTCTGAAAGCTCAGAGGCCCTAGGTTAGATGAGGCTCTTTGAGGAGACAGGTGAGATTTGTTGAGTCCGAGAAGGTAGAGGGAGGGCAGTATGCCTGGTTGTGGGGAAGAGGGCTGAGGGAAGAGAGTCCCATTCCGGAGTCTCCCTTCCAGCATCTGTGTCCATGTCTTTAAGTCTTGATTTTGGGAAAGATTCTGGACTCAGCCTTGAAGGGAGAGGAGAAAGTGGACAGAAGAAAAGCTGAGGAGTGGACCTCCTGCCTGTGGAGGCTGACAGTCTAGAAGCAGTAGACACAGACAGAGAGGCATCTGTAGGCATGCTGGCTGCTCTTCTTTCTGGGGTGCTCCCAATTCCAAAACTGCTCCCCTGTGTCTTCCATGTTTACCTTCTGAGTGGTCTAGCACACCAAAACCCTCACACAGAAATCCTTCACTCCACTATGTGCCCTGATATTTCCTATGAAAGAACTGGACAGCATTCCATAGTAAGGTCCAAAGAGTCAGCCACAAGGCCACTCTTAACCCTCTCTCATTGTGGTACACCAGGTTGGGTGGAGAAATTTTTTAGGAAACCAAGTTCCCAGAAAGGAAGGCTTCAGAGAACACACTCCAGGGGCCTCAATCATGATGGCCATGGGGATGTCTCAGAGAGAACCTGAAGTCAGAATTGACAGAGCAGGTGTGGCTGGCCCTGTGAGACACTCTGTCATGGGACGCAGGACCACAATTCCCCAAGAGTGCCTTCTCCTCCCCCTACCTCCTGGAGTTCCAGCAATGACTGGGATGATGGGTGACTTGAGCTCTGTTGCCCAGATGAGTTCAGCTCCAGCCACCTTTCTGCTCAATTTAACCAGAAAGGATGAGGGCAGTGAGGTATCCTGGCACATCAGGGCATTTTTTGCTGGGCTTCCCAGATGCCCATCCTGCCCAAGGCCTCAAAGGCCAACCCCCTTTGACCAGTCAGGATTCTCATCCCTGGGCCTTAAGACAAAGACTGTCTGGCCTCACCCTGTTTGTGCAAGGCCTAGAGGACCTAGATGAGTGCTCTCTCCACACACCCCAGTTTGCTTAGGTCCACAGGGCTCCCGATAGAAGGTTGTCTACTGCCTCTCCCCGAATTGGGGGTGTTAAAAGTCAAAGCAGTCTTGGAGGGAGGGGGCAGAGAAGCAACTGCTCTCCTTCTGGCTGGAAACTCAAAGGCGAGGCCAGAGAAGGAGGAAATAGGGCCGGAGAGGAGTTAATCTTTGATGATCAGATAGGCCAGAGGGATAAATGATTAACTTGTGCTGTCTTAAAGGTCAGCAGATGCAGGGAAAAGCTATGGTGCAATTTCCCCTTCTGACCAGCGGTGGTGTTGTTATCTTTTCAAACATGTCCAGGTTCCCCATATTATTACAGTTCCACATCAAGGCCAAGTGTACCGCCCACCACCGCCACGGCCTTTGACCATCTGTAGTTGCCATGGGGACAGTGGGAGCGACCGAGCAACAGGACGACTCAGCCTGGGACGGGCCCAGAGAGTCCCACAAAGGAATCTTTATTTATTACATGAAAAATAACCACAAGTCCAGCATTGCGGCTCACTCCCCTTGTGGTTAATTTAATGAACCTTGAATGACACGATGACCTTGGAGAAGGCCAGACTCTCCTCCAAGACTCGTTAATGAGGGGCCAGAGTCCTGGGACAAGAGAGCCATCCCATTCGGCAAGAGACAAGATTGGAGGAGAAACTGTGGTCTCCAGTGGCTGGCCACCAAAGGAGAGAAGAGGGAACAGCTGGACAATCTTGAGGGGACGACGGATGGGGATACCTGGGCTTCAGGGGTGAACAGTGATGCCTCCTGGCTCAGTCATCTGTAGCTGTAGCAGTTGTGGGCTGTAAGCACTCCCACTCAACCCACAAGCCATAGCCCAATGCAAAGGCTATCTCTGCACAGACCCTGATAGTCACCTCTGTCAGCCACCCCATCTGTCCACCCTCTATCTTGCTTGGCTATTTCTCTGCCCGTCTGTTGGGTATGGGCTGAGGGCTGGGCCTGGTCAGTCAGAAACTCCACCCTGTTACCAACTCACCTCCCATTGCCTGATGCTGAGAATGTACCACCACCACTCCGGGATCTTGTCCAGCACAGCCTTGCCTTTGAGAGCTGCCATAAGCTGGGGCAACCCCGTAACAGTTTGAGACAGACGTTCCAAAGAGCCTGTGGCCCGTGGGATGGTGTGAGGTGCAGCTGTGCCCAGGGCAGAGTGAGACAGATGGCTGAGAACCCACTTCTCTTGTACAATAGCTGCTTAAGCCAGTGTACTTTGGGCAGTCCAGGCCCACCACCTCCAAAGGAACTGAGGTACCCTCTTGAAACCAACAATGGAGCTTCCCTTTCAGGCACCCCACAACTACTGCCCCCACCCACACCTAACTGTAAATACTGTATATGAGCTGTGTTTGGGACAGGCTTCCCTCTCTCCATCCCCCAGACTTTTAACTTTCCAGTGGATTGTCTCCCTGCCACGCCAGGCTTCTCTCCATGATGCTTCTTTCTTTTTTAAAGACACCATTGCCACGTGACTCAATAAACCATTACTCTTCATTTCTGGCTTTGGGGTTGGCTGGGGAAGGAGGCACCTCCGTGTTGGGCATTCTCCCGAGAACCTCAGAGCCAAGTGTCCTGCCAACTGACTGTGGGGCCGTTGATTGAAAAAACAAACCAGTAAGAAGATTTAACTTGACTCCTAGTGATGCCAGGAGAGTGAGCACAGGACTCCTAGCAAGCACGGGAGAGCTGTGCTCCACGGGGTTTTTCAGTGGCTGATGTTTCAGATCACTAGGCCTTTCTTCCAGCGTGCCTGTGGTGGGACTCGTACCTCTAACCTTGTGGTTAGTGCAGAGCATGTTAACTGTTGCACTCCCAGGAACTACCGTGGGTTATAAACCCAACCCACTGATGTCGAGTCAGATCCGACTCATACGGCTTGGAAGGGACCATATGATACCCAGGAGGCCTGACTTGGCACTCTCCCTCTCCGCTTAACAGATGGCTACTTCTGGATGAATCGGTTCCTTCCAAGCCTTGATTTCCTCTGTTCTAAGTGGCCAGGACAAAATGAGCCAATGGCATAGTGCAGGCCAGTCCTGGACTCCCTACAGCAGGAAACCAGAGAGTCAGCTAGAGCCTGTGTGCTCAGGACTTGAAGGTGGCCATCATAGCCCAAGTACAGTGTGGAAGGCTTTGTATAAGCTAAATTGGAATTAGGCTTGTTTTACATACGAGAAAACTGAGGCTCAGAAAAAATCAAATGACTTCCCAAGATTTGAAGAAAGTGGTAGACTCAACCAAGTCTTCTTAGGCCAAGTCCAGCCCTTTCACCCAACACCATGAGGCCTTCATCAGAGATACCAGACAGTTCTGGACCCAGGGTTCTTGGGCCGTTACTGAGAACCTAGTTTCTAGAGATTTTCCGTGACTGGACAGTGGATGCTGAGAGCCAAAACTGACTTGACTGCAGTGGGTTTGGGTGGGAGACAGTGGAGAGGCACTGGGGGGCAGGGGGAGAAAGGGGGGATGAAAGAGGATGCAGGGGCTTTGGACAACCCCTTTGAGGAATTTGGGACAACAAGGGTGAGAATACAAAGGTGGCCACAGGGGTGAGAATACAAAGGTGGCCACAGGAGCTCTGCCCCCAACAGGATGCCTGGCTTACCCAATGCTTCCTGGGGCCCCCAGGGACCCTTCCCACATTAGACCCAGCTGGAAGGAGAGGCCCAAGGCTGCAGCCTCAAAGCCCAGGTTAGTGGTGACAAGGAGGAGTAGGAGAAATGACAGCCAGAGGCAGAAGAAATGGATACCAAGGCTGGGAAGAGAGGCAGAAAAATGGGGCCCTAGCTCTTAGTCCTCCCAGTGGAGAAGCCTGAATTACCCACCAAGAATGCCATCAGAAAAGCTCAACTAAGGGGGACCCTCCCATGAAGAAAACCTGGTCCCCATCTCTTCTGAGTAGAATCTGAGATGACATCTGCTTTTCCATAGCAAGACTTCTCTCTAGCTATGAGTGTGACAGCAGACTGCAGAATTCCATTATATCTGAGGCTCTTCATGCTCCCAAACCTCTTGGTCCCCACCCCAAGGACAACTCATCCAACTGGTTCAAGGGACACACACATACACACGCACATGCACACACACACACATACACATACACACCCCAGTAATTTTGAGACACATGGAGTCTTGGGGAGCCTGCAGTGCTAAAATTTGCATTTGCAGCCCAAACTCTGCCCCTGTTGTGTGCCCCGGGCAGGACCATTCGAGCTCTGGAATGACAGCAAGGTTCAGAATTCATCTTTGCCTTTCCAAGGTGAGCTGAGCACCCAAGAACTCTCTGCTGTGCTCTGAGTGGGTGTTTGGGGAGTATGTGGTATGTGCCAAGTCCAGCAGTTACCTGTTCTTATCCTAGTGTTTTGTCCACCCATGGGTCCTTTGGATGTTGGAAAGTACAGTCATTCTGTGCTGGGGGAGAGAGATCATTTGAGGGCCAGAGCACTGGGAGAAATCAAGGGGACGCATAAAGAGGCCTTCTAGGAGAGAGGGGAAACCCTGATGGTGGATTGGTTAGCTGTCAATCAAAAGGTCAGGAGTTCAAATCTACCAAATGCTCCTTGGAAATTCTATGAGGCAGTTCTGCTGTCCTATAAGATTGCTATGCGTGGGAGCAGGTTTCAGGTAGGGGAGGGGTGTGAGAAGAAAGGCTGAACTGAATGGAGAGGGGGATGGGAAAAACTCTTGCATAGGGAGTGTGAGAGAGGGGATGCTGGGCCTGACTCATCCCCAGGTACCTGGGGATGAGTCCCACCCTCCTCTGTATCACACACTGGGGCCTCATGGTTCTGGAACAGTCCCTTTCACTATCTGTGTAGAGAGACTTCCATCAGCTTTGGAGGCGGCCAGCTCTCTCAGGTCCATCACCGTCATCCCTGTCATCCAGCCCGCCTCACCGTCCTGGTCAATGGACAGCTGAGGGTGCGAGGGCTTCACAGGAAGTCTGTGGGCCAGGCAACCCCTGAAGGGCCAAAGTGTTCTTTGTGAAACACGGAGCACTAGGTTGAGAGAACCCGTCCTAAGGATGGCTGAAGCTTCTGGAGCCTCTGGCCCAGACTGGATGACTTTCCACCTCCCAGTTCAGCTTCCAGGCTAGTTGCAGTTCCTCTGGTTCCCCTGCCTTCTCTCACTTTTCTAGTATTGTTATTAGAATATTCTTTTGTAGCTAAAAACATGTATTTTCTGCCCACTATGTGTCAGGCATGGGCTTAGTCCTCCCAGCAACCCCAAGCAAGAGGAATGTGTGGCCAGTCTGTAGGTTGGAAAACCTGAAGCCAGAGAAGTCAATGAATTGGCTCACCTTTCCCACGCCTACCTGCCCTCATCAGCCTCCTGCCTCCTTGCACATATATGCACATCTTTGTTGTATGTGTCAATACCCAAGCCAGTCACCACACACTCAGCTGTGGCTCGTGGGGACCCCATGTATGTCACAGTACAGCTGTGCTCCATGGGGTTTTTAGTGGCTGATTTTCTGCAAGTAAATTGCCAGGCTTTTCTTCCTAGGTGCATCTGGGTCAATTTGAACTTCTAACCTTTCAGTTAGCAGCCAAGCATAGTAGCTATTTGCAGCACCCAGGGACTCCACTTAAGAACATCAGCCTTTTTAAATGTGGCTGATGAGACCGATGACCTTTCGGGTGGGCATATAGGAAGAGAGGACAGGAGACCTCACCTCATGCCCAGAGTTGGTGGGTCCTGGGTAGAAGGAGGCCTTGGCAGAAGAAGGAAGACTGCCCCCTTCACCCGCTAAGATCCTCCCGTCTATCCTCTCCTCAGAATGTCTATTGATTCTTCACCTAGACTTAGTTTCTTTCTGTTTACACAATCCAGTCACATCAATCTTTTGTTTCCAATTCTGAACATTGGCCCCATTTTGCAGCTAGGGAAACTGAGGCTGAGACTTGACTTTTTTCAGGTTATTCCACTAGTTAGCAGAAGAGCTGGAACCAGAGCCTGATCACTAATCTGAGGCCCAGTCTGAATCTAAACCCAAAGCCACAGCTGAGTGTCTGTGGCCAGGCTTCTGCAAAGAACTCAAGGCATCCTTAGCTGTCTGGGGAGGGACAGAGGTTTCTTCCCATACCAGCTACCACAGAGGGTGCCACTACAGCCCCCACTTCCTGAATCAGCACTCGATGGAAGGCCCGAGGTCAGCTTCCAGGCTCAGAAGCAAAGCTGAGGCAGGAGCTAGAGATGCCGATTCTGCTTCACCGCTGGCCCAAAGTGTTCCCTCAAGCAGCCCCTTGGCACTCCACCATTGACCCTGAGGTTAACAAGGCACCTCACTCTGCAGGGGAGCCAATGTGTGCTTGCTTCGATTCCTGATCTCACCTGGTTTTGTTCCTATGAAAGAGCTCAGCCCCAGAAGCTACCTCCTCTGTCCCCTACCTCTATGTTTCATCTTCTGCTGAGTGTCACAAAATGATTCCTTTTCCCATCATTTGAGAGACATTTTAGGGTCCCTGTGAGTCAGAATTAACTCGATGGCAATGGGTTTGATGTTTTAGTTTTGTGTCTCTTGGGCTATGGGCCCTTAAAGACAATCTGAGTGGCCCAGGAAGGGCACACATGAATCAAAATTAGGTAGGTAGGTAGGTAGGTAGACATTGCTGTTGAGTAAATTCCAAGTCATATTGACCACATAGGACAGAGCAGAACTGCCCCGTACAATTGCAAAGGAGCACCTGGTAGATTGAAACAGCTAGTGTTTTGGTTAGCAGGCATAGCTCTTAACCACTACATCGTTTAAAAACCACCAGCTAGGAGGAACTTCTCACCTTTCCACCTCTCTCCCCTTGACTTCCCATTCTTCTTACTTAGTTCTCCTTATGGATCCATAGAGGCTTTGGGACACAGAAAGGAGAAGTCACACTCTCCGTTCTCTGCAGTGCCCCTCGCTCACAAGCTCACACCGTCACCATCAACCCCACTGCCTGCTGTGAAGCCCTCTCCCATTCCTACAGCAGAACAAGGGTGCCTAGCTTCCCGGAAGAAAGAAGGTGGAGAGGCAACAGGGACCTTTCCTGCCCTCCCTGCTCTCCATCTCCTGGACAACACACTACTTTCCAGAAACTAAGCCCCAGCTGTGGGAGGCTGTCCCGACCCTGGAGACGGGGATGAGGGGCTCAGGTCTGAAGGGAGGTGGGGAGTGGGACTCTGCGCTGGGGAGAGGGGGAGCTGGGCCCAGCATCCCCACGTCTGTGCCAGTGGCAGCGGGCCAGGCTGTGGAGCCAAGCGCTGCCTGAGGCTCTCCCAGGGAAATGTGATTTCCCCTTGAGTGAAGCGGACTGTGCAGTGTGGAAATTGGCTCTTTTCTGAGCAAGCGACGGCTGTTGCTGCGGAGCCGGGTGGGTTCAGCCCGCGGGAGGCTGCGCGGTCCCCCGGAGTGAGCCGGGAGCAGCCATGTGCTGAGAACTCATTAGGGATAAATCAAACTAGTAACAGCATGAAACCCACACACCCCCACCTCGCCTCTCTACCCCACCCTTGTGAGGACCCCCGCCTTCCCCTCTCCTTCTCCTTGGTCCTCTCTCTCACCCTCAGACTCCCTCCTGCCTTCTCTTGAGTCAGGATCGCTCTCGCCCAGCCAAGTGGTCCTCCTGCTGGGGATGCTGAGACCAGCCTGCACACAGCCACCACGCACCTGCACACAGCCACCATGCACCTGCACACAGCTACCACGCACCTGCACACAGCCACCACACATCTGCTGGCTGCCCACTGCTCAACTCCGTGGCCCACACTTCAAAGAGAGACATTTTCACTTACAAATAAATCTTTCTTTGTTTTATGTTTGTTTGCTTTTGCTTTTTTTTTTTTTTTTTTTTTTTTTTGGAGTGGTTGGGGCACGAGCTTAACTGACAGCTAGATGGAAAGGAACTCATAGCTGCTTTTCCATCATCATCACACCAGCCTTTTCACCCCTGACATTGTCACCTGGGCTGGGACCCAATGTGGGGCCCGCAGCTGTGGGCGTTGGCTCTTGCACAAGTGTCCTTGAGAGGTTACCATAGGCTCATCTACGGGCTCATGCTCCAGGAGACTTAACCACAGCAGAAGAGAAATCACCCGTAAAATAGATAAACTTAGCCTGAATGGAGCCTCGTTTCCCCCACTCACAGGAAGAAGGAAGAACAGGAGAAAACAGAAAGAAAGAAGGGGCAAGGGCTGGCGAGAGTATCTCTTGGCAGTTATCAAGGTGATGGAGGTGTTTGACCTGTAAAACTATAACCATTTTCTCCCTACAGCCAATCTCCTTCCTCGTGATGGGGAAAGAGCCCATTTCCCCATGGGCTGTATTTTTGGATGCCATCAGAACCACCGACACTCCTTGGAAACTGTGTGGCAGTTCTACTCTGTCCTATAGGGTCTCTATGAGTTGGAATCGACTTGATGGCCTGTACATCTCTATCATCCTTACAAGGCTCATGGCCAGCCTTCTCATTCCTGCTAAGTCAGCTCACTCCTCCAGGGACGGAGTTGCCCAAGGATGCTGCCTTAAAGAAAGCCCTGGTAATGTAGTGGTTAAGAGCTATGGCTACTAACCAAAAGGTTGGCAGTTCAAATCCATCGGGAGCTCCCTGGAAACCCAATGGGACTGTTCTACTCCATCCTATAGGGTTGCTGGGAGTCATGATCAGCTCAATGACAGTGGGTTTGTTTGGGGGTTGGGGCTGCTAAAAGGGCCCAGGGAGAACCGTAGTGTGGGGTTGTGGTCTCACACGTCAGCACCCACCGGTTAACCCGGGACACTTCTTCTCACTTTCCTCATCCATAAAAGGCATGACTTGGGCCAGAATGATCTCCAGCTCCAGCATTCTGATTGAATAGTTACCCGGGTCAGAGAAAAGCATTCAGGGCCTCATCTGACTGATTCAGGTATGAGGTCCTCTGTCTCCCAAATTCCCCAGGTAATTTTCCGTCAGGCAACTACCATGTTTCCGTATTTGGAATCTGTTCCCTGTTTGGGGTGGGGGTGGGTTGGCTGCTGGTGCCCAGCCCCACCCAGGCAGGCTGCTCAGGTCTTGACTCAGCTCGCTGAGCTACAGCTGGGCTTCTAAAGCGTTCCGCAGCAGGGCAGAAACCAGAGGGGCTGCTAAGTAACCACAGTTAACAGAGACTGGAGGGAGCCCTGGTGGTGCAGTGAATCAGCACTCAGCTACTAACCAGGTCACAGGTTCAAACCACCCAGATGCTCCGAGGGAGAAAGATCTGGTAATCTGCTCTCATTAATATTACAGCCTAGGAAACCCTGTGAGACAGTTCTTTTCTGTAGGGTCGCTGTGAGTTGGAATTGACTCAGCAGCACCTGACAACAGTGTAGATTGGGGAATGAAGATTTTGCTATAGCATTCATGTTAATTCATTGATTCATTCATTTAAGAGTCTTTCATGAGTCACCTGTGGCTGTTATTAGGTACTGTCGAGTCGGTACCAGCTCATAGTGACCCTATGAACTGCCCAGTCTTGCCCATGTCCACAATCGTTTTTGTGCTTAAACACATTGCTGCAGCTGCTGTGTCAACCCAGCTCATCAAAGGTCTTCCTCTTTTTTGCTGATGCTTAACTCTACCAAGCATGATGTCCTTCTCGAGTGACTGATTGTTCCTGACAACATGTCCAAAGCATGTAAGACACAGCCTTGCCATCTTTGCTTCCAAGGAGCACTCTGGTTGTACTTCCTCCAGAATAAAACTGTTTGTTCTTTAGGCAGTCCATGGTACATTCAATATTCCTCATTCTTCCCCAGTTCTCCAACATCACAATTCAAAGGCATCATCAGAAATGATGGCTTTGAGCTACCTACTATGTGCCAAAACCTTGGCTAAGCACCTAGAAGAGAACAAGATCAATTTGACAGAACCCTCATCACCCTTTCTCACCCTTCATCAAACCCAGAATTGAAATGAGACTTGTACCCAAATATAAAACAAGGTGGGAAAGTGATGAAGACCATGAGAGAAGTACAGATAAAGTGCTGTTGAGTTTCAGATGATACTTGCTAGGTCACTCATGCCCATCCTAAGCCTTTCTCTACCATCCCTATCCCCTCTACCATCCTCAACTCTGCTATCCTTATGTCCTCTACCACCCTGATCTCCTCTACCATCAGCATCTCTTCCACCATCCCCATCTCCTCTATGATCCTTATGTCCTCTACCACCCTGATTTCCTTCACCATTAGCATCTCTTCCACCACCTCCATCTCCTCTAGGATCCTTATGTCCTCTACCACCCTGATCTCCTCTACCATTAGCATCTCTTCCACAATCCCCATCACCTCTCCCATCCCTATCCTCTCTACCATCTCTGTCCCCTCTACCATCCCTGACTACTATTCCTATTTCTACTACCATCCTCATCTCCTCTACCATGCCCATCTCCTCTAAGACCCCTTTCTCTCTACCATCCTTGCCTCCTCTACCATTCCTGTCTGGGTGGGTTTGAACATCACCTGCTAAACAAATTGCCTTCAAGTCAACTCTGACTCACAGCAAGCCCACATGTGTCGGGGGAGAACTGTGCTCTGTAAGATTTTAATCATCAGTGTTTTTAGAAGTAGGTTTCCAGGTCCTTTTTGCATGGCACCTCTGGGTGGACTTGCACTTGCAACCTTTCAGTTATCAGCTGAATGTATTAACCATTTGCACACCCAACACTCAGGCCCAAATGTCTGGCCTCTCTCCCTATAGAAGGCCTGCCCTCCAGTGCTTCTGGGCCCTAGAGAGGGATCAGGAGGCCTCTAGACACAGCTCTAGATAAAATGTTAATGTCCTTTCCCAACCACTCTCTCAGCTCATACTCACTGCCTCCCATTCCTTCCAGAAGGGAAGATGAAGCTGATGACCTGGGCCTTTCCCAGCCTCCCTCTCACCCACCTAGGGCTGGGTGAGGAAGGGGCAGGTGTGGGTTCAGAACCTAAAAACAGACCAAGTGATGCTCCCCTCTGCAGAGTCTCGGCTGGTCCCTCCGCTTCACATCTCAGCACCCCCGCACTCAAGCTGGAGTGAGCCAGCTCTCTGACTGCTGACCCAGAGGAGCTAGGGGAGTAGAACAAGAAGGCACTTAGTGAGGCTGGGGACACAGCAAGGACAAGAAAGGGGTGGCAGAGAGGGGGTAGAGTTGGAGGATCACTTGGCTGTGACTGTCAGAACTCTTAGATTCCTCTTTCCTGCAACAATTCTGGCTCAGAGATATGACAGTGGTGCAGGATTTGGGGACCTTCTTCACCCCCATAGTCCCCTTGTCCTCCCCATACATAGCTCCTCAGACCTCTACTTGGTGAGCGGAGCAAGGGGCCTTTAGGGGCTGAAAAACCATGTCTGTGAATGGCAGGTGCACTCCCCAAACTCCCTAACAGACAGAGGGGCAGAGGAAGAGCGGGAGGAAGAGGAGGGCAGAGTAGGTGCCTTCTCCCAGCCGCAGTCCAGGCGGGCTGAGAGAGGGTGGGCCCAGGTCAGGGCTGCGGGGCCCATCTGAGCATGTCGCCTGCAAAGGAGGGGCAGAGGCGGGGGATGGGAGGGCGGGGAGGTGAATAAATAATAGGAAATAAAACTTCATGAAGCAGAAAATAAAAGGCAGATTATACAGATGTGGCAATTTGAAGGATCATTGCCTCTGTCCTCTTTTTAACTGCCGCATCTGGAGTTTGGAAGCAGCTATCCTCGCCCTCCCTCTGCCAGGTCCCCGCCTGGCTGGAGGCCCCCACAGGGCCAAGGCACGTGCATGGAGACAGCACCTCCAAAGCCAGGTTGGTGGCATTTCTGATATCACGTACTGCTGCTGCCCAGCCCTGGGCCAGTTTGCAGGGCTGGGGCGGTAGGGGAAAGGGTGGGCTGGGGGGCGCAGGGTGAGGTTAGGAGTGGAGCGTGGGAATGGCAGTAGCTCGAGTGAGAAAGGGCAGCATTTGCAAGAGCATGGGGCTGATGTAGGAAGTGTGGGAACAGGCTCAGAGATGCAGGTGAGCCCCGTGACAGCAACAAGGGAGACTTCTTGTCAGATGTGAGGAAGAGCACCCACTGCAAACAGGAGTTTAGAGGAGGGTCAGCTGAAGAGCGAGGCCTAAATCTTTGCATTGTGATGCAAACAGCTTCTTTCTCCTCTCCATCTAAGTTCATACATCCAGCCTCAACTTGACATTGGGCCAGGTGCTATATAAACAGACATGGTCCCTGCCCTTAAGGAATTTCCAACCTAAGACACACACACACACACACACACACAGACAGACATTGTGTTTACTTTATTTTAAATATTAATGTGTTACCTACCTTGTTCCAGAGAGAATTGGAGACCACTCACAGGAAACACATGTGATAAATTAGTGAAACACAAGTGAAAAACGGAGCATCAGAAGAACCACAGAAAAGGGCCGACGGGTGCTCCAGCGGCTGGAAAGCCTGCAAGTAGGGCTGGAATGTGGCTTTGAGCACCTTGGTGGCCAAGGTGGAGACCCTGGCCGCATAGTGGTTAAGTGCTATGACTGCTAAACAGAAGGTTAGCAGTTCCATCAGGCACTCTGTCTCTGGGCTTGTCCCCACCTCCCCTATGGGGCAGTTACACCCTGTCCTACAGGGTCTCTGTGAGTTGGAATCAATTCAGTGGTAATAGGTTGAACGGGTGGGTGGCCAAAGGGGAAGTCTGCTGTAGTTATTCCTTTGATTCTCATTATTCACGTGCAGACCCACAGACTGTCCTCAGGAAAAGCAACACAGTTCCTAGCGCTTGGGTCTAAAGGAAGTTACTCACCTCAGCCTTGATAAAGGTGACTAAGAGTGTTCCATGCCAGCAAAGACACTGCGGTCAGTGCAGGCTCAGCTTGCCCTAGGCTGTTCTGTGTGGCCCCCGACAGGGAGAGCTGAAGCGGTCACTCCAGACCGCCGCTCCGTGACAGTGCTGAAATGCAGAACTGTCTTGAGCAGTGAAAGATTCCGTGTCCTTCAAACCTTCCTTCAAGTCCTCGGACTGCTTTCAGTCTCAGGCCACAGATTAGGTGCCTGGGGCCCCAGGGAAAATACTGACAGCTGAAGTCAAGGATCCCAACTCGGTCTGGCTGAGGGTCTGGGTGGTGAACGTGCATACACAGAGGTGTGGGGCTAGAGGGGCGTGGGAGACGTGGCACGGCTGCTCAGCAAACTCTGGATGAGGGAGCCTCTCCTCTGTCCAGGCATTTCCTCCCAAACCCAGGCATCTCATGAGACAGAGTGGGACCAAGAGGTCAAAACACCACAACTATCTGCCCTGAACCCAAGGTGAGGCAGAAGCCCATCTCACTCAAATCTCCTTACACAAGCTGATGGGTGAGCTTTCAAAGCAAAGGGTGAACGTCCATGGAATTATTAGAAGAAATCAGGGAGTCAGAATGTCACCAGTCTAAGGGGGGTGACATTAAGTTCAGCCCTTATGTATGTCTAACAAGTACCATCTCTACTGGGCTTTCTAGAAGGGTGGTTGAGGGTCACGTGCCACAGGCAGTTAGAACTCAGTTCTGTAATTTACGGCAGAGATTGTGGCTACAGATTCAGATTTGGGGACTGTTTTCTTAGACGCTGTCCCAAAGGCTCTGCAGCCTGAGTTATCGGAGGCTACATCTTAGGGAAAGGCTGAGCTGAAGGGTGTGGGAAGCAAGAGGACGCAGCAGAAAAACAGCATCCTAGAAAACAGGAGAAGGAGGTGGATCTGGAGTGCTAGAAGCAGGGGGAAGAGTTTTAAATCTTGTCTTTTTGAACTCTAGGGGCCAGTTCTCTACAGGTCTGGGGAAACCACAGAAAACACATCCCTGCTTCCTTGCCCTTGGGAAGCTTGTGTTCTAAAGAAAGCAAACAAAGAAATAAAGAAAATAAAAGTAAAATGAAAAAGTTATAGATGTTGATGTAATAGAAATAAACTGGGGTGAAGAGGAATTACTCAGTGAAGGCTTCTTGGAGGAGGTGGCATTTGGACATTAGTTAGTTGGCTTACCCCTTCCCTGTCCTGGGAGTCTTTGAAATTTCTTGTCGTTTGTTTGCTGAATTCCAGCCTCTGGATGGCATTATCTCGACCACCCCATCTCTGTCAAAGGCAGGCTCTGGTTACCTTAGTCACTGATTCTGGTGACCGGGGTGATGTAGTGATCTGGTGTTCAGGGGTGGGCACACAGTCGAGGCAGGCCACCCAAGGAGATTCAGGAATCAAGAAAAGAGTTTGAGATTTCCAGGAGGCAGCTGTCTGTCTTCTAGATTTGTACCAGGAAAAGGGTGTCTCAGGAGCTGTGCGTGTCATCTTGCTTTCACAAGGGTTGCTCTTGTCCCTAGGCCTGGGGGACAGAGCCTGGGAAAGGCAAGGGAGAAACGGTGAAGCCCTAGAGTCAACCTCTCTAACCCCAGGTATGGGCTGTCCTGCTCCAGGAGCCAATCCATGTCCTTTCCTGCCAGCACTCGTTTGAGTTAAGATTGGTTCCTTGTGACTTGCAGGCAGACATTTAGGAAGCCCAGCGCCAAAGCAGGGCTGGCCTGTCTGAGGGCAGAAGCTGAGCTGGAACCCAGCAAAGCAGGCCGTGGATTCCTGAGGTGAGGCCACACTAATAGCTAACTCACCCAGTTCTCCTCCTGCGTAGGCATTGTTCTCAGATGTTTACTCTCATGATGTCACTCTTTACAAGGTCCCTGTGAGGTAAGGACTGTCGTTATCCCCATTTTATAGGTAAGCAAACTGAAGCACAGGAGGTTAAACAATTGGCCCAAGGTCAAATAGTTAGAAAAAGACAATGGCCAACCAGGGCCTGTGTGCTGAGGCCACATCCTGTTGGGCTTGGTGAGCAGCAGGGATCTGGTGCAAGGTTGGGACAGGTCAAGTGCCCAGCAGGGCCAAAGGTCACTGAAAGGTTAAGGGGAATGACTACTGAGAAAAGACACTGGATTTTTTTGGTGACTGAGGGTCATTGGTGCCCCTAGGGGAGGTGTTCCAGGCGGGAGTGGCTGGAAGCCCTTTTTCAAGGCCTGAGAGCCAGGGGAGGGAGGGAAACAGGGGGCTAAGACCACATGTCCTTTGAGCTCCTTGGAGAGAGGGACCCAGCTCTGGGAAGTGACAGGAAGCTGGCTTTTAGTTTTCTTCTTCCTCATGATGGTTACAGCTGGCAATGGATGTGTGTGAAGCCAGATACTGGAGACAGTCGGAAAGAGGCCCAGAGACCGCAGATATGTCCCTTGAGGGACAGAGGTCCATGGCAGGCAACCTGAGAGGGGATGGTCTGAGGGCACAAGGGAGGAGGTCCACCCCAGGCAGCCAGAGGGAAGTGGAATCGGGACAGGCCAAGAACTGAGCCTCTGCCAGAGGAAGTGCATGGCATCAAGAGAAGCCGGGGACAAATGCGATGGCAGAGGAACAGTAGTGAGAAGCTACTGTGGACGGGGTGGCTCCGTGGCCATTCAGCAAATCCGTGAACACCTGTGAGCATGCGTGTCAGGTGGGGCGGGAGGCCAAGGGAGGAGGGAGAGGCTGGTGAGACTCCTAGGTCATCTGTGTGGCCTCAGGGCTGTCCCAAATTTCCAGATCACAGCTCTTCGTTCCTCTTTTCTTTGTATTTATTATTTGGAACTAAGTTTGCTGCTGCTGGCTGTCACTGAGATGGCCCGAAGCTTACAGGGACCACACGCATAACAGGATCCCGCAGTGGGACCCATAGGGTCTTCACGGGCTGATTTGCTGGAGTGAATCACCAGGCTTTTCTTCCTAGGGTGTCTGAGCCTGGAATATCAAAAAACTCACTGCCAGTGGGTCGATTCCAAGTCATAGTGTGGGCCTATAGGACAGAGTAGAACTGCTCCATAGAGTTCCCATGGTGCACCCGGCATATCTGAACTGCCGACCATCCGGTTAGCAGCCATAGCACTTAACTGCTATGCCACCAGGGTTTCCAAAGCTCCCCTGAAATCTGTTCATAAAGCGGCACACAAGTCTTCACTCACAGGCAAGGGGTAGCTGCACCTGAGATACACTGGCCAGAAACAAAGAAACCAAAAAACCCAAACCCTGTGCCAGTGAGTCAATTCCGATGCATAGCGACCTTACAGCACAGAGTAGAACTACAGTTTCCAAGGAGCATCTGGTGGGTTGAACTGCCAACCTTGTGGTTAGCAGACACAGCACTGGCCAGGCATGGAACCCTAGAATTTGAGAATTCTTCCACTGAACCACCACTGCCCCCTCAAATAAGACTTACAGACAAGTTGTACACACAGTGAAGTGTTTCCAGGCCATATTCCGACGCTTCCGACTGTCCTCACTCATTCATTTCACCTCCACGAAGCAACATTCGGGCTGCCTCCCAAGTCGTGAGCCCATCACTCCTCAGCTTGAGAAACCACACTACTGCACAATCACAAAAAGCCACCCTCCTGATAAGCTACATAGTATCACTGGCCTTGCTTTCAAGGCCATTTATGATCTGATCTCAGCCCACCCTCCGAGCCGCGTTTCCCTTACCCCTCCACTCCCGCACTCCAGCCCAGCTCCTTTCAAACCTCTACATGTGCCACCTGCTATTTCCATCCCCCAAAGGCCCCAAGCCCAGGTTTTAGTGATGTCCAGCAAACAGCAGGCATGAAAGCCATTAGTAGAAAGCTGGAGCAAGCATCCTGTGAGCAATGGGAAGAGGTACATCAGGACTATCCTGTCGGCCCAGGGCCCTGGGGGCTGAGCTCTTCTAGCGTTGAAGACACTGAAGACAAACTTCAACCACACTTTGTGACCTGAGCTCATCACCAAGAGCTTTTGCTATCCCTTTCTCCTTCAAAGAGCTGAAACAACCCACTACACAGATGGGAAAACAGGGCAGGACGGGGGAAAGGTGATGTAGTCCTGTGTTGTTTTCATCCATCCTATTGGAAACCTTGATGGCTTAGTGGTTAAGTGCTGCAGCTATGAACCAGGAGGCAAGCAGTTCAAATCAGCCAGGTGCTTCTAGGAAACTCTATGGGGGCAGTTCTACTCTACGGGATTGCTAGGAATAGACTCGACAGCAGTGGGGTGGTTGTTGTTGTTTCCTACCCTGGGGCTGGTTGATGACAGCTTTTACTTTCTTGAGTCACCTGGAGCCATCCTGTGGGGAGCTCTGGGCTGTCCCCAGAACACTCCAGAAGCTTCTTTCTTCCTCTTCATCTTCAGAAAGATGCTAGGGTCCCAGTCTTTGGTCTGGAAAAGACTTCCCCAAATGATGGGACTCCTGACCTGGCCACTGTGGGCTTGGGGAATGAAGGTCCTGGTTCTGATAGCTCCAAAGGCGCCAAGACTAACTTCCTTGTCCTGCTGATGCTTGCTCTGCAGCCGGAGTCCTGGGCTGCTGCTGGCAGCTAGGAAGATGCAAGTCCGCCCCCAAGTGGCCACAGGCTACAACTGCAGCTCAGCAACCCAATCTCCACTTGCAAGACCCTCCAGAAAAAGGGGCAGGGGTCTGGAGCAACATTGACGGATGACGCCAGGCAGCCACCATCACCCTGGCTTTGAAAGCTTCATGTGCCCAGGTGAGAGGGAGGTGCCCATTCTACCTGTCAAAGGAACGTCTCTCTCTCTCTCACACACACACACACACAAATGCAAACACGAACCTTTAATTATGGTTTTAGATGTACGGATACATGGTCAGTGACGCTAACTAACCCACTCAAGACCTTTTATCTTCTCGGCATCAGTCCTGGCCAAACCACAGACGTCTGATGCTAAGTTTTCTCCTCAATCAGATGAGACAATTGCACCTGACACTTCCTCCCACTACATGTCAGAACTTTCAAAACAGACATCTGTCCCCAACCAGGATTGACTGAGTGCAAATCCTGGGTGCGGGGCAGGAGCGTTTTTGGGGCCTGCTTCCCCAGCATGACTAAGCTCATCTAGGACTGACAGCCGGAAGCCAGGGCGCCATACTGCCACTTCCTACCTCACTTGGGACTTGCCAGTACTGGCCCACCCAAAGTTCTGTCTATATTTGTGAAATGAGTGAATGAACAAGCTAGCAAATGGATGAATAAAGGACCCTGACATCCTCTCCAGCTTTGACAGCCTAATAATATGTGAGTCCTCAGGCACAGATGCGTACACACACACTTCTGGGCACATGTGGACAACCACACACACACGGGACAAAGAGGGAAGCAGCCCAGCACGCTCCAGATGGACCGGACCACCCAGAACTGCCCAGCCCTCTCCTCCTCACACTCTTGCACACACTTCTTCTCTTGCTGGCCTGCATTTATTGTGCACCCATTGGGTGCATGACCCAGCCGGAGACCCCTGGGTGGCCCCAAGGGCCAGCCCCCAGGTGAGGGGCCGGTAACAAGCATCAGAAAGGAGGGGGCTGGCCAGCAGGCAGGCTGGAGAGGCAGGGTGGCAGGCAGCGGGCGGCCGGCCGGCAGCAGAGAGGCCCCCTCTTGGCGGACAGCCTGCTGGCACACTTGGCTGAACAGAGACAATGGTGGCTGCTCCCTCCAGCCCAGCCTCCTTCCCACAGCGGAGCCGCCAGTCCTGGAGTCTCCGGAACCTCCCCCAGAGAACAGGCTCAGCTGGGGGACAGCCAGAGGGCAGGGTCCTGAGATTTCTGAGGGGAGGGCAGCTAAGCCCCCTGTGTGCTGGCCGGAGGAGACAAAGACTCGGGGCGCAGAAGGGAGCCCAGAGCCCACAGGAGTGGGGCTTTTAGGAAGGCAGGACGCGGCAAGGGGGGCCATAGAGTTTTCTCAGACCTGCTGAACTCCAGGGATATCCCGAGCCTGAACTGGGCCGCACCTGGCCTCCACCCCACCATCGCTCACAAATCTCAGCTCCGGCTCGAGCCTGAGAGGAACCCCCACCCCGCCCCAGCTGTTACCACTTTTACCACCCTCCCTAGGGGTATGAACCTGGGCAACCTCTCTTCTTGCTCTAATCAAACAAAGGTCCCTTGTTCCCAGGCCCCAAGGCTCTCCACAGAGCCCTGGAAGCCCCCGACCCCTTCCGGCGTACACTGCAGCTCTTGGCTCTGCTCTGTTGAACAGCAATTGGGCACATGAAGCTGGGGCCTTTCTCATTTCCCTGGGTTGGTGGGCAACTGTGAGGAAAGAGGGGTCAGAGGAGGCAAAGACACAGGGCCCCAGGGTCAGTCTCCCGGAGCCTTGAAGCTTGCTGACACCCTTGCCCTGCCCATCAGGCTGCCGGCTTGGTGGGCAGGCGCTAGCAAGATAGGCTGGTTGGTGTCCACTGGGAGTCCTCTCTCCTGGGCCTCCCCCAGTAGGGCACCTCGTCCCTGAGGCAAGACTACCTTTGGGGCTACTGTCTGCTAGTTTGACTTCCCAGAGGCCTCTGCTGCTGCTGTGACTTCCCAGGAGCCCAGGGGCCCCCTAGAGGTTCTGCATTCCCATACAAGGGCTGAGCTGTTCACCAGAGCTGGGAAATGGCTAACTCTGGATCCTGCCTAAGGAAGTGAAGTGGAAAAGACCACGGGGAGTAAAGCCAAGTCCTCAAGTTCCCTCCGGAGTGGCCCGGGCCTGGGGCAGCTGAGGAGCACCCCGCAGGAGAGGGTCTGGCAGTGTCCGCCAAGTGGCAGGGAGTGAAGGAATAAAGATGACAGGGAAACGAGGGGTTGCCCTCCCACAGGGGCCCTGAGGACATGGGTTTCCCCGTAGTCAGGAAGGGGGAGGCACGGTGTCCCTCATCATGAACTTGTGGCAATAGGACCCCTCCGGGTTTCACCTCCAGTCTCCCCCAGAGCAAGGGCCTGTATCTGAGAGGCGAGGGCGGCTGCAGAGCGGGCGTTCACAGCTGATTGCGGTTCCGCTTGGGGATGATCTTGCGGTAGGTCCTGCGCTCGGAGACGTTCCGCTTCACTTTGGCCGTGGTGGGGGCCTCGTCCTGGTGCAGCGATGGGCTCGAGTGGGACTTCTTCAGGCTGGGCTTGGGCTCCCAGGGGCCTCCCGCTTCCCTGCCCAGCTCCTCCTCCCACGGGTCCAAGTCCTCCACAGGGCAGTGCAGACGGGCCACCAGCAGCTGCACGTATGTCTCGTAGCGGGTTTTCTGCAACAACACACAGGCCCACGCCCTCAGCTCCCCCTGTCTCCAGGCAGGGCGGTGGTGGCTGGCCTTGTGAGGGTCAGCTCACACTGGTATGAAGCTGTGGGGGTCAAGCTCTCCACCGAGGGCTGGACAAACAGCTCGTGTCTCCACGGTGCTTGAGCCATCAGACTTTGTAGAACACAATGGTAACCTGTGCTAACATTGTAGTTGTCTGTATAGTGTAGGATAACAACAGGTGGCAGCTCAGCCCCATTCTAATCACCACCAACTTGTAGGGCTGTAACTGAGAACTTGATAATATGCTGTGTCTCCAAGATACCAAAAAATCTGTAGCCCACTACGTCTACAATCTGTGTAGCACTAGACAGAAATAGCTCTCAGCTGTACTAGACCCTAATGGAGTGTAAACACACCAAAACCAAACCTATTGCCATTCAGTCGATTCTAACACATAGTGGTTCTACAGAACAGAGTAGAACTGCCCCCATAGAGTTTCCAGTGAGTAGCTGCTGGATTCACACTGCCAGCCTTTTGGTTAGCAACCGAATGCTTAGCCACATGCCTCCAGGACTCTGGTCTGAAGGGCATTTAATAACTGGCATCTGCAGCAGGTAATGCCAGCTGCCCGCATCTGTTTGACACTCCTATGGCACCTGGGCAGGATGTCTGTGACACGAACTAGCAGCCTTTGGCACAGTCCCCAGTGTGCAAAGTGCTTTCCCGCCCTTCATCTGGCCACATACTCATCACAGCCTTGTGAGATGGTCAGGGACCAAATCACTGTCCCCTTGTTATGAAGAAGGAAGATGAGGTATAGGGAGTATCCCGGACAGTCAGTGGTGGGGACAGGTTGGAATTCTGAGAACAGATACAGGTCCTCTTGCCATACCTCAAGACCTCTGGGAAGTGGTGTAATGACAGTCACGTATTCAACTAAAAACCCCAAGGAGCTTTAAGACTGGAGAGAGATGGGCCACATGAGGCCCCAGGGGGCAGAGGCAGGAATCGATGCTGGCAGACCCTGCCCTGGCCTCTGCCTCTGATGGCCTCTGAATTGCCCCTGTCCTCACATTGCACTGCACTCACCCCTCCTGCCCAATAGGTCCCACCCTAACCACAGGATGCCCAGGACCCCTGAAGTGAACCCTCGGTCACAGAGTCCCCGAAGGCGCATGCTGACACTGATGTGAGGCCAAAACCAAATTCCATTGTGTTGTTTGGAGTGGATAAGGGAGAAAAACACACTGGGCACCTATCACAGAGATGCACAGATCATATGATGGTCATTCCTTAGTTAAGATCATGAATGAGGCACATACATAATCAGAATAGTGTGTAAATTCATCAGGCGTGACAGAGGGTAGTGGCTGAGCATGTGTGTGTTCAGTTCCTAGCTCCTCAACCCCCTTGTGATCTCGGGCAAGCTGCACAGCCTCTGTGCCTCAGTGCTCTTCTCTGTAAGACAAGGATAACACGCCTAGTCAAACTGTGTGATCTTTAAATAAGACAGTCCACACAGTGTGCCTAGGTGGTTGCTGAGTGCCACTAAATCCACTTTCAACTCCTAACCACTCTGGATGACAGAGGAGAGCTATGCCATGGGGTGTCCTAGGCTGCAATCCTTAAAGGAGCAGGTCCCCAGGTCCTTATCTCACAGTGATGGCTTCACCAACCCTTTGGTTAGCAGCCCAAACCAAAAACCAAGCCCACTGCCATCGACTTGTGTCTGAGTCACAGCAACCCTATAGGTCTGAGTAGAACCGCCCCATAGTTTCCAGGGAATGCGTGGCAGATTGGAACCGCCAACCTTTCAGGTAGCAGCCATAGCACTTAACCTACTACGCCACCAGGGTTTCCAGCCAGGCAGTGCTAAATCACCATGCCACCAGGGCTCTAGTGTGTCCACACTACTTCTTATAAGAATTGAGAATGTGATTTGTTCTGTTACTTAGAATGTAACTACATGAGGGGAAATAAGGAGATCAAATACAATTTTTGTCTTTTAAGTTAGGATCAGTGAAAAGTTAAATCAACTCTTAGGAGAAGATAAATGATAGTTTGTCCCCTCTGTCTCCAAGCAAGAAAACCTCGGTGGCATAGTACGGCTGCTAACCAAAAGACTGGTGGTTCGAATCCACCAGGCGTTCCTTAGAAACTCGATGGGGCAGTTCTACTCTGTCTCTGCTATGAGGCAGAATTGACTCTATGGTAATAGGTTTGGGATTTTTGTTTTGTCTCCAAGCAAACAGCAGCTTTAGGCCTCCAGGACAAAAATGCGTACACACTGACACACACACGCACACGCCTGCACTTGTGTGTGCTCACGCATGTATGCAGACAGTTCATACAGGCCAAATTATCTACCTACCACATGCTTCACGCAGAGAGAAGGCTGCAAGGACAAGCCCAGCCACCAGAGGGCGGGAGAGGGCCCAGCCGAAAGGCAGGGAGAGGCCGGGGACCGGCGAGGCTCAGGCGCTCACCTCATACTCGAGATACTCCTTCCGCAAGCGGTACTCCTCCAGCTCCCGGCCGCGGCCTCGTCGCTCCGGTAAGTTTCTCTGCAGATCCAGCAGGTCGTCGGCGGCAGCATCCATGCAGTTCTCGTGGGATCGATGCTGCTCTTCCTGGAAGCAGGAGGGCGTGGGGGCAGCTGTGCCAAGGCCCTATGTAGCGAGGAGCTCCCCATCCCCAGCCAGTTCCCAGGCCCAGGTCTGCAAAACATCTCCCCTATTATTTCCTCACAACGCCCATCTCAAGCCCACATGCGCAAACCATTCTCTCGCCACGTGTTCAAAAAACCTCTGCCTCTACCCCGCGCATCCCTTGACCCAAGCTGCAAATTCCCCAGTCTCAGGCCCCCCTCCTGCCCCCACCCCAAGGCTTCTGGGTCCTACCAGCGAGCTCTGGGCCGGGCCCATCGGAAGGATCGGCCTCACGAATCTGCGCTGGGAACCCACAGCAGCAGGGAAGGGCGGTGCCGAGTGGATGGCTGCGGCCAGGTTGATGCGAGCGATCCAGGAACTCATCTCCTTGGCAGTGCTGCAACAAAGGAAACCATAGGTCCCCAGGACTGATCCTGTCACCTGCCCTGCCTCTACTTTGCACCCTACTGTGGTCTGCAGGCCAACTAGAACCTCAAAAAGCCAGAAGCTGGGCCACGGGCAGGGTGGCTGACCTCAGCATGTTTCTTACGTCTGTAGATGAGGAATGTGGGAGAAGGCAACAGACTGTTGAGTAAGTACCCCCAAAACTCCATTATTAGTGACTTCCTCAAATTATCAGAATGGTGTGGAGTAATCTGGCCAAGAGCAGAAGAGAGGTACAGGGGGCATGTGCGCTTTGTATGTCCCATCGCTACAAACTTCTCAAGGAGCTCCCTGGTGGTAGGAATGATTCAGGAGCTCAGCAACTAACCAAAAAGTTGGAGGTTCAAGTCCACACAGAGGTATCTCAGAAGAAAATTCTGGAGATCCCTTTTGGAAAACCCAGCCACTGAAAATACTACAGAGCATAAGTCTACTGGGGCACATATGGGGTAGCCATGAATTGGTCAGTCTACCACTCATCTGTCTGTCTGCGGTGGTTTGCCTGTTGCTGGGATACCGGAAACTATGCCACTGGTATTTCAAATGCCAGCAAGGTCACCCATGGTGAACAAGTTTCAGCAAAGCTTCTTCCAGACTAAGATAGACTGGGGTGAAGGCCTTGGCGATTCACTTCTGAAAAAACTGGCCAGTGAAAGTTTTATGAATAGCAGCAGAACACTGTCTGACACAGTACCAAAAGACAAGTCCCACCGCTTGGCAGGCACTCAAAATATGACTGGGGAAGAGCTGTCTCCTCAAAGCAGAGTTGACCTTAATGGTGTGGGTGGAGTCAAACTTTTAGGACCTTCATTTGCTGATGTGGCATGACTCAAAATGAGAAGAAACCACTGTAAACATCTATGAATAACTAATATGGAATGTACAAAATATGATTCTAGGAAAATCAGAAGTTGTCAGAAATAAAATGGAACACATAAAGATGTGTATCCTAAGCAGTGGAGAAATGAAATTGACTAGTAGTGACCATTTTAAATCAGAAAATGATATGCTGTCCCATGCTAGAAAGGACAAGTTGAAGATAAATGGCATCCCATTCATCATCAAAGACAATATTTCAAGATCTCTCTCAAAGTACAATGCTGCCTATGACAGAACAATATCCGCATGCCTGCAAGTGGTTAAGAGCTCAAGCTGCTAACCAAAGGCCAGCAGCTCAAATCTACCAGCTGCTCCTTAAAGTAAACTCTATGTGGCAGTTCCACTCTATCCTAAGAGTTGCTACAAATCAGAATTGCCTTGATGGCAAACAAGGAAGATCAGTTAACATAACTATTATTCAAATTTAAGCACCAACCAATAATGCCAAAGATGAAGAAACTGAAGAGTTTTACCAACCGCTGCAGTGTGAAACTGGTCAAACACACAATCAAGATGCATTGACAGTAACTGGTGGTTGGCACATGGAGCTTGGAAACAAAGAAAGATCAGAAGTTGGAAAAAATGGCTTTGGTAATAGAAACAATGCTGGAGATTGCATGACAGAATTCTGAAACAGCCAGTGACCTATTCATTGGAAATACCTTTCTTCAACAACATAAACAGCGAGTATACACATGGACCCGTCAGACAGAATACACAGGAATCAAACTGACTACCTCTGTTGGAAACCCTGGTGGCACTATGGTTATGAATTTGGCTGTTAACCAAAAGTTCAGCGGTGTGAATTTACCAGGCTTCTTGGAAACATTTTGGGGCAATTCTACTCAGTCCCTTAGGGTTATTATGAGTCAGAATCAACTCAGTGGTAACAGGGTATGTGTATGGAAAGAGATAATGGAGAAGTTTGATATCATCAGTCAGAATAAGGCCAGCAGGGGTTGGCTGTGGAACAGATGATCAATTGCTCATATACAAGTTCATGGTGAAACTGAAGAAAATTAAAACAAGACCATGAGAACTGAAATACAGTCTTGAGCATATCTTACCTAAATTTAAGAGCATCTCAAGAATAGATATGTTGCACTGAACACTAATAACCAAACAACAGACAAGTTGTGGGATGATGCCAAGGATACCATACATGAAGAAAACAAGCAAGAGGTCATTAAAAAGAAAAGAAAGAACAACTAAAATGAATGTCAGAAGAGACTCTGAAACTTGCTCTTGAGTGTAAAAGAGTTAAATTGAGTGGAAGAAATGATGAAGTAAAAGAGCTGAACAGGAGATTTCAAGGGGTGGCTCAAACAGACAGAATATCATAATGACATGTGCAAAGACCTGTATTTAGAAACCAGAAGGGAAGAATACAGTCAGCATTTCTCAAGCTGAAAGAAATGTAGGAAAAAATTCAAGTCTAGAGTCATAGTATTGAAGGATTCTATGGACAAAATATTTATTGATGCAGGAAGCATCAAAATAAGATGGAAGGAATACATAAAACCAATCTACAAAAAAAGAATTGGTCAACATTCAATGACTTGAGGAGACAGCATATGACCAAGAACTGATGGTACTGAAGGAAGAAGTCCAAGCTGTCCTGAATGCATTGGGGGTCAGGGGAGGGGAAAGCCTCCAGGAATTGACAGAATACCAACGGAGATGTTTCAACAAACAGATGCAACACTAGAAGTGCTTGATTGTCTGTATTAGCCACTTAGTGCTGCTATAACAGAAATACTGCAAGTGGATGTATTTAACAAAGAGAAGTTTATTCTCTAACAGTTCAGTAGGCCAGAAGTCTGAATTCAGGACACTGGCTCCAGGGAGAGGCTTTCTCTCTCTGTTGGCTGTGGAGGAAAGTCCTGTGATACATCAGTCTTCTCTTGGTCTGGGAGCACCTCAGCACAGGAAACTCGGGTCCAGCAGATGGACCCTGCTCCCTGCACTGCTTTCTTGTTGGTATGACGTTCCCACAACTCTCTGCTTGCTTCCTTTCCCTTTTATCTCTTGGAGGATAAAAGCTGTAAAAGCCACATCTCAGGGAAACTCCTTTTATGTTGGACCAGGGAGGTGACCTTAGTAAAAATGCCATAGTCCCACAGCAATCCTCTTTAACATAATCCAACTTTGCCCTATTAACCACAGGCAGAGAATAGGATTTACAACATGGGAAAATCACAGAAGGGAGGACAACCACATAACAGTGGGAATTCTGACCCGGCCAAATTGATACACAAATTTTGTGTATCAAATTTTGGGAGGCACATAATCCAATCCAGGACATTGCATGCGCCAATGAATTTGGAAACCTGCTCAGTCAACTATAAGAGATTTCTATTTGTACCCACTCCAAAGAAAAGTGACCCAATAGAATGCAGAAATTATCAAACAGGATCAATATCACAAGCAAGTAAAATTTTCCTGAATATCATTCAAAAATGGTTCCAGCAGTTTATCAAAAGGGAACTACTAGAAATTCAAGCCAGATCCAGAAGACATATGGAATAAGGGGTATCACTGCCGATGTCAGATGGCTCTTGGCTGAAAGCGGAGAATACCAGAAAGATGTTTACCTGTATGAATGCCAAGGCATTCAACTGTATGGATCATAACAAATTACGGATAACATTGAGAGGAATGGGAATTCCAGACCCCTTAACTGTGCTCATGAGGAACTTGTACATAGACCAAGAGGCAGTCATTTGAACAGAACAAGGGGATACTGTATGGTTTAGAATCAAGAAAGATGTGGGTCAGGGTTGTTTCCTTTACCATACTTAATCAATCTGTATCCTTAGCAAAGGTCCAAGAAGCTGGACTACATGAATAAGAATTTGGCATCAGAATTGGAAGAAGACACGTCAACAATCTGTTATGCAAATGAAACCACCTTGCTTACTGAAAGCAAAGAGGACTTGAAGTACTTACTGATGAAAATCAAACACTACAGGCTGCAGTACAGATTACACCTCAAAATAAAGAAAACAAAAGTCCTCACAATTGGACCAGTAGGCAACATCATGATAAACAGAGAAAATATTGAAGTTGTCAAAAATTTCATTTTACTTGGATCCACATTCGATGCTTATAGAAACAGCAATCAGGAAATCAAGCAACGCATTGCCTTAGGAAAATCTGCTGCACAAGATGTCTTTAGAGTGCTAAAAAGCAAAGTTGGCATTTTGAGGACAAAAGTGCCTCTGACCCAAACCACAGCACTTTCAATCACCTTGTGTGTATGTGAAAGCTGAATGAGTAAGGAGGACCAACAAAGAGTTGATGCCTCTGAATTATAGTGTTGGTGAAGAATATTGACTATCACAGACTGCCAGAAGAATGAACAAATCTATTTTGGAAAAAGTCCAGCCAGAATTTTCATCAGAAACAAGGAGGGCGAGGCTTCATGTTCCATACTTTGGACATGTTATCAGGAGGGACCAGTCTCTGGAGAAAGGTATCATGCTTGGTAGAGTAGAGGGTCAGTAACAAAAAGGAAGACCTTCAAGGAGATAGACTGACACAGTGCCTGCAAAAGTGGGTTCCAACACAGCAGTGACTATAGAGATGGCACAGGGCCAGACAGTGGGTATTTCTGTTGGACACAGGGTCACTGAGTCAGAACCGACTCGACAGTGCCAAACAGTGGCAACACGAGTCAGGAGTGACTCTACCCAACTGGTGTTAGGACTTTCAGCTGCAGCATCCTGAGGTATTCCTGGTAAGGATGGTGGCTTCCCCCAAGGTCAGGGCGAGCAGGCACAAAGGCATGAGCTGGGAGTCAGAGGAGAGGAAGGCTCAGCGGGTTGGGAGGGTCTGAGCTCTTGCTGCTTGTACCCCACCCCAGGGACTTACGGTGCCTGGAAGAGGTAGAGGCGCCAGTCAGCAGTACGTAGCTGGAAGACGTGTGGCTTCTTGGTGTAATGGGTGGCAGGGGTTGCCAGCGAATGGTGCACCCCCACGGGTTCATCCACCATCTGGCCCACCAAACTCTCCCCCTCAGGACAGTGGTCCTCTCCCTGCCATAGGTCACAGGGGCTCAGAAGAGGTTACTGGTGCCCACCCTCCCAACAGTTGGCCTTTCCCTACTGCCCACTCCCTTCCTACCTTCAGGAAATAGAGCACCATTCCTCGCAGTAAGGTGTGGAACATCTTCCAGCCACGCTTGCCCCAAGGAGCTGCTCCAGGAGCAGAAGACAAAGCTGAGTGGCCACATCCCCACTCACGTACAGTGATAACACACTCAAACACACATGTGGGCAAACACCGTCCCCAAGTTCCCACCCTCAAACACCACCTCCCTCACCAAGATGCATGCCATTTACATGTAAACACACACACATCTACAAACACAAGCTCACACAATCACAGGAGTAGTCTCTTCACATACAGACAACTGCACTTATACAAATGCTGATGTTCTGTACAGACCACCCCTTCCCCAAACATACACTCCCAACCCCACAAGCAAACACACCAGCCACAAGCACACTTTTCACTCAGACATTTTGACTTCTCCTTTGGGCACCCATACAGAGGGGTTTCCTGTGCACACCACTCTGGGCACTGACTGCTGGCTGCCCCTCCCCTCCCCTCTCCTCTGCTCTGCTGCTCTGCACCCTGGGCCTTGTTTGAGGACTTATTCCTGTTCCTGCACTCTAGTCTCCTTTGACAGAAGGCCTGATTCCCTGTGGCCACATCTCCAGGACCTGGCTCAGGGCTTTGTAACTTCTCATAGATGATTGCTGACCCCTTTCCTGGCTGCCACATCTGCCTTCTGTCTATCCTGTGTCACCAATCCCGAGTCATTCACCTAGAACAATGCTCCAGGCATGGTGCTGCCTTGCTCAAAAACCTCTGATGGCCTGCAGGAGGAGGTCCATGCTCAGAACCTGGCCATTTCTGTCCCCAGCATTATCTCCTTGACATTCTCTTTAATGTACCCCATGTTCTGAGCAAATTCTGTATGCTCTTTTCTCTGTGGGGGATGCCCTCTGCCCAATTTCAAATGTCTGTAGTCGGATCCGACTCGACGGCACTTGGCACTTGGCCGTAGCATTGTATTCTCCATCCTCTACAGAATCACTCCCCCCCTGCCACACACATACCCCACCCTCAAGCTAGAAACAAAAGCTTTCCCTCCTCTAAACCCCTGCCTTTAATTGTAGACCTTTAATCGTAGACACTGATGTACTTGTCTGATTTGGGCTCTCTGAGGGCAGGAGCAGCTGCATATGTTTTATCCCTGCTCTCTTCCCTCCTCCCCGCCCCTAGCACAGCACCTGGCCCATGTTCTGTGCCCAGGGGTGCATGCTGCCTTTCTTCAACATGTGCCATCTTTCTCTGCACTTCCTGTGCACACAGCCACACAAGCCCCTGAGCCGAGCCTCTCTTGTACGCATGCCAGTCCTGTCCATCTGCACAAAGACACCCCCACACAGCCACAGGCCAGCAGACACTCACTCTTCTTGCCATCCGCATCGTGATGCATCTTCCGGGCCAGGATGCCTTGCTTGTAGGTGGGGACTGTGGGGTCCTGGGCCAGCTGGAGGAAGGGGCTGCTCAGCTTGCCCACTGGGGCAGACAGCTGGGCCTTCTCGGGTCTGGCTGCATCTTCTTCATCCCTGGACATGAGAGAATCTGGCTGGGAGCACTGACTGGGTAAAGACCGTCAGAAGGTACCCAGTGTCTCCAAGGGCCTCAGTCTCCCCTCTTTTGCTAGAAACTATACCTCAGGACCCCCCCAAAAGAGGTCAGCTCTCCAAGCCAGCCCATTAATTTCCTGACTCACAACTGTATCTACCCCCTTGCTACCTGTGGCTTCTCCGAGGATTCCCTGGGCTCCTCTGCCCCAACCCAGGCCCCGACCCACTCGGCTGGGAGTGCTGTCCAGGGCCCTGAACTTCTCCAGCTCCCAGGCAGGCAGGTGGAGGAAGATAGGCCCAGAGACAGGCCTCTCACCTGTACTACAGGATGGCCCCAAGGGAAAGGGAAGGGTTCTCACTTACACAGCCCACTCGAGCTTCTCACTCCGGATAGACCAGTAGAGGGCCTGGAATAGAAGCACGTGGGTGGGTGGATGAGCTTACGGCCTGTGAGTTCCTCCCAGTTTGGCAGAGGAAGAACAGAAGCATGTCTGCAGCCTGCCTCCTCCATACCTCCCCAAATATGGCTGCCCTTCTGTGCTGAGCTAGGGAAGCAGCTCATCCATCTAATCATCTGTGCAGCAAATTACTGATGGAGCACTTGCCATGTGCCAGGCACTGTGCTGGGTGCTGGCGATGTAAAGAGGATCAAGACAACCCAGCTGCTGCCTGAGCTTAGTGAAGCCTGAACCACGGGTAGCTGCTGACTTACAATGTCTTTGAGTTATGATAGACTACACTTATGAATGTTTTTTTTAATTATTATTAGTATTTATTTATTTGATACACCTTGTCATTAAGGGAAATCCTAGTGATATAGTGGTTAAGTGCTACAGCTGCTACTAAAAGGTTGGCAGTCTAAATCTGCCAGGCACTCTTGGAAACTCTATGGAACAGTTCTAGTCTGTCCTACAGGGTTGCTAGGAGTTGGAATCGACTCAGTGGCAGTGGGTTTTTATCATTAATATTACAGCATATACTACAGATGGTGTTGCACTGCACAATTTGCTGATGTTATCATTCTCGGATGTTCAATTTTATGGCTTACTGTTCAAAACACAGTGGTATAGATTTAATTTTCTAACCTAAATCAATGGCTTCAGTTGCTTGAAAACCATGGACCCAAATGCTGATTACTTTCCTAAAGCTGACAGATAGATTCGGGAAGCCATGAGATGTTACCACAGAGCGTATGAAGAAACAAAGACAACTTGCATTAATTTTCTGGCTAGAAATGCCATCCTCATTCCCAGGAGTAGTCTAGATGATCCGGAAACTTCCACAAGTGGAATTATTACCAAAACTGACAGAACGCCAACATCATCCAACTCTTCTTCACCATCAGAGTAAATTTTTATGATTTGTATATTTTATGAATATATGTAGGTGTGTATTAAAATATATCTGTAAGTTTATAGGTAATGTTTACTACCCCCAAAGATAAATCAAGATTGGCTTTACAAAGATACTCATAATAAAAGGCAATGATAATGAAAACTAAAAAAAAATTTGAGCTCTTTGACTTACATTAGGACCAATTTACAATGTGGACACCTACTGGGAGAGAATGCTGCCGTAAGTCGGGGGCTACCTGTAGCTTCCTTGAAGGGAAATGAGTGACCTGACACCATCTAATCTGAGTGATCCGACAGAGAGGGAACCAGCTCACAAACCCGGCACTAGTTGTGGGATAAATCAGTCAATGGACAGATGATGTGTTATAACTTTGAAATGATATAAGGCTATTCAGGTAGACACAGACTGCTTCTTGTTGTAGCCTTCACAGTCCCTAGCAAGATGCCTGGCACAAAGTAGCTGTCAAGGAAATGGTCCCTGGAGGGTGTGAATGGTTAATGCACTTGACTGCTAACTGAAAGGCTGGAGGTTTGAGTTCCTCAAACAAAGTAAACCCACTGCCATTGAGTCGATTCTGACTCACAGCGACCCTATAGGACACAGTAGAACTGCCTCATAGTTTCCAAGGAGCACCTGGTAGATTTGAACTCCCAACCTTTTAGCAACCTTTAGCAGCCGTAGCACTCAACCACTATGCCACCAGAGTATCCCAGACTAGTGATTTACATCTGAGAAATCAGGTACTGCAAACCCTATGGAGTGCAGTTCTACCGTGACACACTTGGGGGCAGCCGGTTTGTTTTTCTATGGATGAAAGAACAAACGATGTAGCTGCCTATGCAGTGCAGGCACAGTGAGGAGCTTTAAGGTAACCTGTTTATTCTCATCAGCCACGTTGTGAGATGGCCACGACCCCCACAAGGAACAGGAGTTGGCCAAAGGAAGCATAGCCAAGACAGGAATTCACACCCAGGGACACCAGGCTCCCAACTCTGAGCTCTAGACTTGGTCCACTTGAAGCTCTACCCTTGGCCCCCTCAGAAAGCCAGCAACCCAGGGTTTTGTGGATGTTAGCAAGCCTAGGACTCACTCCCAGTTGATTCAGGGTCCCAGCCCAGAGACTCTGACTCAGCAGGGCCATGGATAACCAGCTAACAAACCCCACAAAGAGGCTGAGGCTGCTAGCTGGGAGCACACTCTCAGCAGTCCTCGACCAAGGCCAGTGCATCTCATGGACAGTCACCACTCATCTCAGTGGGGACTTGAATGTTATCAAGACATGGAATAGGTTTCAGCAGAGCTGCCAGACTAAGATGAACTCATAAGCAAGGACTGGTGAGCTCCTTCCTGGGGAAAACCTCATGGACCCCAAGAGTACAGCCCCCAGCCCCTCATGGGAATGGCCCATGAGCAGGCAGCACTTTGTTCTGTTGTACACCGGCTCGCCCTGAGGTGGAGGCCAACTCCACAGCATCTACAACAAGAACATTCTCTCCAGCACATTTTGGCAGTGCCAGGCCAGAGGTTAGCATTCCCCTGGGGCCAAGGAATTAAGTCTGCAGACCCCCAACAGGGATCCCAGGGTCCTCAGCCCGTCGTACCTTCAGCAGCCCCTTGGAGAAGTTGCCACCATCCTGCAGGCCGTCCAGGTTGGTGATGAATTCTTGACAGCTCATGCTCTTCCCAATGTTCTGTGGCCATGGAGACAAGGGCCAGCTGTCACCCTTCCCCAGGCACTCCACAGCCTTCGCCCATTCCTCACGCCGCAAAGCCCAGGGCCCTTCTCTGGTCCCCTCCCAGGCCTCTGGTCTTCTCTCACCCCCCACCCCTACCCCCACCCTCACCCCCACCAAGGGAATATCTACTCAATTCCCACAGCTACCCTTGGAAATTTCCAGACCCTACCGCAGCCCCCGCTCAGCTGCCACAGGGACTCTCCCCACCCTCTTACCTGTCCGTGCAGGTCGGTGTTAAGGAGCATGATGGCACAGGTCAACGTGTGCACAGAATCTGCCCCACGGGAGCCAGAAGAGAAAAGGCTCATTTGGGATCAGGACTGCCGCTCTCCTCGGTGACCTTAGGCTGGGTGATCCCAAATGGTTCCACATCCCCCACCCTAGCAGGCTGACACCACCACCACTGAACTACTAGTGAACACCAGAGCCAACTCAGAGGACCACTTCTGTGCCATCCTTCTCCTGGACACCCCAAAGCCCCCGCTGTGCCCCCAGAGCTGGCCCCTCCCTACCTACTGAGGAGAAGACCCCGGGATTGCAGTAGTGGAAGCGTTTTGAGAATTGGTAGAGGACCCGTTCCCGCTCCTGAGTCTCCCCACTGAGCACCAGGGCCTGGAGGAAGTTCCTGACAAAGAAGGCCAAAGTCAAGTGGAACTCAGGCTGAGAGAGGCCTGCAGGCCTCAGGGTCTAGGACCTAATCAGGTCCCAGCGTGAGGTCTGGTACCACTGCCCTGTGCCTACTCTTTTCCGTTGCCTCCCCAGGGAGGGCCCGAGAGTTTTACCGGAGGGCACGGTCCAAGCTCTGGCCTCCAAACTGGAAGAAGGACAAGTACTCCTCAGCCACTGCCCTGCTGAAGTCATTGCTGCCGAGAAAAGGGGTGATGCTTGGAGCCAGGTACCTGAGTTGCAGGGCACAGGTGCCTGACATATCTTGGAGCCTGACAGGGGTTGACTGAGAGAAGGAAAGGCACAGCCAGGCCGGGTCCTGTGTCCCAAGAGCATAAAGGGACAGGCAGGGTCCAGTCTACAGCTGGCACTTCCATCTAATATTGAGGGAGAAGGGCATGTGGAATCTGAGGCAGGCAAAGTGGTAAGGTCTAGTGGCCACTAGTAGGGACCAAGGGTGTGAAGAAGAGGTGATACATGCATGGTTGTGGAGAAGAAGCAGGGATGGTAAGGGAGGGAAGAGGAAAGAGATGAGAATCTTAGGCAAGAATCTTAGAGTGAGAGGTCAGTGATGGGGCTAGAGGGAGAGACAAGGATGGGGAAGGTGGCTAATGAGGAGTTCACTTTAGCTCTCCCCTGTCCTGCCTCAACATCCAGCCTTACTCAGGCTCAAGGACCCTTACTTCTTCTGCAGGTGGGCAGCCACTTCAGACTTCCGGAAACCTTCCAGGTGATAGAGGCGTGAGGCCAAGTTCCAGGCCACCTTGTCCATCCTGACACCATTGGACAGCTTGTCTCTGGCCTGTGGCCTCTGGCCATCCTCTGGAGACTGTTCTTGAGGCATGGGGTTCTCAGGAAGCCTGGAAGAGTCCATTGGTGTACTCAGACTCCCATGGGTCCCCAATACCACTTAGCCTAGATGCCAAAGGGTTCTGGGTCAAGTGTTTTTGCAGGTCAGTCATAGAAGAGTCCATGCCCAGAGAGCAGAGTCACAGCTGGAGCTCAAAGCCTTGAAAGATAGAGTAAGAGCTGAGCCCAGGGTGTCCCCAGGGAAAAGGCAGAATCAGGGCCAGCCTGATCCAACCTGACCTGGACTGGGAACAAGGAGAACCCAAAGTGGGAAGAGATTTGTCCAAGTCCGATAAGGTCCGGGGTTGAGCTTGGTCCTCAGCACTTTCTCAGTAAGCCACGGTGGTGCTGTGGCCTCGTGTCATCTCAGATGGCAGATGCCTCAGCCTCCTATAGACCTAAAGTGGTGCATCTCACCTACAGTGGGGTAGGATCACCTCCACAGACTGTAGTAGGCCTTTTTTTTTTTTTTTTACCTTTCTCACCCATGCTCCTGTCTCCTAGTGCCTCCTTGCCCCCTTTTCCCACCTCCTACCTCCAGCTCCAGGCTCTTTTCTTAGGCCTGGAGCTAAGAAAGGTGCAAAGACAACAGGAAGCTAGACTGACCAGAGGGAGGGTGACAGCCAAGGAAGCAAAGAGGGGGCTTTCAACCTATCATGGCCCTTATCTAGCCACCAAAAACCCTGGTGGTATAGTGGTGAAGTGCTACTACGTCTGCTAACCACCAGGTTGGCAGTTCCAATCCACCAGGCGCTCCTCGGAAACTGTACAGTTCTACTCTGCCCTAAAGGGTTGTTATGAGTCAGAATCTACTCCACAGCAATGGGTTTTATCTAGCTACCATGTGGTGAAGCAACTCCCTTACCTTGAGGGGATTGGATGGTGATCAGTTATGACTGTCACCAACACCCAGGAGACTGAGAAAATACTCAAGAATCTAGTGCTCAGGATCTCAGAAGTCACAAGTCCAATCCCTGCCTGCCTCCTCTGTTTCCCTGCAACATCACAACCAGGTCTGGGAGGTCCGATACTTCAGTAGCCATTACCCAGGTTACCACAGTTACGAGAACTGGGCAGGCAAGCAAAAATCCTCAAAATATGGAAACATTCACGAATAAACTGACCACTTCCGAAGAACAGCCCTCTTGCCTTAACACCAATGTCCGTTTCTGCCCACTGACAGTGGCTGTGGTCAGCTTTGCTGATGACCTCTCACTGCTTCCCAGAGCTCAAAAATGTCCAACACTGCAGGACGAACCTAAAGAAAACTAATAACCAAATCCACTGCCTTTGAGTCAATTCCAACTCATAGAGACCCTACAGGACAGAGTAGAATTTCCTCATAGACTTTCCACGGAGCGCCTGGTGGATATGAACTGACAAACCTTCGGGTAGCAGACACAGCATTTCACACCACCAGGGTTTCTGACGAAAACTAAAAAGTGAAAACACACATCTGGCAAAACAGAACATAGAATTTCGTGAAAGCAGTGCTGTAAGAAGGGGCTCAGGCAGCGCAGTGGTGAACAGATAGATTGTGAACAGAAAGGTCAGCAGTTCAAACCCACCCAGCAGTTCCCCGCAGGCTAGGCCAGGCCTAGAAAATACTACAGGGTGGGTCTGCTCTGTCCTTTGAGTCAGAGTTGACTCAGTGGCACCTAATAGCAACAACAAAGCCCTGATTCAGTGTTTTTTCATTATTTATTATGGAAGTACAGTTCTCAGTTTACTTGAGCTTGCTTACTCTTGTCTCAAGTTGGATTAACTTTAATTTGGGGTACAATGAATGTCACCTTTTTAGATTCTCAGAAGCTCCTCTGGTTAGCAAACCTGTGTCTGACTGTCTCCAGGGATAACACAGCTTTCCAGGTGTGAGAGAGGGTGACTTTCCTTCTAGCACTGACTAACGTTGGCTCCTCATCCCCCTCAGGCAATAAGATGGGAAGGGTTCACCCTCCAGGTACTGCACTTTAGTGGAACAGACATCAGAGCTGTTGTCCTATTACCCTTGGTGTCCTGATCACCATCGAAATGTCTTCCTTTCAATATTTCCTTTAACTTTGGGTAAAGAAAAAAAGTCACTCGAGGGCAGATCAGGTGAGTAGGGAGGGCATCCCAACACAGTTACTTGTCTACTGGCTAAAAACTTTCTCACAAACAATTATACAATTAAGTTCGCGAACTTGCCACCATGCCCCTGTGTGCAATAGCCATTCCAGAAAGAGTTCCAACATTGCTTCCAAGAGTGGACTACGCACTGGCGTTACTGCCTAACTTCCCAAGGAGAGTACTTCGAAGGTGGTCATAGTGACATTCTGCAATGAGGTATGGAGCACTTTTTCTAAGATGAGTTCATGAACTGAATTGTCAGACCTCATCGCTTGGGTCAGAAAGAAATCAACTTCGGTTTCGCAGCTGGCTCATTCCTATCTCTAAGTCAGTACTGCAGGGTTACTCAATCCTGCTTGGGCTCCAGGGTACATTGCCTGGGTTCCAGTAAGCCATTCTCTAGGTGCTCTCCTGCAAGCACAGCCAGCACCCCGACCTGACGCTCTCTAGTGAATTTCTCCCAGATATCTCTTCAGGCTGAAAGCAGTCTGTAAGCGCCACGTCCCAAGCTCTGACCTTCCACTCCCCAAACCTGCCTAACACATAGGGCTGCCTTCTTCCAGGCACCTGTCCCTGGTCAGAGTCCCTAATCACCTCCCTCCTCTTCCTCCTTTCCTGGTCTCCTGCCTCTGGCACTTCCCACATGGCCACATTAGAGCACAGGCCCAAACCACATCCAGGTGTATGACCGTCTCTTCTGTCATTTTGTGTCCTTTCAAAGTCTCCAGTCTTTTTCAAACCTCTACCAATGCCCAGTCAAATCATCCCAACTTCGTAATGTTTTTAGTCGTCATCCAGTCCATTCTGATTCACAGCGAGCCCCCGTATCCAGTATGGATCTGCTCGCAATGGATTTCAAGCCTGTGACCTTATGGAGACAGGTCACCAGACCTTAGTTCTAAGGTGCGTCTCAGCGGGTGTGAACCACCAATCTGTCAGCTAATGGTTGAATGCTTAACCATATACACCACTCACGGGCTCCTGTTCTGTAAATCTTAGTTAAATCCCTGTGTGCATTTCTCACGTTCCATCCAAAGCAGGGTGCTCTTACACACACCTGTGACTAGGAGTCCGCCAACCAGTTCATCTGACACTTACCTTCCCAGAGAAGCCGAGACAGCGTCCAGCTGGTCAGCTCTGGCCTCTTCAGTCCTGACGGTGTGTTCGTTCTTTACTTCCTCCCCCACGCCTGGGGCCTCCCTTGCCTCCTCTGTCTCCTGGGAGCTTGGCTCGGCCCCATCTGTCTCCAAAAGTGACAGATGTGAAGCATCAAGTGTCCTCTTGGAGAAGATGCCACCTGAGTGGTCCTGCAGCAGCTGCGGGCTCCCCTCCTTAGAGGACATGGCACTAGGCCAGGGGCCAGGACCTCTGCTCTCAGACTCGGGGCTGCTTGGCTTTGGGGAAGAAGCTGGGCTCACCCAGGGGCCTGGGGCCAATGCGCAGGTGGCAGAATCCTGCAGAGGCTCTGCATCACTCTCACCTGAGGAACATGGGGTGTGGCTGACGTGTGTGGCAGGCAGGCTGTGGGCCAGGGGACCTGGCAGAGCTGGGAGAAGAGCCTGGGCTGCCACCTCCAGATGCTCCCTCTCTGCCACTCCTCCCCTGGAGCGGGCCAGCATGTCCCATCCCTCCCTTGGGTAGTGACCTCTCCCACTCGTGCAGGCAGCAGACAGAGCTTCCCAGGACTCCAGCTCTGAGGCAACCAGGGATTGTGAACTTCGGGTCAGCCACTGAGAACTGGGCATCAAAAACGCTGGTTCTTTTGCACGTTTTTTTGCATTTGCACTGAAAGATTAGTATTCTTATACCTATTTTATGGGTGAAGTCATAAAGGCAGAAGCAGAAGCAGGACTTTTACCAAATGTGTCTGGCTCCAGTACAATACAATGAGACCTCCTAGTGACGGCCATGGACCCAAGAATTCCCTTTCTCTCCATTCCAGATTCCAAAGCTCTGCACCACCCAATTTCCCAAAAGACTGATCCCCTGGCCCCAGATTGGGTCTCACCTGTGTTCTGGGAGCTGAGAGGCACCTGGGGCCAGGAAGAACCCTCCTCTCTCTGCCAGCCCTGAGGGCAGGGCAGGGCCTGCGGAGAGAAGCACAGAGTTGCTGTTAGCCCTGGAGACCCTATTAGTCCTGGAGACCCTGAGAGGACACAGAGTGGCCAAGACGGCTGTAGGGAAAGAGTCCAGGGGAAGGCTGACTAGTTGGTACCCAGAAGCACCCCCATCTCCATCCTCTTGCCCAGGGGATACTAGTATCAGTCTGGATCCTCCGTTAGAGTAAGAATCCTGCATGAGAGAAACACTAGGCCTGGAAACGTTGGTGCTAGGTCCTGAGGGTCACAGGATTCACACTCCTCTTTTTACAAATGGAAAAGGTGAGGCCCAGAGAGGGGAAGGCAGTGACTTACACAAGGCCGCATTGGGTGTGTGACCGGCCTAGGGCCAGATCCAAGGCATCCTGACTCCCAAGCCAACATTCTGTCCACACAAGGTGCTGCAGATAGGGCAGGACCAAACGTGTCTCCTGAGGAATCCTTAGGGAGAGAAATTGCCTCCAAGTCCTTTCCCACATCCAAAAGGCACCCAGTCTTCTCCTCCCCGTCTTCCTCTCTCCGGGTGGCCCAGATGGCCCTGCCCCCGGGGCCTCAGCTCAAGGAGAGGTCATCACAGGGAGGGGAAGGGCCTCAGGCACTGGGCTGGGCTCTGCGCTCCCAGAGCTCAAGCACAGCCCAACTCCAAAGCCGGTGAAGCCGGCAAGCCTCCCCCTGAGGCCCCTAGAAGAAGAAGGTCCTGAGAATGCACCTCCACAGGACATAGCTATGGCCCCCCAAAACTGTAGACCCGGCCAGCCAGTGGTTGAGGGGACTCTCATCAGTACCCAGTGAGCACCTCTGACCTTGGAGTTCAGGGGTAACAGCTGCTTTAGCTAATTGCTCTTCTCCCTCGTTCTGTGGAATTAGGCAGGATAGAAAGTTACGGCTCCAACTCTGCCATCTTCTGCGGCCTTATCTCTTAAGCAGAGGCCTCTGTGGGAAAACTGTGCCCCGTGCTGTCCCTGCCTAAGTTGATACGAAGGAACCCAGCCACTGTCATGGCAGCCTGATCTGCTGACCAGGGGCGGGGCAGAGGGAGAGACGGTGAGCTCAAAGTAACCAAAGCTGAAATCTCTCAAGAAAAGAGATATCTCCCCATTAGGGCAACAGGTCACCCTTGCAGGCTGACTCCTGCCTTGTTACAGCTGGGAATGCTTTAGAGGTGGAGGGGCAGAATCTGAGAATGGGCTGGAACAGGCTGCAGTTGTAGTTGGAGGAGCTGTTTGTTCTCCAAACGTATCCAGATGTAGCTGTTTGGGGCTAGTTAGATGGAAACATTTGTGAGCTTAATCTTCATGACAGTCTGGTGACATCAAAAGCCAAACCTGGTGCTTTTGGACAGAGAACTGCCCCACGTGGTTTCCAAGGAGCAGCTGGTAGATTCTAACTGCGACGTTTTAGTTAGCAGCCAAGCTTTAACCACTACACTACCCGTTTCCCAAAAAGCTCCAGCATCTGAAAAGAGTGTTCTGGTCCTGAAGACCCCAGAAGACCCTCCCCTTATGCGCTGTCCTGCCCTCACTTGCCTTACCTCATTCTGCACGTGATCCGGAACGGCGGGCGCCTCCTCGCTGGCGCCCTCTGTGGCCCAGGAGAGGGAGTGCACTTTGTAGACGGGCACAGGGAAAGGTGGGGTGGTGTGCCCGCTGGAATCAGCTGTGCTGTCCCCCAAATCCAGCTCACTTTCCAGCTTCCATGGAACACCGCCTTCTGGGAGCGAGGGTTCCTGGGTCTGTGGGCTCTCAGGCCCCGTCCTCTGGTCCACAAGGGTGCCTGGGAACCCCCAGGAAAAGTGCTCTCCAGAAGTGCCAGTCTCAGCGCAAGGGCTCTCCAGGAAGAGGGGGTTGTCGAAGAACAGGCTTTCTTCTTCAGCACCCCACTCAACAGGGGAGGCCCGGGTTGCCTCCCTCGGCCACCCCCCGCTCTCCGGCTCGCTGCTGTCTTCCCCCGAGCCCTCCTCCACAGGTGGGGTGCTTGGACGGAGGCCCAAGTCCCGGGGACTCACTGGGCTGGACGGGAAGTGGTGGAGGTTCACAGGGGTGGCGGGGAGGCAGCATCTCAGCTCAGCCCTGAGCCCTTCTGTTTTCTCCAGCTCCTCCTCCAGGTCAAGGACACACATCTGGGCCTGCAGGATGCCAGCCCAGAACACAACCTGGGCAGAACTGCTCTGGCTCCGCTGGGGGCTCCCCAGAGGTTGGCTATTGCCAGAAGACACAATGGGTGTTGTTCTCTGCCTGTGCTCCCTTTGGGAAGAGCAGCTTTCCAGATGCATGAGCTCTGCATCAGGGCCCTTGGGGACATCTTGTTGCCCGGAATCTGGAGTGTCAAAGGCCCAGGACAGCTCCCCACAAGGTCCAGAAGATTCAGGTAGACTGCTCAGTTCCCTCGAGGGCACTCCTGGGCTGGCTTGCAGGTGGTCTCCCAAATAGATATCGAGAAATTCCGTGGATTTGGGGTGGTCACAGAGTCCCTCGTCACCCATCGTCCACAGAGCCAAAGCTGCGCAGGGGGTCCCCAGAAGTGTCTGCCTTCACAAACCCATTGTGTAGATTATAGGGCGTGCTGGCCAAGGGGGTCACTGGGAATCCATGTTTACCCTGGAAATGCCCAAAGCAAATGAAGTTAGGAGGCCCTCCAAGCACTCGCTCCATGGAGTCCATCTTTTGGCCGGTGAAGCTTAGCTGCAAAGGATAAGCTAGTCAAATCAGACATTTCTCTTGGGAATGTGGATTAGAGAACTGAGAGACTAGGGTGTTGGCAGAAGGAGAAAATGCCTCAAAGCTGTGTGACAGCCTAGGCAAGCCAATGACTACATGCAAATCAAGGTCTGTGGGAGCCAAAAAGACAAATACTAGAAACAAGAAGAATGGCACAGACACACCGGAGAAGCAGGCACGCAGGCAAGAGAGGCTGCATACTGTTCCACTGATGCTTCCCTAGCTGCCATCCAGGGGAACACCCCACTCACACAGCTCCCTCACCTAACTTTATCTTGCACGCAGTAACAGCTGCAGCCTGGCCGGGGGTGGGGAGGGGGCAGGGCCCCAGGAAGGCAAGTCCAGGGCTCACCGAGTAAGGACACTCAGCCCTGTTGCCCTGTCACTGTGCAGACCACTTGCTGCATGAAGAAGAAATTCCTGCCTTCTTGGGAGGTAGGGGCATGCCAGTGACACGGTGCCAGGTCTGCTTGGAGCTCTATCATTGCATCACAACACCTCAGGGCCACTCTGTGCACTGGCCACGCTCTGAGTAGGACTTCATTCGAAATAAACAAGGAACGAGGCAGGTAGTTTCCTCTAAGCACACAGCCTGATATGGACTCACGTCTTCTATGGCTCTCAGAGTAGGGCCAAGAGCGGCCTGCTTCTTCAGAACAATCAGTGTCAGTACGCGGAACTCATAACTCCATCTGTTTCCTTCTTGATGTAGGCTGTCAGAAAGTACAGAGTTAAACCCCTAGGAAGTACACAGGCCCTGAGGTCATGTATTTCCAGTATTAAATATACCCTGGGCTTCATCATATTTTTTTCTTATTTTCTTTTATAGTCTTGGAGGACTACGTGTGTGTGAGAGACAGGGTTCTATCTAAAAGTTTGGGGTAGCAAGGGTAGAACACACACACACAAACACACATACACACAACACACACACAAACTTATAACCACGTGTGATGTGCAGATACTCAAGGCAACAGTCTTTTCCACATGCACAGTTAGCCCAGCCCCACCTGACCCCAACCCATCCAACCACACAACAGCCCTTGGGAGGTAAGCAAGCTCAATGGGTCAGGTGGATCCTGACTCATGGGAATCTGATGTGTTCAAGGGTACAGCTCCTCCATTGAGTTTTCGATGGCTCTAATCTTACAGAAGCAGATAGCCAGTCTTGCCTTCTGCAGCACTGGAAGGTAGATTAGAACTGCCAACCTTTTGGTTCACAGTCAAGTGCTAATCCTCTGTGCCACCCAGGTGCCTAGAGGGTGAGCAAGCACTGTTCTTGTCCTGATGTCACACACAAGGAAGTGAAACCATGAGAATGGCCTAAAACCCACAGGTGGTAAGAGAAGGACCTGGATCTGCCCCTAGACCACCTGACTTCCAGTTTATGGCCCTTCTTGACCCCAGCTTTGGTCAGGCACCTGCAGCAGCCAGATCCCTGCCACAGAGGTGCTGACCTTTAACACGGACAGTGTTGCCCCAACACCAGAGCCCCCTCACCACCTCACCAGCACCACCCCCACTGAGGGGCTGCCACGAGCAGGTTGTGGGAGGACCACGCCCTGTCCTAGCCTGTCAGCCTGACCAGCATACAAAATGACCCAAGGGGATGATTCCTCTGTGCCCCCAGTAAAGAGTGTGCAGCCTGAGTTCAAGTCCTCACCCTCCCACTTCCCAGCTCAGGGAGTGAACCTGGAAATTACTGAGCCTCTCTGACCCTAACTCCAGAGGTGTGCTGCGGGGTTAACTGAGACGAACTGTGTCCTGCATGCAGCCCAGGCCTGACATACTGTTAGACACTCAGCCAACGGTAACCCTCAAATCAAAGTCAGGTAGGTTTGACCTATTGTTTAAAGTCACCTAAAGAGACTGCTTTGCCATGTACCTACTGTCGACAGGGTGCCCAGAAGAAATGAGACAGGACTATGATGAACTGCGGAGTCCCGAGGTAGATGACATGTAATGCTGCAACGCCCTGGGTCCCACATCACCTGCCCCAGGGCTGCCTGGTGGAGAAGAATTGAAGGCAACAAGGACACCTCATCACCCCAGCCTTCTCAATACCAGTGCACACTGCCCTTGTTGTACGTTACCAGTTAATTCTGATGCACAGCGACCCTACAGGACAGAACAGAACTGTCTCCTGGCATTTCCTAGATTTAATCTTTACAGGGGCAGATCCCCAGGGCATTTCTCCTGCAGAGCCACTGGCTAGGTTCAAACTGCCCACCCTTCAGCTCACAGCCAAGTCTCACCCTTTGTGCCTCCAGCCTCCTCAACCAGACCGTACCCAAAAAACCCCTTGCCGTCAAGTTGATTCTGACTCATTGCGACCTCACAGGGCAGAACAGAACCACCCTGTAGAGCACCCAGCGGATCTGCCCTGCTGACTTTTTGATGAGTAGCCATCGCACTTAATCACTGTGACACCAGGGTGTCCCAACCAGTCCATAAAGTTCCAGAAATGACTAGGAAGTTCTCTCCATTAGTAGCTAGGGTGAGAGGTGGGGAGAAGCACCACGTTTTCAGGTCCCCAAGCCCCCACTCCCATGGCCTTTCCAGACCCAATGCCTACTTCACTTTCCCCGTCCCCCCATCCTGCCTATCTGTACCAAGCTATTGCCCTGTGACCCCTTCTCTTTCCCTCACCTCCCCCCAACACACAGCATACCCACACTTCCATACACTGTATCTGAAGGTATGCCCACCTTGGAGCACACTCCTGCAGGCCTCAGGGTCATGTTGTCAGGAACACACCAACTCACGGCTCTCACTAGTGCACTCACCTGACCCAACAGGAAAAAGCCCACCTGTCAATAATGGGTGAGAATGTGGGAGGAGCTAGGGCCAGGACGGAGTTCAGAGTTCAGGGGTCCCTCTTTGCAAATACAAATTTATGGACAAATGTGTATGCATGATACAGGTAAATGTTACTATGCTAGATAATGAATATTGGATTTACCTTCCTGGAAGAAGCCAGGTAGGTGTTCCTTCCTGGGTTCAGAAGGGAGAAAATACAGATAAGCTGCTGAGGTTTCCCAGACACCACCAAGAAGAAAGCAGATTTCTGAGGCCTGAAGAGTCTGTGGAATCCCTGGGTGGTGCAAATGATCAATGCACTGGGCTGCAAACCACAGCCCAAATACCCCATGGTTCCTGCTCATCAGACAGCTGCCCAGACAGAAAGGAGGAAACTTACAGAAATCCATTCAATCATCTTTGTTTTCCTCTTTCATGTAGGGGATGCTCTCTGTTGAAGAGATTTCTGGGCTTTGTTTTCAATTGCTCTTTCCTGAATGGGAACCCTGGAGGTGTTGTGGTTAAGCAGTGGTTGCTTACCAAAAGGTCAGCAATTCGAATCCACCAGACACTCTTTGGAAACTCTATGGGGCAACTCTGTCCTTCAGAGTCACTATGAGTTAGAATCGACTCAACAGCAATGGATTTGTTTTTTGGAACTTTTCCCTGAAGTGGGTGGGGGTAGAGAGTGACAGAAGTTAGGGGAGAAATGTCCTGAAGGGTGAAGTCACTTCTCAAGGCCATCCAGGCAGCCCCTGCAGGCACCTGGGTAAGGGAAGCTGGGTCTGGGAAGGATCAAAGGATGGAGACCAGCCGTATCCTGAAGAGGCAGGCCAGCGACTGGGAAGCAGAGCCTTGGGCTTATGCATCTAGAATTTTCTTGGTTTGCCCGTCCCTACTCCTACTCCCCAGCCCCTGGTGTGTAGTAATATGTCTTTGGAAATTGCCTATCTGTCTCGGGGAGTTCCTGGGTGGCACGAGCAGTAAAGTGCTCTGCTGCTAACCGAAAAGTTGGCAGTTTTGAGTCCACCCAGGGGTGCCTCCTTCCGAAGGTGACCGACCTTTGACTGTCAGCCACTGAAAACCCTGTGGGGTACACCTAGGGGGTGGCCACTAGTGGAGTCTATTGGGCGGGCAACTGGTTATCTGCCTCAGGTGTCAGAAAAGAGAACAGGGCCAGAATGGGCAATAAAAGGGATCTGCCGCACGCCTCACAGTTCTAAGACAACGTGGCCCTTCACTTGTCCACACACCACCAGGACTCCGAGAGTTTAAGCTTAAGCTCTGAGCAGAATGGCACGGCTCTGCATAATTTAGAAAAAGGATCTGTAACTTCAGAAGTGTGTGACGAGTGAAGAGAGTGAGCAGGCAGGGACCTACAGTTGGAGGGAAGCGGTAGAACCACTCCACAGTGGAATCTCCCTGGGGACCCCTTCATCCTGAGCATAGTTGACTACAGGGAATTTTCACCCAGAGGGCGTTTCTTGTGGAGCACACAGGCTGGGCTGAGCTTTGCACCTTAGACGACGGGAGTGAAGGAGCCTTAAAGTGAGGCTTGGAGAACCCAGAAGATACAAGTTTCTCCCAGGTCCACCTCACCCTACCCTGGGGCTTCAGTGCAATTTCTTTTCTATCCATGGGACTAGAAGAAGCCTAGTTGACAGCTGGACTGGACTATTGAGAAATGGAATGGGTTTTTCCCTTGTTTTACCTTACCAGGCCCTTGGGGATGTAGCCTGGTACACTGGCCACCTCGGCAGGGGCAAAGGATGCCCTGAAGAAGGAAGAAGGTAGCCACCTCAGGCGTCCTGTATTCCTCCCCTCCCCCCCCGTAGGGTGATGGTTAAGACATAAACTTGGGGGCTTACAGACTAGACCCCTACCGTGAGTCTACAACTGATAAGCCATGTGACTCTACGTCAAATGTTTAAGCTGCTTCCTTATCTGTAAAAGAAGGAAGTAAAACTGAGTAAAGCTACCTACTGTGCAGGCTGGTTATAAATGGGAATGGGTCTGGGAGCACTAACGCTGAGCTTGGCCTTGGCAGCTGCTCAAAACATAGTGTGTCCTTCTCTGTTTAAATCTGCTGCTTTGCAGGTCAGTTCTGAAATGCCATAATAAGCAAAAGCAAACAGAAAAACACAAAGCCCTCAACAGTTAATACAGACATGGCTATCAGAGAAATGGAAATCAAACAAACCCACAGTGAGATACCATCTCACCCCAGCATTACAATTTAAAAAAAAAAAAAAGAATAGAAAATAACAAATGTTGGAGTGGCTGCAGGGAGACTGGAATTCTTATGCACTGCTGGTGCGAATGCAAAATGTTAGAAGATGGTATGGCACTTCCTTAGAAAGCTAGAACTAGAAATACCAAATGATCCAGCAGTCCTCCTCCTAAGAATATATCCTAGAGAAATAAGAGTCATCACACAAATAGACATATGAACACTCATGTTCACTGCAGCATTATTCACAGTAGCAAAAAGATGGAGACAACCTAGATGCCCAGCCACAGATGAACATATATATACAAACTCTGGTACATACACACAATGGAGTATTATGCAACAATAAAGAACAATGATGACTCTCCAAAGCATCTCACAACATGGATAAATCTGGAGGGCCTTATGCTGAGTGAAATAAGTCCATCACCCAAACCCCTGCTGTCGAGTCAATTCTAATTCACAGCAACCCCTAGGACACAGTAGAACTTCCCTATAGGGTTTCCAAGAGGTGCCTGGTGGCTCTGAACTGCCAACCTTTTGGTAGCAACTGTCCACTACACCACCAGGGTTTCCAAGTCAATCACAAAAGAACAAATGTTGTATGAGACCACTACTATAAAAACGCATGAAAGGGTTTACACACATGGACACACACAAACACAAACACACATACACTACTTTGATGGTCATGAGGGATGGAAGAGGTAGGGATAGAAAAACACTAAATAGACTACAGAAAAGTGGTAAGTTTGGTGAAGGGTAAGACAGTACAAAATACCGTGGATGATGGCACAACTTGTAGAAGGCAAGCTCCTGGATGCTCCATAGGCACTTCCAGCATCCCTGAGGGACATAATTGCTGGGACAGGGCATATGGGGACCATGATCTTGGGGACCATCTAGCTCAACTGGCACAGAATGGTTTATAAAGAAAATGTTCCACATACTACTTTGATGATTAACATCTAGGGTCTTAAGAGCCCGGGAGCAGCCGTCTAAGATACTCCACTGGTCTCCCCCTTTGGAGAGCAAGGGAGAATGACGAAAACTAAAGACACAAGGAAAAGATTAGTTCAGAGGACTAACAAACTACCCACCAGAGGGACTCCAGGGCCTGGCGACCATCACTGACTGCTCTGACAGGGGTCACAACAGAAAGTCTCAGACAGAGCTGGAGAAAAATGCAGAACAAAATTCTAACTCACAAAAAAGAGCAGACTTACGGGCCTGACAGAAACTGGAGATTCTCCAAGAGTATGACCACAGGACATGGTGTTAGTTCAGTAAGGAAGTCACTCTTGAGGTTTACCCTTCAGCCAAAGATTAGACAGGTCCATAAAACAAAATGAGATTCTAGGGGCACGCCAGCCCAAGTGCAAGGACTAGAAGGCAGGAGGGGACAAGACAGCTGGTAATGGGGAGAGTGTTGGCATGTTGTGGGGCTGTTAACCAGTGCCACAAAACAACATGTGTACAAACTGTTTACTAAGAAGCTGATTTGTTCCGTCAACCTTCATCGAAAGCGCAATTACACACACACACAAAAGCCCTCAGTGCCACCTCAGCCTACTGGGGTCCTCAGCTCTCAGCAGAGGCTACCCTTAGCCTTTCATTCTAGAGTGCCTGTGTTTCTGTCTCTGTATTTCGCCTTTCCTCTCGGTGTCTCCTCCACACCCTCTTTAAGTTTCTAGCATTGCTTCCTCTTACCCTTACAATCTTTTCCTTCCCGTGGAAAAATTAAGAAAGCTTCTGGCCTATCGAGGGATACAAGTGGTGGCCACCTGTCCCCACCGAGCCTGGGCAGGAGAGACGGGTCAGATGTGTCAGCTCCTGAGGACCGGAACCACAGGTGGACCAACCGTCCCCAGGCTGGAGTCCCAGGGTAGAAGCTCCTGCCTGAACCTGGGCCCAGAGCACCGTGAGAGAACTGAGTGCAGCAGGCCCCACATCCTGCCCACACCGGAAGAAGTCTTTATGAAAATGTGCAGAGGCCAATGGTGGTGTGCTGTGGAGGGTAAAAGGAGGCAGCAGAGAGGATGAGAGGAGTGACAGCTGCTACCATGAAGCAGAGGCCATCAGGCGGGGTTACCCTCTGTCCTCACCACGTCCCCCTCACCCCTTCCTTGGACCTTTCAGCTTCCTGCCACAGACTGCTCCACAGCCCAGGTTTGAATCCCTATGCTGGGCTCTCTGTCTGCAGGAGAGGGGCAGTGTGATGCTCTGCTGTCCCACGGGGGAGGCAGTCCTGTCTGCAGTTCACTCCTTTAGGCTTGGTGAAGGGACCACAGAGCTAATGACACTCATCATCAGTCGACAGCAAGCTCTCCTACCTAGCATTTCAGCAGAATGACTCCAACTTGGGGAATTCGGATTTCAAGCCCAAGAGCAAGGGGGTGTTTGGGGGCAGAGGGCGAGGATCTGTCCCCCATATGGCTCCCTTCGCCACAAGGACAACGGAAAGGGATGCTCTGGAGGGTGGCATGGGTGCTATTAACGAACACACTGGGACAACATGCTTAGATCAGAGCCATCCAGGCAGACTGGCAAGTGGAGTTCCCTGTGGTTAAACCCAGCGCTGGGTGGAGCCCAAAAGGCAGAGCAACGCTGGGAGCTCCCTAATGACTGAGTCTGGGTCTGACCTAGTCCTACATTAGGGCACCCAAACCGGCCCACCAGCTCCCCACAATCCCTGGCCAGTCCGGGTGAAGGCTCCCTTAGGGCCTCTGTCCATGGAAGCCCCCGTGGGTACACAGCTACAGCAGTCACAAGGGCCCCCAGACCCTTCACCCTTCATGCTGAAGATTCCGGGAAGCCAGAAGGAGGTAAGGGGGCCAAAGCAGGGAATCTCTAAAAGGGCCAGACTGGGAGGGGAAGCAGATGGTGCAGGAGGGGGACAGAGGGAAGGAAAGGGCAGGGCAGGGCAGGGGTTCTAGCAAAAGGCCAGGCACACAGTAGGTGTCTCTGCTCATACTAGGTTACATACACCACCCATAGAGGCTTCGCCACCCTCCTGCCCACCTGCCCCAGCCTCTGCCAACGGCGCCTACACATGGCGCTCCAAAGACAGCTTCCCCGGGTCCCTCCCAGCCCCCACCCCAAACTTACCTCTGAAAAGTCCAAGAAGGGACGAGCTAGCCTGGGTGCCCCAGGAGCAGCCCCTGCTGAAGAGTCTGTCAGCCCCGCGAATGTGGCAGCTGGAGCTTTCGACTTCCGCTACCCCCTCACCACGGTGACACACACACCTCCGCGCTTAGCTGCCTCCCCAGGCTCCTAGCTGCTGTGCACCTCAGACTTCCTGCCCACAAGACAGGAGTGCCCACTCCCAGGCCCAGGCCTCCGGGTCCCCTTCCTCATGCCCCTGCTCCCTGGAGGCCCCCCGCCCTGCTCCGCACCAGGCCCAGAAAGCACCCTCACAGACTGACCTTCCTGCGGAGTCAAAGGCCTAGAGAGAGAAAGGGGAAGGTGCTGGCACCCTGGGCTGTGAGCAGGCTCCACCTCCTTCCTCTCTGTGGTTCTCCTCACTGGGTTTTCATCTCTGCTCCAGCTGCCTGCTCCTTGCAGGGTGCCCTGTAGGAGACAGGGGCCTTCAGGCTGGGCGACTTTTTCTGTTTTCAGCCAAAAGCATTTCCATTTTTGCGGGGCTGTGTCTCGTGTCAGTCATCAGGAGAGCTGAAACATCTGCTGTGTCACTTACAAAGTGTTCACAGTAGCCTCTCAGTCACTCCTGCCTGACTTTAAGACGCATCAGCACACCGTTACACAGATGGGGAAGCAGGCTCAGAGAGGTTCAGGCTCTCACCACTTGGGGTTGCACAACTAGAAGTCACAAAGTGGGCTTACAGGTCACAACCTCTGATCACAAAAAGCAACGGTCATCTGCACCCCATGGCTGGATTCCAGGGGACACTGTTATTGTTCCAATCTACTTCTTCAGCTGTAATGGTCACCTGTTTCTCTGCGAGGAGACAGTGGTACGCCCCAAGTTCTAGTCCACTGCCCAGGAGACTCCACCGTCATTACTAAAGTACTGCACATGTCACAGCTGCAGCGCCTTTAACCCACGCCACCCAGGCCCGTCCTCTTATCTACCATCTTAGTCACTAGTGCTGCTGTCACCGACACACCCCAAGTTGATAGCTTTAACAAACAGAAATTCGTTCTCTCACAGTCTAGGAGGCTAGAAGTCTGAATTCAGGGTGCCAGCTCCAGGAACAAGCCTGGTTCCTCTGTTGGCTCTGGGGGAAGGTCCTTGGCATCAACTGTCCCTGGTCAGGGAGATTCTTAGCACAGGAGTACGTGGTCCAAAGGACGTGCTCTTCTCCTGGCTCTTTTTTCGTGGTGGTATGCTGTCCCTCTGTCTCTCAGCGGGCTCCTCGCTTTCATATCACAACAAATAAATAACTGGCTCAAGATACAGCCTAATCCTGTAGACTGAGTTCTGCCTTCTTAACAGAAATGGCCTCTAGCCCTGCCTCGCTGCTATCACAGAGGAAGGATTTATAATACCCAGGAAAAGTCACACCACAGGACAAAACGGCCAACAATCACACAGTCATGAGAATCATGGCTTACCCAAGTTGACACACATTTTCGGAGGGAACACATTCAATCCACAACAGCTACCTATTGAAAGGTTAGCAGTTCAAATCCACCCAGACATTCCTTGGAAGAAAGGCCAACCATCTACTTCTCAAAGTTCCAACCACTGAAAACCTCACAGAGCACAGTTCTACTCTGTAACTCACGAGTTGGAATTGATGCTCCACCTCATTGCCACTGAGTCGGGTCCAACTCCTGGTGACCCAAGGAAACTAATTTTTTTTTTTAACTCTAGCTGTGCCCTTCTTCCCAAAGTGAGGCACCCTGGGGCCACAGGGACACCCTACTTGAAGTCCACATGTCCCTTTCTAGTGCCCTACAGCGTGCACCTCAAACAATCTGGGTCTGCTTCCAGGGCTCCGGTGGGTGCACTGCCTTGTGGTCTTATCACCGTCAACCTGAGCTGAGAGGACTGGGAGAGAAAAGCGCCCAGGGCTGACCTCTGCCAGCTGAGAGGTCAAACAGAAAAGGTGACGTCTGCAAACGAGTCAGATAAGAGACTATCAAGGAGGTGAGAGCCACGGAGAGAGTGTGGTGTCACAGAAGACAAGAGACATTATTTTAGAAGAAGGAAGTGGTCAGGTCTGTCACATGTCACTGCCAAGTTGAGTCAGGTAAGAGGAGAAAAGTGATGATGAATGAGGGGAGAGCAGTCTGGGCAGAATGAGGGGTTCAGTAGCCGGATAACCATGAGATAAGGATGAATTACGTGAGTGACCTGGAGTCAGCTTCCCTCTTCACCTCCTTGGCTCTGGGCTTTCTCCCTCTAGTCCAGCCTTCTCACCAGCACAGTCCTCGGCACACCTGGCTCCCGATGACCTGGACTGGATGTTGGTCAGGAGGGAGCCAACGCCGTGTCCTCCTCCAGCCTAGGCCCTCTCTGCTCCACCTGACCACCCAGCCCCACACAGTTAGGCATCTTTTAGGCATCTTTATCATCCACTCCACTGTCAAGTTGCCAAGGGCAAGGATCAGGCCATTCATCCATACGTCCACCCCAGCTGTGCAGCAAAGTGCTTACACATCACGGGTCGGTAAGGATTTGTTGAATGAGTCAGCTGCTTATTTCCTCTTCCTTGACAGATTCAAGACAATACCACGGAAAGTGGAATCCGACCCTTCCTTTCCAGTCAGTGGGTCTTGGGTGTATACATTGTGTGTGTGTGTGTGTGTGTGTGTGTGTGTGTGTGTTAGGGGTTGGAGGCGGTATACAGCTGGAGCTAATTCCTGCTTCCACCAAACTTCAAGGAAAACCTCCCAGACCCCCACGGTCTCCAGCTCTCATGTATCTCATACCACCTCTGGCAACTTTCCCAAGATAGCCTGAGCAAACTTCTGAATGGAGGGGTCCCTAGGTACAGGCAGGAAGGGGCTCCATCTCGGGAGAGTGCTGTGACTCGGATGAGGGCAGAGGAAGGGAAGCTGCCTCCTGCGCCTAGAGCCTCTGCAGTACAAGCTTTGATCTTTTTTGTCCAACATCCCTCCCGGGACTCCCTTCCCAGACAAATGTCCCCCTCTCCAGGGCTCAAAAACCCCACTACCTCCAGACACACAGCTTCCTGGCCCGATCACGTGAAGGCAGGCACCACAGCCCACAGGCATGTGGTACCGCCAGGCAGCCCTTCCTGCCTTCTTCAAGGTGAGCTACTTCCTGTTTGCCCACAGAGGAAGCTGTTTGGCACGGGTGGGGAAGTGACTTCTCACGGATGGAGCACAGAAGTGGGATTGGGCCTACCTTCCAGCAGAGGAGCCCTGGGGACTTCAGCACAGAGTTTGCCTCTCCTGGGAGGCCAAAGAGAGACAGAAGGGGACAGCAAAAGAAGGAGAATTAGCACCTGGTTTATAACAACCCTTTACAGAGGGCCCACCAGGGCTGGCACTCACCACATACTTTTCAGGCATTATCTCCAATGCCTACAGGTCTGAGGCATGGCTGGCATATTATTATACACATTCTACAGATGAAGATACAGAGGGTCAGAGTAGTTACTGAGGCTTACATAGGCAGTAAATGGTAGAGCTGAGATTTGAAGCAAGGACTGCTGAACCCCAGCAAATATACTTTCTGCTATAACTCTTGACCTCCACATACTGCAGATACATAAACTGAGGCCAAAGTAGGCCTTCTTTGCAGGCAGTGGTGCTGACAGAGTGAGCCTGACTCATTTTTGCCATCCCAAAGCTTAACCTAAAAACTCTTGAGCTGAAAGGAGCTCACTATCATCCTCCTGAGGTCACTAGCTATAGAACAGGGTGAGAGAGGAGGCCTGAAGTACCTCAGCAACCCCCCAATTTGTATCTGTAAAAGTTCTCTCCTTTATGGAAGCCCGGAGTAAGGCAGTCAAGTGCACCTTTCTCCAGAGAAGGGTTTATTCTGTCCTGACTCGCTTCCTGCACAGACCCAGGCCCTCAGAGAGGAGCAAAACCCACTGCCATCAAGTCGATTCTGACTCATAATGATCTTATAGACAGATTAGAACTGTCGCATAGTTTTCCAAGGAGCACCTGCAAGGATTTAAGCTGACAACCTTTGGGTTAACAGCCACAGCACTTAACCACTACGCCACCAGGGTTTCCTCAGGGGGCACAGACGGAAGAATATCTGCCTCCCTAAACATCCCTCTGCCCAGTGAGACGTTTACAGGCCCGTGGACAGGTGGACTGTGGGCTGCCCCAGGAGCGGAGCCTAGAGTCAGGCTGCTGGGCTGGTGTAAGGCCTCACAATGACTGAGCCCCCGGCAGGAGCCAAAGGCACCAACCTCCCAATGTCTGTGGTCTCTGTTAGAATGGTCCAGAGAAGGCCTCTGGAAGCGGGGCAAAGAGGAAAGGGAACATCTTCATCAGTACAACCATCACCACCTTCCCAACACATACACACACACACACACACACACACAGAGCCAATGCTGCCCTTAGGTTCCTGGAGAAGAAACTCAAGTGATTACAAAAGTACAACACATGCTTCTAACTCTTGAATGTGGCAAGGACACAGTGACCCATGGAGAAAGGCCTTACCCAGCCTGAGATCAGTCCGGTGGAATCACCCTGTGTCCGTAGACAGAGCCCAGGGAGGGCAGCCCGGCCACAGCTCACTGGCTGTCTCTTGCCCCAGCACTAACTGCACCCCAGGCTTTCCGCCTGTCTCTTCCAACTCTGTATTTTAAGAGTTACACTTTCCCTAAAGCTGGACAACAAGGGTCTGTCCCTCCAAGCAACCACTGACTAGTGCTCTACAGTCAGGCACCCATCATCCCCTAGCCCCCTGAGAGCCCCAAAGGCAACCCCCAAACACCTGCTGAAACACACGTGCCTGCAATTATTTATAGTGACCAAAATGTTCACAGCTTCAGTGTCCGCAATAGGGGACTGGATAAATAAAATGTTGTGTAGCTTTTGGGGCTACATAGGCAGTGTAGCAATCAACTACCAGCCGAAATGGTGGGGGTTTGACCGATCTAGAGGTATCTCAGAGGACAGGCCTGGCGGACTATTTCCAAAAGGTCACAGTCTTGAAGCCCCTATGACACACAGTTGTCTTCTGTACACATGGGCTGCCACGGGTTGGAGTTGTCTCAGTGGTAACTAACAACAAGGCAACCTTCACAGTGCTCATTTTTGAAGAATACTTCATGAAGTGCAAAGATGCTCACAGAATATCATTAAGTAAAGAAACACATCACAGTATATATTCAATCTAATGTCAATTAAAAAAAAAAATTATGTCTCTGGGCAGTAAAACACCAAACCATTGAGAGTGGCTGAGGGTGGCAGTAGTTCACATGATTTTGATGTCTTTATGCTTTTTTGCTGCATACTTTAATTTTCAAAAGTAACTATGTATCGTGTTTATCATCAGCAAAATTAATAAAGCTATTAAAATTGAATTTGTTGCATTAAATGTGAATGATTCAGAAAAGGATCACAACACAGGGTCCTGGACAAACCTGGAGAAAAATCTAGAACAACATTCTATCTCATAAAGAAAGATCAGACTTGCTGGTCTGACAGAGACTGGAAAAACCCTGAGAATGTGGCCCTGGGACACTCTTCCAGCTCAGTAACGAAGTCACTCCTGAAGTTCACCCTTTAGTCAAAGATTAGACAGATCCATAAAACAAAATGAGATTTACACACCAGCCCAAGGGCAGGCATTAGAAGGCGGCAGGGGACAGGAAAGCTGGTAATAAGGAACCTGAGTTTGAGATGGGATAGTGTTGACTTGGGGTTGTTAGCTAGCGTCATAAAACAGTAGGTGTACTAACTGTTTAATGAGAAACTGCTTTGTTCCGTGAGGCTTTATCTAAAGTACAATTTTTTAAAAAAGGAAAAATAAATAAATATGGATGAACTTCTCTGCTCACTTTAAACACTGTGTGGTCCGTGGCCAAGCTGTCCCATATACTGCCCATGGACAGTAAGGGATTGGGAGGATCTGAGCAGGTGTTCATTGTTCTTGACTCTTCTTTGTCACCATCCCTCAGGTGGCTGCCCATGTGACCTCCCTAAGGTAGGGCTGGGAGACTTACATGCCCCAAATTCCTCCTCCAGGAATCCATAAATCTAAGGCTCCAATGCCTAAGAGGGTGTGCAGCACACATAGTGAACATTTTTGGTAGTTAAGCATTTACTTAAATGTACATTAGGGAAATGTGTAATCACCATAGCAAATCTGAGATGTCAAATATGTTATGGCATAGGACCACGCTAAAGCAGACAATGCATGCTTTAAGAATGTTTTGTTGTTGTTTTCCAAGTGTGTGAATTCAAAGAAAAATACTAAATAAAAGCATAGGTGGAAAAATCTCATGCCAAAAACTCATAATAAATCAAACCCACTGGTGTCGAGTCCACTCTGATTTATACTGACCCCAAAGGACAGAGTGGGAATGCTTCAAAGAGTTTCCAGGATTTCTGTAAATCTTTATGGAAGCAGATCACCCCATCTTTCTCCCACAGAGTGGCTGGTAGGTTTGAACACATAAGCTTTTGGTTAGCAGCTAAGTGTTTTAACCACTATGCCACCAGGGCTCCTAAAAATATCATACACTGCCATCCAGTTGGGGCTAACTGATAGCGACCCTAGAGCTCAGAGTAGAACAGCCCCATAAGAATATGTAAATGGACAAAAACTTCCTACAGCCAGATCGGACCTTTCCAGCCCTTGCTCCTTTGGAGAAAGAATTGGAAGTCTTTTAATGCTAATTACTGGCCATGATTCACAACTAACCCATGAATAGGAATTTAAGCACCCAATTAGAAGGAAGGTAAGGCTTTCTGTCATAACGGGAGAACAGGCATGCCTAGAACAAGTAAAACCCAACAAACAAACAAACAAAAAGCCCCAAACATGTTTCCCTGGAGTTGATTCTGACTCACAGTGACCCTACAGGACAGAAGAGAATTGCCCCCACTGGATTTCCAAGTAGCAGCCTGTAGATTTGAACTGCCAACCTTTTAGCTAGCAGCCAAACACTTAACCACAAGGCAAAAGAGGCAGATAAAACCCAGAGAAGGCATTTCTCAAGGCCACCCCCATGGACCCCTGGGGGTGCCCATTCTTAAGCCCCCCCTGTGGTGACTAGTAGTCTCTAGGGCACAGAAGCAGCATACACACCTGGTGCCTCCTCAACTCTCTGGGGCCATTTCCTTCCTCTCTGTTTCAGCTGTGTCTCTCCACCACCCAAACAAGTACCTAGAACTGCGGCTAATGGTGTCCTCCAGGAAGCCAGGGACCAATCTCAGGTGTTTTTGCACACAACCTGCCCAGGTTCCACATGGGGACAGGGTTCCCAGGAGAGAATGCTGAACTAAGGCCACCTAGCCCGGAAATATTCCGACAGAGGACCCAGTTCAAAACTGCGCCCATGTCTCCTTGGCTGACTGCACCTGTCTATCTGCTTGTCCCTCTACACCTGACCTGGCTCCGTTCTGGGGGCCTCCCCTACCCTTCACTCTCTCTGGGTGAGCTCATTCATTCTTACTCCTTTACTGCCCACCGACTGTCTAACCAGGTGCCACTGAGCCAACACCATGTGTGTCAAAGTAAAACTGTGTCTCATAAAGTTTCCAACAGCTGGTTTTTCAGAAGTGGATTGCCAGGCCTTTCTTCTGAGGCACCTCTGGGTAGACTCACGTCTCCATTACTTTCCTCAGCAGCTGAGCACATTAACTGTTACTTGCTGGAGGTTTACTTACCCTCTCCAGCTCAGTCCTATCTGCCTATGGTGCCCCCTAGAGGGACATGCAGCAAGTTGCAGGCTCAGCTTGCGCTCCCCTATCCAAAGGCACTCTCCTCAGTCTACTCCTCCCACCCCGGCTCCTCCTGTGTCCCCTCTATGCCCTAGTCTGCTCCTCCTGTGTCCCCTCTGTGCCCTCGCCCGCTCCTCCTGTGTCCCCTCTGTGCCCTCGCCCGCTCCTCCTGTGTCCCCTCTGTGCCCTCGCCCGCTCCTCCTGTGTCCCCTCTGTGCCCTCGCCCGCTCCTCCTGTGTCCCCTCTGTGCCCTCGCCCGCTCCTCCTGTGTCCCCTCTGTGCCCTCGCCCGCTCCTCCTGTGTCCCCTCTGTGCCCTCGCCCGCTCCTCCTGTGTCCCCTCTGTGCCCTCGCCCGCTCCTCCTGTGTCCCCTCTGTGCCCTCGCCCGCTCCTCCTGTGTCCCCTCTGTGCCCTCGCCCGCTCCTCCTGTGTCCCCTCTGTGCCCTCGCCCGCTCCTCCTGTGTCCCCTCTGTGCCCTCGCCCGCTCCTCCTGTGTCCCCTCTGTGCCCTCGCCCGCTCCTCCTGTGTCCCCTCTGTGCCCTCGCCCGCTCCTCCTGTGTCCCCTCTGTGCCCTCGCCCGCTCCTCCTGTGTCCCCTCTGTGCCCTCGCCCGCTCCTCCTGTGTCCCCTCTGTGCCCTCGCCTGCTCCTCCTGTGTCCCCTCTGTGCCCTCGCCCGCTCCTCCTGTGTCCCCTCTATGCCCTCGCCGGCTCCTCCTGTGTCTGTCCAGTCTATACTTTCCCCTGTTCCGCCTTTGTCCTGTCTCAACGACTGGCAACACATCTGCCCAGCATTCCACATTAGCAGCCTTTGTATGGCCTGGACCCCTATCCCTTGTGGCTCCACAGCCAGGCCAGCCCTCACAGAGCCTTGTCCCCTGTCACCTGGAGAACTTCAGGGACTGCCAGGCTCTCAGCGCTCACAGCATCACTCCGCCTACCTTGATCTCCTCCGTGAGATCACGCCTGCCCTGAAAATCTTGCTGACCGTGCTCCCTGCTCCCTCTGGGAAAGTCCAAACACTGGTGTTAGACCTCCTCAGCCTCTCCAACGACCACACGCCAGCGCACTAAACTTCAGGCCCAGCAGGTCACCCACGAAATATCCCTATTACTTTCACAGGTCGGCCTTCTCCTCGTGCTGGTCTCTCACTGACCTCTGGCCTCCCTTTCCCCTTTCCTGTCTCTCAGAATCCTATTTGTCCTTCAAGGCTCACCCCTATAAAGCTCATTCCTCCACTGTCAGTGTTTCTTGATCAGTCCAAATTCGAACTGTGGACCACCATGCAGGAGTTGGAACAGTGAACCTGAGGTTACATACGGCAACAGACAGACCTCTGAAAAGCAAAGCACCAGGTTTGAAAAAAAAAAGATCACGATGTATGACACAACATTAATAATGGTAAGTTTCACAGGCACTCATATATAAATCAGTATCATATAGTGTTCTAAAATGCATATAGGTCTGAGGATACCATTACACACATCAGAGAGGCTGCTGTCCATGAAGCAGGGGAAGGGAACAGGTATGAGGCTAGGCAATGGGATCAGGATGAGGATGAAGAGGAAAACATAATAAGGTCCATTATAATTCAATAAACAAGACCAAAAGTGCAACTTAAAACAGAGGCAAGGATCAACAATCCACAGAAAAAGACCAGTAGCTCAAAACAAATACAAGACTTCGACGGCACTTCGCTTAGCATAAGGAAATAGCCATAAAAAGTGCAACATGATGACATTTTTTATCTATCAAACTGGCAAAACAGAAAGTTGCCAGCACAGTAGGTTGGCGGGGCTGTGTGGAACAAGGGACCTCGTAAGTATAAAGCCACTGTAGTACAAGGTCACTGTGAGTCAGAATTGACTTGATGGCAGTGGGTTTGTTTTGGTTTTTTAAGTATAAACCCCAACTGTATCTTTGGAAGACAGGCTATTATCTGTTATCATCAAAAATCTAAAATGCACATAACTTTTGATCAGTAATTCCACCTGTATGAGTATCTCCTACCGAAATGGTCACAGAGAGAAGTCAGAGAACACGTAAGTATGCTAAATACGTTATTGTCTGTCACAGCAAAGAACAAACTCACCCAAATGGGGAAACCAGCCTCCAGGTCCAGCGACAGGCCCAGGCTACAGGGTACGTCCACTCAGTGAGATATGATACAGTTTAAAAAGAATGAAGTTGACTTACATGCCCTAAATCAGAATGACTGACAAGTATGCTAAGTTTTTTTTTTTTTTAAAGTATAGACCCAAGTATCATTTTCTACTATTTGACGGAAAAAAACAGAGGAAAGAGAAGGTGCCCATATATATAAGTTAGTTCACAAATAGCATGTATCTCTCTGGAAGATGTCACATGAAATCACCTCTGAGAAGAATGGGGGCCCAGGACAGGAGAAGCTGGGAAGATTTTCCACTATGCACCTTCAGACTGTTTGAATTAACATTTTTTGAAAGATTTGCAGCGTGTGCAAATATCACCTTTGAAAACAACTTAAAAATAATTTTTAATGTGCACGACCTTAAGAACATCTCTTAGAAGAAGAAGAGGAGCTCATAAAGACCCTGCTGTCTTCTCTTACCACTTAGCGGCATCACTTGGAGGAGTTATGGGATGCAGACTACACCAGGTAACACTGTCGGACAGGTCACACCAAAAGTATGTGTTATGCAGTGTTTCAGTACAGATTTACTATCTTTTAATAAAGATATCCCTGTGGTTGGTTACAACAACAAAAATAGTTTTTGTAAGCCCAGCTTACACATACTGATGAACCCACAAAGCTAAAACTGGAAGCTAATTTACTCTTCGAATCTTCTAAGTTGCTCCAGTCAGAGTCTCATTATTACCCAAGTACAATGATGCCTGAAATCAATCACATGGTTTCATCTGCCCACGCCACAAGCTAATTTAATTGCTGCCAGTGTTCTTAGGGCTGCTGATTTTGTCAAATTTCTAGTGTTTTTGCTACAATCCTGTGTAATTAACAAGGAGGGGTTGACATCAACCCTAGTGACGTCACTGCAAACACCGCCTGAGGCCATGCACTACAGAATCCGGCTCCATGCAAACATCCGTCAGCCAGATCAACTCTTTCTCTCTCTCTGTCAGCCTTGTGCCTTCTGGAATCTCAGGAGGGACATATCTCACCTTGCTCCTTTAGAGAAGTGCCTGAGTTTATTCCTATTCTCTCTCCCGGATCTTATGAATGAAAATCAAGGGGACAAAATGGAATGTCAACCTCTTCTGTGTCCTTCCAGGCCACCACTCAACTCCTGGCCAAACTACAATGGCACTCATGCCTCCCAGGCTGGGCCTGAAGAGGGGAAGCTGCAAGCAAAGGGTTGTTACAAGAGAAGCCCGGCATTCAGTGTCAGGGACATCCCCCAGAGGCATCTGGGGCACAGTGACAGCTGAGAGGCCACAACATCCAGCAGAGCACTAGGCCCTGTACACAAGGCTGGGGTTCCATACTGGGGTAAAATCACTGGAAACTGACCCACTGACCTAGGCCTGTCACCATCAGCCTGCACAAAGCCTCACCCTGGCCTGGGACCAGGATTTTTGGGAATAAATGACACTGCCACGACTACTTCATAAACACACTCATTTCATTCACCAGCCTCCATGATTCTCCAAATGCCAGGGAGTAGACAGAACTCAGTTTACATAAGCAGAGTCTCTTACCAGTTTGGGCCTGAGTTTGGACCTGGGACTTTTCTGCAGCACAGTGGTTAAGGGCACTTGGCTCTAAAACTAGACCCCTGAGGTTAATCCTGATTCTTGATCTACTAGCCGAGCAACCTTGGACAGCTTTCTTGCTGTCTCTGGGCTAGTCTTCTTCTGTGAAATCAGACAGTATACGCCTCATGGAGCTGCTGTGATGGCTACTTCTGCTATTACTTGCTCCGAAGTAGCAACCTAAAGGTCGGCAGTCCCAATCCACCAGGCACTCCTTGGAAACTCTATGGGGCAGTTCTACTCTGCCCTATAGAGTTGTTATGAATCAGAATTGACTCTATGGCAGTAGGTTTGGTTTAGATTTTAAGGGGTTCAAAAAAGGGCCTGGTGTGTGGTAAATGCTTAATGAGTGTCAGTTAGCATATACTCTTCTGTTTTATTAAGCCTACTAATGACATCCTGGAAACCCTGGTGGCATAGCGGTGAAGTGTTACAGCTGCTAACCAAGAGGTTGACACCAGGTGCTCTGTGGAAACTCTAGGGGGCAGTTCTACTCTGACCTGTCGTGTTGCTATGAGTCAGAACCGACTCAATGGCACATAACAACAACATCATAGAAAACCCTAGCTCTTCCAGTTAAGGGCCAATTTCTCTTATTTGTTTCACTGTCACATCTATGACCCTGGTTGGTTTGTTTGCTTGCTTGTTTATTTGTTCGACAGGACTTATCAATCTCTGAAATAGTGTGACCCACTCAGTTACTTGTTTATTTTCTCTCTTATAATGCTGTAAAGGAACACAGCATTAGTCTCACTGTCTGCATACCTGATTCCTAACTGGGTAGCTGTTCACATCCACCAGGTGCTTCTTGGAAACTCTAGGGGGAGCTTCTACTCCGACTGACAGGGTCTCTGTGAGTCGGAACCAACTTGAAGGCACCTAACAACACCAACAATGACATCATGTAATTAGTTTAAGGATGAAAGAATAAGATTGTTGGAACTTCCCTAAGTGGCAACCTTTCCTTCCCAGTTGTCAGTGTCCATTTCGAAAAGCCTGGGGTCTGGCTCCCACATTAGTGCGACATCTGACGAGACACTGTACGTGGATTACAAAGCAAAGGATACTTCCCCTGCCAAGAAACACGTTCATTTCGTCTCTGATCACCTCTCTGCCTGCTCAGAGTAACCACCAGGTGGTCTAACACTGAGTTCCCTTGGGAGCCATGAGTACCTCCTTCCCTGGGGGGCTCTGGTCATCAGGCTGAGCCCCACCCCTGTCATCTCCTTTAACAAGAGCCTCTAAGACACCTGCTCACCTCCAAAGACACACTGGCCTCCTCTAGTGCCTAGCACAGCCAGCGCACACATGCCTCCCTGATGCCTCAGGGGCCTTACCATCTGCTGACCCTTGGGCCTGGAATGCTTTCCCCCAGATAATCACAGGGCTGTGTTCTGTCTTCAGTCAGGTCTTTGCTCAGATTTCATCTCTTTTGCAAGGTCCTGTCCTGGACACTCTATCAAACACTGGAGTCCTCATTGTCTCATCCCTTAAATTGTTGTTCTGTTGTCCCTGTTTCCTGCCAAAAAATAAGCCCATAGGAGGGAAGGGCAGTCTTGGTCTCTGACGTAGCCTTAACATGTGGAACACTGCCTAGCGCACATAAGCCCTTAATAAGTATTTGCTGCTGAATGAATGAACAAGTAAATGAATGAAAAACAGCATGACTTCGCAAGAGGCTTCACTTTCTGTCTCCAAGTCTCTCAACAAGAAATACCCTCCTAGGGCATCTGAGAGCAATGAAAAGCTTCCTGTGCCCAAATCCATGCTTTCCCCAGGGTGACAGAGACCTTCAATCCAGAGCCCCAGATCTTTGGTACCTGAAGATGGCACCGTTTCCTGCCCTCACTTTAAACAATTAACTTGCCGGCTCTTCTAGCTACAGCCCAGTTTCTCTTATTTGTTTCACTGTCACGTCTATGACCCTGGTTGGTTTGCTTGCTTATTTGTTTGACGGGACTTAACAATCTCTGAAATAGTGTGACCCATTGGGTTACTTGTTTATTTTCTCTCTTATACTGCTGTAAAGGGGCACAGTATTATTCCCACTGTCTGCATATTTAGTTCCTAATTGGCACTTACTACTTACATGCTGAATGAATGAATGACTGATTCATCTTCATACCTTCCACACAGAGGAAATACTTGAGAGCACTGTCCAGCCTGAGGTCCTCTCCCTAACTCAGAGAGGCCTATGACATCTAATTACTTGCTAATTATATTCCATCAGCTCTGGGACTGGGGAGAAGCCAGACTAATGAGATCCAGGAGCAGGAGATGCCCTGGGTTGCCCAGGCCTTCCCTGCAACCTGGCCTGCTGACCTAAACCTGCAGACACCTGCACACAGAGACATGGCTGACTGCCCCGACAGCAGCAGCCAAGTCCTTCCTGCAGACTGGAAAAAAACTTGGAAAGCACTCACCCCTTGGCTCCACCGTCCTAAGGAAGGTCAACCCAGACTCAGTTCTACAGTCATAAGGACCTCAGAGGAGATGTGAGTTCCTCTGACACCCAGACACTGTTTAAATCCCGCTGGTGCTTCCTGGTACAGGCCAGAACACCAGGAAGGGACAGGGAGAAGGGCAGACATCTAGGGGCAGGGCAGGCCTGGGTTCTGCTCCATCCCGGTGAACTCCTGAGTCAACTCCGACCAGCAACTGCTCAGGGGAAGGAAGGCCTGGCCCTGGGCAGGGGCGCGCCTGGGACCAGCCACACACAGTGGTACAGAGCAATAGTGGACCAGGGACAAAGCCCTCCGTGTCCCTGGGGTCCTGACACTGCATGTCTTTAAGTCCTCCTGCTCTCCCGTCGGGCTTGGAACCCAGACTCACTCAGCCCAGAAGGAGGAGCCTGCAGAGTTGCTGCTCCCCAGGTCCCCCCACCCCCACCCCGACCCAGACTCTGGCGGTGGGGTGCAGCCGAGCCGGACTGCAGAGGCACACCGGTTGGGCCTGGATAGAGGGTGCTTACAACCCAGGAAGGCTTGCCTGGATCCCGACCCTCGGCAGCTGCTCCCCGCACTCCAGGCTCTCTCCCTACAGCGTCCCAGCCGGACGGCCGCTCCTCAGTCCAGACGCCACGCACAGCAAAAGTAGAGGGCGGTGGTGGGGACGCCGCCCGGCGGCCCTCCCCGCGTGTCCTTACCCCTCTCCCGCCGGTCTCCTGCTCCGGCCTCCCGCCGGCCCGGACGCCCCATAGCTCGGCGCCCGGGCGCGGGCCGAGGACAGCGGGCGCGGCGGCGCGGCGGCGACGCGGGGGGCTGGGCCTGCCCGGCTCGGAGCGCTCTCGGGAGCGGCTCGGGTTTCCCGCCGGGGGACAGCGGCCAGCGGGCCGAGCAGCGCGGCGGCGCGACGCGGGGACGCGGCGGGGGGTGCAAAGCGGTCCGACTGGTCTGACGGCGGCAGCGGCGGCGGGGCCCCGCGGGGCCGCCGGGCAGGGCTGGGTGCCTGCTGCGCGCCCGCGCGGCGCTGCCGGAGCAGCTCTTTCGGGGAGCGGCTGCCGCTCTGCAGCCCCTCGGGTGTATGTCCCCTGCATGTAAAGCGGAAACCAAGACCAGACCCCAGCACAGTAGCAATTTCGAGTTTCTACAAGCCCATTATTTATTTATACCTGTTTGTGGGGGACAGGAAGCCAAGTGCATGATCTGAGTTAAGAATTTCAGCTGGCTGTGACTTTTCACTTACTGTGAACTTGAGCTAGCTGGTGTGGGAATTTGTGGCATTGTGGGAAATAGTTGTGTCTTGAATCCCCGGAGCTAGATTGACATTGGCAAGAAGCTTTTATTTATTTATTCATTTTTCAATTTCCTACTTGATACCACTATCCAGTCTCTATGTCAGTAACTATGTAAGGCAGACTGTAGAAAATCTGACTTAGGTGGTCTGTTTCTAATATAGAGTGATATTTTAGCTCTCCTCGAGATTGGTAGGAAACCTTAGTGGCGCAGTGGTTAAGTGCTACTGCTGCTACCCAAAAGGTCGTCAGTTTGAACAGGCCAGGCACTCCTTGGAAACTCTATGAGGCAGTTCTGCTGTGTCCTATAGGGTTGCTGAGATTCAATCAGTTCCAAGGCCATAGGTTTGCTTTTGTTTGTTTGTTTTGCTTTAGAGACTGGCCAAGTCCCTGGGTGGCACAGATGATTAAGAGCTTGGCTACTAACTCAAACTAAAGCTTGGGATTTCAAATCCACCCAGAGGTACAGGAGAAAACAAGCCTGGTGATCTGTTTCTGAAAGGTCACGGCCTTAAAAACTCTATGGAGAGGTCCTACTCTGCGCATATGGGGTTACTGTGAGTGGGAATCAACTCAACCTTACTAACAACAACAGAGATCTACAACCTGTAGCAGATTGTTGATCTGATGCTCCCTAAACCTCTTCCTGCTGGGCTGTAAAGCAACAGCCACCACATCTAATATTTACTGAGTGCTAACTATGTGCTGGAAATAAGCTCTCTACTTCACTGCATGTATTTAATCTTCACAACAGTGCTAGCAGGTAGCAAGCTTTATTCTCCCCCTTTTTACATGAGGAGGAGATAGAGGCATCGATTGATGAGTTAAGGTTACAAAAGGCACACTGTCAGGTAGCCTGGACCCAGAGGAACGCTCTAAATCACCAAGCAACACGGCTGCTTTATCTGTTTCAGATGGGACACTGATGCTAGGTCAGCCATCCTCTAATTTATTACTGCATTTTTTCACTGTATAAACATGCATTGAGCATCTGGTATCTGTATGCTAGGTGCTGGGTAGACATTATGGGATAGACAGATGAACTAAACACGACGACAGTTTGCACCCTCACAAGAGATATAAGTAATAGTGCGATGAATACTGGTAAATAGGGGATAGGAAACCCCCTGAAAGGGGAAACTCTGCAAAGGAAGGAGCCAGAAAAGGCAAAAGCCAGCATCAGTATACAGACTCCCTTCAAGTCCTTAGCTGAGCCCTGAATAAACATGTATAGGGCAAATACTCAAATAGTCCAAAGAAAACATCAGCTGAGCAGAAACATTGCTTCTGGGGGATTTGGAATTTAAGTCCTGCCATCTTAGAGGGAAAACACCCTAGGCTTTCCATTGAAGCTCTGGAATGGCCACAGTGAACAAGTCAAGACTATATCCCAGAACTCAGGTACTTGTCACAGGATTAGCACAAAACCAATAGAAACACATCCAAAATCTAAAAACAAGCCTCCACAAAAACAAAATTATTTTCTAGTGATTTAACTTCTAGAACAAATTCCTTTGAAGAAGAAAGCAGGATTCAAAGCTGTCTTAGTGATCTGGTGCTACTTTAATAGAAATACCACAAGCGAGTGGCTTTGAAAAGATTAACTTTATTTGTCACAGTCCGATAAGCTAACAGTCCAAATCCAGGACATCAGCTTCAAGGGAAGGCTTTCTTTGGCAGCTCTGGAGGAAGGTCCTTGTTGTCACTCTTCCCCTGAACTGGAAGTTTCTGATGTGTAAGGATCCTGGTCCTTTCCAAAGGACACACCCTGCTGCAGACACTGCTTCTTGACGGTATGAGATGCCAACTTTCTGCTTGCCTCCCCTTCCTTATATCCCAAGAGGCTGTCCCAAAACACAATACAATCCCCGCATTAAGTCTTGCCCCACCAATTCAACTGCTGCTCATCTTCCTCCATTAACATCACAGAGGCAGCATTTACAGCATAAAAGAACATCATACAGTACCAGGAATCATGGCCTAGCCAAATTTCTGCACATTTTGGGGGGAACACAATTCAATCCATGACATCCACCATAGAACAAAAAAATTATTAAAAAAGCAAAGAAAAAAACTGGTCAACTGAAACAGCGTCGTATCAACCCACCAAAAATCAAATCACTGCCATTGAATCAGTTCTGACACATGGCAAACCTACCAGATGTTGGAACTAATGGATAAGAAATTTAAAAAAACCTATGATAAAGATGCTAAGGGACATACAGGGGGGAAAAATATCCAGTATGTGAAGAGACCAGGAATTTCACTTAAGAAAAAAGGAAAAAAAAAAGAAACAAGTAGAATGAAACAAAAACACTACCGTTGAGTCACAGTGAAGGAGAAATGTTTATCTGTATAGAATATAAGACAAATGAAGAAACACCTCAATTTCAAGATGGGCAGTTCTGCCAACAATTCCTATGCAAGATCTGGGTCTCCTAATATTGTAACATACCCCACTGTGCATATAAGTAATGTCTGGCCCTCCTCACATCTTCCTGTGGGAATTGGGTCAAGGAGCTTTTGCTGTTGCTGTGAATAACATACTGTTTCTTATCTTCTGCCAGAATCTATGAAATTGAAAGCAAAAAAATTCTTTTAGTTACTGATGTAAAAGAGAAAATCTCAAAAGCAACCAGAGAAAAAAATTCACATTGGATTTACGAAAGACAGCTAACTTCTGATCACAAGCAGTGTAAGCCAGAAGGCAATTGAACACCATCTTTAAATCCTGAAAGAATGTAAAAGCTATCAACTTACAGCTCTATATCAAGTAAAATGTAAGTCAACACTGCAGACAAAGAATGGACTGGATTTGGGGACACAGTGTGAACATGTGATGTGTGTACTTTTTTAGTTTTAAATATATATAGGAGGCTGTGCTACTATTTCTTTCTAGAGGGGAGTGGAGGGGACAGGTGTTCATTGGAAGGATACTAATAGTAACAAGTGAAAAGAAGGACTGTGCTGTCAGAGAGTGAGAAGAGCAGAAACAGTTGTAGAGAGGCTAGCATGCAAAATTGACTTGGATTTTATACTCATGCATAATAAAAAAAGAATCATTTAAAAATATATATTTTTAAATAAGAAGGCAAAGTAAAGGTATTTTTGAGTAAACAAAATCTGAGGATATGATAAGTTTTTTTAAAAAAAAATCAAGGTAAAGAGTGTTATGCCAGATAAACATGACAATCTACAGGAAGGAAGGAAGAGCATTGGAAATGATGAGTATATGGTTAAATATAAAAGATTGTTTTTTCTTAATTATGTAAAGTCAGTTTGCTATTTAAGGTAAAAATAATAACCTTGAAGGATTTAAAACACATGTAGGAGTAAAGTATATTAAAAGAAAAGTACAAGAGAGGAAGATAACTGGAAGTAAACCGTTGTTTCTTTCCTTATGGATGAGATTTTTATGTTAGTTCAGAGTAAAATCTAGCAGAAGATACAAGAATAATTATTAAAATTAACCCAAAAGAGTTCAGGAAAGTAAGACAATGTAAAAAGTAAGCAACAGAGAGACTTCATATAAAACAAACAGCATTTGAAAAAACTTGCCAATACTTGCATTAAATACCTCAATTAAAAGACAGAGCTTGTCAAACTAAGAAAACAAAGTCCAACTGTATTGTGTTTGCAAGAGACATGCTTTAAATATAAAAACACAAAAGAATGGAAAAAGTATACCATGTAATATTAATTTTAGACAAAATTTAATACAGGGTTATTACAAGCAATGGCGGTGGTTCTATAATGACAAAGAATCGATTTATCAAGAAGATATAACAGTCTGAATGTAATCAACCTAATAACAATTTCCATATACATCAAATAGAAAGTGATAGACTCGAAGGAAGAAATAGAAAATCCACAAGAGTTGTACATTTTAACATCTCTTTCAATATTTAATAAAGCAAGCACACAAAATATCAGTAGGGAGACAGAAGATTTGAACAATATTATCCTTAAACTTGACCAAATTGACATAAATATTTATATCATTGACAGTAACATGCATATTCTTCTCAAGTGCACGTGGACTATTTACCAAGACTGACCATATGCTAATGGTCGGTGTTAGGCTGAATGGATTGAAATCATACAGATCATACTGTCTAACACAATGAAGTTCAGTTAAAAACAAATAATAGTCTATCTAAAAGATATCCAAATATTTGGAAGTCAAACAATACACTGCTAAATAACACATGTATCAAAGAAAGAACCACAGGGAAATGAGAAAATGCTTCAAACTAAAATGATGTAAAGATAGACCAACAGATCAATGTAACCGAATTAGTGTGTCCAAATACAGGTCTATACATAGACAATCAGCATCTTGTAACAAAGATGGCCAGGTTGTTTGGTGGAAAAAGGAAAGTTTTTCAACAAATGGTACTGGAACAACTACAAATCTACATGGCAAAAGAAAAGGGTAGGGGGAGAAGCCTTGGGGCTTATTTTTAGAATATACAAAGAAGTGCTGCAACTTAGTAAGACAACCAATTGAAAATGAGTAAAGGAAAGGCAGTGCTGAATGAGGATGAAACATGCACAGCTGAACAAAGGGGAACAGTGTCACAAGAAAGGACTTGCTGGGGAAAAGCATATGTGAATAACTATAGGAGTGTGAATAACTATAGGTATTTGTATATACATGTTTCACATGAGGGCACAGTTATGGATATTTTCTAGAACAATCAAATACTCCACAAGACTGGCCTACTGTGTCTGAGGGCTTAGGACCATAGTTCCATGGGGCAGCTCAGTCAACTGGCGTAACATAATGTAATCCACAAAGACAGTGTTCTACATCCTAATTTGGTGAGTAGTGTGTGGGTTTTTTAAAGCTTGCAAGAAGCCATCTAAGATACAGTTATTTGTCTCTACTCATCTGGAGCAAAAGAGAAAGAAGGAAACCAAAGACTCCAAGAAGAAACTAGTCTACAGAACCGGTAATCTACGTACATACCCCCTACCTTGAGACCAGAAGAACTGCCAATACCAGTCATTCCAGTTAGGGACTCAATAGATGGTCTTGGACAGAATGGAAGAAAAACAAAGAACAAAATCCAAATTCCTAAAAAGACCAGACTTACCTGATCAGTAGAGCCTAGATAAACTCCTGAGAGTGTCACCCTGACATCTTTAAACATGGAATTCATACTACTCCCAGAAGTCACTTTTCAAATGATTGATTGACCCACAAAGTAAGAATCACCCGTGAGTACTGTATTCCTCAAAATAATCATACAGATGAAATCAACTCGTTAGTATTTACCTTAGACCAAAGATGAGATGGCAAGGAGGGATATGGAAGCTAGTAATGGAAACAGGACAACCAAAGTGGAAATAATGAGAATGCTGAATGGGATCTCGAAAGCTTGCAAGTGGCTTTCTAAGGTACACTTGCTGGAGTATATTGATCTCTGCTTGTTTAGAGCAAATGAGAAAGAAGGACACCAAATATTCTGAGAAGAAACTATGGGACTAATAGTCTACATGAACCATGGCCTTGTCTAACTCGAGACCAGAAGAACCAGATGATGCCCAGTGGCTACCATTACTAAACATTCAAATCAGGATCACAATAGATGGACCCTAACAGAATGGGAGAGAAATATAGAACAGAACCCCAAATTCCTAAAAAAAAGAAGAAGAAGAAGAAAGAACCAAACCTACTGGCCTGGTTGAGACTAAAGGAATCCCTGAGACTACTGCCTTGAGATAATCTTCAAACTTTGAACTGAAACTGACTCTGGAAGTCACCTTGTAGCTAAATAACAAGTTGACTCAAAAAGTAATAAATGTTATCTGTAAGTACTATGATCCTTAAAAAAAAAAGTCATCTGTATGAGACCAAATGGTCAACAATTACTTTAAAACAAAAATGAGAATGTAAGGATGCAGGGAAGCTAGATGAGTAGAAACAGACTGATCAGAATGGAAGAAATACTGAGAATGTTCATGCATTGTGAAGAGTGCAACCAATGTCACTGAACAACTTGTATAGAAATTGCTAAATGGGAAAGAAAACTAACCTCCTGTGTAAACCTTCACTAAAAACATAATCCAAAACTTGGCAAAGGACTGGAATAGACATTTCTTCACAGAAGATATGCAAATAACCAGTAAGCACATGAAAAGACACATTCCATATCATTAGCCATTAAAACCCCCAAACCAGACCTGCTGCTGTTGAGTTAATTCTGACTCATAGCAATGCTGTAGGATGGGGTAGGAATGCCCCCATAGAGTTTCCAAGGAATACCTTGTGGATTCAATCTACTGAGCTTTTGTTTAGCAGCCATATCTCTTAACCATTATGCCACCAGGATTTCCTCATTAGTCACTGGGAAAATGAAAGCCAAAACCACAATCAAATACCACTTCACACCCACTATGCTGTTTATAATAAATATGATAACAAGTTTTGATGTGGATGTACAGAAATTGGAACCTTCATGTACTACTGGTGGAATCATACAATGGTGTGGCTGCTCTGGAAAATGGTTTTGCAGTTTCTCAAAATGTTGAACATAGAGTAACCACATAACCTAGCAATTCCACTTTGGTATGCACCTAAATCTGCTGCCGTTGAGTCAATTCAGATTCATAGTGACCCTATAAGGCAAAGTAGAACTGCCCCATAGAGTTTCCAAGGAGCACCGGGAAGATTTGAACTGCTGAACTTTTGTTTAGCAGACATAGCAATTAATCACTACACTACCAGGGTTTCTGACATATACACAGGATAAATATATATCCATACCAAAACTTGTGTATGAGTCTTTGCAGCAGCAAATCCTTAGTACCCAAAAGTAGAAGCAACTCAAATGTTCATCAGTCAATGAATGAATTTTAAAAAGTTGGCATATCCATGTACAAGAATTTATTCAGCCATCCCAACACATGCTACAGTATGGAAAAACCACACAAACATGTACTGACACCACTGTCTAGTCCACCCTTCAAAGCAATTTTAGAACCTTTTTCTGGAATGGACACCAGAGCTGTTGTCATATTAATTTGGTGTCCTGAGTGTCATCAAAGTGTCTTCCTTTTGAGATTTTCTTTAACTTCAGGTAAAGAAAAGAGTCACTGGGAGTCAGATCAGGTGGAGTAGGGAGGGTGTTCCAAAACAGTGATTTGTTTACTGGCTAAAACCTTCCTCCCAGACAACTACACAATTAAGATTGAGTGCTTGCCACTATGTGCAATGGCCATTCCAGAAAGAGCTCCAAATTGCTTTCAAGGGTGGACTAGGCACTGGTATCAGTGTATAGTTTTCCAAGGGGAGTATTTTGAAGGTGACCATAGTGATATCCAGCAATGAGGTATGTAGCACTTAGAACAATTAAGTTCACAGACTTAATTTTTGGACCTTGTATAATAAGCAAGAAGAAGAACTTAGGCCTTTGAATTGTAGTGTGGAAGAAGAATATTGAATATACCATAGACTGCCAAAGAAACAACAAATCTATCTTGGAAAATGCACAACCAGAGTGCTCCTTGAAAGCAAGGATGGTGAGACTGCATCTTAACATATGTTGGACGTAACTGTCAGGAGGCATCAATTGCTGGTGAAGGACATGAAGCCTGGGAGAGTGGAGACTCGGTGAAAAAGAGAAATACCCTCAGTGAGATGAATTGATTACAGTGGCTACAACAGTGGATTCTAGTATAGTAATGATTTAGGCCATGGCACAGAACCAGATTTATTCTGTTGTACATGAAGTCACTGTGAGTTGGAACTGACTCAACAGAACCTAACGACGACAACATTATGGGAAAGTCTATAGAAACAGAAAAGAGAGCAGAAGTTGTCTAGGGCCAGGAGATGAGGAAATGGAAATTATTGCTGAAAGATAAAGGGTTTCTTTTTTAGGTGATGAAAAGATTCTAAAACCAATTGTGGTGGTAGTTGCACAACTCTGAATATACTAAAAACCATCATGTTATACTGTTTAAATAGATGAGTAGTATGTGGATTTTATTTCGGTTAAACTGTTGTAGAAAACAAGAACCTTGTGCTTCACATCTTACATAAACATTAACTCAAAATGGATCATAAACCTAAAACTAAAAACAAAAACTATAAAACAACTAGATGAAAACAGGAGAAAATCTTTGTAACTTTATAAGAAGTCAAAGATTTTCTTGGGACATAAAAAGCCTTGTTAAATTGGAGTTCTGCAAAAAGTGAAAAAAAAAAATCCCTTCATCAAAGTATTTCATTAAGAAAATTAGTAGCAAACCACAGATTGAGAGAAAGCACTCACAAAATATCTCAAAGAAAGAATCATGTGTAGAATATATTCAAATCCTACAAATCAATAGTGAAAAGACAAAAAGCCCACCAAAATACATGAACAGACACTTCACTGTAAATGATTTTTAAAAATAGTAATGTTCAATAACATTAGCAGAAATTAAAACCCCCAGTGAGATTTTATTACACTGTCACTAAAATAACTGAAATGTAAAACATTAATAATACCAAATATTGGCAGGTCACCATCACACTTTGTCAAAGTGGAAAACGGTGCAACCACTAAAACAATTTGGCAGTTTCTTATAAAATTAAACATGTACCTAACATTTGACCCAGACCTTCCACTCCTAAGAATCTACTTAAGAAAATTCAAAACAAATGTCCACAAGAAGATTTCTACAAAAGATTGTTCATGGCTTCTTTATTTACCGTAGACAAAAACCGTAAAATCTCCGTAGTCCATGGATGAGTGGTTGTAATTTATTCATACACTGAGATACTGATCAGCAACGGAAACCTTGGTGACACAGTGGTTAGGTGCTACAGCTGCTAACCAAAAGGTCGACAGTTTGAATCTACCAGGTGCTCCTCGGAAACCCTATGGGGCAGTTCTACTCTGTCCTATACAGTCGCTGAGTCAGAATGGAATCGACAGCAGTGGGTCTTTTAATCAGCAATAAAAATAAACAATCTATTTAGTTTCCACATTTAACATGGATACACCGCAAAAACATACAGAGTGAACAAGATAAAAAAAGAATACATACTGTTCACATGAGGTTCAAAAGAGGACAACTGCTCAATGGCGACAGAAATTAGATGATGGGAATTCACTGGAAATGGACACAAGAATTTTCGAGTGTTATTAAAATGTTCAAGGTTCTTGGATGGCACTAAAAGTTTGTACTTCACTGTAGCCCGGAGGTTGGCAGTTTGAGCCCGCCAGCAGTTCTGCAGATGGAAAAAAAAAGAACAACAAAAAACTTGCCAATCAGTTTCCTTAAAGATTATAGCCCAGAAAACCCAAAGGATCCCCTTGTAATTGTGTCAGTCACCATGAGACTGAGTTAATTAATGGCCTCAAACAACAACTGCAATGAAATATTCTACATTTTGGTGGGAGTGCTGGTTACAGGAGTGTATACATTTGTAAAATCTCACAGAACTGAACATTGAAAGCTTTGCAATCTGGATTTAAAAAAATGATAATCAAATTCTTTTACTCTTTAACTTAAAAACCTTTCATGGCTTTTGATGGCACCAAGTATAAACTCCTTCACATACCTTATAAATGATCAGGGCTCCGTATGGACTTGATCATGGTAACTAAATGAATGTCTATTGAAAGAAAGAAAAGAGAAATCTCACCTGATTCTAATGTCAAAGGATTTACTTGAAATCGTTCAGTGGGAATATCATTGTTGTTGTTGTTAGTTTGTGTTCTAACTCACAGCGACCCTGTGCCCAACAGAATGAAACACTGCCCGTCCATCTGGTTGAGGATCTTCTCTTTTCAACTGACCCGGTACTCCACCAAGCATGATGTCTTTCTCCAAGGACTGATCCCTCCTGACAGCATGTCCAAAGTATGTAAGACATAGCCTTACCTTCCTCACTTCTAAGGAACAATCTGGGTATACTTCTTCCAAGACAGATCTCTTCTTTCTTTTGGCAGTTCACGGCACATTCAATATTCTTCTCCAATACTACAATTCAAAGGCATCAATTCTTTTTCAGTCTTCCTTATTCATTGCCCAGCTTTTGCATACATATAATGTGATCGAAAATACCATGATTTGGGTCAGGCACACCTTAGTCTCCAAGGTGACATCTTGGTTTCCAACACTTTAAAGAGTCTTTTGCAGAAGATGTTCTCAATGCAATGTGTCTTTCGACTTCCTGACTGCTGCTTCCACTGATTTTCATTGTCAATCCTTGACAAACTCAGTGTTTATTGTGTTTATCATGATGTTGCTTACTGGTACAATTGTGAGGATTTTTGTTTTCTCGATGTTGAGGTGTTATCTGAACTGAAGACTAGGCTCTTTGATCTTCATCAGTAAGTGTTTCAAGTCCTCTTCAATTTCAGCAGAAAACTCTGGTGGCATAGTGGGTTAAGTGCTATGTCTGCTAACCAAAAGTTCAGCAGTTCTAATCTGCCAGGCACTCCTTGGAAACTCTATAGGGCAGTTCTACTGTGACCTCTAGGGTCACCATGAGTTGGACTCAACTAGATGACAGTGGGTTTCACTTTCAGCAAGGAAGATTGTGTCACCTGTGTAATGTAGGTTATTAATGAGTCTTCCTCTAATCCTGATACCCCATTCTTCTTCATATAGTCCAGACTTCTCAGGTTATTTGTCTGGCATACAGATTGAATAGGTATGATGAAAGGACACAATCCTGACACACACCTTTCTTCACTTTAAACCATGCAATGCCAACTTGTTCTGTTCAAATGACTGCCTCTTGATCCATGTACAGATTCGTCACAAGCACAATTAAGTGTTCTGAAATTCTCTTTGCTGCAATGTTATCCATAATTTGTCATGATCTACTCAGTCAAACACCTTCACATAGTCAATAAAACACAGGCAACCCTCTTTTTGTTATTCTCTGCTTTCATTTGAGATCCAGCTGACGTCATTAATGATATCCCTGGTTCCACATCATCTTCTGAACCCAGCCTGAACTTCTGGCAGTTCTCTGTCAGTATACTACCACAGCCACTTTTGAATGATCTTCAGCAAAATTTTACTTGTGTGTGATAGTAATAATTTTAAAAAATTAAAAAAAAACCCCACTGCTGTCAATTCCAACTCACAGTAACCATATAGTGATTCTATAGACAGAGTATAACTGCCCCATAGAGTTTCCAAGGAGTGCCCAGCGGATTTGAACTACTGACCTTTTGGTTAGCAGCTGTAGAACTTAACCGCTACACTTCCAGGGTTTCCAATAATGGTGTTTGATAATTTCCACATTCAGTTGGATCACCTTTCTCAGGAATAGACATAAATATGGATCTTTTCCAGTAGGTTGTGCATGTATCTGTCTTCTAGATTTCTTAGTTTAGATGAGTAAGCACTTCCAGCACTGCATCTGTTTGCTGAACTGTCTCAGTTGGTGTTCTGTCAATTCCTGGAGCCTTGTGTGGACTTCTTCCTTCAGTACCATCGGCTTGTGATCATATGCTACCTCTTCAGATGGCTGAACATCGACTAGTTCTTTCTGTGTAATGACTCTGTATTGCTTCCATCTTCTTTTGAGGCTTCCTGCACTGTTTAATATTTTCTCCGTAGAATCTTTCACTATTGCAACTCGAGTCTTGGATTTTTTCTTCAGTTCTTGCACGGTCAAAAATGCAGAGTATGTTCTTCCCTTTTGATTTTCTATTTCCAGCTCTTTGTACATATCATTATAATATTTTGTCTTCTCAAGCTGCTTTTTGAAATATTCTGTTTAGTTCCTCACTTCATCATTTCTTCTTTTTGCTTTAGCTACTCAGTGTTCAAGAGCAAGTTTCAAAGTCTTTTCTGAGATCCATTTTGATCTTTTCTTCCTTTGCTGTCTTTTTAATGACTTCTTGCTTCCTTCATGTATGACATCATCCCACAATTCACCTGTTCTTTGGTCATTATATTCAACATGTCAAATCATAGGCATAATGTACTCTATGGATCCATGTTAACTGGACAAAGAGGGTTAAGACTGATGGGGATATTGATAGAAGATAAAATGTCCCATAGTCCTATGTTGCCAGCTCCCAGAGAAGCTTCCTTATTGCAGACGCTTCTGAGAGAAGGAGAATACTAAGTCCTAAGGTGGCAAGTCAGAGCTCGGACTGACTTTTGGCCGTAATCTTCATTAATACTTACTGTGAATGATTGAGTTGGAAAACTGTTGTTTCAAAGGAGTAAGCAGTTAATCATAAGAAAAATGAACATTAGGAAGTGCATTTGGGGCAAGTATTTCTTTTGTCCTGGACAAAGACTTGGGAGTTAGATTAGGCATTTGCAAAGTAAGAACCATGATGCAAAACAGAAGCATTAGAAAGTTGTTCAGCTGGCAATGTGAGAGGCCAGTATGGAGGGCCTACCTCCTTGGGTCTCTTTTCTAGTTCAGTGTCAGATTTCAGCCAGAGTGTAAATGTGGCTACTTCTTGGGAATGTATGTCTTTCTGAAACAAACGATCACAAGCCAAGTTTTTTACTAAGTACTTAGGCAGGAGTGAAAAAAACGTTATTTGGGAACACAGGTGCCACCTAGGGACACAGAGCTGGGAAACTAGACATTCTTTTCCATTGTTGGCACCCAGTTGGTCACCTTGAGAACCTGAAGTGCCGGGATTATCCACAAAGGTTGCCTTTGGCCCAGACACTGACAAATAAGAAAGAGAAGCGAGGAAAGGTTTGGCACACTGTGCATACATACATCATTTGGGTAAGACATCCCCTTCAGAAAACGACGGGAAGTTCACTTTACAGGAAGTAAACTGTAAGACAGGTACAGGGAGAGTTTCTTAGGTCTCACCCTCTGGAGAGTACCAAAAAAAAAAAAGTGGATTCCGACTTATAGTCACCCTATAGAACAGAGCAGAATTGCTTCATAGGGTTTCCAAGGAGCACGTGGTGGATCTGAACTGCCCGTCTTTTGTTTAGCAGACGTAGCTCTTGACCTTGACACCAACCAGGTTCTCCCTCCAGAGAAGAGACACGGCAATAACAGAAAATGTTTATAGGCTATTTGCCAGGCCCCACGTGTACTTTATGAAGTGTGATTACTGTTAGTTGAGTTGACTGTGATCCCACAGCGAGCTTATGGATCACGGAACCGAGCAGCACGTGGTCCTGGCACCTTCTTGGTAACGGTTGGTCTGTGCGAGTCCATCGTGGAGGCTGTGTTATGAGGTAAGCAGCCCACGCCAGGGCCTAATTGCAGTTCCACTAATAACTGAGCAGGATAAGCTTTCCTGTGAGAAACTAACATTCTTTTAGAGAGTCTTGTTTATCAGTCTGAGAGCAGAACCTGGACTAATTGTCTTCCCAGTATTCTTCACGCAGCTGCGGTGAGTCAGGAATTAAAGATTATCCTCTGTAAAACGCTGCCTCCTGGTGGAAGTTTCTTGAACTACTTTTTGTCAATCCTGGCATGCTTGAGGCCTACCTTTCTTTTTGAAAGCTAACTATTCCTCTATTAAAGTTTTCTCAGATTTGACGGCATATCAATCAGGATTCTCGGATTTACTTTATAGATTAATTTTAAGAACTTGACTCATAGCTGTGGGCGCTAGCAAATCTGAAATTTGCAGAGCAGGCTAACGGCTGGACTTTCAGGCAGTTGATATTGCAGAATTACACCATCCCCCTTAACAACAGTAGTCTTTGAGACGTGATTTTTTTCTCTGGGAAACTTCCATTTTTGCTCTTAAGGTCTCTGACTCATTTTCTAGGGTAATCTCCTTTACTTATAGTCGGCTGATTAAATGTGCTAAACACATGTGCAAGATATGATTGGGAGACTACATCAGTGTGAGACCAGAAGAGTCAGATGGGGCTCGCCCACCACAAAAAACAGCCCTGACAGTGGACACAGTGTACAATCCCTCATGTAGCACAAGAAAAAGAGGTGTGCAGGTCAAGAACTCTAGTAAAAGACCAGAACTGATGGTCTGACAAGGTGGAGAGTCTCCTGTGAACATGGTCCCTGGACTTGCTGCTAGCCCAGAGCTGAAACCAGTGCTGAAGCCAACACTGCAGACAAAGAATGGACTGGACTTGGGGACACAGAGGGATGCAGGTGGTGTGTGTGCTTTATGGTTTTAGGTAGCCAAGCCGAGTGCCGTCAAGTTGGGTCCGACTCATGGAGACCCTAGGGTCAGAGTAGAACTGACCCCCGGAGTATATGAGGCTGTGCTTCTGGTTCTTTTTAAAGGGGAAAGGAGAGTGTGGGGAGGATGAGACAAGAGTTGGTTGATTGGATACTGGAAGTAAAGAGTGAAAAACAAGAGTGTGCTGTCACAGGGTGAAGAGAGCAGACAGAGCTGCAGAGAGGTGGATACTTGGGGTTTTATGTGGAAAATTGACCTGGAATGTAAACTTTCACTTAATAACAATAAAAAAGTATGTATTAAAAAAGACTTCACAGCAACACCTAGGTTTATGTTTGATTAAATAATGATAGGGTAGCCTAGCCAGGAAGCAGTAGTGGTTCTCTGCTAGAATTCCCATCTGTCATGCGCGAGTCCTGGGTTCTATTCTGGCTAACGTATCTTATATGCAGCCACCACCTGTCTGCCAGCAGACACTCATCTGTTGCTGTGATGTGGGACAGGTTTCAGCAGAGATTCCAGACTAAGAGGGACTAGGAAAAGTGGCCTGGCAAAAATCTACTAACGAAAACCTAGTGACAGTGTTTTGCAGCTCCACAGCGAACAACAGACTATCCAAGCTGACACATAAAAATAACCATCATAGGGGGCCAGAGCCCCAAAAGACAGATTCCTTCATCTGTCTTCAAACCCTCTGAGAGACCTTGGTTTAATGTCAAGTGTGATGAGATTTCCCCCTATGACTGAGGAATTTCATAGTCACATGAGCAGGAAATAAAATCATCTGGTTTCCCTAAGATTTACCAGGCTTTTACCCCAATTTAACACCTGACCTTGGGTTTCAAGTTTTGGGACTATAGCGCTGGAAACCCTGGTGGTGTAGTGGTTAAGAGCTACAGCTGCTAAACAAAAGATCAACAGTTTGAATCCACCAAGTGCTCCTTGGACACTCCATGGGGCAGTTCTGCTATGTCATTTAGGGTTGCTATGGGTCGAAATCGACTCAACAGCGATGGGTTGAGAAATTATAGCATAATTTCTGCAAAAAAAAAAGTGAAAGGTGAAAGTTAAATTGTTTTTTTACCTGCCTCATGAGGTGTGACAATTAGGTCCACGAACTTAATTGTTCTAGGTGCTACATACCTCATTGCTGGCTATCAGTATGATCACCTTCAAACTAATCCCCTTGGGAAGCTATGCACCAAAGCCAGTGTCTAGTCCACCCGTTAAAGCAATTTTGGAACTCTTTTGCTGGAACGCTCACCAGAGCTGTTGTCGTATTACGCTTGATGCCCTGAATGTCATCAAAATGTCCTCCTTTCAATATTTCCTTTCTCTTCGGGTGAAAAAAAAGAAGTCACTGGGTGCCAGATCAGGTGAGTAGGTAGGTAGTTTCAATGCAGTTATTTATTTACTGGCTAAAAACTCTCTCACGGTCAACTATACAATTGAAGTTTGCAAACTTGCCACCATACCACAGTGTGCAATGGCCATTCCAGAAGGAGTTCCAAAACTACTCTGAAGAGTAGACTAGGTGCTGGTGTCAGTGCATAGCTTCCCAAGTGGAGTACTTTGAGGATGACTGTGGTAATATTCAGCAAGGGGATATGTGGTACTTTTTCGAGGATGAGCTCATGAACTTCACTGCTAGACCTTCTATGACTGAAAAAGTAGAAAACTTTGTATTCTCAACCAAATCAAAACATAGGCAGAATCTACCACTGTCTTGGTAAGGAGCCTTTCATTAAGAACCACCTCTATTCTTTGAGCTTGTGGACACCACCAGGTGGGATGGAGAAGCTAGAAGGATATGACCTAAGAACCCCTGAGCCAGGAGCCATCTGGTCCAGAAGTTCTCAGCTCTGACATACTACTGTCCTGGTGGCACTTTCAGACCACCACAGACCAACTGAATCTCTAGGGAGTAACTCTGTTTTTTGTTTTGATTTTTTTTAATCTCTGCAGGTGTGCATGCTGAGAATCAGAAGAGCCCTGTGTGTTTATTTTTTAATTACTGAATTATATAGTCATTTTATGATTTTGTGGCAGCATGCCATGGCCAGGCCTAGAAGCCACTTTTTCTTGGATGCTTGCCCTTCTCTCTAGAAATTCTTTCCCACTGGAACCTCTCATTCCTCCAGGCTCCCTAGTATTGTCTCCTAATTGTGAAAAACCTCACTCTGAGAGGCTGCTCAGGCCTGGCCTTTTCCTTCTTCTAGGAGTCCTTTGAAACTTTTCTGGTCAGTCTTCTGTCTTCTTAAACTTGATGGTCAATCCAACAAATTAATTTCTGTTAATATACGAATAACAAATATTAAAGGCCACAGCCTTCAGCATGAATTGTACCTCAACATCAAGAAAACAAAAATCCTAACAACTGGACCAATAAGCAACATCATAAGTGGAGAAAGGAGGGATTTTATTTTACTTGGTTCCACAATCAATGTCAGTGGAAGCAGCAGTCCAGAAATCAAAAGATGCAGTGCATCGGGAAAATCTGCTGCAAAAGATTGCTTTAAAGTGTCAAAAAGTAAAAATATGACCTTGGAGACTAAGGTATGCCTGACCCAAGCCATGGTATTTTCAATTGCATCATACACATGTGAAAGCTGGACAATGAATAAGGAAGACAGAAGAAGAATTGACACCTTTGAATTGTGGTGTTTGAGAAGAATGTTGAATATACCATTGACTGCCAAAAGAACGAACAGATCTGTCCTGGGAAAAGTATAACCAGAGTGCTGCTTAGACTCCAGAATGGTGAGACCACATCTTACATACATTGGACATGGTGGCTGGCAGAATGAATCCCTGGAGAAAGACGCCGTGCTTGGTAGAATGGAGGGTCAGTGAAAAAGAGGAAGACCCTCAGCAGGATGAATTGACGCAATGGCTGCACCAATGGGCTTAAGCATAAAGACAATTGTGAGCATTTTGCAGGACAGAGCAGTGTTTCATTCTATTGTGCACAGAGTCACTGTAAGTTGTAACTGACTCAAGGTGCCTAACAACAACAACCTACCCCCAAACCTTGTTGCCATTGGGTCAGTTCTGACACATAGCCTCTGTAGGACAGAGTAGAACTGCCATAGGGTTTTCAAGGAGTGACTGGTGGATTTGAACTGCCAACTTTCTGGGAAACAGCCAAGCTGTTAAGCCATCGGAGTTCCTTCTGTACTAGTATTTATCCGTGATCAATTCATTTATCACCAAATATTTATCAAGCAACTGGTATACGCCACAGATTGGTCTGGGTACTTGGGCTACATCATAGGACAGACAGCACACTGTGGTGGATTTAGATTGCCAGAGTCATTTTAACAAATATGCCAGCACTGGTACACGTCAGTGTTTCACTTTGAAGCAGTACTTCTCTCGGGGGGCCTTCTCGCAGCAGTCAGCTGCCACCTGGCTTTCAGGAACAGTGTCTCCTTGTTTCTCCTTTGGTTCACACCACCTGTCCATGCATGCCGCCACAGCACAGCTCCAGCTCGCCTGCTGTGAATGACACACTCGTAGGGGCATGGTGTGTGTGTGCTTTGGTGATTCTTTTCCCCACGTGATGTCAGTAAGAGTCATACATTTCATTGGGTACAGATGGCTGTGGTTTATTTGTTTTCTTTGTCATTGAGTATCCCATTGTGTCAACAACATGACTTTTTTTAAAAAAATATTCATTTTTCTGTTGGAGGATATTTGGGGTGTTTCCTGCTGTAGGCTATTGTGAACAACTTGGTGTCACACGTTCTTAGCAAGGAACACTTTGCTCACGTTATCCATGGAGAAAGAGGACCTAGGAGGGGAGGGACTCCCAGAGGAGAGGCAGCTGGGTCCAGGCCCCAGGTAGGAAAGAGCTGTGGGTCTCACCGTCTATCCAGCTCTCTGTGTCCCAGGATGGGCAAGGACAAGGCAGCAAACCCAGGATGTAAGTTTTCAAGGTTTTATATAAAACTGAGCTGAAGTCACAGAGAGTAAGAAACTCCCACTCGACCTGCACAGCAGACCTTCACTGAGTACCTACCGAGGACTCGGACATGTGCTTGGCCTTGCAAGGCCTCAGACAACAGAGGACTCGCTGTTGTCCTCAGGCACTCAGTCTGAAGGGGGAACAGAGACATAATCTTTTTTCATGCAAGTCTCAGAAGTACTAAAATGGTCACAGAGCAGCTCAACACTCCTGGGGTTTTAGACTAGAGCTACTGGGGAGCCCAGTGTGTGCTGGACCTGGGAAGCTGCTGAAGTGTTAGTGAGCAGATGTGGACAGAGGAAGGCATTTCTGGCAGCTGCAGAGACCCCAAGACATGATGGTGCTGAGGGTCCTGGACAGAATGTTTCAGAAATAAAAAAATTAGGAGGCCAACATAATACAACCTGCTTTTAATTTTCACACGTGTAACATTACAAAAAGAAAACAAACACTACACTAATATCTGTTAATATACCAATAACAAACATTAAAGACCACAGCCTTCAGCATGAATTGTATCTCAACATGAAGAAAACAAAAATCCTAACAACTGGACCATTATTTCAAATGCAAGAACACGTTAATTCTCTGTTACCACGTCTTCTCAGAAAGGACGCAATCTCTGAGTAATGATTCTCCTTCATGGCTAGTAACAATGGTTTCATAAGACTGACCACCAAATCCCATTTTTTCCATTTTGCCACAGAGCCTTAAAAACTTCATCACGGACTAGCACCAATGTGTAAAACAGGGTGGGGAGCCCCTGGGTGGCTATCTGAGAATGGCAGGAGACTTCTGGGGTGTGGAGACAGGGTGGGTGAGGCGCCACTTGGGGGAGAGGATCAGAGGGTCTCGGCCTGGGCAGGTGGATGGGGCTCTGCCGGAGAAGTGAGGGTTTCATCCTGGAGGTACAGGTGACATAGAGGGACTTTGTCACAGGAGTGTTAGGACTTGGTTACAGGAGCACAGAGGTTGAGTTAGCTGAGGCGGCTGGAGATGGAGTCAGTTACCAGGGCTCTGTTCCTCCTTCTAGGGTTTACCCCCACCCCATTATAGCTGGGGAACCCCAAGCAGGGATGGAGAGGTATTTCCCAGAGTCATACAGGAACCAGAAATGGAGTGAAGGGAAGATGTAGGCAGAGCTATGGTTCTACTTGGAAATAGAACTGGGTGACCCTGTTGGCATCTTTGGGCTGGTTCGTCAGACTGACAGGACCATCTTCTTCAGACTCTGTGCAGAGGAACCAGCCAGGGTGGGCAGCTGACTCGAACCTGGAGGTGAGGCCATTCTGTGAGTAGAGGAAGGTGAAGCGCTTGGCCTCTTCCTTGTTCCTGCTCAGGGCAGAGATGTTAACTTCCTGGAAGCCAAGAAACGGACAGGTGAGAGGTGAGGACCTGGGAGGGCTTGTCTGCTCCACCCACGGTGTGGCCCTCTGGCTAGAGGACAATTGCTCACCTTGAGGCCACTAACAGGAGACCATTGTGCTCAGAACCCATGACAGCAATGAGCTGTTCATTGCTGCATTGTGACTTTGCACGTCTGGCCACAATGGCCGTGGGCTAATCAGTTTGCTAGACACGTGATACCATCATCAAAGACCTAGGCCCCTGGCGGCGGCTGCTATGTTGGGGCTTCAGCTTCAGAGGACAGAGGTAGGCGGGAGGAGGTGGGCAGTGTCGCAGCTCACTTGATGTGTCACACCCAACTCCCTGGCCGTCTTTCCTCCACACAGAGCAGGCTGAGTGCTCTGTCTACTGGTCCAGACAACTGATGGTCCCGCTATTACGGGCACTCACGTTTGGGTCAGGATCTAGTGCAACAAGCCCCTGAGATAAAGTTGTCATTTCCCTGAGCTGGATAGCCACTAGTGGGGCATGGGATGAAGGCTCACAGGCCCCTGCTAGACTGTTACACTAGCAGCCACCAAAGAAGCAAGCCTCTCAGTATTCACACTCCCTGTAGTCCTCTCTCTTACAGACGTAGTCGTTAGACTGACTTTGGCCAAAAGGCGTTAGCAGTGTGATCATACAGAGGTTTAATAAGCACTTGCAGGTGAAGGCTTGTCCTTTTGGGCTGCAGGGTGACTACTGAACAATGATAGGCCATGTGCACAGAGAGCCCGAAGGATGAGAAGTCATCCTAGACACCCCAGCCCCAGTCAAGAGCCTGATCGAAGCAGCCACAGTAGTGACTACAGCTCCACCAGGTGATCCCAGTTCACCCACAGAATCATGAGAAAATCTAAGCTGTGGTTGTTTTAAGCCACTGGGTTTTTGCAGCGCGTCAGTATCTGAAATCGCTCCTTACCTCCAAGTGAAGTGTGCACTTCTCACCAGACTTGACACAGGCCAGCCACAGTTTCCCGTCTTGGATGCCCAGGAACATACTCCCCGGAGCCTCAGTGACCACCACATCAATCTTCTCTGGGGAAGTACAGAAGGGGTGGTCAGGTTGTAGACAGGAGGCTGAGGTGTCCACAGAGGACAGGACAGGTGGATCCTCCCTGGGTTGTTTTATTGTCTCCCCAGGTAAAACCCCAACATCTGAAGGGCGGCAAGGCCACATCTCCACAGTCTACACCCAAACTGAAGATCAAACCAGGCACATGATCTACTTCCTCAAGTACTGTCCCCTAGATTCTGTGGCACGTGATTCTGCCCTTCCCTTGCTTTCTAGGATTCCTGATCCCTAGGTCAACAGGTATGCTGCCCATCAGGCAGGGAAAATAACGTTCAGTCACAAGTAGGGCCTCAGGGCTTGGTCTTGAGAAGTCTGGGTAACTTTGAATCCCTCTTCCACCAGTAGCCTCCATGCCTTTATGGGTCAGAAAATGCTCAGAGTATTTCATTAGGAGAAAGACAGGAAAAGTAGGTCTTGCTCTTTTAGAAGTTAGGCAGAGGGAGACAGTGGGAGATATGGAAGGACAGCAGAGGAACAGAGTGCCACTGTCCATTACCAAGTCAGCCACCCGGGAGGCGAGAGCCTCCTAGACTGCCAGGGCTGGCCTCATTTTATCAAAGGAACAATGAGGAATGGAATGGGTCAGGCCTGTCCAACTGCAGTCAGCTGGTTTACAGTATGGACCAGAGCAGGACTGAGTGTGATATCCATGAGTAAGTACATAACCCAGCCTGGTGTGTGATGTATTAATTTTGGTAGAGTTTGGGGTTTGGATCAAACAGGAACATGGGAGGCTTAATAGGCACAGGAAGAATGGAAAGGTAAGACACACCCTCCGAGCTGTGGCCCTGACCTAGATTCCACCCTAGACTGTCCTCTTAAGACTGAGTTCACATATGCTGTCCAATGGCCAGACCCCAAACTCAGTACAAGCATCCAACAGGGACTGAAAAATTGCATCTGAGATATATGAGGCATGCCACAATGTTGCAGACCCTGGGGACAAAGTGACCCATTGTCCATGCAATACCAGTTTTCCTGGTAATTACCTTCTAATTTAGCACTTTCTCCTTGCAAGTATCCAGCAACTAGTTGGTTATTTCTCAGGTAGAAGACCTTCTGGTTGACATCCCAGAGTCTGAAAAGCAAAAGGACCCAGATCCAGTTGTAGTGAACAGTCACTGCATGCCTGGCCCTGTGCTGCACATACTTCTGATTCACACAAATCTCACTGACTTGGCATTCAACTCTGTCTGGAGTGTGGTCATTGACACACTCATGTTCCCGATGAAGAAACTGAGGCCAAGACTGATTAAGAGACAGGCCCAACTCCCAGAGCTTATAAGAAATGAACCCATACTCTACCTGTCTCCTTGCCTTGGTCCTCATTTCAGATTCCTAGAGCAGTCACCTCCTGTTTCTACAATTCCCACTCTAGAACAGTGCTGTGCACTACTGCTTTGTATGATGAGAGCAATGCATGCTAGCTGACCCATCCACCACGGTAGCCACTAGTCCCACATCACTAGTGAGCTCTTGAAATGTAGAGAGAGAGATCGAGGATCTAAATTTTCTCTTTCATTCTTTATTAATGAGAGGAGTGGCTACCACAGCACAGCTTTGGAAGTTGTGAGGGACAGTGCAGAGCCTTGGTGGTACGGTGGTTAAGTGTTCAGCTGTTAACCAAAAGGTTAGTGGTTCAAACCCACTCAGCACTTCCGCCAGAGAAAGATAGGGCAGTGTTTCCACAAAGATTGCAGCCGCGGAAACCCCATGGGGCAGTTCTACTCTGTCTAATAGAGTCACTGTGAGTCAGAATCAACATGAGGGCAACAGACGATTTGAAGGGACAGTGAACCTTGCAGCTGGCTTAGAGCGTTGGATTGTGAGAACTGTCACCAGAGCCTTTCCTTGGACAGCCAGTAGGTGTGGCAGGGGCAGCTGTCGCTGCACAGCTGCTGGCTCACCAGGAGTAGCTTCCTCTCCAGCTCATTATGGTAGCCTGGATCTGGCCTCCAATCTTTACTCCTTGGGAAACGGACCTCTAACTCCAAGTTTGCAGCCATGAAACGTGGTAAACAGGCCCTCCAGGAGGTGGACTCTCCAACCCCAGTTGCCCATCAGCATGACCTTTAATTCTCACCCTCCTCACCTGTGCAGTGTGGCTAGCAATACCCATCTCACCAGATTGCTTTGAAGTTCCCTCAAAATCTCTGAGGGGTCGTCTAGCAATCTTGAAGTGCTTTCCCAAACCCCAAATCCGTTGCCATCTGTTGATTCCAACATGGCGACCTTGTGTATTACAGAGTAGAACTGGTCCCTCAGATTTTCTTGACTATAAACTTTACAGAAGCAGATCACCGGACTTTTCCTCTATAGCACCACTGATTAGATTTGAACTACCAACCCCTAGGTTACTACATACACAACTTAGCCCCACACTGATTCCAACTCATAGTGACCTTGTGTGTGAGAGCAGAATTGCACTCCGTTGGGTTTTGATGGCTGAGTTTTTAGATACTGGACCAGGTCTTTCTCCAAAGGGCTTCTGGGTGAACTGCAACCCCTAACCTTCTAGTGAGCACCCGAGTGCATTAACCATTTTCACCATCATAGGTCCAAGGGTGGCACCAACACTTTGCACTCAACTAATAAGATAAAGGTTGGAGATTTGACTCCATCCACTGGCACCACAGAAGAAAGGCCTGTTGATCTATTTCTGTGATAACTAAAACCAAGAAAACCCTAGGGAAAAATCTTACTCTGTAACATGTGAGGCAGTAGTTGGGAGGAGGAATCAACCCCATTGCAGCAGGTTAGATCATTTTGAAATAAGTAAATAAATAGATCTCTGACATCAATTCTGACTCAGCAAGGAGCACTTCATGGATTCAAACGGCTGACCTTTAGTTTAGCAGTTGTAGCTCTTAACCACTATATCGCTGGGTTTCCACTTAGGTTGGTAGTTAAGTACAAGCTATTTGCACCACCTAGGGGCTGTGAGGTGCCTCGCATATGTGAGTCTTGGTCCTTTTGAGGTTATTCTTAGTTTCTGGCTGAGAGTCAATCTGAGGGAATTAAGCATCCACTGGGGCTCACCAGGTTGCCACCAGCAAAAAGCCAAACAGAAAGACATGTGTTTGGTCTTTTTGTTTGTTTGTTTTTGAGAGTGGGGCAGGAATGGACCAACTTTCAAGGTCATCCCTTTTAATTCCCAGGTGATAAGAGACAACAGGCAAAGAAACCTCTTAAAGCAGCAGTTTCCTGGGGTTAAAGTAGTGAAGGAAATGGGCAGGACTTACCCAGGCACACACGTGTGCACACACACGGTCTGCCGGTGGTCTCAGGCAGGGAAGTGCAGAGAAAGAGGGTGACGTCACTGAGTCACACATTCAGACCACAAGTCTACTGCCGAGATGTCACAGGGCAGGGAGGGCACACAGTCAGCACCCCCTTAACCGCATCATACTACCTTTTCTAAGTCAGTGTTAGTGACATCTGACCAAGTCCCCAGCTCAATTTCAAAAATCGCAATAGTTTCCAGGCACTTTTCAATTCACAGAACACTCTTATACTATTACCTGCATGTTTAACCTCTCCAGTAGCCCTAAAAAGCAGACAATGAGTTGGTTATCACTAACTGTATTTCAAAAAAGGAGAACCTGAGGCCCCAGGTGAGCGGAATCCTCCACTGTGTCTACATCAGACAGCCCTTGCCTAAAAACCTGTCCAGCACATTGGATTGTGGATAGTTGCTTGCTGCCTGCTGTACCTCTCTCTGCTTCTGGGCTCACCACACTCCATCTGACCTAGGTCCCAAGCAGGGCTTCCATACAGCTAAGATTGTAACTTCTGCTAAGAATGTGCATTTCTAACAAGCTCCCAGACCATGCTGATGATGCTGGTTAAGAACCAGTTCAGAAAATCACTAGCAGAAAGAGCAGTGGTTCTCAAAACTTACTATACATAAGAATCACCTGGGGATCTTGTTAAAATGTAGATTCTGATTCAGTATCTCTTGGGAAGCCCTGATCCCAGCATGATTCCCTGTGATGAAGCAACTAATCGCTGAGCTACTCCTCTGCAGAGTAAGCTAAGCCTCTGCTGAGTTTTACGAGGCTGGGATAGTTTGAAAGAGAAGCCCTGAAGACCGCATGTGTGGCAGTCTCTTCCTGAAGTCACAGGACCCCCCTTTCCAGCACAGGCCCAAGTCTCAAAACCTGTAGAGCCCAGTAGTCCCAGGACACTAGTGCATGTCCCCAGTCTCTGCCTGTCCACCCCCACTCCTTGGGGTCAGTCTCACCTGAAGGTTTGCATCTTGTAGACACTTCGGTGAGTGGGACCACTGGTGGCCTCTGAATGGAACAGAATAAGGATGAGAGAGACGAGGTAGCTGAGGGGACACCTGAAGATCTTCATCTTGTGGCCACAGCGAGGTGAAGGAGACTGCCATGTCTTCCCAAGAGGAGCTGCTTATAAAGAAAGTGGCTGCTCACCCAAACGGGACGCTGCCACTCTGTCCTGCTCTGAGAAAAAAGGAAATGTCCATTACCAAAAATAGAAATCCTCACTGTTGTCACTTTCAGCCCTTCTGAGTGGTGCAATAACCATGTCGTAACTGATTCCCTCCCTTTCCACTGGAGTAATTTCCCCCAAATTGAGATTTGTATTTCCCGATCACTGAGTTCCTGGGAAGAAGAGGAAAATGAAAACCAACCATTGCTCCACTACTCAGCTGATGGACAGGTACCCTGAGACTGTTGGTTCCTTACAAACAAACAAACAAACATTTGAATAGGAACTACCCCCTTTTGTAGTAAAGCCAGGTAGTAGGGCACCGCAGCCCGCGAAACATTCTCACGTCACTCCGTTCTGTTTTGTTTTCCCAAGAGCCACGTCCTTGCTGGACTCTAGACCAGGGACTGGCAAACTCTTTGTAAAACACCAGGTAGTAAATATTTGGGGCTCTGCAGGCCATGAAGTCTCTGCCAGGATGACTCAGTTTTGCTGTTGTAGTGTGATAGCAGCCAGGGACAAGACGGAAAAACACGAGGGTGACCGAGCTCCAACATTTACAGAACAAGGTGGTGGCTGGAGCTGGCCTGTGGGCCATGGTTCACTCAACTTGCTCTATAGGAAAGTCTGCCTTCCTGAGGGGTGCTGGGACACCATGCCCACATCTTTGTTGCTATAGTCTCAGGAAAATGGAGTGACTCCAGCGTGAAAACATTATGGATCCAAATTCCATCTCTGCCACTTGTCATTTGCCACCCTTTTGAGTAAGTGCCTTCACCTATTTGGGCTTCTGCTTCTTCATCTACGGATGAGGATGACATGTCTTTTTTGCAAGTGTAAGAAAGAAAGGAAACAAAGAAAGGAGAGAGGAGGAAGCTCCCAGTCCATAACGGGCACCAATGCGCATCAACTTCCTTCTTCACAACATTCTAGACAGTCAGAAAAAAAGTGAATATACTCCTATTTTATGGGTAGAATTAAGTTGAAGAGGGTGTCTTCCAGATGGGTAACACTCGTGTAGAAGTGTAGATGGTACCATCTTAGAACTAAATGGGAGCTTGGTGATCTTCTGATCCCATGCCACCAGCATTTCACAGAAGACCCAGAGAGATCTGGAAAGAGGAAAGTCACAACGCTTATCAACAGCAAAGGTGTATTCAGAATTTCAGGTCTCTTCGCTCTCAGTCCAGGTCCACCCTGTCACAGTGATCATGTCTCCAAATGAGAACAGAATCTTTTAAAGGGGGAGGGTCAGGGGTGAGTTTCACATGTTTTGTAGAGCTCTTCTTTCAGAACAGATGGAGCATTCTTTCCCATGTTCTGTCACCTCCCTTGATGACTTTTTTGAAGAGTAGCATGCCATATCGGTGTTCCTACTCTGTTTGCACAAACCATGTGACTTCGAGGGTGTCATTCACCCTCTTTGAAGCCCCTGGGAGAAATCACGTCTGTGCTTTCACAGCAGGGGGCATTTTGCCTGCTCATTTGTTTGTTTGGGGGGAGGCCAGCTGAAGAAGAAGAGATTCCCTGGGCAAATGCTCTAATCAAAAGGCTGGAAGTTCAAGTCCACCCACAGGCAACTTGGAGAATAAGTCCGGTGATCCACTTCTGAAAAATCAGCCTTGAAAACTTGGTGGAACGCAATTCTGCACCAAAGCACTTGGGGTCACTGTGAGTCAGGGTGGTCTTGATGGCAGCTAGTTCAGTTTTGTTTTTATTTGGCTGAAAGTGACAATGTGTCCTGTTATTTGCCACATCCAGTAATACGTGAATCTCAGTTTATAATTTCTGAGCACTTATTAATCATCAGATACACACGTTGTCATCTCACCTTTGATAAAGGAAGGCAGCCAGTACCCACCTGTGGCCAGTTACCACCTGCCTGTCTTTCTTATGCTACTTCTGAAGACATCCTTAGTTTTAAAACCAGCGTTCTCTCATAAAATGACCTCAAAAGTGTACGAAGAGAATTTAGTGGGCAAAATGAAACTGAAGGGCTTCATCCCTAATATGAGCAGGAGTGGATTGCCCAATACTCAAGGTAAGTACAGCCTTATTTGTACATACTTACTACTCTGCAGTGAGTGAATCATTTCACTGCTTTCTCCCCATCATAGATGAGGCAAAATCCATGTGAGATTGTTCACCACAAGTTAGCAAGTAAAAATAATTAAGCCCATGTGTACCTTGCTTACTGGCTAAGCTGCCCTTCGGTACAAGGTGCTAAAAAAGGCCTTGTCCACATCGCAGTTCCTGAGTCAATGTCACTCTAGCCCAACCCAAACTCAAAGAGACAGACTTCTGGAAAACAGACATCCTGGGCTCCCACACTGTCAGAGGTCTATGCCCTTTGCTGCTGTGCTCTTGTGGAATGGCCCAGTATGGCCTTCCTCGGTACGGGGAGAGGAAGTCCCAGTACAGTGCAGGGCAGGACATTTTGACCCCAGACTATGAAGTCAGGGTGACCTGGGTTTGCATTCTTCCCGTGTCATTCACAAGCTGGGTCAGCTCAGGCAATGTGCCCAACAGTTCTTGGTCTTAGTTTCATTATTTGTAATGAGGCTGATGGTGGAAGTACGTCATGGGTTGCTATGACGATTGGGTAAGACATGGCACATGATATACTTTGCTGATCCTGACACCCAGGAAAAACTCCAGTGACAGTGATTGTATATGCTTCTTTACTCCAGGTAAAGTGGGTGAGGTAGGTCACAAATGCCCCTAACCTTTCCACTTTTCCCCCTGCTTTGCTTTCCCAAGCCTGCTCTGACCTCTAAGGAGGCAATTCCTCCCTCCTTCCAGGAGCAAGGGGTGGTAAGAGAGGAGGTAGGGATGCTCCCTGTCCTCAGGTTTCTTCCACAATTCCAATCTTGATTCACTTGTACCTAAACGCACTTGTCGCTGTCCTTATGATTTCTGCCCACAGGAAATCTCTGAGTAAACTTATTCTCAGTTCCGGGGACTCAGTTCCTAACTCCACTTCCTGAAATTAGCTTAATTACCACAGCACGTAGTGACTGGTTTCTGCCTTCCATCAGCATGTTGTAATTTTCCTCAGTGAGCTTTCAACCATCACTATTGTGTCCAGTGTGCCATTATCTGAACACTGGGCTACTAGCAATCCCTGGGTGACACAAATGTCTAAAAGCTGGCCTACCAACCAGAAGTACCTGGAATGAAAGCCCTGGCGATCTGCTCCCCAAAGGTCACAACATGAAAATCCTGTGGAGCAGAGGTAGTTCTGATCTGCTGCATACAGAGTTGTCATGAGTAGAAACTGACTCAGTGGCAACTGGTTTGGGGCTCCTAGGCACTGGCCTTAACAGAAATGACCAAGACCTATGTCATGGATGCGTGCAAGGACAACTGTCCCCATCCCAAAAAACAGTTAAAACCAGTCTACGTCAATGTCCTAAGAGTTATGACAGACCACATCAGGAGACAGCGTGATCTAGACAAAAACCCTGCCATGCCACCACAGTGTGACTCTGTGGCCTTGAGGCTCCTCAGTCTCCTTTGTAAAGGGGATGACATGCCCACTCCACACATGAGAGCTTCCATTGAGTTAATGCCTGTTAATTGCTAAGCACACAGCCTGCCCCCCAGGAAGTGTTCAATAGAAGTTTGCTGTTTCTCCATTTCAGCCAACTGCATCTTTCAGTTCTACGATTTCCGTTGTGCTTCCTTTTTATTTTTTTTGTATAGTGATGAGTTCTCTCTTTGCCAAATGACTCCGCCTTGTCTTTAAATTCCTTGAATGTACAGTCCTTATAAAGCTGCATCTGATAACACCATCATTTGAATTCCATCTGGGTCTCTTGCTGTTGTCTGTGTTTCTCTAGACACAGTTTGTCTTGCTTATGCCTCATTATTTCCCACTGACTGTTAGTTCCCATATCTTGGAAGCTATAGTGCTCCTTTGAGGCTTTGCATGGTGGTGTCTTCCTCCAGAGACGATCCACTTTTGCTTCTGGGAGGCAGCTGAGCCAGGAGCACTGCTGCCGTGGGTGACCTTCATCTAAGCAGAGCTGGAAGTGGTTTAGTGGAGCTTCAGTTCCCGTGAGCTCAGCTCAATTTCTGGTTCCCTCCTTTCCCTCCCTCTGTGTTTCTCTAGACACAGTTTGTCTTGCTTATGCCTCATTATTTCCCACTGACTGTTAGTTCCCGTATCTTGGAAGCTATAGTGCTCCTTTGAGGCTTTGCATGGTGGTGTCTTCCTCCAGAGACGATCCACTTTTGCTTCCGTATCAGCGAAAGCCTGGAGTGTTGCTCAGACACACAAAGTACAGATTCTATCACCCTTCCCCCTTCAGCCTCAAGAGTCCACAGAAAGCTGGGCTGCAGCCTTCCAAATCAGCAATTCCTCCAGGATAGTGAGTCCCAGTGCTAGATTCCACCACTGTGGGTACCTGCAGTCTTGGGAGTTTTTAGAAATACATTTATCTAGCTTTTCTAGTTATTCACAGCAGGAGAGTTGATCATAAACAACCTCAGCCAGAGGTAGACCCTGATATTATATAGTTTATTTAAAGAGTCTTATTCAGGTTGGCTGGATTTTATGAGGCATTTGGGGCTAAGGGTAGGAGCCACAGGAATATGGACTTCTAATGCAACACCAAGAAGCTGGGACTTTACCTTAAGCATCACTGAATCAGAGGGTGATTTTTTCAGATTTGTCTTTATAGAGTCATTCTAGGGACACTGAATTGCTGGATCGTACCTGGATTGTGTTGACGATGATGAGCCTGAAGGCAAGCCAGTGGTGCGCTGGTAAAGATCAACAACTCATTCTCCAGGAACATGAAGCTCTGATTTATGTTATATTATAGCATTTGCTGATGCTCACCGTTGTTGATTTCAAACTACTGACATGGCGTCACAGAATGTCTTGGGAGTTGGAAAGAAATGTGCACAATTGGATCTTGCTGGCTCTAACCCATCATTAAGGGAGGGAGACTTGGTTCCTCTTCTGACTTTGTAGAGAACAATCATCCTCACCTTTACCTTTTCCCACCTTCCACCTCCCCTGCCCAAATGACTCAGCCTACAGATCTGCCCCCTTGCTGAAAACATTCCTTACTGATAAAGATCACCCTTTACGGGAATCTTCAAAAATTCCATATCTTAAGCCGAGCCTTGTAGAGAAGCATTTCTGTCACTGAAGAATTCTTTGTAATATTTAAGCATCTGTCTTCATGAGGACAGGTGTGTGCCCTAAATTGCAACCATTTAAACTCATATTTAAAATTCTTTGGCCAACACTTGAATGCCTGGGTGTTATAACACACATCATGTAATACAGTATTATTGCTCAAGCTTTGTAAATCGTTGTTAAGATAATGATACAAAAACTCTGGGTACGGTCTCAAGACAGTAGTAGATATTTAAGTACAATAAGGAGAACAAAAGACAAGAAATACTTAGGGGGCATTCAAAGAACAGAGGTAGCTGGTTTGATTGAAAACAACTCACCTAGGTCTGAATCAAGCCCTCATTTTTGAATTAAATTTTAGCCTATCCTAAGTCCTCCTTTCTGCCTTCCTAAGAGTGGAACTGGGACATGTAGCTTCTTGTGAAACTTTAACTAGCCAGAGCAAACAATGGAAAGGATGAAAATACGGCTTTGAAGAAACATTTGTCAGTAAATATTTATCATGATAGTACCAGAAGGCTGTTTGCAAAAGCATTTCCCCAGGAAGGATATATAGGTAAATATAGAAAATCATTTGCTGCATTGACTTCAGAAAGTCTCCCACCTAAAAAGAGACCAGTAGGACAGCATCCTATAAATGTATAGAACCATAAAGCACACACACCATATGGTCACATTGTGTCCCCAACTCCTGTCCATTTTTGTCCAAGATATTGACTTCAGTTATGTTTCTGGTCAGGGAAAGCAGCAGGTCTAAGGGCCATGCTCCCAGGGGATCCCCTAAGCTGTCAGACCATCGTTTGTGGTCTTTCAGTAGAGCTCTTGAGCTGCACCCCTCTTTTTCTTGTATTGCCACAGGGATTCAACATTGCGTGCCCCATCATGGCTGTCTTTGGTGGTGGCCAGATACCACCTGGTTCTTCTGGTCACATGTTGATACAGTCTCCCATTCACATGGGTCCTTCTGTTTCCTGAGCTCCTTTTCCCTTGTGTCTTTGTTGGTGGTGGTGATCACCTGTTCTGGCTGAGCTGCAACCATTTAGTGTACCTCAGATGATAGCTTGCTAGCTTTAAGACCCGAGACACCACTCAGCAACATGGGGTAGAGAAGATTCTCCTAGCAATAGGCTAGCTATACCAACTGGCCTCAATGTCCCCCAAGAACATGGTGCCCAACCCCACCCCTTCTGCTCTATCCTTGCTATAGTTGGTTGAGATTAGAAGAGCTTTCAGTTTATGCTGAAGTCCAGTTAAGTTGATCTACTTTCTACTGTGTTGTCACTGCTTTCACCTAACCAAATTTCTATCAAGTATCTAATCTATGACCACCCTTTGCCCTTCCTCCCCACCCTTGTAGCCATCAAAAAGTCTTTTCTTCTGTGTATAAGTCTATTTTTAATTCCTTGTAGCAGAAGTCTCATAAAATATTTGTCCTTTTGCTGCTAGCTGATTTTATTCAGCATAATGTCTTCCAGTTGAAAACAGGTTATGAGATGCTTCCTAAAATCATGACTGTTCTTTATAATTGCATAGTGTTCAACTGAGTATATGTACCATTGTTTATTTATCCATTCTTCTGTTGATAGACATCTAGGTTGATTCCATCTTTTTGATATTGTAGACTGTGCTGCAATAAACGTTCATGTGCATGTGTCTGTTTGTGTGGCAGCCTTTGTTTCTGTAGGATATACTCTGAGAAATGAGATTACTGGATTAAATAGTGTATCTATTTCCAGCTTTTTAAGGAAGCACAAAATTGCTTTCTAAAGAGGTTGTACCCTTTTGCAATCCCACCAGCAGTGTAGGAGAGTTCCAGTCTTTCCACAGCCTCTCCAGCATTTGTTGTTTTCTGTTTTTTGGATCATGGCCAACTCTGTTGGGGTAAGATGATATCTCATTGTAGTTTTGATTTGGATTTCTCTAACAGCTAATGATCGTCAGCATTTCCTCATGTGCCGTTTGGCTGCCTGGATGTCCTCGTCGGTGAAGTGTCTGTCCATTTCCTTTGCCCAGTGCTTAATTGGATTGCTTACCTTTTTCTTGTTGACATTTTGCAGTACCTTGTAGATTATGAAGATGAGAAGTTGGGCCGACAGGTAGTTGCCAAATATTTTCTTCCATTCTATAAATGATCTTTTAACTCTTTTGATAAAGTCTTTGGATGAGCAAAAGTGTTGGATTCTTAGTAGTTTCCATTTATCTGTTCTCTGTTGATCATGCTTTGTCAGATTTTGAAGTCTGTCTAAGCTGTGTATCAGAACTTCCATTGTTGACCCTAGTTTTTCCTGCATAATCTTGATTGTTTTGGGTTTGATATTAGGTCTTTGATCCATTTGGAGTTAGTTTCTGTGTAAGGGGTGAGATGTGGGTCTTGTTTCAGTTTTTTTCCAGATGGATATCCAATTTTGCCAACACCATTTTTTAAACAGACTGTTTTTACCCCAGTTTACAGTCTTAGGGCCTTTGTTGAATATTAACTGTTCATAAGAGGATAGTGGCATCTCTGGGGTCTCATTTCTGTTCCATTGATCTATATGTCTGTTTTTGTAACTATTATCTAATTTACAGAAATCCCTCTCCCTCCCTCCCCACCCTGTAACTGTCAATGATTATTTTCTTCTGTGCTTAAATCTTTTGTTTCATCCTTGTAAAAATAGTCTCATACAATATTTGTTCTTTTGTGTCTGGCTAATTTCACTCACCATAATGTCCTCTAGATGGTCCCACACTGTCAGGTGTTTCCCTACATCACCATTGCCCAATTTGAGTCCGTGCCCTGGAGCAGCCGAGTCAATGAAATGTACTCCAATTTAGAAAGTGGAAGAAGGTTTATTAGGAGGTGTGATACCACCAGAGTCGACAGCAACACAGGCTGTTTTCCATGGAGTCTCCAAAGACAATTTTTATATGAAAGTTTATATCTCATTTTGGCAATGACCTTTCGTTTTTAATTACATAGTCCACAGATAATTGTATTCATCACAAAATAATCACAAGAAACTTCTTAATAAGCTACAAATATGTGTGTCAGACACCTGAACTCTAATCTGCACATTTGTAACAGGCAAAGACAAAACTTATATAAAAAGTTCTCGGCTAGTAGAACTAGCCTGCTAAGTCCACTCTGACTGAGATAAGGAGCAAGAAAGAAAGTTGTGGATACAAAAAATACCAGGCAGCCTTCCTAGCTGCAGTCTGACAGTCTGAAGGCCATTTCTCAGGGGAGCAAAGAAGAGGAGGGAGACGAAGGTCACAGGAATTGAGGAACTGAGTGGGTTCTGTGACTCTTTGGGAAGACGTCAGTGCAGAGGCTGCAGTAGCTGGTGCAGCAAAAAAAAAAATCATCTTACAGCTTATTTAGAGTATCGTTATGGCATTAGTTACATGAAACTCTCAATTACTCATTTTGAAAAGGAAAAAACTCATTGCAAGGTATTAGGATTACATCATCATTGTTCCTCATCATTGTTCTGCATCATTGTGTAGTACTCCATTGTGTGATTATACCACAGTTTGTTTAAGCATGTGTCTGTTGATGGGCATCTAAGTTGACTCCACCTTTTTGCTATTGTGGAGAGAGCTGCAAAAAGCATTGGCGTGCATGTATCTGTTTGTGTGGTAGCCCTTATTTTTCTGGGATATATTCCAAGGAATGGGATAGCTGGATGATACGGTATTTCTATTTCTAATTTTTTAAAGAAACAGCCAAGTCGACTTCCATAGTGGTTGTACCATTTTACAATCCCACCAACAGTGTAGAATGGTTCCGGGGAATAGATTCTCAATTCTGTTCCATTGATCTGTTTTTGCGCTAGTACAGGGCTGCCACAGTGCTCACAGTACTGTAGCAGTGTAATAGGTTTTAAGTTTAGGTAGAGTGAGGCCTCCCACCTTGTTCTTCTTCTTTAGTAAAGTATTACTTATCTGAGGCTTCTTGCCTTTCCATATAAAGTTGGTGATTCATTTCTCCATCACATTAAAGAATGCCACTGGAATTTGTATTGAGATTACATTATATGCATGCATCACTTTGGGTAGAATACACATTTTCACAATGTTAAGTCTTCCTATCCAAGAGCAAGGTAGGTCTCTCCACTGATGTAAGTCGCTTTTATTTTCTTGCAGTAGAGTTTTGTAGTTTTTTTGTATAGGTCTTTACATCTCTGGTTAGGTTTATTCCTAGGTATTTTATCATCTTGGGGGTCTACGTAAGTGGGGGTGATTTTGAGACTTCCTCTTTGTCTCTTTCTTGGTGTAAATGAATCCAACTGATTTATGTATGTTTATCTCATATCCTGAAATTTTGCTGAAATCTTCTGTTAGATTCAGTGGTTTTTTGGTGGATTCTTCAGGGCTTTCTGTGTATAAGATCATGCCATCCACAAAAAGTAATTCTTTAACTTCTTCTTTACCAACTTGTTTCTTTATCTTGCCTGGTTGCTCTGGCTAGGAACTCTAGCACAATGTTAATAAAAGTGGTGACAATGGGCATCCTTATCTAGTACTTGTTCTTAAGGGGGACATTTTCAACTTCTCTCCTTTTTTAATGATGTTGACCGTTGGTTTTGCTTCTCCTCCTGCCCCCCCCCCCCAAAAAACGGTGCTGTCTAGTTGATTCTGACACACAGCGACCCTATAGGGCAGGGTAGAACTGCTCCATAGAGTTTCCAAGGAGGGCCTGGTAGATTTGAACTGCGAACCTTTGGCTTAGCACAGAGCACTTAGCCACTATGCCACCAGGGATTTGCATAAATGCCCTTTATTACATTGAGGAATTTTCCTTCTATTGCTACTTTACTGAGAGTTTTTAACACGAACGTGAATTGAACTTCATTAAATACCTTTTCTGCATTGATTGATACAATCAAGTGGTTCTTATATTTTGTTTCATTTATGTGGTTGATAACAGTAATTGTTTTTCTGCTGTTGAACCATCCCTGCATCCCTGGTATGAATCCCATGAGGATGGACAATTAAGTTCACAAACTCACCCTAGAAAAATTGCTACATATCTCATCGTTGAATATCTCTACTGTCACCTTTGAAGTACTCCCCTTGGGGAAGCTATGCATCCATGTCAACACATACTGCACTCTTCAAAGCATTTTGGAACTCTTTCTGGAATGGCCATCACAATTGTCATCATATTACCCTTGATGTTCTGAATGTCATCAAAATGTCTTCCTTTCAATATTTCCTTTGTCTTTGGGTAAAGAAAAAAGTCACTGGGGACCAGATCAGCTGAGTAGGGAGGGTGTTCCAATACAGTTATTTGTTTACTGGCTAAAAACTCTCTACAAACTATATTATTAAGTATACAAACTTGCCACCATGCTACCATGTGCAGTGACCATTCCAGAAAGAGTTTCAAAATTGCTTTGAAGGTTGGGCTAGATGCTAGTATCAGTGCATAGCTTCCCAAGGGGAGTACTTCAAAGGTGACTGTACTCACACTCAGCAATACGGTATATAGCACTTAGAACAATTAAGTACGTGGACTTAATTTTCAGGCCTTGTCCTGGTCACTGGGAACTATCTTTTTAGTGTGTTGTTGAATTCTATTGGCTAGGATTTTGTTGAGAGTTTTTCCATCTAAGTTCATAAGAGACATTGTTCTCTAATTTTCCTTTTTTGTGCTACCTTACATGGTTTTGGTATTAGGGTTACACTGGCTTCATAGAATAAATTTGTGAGTATTCATCCTTTTCAGTGATCTGGAATGTCTTTAGGAAAAGTGGTGTTAACTCTTTTTTGAATGTTTTGTATAATTCTTCAGAGAAGCCATCAGAGCCAGGGGTTTTCTTTTAGTTGAGAGCTTTTGCATTACCTTTTCAGTCTCTTCTTTTATGATAGGCTTATTTACTTGCCCTACCTATGATTGTGCTGGTTTTTGTAGGTGGTGATTTTCTAGAAAATTATCTATTTACTGATCTTTGAATTTATTGGAGTACAATTCTTTGTAGTATTCCATTATGATCTTTTAATTTCATTTTGAGCTGTTACAGCATTACTCATCTCATTTCTTACTCAGGTGTGTTTCCTGTTTTGTGAGTTTAACCAATGGTTTATTGATTTAAAAAAAAAAAAAAGCCTTTGGTCTTGTTGACTCTTTCAGCTGTTTTTCTATTTTCTATTTCATCTCTTTCTGTTCTAGTTTTTATTATGTGCTTTCTTCTGACACCCAGTAGGTTCTTTTGTTGGAGTCTTTTGGGTTGTTCAAATTGAAGAGTTAATTCTTTGATTTGGGCCCTTTCTTCTTTTTGGTTATGTGCATTTACTGAGATGAACTGACATCTGAGCACTGCTTTTGTTGTGTCCCTGGGATTCTTGTAAGATGTGTTTTCATTCTTGTTTGAGTCTATACATATATTTTTTTATTTCATCCTTGATTTCTTCTATTACCCGGTTGTTCTGGAGAAAATAATATTCACTTTCCATGTTTTCTAGTCTTTTTCCACCTTTTTTCTGTTGTTGATTTCTAGTTTTATGGCTTTATGGTTTCAAAAGAAACTTTGTATTATTTCAATATTTTCAATTTTATTAAAGATTGCTCTGTGACCTAATGTGTGGTCAATTCTGGAGAATGTTCCATGTATGTTGGAAAAAAAAGTATACTTTACTGCTGTTAAGTGGAGTGTTCTGAATATGTCTGTAAGGTCAAGTTGGTTGATTGTGACATTTAAATCTTCTATGTCTTTACTGAGCTTTTTTCAAGGCATTCTATCCTTTACTAAGAGTGGTGTGTTGAAGTCCCCTACTGTTTTGGGGAAACTATTTCTGTTTTCAGTGCAGATAGTGTTTGTTTTATGTATTTTGGAAGCTTTGAAAGTTTCTTTCCTTCAGTACTTTGCATATGTCATCCTGTTGTCTTCTTGACAGCATGGTTTCCACTGAATAACCTGAACTCAACAGTTTTTCTTTGTAGGTTATTTTTTGCTTAAGCTTAACTGCCTTTAAAAATATCTCCTTATCTTTAGTTTTATTAAATTTAATTATAATATGCCTGGATGTTTTTCTTTGGGGATCTAGTTATGTGCGATATGAAGAATGTTTCAAATGGATATCTTCTCCTTTTTCACGATATCAGGGAAGTTTTCTTTCAGCAAGTTTTCAACAATTCTGTATTTTCTGCTATCCCCTCTCATTCTGACACCCTCGTCATTCGTATTTTATTCCTCTTGATAGAATTCCGTGTGACTCTTAGTGATTCTTCATTTTTTTTAGTCTGCTATCTATTTTTTTCCTCATGTAAGGTCTTGCTTGCTACTTTTTCTTCAGTCTCACTAGTTCTGGATTCCATTTCCTCAATCTCACTCCTTTGACTTTTTACTGAGTTATCTAGTTCTGCAATTTTATTGTTAATCTGTTAAACTTTGGATCATTGCTATTCAAGCATTTCTTGCAGCTTGTTTAATTTTTCAGTGTGCTCTGCTGCGATTTGCCTGATCTCTTTCCTGATTTCTTGCATGGCTCTGTACATCATTATTTTGCATTCTACCTCTGACAACTGCAGAAAGTCTTCTTTGTCTGGGAAATTTATGGATTATTTTTGGAGTTTTTAAAAACCGTGGTAGTCTGCTTCTTTAGGTGTTTAGAAATTGAATGTTGTTTCTGAGTCATCAGAAAGTTATTAAAATTTACTTGGTTGGTTGTTGTGCTTTAAGTTGTATCTATAGACACATAAATTGTTTGAGGTGGTTTGAACTTGATTTCTCAATAAATTGGATGGTCTGTGGCTCTTTAGAGCCTGGGCTGGTGTTTCTCAGTGTGGCCCAGCAACCTTCTGTCTCATGACCCTACTGCCCTACACTGTGGTCAACCATCGGTACAGCTGGCCTTAGCCCAGCCCAGCCCAGACCAGGTGTGCTTGCCCACCTGGTTTTGCACTAGTCCTCCATGCCACCACCCTGGCCTGTGTGCCCCTACCATACCACTTTGACACACCCTGTCCTAAGCCCGTCATGTCTGTGCAGCTCCAAACCCCACAAGCCCACCTGTTCCAAGACCATCTGGTTTGCATGGAGACCCTCAGCCCCATGCAATGTTGCTTAATCTGTGATGGGCCTCAATGGCTGGACCCAGTGCTACTCCAGAATCTCTCAGCTTGGCATCCCTCAGCTTCAGGTTGTAATCTTACTTTGCCTGGGGAAGGTCTCCTGTGCCCAGCTCATCTCCAGCTGGCATAGAGTCTCTCTGCCTTGTGCCACATTGTTTTACCTGGGGTGGCCCAGCACTCTTATGTCTGGTGTAGTGCTGCCTTGTTTAACTAGCTACTGTTTTGTTTACTGGTCCAGATACTTGCTAGTGATGTTCCCCTTGCTGTCACCTAATCCATTTTTTTTGGTTTTCTACCTGATGTTCAGTCCTGCTAAAATACTCAGTTTAGTTCAATTTGTTGATTTTCTACTTCTTTGTTGTTAGAGGAATCAGCAAGAGATGGCAGCTATGCCACCTTCTTGGCCTTGCCCACAACGTTTATTTCTTTAATAAAGCTTCTTTGCTTTCCTATTAGCAGATTCAGAGATTTCACTCTTCGACAAATACAAACCACCCTGGTATAATCTCCTTTCTTCATCTTGTCTGTCTCCACTTACTCAGCCCTGCCAAGTAGCTTGTTAGCTACTCCTTTTGTTGTGTTGAAAATATGCACAACAAAACATTTACCAATTCAACAATTTCTGTACACACAATTAAGTGACATTGATAGCATTCTTCATGACAGACAACCATTACAGATATCTTTTTCCAAATTATTCTACCACTATTAACATAAACTCAAAGATCCCTAAAAAAACCCACAAAAATCTCCCCTTTTACCCTCTTTCCCATCCCTAGTAACTACTAATAATCTTTTATTTTTATATATTTGCTTGTTTCATATAAGTGAAATCGTACAGTATTTGTCCTTTTGCAACTGACTCAGCATGACGTTTTCCATATTGGTTCAACCATGTTTTGGAATGAATTAAGACTTCTCTTCTCCTTAACAACCCATTGTTTGCATATGCCACATTTGGTTATCAATTCCTCTGCTGATGAGCATTTAGAGTGGCTGTTGTGAAGAGACACTGGTGATGTAGTGGTTAAGTACTACTACCACTAACCAAAAGATCAGGAGTTCCAATCTGGCAGGCACTCCTTGGAGACTCTATGGGACAATTCTACTCTGTTCTATAGGATTGCTGTGAGTTGGAACTGACTCGACAGCAGTGGGTTCACTTTTTTTTATTTTGTTTGTTTTATTGTGAAGAAGTCTGCAATAAATATTGGTGTACAGATTTCTGTTTACAGTCCTGCTTTGACTCCTCTGGGTGCATACCTAGGACTGGGACTTTTCAGTCATATGGCAGTTCTATGTTCAACTTTTGTTGAATCAGCAAAGGTTTTCCACAGCAGCTGTTCTATTTTACATTTCCACCAGCAATAGATAAGGCTTTTTGTTCTCTACAACCTCACCAACACTTGTTGATTTCTGTTAATTTATTTTTTTATCATTGCTATAATGGAGGTGAGGTGGTATCTCATTGTAGTTTTGATTTGCTTCTCTCTTACATAGCTAATGAATAGAACCCTAGTGGCACTGTGATTAAGTCCTCAACAGTTAACTAAAAGAAATCCACTGCACAGCCATGGGTTTGGTTTGGTTAACAGGAAGTTGAGCATCTTTCCATGTGATTATTAGCAATTTGGCTATCTTCTTTGGTGAAATGTCTGTTCAACTCCTTTGCCCATTTTTTTATTGGGTTGCTTATCTTTTTCTTGTTAAGTTGTACAAGTGATTTTATATAAGTTGGACATTAGACCACTATCAGATAAGGTCCAGAAAACTTTCATCTAATCCCTAGGTTGTTTCTTCACTTTGTTAACAAAGTCCTTTGATATCGAAAGTATTTAATTTCTATTAAATACTATTTATCTAGTTTGTCTTTGAGTCCCATGCTTTTGTTGTCAAATCTGATAATCCATCATTAAAGACTAGGCCCTGCAGCCATGCTTCTCTACTTTCTTTCAAGAACTTTATGATCTTAGTGTTCACATTTAAGTCCTTGGTCAGTTTGGAACTGTTTTGTGTATCTGGTCTGAGGCATGGATCCTAACACATTGAGAAATCTAATCTTCACAGAACCATTTACTGAAGAGACTCTTAGCACCCTTGTCAAAATTCAGCTGACCATAGATGTATGGATTTATTTCTTGTTGAGCTAGTACTTTCGTACATCTCTCTGGGGACTGCTACAGTCCCTGGGGACAGAAGAAATAATTATTTTCCAGGACTTGGTTGTTTGGAAAACTGTTTGTAGTTTACTAATCAGTTCCTTATATCCCCTCTCTCATTTGAAGTAAGTAAAGTAGCCTTGGAGTCCACTATTTTCCATCAAACCCAGCTTCTCCCCTTATACTGACTGTCTGGTATTGAGAAAATTAATCTCTCTGTGACCCAGTTTATTTCCTGAAAATGGGAATAATAAGTTTGTTGTTATTGTTACTTGCCATTGAGTCAGCCCTAACTAATGGCAACCCCAAAAAGGTCACAGCAGGACTATGTTCTATAGTGCTTTCAATGGTTGGTTTTTCAGAAGTGGATACCCTGGTCTTTCTTCCAGAACCGTAGCAGTTGTCTCCCATATAGTTACGTCCTGTGAGATTTAATTTTGAATTTGAGTAAAGAAATATTCAGGTTAATGACACACAAACACATTTAGTTTATTACAAAATAGTCATAGCAAGACACACAGGTAAGACCACAAGACATTCACTCAGGACTCAAGAATCAAGGTTAATGATCACACTGTTAGTCAACATTTAGAGTCCAAATCTTTAAACTTTTAGTGTTTACCTTTAACAAATAGTCTTGGGAGGAAGGCTAGACCAGCCACTTGTCTTTGGCATAGACCCCTCACAGGGTACCAGGCTGGTAGTAGACAGAGTCTCAGTTCAGAGTCTGAGTCTTTGGAGAGAGTCAAACTCTGGAGGGAGATTTGGTATCTGAGTGCTCCGTTGAATGCTCCAGGGTTTATATATGAGTTTTCTTAAGGTGGTTTTACACTGTAAGGGCTAAGTGATATCATGTGTAACCAAGACTAGTGTGTTACACTGTTTCTTCAAGGTCAGCAAATGGTGTAATGTTACATCTTTCTTGAAGATTAGAGATTATGGGGATTGTTTATGACATGATTGTTTCAAACCAATTTAACAGAAATTTAGCTATGTTACATTTTCTTAATCGCTACGTGAAGGTTCATGGCTATGTCAGAGAGGTTTTCTACTACTTACCTCATAAACTTCTATGTTTCTATTTCTGAGTTCAGAAACTTTGAGTTTCTAAGATGATATTATAAGGGACTTTAACACATGTGCTCTAACATACATTGTTTGAGAGCATTACAGAAACAAGCATTCCAAGTTTTTATCTGTATTAAATGAGATGAGCCATGCAAAGAGCAGAGCAGAGCACCTGGCCTGTTGCAACCACCATGGAATTGTTAATTCTTAGCATGTCCATGAAACCCTTTGAGTTTGCCAACCTCCTCTAGGTACCTAGGAAAGTGAGACCCAAAAAAGAGAACTGGTTTGTCTATTAGGAACCAATCTTGCATTGAAAACAGGGTCTGAAGACTACTGATGTTAAGATTTTTCTCTGTCCCATACATAACTAAAGGTTGCATATTGGTACTTACATGCTGAACAATATTATACTTGCTTGTTTTATTTTATCAGACTACTAACATAAAAGAATCAGTATATCTGGCTCTTCTTGAAACATGAGAAACTTAGCTTCCTTGACCTGCATTCTCATGTGACAATCATCTGCTGGAACTGACTAATGGTAGCCCCTAATTTTCCACAGTCTCCACCCTTCCCTATATAGTTCCTTTGGCCCTGTAGCTGAGTACCAGATTCTATTAGTATTGCTCATTGCTCTGTGCAGCTCATTGTGGAGACACATCTCTAATTTTCATGTTTCTATCAATGGTGGAATTTGACCAACAGACTCCAAGGGCTCCGTGGCCTTTTCTCACACTGGACGGGCTTCCTTGCTCTGTCACCTACTGGCCCACAAGCACTGGGCTTTCAGCCTCTGCCTCCAAGCATCTCCAGGTCTCCTGGGCAGGACTGGAGTTCCATGCACTTGACATTTCCTTAGAAGCCTGTTCTAAAGAATCAAAAAGCATTTTCCAAATACCAGTGGTAGACACTTCCTCCCAATTTTTCAGATAGAAAAAGAGAGGAAGGGACTTACCTAAAGACAAAAGGAGAACCTGACAGGCATGAGGTCTTCCAAGGACTTCCAGCCTCTTATTCCAGACTGAGCTGTGATACAGAGAGGAGGAGCACCGAGGGCATACTTGTGCAGTGGCTATCCCAGGGTAGAGCTGCTCTTTCCTTTCTGATTACCGGAGAGTCAGAGGAGACAGGCCTTCCTCTCCCACTCACCCACACAGGGGCTGGCCATGCCAAGGCTGTGGAAAGACTGAGGACTGATGCTAGGCCAGGCCCAGCTTACAGAGGAGTGACTCAGGCTAACAGAAGCCAAACTGGTTCTTACCTGCATAACTCTGGAAGTCACATGTGAGAAACTGAGCCTGGGTTTGCGGAGCTGGCCTCTGTGCCCAGCCTTACCACCAGCGGCCATCAGTTCATGAATGCGTTCTTTAACCCAATCCTGTGTGCCAGGCATTTTTCCAGGCACTGGGAAAAAACCAGATAAGATCTCTGGTATTCTAACACAGTGTCAACTAGAATAGACAATAACCAATTTAGACCAGCCCCAGGTGCTTCCACCTAAAAATTATACATCTTACTTAACTTAGAACTTTCCACACCCACATTCTTTTGACACTTCCTCATAGCACAGCCAAGAACACAGGCACCAATTAGAAATGAAACTAAGAAAAAATGCATGTCCCAATCACAAACTTGCTCTTGCTTCAAAAGGACCTGTCTTTGCTTAAAGGACAACTGTCTAGAATCTATCTTTTTTTTTCCCACCCAAACTAACTTCCTCAAGGAGCACTGGTGGTGCAGTGGTTAAGATCTACTACTCCTAACCAAAAATAAGTAGTTTGAATGCCTTAGCTGCTTGTTGGTGACTCCATGGAGCAATTCTACTCTGTCTTCTTGGGTCACTATGAGTTAAAATTGACTTGCTGGCAATGGGATTAGCTTACTCAGAGATTCAAAAATGGGCTACTGCTCTCAAGTCCTTTGTATTTCCTCTTTCAAGCCAGGCTTTTTGCTGCAGCAATTTGGTTTACTCCCCAATAAAATCTGCTTTAAAATTTTTATAATTTGACTCCAGAATCTGTCTTTAGCAGTTTGGCTGTCCCACCAAGATTCAAACCAGACCCTCATAGGACTATAAGGCCCTACAGTCTACATTCTAACCAGATAAGGTACCAACAGAGCATCACTGCACTTTGAATTAGTTCGCTTGTCTCTGCAGCCTTTAGATAAATCCTTTCCCAGCCTGATCTCTGCTTCTCTTGTGTTGAGTTCTCCAGTTTTCCTAGGAGGTTTTTTTTACTTTCTTTTATTGATCATTCTTGTAGTCTACCTCTAAGTTTTCTTCCCTTACTTCCTTATTTTGAGGCATAGGGCTGAGGAGAATCAGAGAAAAGTTACTGGTATCTATAATGGCTAAAACGAAAGCAACAGATGAGCCACGCTTATACACATGCCAGTCTAAACTACAGTCTCCAGTGTCAAGACCCCTACTAAAGAAATATTCTGGAGAAAAGCCTAATGTTGGGCTGTGTAGAAACTCGGTGGCCTAAGGTACAGCTCCCAGTCTTAAAGCCATTTCCTAAGACAAAAGGTATATAGAAACAACATGCAACAAAGAGTGCTAAACTGATTCAAGAAAATAATGAGGAAAGGCAGAAGGAAGAGCAAAGAAACTGTTTCTAGTGGAAATTTTTAAACAGCTACCAAGAAATGGGATGAATAAAGTAGATATTGAATGAGGTTGGAACACAGGTCTTAATGCAGTTCTATAGAAAGTTGAGTAGATCAGCAAGAGTTCCTGCTGGTTCGCTGACATAAAGCGTTCACAAATGAATCTGCTCCAGTCACCCCAGTGTGGAGGAATTAAAAAAAAAAAAAAAAGACAGAAGACAGGAAACATAACACCAAATACGGGTAAAGTGTGTACAGCCTTACCAAGGCAAAAGGTATCACTAACATATGCACAAGAAAAAAAGAAATCCCTTCCTAATTGCTATTACATATGTAATTTGCAACAACAGCAACAACCAAAATATTTATACATGTATATATATGTATGTATTCAGATATGTGTTGTACAAGCATATATATATATATATATGTATATAAAGTTGATATCAAGTTGATTCCAATTCACAGTGACTCTATAGGACAGAGTAGAAATGTCTCTTAGGGTTTTTAAAGAGCCAGCTGATGGATTAGAACTACTGACCTTTTGATTAGCAGCCAGAGGCTTACCCACTGTACTGTCAAGGTCCCCAGATACGTATATGAAAGTGTACATACAAGTGTATATGTATACCTTTGTATACATGTATATTGTATACGTATATACAAGTGTATGTGTATACCTATGCATGTATTTATGCACATGCGGGTATATTCACATATGTAACAAAGCACAAAGGGGGCACAGTTACGGATACTACTTAAACATAACCAAACACGTCACAGGATTCGTTTTCTGGGTTTAAAGGCTTAAGTCCATTGTCTCATGGGACTACTCAATCAATTAGCATAATATACTTCATAAAGTTTATGTTCTACTGTTCTATATCATAGCCTAGTCAGTAGTGTCTGGGGTCTTAAAAGCTTTCGAGGGGTCATATAAAATACAACTATTGGTCTCTACTCATCCAAGAAAAGGAGGTAAAAAGAAACTCAAGATGCTGAGCAGAAACTAGTCTACTGAAATAACTGTCTCAGGTTGTCCAAGATGGCTCATAATGTCTCTCTTAAAGCACAAATCTGAGAAAACAAGTGAATTGAATATAAATGACAACTTTAGAAGCCTGAGCATCAGAGGCAAGATTGAAGAACTGGGCTGACTGAGTGCAAAGTGGAAGGAGAGACTACAAACATAGCTGACACACCAGCACTGTATCAGCCAACCTGAACAGCAGAGACATATTCAGACAAAGCAAGTGGCTTTTCCAACCAAATCCCCGTTACCGGGTGTAGCCAAGCAAGAATGATTTTACACCCACATCCCAAGCCAGGCAGTTTTCCCCATCCTGAAAAAATTAAATGTATCACCTTTCCCACTGCACCATGCACCCTGTCCAGCCCCTGTGTCTGCAGCTCAGTACACCATCAACCACATAGTGCTTTAGTGGACAGGAACGTGTCCTCTTAGAAGGCACTTCTGGACTGGCAGAATCTACCTGCCTCACACCCTGCAATGCCCCCTCTGCAGTCAGAGGCTTGTGCCCAGTCTGACCACTCCCACACAGCCCTGCACACCCACAACCATCAGCCAGTTTCCACACTACCCACTGAATAACCAATGATCTGGGTACCCTCGTGCTGACCATTCAACAACCAGCAGTGTGCACAAACAACACCCAACCCAGTGGCCAATGAGACTGCTCCCTGTACCTACATCCAGATCACCAGACAGACACATCAGCTAGCCAGCAATGGGAGCTACATCCTCAGCTGCCCTACAAGAACAGTAAATATAGACTAATGCTCACATACTCAGCTGTTGCCCCACCCATTCAAAGACAGATGGTGAGAGCTCCAATGTTGCTAGACTGGAAAGCAGAGTAGCACACATGTCCCACCTAAATGGTCACATCAAAACAAAACAAAAAATCAGAATGCAGCAAATGAACAAACAATAAATCAATAAATATAATAGTACTTTAATGCCTTGGAGACAACAGACAACATCAAATCACATAAAGAAGTAAAGTGGCTCCAACAAGTGACCAAATTAAAAAATCAGAAAACCTCCTTGAGACAAAATGGTATCAGAACTATCCGAAAAGGAATCCAAAAGACTAATACATAAGTTCTCTAAAAGATCAAGGAAAACAGAGATAAAATCAGGGAAAACATAGACAACACAATTAGAAGAATTCATGAAAACAGCACAAGAACAAAGAAGCAAAATTGACAATTAAAAGTCACACAAAAACAGCAACTAGAAATCCAAAAGATTAACGATAAAATAGCAGAAATAGACAACTCAATGAAAAAGATGTAGGAATAGATTAGAATCAATAAAAGACAGAATCCATGGAGGACAAATCCTTGGACATCAATTGCTTTCAGAAAACAAAAAAATGAAGAAACCTAATACACTATCAAGAGGAAAAAATACATGTAATCCGAAGTCTAGAACAGGAAGAGGAAAAAATAAGAGCATTAAAAACAACCACAAAGAGAACTGTTAAAAATATGTTGGCAGAAAATTTCCTAACATTACAGAAAATAAAAGGATACCCATTCAAGAAATGCAGCAAACCACGTGCAGTACAGACCCAAAAGAAAGTCACCAAGACATAGCATCATCAAGTGTGCCAAAACCAAAACAGAGAGAAAGAGAGAGAGAGAGAGAGAGAGAATTCTGAGAGCAGCTTAAGAAAAATGAAAAGTTACTTATGAAGGGGAAAACAGTGAGATTAAGCTTTGATTACTTAGAAGAAGCTGTTTAGAAATGAAGGCAATGAGATGGTATATATACAACCTTAAAAGAAAAAAAAAATTCAATGAATTTGTAAAAACTGGTCCAAATTTACAAGAAATACTAAAAGTAGTCATTTACACAGAGAACCAGTAACAGCTATCAACAACCTGAGATTAATATACAGGACAGCATCAACTAGATACCAACCCTAAAAAGAATTCTCAGGAATAAAATAAGTGAAAAATGAAAAACAGGGAACCAGAGGTGTCAATCAGTAAATGATGACAATGTCAAAACAGAAAAGGGGGAAAGGAATGATGTAGTTATACAGCTTTCATGTGAAGAGCATATAAAAGCTATATGAAAAAATAAGACTGCTTTAAACTCAGCAAGACAAAGGTAAATTTCAAGATAACCACAAAAGTAATTAACAGACATACTCATCAGAATAAATAAAAAACGTGTAAAGAATCAGTAAACAAAAAATTCAGTAACAACAAAAGAAACAAAAGAAAACTCACACAAAAAAAGAACTTAGCACAGAAAATTAAGTAGAACAAAGAAATCATCAACACCACACACGCACACACACACAAAGCACAACACAATGGTAGCAGTAAATTCATACCTTTTGATAATCACACTGAATGTAATGGCTTAAATGCAACAGCAATGAGTGGCAGAATGGGTTAAAAAAAAACAATGACCCATCAGTGCGCTGTCTATGAAAAATACACCTTAGACACAAAGATGTAAATAAATTAAAACTCAGAGGATGAGGGAAAAAAAAATCAAACAGTAACCACAAACAGCACAGCAGGGGTGATATTAACTCTGAGAAAAGACTTTAAAGCAAATTTCAACATAAAAGATAAGGATGGCTATTACATAATTAAAGGGTCAACCCACCAAAAGGATAAACCATATTAAATATGGACATGCACCTAATGACAGAGCTTCAAAACACATCTTTAAAAAATACCCTAAAAGCATTGAAAACAGAAATAGTTCCACAATACTGTAGGAAATTTCAATGGGCCACTTTCAGAGAAGTACAGAACAAGTAGAAAGAAACTCAAATAAATAAGGAAAAAAGATCTCAATGTCACAGTTCACTAACTCAAACTCATAAACGTGTACAGAATGCTCCACTAACTGCAGCAAAGTATGCATTCTTTTCCAACACACATGAGTCATTCTCCACATTTTAGAACACATAGATTACATTTTAGGCCACAAAACAAGCCAGAACACAATCCAAAATACCGAAATAATACAAAACATTTTCTCTGTTCTGAACCCTATAAGAATAGAAGTCAGTAACGGGAACTACAAGGAAAAAACATCAAACATAGCAGAAATTGAGTAACACCTTGCTTAAAAACCACTGGGTAATAGAAGAAGTCAAAAGTGAACTTAAAAAATTCCTAGAATCAAGTAAGAACGGAAACAAAACATACCAAAACTTTGGGGACACATTAAAAAAGCAGTGCACACAACTGGATTGAACAAAACGCTAAAATGTTTCCCTACTTTGAAGGACGGAGTAGTAAGAGCAGGCGCCTGGGGACCATGGTTTTTAGGAGACATCTAGATCAACCGGCAGAACAAAGTTTATTAAGAAAATGTTCTGCTTCCCACTTTGTGAGACGTATCTAGGGTCTTAAAAGTTAACAAGCGGCCATCTAAGGTATGTCAGTTGATCCCAACGCACCTGGGGCAAAGGAGAATGAAGAACACCAAAGACAGAAGGAAAATACAATCCCAAGAGACAAAAAAAAATCCACTTAAGTCAGACTCCATCAGTCTGAGACTAGAAGAACTAGATAGTGATTGGCCACCACCAACAGCTGCCCTAACAGGGAACGCAATAGAGAATCCTCATGGAGCAAGAGAATTGTAGGGTACAGAACTCATATTCATATAAAAAGAGCACACTTGATGGCTTGCCTGAAGCTGGAGGAACCCTGAAAGACTTTGTCCCTAGACTTTTCTTAGCCAGCCAAGCCAAGTGCCGTAGAGTCGGATCCGACTCATGTTAGGCTAGAACTAAAACCACTCATGAAACCAACTCTTTACACAAAGACCAGACTGGACTACAAGACATAGAATGATACTGGTGAACAGTGCCCTTCTTGGCTCAAGTAGATACCTAAGACTAAATGGGCAACTCCTGTCTGGAGGTGAGATGGGAGGGTGAAAATGGACAAAAGTTTGCTTAATGGACCCAGGAAAAAACAGGGTGGAGAGGAGGAGTGTGCTGTCATGTTGTAGGGAGAGCAACTAAGGTCACACAACAACGGGTGTATACGTTTTTGTATGAGAAACTGACTTGAATTGTAAACTTTCACTTAAAATACAAGAAAGAAAATGAAGAAAGCAGTACTTACCCTGAAACTGTGTCCCCCAGACTCACTTTAACCCAGAAATGAAATCATTCCTGCAGCCCGCTCTTCAGACAAAGATTTGTTATTTTTAAGTGCTATAGAGTTAGCTCTGACTCATAGCAACCCCGTGTGTAACAGAATGAAACACTGCTGGGTCCTGTGTCATGCCCACCATCATTTTTATACTTAGGCCCATCATTACAGCCACTGTATCAATCCGTCTTGTTGGAGGTCTTCCTCTTTTTCGCTGACCCTCCGCTCTGCCAAGCAGGATGTCCTCCTCCAGAGATTGATCCTTCCTGACAATACATCCAAAGTATGTCAGATGTAGTCTATCTTTGCATCCAAGGAGCATTCTGGCCACACTTCTTCCAACAAAGATCTGTTTGTTCTTTTGGTAGTCTAGGTCCATTCAATATTCTTCTACAACACCGCAATTCAAAGGTGTCAATTATTCTCCTGTCTTCCTTGCTCACTGTTCAGCTTTTGAATGCATATGACGCAATTGAAAATACCATGGCTTGGGTCAGGCACACCTTTCCTCTTCAAGGTGCCATCTTTACTTTTTAACACTTGAAAGGGATTCTTTGCAGCAGATTTTCCCAGTGCAATGCATCTTTTGATTTCTTGACTGTTGCTTCCAGGGGCTTTGACTGTGGAACCAAGTAAAATGAAATCCTTTAACAACTTCAATCCTTTCTCCGTTTATCACAGTATTACTTCCTGGTCCTGTTGTGAAGATTTTCATTTTCTTGATGTTCAGTTGTGATCCATATTGAAGGCTGTGGTCTTTTATTTTCATCAAAGATTAGACAGGACTATAAACAAAAAACTAATACAAGTAAGGAGTATGCTTCTTAATTCAGTCAGATATATAAGATCAAGTGGAGAGCTCCTGTCCAAAAGCGGAATGAGAAGGTAGCAAGGGGCAGGAACTAGCCAAATGAACACAGGGAACATGGGATAGAAAGGGGGAGTATGCTATCACATTGTGGACATTGCAATTAGTATCACAAAACAACATGTGCATAAATTTTTGAATGAGAAATTAACTTGAGCTATACACTTCCACCTAAAGTAGTTTTATTAAAAGAAGAAAAAAAAAAAAGATTTATAGCCTTGGAAATCCTATGGGGCAGTTCCACTCTGTTCTATATGGTCATTTTGAGTCATCATAGACTCAAAGACAGAGAGCTTTCAAATTATGTCAAGTGATACACGTTCTTTTATATACTGATGTTAAGTTTCCATTTAAATATATTTATTTGGATTAAAGACAAATTGAGTCTATTTAAAGAAAAACCTAAAATGAATAATTATCCCTTGCTATAACACAAGATGGAAGTCTTTGTGGCATAGTGGTTAAGTGCTATGGCTGCTAACCAAAAGATTGGCAGTTTAAATCCACTAGGTGCTCCTTGGATATTCTGTGGGGTAGTTCTACTCTATCCTACAGCGTCGCTATGAGTTGGCATCAACTCGATGGCACTGGATGTGTTTTTTTGGTGTTATAATACAAAATAAAGTAAAAAAATTTCAGTGAAAATAAAACAAGTATTACTTCATTAAAAAAATATGTCTGAGGTCAGTTTATAGTGATAAACACACATTGAAAGAGAAGAAAAGAACAAAATCAAAACATTATCTCTTCAACACAAATAGAGAATAGCAAAAGAAGCCCACATTTCCAAGCAGAAAAAAAATTATAAAGATTAGAGCAGAAGAATAGGAAACAAACAACATAAAACAGTAGAAAGACTCAATAAGACTAGAAGTTGATTCTTTGAAAGGGTAAATAAATTCAACAAGTCAGTGATTAAACTGACAAAAGAACAACAGGAAAAGAAAAAAATAATTCAAATAAGAAATGAGATGGGTGCTATTACAACAGAACCATCTGTAATAAAAAGGATCATAATAGAATACTTGACTTCAACAAATTCAAAAACCTAGAGGAAATGGATAAATTTCTAGAAATGCACTACCTACTTAAACTAATACAAACTTTGGTAGAAAAACTGGACATGCATACAACAAAAGAAGAGACTGAAGATTGGAGTTTTAAAAATAAATAGATAAAACTCCTATGATTGAAAGCCCTGGGTTTGTTCAGCTTCACTGCAGAATTCTACTAAAACTCAGAGATCTCACACCAGTATTACTCAAAATACTTCTGATCATAGGAAAAAAAGAAATACTTCCAAATTCATTCTATGCAACAAGCATAACCTTGATATCAAAGCCAGGCAAATCAATGCATCTTGTGAACATAGATGCGAAAACAAACTAGTAAGCAACATCATTCAAGCCAATAAAATTTAACACCATATCAAAAAAATAATACATCATGACCCAGTGGGGATTCATCCCAGGTATGCAACGATGTTCCAACATTAGAAAATCAATCAAGGTAAACCACCACATAAATAACACAAAAGAGTCACATGATCAAACTGATCAACACAGTAAAGGCATTTGATATAGTCTAATATCCATTCCTGATAAAACTCAGCAAAATAGGAAAGGAAGAGAAATTTCTCGACATCATACAGAACATTTACCCAAAACCAACAGCTAACATTATTCTCAACAGAAACTGAAAGCATTCTTCTTAAGAACGAAAACTAGATAAGTATATCCTTTATTACGATTCTTCAACATTGTTCTGAAAGTCCTAGCTAGAGCAACAAGACAAGAAAAAGAAATAGTGAACATTGAAACTGGCAAGGAAGAAGTAAAACTATCCTCATTTGCAGATGATATGATCCGATACATAGAAAACCCAAAAGAGTCCATAAGAAAGCTATAGTAATTTATGGAAGGATTCAGTAAAGTAGCATGATACAATCCAACATAGAACAATCAATTGGATTCCTCCACCAGCAAAGAGAATTTTGGAAAGGAAATCAGAAAAACAATATCATTTGCAATATCCACTGCTGTTGAGTTGGGTCTGACTCATAGCAACCCTAGAGATCAGAGGAGTACTGCCCCATAGAGCACCCAGGAAGTGCCTGGCGGATTTGAACTGCTGAACTTTTGATTAGCAGATGTAGCACTTAACCCATTATGCCACCTGGGTTTCCACCATCTTAACCCGCTACCCCACCATGAGCCCCCCAAAGACGAAATACTTAGGGATAAATCTAATGGGGATATAAAAGACCTATACAAAGACAACTACAAAATGGCACTATAAGAAACCAAGAGAGACTGATCTAAATGGGAAAACATACCATACTCATGGACAGAAGATGTGACATGAAAATGTCAGCACTACCCAAAGTGATCTACAGATGTAATACAACCCTGATCCAAATTCCAACAGCATCTTTAATGAGGTGGAAAAGCTAATTGTCAACTTTTTATGGAAAGGAAAGAAGCTCTGGATAAGTAAGCATTATTAAAGAAGAAGAGCAAAGTAAGAGATCTCAAACTACCTGATCTCAACCTACTATCCAGCCACTGTAGTCAAAACAGCCTGATAATGGTACCTTGACAGACACACAGACCAATGGAAGAAAACTGAGAACCCAGGTGTAAGTGTTTCCACCTACTGACAGCTGAACTTCAATGAAGGGCCAAAGTCAATGAAATGAGGAAGAAAAAGTCTGTTTAATAAATAGCGCTAGGTGACACTGGATGTCTATCTGTAGAAAAACTAAAAGGTACACATACCTCATAACAAAAAAACAAACCCACTGCCACTGAGTTGAGTCCCACACACAGCAACCCTAGAGGCCAGAGTAAAACTGCCCCATAGAGTTTCCAAGGAGCACCTGGTGGATTTGAACTGCTGATCTTTTGGTTAGTAGATGTAACACTTAACCCACTGTGCCACCAGGGTTAACCATACGTAAAAACCAACTCAAAATGGATTGAACACCTAAATATGAAACCTAAAAACTATAAAGGTCATGGGAGAAAAAAGTAGGAACTATGTTAGGGGCCTTAGTATGAGGCCTAGATAGAATATCAAACATAACTAAAACTGCACAAACAACAGGCAATAAACTAGCTAAATGAAGCCTCCTAAAAGTCAAATGCTTATGCTCATCAAAAGACTTCTTCAAAAGAGTAAAAGAAAATCTGCAGACTAGAAAAAACATTTTGGCTACAACATCTGACAAGAGTTTAATCTCTAAAATTCATAGAAAACTTCTATGCTTCATCAACAAAAAGAAACAATCCAGTTAAAAACTGGACAAAGAATATGAACAGACACTTCACCAAAGAAGACATTCAGGTAGCTAATAAACCTGTGAATAGATGCTCCATTATCCACGATCATTAGCTATTGTTGTTGCTGTTCAGTGCCATTGTGTCAGCCACTGTGTTAAATCGACCTTGTTGAGGTCTTTCTCTTTTTGGCTGACCCTCCACTCTACCAAGCATGATGTCCTTCTCCAGGGATTGATCTCTCCTGACAACATATCCAAAGTATGTAAGATGCGGTCTTGCCGTCTTTTCTTCCAAGGAGCACTCTGGTTATACTTCTTCCAGAACAGATTTGTTTATTCTTTTGGCAGTCCAAGGTATGTTTAACATTCCACTCCAACACCACTATTCAAAGGTGTCAACAAACTGATGAGCAAGCCAAAACTGATTTAAATGCAACGGTAGCTCACAGGACCAACAAATGTGGATTGATCAACACAGCCAAGATCCAAGACCCTTCCCAAATGGTGAAATTCTTGGGAATAATGTGGGCAGGAGCTACCTGTAGGACTAAACATGAGGCCCAGTGATTGGTTGGCTTATTTACATTTCGTAGAATACATATTCCCCATCTGGGACTACTGCTAGCTCCTATCCATAAAATCACCAGGAAGGAGGCTGTATTTGAACGAGAGTTGGAACAAAACTAGGTCATGTATGAATTGCAAAGGGTGATCTCTCTCTCTCTCTCTCATGAATTTGGGCCTTTGTGATACACATGCAGGTAAGACTTTGGGAATATCTACCACACGTGCTTAAGGAGACTGGAGTTTATGGCAAAAGCCCAGCACCACCACTCAATGCCAACCATTGATCTGGACCAGAAAGTTTCCAGATGCCTCAGCACAATTCACTTGAGAGACAATTTTGCTAGGTTGCTACCAGGCATTAGTGGAGACTGCCCAAATGATCAAGGGAAATAAAATAATGCCACTTCTTCCTAACAAAGGAGAACTTCACGGTTGTGTCTCATTTACTCGAAATGTATTCACTCTCTGCACAGACATTTGTGAACCTCCAGTTGACAATCCAGACTTAAAGACTCCTAGATGGCCTCCTCCTACTTAGTGGAGTGGCCATTATTAAAAGAGCAATGCATTCCAAAAAAACTGAGATGAAGAACACAAGCAAAATGTATTAGCTGATTTTTATGCATGACAGTTAACTCAAACCCTTATTAAGACCATGGCAGTACTTAAATCCCTGAGAGAAGATCCTGGAAAAGAACACAGGCAGGGATTCAAAAAGCATATGATAGAGCACAAAATATTACCTCCAGCATATTAAAAAAAAAAAGGGTGAAGGATGCTCATGGTGCCCTGGTGGCTTCTGGTGGCCCCTGAGTGGTCACCTAGGAACAATAGAAGCCATCAAATGACTGCTTGTCAAATCTCCTCATGAGCTTAGTTACCATAGGACTGGAAAATGGTAACAAACTTGAAATCAGTTTTCTGTGGAATGTCTCCATTTAGAAACTAAATGGGTATATGACCAAGATACTGGAAACGTAACTCAAGAGAACATGTAAAGTTCAAACAAGGTCACAACCAAAACCCTTTGAACATCCCCAAATGGACTTCATTCAGTTACTGTCTTCTATAAAAACTCACTACCATCAAGTTGAATCTGACTCACAGTGACCCCAGAGATCAGAATAGAACTGCCCCATAGAGTTTCCAAGAGGTACCTGGCAGATTTGAACTGCTGACCTTTTGGTTAGCAGACATAGCACTTAACCCACTATGCCACCAGGGTTTCTGCTCTCTTCTACAATATACCAGTATATATGAGCTCTTGTATGTAGGAGAACCCTGGAGACATAGTGGTTAAGTGCTTGTTTGCTAACCAAAAGGCAGCAGTTCTAACCCACCGGGTTCCCCTTAGAAACTCCATGGAGCAGTTCTACTCTATCCTATAGGGTCAATACGAGTTGGGATCAACTCAATGGCAGTGGGTTTGTTTTTGGTCTTGTGTTTTGTTCTCAGGATTGGTAGAAGTGTTCCCTTGTCACACTTCAGTGGCAAACCACAGCAGGGAATTTTTTAATATTCCATTGTTTTTCAAGAGTTTGTTTTTCCCACATAGGGAATTCCCAAATTCTTTTCCAGTGACAGGGCTGCATGTTTTCTGGAACTCTTATTAGGGAATACTTCAGAATATTGCCACGCATCCAGAAACTTCACTGCCCATATCACCTCCAATCTTCAGGAAAAAACAGAATGTATAAATGGAAGCTTAAGTTAAGAAAGCTCTCTGAGACTTTGGATTTTCATGGTCAAAGGTCTTCAACCTTAATGACTCTAAAATCCTTGCCCATTAGAAAACATGGACTCGTTATATAAAATAATCATAGGCAGATGCACGAGAAGAGCTCTGGTGGTGCTGTGGTTAAGTGTTCAATTGCTAACTAAAAGGTCAGCAGTTCAAAACCACCAGCCATGCTGCAGGAGAAAGATGTGGCAGTCAGCTTCCATGAAGATTTACAGCACTGGAATCCCTACAAGACAGTTCTAATGTGTCCTACAGCGTATCTATGAGTTGCACTTGACCTGACAACAGTGGGTTGGGTTTAGCCTAGTTTAGTTTAATGGGTTTAGTGTTTTAGACCCGTGAGACTAAACATTTCCCCTCCAATTCCAGCTCTAACCTTTTACAGGCTGACCAGTAAAACTCAGTATGCAAAAGGACTCATGCTGAATTCACAAGTCGAATCTCCTTTCTAGGTCTGTCCTCCAAATCTACCCTTTCACTACCTAGCTCCCAAAGACTTTGTCAGGAAAGATAGCAAAGAAAGACCAGCACTTGAACCCAGGTGGAAGGCACCCCACCAGATCCTCCTCACCACCAACACTGCCATAAAAGTTCAAGGGATCAAACCTTAGAGATGGGTGTCCCAACCGAAAATGGCACAGCCCACCTGGAGGAGCATTCCGTTTCCTGTTTTTCAGGTGATAATTACCCATAAACCTCCAGAAGCAGATGACTTTTTGAAGTAAGCTAATCTTCCCAAGAACTACAAGACGTGCAGGTGACATAGGAGGGGAGAGCAAGGAAGAAGCAGATATCACCCAAGACCTAAGATTCCCTATCAATCCCCTTCCTGTACTGCTTTCATTATCATGATTTGTTTATTCCTAACCTTTTCACTTTTGCCATTAACCCACTTCCAGCTGTGTTTAGAACTTCATTTTAAAATTTTCACAGGCTGTTGCAGATTATTTAAGCTTGACCAACTAGTAGCTATGCTGTGCATCTCCAGGCAGTGATTTTTGCTTGCTGCTCTATTCCTTAAATGAGACTCAAACACCAGGGTCACACTTCTGGATTCCAGATAATCCCCTTAAATGCTTCTTCCTCCTGTGATTCTTTCATCTGTCAACTCCTGCATATTATTTATTTTGTCAAGGAAGTACTTGTCCTTTTTGGCCTTAGAAAGCCATAACCTGTGCACTTGGAGGAAACTCTGGTGGTGTAGTGGTTAAGCGCTATGGCTGCTGACAAAAAGGTTGGCAGTTCAAATCCACCAGGCATTCCTTGGAAACCCTATGGAGCATTCTACTCTGTCATATAAGGTTGCTGTAATCTGAATCTACTCAGTGGAAGTAGATTTGTTTATTGATTGTTTTTGTATTTTGAACAACTCTGGAGGAATTTGCAGGGATTTTTTTCTTATTCCTTTTTTTTTTTTTTTAATTACCCAAGGAATCCCTGCACATAAGATTCAGCCAGTGCCACCTGTAGGGGTTATGCAATTTGAAAGAAAACAAAATGTTAGAAGCCTGTCGTTGACTCTTGTCAAAATCATTAATGATGCTGGAGGGGCCATAGGAGCCCAATAGACTCGTTAAATTCTCAACTGCTTTCATTTTTCTACTGTCTGGGAAGGTGCATGCACTATGCCTACTTCCTCTCGTTGCACATGGATAAACGGCTTTCTAAGGCGAACCTAACTGGAATCATTGACATTTTTTCTAAATCTCATCTGTTTTAGTCAGCTAGGGCTGCTCTAACAGAAATACCACAGAGTGGATGGCTTTAATAAAGGAAAGTTAGTTCTTACATAGTCTGGTAGGCTGCAAGTCCATATTCAGGATGTCTGCTCCAGGGGAAGGTATTCCCCCTTGTTGGCTCTGGAGGAAAGTCTGGTATTGCATCAGTCTTTGTCCAGGGAGCATCGTGGTGCAGGAACCTCAGATCTGAAGTACGCGCTCTTCTCCCAATACTGCTTTCTTGATGGTACAAGGTTCTCAATTCTCTGCTGGCTTCTCTTTCCTTTTATCTCTTGCAGGCTGAAAGGATTAAGGGTGGGGCAAGCCATATTCCAGGGAAACTCCCTTCACAGTGGGGCAGGGAGGTGATCTTATGAAGGAATTTACAGTCTCACCTTAATCCTTTAACATACAGCATAGGAAAACCACAAAATGGAAGACAGTCACAAGATACTGGGAATCATGGCCCAGCCACATGGCTACACATATTTTCGGAGGGACACAATTCAATCCATGACATCATTCTAACATCTTATAGTCCTTCGTCAGGGAACATCCTACAAGTTCTGTTAATCAGCTTTCTGGCCATGACGACTGTCGTCTTCCTAGTCAAATGCATACTTTCCAGAATTATAACTCTGCTGCACAGCCATCACCCCAAGAGGTAACAATCCTCTACCTACCAGAAAAACATCTGCAAGAAGCTTCATCAGAACACATCATCAGTGACCCTCAAGCAGAGACTGAAATGGTGAGCCGACATAATACCAACTATTAGTTGCTTCCTAGTGCCCAAGAAGAGGACCAAAATAGGGGAACTGTCCCAGGGGCTTATGACCATAATCTGTTCAGATCAGCCACCAGTGCTCCCACCTAAAATTATAAACCATCCTTAGCTATAACTAGCTCTCATTCTTTTGAGACTTGCTCACAGTAAAGCCAGGAATCTTTGCAAGTATTACAAACAAGAAAAGAACACGCGACCTAGTCACAAACTAGCCTTCATTTTGAAAGACCACTCCTTTGCCTAAATAACTTCCCAGAACGTAACTCCCCCTCTAGATCATTTTTCCCGAACTAACTTCCTAAAAGATTCTTGTAAGAAAACATGACTATCTTTCTCAAATTAAAGTCCTTGAAATTTTCTCTTAATTGCCAGTCTTCCCTGCTGCAGCAAATTGGTTTAGTCCCAAACAAAATCTTTGTCAAATGTTTATAACTCGACTCCAGAATCTGTCATTTAACAGGAGGAGGACAGACAAGAAACAAGGAAACAAACTAGCTTAATATGCTGATTTTAGGAGGGACACTAAAAACTGACATGCTATCCAGGGACTTAGAGGTAGGTAGACAATTTTAGGGAAAGTGGTCAAGGAAGGTCTCATCGAGAAAGTGACATTTAAGCTGATCCCTGAGTGATGTCAAGGAAGCTGGCTAAAGCAAGATTGTCACAGGTGGAGAGAGTAGCAAGGGAAAAGGCTTTTAGGTTGACATAGTCATGATTTGTCTGAGGATCACATGCAGGGCTAGAGTGGTGTTAGCACGGCTTACGAGCAATGGATGTGCCACCTATCCTCTAGTTAGTTACACACAGCCACTGCCATGATGCTGTCCATAGTACAAATCCTTCCTTCTTACCTTCTGTAGGAGCATCCTAAGCTCTGACCATATTTCCCTATTTTTGCCATTTAGAACCTACCTGTTGTAGATTCATGCCTCTAGGCACTGCCACTGTGGACCAAGCAACTATGGAATCCTTAAAGCTGCTCATATTGACACACAGGGTCAAGAAGCAAGTTTGCCCTGGGAAGACTCACAGTTCTGGGTCATCTCTATAGGTCTGCAGCTAACCATCTATGTGACTCTGGGCAAGTCTCTTCCACTCTCCAGGTCTTATTCTGATCAACTGCAAAAGGGGTTGGCCTGAATTTTCCTGCTTCAGTTTGACTTGAGGTTGACTGGAAAAATAAACGAAATGCAGAGTTTAAAAGGCTTTATGACTTGTGTGCATTTAAACAAAGCCTGTCTCCTAACCCTTCAGACAAAGATTGGACTAGGCTATAAGATATAAACCGATGTTGATGAAGACTGTGTTTCTTGGCTTAAACAGATACAGGAAACTAACCAGGCAGCTCCCGTCCAAGGGAGAGATGAGGGGGTGGAGGGAGACAAGGGTGGCTGAATGGACACAGAAAATAAAAGACAGCACTCTGTGCTGTCACAGAGTGAAGAGAGCAACTAGAGTTACACAGTAATGTGTGTATAAGTATTTGTATGACAAATTGACTTGGATTGTAAACTTTTGCTTAAAACATAGTAAAATATTAAAAGGAAAATAATTAATTAAATAAGGCCTTTTTCTGAGTCAACATTTCAACACACAGCTGGTGGGGAAGATGGGAGGGTAAGGCCAGAAAGTGACCGCCTGCAATCCTGCCTGTCTCCTCCGATGGCCAAGGACATGTCCCCTGCCTTTGCAGAGGGCTCATGATTCATAAACTGCTCAATGGGGGCTGGGTGAAGCCCTTTATTTATTCTCCCCCAGCCCTGACTCTTGGGCTTGCACTCACCCTTTGCTCAACACACAGGACCTGCATTCAGGCTGGGAGGTGCAGGGAGCAGGACAGGAAGAGCTTGCTGCTGTGGCATTCTTGACCACAGGGACTTCCCATGCGGCCCCCACTTCCTGCTCTTCAGCCTGGCTCACTAGTGTGAATGCCAGGGTCTCTGAGCCTTGGGTGGGAATTTTTGAAGTAGCTTCTGCAGAGAAATGCCTGGTGGCTAAAGAATCAGGAACTACATTTTGTAAACCTGGAAAATTGGGCATTGAAGCAGCCTGGGAACGTGCCCGTTGTTGTTGTTCTCGTCATCATGGTGTGCGTGTACATTATTACAACAGGAGGATTGGCAACACTGGCTCTGGTGCTTAGAGGTTCAAACCTTGACCTCACATCTTACCTCTGTGTGATCTTGGGAAGATCCATAAAATGAGGACGACACTGTTGCCACCTCATGAGGTTGGCATGAAAATTGAGTTAACCAATACAAAATACTGAGAATATGGTGACTGTTACCTGTTAATTGCCACTGAGTTGACTGTGACTCATTGGGCTCCCATGTACCATAGAATGAATCACGACCCAATCCCATATGATTCTCATGGCCACTTGCACACTAGACTCTATTGCTGACTTCCAAACTAGAGAACTCATCATGCAGTACTATAACTGACAACATGTAATGACAATCTGTTGTGATCCCTAGAGTTTTCATTGGCTTATTTTCAGGGGTAGACCACCAGGCCTCTTTCTTCCTCATATTAGCACTGAAATTTGTCCACCATTGATAATCCTACTGGTAATTAAAACGCCACTAGCTTGGTTTCCAGCATCACAGCAACATAAGAACCACCAAAGTGTTGAAAACTGATGGTTAGGTTGTGGAAATGTTACTAATGTATTAGATTTTCTCATCCCATTAGATTTTTCTCATTACAGACTTTAATTTCTTCCCTGGGGTTCTGGCAGTCTTTCCTAGTCTAGGTCAGTAATGGTTTATTAAACTAGGCCCTTTATTGATCAGCACGTGAGGCTGGGGATTCTCTGGCTGGCCCCAACACTGGACACATCCGGGACAGAGAGAACGTTTGAGAGCAGGTGTAACCCTCTGGCACCTGGACCCTCTTTTCAGGCCTGCCTACCACTCCTCCAATCAGGGACTGATTAAGCAGTAAGCAAGGTGTTTGCTTGCTAATTTGCCTGGTGGTACCCAGTTTCATATGGGTTTCACCACATCCTTGATGTGGTAAAAAAAACAGGCAAAATCATACATTACAGACTAGTAAGAAAGCACAAGTAAGCCCATTCCTGCCTTGCTTAAAGAGTGATTTGTCCCTGCCTCCAGGACTACAAAGCTCTCTGGGTATGAATGATGTGGTCTAGGGGACTTGCAGCATCTGAGAAACACAGAGTGAAACAATCCCAGAGTTGGGGACGACTGGTGGTTGTGGCAAGTGCTTGTGTTGGGGGTTTTGTAGATGGCTGGAGCTCTTGGCCGTATGAGAGGCTTGTGAGGAGCTCAGTGACACCCTGTGACAGCTAGAAGAGTAACTGACTGCTCAGGGGAGCGCTGAGCTGCCTCATTCCACCCTCTGCTTGGGTAAAAACGGAGTGAAGGATACAAGAAGAAAGGTACAGGCAGAAGGCAACAGAGGAACAGGAGTCAGGGGTGAGATGCTGAGTTTTAATGTTGCTAGAACTCCTGTTGTGAATTAAGACAGTCCAAGACGAGGTCTTCTGACAGGAAAGATTCAAAGTCTCCAAAGGGAAGTCATGTTGCAAGAACAGATGTCTGGGAACAAGCCTGGGCTCACAGGCAGGGCCTCTGTGGGCTGTGAGAAGAGCGAGATTAAGGGGGAAATCCCTTCACTACAGTCAAAGGTGAGAGGAGCCAAGGGGACATCCTGCTTCGTGCTAGTTTAGGCACAGGAGGCTAGTGCAATGAATCTGAGTTTTCAAAAGAGACAGAATTGGTTTTACAGTTCTGATGACTGGAAACCCCTGAGTGGCTTCACATGCCAATAGATAGACATTTCAGTGCTTATATGGTTGACAAAGAGCCTACATAACCTGCCTCCAGACTCATCTTGTGAATCAATCCCCCTTGCTCTCTGAACTCCAGCACACAGGCCGTCTGTTAGTCCCTCAGTGCACCTCTTCCTCCTGCCTCAGGAGCTTCACGCAGGCTTTTTCTCTGTGTGGAGCACCCTTGCCTTCCCTTTTTCAGTGACCAGCAACCTATACACGTTTGTGTGATCCTCTGCTCAATCAATATCTACTTTGCTGGGCAGATCACAGCAAAGACTAGGACTGTTTTGCTCACTATTATATCCTAACCCACAGTGCTGAACCTGACACATAGAGAGATGAATGAAGAATGAGTTGAAAAGTACCACCTGTGTGTCTGTGTGTGCGTGTGCGTACGTTCCTCTCTATCCACCCCTGCATACAAAAGAGACTCCTGAGCATCACACTGATAAGTGATCACACATTGCAACACATCAGTTAAGGCTGAGGTACGCAGGTTGCACTTAAACCCACAATTGACTATTTAGGGAACTGCCCCTGAGCACCAGTATCTTAGTTATCACGTGCTGTTGAAACAGAGATACCACAAGTGAGTTGCTTTAACCAACAGAATCTTTTTTCTCTCACAGTCTAGGAGGCTAGAACTGTGAACTTAAGGCACCAGCTCCTCCGGAAAGCTTTTTCTATTTGTCATTTCTGGGGGAGGATTCTTGTCATCAATCTTCTCCTGATCTAGGAGCTTCTCAGTACAGGGACTCCAAGTCCAAAGGCCATGATCCACTCCTGGCTTTTCTTTCTTGGTGGTAGGAGTTTCCTCTCCTCTCTGCTGGCTTTTTTTTTCTACCTCAAAGGAGATTGACTCAAGATACGACTAAATCTTGTAGACTGATTTCTTCCTTATTAACATAAATGCCTCTAATCCTGCCTTGTTAGTATCATGGAGGTTAAGATTTACAGCACATAGGATAATCACATCAGATCACACAATGGTGAACAACCACACAATACCGAGAATCATGGCCTGGCCCAGTTGATACACATTTTCATGCGAAACAATTCAACCCATGATATTCCACCTTTCTGCTCCCCAAAAGTTCCTGTCCTTTCCACATGTAAAACATTGTCACCCCATCACAGCATCCCAAAAGTCCTACATCAACCAAAATTTCAAATTCCATATAGTTGTTCTGGTTCCAGTTCGTAGCAACCCTATGTACAATAGGAAGAAACACTACTTTGCTAGAGCCTGTTAGTGCAAGTCACTGAATCAATGCGTCAAGAGTCTTCCTCTTTTTAACGACCCTCTATCTTACCGAGCATAATGTACTTCTTCAGGGACACGTTCCTCCTGATAATGTATCCAAATTATACGGGACAAAATCTTGCCATCCTTGCTTCCAAGCAGCACTTTGGCTATATTAGACTTGTTCATTCTTCTCGCAATCCGTGGTATACTGTTTGCTTGCATTGTAATTCAGAGGCATCAGTTAATTTTCAGTCTTCATCATGAAGTGATCGAAAACACCATGGCTTGAGTCAGGGGCATGTTAGTCCTGAAAGTGACATCTTTTCATTTTAACACATAAAGAAGCATTTTGCAGCAAATCTAAGTGGTAACTCCACCTTCTCAGGCCCATCAGGTCACTTTCTTTTGCCCCTTGGGCATGGCAGCCCTGGCCCCTGAGCTTTAGGCAGCTGATCTGGTCCTATCTCCTGGACAATTATGAAGGGCAACCACATGCTCTGGAACTGAGTCAGTAAAGATCTGACCCAGAAATCTAAGAGGCTGGGGACCTACCCTTTGAAACATCAGGAGCCATGACCATACCTTTTGAGATCCAGAGGTTATGGCCCTAGCCTTTGAAACCAAGACAATTCTGTTTCCTGTGCTCCTTATCTTCAGCTTCTGCTTCCTGGTGCCTTGTGCTCTAGGTTCCTCAGGACTTTGGGCTGGCCTAGAATCTGCCCTGTGTGGGCGAATGTTCCAAAGCTCTTCACTCTACCCATAAGTACCTAGAGGCCCTCCAGTGTTCCAGAAAACCTCTGCGGGAAGTCACCCAGCTCTTTAGGGGAAAACTTCCTCTCTCCATCAGTTCTAGGGGAAGGTCCTTGTCATCAGTCTCCCCCTGGTCTAGGAGCTTCTCAGCATAGGAATCCTAAATCCAAAGGGCATGCTCCACTCCTGGCCTTTGTTTCTTGGTGGCATGAAGTACCTTTCCTCTCTGCTCATTTTTTTTGTTTTATATTAAAAAACAAAATCAACTCAAGATGCATAGTAATCCTGTAGACTGAGTCTTGCCTTATTAAAATAACTGTCTCTCATCCTAACATGAGAAAGATTAGGATTTACAACCAGATCACAAAATGGTGGACAACCGAACAGCAGTGAGAGTTGTGGCCTAGGTAATTTGACACACTTTGGGGGGACACAATTCAGTCCATGACAACTGCCATCATAACTCACAGGACTGAATCCAGACAATCAGGTGTCAATTTTGGACCTCTGGTAAATAGTCATTTCAAATTAAACCACTCAGATATTCTCTGATAGGAATGCAGAACTAGAACTCAGAAAGACCAGGTATGTATACCAAAACCCAAACCAAAAGCATCACCCTCAAGGCAATTCCAACTCATAGCAACTCTATAGGAGAGAAGAGAGCTGTCTCAAAGGTTTATAAGGAGCAGCTGGTGGATTTGAACTGCCAGTCTCTTGATTAGCCACCAAGTGCTTAACCATTGTGCAAACAGGGCTCTAGGTAGTGTATAACTGCTCTCAAATCAAGGACTTCAAAATCTATAATCTTAGGGTGGCCTTCTTCCAAAGGTGTACAGCCAGCCAAGTGCCATCGAGTTGGATCCGACAGAGAAACAGAAAAAGTCATTCTGCCCAATGACAAGGAAAAAGCAGACAGACAGACATAAAAATGAGAACACAGTGGGCTTGGATTGTCAGACAATTATGGCTGACTAAGTTTGTTACAACTTTTTTGTTCCCAATTAGAGTCTCTCACAAAGCCCAGCTATATATAGTTCCTATTACTGTGTCATGTTTCACAAATCCCCTTAAGGACGAAGTTAGTGCAAATGTGTCTCTGTCTCTTTCAACCATATCCCTAAATATGTATTGCTACAAAAGACAACAACAAATACTTAGGGCAACTGAGGAGTCATTAAAATGAAATTACAGAAGAAGAATCTAGTAAGGCATAGGTTGACCAACGCAATTCAATTTTTACATCTATATACTGCCTTTGAGGCGGCAAAGCTCATTGGCATTAACTCATTGGTTCAGTAGGAAACAGCTGAAGTTTTGTCTGCTCCACGTCCTGTCACGTGTTGACAAACCCGTCCTCCTTCTCTCCATCCAGCAGTGGGGATGGTCAACCATCTCACTGGGTCCTCTAGCCACAGTTCAACAGGCACACGACCCCAGTCAGATGAGCCCAAACATTCCCTGACATTGTTCACACTGAAACGCAAGGAAGAGGAGCAGTTTCTCTTCTTTTTATAGCAGCAAAACTGCAAAACATGAGGCTTTACAGCTGTCAGCTAGTTCAAGGTAGAGTTTTCTTGATTGCAGTGACAACCATGACAAAATGTTGGCAGGTGTTATGTTAAGACTCTAAGGATACAGTGGGGAACCTAGTACACACCCTCTTGTCCTTACGGGACTCACATTCTTCAGACCTCCAGAAGACCCAGAGTGACATGGGTATGGATGAACAAAGCTCAGGGTTTATGGGAGCACGGAGGAGGGGCACCCACCCAGACTTGGAAGTATGGTTCGGGCAGGCGAGGCCTTATCTTAGCCAAGGATGGGAGAGGTAAGAAAGGGGAAGGCAGGGAATCTTCAGAGACCCAAAATGAGAGCAAGCATGGTTGGGGGTATTGAGACAATTGTAAAGAAATCCTCCCAGCTGAGTTATCACATTTAAGGGAGAAAAGCAGTAAGAGGAGCCTACTGGGTGAAAGGAAACTGATGGTGTAGCTAGCAGTAAAGCTCTACAACTGCTGCCCAAAATGCAGGGAGTGTGACTCCACCAGGCACTCCTTGGAAAACCTCTGGAGTGGTTTTACTCTGCCCTAATAGGGTTGCTATGAATAGAAATCAACTCCACAGCTACAGATTTTTTGAGTTTTTACTAGGTAAAAGAACCCCCTTGAGGAGACCTGGCTTCTGATCTAGATATCTTTTGCCTCAAAACAAGGACCCTGGGCTTAGGGTAGAATTGGGTGTTCCAGACTTCTGATGTGATGGCAATTACATTGGAATTGGGGGTAAGGCTAACAGCTCTTCAGTTTGCATCTTCCACTTTACATTGTATGTTTGTTTAGGGGCCCGTTAGTTGGAGAGCTGATGGTAATTATGGTATTCTAACCACTCAAAATAACTTGAGACCAAGTACATGGGTAAACCCACTGCCGTGCAGACGTGTCCAACTCATAGTGACCGTGAAGGTCAAAGTAGAACTGCCCCATAGAGTTTCCAAGGAGCATCTGGCATACTGAACTGCTGACGTTTTGGTTAGCAGATGTAGCACTCAACCCACTACTCCACCAGGGTTTCCAAAGTACATTGTCGGCTATCTCAAGTAACAGGAGAAGTCCTGTCCCAAATGCTGGTCACCTGAGAATTCTTCCTTTTCTGAGGCCAGAGGCTTTCATGGGGACCACAAAAAGCACTCAGACCTGTGGGGTCTTGTGATGGATCAGAATTTGTGGAAGGACTGAGCTCATGAGCTTTTCTAAGCTTGGGAACAGGATTGTGTGATCCATCTGTAGTCAACCATATAGTATTGCATCACTGGGGAAAGGACGCTGTACCTAGGAACAGAACAACCCCGAATCAGGGATTGCCTCAGACCAAGAAGCTGTCTCAGCTGGCTGGACCTCAGTGCTGGAGGCCAAGGTCATGGACATAGACCTCAGGAGGTCCTGTCTGTATTGCTCTACTACAAAAACAAAGGGCACACTCCCAATCCAGACCTCTGTTTGCTACTCTGGGAAAAGTACTATGTTCAGATGCAAATTCACTCCCTTCTGTAGTCCACACCTTACCGACAGAGAATGATTTTCATGTGTGCACACAGAACCTAGCATGCGACAAAGGTTAGCATGCAATAATTTGCTGAGGAGTTCTCTTGGAGTCAACATTTGCGGAGATGTGAAGACAGAATTGAGTAGAAAGAGGAAGTGAGCTACAATGCAGTTGCAACACAGACTTCGGCCTATCCCACGGGGAGCTCTGTAGTTGGGGCAGCTATGGCAAGAAAGCTGAGCCTTTACATCCTCATCTTTGGACACAGGCTTCCTTTGGGAAGGAGTTACGACCCCTTCAACTGTGGGTGATTTTCAGGAGGGGGATCAGTAGCACACTACAGCATCCACCAGAGTGAAAATGACAGCTGCCATGCTGTCACATGGACTGTTCCATTGAACCTTCTCAACAACGTTCAGGATGTATTACTATCATCTTCATTTTATAAATAAGGAAACCGAAAAACACAGCAGTTTGACACCGAGTCCACTTTATTAACTACCATGATGTCTGCTTAATGAGTAAAGCACTCAATTTATGGTCAGGAAATTCCAATTCAGAAAATCTAAACTCTGCAGCATTTACTCACTGAGTGTTCCCCTAAAAGTCTTTAGATCACTCTTGAGAATAATGGGAACAATAATACTTGACCTATGTTTTGCCTTCCCTATGCAATCACTGCCAAGATCAATTTAAATCAAGATCATGTATGCAGCTACCCTTGGTGAGTTGTTCAATCCCTGCACAAAACAAAGCAGAACTCTCATCACCTACGAATGACAGCGTGTGGTTTAAAAGACAGCAATGTAAGATCTCCCCCAAAACCTCTGCTGTGGCCAAGATCTTAAAATTTTGGTTACTTTACCTGGCCAAGACCAAACGCAAACATCTCCAGCTGGCAAATGATGAGATAGAGCTAAGTATCAGAGAAGTCAATAAACAGAACCTAGGTCAGAATTTAGTTTCCACAATCTGAAAAACAGTATAGCCTTAGTATGGCCTTGGTGGCAAAACAGAAACAAGAATAGGCCCATTCAAGAGTGTCTGAGAGCTCCTGAGTGGAGTAGAAAGGAGATAACACTTATTAAATACCTACATGTTCCAGACATGGAAACCATGGTAGCATAGTGGTTAAGCATGTGATTGCTAAGAAAAGTTTGAATCTACCAGGTGCTTCTTGGAAACTCTATGAGGCAGTTCTACTCTGTCCTATAAGGTTGCTATGAGTTGGAGTAGACTTGATAACAATGGGCTTGGCTTTTGGTTTTGTGCCAGACATCATGTCAGGTGCTTTATACATGTTATGTTGTAATCCGTTTAATAACTGTAGATGCTTTATAAATGACAAAACTGAGGCTCACTGAGGAGAAATACCTTGTCAAAGACACAGAGTCAGAAAGGGTCAGGGTCTTGGCTTTCCCCAGTACACCTGAGTGACCTCTTGCAAATTTAGGAGGTGCTGAGAGCTTTATGAGCTGGCTAGCATTTGAAACTGTTTCTACCCAGGAGTTCAAACTGTGTGAGAAGATAAAAGCCCTGTCTTGTATAGCAAGACCTGGCTCCTTAGCTCTGGAATTGATCTGATGTCCTATCTAGGATAATACCCAAAGTTCTAAGGACCTGATGTGGTTGATCAGATAAAGTTGAAGGTTAGGGAAGGTGGGATTCTAAGCACTCAGTACAGAAAGAAGCCTTTGGGTGAAAGAAAGGAGCACAGAGAAAAAGTATTCTGATAAGATGCGGCATGAGAGCTTAAGGAGCTCTTAAGACCTTAGATCTTAACACTGGCACCATGACTAGACTAGCAGAGCACGCTGTGTGTGAGTGCGTGTGCACTTGTGCAAGTATATAGGTGAGTTCTGACACTTGCACGGTAACTGTGTGAGATCAAACACATCACTGGGCCTCTGTATTCATTTCCACAAGAGAAGACTCCATCCAGATCCATCTAAATAGGTGCTGACGGTAGGTATTATCATGAAACCCTAGTGGCATAGTAGTTAAGTGCTACAATCGCTGACCAAAAAGTCAGCAATTCAAATCTACCAGACAATCCTTAGAAACTCTATATGGCAGTTCTACTCTGTCCTGTAGGGTCACTGTGAGTCAGAATTAACTCAGCAGCAGTGGGTTTGCTTTTTAGCATGGTATCTTCTAGTAAAAGTACACCACCCTTCATCCTGATGGAGGTTGGAAAAGTGTTCTCCTACAGAGCTATAGGGATCAGTGAAGAGGAAAACAGAGTCCAGAGGAAACCGATGAATAGCCTAGGGATAATGTCTTCCTTTTGGGGACATCTTTCTGACTTGTAAAATAATCTACTCAAAACCTTTGGCCAAATGTCATCGGCAACCCAAAACTACACCATTCACTGTCGTGTCAGCACCAACTCACAGCGACCCCATGAAGGTCAGAGTAGAACTATGCTTCATAGGATTTTTGATGGCTTATTGTTTTTTATTTTTTGGAAGTAGATCACCAGGCCTTTCTTCAGTGGCATGCCTGGTTGGACTTGAACCTCCAACCTTTGAGTAGCAGCTAAACTGAAACCATCTTCAAAGCACCTTGATCACGCCAGCAAAGGTTTGAGTGGAGCAAGCTGAATAGGGTAAGTACACGCCAACAGAGAGAGCCATGGCTTTTCAAGAATTCCATGTTTTCAGATTTTTACGTGGTCCTGCATGTTTAGATGTGTCATATTTTTGCAGTAAAGAAGACACTTCGCGCCATCATGTTTTACTCTCTTCCTGTTAGTGTTTTCTGTCTTTAAAGTCTGCACTGTCTGAGGCTAACAGGCTGCCCTCGGCTCTTTTCTAATCAGTACCTGACTGGTCATCTATCCTTTTCAATGTTTCTGTGCTTAATATTTTAGGAAAATTTCTTGCAAAGAACATATACTTTGATTACAAAAATCCAACTCGACAAACTTTTAACTGAGAAGTTTAGTTTATGCTTTGTTTTTGTGATCTTTAATGTATTTGGTCATTTCACTCTTTTAATTTTTAATTCCTACTTCAGCCCTTTTACAAGCCTCTTTTCTCTCTCCCCCTCAATCACCCTTCTCTTTGGGGAGGAGGAGGGGAGGCAGACTCTGTGACCATTGCTGCTTTCTTATTCCAATCCCCTCTCTCATACTGGCCTAGAACTCACATACTCTGTTTTTGTTCCTTTAGCGGTTGCTCCTGAAATTTTACCTATTTTACTTGCTATGAGTCGGAATCAACCTGGCAGCAGTGGATTTGATTTTGGTTTGGTTTTTTATGAGGATGTAAAGTGAATCAATATTCAAACTCTCTTCCCCCAAACTACACAGACCTTTGAACATTTTAGCTTCAGGCATCTCTCAACCTGCATATTATTACCAGATAGCTTTTTCAGTCCATCTTCTTTCTAACCCCACATTTAAACATTACTGCTATTTTGCAGACAAGATTTGTTTAGATTTCCCTACAGGTTCACCAAACTTTGGTTCTGTCTATGTTTTCAGTCTATCTCCTCCTTGTGCAGCTTTGGAGAGAGGCTTTTGGCTTATTTTCTCACGTGTGAATTTGGATCATACAAACTAGAAAGAGAAATCTAAAAATTTCAGTGGATAAATGAGCAAAATCTGCAAAATCAGAAAATTTGCAAAAGGTGGAACTCAGATGGGAAACAGAAACATAGAAAATGCTTCATTTCCATTATCAAAAAGGGAATCATAGTTAAAATAAAGCATTTGCGCTTAATGAATTAGCAGAAAGTAGGAAAAGCACACTTCCCAACCAGGGGGAGTTTGCAGTCAAATTTGATACCAGCAACAGGTGACTGTTACAACTCTTTCAGAAGCTGATTGTGCGGTGTTTCGCAGAAGCCATAAAAACATGAGTAACCTGGGATTTATCAATTCTTTATAGGAAATGTCTCAAGAGAAAACAGTCCAAAGCAAAACTCACAGGATTACTTCAGCATAGGTGCAAAGAATAGAACATTAGAAGAAACTTCAGTATGCAAGACAAGGAAAAACAGTTAATGCTACATTTGTGGAAAATGGCACAGTAATTTGAAATGTTTAATTTAGAAGACAAATGTGAAAAATGCTGTCACACATTGTTCATGTCTCCTCACTCAGCTGAGGCTCAGAGACCTAAAGGCACTTTTCAAAGGGCACAGCTGTCAGCAGGTATGGAAGTCACTTGCAGAGTTCCCTCCACTTTAATAAAAGTTCTGAGCAGATGATAGTGCATCGTGATCAGACACCCATGTTGTATAAATAACAAATGATGACGCCTATCTACATGTACAGAGCTTGCAGTTCTTATCAAATGAATCTCATTAAGACACACATTTAATGAAGAGCATCGGGATGACTGGACAGCGTGGTAAAATCAAAGAAACAAACCCATTCAAAGAAACAAGCCCATTCTCATCGATTTGATTCTGTCTCCAGGTGATCCCATGTGTTACAGAGTAGAATTGCTCCATAAGGTTTTCTTGGCTGTGATCTGTATCAAAATGAAGCTGGGTGGATTTGAACCTCCAAACTTGAGGTTAGTAGTCCAGTGCAAACCTCCTGTAACTAACTACCCAGGGATCTTCAGTAAGATGATAAGCAGCCCTAACTGTATGTAGTTCTCATGAAAGGTCATATATAACCAGCACACTTTAAGCTTTAAAACTCAGATAGACGAAAGCAAAAGCAGAACAAGACAATAAACTTGATGGTTTGAGTTGCATTCCCCCCAAAAATGTGTGTGGCCATTTGGCTGACTGGTGATTTCAGGTAATATATTATGTTCTTGCATTTTGTAAAGCCTGTCTCTGTGATATTAATGAGAGTGGATGGGCAGGAGTTGTGTTGCTGGGGCAGGATTCAGTGTGTATGAGGATGGGTGAGTAAGTCTGCAAACTCATCCTAGAAGAAGTACTGCATACCACATTGCGGAATATCACTATGGTCATCTTCGAAGTATTCCCCATGGGAAGCTATGTACCGATGCCAGCACCCAGTTCACCCTTCAAAGCAATTTTGAAACTGTTTCTGGAATGGCCGTCAGAGTTGCCATCATATTACCCTTGATGTCCTGAGTGTCACCCAAATGTCTTTTTTTTTTTCAGTATTTCCTTTATCTTCAGGAAAATAAAAAAGTTATTGGGGGCCAGATCAGGTGAGCAGGAGCTGTGTTCCAATACAGTTATTTGTTTACTGGCTAAACCCCCCTTCACAGACAAATGTATAATTAAGTTCTCAAACTTGCCACGAAGCCACCATAAGCAATGGCCATTCCAAAAAAAGTTTTAAAATTTCTCTGAAGGGCGGTCTAGGTGCTGGCTTCGGTACATGGCTTTCCAAGGGTAGTACTTCGAAGGTGACCACAATGATATGCAGCAATGAGGTATGCAACATTTGAAACAACTAAGTTCGTGGAGTTAATCATCAGACCTCGTCAAACTGTTTTGTGCCCTGAGTCAGTCTCTTGAGATATAAATGAAAGAAGCTAACAGAGAGATCTGGGGACCTCATACCACCAAGATATAGACCAGGAGCTGAGTGCATCCTTTGGGAAGGACCAGGCCCTCTGCATCTCAGAAGTTTCCAGTTCAGAGGAAGATTGACAACAAAGACCTTCCTCCAGGTGCAGCAGGGAAAGCCTTCCCCTCAAGCTGACACCCTAAATTTGGACTTTTAGCCTGCTGGACTGTAACAAACAAAATTTCTTTTTAAACACATTCACTTGTGGTATTTCTGTTAGAGCAATATCAAATGACTAAAACAATAAATAAATAGTTCATGGGTAAATAAATAAACAGGACATTACAAAGATGGAAAATGTTGTTTTTAAAAAGACTAACAAAAAAGTGAAAAGACACACTACTCACCAGGAGAAAATCTTTGGAAACCATGTGTCCCACCAGAGTCTAATAACCAATACATATATGAAACTTTGACCATGTGACAACGTAAAGACAAATAACCCAATCAAAAATGGGTGAAAGCCTTGAATAGATATTTCACCAAAGAAGATACTCAACTGGCCATCACACACATGAAAAGATGCTCAGCATCTTAGCCATCAGAGAGATGCAAATCAAAGCCACAATGAGATACCATTTCACTCCCTCTAGGAGAGCTGAGGAAGCCCTGGTGTAGTAGTGGTTAAGTGCTCTATCTGCTAACCGAAAGTCTGGCAGTTTGAATCCACCAGGCGCTCCTTGGAAACTCTGTGGGACCATTCTACTCTGTCCTATAGGGTCACTATGAGTCAGAAATCAGCTCATAGTAATAGGTTTGTTTCAGTTTCTTGATAGGAGGGCTAAAGAAACTGTGGTGGAGTAGTAGTTAAATGCTACATCTGCTGACCACAGCTAGAATCCGCCAGGCACTCCTTGGAAACTCCATGGGGCAGTTCTACTGTGTCCTGTAGGCTTGCTATGAGTTGGAATCAACTAGACAACACTAGGTTTGGTGGGTTTTGGTTTAGGGGCTGACGGGAAAAAATACTGAAAATAACAAATACTGGTGAGGATGTGAGAAAACTGGGACCTTTATCCATTGCTGGTGGGAATGCGAAGTAGTAGAGCTATTGTGGAAAACAGTGAGGTGGTTCCTAAAAAAAAAAAAAAAAACCCTAAAAACAGAACTACAAATTGATCCAGCAATTCCGCTCCTAGGTACAGATCCCTAAAAGACTTGAAAGCAGAAACTCAGACAGAGACTTGTACACCAGCGTTAATTGCAGAACTGTCCACAGTAGCCGAAAGGTGGAAACAACCTAAATGCCCATGAACAGATGAACGGATAAGCAAAATGTGGCATACGTACAACAGAATACTGCTACTTCAGTAGGTAAATGAAGTCTTGATACACACTACAGTACAGATGAAGCAGAGATGCATTATACACAATGAAATAAGCCATTACACAGAGTGAAATAAGCAGTTCTGCTCTGTCCTGTAGGTTTGCCATGAGTCAGAATCGACTTGATGGCAGTGGGTTTGGTTTAGAGGCAGAAATAGGACAAATATTGTAGGACCTCGCTTACATAAAAAGACAAGGAAAGGCAAATGTCTAGAGATCAAAGTTTATCAGTGGTTACCAGGGACCAGAGGGAGGTGAGAAGAGAGTACTAACGGTGATAGAAAAATGGAAGTGGTTAAGGGTAGATGTATACAGCTGATTATGGTCGTTGTTGTCAATAAGTCGTATACTTGTAAAAACTTGAATTGGCAAAAGTTGTGCTATAAATGTATTTACAATGGCAGACTAAAAAATAAAGTAGCAGATGAGGCTGTTTATGCACAACCAAATTCCTCATGGGATTTGGTTTCTTGCTTTGGACCTTTAGCGTCCTTGTTTTCATGGAACATTCCAGTTAACTGGCCTTATGGATTTACTGCTTCTGTTCTACTTCCTAGTTTATGTGTAGTACCTGGTCTTAAAACCTGACAAGCAGCCACCCAAAGTACAACAATCAGTCTCTCTTTGCCTGTAGTAACAGAAGAGGAAACCCTGGTAGCGTAGTGGTTAAGTGCTACATCTGCTAACCAAAAGGTTGGCACTTAGAATCCATCAGGCACTCCTATAGGTTTGCTATGAGTCAGAACTGACTCAGTGGCACTGGGTTTGGTTGGGTTAACAGAGGAAGAAGGAGAGTCAGAAATAGGAGGGAGGATGCAGAATGTGTAGCTATTTGCCTACCTGAATAACTCCTTCCTTTGCCAGGAGACCAGAAGAACCGGAGGATACCTGGCTACAATTACTGAACTTTTTATTTAAAGATTCTGTAGATAGATCCTGATCCACATGGGGAAAATGCAGAAGAGAATTTCAGATCCTCATGGACTCCAGACTTTCTGGAATCCTGGAGATTAGACTGATCCTTAAATAATCTTTAAACCTTAAGCTGAAACTATCACCTGAAGCCTTCATAAAACTAAATAATAGTTAACCTAGCTACTAAAAAAAAGTCTTATCTTTAGCACTATGCTCTTTGAAGAACTGTCTATATGGGATCAATTGACCACAGCTACCAGAAAGATTGTATAGGAACCTTAGGGGGCAATGATTTTGTGCAAATGGAAAAGAAATAACTCAGAAAAGGAGGGAGCATGACTTGAATGTAATCAATGTCACTAAATTGTGTATGTAGAAATGGTTGAATTGGTAAGTATTTTGCTGTGTATATTCTCAACAAGGGAAACCCTGGTGGCGTAGCAGTTAAGTACAATGGCTGCTAACTGGACAGGTCAGCAGTTCAAATCTTTCAGGCACTCCTTGGCAACTCTATGGGACAGTTCTTTGTCATGTAGGGTCTCTATAAGTCAGAGTCAATTCACCAGCAATGAATTTGGGAGTTTTGTTGTTGTTTTTTGTTCATTCTCAATAATAGCAAATAAGCAAAGACTCAGTTGGAAGTCTTAGGATTCCCCTCCCCCCACCCTCACACACATACACTGTCTTCTGTCATCATCCACGCCAGCAGCAGCCTTTAATGCCATAAGCTCCTAACTCGTTGCTGTGGCCATAGCCTACTCACTCTTGCTAAAGGCTTCCACCATCTTCACACCTTTCCTCACCTTCTCTACCCAGAATGCCCTCTGCTGGCCAGAAACTCATTGACTCCTGAGCCCAGCTCTAAGGCAACCTCTTGCCCGAAGCTGCTCTCTAGCCTTCCAGACCAGCTTTAGAGCTTCCTTTCAGACTCCTGTGTCTTTTTTTTATTTCCACATCACTAAACTATTTATTGGAAACCCTTGTGGTGTAGTGGATTAAATGCTAAGTCGGCTAACCAAAGATAGGCAGTTCAAATTTGCCAGGGTCTCCTTGGAAACTCTATGGGGCAGTTCTACTCTGGCCTCTAGGGTCACGATGAGTTGGACCCGACGCGATGGCAGTGGGTTTTTTTGTTTTGTTGTTTTTTTCAGTACACTATGTATATTGTGCTAAGTTTCCCCAGCAGGATCAGGAGTTTCTCAAAGTCAAAATTACGTCCAATTCATGGTAAAATGGATCTTATATGGAATTTGGAGGTGGATAAATCTGGTTATAAATTCCAGCCCCACCACTTACTAGTTGTGTGAGCATGAACAAGTTAGCCTCTCGGAGCTTCTCTTCATTTATCAGCACAGTGGGGGCCAATGAGTAGCTACTTGGTAAGGTCATTGGTGCACACTAAGTGCTCCGCAAATGTTAGCTATCATTTTCGTTTCATTTTATCTTTTATTGTAATAATAACTCTTAAGGTTTTCAGGATTAGAGGATGCTTTTCTAGCTTTCGTCAGACAAAACTGCTGGGATTGTGACAGCCCACAACATTTTGTAGATGCATGAAATGGAGGAATGGGTCTGCCTGGAGACTGGTTGCATAAGGAATTAAGAAACCTCTTTGAAAAGAATCTAGCCTAAGGGAATAACGACACAGGCAATTATACTGGCACTAGACACTGAAGAAGGAGTCCTAGTAGCTCAATGTTTAAATGCTTGGCTGCTAACAGAAAGGTTAGCAGTTCGAACCCACCTAGTAGCTCTTTAGGAGAAAGACCTGGTGATCTGTCCCCATAAAGATAGTTGATGTTGTTGTTGTTATTAAATTCTGTCTAGTCAATTCTAACTCATAGTGATCCCACGAACAACAGAACGAAACACTGTGTGGTCCTGCACAATCCTCACCTTCATTGTCTTGCTGGATTCTTTTGTTGCAGCCAGCATGTCGATCTATCTGATTGATGACCTTCCCCTTTTTCGATAACCGTCCACTTCACCAAGCACGACACCCTTCTGTAGGGGCTGATCCCTCCCGATAACGCGTACAAAGTACGTAAGTCTCGCCATCCTTGCTTCTAATGAGCATTCTGACTGTACTTCTTCCTCAACAAGTTCCATGGCTTGGGTCAGATGCACCTTAGTCTTCAAGGTGATATCTTTACTTTTAACCCTTTAAAGATGCCTTTGGCAGCTGATTTACCCAGTACCAAATGTCATTTGATGTCTTGACTGCTGCTTCCACGGGTGTTGACTGTGGATCCAAGTTACACACAATTCTTGTCTGCTTCATTCATTTCTGTATTTATCATAATGTTGCTTACTTGTCCAGTTGTGAAAATTTTTTTAATACTCTAGATGAAGGTTTAAAACAAATTAGCTTCACACTGGAAACCCTGGTAGTGTACTCGTTAAATGCTTCTTATTAGACAGTTATTACATGTATTGTTTTGCGACATTTGTTGCCAACTCCACAAAATGTCAGCACTGTCCCCTTCTCAATCTTGAGTTCCCTATTATTAGTTTCCTATCCCCTCCTACCTTCTTGCCCCTAGGTTGGTATGCTCTTTAGTCTTATTTTGTTTTATGGGCCTGTCTAATCTTTGGCTGAAGGGTGAACCTCAGGAGTGACATCATTAACTGAGCTAAAAGGGTGTCCAGGGAAATATTCCTGGAGTATCTCCAATCTCTGTCAGTCCAGTAAGTCTGGTCTTTTTTTGTGAGTTAGAAAATTTTGTTCTACGTTTTTCTCCAGTTCTGTCTGGGACACTAGTGTGATTCCTGCCAGACAGTTGCGAGGATTTTGGTTTTCTTTATGTTGAAGTGCAATCCGTATTGAAGACTGTGGTCTTTGACCATTGTCTGTAAGTGCTTCAAGTCCTGTTCACTTTCAGCAAGTAAAGGTTGTGTCATCTCTATAACATAGATTGGCAATGAGCATTCTTCCAATCCAGATGTTCCATTTTTCTTCAGACAGTCCATCTTCTTAGAGTATTTGCTCTGCATACAGAAATGTGGTGAAAGGATATAACCCTATGTACAACTTTTATGACTTTAAACTGCATAGCATTACCTTGTTCTGTTCAAGCTGCCTCTTGCTCTATGTTCAGGTTCCTCATTAGCACAGTTAAGAGTTCTGGAATTCCCCTTCTTCAAAATGTTAGACACAAGCTGTTATGATCCACACAATCAAATGCCTTTGCATGGTTAATGAAGCACAAATAAACATCTTTCTGGTATTCTCTGTGATCCATCTAACATCAACAGTGATTTCCCGTGTTCAATGCCTTCTTCTGAATCTGGCTTGAATTTTGGGAAGTTCTCTGTCTATGTAGTGCTGCACTACCTTCTAAAGTCTCTTCAGTAAAATTTCACTTATATGTAAAAAAAAAAACCCATCAAATAGATTCCTGTGTTCCAAGTTACAGTGACCCTATAGGGCAGAGTAGAACTACCCGTACTCTACCGGAACTCTAAGGAGTTCTTGGTGTATTCAAACTATTGATCTTTAAATTACCAGCTGTTGTTCTCAACCACACATATATTTGTATGAATATATGTACATAAATCAAAATAAAAACGCACTGCCGTTGAGTCGATTTTGACTCATAGCGACCCTATAGGGCAGAGAAAAACCGCTCCGTAGAGTTTCCAAGGAGTACCTGGAGGATTCAAACTGCTGACCTCTATGGTTAGCAGACACAGCATTTAACCACTAGGCCACCACATACGTATAAATGACAGTGTTTGATAATTTCCACATTTGGTGGATCACTTTTCTTTGGAACTGGCAAAATACAGATCTCTTCCAATTTGCTGGCGAGGTAGGCTGCTTTCAAATTACACGGAGTAGATGAGTCAGCACTTTCAGACTGCATGTTTGTTGAAATGCCTCAGTTGGTATTCTGTCAATTCCTGGAGCTCTGTTTTCCCCAGTGCCTGCAGCTTGGAAATTTTGGTGGCATAGTGGTTAAGTGCTACAGCTGGTTAAGTACTATGGCAGTTCAAATCCATCAAGCAGTCCTTGGAAACACCATGAGGCAGTTCTACCCTGTTCTATAGGGTCACTATGAGATAGATTCCACTCTACAGCAGTGAGTTTGGTTTGGTTTCAGTGTAGTTTAGATCTTTTCCTTCAGTATCTGTTCCTGATCATACACTGTGTCCTAAAATGATTGAACATAGACAGATTTTTTTTGGTATAGTGACTCAGTTTTCTTTCCATCTTCTCAGGCTTCCTGCATCAGTTCATATTTTTGCCATAAAACCAATCAATATTACAACTTGAGGCTTGAATTTTTTCATCAGTTCTTTTATCTTGAAGAACTCATAAAGATTACACCCTGGAAAACCCCATGGAGCAGTTCTGCTGTGTCACACCGGCCATTATAGGTTGAAATCAATTTGATGGCACCTAACAATATACATTGGAGTGGTAGTTTCGAGTGCAACCTGGAGTAAGCCATTCACTCCTGTCCCTAGTCAGATCCAGTTTCTACAGGCACAAGAGTGGGAGGAAGCTATAAGTCTAATCTGAATGGAATCTTCTCTACACATTCCGTAAGACCTTCCTGAAGAGGAAGCCTAGTATGTATACAAGAAATACAATTTTTCTCAGTGCTATATGAGGGATGGAAACGTGGGTAGTATAGTGGTATAGTATAGTATAGTGGTTAAGTGTTACAGCTGCTAACCAAGAGTTTGGCAGTTCAGATATACCAGGTGCTTCTGGGAAATTCTAGGGAGCATTTTTATTCCATACTGTAGGTTTGCTATGAGCCAGAATCAACTCAACAACAATGAGTTTGGTTTTGTTTTCATAGGAGTGTCACTGTGGGCTCTGAAGAACACAAATCCCCCTTGGGACCTCAATGGCTTCAGTACAGTGGCAGTGACAGCAGCTGCACAGCTCAGCCAAGACCTTGGTCCTAGGGAACACCTGAGCCAAGTGTCAAGGACAGAGAAGGAATATACGTATCTGGTAGTGGAGGTGGCATGGAAATGATATTCCTGGAATAGAATAGAATAACATATGCAAAGCAAAGAGGAGAGGAGCAGGTGGCAATTGGGGTCAGCAAATATCCATTCTAGGTGAAGTATAAAATGTGTGTGCATGTGATGGGGAGGTAGTAATAAGAAATGGAAGACGATAATAGTTAACATTTATTCAGCTTGCATGGTTTGGTTCTAATCACAAAGACTCGGTGAAGTGTTCAGAGGTAGAGAAATAAACTCCACCTAATAACCAGCTGGAAGAAGAGGCTGCAAAGTAGCAGTTGTAACTGTTTTCGTTTACTCATCAGGCTATGGACTACAGAAGGAAAACCGAGAAAATATAGGGTGAAAGACATGTGTAAATGATTACTTACATTTTATCCATCCTGATTTTCAGGTGCCTGTTGGGTATTTGGGAAACCCTGGTGGTGTAGTGGTTAAGAGCTACGGCTGCTGACCAGAAGGCTAGCAGTTCAAATCCACCAGGCACCCTTTAGAAACTCTGTAGGGCAGTTCTACAACGTCCTGTAGGGTCGGTGTGAGTCAAAATTGACTTGACAGCAGTGGGTTTGATCTTTTTTGGTCTTAGTGGGGTATTTGTGGAGCTCTTGTGGTACAGTGGTTAAGAGCTCAGCTGCTAACCAAAAAGGTTGGCAGTTCAAATATACCAACTGCTCCTTGGATTCCCTTTGGGATAGTTCTGCTCTGTCACTGTGAGTTGGAATTGACTCCACAGCAAGGATCTTTTTGTTACTGTTGTTATTTGGTAGGATATTAAAACATCTCAGTCAAGATAGCCTGGGCTTTGCTATAAACCCAAACCAAACCCGCTGCCGTGAGGTCAACATCTACTCGTACCAACCCTATAGTCAGAAATAAAAAAAAAATTGGCAACTTCATTCAGCAATGCTTTATATATCTCTGTGTCATGAAGTCCATGGTAGGCCAATGGATTCTCCCAGGGCAGATCTCTGCCTCCAGGAACTTTCTCAGATGTCAAAGGAACTTCTGTCTGACTTCCCCACCTCAGAATTCTTCCAAGGGAGTATGAGAAATAATAACTCACACTCATTGCTGTCTCAGCTGTGAGTGACAATCTCTCTTTGCCATTCTCGACTGGCTAAAACAATAGACTTACAATATCTCAGTGGGCCAGCAGGCCATGACTCCATGCCAGAGTCCCAAGAAAGGCTAGGAAATGAAGGAAGAGCACATGGAATATTTTGTGAGTCCTACCATTTCTGCTATACCAAGTAATGTAGCCTAGATACGTGGTTTCCACAGACTCTTCCAAGACTGGTTGTACCACAGCCACTATAAAATTTGTTAAACATGAGTATTTCCAGGCTCCACTCCTAGAGATTCTAATTCAAGTAGGTCTGGGTTGGGACACGGGCATCAGTATTTTTTAAAAATTTCCAATGGAGATTGCGATAAGCACACAGGCTTGCCAATGTGCAAGACTAAAGCCTTTTGGCTCCCACCCCAGTGACATGCCATATCGGCTAGAGAGAAGTGTACAAACCCCAGAACACCACAACTTTTGGAGCCAGCAAGAGCTGACAAGAGTCCTACTCTAAGTCTAGATGCCAGCAGTTGCTTCTTCTGCTGACTTTGGAGCCCTCGAACACTGAGGAAATCCCTCTGCCCACCTTTTCTTCATGCCACCATGAGGATGCCTGGGAAGAGATCACTTTGCGGCTAAGTAAGAGGAATTAGATCCTCTGACCACTGCCCAGCCGCATGCCCTTCCCTTTGCTGGACCCACAGACAGTGAGTCACAGTTGACATCATCCATGACACCTACTGGTCTCTGAGGTAGTGACCTCATGACATGAAGAAACTTTCCTTCTGAGAAGCATCTCCTCTAAGCTGCCAAAAAGTCATTGCCTCTCCTACAACCGTTGCTTTGAACTTCACTTACCTTTAACCCTCCAAGTGGCCCCTTTACCCTGAAATTACTTACTCAAGTTCCATGTTACTGCAAAGATCTGAGGCATCTCTTAGGGAGTCCTTTGACGTCCTCTGTCACAGCTACAGTAGAATCAGGGCACCACATGACCTCTACCTTACTCTTACAAGGATCCTTGTGATTACATTATTTTTGATCAGCAATCCTTGTTATTGATCAACTAGAGATCCTCAGCTTCATCAGATCTGCAAAGTCCCTTTTCCAAATAAGACAGCACATTGACAGTTTTCAGACATTAGGATGTGAACATCTTTGGGCACCATTATCCTATCCATTGCACTTCTCCCAGCTATCCAGGCCTGAAGCACCATAGTCTTCTTTGACTTCTCCATCTGCACCACTCTGTCCACATCCCCTCCTAGGCAATGATGCAGTACACTGGCAGCAAAGAGTTGTAGGTCATGTGCCCACTATGTTCCCCTGGGACAGACTTCCTGGAGCATGGTACTAAGAAAAACTTTGAGTCTATATCTAGAATCCCAAGAAAGCATGGTCTGATCAATTAGTCATGTCTGCTGTGGTCATGGAAGGGTAAAACATGGCAAGAGTGCTATCTCTCTCCTTCCTACACATTTAAGTGCTGAAATTCTGGCAGACTCTCAAAGCTCGTATCAAACATTGCTTTTTCCATGAAACCTCCGTGGTATCTTAGCTATTTGAAGTCTCTTCCTCCTCATGGGATCTTCGATATAACTTCTTCCTTGTGACATTTAATCTTAGCTTATTTGAACACATCAGACAACCTTTACTTAAAAAGAAGATGTGTATGTGATGACTGAAGACATAGGCTTCTGACAGAAAGATGTGAAAGTGGATCTTGTCTATACCACTTATTAACTGGGACAAGTTACTTAACTTCTCCAAGTTTCATTTTCTTCATCCTTATGATGAGGTAATGAAAGTGCCTCTAATGTGATGGTCATGTACGGAAGGCATTCAGTACAGTGCCCTAAAGGGTGAAGACAACCAGGCCAGCTGCACGGGTGTGAGGGCTATGGCACATTCCTGCACACACCTCCCACAGCGTCCTACACAGACTGGTAGGACACACTCCTTTCTTGGCACCATATCTTACTATTCAATGCTTCCCTCGTGACTAACACAACCCTCAAAAGTTCATGCAGGTGTGAATATAAATGTGTCTAGCCTCAAAAAAGTTCCTTGGTGGGCACAAATGGTTTACACTCAGCCACTAATCTTCAAGTTGGCAGTTCCAATCTATTCAATAACACCACAATATGCTTCCAGAAAGATTACAGCCAGGAAAACTCTACAGAACAATTCTACTCTATAGCACAAGAGGTTGCATTGAGTCGGAATTGACTTGACAGCAACTGTTCCCACCCCCCATTCTTAAGAAAGCATTAAAATTTTACAGTAGGATGCTCCTTCCGCTGTGGACAGCTTTTCCATGTATCTTTCACTGAGTTCTTCTTTATTTCCCACCCTAAATTACATGCCCCTCTTCCTACTTCCCTGCTATCTGACATCTCCCTTGATTTCTGCCTCTTTTCTGTCAATTTTAACATCAGTTCTGGGAACTACTGGATACTACTTTTTTCAATAAATTATTTCTGTGTTTAAATTAGTCTGTTTCCACTTCTACTGCTCACCTCACAGACTCCCAACTAACACATACAATGCTATCAATGACAACTGGCTTATCACACCAATGTTGTCAGCGTTTCACATGCCAGTTACAAAATGTATTGTGGAGATCAGTGGTGGTACACCATTTTAGTTCTCAGAATATATTTTTATATTTTAATAGGTATATGTTTATTTTGGAAACCCTGGTGGCATAGTGGGTTAAGTACATCTGCTAACCAAAAGGTTGGCAGTTCAAATCTGCTAGGCGCTCCTTGAAAACTCTCTGGGGTTTCTACTCTGACCTGTAGGGTTCTCTGTGAGTCAGAATTGACTCAAAGGCAGTGGTTTGGGAGAGTGTTTATTTAAGATACAATGGACACAAGTCTAATTAACGTACTATTGCTGTTGTTAGGTACCATCATAGATTAAATTGTGTTGTCCCAAAAATGTGTGTGGTGGTTTGGCTGGGCCATGATTCCTGGTATTGTGTGATGTCCTCCACGTTGTAAATCCTACTTCTATGATGTTAATGAGGGTGGATGGGCAGAAGTCGTGTTGGTGAAACAGGGCTCATGTTGGAAGATTGTTTTGTGCCTTGTGGCAATCTCTTGAGATAGAAGGGAAAGAAGCTAACAGAGAGATTTGGGAAGCAGTGCCAGGAGCTGAGCAAGTTCTTTGGAAAGCACTAGGATTCGAGCGCCTCAGAAACTTCCATTTAAGGGAAAGGTTGATGACAAGGACCTTCCTCCAGAGCCACCAAAGAAAGCCTTTCCCTGGAGTTGACACCTTGAATTCGGACTTTTAGGTTACTGGACTGTGACAAAATACAATTTCTCTTTTTAATGCCATCTACTTGCAGTATTTCTGTTAATGCAGAACTAATTGACTAAAGCAGGCACCATCATATCAATTCCAATTCACAGTGACCCTACGCACAACGCCGGGTCCTGTGCCATCCTCACAGTTACTATTCTTGAGCCCGTTGTTGCAAGCCACTGTATCAATCCATTTTGTTGAAGGTTTACTCTCACTAATCAGTACATTGAACCTGGGATTTCATGGATATTTGTACCCAAAGGGAGTAAACTAGATGATGCTAACTTGTAATTATGCAAGTGTTCGTAGTGTAATTTTTTTTTTCTATCCATCAATTAAACCCACTTCCCATTGGGGCTAATACTCCCCACTGGTCATGACTTGATAGGAGGTGAGGCTCTACCTTCCATTTCAGACACTGAAGGAGCTAACTACTCCCTCCCTCCTCCTGTTAGAAGAGCAAGGAGGGTGTGGGCACGTGATTGAAGATGGACTTTGAGTTTGAGGAAGTGATACAAGCATGCAGAAAGCATTATATTATGTATAGTGCCATCAGCAATAGCTTTTATTCTAATCCCTGACTTTATTGGTAAGCAGTCTGATGATATGAAACACTGAACGCAATCTAGAAAGTTGAAGTAATTAGCCTAGAATCACACAGCTGTCGAGAAGTAAAGCCCACAGTAGGCCAAGATCATCTACTCCCAATCTAATGTTCTGAGTGCTATACTCCTGTACCCTGAGAATTTTAGATTTGTCATTTCCATGTCATTGTCACACTACCATGAGAGCAATATCCCGAGTCATGCTGATTAGAACTCAGACCCTAAACTTCAAGGTAGAAACCGGGAAGAGTTGCACGAGTCTCATTAAAGAATATTGAGATTATTGACTCAAATTTTTACTCTGAGTATAAACGCCAACAAACCCTGTACGGTGGCACAGCATGGCAGGGGAGCCAGAGGAAAAACAATCTTGAATAGAGCTTTGGCTTCTCTCTACTCTCATTGTTATGTATTGAATAAAACCCTTTGCCATGGACTCAATTCTGATTTACAGTGACCCTATAGGACAGAGCAGAACTGCCCCTTGGTTTCTAAGGAGTACCTGATGGATTTGAACTGCCTACCTTTTGATTAGCAGCCATAGCTCTAACTAGAGTTTGATCAAATTATGCCCCCTAAAAATGCTTGTCAACTTGGCTAGGCCTTGATTCCCAGTATTGCATGTTTATCTACTATTTTGTGATGTGATGTAATTATCCTATGTGTTATACACCCTAACATCTGTGATGTCAATGAGGCAGAATAAAAGGGAGTTATGTCAATGAGGCAGATTCCATCTACAGGATTAGGTTGTGTTTTGAGTCAATCTCTTTTGAGATATAAAAGGGAGAAGCCAACAGAGAGGAAAGGGACTTCGTGCCACCAAGAAGGAAGAGCTGGGTGAGGAGTGCTTTCTTTGGACCCAAAGTCCCTGCTTTGAGAAGTGCTGAGACTGGAGGAAGGCTGAAGACAAAGACTGCCCCAGAACTGGCAGAGAGAGGAAAACTTTTGCAGGAGCTGACTCTCTGAATTTGGACTTCTAGCCTTCTAGACAGTGAGAGTATAAACCGCTGTTTTGAAATTCATCTACTTGTTCTAGTTCTATTATAGTATCACTAGATACCTCCACTCATCTCTCAGTTTATGGTACTGTAGTGGCTTGTGTGTTGCTGTGATGCTGGAAGCTATGTCACTGGTATTCAAATACCAGCAGGGTCACCCATGGCAGACAGGTTTCAGCTACACTTCCAGATTAAAGACAGACTAGGAAGGACCTGGAAGTCTACTTCCGTCAAGAATTAGCCAGTGGAAACTTTGTGAATAGCCATGGAACACTGTCTGATACAGTGCCAAAAGGTAAGAAGAGGTTGGAAGGTATTCAAAACACAACCGGGAAGCAGCTGTCTCCTCAAAATAGAGTAGAAGATAATGATGTAGATGGAATGAAGCTTTACACGTTATCGGGGGAGATCAGTTCCTGGAGAAGGACATCTTGCTTAGCAGAGCATCAGTGAAAAAGAGGAAGACCCTCAACGAGATAGACTGATACAGCAGCTGCAACACTGATGGGCTCAAACAGAACAATGTTTGTGAAGATGGTATAGGACCTGGCAGTGTCTGGGTCTGTTGTACATAGGGCCACTACGAGTTGGAATGGACTTGATGGCACCTGACAACAAAAACAGCACTACATAACTAAGCCAGTCATATCCACGCCACTTCTGGTACAGTATTCAACAGAGGTGGGAAGAGGTAAGGTGTGTGGTAACTTCGCTTACTTAACATCTCTTCTAGCGTCATAATAGCTCGTCTGTCCTGCAGTACCTAGACTATAAAACACTAGAATTCTTAGATTCCTTTGCAGCTAGAGTTCCAGAAGTGATTTCAATTATGCCAAGCAGACACATCTGCATGAGACTTGAATTTAGAGTGAATCATTTGTGAAGAGCTGTTTACTTTCTTACCCCAGAGTGTTGCAAGCACAGCATGCTTCCAGAGATGGCTTTCTGATCTCCAGATTGTAGCCTGGACTGTTTCTGCCATCATAGCTGTGGGGGCAGCTTCTGATGCCTGTGTTGGGCTTCAGTGGCATGATGCAGAGCCAGCAGCTGAGACAGCATCTTCCCACGTTTTCAGCTTCCTGATTGTGGCAGTGATGACAGGTCACTTGGCAAGCCAATTTGGAGGGTCCCTCTGGGAATAATTTTTGGATGGCCTGTCTAAAGCCCATTCCTCCAGGCCTCTAGCTAATTCTATCAGTACCCAAATCTCTGTATCAAAACTTTTCCTAACTAAACCAGAGAGAGTAACTTCTATTACATACAACAGGTATTAAATTTGCATTTTGTTGTGTTTGAGTTACAAATTGGCCACCACATGCAGGTGTCTGGTAACATCTGGTTAGTGCAGTGGTTAAGAGCTATGACTGGGAACTGAAAAGTTTGCAGTTGGAATCCATGAACCACTCTTCAGAAACGGTATGGTACAGTTTTACTCTGTCCTATGAGATAATTATGTGTTGGAATCAACTGAGTGGCAATGATTTTTTCCTTTGTTTTGTTGGTTTAGCAGCACCTGAAGACTGGGAGAGAAGATAGGGCTAAATATAAAGAATTATAAGTGGTGCTTAAAGCCTTGGAAATCTCTGAAAATGCATGCAGAGTGAACCAAAAACCAACCAACCCACTGCCGTCGAGTCAGGTTCGACTCATAGTTACCCTAGAGGTCAGGGTAGAACTACCCCATAGAGTTTCCAAGGAGCAACTGGCACATTTGAACTGCCAATCTTTTGGTTAGCCAACATAGAACTTAACCCACTACACCACCATTTCAACACATATTGAAAAATTAACTGTCTTTTCTACCAAATTGTGAGTTATAACATTTTTGTCTTTCAGTCCCTGTATTCCACAAAGGTATACTGAGTATAGTAAGAACTCAAATTTTGGAATTAATGAGTCAGGAATGAATTAGTTTGCTCATTTGTGAAGGGCTTTAAGTAGAGCCACCAAATACAATGACTGACAAGTTCATGAACTCATCCTAGAAAAAGTGCTACATACCTCATTGTTGAATATCACCACAGTCACCTTCAAAGCACTCCCCTTGGGAAGCTATGCACTGATGCCAGCATCCAGTCCATCTTTGAAAGCAATTTTGGAACTGTTTCTGTAATGTCCATCAGAACTGTCCTAGTACTACCCTTGATGTCCTGAATGGCATCCAAATGTCATCCTTTCAATACTTGCCTTATCTTCAGGTAGAGAAAAAAGTCACTGGGGGTCAGGTGATTAAGACAGGTGTTCCAATACAGTTATACGTTTGCTGGCTAAAAACTCCCTCACAACTATGCAATTAAGTGTGTGAAATTGCCACCATGGGCAAAGGCCATTCCAGAAAGTGTTCCAAAATTGCTTTCAAAGGTGGACTACATGCTGGCATTGGTGCATAGCTTCCCAAAGATGGTACTTCAAAGGTGATTGTAGTGGCATTCAGCAGCGAGGTATGTAGCACTTAAAACAATTAAGTTCGTGGACTTAATTATCAGACCTCGTATGTCTTTCCTGTGATCTTAAGAAGAGATCCATATTAAAAGAGGTTTAGGGGAAAGAGAATTATAGAATTCATGATAAAAAAAAATCAGGTAAGGAGGCACTTGTCTGGACCCAGGTGGCATTTTTTTGTTTAATTTTTATTGTATTTAAGTGAAGGTTTACAATCCAAGTCAATTTTGCATACCTGCCTCTCTGCAACTCTATCTGCTCTCATCTGGTGATAGCACACTCTTCTTTTTCACTGTTTAATTTCAGTATCCACTCGTCCACTCCTCTCCAGCCTCTCCTCTCCCCTCTAGAAAGAAACCAGTAGAACAGCCTTATATATAAATAAAAGAAACCCTATAGTACACACACCATGTGCATTACTCTGTGTGTCCCCAAATCCAGTCCATTCTTGGCTTGAAGTGTTGGCTTCCACACTGGTTTCAGGTCTGGGCTAGCAATTCTGGGGGCCATGTTCCCAGGGGACCCTCCGGGCTGTCAGACCACCAATTCCGGTCTTTTAACAGAGTTCTTGATCTGCACATCTCTTTTTCTTGTGCTACATCAAGGATTGTACGTTGTGTTCCCTGTCAGAGCTATCTTTAGTGGTGGCCAGGCACCACCTGGTTCTTCTGGTCTCGTGCTGAGGTAGTCTCCCAATCACATGGGTCCTTCTGGCTCCTGGGCTCATTTTCCCTCGCGTCTTCGTTGTTCTCAGTTGTCATCTGTTCCAAGTAGGTTGTGACCAGTTGATGTTGCTCAGATAGCAGCTGTTGGCTTTTGAGACCCCAGAAGTGGGTGGAGTTTTTGATGCCTTTCTCTGGCTAATGAGGACACGAGAAAGGACCGTGAGAGTGCAGGGCTGGCAAGGGGCTATCTTCCCAAATGTCCCCAGTTATGGCTCTTTTTCTGAGTATTATTCTGGGTGCATCTCTAAGAGATATGTTAAGAAACCAATTTCTTGTGTTTACTAACCACTGGTGAAGCACAATTTCCTTTTCTTTGCCCCAAAGAAGTTGCCTCCAAGCCTCAAAAAGTATCCTGTCTGAAGTGCTGGCCACTTCCCTTTGCCCAACTCAGAGACCGTCATTGCTTCCTGAGCTGCTTGCAGGCTGTCTGAGACAGGCTTGGAGGCTGACTGGGGCCCGCAGCCAGCATGTTGCAGGGGCAGATTATCCAGTAATCTGGGTAGCACAGGCTTCTTCATGTTTACTTACTAATCTTCACCCATCAACTTCACATGAATTTCATGATGCTGACTTTGCTGATTGGATAATCTGCCACTGTGTGTCTGTTCTACTTTCCACAGGTCTGGTGACCTGGGAGGTCCTTGGGTGGGGCCAGCAAGTGCTTGTCTCTGGTCTTGCGGTCAAGCTAAACAGGTAGAAGAGAGCATGCATTGACCACAACTTCCCCTGGAGCCAAAATAGGAACCAAGTGCTGTCAGAAGTCTGGCAGTTATTCTGTAAATCCACACGTCCCACAGTGATGATTTGCAAACTCTAATGTGCTTTCCTCCATCTGCTAGTCAGCAGTGTTCTTCATTTTACTCATAATCCCACAGAAACTATCTAGGCTCACCAATGACACAATTCCCACCGCACCTCTCTGCTCCCTTTGGAGAACACATTGCATGACAAATGTCTAACCCCCAACACACTTTTCGGAAACCCTGGTGGTGTGGTTAGGTGCTACGTCTGCCAACCAAAAGGTCTATCAGGCGCTCCTTGGAAACTCTATGGAGCAGTTCTACTCTGTCCTATAGGGTCGCTATGAGTCAAAATTGACTTGATGGTACTGGATTTGGTTTTGTTTGTTTGTTAAAACACGTTTCATTTACTAATAGACCCTCCCCCCGACCCTACACTCTCTAGCTAACCAGTATTGTTAATTGCTGTCGAGCTGACTCTGACTTATGGTGACCCCATATGTGTCTGAGTAGAACTGTGCTCTGTAGAGTTTTCAAGGCTGTGAACTTTTGGAAGTAGATCATCAGGCCTTTCTTCCAGGTGACACTTGGATATACTGAAATCTCCCGCCTTTCAGTTAGCTAGTGATTTCACTAACATTTGTACCACCCAAAACCAAACCCATAGCTGTCAAGTCCATTCCAACTCATAGCTGCTCCATCTATATCAGAACTGTGTTCCGTAGAGTTTCCAAGGCTATTACCTTTCAGAAGCAGATCTTCAGACTTGTCTTTCCAGGTACCACTGGGTGGGTTAGAACCTTTAACCTTTTGGTTAGTAGCCAAGTGCTTAGCTATTTGTACCATCCAGGGACTCCTTCTCTAGCTTGTAATCCTATCTATGTTTTTTCTTCACAACCTATCTCAGTACCAATACTATCAATTATTAATTTTGCTCAGGCATATCTTGTCTTTTTTTGTGACTGGAATGCAAATTCCTTAGTGTGCCTTACTCATGGATGTATCTCCAACACCCCTAAAAGTATCTTACACATAGCATATTTTAAACGAATGAATAAATCTATCCATTCTTTTTTCTAAACATCCCTCAACTCTTGCCTTTGCCAAAAGCTGGCTGTCCCTCTGGTGACTGACTCTGCCGCCCCTGAGGCTTTCTCCAGGAGAAAGAGCTCATGATCATTCTATCTAGATATGTCAGGGCCAAGAAAACTGAGAGCATTGTATCTCCAACTGACATTTTTAGATTGTAACTTTTCCAACCTTTGTAAAGTGCAAAGCTAGTCAAAACAAGGAAGGAAGGAAGGGAGGAAGGAAAAGAGGGAGGAAGGAAGGACAGAGGGAAGGAGGGAGGGAAGGAGAGAAGGAAGGACAGAGGGAAGGAAGGAAAGAAAGAAGGAGAGAGGGAGGGAGGGAAGGAAGGAGGGTGCTCCTTTGAAGAGTATACCGCTTTCTGCCTTTCTTTGTAGCTTTGTCTAGTGAGATGCCAGTAATTTCTTTTATTAACTATTTGGTGACTGGTACCAAGTCCCTCTGTCCCTTTAGAAGAATGAAATCTGTCATCTATCCTTCTGATCCATGAATGAATCTTGTGTTTAGGACAAAATGTGTTGGCTTGGTTTCTAGGATGGGATGTAACTATGGGCTGAATCATTTTCTGGGCTGTTTTGACCCAAAATATATCCCATAGCAGATAGTAGCTGTTTCAGTTATCTGGTGCTGCTTTAACAGAAATACCACAAGTGGATGGCTTTCTGTACACTGCCAGTGAAGCCAGTACACGGCAGGCATGTGAATTTAAACCAGATTGTACACTTTCACTTAATGACAATTAAAAAAAAAAGTGGGTTGTTTTAAAAAGAGGAGTTTTATTTGTCACAGTCCAGTAAGCTAAAAGTCCAAATTCACAGTATCAGCTCCAGGGGAATGCTTTCTCTGCTGGCACTGGAGGAAGGTCCTGTCATCAATCCACCCCTGGACTGGAAGCTTTCGAGGCCCATGGATCCCGCTCCTTTCCAAAGGGCATGCTCACCTCCCCGCATTGCTTTTTGGTGGTGAGGTCCCCAAATGCGTCTGCCAGGTTCTTTATATCTCAAGAGACCACCTCAAGACACAAAACAAACTCAACATGTTGAATCCTGTCCCACCAACACAGGAATTCCAACATGGAGGAACATTATACAATATCAGGAATTATGGCCCAGTGAACTTGCTACAGATTTTTTAGGAAACACAGTTCAGTCCCTGACAGTATTCTATCAACGCATTCTTCCCTTTTTGTCCTGAGCACATGTCAACATTCCCAGAAACAATTACCTGACCACCTCCCTATGTTGACTGCAGTGCAAGACCTGCTGATCATAGGGGCCAAATGCCCACTGTTAAGATTGACCTTGCTGTGTATCTTCTCTGTCAGTGCCTGTGTGTTGTGTCTCCATATGATGTGATTCCTCCCGTGGAAGGATTTACAGATGGCATGTATCGAATAGTCCTAAATCCCAAGTAACTTTGGTAGCCATTTGGATAACCAGTACCCATGATCTCTCGATCTCTTGAGTCACCTCCAATGACTATCACTTTTACTCAGCCTTTTTTCTTTTCTAACAAATTCCACGGCTATATCCTGAGCCTTCTCATCACTTAGAACCCTTCACATCTACAAAGTTCAAATTCCAACACCTTACTCCCTGACCACAATGTCCTGCTCTTTTTGTATCCCTTTCTTTGTTATACTCATACATTTCAACCACACAAAGACCTCCCATCCTTTGACCTACTCAACCTAGCTGTATCATGATTTCCTGACTTCACTACCTTCTTCAACTTACTTTAATCCAAAATCGCTCACTTGAATCATTCTTTGGTCAGGATTTCCCAGTGCTTGACTCTTCTGCCTTTCCATTGCATTGCCTGGCAGAGTACTCAGTCTAGTACCCAGTATCTGTCTGCCCTCTGGGCTCCCACATGGAAGCCACTGAGCATCTTGGGAGAACAAGGTCAGTAAGCCCCATTGCACATTGATTATCCAAACCATCTGCTGTTTATGGTTGCTTAGCAATCCTACCATAAACGGTTGGTTACCCCATTCTTCCAACAGAAATTACTTTAAATCTTTCCCACTTTCTTCAGTCTTCTACCCTACTGTCTCTCTCTTTGCTTTCAACAAAATAATAGTGGGTAGTAGAAAGAGACTTTCTCAGGGCCTCATCAGCCCACATTGAAACCTACTGAACGTTTCCTTATCATTTCCTCCTTCCTCCTTCTCATACTAGAAGCAGAAGCTTGGCTACTACCCAAGGCCAGACCCTTCGCTTTTGCTTTGTGTTCATTTAGCCTCCTCGAGGCTCTTACACATCAGTCATTTCCAGTCATTTAATAATGCCGTATGTCTGACTCTTTGCTGAGGGATTTGTACGCATAAGTTTACACAGTCCTCTCCCAGGAGCCTATGATGGTCTGGTCACATTAGAATACACTCACTTTATTTTCCCAAAATGTGCAAGGTAAAAGAAAAATGAAATGCTCACTGTTTCTGATTCCACTATTATTATATAAAGTCTTACTTTGTTTTAGTTCTCATTTCTGTTGGTAAAATTAAGGCCTAGTGTTTGCTTATAAGTCAAATAGAATTTACTGTATTGTTAACCTTTATAACTAAGAAAAAAAAAATCCCAGCAATACAGGAGGCCTTCCCTCTCCCTCACAGCTTCCATGAGGCACACAGCTCAGCATCACAAACTAGTTCAATGAATCTGTTCCAAGAGGCTAAAAATTGAGAACAGCCATAAAACTATGGCTTTTTTTCTCCTGTGTATTCCTGAGACCTCTGTGAATATTCATTGTGATTGCCAACTCTCCTGCCCTTCATCAAAATACATCAGCATGCCCCTGCAAGTATCACTTGGACAAAAGGATTTTGTAAGACTCTAAAGCGTTCAGAAATTGTTGTTACATCCTGTAAAATAACACTCAAAAATTGTAAATTTAACATTCTATCTTACCTGGAAATGTGTTGCTGTTGTGGTGTCAACATGCATGCAAATTCATTGAGACTTTTCTCTTAAAGAGGTGGAGTCTAACTTCCCTCATGTTTAATGTGGGTTTCAATTAGTGACTCACTTCTAATAAATAGAATGAGGTCTCAATGAAGCTACGTAGCCCAAAGTCAGATCATCACAAGTTGTACAAGTTCTGCCTGGCTGTCTTGCTCTCAAGATGTTTGGCCTTGGAACACAGTCACCATATTGTAAAGAAGCTCAGACCATGTGGAGAGGTGATGTGAAGGCATTTCAGTCACCATCCTTGCTAAGGATCCAGGTGACAGCCAGCATCAACCTACAGAGCTGTGAATGGGCTGGCCGTCAGCCTGTGTGCCACCTCAACTAATAGTGGGCACAGCAGAGTCAAGCTGTCGCCACTGAGCCCTGCTTCATTGCAGATTCTCCAATTGAATAAATTTTGTCATTTTTTTTTAAGTCACTAAGCTTTGATGTGGTTCATTACACACTAACAAATAAATGAAAAAACTGCCCTGGAAGTAATACTGAAAAAATACTTTCATGTTCTTGAACACTACATATGAGGTTTGTCAATTAACTTCATGAGCTCATCCTAGAAAAAGTGCTACATACCTCATTACTGAATATCATGACAGTTACCTTCTACATTCTCCCCTTACAAAGCTATGCACTGATGGCAGTGCCTAGTCCACCTTTCAAAGAAATGTGGGGACTCTTTCTGGAATGGCCATCAGTGTTGTTGTTGCATTACCCCTGAAGTCCTCAATGTCATCAAAATGTCTTCCTTTCAGGAACGTGCCATCACCAGGCAAGGAGAGCAGAAGGAGCTGCAGATAAACAGGCATGCAAATTTAAATTGTCACACTTAATTACAATAAAAAAATAAAATAAAATAAAGGTCTTCCTTTCAATATTGCCTTTTTCTTCAGGTAAAGAAAAAAGTCAGAGGTGGAGTCAAGATGGCAGACTAAGCACACGTCTCTTTATATCCCTCTGGAAACCAAGACCTGAGCTGATAATGGAGCATTCTGGTCACCTAGTGAGCCCCCAGGACACAGCACAGGGCTGTTAATTTGGACTTCATACCACTGAATGAAAAACCTCCTCTCTTTAACTGACTCCCACTCCTGGCTAGCCCTGGCTCTCACAGATTGAAGGTAAACGCACAATTTTGACTTTTTTTTCTCTGTCTTGGCCAGTGGGCGGAGCTGGATCTTGCCTAGCAGCTAGACTGGATGCATTGCTGGGGCGATAGGCGGGTGAAATTGCCATATTTTGAGAGTCAGGTGCAGGACTCTGTTAATCTAGCCACTTTGGGCCTGTCTTTTTATCACTGCCACAGGGTGGTTTGAACGGAACCACATTGCCAGTGTGCAGGATGCCATGTTGGATACACAGATTTTAGCGGGACCTAATTCTTAGCCTGGGAGCCAGTGACTGCAAACAGGACAGCGCTTCTCTGACACAAAAGCAGTGGTTTACATACTGTCACCTATGGTAGGGGCCTGGCAACAAAGGCAGAGGAATCACTACCTCTCAGCATCTTTAGCCTCTCTATCTGCTGACCGTGTGGAGGGGGCCATTTTAGATACGGTGGCTGCAGCTGGACCTATTTCTTAGCTTGGGAGCCAGAGCCTGACCACAGGAGAGCGCTTTGCTACCAGAAAAGCAATAGTTTACACAGTGTCACCTAAGGTTGGGCCCTGTCAGCAGAAGCCAACAGGGCAGTAGCATTGCTGTATTTTGAACTAGTTTGTATCATCTTGGGTAGGAGATAGAGGTGCTTACTTTGCCAGTTGGGAAAAGGGACCTCTACACCTGAAAACCTGACTGGCTTGGGAAGTGCTCCGATACCTTTTGTTTTACATTTTAAGACAGCCTAGAGAAACATCTGTGGTCCATCCTCACAGTATCTCTCATAGCCTCTACTTAGTCACATGGAACCCAAAAAGCAACAGACACTTGCGGCATACAAGAAATCACCCATGGCTTTAGAGGCTCCCAAACAAAACAACCAAGGAGTTTTCCAGATGAAGAAACTTTTCTGAAATCATCAGAACGTGAATACAAAAGGATTATATACAGAGCCCTTCTAGACCTCATACAAAATGCAGCAGAACAAAAGGAAAAATTAAGAAAGCTGGTCGATCCGCTGGAAAACCAGTACTCTGAAATCCAACAGATCAAGAAAAAAATCAAAGACATAGAAACTTTCATTCAAAGCCAAGAAAACAGAATGCAACAAATGGAAAAAAGAATTTTTGACTTGGAAGACAGAGCTACTGACACCAGCGTCTATGAGCAGAAATCTGAAAAAAGAAACAAGAAAAATGAAGAATCATTAGGAAGCATGTGAGACTCTATTAAGAGGAACAACCTTCGATTAATTGGAGTCCCTGAACAGGATGAGACACCTGAGAACACAGACAGTATTGTTGCTGAACTGCTGATAGAAAACTTCCCAGAAATCATGAAGGAAGAGAATACAGACATTTCAGATGCATAGCATATGCCACCCAATATAGATCTCAAAAGAAAGACTCCAAGACATATTATAATCAGGCTTAACGAAATGAAACATAAGCAGCAACTCTTAAAGGCAGCAAGACTCAAAGCAAAGCTAACGTTCAGAGGGAAACCCTGTAGGCTTTCATCAGATTTCTCAGCAGAAACCATGTTGACATGGTGACATTGGCATGACACATTCAAAGCCTTGAAGAGGAAGAACTTCCAACCAAGAATCATATATCCTGCAAAACTATCTTTCAAATATGAAAATGAAATTAGCACATTCCCAGATAAACAAAAACTCAGAGACTTTGTAAAAACCAAACCAAAACTACAAGAAATACTGAAAGAAGTTCTTGGCTTTGGCTTAGAAGAACAAAACCACTAACTTTATATTTTAGAATGACACATTATTCAGAACTCTACTCAGGGAAGGCTCCAAAGCCAATCACAGCTTTGATAAGGAAAGAAGCAATCCAGTGATTATCATGAAAACTATGGTGTCATCATATTAAACAGAGAGATGTACTACGGTTGTTATAGTCCTTGCTGATGGAGAAGAAGATGACAAGACTGGTAGTAATTAAAATTGGGTTTATATATAATTTATTAAGGGGGATCATAGGGGCAGCTGTAAAGCACAACAAAGATGTAACATACCATTTCAAAAAATGTAACACAGGAGTCTCAACAACTACAAAACCAGCTCTGAAAAAGGTGAAAAATCAACTCACAAAAAAGAACGTCCCAGAACAGACTAATAAGAACAACAGAAAAAAAAAAATATCACAATGGCAGCAGTGAACACATATCTATCAATAATTACATCGAATGTGAATGGACTGAATGCTCCAGTAAAGAGACGTCGAGTGACATCTTGGATTAAAAGACATGACCCATCCATATGTTGCCTACAAGAAACTCACTTGAGACCTAAAGATAGGAACAAATTGAAAATTAAAGGATGGAAGAACATATATCAAGCTAACAATGAACAAAGAAGAACAGGTGTAGCAATTCTAATCTCAGAGAAAATCAATTTTAATGTAAAATCCACCATCATCGACAAAGATGGACACTATTTATTACTCCAAGGTTCAGTACACAAGTAAGACAACTATATTAAATATTTATGCACCTAATATCAGACCACCTAAATACATCGAAGAAACACTGACTAAACTCAAAAAAAAGATTTAGATGACTCCACAATAATAGTGGGAGACTTCAACACTCCACTCTCAGTACTGGACAGATAGTCTAGAAAAAAGCTTGGTAAAGATACAGAAGACCTCATTGACACAATTAACCAATTAAACCTTGTCAATATATACAGAACTTTCTACCCATCAGCAGACAATTACACCTTCTTCTCCAGTGCACATGGAACATTCTCCAGAGTTGACCATGTGTTAGGACATAATGCAATTCTCAACAAAATCCATACCATTAAATTACTGCAAAGCATATTCTCAGATCATAAAGCCATAAAAGGCAAAACCAATAGCAGAGAAAACATAGAAAGTGGAACTCTTGGAAACTGAACAACATCTTGCTCAAAAAAACACGGGTTATAGATGAAATCAAGGAAGAAATAAAGAAATTCATGGATTCCAATGAGAATGAAAACACTTCCTACCAGAACCTATGGGATGAAGCCAAAGCAGTGCTCACAGGTCTGTTCATCTCCATAAATGCACACATATGGAAGGAGAAAGAAACCAAATCAAGGAACTAACCCTATAGCTTGAACAAGTAAAGAGAGAACAACAGAGGAACCCCTCAGGCACCAGAAGAAACCAGATCATAATGATTAGAGCAGGGCTAAATGAATTAGAGAATAGAAAACCAACTGAAAAGATTGAAAAGACCAAAAGCTGGTTTTGTGAAAAGATCACCAAAACTGACAAACCACTTTCTAAACTTCTACAGAAAAATTGGAAGGGAAACAAATAACCCACATTAGAAATGAGAGGGGAGTTGTCACAACAGATCCAACAGAAATCAAAACTATCACAACAGAATACTATGAAAGAGTGTACTCTAACAAATTTGAAAACCTAGAGGAAACGGACAAATTCCTTGATTGATACCACCTACCCAAATTATCACAACATGAAGCAGAACAGCTTAATAAACCCATCACAAAGGAAGAGATTGAAAATGTCATTAAAACACTGCCAACCAAAAAAAGCCCGGGCCCAGATGGCTTCATTGCAGAATTCTACCAAGCATTTAGAGAAGAGTTATCTCCAATACTACTGAGACTATTTTACAGTATAGAAAGAGATGGAGTACTCCCAAACTCATTCTATGAAGCCAGCATAACCCCGATATGAAAGCCAGGGAAAGATCCAACAAAGAAGTAGAACTACAGACTGATATCACTCATGAATCTAGATGCAAAAATCTCCAACAAAATTATTGCCAATAGAATACAACATTTCAGAAAAGTAGTCCATCATGACAAAGTTGGATTCATACCAGGGATGCAAGGCTGGTTCAACATCAGAAATACAATTAATGTGATTAACCACATATATCACAAAAGACAAGAATCACCTGATTTTGTTCATTGATGCAGAAAAGGCGTTTGATAAAGTCCAACACTCATTCACACTAAAAACTCTTAGCAAAATAGGCACAGATGGAAAATTCCTCAATGCAATAAGAGCCATTTATACAAAGCCACTGTCTACGTCATCCTAAATGGAGAGAGACTGAAAGACTTTCCCTTGAGAACAGGAACTAGACAAGGATGCCCACTCTCACCTCTCCTATTCAACATTGTACTAGAAGTTCTAGTGAGAGAAATTAGACAAGACCAAGAAATAAAGGGCATGTGCAACAGCAAAGAAGAAGTCAAAATCTCTCTGTTTGCAGATGATATGATTGTGTATACAGAGAATCCCAAAGAATCTGTACGTAAACTACTCAAACTGATAGAAGTGTTCAGCAAAGTCTCATGATACAAGATAAGCATAAGTAAATCAGTAGGATTCCTTTATACCAACAATGAGACTGTTAACGAAGAAATCATCAAATCAATACCATTTACTATAGCCCCCAAGAAGGTAAAGTACCTAGGAAATAATCTAACCAGAGAAATAACAGACCTTTACAAAGAGAACTACAAGCCCTTACTACAAGAAACTAAGAGAGACTTAGAGAAATGGAAAAACCTACCCTGCTCATGGATCGGAAGACTTAACATGGTGAAAATGTCTATTTTACCCAAAGCAATCTACTTATATAATGCAATCCCAATACAAGTTCCGGCGTCATTTTTTAATGAGATGGGGAAACAAGTCACCAATTTTATCTGGAAAGGGAAGAAGCCACGGACAAGTAAGGTACTACTAAAGAAGAAGAACACACTGGGAGACCTCTGGTTACCCAACCTTAGAACATACTACACTGCCACAGTGGTCACAACAGCCTGGTACTGGTACAAGAACAGACAGATCAATGAATGGAACAGAATTGAGACCCCAGAGATGATACCATCTGCCTATGAACAGTTGATATTTGACAAAGGCCCTAAGACTTTAAACTGGGCTAAAAACAGTAGCTTCAACAAATGGTGCTGGCAAAATTGGATATCCATCTGCAATAAATTGAAACAAGATCCATATCTTACACCTTATACAAAAACCAACTCCAACTGGATAGCCAAGCCATAAAAGACCTAAATATCAAACCTAAAATGATAAAGCTCATCCAAGAAAAGGTAGGCACAACAATGGAAGTTTTAATACACAACAGAGACAGACTTCAAAATATGTCAAACAAACCACAATCAACAGAAGAGAAAATAGATAAATGGGAACTATTAAGAATCAAACACTTTTGCTCATCCAAAGACTTTATTAATAGAACTAAAAGACCACCTGCAGAATGAGAAAAAATATTTGGCAACTCTATGTCAGACCAATGCCTGATCTCCATAATCTATAAGATACTACAAAATATCAATAAGAAGAAGATAAATCATCCAATTAAGCGACAGACAAAGGAGATGGACAGACATTTCACTAAACAGGAGATCCAGGCAGCCAAAAAACACATGCAGACATGTTCGCGATCTTTAATTATTAAAGAAACTCAAATCAAGATGACAATGAGATACCATCTCACCCCAACAAGGTTGGCCATGATCCAAAAAACACAAAACAACAAATTCTGGAGAGGCTGTGTAGAAAGTGGAACTCTCCTACACTGTTGGTGGAGTTGCAAAATGGTCCAGGGTCTTTGGAAAGCAATTTGGTGCTTCCTTAAAAAAATGGATATTGATATACCATTCGACCCAGTAATTCCACCACTTGGAATATATCCTACAGAATCAAGGCCTTTCACACCAACAGACACATGCATAAGAATGTTTATTGCAGCACAGTCCATGATAGCAAAAAATGGAATCAACCCAGATGCCCAACAACAGAGGAATGGATAGGTAAATTATGGTGTATATACTCAATGGAGCACTGTGCAATGATAAAGAATAACAATGATTCCAGGAAATATCTCGTAACCTGGTTTCAACTGGAAGACATTATGTTGAGAGAAAGTAGTCAGCAACAAAAGGACAAATACTGTATGAGACCCCGACGATAAGATCTCAAAAACAGGCTTACGTGTAGAAGAAAAGACTCTTTGATGGCTGCAAGGGAAGGGAGGGAGAGAGGGCAATTGGGGTAGGGTTTAGATTAGATAGTCGGTAGAAATTTGGTTGGGTGAAATCAGTGATACCACACACTAGAAACAAGAACATTACTAAGTGAACTTCAGCATAACTTGAATACTCCTTCCATCTTAACCTAATATTGCAAGGACAGAGTAGCTGGAGCAGGAGGCAGGAGACCATGCTGTTAGGCAAAATCAAGGCCAATTGGCACAACTAGCATTTTGCTAAGATGGCTGTCTGCACCCCACTTTGGTGAGTGGTGTTTGGGGTCTTAAATGCTGCCAAGCTGCCATCTTAGGGCACAGCAAATGGTCCCAACTCAGCAGGAATGAATGATCACCTAGGACCAAACTGACATGGGGTAAAGACAACCCAGAAGATAGAGAGACCCACATGAGTGGGTGCCTACATAGACTCGGAACCAGAAGAACTGGACGGTGCCCAGCCACCACCAGTGATAGCCACGATGGAGCTCACTAAGTTGAGTGTCACTGGCAACACAAAAATAAAAAGGGGTGCACCCTGAGATCTCCACTAGAAGACTGCAATTGATGGTCCAGAGGCTTTGGGGTTCCCCTGGGAGTATGGCCGTTGGCCTTGATGCTGCACTTCCTAGACACCATAATGAAGGTCCACTTGTTGGACATGAATGGATTGGACTTGGCGATGCAGAGTGACCATATATTGGATGCATTTTATGGTTCCATGCATCTATAGGATATCATCCTGCTGATTTCTGGCTGGAGGTAGGAGAGTGGGTGGAGAGGAGGGGAAAGAAAACTGTTGGGAAGATGAGACATATATGGAGCAGAGAGGAACAGTGTGCTGTCACCGGGCAGGGAGAGCAGTGGAAGCTGCATATAGGTGGGCATGTAAATTTATATGAGAATGTACATTTTCACTCAGCCATTATAAAAAAAAAAGAAGAAAACAGTCACTGGGGGGCGGATCAGGTGAGTAAGGAGGGTGTCCCAGTTCACTTATTTGTTTACTGGCTAAAAGCTCCCTCATAGACAACTATATAGTTAACTTTGAGTACTTGTCACTGTGCCACTGTGGGCAATAGCCATTCCAGAAGGAGTTCCAAAATTGCTTTGAAGAGTGGACCGGGTGCTGGCATCAGTGAGTAGCTTCCCAAGGGGAGGATTTCAAAGGTAAGTGCAGTGATATTCAGCAATGAGGTACGTAGCACTGAGAACACCCAAGTTCACAGACTTACTAGTCTGACCTCGTGTACTTACAAGATTTCTCTGTTCAATCAGAAGAGGGTCGTTGATACTTTTCTGTTCTCTCAGCCATGTCAAAGAAGACCAAAGTACACAACTCTGCTACTTATAACTTAAAAAGTAGTTTGAGAATGGGTATTTCATTTAGTTAACTCAGATGAGAAGTGAAAAAAAAAGGAGAGAGAAAACCAAACACATTGCAGTTGAGTCACTTCTGACTCATAGTGACCCTATAGGACAAATTAGAACTGCCCCCTCAGGTTTCCAGGGAGTGCCTGATGCATTCAAACTGCTGACCTTTTGGTTAACAGATGTAGCACTTAACCACTGCACCACAAGAGTTTCCACGCAGAGTGGAAGTTTGAACTCTGACAGATTTACCCAACAGTCCATGCGCTAAACCACTAGCTCAGAGTGCATCCCCACTGCCTTTTCCAACCTGTTCTTCTCAATATTTCATCACTATCAGCGTCTGCACTTGTTTAATCTGTTGCAGCTATTAAAATAAAATAAAATTCTGCCCTTAGCCTTATCTGTCTATCTACCTACACTTACCTCTCCCCCGTTTCCTAGCCAAGTTTATTGAAGGAATTTTGTCTAATCAGTGTCTCCATGTTCTCATCTTCCCTTCATTGCTCAAACCCTTTCATTGGGATTTTTTAATAACCATTCTCCTCAAAGCAATATAGGTTCTCTTAGTTCCCAGATGCAATGGACACTTTTAAACTTTGTCACACTTGATTTACTGTTAACATTTGACACTGCTGACTCTCACTGTGAGAAACCTATCCTTCTCTAGACCCCCATGATCCCATGTCTCCTGGTTTTCCTTCTACCTTTTAAAGCCTCTTCTCAGATGCCACTGGAAGCTCTTCATGCTCTGCCTGCCTGTCAAATATTTCTTGGCCTCAGCCAACCTTCTTTTATAGACTAATCTGTCTTCCTGATATGAGTTGGAATCGACTCAGTGGCAGTGGGTTTTTAAGTTCAGTTATCTTCTTTATGCAGCTGGTGTTGCTGTTAGGCCATATAGAGTCAGTTCTGACTCACAGCAACCTATTGGACAACAGAATGAAAGACTGCCTAGTCCTGTGCCATCCTGACAGTCATTGCTATGTTTGAGCCCATTGTTGCAGCCTCTATGTTAGCCCAGCTCCTTCAGGCTCTTCCTTTTTTCACTGACCCTCTACCTTACCAGTGTGATGTCATTCTTCAGGGACCTGTCCCTCTTTACACTGGCAACTCTGAAATTTATGTATCTCCACTGCAAATTTCTCTCATGAACTCTATATACGTATGTGTTACCGCTCACTGAATATCTACACTGGATGTTATACACACTTCAGAAATTAATATATTTGAAAACCAAAATTCATCATCTTTGTCCCAAAACTGTCCCCTCATAGTCCGCAACATCTAGTAAACATCCAGTAGTAGAATCACCATTCAAAACTAGAAACATGGGTATCAACCTCAGTAATTTCTCCTTCAACCTGCATGTAATAAACCATCAAAATCTATCAAATATACCCCCTTAATATGTCTCAAACCCATTTATTCCTCTCAGATCCCCTGCCACAATTGTTAAATGCTCACTATCTCTCAACTGGCTTGGAGGTGAGTGACACTGGAGCTAGGAAACCACTTGAAACGCCAAGCCAACAATCCATTCATCAACCAGCAAGCAGACACAACTCTTACAGGAGGAAAATCTGATCCCATCAGTCCCCAACTTCAAATCCTCCATAGTGATTCCACGTGGCCATTCTGTTAAAGACAAGGCTATTGTCCTCTGCAGTCACATCTCTTGCTTTGCTCTTTTTCCCTGTACTCTTTGCTCCAAACGTTTGTAACTATGGGTAGTTCTGGCTGATTCACTATCAGCCTAAGCTTTCCTTTCCTGATTTTATTGCCATAAGTTAGAAAGTCATTGGCAATATTGCCTATTTTAGTATAAGACCCTTTGCTACCAACCGGGAAACCCTATGACTGATAACCGGAAGACCGGCAGTTCAAATTTACCAGGTGTGCCTTGGAAACTCTGTGGGGCAGTTCTACTCTGTCTACAGGGTTCCTATGAGTCAGAATCGACTTAATGACAGTTAGGTTTGTTTTTTTGGTTTTTTGCAACAATATCATCATAGCAAATATTCAAGACTATGGTGGCGCTTCCTTTGAATAGTGTGAAGCTTGCATCTCTGTTTAAGGTAGTTCTGACAGCTTTGTATTCCTTCTGAATGTATGGAAATACAACTGTTGAAGTCTGCTTCAACTGCTAAGGTCTGGTGCCATACAATGAGAACATAGACAAAGGGGCAAGCTTCCACCAATTGCCAGAGTAGTGTATGAAGTGAACAGGAACAGGCTGTGCTGCACTCTTGTTGTCTTGTGTGGGCCTCTGCAGAGGAAGAACTCCCACCTTTGTCAAGTCATTGGCTAGGCCTAGTCGATGCTATCTAGAAGGCAGTATACAGTTTTACCCAAGCAAACAGCTGTAGGGAGAAGGACTCGACCTCTGAAATGGAAGACGAGACAGTGTTAACCTTGAATGCTTACCCAAGTTCCTGTTCCCTCCTCCTTCCTCACACACACTCTAGCCAGCTGTAGTCAAAACAACTCCTGGCCCTAACAAAAACAAAACAAAACAAAACCATATTGTGACTGAGTCAGTTCTGACTCAACGCAACCTCGTGTGTGACAGACTAGACTTGTGTCCTGTATGGCTTTCTAGGCTGTAAACCTTAGAAAAGCAAGTCACCAGGACTTTTCTTCTGTAGTGTCACTGGGTGGGTTAGAACTGCCAACTTTTAGGCTGATAGATGAGTACAAACTGTTGAGCCACTCATGGATCTCTTCTGCCCCTAGCGTAAACTTTGCTTTTCTCATCTCCTGTGTCTTTGGCTGTGTCAGGAGAAGATGTGGCTTCTCAGAACCAAGCTGTCTGCACTCCCATGCTGGGTCAACCACTGCTGGTCTCTCACAGGGTGTGTGGGGAAATAATGAGTGATGGAGCATCCTCTCACAATGAGGATAATTTTCCATTATCTTCTATGACTAATGAGTCCAAGCAAGCAATGACATGTTGGGTCACACTGGTGGCACATGGTTCTGTAAAGGAGAGTTATGTTTTGATTCTCAACTTCCTGTTTTAATTATTCCCTTTTCTTTTGGTCATGGAAACACACATAGTCAGAGCGTCATGTCTCCTGATCGGGATCCAACTTCTCCCAGGTTAACACATGATTTATAACGTTTTCAACCATTGACCAATAACCAGTCACCAGGGAATGGATCCCAATTCATGGTGACCCCACATGCATCTGCATACCATCGTGCTACATAGAGTTTTCAATGGGTGATTTTTCAGAAGTAGATTGACAGGTTTTTCTTCCAAAGCAGCTTTGGATGGACTGGAACCTCCTGCTCCCAGTTATCAGGCAAGTGTGTTAGCTATTGGAATCACCTAGGAACAACCATGTGACAAGCACATCTGAGAGCCAGTGGTGGTGGTGGTAAAGAGAAATCTTGTCTATTGAGCAGTAATGGCAGAAATGGTTATGGAAGCAGCGACATTCAGACAGGTGACATCTTCACACTGCAACTTTTTCAAGAAGGCTTCCTAAACAAAACAAAACAATATAAAACAGAAAAATCAATTGCCATTCATTCCAATTTATAACAGCCATCTGTGGTGGCAGAGTAGAATTGTGCTCTTTGGGCTGTGATGTTTTGGAAATAGATCATTAGGCATTTCTTCTTAGCTGCTTCTGAGTACATTCAAACTACCAACTTTCAGTTAGTAGCCCAGCACTTGACGTTTCATGTCCCCAGGGACAACAGAGACTTCCTAGAAATGCATATTCTTAGGCTCAACCCAACAATTTTAGCAGTTTGGAGTGGGGATCCAGGGACCTTCACTTTTCACAAGCATTTCAGCTGATCCTGATATAAGTTGTCAATAGAAATGAAGAACCCCCAGTGTTCTGAGAGCTAGTTAGGGTTCAATATTGTCAACACATGTTACAGGTTGAATTGTGTCGCCCAAAAAGATATGTCCGAGTCCTGACTGCCAATACCTGTGAATGTAACTTTATTTGGAATAGAATCATTGCAGAAGTAATTAGTTACAGGAGATCACAATGAGATGGGCTATAATCCAACATGACTGGTAAACTCATGCAAAGAGAAGAGGTAGACATAAAGGGCAGGTGGCCATGGGAAATCGAAGGTAGAAATTGAAGTCAGACTGTCACAAGCTAAGGAATGCCTGGGGCTACCAGAAGCTGCAGTGGACTAGAAAGACACAAGACTTCAGTAGGATGACGGCTCTGCTGACACTTAGCGACTACACTACGAGGGTTTCCAGAATTTAAAGTAGAATTCAGTAAACATATGTGAAAGGGATGGAGGGAAGGAAAAAAAAAGGATGGAAACATCAGAAGGCCACCGTAAGTCCATTATCATAGTAATATTGGCAGAGGCATAATTCGTTAGTTGGTTCACTACTAGTTCTCAATTAGAAGGCATTTCTCTGGCTCAGAACCTGTCATGGATTGAACTGTGTCCCCCCAAAAATGTGTGTAGTAGCCACTGGGCTGGGCCACAATTCCCTATATTTTATGATTGTCCTCCATTTTATGATTCTCCTATGTTGCATGTTATCCTACAAGAGATAAAAGGAAAGAGAAGCAAACAGAGAGTTGGGAACCTCACACAATCAAGAAAGCAGCACCAGGAGTAGAATGCATCCTTTAGACCTGAGGTTCCTGCACCAAGATGGTCCCTGGGAACCAAGGACAGATGCAACACAAGCACTTTCCTCCAGAGCCAGCAGAGGAAAAGTCTTCCCCTTGACCAGACATTCTGAATTTGAACTTGTAGCCTACTGGACTGTGTAAGAATAAACTGTTCTTTGCTAAAGCCATCTACTCATGGTGTATCTGTTAGAGCAGCACTAGATGACTAAAACAGAACCCATTATCTCAGAACCTTTGCTTTCTGATGTTCTTCCTCCAAGTTCTTGGATCTATACCCTTCCAGGCTTAGTGACCCACCTTAAGACACTGCTGTCACTTTCCCCAGGTTGTCTCCCAGTGACTGGGACTCCTGCATGGGCTTCACTTCCCTCTGAAAGTCCCTTAAAGGGCTACCCTCTCCCTAAGCTCCCTGGGTAGCGTTGGAATCACTGAGCAGAACATCAGGCATGGCCTGGGCATGGTTGGCTCTCGTCTTCCTTGGGAGCCTCAGTGAGCACCTGCTCAGCTTTTATGCCCTGTGCCAAGCACTACCAAAGGAAACAGGGGGTACTCAGTAGCTTTTGATGAGTGAATGAAGGGAAATTTTGCTGGCCTAACTGTTGGCATAGTGGTTAAGTGAAGATCAGCAGTTCAGACCTACCAGGCACTGCTTGGAAACTCTATGGGACAGTTCTACTTTGTTCTACAGGGTTGCTGTGAGTTGGGGTGGACTCAACAGTAGTATGTTTGTGTTTGTTTTTTGTTGTTGTTGTTTTGTCTGTTTACACAGTCCAGGGCAGAGTTTCCTGTGAAAGCAGTGTAATGTGATGGTCAAGAATCACAGTCAGAAGTCGGTCATCTCAGGGTTAACTACCTTATCTTCCTTTTGCTGACAGTAACTCAAGACACAAACTCTGTGTGGCTTTTTCCATCAAGAGGTGGAATATTTCTTCACCCTCATTCCCTTGAGTCTTGGCTGGCCTTGTGATGAGCTGAGACCAATAGAATGTGGTGGAAGTTACCATGTGCCTGACTCTGTGGGGTGTTTATAGCTTCTGTCTTTTCCTCTTTAAAATGATGCCCATAATTACCACTTAAGAAAGTCACACCACCCTACTGGAGGAAAAGAGAACACATGAAGAAGAAACACGGCCTCCACCCACCAGGCATCTGGGAAAGGCCGTCTTGGACCTTCTAGCTCAGTTGATCCTACAGCTGAATGTGAGTAAGACTGGCCAAAATCAGAAGAGATACTAGAGTCAACCCATATGTTTATAAACTGAAATGTATTCGCTCAAAATGTGTAACAACTTGAGTGGGCCATGATTCCCAATATCATGTAGTTGTCCTCCATTCTGTAATCTCATGTGATTATTCTATGTATTATAAATCCTAATCTCTATGTTGTTAATAAGATAGAATTAGAAGTCATTATTTTAATGAGGCAGGACAGAATCTACAGGATTAGATTATATCTTGAGTCATTCTCTTTTGAGATATGAAAGAGAGAAGCAAATAGTGAGATAAGGAACCTGATGACCACCAGGAAAGAAGAGCCAGGAGTGGAGTGCATTCTCTGGACCCAGCATCCCTGCTCTGGGAAGGTCCTAGAGTAGGGGAAGATCAATAACAAGGACCTTCTTCCAGAGCCAGAAGAGACAGAAAGCATCCCCTAGGAGTCAGCACACTGAATTCGGACTTCCAGTCTTCCACACTGTGAGAGAATAAATGTGTTTGTTAAAGCCATATACCTGTGGCATTTCTGTTACAGCAGCGCTAGTTAACTAAGACACCATATAATCATGATAAAATAGTAAATTTTTGTTTTAAGTCTCTAAGTTTTGGGTTGGTTTGTGACACAGCAGTAGATAATTCGGACACTATTAAAGTCCTTCAGATACTGGCTGGGAGTCCTGGCACCCTATCCACACTCACCATCTCTCCTTTTGGGTGTTAGAACTTTCTCTCTGTTCCCACCCATTGTCATAGTCTTCTCTGCCAAATATGGACAAGTGTCTTGGTGCTATTCTCCACAGGGTCTGGTCTCCACATTAGACAAATTTGGGAATTATATCTGAGCTTCCTGAGACTGGCGCCCATGACAACCTAGGTATTCCACAGGCTTAGTGGTACAGTCAGTCCTTTATTCACTCAGTAAATGCTATAGAGTGTGACATGTGTTATAAAAGGTTTTACATGCTGGTGACATATAAACAAACAAAACAGATTCCTGCTTTGTGGAACTTCTAGTGGAGGGAGAAAAAAAAATGAAGTAAGGAAAAAACAAATCACATAGTGGTGCATTAGAACATGATGATAAACCAAAACAAAGCCCAAACCCACTGCTATTGGGTCAATTCCAACTCAGTAACCCTAGAGGACAGAGTAAAACTGTCCCCATATGGCTTCCAAGACTGTAAATCTTTACAGAAGCAGATGGTCACATCTCTCTTCCCCCAATGGCTGATGGATTCCTGCCGGGGACCTTTTGGGTGGAAGCTGAAGGCTTAGCCGCTGTGATACCAGGACACCTTCACCGGGCCTCCAGACCCCCAAAACCAAATTCGTTATCATCGAGTTCCTTCCAACTGATAGTGACCACACAGGACAGAGTAGAAATGCCCCATAGGGTTTCCAAAGAGTGGCTGGTGGATCCAAACTGCCAGTCTTTTTGGTTAGCAATCTTAGCTTGCTGTAGCTCTCACCCACTGACCCACAAGGGTACCCACCAAACCACTGTACCCATGAATTTTAAATACCCCATAGTTCTATCACATTCCAGGTACCTTGGTGGCACAGTGGTTAAGCTCTCAGATGTTAACCAAAAGGTTAGTGGTTTGAACCCACCAGCTACTCCATGGGAGAAAGTCCACTGCCCTAAAGATTACAGCCTTGGAAACCCTCTGGGGCAGTTCCACTCTGTTCTATAGGGTCATTATGAGTGCAATGTACTCCAGGTAAATGTGTTTGGTATTTTGGCTTGGCGTACGGCTACCAGAGGCCCTAGTGGTACAGTGGTTAAGAGCTCGAGCTAACCAAAATATCAGAGGTTCGAATCCACCAGGCATTCCTTGAAAACCCTATGGGGCCATTCTACTTTGTCCTATAGGGTTACTGTCAGTCAGAATTAACTGGACGGCAACTGGTTATGGCTACCAGCGTTTAGAACATGCCTTATCACATTTTCCAGTGTTCAAGAGCCTCTGTTGAAACTCCAAGCATCCAGACCCCTTTGTCACTCCCGCTCCATGACTAGAGCCCGGGCAATGGTGTCCCAGTGGAGTAAGAGGGGATGAGCTTGCTGAAGGATACACCACTGTCGCATCGTGGATTGATATTTTCTGTGAAAGGGCAGACGTGGAGCACAGGGAGAACCGATCAGGCACAAGTGTTTGCTCCTTCACATACCTGCAATGAAAAGTGACTACGGGTGTGCCATCTATCTTAGGATGGCAGCTTAGGCTCTTAGAGACCAGAAGCTATGTCCCTCTTGCCAAGAAGGGAGGAGCACACGGAGCTTTGAAGTCTTCACGTAATGCCATCTGATCGCACACATTGTTTGAAGACAACGTACCTACTACAAAGCAGAGACTCGGTGCACAGAGGCAGACACAGTGGACACTAAAAGTACTGGAGGAACTAAATTGGATTGCTCAACACAGCTGCTCACCCCAAAACACAGTTCCACGGTTGATCTCTGCCGCCACCTGCAGCCTAAAAGCTGCACTGCCGACTCTCAGCCTCGGAAACCGGGGCCTCACGGCGTCAGGTCCGTGGATGGCCTGGAGTTTGCTCCTTACGGGGTAAAGATTGGGATTTGCTTTGGTCATAGATCCAAAAAACCAAATCCCCTGTCAGTGAGTTGACTCTGACTCATGATGATCCCTTGTGTTACAAAGTAATACTGCTCCATAAGGTTTTCTTGGGTGTCATCTTTAGAGAAGCAGATAGCCAGGTCTTTATTCCAGTGTCTGAACTGGTTGGGTTCAAACTGCCAGACTGTGAGCAGTAAAGTTTTTGCTACCTGGAGGAATAGATAGACGTTTGTTTTAATAGAATCACTAGAGAGACCCTGATCGTTGTGCAAATGTGAAATCCAGTTACAAATGGAATCAAACAACTCCAGTGCTAGTGTGTCCATTCAGGATGTTAGCTTTTCTGTTTTAGTTGATTATATGCATTTTTGTTGTGTTCATTTATGAGATGGTTGTATATTTTAGCAGAACAAGATCCAGGAATATTCACTTTCCATTAGAGTTTTCTTCACTCTTAGTTTTCTTCCCGAACTCTGGGTCGAGACTCTTAGAGGCTTGATGTGTGCTGTGTAGCTGCGGAGTTTTGTGTGTGGTAGTCTGGACAGTTGTTATGGGGCTGTCACAGTGGGTGGATGTGGAATCAGAAGATGATAATTTGGATGAAAAGGGAAGATGTTTTGCATCTGAATTCTAGCTGAAGTGACTTAGGAAATACAGCTTATAGGAGAACCTGAACACATGCCCTGCCCTCTCGTTGAGTGTGTTTCCAGAGCTTCTTGGAATAGACGAAGCCCTTCATGTACCCACCCCTGCCTAGGTCTAGAGCATCTTGTGGGCACACACACAATGCACACACACGTACACACTCAGGCACTCATGTACACGCATACACACATGCATGAACATACATACACATGCATGAACATACATGCACATGACCAGAAACACTCACCCACTCTCAGGACTCCTTTCAGGCCTGTGTGTGGCCTGTCTCTCTGCCTGGAACATTTTAACTTGTCCCTCACCAACTGGTCCTATATATGCACCAACCAAAACCAAATCCACTGCTGTCGAGTCGATTCCAACTCATAGCTACCCTATAGGACAGAGTAGAACTGCTTCATAAAATCTCCAATGAGCGCCTGGCCGATTCAGACTGCCGATCTTTTTGTTAGCAGACGTAGCACTTAACCATTACGTCACTTCCTCTAAACCCTTGCCTGACCCCCTTGAATGGAGTCACCTGCCCTCACTACCAGCCAGACTCATCAGTGCTGCGAGATTGAGAAGTTATCCCACTGTGTTCCAATTGTACCTCTACTAGATTCTGTCTCTGGGCCTCCCCGTTTACAGTGAGATCTAAACAGTGTAGAAGATCTGAAGGATACTTCTCCAGGGTATTTGCATAAAGGAGCTTTGCTTGACTTGTGGAATGAAGCTTTTGGTGTGGTTGCCAGGGAGAAGAAGGAATACAGTGGACAAGGATTGCGATATGGGAGACAATTCCCAGCATCCCCACTGTACCCTCAGAAGCATCTTACTCTTCAAATTCGCAGAGCCAGAACATCTTATGGTTATTTCTACCAGAGGCTTTCTCCACATTTAAGTCTGAGGCTCCATACATGCTGTTCAGAGTCCTTTCTGGTCATTCTATTGGAAGCAGTCAATAAATGTTAGCTTCTCGTCACACAGACGTAGTCCTCCACCTACACTGTGTGTCCTGGAAAATGGAGACTGTGTCTTTCATGCAAATTCCATCCTTTTCATCTCTCAAGCCCCTAATACAAACTTCGCACACATTCAATGTTCAAAATATGTTTTTATTTACAGAATTTGACTCAACTTTGGAGCAGGGCCCATGAGTGGGAGGAGGCCTGGGTAAGGCTCAGAGGCTATAGGCACTGTTCAACAGAGAAGGGCTTAAGGCCAGTCAAAGGGGAGCCTCCACAGAAGGAGATGTGAGCTCAAAGAGGGAGGAAAAAGGAAGAGTCAGGTCTACCAGGGACCTACAGCACAGAACCTCATCCTACAGAGGTGCCCAACAGAAGCCAGTGGAGTGAAAGGGAGAAGGGAAGAAGACACTAAGATGAGCTCAGGCCCTAGTGGCCAGCTGGGTTGTCCAATGTCGGTCACTTGGATTTGACCTTGACATCTGAGCCCTGCTGCAAATACTTGGATGACGGCCCCACCCTCCTACCCACCTTAGTTTTCAGCAAGTCCTCCACCCCGGGTCTTGGGTCTCAGCCACGTCTGATGACTCATCACCTGGGTCTCCTTCTTCCAGCCTTCCTGAGCTGTGCCGACTGCCTAGAATGCCCGCCCTCACCTTTCCTGCCTAGAAAACGAGCACGTTTCCTTTAAGGCCCGCATTAAACTATATTTCCTCTGTGAAATCCCCTGCACTGGTTCCCCCACCTCTGCACTGCCATGGTGGCTGTCTACACTGAATCATCGACGTCCAAAAAACCAAGTGACTGTCCACAGATTTGCTCAAGTCTTTACACTCTTTTTCGGCACTTTCTGGGTACCAGGAGTTACTCTGGGCAGATAAAAAGCTGACACAAAATTGAGCAGAAGGTGTGATACAAAAGGAGAGTGCCCCAACATACAAACATGTAGTTACACTGTCAGGTGACAACATCTCTAATCAGGGCACACACAGCCCACTGACAGGCAGTTTGGGGAAAGGACATACACTGACTAAACCCATAAAGCTTATCAGGTCTCTCATCTGCTTAAAACCCTCCCTTAGAAACCCTTTGTGTTTCTCTAGACAGTGCAAATGATTAAGCTCTCCACTACTAACCAAAAGATTGGTGGTTCAAATCTACCCAGAGGTACCTTGAAGAAAAACCTGGTGATCTGCTTCCAAAAGATCACAGTCATTGAAAACCCTGTGGAGCACTATTGTGACACACATCAGGTCACCAGGAGTTAGCATCACCTGGCTTGGTTTTCTGGCCACCCTGCGGAGTGTTACCACTGAATACCTGTACCCCACCCACTCTCACCTTGCCCTCACTTGTTTTCTTGTTTAATTGTTTGGTTAACGTTTCCTTGCACTCCGATCAACTCCCAAGAAACTTGGTTCTATTCACCATTCCATTTCCATCTCCTACAATAAAAATGGAATAAATATCTGTGAACCCGAAAACCAAACCCACTGCAATCAAGTGGATTCTGACTCAGTAGTGACCCTCTAGGGCAGTTTCCAAGGAGTGCATGGCAGATTGGAACTGCCAGCCTTTTGATCAGCAAATATAACACTTTACCACTATGCCACCAGTGTTTCCAAAAAATCTGTAAAGCAGTGTTAGGTTTTATCTTCGGCTCAGGCATATTCAGTCTGTGTGAACTTTGGCATGTTATGTCATTTCTCCCAGATCCAGTATCAGTTTTCAAGGGGGGTGGGCAAGAATGCTGGCCTTGCAGAGTTCATTCTGAGGATGAAGACAGATTGCACTTAAAAGTCCCAGTCCACAGCTGGACCCAGTGCATGATGGGTAAGTGCTGGGTGGCTTTACATAGGAAGGGAGCCAGCAGCCCAGCCCTGCTCTGAGCCCTGAGACCACTGTGAGCCCTGCCCACACATTCTCTGTGACCTGCAGAAGGATTGGCTTCGGGCTCTGAGAGTGAATGCTGGTTCCAACCACAAACTCTCACCTGAGATCCAGCCCTGTATTTCCAGGTGTAAGCATTCTCCTCAAGTAAGAGTTTCCACTAAAAGTGAAACTCAACGCAGCCAGGAAAGCTCATTGCCTTCTCCCCACTGCTCCTCTTCGTGCCTCACACATCAGCTAATGGTACCAATCCATCAGCTGAATGACTGATTCACTGGGAAGCAACCCATAGAAAACATACCACACTTGAATGAGAACTAAAACTGTAGTCAGCCTGAGGTGTAGGCCACGGACAGAGGATGAGAGGTGGTTTCTCTTGGTGTTTCCAGAGGCTCTGGAGCAGACAGACTGGAGGAAAAGCTGTGGCCAGCCTTCCAAGAAGACTTTACCATGTTACTCGCACCCCTGACTTTACATACTGCACACTCAGAGACATATTGAGGCCTGTACCACTTTCCTCTTGCTGCTATTACAAATTACCACAAATTTAGTGACTTAAACAACACACATTTATTACCTTACAGTTCTGGAGATCAGAAGTCTGAAGTGAGTTTCAACGGGCTAAGGGCAAAGTGGCATCAGGACTGTTGTGGTCCTTCTGGAGGCTCAAGAGGAGAATCCCCTCCCCTCTTGCCTTTTCGAGCTTCTAGAAGCCACCTGCATTCATTGGTTCATGGCCCATCTTCCTCTATCTTCTAATTTCCGTCCGATCCTCCTGCCTCCCTCTTATAAAGATATGCGTGGCTCACTCAGACAATCTAAGATAATCTCCCCCTCTGAAAGATCTTTAATTTAATCACACATGCAAAGTCCTTTTGCCATGTTTAAGACTGTATATTTAGGGGGGTTGAGGGATTCAAATGTGAACATCCTTGAGGGCCACTATTCAGCCTACTGCGGGTTCCAGGCAGGGTGAGCTTGACTGGAGGCCCCAGACCAGAACACAGCCTCCTCTTTCCCTACCGACTTTGTTCAAAGTAGAACTCAGTGCGAGCTGAGGGATCACTCTCCTTGGCTAGCCGGACTGGCTGTCGGGCCTCAGCTGGGCCACAGAGAAACCAGCCAGGCCAGGCAGCAGCCTCGAGCCGGAAGGCAGAGCCCAGGCTGCTCTGGAAGAAGGTGAAGCGTGTGACCTGCTCACCACCCTTGTACAGGTCCTCGATGTTCACGTCCTGTGGGGGCAAGGCATCCAGCTGCAGGACGAGGCTACCAACTGAGGCAGCCTCCTCTAGGGCTTGGCCAATGAGGGATGTGGCAAAGTAGGCCTTGTGGAGGAAGATGCCTTCTGCTTGGCTACTAACCTAATATGGGGGCAGATGCCAACAGTGGAAACCTGAGGCAGAGGGCTTGGCTGGAGAATATACAGATGGGCCCACAGAACCTCTCCCAGATGAGGGAGGGGTCTCTCACCTCCAACTGCAAGGAAGGTCCCTCTTCTGTCTCCACACACGCCAGGCAGCGACTTCCTCCATGGATCCCCAGGAGGATGGGGACCTTCGTGCGGTCCAGGGCTCTGTTGGGAAGTATGCAGATCTTCTCTGGAAAGGAGGAGAGAAAAGAGCCAGGTGATGAGGAGCCCTAGGTTTTGGACTTGAGGCGAGTCAAGGTTTAGGCAGGAGGAGCTGGAATGGAACACCTGCCCTGGCCTCTGCATGTAGGCTACAGGGCGGCCTACAACTCCTGACAGGGTTGAGACTTCCTCACTAGGCCAAGCCCTCAGCTGCCTCTTTCTTAGCCTCAGTGGAGCCAGCCAGGACCCTCCAGTGAGGATGGGACGGGGAGAAGGAGCAAGAGGACTATGGCAGATGGAGGAAGCAGTGAGTCCTGGGGGGTTGTGTCCTAGACACTCACCTGCACAACAGTCATCCACCTCGGGGTCTCCCAGCAGGAGCTGGTCGTCTCTCAGGTAGAGCACCTTTCGGTCCACATCCTTAATTCTGGAACAGGATGGCAGTACTGATGGCCCACAGCCTTCGGCAACTTTTGACCCCAAAGCCCTTCTACCTCCATGCTCTGAGTTACCAGACTGAGCACTGAAGGAGTCTTCTCCTTTCTATAGTGAGAAACGGGGGCAGTACCCCGCCCAACAGCAGGCAAAGACCAGGTGAGTCTTAAGGTAAGGGAAGGCTGTCCGTGCTTAATAACCTTCAGAGGCTGAGCTTCCTGCCTTCGCCTGACTTGAGCAGCATCAGGGCCCTTGAAGAAGGGAAGGGAGCCAATGTCCTCTCACAGGCACTAGAGTTTTCTTTCTGATCTGAGTCTTTTCCATCCCATTCCATCCCCTTCCCAGTGGTGTTCAGGTGTCTGTGAGAGCCTCATTCCAGATTTTCTGGTCCTTCTCAATTGTTCATAGGTATTTATTGTCTTCAGTAGGCGTCCTCTATAGTGCAAACAATTAAGTACTTGGCTACTAACCAAAAGGCTGGGAGTTGGAACTCACTCAGAGACACCCTGAAAGACAGGCCTGGTGATCTGTTCCCAAAAGGTCATAGCCTTAAAACCCTCACAGAGCAATTCTACTCTTCACACAAGGGGTTGCCATGAGTAGGGCCAACTTGGTTGTCTTTGTTTTTGTTTTTGTATCCTTCAGTAAAGGTGTTATTTTAGTGTAAAGTGAAATGCGATTTGCTTTTCAGGTATTTTAGAGACTTTTTGTAGGAGAAAATCTACAAATCATACACACGCAAAAAGAATTCTATGTTACACATGGTAAGTCAATATGGCTGCCACAGAACTGGGCCTGGAAAGTTGTGCTCTGCGGAGCGCCCTTCATTCCTGGTGCCAAATACGGGAGGTCATCGGCGAGCACAGGCTTATTGCAGTCACTATGGTTGACCGTGGTTGCAATGATCGGCCTCAGAGAGCACATACGTGCTGGGGAGGCAGGAGGCAAGGATGTCAAACAGTTGTTAACTTGGTTGTGTGGCTGGTTTCAAAAGGTGCCTGTCACTCACTCTTATGGCCTTGGGAGTGCTCGGTACCTTCCAAGGCAGAATCTCTGAGCACATGACACCGCCTCTGGGTGATTTTTCTCTCCCAATTACAGGTAATTATAATACCCTTAGCTAATTATTGCATGTAGGTAAGGCAGGTGCGCTTTACAATAGAAATGAAGATCTTAAAACATTCTGGGTTTACCAAGAGGTTGGAAAATGCTGGCAACATTCTATTTGGAGACTAAATCCAGGCTCTGTGCCACAAAACGCTGTGATCTCTGTGTTTTGTATTGGCTCCTCCTACCTTTCTAGCCAGGCTGGAGACTTGACTTTTCCCCATGTCTACACCAGAGCTAGACACAAGGTAGGGCTGAGAAACTGCATCCCCTGAGTGAATCCATAATTTTTATTACATCCCAATTGATTTCTCAAAAGGCTTGAAGTAGTTTATGACAAAATCACAAACAATGACATGGTAAGATATAAGAATGCAAATCTCAAAGAAAGTCAAACGCAAGCTGCAGAGGCCCTTGACTAGAAATAAAGGCTGCAGAGGCCCTCATGTAAAGATGATGATTGAGGTTCAGCAGCCACTGGCCTTCTAGAAAGAAGCAGGTGTTGTGCAATCTGATCCCTGACTCTGCATTTTGGTGTCAGGGAGTCTATTTACCCTCTCTCAGCCTCAGCTTCTAGATAAACAAAAGGTGTCCACAAAGTTTCCCTGTGGATTTTTCAGGACGGAGGCGGGGCGGGCAGAGTGGCCAGCATCTCAGAGGTACTCAGAAATGAGAGCTGTTTTTACAGTGATGATGATTACATTTAATTATGGGGCACCTGAGATTTCTGAGATGAGAAAGAGCCTCAGCCCTCTCACTCAGCCTCCCTTCTCCCAAAGTGACCCTCAGACTCCCTGATCAGGAAAGGGAGAACCACCAGGAAGACTTACATGTAGTATTTTGCCATGGGAAGAGAGCACATTTCACTGTTGCAGATGTTGGGTCCCGGTCCTGGCTGAGGGGCAACAAGACCTATTAGAGGAAGAGGAAAATGTAATTGTCACCCAGACACAGGTAGGAAGATGTGTGAGATCACTTGTCTACAACATGCCTGCCAGAATCCATCAAGGTCTCCCCTTACCCAGCGACGGCAGGCAGCTCCAGGCAGTTCCAGGCAGCGCTGCCTCTCTCTCATTTGGAGCAATTGAGAACAAGTTAAGCTGGCCTGATACCAGCTCTGGGAAACTGGAGAACAGGTTCCTCCAAGTAGCTCAGCCTGGAGCACTTCCCAGGGTGGAGAATGGGGTGGGGTATGCTCCAGCCTCACAAATTGAGGATGATCACCAATGCCAAGCCTGCATCCCAACATGGTCTCAGGGTTACTGCAATTCCACTTATGTCATCAGCAGAGGGTTAGATCCTTATAGCCCAGATGAAGGAGAAATGATCTTCCTGAAGAAGAGGATAGGCTTGAAATACAGGGACACATGTTCTTGAGACTGAACAATTTAAACTGAAGACAGTATCTCCATGTAAACCCCAGATCACAAGGATTTAGATGACTTTGCCACTTTCCATTGTAATACTCTGTTCTAGAGCTTATGCCTAAAGAGATCCCACTTTGGGAAAGTCTAGAATCTAGCCTAGACAGAACTCAGAGCCAATCAGGACACAGCAAAGAGGTAGAAAATACCCTGGAAAAATAAAACACAAGGATAGTTGTTTGCCAAGTAGATCTGATTCTCACAAGCGAGCAAGGAACAAAAAAAACAATACAGAAAAACAAGAGAAGGTAGAAAAGAAAAGAAGTGAGGTTCCAAGAGGGATAAAGGGAGAGGAGAGACATCATGGGAGCCCAGTGCAGAACAGGATGATGCTGAGGGCAGGGTCTCCAGCCACCTTAGAGTCACTGGACTTTGACCTGTGTGTTAGAAGAAATAATGACTGCAGCCGAGGTGGCTTTTAGTACTGTCTCTGTCACCTTGGACAAGTCGTTTTCCATTCCTGGGCCTTGTGGTGGATGTTTAAATGCTGGTGAAAGTGAAGAATGAGAAAACACCAACCGGAGTGCAAGTTGATCCATTTCTGGTTGGCTGTTGGTGATGAGGATCAAATGTCTTACAGAAATGTAAATACCTTGACCCCAGAATTTCATTTATTGCTCTTCTTCTAAGGAAAAACATTGAACAGCCCAAATGTTTAGTTATCAATGTGTCCGCTGCATTGTTTTTCACAACAGTGAGGAACTGGAAATAATCCCAATGCCCAGTAACAAGAAATGAATTTAAAAAGTATGGCTAGTTCAGTAAATAAGACGGTATGTGTACATTAAAAATGAGATTGCAGAAGGAAATTTAATGATGTGGTAACTTTCCAAATGTGTTAAGTGAGAAAACACATTATACATAATATAGATGTTATTCCATTTTAATCCACACACGTATAAAGACAGATATACACAGAAAGTGCAGGTGTTGCAGAATATTGTAACAGAGGTTATCCACGAAGGACACAATTACAGGTAATTTTTTTCTTACTGACTGTTAAAAATGTTTCTGTAGTGAACATACTATTTCTGTTGCAGTGTAAAGAAAGTTTAAATTTTTTGAAATGAAGTGTTTGTTGAAGTCGTTGGCCCACCCTTACACCTGCCCACCTAAATTACCTGGAAAACCCCTGGTAAGTATTACTTTCTGGAGAGAAGTTTTCTATTCTGCAGGACTTGCAGTGATTTCAGTCATCAACTGGACTTGAGAAACAGTGTTCTGCCAGCTCAATTCTCCTCACTGTAGTGAACATCTAGGATTTTGTGAAAATACAGATTCAATTCCTTGGATCTAGGATAAGGTCCCTGGGTGGCACAGACATTTTATGCTCATCTACCATCTTAAAGGACCCTGGTGGTGTAGTAGTTAGGTGCTGTGGCTGCTAACTAAACGTTGGCAGTTTGAATCTACCAGATACTCCTTGGAAACTCTGTGGTGGCAGATCTACCATGTTCTATAGGGTCGCTATGAATCAGCACTGACTTGATGGCAGTGGGTTTGGGTTTTGACTGAACCCAGTCAGTGGTGCTCAAGGACTTGCTATCTGCTTCCATAAAGATTACTGCCAAGAAATTCTACGGAACAGTTCTAGCCTGTAACACGTGAGATCACCAGGAGTCAGAATAGAGTCCAGGATAGTGGGTTTGGTTTTGGTTATTGTTTTAGATCTGGATTTTATGTATTTATTTATTTATTTTTGCGGGTGTAGCTACAGTTCATATTTCAAACATACAAGTCAGTGATGCTACTGCTGCTGGTCCCTAGACCACATTTTGAGTGGCGAGGGACCAGACGACTGCACCTCTCCCACTGCCTCACCTCAGACAGTCTGACAGTAGCACAGCCTTACTGCAAGGGAACTTGATGCTCTACTCCCTTCTAGCCAAATGGTTAGGGGTCCTTCACTCACTGTCACTGAGTCAATTCTGACTCATAGAGACCCTGTAGGACATAGAACTGCTCTATAAAGTTTCCAGGGGCTGTGTGGTGTGTAGCAGACCTGACCCGCCAACTTTTTGGTTAGCAGAGGTAGCACTCAACCACTACACCACCAGGGTTTCCATCCTTCACTTACGCCAGCAGAGATTTGGGTATCCTAGCAGCCATCCAAGGACTCGCCTGGACCAACCAGGTGAAGGTCCCCATGTTAAGCTGGACAGGCAGGGTGATGGCTTCCCCCGTTAATCAGTGTCAGCTCAAATTGCTTGCAGAAATTCAGTGCTGGGCTAGTTCAGTCAATTTCATGTTCTGCACATCATAATTTCACAAGGTGGACAATTTCACATTGGTTTTACTACATTTTTGATCACTACATTTTTGAAACCCATGTGAAATTATGCACTACAAATTAGTAAATAAATTTAAGTAAACCTATCGACGGCACTTGGCTTGGCATGCTTACAGTGCTTACTGAGTAATCCACCCCTGGTCTCCAGTTGCACCTTCTCAGACCCACATCAGTATCCCCCTGCTTCTGGGATATCCCCAATGCCGAAGGTCACAAAAAGAAGTCCTAAGCCCTTACTTCCTTTTCCACATCTCAGGGAGTTGCAATTCATCAATTTCTAGTTTCAAGTGATCCTCCTGGTCTAATGCCCCCCCCCCAACCTACAAAAAGCATCTTGCTTTATCTCTGGGTGTCTAGAGGATGTTCCTCTTTGGATATCTTGCTGTCACACTCAACCAAATATATCAAAACTCAAATTAATTATCTTCTCCCTCCTCACCCCACTTGCTGTTGTTTTTCTGACAATCTTTCTCTCTACCAGGACTCTCTAGTTTACCAGGAAGCCCTGCTGGCAGAGTAGTTGTTATGTCTGTTAACCAAAATGTAGCCAGTTCAAATCCACGAGGTGCTCCTTGGAAATAATATGAGTTGGTTCTACTCTGACCTATAGAGTCTCTAGAAGTCAGAATTGACTGCACGACAGTGGCTTTTGGGCTCTGGCTACTTTTCCAAGCCTGGTGTCCTTCTCCAGGGACTAATCCCTTCTGATAACATGCCCAAAGTATGTGAGACATACTCTGGCTAGTTTTGCTTCTAAAAGCATTCTAGTTGTACAAACTCCAAGACTGCTTATTCTCTCTGCAGTCTGTAGCATATTCAATATCTTTCTCCAACACCATGATTCAAAGGCATCAGCTATTGTTCTGTCTTCGTTACTCATCAGCCAAATTTCAGATGTGTATGGGGTGGTTAAAAATGCCAAGGCTTCGTTCAGAGTAATCTTCAAGTTGGCACCTTCACTTTTCAACACCTTAAAGCAGAATTTTGCAGTGCATTTGTCCAATGTAACGCATCTATCGATTTCTTGGCTGCTGCTTCCATGGGTGTTAATTATGGATCCAAGTAATATGAAATCCTTAACAACACCAATCTTTCCTCTGTTTATCACAGTGCTGTTTATTGGTACAGTCATAAGGATTTTTGTTTTTGGTACATCGGAGTATAATCCATACTGAAGGTTAATCTTCATCAGTAAGTGCTTCGAGTCCTCTTCACCTTGAGCAAGGAACGTTGTGTCATCTGTATAACATAGGTTGTTAACGATTCTTCCTCTAATCCTGATGTCTCATTCTTCTTCATGTAGCCTAGCTTCTTAGATTATTTGTTCAGCACACAGACTGAATAGATACTGTGAAAGGATACAACCCTGATACAACTTTCTTGACTTTAAACTACACAGTATCCCCTTGTTCTTTTGGAACAACTGCCTCTTGATCCATGATATAGGCAATATTCTTCCCCCCCACCATAGTCCAAAGGCATCAATTCTTATTTGGTCTTCTTTATTCATTTTCCAGCCTTCACACACATATGAAGTGATTGAAAATATCATGGCTTAGATCAGAGCACCTGGGCTCTCAAAGTGATACCTATGCTTTTCAACACCTTAAAGAGATCTTTTGCACCTGTCTCTCAGTGTGTCCTACTGTAGTGGCCTGCCTATTTCTGTGATGATAGAAGTTATGCAGTGGTACTTCAAACACCAGCAGGGTCACCCCTGGTAGACAGATTCCGGATGAAGACAGACTAGGAATAGGGAGCTGAGAGTCTACTTCTGGAAAAATGGCCAGTGAAAATCTTGTAAGTATCTAGATGGGCCCTCAGGCTGAAAGGCACTCGAAGTACCACTGGGGAAGAACTACCTCATCAAAGTAGAGTCGATCTTAATTAATGACTTGGATGAAGTAAAGCTTTCAAGACCTTCATTTGCTGACGCAGCATAACTCAAAGTGAAAAGTAACAGCTGTAAACATCTACGAACCACCCCACTTAGCCTTCTCAATTTTATTTCTTTCATTGCCATGGTATTCCTCTAGTCAGTGAGGTTCAAAACCTAAAAATCATTGAAAATTTCCCCCAGTTATTCTGACTCTGTATTTATCAGCAAGTTCTGGTAGATTGCTCCTTTAAAATATAACTCTAATTTCTTAATTACAATTATAGCAGTGCCTCTGTTGCTGATTTTTCTACCTTTAATCTACTTCACATTCTAAGAAGTACCTGAACTCCTAGTCTACGTATTGCTTTCACCACACCCTCTAGAATCTTTAATGGTTGAGCATTTTTCCAGCATCTGGCTCTGATTTATTTGTATGAAAGTATCTCATATCTCTGCTGGCACTAAACTACCCCTCCAGGCAGCATGACTTCTTTCTTATCTTCTCACTGGACATAGAGTTGTCCCTGATTTCCCTGCATCAAAAATTGTTCTTCCTTATTGACATCCAATCAGATCTTTTGGTATTAACATCAGTATCGGCATCCAATTCCTTCAAATTAATTGTCAGATTGAAGTAACTTCTCAGAGATACAAGATTATGTCACCTAACCTTCCGTCCTCAGTTTCAATGTCTATAAAATCATGAGTTTAAAGTTCTTTCAAGACGAACATGTCTATCAGTTCGTGGCTCAAGGTTTAATGAATCTCTGTCTTACTATTGCAGCCCAATCTGAATTTGTATTAAATTTCACTGGTTTTTATTGGTCTACATAAATATGCTTGTTTCCTTTATAGAAGTCAACAAGATCTTGAGGTCATGACCCATGACGATAGCTAACTTGCAGCTCTCTCTACCACCATAACTGACAAACACTGATGCTTGTAAGCAAGACGTAGGAACATTCCAGAAGACCTTGAATGGTAAGGATGGGCACTAGTACGATCTCTGCCACCAGTTTGTCCTGCTACTTTGCTCTCCCTGAACCTCTAATTTGTCATAATTGGAACTAGAAGGTGGGAAGAATCAATAGCTTTCAAACCATATTTTTTAGATTTCACTATTGAATTATACACAGAAGCTTAATATATAAAGTCCATAAAGGGTACCTGCTTTTGCTGAAATAGGAAGGGACAGAGATGCTGCCCTCTAACATTTTCCTCGTCCACTGAAGCATTCTTATGGACATCCCAAGTTTTCCCAAACACTGTTTGTGTACCATTAGCATGTGTAATTTCTACTGAGAATACTTTCTAAGTCTGTAGTCTTAAATATTTTAAAATCTTTATTTTACTTTACGTCTTTTCATTAAATCCCTTCTACGTACCCCTAGATTTACTTATCATTCCATAGTGTTCTATGGAAGGGATACCCAAATATCTAGAATGTATGTGTGTGTCACATCAGATATATTGAAAAAACAGAGAAAGAAAAAGAGAGAATAGTGCCTACCCACCACTGACCTGCAGATCCTGGGTGCCTGGAACCCTGATGTGTGGAGCCTCTGACTGATTTCTGCAGATCATCTGTACTGGGTTTATAGAGCCGTCAAGGTGGGTAAGGCCTGCAGCAACCTCTATAATTGACTCCAAGATGGGGAAGAAAAGCCTGGGGATTTCATAATGTCTTTGACATAGTATGGATAATAAGGAGGTAGGGACATTAATGAATGTCTATTAAAGGAAAGAGAGACACCCATAAAGCCTTGACCAAGGCCAGACTTTGTGCCCCTGCTCTGTAGCTACTGTCATTGACAGTTATTGGTGGTTTCAGCAGACAGATAAACATTGCTGGGGTCAGACATCTTCACACTGTCTCCTCTTTGGTGCCTCATGGGATTCCAGCCTAGGCTTGGAGAAGTGGAGGAGGCAAGAAGGAAAGAGTATGTTTGAGGGGCCCAAGGACAGAACAATCTCTGATTTATGAAGCCTGGCTACTTCCAGCAGCCAAGGTGAAAAGAGAGGCTGATCGAATTTTGAATGTGGCTCTGGTTGGAAGAATGAAAAGGGGATCTTTCATTTTCAAGAGGTTCTGGCATGATGAGGCAGAACATCTAAAGACTTCAGAGGGCATTGACCTTATAAGCACGCTTGGACTGGGAAGCCACTATATGCCTTGGACTAATAAACATAATAAGCATAAACACTCAATGCAAACAGGGCAGAGATAAAGTGCACACAGGTCTCTAACTGCATCTTAGTCATCTGGTACTGCTGTAACAGAAATACCGCAAGTGGATGGCTTTAAAAAAAGAAATTTTATTTGTCAGAAATTTTATTTGTCCAGTAAGATAGAAGTCAAAATTCAGGATATCAGCTCCGGGGGAAGGCTTCTTCTGCTGGCCCTGGAAGAAGGTCCTTGTCGTCAGTCTTCTCCTGGACTGGGAGCTGCTGAGGTGTGAAGACCCCAGTCCTTTCCAAAGGACGTGCTTAGCTCCTGGCACTGCTTTCTTGGTGACGTGAAGTCCCCAGATCTTTCTATAGCTTCCTTCTTTTATATCTCAAAAGACTGCCTCAAGGCACAAAACAATCTTCCATACTGAGTCCTGCCCAACCAACATGACTGCCACCCAACCTGCCTCATTAGCGTTGCAGAGGCAAGATTTACAACATGGAGAAGCATCACACAATACCAGGAGTCACAGCCTACCCAAACCACCACACACACCTTGACACACATTTTTGGGGGAACACAAATTCAATCCATGGCAAACTAATATTAGTTTACACAGTCCTTTCCTCCATCTTTTTCCCTCCCTCCCCCTCTCCCTCTCTTCTTTCCTCCTGTGAATCCATTCATCCACCCATTCACAAGGGCATAGTCTTATCTGGGGACCTATGGCCTCATTATATTTCCCCCCCTCAAGTCATTATTAAAGCCCCACAAAGGGCTTGTAAGGAAATGTTAGGGATCGGTTCAGTACCCACATAACCTGTAGAGTTATGAGAGGCCAGAAAAAATGAGCAGGAATGGAGTACAGTTTCCTTAAAGGCCAGTGATCATCCTTCACACCCTGTTCAGCTGTTCACCCTTCTGTGGCAAAAATCAAATTGTGGAGTATTATACTAGGCAAACACCTAGTACTTACCAAACATTTTGTTCTGCTACATTTCGAAGACCTACAGTCCTCAGTTCCTGTTGTTAAGGGCTTTTACAGTCCTACTAGGAGTCAAACTTGAAAACACATTAAAAGATAATTGACAGGACAAGTGTATTAGTCAGAGTGCTCCAGAGACACAGAACCAATAAGATATTGCTCCGTATATGAGATCTGACCATTAAGTCCACGAACTTAAATGATCTGAGTGCTATACATCTCATTTCTGACTATCCCTACAGTCACCTTCAAAGAATTCCCCTTGGGAAGCTATGCACTGATGTCAGTGCCTAGTCCACCCTTCAAAGCAATTTTGAAATTCTTTCCAGAATGGCCATTGCACACAGAGGCAAAGTGGCAAGTTCGCAAACTTAATTATATGGTTGTCTGTAAAGGAGTTTATAGCCAGTAAGTAAATAATATTGGGACAGCCTCCCTGCTTACGTGATCTGCCCCCCCAATGACTTTTTCCTTTACCGAAAGGTAAGAAAGATATTGAATGAAAGACATCTTGATGACATTCAGGACATCCAAGTATTGACAGTTCTGATGGCCATTCCAGAAAAAAAGTTTCAAAATTAATTTGAAGAGTGGACTAGGTGCTGGCATCAGTGCACAACTTTCCAAGAGGAGTACTTTGAAGGTGACCATAATGATATTCATCAGTGAGGCACATAGCACTTTTTTTCTAGGATGAGTTTGCAAACTTAATTGGCATTCCTCATATGCACACGCACACAGACTTTAAGAAATTGGCTCAAGCAGTTGTGGGGACTGACAAGGCCAAAATCTGTAGGTCAGGCAACATTCTGGAAACTCTGGCAGTCTCCTGTACAATATCAGTATGCCAGACAGTGGGCTGGCAACTCTGGCAGGAGGTCTATGTTACAATGTCAATGCAGATCTTCTCCATCAGGAAACCTCAGTTTTTACTTTTAAGACCTTCAGTTGATAGAATGAGGTCCACCTATGTTTCATAGGATAATCTGCTCAACTTAAGCCCAAATGATTTACATTTTTTATTCATGTATAAATACCTTCATAGCAACATCTAGACTAGTGTTTGACCAAAGTACTGGGCCCTGCAGCCTAGACAAGTTGACACATAAATTTAATGGTCACAGTCCACCCCTTTGTGAACTTGGCCTCTCTTAAACCAAATGCATCTCTGTATGTAATCTCCAGATAAAGACAGTATGAAACATATAGCTCTAATATAATGAAACCATACAGTGTACAAGCAAAAATGCACTAACTATTTTCCATGGAAAAAATGCAGTCCTTTGGCGATTTTAGTCTTTTCCTTGACAGCACATAACTTAAATACTGTAATATAAAGTTAATATACCTTATGTTGTGCAATAAAAAGGTATAAGGGGAGATTAAACAAAACATTTGCTTAATACACGCATACAAACATACTCTTAACAAAGTAAGGAAGAAACACTCATAAAAATGAGAATCCTCATTTCTGCCACTGGTCATGTGGTCATAGCTGGTTGTCATACCTTCTTTCATTACCTATTCCGTATTTCCTTTGTCTTCAGCAAGCACTTCAGCTGATCATAATTCTTTACCAGGTGGGGTACCCCAAAGCTTCATTTCTGAAAGGTCTGAATAGTTCGCAGCCCTGCCTGAACTAGATGATTATAGTTTTCCATTAACTTTAATCACAGAGCATGGTAGTGCTCAGAAGCATCCTAAATGATCTCTGTATTCCAGATATACTCTTCTTTGTGTCTATTTTTGTAACAACAGTCTAGCACCCCCTTAGTAATCAGGATCAATTACACCCTTCAGTACAGTAACTCCTTTCTTTGCCTGTTTATTCAGAGGCATAAGAAGCCCTAACGCTGGATACTGTCTTAAGTTTCACTTGAGTGGAATCATTTTGGTGTCTCCTGACAGAAGTATTCTTCACTTTGGAATTAAGACCTCTATTCTAGCAGACCATGAGTTCTCAGAAACAGAAGCAAATTTTTTCTAGTGGACCAGTAGGGATATTAGTGTGTGTCATTATTCCTACTCTGGCTGCTTGATTCCCAAACCCAAAAATTCTGGCTAGGAAAGAAACAGCACCATATACTGCGTGTTGACTTAGAGCATATACAGCTTCCTGGAGGGCATTGCCCCAGCCCTACAAGGTACTGCCAACTAGTTGAAACAATAATTGAACCTTAAAAATACCATTCACTGTTCATCAAAATAGCTGTTTCAGAATGGTGGGGAGTATAATATGGGCACAGAATTCCGCAAACACAGGGCCAATTACTGTACATCATTTGCTGTGAAGTGGCTTCCTTGATCTGAGATAATACTCTATGGAACACAATCGTAGTAATATACAGCTGCTATAACAGAAATAGCAACAGTAGGAGCTTTAACAAATAGCAGAAGTAGCTTTAATGAACAGAAACTAGAATTTCAAATTCAGGATGCTGCCTCTAATAGAAAGCTCACTCTCTCACTGTTCTGAGAGAAGGTACTTGTCTCATTTCAGTTTCTATTACTAGATTCCTTGGAGATGATGTGGCATTTATCTTCCTCTTCATTTGTGCTTGCTTAATTGTTTAGTTTGTCTTTTATATCTCAAACATGATTGATTTAAAACACACCTTACACTAATACTGCCTAATTAGCGTAAAAAGAAACTTGTTCCCAAATGGGATTATAAGCACAGGTATAGGGGTTAGGAGTTGCCACACATGATTTTTAGGGACACAATTTAATGCATAATATTCCATCCTTTTGTCCCCCAGAATTCATGTCCTTCCTATATGCAGAACATATTCATCCATCACATTCTTCCAAAAGTCTTAAATCAACTCCAACTCCAACTCCAAAATCTCATCTTTTGAATCATCTGCTCAAATGTGGATAAGACTTTAGGCACATTCCTCTTCACCTGTTTACTATAACAGAAATACGAGTGAATGGCTTTAATGAAGAGAAATTTATTGTCTCATAACCCACTGCCACAGAGTCAATTCCTACTCATAGCAATCCTATAGGACAGAGTAGAGCTGCTCCATAGAGTTTCGTAAGAGCCCATGGTGCCTTCAAATTGCTGACCTGTTGGTTCATAGGCTGCAAGTTCAAATTTAGGGCATTAGTTCCAAGGCAAGAATGTCATCTCTGGAGGAAGGTCCTGGTCATCAATCTTTCCCTGGTCTGGGTGCCTGTAAGGTGCAGTGACCCTGGATCCAAAGGATGCAGTCTGTTCCTGGTGCTGCTTTCTGCTTGCTTCCAGCTCTCTGCTTGCTTCCCTTTCCTTTTGTATCTTGTAAGAATAAAAGTAGTTCAGGCCACACCCCAGGGAAACTGATCTTAGGTTGAAAGAAAGATGTGATCATAGTAAGGGTGACACAGCCCCACCCTAATCTGTTCTATGTAGGAAAAGTATACCAGTCACAAATGAAGGATACCATAGCCTAACGAAGTTGGGGGGGGACACAATTCAATCCATGATAGAAGGAAAAGAGAAATAACAGACAACAAACGAGTTCAAAACCCAGCAGAATGCATTGACTCCCAAGGCTTGAAAATAATGTTTTGCAGCACCATCTGTGCAATGGCCCCACCCGCCAGATTCTGGGTGTTGGTTACAGTCTCTGGATTCTGGGTGGAAGTCCATGAGTTCTGAGCTTCAGCACCACCTTGTAGGTCCAATGGGAAGACTACTTCACTCCCTTGGTTTTGGGTGGTCCCACTCTCCTAGTCCACCTGAATGGCAACCCCACTCCCTTGACCTTTGTCGGCTCCATTCTCCTGCACCCTGGGCATGGAGGCCAGGCCAGTCCGCTTTGGGTAATGGCCCTTCCCTTCAGACTACATGAATGGTAGCTCCAGTCTCCAGAACAGAGGCAGTGGAGACATAACACTTTACAGGTTAGGCAGCTCTGTCTAAAACAGAGACTCAGAGTTGGAAGTGGAGGAGCCGTCTTGCCAAGAATGGCTGAATAGACAATGGAAAAGAGCTCACAGATGTGCCGGTGTTGTGGTATTGCTATGGCAGTCCTGGATTGCTTAACTCTGGAAAACAAGTAAGTCCCCCGGTTTGCTTAAAACTTAGGAAGCTGCAACTACACCTGTTGAAATACAGGAGTCTGTGGCTCCACCCTTTTAAATCATACCTCTGCCCTTTGAAAACGAGACAACTCAGCTTCCTGAACTCCTTCCAACAGTTCTCCTGATCTTCAAATTGCTCCAGGGATGGTCCTTTACTTTTATTGGTGGTCAACAGATCTTTGGAACCAAGGCATCCCATTGGCCATTTCCTACCTATAGAATTCCAGGTGGCAGGTGGCTATCCTTCACTTTGTGCTCTCTTTCCCCTTCAGTCTGAGCTGACAGGAGCTCTGCTTTCATTAACTGGATCCACCAATAAGAGGTTTAATCTCTTTAACAAAAGATTGAGTCATCAAGTCCTTGGTGAGAATTTTAGGAGACGTGACCTTCGTATGTGCAAAAGAATTTTCCAAATCCTTTTAAGTTTTGGTTTCATTTTGCACGGTTCATTGTTATGTCCATGTCTTTTCTTTCACCTTCTACTGTAAGTTGCAAGGAGAAACCACTTTGCTCCTTTGAGATCTTGCTTAGAAATATACTCAGCCGAATACCAAACTTCATCAACTACAAGTTCTACTTTCCAACAAATATTTGAACTTAATTTAGTAAAGTTCTTTGCCACTACATAAAAAACATTGACCTTACTCTATTGTCAAATCTAGTGCTCATCATTTTCATGTAAAACACCACCAGAATCACATTAAATGTCCACATTTCTAGCAACATTCTGTTGTTGGCATCGTGTATTCTCTAAGACTGTAGACACTTTCTCTACAGCTCTCCTCACTTCTTTCTGGGCCCTCACTGGAATTGTTTTGATGTCATAATTCTACCAACAGTCTCTTTTAGGACCTTACCATGTGAAGCACTTGAGAATTTTTCCATATTCTACCCATTATCCAACTGCAAAACCATTTTCACCTTTCAGATATCTGTTAGACCAGCACCCCACTCCTCAGTACCAAATTCTTACCTATCAAGGGGTACAGTAACAGAAATGCTACAAGCAGGTCATTTTAATAGATAGAGGTTTGCTTTCTTAAAGTTTGAGAGGCTCAGGGTCTGAATTCAGGGTGCCAACTCTAGGGGAAGGCTTTATTTCTGTGTCTACTCTGAGACAAAGTTCCTTGTCTGTTTTTCAGCTTCTATTCCTAGGTTCTTTGGTGAGCATGTGGTGTGTATCTTCTGTGTTATTAGTGTTTGTTTGCTTGCTTAATCTAGTCTTTTACATCTCAGAAGATATTGACTTACAACACCTACTACACTAATAAATACCGCCTCATTGACTTAACAAAGGAAACCCATTCACAAACAGAATTATAGTCGCAGATATAAAGGTTAAGATTTACAACTCGTATTTTCGGGGAACACAGTTCAATCTATAATAGACACCATTATTTTGGATAAGACATTTTGTAAGTCCACAGATGGTGGTTTTGACATAAGCATTCAAAAACTGAAAAACTAAACACAGGATGGGCTTAGAGACCCACTGGACCCACTGTGAAATGGGCTTAAGCTAAAGATCCATTAATTATCTGACCTCGTAAGTTTTTAACTGGTAGACCACGGTGACAGTTTGAGTTCCCTTCAGTGATTAGTCAGTTTAGAACCAGTATCTAGTCATCAACAAAAAGCCTGATTATTTTCGTTTCCTCAATTTAACTGCCATCACAATGGCAACTACCATTTTTGGGAAGCTTGGTGAAAAATTAACAGTAAAAAATTACTGTTCTTTAGGGAAGTAGCAGTTACAATTCAGGCTGAGGAACGCTCGAGATACACTTCTTCCATCAGAACAACCTTGTCCCAGCTGGGCTTGAAGGCACACTTCTCCCTGGGTGAAAGGGTTCTTCTTCAAGGCAATCTCGTTTCGCTTTCACTCAAAAGATTCTGAGTCTGTAAACTAGCTCAAGTCTGAGAACTGGTTTAAGAATCATGACTCTGTTTTGCTGATTCAACTTAAACTTGTGTTTACTTGACCTAGTAAGAATTTAGTGGAAACCAATGGTGTAGCGGTTGAGTGCTATGGTTGTTAACCAGAAGGTTGACAGCTTAAATCCATCAGGTGCTCCTTGGAAACTCTATGGAGCAAATCTATAGTGTCACCATGAGTCAGAATCAACTCAGCAGCAGCGGGTTTGCTGTTTTGGTTTAAGAAATTAGTAGAATTCTCATCTATTTTATTTCTAGGGATACTATGATCAACTAGATAGTGCCATCCATCTCTGCAAGTGAAACCATTCTCATCACTGGCTTACCTTTACTGTCCACTATGGAAACAACACCCACTTTGTACAGTAATTAAGTGTCGCTTCTTGGTCCTTGCCACCCATGAATTCGTTTATCCCATTCTTGATGTTTTTAGGGGCTGTGGAGTCAGTTCTGACTCATAACAACCCTATGGGTCAATGTAGAACCACCCTATAGAGTTTCTAAGGAGTACTTGGTGAATTTGAACTGCTGACCTCTTGGTTCACAGTCATAACTCTTTACCACTATGCCACCAGCGTATGTATTACATATGTATTACATTTAGGTTTCCATATTCAGTTCCTAGTGTAATAGGTGACTTACAGAGGAAAGATGATGCAACAGAGCTCTTCCAGGATGCTGTGGCTCTCCTCACAAGTCTGTTTTCCTGCTTTGTTGAAAAGTGTGTTCTCTGGACACTCATGTCCAGAGAAGTATCACATGATAAGTCCATTATAACCTTCTAATCTTCCTGTAAAATTTTAAGGGCAGTGTCTGACCTCTGACTTTACAGGAGCTATAGAGTGTGCGCTGAGAACAACCAACAGCTTCTTTCCAGGTATCTGCCTCAGGAGAGGTCATCATTATTATTTCCTCAGGTAAAGCAGGGTTAATTTCCTCAGACAGGATGGAAGTTACTCTGCAGAATTTAGAGGTTCAGTGTCCCCATCTTCTTCGGAATCTGCCCATGTATCCTTGTTTCAATTTTCAGGATTCCATTCCTTTCTAATCAGTGCCCTCACTTAAACATCAGACATCACATGAGCTTATGAATTTAATTGGTGGTGTAATTCAGTCAGATGATACACTGGGTTTGGTTTATAGCAATAGTGGTTTTGTGGCTACAGAACATAAAAGTATTTTCTTTTCCAAGACACTCATAAAATTTCAGATCATTTATGCAGCCCTGTAGCTGGGAATTCAAAGTCCTGAGTTCAACTGTTTCTTTTCCTCTTTTGTCCAGCAAAAGTAGAAGCAAGTAGTCACTGTTACACTCATTAATTTAACAAAAATATTCTAAGATATCAAACATATAATCACTCAAAACTTTGTTTCTTAGAAGTATTTTATCCAGAGTCACCTTAGTAGAAAGATCTGGTGATTGACTCTACAACAGCAGCCATTGAAAACTCTATGGAGTACAGTTCTACTCTGACACACATGGGTTCTCCAAGAGTCAGAATCAACTCAACAACAACCTACAAAAGCAATCCAATAGTGATATTTTGCAAATCTTTATTGTCACATCACAATGTAGACTACTAGTACTCATTTTACTAGTGGACAATAGAGTCATTTCTTCTTTTAAATCTAGTCAGATTTGACACCCAGGTCCAGAAGTCCCAGAAGCTCATTCTTAGGATTCTGTTCCTCTGGAACCACTCTTGGTACCGATGTCTATATTAATCAGGGATCTCCAGAGAAAGTAGCCAACAAGAGTTAGCTGTATCTCATCCCTGCTAACGCCCTTTGGAACTACATCATCCCACAAATTATAAAGCAATCATCTCAGCCTGGAAAGAACTTCAAGCATGCAGTGTAAGTTGAGTTGCTCCCTTAAATTTTGACCTATTTTGATGGGTGTAGGAGAGGAAAGTAATATTCCAGCATGAAGAAAGTTTCCACATTCTGTAATCACTGAGTTTCAATTATTTGACAAGCACTAGGTTGGGTGTTAGGAGATAAAATAATTTCAGTATTGACCTTGAGTTCATCCCAGGGGCCATAGACCATAAATGAACTTACTACAATGTTTAAGAAGACAAGAGATCTCAACTTAACAAAGAAGGCTTTTGGAGGAGGTGACGTAGCAGCATCTTGAAAGATTAAAGATTTCTCTAGCCAGAGAGAATGGGTGGTGAGTTCAAAAGCAGCGACAGCATCATGGGACTGTGTCTGGGCATATGGACAAAGAGAGGAAATGAACTGAGTCTGTAGAAGCATCTTAGAACTTTTAACTCATCCTCTCTTCAGCCTTGAGACACTAGTGGCAGGATTGTGTTGCCTGATGCCCAGTGACTTAAGCTGCGTCTAAGCTGAAGTTGACAAGACCCACAGAGGCAGCCCCTTCTGACCTGGCCACCTCCTTGCCAGCCCATCAACAGATTTTGAGCCTGCCAAGCTGGTCTTATTGGTAATATAAGAATACTTGGGGCTCAAATATGTGTTCATCTTCTAGATCTCAGGCAGAGACTGTGGAGACACAGTCTCTGGCACGTATGACTGAAGGTGCAAAGATAGTGGACAAAGATTAAAACTTCACACCAACAGAAAGTATTCAATAAATTTAGTATGAAAAACTTTGAAAGAGACATGTGTGGAAATAAAAAGACAGTTGTTCACTTTGGGAAGGAAAATAAAAATGCTGGAGAAAATCGCAGTAATACTAAAATAAACACTTTTCTTGCTTTTTTTTTTTTTTGCTGTGTATTAGTTATTTATTGCTGCATAACAAGCTACCCCAAAACTTAGCAGCTTGAAACAACAAACATCTGTTATCTCACAGTTTCTCATAGTCAGAAATCTGAGAGCACTTTAGCTGGGTGATTCTGGCTCAGAGTTGCTCCTGAAGTTGCAGACTCCTGGGCTGCCACCATCCGAAGACTTGACTGGGGATAGAGGATCTGCTCCCAAGCTCATTAATGTGCTTGTTGGCCAGAGGCTTCATTTCTTCACCACATGGCTCTCTCTATAGCCCTGTTCGGCACTTGGCAGCTGGTTTCCCCCAGAGTAGTAATCCAAGAGACAAGCAGACGGAAGGAAAGAGAACCCAAGATAGAAACCATGACAACCTTTATAACCTAACTAAAGAAGTGGCATGTAATCACTTCTGCTATATGCTATTGGGTCACCATATTTTATTAGTACACGGTGGGAGAGGGCACATCGGGTATGAATACCAAGATATAGAAACCACTGGCAGTCATCTTGGAAATGATCATACACTAGAAACTCCAGAACAAAATACAGGACTTTTTTTTTCCCCCTCTGTAACTTCTAAAACTTCCAGCACACTAAGCTGTCACTTCTTTCTCAATAGCTTTGCTGCGACTGTTTTCTGAACTCAGCTATTGCAGACCAGAGCAGCAATGCTCAATTTAACTGGAATTTCACTCTGGGAAAGTGGGGGCTAAGGCTGATCAGAAACTTGCTGTCCACTCTGCTTACTTCAGGATTAATTTACTTTTATTATTATTATACAAGCACTCTATCTTCACTGTAGAAAATAAAGATAAATAAAAAGAAAAAATCACCACATTGACAATACCAGAATTTAAATGACCCAGACTTTTCTGTACGTAGATATATATAGATAGGAGCTTGTTTTTTGTTTTTTAAAAATAACAGAGTTAAGCAAGGTGTTATCATACCACATGTTTTTCTCAAATAAGGTGTCGTGAGCATCTTTCCATATGAATATAGAACAGCGTCTGGAATTTTAACTGTACTTTGGACTTCAAAAATGTATCTTCAGTCTTCTAAGCTAAAGCCACTTTGTCTGGCTCTGTTACCCTCTCATACCCATGTATAGAGAATAATGACCAGTATCTCCTTAGTAGGGATAGAAAAAGGATGTCGTTGCAGCAGAATTAAAGGGAAACATATGAACCAAGGACCCATCCTCCCTTTTCTACTCAATAATCAATGACAGAACCTCCATGCAGACCTGGCAGCAAAAGGGCTCAAGTATAGACAGGCTGGCTTGTAGAGTTCCTTTACCATTATTAAAAAAAAAAAGGAAAGAAAGAAATTGTCATAGAGTCAATTCCTACTGACGGCCACTCTGTCCATGTTAAAATGGAACTTTGTTCATAGAGTTTTCAGTGCCCTAGTTGTTTTGAAGTAGATCATGAGGCCTTTCTTTCTAGGGACCACTAAAAACCAAAAGCCTGCTGCCATCGAGCCCCTTCCATCTCATAGCAACCCTATAGGACAGAGTAGAACTGCTCCACGGAGGTTTCCAAGGATTTCCTAGAGGATCTGAGCTGCGGATCTCACGGTTCACAGACATAGCACTTACACATTACACCACAGGGTTTCTCAAGCACTACTAGGTGAACTCAAATCTCTAACTTTTTGATTAGCAGCCAACCACCTTAATCTTTTGCTCCACTCAGGGTTTCCAAGTTACTGTTAAGTATAAATAATTCCCGCCATTCCCCTTACCCTGGCCCTTGGAGATTCTGTTTGGTTATTCTTAATTTATCCCACGTGTATTTCACAAGAGTCCACAGCAGGGAAAGAAACCAGAGTGCAGCCCCAAGTCTCAGGAGAATTTACCTGAACAAGGAAGCAGGAGGAGAGAGTATGACCATATGCCCAGTAGAGGGTAAGGGGCCTTGACAGCTCAGGTGGCATGTTTGCCATGATCTCCTCCTCCAGTCCCTGCCCAAGTGGGCCTGCCCAGGGAATTGTGGGGCACGCTGCCCTAGTCGCACTGCTGGAAGTAGAAATCTGTGATGGGGGCATCCCCGCCAGCATTCTCCAGGACCCTGGTGAGTCTCAGAGGCTGGTCTGCTTCAGGTACCGTGCAGAGGAACCAGCCAGGGTAGGCAGCTGACTCGAAACTTGAGGTGAGCCCGGTGTCGCGCCTGTAGAAGGTGAAATTCTTGGACTCGTCACCATTGAGGTAGAGCTCCATGATGTTCACTGGCTGTGGACAGAGGGGCAAGGTAGGTGAGGGGCAGGGAGAGCAGAGGAGAGCTGGGCAAAGGGACTGGACAGCGTTCAAGATGGGATGCAGAGCCGCACTAGCTGAACCCTGCCAGGGCATCCCCTGAGGAGGTCCTTCAGCTGCAAGCCACGCGGTCTCACCGCACTCAGCGTCTGCTGATTCAGTGGCCAGCTGGGGAAGATGTGCCAAAGGGACTCACCTCGAGTTTCAGAGTTGGTTCTTGCCCCGTCCCAGATGACAGACACCAGCTCCCTCCCTGGATGCCTAGGATGACCGGCGAGAGCCTGCTGTCCAGCGAGCGGTTAGGGACAACGCTGATCTCTTCACCTAGAAGAAGCAAGCCAGATGCAGGAGTCCTGGCTACTTTCGCCTCCTCCGAATTTTGGGGAGCAGGATCTGTGTGAGACACCCTGTCCTAGGTAGGAAGAAGGAAAGCCCCATAGTGCGTGTTCTGTTGTGTCAGGCCTGGGGAAAGGGAATCTCTTGCCAACTAGTCCTGAATGAACACCAACACCTACAAACACGCGGTACCTGTTCTTACCCCATCTGCTTGTTTAGGACCAAATCTTTCTCACTCAGCATCCGCTTTAGTGTACCATGGCTCCCTGCCCTCTTTTCTGCTGCTTGCCTTATACACTATCCTATCACAACTTGGACATCTTTCTGTCTTCCCGTGAGATTTCCGAGGACAGCGGAGAGTTTCATCACTTGCCATATCACCCTCCACCACCCCCTGTGTCCCCCACAGCCTAATATCAGAGTACTTTGGTGCCAGGTGAGGTTATCCTAGGTGAGCAGGTGTACCCATTCTAGAAAACAGTCACTGTCACAGTGGGGGCAGGCACAGGATAATCAGAAGACCAGGTAGTGGCATCATTCTCTGAGTACCAATACTCTGAGAAACCAAGAACCCTCAGAGAGCAGAGAGGAGCCAGGGTGGAGGGGCAGAAACTGATCCTTCTGTGTACACAAAGGTATAGAGAGCCTGAGTCCAGGCCTCAGTGCTGGCTCCCTGGGACATCATTGCTTGACCGAAGTTAGCCTACAATAGATTGCTGAAACATTCCTCTTGGAAGACGCTCCCACCTCTGCACTGAAACCCATGTGCTCACTTTCTTGTTCTTGCTCAGCCTGGTTAGGTGGTACCATGTTTAATGCATCAGGCCTGGGACTCACAGGCTTGTGCACATTTACACAAAGACTCATCAGCCCCTCCCCTCAGAGAGTGCAAGGACCTGGGACAGTAGGGTCGTGTTGTGCCACCAACCTTTAATGACTTTCCCAGCATGCAGCCCTCCAGCTAGGAGCTGGTTCTCATGGAGGTAGAGCACCTTCAATGCCGCATCCTTCATTCTGAAACATCATAATCAGGTGAGACTCTGGTGGACAGACTGCCACTCCCCTAGCTGGACTCCACAAGTTCACTTAGTCTCAGCCATTTTAATTCCCTTTCCCCTTGTCTCTCTCTTCTTCTAGCCTTGCTAGGTTCATCCTCTACCAATAGAACCCATCCCACAGCCTGCTGTCTGAGACTGGGGATCGTTCCTTTAACGTAATCAGTCTGTTCCAAATCAACCGATCACCTTGGTGTATTGTGCTGGGAAAGAAACTGGCCCAAGAGTCAGACACCTGACTTGTTGTTGTAATTCTGCCACCTTTGTTGAGTCACAACAGATGGATCTCTCTCCCACTCTGAGTCTGAATCTCCCCGCCATTAAACTAAGACTATGGATTAGATCATGTTCAGGCTTATTTCACATTAAAACTTGATTCTTCTATCATGTTGATAGCATTAAGATGTAGATTTCCACAGTAAGTGGGGAAATCCTTTAAATTTAAAATTCTTCCATTTTACCTTTCAAAAATTTCCCATCTATGATCTTAGTTGCTTTTCTAATGTCTTGTAATGTAAAATATAAATCCTAAAGTAGGTTTTTCTGGAAGTAACATACCCCAAACTGAAAAAAAAAAACCTGCCATCAAGTCAATTCTGACACATAGTGACCCTATAGAACAGAGTAGAACTGCCCCACAGAGTTTCCAAGGAGTGCCGGGTGGATTTAAACTGCTGACCTTTTGATTAGCAGATATAGCACTTAATTACTATGACACCAGGGTTTCCAAACATAATGCGAGGGAGAGAAAAAGTATGCTGTGTACAAACAGGTTCAGTGTTTGACTGAACACACTAAGCAGGTCGCTTTACTCTGTGGAACAGTTCTACTCTGCCCTATAGGGTCACTATGAGTCGAATCAACTGGACAGCAGTGGATTTGGTTTTGGTTTTGGTCTTTACTTCAGAAACCTCAAAGTCACTAATAGGTTGAATTGCACTGTAGTTTTCTAGTAAGGAGACATAGAAAACAGCATTTCTCACATTGTATGACCAGGGGGCTTCATTGCAGAAAATATCTCACAGGACTCAGATTTCATAAAACATCTTCGGGAATAGCTATACCAGACTCAGAGCTCTGGTGGCACAGTATTTAGGAGCTCATGCTGAAAAAGGCCAGCAGCTTGAATTCACCAGCTGCCCCTTAGAAACTCCATGAGGCAGTTTTACTCTGTTCTATAGGGTTGTCATAAATTTGAATCCACTCAATGGCAATGAGTATATATAACTCTGAGTTCATTGAGAGAAAGATTAATGCCATTCTCTGTTGTAAAATCCAGGTATCACAGAGTACCTGGTTCTGTACATGCTAGTGGATAGACAAACTGAGGGGATGCTTGGGTTTTTTTTTTTGGTTTGCTTACTGCTTTTTGAACGGCACAAGGCATCAAGAAGGCAGTGGCACAGAACAATTAGGCTGGCATCAATTCAGCGAGGTCAGTGGCAATAAACTAAAACCAAACTCAGTGCTGTCGATTCCAAATCATAGCAACCCCACAAGACAGAGTAGAACTACCCTGTAGAGTTTCCAAGGGGTTCCTGGTGGACTTGAACTGCCAAGCTTTTGGTTAGCAGCCATAGCTCTTAACCACTAAGCCACTAGGATTTCCCACAGCAGTATTCTAAACCAGTTCTTCTGACTTTCGATCCATTCTTATTCCAGATAGCCTAGGCTTCAGCTCCAGTCTGGGTGTCTCACTTGTCCCTCCTGAGACTCAAGGAATCCCCATGAAGTGGACCACTTCAGCCTGAAGAAGGCTGGAAGGATGTCTCTAAAGCAGGGAGCTGTCTTTCACAACTTTCCAGTTACCTGTCCCACCTGTAGGAAAATCTTTGTGTGGCGTAGAGGTTAAGTGCTATGGCTGCTAACCAGAAGCTTGGCAATTCAAATCCACCAGGTGCTCCTTGGAAACTCTATGGGGCAGTTCTCCTCTATCTGATAGTCACTATGAGTTGGGATCAACTCGACCACAATGGGTTCTTAAGGGTCCCATCTGTGAAAGCCATGGCTCGGAACGACTGCAGCCCACTCTTGCCTTACAAGGCTGGATAACAGGTCTACCCAGACTCACTTTCCCCAGGGGACACCATCACATCAGAGCATCAGTACTCACCGGAAGCACAGCACACCACTCAGGACCATCTTGAGCTCCACAGTGTGTAGACACCTCTATTTTGAAATAAATAACAGCTGTAAGAGAAGACAGGCTGGGCCACCGGGGGTTGAGAGCAAGCAGCCTTCCAGACCTCTGTGCATATAAACAGCCTGCACAAAGCAGAGGATTCTGGGTCTGGGATCAAGAAGGAGCTTTGTGCTTCTGGGAAGGAGGAAACACGAATCCCTAAAGGAAACCTGCAGTGTTCCTTTCTCGTAACTGCAGCCGGTGATGTCAGCAGCTCCTCGAAGGATGTATCAGCCTTTTTAAGTATGCATTAAGGAGTTGCCCTGAAACTGTCACTAAGTACAGAGGAGCAGGGCTTTCCAGAGTGACTTCGTGCTGCCCTAAAGGCATAGTGGGTTAAGTGCTACGTCTGCTAAGTAGGAGTTAGGCAGTTCCAATCCACCAGGTGCTCCCTGGCAACTCCATGGGGCAGATCTGCTCCGACCTAATACGGCTACTATGAGTTGGACCCGGCTCGACAGCAGTGGGTTTGGTAAGGCTTTCAGAAACATATGATGCTTATCATTTCTCCAAGGAGGGAAACCTGGGAAACAATCTCTTTACAGCAATCCTCAAGAACTTCCTTGGGAGTTTCCAGCCCTCTATGAATACACAGCTCCTGGGCTATCGGGTACTTCCAGACCCAAGGGAGTCAGAACCAACGGCACCTCTAGGAAAACAACTTTTAAAATGACTTTGTTTTTCTCCCTCCTTCTTCCTCTCATACCTTCTGTTTCTCAACTCCTCCCTCCCTTTCTTCCTTCCTTCTTTCCTCCTAGAAATTGTTTGGGCTACATGTTCATTGTGGAAAAACCTGAAAATCCAGACTAGCAGAAGAACCTCAGAGATGTCTTCTGTGCATACACGATCAGAAAGTCAACGATGGCACTTTTCCCTCTGTTTATTGTTGTTACTGATGTCACTGAGTCCCCTCCCTTTCATAGCAATCATATACAAAACAGAACAAAACAATGCCCAGTCCTGTGTCAACCTCGCCGTCACTGCTATGCTTGAGCCTATTGTTGCAGCCACTGTGTCAAACCATCTTGTTGAGTTTCTTTCTCTCTTTCAGTGATACTTTGCTTTACCAAGCATGATATTCTTCTTCAGGGACTAATGCCACCTGATAACATATCCAAAGTAAGTGAGATGGAGTCTTGCCATTCTTGCTTCTAAAGAGCATTCTGGCTGCACGTCTTCCAAAACAGACCTATTCATTCCTCTGGAAGTACATGCTACGTTCAATTCTCTTTGTTAATACCATAATTCACAGCTATCAGTTGTCTTTCCATCTTCCTTATTTGTATTCATACGACGCCACTGAAAACACTATGGATTGGGGTCAAGTGCACTCTAGTTTCAAAATGAAGTCTTTGATTTTTAATGCTTTAAAGAGGTGTTTTGCAGGCAATTCGCCCAATGCAATATGTCATTTGATTTCCGGACTGCTGTTTCCGTGGGCATTGATTGTGGATCCAAGTAGAATGAAATCCCTGACAACTTCAATCTTTTCTCCATTTATCATGATTTTTTTACTGATCCAGTTGTAACGGTTTTTTGTTTTCTTTACACTGAGATGTAATCCATACTGAAGGTTGTAGACTTTGATCTTCAGCAGTAAGTGCCTCAAGTCCTCTTCACTGTCAGCAAGCAAGGTTGTGTCATCTGCATAACACGGGTTATTAATGTCTTCTTCCAATCCTATGCCATGTTCTTCTTCGTGTGGTCCAGCTTATTGGACTATTTATTCAGCATACAGATTGAATAAATAGGATATAAAGCATAAAACCCTGACACACACCATTCATGATTTTAAACCACAAAGTAACTCCTTATCTGTTCGAACGACTGCGCCTTGGTCTATGAACAAGCTCCTCATGATCACAAGTAACAACATAACAAAACCACTGCTGTTGAGCCAATTCTGACTCATAGTGACATTATCGGTCAGAGTGGAACTTCCCAATATGGTTTCCAAGGTATTGTGGAATTCCCATTCTTTTCAATGTCATCCGTAATTTGTTATGGTCCACACAATTGAATTCCTTTGTCTAAACTGTGATTATTAATGGATGCTTGCAGCAGTTTCTTTTCATTTTGAGTTGTGCCACATCAGCAAATGAAGGTCCTGAAAGTTTTATTTCATCCATGTCATTAAGATTGACTCTACCTTGAGGAGACATCTCTTCCCTGGTTGTGTTTTGAGTAATGTTTTAGTCAGCTAGGGCTGCTGTAACAGAAATACCACAGAGTGGATGGCTTTCACACAGGAAGGTTTATTCCTACACAGTCTGGTAGGTTGCAAGTCCATATTCAGGGTAATTACACAGTCCGGTAGGTTGCAAGTCCATATTCAGGGTGACCGCTCCAGGGAAGGCTTTCCCCTTGTTGACTCTGGAGGAAAGTCTGGCATTGCATCAGTCTTTGTCCTGGGAGCTTCCCAGCACAGGAACCTCAGGTCTGAAGGACGCACTTCTCTCCCGGTGCTGCTCTCTTGATGGTAACAAGGCCCCCCCAATTCTCCTTGTTTCTTTTTCCCTTTTTATCTCTTGCAGGCTGAAAACATTAAGGGTGGGGCAAGCCATACTCCAGGGAAACTCTCCCTACAGCAGAGCAAGGAAGTAATTCTATGCAGGAATTTACAGCCCCTTTAACATACAATTTAGTGAAACCACACAATGGAGGACAGTCCCAAGATACTGGGAACCATGTCCCAGCCACACGGCCGCACATATTTTTTGGGGGACACAATTCAACCCATGACAAGCAACTTCCAACCTGAGGGCCTCATCTGTATCAGACAGTGTTCTGCTGTTCGTAAGGTTTTCACCAGTCATTTTTTCTTTCAGTACTAAACTGCCAAGTCCCTTTTCCTAATCTATCATAGTTTGGAAGCTCCACTTGAAACCTGTCCACCATGGGTGGCCCTGATGCCATTTGAAACACAGATGGCATAGCTTCCAATATCACAGCAACACATAAGGCACCACAGTATGACAAACTGACAGATGAGAGAATAAGCTGTGTCGTTTTCCTCTGCACATGTACACGTGTAGCTGCAGATTTATTTCAATCAACTATTTTTTTATTTCAATCATAATAATTGATTAGAAAAAATACATAAGGGTACAACTATCAATGAAGTATTATATAAACCCAAAAACTCACTGCCACAGAGTTGTGTCCAACTCATAGCGACCCTAGAGGTCAGAGCAGAACTGCCCCATAGAGTTTCCAAAGAGTGTCTGGGGAATTTGCACTGCTGACCTTTTGGTGAACAAACATAGCACTTAAGCCACTACACCATCAGAGGTTCAAAATATTATATAAATATTACATAGCTACTCAAAATTATCATGTCATTATTCATACTGCAACTTATCTTTGCTAGAAAAGATAGCTCCAAAGGGTACAGTTTTGTCACCTCATGATTTATTAAACAGTTTTTTTATTGAACTTGGCCAAGGTATTTCAGCATTTCTTCCTTGACTGATCATATATAAACCTCTGTTCCCTGAACTGTCCTTTGAATCAGCTTTACCACCTTGCTGATTCTCTCATTTATTAATAATAATACATCTTTGAAAAACACTGTGTTTGTAGAAGAGTTTTGAGCTCTTTGAAAATTTAACCTTGGCACTGCAGACTATGTTATTTTACCCTAAAGTCATACATATATATTTTCAAGTATGTCCACAAATTCTGGACCCTTCATCTTTAAAATTGGAGCTTAATTCTGTTCTCCTTGAGTGAGGTCCAGACTTAAGAACTTGTCTCTAGGAGATATTTTATTTGGTAGAAGTGATGGTGTGTCATTTCTGAGCACAGATTATAAGAAGCGTTGCAGCTGCCTCCCTGCATTCTCTCCGGTCACTTTTTCCAGGAGAAACTCCCTGCCATGTTGTGAGGACACTCAAGCAGCACTATGATGGGACCCAGCTAGTAAGGAACTGAAGCCTCCCATGAGTGTCCCTTGTGAGTGAGCCATCTGGGTAAATCTTCCTGCCACAGTTAAGCCTTCAGATGACTGCAGCCCGGGCTGGCATCACGGCTGCAACCTCATGACGAGCACTTAATTAGGCCACCGAACTAAACCACTTAGATTCCTGATTCTCAGAATCTGTTGGTGTTTACAGTGGCTGTTCTCTTTGCCTGTAATTCTCTTCTCCCAGCTATCAGTGCGCTTCACTCTTTCACCTTCTTTAAGCCTTTGCTAAAATGTCAATGTCTCAGTGAGGCCCATACTCACCACCTCATTCTTCCCTCTCCTGCTTCCATGTTCTCTTTACTTTGCTCTGTTTCTTTCCACAGCCCTCACCTCCTTCCAGCAAGTGAGCGGATTATAACCATACAATTCCCTCAGGCATTATGTTTATTACCTATAACCCTTCCCCTTTCCAACTCTGCTAGATGATATGTTTACACAGGAGAGGCCTTTCCTGTCTTTTTTTACTCAATGGTATATCCCAAGAACTTAGGACGGTTCATGGTACACGGTATGTCTTCAGTAAATCCATGTTGAACTAGTGTTGAATGAATTGTATACCTCATCACGTAAAACAGGCCAGGCAGTCATCTAACACTATGTTGATGATTGTTGCGTTATTCTTCAGAGAGCTTTGCTGTTCAGGGTCCTTGTTATCTTGATGGAGCAGTTAAGACAACGGGTTGACAAACTTTAGCTCCTGTGCCATGTTCCTTCCACTATCTGCTTTATAAAGTTTTATTGGAACACAGTCATGCTCACTTATACAGTCCATGGCTGATTTGGAGCCCTGATGGCATGGTGTATAAGAGCTTGGCTGCTAACCAAAAAGTTGGCAGTTCAAATCCAGCAGTCACTCCTTAGCAATCCTATGAGGCAATTCTTCTCTGTCCTATAGGGTTGCTATGAGTCAGAATTGACTCAATGGCAGTTTTCCTTTCTTTTTTTTCTGGATGGTTAGACCAGTAAGTCTGATCTTTTTTTTTCCCTATAAGCTAAGATTTTGTACTACATTTTCCTCCAACTCTGTCTAGGACCTTCTTTTGTGATACCTGTCAGAGCAATCAATGGCGATAGTCAGGCACAATCTGGTTGTACTGGTCTCAGTCTGGTGGACATTGTGATAGTTGTGGTCATTTAGTCCTTTACACTAATCCTTCCCTGTGTCTTTGACTTTCTTCATTTTCCCTTGCTCCAGACAGGGTGACCAATGGAGTATCTTAGGTTGTTTCTCACAAGCTTTTGAGAACCAGACACTGCTTATCAAAGTAGAATGTAAAACAATGTCTTTATGAACTACGCTATACCAGTTGAATTAGGTATTCCCAAAGACCATGATTCCCACAGCCCTCAGGCCAGTAATTTGGCTCCACAGGGAATTGGGGTTTGTCTGTGGAGCTGCCGTGACCTTACCTTGGAGCAAGTGCAGGTCTTAATCTTACCTAATCTGTGAACAAAATGAGATTGAGAGGAGTTAAATAACTCACTCAGTTGCAAAAAACTAACAAGAAGTAGACGTGGGATTAATACTCTGGTATTCTGATTCCATACTACTGCACCCTCACTCCCCACTGTGAAAACGTGCACCGTACCTAGCAATATAGAGTAAAACTGGAGGCTGGGGCATCTAGCTGCGAGGAGTCTGTTAGCATGACGAACCAAGAGAGCTTCTTGGAAAGAAAAGAGGCCTTGGAAAAGACAGCAAAAAACTAGAATTCTTCCAGAGACAAAGAGCTCTACAGTGAAAAGTGTGGCACACATTGGGATGGAGGGAATTCCTCCTTCAATGACTTTGGCAGTCAAAACATCCACAAAGGCCCTGCCTGGCATAGGAGAAGATTGTAGTGTTACAGAGGCACACATGTTCAAGGAGCTGTGAGGGTAAGGGGTGTCCAGCTGCAGCCCAGAACTACCCCCCAATCTGGCCATGTCATATGGTCACTGCGGAGAGCCACAGAGAAGGGTGCCACTTGGTCCACACACACATTTGAGAAACACTTGAAACTCTGTAAAATCAGAGGGAGGTTTGTGGGCCAGGGTTCCTCAACTCTGTGATAACTGACACACATTTTCTTCATTGTTATTAATTCCATGTCATCCTGCAGAGTGCTGATGCTAGGGAAGAGCCTGTTCCACAGACCTCAAATCGGGAGACTGTGTGGGCAACCCATAAGGTGTGGAGACTTTCTGTTTTGTGCCACACCCAGAGGTAGTTTCTCCTGGCTGAGTCACTGAGGTTGGGGCCAGATCTACTAGCAATCTCCTCAGCTTAAATATCCAGGTAAGAATCTCCAGAGCAGCTCCAGGAACACCCCTCAGTGGTAACTCAGAGGCTACCAGAAGCCTGAGGACTCACCTTCCACAGGTTGTGTAATGTGCATTTTGTGTACACAGGCTGTTGTCACCAGCACCATCAGGGCTTGAGTCAGATTTTGAAACTGGAAATGAAATAGGAAATAAGCCTATTTATCGAAAAGAAAAGCCAAAGGATCAGGAAGTGCGCTGGCCTGGTTCCATTCACCATGGGCATTGGGGCGTCCAGTATAGTGGCTATGATGACATACGAGATAGATTGTGTTCTCAGCCACACTGGCTTGGGCAGGCCACGCATCACTTCCAAATGCCAAGGTATCAATCCACACACAGCTTTGCCCTCTCTTCTTCTGTCTCTTTCCACAGAGGATTGGGACAACTCATCCAGACAATGGGCTCTCATAGCAGAACTAGACTCAGTCTACCCCAGAGGAGGTCTCAAACTTTCTTTGGCACTGTCAGTGACTACTTGGCACTGAGGGGTTTGGATCATCCTCTTTCTCGAACTTCTAAAGGACATGGACCATTTCATTTTTTATGTTGTTAATTTCTTTTTTTATCACAAAGATAATAGAAGCTCAATTTTTGAAATTAAAAAATCCATACAACAGGGTATCTGGGAGTAAAAAAAAGCATTTTATTTCATTTTATTAACTGAAACAAGCTACTATGGGTAAGTTGCCAATCATTTCTGTTTCGTCATTTCCTTTCTTCTGGTGGCTGTGACTTCTTTTGCTCTTCTCTTTCTATTTGCTCAGACTGTGTAGATAATGTTATTATTTTGTCCCTTGCTTCTTTTTCAATGGATGTTATCTATCTCTGGAAACCCTGGTGGCATAGTAGTTAAATGCTACATCTACCAATCAGGAGGCTGGCAGCTCAAATCCACCAGGTGTTCCTCGGAAATGCTATGGAGCAGTTTTACTCTGCCCTATAGGGTCATTGTGAGTTGGAATTGACTTGGTGGCAGAGGGTTTGGGTTTTGGTTGGGGTATCTATTGCTATAAATTGACCTCTGAGCACTACCTTTTCTGTGTCCCAAAGATTTGGAATGATGTGTTTTCATTCTTATTTGATTCTAGAAAAGTTTTTAATTTCATCTTTGATTTCTTCTATTATCTGGGTTTTTTTTTAAGCAGACTGTTGTTCAGTTTCCAGTTTATTTTTCCAGTTTCCCATTTATTTTTCCTTGCTCTTCCTGTTGTTACTTTCTACTTTGATAGCACTGTGATCAGAAAATACTTTGTATTATCTCAGACCTACAGATTTTGTTGAGGGTTGCTCTGTGGTTTAGATAGGCTCTATTCTGGAGAATATTCCACATGCATTGGTAAAAAATATGATGGCACTTGGCTTGGCTTGGCTATTGAGTAGAGTGTCTGATATATGCCTCAGAGGTTAAGTTGGCTGCTTATGGCCTTCAGATTTTCTATATCTTTGTTGAGTTTCTTTCCAGATGTTCTATCCTTTACCAGGTGTAGTGTATTGACGTCTCCTACTATTATTGTGGAACTGTCCCTTTCTCTTTTCAGTGCTGTTAGAATTTGTTGTTGTATGTATTTTGGAGCCCTGTCATCAGCTGTATATATATTTATTACAGTTATGTCTTCATAATGGATCATCACCTCAGTCATTACATAATGCTTTTCTTTCTCTTTTAAGGTGGATTTTGTTTTAAAGTCTATTTTACTTGAGATTAATATTGCCACTCCTGCTCATTTTGGACAGGTGTTTGCTTGATATATTTTTTCTGTTTTTCGATCTTTCATAAATTTATGTTTTTATTTCACAGGTGTATCTCTTGCAGACGGCATATTGATAGATCCTGTTTTCCAATCCATTCTGTCACTCTGTATTCATGGGTGCATTTAGGCTGTTTATATTTGGTGTCATTATTGATAGGTGTGAGTTGATTGTTGTCATTTATTCATTTATCCAATTGATTGATTATGGTGCTGATGCGTTCTTTGTTCCTCTTTCTGATGCAGAATTGTTTATGGATTTTTATTTTCATAGATTTTGTGTTTTCTGAGACGTTAGGTTTTTCTTCTTTATTTTGATGAGTAGATTTGTTAACTTTCTTTGTAGTGACCTTGAAACTTATCGTTACCTTCTTAGGTTTGAGCCAGTCTATCAGTTGTTATCACCTTGCCTTCCTCTGCATTAGGAAGTTTGATAGCTACACCATTTATGTCCTCTTTTATTGTTCTGATGATGTTGTTTACAGATTAACACCTGTGGTTCCTTGTAAATCTTTCAGTTTTGACTGGTCCTTAAGAGTTCATTGCCTAAATTGGTATCTGACTGGTGTGATCTTGTGTCCTAGATTCAGGCTGTCATCTGATGTTGTTTCTTCTCACACTGAAAGATTCCCTTTAATAACTCATGTAAGTTTGATTTAATACTTGCGTATTACTTTAACCTCTGTTTATTCGGAAATGTCCTAATTTCACCATCGTATTTGAGTGAGAGTTTTGTAGGATATATTATTCTTGGTTGGAAATTTCTTTTTCTCTCTTTTACATATGTCATCCATTGCCTTCTTGCCTGCATGATTTCTGCTGAGTAATTAGAACTGAGTCTTATTATTGTCCCTCTGCAACTTTTTGTTTTTCCAAAACTGCTCTCAGGATTCTTTCTTCTTCATTGTTGGTTTTAGTAAGTGTAATTATGATAGGCCTCAATGATTTTCTTTTGAGAGTATTTCTATACAAGGTTCTTTGAGCTTCCTAGATGCTCAGCTTTTCATCTTTCATGACACTAAAGAAACTTTCTTTCATGATCTTTTCTGTATGTTCTCTTTTCTTCCCCATTCTAGAATTTCAATCACTTGTGAATTCTTGCTTTTGATTGTATCGCACATCATTATCAGGGTTTGTTCTTTTATTTTTTATTGTTGTTTTCTCTGATTTTTCCACAAAGTGATACCCAAAGATTTCTCTTCAGTTTTGCTGATTCTGCTTCTCATTGTTTCAAACCTGTCCTTCAAATCTTCTATGACACTCTCCATTTCTGAAATCTTTTTGTCTTTTACATTTCTAATTGCTGTTTTTGTATACCTAGTTGTGACTTTACTTTGACTGATTTTGATCCTGTATTATTTTCCTGAATTCATCCACTGTTTTATCTGTCTTTTCCTTGATTTTGTCTACTTTTCCCTCATTTTTGTCTGCTTTTTCCTTCAATTCTAGCATAGCTCTAAATATTAGAGATTCCAGTTTCCTCTCAGGTAATTCCAGTACATTTTCTTCTGTTGGAAAGCCATCTGGTATTTTATTTTATTTTAGATGCGTGCTGGAATCATCCTGCCTCTGTGTGTGTGTGTGTGTGTGTGTGTGTGTGTGTGTGTGTGTGTGTTGTTGTCTGTCTGTTGTCTTTGGGACATTCGGTAGTTATTTTCTTCATTTATTGACTATAGATTTGTTTGCTTTGTCCTTTTTGTTCTGTTTGGTTGTGTCTGAGCAGGCAGGTGAGACATTGTTTGTTGCTGGCTCATCTGCAGGCACAATACTTCTTACCACTTCATCCAATGGGCAGGGCCACTTGCTCAGCTATGATGCAGCACAGCAGGTCTTGCAGAAGAGGAGAAACTGGGATGGGTCATGTGTGTCACTTACTGGGACCAACAGGGTGGGTCCAGAGGTCAGTGCGGGACTCCAGAGGGCAGTGCAGGACAGGTTCTGGTAGACAGTACCTGTGTTGCTCAGGGGTGTGATGTTCACTGCACGGGGCAGAGACGGAGGAAGGAGGGGGGATGTTGTGACATGGAGCTAAGTGGGTGTGAGAAAGAAGAGAAAGAAAAGACAGAAACAGGAGCCAAAGAAACAAAAAGTGCTAAGGGAGCCTGGTGCTGGAGCAATGCAGATCCAGGGGAGATGTGTGCTGGCGGCTTTCCAGCCACGTGGTGAGACACAGCCCATCAACGAAGGACACATACAGCATGTGCAACCAGATGGGGAAGATGAAGGAAAGGAAGGGATAGAAGGAAGAGACAGATTTTTTAAAAAACCTCATTTAAGAAAAAAGGAGCAAGAAAGGCACACATGGCTAGATGTTAGGAAAAAGGAAATGAAGGAACGTAGAGAGACACAGGAAACCAAGGGGGAAAAAGATGCAAGGTGTTCAGAAGAAGGGTAAGGAAAGAAGGCAGGTGGAGACAAGAAACAAAGTAAATATATATACTCAAAGGGTCCCACCAGAACTGAGTGCCCATCTGAGTGACATCCCGCAGCCCATCGAGAAGGAGCAGATGTTCAGGAAAAGGGTAAGGAAGAGTTGGAGAGAGTTAAGTAACCAAAAAATAATAATAATAAAAACAGGGAAATAAAAAGTTCCATGAGGTACTACACTGGTGTGATGGATCAGACTAGAGGAGTAGTTCCCAAGCCACTTGGTAATACATAGCATGTCTAGAAGGAACAGAGATGGCATATGTCACCAGGTATTCAGGAGAAAAGAAGGGAAATGTGGTAGACAGAAACAAGAAATCTAGGAAAGGTAAAAAATCCTTAATAGAGCCCAGTGGTAAGGGCTAGTGAAGCGGCTCCCCAGCCACTAGACACGGCACAACCCATCTAGAAGGAACAGAGATGGCACACAGAATCAGGTGTTCACGGGTAAGGAAGGAGAGGAAGTGAGAGAGAGAGGGAAGAAGAGAGAGAAGCTGAAAACGCAACAGCAGCAACACAACATGCCACTGAAGAAGCCAGCAGGTGTGGGCAGGGCAAATCCGAGCTGCACAGAGCCAGCACCTCCCCAGTCCAGCAGAGGGAAGAAGGAAGTGTGTATGGCTCTGTAAACTTTCGATAGGTAAACCTTTGTTGTTACTTTATAGTAATGATTTCATACAATATTTGTTCTTTTGTGATTGGTTTATTTAATTCAGTATAATGTCCTCCCAATTAACCCATGTTGTGAGATATTTCTCAGACTCATCATTATTCTTTATTGTTGCGTGGTAATCCATTGAGTATATGTACAACAGTTTGTTAACTCATTCATCTGTTGATAAGTAGTTAGGTTGTTTTCATCTTTCTGCTCTTGTGAATAATGCTACAATGAACATGGGTACGCATAGGAGGTCCGACAAAGAAGTCTGCCAACTTAATTGTTCTAAGGGCTACACACCTCACTGCTGAGTATCACTATGGTCACCTTAGGAAGCTATGCGTTGATGCCAGTGCCTAATTCACTCTTTAAAGCAATTTAGGAACTCTTCCTGGAATGGCCATTGCACACAGTGGCAAGTTAGCAAACTTAATTGTGTAATTGTCTGTGAGAGAGTTTTCAGCCAGCAAACAAATACCTGTATTGGAACACTGTCATGGATTGAACTGTGTTCACTAAAAAATCTGTAGTAATTTGGCTAGGCCATAATTCTCTGTATTGTGTAATGTTCCTCCATGTTGGAATTCCTGCCTCTATAACATTAGTGAGAGCGGATGGGCCGCAGTTGTGTTGGTAGAGCAAGATTCGGTGTGTAAGTTTGTTATATGCCATGAAGCAGTCTCTTAGCTATAAAGGAGAGAAGCTAGCAGAGACATTTGGGGAACTCATACCACCAGAAAGACAGCAGTGCCTGGAGCTGATCATGTCCATCCTTTGGAATGCACCAGGTTCCCTGTGCCTCAGAAGCTCCAGTCCAGGGGAAGATTGATGACAAGGACCTTACTCCAGTGCCGGTAGAGAAAGCCTTTCCCTGAAGCTGACACCTTGAATTTGGACTTTTAACCTACTGGACTGTGGCAAATAAAATTCCCCTCTTTAAAGCATCTCTCTGTGGTAATTCTGTTAAAGCAACTCTAGATAGATAAAACAAACACCCTACTTACTCACCTGTTCTGGCCCCTAATTACTTTTTTCTGTACTGGAAGATAAAGAAAATATTGAAAGGCAGGCATTTTGATGACATTCAGGACATCAAGTGTAATATGATGACAGCTCTGATGGCCATTACAGAAAGAGTCCCAAAATTGCTTCGAAAGCTTAGCTAGGCACTGGCACCACTGCATAGCTCTCCAGGGGAGTACTTCTAAGGTGACGGTAACGATACTCAGCAATGAGATAGGATGAGTTCACAAATTTAATGAACAATCCTCATATGTCTATTCATGTCATGGCTGTTATTTCTTTAGTGCATATACCTAGAAGTGGGATTACTGGATCATATAGTATTTCTATTTCTAGCTTTTTGAGGAAGCATTCTACTATTTTCTAAAGTGGTTGTACCATTTTACTTTTCCACCAGCAGTATATAAGAGTTCCAATTGTCCCACAACCTCTGCAATATTTGTTGTTTTCTTTATTTGTGGTGATTGTTTTTGATTAGTGCCATTAGTGTCACAATAAGATGACAGCTCATTGTAGTTTTGATTTACAGTTCTCTGATAGTAATGATTTTCAAGAACTTCTTTTTTTTATTAATTTTTTATTTAATATAACTGAGTGAAAATGTACATTCCCATATAAATTTACACGCCCACCTATATGCAGCTTCCACTGCTCTCCCCGTCCGGTAACAGCACACTATTCCTCTCTGATCCATACATGTCTCATTCCCCCAACAGTCTCTTTTTCCCCTCCTCTCCACCCACTCTCCCTCCAGCCAGAGGTCAGCAGGATGACATCCTATAGATGTATAGAACCATAAAGTGCATCCAATATATGGTCACTGCATTGCCAAGTCCAATCCATTCCTGTCCGAAGCGTGGCCTTCTTTATGATTTATGGTCAAGGGCAGCATCAGGGTGACAGACCATGCTCCCAGGGGAACCCTGAAACCGCTGGACCATCAATTGAGGTCTTTTAGTGGAGATCTCAGGGTGCACCCCTTTTTATTCTTGTGTTGCCAGTGAGACTCAACTTAGTGAGCTCCATCGCGGCTATCACTGGTGGTGGCCGGGCATCATCTGGTTCTTCTGGTCCCAAGTCGATGTAGGCACCCACTGATGTGGGTCTCTTTGTCTTCTGGGTTGTCTTTCCCCCATGTCATTTTGGTCCTCGGTGGGCATCCGTTCCTGCTGAGTTGGGACCATTTGCTGTGCCCTCGGATGGCAGCTTGGCAGCTTTTAAGAACCCAGGTGCCACTCACCAACGAGGGGTGCAGAGAGCCCTCTTAACAAAATGCTAGTTGTGGCAATTGGCCTCGCTTTTGCCTAAGACCATGGTCCCCTGCCCCCTGCCCCAACTACTCTATCCTTGCAATATTGGGTTAAGATGGAAGGAGTACTCATGTTATACTTAAGTCCACTTAATATTGTTCGTGTTTCTAATGTGTGCTATCACTGATTTCACCCAACCAGATTCCTAGCAACTATCTAATCTAAACTCACCCCCTTTCCCTCCCTCACTCCCTCCCTCCCCTTCCTTGCAGCTGTCAAAGAGTCTTTTCTTCTATACACAAGTCTGTTTTTGAGATCTTATCGTAGAGATCTCATACAATATTTGTCCTTTTGTCGTTGACTACTTTCACTCAACATAATGTCTTCCAGTTGAAACCAGTTCATAAGATGTTTCCTGAAGTCATCGTTGTTCTTTATCATTGCGTAGTGCTCCATGAGCATATATGCGATAGTTTACCTATCCATTCTTCTGTTGTTGGGCATCTGGGTTGATTCCACCTTTTTGCTATCGTGGTCTGTGCTGTGATAAACATTCTGGGGCATGTGTCCACTGGTGTGAAAGGCCTTAATTCTGTAGGATATATTCCAAGTAATGGAATTACTGGGTCAAATGATATGTCAATATCCATTTTTTTAAGGAAGTGCCAGATTGCTTTCCAAAGAGGCTGGACCATTTTGCAACCCCACCAACAGTGTAGGAGGGTTCCACTTTCTCCACAGCCTCTCCAGCATTTGTTGTTTTGTGTTTTTTGGATCATGGCCAACCTTGTTGGGGTGAGATGGTATCTCATTGTCATCTTGATTTGAGTTTCTTTAATAACTAAAGATCATGAACATGTCCACATGTGTTTTTTAGCTGCCTGGATCTCCTTTTAGTGAAATGTCTGTCCATCTCCTTTGCCCATCACTTAATTGGATGATTTGTCTTCTTCTTGTTGATATTTTGTAGTATCTTATAGATTATGGAGGTCAGGCTTCGGTCTGACATACAGTTGCCAAATATTTTTTCCCATTCTGTGGGTGTTCTTTTAATTCTATTAATAAAATCTTCAGATGAGCAAAAGTGTTTGATTCTTAATAGTTCCCATTTATCTATTTTCTCTTCTGATGATTGTGGTTTCTTTGACAGATTTTGGAGTCTGTCCACATTGTGTATTAAAACTTCCATTGTTGTTCCTACCTTTTCTTGGATGAGCTTTATCGTTTTAGGTTTGATATTTAGGTCTTTTATCCAGTTGGAGTTGGTTTTTGTATAAAGTGTAAGATATGGATCTTGTTTCAGTTTCTTGCAGATGGATATCCAATTTTGCCAGCACCATTTGTTGAAGATACTGTTTTTACCCCAGTTTAATGTCTTAGGGCCTTTGTCAAATATCAGTTGTTCATAGGCAGATGGTGTCATCTCAGGGGTCTCAGTTCTGTTGCACTGGTCGATCTGTCTGTTCTTATACCAGTACCAGGCTGCTTTGACCACTGTGGCAGTGTAATATGTTCTAAAGTCGGGTAATGAGAGGCCTCCCAGTGTGTTCTTCTTTAGTAGTACTTTGCTTAACCGGGGCTTCTTCCCTTTCCAAACAAAATTGGTGATTTGTTTTTCCATCTCATTAAAAAAGTCACTGGAACTTGTATTGGGATTGAGTTATATAAATAGATTGCTTTGGGTAAAATAGACATTTTCACAATGTTAAGTCTTCCTATCCATGAGCAGGGTAGGTTTTTCCATTTCTCTAAGTCTCTCTTAGTTTCCTGTAGTAAGGGCTTGTAGTTCTCTTTGTAAAGCTCTGTTATTTCTCTGGTTAGATTAATTCCTAGGTACTTTATCTTCTTAGGGGCTATCGTAAATGGTATTGATTTGATAATTTCTTCCTTAACAGTCTCGTTTTTGGTATAAAGGAATCCTACTGATTTACTTATGTTTATCTTGTATCCCGAGACTTTGCTGAACTCTTCTATCAGTTTAGGTAGTTTACTTATAGATTCCTTGGGATTCTCTGCATATACAATCATATCATCTGCAAACAGGGAGATTTTAACTTCCTCTTTGCCGATGCAGATGCCCTTTATTTCTTGGTCTTGTCTAATTGCTCTGGCTAAAACTTCTAGTACAATGTTGAATAGAAGAGGTGAGAGTGGGCATCCTTGTCTAGTTCCTGATCTCAGGGGAAAGTCTTTCAGTCTCTCTCCATTCAGGATGACGTGCGTGGGCAGTTGGCTTTGTATAAATGGCCCTTATTGTGTTGAGGAATTTGCGGTCTATGCCCATTTTGCTAAGAGTTTTTAGCATGAGTGGGTGTTGGACTTTATCAAATGCCTTTTCTATATCAATGGACAGAATCAGGTGATCCTTGTCTTTTGTGTTATTTATGTGGTTAATCATATTAATTGTTTTTCTGATGTTGAACCAGCCTTGCATCCCTGGTATGAATCCCACTTGGTCATGACAGATTATTTTCTTGATATGTTGTTGTATTCTATTGGCAAGAATTTTGTTGAAGATTTTTGCATCTAGATTCATGAGTGATATCGGTCCGTAGTTTTCTTTGTTGGGTCTTTCCCTGGCTTAGGTACCAGGTTTATGCTGGCTTCATAGAATGAGTTTGGGAGTACTCCATCCCTTTCTATACTGTGAAATAGTCTCAGTAGTATTGGAGGTAACTCTTCTCTAAATGCTTGGTAGAATTCTGCCGTGAAGCCATCTGGACCCGGACTTTTTTTTGGTTGGCAGTGTTTTGATGACCTTTTCAATCTCTTCCTTTGTAATGGATTCATTGAGTTGTTCTGCTTCACGTTGTGATAATTTGGGTAGGTGGTGCGAGTCAAGGAATTGGTCCATTTCCCCTAGGTTTTCAAATTTGTTAGAGTACAGTCTTTCGTAGTATTCTGTTATGATATTTTTTATTTCTGTTGCATCTCTGGTGACAACCCCCCTCTCATTTCTAATTTGGGTTATTTGTTTCCTTTCCTGCTTCTCTTTAGTAAGTTTAGCCAGTGGTTTGTCAATTTTGTTGATCTTTTCAAAAAACCAGCTTTTGGTCTTTTCAATTTTTTCAATTGTTTTTCTATTCTCTAATTCATTTAGCTCTGCTCTAATCTTTATGATCTCGTTTCTTCTGGTGCCTGAGGGGTTCCTCTGTTGTTCTGTTTCTACTTGTTCAAGCTGTAGGGTTAGTTCCTAGATTTGGTTTCTTTCTTCCTTCCAGATGTGTGCATTTATGGAGATAAACAGACCTCTGAGCACTGCTTTGGCTGTATCCCATAGGTTCTGGTAGGAAGTGTTTCTTTCTCATTGGAATCCATGAATTTCTTTAATTCATCCTTGATTTCCTCTATAACCCATGTTTTTTTGAGCAAAATGTTGTTCAGTTTCCAAGAGTCCCACTTTCTATCTCTGTTTTTTCTGTTATTGATTTCAACTTTGATGGCTTTATGATTTGAGAAGATGCTTTGCAGTAATTCAATGGTATGGATTTTGTTGAGCATTGCATTATGACCTATCACATGGTCAGTTCTGGAGAATGTTCCATGTGCACTGGAGAAGAAGGTATAGTTGTCTGCTGATGGGTGGAAAGTTTTGTATATATCAGTGAGGTTTAGTTGGTTAATTGTGTCAATGAGGTCTTCTGTATCTTTACTGAGCTTTTTTCTGGATGATCTGTCTAGTACTGAGAGTGGAGTGTTGAAGTTTCCCACTATTATGGTGGAGTCATCTAACTCTCTTTTGAGTGTAGTCAGTGTTTCTTCGACATATTTAGGTGCTCTGATATTAGGTGCATAAATATTTAATATAGTTAAGTCTTGCTTGTATACTGAACCTTTCAGCAATAAATAGTGTCAATCTTTGTCCACGATGGTGTATTTGACATTAAAATTGATTTTGTCTGAGATTAGAATTGCCACCCATGCTCTTCTTTGTTCATTGTTAGCTTGATATATATTCTTCCAACCTTTAATTTTCAGTTTGTTCCTATCTTTAGGTCTCAAGTGAGTTTGTTGTAGACAACATATGGATGGGTCATGTCTTTTGATCCAAGATGTCACTCGATGTCTCTTTACTGGAGCAGTCAGTGCATTCACATTCAATGTAATTATTGATAGGTATGTATTCAGTGCTGCCATTGTGATATGTTTATTTTTATGTTGATGTTTTCTTTGTTGTTCTTATTAGTCCGTTCTGGGACATTCTTTTTTGTGAGTTGATTTTTCAACTTTTTCAGAGCTAGTTTTGTGGTTGTTGAGACTCCTGTGTTACATTTCTTGAAATGGTATGATACATCTTTGTTGTGCTTTACAGCTGCCCCTAGGATCCCCCTTAATAAACTATATATAAACCCAATTTTAATTACTACCAGTCTTGTCATCTTCCTCTCCATCTGGAAGGACTATAACAACTGTAGTACATCCCTCTTTTTAATATGATGACACTATAGTTTTCATGATGATCACTGGATTGCTTCTTTCCTTATCAAACCTGTGATTGGCTTTGAAGCCTTCCCTAACTGAGTAGAGTTTTGAGTAGTATGTCTTTCTAAAATATAAAGTTAGTGGTTTTGTTCTTCTAAGCCAGAGCCAAGAACTTCTTTCAATATTTCTTGCGGTTTGGGTTTGGTTTTTATAAAGTCTCTGAGTTTCTGTTTATCTGGGAATGTCTTAATTTCATTTTTGTATTTGAAAGATAGTTTTGCAGGATACATAATTCTTGGTTGGAAGTTCTTCTCCTTCAAGGCTTTGAATGTGTCATGCCACTGTGTCCGTGCCAGCATGGTTTCTGCTGAGAAATCTGAAGAGAGCCTACAGTGTTTCCCTCTGAATGTTAGCTTTGCTTTGAGTCTTGCTGCCTTTAAGAGTTACTGCTTATGTTTCATTTTGTTGAGCTTGATTATAATATGTCTTGGAGTCTTTCTTTTCAGATCTACATTGGGTGGCGTACGATATGCATCTGAGATGTCTATATTCTCTTCCTTCATGATTTCTGGGATGTTTTCTGTCAGCAGCTCAGCAACGATACTCTCTGTGTTCTCAGATGTCTCACCCTGTTCAGAGACTCCAATTAATTGAAGGTTGTTCCTCTTAATAGAGCCCCACATGCTTCTTAATGTTTCTTCAATTTTCTTGTTTCTTTTTTCTGATTTCTGCTCATAGATGCTGGCCTCAGTAGCTCTGTCTTCCAAGTCAGAAATTCTTTTTTCTATTTGTTCCATTCTGTTTTCTTGGCTTTGCATGGAGGTTTCTATGTCTTTGGTTTTGTTCTTGCTCTGCTGGATTTCAGAGTACTGGTGTTCCATCAGATCGAACAGCTTGCTTAATTTTTCATTTTGTTCTGCTGCACTTTGTATAAAGTCGAGAAGGGCTCTGTATATAATCACTTTGTATTCACTTTCTGATACTTTCATAAAAGTTTCTTCATCTGGAAAACTCCTTGGTTGCTTTGTTTGGGAGCCTTCTGAAGCCATGGCTAATTTCTTGTATGCCACAAGTGTCTGTTGCTTTTGGGGACCCATATGAGTATGTAGAGGCTGGAAGAGGTACTGTGAGGATGGACTGCAGATGTTTCTCTAGGCTGTCTTAAAATGTAAAGCAAAAGGTATCTGACCAGTTCACAAGTCAGTTAGGTTTTCAGGTGTAGAGGTCCCTCTTCTCAACTGGCAAAGAAAGCGCCACTATATCCAACCCCAGATGATACAAACTAGTTCAGAATACAGCAATGCTACTGCCCTGTTGGCCTCTGCTGACAGGGCCTAGCCTTAGAGGACGCTGTGTAGAGTACTGCTTTTCTGATAGAAAAGCGCTCTCCTGTGGGCGGGCTCTGGCTCCCAAGCTAAGAATTAGGTCAAGCTGCAGCCACTGTATCCAAGATCACGCCCTCCACACAGGTAGCAGACGGAAGGGCTAAAGGTGCCGAGAGGTAGTGATTCCTCTGATTCTGTTGCAGGACCCCCGAAGCAGGTGGCACTGGGTAAATTACTGCTTTTCCGTCGGAGAAGTGCTGTCCTGTTTGCAGGTGCTGGCTCCCAGGATAAGAATTAGGTCCCGCTAGAATCTCCGTATCCAACATGGCATCCCGCACACTGACTGCAAAACTCCATACAAACGCCGCTGAGGCAGATATAAAACGAAAGGCTCAAAGTGGCTAGATTAACAGAGTCCCGAGCCTGGCTCTCAGAACATGGGGATTTCGTGGGCCTATCCCCGCAGCAGCATGAATGAGTTCAGCCGCCAGGCAAGACCCAGCTCTGCCCGCCAGCCAAGACAGAGAAAAAACAGTCACAATGGTGCATTTACCTTCCGTCCGTGAGAGCCAGGGCTAGCCAGGAGCGGGAGTCAGCGAAAGAGAGGAGGTTTTTCTCTGAATGGCATGAAGTCCAAAGAAACAGCCCTGTGCCATGTCCTGGGGCTGATTAGGTGATCAGAAGGCTCTGTTTGATTATCAGTTCAGGTCTTGGTTTCCAGAGGGAATTAAGGAGACGTGGGCTTAGTCCACCATCTTGACTCCGCCCCTGGGAACTTCTTTATATGTTTGTTAGCCACCTGAATGTCTTCTGTGGTGAAGGACCTGTCAATGTACTTTACCAATATTTTAATTGAATTGTTCTCTTTTTATTGCTATGGTGTTGAAGTTTCTCACAAACTTTAGAAATTAGTATCTTGTCAGATATGTGATAGCCAATTTCTTCCCCAATCTGTGGATTTTCTTTTTGCTTTTTGGTGAAAACTTGTGAGGTGCATGAGTGTTTAATTTTTAGGAACAATGCTAGGAACCTTAATATACGACATAAATTCAACATAAAACATAATTAGCAATGCAAACACTAGAAGATAAACCAGACACTTGGGAGCTCCTAAAAACCAGACACTTACTTAGTAGCATTGCTCCTCTTTTTCCTTCCACAATCTTTATCGTCTTTGGTTTCATATTTAGGCTTTTGATGCATTTTGAGTTATTTTTTGTGTATGCTGTGAGGTACACATCCTACTTCATTGTTTTACAGATGGACATCCAGTTTTGCCAGCATCGTTTGATAAAAAGGATGCTTTTTTCCCTTTTTATGGAATTTGGTCTTTTGCCAAAGATCAGCTGACCATATTGTCATTGTTGTTAGGTGCCATCAAGTCAGTTCTGACTCATAGCGACCCTATGAACAACAGAATGAAACACTGTCCAGTCTTGTGCCATGTCCACAGTCATTTTTATGCTTAAGCCCATTGTTGCCACCGCTGTGTCAATCTGCCTCGTCAAAGGTCTTCCTCTGATTCTCTGACCCTCCACTCTACCAAGAATGATGTCCTTCTGCTGGGACTGATTCTTCCAGGCAACATGTCCAAAGTAGGTAAGACACAGTCTTGCCATCTTTCCTTCCAAGGAGCACTCTGGTTGTACTTCTTCCAGAACAGATCTGTTTGTTCTTTTGGTGATCCATGATACATTCAGCATTTTTCTCCAACACCACAATTCACAAGCATCAGTTCTTCTGTCTTCTTTGTTCATTGTCCAGCCTTCCCAGTGCAATTGAAAATACCATGGCTTGGGTCAGGTGCATTTTAGTCTTCAAGGTGACATCTTTACTTTTGAATACTTTAACGAGGTCATTTGCCACAGATTTTCCCAGGTGACCATAGATGGATGGATTTATGTGTGAGTTCTCAATTGTCTTCCATTGGTCTCTGTGTCTGTTGTTGTACAGTATCAGGCTGTTTTGACTGCTGTAGCTATATAGCATGCTCTGAAATCAGGCCTCATACTTTGTTCTTCTTCTTTAATATTGTTTTACCTATTGAAGGTCTCTTTCTTTTCCATATAAAGTTAGTGATTAATTTTTTATATCAGTAAAAAAAATGTTGCTGGAGATTGGATTAAAGTTGCCTTATACAGTTTTGAGTAGTATTGACGTTCACTGTGTTGAGGCTGTGTATCCATGAGCATGGTTTGTATTAGCATTTACCCAGCTATCTTTTGATTTCTTACAGAAATGTTTTACAGTTTTTTTTGTATGAGTCTTTCATGCCTCTGGTTAAATATGTTCCTAAGTATTTTATTGTGTGGAAGCCATTGTAATGGTATTGATTTCCTGATTTCCGTTTTGAAGTTCTATTTGTTGTTGCATAGCAAACAAACTGATTTTTCTATGTTGTTTTTTTATCCTGCTACTTTATTGAATCCTGCAATTAGTTCCAGTAGTTTTCTTGTGGAATCCTTGGGATTTTCTGTTTATAGGATCGTATCTTCTGTGAATGGAGATAGTTTTAACTTCTTCCTTACCAATCTGTGTGCCCTAATTTTCTTTTTTTGCCTTATTGTTCTAGCTGGGATTTCTAGCACAGTATTAAGAGTGGCGATAAAGGGCACCCTTGCCTGCTTCCTATTCTCAAAGAGAATTCTTTCTGTCTGTATTAAGAATAATGTTGGCTGTTGGTTTTATCTAAATGCCCTTTATTATGCTGAGGAATTTCCCTTATATTCCTTTGCTGAGGTTTTTTTAAATGAAAAGGAAGATTTTATTTAGCATATATTCAAAGAGGCAAAAGTAGGAAATGGACCAGCATGCTGCCAGAGCCATGTCTGTCTGAATCCACAGAATATAACCAAAAAAAGAAAGAAAGAAAACATGAAACGCATCACCATCGAGTTGATTCTGACTCACAGTGGCAAAATAGGTTAAAGTGGGAATACAGAGAAGCTTGCTGCCAGAGCCATGTCTGCCCTAATCCAAGGAATACTATAAAATAACCAAAAGTAGAAAAGCAAAGAAGCGTGCTTCCAGAGCCACATCTGCCCATGTCTGAGGAATTTTACAGAATCATCAGAGTGTATTATCATAACAAATGGGTGAAATCATTGAAAGCTTCATCCTTTCAAAGATTGGCTGAATACTGCCAAGTCACCAGGATTCTACATTTTGAATTGTCTTTCTCAATAATCAGTGGTGTGAGTTTCAGTAACAACAGCCAGGACGGTCTTCTTCATTGGTTCAACAAATCTTCCTCTTCATTAAATGCTAATCGAAGAAAGGCAAGAGTGGAAAATATGTGGGTCTTTTGGGTCCTGTTTGACTAGTTTATGTGAAAGATCTCCTAAAAGATGTTTTCTGACATAGTCCTAGCTGTTGTCTTTATGTCTCAGGGCCCATTTGATGTACATTGTGAGTCCGGCTCCAGCTGGGTCACATTCTTTATGCACAAGGACATAAATTTTTTTAAAATAATGGTATGTTCATTATCTTTGTTGTGGTGTTGGTTTCATGAGCTCATACATATACACACATCAGAATGTATAAAAATGTAAATTTTAAGTATGTACAATTTGTGTGTCAATTATTCCTTAATAAAGTTCATGTTTTAAAATCCTGAAAATAGGACTAAGGAATTCTCAGGGCTTTCTAGGCATGTCCTTTTATGTGTCTCGGAGTATAGAGAAGCCCTAGAAAGGAGAACCCCTACCCTGAGAGAGGTCCCATTTTGGATGTGACCTCTGTCATAACATAAGGTGCCAGGCAAATGAATAAACGTCTCAGAAACGCCTCCTAGTAGACTTTAATTGCTGAAATGCCTGGCGTCAGATACACTTCCCTATCCAGATAGGGCAGGGTCCTGCTCTCCTTCCCGTGTCTTGTCTTAGAAGCTCCTGTGACCTGGAAGATTGAGGACAGGGACCTTCCCACACAACCGACAGAGAAAGGAAGATCTAACCTGGAGCTGTCAACCTGAATTTGGACTTCTGGCCTCCTAGACTATGAGACAATAAGTTTCTGTTCATTAAATCCATCCCACTTGTAGTATTCATATTCTAGCAGCAGTACAAAATGAAGATAGTGTCTTTGTTGAAACATTATGGGTCAGTTACTAGGGTTCTAGTCTGCTCCATTATTTTGTCAGTCTTTATATCAGTACCACACTGACTTGAGTATCGTTATCTTTACAGTACATCTAGTGATTCCTTTATCAAGCTTCGATCACCTTTCAACTTCTACCACAGAATCCTGCTGGTATTATGGTTGGGATTACATGGAATCCACAGATCAATATAAAGAAAACTGACATCTTAAAAATAACGAGTCTTCCAACTCATAAACAGCATCAATTTTCAATTATTTGTTGTTGCTGGGTGTTGCCTAGTTAGCTGTGACTCATAGTGGCCCTGTGTATAATGAAATGAAACACTACCCAGTCCTGGGCCGTTCTCTTAGTCATTGCAATGTTTGAATCCACTGGTGGAGCCACTGTGTCAGTCTGTCTCATCGACGATTTCCCTCTTTTTCGCTGACCCTGTACCAGTGTGATGTCCTTGCTTAGTTATTAGTCCCTCCTGATAACAAATCCAAAGTACACGCGACAAAGCCTTGCTGTCCTTGTTTCTAAGGAGCATTTGGCTGTACTTCTTTTAAAACAGACTTGTTCATCCTTCTGGCAGTCCATGGTATATTCGACATTCTTCCCTGATACCACAATTTAACAGCATCAACTCTTCTTTGGTCTTCCTTATTCACTGTCCTGCTTTTGTAGGCATATGAGAAAACTGAAAACACTGTGGCTTGCATCAGGCATGGCTTAGTCCTCACAGTGACAGCTTTGCTTTTTAACACTCGAAGGAGATTTTTTTTTTTTTGCTGCAGATTTATGTGGTTCAATGTGGCATTTGATTTCTTGACTGCTGCTTTCATAGGCATTTATTGTTGATTCCAGAAAGATGAAATCCTTGACCGCTTAGATCTCAATAGTTAGGTATTCTTTAATTTCTCTTAGCAATGGTTTTTAGTTTTTAGTGTACAGGTCCTCTACATCCTTTGTCAGATTTATTCCTATATATTTTATGGTTTTGGTGTTATTATAAATTGAATTGATTTTCATTTTATTTTCTAATTGTGTGTTGCTGGTATATAAAAAAACAACTTTTATGTATTACCAACGTATTTTGCCACATTTCTTATTTCACTTTTAAGTTTTAGTCGTTGTTTTGTAGATTCCTTAGAATTTTCTGGAAACCCTGGTGGCATAGTAGTTAAGTGTTACAGTCCCTGATCAAAAGGTTGGCAGTTTGAATCCACCAGGTGCTCCTTGGAAACTCTGTGGGGCAGTTTTATTCTGTCCTATAAGGTTGCTATGAGTCAGAATCAACTTGATGGTAGTTGATTTGGTTTTTTTGGGTAGAATTTTCTATGTAAGTAATCATACCATCTGAAACAGGCTCTGTTTTTCCTCTTTTCTGATTCTTATTCCTTGTGTGTGTTTGCGTGTGTGTGTACATGTGTTTTAATTGAGCTTTTGCAATGGTTAGAAATGGAGGGAGAAGACGTTATCAACTTGTTATCAACCTAATGGGAAAAACACCCATTCTGTCATCATAAATTATGATTCTAGGTTTTCTTGTGGATGCCCTATTAACAAATTGAAGAAGTTTTCTTCTATTCCTGGTTTACTGAGAGTTTATAGCAGGAACAGTTGTTAACTTTTACCTAATACTTTTTCTGCACATATTGAAATAGCCATATGCTCTTCCACTGTTATTCTATTAGAATAGGTCTGCTTTACATTTCTTATCTGCTAATTCCAATATCTGGGGAGCTTTAGGATTGATCTTCATTGATTGTCTTTGTATCTGAGGTAGAGTCACAAATACTGGTTCTTCATGTGTTGAATAATTTTGGGTTGTTCTCTACACTTTGTAAATTTTATATCATGGGTTCTTATGAGTGTGTCACAGTCCTCTGAAGAAGTGTATATTTTCCTTTGGTGTATAATTAACTTAGTTAGACTTGGAATGCAAATTATGTCTCTCAGTTGGCTGCTCTTCTCTCTCACATTAGTTATTGTTTCTTTAATTTGACTGCTAGGCATGGTTCAAGGGTCATCCAAAGTCTCAGGTAATTTTTAACTCAAATTTTATGACTCACCTTCTCCAGCTCATGGCTTTTAGCCTCCTGCCTCACCTTCCAGTGACTGTGGTTGTCCCAAATGCTGTCTTCTATTTGAAGTGATTGAAGCAATTTTGTTTATCTTTTATCATCAATCTCCCATGCTAGATTAGAAGTTATAATTTTTATTAGTCTGCTACTGACTCTAGATGTTCTAATAATCTTTATTAATTAAATTTAAAGTTAATATTTTTAGCTGAGATTCTGCCATAGTAACAGTGGCCTCTAGGGTAGAAGGATGACCACTTTGAGGAGAGCTGATTTTTCTTTCTTTGGATCTTCCTTGGGTTTTTTGATGAGGGCTAAGTGAGGCTTTCCAACCTCTGGTTTATAACAGTGCTACTGAGAAATTCCCAGACACAGCCATTGGAACTGAAAGTTAGTGCGTGCCTCATTCCACATAAGAGAGACTAGCTCTCTCCGGAGGCCCCAAATGACTAGAGTGATCTGGCATTCAGGGATTAATCTGGGACTATGCTGGTCTTCCAAACTAAAGAAAGGAAGCCAGATGCAGCAATCCAAGGTCAACCTACCTTCCTTTCCTTTCAGCCTTTGAATCTGAAGGACAGTACCCATGGCTGTTTGCCCACAGGCTGTGAGAATGACAACAGATCATAAAAGAGCATAGTCTGCCAGGCCTAGAACCTGAGTCTATTTTTCTGTGCCATTCACCGGAAACACAAGAATAGATGGATATTGAACAGTTGAGGGGATGTGTGCTCTGCAGCCTGTCCCCGAATTCATAGTCTCTTTGCAGCACAAACTTCTGTTCTCATTTCTATTTGTCTTCCTGTCTTACCACTGGCACTTGAAGGCATGAAACTGTCCTCTTCTTTCAGTGTTTTGAGATCATTCTCTAACAAACCCACATCCTCCTATCTGAGTGTTTGGCTAGACGTCTTCACTAATTTGTTTCTGCACGCACATCAACCAACCTTTCCAGTGTGTGATCAAACTGAACTGAAAATCAGGGATGTCACCTGGTACCATACATCCCACTTTGTGTACATGCACCAGCACAGTGGAGACACTAGAGGTCATAGTTGCATTTGAGATCTCCCAGTGGGAGCTAACCTCAATTACAATTTACACGAACTAGACCTTCTAAAGAAACCCTCGTGGTGTAGCAGGTTATATAGTAGCATAGCTAACCAAATGGTTGGAAGTTCCAATCCGCCAGGCACTCCTTGGAAACTCCATGGGGCAGTTCTACTCTGACCTCTAGGGTCCCTATTAGTCAGACCTGACTCGGCAGCACTGGGTTTAGACCTTCTAAAGAAGGAGTGTGTGCAGAGATTTGCTGAAAGCAAAAGAACACAGTACACAGAATTATTTTAGTCTTTCCAGTGTGAAGATTCCTTTAGCTTCAAATAAAAAGAAGTACTGGCAGGACTGGATCTGGTCCAGAATGCCCGTAGTGAGCAAATCCCTGAGCCCAGCCAGTAGTCAGAAGTTCTCTGGCTCATGGGATTATGGATCTGGTCCAGGGTCCCTGATCACTCAAAGGTCCCTGATCACCACCTTCAGCAAGGAAAGAAGCGCAACTCCTGTCTGGGAAGAACAAGGCCATAGCCCAAGCTATGTCCTGGCCTAAGATGTTAATATAATTTGTATTCTGAAGGGCTTTTCTGCTCTGTCCTATAGAGTTGCTATGAGTCAGAATCAACTAGATGGCAGTGGGTTTGGTTTTTTTGTTTGTTTGTTCTAGTAGTCTGAGATATTTTAGTGTTACTCAAAGCCTGTAAAGTGCAGAGAGGAGCCCCAGAATCTGTCACAGAATATGGCACGGGGCTTCATCTACTAGACTTCAAGACTCAGACTGATACGATTACTAAACATCTTAACCAAGATTTTATAGAGGAATCCTGATCAGAAGAGGGAAAACATAGAAGAGAACTCCCAGTTCTCATAGAATCCAACTTTCTGGAATGATCAAGGCTGGATGAAGCCACAAAACTATTTCCCTGGCAAAATCTTTAAACTTTAAGTCCAAAATATCCCTTAAAGCCTCCTTTAAAACAAACAATAGTAAAAATTGTCTGCCTTGAGTATTTTATTCTTTTTTACGAACTTGCTATTTGTGATAAAATACACAACAGCAACTGCAAGTATTTTGTAAAAACTTAGAGGGCAGTGATTTTAAATTAATGAAGGAGAAACAAAAAGAAATTAACAATGCCTGTACAGCTTGAAGAGTGTAAGCTGTCTGGCAGGACTGGATAAGTGGAAATAGACCAAATGAAGATAATAGATTATTCTGCAGCAGTCTGTGTTTCTTGTTCTTCTTTCTCTCCATTGTAGTTAAATATTTCCTCTCTTGGGAAAAAAGTAACAGACTCTTTATACCTTTATCTTAGTGATAATTTACAAAACTTGAACAATAATACTGCCTGTATTGTGTGACATATACTGTAACATCCAAGCATTCAAAGTTGGCTGAGGAATCAAAATATGAGAATAATCTGCTGGAATGCAATAAATTACCTAACGACCCTTCCAGTCATAGCCTTTGTAACTCCTATCAAATGACTGGGTAAAATTATGCAAACAAGGTGCTTGTGGCCCATCAAAGGGATTGAATATCTTTCTGATAATGTAAATAAGGTGTATAGCACCCTTGTGGGGTGGGATCTTGTGAATAATATGAAGGAACCCTAAAGAGGGGACTGCTTATTTTTGCCATTCCACTAGGCTTAAAATGAGCCATCCCAGAGACAGGGAAGATATCACTACCACCAAGAAAGAAGTGACAGGGGTAAAATGCATCCTTTGGGCCCAGGATCTCTGTGCTGAGAAACCCCTGGAACCAAGAGACAGAGAGAGAGAGCTATAAAACCAGAGGCAGAAAGAAGCAGCAGAGAAACAGCAGCAGAAGAAGTAGGAGACAGCACACTGGGCTTCCCAACCCATGAAGCAAGGAGATTGAGTACCTTCCAGAAAAAGGCCTGCTGGCAGAGTAGGATGCCTCCAAGAACTTGGTAGAGCTAGGTTTGCCATTTCCACAAAACCAGAGCTGAGAACCTTCGGGCAGAGCACAAATGGTGAAGTAGAGTACCCCTTGATACTTATGTCAGAACTAAGATCTCTATTAATACTTGTCTGATCAGGACAGAGGTCAGGCCAAGGACCAGAGAGAGACCTCCCTGTGGATACAGCTGAGAAGAGGCTGTCCTGATAGAAGAGATGTATCCTAAGTGTTCTCAAACCTGAATTTGTGGTACAGAGGTTAAGTGTTTGACTGCTGCTGAAAGGTTGGTGTGTGAACCCACCAGCAAAAGACTCCATGAAGATGAAAGCCTCAGAAACCCTATGGGGAAGTTCTGCTCTGTTCTGCAGGATCAGCATCAACTCAGAGGAAATAGGTTGAGTTATGGTTTACTTCCTTAATAAACCCCATAACTGTGAGTTCTTTAAATTACTGAAACTAGCACAGAAGTAGTGTGCCCTGGGAGGGACAGTTAGTGTTAGAATTAGTAGAAATGTTTAAAAGAGGGGATGTGTCTGACCTCCCTTCACGGGAATCACTTTTGGCCTATTGATCTTGATTCTGTTTTCGCTTTCACAAGGTCAGGAGGTCAGTAGCCCATGCCATACCATTCTTACAGCTATTGCAATTTAGTGTGAACATCTGAAGGCTGCTGCTTAAATTTTACAAATAGTTCCTGTGTGACTTAACTATCATTACAATGTTTGTCCTAAAATTATCAAGATATCCAGATAAACTCACTTTATCAGTAAGAATGTTTTCAGCAAGGTGTAGGCCAAGTCATTTGAGTAGGGGAGGTAGAAGGTGGGAGTAGGTAAAGGGAAGGGTAATTGGTCTCTAGAAAGCCAGAAGACCAGCCAAATCACTCTGTCTCAGTGGTGGGCTGCAACCAACAAGATCTAACTGTGTGCATCTCTTTCCAGCTCCTCATTCAGTGATGGCATGTAGGTAGCTTGAAATCAACAATCATGAGAGTATTTACACCACAGAAGTCAGCAAATGCTATAACACAGATCAGAGCTTTATGTTCCTGGAGAGTCAGTTGTTAACATTTACCAACACAACACTGCCCTGCCTTCAGACTCATCACCCCCAACACAATCCAGGTCTGATACATCTATTCACTGTCCCTGGAATGATTTTATAAACACAAATCTGACAAAATGACCTTCTGACTCAATGACCATTAAGATAAAGTCCCAGCTCCTTGGTGTGGCATTAAAGGTGTGTCTTCCTATAGCTCCTAGCCCTATCTCCAGATGCCTCGTAAACTCCAGCCATCCTGAATAATAAAACTTTTTACGTGTTGTAGACAATTCTTTTGTTCCACTTAATTTTCTGTGCTGAGTCTTTTTTCTTTGTGTGTTTTCTTTTTATCTTTTTCTTTGTTGGTGGGTTTTACTTGCTGAGACTTCATATTTCTTTATTTTGATGTGTAGGATTGATCATTTCCTTTGTTGTTATCTTAATATTTACCCTTGTTTTTCTAAATTTAAACCAGTCTTTAATTTCTTTATATGGCCTTGACTTTCTTTTCATATGAAAGATCTATGACTACATTCAAATCTCTTTTTTGTCATGTGTGTATACTGGTATCTCTGTTTTCCAATTTTCAGTGTTTTGACTTGATTTATTTTCATGTTTTCCCTATTTGGGTTGATATCCAGTTGCTCTGTTCTGTGTTCTAGTCTTGGGTTATTACCAGATGTTAGTGATTGTCTAACCAAAGGACGCCCTTCAATACTTCTTCTAATTGTGGTTTGGTTTTTGCAAATTCCCTAAACTTCTTTTTATCTGGAAATGTCCTAATTTCAACAGATACTTGAGAGACAATTTTTCTGGGTATATAATTTTGACTGACAATTATTTTCTTGCAAGACTTTATGTATGTCATCTCATTGCATTCTTGCCTGTGTGGTTTCTGTCGAGTAGTCTGAGCTTAGTCTTATTGACTGAACTTTTTTAGTGTTTGCTACCCCTAACTAGTTTTAAAATAGTCTCCTTATCTTTAGTTTTGGAAAGTTTGATTGTAATATGCCTTGGTGTCTTTCTTTGGGGATCTACCTTGTGTGGAGTTCTTTGACTGTCATGGATAGATTTCTTCTCATCTTTCATGATATTAAGGATGGTTTGTGCCAAAAAATTTTTCTACAATTCTCTCTATATTTTCTGTTATCCGCCTGGTTTTGGTACTCCAATTACTTGTAGATTATTCTTCTTCATAGAATCTCACATAATTCTTAGCATTCCTTCTTTTTTTTTTTAATTCTTTCATCTGATTTTTCCTCAAATATGTTAGTACCATGTGTCTTATCTTCAGTCTCACTAATTTGGTCTTCCATTGCCTCAGTTCTGCTCCTTTGACTTTCTGTTCACTTGTCTAATTCTATAATTTAATTATTAATTTTCTGAAATTCTAATTCTCTTTGTATTCTTTCTCATAGCCTATACAACTTGTCATTATGTGCTGCTGCATTTTACCTCATTTCCTCTTGATCTCTTGAAGAGGTCTAAATATTAGCACCTTGTATCCTACCTCTGATAATTCTAGAAAGTTCTCTTTATCTGGAAATTTTTTCATTGTTCTGGGAGCTTTCTGGATTATGGTCTGCCTGTTTAAGTAATTTGACACTGACTGTTGTCTCTGAGCCATCAGTACGTTGTTGTATTTATTTAATGTTTGCCTACTATGTTTTAGCTTCTTATTTTATTTTAAATGTCCAGATAGGCTGGCCATGTTTAGTTATAGGTGCCTTTGAAGCTCTAATGTCTGGTCACCAGGTGGCTAGAGCTGTTACTAGACATGCCACCCCAAAAGTCTATTTACTACTCAGTTCAGATGTTCAGGTGGTCAATTATCAAGCATGTGGTGTAGGCTATCCCGTACTGTCCTAGATGGGCAGGGGTGATTGCTACAGGCACAGTTATCCAGCTGGAAGCTCTGAGAAAGGCAGGAGGCTAACAGCTATCCCTGAATGCCTTAAGGATGGCATGTCCCCTTATGTCTGAATCTAGATGAAGGAACTATTTCTGCCCTGAATTTCCCACTCAGGGGAGTTGAGAGATTTTGTTTCCCCATTCTCCCAGTTTCTTAAATTCTTCCCAGTCAAAGTCCCAGAGAATGGCTCAGTGCAGGCTTAAGGAGTCTTACTTCCCACTCTGTTAATGACATCAGACTCCAAAGCCAGGCACAGTGCAGAGAAGGGAGGGGAAAACATTGGCAGAAAGGAGAGAGGTTAGTACCAAAGGAAAAATTTAGATGTGTGTAGTTCATTAGAAGCAAACTGCTTCACTTTTGGCCATTCAGTGCTGTTTTTCACTGGTTCTGGAGGTGCCAGTGGATTCTCCAGTCAGTTTTTCTTGCAGAGGAAGATATCCTCCAACTGTCACCCTTCTTTTCACTACATTAGCTGTAGCCAATTCCTGGTTGGTCAAGCTTGGCCACTCCCAGGTACTTCTGGGCCTACTGTCACTTTTCCATTGCTCAGTACAACTTCTCAGCTTTCCTTTTGATGTTTAGGGCTCCTAGGATGTCATATGTAATCACTTCATTTGTTCTTTTGAGTCTTTATTGTTAGAGGGATCACAGGAAGCATCTGACTACTCCACTATCTTGGCCCTGCCCCTACTAAATTCATGAAAGATGAGGTCTGGAAGGAAGGCTGCAGGCAGACACTATGCGACCTCACAAGCCGTACTGAGGTTTATTCTTTCTGAATATTAAGACTTAAAAAAAAAAAATCTATAGCATCAGGTTCTACTTGTGGCTTAGGTTGTTTAGGACCAAGCATCCTGCTGTGAATAACTAGAAAAGCTAGACAAAATGTATTTCTAAAAACTCTGAAGACATCAGAGAATGCAAAAGACCATGAGAACTGCAAGGGCCCACAGTGGTACAGCCCAGCATTGGGACCCTTTATAACTTGAGAAGTTGCTAATTTCAAAGACTGTAGCCCAGTTTTCTATGTACTCTTGAGGCTGATGGGGGAGGGGGAATAGAATGTGTGCTTCACATCCCTGATCAACACGCCAGGATTTGGATGGTATCCTGGAGCCAAATGAGGGAACCAGAAATCTAGCTGCCCTCACAGGAACTGAAGCCCAACTGAATCACCTCCAGCCCCATTTAGATGATGGTCACCCATGGATGTAGCACTCCAGGCCCAGCTACCTCGCAGAAGCAAAAGTAAACCATCTCTGGAGGAAGACTACATCATGTGAAGTCTCAAAGGAGCACTACAGTTGCCAAGATACAGTGACTGGCAGTCAGTGGGAAATAATGAGGCATACTCAAGACAATCTGTGTTTAGAGAAACACGGACAATAGCAACAGACCTGGCTGGAATTCAGACAGTGAAGTTATCAGATACAGCTTTACAGACTCTACATTCAAGGAATTTAAAGACAAGATGAAAATGTTGGGCAAAGAGAGAACTAGAGAGTATACCAAAAAAAAAGAAAAAAAGGAACTGAAAGAAAATCCTAGAACTGAAAGATGCAATTGACAAAAATGGAGACTATTGAACACTTCCTGTGGGGCGGGCTTTGTGCTTAACACTTAACAGGCACCAGCTCAATAGAAGCTCACACGTGTCGGGTGTGTATCTCATCCACTTTACAAAGGCAACTGGGGAGTCTTGAAGCCACAGAATCAGGCGGTGGTAGCATGGCAGACTGTTTCCCTAGATGAAACTGTCTTCTGCTGGGGTCTATGGTAGCTTTTAGGACATTGACTTAGACTGGTTTTAATAGGGTTTTTTGTTTAGCCTTGCAAAAGTCCCCGTAAGTAAGACCATGCTTAGGTTGATTATTGGGTAATCCACCCTTGCTTGTATCAGAATGAAGCCCCTCAGTCTCATTTTGCCAAGTCATTTGCCAAAGCTTTAAGGTCCTTTTTTGAGAAAATGCCAATTTTAAGACTAAGGAGAGCTTCAGAAAGTAACATGAGAAGTAGCATGGAAAAGACAAATTGATATTTTCCTGAGACTATAACACAAAAGACATGGAGATGGTTTCCCAGTACCCCTCAGAAAGGAATACTTTACTGGAGGTGGGTGGACCGTGGCCCACAGACCAGCCCTACCCACCACCTAAGTTTGTAAATGAAGTCATATTGGAGCTCCGTCACACTTTTGTATTTCTGTATTGTCCCCGGCTGCTATCACCCTTCAACAGCCAAACTGAGTCATCATGGCAGAGATTTCATGGCCTGCAGAACCCAAAATATTTGCTATCCAGCGCTTGACAGAGAGTTTGCCAGTCCCTGGTCTAGAGTCCAGCAAAGACATGTCCTTTGAAAAACAAAACACGGTAACATGAAAGTGTTTAAGGGGGTAGTTTCCGCTGATTTTTTTTTAATGTAACAACAGCTGAGGGGGAGAGGGGTGTCCACCAGCAGAGTGGGAGAGGGGTGTCCACCAGCTGAGTGGGAGAGGGGTGTCCACCAGCTGAGTGGGAGAGGGGTGTCCACCAGCAGAGTGGGAGAGGGGTGTCCACCAGCGGAGTGGGAGAGGGGTGTCCACCAGCGGAGTGGGAGAGGGGTGCTTTGTTTCCATTGTGCTCTTCTTCCTAGGAACTCACCAATGAAGAAACAGAAATATCAATTTGGGGGAAATTGCTCCAGGGGAAAGGGAGGGAATCAGTTACGCCACAGCTGTTGCGCCACCCAGCTGGGTTTAAAGTGACAACCGTGAAGGTTTCTGTTTTGGAAATGGACATTCCCGTTTCTCAGAACAGCACAGGGTGTCAGCGTCCCCACATGGGTGAGCAACCACTTTCTTTATGAGCAGCTTACCTGGGGACAACATGGCAGTCTCTGCCTCACTGTGGCCACAAGATGGAAATCTGCAGGTGTCCCCTCAGCCACCTAATCTTTCTAATCCTTCTGTTCTGTTCAGAGGCTACTGGCAGTCCTACTCAGGAAAAAACCTGCAAGATGCAAACCTTCAGGTGAGATTGACCCCAAGGAGGTGGGGATGGGTATACAGAGAACGAGGACCTGCATAGCTGTCCCGAAGTCACCGAGCTCTGTAGGTTTTGAGACTTGAGTCTGAGCTGGAAATGTGGGGGAAGGGAGGCTGAAATTTTAGGAAGAGGCTGCCACATACGTGGTCTCCAGGGCTTGTCTTTGAAAATATCCAGGCCACATAAAACTTAGCAGAAGCTTAACTACTCTACAAAGAATGCTGGTAACTCAGCAAGTAGTTGGCACATGCCAGGGCATCATGTTGGAACCAGGTCTTACCTAGATATACTGAATCAGGATCTACAATTTAACAAGATTCCTAGTGGATTCTTAAGTATAAAAAATTTTCTGAACCACAGCTCTTCCAGTGGTTCTCAGAACTGGTCCCTCACCAGCAGCAATAGCGTCACCTGGGAATCTGTTAGAAATGCAAATTCTCAGCAGGGATTTGAACCTGAACCCTACAGAAGCCTTGCTTGGGATCTTGGTTGGGCAGAGTGAGCTGGGCACAGGAACAGAGAGAGATACATGAGGCAGGCACGCAACTGTCTGCAGGCCAATGTGCAGGACAGGTTTCTAGGCAACAGCCATCTGAAATGTTGACACAGTGGAGGATTCCACTTGTGACCCTAATACTTCACAGCACGTTTTCTCCTTTTCAAAATGGGTGATGGAGGGCTTGAAAGAGATTAAGAACCATAATGAGACTCTAAGTAACGTGTAAGTTTTTTTTAACTGTACCACTTACACTAGTCTCTTTCCAAAGGGTGTGGGAACTACATGGTTCTCACACTCTTGGTCTCCCTCATTTTTTGTTTGTTTGTTTGTTGTTCTCTTGGAGGTGGCCTTCATCCTGGTGCTTGTGGTCTGCAATTTTCTTGCGTGCTTGCTCCTTATCTTAGTCAGAGTAAACTTGGCAAGCCAGCTCCACTAGCTGAGAGATTTTTATATAAGCTTTTTGCATGTTACAAACATAAGAATTAGAGCCCAAATGTCCAACATGCGTATCTTCAGTCTAGTAATTGTCTTCTGATGTATACTTATCTGACCATCTGCAGGGTACGTGTCTGGAGGCACTGCTACATGACCCTTAAAAAAATGATACATAAGCTCTAAAGTAAAAATTGCCTTTCAGAACCCCATAAAGACAGCCTGCGTTACTGTTGGACTCCCTGTTGGTATCACTTCCTAGTAAACTTTCTCTCCCCGACTTTGAGTACATTTCATTGGCTCAGCTGCTCCAGCTCATGGACTGTAACTGGGCACCATGTTCAGCTAGGGCTTTGGGTTCCCCGTCTTTGAAATGCAGTTGGTGATAATCTCCTGACTGCCTCACAGAACTGTTATGAAGACTAAATATGCGAGTAATAGCATAGGAGCATTTTCAGTGAACTGAAAAGTGTCTGAAAACTACTGTGATTTTTAAAATTGAGCCAAAGTCCTGGTCAGGTGTCAGCAACGTTGATGTAGAAATGACAGGTTGTGACACCGATAAAAAAGAGAGCTCTGGCTTTGTGCCCTCCCTACCAACGACAGCCTGAAAGTGGAGTTGTGTTCCAGATGTTTAACAAAGTGAGTGATTTTACCCTCTTTTTCTGTATTTCTCTGCCTGAAACTGCAGGCAGAGTCTCCTGGGAAACTGCTGCTTCATCTGCTACCTCTTATCACTTGGGAGCTCATGGAGGTAACCCTGGAGGTCTGTCCATCCCCCTCCAATTTTTCTGCCAATTATTTATCGGCAGAAATAATACCAAACCTATTGCCTTCTGATGAGATTTCCACTTCCAACAATCCCATGTGCTCCTCTCTCCTCACCAAAACAATACATTGCCATCAAGTCAACCCTATAGGACAGAGTAGAACTGTCCATAGAGTTTCCAATGAGCACCTGGCAGATTCAAACTGCCAACCCTTAGGTTAACAGCCATAAGCACTTAACCCCTACACCACCAGGTTTCCTCATATCCCAGAGTTTCTTTAATTCTCTGAGACTGAATCTCAGCCGGGAACTAAGAATAACTTCAAAAGATTAAATATTCACATGAGCACAGCACTTTAAGAACCCTAGGGGGTACAAAGAATTTGCACACGATTGCTAACCTAATGTGCTGTAATACAGTTGATTCCTTCTCATGGCCAGCCTATGTATTATAGAGTAAAATTGTTTGATAGGGTTTTCTTTGTTGTAATCTTTACAGAAATAGATCACCAGGCCTTTCTTCTGTGGCTCCAGTGGGTGGGGTCAAACTGCCAATCTTTAGGTTAGTAGTTGAGAGCAAAGTGTTTGTGCCGCCCTTGGACTTGTGATGATCCAAATGCTTAATGCACTCAGGCGCTTACCGAAAGTTTGGAGGTCACAGTTCACCCAGAGGCCCTTTGGGAGAAAGACCTGGTGAGATATCTGAAAATTCAGCCATCAAAACCCTGTGGAATTCAGTCCTACTCTCACATACGAGGTCAATATTAGTGGGAATCAGTGTGAGGCCAAGTGGTAGACAGACAGTGTATATACTAACCTAAAGATTGGAGGTTCTAATCCACTCACTGGTGCTATAGAAGAAAGACCTGATGATCCGTTTCTGTAAAGATTACAGGGAAGAAATCTGAGGGAGCAGCTCTACTCTGCAGTAGATGAGGTCACATGAGCTGTAATCAACAGATGGTGATGGATTTGGGGTTTGGGAAAGCACTTCACAGATTGCTAGACCACCCCTCAGAGGTTTCAAGGGATGTACAAAGCAAGCCAGTGAGGTGGTGTTATTAGCCCCACTGCCCAGATGAGGAGAGTCAAGCTTCAATTGGAGGGTGCACCTTCTGGCTGGAGGTGCCATGTCTCACAACTGCAACCTTGGAGTCAGAAGGCCCTTCCCCAAGGAGTAAGGACTGGAAACCAGACGCTGGCCACCATGTGAGCTGGACAGGAAGCCACTCATCGTGAGCCAGCAGCTGCGCTGTGACAGATGCCCCTACGGCACCCACAGGCTGGCCAAGAAAAGACTCTGATGACAGGTCTCACAGTGCAAGGCTCCAAGAGAGTTAGCTGCAAAGTTCACTGTCACTTCAAATCGTTTGTAGCTCTTGCATCAATTTTGACTCACAGTGATCCTTTAGGACACAGGAGAATGGTCCCGTGGGGTTTCCATGGCTGCAATCACTATGGTGGCACTACCACACGTTTCTCCTGTGGAGCTGATGGTGGATTTGAACTACTAAATTTCTGGTGAACAGCCAAGCACTTAACTACAGCACCACCAGGGCTTCTCACTGTCCCTCACAACTTCTAAAGCTGTGCTATGGTAGCCACTTGTCTTAAGTGGCTATGTAAATTATCATTCAAATTCATTAACAAAAATAAAATAAAAAATTCAGATCCTGATCTCTCCACATTTCAGGAGCTCAGCAGTGATGGAGGGCTAATGGCTACCGTGGTGACAGGTCAGCTGACATGCACGGCTGTCGTCACACAAAGCAGCAGTGCACAGCCCTGTTCTAGAGTAAGATTTCTGGAAACAGAAGGTGTCTGCTCTGGAAATCTGAAATGAGGACCAAAGCAAGGGGACAAGAGGAGGATGAGTTCATTTCTTACTTGTACCGGGAGCTGGGCCTGTCTCTTAACCGGTCTCGACCTCCGTTTCCTCACACAGGACGTGAGTGTGTTGCTGACCACACTCCTGGCAGAGTTGGATGCCAAGTCAATGAGCTTTGTGTGAATCACAAGGGTGCTGAGCGCAGGGCCAGGCATGCAGTGGCTGTCCCCACACCTGGATCTGTGTCCTTTTGTTTTTTAGGATCTGGGATATCAACCAGAAGGTCTTCTACCTGCGAAATAACCAACTAGTTGCTGGATACTTGCAAGCACCAAATGCTAAATTAGAAGGTGAGTGGCTGCCAGGAAAGCTGGTATTGCATGAGCAGTGGGTCTCTTTGCCCCGGGGCCTGCAGCATTGTAGCCTGCCCCACAAGACCTAGATGCAATTTTACAGCCACCCTGGTGGTGTAGTGGTTAAGTGCTACATCTGCTAACGAAAACGTCAGCAATTTGAATCTGTCAGGCCTTCCTTGGGAACTCTATAGGACAGTTCTACTCTGTCCTGTGGGGTTGCTATGAATTAGAATCAACTCAGTGGCACTGGGTTTGGTTTGGTTTGCTTTGGTTTGGTTTGATTGGATGCTTGTACTTAGTTTAGAGTCTAGCTGTTGGAGGGTATATGTGAGCACATTCTCAAGAGGACAGTCCAGGGTGAAGTCTACATCAGGGTCACAGCTAGGAGAGGCCAGAAACCAGAAGGTAAAGATTTACCCTTCCCTTCCTCCTGTGCCTATTAAACCCTCATGTTCTTGTTTGATCCAAACTCTAAACTCTATCCAAATGAATACACCATACACCCGGCTGGGTTATGTTACTTATTTATGGATGCCACACCCAGACATGATCTGGGCCATACTCTAAACAAGTTGACTGGAGTTGGACAGGCCTGACCCATTCCATTCCTCATTGTCTGTTTAGTAAAATGTGGCCAGTTGGGTGACGTGATTTGAGTTTCCTGCAGCCCTGGCATTCTACGAGATTGCCACCTCCCCTGTGGCTAGCTTAGTCATGGGCACTGACATTCTGTTCCTCTCCCATCCTTCCCTACCCCCTGGCTGTCATCCCCTGAGTACCTTCTAAAAGAGCAAGACCTTCTTGTAATTCTCCTACAAAATGCTCTGAAGCGAAGAAGCTAAGCATTTTCTGCCAGATGACGGCATGGAGACCACTGAGGGAGGGAGGTGGGCTCAAAGTCACCCAGGCTTCTGAGGACCAAGCCCTGAGACCCAACTCATGACTGAATGTTGTTTTCTCTGCCCCAAGCACAGCACACCTGTTGACCTGCAGAACAGGGATCCTGGAAAGTAAGGAAAGGACAGAATCGTATGCGACAGAATCTAGGAGACAGCATTTGAGGAATAAGTAGATCATGTGCTTGGTTTGATCTCCATTCTGGATGTAGACCAGGAAGATAGAGCCTTGCTGCCTTCAAACATTAGGGTTTTACATGGGCAGACACGAAAGCAACCCAAGGAGGGTCCATGTCCACTCTCTATTGACATGTCTGCTTTCTCTTCCATCGTACAACCTGACCATCACCTCCGCGTTTCCCCAGAGAAAATGAATGTGATGCTCACTGAGACTCCTGGTGGTAGGTTCCTGGGTATCCAAAAAGGGACACTGTGGCTGGCCTGTGTCAAATCTGGTGATAAGTGCACACTTCATTTGGAGGTAAGGATCTGTTTCAGATGTGGGACCACCACAAAAACCCAGTGACTTAAAACAGCTGCAGTTAATTTTTCTTGTGATTCGGTGGGTGGACTGTGATCAACCAGGCAGTGGCGTTTCACCTGGTGGAGCTGGGGTCACTCCTGTGGCTGCATCGATCAGGCTCTTGGCTGGGGCTGTGACATCCAGGATGCCTTCTCATCCTCCAGGCTCTCTGCGCATGCGGGCACAGCCTGTCTTCATTCAGTAGTCAGCCTGAGTGTCCTTAGAGCATGGTAGCAACCCAAAAGTATAAGCCTCCACCTGCAAGTGTTTGTTAAACCTCTGTGTGATCACACTGCTAATGTCCTCTGTCCAGAGTCCACCCAGTGACTAAGTCTGAATCAGTAGGAGAGAGGACTATGCAGGATGTAAACACTGAGAGCCTTGGATCTACTGTGGCCACAAATCTAACAGTCTATCATGAGCGCTAGGCTCTTCCATCCCATGCCCTACTAGTGGCCGCTGAGCTCTGGGAAATGATGACTTTGTCTCAGGGGCTTTTTGGACAAAATGTTAACCCGAAGTTGAGTGCCCATAATGGTGGCACTGTCACATCCCTCCACCAGTGGACAGAGCACTCAGCTTGCTCTGTGTGGAAGAAGGATGGCCAATGACTTGGGAGTGACACATGGAACGAGCTGCAACAGTACCCACTTCCTCCCTCTACCCACTGTCCTCTGAGACTGAGACCCTGACAGAGCAGCAGTTTCCTGGGGCCTTGGCCTCTGATGCTAGTGTCATGTGTCTACCGGACTGATTGGCCCATGGCCACGGTGGCCGGACTTCCAAAGTCAAGATGTGGCAATGGACAGCTCTTCATGTCATTGCTGTTGTGGATTCTGGGCACAGAGGTCTCCTGTCGGTGGCCTTGAGGCCAGCGCTTCTCCTGTAGCCAGAGGGCCATGCTGTAGGTGGAGCAGATAGGCCTTCCCAGGTCCCCAACTCTCACCTGCCATTTTCTTGGCTTCCAGGAAGTTAACATCTCTGCCCTGAGCAAGAACAAGGAAGAGGCCAAGCGCTTCACCTTCATCTACTCAAAGAATGGCCCCACCTCCAGGTTCGAGTCGGCTGCCCATCTTGGCTGGTTCCTCTGCACAGAGGCTGAAGGGGATGGGCCTGTCAGTCTGACGAACCAGCCAAGAGATGCCACCAAGGTCACCCAGTTCTATTTTCAAGTAGAAGAATAGCTCTGCCCACACCTCCCCTTCACTCCGTTTCTGGCTCCTGTATGACTCTGAGAAATACCTCCCCGTCCCTGCTTGGGACCCCCCCAGCTGTAGTTGAGTGGGATCTCACTGTAGAATGAGATACAGAGCCTTGGTAACTGACTCCATTCCCAGCCTCCTTAGCTAACTCCTTCTCCGTGCTTCCTCTAGAACATTCTTTCTAAAATGTAACCAAAACCTAACACCCCTGTGTCAAAGTCCTTCCGTGTTACCTGTTCCTCCAGGATAAAACTCACTTCTCCACCAGAGCCCCATCCCCTTGTCCAGTCGGGCGATTCTCTGCTCATCTCCTCAACAGCTGCTACTCACCCACCTCATCTCCACACCCCAGAACCATTTTGCTGTCCTCAGGTCCCCACCAAGTGGCTCCCCGACCCTGTTCTGCAGATTGGTGCTAGTCCATGATGAAGTTTTTAAGGCTCTGCGGCAAAATAGGAAAGCGGGATTTGGTGGTCATTTTTATGCAGCCATGTTACTCCCCATGAAGAAGATTTGTTGTTTGGGGATTATGTCCTTTTTGAAAAGACATGGTAACAGAGAATTAATAGGGTCTTTCATTTCTGAAGTAATGTCAATGGCAGATGGTAGCATCTGTTCTGTTTTCTCTTGTTTTGTAATGTCACATGTGTGAAAATTAAAAGTAGGTATACTGGCCTCCTGCTTTTCTTTTTTTTTTTCCCTGAAACACTTTTGTAAGTCTGGGCCTTGCCACCTGAACCCTGAGCACCAACATATCTCGGGGCCTTTTCAGCTGCCCAGAATGCCTTCTTCTCCTCACATCTGTCCACCAACACTTCACCAGCTTCCCAGGCCCAGCCCACACGCGGCTCTCCAGTACCCTTTTTCTGAAGTCCCAGGAGGAACGAGCTGCTCCTTGACCATTTTAGCACTTCTGAGACTTGCATAAAAGGGGGCTGTGCCTCTGTTTCCCCTTCAAACCCAGTTCCGGAGGACAGCAGTGAGTCCTCTGTGTCTGAGGCCCTGTTGAGCCAACCACTCATCCTAGCCCTTAGCCAGTGCTCAGTGAGGGTGTTCTGTGTAAGTTGAATGGAAGTTTTCCAACTCCCTGGGATTTTAGCTCCATTTTACATACAATCTTGAAAACTTACCTACTTGGTTTGTTGTGTCTGTGGCCTGGCAGACCTGGGACACAGAGAGCTGGGATGGTGGAGAGGACCACAGCACTTTCCCACCTAGGGCCTAGACTTGGCTGCTTTGCTCTCCATGGATAATATGAGTGGAGTTCTTGCCAAGAATGTGTGACACCAAATTGTTCACAATAGTCCACATCAGGAAGCATCCCAAATATCCACCAGCAGAAGAATGAATATACATTTTTTTAAATATCGTTTGTTCATACAGTAGAATACGTGACAACAAAGAAAATGAATGAACCGCAGCCATCTGCACCCAGTGAAACAGATGACTCTTATGAGCATCTCGTAGGGAAAAGAATCACACAGCACACATACACCGTGCTCCCGTGTGCGTGGCCTTCACAGCAGTCAACCTGGAACTATTCTGTCATGAGAGAGGTGGTGTGAACTTGTTGCTGGGCATCTCAGATGCTACAGTCCCCTATGAAGTTATTGCCTCTTGCTGATCAATAAAAAAAAGGAAAGCCACGGAGACTCTTTCCACACAGGCAAGAGAAAAGACCTGCAGGCAGAGATGGAGAGGATCTGGTGAGCAACACTTGCCTCAGACTTGCTGAATGAAGAGGTTTGTCTGAGTTTTAACGATTTTTAAGAATGAAAGGAAATTACGATTTATTGATTATGCATAGAGGGCAAAAGTAGGGTCAGGGTAATGAAAGGCACACAACGGAGACTTCAAGATGTGTCCTGCAGTGAAGGCTTCTGGGACTTGTAGTTGGACTTCTGATGTTGTGTTGTGCCTGCACAGTTTCAGGACAGGTTCCACAGAGAAGGCTTCTCAGACTTGTAGTGGGACTTCTGGTACATGGTATGCCTGTGCAGTTTCTCGCTCCCTTTGTTCTATTCCCCAGTCCTGATTGTAACCCTTTGGGCAAATTTGGACTTCTGGTGTATATCCTTGGAACTTGTTTCAAGTGATTCCTTCAGAAAAACAATTCGGGGGGAGTTTGTGCAATCATGTGACTGACTCATCTTAATGTACCAAGATGTGGTTAATCTTTGTGCCTTTGATCCTCTACCACATTTAGGAGATCTCTAGGTTTCCTGTCTCCCTATTGCCTAGGTATGGTTCTGGCACATGCCTTAAGTGAAAAATATTCAAAGGAAAGGAATTCACAGAGATCTCCCTGTCTCAGATGGAAAGAGAAGCAAAGATACACTGTCCCTGAAAGTCAGGTAGCAGTTGACTCCTGGGACGAGGGCTCCAGAGAAAGAAGCATTACATTAAAGTAAAACACTGACTTGGTGTATAAGTGCTGGCATATTAGTTAAAACGACACTGGTGATTCTAGACCCAATACAATATGTCATTTGTTCTATGACACATCCCAAGCACCTAGATCAATCCCTGGCATATACCAGGTTCTCAATAAATAGTTGGTGAATAAATGAGTTGGTCACTGATAAATGTTAATACAGAACAAGCCACAGTGGCACAGTGCTTAACAGCTTAGCTGCTTACCAAAAAGATTGGCAGTTCAAATCCATGAGCTACTCCTTGGAAACCTTATGAAGCAGTTCTTCTCTGTCCTATGGGGTTTCCACAGGGTCACTGTGAGTCGGAATCAACTTGAGGGTTACAGGTTTTTTGGTTTTTTTTTTTTGTTGTTGTTAATATTAATAGAGATCAATTTATTGGATTGACCAGCAACTTTAAGTAGCCAGGAAAGTTTTGAAGGACTCCTAGAAGAAAGGAAATGTCAGCCCTGAACAGCATTTCAGAGTGAGTTTTTTAACAATTAGGGGACAGTGTGGGGGAGCCTGAGGTAATAAGGAGCTCAAATGGGAAAGTGGCTTCAAGCCCTGATGGTGGCATGATGCCACGGAATCACAGAACAACTACATAATCCGAGAATTAAAAAATAAATGCACAGGCTTCCTGTCTTCAATGCTCTAACCTGCTCAGGTTTCCCCTGCTTACTTGCTGGGTGACTGTGGTCAAGTAACTTCCTCTTTCTCGGCTTCAATTTTCCCACTTAAAAACGGAGGGGGTTTCCAAGGACCACCTGGCAGATTTGAACTGCTGATCTTTTGGTTAGCAGACATAGCACTTAACCACTACTCCATCAAAACAACCAAACCTGATTCTGACTCATAGAGACCCTATAGGACGGATAGAAATGCCTCAAAGAGTTTCCAAAGAACACCTGGTAGATTCAAACTGCCCACCCTTTAGTTAGCAGCACAGCACTTACCCTCTATGCCAGCAAGGTTTCCAGTAGTAGTAGATGTTAAATTGGGGTAAAATCCTGGTAAATCTTAGGAAAGCCAGATGATTTTTTTCTCTTATTATGAATTTGAAATTCCTCTGCCACAAGGCCAAATCTCTTCATGCTTGACAGTAAAGTTTGGGAGCCAGGGATGATGAGATATATTTCTTAGGGCTCTGGCCCCCTGTGATGGTAGTTTTTATGTGTCACTGTGGCTCGGCTGCATTTGTTGCTGTTGGCTGTGCAGCTGGGCCCCGACTTATGCTAACCCCACTTAGAGTGAAATGCCTCTAGGATTTTCACTGGCAGATGTTTGCACAGCCTTTCTTCCTAGTTCATCTTGGTTTGAGATCTCCACTGAAGCCTGCCCCATGTCACAGCAACACACAAGCCTCTGCTGACAGGCAGGTGTTGGCTACATATAAGGTGCATTGGCCAGGAACAGAACCCAGGTCTCCCACACAGAAGGTGAGAATTCTACGACAGAACCACCACTGCGCCCTGACTAGGCTACCTTGCCATTATTTAACAAACACACACCTACGTGTTGGTGTGAAGTTATTTTGTAGATGCGTTTAGCACATTTAATCAGCTCACTGTAACTAAAGGAGGTTAACCTTGAAAGTGTGTCACAGGCTTTAAGAGCAAAAAGGGAAGTTTCCCAGGGAAGAAATTGAGCTTCAAGACTAGTGGAAATGGGGTTTGCGTAAGACTGCAACATCAACTCCCACTTCAGTGTCCAACCTGTTAGCTGGTTCTACAGATTTCAGCTTTTCCAGCTTCTGCAGTTAAGAGTCAAATTCTTAAAGTTAACTTATAAAATAAATCTAAGAATCCTGATTCATATACCTTTAAACCTAACAGAGTCAGCTTTCAAAACAATGGATCTCCCGCATCAGGTACACCAGGATTGAAAAAATTAGTTCAAGAAATGTCCAACAGGGGGCAGCATTTTACAGGAGACAATTATTGATTCCTGACTTATCCGTGCTGTGGAAAAACACTCAGAAAACAGACGGCTAGTTCCGTTCATGCTCTCACACTGATAAAGAAGACTCTATAAAACAATGTTGGGGAGTTTATTCTAAACTATCACTAAAACTGCAATAAGGGCCTAATTTGGGCTGCTTACTTCACAAAGTACAGCCTCGAAAATGGACTCACATATACCAACCTTTATGCATATGATGCAATACCAGGCAGTGTTTGGTTCCCTCATCCATAAGCTCGCCGTGGCTCATAGTCAACTGGTAGCTAACAGCAATAATACTTCATAGAGCACCTACGGGGCCTGGCAAATATCCTATACTCGTTTTGTATTACTGCCGTTTCTATTCTCCGGATGGGAACTGTGGTGGTGTAGTGATCAAGGGCTACGCCAGCTAGCCAAAAGACAGGACGTTCGAATTTATCAGGAGCTCCTTGGAAACCCTGTGAAGCAATTCTGCTGTGTCCTATAGAGCTGGTGTAAGTCGGCTTTGACTCAGTGGAAACAGGCTGTCTGCTTATTTCTTTGTTTGTTTGCACTCCCAGTGTGAGACCTAAGAAACTCTCCCTGTACCTGTCTTACAGTGCACTTCCTTTGTTCGTTCCCTGTCGGTGATCAGATACGCAAAAGACGTCCACATGAAATAAAAATTCAGCTCAAACTTTCCATCATTTCCCTTGCTTGTTTGTCAATGTCTGGGCCAAAGGCAGCCTGTGCAGATAATCCCAAAAGTTTTAAATTCTCAGGGTGACCAACTGAAATGCCTAAAATGGAAAATGCCTAGTTTCCCAGCTCTGTGCCACTAGGTGGCACTTGTGTACCTAAATAGCATGTTTTTCATGTCTGGCTTAGTACCTACCTAGTGAAAAATTTGGCTTGTGGTCATTTGTTTCAATAAGGCACCCATTTCCAAGAAGACACAGTCACAAGTAGGCTGCAGTCTGATACTGAGTTAGAAAAGGGACACAAGGAGGCAGGCACACCACAGCTGCCATACGCATTGCTAGCTGAACAAAATTCTAATGCTTCTGTTTTGGATCATGGTTTTTGCTTTGCAAATGCATAATCAAACTCTCAATTCTTTGTCCAGAACAAAGGAACCGCTACCCCAAAACATGCTTCCAAATATTCATTTTTCTTATAATAAAATTGCTTGCTGCTCTGAAGTGACAATTTTCCAACTCAGTTACTCACAGCAAGTGTTTATGAAGATTATGGCCAAAGTTTAGTCCAAGTTCTTCTCATTGCCTTAGAACTTGGTCTTCTCCTTCTCCCAGTAGTCTTTGCAAGAAGGAAACTTCCCTGGGAGCCTAGCAATGCGGGACTATGGAGCAGTTCATCTCTGATCAACGTTTCCATCACATTTAACTCTCTTTCTCCAGTTAATATGAGAGCAATAACGTACATTATGCCTGTGATTTGATACATTGAACACTAATGACTGAATGACAGATGAGCTGTGGGATGACATCAAGTACATCATACATGAAGAAAACAAGAATTCGTCAAGAAAACAGGGGAAAAAATCAAAATAGATGTCAGAAGAGATTGTGAAACTTGCTCTTGAACAATGAATAGCTAATGCAAAAATAATAAATGGTGAAGTAAAAGAGCTGAACAAAAGATTTCAAAGGGAAGCTCAAAAAGGTCAAGTAAAAGAATGACATGTAAAACCCTAGAGATGGAAAGCCAAAAGGGAAGAACAGCTCAGCATTTCTCAAACTGAAAGAACTAAAGAAAAAAATTCAAGCCTCAAGTTGCAAAAAGTGAAGGATTCTATGGGGAAATGCTAAATAACACAGGAAGCTTCAGAAGAAGATGGAAGGAATACACATTCATTATACCAAAAAGAATTGATCGATGTTCAAACATTTCAAGAGGTAGCATGTGATCAAGACATGCAAGCTAAACTAAAGCCAATGACAAAAACAAGCATCCGGAAGTTGATGGAACATCACTTGAGAGGTTTCAACAAAAAGATGCGATGCTGAAAGTGCTCACTCATGTATGCCAAGGAACCTGGAAGACAGCTACTGGGCCAACCAACTGGAATAGATCAGTATCTGCGCTCATTCCCAAGAGAAGTGATCCAACCAAATGCAGAAATTATTAAACAATATCATGAAGATCACATGCAAGTAAAATTGTCCTGAATGTCATGCAAAAGCAGCTACAGCATTATATCAACAGGGAACTGCCGGCAATTCAGGCCAGATTCAGAAGAAGACATGGGGCCAGGGATAGCATTGCTAAGGTCAGATGGATTGAGGCAGAAAGTAGAGAATACCAGAAAGACATTTACCTGTATTTCACTGACTGTGAAAAGGTATTCAACTGTGTGGATCATAGCAAATAATGGACAACGTGGCAGAGAACGAGAATTCCAGAACACTTAATTGTTCTAATGAGGAATCTGTACATGAATCAAGAGGCAGTCATTCAGATAGAATAGGGGGACACTCCATGGCTTAAAGTCAGGAAAAATGTGTATCAGAGTTGTATCCTTTCATCTTATCTAGTCAATCTGTGCACCTAGCTCATAAACTAAGAAGCTGGGCTGTATAGAGAACATAGGCGTCAGGATTGGAGGAATACTCATTAACAACCTGCTTTATGCAGATGACATAACCTTGCTTGCTGAAAGCAAAGTCGAAACACCTATAAAAGTCAAAGACCACAGCCTTCAGTATGGATTACGCCTCAACACAAAGAAAATAAAAATACAATTGAACCAATAAGCAACATTTTAAAAAACAGAGAAAAGACTGAGCTAATTGAGGATTTCGTTCTACTTGGATCCGTAATCAACAATCACAGAGGTACCAGTCAAGAAATCAAAGGATACATTGGATTGGGTGAATCTGCTGCAAAAGACCTGTTTAAAATATTGAAAAGCAAAGACGTCACCTTGAAGGCTAGGGTGCCAAGCCACTGTATTTGCAATTGCATCACGGGCATGCACAAGCTGGATAATAAATAAGAAAGACGAAGAGGAATTGATGACTTTTAATTGCAGTGTTGGAGGAAAATATTGAATATATCATGGAGTGCCAAAAGAACAAACAGATTTACCTTGAAAGAAGTACAACCAGAGTGCTCTGTAGAAGCAAGGATGGTAAGACCATGTCTTACATACTTTAGACATGTTGATGGGAGGGATCAGTTCCTCAAGAAGAGCATCTTGCTTGGTGAAGTGGAAGATCAGTGAAAAAGAGGAAGATCCTCAACAGGATGGATTGACACACTGAAACAACGGGTTCTAGCATAGCAATGACTATGGGCACAGTGCAGGACTGGGTAGGGTTTCATTTTGTTAAATCCAGATGGTTTGGATAATTGACGTGCAATGGTGCTGATTTACCATGATCTCCCAAAATTTTCAATGGCTTCCATGTGGGAGCCAAGAGGGTAGACACTGGACCAATCCAGTACTCCACCAGGCAATGAAATGGAAAGGCATAAGAGCCAAGAACTAGGAAATCCTGACAAAAGAACAAATCAAGTGAGAGATTTTGGACATGAATAAGTGGAAGACAGCAGTGAAGACTGGAAGTCACAATGAAGGGAAGTTGAGTAGGTCAAAGGATGGGAATTCTTTGTGTGGTTCAAATATACGAGGATAACGGAGAGAGAGAGGGAGAGAAAAGGTGCAGGCCATAAAGACAGGCTGTTGGGGTCAGAGCAGAAAGTTCAAATTTGAGCTTTTGAGTTGTGAAGAGTTATGAGTGATCACAAGGCTCAAGGCGTAGCTCAGGAATTTGTTTCTGTTTAATGGCAGAGTACAGGTGGAGGTCATTGGAGGTGAATCAAGGGACTGAGAGACCATGCTATTGGTAATCCAAATGGGCACCAATGTCACTTTGGGTTTAGGACTGTTCAACACATGCCACCTGTAACCATTCCTTCAGGGGAGGAATCTCACCATATGGAAGAAAGCAATAGCATAATAACAGTTGCCCCCAGTATTGACGACCACAGGAAGTCAATGTACTTCAATGTACTCCATGGTTTGCACATGTTGGCATTGTCAAGAAAGACACAACTCACACAGGCACTAGAGGGAGAAGATACTAAGTAACGCAGGCTTTAACAGTGGGGATCTGGCGCCGTGCTCAGCAGGTCTAGCTCTGCAGTCAATACAGGGAGATGGTCAGCACACAGTGCTCTTGTGCTGCATGAGGAGGACACCATTCCTTACTCACTAGGACCAGATATGGAAGTGAAGTTGACCAGGTTTCCTACAATGCGCACACTTAGTTAATCGATTCCTGTGAATGTTGAGGTGCTCAGGGAGACAGGGGAGGGGCGTGCTGATAGGACAGTATCTGTGATGCAATATATTTTGGGTCAAAACACCCCAGAAAATGAGTCAACTCAAATTTATATTCCCTGCAAGAAACCAGGCTAGCACATGTGGTCCTAAGCACAAGGATAGGTGACAGGCTGTGCCCAAACTTCCCTCTTCTATGCAGACAAACAGAAGGACTTGATGCCAGTTGCCGTATATTTATGTAATGAAGGGAATGACCAGAACCTCACTAGATAAAAGCTACAAAGAGACATAAGAAGTAGTACACTCTTCAAAGGAATGTTGTTGTTTTTTTTTCCTTGTATTGCTCAGCTTTGCATTTTACAAAGGTTGGAGAAGTTGTCATCTAAAAATGTCATTGACGATACAGTGATTCCAGTTCCTTGGCCCTGAGATATCTGGATAAGAATAAGCTCTTCCTCCTGAAGAAATCCTCAGGGGCAGCAGAGCCCCCAGGGGACAGCCAACTTTCAGCAAGGCAAGAGTTGAGGGGGGATATTTAGAAAAGAAAATGGATAGATAGATTATTTATTCATTCATTTTAAACTATACTGTGTGTAAGATGCTATTGGGGGCATTGGGACTATATCTGTGAATAAGACATACTAAGAAATTGACATTCCAGTTGCAAAAACAGAAAATATATACATACACTTGAGCAAAAATATTTACTGGTAGTGAGGCAGGCTGTGAAAACAAAACAGAGGTAAGATTGTAACTAGAGAAGGAGTCCCTGGATGGTATAAAAGGCTAAGTCTCAGGCTACTAACCAAAAGGCTGGAGATTCTAACCCACCCAGTGATGCCTCAGAAAACAAGTCTGGTGATCTGCTTCTGAAAGGTCTCAACCTTGAAAATGCTATGGAACACATTTCTTTTCTTATGCAGATGGAGTAGCCATTCGTTGGAATAGGCTTGACAGCAACAGTTTGGTTTTGGGTGGTGCATATGGTTAATGAGATCCACAGCTAAGGGAAAAGGTGAAAGTTTTGGTCTACCCAAAGGCACCTTGGAAGGAAGGCCTGGTGATCTACTTCCAAAAGGACACAGCCTTGAAAACACTACACAGCACAGTTCTACTCAGACACACATGGAGTCATCATGAGTTGGAATCAACTTGACGGCAACTAACAGCAATAAACAGCTGGGGAGTAAAAGATGAGAGAGAGAGAGTGTGTGTGTGTGTGTGTGCATGCGCACACATGCTTGTAGGCTATTAGTCAATAAAAAGTGTGTTGGGGGATGGAAATTTGTCATGTGATGTGTCTTCCAGAAGGAGTGGAGGGGTGTAGTGTGAGTTGTGGCAATGGTGAGCCCAGCCAGCTTCTGTGGAATTAATGAGTAGAATGAAAAGTGCAGCTGACTAGCAGATGGAGGAACGCACATTAGAATTTGCAAATCATCACTGTGGGATGTGTGAATTTACAGAATAACTGCCAGGCTTCTGACAGTGATTGGTTCCTTTTTTGGCCCCAGAGGGAAATTGTGGTCAATGCATGCTGTCTGCTACCTGCTTGACTTGACCTCAAGACAAGATGTTAGAAACAGATACTTGCACCCCTGCCCACGGACCTCCCAGATCACCAGACCTCTGGAGAGTACAGCAGACGTGCCAGGGCAGATAATCCAACAGCAAGATAAGAACCTTGAAATCCACATGAAGCTGATCACTGCAGAGCAGTGAGCAAACAGGGGGAAGCTGATGTTTACCCAGTTTATTGGAGAATCTGACCCTGCGCACATGCTGGCTGGGGACCTGAGGCCGCCTCCAAGCCTGTGTCAGACAGTCAGCAAGCAGCTCAGCAAGCAGTGGCCATCTCTGAACTAGGCAAAGGGAAGTGGCCAGCACTTCAGACACGACAGTCTTTGAGACTTAGAGGCAACTTCTTTGGAGCAAAAAAAGGAAATTCTGCTTCCAACAACAGTTCTTAAATACAAGAAATTGGTTTATTAACAGATCTCTAGCTTAGAGAGGCACCCAGAATAATAGTTACAGAAAAGAGTTGCAACTGGCGACACTTGGTAAGATAGCCTCTTTCCAGCCCTGGGCTCGCATAATCCTCTCTCATGGCCTCATTGGCCAGAGAAGGGCGTGAAAAACGCCACCCAGGCCCGGATAAGTGCGTCCTTACCTGATTTTCCTTTACCGTGAATTCTACCATTCTTTCTTTCCTGAATCTCTCTTTACACTGGCTTCTTCATGTGATCAGGAGGTGGGTACAGTTAGTGACTATTCTTATAGTCTTGTACAAATGACCAAACTGACTGATTATTGATTCATTAATTCCAAATTTTGAGTTCTTACTGTAGTCAGGATACTTTCACGTTGAAGTTAGGGATTCAAAAATGAAAATGTTATAGCTCACAATTTAGTAGAGAGAATAAAATAATTTTAAAGGTAATATTACAAATTAATACATGCTAAAATGTTGACTTACCCTTGCTTCACTCTACATACTCTTTCAGGAGTTTTTAGGCCTTTAACCACCACTTATAGGTCTTTATCTTCAGCCCTATCTTCTCTCTCAATCTCCAGATGTCACTAAACAAACAAACAACAACAACAACAAATTGCTATTGGTCAATTCCAACTTATACTGACCCTACAGGACAAAGCAGAATTTCCCCATAAGGTTTCTAATGAATGGCTGGTGGATTCAAACTGCCAACCTGTTGGTTTTCAGTGATAGCTCTTAACCACTGTGCCAACCAGATGCCACTAGATACTTCCAGGTGGTGGCCAAGCTGCATCTCAAACACCACATGACCGAAATTTAGTATCCGTCTCCTCCCACAATATCAGAAACAACCTATTCCTTCTTCTTCTATTCTCTTTTGCAGTAAGTGATGCTTCTAGCCCACAGGTGTCTAAATCAAACCCGTTGTCCTTAAGCTGAGTCCAACACATAGTGAAACTATAGGAAAGAGTAGAACTGCCCTATAGGGCTTCCAAAGGCATAATCTTTAGAACGTAGACTGCCACAGCTTTCTCCCAAGAATTGGCTCATGGGTTTGAACTGCCAACCTTTTGGTCAAGAGCTGAAGGCTTTAACCACTGTGCTACCTGGGCTCCTTCTGTCTAAATCAAAAACAAAATGTCTTTGACTGCTAATGCTCAGCTTCGCATTCTGCAGGTCCCTTCTACATTTAGTAACCATGAAGTCCTCCTGTTTATTCTACCTGCTGAATGTTTCTAGGTCCTTCTCTCCATTGTGATAGCCATTGTCATAATTCAAACCCTGTCTCATCGTCCCTGGTTACTGATGGAACTTCCCGACCATCTTCCTCGCTGTAAAATCTTCCCTTGCTCTAACCTTGGTCAGCACTGCTGTATCCAGTGCCTTTTTTAACTTTTCTCCCCAGATGATAGTAGCACAGACCAAGCCCCTCATGTTCTGGGACCTATCAACCCTCGAGGTTGTCCCTCAACTGTCTGACCATTTCCCGCACTGGTAACACATATAATAGCCCTCGTGAACTTCTGGCAGGTCCCCAGGACCCCATGCTTTCTCCAAAGCTCTATCTTTGCACAGATGCTTCTTCTGCTGGGAAAATATTGCCCCTTCAATCTCACTTGTTGATCTTACTTGTTCTTCAGTGCTCAGCTAAGAACTCAACAGCCTCTGGCCAAGTTAAGTGTTCCTTTTCCATGCTCCTACAGAAACACTGGGTTGTGGCATAGTGGTTAAGTTCTACAGTTGCTAATCAAAAGGTTAGCAATTTAAATCCATGAGGAGCTCCTTGAAAACACTCTGGGGCAGTTTTACTCCGTCCTGTGGAGTCACTGTGAGTCAGAATCCACTCTACGGCATGGCTTTGGTTTCAGACTTTCTTATGGGACCCTGTGCCACTCCAGACACAGCATTTGTCAGCCTGCATTTTGACTGTGTATGTATTCCACAAACCTGCTAGAAACTCAAGGCAGGAAGTGAAGCCCAATACATTTGTACAGCTCCAGTAACTGTATTTATCTTAATGGGTGGTCAATACATCTGTGATACGTGAATAAATGAAAGGGAAAAAAAATGGAAGGAAGGAGAGAGAGAAGGAAGGAAGGAGGGGAGGAAAGAGGGGAGGAAGGAAGGGAGGTCAGAAAGAAAAAGAGAGTGTGCCGGAGTGAAGAGCAGCAATCACTAAACCACAATGGAGACGGCAGTAAAGGCTTCAAGGAGGAGGTGGTGCTGGAGCCAAGCACTGGGGTGAAAGTGGGCATCGTCTACTCAAAGAGCCAAGGCAGAAGAACTTTTAGACAGAGCCAAAAGGCATGGTAAGGCACAGAAATGAGGAAGATGGTGAATGCCGGTTTGTCAACATCCTGTTGCAGGTGACAGGAGTTACTTTCTCTGGTTTTATTAGGAAATGTTTTTACAAAGAGGTTTAGGTACTGGTAGAATTAGCTGGAGGCCTGGAGGAATGGGCTTTAGACAGGGCATTCAAAAATTATTCCCAGAGGGATCCCCCCAAACTGGCTTGCCGAGGGAGCTGTGCCGCAATCAGGAGGCTGGAAAGGCGGGAAAATGCTGTCTCAACAGCTGGCTCAGCTTCACACCGCTGTAGCCCGATGCAAGGATCAGGAAGCAGCCACTGCAGATGTTTACTCCAGAAATGCAGCCTTAACTGCAATCTGGAGATCAGAAAACCATCTCTGGAAACACAGCGTGTTTGCTACACTCTGCAGTAAGAAAGTGAACGGCTCTCCACAAATAATTCATTCCATATTCAAATCTCATGCAGATGTGTCTACTTGGCAGAATTGAGATCACATCTGGAACTCTGGCAGCAAAGGAATCCAACAAATACAGTTTTTAGCTTTCTAGGTACTGTAGGACAGACAAGCTATTAGGACACTAGAAGAGATGTTGAATAAGCCAAGCTAGCACGCACCTTACGTCTCTCACCTCTGCTGAATACTGTACAGGAAATGGTCTATATATGACTGTTATGGTTATTTAGTGCTGTTGTCGCTGTTAGGTGTCACTGAGTCGTCTCCAACTCAGAGTGACCCTAAGTACAACAGAACAAGACCCTGCGTGGTCCCGCACCATCCTCGCAATCGTTGTTATGTTTGAGCCCATTGTTGCAGCCACTGTGTCAATCTATCTCATCGAGGGTCTTCTTCCTTCACGCTGACCCTATACTAAGCATGATGTCCTTCTCCAGGAACTGATTGCTCCTCATAACATTTAAAGCTTGACTCTATCCTTGTCTTTAAGGTCGACCTTAAGGAGGTAGCTCTTACCTAGTTGTATTCTGAGCGTCTTCCACCCTGAAGGGTTCATCTTCTGGCACTATACTAGACAATGTTTTGATGTTCTTCATAAGGTTTTCAATGGCTTATTCTTTTCAGAAGTAGACCATCAGGTCCTCCTTCCTTATCTTAGTCTGGAAGATCAGCTGAAACCTGTCTGCCGTGGGTGACCATGCTGGTGTTTGAATATCAGTGACATAGCTTGCAGCATCACAGCAATACACAAGCACCCGCACTATGACAAACTGACAGACTTGTGGGGATGTCTAGTGCTGCTATAGCAAGTATGTATCACAAGTGGATGGTTTTAAAAACAGAAATTTATACTCTCACAGTCTAGAAGGCTGGAAGTCTAAATTCAGGGTGCCAGCTCTCTATCGGTTCTGGGGAAAGGTCTTTATCATCATTCTTTCTTTGGTCTCAGAGCTTCTCAACCCCAGGTCCAAAGGATGCACTGGTCTCCCAGTTCTTCCTTCCTGGTGGCATGAAGTCCCTCTTGTCTCTGCTGGCTTCTCTATTTTATATCTCAAAAGAGTTGCTCAAGATAGTACCTAATCCTGCAGACTGAGTCCTCCTCTTTAACATAACTGCCTTTTATTCTGCCTCATTAACATCCTAGACATTAGGATTCACAACACATAGGACACTCACATCAGATCATAAAATCAGGTACAACCGCACAATCCTGGGAACCATGGCCTACAAGCTAACACACATTTTTTAAAGACACAATGCAATCAAACCCTAGTTGCATAGTGGTTAAGAGCTACAGCTAGTAACCAAAAGGACGGCAGTTCTATTCCACCAGGTGCTTCTTGAAAACTCTATGAGTCAGTTCTACTCTGTCCTATAGGTTTACTACAGAAAGTCAGAATTGACTGGATGTTCATGGACTCTACTCAACCCATAACAATGACGTAGAGATAAGCCAAAGCGCTCTCCAGGGTTGTTCTTCCTATGGCTCCCCTAGCATCCTGCACCATGGCCTTTACACTCAGAATACAACGTTGAGCCAGTACTCCCAATATTATTCTCTAATGAAACCCACGCTCGTGTTCTGGGTTTTCTGCCTTGCAGCTTAAGGTCCAACCCCTAATCAGCATGACGGGGGATACTGCTCACATGGTAACATGACAATGATATGGAAATGACAAATCTAAAATTGTCAGGGTATAGGAGTATAGCAGACAGAGCACTAAACTGGGAGTAGACTGTAGACTTTATTCCCCAGTAGCTGTGTGGCTCTAGACCAATTGCCTCGACTTTCTGGATCACGTTCAATGTTTCATCTCATCAAAATGCTTACCAATAAAGTCAGGGGGTACAATAACAGCTGCTGCTGATGCCACATGATGTAATGTGATGTAAGGTAATGCCACCGTAATGTAGTACCTTCTGCATGATTGTGTCACTTCCTCCAACTCAAAGTCCTCAGTAGGATCATCTTCAGTCATGTGCCCCCACCCTCCTGGCCCTGAGGGGAGGAAGGAGAGGGCAGTTATTTCCTTCAGTGTCTGAAATGGAAGGTAGCGCCTCACCTCCTACCATGTCTGACCAGTGAAGAGTATTAGTCCCAGTGGGAAGCATGTTTAGTTGATGGGCAGAAAATAGAAACCATTACACTATCAACAGTTGTATAATTACAAATTAGCATCACCCACTTTATTCTCCTTGAGTACTAATATCCATGAAATCACAAGTTTAATGTCTATTAGAGGGAAGTCTCAACAAAGTAAATTGACCCGGTGGCTGCAACAATGGGCTCAAGAATAACAACAATTTGAGGATGGCACAGACCCAGGCGGAGTTTCATTGTTGCACATAGGTTCATTCTGAGTTAGAATTGACACAATGGTACCTAGTAACAGCAGCAATGTGCTAGTTATATTTGTGTCTGTTATACCTTAAAATAAACAGATAACTAAAGAACTATAAAAACATACTCGAGAACTAAAATTATCTCGGGTCACCATAACACATTTTGGGAACATAAATCTGTAACTGGCATATGAAGTGCTGACGATGTTAGTGTGACAAGCCAGTTATCACTGGTAGAGTTGTCTGTATCAGTTAAAAGCTTATGGTACAAGCAATGGAAATGGACTCATATTAATTTAAACAGAAGAATAATTTATTGAAAAAAGTATCAAGAAGCTTCCAGAGTTGATGTTAAAACTGGCAGAAATCAAGGGAGACTTTCAGTGGCCAGGACATAGGGGGACAGATATGTAATTAAGGGTAGCAAGCGAGACAATAACACAATGAAAGTTAAAGAGCAAAGTGCTATGCAGTGGAAGGAGCATCCCACTGTGACATTTTAATGCTTTCTTAAGAGCTGAGGAAAAAAATATATGTATGTTCTCAAGTTGTTTCCAACTCATGGCAACCTCTGGTATCACAAAGTAGAAATGCTCTGTGGGGTATTTCTTTCTGTAATACATCTTGTATTAGAATAGAAATGCTCTGTAACCTTCAGGGAAGCAGATTGTGGTGTTGCTGGGAAGGCTGGAAATGCCGGCTTCTAGGTTAGTATCTGAACACAAACCATTTGTGCCACCCAGGGAACTATTTTGAGGTTGGACACATTTATGTTCACACCCACAAGCTTTGGAGGGCTGTGTTAGTCATAAGAGAAGCAGCGAATGGTAAGACATGGTACTAGGACAGAAGTATGTCCTACCAGTCAGTGCAGGATGCCTTGAGAGACGCGTGCAGGAATGAGCCCTAGCCCCAACGCCTGTGCAGCTGGCCTGGTGATCAACCCTTAGGGCATCTGTCCTGAGTGCCTTCCCTACGTGAGCATCATGGTACAGGCATTTACATCACCCCATCATAAGAATGAAGAAAATGAAACTCAAAGAGGCTAAGTCACTTGCCCCGGTTAATAAGTGGTGCAAACAAGATCCACTTTCACGTCTTTCTGTCAGAAGCCTCTGTCTTCAGTCATCACACACACATCCTCTTTTTAAGTAGAGGGTGTCTAATGTGTTCAAATAAGCTAAGATTAAATGTCACAAGGAAGAAATTGTGTAGAAGATCCTGTGAGGAGGAAGAGACTGCAAACAGCTGAGATACCAGGGAGGTTTCATGGAAAAAGCAGTGTTTGATATGGACTTTGAGAAATTCTGAAATTCTGTCAGAATTTCAAAACATAAAATATGTGTAGAAAGAAGAAAGATAGCACTCTTGCCATGTTTTACCCTTCCATGACCACTGCAGACATGATTAATTGGTCAGACCACTCTTTTTGGGGATTCCAGATACAGACTCAAAGTTTTCCTAGTACCATGCTCCAGGAAGTCTGTTCTGGGAGAACATAATGGGCACATGACCTACAACTCTTTGCCGCCAGTGTACTGTGTGATTGCCTAGGAAGGGAGGTAGGCAGAGTGGTGCAGATGGAGAAGTCAAAGATGATTCTGGTGTTTCAGGCCTGGACACCTGGGAGATGTGCAATAGGTAGAATAAAAGTGCCCAAAAATGTCCGCATCTTGATCTCCGAAAACCATCAATGTGTTGTCTTACGTGCAAGGGGGCTTTGCAAACGCAAAGAAGCTGAGATGAGGATCTCTAGAAGACCAATAACAATGATCAATGATCAGTAATAGTGCAATCGCTTGTAAGAGTGAGACAGGGTCAGAGAAAGAGAAGGCAATCTGTCAAGACACACAAAGGATGGAATGCCATGTCCATGGAATAAGGAATGTGGGCAGCATCTAGAAACTGGAAAAAGCAAAGAAGTTCATTCCTCTATAGAACCTCCAGAAGGAACACAGTCCTTCTGACACCTCTTTTTTGGCCCACTGAAACTGGTATCAAGCTTCTAACCACCAGAACTGTAAGGTAATAAATCTGTGTTGTTTTAAGCCTCTCAGTTTGTAACAGTTTGTTACAGCAGCAATGGGAAACTCATCCAAGAAGGGTTGCAACATCAACAGAAATGGAGCACTCAGAAGAAAGAGAAGACTTGTTTAAGGAGATTGGGAGGGGGCGAGGAGGCATATGGATTATGTTTTGGACATTGTGGATGTTATATTTAGACTACATGTTAATGAGGAGCTGAAATTTCAGGATCATTTTTTCAGGAATAGAGAGTAAAGAAAAACTATTTTCAAAGGAAGGAAATTTGATAATCAACGGTTTGTTAAATATCTACAAGGTTTTTAGTTCTTTCACCAATTTATTTAATGTTCATCATAAGTAAGGAGTTAAGATGTTGTTACGTGCCATCGAGTCACTTCTGACTCATAGTGACACTACGCACAACAAAACAAAACACTGCCTGGTCTTGTGCTGTGTCCACAATCATTTTTATGCTTAAGCCCATTGTTGCAGTCACTGTGTCAATCCATTCCATTGACAGTCTTTCTCTTTTTCACTGACCCTCCACTCTACCAAGCATGATGTCCTTCTCCAGGGACTGATCTCTCCTGATAACATGTTCAAAGTATGTAAGATGCAATCTCTCCATCTTTACTTTCAAGGAGCACTCTGGCTGTACTTCCTCCAGAACAGAACAGTTTGTTCTGCTGACAATCCATGGAACATTCAATATTCTCCTCCAACATCACAATTCAAAGACACCAATTCTTCTTCCACCTCCCTTATTCATTATCTAGCTTTTACATGCGTATGATACAATTGAAACTACCAGACTTAGGTCAGGTGCACCTTCATTGTCAAGGTGACATTTTTACTTTTCAATGCTTTAAAGAGGTCTTTTGCAGCAGATATCCCCAATGCAAATGCATCTTTTCATTTCTTCCCTGCTGCTTTCATGGACAGAGATTGTGGAACTAAGTAAAATAAAATCCTTGACAACCTCAAGCCTTTCTCCATTTATCATGATGTTACTTATTGGTACAGTTGTGAGGATTTTTGTTTTCTTGATGTTGCAGTGCAATCCATATTCACAGCTGTGGTCTATGGTCTTCATCTGTAAGTGTTTCAAATCCTCTTCGCTTCCAGCAAGCAAGATTGTGTCATCTGCATAACGCAGGTTGTTAATAAGTCTTCCTCCAATCCTGATACCTCATACTCCTTCATGGTAGCACGGTGGCAAGTTTGTAAACTTAATTGTCTAGTTGTCTGTGAGGGAGTTTTTAGCCAGTAAACAAATAATGATATTGGAACACCCTACCTCGCTACTCATCTGACCTGGCCCCCAGTGATTTATTTTTCTTTAGCTGACGATGAATGAAATATTGAAAGAAAGACATTTTGATGATATTCAGGACATCAAGGGTAATATGATGACAGCTTTGATGGCCATTCCAGTAGAAGAGTTCCAAAATTGCTTTGAAAGGTGAACTAGGCACTGGTATCAGTGCATAGCTTCTCAAAGTGAATAGTTTGAAGGTGACCACAGGTATGTAGCGCTTTTTCTAGAATGAGTTCACCAATTTACCTGTCAGACTTAAGTTCTTGAAATTAAATCTTGTACCCTGATGGTTAAATTAAACTGGCTCCAGCTGCTTCTTTGCAGCTTCTTCTTTCATCTGCTCATTAGGTAGTTTATTTCCTTACCTTTGAACACTTCACTGGGTCTTCATGATTAGAACACTATGCACACTGAATAAATCTTATCTATTATAATCTTTCATTTCTCCTTACTATCTCTCCACCGTATACATGCACATTTTATACTCCAGCTAGAGTGGGTGGTTGCAGACCCCTATTGCCGCCTACCCCTCTCCTCTTTGTTTTTGCACGTGTTATTCTCTTCTATTCCAGGAATATCGTCCCCGTTCCACCTCCTCTCCCACCGAGACTCATACCTCTTATCTGCCCTTGAGACTTGGTTCAGGTGTTCCCTAGGACCAAGGGCCTCACTGAACTTTGCAACTGCTGTCACTGCAGCTGTACTGAAGCCATTGAGGTCCCAAGGGGGACTTATGTTCTTCAGAGTCCTCAGTGGACTTTCCTGCAGAGCTGAGGAAAATCATATTTCCCATATACCCGCTAGGCATCCTCTGTGGGAAAGCCCTATGGAATTCACAGGGAAAACCTCCTTCAGATTTGCTTTATAGCTTCTTCCCATCCCTCTGCCTATAGAAACTGGATCTGACTAGGGACAAGAGCGAATGGTTTACTACAGGTTGTACTTGAAACTATCACTCCAATGTCTACCGTTGTTAGGTGTTGTTCAGTTGATTTCTGCTCCTAATGGTCTGTTGGGACACAGTAGAACAGTCCCCATGGGATTTTCTAGGCTGTGATTTTTATGAGTTCTTTAAGATGAAAGAACTGAAGGGAAAAACTCAATCCTCAAATTTGAATACTGAAGGATTCTATGGGGAAAAAAACTAAATGATACAGGAAACATCAAAAGAAGATGGAAAGAATACAGAGTCACTGTCTCAAAAAGAATTGGTTGATGTTTATTTCTGGAGACAGCGTATGATCAGGAACTGATGCTGCTAAGGGAAAAGATTCAATTTACACTGAAGGCACTGGGGAAAAACAGGGTTACAGGAAATGACAGAATAACAAATGAAATGTTTCAACAAACAGATGCAGTGCTGGAAGTGCTGCCTCATCTATGCCAAGAAATTTGGAAGACAGCTACCTGGCCAAACAATTGGCAGACATCCACATTTTGCCATTCCCCAAGAAAGGTAATCCAATCTAATGTGGGAATTATTGAACTATATCATTGATACACGCAAACACACACATATATGCATACACATATATATGGGGAAGAAAGGGTTAAGAGCACAATGGCTACCAGCCACCAGGTCAGTAGGCTGAATCCACCAGACGCTCCTTAGAAACCTTACAGAGCAGTTCTACTCTGACTGATAGGATGGCTGTGAGTCGCAATCTGCTTGATGCAATATGTTTTGGCTTTTTTGTTTGTTGTTGTTGTTATCATTTAGAACACGCACTAGTAAAATTTTGCTGAAGATAACTCAAAAGCAGCTACAGCACTGCAGTGACAGGGAATTGCAAGAGATTCAGGCCAAATTCAGAAGATGACATTGAACAAGGGAAATCACTGCTGATGTCTCTTGAGTCCTAGCTGAAAGCAGGGAATTCCAGACCACTTGCTGTACATACAGCAAGAAGCAGTTCAGACAGAACAAGGAGCTACATAAGGGTTATATCCTTTTACCATATACATTCAGTCTGTATACTAAGCAAATAATCTAAGTTATTCTTAGAAAAAGAATGGGGCATCGGGATTGGAGGAAGACTCAATAACAGCTTGCATTATGAAGACGACACCACCTTTCTTGCTGAAAGTGAAGAGGATTTGAAACACTTAACTGATGAAGATCAAGGACCACAGCCTTCATTGTGGATCGCACCTCAATATCAAGAAAGTAAAAATCCTTATAACTCTCTGACAGAAATAACAATAGAGGGTCCCAGGCAGAGCTGGAGAAAAAAGTAGAACAAAATTCTAACTCACAAAAAAAAGACCAGACTTACTAGACCAACAGAGAATGGAGACACTCCAAGATGATTTGAAACACTTACTGATAAAGATCAAAGACCACAGCCTTCAGTAAGGATTGCACCTCAACACCAAGAAAACAAAAATCCTCACAACGGGACCAGTAAGCAACATCGTGATAAATGGAGAAAGGATTGTGGTTGTCAGGGATTTCATTTTACTTGATTCCACAACAAATGCCCATGGAAGCAGCAGTGAAGAAATCAAAAGCTGCATTGCACTGGGAAAATCTGCTGCAAAAGACCTCTTTAAAGTGTTAAAAAATGTCACCTTGTAGACTCAGGTGTACCTGATCCAAGTCATGTTATCTTCTGTTGCATCATATGCATGCGAAAGCTGGGCAGTGAATAAGGAAAACAGAAGAATTGATGCCTTTGAATTGTGGTACTGGAGAATACTGAATGTTCCATGGACTGCCAAAAGCACAAACAGATCTGCTCTGGAAAAAGTACAGCAGGGCTGCTCCTTGGAACCAAGGGTAGTGAGGCTGTGTCTTACATACTTTGGTCATATTGCCAGGAGGGATGGATCCCTGAAGAAGGATGTCATGCTTGGTAAAGTAGAGGTTCAGGGAAAAAGAGGAAGACCCTCAACAAGATGGATTGACTTGGTGGCTGCAACAATGAGCTTAAGCATAAAACAAATGTGGTCATGGGGCACAAGACTAGGCAGTGTTTTGTTCTGTTGTGCATAGGTTTGTTATGAGTTGGAACTGGCTCAAGAGCAACTAACAACAATCAAGATCATGGCCCCTGGACACCTTTTCAGCTCAGTAAGGAAGTCATTTCTGAGGTTCAACCTTAAAAGCTCCATGGGCAAGGACTAGAAGGCAGGAGAGGAAAGGAAAACAGGTAATAGGAAACTCAGGTTGAGAAGAAAAGAATGTTGACATGACATGGGGTTGGTAATTAACGTCACAAAGCGATATGTTCCCCAGTTGTTTAATGAAGAAGGTAGCTTGTTCTGTGACCCTTCGCCTAGAGTACAGTACAAAGAAAAAAAAAAAACTCTCAGAACTGGATCAGTAAGCAACATCATGATAAATGGAAAAAAGACTTAAGTTGTCAGGAGTTCCATTTAGCTTAAATCCAGTAGTCAAGACATCACACGATGGATTGAACTGAGCAAATCTGCTGAAAAAGACCTCTTTAAACTGTTAAAAAGCAAAGCAATTACCTTGAAGACTCAGATACACCTAACCAAGTCCACAGTGTTTTCGGTTGCCTCACATGCATGCGAAAGCTGGAAAACGAATAAAGAAGATCAAAGAAGAAACAACGTCTTTAAATAGTGATGTTATGGAAGAATAGTGCCAAAAGAATGAACAAATCTGTTGTGGAAGAAATACAGCCAGAAGGCTCATGAGAAGCAAGGACGGCAAGACCTAATGTTACGTATTTTGGACGTATTATCAGGAGGGACCAGTCTCTGGAGAAGGGCCCCATGCCTGGGAAAGTGGAGAGTGAGTGAAGAAGAGCAAGACCTACAATGAAACGGATTGACATGACGGCCACAGTAACAGGCTCAAGCATAACAACAACGGTGCGGGACCAGGCAGTACACGGGGTCACAATGAGCCAGAACTGACTAGATAGCACCTGGCAACAACAGCTATCGGTGTGGGGCCGGATCACAAGACCTTTCTCTTACAGCACTGCTAGGTGGGTTTGAACTGCCAACCTTTCAGTTGGCACCCAAGCATTTAACCACTGAGCTGCTAGGACTCCTTCAATGTCTAGTCCCGAGTATAATTGCTGTATCTTCATTCCCTTAGACTAGATTCTCTCCAAAGAGGTTTTTCAGTTCCTTAAGCAAACAGTCTGCAGGCAGCCACATGAGCTTCCATAAAACATCCTGGGTTGTCAGAATCCCAAGAATTTTATCCGACTAAAGCTAGAAAAGCGCCTTCTGATCCAGAAAACCTTAGAGTTATTATTATTATAAGACAATAGCCAACATTTTCTGAGCTCTTAGTGTGTATCAATAGCCTTATCAGGTAGTTACTCATTGGCCCCCACTGTGCTGATGAAAGAGAAGCTCAGAGAGGCTAATCTGTTCATGCTCACACAACTAGCAGGTGGTGGGGCTGAAATTTATAACCAGATTTATCCACCTCTAAATTCTGTATTAGGTCCATTTACCATGATTGGAACATAATTTTGACTTTGGAAAAATTCCTGATCCTGTTGGGATAATTTAGCACAATATATATAGTGCAGCGATGTGGGAATAAAAAGAAGGCACAGGAGCTCTGAGAGGAAGCCCTAATGCTGGTGGGAGAAGGCTGGAGGGCAAGGTCCTCTCAGAGCTGGGTTCAGGAGGGAACAAGTTTCTGGCCAGCAGAGGGCATTCTGGGTAGAGAAGAAACATAAGGAAAGGCGTGAAGACGGTGGATATATTTGGCAAGAGTGAGTAGGCGATGACCGCAACAATGAGGCAAGAGCTTGTGGTTTTTAAGGCTACTGTTGGCACGATGCTGACAGAGGATCCTGTGGAGAGGGAACCCTAATACTTCCAACTCGGTCTTGTATTTATTTATTTTGTTGATACTGTTGAGAATAAACAAAAAACTAACTTGTTGCTGTTCAGTCTGACTCATAGCGACCCTATATGACAGAGTGAAACTGCCCACCGGAGTTCCCAAAGAGTACGTGGAGGGTTAGATCTGTCGAGCTTCTTGGCCATCAGCTATTGCACTTAACCGCTAAGCTGCCAGGGTTTCCCTTACTGTGAATATACGCAGCACAATATTCACCAATCCAACCATTTCTACGTGCACAATTCAGTGACGTTGATTACATTCTTGAATTTGAGTCCCCTGCTTTTCTGAGTTGTCCTCCTTCCATTTGCATAAATTTACTGCCCCTCGTAAGGTTCCTGTGTGATCTTTCAAGTTGCTATGATCAGTTGATCCCCTTTAGACCATTCTTAGAAGAGCATAATACTCACGGTGATATTTTTTTAGTACATAAGCTAAACTATTGATTGTTTTTACAAAGTTAATCAAATTTCCATGGCTTCAAGAAGTCTAGAGTTCCTGAGAATTTGAAATTCTTTTCTGCGTTTTCTCCATTTAGATCAGGATACATCTACAGAATCTTTGAACGAAATGTTCAATAATGGTCATCAAGCACCATCCACTTCTTCTGGTCTCCTGGCAAAGGAAGGAGTTATTCGTGGAGGCAAATAACCGTGTGTTCCATATCTTCCCCCTGTTCTTGGCTCTTCTTCTTCTTCCTCTGTGTTTGGTGGCCATTTGAATATTCCCTTTGGTGAGATATCTATTCAAATCCTTGGCCTGTTTTACGATCAGGTTATTTGTCTTTATGTCATCACATGGTCAGAATTTCACATATACTTTGGTTATTAGATTTTGGTGGGATATATGGTTTCGAAAGACATTCTCCCAGTGAGCATCATGTCTTTTCATTTTTTGTTAAAGTCTTTTTAAAACAATTTACTATTTTTATAAAGTCTTATTTGTTTATCCACTGTTTGTTTGTTTGCTTTTATTGTTCTAGTCATATGATACTGCTCTAGCAGAAATATCTTAAATAGATGGCTTTAAAAAGAAAAATTTTACTTGCTACAGTCCAGTAACCTAAAAGTCCAAATTCAGGGTGCCAGTTCTAGGGGCCGGCTTTCCCTGCGGGCCCTGGAGGAAGGTTTTCATTGTCAATTTTCCTCTTCACTGGAAACTTCTACAGTGTGGAGACCCCGGTTCTTTCCAAAGGATGAGCTCAGCTCCCAGTTTGCTTCTTGCTGGTATGAGGTCCCCCATCTCTCTACTAGCTTCTCTCCTTTCTATCTCAAGAGACCACCTCAAGTTACAAAACAATCCTACACACTGAGTCCTGCGCCACCAACACAACTGCTGCCTTCGTTACCATCATAGGGACAGGATTTACACAACGGAGGAACGTAACCTATTACCAGAAATTTATGCTCAGCCAAATGTCCAAACACATTTTGGGGGGAACACAATTCAATCTATGACATTTATTTTGCTGCTTTTGCTTTTGTCCAACTTGAAAGGGCTGATAATTATAAAATATTGATTAAAAATTCTTGCCTGATCTCAAGCCAACTAGAAAAAAAGTTAGAATAACTAACCTGGAGACTGAGGTTTTTTTCAGATCCTGCCCTGGGGACTGAGTCGAATAACATCACAGTGCCTCTAACAACACCCCATGAGCCTAGCCCACCTTGTGACCCAACCTAATGACTCCCAAACCCTCCAGCTTGAGATGGTGACATCACTCACCATGTGACCTCAGACCACCCAGGGACAAACCACAGTCCAGATAACATCACAGTTCCTCTAACAACCCTCAGTGATTCTGGCTCACCTTGTGACTCCAGGCCTTGCCGGGAGACCTGAGACTACTGCCCAGATAACATCACAGTTCCTGGACAGCCCCCTTGGGGCACTTGAATAACAGTCCCTTTTTTTTCTGTACCCCTTCCTCCTTCTTGCTATAACAACCTCCAGCCTGAGATGAGATGTAGATGGTTTTTAGGGTACTAACCCAGCCTCTTCTTGGATTGCCAGCCATTTAAATAAAGCAAAATCTCTCCCTGTCTCTGTGTCTGGCTTTGGAGTGACAGACAGTACAAAGCTGTGACTGGGTTTTCCAGTTACAAACTGAGTTTTAAAGCTAAAAGCATACTGGTTATACACCATCTCACATGAGAACTGCATACGTTTAGATTAGTTATCATCTTGCTGTAGATCCCTGGGTGGTACAGGAGGTTTGCGCTTGACTACCAGCTCAAAGTGTAGAGATTCAAATCCACCCAGCATCTCCACAGAAGGCCTGGGGATTTGTTTCCAGAAAGACCCAGCTCAAAGAAAAACCCTGTGGAACAATTCTAATGCATAGGATCACCATGACTCTGAACCGACTTGATGGCAAGGGGTTTGGTTTTTTTATTTTATCATTCTGTCCAGTCATCATGATGCTTTTCATCAAATGTGTGTCAGGGTGACTTTTATAGTGAGATTTGTTTGGTGAGAACTGTAAACTCATACCTGTAGACAGGTTTCACCATTTGTTACTCATACAATGGGGGTGTCTCATCACCACTCGCTACAATCGGCTCAATACTTTTACTAAAGTGGAGGGAACTCTGCAAGTGACCTTCATACCTGCTGACAGCTGTACACCTTAGCAAGTATCTTAAAGTCGTTGAGCCTCAGCTGGGTGACATGATGTTAATAACATGTGACATCATTTTTCACCTTTGTCTTCAAAATTAAACATTTCAAAGAGTTGCACCATTTTCCACAAATGTAGCATTATTAACTGTTTTTTCTTTTCTTTCATGCTAAGGTTTCTTCTAATGTTCTGCCCTTTCGTCTATGCGGAAGTAATCATGTGATTTCTCCTTTGTATTATTTTCTATTGAGACGTTTCCTAAATGAGATCTATAAAACAGGGATCACTCATATTTTTATGGCTTCTGTGAAACACCACACAATCATTTCCATGAGAGTTGTAACAGTCACCTGTTGCTGGCATCAAATTTGACTGCCAACTCCTCCAGGTTGGGAAGTGTGCTTTTACTGTTTTCTGCTGATTCATTAGGTACAAATGCCTAATTTTACCTGTGATTTGTTTTTTGATAATAGAAATGAAGTAGTTTCCATTTTTCTGTTTTCCATTTGAATTATACCTTTTGCAAATTTTCCTTTGCTCACTTAACCACTAAAATTTTAATATTTCTCTTTCCAATTTGTGTGTTCCAAATTCACACGTGAGAAAATAAGCCAAGAGTGTTCCTCAGAAGCTACAGGAAGGAAGGAATGGACTGAGAACATAAATGAAAATAAAAGTTGGTGAACTTGCAGGAAAATCTAAAGAAATCTTGCCTGCAAAATAATTGCAATGTCTAAATGTGGGGTTAGAAAGAGGGTGGACTGAAAAAGCTATTCAATAGTAACATGGCTGGAGAGGGAGATATTTGAAGTTAAAATGTTCAGAGGTCTATGTAGTTAGAAGAAGAGAGTTAGAATATTGATTCACTATATGTCCTGATAAGTAAAATATTTATGGTAAAATTTTAAGAGTAGCCACTAAAAGAACGCAAACAGGATATGTGACTTCTAGGCCAGAATGGGAGGGGGAACTAGGACAAGAAGGCACCAGTGATGACAATACCTTCTTCCCTTCCCTCTTCCAAAAGAGAAAGGCGATTGAGGAGACAGGCGAAAGAAGCCTTGTAAAGAGGTGCATAGAAGTTAAAAATTAAGATAGTGAAACAGGTCCAAATACATTAAATGTCACAAAAAACAAAGCATTAATAATGTCACACATTAATGATGTGTGACAGCATTTCTCATCTTTGTCTTTAAAATTAAACATTTCAAAGAGTTGCACCATTTTCCACAAACTTCTTCTTAGCCAAAAGACTGTCAGATGAATTTTATAAACTAAGTACATACTCTTTGGAAGAAATTTTCCTGACTATGGAGCACAGGAAAGTTGAAAAGCAAAGAAAGGAGGAAGACCGTCAGGCGCTGACTAGAAGAAAGCCGAAGTCAGTCTGTTAGTATCAGACAGAGCGGACGCTGGACAGAGAAAGGTCTAACAGGAAGAGAGAATAACATGATGACAGAGTGCGTTTTTCACCACAAAAATATGACACATCTACACGTGTGTGACTGCATAAAAATCACCTTAAAACACGGAATTTTTGAAGAGCATGGCCCTCTCCCTCCACTGACCTGTACTTACCATGTTCAGCTTGCTCTACTCAAAGCTTTGTTGGTATGATCAAGGTGCTGTGGAGATACTTTGAGTTTGGCTGCTAATGAAAGGCTGGAGGTTCAAGACCACCCAGAGGTGTCTTGAAAGGAAGTGCTGGGGATCTACTTCCAAAAATAACTTGGAAACCCTGGTGACGATGTGACAGTACGTGATCTTCTTTTTCTGGTTTTATCAAAACTTAAAGGTTCGGAGCAAAGAATTTTACAAATCAGGAAACTGTCCCCCAGAAGGAAGACAGCATCCCTGGACCACTCCCTAGTTCGCTCAGGGCTCTGCTTGCTCTTCACTGACCCCTATAGCTCTGTAGGAGAACTTTTTTCCAGCCTCCATCAAAGTGAGGGGTGGGATACCTTTACCAGATGATAATGGTTACCCTGAAAACCTATCTAGATGGACCTGTATGGAGTCTTCTCTTGTGGAAATGAATCAAGAAGCCCAGTGTTTGATCTCACATCAGTCATCAGTGCGTGTGTGTAAACTCCCACACATGCTTGCAAGTGTGCTCTCACACACAGCATGCTTTCCTGGTCTAGTCATGGTGCCAACACGAAGATCCCAGGTCTTATTCTGCAGTGCTTTGAGCATGCTGTGCCCTATAAGAATAATACCTTTTCTCTGTGGTCCTTTCCTTCACCCAAAGTTTTCTTTCTGTGCTGCAGGCTTAGAATCCTGCTTTCCCTAATCTTCAGCTTTATCTAATGAACCACATCAGGTCCCTGGAACTTTGCATATTACCCTAGAGAGAACATCATACCCATTCCAGGTCATGCTGTACAAGATAAGGGCTTTTATCCTCTCACACAATTTGAACTCCTGAGTAGAAACAAGTTCAAATGCTGACCACCCCATAAAGCTCACAGCACCTGCTGAATTTGCAGGAGGTCACTCAGCTATATGGGAGAAAACCAACACCCTGACCCCGGCAGCATAGTGGTTAAGTGCTGCGCTGCTATATCAGAAGTTAAGCAGTTCAAATACACCAGGCACTTCTTGGAAATCGTATGGGGTGGATCTACTCTATCTATAGGGTCACTAAGAGTCAGAACCGACTCAACAGCAGTGGGTTTGGTTTGGGCTTTTGGACCCTTTCTAATTCCATGTCCTTAACAAGTTAACTGTCCTACGTGAACCTCAGTTTTGTCACTTGAAAGCATCTATGGTTATTAAATGGGTTACAACATAACATGTGAAGCACGTGACATGATGTCTGAAACAAGTAGGTAGTTAATAAATGTATCTCCTTTCAAACCCACTCTGCAGCTCCAAACTCTCTTAGATAGACCAACTCTTATTTTTGGTTTGCTGCTGAAGCCATACTAAGACCATATTGGTTTAGGAGCCTGGAAACTGATTTCTGGTCCAGATTCTATTTGTTGACTTCTCTGACACTTAGCTCTATCTCTCCATTTGTCAAATGGAGATGTTTGCATTGATCTTCGTCAGTTAAAGTATCCAAAAGCTTAAGATCCTGGTCATAGCGAAGGCTTGGGGGAGGTCTTACATTACTGTCTTTAAACCACATGCTGTCCTTCCTAGGCAATAAGAGTTCTGCCTTGAACAGTTTGGAAAGGGTAGCCACATACATGGTCTTGATTTTAGTTGATTTTGGCAATGATTCTATAAGGAAAGAAAAACATAAGTCAAGTCTTATGCCCATTTTGAAACTGGGAAGACTGAATCTCAAAAAGATATAAAAACTTCTAGGGGAACACTCAGTGAGCAAATGCAGAGTTTAGATTTTCTGAACTAGGATTTCCCGGCTATGCATCTAGTGCTTTATTCATTGAGCAGGTATTGTGGTGGTTAGCAAAGCGGGGTCAGTGTAAAACCACCCTGTTTCTCCCTTTCTCTATTTATAAAATGAAGACAGTAATAATAACATCCTGAAAGTGGTTAAGAAAATGCAGTGGAACAGTCCATGTGATAGCACGACAGCTGTCATTTTTACTGTAGTGGATGCTGTAGTGTGCTACTGGTCCCCCTCCTGAAAATCACTCACAATCGAAGGGGTCATATTTCCTTCCCAAAGAAAGCTTGTGTCCAAAGATGAGTCAATGTAGGGGTGTGTCTTAGTCAGCTAGGGCTGCTCTAGTGGAAATACCACAGAGTGGATGACTTTAACAAAGGAACGTTTATTCTTACACAGCCTGGTAAACTACAAGTCCAAACTCAGGATGTCCACTCCAGGGGAAGGCTTTCCCCCTTGTTGGCTCTGGAGGAAAGTCCGGTACTGTTTGTCCAGGGAGCATCTCGGTGCAGGAACCTCAAGTCTGAAGGATGTGATCTTCTCCCGGTGCAGCTTTCTTAATGGTGTGAGGTTCCCAAATCTCTGCTTGCTTCTCTTTCCTTTTATCTCTTGCAGGGTGAAAGGATTAAGGGCAGGGCAAACCATACTCCAGGGAACCTCTCTTTACAATGGAGCAGGGAGGTGATCTTATAAAGAGATTTACAGTCCCACCCTAATGCTTTAACATACAGCACAGGAAAACCACAAAATGGAGAACAGTCACAAGATACTGGGAGTCATGGCCCAACCACATGGCTACACACGCTTTTGGGTGGACACAAGTCAATCCATGACAGGGTGTAAAGGCCCTATTTCTTTGCCAGCCACTCTAATTTCAGAGCTCCCCAAGGGATAGGCCGATGTCTGTGTTGCAAGCGCATTGCAGCTCATTTCCTCTTTCTGCTCCATCCTTTCTTCATACCTCCACAGATGTTGATTCCGAGAGAACTCCTCAGCAAATTATTGCATGCTAACCTTTGCTGCATGCTAGCTTCTGTGTGCACACATGGGAATCATTTTCTGTCACTAAGGCATGAATTACAAAAAGGAGTAAATTTGCATCTGCACACAGTACCTTTCACAGAGTAGCAAAGAGAATTCTGGATTGAGAGTGTGCCCTGTGTTTTTGTAAGAGAGCAGTACAAGTAGGCCTGAAGTCTATGTCCATGACTTTGGCTCCCAACCTTGGGATCCAGCCAGCGGAGGCAACCACTTGGTCTGAGACAATACTACACTCTGGGCTGTTTTGTTCCTAGGCACAGTATCCTTTCTCCAGTGATGCAATCCTTTACAACTGACAACAGATTGTTTACATAGTCCTGTTCCCAACCTTAGAAAGGTTCGTAGCTCAGTCTCTCCAAGAATTTTTACCCACCACAAGGTCCTGCGGGTCTGAATGCTTCTGTAGTCCTTGAGAGAGTCCCTGGCCTCAGAAAAGGAAGAATTCTCAGGTGACCATAATTTGGGACAGGATTTCCCAGAGCTTATCCACACTGTTACATGAGATAGCCAACCACGCACTTGGTCTCAAGTTGTTTGGGGGGTCATAGAACCCTATAATTACCATCAGCTCTCCAACTAATCTTCCCCTAAACAAACAATGTAGGGGAAGGATGCAAATTTGTTAGCTGTTAGGCCTGCCCCTGATTCCCTAGTTCCTCTTCCTAGGATGAATTTGTGAAATTAATTGTCAGACCTCATCTGATGACAGCTCTGGTGGACTTTCCGGAAAAACAGTCCCAAAATTGCTTTGAAGGGTAGACTGGGCACTGGCACCAGTACACAGCTTTCAAAGGTGATTATAGTAATATTCAGCAATAAGATACCTAGCACTTTTTCTAGGCTGAGTTCACAAACTCAACTGTGAGACTTCATAGATTTTGTTTGAAGTCCTTGGTTTGAAAGCATTAAGTCCTTGGTTTCAGTGCAGTTATGTACTACCTGGAGCCCTGTGATATATCAGTGGAGGGCTAGGTGGCTGAACAAATGGTCGGCAGTTCAAATTCACCATTTGCTCCTTAGGACCCTTATAGGCAGTTCTACTCACTTCTATAGGGTCGCTATGAGTTAGAATTGTCTTGATGGTGATACATTTGGTTTGGTTTTTGGTATACACTAACTGGCCTTTCTGAGTTCTGGCTCCACAGTCCTGTGAGAGGCTATCTGAGTGGGTTAATTTGAAATAATTATCTACCACAGGCCCAAAATTTACATCCGATTGTCTGAACCCAATCCTGTGAATTATGACGACAGTTTGTGTCTCACCAGTATGTGTGTCAACTTGTTAGGCCATAATTCTCAGTATTGAGTGGTTGCCCACCACTTTGTGATCTGATGTGGTTATCTTACATGCTGCAAATCATAACCTCTCTGATATTAATGAGGCAAGATGAGAAGCAGTTAGATTAATAAGGCAAGACTCAACCTGCAGGATTAGGTTGTAGCCTGAGTTGGTTTTTGCTTGTTTGTTTTTTGAGATATAAAATTGAAGAATCGCTGTGCTGAGGAGCTCTTAGACCAGGGGATGATTGGTGTCAAGGACTTTTCCACGGAACTGACAGACTGAGAAAGCCTTCCCTGAAAGAACTGAGTGCCTTCTGGCAGAAAATTACTGGCAGGATGGGATGCCTCTAGGCACTTATAGGTAGAGCTAAACAACTTTGGAACCCTCATCTGAGCAGGCCAGGTGCTAGGCTGTCCCAAGAGTCTGAGAACTTAGAGGACAAGGAAACAGAAAGCAGAAACTACAGAGACAAGGACCACAGGAAACAAAGCTGTCTTGGTCTCAAAGGGTAGGGCCTTTGAGGTATCAAAGGAGGTCACAGATTCCTAGGTTTCAAAGGGTGAGCTCTTCACTAACTCAGTGCCCGGGTGTGAGGCAACCCTTTAGAAGTGTCAGTGGCGTGGGACCAGATCAGTGGCCTAAACCTGAAGGGGCATGCCTTCTATGCCCCAGGGTCAGAAGAAAAGTACCTGATGGGACTGAAAAGGTGGAATTGCCACATAGATGGGCTAGGAGATGGTCACACAAATGCAAGGAAGCCAAGCTGCAATTTCAGTGCGACTGCAAGGTGAGACTTCAGCCCAGGGCCAAGGGGTCTCCAACCCAGATTAAGAGAGTGTGTTTAACACCCAGACTCTGGAAGGCAGGACCGTTGCCTGAGAGAACAGAGAACAATTTTCAAGGATTGAGAGCTAACGTAGTGTTTGACTAACTTGCTTCTTGCCTGTTATTACTTTTTCACTCCGATTTCTCCCATTTCTAGTGGAAATGTCTATCCTGTACCTGTTCTACCACTGCATTTTGGAAGCAGATTACTTGTAGTCTACATTTCACAGACAAAGAGGAGTTTTGCCCCAGGAGGGAATTTGATATGTCAACATGACAAACTGAAGAGGAATGGCATCATATTCACTATCGAAAAGAGCATTTCAACATCTATCTTGAAATGCAATACTGTCCAGGGAAGGAAGGAAGACAGCTAATATGACTATTATTCAAATTTATGCACCAGACACTAAGACCAAATGTAAAGAAGTTGAAGAATTTTTTTTTACAATTTCTGCACTCTGAAATTGATCAAATATGCAATCGAGATGCATTTATAATTGCTGGTGATTAGAATGTGAAAGTTGGAAATAAAGAAGAAGGATCTGTAGTTGGAATCTATGCCCTTAGTGACAGATACAATGTCAGACATCAAATGATTGAATTTTGTAAGAACAATGACTTTTGCATTGCAAATATCTTTTTTCAATACCATAAATGTTGAATATATATGTGGACCTCAGCAGATGGAAACACACAATCAAATAGACAGCATGTGTGGAAAGAGAAGATGGAAAAGCTCAACATCATCAGACAGAACAAGGCCAGGGCCCAGCTGTGGAACACATCCTCAACTGCTCCTACACACATTTGAGTTAAAGCTGAAGAAAATTAAAGCAAGTCCATGAGAGCCAAAGTAAAACCTTGAGTATATCCCACCTGAACTTAGACACAATTTCAAGAATAGACTAGATGGATCAAACACTACTATCTGAAGATCAGACAAGTTGTGGAATACCATCAAGGGCATGTACATGAAGAAAGGTCATTAAAAAGACAAGAAAGAAAGAGAAGGCCAAAATGGATGTTAAAAGAGACTCTGAACTTGCTCTTAGACTTGAGTAGCTAAAACAAAAGGAAGAAATGATGAAATTAAAGAACCAAAAGTTTGCAAGGTTGGCTTGAGAAAACAAAGTATTATAAAGAAATGTGAAAAGGCCTGGAGATAGAAAAATTAGAGGGAAGAGCATGCTTAGCATTCTGCAAGCTGGAAGAATGAAAGAAAATATTCAAGCCTTGAGTTACAATGTTGAAGGATCCTATGAACATCAAAAGAAGATGAAAGGAGTACATTGGGGTCACTGTACAAAAAGAACTGGCTAATGTTTAACTGTTTCAGGAGCCAGCACGTGATGAAGGACTGATGGTATTGAAAGTGGAAGTCCAAGGTGCACAGAAGACATAGGTGAAGAATAAGCTCCAAGAATTAACTAACAAGTGATATGTTTCAATAAATGGGTGCAGTGCTGGAGAAGCTTACCCTCTACGCCAAATAATTTGGAAGAAAGCTACCTGGCCAACTGCCATGAATTGAATTGTGTCCCTCCAAAAATAGGTGTAACCATGTGGCTGGCCCGTGATTCCCAGTATCTTGTGACTGTCCTCCATTTTGTGGTTGTCCTATTCTGTATGTTAAAGATAAGGGTGGAACTGTAAATCCCTTTATAAGATCACCACTCCCTTTACAGGATTAAAGGATTAATCTTTAGTTTCACAAACAAGTAAAATTTTGCTGAAGACAATTTAAAAAACAGTTATAGCACTACTCCTGTAAAGGGAGTTTCCCTGGTGTATGGCTTGCCTCACCCTTAATCCTTTCATCCTGAAAGAGATAAAAGGACAGGGAAGCAGGCTGAGAATTGGGAACCTCCTACCATCAAGCAAACAGCACCAGGAGAAGAGCACACCCTTCAGACCTGAGGTTCCTGCACCAAGATGCTCCCTGGACAAAGACTGATGCAATACTGAACTTTCCTCCAGAGCCAGCAAGGGGAAAGCCTTCCCCAGGAGCGGACACCCTGAATATGGACTTGTGCCCTACCAGACTGTGTAAGAATAAATGTTCCTTTGTTAAAATCATCCACTCTGTGGCATTTCAGTTAGAGCAGCCCTAGCTGACTAAAACACCAACCCACTGAGATGCAATCATATCAGTAATCATTCCAAAAAATGGTCATCCAACCAAATGTAGAAATTACTGTACAGTAATCATTAGTTTCACAAACAAGTAAAATTTTGCTGAAGACAATTTAAAAAATAGTTATAGCACCACATCACCAGGGAGCTACCAGAAATTCAAGCCAGATACAGAAGAGGACAAAGGAGAGATACAATTGTTGATGTCCGATGGATCTTGGCTGAAAACAGAGACCATCAGAAAGAAGTTTACCTATGCTTTATTGACTATGCAAAGGATTCAACTGCATTTATCTAACAAATTATGGATAACATTGCCAAGAATGGGAATTTCAGAACACCTAATTGTGCTCATAAGGAACTTGTGCATAGAGGTAGTCATTTGAAAAGACCAAGGGGATACTGCGTGGTTCAAAGTCAGGAAAGGTATGCATCCAGTTTGTATCCTTTCATTACACTTATTCAATCTATATGCTCAGAAAATAATCCAGGAAGCTGGATTAAACGACGGAGAACATGTCATTAGGGCAGGTGGAAGACTTGCTAATAACGTACTTGACATATACGCGTTACGCAAGCTTGCTTGCTGAAAATGAAAAGGACTTAAAGCACTTACTGATGAAGATCAAAGACCACAGCCTGCATTATGGATCACACCTCAACATAAAGAAAACAGAATTCCTCGAAACTAAACCGGTAAGCAACATCCTGACAAACAGACAAAACATTGAAGTTGTCGGGGATTTCATTTTATTTGGATCCACAATCAGTGCTCATTGAACCAGAAGTCAAGAAACGAGGATTTGCGTTGTTCAAATCTGCTGCCAAAGACCTCTTTATGTGTTGAAAAACAAAGACATCATTTTGAGGATTAAGGTGACCTTGACCCAAGCCATGGTTTTATTTTGTTTTAATTTTTTTAATGTGGCTAAATGAAAGTTTACAATCCAAGTCACTATTCAAAATAAAACCCTCTACAACTCTATCTACGCTCCTCACCCTGTGACAGTACACTCTTCTTTTTCACTCGTTACTTCCAGTATCCACTCAGCCAACACTTACCTATTCCTCTCCACCCTCTCCTCTCCCCTCTAAAAAGAAATCAGTAACACAGCCTCATGCATATACATTAAACCATTAAGTATGCACACCACATAGGTCACTCTGTGTCCCCATGTCCAGCCCATTCTTGGTCTGAAGTATTGGCTTCAGTACTAGTTTCAGCTCTGGACTAGCAGCAAGGCTAGGGGACACGTACCCTGTGAACCCTCCAGGTGGTCTTACCACCAGTTCTGGTCTTTTAATAGAGTTCTTGATCTGCACACCTCTTTTTCTCATGGCATGTCAGAAACCCTACATTGTGTCCCCTACTATGGCTATCTTTGGTAGTAGCTGAGCACCATCCAGTTCTTCTGATCTCATGCTGATATAGTCTCCCAGTCATATGGGTCTTTCTGTCTCCTGGGCTCATTTTAGCTCATGTCTTTGATGTTCTCAGTTGTCACCTGTTCCAAGTGGTTTAGGACTAATTCATGTTCCTCAGATGGCAGCTTGCTGGCTTTTAAGACTCCAGATGCCATTCACCAATGTGAGGTGCAGCAGATCTTCTTAGAAAAAAGACTAGTTATGCCAACTGACCTCACTGTCCCCTGTAAACATGGTTCCCAGACCACTGTCCCTACTATTCTGTCCTTTGAAATTACAGGTTAAATTTAGAAAATCTTTTGGCTTATGGTGTAGTCAGTTATTCTGATCTGCCTTCTACTATATTATGTCACTCCCTTCACCTAACCAAATTCTTATTGACTATCTAATCTATGAATAACCCTCTCCCTCCCTCCCCACCCCTGTACCATCAAAGCATATTTTCTTCTATACATAAGTCTTTTCTTAAGTCCTTACAATAGTGGTTTCATACAATATTTATCTTTTGCCCCTGACTGATTTCACTTAGCATAATGTCTTCCAGTTGATTCCAGGTTATGAGATGTTTCTTAAAATCATCACTGTTCTTTATCATTGCATAGTAGTCCATTGTGCATATGTACCATAGCTTGTTTATCCATTCATCTGTTGATGAGCACCTAAGTTGATTACATCTTTTTGCTATTGTAGATGGCACTACAGTAAACACTTGTGTGCATGTCTCTGTTCACATGGCAGCCCTAATTTCTATAGGATATATTCCAAGCAGTGGGACTGCTGGATCATATGGTATTTCTATTTCTAGCTTTTTAAGAAAATGCCAAATTACTTTTGAAAAAGTTGTACTATTTTACATTCCCATCAGTAGTGTAGAAGAGTTCCAGTCTCTCCACTGCTTCTCCAACATTTGTTGTTTTGTGTTTCTCAGATTAGTGCCAGCCTTGTTGGGGCGAGGCCATGGTGTTCTCAATCACTTCATGTACATATGAAAACTGAACCATAAGGAAGACTGGAAAAGAATTGATGTCTTTGAATTATGATGTGAGCAAAGCATATACCATGGAGTGCCAGAAGAACGAACAACTCTGCCTTGGAAGGAATATAGCCAATGTGCTCCTTGGAAGTAGTGATGGAAAGATTTGTCTCATGTACTTTGGCTAGGTTAACAGGAGCAACCAGCTTCTGAAGAGGTACACTGTGCTTGACAAGGCATGAAAAAAGATAAAGACCCTGCATGAACTGACACAGTGGCTCTAACATATCAGTGTTTCCTCCTATTGTATATAAGGTTGCTATAAATAGCTGGCACAATCAATGACACTTAAAACAACAATATGGAATTTGAACTTTTAGTTGATATAAGACTTTTGGGAAGCTATGATGGAGTGAAAATGTTTTACATGTGGAAAGGATGTCAACTTTGAGGGGCATAAAGGTAGCATATCATGGATTGAATGGGGTCCCCCCAAGATGTGTACCAACTTGGCCAGGCTACGATACTCAGTATTGTATTGTTGCCCACCATTTTGTGATGTGAAGTGATTATCCTATGTTCTGTAAATCTTGATCTATGTTATGTTAATGAGGCAGGATTAGAGACAGTTACATTACTGAAGTAGGACAAAATCTCTAGGGTTAAGTTGTATCTTCATTCAAGCTCTTTTGAGATAGAAAAGGGAGAAACCAGCAGAGGGGAGAGGAAACTCCTACCATCAAGAAAGAAGAGCCAGGATTGGAATGTATCCTTTGGACTTACAGTGCCTTTACTGAGAAGCTGCTATGTCAGAGGAAGATTGATGACAAGAACCTTCCCCAAAACAAGGAAAGAGGAAAAAGTCTCCCCAGAACCTTCCAGACTTCTAGACTCCTACACTGTGTGAGAACAAATCTCTGTTTACTAAAGCCACTCACTTGTGGTATTTCTATGACAACAGCACTAGATAACTAACACAATGGTGATGAGGCACAGTTTCCAACACAGTCAAATGTGAATCTAAGTAGAGTCTACATATCTCAGCCTTTGCTGATGTACTGTAATGTGTGATTGCTTATCTGTGTAATGCTCAGGAAGCATTTTAGCCTACAGAAGTCGGTACAGAGGTGAGTATACCTACACACACACGCACACACACTCAGGTGGCAGTTTTCAATTCACTCTTCATTCATTTCTCTATGTGCCAGGTTCAGCACTGTGGGATTGGATATAATAGTGAACAAAACAGATGTAGTCTTTGCTGTGAGCAGAGGATCACACAAATAGAACAGGTTGCTAATCAGTGAAGAACAGAAGGCAAGGGACTAAAAGCAGACCTGTGTGCTAGAGTTTGGAGAACAAGGGGGATTGTTTCACAAGATGAGTCTGGAGGCAGGTCATGCAGGCACTTGACCTAATGGCATACGAAGCCACTCAAGGACTTCCAGTCATCACAACTGTAAAACCAATTCCGTCTCTTTTGAAAACTCAGATTTATTGCACTAGCCTCACTTGCCTCAGCTAGCAGGAAGCAGAATGTCCCCATCAGCACCTTTCACCCTTGACTATAGTAAAGGGATTCCCGGGTAATCTCACTCTTCTCATAGCCTGCAATGGCCCTGCCCTTAAGCCCAGGCTTGTGTCCAAACTTCTGTTCTCACAACGTGACTTCCTACTGGAGACCTTGAGTCTTTCCTGTCAGAAGACCTCATCTTGGAGTGTCTCAATTCACAACAGGAGTATTAGCAACATTAAAACTCAACATCTCTGCCCTTACCCCTGCTTCTCCGTTGTCTCTTGCCTATACCTTTCTTCCTAAATCTTTCTTCACTCCCTTTTTCCCCAAGCAGAGGGTGGGGCTAAGGTAGCTCAGTGCTCCCGTGAGCGGTTAGTCACTGCTGTTGCTGTCACTGGATGTGAAGTATCTAGGAACTCCTCACAAGCCTCTCAAATGGTCAAGAGCCCCAGCCACTTAGAAAATTCCCAAATACCTGCACTTGCCACAACTGCCAGTTTTCCCTGTCTCTGGGATTGTTTGACTCCATGCTTCTCAGATGCTGCAAGTCTCTCAGACCACGTCATCTGTGCCCTGAGAGTTTTGCAGCCTTGTAGGCAGGGATAGATTACTCTTTAAGCAAGGTATGCACGGGCTTACTTGTTCTTTCTTAATAGTCTGTAATTCACAGTTTTACCTGTTTCTTTCACACATCAAGGATGTTGTGAAACACGTATGAAATCAGGCACTAGATTAGTAAATAAACACGATTCGCCTGTGTGTACCTTGCTTACTGGTTAATCAGCCTCTGTTTGGAGGAGTGGTGGGCAGGCCGGAAAAGAAGGTCTAGGCACCAGAGGGTTACACTTGCCCTCAAACGGTCTCTCTGCCCTGGATGTACCCAGTGTTGGGGCCAGCCAGAGAATCCCCAGTCTTACACGCTGATCAGCATAGTGGTCTAGTTTAATAAATCATTACTGAACCAGACTAGGGAAGGCTCCTAGTACCCCAGGGAAGAAATTACAGCCCACATCCTATGATGAGAATATCTAATACGTAATTACGATTTCTACCACCCATCCATCAGTTTGTCATGCTTCGGTGGCATTCACATTGCTGTGATGCTGGGAACTATGCCAGTGGCATTTCAAATACCAGCAGGGTTATCAATTGTAGACAGGTTTCAGTGAAGTTTTCAGAAGAAAACAAACTAGGAAGAAAGGCCTGGTGACAGAATCCTGAAAACTAGCCAGTGAAAACCCTACGAATCACAACAGATTGTCATTACATATCATCAGATACAGGGCTGCATGACAAGTGCCCTAGTTTGGAAGTCAACAGGGAGTCAAGTGTGCAAGTGACCATGAGGGTGACATGGGACTAGACAGTGGTTCATTCTGTCATGCATCCATGAGTCACAGACAACTTAATGACAATTAACAAGTAACAGTCACCATATTCTCCACATTTTATGACTGTTAACTCAATTTTCAAACCAACCTCATGAGAAGGCAATAGTACTGTCCTCATTTTATGGATCCTCCCATGATTACACAGAGGTAAGATCGAGATTTGAACCTCTGTGTGCAAGAGTCAGTATCACTGTGCCAACCTCCTGTTGTAATAGTATATATGCACACTATGATGATGAGAAGGGCAGTACCACGCACATTACCAGGTTGCCTCAATGCCCAGTTTTCAAGGATTTTTAGAAGCCAGGCATTTCTCTACAAAAGCTACTTCAAAAATTCCCACCCAAGGCTTAGAGACCCTGGCATTCACACTAGTGAGCCCAGGCTGAAGAGCAGAAAGTGGAGGCCCCTTGGGAAGTCCTGTTGTCGAGAATGCCAAAGCAGCAAGCTCTTCCTTTCCTGCTTCTCGCACCTCCCAGCCTGACTGCTGGCCCTGTGTGCTGGGCAAACAGGCCCGAAGAATGAGTGCAGGCCCAAGAGACAGGGATAGGAGAAAGTACAGGGCTTCAAGCAGCCCCTGTTGAGCAGTTCATGGCTTGTGAGCCCTCTTCTAAGACAAGGAAAATGTCCTTGCCCATCAGAGGAGACAGGCTTGGAGATGGCAGGACTGGAGGCAGTCGCTCTCTGGCCTGACCCTCCCATCTTCCCCCTCACCCGTGCATTAAAACGTTGACTCAGAAACAGGCCTTGTTTAATTAATTTATTTATCTCACTTTTAATATTTAATTGTGTTTTAAGTGAAAGTTTACAATCCAAGTCAGTTTGTCATACAAAAACTTACGCATACATTGCTAGCTGCTCTCCAGCACATTCCTACTTTCTATCTTGTATTTCCATTCAACCAGCCCTGTCTCCCTCCACCCCCTTGTTTAGACAGGAGCTGCTCTGTTAGTCTTCTATATTTGCTTAACCCAAGAAGCACAGTCTTCATTAGCATCATTTTATGTCTTAGAGTCCAATCCAATCTTTGTCTGAAGTGTCGGGAGACAGGCCTTGTTCAAATGCACACAAGTTATAAAGCCTTTTAAACTCTGCATTTCACTTCTTTTTCCAGCCAACCCGGAGTCTAGGGGGGCAGGTAGTAAATATCAGGCCAGCCCCTTTTGCAGTTGACCAAAATAAGGCCTTGGGGAGTGGAAGCGACTTGTCCAGAGTCACACAGCTAATTCGCTGCAGACCTTGAAAGAAGACTCAAAACTGTGAGCCTGCCCAAAGTGTCCTTGCTTCTGATCCCATGTGTCAATGTGGGAAGCTTTAAGGATTCCCCCAGTCATTTTCTCTCTAGGCTTAGTGTCCAGAGGCATGAATCTACATCAAGTAGGTTCTAAATGGCAAAAATGGAGGAGACATGTTCAGATCTTAGGATGCTCCCACAGAAGGTGGGAAGGGAGGATTTAGCCTGTGGACAACATCATGGCGGTGGCTGTGTGCAACTAACTGGAAGACAGGTGGGACAGCCATTCCTTGTAAGCCGTGCTGACACCACTCTGGTCTTCCACGTGATCCTCAAACAAACCATGACTATGTCCACCTAAAAGCCTTTGCCTTTGGCTAGCTTCCTTGACATCACTCAGGGTTCAGCTTAAATGTCACCTTCCATATGAGGCCTTCCCTGGCCAAGTTCCCTAAAATTATTGACCTACCCCTAAGTCCCTGGATAGCATGTCAGCCTTTAACTTCCATCCTAAAGCCAGCATATGAAGCTAGTTTGTTTCCTTGTTTCTTATCTGCCCTCCTCCTATCAAATGACGGATTCTGGAGTTGAAATTACACGTGCTTGACAAAGATTTTGTTTGAGAGTGAACCGGTTTGCTGCAGCAAGGAACAGTGGCATTCAAGAGAAAATTCAAAGATCTTCAATTTTAGAAAGATACCTGTCCTTTTTTATAAGAATCTTTGAGGAAGTTATCTGAGGAAAAGAAGATGGGGAGGGGGAATAGGTTCTGGAATCTTATCGTTTAAGTGAAAGAGGGCCCTTTCAAAATGGGGCATGTTTGTAACTAGGCCATGAGTCCTTTTCTTGTTTGTAATTAGTGCAAGGATTCTTGGCTGTACTATGGGGAAGTCTCAGGATAATGAGGATTACTTCGGGTTAAGAAAGGTTTCCAGTTTTAGATTGAAGGTCCTCACACTGGTCCAAACTGGTTATGGTCGTTTGGGGTTGGCAGTTCTCCAGTTTTGAACATCCTCTCCGGCACAAGAGTGTGACCAATAGTTGGTATTATTTCTGGCTCACCATTTCTGTCTCTGCTTGAAAGTCTATAATGACGCTGTGTTCTGATGAAGCTTCTTGAAGATATTCTTGTAAATGGAGCACTGTAATTTCTTAGGGTGATGGCTGTGCAGTAGTGTTATGATTCTGGAAAGTAGCCATTTGACTAAAAAGATGACAATTATTATGACCGGTAAGACCACTAACAGACATTGCAGGATGCTTCCTGATGAAGGACTGCAAGATCTTAGGCTGAGATTTACAAAATATGTCCCACATTCCAGTTCAGTTCACTATAAAAAACCATTTATCCACATGCAACACGAGGTGTTAGGTATAGTGCACACACTTCCCCAGCCAGGAGGAAAGTGAAAGCAATTAAGAATTTAAACTGACCTGTTGGGGACCACCAGAGGCCATCAGGGCAACGTGCGCATCCTCACTTAATTAAAAAAATTTTTTCATATTCTGGAGCAAAAATTTAGTGCTCTATGATAAGCCTTCTAAATTCTTCCCTGTGTTCTTTTCCAGGATTTTCTCTTTGGCATTTGAGTATTGCAATGGTCTTAGTAAGGATTTGAGTTGATTATTTTGCATAAAAATCAACTAACACATTTTCCTTGTGTTCTTCCTCTCAACTTTTGGGGAATGCCCTTCTATTTTGACAATGGCCACTGCAGCAGGTAGGAGAAGGCCATCGAGGGGTTGTTAAATGTAAGCTGTCAACTGGAGGTTCAGAGACATCTGTGCAGAGCGCAAATAAATTTTGGGTTGATGCAACACAATCAGAAGGTTCTTCTTTGTTAGAGAGAGGCAGCGTTATTATTTTAAGCCCGCTGATCATTGGGGCAGTCTCCAGTGATGCCCAGTAGCAACCTAGCAATTGTCTCTCAAGTGGTGTGCATTGTGCTGCAACATCTGGAAATTTGCTGGTCCAGAATCTCACTGGTTGGCATTGAGTAGTGCTGCTGGGCTTTTGCTATAAACTCCAGTCTGCTTATGCTTGTGTGGTAGACACTCCCAAAGTCTTATCTGCATGTGAGTCACAAAGACCCAAATGCATGAGAGAGAGCGATCACCCTTTGCAATCCAAACAGGGCCCACTTTTGTTCCAGCTCCCACTCAAATATGGGCTTCGTATAGGTGACTTTACGAACAAGTGCTAGCAATATTTGCAGACGTGGGACATGCATTCTCCAAAATGCAAATAAACCAACCAGTCACTAGGCTTCATCTTCAGATGAAGATTACAGCTTATTTTTCATCACAGGTAGCTCCTGACCAAGTGATTCTCAGCTATACACATGGACCTCACCAGATAGAATGCACCAGAACCAAACTGACTATATCTGTGGAAAAAAAAATGGAAAAGCTTCGTGTCAACAGTCAGAACAAGACCAGGTGCTGACTGTGGCACAGATCATCAATTGCTCATGTGCGAATAATGAAGGTCAACTCTTCAGACAGCAATGGATTGGACTTGGTGACGTAGAGTGATCGAATCTTGTGGGCACTTTATGGTTCCATGCGTCTATAGGATGTCACCCTGCTGACCTCTTACTGGAGGAAGGGGAGTGGGTGCAGAGGAGGGGATAGGAGACCATTGGGAGGACGGGACATGTATGGAACAGAGAAGAAGAGTGTGCTGTCACCAGGCAGAGAGAGCAGTGGGAGCTGCATGTAGGTGAGCATGAAAATTTATACGGGAATGTACGTTTTCATTCAATCATAATAAAAAAAAAAACTGAAAAAAATGAGAACAAGTCCACAAGAGCCGAAGTATGACCTTGAATATTTCCTCCTAAGTTTTTCCCTCCTAAGTTTAAAGATCATCTCAAGAACAGATTTGATGGGTCAACCACTATGACCAAAGACCAGAGAAATTGTGGTGTAACATCAAAGACATCATCCATAAAGAGAGCAAGAGGTCATTAAAAAGATGGGAAAGAAAGAAAAGACCAAATTGGGTGTCAGAAGAGACTCTGAAACTTGCTCTGGAATGTCAAGCAGCTAAAGCAAAAAGAAAGAATGGCAAAGTAAAAGACTTCAACAGAAGATTTCAGAGGGCAGCTCAAGAAGACAAAATAAAGTATTATAACGACATGTGCAAAGAGCTGTAAATGGAAAACCAGAAGGGAAGAAAATGTTCTGCATTTCTGAAGCTGAAAGAACTGAAGAAAAAATTCAAGCCTCAAGTTGCAACAGTGAAGAATTCTACAGGGAAAATGTTAAATGACTCCGGGAGCATCAAAAGAAGGTGGAAGTAATACACAGAGTTACTATGCCAGAAAGAACTGGTTGATGTTCAGCCATTTGAAGAGGTAGCATGTGATCAGGAACCAATTGTACTGAAGGAAGATGTCAAAGCTAGATTGAAGGCATTGGCAAAAAACAAGACTCCAGGAATTGATGAAATATCAATCAAGATATTTCAACAAGCAGATGCAGCACTGGAAGTGCTCACTCATCTATGCCAAGAAATTTGGAGGACAGCTACTTGGCCAACTGACCGGAAGAGATCCATATTTATGCCCATTCCAAAGAAAGGTGGTCCAACTGAATGCAACAATTACCAAACAGTATCGTTAATATCACATGCAAGTAAAATTTTGCTCAAGATCATTCAAAAACAACTGCAACCGTATAACGACAGGGAACTGCCAGATATTCAAGCTGGATTCAGAAGCTGACGTGGAACTGGGAATATCATTGCTGATGTCAGGTTCATCTTGGCTGAAATTAGAGAGTACCAGAAAGATGTGTACCTGTGTTTCACTGACTATGCAAAAGCATTCAACTGTATGGATTACAACAAAACATGACTAATATTGTTAAAAATGGGAATTCCAGAACACTTTATTGTGCTCTTAAGGAATTTATACAGGGATCAAGAGGTGGCCATGCAAACAGAACAAGGGCACACTGTAAGGTTTAAAGTCAGGAAAGGTGTGCTTCAGGGTTGTATCCTTTCACCATACCTTTTTAGTCTGTATGCTAAGCAAATCATCCAAGAAGCTGGATTGTATGAAGACAGAGGCATCAGAATCAGAGGATGATTCATTGACAATCTGTTAGGCAGAGGACACCACCTTATTCGCCATAAGTGGAGAAAATTTTAAACACTTAGTGATGAAGGTCAAGGACCACAGCCTTCAGTATGAATTGCACTTCAGCATCAAGAAAACAAAAACCTTCACAAGTGGACCAGTGAGCAACATCTTGATAAATGGAGAAAGGTTTGAAGTTGTCAAGGATTTCATTTTACTTAGCTCCACTATCAACGCCTATAGAAGCAGCAGTCAAGAAATCAAAAGACACATCGCACTGGGAAAATCTGTTGCAAAGAATCTACTTAAAGTATTGAAGAGTAAAGACGTTACCTTGAGGACTAAAGTGCACCTGACCCAAACTGTGGTATTTTCATTTGCATCATATGCATGTGACAGCTGGACAATGAACAAAGACGACAGAAGAAGAGCTGATGCCTTTGAATTGTAGTGTTGGAGATGAGTGTTGAGTATATCATGGAACACCAGAAGAACAAACAAATCTGTTCTGGAGGAAGTCCAACCAGAGTGCTCCTTGGGAGCAAAGATGGCAAGACTGCGTCTTACATACTTTGGACGTGTTGTCAGGAAGGATCAGTCTCTGGAGAAGGACATCATGTTTGGTAGAGTGGAGGGTCAGCAAACAAGAGCAAGACACTTGACGAGGTGGATTGACAAAGTGACTGCAACAGTGGGCTTAAGCCTAAAAACTATTGTGGACATGGCACAAGACCAGGCAGTGTTTTGTACTGTTGTGCATAAGGTTGCTTTGAGTCAGAACCAACTCGGCAGCACCTAACAACAAACAGCAAAAATCTTTGCCTGGAGAGTGAGCTTTGCAGACAGTTTCAATTTGAGGTTTATAGTACCTCTGGGGAATGTAGTTTCAGGGTAAGCACTTCTTTTTTTCTTCTTTCTTTCTTACTGTGTTTTAAGTGAAAATTTGCAGCTCAAGTCAGTTCCTTATACAAAAACTGTGCTCATACAAAAAGTACACTCTGTTGTGTGACCTTAGTAACAACACCCTCCTCTCCACCCTGTATTTCCTGCTTCCATTTGCCCAGTTCCTATCCTTTTCCACCTTCTCATCTCACTTCCACACAGGAGTTGTGCAGATAGTCTCAATTACCTATCTGAGCCAAGAAGCACACTCTCCACTGATACCATTTTATCTTTTAGAGTCCAGTCGAATCTTTGTCTAAAGAGTTGGCTTCAGGAATAATTTTAGATCTGGGCTAACAGAGAGTGTGGGGGCCATGTCTTCCATGGTCCCTCCAGTCTTGATCAGAACATCAAGTCTGGTCTTTTGACGTGAATTTGGGTTCTGCACCCCACTTTTCTTCTGTTCCATCAGGGACTTCCTGTTGTGTTCCCTGTCAGGGCAGTGAGTGGTAGCCAGGCACCAGCTAGTTCCTTTGGTTTCAGGCTGAGGGAGTATCTCGTTTCTGTGTCCCCTTCTGTCTCTTGGGCTCATATTTTTCTTATATCCTCAGTATTCCTCATTCTCCTTGCTTCAGGTGGTCTGGGACCATTGATGCATCTTAGATGGCTGCTTGCTAGCTTTTAAGACCCTAAACACCACTCACCAAAGTGGGATGCAGAATATTTTCTTAATAAACTTTTATATGCCGGTTGACCTAGATGTCCCCTTAAAACATGGTTCCCAGACCGCTACCCTTGCTACTCTGTCCCTCAAATATTTGGTTATGTTCAGAAAATGTCTTAGTTTTAGGTTTAATCCAGTTGTGAGTATTGCTTTTTTATGTGTCCTGAAAGTTTTAGTGTGTGTGTTTTTATTCCCATTTGATTCTAGGAATATTTTTTATTTCACCTTTGATTTTTTATATTATCCAGTGGTTTTTAGGTAAGATGTTATTCAGTATCTATGTGTTTGGTGGGGGTTTTCCCCCCCTACATAGTTCCTGTTATTAATTTCTAGTTTTATAGAACTGTTATCAGAGAATACGTTCTACATTGTTGTGGAGTTTTTGACTGTGGTGTGGTTTGTTTTGTGACCTAAAATGTGATCTTTTTTGGAGAATGATCCATGTGTGTAGGAAAAGAATGTATACTTTAGTGCTGTTGGTGTTGTGTTCGGTGTTTGTCTATGATTTCAAGTTGGTGTATTGTGGCATCTAAATCTTATTTATTTGAGTTTCTTTCTAGCTATTCTGTCCTTCCCTGAAAGTGCTCTGTTGAAGTTTCCTACTATTATTGAAGAACTATTTCTCTATTCAGTACAGTTGGACTTTCTTTTTTTTAATTATTTTGAAGCCTTCTCATTGAGTGCATTAGGTATATACTGATTATGATGCATCCTTTTGATTGATTGACCCTTTAATTATTATACCGTGTCTTTCCTTATGTTTTGTGTTGGATTTTTGCCTTAAAGTCTGTTTTATCAAAGTTAATGTTACTGCTGCTGCTCTTTCTTAATTACTGTTGATTTGATTTTTTTCTTCATCCTCTAGGTTTTAGTTTATTTATATCTTTGTGTCTAAGGTGTGTTTTGTAGATATCGTATTGAGGGGTCATGTTTTTGTTAACTCATTCTGCCATTCTGTGTCTCTTTACTGGTGCAATTAAGCCATTCACCTTCACTGCATCAATAGATATAAAGTTACTGCTGTCATTGTGCTTCTGTGTGCGTGTGTGGTGTTGATGGTTTCTTTGTTTTACCTAATTTTCTGTGCCAAGTTCTTTTTTGTGTTTAAGTTTTCCTTCTGTTTTTCTTGGTGTTATTGATTTTTTTACCGAATCTTTATACTTTTCTTTTTTTACTTTGCTGTGTAGGTGTAGTAACTTCTTTTGTGGTTATTTTGAAGTTTATTTTTATCTTCCTAAGTTTAGCCCCCTCTGAAGAAAAACACACTGCTGTTGAGTCAGTTCTGACTCTATACTTTAAAGCAGTCTTTTATTTTTTGATATAATCCTCATGTCCTTTCCATGCGAATGGTCTATAACTACATCATTTATTGCCATTTTTTGTGTTGACACTGTCATCATTTACTGACTGGCGCCTCTAGTTCCCTATTTTCAGTCTTTTCACATTGTTTTATTTTAGTAAACCCTGTATCTGAGTTGGTGTCCAGTTGATACTGTCCTGCGTTCTAATCTCAAGTTGTTGTCTGCTGTTACTGGTTATCTGTCTGAAAAGCTCCTTTTAGTATTTCTTCTAAAGCTGGACTGGTTTTTACAGACTCCCTTAATTTCTGTTTAAATGGAAATGCCCTGATTTCATCTTCATGTTTGAGAGAGAATTTTGCTGGATATATAATTCTTGATTGGCAATATTTTTCTTTCAATGTTTTATATATGCCATCCCATTACCTTCTTGTCTGAATGATTTCTCCCAAGCACTCAGAGCATAATCTTATTGATTCCCTTTTGTAGGTGACTTTCATTTTTCCTAAGCTGCTCTGAGAATCTTTCTTTGTCTGGGTTTGGCAAACTTGGTGATGCTGTGTCTGGGTAACTTTATTTTGGGATCTATCCCATAGGAGGGTTGTTGCAGTTCTTGGATGGCTATCTTCTTGCTTTCCATAATATTAGGAAGTTTTCCACCAGCAGATCGTCAACATTTCTCTCTGTGGTTGCTTTCTTGTTTTCCTCTTTCTGTTCTAGAATTCTAATCACATGTAATTTTCTCCTCTTGATAATATAATTTTAAGGCTTTCTTCATTTTTCTTCATTGTTTTTTCTGGTCTTTCCTGAAGCAAAATGGAGTCAAAAGTTTGTCCTCCAGTTCACAGATTCTGTCTTCTGTTGATTTGATCAGTTCTTTTTACCGAGTTGTGTATTTCTAACAGTTTATTTTTAAACTTTTGGATTTCTCATTGTTGTTTTTGTATGATTTTAATTGTCTATTTTATTGCATTGTTCTTGTGTTTTATTGTTTTTTTTTCTTGAATTCTAGTTGCTTCCTTTGTGTTTTTCTTCATTTTATCTGTGTTTTCCTTGATCTTTTAGAGAACCTTATATGTTAGTCTTTTGGATTCCTTGTCAGGTAGTTCCAAAGCCATTTCTTTTCCAGGAAGTTTTCTGGTTCTTTAATTTGGTCATTTGTTATAACCATCTTGTTCAACTGCTTTATGCGGTTTGATGTCATCTGTTGTCTCCGAGGTATTAAATAAAATATTATATTTATTGTTTGTTCATTACTGCATCCTGATTTTTTCTTTCATTTTGATATATCCAAGTAGAGGGGGCATGCCTGCTACTCTGGTTTCTAGTCTAGCTGCACTGGAACTCTTGCCATCTGTCTTTGAGTTGGTGGGACAGCAGCTGGGTATGTGAACATTGGTTTATATTTGCTGTTGTTGTGGAGTGGTTGAGGATATAGCTGGTGTTGCTGGCTAGCTGAAGTGTCTGTCAGCTGGTTATTTGGATGTGGGTGCAAGGAGCATTCTCATTGGTGTCTTGGTTGGGTGTTGCTTGTGCATACTGCTGGTTGCCCAGTGGTCAGTGTGAGGGTTACTGGTAGGTGGCGTTGAAACTGACTGATGATCCTGGGTTGGGCAGGGCTATCCAGAGTGGTTCAAGGTGGGCACAAGCTTTTTATTACAGAAGGACATTGCTAGGTGTGAGGCAAGTAGGTGCCGGCAGTCTATAAGTGCCTGCGGACAGGGCACACTCCTATTCACACTACGTAGAGGAGAGTATTTTCATCCTTAGACACAGGGGCTGGGCAGGGTGCACTGGATAAGGTGAGTGCAGTAAACTTTGGCAGGGTGGGGAAAACTGCCTGGTGCAGGATGTAGGTGTAAAATTGCTCCTTCTTGGCTTCACCAGATGATGGGAGATTTAACTGGGAACGTCACTTACTTTGTCTCACTATGTCTGGCTGGTATGGTGCTCATTATCTGCCGTCATCTGTCCACCGTTTGTGTAGAGTCTCTTTTTCTACTGTGAATTTGGTCCAGTTCTTCAGTCTTGCCTTTGATATTCAGGATTCCAAAGCTGTCATTTATATCCAATTCCTTTAGTTTCTCAGATATGTGTTGTAGGAGAGATGTTACAGCACATCTGACATGTCATCATCTTGGACCACCTTTAACAATTCTTTTAACACACAAATGTCTGCTCTGGGTCTTGGGTTTTCTCGTCTCTCTTTTGTTTGGGTGAGTAGAGATCAATAGCTGTATCTTGGATAGCCACTGTCAAACTTCTAAGAAGCCAGAGACTACTTACCAGACTAGCATGTAGAACATAAAGTTGTAAAGTATTTTAGGCCAGTTAACTGAGTTGTCCCATCGGGCTATGGGCCTAAGCCTGTGAAACACATAAAACCAATGTTGTGACTTATTTGTTATGTCTAAGTAGTATTCATAACTGTGTCCCTCTGTGCTTTATTATGTATCAAACATGAATATATATGCATGTGCACACCTACATGTGTAGGCGTACACATAAACCTGTACATGCCTGCATATTAGCTGAGTGCACTCACCTCACTCACTGCACGCTGCCCAACTCCTGTGCTGCAGACTCAGAACAGCCTCCTCCATGTGGTGCCTAAGTGGGCAGGAGTACACTCTTTGAGAGGGCATCTGCGGATTGGCAACATCCATCTGCTTCACCCCCTGCAATCAGAGGCCTATGCCCACTCTGACTACCCCACACATCCCTGCCTACCCAGGACCTTCAGTCAGTAACTGATGATCTGGTTACCCTCGTGATGACCACCCAACAACCAATAGTGTGCCCAAGCAACACCCAGCAAAGCAACAAATGAGAATGTTCCCCACACCCACATCCAGGAGACCAGCCAACAGACACATCAGCTAGCTGTCAACACTAGCTGCATCCTCAGCTGCCCCAGAAGACAATAAGAAAGCAAGGGAAGAAAACTTATAGGTGGACCACAAGAATGATTAGTAAAAGTCAGAAACTTCCAAAGAAAACTGGGAACTCAGCCCAAAAGAAGCAGAGATTAGATGGGGAAAAGAATTACCCAAAGGCTTCAGAGATCAGTGAATTAGTGATAAATGCAGTGATGCTCTTGGGTAACTTACCTGGGTAAAATGTCGAGCATAGGACCCTACAGTCTTCTAGGGTCTAATTTGGAATCTCCAAACTATTAAAGACAGATTCTGGAGTCAAATTATAAAAATTTAAAAACATTTATTTGGGAGTAAACCAAATTGATGCAGCAAAAAGAAAAAACCAACTGGCACTCAAGAGGAAATACAAAGGACTTGAGAAAGATAGTCATTTCTTTTTATAAGAAACTTTGAATAAGTTAAGGCCATTGCCATCAAGTCAGTTTTGGCTCATAGTAACTCTACCAGAGAGAGTAGAAGTGCTCCACAAAGTTTCCAGTGAGTAGCTGATGAATTTAAACTACATACATTTTTGTCAGGAGTGGAAGATCTTAAGCACTGTGCTATCAGATCTCCTTGAGGAAATTAGCTGGGAGAAAAATAAAAATTTCCAGAAAGTTGTCATTTAATCAAGGACAGGTTCTCTTCAAGCATGGACAAGTTTGTGATTAGACCATGTGTCTTTTTTTTTTGCTTTCATTTCTAATGGGGCAAAAGTTCTTGGCTGTACTACAAGGAAGTGTCAGGAGAATGTAGGTTTAGAAATTCTAAGTAAGGTTTTTAATTTTTAGGTGGAAGCACCTGGAGCTTATATAAAATGGTTATTGTCTCTTCCAGCTGACATTGCATTGGAATGCCAGAAATTTTATCTGGTTTGTTCCCAGTGCCTGGAACAATGCCTGGCACACAGGATTGGGTTAATGAGTGAATGTGTGCATGAACTGATGGCACTTGGAGGTAAGGCTGGGCACAGAGGCCTGGCCCCACCAGTCCAGGCTTGGTTTCTCACATACGACTTCCAAAGGTACACAGGTAAGAACCAGTTTGACTTCTGTTAGCCTGAGTCACCCCTCTGTAAGCTGGGCCTGGCCTAGCATCAGTCCTCAGTCTTCCCACAGCTTTGGCATGGCCAGCCCCTGTGTGGGTGAGTGGGAGAGGAAGGCCTGTCTCCTCTGACTCTCCAGTAGTCAGGCAGGAAAGAGCAGCTCTACCCTGGGATAGCCACTGCACAAGTATGCCCTCGGTGCTCCTCCTCTCTGTATCACAGCTCAGTCTGGAGTAAGAGGCTGGAAGTCCTTGGAAGACCTCATGCCTGTCAGGTTCTCCCTTTGGCTTTAGGTAAGTCCCTTCCTCTCTTTTTCTATCTGAAAAATTGGGAGGAAGCATCTACTACTGGTGTTTACAAAATGCTTTCTGATTCTGAAGGGCACGCTTCTAAAGAAATGTCAAGTGCATGGAGCTCCAGTCTTGCCTGGGAGACCTGGAGGTGCTTGGAGGCAGAAGCTGCAAGCCCAGTGCTTGTGGGCCAGTAGGTGACAGAGCAAGGAAGCCCATCCAGTGTGAGAAAAGGCCACGGAGCCCTTGGAGTCTGTTGGTCTAATTCCACCATTGATAGAAACATGAAAATTAGAGATATATCTCCAAAGAGAACAGCACAGAGCAAAGAGAAATACTAATAAAATCTGATACTCATCTACAGGGCCATAGGGACTCTAGGGAAGGGTGGAGACTGTGGAAAATCAGGGCAACCACTTAACAAGTCCAGCAGACGGTTGTCACGTGACAGTGCAGACCCAGGTGGCTAAACTTCTCTTTTTCAAAAAGAGCCAGATATATTGATTCTTTTATGTGTGGTATTCTAATAAAATAAAGTAAAACAAGCAAGTAATATTCAGCCAATAGCTACCAGTTTACAACCTCAAGTTACATGTAGGGCAAAGTCTTAATACTGGTAATCTCCACACCACATTTCTAATGCTACATTGGTCCCTAATAGACAAACCAGTTCACTTTTCTGGATCTCACCTTCCTAGGTATCTGGAGGAGGTTGACAAACTCCCAGGGTTTGACAGATGCAATAAGGACTCACACTTTCATAGTGGTTGCTTCAGGCCAGGTGCTTTGCTGGGCTCTTTATGTTGTTATATCTCGTGTAGTCCACACAAAAACTTGTTATATATGTTATGTACATGTAACTATAATGCTCTCAAAACACGTGTGTTAAACCACATGTGTTTAATACAACACTAGAAATTGAAACTTTCTGAATTCAGAAATAGAAATGTAGAAGTTTCTGAGGTACACGGTAAAAAACATCTCTAACATAGCAATGTACCTCCATGCTGTGATAAAGAAAATGTAACGTAACTAAATTTCTGTTAAGTTGGCCTTGAAACAAAACATATCATAAACAACTCCCTTAGTATCTAAACTTGAAGAAAGATGTGACATAACATTACCTGTCTGACCTTGAAGAAACAGTATAATACACTACTCTTGGCTATGTAAATATCAATCACCTGGCCTTTATAGTGCAAAGCCAAGATGAGGAAATCACATATAAACCCTGGTGCATTCATTGAGAGAGACCAGTCACAGAATTTCCCTCTAGAATCTGACTCTCTCCAAAGACTGAGACTCTGTCTGCTTCCGTCAGCTTTTTACTCTAACTATGAGACACCTATACCAAGGACAAATTGCTGGTCAAGCCTTCCTCCCAAGACCACTTGTTAAAGGTAAACATTTGAAGTTGAAAGATTTGGACTCTAACTGATGGACCAAGAGTGTAATTGTTAACCTTGATTCTCCAGTCCTAAACGTATATCTTGTGGTCATACCTCTGTGCTGGCTATGACTACCTTGCAATCGGTGACATGAGTTTATGCATGATAAACTTGAATACTCCTTAACTCAATTTTAAAATTAAGTCTCACGAGACACAACTGTGTGAGAGAGGACTACTATTAATCTGGAAGAAAGTCCTAGGTATCTACTTCTGAAAAACCAACCATTGAACACCCTGCAGAGAACAGTTCTACAATGACACTCATGGAGGTGCTATGAGTTGGGGCTAACTTGATGGCAACTAACAACAACAACAAAATTATTATTCAAATTTTTAGGAGAAGAACTAGGAAACAGAGAGGTTGAGTAATTTTCCCAAGACCTAACAGCCAGTGCAAGGGGAGAAGCTAGGGTTTGATGCAAGACAGTGGGTCACCAGACTACTCCACCTCCTGCCAAGGAGAAAGTGGATAAGGGATTGCTTTGTAGACTACGAACAGTTATTCCAAACAACCAAGTCCTAGACAGTAAGTACTCCTCCTTTCTCTGGGAGCTGTGGCAGTCCCTAGAGAGATATGTTAAAATATTAGCCCATGAAGAAATAAATCCATATATCTATAGTCACCAACCAAAAGGTCAGTAGTTCAAATCCACCAAGCGTGCCCTTGGAAACTCTATAGGGCAGTAGTACTCTGATCTCTAGGGTGGCTATGACTCAGACCTGACTCAACGACAGTGGGTTTTTTTGTTGTTGTTTTGTTTTTGTTTTGTTTTTATGGCCAATTGAGTTTTGACAAGGGCGCTAAGAGTCTGCTCAATAAACTACTGTGTGAAAATTAGATTTCTGAATGTATTAGGATCCATGCCTCACACCATACACCAAAACCAGTTCCAAATGAACCAAGGAACTACACATGAAAAATGAAATCATAACATTGTTAAAAGAAAATACAGAATCATGACAGCAGGGACCTGGTCTTTAGTGATGGATTATAAGATTTGACAACAAATGCACAGGCAGTAAAAGACAAATTGGTTAACTGGTACTTTATAAAAATTAAATATTTTTGGTCATCAAAGGGCTTTATTAATGAAATAAAAGGACAACCTAGGGAATAGGAGAAAAATTTCTGGAAACTTCATCTGATAAGGGTCTAATATCAAAATATATAAAAACACATATACAATTTAACAACGAAAATAAAAATAACCCAATCAAAAATAGGCAAAGGACCTGAACAGACATTTCACCAAAGATGTCCAAGTTGCTAACAAGCACATGGAAAGACATTCAATCTCTTGTTAACTGAATCAGTGCTGTTGAGTCGATTACTTTCAGTTAGCAGCTAAGCACTCAATCACTGTGACACCAGGGCTCCTTTCCTTAGCCCTCAGGGAGGTGTAAATCAAAACCGCAGTGAGATACCACCTCCCCTCCGCTATAATATCGATGATAAAAATGTTGTTGTTGTTATTGTTATGTGCTGTCCAGTCAATTCCGACGCCTACAAACCCTACATAGAACAGAAGGAAACAGTGCCAGGTCCTACACCACATCCACAATCACTTTTTAGGCTTAAGCCCATTATTTCAGCTGCTGTGTCATTTCATCTTGGTGAGGGTCTTCCTCTTTTTTGCTGACCTTCTTCTCTACCAAGCATGACATTCTTCTACAGGGACTGATTGTTCCTGGCAACGTGTCCAAAGTATGTAAGATGTAGTCTCTCCATCCTTGCTTCTAAGGAGCATTCTGGCTGTACTTCTTCCAGGACAGATCTGTTTGATCTTTTGGTAGTCCATGGTATGTTCAGTATTCTACTCCAGCACCACAATTCAAAGGCATCGATTCTTCTTCCATCTTTCTTATTCATTGTCCAGCTTTCACATGCATATGATGCAATTGAAAATATCATGGATTGGTCAGCTACACCACCTCCCAGGTGACATCTTTATTTTCAACACTTTAAAGAGGTCTTTTGCAGCAGACTTTTCCAGTGCAATGCATCTTTTGATGTCTTGACTGCTGCTTACAGGGGCGTTGATTGTGGAACCAAGTAAAATGAAATCCTTGACAACCTCAATATCTTCTCCGTTTATCATGATGGTGATTGTTGGTCCAGCTCTAAGGATTTTTGTTTTCTTGGTGTTCAGGTGCAATCCATACGGAAGGCTCTGGTCTTTGATCTTCAGCTGCAGGTGTTTCAAATTCTCTTCAGTTTCAGCAAGTAAAATTGTGTTATCAGCATAATACAGGTTGTTAATGAGTTTTCCTCCAATCCTGATGCCTCATTCCTCATATAGTCTAGTTTCTCAGATTGTAAACTTATGGTGAGGGGATTGAGCTCTGACACACATCTTTCCTGACTTTAAACCATGCAGGGTTCCCTTGTTCTTTCTGAACAACTGCCTCTTGATCCATGTGCAGATTCCTTATGAGCACAATATAGTGTTCTGGAGTTCCATTCTCTGCAATGTTATCCATAATTTGTTATGATCTGCATAATCAAATACCTTTACATAGTTAGTGAACACAGGCCAACATCTTTCTAATATTCTCTGCTTTCAGCCGAGATTCTTCTGATACCAGCAGTGATATTCCTGGGTCCACATCCTCTTCTGAATCTGGCTTGAATTTCTGGCTGTTCCTTGTCAATATACTGCTGCAGCCACTTTTGAATGGTCTTTAGCAAAAGTTTGCTTGTATGTGATATCAAGTATATTGCCCGATAATTTCCACATTGGGCTGGATCACTTTTCTTGGCAATAGGCATAAACATGGATCTCTTCTATTCAGTTGGCCAGGTAGCTGTTCTCCAAATTTCTTGACATAAATCAGTGAGCACTTTGAGCATTGCATCCATTTGCTCAAACATCTCAATTGATATTCCATCATCCCTGAAGGCTTGTTTTCTGCCAATGCCTTCAATGTAGCTTCTTCTTCCTCCATTATCATTGGTTTCTGATCATGTGCTATCTCTTAAAACGGCTGAATGTCGACCAGCTTTCCGGTATAGTGACTGCGTATTCCTTCTGTCTTCTTTTGATGCTTCCTGCATTGTCTAATATTTTCCATGTAGAATCCTCCACAACTGCAACTTGAGGATTGAATTTTTCTTCCATTTCCTTCAGCTTGGGAAATGCAGAGTGTGTTCTATCCTTTTGGTTTTCTACCTCCAGCTCTTTGGGCATGTCATTATAATACTTTACTTTGTCTTCTTGAGCGCCCTTTGAAAGTTGCAGTTCTTGTACTTCATCATTTCTCCCTTTTGCTTTAGCTACTCAACCTTCAAGAGCAAGTTTCAAAGTCTGTTCTGACATCCAGGTTGGTCTTTTCTTTCTTGTCTTTTTTAATGACCGCTTGCTTTCTTCATGTGTAATGTCTTTGATATCATTCTACAATTTGTCTGATCTTTGGTCATTAGTGTTCAACACATCAAATCTATTCTTGACATGCTTTGTAAAGTCTGGTGGGATATACTCAAAGTTGTACTTTGGCTCCCATGGACTTGTTCTGCTTCAATTTGAACTTGCATATGAGTAATTAGTGTTCTGTTCTGCAGTCAACACCTGGTCTTGTTCCTACTGATGATATGGAGCTTTTGCACTGCATCTTTCCACAGAAATAGTCAATCTGACTCGTGTGTATTCCATTTGGTGAGATCCATGTGTATAGCCACCATTTATGTTGGTGAAAAACAGTATTCTCCATGAAGAAGTCTTTGCAAAATTCTATCATGCAATCTCCAGTATGGTTTCTATCCACTAAGGCCATTTTTTCCAACTACCAGTCTTTCATCTTTATTTCCAACTTTTGCATCCCAATCACCAATAATATCAATGCATCCTGATTACATGTTCTGTCAATTTCAGACTGCAGAAAAATCTTCAGTTTTTCATCTTTGACCTTAGTGGTGGTTGTATAAATTTGAGTGATAGTTGTGTTAATTGACTTTCCTTGTAGGTATATGGATATCCTATCACTGAGAGCTTTGTTCTTCAGGATGATGGACCTCAAAATGTTCTTTTTGACTATGAATGCAACACCATTCCTGTTCAAGTTGTCATTCCTGGCATAGTAAACCATAATGATTGCCCAATTCATAATGGCCAGTACCAGAATATTTCAGCTCACTTGGCAATGCCTAGGATATAAATGTTTATGCATTCAATTTCATTTTTGACAATTTCTAATTTTCTTAGGTTTATACTTTGTACATTCCACATTCTGATTATTAATGGATGTTTTCATCTGTTTCTTCTAGTTTTGAGTTATGCTGTTCTTTCATTGGCCAATTCTTTTCAGAAGTAGATTGCTGGGTCCTTCTTCCTAGTCTGTCTTAATCTGTAAGTTCAGCTGAAACCTGTCCACCATTGGTGACCCTGCTGGTATCTGAATACTGGTGACACAGCTTGTATGATCACAGTAACGTGTAAACTCCCACGGTATGACAAAGTGAAGGTCAAGTGTAAGTGATTTGTTTTTTTGGTAAAAAATAAACAGAAAACAACAGGTGGTTAGTGAGGTTGTGGAGAAACTAGAACCTTTATCCACTGCTGGTGGAAATGCAAAATGGTACAGCTGCTGTAGAAAACACTTGGTGATTCCTCAAAAGTTGAGCATAGAATTGCTATGATCTGAAACCTGAGTCCTAGGTATGTACCCAAAAGAAGTCAAAGCAAGACTGTAAACTGAAATATTCATTGCAGCCCTTTCACAATAACCAAACTAAATGTCCCTCAACAGATAAACTGGTCAGTAAATATGGTATATGGATACATTACCATAAAACACAGATCCATGCCACCTGTCTCAAAGCCAATACTGAGATAGGGGTGAGGCGAGTAATCAAGAGATTTATTGTATATCCATACAAAAGAGACAGGGGGAACCAAGGCCTCAAAACCTGTCTGACTTCTTCAGTCAGGCTGAGGGATTTTATTGAGTAGCTAAAGGTATACATTTAGGCATGGGGGAAACTAATTGTGGAAGAAAGTGGGCAATTCATGGAGAAAGTCTGAAAATGGGCATCCAGAGCCCAGTGGAGGTCTGTCCAGAGACAGATGTCTGGAGCCAGGAGGGGGATATTGTCTGATGTAGTGCTGGAAATGAGCCTTCCAGGTTGGAAGGCACTCAAAAGATGACTGGGGAAGAAGTGTCTTCTCAAAATAGAGTCAACCTTAATAACATGGAGAAAACCCCGGTGGCACAGTAAGTTAAGTGCTATGTCTGCTAAGCAAAATGTCGCTGGTTCAAATCCACCAGGTGCTCCTTGGAGACTCTATGGGGTAGTTCTACTCTGACCTCTAGGGTCGCTTTGAGTCGGACCCAACTTGATAGCAGTGGGTTTCGTTTAATTTAATGACATAGATAGAGTCTTGCAACATTATTTTCCAATGGGTTGATGTCAAGGTAAAAAGACATCCTATTACCATTCAGACATGATCAGTTGTTTAAATGAATTAGTCAGTGTTGTATTTACAGTTTTACAATAAAACAACTTTTAGGGGGTCGATGACTGATGCCTCGTCTGTCTGATGATCCAGGGAGAACCTAAAACAAACCAGCTGCAAAGATTTTATTATAATTCATGCCTGGTGCATCATTCCTCCTCATAGTTTCAGTGACTCACAAGTTCGTGTGCCACGTGCCATCTCCCTGGAGGTAGCTAGTGCTAGGAAGCTAGAACTTTAAGAAAAACAAGTGCACATGGAAAGAAATTGAGTAAGTCCTGTTCAGTTCTTTATGCCACCGATATACAATGGAACGTTACTCAATTATAAGGAGAAGTGAACTCTTGATTCATTCCCAAACATGGATGAACCAATCTAGAAAACATTATGCTGAGAAAAGTAAGTCAGGTGCAAAAGGACCCATACTGTATGATTTCACTTATATGAAACAAGCAAACATACAAAAAGCAAAGATTATCAGTGGTTACCAGATGTAGGAAGAAGGGGAAGAGGGGGGAGTTTTTTCAGGGAGCACTGAGTTTATGTTAATAGTGGTAGGATAATTCGGAAGAAGATATCTGTAATGGTTGCCTAACATGAAAAGTGAAATCAGCGTCACTTAATTGTGCATATAGAAATTGTCGAATTGGCAAACGTTTTGTTGTGTGTATCTTCACCACAATTGAAAAAAAAAAATGCTAGCCTAGGGTCTTCTCAAAGAAGTGTCTAATAAGCTGCTTGGCAGGGTTGGGTAACTGGAGAGAAACAAAACGAAGAAAGTAGATTATGCTGGGGTGGTTTGTACTTCTCAAAGAGTAGAATCTCTGAACCTGCTAAAATGAAAGCAAATGAGTTTTACTGAAGAAATAGAGTGATTCAAATTGGTTTGTATTTAAGTAAAATTATCAAAGGCCCCAAATTTTTGAGAGAAAAGTGAGCTTTTGTACAGAAAAGTGGGGAAGGGAGTCCATGACCACGTTGGGGGGGTTTGGGTTTACATGGCTACAAGGCCACAGCAGTTTAAAATCTTACCAGGCTATCTGATCTATTTCACAACACAGACTTTCTAGAGCCAGCATAGTAAATGATTTTCTACATATTTACCTATATATTCTTCCTGGGGAATGCTTTTGCAAACATTCTCCTGGGACCATCTTGACAAACATTTACTGACAAACATTTCTTCAAAACCATATTTTCAATCTTTCCATTGTTTGCTCAGGCTGGTTAAAGTTTCACAAGAAGCTACGTGTCCCAGTTCCCAATTCTCAGGAACGCAGAAAGCAGGACTAAAATTTAACTCAAGAATGCAGCTTTGATTTACACCTGAGTAGGTCATTTTTAATCGTAACAACTACCTCTATTATTTGAGTGCCCCCAACACACAAGTATTTCTTGTCTATTTTTCTCCTTGTTGTATTTAAATATCTATTACTGTTTTGAAAGCATATCCACAGTCTTTATATCTTATTCTTAATGATAATTTATAAAACTTGGGCAATAATACCACCTGTATTAATTTTTTTTTGTTGTGATTGAGTGAAAGTGTACAATCCAGTATACATTTGCATGCCCGCCTATGTGCAGCTCCCGCTGCTCTCCCTGCCCAGTGACAGCACACTCCTCCTATCCATTCTATATTGTCATATCCTCCTAACAATCTCCTGTCCCCTACTCTCCACCTTCTTTCCCCAGTAAGAGGCCAGCAGGACGACATCCTATAGATGCATTGAACCATAAAGTCTGCCTGTAGTAACTGATGTGTGTTATAACACCCAGTCATTGAAGTGTTAACTGAAGAATTTTAAATATGAGATTTAATCAACTTAGGGCACACAACCGTCCACCTGAAGGCAGATGCTTAAATATTGCAGATAATTCTTAGGTGACACAAATGCATCTCTACAGGGCACAAGCTGAAAACGTGGAATTAATGAAGATTCTCTGACAAAATGGCTTTATCAGTAGGGAGGGTTTTTAGCACCTGGTAGGCCAAGTCATTTGGGTAGGAGAATTGGAAGGCGTGAGCCAACAAAGGAGACGATGATTCTCCGCAAAGCCAGAAGAGCAGCCAAATCATCCTCCCTCGGTGGTGGGCTGGAGCCAGCAAGATCCAGCTGTGTACATCTCTCCCCAGCTCCACATTCAGTGACACCATGCTGGTAGCTTGAAAGTAACAGCAGTGAAAATATTTACACCACCCAAGCCAGCCAAGCCAAGTGCCGTCGAGTCGGATCCGACTCATTACACCACAGATGTCAGCAAATGCTACAATACAACATGAATCAGAGCTTCATGTTTCTGGAGAGTCAGTTGTTAACACTTACCAGCACACCACTGCCCTGTCTTCAGACTGGTCACCCCCAACACAATCCAGGTCTGGTCCGTCTAGTCACTGTCCCTGGAATAATTCTGTACAGACAAATCTGACAAAGTCACCCTCTGATTCAGTGACCTTTAAGATAAAGTCCTAGCTCCTTGTGTGGCATTCATGGCCCATCTTCTTATGACTCCCACCCCTAACCTCAAATGCCTCATAAACTCCAGTCATTCTGAGTAAGGTGACTCTTTAAAAAAAATAACTAGAAAACATCAGGTTCTACCTCTGGCTTAAGTTGTTTGGGACCAAACTTCCTTCTGTGGATAACTAGAAAAGCTAGATAAAATGTATTTCTAAACACTCTGAAGATCTCAGAGAATGCCAAAGGCCGTGGGCACTGCAGGGCTCTCAGTACTGGAGTCCAGCACTGGGACCCTAACTGGAGGCTGGATGGGCATGTGGGCATCTCATCCCTTTTACAAAGGAGATCAGGGAGGCTTTAGGCCACAGAGTCGGGCTGTGGTAGCATGGCAGAACTTTTCTCTAAGACTGCACTGGAGCAACTAAACATGCTTCAGCACGTGCATAGCTTACTGACTGAGTAATTCTCCCTCCCGCCCCATACAACATGCCAAGGAAAGGCCCTGTCCACATTGCAGTTTCTCAGTCAAGGTCTCTCTGCCCCAATCCAAAGTCAAAGAGATAGACTTCTGGAGAACAAACTCCTTGGGCCCTTGGAGACCTACCACAACTCATAGGACATTGATTTAGACTGGTTTTTCTATTTTCCTGCTGTCATGGATTGAACTGTGTCCCCCAAAAACATGCACAGAAATTTCACTGGGTCGTGATTACCCTTATTATGTTACTGCTCTCATTTTTGTGATTTTCCTATGTTGTATCTTAAAGAGAATGAGAGTGGGACTGTAAATCCCTTCCTAGGATCACCTCCCTGCTCCACTGTAAAGGGAGTTGCCCTTGAGCGTGGCTTGTACCACCTTTTATCCTGCAAGAGGTAAAAGGAAAGGGAAGCAAGCAGAGAGTTGGAAACCTCACACCATCAAGAAAGCCGCATCAGGAGAAGAGCGCGTCCTTCAGACCTCAAGTTTCTGCACCAAGATGCTCCCTGATCAAACACTGATGCAACACAAGGAGCTTCCTCTGAGCCAACAAAGAGGGAAAGCCTTCCTGGGGAGTGGACACCCTGAATTTGGACTGGTAGCCTACCAGACTGTGACAGTTTCTCTTACTGAATGGACTTGTGACTCATGAACGGATTTGTGGCTTACCAGATTGTGAGGATAAAATTTCTCCTCATGAAGCCTTCCACTTACGGTATTTTCTGTTAGAGCAGTACCAGATAATTCTAGTACCTGACTTGCATTGGCCCATAACACAGGTCTTGGTCAATTCTGTTGCGGCCAGTGTCTGGTAACCCCAAGCCAGTTGTCATAGACAGTTTCTACTCATGGCAACCCCCTGTGTTGCAGATTGAACTGTGTCCCCCAAAAACATGCACAGAAATTTCACTGGGTCGTGATTACCCTTATTATGTTACTGCTCTCATTTTTGTGATTTTCCTATGTTGTATCTTAAAGAGAATGAGAGTGGGACTGTAAATCCCTTCCTAGGATCACTAACTGTGCCCCCACAGGGTTTTCATATTGTGACCTTTCGCAAGGAGCGCAATAGGCCTTTCACCCCAATCACCTCTGGTTAGCATGTTACTGTAAAACTGCAGTCTGTGCTGCCTGCCATGGTGCCTGCCAAAAAGCTAATACTGAGACAGAAGTGAGGTCGGTGAGCAAGAGTTAATTGTATATCAGTATACAACAGACAGGTGAACTGAGTCCTCAAAGCTTGTCTGCCTTCTTAGTCAGGTTGAGGGTTATACTCAGTAGCTGAAGGTAAACATTTAAATATGGGGGAAAGTAATCTTGGAAGCATGTATGCAACTCATGGGCGGAGTGTAGACATGGGCGCCTGGAGCCCAGGGTGTCTCTATCCAGAAATAGGCATCTCGAACCTGGTGGGGGTCTGTCCGGAGTTCTCTGGTAGTAGTTGTCTGAGCAGGAAGTTGGTGACTGGCATCTCCGCCTCCTGGATTATCCGGAGAGAACCTAAGACAAGCCAGCTGCAGAGATTTTATTGCACTTCATGACTGGTGCAAAAGTTTCAGCATGTCACAAGTTAATGTGTCATCTCCCAGGGGCTAGCTAGTACTAGGAAGTCAGGACATTAAGAAAAATAGGAGTATGTGGAAAGAAATGGAGGAAGTCTTGTTCAGTTCTTTATACCACCTACTCAAATAGGCCAGCTTTTAGCCACTGGGCCCACCCAAGGACCCTTGCTAGTAGTAGCCCAGTGCTCAGTATATGTAAGGCGCTGGGTACAAATGTGATGGCCAAAAACTCACTGAGGAAAATTGTAGCATGCTGATTGGAAGGCAGAGCTCACTCACCATTAAAAAAAAAAAAAAAAAAAAAAACAAAAACAGTGCCGTCGAGTCCATTCCAACTCATACCAACCCTCTAGACAGAGTAGGACTGCCCCATAAAGCTTCCAAGGAGTGCCTGGCAGATTTGAGCTTCCAACCTTCTGGTTAGCAGTTAACACTTAACTACTATGCCATCAGGTCTACCCACTCGTCATGTGCTGTGTTAATTAAGTTTATTTCAAAAAGTAAAGAGCTGAATCCTCAGAACCTAGAATAAGTTTACTCAGAGATTTTCAGCAGGCAAATCATAGGGACAACACCAAGTGTGCTTAGAATAAAGGGAACCCCAGGATGAGCATTTTAGGTAGAAGCCTGAGGACAGGGAGCATCCTGTTCTCCCCTCTTACTGCTGCCTGCCCCTGGAGGGAGGGCTTTCCTCCTTAGAGGTCAGAGCTGACTTGGGACAGCAGTGCAGAGGAGAGGTGGTAAGGTTAGGGGCTTTTGTGACCTACCTCACCCACTTCATCTAGAGTAAAGAAGCATATAGAACCAGTGGCACTGGAGTATTCTCTGGGCTTCAGGATGAGGGAAAAGCACTCATATATCACGTGTAAAACTTCATTTCGTTCTCACGGCAACCCATGGTGTGCTTCTGCTATTAGCCTCATTTTAGAAATAATGTAACGAAGATCAAGAACCGTTCAGCACCTTGCCTGAGCTGTCCCAGCTTATAAACGATGAGAAGAATTCAAACCCAAGTCAGCCTGGCTTTATAGCCTGCGATCAGGCTGTCCTGCCCTACACTGCAATGGGACTTTCTCTCCCCGTACTAGCGAAGGCCAGACTGAGCCGTTCCATGAGGGCACAGTGGCAAATGGCATAGACCGACGAAAGGCCAGGAGCCCAGGGTGTCTGTTCTCCAGGAGAAGTCCGTCTCTTTGACTTTGGATTGCAGCAGAGAGACATTGCCTCCGGAACCGTAATGTAGAGAGGGTCTCGTCTTGGTACCTTGTATCCTGGGGTGGAGTAAGCAGGAAATAAGGTACACATGGGCTTAATTGTGTTTATTTACTAATCTGTAATGAACAATTTCACATAGACTTTGCCACATCTTTGATGTAAATAATAGTGAAATTACTGACTGCAGATTAGGAAGTATGCACAAGTATGGCCACACTTACTTTGTTGATTAGATAACCCATCCCTGCTTGTACCAAACATGAAGATGCTCAGTCTCACTCTGCCCACTCATTGCCCTTCATAAACTTTTCATGTCATTTTTTTGAAAGAATGCTGATTTTAAAACTAAGGAGATCTTTAGAAGTGGCATATGAAAGACAGGCAGGAGACAACTTGCCACAGCTGTGTGCCAACTGCCTTCCTTTCTCAAAGTAGAGATGACAGCGCTATGTACCTGATGATTAATAAATGTTCTAGCAATGATAAGCCCAGATTCAACTATTACTGGATGTGGCAAATAACTGGACACATCACCTCTTTCGGCCAAATAAAAATGAAATCAAACTAGTTGCCATCGAGTCCACACTAACTCATGGCGATCCCACGTGCAATGGTACAGAATTGTGTTCCACAAAGTTTTCAATGGTCAGTTTTTCAGAAGCTGATCACCAGGTCTTCCTCCAAAGGGTCTCTGTATGGACTTGAACTTCTAACCTTTTGGTAGAGCACTTAACTGTTGGGACTGTCTAGGGATCCCCTTCTTTTCTAGCTAGCCCCACAAAGGAATAAGTAAACGAACAAAATGAACAAAAAGGAACAAGCAAAATGCCTCCTGGCCATGAAAGGGTAGATATTATTTTTCTCAGGGGTTTGAAAGAGGGTGAATGACACCCTTAAATTCACATGGCTTGTGAGAACTACATGGCATGCTACCCTTCAAAAAGGTCGTCAAGGGAGGTGACAGGGCATTAGAAGGAATGTTCCATCCTCTCTGAAAGAAGAGCTCTATATAATCGGAAATTCCCCCCTGCGACCTTCTTCCTTTAAAGGACTCATTCCTCATCTGGGAACATGATCACTGTGAAAGGGAGAGTCTGGGTTGAGAGTACAGACCTGAAATTCTGAACATACCTTTGTTGTTAATGAGCTGTGTAACCTTCCCCTTTGCAAATCTCTGTGAGTCTTCCGTGAAATGCTGGTGGCGTGGGATCAGAAGATCACCAAGCTCCCATTTAGTTCTAAACTGCTACCATCTGCCCTTCTACACGAATGTTATCCATCTTGAAGACACCCTCATCGACTTATTTCTACCCATAGAACAGCAGTACATTCACCGTTTTTTTCTCTCTAGAATACTGAGTTGAAGGAAATGTGTAGTGGTACCCACTATGGACTGGGAACTTCATCCTTCCTCCCTGCCTCCCTCTCTTCTTTCCTTTCTCCCTTTCTTTTTGTTTCTTTCTTCCACTCACAAGAAAGACATGTCATCCTCAACCATAGATGAAGAGGGAGAGGCTCAAATACATAAAGGCACTTATTCAAAGGTCACACGGGTGTGCAAATGACAAGCGTCGGAGACGGAATTTGGATCCATGATGCTGTCATGCTGGGGTCATTCCATTTTTCTGAGATGCGGAGATGGTGTCCCAGCACCCCTCAGGAAGGCACACATTAGAGAAAGGTAGGTGAACCATGGCCCACAGGCCAGCTCCAGCCACCACCTGGTTTCGTAAACAAAATTGTGTTGGAGCTTGGTCACACTCATTATTTCCATATTGTCCCTGGCTACTGTTACCCTACAACAGCTGAGTTGTGTCACCATGGCAGAGTCTTTATGGCCTGCAGAGCCCCAAATATTTACTACATGGTGCTTGACACAGAGTTTACCAGTCCCTGCTCAACAGCAAGGACACGCCCCTTCAAAAACCACAGTGACGTGAGAGTGTTTCCTAGGCTGAGGTGCCTTATAATACAACTTTGCTTTTCTCAATGGCTTTCTCAATTTTTTTTAAATGAACTGTCAGTCTCAGAGTACCTGTCCACCCACTGAGTGGAGGACAGTGCTTGGTTTTCATTGTGTTCTTCCTCCCAGAAACTCACCGATGGTAAGATACAAATCTCAGTTTGGGAAATTGCTCCAGGAGAAAGGGATGGCATCAGTGAAGACACTGTTGCTAGCTATTCAGCAGGGCTGAGCGTGACGACAGTGATGATTTCTATTTTTGGAAATGGACACTTCCGTTTTCAGCAGGACAGGGCAGCAGTGTCCAGTTTGGGTGAGCTGCCGCTTTCTTTATAAGCAGCTCCTCTTGGTAGGACATGTTGTCACAGGATGGAGAGCTTCAGGTGTCCCCTCCGCTACCTCATCTGTCTCACCCTTCTTCTATTTCATTCAGAGGCTGCTGGCAGTTTCACCCACCGAAGATCCTACAGGATGCAGACCTTCAGGTAAGACTGACCCCAAGGAGTCGGGGTGGATGGTCAGGGACGGCAAACATGCACCAGTGTCCTGGGGCTGTTGATCTCTGCAGATCTTAAGACTTGAGTCTGGGCTGGAAAGTGGGAGTCTAGTGATTTCAGAAAGAGGCTGTCACACACATGATCTTCAGGGCTTCCCTTTCAAACTATCCCAGCCATGTAAAACTCGGCAGAGGCTTAGCTTACTCTATGGAGGACTCCAATAATTTAGCAGGTAGTCGGCACAGGCCAGGGAATCATGCTGGGACCAGGGGCTCCCTAGATATTCAGAATCATAATCTACATGTTAACAAGATCCCTAGGTGATTCTTATGTATAGTAAAGTTTGAGAACCACTGCTCTACTGGTGGTCCTCAGAACTGGTCCCCAACCAGCATCATTAGCATGGTCTGGGAGCTTGTTAGAAATGCAGATTCTTAGGTGTATGTCCTTAGCTGTATGGAAGCCCTGCTTGGGACTTAGGTCAGCAGGAGTGTGATGGGCGCAGAAGCAGAGAGAGGTACAGGGGGACAGCAAGCAACCATCCACAATCCAAGCTGCCAGACAGGCTTTTAGGCAAGGGGTGTCTGATGTGGACATGGTAGAGGATCCTTCTCTTCTGGGGCCTCAGGTTCCCCCTCTTTGAAGCTAGGTTAGTGAAATGAGGATAGTGATAGCCTCCTGTCTGCCTTGTAGGGCTGTTATAAAGACTAAATGTGAAGGTAATAGTGTAAAAGTACTCTTTGAATTGAAAAGTACTGCAATTTTTTAAAACTGATCCACGGACCTGGTCAGATGTCACCATTGATTTAGAAATGATGGGCTGTAATGCTGACAAAAATGAGGGTGCTAACTGTGCGCCCTCCTTGCCCTGTGACTCTCAGGAGTGGAATCGTGTCCTGAATGTGTGACTTAGGGATGTCCCTATCTTTATCTGCATTTCTCTGCCTGAGGCTGCAGGCAGGGCCGCCGTGAGTGCCTGTGCGCACATGTGTGTGCCTGGACGAGTCCTGCCCTTCCCTCCACGGCCTCAGTTCCAGGAGACTGCCGCTTCAAGAGGTTTTCTTGCCTGTTGTCGCCCCTTTCTGTTTAGTTTTCCACTCAAGGCGACCCCATGTGCCCCAGAGGGTGTTTAATTCCCTCAGATTGACTGCTCAGCCAGGAACTGGGAGTAACCTCAGAAGGGCAAAGACCCACTTGTGCAAGGCAACTCCTAGTCGCTAGGTGGCGGAAACAGTCTGCACTTGACTACTAATCTAATTGCAAACCCTGGTGCTGTAGTGGTTAAAAGCTGCAGCTGGTAACCAAAAGATTGACAGTTCGAATCCACCAGGTGCTCCTCGCTAAGAGTCAGAATAGACTCTAGGGCAATGAGTTTGGGTTTTGTTTTTTTTCACTAACCTAGCCTGCTACAGTGGAGTCTACTCCTTCGCATGGCTAACCCATGAGTAACGGAGTAAAAGTGCACCACAGGGTTTTCTTGGCTGGAATCTTCCCCAAAATAGGTCGCCAGTATGATAAGGTTGAACCACCAACCTATAGGTTAGTAGTTGGATGCAAAGTGTTTGTGCTGCCCTTGAACCTACGACGTGAGAATGGTTAGTATATGCTCAGGTGCTAACGAAAAGTTTGGAGGTTGCAGCCCACCCAGAGGCACTTTGGGTAAAAGACCTGGTGAGGTATCTGAAATATCAGTCATCAAAACCCTATGCAGGTCATTTGTTCTGACACACGCAAATTTTGACACAATTTTAAAAATCACAGTAGTTTTCAGACACTTCTCAGTTTACAAAGCACCCTTATAGTACTACCTGCACTCAGAAAAAAGCAACTGCCTTCGAGTCCAGTACAATTCAGAGGTCAGAGTAGAACTGTCTCATAGAGTTTCCAAGGAGTGCCTGGGGTACTTGAACTGCCGACCTTTTGGTTGGCAGACAGGGCACTTAACCCACTACACCACCAGTGTTTCCTATTACCTGCACACCAAGTCTTTATAACAGCCCCACAAGGCAGACAGGAGGTTATCACCAACCTCATTTCACTAACCTAACTTCAAAAAGGGGGAACTTGAGGCCCCAGGTGAGTGTGTAGAATCACAGCTGGAATCACCCTATGAGAGATTCCAACTCACTGTGAGCGATAACCAACTAGTTGCTCACTATGAGTTGCAATCAACATGAGGCCAGTTGCTGTATGTGTGGTGAGTATACCAATCTAAGGGTTGGCGGTTCAAATCCGCTCAGTGATGCTATAGAAGAAAGGCTTGGCGATCTGCTTTTTAAAAGATTGCAACCAAGAAAACCCAAACAGTTCTACTCTAATATACGGGGTTGCCGTGAGCTGGAATCAACAGATGGCAATAGATTTGGGGTTTGGCCATGCATTTCATGGTTTGCTAGACCACCACTTAGAGCATCCAGGGCTCCTCACAGCAGCCTGGTGAGGAGGTGTTGTGAGCCGCTCTGCACAGGTGAGGAGAGTTGGGGTTCAAATGGGGCTGGAGGGTCCACCTCCTGGCTGGGCCTGTTTACCACGTCTCACAGCCACAAGTCTGGAGTCAGAGGGCCCTTCGCCAAGGAGGAAGGACCGGGAGCCAGACCCAGGCCACTGTGTGAGCTGCAGAGAAAGACACCCTGGTGAGCCAGCAGCTGTGCAGTGACAGATGCCCCTGCCATACCTACAGGTGGCCAAGGAAAGGCTCCAGTGACACTTCTCACATTCCAAGGTTCTGAGAGAGTTAGCTGCAAGGTTCTCTGTCCCTTCAAACTACTTGGTGCTATTCTGTCAATTCTGACTCACAGTGACTCTATATTGACAGAGTAGAGCCACCCCACATGGTTTCTATGGCTACAGTCTCACTGCCAGCCACATCTTTCTCCTGCGGAGCTGCTGGTAGGTCTGAACCACTGAAACTTTGGATGCCAGCTGAACACTTAACCATGGCACCACGAGAGCTCCTCCTTGTCCCCCTCACAACCTTTAAAGCTGTGCTGCAGTAGCCTGTATAAATCTTCATTCAAATTCATGAATAAAGAAAAGAGAAAATTCAGACTCTTGATTTCACTCTCTACATGTCAAGAGCCCAACGGTGATATGGGGCCAGCGGCTACAACGGTGGACGGGTTAGCTAGCATGCCTTGCTCTGTACTGTACTGCACTGTTCTAGAATAGGATCTGTTGAAACAGAAGGTGCTTCTCTGGGAATCTGAAATGAGGACCAAGGCAAAGAGAAAGACAGACAGAATATGGGTTCACTTCTTACTGGCAGCATGAGAGGGGCCTTTCTCTTAACCAGTCTCAGCCTCAGATGACCACACTCCTGGCAGAGTTGGATGCCAAGTCAATGAGCTTTGTGTGAATCAGGAGGATGCGAAGCATGGGGTCAGGCACACAGTGACTGTCCACTACAGCTGGGTCCGGGTGCTTTTGCTTTTCAGAATCTGGGATGTTAACCAGAAGGTCTTTTACCTGAGAAATAACCAACTAGTTGCTGGATACTTGCAAGGAGAAAATGCTAAATTAGAAGGTGAGTGCTTGCCAGGAAAGCTGGTATTGAGTGGGCAATGGGTCACTTTGCCCTGGGGTCTGCAGCACTGTGGCCCTGCCCCACAAACCTTAGATGCAATTTTGCAGTCCTTGTCGAATGCTTGTGCTGAGTTTGGAGTCTGGCCATTGAAGGGTGTATGTGAGCACAGTCTCAAGAGGACAGTCCAGGGTGGAGTCTAGGTCAAGGCCACAGCTAGGAGAGTCCAGGAACCGGAAAGTAAAATATATCCTTCCCTTCTTCCTGTGCCTATTAAACCTCCCATGTTCCTGTTAGATCCAAACCCCAAACTCTACCCAAAATTAATAACCATGGCCAGCTGGGTTATGCTACTTACTCACGGAAGCCGTAGTCAGTCATGTTTGGCCCATAACAAGCTCACTGGAGTTGGACACGCCCGGCACATTCCATTCCTCATCATCCCTTTAGTAAGAGAAGACCAGTTCGGTGACACTATCTGAGGTTCCTGCATCCCTGGCATTCTGGGAGGTTCTCACCTCCCTAGTGGCTGACTTGCTAATAGAGTGGTATTCTGTCCATCCCCCGTCCTTCCCTACCCTTTGGCCATCTCCCCCTGCCTAGCTTCTGAAAGAGCGAGAGCTACCTTTCCTTACCTTCCTGTGATTCTCCTAATGAGATGCTCTGAGTATTTCCTGCCACATGAGGGCATGGAGGCAGGCCACTGAGCAGAGGACGTGGGTTCAATATCACCCAGGCTTCTGAGGACCAAGCCATGAGGCCCCCACTCACGGCTGAGTGTTGTTTTCCCTGCCCTGTGGGCCGCACACCTGTTGATCTGGAAATCACGAATCCTGGAAAGTATGGGAAGAACAGAATCACATTCCACAGAACCTAGGAGATAGTACTTGAGGAAGAAATAGATCATGTGCTTGGTTTGATCTTCAATTTGGATATAGACCAGGAAGACAGGGCCTGACTGCCTTCAGACACTGGGGTTTTACCTGGGGAGACAATAAAACAACCCGAGGAAGGTTTACCTGTCCTCAGTGGACATCTCAGCCTCCTCTTCTCTCTACGACCTGACCATCCCCTCTGTACTTCCCCAGAGAAAATTAATGTGGTGCTCACTGAGCCTCCCAGTGGTATGTTCCTGGGCATTCAAGAAGGGAAACTGTGGCTGGCCTGTGTCAAGTCTGGTGGTAAGGTCACACTGCATTTGGAGGTAAGGACCTCTTTAAGATAGGGGATCATGACAAAAACCCAGTGACTTAAAACAACCGCAGTTTAGTTTTTCTCATGGTTCTGTGGGTGGAATAGGATCACCTGGTAAAGATGCTGTCACATCTATGGCTGCGTCAATCAGGCTTTTGTCCAAGACTGGGTGTCTAAGATAACTTCTCATCCCCCGGGCTCTCTGTGCACGTGGCCTGTCATCATTCATTAGTCAGCCTGAGCTTCCTTACAGTATGGCAGCAGTCCAAAAGGCCAAGCCTCCACCTGCAAGTGCTTATGAAACCTCTGTTGGACTTCGCTGTTAATGTCTTCTGGCCCAAGTCAGTTCAATGGCTAAGTGTAAGTCAGTAAGGGAGAGGACTATACAGGATGAGAAAAATAAGAGGGTTGTCTCACTGGTGGCCACCAATGGTAACGGTCAACCACAGGCCCTGGGCTCCTTCTTCCCATCCCAGCTCTGGGAAGCAATGATTTTGTCTCAGGAGCTTGTTGGACTAGATCCTAACCCAAACCTCAGTGCCCATAATGGTAGCATTGTCACCTCCCTCCATGTGGACAGAGCACTCTACTGGAAGGCATCAGCCTGCTGTGTGGGAGAGGTACGGCCAGGGAATCAGGTGTGACATGTCAAATGGGCTGTAGCACTGCCCACCTCCTCCCCAGCCCCTTGTCCTCTGAAGCTGACACTCTAACAGAGCAGCAGCCTCTGGGAACCTTGGCCTTTGATGATGGTGTCATATGTTTACCAAACTGATTGGCCCGTGGCCACAGTGGTCAGACTTCCAACGTCAAGATGTAGCAATGGACAACTGTTTGTGTCATTGCTGTCATGGATTCCAGGCACAACAGTCTCCTTGCAGTGGCTGTGGGTGGAGCAGACAGGCCATCCCAAGTCCTCAGCTCTTACCTGCCCCTTTCTCGGCTTCTAGAAAGTTAATCTCACTGACCTGAGCAGAAACAAGGAAGAGGCCAAGCGCTTCACCTTCATCCACTCACAGAATGGCCCCACCTCGAGGTTCGAGTCGGCTGCCCATCTTGGCTGGTTCCTCTGCACAGAGGCTGAAGGGGATGGGCCCGTGAGTGTCACCAACATGTCTGAAAATGCCACCAAGGTCACTCAGTTCTACTTCCAAATGGAGCAATAGTGCTGCCCACACCTCCTGTTTATTTCACTTCTGACTTCTGTATGACTCTGGGGGCTACCTGCCCACCTGTGCTTGGGGTCCGCTGGCTACACTGGGGTGAGGGATCATCCTAGAAGGAGATACAGAGCCCTGATCACTTCCTGTCTCCAGCCTCCTCAGCTAACTCAACCTCCATGCTCCCCGCAGAATTGTTTTTCTAAAATGTGAGCAGATCCTAACGTGTCTGTGCCCAAGCCTCTCTGTGTTACAAGTGCCTCTAGGATGAAACCCTCACTTCTCCACCAGAGCCCAACCCCCTTGCCCAGCCTAGTCCCCCTCTGCTCCTCTCCCCTCAACTGCTCCTCACCCACCTCATGTCCACGCCCAGGTCGCATCTTGTATTCGCAGGTGGCTCCTGCACCCTGTTCTGCAAATCAGTGCTAGTCCATGATGAACTCTGACCAAATTGAAAATGAGATTTGTAGGTCATTCTTGCAAATCCAGTGTTACTCACCGTGATGAATCACTGTTCAGAAATTATATCCTTTCTGAGAAGACTTGGCAGTAGAAAATTAACATGTTTTCGCATTTCTGAAATAATGGTACAAGTAGATAGTAGCGTTTGTTCAATTTTTCTCTCGCTTCTTTTTATAATGTCACACATGTGGAAATTAAAAGTAGGTATACTATGTTGGTCTCTTAATCCTTGTCTTTCTGGAACTTTCTTGTAAGTCTGGTCCCTGTCATCCAAAACTCTGACCACCATCACGTCCTGGGGTTTTTGTAGCTACCCAAAAGCCTTCTTCTTCCCATGTCTGCCCACTTCCACTTCACCTTGTCCTCAGGCCCAGCACATGTGGGGCTCCCCAGAATCCTATGGTGGAGTCCCAGGAGGAGTGAGCTGCCCTTTGACCATTTTAGTACTTGCATGAAAGGGGTCTATGCCTCTATCCCCCCTTCAGACTTGAGTGCCTGAGGACAGCAGCCAGTCTTATGCACCTGAGGTCTTGCAGAGCCTAGTACACAGCCTCACCCTCAGCCAGTGCCCAGTGAAGGTATGTGGCTTGAGTGGAAGCCTTCCTATTTTCTGTGACTTCAGTTCTGTTTTATGTAAAACTTTGAAAACTCACCAGCTTGGTTTGCTGTGTCCATGGCCTCACCAGTCCTGGTACATAGACAGATGGGAAGATGGCAAGGCCCACAGCCCATTCCTACCCAGGGATTGGACCCGACTGCCTCTCCTCTGAGAACCCTTCCCTTTCTAGGGCCTTGGTCTCCGTGACTATTGTGAGCAGAGAGAGGGCTCCTTGCCAAGAATGCAGACACCGAGTTGTTGACAACAGCCCACATCAGGAAACACCCCAAATATCCCCCAGCAGAATAACAAATATATGAATAGTGTTATTCATACAGTGGAGCACTTGACAACAAAAAAAATAAGCCACAGCCATCTGCACGCAGTGGAATGGATCACTCTTACTGATATCATGTAGGAAAAGACTCAGGAAGCACACATACAGCAGATCCATGTGTACATGGCGTTCAGTTCAGACAACCTGGAGCTGTCCTGTGGTGGGATGCACAGACAGGTGCAGGGTGAAGCAAGGGAGAAACACTGCTCCTGAAATTCAGGTAGCAGCTGAGTCCTGGGAGAAGGGAGGATCAGACAGGAACACTGGAGGCTTTTGGAATCCAGTCAACATTCCACTTCTTGGCATGGATATGGTTAGAGTATCTGAGAACTTGTCGGCCCTGTTCCAGCAGAGGTGGCTCACAGCAACTGTATAGCACAGAGTAGAGGCGAACTGCCCCATAGGGTTTCCAAGGAGCAACTGGTAGATTCAAACACTGACCTTTATGGTGTGCAGCTATAGCTGTTAATCCCCGTACCAATAGCACTCAAGGGTCTGAGAAGCACTACTTTAAAGTAAAACACTGATGTCGTGTATAAGGGCTGGCATATTTGTTAAAATGACCCCATAGTTCTAAATCCAACCCATGACCTTACTGTTACATGGATTCAATTGTGTCCACTGAAAAGATACATTGCTGAAGTCCTAACCTCGGTGCTGTTATTGTTAGGTGTCGTCAAGTTGATTCCAGTTTATAGCAATCCTACATACAACAAAATGAAACACTGCCTAGTCCTGTGTCATCCTCAGAATCATTCCTATGCTTAATTAAGCCCATTGTTGCGATCACCGTGTCAGTCCTCTCATTGGAGACCTTCTTTTCCAATGGTCCTCTACTTTGCCTTGCATACTGTCCTTGAACAAGATCTGCACCCTCCTGATAACCTGTCCAAGGTATATGAGACAAAGTCTTGCCATCCTTGCCTATAACGAGCATTCCGGGTACACTTTTTCTAAGACAGACCTGGGCATTCTTCTGACAGCACACGGTATATTCAATATTATTTGCCCACACCTCAATTCAAAGGCATTGATTTGACTCAACAGCACTTGGCTTGGCTGATTCTTCTTGGGTCTTCTTTAGTCACTGTCCAGATTTCACATGCATACAAGTCTGACAACTAAGTTCATGAACTTAATTGTTGTGTTACACACTTTATTGCTGAATATACTACAGCCACCTTTGAAGTACTCTCCTTGGAAAGCTATGCACCGATGCCAGCACCTAGTCCACCCTTCAAAGCAATTTTGGAACTCTTTCTGGAATGGCCATTGCTCACAGTAGCAGGGTGGCAAGTTCACAGACTTAATTCTATAGTTACTGTGATAGAGTTTTAAAGCCATAAACAAATAACTGTTTTAGGATACCCTTCCACTCACCTCACCTGGTTCCCAGTGATGTTTCTTCTTTGCTCGAAGATAAATGAAATATTGAAAGGGAGACATTTTGATGCCATTCAGGACTTCACAGGTAATACTCCAATAGCTCTGATGGCCATTCCAGAAAAAGAGTTTCAAAATTGCTTTGAAGGGTGGACTGGGTGCTGGTGTTGGTACATAGCTTCCCAGTGAGAATACTTCAAAGGTGACCATAGCAATATTCAGCAATGAGGTATACAGTAATTTTCTAGGATGAGTTCGTGAACTTAACTGACAGTCCTGTATGAGGCGATTGAAATCGCCACCATCTGAGTCAGGTGTACCTTAGTCACTAAAGTGACATCTTGCTTTTTAGCATTTGAAAGAGAGTTTTTGCAACAAATTTCCCAAATGTAATACATTATTTTATTTCTTGACTGCTGCTTCCATGGGTATTGATTGTGAATTCAAGTAAAACGAAATCCTTGACAATGTCAATCTTTTCTCTGTTTATCATGATGTTGCTTATTGGTCAGCTGTAAGGATTTTTGTTTTCTTGATGTTGAGGTGCAATCCTTACTAAAAGCTGTGGTCTTCGATCTTCATTAATAAGTGCATAAATGCTCTTCACTTCCAACAAGCAAGGTTTTGTCATCTGTATATTGCAGGTTGCTAATGAGTCTTTCTCCAAGAATGGTGCCCCATTCATCTTCATATATTTCGGCTCCTCAGATAATTTCCTCAGCATACAGGTTGAATAGGTATAGTGAAAGGGTACAACCCTGATGCATACCTTTTACTAGTTTTAAACCAAGCAGTATCCCCTTGTTCTCTTTGAACAACTGTCCTTGCTCTATGTACAGATTTCCCATGAGCACAATTAAAATTTCCATACTTCCCAATGGTATCCATAATTTCTTATGGTCCACGCAGTTAGATGTCTTTACATAGACAATAAAATACAAGTAAACATCTGTCTGACATCCTCTGCTTTCAGCCAACATCCGTGTGACATCAGCAGTGATATCCATCATTTTGCATTGTCTTAGTTGTTTAGTGCTTCTGTAACACAAATAGCGTAAGTGAATGGCTTTAACAAAGAGAAATTTATTCTCTCACAGTCTAGAATGTTGTTGTGTTCTTGTTAGGTGCCACTGAGTTGGTTCTGACTCGTAGTGACCCTATGAACAGCAGAACTAAACACTGCCCTGTCTTGAGCCACGTCCAGAATCATTTTTAGATTTAAGCCCACTGTTGCTGCCACTGTGTCAATTCATCTCATGAAGGGTCTTCTACTTACCGTCTACTCTATCAAGCATGATGCCCTTCTCCAGGGTCTTCCTGTCCTTCCCGACAACATATCTGAAGTCTAGAGTATACAAGTCTGAATTCAGGTTACCAGCTCCAGGGAAAGGCTTTCTTTCTGTGTTGACTCTTGGCGAAAGCCCTTGTCATCAATCTTCCCCTTGATCTAAGAGCTTCTTGGTGCAAGAATTCTGGGTCAAAAGGAAACACTGTTCTCTCCTGGCTCTTGTTTCTTGGTAGGATGAAGTACCCCTGTTTCTCTGCTTGCTTCTCTCTTTTGTATCTCAAAAGAGATCGACTAAAGATATAGCTTAGTCTTGTAGATTGAGTCCTAGCTCATTAATACAAGTGCCTCTAATTCTGCCTGATTAACACCATAAAAATAGAATTTACCATACACATGAAAGTCATATCAGATGTGAAAATGGTGGATAATCACACAATAATTGAAATAATGGCCTGGCAAAGTTGACTCACATTTTGGGGGGATACAGTTCAATTGATAATATTTCACCTCTTGGACCCCCAATATTCATGACCTTATCACAAGCAAAACATATTCACCACATCGTATCACAGCAAAAATTTTAAATCAACTCCAAATCTGAAAATGCCTCTTTATCCGTAAAATCTAGAATACAAGTTACCAGCTTCCAAAGCACAATAACAGAAAAGGCACACACTAGACATTTCTGTTACAAATGGAAAAATTGCAGGGAAACAAGGGATAACCAGAACCAAGCAAGTAAACAGAACACAGTACAATAGTTCTCAAGGCTTGAAAATAATCCTCTGTTCTGAGACCGGTTAGTCAATGTCCCAGCCCTCCAGACTCTGGGTATTGGCCGTACTCTGGTTTCTGGATGCAGACCCCTCAACTGCAGTTTAGCTCCACCTTCCAGGCCAACTGAAATGGCAACTCTGCTGCCTCCTGATTGGGCTGTTCCTGAGTGGTGACCTTACCCCTTCAGCCCTGGCAGGTATCATTCTTCTGCCCTTTGGAGATGTCAATCCCACCCATTAGCTCTGAGCGGCAGATCAGGAACCATCCCCCTGGCACTTGCAAAAGGCAGCTGCGCACTCTGAATTCAAGATGGTGAAAATCTGAGTCTTTGAAATCTAGGAGACTGTAGCCCTCATTCTTTGAAATCCCACAAAACATGGTGTTACCCTTTGAGAACCAGAGGTCATGGCTCCACTCTTTGACAGAGAGGTAGTTCAGCTCTGTTCCTTATCTTCATCTTCTGCTTCGTGATTTCTTGGCCTCTCAGCTACTCAGACCTCTCCACCTGAGTCTGCTCTGATGTGGCAAATGTTCCAAAACTCTGTAGCTCCACCACTAAGTGTCTGGAGGCACCCCACTCCACCAGTAAATTTTGGCAGAAAGGCACTCAGCTCTCTTGTGCCTTGGGTTGGCCAGCCTAGCTCACTGTTAAGTGCCTGGAAGCGCCCTGCTCCACCTGGAAGCCTCCTGCACAAAGGCACTCAACTGGCACTGGTACTTATGAAAGGCAGCTGCGACCTCTGAAGATAAAATTCTGACAATTCAAGTTAGAGCATCATTCACTTTACATGGGATTTTTCTGCTTGTAAAAATCGAGTAGATTTTCCATCTATTTCATTCCTGGGAAGCCATGACTGACTAGTCAATGCCGTATGTCCACCAGAATCAGGCTAAGCCAATTATTACTTTGATTCTTCTGTCCATTATGGCTACCATACCTATTTCATCTTTTTCAGTTGAAAGCTGCCACATGACCTCTACCTTCGTGGGGTCCAATCACTCCCACGGTGATTCTGAGTCTTCATTCAGTTAGGGCATTTCCCACCGTCAAATCTGACCTACATAAAATAGCAATCACAGCAGTTTTCAAGGATGCTGGGGCACCCTTCACAAATTTGTTCCTCACAGTTGTGGTAAAAAGTGTGTCTTCTGGGTACTCCATATATACACACACACACGCACACACACACATATATGCATGCTAGTGTGCGTGTGTGTATTTATGTAAGTGATTTTCTGCTTTTGCTTCTCTAGAAAACCCAGCTTAAGCCCACTGAGAGTGGTTCTAGAGAAACAAAACTATAAGAAAGTATTTTCTAAATTGCTACTTAAGTGTGGTTTCTCTTAAAGACGTTGATGCCTTTGCTTCCAGCAGTGAAAAGAGTACTGCTAATCCATGTCATGAGGTGGCAGTGGAAGTATGCAAAATATCACCACCAACAGATGAAACCCTGGTGGAGGCAAGACTCTTCATGATCACGCTTTGATGCTTCAGTATAGAATACACCTGAATGTCAAGAAAACAAAAATCCTCGTAAGTGGACCAACAAGCAACACCACGATAACTAAAGAAAAGACTAAAGTTATCAAGGATTTTATTTGACTTGGATCTGCTATCGATACACACAGACGTAGCAGTTAAGAAATTAAAAGATCTGTTGTATCAGACAAATCTGCCACAAAAGATCTCTTTAAAGTGCTGAAAATCAGAGCTCTTAAAGAATAAGGTGAGCCTGTCCCAAGTCATTGTGTTTTCAGTCTCCTCAAATGCATTCAAAAGATGGATGCAGAATAAGAAAGGCAAAAGAAGAATTGAAGCCTTTGTACGGTGGTGTTGGTTGGCCTGCCAAAAGAAGGAACAAATTTGTCCTGGAAGAAGTATAACCAGAATGCTCCTTAGAAGCAAGGACAGTGAAGCTTTGGCTCAAATATTTTGAATATGGTGTCAGGAGGGATCAGTCCCTGGTTAGGACAGAAGGTCAGAGAAAAAGAGGTAGATCTTGAACTAAACAACAGGCTCAAGAACAGCAACAGTTGTGAGGAGGGTGCAGGACAGGCAATGTTTTGTTCTGTTGCACATAGAGTTGCTGTGAGACCAAAGTGACTTCATAACACCTAACAATAACAATGGCAATATGAATAGGCAGTTGGAAAATCTGGACAAAACACTAGGAAAAAAAAAAAACACTTGAAACTGGTTGCCTCTGAGGAACTAAGCTCAACGGTTCATGAAAGATAGGAGAAAATTGTTTTCTGAAATAGCTCTTGTAGAACTACAGTATTTTCTTTTAAAATCATATAGGTGTATTATATAGGTTTTTCAAAGTCTTTTCAAACAACAGGTTATTTTTGATCTTCTCAAGCAGTCTATGACACATGATTGCAGAAGGGTGTAGGAGGCATAGCCATAAATGGCAGCAGAGACTTGCTTCTTCAGGTGAAACTGATCTAGTTCCTATTAGAAACTCAATTGCATCAGTCTTTCCAAAGTTCAACAGATCTGAAGGATTAATTTGTGTAGAGAGAGCTCCCAAAAAGCCACAGTACTCATTTGCACAGAGGAACGGGTCTGCCCCTGGGGATCACCGTGCTTTCTACTTCCTTTTCCCAGGAAGAATCTTGTTAGTTGCTGTTAAGTCAACTCTGACTCATGGAGACTGGTTTAGTCAGCTAGTGCTGCTTTAACAGAAATTTCACCAGTGGATGATTTAAAAAGAGGAATTTCACTTGTCACTGGACATTAAGTTAAAAGTCCAAATTCAGAGTATCAGCTTCAGGGGTCCAAGTCTAGTTCAGGGCCAGACTCTCTCTCTACATACTGTCTCTAGTCTTGTCTGTGCCACAACCCTGTTGTGAGAAGCACACAGTGCCATCAGCTTACTATCCAGTGCCATCGAGCCAACTCCGATCCACAGCGACCCTATGGACAGAGTAGAACAGCCCCGTAGAGTTTCTAAGGAGCACCTGGAAGATTCACACAGCTGACTACCTAACAAAAAAATCAGCTGTCTCTTTGATTCTACCACTTACTAGGGCCCTCGTCGGTGGCCAGAGTCAGGCCAGAGGCACAGAAGTAAGTTCTGAATCAGCAGCCAGCAGCTTACCGGCCTGGGCTGGGCTCAGGCCCAGAGCACAGTATGGATCAGTGGTCTCGATTCCTCAGTGGGTACTCTTGTTTCCTTCACAGTCCCTTGTGTCCTGACTGCAAAAATCCTGGGCGCGTAGTGGTTAAGTGCTGAGTCTGCTAACCAGAATATCAGCAATTCAAATCAGCCATGTGGTCTTTGGAAACTCTATGGGGCAGTTCTGTTCTGACCTCCAGGGTCGCTATGAGTTGGAATCGACTTGACAGTGGGGGGTTTGGGTTTTTGGTGCCCTAACTAGATCAAGAAGGGCTTCTGGGCCTTTAGCCAAAAGACCAAATAAACCTTTCTTTAGAAAACTGCTTTCTGTTGAGATGTTGAATAGAGAAATGATAATCACAAAACACAATCAAGTATCAAAAAAGAAGAAACTTTTAGAGGCAAGAAGACTGAGCGCATAACTTAGAAAAGTTTATTGTTGTTTTTAAAAAATGACTACGAAAAAAAATCCAGCCACACAAACCCTAAGACAAAAGTTAATGGTGGATTCGATAACTTTAAAAACAAGAATTTCTTGATTGCAATAATACGGTGGCATAAGCAGTTGAATGCTGCCATCCATCTTCCCACAACAACAAAAACAAAAATAACATTAATAATGTAGTGGAATTAACGTACTTAGAACTCTCAGAAAATAAAGAGTTACAGCATATACCAAAAACAAGGTGACATAGTCGGAGATGCGTCGCTCTACTGTATATGTTCTTCCCGGGCCACAGCAGTGGTTAGCTGATGCAGAGGCAGCTAGTGGGAACTTCCTCCCCCAGGGTTTTGGGGTTTCACTGCTTGCATACAAGTGTTGGTCCCGGGCTTCTCTGCAAGGTTCAAACAGTTGTGGAGATAGCCTGGGTCATCGCCAGCAAATTCAAAGAGCGCCCTCTAGTGAAATCACTCGAGCTACCGACTGCCTGCAGGGGTAGCAAAGCTGGAATGAATGCACATTTGACAAAAAGTAGCTTGGAAATGACATTAACCAAACTGTCAGCTACAGCTTATATTAAGGAATAGCAGAAATCCTTGACTAGGAGAGCAGATGTTTTCTATACCCTGCTACTTGGTTCTTCCTGAAGTACAAGAAAACCTCCTTCAAAGCGGGAAGAGGAGTGTGCATGGGTGAGAATAAACCTGAGAATCAATGAAAAAATACCAAACACATTGCCATCAAGTTGCCTGTGACTCACAGATACCCTATAGAACAGAGTAGAACTAGAGCAGCTGGTAGATTTGAACTGCCAACCTTTTGGATAGCAGCCAATCTCTTAAACACTGGGTCAGCAGGGAGCCACACAGAAGTATTGATAAAATAAAATAAAAACCCAGTGCCATCGAGTTGATTCCAACTCATAGAGACCCTATAGACAGAGTAGAACTGCCTCATAGAATTTCCAAGGTGCACCTGGAAGATTTGAACCGCCAACCTTTGGTTAGCAACTGCAGCTCTTGACAACTGTGCCACCGTGATTTCCATAGGTATATGTAAATACAAAACACATGGATTCAGGCACATATATTTAATAAAGACACAAACACAGATAGTCTTTAGACATAACCAAACATCTTCCAAGATTGGCTTTCTGGGTTTAAATCCTTGGAACCATCCTCTCACGGAACAACTCAGTCAATTAGCATAACATAGTTCACAGAAATCATGATCTGCATCTGGGGTCTTAAAAATTTACAAGCATCCATCTAAGGCACAAGTACAGGTCTCTACAAAGCTGGAGCAAACCAGTGAGAAGGTAACATAAAGCTCAGAGAATAAACAAGTCTACACAAACCACAGTGTTACCTACCCCGAGGCCAGAAGAATTAGACGGTGCCTGGCCATTCTGACCAGGTCACAATAGTTGGTCTTGGGTAGATCATGAGAAAAATATGCAGCAGAACTCAAATTCTTACTCAAACAAAAAAGCTAGACAAACTGGAAGAGGAGAGAACAGAGGACTTCCTGAGACTGACAACCTGAGACACTCTTCAAATCTAGAACCACGCTAGTCCTTTGAGATCACCTTTTAGCGAAATAACAGAGTGGCACACAAAATCGAAGATGTTATCCATGATACGGAAACAGTGGTGATATGGTGGTTATGTCCACCAGGCGCTCTTTGGATACTCCAGGGGGCAGTTATACTCTGATCTATAGGGTTGCTATGAGTCGGAATCTGCTCAACGACAGTGACTTTTGGCCCATGAGATCAGACCGTAGCCCTACTTAAAAATCGATTAGCATGAGGCCAAACTCCACAGCAGTGGGAGGTGAGGCCAAAAGATCAACAATCATATTATAAGATCTCACATATAAAACATCTAGAATAGGCAAACACACAGAGATGAGTTTATTAGTATCACCAAAAGTGGGTGAGTAGAAAAAATGGAGAAGTGAGGCTTAAGAAGTGTATTTCTGTTAAGGGTTATGAAAACAATTGGAAATAAATGGTGAGATGGTTACAAACGTGGTGATGTAATTAAGGTCCCTGAGTTATACACCTAAAAATGGTTGAAGTGACAAATGTTTTGCTGTATATATCATACCACAGTATTTTTTTAGTATCATTTCTCTTCTCATTGAAGATATCATAGAAAACAGTTAACAAACAACAGATCCACTGAAGATATTAGCAATATCTAAAACCAATAATGAGTCAAGACTTAAAATATAAGGAACTTCAACAATTCAACAAGGAAAAAAATGAGAAACATAAAAGCAGCAAGAAAAGAAAACGGACACATGAGATAAACTAACAAATCAAAAAGCAGCAACTGAAATGGTTAATTTGTTCTGGAAACCCTATTAAAGCCAAGCCAAGTGCCGTCGAGTCGGATGCGACTCATGACGACCCTATTGAACAGCAAAATTTCGGAGAGCAGATCATGTATTTCATTATATTAAATGGAGAAAATGTTAATACGTTCCCTAGTCCCTACACAATTCCCATCAACAACCCAAGTATCATTAAAACTTTCCTAAATATCCATGCAATGTGCCAATATTTCTCCACTAAGACACCAGTTAAAATTATTTATAAGAAATTAACTCGTTAGTGAGTAGATTTGTATGTGGTATCTAATACTGTAGAGTACAGCATTTTCAAATATCAGAAAAATAGTAAATGCTTACATAGAAGTATAATTATTAATATGCTTATTATATAGAGTACATATTTATATATAATTGAAAATTGTTGATTATTTACTTTATGCATTTTAAATTCTTATTTTTTGTGATTTGATCTATCTATTTCTGAGAGAGGAGTATTAAATTATCTTACTATGATGGTGGTTTTTATCAAATTGCTTTGTTTTTACTCTATTTTCTTGAATTACTTTGATTCTAAATTTTTGGTACCTAATAGTTCTTAGCTGTTGTATTTTCTTGTCAGTCCATACTTTCTATCCAAATAAAAAATCAATCTTTGACCTTTATCAGTACTTTTCTTGAGTTCATCATTGGACATACATGCCACTGTTTTATCATTTTTAAAACATATTTTTCCATCTTTTAATGTCTGTGAAATTGGAATGCATATTTCTATGTTCAACAACACTTTAAATCACCGTCAGCCAGATGATGGTCCTGACATGCTCATCGTTGCTTTTGCAATGACGGTTGTCTTCCCGGCTGATCAACTGGATAAATATCATTTGTTTGATGTTTCCTTCTGCAAGTCATCAAAAAATGGTTTAAGGAGGGAATTTGAGTCTTGGATTTTTTGACAGACCTCTCACTGATGTGTCCCATAAGACAAAACAAAAAAAGAAAATAGACTGCAGCGTCCAAACTGGAAACGAAGGTCAGTAGCTTAGAATAACATCTGAACAGCTAGCTTTAAAAAAATTCTTCTTGGGTACAAGTATAGAGTGAGAAGGAGGAGCATGCTGTCACCAGGCAAGGAGAGAAGACGAATCTGCAGATAGGAGGGCATGCAAAATTAGTTGGGATTATATGCTTTCACTTAATCACAATTTAAAAAAAAAAAGCCTCCTTCATTATTAGCACTCTTGTTGGCACAGAAAGGGTGTTACATGGAAACGGAAGCACCGAGAACTCTGAGTCTAAAACGGATCAAGCAGAATCATGTTCAAGCTGGGAGGAAGTTCTGTCAATACTGTAAACAATTCATCTCACCTGCATTTGCCTTACTGTGAATGAAACAGCCTGCTGAATTATCAAATAAACTCACCGCCACGGAGTCGATTCCAACTCCAGTGACTCTATCAGACAGAGTAAAACTGCTGCATGGAGTTTCCAAGGCTATAAATTTTTAAGACAGCCACATACTTCTCCAGCCGAGTTGCTGGTGGATTTGAACCCCTGATCTTTTGGTTAGCAGCTAAGCACTTGAACCACTACATCACCAGGGTTTCAAATTATAAAAGGTGTGTGTTTAAATCATTATAAAAGAGCTCTTCCAACAAATCTGAGAAAGTATTTGGTCAGTGTTATTAGTAGTTATTCTGTTTGTCTTTCTTAGTAGTTTTACATGTATATAAATAAATCTGTGTCTTAGAGTCCCCAGCAATCTAGAGGCCGAGTAACATGATCTTCTCAACTCCTTTTGGGGGGTGGCTGGGGGGGGGGACAGTAATACATGCCTTGCATATCTTCACCAATTCCTCCATTTTCAATCTTTTTGAAAATATTTTCCCTATCATACTATCTCATCAATAGCATGCAGCTAGGCTTGCATGTGTGTGTGTGTGTGTGTGTCTGTGTCTGTGTGTGGTTTGATAGGTCATCTGGTTGTCTTTCTCTTTAAATACTGAACTTGAATCAATCCACATCTGTTGCTAACACTGGTGTGTTGGACTTAGCATGGCATCTTTTGAATATTTTTCAGTTGATTCAGTTTTATTTTTAGCTTCTGCTTTTATATTTTCCTTTGTTGCATCACCCAGCAAAACATGAATTTAGGAAGATACCAGTTTCTCCAACAATTCTACTGGTTTATCCTTAGCACTGAGAGACTTCATGTGAATTTTCTTTTGTTGTTACTGTTTTTCCAGTGCTTCTGAGTCAGTTTTGATTCATATTGATCCTCTGTACAACAGAACGAAATGCTGCTTGATCCAGCGTCATTCTAACAGTCTTTGCTGTCCCTGGGCCCAATGTTGGAACCACTGTGTCAGTCTATCTTGTTGAAGGTCTTCCTCTTTTTCAGCGACCCTCTGCTTTACCAAGCATGACGTCCTTCTCCAGGGATTGGTCCTTCCTGATAACATGTCCAAAATATTGAAATGAAAGCTCACCATTCTTGCTTCTAAGGAGCATTCTGGCAGTACTTCTTCAAAGACAAATTTTTCATTCTTTTGGCAGTCTACGGTATCTATATTCAATATCCTTCACCCACACCCTAATTCAAAGCTGTCAGTTCTTCTTTGGCCTTCTTTACTCATTCTGCAGCTTTCACGAACAGATGAAGCAACTTGAAAGCGCCAGAGCACCTTAAATCTGCTTTACTAACTAAAATTGCATAAACACAGTGAATCAGTGTCATGACCTGGCTGGTCCCCTAGTGTCGTTCCATTCATAACAGAGTAACTGAGAAGACAAAAGCTTTTGTTTCAAAAATTTAATTATTCCTGAGATGCACTGATAATGTTGTAAGTCAAAGGTTCGTAAACAACAGATGTGCTTCAGTCAAACCAGAATACGCAACTTCACTGAGACATAAGTCAAACCCAGGAGACATACAGCTTTCTTTCTGGTTTCTTCTTTTTTGATGGAACTTCTATGTCTGCTTCTTCTCCTCAGGATCCAAATAGTTTTGATGTAACAGGATGGGTACAATACCAGGAGCAATAGACTGAAATCCATAGACCTGGGCTTAGAATGAAAGAGTCATCATCCCATTCCTTACTTGAAGTATTACTGGCAAGGTAATTTAAAAAGAATCTTTTTTATGTTTTCTTTTTTGAATTAGCTGCATGGTCCTGGCAAATCCATCAATCTCTGTGGAATATTTTTCTTCATGAACCCTTGGAGAGGACACAGAGCCTGGCCCATCAGTGAAATCACTACTGTGGATATATTAGGAGTTCGTGGGTGGCTCAAAGAGTTAACGCTCTCAGCTGCTAACCAAAAGGTTACAGGTTTGAGCTCAGTCAGAGACACATCGTAAGAAAGGTCTGGTAATCTACTTTGGATAAATCAGCCCTTAAAAGCCCTGTGGAGGCACAGTTCTACTCTGACATATGGTGGGTCACCATGAGTCAGAGTTGATTCATAGGCAACTGATCTGCAACATATAAATATATATGTGTGTGTGTGTATAGTTTATGGATATGTTGTGGAGGCAGCAATACGTCAAGTAGAAAACCCAACAATGGACTCTCCTCTCCTGTTCTGGACTAAGATTTCACTGCTTAAAACTCATCTAACTTGATTTATATTTGGCTAACTGGAGATTATTTAGATAATTCACCCCTCCCTGAGTGCACCAGTAATAGCATTCATCTTAGAAGGATCAACAGAGTGGAGAAAACAAAGCCAAGATTCTATGAATCTAGCAGTAGCCTCCAAATCCAAACCGACCTTTGCTACAGCGCGGTTACAACAAAATCAGCGGTGTTGGTTTTCCCCAGTTCTTGGGTGATGATGACGAGACCGTCTCCAGCGGAGCTGACAGCGATGAACCAGCCAGGAAAGTCCACGGACTCAAAAGTGGAGGTTCTGCCACTCTGATTGTGGAAGAAGAGGAAAGGCTTCACAGGTTCGGGTCGCTGGTACAGAGCCATTATGTCCTGCTCCTGAAGGATGGGAAGGAGACCACAAGGAAACATGACGTGACTACATGAACTACTCAGCTTTCTTCGCACACTGTGTCCAAGATAGTCTTACCCATTCATGACAGCAGGCCTGGAGACCTCCGTTTCATACTTTGGAATTTAAAGTAACAAGCTCCAAATCATTTTATTTATGTTGACGTCATAGTTGAAAGCGTAGGCCATAAATTTCAATGGTTCTTCATAAAATCAGAACTTGGTGACATAGAGTTTTGAGACTACAAAGCTCTGAATTAGCCATTAACTAGAAATGGAGTAGCCCCCAAAATAATTAAACAATAGTTATTATAAAATCTAAATTAAAACTACAGTTGTTTTGTGTCATTTCTCCAGTCTCAGCACTATTGACATTTTGGGTCACACAAGTCAGAAATGACTCGACATTAACAGATTTGGTTTGAATTTTGGTTGATTTATTTCTGGAGGAGGGGTCACTCTTGTTCATTTTACAATGATGCTTGGCAGTCTCCCTGACCTGCAATCACTAGGTGCCAGTAGCACTCAGCACGGCACCCCATGTCATGCCCGCCAAGAATGTCTCCAAACATTACCAGATGTGTGGAATACAAAAGCACCCCAAGTTAAGAACTATTGTTTTACATTGTCATGGACTGAATTACACTCCCCCAAAATGTGTCTATCAACTTGACTGGGCCATGATTCCCAGTACCGTGTGGTGGCCTTCCATTTTCTGACCGATCTTCCTATATGGTGTAAATTACCTCTGCCTGATGTTAATGAGGCAAGATTAGGTTATACTGAAGAAGATCAGGGTGGGATTGAAACACACTCACCCAAGTCACACCCCTGATTCAACGTAAAAAGAGTTTCCCTGGGGTATGGCCTGCACCATATTTTATCTCTCAAGAGATAAAAAGGAAAAGAAGTGAGCAGAGAGGGAAACTTCATATCACCAATAAAGCAGCACCAAGAGCAAAGTAATAATTTGGATCTATGCTTCCTATGCAGAGAAGTTTGTAGACCACAAGAAGATTGATAACAAAAAACTTTCTCCAGAGTTATCAGAGAGAAGAAAGCCTACCCCTAGAGCTTGTGCCCTGAATTTGGACTTATAGACTGCTTTCTTGTCAGAGAATAAATTTCTCTTTGTTAAAGCCGTTCACATGTGGTATTTCTGTTATAGCAGCCCCAGATGACCAAGATATATGTCTTGTCATCAAACTCAGTTTCTGCCTCGGCTTATTTACTAAAAAGGGCCAAGAGGATTGCTGTAATATACAAGTGTTAGTCATCTGGTACTGCTGTAACAGAAATACCACAAAGTGGATGGCTTTAACACACAAAAGTTTATTCTTACACAGTCCGGTAGGCTACGAGTCCAGATCTAGGGTGTCCACTCCAGGGGACTGCTTTCCCTCTTTGTCAGCTCTGGAGAAAAGTCCTTGTGCTGCATCCACCTTTGATCAGGCAGAATCTTGGTGCAAGAACCTCAGGTCTGAAGGACACTCCTATTCCTGATGTTGCTGTCTCGGTAGTGTAAGATTTCCAGTTTTTTACTTGCTTTCCCCCCTTTTTGTCTCCTATACGATTAAAGGATAAAAAAAGGTGGTGAAAGCCACACTCCAGGTAAATTCCCTTAGCAAGGTTTTTGCAGTTCTATATAATCATCCTATCTATTAGCCACAGACAGAGATTAGGAGATATAAAACAGGAAAATCACAAAATATTTGGTATGATGGCCCTGCCAAATGGCTACACACATTTTTGCAGGGACACAGTTCAATCCATGACACTACAGACGCCTGTTTTAGCAGTTATCATTACATAATTTATAAAACCGTTCAATAGTAGACTGCAATTATTAAAATGCTTCTTACAAGGAATTATTTTTACTTAAACTGCAAGATATTTTCCTCCAAAAAATGTTTGAATATACTCATTCACCTTTTAATAATTAATTGTTAAAAAAGTGTCCTTGCTGGTCTGACTCTCTATATGTGTATACACATTCTTGTTTGACAAATAATTTTGTAAACAAAATAAAAAAGGGATTGAGCAGGTTAGTTTCAAAATACTTTGTACAACAATGTCTTCTCATTCTTTCATAATCCACACAACCCAAAACCAAACCCACTGCTGTCAAGTCAGTTCCAGCTCGTAAAGACCTTATAGGACAGAGTAGAGATGCTCCATAGAGTTTGCAAGGAGCACCTGGCAGATTTGAACTGCCAGCCATTTGGTTAGCAGATATAAGACTTAACCATTATGCTACCAGGGTTTCCTACAACCCATAAGAGAAGCCAAAAATAAATATGCATGAGAATAAGAAATAAAATATCTTTAAAAAATTGTAAGATCTAGAGTTTCTATCAGATGAGCTCCTGGTAAGTTAAATGGGCTCCTTCCCAAGGCAGACCTTGATGAGATTCTGTTCTTCCCCTCTCACCTGAAGTTGCAGCACTGGCTGCTCCTTGATCTTCGTGCAGAACAGGCAGAGCGCTGGCTCTTTCAGTCCCAGGTAAATGGGACTTCCTTTGCCTTTCTCAAGAGTATCTGGATGTTGGCATGTGATCACAGTAACAGTGACTGAGAACATGCCATGGAGAAATGAGAAAAGTGTCAACAGCATCGTTGAACCAGGCAATCAAGACCAAAACCCTCTAATGGACACCCATAGAAAAATCACTTGCCACCTTCCCCAGATACACATCCCACCTTTGAAGGACTCTTTGCGTGAGCAAAATCCACATCTGATAGAGTCAAAACTGGCCTGCCTTGAGATTCTACTTTTTTATTTCAGTCTTGCTCCTCAAAGATTCACAGGAAATATACTGCCACATTTTTACCATAAGCACCAAACAACCATCTGGTCATCCTCTAGCTCATGCGTTTGAGGAAGTTATAAGTTTATTGTGAAATAAAGGGCTGAGTACAAAACACACAACAGCAATGACTAAAGGAGTACCTTCCGATAGATTTCCGTCGCTCACCTGGAACCACATTGGTCCTCCTTGGTACTGCTGTGAGAGCACGGTCTTGAAGGAACCATACTCGATGACTAATATCCTGGATGTTCCACAGGACAGGCTGTTCCATGGATAATGCTGTAGAGAAAATCAAAAAGCAAATATGTGTGGGCTAGAGCATGGCACACCTTCCTTTTCAATACCTTCCTTTCAATTTTTGTAAGAAGCTTATAATTACCATGTGAATCCATTATGGAGGTGTTTCAGAATGGCCCAGAAGAGAATCTCAGTCAGTCCTAAACTGGAGTTTGGCCCTAGGTCAGGGGAAGGGCTAACAACTGATTCAGCAGTGAGACCAGTCAGAATCTACACTTACCAGAACTCTCCTTTCTCCCTCACGTTCTTGGACCAGCCTACCTCCCAGCAGCAGAGTCTGTACCTATGAATCCTCTCCAGGCCTAGAACCACAGCCCTAACATGACAAGGAACACCAAGACCAGAAATCCAGAAGCAAGATCAGTATCCAGTCAACTCCCAGCTACAGGCACTGCCGCCAGCATCTTTATAGAAGACTCTGTGTCCCTGCCATCCTAAACTAGAGCTTTAGCTAATCTTATGTGTTCTGACAGGCCCTAGTAGAACTGGGCCTTTCAACCATATGAGCAAGGTGGGAGGTTCTGCTTCACTGAAACTGGAACCGCCCAACACTCTGAATATTCACTAGTTCCTGGTACAGAGGGTCCAGGGAGGTTTTATGTAAATAAATGTCAGCCAAAGCACATCTGTAACTTGTCTACACACCCAAAGGAAGAAGAGCATGTTAATGCTTTAGAAGGAACAACCAGGAAATGATCACAAGCAGCTTAATGGAAGAAATATTATGCAACTATCCCTGGATTGGCGACTGAGCTCTGATTCGTCAAAATTATACCCTGGGATTTCCCAAAGAGTGGGATACTCCAGTAGGAAAGAGGTAGACTGAAGAGAGGACAAATGTCCTAGATCTGTATAGTTTCTGATCACTCCTGGTCTCCAGTCACCATATTGTCTATCAGTCTCAAACCAGGCAAACTCTGACCCCAGGAAGCCCTACACAAGCTTCTCACAGCAACTCTGTGCTGCTTCACTGCTCAAGGGACCCTCATTAGGGCAAGGCAGGCTCCTAGCCACACTGGCCCTCAATGGACTCAAGATCATTATTCTGACACAGTGTAGAAGGTAGCCCAGCTCCCAGATATGCCAGTGCTCTGGCCCAACAGTATCTGAGTCTTCCACGAAAGGAAGCCAAAACGATGTTATTGATACTCTGCCCTACGCTTTCCAAATTCTCAGTATCTGTCAGCTTCGCAGCTCTAAGGCTTGAATCTCAAGAGAGCAACTTCAACAAAGGAAGAAAGAGGCTGATAGATAACTGCCCCAGCATCCTGTACTCTGGTGGGACAATGCCAGGATATGTTCCACAGGATTTTTGAAAGGGCTTCCAGTAAGATAGACTCCCAGTTACAACAGCAACTGGCTTGTTGCAAGCCTTTACAAGTTTTCCTCCTTTCCCTGTCTCACTTCCCTACTTCTTACCTGTGCTCCCTAAGATCACCTCCACTCTCTGTACTCAGAGTCCAGCTTTGGGAGAATTCAAACTGAGATAATAGTTGTTGCCTTAGTGTATACGACACATTCAGAAGATGTGTGTTCAAAATTAGGCTTTGTAACTTTCGGACTGTGTGCCCTTCAACTGTTCATAGGACACTTTCATGAACTGGAATTCTACTTTGATGGACTGTAAGGTGGGTTAAAGAGGAGTATGGAAGGCCTCCAGTATGGGGCAGATTTCTAGTGTAACTGACATAGCAAGACGCTTAGGTCTGTCATAGACTTCAGGTCTTCCTCTGTCTTTTCTCTCCCATTCTTGGGGGTATGAAGTCCCCCAAACTGTCTGCTAATTTCTTCCTTTCTATCACAAGAGACTGCCTCAAGACAGAAAACAACCTTACACCAACACAATTGCCACCATCCCCCTTCAGCAGTGTCATACAGGAAAAATTTACTACATAGAGGAACATCACACAGCACCAGGAATCATGGCCCAGCCAAACTGCCACACGCATTTTGGGGACAACACAATTCAACTCATGACACTCCTGAAGGGTTTCTATTGCCGAGTTCCTCCTACTTGAAACAATCATCCTGTTAAGTATGCCAACCCTTTTGCTATGACTACCAACAGATCTGCCACTTTATTAAGTACTTATTTCATCAGCCTGCTTGGTCACGTGAAATAAATCCTCCTGCTTGTACTTTACACCCTTTTCAGATATCCTTACTGTAAGAAGGATTAAAAGGTCATTATAATCTTTTCCTGGATAGGCATTCCCTTCAGGAATGTAGAACCAAAGGGCGTATACTTAAATGTGTAACAAGCGTCGCTGCACCAAAACTTGGATTCAAAATCTAGCTGTGCTTATACGGAGGAGCTGTCCCAGGTGTCCATTAGAGTTAATTTCTGTGATCTGACAAAAAAGATCAAGGGCTATGAAACACTCCAACACAATCCCTTCAAAGTACTAGTCCTCACAAAGGAGGTCCTGCCATAAGGTACAAAGAAGCAAACGGCCAAGACATGTTGGTATGGATATTGCACATGGTAATGCAAATTCACTCATGATCACAGGCAGATAAGATGTGGGCCCTCTCAGATTCTTCATTTTATTTCCTGCCATTAAAGGAGGTGAGGGGCACTTTAGTGATATCAGATAGCCTGTATTTATCTCTCTGCAGCATGTCAGTGGTATCCCTTACAGCAAAGGGGTGGTTGCTTGTTCCTGAGAGTGGACAGTGAGAAAAATATAATGAAGGCAACTTTACTGTCCACCAGACAGTCCTGTAAAAGGACCTTCACAGAGATAAAATCTGCTTGCCCCCTACTCTTTTCAGATAGCCAGATTGGATCTCCTTCACTTGTCCATGCAAATATATAATTTACTGCTCAAACCAAGGCCTAACACAGGTCATTTACACAACTCTAATTAATGGTGCCTTACAGCACAATTAATGCGATTTCCTTATGCTGTCATTTGCATGTGTCCAAGTCATTAGATGATTATTTAAAATGTGGTCCATGATGAGCAGCATCTGAATCATCTACCACTTGTCAGGGCAAAATCTCTGACCCTACCCCAATCCTACAAAATCAGAATCTGAAAAAAAGGAATTAAAGCTCTATGCACACTTATGTCTTGTGATGATGTAGCACACACCCATGATCTGCACCGTAGTCAAACCAGCACAAAAGAGAACGAGATCAGGCTCAGAGAATAACTGGGGCAGAAAGGGAGCAAGCAAACCAGATTTAGACTCATCCTCTTCTCTCGTTGATTTCTGGGGACTGTTTAGTGGACTGTGTTGGTACTGAACAAAGTGGGAAAGGGAAATATTTTTTTTAAAAAACAGAACACTGAAAGCCTGTGGCCATTGACAGGTCCTCATAAGGATTAGCATGTTGGAAATACTCAGCTAGAATGAACCACAAACTCTCAAACTGTATTTGACTGAATGTAGGCCAGAATAGTACTACCCTGATATTCCTGGTAAAAGGAAAGAAAAGCATGCCATTCAAATCACTTTTCAAAGAGAAAAAGCCAAAGGAATCACAGATTACAGTGTGATATGTTATTAACATAAAGATCTACACATCCAAGATGCCTGGACATTGTACAAAAGGCCATCCAAGACAGCTTCTGGTTCTGAAGTTCACACAAGCTTGATGGGATGAACCAGGCATTGTTTTCTCAGTGACATGAAGGGCAAGTGGGGCAGAGAGGGAGCCTGGAGGTAGTATTATTAAGGTCAGAAGTGAAGAAAAGCTAGAAAGGGATGGTGTAGATTGGCTTCAAGAAATCTCTTGGAATTAAAAATGTTTTAGAATAGTAATAATAGTAATAAAGCACATTCCACACTACAGATAACTGAAGCTCAATTGTACTGTTCAGTATACTTAATCAATTTCCAAACAGCTATCTTCTCTTCTGAAAGGCATTGAACTTACACCCTTATATGACAATGTGATAAAAATCACTTTGTATATCAGACTTTACTTATAAGTAAATAAAATCACAGAAATCTGGTGGTATAATGGTTAAGTACATCTGGTTGGCAGTTTGGATACACCAGGAGCTCGTTAGAGACACTGAGGCAGTTCTACTGTGTCCTATAGGATCACTATGAGTCAGAACTAACTCTACGGTACTGTACTTGTTTAGTTTTTTGTGTGTAAATAAAATCACATGAAAAGGAATAAAACAAAATACCTGCAGAGACTTCAGATTTTATTAATTATTATACACAGAGCTTATAACTATTCTAACTATGTTTAAGAAAAAAATAACAAACATGAAAATATTTTCCAATAACAACAAATTATGAGAAGTGGAAGACTAGGAGAAAAGATAAACAGAATGTTAAAAAAGGAAAAGTATAATATAATAAATAGAATAAACCAATAGATGACTTTGACAGTAGAGTGGATAAACATAAGGTGGAATTAAGGAATCAGAAGATAAGCTAGTCGCAAAATGACAAATGTTGTGTGATTCCCCTTATATGAAATACCTAAAATAGGAAAACATATACAGACCTAAGTGTATTAGTGATCACCAGAGGCAGGTATAAGGGAGGGGGAAAGGTGAGTCATTGGTTAGGGACACTGAATATCTGTTAAGGGAGATAAAAATTTTGGAAATGAAATGGCAAATGCTGGTGATTGTACAACATGATGAATACGACTAATGTGCTGAATTGTACATGTGAAGAATGTATATATATCACAAGATACCTATACTATATATATACATATACACAGAGACATATATATATAATATGCCACAAGAAAAAAAATCCAAAATGAGGCACAGTCCCAGGAAAGGTGGAAAATACAGAAGAGAATGTGAAAGATGTAGAGAATAAAGTGAGAAGCTCTACCTGGAAAAGAGAGAAAAGGAGAGCAGCATTATTTGAAGGCAGAATCTCTGAAATTTCTCCTAAACTAATAAAGGTACCATTGTACAGATTTAAGAGAAAGAATAAAGGCCAAGTAAGGTGAACAAAAAGAACTGTATATCTAAACATCTCAGAACAAAATTGCTTAGAACCAAAAACAAGATAAAATAATAATAGCAACGGATAGTAAAAACACTCCAGGTAGTCCCCAACTTATGATGGGGTCCTGTTTCAACTACTCTGTCATAGGTTGGTTCTGACATAAGTCAAATATCTCTTTTTTTTTTTTTAGTTTTCATTACTATCGGCTTTTATCATCAGTATCTTTATAAATCCAGTCTTTGAACATCTGTGACTGAGCATCTGAGAATGATAGTGTCAGCAAATTGTGCACTGCAAAACTGTATGTAGTGCATATTTCTAATGATAGGGTGCCAAAAAAAAAAAGATGGTCATGAGTTCAGTTCATCATAATTCATCGAATACAAGGGACTACCTAGGCCTCTGAAGAGAGCAAAAGACTGACAACTGATGTCTCAGTAGCAACAATGGAAACCAGAAGATCATGGAATGGTATCTCAAAGCCCTGAAAGAAAAAAAAACATCCAATAGAATTCCATACTCTGAAAAGTTTCTTTTCATACAAAGACAAAAAAAAAAAAAAAAATTCTCAGACAAAAACACAGAGTTCATCATGAGCAGGAGCTCACTAAAAGGAAAAAATGAAAGATGTGTTTCAAGCAGAGAATTCACTACAGCAGAAAATTATATGCTTTTTAAGACACAGCTCATAAAACATTATGGGGTGCTGGTGTGGACACAATGCTTGACAAATTACCATCCATCTGGAGTTTTGTATGATCCAGTTGCTGAGAGGTGGTCAAGTGATGACATCAATGTGCCACCCAAACTTCAGTCACTGTAAGGTAACAATGATATATTTAGAATTGAGCCCAAGCGGGACCAGAGGGAACACTCCTCTCTTTTGCACCAATATGTCCCTCTACTGAGGGTCCCATAGGACCAGATGAATGATGAGAAAAATTCTAGACTTGGTTTACATATGTTGCTGTTAGTTGCCATCAAGTCGATTCTGATTCATGCAGAGTAAAACTGCTCCAAAGGGCTCTCAAGGCTGTGATCTTTAGGAAGCAGATTTCCAGTCCTTTCAGGGCACTGTTGGATGGGTTCAAACTGTGAACATTTTGTCTAGCAGCTGAGCGCTTAACCACTTGTACCACCCAGGACTCCTGGTTTGTGTATGTATCAGCTCCATATGTCAGGGCAAGCAAAGAATGGATGGCAGCTGCATTACAACACGTGGGTGGCTTTGAAAGATAATTAAGAGGAAGGTGTTCAATTAGGGACACTGTGGGTGGTGCAAGTTGTCATTCATTTTCTGTAGAAAGAAAAATGACATTGTTACCAGAAAAATCTCAGTTGCAGACTCATGCTGCCTGTCACTACTGAGTCAATTAAGCAGAGACAGGACTGCATCTTTAAAAGCACTTTATTCAGAATGCCAACAACCCGGGAAGATGGTGGGTTAATACCCTGAAAATGATCTTAACATCACAGTGTAGGCTGGCAAGTTTTATAGAAAGGTTTAGGGAAGGGAATGGGGTAGGTGGAGATGCAGGCGTGCAGGGGTTCAGAGGAGGCAAGGCTAGAGAAGACACAACTTCTTTGTCTGAAGGCAAGTTGTCCTGACGTCCGCAGGCTGGTTACTTTTCTCAGAGACAGCAGGCTGAAACTGGCATTACTCTACCCTGTTATGGGTCAAGAATAGCTTGGGAAAACAAACTCAAAATCTTTGTGGGTACCAGTTAGAAGAGAGGTTACAATTTCCTTTACGTGCCAGCATTCCAATAGGGGGTGGAGGCAAGGGGGTTAAGCATTAACAAAGAGGCTAGCTAAGAATTTTTTTACAGCTATTAATCCTACCAACATGAGAATATAGATTCTGGGCGGTGGCCAGTAACACAGCTGCCAGAGCAAGAGGCAGCAAGATTCGAACACATAGAATAGAGGTATCTGGATGGACACATGAGAGTAGGTACAAAGTATAAAGACGCTTATATTATGTTTTAATGTCCAACTGAACACAGCAAACACAGAAGAATCACTGAATAACCACGCAAAAGAAGTGACTCTGCTAGTCGCTATTAGCCAAACTTTGTCTTCAACCATCCCAGATATAAGGTATAATAAGGAAATAAACAGAGTGGCTACAATGGCAGAAATGGGGGCTACACATGGACCCAAAGGAAAACATTCCCAGTTACCCAGAATGACGTTGTCATCTGCTAGCCGAGCCCCTGATAAGGCACTATTCCTTAAGTAGACCAAATGACCTCATGTAGCAAAATGATCATTTTGGAAAGAGAGCAGTTTATCTTCACAGGGGCAGATACATATTCTGGGTATGGATTTTCCTTTCCTGCCTACAAAGCCTCCAGTGGCTCATGGAATGCCTGATTACAGGATCAGAATCCCACATAATAGCCTCTGTCACCAATTGAATGGTGACTCACAAAAAAAAAAAAAAAATGTGTGTAGAAATTAGGCTGTGCCCTGATTCCCAGAATTGTGGGAAGTTCCTTTATGTTGTAAATCCTGCCTCTATGATGTTAATAAGGGAGGATAGGCGGGATGGGCCGTGGTTGGATTAGTAAAGCAGGATTCTATCCATCAGATTGCATTGTGCCTTGAGGCAATCTCTTGGGATATAGAAGAAAAGGCAGCAAGCAGAGAGTTGGAGACCTCACAGCATCGGAAAAGAAGCAGTGCCAGGAACAGAGTATGTGTTTTGGACCTGGGGTCCCTGCACCTCAGAAGTTCCCAGTCCAGGGGGAGATTTGACAACAAGGACCTTCCTCCAGAGTCAATACACAAAGACTTCCCCTGGAGCTGATGCCCTGAATTTGTACTTTCAGGCTACTTTTTTTGTGAGAAAATAAATTTCCCTTTGACCCGACTCGATGGCACCCATTCGTGGTATTTCTTCAAAGGCAGCACTAGATGACTAAGACTTCAACCAGGACCTCCTTTTACAGTGAAGGAGAGGCCTGATTTGGTCCATGACCATTGAAGCCAGGTTGCAGCTGTGTGCTGGTGTTTAATAACTGGATCTCTAAAAATATATATATACAAAACAAAAACCTTGATTTCTAGCGTTTGTAGATTTTCATGCTACTTCTGCCAATAAATTTCTTGCGTACCACCGACACCTATTCCCTCCTCTCCCCACTCCACTCTCAGCTCTACAGAGGAGCTGGGCAGACAGCCTCATGTATATATAAATTGAATCTAAGAAGTACACACACTACCTGCATCACTCTGGGTCTTGCAGTCCAGCCCAATTTTTGTCTGAAGAATGAGATTTGGTCCTGGTTTTACTTTAGGACCAGCCGCCAAGTCTAGGGGCCACGATCTTAGGAGACCCTCCAGGATGTCAGACTATCAGGTCTGGTCTTAGATGACAGCTTGTTGGCTTCCAAGAGCGCAGTCATCACTCCAATATGAGACGCAGAACATTTTCTTTAAAAAAACAAAAAACTGCTATGTCAATTGACAGCAATGTCCCGGGAAATTGTGGTCCCTAGAACTCTGTCCCTGCTATCCTGTCCTTTAAAATGTTGGGCTGTATTTAGGTATAGATATAGCTCTGCTAAGCTCCCTTCTATGGCATGCTCCCTTCACCTAATCCAATTCCTATTGACTATCCAATTTGTGAGTGCCCGTCTCCCTCCCTTACCACTTTGTAGTCATTAAAGATTATTTTTTTTCCATGCATAAACCTTTTCTTAAGTCTTTATAGTAGTGGTCTCATATGTTATTTGTCCTTTTGCAGCTGACCGATTTCACTCAACGTAATGTTTTCCAGATGACTCCAGGTTATCGGATGTTTCCTGAAGTCATCATTTTTCCTTACAATTGTATAGTGTTCCTTTGTATGAATACACCATAGTTTGTGTATCTATTCATCTGTTGATGGGCATCTAGACTGATTTCATCCTTTTGCTGTTGCAGACTGTGCTGTAATGAACATTTGAGTGCATGTGTCTGTTCATGTGACAACCCTTATTTCTCTAGGATATATTCCAAGCAGTGGGATTGCTGGATCGTATGGTATTTCTGTTTCTAGCTTTTTGAGAAACTGTTAAATTTCTTTCCAAAGAGGCTGTACCATTTTACAACCCCACCAGCACTGTAGAAGAGTTTCAATCTCTCCACAGCCTATGCAACATTTGTTATTTTGTATTTTTTGGATTAATGCCAGCCTTCTTGGGATAAGGTGGTTATCTCAGTGTATTTTTGATTTGGATTTCTCTAGTAACTAACAATAATGCTCATTTCCCCATGTATCTTTTGGCTGCCTGGGTGGCTTCTTTGGTAAAGTGTCTGTCCATATCTTTTGCCCCTTGTTTAATAGGGTTATTTGTCTTTTTCTTACTGAGATGTTGCAGTACCTTGTAGATTATGGAAACTAGACATCCATCAGATTCGTCATTAGCAAGTATTTTTTTTCCCAGTCTGTAGGTAGTCTTTCTACTCTTTTGATGAAGTCTTGGTTGAGCTTAAATGTTTAATTTTAGTAGTCCCCATTTATCTATTTTCTGTTCTGCTGTTTGTGCACTGTATTATTTTGTAGTCTGTTTATGCCACGTATTAGGGCTCCCAGTGTTGTCCATGTTTCATCTTCCATGATATTTATCATTCTAGATTTAATACTTAGGACTTTGATACATTTTGAGTTAGTTTTTGTGCATGGTGTGAGGTATGGGTCCTGTTTCATTATTTTTGCCAACACCATTGGTTGAAGAGAGTGTTTTTTCCCTATTTCACGGACTTTCAGCCTTTGTCAATTATCAGCCGCTTGTAAGTGGATGGTGTTACATCTGGATACTCTGTTCTGTTCCTTTAGTTTATGTATCTGTTTCTGTACCAGTACCAGGCTGCTTTGACTACAGCAGTAGTGTAATAGGTTTTAAGATCAGATACTGTGAGGTTTCCCACTTTGTAAAGTAATGCTTTACTTACCCAGGGCTTCTTCCCTATCTGTATTAAGTTGGTGACTTGTTTCTCCATCTCTTTAAAACATGAGATGGAATTTGTGTTGGAATTACATTGTATCTATGGATCACTTTGGATAAAACAGACATTTTCACAAGGTTAATTCTTCCTATCCATGAGCAAAGTAGGTTTCCCCATTTTTGTAAGTCTCTTTTGGTTTCTTGCAATAATGTCTTGCAATTTTCTTTGTAGAACTGTCTTACATCTCTGGTTAGATTTATTCCTAAATATTTTATCTTTTTGGAGGCTTTTGCAAATAGTGTTGATTTGGTGATTTCTTCTTTGACGGTCTCTTTGTTGGTGTAAAGGAATCCAGCTGATTTATTTATGTTTATCTTAAATTCTGATACTTTGCTGAACTCTTCTATTAGTTCCAGTAGTTCGTTTTTGGTTTGGAGGGTTTTTGGTTATTTGTTTGCCTTTTTGTGGACTCTTTAGGATCTTCTCTGTATAAGATCATATCATCTGCAGATAGAGGAACTGTTACTTCTTCCTAACTGATGTGGATGCCCTTTATTTATCTTGTTTGATTGCTCTGGCTAGAACATCCTGCACAGCGTTCTTCAGAAGTGGTGACAACGGGCATCCTTGTCTGGTTCCCATTCTCAAGAGGACATCTCTGTCTCTATCCATTCATGATAATGTTAGCCGCTGGCTTTGCATGCCAGTGGCATATATGTTTCTAATTATATTGAGGAATTTCCATTCTGTATCTCTTCTGCTGAGAGTTTTTAACATAAATCGGTGTTGGGCTTTGTCAAATGCTGTTTCTGCATCAACTGATAAAATAGGTAGATTCTTATCTTTTGTTTTACTTATGTGGTTGACTACAGCATCCCTGGTATGAAACCTACTTGGTCATGGTGAAATTTTTTTTTTTTTTTTTGATATGTTGTTGAATTCCAGCAGCTAGAATTTTGTTGAGGATTTTTGCATTTAAGTTCATGAGAGATATTGGTCTGTAATTTTCTTTTTTGTGCTATCTTATCAGGGTTATATTGGCTTCATAGAATAAATTTGAGAGTGTTCTATCCTTTACTATGCTGTGAAATACCTTCAGCAGTAGTGGTATTAACTCTGCTCTGAAGTTTGGTAGGATTCTCCAGTGAAGTTGTCTGGACAGGGACTTTTTTTGGTTTGTAGTTTTTTTATTGCTTTTTCAATTTCTTCTTTTGTGATAGGTTTAGTAACTTGTTCTACTTCGTTTGCACTAGTTTTGGCAGTTAGGTAATGTGATTCTAGAAATTTGTCCGTTTCCTCCAGGTTTTCAAAATCTGTTAAAGTGCAATTTTCTCAATGCTCTGTTATGATTCTTTTAATTTCATTTGAGTCTGTTGTGATATCTCCCATCTTATTTCTTATTTGGGTTATTTTCTTCTTTTGTCAGTTTGGCCAATGGTTTATCAATTTTGTTGACATTTAAAAAAAACAGTTTTTGATCATGTTAATTCTTTCCATTGTTTTTCTATCCTTTAATTCATTTAGTTCTGCTCTAGTTTTTATTCTCTGTTTTCTTCTAGTGCCTGAGGGATTCCTTTGTTGTTCTCTTTCTACTTGTTTGAGTTGTGGGGTTAATTCTTTGATTTGGGACCTTTCTTCTTTTTGATTCCATCTTTTTGCTACCGTGGACTGTGCTGCCATAAACATTCTGGTGCATGTGTGCGTTGGTGTGAAAGGTCTTGATTCTGTAGGATATATTCCAAATAGTGGAATTACTGGGTCAAATGGTATATCAATATCCATTTTTTTAAGGAAGTGCCAGATTGCTTTCCAAAGAGGCCGGACCATTTTGCAACCCCACCAACAGTGTAGGACAATTCCACTTTCTCCACAGCCTCTCCAGCATTTGTTGTTTTGTGTTTTCTGAATCACGGCCAATCTTGTTGGAGTGAGACGGTATCTCATTGTCGTCTTGATTTGAATTTCTTTAATAATTAAAGATCATGAACATGTCCGCATGCGTTTTTTGGCTGCCTGGATCTCCTCTTTAGTGAAATGTCTGTCCATCTCCTTCGCCCATCGCTTAATTGGATGGTTTATCTTCTTCTTATTGATATTTTGTAGTATCTTATAGATTATGGAGATCAGGCATTGGTCTGACATAGAGCTGCCAAATATTTTTTCCCATTCTGTTGGTGTTCTTTTAATTCTATTAATAAAGTCTTTGGATGAGAAAAAGTGTTTGATTCTTAATAGTTCCCATTTATCTATTTTCTCTTCTGTTGATTGTGGTTTCTTTGACAGATTTTGGAGTCTGTCCTCATTGTGTATTAAAACTTCCATTGTTGTTCCTACCTTTTCTTGGATGAGCTTTATCGTTTTAGGTTTGATATTTAGGTGTTTTATCCAGCTGGAGTTGGTTTTTCGGTAAGGTGTAAGATACAGATCTTGATTAAGTTTATTGCAGATGGATATCCAATTTTGCCAGCACCATTTGTTGAAGATCCTGTTTTTACCCCAGTTTAATGTCTCAGGGCCTTTGTCGAATATCAACTGTTCATAGACAGATGGTGTCATTTCTGGGGTCTCAATTCTGTTCCATTGATCCATCTGTCTGCTCTTGTACCAGTACCAGGCTGTTTTGACCACTGTGGCAGTGTAGTATATTCTAAGGTCGGATAATGAGAGGCCTCCCAGTGTGTTCTTCTTCTTTAGTAGTACCTTACTTATCCCGGGCTTCTTCCCTTTCCAAACAAAATTGGTGATTTCTTTCTCCATCTCATTACAAAATGATGCTGGAACTTGTATTGGGATTGCATTATATAAATAAATTGCTTTGAGTAAAATAGACATTTTCACAATGTTAAGTCTTCCTATTCATGAGCAGAGTAGGTTTTTCCATTTTTCTAAGTCTCTCTTAGTTTCTTGTAGTAAGGGCTTGTAGTTCTCTTTGTAAAGGTCTGTTGTTTCTCTGGTTAGATTAATTCCTAGGTACTTTATCTTCTTAGGGGCTATCGTAAATGGTATTGATTTGATGATTTCTTCCTTAACAGTCTCGTTGGTATAAAGGAATCCTGCTGATTTACTTATGTTTATCTTGTATCCTGAGACTTTGCTGAACTCTTTTATCAGTTTGAGTAACTTACTTATAGATTCCTTGGGGTTCTTTGCATTTACAATCATATCATCTGCAAACAGGGAGATTTTAACTTCCTCTTTGTCGATGCAGATGCCCTTTGTTTCTTGGTCTTGTCTAATTGCTCTGGCTAGAACTTCTAGCACAATGTCAAATAGGAGAGTGGGCATCCTTGTCTAGTCCCTGATCTCAAGGGAAAGTCTTTTGGTCTCTCTCCATTCAGGATGATGCGGGCTATTGGCTTTGTATAAATGGCCCTTATTGTGTTGAGGAATTTGCCATCTATGCCCATTTTGCTAAGAGTTTTTAGCATGAATGGGTGTTGGACTTTATCAAATGCCTTTTCTGCATCAATGGACAAAATCAGGTGATCCTTGTCTTTTGTGTTATTTATCTGGTTAATCACATTGATTGTTTTTCTGATGTTGAACCAGCCTTGCATCCCTGGTATGAATCCGACTTGGTCATGATGGATTATTTTCTTGATATATTGTTGTATTCTATTGGCAAGAATTTTGTTGAAGACTTTTGCATCTAGATTCATGAGTGATATCGTACTATAGTTCTCTTTCTTTGTTGGGTCTTTCCCTGGCTTAGGTATCAGGGTTATGCTGGCTTCATAGAATGAGTTTGGGAGTACTCCATCCGTTTCTATACTGTGAAATAGTCTCAGTAGTATTGGAGATAACTCTTCTCGAAATGCTTGGTAGAATTCTGCAGTGAAGCCATCTGGACCTGGACTTTTTTTGGTTGGCAGTGTTTTGATCACATTTTCAATCTCTTCTTTTGTGATGGGTTTATTAAGTTGTTCTGCCTCACGTTGTGATAATTTGGGTAGGTGGTATGAGTCAAGGAATTGGTCCATTTCCCCTAGGTTTTCAAATTTGTTAGAGTACAGTCTTTCATAGTTTTCTGTTATGATATTTTTCATTTCTGTTGCATCTGTGGTGACAAGTCCCCTCTCATTTCTAATTTGGGTTATTTGTTTCCTTTCCTGCTTTTCTTTAGTAAGTTTAGCCAGTGGTGTGTCAATTTTGTTGATTTTTTTCAAAAAACCAGCTTTTGGTCTTTTCAATTTTTTCAATTGTTTTTCTATTCTCTAATTCATTTAGCTCTGGTCTAATCTTTATGATCTCGTTTCTTCTGGTGACTGAGGGGTTCCTCTGTTGTTCTCTTTCTACTTGTTCAAACTGTAGAGTTAGTTCCTTGATTTGGTTTCTTTCTTCCTTCCAGATGTGTGCATTTATGGAGAGAAATAGACCTCTGAGCACTGCTTTGGCTGTATCCCATAGGTTCTGGTAGGAAGTGTTTTCGTTCTCACTGGAAGCCATGAATTTCTTTATTTCATCCTTGATTTCCGCTACAACCCATGTTTTTTTGAGCAAGATGTTGTTAAGTTTCCAAGAGTTCCACTTTCTATCTATGTTTTTTCTGCTATTGATTTCAACTTTGATGGCTTTATGATCTGAGAAGATGCTTTGCAGTAATTCAATGGTATGGATATTGTTGAGCATTGCATTATGGCCTATCACATGGTCAGTTCTGGAGAATGTTCCATGTGCACTGGAGAAGAAAGTGTAGTTGTCTGCTGATGGGTGGAAAGTTCTGTATCTATTAATGAGGTTTAGTTGGTTAATTGTGTCAATGAGGTCTTCTGTATCTTTACTGAGCTTTTTTCTAGATGATCTGTCTAGTAATTAGAGTGGAATGTTAAAGTCTCCCACTATTATTGTGGAGTCATCTAACTCTCTTTTGAGTGTAGTCAGTGTTTCTTCGACGTATTTAGGTGCTCTGATATTAGGTGCATAAATATTTAATATGGTAAAGTCTTGCTTGTGTACTGAACTTTTCAGCAATAAATAGTGTCCATCTTTGCCCACAATGGTGGATTTGATATTAAAATTGATTTTATCTGAGATTAGAATTGCCACCCCTGCTCTTCTTTGTTCATTGTTAGCTTGATATATGTTCTTCCATCCTTTAATTTTCAGTTTGTTCCTATCTTTAGGTCTCAAGTGAGTTTCTTGCAGACAACATATGGATGGGTCATGTCTTTTGATCCAAGATGACACTCGGTGTCTCTTTACTGGAGCATTCAGTCCATTCACATTCAGTGTAATTATTGATAGGTACGTGTTCACTGCTGCCATTGTGATATGTTTATTTTTATGTTGATGTTTTCTCTGTTGTTCTTATTAGTCCGTTCTGGGACATTCTTTTTTGTGAGTTGATTTTTCATGTTTTTCAGAGCTGGTTTTGCAATTGTTGAGACTCCTGTGTTACATTTCTTGAAATGGTATGATACATCTTTGTTGTGCTTTACAGCTACCCCTAGGCTCCCCCTTAATAAACTATATATAAACCCAATTTTAATTACTACCAGTCTTGTCATCTTCCTCTCCATCTGGAAGGACTATAACAACTGTAGTACATCCCTCTTTTTATTATGATGACACCATAGTTTTCATGATGATCACTGGATTGCTTCTTTCCAAATCAAAGCTGTGATTGACTTTGGAGCCTTCCCTAAATGAGTAGAGTGTCATTCTAAAATATAGTTAGCGGTTTTGTTCTTCTAAGCCAGAGCCACAAACTTCTTAAAGTATTTCTTGTAGTTTGGGTTTGGTTTTTACAAAGTCTCTGAGTTTCTGTTTATCTGGGAATGTCTTAATTTCATTTTTGTGTTTGAAAGATAGTTTTGCAGGATATATAATTCTTGGTTGGAAGTTCTTCTCCTTCAAGGCTTTGAATGTGTCATGCCACTGTCTCCATGCCAGTATGGTTTCTGCTGAGAAATCTGAAGACAGCCTACAGGGTTTCCCTCTGAATGTTAGCTTTGCTTTGAGTCTTGCTGCCTTTAAGAGTTGCTGCTTATGTTTCATTTTCTTAAGCTTGATTATAATATGTCTTGGAGTCTTTCTTTTGAGATCTATATTGGTGGCATACGATATGCATCTGAGATGTCTATATTCTCTTCCTTCATGATTTCTGGGAAGTTTTCTTTCAGCAGCTCAGCAACGATATTCTCTGTGTTCTCAGATGTCCCACCCTGTTCAGGGACTCCAATTAATCGAAGGTTGTTCCTCTTAATAGAGTCCCACATGCTTCTTAATGTTTCTTCATTTTTCTTGTTTCTTTTATTTGATTTCTGCTCATAGATGCTGGCATCAGGAGCTCTGTCTTCCAAGTCAGAAATTCTTTTTTCTATGTGTTCCATTCTGTTTTCTTGGCTTTGCATGGAAGTTTCTATGTCTTTGATTTTCTTCTTGATCTGTTGGATTTCAGAGTACTGGTGTTCCATCAGATCGAACAGCTTGCTTAATTTTTCATTTTCTTCTGCTGCATTTTGTATAAGGTCTAGAAGGGCTCTGTATATAATCATTTTGTATTCACTTCCTGATGCTTTCATAAAAGTTTCTTCATCTGGAAAACTCCTTGGTTGTTTTGCTTGGGAGCCTTCTGAAGCCATGGGTGATTTCTTGTATGCCACAATTAGTCTGTTGCTTTTTGGGTCCCATGTGAGTATGTAGAAGCTGGAAGAGGTACTGTGAGGATGGATTGCAAATCTTTCTCTAGGCTGTCTTCAAATGTAAAGCAAAAGGTATCTGACCACTTCACAAGTCAGTTAGGTTTTCAGGTGTAGAGGTTCCTCTTCTCAGCTGACAAAGTAAGCTCCACTATATCCAACCCCAGATGATATCAAACTAGTTCGGAATACAGCAATGCTACCGCCCTGTTGGCCTCTGCTGACAGGGCCTAGCCTTAGGCGACACTGCATCAAGTACTGGTTTTGTCATAGAAAAGCACTCTCTTGTGGGCAGGCTCTGGCTCCGAAGCTAAGAATTAGGTCCAGCTGCAGCCAGCATATCCAAGATGGCATCCTCCACACAGGCAGCAGATAGAGCGGCTAAAGGTCTGAGAGGTAGTGATTCCTCTGCTTTTGTTGCAGGGCCCCCAACATAGGTGGCCTTCAGTAAATTACTGCTTTTCTGTCAGAGAAGTGCTGTCCTGTTTGCAAGAGCTGGCTCCCAGGCTAAGAATTAGGTCCTGCTAAAATCTCGGTACCAACCTGGCATCCCACACACTGACTGTGAAATTCTGCACAAACCCCGCTGAGGCAAATATAAAACGAAAGGCTCAAAGTGGCTAGATTAACAGAGTCCTAAGCCTGGCTCTCAAAATATGGGAATTTTGCCTGCCTATCCCCCCAGCAGCGCGTCTGAGTCTAGCCACTAGCCAAGACCCAGCTCCACCCGCTGGCCAAGACAGAGAAAAAAAAGTCAAAATGGTGCATTTACCTTCCTTCCATGAGAGCCAGGGCTAACCAGGAGCAGGAGTCAGCCAAAGAGAGGTTTTTCGCTCAGTGGTATGAAGCCCCAATTAACAGCCTTGTGCCATGCCCTGAGGCTGATTAGGTGATCAGAAGGTTCTATTTGATTATCAGTTCAGATCTTGGTTCCCAGAGAGATATAAGGAGACGTGTGCCTAGTCCACCATCTTGACCCCTTTCTTCTTTTTGGATGTGTGCATTTATTAAGATAAATTAACTCTGAGCACCATTTTTGTTGTATCCCATAGGTCCTGGCAAGCTGTGTTTTCATTCTCATTTGATTCCATGAATTCTTTATTCTATCCTTAATTTCTTCTATAGCTCAGAAATTTTGAGCAAAGTCTTGGTCAGTTTCCATGAGTTTGAGTTTCTCCTGTTGCTTTTTCCGCTACTGATTTCAACGTTTATGGCTTTATGGTCTGAGAAAATGTTTTATAATACAAGGACTGCCAATTAAGTTGGTGAACTCACCCTAGTAAAAGTGCTATATACCTCAGTGCTAAATATCACCACAGACACCTTTAAAGTACCCCCTTGGGAAGCTATGCACCAACAACAGCACCTAGTCCATCCTTCAAAGCAGTTTTGAAACTCTCTTTCTGGAATGGCCATCAAAGCTGCCATTGTATTACCCTTGATGTCCTGAATGTCATCAAAATGTCTTCCTTTCAAGATTTCCTTTATCTTTTGGGAAAGAAAAAAGTCACAGGGGTAGATCAGGTGAGTACTGTAGATGTTCCAGTGCAGTTATTTGTTTACTAGCTAAGAGTTCTCTCAGAGACAACTACACAGTTAAATTCATGCACTTACCAACTTACTACCAAGTGTAGCGGCTATTCCACAAATAGTTCCAAAATTACTTTGAACTAGACATTGGCATTGATACATTGCTCCCCAGGGGGAGGTCTTATAAGGTAACCATAGTGATATTCAGCAGTGAGGTATGTAGCACTTAGAATGATTAAGTTCATGGACTTAATTGTCAGACCTCATATTTTGATGCTTTAGATTTTGGAGAATGTTCCACAAGCATTGGAAAAGAAGGTATATTTGTCTGCTGTTGGATGGAGAGTTACGTATATGTCTACGAGGTTGAGTCAGTTGATCATCACATTTAGACCTTCCATATCTTTATTCTTTCTGGATGTTTTGTCCATTACCAAAAGTTGTATGTTGAAGTCTCCCACTATTATTGTGAAGCAGTCTACCTCATTTTTCAAAGCTGGTAGCATTCATTTGATGTATTTAGAAGCTCTGTCATTGGATGCATAAATATTTAATATTGTTATATCCTTCTTATGTATTGACCCTTTAAGCAATAAATAGTGACCTTCTTTGTGCACAGTGGTGGGTTTTACTTTACAGTCTATTTTATCTGAAATTAATATTACCACTCCTGCTCCTTTTCACATGTTGTTAGCTTGGTACTTATTTTTCCACCCTGAGTTTCAGTTTGTTCTTGTCTTTAAAGTGTGTTTCTTTTAAGCATCATGTAAATGGATTTTTTTAAATTCATTATGTTATTCCTTGTGTGTTTATTAGCATATTTTACCCATCTATATTCAATGTAATTATTGATAGGTATGAATTTAGTGCTGTCATTTTGGTGCCTTTTTGTGTATATTGTTGACAGTTTTTTTGTTTCACTTAATTTTCTGCCAAGTTGTTTATGGGTTTTCTTTTTGTCCTTTTCAATATTGCTGGTTTTATATATCTGTTGAGACTTCTTGACTGTGTTTGTTGTTTTGATTTGTAGAATTGTTAGTTTGTTCTGGGCTACTCAAATATTCCCCCCAGTGACCTAAGTATAAACCAGTCTTTAAATTCTTCCTCTCTGTCTGAAAGGTCTATGAATACGTCAATGTGTCCCTCTTCTTGGTATAATGTTGTCATCATTCATATACTGAAATTTACCTATTTTTAATGTTTTACCTTTGATTAAGCCTTGTGGATTCCCTATCCAAATTGGTCTTTGAATGCTCTGTCCTGAACTGCATCATTCAATATATCTCTGATGTTAACCGATTTTCTAATTGAAGAACTTCCTTCAGTGTTTCTTGTAATTTTGGTTTGGTTTTCACAAATTCTCTGAACTTCTCTTTATCTGGAAATGTCCTAATTTCACCATCATATTTGAGGGACAGTTTTGCAGGATATGTAATTCCTAGTTGGAAGTTATCTTTCCTTCAGGGCTTTGTATATGCCATTCCATTGCCTTCCTACCAACATTGTTTTAGCTGAGTAATTAGAGCTCAGTCTTAATGATCCTCTTAACTTGTTTGAGCCTAACTGCTTTTAAAAGTATCTTCTTATCTTTAGTTTTGGTAAGTTTGATTACATGTCTTGGTGTCTTTCTTTTGGGATATACCTTGTGCAAACTTCAATGAGCATCTTAGATAGAGTTATCTTCTCAACTTTTATGATGTCATGGAAGTTTTCTGCCAGCAAATATAAAATAATTCTCTCCATATTTTCTGTTATCCCTCCCTTTTCTGGTATTCCAATCACTCATAAATTATTCCTTTTGATATAGTTCTACATACTCTTAGTGATTCTTCATTTTTTAAAATTCTTTTATCTGATTTTTCCTCATATATGCTGTTGTCAGTTGCTTTATGTTCATTCTCACTAATTTGGCATTCCAGTGCCTCAGTCCTGCTCCCTTGATTTTCTATTAAATTTGTAATTTTATTGTCAACTTGCTGAATGTCAGATCATTGCTGCTCCAGCAGTTCTTGCAGCTTGTTTAATTTTTCATTTTATTTTGTTGAACTTTGTCTAATTTCCTTCCTGATTTCTTAAGGGGCTCTGTACATTACTCTTTTGTACTCTACCTTTGATAATTGCAGGAGGTCTTCTTCATCTGGGAAATTTTTTGATTCTTTGTTTTGGGAGTTTTCTGAAGTCATGGTGGTCTGTTTCTTTAAATGACAAGAAATTTATTTTTGTTTCTAAGCCATGAGTGAATGCATTGAGAAGCGCTCTGGTTGTACTTCTTCCAGAACAGATCTATTGGTTCTTTGGGCAGTCTATGGTACATTCAACATTCTTCTCCAACACCACAATTCAAAGGCATCAATTCTTCTGTCTTCTTTGTTTATTATCCAGCTTTCACATGCATATGATGCAGTTGAAAATGCCATGGCTTGGGTCAGGTGCACCTTAGTCTTCAAGATAACATCTTTATTTTTCAATACTCGAAAGAGGTCCCTGGCGGCAGATTTTCCCAATGCCATGTGTCTTTTGATTTCTTGACTGAGGTAGTTTGTCATATGATAACGTGATCACTTCCATGATGTGATTTGATATAATATGATCACCTCCATGACAGAATTTGCTGATCAGTAGCCAACCAGTTGAAAGGGAGTTTCCTTGGGAGTGAGGCCTGCATCCAATATAGGCGGACTTTCTGGCACAGCTCATAGGCTTTCGCTCACTCAGGACACTGCAGCTGGCTCCTATTCACTTGACCTCCAGTTTCTGGGATTTGAGCTAGCTGTTTTCCTGCCACCTTGCCTGCTGATTCAGTCCTTGAGACTGTGAAGTAGAGCCCTCCTGTCTAATCTGCAAATCTCACCCCCCAGTGAATCAGGAGAAACCAAGAGCCCAACTCACCGACTTGGGCTGTTGCAGACTCTCCCATTTGAAAACGACTGCTCTACTGAGTTCTTGTTTATGTGTTGCTATAGAGAAGTGCAAAGTCATTGTGGTTTTTTTGATGCATTCAGTGTGACAAGTTTTAGCTCACCACAGCTTTTAAGATCTTTTGTTTGTCTTCATTCCTGACAAAAAAACCTCTGTGATAGTTTTTCCCACCATAAATTACTTGAATGTCATATAAATGAACTCATACAATATGTACTCTATCTGACTTCCTTTGATGATATTTTTGACATTCATCTAATTCGATCTGTATTAGTAATTTGTGTCTTTTTATTGATGAGTAGTATTAATTTTACGAATACATCACAATTTGTTTCTGTATTCCCTTGTTGAAGAAAATTTGGTTTCTTCCTAGCTTTAGGCTATTAGGCAATTATACTTCAGAGGTGAAATACTTCCATATGAGGCATTTTGTTCAGTTCACTTTTCAGTCACTCAAGAGAGAATAATCCTAGCAAATCAAACATCAACAAAATAAGCAAAGTTATTAAATGTTATGTGTTTGTCTCTGTGGAAAAACACAGGTTATTGGGGGTGTGCTTAATCTGAGTTTTTTCACACATGAAACTCCACTTAGATGGTCCAGAAGAGTATTTTCCAAGCTTCACAAATCATCAGAATTCTCTAGACTCCATTGTTAAAATATTGACTCAATCTCAACCTTAAAGCTAGTAATTTAAAATTTCAATGGGATGCTTCTGTTATTTATTATGCCAGGTGGGTTGAATCACCTGCATTTTTAGCACACATCCCAGATGATTCTGATGTTACTTCAAATTTAGGAAATACAGGTATACAATACATTTCAGACATTATCTCATTACATAATGTTTGGGTAATCTGGAGTGCCCCACCTTGGATGAGTCATCCTGCTAGACAAGGACAGCCCTAATTTTAGGACGGAGGTGGTGCATGTTTCCTGTGGCACCTTGTTCTGGGTAATTGTTGCTGATCTCTTATACTGTGTTTCCTAACATCTCAACTCCAGTAGTCAGAACTGAAAGGCCAGCAAGCAAGAGTGCCATTATTTCTAATGCTACTACTAAATGTTGGTGTCACACACAGCAAGTCACATCCACTTCCTGCACGACTCTCCTTTTCCCTACTTTTAAAATGAAAAAGGTGAATGAGATCATGTCTTTCAGAAAAAATATCCAACTTCTAAAATAAGGCAAAAACATTGTCATGTACCTTTTCAATGTCATCCCAGAGCGTTGTCTAACAGACCCACATCCTGTATGGAAATACAATTTTATTTGGCTTATTTGCTACCAAGTATTATTAGGAGTCACTGGTGGCCACAAATGGTTAAGTGCTCAACAGCTAACTGAAAGGTTGACTGTTCAAACCCACCCAGAGGCATCTAGGTAGAATAGCCTGGCAATCTGGCCCTAAAGGTCACAGCCTTGACAAACTCTATGAAACAGGTATGATGCTATATAACACATTCCTATACACAGAATCGCCATAAATTAGAATCAGCACAATGGCAGTTGGTTTGTTCTGGTTTGTTTATTATTAACTTGTAGAAAACAAATAAAGACTCTATGATTTTAGTCCAGCAGAGATGCAGATGACATCTACCTGGTAGAAAAGATAGTATATAAAATTGTAATTCAAGAAACATAAGAGCATATACCTAGCCAAATGGAGAAAAAGAGCAGAAATAATGGCTAAAAGGAAGTTAGAAGTGATAGACTTGTAGAAGTAGGCCCGGGGCAAAAGAATGTTATTTTTACCATAGGCTTCTATTATTTTTAACAGCAAAAAAACCAAATCCATTTTCACTGAGTCAGTTTAAACTCACAGTGGCCCTATATGACAGAGTAGAACTACTCCATAGAGTTTCCAAGAAATGCTTGGCAGATCTGAACAACTAGCCTTCTGGTTAGAAGCTGTAGCATTTACCGCTATGCCACCAGTGTTTCCATTATTTTGATAAGAGTCTTTAAAAAAAAATTCAAGAAGTCTAAGAAATAAAAAGTAATATGTAATTGGTATGAAGAATTATTCATCTCAACTGTTGTTCACAGGGCGCTGAGGTAAAATCTTCAGCTACCACATCCATTTGTTCATGAGCAACAGGGCAGCCCCTTCAGGTCCAAGGTTCAGGAAGCACTTGTCCTTCAGTAATCCTAGTGCTAGAAGGGATCAGTTCAAAACAGGCCCAGAGAGCATCATCCCTCTCAGCTACTTGCTCCGCAATTGGTGGCATTCTGAGGAGTGGGGAGGTTCTAGGACTATGATTATTCTCCCCAGAACCGAAAAAGCCCTATTGCTGGTGCATCAGGCCCTCTAAGCACCCAATTGCTAAAGATCGAAAGGAACCAGATTCTTGAATGAAATGTTGGCCTGGAGTTCATGCTACTGAAATGCAAGAGCACTTGACACAGCAAAAGTATGGAAACGAGGCATGGACCAGGCCAAAAAAAAGTTCACTCTGAGTCAATTCCAACTCATTGTGACCATACAGGACAGAGTAGAACTTCTCCATAGGTTCCCAAGGCTGTAAATCTTTACAGAAGAAGACTGCCACAACCTTCTCCCGCAGGGTGACTGGTGGGTTAGAACAATCTTTCAGTTAGCAACCAAACTCTTTAACCAGTTCACCACCAGGGCTCCTTGTGGACCAGGCCAACTACCTCAAAACTGAAAACAAGAGTGACACTGCCCACGGAGGCCTTCCATGATTTGATAAGCCAGGGTAGGGTGCACTACCTGTCAAATGTGATGTATAAACCAGAGTCCATGGAAGTGTTTGTCTGGGTTCCATGAGCCTTCTATGAGATGACTATAAGTTGCTGTTTTCATTTTGATTACACTCTAACCGTGTAATAAGAGTCTGTTCTAGCTCATCAGGGTGACCAGCTTACCCCTAAGGCCAACCACATGGTATCAGAGTTTGTGTGTAAGATTTTGATTGAGCTCACATCTGGGCCAAATCATAGCCCATGGTGTCACAGCAACCTAAATAAACAAAGGTCCTCAAACTAGGGAAAGGAGGAGAGAGAAGTAAGTCATCACAGCCAATGGTGGAGTGGGGATGCTGTATAACACTCAGACCCCTAATCACGTTACAACAAATGTGTCAGCAGATCCCGATTGTCTATGTAACAATCCAGCAGTAAGCATGAGTAAATACTCAATGATTAATGCTTCTGTTTGATATTCCAGAACTAATTTGCTTAGATGCCCATTTTAGTGTTGATTTCAATAAAATCACAATGCTAGACGTGCACTCAACTGAGGAATAAAACTTGAAAAAATCAAGAGACACTGCATTAAACCAATGTTTACAGGTTGCTTACGAGTGTTCCTAACAGAGTATGCAGTCTGACTGTCCTAAAGTAGGAAGAAAAAAAATTTTTTTTTTAATTACTAGTGCTATTCTGTAGAATGCATTTAAGTAAATAAACATTTTGGTACACTGGCAGTATTGAAGTTAAATGTAAAGAAATTTATTATATACCAAATCAGATCTGAGCTACATCTCTCTACAATTACACCCAAATCAATTACAAAATCTCAACAATGTACATCCTTGAAAGACTGGCTCGTAGGAAAGCAGGCTCTGTTCCCTAAAGGGCAAGTTACAACAAATGTGTCAGCAGATCCCAGATGGATCTGTAACAATCCCAACTTGATTGTTACATAGATAACTGGGATCTGCTAACACATTTGTTATAACGTGATTAGCAGTCTGAGTGTTATATAGCATCCCCACTCCACTATTGGCTGTGATGACTCACTTCTCTCTCCTCCTTTCCCTAGTTTGAGGATCTTTGTTTATTTAGGATGCTATGACACCATGGGCTATGATTTGGCCCAAGGGCAATTTATAGTAGTTTCTAAAGGAGATATGTGGATGATGGACATGCCTAAAAGGAAACGACTAGAGGAAATAGGAAAAAACAAGGCTGTACAACCATAAACATATGACTTATAGCAGTGTCATTTCAGATGCTTAATTCCCTGTGCCTAACCCTATCACCTGGAAACCCTGGTGGCATAGTGGTTAAGTGCTACAGCTACTAACTAGAAGATCAGCAGTTCAAATCCAACAGGCGTTCCTTGGAAATGCTATGGAGCAGTTCTTCTCTATTCTACACAGTTGCTGAATCTACTCCTGTGATGGTGGGTTACCCCATCACCACAGACAAATTCCATTTACTCCTTAAATAAGTACCAAGTCCAGCCTTAACCACTGTGGTGACCTTATATCATTATTACTGCTAATTTCAGTTTGTTTTGTTTTATTGTATTTTACATCTGTTTTGGCTTTGTTTTAGATAAACATATGAATACTTGGTTTTGTGTACACATTAAATTAAAATTGGGACAAAAGTAATCTAATTTAATCCAACACTTATTTTAAAACATCCTGACGTATAACACACATTGAGGAACACTGGCAACATGCAAAGTCTAAAGAAGATACAATCAGAAAAGGAAAGAAAACAGAACAGAAACAAAGATCACCTTCATGTTAATTATACAGTCTTAGTTAAGAGTCTTTGGAGCTTTGCAGCTTCTTCATATACACCTCAGGAGAATACCCCATGGTCTTTGGGTCCTAAAGTCACTGGAACAGACAACTATAATCCAAGCAACTGCAGCTTGGGAGGAGACCCATTTATCATTCGATCCCTCCTGGTTCTGAGCCCACATTCTCCTCCTCAGTTTCCATGAAGTTTCTTCATTCACAAAATATGATGACAATGACGCCCTGCTCACCTCTTGGCATAGGTGTAAAAATAATGCTGAGATAATATAGATGAAAACACAATGGGAATTAGAAAACTGAAGATAAAGACTGTGACTGAGCTGCCGCCTCCAGACTGAGGTCAATCTGCTACCGATAAATTAAACTCAGTGTTGTATGCTGCTCCTCTTTCCGAAGTGAGGAAAACGGGCTGGTTTGTTTCGGAGGAAGCGATGAACCAACCAGGAAAAGCCACAGACTCAAAGGTGGAGGTCCTTCCTTCCTGGCTGTGGTAGAAGAGGAATGGCTTCACAGGCCCCGGTTGGTTGTACAGATCCATTATCTTCTCCTCCTGGAATGCGAGAGTGGGGAATACACAAGAGAAGCAGATGTTGAAGTTGTTCAAAGTTGTTCAAGGCACATGACCAATAAATATTCCAAAGTTGGAAAGAGCCTTTTCTGTTTGGAAAAACATGCTTCAAAAGAGCAGCAGAGAGAACACACACAACATTTCATCTTTCCAGCACCCATCCTCAAATGTGGAGCCAACATAGGAAAAAGACACAAGGGTAGGTGAACGAATGAACAAGTAGCCACACCTGAACAATGAACTAGAACTCTCCTCGCGCCAGAGGCTGAGGGATCTTTTATAAAAAGAAGACACAAGTTTGAAGATCTAAGTCAAGGACCTCCTTTACCAAAACTTTAAGGACATGCATTTCCCTACAAGACGACTGCCATGATAAGGTATGGCCAGGTGGAGTCTCTGACCAAACATGGAAGGTTCAACGCCATGAAAAAGACACAACAGGGCTTAGCAAATCAAGGGACTTGCACCAAAAGGAACATAGTAAATTAAAAAAAAAAAATCAAGAATTACTTCTATATTGCATATAGCCCACTGCTATTGAAGCAATTCTGACTCATAGTGACCCTGTAGGACAGAGTAGAATTGCTCCACAGAGTTTCCAAGGAGCACCTGGTGGATATGAACTGCAAACTTTTGGGTTAGCAGACATAGCACTTAACCACTACACCACCAGGGTTTCAATACTGCATATAGAAGAAAATTTTTATAGTATATATTATGTATCTAAGTAGAATAAGTAATTCTCTATAAATCAAGAAATTATGTATGAGCAAAATCTTCAGGGAGACACAGAAATGGTACATAAATTGGCTGTCTTTTACCCTGGGTGAGTTCTTCTCTCATAGAATTCCTTTACTCATTTAACAACTTACAGTTAATTCGTCCAATTTAGGGAGCAGTCAAAAACCCAAGACTTAACCTTCACAATGCTTCTTTGACACCCATCTCCCACCGCTCACCCTACCCCCTGTAATACTCAAGTTGGCAGCAAGTCCTGAGGACTATTTCCAAAATAATTGGGAATTTCATGATGAATTGAGCAACATCTTGCAATCCCCATTGCCAAACAACAATCCAGGCTGTTGCCTGGATGACTGAGATAATGTTCTAACTGTTCTCCTTGATCCTGCTGTCTCCCCACCATCTCTTTTCCACAGGGTAGGAGAGTAATCTTTAAGCTGATAAAAAATAAGGTCCTGTTACCTGCTAGCTTAAAACTCATGATTTTCTGTTGTTATTATGATAAAATTTCGACTTCTTAACAAAGTCTGCAGGGTCTACAATACCCAGCTCTTGCCTACCTTGCCCCACTCACCTCTACCACTGTGCTGCCTGCCTACGGTGCTGCAGCCCCATCTGTCTTCTTTCTTTCCTCACACACACCCATGGGTTCCTGCCTCCGGGGTCCTGGCTCTTGCTCTCATCGCACCTGGCCACTGCCTCCACATTTTCCCATGACACCTTTCTCATTAGTTATCCCCTCCCTGTTACTTTTTCCTATTACTCTTGTTCAAATGTCCCCTCTTTCATTAGAACATCACTAAACACTCTAGCTAAAGGAGACATCTAAATACCACCAACGACCCCCCGCCACTGTCTTCTTGCCAGGTTATTTTCATCGTTGCCAGTCACTGGCTGAACCTAGCATGATTGTCTACTGATCACACAACTATTGTCAGGATGTTGACCACTGTATCACTCAACACAGAAAAGTTCCTGCCTTTCTACTTAACAGGCATTTGCTGACTGTTTGATAAATGAAAGAACACTTTCTTATTTTGAACATCAGTATCTCCTCCCCATCCTCATTGTCAACTTTTTACAGACTGAGAAAATTGAAACAACTAAAAGAGAACTTTTGCAAACAGTACCATAACATGTGGCCCCGGCAGCATCTTCACCCACTATCTCACTGCCCCATACAGACTCACCACCCTCAATCTCTACTGAAGAAAGTTCCCTCACCTGGGTAACAAATCTCTTCTGCACTGTCCTGCTTAAGTACAGTCTTTCAGCCATTCTTTTTCTCATACATCATTAATTTTGCTTCATCTGCTCTATCATTCCCATCAGTATAACATTTGTTCTCATTTCTATTATCTCAAAAAAAAATTATTATTTTGATTATCCATCACCATCACCAGTCCCCCTTTCTGGAAAACTCTTTGAGATAGTTGCCTGTATTTACTATCTAATTTCTCACCTCTGGCTCGTCTCTGAAACTAACTCTATCCAGGCTTTTATCCCCATAACTGCACCGATGCTGCTGTCATCAAGATCACCCATGACCTCTGTATTACCAGATGCAATGCTCAATTCTCAGTTCTTGTCTGAGGACTAGAACACAACGGAAGGGTGACTTGGCAAACAGGACAGAGCTGAAAATGTAATTCTCAGTCCTCATGTTATGGACCAGTTGGCAGCACTTGACACGGCAGTCCCCTCATATGCTTTCCTCCCTTGGCTTCCAGGACACCACGCTCAACTATGTTTCCTCTTAGCTTGCTTCCTGCTTCTTCTCATAGCGCTTTGTTGGCTCCTCCTCTTCGCCCCAGCCCCGAATGTTGCAATCCCAAGGCTTCTTCTTCAGATCTACATTTCCTACATTTACTTTCTCTATCTGTACACTTTTACTGCCTTAGTAATTTTTATCCATTCTCTTGATTTTAAATACTGTCTATATGTTGATAATTCCCACATTGATATCTCTAACCTCATACCACTTTTTGAGCTCCAAATTTACATGCATTGTAACCTAACTGATACTTCCCTACTTAGATATCTAACCGAATTCTCAGACCTACCATGTCCCACCTAAACCCCTGATCATTCCTCAGAAAGCTTGTTCCTCCACTTTGAAAATGATGGAAGCTACATCAGTGGCACCATTTTACTTTCGAGTTCCATATTCGCTCTGTAAGCAAATTCTGTGACCTCGACTTCAAAATACATCCAGAATCTATTTCACTTCCCATTTCCACCCCTACCCTCTAGTCCACCAGATCACTTCTACATGACCTCAAAAGCCTCCTTCACAGATTTCACCCTTGTCTCTCACAATCTATTCTCGACCAGTAGCCATACTAGTTCTTTTTAAAGGTAAATCCATTCATGTCCACTCTTGTGTTCAAAACATTCCAAGAATTTCCCATTTCACTCAGATTAAAAGGCCACTTTCACAACAGCAGACAAGCCCTTTTGTGACTGCCCCCATTTAAGTTTCCTAGTGCTCTGGCACCAGAAATATCATAAGTGGGTGATAAAGAACAGAAATTGATTTTCTCACAGATTAGGAAGTTAGAAGTTGCAGGGCACTAGTCCTAGAGGAATGCTGTCTCTCTGTTCTGGAGGAAAATCCTTGTCTCAGCTCTGCTATTCCCGGTGTTCCTTTGTTTCTTGATGACAGCCACGTGACACCTGTCTTCCCCCATTTGTCCTTCCTTATCTCTAGGCCTATTCTGCTCTTTTTATATCTCAAAAGTCTTTAGGTTTAACATACATCCTACACTGACAGGACCTCATTAACATAACAAAGAAAACTCTACTCTCGAATGGGATTATACCCGTAAATGCAGGGTTTGGTACTCCAACTTGTTTTTTGGAGGTACACAAGTCAATCTTTAACATGCCTAGCCCCTGGACTGAACTCTTCCTAACCTCACCACCAGGTTTCCTCACTAGTCCTTGAACATATTCTTTCTGAGTGCCATACTGCCTAACTCCCTTGCCTCCTTCTACTCACTACTAAAATCTTAACTTCTCAGTGAAGCCCACTGTACTATTTAGCAGTACTATACCACTGTACTATTTATGCTGAGTTCCCCTCTGTCTTCTGGCACTGCCAGTCTCTTCGTCTTGCTATAATTGTAAAGATGAGATACAGTTTGCCATATCACATATTTACCTATTATTATATCTATGGTTTATCATTTCTCTCCTTCCACTAGAATCCACTCCATAAGGACAGGACTCTTTGCCATGCTGTGCACTGATATATCCTAAAGATCCACAACAGTGCTGGGGCCAATATGTAGTCACACATTAGCTCAACTGAACTGAACTAAACTCAAGCAGTTCTACTCTGTCTGTAGTGTTGCTATGGGTAGGAATCAACTCAATAGCACTGGGTTTGGATCTTTTTGTTTGTTTGTTTTTTGGTTTTAAGGAAGAAGCATAGGCAGTTAGATAATGAACCAACTAGAGAACTTGGAAATTAAAATGGAAAATGTGGAAATTTAAGACTGTACTATAGAAAGATGATTTAGCAGACAGGAAAGGGCTGAAAACACTCATCATGAACTGAAAGACTGAACCAAGAAATTATTCTAGAACATATCAAGAAGATATGAAAAAGTAGTTGAAGATTGAAGTGAGATTCAACAACTCATGTATAAGAACTCTGAAAGGAGAGACAAAGCAGAATGAAGAAGAAAACACACTTGATAAAAAGCTTAAGAATGTTTCCAAAATGAAGAAAGACAGGAGTCCTCACCCAGTGAGGGTTCAAAACCCTGACTCACTGTGACCCTATAGGACAGAGTGGAACCACTCCATAGAGTTTCCAAGGAGTGCCTGGTAGATTTGAACTGCTGACCTTCGAGTTAGCAGACGTAGTGCTTAACCACTATAGCAGTAGGGTTTCCCAGTGAGGGTTAGGACAAATAAAAGTTTATTGCACACACATAACTTTGAAATGAACTAGAAATAAATATACTAAGGAAAATTAGAGTCTTTTTTAAATTCGAAAATTGCATTTTCTACAAAATAACCTTCTTACAAAAGAAATTGGCATTTTTTCCTTTTTTTGTTTAGTCACTCACCTTCAGTTTCAGTGTGGGCTTCCCATCAACATCCTCACAAAACAGACACATTTCTGGATTCTTTATTCCCAAATATGTTGGAATTCCTTTGTCTTGCTCAAAAGACTCTGGATACTTGCATGCAATAAGAGTGACACTGACTATAAATTCAAAAGGCAGAGACAATGTCAGTTTCCTTCTGAAGTCAAGAAAAGATCCTTTGATTTACAAGAGTAATATCTTCCAACTGAAGCTAGAAAACACCTTAGGACTGTGAGCCCTGCTACTTTGGTCCCATCAAACATTCAACTGCCATATTCATCATTCATCTATCTGCACCGCATGCCAATTGTTGCCCTAGGAAACAGAGCAAACACACAGTTCAACCCTAGAAACATAAAGAGCTCATGTCCTAGAATCATCGAAGCTCTAGGTGAACATACAAAGAGGGGGAGCTCCCCACCCCAAGCAGGCCTTCTTATCTTTAATGATTTCTGTCCATTAGCAAGTTTTGCCTAATGCGGTGTTGAAAGCTACCACCCTGTCCTATGTAGCCATTTCTAGGTAGTCTTCGATTCACAGTAGGGTTCCATTCTATCAACTCTGTTGTAAGCGGTTCTCATGTAAGTCGAATACTTTTTTGTTGTTGTTCATTATTATTGCCTTCTACTAATCAGTGTCTTTATAACTCCAGTCTTTATTTGTCTTTAGGAGTTAGCATAAAAATGATAACATCAGCAAACTACAAGCTTAACACTAATGCAGTACATCCTACAAATGATAAACTGTATCAAACAAACAAACAAATGGACAGTTGTAAACACAGTTTGTCCTAACTCAAATATGTTGTAAGTGAGGGACTACCTGTACACCTTTTAAGAGACCTGGAAGTCACAGAACAAGCTACCACTCTTCCACAGGATAGGCTCCATTTACTGAAAGTAGCTCTTGTATTCCCAACGGAGGTGTCTCTACTATCTCTAGTTTGTTTATGGCAAGCCTCTCCTTCCCTTCCATTTCCAGACACCTTAAAAAAAAAAAAAAAACCTTCCCTGCCCAAGTATGCCCCATTGTAAAAACCCCACTCTGACAAGAGGCTGCGTACCAGCGTTACAGCTGCTATGAGAGGGACTGTCTTGAAGAGATCAGTCATGGACGACCACTTACCTGGAACCACGTTGTCACTCCGTGGAACTGCCACAAGGGTCTGACTCTGAAAGACCCATACTTGGTGATTCAGATCTGAGACTTGCCTTTTATCAGGATAAGCCCTTGCTGTGTTAATGGAAAGGCATAAGAAAAAGACGTGATGGTTAGGGTTGTTTTATTGAATGCCAGGAGACAGAAAGTCTAATCCAGGTCCTCTAGGAAGGAAGGTCTAGGGTTTACACATGAAGACTGATCTGTTTCCCATGGCCTATCAACCCAGCCCTTCTGTCCAATAAAGCTGTGAGCGCTGCTGGGAAAGGCAAGGGCAGTAACTGGTCTAACGGAGGAACCTGTCAGGATAGACAGTAGTGAGCATCGCCAGAGTATATGTGTGTTAAAGCCCAGCCCTTTTTTTGATTCCTGCTCTGTGTCTGGCTCTGTCCTGTAGACTGACATCACAGCAATGAATGAAGAACTGTCCCTACCCTCCAGAAGTCCATTGGGAAATGGAGAGCACCAGTTGCTAAGGCCATATACCAAGAGAGACAGAAAATGCTGGGATGTCCAGAGAAGACAGCTGTGAGGACAGGCACCCCAGGACCCCAAAGCCACATTCCAACTTTACCTTCTTGATGCATTTGCTCAGGTGTAGAGGTTTTTTGCCTGCCTTTCATGGTGGGATTGTCTCAGCACCTGTGAAGACACAGCAAGAGGGGCCTCAGGAGACATTTCTAAGACCTTCACAGGACACATGTTCCTAAGGTGCTCGTTATGGACAGGGTTCTGGAAAGCCTGTCATAACACAAAGCTTTGTCAGAAGATCCAAACTACTCTCTTAGAACAAAATTTCAAAAAGCTTCAGTGGAAGGGTAGCCAGGTACAATTTTCCTTCACCCAGGAATCCATGCAATAACATGATCTCCTTAGAAGTTCCAAAGCTGCACTTGATTTTGACCTGAAATACCTCACAACTTCCTAATGCCCAAGTCTCCTCCCTCCATCAGCAGCTTCTTCCACCTGTGAGCAGGGAAGGGTTCCCAGCTAGAACATCTTGCCAGGATCCCACCAACACCTTATTGACAGGTCAAGGCACTGAGCCAGCTTGGTGTGGTTGAATCCTGAAACAGAGCTGGAAAAATTAAGATCCAGAGTTAGGGGACTTAGCAGTCATCAGTTGTACCTGACAAGAAAGAATGTATATCAAAAGTCCAAGGGACTGAATCACAGCTCTAGCAGCTTCTAAGAGCTCTGACAGGCTCTGGCAGAGCCCAGGTTATTTATCTGGAGAGTACAGGGAGGCTCCAGCTTTCTGGGTGGGGTGTAACAACCATACAACATGAAAGAAAGCCAGTTTCCTGTGCCAGAAGATTCTGCAAAGCTCAGGCGAGGAAACCACAGCATCAGCACAAGTATATGCTGTCTGGGCTGCATGAGAAATAAGGGCTGGGCTAAACGCTACAAGATCAACCACAGAGAAATGCAGATGACGACAGGTCCTGGGTTTGTCAGAGAGGTGACTGTGGGATTTCCCCCGAGCTCAGTTCTCTTGCCACGGTATCCTGGGACTATGACTAAGAATGCCAGACCTCTTACAATGGGAACTATTTATCACCTGGAACTGGAAGCCTTGCCCTCTGTGATCCTGCTGACGAGATCCCATGAGAACAAATTTAGCTGTGTCCTTTTGGCAACAGCAATGTAGTATTTCCCAGTCACTTACCTGTCCCATACAGGGCCACTCCTTAGTGGAGGGTTAGGCTTAAAAATACCACATCATACTCTTCTGGAAACCCTGGTGGTATAGTGGTTAAGTGCTACATTTGCTAACCAAAAGGCCTGCAGCTTAAATCTGCCAGGCTCTCCTTGGAAACTCTATGGGGCAATTCGACTCTGACCTATGGGGTCACTATGAGTCAGAATTGACTCCATGGCAGTGGATTTGTTTTCTTTAAAAAAAATAAAAAATAACTCCTCAGAGATGTATCTCCATTCCCTTGAAGAGCTGACCTCGTGACTAAGCAACATGTCCTTTAACTGAGACAATCCTGATTGATCCCTGGTGCTCCCCAAAGTCAGTGGGCTCCAAAACTGCCTAAGTATTAATAAAGGGGCAAATGATTTTGCAGAAAATTAAGTCCTCAGTTCTAGTATATCCCCCATCCTCTACTCTAGTAATGTAGAACACATAGTGAACACTCAATGAATGGTAGAGATTTTGTTTGGTTTGGTTTTGCTTATACCAGTTTTGTTATACCTCCACCCTGTCTACTTAATACTGTGTAAATATTTGCTAGAGGCCCAAGTTAATTTCACTCAGGTGAGAGAAAGGAGTTTCAGAGGGTGGACTGAAAGCACTTATAGTTTCGTATTTATTCTGAAACCCTGGTTGCATAATGGTTAGAGCTGCAGCTGCTAACCAAAAAGTTGACAGTGCAAATCTGCCAGTCACTCCTTAGAAACTCTATGTGGCATTTCTACTCTGTCCTATAAGGTCACTATGAGTTGGAATAGACTTGACAACTATGAGGTTGAGGAGTTTCATATCTAGAAAATAAAGGGCAAGGAACAAGACTGGTCTCCTAGGTGTTCCAGTCTACGAGCTCATCTTCTCAGTCCTGCAAAGAATCTCCTTGCATGACTTCTTATATTGTTCACTTCCATCTCCTTTTTAACCTCTAAAAGAGTGTTTCTTTCCTGTTAAGGCCTGTATCCCACCACTTTTGACCTGCAGTTTGCTTGCTACCCTAGAGAGAGAGCATTTATGAGCTCAGATACACCTTTATTCAAGGTGTATTCAAGCTAGCTCAGCCAACATCACCTCGCTTGAGTCCGCTTCACCCAGCTATAGAGGCCCTCCATTGTATGTCAGCCAACATATCCCCTTTCTTGAAATTCTTACCACACATAATAGCATCTAAACACCCCATCACCTGGTCCCCAAATTCCTTAGGCCTCTGTTTCAGTCAAGAGCTGATCTGAAAAACACAACTCACACTAACCCACTACCATCAGGTTGAGTCTGACTCATAGTGACCGTAGACACCAGAGTAGAACTGCCCCATAGAGTTTCCAAGGAGTGCCTGGTGGATTTGAACTGCCAAGTTTTTGGTTAGCTGATGTAGCACTTAACCCACTATGCCACCAGAGTTTCACACCAGGAATTACAAACAGAGGTGACTGAATAGATGTGATTGGTTACAAGTAAAACAGAATTGCTGAGGTACTTCCAGATAGTAACAACTGCAAAAAGAGAACAAAAGAACCAAGGAGCCTTGAAGGCAGTGTCTTATAGGACTGGTGCTCAGACCTCAAAAGGTGTTCTCTACATAACAAGTGCTGAGATCTCTGTGAGGAGAGGAGAATCAGTAGATCAGTAGAATCTGTAGATCAGTAGTTGAAAAAAGGAGAAGGATCACTTCAGAGATGCTTGCAGAACCCAAAGGATGTAACCGAGAGAGCTATATTTTCATTAATTCAAAAACAATTTGTTATATCTTGAATCTTCTCTGCCCAGATGAAGACTGCAGAAACCTGTAAAGTGTCATGGCATATGTCCTCTTTAGCTTCAGCCTCTTATTTCCCTTGGTTCTGACCATTGCCATTTAACAATTTAGTACTTTCCAGCATTTCCAGGACTCAGTTTCCACTCTGATGTCCTCATTTTTAAACTGTAGTATGAATGAGCTTCAGAGAAATGAGATGGAATAAGACTGGTGGTGATAAAGGGGGAAAACTAAACCATCAAAGCCGACAGAGGGCAGAGAACTAATTTACTGAAGAAATGGACCCAGAATTTTTGCCCATAAAGTGAAAGTGATGGATATAAGGATTATATGATACTTAGCAGCACTTGAGAAGACAATCAATATTGACGCTAGTTATAAAAAGTAGAGAATGTGGTTTTACTATGAAAACGTATACCTGCCCACTGCCGTTGAGTTGATTCTAACTCGTAGTGACTCTAGAGGACAGACTACAACTGCCCCATAGAGTTTCCAAGGTGCACCTGGCAGATTTGAACTTCCAACCTTCTGGATGGCAACAGTAGCACTTAACCACTACACCACCAGGCACTCCTTGGAAATTCTATGGGGCAGTTCTACTCTGTGTACAGGGTAGCTATGAGTCAGAATCAACTCGACGGCAGTGGGTACATAAACAAAATTCAGAATCTATTTAGTTTTGCCAGATTCTGTTTGTTGATGTCTAATTCCCGTGTAGAACAGTAACAATATGCCACACCATTAGGTGCGGCTTGAATTGAATTCAGGCAAGTGCTCATAAGAACAAAGATCTTAGATAAGAAAATAATTTAAGAAATCACTTAGTCCAGACTCCAATTTTGAATATCTAAGACAGTATCATCCACAGTTGTTTGGTAACAAGTCCTACTAGTTTTCTCACTTGACATGCCCATGGCCTTAATAAATAGAGGAAACACCAGACGGAAACCACTAGAACTCTAGAATCTGTTCACACATGTACAGTCTTCATAAATATCATATTAGTGTAATCAGGCTGACAATGACAACTGATAAGGCAGGGGAAGCCATCGAGCAGTAAAGGTTATCTGGATTCATTAATTACCAAATACGCAGAAACAAATTAGTAGCAGAACTAGGCCTGTTGTTGTTCTTGTTGTTTTTAGGTGTCGTCGAGTCAATCCAAGTATGTAAGCTGCAGTGTTACCGTCTTTGCTTCCAAAGAGCACTCTGGTTGTACTTCCTCCAGAACAGATCTGTTTGTTCTTTTGGTAATTCACAGTACATTCAACATTCTTCTTCAACACCGCGATTCAAGTGCATCAATTCTTCTTCTGTCTTCTTTGTTCATTGTACAGCTTTCACACTAGGCCTAGAACCAACAGTTGTCAGTTCTCAGCATAAGATTCTCTTCCAGGATTCTCATTAGTTCCCCTGGAGTTCCAAAGATGACCAGAGGCCCCTGTGTAGTGTAGTTTAGGCTGCATCAAGAGCTACCAACAACCAAAACTGTAGGCAACAGAAGTGACAGTCACCCAGGGGAACTAATGGAAGAACATGACCTACACCACAAATCACCAAGACCAGCATGTAGCCAATTGTACTCTAGTAGACTTGGGCAAATCCAAGGAAATTCCTGGGGGCAGACTGTAGTCCAGCATTCACTCACTGTGAATGGGATGATGTGTTTAGATATGCCTGAAGACCTCTTTTCCTCAAAAAATCCCAAGTTCACTGTTCAAGACTTGCTTTCCTTTGGATTGTTCCACTAAATCTCAGACTTTCAGTATGTACTGTTTAACGACTTCCTTTCTCCCACATGAAAATGATGTTTAACATGGTATTTAACAACTTTCTTTCCGCCATGTGAAAATGAAGGACAAACACAAACAAAATCACCCCCCACCAAAACAATTACTTACCAACATGGCAGAAATAAAACAAAGCATTAAAAAAGTTGAGGTAGAAGAACCTAGCCATACAGAACCATCATAAAGATACATGTCTCTAAATCTGGAGCCCCTACTGATCAGATTGGAAATATGAAATGCAACAACACCAACAAAACAGCTAAAGTAATAAAAAAAATTCTTCATTGGGCTGTCCATGGTGCAACATTTAGAGAAGACTTACAAGTTAAAATTTCTAGAGCTTAAAATTCCTGGACAGAGAGGCAAATGACAGAAAACACTTAGCCCAATGAATCACATCATATAAAATGCAAAAGCCATGAAAGAAAAGATAGCAAATTGAATGCCATTAAAATTTTACAGTTTGGAGTGTAATTGGAGAAAGCTAACCCAGAAAGAAAGTTAAAAGACAGCTTTAGCCAGGAGAAAATGTTCACAAAACAAGTCAATAATATTAATATGCAAAAGTATATAATTAAAATATAAAATTTTTAAACTAGTTCTGATTTATTCATAAGAAAAACACAAAAATCCTATAAAGATGAGCAATGAATATGAAAACATTACACAGAGAAGAAAACATAATGTCCAATAAATAAAAGTAATTATTGTAACCACATTAGTAATTAGAAGAATGTAAATCAAAGCAATAATGAGATTCAGTTTCCACCTACCACAAAGGTACAGAGTTTGCAAACTCAGTTTAGAAAAGGTTCTACATACCTCACTGACAGATATCACTACCTATATCACAAACCTTGGTGAAGATTTGCAGGTTGAGAGGTTGAGGCCTCCTTTTGTTTTCTTGCTAGTCATTCACCTCTATGTCCTGAATCATGTGGTAATCCTGCTTAAATTTTTGAGAAGAGATAAAACTCTTTTCCACAGTGGTTGTACCATTTTACAAACTCACCAGCAACAGAGGAGGGTTCCAGTGTCTCCACCTGTTATTTCCTGTTCTTTTAATTATAGCCATCTTAGTGGGATAAAAAAAATCGTACCTCATTGTGGTCTTGATTTGCATTTCCCATCTATGCCTGTTCCCAAGAAGGGTGATCCAACCGAATGCAGAAATTATGGAACAATATCACTGATAACACATGCAAGTAGAATTTTGCTGAAAATCATTCAAAAGGGACTGCAACAGTATATTAACAGGGAATTGCCAGAAATTCAAGCTGGATTCAGAAGAGGGTGTATAACCAGGAATATCACTGATGATGTCAGATGGATCTTGGTTGAAAGCAAAGAATACCAGAAAGATGTTTCATTGACTATCCAAAGGCACTCAACTGTGCGGATCACAACAAATTATGGCCAACACTGCAGAGAATGGAAATTTCAGAATACTTTATTGTACTATTGAACACTAAATTGTACTCTTAATCATACTTTTAATTACACTCTTCCAGAACACTTAATTGTGCTCTCTACATGGCTCAAGAGACACTTGTGCAAACAGAACAAGAGGACACCACATGGTTTAAAGTCAGGAAAGATGTGTGTCAGGGTTGTATCCTTTCACCATACCTTTTCAATCTGTATGATGAGCAAATAATCTGAGAAGCTCGACTATATGAAGAAAAATGGGGCATCGGGATTGGAGGAAGACTCATTAACAACCTTGAGATGACACAACCTGCAGATGACACAACTTTGCCTGCTGGAAGTGAAGAAGATTTGAAATACTCACTGATGAAGATCAAAGACCACAGCCTTCAGTACAGATTGCATCACATCAAGAAAACAAAAGTCCTCACAATGAAACCAGTAAGCAACATCATAATAAATGGAGAAAGATTGAGGTTGTCAAGGATTTTATTTTACTTGGTTCCACAATCAATGCCCAGGGAAGTAGCAGTCAAGAAATCAAAAGACACATTGCATTAGGAAAATCTGCTGCAAAGGACCTCTTTAAAGTACTGAAAAGTAAAGAGGTCACCTCGAAGACTAAGGTGAGCCTGACCCAAGCCATGCTGTTTTCAATCTCATCACATGCATGCAAAAGCTGGACAATGAATAAGGAAGATGGAAAAAAAATAGAAGCCTTTAAGTTGTGGTGTTGTAGAAGAATATTGACTGTACCATGGACTACCAAAAAAACAAACAGATCTGTTCTGGAACAAGTGCAGCCCAAGTACTTCTTGGAAACAAAGACGGTGAGAATGTGTCTTATACACTTTGGACACGTTGTCAGGAGGGATCAGTCCCTGGAGAAGGACATCATGCTTGGTAGAGTGAAATGTCAGCGTAAAAGAGGAAGACCCTTGACAATATGGACTGACACAGTGGCTGTAACAATGAACTTAAGCATAAAAATGATTGGGGGCATGACTCAGGAACAGGCAGTGTTTGTTCTGTTGTACATGGGATTGCTGTGAGTCAGAACTGACTCAGTGGCACCTAACAACAATGACCAGTGACACTGAGCATCTTTTCACATGATCATTGTACATTTCTACTTCCGCTTTGGTAAACTGCCTGTTCAAGTCATTTTCCCAATATTAATTAATTGGGTTATTTGTCTCTTTGTTATTAAATTGTGTGAGTTTCCTGTATATTCTAGATATGTGGTTTTCAAAATTTGTCTCTAATATTGGGTGTTCCCTTAATGAGAAACTTTGCTCACAAAAGTACATTGTAGTAATGGTAAAAAATATTTGTCAACTTTTCCTGATTGACAGAAGCTTTCTAATATAATTGATGCAGCTGATTCAATTTATTTAAACTATACGTCAAGAGGACAATCATTTCTTAAATTCACAGCTCTTCCTTTTCTTATTATTAATAAATATAATGCAACACTCTTTTGTCATTGTAACCTCACCATCAGTACACAAACCTCTTCAGGTCTTCAGTATCTTACTCTACTCAAAGTACCAACTTAAACCACTATCAGCATTTTTACATCCAGGAGTTTCATCTGGTATTTGTTTGCAAAATTAAAAAATGTGTTTCCATGCATTTCTTTTCATTGACTCTAACCAGTATTAGCTGACTACAATGCCACCATCTATTGATTCACAAATTGACCATGAGTCCTTTTTTAATTTAATTCTCTTTGCAATTCTGTTGTTTCTATAGCATCTGGAATGATGGCATCTTGTCTACTGATAAGACATTAACAAAGTAAGTACCTTTTCTCATGCCTTGGGAAGTGACAAATATATTATCACTAAGATGAGATGACAAATAAGAAAAGTAAACAGCCCAGTACCAACACACGATAAAAATAAAAAACGACAAAACTTGTTGCTGTTGAGTCAACTTGGACTCATAGTAACCCTATAGAACAGTGTACAACTGCTCCATAGAGTTTTCAAGGAAGGCTTGGTGGATTTCAACTGTCAGGCTTTTGATGTGGAACTGTGGCACTTAACAACTAGGACTCTAGGATACTACAGGAAAAATGTAAGGAAAATAATTTTTTAAAAAAAACCTACTATCACACATAGAACATTTATTCCTTCTCCCCAAAACTGTAGCCATTGACCCGATTAAATTCTGACCAAACATTTTGCTTTGAATTAAAATTAATGAATTAGCTAGTTAATCAGATGGTCATATCTAAGAAGGTAGATAAGGAAACAAAAATTCAATAACTCAGGGAAGAGAGAATGAGACAAAAGGAGATGGATGGGGAGATGAAATTTAGGGGGGAATAAATACATAACATTAAAATTAGAAGAGCAAGAGAGGTCAGTTACTGTAAAAATTACAGTAAATAACAATAAGGTAACTAGAAAAGATAGAAGTGTATAATATGAAGTGGAAGTTGAAAGAACTTTAAAAAAACTAGATTGGGTTGATTGATTAAAAATAAAACCCAGTGCCATTGAGTCAATTCCAACTCATAATGACCCTATAGGTCAGAGTAGAACTGCCCCATAAAGTTTTCAAGAAGCACCTGTCAGATTTGAATCACCGACCTTTTGGTTAGCAGCCATAGCACTTAACCACTACACCACCAAGGTCAATCCAGGGTTTCCTGGATTGACTGAGACTGATACTGCCTGGTAAAGACTGTGAGCATGGTGCAGGACCAGGCAAGGTTTTGTTCTGTTGTAGGCAGGGTCACTGTGAGTCAGACCAACTTGACATCACCTAACAACAACAGACAGGTTGAAAATAATAAATACAAAAGATAGGCAATAGAATCTGTTATTCACATATTTTTAAGTCTCCAAAGAAAAAATCAAAGCAAATATTCAAAAAAAAAATTAAGAAGACTTCTTAAAGTTTTAAATCTACGTGTTGAAAGGACATGTCACATGCCAACAAAAAAAATCCAGGAGGCTCTATGATGAGACATAGCCTACTAAAGTCATTAGACTTTGAAGATGAAGGCAGAATCCTTCGGGTAGCTAGAAAAAAAAGATCAAATCGTATTAAAAAGGATCAGAGTTCAGATTTTTCCAAGCAACACTCAGTGCCAAGAGACCTGGAACAACACCCATAATGTACTCAAGGGGAAAAAAAACTGTGAATCAAGAATTTTATAGCTACCCAGAAGGAGATCTTCAAGTATAAAAACCACATACAAATATGTAATCTCTGAGATTGTTTTCAGGAGCTTTCTTGAGGAAATGACTAAAGGACAAATCTCAGACAACGCAAGGATGACAAGAAATTAAAACCAAATCCATTGCCACTGAGTTGATTTTGACGTACAGGACTTCAGAGGACAGAGTAGCTGTCCTCTGGATTTCCAAAAAACACAATGAGGGTCTATTCAACACATTTAAATGTGGAAAAAGAAGCAGAAACATATGTTCTAGGGTGCTGAAACAGAATGTAGCTATTACACACACCGACAAAGAAGAAATGACCCAACCAGCAACAACTGGAAAGAGACGGAGGAGAGAACATGGGAGGTGGTATGAATGCACTATTTGTCTCATACACAATAGCTGGGGACTCAATGTAGAGCATTGAAATCTAACCAATCGATTCATTAAAGTATAAGAATCTTCAAGTGTATAAATTGAACCCCTACAAAAAATAATAATTTTCAATGAAATGCAGTTATGGAGAAAATAAAGATGAGTTATAAGGTAGAGAAATACTTATTGTTGCCAGTAAGGAACTAATACTGTCTAAAAAAAAGAGGAATAAGGTTATTATTCAAAGATGGATTGACTGACAGCTATTGAAATAAAATTACAAGTACTAAAACAAAAGTACAAACCTTCCTAAAAAGAGCAGAACTGAAGTAGGTGGCATAAAGAACTGAATAAGGCTTACACTCGTGCCAAGTGTATCTGTTTTTTAAAGTCCTAGGTGACACAGTGGGTTAAGCGCTATGTGTGCCAACCGAAAGGTCGGCAGTTCAAATCAGCCAGGTGCTCCTTGGAAACTCTATGGGGCAGTTCTACTCTGACCTCTAAGGCCACTGTGAGTCAGACACGACTCAACCGCAGTGGATTTGGTTTTTGGCTTTTAGCTTCTTAGTACTTCCTAGCCCCAGGGAAATTACATATTAACTTGTGACGCACTGAGACTGTCAGGAGGGGAGGTGATGTACCAGTCACAGAGATAAAATTTTTGCAGCTAGTTTGTTTTAGCTTCTCCCCTGGTCATCAAAACAGGCGGAGACACCAGTCACTGACCCATCTGCCCAAGTAGCAACTACTGGAAAACTCCCGACTGAATCCCTCCAGGTTCCCAAAGCCTGTCTCCTGATAGACACCCTTTGGGCTCCAGACGTTTATCTCCTCCAGGCCCAGATGCCTATCTCCAAATAGATCCTGTTTTAGTCAGCTATTGCTGCTCTAACAGAAATATCACGGAGTGGGTGATTTTAACAAAGGAGAGTTTACTCTTACACAGTTCAGTAGTCTACAAGTCCAAATTCAGGATGTCCACTCCAGGGGAAGGCTTTCCTCCTTGTTGGCTCTGGAGGAAAGTCCGGTATTGCATCAGTGTTTATCCAGGGAGCATCTTGGTGCAGGAACCTCAGGTCTGAAGGTCGCGTGTTTCTCCCTTTGCTGCTTTCTCTGCTTGCTTTCCTTTCCTTTTATTTCTTCTAGGACAGAAGGATTAAGGGCGGGGCAAGCCATACTCCAGAAACTCCCTTTACAGTGGAGCAGGGAGGTGATCTTATAAAGTGATTTACAGTCCCACCCTAACCCTTTAACATACAGCATAGAAAAATCACAAAATGGACAACAATTGTAGAATACAGGGAATCATGGCCCAGTCACATGGCTACACATGTTTTTGGGGGGACACAATTCAATCCAAGACAGATCCCCTCTGGGGCTCCAGACACCCATTTCCTGACGATCTCTACAAATGACCCAAGTTCTTTCATTCCTCATATCTAATGCTTCCCCTGAGCTACTCAATAAAAACTCTCAGCTAGACTAAAAAAAACGAACATGCTTTGAGGACTTCGATACCCCCTGTCCCTTGTGTGTCGATATACAAAATAAACTTCTTGATCACCCACCTCACTCTTTTCTCAGTACTGGCTTTGTGACAGGCAGCACTGTTTTAACTACATATATATTTTAAAAGTATATATTCTTTAAAACTATTAAAAACATATATATAAAGAAATATGTAGCTCCTTAGGTACAGCAAACTGTCAGCATGTTCGCTGCTAACTAAAAGGGTACAAAGTTCTAGTCCATCCAGATGCTCCTCAGAAGACAAGCCTGGCCATTGACTTCCAAAACATGAAAATTGGACATTGAAACATGGAAACAAATGGAGTTGACACATAGGGAGTTGCCATGAGTCAGAGTTGACTTAATGGCAACTGATGTGTGTGTGTGTGTGTGTGTGTGTGTGTGTATGTGTGTGTGTGTGTCAGAATCATGTCTCTAATCGATTTATCTGTTGAGCGTAAGTGGGCTTATCTGTATCCTAAGAAAAGGATTTTCAGATTGGATCACAAGGTAAAACTCTGTTACAAACAAAGGAACACAATCTTAAAAAGTGATTTTGAAAGGGTGAAATGATGGTCAAAGGGAAAATGTAAGCAAATAAAAGCTGAGCTTGACAAAATCAAATTCAGACCCCAAAGCATTAAACAAGAAGACAAAGATAGGACATTTTACATTACAGTAAAACCAAAATTCGAATTCACCACCATCAAGTCAATTCCAACTCATGGCAGCCTGATGTTACAGAGTAGAACTATTCCATGCAATTTTCTTGGCTACAGTTTTCAGGGAAGCAGATCACCTGGCCTTTCTCCCATGGTACTGCGTGGATGCTTTCAAATTGCCAACCTCTAGATTAGTAGCTGAGTGTTGTCTTAGTCACCTAGAACTGCCATGGTAGAAATATCACAAGTGAATGGCTTTAACAGCGAAAAATTTTATTCTGTCACAGTTCGGTAGGCTACAAGTGCCAATTCAGGGCATCAGCTCCCGGGGAAGGCTTTCTCTGTTGGGTCTAGAGGAAGGTCCTTGTTGTCTATCTTCCCCTGGACTGGGCCTTTCTGAGGCACAGCAACCCCAGTTCCAACGGGCATCCTCTGCTCTCAGCACTGCTTCTTTCCTGTGGTTTCAGATCCCCAACTCTGCTTGTTTCCCTTTCCTTCATATGCCAAGAGATTGCCTCAGGACAAAATACAATCTTATAGAATGAGTCCTGCCTGACCTATGACACAACCACCACCCGTCATCCCTCACTGATGCCACAGACGCAGGATTTACAACAAGTGGGAACACCCCACAATACGAAGAATCGTGGACTAGCCAAATGGCTACACAAATTTTGGGGGAGATATGCCTGATCTCCATTATCTGTAAGGTACTGCAAAATATCAATAAGAAAAGATAAATAATCCAATTAAGCAATGGGGAAAGGAGATGGACAGATACTTCTTTAAAGAGGAGATCCAGGCAGCCAAAAAACACATGCGGGCACACTCATGATTGTTAGTATTAAAGAAATTCAAATTAAAACAACAATAAGATACCATCTCACCCCAACAAGGCTGGCCATGATACAAAAAACACAAAACAACAAATGCTGGAGAGGCTGTGGAGAAATTAGAACTCTCCTACACTGCTGGTGGGATTGCAAAATGATGCAACCTCTTTTGAAAGCAACCTGGTGCTTCCTTAAAAAGCTGGATACAGATACACCATTTGACCCAGTAATTCCACTGCTCAGAATATATCCTATATAATCAAGGCCATTCACACCAACTGATACATGCACAAGAATGTTCATTGCAGCACAGTCCACAATAACAAAAAGATGGAGTCAACCCAGATGCCCGACAACAGAGGAATGGATAGGTAAGCTACAGTCTACACACTCAATGGACCACTATGCAATGATAAAGAACAATGATGATTTTAGGAAACATCTCATAACCTGGTTTCAGCTGGAGGACATTATGCTAAGTGAAAGTAGTCAGCGATAAAAGGACAAATATTGTACGAGGCCCCTACGATAAGAACTTAAAAACAGACTCATGCATAGAAGAAGACTCTTTGACGACTGCAAGAGTAGGGAGGAAGGGAAGGCGAGGGGGTAGGGTTTAGGTTAGATAGTTGATAGAAATTTGATTGGGTGAAATCTGTGACAGCACACATTAGAAAGAAGATCAATATTAAGTGGACTTCAACATAACACACTTACTCCTCCCATCTTAACCAAATACTACAAGGGCAGAGTAGCTGAGGCAGGGGGCTGGGGATCATGCTATCAGGGGAAATCGAGGCCAACTGGCATAACTAGCATTTTGCTAAGAGAGTCTTCTGCACTCCACATTGGTAAATGGAGTCTGGGGTCTCAAGAGCTACCAAGCTGCCATCTGAGGGTACACCAAATGGTCCCAACTCAGCAGGAATGCATGGTCACAAAGGACCAAAACAACATGGGGGAAAGAGTTCCCAGAAGACAGAAAGACTCACGTGAGTGAGTGATTACATAGATTTGTGACCAGAAGAACTGGATGACGCTCAGCCACCACCAGTGATAGCCATGATGGAGCTCACAAAGTTGAGTCTCACTGGCAACACAAGAATAAAAAGGGGTACACCCTGAGATCTCCACCAAAAGACCACAAGTGATGGTCCGGGGGCCTCAGAGTTCCCCTGGGAGCATGGTCCCTCTCCCTGATGCTGCCTCTGTCCATAAATCATAATGGAGGTCAATTCTTTGGACAGGAATGGATTGGAGGTGGCAACACAGAGTGACCATATCGTATGTGCACTTTATAGTTCTATGCATCTAGGATGTCGTTCTACTGACCTCTTAGAGGAGGCAAGGGAGTGAGTGGAGAAGAGGGGATAGGAGATTGTTGGGGGGATAAGATATGTAAGGGGTGGAGAGGAAGACTGTGCTGTCATAATTTATATGGGGATGTACATTTTCATTCAATAATAATAATAAAATTTTAAAAAATTAGGGGAAGATACAATTCAATCCATGACAACTGTAAACTGTCCTGTCTAGGAACCTTCATATTACTATGCCAAGCCAAGTGCTGTCGAGTTGGATCTGACTCATGGCAACCCTAGGGGTCAGGGTAGAACTGATCCCCATCATATTACTATAGGGTCTGATTAAAAATAAAAATTTAATAAATTTGAATATACATTAAATAACATAAAGCAGAAGTTATAAGAAACACACAGAGAAATGGATACAGCATGTTAATAGTGAGGGTCTTTAATGTCTCTTCATCCAAGGCAGATCAAATGAACAGTACAGTAGTTGAAATAAGGACACAGAAGAGCCATACAACCAAGTAAGCTAAATTACAGTTAGCAGTCACTGAACACAATGTAATTAAAATCAGAAATTAATAAACAAATCAGAAAATCCCCTTAGACAACTTTTAGGTCAAAGTGTTTATATAAACAAAAACCAGAGAAGCAAAATATCCCATCTGTCTCCTGTAGAGCAGCCGATAGGTTCAAACCACCAGCCTTTCAGTTAGCAGCCAAGTACTTTAACCATGGGGCCACCATGAAACTGGTGGTCTGTAAGGTAGCACCTTGACATAAGCACAGCCATCTTGAGAGAAAGACCAAGTGTCCTTTTCAGGAAGTGTGCTTAAAGAAAAACATGTATATCAGAAGTGCCCTAAATAGCCAGTTTCCATATCACAAACCACCAGAGCATACAGGAGTGATAAATGTCTTCCCTCTTGCCACACGTCTACAGGCCACCTGCAAAATGGGATGACATCAGATACTGTGCACAGACCTGGATGACTAACCATACAACTTAGATGGAAAATCAAGATAGAACTGCCAGATCCCCTCAAAGGAACTTTGGAAGAAAGTCGTAAATGCCATACAATGTTTCCCCAGCCCCAAGAACACCTTAAAAACATCTTCTTGTAGGTGATGGCCAGATAATCTTTGCAGGAAGGTCATTCTCCCTACCCCCTTCCCCAACCTCATCCCTCATGTTGTCTTCACACAATAAACCTTTGATTACTGTACCTAACCTCCTGTCTCAGAATGGCTTTGAAACAGGTGGCACAAACCCAGAGTTTGTCTGGTAACAACCAGGGCTCCTCTCTAGGAAATAAGTATAATAAAAAGACTACATATTAGAAGACACAGGATATAGCTAAATCTGGGTCTCAGAGGAATATTCAAAGTCTTCAGTGCTTACCTCCATGAAAAGAAAACAAATATCAAGCCTCTGACTTAAAATATTAGAGAAAAGACAAAATTGAACCAGAGGACAAAAAAAAAAAAAAAAAAATGGAATGGGAGGAACAAAATAGGAAATTAAAAGAATCATGAAAGACTACTTTGATCACCTCTGTGCAAAATTTCAATTAAATAAATGTCTATGAAAATATAACTTATCAAAATAGCCCAGAAGAGATTAAAAGCCCATAGTCCCAGTTCCCTGAGAAGTAACCACAAGAGGAAGTTGGTGAACATCCCCCCCAGGCAATACAGACCCAGAGAGTTTTTAAAACACAAAATCCTATCAAAATGCAATTACCTAATTTCAGGGCCACTTAAATCTTCTAGGGCAAATTCTTTTTATGAGGCAAGTGTAAAGTTTGATGCCAAACACTGACAAAGAGTGCAGCACAAGAAAGCCAAAAAAAAAAACAAAAACAAAAAACCTCACTAAAAAGTGCATTATGTTCCAAGTGACATTTACTTTAAGAACATACAAATGACCTAAATATCAAACCTAAAACGATAAAGCTCATCCAAGAAAAGGTAGGAACAACAATGGAAGTTTTAATACACAATGAGGACAGACTCCAAAACCTGTCAAATTAACTCAATCAACAGAAGAGAAAACAGATAAATGTGAACTGTTAAGAATCAAACACTTTTGCTCATCCAAAGACTTTATTAATAGAATTAAAAGAACACCTACAGTTTGGGAAAAAATATTTGGCAGCTCTATGTCAGACCGACGCCTGATCTCCATAATCTGTAAGATACTACAAACATCAATAAGAAGAAGATAAACCATCCAATTAAGCAATGGACAAAGGAGATGGACAGACATTTCACTAAAGAGGAGATCCAGGCAGCCAAAAAACACATGTGGACATGTTCACGATCTTTAATTATTAAAGAAATTCAAATCAAGATGACAATGAGATACCATCTCACCCCAACAAGATTGGCCATGATCCAGAAAACACAAAACAACAAATGCTGGAGAGGCTGTGGAGAAAGTGGAACCCTCCTACACTGTTGGTGGGGTTGCAAAATGGTCCAGCCTCTTTGGAAGGCAATCTGGCGCTTCCTTAAAAAAATGGATATCGATATACCATTTGACCCAGTAATTCCACTACTTGGAATATATCCTACAGAATCAAGGCTTTTCACACCAACAGACACATGCACCAGAATGTTTACCGCAGCACAGTCCACGATAGCAAAAAGATGGAATCAACCCAGATGCCCAACAATAGAAGAATGGATAGGTAAACTATGGTACATATATTCAGTGGAGCACTATGCAATGATAAAGAATAACGATGATTCCAGGAAACATCTCTTAACCTGGTTTCAACTGGAAAACATTATGTTGAGTGAAAGTAGTCAGCAACAAAAGGACAAATACTGTATGAGACCTCTATAATAAGATCTCAAAAACAGACTTGTGTATAGAAGAAAAAACTCTTTGACAGCTGTAAGGGAGAGGAGGGAGGGAGGGTGATGGGTGGAGGGTTTAGTTTAGATAGTTGCTAGAAATCTGGTTGGGAGAAAGTGGTGATAGCACACATTAGGAACAAGAACAACATTAAGTGGACTTCAGCATAACTTGAGTACTCCTTCCATCTTAACCCAATATTGCAAGGGTAGAGTAGCTGGGGCGGGGGTCAGGGGACCATGTTCTTAGGCGAAATTGAGGCCAATTGGCACAACTAGCATTTTGTTAAGAGAGCTCTCTGCACCCCACATCAGTGAGTGGCGTCTGGGGTCTTAAAAGCTGCCAAGCTGCCATCTGAGGACACAGCAAATGGTCCCAACTCAGCAGGAACGGATGCTCACCGAGGACCAAAATGACATGCGGTAAAGACAACCTAGAAGACAGACAGACCCACAAGAGTGGGTGCCTACATCGACTTGGGACAGGAAGAACCAGATGGTACCCGGCCACCAGCAGTGATAGCCACGATAGAGCTCACAGAGAGGAGTCTTACTGGCAACACAAGAATAAAAAGGGGTGCATCCTGAGATCTCCACTAAAATACCTCAATTGATGGTCCAGCGGTTTCAGGGTTCCCCTGAGAGCATGGCCCCCAGCCCTGATGCTGTCCTTACCCATAAATTATAATGAAGGTCCACTCTTTGGGCAGGAATGGATTGGACTTGGCAATGCAGAGTGACCATATATTGGATGCACTTTATGGTTCTATACATCTATAGGATATCATCCTGCTGACCTCTAGCTGGAGGAAGGAGAGTGGGTGGAGAGGAGGGGAAAGGAGACTGTTGGGAGAATGGGACATGTGTGCAGCAGAGAGGAATAGCGTGCTGTCACCGGACAGGGAGAGCAGTGGAAGCTGCATATAGATGGGCATGTAAATTTATACGGGAATGTACATTTTCACTCAGTCATGGTAAATAAAAAATAAATAAAAAATTAAAAGAATACACAAATGGTTCTGTATCATGATATCTTAAGATAAAATTTATCGTATTAACCTGAGGGTTTCTCACTACCAGGCTGGACAGTCTACTATTTCCAATCCCTGGTTCCCTCCCTTACTCAAAAAAAAAAAAAAAAAAAAAAAGGCTAATCAGAGGATATTGAGGCAGATGACCCACGGGGAATCTAAAGGTCAAGTTTCTGGAAAGTCATTGCATGTCTGAAGAGTTGGAAGAAACAGCAGGCTGGATCAGGGCTCCCAAACACACAACTGTCCTCAAATCTACCCCTAGGTAACTCAGTTTACTTACAAACCATGCAAAAGCAAAGAGTCTTGAGACAGTAAAACCCCACATGAAATCATAGTTTCAGACTTCCAGAGATGTGAGCTTGGTAGAGTGGAAGGTCGGTGAAAAAGAGGCAGACCCTCAAGGAGATGGATTGACACAATGTCTGCAACAATGGGCTAAAGTGTAAAAATGATTGTGGGCACAATGCTTAGGGTCGTTGTGAGTCAGAACTGACTCGATGGCACCTAACAACAACAGAGATGTGAATTTCAATTCAATTTCATGTTCATGTACTAGCATCTCCCTTAACCCTACAGCCTTGATTAATTCATGGCGGTTCGTTCACACAGTCACACATGCTCCTTGGAATGATCTAACACAGGACTCAAAGTGTAGTGAATGGACCGGCAGTCTGACACCTGACACCTTGTTAGACATGCTAATCTCAACCTTCCTGCCTGGATTTACTGAGCCAGAATCCACGTTAACGAGACCTGTAGGTCAAAGACACGAAGGTTTGATAAGCACTGCTCTACAGTACACTTAATGGCAACATCTTAATTATTCTTGTTTCGTGAAGCATGCTGAATATTCCACGGCTACCCAAAGAAATAACAAGTGTATCTTGGAAGAAATATGTGTAGAATGCTGCTTAGAAGCAAGGATGGTGAGACTTCTAGCATGACACTTCTAGCATGGCCTCAGGAAGGATCAGTCCCTGAAGAAGGACACCATGCCGGTAAGGTAGAGGATGAGTGAAAAAGAGGAAGGCCCTCAATGAGATGGACTGACACAGTGGCTATAACATGGGCTCAAGCATGACAAATTGTGTGGATGGCACAGGACTGGGCAGGGTTTTGTTCTGTCTTATATAGGGTCACTCCAAGTTGGAACTGATTCAATGGCACCTAACAGCACTGACAACAATTATTAGATAATAGGAGTGATTTTTGAGTTTAACATGGTGTCTGAGATTTAGTTATGTCCCCGGAAGCAGCTCCCACCAGACCCTCAACTCTTCCCAGCTATACCCCTAGCCACCGTGCAGCTGCGGCTTCCTAAAGATGCCTTTGTCTCAGCCACTATGGCTGGCCAGTGTCTTCAGAGTGGTGCCAGCCCTCAGCAAGAGGAAGAGGAACTCCAGCAACCCTTATCAGGAGTGGACCAGGATATGAGAACTGCCAATTAAGTTAGCGAACTCATCCTAGAAAAAGTACTATGCACCTCATTGCTGAATATCACTACAGTCACCTTCGAAGTACTCCACTTGGGAAGCTATGGACTGATGCCAGCAACTAGTCTACCCTTTCCAAAGCTATTTTGGAAAGGCCATCAGAGTTGTCATCATATTTACCCTTGATGACCTGAATGTCATCAAAATGTCTTCCTTTCAATATTTTCTTTATCTTTGGGTAAAGAAAAAAGTCTCTGGGAATCAGGTCAGGTGAGTAGGATGGATGCTCCAATACAGTTATTTGTTTACTGGCTAAAAACTCCCTCACAGACAAACATACATTTTGAGTTTGCAAACTTGCCACTGTGCCAATGTGAACAATGACCATTCCAGAAAGAGTTCCAAAATTGCTTTGAAAGATGGACTAGGCATTTGTGTCAGTGTGTATCTTCCTCAACAGGAGTACTTGAAAGGTAAACATAGTGATATTCAGCAGTGAGGTATCTGGCACTTAGAACAATCAAGCTGGCAGACTTAGTTGTAGGTCCTCATGTCTCCACTCAAACTAATGAGGGGGAAGCACTTTACAGGTGAGTGTATGATAGCTGATACTCTATGATAGTCCAGTTAGAATCGGCATTGTAATCACAGGCTGGTGAGACCGAAAACAAAGTTTGGAAGTCCATTTGTGATTACTGTAAACTAAGCATAATGTGTATCTGCCTGTGGACTCATGACTATCTCTGGGATTAGACCTAGATGACATGTGTAAGACAATGGCCACTGCTGTGAGACAGAGGCAAAAAAAATGGGCAATAGAGCCTGATTTGGGAGCCACCGACAGACTGCAGTCAGCCAGCAACAGTCTTCTGGCCACTTCAGAGCCCTTGGGAGGTTATTAAGAAGGAAAGAAAATGAACTCACTCACGCATTCAGCAAGTATTTCTTGAATGTCTGCTATGATGCAACAGCTGACTGGATGTTGGGAACTGATTCATAATAGAGCTTTCTGGGAATGTTGATTTCCCTAGCCTCCAGTTTGGGAACAAGCAGTACCTAAATGTACCTTTTAATTAAATTTCTGGAAAGACCAGAAAGAATAGCCAAGCAGCATCAAAATGACCCAGGGCATGCCACCCAGGGGGTGGCTCAGATAGCAGGACAGGCAGTGGAGACACTAGTTGACTCAGTGTAGAAACCACCATAGATGTCATCCAGGGTTTAACATTTCAGCTAGGATGGCACATGAGAGAATGAGTCTAGAATATCGTGGGGCAAAGTACAAGACAGGAAGAGATAATTTCTATTGTCTCCAACTTTCTTAGCAAACACAGTGGAAGTGAAGTCAAGGAAGTTTAGACCAACACTAACTGTGAGACCCGAGGAACATCATTTAGCATTTCTGAGACCCTGTCTTAACACAGACTCTGGGCGTAGTCCACAAGCCTTGCGGGATTCGGCAGGAGCCATGTTTGTTGGACAACTTAAATCCGTTTCTGATTCTCCCACTAGATATTCATCCCCGACTCTGTCTCAGTTATCCTTCAGTTCTCTTTGTTTCCTCTTCTAAAACTGTAGACAGCAATGGCATCCTGGCTTCTTCGGTGCAATGGTGTGCCAGTCTGTAATGATGTACCAATGACACACAGACGATGCATACATAGAAGTATTCCAAGACATAAAAAAATTCAAAACTAGGATTGAGCCCATCTACCCACACTCCTCCATCCCCAGAGGGGCTCATTGCTCTGTGAGATAGTCCGGTCAGAACCAGTACTATGAGTAGTCCCCAAGTTCAAGTTCATGCGGACAGGTAGGCCTCCACTGGAGGATGCTGTGAGGGAGGGCCACAGGCCCAAACAAAGGTGTCCTGCATTCTTGGAGTGCTAGAAAAGGAAAGGTGGCACCAGCTACTCACAGCAGTACAATTCCATTACCTTTTTCTCCTGAAAAGGGAGAGGGGCCCCAGGAGGGAAGCATAAACACTCATTAGTACCTACAATTCAAGTGAGAACTAACTGTTCACTAAAGAAAGTGTGAAAATCCTTGTTTCATACAGAACTCTAAAGGAAGACAAGAAAGTATCTGAAATTCCTTGCAGAATACTTCTTCTTCTCCAAAAAAAAAGGGGGGGATACAGAGTTTCTGCCAAATAAGCTAGTATAATAAAATTACACAACACATTTCCCTTATAAGGGCTTGTCCTGGATCATTTATTGTTTTCTAATAATTCATCTTCAATTGTGTCATGGGCTTCCCATCAACCTTCTCACAGCACAAACAGAGCTCTGGCTTCTCTATGCCAAGGTAAATGAGATTTCTTTTGCCCAGCTCAAGAAGTTCCAGAAGTTGAGATGCAATCAAGATGACATTAACTGGGAACCAGGGAAGGATAATGGAGTCACACATATCTCCCCTATCAGCGTGTCACACCTGACATAGAAGAAATATCTCTAGAAGCGGGAAATCTCCTGAGTTCCAGTTTTTGTACCCTCCCTCCCTATATACCATGTTTCATTCAGTGTTGAACCAAATACAGGGTGAAGTAGAGGGTCCTCTGCCCTCCAAATGCTCATGATTTCCTCTGAAAAACCACTCATGATGGAGAAATGATCACCACCTCAACGGTGTTTTTTAAAGATGTATCCACATCGTACTATGCATCAATACATCGTTTTTTTCTATGACTGAGCAGTATTCCATTGTATGAATATACTACAGTTTGTTAATCTGTTCACCTATTAATGGATCTTGGGGCTGTTTTCACCCTTCAGTTATTGAAAGTAGTGCTGCCATGAACATGCATGCACATGTGTTTGCTTGAGAAACCTTTTTTCAGTTCTTTCCAGTATACACCTAGGATTGGGATTGCTAAGTCATGTGGTAATTTTATGCTTCACTCTTTGAAGAACAGAAAAAATCATTTCCCTCAGTGACTGTACCACTTTACATTCCTGTCAGCAGTGGACCCCCACTTGTCTGTCAGTTTGTTATACTATGGGGAACTTCACGTTGCTGGGATGCTGGAAGCTATGCCACAGGTACGCAGACACCAGCAGGATCACCTACTGTGGACAGGTTTCAGCTGAGTTTCAAGTCTAGGACAGACTAGGAAGAAGGACCCAGCAGTCTACTTCTGAATAGAACTAGTCAGTGAAAATCTTATCAGTAGCAGCAGAATATTGTCAGCTGTAGTACCAGAAAATGAGCTCCTCAGTTTAGAACACACTTAAAAGACAATTGGGGAAGAGCTGCCTCCTCAAAGTAGAGTCAACCTTAATGATGTGGAGGGAGGAAAGCCTTCAGACCTTTATTTGCTGATGTGGCAACACTCAAAATTAGAAGAAAGAAACAGTTACAAACATCCATTAATAATCAGAACATAGAATGTATAAAGAATGAATGTAGAAAAATTGGAAATCATCAAAAATGAAATGGAGCATGTAAACATCAATATCCTGGGCATTAGTGAGCTGAAATGGGCCAATATGGGCCATTTTGAATCAGGCAATCATATGTCTCACTGGTTGCTGGGAATGAAAACTTGAAGAGGAATGGTGTTGCATTCATCATCAAAAAGAACATCTCAAGATCTGTCCTTAAGTACAGTGCTGTCAGTGATAGGATAATAATCATATATGTACAATGAAAGCCAGTTAATAAGTCTGCTTTTCAAATTAATGCAACCACCACTAAGGCCAAAGATGACAAAATTGGAGATTTTTACCAGCTTCTACAGTCTGAAATTGATCGGACATGCAGTCAGAATGCATTGATAATTACTGGTAATTGGAATTCAAGAGTTGGAAACAAAGAAGGTCTGGTAGTCAGAAATTAAAGCCTTGGTGATAGAGACGATGCCAGAGATTGAACAATAGAATTTTGCAAGACCAACAACTCTTTCATTGCAAATATCTTTTTTCACCAACACAAACAGTGGCTACACATGTAGACCTCACCAGATGGAATACACAGGCATCAAATCAACTACATCTGTGGAAAGAGATGACAGAAAAGCTCCATAACAGCAGTCAGAACAAGACCAAGTGCTGACTGCAGCACAGACCATCAACTGCTCACATGCAAGTTAAAATTAAAACTGAAGAAAATTAGAACAAGTCCACGAAAGCCAAGGTAAGGCCTTGAGTATATCCCACCTGAGTTTAAGGACCACCTAAAAAACAGATTTGATGAGTTGAACACTAATGACCAGAGACCAGACAAATTGTGGATAGACATCATCCATGAAGAAAGCAAGAAGTCATTAAAAAGACAAGAAAGAAAGAAAAGACCAAGTTGGATGTCAGAAGAGACTCTGAAACTCACTTTCAAACAACAAGCAGCTAAAGCGAACAGAAGCAATGATGAAGTAAAAGAACTGAACAGAAGATTTCAAAGGGAGCTTGAGAAGGCAGAATAAAGTATTATAACCTGTGCAAAGAGCTAGAAATACAAAACTAAAAAGGGAAGAACATGCTCTGTGTTTCTCAAGCTGAAAGAACTGAAGAAAAAATTCAAGCCTCAAGCTGCAATCGTGAAAGATTCAACAGGGAAAATATTAAATGACTCAGAATGTGTCGAAAGAAGATGGACGTAATACACAGAGTCATTATACCAGAAAGAACTGGTCAATGTTCAGCCATCTGAAGAGACAGCATACAATCAGAAATTAATGGTACCGAAGTAGGAAGTCGAAGCTGCATTGAAAAAGAACAAAGCTCCAGGAATTGATGGAATATCAACTGAGATGTTTCATCAAATGTATGCAGCACTGGAAGTGCTTGTTTGTCTATGTCAAGAAATTAGGAGAACAACCACTTGGCCAACTCACTGGAAGAGACCCATATTTATGCCCATTCCAAAGAAAGGTGATCCAATCAAATGCAAAAATTATTGAACAGTATCATTAATATCACACACGAGTAAAATTTTGCTGAAGATCATTCAAAAGTGGCTGCAACAGTATATTGACAAGAAGCTTCTAGAAATTCAAGCTGGATTCAGAAGAGGACGTGGAACCAGGAAAATCATTGCTGCTATCAGATGGATCTTGGCTGAAGGCAGAGAATACCAGAAAGATATTCACGTATGTTCAACTGACTGTGCAAAGGCATTTGGTTGTGTAGATCATAAAAAATTATGGATGGCACTGAGGAGAATGGCAATCCCAGAACACTTATTCGTGCTCATGGGGAATCCATACATAGACTAAGAGACAGTTGTATGAACAGAACAAGGGGATGCTGTGTGGTTTAGTCAGGAAAGGTGTGTGTCAGAGTTGTACCCTTTCACCATGCTTTTTCAATCTGTATGCCAAGAAGTGATTCAGGAAGTTGGACTATATAAAAAAGAACCAGGAATCAGGACTGGAGGAAAATTCATTAACCACCTACATTATGCAGACAACACCATCTTAATGGCTGGAAGTGAAGAGGATTGGGAACACTGATCAAGATCGAGAACCACAGCCTTCAATATGGATCGCACTACAACATCAAGAAAACAAAAATCCTCACAACTGGACCGTTAACCAACATCGTGATAAATGAAGAAAGAATTGAGGTAGTCAAGGATTCAATCAATGCCTGCGTAAGCAGCAGTCAAGAAATCAAAAGACACATTCACTGTGAAAATCTGCTGCAAAAGACCTCTTTAAAGTATTGAAAAGTAAAGATGTCACCTTGAAGACTAAGGTACGCCTGACCCAAGTCATGGTATTTTCAATTGTATCATACGCACGTGAAGGTTGGCCAATGAATAAGGAAGACAGAAGAAGAATTGATGCCTTTGAGCTGTGATGCTGGAGAAGAATGCTGAATATACCATGGACTACCAAAAGAACAAACGTATCTGTTCTGGAAGATGTACAAGAGTGCTCCTTTGAAGCAAAAATGGCAAGACTGCATCTTACATACCTTGGACATGTTGTCAGGAAGGACCAGTCCCTGGAGAAGGACACCACGCTTGGTAGAGTTGAGGGTCAGTGAAAAAGAGGAAAACCTTCAGATAGATGGATTGACACAGTGTCTGTAGCAGTGGGTTTAAGCATAAAAATGACTGGACACGGCACACGACCAGGCAGCATTTCCTTCTGCATAGAGTTGCTATGAGTTGGAACCGACTCGATGGCATCTAACAACAACAACATCAGCTGTGGATGAAGGTTCACATTTTTCCACATCCTTGCCAGTATTTGTGGTTTTCCAGCTGTCAGCTCCATCAGGATCAGCCTCAGCTGCACACATCATGATATTCTTCCCAGGACAGCCCACGTCTAAGCAAGGTAGAGATCTAAGAGCCCAACCATTTCAGCCAGAGGCAGGACAGCTAACAGACAATGCCTGCTCCAGACTGCCCATCAGTGTGTCTGACGCTTCGCCAGACTTCACAATAACACAACTTCCCCTTCCTTGAAGTAGCTAACCCTTGAGGGTCAACAAGCACGCAATCTGCAATGCCTATTAGAGAGGCTGAGAGGTATAAGAAAAAGATAGAAACAGAAGATGATTTTGAAGTTTTTAGCCTCAGAGACTGAAAGGTTGAGGCCGTCACTTGAGACAATGGGAAAGATAGCAGGTGGAGCAGGCTGGAGGAGAAAGAAAGACATGTGGTTGAGGACAGTTTTGCTTGACAATGTCCATCGAGCATTCAAGGAAGGTCAGTGAGCAGGCATTTAAATGTGTAAGTCTGGAGTTCTGAGAAGACCTTTAGACTGGGATGTAAGCCTGGGAGTTGTCAGAGTATGGATATTGCACTGGTTATTTCCCTGTGGGCTCTTAGCCTCACAGTGGCCCTTCTCCATACAGCTCTGTAGCATAAGAGAGAATACCTGCAGTGTACCTTTTCCAAACTTTCCTACCAACCAGCCTCTAAGAAGACCTGCCACTGAGAGACACTGTCTGAGGGGAAGAGGTCGTCACTCTGGTTGGAGTTCTGGCCATACTGGCACCTCTTGGGCAGCTCCACTACCAACCATAATGCCTCCAGCAGCAAGTAAAGGTTCAAGGGCTCCAGCTCAGAGAGGTAGCACCTTCCTTACAACAAATTCCTTGCAGTAGACATCTCTTAGCATAAAATACCAAGAGCAGGTTCCACTTTACAGACTAATTCAAATGTCAATAAGCCGCATGAGAATGTCCCCTGCGTAACAGGGAAATAACCAGCACAATACCCATTCTTGGTGCCAAGATGACCGGAAGATTTATTAACACCCTGTGTGTGAAAAGCAACATTGCTTGTTGAAAGTGACCTAAATTTAAGGCACTTACTAATGAAAATCAAAGACTACAGCCTTCAGTAACAACTGCACTTCAACATAACGAAAACAAAAATCCTTACAACTGAACCAAAAAGCAACATCATGATAAATAGAGAAAATTTTGAAGTTGTTAAGGATTTCATTTTATTTGGATCTGCAACCAAAGCCCATGAAAGCAGCAGTCAAGAAATCAAATGATGTATTGCACTGGATAGATATGGAGCAAAAGACCTCTTTAAAATGTTGAAAAGAAAGATGTCTTTTTGAGGACTAAGGTGTACCTGACCCAAGTCGTAGTATTTTTCAGTCACCTCATATGTACGCAAAAGCTGGAGAAAAAAACAAAGAAGACTGAAGAAGAACTGATGACTTTGAATTATGGTGTTGGTGAAGAATATTGAATATACCGAGACTGCCAGAAGAACTGACAAATCTATCTGGGAGAAGTACAGTGAGGATGTTTCTTAGAAACGAGAATGGAGAAACTTCATCTCTGACACTTTTGACACGCTTTCAGGAGGGACCAGTCCCTGAAGAAGAACATGCCGTTGGCCAGGTCTGCAAAGTAGAGAGTCAGCAAAAAAGAGGGAAGATCCCCAATCGGATGGATTGATACAACGGCTGCAACTGTGGTTCAAACGTAGCAATGATTGTGAAGACAGCACAGGACCAGGCCGTGTTTCGTTCTGTGTACAAAGCGTTGCTATGAGTCAGAACCACCTGGAAGGTACCTAACGACAGCAACAAAGGGAGAAATATGTTCTTTGTCTTTTCCAGTTTCTAGATACTCCCCACATTCTTTAGCTTACACCACATCACCCTGACCTCCATTTCCATTGTCACAACTCCATCCCTGACTATGACATTCCTGCGTTCGTCTTTGAAGAACACTTGTGGTTACACTGAATCTACCAAGATAATCTAGGATAATCTCCCCACCTTAATTTAGTCCATCCTTAAGGTTCCCTTTGTCACATAAGGTAATACATTCATAGGTTCTGGTGATTAGGACTTAGAAATGTTTGGGGGCCTTTATTCTGCCTACCACAGAATTCGAAGGCATCTCTTTAGTTTTTATTTTCAGTTTTGTCCAAGCTAATACAATTCGTTCAAAAATGTTTTGCATTTCACTTTATAGTCAATTCTAATATGAGAAGACCCACTCACTTTTTTTTCTAAGACCATCATTCTCGACCTTGAGCCACCTGTGTCGTGAAACAAGCTATTCAAGATTCTCAAAGGAGGTATTATCCACTGCCATTGAGTCAATTCCAACTCATAGCAACCCTATAGGATAGAGCAGAATTGCCCTATATGGTTTCTAAGGAGCACCTGGTGGATTTGAATTGCCAACCTCTTGATTAGCACTTAACCACTATGCCTCCAGGGTTTCCAAAGGAGCTATCGGGTGTTTCCTTAAATCTTTCAGGAAACAATTTTTCTAACCTTTACACCACTGCATATTGTCCTTGTTGTCATTGTTGTTGCTGCTGTTAGATGCCATCGAGTTTGTTCCGACTCATGGTGGCCCTGTAAACAACAGAATGAAACCCTGCCCAGTCTTGAGCCGTGTCCACAATCGTTTTTATGTGTAAACATCACTGTGTCACGCAGGTCATTTGGACCTCCAGCTTTCAGTAGCATTTTCCTCACTGTCCTTCAAGCTCTCGCTAACAGTTTCCTACATTATTTCCAACCTACATCTGCCATCCATGCCGAAAGCCTGCGCTATAAGCTGTCAGCTTTTGTTTCTGCAGCACCTCACTCCCAGTACCAACTTCTGTTTGAGTTATCTTCTGCTGAACAGCAAACCACCCCAAAGCTTAGTAGCTTAACATGACAGCTATTTGTTTTGCTCATAAATTTGAAAGTTGACGAGAGCTCAACCAAGGTGGTTTACTGTGCTCCACATGACTTGGTTGGGGCCAGAGGATGTGTTTCCAAGTGACCTCACTCATTTGGTTTACAAGCTGGCACTGAGCTGCCAGTTGACAGTTCTGCTAGGCTTTCAGTAATGGGTCTGTTAAACTGGTGTGCTTGGATTTTCTCGCAATGTCATGGCTGGACTATAAGGCAAGTATTCCAAAAAACAGGAAGTGAAAGTTGACACATCACTGCCACTACATTTTGTTGGCCAAGCATCATCAAGACTGCTCAGAGCTGAGAGGAGGAGCCATAGATTCCAACTCCCCACCTCATCTCATTTGGAGAAGTGTCAAAGAATCAGGAGACATTTTTAATCCACCACACCACAAAAAGCTGTTGGCTGACTGTTCCTTGCTATCTTAATTTCTTGTCTAGCTACTTCCACTTTATTATTCCCAGGGAGGTGGGCCTCTGAGGGACCATTGTTAGAAGACATATCCAAGCTCCAGACAGCCACTCAGAGCTACGGGCACGATGCATCCCTGGCCCAAGTATGTGGTCCTTATCCCTGGTGTACTGGAACACCCCTTGTGAGCCGTGAGCCTTTCCTTGCCCTCTGGCCCAAGCCTATCTTACCCTCCTTAGCTATCTGCGTGGATAGGAAGATGCAGCAGCACTCGTTAACTTGGTTTAGCTCTCTTCCCTATAGCAGGATCTCTTCCTTACAGGTTTATAATTTTCCAAATTTTATCCGAGTCTACTGCGAGAAACTTGCTCCACATTACCACAGCAGACTTTCTGCCACCCAGGAGGTCTTGCACCAGAAATTAGTGAGCTTTAGCGATGGAGCATAAGAAGCACACGTACTTTGTACTCTGTCATGAGGTATGGCTGGTGTCACTCACTCCTGTTTCAGGGGCTGAGATGACTGATTTTGAAGGCAAAGAATCTGTTCCAGGGAGGGGATTTTGTAATCTACTGCTTTGGGCATGGTTTGCTTGATGGAGACAGGTCCCAGATGGCTAAATAAAGCATATCTTTAGGTGGACCTGTGGATACTACCTGAGTTCATCTGACAGGCTGTTGCCAGTTTCATTAGCCTTATAAGCCAATTATGTCTATAACCAAATGTCAGTTACCCAAAGGTCTCCACGTCTTCTAGTCTACTGAGGATTTGTTTGTAATGCTTAAAGAGGACACTGTCTCATGTATGGTTTCCCTACTCTGTTCATTAACCCCGGTACAGTAGTGGCAAAGTGCTGTCTGCTAACCAAAAGGTCGGCAGTTCAAGCCCACCGAGGACTCCTTGGAAACCCTATGGAGCAGTTCTACTCAGTCCCATCAAGTAGCTATGAGTCAGAATCAACTTGACGGCAGTGACTTTGGTTTTCTTGGTTTATTCCCTAATACTTCAGGGAACATTGGAGGTTTGTATTTCTTCTAGTCACTGATTTTTTTTCTATCTGCTGGTCTCTCTCATGGCTCATGTTTTTCAGTTGTTTTGTATGTTGATTCCATAATTACCCAGAGCTTTGGTGTTTCCAAAACAACACTCTCACAAGACAGTTGTGTCGGCCCAGTAGTTCTCAAATTTGGCTACCTGGAGAAATGTCCAGAAGATCTGAAAATACCATGAGGCAATCAGGTAAATATAATTTTCTGTGGGTGGGGTCCAAACATTGTATTTTTTTAAGTTCCCTTTGTCTTAGTTATCTAGTGCTGCTATAACAGAAATACCCCAGTGGATGAGAAATCTATTCTCTCACATTCTGAGAGGCTAGAAGTCTGTATTCAGGGTGTCAGCTCCAAGGGAAGGCTTTATGTCCACGTTGGCACTGGAAGAAGGTCCTTGTCATCAGTCTTCCCCTCATCTAGCAGCTACTCAGTACAGAGACCCTGGGTCCAAAGTAGGTGCTCTGCTTCCTGGCTCTCCCTGCTTTTCAGTAAGGAGAACTCTCCTCTCTGTTATATCTCGAAGGAGACTGACTCAATACAGTCTAATCCTGTAGGTCGAGTCCTCCCTCATTAACACAACTGCCTCTAGCCCTGCCCTATTAACATCATGCAGGCTAAGATTTACAGCACATAGCATAATCACATCAGATCACAAAGTGGTAGACAACCACACAATACCCGGAATCATGGCCTAGCCAAACTGACACGTAGTTTCAGAGGACACACTTCAATCTGTAACATCCCTGGACATTTAAACGTCAGCCATGTCTGAGAACATTTGAAAACCTGTGCTTCTTAAATGCTACAAGGATATTAGAAACTTGTTTGGGCACTACAAAATCTGACAGTTAGGGTCACAAACTCATCCTAGAAAAAGGGCTGCATACCTCATTGCTGAATGTCCCTACGGCTACCTTCGAAGTGCTCTCTTTGGGAAGCTGTGCACTGACACCAGCACCTAGTCCACGCTTCAAAGCTATTTTGGAACTCTTTCTCTTGTATGCCATCAGTACTGTCATCGTGTTACCCTTGATGTCCTGAATGTCATCCAGATGTCTTCCTTTCCATATTGCCTTTATCTTTGGGTACAGAGAAAAGTCACTGTGGCCAGATCAGGGGAGGAGGGAAGGTGTTCCAATACAATTTTTTGTCTACTGGCTGAAAACTCCCTCACAGACAACTATACCATTAAATAAGCAAACTTGCGACCTTGCCACCAGGTGCAATGGCCATTCCAGAAAGAGTTTCAAAATTTCTTTGCAGGGTGAACTAGGAACCAGCATCAGTGCATAGCTTCCCAAGGGGAGGACTTTGAAGGGGACCATGGTGATATTCAGCAATGAGGTATGGAGCACTTGGAACAATTAAGTCTATGGACTTAATTGTCAGACTCATAGATGCATCCAACTCATCTAATACTTAATTTAGACACTGCCCACTCAGAAACTGTCATCTGTAACTGGGAAATCCTGGTGAAGATTTAGGATTCTGAAGGTTGAGGCCTCCTTTTGTTCTGTTGCTGGTTACCCTCTGTGTCCTTTAGAAAGGAAACCTTGTTGCATCACCTTAAAAGTAAAAGCCATGTGTTTACCTAAACTCTAATTTTATTTATTATTATTATTTTCTTTGTAATTCTATGAGTTATGCAAGTACTTTCTATCCAACAATCTTGATACAAAATTAACTGAATTACTCATTTGTTGTTTTTGCTGATAGAGTCCAAAATAATATGTTTAATATCAACACTAAAAATAAAGTTGATGAGTAACTTTTAGCATTTTGGTTGTCTTTTTCTTTGAATCTACCCCACTGAGCATGCATAGCCAAACTGCTTTGCAGTGATTTTAAGAAGTCTCTATTCCAATGATTACATAAGTGTTGTCATTGTTGTTAGCTGCCATAGAGTCAGCTCTGCCTCCTGAAATTCCATGTACAACAGAACGAAACGTTGTCCAGTCTTGGGCCATCTACAGAACTGGTAGCATTCTAGAGTCTACTGTTATGATTACTGTATATTCTGAGTGCCCTCCAACCTAGGGGCTCACCTTGTAGCACTATATTGGACAGTATTCTGTTGTGATCCATAATGCTTTCATTGGCTTACTTTCAGAAGCAGATCACCAGACCTTGCTTCCTAGTCTGCCTTCATCTGGAAGCTCTGCTGAAACCTGCCCACCATGGGTGACCCACTAGTATTTGAGATATTAGTAGCACAGTATCCAGCATCACAGCAAGATGTAAGCTAACATAGTACCACAGGCTACCTGATATTTAACTTTTTTCTAACTGTTTACATCCATTTTCATTTTGAAAGTTCTAGCAACTGGCAGTTCTTGCTCAGCAATAGCATTTAACCACTGATCCATGCTGTAAGAAGATGGAAAACATAAGTAGTGTACTCTTCAAAACAATGTGTCACCAGGTTTTAGCCCTTTAATGGTGTTGTCTTGAGATAATTCAAAATGGGCTCAAATGAGAAAGTAATAAACATCTTTAGTCTTATACTAGGAACCCTGGTGCCTCAGTGGTTAAGCTGGAATCATGTCAATGGCCCACAACAACAGCAATTTGATACTGCTTGGCAGGCCGACTGAGAGATAGTGCTTCATAAAGGTGTGGGCTCCCCACCTCACGTGCTGCAAAAGCTTGTATGTCTCATACCATATCCCATTCTATGTCCCAAATAAAATGGGAAGACCCCTAACAAAATGGATCGACACAGTGGCTGTAACAGTGGGCTCAAATACAGCAATAATTGTGAGGATGACCCAGGATCAAGCAGTGTTTCATTCTGTTATATATTGAGTCACTATGAGCAGAAACTGTCTCTGTCTTACGTAAAACAACACATCCCATACAGAAGCTCCTGCAGAGCTCCATGTAGTGGGATTTCCCATAAGCACAGATTGCAGGTTATCCACCAACCTCTTCCCTCAGTCAAGTGTTGTTCCCTTCTGTCTTTTGTTGTCAACTGATGAGAGAGCTTGTCTAAGTCCATCTCTCTTTTGCAGGACTTTGCTGACTGAAGCAGAAGTAACTAGCACACACCAACGTTCCAAAACTTTCCAGTCCCTTCCCCTTCTCTGCCACCTTGGATAGTTTGTGATCTGTGCCTCAAGGTACAGAGGACCTTGGCCAAATCTTCTGCCTTCTCACAAAATAGTTCAGTACCTTTCTGGCTTGAGATAATCAACATCCATGCCCTCCACTGAGTCAAGTCCAAGTTATAGGTTCTGTTCTTTTCAGCAGTTGACTTCCATGTACCAGATTAATGTCTGTTAGCAATGTGTGTGGCTATAAGTAACAGAAGAACAATTTACAGTGCCTTAAACCTGTAAGCAGTTCATTTGGTTCATAAGAAGCCTGCAGAAGCTGATACAGCAGCTTATGTTGTCACCAGTGACCCAGAGTCCTTCTCTCATTCTGCTTCTCAGGTGGGATTTATCATCATGGCTTCTTGTTGTTATTCTTAGTTGCCATGGAGTCAACTCACTTCATGGTGATTTCATGCACAAAGAAAGGCACTGGTACTTGATCTTGCATCGTGCCTGTGATAGGTGGCGCATGGGACCACTGCAGTCCACAGGGTTTTCTTGGTTGGTTTTGGGAGTAGATTACCAGGCCTTTCTTCCTAGTTTGTCTTAGTCTGAAAGTTCCCTGAAACCTGTTCAGCATCATTGCAACGTGAAGCCTCCACTGCCGGATGAGTTCCTCTTAATTAAAGCCGACTCCTTTCTTAAAGGGAAGAAAGGTTTCAGATTTTCAGTTCTTAAAGAGAAGTTTATTATAACATTCTGTTTCTACACTGTCAACATGGATAAACATACAAAATAAAATAATGAGAACAGAATAACGTATGCAATATACATATGTATATATATAAGCATATATATAGGTATATATATGTTTTTACATGTGCTCTTAAAAGTATATATATATATGCTTTTAAGACTACATGTACAAACTTAAAGCACACAAAACAAAATTAGGTATACTTCATAATTTACTACATATAAGAGCATTAGAAAATGAACAGGAAAGGTTCACACAAATGAAAAATGTGGTTACCTCTGGGGATATGATAAAAGGGAACAGGGAATGAATGAGTCATGAAAGAAACACTGCAACTACATCTCTAATAGCTAACTTGTTCTATTAAAAAACAGACAGACAAAAACTTGAAGAAAATATTATAAATATTAAGAATTTACAGCTCCGGGTGGTAAAAGCAAGATTTTTTTTTTTTAATTGAAAAATAACCAGACAGAAAGCCAGAATCTTCTCTCTCTTCCATGGGGCAGCTCTGGCCTTGGAAAACAGTTAAGTTTGGGTTGCTGGGTGGTTCCATGTTGTTACTGAAGAAGGCATGCCTTCCTTTACTAAGTGGACATATTTTTAAAGGCCAAAATACTCTTTTGTTTGTTGTTCTTTTCCCACTCGACCACGCCTATCACCATCATTGGAATCAGAAACAGAAGTAGCTAAAGTTATTGGAACCCTTCCCGTGGGCATCAACCCATATGACCCTGAGTGACTGGGTTACTGTCTTTATTCCTGGTTAACAACTGAGGAGACCAAGGGGCAGCATGAGTTGTCTTTTCCTTCCCAGCAGCATCCACACACCTTTCTTCTAGGAGTAGCTCCCCAGTTCTACCAGGGGCCTCACTACCCTCACTAGAGACAGTCATGGAGAGAGTGTTGATTAAAGAGTGCTGACTTTAACTGACCGAAGAGTGGACATACAATCCAGCCAAGGCAATCCCATGCTTTCTTGAAATTTAAATCTTTTGTGCTCTCCCATCTGAAGAATGGGCCCATTTCTCTGATTGGTGCCATTCAGGGCCCTGGTTCTTCAGTGCTCTTTCAGTTACGAAAGTTGTCCATGTAGTAGACATAATAGTGGCCCCAAATATGTTCATGTCCCAATCTCTACAATCTGTGAATACGTAACCTCAAATGAAAAAAGGTGCTTTGCAGATGTAGCTTAGTATTTTGAGATGGGTAGATTATCCTGGATTATCTTCATGGGCCCAAAGTAATCACAAGAGTCTTTATAAGTGAAAGAGAGAGGCAGGACAGCTTCAACGAGAGTGACACAGTGTGAGAAGCACCTGGCTGGCCACTGCCTGCTTCGAAGATGGAAAAGAGCCACAAGGCAAGAAATGTAGGTGGCCTCTAGAAGCTGAAAAAGACAAGAAAATGATAATCTCCCCTAGAGGCTTCAGAGGGAACACAGCCCTGCTGACACCTTGATTTTAGCCCACTGAGCCTATTGCAGACTTCTAAGCTCCAGAACAGTCAGATAATAGATTCATGTTGTTTGGAGTCATTACACTTATGGTAGCTTGCCATGGTGGCATTAGGAAACTGATATGCCCAATGTCCCTCCAGTAAGCTCTTTTTCTTTTGGTGTATTTTTTGGTTCACCAAGCCAGAGTCAATTATTACTGATTGTGACTGAAGACTGTAAATTATAGACAGCTAGTTTCTAACACTGAATACTCCCTCCCACCACCTTACTCTGTTCGCAGGGCCTGAGTTTCTGCTTGTTGCCTTTTAGTGGGATCTGAGACCACCTTAGTGATAGACCCTGCCCTGGGCAACAGACCTTCCAGATGTTGACTAGCTGTTGCCTGGTTTCCTGGCTATCTGTCATATGACCCATATTACTTGTGTTTCGGCTTCCACGTTTTGGGTCACCTTGCTCCTCTACAGCCCTCTCTTTCAACCTACCTTTTGGCTAGATGGCTACATGCTATTGTCTTTCTTCCTTGCACACTGTGCCTTAGACCCATAGACTGACCCAACCCTGTGCACTTTTACCCCAGGTTCAATTCCCCCAGGCCCTATCACACCCAGTAAGAATGGCAAATTTTGGAGGATAGCATTGGTCCAGTGGCCCCTTCCTCCTGCAAATCACGAACTACAACACACAATATGAATGTCTGATGATTCAAGAGTCACACTACACAGATAGAAGCTGGGATCTTTCCAACTCAGAACTTTAATTACTCTGAAAGTCAACAGTTGCCATAAGTCAACCCTAACTCAGGATGACTCCATGTGTGTCAGACTAGAACTGTTCTCCATACAGTTTTCCAACAGCTAATTTTTCAGAAATAGATCACCACACCGTTCTTTTGAAGTATTTCTGGGTGGACTTGAACCAGCAAGCTTTCAGTTAGCAGTCAAGTGCATTAACTGTTTGTACTACCCAGGGTCTCTCATTTCATCTAAGAACTCTATAGTTACGAAATTCTTCTGTCTATGGCTTAAAAACACAAATTTTTTATATATACATATTTTTTTTTACTATGATTAAGTGAAAATACACAATCCAAATCAATTCCTCATGCCCGGCTATCGGCAGCTCCATTTGCTCTACAGCACATTCCTATTTTTCACTCTGTACTTCTAGTATCCTCTCAAGGAGCACCTGTCCCCTCCTCTGCATCCGCTTCTCTCCCATCTAAAAATAAACCAGCAAGACAGCCTTCTATAAATGTATAAAATCATGAAGTACACAAATCATATGCTCACACTGTGACCCTGAATCCAGTCCATTCTTGTCTAACGAGTTGACTTCAGTACTGAAAACACAAATTCTTAAAATACTAAACAGAAAGGAAGCCCACAGATAAAGGGGACAACATAGAAAGACACCGGACAGATTAATCTCCTATTCGCTGATCTCATTGGGGTTATTTCAGCTTTGGGAGCCGGACAAAATCAAATTCAGTGTACTCCTTTTTTCCACGTTCATTCGTCACTGTTACAGGTTCCCCAGAATTGCCAGAGGTGCAGATGAACCATCCAGGGTGAGCAGCCGACTCCAAGGTATACCTCAAGCCCTCCTTGGCCTTATAAAAGATGAAGGGCTGAACTGCTGGTTCATTCCGAGCACGCAAGTCTTTCAGCTGTTTCTTCTATGAAATAAAAGAGACTAATTAGACAGCACAGGTTTTGAGAGGGAAAAAATCCAGCATATTAGAGTGGTCCTTGGAGAAGGCAGTCATTGTCAACTGCAGTGCTGGTGTTTTAAGGGGTGATAAGCAATCATGCCTTCTCTTCCATAGCCTAACCCCTTCCCCCCAGAATTAAAAACAAATTAGAGGGTAGACGCAGAAGTCAGATAGGCACCAAAATGTCAGTGCTATAATTTTAAAAGAGTAAAGAATTAATAGAGAATAGTTTGAGATTAGAGAATGTAGCTTTGATTTGTAGCCATAATTGGCTTTCTGTCTATATTTCCTTTCTGAGGGAAGGATCTATCCTAAGACTAACCGTGCAGCACAGACACACTGACCCCTACCTGCTCTCACACCTGCCAGTCCTCTAGGGGCCATGTTCTGGGCCCTGACACAAGTGTGCTGCCAACCACATGGAGGGCAAGAACAGGAGAAGGCAGTTACATCTCGGTCAAGTGAGACCCGAGAAGAAAAGGCTGCTTGTATGTGCTCAGTTCTTTGTCTTACCAATGTGTGCAGTTCCTCCTCCTTCCCTGGAGAGGAATATGGAGTCAAAGGGGAGGAAGGAAAACTATTCTGCCCAATACTTCCTGAAAAGGATTTTTCTTTATGTTTCTATAATGCTCTCAAATCATATAAAGTATGAATCACTATCATGCTTTCAAATGCATCTATATAAGTATTCACTCACTTGGCTGACTTGGCTTGGCAAGATGAACTTAGAAATGTGTCTACTTGTGTGAGGCTTTCTAATCATTAAATTATAAGTCAATAGGAAACTATAAGTTGTTAGAAAGTTATTTACAAAACATCTAACTTTAGAAATAAAAAAAAAAAAAACTCTAGAAGTACAGGAAGAATGTAAACAACTTGGAAGCTGACTTTGACCAGGCATACTGAGATAAAAGAAAACATGTTTAATTTTTGTAAACTAGCCTTGAGACATAAATCATAAATAAGCTTTTGAATCTCTAATCTTGAAGAAAAGATGCAACATTTGACTAATATATAACCCAAAGAGAAAAATTAGCATACTGTTCTTTGATGTTATAGTGGCTCTTACCATGTGCAGCCAAGGTGAGAAATTCATATACGTGCACTGGATGTCTGTTCACTCACTAAGAGAAGGGCAGAGACAGAGTACCACCTTCTCAGCTCTGAAACTCTGCAAAGGGGTGACTGCCTGAGGCAGAGACTGAAACCCTGTCCGCTGTCCCTGACCCCTGATCCCAGCTACGAGGGACCTCCGCAGCATCTGAGTCCTGGCCAAGTCTTCCTTCTGAAACCACTGGTTAAACATAAATGCCTGAAGTCTAAAGTTCTGGACTGTTGTCCAGAACTAAAGTTCTGATTCTCCAGCTCTAAATGAATGTCTTACTTATGTGCTTTTCCATGACTACCTTGCAATAAGGAAACTAGTTTATACATGACAAATCTATTTCTCAACTTATTTTAAAATAAAATCCTATATCATAAAGACACTTCTGTTATACTGGCCATATACTGTTATACTGAATTTGGAGAGAGGAAGTATTAAGCATCTTAGCCTCCCACTTTGGGGGAGCTAAGGATTAAAGAAATTGGACTTGAATGCTCACCTTCAGCTTTAGCGATGGATGGCTTTGTCCCTTGTCTTTGATACAGCAGAGAAAGAGCTCTCCTTTAGAAACGGCCAAGACAATTGGACTTCCTTTCTTCTCAGAGGCTGACCTCCAGTTTGAGGCTGATACAAAGAAGGTCTCTGGAGCGCACAGTTGGGAAAATGGGTCAGCCCTCAGAGTAGGTGAATGCTTTCCTATTGGCTGGGATTTCATGACATGCAGCTGTCTATCCTTGGCTCTGTGGCCTGCATCCCCCTCCATCACACTGGTCCAGGACTCTTCTTTCAGAACCTGAGCTTTGGCTCCTTCTAAACTCCAGTCCTTCAGAAATGGCTCCCCTCAGGTCTGCTCACCGTTATATACCCCACATCCAATTCCTAATGGTCTCTAAAGATTTTCCTGCCAACTCTTGGGGTTGGAATTATGGACAGCACAGGGCTGACCCCACATAGAGGAAGGGCTGACCCTGGTGGGCAGGAACAAAAAACACAGCCAATGCCATGAGTCACCTCGGTGTACGCCTTTTTTGTCGGGAACTGCTTTGAGAGTTCCACAGTCCAGGACCAAAACTTTCTGATCTATGTCACGAAAGGTGAATTTTTCCGGGGCACTGGGTATCACATTGGGATCTAGATCAACATAACCAGATGTTAACAACTGACCTTCAGAATGAAAGGCTCTGCCCTTTCTGTGTCATATCCCAGTCCCAGCCCCAGCCCCCTCTCCCCACCTGCCTACAGGCTCTGATGCTATACCTGGCTGAATCCTCCTCCCACTCGTGAACTTTCAGCCTTGCTCGGGGCAGGTACTTTAGCACTATATGTGTATGTATGGGTTCTAGATCTTGTCCAGTGGTTCACATCCAAACTCTGTCACTTACTTGCTTTAGGATCCACAACGAGTGACTTCAAGGTCCTCATCTGTGATACAAGCTAATAACAGCATCTGCCTGAGATGGCTACTTTGAGAATTAATGCTTACTCTAAAAGTATGGCAAGGTGTCTGAGATAAATACAGAATTCAGTACCTGTTAATCATTGATTGTCTTAAACTTCTTTCCTGAACTCTCTCACTAGGAGCTTTGCCCCATGAGTGGCACAGGTCCCTGCATCATGGGCCACTAGGTGGGCAGTGGAGACATAAGGTGAGAAATGGAGGCAGGAAGCACCCAGGAGCCCAAATTTGTTGGACTGGGCTGGCACTGCTGGAGTTCTTAGGACAGCTTGTACTCTACTCTAGAGGAACTTATAGATACAGGGCTTAGGGTCCTAGGAGAGTGCTGATGGCTTAAGAGCTCGGCTGCTAACCAAAGGTTGGCAGTTCAAATCCACCAGCTGCTCCTTGGAAATCCTACAGGGCAGTTCCACTCTGTGCTATATAGGGTTGCTGTGAGTCAGAATTTGTTTTTTTATTTTGGTTTGTGGTCCTAGGAATTTACCCACCCAGTCCTGCCTGGAGGTGGGAGGCCCTATGTAAGAAACCTTATCTACTGGGCCTCTGGTTGAGCAGATAACCCATCCTTCAGCAAGTGAGCTCAGGCACTGGGTAGCGCTCAATGAGCCCACCAGCTGGGTCAACGACTGTGTCTGTCACAGATAGATGGTAGTAAAGTGCGAGCTGTGATAATAGATTAGTCACCAGGCAACGTGACTATGTAATTCTTGATCACAGGCAATCACATACTTAGTACAGAGATTGTTTTCACGATCTCGCTTCTTCCAAAACTGTAAGCACAAGGCGTCTGCCTGGTTTCTTAGCTCAGAATGTCCTCTTGTGGTCTTCTCTGCACAGAGAAGAGGGACTGCTCCTCCCGCCACACCCTCCTCTCCTCCTACCTCTGCCTGAGGCGCTCTCATCCCTCTCTGCACAGGACTGCGTCCTCTCCAGCCGCTGCAGCACAGATACTGGTGTCCTTCTCCATCTCCATACAGCACTGTGAGCTCCCAGGAGCAGGTCCCACTTCTGATTTGTGCTTGGTCCTTCACAACCCCACTCTAGTGCTCCCAAGCCTTCTAAACACTTTATTTTCCAGGAGTAGTTGAGCTAACTGGTCCCAGGTGAGATCCCAAGCCTCTCTTCAGTGAAATGGGGTCAGATGGGACCTGAGGTTCCCAGTCTGGCTTATATTAGAGTCTCCATAGGCACTCTTTGGAGCCACCCTCACAGATATTCTGTGGTCATCAGACAGTACAGGTTGACTGTGAATCACTGACCTGGATTAACTCCAAGCCTTTCAAAGTTCCCGACCTTCAAGGTGCAGTGAGTCACCAGATGATTCTGGTTCAGCAGGTCTGCCTTTTTACCAATGAGGAAAGGGAGGCTCAGTGTTCACATACTAACCTGCTCAAGATTCTGTGCTTCTTTCTTTAATATACGTATATATATATATATTATTGTGCTTTAAGTGACAGTTTACAATAAAAATCCGTTTGCTGTAGAGGAAACCCTGCACCCACAACAGTATGCAACTCTAACTGCTCTTGCCCCCAACCCCCACCCATAAGAGCACACGCCTCCTTTCCTTCCTGTACTTCCTGCATCCCTTCACCCAGCTCCTGTCCCCCCTCCACTCATTCATCTCACCCCTAGAGAGGAGCTGCTCAGACAGCCTCACGCATGTATTTAAGCCAAGAAGCACACTTTTCACCAGCATCACTCTATGCCCTATAGTCCAGTCCAATCTTTGTCTGAAGAGTTGGCTTGAGTTCTCTGTGTTTCTATTACATTCCAGGTGCTGCCAGTCTTGCTGTTTTACAAAACACCCTCTGAGTGGCACAGCCTAAGGGTGCCTACTCTCAACCTTGGCTACTGCTGCTGTGTGCTGTCAAGTCAATTCCAGCTTAGAGCAACCCTAGAGAACAGAGTAGAACCACCTCACTGGGTTTCCCGCACTGAAATCTTTTCAGGAGCAGATCACCAGGTATTTTCTCCTGAGGAGCAATGAGCGGATTAGAACCACTGACCTTTTGTTAGTAGTCAAGTGTTTCTGTTTCTTAGAGACACCCGCTTGTGGTATTTCTGTTATGGTCACACTAAATAGCTAAGACAGATCCCAATTCCATATCAAGATCACTGTAGATGGGAATGGGGTTTGAGAGGCTGGCAATTATTTTCTCTAGGGTAGTGGTTCTCAAACTTTCATGTGTATTATAGTAACCTGGAAGGCTCGTGACACAGAGATCCTTGGGAGAGAGGTCAAGTGTGGGCCTGGTAATTTGCATTACCTGCAAATTTGCAGATACTGCTGCTGGTGGTCTCAGACCCCTTTGAGGACCCCTGCTTCTAGATCTGAAGGAAGTCACAGCCCAGATAAGGAGCATTCAGAAAATATCCAGACAGTCTGTATGGTTGGTTCCACTCAAATAAGGCTCAGATAAGATCAAGTACCAGCAACCTTCTAATGACAGGACCAAAGACAATAAAAGCAACAGCAGCAGCCACAGTAGCCATGGTGACAGCATCAGCAGTGGAGTTTTCAACGCACCCTTATGCCCCTTATCTCTTTTGGTCCTCGCTGTCATGGTATCATTGAGAAAAGTGAGGCCCCATGTTGACCTGTTAAGCTGTGGTGGAGCTGGGACTCTGGCTGAGGTCTCCTGAGTGTCCCATGCAGAGACTGGTAACAGGGAGATAAATCTAGGTTGGGCAGACAGGCATTTTCCAGCATCTGTGGATTGCTACCTGTGTCATGTGGGACAGGTAAGCTTCTCTGTGCTTCAATTCCCACACTTGAAAAGTAGTGATACTGACACTATCCTCGTGAGGTTGTTGTAAGGTGCACCTGGTAGCCTGTGGGAAACGTCCTGACTCGCAGGGTGGACGCCGTGAGTACTCAGTGACCCTGGTTCCCTTACCGCCCCCTACTGGTCAAGGTTCTGTTTTTCATGAGTTAAGTTCCAGGAGGAAGTCAAGGTTATGCATTTTTCCAATGGTGAGAGAAAACATCCAGAAGATTCGCAGGTTCAAAACCTTTCTTATCTTGAGCCACTCACCAGATGTATATCCCCTGTTCATCTCCAGAAAGGCAGAGGCACACCCTGGACTCTTATTTTTTACAGATCCTCCCTGATGAAATGTGCTTCTACTGAAGGAAAGGCTCAGGCTTGCCCCACACCGGATGTGTCCCCAGTATTTGATTCTGTCACTCCTCTCAGAGGGCTCAGGAGCAGGCACTGTCCCTCACCCCCCACCCCCCGCACACCCCCATCAGTTCACACCAGGGCCTTACATGAGTGGGTAGAATTCATGGAGGTGACACCTGGACCTCGCTCCCGGGGTCTTCGGGGCCAGTCTGTAGTGACAAACAGGAATTTATCGGCATAGCATTGTGGTTAAGTGCTGCGTCTGCTAACCAAAATGCCAGTAGTTCAAATCCACCAGGTGCTCTTTGGAAACTCTATGCGGCAGTTCGACTCCGTCCTAGAGGGTCGCTGTGAGTTGGAATCGACTCGACAGCAGCAGGTTTACGGACATCGGGTCATTTAATTCCGTCTTCTTTTTGTCTGTGATGAGAAACACTGGGGCAGAGAAACCACAAAGGCAGTAAAAACAGCTTCTCTAGTCAAAAATGTCGGGAAATGGCCACCAAGCAAAGCTAACTCGGTGTCTTAATGCGTAACTTCCCACAGCCTTTACGTATTAGGAATCCTTGCGTTACATTAATTCAAGGGACATACTACACAATTCCTCACTCTCCCTGTGGATTCTGACCGATGAAACATCAAATGCTTTGAACTACTAACGTTTTGGTTAGCACTTAAGTTTCGGAAGTGCTTGGGTGAAATCCCTGACCGTAACACAAACACTGTTTACACATCTACAGCGCACAAAAAGTGAAGAAGAAAACCTAAGCCTTGATCTCTGCCGTCAAGGCTCTATCCAGTGCTGGTTTTGCTGCCACCTAGCCGTGGCAGACAGCACTACATCCCACCGCTCTGAGCGTCATTTTCCCATCACCTGGTCCAGCTGTGCTTCTAATGCAAGGAAGGGCTGGAACCTTGAGGCTAAGGGTTGGATAGGGTGATGGGTGGAACTTCCCTAGGCATAGCTTCGACAGAAGATTCTCCGGCTTGATGCTGGGTTTTAAACAAACAGACAAACAAGTAAAACCTGTTGCCACTGAATCGATTCTGACTCATACTGAACCTATGGGACAGAGAAGAACTGCCCTGTAGGGTTTCCAGGGAGCACCTGATAGATTTGAACTGCCAACCCTTTGATTAGCAGCTGAGCTCCCAACCACTGCCCCGCCAGGGTTCCTTGGGGTTCCTAGAGGCTGGGAAATGACAGTAGCTGCTGCCTGCCCTCCCAGTGTCTGCTCCCCACCGCCAAAGGGACAGTAGGAGCCTGGTGACGACCACATGTCATGTTCCAGGAGCAGGGCTACTTCCAAAATGTCCTTTCCGTTGTCCCTTGGAGATATGACTTGTAGCCTAGGGACATGACTTGTAGTTTTGGAATGCTGGCCACTGTGTGCCATTTCAAGGATCAAAGGTATATAGCCTCTGGCATTTTACAGGCCTGTCCCCCACACACTATACACTGGACAAACACTTGGGTCAAAGGCTTCCTGAGCCAACACCCAAATGCCTGCCTGCTCTAACACCCCTAGCACCTCTGTGCCCAGAGCATTTTTCTAACCCAGCCTCAGAAAGTCCCTTCCACAGGTGGGTCTTCTCCTCTGTCTGGGCAGGCTGCTCAGGAAGAGATGGACTCGGAGAATTCAAATACACCCAGTTAGTGAGTCGAGACTTCAAACTCCCAAACTTCAGGCACAGTGATCCATTTATCCAGCACCTGACACACCTATGTTGAAGCTTCATCTTCTCCTAGGTCTTGTCTTGTCTGATTCATTTACCCAAGAAGTTCTTCAAGCTCCTTTACTCTGCAAGGTGTCAACTGAGAGGGACCAGGTCTGGGCACAGCGTCTGACAAGGTCTCTCCCAGGAATTCCTCTGGATACCCATGTGAACTTTTACAAGACTCTTACCCTCTGAGAAGCCCTGTGGTTCACCTTTTTCCCAGCCTTTAGTGGCCATCTTCACGTCTGAATTCTTCTCCAGAAAGGACGTGTTCAAGGAGTGTAAGACGAAGCCCAAGATCTGAACAGACACAAAAGGCATCAACGATTGTATCCTCTGGCCCCAGGTCACTTGTGGCGTCCCTAGTGGGAACAGACAGCAGTCTTGCCCACTGTCTAGAAGCCTTCACCACTTCCAGCCAGGCCTTACAGGCTGCCTTACAGGCCTGATCCAAGCTGTTTTTTCTCTGATTTTTTTGCCTTTCCTAGTAAAGACTTCCAAACTGTTTGTCACAATACTATTAGGATTATATGATTTGTTTTAGTGAATCTTGACAACAATTTATAAAAATGAAGTCAAACAGAAAAGTTCATGGCTCTGCTTCTGAGTTTGGCAATGTACAGCCCACGGGCTGAATCTGGCCCACTGCCTATTTCTGGGAGTCAAGTGTTTTAGAATACAGTCATCCCTAGTTTTTCCGGTGTGGTTATACTCGAGCCACAACAACAGAGAACAGTATTTGTCACAGAGATTTGTCTGCCTAGCTAAATCTAAAATACTTAGCATCTGGGTTTTTGCAGAAAAACTTTGCCAGCTCCCTCTTGTGATCTATCTTTCTCTAACAAAGGCTGTTTCTTTTGGTGGTGAAAATTGGGCCCTCGAAAGTCCCAGGAGACTCCACTCCTAGGGTCCTGGGGCAGGCAGATTCGTACCGTCACCTTCATTGAGAAAGCTGGAGGAGGATACTCATAACCCCCCTCTGATTCTGCACAAAGCATCTTGGCTTACAGATCACTGCATTAGCTCATGACAACCCAGTGAGGAGGTAGAGACAGAATCATTATTCCCATTTTACAGATGAAAAACCTGACATTAAGAGATTTTTTTCAAGGGTGACATCACTGTTAAAGTTACTGCAGAGCTGAGCATTTTATATGGAACAGCTTAGGAGTAAAACAGAAGGGACTAAATTGTTTTACAAAAGATAAAATGATGAGGAAGGGCTCCCGGGCTTTACCAACAGGACAATGAGTAGCAGAGAGTGACCATCCGAAGTTTTGAGTGATAGGTAGAGCTAAGGATCCTTGCAGCCAGGATGTCTAATATTTGATTTAAATTGTTTGTTATTCACCCGCATCCCCTAAATCTACAAAGCACAACTGCCTTTGCAGTTTTGAGGTATATCAAGGGATGCAGGGAACTGGTGATTGTTGAGAAGAATGAGAATTCGGCAGCCACCTCAAAACAAGAGATGCGTGGTCTAACAGTTAAGTCTGAGAACTTTATTGTTCCAAGCGCTACATACCACATTGCTCAGTATCACTACAGCCACCTTCCAAGTACTCCCCTTGGGAAGCTATGCACTGACGCCGGTGCCTAGTCCAGCCTTTAAAGCAATTTTGGAACTTTTTCTGGAATGTCCATTGCACACAGTGGCACAGTGGCAGGTTGATGAACTTAACCGTATAGCAGCGAGCAAACAAAAAACTGTATTGAAACACTCTCCCTACTCACCTGCTCTGGCCCCCAGTGACTTTTTTCTTGATCCAAAGATAAAAGAAATAGTGAAAGGAAGACATTTGGATGACATTCAAGACATCTAGGGTAATATGACAGCAGCTCTGATGGCCATTCCAGAAAGAGTTCCAAAATTCCTTAGAAGTGTGGACTAGACACTGCTGTCAGTGCCTAGCTTCCCAAGGGGAGTACTTCGAAGGTGACCATAGTGATATTCAGCAGTGAGGTATGTAGCACTTTTTCTAGGATAAGTTCACAAACTTAATGGGCAGTCTACATGTGTGAAGATACCGGTAGGGCTGCTAGAGAACAGAAGGAAAACCATGGGCCACAGCACCTGGAGTTAACCCTGTGAGCTATTTACAGAATTCGCCACCTATTTAAGATAAATGGAGGCAGTGATAGTTAGTGGTAGAATTCTTGCCCTCCATGCAGGAGACCTGGGTTCAATTCCCAGCCAATGCACGCCATGAACAACTACCACCCATCTCTCAGTGAAGGCTTGCATTTTGTTACGATGCTGATGGGGTTTCAGCAAAGCCTCCAGACTAAGACTAAGAATAAAGGCTTGGTGATCTACTTCTGAAATTCATCCAGTGAAAACTCTGTGGATCTCAACAGGCCCATCTTCTTGTGCATAAGGGTCTTTGTGAGTCAAACACTGACTCGACGGCAATGGAAAAGAACAAATCAAATAAATGCAGGTGGCTTCCACAAATCTTTTTTAAAATATTTTTTTTAAAAAAAGGTAAATTCAGACATGTGAGATTATCTGTTTCTACCTAAGAATGGTCAAAGTATTCGGTTACAAAATTTATATTTTAAAAGATTAGTCCTTTCTGGACTCTTAAATCAGTCTTCCTAACCTTCGGGAATGATGCTAGCATTTATCAGTGTCTGCAAATGTTCTCAACCTTCTAGTAATTCACTGTGTATGGGAGAAGCCCTTCTGAGAAGCAGCGAGATGCTGCTGGAAATGATAGCAAGGGGCCTGGGCAGGTCTCAGGAATGACACCTACAAATTCAGGCAATCCGTAGAGGGACATGACTCTAGGTGGCGAAAAAGAAAGGCAGGTGGCCAGAGGCCACCCTACACCCCTCTCTATTTCAGTTGGCCTCTTAAACTGAAAGTCAAGAACCACCTACCTGAACCAGAGGTCCCTGTAGCCTGTGTGTCTGTCTTGGGATCCTGGAGCTTTGTTGGCCTTCTGCCTTTATAGTCCGTGATCTGAAAGGCCAGGTCTGTTACTCATTTGGAATAATCAGTTGGGAGTATATATGCAAATATAATCGGCATTCATTCCTCAAGCCACTCATGTTATCTGAGGTTATCAGTCATCACTCAGACCTGCTGTTCTTCCACACCAAGGGTATAAACAAGTTCCTGCAGAACAGTGTCACTCTACTGAGGATGTTGCCCACCCACACCTCTTGTTTCAAGGTGCCTGAGATAGATTGTGTGGCTAACAGACCAGCCTGACGGCAAAGTGTAGGAAACAGACACAAGTGAAAGGAAAACAAGACCACAATCTGAGCCACAGTGGGACAGTGGCAATTCAGAGGTAAATCCACATAACCAATTAAGACAATAGCTTCTACAACAACAGTATAGGAACAATGACCATCCAAAGAGTGATCTGAGACACTCTCATTATGCTAGATCTGGGCTAAGTACATTTCTTTCTTTGTCTCACCTAATCCTTTAATACCCGTTGCTATGGAGTCAATACTGACTCAGTGGGAAATCCTGGTGGTGTAGTGGTTAAGTGCTACTACAGTTGCTAACCAAAAAGTCAGCAGTTCAAATCCACCAGGCGTTCACTGGAAACTCTAGGGGGCAGCTCTACTCTATCTTATAGGGCCACTATGAATCAGAATCAACTCAACAGCAGTGGGGTGTGTGTGTGTGTATTTAATCCTTTAATGAACCAGTGGGTAGCTACTCTTCTCCCAGCTTTTCAGACAAAGTACAGAGCAGTTCCGAAAGGTCAAACAATTTACGCCGGATCATATACCTAGTTACAGCAAGACAGGACAGTAACTTAGATCTTCCTCAGCATTTTGCAGCTCCATCTCTTCAGTGTAATTAAAAAATGGGTTCTCAACTTTTAGTCTTTTCCATGTACACACATACATCACATCAAATATAGCATTACGTTTGATAAATTATTTTGTAACATGTCTTTCCTATTAAGCATTATATATTGTCTTTTCTACCCAATAATGTATCTTAAACGTAAACTTATTTCATCAATACTTCTCTAAATGATTTTTTTATGGCTGCAAGGTATGTCTAAAGATATGTGATTATTATTCCTTTGCTGACTGGAATAAAAACTCCATTAAATAGGAAACTGAATTAAAACTCTATTAAATAGGAAAGACATAGTGGCATAGTGGTTAAGTGCTACATCTGCTAACCAAACAGTCGGAGTCTGAATCCACCAGGTGATCCCTGGAAACTCTATGGGGCAGTTCTACTCTATGCTATAGGGTCGTTATGAGTCGGAACCAATTTGATAGCACTGGGTTTGGTTTTCAGTTTTGTTATCTTAGTTTGGAGATTTTCTTGATAAACCTCTTGAGATGGGGATGAGAAGCAAAGGAAGAGACAAAGTAAAAATGACAATAAACTGTCTTTCTAAGAAGGGCTGGGGGAACTGCAGACTCTTCTGTTGTGCTGAGTTGTGGAATGAACGAAAATTCGAGGCTGAGGGCAGCACTGCCTGGCTGGCCAGGATTGGGAAGACGGAGACCAGTGGAGAGGTGCTGTGTTGGGGTGGATGCAGAAAAGACTTGTACGGGGAGTGAGTGGCTCCAAAGTGGGGAAGGGAAAGGAGAGAGAAAAATTATGTCTACAATGGGGTTGCTATGGAGTGTTGTATAGAGCATTCAACATCAACTGTCTCCCCTGTTGCCCCATACAAAATCTCAGCAAATGAAGTAATGCTCGCCAATACTGTTGCACAAGAGAAGGCTGTTTATTTTCTTTTTTATGTGCGTGTGGGAGGCTGAGGAAGAAGATAGACAGTGAACTTGTGTGTTGCATATTGGCGAACCATAATTTAACTCATTGCCAGTGTTCAACATTTGGGATATTTGATTGTATATTGTTACACTACATGGACAATGAACAAAGAAGACAGAAGAGGAATTGATGCCTTTGAATTGTGGTGCTGGAGAAGAATGTTGAATGTACTATGGACCGCCAAAAGAACAAACAGCTCTGTTCTGGAAGAAGTACAACCAGGGTTCTCCTTGGAAACAAAGGTGGCAAGACTGGGTCTTACATACTTTGGATATGTTGTCAGGAGGTATCAGTCCCTTGAGAAGGACATCATGCTTGGTAGAGTGGAGGGTCAGAGTATGACTGTGGACATGGCAGAAGACCAGGCAGTGTTTATAGGGTCGCTATGAGTCAGAACTGACTCAACAGCACCTAACAACAGCAACAGATGATTCAAGGGCTTCAGAACACCTCTATTTACCTCAACACCCAAACTTCTATGCTTCTGCTGTCATATTTTAATTCCATGTAGTTTTGAAACCTTATGGAGTCACTATGAATCAAAATAAACTCAAAAGCAATGGTTTTTTCTTTCTTTTTTTAGTATATTATTGATATTATTTCATAGTACAGTGTTCACTTCCACTTGTCTAGATATTTAGAGGAAACCCTGGTGGCATAGTGGTTAAGTGCTACAGCTGCTAGCCAAAAGGTCAGCTGTTCAAATCCCTCAGGTGCTCCTTGGAAACTCTATGTGGCAGTTCTGCTCTGTTCTATAGGGTCACTATGAGTTGGAATCAACTTAACAGCACTGAGTTTGTTCTTTTTGTACATATATATATATATTGGTTTAAATATTTAGCATTTTCTTTGCTCTTCATTTCCTCTTCTATCTAAGATCAATTTCCTTATACCTGAAATGTACACTTCAAAATTATGATGTCCAGTGTGGTAGCCACCAGCTACCACATTGGGAGGGAAACCATCAGTGCCTCAGAAGCACAGAGAGCCATGGTGTCTTTCTCCCACCACCAACGCCTCAGTCCCATGACATCTAAAAAGTCAGATTCCTAACATAATGAAACAAAGTGTTCATGAAAGTTTTATTTACAAGAGAAAGCACTGAACATGCCAAGGCATTCCACAACTCCGAGTTCCTTTCCTAGAAACCTGAGAGGATATGCTGAGTCCTTAGACAGCCCAGGGGCATTGCCTGGCCTCTGTCTACCCTCAAAATAATGGTCATTCCCACCCCTGTCTTCATACAGAGGAAAAACTAAGACTCCTTATTCTTCTTCCTTCCTGTACCTGTGAACGGTACTCAGTCTGAGATCGTCCTAAAAGAAAAATTACTTATTTGGTCACATTAAAACCTTTCCAGTTAATCTAGAAATTGAGCCTCTCCACTCATGGATAGAATCAGCTCCTCTCTGACTGGTGATCTCATGCAGAGAAATCTCAGTTGATCAAGCTATGGTTTTAACACATGGTTTACAGCATAAACTAATTATTGCTTAGTAGATGTGGTGTGTTTACAGAATCTGTCAAAATCCACCAAGGAGTTCAAAGAGTGAAAGAATAATTAAAGAAGGTTTTAACAGTATTAAAACTGGGAACAGGCAAAGGGCAGAGAAATGATTTCAAATTCTGGCTTCTCCTCTTCCAGTTCTCTGCACGTACACACCTCAATTTTTCTTATTCAAATTCCTTCTGTTGTGAAATGAGATAATATTGGCCTCTCTGGGCCACTGTGAGAATCAGAGGTCCAACACATAACATAGGACCTTCAGCATGGTGGACAGTCCATAGGTGGCACTTCTGATGATGATGGTGATGGCGATGGTGCTGTGACAATGTTGTGACAATGACAATAGTGATGATGGTGGCAATAACTATGGTGACAATGATGAGACAGAGGAGGATGTTGACATTGACAATGGTGATGATAACAGTGGCAACAATGATAATAACAGCAATAATGATAACGATGGTGGCAATGATGACTTCTCATCAACAGGGATTCTGACTCACTCCGTTTGGAGTGAGGTTCCCTGGTGGTTTAAGTGGCCAAGTGCTACATCTACTAACCCAAAGTTCGGCAGTTCAGATTCACCAGGCACTCCTTGGAAACTCTATAGAGTAGTTTTACTCTGCCCTACAGGGTCATTATGAGTTAGAATCAACTCGATGACACTGGATTTGGTTGTGTTTAGGTTTTCAGTACATTTTTTTAAGCTCCCCAATGATTCCAGTGTACAGCCAATGCCCTAAAACAGCTGTTTTCAAACTCCTTGTTCTCTGGACTCCCTTATACTCTTGAAAATTATTGAAGACTTTAAGATCATCTTTAAACCTTAAACCAAAAATAACTCCTGAGGCTTTATAACCAAACCGTAGCTTAGCTTTACTAAAAAATAAAAAAATTAAAAGTCTGCCTTGAGTCTTATGTTTTTAAAAGCTATCTCTATGGGATCAAAGAGACAACAGAAACTCAGAACCGTAGACAGGCATCTTGCAGGGGTAAGTTTATGTTAACAGGAGAGAAACAAGTCAGAAAGTCAGGGTGAGAATCCGAAGAATGTAATCAATGTCACTAACTGCACATGTAGAAACAGTTTCATTGGTGTATGTCTTGCTGTTATAGTCTCAACAACAACCAAATAATTTTAAAAATTAGAAAAAGAATAAAAGTTGTTGAAGACCCCAAGGAACTTTTGTTTTAAAATACAAACACACACACATACACTTTTCGTTAGACATCTGAGCAATAGTGTCATGATGTTACATGTCATACAGCCTCTGGAAAACTCTACTACCAAAAAAAAATGAGAATGAAAAAGGTGAATGATGTTCTCTGTTATTAGGAAAGTCGTTTTGATTTTATGGACTTCTTGACGCTACCTTTGAGTCTGTTTCCTGTACCAAGGTATTTCCCTCTGCATTTCTCTTCTTCAACACCATGTGTATGCACACACACACGCCCGTGCACACACTCATGAAGATCTGCCAGCCTCCCTCCCTCACACCTCTACCACACCTAGAGAAAGAACCACGCCCAGTGGGTCTCAGACAATGCACATCCCATGTAACCTGATGGATTAAATGATCGTTAGGAAAGGACAAAGTCTCAGCTCTGATTATCTAAAGCAAAAGATGAAAGATTTGCAAAGTAAATTAATGAGGTGAACCAGATTGCCAGAGCTGCATGAAAACAAATGAACCAGTTTTTATGCACACTCGGCCCCTTAGGAAGTAGGCAAGACACTGAATACAAATAATGATTTGATAGATCTCATTATTTTCACGACTGGCAAAGACACGACAGCTTCTGAATATCCAGTTTCAGTATCAAATATTTCACATTTGTCACACTTGAGAAAACTTAGTTCCCTAGACAAGTTAATTTGCCCCATAGCTGTGTTATTGTATAATATGAATTTATTCTCAACACTGTAAGTCATGAGATTTCATATAAAAGTCTGGATTGTAGGCTGTTTTTGAAAAAGAGAAAACTAAGAAAATAGCGGGGAGCATTGTATTTCACAGATGAAGCCTGGGTATCATTTCTTATTCCAATCAACTTCCCTCAATTTGATTACCTGCCATGCTCATCAGGTACTGTATTTCATGTAATATCCATTGATATGTATTTCTGGAGGTAACACAAATGCCTTCGTTTAAAATATTTATGAACTCAAAGACATCTTCATAAGTCATGTTAGTAAGACTAGACTGTCTCCATTTTTTAAAAGTCAGTCTTACAATGATCTCTACTATCCAGAACCTACCCTTGTATCTGACCAAAAGCCAAACCCAGTGCCATTGAGTCAATGTCGACTCATAGCGACCCTACAAGATGCAGCAGAACTGTCCCGCACAGCTTCCAAGGAGAGCCTGGCGGATTTGAACTGCCGACCTTTTGATTAGCAGCTGTAGCACCTAACCACTATGCTGCCAGGTTTTCCCTGATGTCTGAAGGGGAATGAAAAATGCCTCTAAGAAGCTCAGAGAGTACAGACAAAATTCACACAATTTCCTGTAAGAATAGGCATTGCGCTTGGCCAATTTACCTCTGTTTTACGCACAGTTCTGAAGGGCTTTTTAAATTATGCTTTCCAATCAAACGGAGAAAGTAACTAGGAACAGAATTTTTTTGTGTGTGCTGTGGACATAAGGAGGAATCCCACTTCTCCTTCCAAAAACTATTTAAAAACTCGTATTTAAGAAATTTTAAAATTAAAGCTTAAATGGTGAAAGACTAAACGTTTTTCCTCTAAACTCAGGAGCGAAACTCCTATATCAATTCTTACTACTGCCATACAACATCTAGCTGGAAGTTTGAGTCACCACAAGAAGGCAAGAAGGGAGAATAAAAGACACACAGAATGAAAAGTGGGAAATAAAGCTCTGTTTGTAGACAACATGTTTGTCTGTGTAGAAAATCACAAGAAATCTACCAAAAAAAAAAAAAATCCCCCCAAAACAAAATAAAAACCTCGTAGACCTCTTAAGTGAGTTCAGTCAGGTCATCATAAGATACAAAAATAAAGATCAACACACAAAAATCAATTATGTTTCTATATATTGACAATGGAATGGCGGAAACCAAAATGAAAAACACAACACCAGTTATAACTTCTCCAAAGAACATAAAATGCTTAGGTACAAAGAAACCATACACAAGATCTTTATGATGAAAATGACACACACTGGTGAAAGACACCCACAAGCCCTAACCACTTGGAGAGACACAATGTGTTCGTAAGTTAGAAGACTCATTAAAGATGTCAGTTCTCTGCAAACTGACCCGTAGGTATAGTGCAATTCCTGTGAAACTCTCAGCAAGTTTTTTATATATATATATATATAAACAAACTTATTCTAAAATTTGCAGGGAAAGAGAAAGGTCCTGTTTTTAGTTGCTGGTAAGCAAGCCCCAACTCATGGCAACCTTGTGGATAATAGACCAAACATTGCTCAGTCCTGTTCCAGAAGAATCAAAATGCTTTTGAAAAAAGTAGAACAAAGTGGGAGTAAAAGTTCTTCCCAGTGTCATGGCTTGCTATTGCTGTTCTTAGTTGCTATGGAGTCGATTCTAACTTATGACAACCCCACTAGTCCCAGAAAACTAATTACAGATAGGTTCTGGCCATACTCTCTCTCAAGAGAGAAGGTCAACCATCCTTTTCTCTTTCTACTTCCTGCTCTCAGGTAGCAGGTTCAGAGCCCAGATCCTGCCTTCAAGAAGTGGGCCCAGCCAACCACCACTTTCACATTTCCAGCTGTAACCCAGGTAGCTGGTTCTGTAGTAAACTCAGAATCTAGCTCACTCATTTAGATTCAAGGGGGAGGAAATTTGAGTGAGGCCCATTTCCACCCTTGAGCTGAATGAAAGACCTCTACCCAAAGAAGCCCTAAATCAAGGTGCTATTGAATACTTGTTCCATCGTTTATGAAGGTAGGCCTTCCTTTGGAGTTGAGCTGTTGTAACTTGCACATGTACCTTCTGCTACAGAGAACACAAAAGGAAAGGAGAGATATATGGTAGAATTCAGAAACCAAATCCTACCCTAAACACTTCGCACTAAATAAAGCAGGTAGCCTAGAGTACCAAAAAAAAAAAAAAAATCATGGTCGTAAGTTGAGTCCAACTCATAGCAAGTGATAAAAATACTTCAGCACTTGGCTAATACCCAAAACGTTGTAGCTGAAAGATTGTTGGTTTGAGTCCACTCAGAGACATCTTGGAATAAAGCTCTGGTCACCCCCAAAACATCCAGAGGCTTCTGCTTCCACAAAAGCCAGTTGCTGTGGCCTTGGTTTTGACTCATTGCAATGTTATGTATGTTAGAGTACAATTGTTCTCCACGGGGCTTTCAACATTGTGATCTTTTGGAAGTAGATCACTAGGGCTTCATTCCAAGATGTCTCTGAGTGGACTCAAGCCAACAATCTTCCAGCTACAACATTTTGGGTATTAGTCAAGTGCTGAAGTATTTTTATCACTCACAGACTACGCTGCTTCCTAAGTATTACTTAATCACACTGCTCTGCGGGTCAGCCCCTCCACCTCCAACGACTGTCCTGAAAGACTTCTCTTCTCCCGGTGGGATTAGAAGTACCTGCTACCATCAGCCCTCAACTGCTTCCCACTCAGACTTCCATCCAGAGGCAAGATGTGCTGCTGGTGTGAGGCCATCTAAAAGCTGCTTGTTGTTACCAGAACCTTAATCTGCTGACTCACCTTTTGGCTTCACTTGGAAAACCAAAAATGCCTTCAGGCCTTTTCCCAACATCAGCCTCTTCATTTCCCTAATCCTTGAGAGTATTTCTCACCTCTCATCAGTAGCTGACCACAAGACTCAAATCCAGTGTAAATAAAAATGATTCTGGTAACATTTCCATCATGTTTCTAAATTATTATTTTACAAATCTGTTCAGAAAAACAACTAATGGATGTTCCTAACTTTCCAAGAAATGCTAAACTTCCAAGACAGCACCATGATCTGGCGATTCTTGTGAAAATGGCTACCAGGAACAGGTAATACAGCAAGTTAAGAAAAAAAGTTAACAGTGATTACTTTGAAGAATGAATCAGTAGTTAGGATTTTCTTCTGCTTTTCCATTTCTTGGGATTATTCTGATAACCAGGACTCTTTATAATCAGCACCTGTCCGACATACAGCAGTAACTAGCTGGTGCATAAGGTTAAGCATTTGAGCAGTTCTGCTCTGCACACGTGGATTCACTGTGAGTCAGAACTGACTGCACAGCAACCAGTTTCTGGTCCTGAACTAGGGGAGTCATCTCAATGAGAGGTGAAAGGAATTAGACCAGGAATCACGCTCCAGCTGGCAGCAACCAAACAGGACACAGGCCCCTGCCAACTGTCTGGGTGTGGGCGAAATTGAAAGAAGAGATGAACTGCAGGATCCAGGAGAGCCAGCAGGAGGAACGCAGTGTGAGGCTCAGGAGAGCTAAATGAACACTACCACTGCTCCTGCACTGAGATTCTGTGCCCCCAGGGTCTTCCGACAACCTAGCAGAGACTTGCAGAAAACCATATCTAAACCCCACTTGCTGGAGGGGAAAGGGCGTATGGGAGCTCTCAGTGCTTGGCCGCTTGGTCTAGAGTCATCGGAAACCCTAGGGGATCAGTTAGTTCTGCTCTGCACACCTGGAATCACTATGAGTCACAGTTGGCTTGTAGGCTACTGGTCTGGTTTAGGTGCCAAACCGGATGTCAGAGGACAGGAGTAAACCCAGCTGTGGTCCCTGCTCTCAGTTCAAGAAGAGCCAGGCAATGGAGCCAGCCAGTCTGAGCACAGACAGTGGCTCTCTCTGGCTGGACTGAGGGCTGGGTTGGACTTGAGGTAAGGCTGGGCAGGCCAGGCGGAAGGGCCCTGAGCCCTTAAGGCTGGGAGCACGGCTTGCATACTTTTATTTTATAAAGACCTCTTAGATCTCTTTCATGGAGGTGTGAACAACAGATCTGGGCAGAGAAGGGCAGTGCCAGGGGCCAATTAGCTGGCTGAGCCGCGAGCCAAGGCAAAGGAGAAACCTGCACGCTGGGACAGGCATGGGGCAGGGGCATGGGAAGAATCAGGTGCCTTTCTGAGCCTTGAAGGAGGTGGAAGGAAAGCAGCTAATACAGGTCCTTCCTTACACCTAGACTGCAACAAGCCATCAGCTCTCAGACAAAAGAGTAGGGGGGGAAAAAATCAAGATGGTAATGGGGTTGAAGGCAAATTCTAGCGGAGTTTCTCGTTAGGAGGCGAGAGTACGACACTAGTAGTATCACGAAACATGTAAACACACATTGACACAGTGCTTACCGAGTGAGCTGACTTAGAAATCAAACCAAAAAAAACAAACTCACTGCCATTGAGTCATGCCAAACTCATAGCAACCCATAGAGGTCAGAGTAGAACTGCCCCATAGAGTTTCCAAGGAGCACCTGGCGGATTTGAACTGCCAACCTTTTGGTTAGGAGATGTAGCACTTAACCCACTACGCCACCAGGTTTCCTACTTAGAAATAATTAGCCATTTTTATTTTTATTTTTTGAAGTTTATGTTTTTTGTGGGTTTTTTTGGTTTTTTTAATTTCTTTTATTATGACTGAGTGAAAATGTACATTCCCCTATAAATTTACATGACCACCTATATGCAGCTTCCACTGCTCTCCCTGCCCGGTTGACAGCACACTATTCCTACTTAGGAACAATTAGCCATTTTAACTTTAGTGGATCCTCTTTTTTGGCTGAATTGTTAAAATACAGAAGAAAAAACAAGCAAAGGAATTGGCAGAAGGGCAGAAATAAGCCCCAAAACTCCCTTAGTGTTAAAAATATGACTAGTTGTCCCAGAGCTGACTCATGGCAACCCCATTTGTCGCAGAATATGGTTTTCCTGGCTGTCATCTTAGGGAAGCAGATGGCCAGGTCTTGCCCACGGACCCACAGAGTGAGTTCAAACCACCAACTTTCAGATTAGCAGCCCACCACAAACCCCTTGCTCCCGCCCACCCACCCCCCTGGGCCCCAGGCTTCCCAGAAGTTTTAGATGCATGGAATGTTTTCCTTGAGTCTCTATTGCAAATACAAGCAGCAGCCTTGCCCAGGTGAAATATGCCAAAGTTTTACAGATCCTCACACTGCAGCAGACTCCCTGAAATTTGCAAACCAAACTCAAATACTTAAATGACTAACACTCATACACATGCTAATCAGGACAGAGAAAGGAATGTAGTCCAACTTTTCAGATTAGATTCTGAGTATACAGAATGAATAAATATGGTGAAATGATAATGTCTCCTGATTTTAAACAACACAGCATCCCCTTATCCTGTTCAAATGACTGCTTCTTGGTTTATATATAAAACCAAGCAACCACTCCCATGAGTCGATTCTGACTCACAGTGACTCTATAGAACAGAGTAGAACTGTTCCATAGAGTTTCCAAGGAACACCTGGTGGATTCGAACTGCAACCTTTGTTGGTTAGCAGTCGTAGCAGTTAACCACCATGCCACCATGCAATGAAGATGCACTGATAAGTATCGGTGATTGGAATTCAAAAGTTGGAAACAAAGATGAAAGATGTGGTAGTGTAGTGGTCTATGTATTGGTTCTGGAATTCCCAGTCTTCACAAATGTTAGCCGTAATTTGTTATGATCCACAAGTCGAATGCTTTCGCATAGCAATAAAAACATCTTTCTGCTATTCCCTGCTTTCAGCAAGGATCCATCTGACATCAATAATGACATCCCTGGTTCTACATCGTATTGTGAATCTGGCTTGAATTTCCAGCAGTTCTCTGATTATCAAAGACCTGCTGCAATCACTTTTGAATAATCTTTGACAAAATTTTACTTACATGTGATATTAATTTCTGTATTCTGTAAGATCATCTTTCTTTGGAATAGACACAAATATGGATCTCTTCCAGTCAGTTGGCCAGGTGACTCTTTTCCACATTTCTTGGCGTAGACAAGTGAGCATCTCCGATGCTGAATTCATTGCTTGAAACATCTCAGTTTGTTGTCCAACAATTCTTGGAGGCTTGTTTCTCACCAGATGTCTTCAGTGAAGCCTAGACTTCTTTCTTCAATACTGCGGTTCTTCATCATGGTCTGCCTCCTGAAATGGTTGAACATGGGCCAATTCTTTAGGTACAGTGGCTTTATGTATTTCTTCCATCTTCTTTCAATGCTTCCTATGTTGTCCAATATTTTTGGCCATGGAATCCTTCAAAATCGCAACTTGAGGATTGAATGTTTTCTTCATTTTTTTCAGCGTTAGAAATTCCAAGGGTGTGCCTCCCTCCTGGTGTCCTAACTCGAGGTCTTTACCCATTTCTTTATAATACTTTACTTCATCGTCTTAAGCCATCTTTTGAAATCTTCTGTTCAGGTCTTTCGCTTCATCACTTCTTCCATTCCCTTTAGCTACTCTACGTTCAAAAGCAAGTTTCAGAGTCTCTTCTGACATCCATTTTGGTTTTTCCTTCTTTCTTGTCTTTTCAGCAACCTTTCGCTTTCTTCATATATGGTGTCTGTGATGTTGTTTCACTCCTCCAGTCTTCTGTCACTGATGTTCGATGAGTCAAATATATTCTTGAGGTGGTCTCCAGATTCAGGTGGGATGTACTTTGGCTCTGGTGAACTCATTTTAATTGTCTGCAGCTTAAACTTGACTTACATAAAAGCAATAGATGTTCTGTTCCACATCAGCTCCTGGCTTCGTTCCGACTGGTTATGCTGAGGTTTCCGTTGTCTCTTTCCACAGATGTAGTTGATTTTACTCCTGTCCAACAGGCGAGGTCTATATGTATAAAAAAATACAAATCTATTGCCATCAAGTGGATTCTGACTCATAGTAACCCTATAGACAGGGTAAAACTGCCCTGTAGAGTTTCCAAGGGGTGCCTGGAGGATTTGAGCTGCCAACCTTCTGGATAACAGGCATAGTGCTTAACCACTAAGCCACCACGGTTTTCTCTATGTGCATAATCACCATTTATGTTGTTAAAAATGTTATTTGCAACAAATAAGCCATCAGTCTCAGAAAATGTTATGATGGTATTTCCAATGTCATTTGTATCACCTAAGTCATAGTTCCCAACTACGAATCCTTCATCTTTGTTTCCAACTTTTGAATTCCAATCATCAATAATTATCGATGCCTCTTGACTGCATGGCTTACCAATTTCAGACTACAGAAATTAGTAAAAGTCTTCAAATTCAATTTCTTCACCTTTGGTATTAGTGGTTACTGTGTAAGTTTGTGTAACAGTCATTTTAACTGATTTTCCTTGTAGGCAGATGAACATAATTGTATTACTGACAGCATTGCACTTCAGAATAATCTTGAAATGTTCTTTTTGATGTTAACTGTGATGCCATTCCTCTTCAGTTTGTTATTGCTGGCCAATATCAGTCCATTTTAACTCACTAATGACTAGGATATTGATCTTTATGCATTCCATTTCATTTTTGACAACTTCCAATTTTCCTAAATTCCTACTTCATACATATATGTTATGATTATCGGTGGTTGTCTGCAGCTATTTCTTCTCATTTTGAGTCATGTTACATCAGCCAATGAAGGTCCTGAAAACTTAACTCCACCCACATGCCACATCAGCAAATGAAGGTCCTGTAAGCTTGACTCCATCTGAGTCATTAAGGTCAACTCTATTTCGAGGAGGCAGCTCTTCACCAATCATATTCTGAATGCCTTTCAGCACTGTATCAGATAATGCTTCTTTATTGTTCACGTTTTCATTGGACAATTTTTCAGAAGTAGACCTCCAAGTCCTTCTTTCTAGTCTCTCTTAGTCTGGAAGCTCTGCTGAAACTTGTCTACCATGGGTGACTCTGCTGGTATTTGAATTACCAGTGTGGGAAATGCTGTCGGCACCCTGGATACTGTCGGTCCCTCTTGGCAACTGGCTGGTGGGTACAGACTCCTGACTGGGAACCCCAGTGACTGGGGCAGACTGTCTTATCCCTTTCATAATCAATAGGTTATCACCAAGATCTGTCTACCAACAAATGTCTAAGAAGTGCAATCAGTACCAAGTTAGCAAGGGCAAGGCTTTACTATCCAATTTTGCAAAAATCAGGCACACAAACCCACAAAGGAAGCAGGCCAGAGCATGTGAAAACACAATTTCTTACAAGTCTTTTGTCTCCTAACTCATGAGTCCCTCCCCCGGTTCCCCTTTGGCTAGTACTATGGAGGTAATCAGTCTCTCCTGGACACTGCATAAGTCCTCCCTTTTAAGGTTGCATTCCCAAAAAAGATCCCTCCCTCTTTATCCTTACCCCCTACTTCATTCTGTTTGCTCACACATTACTCAGGTACATAGGCTTTGTGTTCTGGGTCAGCTAGCATAACTTCTTACCCTAGCCATCGTTTCCCTTATTTCGAAGATGGACCATTTTGAAATTTATTTCTCACAAGTTCCCCCTTTTTGTTTTTATACTTGTTGGTCTCACCTTCATTGATGCCTTTCAAACTTTTCTAGTGTCTGTTGACTTTCTTCCTCGTAGAGGGTGTCACTTGTGTGGATTTCTAATAATTGTGTCATGGATTGAATTGTGTCCCCCACCAAAATAGGTGTAGCCATGTGGCTGGGCCATGACTGCCAGTATCTTGTGACTGTCCTCCATTTTGTGGTTTTTCCTATGCTGATGGTTAAAGGATTAGGGTGTGGCTATAAATCTTTTTATAAGGTCACCTCCCTGCTCCACTGTAAAGGGAGTTTCCCTGGAGTATGGCTTGCCCAACCCTTAATCCTTTCATCCTGAGAGATAAAAGGAAAGAGAAGCAAGCAGAGATTTGGGAACCTCACACCACCAAGAAAGCAGCACCAGGAGAAGAGTGGGTCCATTAGACCCGAGATTCCTGCACCAAGATGCTCCCTAGACAAAGACTGATGCCATACCAGACTTTCCTCCACAAGGGGGAAAGCCTTCCCCTGGAGTGGACACCCCGAATATGGACTTGTAGCCTACTGGAGTGTGTAATAATAAACCTTCCTTTGTTAAAGCCATCCACTCTGTGATATTTCTGTTAGAGTGGCCCTAGGTGACTAAAACAAGGTGCAAGCTGATTTCTGGGCATGTCATGGGGGATCTGTTTACTGATGGCCATTTCAGTTAGTCTTTGGACTAACCCTCAGACACAAGGTGTAACACAACATCCAACAGCTGTCAAAACTCCTGCTACTATGATGAGAAAGGCCAGGATGGAGGCAGCCATATTTTTCCATTTACCAAACTACCTTTCTATGTGATACAGTCACTGATTCCAGCATTTTCTGCAATTCACTGGCTGCAGTATTTAATCCTTGCAGGGCCTTCATTATGGTTCTGTCAGGTGTTGTGTTGTTAGGAATGGAAGTACAGCACTTGCCTCCCAACATTACACATACCCCTCCCTTCTCTGCCAGTATCATGTTCAATGCTATTCTGTTTTCCCAGGCCATCCGGCTAGTGGCACCTAATTGGCTAGCTACCCCTTGTGAGGCACCCCTCGTGTAGTTTATTATCCTTTGTTGGTTGTAGTAGATGTAGTTAATCCAGTCTACATTTTTGTCTGTTGTAGACTACCAGAAAAGTGTACCTTAAAACCCTGCAGCTATTTGATTTCTAGCCTTAAACTCATTAGGTACCCCCTAGTTACCCCAATGAGGTCTATGTAAATATGTGGATCAAGGGATCCAGGGAGAGATATTCAGGCCTAGGGTCTTCCAACACACACAGGCCTCTCACGGAACACTAGGGTGAAGGGAATTGCCAGCTGGACCAAAGCACGCATCCCAGTCCAAATAGATGGCAGCAAATCTTGGAGGTATTCTGAGGGCCAAATAGTTGCTACTACTAGGCTCACCAGTGACATCTGGACATGGGTGCAAGTTGTCAATTTTCATACAGGCACTGTGAACTCTGCTCCCTGCCTTGAAAGGCAAGAAGTGTGGCTCATCCTCCCTAGAGAGAATGAGGGAACTGCTCTTGGGTCTGGCTTCTGCAACACAGGAAAGAGCAACGACAAGCTGTTACAGGTGTCACTTCCCTGGGCATCTTCGTCTTGGTACAGAGCCAACATGCAGTGTATTCCCATTGGATCTGAGTCCCAAGTGAGGGGATAGGGAACCACCTGTGCCTGTGGTTGACCAGCTGCACAGGCAGAGCAATCACTTTTGCTGAGAGCTTGCACTGAGTATGTGACCCATTCTACCCAAGTGCTCATACTTCCACGCCGTGTCTCTATCTCTGAAGTCTGCCTTAAGTCTTTTACTTCAATTACTTCTACTCTTTTGAGGTCGTTATAAAGTGACTATGTGGTTGTATTCTGTTGTGTAATTGTAATTCTCCTATACATTGTAAATCCTAATCTCTGCCTGTGGTTAATGGAGCAAGATTGGATTATGTTAAAGAGGATTAGGGCAGGACTGTAACACCCTCAGCTCTACAAAGGCTACATCCCTGATTGAAAGTAAGGCAGTTTCCCTGGGGTGTGGCCTGTATCACCTTTTATAAGACATAAATTTAAAGAGAAAGAGAAGTGAGCAGAGAATTGAGACTTCATAAAAACCAAAACCAAACTCAGTGCCATCGAGTGGAGGCTGACTCATAGCAACCCTATACTACCAAGCAAAAGTACAGGGAGCGGGGCATGTCCTTCAGACCGAAGGTCCGTGCACTGACATAGGGAAGCCTGGCATGTCAGGAAGAACCTATTCTAAAGCCAACAGGAAGTGAAAGCCTTCCACCGGAGCAGTGCCCTGAATCTAGACTTGTAGCCCACTGGACTGTGAGAGAATAAACTTTTCTTTATTCAAACCATCCACCTCTGTATTTTGGTTACAGCAGAGCTAGATGACTAAGATGGAAGGGAACTTACTGCTTTTCTTTAATTCTGTATTGTTTGAATTTTGTGAAAAGTTCTGTGGAGAAAAAAAAAAAACTTAGGAAGCTAAGAAGAAAAGTGAGGAGGAGAAAGAGACAGAACTTAGCTTCCTCGGGAGCAACACAGGAAGTCAGGATTCAAATCCGAGCTTTGTAATTGCAAGTACAATTGGGTGACCCAGTTCCCAAGAGGGTGCTCAAAAGGAAGACATTCTTTGTTATCTGTTGTTCATTCCAACTTTGTGCAAAACCATGTTCAAATGCATCTTAGTGAACTCACTATTCTGGAAAACATTGTCATTTCTCAGCTGTTGTTCTTAGGTGCTGTCAGATGGGACATTACCCTGTCAGGAGCCATCCTCACCACCATTGCCACGCTTGAGCCACTGTTGCGGCCACTGTGTCAGTCCATCTCGTTGAGGGTCTTCCGTTTTTCTGTCATCCTCTACTTTACTAAATACGATATCCTTCTCCTAGGACTTGTCCTTCGTAATAACATGTCCAAAGTATGTGAGATCTAGTTTTGCTGTCTGCTTCTATAGAACATTCCGATTGTACTCCTTCCAAAACTGATTTATTCAATCTTCTGATAGTGTGTGATATATTCAGTATTCTTCACCAGTATCACATTTGGAAGGCATCAATTCTTCTTCAGCTTTCCTTATTGATTGTCCAACTCTCATGTACATATAAGGCAATTGAAAACACCTTAGCTTGGGTCAGGCATATCTCAGTCCTCACAGTGACATCTTTGCTTTCTAACATTTGAAGAGGTCTTCTGAAGCAGATTTGCCTAATGCAATGCACTGTTTGATTTCTTGACTGCTGCCTCCACAGGTGTTGATTACGGATTCAAGTAAAATGAAATTATTGACAACTTCAGTCTTCTATTTCTCTATCACGATGCTGTTTATTGGTCCATTTGTGAGCATTTTTGTTTTCTTGATGTTGAGTTGCAATCCATACTGAAGACTGTGGCCTTTGATGTTCATAAGTAAGTTCTTCAAGTTGTCTTCACTTTCAGCGAGCAAGGTTGTGTCATTTGCATGCTGTAAGTTGTTGATGAGTCTCCTTCCAGTCCTGATGCTGCATTCTTCATATAGTCCTGTTTCTCAGATTATTTGCTCAGAAACATTTAATGCTGTGGTTTCTGATCAATTGTTAAGTATTTGTTTCATCTTTACCATTAATGCCTGCTCAGGAACATAGAAAGAGAGCTATCATTCACTTCCTCAACTTCATCAGCCACTTTGGTACAGACTCACATATCTTAATGATATCAGCTAAGTATGTGTGGCCCAAGGCCAACACCTCAGCCCTTCACAGTCCCACCAAGAATGGCTCTTTGAGCATTCTAGAATGTTAGACTCTAGACCCAAAACATCTTCATTTTATCCTCAAAATATAGCCAGCCAAGCCAAGCCAGCCAAGTGCCGTCGAGTCAGATCCGACTCATGGTGACCCTAGGGGCCAGGGTAGAACTGACCCCCAATAAAATCTCATAGCAATCATCTTTTAATACTCACAGACAAGTTCCATCTGAAAGCGTATCCAGTTTTAAAATAGTGTCAGCAAATAAACGCTACTTGTAGAAGCAATGGCTTAACAGGAAGCCAAAACACAAATGCCAGATCTTTTTTATCTTCTATTCAATAGGGTCGCTATGAGTCAGACGCAACTTGACGGCAGAGGGTGGGTTGATTCGTTTAGTCTAGTTTTACAAACATCTGTAACAGATTCTAGGTCCTTGGGTGACATCAACAGTTTGTGCTTGACAAACGTTGACGGTTGAAACCCAGATAGTGGTTCAGCAGAAAATAGGTCTCGCAATCCGCTTCTGCTACCATCACAACCAAGGAAACCCTGTGAAGTAGTTGTACCCCATAATATGTTTTCACCATGAGTTGGAACTGACACTAATGAGAAGAGACTCTGGTAGTCACTGGGTGGTACAAACAGCTAACACACTTGATTGCTGGCCACAGGGTTGAAGCTCAAGTCCACCCAGACATGCTCAGAAGACAGGCCTTGTGGTCTACTTCCTAAAAATCTGCCATTGAAAAAGCTATGGAGCCCAGTTGTGACGCACATGGGATTGCCATGAGTCAGCTCAACCACCGGTTGATGCGCAACGTAGGCTCTTCCCTGCAATGTGGGCATTCTGCCACTGGGTGGCGAGAGAAAGCCTTGGTTGCCCCAGCTAGCGACCAGTTTGGCCACCTGGGCCGCCTCTGACGTGCTGCTGTGAGATTTGCATTTTGGCCTTCTGAAATACAGCTTTCCAGTAACACAGGATCTGTCTGTTAAAGCCTCCAGAATCTGCTTGCTTAATGATGACACGCCTATGTATGCTTAAGAAGAAAACCTCTCCTTGCTGTGTACCTTACCCCATCTTTCTCTGCCCGCTTGTTTAATCTCGTCTTGTATCTCAAAAAACACTAAATCGAGATGCATACTATGTTAATCCCGCCACATCAACATAATAAAAACAGATTATTATTATTTCAGAAAGAAAAAAAGGAATGTAAAGAAACCGGAAGCCTCATCCACTGCTGGTGGGAATGCAAAATGGTACAGCTGCTGTGGAAATCATTTGGTTGTTCCTCAAAAGGCAAAATATAAAATTACCCAAAAATGCCATTCTTAGAACTGAAAACAGGAATTCAAGCAGATTCTTAGATGCAAATATTTGTTGCAGTACTCACAACAGCCAAAAGCTGGAAACTACCCTAGTGTTCACCAACGGATGAAAGATAAACACTACGAAGTGTATACGAGGTCTGACAATTAAGTCTACAAACTTAACGATTCTAAGTGCTACATATCTCTTTCCTGAATATCACTCCTGTCACCTTTGAAGGACTTCCCTGAAGAAGCTATGCACTGATGCCAGGGCCCAGTCTGCCCTTGGAAACAGTTTTGGAACGCTTTCTGGAATGGCTATTGCACACAGCGGCGAGTTTGCAAACTTAATTGTCTAGTTATCTATGAGGGAACTTTTAGCCGGTAAACAAATAACTGTATTGGAGCATCCTTCTTCCTCACCTGACCTGGCTCCCAGGGACTTTCTCCTCTACCCGAAGTTAAATGAAATGTTAAGAGGAAGATATTTGGATGACATTCAGGACATGAAGGGTAGTCCACTGACAGTTCTGATGGCCATTCCACAAAGAGTTCCAAAATTGCTTTGAAGGGTGGACTACGTGCCAAAGCCGGTGCATAGCTTCCCCAGGGAAGTGCTTCAAAGGTGACTGCAGTGCTATTCAGCAATGAGGTACATAGCAGTTTTTCTAGGATGAGTTTGCGAACTTGATTGGCCATCCTCATACATACAATGGAATAATATTCAGCCATAAAAAAGAATGACATTCAGATTCACACTACAACATTCTGTAGTTGTCATTTTGTCAATAATGCCCTTTGATGAACAAAAGTTTTTAATTTTGATGAAGTTCAAGTTATCTTATTTTTTCTTTTGTTACTTGTGAGTTGGTGTCTTATCTAAGAATCCATTGCCAAATTCAAGGTCCCATGTTTTCGTCTAAGAGTTTTATGATTTTAGGTCTTCGTTGTGTGATCCATTTTGCTGACTTGGATTATTCCATTATTCTTGTGATTCTAATTAGGACATATCACCGATGCTCGTTATGTGGTCTATTTTGACACTTCTTGTTATGTATTCTCTCTCCAGGCAGGGGCGGATTACCCAATAGGCAAGGTAAGCACAATGTTCACCTTGCTTACCAACTCATCTGTAGTGAACAAATTCACTTTTTTTCCCACTACATCTAAGATTCTGCATCTAGGTCTGGCTGGCATCTTTCTCTCTCCCAATCCTACAGCATGTTTCTTCAGAATCAAACCCCTTTTTCAAATCCAGGATCCCTGACAGGGATGGATCACTCAGTAAGCAAAGTGAACACAAGCTTACTTACACTTATTCACAAATATGTGATGACCAGTCCCACATAGGTAATCTGCCCCACCTCCTCTCCCCTTCTCATTCCTCCTAACCCTGCCTGTCTTGTGGGGTGCTAAGATAATCATACTAACATGCCAAATTGTACTTGTCCCTGGAGAGAACTATCTGTCCCAAGACCAGAGAGCTGCACCCTCAGCTGTGGAGAATAAGAGTGACCTGGCATCTGGCTCATAGTTCTAAAGCAGACAAGAGGCAACATAGAGGGAAGCTTTTCCCTCAGCCGCCAACTACCCAGGATCAAATCCTAGCTCTAGAGTCCATCTCTGACTCCTCCTGGATCATCAGCATGAACTCCTCACCCCTCTCATCTAGTTTGTTTAAACTGGAATTAACTGGCTCTGGGATCTGTCATCAGAAAGGAGTTTTTGTGGGATTGCATAAAGATGATTCAATAAACAGAGATCTCACACACAGGGCATGACTCAAGGCAGGTGTTCTCTGCTCAGACAGGCGGTTGGCGCTGCTTCCTGAATCTGCTGCTCAGCCTCCCCAACAGTGTCTCCATCTTCAGGAAAAAGTCCAGCCACGGGATGGGTCTCAGATGACATGAAGACCCCTCGCCCCTACCCCAAGGGATATGCTGTCTTCCATTAAATGGCCCTGCACCTTGCCAGGGTCTGAGACCTTTAGTTGCAGGGGAAGAAAGAAGGTGGAGAGACTTCATTCGAGTGTCAAGGTGGGCAAGAAACTGCAAGCTTGCCATGAGATCCAACCTTGGAATAGTGGGCCCATGTCAGCAGCAAGGGGGCTAGGGGTGGATAGGTGCCTCAAGCCCATTCTCTTTACACAGGAAGTACAACCCATTTTCCCACATGACATAGCCAAATTGGCTTTGACATAGTCCTGGTGGCGAAAGGGGAAGTGACCGGGCATCCGCTTGTGTGTACTTGCGTGTCATTGGCTTGCATTCCTGGGAGAGTGTGTGGTAAATTCTGCAATAGGGCTTTCTTGCCAGCTCACTCTTTGCGTGTTAAGCTCAGATCCAGGCTGCGGGGAAAATCCAGCACCAGCTAGCATGCTGCCCTAAGAGGAGACTAAGACTTTTCACCCCCTCAGCATCACCGATGGCCTGACTCACAGCCTCAATTCCTATCTTATTTTATCTGTCACCAAGGGGTCCTAGACTGGGACTTCCTGTAACAACCAAATATGATTGAATAGCTGTCTGTATGTCTTCAGCCAACCTGTCTGTTACCTGTTCTCAGGTATTCTCCTGGTAGAACTCAGACTCACCTTGTCTTGCCTCATCAGGCACGTGTACTGCTCTCACCTCACACCTGCTGCGGAAATGGCTGGGCTCCAGGTGCTCAGTCATCTGCAGGTGGAGCACCCAAGATGAGTGAAGCGGCAGAGAAAGTCGGCCAGGTCACAGGAGCCCACAAGGCTTAGAGTTCCGTGGTTTCTCAAATACTGCTGTTACCATCAATCCACCAGCCCACCAAATGTGATTTCCTGTGGCCCCCTCAGCTTTCTGACTCTGCTTGCTCTCATGCCGGAAGCCCGTTGTCAGGTTCATGGTCGTGGGAGCACAGGGTCCAAAGCTATGCCTTTCCTCCTTGAACTCTGGAACTTGTTAGTTGCCACTGAGTCAATTCCAACTCTTACTGATCCAACATGCGCAGAGTGGAACTACCCCATTGGATTTTTAAGGGGATGAAAATTCAAGATATTTGCCATGTTGTCAGTTCCGATTCATGGAGCCCCACATATGTCAGAGTAAAACTGTGCTCCATAAGCTCTTCAATGGCCGGTTTTTATTCCAAGGTGCCTCTCGGTAGACTTGAACCTTCAACCTTTCAATTAGCATCTGAATGTGTTAACTGTTTGTTTGCCACCACTGTGTGACTCCTCCATGGGTATGACTGTCACAGCATTACAAATTTCTCGTTTTGTTTTGTTTCTGGAAAATTCAAAGTTCAAGAATGAGAGTGTTTCCTCTGAGAATATGCTCCCAGCATGTCTGGAAAACTAGACCATTCACTTTTTCACCCACCCCTACCTCCCAGATTCTTGGACCCCCTTAAGAGTTGTTACCCTTTCTAGCTAGCTCTTCCGTTCTAAGAAAAACTACCAAGCATAGCTGTTTAAGGAAAGCAGAACCCTAGATAAACTTTATAAAAGCTATATCCTAGCCTCCGCTGCTAGTGACATCCTCTAAAGTGGCTTACAAGGATTGGGCTGGGAAGGTGAGATATCCTAGAGATCGTTACATGATATTGGTGACAGGGACAGGTTCAGAGCAGACAGCCAGTCAGTGCTGTGCTGCCTGTGCAGGCATCAGATCACGTTCCTGGAACATCTCACCAACCTGGTCTTCAGAACGTGACCTAAGATCTGGGAGCCATCTCACAAGGACCTAAGTAGGAAGCCAAAAGTCCTCCCCCAGTGTGCTCAGTGCTTCTGATATGCCTGGATTCAGCAGAACTGGAGACATGGACCTAATGTGAGTCACTCCCAATTCACTGTCCGTGTCATCTTTTTTACCTCAATCTGGATGTGTGAAAATGCCTATTTTTCCCCCCCTTCCAGAGTTTCTGCTGACAGGAAGAGTTTCAAACATTTCCTGAGAAAGTGCCACTCCCACTCCTCAGGCCCCGTCTTATTTGGGAGAGCAGGAACCCTGCAGGATTGAAATAACTAAGTAGGTCACCCTGAACTTCACAGCCTGCACGGAGAGACAAAGCTAAGGAAGACAAATGGAGAAAAGCATGCATCGAGAAGGCTAAAGAAGCCGCCGTAACCTTGGATAGGATGTACACAGGAGCATTCTCTACCTCAAGTCATACTTGGGATATGGTACCGATACCTTGCCCATCACTGCAAGTTTCAATCTAAGCTCTAAAGATGCTGTCTTCCGTTAGCTGCTCCATAACCCTAAGTGGTCGTGACAATGTGGGGATGATCCTGGCACTGGTGGCTGGTGATAAGTTTCCCTGCAATGCAAATACCATGGAAGGAGGATGTGATGCGGCTGCCCCAGTCCTCTGGTCCAGGCTGACGCGGTGGTTCCCAAGGTAGGCACACTAACTATCTCAGACGACCTTCTTCAGTTCTCTCTATGCTGCTTTCCTTAATTAATTCTACTTTTGTTGAAATACTTCAAATCTGGCCAATCTCCACTTCGAAAAACTGCAGTCTGAGTCTGTTCAATCCCATTACCATTCCTCTGTGGTCTTGCCTAGGCCTTTCTAGAACCATGCTGATCACCCCACACAGCAGGCCGTCAGCTATCCCTCCCTCTGTCTTCTTCATTCAGGTCTGTTCTTTGGGGTTCTGTCTGTCAATGGCTCTTGACAGCTAGGGTTTTACTCCTTTGTTTTTCATCTGTACACCAAAGAGCTACCAGTGGCACCTTAGAGGAAACCAATACAACAGTATTTATCAGGTGCTTACGAGTGCCAAGTGTCTTAAGTAGCTTGTCACATTTAGTCCTCCCAATGTATTCCCTACGACCACGGTTCTTATTTTCCAGAAGGAGACTTGCTCCAGTTGCGGAGTGCCGTGTTCCGGTATGTCCATCCGACTGAACTGTATTTCCTCTCTGGTGTAGGTGTGTGGTCTGTCAATTACCAACAGACACACACTAAAATCCGTCAGTCTGGTGGTGAATTTGTCAGTGGTTCCTGGCCAACCTGTCCTTTTTTTTTTTTTGGCTGTATATATTTTGTATGTTATTAGTATGTACACATTAAGAATTACATATCTTTGTGGCTAACTGGCTCTTTCAGTGTAAGTGGTCCTACTTATCTCTAGTACTGTAATGCAGTTTGCCTTAATACTTATTTCTTTTCTTATTAATCAACAACTTAATCTTGTCTAGTAGTTGACTGTCACTGTTTTAGTCATCCGGTACTGCTCTAACAGAAAATACCACAACTGGATGGCTTTAGCAAAGAAAAGGTTATTCGTACACAGTCCAGTAGGCTACAAGTCTGAATTCAGGATGTCTTCCCAGGGGAAGTCTTTCTTTCCCTCTCTGTTGGCTCTGGAGGAAGGTCCTTGTGTTTCTATCAGGCTTTGCTCAGGGAACGTCAGGGAACCTCCAAAAGACACACTCTTCTCCCTGTGCTGCTTTCTTGATGGTGTGAGGTTCCCAACTCTCTGCTTTTATCTATCTCTTGTAGAACAAAAGGCAGTGCAGGCCACACTTCAGAGAAACTCCCTTTACAGTGGAGCTGGGACGTGACTTTAGGAAGGGTGTTACAGTCCCATCCTAATGCTCTCTAACATAATCCACTCGCTTAACCACAGGCAGAGATTAGGATTTACAGCATCAGAAAAATCACAGAATGGAGAGCAAGCACAGAATACAGGGAATCACTGGCCCAGCCAAATTATTTTTCACATTTTTGGGGGGACACAATGGAATCCATGACCAATATATGTCCTTTTCATCATTTTGTTTTTGGTATTTCTGTATCCTTATGTGTAGATGTGTCCGTTATAAATGCAGCTGTATTTTCTTTCATCTTTAATTCAGTCGAAAAATCTGGTTTTTAACTAGCAAACTTAGCTCACTTTTTTTATAACATATTTAGATTTATTTCTGCCATCTTATTTCATACAATTTGTTCACTTTTCTGGGTACCCCTCCGTCTTATCTTGCCATTTCTTAGATTGTTTGGGCTGCTTTATCCATTTGGTTTATCCTATTAATTTTCCATTCACTAGTTTGGAAATCATACACTTTTTCTCAAACATTTTAGTGCTTACTTGCAGAATATTTAATATATATCTAAACTAACAAAATCTAAAGTTGATCAAAATATTCCCCTCCTTGAAAGGAGACTGTTGGGAGGATGAGACATGTACGGAGCAGAGAGGAATAGTGTGCAGTCACCGGACAGGGAGAGCAGTGGAAGCTGCATATAGGGGGGTATGTAAATTTATATGTGAATGTACATTTTCACTCAGTTATGTTAAATAAAAATTAAAATATATATATATATATTCCCCTCCTCCCAAACAATAAAGAAACCTCAGAATGCTTTATCACCAACCTCTCTCCTCCTTTAGTATCTACTGTTGCCCAGGCTTGTAGCTCCCTCTGAACTGTTTTAGCCTCCTAAGTTAGATATATTATTGTTTTAAGCACTTATTATTTATTTTTTCTTTCCCTACCATCCCTTCTTAAATAAACCCCAGGTCTTCCTTCTGGGGTCATTTTCCTTTCATTTTAGTATAGCCTTTAGAAGTTGCTTTAATCAACATCTATGAGTATGAACTCACTCATCCCCCACATCTGCACATTGGTTTTGGTTCTTACAATATAGCTGTACAACTCCTTGCTGACAGCGTTTGTTCTCAGCACCATAAAAATGTTACAGTACTGTTTTCTGATGTTCATGATCACCAGTGAGGAGGCTGTCATCGTTCTCAGAGCGCTTCCTTTCTAGCAAGCTAACTTCTCTCTGTCAATTCCAATGCTCATTCTCCATCCTGGATAATTTTCTCATGGCATCTCTAGCTGTTTTCCTCATCAGCTCAGTCAGGGTCTAAAAAATATTTTTACGGAACACTAATTTATCCAGATTTTGGCATTGTATTCTCCTGGGAGAAATGGTTGTATAAAACTAGGCATTCAGGCTGCCCAAACTGCATATCATTTTGTAACCCACTGCATCTGGCTGGCTCCTGTTCCCAGCACTCCACCGAAAATGCATTTGTGAAGGCCTCCCAACTGGCCCCATCCAATACGCTCGGCCAACATCTCACCAGACATCTGCACGATTGGGTACCCTCACCTCTACTTCCTCTTCTCCTTTGTCCTCTGAGTCAACATTCTTTCCTGGTTTTTCTCTTGGGTCTCTGGTTCTTCAGTCTCTTTTGCTAACAGTCCTTGGGCTACATCCCTTCAGGCGTTGGCCGTGCCTGAATATCTTCCTTTTGAACCCCTAGACCCTCGCTCTACCATGCTCCATCCTGCTTGGGTCTCTAATGGCTGAACAATACGGCCTGCGTCAGCTGGCTTTGAGTTTGGGTTAGTCAAGAGGAGAAGCTGCCAGGAAACCACAAGCAGAAGGAATAGGAAGTCAGGTATTTAACCCCCAAGCTTCTCATCCATTCCCGACAGTGAGGAGCTGTCAAGTACTCTGGCTGAGTTCTGGAAAATTCAACCACCGCTGGTACCTCTGCATCTCCAGCCAAATTGTTTTTTCTCTTTCCTTAGTCTCAGATGGACATAGTCAGCCATCGACTGGAAAACTGCATGGAAATCTCAAAAGAATGTCAAAACTCATACACAAAATTTAACTCATTAACTCCTTTCACTTCACTGCCTCCTTCAAAACAAGCAAACAAAACTCATCATCCCTTACATTCACACACCACCTCCTTAGTGGATCAATCTAGAAGTTTCAATGTTATCTCCCACTCTTCTTCCTCATCTCCCTCCAGGGTCCAGACGGTCACCAAATTCAGTCTAACTCTACTTTGGAAATATCTCAAACCTGTCCCTGCCACTCTATCCCTACCACCACTGCCTTATTTCAGAGTCTTGTCACTTACCCACTAGACTATGTCTGTAAACAAGTCTTCCTGCCTTTCAAGCCTGGTCTGACTCCAGCCCTTTCTCCAACAAGAAGGAACTTGCTAAAATGAAAATCTTGTTGCTTGGGTATCTCCGTGGCCTCCTGGATAGTCTTCTGTATCTAGCACACAGTGTACTTTCTGACTTAGTCCCTGCCTTTTTTCCCAATTTCATTACTTCCCTCCGGAGAACCTACCTAACATCCTTTGCCTGGAACTCCCTATTTCCATCCCTCACACTCTCCCAGCTACATCTTCTCCTTTATGACTCACACAAGTAACAGATGCTCGTGAATGTATTTCCTAATGGTCCCAGACCCAATCATCTGGCCTTCCTCTTGCTCCCTTGCACATACCTGTATCAGAGGATTTTTAGCACGCTATCATAATTATTTTTTATCTGTCTGACCAAAAAAAAAAAAAAATTGTAGGGTTCTTGAGATCAGAGACCATGAGTGCTATCCATCTAGTAGTGTTCTAGCAGAAATGCCACAAGTGGCCATTTTAGCAAACACATAACATAAACATTCTCTCACAGTCCACCAGACCAGAAGTCCAACTTCAGAGCACTAGCTCCAGAGAAGGCTTTATGTCTCTGTCAACTCTGGAGGAAGGCCCTTGTCATCAGTTGTCCCACAGGCACCTCAGATCCAAAGGACAAACTCTGTTCCCACTGCTGCTGTCTTGGTGACATGAGGTTACTACGTCTCTCTGTTCATTTCACTCTTTTACAGCTCAAAAGACATTGACTTAAGACGTTACGTTAGCTTGTAGATCTCAGTATAACTGCTGCTAATCCATCTCGTTACGTCATGGTGATACGATTTACAACATAGTGAAATCCCATCAGATGGCAAAGTGGTAGATGATCACACAACACAGGGAATCATGACTCAGCCAGATTGATAGGTACTTGCGAGGGATACGATTCAATCCATGACACCATGTCTCACTCAACTTCATATTCCCAGTGCTTGCGATAGTAGCCTTAATATAACAGGACCTACAGATGCACTCTCGTATTCTTTAAGGCTTGCTTTCCAGTCTCCCACATTGTGGGTCAATCATAGTGTGCAGAGCTCTGCATTTAGTCCAGCATCCTAGTTCCCCTCTTCCCTTCCCCGCTTTATCTGAGTTGCCACTGAAGCCAGAGGTATACATCAGTTATGTCCATCCCTGAGCTAATGCTAAGTGACTAATTACTTCTCGACAGTGTACAACTCCAATATTTCAAAGAATCCAGACTGTGTGGGGTCAAGACAAGTCATAGCTTTGTCATCAGCCATACCACTATAGGTAACAGCTCATTCCCCCTAAATTATAGACCTATCCAGCTTATCCAACCAACCCCCCTCCAAAAAAAAAAAAAATCAAGTTGATTGTAACTCATAACTACCCTGTAGGTCAGAGTGGAACTGCCCTACAGAGTTTCCACAGAGTGCCTGGATGATTTGAACTGCCAACATTTTGGTTAGCAACTGTAGCACTTGACCACTATGCCACCAGGGTTTCCGTCCAACCAACAGTCAGTCCCTCTAAAATGCAGGAAAGTTTCCTCCTTAAAAAACATTACTTGATGTTGTTGACTAAAGTCTGTTCACAAGAAGTGGCATCGGGTGAAACAGTCTCCAGTTTAAAACAGACACTATTTTGCCCCTCCCATCTCCTTGTAAACTACACCTTAATCATCTGACCTCATTACTGGGATACACTCGGTTCGTATCTTGCTAGAAAGATAAGCATTTTTTAACACATAAAAGATGTAGTTTTACTGTCATAACTTTGGATGAGCTTTAAAAAACAAGTAACTGGTACTGCTCAGTTATTGCCAGAAAACAGTCATTGCAAAATAACATTTTTAATATCAAAGACCTCATTTAAGAAGACATCTCCAAAATTTGAGCATCCTAAAATTAAGTTAAACCATCAAATATATCAAATCTTAGATAAACACAAAAGAGCATTCTTCAAAAATTGCGTAACAAAAATTCTGAAGGTTAGCTTTGTTATCAAGAATCTGCGTCAACAAAATTCCTGTCTTCTGTTCCCTACGTGGTGGGAAGACCCATACTAAGGTGATCAGTGAAGCAGTCACCATCAATATCTTCATGATAAGACTCTGTCTGAACAGAGTGCTACATTCTTACATTACTTTGGAAAGGGAAGACTCTGATTTTGCACCTTCCCATTCTTTTTCCAGCACCTAGCCGTAAGGCTTCATACTCTTCTACCTAGCAAAGCCCTACCTGTAATCTTTCTTGTTCCCCAATTACACAGAATAAAAGAGAGAGCAGTTGGCTAGAAACCAGTTAGATATGGATATACCCATAAGTAAAATTCAGCTTTAGTCAGTAACAATTATGAAGCACTTGAGATATTCCTTCGAGTTAATAAATTCTTTCTCCAGCTATTTAACCCACCACTGTTTTTATTTCAACAATGACATTTTTAAAATACAGGGGATCTGTCTGACTGTTTTTTAAAGTGCTCTGATTTTATTTTTTAATTCCTTTATTCCTTTAAACATTGATTGCTTGGTTATTTGTTGTGTTCTGGTGCCTCCCTTGACCAGGTGTATGACCTTAAGTGAATGACTTAACTTCACTATGTCTTCATTTCGTCATCTGTAAAATGGGGATAAATATTGTACCTCTCCCACAGAGTTAGATGAGGATCAAATGAGTTACTATATGCATAGCTGACAAGGTCCCATCAGGAACCAGCAACCAGTCTAGGTATTTCACACAGAGGAAAATAAAAATACAGGTAAGTCTCTTACCAAAATACCAGAAAAGTTGAATGGAGCAAAAAGAGGGAAGGTAGTGTGACCCAGAGGACAGGAACTGACCAGTAGAAAGCTGCCACTGCCCCTACAGGGGTGAGGAGCCTCTCAGGAGCCTCTCAGCCAGCACTGCTCTGCCCTCACAATGCTGGTCAGCCACTGCGGAGAGTTGTCCCTTCAAGAGACCTTGCTTTATCCAGGCCCTATGCCTTTAACCTCATATGGCCAGGAGACTGCCACAAGAGCTGGTACATACCTTCAGTTGCCACTGCTACTGCCCATTCTGCTGCTGCCGCCAAGGGCTCTGCTCCCTTCTTCCACGTCTTGATCTGATGCGAATTAGAAAGGCATACAGGATGGGTATGGAATTAAGACAATATCTGGCGTGATAGGTGTACTGAGTATAATGGGACCTCTCAAGTGGAAGTAAATTTACTATATAAATGTTTGCTTTTATGTCTGTTACATTTGTATTTAGTACTTTCAACAACTGAGGCCTGGAGGGGTCCCAACTGTTGTTTGTCGTGTCTGTTGACTCTCACTTGTGTCACTCACGGTTTGTTGCCGCATGTGTTCGGTGACCTGAGAGTGTGAGCTCAGACATGGCTGATCTTAGGCTGTGAGGATTGTAGCCTGTGGGTGAACTGAGGTGCTTTCCTCCACTGGGGATTTGTGTTGACTTCCGCTGTAGGGTGGCTACGAGTTGGAATTGCCTTGATGGCAGTTAGTTTGGTTTGGTTTGGTTTGGTTCCTGCTGAGATACCAGGGTTGCTAACAACCTAGAACCCACTGAGCACCCTTTAAAGGATCTGGATTGATTCAGGTCCCTCATGTTTACCCTACCTTGCCACTGATGCCATCAATTAGAGGCCTATCAGTTTCAGTGCCAGGGTAAGCCCTTCTCCCTGGGAGTGGGGACTTAGCTTTGATGTGTACTTACCTGCCACTTGCAACCATGCTGACGTTAGCACACCTTGGAGGTCAGGGTGCAGATGGACTTGCAAATGTCCTTTCTTCACTGGGACCCAGGAATATATTTAAAAATCTATTTCATCCCAGACCTATCTGTTTTGAGACTGGAGAACCCTGCCTCTACTCAGTTATATCGTCAAAAGCAATAATCTGATTTGGTCAATAGGCAATTTTGTTGTATGCCTTCAAGACCATTCTGACTCACAGTGACCCTATAGGACACAGTAGAACTGCCTCATAGAGTCTCCTAGGCTTTAATCTTTATAAGAACAGGTCATCAGGTCTTTCTCCCACTGGGCAGCTGGCTAATTTGAACCATGACCTTTCAGTTAGGAACCAAGTGCTTAACCATTTCACCACCAGAGCTCCCTTAATAGGTCATGGGGAACCATGAAGGAACGAAGGTCAGAGAACGATGAGAACCAATCTAGCTTTTAGCAAGATAATTGGCTATGAAGAAATCTGATTCTTAATTTAGTTTCCCATGTCTTTCAATAGTAGGTACTTGAGGGTCACAGGTCTCAAAGGTATGTTGATGATTCTCCCATATCCAAACTTTCTCAGAAAATCCAAATTTCAAATATTTAGTCTTATAGTTCTCATATAGGTTATGTATTTGTGAGAGCTCATCCTCATTTGAGCCTATCCAAATATAATCACTGTAAATATGGCCTCACTATAATTTTTCATCCTTCTGACCTCTTACTGGGGGTGGGGGAGTGGGTGGAGAGCAGGGGATAGGAGATTGCTGGGAGGATAAGACATGTATAGAGCAGAGAGGAAGAGTGTGCTGTCACCTTGCAGGGAGAACAGTGAGAGCTGCATATAGGTGGCGTGCAAATTTATATGGGAATGCACATTTTCACTCAATCATAATAAAAAAAAACCTTTTATTGCATTTTAAGTGAAAGTTTATAATCCAAGACAATTTGCCATACAAAAACTTACACACACATTGCTAAGTAAATCTAGCTGCTCTCCCCACACTATGACAGCACATTCCTCCCCTCCACCCTGTATGTTCTATAGCCGTTCAACCACCTCCTGTCCTAATCTGCCCTCTCATCTCACCTCTGCACATGAACTGCCTGGCTAGTCTCGTGTATATACTTAAGCCAAAAAGCACAGTTTTTATCACCATCACTTTCTGTTTTATAATCCAGTTTGATCTTTGTCCAAAGACTTGGCTTCAGGAATGGTTTCAGTTCTGGGACAGCAGACAGCCCAGCAGCTGTATCTTCTGGTGAACTTTCAATCTGTCAGACTATCAAGTCTGGTTTTTTAACAATGTTCGAGTTCTACACCCCATTTCTCTCCCACTTTTCACCATAAATTTATTATATTAGAAGTCTAGCTTATTAATAAGTCCCTTGTGAATCTGATAATTGTTGATGATCCGTTAAAGAGTCAGATGCTTGACAGTTAAATAGCAACAAGGAGCATCTGGGTAGGCAGTGCTAAAGCCATGCATATGAAATTTGGGAGCCCCCAAGGGCAAAGAAGTTTCCCCAAAGCAGCCCTCAACCCAGCCAGCTTGCTGAGATCCCCCCAAGAATCTGCTTCCATGAGTCTGAATCCATGAGTCATGCTCCATGGGCAAACCCCAAATTTCAGTTTCTTTTGGAAAATTCAGTTACCCTTTGCAAAAAATAATTCCCATCAACAATAGTGAGAAAAAATAAAATAGTCAAAGCAATGAACTAAGAAGTGTTGATGTTATCAACAGTTATCAATAAGACTATTAGGAAACAAGTCAAGATGGATGATGCGTTTCCAGGGATAAATATAAAATGTTGAAGGGAGAAAGTTATCCACCCAGCTGTCTCGGTTTCTGCATTTATGTGCATGCCTGACTTGACAGACAGAAAATGAAGGTATCTGGAGAGTGTTTGGGACAAGAGGGGTCGTGGTACCCTGGGCAGGCTGGAGTGAAGTGGCATCAATCACAAAGGCAGGATCTAACTTCAGATGCAGAACCTAAGAAACCCACTGATGACTAGGATGCGGCAGTGAAGGAATAGGGAGAAATCCTTGGATTTGTAGGATTTGCACCTGACAGCTTGGATAGCTGGAGCATCGTAGAGCAAAAATGGGCATACTAGGGGAGGGATGGGTTGGACAGAAATATCATGAGTTCTGATTAGGACATTTGAAGTCAAAGATGTTTTGGGGGACAGCCAGGTGACCGTGTCTGGTGTGCAGTCTGGAGTTCATTCTCAGTCACCTCCTGACCAACATGGAACTTGTAAGCCACTCTCTTTCATTTTCCCGGTTTACAATTCTTATTATACTGATAACATATGAGCTTGCACACAGATAAAAACACCACTACAGGCCTTTTAAAAATTATGTAGAAGACTTGGCCCTTTCAGAAGCTGTCTGCAGCCTATCTGGTGGCAGCCACCCATCCTCCCGCCACCCTCCACTCCATTTCTCGCAAACACTCCCATGTGTTCTAAGGTAGGGTGCTATGCACTCCCACGGCATTCCTAAGCCCCAGGATTTCTTCCCCCAGATCAAACCCTCATGCTTATTCAGCAGGCGAGGGCCTTGATGCTTCCACTCTGCTCCCACGACCCCGTTTCCCACCCTGCCTTGACCCTTCTGAATACCAGTCACTGCTCTCTTCCTGGAACTTGAGAGTCACTATGCACACATGTGTGTATGGTGTCTGTGTGTGTGATGTGCATGTGGTGTGTGTGTGTAGCGTGTGTGTGCATGTGGGTGCAGTAAGTGTGTGTGATGTGTATGGCGTCTGAAGTGGGGGGTTGGGTGTGACTGCATGTCTGTTGGTACGTGTGGTAGGGGTGCATGTGTGTGTGGTGAGGGTGTGTGGAGAGTGTTTATGCATGCATGTGGGTGGTGTGTGTATGGTATATGTGTGTCCATATGAATGATGTATGCGTGGTGTGGGAGTGTAGGGTGCTGAAGTATGTGCATGATATATGATGTGTAAGGCCAATGTGACATGCATGTATATGTATATTGTGTGTGCATCTGTGTGGTATGTGTGTACATGTGAGTGATGTGTGTGGTGTGTGTGTGTGTGTGTGGTGTCTGAAGTGTGGGTATGGGTATGTGGATGCCATGTATGATGTGTGAGGTCTCTGAGGTATGTGAATGCATGTGTGTGGGTGTGCATATGGTGTATGTGTGGTGTGTGGGTGTGGGATGTGTGTTAGGTGTGTGTGTATAGTGTGTACGTGTGCACATCTCTGTGTATGGGTATGGTGTGTCTGCATGTGTTTGTGTATGGTATGTGGTGAGTATATGGTGGGTGGATGGTATGTGCTGTGCATGTGTGGAATCGCGTGGTGTGCTGTCACTGGGTACCCATGGGTGTGTAGATCTGTGGAATGTGTGAGTGTGTATGATATGTGATATGTGCGGTATCTGTGTATGTTTGTATGTGGGTACGTGGTGCCTATGTGTCTGCAGTGTGTACATGAGTTTGTTGGTGCGGATGAGTGTGAGTGTGTGGCAGAGAGAGAGGGGGGATCCAGGACTTTCCCTGCTCGCTCGTAGCTGGGCTACTGGGAGGACAGCCGTGTCACAGGGAATTCCTGACAAGTCACATGCTTTTGCACTCTGGCACCCCACCGGTCTCCCCTGGCAGGTTCCCCACGACTGTCGTTCTTGCGCCCAGTATCAGCGCTAACTGGCCTACTCACACTTCCCAGCACGCCTTCCCAGCCACCTCTGCTTTCTCACCTACACCATTGGCCATGATCTTCCCCGACCTGAACTGCTCTTCTCCCCAGCCTTCAAGGTCTGGCTCAAATGCCACCTCCTCCTTGAAAAAGAAAAAACAACAACTACAAATTATTAAGACACTTCATCCCAGGAACACACCTGTCTCTTTTTTTTTTTTTAATTTTTTATTTAATATAACTGAGTGAAAATGTACATTCCCATATAAATTTACATACCCACCTATATGCAGCTTCCACTGCTCTCCCTGCCCAGTGACAGCACACTATTCCTCTCTGCTCCATACATGTCTCGTTCTCCCAAACAGTCTCTTTTTTCCCTCCTCTTTACCCACTCTCCTTCCTCCAGCCAGACGTCAGCAGGATGACATCCTATAGATGTACAGAACCATAAAGTGCAACCAATATATGGTCACTCTGCATCGCCAAGTCCAATACATTCCTGTCCAAAGCATGGACCTTCGTTATGATTTATGGTCAAGGGCAGCATCAGGGCAAGGGGCCATGCTCCCAGGGGAACCCCAAAACCACTGGACCATCAATTGAGGTCTTTTAGTGGGGATCTCAGGGTGCACCCCATTTTATTCTTGTGTTGCCAGTGAGACTCAACTTATTGAGCTCCATTGTGGCTATCACTGGTGGTGGCTGGGCACCATCCAGTTCTTCTGGTCCCAAGTCGATGTAGGCACCCACTGCTGTGGGTCTCTTTGTCTTCCCCCCATGTCATTTTGGTCATCGGTGAGCATCCGTTCCAGCTGAGTTGGGACCATTTGCTGTGCCCCCGGATGACAGCTTGGCAGCTTTTAAGACCCCAGACGCCACTCACCAACATGGGGTGCAGAGAGCCCTCTTAGCAAAACGCTAATTGTGCCAATTGGCCTCGCTTTTGCCTAAGAGCATGGTCCCCCGCCTCCCGCCCCAACTACTCTATCCTTGCAATATTGAGTTAAGATGGAAGGAGTAATCATGTTATGTTTAAGTCCACTTAATATTGTTCTTGTTTCTAATGTGTGCTGTCACCAATTTCACCCAACCAGATACCTAGCAGCTATCTAATCTAAACCTTCCCCCCCTCCCTTGCAGCTGTCAAAGAGTCTTTTCTTCTATACACAAGTCTGTTTTTGAGATCTTATCATAGAGGTCTCATACAATATTTGTCTTTTTGTCACACTTGTCTCTTTTAACTCTCACAACCACCATGGGAGGTAAGTGTTATTGTACCCTTTTTAATGAAGAAATAAGTTCAAAGAGTGCATAATGACCCAGCAAGTCTGTGACAGAGCTGAAATTCAAGTCCAAGTCTGTTCCCTTGACCACCGCCATATTTTACCTCTTAATCCAGTGACCTTCATCGGTGACTGCACATTGGAATTACCTGATGGCCATTACCCAGACCATGGCTCAGACAGATCAAAGAGAATCGCTTAGGATGAAGCCCCAACCAGGTAATTCCAACGTGCAATCAAGACTGAGAACCACCCTCCTAATCTAACCTAAATCTTACATCTTTATCTCTTCAGAGCTGTTGCTTCCTTCCTTTGAGCTCCCTTACGACTTTGTTAATGCTTCACTCATTCCTTCAACATTTACTCACTGATTCTCTGCTTGGTGCCAGTTACTACAGAAAACCCAAGGCCTTGGGATAGATTCATACTCCTAGCGACCCTATAGCATAGAGGAGCACTGCTCCATAGAGTTTCCAAGGAGCGCCTGGTGGGTTTTCACTGCCCAGTTTTTTGTTAGCAGACATAGCACTTACCCACTATGCCGTCAAAGTTTCCACTGTCACCACACAGGACCCTAGAATCAACCTGAAAGCAGATGGGTCCCCCTGTCCTTGTGGAGCTTGCTCTTCAGCAGAGGAAGTCGTCAATTAAGCATGTTAAAACCTCAACTATGAAAAGCAACACTTAAAAAAAACTTTTTTAAAGCAATATTTGAGCATGTCCTTGTGACTTTGGGCAAGAAGTAATTTCTAAGACACTGAAAGCTTAAAAAGATTAAAAATTGCTACATTGGGGATCATATAAATGATAAACTTTGTTCATTGAAAGACAACATTAAAAAGTGAAAGATAGGTCACAAACTGGGACACAAGATTTGTAACACAGAAAAAAATCATATTCAAAATACATAAAGAACTACAAGTAAGTAAGAAACTTTATTATTATTATTTTTTAATTATCTAGCAGGGAAACAGAAAAAGAGAGCATACACATTTTGGAGAAGAGTAAATATAAATGGCTAATATACATTTGTAAAGATACTCAACTTTACTAGAAGCTAGGGAAATGGGAATTAAAGAAGATGCCATTTTCTACCAAATGAGTCATCAAAACTTTGAAAGCCTGGCTATGATGTCAAATGACTCCAAGGGTGCAGAGCAAAGAGGATGCTGAGACACTGCAAGCAGGTAGGTCAATTGGTAGTGCAAACAATAGCATTAAGGTGTAACATCTACATAACAGGTGGGACAGGAAATGACATGGGATCATATAGCAGGTGGGGCAGGAAGAGGTCTATGAAGTTGAGGTGTAAGAGATAAATAACAACTACTCAGCTGAATCCTGGTGGTTTAATGGTTAAGTGCTACAGCTGCTAACTAAAAGGTCAGTGGTTTAAACCCACCGGGTGCTCCTTGGAAACTCTATGGACGGAGCAGTTCTACTCTATCCTATAAGGTTGCAATGAGTCTAAATCGACACGACAGCCATGGATTTGGCTTTGGGGGTTTACTTAGCTGAAGGGGTAGAAGGGTGTTCTGAACAGAAGGGTTAACATGAACATTCAAGGCCAAAAAGCAGAGCCTGCAAAGGCTAGATCCTGAGGCCTGGAAATTATGTGAAGAATGTTAGACTCCAAGAGTCATGGGAGGACACTGATGAGTTTCAAACAGAGACATTCATTTATTCATTCTTTAAGCAAAACATAACTGATACCTGCCATGGGCCAGGCCCTGAATCTATTTTGAGAATGCCACCCTGGAAGTAAGATGGAGAATTGGCTGGAAGGGCCCACAACGAGAATCTGGGAGACCACCGAATAGGTGTGCGAGCTGTTGGTTGTCCAAATCAGTGCAGCAACAGAGGAAGAGGGAATAAATCACAGAGACATGATATAGTTGGAAAGGAGACGGAACTAGACTTGGTAAATAACTGGATATAGGAGTAGAGCGCTGGGTAAAAGGAAAGCCTCAACTACCATTCCCAAGTATCAAGGATGCTCAGACAACTCGCTGACCAGGAAGCCAAGAAAAGAGCGAAGAGCAGACAATATCTTCAGTATAGAATGGTTAAGGGATGAACAGAAGGAGTTTATATTGGGTCTTGAGAAAGAATTAACTAAAGAACAACCAGTGTGGCTTTCCAAAACTGGTGAAGGGAACATAATTCAGGAAGGAAAGAAAATGACCAATAAGGAAAACTGCTGTCGAGAAGTCAAATTAAAGTAAAAAGGGAGGTGGGAGCTGTCAGATATCCACTGACTGTAGGAACAGGGAGGTCAAGGGTATAACATGCATCAGAAAAGACTCAATGATGCAGTAAGAGAAGCAGCAAGTTGAAGGCTGAGGAGTGGGAGGGGAGCAAGCGACACAAAGCTGTAGGTAGAGGAGAACTTGTTCTTACCGCAGTTGGGGAGGGTGTGTGTTTTGTTTTATCTAAGCAAGACATGAGAAGTTCTGAGGAGGAGCCAACAGAGAGCAGAAGGTTGGAAAAAATCAGGAGACCTCACAACAGCAGAGAATAGGAACTTGAGTAGACAGGGCAGGAGAACCAGGGCCTGGATGGATGCAGAGTCTCTTTCACTCTTGAAATAAGACAAAGGACAGGATGCAAGTTGGAAGGGTGGTGAAAAATTCTCAGGGGCTCTGTTTTCATGTGTAAGGTTTTGAGGTAAGTGGCAAGCACTGAAATCACTGCTGTGGACATCAGGCTACAAAAGCTTCACAGAACTAGCAGGCAGTGTAAGGGCCTAACGGCTAACATTGACCACGTGGCCATGGGTCACCTGTCTGCGAGGCCAAATGGCTTTCTCCAATAGTCACTAGCAGCACTGAAGGAGAGGTAGAGGAAGCTGACCAGATAGGCCAGTTTGTCTAGCAGACACCATGGAATTGAAACAGGAAGGCTGCTGTGGAGAAAAATCATTGAAGGGCTAGCATGTCATAACTTAGCTGAATGGCTAAGGAAGGAAAAGCAGATGGGTAGATAGAGGTCCTGATAGAGCAAGTAATTGGTAATTTGAGAGTATGGGGGTGATAAAGCAGGAAGGCTGGAGACTGTGGTCAGAGAGGAGGGTGTCTGTGTGGTGACTGCAGATATGGAGTTGTTCCAAGAGGTGCCTGGCCACAAGAGTGGCAAAAAGGAGAGCCTCTCCTTATTAGGTAATGTTAATTCATTGTATTCAAAATAACAAGTTTCCTGAGGAGAGGGACCATGTCAAATTCATCTTTGTATTCCTAGGAGTTGTGAAAATACTATGTGTTGGTACTTAACAGTGTTTAGAAACCCTGGTGGCATAGTCATGAAGTGCTATAGCTGGTTACCCAAAGGTCGGCAGCTCAAATTCATCAGGTGCTCCTTGGAAGCTCTATGGGGCAGTTATACTGCTTCCTGTGGGGTCACTTGTGAGTCAGAATTTACTTAACTGCAATGGGCTTGGGGTTTTTTTTTAACAGTGTTTGGAGTCCTTAAGTACAAACAGTTGAAGTGCTCAGATGCTAACCAAAAGGATGGGGGTTGAAGTCCACCCAGAGCCTCTTGAACGGCAGCCCTAGCAATCTGCTTCTGAAAAATCAGCCACTGATTTGAACACAGTTCAATTCTGACACATGAGGGTCCCTGTGAATTCAAATCAACTCAACAGCAACTGAGTTTTTGTTTGTTTGTGTGTGTGTGTGTGTGTGTGTTTGTGTGTTTGTGTGTTTGTTTGTTTGTTTGTGTGTTTGTTTGTTTGCTTGTTTGCTTGTTTGTTTGTTTGTTTTTAAGACTAGATGATGCTAAGGTTTTACAGATGTTGGCAAACACAGCCAACCCCTGTGTGGTGAGCCCAGTGGGAGCACTCCAGTTGGACAAAGGCCTCAAGGAATCAATGAAACAAACTCCTAAAGGGTTCCCCCATCCTGCCTGGAGCCCCAGGCTCTTCTTCAGTAAAGGCTGCCGGGAATTCCTGTTGGGTGACCATGAATCAGAGATCCTACAGCGACAGTGGCAAGGACGCAAAGAGGGGAGGTAAAGTCACATAGCCTAGGCGTCAACCATGGCCCATCTCTGAGTTAGGGGCTTTCATGCATCATCTATTTATTTTCCAAACAACTCTCAGAGTTAAGAACCCCTGTCCTCATTGTAAACATGAGGACCTTGGGCCAGAAGTTGAGTAACTTCTGGGAACATGGTAAGAAGGGCAGAACTACATGAGCCCTGGTCTGTCTCACCTTCTCTCAAGGGTCGCCTGGGATCCTTCGCTAAGTGATAATTTAGTCCAATTGTCTAATGCTTAACGTCGCTAAGGTATTGGTACCAAGGGGTCCCTGAAGACTGTCAAGGGTCCTTGTCAGACGCATGAGAAATAGTTACTTGGGGAGAACTTCTGGCCCACGAGAGAAATCTCTATTGGAAACTGAGAGTGCTTCCATGAAGTGGGGCAGCAGCAGAGTGTATAGCACTCCCACAGGCTGTGCCACTGAGCAAGTTCCAGGTTGGGTTTTTAATATCCCTTCTAAATCCCTGGTGGTCTAGTGGTTAAGCACTACAGCGGATAACCAAAAGGAAGGCGTTCACATCCACCAGGCACTCCTTAGAAACTCTATGAGAGCAGTTCTACTCTGTCCTATAGGGTTGCTATGAGTTGGAATCGACTTGAGGGCACTGGTTTCTTTTATTTGTTTTCTATGCCCAGGGTATAGCCAGGGACAATAAATCAGTGACGGGAATCTGATGTGTTTCCTTTTTTTTTTTTTGACAAGTGGCTCCTTGTCCCTTGGATGTGCATGCATGTGGACTTCAAGATGGTTCCTGGCACAAGCTTCTGGGTCTGGTAGCAGGACTTATTATGGGACATTGCACATGTGTAGTTTCTTGATCCCTTGGTTCAGTTCCTTGATCCTGCCTGTAGCTCTCTGGTCCCTCCATTGGAAGGACATGTAGTAGTCACCTCGGCCTCATCTGTGCATGCCTCTAAATTGGATCTAAACCGGCTTCTTTGAAAAACAACTTTAGGGACAATTTAGAGAACTTGTCCTCAGATGTGGGTGACAAAATAAGTTGCTTATCACTCCAGAATATTCCAAAGTGTGGTTAGATTGGCCCTTCTAATTCCTGCCTCAGTGTCAAGGGAGGAGTTTAAAAAAACCCATTGCTGTCTAGTTGATTCTGATTCACAGGAACCATATAGGACACGATAGAGTTGCCCCATAGACTTTCCAAAGAGCTCCTGGTAGATTCGAACTGTTGACCTTTCAGTTAGCAGATGTAGTACTCAACCACTACACCATCAGGGTTTCCATAGGAGAAGCAGAAAGAGACAATTTGGGGCTGCCTTTTGGGAGCTTACATTCTTGAGGGAAGGAATGCCCTACTAACTGACAAGGAAGCTTCCTGGCTGGAGAAGACAAAATTAAAAGGTTTTCACTGGGCCTTGAGGTATTGGGTTTGTTTGCTTGTTTGTATGTTTAGAATTGTTACCTTTCTGGCTACAACTTAAAAGAAGTAGCGGTAAGTTTCCCCACTCTGGGACAAAGTGATCCTGAGCTGAATCTTAGACACTTTAAAATACAATCTCCTATAACATTGACAGTTGGAAAGAAAGAGTCAACGAAATTGGCAGGGTTCCTTAAGTCCAGCTAACTCTTTGAGATACAGTTGTCCACAGCATAACCCAAGAGCCAAGAGATCCGACAGTCAAATAAATCCATGCTAAGCCAGTAACAATGATAAGTGTTCAGAAAACAATGAGGGTTTACTCCCTCTTGCCCCCCAACTTTGCTTGTACCAGCCTGGTCCTCTATCAATGAAGCCATTTACAAACGGCCATCTGGCACAGGGCCAACTCCTGGTGTCCGAGCTAAGCAAGTCCCACCGAAGACAGAGGGCCCTGGGCTGATTTGAGAATTTAAGTCCTAGGCTTCTCCAAGAGCAGGGAGGGCCACAGTCACCTTTCTGTATCTGAACACCCAGTGGTGGGAGGAGGGGAGAAGACGGCTCTAGCCAGAAGGTGGGTACCTACCGTGCAGTCTAACGGCCGCCAGACTGGGGGCACCAGCCCAGACCAGGGGCCTCTCTTGCTGCTGTTTCCCTTGACTATAAACTGGCCTCAGAGCTCAGTCAGAAGGAGAGCGGGAAGTCTTCGTCGCCTTGGCATCTCTGTGGACCAAGGCTGTCATGTTGGGGAAGGTCATTGTCTTGACTGAGCAAGCCGTTTCAGATGGCACTCCCACGCAGAAGCGAGAGAGGATGGGGAAGTTGCCCAGTCAGCTAAATCAGCACAATCTACCAGGCTGATCACAGAGCTCTGAGCCTCCCACCCAAAGGCACTGAACCAAATGACTCAAAAACGCTTTAGAGGGCTTACATTCTTCAGGGAAACAGTGAGCAAAGCCTAGTACAAGAGTTAGAAATCACAGACTTGCAAGGACATGGCTCATTTCATCAGCCTCCATCAGCCATTTTTAATCTCCACCACTGGCGGGCCTCTCGTCTTCTCCGTAGGAGGCCGAGTTAGGTTTTCAGCCAACACATCTCATGCACTGCCCATCTGCCCGTGGAGGTCTGTGCCGACTAAGATGGGTGAGGAAGAAAGGCTTGGCCATCTACTGAAAATAAGCCAATGAAAACCCTGTGGATCAACGAGGCGTGATCCACAATCCATCGGGGGGTGGCCCAGGATCAGGTAGCATTCTGTTACTTTGTGAGTGGGTTTACTCTGAGTTGGCATTTGACTCCATGGAGACAAACAACAGCTACCCTGGCCTGGGGATATGTTGAATAAAAAGATACAGAGTCTGTCTGCTCTGATTGAGATAGCAGAGAAAGGAAGCCAAAAAATGGATAAGAGTTCCTGTCAGATGGTGAGAGGAAATTTACATGAGATGTACGCTGAAAAAGTGACTGGCGTTAGAGGGAGAGAGTTAGAGCTGATGGGAGAGGAGACTCCCCCAAACCTCTGAGACCACCGTCTTGCCATCAGTAAGGCTTTTCAGAAAGCTTGAAGGTGAGAGAGAGACAATGAAATGCCCTCGACAGATGGCTACTCCCAGGCCCCCAGCACAGGCCCACACCCTCTGCTTGGCATGCAGGTTCTCAGTGTGGTTGGAACCAGCTCACTCCCACCTCCCGCCCCTCACCCCCGAGGGACATCTCCAGGCAGGCCTGTGGCTCAGAGTCACTGCCCCAGAGACCTACCTTGAGGCCTACCAGAGAAAGTTACCTCCACAGCAGGGCCCTCACCTACTCCACTCTCCATAATGACTGGTAGTAGAATATTCCTTCCTTATAGGGTCCAAAGCTGGATAATGACAACAGCCTAACAGAATCACCTTTGTTTGCAAGCTTTGATAATACCTCATGAGGATTCCAGCCACCAGTCCCAGCTGCCAAGGCCAGTGAATCCTTCCTCACGGTGACTTCTTCACTGTGCAGTGGTGCTCAGCCCCACATCTCCCCTGGCAGCTTCTAGCTCTGACCTACAGTAAATGACCCCTCAAACGACACCCCGCAGTTTTCCAAAACACTTCCCACCCTTCTCGGTCCTGGCCACATTCCCAAGAATGTGGAGAGGAGGGGATGTGTCAGCAAAAAAAGGGTGAAATTGGGGCAGGGGTGCATGACCTCTCACTTGGTAGCTGGGTTATACACCTGGTACCCAAAAAGCCCAAACAAATCAATCACAAAACGTGGTGACCCTATACATCTCAGAGTGTAACTGCTCCATAGGATTTCTATGGATATGACCTGTTGGAATTAGATCACCACACGTTTCTTCCAAGGTACCTCTGGAAAGTTTTGGGTAGTAGCCCAACATCAAACCCAGGGACTCAACTCTGACTCAGACAAACCTCGCAGGTCGGAATAGGACAGCCCCACGTTGTTCCCAAGGCCCAGCTGGTGACTTTGAACTGCCAGCATTTTGATAGCAGCTGAGCTTAAGCACTGCCCCACTAGGGCTGCGTGCCATATTGTATCCCAAATTGTGGGTATTTGCCAAAACTCCTTGAGGACAGTCACCGTGTCTACTATAGTTTTGTTCCCCACTCCCTTGTACAACCACACACAAGTACAACGTACACATGCATGAGCACGCACACACACACCTCAAACTGGGAGCCTACTTGTCAAGTGAATGAATGAATGAGAGATGAACTGAAGTGGTGACAAGAGCTGCTTTCCCTGAAATGCCATCGCCTCGGGCGTGCATTTTTCTGGAATTTTCTAAATGCTGGAAAGCCCTCAGAAGACATCTCCCAATTACTGAATGATAGAAACACAAGTGTCTCTCCAGGTATTTACCTCCCATAGGTTTTTCGGATGCTTCATGGAACAGAAGAGTCACTCCTTCTTGGATACAGTATCAACTTCAGTAGCCTTCCTGTCCCTGGGCACTTCATAAAGGGCTCAGAAACCCCAGAACAGCAGAGAGACACCACTGAATCTGAAGTCAGGAAGCAAGGTGTCCCCTGAGATTTGTTGGCAGAAACTCCGCTTCTCTTCCTGTTCTTCAAGGGAGCAATGCGTCCAGTCAGGCCCAGAACCATTCTGGAAGTCTTTAGGGTTTGCCTGCTGCCTCCACACTGGTCATCCCAGACTCTGTACCCAATTTTCTTTGAAGACAGGCACGGCTATTTACTGAGGAGTTCTTTTGGAGCTGGGCGTTGTGCTTTTTGGTGTGTCTCTACTTTTAACTAAATGATATTCTTTCCTAAGGAAATACTTTGCTCTGAGAGGAAACATGCTACAAGGGGAAGATGTGATCGCTCCCGGGTATTTGCTCACACGGCATCCATGGAGCACCAGGATGTGCCAGGTGGAGGTGAGAGATCCAGTCCCAGCCTGCAAGAGGTGCACTCGCAGTGAGGGAGATGAGCCAACAAAGCAGTGATGGAAATTTGCAGGGGAAGTGAGAGACTCAGACATGCAAAGACGAACGTGCCCACCCACCAGCTTGCAACCTGCGGAGGGGGGCTTGTGAAGGAGCAGAGTGTAGCACAGAGTCTCAAAAGACCGGGAGTTGGCCAAACCCCAAGAGGAGACGGAGATTCCAGGCAGAAAGAACAGGTGTGCAAAAGCACAGAGGCTGTGAAAACCATTGCATTCAAGGCATTGCAAATAGTGTGAAAAGGCTGACGTACAGAGTAGAAGAGAAGCAGGGGACTCCTCAGTGGACCTCGCTAGGCTCAAGAGCTTAGACTTGTCTGCAAAGGAAACCGAGAACTGTTCACCGGTTCTAATCCAGGTCTTAATGTCAACAGACTTATTTTCTAGAGAGATCGCTGTGGCTGTGGTACAAAAAACGGATGAATGAAGGTTGCACTGGCAGCAAGCTTATCAATTAGAAGATGATTCAAATGACCAAGAGGAGAAGGGACAAGGGATTGAATGTAGCAGTAGCTTTGGAGAAAAATCTGTAGATCCCAGGCATTCAATAAACATTCAAGAATGACCTATTCAAAGAACCACTGGTGGATGACAAATGGGTGGTTGGGTAAGTCATCGGGGTGGCAGTGACTGGGAGAATTCTCTCTGGTGGAATGGCTTGTTCGAGCAGTGAGAGAGACCAGTAGGGCAGGAGAATGAAGGACTTCTGGTTTTTCCTTTAAACACTTTTGTATTATTTTAAGCTTTGTGAATGAGCATGCATGCTCAGAAAAATCCTAAGAATGATAGTTTTAATTCACTACCAGTTCTACCATATAGCTTTTTGCTTGCTGGCATCACCAGTTAGCTTTGACCAACGTTCTCTAAAGTGATTGTACCAAATGTCACCATTTGCAAAAATCCATTTTGAAAAATGGATGGCATATGACAGCCACATAGGAAGTGTCAGCAGATTTTCCAACCCTCTAATGTCAGGAAAGGAAAGGAAGTCCAAATCAGAGGCTGGCAAATTCTAAAATGTCTATCCATACATGCTGATGTTTTGCCAAAATTTGCATAACAACTTGACACAACCAGACTTCTTCTTTCCATACTTCTAAGTAATTGTCGGAGATCAACCATGTAGAACCCGAGTTCCAGATCTGTTCACATGCACCCAGAAAATTTGTACTGGCCCTACTGAGAACTTCCTCTCCAATTCACTTCCAGCCAGCAAAGAGGAAGTGGCCAAAGAAGTGAAATTAACAAAGCCCTGGAAGAAAATCACCAAATCACCTTTTTTACTTAATAACCAGGGAGTGGGATATAGGCACAATGAACATTCAACTTCAATTTTAAGAGAGGTTCTTTTAGTATCTTTAAAACAAACAAAACAAAACAAAACAAAAAACGCTTATGAGTCTAAAGATAGAAACCTAACAGGGATTCTTTTTTATTTTTAATTGTGATTGAGTGAAAGTGTACAATCCAGTTTTAATTCACATTCCTGCCTATGTGCAGCTCCTACTGCTCTCCTCGTCCAGCAACAGCAAACCCCTTCTTTCTGTTCTACACATGTCATATCCTCTTAACAGTCTCCTGTCCCTTCTTCTTCACCCTCTCCACACCCCTCTAGTAAGAGGCCAGTAGGACGACATCCTATAGACACGTAGAACCATAAAGTGCACACACGATATGGTCACTCTATCGCCAAGTTCAATCCACTGCTGTCTGAGGAGTTGACTTCCGTAATGATTTATGATCAGGGGCAGCATCAGATCTAGGGGTCATGCTCCCAGGGGAACCCCCAGGCCTTCAGACCATCATTTGTGGTTTTTAGTGGAGTTCTCAGGGTACACCACTTTTTGTTCTCATATTGCCAGTAGGACTCGACTTTGTGAGCTCCATCACGGCTGTCACTGGTGGTGGCCAGGCACCACCTGGTTCTCCTGGTCACGTGTTGATGTAGTCACCCATTCACGTGGGTCTTTCTGTCTTCTGGGTTCTCGTTGCCCCATGTCTATTTTGTCCTTGGTGATCATCCGTTCCTGCTGAGTCAGGGCCATTTGGTGTACCTCAGATGGCAGCTTGCTAGCTTTTAAGACCCCAGATGCCACTCCGCCATATGGGATAGAGAAAACTCTCTGAGCAATAGGCTAGTTATGCCAATTGGTAGTGGTATCCCCTCAGCGCACGGTCCCTGGACCCCTGCCCCTGCTACTCTGTCCTTGCCACATTGGATTAAGATTGAATGAGTTTTCAGGTTATGTTGAAGTCCAGTTAAACTGGTCTTTCTAATGTGTGCTGTCACTGATTTCAACCAACCAAATTTCTATCAACTATCTCATCTATAATCAGCCCTCTCCCTCCCTCCCTCCCCTCCTTTGCAGCTGTCATAGAGCCTTTTCTTCTGTACATGAGTCTGTTTTAAAGTCCCCATTGTAGGGGTCTTTGTGCTGCTGACTAAGTTCACTCAACATAATGTCTTCCAATTGAAACCAAGTTGTGAGATGCTGCCTAAAATCATCATTGTTCTTTATCATTGCATGGTATTCCATTAAGTATATATGCCACAGTTTATCCATTCTTCTGTTGTTGGGCATCTGGGTTTATTCCATCTTTTTACTGTTATGGGCTATGCTGCAATAAACATTCATGTGCATGTATCTGTTCATGTGACTGCCTTTGCTTTTGTAAGATATATTCCAAGGTCAAATGGTATATCTCTTTGCAGCTTTTTAAGGAAGCACCAGATTGCTTGCCAAAGAGGTTGTACCATTTTGCAATCCCACCAACAGTGTAGGAGAGTTCCAATTTCTCTACAGCCTCTCCAGCATTTGTTGTTTTGTGTTTTTTGGATTGTGGCCAACGTTGGGGTGAGATGATATCTCATCATAGTTTTGATTTGGATTTCTTTAATAGCTAATGATTGTGATCATTTCTGCATGTGTCTTTTGGCTGTCTTGATATCCTCTTTAGAGAAGCATCTGGCCATCTCCTTCATCCACTACTTAATTGGATTATTTATCGTTTTCTTGTTGATATTTTGTAGTACCTTGTAGATTATGGAGATCAGATGTCAGTCTGACATATAGTTGCCAAATATTTTTCCCATGCTGAAGGTGGACTTTTAATCCTTTTGATAAAGTCTTTGGATGCAGTAGGGATTCTTTGTGACAATGTTGTGCCACTGCCTTTAGGAAAATGGAACCCAAACCAAATCCAGTGTTGTCAAGTTGACTCTGACTCGCAGTGATGCCATAGGATGGAGCAGAACTGCTCTATAAAGTTGCCAAGGAGCACCTGGTAGATTTGAATTACCAATCTCTTGTTTAACAGACGTAGCATTTAACCACTATTCCACCAGAGTTCCCAGACAAACAGAAAGGGAAAGGAAACCCAGTTGAAGGTGGGAAATTAAAGAGGAATAAGGAAGAAACTTAGAAAAGGGAAGAAAGATCTCTAAGAACTTGGGCTTGGAAAGTCCCAGTGCTACTCTGAGAAAAGGCAGCAGCAGAAAATTCACAAAGCATGCCTCAGCCAGGAGGGGACAGGAGAAACAACACCTAAATCCTGAAAGGACAGTGTGGAAACATTCAGGACTGCAGTTGTCAAGATATGTGAACCTGCCAAGCAACGTAGTTTATTAGTGCACAATGAACCCTTGAGAAAGGGGTCCCTGGTGCAGAGAGGTGGTGCAAGCAATGCTCATAACAAGTGAAAAGATGAAAGAAGGATCTGGTCTGCATCCAACTAACTCAAGTGTGAGTCCTGGTTCCAGCATTTATTGGCTGTGTGCACTTAGATAAGTTACTTCTCTCGGCTCTCATTTGCTCATAGGTGACATGGGCCAATCTGATCTACCTTAATGTTTTTTGTCGAAGCTAAAGAAAACTGAAAAAGATAATAAGAAAAAAAGTGCCCGGCACTTTACAGGTACTCAACGAACAGCAGTTGTTTTTTGTTTGTTTTTGTATGACTTCTAAAATTTTATCTAAGAAAAATAGTATACCAGGTGTCATGGTGTTAGACTGGTGGCCTGCTAATTACAGCTTGCAAGCCAAATCCAGCTGCACCATTCAGTTGGGTACTAGTGACAATTGCTTTTCGCACTAGAACAGAAGTGAGATGTTGCAACATAGATGATATGGCCTACAAAGGCTAAAACCTTTACTTTCTTCCATTCATAGAGGATCCTGGTATAAGTGGTTGTCATACAGGGTCAATTTTTCAAAACAGGTTTTCACAAACAGTGACATTTGGTATGATCACTCCTGGTATTAGTGGCTTGCTCTCTCATACCCATCATGTGTGAGACAAGCTACAGTGTAGGGAAGCCCTGGTATCTATTTTATTCACCCAGGGGCTCTTTCTGTTGGATCTGGAGAAAGACACAAGGTTTCACTGGCCTCTCAAAGATGGAATAATGACTCAGGTAGCGGGAATAAGTCACTGGGGGTCACGTACCTAGACCCTTTACTTCACCAGACCCACCCTACCTGTTCATATATCTAAGCCCTCCTCACTCTGACAAAGGAGACTAGTGTGTCTCCTGGTGTCACCTCTCGCTTCCTGCAGTACTTAGATCCTAGAGGAAGAACACACTCAATGGAGATAATACCCTAAGAGGAAATGTGGAAATCTGAAAACTGGAAATTGAACTGTCTAATCCTAGAGTCAGAAGGAAAAGAAGCATCCACAGGCAGACAGGTTTGGCTACCCAGGCCTTTGTACTTTCAGATACTGGTACCGGATAGATTCATTAAAATAATGGAAGGTAATGACAGTAATGACAGAGTCTTAACAACAATGTTAAACAAAAATAAAACCAAACCCTTCGTCATCGAGTCGATTCCAACTTACAGCAACTCTACAGGACAGAGTAAAACTGCCCCATAGAGTGTCCAAGGAGCATCTCATGGATATGAACTGCTAACACTTTGGTCAGTAGCAACAGCACTTAACCACTATGCCATGTTACCCCTAGAGACATAAGAGCAGTTATGTGAATAGACATACGCACACCCATGTTCAACGCAACATTTTTCACAAGAGCAGAGAGATGGCAACAACCTAACTGCCTATCAACAGATGAATGGATGAACAAATTACGGGCTCTACACACAATGAGATGGTACCCAACGACAAGAACGATGAAGAATCCTTGAACTATCTCACACCATGAATGAACATGAAGTGTATTATGCAATTACAAATGAACAAATTATACCACTATTATTAAAACCAAGAAAAGAATCACACACAGGAAAAACAGAAAAACACAATTTTTAATGGTTATGAGTGCAGGGAAGGTTAGGGAGGGGAAATTACTAGCTAGATAGCAGACAAGGGTTAACTTTGGTAAAGGAAAAGACGACACACAATATAGGGGAAGTTAGCACACCTTGACCAACACACAGTCATAGAAGCTTCCCAGATACATGCAAACCAAATTATTGGGGCAAAGCACTGGGGAATATGGTCTCAAGGGACAGCTAGGTCAACTGGCATAACAGACAAGGACTGCCAATTAAGTTCTCTAACTCATCCTAGAAAAAGTGCTACATACCTCACTGCTGAATATCACTACAGTCACCTTTGAAGTACCCCCGTTGGGAACCTATGTTCTGATGACAGTGCCTAGTCCACCCTTCAAAGCAATTTTGGAACTCTTTTTCTGGAATGGCCATCAGAGCAATGTCGTCATATTACCCATGATATCCTGAATGTCATCAAAATGTCTTTGCTTCAAATTTTCCTTTATCCACAGAGAAAAAAAAAGTCATTGGTGGGCCAGATCAAGTGAGTTGGGAAGGTGCTCCAATACAGTTTTTTGTCTGCTGGCTAAAAACTCCCTCACAGACAACTATACCACTAAGTTCATGAACTTGCCGCCTTGCCACCACACACAATGGGCATTCCACAAAGAGTTCCAAAATTGCTTTGAAGAGTGGACTAGATGCTGGCATCAGTGCATAGCTTCCCCAGGAAAGTCCTTCAAAGGTGACTGTAATGATATTCAGTAATGAGGTATGTGGCACTTAGATCAATTTAAGTTCACAAACTTAATTGTCAGACCTGGTAGTTGATGAAGAAAATGTTTTACATCATACTTCAGTGAGTATTATCTGGAATCTTTAAAGCTTACCAGCAGCCATCTGAGATTCATCTATTGGTCCCATCTGGTCCTAGAATCAAGGAAAACAAAGAAAACCAAACTCACAAGAAAAATATTAATTCAAAGGACTACTGGATCACATGAATCACAGCATCCATCAGACAGCCCAGAACAACTAGATGGTGTCAGTGCTCTGACAGCAGTCACAACAGAGAGTGGCAGACAGAGTGGGGGAAACATGTAAAACAAAATTCAAGTTCAGGTCTAGGCATCTATAGGAGGTCGTCCTGTTGACCTCATACTGGAGGAAGGGCAATGGGTAGAGAAGAGAAGATAGGAGACCGTTGGGAAGACAAGACATGTATGGAGTAGAGAGGAAGAGTGTGCTGTCACCATACAGGGAGAGCAGTGGAAGCTGCATATAGGTTAGCATGCAAATTTATATGTGAATGTACATTTTCATTCAATCATAATAAAAAAAAATTCAAGTTCAGAAAGAATTTATTAGTCTGACAGAGACTAGAAGGACCCCCAAGACTATGGTCCTCAAACAACCTGCTCACTCACAACTGAACCACCTCTCAAATTCTACCTTCCAGCCAGAGAGCAGACAGGCTTATAAAGCAAACAATAACACACATGAGTAATGTGCTTCTTTGTTCAAACACGCATACAAGACCAGACGGGTGACACCTGCCCAAAAGCAAAAACGAGCATGCAGGAAGGGACAAGAAAACTAGACAGACACAGGTCATCTGGGATGCAAAGGGAAGGGGGAGAGTGCTGACATTGCAGGAACTGCATCCAATGCCACAAAACAACTTGTGTGTAAACTTTCAAATAAGAAACTAATTTATTCTGTAAACTTCACAGGAAGCACAACACAATTAACCTAATAATGAGAGAACAGTGTTAGGAAGTCCAGGATGAGACAGGGTTTAGAGAAAGTGATGAGGACAGCCATTGTTGAGTTCTGTGCTGGAGCCCTGGTGGCACAGTGGGTAACAGCTACAGTATGCTACAGCTGCTAACCAGGAAGGTCAGTAGTTCAAACCCACCACCCTCTCCTTGGAAACCCTATGGGGAACTTCTACTCTGTCCTATAGGGTCACTACGAGTCAGCATGAACTTGATGGCAATGGGTTTTGTTTTTTGTTTTGGGGGGGATTGTTTGCTCTATTTTGTTTTGTTTTGTTTTTGGTTCCAACCAAGAGGGCAAACTAGGAAAGAACAGGTCCATGCAAACATTTTTACATACTAAATATATATATATATATATACATATATATGTATATATCTCTAATGTCTAACCCAGTGCCGTCGAATCAATTCCAACTCATAGGGACCCTGTATTACACATGATAATTTAAGAATAAATGCATGATTATTCTGTTTCACTTTCCATTGAAAATGATTGCAGACCACTGAGGTGAGTGCAAACTTGACCAGAGAGGCTGAAAGTCCAAGTTTGCACATGCGATGGTACCAAGGCTTCTGTCACAGAGAATCAGTAGCACAGAAGACCTTGAGTAACTTGTGAGCTAAATAAAGAAGTCCCTGAAAGCTGGTGCTTCCCCATGACATCGTGGCATTGCCAGGTCCCCACTTCTGCTTGTCTCACTTCCTTGGGTCCGCGTTACTGGCTCCTACATCATCGCTCCTCTACCTCCTCCCCCAGCTCTACTCCTTCTGTACCGAAATGTTTCTCCACTTGCTGGATGTGAGAGGAAGTTCTGCGGCCGCTAAGTCTCCTTGAGGACTGAGGGCTTGCTTGATACATGCATTATGCAACCTGTTCGACACAGTGGTTTCACTTCCGGAAATGGATCAGGAGGGAGGCCAAGTTTTGTGTCTGCGCTCCAGGGCCAGGATGAGACACAGCAGAACTAGAGACTGCTGCGTCAAAGGACATTGCCCCATGGCTCCAGAATTTCCCTGGAGCAGAAAGAATTGGGACTCATATAATCTGCATACTGGCACCATTTCAACCATGTTGTGACATTTGAACGAGTCACTTCACCTCTCCTGGCCTTTGTTTCTTTATCTGTTATTCACATTCAAATAGTAATTTATGTCTTCACATATACGACCCTACCGTATCCCACAGGCATTAGGGCTCCTTTCAGCTAGGAGATTTTGAGGTCTAGAATGCCCTAATCAGAAGATGAGGAAGTCAAGACAGCACAAGGTTCCTGAAATATTCTAAGTCTCCAAAAGGTGTTAACTCAGTGCTAACCTTTGGGTCCCTTACATACATAACTCCTTTCCTGCCACTGGCCTTCATTGTCCTTCCCTCTGCTTCAAATCATCACGCAAATGAAGAGCATCTCTGTGTCCCCTTTCAGGAAGGACTTCAGAGCCACCAGATGGCCAGGTCCCAGTGGCCTCAGCATAACGACTCTGAGGAAAGCAGCAGTTTCGCTAATGGGATCTGGGGACCAGCAGCTAGTTTTCAGAGGGCATCCTGTAGAGGCAAAACGGAATTCCACCAGGCCACCAGACAGACCTTCTGGGTCGAGAAAGCATTGGGAAGGTCATCATAAGTCACCTTTGCAGGACCAAGCCACCCAGTTTTACCAGGGCTCAGAGTTACAAAGTGACTGTTGCATACCAAGGGACAGGAGGCTGCTCTGGGATCACAAGAAACTGTTGGAGCTCTTGTGTCTGCCTTCCTAGTATCAAAGTCCTGGGAGACCAAATTAAAAGACCACTCAGTGCACAAGCCTTCCAGGTGACTCTTGTCCCCCAAGAGACCCCATTTCCCTTGTACCTGGAATGGTCTCACCTATCAAATTCAGGATCTTGTGCCTTGTACAATGGACAACAAGCACAGTACCTAGCACACAGTAGGAACATTATAAATGCTTATAAACCAAATGTTGACTAAAAATATGGTCAAATTCCTCCTCATTCAGGCAATACATTTTTATTGGATTATTGCTGAGGCACCAGGCTAGGCCTAGTTCTAAAAGAATTCAAAGCCTCCCGGGGAAACCAAAAAGTGAGCAAGGTTTCATTGCAGAGCGGTGTGCCAAAGGACCTCTGCAAGGCACTTTTTCTAGCTGCGTGCACTGACTAGAATCTGGTCACTCATTCACTCTACAAACATGAGAACTTAACTGACACAGCAACCTAGGCCAGGAATTTTGCTGGTGTCTGGATTAAACTGAGTCTGGTAACTCTTGAAGTTGCCAGGACAGTCTCAATTGTATATTCTTATAAAAACAATACTTCATTTTACACAGTTAACCAAAAATTTCATTCTAGACAGTGTCTCCTCTGCATGTTAAAAACAGATTTTGGTCACAAAAAACTTGACTTATTCACAACTTTTTGAAACTTCAGACTTACACTCTGCTTAAATCTGTACAGTTTCGCTACTCTCAAACATTGTTATGGTTTCAAAATAAGGTAGATGGTTAGAGTACTGGTGCTTGGTCTTAAAGAGTTAAATAAGCCTGTCTCCCAGGTTGCCCAGCCCTTCCAGGAGCCTGCATCCCTGCAAAACTGTGTGTTCCCAGCCTCTCCCAAGAGAAGTCAAGCATCTCCCCGGAGGCTCCCACCACCAATCAGGAGCTGGTTCCAGGTAGAAATGGCACCCCAGATCCAGACTGGTAGCGTCACTGTCACTTCCTTAGACCTGTTCATCTCTCTCCAAGTGGGAAGATTCCTGTGCTTTATTTAGCAGTCTGCCCACTTGGAGAAGGAAAGACGTGAAAGAGGCAGTATGCACACTGTGGGAGCTCTGTCCCTAGAATTCAGAGTAGTCGTCTCATCCAATGCCTAGAACCTACCATTAGCTCAAAACAGCCTGGTGTGTATGCCCCACAGGTGCTTAACTATAAAACATAAATAATTTTTGTGGCAGTCACCCCCCACTTTCTTATCAGAGCTTTCTGCTATAAAACCATAAATAACTTTTGCATCAAGTCACCCCTCACTTTTTCATCTGAACTTTAAATCTATAAAAACTGTCCCCACCAGCTATTGGGTGGGCTGAGCCACATCTTGGTTCAGACTCCACTTTCTTTTTCCTTGAATAAAGTTCACTGGACTCTTGGACTGGTGCATCTGGCCCTGTTTCCCATCATTCTGTTCCCAGCATGCACGTGAGGGTGTGTACCTGCGTCTTCACTTTGTCCTAGAGACTCCAAATTAAAACATTAATCTAACCTAGGAAAATCCAGGATTTTAATACAGACATCATCTGCAGAAGAGTTGTCAGAAAATTAGCAATTTATTTGCATAATGACACATTGGCAAGATGTGTCACTTGCTAGCGTTTCATCTTTCAAGTGTTAGAGAATTATTTTGGCTTACCAGCCCCCATCTCCTAGAAGTTCCTATAATCTTCTATTTCATTTTTGATTGGGAAATCAGTTGACAAAAGGGAAATTTCTCAGGTCTTCACTTCTGCTTTTACAGACAATAAAAGGGCGAGGGAGAAATGGGCAGACACCAGTCTCTTAGAGACACAAGAGGCGACTTCAAGAAGAGTCTCTCTTCATTGCTCAGGTATGATGATTTTAACTAACACTGTCTGGTACTAAGTCGTAAGGGAGTTGGATGGTAGGTCATTTGGTCAGTCTCTCTTCCTCTCTCTCTTTCTCTCCTTCTGGCTATGGCTGGGTTTTTTTTTTGCAGAAGGGCAGGTCTACTGTAATGCTATGACCTGTGAAATATTCTGGGTATGACTTTTGCTTGTCTAGCAGCTGACACCTGAAAGATAAATGTTGAGGCCTCTGCTCCAAGTCTCATGTGCCTTCCAACAAATACACTCTGGATCTGAGTTTAGGCTAATGAATGCTTTCCTCTAGACCCTAAAGGTCGGCTCTTCCATGCATCCGCTCAGTCATTCAAACAGTGTTTCTATGCATACCTGCCATATGCTAGGTACTCAGAGAAACTCAGGTGTGAAGACAGCTCTCTTGGGAACTGGCAATCATGAGTAGTCACTCTTTCTCTTCTCTTTACATAGATCTTGAAGCAGCCATGGCAACAGTCCCGGAACTCACCGATGAAGTGATGAATTACTACAGGTTAGTGAAAACACCAGTAGCAATACTAGGACTCGTCCTTTTTGGAACAGTAGTGTTAGCTGTGCTGCCAGACCAGATCTGTTCTCCAAACAGCCTTTTTCAATCGCAAACAGGGTTCCAAGTTAACTTAGTTTGAAGACTGATTTCCCGCTTATGTGCAGTCTTGCGACCCCCTAGGTCTCCCAGATATTATGCTGCTGGTGCTTCCTACCGACAGCAAACAGGAAGAAAAGCTTTTAATTGGTGATACAGGGAACCCCTTTGCTAAGTTGAGCTCAGGTGAGACCTCAAATAGAAATTTTAACTGACTACCCTAGACAGGACTCTCTAGAATCGCCATGAGTCAGATCCAACTTGACGACACTGGGAAGAAGAACCCTAGACAGGAGGTTATATATCAGGATCCAACAAGAAGCACCCGGAGGTACTTGTCTTCTTCTATGATGATACACTAAGCATGGAATAGTAGACTGTTACATGCATATCAGCATAGAACTTACCAGAAGCCTTCAGGTAGATTTGAGTTTCATGCTATTGGCAGTTATCTATTAACAATGAAGAGTTTTTACAGGGAAGGGGAAATAAACCTATTTAGGAGACATCGGTGAGCAATGCCTCTGTTTTTCTTACAGCAACAATGAAGATGGCCTGTTCTTTGAGACCACTGGCCCCAAACAGATGAAGGTAAGACTATAGAAATAGCTCACAACCCATAGAGGGGTTCTGACAGCAAAAGCTCAAAAAAACAGGTCTGGGCCACCTTGTTTCTGTGGTATTTTGTCAAGGAAGGATGCTTGCCTCTCCTTGTGGGACAGATGCAGGCTGCAAGGCATGCCAACGTGGTCATACCCAGCTCCCCACATCATCACAGTCAGTCACTGACACTGGTCATGATTAGAGATAAAGGACGGAAAAGTCATAGTGGTGATAATGTTTGTTGCTTTATGTTAAGAAGACACCCAGGACCACAGGCCTCCAAAGAAAATTCAGTTCTCCTTTTAGGAGAAAGGTTCAACCTACACTAATCACTGTAACTCAGAGAAAATGACTTTAAAATTATGATGTGTACACTGAGGGTGGGGTAGTTTTTTGTTACATGGAATGAGGATTATGCCAATAATATATAAGTGACAAACCAAAAAGATGAATTGAGAGTTGAAAGAAAACTATTCACTTGGACAAGACTTTTCACTCCTTTGGGCCACGAGTGAAAGACAATGAACTAGATAATCCCTGAGAATCAACCATCCTTCTTATATCATGTCATTAGAGATGAACACAAAGCCAGATGATGCAAACCATGAGAAAGTAAAAACAGTTTATGGTGTAGGTGTGGCATGTATAAAAAAGATAATAAAGAAATAGGATTTAGTCTTTAAGAATGCCATACAAGATATTAGAAAGCCCATATTCTGGCTTTGAGTCTGCCTCTCGGTTGCCCTTGGGTAAACCATTTATCTACTCTACACTTCAAAGAGTTGAGAGATTACCTCTCATCGGAAGTATAATGCCCTTAATAGTTCTCTAATGTCAAAACAGGCGTTTCCTGGCCTGATCAACTTAATGCACTCACTCCCTTGGTTTCTCTACAGAGCTTCTTCCAAGACCTGGACCTCTGCTCTCCAGAAGATGAGGGCATCCGGCTACAGATCTCCCAGCAACACTACAATAAGAGTTTCAAGCAGGTTGTGTCAGTCATTGTGGCAATGGAGAAGCTGAGAATGATCCACGTTCCTAGCTCACAGTCCTTCCTGCCAGACATCTTTTCCTTCATCTTTGAAGAAGGTACATGATGGGAGCTGAGAGCAGGCCGTAGGTCTTCAAGTTACTTTCTTCTTGTGGTCAATAACTCAAAAGTCAATTAAATTTCCTGGAGGCTAAAGCCCTGGAAAGGTAGAAGTCCCAGAAGAGAGAGTGAAGGTGAAGCCTAGAAACCAAATTAAGCATCTCTTCAGTTGAAGATGGAGCCCTAGTGGTGGAGTGGTTAGGTATTTGGCTGCTAGCTAAAAGGCTGTCAATTCAGTTGGTTGTTGGAATCCACCAGCTACTCTTTGGAAACCCCATGTGGCAGTCCTACTCTGCCCTGTAGGGTCTCTATGAGTTGGACTCACCCCCATGGCAATGAGTTTGGGGGTGTTTTTTGTTTAGGTGGTGCTAAAGGAGCTCCGGTAGCTCAGTGGGTAAAGTGTTTGGCTGCTAACAGAAAGGCTGGTAGTTACCTCCTCAGATGTCATCCAGGAAGCTAAGTTCTGTGTCCTCATGTTATTATACTTGCCCTTCTGATTGTCTGCTGACGTGACATGTGTGTTCCACGTTTCAGAACCCATCCACTATGAAGCCAATTACCAGTGTGATGCGCCTGTACTCTCCTGGAACTGCAGACTCCGGGACATAAACCAAAAGTGCCTGGTGCTAACTAGTCCCTGTGAGCTGCGGGCCCTTCACCTCAGTGAAAAGGACATAGACCGGCAAGGTAACTTAGACATCTTGCTTTTCTTTCCTGCTTTCCTGGCAGCTTCTTTATTCTCCACATTTTCAACAAAGTAGATTAAGACAAACACTCAGCATAAGTAAAAAATTAATTGGCGGTAGAACATACAAAATTTTGTTTCTGTCCTAGTGATGATACCCTCAGCAAACTTATTCTACAGTAAGATGTATGTGGGAAGAACTTGGGAGAAACCAGAGAAATGAGAACTCGAGAAATTAGACTGCCCAAGCATACTCAGGACCATTGTCCAGCCAAATCACTTAGAGATGGGACAATATCAATTCTTCCATTGAATAGGGTCATTTGATGGGCATGCCCTAACTGCCTGTGGGTTCCTTTTTCCTGTTGTTAGGGTTGAAACTAAAATAGTGAAGAGATAAGAGGCCCGTCCCTATCCCAGTCTTCCCCCTGACATCTAACATCCTTCCCGCCCAATATCACACAACTCTCTGTAGGAAAGTTTGACTGACAAGCAGGAACTTGCATCTCTCTATAGCAACTGGAAGCCACTAACTGGGAATCTGCTGGGCATTGTGCCACCTGCCCCCTTCCTCCAACCGGTAGAGTAGCTCATCAAGACTAAAGCCTGCATATAAGAGTATGAGTCAGGGATCAGTCGAAATGAGTAAGCTGCTGTCTTTAGAGAGCAGCCTGACTTGGGGGGTTGGTGGGGCTTGCTTATGGGCAAAACAAGAACAATCCTATTTCTTTAGAACTTAAGTAGTGAACATGACCTTTGGGCTTCCAGTTAAGACACTTGAAACTAGCCAAGCCAGCCAAGTGCCGTAGAGTCGGATGAAAAGTGAATGGTTCTCTTTGGAGCCATTTTACCCAGCTAAGCTTCTTCTCTTTCAAGTTTTTCCCACACCTTCTTCCCATTTGTTGCTCTGTCTTCTAGAAATGATTCTAGTACCTGGTTTCTTTCGGGAGCCCAGCTTAATCTTTTTCCTTCCCTGAATGTTGAGCACCTTGTTCTGATGCCTGTGTGCACATCAGTGGCCAATAACAAGACGGCTTCCTTTTGCCATCAGCACTTAAAAATTGTATGTCACTGCCGTCGAGCCAAGTTCAACTCATGGCAACCCTATAGGTCAGAATAGAACTGCCTATAGAGTTTCTAAGGAGTGCCTGGCAGATTTGAATTGCAGATCTTTTCATCAGCGGACATAGCACTTAACCTCTATGCCACCAGGACTTTCAGCTTAAAAATTAGCCCTCCCTTAATGCTTTGTTGTCATCGGTGTGAGGCCTTGAGAAACTCTCAGACTTCCTTTAAGGAAACACTGAACCGTCTACTAACCCAGCTATTCTCTGTGAGAAGTCACGTGATCTTGTCTGTTAGGCTGGAGAAAACTGTGTGGTTTCCCACAGATGATGCTAACTTGTGCTGGTCCTTGGATAGGGGTTCAGTAGCTGGGTCAAGCCTGGCTTTCTATGTAGCTGACCACAGGTTCTCTCTTTTCTCTCCAGTTGTGTTCTCCATGACCTTTGTGCAAGGAGAAGTAAGTAAAGAGAAGATACCTGTGGCCTTGGGTCTCAGGGGAAAGAATATATACCTGTCCTGTGTGATGAGTGATGGGAAGCCCACCCTGCAGCTGGAGGTGAGTACCAGAGACTGAGAATTCTTCTCAGACACCCTCCGAAATACCCCTGCCATCACTTACTTCCAAGACAACCTCCTTCTCCTCCCCAGAGAATCGGGGAGCCAGTCCACCTGATAATTTATATAAATATACCAAAAATTTAGCATAATTGTTAAATGCATACCCTACCAGGGCTCCTTTTTTGTGGTTTTCTTCATTCTCACTACACATAACCTCATCATTTGGCTGATATTATTACAACCTGCCATCATACCACCCCATGCATTTTACAAGGTTCAGGTTAGAAGTAGTGTACATTGTTAGAGTTGCTCTTACTGATAAACGATGCTTCGGGAAACTGTTCAATTAAAGAGAGGAAAGGACATCTGCCATCTTCTCCACTCCAGCCCTCAGATCTCTCTCCCCACATAAATTCCCCTGCAAAACCTTTTGTTTCCCAGTTGATGTCATTCTGCCAGGGCTATAAAGAAATACGTGGCCAAAGTCCCCAGAAACTAAGTAGTCCTGGAAGTCTCAACCTACTTTTTATGTTTTTTTCTTTTATCTCCACTTACATTATGCTCCCTAGCACTTAAGTCTAAACTTCAGAAAACAGTAAGAGCTCTCTCAGTGTTGTTGAGTCAATTCCAGTGCATAACAATCCCTTGTGTACAGAGTAGAACTGCTTCATAGGGTTTTCAAGGCTGTGACCCTTCAGAAGCAGATGACCAGGTCTGTCTTCTGAGGAGACTTTTGGGAGGCTTGAGTCTCAGCCTTTTAGCTAATAGTTGAGTGCTTGACTGTTTGCACTACCAAAGAACTCCACTGGGTCAATAACCACACTGAAGGTCAGAGTCACAAAAATGACTCAGCAGTCTGCTTCCTGCTCCTGCAGTTGGCTCATCAGTTCCTCTCTAGCTGACCCAAGGGACATCTTTACCAGTGTCTCCATCCACTGACAGAAGTTCTTATTTCTCTTTTGCTACAGACAGTAGATTCAACACGTTACCCAAGAAAGAAGATGGAAAAGCGATTTGTCTTCAACAAGCTACAAGTCAAGGACAAAGTGGAATTTGAGTCGGCCGAGTACCCCAACTGGTACATCAGCACCTCTCAGTTGGAAGAACAGCCCGTCTTCCTGGGAGACACCCGAGGCAGTCAGAATATAACTAACTTCATCATGGAAGAAATCTCTTCCTAAAGACAAACATACCCAGAAAATCCACATGTGCTGAGTAGCTCCTAACTTTCTCAAAGTCAGCCTGACAGAAGCGTTTACATTTGGGTTGGAAGAAACCCTCTGTCCTTTCCTCTTAGCTTTGGGTGTGTGGTTACTTGACAAATCTATTTATTTATTTATTTAAGAATAAGTTGATATATTTAAGATAATTCACAGAAAGGCAAGAAACAACAGCATCTGTAAAGGACCCCAATCTTCAATGTCCAGGGAACCTATTTAATTGGAACTAGTGTGCTATGTTTATATAAAGTACTTTCACTGAGGCTGAGATTATAAACTGGGATCATTGAAATTGGAATATTTATAAATAAAAAAGTTTATAATTGAACTGCTTCAATGGATCTGAAATAAGTTCCACTGAAATTATTATTTTGGGGGGAATTCCTGATTAACACTCTTCTTGAATTTGATAATGGAAGAAGACACATAAATGTGGCCCCAAGAGCTCTGCCTGGGGGGGGCTAGCGTTTCACTTTTCATTGCTGGAAGCTGCCAGGTATCGAGACACAGCTCTGACCACCAAAGATCAGCTTTTCCTCTCCTCTCCTTTATTTCTATTTTTCTGCAAAAGGATACTGGGCGCATAAGCTTCAGCTGAAATGCACACTCAGCTAGAGCATGATAGGGAGTCAAGGTTGCTAAGAACAGCTGCAAGCTATTACTCTATCCATTTATCTGACAAATTTTTACTAAGCAAGTGGAAGAGGGCTTTGATTCCCATGCTTTCAGATCATCTGATCTTTCTGCTTAGATGCAGATCATTTTTCTCTTCCAGAATGAAGATGCTTCGTGCCAAGAAAGAGAAACCTGCTATCCGGGAGATGCTTGGCTCCAAGCCAGGGATAGAGTAGGGCTTTGAAAGGCAATGCTAATCTTTGGCTCATATCCAGGAATTGGAACCTTATCCCTCTGCTAGGAGCTGGGAGTATGAAAGCAAGGAAAGCAAGGAGTTCCCAGTTAGGCTGCAGACGCATACATGTACTTAAACAAAATTCTGGCAACACAACAAGTGGAGCTAAAGGTAGAAGAGGAGGAAAAGAGCAAGAGAGAGGAAACATGAGGTCTGCTGGAAAAACAGAGGGTTCAGGAGGATGACAAAGAGCCAATCCTAAAAGGATGGAAAGGAGGTCCCCAGATAGAAAAGGGACTCCAGAGAGAAGGATGAGGGTGCACAGAGGTGTAGGGAAGGGGCTAACAAGAATGATGCAAAAGTAAACTTTCAGCTTTGCATACATCACCAGAAACAAGATTAAAACACAAAAACAACCCAGGGAAAGAAACTATTAATCCCATATCACAGACCAAGAGATATAAAATATCCAGTACCATCAAGTCAATTTTGACTTATTATAGAGTAGAACTGCTTCATACAGTTTTCAAGGAGCTCTTAGCACATTCGAACTGTTGACCTTCAGGTTAGCAACCGTACCACTTAATGACAATGCTACCAGAGCTTCCAAAACCAACAAAAAACCAAACCCGCTGCCATAGAGCTGTGTCCAACTCATAGGACAGGATAGACCTGCCCCATAGAGTTTCCATGCAGCACCTGGCTGATTTGAACTGCCAACCTTTCGGTTAACAGATGTAACACTTAACCCACTATGTCACCACGGTTTTCGGGGTAAGTTAAAAAGAAAGAAAGAGTGGTAGTTCTGAAACAGAATGGTAATCAGGCAAATCTTTGAGAGAGAAGGGCAAATTGCAGAACAGTAAGTACCAAATGAACCATTTACATTAAAAAAAAAAATTTTTTAAACTGCATACCCGCAATGAATAACCTTTTGTCTCTAACGCAGAGGTAGGCATCTCTGGAACAATAATTGTAAGATTAAAAATGGTGATTACTTGGGACATGATGGAAATGGAGGGTCAGGGAAGCATCTAGACCAACTTTTAGCTTTCTTTGCAATGTTTGATTTTTGTCTACAAGAAAAATGTATTCATAAATTACCTATACAATTTTTCTTAATCTTGTAACATTAAAATGTTTAAAAAATAAAAAAAGGATACAGTTCTAATTCCTGGATCTGAGTCAAAGACTAACATTGCCTTTTACAGGGCTACTCTATTCCTGGCTTGGAGCCAAGCCTCTCACTGGATAAGAGCTTTCCCTTTCTCAGCACTAGGTATCCTTGTTTTGCAAGGGAAAAATGACCTGCATCTAAGTAGAGAGATCAGATGATCTGAAAGCACGGGAACCAAAACTCTCTGCCATTTGAACAAGCACACAAAACACCAGAAGACCCTAAGTACCAGAACAGCTTTTCAGTGGGCTTGGAAATAAGGTTGCCCACCCCGCAGCAGGGAAACCCTGGTGGTATGGCCATTAAGTGCTATAGTCAATAACCAGAAGGTCACAGTTCAAATCCTCCAGGTGCTCCTTGGACACTCTGTGGGGCAGTTCTACTCTGTCTACAGCATCACTGTGAGTCATAATCAACTCGACGGCAGAGGTTTGGTTTTTGTTGTTGTTGTTGTCTGGTTTTTTTTTTAACCCTCCAGCTGGAGTTCCCACGTATTGAAATAGTTAAACACACTCAAGTGTCAAACAGATAAGATGACAGTCCAAATCCACACAGAGGCCTCTCAGAAAACAGACATGGCACTCTACTTCCAGAAACAAATGGTCACTGAAAACCCTACTGTGATCCTTAAAGTTGTGTGTCAGCTTAGCTGGGTCGTGATACTCAGTGGTTTGGCAGTTATGATGTAGTTTAGCAATTATATGATGATGCTATCACTTCTATGACGAGATTTGACAGAATGTCATCTCCTCCATGATGGGCTCTGCTGTGGGTGGCTAGTCAATTGAAAGAAGTTTCTGTGGGAGTGTGGCCTGCATCCAACATAGGTGGACCTTCTGGCAAGGCTCATGGGCTTTTGTTCACTCTGGATCCCAGCTTTCTTCACGCCGTTCTGTCCACTGCCAGTCCTAACTTTCCAAGTTGTCTTGGTCTGTGTGCTGTATTTCATGGTTTTAAGATTGGCTTTCAGCCTGGGATTTGACATTTTTTTTTTTTTTTTTTTTGGACTCATGATCATTTGTGTAAGCAAACACATATACTCTCACAGATAAGAAAAGCAGTGTTTCTGGACAGAAATGCCTGGAAGAAAGTCAAGCATGACAGCACGCAGGACCGTCCTCAGTCACTTGAGAGGCAGGTAACGCCCAGCTTCAGTGCCTTCCCAGCCATAAACGTAGGACCTTCATCCCAAACAGGAAATGTTCTCCTGATGCCTAACCCTCTGTCAGCCTTTGTGCCAGGACAGCAAGTTCAATTCCTTCCAGGGCCCCAGTTCTCATAGGACATGGGTCTTCAAAACTTTTGGTTTACAACTCAAACTGGATAAAATATCTAAATATCAAAAATAAAACGATAAAGCTCATCCAAGAAAAAATAGGATTAACGTGGAAGTTTTAATACACAGTGTAGGCAAACTTCAAAATCTGTCAAGAAAAGCACAATCAACAGAAGAGAAAATAGATAAACGTGAACTACTAAGAATCAAGCACTTTCACTCATCCAAAAACTTTATCAAAAGAATTGAAAGAGCACCTGCAGATGGGAAAAAACATTTGGCAACTGTATGTCAGACCACTGTCTGATCTCCAAAGTTACTACAAAATATCAACAAGAAAAGGATAAATAATCCAATTAAGCAATGGGCGGAGGAGATGGACCAACACTTCTCTAAAGAGGACATCCAGGCAGCCAAAAGACACATGCAGAAATGTTCATGATCATTATCTATTAAAAAAAAATCCAAATCAAAACTACAATGAGATACCATCTCCACACAACAAGGTTGGCCATGATCCAAAACACACAAAACAACAAATACTGAAGAGGATGTGGAGAAGTTGGAACTCTCCTACACTGCTGGTGGGATTGCAAAACGGTATAACCTCTTTGGAAAGCAATCTGGCGTTTCCTTAAAAAGCTGGAAACAGACATACCATTTGACCCAGTAATTCCACTGCTTGGAATACATCCTACAGATGCAAGGGCATTCATACGAACAGATACATACACACGAATGTTTATTGTAGCATAGTCAACAATAGCAAAAACATGGACTCAATCCAGACGCCTAACAACAGGTAAATGGATAAATAAACTATGGTATATATACTCAGTAAAACACTATGCAATCATGAAGAACATGATGATTTCAGGAAGCATCTTGTAACCCGGTTTCAGTTGGAAGACATTATGTTGAGCGAAATTAGTCAACAGTACAAGGACCAATAATGTATGAGACCCCTACTTTAAGGACTTGAAAACTGACTCATGTACAGAAGAAAAGACTCTTTGACAGCCGCAAGGGAGGGGAGTGAAGGAGAGAGAGGGTTGATTATAGGTGAGGTAGCTGATAAAAGTTTGGTTGGGTGAAATCAGTGACAGTACACATTAGAAAGAAGATGAATTTAACTGGACTTCAACATAACCTGAAAACTCTTCCAATCTTAAGCCAATATGGCAAGGACAGAGTAGCAGGGGCAGGGGTCCAGAGACCACGCTCCCAGGGGACACCATGGCCAATTGGCACAACTAGCCTGTTGCTAAGAGAGTCTTCTCCACACCATATGGATGAGTGGCATCTGGGGTCTTAAAAGCTAGCAAGCTGCCATCTGAGGTACACCAAATGATCCCAACTCAGCAAGAACAGATGATCACCAAGGACAAAATAGACATGGGGGAAAGAGAAACCAGAAGACAGAAATACCCATGTGAATGGGTGACTACATCAACATGCAACCAGAAGAACCACATGGTACCTGGCCACCTCCAGAGACAGCCATGATGGGGCTCACATAGCTCAGTCCCAGTGACAATACAAGAATAAAAAGTGATACACCTGAGGACTCCACTAAAAGGCCACAGTTGGTGGTCCAAAGGCCTGAGGGTTCCCCTGGGAGCATGGCTTCTATACCAAATGATGCCCCTGATCATAAATCATTACTGAGCTCAACTCCTCAGAGAGGAATGGATCAGACTCAGTGACACAGAGTGACCATATCGTGTGTGCACTTTATTGTTCTACTCATCTATAAGATGTCGTCCTTCTGGCCTCTTACCACAGGAGAGTGGAGAGGATGAAGAAGAGGGGACAGGGGATTGTTAGGAAGATATGACTTCTATGGTACAGAAAGGAGGAGTGTGCTGTCACCAGGAAAGGAGAGCAGTAGAGGCTGCACATAGGCAGGCATGCGAATTTAAACCACATCGTACACTTTCACTCAATCACAATAAAAATTTAAAAAAAATAAGAACTAAAAAAAGCTTTAGGTTTATAGGGTCCCCATGAGTCAGATCCGACTTGATGGCACTTGGCTGGCTTGGCTTTGGTTTAAACACTGCCTAAAACGTCTTTTAAGACTATGACCTTCTCCTACCCACACATACATAATTATTTAAGGTTAAGATCTAAAATTTTCATCATAATTTTGAATAACTAGTTACAAATGTTATCGCTTCTACAATATTGTAAATGCTGGCTTTTCTTAAATAAAGTTGCTCTATCACTTTTGTAAGTATACCCAGTGAAATCCCAATACCATAGAGACTGTTTCCTACTATTGTTGTTAGGTGCCATCTAGTTGATTCCAGCTCATAGCAAACCTATGCATAATTATTATTCATTTGAAAGTTATGTGAATAAATTCTTCAACAGCCAGAAAGTTTGCAACATCCCTTTTTCTCCTTAAACTGATATTTCCATTCATTTCTCCCACAAAATTGTATACTAATGTAATATATATTATGTTTAAAAGTATTTCATTGATCATCCTATGGTATTTCCTTGCAACAATAAAAATATAAGCTTAATCAACTGAAACCAGTTCTGGAGCCAATACTTCAGACAAAGAATGGACTGGACTAACGGACACAGAGTGATGCAGGTGGTGTGAGTACTTTACAGTTTAATATATGTATGAGGCTGTCCATCTGGTGTCTTTTTAGAGGGGAGAGGAGAGGTTGCAGAGGAAGGGACAGGTGTAGGTTGAGTGGGTACTGGAAGTAAAGAGTGGAGGGGTAAGTGTGCTGTCACAGGGTGCTGAGAGCAGACACAGTTGCAGAGAGGCAAGTGCTCGGGGTTTTGTTTGGCAAATTGACTTGGATTGTAAACTTTCACTGAATCATAATCAAAAAATTAAAAAATATATACATGTTCTCAATCATATTTTATTTTTATATGATCACAAGGTGCTAATCTTAAAAATTCCTTTGGATTGAGTTACTATAATCATTCTTAACACGCAACTGATCAAAATAACAAGTAAGCATAAATATATTACAAATGTTGATTTTATTCATGATACATCTTAATGAAATATGGCTTTTAAAATTATTTCATATATTTCTTGTGTGCATTACACATAACTAGAATGAGGGTTCAACATTGATCTTACTCCTATTTTGATTTTTTAAATGTAAGTAATAAGAAAACTTATACATATAAACAAGTAGGTGAGAACTGAAGGAATTTTATTAGAACAGTGTCACTCAATTATTTGAAATCCTTCTCAGTTACTTCCCAAATGTTAGAGTAATGTATCATCAAAAATTATTATTAATGATTTGTTAACCAACAATTTGTTTGCATTTTCTTTGAATTTTGTTGAAAGTGAAGAAACAAAAACCACTGGAGCTGCAAATGTAATTAGAGTCCTCCACTGTCCCTTTGTTTGGTGTCCCAGGGACTTGAATACACCAGGGCAGTGTTAACTTCCTAAGATGAGAGGTGGGTGGGTGGGATGCCTGCTGTTTCTGATCTTTCGGAGAATAATAAAAGGTAAACATAAATAGGAAGGCTTCTTTCCGCTTCTGCTCTTCTTTCCACTACTCAGTGGCTGTCTGGTGCTGTGTTTACTAGCCCAGATTAAGCTGACAGCAACCACAGCCAATGTCAGGGTGCCAGGGGACAGCACTAGCAACATCTAACTGAGCTCACTGCACAACTGGAGGAACCCTGGTGGTGCAATGGCTAAGTGCTCCAGCGGCTGACCGAAAGACTGGCAGTTCATATTCACCAGGCGCCTCTTGGGAACCCCAGGGGGCAGTTCTACTCTGTCCTGTAGGGTTGGAATTGACTCAAAGACAATGGATATTGCACAGTACCACACAAGCATAAAGGCAGGAGAGGGAGGTATAGACCTACTCTCTAGACCTCATTTGCTTCCTCTATAATAAAGTAGAGGATGTTTTCGTTAGGTGTCGTCAAGTTGGTTCTGACTCATAGCGAGCCTATGAAGAACAGAAAGAAACACTGCCCAGTCTTGTGCCATACCCACAACTGTTTTTGCTTAAACCCACTGCTGCAGTCACTGCGTCAACCCATCTCATCTCTCTTTTTCGTTGACCCTCCACTCTACCAAGCACAATATCCTTCTCCAGGGACTGATCCTTCCTGACAACATGTCCAAAGTATGTAAAATGCAGTCTTGCCAGTTTTGCTTCCAAGGAACACTCTGGTTGTACTTGTTTTAAAACAGATTTCTTCGTTCTTTTGGCAGTCTACAGTACGTTCAACGTTCTTCTCTAGCACTACATTTCAAAGGCATCAATTCTTCTGTCTTTTATGTTCATTGTCCAGCTTTCGCATGCATACAACATGAATGGAAACACCATGGGTAGGCTCTGATAATCAAGCCTCATGTTCTATGGTTCAGCGATAGGAAAACAACCAAGCAGGATAATAGGATAACCAGGCAAATGCAAGGAGAGGTACTATTTTAGATGAGGTGATGAGGGAAGAGCCCTCTGAGAAGGGCCTGAGTGTACAGACAGTGGGAATCATGCAAAGATCTGGGGAACAGCGTGAGAGGAAGAGAAACTGAGAGTATAAAGGTCCCGAGGTTGGACATGAGCTTGGCATGAATGGAGTATAGCAAAAAGGCCAAAGTAACCAAAGTACAGTGAACAAGGGAGTGCTGTGTTGTAGAAATCATGAGGACAGGTGAGGGACAGGTCTCAGAGGGGCTTGTAGGAGGTTGGTATAAACAGTTCGGACTTGATTCCAAGTGTGTTACAGAAAACCGTTGGAGGATCCTGCAATACAGAATGAATACAGAATACAGAGGTGAAGACCTGTACATGCCTGCTGTGTGGAGAACAGGCCCCAAAGGCAGGAAGGGAGGGTGCCGAGCATGGAAGTAGGAAGGCCAATTAGGAAGCTGTTGCAACAGGCTGGGCGAGGCGTGATGGACTCTTGGACAAGAATAACAGGAGAGAAAGTGGTGTAGAGGCAACAGAACTGACTGATGGAGTAAATTCAGGAGATAAGAGAAGGAGAGAAATCAAAGGGAGCTCGCAGGTGTACGGACTGACTAAACAGGTATTCACGAAAGTGGAGAAGTCTAAGGGAGAACTAAGTATTGTGCATGAGAATGGGGGAAATCAAAAGTTCTGTTTTAGCCAAGTTATATTTGAGATACTACACACCCACAAGCTCTGGCAGCACAATAGTTAAGTGTTTGACTGTGAACAAAAAGGTTGAAAATTTGAACCTGCCTTGTGCTACGTCTGCTAACCAAAAGGTCAACAGTTCAAATCCACCAGGCGCTCCTTGGAAACTCTATGGAGCAGTCCTACTCTGTCCTATAGGATCATTATCAGCTGGAATGGACTTCATGGTAGTGGGTTGGGTTTGCTTTTAGTGACTCTGTAGGAGAAAGGCCTTGCAGTCTGCTACATAAAGAGGTAGTTACAGCCAAGGAAACCCTATGGGGCAGTCCTACTCTGTCAAATAGGACCACCATGAATCAAAATTGACTTGACAGCACTTAACAAAAACAGCAACTATGTATCCATGTGAAGATGTCAGATAGTCTACTGAATGGAGAAGCTGAATCTCAAGGAAAATTCAGATTCGGGATGAATTGGCAGGTAGGAAGCATAAAATGCTATGGGTCACATAAAACCATCTAACAAGACAGTGTAGCTTGAAATAAGAGAGTAGACAAAGACTGAGCACTGAGAAGGCCAGCATAGAGAGGTTGTGAGGAAGAAATGGAGCCATTAAAGGAAACCAGAGAGGAATAACCGGTGAGGTGAGAGAAATAGCAGGAGAGAGGAGAAGATAACACGAGGAGGTAGGTGAAGGACAAGGTGATAGACAAGGTTCAATGACACCTAGAGGTTAAATGGGATCCTGGTCTCACCAAGGACAAGATTGTTGGTGGCCCTAACAAAAGTGCAGGCAACTCTTGAGAATTGAAAGGCCAACTGGAATGAAAATAGAAAAGACAAGGACTGGGGAGCCAATAAGTACAGACAAGAGTACTTTGCATAAAGTAAAAATTGAGTGAGGAAATGAACAGAGAGAGGCAACAGTAGCTGGAAGGGCTGTGCCATCAAGAGAGGATTTCATGTCTGAGGTTGGAGTGGCTGTCGCACATTTGTAGATTCAAATTAATCACTCAGTAGAAGGGAAAAATGAAGATATAGGAAGAGAAAAGGGAAAAGCAAGGCCCCAAAGGTCGAGTAGTCTATAAGGAAGGTTAGAAAAGTAACATGGTAAGCCACATGGGCACAGATGCAAGTAGGTTGTTAATTATTGGACTGTAAATATAAGGCAGCTCTTTCCTGATCCCTCTTGTTTTCTGAATGAGACAGCACAGAGTGTGCTCAGTGCTAGCTACTGAGGGCCTCGTGGTTGTTATTCCTACACAGTATTTTCCTCTCCTGGCTCTGAACAGCACCATTTTTGCTGCTCAGCTATTCCTCTCAGACCAAACAGGCCGAGTTGCCCTGGCACTAGCAAATCTTTTCGGAGCCATCCTCTGCAAACGACTAATGTTTCCTTGAAGCCATTTAAGTTTAAGCTCCTACTGGTTTCTCCTAAAAGGGTCCTGAGGGACATCTCTCTCTGATTTGTTAAGTGGCTGGGAGCAGTGAGCACACTCAGGATGATAGGAGGGATGGAGGACAGCAGTGAGCTGGGGCCATCCCAGGCTGTAAGAGAACCCTTCAAAAATGTTGAGGTTTTGTCATGGATTGAATTGTGGCCCCCCAAAAATATATGTAGCCATGTGGCTGGGCCATGATTCCAAGTATTTTGTGATTGTCCTCTGTTTTGTGATTTTCCTATGCTGTATGTTAAAGGATTAGGGTGGGACTGTAAATTCTTTCATAGGATCACCTCCCTGTAAAGGGAGTTTCCCTGCAGTGTGGCTTGCACCACCCTTAATCCTTTCATCCTGCAAGAGATAAAAGGAAAAGGAAGCAAACAGAGAACTGAGAATCTCACACCGTCAAGAAAGCAGCACAGAGAGAAGAACGCGTCCTTCAGATCTGAGGTTCCTGTGCCAAGATGCTCCCTGGACAAACAATGATGCAATACTGGACTTTCCAAAAGAGCTGACAAGGGGGAAAGCCTTCCCCTGGAGCGGACATCCTGAATTTGGACTTGTAGCCTACCGGGCTGCATGAGAATAAACTTTCTTTTGTTAAAGTCATTCACTCTGTGGTATTTCTGTTAGAGCAGCACTAGCTGACTGAAATAGGTTCCAAACTGTTCATTAATCAATATAATAACAATAGAAGTGTAATCATTAGCAAACAACGGGAGCAGGGAATCAGACAGTAAAGAAACTCATTGAATTTAATGACGCAATGAAAGAAATTAACTGTAATAGAAAACCAAAACCAAACTCACTGCCGTTGAGTCGATTCCGACTCACAGGGACCCTATGGGTCTGAGTAGAGCTCCCCTATAGTGTTTCCAAGGATCGCCTGGTGGATTTGAAATGCCAGCCATTAAGCAGACTTCGCACTTAACCACTACACAACACTGCAATATATAGGACTTGCAAAATTTTATCTACCTGAATTAGGAGGAAAAACTTGACAGCAGCTAAGATAAAAATTAGTTGCACTGGAAAGATGCCTGTGGGACTTCCTTATGAAACCAAATCGCAGCTAAATTCCTGGGTCTTGGGATTGACAATGGACTTGTCAAACAGATCCCAACTGTAAGAAGTGACTGAGTGTGATGCCCTGTGGCTTGTTTCCATCTCAGATTCTCCAGCTAACAGTTCAAATCAAGTCCCTGACTTCAGTACACAGAAACCCAGCCATCTGAGCCAGTGATCTGCACCCCTTACTTGACAAGATGGCTTTACAACACCAGGAAAGTATTTTGCTCACAGCTATTTCTATCGTATGTCTTCCAAACTTCTTGTTAAATCCTCACCTTGCGTCCTAGGACCGTTGCTGTTTTATAGATTTGGCATCACTAAAGTCCGAACAACCAAATGGGCTAAGGTAGAGCTGTCTCTCTAAGGACAGAGAAGGGCTAGGAACACTGCACTAAGAAAAAATATTCCAAAAGTAGAATAGACTATGTGTGTCCTTTCCTTGTCTAACAAGTCATCTAAGGGGCATCTATGACAGGATAGGTCCACAGCTCTGTCAGTAAAGGGCCAGTTAGTAAAATTTTGAGGTCTGTGACTATGCAGTCTATGTCACAACTACTAACTACTGCCTTCAGAATGCAAAAGCAGTCATAGGCAATACGTAAGAAATGGCATGGCTGCGTTCCAATAAATCTGTTATAAAAACAGGCAGACTAATACTGTATGATCCCACTTACATGAAAATGGACAAATGTACAGAGACTCAAGTTTATTAATGGTACCAGGAGTGGGAGGCAGTGGGGAGAAAGAGGAAGTCTTAGCTTACGGGGCACTGAGTTTCTAATACTGAATTGGTATTTTGTTATATACTTTTTTTAACACAATAAAATTATTTTAAAAATAGGCAAAAGCCTAGATTTGGTCTACGGGCTATGGTTAGCTACCTCTTCTCTAGAGGAAGACATCTTCATTTACTTAAAATTTGTTATTGATCAAGGCTAAGACTCTGTAGGATTCGATGTTAACTTGCAGAAGACTGATGAGTAGCAAGTAATATTTGTCCAATAGAAAGGGTAAACCCAACTAGTATTGTTGTCCTGTTTTGTGTGTAATTTTGCTATCTTACTCCAGCATTCTTTACTCACTGATTATATCTATATCCATATATCTACCTATGGATATCTCTATCTACTTACCCACCTGTCCATATGTATATGTGACTGTGTGTGTGTGTACATATGTATGTGTTTGTGTGAGAGAGTGTGAATGGGTGGTTGTGTCTCATATCTTCCTTTGAACAAATTTTGTCATCTTGTTGGTTCTCCCAATAAGTAAATTTTTGACACATTTATTGGCACTTGGCTTGGCTATTGTACATTCATAAGCAAGTTGCATTTGTAACTTCTTGAAAATTAACTTTGAAACTTCTGTATCTGATAATTTTCCTGTCCATTTGGAGCCACAATGACTACTATTAACCTGGACCAGATTGCCACACAATAGCCCGAGTCTTTGGGGCTTTGTAGTCCTTCCTCCAGCCCTGTCCCTTCCTGAATACTAGGCTTCAGGGAGTTAAAATAGACATGAACAGTGAGACTGGATAGGTGGATAAGGGGACAATGTAGGAACCAGAATCTGCTGAGATGAAGCCCAACTGCACCTGGTTTGTGGGGACCTTGGTTTGAAGGGGTTGCTGTCTTCATTCTCTCTACTACTCCCCCAAACCTGAGTCATGCTGAATATAATAAAATGTGGACAAACAAACAAAACCAAACTCAGTGCCACTGAGTCAATTCTGACTCACAGCAACCCTACAAGGCAGAGTAGAACTGCTCTGTAGACTCTCCAAAGAGCACCTGGCAGATTCAAACTGCCCACCTTTTGGTTAACAGCCATAGCACTTAACCACTACACCACCAGGGTTTTAGAAGACTGCAATTTGGCAGCAGGCATCTGAAGGCCTCAAAGTACCTCTCCTTGGGCTCAGAAATTTTATTTATAAGAAATAATCTAGGATGCCCACAATATGTTTTATGCATTGTATGGGCATTTACTGAACATCATTAAAAATAGTTAAAACTATATTTCTCCACATATGTATACATATATTCATACATACATACATATATACCTATACTTCCACCACACGTCTGACAGCTTGTCTTATTGTGGCAGCTTGTGTGTTGCTTTGACACTGGAAGCTTCGCCACTGGTGTTTCAAATACCAGCAGTGTCATCCACGGTTGACAGGTTTCAGCAGAGCTTCCAAATTAAGACAGACTAGGAAAAAGAACCTGGTAGTCTACTTCTGAAAAAATTGACCAATGAAAACCTTATGAATAGCAGTGGAATATTGACGGATACAGTGCTGGCAGATGAGCCCTTCAGGTTGGAGGTCTCTCAACATATGAGAAAGAGCTGCGTCCTCAAAATAGGGTTGATTTTAAGGATGTAGATGGAGTCAAGCTTTCAGGACCTTCGTTTGCTGATGCAGCACTACTGAAAGGGAGAAGAAATAGCTGCAAGCATCCATTAATAATCAGAAGGTGGAATGTACAAAGTATGAATCCAGGAAAACTGAAAGTTAACAAAAATGAAATGGAACACACAAAAAAAATCAGTATCCTAGGAATTACTAAGCTGAAATGGACTGGTATTGGCCATTCTGAATCAGACAATCATATGTTCTACTGATAAATTGTAGAGGCGTGCCATCTCATTTATCATCAAAACAAACTTTTCAAGATCTCTCCTGAAATATGACAATGTCAGTGATAGGATACTGCCCATAAGACTGTAAGGAAACCAGTTAATATGAACATTATTCAAAGTTTATGTACTAATGACTAATGTCAAAGATGAGGAAACTGAAGATTTTTACCAACTCATGCAGTCTGAAAATCACCATGAATGCAATTGAGATGCATACAAACTTGGAAATAAGAAGGACCAGCAGTTGGAAGTTATGGTCTTGGTGATAGAAATCATACCAGAGATCTCATGATAGAATTTTGCAAGACCAATCATTTATTGCAAATACCTTTTTTAAGCATTGTAAACTATAACCATACATGTGAAGCTCCCCAGATAAAAACACAGGAATCAAACTGACTGTATCTGTGGAAGGAGACCACGGAAAAAGCTCAACATCATCGGTTAGAACAAGGCCAGGGGATGACTGTTGAACAGATCATCAATTGCCCATATGCAAGTTGAAGTTGAAATTGAAGAAAATTAAAATATAAGTCAACAAAAGCCAAAATGAGGTCTCAAGTATATCCCACCTGAATTTGGAGACCATCTCAAGAACAGATTTGATGCATTGCCCACTAGTAACCAAAGACCTGATGAGTTGTGGGCAGACATCATGGACATCCTATATGAAGAAAGCAAGAAGTCATTGAAAGGACAAGAAAAAAAGAGAAGACCAAAATGGATGTCAGAAGAGATTCAGAAACGTGCTCTTAAACTTAGAGTAGCTAGAACAAAAGTAAGCAATGACAAAGTAAAAGAACTGAAAAAAAGATTTCAAAAGACAGCTGAAAAATACAACTTAAAACATTACGATGAAATGTGCATAGACTTGAAGTCAGAAAATGAAAAGGGAAGAACAGACTCGGCATTTCACAAGCTGAAAAGAACTGAAGAAAAAAATTCAAGCCTTGAGTTGCATTTTGAAGAATTCTATGGGGAAAATATTAAGTGATACAGGAAACATTAAAAGCAGATGATAGTAATACACCGAATCACTGTGCCAGAAAGCACTGGCTGATGTTCAGCCATCCCAGGAGGTAGCATGAGATCAAGAACCAACAGTATATTAAAGGAAGACGTTCAAGATGCACTGAAAGCATTGCTGAAAAACAAAGCTCCAGTAATTGACAGAATACACAGTGGTGCCGCCCTGAAAGGACTCACTCAGCTAAGCCAAAAAACTAAGGAGATACTAACTTGGCCAATCAACTGGAAGAGATCTGTATCTGTTCTCATTCTGAAGACAAGAGACCAACAGAATGCATTAATTCTCAAATAGCATCACATGGCAAGTAAAAATTCTGACAACCATTCAAAAGCATTTGTAGCAGTACATTGACAGGGAGCTGTGAGAGATTCAAGTTGGATTTAGAAGAGGAGGTGGAACAAGGATATCATTGCTGATGTCTGGTGGATCTTGGCTGAAAGCAGAGAACAGCAGAAAAATGTTTACCTGTGTTTTACCGACTGCACAAAGGCATTCAACTGCATGGATTGTAATATATTTGGGGGTAACACTGCAGAGAATTGGAATTTCGTAACACTTAATCAAGCTCATGAGCATAAATCAAGAGTCAGTTGTTCAAACAGAACAAGGTAATACTGCATGGTTTAAAATCAAAATAGATTTCTGTCAAGGATGCATCTTTTCACCATACTTAATCTGTATGCAAAGCAAATAATCTGAGAAACTGGACTATATAAAGAAGAATGTGACATCAGGATTGGAAGAAGACTCATTGACAACCTGCACTATGTAGATACACTTGATGATAAATATCAAAGACTATATATAGCCTCCAGTATGAATTACTCCTCAACATAAAACAAAAGTCCTCACAACTGGACCAATAAGAAACAACACGGTAAATAGAGGAAAGCTTGAGGTTGTCAAGGATTTCATGTTCCTTGGGTCCAAAATCAACTCCATGGAAGCAGCAGTCAAGAGTTCAAAAGACGTATTGCATTGGGCAAATTTTCTGCGATGGAAAAGTGTCAATAAGCAAGATGTTACCTTGAAGACTAAGCTGTCCCTGACTCTAGCCATAGTATTTTCAATCACATCCTATGCACGCAATAACTGGACAGTGCATAAGAAAGACCAAAGAACTGATGCCTTTGAATTGCGGTGTTGGTGAACAATATTGAACGTACCATGGACCACCGACCGCCAAAAGAGAGAACAAATATGTCTTCGAAAAAGTGCAACCAGAACACTTCTTGGCAGAGAACATAGTGAAACCTCCTTTCTGTTACTTTGGACATATCATTAGAGGGACCAGGCCTTGGAGGAGGACATCATGCTTGGTAAAGCAAAGGATCAGTGAGGAAGAGGAAGATGCTCAATGACACGAATTGACTCAGTATCCACACCAATGGGCCCAAGCATAACAACAATGAGGATGGCACAGGACCAAGCTTTGTGTCATTTTTTGTGCATAGAGTAGCTGTGTGGTGGAATTGACTCGATGGCACCTAACAACATCAGTGTACATAAGTAACCTAATCATGCAACAATTAACCATTGCTGTTAAGTCAATCCAACTCCTAACAACCCTGTGGGACAGAGTAGAACTGCCCCATTGAATTTCTTTACAGAAGCCAACTGCCACCTTTCAGTTAGTGACCTAGCTGCTTAAGTTACTATAATTATAAACTGTATGCTGGAGCCCCGGTGGCACAGTGGTTAAGAACTCACCTGCTAACCAACAGTTTGGCAGTTTGAATCCACCAGCCACTCCTTGGAAACAGTACAGGACAGTTCTACTCTGTCCTACAGGAACACTAGGGATCAAAATCAACTCCATGACAATGAATCTGAATGGTTTGTTGATTGGTCAGTTTGGTAAAACTGCCAGTCACTTTTTATGCTCCTAGACATCAGTGGTAAGGTGCTATCAGATTCTAATGCATTTAGTGCCAAGGTGGGTCACTTTTTAAATACATGAAGCTCAGAGGACTAGAGCTGGAGCCTCATTGTTGTTGTGTAGGTTGAGCATTCTACCAGGTGAGGCTCCCTCAGTGTGTTCATTTTTTAAACTTTTGTCTTTGTTTCCTTTGTTTCTGCGAGATAAGGCCTGCAAGTGTAATTACAGCTTTCCCGCACAATGCTAGGAAGCCCTGATGGGTTTGTTTTGGTTTTGCTCTGTCATATCTGGAAAACCAGAGGTTTCCCATGTAATCTAATAAAAAGACACCAGCTACAAATTCTACAGCTAGGTTTTAGTGGTATTCTGTCATGCCACAGATTGGAGGCGCTGAAGTACCATTTGCCTCATTGGCAACTTGTATTGCATCCAACTGTTAGAGACTGGTGAAATGATCTTATATATTAACATGATAGAACGTTGTTAAGTGCCATCGAGTCAGTTATGACTCACAGCGACCCTGTGTACAACAGAAGAAACACTGCCCAGTCTTGCGTCATCCTCGCAATCATTATGCTTAAATCCATTCTTGTAGCCACTGTGTCAATCCATCTCCTTAGAGTCTTCTTTTTTCTGGCCCTCTAATTTGCCAAGCGTGATGTCCTCTGGGGACTAATCCCTCCTGATTACATATACAAAGTATGTGAGATGTAGTCTCACCATGCTTGCTTCCAAGAAGCATATTGGTTTTATATCTTCCAAGACAGATTTGTTCATCGTTCTAGAAGTACCCTAGGGTATTCAATATTCTTCATCAACATCAAAGTTCCAAGGTATCAATTCTTTGACCTTCCTTATGCACCATCCAGCTTTTGCACTTATAAGAGATGACTGAAAACACCACGGCTTAGGTCAGGTGCACTTTAGTCTTCAAGGTGATGTCTTTGCCTTTCAACATTTTAAAGAGGTCTTTTGTGGCCAATTTGCCTACTGTAATGCATGTTTTGATTTCTTGACTGCTGCTTCCATGGGTGTTGATTGCAGGTCCAAGTAAAATGGAATCCTTGACAACTTCAGGATGTTGCTTATCGGCCCATTTGTGAGGTGTGACCCACACTAAAGGCTATGATCTTTGATCTTCATCAGTAAGAGTTCCAAATCCTCTTCATTTTTAGTAAGTAAGGTTGAGTCTGTGTATCATAGGTTGTTGATAAGTCTGCCTCCAATCTTGATGCCCTGTTCTTCCTTGTATAGTCCAGTGTTTCAGACTATTTGTTAACCCTACAGGTTGTACAAGATTGTATGATGAAAGGATACAACTCTAACACACATATTTCCTGACTTTAAACCACATAGTATTTCCTTGTTCTGTTCAAGTGACTGTCTCTTGATCTAGGCACAACATATATATATATATAAGCCAAAAGCCACTACCTTTGAGTCAATTCCCACTCATAGTGACTAGATATATATTATGGTTTTATATATATATACATATATATAATATAGCCATTAAAATTACACTTTTAATCGCTTGGAAGGAGAATGTATTATGGTGTGGAGAAATGTTTGTTATATAGTATTAGATGAAAATGAAAGCAAGTTACAAATGTCCATCAAACAATTAATGGATAAATAAAATTTAGTACCTATATACATATGGGAACTCTAGAAGCCTAGTGGTTAAGAGCTATGTCTGCTAACCAAAAGGTCAACAGTTCAGATCCACCAAGCTTTCCTTGGAAATTCTATGCAGCAGTTCTGCTCTGTGCGATAGAGTCACTACGAGTCAGAATCAACTCCATGGCAGTGGGTTTACCTATATACATGAAGTATCACTTTTTCCATAAAGACGAATGAAGCCATGAGGCACGCTGCAACGTGGATGAACCTTGAAATTGTTATGTTGTGTGAAATAAGTCAGTGACAAATGGACAAATACTGCATGGTCACTAACATGAAATATCCAGAACGGTCCAATGTTTAAGACCAAAGTCTATTAGTGGTTATCGGAGGTGGGAGGAAGAGAGAAAGACAGAGTCATGACTTTGGGAGCAATGAGGGGCTGTTAAGGGTGATGGAAGAAACCACAAGCTAGTAGTGCTGACAGTTGCTCAGTATGATGAAAGTGATCAATGTCAATGAAATGTACGTGTAAAAAATGTTGAAATGACAAATTTATATGTTCACAATAAAATAATTTCAAATTGTAAAAACAAAAAGTATATTTGTAAACAGAAAAAAAGAAAAATCACAAATATATTGATTCCAATTTGATTCTGTGTGTATATTTTATTTATACATACATATATGTATCTATACATACATGTATATAGAAGTATATATACATATATACGTGTGTGTGTGTGTGTGCGTGTGTGAGTGTGTATAAAACCAAACCCAGTGCCATCAATTCCAACTCATAGCAACTCTACAGGTCATAGTAGAACTGCTCCATGGCATTTCCAAGGAGCATCTGGCAGATTCGATATGTTTGATATATTCCATATATATATATATATATATGCATGTATATATATATATATATATATATATATATATATACATATTATCCGACTCGACGGCACTTGGCTGGCTGGCTATATGGGAAATATATACAGCCTGGTGGAGCTGAACTGCTGACCTTTTCGTTAGCAGATGCAGCACTTAACCACTATACCACTAGGGTTTCCATAAGTATATAGGTACTACATGTATCGTTTCATCTTTTGATGGACATTTGTAACTTGCTTTCATTGTCATCTAATACTATGCAACAAACAATTCTCCATATACATCTGCATATAGAGAGATGTACATGGAAACCCTGGAGGCATAGTAAACTGTTTCCATACACATATGGAAACTGGACTATATGTATATATTACGTGTATATTAGTTGCCATCAAGTCAACTCAAACTCATGGTGACCTCATGAGACAGAGTAGACCTGCTCCAGAAAGTTCCCAAGGAGCACTTAGTGGGTTCAAACTGCCAATCTTTTGGTTAGCAGCTATAGTACTTAAATACTGTACTATCAGAGTTTGCCTGGGGGACTGGCTTTGAGCAGTCAAGAGAGGGTGAAGTTAGGGTCAAAAAGGAAGACAGGCATTTGTGAGTCTTTCTGCTTCACCCTGTTTGAGGGAAAAAAAACAACAGCATAACCTTAGGGAGTAGGCCAGTAGTCCCTCTCCCTACAGACAGTATAGCAGTGTTTATACCCTTCCCTTCCTCTAATCCACAAGCTCAAATAAGCCATTTGTAGTGGAAGGGAAGAAAAAGTGCAATTTATGGGCTGCACCCTCACCCACAGAAATTTCTAAAACCGTGGGAGAGACTTGGGATGAAAGGCAGAAGACTTGTGTCAGCAAGTCTAGGCAGAAACATGCCAAAGATGTTTATCTTTGCTTGACCGGCTTAAAGAAAACTTGTCCCAGTGTTACGCACCATAAAAGATATAAAACATTCATAAAAGTAAATAAAGATAAACTCTGGCTGAAGGGATAGGGGTCAGGGTCAAGCAAGTTTTCATAGAAGAGGTGCAGTTTAAGCTATGGCCTGAAAAATGAGAAGAATTTCTACAAAATGTCATGGAGCAGATGGAGAGAAAGCAAAGATAAAGAGGGGGACCATATGGGGGCCCAGTTAGATGTGACCAGAGCGGGGAGTGGGAAGCCTAGTAGAAAGAAATCAGACTAATGTTTGGAAAAGCCTGAATGCTATAAGGCAGAGCTGGATTTAATTCTGTGAGTGACAAGGCCTTTTGGTCACCCCCCAACCCTCTTGTGACATGGCTGCAAAGCAACAGATGTTTGTTGTACATCCAACTGCATGCCACTGTTGTCTCACACTTAAGAAGAAAAAGAAGGTTGAGGCACTGGGAAGGGCAGTAACAAAACAAGGACAAAAACCTCACACTTAAGTATGCTGGGTTCCCCTAATTGCTAACATGGCTCTTCAGCCACTGCAGACTCTCCTGAGAGTGACATTATACACAAATATCAGTGCTTCAGCTTTGCAAAAAGTATATGTATGTATATATGTAACACACACACACATACATGTATGCTCCTTGGAAACTCTGAAAGGCAGTTTTACTCTGACCTCTGGGGTCGCTATGAGTCAGACCCAACTTTGGGTTGGGTTGGGTTTTGTTTGGTTGCTATAGACAGACAGAGAGATGATAGAGCTACAGCTACAGATACAGATGAAAACCCTGGTGGTGTAGTGGTCAAGTGTCACGTCTGCTAACCAGCAGATTGGCAGTCCAAATCTGCCAGGCACTCCTTGAAACCCTATAGGGCAGTTCTACTGTCTCCTACAGGTTTGCTATGAGTTGGAATCAATTAAGCAGCAATGGGCTTGGGTTTGGCTTACGTATAAATGCCACATACAGGCATATCTCATTGTACTGTGCTTTACTTTTCCTGCTTCACAAATGCTGTGTTTTTTACATATTAAAAGTTTGTAGCAATCCTGTGTTAAGCAAATCTGTTGACAGAATATTTGCAACAGCATGTGTTCACTTCGTGTCTTTGCTCATATATTGGTAATTTTCTTCGCATTTCAAACTTTTTAATCATTATTATTATCTGCTATGGTGATCTGTGACCTTTGATGTTACTTATTGTAATTGTTTTGGGGTGCCCATATAGGATGGTGAACTTAATAGACAAATGTGTGTTTTGACCATTCTGCAACCAGCCACTTCCCCTTCTCAGTCCCGCTCCTCAGGCTTCCCTATTCCCCAGGACACAGAAATAACTGCAATTAGCCTAATTAATAACCCTACAATGGTCTCTAAGTGCTCAAGGGAAAGAAAAAGTGAGAGTGCTCTCACTTTAAATCAAAAGCTAGAAATGATTAAATTTAGTGAAAAAGGCTTGTCCAAAGATGAGAGAGGCCAGAAACCAGGCTTCCTAAACCAGTTATCCAAGTTGTGAATTCAAGGAAAAGCTCTTAAAGGAAATTTAAGAGGACTTCTCCAGTGAACATACAAAGGCTAAGAAAGACTTATTGTTTGATATGGAGAAAGTTTCAGTGGTCTAGCTAGAAGATCAAGCCAGCGACAACACTCTCTGAAGCCAAAGCCTGATACAGGGCAAGGCCCTAGTTCTTTTCAATTTATGAAGGCTAAGAGAAGTGAAGAGGCGGCATAAGAAAACATTAAAGCTAGCAGAGTTGGTTCACGAGGTTTGAGGAGAAAAGCCATCTCCATAACACAAAAGTCAAGGTCAAACACAGAGGCTGGTGCAGAAGCTGCACCAAGTTAGTCAAAAGATCTAGCTAACTGATGAAGGTGGCTACACAGAACTACAGATTTTCAGTGCAGACCAAATAGCCTTATATGGGAAGAAGATGACATCTAGGACTTTCACAGCAAAAGAGAATTCCATGCCTGCCTTCAGGCTTCACAGCTTCAAAGGACAGGCTGACTCTTTTACTTGTTTTCAATAACATCTCTTTATTTTCTTCTCAAGAGACTACTAGGTAATGATCAAACTTACCACACTGGTTGCCTGTTGTCGTTAGGTGTCGTCAAGTCAGTTCCAACTCATAGCGAGCCTATAAGCAACAAAAGGAAACACTGCCCAATCTTGCACCACGTCCACAATCGTTTTTATGCTTCAGCCCATTGTTGCAGCCACTGTGTCAGTCAATCTCAACAAGGGTCTTCCTCTTTTTCACTGACCCTCCACTCTACTAAGCATGATGTCCTTCTGCAGGGACTGATCCTTCCTGACATGTCCAAAGTATGTAAGACACAATCTTGCCGTCTTTGCTTCCAAGGAGCATTCCGGTTGTACCTCTTCCAGAACAGATGTTTGTTCTTTTGGCAGTCCTTGGTACATTCAACATTCTTCTCCAACACCACAATTCAAAGGCATTATCAATTCTTCTTCTGTCTTCTTTGTTCACTGTCAAGCTTTCACACCCATATGATGCAACTGAAAACACCATGGCTTGGCTCAGGCACATTTTAGTCTTCAAGATGATGTCTTTACTTTTGCAAACTTTAAAGAGGTCCTTTGCAGCAGATTTTCCCAGCGCAATGCATCTTTTGATTTCTTGACTGATGCTGCCAAGGGTGTTGACTGTAGCCCTCTATAAATGAGACTTCTGTCTTTGAACTGTTGCTAAGGTCCAAGGGGACTATTGCACTACCACCACACTGTGTGACTTAGTTGTCCAGTGGCACTGTAACAAAAATACCACAAGTGGATGGTTTTAACAAACAGAAATTTATTTTCTCGTAGTTTAGGAGGCTAAAAGTTTGAATTTAGAGCACCAGCTCCAGGGAAAGTGTTTCTCTTTTGGCAGATTCTGAAGGAAGGTCCTTATCTCTTCGGTTTCTGCTTCCTGGTTCCCTGGAGATCTCCATGTGTCTTGGCATTTATCTTACCTCGTCTCTCTTTCTGCTTCTTTAATCTCTTTTATATCTCAAAAGAGATTGATGCAAGATACACCCTACATTAATCCTGTCTCATTAACATAACAAAGACAATCCATTCACAACGCAATTATAACCATAGACACAAAGGTTAGGATTTACAATATATATTTTAGGGGAACACAATTCAATCCATAGCATTCTACTCTTTGGCCACCCAAAATATACGTCCTTGGCATATGCAAACCACATTGACCCCATCACATCACTGTAAAAGTCTTAAATCAACATCAAATCCAAAATCTCATCTTAGTCATCTAATTCAAATATGGTTAGACTTTAGACATATTTTCATCCTGGGACAAAATTTTTAATCAGTGAACCTGTGAAATCTAGACTACAAGTTTTTCTGTTTCTGAAGTACAATGGTGGAACAGGCACAAGGTAGACATTTCTACTACAAATGGGAGAAATTGTAGGGAAATAAGGCAAAATAGGCATGAAGCACGTCTAAAACACAGCAGAACAATTTACATTAGCTCTGAAGGACTGAAAATAATTCTCTCTTCTCTGAGACTATCTGGGCAATGGTCCCACCCTCCAGACTCTAGATGTTGGCCATGTTCTTTGGATTCTGGGTGAAGGCCACTTGGCCCTAAAGCTTCAATCCTGCCTTTAGGCCCACTGTGACTCTGCTGTTAGGGCCTAATGCAGATGGTGACTGCAAGTTGAAGCCAATGCTTATTTACCATTCTGAAAATCCTAGAGCCCTTAAGAATTATGTTAAATCTACTCTGCCTTGCTGTATAAATGGAACCACAAAGCCTAGATATCAGCATATCTTTTTACAACATGGCTCATTGAATATTTTAAGCCCACTGCTGAGAGCTATTGCTCAAGGGAATAAAAAATGTCTTTCAAAATATAAATGCTCGTTGACAACGTACTTGGTCACTCAGGATCTCTAGTGTAGATGTACAAGGAAATTAATGTTTTTATGCCTGCCATTACACATCCATTCTGCAGCCCGTGGATCAAGGGTTAATTTTCACTTGTCGTTTAAGAAATTCAAGAAATAAATACCATTCTAGATGCCATTAAGAACATTTGTGATTCATGAGAGGAGGTCAAAACATCAACATTAACAGGAATGTTAATGGATGGATGACTTTGGATGGGGTACAACCCTCATGGATGACTTTGAGGGGTACAAAACTTTCATGATGTAGTGGAAATAGCCAGAGACCTGTAATTAGATGTGGAACCTGAAGACGTGGCCTGAATTGCTACAATCTTACAAGAAACTTCAATGGATGAGTAGTTGTATCTCTATGAACAAAAAAAGGGGTTTCTTGAGATGGTAAAGATCCTGGTGAAGACACTGTGAACACTGTTGAAATGACTGCAAGTAATTTAGAATATTGCATAAACTTAGTTGATAAAGCAGTGGCATTGGTTTATTTAAAAGAATTGGCTCCAATCTGGAAAGCAGTTCTAGTGTAGGTCAAACGCTACCAAACAGCGTTGCATGTTGCAGAGAAATCTTCTGGGAAACGAAGAGTTGATTGATACAGCAAACTTCATTGCTGTCTCATCTTAAGAAATTATCACAGCCACCATCACTCTGATCCGTTAGCAAGACCCTCTACCAGCAAAAAGATTATAATCCCCTAAAGGGTCAGATGATGGTTAGTATTGTGAGCAATAAAGTATTCTTTTAATTTAAAGTATATACATCTTTTTTTAGATATAGTGCTATTGCACACTTAATAGACTACAATATAATATAAACATAACTTTTATATGCACTGGGAAACCAAAAAATTTGTATGACTCACTTTATTGCCATATTCAATTCATCTGGAACTGAAACTGCTGTATATTTGAGGTATGCCTGTAACAACCAAGAAGTTCTGTAGTAAGAGCACTAGACTGGCTATCCCAGCTCTTGTAGAAACTAACTGACCTTGCAAGTATTCCTATAACCTCCCTATACTTCTCTATGCTTCCTCCCACCTGGTTTGGTTTGGACCAGATGAGGCTTCTTCTATTTATGAAAGAGCGTGGTTCCATAGGGCCATTTCTGCCAACTCCTTTATCATCTCTACTTCCTCTAGCCCCTTTCCCTGGAGGAAACAAGTGTTACTTGATCTTTTTCACTCATCTCTTAAGAAAGTGCTTTATTTCCTTAGTTACTTAGGTGATGGAAACAATCCCAGATGATTGATCAGGAACAGCCTGGAGACAAAAAAGTAAGTAGGCCAGTTATAATAGCAATAATAGGAATCAACACTGTAAGTTATATTTTATTACACAAGAAAAATAGCCTTGCTTCAGAGAAAATAAACAAAAATCTGTGATACCCTTACAAGGATAATCAACGAATAGCCCACATTTGTGTGGCATTTTGCTCTTTGTAAATCATTTTTGTATCCTTCACATTTTAGCCTTCAGAACTACTCATGGAGGTGAGTTTAACTTTTAATCCAGCACCTGGCCCAGTGTTCAAGACCTAGCATTTAGCAAGAGCTTAATAAATTACCCAAAGAATAAGTGAGCCCATACTTAGATGATGAAATACAGGCTAAGAGAAAATAAGCAACATAACAAGGTTCATAAAGCTAATTCACTTATTCATTCTATGATGTTTACTCAGCAACCTCCCCCCTCCCATGTCAGGTGCTATTCTAGGTGTTAGAGACACAGGAGTGTGTCCCAGCATCTCTAGTGGTGGAGAAATAAAAAATAAAGAGATTTGAGACACTGATTTGAAGATAAAACTAATGAAATTAATACTGAGTTTAATCTGAGAATGAGGGAAATAGATGAATCAGATAACTTCCCAGATTTTTCTTAAGAGTAACTGAATATGCTGAACAATATTCTCCACAAGACGTCCATATTCTAATCCCTGTAGTCTGCAAAGATTTTTCAGATGTGATTAATTTAAGAATCTTGAGATGGGAAGATTAAGAACTCAATGCAAATACAGTGTTCTTATAACAAGGAGACAGAGGGAGATCCTTATTCAGAAGAGAAGACAGTGTAACCACAGAGGTTGGAATGATGTGGCCAATGAGTGCTGGCAACCATCAGAACCTGGAAGAAGCAAGGAACAGATTCTCTCCTAGAGTCTCCAGAAGGAGCATGGCCTTAGTGACACCTTGATTTCATCCCATTGATACTGATTTCATACTTCCTGTTTTCTAAGCCACCAAATCTGCGGTAATATGTTACAATAGTCACAGGAAACCACAGGGGTAACAAAGCATGGTGGGTAGGTCACTTGCTCTGGGCACTGTTTAAAGAGGGGCCTTAATAAACAGTTTCTATTGGTCACTGCAATTCACATCCACCAGATGCTCCCTGTAAACTCTATTGGACAGTTCCGCTCTGACCTACAGGGTCGCTCTGAGTTGGAACCAACTCAACAGCATTGGATTATTGGCCATTGCAGATTCCATTGCCAGCTGTGAGAGGTCATTCATCAGCTTAAAACTAATTGCAATAGGCACTGTTGTCATAAATAGTCCCCTGCAGGAAACTAATACACTTGGTAAACCGTGATACCATTTACTGAAGTAGGGGAGATCAGAAGAATAGATTTAGAGTAGGTAAAGAGTCAAGGGTTTTCTTCCTACATGTTAAGTCTGAGGTGCCAATTAGATATTCAAGTGAAGACATAAAGTAGTTAAATATTACTTGAACTCAGGAAAAATACTCAGACTGGAGATGTAAACTTAGAAACATTCATAAAACAAGGTAAATGAAGCCATGTGTCTCAGTTACCTAGTGCTGCTATAACAGAAATACCAAAATGGATGGCTTTAACAAACTGAAATTTCCTTTCTCACAGTTCAAGAGTCTGGAAGTCCAAGTTTAGAGCATCATCTGTAAGTTCCTCTGTTGGTTTTAGAGGAAGGTCCTTGTCTCTTCAGCTTCAGCTTCCTGGTTCCTTGGAAATCTCCATGTGTCTTAGGATCTATCTTATTCCAGCCTTTCTCTCTCTCTGTCTCTGTCTCTCTCTCTCTGCTTCTTGTTTACTCTTTTTTTATATTTCAAGATACACACTACACTAATTTTGTCTCTTTAACATAACTAAGAGAACCTGCTCCTGAGTGGGATTATAAACACAGGCATAGAGGTTAGGATTCATAGCACACACTTTGGGAGAAGGACGGATGGATATAACTCAACCCATAACACCATGGGAGTGAACGAGACCTCCTGAGAATAACTGAAACTCATTGCTGAGCCTGGAATCTGCCAACACAAAGACGTGTGAGAGAGGAGTAGAAACCGGAAAAGACAATTAGAAAGGGAAGCCAAGGACACAGGGAAACCAGGGAAGTGGGTTTTCACAAAAACCAAACTAAGGAAGCATTTCAAAGTAAAGGGAATTGTTACCTGAATCTAGTACTGCTTAGAGATGACGATGGGGACAAAAAAGTGGCTGCTGAATTTGTCTGACGGTAGGTCAGTCGTGGTCTTGGCATGCAGGCTTCCTAGGAACGGTGAACACAGAAGATTCCTGGAGTGGAACGAAGAATGGATGACGTAGAAATGGAGACAGCAAATGATACAACTCTACAAAAGAACTCAAAGAAGCATGGTGGTGGCTGAAGAGGGACATGACTCAAGGGAGGATTTTTTTATGAAAAAGGGCAAAAACTCAAGCATATTTGTAGTTTGTGACCACAATCCAGGAGAAAAGAAGTTGATGTTGCAAACAAGAGAAGAGCCAATGAGCAGGCCAATAAATAAATAAACCATACCTACTGACCCATTACAACCCCATAGGACAGAGTAGAACTGCCCCATAGAGTTTCCAAGAAGCACCTGGGATTTGAACTGCTGACCTTCTGGTTAGCAGAGGTAACTCTTAACCTCTGTATCATCAGGGTTTCCAACAAACAGGCAATGGTGGATAAAAGCCAGGGCCTCAAGAGGAAAGGCTGTCTGCAGGGGCACTTCTCCCACTGTAATAGAAGGAAAGACTAGTGGATTTGGTACTAACATGGAAAGACAAGAGCAGTCCAACTTAACTAACTTTATTTGTTCAATGACGTCTGAGGTGACTCATCATCTGGGCATGAAGGTGGGTACAATTGAATATAAAAAGCATAAGTTGAGCTTACTTTTTCCAATTTAGCCTTCTCCCTTTTTCTGAAAAAATCTGTAGTCAGTGCCCAGTACTTTTCCCTCGTCTGTCTTTTGAACTGGTTCCTCTGACCTTGCTCTGACTTACAGTGCCACCTCCGCCAGGTAAGATAGCTACTTTTAAAACAAAATATCTGGAAATCAGGTTTATGAGTGACACAAACAGTTTGTACTCAACTGCTAACCTAAACATTAGAAGTTCAAATCCACCCAGTGGTGCCATGAAAGAAAGCCTGGTAATCAACTGACATGAAAACTACAGCCAAAAACACTGTACAGAGCAATTCTATTCTGTAACCCATGGGGTTACATGAATCAAATCAATTCAATGGCAACAAGTTTGCACTTTTTATTTTGTTATTTTCTGGAAACCATCCATTCATCAAAATAAAAATAAATGAAAAGCATCTCTACAACAGACAGACCTCAGGCTGTTAGGGAAATTTTGTTCTGCAAGAGATGGTAGGAAAACCTTGGCTCTGGACCTGATAGTACAGCTACTCATGTGGACCAATGATAAACAGCACATGGGACTCCAGCATGTAGCTCTTCTAGATTACAGTACCGCTGCACTACTCACGAGCAGTCTTCTTACCATGAGCCTTCCATCCACAGAAAGTGAGTTTTGAGTTGTCTGCCCAAATGAGGAGGAACTTATCTACCGTTGTCTTCTTCACCCCTTCCTTGGAAGTGGTTGACTGGGGTTAGAATACAGTCTGTAGAACACCTGTGTGTTTGTCATTCATCTCTGTTTATTTCTACCAATGGATTGAATTCAAGCATAGAACAATAGTTCCATGAATTCCCCTTTCCCAATAATGGTATCAGGCATATTTGTATCTGCCATCCCAGAGAAAGGTAAGAGAGACAGGCCTTTAAGAAAACGATGAGTGGTGTCTTGTGACTGAAAAATAAGTTCTTTTCACCCACAACTACTTTGTGACAGTAGAAATTCTTCAATTGATGGTCCAGCGGTTTCGGGGTTCCCCTGAGAGCATGGCCCCTGGCCCTGATGCTGCCTTTGTCCATAAATCATAATGAAGGTCCACTCTTTGGACATGAATGGATTGGACTTGGCAATGCAGAGTGACCATATATTGGATGCACTTTATGGTTCTATACATCTATAGGAGATTATCCTGCTGACCTCTGGCTGGAGGAAGGAGAGTGGGTAGAGAAGAGGGGAAAGAAGGCTGTTGGAAGGATGAGACATGTATAGAGCAGAGAGGAATAATGTGCTGTCACCGGACAGGGAGAGCAGTGGAAGCCGCATATAGGTGGGCATGTAAATTTATACAGGAATGTACATTTTCACTCAGTTATAGTAAATAAAAAAATAATTCTTAGAGGATGAGTTGGCAAGTAAGAGCCTGAGATGTGCTGGGAAATTTTGGTTCCAGCTGCAGCTGCTGCTACTGCCACTACCCAGTGAGTAATCACTCTGGATGGCATTGAACCCACTAGAACGTTGTAGCCACTTCCTTGGGAATTTCCCAGTACAGGAGTTGGCAATATCATGCTACCACGCTCTTTCTAAGGCTGGAAAAGGAAAATTTGTGAAACTCCCCTTGCAAGAGGAAATGGTGACCTTAAAAGTTTCATAGAAAGAGAAGGAAGTAAATGCCATAATAAAGTTCCCTCGGTCAATACCATCCAGCATGGCTAAAAATCTCTCATCTTCAGGGTAACCTCACGAGAGGTCCTGAGAGAGGTTGGTACCACGGGTGTCCTGAGCCTGAGAGCCCCTACCCTTCCTCCCTCCACTCTCAGGAGGCCTTGGATTTCATTTTCTAGATCAGAACGTAAAAGGCTTCTCAACAAGAATTTCATAGTCCATACTTGAGTCTGCCTCCCCGATGTGTCCCAAGGATGTCTTTTTATGTCACTAGCTCATCAGTCTCATGGCTGTGAGACCTAGACAGCTCCATAGAAGATTTTGAAAAGGTATCTCGCAACCAAATGAATACCTGTTTTAGACAAAAGAAAATAAGATGAGTAGTGTGGACATGAATGAAGGCTGAAATAAGAAAAATTCAATCTTAATATAGTTACCAGAAATCTGAGTGGATTCTCAATATTGGAAAAAAAAAAATCTGTCAAATACAGGATCAGATTTGGAAAATGCAAAAAAAAAGGAAAAAAGGTAAAAATTTGAATAGGAATATAAAGTATTTAAACAAATTTTGTCTCAGCGATGATTATGTTTTGCAGTAGATAAGCTTAAATCAATTTCCAAGATCTTTAGGTAGCTTCCAAAAACCAAACCCACCACCTAGAGTCAATTCCAACTCATGGTGACCCTGTAAGACAGAGTAGTACTGCCCCATAGAGTTTCCTTGGTTAGCAGATGTAGCACTTAACCACTAAGTCACCAGCATTTCCTTTAAGCAGCTTACAGATACTAAGTTGAGATAATGGATAGTCACTATAACTGAAGTTTATAACCTCCTTTTATGCCACAGAGAAAGGGTATGTGTGTTTAGTAATAAATATGTTCATTTTTGCCACTTAAATGGTTGTACTATCAAAGGTATGTAACAAGGACAAGAAATTAAAAAGTTTAAGAAAAGAAAATTTATCTGATATGGTCAAATCTATTTACTACAGCCAAAAGTCTGATAGGTTAATGAGAATGTTTAGGAGCTTTAATGTCAAATAGCATATCAGGCAAATAATTGAGTTTCTTACTGTTAAGATGTCAGAATTGTCTTTGATTATTGGTTTAAAGAGTTAATTTTATTCTTTGTTCAGTCTGCCTTGAAGGTAAGAGTATAACAGAACAACTTCCTGAGTCAAAAACCAAGCCTCATTGCATTTTGTAAGCTAAGGGTTTCATCAACAAGATTTTCGTTAAATAACTCAAGTATTGTTTCTTGGTGACCTATGATAAACTCCTGTCAACTATGAAACTTCATGGAAAAATCTCAAAAGATAATTTCTGTTCTATAAAGACAAAGTGCTTTTTAAGAAAGGTTTATTAAATGTGTTATGAGTTACTGAAACATGTTGTCAAATCAGAAGTACTAAAATTCTCTGTGAGTTAAAATTTATGTGTCAGTAATGTTTGCTTGATGTTTGATGTTAGCCAACAAGCACACGATAGTGTGTACTAATTTTGTCATTTCATCTAATTTTTGTCATTTGATCTCAACTTTGCTTCCTTTGAATCATCATCAAAGCCAATGATTTTAACTGGGAAAATCACGTTGTTTACCCATGGAGTTTTATTACAATTGAGATGCTTAGGGATTTGATAGTCCTAGTATGTGTATGGTATATCCTGACTGTCAGATATTATTCTTAAGATTTCTATGTGTTAAATCTAAAACTCCATGAAAATAAGCTTAATTATTATGTTTAGATATGTTTTTGGGTAAAGTTTTGTTTTTTTTTTTAATTGACTTGATTTGGCTTTCCACTACTTTTGTAATTAATTCTCATTAAATCTCTCACTTTTAAGAACTGGTATTATTGGTTAATCAGGGACATTTTTAAATTGTCATCTGTAAATAAGTTTTACTTTACTGACTCACTGGAAATGCTTGACCAAAATATTTCAACTGTATCAGACTTACAAAAAAAAAACAACTCACTGCCATCCAGTCAATTCTGACTCATGGCAACCCTAGAAGACAGAGCAGAACTACCCTACAGACTTTCTAAGGAGTACCTAGTGGATTCGAGCTTCTGAGCTTTTGGTTAGCAGATGCAGCACTGCACCACTACTCCACCAGGGTTCCCAATTCATGAAAAGGACTACAAGAACCGCCAATTAAGTTCCCAAACCCATCCTAGAAAAAATGCTACATACTTCACTGCTGATATCACTATAGTCACCTTCAAAGTACTCCTCTTGCGAAGCTATGCACTGATGTCGGTGCCTAGTCCACCCTTCAAAGCAATTTTGGAACTCTTTTTCAGGAATGGCCATCAGAGCTGCCATCATATCACACTTGGTGTCCTGAATGGCATCCAAATGTCTTCCTTTCAATATTTCCTTTATCTCAGATAAAGAAAAAAGTCATTGCAGGCGAGATCAGGTGAGTAGGGAGAGTGTTCCAATACAGTTATTTGTTAACTGGCTAAAAACTCCTTCACAGACAACTATATAATTTAAGTTCAAGAACTGGCCACCATGCAACTGTGTGCAGTGGCCATTTCAGAAAGAGTTCCAAAACTGCTCTGAAGGGTGGGCTACACACCGGCCTTGGGACATAGCTTCCTAATGGGAGTACTTTGAAGGTAACTGTAGTGATATTTACCAATGAGGTATGTAGCACTTAGGACAATTAAGTTCATGGACTTGTCAGACCTCACATATTTCAGAAGTGGATACAACTGGATGAAATTGAGATTTCTAGGCACTTTATATAGAAACTGACAAACTTTTCAGACTGCCGCAGATCCAGAACTGCATGGAACTAAAATCAACTACATAAAAAACAAAACCCACTGCCATCCAGTTGATGCCAGCTCATAGCAACCCTACAGGACAGAGTAGAACTGCCCGGGGGAGCTTCCAAGAAGTGCCTGGTGGATTTGAACTGCTGACTTCTTGGTTAGCAGAGGTAGCACTTAACCACTAGGCCACTAGAGTTTCCAAAAATTAACTATATAGGACTGAATAAAAGAGTTACTGCAAGGTTTATGTGTGTATGTTGCTGGTGTTCCATGTTCTGTTTTCCAGCTATAAGAAATCATTCTTTTTCTTTCTCTCTTTTAATGTAAAATCACCTGTTTCACTAACCAATATCACTATGCTGATTACAGAATACCCTATGGTAACAATTTCTCATATTTCTAGAGTCTTGCTACTTCACTAGCCCAGTGGCACATTTTGGTTATCTAGCTCCAACCTTTGACCTGGATGGATTAGTAGACATACTACAGGATTGAGCTGTACCCAAGACTGAATGTTAACTGACCTACTCTGTCAGCTAATGTCCTCTTTGTAAGAGTTCATTATTCCAAATCTGCTTCAATGATATAATCATTTGACTTCTATTTTTGTACCTCAGATAGGATTAGAACATGGCATGGCACATGTGAAAATTCTGACTATATATGTTCAGAGTGTTTTAAGTGATGCTACCCATGAACTCTAAGAAATAAATACTGAAATGGCTGTGATTAAAGAAGTACTTCCTCAAAACATGATCAATATTCCCAAGTTTCCTTATGTTCTTTTGTAAGTCCTCCCTCCTTCCTCTCCATCTCCCAACCCCAGACAGTTACTGATGCCTTCTGTTACATTATATTTGTTTGCATTTTCAAGAATTTTTACTAAGCAAACTCACATGGTACGTATTCTTTTGTGTCTTACTTCTTTCAGTAAAATTTGAGATTCACCTGTTTTTGTGTATATCAATAGTCAGCATCTTTTTATTGATGTGTAATATTCCATCATATGGATCTACCAGTTTCTTTACTCACTTGTTGATGACATTTGAGTTGTTTTGTTATTTAGCAATGACAGGTAAATCTGCTATGAGCACTCCTTATAGTTCTTTGTATAAATAGATGCTTTTATTTCTCTTGGGTGAATACATACCTGAGAGCAGAATGACTGGGTCAACTTTTTGAGAAACTATTGTTTCCCATAGTGGTTATATCCTTTTACATTCCCACCAGCAGTGTATGAAATTTCCAGTTCTTCCGTTCATACCAACACTTTCCACGGACAGTTCTTTGTATTTTAGATATTCTAATAGACGTGTAATGGGGCCCAGAGAGTCTGGAGTTACATTTATATCCTCTTTGGCTCCCAGAGCAAAGCTATGCATAGAGAAAATATTTGTTTCTTTATTGCTCAGGCTTTTACAGATAGAATTAGAAACTGGAAGTTCCACTGAATAAAACTGTGCCTAATCAGAGGGCACATACACAGAGATGTGAGGCACAGAAAACAAAGCAAAAGATTAGTTGGGAGGTAATTTGACCTCTAGTTCTGGCCTGCCACCTAATCAAAAATTAGCTTTGGAACCATGGGAAATTCACTTCACTTCCCAGTAGCTCAGTTTTCTTGTTTATAAAATGACAACATTGTAATAGCTGATTTGCCAAGGTTTGTGGAAGACCAAAATTGCATAGGTATGAAAAAGAAAATCTTACTTTAATAAATTACAAAATTTTTATTTATATGAAAGAAGGAAATTTCCAAATGTTTTAAGGACATCAGATGCAAAAGAAGGGAATCTAAATTCTTCTGAGTCCTAATTATTTGTCAGGATATTCACATTTCATTTGATTCTTATGTTTGCCTTCTAAAGAAAGTGTAATTACCTCATTTAAAATGATGAAAGCTCCAGTTTGTCTGATTCCAAAGCCCAGGTTCTTTTTGCTACAATGAGAAATGAGCTAACTAGTTCTCTATGGTACATTAACCATTCAGGAAGTCCGCACATGTGAACTCTGTCCCCTAAACTGAACAGAGTGGGAGTTTCCAAGCAATTTCCTAAATCATCATTGAACTAATCCTTAACATGAATGCCATGGCCAGGCCTCGCCTCCAGAGGCAAAATTGCTGCAGGTTTAAAGATAGAAAAATGAGGGTCACTGTGAGAGTTCCCCTCTGCTCAGCTGGAAAGTGACTAAGACTCACTTCACGAGGAACAGAAAGACCACCGCATGCTGTCTTCTACACCTGGAATAATCTGGAGTCAAACGTATTTCAAGAGAAACAGAGAAAATGCAGTCTGTAGAGCAAAACAACCTGCTCAACAAGGATTCTAAGAAACAAACTATGTGAGGAGTCCTCTTCTGAAGAATCAAGGGGTACATAAGAGATGTCATCAAATTCCTACAGGGCTCTCCTATGGTGTCAAACTTCTGTGCATATTCAAAGGCATACTTAGGACAAATGGATAGGATACACAGAGGGGTTCACAGACTTTGCTTCAGAGCCATCCAGCTGCACAGTGGGCAGCTCCACAATGTAACAGGTGTTCCATTTCTTTAATCACTGTATTCTCCACAGGAATACAGTAGGAATACACCAACACAACTACCACCATCCTCCCTCATTAACATCATAGAGACAGGATTAACAGTCGACAGGAAAATCACATAATACCGGGAATCACAGCCCAGTCAAGCTGATACATACATTGTGGAGGGAACATAATTTAATTCATTACGGATGATAATAAAGTATGAGTGCTAGAACCCATCTCAGCCACAACTGTGGGGGCTGGGCAGGAAGACTTCCCAGAATATTAAGTGCTAAACACACGGCCACTTCTAGTTACTACATATGCCTGGGAAGGGGCAGAATGGAAGGACCTTTACACAAGGACCTACTACCCAAACAGACACCGAAGTCCAAAGACGAGCACCTCATCCGGAGTCCAGAAAAGAATATTCCCAGGAACTGAGCTTCGGAAAAAGATCCCTCAGAAAACCGTCACAGGCAACTGAAGAAAACGATTCTATTTTTAATTTTTTTTTAATTACAAAAGTAATGTGTGTTTGTGGTAGAATTATTTTCTTATTGTACTGTAGATGAAGATTTACAAAGCAAACTAGTTTCTCATTTAACAATTCATATACCTTTGTGTGTGTGTGACATTGGTTGCCAACCCCACAACTTGCCAACACTGTCCCCTTCTCAGCCTTGGGTTCCTCACCACCAGCTTTCCTGTCCCTTCCCGCCTTCTTGTCCTTGTCCCTGCACTGGTGTGCCCACTTAGTCTAATCCTTTGCTGCAGAGCAAACTCCAGGGGAGACTTCATTACTGAGCTATGAAGTTGTCCAGGGACCCATGCTCTCAGGGTTTCTCCAGTTTCTACTAGGCCAGTAAGTCTGGTCTTTCTTTGTTTTTATTTTTTTGTTTTGGTTTGGTTTTGGTTTTTAGTAAGTTAGAATTTTGTTCTCCATTTTTCAGCTATGCTCAATTCTGACTCATAGTGATCCTATAAGACAGAGTAAAACTGCTCTGTAAAGTTTCCAAGGAGCTGCTGACAGATTCGAACTGTCAACCTTCTGGTTAGCAGACATAGCACTTAACCACTATACCAGCAGAGTTTCCACAACTATGCATACGACTTTTTATTGTGATCCCTATCAGAGCAGTCAGTAGTGGTAGCCAGATGACATTTAGTTGTACTGGGCTCAGCCTGGGGGGCAGGGGCTGTGGTAGTTGTGGTCCGTTAGTCCTTTGGACTAATCTTTCCCTTCTATCTTTGATTTTCTTCTGTCCCTCTTTCTCCAGATGAAGTGAGAGCAGCTGAGTACCTTAGATGGCTGATTACAGGCTATTAAGACCCCAGATGCTACTCACCCAAGTAGAATGTAGAACATTTTCTTTATAAACTATGTTATGCCAGTTGAGCCAGATATTGCCTCACAATCCATAGCCACCACATCACTCAACCGTGTGATTTGACCCCTCAGGGAATTTGGATGTATCTATGGAGCTTCCATGACTTTGCCCTGGACAAGCAGTTCTGGCTTCTCCAGAATTGTCTTACACTTCACCAAAACTAACCACTTATTTACCACTTATTTAGTGTTTTATGTGGTGGAAGTTTTTTAAATAAAGAAAAGCACAAAGAAGAAATTTTTTAAAAAACCTGTAATCCCACACCAAAATGCTGCAATGGTATGATTACCAGTTCTTTTTATTTTCATAAAATGAAAGAGTACACTGCTCAGTTACTGTAATGGAAGTCACAATGGGAAAAAGAAATGTAATTATCTTATTTGTGTCAGTGAATAACAAGAAAAACTCAACAAGTATAAAATGAGAAGGATAAAAATTGTTAGCAAGAAATTAACAAAATATTGTTAAAGTGAAAATACCCAGAGCTTGTACCGTAGTCTCACACAATATTAATGGGAGCAAAAAGACACATGATCTTTCAGGAGAGCAATTTGGCAAGAGGTTAACATAAACCCTACAAATAACAAGATCTTTGGACCTTGAACTTCACTTTCAAAAATCTATTCCAAAAGTAATTTATTTTTTATGTATAATTTATTGTTTCTAATTTTGGCATCATGTTTAGATGGCCTTAACCATCCCTCTTGATTATATAGACACTTGGGTTAGGGTATTATGTAGACTATATAGATATAGGGTTGGGGTATTCTGATAATCTTACAGCTTATTATATTTAAGCTTTTATTTTATTTCAAATTTAACCTAGTAAGAAGAAGAGATTCTAAACTTCTTTTATTTTTTTCAAATGACCATTTAGTTCCCAGACACCACTGGTTAAGCCATTGTTTCTCCTCTGGTTTCAGTCGCTCAAGTTCTGCCTTTAGATGTACGCCACTGCCTTTTGGAATACACTTGGGTAAATCTTAAAATGAGTTAAAAGATTTGGTTTCCTCTATTGCACCTAGTATGAGACACTGAACATGTCACTTCCTCTCTCTATTTTGATTTCTAAGAACTTATCCTCTGCAAGTCCGCTGGTTCAATTCTATGCCAACTACCAAGACCTGCAGACAAAGCAGAACTAATATGAGGAAACCAGGGAAATTCTTATCAATTCAGGGAAGTCTACCCAATGTAGTGACTTAATTTGTCTAGAGTGTAAATCACCATTTTTCCCCTAAAACCGGTTCCTCCTCCAGACTTCTCTTTTTGCTGTCCAGACTCAAGATCTTGATGTCATCGGTCTTTCTGCCCTCCTTCAAACCAGGCAACCATCCTATCAGTTCTCTCTTCCCTGCACATGACTCTCCAAACCATTCCATCTTTCCTGGTCCCGTCACTGCTTCTTTCAACCCCAGCCCTCTTCACCTTTCACCTTTCTCCCTGTCTTCACTCACTTCCTGTGCTCACCTGTTAGTTTTCTCACTGTCAGAACAATCGGCATGACATCACTGTTTTTCTACAAATTCTACAGGAGTTTTCATTGCTCACTCATAAAGTCCAGATGTTAATCTTAGTGTTACTCTTAGTAAGGTTCACCACAATTTGGCCCCACCCTACATACCTCTCCAATCTTTTCTGCTGTTACTCTGAAAAAAAGTTCTCTTGTCTATTTCTTGTCATTTCTCACCTCTTCTACCCTCTGAACTGTTTCCAGGATTTTTTTTTAAATACTTCTTTTAAGTTCTGAATAAAATACTGTGATGCCCAATTGTAATTTTTTTCTAATTACATTGTACCCTGATGCCCATGTCTTCACTTTAATCAGTGGATCAGCAGCCCTCACAAAAGTCAAGCTCCCAGGCCCAGTGCAAGGCCTTGCTCCTTCCAAGCTCTTTCTTTAAAAGAATAGCAATTAACAATCACCTCAGAAGAAAGACCCAATGATCTACTTCTAAAAAATCAGCCACCAAAAATCCTATGGAGCATGATTCTACTCTGACACACAGGGGGTCGCCATGAGTCAGAACCAGCTACTGGTTTAATTTTGCATCAAAGATTTCAAAGGACCATTTTCTTCTAACTCAGGAAATAGCTGGTGGAAAAGTAGAGCACTAGGTGACTAAAAAGAAATTGCTGGGACAAGGCCAGAAGACACTGGAAGCAGCAATGAGGAACATCAAGCTGAACGGACATTGACCTCGGTCTCAGTGGGAATTGTCTAGCATGCTAATTGTATCATCACATGCGTGGGCTGCAGCTGTCAGCTTCCTTGGCTTCCAGGATACTGCACTCTCCACTTTCCCCTGCCACTTCCCTGGGCTTTGCTTCTTCACATCCTTTACCAGCCCCTTCTTGGGCGCATGTCCCAAATTTGACTGTCATAAGTTCCTTTGCACTCCATATGCAACCTCCCGGGCATCTCCCTCCCTCCCCTGTCCTCCCGCACTAAGGTATCCCACTTCCCCACTTCCGGCCCATTTGTTTCTTCTGACCACGAAACTCATGCATGCAGCTTCCACTAGATTTGCCTCATGGGTTCCTCACACACGTCTTTTTCTCCAAGTCTCCAAGTTTGCTGTTTACCAGCATTTCTCTTAGAATATGGTGCTTTAGTGTTTCTTACAGTTGCTTCCAGAATATGCAGAACTCAAATACATCATCCATCTAATATACAGTTTTCTTTGAGTAATCCATCTTTCTCACACCCCATATCTAATCAGTTACCCCGTTATGCTGATTTCATCTTCTGAAAAATCAAATGCATCCAGTTCTGTCACCTCCACTGCTACCACTCAAGTTCAAGTCATTCTCATCTCTCCCCAGGAATCAGAGCCAGGATGACTCTTTTCTGGAAGGTAACCAAGGGCCCAGATAGTCGATCACATATATTAGGCTATCTATGGAAACCCTGGTGGTGTAGTGGTTACGTGCTACATCTGTTAACCAAAAGGTTGGCAGTTTGAATCCACCAGGTTCTCCTTAGAGCAGTTCTACTCTGACCTACAGGGTCTCTACGAGTCAGAATCGACTTGACAGCACCAGATTTTTGTTTTTAAGCTTCCAGAAAATAAGGCCAAGTCATCGTCACACAACAAAAAGAACGAATGTGGCCATTTACTTTGCTACTCACCTTTGATCTCTCTCCTTGAGAACCTATACGGTCAGAGTGATCTTTTAAAAACACCATATTATTTAAAAATACTTCAAAACTGCCTTAAGGATAAATTCAGTGTCCTTAACACAGTGACAAGGTTTCACACAAGATAGCCCTTGCCTACACTGTTAACCTCATCTTGTGTCACTTTGCCTTTCACCGTCTGGGCTTCTGCCATGCTGAATCTTTTGGTTTCTCTAATATGTTACGGTCCTTCCAGCTCTGTGACCTATGCATGTGTCATTCCCATTATTTGGAACACAAATCTCTTTCCTTATTTCTTCCTGCACCTTCATCTGGTTAAATCCTACCCTTTCTGTGCATTATTTTTCTTTGTGACGCAGACTTTCCTTAACCTTCTAGACTAAGTAAGTCCATCCCTTATATATTCCTATAACACCCTGTATTACCCCTTTCTTAATAACCACCACAACTGTGATTCTAAGTACAAAGTCTGGCTTTTCTGCCAGCAAACCAACTCTGTCTGTCTTATTTACTACACAGTCTTCAGCTTTAATAATGTTCCTAGACCAAAGATTCTCAGCCTTCATGAATAAATAAGTGAATGAATGATTAAACTGATAACCCTTAACAATTTTTGGAGCTTACTCCAGCCACTGATGGGTAGACAGTCTTGCCTACTCTGAATTTCTTTCAACTATAACTTGATTTGTAGCTAGGCAATTTTACATCCCTTACAGTAAACCTGGTTGCATAGTGGTTAAGCGTCACAGCTGCTAAGCAGAAGGTTAGCAGTTCAAATCTGCAAGACTCTCCTTGGAAACTCTTTGGAGCAGTTCTACTCTGTCTATAGGGTCACTATGTGTAGGAATTGACTCAATGGCAGTGAGTTTGGTTTGGGGTTATACTAATCTACACTTTCCATCCTGTATCAAGTAGGAGCCTGGACTAGTAGAGTGAAGAGCAGGCCTAAAGTCCATCACATGGGTGACAGAGGGAAGGAATACATTCCAAAAGAAGCACCAGCCTATGCAAACACAGAGCAGTGGAAGAATGCCAGATATTTGAAGAGAAGAGAAAGGAAATCAACACTAAACTAACATTCTCACAACACAATCTCGTTTAATCATTTCAAAACCCTATGAAGTAAGAATTACTATGCTATTTTACAGATGAGACAATGAAGTCTCTAATAGTAACTTGCCCGAGGCTGCAATGTAGGAAACACAGACAAGAAACATCATGTCTCATCATTATTCACGCAGTTTACTCACCCTGGAACTCCATTCTCCATTAAGTTTAACTCTTTAAAACAACCAAACCCAACCCACTGCCTTCAAGTTGATTCTAACTCATAGCGACCCTATAATCAGCCTCCCTGATGCCTGCCCTAACACCCTATGTGAGCCTCAGTCCTTCCCTTTACATCTCTCTGCTTCCATCTCTAACACGCATGTCTTTTTTCAGAGTACCATACACACTGTCATCTAGTCAATTTTAACTCATAGCAACCCTATAGGACAGAGTAGAATTGCTCCACAGAGTTTCCAAGTAGTAGCCTTTTGATCAGCAGAGACAGCACTTACCAAATATGCCATGGGGGTTTTCTTTTTAATAATATATTTTATTGAAGCCAGTGAACCCAAAATTAAGGAGCTCTGGTGATGCAATGCCTAAGCACTTTCCACTAACCAAAAGGTCAGGGGTTCAAACTCACCAACAGCTCTAGAAGGAGAATGACTTGGTAACCTGCTCCTGTAAAAATTACAGCTTTGGAAACCCGACAGGGCAGTTCTACCCTGTCATTCAGAGTCATCTTGAGTCAGAATCAACTCAGCAGCATGCAACAACATCCAAAATATTATTATTTTGATATCTAATTATTATCTAAATATTAACGAAATATTGTACATTCCTGTTTGTAGTGAGTCTTTGAAATCTGGTATAGATTTTCTACTTACAGATACTATAATTCATATACTCAATTGCCACATGTGATGGGTGTCTACCAAAACAAACAACACAAGCCTACGGCTAAACTGGTAGTTGGGATGGTGGGGGATTTTAGATTTAATTTTGTATAATGGTAACAGTCAGAAGGGACTACAGAACAAGAATCCAAATAAAACTAGGCTCACTTTGACACAAGAATAAAAAGGGGTGCATCATGAGATCTCCACTAAAAGACCTCAATTGATGGTCCAGCGGTTTTGGGGTTCCCCTGAGAGCATGGCCCCTGGCCCTGATGCTGCCCTTACCCATAAATTATAACAAAGGTCCACTCTTTGGACAGGAATGGATTGGACTTGGCAATGCAGAGTGACCATGTATTGGTTACACTTTATGGTTCTATACATCTATAGGATATCATCCTGCTGACCTCTGGCTGGAGGAAGGAGAGTGGACGGAGAGGAGGGGAAAGGAGGGTGTTGGGAGGATGAGACATGTATGGAGCAGAGAGGAATAGTCGGCTGTCACCAGACAGGGAGAGCAGTGGAAGCTGCATATAGGTGGGCATGTAAATTTATACAGGAATGTACATTTTCACTCAGTCATGTTAAATAAAAAAGAAAATAAAAAATAAAAAAACTAGGCTCACTTTGGAATTTTGCCCACTCATAGTACTTCTTTTATTCTGTTTGTATTACAGTTAAATTCTCACAAATCTTCAAAAACTAGAAGCTGGTGGAGAACAGGTGGAGTTCTTTGGCAAATCTTTCCCCAGGATGTCTGGTACAGTTCCTCCATGTGTCAGAACTGCAAAGCAAACTGCTGAGCCTGCAACCTCCAAGCAGATCTGCAGGGAACTGTGCTCAGTAGTAGCCTCTGCTTTCCCACGGCCCCAGGTCCTGCTTCTGAGTCTAGGCCACCTCATTCTGTTGTCTCCCAGAAGAGCACAGCCCCTTTAAGCAGCCTTACAGTGAACAGAGTGGCCTAATGGAGGGTCACTGAAATTCCACAGAAGGAAGACTCTAAAACAAAGTTAAGACCACTTTTTTCCCCTTAAGAGCTCACTTCGAAAATTCTCCGATACCTGTCTAGCCTGTCAGACTCAGAAACTTAAAACTTCCTTTTCCGGAGGGTAACCAAAGGCCTAGACAGTCTTTCATGTATACCAAACTTTCTAGAAAATAAGACTGAGTCATCATCACATAACCAAAAGGATGAAAAGTGGCCATTTCCTTCTAATTTATCAACAAGTGTTTATACATTTCTGTACTAAAAAAGGAACTTATTTGTGTCTTACTCTGAATGACGAATCAAATTTTCCATGAAGCAATGAAGGAGAGAAGCACCAAGAATTTAGCATGCATCTATTTGTGACTCAGTTGTGCATGTGATGGAGAAGGGATTCTGCAAGAGGATCACAAGGAATGACTCTAGTGTGGACCCAGTGGAACTGTGCATAATATTTCAAGAGAACAGTCATCATTGAGATAGTCTTGAAATCTGGAATCTTGGACAGACACTGCTGGAAGAATCGTATCAGTCATCTTTTGTATGTCAGGAAAGCCCAGAGAGGCAAGGGAATTGCCCAGGGTCACACAGCAAGTTAGAGTCAGAGTCAAAATACAGATCTCTAGTCTTACCAGCTACACCGTATGGCACACCCACCAGCTCTCTGCCAGGCCCCAGGTCACAACTGCTCTAATCACAGGCCCATCCTTCGCTGCAGTCAGGGTTTCACACCAAAAGGAGGGAGAAGACAAGCAAGCACTGGGCATGGGATTTTCTAATTTTCTCTTGACTCTGTTCCCACGCATAGGAAGTCAGCCCCACACCTGACTGGCTGAATTAATTAATTCCTTGAGAAACTGGCAAGTACCATATAAATGTTTCATTTTTTTAATCTAATTAGTCAATGATTTGTATTTAAGATATTAACAGTACGAACTTTATCATCAGTCATTTTATTTTCATGGCTCGACTTATCTTTCTGTCTGGAATCAGAATTTGGCCAAAATGAAAGCATCTGATTAGATATTTGATTTGCCCTATTGGAAAATTCATTTCCCAGAGGGTTGAAAATATAATGAGAGGAATGCTAATCTAGACACAATTCTATCTGAGAAAGAATTATGTGACAGGGGAAATTTGAAATGAAGAGCACGTCACCTTGTAGCCTGTGACAGAGGGAAAGAAAGCTCAATCCAGTCACACTTAGTACTAGGCTATGTTAAAATAGTCAGAATAGGTTATGTTCTGCCACAGCGACAAATAAACTCTCAGTTCAAGGGTTGTGTCTCACCTATGCCAGGCCTGATGTAAGGTACTCTGTTCTCATCCACTGCCAGCCACGCCTCATCTATTTGCAGTCACAGTTACTACACCAGGGGAAGTCAGCACGGAGGGAGGCACTTCCTGGCATTGATTGCATGAGCCGGGAAATGTAACACAGTGCAGGTCACTTCCTGCTCATAGAGCACTGGCCAGCACAAACCACATGTCCCCAACCTATGCAAAAGAGACAGGGAAATGAAGAAAGACATTAATCAAGTAATCTATAAACGACAATGTGGATAATTGGTGCACATTATCTCTACTACAAATATGATATCAGGAAATCAAATACTAAAATGTTCAAAGTATTCCAACTGTGTAAAAACAAGTATATACGTGTGTGTATATGTATATGTGTGTATGTGTATATACATGCCCTGAAAACAGGAAAACTAAAGTGAAATACACCAAAATATTCATAGTGATTATCTGGACTCCCTGGTTGGACAAATAGATAAGACGCTCACCTGCTAACTGCAAGGTTAGAGGTTCAAGTCCACCCAGACGTGTCTGCAAAGAAAGGCCCAGAGATCTGCTTTCAAACAATCATTCACTGACAATGCTAAGTGGCACAATTCTACTCTGACACACAAAAGGTCACCACAAGTGAATGCTGACTCCATGGTACCTCTAGTTATTTAATTACTGGGGGAAGGTTACTTTTTTCTGTACGTTTTTATATAATCCTGCCAGCCAAGTGCCGTCGAGTCGGACCCTAGAAATAGTTTACAAGCATGTTTTATAATCCAAAAGTTGGGAAAAAATACTGAGAAACAAGTTTAGGTCACAAATAACTAGACCTCCAATGAGAAAAACAACTCAGAAGGAAAAGAAATTTCTAAAAGTGCCTTTCTGTTCAGATGATCACAATTCTCAGTAAGAAGAAAGAGTGAGGGGCAAGCATGAACACGACTGTGGTCACAAAGACAGCACTCTGGTGAATTCTGATTGCTTCAAGGTAGTTTCTGAGCAATGAGAGAAAGGGCATGTCTCCAAGGGAGAAGGCAAAGAGGAGACATAGTCCTAAGACACACCATTTCAAGAGAGGCAGAAACTATACCCACTGCTGTCAAGTGGATTCTGACTCGTAGCGACCCTAGAGGTCAGAGTAGAACTGCCACATAGAGTTTCCAAGGAGCATCTGGTAGATTTCAACTACTAACCTTTTGGTTACCAGATGCATCGCTTAACCACTATACCACCAAGAGAAGAGGGAAAGGAAACTTGGAAAGAAAAGTACAGAGAGACTAACAATCACTTAAAGCAAGGAAAGGGAATCACGTTGCTCCCTGGGGCTTCACTGACTGAAAGGGAAATGCACCTCCTGCTGCAGGCTTCAAGTGCTGTGAACGTCCCCACCTGCTCCAAGCCTGCTCCCAACCAGGGCAGCGCTCTGCAACGCGAGCTCACAGAGCACCTGCTACCTCTGCCACACAAGTCAGAGCGAAGGCAGCAAGATCAGCTTACACATACACTGTGTGAATACTTTCTCTTCACTCCATATTATCTCTGTCCTTTGTCTACTGCTTTACAGTTGTTTCCAAGGACAAGAGTGATCTTTCCAAAGCACAAAGCTGATTATGCGACCCATGTGTACAGCCTTTAATGCTGTTTATTGTTGTTACATGTTGTCCCATTAAACTTCGGGTAAAGACTTTTGCTGATAGAGGAGAAAGTCCTGGGTCTTATATGGCAACATGATATAGACTGCAAAATTTTTCTTAATTCACAATTTAAAAACAAAGACCTTTGCTGGGTCTACACAAAGCCTTGCGTACCTGGTGCTTGCTTTCCTCTGCACCCTCATCTTACCACTGCCCATCACCCCTGTCTCTCTGGGCTGCAGCCTCATTGGCACGCTTCTGCTTCTTTGACCGCTTTAACCTTTGTTTAGCCTGGAATGTTCCCTCTTCCCTCCCCGCTGTATTGCCCACGCATAGTGTAAGACCAGCTCCTCTGTGAGGTGATTTATTTCATTTACGTCAGTTTGTACCTATAAGGACTGCCAGTTACGTTTGCAAACCCCTCCTAGAAAAAGTGCTACACACCACATAGCTGAATGTCACTATGGTCACCTTCGAAGTACTCCCTTGGGAGGCAGTGCACCAATGCCAGCACCTAGTCCACGCTTCAAAAGCAGTTTTGGAACTTTTTTTCTGGGATGACCATCAGACTGTTGTTGTATTGCTTTTCGGTGTCATCAAAATGTCTTCCTTTCAATATTTCCTTTATCTTCAGGTCACCAGGGGCCAGATCAGGTGAGTAGGGAGGGTGTTCCAATACAGTTATTTGTTTACTGGCTAAAAGCTCCCTTACAAACAACTATACAGTTAAGTTCGTGGACTTGCCACTGTGCCACCGTGTACAATGTCCATTCCAGAAAGAGTTCCAAAATTGCTCTGAAGGACAGACTAGGTGCTGATATCGGTGAACAGCTTCCCAAGGGGAGTTCTTCAAGGGAGACCGTAGTGATATTCAGCAATGAGCCATGTAGCACTTAAAACAATTAAGTTCACTGACTTAACTGTCAGATCATCAATCAACGTCTTCACTCTCAGCTTCCATGAAAACAGGAACCAAGGCTAGTTTTGCTTACTTAACAGGCTTTCATTCTTTTAAAATTTTTTGGTTTTATGGATGAGGAGCCACAAGACAGACTTTTTCTTTACATCTCCTCTCTTCACTGAAGAGCCTCTGTCAGTGGTAACAGGATATTCTGAACTAGAAATCAAGAATTAGTGAGTTTCTATTTTAGTTCTCACTCTCCTCTCAATTTCTCATGTGATCTTTGGGCAACACGTCCCCTCTCTGAAACTGTTTCCTCTTTCCCAAGACTTTGAATTTGATGATCTCTGAGGTGCATTCTTCTCTAAAATATAATTATACATCTTTCAATAGCCAAAGCCAAGTGCCGTATAGACTAACAAAATAAAGCAGCAGAATTAAACATTAACTGAAGAGAACAAAGGAGAGGAAGAAGCTACACTAAGGAAAAGAGAAGACCTCGTGTTTGATTGACTGAGTACTGGCTCCAGTGTCTGAATCCCATTTCAGCAATTTGGCAACCTTGGGCAGATTGCCTAATCTTTCTGGTCTTCTATTTGTGATAAGAATACCTGCCCCACAGGTTGGATGAGTAGATTAAATAAGATAATGTATTAAATCACTCAGAACATGGTAGATGATGTTAGGTCCTTTCCTTCTTCCTCTTCACTATCATGGAATTTAAAAGCAGATTATAAACAAATAGGGCATTAGCTGATATTAAAGGCCCGATGTCTTATGCATGCCTGATTTCTCTGAAAAGTCTTTATACTACTCAAGGATTTCCATGCAGTCCTGGAAATTCACAGGGAGAAGTCATGTTTCTCTCTGCATCAAGTGATTCTATTAGATCGTATTACGTACAATGATTGTAAAGCTGATCTCCAAATGCTTACAAGCATTTCCTATCTTCCTGGTACAACGGCAAGAACATCATCAGGGTTCCCATCCAGACCCCACTACTGATCAAGTACTCAGCAGCATCACCTTCGCCATGTTCCTGTATGTCACAGAACAAAATGAGATTTTACTGGAGAAAGAGAGAGGGAGAAAAATATATTTCTAATTTCTCCTTTTTATTTTATTTACTTTAATGAGAATCAAAGAATCACCAAATAATAAAGTGTTTGAGGTAGGAAAGACCTTGAAAATTATATTCAGCCCTGTCACTTGGTTAATAGATAACAGACTCAGAGGCTAGAGTTCAAGTACTATTTTCCCAGTTTTGTGCTCTTGAGTTAGTCACCTAACCTCTTTGAGGGTCTTCAGCCATGAAAAAGGGATAGCAATAGCTACTGCTTACTGATGCAATGAGGGGCAACCAGGCAATGCACATGAGAGCTCTTTCTGAACTCTAAAGCAGTTTTCAGATGAAAAGGCTCATCATAATTCTTTGGATCCACCACCTCTGAGCTGATAAAGCACATCCACTAACCTCCCAATCTCCATCTTCTCATCTCTCATATCTAATTCTGAAATCATGAAAGAACAACACTGTTGACTTGCTCAGTGCCTTGCATGGAAGAAGGGCAAATAAAATTTTTCCTGGATGACTTTCATAAAATGACTCATGAAGGGCTTTTTGTGGCCTTCTGAAGCCAAGAGTATATGCATGAAGACACAATTCCTGTCATAGGCCAGCCTAGGCCCTGTACATCCCAGATTCAATTAGAGATATACCAAGTGGATTCTTCTCTCCATTCACTAGAAAGAGATCATCCTGCAGGTAAGCAAGGTTACTTTCAGGTCCACCTCGTTTACCCTCACGGTAAAGCAGTCTCCCCAAAACAGAGAAAGGGCCTTTCCTACTCTCAACTTCACCCACCCACTTTTTCCTTCAAAAACCAGGTCCAAAGAGGTCAAGTGAAGGAAAAGGTTGGGAAATACCCCAACCTGAGTTGCCAGACCAGAGAAAACTAAAGTCTTTTTCAGAAACTCAACAACCACATTTGGGACATTCTCTCCCATAGAGGAGAAACAAAGGCCAGGATGGGTGTTGCTGCTGATGGTGAAACCAAGGATGATTTCCTGGATTACCAAAGAGGTGCTATCTGTGCTCCCAGAAACTCAATACCTTTGGGGGTGCAATGATGATCTTCAACTGGAATGTTTCTCCCTATTGAAATTGTCAGACCTCCATATGCCTAAGACGTCTCTCTTCTTCAGTGAGGTAAAGGGTCACAAGGACACAAGCTCCCAGGTGAAAGGAGCCACTGCTAGTGTCATTGTCTGGTTTGGTTGCATGTGCATGGCAGCCCACATTCACCATGTGACTTGAAATTGTGTCTTAGTAAGAGTCCTATCAGGATGTCCTAGAGGCAAAGCAGGTAACCAGGACCCACATTTTTCTACTGCCTGAAGGTGGACCAAATATAGACAGCTGACTGTCACCATTGTTCACCCAAGGGTCAAGCTGAAGCTACCCAGACTTCTGTCCCAATCTGGTATCAAATTTAGATTACCTCCTTCTAGGATGCCAATTATTTCTGTGACTCTGGTTTATAGCTTGAAACCCTGGTTGCATAGCGGTTAAGTGCTACAACTGCTAATCACAAGATCGGCAGTTCAAATCTGTCAGGTGCTCCTCTGACAGTCTATGGGGCAGTTCCACTCTGTCTATAGGGTTGCTATGAGTCAGCATTGACTCAACAGCAGATTTGGTTCTGGTTTTCCTTATAACTTTTGCAATACCAGGTCTGTGACTAGGAGGAACTGGGCTGCTGAGGGGGAAAGCAGTAGAGTCAGAGGATTTGGTAGTTCTAGCAGACCTTCGCAGAGAGAATAAGTACCTTACCAAACTCGCACAAGACACCTTACTTCCAGTTCTGTGGGGTTTTGTTCTGTTTTTTTGTATAATGTTTTATACCTTATATATCAAGGCCTCACCTTTCTCTTTCTGCTTGTTCTCTCCTCCACCCTCTTCTTCCATCCATTTACTTAAATTTTTGTAGTTCAAATTCCCACTAAGAAGCTTGAAACTTTCATCTGCTAAGTAGCCTGGTGTTGTATCACCTGAACTAGGCTGGCATCAAACCAAACCAAAACCAAACCCAGTGCCATCGAGTCAATTCTGACTTATAGTGACCCTACAGACAAAGAAGAACTACCCCATAGGGTTTCCAAGGAGAGACTGGTGTTACTTGACCTGCTATCCTTTGGGTTAGCAGCCATAGCACTTAACCACTACATCACCAGGGTTTGTCTCAGGATAATGAAAAAGGTTTAACAATAATGATGGGTCATCCTGATATCCCCTCCTTCAACCTACTTTTAAGATCCTTGAGGTCCCCCAGTTCTCCGAGGCTGTCCTATAGACTGCACCAACTACCAGACTGCAACCCTACAAGATGCTGATGCTGAGACTGTGGCTGCCAGCATCTGCCCAGGGCCTTGCCTGCTACCCGCAAGGTTGCAGCTGTCCTCACACATCCTGGTTTGACCCTTGAGAAACCCAGACTTCTCTTAGGCTTCTGGCAAAGGCCTGCTTTTCTGTAACACGGCTGGGGCAGGGAGTTTTCTGTCACTTGTATCAGAAATTGGCTGACAGTGGTCAGAGGAACAAAGGATTAAAATATTTGTGGTAGAGTATCACTTTCTTCTCTATCTAACCAGGAAATCATCACCACATACTCAGAGTGATTTATACCTTATTTAAGCAAACCTTTCTTTCAGAAAAGATGTGTGTCCTCTTTCCTCAAATGTCACCTCTTAGCTGGCTTTCTATCAGTTCCCATGTAGCCTGGGCACAAAAAAAAAAAATGAAGTCAAGACACACACTGCAGCTATTAAACTCCCCAGCTGTAACTGCTGCAACTCTGATTTTAGGATTTTCCTTTCCTCCCTTGCTACGTATTTTTAGAAACTTAATGAGTTTCCTCCTCTTCTTCCCCTTTTTCTAACACTACGTGTTTATAATTGTATAGAGCAAAGCAACAAATCAATGAGCCTAGTCAACAGAAAAAGGTCCTGGAATCTCTAAATAATTTGACAGCATTGTTCAGTCTGCAGTCTTTGTCTTCTTGTAGCCAGCACGGAGTTCCTATAACTCCACGGTGACGCAGTATTCCACGCCTACTTAAGACAATTCAAAAGGCAAAGCAGCCTCACACAGTCTTAGTTCGCCAAGCAGAGAGGGAGTCACCTAACCAGCACTTGAGTCACCGAAGGTATTGCCCTTATCACGTGTTTCTCTTTTTAAATATTATTTGCTTTTCTTCTTGGCTGCTGTCTCTCCAGCTACCTTCTCTGAAGCCTCTCTCTTTCTTTCTTGTCCCTCCCTGGTTTGGGATGTAAACTAGAATCACAGCCAGATCTCAAAAATTGTCTCTCCCATTCTGCTGGGGAAGAGAGGGACAGAGGAACTGGCTTCTTAAGAGGACACTGGTGGGTACATTCTAGCCTTCTCTCCAGAGAAAATTTCTCTATAAGGGCTTATTAGGTAAAGAATGAAGAATTTCCACTTGTCTTTCTCTTACACCTGTGTAAGGTAGCTACCTCCTCCCAGTGACTTTCTAACCTATCCAAACTTTCATTGAATGCCTTCTGTAATTTAGCGCATTGGGGTGGGCATGTACACAATCCTAAGCTAAGTAAAAGAGGTTCTTGAAAGTCTCCAGTCCAGTGGAGGAGGCACGTATAAAGAAAAACAGAGCAAGAGAGTAAACCAGAAGTACAGCAGAAACGATGAGAGTGGACTAAGTCATTCAATGAACTTTCTCAAGAAGCCTCCAGTGGGGTTGGTGCCCCATCTGTTCAGAGGCCAGCTAAGCTGACAGCCAGTGCTCTCTATTGCAGAAAATCAAGATGGCCAAAGTTCCTGACCTATTTGAAGACCTGAAGAACTGTTACAGGTAAGAAATAGATTCTATCTCTTGTAATTTAATAAAGAAATCAAGGCTTATTAGAATCCTGCTAGGAGTTACAGGGACAAGCACGGGGTCAGGCCAGCAGGGACTGTGGAGATACACAGTGCTTCTGAACTGCAAGCAGGTTCAGCTAATGACTCGAGGAAACCAAGCATCCAGCGGTTTAAACTGAGATTGAATTGACAGGGAAACAGTCAAATGAGAAAAATGATTCGCTTGAGTCCTACAGGAATTTTGACATCTACTGAAACACAGAGTCAGTTGAGTACAATGCTCTGATATGAGAATGGGTTTTCATAGGTTGTCTGAGAAAGAAATCATTTTCAGAAAAATTTCTTAACCTAATCAGGAACAAGAATTGGCTATAAGGCAGTCTGAGTGTGTGACCGCACACACCGACAGACCTCATTCAGATACGGGAAAAAGATAAATGTATACAAAGTTGAAATTATAGAACATTTTTTAGAAGTATGTTATTCACACTGTAATATATATTCAAATGTTACTGGGATATTTTGCCAAGTGTAAATTATTAACTCAATTGTATTGAACATAGGAAACATATGATTTACCTGGTTTTAAAAAAAAAGAGGTGGTTCAAAAGTTTTTCTTTTGTCTTGAGGAGCTTTAACATCTTTCCCGAAAGTTCTATAAAAATTCTTTAATCTGTTAGCCAAAGTTTTTATAGATGAACCACAAGTAAAGTCTAAGCCCTGCCCTGATTATTCCTAATTGCAAATTAGTAAGATGTGAATTACTATATGTATGTGGGTGTACAGAGCTCCTTTAATTTTCAAAGATGACACTAATGGCCATGTGTGTGTGTCAGCTAAAGATAATGTGGTCATTAAAGTAAGTTGCCCAGTGACCAGAGGTAAATAACAAACAGAAGCACATTCTCATCTTGTTTTGACAGTGAAAATGAAGAATCCATTTCCAGCGACGTCAGCCTCTGTCTGAATCAGGTAAGCAAGTTACTGCAGTTCCTAGGGGACTGATATTCATCTGCACTAGTTTCTCATCAGGAGAGAATAATAATGGTTCAGGCCCTGGACACTCTTGTTTGCTATTCGCTAGAGGTCTAGAGACTTGTGTTTCTTCATTACAAATGAGACCAGCTGCCTCTCTAAATAGCTGATGGCATTCCTCCTGCTTAACAGCTTTGCCCAGAACAGAGCAGAACTTTCCTGAAACCACGAAAGACCAGAATCTCCTGGGTCAGCTTCATCAGAACATGAGTTATGCCATCTTGAAGCAGCCCCTTCAAGTCACTTCACCAGGAGTCTGTCTCCTAAAGTGACGTGTGCCATTAGGTTTTGTTTTAGTCACCTGGTACTGCTCCAACAGAAAATACCATGAGTGGATGGTTTTATGAAGAGAAATTTTATTGACACAGTTCGGTAAACCACAAATCCATTTATGAGTTAGAAGTCCATTCAGTAAGAGAATTTTTAACAGTCCAGTAGGCTGAGTCCAAATCCAGTGTGAGCATCTTGGCAAGGAACTTCAGGTCCAAAGGACGTGCTCTGCTCTCCGTGCTGCTGCTTGGTGGTGTAAGGGTCCCAGCTTATGCTGTTTCCTTCCTTCCCTTCTATCACACAAGCTGGTAGCTTGAGTCCTGCCTCACCAGCACAGCTGCTGCCCAGTCTCTGTCATCAACATCGCAGAGGCAGGATTCACAACACATGTGAGGAATGGCACCATACTGGGACTCGTAGCCAAGTCAAATCAACACAAACACTTTTGGGGGCCACAACACAATCCACGACAGGTGTCGTCTCCAACACCAGCAACAGAGGTTAGGGAGAGCTCTGCAAACTTGATAGCACATGAAGCTGAAGTGGAAAAAGTAGGTCAACCAAAAGTGAGAAACCTAGAATCCACAAATAGGTGGTGTAAATACTATCACGTGTATCTCTGGTACCGACTGCAAAAGCTCCTGTCAGAAGAACGTTTCTAAAGCAGGGTTACCATAATGTCTTGAGGAGGAACTAATTTGAAGACTACTACTCACTAAGATCACTTGTTAGTCTGTTTTATGACGAGATCTCAGTTGCAAGTCTTTGCAGATAGGTAACAGTCTCCCCAAGAGATCATATCTTGCCAGGGCAATCCCAGAAGGAAGAAAGGGAGGGAAGCGAAGAGGCAAGGGAGAAAGATAGAGCGGGGAAAAGGGAGAGAAGAAGAAGGGACAAAAGGCACAGGAGAAGACTGATGAAACATCAGTTAACTGAGCCAAAACAAAGTCCTTCTGGCTAAGTCTACTGGACAAAACTTCTACTGAAAGATATTCACTCCATGGTCATGACAATCTCTCAGTATCCATTTTCCTTCTTCACAGACATCCTTCTATGATGAAAGATACAGCTCACTTCAGACTATCTGCATGGATAAATGTATGCCCATGAGTACCTCTAAAACCTCAAAGACATCCAAGCATACTTTCAAAGAGAATGCATCGCTGGTGACAGGCAGCGGGAAGATTCTGAAGAAGAGACGATTGAGTTTAAATCACTCCATCACTGATAAAGACCTGATGGCCATTGCCAATGATCCAGAAGAAGGTAAGGAGTTAAGCCCAAGAATGTCCCTGTTTTACATTCTGAAATAAGTAGTTACAATAGAGTATAGAGAACAATAAAACTTCAGAGTCAAGAAGCAGGAGGGTAATCAGGTATTAGTTTAGTAACATAAGGAAAGAAAGTTAATTTTTATCCTTCTCTAAAGGAGAGGGAAACCCTGGTAGCCTAGTGGTTAAGTGCTACAGCTGCTTACCAAAATCTCAGCAGTTCAAATCCACAGGCACTCCTTGGAAACTCTATGAGGCAGTTCTAGTCTGTCCTCTGGGGTCACTATGAGTTGGCATCAACTCTATAGCAATGGGTTTGGCTGGTTTTCTAAAAGCAGAGACAGCAACAGTGGCCTGAGTCTAGAATACTTACAAACAGGCTCGTTTATTGGTCATACTGTAAAGGTCGTGTGATTTTTAGCCTTTCAGGGGAAAAAGTAACTCTACACTGTTATTGGGTGACCACTTAGAAATTATGTTCCTTCATTCACTTATTATGCCTCCTTGGCCAAGTTATTAAACCTGAAGATAATCAGAGCCCTTACCTACTGGATTATCATAAAGATTAAATGAGTTAATACTCCTCGACTTCTAGACTAGAATAATGCCTGGTACACAGTAAGCACCCAAAACATGTTAGCTGTTATAAGTCTAATGATCATTTTGTTGTTACTGCTATTACTACTTTTCTTAAGTTCACTAATACCACAGTAAGTTATTAACGCCTGCATTAGACATAAGGTTCACAAAAACCCTACCTTATCATTTGACAATATGAGGAACCTTAGCTCCATGAGATAAGTGACCTGCCCAAAGACACACAGCGTATAAGCAGGGGAGTCTCAAATAAAATTCAGTTCTACCTGAATTAAAAATAATTTTAAAAAACTTGATTTTTCTCTCATGCCTCTCCTGTACAAGCCTCTACATAAAACATAGACCCACTAGTCCTGATTTTAAGATACATCTAAGCAAAAATGCATATTTACCTAGAAAGCTAGGAAATATAAAAATAAAAAAAGTCACTCATGCTACCACTCATGAGTTTATCAGTACCAACACTACAGTATACTTCCTTAAAGGATTTTCTATACATGAGCATACACATAAACGAACATGTTTATTGTTAGGATATTACTGTATACAATTTTATACCCTGGTGGCATAGTGGTTAAGTACTACAGCTGCTAACCAAAATGTCAGCAGTTTAAATCTACCAGGTGCTCCTTGGAAACTCTATGGGGTGGTTCTACTCTGTTCTGTTGGATCACTATGAGTCAGAATCGACTCAACAGCAATGGGCTTGGACTTTTCACTTAACAATGTATCAAGCACATTTTGGATTGTCAATTTTTCACCAGTGTAAGTAATGTGGTGATAAACATCCATATCAACAAATCTCCACTTCCATCACCATTTATTGCATCACCTTAGAAGAGGTGACTAGAAGTGCAATTACTCTTTGTACATATTATCTGAGTTTGTGATAATGGTTTTAGAAATCATCGTGCCAAGATCAGCATTCTCCAGCTCCCAGAGCAGAGTAAGATATGGCTTTACAAGGAACATCAGAAGTCAGTGCATCCTGCGTGACATCCTCACTCAAAATTTAATCCGAGACCCAACAGGGCCATTCCTGAGGGCTGCTGCTTTAAATGATCTGGACAATGCAGGTAAGTGGCCGAGTCTGTCATTTCCTCTTCTATTTTTCTTTACTTCTTTCAAATTTCTACTTTTGAAAGAATACAACACCCTAGATTCCTGGCTTTATTCAGTTCTAGAATCAGATGGAACCCAAAACCCCTGGTAAAACTCCGGGGCAAGGACAGACATTTCAGCCAAATCCGGCAGCTCCACACGAGATGTCCACTTGTCTCTGAGAGCTCTGAGCGGGTATACTGTTTGGATCTCTCAGATGTTCTTACTCCTGATTTTAGAGATGAAGAACCTGGGTTTCAGAAATATTGCCTGATTTACTCAGACTTACCGGGAGCAAACAAGGAGCGATCATCCTTCATCAGAAAGCCTGCTGATCAAACTCACCGATAGCGCCGAACTAAAAAAAGTGTTTTTATCTTTGATAATGTAATCATCAGGCAAAATAGTCAGTAAGCTATAAATATGGTCTGGAGGATGAAATTTAGTATATAAAAATGTCTGTTATACAGATCCAATTACCATGGTGGAAATATTTTAGCTTCAGGACATATCATTAGCATATAAAATTTTCAGATACTCGAAGAGGAAATTCTACAGTAAACAAGCAGAGTTCTTTTGATTGAACACACTACAGCTAATATTCTATTATATTTACCTTCTATGACATTTACAAATTACTTCGTGTTCTATTTCCCTACTTAATATTACTTCACACAAGATTCCCACATATTGACATAGTATATGTATTTATCATTTTTAATGACACTAGAGTGTTCCATCACTTTGCTATGCTGGTCCCTTCAATTTGCTCCAAGTAGCCCTGCTGAATTATCTTTGATTTTTTTCTCCTCTGAATTTATTTCTCTGGAGCATGTACCAAAGTGGAATTTCCAGACCCACCAACACAAATAATTTTATAGTTCTTTTAAACATTGTTCTTTAAAGAAAATTCAACTACTTTTCTCATTCAGTATTATTATAACATCTGGCTGTGTCAGCCTTCCTAAACTTCTCCATTTGAGGTCATTATGAGCTCATGGCCTAACAAACTGTAGGGCCTTATGATGGTGTAGTGGTTAAGTGCCATGTCTGCTACCCATGAGGTGGGCAGTTCAAATCCACCAGGTTCTCCTTGGAAACTCTCTGGGGTAGTTCTCTCTGTCCTACAGGGTTGCTATGAGTTGGAATCAACTCGATGGCAGTGAGTTTTTTGCTTTTTTTGTTTTTTATCCCACTAATGCAAGAGATTGAAGAAATTCTTATTCATCCTGAAAGCATCTGTTCCACGTAGAAAATCCTGAAGGCACCAACCAAGCATCTACCCACTTCATAAATGTGACAGACACTGTAAGGATCCACAGACGTACAAAATTCCTAAAAACCATCTTGAGGAACTTACACCTTAGTTGGGGGCTTAACCCCTAATGTACAGTATCTACATAAACTCTTCATTTTATGCAAAAACAGTAGATTTACCTTCTTCTTTGGCTCTTCTCTTCACCAGTGAGATTCGATATCGGTGGTTATAAACCAGCAAGCGGTTTAAGCATTCCTGTGACTCTAAGAATCTCAGAAACTAAACTGTTCGTGAGCGCCCAAAATGAAGACGAACCAGTATTGCTGAAGGTCAGTTGTTCACCGTCTCAAATTCACCCTCATTTATATCAGAAACGTTTGTAAATGATCCCATTGGGTTGTGGCATCACTAGAGTGGAAACCCTGGTGGCATAGTGGGCAAGTGCTGTGTCTGCTAACCAAAAGGTTGGCAGTTCAAATCCACCAGGCACTCCTTGGAAACTCTATGAGAGCAGTTCTACTCTGACCTCTAGGGTTGCTGAATTGGAATCAACTCGACAGCAGTGGTTTTTTTGGTTTAGAGGGGCAGGATAGGGGGTGTGAGTTGTACCTGGTGACACAGTCAGAGCAGTTACCCCAAATGACTGCCTATAAAAATATCCCTGTAGTTAAACAACAACAGAAAACAGTTCTAGTAACCCCAGCTTACATGTATCAACATAAATACAAAACTGGAATGCTGTAACCTCAGGCATGGGGCTGGGCAGAGAAAGAGTGGAGGGGTGAAGTAGACAGAATCTGGCAGTATTTGGAGACAAAACCAACAGAAGAAAGAGGGAAAGGCCATTTACCAAGATGGGGAAAACAAGCCGAGGAACAGCTTAGGGGTATAAAATCTTTGTTGTCATGGAAAACTCCAAGAAAACTTCAAAGGGATAGTTCCATGCTTTAGATTTAAAAGATTAAGAAAGAGGTATCTCAAACTGAAACATAAAAATTTTCCATAAATGTAATGTTAGATTCTATTCACACTCAAAGAACAGTACTGTCTAAAACGAGCACAGTTAACTAGAAATTACATTAAAAGAGTGCAGCTATTGATACATGTGGGAAGTTTCTGGCGTTTTTTTTTCTTAAAGCCTTCAACTGTTGCTTTACATGCACAGATAAATGTCATCAAAACCTAGACGGTTAGCCAAAAGTTAAGATTTGTGTGCTTGGAAGTCAAAATGTTTAGAAGTCTTTTACCAGTGCTCTGATTTGATGCAAATATCTTATGCCGATGTTGAAGGCAGGAGAACAATGTTTTACCACTACGGGTCAGGTAGTAAGCCACTAGTGTGGTTGGCAGTCCCAAGACTAATTTGAATTTCTTTTCTGTTAGCTAACAAAATCAACTATTACTAATAGATGGGTCACACATCAAACAGGTATGTAATAAATGCTCGTTGGATGAATAAATGAGTGAACAGCCTATATCATCATACTACAAAGTCGTAGTCCTAGAGTACTGTGTTTCTCAGAATGAACAAATGCCAAGGGATCGAGCTTCGGTTCTTCTTCTAGCATCTTCTTGTCCCATAACAGAACTCTGTTCTCCTTATCACAGGAGATGCCTGAGACACCGAGAGTCATCACAGATGACACCAACCTCCTCTTCTTGTGGGAAAACAATAGCACTATGCACTACTTCCGGTCAGTTGCCCATCCAGAGTTGTATGTTGCCACAAAGGAAGAAGATCGTGTGCACTTGGCAAGAGGGTTACCTTCTACCATTGACTTTCAGATATGGGATGACTAGACTCTAGTCTGTGCACTGTGAAGTGATGCCAGTCTATGTGTACCATGTACATACGTTCTTTCTTCTTACCAGCTGCCAAGCATGGCTGAGCCTTTGTAGTTCTACATAAATGTTTACCCTTTCTGTAAGAGAGACAGCAAGGTCTAGTGGAACCAACACTAACAACATTGCTGTTTGTTAGTTAAAGAATACCCCATGTTTTGCAGAGTACCAATCATTTTATTATTCTTCATAACCATTTGGGGAGCCTTCCCACTATGGTTACCAAGAAGACTCTGTCGTCTGCCTTCTGTAATAATGGAAGGGTTAATTAACGAAGGCATAAGAAAACTAGATGAAATACACTAAGAGGCAGATAGACTGAAAACTTTTATCCAACTGTTTGTCTTCTGCTTTTAAATTGCTGGTGGGTCCTTAAATAGCATTAGGTTTCTGGGACCTGTGTTTTATCATCTTCAGAACGAACAGAGTAATATCCATATTCTTTCTGTCTCTACAGTTTTTTATGCCAATTAGTGGGGCATTTTGGTAAAATACTTCTCAAAGCTGAGCCTCGTGAAGAAGGCAAAGCATGAAATGTTATTTTTAATTAATATTTATATATCTATGCTCACATATATATGCATTTATAAATATATTTAAGATTATTATAATGTATTATTATATTTATAGCAGTTCCTTTTATGAATGTGGCCAGACAGCCTCAGTGACAGCTGACTGTTTTTCAGGTCCATAACTGCGTGGGTCTGGTTTAGTTACATCCGGGCATTTTGGTCCAAGTCGGTGCTTTTTTTTTTTTTTTTTTTTTTTCTCTGCTGAGAAAGCACTCTATTCGTGTCAGTTAACCTAGTGCAGTCAAGTCGATACCAACTCATATCAACTTATAGGGCAGAGTAGAACTGCTCCATAAAGGTTCCAAAGAGTGCCTGGCAGATTTGAACTGCCACCTTTGGGTTAGCAGAGGCAACATTTAACCACTACACCACCCAGAAGCTCTTTAATTATGATTATACATGTAAACTACTAACTTTTGTTTGAGCTGATAAATAAACCAATCTGTTCATTCTTCTGCCCTTAAACATGCTTTGGCATTGTTGGTTCCTTCCATGAAAACTGCAATCAAGTCCTACTATTTAAAATGGGATGATTTAACTTTGGCAATTATTAAAAAAAAAAAAAACCGACTGCCATTGAGTCGTGTCCGACTCATAGTGACCCTAGAGGTCAGAGGAGAGCTGCCCCATAGAGTTTCCAAGGAGTGCATGGTGGATTTGAATTGCCGACCTTTTGGTTAGCAGACATAGCACTTAGCCTACTATGCCTCCGGGGTTTCCTTGGCAATTATAGGACCATAGTTTTCTAAACTCTCTTTTCTGAGATAGAATCAATTTTCCTTCTGGGTTCTAAAAATTGTGATCAGCCTACAGTGATACATTATCATTAGCAGTGATAATTAACATATTATTGTTAATTATATTGGCATAATTGAATAAAATTTATAATAAATATGATACAATTATTCATTATGGTTTATTATTTTATTGCATGTAATCAGGGACAAGTAATAAAAGTTCACATAAACAATTATAATTACTGTTAGTTTTACAAAACCAAACCAAGAGTTTACGGCTCTTCCCTCCTCTTTGCGTGAGAGACATGCAATATTTCTGGATTCATTTCAATATTTCTGGATTCATTTCAAGTTTGGATTACATGTGTATAATACATGTGTTTATATACCCACAAAAATACACATATGCAGTCATATTAAAAGCCTACAATTACTGGATCCAATGTCCAAAAGGAAAAACGTCTCTGTATCACCTGGTCGTGGGCTGCAATCACCCATCTCTCACGTCTGACTGAACTCCATGCACTCATCAAGGACTACCTCAGCTGAGGGCAAGGGACCATGGTCTCAGGGGACATCTAGCTCAACTGACATAACATAGTCCATAAAGAAAATGTTCTATATCCTACTATGGTGAGTAGCATCCGGGGTCTTAAAAGCTCATGAGCAGCCATCTAAGATACATCTACTGGTTTCAGTCCTATTGTGGACTGAACTGGGTCTCCCTCAAAATATGTATAGCCATTTGTCTGGGCCATCATTCCAATATTTTGTGATTTTCCTATGCTATAAATCCTAATCTCTGCCTGCGGCTAACAGATAGGATGATTATGCTAAATGAGGATTAGGGTGGACTGCAACATCCTTGCTAAGGGAGTTTCCCGGGGGTGTGGCTTGCACTACTTTTTATCCTTTCATTCTACTTGAGATAAAAAGAGAGGGAGGCAAGTGGAGAACTGGGAACCTTATACCATCAAGAAAGCAGCACCAGGAGAAGAATATGTCATTCAGACCTGAGGTTCCTGCACCAAGATGCTCCTGACCAAACACTGATGCAACACAAGGACCCTCCTTCAGAACCAACAGAGGGAAAGCCTTCCCCTTGAGCTGACACCTGAATTTGGACTTGTAGCCCACTGGACCGTGTATGAATAAACTTTTGTTTGCTAAAGTCATCTACTTTGTGGTTTTTCTGTTAGAGCAGTACCAGATAACTAAAACACACTCCATCTAGAATAAAGGAAATGGAAAATAAAGAACAAAGACACAGGAGAAAGATAAGTTCAGAGGACTAATGGACCACCACTACCATAGCCTCTACCAGACTGAGTCCAGAACAACTAACTAGAAGGTGCCTACCTCCATCATCTGCTCCAACAGGAATCACAACAGAGGGTCCCAGAGCAAGCGAGAGAAAACCATAGACAAAATTCAAACTCACAAAAAAAGACCAGGCTCACTGGCCTAACAGAGACTGGAGAAACCTTTTGGCCCAGAACTGAAGTTACTCCCGCAGGTCATCCTTCAGCCAAAACAGACAGACTTAGAAAACAAACAAAAATACATGTAGTTAGTTCGGCCTTGTCTACAGCACTCAATGGGCATACCTGCCCAAAAGTAGGACAAGAAGGAAGAAAAGGATGAAAGGAAATGAGGAACCCAAGTAGAAAAAGGGAAAGTGTTGCTACATCACAGGGTTGACAACCGATGTCACAAAACAATTTGTGTAGTATTTGTTTAATGAGATAATAATTTGCTCTGTGTATTTTTACCTAAAGCACAATTTTAAAAAAATGTGTTATGAAGTCACACACACAAAAAAGGACCAGCTCTAGGTTTCCCATTGCTGTTGATGCTGCTGTGTGCTGTCAAGTCCATTTTTACCTCATAGCATGTGACAGAGTAGAACTGCTCCATGGGATTTTCTAGGCTGAAACCTTTGCAGAAGCAGATCACCAGAACTTTTACTCACAGAGGCACTGGGTGGGTTCAAACCACCAACTTTTGGGTTACCAGCTGAGCAGTTAACCATTGAATCACCTAGGAATCCAAAAATTCAAGGTATCAGAACCTCTAGACATGAGATATAACTGGCCAGCCCAGTAAGCAAAACTAGGACCATACATGGCACAAGAGGTACTCAGGAGGGCCTGTTCTAGATGCAAGGGCCTGCAGGTTCCAGAAATCTACTACGAGTGTCTCATGGGCCTAGTCAGGCACCCAATTCCTCCAGCTACAACTCCCTAAAGACCTGTTTTTCCCAAGGCAAAAGCTAGATGGGAGAACCTCCCACTACTGGTGACATCACTCTACAGCAATTCTGTAGGACTGGGAGTACTCAGAAAGCTCAGCACTCAACACACAAACTGGTTTCATAAGGTTCATTTCCTGAAGAAACTGGATCTGAGAAAAGACAAATAATGTTTCCTGTGCAAAAATGTTTTCCAGCAACTTTCTTCAGTATCTAGAGCTCCTTCAGATTTGTGGTGGCACTTCCATGATTATCTTTATCTCTCGTCTCCCCTTTCTGATTGAGCTCCACGACACATTCTGAAATTGCTACCAGTTCAATACAGCAGGAGCGCAAGCAGCAAGCATGGTCTAGAAAAAGCTGGACAAGGAAGCTGGGTCAGCTCTGGAAGGTCTTATACTCTATTCTAAGGAGATTATCTTATCCTTATGTCAGTTTGTGAGAGATTTAAAGTCAAGAAATAAAATTACTACATTGGTGTTTAGAAATCTCACATTGAAGACAGGTTATATGAAGAACAAATTAGCAAGAGGAATGCCCGCATCAAAGAATCCAGTTAGAAGACAAAGGTTCAGGCAAGAGATGCTAAGGACCAGAATTAAGGTAATTTACATGGGGAAGAGAAGAAAGCACAGATACAAGATATGCTTAGTTGTGAAAAGTTAAAATCAAAGGCACTTGGATTGAAATGTGGGAGATAATGAAGAAAGGGCAGTCAAGATGACCTTCAGTTTCCTAGAATTGAAGACCAGGTAGGTGGTGGTATCCTAACTCAGTATTTTCTGTAGAAATGTGGAGTCTCTGTTCTAGGATGAAGTACGATAACTACCATTTTAGACATGTAATTTGAGCTACTGGGGGAAAAAAACCAACAGCAGATGTATAACAAGTAGATGATCATGTGTACAGAACTCAGGAGAACTTAGAACTAGATATGAATTTCAAAGATATCAGAGGCTATGCTGTAGGTAATGTCATAAAAGTGTCACCAGAAAGAGAAGGCAAAAGAAGCATATGATTACTATTGCTGGTTGATCATGCAACTGCCATCTCCCTCTTCTTCCTCACTAATAGAAGTCTGATTTCTTCAGATGCCCCAAGGGATGAATGGGAGTGGTCTAAGCCAATAACATCCATCGTATTTCTCACGTGACTAAGTCATGTTGACTTAGTCTGTCTATCTGCTAAGAGTGAATTCTGTAGCAATTTTTCTACCTTGACAAAAGAGAAAGCCATTGTGAAAAAAAAGTCCTTTTTCCTCCTTCCTTCCTGCATAACGAGAATGTTGATATATTGTGAAGAATGTCATCAATGTCACTGAACAATATACATAGAAATTGTTAAATGAGAGCCCAATTTCCTGTGTAAACATTCACCAAAAACACAATAAGATATTTTAAAAATAATAACTGTTGTGTCTCTGATCAATATTGGGATATTGAATCATTATAGAAATGGCCTCAAAATGACGTGACATGGTCAGCTATCGTATCTTCCACAATCTCCTCCTGTCTAGCCCCCATGCCTCTGGTGACCCTAAACAGTTAGACAGGCACCTGATGAGAGTCAACAGTCTGAGCCTCAAACTTGTTGAAGTCTATTTCTTTTATTACAGAGCTCTGATAGGGCAGCTGTTAAGTGTTCAGCTCCTAATCGAAAGATCAGTGGTTCAAACCCACCAGCCGTTCTGTGGGAGAAAAGATGTGGCAGTCTGCTTCCATAAGGATCACAGACTTGGAACCCTATGAGGCAGTTCTACTCTGTCCTATGGGCTCACTAGGGGTTGGAATCAACTCAGCAGCAACGGCTATACTAGGTACTTCTTTCACTGTGGTCTTATCTATCAATTTCTAAGACGATGAGAATAAAGCGTCATCTCTACTGTCAAGTCCACAAGATGCAGAATCAGAAATCCAAATGAGATTTCCCTTTGAGTTACCTCTCCTGATGTTTAAAAGTACCTACATTAGAACTTTTGGGGTGACAGAAACAAAATAGCAATAATTATTGTGGAAGATGTAAAAATGCATTTGAGTAACTCTATCAATTCCTTAAGTGTTTTTGTTTTTTGTTTTTTTTTAATCATTGCTGTCAAGTCAATTCCAACTCATAGTAACCCCACAGGATGGAGCAGAATTGCTCCATAGGGATCCCAAGGAGGCTGGTGAATTTAAGCTGCCAACCTTCTGGTTAGGATCTGACCTCTTAATCACTGTACCACCAGGGCTCCTTCCTTGATTGTAGTGGTGGTTTAAAGCTTCAAAGGTAATTCTCAAGTGTATTCCTGATGAAGAATCACATTTGTGGAGTAAAAGGGGGTTTGATCATAAGGTTAACAATAGCTCAAACTTTGGGACATTCCATCAGGTTAGAAGAGGTGAGAATACACAGGTCTCATCAATTTAATAGAAACCTTCTAACAGTTACAAGAAAATTAATAGACTCCGGTTGGAAAAAGGGTAGTGAGCAGTGGAAGTATATGAAACTACTCATTTCATATACTTATGCACGCTTACAGAAGCTGAGGGCCTGGCAGGTAGGTTCTTGCCCTTGATGTACTTTTCCAAAGATCTATGATACTCTGCCCAACTGAAATAGCTCTGGAGAATAAGGAAAAGCACAAGTGGATTGTCCCTAAATTGTTCTCTCAATACTCCAAAAATCATCCTTGCCTTCTAACACAAAATGTTTTGATTACCAAAGGAACATTTCTTGGCCATGTCCACCAAAAAAAAGAACAAACTGTCTTCCACAGAGAACCTAGTCACCAGTTGATAGACAGTGAAGTCATTTCTTCCTCTCACAAAAGAAGTGCTGCTACTGTTTTTTTCAAAAAGGAAGAGAGAGGATTTGTGAAGAATACAGATAGGCATTCTTGACATAATACCTGGCAAATAATTTAGAACAGAATATTCAACAGACGTTTTGTGACTACATACAATAGAATGCTGTGATCACAAGTCACCAGCCTGAGATCACTAAGCACAAGCCATGCCACATTGATCTCTCATTCATTTTTGCTGGAATTACCCATCAGTATATCATGTGGAGGCAAAACACAGGGGATCATATTAAGATATGACACAAAAAGCTTATTATAAAAGAATAAACTTACTCCTGAAAGTGTAAGCTGTAAGATCAATACAACAGATCATAATAGATGTTCTGACATCAATATAAAGCATGGAATGGCTTCTGGGCCACACCGATTATTTCACTTAGTATCTACACATGCAATAAGAAAAGTTGTGTGAGAGTGTGTGTTAGTAAGTAAATAACTTATAAAATACAGAGAAAACAAAATGGAAGAAGAAAAAGGAAGATTGACAGAGCCCATGAAAATGCTATCCAAGAAAGAAAATGTCTTGGCCAAAGACCTAAGCTGTTTGGTGTACATGGCTTAAAAAAAAAAAAATAGGAACCCATATGAATGGGAGACTGTAGCAACATGAGACCAGAAGAACCAGATGGTGCCCAGCCACCACCAAAGACAGCCATGATGGAGGACACAATGTAGAGTCCCTAAAGCAACACAAGAAAAAAAAGTGCGCAATTCAAGAACTCTTTTAAAAGGCCAGAACTGTGGTCCAACAGTTTGAAGGGTCCCCTAGGGACATGGCCCCAGACATGCTGCTGGTCTGACCAGAAACCAGTACTGAGGTCAACTCTTCAGACAAAAATGGACTGGACTCAGAAAAACAGTGTGACCTTATAGTGTGTGCACTTTATGGTTTTATACAGTTATGGGAGGCAGTCCTACTAGTTTCTTTCTAGATGGGAGAGAAAAGGGTGGAGAGAAGGGGACAGGTGGTCATTAAGAGGATACTAGCAGTATAGAGTGAAAAGGAGGAATGTGCTGTCACATGGTGAGGAGAGCAGATGGAGCTGCACACAGGTGGCCATGCAAAATTGATTTAGATTGTATACTTTCACTTAATCACAATAAAAATAGAAACAGTAAATGAAAGAAAGAAATACTATTCTGTCATTGTCCAGTAGGTGACAAGTCCAAATTCAGGGTGTCAGCTGGCTCTGGAAGTTTCATGTTGTCAACCTTCCCCTGTACTAGGGCCTCCTGAGGCACAGGGACCCTAGGTTCTTCCCAAATCATGTGCTCTGCTCTCCACACTGTTTCTTGGTAGTATAAGGTCCCCAAATCTCTGCTTGTTTTTCTTTATACCCCAAGAAGTTGCCTCAAGGCATAATACAAATGTACACACTCAGTCCCACACCACCAACACAACTGCACCCCATTAACAACACAGAGGCAGGGTTTACAGCATATAGGAACATCACACAGTAACAGAAACCATAGCCTAGCCAAATGACTATGCACATTTTTGGAGGCACACAATTCAATCTATGACATTCCACCCTTTGGTCTCCCAAAAAAATCACAGCCTTGAAACACGCAAAATGTGTTCACCCCTTCATAGTAAAAATCTTAAGTACAAGTCCAAAACCTACAAATTCTTCAATTGTGAAACCTAAAATACAAGATATCTGCTTCCAAAACACAGTGACAGAATGGGTAGGTACAAGGTAGACATTTCCACTACAAATGGGAGAAATTTCAGGGAAAGAAGGGATAAGAGGTAACAAGCAAGTCTGAACACATCACATTAGCCATAAAAGTTTTGACAATAATCCTCCATTCCCTGTGACATTTTACACAATGGCACTGCCCTCCAGACTTTAGGTATTGGCCACATACTCCAGATTGTGAGTGGAAGCCCCTTGGCTGTGGGCTACAGCTCTGTCTTCCAGGCTCACTGGGACAGTAACTCTGCTCTCTCAGCTTTAGATGCACCATTATCCCTGTCCAACTAACAGGAGATCTTGCCACATGGACCCCAGTCAGCCCCTTCTTTTGCCTCTTGGGCATGGCAGCCCCACTCCCTCAGCTTTGGACAGTGGATCTGGCCCCATCCATCCCTCTGGCACTCATGAACAGCAGCTCCACACTCTGGAACCGATTAGGTGAAGATCTGACTCTTTGAAACTTAGAAGGCTGCGATCTCACTCTTAGAAGGACTGGAGGCCATGGCTTAACCTTTTGAGATCCCTGAGGTCATGGCCATAACTTTTGAGACTGAGGTAGCTCAGTTTCTTGTGCTCCTTGACTCTTCAGCTTCTGCTTTCTGTGGCCTCTTGGCCCAGGCCTCATGCCCTCATCTACCCTGCCAGGGCAAGTGTTCCAAAGCTCTGCAGTTCTACCAATAAGTGCCAGAGGCACCCTACCCTACAAGGAAGCCTCTTTCATACAGGCACTCAGCTCTCTTGGTCCATGGGATGGCAAGACTAGCTCCACTGCTAAGTGTCCAGAGGCACCCCACTCCACCAAGAAGCTTCTCACACACAGGCACTCAGCTCTTACTTCAAGAGTCAGCTCTAGTGCTATCTTATGCTAGTCTAGTTCTGCATTGCTGGTTCACAGCTGTCTTTTCTCACCACCTGCACCTTCTTTGATGTTAACAGTTCTGCTCAATGCCTACTGAATCTTCTATCCATTCACAGTTTCAAAACTCCTTCCACATTTTAGGTATCTGTTAGAGCAGCACCCTACTCTCTCAGCACCAAACTCTGTCTTAGTCACCTAGTGCTGCTGTAACAGAAATATCACAAGTGAATGGCTTTTGTAAAAAGAGATTTTACTCTGTCACAGTTCAGTAGGCTACAACTCCAAATTCAGAGCACCAACTCCAGGAGAAGTCTTCTTATTTGCTCTGTAAGAAGGTAATTGTCTATCTTCCCCCAGACTGGAAGCTTCTGAGGCACAGGAACCCTGACTCCTTTCCAAAGGGGGCATTCTGCTCTCTCCACTGCTTCTGGGTGGTACTTGCTTCCCTTTCCTTTACATCCCAAGAGATTGCCTCAGTCTTACATGTTCAGTTCTGCTGCCCATCCTCCCTCATTAACATCACAGAGGCAGGATTTACAGGATGTAAAAACATCACACAATACCAGGAATCACGGCCTAGCCAAATACCTAAACACATTTTTCAGGGGACATAATTCAATCCCTGACAACATAGATCATGTAAATAATTCCTCGTTTTGATCTATGCTTGCCAAAGAAACTTCTGATTATAGTCTGGTTCCCTACATGTTTCCATCCACAAAGAGAAGGTGCTAACTACAGGATAGGAGTGTCTTCTGCAGTCCTAGGCCTATTGAAAACTAGAACTGCCCCTGTATATTACAAGTCAGGCTCGTAAGAACTCAGAATACTATAGAGATAAAACACAAATTGAATTGACTCTATTACTTTAGGCTAATCTAATCTCTCATCTTCAGTTCCCTTACGTGTAAAAACAGAGGCAGTAATCACTTCATAAAATGGTTGTTGGAGCAGCATAGTACTACTCCAAATCAGGATGCACGTTAAATCGAGTCCCTGAAGCCACAATGTTGAGAAGTGGATTCTGGATGATGGTGGTTATCTCTTAGAGACTTGAAATACAGAGCCCTCTGTAAATTCCTTTCATTATAATACCTTGACCGACTGGACTGCACTTGGCTGGCTGGCCAGTAAAATCACACATAGGTGATAATGAGGCAGGAAACTAAAGTGTTTTACAAAGGTTGCAGGGGAGAAAAAGACCCAAAGATTAACCACATGGTAGGACAAAAGAGGAAACCCTGGTGGTGTGATGGTTAAGTACTACAGCTGCCAACCAAAAGGTCAGCAGTTCAAACCTACCAGGTGCTCCTTGGAAACTCAATGGGGCCATTTGACTCATCTGCAGGGTCACTGTGACTCAGAATCGACTTGATGGCAGTGGGTATGGTTTTTGGTTTTTTGGTACATACAACACTCACATGATTGTGTAAACTTCCTCAGAGTTATTTTTCAGACGGAATCAGGTAAAACCAGTTCTAGGGATGTGCATACGAAGTCCGATTTTGGCGAGAGGGCTACAATCAGAAGGAGGTAACTAAACCAAGAGAGCAATAAACTGCACAGGCACAACACCAGGATCATAAGTTGCCGGGAGCCAGTCCCAACACTTTTCAGGGTCCCGCACAGAGGGAGGGAGAGGCATTGGCAGGAAATGAATAAAGAGAGACAGGAAAGACTTTTCTGGTTTAAGGCAGCCCAACCCAGAGAGCAAGAGAGAGAGGCTGTCAGTCTTTATTGTTTTTATAACAGGGGTGACGTAGTGTTCACCCTGTTTTCTTCATCATATAGACTATTGGTTGACAAGAAACTGACCCATCATTATTGGTTAACAACCACCGACCCCTCATGGTCTCTTTATGTCAATCACTAGAGTTTTCTGAATAATGGCTCAAGACTAGTGTCTCTTTTCACGTTAGCTATTAAGATCTTCTAAACAATGGTTAGAGACAATGGTCTTCTTTTGTTGACTATAAGGGTCTTCTCTGTTAGTTTGTAAAGAGCAAACACTTTGTCATTCCTTTTCATGTTAACCATTAGGGCCCTCTAAAGAATGGTCTGAGATAGGCATATTTGTGATTTATAGTTAACAGCTGGAGCAAAACTAATCTTAGACTTCTATTAACTTTACCTAAGCAGGAAGAGAAGACAAACCCATCTTAAAAGTTATACAGTCTCTATTTGTTCCTTCTCTGCTCTTCCTTATCTCTTCCTGTAAGGACAATGGATGTCCACCGTCCCTTTTCTCTTAAACTACGCTAAGAAAGGCATTTCTTTAGTATTTGTCTGTTTGCCAATACCAAATGTAATAAACTTGGGAATCTAGTTCTTTTCCTGAAGTAAGATGTTTGTTATCTAAGAGCTGAGAAAGAGAGAGTGGGGAGCTGTCTCTGGAAAGCCCTTCAGGGCCTTCTTGCAAGCTTGCTTATCTCATGTGAAGGGAGGGGTGAGCAGCTGGGAGAAGTCAGCAGGAGTTGGGCCGGCCTCGCAAGCTGGCTGTGTTAGAAATCATTCCTCTGAGCTCTTTTCCCCAGAAATTCCTGTACAGGTTTTCCCAATATTATTTCATAAATCGAGAGGGTAGTAAAGGGCCCCTCTCAGAAGGCGTCTCCCCTGATCCTTGTGCCAGGAGAGGAGGGGGTATCTTTTTGAAGAAAATTTAATTAGGATAGCCAAATAATATCAAGGGCAGTAGGCTAGAAAACATGTCGCAGGTGAGACGCTTCAGCCCGTCATTTGCAGGGGCTCGTGACTGTCTACAAGGCTGATGGCGGACCTCCGCAATAAGTCCTACTACAAGCACCAGAAGCCTTCACTACAGAAACTATCTTGACGTTCTCTTGTGCACACACTTCATCACCCTGACCCTACGTTTCCCCTCCTGCTACATAATGAATAAATCAAAATCCATCAGCACACTGTCCCCTACCCCACCGGAAAATCTTTAAAACTCCAACAGACCCTTTGTTCAGCCAGTTGGAAGCTAGTGTTGTCCACTAGGCCCTCTCCATCTTTGCCTGCAGGACTCGCTCAAAATAACTCTCGCTCATGTGCCAAGACTCTTTGTACCTTGCCCGTTCATTGTTGAAAAGCAAAGGGCAAGAACCTCAAGTAATTCTGGGGCACCAGAAGGTCACTGGGTAACATCTTGATCAGCCATTAAGCCTTCTTTGGTGACTTCAGTCTAGTCATAGTCATTTATTTTCAACTTCTACATTATATTGTATTTTGATTTTCCCATGGCATTTAGCAAAATCTCTAAAGATATAGCAGTGGCCATAACAGAGATGTAGTGACTAGAATAACCAATAGTGTACTTGAATGGGTTTGCAGCGTACTAAGTCTTCAGAGAGAAAATTCTCCATGCATTCATTCAACAGATATTTACTGAGATCCCATGTGCCAGGCATTATGAATATAAGGCCCTGTTCTCATAAAATTTACAGATGAGAAAAAGACAAATGAATAATCAAGTTAGTCACAAACAGAGACTTGAGAAATTTCCTTGAAAACAGGATGCCTTACCAGAGGCTGAAGGATTATTAGATGAACTAAGAGATATTCAATAATAAGAATAATTCAATTTAAAAATGACCACAGGATCTAAACAAACATTTCCCCCAAAGGAAGTATACAAATAACCAATAAGCACACAAGAAAATACAAATCAAAAGCACAATGAGATACCACTTCATACCAAAACCAAAACCAAACCGATTGACTTCAAGTGGATTCCAGCTCATAAAAACTCTATAACACTGAGTAGAACTACTCTATAGGGTTTCTAAGAAGTGGTTGGTGGATCCAAACTGCCAATCTTTTGGGTAGCAGACTAACTCTTAAACACTATACCACTCAAACGCGTTGCCATAGAGTCTATTCTGACTCATAGTGACCCTGCAGAACAGAGTAGAACTGCCTATAGAGTTTCTAAGGAGCCGCTGGTGGATTTGAACTGCTGACCTTTGGTTAGCCACAGTACTTAGCCATCGTGCCAACCATGTAACCAGAAACCCAGTGTCAACTTCACGCTGTCCATCACCACAGAGCCAGACACAGAGACAGCGAGGGGTTGTATTCAGATGGCCAGTAATCTGAGAAGATTGTGGGTTAGCAGCCTAAAAAACATCTTAACACCTCATCTCAACCAGAGGGTTTTGTAGGAAGGAGGAGGACGGATTAGGAAAGATAAAAGGTGGCTGTTGTCCAGATGTCCAGGTGGGGAAGTCATGAGGTGGGTTGTCCAAGAACTGTGATGTTATCTGGACAGTGGTCAGTAGCTTTCTCAGGTCCTTGGGCAAGGTTTGGAGTCACAGAGTGGGTGATGTCATTTGAGTGGTATCTTAACATCTCATCTCAAGCTGGAGGGTTCAGGGGTCTCAAGGTAAGCCAGAGTCACAGAGTGGATCATAAGGTGAGACGCATTTCTTCTAGGAACTGTGATGTTGTCTGGATCCAAGCAGTGGTCTATAGCTTTCTGGTCAGTGGTTGAGAAGAACAGTCTCAGGCCCCTCAACAAGAGATGAAGTAAATCTCATGGTATCCAGGTTAGTCACTGTAATTTTTCTAGTGATCTTGAGAGATCAGGCAAAGATTTTAATCAACACTTTTACAGTTATTAACCCTTTCACCAGATTTTACACTGTGCCACCAGGGCTCCACAAATACATACCTAGTAGCTTCAAATTGTGGCAATAAATTCATTGTGGGCCCCAGCCAAGCTCGATGCTGTTGAGTCTGCTCCAGCTTACGCAAGGACAAGGTACAGGCTCCACAGCACATCTTGCCTGGAGCCAATCTGTGATGCCGACTGGACCAAACCAAAAGGAAAGAGGAGCATCTAGCAACTCAGGAAAACCAGGCCTACCCTCTGACATCCTTTCCTCAGTTAGGAGTACACCAGACTAGCCAGGACAAGTCAAATATTTATACTAAAAAGGAGTTACCCTGTTCTCAGAAGCTTGCAAGCTGCTGTAAGTGGTGTAACAATTGTCCTCTGTTTTTCTAGAACAGAGGAAGAAGAGTCAGAAATGGGATTAGGAAATGGAATGTGTGGCTAATTGCCTCTATTGACAAATTGCTTCCTCTACCACTGAGACCAGAAGAATTCAGTGGTGTCTGGCTACCAACACTGAACTTTTTCTTTTGTATTTACAAACAATATATCAGGTATCTAGGAGCAAGAGAAGAAAAAAGCAGTAATCACAGGAATTCTGGCTGCTGGACATCTCCCCACCTTTTCTTTTGAAAGACTCCCAGTGTTTCCTCCTCCACCCTCTCTACTGCATAAGGCAAACGCCTCCATTAAGTCTGGCAACTGATTCCTTCCAGGAATCTTGCATGCAAATTTTCCCAACCTATATTGCATTGTCTTTGAGCCTAGGGTGTGAATTTACTAATCTGGTTAACTAAAATCTGCTAATATCCCCTTTTACCATAGTAATTCAATCTGAGCAAATAATCTAAGAAGCTGGACTATATGAAGCAGAATGGGCCATCAGGATTGGAGGAAGCCTTGTTAACAACCTGCATTATGCAGACAACACAACCTTGGCTTGCTGAAACTGAAGAAGTCTCAAAGCACTTGCTGACGAAGATCAAAGACTACATCCTTCAGTATGAATTATACTTCATCATAAAGAAAACAAAAATCCTCATGACTAGACCAATAAGCAACACCATATCATAATAAACAGAGAAAAGACTGATGGTGTCAAGGACTTCATATTACTTGGATCCATAATCAAAACTCACAGGAGCAGTAGTCAAGATGTTGCTGAACCAAAAACAAGTGCATTCTGCCTGTCACTGCAGCCAAACTCAGAGACAGGGGAAAGGTTCCAGCAATGCTTTATTAACAGATAGCATGTGACTCTGGGGAATAGTGATGATAGTTTCTCCAAGACTGTTCCACTTGGGTTATAATTTCAGCAGATTTTATAGCCAGATTACAAATGGATTTGCATCTGGAAAATGTCAAACTTTGTCATAAGATACAACAGGGAGTCACAACATTCCTTTATGTCTTATCAAACAGTGTAAATTACCCAAAATATCATTACCCCCTGAAGGTTTGAAATAATTGACTCATTACCCAGGAGAGTGGAGGAAAAATTTAAGTCTGTTGATCTGGTTTGGGACAGGGAATAGAGCATAGTTTAGCAGTCTAGGTCACCTTGATCAAGTCCCAGCTACTAACAAAGAAATCAAAAGAGTTGTTGCATTAGCCACAACTGCTGCAAAAGGCCTCTTTAAAGTGTTACCCCCCCAAAAAAGTATCACTTTAAGGACTAAGGTGTACCTGAATCAAGCCATGGTGTTTTTAATCACCTCATATGCACACGAAATGTGGACAGTGAATAAGGAAGACCAAAGAAGAATTGATGCCTTTGAATTGTGGTGTTGGTAAAGAATGCTGAATACATCACAGACTGCCAGAGGAATGAACAAATCTGTCTTGGAAGAAGTATAGTCAGAATGCTCATTAGAACCAAGGAAGGCAAGACTTCATCTCACATGCTTTGGACACACTATTAGGCGGTACTAACCCCCGGAGAAGGACATAATAGTGAAAAAGAAGAAGACCCTCTACAAGATGGACTGACACACTGGCTGCAAAAATGGGATCAAGCATAACAATCATGAGAACGACACAGGACTAGGCAGTGTTTTGTTCTGCTGTATATGATGTCCCTGTGAGTCGGTGTTGACTGGATGGCACCTAACGACAACAACAATATCCCCAGTGGGAGTTACTGAGAGCAAAATATTTTACTAACATTTGCCTGGAAGACAGTTTGCCAGTATTTTTGTTTGTTTTTAATTTTATTACACTTTAGGTGAAAGTTTACACTGCAAATTAGTTTCTCATTCAAAAATTTATACGCAGATTATTTTGTGACATTGGTTGCAATCCTCAGAATGTGTCAGCACACTTCATTTCCCTTTGCCCAGGGTTCCCTGTGTCCATTCACCCAGGTTTCCTACCCGTTGTGTCTTTTGCTTTTTCGGTTTTGGGCGGGTGCTGTCCTTTCGATCTCATATACTGAACACTTTGATCAAAGATTCTACAGAAGAATCCTGATCAAAAGGTGGATAAGTGGGAAACAGAACTTCAAATTCGCATGGAATTTAAATTTTCTGGAGACACGGAGGCTGGATGAATACCCCAAATTATATTTCTGAGATAATCTTTAAACTGTAAAGTAGAAGTATCCCCTGAAATCTTTTTTAAACCAACCTACAGTTTAGCTTAATTAGTATATATGTCTACTCTTAGTGCTCTTTTAACAAATTGTATGTAGTCCTCAGTTGTCTGTCAGTCATACTTGTGGGGTGAGGGGTGCATATTGCTGTGCTGCTGTAAGCTGTGACACCAGTATTCAAATACCAGCAGGGTCACCCGTGGCAGACGGCTTTCAGCTGAGCTTCCAGACTACAACAGATGAGGAAGAATGACCTAGCGGTCTACTTCTGAAAAGAATTAGCCAGTGAAAACCTCATGAATAGCAGCAGAGCACTGTCAGTACAGTGCTGGAAAATGAGCCCCCCAGTTAGGAAAGCACTCAGAAGACAACTGGGGAAGAGCTGCCTCCTCAAAGCAGAGTCAAGCTTAATGACATGGATGGAGTCAAGTGTTCAGGACCTTTATTTCCTGATGCGGCACAAATTAAATGAGAAGAAACAGCTGCAAACATCCATTAATAACCATAAGACACAATGTAAAAAGTATGAAACTAGGAAAACTGGAAATTAACCAGAATGAACTGGAATACATAAACATTGATATCCGAGGCATTAGTGAGCTGAAATGGATTAGTATTGGCCATTTTGGTTGAGACAGTGATATGGTCTACTATGCCAGGAACAAAAACTTGAAGAGGAATGATGTTGCATTCATGGTCCAAAAGAACATTTCAAGATCTGTCCTGAAATACAGCGCTGTCAGTCACAGAACAATATCCATATGCCTACAAGGAAGCCCAGTTAATACAATTACTATTCAAATTTACGCACCAACTACTAAGGTCAAAGACAAAGAAACTGAAGATTTTTTTTACCAGCTTCTGCAGACCAAAATTGATCAAACATGCAAGCAGGATGCACTGATAATTGCTGGTGATTGGAATACAAAAGTTGGAAACAAAAAAGAGGTATCAATAGTTGCAAAATACAGCCTCAGTGACAGAAATGATGCTGGAGATCAGATGACAGAATTTGGAAGACCAACAACTTCCTCATCGGAAATATCTGTTTTCACCAACATAAACAGCAGCCATACACATGGACCTCACCAAATGGAATACACAGGAATCAAATTGACTACATCTGTGGTAAGAGACAATGGAAAAGCTCCATATCAGAGGTCAGAACAAGACCAGAGGCTGACTGCAGCAGAGACACCATCAGTTGCTCATATGCAAGGTCAAACTGAAACTAAAGAAAATTAGAACAATTCCATGAGAACCAAAGTATGATCTTGAGTAAATCCACCGGAGTTTAGAGACCATTGCAAGAACAGATTTGACGCACTGAACACTGATGATTGAGGACCAGATAAGTTGTGGAATGACATCAAAGACATCACCATGAAGAAAGCAAGAGATCATTAAAAAGACAGGAAAGAAAGAAAACACCAAACTGGATTTCTGAAGAGACTCTGAAACTTCCCCTTGAAGGTCAAATAGCTAAAGCAAAAGGATGAAATCATGAAGTAAAAGAACTGAACAGAAAATCTCAAAGGGCATCTTGAGAAGACAAGGTACTATAATGACATGTGCAAAGAGCTTGAAATAGAAAACCAAGAGGGAAGAACGCACTCTGCATTTCTCAAGCTGAAAGAACTGAAGAAAAAAGCTCAAGCCTCGAGTTGCAATAGTGTAGGATTCTACAGGGAAAATACTAGATGACTCAAGAAGCATCTGAAGAAGATGGAAGGAATACGCAGAGTCATTATACCAGAAAGAATTGGTGGGTGTTTAACCATTTCAATAGGTAGCATGTGATCAGGAACCTATGACACTGAAGGAAAAAGTCAAAGCAAAAAACAAAGCTCCAAGGATTGATAGGATATCAATTGAGATATTTCAGCAAACAGATGCAGCGGTGGAAATGCTCACTATTTCTGCCAAGAAATTTGGAGGAAAGCTACCTGGCCAACCCACTAGAAGAGATCCATATTTATGCCTATTCCCAAGAAAGGTGATCCAGACAAATGCAGAAATTACCAAACAATATCATTAATATCACATGCAAGTAGAATTTTGCTGAAGATGATTCAAAAGTGATGGCAACAGTATATTGATAGGCAGCTGCCAGAAATTCAAGCTGGATTCAGAAGACGTGGAACCTGGTATATCATTACTGATATCAGTTGGATCTTGGCTGAAAGCAGAGGATACCACAAAGATGTTTTTACCTGTGTTTCATTGACTACACAAGGCATTTGACTGTGTGGATCATAACAAATTATGGACAACATTAAGAAGAATAGGAATTCCAGAACACTTAATTGTGCTCATATAAATCTGTATATGGATCAAGAGGCAGTGGTGGGACCAGAATAAAGGGACACTGCATGGTTTAAAGTCAAAAAAGGTGCACATCAGGGTTGTGTCCTTTCACCGCACGTTTTCAACCTGTTTGTCGAGCAGATACTCTGAGAAATTGGACTATATGAAGAAGCAAGACATCAGGATTTGAGGAAGACTCATTAACAACCAGTATTATGCAGAAGCCACAAGCCTGCTTCCTGGAAATAAAGAGGATTTGAAACACTGATGAAGATCAAAGACCACAGCCTTCAGTCTGGGTTGCACCTCAACATCAAGAAAACAAAAATCCTCACAACTGGACTAGTGGGCAACATCATGATAAATGGAGAAAGGATTGAGATTGTCACGGATTTCATTTTACTTAGTTCCACAATCAATGCCCATGGAAGCAGCAGTCAAGAAATCAAAAGATGCATTGCATTGGGAAAATCTGCTGCAAAGGATCTCTTTAAAGTGTAGAAAAGTAAAGTTGCCACATTGAAGACTAAGGTGCACCTGACCAAAGCCATGGTATTTTCAATCCTATGTATGGGAAAGCTGGACAACAAATAAGGAAGATAGAAGAAGAATTGATCTCTTTCAATTGTGGTGTTGTAGAAGAGTATTGAATGTACTGTGCACTGCAAAAGAAGGAACAGATCAGTCTTGGAACAAATACAACCAGAGTGCGCCTTGGAAACAGATAGCAAGATGGTGTCTTACATACAGGAGGGATCAGTCCTGGAGACGGATATCATACCTGGTAGAGTGGAAGTTCAGAGAAAAAGGAAGTCCCTCAACAAGATGGATTGACCCAGTGGTTGCAACGATGGGTTTAAGCAGACTGTGGGCGTGGCGCTCCTTCTGTTGTGCATAGTGTTGCTATGGGTTGGAACCAACTCCACGGCCCCTAACGATAACAACATATAGAATCACATTGACAACATCAACTCCAAAGTTTGGATAGGGAGCTTACGGGGCAGTGAGTTTACATTAACGAGTCAAAGGCGGTAAGAATGATTGCACAACTTCAAAAATGTAATTGATATCACTGAACTGTACATGTAAAAACTGTATTGTATGTGTGCTGTTGTATATATATTCAACAAAAAAATAAAAAGAATAAAATAAAAAATATTTTTTTAAGTAGTAAGAAATAAGAACCTTGGGATTTATCAGATTCTTTGTGGTATATATTCTCCTGATGGGATGCCTAACTCACCAGATTTTGATTTTATCTTCTTTTTTCATAGCTCCCATGATGCTGAGAGTCTGAGAAGGAGGAAGCAGCGAGGCAGCCCTAGCAGACTGGGAAGGCAGAGAGCGGTGTCTAGGTCACAAGCGTTTCTGCAGCGCCAGCCCGCTAGCGAATGACGAGCTCCAGTTGGGCTCACCCGAGGTCTCAGTCACTGCAACCCCACCAGAGTTTAAAGCTAACTCACGCTACATTTGGTCCAATCAAAAGTCTCAGGGGAGGGCTCAAAAACGCCAAAGCCAATTACCAAGCGTCTATTTCACTATTGTCCCGCCCGCCCATCGCTGCAGTTAATTGGTGGGTTTCAAACACGCGGGAACCAATGAGAGAGGAAGGACGCGCGGCGCGCCGGGATTTGTACCATCGCGGCCTTTGACGGAAAACTGTCGCTGAGGAGCCATGGTGGGACCCGGGTCCAGAGCAGTCGCCGTCGGTGAGTATGGCCTCGAGCCCTCGTCTCTCACAGGCGTTGCAAACGGGCGGGGAGGAGAAGAGGCCACTGAGTGCGTTTTTCCCACGGAAACTGTCCACTCGCTCAACTGCCTGCCTCAGTCTCCCTCTCGGCAGTTCCGGTCCGGGGTCCCTGTATGGCACCGCGGTCCCTAGCCCTGAAGGCCCCCGACCCACCCCGACAGCCCCGGTGCCCCGGTGCTGTGGCTCCAGCCGGGCGAGAAGTCTGAACGGGCGTGGCAGAGGCCGTTGTAAGGTCAGGTGCCTGTCGGGCATCTTCCCAGTAAGTCCTGCAGCCCCTCTGCAAAAAGACGTCGTTGTCACCGCGTTGGGGTAAACTGAGGCCCATTGCGCGGGGTCTTTCAACCAGCAGAAAGCAGAGCGCTCCTTTGAGCCAGACTAGGCTGCAGGGTACAGTCCTCCGCTGGCGTGGCCGCAGCTTTGACAGCTGCCAGGAGGCGGGTCGACGCTAACCTGAATTTCCTACCGTTGGCTTGAGTGCTCTTTTCTCTGCCCCTGAGGCTGCTGCAAGTTGACTGGTTGGATTTGCGCAGATGGCCAAGATTCCTGGCATCTCTGACGTCTTAGACGTGCCTGGAGCCCTTTCCTGCCCTTTCAAGCCCTCCTGCCTAGATGCAACCTTCTCCAAGATACACAGTGTTCGCCTCCCGAGCGCTAGGCACTATGGCGTTAACAGTCCCTGAAGACAGGCACTGCAAGCAAGGCTTACTAACATGCCAGAAATCACAAAGCTGAGATTCCTATCTAAGTTTGTCAGACTTGTCGGCCCCTGTGCTACCCTGCGTTGCTCAGACCTAAAATACTGCATTTCTTTCCTAACTCATGTGAGTGCATCAGAGTCAGATATCAAAACACAGGGCTACTGAGTTCAGGTGAGATCAAAAGTAGTTTTGCACCCCTATTTTTTGTTTTTGTTCAATTTTAACCATTATTTAATTTTAATCTTTTCTAATCACCTACTCCGGTCACCAGCCTGTACTTCTGAACTTTCATAATGCTTTCTCTGCTCCTGTCTTTTTGTCACTTGGGTTTTCCTTATATTGTAATTATGGTTGTGTTTATTTGATCTCTACTGCTAAACTGAAACTTCTTGGTGGCAGAAATCTTGACTTTCTATCCCCTCACAAATGCCTTGCAGAAGTATTTGTATTATGTTTCCCATAATGAGCCCTATAACCTGGACTATTTTGTCTTTACTCCCAAAGGAAGCCATGTAAGAGTTTGTGGATAAAACTCATTGTTTCTGTCGGGGGTGGGGGGAAATTAAAAAAACACTAGGCCTGGGTCTCCCTCTCAGGTGGGACAGTAGCAGAATTTCGTTATGCAAAGCATAGTATGTTATACCTGAGACAGTAGCTGTTAGCAAGGTGTCTAGGATTGGATAAAACTAGTTTCAAATCCTGGCTTTGCCATGTGTAAGCTGGGCAATGTTGGCAAGTTATTAACCCTCATGGAGTTTCAGATTGTAAACTGACAGAATTGTTGTACAGGTTCAACAAAGTAATAAACTGTAAGGGGCTTAATGTGATGCCTGGCATGTAAGTGTTCAATAAATGATTTTTGTTGTTGTTGATCATATTAATTTGAAGACAAACTTACAGGATTAGGGGACTTCTATAACATCATGGTCCAAAGCCAAAATTAATATAGAAAAGTGTCATCTTTAGGAATATAAATGAACTGGTTAAAATCCCAAGCTAAAGTCTGTTTTCTTTGCTTGCTGGTTTTGCAGAGGAGCGGCAGAGACAGCTCCAGGAGTACCTGGCAGCCAAGGGAAAGCTGAAGTGCCAAAACACCAAGTGAGTTTGTCTACCCACAGTTAGGCAAGTTTTGTTGTTGCCCTGGTTGCTAACAGCAACTTAAAACTCTTCAAAACGTAACTCTTTTGCTTTTGGTCCACCCAGACTGCACTGATAAAAAGGGTATTTCAGCCTAACCAAAAAACCAAACCAACTGCCATCAGTTGATTCCGACTCATAGCAACCCTACAGGTCAGAGTAGAACTGCCCCGTAGAGTTTCTAAGTGGTACCCGGTGGATTTGAACTGCCAGCCTTTTCATTGGCAGACATGGCATTTAACTGCTAGGCTACCAGGGTTTCTGTTTCAAGCCTAGGCATGGCCAAAAAAAAAAAAACAACCCTGGATAGTACTTAGCCCACGATGATGGACTCCAAAGGAAGGAAGGAAGAACCCACAGTATTATTTAGCCATGTTGGAAGCTTTTCCTGTCCCTCCATTTTTTTCCTGGAAAAGTGATTCTCCTGTAGACAATTTCGGTCAAGGAGTTGAATGGCCCTGGTCCTGCGGTTTCTTCCTCAGAGAGCCGATTGTCATCAGTCCTTGGTGGCAACATGCCAACACCCTGTGACCAGGCAGTGCTCTTTGGTCATTCTCTGAGCGCTTACTCTAAGGTGGACAGAATGTGACCACTTCTTTTCCCGTTGGTTAACATATTGCCACCTTAGTGGTGTCTCTTACCTCTCTTGCTTAGTATTAATGAGTTTTTTTCCCCATTTGGGTTGATAAATTTTTATTTGAAAATTATTTTTTTACAACATTAGTTTTCAGCCTTAGTTTCAGTTTATTTTTACCCCTGGGCTTTACTCAATTCTGTTTCCTTAATTAAAGGAAGACAGTTCATTTATTCAACCAGTATTTATTCAGTGCCTAAAAGAGGGGGCCTGGTGGCTCCATGGTTAAAAGCTGGGCTGCTTAACTGAAAGGTCACTGATTCAAAGCCACAAGTCCCTCCGCAGGAGAAAGATGTTGCAGTCTGTTTTTGTAAGGCTTTGCATGTAGCCTTGGAAACCCTATGGGTAAGTTTTAGCCAACAGAGTCGAGAGAATCAGCTCGCCATATGACAACAATATCCTAAATGTATCAGTCACTCGATGCTAGAGAGAAGATGACTAACGAGACAAAAATGTCCCCACCCTTTCAGGGCCTACATTCTAGATGGGAAGAACAAACGTGACAAGAGCTCATGACCAAAGTGTCTGTCAGTCTGGCAATTGTTTTTGGTCTCCAAGGACTGAATCCATCTAAATTTTTCTCTATTTTTCTTCATCCTTTTTTATATTTTCTGTCTCATTAACCAGATTTTCTAAGAGTCCCTATTTTTTTCTAATTGTATCAGTTTTTTCCCCCTGAAAATTCACTAGTTGAAGATACTTGAACCAAGAATTTTTCTTTTTTTTCCAAGCAGTTAATTATCTTAGTTGGCATTGTGTCTCCATGCCTGACACGTTGCTGTGTCCAGTGAGTGATGACTGAATGAATAAGACTGTGCAGATATAAAGGAAACATATTTCACAGATATTGTTGGAATGCTATATTTATGCGTAGGATGTCTCTGAAAGGATCAGACACAGACACAAAATGGGTAACAGCAGTTGTGGTCTCTGAGGAAGGAAATAACGGAATTAAGGGAGAAATGATAAGGAGGGCTTTTACTGAGTAGAGTTTTGAACTACTTGATCATATATAGAAATTCTAAAAATTTAAAATTCTAATTATAGTCATTTTAATTCCTATACTCCCCAAGCCTTGTGGATTCTTTGTACTAAGTATTAATTTCATTTTGTCTTTTATAGGCCTTATCTAAAAGCCAAGAATATTTGCCCAAATCCTGCACCTTCTAAATCTGTGAGTAAAAAGCTAATCTTTTAAGAAATATCCATTTTAGAAAAAAATAAAGATGCTAGCAATCTAAAGAACACATACTGCAGGAATTTCTCATAAACATAAGAACAGTTTTGTTTAATGAGAGAATCACTTTTTGAAAAGTACAGCACAGTAAAGTTTTGTTTTGTTAACCAAAAACAACCTTGTGTAGACTTTACTTACTAGCTAACAGTTATTGGATACTTAGTTATATGCCTGATGCTTTTTTAGCTTGCATTAACTTAAGGGGTCCTCAGACAACCTTCTGAGATAGCTACTGTTGTTGTTGTTGTTAGGTGCCATCAAGTCGGTTGTAACTCATAGCAACCCTACACACAACAGAATGAAACACCACCTGGTCCTACACCCTCCTCACATGCTTGCTATATTTGAGCCGATCGTTGCAGCCACTGTGTCACTCCATCTCACTGAGGGAGGGTCTTCTTCTTTCTTGCTGACCCTCTACTTTACCAAGCAGGATATTCTCCTCCAGGGCTAGTCCATCCTGATAACATGTCCAAAGTGTGTGAGACCAAGTCTCACCATCCTCAGTTCTAAGGAACATTCTGGCTGTACTTCTTCCAAAACAAATTTGTTTGTTCTGGCAGTCCATGGTATATTCAATATTCTTTGCCAACAGCATAAGTCAAAGCTATCAATTACTTGTTCATCTTGATTCATTGTCCAGCTTTCACATGCGTACTCGTATGAGGCAATTGAAAATACTATGGCTTGGCTCAGGCAGACTTTAGTCCTCATAGTGACATCTTTGCATTTAACACTTTAAAGAGGTCTTTTGTAGCAGCTTTACCTGAGGCGTTATGTAAGTCTTTTGATTTCTTCACTGCTGCTTCCATGGGCATTGATTGTGGATCCAAGTAAAATGAAATTCTTGACAATTTCAGTCTTTTCTCTGTTTATTATGGTGTTGCTTATTGGTCCAACCTTGAGGATTTTTTTTCTTTATGTTGAAATGTAATCCATACCAAAGGTCATAGTATTTCATCTTCATCGGTAAGTCCTCTTCACTTTTAGCAGTCACCGTTATGTCATCTGCATATAGCAGGTTGTTAATGAGTCTTCCCTCAATCCTTATGCTGTGTTCTTCTTCATATAGTCCACTTCTCAGGCTGAATAAGTATGCTGAAAGGATACAACCCTGATGCACACTTTTTGTGATTTTACACCACACAGTACCCCCTTTTTCTGTTCAAATGACAGTGTCTTGTTCTATATGTAGGTTCCACATGAGCACAATTAAAGGTTCTGTAATTCCCATTCTTTGCAGTGTTATCCGTAACGTGCTATGATCCACACGGTTGAATGCCTTTGCATAGTCAATAGTAGATACTATTCATATCCCTGTTTTACAGACGAGGGAACTGAGTCACAGAAAGTTTCCCAAGGTCACATAGATATTAAGTGACACAGCTGAGATCCTGTGCTCTTAATCACTTTGTTGTTCTGCCTTGAAGTATCTCTGTAGTCTTTAATAAAAGAGAACAACTATGTTGAATCTTGCAAGCTTCTAAACAAAAATATGCTTCCTGATTGGTCATAATTCAGCCACATTGTGAGTAGAATAGTAAAGCATCCGAATATACATAAGGTTTAAATTGCAGAAATAAGCTTTCAGAAAGGAGCACAAATTCTTCACCTACAATAATCAGTTTTTAAAACTCTACCTTTAATTTTTGAACCCACAGTTTTATCTAAGTTCTAAAATACAACCAAAATAATGTTTCCCAAAAGTAGGCATTTGTACAAATTTGAGTCAATTTTCATGACTCAGTCATCATTCACATCAACTTGACAACAAAAAACAAGAAGTATGTGTCCTTTGTCAGACATGTGACATCACTAGTCACTTTGGAGGATGAAAAAATGTTCATGAGAATCAAGGCCTTTCACACCAACGGACACATGCACAAGAATGTTTATTGCAGCACAGTCCACGATAGTAAAAAGATGGAATCAACCCAGATGCCCAATAACAGAAGAATGGATAGGTAAACTATGGTATATATACTCAACGGAGCACTACGCGATGATAAAGAACAACAATGACTTCAGGAAACATCTCATGACCTAGTTTCAACTGGAAGACATTATGTTGAGTGAAAGTAGTCAGCAACAAAAGGACAAATATTGTATGAGACCTCTACGATAAGATCTCAAAAACAGACTTGTGTATAGAAGAAAAGACTCTTTGACAGCTGCAAGGAAGGGGAGGGAGGGAGGGAAAGGGGGAGGGTTTAGATTAAATAGTTGCTAGGTATCTGGTTGGGTGAAATCGGTGACAGCACATATTAGAAACAAGAACAATATTAAGTGGACTTAAACATAACATGAGTACTCCTTCCATCTTAACCCAATATTGCAAGGATAGAGTAGCTGGGGCAGGGGACAGGGGACCATGCTCTTAGGCGAAAGCAAGGCCAATTGGCTCAACTAGCGTTTTGCTAAGAGGGTCTCTGCACCCCACGTTGGTGAGTGGCGTCTGGGGTCTTAAAAGCTGCCAAGCTGCCATCTAAGGGCACAGCAAATGGTCTCAACTCAGCAGGAACAGATGCTCACCGAGGACCAAAATGACATGGGGGAAAGACAACCCAGAAGACAAGGAGACCCACGTCAATGGGTGCCTACATCGACTTGGGACCAGAAGAACTGGATGGTGCCTGGCCACCACCAGTAATAGCCACGATGGAGCTCACTAAGTTGAGTCTCACTGGCAACACATTAATAAAAAGGGGTGCACCCTGAGATCTCCACTAAAAGACCTCAATTGATAGTCCAGTGGTTTCGGGGTTCCCCTGGGAGCATGGCCCCTCGCCCTGATGCTGCCCTTGACCATAAATCATAACGAAGGTCCACGCTTCGAACAGGAATGGATTGGACTTGGTGATGCAGTGACCATATATTGGATGCACTTTATGGTTCTATACATCTATAGGATGTCATCCTGCTGACCTCTGGCTGGAGGAAGGAAAGTGGGTGGAGAGGAGGGGAAAAAAGAGACTGTTGGGAGAACAAGACATGTATGGAGCAGAGAGGAATAGTGTGCTGTCACTGGGCAGGGAGAGCAGTGGAAGCTGCATTTAGGTTGGCATGTAAATTTATACGGGAATATACATTCAGTCAATCATATTAAATGAAATAATAATAATAAAGAGGAATTTTATTTGTCACCGTCCAGTAAGGTAAAAGCCCAGATTCAGGGTGTCAGCGCTAGAGGAAGGCTTTCTCTGCTGGCACTGGAGGAAGGTCCTTGTCAACAGTCTTTCCCAGGACTGGAAGCTTTTGAGGCACAAGGACCCTGATCCTTTCCAAATGATGCATTCAGCTCCCATTACAGCTTTTTGGTGGCATGAGATCCCCAAATATCTCTGCTAGCTCCTCTCCCTTATGTCTCAAGAGACTGCCTCGAGGCACAAAACAAACTTACACACTGAATCTTGCTCAATCAGCACAACTGCCACCCATCCATCATCATTAACATCAAAGAGGCAGGAATTTCAACATGGAGAAACATCACACAATACCAGTAATTATGGCATAGCCAAAGTGCTGTAGGAACACAATTCAATCCATGACATCCCACCCTTTGTTCTCTAAAAAAAAAAGAGATCACATCTTTGCAACATGTAAAACATATTCACCGTATCATAGCAAAAGTCTTAAAGTCTAAGTCCAAACTTCAGAAATCCCTCTTCAACTGAAATTTAAAATACAAGTTATCTGTTTTCAAAATATGATAGAACAGGAACACGTAAGTTAGACATTTACGTTACAAATGGGAGAAATCACAGGGAAAGAAGGCATTTAATGGGCACCAAGCTGCTGGGGAGATGGTGGCAGACACACCAGCCCAAGGGTCCAGTGAAGAGAAAGAGAAAGAATAGAGTCTAAGCCACGAGTGGCTCGGCCTACCTTTCCCCAGTAGGGCAAGTTCTTTATAGTTTTAAAGTTTTGATGAGGTAGTGTGGGGTTAGGGGAGTTATGGTTTGATAAGGAAAGAAAGAAAAGAGGGGTAGCAAGAAATTGTGGTCTGATAAGGAAGAAGTGTTGATTAGAAGGGGGAGGTGTAAGATTTGTTTATAGTCAAGATTTTGATAAAGGAAGGTCTTTGATTGGCAGGACAAGGATGACGGAAATAAAGTTATTTATGGTTTTATCGTTATACCAGGTGGGGCATACCAGTCTGTTTTAATGGCAAGGTCTGATCATTGGATAAGAAGACCTCCCTAAATTAATAATTTTCCATTCTCTGAGACATTTTACAAAATGGCCCGGCCCTCCAGACTCTAGGTGTCAGCCACCCTCTCCATATTTTGCGTGGAAGCCCCTGCCCTGTACTACAGCTGTGCCTTCCAGGCCTACTGAGACAGCAACTCTTGCTCCCTCGGTTTTAGGCACACAATCTTCCAAGTCCATATGAGTGGCAACTCCACAATTAGAAACATGAGGGGCAGTGGCTCCACCCTTTCAAACTCCTGGGGTCATGGCCATGCCTTTGAGACTGAGATGGCTCAGCTTCTCATGCTATCTTTCTCTTCAGCTTCTGCTTCCTATGGCCTCATGGCCTGGGCCTCAGGCCCACATCTGCCATCCTGGGACAAGTGCTTCAGAGCTCTGTAACTTCACTGATTCAAGTGCATGGAGGCATCCCATTCCAACAAATAGTCTCCTGCACACAGGAGCTCAGCTCTCTCATTCTGTGGGTCAGCAAGCCTAGCTCCACTGATTCAAGTACCCAGAGGCACCCCACTCTGCCAGGAAACCTCTGCGCACAGGCACTCAGCTCTCTTGCTCAGTGGATTGGCTTCAGAGCTGGCTTATGCTGGTTAGGTTTTGCTGTTGCTACTGCTGCTGATCTTTTGCTGTTGTTGCTCATCATCTTCACCTTCTTTAGTGTTAACAGTTCTCCTTGGTTTCTTCTGAGTCTTCTGTCCATTCACAGTTTTAAAACTGCTTCCACATCTTAGGAATTTATTAGAGCAGCACCCTATTCTTCCAGGATCAAATTCTGTTTTAGTCATCTAATGCTGCTGTAACAGGAAGACAAGTGGATGGCTTTAAAAGAGGAATTTTATTTGTCACAGTCCAATAAGTTAAAAGCCCAAATTCAGGGTGTCAGCTCCAGGGCAAGGCTTCTCTGCTGGCACCTGAGGCAGCTCCTTGTCGTCAGTCTTTCCCTGGACTGGAAGTTTTTGAGCACAGGGACCCCAGTCCTTTCCAAAGCATGTGCTCAGCTCCTGGCACTGCTTTTTGGTGGTAAGAGGTCCCCAAATGTCTTTGCTAGCTCCTCTCCATTATATCTCAAGAGCCTATCTCAAGGCACAAAACAAAGTTACACATTGAATCTTGCTCTACCAACACAACTGCTGCCCATCCACCCTGATTAACATCATGGGAGCAGGAATTCCAACATGGAGGAACATTAGACAATACCAATAATTGTGGCCCAGCCAAACTGCTATAGATTTTTTAGGGAATAAAATTCAATCTATGACACTTGGCGTTACCTGTAGTATCTCCAGTGGGTACACAGACACACATTTTAACAGAATCAGTTTCCAGATCTTCAACTTACGTGTGTGCTTTTACCTAAAACTGATTTGTAGAAGCATGTGCCTCACATGTGATGCCTACTTTCCCACCTCTTTGAACTGTTATTCTTCATCCACTTTACAATTCTTTTTTCCTTCTGCTAGTATTAGGCAGACCAGTCACCCATCTCCTCCCTAATCTTAACATAGTGTTTTGCCCTGGGGTGGAAATAACCTCCCGTATACAAAATCAAGGGAAGATTATCAATATCAATGTTGACATTGAGAAGACAAATTACCGTGGTCACCGTATAATAAACCCTTTTGCAGTTCAGGTGGTTTCCATTTCTTTGCACTGGATGAAGCAAAACAGGCTCTGATCAAGATGTCACCTGGTAGAACATGCAAAATAATTTTTGCTAAGAGATGCACTATGTGCCTTTGGGCGTATAACTTAGAATTGAGTGATATTGCTGTAACAAAACATTTTGTGTTGTATCTACTTACTTAATATGAACAGGTTTCCTCAGTGTTATTATTTAAAAGGAAAGAAAAGAGAATAAAACTGATGCAGAAGCCTGACTCATTCTAGCAAATGCACACTCTAGTCTTCTAGTGAATGCATAAACTGAAAGGTAAAAAAGCTCCAAACATCTCATGAACAGATACAGTTACACTACTTTGTGGAAAATCATTTACTTTTTGTATTTAATTATTTATGTATCAAAAATGATAGTATTTATCTTGTTTTACTGAATTGGAAAGGGTTATTCACAGAAAATAAGTTTATACATATATTTGTGGAGAAGTTTGGTAAGGTAATGAGTAATAAACCTAAAAGCATAAAATTACATGGTTGAACTAGAATAAAAGTACATCAAGGAGAAAAGGGAATAGTATTACGTTTTCAATTTTACAGAAAAGTATATGGTACAGTTTTTATTAAGAGATGAAGATAAGTATCAAATTTCATTTTATCTTAAAATGCTGGCATTTACAATGTGTCTGAAATTCCACATTTTGCAACTATTAAATTGATAATGAAAAAATGTTACTTGTTAACTTTTACAAGTTTGGAAGGGTAGAATTTATCAAATTATATGAACAAAAGATACTTGAAAACCACTGATGAGGTGACCTCTGCAATCCCTTACAGACTTCTGATAGCCTTATTTCATTCTATCGTATTTCTTGTGTGTATATCTTTTGTACTAGAGCTTCTGAGAGGAGTTGTCATCTCTTGTCATCTTTGTGTTCCCTTACAGTCTGCAGCACAGTATCCAATATATAATTCATTTTCAGTAAATCTCTCTTGAACAACTAGACTCTCATCATGCCCTTGTGAATTTTATCTCTTCTCCAGCTTTATATGTCCAGAATGAAGAAACAAAATGCAGTTTGATCTCAGTTGTTTCTTCTTACACATTCCATCTTTGTGGTTTTTTTTTTTTTTATGAAATTGATCCATCACTTCTAAGGTGGGTTGGAAAAGACCAGAGATCAAAACTAGCTCCAGCCCTGCTCTAACGCCCTGCCCAAACTTGTGCAATTCAGTTTCTTTCTCAGATGAAGGACATAAATTCAGTGATCTCTAAAATCTCTTCCAGCTCTAATGTTTTATGTCTGTGTATTGGTTAACTGTTGATTCTGCTAGCCTGATGACTCTTCTAAGCACTGTTTTTTGCTCTCAGTGGAAACTGCCTAACCAGTTTTACCAGCTCTGAGTTAGCAAGGTCAGACTGGCCTAAAGGAAAGACACTTAAAAAATGTACAAGAAAAAATATTGCAAATGATATATCTGATAAAAGTGTGGTATCCAGAATATACTTTAAAAACTCACAGCTCAATAATTAAAAGACAGCCTAATTTAAAAATGGTCAAAGGACCTGAATGGACATTTCTCCAAAGAAAATAGGCAAATGACTAATAAGTACACGAAAAGATACTCAAAATCATTAGCCATCAAGGAAGCTCAAATCAAAGCTGCATTGAGATACCACACCATACCTACTGTCTTAGACTAGGTTCTCTAGAGAAGCAAGACCAGTAAATCATATAAATATTTATAGACAGAAATTTATATCAAGGAAATGGCTCACATAGTTGTAGAGGCTGGAACATCCCAAGTCTGTGGGTCAGGATAGAGGCTTCTGATTCTCACAGACACAGGGGCTGGTGAACTCAAGATCAACAGGCCAGAGATCACGGCTTTTGGTCATATACTGCAAAGATCAATGCATCAAAAGATTGACAGGTAAGCTGCTAGCTCAAGTCCCAAGAACCAGAAGTTAAATGAACAGAGTCAGCTGGAGGATCCAGAGTAAACAAAAGCCAACAAGCCTTGCCAAAATGTCCACTTCTATTCAATGCAGGCTGTGTACCTAAGGAAACTCCCTTTCAGCTGATTAGCTACTCACAGATCCCATCATGGAAACGATCACATTCTATCCTATCTCATCATGGAAGTGATCACAACATCAAACCACTGAGAATCATGCCACAGCCAAATTGCCACACACACAAAACCATAACCATCATAGTCCATCCCTTGTCAACTTGGCACCTGTACACATCTCCTTAAACCATACATAATCTCTAAAAAAGACAATTTTAAAGTCATATTTGCACTGATGTGATAGAAAAAACACACATACAACTGAAAATGCACTAGACTCAATTACATCTTTTATAAGTGAAGACAATGAAAATATTTCATATACACATACAAAGTAGAAATACTCATAACAATTATATTCCTTATTTCTACAACTGGTAACTTGATCATAACTGGTATTTAGAACTACCTTCTTCCATCATCCATTCCAATTCCATTTGACTTCAGCAAGCCTGTCAGCTGGCTGTGGTTCTTTTTCCTAGTGGAGTGACCCAAACTTTTCATTTCTAAAAGGTCTGAACTATTCATAGTCATGTTGGAATTGGGTTGCTATAATTTTCTATTGAGTTTAATCACAGGGCATGGTAACAGTAGGCGACACCCTACAGGATCTCTTGCATTCCAACTATAATCTTTTTATATCCATTATGTAATGTCAATTTGATTTCCTCTTGGTAATTAGAATCACTGACATCAGCCAGTATGGTAACTCCCTTCTTCGTCTGTTGCTCCAGAAGCATCAGTCAAAAAAAAGAAAAACAATCCATTGCTATCAAGTTGATTCCAACTCATACAAACCCTACAGGACAGAGTATAACTGCCCTCATAGAGTTTCCAAGGAGTTCCTGGCAGAGTCAAGCTGCTGACCTTTTTGTTAGCAGCCCTAACACTTAATGAAGAGGCATTAAGAGACCAGTATGGCCAGATGTTATTCTTAGCTCAAGTTCCATGAAATCAGTGATGTGTCTCCAGTTGGGAGCATTTCTCCCTTTGGAGGTAAGAACTCTAGACCCGCAGAGCATAGAGTCACAGGGACAAGAAGCAGAAATTTTGTGAGTGGGTCACTAAGGGTAATAGTATTACCACCACTCTCATTTCCACCCCTTGATTCCCCAACCCATGCATCCTAGCTACAGGAGAGACAGTACCATATACTGAACACTAGTTTGAAGCATATACAGCCTCCTAGAGAACATTGCCCCAATCCTGCATGGTATTACCCCCTCACTGGTGCCATAATTGTGTCTTTAGAAGGCCATTCCATTAAGTTAGCTGATTCAGGATGATGGGGAACATGGTAAGACCAGTGAATTCCATGATCATGAGCCCATCGCTGCACTTCATTTGCTGCAAAGGGACTCCCTTGATCTAAGGCCTGGGATATCGTGATGAGGTTGGGATGGTAGTTTTGACAGAAGAATTGTGTGTGAGAAAGGCAAATCATTATCTAGAGTAAGTGTCTGTGCAAATGAGAACAAAATGCTGCCCTTTCCATGATAGAAGCAGTCTAGCGTTATCAATTTGCCACCAGGTTGCTGGCTGATCATCTCCAGGTATGGCACCACATCAGGGATTCATTGTTGACCTCAGCTACTGGCAAATTGGCCACTCAGCAATGGCAGCAGCTTCATCATCCTTGATGAGAGGAAGTCCTGGTTGCTGGGACCATGGATAAGCTCCATTCCTGCTTTAGTTTATGAGCCATTGAGCAATGACAGGAGAAGATGGAAAAAGAGGATGACTGATTTCCACAGACTATGGCATTGTACCCATTTGATTGTTAAACTCATCCTCTTCTGAGATTGTCCTTTGGTGATCATTAACGTGAGATGAAAATATCTTCACTTCTTTGGCCTATTCAGAGAAGTCTATCCACATACCATATGCTCATGTTTCCTCATCATCAGTTTTCCAGTCATTTCTTTCAAACCCCTGGCCATCCAGCCAAACCATTGGTCACAGCCCATGAATCAGTATAAAGTTGCACATCTGGCCATTTTGCCTTCCAAGCAAAGTGAACAGCCAAATTCCCTGCTTGAAGTTCTGCCCATTGGGATGACTTACCTTCACCACTGTCCTTCAGGGAGTCCCAGAAAGAGGCTATAGTGTTGCCACTGTCCACTTTCAAGTGGCACCCACATGTCATGCAAAACCATCTGTAAACCAGCCACAAGTTCTCTCTTCCTCCATCAGCTGATCATAAGATACTCCCCATGAGGCCATAGGTACAGCCTTGGAGATGGGAGGTAGTATGAAAGAAATAGAAATCATGGCAATTTGGGCCACTTCCTTATGTAACTTACTTGTGCCTTCAGGTCCTGCTCAGGCCCAATCTCTTATACACCACTTCCATTTAATGATGGGCTATTGCTGTGCACATCCAACTTTATGACTGTGAGTTACACAGCACCCAGTTCATGGTGAGCAGCTCAGGCCACATGGTGACTTCGTGTTCCACGGTTTAAGTATTCAGTCTCTACTAAGGCCCAGTAACAAGCCAAAAACTTTCTCAAAAGGAGAGTAGTTACCCACAGAGGATGACAGGTCTTTGCTCCAAAACCGTAAGGGCCTGTGCTGTGATTCACCAATAGGGGCCTGCCAGTGACTTCACACAGTGTCTCTATCTGCCACTGACACTTCAAGCATCATAGAATCAGCCAGATCACATGGCCCAAGTGTTAGAGTGGCTTGCACAGCAGCCTGGACCTGTTGCAAAGCCTTTTCTTGTTCTGGGCCCCACTCAAAACTAGCAGCTTTTCAAGTCCCTTGATAAGTAGGTCAGAGTAACAAAGTCAAATGAGAAATATGTTACCTCCAAAATCCAAAGGAGGCGTTGTACCTCCTTTTTAGTTGTGGGGGGAGCCTTATCCTTCTCTTTAGAGAGAATATCTTGACAGGCTGTACACCACTGGACCCCTAGAAATTTCACTGAAGTAAAAGGAGCCTGAATTTTTGTGGGATTAATTTCCCACCCTCTAGCACACAAATGTTTTACCATTAAGTCCAGAGTCAGTGACACTTCTTCCTTACTAGGTCCAGTCAGCATAATGTCATCAGTGTAATGGACCAGTGTGTTACATCCAATGGAAGGGAAAGGCAGCCAAGATCCTTGTGGTCTAAATTATAACACAGGGCTGGAGAGTTGATGTAGCTCTGAGATAGGCAAGTGAAGGTATATTGCTGGCCTGGCCAGCTGAAGGCAGATTGCTTCTGGTGGTCCTTTGAAACAGGTATGAGGGAAAGGCCTTAGACAAATAGGAGCATACCAGGTCCTAGGAGATGTCTTAATTTGCTCAAGCAGTGAAACTGGATCTGGAACAGCTGCAGCAATTGGAGTCACCACCTGGTTAAGTTTGCAGTAACTCACTGTCATTCTCCAAGATCCATTTGGTTTTTTACATAGGCCAAATAGGTGGGAATTGCCACCTCTGCACCCTTCAAATCCTTAATGGTGGCAGTAATCTCCACAATCTGTCCACAAATGTGGTATTACTTTTGGTCTACTATTTTGGTCTACTGTTTCCTGGCCTCTTGACTTTTCCTACCATAATAGTCCTTACTCCATTTATCAGGGATCCAGTGTGGGGATTCTGCCAGTTGCTGAGTATATCTACTCCAATTAAGTATAAATCACTATAGGATGGGCTCAGGGGCCCACTAGACCTACTGTGAAACAGATATGAGCTAAGACTCCATTAAGAACCTGACTTCCATATGCTCTCACTCTGACATGTTGGGTCTCCTAGAATCAGTTCAGAGCCAGTATCCATTAATCCCCCCCAAACTCTGATTATTTTCTTTTCCCCAAGGAACAGTCACTCATAAAAGGCCAAAGATCCCTACCATGGGTTGGACTGTGCCTCCCAAAAATGTGTACCTATTTGGCTAAGCCATGATTCCTGGTATTGTGTGTTGTTTCTATAACCTCTATATGGTTTCCATATAGAGGTTTCCATAACCTCTATAATGTTAATGAGCGAGGATAGTCAGCATTTGTGTTGGTAGGCCAGGATTCAGTGTATAAGATTGTATTGTGCCTTGGAATCACCAGTGCCTTGGGAAATAAAGGAAAGTGAAGTTGAGGACCTTATTCCATCAAGACAGCAGTGCAAAGTGCAGAACACATCCCTTGGGAAAGACCTGTGGTCCCTGCACCTTAGAAGCTTCCAGTCCAGGGGAAGACTGACAAGGACCAGAGCCAACAGAGAAAGACTTTCCCTGGAGCTGACACCCTGAATTTGGACTTTCATGCTACTTTTCTGTAAGAAAATAAATATCTCTGTGTTAAAGCCATCTACTTGTGGTATTTCTGTTATGGCAGCACTATATGACTCACAATCTTTTTGCAGAAAGTTGGAAGAAGGGGTCATGGTGTAAGTTTTTGGCTTCCCTTTCACTCCAGTGTTTTTTGTGTCTTTAAACTCACTCAAGTGTGGGAATTAGTATTGAGGGGCCACGATCTGAGTATTGAGGGTTCCAGTGATTTGAGTTAGACTGCTGTTTACTTCACCTAGTCTGTCTGCTTGTGCAGATCAAGTAAATATTTAGTAGACTTCTTGTCTACTGTACTCTTAGAGACACCACGACTGTACCAATACCACAAGTCCATATGCTCAGACTATTCCAATTACTGCTTTGTCTCTACTGTCCTTTACTGTACCCACATCCACTTTGTCAGTTGAGTGCTGCCACTTGCTGTCTAGCAACACAGGGTCTAATCAGTTCCCTTGGAGTTAGGTATCTTAATTGAGTTAAGGCAGTTCCCACTGTCAAATCTAACTTACATAAAATAGCAGCCACACTGATCTTCAAGGATGCCAGGGCTCCCTTCACAAATTTATTCCTCGCCATTGTAAAAGGTCTGTCCTTCGGGCATGCCATGTGTGGGTCTGTTGGTCTAACTTGATTAATTCGCTCTAGCAAGCCAATTTCCCTCAGCCTTTGGCTACCTTCTTCTAAAGTATGCCAAGGCTTGTCTGGTATTTCAGCTTGATTTACTGCAGGCTGCCACAGAATTCGTGCTTCAGTGACCTGACCAAACAAGCCATTAGATCCTGTCCTAACTTCTCAAGCTGAAATACTGGATGGAAGTATCTATGCTGAGTGGACACATGTCAAAAAACTCAGACCGATCCATCTTCACATTTCTCGTACCATTATCCCACACCCTTAATAACCATTCCCACATATAGTCCCAAGCTTCTGTACACACTGGAAAAGTCACCCAGTTCTTTTGGGGTATAGCTACCTCCTCCTGGGTCACACTTTCTGCTCCACTTTTTGGAGCTCACTGGGGCTCAAGTCTAGTTATAGGTCTAGAAGCCAAAATCAGTGATAGGGAAGTGTTTTGAGAATATTCAGTATTTCCTTGTAAAGCATTTGCCTCATACAAAGCCCTTGGCAATGACTCAAAGGCCCTTTAGACATAGCTGAGTTTATCTCATTAGATGGAGGTGGAGCGGCTAATCATTCTGCTAGAGATGGTTTCACAGACAGAATGGAGTAATCTCAGAAAGATGAGAGAGCTGGTTCTGTTGGCAGGAGTGATTCAATGGAATTTAGGGACTCATGGTCTCCAGCCTCCTGTCACCAGCTGTATGTCACCAGTCTGAGTTTCAGGATCTCATTTCTTCCCATTCAATGCCCTCACTTTAACTTCGGACATCTTTCAAGGTTAGCAGTTGTGTTGGAAGTATAACTGAGCCACTCTTATGACAAGACTCTAGGTTTTGTTTTTGGCAATATCAGCTCTATTACTATAAGAAATAAGACCTTCTTTCAAGGCACAAGGTCATTTACACATCACTTGAGCTTTGATTCTGAAGCCCTGAGCTTATTTCTTTGTGTCTCCAGTTTGTCTGGCAAAAGTGGGTCCTACCAACCAGCTTCCTATTTTCATTATGACAAAATTGTAGAAAAGTGTCACACATGCAGTCATCCAGAGACTCGCCCTTCACCAATCTTTGTTCTATTGATGGTGATATTATGTGTATTTTTATCACCACCTCACACCATGAAATAGCAGTGCCCTCTTTACTACTGAAAGCAGAGTTGTTAATATCTTTAATACTAACCAGACTTGAGAACCAGTTTAAGAAACTCATCTGTTTCTCTAAAACCACTGTCAGTATCAAATGTCTTAGTTTGCTTCCCTGGAGAATCAAAATCAGTAAAATGTATAAACATAGAAAGAGAGAGGTTTTATGAAGCAAATGGCTCATGTAGTTGTAGAGGCTGGAATATCTCAAGTTTGTGCATCAGGATTGATGCTTCTCTCAATTCATGTAGCTGCAAGCATTGGTGAACCCAAGATCAGCAGGTCAGAGAGCAGGAATCTTGCTCCCAGCCTGCAAAAATCAATGAATCCCAAGATTAGTAGGCAAGCACAGTAAGGTGGTAGCTCGTGTCCCACGATAATGGACAGGAGCCTGCTGTTAGATCCAGAGTGAGCAAAAGCCTTGCTGGAATATCCGCTTATATTCAATACAGGTCACACATTCAAGGAACTTCCCTTTCAACTAATTGGATACCCACAGATCCCATCACGGAAGTGAGCACATTATATCACATCTCATCATGGAAGGTATCACAGCATCATATGCCTCCCAATCCACTGAGGATCATAGCCCAACCCAGCTGGCACACAGCCTTAACTATCATACCCACTAAAACCCATTGCCATCAAGTGGATTCCAACCCATAGTGACTCCACATACTAGGGTAGAACTGCTCCATAGGGTTTCCTGGGCTGTAACCTTTATCAAAGCAGCTTGCCAGATCTTTCGTCCACAGCACTAATGGGTGAGTTTGAACTTCCAACCTTGTCTGACAACCTTCACCCTGACTAGGATGACTATAACCAGGACAACAGACACTTTAAAGTGTTGACAAGGTTATGGAGAAATTTGAATCCTTGTACACTACTGAGGAGAAAGGAAAGTGGTGCAGCTGTTTTGGAAAATAGCATTGCAGTTTCTTAAGATAAACACATACTTGCTACATGATCCAGCCATTCTGCTCCTAAGCATATATCCAAGGGAACTGAAAATGTATTCACACAAAAATTTCATGCAATTGTTCAAAACAGTGGTACTCATGATAGTAAAAAAGTAGGAACAATTTAAAGGTCCATCAACTGATGATTAGACAACCAAACTGTAATATACCCATATGATAGGCTGTTACTCAGTCATAAAAATGAGTGAAATTGTAATACATGCTACAACATGAATATAACCTTGAAAACATTATGCCAGGCCCAAAAGGCCATGTGTTGTATGATTCTATTCATACAAAATGCCCAGAATAGGCAGACTCGTAGAAACAGAAAGTAGATTATTGGTTGCCAGAAAGTGTATTAGTGGTTGCCAGGGGCTGGGGAAAAATAATACTGTTAAGAAATGGGAAGTGACTAATGGTTACAAGATTTCTTTCTGGGGTGGTGAGAAAGTTCTGGAATTAGATGGTGGTGATGGTTGTACAACTTTCTGACTATACTAAAACCCCAAATTTGTACACTTAAAAATAATGAGTCTTATGCTATGTGAGTTGTATCTCAATTTTTTTTTAATATTCAAGAAAGAACAACTAAAAAGTTATACTTATTTCGAAGCAACACCCCTCCTCTTCAGTAAGCAACAGTGGAACAATCTTAGGTCGGTGCACATGTTGGAGCTCAAGAAGCAACTTAGATAAAGCCATGTGGGTATATCATCCATCTGTCCACCCCAGCCCCTCCCATACCACTGACTACACTGTGCACACACCCATACTGTTCCAGGGTGGATGTCCCTTTGCCATTAATGCCAAGTGGTTCTGGCTGCTGATTTCTTTTACATGCTACTCAAGTTTAGTAGCGATTCTTAACAATGTTATCAAATCAGAAATGAGAGTGGTCACTTCTGTGAATAGGTAAATGAATAGAGTACAGAGTTTACTGTACTACCAGGGATGAGAGAGAAGGGGAAAGGGGAAAGCATTGTTTACCAAGCATTGAGTTTCTGTTTATGGTGATGGAAAATCTGGCCTCGGATATTGGTGACAGTTGAACAATGTGATTCATTAGTATCATTAAATTGTACTTGTGAAATATTGAATTGGCGGTTCTGCTTGTCTATACCTTTACAGCAACAACAACAACATCAAAAATAGGGAGTGGTAACTCTGGTCTCCCCTCCCCCATTTTCCCCTAGAGTCATGTGTCCTGCTGACCTCTGTGCAGCTCTCCTGTCTGAGTACTGCTGTGGGTGCTCTGTAATCCACAGTGGCTCACTCACATTATTTGCCACATCAGTTTTGATTCCCTTTTCTAGTTTTCCAAGATCCTCTGTCACCTAATCCTACCTTTCTTATCCAAAATTACGTCAAGTCAGATCACCATCATTTGCTTGTTAATAGCCTAGAATCTAACCTCACAACCTTGTCTTGTCTGACTTAACAAAGAGGACTTAAGTTTCTGCTGAGATGTTAGATGTTTATTGAGAACTCTTACAAAGTATTTCAGACCTCACAGTATTTACCAACTGTCTGTCTTCTTACTCCCTATCTCTGGGTACGAGGCAGAAGTTCTTGAGTGACACTGCAGCCTTTACAAAGGCAGTGTTTTGTCTTTTGTGGTGTTGTGTTATTTTTAGATAGGCCAGCAGTACAAAACAATAAGAGGAATTTGTTGAGAGTTGCCGTCACATAAACATAGTATGCACATATTTCTCCAGAGTCCCTACAAGGATACTTTGGAGACATAATGAGCTTTGCCCAGTATTTGTTCATTTGAGGCAAATTCTATTTCTAGACAGCAGTTTTTGTATATTTACCATGTCTCTGCTTAATTTTATCAAGCTGAAAGTTCTGATATACTTTTGATAGGATCTCAAGTTATAAAAATCAACTATTACATATATCTTTCTCAAAAGTCAAATAATTTGTTACATATGCTTATATCTATCACAGTTTTTAAAATGGTTTAAAAAATCGATTATTTGCCTGTTATTACTGTTTCAGGATTGAACTTTCTCAGATTCTGACTAAAATACCTAATTTCTTCTAGCTTGTGTTTAAACATCATTTTTTATTATTATTTTAAAAACAGGCAGCTCTTATTATGAATTTACTTGTTAGATGTTTTTCTTTGTCTTTACAGACCATTAAACCCAGAAAGGATGTTACCAACCATATTGCTTTGCCTGTCAAAACTACAAGGGCCGTCAGCCTTAAACTCCAGCCCAGACCCACTAATATCACAGAGACCCAGAAACCAAAGGTGGATCCACCAAAACTTCTGGGCAAAAGGCTACCTTCAGGATGTACCTCTTCTAACCTAAACCGTAAGCCATCCAGCTGTGGTCAACAGCAGCTCAGAACTGGATTGTACACCACCAGAGAAGTATTAAGAAAACCTGAGGGGTCACTTCACAGGGCAGAACTGAAAACGACAAAGCAGCAGGTAACAGATCAAGAAAAGGTTAAGTGTGTGGATTCGGTGGACAATAACCAGGTTGAAAATGAATCCTTGGGCCACTTTCTAAAGGAGATAAGTAAGGAGAACCTGCCCCCAAATTTACCAGACTCTGAGAGGAAGCCAGATGCTGAATTGTATACTGTAAATAAGCCAAAGACTAACTCTCATAAGCCAACCAAGACTGAGTTGGCTCCTAAACAAGCCTTGGGGAACAGGTTAACGCACAGTGCTGTTCTGAAAGACAGAGGGAACAAGCAATCTGTTGGGAAAACACCAGTCAGAACACTGCCAGTCAAATCACAGCAGTCCTCTAGAGGAGCAGATCTTACAAGACCAAGAGAGAAGCCCTCAAGGACAGTTCCCTGCCACATTGCTGAGAATCTTAGTAGACCTCCAGCATCAAAGAAATCTGTGCCCAAGGAACAGAGTGCAAACGGTAGCCGAGCACGACATGGGAGACCCAGTGAAGCTACGTTACAGTCACATCCTGTTAATGAGCGAAAAACAAAACATCTGGTACCCCAGACCTACACCAGTGTATTCCAGAGAGGAATGAACAACAGGCATCCAAACAGGAAGCATGATCAGAAGGCTAATCCACCTTGTTTTAGACCCTGGGTGTCCCGTGTACTGCAAAATTCAAAAGCCGACAGCCAGAGGCCTCGTTTGACGGTTGGCAGCTCTAATTCAGTAATTCCCAGCACCCCTAGCACAACAGCACAGGGAGCAAACGGCAATAAAGGCAACAACGACTTGGAAAAAAAAGCACAAACTCTGGACTCCAAGTTGAAAAGAGCTCTTACCCAGAACTGTTTCCTGACTAAGACAGCTCCCAAAACAGCCTTGAATGGAGGAGGAGTCCCAGAACGAACCCAAGTTAACCTAAATACCAGAAAGAAGGCAACAGAGGATCGAAGGTACTTTGTTTTGTTTCTTAAATTATTTTGCAACTTCAAATGATTAAGTGAATGGCCACCAAGGATACTTGATCTGGAAATAGATCATAAATAATGGTTCTTAAGTGAATTTTAACTATAGCCCTAAAAAAAAGAGAGAAATAAATATAACAAAATATTAAAATTTGACAAAACTTAGTGGTACATTACATGCATTATAAATTAGACTGTAATTTTCCATATGTTTGAAGTCATTTATTTAAAAAAAAACTGAAGCACAGAATGGATGCAAATAATACAGAGGTTTTAGATACAAACTCCTTACTCAAGAAGTGTACCACACAGAGACTGAGCAACAGACACGGTGAGAGGAGCCAAAGCAGTGTGGTCACAGAGCTAGAAAGTGGAGAATTGGTGGCCCCTTGTCAAGCAGACCAGTGGTTAAGTGCAGAAACATTTATCAGGGCAGAAGGAATGAGAAACTTCCAGGAGTCCGAGGGGGCCATGTTTGGGGAAGTAAGCTAAGGCAGAGAAGCAGTCCATTGCAAACCAGAGTTCAAAAAGGCAGATGGCAGAAACCAGGATGTCAGTTCTCTGTGAGTTAGGGTTAATAGTTGCAATGCTGGAAACTGAAACACAAAAGAGTATACAGTTTCCGCTTAGGCCCAGACCTCTTGTAAACACCTTGGTGGAAGCACCTACATACACCTGGCTGAGAAGAAAATGAGGAGATTCCTGGCAAGGGTGAAAAGAATAGGTAAAATAACACGGTAGCTGAAGTGCAGCAGGACAAAGAGGGCAAGACGCTTCTCTGAATGCAGCCCTGACCGATAAGCTCACTGCCCACCTCCAGAGACAGACAGTGAACAACTTAACTCATGGGAATCTGATAGAGAGGGCTGAGGTGGCTCCTTTAAATAGAAGGATCATGAGGGCTGCTCTGTGAAACAGTGACAGTGACAGCCCAGCTGAACCCTAAGGTTGAGAAAAGCCTTGTGATGAGAAGGGGGAATCTTCTGCCCACAAAGAAAACTGAGTTCAAAGACCTTGAGCCAGGGAATAAGGAAGTCACAGTCTCAACCCTCAAGCTCACAGCCTAGATGAGACAGCAGGCCATCATAAGACAATGTGTTGAACGCAGACTGTCAGATTACCAAAGGGAGGGCACTGTGCAAAAGGCTGAAGTCACTGCCCCCTTCCTGGAGCGTTCATTGGGTGAACAGCGTGCCGGGCACTGGCAGGTACAGTGGTAAGCACGCAGTCTGTTCCCGAAAGGAGCTGACTGTCAGGTATGTCAAGTTCCAGAGAAAATAAAGTTTGCCAGTGAAGTCCTGGTGATAAGCTAGCTTCACAGATAGACTGCTTTGTTTAACTTGCGATCAGAAGGAAGGGGACCTCCTCCTGTCTTAACTGTCATCATTACATAAGTACTTAGGGTGGATGGGGACTCTTCAGGGCCGAAATAAGCCCAGATGGATTGTGCTCTGGAGTCCAGGAGAGAACGCAGAGGGTTCATAGGAATATTCGTTCATTCAGATAATAGTTATGGGCATTTTAATGTTGAGAAGCAAAACTACAAGAACATACAACAGAGCTGTGGTTGCCAGAGCTGGAGGTTGGGGCTGGGTTGAACAACAAGAAGTGTGAGGCATTTTTTGAGTGTGTTGGAACTGTTATATAACTTGCTTGTAGTCAGTGGTGGTTACTTCACTTCATGCACTTGTCAGAACTGCACAACAAACAGTGAGTTGTCCTGCGTATTACTGAACAACCTGTGTATGCCAGACACTGTCCTAAGTACAGGATGTCCATTACCTCACAAAGATTACCTTCTAGTGGACAGCACAGAAGAATCAACATGTGGTTAAGTTAAAAAAAAAAAACATCAACCCACTGCCATCAAGTCAGGTCCAACTCAGTGAACTTAGAGGTCAGAGTAGAACTGTCCCATAGTTTCCAAGGAGCACCTGGTAGATTTGAACTGCTGATCTTTCGGTTAGCAGACGTAGCACTTAACCCACTATGCCACCGGTGTTTCCTGTGGTTAAGTAAAACAGGATAATTACAGATTATCTCTTCAAAGATGTGATGTTTGAATAAGGGATTAAAGGCTAAATGCAGGTACCCTGAGGCAGGAAGGAAACTGGATCTGGAAACTGAAAGGAGGCCAGAGCTTCCGAGGAGCAGAGAGAGAAGGAGGGAGGGAGAGGGGTATGACGTGAGGTTGGAGAGGTGAGTAGGAACCAGATTACATTGGGCCCTTTGGCGACGGCCACAGAAAACATTTTGAGTTTTATTCCAAGAGCACTAGGCATTCCCTGGCCATGATATGATCTGTTTACACCTTAAAGATCACTCCAGCTGCTGCGCAAAGAGACAGAGCAAAGGGTTGAGTTAGGAGGCCGTGTGGCAGTTCAGAAAGAAAACGACTGACTTGGACTGGGATGCTGGCAGTGGAGATAGAAGTAGTACTGACTCTGCACAGTAATGTGTTAGGTGTGGGTGACAGGAAATGACTACTCAAAGACAACTTGTAGTTTGGGGCCCTGGCAACTGGGTGGATACCAAGGTAGGGAAGACTGGAACAAGATTTGGAGGTGAAATTCAAGAGTTTTTGTGTGTTTATTTGTTTGGGTTTTTTGTTTGTACAGTATTAAATTTGAGATGCCTGGGGGATATCCAGTTAAAGATACCAACTAAGCACTGTACTCCATGAAGTTTGGGGCTCCAGGGAAAGATCCAGGCTGAAGATGTGTATTTGTGAAGCATCAATATATAGTTGCTGTTGAAAGAAGCCAGAAAACCTATGTCTCCGGACTCGGGTCCACATGTCATAGTGCCTCCCCAACAGTTCCTATAGGCCACTTAGAAGGAAGAGTGGAAAATGTGAGCAGTAGAGCCATCTAGGGTTAGGACTTGGTAGCACCAGACGCCAGCTCCTTAAGGACGAAACCCAAAACTGACTGCCCACTGAGTCGATTCCAACTCATAGCCACCCTATAGGCACAGTAGCACTGCCCCATAGAGTTTTGCAGGAGCACCTGGTGGGTTTGAACAGCTGACTTTTCTGTTAACAGCCATAGCACTTAACCACTACACCACCAGGATTTCCAAAGAGCCCTAAAATGACTGATCCACTGAAGGAAGTAAGAGTCATGTGTGGCCAAGAAAAGGCTAAAGTGGTAAAAGTGGGTAAAAGGGTAAAGTGGGTCGCTTTGACTGACCGAGACCCTACTGAGGGCAGAATGCAGGTTTGGTGGGTCTGGGTGAGCCACAAGCCTATGGTGGCAGAGACCAGTTAGCAAAAGAGCTCAGATCTACAATGTCTTAAAGTGTCAGAGCCAGCATCCAGGTGAAATGATCATTTCCAGAGAAAAAGAATGAGGAGTCATCACAAAGTTAAGGAATCCCAAGACTAAGATGCTGGTCACCTGCGTCCCTATAGCACCTACCTTCTGAAGTGGGGCAGCCTAGCGCTGCCATTGCCCATTTGTAGGTTGTTTAATTCTAGTCTTCTGAGTAGAAACCCTGGTGGCTTAGTGGGTTAAGTGCTACGTCTGCTAACCAACAGGTTGGCAGTTCAAATCCTCTAGGCGCTCCTTGGAGACTCTTGTAGGGTAGTTCTACTCTGACCTCAAGGGTATCTAAGAGTCAGACCTGACTTGACAGCAGTGGGTAGTCTTCTGACTTGGCCTGTAGTTGAAGGTCTTTGGTTGTACTCCATCTGTGTGTATCATATAACTGAGAAGCTTGACTGTGTGAAAACTCACCCCCTACCCTACTGCGTTAATTGCCTAACAGGAAACAACTGGAAGAATGGCAGAAGTCTAAGGGCAAGATCTATAAACGGCCTCCTATGGAACTTAAAACAAAAAGAAAAGTCATAGAGGAAATGAATGTTTCATTCTGGAAGAGCATTGAACAAGAAGAGGAAGAAAAGAAAGCCCAGCATGAACTGTCCAATAAAATCAACAACACTCTGACCGAATGTCTACAACTCATTGAAGGGGTGAGTGAGAAGGACCCGGGCCCAGCACTCAGCCCAGGATCCTGGAGTTGTAAATGTTTCTTAACTGTAGTGTAGGGGGCCTAATTAAGAGGTCTGACACTTAAGTCCATGAACTTAATTGTTCTAAGTGCTGCACACCTCACTGCTAAATATCACTACAGTCACCTTCAAATTACTCTCATCGGAAAGCTATACTCCAATGCCAGCACACAGCCCATAGCAATTTTGGAATTCTCTCTGGAATGGCCACAGCACACAGTGGCACAGTGGCAAGTTTGTGAACTTAATTGTACGGTTAGTTGTCTGTGAGAGAGTTTTTAGCTAGTAAACAAATAGCTGTACTGGAATACCCACCCTACTCACCTGATCTGGCCCCCAGTGACTTTTGTGTTTATCTGAAGATAAAGAAAATATTGAAAGGAAGACATTTGAGTAACATTCAAGAGTAATACAACAATAGCTTTGATGGCCATTCCAGAAAGAGTCCCAAAATTGCTTTGAAGGGTGGACTTAGGCACTGGAGTCAGTGCGTTGGTTCCCTAGGAGACTACTTTGAAGGTACCCATAATGATATTCAGCTGTGAGGTATGTAGTGCTTTTTTTAGGATAAGTTCGCAGACTTCACTGGCAGTCCTCATAGCCCTTTCATGAGTTGGAACCCCTGGTGGTACAGTGGTGAACTGCTGTGCTTGCTAACCAAAAGCTCAGCAGTGCAAATCCACCAGGCACTCCCTGAAAACTATAGGGCAGTTCTACTCTGTCTTACAGGGTCAACTGGGTGGCAGAGGGTTTTTGGTTTTTTGTTTTTGTAAGTCTGATATAGTCCATTTTTGTTGAAATATTTTGGTCAAGTGTTTTCAGTGAGTCAGTAAAGTAAAACTTATTTTCAGGTGACTAAAAATGTCCCTAGTTAACCAATTCTTAAAAGTGAAAGATCTAATGAGAATTAATTACAAAAGTAATGAAAAGCCAAATCAAGTCAACTAAAAAAATATTAACACAAAAATATCTCTAAACATAATTAAACTTAGGTTCACAAAGTTTCAGATATAACATAGCTTCCCAAGGGGAGTACTTCAAAGGTGACCATAGTGATATTCAGCAATGAGATATGTAGCACTTTTTCTAGGATGAGTTCATGAAAACTTAATTGTCACAGCTTGTAGTCCGTATGTCTTGACCTAAATTTAGCTACTCTTTTTAATATAGAAGAAGAACACTCATAACAATGGCGGTTGTAAAATAGTGGGTTTTGTATGCCACATGCTATCTTAAGCTCCTGACCTGAATTACCTCCTAACTGTTGTAACGACTGTCGCTGTCCTTACTTTATGAATGAAGTGGAGGCGTGGGGAAGCTGAGAAACTAACCCAAGCAGTCTGGCTCCAGATCCAAAGATCCAAAAGGGACTTTGTCTCCTCTGTGTGTCAAGGTCACAGAGTCCACACATAACATTTGGATATGAAGTTCAAGTCAAAAGCAAGATCATGTATAACTATAGATTGTTCTAAATTCTCTGGGTAGCTGTAAACGGTGACTGAATTATGTCCTGGATCCTGCAGACAGATCAAGTAGGTGACAAGCAAAGGGTATGATCCTTAGGAGATTCTCTGAGGAAACTAAAAATGATACAACAGACTTGTATACTGAAGCCCTTGCCTGAAATAAGCCCCGTGCAGGCATTTGGCTGGTGGAATTGGGCAAGACCATAAGCAAAGAAGAAAACCTTCCATTTAGGTCAGCTCCAGGCAGGTTCTGTTTTTGTTTTTTTATAGCATTCAGTTAAACAGTAACTATTTCTCATTTAAGGAGTGAAACATGTTTTTTCTGTTCTCATTCCTTTCCCTTTTGAAACTTTTTTTGTTCTTTTTATTTTTTTAACAAAAAATGAATACACATAGTATTAAATATATTTCAGACAATGCAGATAAATGACTTTGTGCCTCCCACTTCCCCCAATAGCTCCCCACTCCATACACAGTTAACACATCCAACGTTTCTCCCTGGAGATGACCCCTACACCAGTTATCCTTCCAGACCGTTTTTATGCATGTACGTATAGTGTAGGTACAGAGAAAAATGAATCACATGACTTTGTGAGTTGCAGTTTTGTTCCAAATTTTTATATACATTCTTAGGTTGTCTTTTGTGCTTTTCTATGAGTTTTGTTAGTGAGTTTGATATTTGTCTTTCTCTCATACACTGAAACAGTTTATACAACTAACATGAGAGTTGTCTAGTTCTTTGAAATTTGGTAGAGCTTTTCCATGCTTCTTAGGGGATAGTTTTGTGTGTCTATTTTCAATTTCTTCTGTGGTCATTGGTCTATTCATGTTTTCTGTTTCTTCTTCAACCAGTTTTGGTCATTTGTTTTTGTGTCTTTTTTTTTTTTTTTTTAAACTGAGCTAGCCAAAAATTTCTCTCTTTATCTTTTAAAAGTTTTCTTTTTTGTTATTTTTTTTTCTCTTGCTTTAGTATCACTACCTAATTTTTTTAATTATTTTTTTAACTTTTTTCATTGAAAGTTTAAGTTACTTATATCAATCTTATTTTGTTATAAATACATTTAATGCTCTAAATTTGCTTCTAACTTTTGCTTTGGTGGTATGCCCCAGATTTGAATGGATAATGTTTCTATAAGTCAAAGTCAGCTTAAAAAAACAAACCACACCTGTTGTTTCAATAAAAGGAATGTAGTGCAGGAATTAGCTACACAATGTCGCATGCATAAAGCAGAGCCGGAGACTTGGGTTTGTGTAAACCTAATTTGTCAGGAAGAGGCTCCCAGGGAAAACTGGTAGGGGAGTGGTAGCACATGGGCTCAGAAAGGAAGGGAAGCCAACCAGGGTTACAGCATCAAGCAAAGTTCTGTGGAGGGGACCTTTGACACAATCTCACAGCGAACTCTGGAGACGGTGGTGGTGCCCCTCTTAGAGTCACACTGATTAGGGCCAAGGGAGCTGGAGTAGTAATACTGACTGCCGCATTCGTGGGGAATGGCTGCCCCTAGGGGATGTGAATTCCCACGCTCTTCTCTTCCTGCTGCTCTCTGGACACATACAAAGAGGCCATCAGAAATAAAAGCACACTGGCCCTGTGTGCACAACAAGGGTAAAGGAGCACGGGCAATATGAGCGCTACACGCAGGGCTGGGTTTACAACCCGGCAGATGGTGGTACCTCGGCAGCTGACGTAACATCTGTGGGGCTGGGACTCAGACCTTCAGGGGAGAGTGCTGCCAAGCGGTGCACACACCTCTGATGGGACACAGTGAGGCAATTTCCAGGAATGATAGTAAAAAGGCGGGGCTGAAGCGTCTATTGCTGCCCTGGCGAAGAGCCATTGCTGGATGATGAAAGCAAACGGGAAGGAGCACGTCCCTTCTCCATCCCGGCACTCTGCCTCTCTAGTGCCCCCTACTGACAGCCCAGCTGCAAGCTGCTGGAAAGGGATTTGCTGAGTAGCAGGAGAGCTGAGAGCTTAGGAGCTGAGGATGTTCTCACGATTGTCCATTCCTAAGTAGTCTGAGATTTTCTTCTGAGTTCGTTTTTAAGCCAAAAGTTATTTTAGAAGAATATGATTGAATTTCTAGTTGTATAGTTGTTTTTGTTTTGTGTTATTTCTCTGACTCTGTGATTTTTTAAATTATGTTCTTTGTATTTCTGTCAATCTTTGTATTTTTCTCTAGGTAACTTGTTAGGAATGTAAAAACTCATAACTTACTTTGATTTCTCCATTGTCTAATATTAATCTTGACAAATCTGCATTTTGTTTTTGTCGTTAATATTCATCTGGTAAATCTTTTTCTATCCCTTTGTTTTTAAACTTTCCTACATTGTTTTATTTTAGGTGTATGTGTCTTGTGAAAGCATACAGTTGATTTTTTTAACCCAAATCTGAAATTCTGCGTTCTTTAAATGTAAACTTAAATTTTATATATTTTTCAATTGAATTTAACCCATACGTGTTTATTGTGACTCTTCATGTGTTTACACGTACACAACCATTTTATTTTGTAATTCAGTTTGCACAAGTTCGTTTTTATTTTACCCCATATCTTATTTGATCCAGTTTTATTATATAAAGAAAGTGTATAAATACAAATCATGAAATAAAATGATAGACGTAAGTTCAAACAGATTTGCAAGTTGTATCACCTGTTTTTCTGTAGTTACTGGTAAACGTTTGAAATATATTTATACTTAGAATTGAGCAATATAAATATTCTCCTTTCATCCTCTTGCTTTCTCAGCAACCAGAAAGGAGCTTTAGCAGGCTTTTACTGCCTTCCTTCTTTTTCAGCTTCACCTTGTGGGCTGAGATCACTTGGATTGGAGTTCCAGATTGGTATCACTTTTTAAGTTTTGCTGGTTTCCTTTCTGACAACTCTTTTATTGTTTTGGGTCTTCCACTTAAATTCTGCAGTTCATTCACAGGAGCCTTATGGTTTTCCAATGATAAAATTTTTAACACCCTATAATTGGGAATATTTTGCTATTTCAGCCTCATACTGGAATCACAGTCTGGGAAAATTTTCTAATTGTACATTATTTTCCCTGGGAAATATTTAGTTAATTACTGTATTTCCTGTGTTTGGACTTCTTGATTTAAAGTCTTGTGTCAGTCTGTTCTCATTCCTCTGTAGGAATTCTCTCGCTGCCCTCCCCAGCCCCCAGTCTGGAACTTCTGAGAGGGGTTCTTGTTTCGTTCATCCTGCTTAGCTCTTCAGTTTGTTGGGTTTTATGCCTCTTTCGTGTGGCACTGGTTTTCTCCAGCATCGGTGGTTCTTTGTTATGAGTCATCTCATATCTCTGGCATCTCAGGACGAGATGCTGCTTGCGTGCGAGTGCAGGTACCTTGGCTTCTGGGTGTGGTGCCACCACATTCCTCCTGGTCAGTGTCACTGCCCTGCTGTGGGCACAAGCCCGAGGGGAAAAAAACAGTGAAACCATTTTGAACTTCCTTTTTTCTAGGGGATTTCTTTGTTTTTGTGCAAATAAAAATGCAGAACATACTTCTTCACCTTCAGCTATGAAATACATTTTTCTGTATGTTCAGTCTCATGTAACTTTAATAACTGCTGTCAAAACTCATGGAAACATGCAATTAAAGTGGGTGTATTTTACTGTATATAAACTGTACATCAGTAATGTTGAGACTTTTTTTTACTTCGTAAAATTAGTGATCAGACTGATTTCTGCATATTTGCTATGGTAAATATTAGGAGATGTGAGAATAACAATAAGATGGTAATAATTTCCTCTGGGCATTTTATTTTTCCAGGGTGTATTTTCTAATGAAGTGTTTACCATATTATCCAGTATTCCTGAAGCAGAAAAATTTGCTAAATTCTGGGTCTGCAAAGCAAAGCTATTGGCACGTAAAGGCACCTTTGATGTTATTGGGCTATATGAAGAGGCCATTAGAAACGGGGCAACAGTGAGTATCTGTCTGGGTGGGTAACTTGTTGAAAATTCTCTATTGCATGCAATATGACAGTTATATAACATGATATTATGTTTCTAGCTATCATTCATCATGAAGTGTAGCACATCCCTTGTGAATGTTTTAGATGAAAATACTTGTTTTTTAGAAAACAGAATTACATGTAAACCAACAGAGCAGGTTTTCTTTGTCAGGTGTGCCCAGCCAGTGCCGTTAAGTGAGAGTGTCTCAGTAACCACTGTAGGAATGTGCACTATGGAGTGTAATAGCATAGGATATTGTCATGTCACTATCTGGTGCTTATAAAGCCATGCCTCGCTATGAAAAACCTAGAACTACGTTAAACCCGACACATCAATATCCATAAGCCAGTAATTCAGAGTCACCATGTAAAGTAACTTGTAATTCTAAAACTTCTCTCTCTATACATGTTAGGACTGACAGTTAAGTTTACAAACTCATCCTAGAAAAAGTGCTGCATACCTCAATGCTGACTATCATGACAGTCAACTGTAGTACTCCCCTTGGGAAGCTGTGTACCGATGGCAGCACCTAGTTTACCCTTCAAAGCAACTTTGGAACTCTTTTTCTGAAATGGCCATCAGAGCTGTCATCACAGTACCCTTAATGTCCTGAATGTTATCCAAATGTCTTTCTTTCAATAGTTCCTTTATCTTCAGGTAGAGAAAAAAAGTCACTGGAGGCCAGATCAGGTAAGTAGGGAGGGTGTTCCAGTACAGTTACTGTATACTAGCTAAAAACTCCCTCACAGACAGCTATATTATTGAGTCTGCAAACTTGCCACCATGCCATCATGCACAGTGGCCATTCCAGAAAGAGTTCCAAAACTGCTTTGAAAAGTGGACTGGGTGCTGGCATTGGTGCATAGATTCTGAAGGGGAGTAACTTGAAGGTGAGGGTAGTGATATTGATATTCAGCAGTGAGGTATGTAGCACTTCTTCTAGGACGAGTTTGTGGATTTAATTGTCCTCACATATGTGTGTGTATGTGTATACGTAATATACATATATATATACACACACACACATATGCATATATACTTGTATGTGTGTATACACACACACACACACATATCTATGTACCTGAGGTGGAACCTCAGATCTGAAGGACGCATTGTACTCCTGGTGCTGCTTTCTTGATGGTGTGAGGTTCCCAATTTCTGCTTGCTTCCCTTTCATTTTATCTCTGGTAGGATGAAAGGATAAAAATTGGTATAGAGATAGAGATAGATAATATATATACTTGTACATATTATAATATATGCCAAGCCAAGTGCTGTCTGTCACTTTTCATGTCATTACACACTCTGCAGTATCTTTTTCCATGACTGTTCAAAATTAGAGTTAAACCTGCACGTATTTTAAACAGTTCAAGAAGGTGTATTAGGAAAAACATGAATCCTGTCTTTTCCTTCTCTCCTCTACCATTTCCCACTTCCCAGGGCCAACTGATTATTCTGATATTTATCACCAGAATTCCAGATAATATGCATCTGTTGCTATTTCTTAGCTTTTCAGTGTTAGACATGATGTGTGGACTTCCATCTATGGAAGACAAAACTTAGCCTTCTTTCATGTACACCTTCCCAGACTCCCAGCACACCTCCATACATCCCTCCATCACCTTTAGAAACCTTTGCTGTTTTTCTTTTTTGCCTGGTCCCTATTCAAGGTTCATATCTTACAAATATGTAAGAAATACATCAATACATTGAGTCGTGTTGTACATACTCCTTCACCTTCCACATACAACTTTCTACTTCTCTGAAATTACTGTCTTGTTTTTTGTTGTTTGTTTGCTTAGTTATCTGAGTATGTATCATATAATTAATGCCCAAATTCTCCTCTAACTGTCTAAATTTCTCAGTATTTTGAATGCAGCAGATAGTCCTGTGATTTCTTTTTCTTGGATGACTTTCTCCCAGGGCCTTTTGGCAGTCCAGGCTGGACGAATCGCTCTTCACCCTCTGCCTTACCAGCTGTCGCCCTGGGATTTCCTTTCACTGTCACCTCAGATTCACTCACGCCCTTCTTGAGTTGGTAAATCCTCTGTTTCCTGCATGTCTTCCTTGTTAGGTTAGCCCCTCATTTGGGAAGAGCACATATTCCAGTAGCTTCATTTGGGAGATAAATTTGATACCTGGACTGGGCAAAGAATTCCAGGTTAGAAACAATTCCAAATTTAGAGGTGTTGCTCTGTTTTATTCTAGACTGAAGTCTATCTAATTCTTGATGCTCTGTCTTTGGTTGTTTTTCTCTACGATGGTAATTTGAAGGATCTTCCCCCACCCCTGCACCCACTGTTCTGAACTTCCACTAGAATGTGCCTAGCCGTGGTCTGACTTCATCTATCATGCTGGGGCCCTTCAGTCCTGGGAGATTTTCTTGAGTGATGTCATTGATGATTTCCACCCCTCCAGTTTCTCTTGGCTCTTTCTGGTACTTCCTATCTTTCTGACATTGGACCTCTTGGACTTAGTCAAATTTTCTTACCTTTTTCTTCTTTGTTTTGTATTTTATTCTGCATTCTAAATAATTTCCTGAAATATACCTTCTTACCTTTCTATTGAGCTTTTCCTTTCTATTATCATAGGGTTTTTATTTCCAAGGCCCCTATTTTCTGATTACTTGTACATGTATGTATATATTATATTCTGTTGTTAGTTACAGTATCTTCTCTTACCTTCCTTAAAATATTAATGCTACTTTTTTTTCTTCTGTAATCTGTATCTTCAGTGTTCTCTCTCTGTCTCTCAGTCTCTTTCTGATTATTGTTGTTTTATTCTCTGTCATTAATTAAAGGCTTTATTCAGATGTTAATGAGAACAGGCTGTTGGCATATATTTAAGAGATGTGTCTTAGTCATCTAGTGCTGCTTTAACAGAAATACCACAAAGTGGATGGCTTTAATAAAGAAAAGTTTATTCTTACACAGTCCAGTAGGCTACAAGTCCAAATTCAGGACGTCTGCTCCAGGGAAAAGTCTTTCCCCTCTGTCAGCTCTGGAGGAAAACCCTTGTGTCCCATCGGTCTTTGTTCAGGGAGTATCTTGGCGCAGGAACCTCAGGTCTGAAGGACGCACTGTATGATGCTGCTTTCTTGATGGTGTGAGTTGCCAATCTCTGCTTACTTCACTTTCCTTTTATCTCTGGTAGGATGAAAGAATAAAAGGTGGTACAAACCACACTCCAGGGAAACTGCCATTACAGCAGAGCAGGGAGGGGGCCTGAGGAAGGGCTGTACAGTCCTGCCCTAAACCTCTTTAACATACAGCATAGGAAAAGCACGAAATGGAGGGCAAGCATAAAATATTGGGAATCATGGCCCAGCCAAATGGCCACACAGTTTGTTCTTACACAGCTCAATCCATGACAAGATGGTTTTGAAAAAGCTTATTAAAGGCTCTGGACACATGGAGAGATCTTTACCGTAAGGTGAACTTAGGTCAGATACTCTAAACCAGGCTCACAGTGTCGCGGGAGAGGTGAGAGCTGGGAGTCACAGCCTTTAGCACAGAAGCTTTGGTTTACCCCCGCTTTCAATAGGAAAAGTGTCTCCCAGAGACGGGTAGGGTGAAGCTGGGGGACGAGGGCTGGCACACAGTTGCCTGGCCGCACGGTGCGCAGGTATGGAGGGTGGGCTTGATCAGACAACCCAGAGCCTCCTGACGCCAGGCCCACCACCACTGCTGAGCTTCCTGAGGCCTGTGGCGCAGTCAGGCTGTTTCTTAGCCACAGTGCCAGCTCAAACTTTGAACCCGTCGTGCTGGCGGTCTCTCTTCCTTCTGCAGTCTAGCTTCCACAGTCTTACTGCTATTTCTGCTCTCTATTCTGTGTGGGTTATTGCCTTTTTTTTTTTAAATCTCTGTACTGTTATTTCAATAGAGTTTCAAGGGGGATTAGAAATAAGTGGATATTCAATATACCTCCTTTATCTAGAAGTCTGTAAAACATGTGAAATACACTTAAACATTCTATATAATTAGGATTCTTTGCAGTATGTTTATGTATATTTATTATATCCATCATTTATGTGCTACAGAATCCCAATTCAGGAACACCACTCTCCGTATACAGTGTTCCTGCCATGAAGTTGCCTTCATGATATTGTGATTCATGGTGCAGGTCACATAATTTCTAAGAGGGAGGCTGTCTCAGTTATCTAGTGCTCTGTGACAGAAATACCACAAGTGGATGGCTTTAGCAAACACAAGTTTAATGTCTCATAGTCTAGGAAACTAGAAGTCCAAATTCCGGGCACCACCCCCAGGGGAAGGATTTTTCTCTCTGTTAGCTCTAGAGGAAGGTCCTTCTCTTCAGTCCTCCTCTGGTCTTGAGTCAAGATGCAGTCTAATCTTATAGATGGAGTCCTGCCTCATTAACACAACTGCCTCTAATCCTGGCCCATTAGCACCGTAGCAGTAGGATTTACAAAGCACAGGAAAATCACTTCAGATGACAAAATAGAGGACAGTCACACAACACTGGGAATCACAGACTAGCCAAGTTGATACACCTTTTTGTGGGGAGACACAATTCAGTTCATTGCAGAGGCTATCTCAGATAATTCAGTTCATAGTAGAGGCTATCTCAGATAATTTCATCAGGAAACGACTTTTCTGTAGCACTTTTTGGGGGTTTTGTTCGTGAATTTGTTTGTTTTAAGATGTGTCGTTAGGTTATGTTACATATAAAAGAAGATGTAAGGAAAGACTGAGGAGAAATTGCCCAAAATGCTAACAAAGTTTTGGGAAATGAAATTATGCATGGCTTCTTTTTCTTTAAGTTTAATCTATTTCTCAGTTTCTCAGTAGGTGAGGTATGTGATTTCTATAATAAAAATTAAACGAAGACAAAACCAAATATGTATTTTCTGTATGACTAGCTTTACAATTTTGCGTCAGATCTTTCTGTGGGAACACATCTCCAAGGTAAACATGCAAATCACTAAGAAAATCGAATTCAATTTAGAAGGTTTTATTACCTAGAAGGAGACCCTGGTGGCGTAGTGGTTAAGTGCTGACCAGAATGTCAGCAGTTCAAACCCGCCAGGCATTCCTTGGAAACCCTATGGGGCAGTTCTTCTGCATCCTGTAGGGTTGGAACTGACTCAGCAGCAAGGCATTTATTATCAACAACTGTCTATAAACACATCTCTTCATTTAAGCCTTATGACTGCACTGAACCAAGACTTTTCTGTTCCTTCATTTTTCCCATGAAGCTGTAAACCTGAAACTTTTTAAATGTTACTCATAGCTATAGGCAAGAGATAAAAAAGGAAACAGTGTTATTAGAAACAGAACTTCCTTTTATGGTAAACTAAGTCCCTTAGCTCATTTTTCCCATGAATGTTTTTAGTAATGTTTGTGTTTACTCTTCCTTCCAGCCAATACTAGAGTTGCGGGAAGTCGTTCTAAATATTTTGCAAGACCCAAACAGAACCACAGAAGGTACAGTTACTTTTGTATTTGAATTTGTTGCCTCTAGCTGTATAAGGAAAAATCATCCAAGGAAAAACGGAAAGGTTTATAAGTCCCCAGAAATACCTGTCATTTCTTGATTTCTGTGGGCTGACCCTGAGAGCTATTGTCCTCAGCTGACTTCTTTTCATTATTTTGAGTAAACTAATGCTGAACAAAGGTCATCTGCACTATAGCAGCCTAGACTAGAGTGGCCTGCTTCCTTGAAGTCCTAGATGGAAAATGACAAATGGCTCTTTCTCAAAAGGTTCTGAGCAGAGTGGAGAAATGCCTCAATTCAAGTTACATGAAGTTTAATCTTAACAAACCCACCCACACTTACACATCTAAACTCATGCTGTCTCTTTGAAGCAGCCATAGCCATCGTGAGGCTGTGTCACTGCTCAGAACCTTCAGAAGACTCTCCTTTGATAAATATTGTGCCCAACACAGTGAGTGGGCATACTGTAATGGTTTATATCTGTTATCTGAATCAAAAGAAGAAAAAACTACCACTAGAAAATAAAATACAGCTCAAGGCCTCTACTAAAAGACCACAATTGATGGTCCAATGGCCCGAGGCATCCCCTGGAAAAAAAAAGATCATCAAGGTGAAAAAAAGGATAACAGATTTTTTTTTTTTATTTTCTTAGAATGAGACAAATCTTTTTCCTTAAAGAATGTACTCCACTCTGAGGAACAATCAAGTTATTTGGAATTACACGTTAGTAACCCATCTCTTTGGGAATAGAATCCTAGAGTACTTATGCTCAATAGCCAGTTCTTGCTACAGTTTGGATATTTGGTTACACTGCCTGGTAGTGTTCCTCAGAGCATGAAAGGAGAGTCACATTTCATGCCTTTACAACTTGATGGCCCTATTGACCTCTCTTTGAGTCCCAGGCTCTAGTCACAATGTCTGCCGGCTTCTAAGTTCCTTGCTTTCATTTTGGCCATTGCTATTGGACTGTCCTGAACTTTGTATTAGTATGAGACCTTTTTCTTATCCACTGTCCAAGGTGCTAGCCATGTGTATGTCCCAGGGGAAGGAGGGGATCACGAGGTCAAGTGAGTTAGCCCTGGGATGCCAAGGTTTGGTGTGAAGGATAGAAGGCCAGTGAGTGACTGGTTGCTAAGACAACTGTTTTAAAGAGTCTGGGGATGTAGTCAGAGTGTTACAAGGATATCACATCCTCCCTCAAGTGGCAAGAAGGTCGAAAGGCTCTCTGGAGTGGTGGTTAGAAGGGCTAGCCTGGGGTATCAACTGGAAGACATTATGTTGAGTGAAAGTAGTCAGCGACAAAGGGACAAATACGGTATGAGACCTCTATGATAAGATCTCAAAAACAGACTTGTGTATAGAAGAAAAGACTCTTTGACAGCTGCAAGGGAGGGGAAGGAGGGAGCGTGAGGGGGGAGGGTTTAGTTTAGATAGTTGCTAGAAATATGGTTGGGAGAAAGCAGAGACAGCACACATTAGAATCAAGAACAACATTAAGCAGACTTCAGCATAATTTGAGTACTCCCTCCATCTTAATCCAATATTGCAAGGATAGAGTAGCTGGGGCAGGGGGCAAGGGACCATGCTCTTAGGTGAAATCGAGGCCAACTGGCACAACTAGTGTTTTGCTAAGAGAGCTCTCTGCACCCCACATTGGTGAGTGGCATCTGGGATCTTAAAAGCTGCCAAGCTGCCATCCAAGGACACAGCAAACGGTCCCAACTCATCAGGAACGGATGCTCACCGAGGACCAAAATGACATGCAGTAAAGACAACCTGGAAGACAGAGAGACCCACAAGAGCGGGTGCCTACATCAACTTAGGACCAGAAGATCCGAATGGTGCCCGGCCACCACCAGTGATAGCCACGAGGAAGCTCACTAGTTTGAGTCTCACTGGCAACACAAGAATAGAAAGGGGTGCATCCTGAGATCTCGACTAAAAGACCTCAATTGATGGTCCAGTGGTTTCGGGGTTCCCCTGAGAGCATGGCCCCCGGCCCTGATGCTGCCCTTACCCATAAATTATAACGAAGGTCCACTCTTTGGGCAGGAATGGATTGGACTTGGCAATGCAGAGTGACCATATATTGGATGCACTTTATGATTCTATACATCTATAGGATATCATCCTTCTCACCTCTGGCTGGCGGAAGGAGAGTGGGTGGAGAAGAGCAGAAAGGAGGCTGTTGGGAGGATGAGACCTGTATGGAGCAGAGAATAGTGTGCTGTCACCGGACAGGGAGAGCAGTGGAAGCTGCATATAGATGGGCATGTAAATTTATACGGGAATGTACATTTTCATTCAGTCATGTTAAATAAAAAAATAGAAGGGCTAGCCTGGGGTAGCAGGGTGCTTCTGCAGTGCTTAGAGGGAAAAGCTAACACTAAGTCCCACTAAAAATCAGCCACTCCTTATTTAGTACATGAAGCCCATGAGAATCACTAGAAATCATGACTTGTATGTATTACTCTTTCATTTTATTGATTTTTTAGCTCAAATGTGAAATTGCTAATCTTCGCTTTCCTCTTGACATTGTGTACACAGGAATCACCTCTGCTGAAGAGCTGATCAAGAAGATAGAGTCTGAAAAGTCTTGTCTTTCTCCAAAAGAGAGGGGACAAGTTACAGCAACACCTCAAGTCACCCAAGGGGGCCCAGATACTCATCCCGGCATCAAGTTACAGGTCGCCCCCGTCCCTCCACGGTAAGCAAACTTGAAAGGTGTGCTCTTTGGTGTTCATGAGTCTCATCCAAGTCCACCTCTCGGTTTCTCCTCCACAGATCCACAGTGAAAACTGGCACAGGTACCTTCTATTTTCTCTAAGGGCCAGGTAGCCTAATCAGGTGGACACCACCCAGTTCACTCTGGAATCAGGGAAGGGCCCCCTCAGGATGCCAGCTGCCCTGCACTGTCTCTTGTACCACCTACTCTGACATGTCTGTCATGTTGGGTGAAACAGCTGTCATGTTTTATTTTAGAATAAAACCCAAAAAACCCAACCCCGCTGCTGCTGAGTTGATTCCGACTCACAGCGACCCTGTAGGACAGAGTAGAACTGCTCCACAGGGTTTCCACAAGGAGCGCTTGGTGGGTGTGAACTGCCAGGCTTCTGGTTAGCAGCTTGGTAGCAGTAGCACTCAGTCACGATGATACCAGGGTTTTCTATTTTAGAATAAGAAGGAAAAAAATAATGAAGAGAATTTTGAAACAAGTCGTAACATTCTGAACAGAGCTTCTAACCAGTTCCTTCTATTCAACCCCAGAAACTCTGACTCAGAATCTAGAGTCAAACAAGACCCCCAGGTGATTCTGGTCTATACACGAGACTCTCCTGGCGATCTTGCTAACATCTGAATTCTGACTTAAGAGCTACACGGCAACCTTGACACTACTTTATACACTGATGCAGTCTATGGGGGGGTCAAACTGGAACACACTGAGTGAGTCTCTCGCTGCCTGTCACATCTTTCAGGCTGATCGGAATGCCGGAATTGCAGGACATGAAGCTCATCACTCCGGTGCGACGCTCGGCCAGGATCGAGCGGGCGCTGTCCCGCTATCCAGAGATGCTGCAGGAGCATGATCTGGTCGTGGCGTCCCTTGACGAGCTACTGGAGGTGGAAGAAACAGAGTGTTTCATATTCCGCAAAAATGAGGCTTTGCCTGTAACCCTCGGATTTCAGGCCCTTGAATCATAATTTCTTGATGCTTAAAAAAAAAGTCTGGTGTCTCAGAGCCCCCATGAGACAAGAAGGGCCCCCCTCTGAATTACCCGGAAAAGCGTGGATAGTGCCTGGAGAGGCATCGTGGATGCAGGGCCCTGGACTCTCAGGACTCAGGAAGTGCTTCACTGGACAGAGCACCGCTGTTACATAGCCCAGCAGGAATATCTGGTCGATTTGGTTAAGACCGTATCTCTACAGGAGACATAAATTCCAGACTAGTGAATACTTACTAATCTATTCTGCAAATGTGGTTAAAAAAAAACAAAACCTTGAGCTTTATTCCTCTGCTCAGATCCCAACCTGACTGATTTTTGTATCAGTTGGGGTCACGCTGTGATAGAATTTCACTTCTGTATTCACCATAGCAAAGAGAGCAGGTTCCTGCAGCTCGGGAAACCTGGCTTCCCTTGATTTGCCCAGCTGGCTGAGACCCAGCAGACCATCCAGTCACATCCTCTTATTTTATAGATGACTTTGTCCCAGCTCCAGCCCTGCTCTGAGATGGCAGGTGCTTCTTATGTGTGTGTTTTGAGTTGCCATCACAGTGTCCTTGTAGACAAGGACTAATTCCTGTTCTTTCTGTGTCAAGTCTCTTCCAGTGAGAGAAAAGCCTCAGGCAGGGTAGTCCGTCGAGACCTACTAGTTGGGTGGTCAGGCTTTGTATCTGCTACCCAGGCATACGTCAACTCTAAACCAAAGGGGCAGGGGAGAGGGCTAGGAAGGCTGCTTGCTTCTTTCGCTTCCTTGACCACCCAGGAAGACTTGTCCTGAGAAGGAAAAGCCCCTGAGACCACTATAGAGGTTACTTTTCTGTCCCACTGGACAGCTGCTCTTGGAAAGGTAAAGCCAGAATCACTATGTAAATGCAATGTACAGAAAAACATTGTTAGCACTTTTTTCCTTTTAGCTTTCTTTAATATTTAAGTGTTATCTGAAAAACATAAACGAATTTTTGTTAGTCTTTGAAAGTTTATGCCTATTCATTTATTTGTTGGAGAGAAGTGACAGTGGCTTGCCCTAGAGAATCAGGAGCTTGTGTTGGGAGACAGCAGGGTTATTCCTCTTAGGCCTGATAAGTGTCCTCGCTACCCTGGAGACCTTTCCTTAGACACAGGTCTAGCCATCAGCCGCCCCCAGGCACTGGATTTTGTGAATGTGAGAGAAACAGATCCCTTTTTCAGGACCAGATTTCCAGCAATGGGGTTCATAAAACTGAGGTACAAAATAATTAAGCCAATAGACTCACTTTCAGTAAGAACCCATGGGCACTACCTCCAAGATGCCAGTAACCCCCACAGCCAGCCTCTTCCCTGAGACAGCCTGGCCTGTGAAGCCAGACTATACCCAGAGGGCTGCTTAAAGGCCACAGTCAGATGAAGGGGACGCAGAAGAATCAAATATGCAGAATCACCAAATTAAGTCTGAAGCAAGCCCCTCCCTGTTAGAAATGTCCTTACTCAAATTGTCAGAAATCCACTGATAGGGACCTGGTCCAGCGCTGCCATAGTTTACTTGTTCATTCACCTCTCTTAGCTTCCAGAATCACTCATCCTTTCACCCAAACGCCCGCCCCCAGGCCAGGCCCAGGAACTAGCTCGCTCTCCCTTTGCTGTGCTGTCTCACCAGTTTCTCGCAGGACCCCGCCTTGTGCCACCCTGAGTGCTAACAGCAGCCCAGGCTTGAACCACTGGAATTTAATGGTATGCAGGTATCAAAGTGACAAACTGGAAACAGGGAACAACCATCCCAGACACATAGAGGCTTCAGGATACAAAGGGTACCACCCTGCTCCAGGGTCCCTACAGATAGTCGGTAACTCTGTCGCTCCCTCCTGGGAGCAGAGGGCAGGAAGGGAGGAATTTATAGGAAATTGTGATGGAGATAAGGGCCTTTGCATAAATCCAGGCTAGTGTTTAGGGAATGCTTCTGGGAGGAGTTAAGTGTAAAGTGAGTTTTAAAGGAAGACAAACAAGGTGGATTTTAATGGCATCGTTGTTCAGAATGGCCAGAAAACAGAAGTCAAGGGGGGGGAGCAATAATTCATGTTCCTTAGTGTTTTATTATGTGCCTGCACTCAGCTACATCTTTTACAGGGTTAGAGGACATATGTTTTTCCCAGCTGGGCATCTAGTCTTAAGAGTACCCCAATTTCTGTAAGATCAGCCCTTTCCCACTTACAGGATACATGGCTTAAGCAGAACAGACTTCTCCCAGGGTCAGCATGTAACCTACATCTGGTCAAGAGGGTCTGACACACAGAAGACATCAGGCCTCAGCCGCAACCAGTGAGATGCATTTCTAGGACTTTTGTTGGAAAGTCTCTTCCTAGTTGAGCTGCTGGAAAGACAGGGTGGAAATCTTACCACCATGTGAAGAGACTTGCCCAGGAACGACACCAATACAATGCAAGCGCTGGGAGCTGCTGAGCACGAGCTCCCTTCTGTGACGTCATTTGATGCCCTGGGTAAAGCTCTGGCCGGAACTCGTCTAGCCCCCGGACTTTCCAGCTACCTGAGACGATGCATTCCCTTTTATCTTGAGCCAGTTTCATTTGGATTTCTGTCAGCTGGTCCTTAGCAATCCCGAGTAGACACACATACACACACGTGCGAACATGCACGCACACACAACTGTTATAATCGTTTAGGAAACTCAGATTCTTCTCAGTTTACCAAACAGGAATTACTGTGGTATCCAAAACACTGTCATTCATTCTACAAATGAGGTGGCTGGGTCACATTTTTACCACAAGGTGACTACCCTGTGAAGACTGCTCTGTTCCTCTTCTTCATTTCCTGACTGCTTAGGACTACAGGCCAGAATTAATAGACTCGGCTGCTTTCACTAGACCCACATGGTAGTGCATCTCTCAGGCATCAACAGTTTAAGTGTCACAGTGGAGAGCTAATATGGTGTGAGGCCAGGATGCTGTCTTGTGGCTCTGCCGTTCCTGGGGTGCAGCGTTGTCCACATAACCCAGATGGCTCCCAGCCAACTTCACGTTCCACCCAGAAGGAAGAAGAAGGCTGCCCACTCCTTTGAAGGTCACAACAGAATAGCTGCACACATTACTTATGCTTGGGATGGAGGGGCCAGAACGTGGTCACATGTCTCTACTAATCTTTGAAGAAGGCTAGGAAGTGTCCTTGGGTGGCCACATACCCAACTGAGAATTCTATCAGAAATGGAGGATGACAACTAGTGTCATGGTCTCAGGAAAAGTGGAGTAAATCTCTAACCAAAGTATAGATAAATTGGAGTACAGAGGTTGTTGCCAGGTAGTGACCCCAGCTCTGCTTGGGGCAACTTGTTACAGCCAATAAACAAGATCCAAAGGTGGAAAATCAGAAAAGACGCCTTTATTTCATTACATAAGGAAAGGAGCAATCAGGGCTGTTGCCTCCAAGACTCCTCTCAGGGAGTTTGGGGAGGTGGGCTTTTACAGAGAGCAGACGAGGAAATGCAAACTCATCATGAATAGTTAGTGTTTTAGTCAGCTAGGGCTGCTCTAACAGAAATACCACAGAGTGGATGGCTTTAACAAAGAAAGATTTATTCTTACACAGTCCGGTAGGTTGCAAGTCCATATTCAGGGTGTCCGCTCCAGGGAAAGACTTTCCCCTTGACGGCTCTGGAGGAAAGTCCGGTATTGCATCAGTCATTGTCCAGGGAGTGTCCTAACGCAAGAACCTCTGGTCTGAACGACTCGCTCTGCTCCCGGTGCTGCTTGCTTGATGGTAGCGAGGTTCTCAAATTGTCCTTGGTTCTTTTTCCTTTTATTCCTTGCAAGCTAAAAGCATTAAGGATGGGGCAAGCCATACTCCAGGGAAACTTCCCCCATAGCAGGAATTCACAGCCCCACCCTAATCCTTTAACATACAGTTAGCAAAACCACACAATGGAGGACAGTCCCAAGATACTGGGAACCATATCCCAGCCAAGTGGCTGCACACATTTTTGGGGGGACACAATTTAAACCATGACAGTTAGGACTGAACTTTACGCAGGCCCTCTGATGAGGATGGAGGGAGAAATTGACTTTTTTTTTTTTTAATTAGAATGTTAAGTCTCTACTCAGAGGCAGATTGAGACCATCTATGGCCTGTGCTGTGATTATCTTGTCAAGGACAACTTCAGAAGAATATGTTTTTATTGTGATTAATTGAAAGTTTACAGTCCAAGTCAGTTTGCCACATGAAACCCAAAACACCCGTCTCTGTGCAGCTCCATCAACTCTTTCCACCCTCTGAGAGCACACTCTTCTTTCCCACCTTGCACTTCCAGTATCCGTTCAACCAACACTTGTCCCGTCTCCCCACTTTCTCCTCTCACCTCTAGAGGGAAACCAGTTGGTCAGCAATACATATATTAAACCATAAAGTACACTCACACTGGCATGCAATTTAAAAAAAAAAAAAAGGAATTGTCTAGAAATGAGACTGGACATGATACAGGAAGTAGCTTATGGGAAACTGGGTAAAGTAATTCCACTTGATAATACACTTTTCAAACACCTCAAAGGCCATGGGGGTTGCCTTCTAGAATGAGAACGATACTCCTGCCTACTCCTTAAAAGAAATGTTCTTGGGATCCAAAGTTCAGAGACTTCAGTACAGTTGTTTGTTTCCCTGCGTACTGTTATTTGGAGAATATCTCAACCAGAAGATGAGCCGTGGAGCCGGCCCAAGGCCTGGTTCAGCTGGGCTTGACGTAGCCCTGCTGTTCCTCATCTTTCTCTTTGCCCTCAGCCTTCAGGAAATGGAGAAGCTCTCTTCTCACGTTCCCACGGCCATGCTCAGCCAGGGCAGCAAATGTATCAAGAGGCCTCAGGCAGAGGTTGGACAAGGAGGAAGAAAAGCGGAAGGGGTCAAACCACCCCCATCCTTGAGAATCCTTACTGTGTCTATTGGGCGGGCTGGAGTGGGAAAGGAGTTGCAGACCACCGACTAAAGCTAAAGAGTGTTGAGCTTCTCCGAAGCAAGAGTAAATTAGCTTACAATTCCATTTCCTTATTGCTGGGCCTACTAAAGCTCTCTACATGCCTTGATACCACCCAGGGAAACGGAATCTACAAAATGACCATGTTCAGAAGCCAGCCCTGGGGACACCACGGTGGAAACAGGAAGCCTTACGCGGGGTTTGAAGGGTACAGGACTTGGCTGGCAGTCCAGGCTGCACCCATGCAAGCTGCAGGGGCAGCTCAAGAGGGGTCTCGTTTTTGTCACCTGGTACTGCTCCATCAGAAAACACCATGAGTGGGTGGTTTCAGGAAGAGAAACTGTACTGACACAGTCCAGTAAGCCACAAATCCGTTTACAAGTTACAAGTCCATTCAGTAAGAGAAATCGTCATAGTCCAGGAGGCTGAGTCCAAGTTCCAGGACAGCATCTTGACTCAGGAACCTCAGGTCCAAAGGGCATGCTCCCCTCTCAGTGTTGCTTTCTTAGTGGTACGAGGTTCCCAACTCTGCCTACGCTCTTGTCTCCCTTGTGTCCTACAGCTGGTAACCTGGGTCCTGCCTCACCAACGCAACTGCTGCTCATTCTCCAACATCAATATCACAGAGGCAGGATTCACAACACATGCGAGGAGTGGCACCATATTGGGATTCATAGCCAAGTCAAATCAATACATACATTTTTGGGGGGACACAATGCAACCCATGACAGGTCTAGAACAGGGTCCCTACTCACTGGTGCTTCTGTCAAGGCTGTTGGAGAAGAAGAGCTCTGGAGAGCGCGTGCTCTGCTGCTGCTCCCAGGGTGAGAGGGATCAGCCAACAGTGGTCCGTAAGGGTGCAGGGCACTGATTCAACTAGCCAGCCCCTGATGTGAGAATCCAAGCTTGTGTGAGTCTGGGATCTTATATTCACTGGTTCTCTGCCCTGTAGGACCCAATGCATCCATTTCCAAAGCAAATATTTGATTTTCTCCTTTCTATCTTGAATTAAAATTTATCAATCATATAATAAGTGTCACTGTAATTTTAAAGTCAACAGAATGCCCTGGATAAAACCAGCTGCCATTGAGTCAGTTTTGACTCAGGGCCACCCCCTGGGTGCATAGGGTTTTCAAGACTGTGACTTTTCAGAAGCAGATCACCAGGCTTGCCTTCTGAGGTGTCCCTGAACCACCAACCTTGCAGTTAGTAGTCAAGTGGTTGTGTGTTTGTGTCACCTGCCAAGCAAGTGCCATGGAGTCGGATCCTAGGGACTCCCAAATATAACAATACAGGGAACATAAGAATTAATCACATGTATTTCTATGTAAGCACTCAGATGGCCACGCTACGCTTGCAGACAAAAAACGAAACAAAACGAAAAGCGCCCAGTTTTCCAAAATGCACAGTAGGGTTTTCAGCTCTTGGTTACGAATCCCCGTCTTAGCCCAGGGGCAGCGCCCAGCAGCCGAGCCGCGGAGCTTCGGGGCTGCAGCGAGAGGGCTCCACCTAGCGGCAGGACGTCAGCACCACCTCCTGCAAGTCGCCCCCTGCCTGCAGGTGAGGAGGCTGAAGGGCACATTCAGAATGACCAGGTCTTGCTCCACCAGTGATGGCCATAGCACCCGCAGGGACAAAGACGGGTGGAGATGAGGTCGTTCCATCAGTGGTAAGCCTTGCGAGGATTTCCCAGTTGTTATGCAGAAGCCCCTCACCCCAAAGCTCTTAGGTTCCTTCTGCAGAAGGAATGTCCCCAAGAGTCAACAGAAGAATGCAGGCTTGGACAGACGGACTTTACTTCCCCAGAACTCATAGGCCAGCACAGCTGGGCAAAGGTCAGATCTCTTTAAAGGTTTCCCTTGTTGCTTGGGACTGCCTTTTCTCCCCCTGACTGATTTCTACTTTAGCAATAATGTCTAACAGCATCAAGGGCTGTGTCTCAGAACCCCCAGCTGGCCCTTTGGCCCTGCCCATCTAAAAGCCCAGAGATGAGATGAGGTAACGTAGTGACCACTGGATCACCTGAGTGTGTGTCCCCTGCAGCTGTGCAGCCCCGGGCTCCATTGCCAGCTCTGCAGCCTGCTAGCAGTGTGACGGCAAGTTAGTCAAGCTCAGTGCACTTCTGTTTTGTCAGTGGTAAAATGAGGATGATAAAGTCTGCTTGGCTTGGCTGCTGAGCACACAGTTGGAGGTTCAAATCCCATAGATGCCACTGAAAAAAGGACTGGCAATCTACTGCTGAAAAGTCAGCCATCAGAAACTATTTGAGGCACAGTCGTGACTCAGTACCAACTTGGCAGCAGCTGGTTTGGTTTTTGTTATTTCTGTTGCTCAGTTATTTTGAGAATTAAGTATAACCAGTGAAAGTCACCCAGGCCAGCCCTGTGCAAGAAGCATAGCAGATACTCAACCAATGAATGGTTTTTCCTCTTTCAAAAATCTAGAAGGCAGCTGAGGACAGCAGGGCAAGCAGGAGGTAGGAAGTTCCAAAGCACTAGTTTCAAGTCCAGATCCTTAGCTTGGACTCTGAATCTTACGAAACAGAAATCAGGTTGCTGCTTCACTGGGAGGACTGGCAGGGGAGTGCCCCAGGAGGCCTACGCTGACAGGGCCGCAGTGCCACTCACCTCCCTCTGCCCCTATAGCTGCCTCCACTTCCTTGTGGCTGCTCTCAGCCTACCAACCCCTGCATCACAAGCAGAGGAAGACCAGCCGAAGTCCCTACTGTGTCTGTTGCTTCCTCTGCCTCCTCTAAAGTCACTGTATGTTTACTGAGGGCAAGAAGACTGTAGCCTTCTTTCTTGCAACTCTCAATGTTGCTGCTGTGGTTGTTGTTGTTAGTTGCCGTCAAGTCAGCCCTCAACTCATGGCACCCCCATGAACAGTGAGCAGAATGCTGCCTCAGCCTATGCTAGTTCCGTGATCAAACGCAGATCAAATTGCTACAATCTACAGGGCTTTCACTGGCTGATTTTCAGAAGTAAATCACCAGGTCTTTCTTCTTCGTCCGCTTTAGTCTGGAAGCTCTGCTGAAATCTGTTCAGCATCATGTTGTAGTTGTTGTTAGGTGCCACTGAGTCAGTTCTGACTCACAGCAACAAAACAAAACACTGCCTGGTCCTGTGTCATGCCCACAATCCTTTTCATGCTGAAGCCCATCATTAAAACCATTGTGTCAGTCTGCCTTGTGGAGGGTCTTCCTCTTTTTTGCTGACCCTCCACTCTACCAAGCATCATGTCCTTCTTCAGGGACTGATCTCCCCTGACAACAGGTCCAAAGTATGTGAGACACAGTCTCACCATCTTTGCTTCCAGGGAGCACTCTGGCTGTACTTCTTCCAGAACAGATCTGTTTGTTCTTTTGGCAGTCCGTGGTGCATTCAATATTCTTCTCCAACACCACAATTCAAAGGCATCATTTCATCTTCTGTCTTCTTTGTTCATTGTCCAGCCTTCACTACACACTTGGTGACCAAACTACCTGGGAACTGGAGCCTAATACTACAAGAAAAGTAAATGGAAGTCTGGGCTCACCTGCCTAGTAGCAGCTCCAACCATCTGGTGACAGGATGCCAGAGCCTCAAAGGTGCCAATAATCAAACTAGCTCATACAACCAGCCTATTTGGACATTGCAAAACAAGAAACTAGGACATAATAAGCAAATATAAAATAAATACATGCAACAACTTACTGATGGCTCTGAGACAACAGTCAGTATCAAATCATGATGGCTTCAGAAAGCTTCCAAAACAAAGAATCAAAAAGCTTTCCAGAAGAAGAGAATTTCCTAGAATTATCAGAGGTAGAATGCCAAAAAAAAGCCTCACATTTAGAACTCTTGAAAAGATCAGGCAAAATGCAGCAGAGCATAATGACAAATGAACAGGCTGCAGGAAAGCATAGGAACAAAGGTGCAGAAATTCAGAAGATCAATAATAAAATTGCAGAATTAGACAACTTTCTAGAAAGTCAAAAGATCAGAATTGAGGCAATGGAAGCCACAATTAGTAAGACTGAAGAAAAAAAACAATTGACATCAACATATTTGAAGAAAAACCTGATAAAAGAATATTAAGAAAATGAAGAAACACTAAGAGTTATGTGGATTCGATCTAAAGGAAAACCTATAAGTTACTGGAGTACCAGATGGGGAAGGGAGGGAGGGATAGCAGAAAATACAGAGAATTGCTGAAGATCTAGTGGCAGATAACTTCCCTGATACCATGAAATATGAGATAATATCTATCCAAGACATTCATTAAACTCTACACAAAGTAGATTCCAAAAAAAAGACACCAAGACTTATTATAATCAAATTTGCCAAAATTACAGTTAAGGTCAGAATTTTAAAGGTGACTAGGGATAAACAAAAATAATCTACAAAGGACTGTCAAAAAGACTAAGCTCAGACTCCTCAGCAGAAACCATGCAGGCGAGAAAGCAATGGAATGACATAAACAAAGCCTTGAAGGAAAAAAATTGCCAGCCAAGCATTACATATCTAGCAAAACTGTCTCTGAAATATAATGATAAAATCAGGACATTTCCAGATAAACAGAAGTTGAGAGAATTTGCGAAAAAGCAAACCAAAATTATAAGATATACTAAAGGGAGTTCTTCATTTACAAAATTAGTAGACTGAGTCTGATGACCTGACAAGCTGTTAGCAGGGCTGGGGACTAGTGAGACCAGGGTGGAGGGTAGGGATGTCCAGGGAGGTTCTGCAGGAACTCACCAGCTCCGGAGCACCTGAAACAGTGAGCTCAGTGGATAGTGCAGGAAGTTGAGATAGGTGACTTTGTAGAGGTCAGGGTAGCTCATCAGCTGGCTGGCAAAGAGCATCTGGCAGAAGTCACAGCAAAACATATTCCCCATAGTGCTGTAGCATGGTCCGTCCCCGGGGTGGCCCTCTGGTGAGGTGGGAACCATGCTGAAAGGAGACCACACCCAACCCCAGGACCTGCACCCACAACAGCACTCACCACCCAACATGAGGGCCAATCCATCCTACTGAGACCACATCCAGCTCTGCTCTCACCTCCTCCCTCCCTGAATGATCCTTCCTATGTCTCTGTCACCTGGAGGCAATGAGGCCTTTCAAGCAGTTGTAGGGAAGGAGCTGCTTTCTTGAAACACAGAGGCTGCACACATGTGCTTTGGGATGTGAGGTGGCTCTCATTTTGCTGTGAGTCCCACTCCCCGGCCTCCTGCCGAGTTACCTGCCTGGCCCTGGAGAGGGAGCACAATTCTAGACTCTCCAAGTCACTTACCTTCTGCTTTTCACCCTAAATGGTTTGGCAAAGGCCCACGTCCATCCCCACGCCTGCCACCCTAGCAGGCTCCGCCCCAACACCAGGCCTAGCTTCAAAGGCCTGGAGAACTGTCAGGATGACTCATCCTGGATGATCCAGGCTGTACTGCTCCCTCTCTTTAGCCTCAGTTTCCTCATCTATAATACAAAGGTGACAACCTCTGGCTGTCCACCTCACCGAGCTATGCGGAAAGTCAAATTGTTGTGCAAGGGCTTGTCGTCTGCAAAGGCTTTGCCATAATCCTTCCTGCTGGGCCCCAGCTGGGCCTGGGACCACCGAGTGGAAACAGAGGTAGACTAGCCAACAGGCAAGGCAAGCATGATGTTTACTTTGCTTACCAAATCATCTGTAGTGAACAGTTTCTTTTCTTTTTTTTTTACTATATCAAAGATTGTGCTTCAACAAGGGCAGGCAAAGATTTTAAGAAAATGTCTGCCCTTTCCCATAAATTATAACAAAGGTCCACTCTTTGGACAGGAATGGATTGGACTTGGCAATGCAGAGTGACCATATATTGGAAGCACTTTATGGTTCTATACATCTATAGGATATCATCTTGCTGACCTCTGGCTGGAGGAAGGAGAGTGGACGGAGAGGAGGGGAAAGGAGGCTGTTGGGAGGATGAGACATGTATGGAGCAGAGAGGAGTAGTGTGCTGTCACCAGACAGGGACAGCAGTGGAAGCTGCATATAGGTGGGCATGTAAATTTATACGGGAATGTACGTTTTCACTCAGTTATGTTTGGCTGGCTATGTTAAATGAAAAAAAAAAAATGTTCTGCATCCCACTTTGCCGTGCGGTATCCGGGGTCTTAAAAGCTAGGAAGCAACCATCTAAGTAGTATTAATTGGTCTCAACCCATGTGGAACAGGGGAGAATGAAAGAAAGACATCAGAGACATAAGGAAAATATGAGCCTGAGACAGAAATGGCCACATAATCCACAGATGGCTACATAATCCAGAGACCACATCTATGTGAGACCAGAAGAACTAGACGGTGCCCAGCTACCACCAATGACTGCCCTGACAGAGAACACGACATAGAGTCTCTGACCTAGTGGGAGAAAAATGGGTGTGCAGAACTCGAACTCTGTTAAAAGATCAGACGTTATAGTCCAACAGACTGCAGAGTCCCTGGAGGACATGGCCTCCAGACTCTCTGTTAGCCCAGAATAGAAACCATTCCCAAAGCCAACCAGACAAAGGCTGAACTGGACTATAAGACATAAAATGATGCTGGCAAAGAATGTGCTTCTTGACTTAAGGAGATACGTGAAAGTAACTGGGCAACTCCTGTCCAGAGGTGAGATGAGAGGGCAGAGGGGGACTGGAGCTAGTTGAACGGTCACAGGAAACGGTGAAAAGGAGGAGTGCACTGTCACAAGGTAGGCAGAACAGCTAGAGGTATAGACTTGTATGTGTATAATTTTTTATCTGACAAATTTACTTGGATTGTAAATTTTTACTTAAAGTACAATTAAAAAACTAATTATTTTTAAGATTCTGCTTCTAGGTATGGCTAACCTCTGTCTCTGCCGACCCCATAGCACCTTCCTACAGAAGCAAAGCCTCTTAAAATTTACGATTCCTGGAAGGGGCAAGGAAACCCTGGCATTGTAGTTAGATGCTACGCCTGCTGACCAAAAAGTCAGCAGTTTGAATCTACCAGGCTCTCCTTGGAAACTCCATGGGTCAGTTCTACTCTGTCCTATAGGGTCACTATAAATCTGAATTGACTTGAAGGCAGCGGGTTTGCTTTTGTTTGTTTGTTCTGGCAAAGGTAGACAACACAATAAGCAAGGTAAACATCGGCTTACTTGCGCTTACTAGTCTGCAGTGAACAACTTCACATCTCTAATATGTCGAGATAGTTCAGTACAGATGATCTGGTCAGTAAGGTAAGCACTGTGCTTACCTTGTCTATGGGATTATCCACCCCTGCATGGGAATCTCTTAGATTTAATTGCTTGTCAGTTAACACAGTTAACTGCTTGTCAGTTAACACAGTTAACTGCTTGTCAGTTAACACACATGGAAATTTTTTTCTATCACCTCTCTTTCCAGAACCCATCAGCTCACTGGCTCTAAATCCCATTTTGTTGGGCCTCTTAGAATCCCAGGCTGTCCCTCCATCCAGAGGGCTAGCTCATTGGTCACATGAGGATATGGCTGGGCAGGTAGGCACTTCTCTAGAGGGCTTCACGTGGGGATGGGGTGTGGCTGGCGGAGCCACAGATAAGTTCCCCAAGTCGCCCCACAAAACTGTCTTATGGAACTCTGGCCAGCAGGTGGCAGTAGCTGACAAGGACAGGCAGAGCAAGGAAGGCCAGGTTGCCGACAATCGGTTAAAAGGATCCGGGTCAACCAGAATGTTCCTGGGGAGCAAAGACGGCAAGACTGCGTCTCACACACCCTGGACACGTTGTCAAGAGGGATCAGTCCCTGGAGAAGGATATCATGCTTGATTGAGGGGAGGGTCAGGGAAAAACTGGAACACCCTCAACAAGGCGGACTGACGCAGTGACTGCAATGACAGCTTTAAATCTCTCTCTTAGTGGAGTTGATGACTTGCAGTCCACACCTGCTCCCATCTATGTGCCTGGTACAAAAAGGGCCCCACGACCCAGGTAGAGAGGAGCCAGGCCTCAAGTGCTGGGCACAGCCTCCCATGCTACCATTGCAGGGGCATTTCATGGCTTCCCATGGGGCTGCTGGTCTGATCCCCGCACAGGCTGGGGGTGTGCTCGTGCAGAGAGGGTGTGATCCTGATTCTACACGTGCTGGCCTGGGAGGGGGCTTATAGGACACAGAACACGAGGGGTCCCTAGGAGGGTAGAGGGGTCCCAAGTTCAGCTTACCAGGGAAGCCCACCCCCAAACAGATTCTGGTGATTTCCTGAAGACCTTGCCCAGGCCTGTGGTGCCAGGCCTGGACACGGGCCCCCACCCCTCCATCTCTCTCTGTCCCCAGGCAGAGGCCGCAGGCCAGCGCTGTCCCACTGCAAGTCAGCCAAGCGCCTGTCCAGCCTTTGCAGTTCCTCCAGCTTCTCTGGGAAGTGCACAGGGCACAGCAGGGCTGAGGGACAGCTGGGCCACCCACAGCCTGCCCTCCTCAGTCAGTCTGAGACTGGCAGAGCCCACGGGAAGCAAGGGCAGTCTAAGCCCTCGAAGTCAAGGGAAGGAGCCATTCGGGCAGTCCCATCACCGTCTAAGGTGGTCTGGCCTTGATTCAAATCCACCTGTTAGAACAAAGACTGAACTGCTGGGTTCACAGCAACCACTAATCCTAAGGATTATTTCAAGTGGTTTCTGGGTCAGAGCACTTGTACCTCAGGATGGCTGAGTGGGTAGAGTAAGACGAGGAAGGCAGCACCTTTGGAATATTCCCAGTGCATGAAACACTGCAGGACTCTGAGTCTGGGCTTTTTCCCTGCTGGCTTTGTGACTTAGGATTTCTGTTTCCTTGTGTATAAAATAGGTCCTCCCTCATGGGGTAACAGTGCTTCAAAGTGGACAGGATGCCATGGTCAGTACTAACCCCTGTCATGAACTGAACTGTGTCCCCCAAAACACATGTGGAGCAATGTAGCTACACCATGATTCCCACTCCCCCACACCTCTACCCAGCGCCACCCCCCCCCACCTACTCCCACCCCTCTGCAATGGGACATTTAAGGAAGAGCTGGCAACAGCGCAGGACTCTATTAACCCCCAACGGAAAAGGGAGGTGCCGGCAGGGCAGAGCTCTGCACTGGGAGCAGTGTCCTTCTGCCTGTCCTGACTCCTCAGCCACCCCCTACTCCCACCCCCAGCTCACCCTTATCCTGGACCCAGATGCTCAGCTCCCGGGACAGCTCCAGAACCATGAGGCAGGTCTGCCAGCCCTGCCAGGCCTGCCCACGGGGAGCTTCCCTGAGTCCTGAGGGGCCGGTAGGGGGGGAGGGACACTGAAGTTGGGAGAGCCTGGCGGGGGCTGGGGACAACAAAGGTGTTTCTTAGACGTGAGGCTGTTCCCGAAGATGTGGTCCCCAATGTATGGGCTATCCTTCCCCATACCCTGAGCAGCTCACATCCCCATCAGATGGGCCTGCCCAACGGCAGAATGAAAGACAGGGACTCGAGGGTCTCTCTGTCCTGGACGGGCCCATTAGGGATCCAGGAACAGATGCTGAAAGGGACAGGGCCCTGTGGAGGGCGTGGGGTGAGAGGGGGTACCTCCAGAGTAGATGGTACACTGTTGGTGAGGCCTGCCCACGGGGAGCTTCCCTGAGTCCTGAGGGGCCCGTGGGGGGGGAGGGACACTGAAGTTGGGAGAGCCTGGCGGGGGCTGGGGACAACAAAGGTAACTACAGGAGTGCAGGAGGAAGGAGGTGGCAGAGAGCCCTGAAGGAGCCCCCTTCACCCGGGGAGAAAGCTGGACCAGGCCTCAGCGCCTCCCCTTACCATGTTAACCTGCCTCAGAGCCGTTCCCTCTGCAAAGTATCAAGGCTTCTAAGTGTCCACCACAATCAGGGTAAGGTAGGACCTCCAGGGTCTGGCTGAGCTCTCCGCCTGTGGGACAGGGGTGCAGACACAGGACACTCTTTCTGACCTTGCCACATACTCCCGGGGCCTCAGCCAGGCCACCCACCACAGCCACCTCCCCTGGCCAAGCCACTAGCCCAAGCTCCATCCATCTCAGTGAAAGCTTGCCAGCCCCTGTGCCAGCTGTAGGCCTGGACCCTGCTGCCAGCTCAATAAGACACCAGGAGGTCCCAATCTCCAGCGTCTGCAACTGAGCCAGGTACATGAAAGTGCTGGAAAGGTGCTTGCCGGGCTCTGTGTTGGGTGTTCTGTGCCCCGTCAGCCTGCAGAGCCACTCACAGGTACACAGAGGGACCCACAGGGACATAGGACCCACTCACATGCCCAGTGACACCTGGTCATGCCCCTCTCCATAGTGTGCATCAAATGCTCCATCCCCCTCCCACCCTCTTCCTACCTGCCCCTAGCCCCTCCCCAAATACCTGCTGCCTCTTTATGGCTTTATATGAGGCCATCAGTGTTCGTTTCTCTCCCGTGCCCTGGCTGAGGAAGTGGCCACTCCAGGCCACCTATGCAGGCCCCTGACCCCCCTCCCACCTGGGAAGGCTCCAGCCAAGCCCCCACACATGAAATAACCCCTGTCACATATTTGTACTACCTTGAGGGAAGCGCTAGGCGTGAGAGAGGCCAGAACAGAAAGACATCCCCTACTCCCGTCCCCGGATCCACTGTGACTCTCTGTCCTACAGTGTGGCCCCGGCCCTCCCTGCCCTTTGCAAAGGCTAGGGCCCCACCAGGTACGCTGCTCCCAACTCACCTCGCCAGTGTCAAACAGGTAGGCCGTTATGGCCTGGCAGGAGCAAGACAGGGGTCAGGACACCAGGCTTGGGCTAGGCCGGGAGCCACTCCCTACCTCTGCTCCCCATCCCATCCCCCAGGGCACACTGCTGTCTCTCCCCCTGATACCTTCCCTCTAGGGCACCCTGCGGTCTGTGTCCTCGTCCCATCCCCTCAGAGCACACTGATGATCCCAGGAGCACGACAGAAAAGTTGCTCAGCCATCGAAACCCAAAAAGGCTGAGAAATGGAAACCAAGACGGCAGCCAGGTGTCAGGGGAGGGAAGGAAGCTCTTGTCTCCCCACCGCCCGTTTCCTACAGTGCCACCCCTTCCCCTGGGGCCTAGAAGCAGGCAGTTCTCTGGGCTCACAGGCTGTGGCTCCGCCCTCCACACACTGAGGTCCATGCAGCTGTGTCTGCTGGTTGTGGCCGGAAGTACTTTCCCAACCTCCTTCCTCTTACCCAGCAGGGTGGAGATTTGCACCTGGGACAGAGGATACAGTAACTTCCACGGGTGGATGGACCCCCGTGAGCTGCCCTGGGGACCCCTCCTCTGGTCTGAGCTTCCTGGGAGCCCACCCAGGCCTCCACCTTTCAGGCAGGAGGGCCCCAGGCCAGCTGGGAAATCCCTGAGGGTGTAGGCTCCATCTAAGCTTGGAGAGAAGAGGCCTCTGACCCTCCCAGTCCACCAGGTTGAAGAATTCATTGTAGACACTGCACATCTTCCCTCCAAATAAACTTACTGGGGTGGAGCTCCAAATCCCAGCCCTGGGGAGAGCTGGGTGCCCTCCAGGCCCTGGCCTGCCTTCCTGCTTCTACCAATCTTCCTGCCTTCACCCAGCGTCCTCTCCCCCTCTATCCGTCCTTTCCCCTCTTCCTTGCCCCTGCACCCCACACCCCATCACACCTTTATCTCTTAGAGAGAAGGATGAAGCTGTGGGTGCCCAGTAGCACCTTCCCTTGGGTGACCACCTTCAGCAGGATCCCATAAAGTGTGTCGAATACCAGGACCCAGGAGAGAGAGCACAGAGGCTGTGGGTGGGTGCTCAGGGTCTATGACGGGCCCCCAGCCCAAGCCCAGCACCTACTGGGGAAGGTGGGGTCGTTGGTGTAGCAGCAGGACCTCATGTGGACACGCCATGCACAGCAGGCATTCCAGCAGCAGCTCAAAGGCCAGTGACTCGCAGGCTGGGGACTGGTAGGTACAGGGAGGCCCAGGCAGGTGGAGGCCCAGCTGAGGCCTGGCTGCCCACCCCACCTCCCCAGCCCTCAAACGCCCTGCGTGCCAGTCCTCTCTACTGGCCAGCATGTGGTCCATGTCAAAGCTGGAGCAGCGCATCTTCCCCAGCACCAGGCTTCGGTTCACAAAACTCCTGGGAGTGGGAGATACACTTTGGGATTACTCTGCTCCTCACTCCAAAATATAAGGCCTGCAGAAGGATGATGGGTGCGGTGGAAGGTCAGCAAAGCAGAAGACACTCCTCTGCTCATCATTTCTGGGTCTATGTTGAATGCGTGGCTGTGGGTGTGGGTGTGTGTGCGCACACGTGCCATGTGTGTGCACATGCATGTGTCAGCGTGTGCAGGGTGAGCATGTCTAAGTGTGCATGAGCATGTACACGAGTATCATGTGTACGTGTGTGAGGGTGTATGAGTATGTAAGCACGTGGAACCATACATGTGAGCGTGTAAGGATCATGTGTGCATGTGAGAACACTTGTGATGCATTGTGAGCATATACATCTGCGTGAGTGAGCATTATGAGTGTGCATGTGCATGTGCAGTGTACACGTATGAGCACGTCTGCAGAGCTGGCGTGAAGCAGCAGCTTGCTGTCCCACCACGTGAGAGGGTGCCATCAGCATCCCCGGTGGGGGAGGATGTACGTGTGTCAGTGTGAGAGGCTGTCACCTTCCAGAGTGTGGTCACTGTGTCCAGAAATGATGCATTTGTCCCAATCGAACAGCCTGTGTCACTGGGTGAGTATGTGAGAGCGGGGAGAGGTTATCGTGACGAGGAGGGGGTCTTTCTGTGAGAGCCCGTGTTTCCAACTGATGGATCACTGCTGCCTATAAACACGTGTGCCCTTGTGAGTGCAGGCTTTTGTCTGTGTTTGAGAACGTCACTGTGTATTTAAAGGAGCCACTCTCAGTGCTGCTGTGTTGTGTGCTGTGTGTCACAAAACAGGAAGTTTACAAGCTGAGGTCCCCCATCGTACCACTGCTTCCAGTCCTGCTCCAGGCCTTGAGAGGAGACCGGGCCCTGGAGCTCCTGGGGCTCTCCCTTGTCCACACTAGTCATTGTCACTAAGAGTGAGGCAGGAGGCAGTGGTCTCTCCCCAGCCGCCAGCACACTCTCAGTGGGGCACAGCCACCCTTCTCCTTGGAAACGTCAGACAAGCATTTACCCGGCTGATCCCAGCCCTGCAAGGAGTTAGCCAGGACACACTCACGGTGTCCCCTCCCTTCTTTAACAGAGAAAGCAGTACCGACTGAGAGAGAACAATCCACCCACCCCACACTACGCCACCTCCATGTCTTAGGCTGATACATCCTAGGACCTCAATAGACTGGCATGGAGCAGAGAACCCAGAAGGAAGCTAACACAGCTCTTAGAAAGGCGGAACATTCCCGATCTTCTAATCAGCCAAAGATTAGACAGATCTATGAAAGAAATGGAAATCCTGGTAGTGTGGTGTGGAAGTGCTACAGCTGCTAACCAATAGATCATCAGTTCGAATCCACCAGGCACACCTTAGAAACTCTATGGGGCGGTTCTACTCTGACCTACGGGCTCACTATGAATCGGAAGGGACTTGACATCACCTAACAACGACAAAAACATGAAACTAACAATAACACACGTGCGGAACATCTTTCTTAGCTCAATCATGTATACGAGACCAAAAGGGCAGCACCTGCCTAAAAGCAATGACAGAGGGGACAAAAAAACGGATAGATGGAAACAGGGAATGGGAGGATAAAAGGGGAAGCGTGTGAAGTCTGCATCGTGGGGATTGTGACTAACGTCTCGAAAAAACATTGTGTAGAAATTGTTAAATGAGAAGCTAATTTGCTTTGGAAATTTCTCCTAGAGGAGGAGAAAAAAAGGCAGAACTCTCATGTCTTTTAAAAATAGAAGAGGTTTCTCTGACAAGGAACGCAGAACTCTTGCTTTACACACAGACTTAACTCACTTGGTTATCAGCTTCTCATCCCAAAGTCGTTTAAAGAAGTAATTGCTAGAAGCATGCCAAGAGCTATAAGAAGGGACAGCTGGCTGGGGTGTCAGAATTAGATAAAAGTATAAAGCCAGTTTCTTAAGCATTTAGTGCTGTTATAACAGAAATACCACCAGTGGATGCCTTTAACAGAGAAATTTATTCTCTTACAGTCTGGAGGCTACAAGTCTGAACTGAGCACACTAACTCTAGAAGGCTTTCTCTCTGTCAGTTCTGAGGGCAGTTCCTTGTCATCAATCTCTCCCTAGAAGTGTCTCAGAGCAGGCACCCAGTGTCCAAAGGACATGCTGGAAATTTTTTTCTTGAAGACATGAGTCCCTCTCCTTTGTGCTAGCTTCTCTCTTTTATCTTAAAAGAGACTCACTCAAGACACAACCTAATTCTGTAGACTGAGTCTGGCCTTGTTAACATAGCTGATTTTAATCCTGCCTCGTTAACATCATAGAGGTTAGGATTTACAACACAGAGGATAATCGCATCAGATCCCAACATGGTGGGCAGCACAATTCTGGGAAGTTTACACGTGTTTCTGGGGGGTGACACAATTACACCCATAAAAGCCAGTATCAAAAAGAACACTCCCTGATTACATACAGTCAAACACCTTGTCACGGATTGAAATGTGTCTCCCCAAAAATGTGTGTAGCCATTTGGCTGGGCCATCATTCCTAATATTTTGTGATTTTTCCTATGTTAGATAAAAAGAGAGGGAAGCAAGCAGAGAATAGGGAACCTCGTACCATCAAGAAAGCAGCACTGGGAGTAGAGAGCATCCTCCAGACCTGAGGTTCCTGTGCCAAGATGCTCCCTGACCAAAGGCTAATACAACACAAGGACCTCCCTCCAGAGCAACAAAGAGGGAAAGTCTTCCCCTGGAATAGACACCCTGAATTTGGACTTGCAGCCTACTGAACTATGACAAATAAAATTCCTCTTTTTAAAGCCATCCGTTAGTGGTATTTCTGTTAGAGCAGTACCAGATGACTAAAACATACCTCATGGATGTTGGTTACTTGGTTTGGAAATTTAGGGTCATAGTTTCATGGAACATTCCAGTTAATTGGCATAATGACATGTTTAGTGCTTCTGTTGTACCTCCTAGTTCACTGCAGAGTTCCTGGAATCTTAAAAGCCTGTAGGTGGCCATTCAAGGCACAATTGTTCTCTATTGCTGGAGCAACAGAAGAGGGAGAGTCGGGAACAGGAGGAAGAAACAGAAAGAGTGGCCGATTGCCTCCGTGAACAACTGCCTTCGCTGCCAGGAGACCCAAAGAATTGAATGGTGCCTGGCTACCATTACTGAAAGTTTTGAGCAAAGAGTCTATAGAAGAATCCTGATCAAAAGGGGGAAAACAGAGAAGAGAATTTCAAACACTCATACACGCTAGACCTTCTGGGGTCATAGGGCCTGTGTGAACATCTGAAACTATTTCCTTGAGACAGTCTTTAAATCTTAAGCCAAAAATATCCTCTGAAGTTGTCTCGAAACCAACAATAGTCTAGCTTAACTGGTTAAGAATGTCTACTTTGTGCATTGTCTTAAGCTGGGTTATCTAGAGAAACAAAACCAGTAAAGGTGTGTGAGTATGTGTATGTATACACACATACACATACATATACATACATACACAGAGAAAGATTTATCTCAAAGAAGTGTCTCAAGAGGTTGTAGACTCTGGCAAGTCCCAAGTCTGTGGGTCAGGTGTCAGGCTGAAGGCTTGTCCTGACTCACACAGCTGCAGGGGCGGATGGCTCAAGTCCCAAGAACCAGATGTCAGATGATGACGAGTCAGATGCAGGATGCAGAGCAAGCAAAAGCCAGCAGGCTTTGCCAGAACATCCGCATATATTGGATGCAGGCCTCACCCCCAAGGAGACTCCCCTTACAACTGATTGGCTGATCAGATCAGATCACATTATGGAGGTGATTACATCATTCCATAACTGTAGAACCACTGAGACCCATGACCCACCCAAGCTGACACACAACGCTGACCCCCACAAGCACTGTGCTGTTTTAGAAACTATTTCTGTAGGATCAGATTGACGACAGCAACTCAGAAGATTACACAGTAAGCACAGGGGACAGTGAGTTCACGCTAAGGAAGAAGGAACAACTGAGAAAAGGAGGATGAGCGTGGCTACACAACTCAGAATGGAATCCACGTCACTGCATGGTACATGTAGAAACTGTGGAATTGTGTATGTTGTCAGTTTTCCTGTGTGTATTCTCAACAACAACAATATACATATATATTTTTAAAGCAGAGCACTCTACGGCCATTGAATATGATTTATGACAGAGTCTGAGGGTCTACCTTATTGCCCATTCTTCAGACCAGAGCACCTGGCCAACTGTAGGTCCAGTCATAGAGGAGCGGACAATCACAAGGCCTTTTCTGGCCCCTACTTGTGCCACTACTAAGGGCAGCCCTGTAGGACACACCCATAAGACACACCTGTGGGACACATCGCCTTTCCAAAGCTCCTTCAGGGACAGGAGGCCTGTCATAATAACAGTGAGTGAACACTTACTTTGCTCTAACTTGACAACTTCAGTCTTTTCTCCATTTATTAAGTGTTGCTTATGGGTCCAGCTGTGAGAATTTCTGTTTTGTTTACATTGAGGTGAAATCCATACTCAAGGCTGTGCTCTTTGACCTTCATTAGATAAGTGCTTCGAGGTCTCTTCACTTTCTGCAACAAATTTCTATCATCTGCATATCACAGGTCAAAGCTGCTGTATGTTCAAGCTATGTAACAGCCCTGTGAGATGGGCCTACTGTTATTCTGGTTTCACAGACAGCAACACTGAGGCTCAGAAGGGTTCAGTAACTTACCAACTCCTACAAATAACAAATGGCAGATCAGAGATTAAACCTAGGCTGCCCGTCACCAGTGTCTATATTCTTAATCGCTAGGTGGAACTACCGCTTCCCATGGTCCCTTTCCCTGAACTTCTCAGCATCATGAAGGACAAAGAAAGGCTGAGGGAATGCCGCAGGGATAAGAACACATGATGCCTGCCGGAAACATCCCTCCCTAGAGTCGTGGTTAAGTGCTACATCTGTTAACCAAAAGGTCAGGAGTTCGAAGGCGCCAGGTGCTCCTGGGAAACTCTACGGAGCAGTTTTACTCTGTCCTGTAGGGTCGCTATGAGTCAGAATCGGCTCAACAGCAATGATTGGGTTTTTATACTGCTATGAGTCAGAACCAACTCAACAGCAGTGGGCCTGGCTTTGGGGTACACTGAACCCAATACAGGAGAAGACTACAGAGAACATCAGATCAGCGAATGAAATTGGAATGCAGATGGGAGACTAGATCAAGGAACTTTATCAACGCACGTCTGTGACTCTGGTAACTAACTGTACTGTGGTAATGTAAGAGAACATCCCAGTTCTTGGGAAATACTGTAGTATTTTGGGTAAATTTCAGGGTGTTTGTAACTTCCAATTGTTCGGGAATAAAATGATACGTATTTACATGCGCACATACATGCCTTTGTGCACGTGTGTAGGTATACATGGGAATGGAGGACGAGTGATAAAGCACATGGCGAAAACCCAGCTGGTGATTGTTGGTAGGTTCTGTCTAGTCAGTTTCAACTCACAATGACACTGTGTACAACGGAACACAACAGGCCTGGTCCTGCACCATCCTCACAGTGGCTGCTGTTTGAAACTATTGTTGTAACCACGGCATCAGTTTCTGTCACTGACCATCTGCTTATTTTGCTGACCACCCACTTTACCAAATATGATGTCAATCGCCAGGGACCGATCCCTCCTGATAACGTACCCAAAGCTTGTGAGAAGTCTCAGCATCCTTCCTTCTAAGGAGCATTTTGGCTGTAATTCTTCCAAGACAGATTGTTTGTTCTTCTGGCGGTTTGTGACATATTCAGTATTCTTTGCCAACACCATAGGTCAAACGCATCAATTCTTCTTTGATCTTCCTCATTCGTTGTCCATTCATATGTTCATGAGGCAATTGAAAATATCACGGCTTGCGTCAGGCACATCTTTGTCCCTACAGTGACACGTTTGCTTTCTAAAAATTTAAAGGAATCTTTTACAGCAGAAATACCCAGTGCAATGTGTCATTTGACTTCTTGACTGCTGTTTCCATGGGTATTGATGGTGGATCCAAGTAATACAACATCCTTGACAACTTCAATCTTTTCTCCATTTATCATAATATTGCTTATGGGTCCAGCTGTGAGGATTTTTGTTTGCTTTGTGCTGAGGTGAACTCCATGTTAAAAGTTGTGGTCTTTGATCTTCATCAGTTAAGTGCTTCAAGGCCTCTTCACTTTCTGCAATAAACTTGTGTCGTCTGCAGATCACAGATTGTTAATGAGTCTTTCTCCAATCCTGATGCCATGTTCTTCTTCACATAGTTCAGCTTCTCAGATTATTTGCTCAGCACGCAGATTGAACAGATATGGTGAAAGGACACAACCCTGAAGCACACCTTTCCAGACTTTAAACCAGAAAGTAATCTTTGTTCTGTCCAGAGGACTATCTCTCTTGATCTATATGCCAGTTAGTAATAAGCATGATAACGTGTTCTAGAATTCCCATACTTCACAATGTTTTCCACAGCTAGGATCCATATAATCATATTGCATAGTCAATAAAACACAAGGAAACCTGTTTCTGATATTCTTGGCTTGTAGCCAAGAGCCATCTGACATCAACAATGACATCCCTCATTCCATGTCCTCTTCTGAATCTGGCCTGTATTTCTGGCAATTCCCTGACTCGGTACTGCAACAACCTTTTGAATTATCACTTCATACATACATAAGGTATGAATTTAGGAAAATTGGAGGTCATCAAAAATGAAACAGAGTGCAGAAACATTGATATCCCAGGCACTGGTGAGCTGAAATGGACTGGTCTTGGTCATTTTGAATAGGACAATCCTTATGCCAGGAATGACAAACTGAAGAGGATTGATATCTCATTTATTGTCAAAAAGAGCATTTGAAGATCTATGTGGAAGTATAATGCTGTCAGTGATAGGATGATATCTAAACACCTACAAGAAAGACCATTTAACACAACTGTTACATAAATGTAGGGACCAATCACTAAGGTCAAAAATGAAGAAACTGAAGATTTTTACCAACTTCTGAAGTGCTAAATTGCTCAAATACTCAATCACGATCCACTGATAATTGTTGATGATTAAATGCAAAAGCAGGAATCAAAGAAGAACCATCAATTAGAATGTATAGCTTTGGGGATACACCTCAAGAAGTCCACTAAAAGACCACAACTGATGGTCTGGAGGTCTGGGGGTTCCTCTGGGAACATGGTCCCCAGACTTGCTGCTACCCTGACCAGAAATCATTCCTGAGGTCACCTCTTCAGAAAGGACTGCACTGGACTCAGGGTCAGAATGTGACCATGTGGTGTGCGTACTTTATGGCTCTGTGCATCTATAGGGTGCATACTGGCCTCTTACTAGAAGGGAGAGGATGGAGAGAAGGGGGTAGACAGTTGTTAAGAGGATGTGACATATAGAGAATGAAAAGGAGGAGAGTGTTGTCACGGGACAAGGAAAGCAGAAGGAGCTGCAGATAGGTGGGCAAGCAAGTTATTTTGGATTGCATACTTTCACTTAATCGCAATAAAAGAAAAAGAAAATATGGCCTTGGTGAAATAGAGGCGAAACTAGAGATTGCAAGATAGAATTTGGCAAGACCAACAACTGGCTCATTACGAGCACCTTTTTTTTCAACAACATATATGGTAATGGTGCTAGTGGACCTTGCCAGATAGAATACACAGGAACTGATGACATCTGTGAAAAGAGATGAGGGAGAAGCTCAGTACCATCCATGAGAGCAAGGCCATGGGCCAATGGAGGAACAGAACATCCAGCCAAAAAAAATCATACCAAGTTCACAAGAGCCAAAGTACAAACTTGAGTATATCCAACCAGAAGTTAGCTCAAGAACCGATCTGACAAAAGACCAGATGAGTTGTGGAATGACGTTAAGGACATCACACGTGAAGAAAGCAAGAGGTCATTAAAAAAAAGGAAAGATTTAAATGGAGGTCACAAGAGACTGACACTTTCTCTTGAGCATTGAATAGCTAAAACAAAAGGCAAACACAATGGAATAAAGGAGACAAACAGAAGATTTCAAAGGGCAACTGGAGAAGACAAAGTGAGGTATAATGATGACACATGGAAGACCTGGAAATAGAAAACCGAAAGGGAAGAACATGCTCGGCATTTCTCAAGTTGAAAGAAATGAAGAAAAAAATTTAAGCCTCAAATTGAAATACTGAAGGATTCTACAGGGAAAATATGAAACAATGCAGGAAGCATCAAAAGCAGATGGAAGGAACATACAGAGTCACTATTCTGAAAAGAATTGGCTGATATTCAACCACTTAAGAAAGTAACATGTGACCGGGAGCTAACAGTACCAAGGAAGAAGTCCAAGCTCTACTGAAAGTATTGACAATCAACAAGGCTGCAGGAATTGACAGACTGTCAGCTGAGACATTTCAACAAATGGATACAGCACAGGAAGTGCTCACTCATCTATGCCAAGAAATCTGGAAGATAGCTTTCTGGCCAACTGACTGGAAGAGATACACATTTATACTTATTCCAAAGGAAGGTGATCCAAACAAATGCAAAAATTATTGAACACTATCACTAATACCACATAAAAACAAAATTGTGAAGGTCACTCAAAGCAGCTGTAGCACTATGTCTAATAGGGAATTGCCAGAAATTCCAGCTGGATTTAGAAGAGGACGTGGAACCGAGGATGTTGGCTTTCATGTCAGATGGATTCTGGCCAAAAGCAGAGAATAACAGAAAGATGTTTACCTGTGTTTGGTTGACCATGCAAAGGCATTTAAATCTGTGGATCATAACAAATTATGGATAACACTGTAGAGAATGGGAATTTTAGAGCCCTTAATTGTGGCCATGACGAATCTTTGCAGGAATCAAGAGGCAGTCATTCAAACAGAACAAAGGGACATCACATGGTTTAAAGTCTACAAAGGTGTGCAACAGAGTTGTAGCCTTTCACTACATCTATTTAATCTGTGTGCTGAGCAAATAATTCGAGAAGCTGGTCTATAAGAAGAATATGGCGTCAGAACTAAAGGAAGGCTCCTTAACAACCTGCAGTATTCAGATGACGCAACCTTACTTGCTGAAAGTGAGGAGAACTTGAAGCACTTACAGGTGAAAATCAAAGACCACAGCCTCAGTCTATGAAATTACACCTCAACACAAAACAAAAATCTCTCACAGCTGGAGCCATAGGCAACATCATGATAAATGGAGAAAGGAGTGAGGCTGTGAAGGGTTTCATTTTACCCGGATCTGCTATCAACACCTATGGAAGTTACAGTCAGGAAATCAAAAGATGCATTGAGGAAATCAAAGAGGTCACCTTGAGGACTAAGCTGTGCCTGACCCAACTAATGGTGTTTTCCATTGCCTCATATACGTGTGAAAGCAGCTAGACAGTGAAGAAAGGAGACTGAAGAAGAATGGCAGTATAGGCAAAGAATATTGAATACACCATGGACTGCCAAAAGAAGGAACAAATCTGTCTTGGAAGAAGTACATCCAGAATGTTCCTTCGAAGCAAGGATGTTGAAACTACTTCTCACATTCTTTGCACATGTTGTCAGGAAGGACCAGACTCTAGAGAAGGACACCATGCTTGGTAGAGGGTCAGCAAAAAAGAAGATCCTCAATGCGATGGATTGACATATAGTGTCAATAGAGTGTGACTATATGTGACCCTCAAAGAGATAATGTCTGCAACAATGGGCTCGGCCCAGCAAAGCTGTGAGGATGACACAGGACCAGACAGTGTTTTCTTCTGTGGTACATAGAGTCACTATGCATTGGAACCACCTCAGTGGCACCTAGCAACAACAAACTGTGTCTGTTTAAAAGTCTCAAGGCCAAGTGTGTGATGTTGTTGTTCCTTGTGGCTGCCTTGCTCTCAGAGAGGTCATCAGATCAGCTGCTTGGCAAGACAGAGCCATGGGGGTGAGGGGTACATGTCGTGCCCACACTGCACCTGCCACCTTCACAAATCAGTTCAGATCACCACAGCTTATCCATAGCAGCCTTAGCAAAGGAACCTAGTCTCCAAGGTGGCTTGTCCAGTCCCTTAAGCTGGAAGAAACCCTCTCCAGGTGACTAGAAGCTTCCCTCTGGACAGGGACTTCCTCACACAAGTATAGCAGGCACAGGGGCTCAGAGCCAAGACTGGAGAGTACACCAGCAAGGCTGGAGCCTTAAGAAAATGCAGGGTTTTCATCAGTTTAAAAGGGAAAAGAGTTTTGTGTAGCCAGCAATGAGCCCAGTGTGGGGACCAGAAGGTAAACTGGCCTGCAGGGGACAGCAGAGGACAGCAGAGGATGTGACCTGCCTCCTGAGAAACAGCTGTCATAGCTCAGCCTGGTTGATGCTCTAGCAGTCTTCTCCCCACTGACATGGTTTTCCTGCCAAGGAGCATGTCCTGTGTCCTGGGTGGATGGGGACGGACTGTGACCAGAACATAGACTTCAGTTGGTGGGAAGGGCCTTGGACTAAGTCAAGGACATTGGGTACACTGGCCCAGATAAAATTTGTTCTGCCCAGGGCAAAGGCCAGCCCACTCCTTGGGTAGGTGATTGCAGAGGCAGAAACTGAGGTAAGAGATTAGGAAACTTTCCCTCTAAGCAATAGAAGTTGCTGGGAATTTCTGACGTGTGCACAGGAACAGGTAGGCATATGAGTATGTACAATCTGTGAGTGTCTATGAGTGTCTACATGTGTGAGTATGCGTGTATGTATATAAGCATGGGTGTGGATGTCAGTGTGTGTGTGAGCCTGTGCACATGTGGCTGCGTATGTAAGAGTGTGTGTGACCATGTTTGCAAGTAGGTGTGTACCAGTGCATGTGGTATGTGGCTTTAGAGGAGGGAAGACAGACGGTGTGCCAGGCCCTAACCTCTGAGCTGAGGCTGGGGCAGGTGGGAGCCTACAGCTCTGAGAGTGGACACCAGGAACTGGGGACAGGGGGCACAGAAAGGCAGGCCACACAGCTGACCTGACCCAACCTGTACCACAAGAGCACAGGAGAGGCAGAGTGGGGGACCAAGAACTCTGCAGGTGTCACCTATGTTCTTCGAGGCTCTTCTTTTAGGTGACATTGGCCCCTGAGGAGGCCAGACCTCCCTGACCTATGGAAGATAAAGCCTGCAGAGTCCTTGGCTCAGCAGCTGTGCAGCCCGCGGGCCAGGAATCCCAGGGATCATTCTAGCACAGGATCACAGAGGTGGAGGGATCCCAGGGATCATTCCCACACAGGATCACAGAGGTGGAGGGATCCCAGGGATCATTGCCACACAGGATCACAGAGGTAGAGGGATCCCAGGGATCATTCCCACACAGGATCACAGAGGTGGAGGACTCCCAGGAACCATCCCTGCACAGGATGGTGTAAGTGGAAGACTCCCAGGGATCATGCCATCACAAGATCACAGAGGTAGAGGGATCCCAAAGATCATTCCATCATGAGATCACAGAAACTGAGGTCAAAGGAGACACAACAGACAGTTCCATTCCACCCTGGCAGGCACTTTTCTGGGCAGAGATGGTGACCAGTTGTAGAGAGCTGAGGCCAGATCTAGACAGGAGGAAAGGCACCAGGGGGACCCACATCCCATGCCATGCCACCCAAGGCTGAGTTGGGAGACGGCTCAAGAGCAGAGCCAGTGAGGACAGCACCCCCTCCACAGTGACCCACCACTTCTTTCTCTGGCACCTTAAGAGAAGGGTTGCGTGGTGGCACACCACCCCAGGGTCTGGGCAGGATTTGAACAGGACAGAACAGAGGCTCCCAGGGCCCAGGGAAGCTGCTCAGGAGTCAGACAGTGTGGCTTGCCGCCACATGGGTGCTTCCAAGGTCACAGGACTGCAGTCGATCATTCAGGTAACACGTGTTCACCAACATGTGTGTCCTGCCAACCCTGTGCTAGAAGCTGAGTTTAAAGGACGCGTGTGATATGTTACTTGCCCTAAAAGAACTCACCATCTAACAAGGAAGCCAGACAACACACACAGGCAGAAGAGTGAAAAGATAAACATGTGCCTCTCCAAGCCCAGAGGAGGCCAAGGAAGGCTTCATGGAGGAGGAAGCCTTAAAGGACGAGTCCAAATCAGTCAGGCCAGGGACATCAAGAAGGGTTTTGAGCAGCAGCCTGGCTGGTGTACAAGAATCACAAGCTACTGATACTGGCTAGAGAGGGAAGCACAGGGCGGGGAATGCCAGGGAAGGGACCAAAGAGGTCATCTGTGACACACCGCGGGCAACCTTTCAGATTGTCAACTTTGTCTTGTAGGTTACAGGTGGCATTTGAAGAGTCCTAAACCCTGGTGGCATAGTGGCTAAGTGCTATGACTACTAACCAAAAAGTCAGTGGTTCAAATCCTCCAGGCGCTCCTTGGGAACTCGATGGGGTATTTCCACTCTGTCCTATAAGATTACTGTGAATTAGCATCGACTTCACTGCACTGCATTTGGTTTTTCAATACGGTTGCTAGTAACCCTACTGGCTTAGTCGTTAAGTCCTGCAGCTGCTAACCAAAAGGTTGGCAGTTCAGACCTGCCAGGTGCTCCTTGGAAACTATGGGGCAGTTCTGCTCTGCCCTTGATTAACCCAGGCCTGGGGACTGATGGGCTGTAGTGCATCCTGGAGAGGAAAGCAGCTGGGATGCTGAGGAGTCAGAGGAGTGTGCAGCCACGAATTCAGAGCTGGAGACAGGGAAGAAAGCAAGGCAGGTGTGAAGGCGCCATTCCTTTAGGGGAGATTAAGTCTGAGGAGGAGTCCCTGGGAAGTGCAAACAGTTAATGCACTTGCAAGAGTCCACCAGAGGTGCTTTGGAAAAAAGCCCTGGCTGAAAAATCAGCCACTGAGAATCCTACAGAGAACAGTTCTGCTCTGGGACGCCTGAGTTCGCCATGAATCCAAACTGCAACTGATATAGAGAGAGAGAGAGAGATAGGTACATGGATTCATAGATAGATTCATAGCTACACAGATACATGGATGGATGGATGGATGGATGGAAGGACGGACAGACAGATAGAAAGACAAGTAGACAGGTAGACAGATAGACAAATAGACAGACAGATAGACAGGTAGAAACAGATATACAGAACCCCAGTATCCCAGCTGTTCCCCAAAAGGTCAGCAGTTCGCATCTAGAGCTGCTCCTCGGAAATCCTGTAGGGTCGCAATGAGTCAAGCTTGACTCAACAGCAACAGATTTGGTTTAAATACACACAGCATGTCAAATAGTTCTGGTCTGTCCTGGAAGACGTCAGTGGAACTATCCATGACCTTGGGAGAAAGGGCCAAAATCTGTGACCTGAAACCTTAGTGACAAATGTACTTCTCAATTTTTTTTTCTTCTGAGTTTCAGAAGGTAATACATCATTTAGTGCACGCATGTGTGTATGTGTGTGTGCACAATCACACCCTTGGTGAGGCCAGGGGCAGCAGCTGGTTAAGAACACATACTGACATTCCTGTAGGCAGGAATTCATTCGCATAAAAGTACACAAAGACTGTAAAGAATGTAATGTCAGGTCAGATCCAAATTTGCCAACAGATGAGTTTCCAAAACTCTTTTGGATTTTGGAACTAGAAATCGAGAATGAGAGACATTGCACCTCACTGATAGCAGCTGAAGAACCAGAAGCAGAAGGGCCTTCGGGGAAAGAAGGCAGTGGGAGAAGGGAGCTGAGGCCAGAGCTCCAGGGAACAACAAGGTCGGGACAGACAGACAGGAAAGTGATCCCAAAGAGGCTGGCTAGGAGCAGTCAAAGGAGCAGGAGAGAAATAGGAAGGGATGTCCCCAAAACCAAGGAGGACAGAGGAAGCTCTGAGCCCCTAGGGACAAGTGCTGCAGCAGGCCAAACAGGAGACAGGCCAGAGTTCCCTGAGTTTGCCAACACACAGGTCATAGGGGAGCTTGGTCAGTGATGCCTCATTGGTGAGAGGAGCAAGAGCAGAGGGCAGGGAAGGGGAAGCTGCCGAGGAAAGACATCTCTTGTGGGAGTCTTGACAAGAATGACAGGAGATTGGGTGGGTGCCAGGCTGATGAGCAAGAAAACACAGTGGGTCTGTGGAATCACGGGTCTCAGTAAGAGATCCCCTGGGGCTTGGGGAGATAAAGAATGTAAAGAAAGAAAATGCCATTAAAAGAGATGGCTTGTGTCCACTGAAAGTGTATATAAGAAGGTTCATGGAATCATCATAATTTATAATAATCCCCATCTGGGAGAACAACCCAAATGCCCATCAACACCAGAATGGATGGGTAAATGGTGACGTGTGGTGCAATGGTTAAGTGCTATGCCTGCTAACCAGGTAGGCAGTGCAAATCTACTAACTGGTCCTCGGAAAACCTGTGGGGCCATTCTGCTCCGCCGTAGAGGGTTGCTATGAGTCGTAATCAACTCAACAGCAATGGGTTGCTTTTTTTTCACCAGTCACCCTAAGGTCCCTGAGTGGCACAGTTTGTTGGACTTTTAGACCTACCCAGTGGTGCCAAAGAAGAAGGATCTGGCAATCTTCTCCCTAAGGTCACAGTCTAGAAGACACTGTGTTCTGCTCTGTAACAGATAAGGCCTCCATGAGTTGGAATTGACTTGACAGTGATGATTTTGTGTGTGTTTCTTGTGGCGTTGCACTATTGTTCACGAGGTCCCCTGGTGGTGCAGCTGCTAACTGAAAGCGCAGTGGTTGACACGTACCAGCAACTCCAAGAGAGTGAAGACCTGGTCTCGTTCCCCTAGTTTACAGCCTAGGAAGGTCCACTACCACTCTGTCACGTAAGGTCACTGTGAGACAGGATCAACTCAACAGCACACAGCAGCAACGTTGTTCTTCACAGGCTGTGTCCGAGCCTGACCCAGTCATGCCAAGCCTCACTGAGGCTGCCAGTGCCAACTGCCCCTTCTGTGACTGTCCCTTATTCTGCCCAACTCCACCTCAGCTGTCACTGACCGCCATTGTGGACACTCCCACCACACACCACACACATACACACACATACACACACACACTGTACGCATACACCCACACCTCACATACATACACCCCACAACATGCACACGTATACCCTTACTGATACACACACATACATCTATACCACACCCACATAGATGTCTCACACCACACACATACACCCCACAACACACATACACGCACAACACACATACATACATCCTGTGACAACACACACATATATCCACACCCACACATATACACCTCACCACACACACACTTATACCACACCCATAAATAGGTCCCACACCACACACACATAGATCCCATGCCACATACCACATACCCCACACACATATACCCACGTCACACACACACACGTGCACATACACTCACACCACACACATACAGCCCACTTAACACCCACACATGTCCTATGCCCACATACACATACACCCACACTCCACAAGCATATACCCGTACCCTACACAGACACACCCCACCACACACATATACAGCCATAGCACACAAACATACACCCACATCCCACACAATGACACCATGTGTGCATGCACACACACACACACAGCCCACATACACCCTACACCACACACATATACTCACACTCTCACAAGAGCCAGACCTGCGTAAAGTTTTAGCGAAATGGCGCGTGGGGTTGGGAGGCCAGAGACAATCTGAAGGCCTGAGCGTATCCCTTCCCTCTAGTTCCTAAAGCCTTGCTATAGAATCAGGCTTTTTATGCCTGGCTCCTTTTCCCTGGGATGAGTCCTCTTCTAGAAGGTTCTTCAGGCTCATGCAAATTAGACTTCTGAGAATTGTCCCTTCCCGAGTCCTCTCACCACTCACGTGACAGCTTAAATATATGTGATGCAGGTCACACCAGGCAGACATCAAGGAACAGTGAGCCATAGCAGCTTGTGAGTTAATGAACTATGTCATCCAAACATGGTTAGAAGGCTTGTTCTGCAAGTCTTAATTTTCTTAACAATAAACTGAATTTCTAAATTAACTTCTAAAGCAGGTGTGTTAAAGAGGCATGAGGATGGCAGTTCCATCAGGGTGACAGGTCACAGGTTTCTCACATTCAGACTCAGCTGAATGCAGGCAGAAGCACACGGCCTGCTGGTGAGAGGCTGGGAGCTCAGCGAGCTGCGCCTCCTCAGGATTCTGGGCAGAACAAGCTAAGCCCTGTGCAAGGATTCTGGGTCGCAGGAGGGTGACCTAATTAAAGACACAGGCTTATTCTTAGATGAGGAGCCCCAATTAAGTCCCCTGGACAGCCACAGCACAAAGGCATAGCCCTGGAAATGGCCCGAATAATTGTTATTTTCAAATTGCAGTTACTTCTCATTGTAAAAGCAGTGTATTAGCCATCATAAAACATTTGGAAAACACAGACAACAAAGCGCTGTCAGAGGTAGCTGTGGTCATTAGTTTATTATCTCATGGTCCTACTATGTTTATATTTATATAATGACTCAGGGAAACTGCTTATTGACCTAATATAAAGGAAATACTATAAACAGTTTATGACCTCGAACGTGTTGTGCAAAGTAAGATCACACCATAATCCCCTATGAGAGCACATATATTTATTTCTGTATCTTGTTTATTTCACTCCATATTAAAAGATGAATTTCACAGATAGGAAGAGATTAAAGGGATATGACAATTAAATGTCAAATGGAATCTTGGATTAAATCCTGAAACAGAGAAAGGATATTTGATGAGAAAAACTAGAGAAAACCTAGTTAGTTAACACTATTGCCCTCTTGGTAACTTCTTGGTTTTATTGTGTGTATTAGGAAATCCTGGAGGCATAGTAGTTAGTGCTAAGGCTGCTAACCAAAATGCCAACAATTCAAATACCCCAAGCGCTCCCTGGAAACTCTATGGGGAGCAGTTCTAATCTGTCCTATAGGGTCTCTATGAGTCAGAATTGACTCCGTGGCAATGGGTGTGTTTTTTTTTTTTTAAGTATTTGTGTTAGATTATGAAAGATGTTAGCATCAAGAGCAGTTGGGAGAATGATCTAGAACTCTCTGTAATATCTTTGTGAGTCTGAATCTAAAATTATTCCAAAATTAATAAAGATTTTAAAGTAACCACAGCCACAAAGCAAGCAATGATGAAATGCACCGTGAATAAACCTAGAAGGCTTGAAATGAGCTTCAGGGGGGAGTTGTGCAAAGAGCTGCTCACAGCCAAGAGCTGATCTTCCCCTATACAGAGTTTCCAGAATAAGATCAATAACTCAGTGAGAGAAAGATGGACAAAAGATATAAACAAGTAATTTAAAGCAAAGAACTACAAATTAAAACCACTGGACGTCAATGTTTACCTATCGGATTGGCAAAAATCCAACACTCTGATAAGGCTGTTGGTCAGGCCGTGAGAAAGAGGAACATCCCTACCGGGCTTTTCAAGGGTGTAAAGTGGTCCAGCCCCTGAGAGGGAGGGCGGTTTGTCAACATCTATCATAATTAAGATAAATCCTTTGACCTAGCAGTTCCAATTTTACCCTCAAGTTTGACCTGTATACTTTGAAAATGGCCCCATGTACAAGATTGCACACTGCAACACTTCTTTCTTTTTTGTTTTTATTGCAGTAAATACATATATAACACCATGTGTGCTAATTCAACATTATGTCCATGGGTAATTTAGTGACACTGGTTACATTAGTCATGTCATGCGACCATCACCAATATCTATTGCCAAATTTGCCATCACTATAAACAGAAACTCACTGCTTCCTAAATGACAACCTACCCTTTTTTCCCTACCTCACCCTGGTAACTACTAATAAACCTGGGTCTTTAAGCCTTTGCATGTTCTGGAGCTTTCATGTAAGTGAGATTACATTTCTCCCTTTGTGACTAACTAACTTTACACAGCATGTTTTCAGGGTTCATCATGTTGTGGTATGCTTTAGGACTTTATTTCACTTAAAGACCGAGTAATATTCCATTGTATGTGCACCACATTTTGTTTTTCCATTCATGTCTTGATGGATATCCAAGTTGTTTCTACCTTTTAGCTATTTGGGTGGAGCCCTGTTTATAGTAGTAAGAAAACTATACATACCCATCAATACTGGACTGGTTACAGAAAATAAGCCCCAACATGGACTAGCTTGGGTATATGCAAATGTTATGGACCAAATTGTGTTCTCCCAAAATGTGTGCCAGCTTCGCTAGGGCACAATTCCCAGGATTATGTGACTGCCCACGTTCTGTGATCTGATGTGATTGTCTGATATGTTATAAACTCTAACTTCTATAATATTAATGAACAGGTGAGTTGTGACATGACATCAAGGACATCACACATGAAGAAAACAAAAGGTCATTAAAAAGGAAAAGAGGAGAGACCAACATGGGTGTCAGAAGAGATGCTAAAACTCGCTCTTCAACATCCAGTAGCTAAAGAGAACAGAAGAAATGATGAAGTAAAAGAGTTGAACAGAATATTTCAAAGACAGGATTGAGGAGACGACCTGGAGTAACCAAAAAAGAAGTACATACTCAGTATTTCTCAAGCTGAAAGAACTGAAGAAAAAATTAAGCATCAGGCTGTAATACTGAAGGATTCTATGGGGAAAACACTGAATGACATGGGAAGTATAAAAGAAAGATGGAAGGAACATACAACATTACTGTATCAAGAAGAAGTGGTCAATGGTAAACCATTTGAGTAGGGAGCATATAATCAGGAACCAATGGTACCGAGGAAGAGGTCCAAGTTGCACTGAAGACACTGGTGAAAACCAAGACTCCAGGAACTGGTGGAATATCAACTGAGATGTTTCAGTGAACAGGTGAACCCCTGAAAGTGCTCCCTTATCTACGCCAAGAAATTTGGAAGGCAGCTACTTGGCCAACTGACAGGAAGAGATCCATATTTATGCTTATTCCAAAGACAGATGTTCTAACAGGCTATGGAAATCATCAAACAGTGTCATTAATATAACACCAAGTAAAATTCCACTGAAGATCTTCAAAAGCAGCTGAAGCAGTATATCAACAGGGAATTGCCAGAAATTCAAGCTGCCTTCTGAAGAGGAACTGGAACCAGGGTATTGAGGTTAATGTCAGATAGATCTTATCCGAAAGCAGAGAATACCAAGAAATGTTTACCTCTGTATTGTTGACTACACAAAGGCATTCAATTGTGTGGATCATAACAAATTATGGATAACACTGTGAAGAAAGGGAATCCCAGAACACTGTGCTCGTGGGGAACCTGTACATACCAAGAGACAGTCCTTTGAACAGAACAAGGGGACACTGCATGGTTATAATTCAAGAAAGGTGTGTGCCAGGGTCATATCCTTTGGCTGTACCTATTCGATCTGTATGCTAAGTAAATAATCCAGGAAGTTGAACTACATAAAGAAGAACAAGACATCAGGATTGGAGGAAGACTCATTAGCAACCTGTAGTGTGCAGATGACTCGACCCTGCTAGCCGAAAGTGAAGAGGACTTGGAGCCCTTGCTGACGGAGATCAAAGACCACAACCTAAGGTATGGATTGCACCTCAACATAAAGAAAACAAAAGTTCTCCCAACTGGGCCAATAGCAACATCATAATAAATGGAAAGAAGATTGAGCTTGTCAAGGATTTCATTTTACTTTGTTCTACAATCAATGCCCATGGAAGCAGCAGTCAAGAAATCAAAAGACACATTGCTTTGGACATATCTGCTACACAAGACCTTTTTAAAGTGCTGAAAAGCAGAGATGTCACCTTGAAGATTAAGGTGTGCCTGACTCAAGCCATGATATTTTCAATCACAGCACATATATGCAAATACTGGACAGTGAATAAGAAGACAGAACAAGAACTGACACTTTTGAATTGTGATGTTGGCAAAGAATTTGAATATACCATGGACTGCCAAAAGAACAAACAGATCTGTCTTAGAAGATGTATGACCAGAGTGCTCCTTATAAGCAAGGGTGGCAAGCCCACCTCTTACATACTTGGGACATGTTGCCAGGAGGGATCGGTCCCTGGAGAAGGACAGCATGCTTGGTAGGATGGAAGGTTAGCACAAAAGAGGGAGACCCTCAATGAGGTGGACTCATGGAGCGGCTGCAACGACGGGTTCTAGAATAGCAGTGATAGTGGGAGTGGGGCAGGACTGAGCAGTGCGTCATTCTCCTGTACATGGCGTCGCTATGAGGAGGAACTGACTGGATTCTACCTAACAATAGCAACACAAGACATATGGAAAGCCCCAGAAATGGCTGGGTTAGAGGAAGTGCTCAGGATTTGATTGGGAATTTGGTACAAAACCCCAAACCTACTGCTGCCAAGTTGATTTCCACTCAAAGCAGCCCTATAAGTCAAAGTAGAAATGCCCTATAGTTTCCAGGGAGTGCTTGGAGGACTTGAACTCAACCTACTGGTTAGCAAAGTATCTTTCAAAGCCACTAAACAATTCAAATCCTCATTTTTGGAGGTCACTCCTTCCACTGCTGAATGGGAATGAAGATTTTTGGCTCCCTGACCTCTTAGTATTTGTGTCTTCTTCTGGGCACAGCAGTCCGATTTTCTTTTGGGGAGTTACCTTTCCCAGGTCAAGTGTCTTCGTGGGGAAGCATCCCTCCCCAGCCAGGCTTTGAGTATACAAGACTCAGGTATGTGACTCCATCTGAGCCAAAGTCCTGTCCCCTGGGACTTTGACTTTTATGTGGAATGAGGTTAGAAGCAGAGGCACGTGGCTGGTGGTGGTGACTCATTCCAGAGGCACCTGACAGGCGTCTGATCAGTTCCTGCTCCCTGGATCCCTGTGGCTGGTCTTTCTCTGCCGTTCTTACTTTAGTTTCCAGCTATTACATTCTAACATTCCAAATTCTTATAAACTTCTTTTTTGTTAGTTTGCCCATGGTGGCTCTTTCGCAAGCCTGAACTTGCCCTCTGGCTTCTGCAGTGTATCTGCCCTCATGTGGGGTGAGGTAACAGCAATAACTGCAGGAATCCTCCCTCCCCCAGCTCCTCAAGGCCTCTCTCAGCCTGGCTCTGCTGCCCTGGTCTAGTTAGGTCAGTATCCCCTCTCTGCTGCCCACCAGTCCGTCCACAATCTTCGTCACCCTAGCAGTAGGCACTACTTGCCCAGCTCTACCCCTCCCTCACTCCCACACCCAACCTGGGAGCTAGCCTTGGCGTTTCCCATTCTCCACCCCTGCCTGAATCCCTTTCATCTCTCCTTCCCAAAGCCCCAAGTCGCTGGGATCTCACCCACCCAGAGAGGAACCATCTAACCCTGAGACATGGGGGGGCACCATCTCCGCTCTCCTGTGCCTCTGCCTCCAGTTACCCTGAGGGGGTACAGGAGGATCTCGGTGTGCTAGAGCAGGAAGAGTGGGCACTCGTGACAAGAGGGAAGGTAGGGGAGAGGAAGTCACCGGCAGAGAGTGCTAGAGCTGACAAGGAAGGAAGAGGAATGCATCAACATCAGCCTGGTGGGCTCAACTATTTCAGGGTTCTAGAAAGTTCTCCCAAGTTAGCACTAGCTTTTTTACCAACCTGGGTTAATACAGGATCACTAGATCCCTCATGAAAATGAAAACTTTTAAAATATAAATCCATTAAAATTCCAGATACCTGTAAACTTACATTTAAGGAACAATTGAAAAAAAAGTAACTATTTTTTCACTGCTTTAACTGTTCAAAGCACTTATATCAATATGACTCCCAATATGACTCATCAATATGTCATTTAGGATCATTCGTCATTAAGACTTAGCAAAGAGCAAACATTAAAAAGGATGAGACACTGGGCTGATGCATCAAGAAAAGAAAAAAAAAAATCAGAAAGTCTAGAGTTGAGGCCCAGCCTCCCACTGACTACTGAGCAGCCTTTAACACTGGTGTTGTAGTAGTTAAGTGTCAAGTCTACTAACCAAAAGTTCAGCAGTTCGAATCCTCCAGGTGTTCCTTGGGAACTCTGTGGGGCAGTTCTACTCTGTCCTTACAGGGTCGCTGTGAGTTAGAATCGACTCAGTGGCAGTGGGTTTGTTTTTCTGGGTTAACCTTGAACAAGGCAGGTGACCTTTCTGGACACCATTGTTCTCATTCATAGCTGGGGCATGAAAATTAATTCCTGTTCTGCACTTTATAGGATACTTGGAGGGGGGGACGGGAGTCATATTGATATAACTGCGTTGAACAGTTAAAGCAGTGTCGCTGCCTGCGACCCCCGGAACCCGCCCGGGGCCCCAAGCAGGAGACACCGAATGCAGGGAGACAAGAGAGGAACAACAACAACTTTATTTTTCTGGGCTTCGGCTTATATACCGAGCCATGTCCAATAGGCATTCAGTTTGGCATGGGGTGAGGGCGGCTTTCTCTTCTAACTGGCTGCAATCATCAGGCCATCATGGGCGTCACACAGGGGCTGACGTGGGGAGGCGGGTTTACTCAGGGCGCGGTCGGGTGTCTCGGCGCCATCTTCAAGGCGCGGCTGCGATGTGGGCTTCCCACATCTCCCCCTTTTTGTTTTAATAAAAGCAAGGTACAAGGCAAGGTATCGCAAGAAACGCCTGGCTTGGGTCATCCTAGCCCAGAACTTCTCTCTTACCCGTCATCAGGCCGGCTGCAGCAAAAGGCAGGGGCCCTGTCTTAGGTTGAGGGAGCCTGGCTGGAGGTTGCCCGTCATTGACTGCTTTCAAGCATCTGTAACCACACCTGGCTACCCTGAGTGTCAGCTGCCACTTCAGAGTAGGCCTGTACCAAAAGGGAGTATTTGATCTCCTGTGGTTTCTTATGGCGATATAGACAGTAGCAGCCTACACCGATGGCCAATATGAAGAGGAATACTATCCCCACAAGACCAGCCCATTCCTTTGTCAGCACGCCCAATTGAGACCAAAACCCTCGCATGATTGAGGCCAATGAAGCGTCCACTCGGGTGGAGTTGACAGACATTATGGCATTACGCAACTGAGTGATAAGCGCCTTAGTCTCTTTGGACCAATTTCCAGTCAATTGTTGAGACAGAGTTCTAGAGAGATAAGCAGCCCTGGAGATGTGAAAATGAACGGGAGTGACGCAGACGCTGGCTAGGCGCCACTCACAGCCCAACTGCACTAGCTGGGTTAAACTGTCCACTTGCTCTTGAACTAAGTCTACACGGTGATTTAATATGTGAATGGCTCCCAGAAGTTTTCCATTAACTGCAAGCTGTGTTTGTAGCGTTGTAGCGGTGTTTTCCGCCATTTGATTAAGGGCGTCGGCTGTTTGCACAGTTTGAGTCAAGGCTACTGCAGCGGCGGCTGCCGCAGCGACAGAGGCAGTAACTGCCGCAACAATGGCAGCGGTAATTCCAAAGTCTCCTTTGGAGCGCAAATGAGTTGACAGTGACGATCGGGTGTTCTGCACTGGCCATGGTACGTAGCGAGGCAACCTAGTAACTAGAGCGGTATGAAACATAGAAGCATTCCAACATAATGAGTAGAAACAAGTATTATTAGTACATGAAACGGAGTCATTAGAGGGACGGGAGTCATGCATTAACATGAACATGAAAGGTGGTTGCACACAAACAGGAGTGGGAGGGAAGGTAAGGTTAGAGCCCACTCCTTGTGTTTCTAGTGTGTCCTCAAACACACCTGTGGAATTCCACTTCACCGTGGTGTTACTAATTGTACCACCGGTCAGCATGACAACTGGGGTTATGTCAGTGCAACCTCCACCGACACCACAAAGTAGCCAAACATCAAAGGATTAGTGGGGCTTGCCTGTGTTGGAAACTGCCAGGTATAATTCTTCCCGGGGGAGAAGTGGTTGGCCTGCGTTCCAATATTGGGAGAGAATGTGAAAAAGGATTTGACAGCCCACGGGGACCGATGGCTTTGGCAGCCAGTCCAAAGCTGGGGCCAATCGCGGGTGCTTTTGCAATAGGGGGCCCAGCGAGGCTGGGGGGGGACAGTAGAATTTCCTTTGGGGATCATGAGGGGTAAACGACCTTGCAGCAAAGTACCATTCGTGGTGGGGTTAGAGCTATTTTTGGGGGGGGGTCAAACCACCCCGCAGACACATTATACAGTGTGACACATGGGGTGTTCTCTATAGAGTTTTCTAGATCAGACAGGTTGTGGGGCACACGAAAGCAGAGAAGGCCCCGCAAGGTGACATTGAGTGGACGAGGTTCAGAGCTGCTGCTCTCATCTACCGGAATCGAGGGAAGTTGAAGGGAGTCATTAGTGGTAAAAAGTTGGGGGAACAACCCTGAAGAATAGTGGACTGGGAGAGGTAGGGGCAGAACATCTAAGAGCCCCCAATACTTATCTGTGTCTGCGCCATCAGTGTCCACAGCATCAGCGTTGGAAGCTTCATTGATTAGCAGAGGTGTCAGCAGTAATGACAGGGGTAGGATTTTCAGGAGAGTCATCAGCGGAGACATCATGCCTGACTAGTCGGATCAATCGGCTGGGAACCCAAATAGGAGCTTGGGAGTCCTGCGGGAAAATACAAACAGCTCCTCGGGTGATAGTGACAACTGGTGCTGGACCCTTCCATTGATCTAACTACAGCCTGATTCACTCTGGCTACAAAGTCAGAGAAAGGTTCGTCAGGCTTCTGATGCAATTGGGTTACTTGCCCTCCATCGTCCCCTCGGGAGGGGATACGCTTCCAGGCTCGTAAGCAGATGTTATTAATTTGCTCATACACCACTGGGTTATAGTCTGTCTGATTAGAAGTATACGGCCCATAACCCATCAACATATCAAGGTTCCAGTCGGGCTCATGCAGGATGGTGGCATTCCTGTGAGCCTGCTCTTGGGCAGCGTCATGAGCTAGGGACTTCCAATCTAAATACTGTCCATTAGACAGGCAAGTGCGGGCCAAGTGCTGCCAATCACTAGGCGTTAAAGCCATATTTTGCAAAGTGCCCAAAAGACCAACAACATAGGGGGAGTTCGGACCATATTCTTTAACTCCTTTGGCTAGATTTTTGATATATTTGAAATCAAGGGGTTCATGAACTCTGTCGCCGTCATCATCCAGAAAAACAGGAAATAGCTGCTTAGAGAAGGAGCGCCCGCCAGGGGGCGGGTGCGAGGGGTTATAGGGCGGCGGGGCCGTGGGCTGTCCTGTGGACAGCCCACCCAGGCGATGGGATAACGCCTTAATCTGAGGGTCGGGAGACTTTTCTGGCCCGACCCCTAGTCCCCCGCACGCGCCCAGAGTCTCCTCTTCGTCGGAGTCGCTGCTTTCGCTTTCACTCCCTAGCTGCTCTCGGCAAGTGCTTCCCTGCTGTGACCTCTCTTCTTTAACCTTTTCTAGTATGTCTGCGCCCCGGACTAGTATTCTCTCAACCACCTCAGACTCGTCGTGCAAACAAGTCAGGATTGAGACCCAGATACCCATAACTCCTGGGGGCAGGCCTCCTTGGGTATCCGCTCTGGTTAGATCTCCACCCAATTTATTCCAGGCGCTCAGCGTTAAATGACCCGAGACCAGGAACCAGGGGGCCACTTCCTCCACTGCTGAGAGGAAAGTTTTAAGGGTCCCCTGTTTAATCTGAATGCCCCTACATTTTAATAGTTCCTTTAAAGGCACAAACAGCCTCTGGCTGCTTGGGTGATTCCCCATTATCTTCCCGGTAAATACCGCTCCCCATTATCTTCCCGGTAAATACCGCTCCAGTAAATACTGACCCAGGTAAATACCTGCTCACCCGTCCAGGCGTCCCCGCGGTGAGGGTTGCAGTCCTATCCCCTTCAGGTCCCTGTCCGGGCGCCAAATGTCGCTGCCTGCGACCCCCGGAACCCGCCCGGGGCCCCAAGCAGGAGACACCGAATGCAGGGAGACAAGAGAGGAACAACAACAACTTTATTTTTCTGGGCTTCGGCTTATATACCGAGCCATGTCCAATAGGCATTCAGTTTGGCATGGGGTGAGGGCGGCTTTCTCTTCTAACTGGCTGCAATCATCAGGCCATCATGGGCGTCACACAGGGGCTGACGTGGGGAGGCGGGTTTACTCAGGGCGCGGTCGGGTGTCTCGGCGCCATCTTCAAGGCGCGGCTGCGATGTGGGCTTCCCACAAAGCAGTGAAAAAGTAGTTACTTTTTTTTCAAATTGTTCTTTAAATGAAAGTTTACAGGGCAAATTAGTTTCTCGTTAAACAACTAATACACAAGTTGCTTTGTGATGTTCGTTGCCAGTCCCAGGATATGTCAACACTCTCCTCTTCTCCATCCTGAGCTCCTCATCATCATTCATCCAGTTTTCCTGTCCCTTCCTGTCTTCCCTTTGCTTTGGGGCCAGCGTACCCATTAGTCTCATATACATAATTGAACTACTAAGCACATTCTTCTCATTTGTTATTTTTAGCCCTATACAACTGTCTAACCTTTGGCTGAAGGGTGGATGAACCTCAGGAGTGACTTAGTAGTGAGCTAAAAGGGTGTCTGGGGCCATCCTATCTTACAGGTTTCTGGTGAGTCTCTGTCAGACCAGCAAGCCTGGTCTTTTTTGTGAGTGTGTGTGTGGATTTGAATTTTGTTGTTTATTTTTCTTCTCTTCGTACTGGGGCCCTCTCTTATGATCCTTGCCTAAGCAGTTGGTGATGGACTCAGACTGGTGTAGGCTATGGTAGGTGGGTCCATTAGTCCTGTGGACTAGTCTTTCCCTGTGTCTTTGGTTTTCATGTTTCTCTCTTGCTCCAGACTGGGTGGGCCCAGTGGAACATCTTAGATGGCTGCTCACAAGCTTTTAAGACCTCAGACACTATATGCCAGAGCAGAACGTAGAACAGTTTTTTATGAACTGCATTATGCCAATTCGGCTAAATGTTCCCTGACCATAGTTCCAAGCCCTCGGTCATTGCTGCTATTTTTCTGCTTGGAAGACACCCAGAGTCACAGGCACCAAGCCCTTTATTGCCTCCGTCCTCAGGCTTGTGGCTGAGAGGGGAAGGGAGACACAGAAAGACGGACAAAGGGGTAAGCTTCCTTAGGTAAGACTGAGAAAGAAGAACTGCTGCCTGAATTTACACTGAAAACCTGCAACAAGCCTGCAGGCTGAGAGCTACAGAGATCAGTGCTCTGTTTTGTATCTGTTTGATACCCTCCAGGTGCTTTCGGTTGGTTGGTCTCAGTTTCCTAGAATCAGCAGAAAAGCTGTGTGGGCCCTGCAGGCCCCAATGGGGGGCCTACAAAGGCCTCCTCCGGATTTGTTTGGAGCCTCAGACAAACGTTATCTGCCCTGACTGTGCTAAGAAAAGTAGTACCTGCCTCTTCTGGGACACGATGGAGTCAGAGCACTATCCCAAGGCCTAGGAGGGCACAGCAAGAACCTGGCCAGGAACAGTAAAGAGGCAGTGTTTTCAAGGAACAGAAGAGGCCTCAGCGGCTGGAGGAGAGTGAGCAGGAGGAGAAGGGTAATTGGGTCAGAAAGGTTGGCAGGGGCCCTAGGATGAAGGCACTTGAAGCCAAGCTATGAGGTAAAAGGTTTCAGCTAAGCAGAGTGTACCGAAGATCTTCTTTAGGTTTTGAAAAGGCTCTGTCTGGAAAAGGGGCCAATGTCTGTGAAAGAAGCCCTGGCTGTGGGTGACCTGAAAGTGAACCTGGAGGGGAGGTGGGGAGAGAAGTGGAGTGCCAGTGACCCCTGGTCATCCCACGGAAAGGGGCAATCACTCCCCAAGCAGCCCCTACAGTCACCTCCCCGTCCCCAAACCACCCTCCACTGGCGCCTCCACGGAAATTAGGCCTTTAGCCTCAAAGAGGCCATCTAGGTTTTTGTTCTTATTTGTCTGTCTTCATTGCTTAGAGTGAGGCTGAGTTAGTCTCAGGAGAGGCCTGCTGGTCTTCTGGGAAACTCACATGACTGAAAAGGGTTGAAACAATGTCCTATTTAATGAGAATTCCAGCCTGACTGGCTATGGGAGACCTGGCGGCTTCTGATCAGTCTTCAGCTGCTCCAGCTAGATTCTAAAAGTTTCAAATCAAATAATGTCCTGGGCTCTGGAATGCCTATAGGGCCTACAAATAGACCTGGAGCTACTCCCTCCCTGCACACATCTTACCAGGGACCAGAGTGCCTGGTGGTGTGAGGGGTGCCTGATAGACCCGGGAAGGGGGGCTGCTGCTTCCAGGATGTGATCACGCTTTCCTGCTTGGTAGGGGCTCTGCTTCTTCTCCTGACTACACAAGTGTGCACTGATCGCTTATTTTTTAAACAATTGATTAACGCATTTAAAAAGATTGGTCCCCATCCTCCAGGACGTGATCTATCACTATTTTTAATGAAAAGAATAAGAATAAACATAGAGACCATTGTTTTAGTCAGCAGGTGCCTGCTCTAACACCGCAAGGTGGAGGGCTTTAGCAAAGAAAAGTTTACTCTTACACAGTCCGGTAGGCTGCAAGTCCAAATTCAGGATGTCCGCTCCAGGGGAAGGCTTTTTCCCTTGTCAGCTCTGGAGGAAAGTCCTTGTGTTGCATCAGTGTTTGTTCACAGAGCACCTTGGTGCAAGAACCTCAGGTCTGAGGGACTCACGCTACACCTGGGGCTGCTTTGTGGATGGTCTGAGGTTCCCAACTCTCTGCTTGCTTCCCTTCCCTTTTATCCCTTGTAGGATAAAAAAGATGAAGGGTGGTGCAAGCTACACCTCAGGGAAACTCCTTTTACAGTGGAGTAGAGGGGTGATCTTATGAATTCTATGTGTTACGGATTCAGAGTCGCACGCTAATCCTCTCTAACATAATCCACTCTGGTAACCACAGGCAGAGATTAGGATTTACAGCATCAGAAAATCACAAAGTGGAGGGCAATTGCAGAATACAGGGACTCCCAGCCCGGCCAAATTGCTACGTATATTTTGGGGGGGACACAATTCAATCCATAACAACCGTCTTAAGGAATTTAAAGTAGCAAGATTTTAAAACTTCAATGCATTTTTAATTTCGAAAGCAATACGTAGCACGGTGAACACAACTCATTTGAAAAGGGAAAGATTTTTTAGTTAATCCCCACAAGCCATTCCTGTTCTGTCTCCCAGATGTGCCCATTGTTCGTGGATGCTGGAGTGTCCTCGCTGTTGGTTCTGTGCGCATGCGCACTTTGACTATCGTTGCACAGAATCAGGCTGTCCCTACACTGCCGCTGACTCACGGTTTGGACACCTCTTAAACCCAGTAGATTCCAACTCATGGTGACCCCGTGTGCATCTGAGTAGAACTGTGATCCAGAGAGCTTTCAGTGGCTGGATTTTTGGAGTAAATTGCCAAGTCTTTCTTCCATGGTGCCTCCAGATGGACGTGAACTTGCAACAGTTTGGTGAGCAGTCGAGCTTGGTTAATTGATTGAAACACCCAGAGACAGCAACTGGTTTTTTTCCCTTGCTAATATCATAGCTGTTTTTTCAGTTTCAGTAGAGACACAGACATCCCATTCTGCCAAGGGTTGTATTTCAGGATTTCTCGTAATTGAACCAGTTCTGCTGGTGAACATTTTAGTGCTTCCAGATTTTTGTTCTATAAACAAGGCTGCATTGCATATCTCTATATGCATATCTTTACATAGTTATGAAAATATCTGTTGGATAGATTCTCAGAAAAGGGATTTCTGGATCAAAGGGCACGGGTGTCAAAACTATTGATAGATACTGCAAATAAAAACGCACTGCCATCGAGTTGATTCCAACGCATAAAAAGCTGCATCAATTTATACTCCTGCCAGTGGGGCTGCCTACCTGCCTCTCCTGCCTGCCTCCCCTGCCTGCCTGCCTCCCCTGCCTGCCTGCCTCCCCTGCCTGCCTGCCTCACTTGCCTACCTGTCTGCCCGCTTCCATTGCCTGCCTCCTTACACCTAACAAACAAGCAAAAACTTTAATTTTTCCATAGTAACATAACAGGAAAAAGATTAAATGTATCCTACAGTTTCACACAGGTTGGTGATTCAGTTAGCTCTCCAACATCCTAACTACTAGATTTTTTTTTATCATTTTATTTTAAATCATATCACTGTACTACACCAGTATTGGGTGTGTTTATAAGACATGCAGTCTTGAAATGTTTGTGTCTTATGTGTGTTTCCTGCCTTGTCAATAAAAATTAACAAATACGTTTTACTTTCTAAGCCAGCCAAGTGCTGTTGAGTCGGATCCGACTCATGGCGACCCTAAAGAAATGTGAATTAATCGAAGCCAATTGGTACAACTGGTGTTTTGCTAAGAGAGCCCTCTGCACCCCACATTGGTGAGTGGCATCTCAGGTCTTAAAAACTGCCAAGCTGCCATCTGAGGGTACAGCAAATGGTCCCAACTCAGCAGGAATGGGTGATCACCAAGGACCAAAACAACATGGGGAAAAGAGAACCCAGAAGACAGAGTGACCCACGTGAGTGGATGACTACATCGACTTGTAACCGAAAGAACCAGATGGTGCCTGGCCACCACCAGAAAGAGCTGTGATGGAGCTCACAAAGTTGAGTCTCACTGGCAACACAAGAATAAAAAGGGGTGTACCCCGAAATCTCCGCTGAAAGACTGCAATTGGTGGTCCAGGAGCCTCGGAGTTCCCCTGGGAGCATGGCCCTTGGCCCTGATGCCCTTGTCCATAAATCATAATGGAGGTCGACTCTTTGGACAGGAATGGATTGGACTTGGTGAGACAGAATGACCGTATCATGGGTGCACTTTATGGTTCTATGCATCTATACGATGTCATCCTGCTGACCTCTTACTAGAGGATGGGGAGTGAGTGGAGAGAAGGGGATGGGAGATTGCTGAGAGGATAACACATGTATGGAGCAGAGAGGAAGAGTGTGCTGTCACTGGGCAGGGAGAGCAGTGGGAGCTGCGTATAGGTGGGCGTGCAAATTTATATGGGAATGTACATTTTCATTCAATCATAATAAAGAAAACGTGAATTATAGGATATAGTCTACTTTTTTTTTCTCCCTTGTTAAGTTATTATGGAAAAAATAAAGCTTTACTTGTCTGGGTTTAATTTTGCACTTGGCTGTAATGACATTTTCTTTATATTATGATTTCCCTGCATTTAGGGTTGCTATGGATTGACATCAACTTGACTGTAATGGGTTGATTTTGTTTTTGCCTTTTTTTTTAATTTAATTTTGACTGAGTAATACATTTGCCTGTTTCATAATCCAGAAAGCACGATCCAATGCACCATAAAAAGTCTCTTTTCATGGGCCCTCATCTCCAGCTCCTGCCACCGTGTCTGTCCCCTGAGATCCTGTTATTCTTTTTAAAATTTATTTTATTTTTGTTGCTGTTGTATTTCATTTCTTATGCAGTCTTCTAGAATTTCTTTAGCCGCATACAAGACAATACGATTATAAGTCCCTAACCTCCCACCCTGCTGTTTACACAGGAGGCAGCCCACTATATACCATCTGTTGTCTTTTTTTCAGTGATAGGTTAAACTTTGGAGATTTTTCCTCATTTGGTAGATGAGGATCTTTCTCATTCTTTTTCACTTTCACTGTCTTAATTTATCTAATGTTGCTATAACAGAAATACCACAAGTGGATGACTTTAATGAACAGAAACTTGTTCTTTCACAGTCTAGGAGACAAGAAGTCTGAATTTGGAGTGTGAAAGGCTTTCTCTCCCAGTTTCCCTTTGCATCCTAGGGGACCCTTGGGTTGCACAAACTGTTAAGCACTCGGTCACTAATAGAAAGGCTGGCAGTGCCAGTCTACCTAGTTTGCCTCAGGAAAAGGCTGAGAGAGCTACCCCAAGGAGCAGTTCTACTCTGAGCATATGACGTCACCATCAATCATAATCAACTCGATGGAAACAGGTTTTGTTTGGCTTTGGGTTTTGGTTTCTTAACAGAAGAGTTGACAGGAAGCCCCGTGGTACAGAGGTTAAGCACTTGGCTGCTAACCCAAAGGTCAGTGGTTCAAACTCATTGACTACTCCAGGGAAGAAAGATGTGGTCTCTGCTTCCATGGAGATTATAGCCAAGTGGAAACCTCATGGAGCCCTCTGCTCTGGTACAGGTCACTCAGAGTTGGAAACAGACACCACAGCACTGGATTTGGTTTAAAGAAGAAGGCAGCAAGAATATGGGCACATTAAAGCGGCAAGTCAGAAGACCTGGAGTCTGGAAGAAAGAGAGACTTTGGGGTCAGATGAAAAGACATTTGTAAGGAGTTTTGTAGGGCAGTATCACAGTAGGCGGTTTTCACTCTTTGGGGCCATCCAGCAGCTGAACATTTGTCTGTGTTTTGGTCTCTTGATGAAGCAGAGCCCTTCTGCAACAGAAGCTAAAGATGCCAGAGACTCACTCTCCCAGCGTTCCCTGCAGCGAGGGTGTGGACCGTTAACCCAAGCTCCACCGCGCAGATGTGCTCACCCGGAGTCGGAATCAGCAAGCAGTGCCACGCAGCAGCCAGGACTCTCTAACACCCATTCGGGAGGCAAGGTGGCAGTGGCAGCAGTGGATCCAGTCTCCAGGGTGGCCATTGAAATGGTCCTCACAGAATGAGTGTCACGGTGTGGCACAGGGTAGCCTCCAGTGCCCAGCGTCGGTGGCCATGACATTGAACCAGACCAGCTCTGCAGTGTGATTTGGGGGGATGGTCTTGCCTGCAGGGCCTCCCAGCTGTGAACTGGGCAGAGATTCTGCAAACACCCCATTATCGTCTCACAGAAAACTGTGATCGCTGTCGCTTACAACCAAGAATCCTGAAGGAGACACATACGTATGTGCTGTGCACACCTCTTCTTTGGACCCTCAAAAGACCATCAATAAAGACCTAGACTGTTTTCAAAAGTGAAGTCTAAGATTAGCATTTCTTTTGAATATGACACGGTGCTAAGGCAACAACATGAAAGCCCGATATTTTGGAGGGGTTACATTTTTAGACGTTATAAATACTGAGATGTTTATTCACTAACCTGCTCACAGGAGGAGCTCCTGAGAAATGAGACTGACGTGCAGAGGAAGACTCTTCTTTCTTATTTTATATTCTTCTAAACTGTTTGAATCTTTTTTATTATCCATCATCATATTATTTTTTAATGTTTTTCAAGTTTAAAATAATTATCTTTTTAAAAAAAAAGAAAGAAACGTGATACATCTACAAATATATTAAACCCAAGAGTCTGCCTGACAGAAAAGATAAAATAAAATGTGCCTTCTGGTGAAAGCTAAGCCTTTTTGAGAAGCAGGTGGTGAGATGATTGCTAGTCTTCTCGAAGCCTCAGAGAATCTTAATTTGGTGGTGTATAAGGCGTGCATACATTTTTTAAAGCTTTTTTTATTTGGCTTCTCTTGACGTTGCTTTGGAAACCCTGGTGGCGTAGTGGTTAAGTACTACGGCTGCTAACCCAAAGGTTGGCAGTTTGTATTCATCAGATGCCCCTTGGAAGTCTGCTGGGCTGCCAGTCAGGACTGACTTGACCGCAGAGGGTTTGGGGTGTGGCTTTATATGGCTTATGTGATAAATAATCAGTCTAACAATTGAGTCAGATGCGACTTGATGGCACTTGGCTAACAATCTCAAACAATGAAAAATATAGCTTTGCTCTTAAGCAAACCTAGGACAAAAGCAGGGACGGGGATAGGGACAGAAGAAAGGGTCCTGAGTAACAGGAAAAGCAGGAGATAGAATCCAAGTAGAAGACCAGCTGTTTCGGAGTCAAAAATGAGGGAGGGAGGGAGGCTGGATGACATCCTGAAATGATTACCCTGAGATAATCTTTAAACCTTAACCCCAGACTGTCCCCCAGCAATAGTTTAGCCTCATCAGTAAAGAATGTCTGCCCTGATGCCCTGAGCACCTGCTCTTCTAAAGAACTATCTTTATGGGATCAAATTGACAAGAGCTCCTCAAAAGGTGAGATTAACAACTTGTAGAGCAGTGAGTTTATGAGAAGGGAGCAATTGAGAAAAGCAGGGTGAGGAAGGTTGCGCAACTTGAAGAATGTAACCACGGTCATTGGGGTGGAAATGCAGACATTGCTGAAGGCTGTGTGTTCTGCTGGGCATGTTTTCAACAACAAGGACAAAAACAATTATTTTTTTAATGAAAAGAGTTTTGTTTTAAATAAATGTGATCTACCTGTTGCCACTGAGTCTGTTCTGACTAATGGCAACCACATGTGTTACAGAGCAGGACTGATTCCTCGGCTGTCACCTTTTATGAAAGCAGACCACTGGGCTCTTCTTTCATAGCATTACTAAAAAAAAAAAAACCCACTGCTGATGAGCCAATTCCAACACATTGCAACCATCTAGGACAGAACAGAACTGCTCTGTAAAGTTTCCAAGGCACACCTGGTGAATTTGAACTACCAACCTTTTGGTTAGCAGCTACAGCACTTAACCACTACACCACCATGGTTTCCATGGCACTACTTGGCAGGTCCAAATCACAACCTTTAAGTCAGCAGCTGAATATAAACCTCTCATGTCACCCAGGGACTGGGTATTTTCACTCAATGGAAAAATGCTTAGCAATAGAATAGCAGAAGTGGGGAAACACACTTATACACAGTAACGTGGGCATTATGTTGAGTGAAAGAAGCCGGACACAAAACAATACCTACTACACAATTCTAGAGTAGGTACAAATCTTTTCTAGATTCTAGAAAAGACAAAACTGTGGTTAATATAAAGCAAGAGGAAGAGATTGACAGCAAAGGAGCAAGAGGGAATTTTTTGAGGTGGGAGACATTCGTTCTCACTTGGATTATGCTGGGCTTCGTACTGGTGTATGCTTTTGCCAAACTCCTCACGTTGTATGAAGGTCTGACAGTGAAGTTCATGAACTCATCCTAGAAAAAGTGCTACGTACCCCATTGCTGAATATCACTACAGTCACCTTCGAATTACTCCCCTTGGGAAGTTATGCACCAATGCCAGCACCTGGTCCACCCTTCAAAGCAATTTTGGAACTCTTTTTTCTGCAATGGCCATCAGAGCTGTCATCATATTACCTTTAGTGTCCTGAATGTCATCCAAATGTCTTCCTCTCAGTATTTCCTTTATCTTCAGGTAAAGGAAAAAGTCATTGGGGACCACATCAGGTGAGTAGGGAGAGTGTTCCAGTACAGTTATTCATTTACTGGCTAAAACTCACCCACAGACAACTAGGCAATTAAGTTCACAAACTTGCCACGTCACTACCATGTGCAATGGCCATTCCAGAAAGTGTTCCAAAATTGCTGTGAAGGGTAGACTAGGCACTGGCATCGGTGCGTAGCGTCCCAAGGGCAGTACTTCAAAGGTGACAATCGCGATATTCAGCAGTGGGGTATATAGCACTTAGAATAATTAAGTTCTCAGACTTAATTGTTGGACCTCATGTATTTCAGATGGTCTGTTTTATTGTATGCGAAGTGTACTTCAATAAAGCTTGTTTTTTTTTCTTTTTAATAGAGGAAAGACTGAGAGATAAGCTGTTGTGCTGGTCTACCCTGGCTCCTGTGTTTACGCTTGGTGATATTTATGAATGGATGATGTAAGGGCATGAACATCATTTTCCAGCAGTTTTAGGTCACTATGAGACTGAACCAAAGTTTTCTAGTGTCAGAGAGAAGAGAAAACAGAGACCCTGTCAATCTGTCCTCCTCCTCTGCATGAGTACCAAAGGAGAACAGCTGTGGTGACCAGGAGCCCTGGTTCTCCTCTCCCTGCCTTCTTCATAGGTCCAGGACAAGCTCAGGAGAGGAGGTGGCAACGTGTCCCCATCACCACTCCAAGTGTAGCCCAGATGACATTGGGCATCTTCGTCAGGAAAGCACCACGGGTGTGGGCTTCCTGGTGGTTCCATTTTACTTTCGGGATTTGATGTTTAGCCCACATTGGAAACTAATGAGCAACACCATGAAACACATACTCAAGGCAGCAATACCTGTGACAGCAGCTGACGGGTCTGCATGCTGGTCTCCCAGGGCAGCCGACCAATGTTTGTGCCCTGTGGACTAACAGCCAGCGAGCAGCAGAGTCCTGGGGCTGTGGCCTGACCCACCCTGGGAGCAGTGAGAGGTGCCAAGGGGCCCCTGGCTCTTATCTGCCACACTCTGTCTTCACTCTAGGTCAGGCGTGCTGAGTCCCATCCTTGATCATTGTCCCGGGGTGAAAGTCAGGCCAGCCCAGAGTAACTGTCCTAGTTCCTGACTATCAAAAGGCAAGAACGGTAAGGCTGGAGGGAGAGGAACACCTCACCCTGATTGTAAAACAGAGGAGCGGTCCAGAGAGAAAGGTCACAGGAATCTCCCACATCAGCAGCCCCCACAGCTCAGGGTAGATTTATATAGGAGGACTGCCAATTAAGTTCATGGACTCATCCTAGAAAGAGTGCTGCATACTTTGTTGCTGAATATCACTGGTCACCTTCAAAACACTCCCCTTAGGAAGCTGTGCACTGATGCCAGTGCCCAGTCCACCCTTCAAAGAAATTTTGGAACTATTTTTCTGGAGTGGCCATCAGAGCTGTTCTCATATTACCCTTCATGTCCTGAATGTCATCCCAATTTCTTCCTTTCAACATTTCCTTTATCTTCAGGTAAAGAAAAATTTCAGTGGAGGCCAGATCAGGAGAGTAGGGAGGGTATTCCAATACAGTTTTTTGTTTACTGGCTAAAAACTCCCTCACAGACAACTAGACACAAGTTCATAAACTTGCCACCATGCACAACAGCCGTTCCAGAAAGAATTCTAAAACTGCTTTGAAGGATAGACTAGGTGCTGGTGTCAGTGCAAAGCTTCCCAAGGGAAGTACTTCAAAGGTGACCATAGTTACCTTCAGCAATGATGTATATAGCACTTAGAACAATTAGGTTCAAAGACTTAGCTGTTGGACCTCGTAGCTCCCATTGGAAGGGGGCTGCAGGCTGCAGGCAAACAAATGTTTTATCCAGGGATTTTAAGACTGAAAGGGCTTGTAGATGACAAGATTCTTGGAAGCTTCAAAGAGAAGTATCAACAGCTAGGTGAAGAGAAAATCAACAAAAATAGTTCTCCGCAATAACCACAGTGACGTGGTGAGTGGCACGTCCAGACCTGACACAGCTGTCACTCATAGTCCTCCCCTCATCCCCTCTGTGTCAGCTATGCCCACTGTTCCCTGCTTAGAGTTGTCCACAGAGCTAAGAGCTCGTGAGTTGTCAGTACTTGCTTTTATTGTAATCAACTTTTCATTAGAAAAAGCACTTAAATTGATGTCTCGTTTTCAACCTTCTCTCATCTGGCTACACCCAGGGATAACCAGCCTGCAGGACCTGACAGCTGTACCCAAGACCAACACGGGGTCCAGGAGCAGGTGGAGACCCTACCACGAGGGATGAACATAAATAGCACACTGCCAGGGCAGAACCACCTTATCTTGTGTAGACGCAAGTGGTTATCACTGCCAATATCACTATTATTATCATTATTTTTAGGCGGTCTTGTGTCAGATCCGACTCGACGGCACTTGGCTTGGCTTGGCTGTCTTCCTACGGCATGGGCACTTTAAGCCTCTTTGGAAGAGGCAAGTCTCATGAAGATGCTGTGTACAGATGAATCACCCATGTGAAAGGAGTGGAAAAGTGGGCAAGTGAGTCGTCAGGGACCCATGGAATCTGTCCACCGGGCAGCTTGTCAAGTTGTCAGAGCCACCAGCCACGGAAGGCCACAGCTGAAGCTGCTCTGGTGCTCAAAGACACTGGTCTCCTCCTGTCACCCGCAGGAGTCTCAGGCTGCAGAGGGAGTCGAGGCGTAAGGGGAGAAACACCGAGGAGGAGAGGGGAGGCACGGCATCCTGCCCCTGCTCTGCTCAGGAACACCTGTAGCATTCTCAGCATCTCTGTTTCCATCTGTCAAAGGCAGAAGCACCGGTGGGTCCATGGTACACTTCTCCCTCCCATGCTGCAAAGTCTAGCCCAGCTCCCAGCTGGCTCACCTCATTTGAAGCCACCACAAGCCACCACCCACCTGTTAGCAGAGGTTTGTGTGTTACTATGATGCCAAACAGGTTTCCATGGAGCTCCTGGGTAAGCTGGACTAGGAAGAAAGGCCTGGCAATCTGCTCCCAAAAATCAGCCAATGAACGCTCTGTATTACAACAGATCTGCAATGGATCATGGGAACCATACAGCACTAGTGTTTCCTTCTGTTGTGCGTGGGGTCGCCATGAATTAGTGGCTGGCCTGACAGCAACTGACAACAAAGAGGGGAGGGAAAAGGGGACAGGGAATAAGCCCTGAGCCCTTGGTAGGATTTAGAGCTAGCGGCTCATGAACACCGGAAGTGTGGCTTGTCTGAATTGAGATATGCTGTAGGTGTGAAACACACACTAGATTTCAAAGACTCAATGTCAAAAAGGAATTTAAGATCTCTCAATAACTCTTTGTATTGATTACATGTTAAAATAAAAATATATTTTACATATTGGGCTAAATCAAATTTATTGTTAAGGTTAATTTTACCTTTTTATTAGAGTTTTTAAAATGCTGCTACTAGAATAACTAGAACTGTATATGGGCTCTGGTTGTATTTCTTTTGAACAGTGTAGTTAGAAAATCAAGAAGTCACAGAAAAGAGCTACTTGAGTGACCAAAACTGTCACAGTCTATTTCTTCTTCTCCCTGTATCTCAGAGAATGCGGTACATGTAAGAGGCTTCCATAAATGCCTGTCAAACACAGAGGTCTTGGGATGTTTCAAATGAAAGGTAAGCTAATCTAACCATATCCTACCTCCCCAACCCATGGATGATCAAGAAACCAAGACCTGAAGGAGATTAAAGGATATTTCCTGACAGTCAACCAACAAGATAAGCCCTTCCCCGGTTTGGAGATTACTCTGTCCCAGCAGCCAATGCCAAGTGTCTTTTAAGAACTAGCTTTACAAAAGAGAATGAAGAACACCAAAAGAAATAAAGAAAATATGACCCCGGGAGACAGAAAGGGCCACTAGACAGAGACCCCTTCAGCCCGAAAACAGAAGAACTAGATGGTGCCCGGCTACCAGCAGTGATTGCCCTGAGAGGGAACACAACAGAGAGTCGCGGATAGAGTGGGGGACAGATGGGATGCAGAACTTGAAATCTAGTACAAAGACTAGACTTGATGGTCTGGCTGAGGCTGAAGGAACCCCAGAAGACACGGCCCCCTGACTCTGTTAGCTCAGAACTAAAACCATTCCCAAAGATGACTCTGCATGCAAGGATTCACCCGGATGATGAGACATCAAACAATACTGGTGAAGAGGGTGCTTCTTGGCTCAGGTAGACACACGAGACTAAACGGGCAACTTCTGTCTGGAGGTGAGAAAAGAAGGTACAAGGGGACACGGGCTGGCTGAATGGACATGAGAAACACAGAGTGGGCATGAAGACTGTACTGTCACATTGTGGAGAGAACAGCTAGGGTCACATAACAACATGAGTTTTTGTATGAGAAACTGATGAATTATAAACTTTCACTTAAAACATAATAAGCTTAGTTAGCTTTATTAACACTGCTTTTCCTTCTGTCACAGATTCTCCCTTTCGGACTCTGCCCAATTCTTCTACCTCACCTAATACTAAAGGAACTCTGACTCCCCCACCCATACAAAAACCCTACAGCCAGCACAGGCCAGTTACGGTGGCCCTAGACAGGGCTGGGGGCTGGTCTCAGCATGATCCAGTGACCTGGCAGGTGTCCCTCTCTCTTGGTGTCAGCTGGCTCTGCTCTAGTGGGCCTGTTCACCTCTTTACCTGTGTGTACTTTGGGACGAAGGCCCACTGAGGGAAGGGACATACTTATAAGTATCTTGTGGGTGAACTGTCTGTCACAAACTTGTGAGGCTTATACTGCTAACTATTAATGGATAAGAAGAATGAGCAAATGTTTGGGGCACAAAATCCTCATTGGGCTGGTCAGCCTTCAACAGCAGTAGCTACCATTTGTGGGCATCTAGGGGTCTAAGATCAAACACTGGAAGTTTACAGATGGGAAGACTGAGACCACAAAGGAGCAGGACTGCCGACCCTTAGAGACAGCAATTTGTACCTGCTTAGTATAGTACGGAAACCTGTAAGGTTGCTGTGAGTCACAATTAACTCGATGCCAATCAGGTCTGGTTTGGTTTGGTTTAGTACAGTACACCACTTTGTCTTGACAGTTTCAAATAACATTCTTTTCTAATCACAAAACCAGTATCTTTTAGATACATTTTTAAATACACAGCAAAAATAGTACATAATTCAACTGTTTGGTATCTTAACAGTCTTTGTTATGGATTGAATTGTGTCCCCCCAGAAATACGTATAGCAATTTGGCTGGGCCATGATTCCAAGTATTGTGTGATGTTCTTCTATGTTGCAAACCTGCCTCTATGATGTTAATGAGGGATAGTGTGCAGTGGTCCTGCCAGTGAGGCAGGACTCAAACCTAAGATTGTACTATGCCTGAAGGCAATCTCCTGGGCTAAAAAGGAAAAGGAAGCTAGCAGAGAGTTGGGATATCATAACCACCAAGAAGCGGCGCCAGGAGCAGAGCACGTCCTTTGGAAAAGACCCAGGGTCCCTGTACCTTGGAAGCTTCCAGTCCGAGGGAAGATGGATGACAAATAACTTTCCTTCAGAGCCAACAAAGAAAGCCTTCTCCTGGAACTCGCACTGTGATTTTGGACTTTTAGCCTGATTCCCTATGAGAAAATAAGTTTCTTTTTGTCAAAGCCACCTGCTTTGGTGGTATTTCTGTTATGACAGCACTAGGTAACTGAGGCAGTCCTTTATCTTCTCATGTGACATACGTGTATTTGTTTTCTTTTACAAAAATGTGGTGTTGTGGTTAGTTGCTGTTGAGTTGATTCCAACTCCTGGTGACTCCCTGTGTGCAGAGCAGAGTTTTCAAGGCTGGGACCCTTTAGGAATAGATAGCCAGGCCTGTCTTCCAAGGCACCCGTAGGGAGGTTGGAACCACTAATCTTTCAACAAGTAGTTGAGCACTTAAGCATGTGTGCCACCCAGATGTGACACTAGTATAGCATTCTGTAACTTGTATCTTTTTCCTCTGAATACATAATAAACATCTTTCTAATCAAATATCTTCATAAACTACTGTCTCATGATTGTTAATGACTGCGTGTATTCCACTGAACAGATATTAAACAGACTGTCAATTATTGGACATTACTGTTTTTTCTAGTTTCATAACAATGTTACAAAGAGAATTCTTGTAGATTTTTGTGCACACTTTATGATCATTTCCTCTTAAAATTCTTTTCATACTATTAACACTTGGTTCCCCTAAATGTTGTTCTTTGACCCTCTTCATCAATGGATGAGAGTATTCACTTCCTCACCCCTCTGTAATGCAGAAGGGGTTGAACAGTTTGTCATCTTTGCCAGTTTTATAGGTAAACACAAACCTTAAACTTGCATTTCTCTGCTTACTGCTAAAAGGGAACATTGTTCACATGCTGATTGATGGGTTTATTTTTAATAGTCATGTGTCTCCTTTGTTCACTTTTTATTGTAGTGTTTACCTTTTGTTAATTATTTCTAAGAACTCTTTGTATATTAATAATTTTAATCCTTTGTCACATGTTATATAGCTCTTGATGGTTTTTATATTGTCTTCATGGTGGGTTTTTTTTATGATTACATAGTTAAGTCTTATATTAGCATTCCCTTGTTTCTGCTTTCTGTAGCTAAAAAAGTCTTTCTGCATCTATAGGATGCCATTCTACTGGCCTCTTACTAGAGGTGAGTGGAGAGGGTGGAGAGGAGAAGACATGAGATTGTTAACAGGTTATGACATGTACAGAACAGAAAGGACAAGAGTGCTGTCAGCAGGCAAGGAGAGCAGAGGGTGCTGCAGATAGGCAGGCATGCAGATTTAAATTGGACTGTATGCTTTCACTTATCACAATTAAAAAAAAAAAAGACTTTGCACCATAAGGACAAAAATTTGTGCTTTGTTCTAAACATTCTGCTTTTTGTGGTTAAAAGTCTTTCTACCACAAGGATAAAAATTTATCTGTGCTTTCTTCTAAACATTTTTTGTTCTACTTATTAAAATTTATATTTTCCATCCATCTTGAAATTATTTGGCTGTGGTGTGATTTGGACTCTAATCTGATTTGTCTTTCCCAAATAGTTAGTCAAAGCATTCATCCTCGAGTTTTTCGATAGTGGTACTATTGACGTTTGGGGCTGGATAACCTTTGATGGCAGAGGCTGTGCTCACATAGAAAGATGTTTAGCAGCATACAGGACCCCCTTCTACTCTATTTAAACATCTTGTGGTGAGCAGCATACCCCCAGCCAGGATGATCTCAACTATCTCCAGGCATTGCCAAGTGGAAGCAAAGTCACCCATGATTGAGAACCATTGGTTTATCTACTCCCCACTGATTTGAAATACCACTTTGACCATGCAATAAATTCTCCAATATCATAAACACTGGGTTCTGTTCCAGGATGTTCTATGCAATTCCAATGATTTGATCTCTACTCTTGGATTAGCAGTACCAAAGTGTTTTCATTATTGCAGTTTTATATTAACTTTTAAATCCATTTATGCTCTTGCCCTCTCTGTCTTGTTCTTTTTAAGCCTTCAAAGACTGTTCTTGTTAGGTGCCGCTGAGTTGATTTCAACTTAGAGCAACCCCATGTGACAGAGTAGAACTGCCTCCAAAGGTCTCTGGGGCTGGAATCTTTCTGGGAGCTGATTGCCATATCTTACTCCCCTGGAGCTGCTGGGTGGATATGAAGTCAGTCTCTCAGTTAGCATGAGTCTGATCTGACTCGACAGCACTTGGCTTGGCTTGGCTCTCAGTTAGCAGCCAAGAGCTCAACCATTGCTCCACCAGGCCTCCTTTCAAACAGGATACTTACTCTTACTGACTACTCAGGTGGGAAAAGAGCAAGAGACCCAGGTTGAAACCAGGGGAAGGGAGTTCCCGTCTTCGGTGTCAAAGTGTTCCAGGCCAGGTGGGGCGGACACACTCAGGGCTGGCTGAGACTGATAGGAGGAAAGGCACCTGATAAGAACTGTCAGCCATGCTCCCAGGATCATCTGGTGAGGCCCAGCTTCAAGGAGCTACAGAAAACAGGAACAGGAAGGAAGCATGGTGTTTTAAGCTGCTGTCATTACAAGCTGTGGGTCAAAGAAACACAGGGGGCAGGATGTTATGATTCTTTACAAGACGTCTAGAATTCTGGTGTGCCAGTGAAGAGATGGAATAGCTCTCTAACAGTTAAAGTGGATGAATCTTATTCATGGACATGACTGTTAGATGGGAAACTCCCTCAGCATAGGGATCTGAAGTCCCCTCACCTTAGGGAAGGGAGGTTCCCACTCTGCAAAGGACTAGAGTGATGGACAGGTCACAGCTGCCTCCCCTAAGAGCCTGCACATCCAGCTGTGTATTCTCTGATGGGCCTGAGCCATTGTTCTTGACTTGGGTTTTGTCTCTGGCTGTCAGTCAGCTCATACTGAAGCAGAGACCAGCATACCAATGGCACTGGTTAGGATGGTTTCAGTTGCAGGAAACAGACAACACAACTTCAGTTGGCTTAAGGGAGAAAATAAATGTATAGCTATACATAACAATCAACGCCCTTGGAAACAGCAGTCAAGAAGTCAAAAGACGCATTGCATTGAGAAAATCTGCTGAAAAAGACCTCTTCAAAGTATTCAAAAGTAAGGATGTCACCTTGAAGACTAAAATGTGCCTGACCCAAGCCATGATATTTTCAGTCACATTGTATGCATGCAACAACTGGACCATGAACACAGAAGACAGAAGAAGAATTGCTGCCTTTGAACTGTGGTGCTGGAGAAGAATGTTGAATGTACCATGGACCACCAAAAGAACAAACAGATCTGTTCTGGAAGAACTATAACCAGAGTACAAAGATGGCAAGACTGCATCTTACATACTTTGGATATGTTGTCAGGAAAGATCAGTCCCTGGAGAAGGACATCATGCTTGGTAGAGTGGAGGGTCAGTGAAAAAGATGAAGACCCTCTAGGAAATGGATTGACACAGTGGCCACAACAAGGGGCTTAAGCATAAAAACAATTGTGGATGTGGCGTAAGACCAGGCAGTGTTTCGTTCTGTTGTTCACAGGGTCACTATGAGTCAGAACCGACTTGAGGGCACCTAACAACAACAGTGTAACAGAAAACCCAGGGGAGCTTCATCTAGCAGTTCACTGATGTTACCAAGAACCACTTCTTTCCTTCGCTCTGCTCTGTCTGCCTCACTGCTGGTATTGTCCTTGGGGGATGCCTGGGACCCTTGTGTTTCACTTCCATGAGCAGCAGAAAAGAGGGGTTCTCTTTACCCTGGTATTCTCAGCACCAGCATAAGACTAAAGAAACATAAACATAGGAAATCCATGGGACCTAAATCAGAAACTGGAACCTCAATATCAGGCAAAGCCAGGATCTCATCACATATTCTGGCCAGGCCACCAATGAATGTCATATATAGAGCTCCTTCTAAATGACAGAGGTCTTCTAACAGTATTTGGGTCTGAGAAACAATTGGTAGTTATTAGAGCAAGAAGCACCCTGGTGACTTTAGCTGGCACTTCCAGAGATGCTCTTGGCTGCTCACTGGTGCCAGTAAGGCTGCTCAGAAGGAATCAAGAAGAAAGCATGCTCTAAGCTGGTGCTGGCCCAGCAGCTCTGCAAAGCTTTGTCTGGGAGCAGCTTCATTATCTCTGCACACCATGCTTCTCAGCATCCTGTCCCAGAGGTCCTGCACCATCTGTGCCATCAGGTACATCAGTGGCTCCTACCTATGAACTCTGCTCTGTTTGGCAGAAGTTTCTGCAAGGTGGCATGACAGGAATAGAGGTAGGTGGGTCCCCTCTTTCATCCAGGCTAGGGGTAAGCCCAGGCATAGCCTGATAATGTACCACCATGTCTTAGGTTCCTCCATGGTCAGGGTAAACTGAGCTACCCCAAACCACAGGGTTCACTGGGTACCCCAGCGCTGACTTTCAGTCCAACATTCTACCTTAGTTCATTTATATGGGAGATTTACTCCAGCAAAAAGGCTCAAAAATGAGTAACAGAGATACCACTTACAAAGCCAAAAATAATCTCTTTTTTCTTTCTCCTTCAATCACACCGCACGTATTTTTACTGGCTCGGAAGACCCCAAAAGCACAAGCCACAGGTTTCTTCCTGCAAGAGCTTGTACAACTCTCAACGGTCTTCATTGTCCCTTTGGTGCCCTGATCGGACGGCTGCGTGTTTTTCCAAAGGAGCCGCTGCCAAAGTACACACCAGATGTTGTTCCAAAGCTTCTTAAACAGCTTTCGTAGCACTCACTTCAGGAGGAACAGTCCAGTTGGCAAATAGCCTCCTCAGCTGTGATTTGCAAGTGTTGCTGCCTTACTGGGGGACTGTTTCCTCTGAGCATGAATATCTGGCTTTGGTCCAGTGCGCCTCACTGTTACGATACGTTGCCTAGCGTGCTGGCTATGTGACCTTGGATTGCTTTCCTCACCTCTATAATGCTTGAGTCCTCTCCCCTGTAAGTTACAACTTCTTAATGTATTGTGAGGCTTAAATGCACCAAAGCAAAGTGACTTACATTAACGCTGGTGGTGACTAACATGGCACCATCCCACTCGCTTTCCTGGAAACCCTGGTGGGGTGGTGTTTAAGTGCTGTTCCTGCTAATCAGAAGGCTGCAGTTCAAATCCACCAGCCACTCCTTGGAAACTCTGTGGGGTAGGGGCTAGTTCTACTCTTCCCATGGGGTTGTTACGGGGTTGCTCGATAACCTGCTCTTCCATTTACTTTCAGCCTACTCTATTTAAAACTTACAAGACACAAAAAAATCTAACTTGTATCTATTCCATAATACATATTTAATTACAAACTAAATACACAGTAAAAGCCAAAACGAGAACAGAACACGAACAAACGAACCTAGTGCACTGGACGTCACAGGCAGGTGATTTTTTTAATATACAGTTTGGATAACACGGGTATAGTAAACCCAAAATAATCATATTCAGAGGATTTTAAACTTTAAAATGTATAAAGTATACATATGTTGCAATATTCACGAACAGGAAAAAAAAAATCTCCAGCTTCTGTCTTAGCTATGGTTCTAGTCACCTGTTATTATATAACAAACCATACTAAAATTTAACGGCTTAAATGAGTATTTTATTTTACACCACAATTTGGGAGATCATGAATTCGGGAAGGGCTCAGCTTGGTTGATCCTCTCTGCTTCACATGGCACCAAATGAGTGTCTCAAATGGGGCTGGAGAACCACCTTCCCAGGTGACTTGTGCAGACACAACCACAAGATGGCAAGACGACTTGCGCAGACACAACCAGCAAGCTGGTGCCGGCTGTTGGCTGAGAGCTCAGGCCAGCTGTTGGCTTGCGAGGCTTTGGTTCTTCTCCGTGAATCTGCGTGGACACCCTCACAGCCTGGCAGTCTCAGGAAGACTGTCACTTCTTACATGACAATTCTCCTTCCTCAGACTGAGTGTTCCAAGAGACAGGAAGTGGACGGTGCATTTCTCAGGACCTCAGTCTGGACACGGGCAGTGTCACTTTTGCCAAATTCTACAGATTAAAGCAGATACAGAGACCTTATGGATTTAAGGAGAGGAGTCACAGACCTTACCACTACAAGAAGAGGGTCAAAGAACCGATGGCCACTCTTCAACTGCTACAGTTCTCACCTTCTTAGGTCAGCCTGGCATGCTGGGGCTACAAGCAAACCACTGCTAAGTCTCACATGATGCGCTCCCTTCTGCTCCTCTCTGTGCTTGTATCTTCCCAATTTCTGGTCCTTTACCTGTCTCTCTTACCTGCCAACGGTCATGTCCAGCAAGAGGTTCAGAAGGTCCACTGTGTTTTGATGACTTCAAATTAATCAAGAGCTTTAGAATTTCATCGGTGGGTCTGGGTTAGAATTAATTTTATCAGTTGTTCTCTGTGATCCTGGCCACTGTATTTAACATGTGAACCTCAATTTCTTCACCTAGAAAAAGAAGTCTACCTCATAGGATCATTGGGAAGATAAAGAAATAATGTATATGGCAAAAATTTTCAAGTCTGACAATACCAAGTGTTGGCAAAGACTGTGATGACAGTACAGCCAAAGCCAAGTGCCGTTGAGTTGGTTTAATTTGGAATCCAATTTAGCAGTCTCTGTAAAATTAAAGAGGAACAAATATTAAACCAAACCAAACTCACTACCGTTGATTCCAACTGACAGTGATCCTACAGGTCAAAGTAGAACTGCCCCATAGAGTTTCCCAGGAGCACCTAGAGGATTTGAACTGTGGGCCTTTTGGTTAGCAGACGTAACACGTAAGCACTACGCCACCAGGGTATGCAGGAAGGAAAAGTACCTTTAAAATGGAGAAACCTGGCAGATATGACCTGTTAAAGTGGTTGCTAAGCTACCATATCTCAGCTTCAAACCAGGGCTTTGAACTGGTTCATTCTAATTCCCTGCTAGAAATTTACATTTCCACCCAAACCAAAAACCAAATCCACTGCCATGGAGTCGATTCTGACTGTAATGACCCTACAAGATGGAGTAGAACTGCCCCATAGGGTTTCCAAGGAGCACCTGGTGGATTCAAACTGCCAACCTTTGGGTTAGCAGCTGTAGCATTTAACCATTATGTCACCAGGGTTTCTGGAGTCAGTGCTGACTCATAATGACCCTATAGGATGGAGGAGAACTGCCCCGTAGAGGTTCCAAGGAGGACCTGTTGGATTTGAACTGCTGACCTTTGTGGTTAGCAGTCGTAGCACTTAACCACTATGCCACCAGGGTTTCCACTCGGGATACGCTAATGAGAATCTGCACTTTAATAGGATCCCCAGTTGATTCTTCTGTATAACTTGTTGGGAACTTGTTAGAAATAGAAATAGTCATCAGGAAACTGAAACAAACTGGTTCAAAGCCCTGCTTCAAACCCAGCCCTCCACAGTTTGCTGTAATGCTAGGGCCAGGCCTCTTCCGACTGCTTGTCTCACCAGTTGCTTCTCCATTCTGCTCTGCCAACAGGAGGAACTCTGGGGAGACTGTGAGGCTGGAGGAAGAAGGAACGTACCCCACATTTACTTCCCATGCCCACAAGGTTCACGCCCACGAGGTTCACACCCACGACACTTCTTCACTCCAGCAACAGCAGTTCCTTCCTATACAGAAACTGAATTCTGTTTACAGTTTTCCAGCTTTTACAAAATCAGCCTTTTCATGCACCTCTTAGCATTGTCAGCTGCCAGCATGCCATCCTTATAGTTTGGGTTCCAAGCTCAGAGGCACCGGCACCAGCCAAGCAATGACCCTTTCTGGGAGGTCTGAATTTCAGCTTCACAGGGGACCTTCTCCAAGCTTCTAACCTGTCAGTAATTCTAGTGTCTTCCCTTTTTTCCTCTGGCCTCTATAGTTGGTCTTAGTCTGGAAGCCCCACTGAACCCTGTCCACCATAGCTGACCCCGCTGGTATTTGAATATGCCAGTGGCATAGCTTCCAGCACGGGATAGTGACAGATAAGCCACTACGGTGTGACAGACTGACAGTTGGTGGCCCATGATATGAATGCCATGATTGTCAACAATCTTTAGACAAGACAATTGAAGTTTAGAAAGATTAAATAACCTCCTAGGTCACACTGCTAATAAGTGCTAGAGCTGGAATTAGAATCCAGGTAGGTCTGGCTCCAAAGCTCATGCTTCTCACCACTATACTACACTACACTACACTACAGTACAGTACACTACAGTACATTACAGTATACTATACTACAGTACAGTACAGTATACTACACTATAGTACAGTACACCCCACTACAGTATGCTACACTGCAGTACACTACGCTATACTACACCCAGGAGTATAATCAACTGACTTCAAGATCTCCGATTCCAAAGAAAACTGAATTCAGTGCTTAAGAGCATAGTAGTTAAAAGAGCTTTGGCTGTTAATAAAAAAAAGGTCAGCAGTTTGAATCTACCAGGTGCTGCTTGGGAACTCAACAGGGCAGTTCTACTCTGTCCTCTAGGGCTGCAAGGAGTCAGAATTGACTCGATGGCTATGAGTTTCGGGTTGTTTTTTCCTATGCTAGGCAGTGATTCTATGTGAAACACAACCGAACCAGTCTAAAAACAAAAACAGAAACCGAGATTCTAAACCCGTGTGTCACCTTACCAACCCTAACTCCCAAGCTGTAAGTATTTCCAAAGCACTGTTAAGATCATCCACAATTAGGATGATGGGAAGGTTGTTAGAAACCAAGATTTCATCTAACGCCCTCAGCTAACCCTTCCAATTTAATACAGCACACCAAGGCCTGCTATTGGACTGTTTGACTAATGGGCCATATCAACTAACATTCCTAGAACCTTGCCCCACTCTTCTAGTTTTGTTTTTTTTTTTTTTTTACTTGAAATCAAAGGTAATAAACGATCCTAGAAATAGACATCACTAAGCCCTTGGTTCTAACAAACTGACATTAGATCTCTAACGGATCCTGCACTCAGCACAGGCTCTCCCTGGGATTTACAAAGATCCATTATCCTTAGTGCTACACTTAAAAGTACTGATTCATGTTAGGATCCAAACTGGTCACTCAGCTGCCAACTATTATTCTTCTAAGCAGGACCCAGTTGGTTGAAAATTATAGTTTTCCAATTAGCACAGTGGAAAACATTGCCGAGGCATTCCGCCCACAGCCTGCAATTAGAGAACATTGCTGGCTTCCAGAAATAGAAGACATGGGAAGTAGAGATGTGCTATCTAGACCTTGAGCAGTCACACTTTGGGAAGGAAGGTCTTGCTACCATTTCAGTAGCCCAGACAAAACCATTGTCTTGCTCTTTTTATGTCTAAAAGCTATTAAGAAAGGCTCAGAGTCTTCATCTGTCACAAAAGCAAATTAGGGCTGAGCTCCTCAACAGTACTTCAAACTAGCAGACCCTTCTCAGTCTTTCATCTGTTGATGTCTCACTGTATCTCAAAAGAAACAAAGGAAAGTAAAAGAACTCACAGCTCTCGGGTAGAAGGCAAGAGAAAAGCAGAAAAAACAATATTAGGGAAAAATAACTTTCCCACCATGGGGTAAGAGTTCAGTACTCCCCTAATTTTACCAATTCGACATCACTTGGCTTGGCTGGAGTCTGTCAGGGAATAGATTGTGTCCCCTCAAAAATGCATGTAGCATTTTGCCTGGGCCATGATTCTTGTTATTTTGTGATGTTCTTATATGCCTCTATGATGTTAATGAGGGAGGATGAGCAGCAGTTGGGTTGGTGGGGCAGGACTCAGTGTATAAGACTGTACTGTGCCTCGAGGTAATCTCTTGGTATACAAAGGAAGTGGGAGCAAGTAGAGACTTGGGGACCTCACACCACCAAGAAAGAAGCAGTGCTGGGAACAGGGCATGCCCTTTGGAAAGGACCAGGGTCCCTGCACATCAGAAGCTCTTCATCCAGGGTAGGACTGACGACAAGGACCTTCCTCCAGAGCCACCAGAGAAAGCCTTTCCCTGGAGCTGACACCCTGAACTAAGACTTGTAACCTATTGGATTTACAGACTAACATTTCTCTTTTTAAAGCCATCCACTTGTGATATTTGTTACAGCAACACTAGACAACTAAGACAGCGTCCAAAACCAGAGTTGTAGCAAGCCAAGAAAAATGCTGGCCGTTAAGTCTGAAAATGTCTTACACGTGCACAGGCATGCCAGGTAGGAAGTGTTTCATAAACCAAGCATCCCCATACTACCAGATTTCGTATGGAATGCCACAACCCATCTTCAAATGAGCAGGAGTCATAACTCAGTCACCTTTGGCTTTAAGTGGTGTTATACTGCCTGAAGGGGAAAGAGTGAGTGGCTGAGAACAAATCCTCTGATTTCTTGCCAATCAGGAAATGAGCTGTTGCAAGCGCTAGCGAGTGCTAGCTTAGTCCAGCTTGCAAAACTGGTGGCTACTTACAACTGCATGATTGTGTAACATTTGTCTAGTTCTCAGCTACTAGGGAAGGTTCATCAAGAGATTCAACAGTGACATGTTTACTCCATGAATGATACAGTTTAACTTCTAGACACCAGATGCTTTACTAAGGAATAAACAGCTTCATCTCTCCAAAAAAGAAAAATAAAAAAGTCACCCACCAAGTGTGTGAGTGTTTGTACATCTGTGTACATGAGTAGGCAAAATGCTTAAGAAGATATGCAAGCTACTGGCAGTGGTTACCCTTGGTTAACAGGGAAGCAAGCAGGGTTCTCTGATTCCTTACCTCCCATATTTCATTGCTCAAACATTTTAATTTAAAAATTTCAATAAATTTTGCTCATCTTAAAAAATTACTAAATTATCAAGTAGCCAAGATTTTCTAGGGTACAGATAGTTTGAGACATTTATTCTCATGCCACTCTGGAGCTCCACCAAAATGGCCATAAAGGATACTGCAGAGGTACAGGAAACGAAGGACAACCACAGATTTATAGAAGCTAGACAGCATATGGAAACTTCACAGCATATGGAAGCTAGACAGCACATGGAAACAAGTTTGGTAGAACTTCAAGTTAAGTAGGTCACTACAAGGCTCAAAAAATGGAAACACAGTTACTTCTAGAAGAGGCATTGAAGGAGGAGCTAAAACCAGAAAGACTACTTGACAGCCTAAGAAACAGTTGAGGCAAACAAGGTATTAGTTGATATTAAAGAATCAATACTAACTTAATTGGACGTGATAGCAGTATTGGGGTAACTAAACAAATATGACCTTATTGTTTAGTTATATCCAGAGGTATTTGACAGGAAAATTTCTATGTCTGGGATCTGCTTTCAAGCACTCTGGTAAAACTCGTTCTATATAAACCCAAACCAAATCCAGTGCAGTCAAGTCAATTCTGGCTGATAAAGATGTTATGGGACAAAGCAGAACTTCTCCATAGAGTTTCCAAGGAATGCCTGGCAGATATAAAACATTGACTTTGTGGTTAGCAGACATAGCATTTAACCACTACACTATCAGGGTTTCCTTATATATACAAGGAGGACAAGAGTAGACATTAGAGGAATGCAGATTGTTGACTGTTTCTGGAGCTGGATGATGAGTATATGGTACATAGGTTTCATTATACTCATCTATTTTCATGTGTGTTTGAAATTTTCCATTATAAAAAAGTTGTTTTCTAAAAAGAACAACTGAAAGCAATTTGGTGCTTTCTTAAAAAGCTAGAAATAGGACTACCACATGACCCAGCGATTCCGCTGCTTGGAATATATCCTACAGAAATAAAAGGTATCACACGAACAGATACATGTGCATGAATGTTTACTGTCCACGATTGCAAAAAGATGGGATCAACCCAGGTGCCCATCAACAGATGAATGGATAAAAATAATATGGTATATATACACAATGGAACACTTTGCAATGATAAGGTACAATGATGATTTTAGAAAGCATCTCATAACCTGGTTTCAACTAGAAGACATTATGCTGACTGAAATCAGTCAGCTGCAAAAAGACAAGTATTGTATCAGACCTCTGCCACAAGGACTTACATACAGAAGAAAAGACTCTGATGGCTGCAACGGTGGGGAGGGAGGGAGACAGTTGTTCACAGATTACAAAGTCAACAGGAATTCAATTAGGTGAAGGGAGTAACAGCACACAGCAGAGGACAGATCAGCATAACTGGACTACATAACCTGAAAGGTTTTCCAAACTCAACCCAATACTTCAAAGGAGAGAGTAGCAGGGATGAGGGTCTAGGAACCATGTTTTCAAGGGACATCAAGGTCAACTGGCATAAATAATCTTTTGCTAAGAGAGTCTTCTACACCCCATATTGGTGAGTGGCATCTATAGTCTTAAAAGCTAGCAGCAAGCTGCCATCTGAGGAACACCAATCGGTCCCAACCCACCTAGAAAAGATGATGACCAAGAACATCAAAGACATGAGGAAAAATGCGCCCTGGAGACAGAAGGACCCGTATGAATGGGAGACTGTAACAGCCTGAGACAAAAAGAACCAAATGGTGCCCAGCTACCACCAAAGGCAGCTGTGATGGAGGACACAATGCAGAGTCCCTGATGTAGCAGGAGAAAAAGGGGCATGCAGCTCGAGAACTCTACTGAAAGACCAGAACTGACGGTCTGACAGCCTGGAGGGTCCCCTGGGAACACAGTCCCTAGACCCGCTGCTGGTGCAGACCTGCAACCACTACCGAGGTCAACTCCTCAAACAAGAATGGACTAGACTCGGGGACACAGTGTGAGCATGTGGTGTGTGTACTTCATGGTTTTATACATTTATAAGAGGTTGTCCTACTAGTTTCTTTCTAGATGGGAGAGGAGAGGATGGAGACGAGGGGACAAGTGTTCATTAAGAGGATACTAAAAGTATAGAGTGAAAAGGAGGAGTGTGCTGTCACAGTGTGAGGACAGCAGATGGAGTTGCAGACAGGTGGGCACGCAAAATTGGATTGCATACTTTCACTTAATCATAATAAAAAATTTCTTTAAAAAGAAAAAAAGAACAAAAATTAGCATCAGACCGGAAGAACTAAACAGTGCAACCACCGATGAGTCCCCTGACAGGGAAGACAACACAGAGTCCAGGATGTAGCAGAAGAAAAATGAGTGAGCAGAATTCAAACTCTAATAAAAAGACCAGACTTGATGGTCCAACAGACTGGAGGGTCCCCTGAAGACACGGCTCCTTGGCTGTCTGTTAGCCCAGAGCTAAAACTATTTCTGAAGCCAACTCTTCAGAAAAAGATTGGACTGGACCAGAAGATATAAAATGATACTGGCAAAGAGTGTGCTTCTCGGCTTAAGTAGATACATGAGGGTAACTGGGCAGCTTCTGTCCAGGGGTGAGATAAGAGGGCAGAGGGGGACAGAAGCTAGTTAAACAGACACAGGAAATACAAGGTGGAAAGGAAAAGTGTGCTGTTACAGGGTGGGGAGAGCAGCTAGAGTGACACAGCATTGTGTGCATAAGTTTTTGTGTGACAACTGACTTGAATTGTAAACCTTCACTTAAAGCACAAGAAAATATTTAAAAGAAGAAAAAAAAAAAAAGAGCATTAAACCTCCAGAACCTTTATTCTACTTTGCAAAGTCAGGCATCTGTCTTCCATGTGATACTGAATTGAAGTGTATTGAGTAATGGGTAGTGTCTTAGTCATCTGGCACCGCTCTAACAAATACCACAAGTGGATGACTTTAACAAAGAAAAGTTTATTCTCACACAGTCCGGTAGTCTACAAGTCCGAATTCCGGGTGCTGGCTCCAGGCGGATGCACTCTGTCTGTTGGGTCTGAAGGAAGGTCCTTGTGTTGCGTTAGTCTTTGGTCTGAGAGCATTTTGGTGCAAGAAGCTCAGATCCGAGAACACATTCTGCTCTCTGTGCTGCTTTCTGGACGGCTTGAGGCCCCCAACTCTCTGCTTGCTTCTCTTTCATGTCTTGCAGGATAAAAGGATAAAATATGATCCAAGCCACACTCCAGGAAACTCTCTTTTTAATGGAGCAGGGAGGTAATCTTAGGAAGGATTTCACAGTTACATCCTAATCCTCTTTATCATAATCCAGTCTATTAACCACAGGCAGAGATTAGGATTTACAGCATAGGAAAACCCACAAAATGGAGGAACATCACACAATACGGGGAATCATGGCCCAGCCAAATGACTACATACATTTTTAGGGGGACACAATTCAATCCACGACAGAGGCTTTGTGGACTGGCCAACAGCAGAGTTGAGGACACACCACATCCAGGCTGTCCTCGTTGGCACAGTAGATGGGAAACCACAACACAGTGGCCGTGGATGCTGAAACCATATTAAGATACAAAGCAACCTAGTAACTGATGAGAAAGATTGTGGTTGTTGCATGAACTTGAAAATTTTTCTCAAAAAACATTAAAAACTCTTGGTTATAAATGAAATTAAAAAATGTAAAACAAGTATTTTAAACTGTAATTTAAAATATTAGAGATAATAGGATTAAAATGTTTGAGGATCAGCTTCCAACAGTTTCTCCTTTATACTTTCAGTGTCGTCAAGCAGCACCAAGAAGACCTTCAATGCAAAGGTTCTGCTGGCCTCACTTCCTCTGGAATATCTGCAGCCTCTTCATCATAATCACTTCCCCAACCACTTCCTCCATTGATGTTGACAAGGTCACCTTCACTAAGTTGCCCCAGCTGCATATACTGAATCCCTCCAACAGCAGTCGCGTCAACATTCCTACAGTCAACAACTTCTCTAATTCCATTTGTGTCTGATTTGAGTCCTGCAAAGTTTTCTTAGCAGTGTCATAGAAACTTCTGCCACACTGCATCTTTCTGTTCCCTTCTGCTATGGTGTCTGCCTGTTTTTAACTGTATGATTTGTTACACTCCTTCCAAAACTCAGCTCAAGGAACCGAGTTCTCCAGCTGTAGCCTTAATAACCTGCCCAAAAGCCCATCCATCTGGGCTTTCAAAACTGAAATAACTCCTTTGTGCACTGGCTGCCTAAAGGTTGTTGGGTAGTATTGTTTTCATTCAAGACCACAAGAGAATCAGAATGATCTGGAGCACTGCCCAACAACAGTACTGAAAGCCAGCCTGCAGTATCTCTCTCTCTACCACTAAGAGGTAACACAACGAAGTTTTGCTTTCACTGCATAAACTCATTGATAACCAGCATTCATCTGAAAATTTTGAAAGAAGTGACATAATTGGTCACTGATCATGACACTCATCTGTTGTTTACATAGTGATTTGTGGACCGAAGAGCTCGCAGCAAGGTTTGTACTTTACGCCAGTTACTCACAGTTCGTCTTCCACAGTCAGTGAAATTCAAACTGTGGTTTTGGGCAGTTGGAGTTATTTATCTAAGCTGTGGTAACTGAAATCCGTGCATGCCATAACTATGTGAAGCAAACACTGCTTGTACTGAAAACAGGGAGATTAAGACACAGCGACTTCTTTCCTAATTGAGCACTAGAACTCTGGGCCATCAGGCTTTGCCCTTCTGATTCTTCTGGAGCTCCCCAAGGAAACCACTTAGCTGAATTATCTGACACCAGATTCCTCAAACTTATCACTACTGCCATCTCAGGCTTGGTAACTCTGTTGTGGGCTGTCCTGTGCATTGCAGGGTATTTAAAACGGCATCAGGAAGACTTCAGACTGGAAGGTAAATGAAGCAAAGTAGTAACTTCAGTATTCTGAAGGAAAATTACTTGCAACCTAGAATTCTACTCAAATTACTGATTAAATGCAAAGGTAGAAAAAAGACATTTTCAGATGTACAAGGTCTCAAAAAAGTCCTCTCCAAGCACTGCTTCTCAGGGATCTGCTGAAGTATGTGCTCCACAAAAACAAGGGAATAAACCAAGAAAAATTAAACCATGGACTACAGAAAACATAAAGTCCAACACAGGAGATGAAAGAAATCCCTAGAATGATGGAGAGAAATTTGGGGATGCAGCTGTGAAACCTGTCCGGACTAGAGATCTGAAGCTTTGGATGAGACTTCCCCAGTTAAGTGACATCAATAATCTTCCTGATTCTTTTGACTGTCCTGAAGAAATTCAAACTGGTGGAGAGTTTGGGGATGGATCTGTGATTAACAGCATATACAAAGACCAAAAAACATATAGAAAGGAAGTAAAGAATTGTTGAAGGAAACACAAAGTGGGGGGCCTCACACTCTCTGATATCAGAACCTATACTACAGAGCCACAGCCATCAAAACAACCTGGCACTGGTACAACAGCAAACATAGACAATGGGACAGAACCAGTAACTCAGATGTAAATCCATCCAATAAGGCCAAAGCCCATTAAAAGAAGAAAAGAGAGTCCTTTTAATAAATGGTACTGGCAAAACTGGATGTCCATCTGCAAAAGAGAAAAACTGCACAGGACCCCTACCTCACACCATATACAAAAGCTTACTCAAAGACATAGACATAAACCCCAAAACAAAAGAGATGATGGGGGGAGGGGGGAATAGGGACAATGCCAGGGGCCCTAATACATGGAATAAATACAATAAAAACTGTAACTAACAATGCACAAACACAAGTAGATAAAGTAGGTTAACTGAAAGCTCCCAGATATAATGCTTAGCAAAAGACTCCACCGAGCGGTTAAAAGAGAACCTCTAGAATGGGGGGAAAAAATTTGGCTACAATATATCTGATAAGGGTCTAATAATGTCTAAAATCTACAGAATACCTCAACGGCTCAACAACAGAGAAACAACTCAATTTAAAAATGGGCAAAGGATGTGAACAGTCACTTCACCAAAGAAGACATTCAGGTAGCTAACAGACACAAGAGGAAATAATCTCAATTGTTAACCATTAGGGAAACACAAATCAAAACTACAGTGAGATACCATCCATCCCCACATTACTGGCATCAAGTTAGAAAAACTAATAATAACAAATGTTGGGGAGGTTGTAGGGAGACTGGAACTCTTAAGCACTGCTGGTGGAAACGTGAAATAGTATAATAGAAACACCATACAATTCAGCAATCCCACGCCTAGCAATATATCCTAGAGAAATAAGTGCTGTCACACAAACAGACATAAACATATCCATGTTCACTGCATTGTTGGTCACAATAGCAAAATGAAGGAAATGATCCATAGTTGAAAAGATAAGCAAATTATGATGCATACACACTATGGACTACTACAAAATGATAAAAGAACAATGATGAATCTATAAACCATCTCACAACATGGAGGAATCTGCAGGGCATTATGCTGAATGAAACTAAGTCAGCTACAAAAGGATATTGTGTAAAATCACTATTATAAAAATCCAAGGAAAAATTGACACACAGAAGAAAGCAATCTTTGATGGTTATGAGGAACGGAAGGTGTAGGGAGGAAGAAAACTAAGTAAGCAGTAGACAAGATAACTTTGGTGAAGGGAAAGACAACACACCGTGCAGGGAAGTCAGCACAGCTGGACCAAGGCCAAGTCATAGACGCTTCCCAGACACATCTAAATATCTTGAGGGACCAAGTTACTAGGGCTCAGAGTAGGAATCATGATCTTGGGGGACATCTAGGCCAACTAGTATAACATAGTTCATAAAGAAAATGTTTTACATCCTACTTGGGTGAACATTGTCTGGGATCTCAAGAGCTTTTGAGGATCATCTAAGGCACATCTATCAGTCTTATCACAGTTAGCATAAAGCAGAATGAAGAAAACCAAAGACACACAGACAGTATTAGCCCAAAGAATTAATGAATCACCTGAACCACAGCACCAGACTGAGCCTGAAAGAACTAGATAGTGTCTACCTACCAGCAGCTTAGACAAGGATCACAAGAAGAGGGTCCCAGACACAGCAGGAGAAAAACATAGAAATTCAAATTCATAAACAAAAAAAGACCAGACTTACTGACACGACAAAGACTAAAGGAACCCCTATGACTATGGCCCATGGACCCTGCTAACTCAGAAGTGAAACCATTTCCAAAGTGCAGCTTTCAGCCAAAGATAAGTCAAGCCTATAAGGCAAACAATAATACCCAGGAGGAATACACTGCTTAGTTTATTCAAGTATAAGAGACTAAACAGACAACATCTGCCCAAAAGCCCCAAGAATGAAAGAAGGGACAGGAAGACTGGATGAACGGACACAGGGAATTCAAGTTGTAAAAGGAGAGTGCTGACACATTGCAGTGACTGCAACCAATGCCACAAAACAATTTGTGTGTAAATTTTTGAATGAAAAACTAATTTGCACTGTAAACTTTCACCTCCAAGACAAACTTTAAAAAAACACAACTTCAAAGAAAACAAAGTCATACAGGAATAGTGGTCATGGTATATTAAAAGACTCAGCAGCAGCAGCTCACTAGTATTTTGAAAACACTCAATACTGATCTCATCAAAATTACATCATCAAAGTGGAAGACTTGGAAAAGTCTATGTATAGTGAAATTTAAAATCACTTTCCACTATGTGAAGTTGTCTTAGTCATCTAGTGCTGCTGTAATGGAAATATCACAAGTGGATGGCTTTTCAAGAAAGAAATGTAGTCTCTTACAGTTTAGAAAGCTCTACGTTCAAGCTGAGAAGGTCAGCTCCAGGAGAAGGCTTTCTGTCAGCTCTGGAGGAAGGTCCTTGTCGTTAATCTTTCCCTGGTCTAGGAGCTTTTTCAGCACAGGGACCCTGGGTCCAAAGGACACAGACTCCTGGCTCTTCTTGGTGGTAATGATGTCCCTCTACTCCTTCTTTTTTTAATCTCAGAAGAGATCCACTTAAGACACAATCTATTCTTGTAGACTGAGTCCTGCCTTATTAATATACCTGCTTCATTAATGTTCTAAAAACCCATTGCTGTGGAATCAATTCTGACTCATAGTGACCCTACAGAACAGAGTAGAACGTTCCACAGTTTCCAAGGACCACCTGGTGGATTCAAAGTGCTAACCTTTGAGTTAGCAGCCATAGCATTTAACCACTACACCATCAGGGTTTCTCATTAACATCACAGATAGGATTTACAGCACCCATGAAAATGACATCAGATGACAAAATGGCAGACAATCACCCAACACTGGGAATCAAGGCTTAGCCAAGTTGATACCTATTTTGAGGGGACACAACTCAGTCATGACAAAAGTCAATAGCTAATGCTAAAACACAGAAGTAGTAATAAAATTTAAAAAAAAAAAAAAAGCTATTATTTAGAAGTGACTGCTAAACAGAAGGCTAGCAGTTCAAATCTACCGGGTGCTCTTTGGAAACTCAATGGGGCAGTTATACTGTCTATAGGGTCACTATGAGTCACAACTGAGTCAATGGCAGTGGGTTTGGTTTTTTTGGCCTATTATTTAGATACATATAAGACCAAAAGAACTGAAGATGGATGCTTCTGGAAAGGAGAAAAATGGTGGCAGGAGATCTGTTTTGATTACAAGCTATTGAACCATCTGATGCTTCATAACATGCACACACACAACTTTCATTAAAAAACTATTTTTATTCAGAAAGGCAATACTGGTACCCAAGAAAAATAAGCAATGACTCTCACCAGCTTGTGTCTTTTCCCCAGAGCCCAGGAACCTGCATTGTCCCAGATATTGTGTAATGGAAAGAGCCTCCCCTCTGGTCTCTTTCTAGCATCAAGGGTTTTCTCTTCCCTAGGTCTAGCTCCCTTTCCCTAGACGAGCACTTCGTTAGTCCAGTTCTCTTCTCAGATGTCCTCTTCTGAACCAAAAGGGACTGATGAGATAGATCACCCTTCTCCATTCAGTCAGGAGCTCTGGCAGAACCCGGGCCTCCGTGAGGTCATGACACAAACATGAGTTGAAATGTCAATACCCGAACTGAGGGTCTCCTCCTGAAGCTCCAGGGAAGGCCTTAATGCTTGGTTCCGTGTACCATAGCCTCTTCCTCAAATAAAAAGCATCTTATGATATTAATGCAGTTTATAAAGACAGTGTTGTACATTCTATTGGTGAGCATTGCCTGTGGTTTTACAAGCCTGTGAGTGGCCATCTAGGCTACTCTACTGGCCTCACCCCTTCCAGAGCAAGAAAGAAGGAAAAAAACTAAGATATAAGGGAAAGAACAGTCCAGAGGACTAAGGGGCTGCACCTACTGTGGCCTCTACCAGACTGGGTCCAGCACAACTAGATGGTGCCTGGCTTCCACCATGACTGCTCTGACAGTGATCGCAACAGAGGCTCCTGCACTGAGCTAGAAAAAGTATTCAGCAAAATTCTAATTCAGAGACTAGACTTGCTGGCCTGACAGACTGGAGAAGCTCTGAGAATATGGCCCCAGGCCACCTTTTCAGCTCAGTAGTTAAGGCACTCCCGATGTTCACCCTTCGGCCAAAGATTGGACAGGCCCATAAAACAAAACAAGAACTAAGGGGCACACAAGCCTAGTGGCAGGGACTAGAACAGGCAACAGGAGCAGTGGTAACAGGGAACCCAAGGTTGAAGAGAGCCGCCATATCGTGTGGCTATTAACCGACTGTCATAAAACAGTATTTGCACTGTTTAAAAGCAGTTTGTTCTGCAAATCTTCATCTAAAGTACAATTTTTTAAAAAAAAATCATGTTATTTTTAGCCTGCCCCCAAAGCTACAACTGATGTCCATTCTCTGTCCGCACACAGTATTTGGAAACTTAATTCTCCAGGGCTGTCCTGTACTTGTAAGCTCTATCTCCAAAGGTCACGAGGATTACAGCGCCTGTAACACAACTCTTGTATCTTAGTTTTTTCCTTCTTTCTTGCTCTGGAAGGGGTGAGACCACTGGAGTTGCCTAGACGGCCACTCACAGGCTTGTAACACAGCTCTGACAGCGCCTGTAACAGTGCCTGACATAAAATACAGAGAACTACTCGCCAAGTCCGCATACCAGCAGGACCTAACGGGGCAGATCCACCAACTGGTCTGACCCTCAGACATAGGCATGGCCTGGCACAGCCTTGTCCTCGTTATGCTCTGAATGCTACTCCGGAAAACAGTCAATCAACTCCTTCTTAGACCCCAAAAAAACTCTATAGCGTTGTCCTCCAACCCTCAGGACAGGAATTACCAAGCTAGCTTGTAAAGAAATGCACCTTCAAGTTAACTATTGTGATCATGGAAACCCCGGCAGTGAAGCAGCTAAGAGCTGTTAACCAAAAGGCCAGCAGTTCAAATCCATCAGGCACTCCTTGGAAACTCGGGGTAGGGGGGCAGTTCTACTCTGTCCTATAGGGTTGCTCTGAATCAGAATGGACTCAACAGCAATGCTTCTGGTTTGGGTTTTATGCTGATCACAGGCAAAAAAACAGATACTAGGTTAAGACTAAATAACCCAACCCTCAAAACGACTTCAGTGACGCTGCCAGGTGCCACACTGCCAAAGACTTGTTTTTGCATTGTCACAGCACAAGCTAGAGATGTTCTATGCAAGGGTCTGTTTCCTTCCATGTCCCCGGGTGGTGCCAACAGTTAAGCAGGGACTACTGAAAGGTCAACAGCGGGGAGCCTCGGTAGACAGGCCTGGAGATCTGCTTCCAAGTGGTCATCACCACCCTGGAAAACCCTCGGCAGCAGCTGCACTCTGCACATGGGACCACTGTGAGCCAGGACAGACTCAGTGACGACTGTCAAACAGGAAACCATGTGACTGTTAAATACTGAGATCTTTATGTGCCAACATGGAAGTTTCCCGGCCGAACTATAAAATGACCAACTGTACAGTTTAATAGTCTGCATGGAGTAATGTTGTCTGTGTGTTTGAATGGACTGGAAAAACATTCTGGGAACCACAGGAAAGCTGACTGGAGGCATGAAGAGGCAGGCAGCCCTAAGCTGGGGAACTCTTACCCAGACCGTCCCCTCTCCGGAAAACGCACACCTCTCTGTTCCTTGGAAACCCAGATGATTCCATAGGCAACACAGGAACAAAAACCGCAACAACCAATTTTCTAAAAACTGTAGGCTTTTTATTCAATTAAGAGGTAGACAGATGAACATGGAGGGCTGTCCCATTGAAACTGCCGAAATTCACATTCCACTTCATTCATCCATCCCAGCTGCCAAAATTCTTAAAAGAACCAAGATTCCCAAAAAGCCTTTTCTTCCTACTTCTTAGCAATTAAATCAATAAATTGCTTACAAAGAAGTGACAACTAACTTCAATTTTCACTGTGTCCCAAGAACCTCCGCCCTCTAGAAGTTGCCACGTATGCCAACAGGACCTGCCACTTCTCTGACAGGCAGGCAGGGCACAGATGATTATTTCTCTAGGACACTACGAGGGACGCTGTAGCCGAACTTCTGCTGCTAAGGCCCTGTGTGCAAATCAGGGCTGAAGCTGGTGACATCAACAAAGCAGGGCACATGTGTCCAGTGGCTCTGAATGGTTGTTATCTCTGAAGATAATTTGTGATTTTTTTTTTTTAAACATTAAAACATAATGGAATTGAAGCCTGATACAAAAAGTAGAGAAGTATGTACAGGAATTCACAGCCCAGAAGGAAATGGGACTTCAATAGCAACCAGTGGCAACCTGGCTATTTTACATAGCTAATTTTGAGACAAGTCATATTTAGCACAAAAGCAATTCTAGCACAGTAACACCTCCCTCCCGCAGCTCTCAGTCAGTCTTCTGCGACACTGCTGCCACTCTTCAAGGGAGCAGGAATGTATACGGTGGTCCCAAACACTGACACAAGTTTCAACCCCAAGCCAACTTCACACTCTGAGGATGACATACTTGAAGATTGCCATAATAGCAGCACTGATAACTCCGGAAATGGGGACTGTCACAAACCAGGCCATAAAAATGTTGCGGAAGAGTCGCCAGTCAACAGCCTTCTTGGAGCGCAGCCAGCCAACAGACACGACAGAGCCCACCTACAGAGAGACAAGGGCAGGGAAATGGTTCCTGAAGTGCCAGGGCCAGCTCAGCACGCACCACCTGACTAAGGAACTCCCTGACTGTCGGACCAGACTGACTCTCCTATGAGAACTGCTGTGTGACAGGTGAAGAAGATTTCTCCTGGCAAGGTGGCAGCAACGTAAAAACCAAATCATTCAATCTGTGCTAAATGGAGTCACCATGATCCTAAGAAAAACACTTTCAGGCCTCCTGAAATTTCTTAATAATAGAAAGTTAAACTGTTTAAAACTATTTAAAATTTTAGATTTTCCAAAGATCATCTGGAAGGCTGTATTTATCTTCCTACTTCTTCTCAGCAATAAACTGATAAACTGCTAATTTAAATTTTCAATGTGTCCGAAAAATGTCATCCTTCTAGAACTTTCCACAAATGCCAATAGGACCTGATCACATAGAGAAAGATTCTGGCAGGAAAAGGATGACTCAGAGGGCTCCCTGATGGGCCAGATTTGAATTTCCTTAAGGAAGCCAGTTTCTTCCTTTTCCTATTATGGTAGGGTGCTCACACAACCATTAGGACTCCAATCAGTACTTCAAACGTGTGCTGTCTGTAACTACCTGCCTAGCCAGAAAAGTCCAGACTTGCAAAACCAAGGCTTCAGCCACCACAAACTGCAGCAACAACTCCCACAGGCTGGCCTTTAAAAAGCCAGCTACTTTTATTAGCACACACCCAAACCACTCTGAACAGCTTCCCAAACAAGTGCTGAGTAGAACTGACTTGAGATTTTTAAAAAAAAGTCCCTGAGCCTGTGCCAGACCAGAACTCACTGCTAGCATCATGGGATGGAAAGCAACTTGTACCCCATTTCAGAATAACATACATTAACTGCTTAAATGAGAAAACAGAAAATTAGAAAAAGTAAGGTTTTACACTCTTACATTCACTTGTTCTGAGCTTGTGGACCCTCCAAGACTCCTAGTGCCTGAGACTTTTTAAGTCTCAGCATCCGAGAAGTCAAGCCCACATGTTACTGGGACCAGGCATCAGACTTACTTTACAATGCGTTGTACTGATGGGCAGGCCAATGTTGGACGCAAGGACCACAGTGAGGGCAGATGCCAATTCAATACTGAAGCCACTGCAGACAAAAAAACAGCAAACAGTTGAGTCTGGTTTTCTGACACGCTAGCACTTCCAGTTAAAGCCATCTTGCTTCTGTTCCAAGTGGTGACAAGGCTTCCACTTACACCTTCATTTGCCTTAAGGCCCGAACTCTAAGTTGGGCCATGGGACTCCTCCTCTCGCTTCTCACCTGGCATCTGACTGAGGTTTTCAGTTCTTCTACAAGTCCATCATGAAATCGGTCCGCACCTTCACTTTGCCAATTGGGCATCCATCGACCTGAGCTCCCGATTAAGACAAATAAAAGCCACCTATTCATAGCTCTTCCACTCCCGGTGCACAGCTTTTTTCAGAGACGTTCTGTGGTTAACAGAACACTGAAGCTGAATAGTAAAAGTTTCCCCAAGATTATGTGTAAGAGCCACTCAGTAAGTATAATTTGAAAGCTTTGCATCAGCAAACTTGGTTATATAAACTTGGTTACTTTAACTAAAAAACAATCTATGTGTTAGCACTATACATTACACAGTCTCTTGTGGGAAATGAATTATTACACTGAAGCTTGCTTCAACAACTCACCTAGAGGGTGTGATTGGCGTCAGATCTTTTCCCATGGTCTGGATAACTCTCCTTCCCCAGACCCAGAGGCCGATACAGATTCCCACACCACCATAGAGCAGCAGCCAGATTGGTGTGGCCACTTTGGAAGAAACATCTCCTGTGTCATAGACCAGGTACAAGGCAACCAGAGGCCCAATGGCATTGCTGGAAGGGAAAAGGGCAAAGATGGCTTTTCAGGCAGAACCAGCCAAGATCCGATCTGCTGAACATACCCAAGTTGTTGAAAGCACAACTTTAAAGTTAACTTAGCAAACGAGTCTTTTTTTCAAAGGAAAAACATGGAATCCCCCAACACACACCACGGGAGAGTAGGAGCTGCCCTGCAGGAGGTAAGAACCAGCATTTGGTTACCAGTCCTCCTACGTGGGGCCTAGAACAACTGTTGGGTTCCAGCGAACCATTTACAGGCCACAGAACCAAGGCTGACAAAACACAGATTCACTCTGCGGGGCGGTGGCTCCGTTTCCATCTTCCATCCCATTATTCACTATCAAACAACTGCTTCCTACCGTGACAGACAAAAAGACTTCTGTGAAAGACACCTTTGGTCATCTACAGAAATGAAAAACATTCTTCATAAAGTCTCTAAAGACTATGATTTTACTGCCTGTATTAAGTAACTGCTATGAACTCCTTGAATCCAGATTATCCAGTGTCCTCCAGATGGCATGACAACCAGCCACTCTGCTCAGAACCACCCTCCAGCCTTATAGAGGCTTAGACACTGTAAAACTAGAAAACACAATGCTAAAATTCAACGTCTACTGACCTGACGTCATTGCCACCATGGGCAAAAGACCCAAAGCAGGCTGTGAGGATCTGCAGGAACTGGAACAGCAGGGACACTTCTGGTTTATCTTGGTCATACCATTCTTCTTCCAGAGAGCCGCTGCTTCCTTTGCGGTCGCCCAGGCCCAGTTCTCCCTTGATGCTGACATCGATCTCAGACGCCGAGTGAATGTCGGACACAGCATTGCAGTAACTGGTGTAACTGTCCATGCGGATCCGCTTCTTGGTGTCTGCACTCGGCCACGTCAGCTTCTCCATTTCTTCACCCTTCTGTTCACCTTCTTTGGCACGGAATGAGTCCAGAGGCATGCCACAAATTGCCATTGTATAGGAAGTATAGCTGTTATTGCGCCTCAATGGTTTGTCCCCAGAGTCTCCCATGCAGTCTCCCACCTTGGCAAGATGTAATTTATGGAGGAGCTCTTTGTACAAGCCGGAATCTTTATGCACGGTGTGATACTGATAGTGACCACTCGAGTTGATCTGGTTGCTCACTGCCTGATTGAACTGAACCAGTTTCCCGTTAGGCAACTGCACTGCACCTGCCCAGACCACAAACGTAACACAGAGATCAAAACACCACCACAGGTAACAAGAGAAACCACTGCCCACTTGCCCACTGGCGGAATTCCAGCTCACCATTCATGGAGCTGTCCAGGCTGGTTTCCTCCTTCAGGTCCACACTGGGAAGCCTCTCGCGCTCGGGAGCTTCCTCCAGGTCGCCCAGCTTGAAGGAGACCGTCCGCTCCTCCACCACGGCCCGGAGGGGCACCGTGGTGGCCCCGCCGTCAGAAGCAGGACTCTGGCTTTCAATATCACCAAGAGACAACTTTGTGTCGTCATGGTCTTCCTTCAAACTGTTCTTCTTTTCCATCAAGGGGCTTTCAGAAGGACTGGATTTTATTTCTCCTAGAAAAGAGGGGTGTTTTAGTTTGGTTTTGATCACACCAACTTTCCACACAGCTCCCCTTCCCATTTCCCCGAAGAATCTACCTCACAGTAAGAACACACGCAAATTACAACCACAGATAATTTTCCAATCTGCTTTGTCTATCAACAACTCATCCTACACCTAGGAACACACCAGCAATGCAGAACACTGTGGGTGGACAAACTTCTGCAAAGGGCCAGGGAGCAAACCTTTCAGGTTTTTGAACTGTTACAAAATCTTGATTTTTTATTATTAGAGGTCTACTTTTACAGACTGAATTAAAGACTCAAATCACACTGCCACTGAATCGATTCCAACTCACAGTGACCCTGTTAAGACAGAGCACAAATGTCCCTTAGGATTTCCAAGGAACAACTAGTGGATTCAAACCACCAACTTTGTGGTTAGCAGCCAAACTCTTAATCCCGGCACCACCAGTGCTCCATGGACTGAATGATAACCCCATGCCAACTGTACATCCGTGGTTAGAATCCCATTTGGGAACGAGTTTTGTTAACATGGAAATAGTTTTCCTTGTTGTTACGTGGTGGCATTAGTGTAGGGTACATCTTGAGCCAATCTCTTCTGAGATATAACAGAGCAGATGAAGCACACAAGCAGAGATGGGGACAGGCACATGTCATGCCACATGAAGATCTCCAAGAAGCTCAACAAGAGAACCCTCTCCAGAGAAAAGCCTTCCCCTAGAGCTGGAGCCTTGACTGTGGACTTGTGGCCTCCTAACTATCAGAAATTTCTGCCTGTTAAAGCTACCAAGCTTTAGTGTTTCTGTTATGGCAGCATTAGATATTTAAGACACCTATCACCCTTCATTCCCTGCCAACCCCTTCAGTACTGGACTACACCTAGTTCTTGTTTTAAAAAAACAATCTCCCAAACTTCAGCCCAAGAGTTCAAGCAAAGTTACCACTTCAGTGCAGGCAATTAGAAATGCCAACTGTACAACACAGGAATAAAAAGTGGTGCACCCTGAGATCTCCACTAAAGACCACAATTGATGGTCAAGGGACTTCAGGGGTCCTCTGGGAGCATGGCCCCTGGCCCTGATGCTGCCCCTGCCCATAAATCATTAGGAAGGTCCTCTCTTCAGACAGGAATGGATTGGATGGACTTGGCGATGCAGAGTGACCATATCTTGGGTGCACTTTATGGTTCAGTGCATCTATAGGATTATCGTCCTGCTGACCTCTTACTGGAGGAAGGGCAGTGGGTGGAGAGGAGGGGAAAGGAGACTGTTGGGAGGATGGGACATATATGGAGCAGATAGGAACAGTATGCTGTCACCGGGCAGGGAGAGCAGCAGAAGCTGCATACAGGCGGGCATGCCAATTTATATGGGAATGTACATTTTCTATCATAATAAAAAATATATATATGTACATATATATAAAAATGTCAACCGTAACTTCCACCTCTTTTTTCAGAGATTAAGTTCACACTCAGAAGCCCTATGGTTCCAAGTCCCATGACTGGCTAGACACATCTCCTGCCCACCAGATCAATGCTGAGCACAGTAACCCATTCTATCAGCTACTGCAGTCACACGTCTAGCAAGACTTCTCATCTTCTCTCACACTGAGGGCAGAAATCGAGGTCAGAAGCCTGGGGAGCCTCCTCTGCACTAAGCAAGTACTCTGCGCGGCCAGACCGGCACTGAGCTTCTCCCAGGGCCTTCGGCTCAGCTGCAGTGACACAGCACTCTTCCTAATCCCACTGCAGTGTCGGCATCGCTCCGCTTTGAAAGGAGAAATTCACAGATCCCTAACTTACCATCCACGCAAATGAGAAGGGCAGCAAAAGATACGATAAGATCTCAGCCACTGAAGATACAAGACTTAGGTGAGAAAACTGACACTATCAGAACCTGTTCAGTTATTATACAACATGTACAGGGATGGCTCCCATCCAGAGGGGAGATGAAAGGGCAGAGAGGTACACGAGCTAGCTGAACAGACATGAGACAGACAGGGCGGAAAGGAGTGTGCTGTCACATGGTGGTGAGGACAGTTACAGTTACCACAGCACTGTGTGTGCCAAGTTTTTGAATAACAAATTGACTTGCACTGTAAGCTTTCTCTTAAGGCACAATATAAGCAAAAAAAATAAAAAATGTTTAGTAATGGCTAAAGGATGCCCTCACATGGTACTTAGAGATGTTTACCTCTAGAATTTGTACTAATCCAAGTTATTAACCTCTGAGACTGAATCGAGCCCAAGGTCAGGCAGGGATACCTGGTGGCACACTGGTTTCAGTGTCTGGCCACTAATCAAAAGGTCAGCAGTTCGAATCCAGCAGTAGCTCCTCAGAAATCCCATAAGGCAATTCTACTGTGTCCTGTGTCCTGTGGGGTTGCTACAGTTCACAATGGACTGGACAGCAACAGGTCTGGTTTGTTTGTTTTTTAAACGAGGTCAAATAAACACATTTATACTTAGCTTTGCATGTCTGAATCTGAAGTTATATACTGAGAATTACGTTAAGCGGCTGAGACAAACATTCTTGCACAAAAATACTTTTTACTTACCTCTTAAATTTTTCATTATGGTATCTGCATCCTTTTCAATTAACGTAGGGTACAACTTCTCTGTATTTACCTATCATGTCATTAAAAGTGATCCAGGTACAGTAAGAAAACAGACTACAACACGGGTCATGTAGCCCCATGACTCCTGCCACCAAAAAAATATGGACTAGGCAACATACTCATATCTTCTAAGTTTCTTACATTGCTAATTTGTCCAAACAGTGGGTGTTTACTGATGATCGAACAAACAGAAATACACACATTTAAGTTTTTCTGCTACATATAGTTACTTACGTTCAATTTTTCTCTTCATCCTGGGACATACAAAGAACCAGACGATAAGGGCACAGAAAACTGCACATCCCACCGAGATGAGGATGGTACCCCACAGAGGAAGTTTGTCAAAGCCCAGCACTAGGAGATAAAACGGTGCATCTTGAAAACCCCAGGGCAACAGCCCCCTGCAACACTGTGTACACCCTCTGGGTCTCTGAGGGGTTCCCCAAGCCAGCCCATCACCTTTTACAGCTGCTGCCAGCTGTAGGTCCAGAGTTCACTGTGTTAGTAGTTATTAAAAATAAACCAGCTTTCAATTTACGAGGAAAATCCCACAGTTATCTTAAAGACACATTTAAAACACTTGCAAGACTGAAATTTCCTTCACATTCTAGTTTTCCTTTCTTCACTTCAGAAGATGCTAAGGATCACGATAGAAGGACTTGGACACTAGTTTTTCCACTCACCAGCCTCCTGAATTCAGCTGCCATTATGCTACATCTGCATATACAGAAAGGAGTCACATCTGTAACCTGATACAATTCTCCACAGAGAAGTTATCACATCTATACTGGCCTTCAGTAAAAACTTGTCACAAGGTTGTCTCTTCCCAAGTTATTACCAAACTAACAAAGAAAGCTGCACTGCTGTGTATCCACAGATTACAATTTATCTTAAACAGTTCTTTCACAAAAGGAAAATAGTTTGGTAATGAAGTCACAAAACCAACCGGACCTTAAGAGACCTGCCAACCAGTATCTTCACATGGCTCAGAGATGGCTCATGAGTCATCACCTACTTGTAATTTAAACGTTAATAAACTCCAAATCACTAACCCATACTGAAGGGAGAATCAAAACATTATTCAATCCAGCTTAGCTACCTGTGGCTGTTTTTTGCTTCATTTTGATTGTCAAGAATTATTTATGAAATGGAAATTCTATTGTCCAATGATCAACAGTAGTCTCTTTTTAGACTGAAGGTCTGTGGTGACTGTGTATCTTTTCACCTTAATCTCTGCTCTCAATTTCATCACTCTGGCAATTCCGACAGACCAGGCTGTGCATGAGATTTGCTCAGTGTCTATCACAGTATAAATACGCCTACTCTCTAAAAGCGGAAACATAAAGACATTGGTGTTTCTGGTAAACAATCCACAAAGGAAAAGAAAAAAATGGCAAAGTTCCCATTTTTCGAAATGACTAAAAATTTGTTTCTGATTTTACTGAACTATGAACCCCGCCAGTACCACATAACCTGCCAGTGTTAAGTCTCATGGGAGACTTTTCCTTATTTATCAAGAACACAATTTCAAACAGACCAAGTTTCTCTTCTTCTGTGCCATTTAAAGAGTTTGGTATTCCCTCATGAGATCAACAATCTCATAAAGTACTTCATTTTCTTTCTTGATTTACTCCAAGAATACAGGCAAAGTTAAAATTACTTAGCTAATTCCATTTTGGGCCAGTGACATTACTTACATGTGGCTGAAGAAGCAAATCAACACTCATTAGCCAAAAAAAAATCATTTTGTGGGGTGCCATCAGCACTTTTCAAACTAGCATACTAGAAAATGAGTGTATTGCATATAATGAGATTCAAACCAGTATTTCATTTATCTATCTACCTAACTGTCTCTCTAAATGATACATATGTGCCGTAGGCAGCAACGCTTTGTCTGTCAGGTGGTCACTGAAAGCCAGTAACAGCAAGAGCTGGCCAAAGGCAACGTACTCTGTCCTGCCTGACAACGTACAAGCCCTGTGGCTCTTACAGCTGTTAAGGGAGACACACACAGCTGGTATTTAATCCATGCTTCCCCTTAGTCCCAACACCAAAGAAAACATTTGCTTCTGTACATTCTCCCACATTTTTTCCTCTTAGCTGCATGAATTCTTCTTCCAAGTGCACTTAGACCGCTTGTTAAACATGCCAACTCTTCTCATTCAAGCAGATTCAGGGAGTAAACTTAGAAACAAAAGTAGCTCCATTTTGGTAGACAAAAAAATGAGAATATCCAGCCAGCCAGTCCTAAGTGACTGGCTGTTGATGACTATCTATTAACTAAGGACTCTTCAGCCGTCGAGGTCAATTATCAATTCCAGCATTTTTTAACACAAATAGGAGAGAGGGGGGAGAAGAAATTATCGGTGGATCCTGTGAAGACTAAAGAGGAAAGGTCTGTAGTGATTTAGAATCTGAGCAGGCCTCTCGGGTTGAAAACCTATCTAGGTTAACTCAGCATACACTAGCCTGCAGCCTTCTGAAATGGGCGCAGGCCAGCCACCTTCTAGGAGATTTCAGCCCTGTAAAGCAAAAAGGGGTAAATTGGGCATTTAATGCAAGTTCTGTAAACAACTTGAAATTTACATTTAAATATTTTAATATGTACTTACAAGGTGCTCCGGTATACATGATGGAAAAGAGGTTTATCCCAACTGTGCAGGCATAGAAAACTGGCAAAGCTCTCAACCCATTAGGAACTGGATCTGCCTGTCAAACACCATGAAGATCAATCCATTAAAAGCTGTCCAAGTTAGCCACCGCCACAAAACCGTGTAATGGAGCAGCTTCTGGAATTACAGTGCCAGCATCTCTCCATGCAACTGGGCTTTTTCCTGCACATGCTCCCGGGCAGCTGCCCACCAAGGCCAGCTCCACCTTCTCCCTGAATTTAAGCTTACCTAGTTGTGTTTGGGTCTTTCTGTACATTATTTTTCTTGCTTTCTTTCCTTCTTACTTGCTATTTTAATAATAAAGCTACCTACGCAGAACAGGGACTGGCAAGCATCCTCTTTCAATTCCCACATTCTCAGGGTACCTGAAGTCCAGATGTCATCCCAGAACTTTCCTTACAAAGTCTGAGCACGTACCTACAGATGAACTATAGTAGATGTCAAGATAACAGATCACCAGATATTAGGACACTGCTTTATCTAACTTGATACCGTCAAAGATTTCTTAAAAAAGAAAACCTATAACACACCTGCAACAACCACCTGACATAACAAATACACACCAAAATGTTTTGCTTAAGTGCTAAGGTTAAAAAAAAAAAAGTCAATCTGCATTCATTCATCCCTTATTCAACAGACTATCTGCCAAGGACTATTCTGGGCACTACAGACCAGGAGTGACTGATGCCAAGTCCCTGCCTCGCAGAACCGATATCCGTATTCAAGGATGCAATGACATTAAGCACTGACAAGTTCTGTAGAAACACTAAGAAGGCTAAGGGAACAGTAACGGAAGGAGGGACGCTTTAGTTCAAGGGGTCACGGAATGGTGTCACTCACATGGAGACTTGAGCGCAATACGCCAACAGCTGTGTGAGTAACTGGGGTAAAGAAAGGCCAAGGTGCCTGGCTAACTACTCCTGACAAAGGTATTAGCACATACAAATGCCAGCAGGCAACAAACCTTAAGAAACAGCAAGGAAAAGGCCAGTATGACTAGAAATGAGGTGAGTCTCACTGAGGACTGTGAATTAACTCCACAGGAAAAGAAGAAAGAACGGGATTGCACACCTCAACATATCAACCAGAAAACTCCACTTTAAAGACACTAGCCTAAAGATTAAAAATAATCTTGTGGATGGTCCCAAAGGAATATTGGGTGGGATAAAATAGAAACAGAAAAGCTCAAACAAATCCATTCTGCATAGGAAGCACGCCATTCCAAATCAAGGGGCCTCAAGGAACAAAACCACTCTGATTGGTTGACTCCCCTATCCATTGTTTTTTGTTTATTCATTGCATCAAGAAGAGTGAAATGATTCAAGCAGGCCCAAGAATAGAATACTGAACCTAGGAAGTGTGAAGCACCACTGAGTAACATACCAGTTAGTTAGTCACACTGCAGGGAGGCAGTAAGGTTAGGAACCTAAGGTGGACATGCAGTTTTATTCTAAGGGCTACCCACAGCTTCCAGAAAACTCTCCAAGGTGCTTCCCACCGCCAGCCCTACAGGACAGACCAGAACCGTCCAGTACAGTTACCAACGCTGTCTTCTTTGCGGAGCAGATCACCAGGACTTTCCCTCATGCAGCAGCAGGTGGATTCAAACCCCACCTTTCAGTGAGCAGCTGAGCAGTTAACCAAGTCCCCAGGGCTTGTCCCAAGGGCCCTAAGACCCTCCCCACAAAAATTTAAGCCCACAGAGGTTGACTGGGTACACTACACTATGCAAGGACTTCTCTTAACAAACTATCAAAAACTATTTGGTAATACAGTATCTACAAAACAAACCGCAATTGGTCAGAGCTGAGAAGCAGCAGCCAGAGACCCAAGAGTTTATTTTCCAGTACAGTCTAAGGTAGTGTTCCCTCAACACCCAGTAGTCAACTTGCTGAGGAACTCAGTAACACTACTAATAATTTATTATGAGATACATTCTAATGGGTTAAAATAAAAAAATTTCAAGACTCTAGGAATAACCTTTAACATGAAAGGTTCTCTCCTCTACTTCCTCTAGCTATCCAGTCACTCCCAAGAGGTTAACTAGAGCTAACAACTTTTATGACACTGTTTTGATCACCATAAGACTCATCTAACCCACACCACACTTAAAACTGTGCCTGGGAATAACGTATGTAGATCTACCTCACCACTGAGTTATGCAGTCTAAGAGAGAAAGCCTTCATTCACCCCATTTTCAGCCAGAGCAATTCATTTTTTTTACACACTGGGTGTTTCAGTAAGTCTCTGTCTTAAGAAAAGGTCAGCTGAGTTTTAAAAGTCATTCTAGACATAGTTAATGATTCCAACAAATGGGAGAAGTCTTGATGGTTCATAGTGTCAAACTTAAATATTCACAAAGAAAACTTTGCTTTTCCTCTATTCCTTCTGTTTAATGCCACAACAGTCCTTTTAACAGAATTATCTCCACTTCATTCTGCATTTCCTACTAAATTATCCAGTATCTTTGATCTGAGACATTCAGAAAACAGAAACTTTTCAAGAAGTAATTCTAATCTTAATTTCTAAAATAGAATCTTACAAGTTAAAAAGTATTTTAATGATCAAATATTCACACCCTGTCAGTTGAAACCCCAAAAGCTTACCCCAGACTGAGGACTTTTTCCAACAATTTTAAAACCTAACAGTAATTGTAAATATTTACTCATCACCTAAAAAACTTCTCTATTACTGAGGGACTGCTGTACGTGTGAGGGGGGGTACCAAAGATCCATGAAGTCAGTAATGGTTTTAAAAGTGAATCCAATTCTTCCTGATCATGTTCAGTCCTCATACCTATACAAGGAACATATGATGAAAATGTATCTAACTAAACACTTAATAACTGTGGAGTGTACCCCTCAGACGAGAGGTTCTGGGTCCCTGAAGGAGCCCTGGTAGCACAGTAGTTAGAAACACAGCTGCCAAACATGAGGTCACCAGCTCAAACCCACCACCAGGCACTTCCTGGAAACTCCATGGGGCAGTTCTACTTGGTCCAGTATGTTGCCACAAGTCAGGAATCAACTTGACAGCAACAGCTTTGGATTTTTCAGAAGCGACGTCTTAGCAGGAGCTGTGGTAGCACCATGGTGAAGTGTTCGGCTGCTAACTGGAAGGCTGGCAGTTCAAACCCACCAAGCCACTATGCAGGAAAAAGCTGTGGGTGACATCTACTTCTATGTGGATTATAGTGTCAGCAGCCCTATGGAGCAGGTCTACTATCCCGTATGAGTTGGAATTAACTTGACTACAATGGGTTATAGATGTCTCAAATCTCTAAGAGTTAAACTGCTAAATTTTGCCAGACTCAGGTTACGGGAAATAGTGATTACGATCACTTTTCTAGAATTTCTACACAGACGTGGTACAAATCCTTCCCCAGAGAAGCTTAAAACTAGAGCAGACAAGTGGGTCTCAATACATTCCTACCACTCGGGATTAAGCCACCTGTCTCCCCTCACTTGCTTTTCTACAGTTGAGTATTTTAAAAAACTGACAATGGACTGCTTAAGGGCCAATCAATGGAGAAAAAGGACAACTCTGTTTCCTGAGGAAACTGCATTTAGTCTTTGTGTAACTCCATCCCATGCCAACACAATCCCTTGTTGTCTACATTCATTCTGGAGTTAGCACTAGGCTTCCTGATAAAACCAACATGATCAGGTCCATCAGGAAGATTTCAAATGGACAGGAAATAAAACAACTGCCTCGGTGGGAGCTTGGCGGAGAAAAACTACCTTTACTGGTTTCTTCATCTATTCTGAGAAACTGGAGCCCAGTCACATGAGTCGAATCCTCTCATCTAGAGGTTTATAAACTGGTTATGATAATTAGCACCATAGACAGGAGGATATTGAGACCCAAACTACTCCATTTAAATGGCAGCTTAGATAAAAAGCACTGAAAGACACTGTAACTTGCTGAACCCCAAACCGCAGTGAATATAATACTGAGTTAGAGAAAGGAATAACCTGTACTCGGCTGGATACCAAACCAAACCCACCGACAGAGAGTAGCTCCTGACTCACACTGACCCTACAAGACACACAACTGCCACTGAGGGTTTGCAAGGCTGTAAATCGCCAGGAAGTAGACAGACTGATACATCTTTCTCCCTGGCAGAAGCCAGTAAGTTCCCACCCTCCTCTGATTAGCAGCCAAGCACTTAACCAGTGTGCCACCACAGCTCTGACAGCCACAGTCAATCTAAATAAGTGTCCTTATTTCTTTACTTGCCTCTCATTTCCTGGCAGGCCCTGCTACTCGTCATCTTTCCCTCCTGAGTACTGGAAATCTGCTTCTTTCGGAGAATACAAGAGGCGTACAGAATTTTTTAAGCTTCTCAGGCCAAAACACCTAGACACCAGTATCATTTGCAAGAATGCTGCCCCAGTTTGAACATGACTGAGTGACCCACGAAAGGTCATGGGAGGGAGGAGAAGGATTACCTTGCGGAGGATGAATGCACGAACAAGGAAGAATAGGATTCCAGACATAACGCCAGAAAGCAGCGGGGAAACAAACCAAGACATCACTGGAATAGAATACATTAAGAAAAAATGTCAGTAACTGCGAATCAGGAAACAAAAATCACTTCAAATGTTCCATTTTCAACACTGTTGAAGTCTGTCCTTTCACTTTACACCATTACCTCCCCCCCCAGTAACACGGCAAATAAAAGTAAAGCCATTTAAAGTTAAACATACCGATTTTTATCAGCTCAGACCACTTAACGCCCTCCTGTCCCTTTGCCACCAAGGAGAAACCAATGGTCGCACCAACAATACAATGGGTTCCAGAAATAGGAAGCTTCAAAAACGAAGCCACTAGCTGCCACACAGCAGAACCTGAAACACAGCCAAGTTTTATTAAGCAGCAAAATTCGATCATGTGCACAGTGACTACAGAAAGAAAAAATCGGAAAGGGAGAGTGCCAAGAACGGAACCACCCATCATGCAAATGTGCTTTACCCATCACCGAGAAGAACTTACCAAACATAGCACTGACGGAGCCGGCCATCAGCAGCTGCTGGGTCGAGTTGTACATCTCCACATCAATCAAGCCCTTTCGGATGGTTTCACTCACTTTGGCCCCCAGTAAGACAGAGCCCACGGTCTCAAAGACGCTAGCTAGGATGCAGGCTTGCTTCAGGGTCACTACACCTGAGCCCACAGCTGTACCAAACGAATTTGCTACATCATTGGCTCCCACAGAGAAAGCCAAGATAAACGCAATGATGAAGCCCAGGATAAGCATCCATAGGTAGTCCACCATCGGACCAGAAGCCGCGGTAGCAGCAAAAGTACTGGTAACCAGCGTCGCCACGGTAGATTCCATTCTAGAGAGTAGTGGTTTTTAATTAACACGAGAATTAATGTGCAGCTTTCAAGATGTGTAAACAGAAGATGAGGTATCAAAATACTATAATAAATAATATATATTATATAAAATTAAATACTGTAAACGACGGCACAGGAACCGAGCTGGGGGGTTACTGCTATACGCTACGTTGGGGCATCTGTTGTCTGTGGGTTCTTTGGCTCTGGAGGGCTAAAAGCACGGAGCGGAATTCCATGGCAGAGAAGAGCAAGGGCGTAAGTTCATCCTGTGGGGGAGGAGGAAAATGACAATAGCGACGCTAGGGGCCCGCGGCCGGCTGGCGTCCACTGTGCACTGCCCGGGCGGCGCGCGGGGCGGCGGGGCACGTGGCGCGGTCGCCTCCCGGCCGCGCGCACCTCCCCGGGCCCCCGCGCGCCTTCTCCGCGCGAACCGGAAAAGGGCCGTTCCCGCGCGCGCCGCCCGGGGAGCGCCAAAAAGGCCCGCGGGCGGGAGGCGGGTGGGGTGGGGTGGCAGAAGGCAGTGACACCAAAGTACCCCTCGCGCGTAGGCAGGCGGGCAGCGCGCTCCACACTGGCCGCCTCCAGCGGCCGCGACGCCCGCACCGGCCCGGAAAGAAGAAAGAGCCTTTCAAAGTGGCTCCACCACTCACCAGAGGAAACGACGGCCGGTGAGAGACGATCAGGCCCGGTGGCGGCGGCAGGCTGGAGCCACGTACTCACACACCTGGTCAACGAGCAGAAGGGGCTCGCGCGACAGCACCGGGAAAGGCTCGGCGGGACTCGCGACCCAGCCGGGAAGCAGTCGCGGTCCCCTCAGTAGCCCGGAGAACGAGACACGCAGCGCGCGCCGGCAGCCATCACTGTGGCGACGCACGCCGCTGGCTGCCTCTTATAGCCGGCGCCGAGACCCGCGTGACCTGCTGGGCCTCGCGCCCGCTCTGGAGCCCCGCCCCCGGCGTGACGCAGCGCCCTCCAGCCCAGCCGGCAAGGCCGGGTGAGCCAGACGGCTGCGCTCATTGGCCAGGTCCCCTCCGCTGGCCACGCCTCCAGAAGACAGCTGTCCACGTGGGGAGGGCCAGCACCCTCCGCGTCGCGTAGTCCCGGCGTCGTATCACACCGTTAGACCCTGTGGCTGGTTGCCTGCAGACTTTTAGGAGTCCCTCGCCTTGTCCCCGGAGGTCGCTGTGTTGAGTAACAGAAGCTGCGACTAAAGTCGTCCCCTAGTCTTCTCCCACGAACCTAACGGATCCAGCTTTGCAGTACAAGCTGCGCCACCAGGCTACACTATCAGCTCTCTTGTGACCAGCCACACCCGGGGGCCACACCTGGCCGACTTCCCTCCGGTCCGCCAGATGACGCTGCGGGGGAGCTCTCGCCCTGCGGCTCCCGATCCAGTCTTGGCACGTTGTCACACCTGTGACTCGCCCTTGGCGAGACTGGCACTGCCCCGCGCCTGAGGAAGGATTCACGTGGTCGCTTTACTCCTGCAGTCATGCACTTGGCCATAAACACTGAGGAGTCACGAGAATCGATTGTGTCTCCAATTATGGCGCAGAACCCTAGAATGGTCGTGGGTCATTAATTTCTCGGGGTCAGATTTGCGTCTTCTGAGCAGAGGCTTTGGTGCAGGGAGGGAAAAGACACTGCCTCGATTCAAATTCGGACTCTCCTGCTTGCTGCAGTGTGTCACCTTGAGCAAGTCCCAAGCTGCATTCTCACCAGTGCAAAATGTTGCTGTAACTACCTGATGGAAATTGAGTTAGCCTGTGTGATGGGACTGAAACTCACTAGGCCTTCAACAAATACTCTTTTTTCAAAAGGGTGCAAGAGATGTTCTCTTGGCTCCTTGGAAGCTTCCTGACCTTCTGAGGTAAAGACCGATTTTGAGAAACAACATGTGGTCTGTTGTGTATTTCTGAAATTACTAAGACGTGTTCCGCAGGTTTGGTGGCGTTTCGTGATGTGGTTTAAGGTCAAGATGAACCAGTCCTGCCATGGCAGAGTCACCTGGTCTCTCAGGCTTGTGAAGTGCTGCGGAGCGGATTTTTGACTCCTGGCCACCCCCACCTCCACCTCACCCCCTCCCTTCCCCCCACCTTCCACCCCGCCTCCTGGCCCCCGTGACCAAAGAGAGCCCTGTTCCAATAGGAGACTGCCCCCATAGGGGTTTTTTAGGCTGTAATCCTCACAGGCAGTGGTTAGAGCTCAACTGCTACCAGACAGGTTAGCAGTTTGATCTATTGGTCACTCCATGGGAGAAAGGTATGGTAATCCGCTTCCATAGATTTACAGCATTGGAAACTCTGTGGGGGCAGTTCTCCTCTGTCCCGAAGGGCCACCAACCCCCCCCCAAAACCAACCACCATCCAATCAATCCTGACTCAATGACCCTATAGATCAGGGTAGAACTGCCCCATAGAGTTTCTAAGGAATGCCTAGAGGACTTGAACTGCCAACCTTTTGGTTAGCAAATGGCATTTAACCACTATGCCCCCAAAGTTTCTGTAGGGTTACTATGAGTTGGAATTGATTCCACTGCAGCAGGTTTGTTTTTTTCAAATCTTTGCAGACGTAGGTCACCAGGTTTTCTCCTTCAGAGCCACTGGGTGGATCTGAACCACCAACCTTTCAGTTTGCAGCCAATTTCTTAGCCTTTGTGCCCACCAGGGCTCCTTCATTGGGGTTGTTAAAAAAAAAAGGAAAAGAAAAACCCATTGCTGCTGAGTCTTCTGACTCCCAGGGACCCTACAGGACAGAGCAGAACTGTCCCATAGGGTTTCCAGTGAGTGGCTGGTGGATTTGAACTGCTGACCTTTTGGTAAAGAGCCAAGCTCTTAAGCACTGCACCAGCAGGTCTCCCTCTTCGGAATAGTAGTGAGACTAAAAAATACCAGGCTGTGGGACAGCAGTGACTAGCAAGCAGCATTGCATGGAATGGCAGAAACACTTGAAAAGTCCTTACTTTGTCTGTGTTGACCTGAGTATCCCTGACCTACCTGTTAGAGACTTTTGGGTGCAGTGAGTTTCGTTTAATCGAAAGTATGTAGAGGAAAAACCAGAGAGAGGAGGAGAAAGAAAAGGAAAAGTTTATTTGCCTCCCAGGCAGCTTTACAGAGTTCTCAGATGGGAGCAGAACCATGCACTGGCTTGAGGGGTTAGGGGTTTATAAAGGGGGCGGGCAGACCTTATTGAGGACAGTGCTGCAAACAGCGCCTGTGACGATGAGAATGGTGTCTGTGGCAAGTAGCCTATGGGGCTGTGGATGATTAAAGTTACTTAATTAACATAAGGGGGTTTCATTTCAGTGGAGCTGAGCCTATGGGAAAGGGGTGATAGCTAGTGGGCCCAGGCAGCTCGTCTCATTTGAAAGGAATTTCAGGAATAGCTGGCAGATAAAATGTTTTGACTCCGCTGCTCTGGGAATGGTTGGGGGAAGGGGCTTGGGTTTCAGCCCAACACTACCTAGAACGTTTGGTGGGGTTATACCAAAACCCAAAATACCCACTGCTATCAAGTCGATTCCGACTCATAGTGACCCTTATAAGACAGAGTAGAACTGCTCCATAGAGTTTCCAAGAAGCACCTGGTGGATTCAAACTGCTGACCTTTTGGTTAGCAGAAGTAGCACTTAACCACTACACAACTTGAGTTTCTAGAGTTATACCAGAAACTTGCAAATTTCTAGGTCCCAAGGTCAAGTCTAGAAAAGAAAGTACATGCGAGGGGGCCACTGACCCTGGAGTCCAATTCAGAGATAATTCTGGCACATTAAAGGTACTGCTTCTTCCACCTTGACTTCATTTCAAGGTCATCGAGAATTTCAATAAAAAGACTGGTATGTTAAAGAACCTTAATGTTCTCCCATTTAAAACAATAATTTTAAAAGTTATTATTTGTAAGCAAATTGCCTAGAACTTTTCCCCAACCCGTGGCCATTAAATCACTTCTAACTCCTGGTGACCCCATGGGCCAGTCGGTGTTTTTTTCAGTCTGTCTATAAACATGTGGCGCAGTGGTTAAATGCTGCATCTGCTAACCAAGCTCTCCTTGGAAACTCTATGGAGCAGTCCTACTCTTTCCTACAGTGTCACTATGAGTCAAAATCAACTCCATGGCACTGTTTTGTTTTGTTTCGTTTATGTATATATAAACATACTCTTGCCAGTCTGTGGTAGTCTTTATAAAAAGGTTGGCGGGCATGGGGGAAGGTGCATTTTTTGTGAAATGGTGGGATGACCGTGGGAGGCATCAGGGTGAGAAAGCCCAGTCTGAACCCTTCTGGGGAGATTTGCAGGAGCCAGAGCAGGAGGGGAGGGGGTGGAGATACAGAGGGAATTCTTTGCCTTGCAAATGAGTTCTGTCGGTGTGGCTCCTCTTCTGAGCTGTAAAGACAAAGTGAGGACTGGGGTGAGTTCCTGTCTTCTCACCTCAGGAGAGGATGAGTGGAGCATGACCCTCCTGAGACACGCACTTGGCACTTGCCTGCTCTAGGCAAGTGCCACTGGAGAAGAGAGGCAGAGCGGTGCCTGTGAAGAGATGTTCCAGTAACCTGAAAATGAAAGAAAAAGTAGCTATGGAGACTGCCTATTTGTGCAGAAATGTCCCTGGTTCTGACCTTACTGCTGAACTCTGGAGGGGATGGGGGAAGGGAGGAAAGCTAATGGTGAACTTCTGACCTTCTGGGTAGCAGCCCTAGCAGTTAACCACCGAGCCACCAGGGTTTCCACAATACTACTCTGTTAAAATCAAGGGGTAACCAAAAGCATTCCCAAGCATTTCCGAAAGGCTGTTAGGGGTAAGCACACAGACTGTAAACACAAACCACCTGATCTGCTCCTCACTAGTAATGTGACCTTCAGCAAGAGCAAACCCATTCTCTGTGCCTCAGTTTCCTTATCCACTGGGGAGAGATTTAGAATCCCTACTTCATAAGCTATTGTGCAGACTAGGTAAATCATTGCACATAACACCCTTCGAAATGAGTGTCTGGCATCCAGCACTCAGCTGCTAACCAGTGGTTCCAAACTACCTGCCACTCCAAGGGAGAAAGATGTAGCATAAAGATTATAGGTTTATATGGAGAGACTGGAACACTCAGACAGTGCAGATGGGAAGGTAAAATGGCACAACCACTTTGGAAAATCAATTTGGCAACTTTCTTAAAAAGCTAGAAATAGAAATACCATACAATCCAGGAATCCCACTTCTTAGAATATATCCTAGAGAAACAAGAGCTGCCGCACAAATAGGTAATGTACAACAATGTTCGTCACAGCACTGTCCACAATAGCAAAAAAATGGCATCAACCTGGGTGTCCATCAACGAATGAATGGTTAAACCAACCATGGTATAGTCACACAATGGAATGTTACACAATGATAAAGAACGATGAATTCAGAACACATCTCACAACATGGAAGAATTTGGAAGTCATTATGCTGACTGAAATTAGCTGCAAAGGGACAACTATTGTATGAGAACCACTACTATAATGACTTAGGAAAAAGTTTAAAGAGAAGAAAATAGTCTTTAATGGTTATGAAGGTGGGAGAGAGGGAGAAGAATATTTTTGAAAAAAAAAGATTACAGCCTTGGAAACCCTATGGGGCAGTTCTGCTGTGTCCTATAGGATCACTACTGGACAGCAGTGGACAGTGGACACAGCACGGAGCTGAGTGCTCCTACTCTATTCCACAACTAGCTGAAGGCCTACTGTACGTATCTCATAAAAATGAAGTCTATGTAAGGTAGCAAGAGCCTTTTCCTCCATCATCTGGCTACCTGGTACCAAACTCTTCTGTTTCTTCCACTGCTGATGGAGAGTGAGGAGCCATGCAAAACAGAGGCTGAGGCCTGCTCCCAGGAGGGCACAGCCATTGTATTGGGCTCACTGGCCTAGGAATGGGAGGCCTGTTTGGGCACAGACCCTGACTGCCCACAAGAGCTTTGGTGAGTCACTGCCACTAAGCCCATGAGCCTGAGCGGCCCTCTCCTCTCACCTTCACAGGGGACAGACAAAGACAGCCTGACACACAGGCTAGGGACTTTGGGTTTGGAGTTTTCCTGGAAATGCATCCATCCCTCCCTAACCTCATTGGGTAGAATTAAGCTGTTGAGAGCTCGGAAGGTGGATCCCCCAGCCCCTCCAGACCTGCAGAATTCCAGACAAAAGCAGGAGACAATGCCCCTTTTGCAGTTCCTGAGCACAGAGACTTGTAGTCAAGGAAATGCATCTAAGGTTACGTTTCAGTGACATCAAGCAAGGGACCCAGAAATAGTCTGCTGGAGGAGGGGGTGGGAAACCAGCAGCCAGACGGGGAATGAAGTCTATTCTAGAGCCATTAGCACTGGATGGGAGCATGGGCAGGGAACACCCAAGGAAGGGAAGTGGGGAGCCTTGCAGCAAAGGAAAAGCATCTCCTTTCTCCCCGCCACTCCCCACCTCATCACTACAGCCACAGAAGAATAAATAATCATAATATCTCAGATGTAACGGAAAGCTTTCTATGTGCCAGGCACTGGTTTGGGTGCTCTACATGCGTCATCTCATGTGGCACTCTCAGTAAATCACAGAGGAAGAAACTGATGCCCAGGAAATGAAGCAGCAATTAACCCAGGGAAGAATCCAACACACTCCACGTGTTTGAGTGTTTGCCTTTTTCCTGGTGGCCTGTAAAGTGCAGAGGCCAATAGGACACTCGGAGGTGTTGACTCTTTACTTGCATTTAACACAATTACTTCCTTTCCCCTTCTTTCCTCCTTTCTATTAACTGTGTTGCTCATACAGCCTGTATTTTAAGCTTCCTCAAATCCTGTGCGAATAGGAAAGGGCATTTTTTAAGAGGCCTGTCTCAAAGATCGTCCCCAAGTTTTCTCAGAGTAGGAAGAGGCAGGAAACCACTGTAGGTGTTTTCTCCAGAAATAAAGTTGATGAAGCAGTGTGACCATGTCTTAAAGTCACTGAAAACTAGACTGTCTTAAGCCTTCTCAAGAGAGGAAACTTGTCTTACAAGATTAAACTCACCTGTATAGTTAATTCTTGCAGGTAGCAATAAAACAAAAACCCATTGTGAAACCCTGGTGGTGTACTGGTTAAGTGCTGTGACTGCTCACCAAAGGGTCAACAGTGCAAACCTACGAGGCACTCCTTGGAAACTCTATGGGGCGGTTCTACTCTGTCCTATAGGGTCCCTGTGAGTTGAAATCGCCTCGATGGCAGTGTGTTTTTTTGGTCTTGGTATTGTCACCAAGGTGATTCCGATGCATGGCAACCCCACATGTTACAGAACAGTTCTCATGGCTGTAATCTTTATGGAAGTAGTTTGCTAAGCTTTTCTCCCATGGAGCTACTGGCTGAGTTCGAACTTCCAACCTTTAGGTTAACAGCTGATTGATCGCAAACCACTTGTGCCACCCATGCTCGATTCCTACAGGTAGTAAGTTCTGAACAACGTTTCATGCAAGGACCACAACTCACCGTTGCCCTCCCCCAATGCCTTTCTCCTCTGCTTTGGGTGTGGCTGACTTCTCTGGCTTCAGACAGTCCCTCACTCCTCATCTAAACAGGACTGGACTCCTAGGATCTATGTCTCTTCCCCTGACAAGGTCCAGGAAAACCTCACAGTGAAGAAAAGGGGGGCTTTAAAGAACCCAGGAAGCCAACACTGGATGTGGAAGTATCTTTATTGCTGTAGACACTGGTGTACCGGGTAAACTAGGTGGCCACTTCCTCTGTCAATGTAAGGAGAGGGGACTGGCCCAGCCACCGCCGACCATTCCTTTCGGTATTGACTTCACACATTTAGGGGTGATGGGGAACAGAACCCAGAGATAAGGAGTGCAAGCCCAGTTCTTAGCAATGTGAAAAAATCCAGACAGTTCTGGTTCCAGGAAGTCAGGGCATTCTCCAGAAAGACCTCTCTGCAGGCTGAAACTAGAATGCTGTTTCCTTCAAATTTCTCAGCTCTTCCTGGGAGGCAGGGTGTGAGGGCTAGAGACTTGGGCACTGTGTGTAATGGAGATGCTGTGACCGGAGGAGGGGTCAGCTCATGGCCACCACACCCCAGAACATGTGGCTTTAGGCTGCAAAGCGAGTGGGCAGCAGGATGTGAGTCATCCACCCAGTCATTCCAGGGAGGCGGTGGAGGGTAATGGCTTCAGGCTCTCTCTGTCCTCTGGTGCGTCCTCTTTCATTAATCCACTCACTTTCCCTTTCCTTCCTTCATTCACCTAACAAATATTTGTTAAGACCATTCTCTGGATATAGTGGATCAAAAGACAGACCAGGCTGTGGCCTCATAAAACACAAAACCCCTTTTTACAGCCAGAATTTCACACTGACGACCGGCCATAAACACAACAGCCAAGGAGGCAAAGTCAACCTTCCGCCTTCCATCAGACCTGCCCACTTCTGGACCCGGCCCACACGCCTCACCCTCCCGGCCCTTCAGTCTCTCAGTAAATGTTTCCAGAGACTAAGAGGCTGCGCCAGGCCCCTGATGGGCAGCCCACTCGCCCCCACACCGACTCCTGCTCTCCAGTCTCTGTCCGGCAGCCTCAGGGCCCCTCACTCACACCTAAGCTCCTCAGCAAGAGAAAGGACTCCAAGCAGAGTCCAAAGCTGGTAAAGCTACAAAAGATTTGTCTGTCATGAGGTATGGCAGAGCCTGGCCTTCTCGGCTTTACAGGTCCAGAAATTTAGGTATTTGCAGCTGGAAGTGTGGTTTCGGCTCATGGGAACTGCTTTGTGACAGACCCACTTTCTGCATAGAGCCCATTTTCAGTGGAGAGATCATTTCCATGAATGCAGACTCTCTTGCTGCTACAACCTTGGGCAAGTTTCTTAACTTTACGGTGCCCATGTTTCCTCCTCTGTAAAATGAAGAGAATACTGCTATTATGAGGATTGTTATTAAACGGACTCAAGCACACCAGCCATCATGCAGATGGCACAGGACCCAGCTACATTTTGTTCTGTGATACATGGTGTCAGCGTGAGTCAGAAAAGATCAGACAGCAGCTGACAAACACAACATGAGAATTAAGTAAGCGTCAGCACTGTGCCCGGTTAACAGTAAGCACTCAACAAATCGGAGGCATCTGAGTGTCTCCAAGAGAAGCACTGGTGGCACAGTGGTTAAAGTGCTCAGCTGTGAACCAAAAGGATGGCAGTTTGAGAACCCGAGCCACTGCCAAGGATGAAAGACGTGGCAGTCTGCTTCTGTAAAGAGGTGCTGACTTGGAAACCCTCTGGGCCAGGTCTACGCTGTCCTACGGTGTTGACAGGAGGCAGAATCGGCCCAACAGAAGTGGGTGTGGTCTGGCTTCAAGATGAGATGTTTCTGGAGTGAGTCGTATCCGTAATGCACAAATTCTTCCCAGGTTCCTTTCCCAAAAGTGACTTTATTCCTGAGGCCACCTTACTGCTACTTCAAAATATACTCATTTCAGGACTGCGCTTTTATTTACATGGCCGTTCATCACCCACTCTCTGTAGGGAATTGAGAACTTTTAAAATGAGACAAGGGATAATGCCTCTACCTTTCCAGTGATGATGGTTTATAAGAACCTTAATTATGTTTATGGGGCTCTTCCACTCATGGTTGTGGGTACCATCAAGAGCAATGCTTCATTTCACCCTCATAGCCAAAAGATACAGGCAATGCACATATATTTTATAGAGAAATGAGATTCCAAGAGCACACAACCACACAGCTAGTAAGCCAGCGAGAAGGCTAGGGATCCTGGCAGAAAGCCCTAGCAGGCATTCAATGAATGAATGATGCCAAGTCCATGTTTAAACCAGAGGTGCCACTTATGGCAGCAGAACTTATTATGGTCAGACAAGGAAAAGAGAGCTAGACACCAATATTCTGCTCTATTGTTCCATAAGGATTTATATTATCAGACGTGTTTTCTGGTTACTTACTGCACAAAATGTAGTCACTGAAACTAGCAGGTGAAGCAGGGAAATAGTTTTGGACAAGGGGAGCTTAACTTTTTAAAAAAATTATTACAAAGATAATGCATCCTCGTGTTAAAAACAACATAGAAGAGTATCAAGATAAAACCTTGAAATTACCAACTTTCTAATCTAACCCTCTGTTTATAACAAGAGAAGGGAGGTCCCAAGCTGATGAATTCTCCTAAGTACATAGGAAACATTGCAAAGATCACCGAATAATGTGGAATGCGCCCCAAAACAGATGAACAAGAAGTCAAGGTGGAGACGTGGAGATCATAAAATCACAAACCCCCTCTGTAACAAGACATCTGCTTAACCATGAACTTATTTGTTTACTTTATGCATAAAATTCGACCTCACCAAGAGATAATCTAACTTTTTGTTCCTGTGTCCTCAGAAGATAACCCTAAGCTTATGCAGTGGCATCACTAGGGAGAGCAGACCACACCAGATGATACTATCAGGGGGCATGACACCAAAGTGACTGTCTACAAAATGTTTGTGCACTGTTTCAGCAGAAATGTATTATTTTTTTATAAAAATGTCCTTGAAGGGTTGGGGACCATGGTTTCCGGGAACATCTAGGTCAACTGGCATAGCTAAGACTTTTTTTTTTTTTAAGAAAATGTTCTGCATCCCATTTGGGTGAGTGATGTCTGGGAACTTAAAAACTAGCAAGCTGCCATCTGAGGCACATCAACTGGTCCCAGTCCACCTGGAGCAGGGGAGAATGAAGGACACCAAAAACATGAGGAAAATGTGAATTGGGAGACTCACTGGGAGACTACATCAGCATGAGACCAGAAGAACTAGATGGTACCCGGCTACACCAATGACTGCCCTGACAGGGAACACGATGTAGAGTCCCTGATGTAGCAGGAGAAAAATAGGGGCGCAGATCTAGAATTCTATTAAAAGACCGTACCTGATGGTCTGACATCCTGGAGGATTCCCTGCGAACGTGGTCCCTGGACTCAGTGCTAGCCCACAGCTGAAACCAATACCAAAGTCAACAGTCCAGCCCAAATTGGACTGCACTCTAATAAGACATAGCAGAAACCCTAGTGGCATAGTGGTTACATGCTACAGCTGCTAACCGAAAGGTCAGCAGTTTAAATCCACCAGGCACTCCTTGGAAACTCTATGGGGCAGTTGTACTCTGTCTATAGGATTACTATGAGTCAGAATCAACTTGATGGCAGTGGGTGTAAGATACAGAGTGATGCTGGTGGAATATGTACTTCTTTTGGCTTAAATATATACATGAAGGTATAGGAGCAGCTCCTCTCTAAAGGGAAGATGGGAAGTTGGAGAGGAGGGGGTGGAAGTTTGTTAAATTAATATGGAAGTACAGAGTCGGAAGGAGAAGAGTGCCATCACAGGGTTGGGACGGCAGCTAGAGTTGCACAGGGGTATCTGTGCAGAGGAGTTTTATATGGCAAACTGACTTGCGTGGTAAATTTTCACTTAAAGCACAATGAAATATTTAAAAATAAAAATGCAACCGGTTCCTGCAGGGAGAAATATGTATATCCCTGCAGTTAGTTGTAACAACAAAAACATTTTGCATAACTCTAGCTTATATGTGTTAATACACCTACAAGGCTAAAACTTTATGCTAATTAACTTCTTGAAATTCCTTTCAAAGCTGTCATTTTTGTTCCTCTTAAATATCTTATTGTGCTTTAAGTGCAAGTTTACAATCCAAGTCAATTTATCATATAAAAATGTGCACGTGCACTATGTAATTCTAGCTGCTCCCCTCCCTATACTATGACGGCACTCTTCTCCTTTCCACCCTGTATTTCCCGTGTCCATTCAGCCTGCCCTGGTGCCCTTCTGCCCTCTCATCTCACCTCCAGACAGAAGCTGTCCAGTTAGTCTCATGTAGCTACTTAAGCCAAGAAGCACACACTTTTCCAGTATCCTTTTATGTCTTACAGTGCAGTCCAATCTTTCTCTGAAGAGTTGGCTTCGGGAGTGGTTTCAGTTCTGGGCTAACAGAGAGTCCGGGGGCCATGTCTTCCCGGGACCCTCCAGCATGTTGGACTATCAACTCTGGTCTTTTTAAACAGAGTTCAAGTTCTGCACATCCATTTTTCTCTTGCTACTTCAGGGACTCTACGTTGTATTCCCTGTCAGGGCAGTCATTGGTGGTGGCTGGGCACCATCTAGTTCTTCTGGTCTCATGCTGATGTAGTCTCAGAGCTGTCACTATTACTCAGTTACAATAATGCTTGAATCATGTGGTTTCATGAGCACGCCTCACAAGCACATGATGTTGTTTTTGTTTCTGCCATTAAAATATATATAGATATATATAGAGAGAGATATAGATATATTTCACTTAAAGTTGTGCTTTAAGTGAAAGTTCTAGTTCTGCACACCCATTTTTCTCCCACTATGTCAGGAACTCTACGCTGTATTCCCTCTCAGGGCAGTCATCAGTGGTGGCCAGGCACCATCTAGTTCTTCTGGTCTCTTGTTGATGTAGTCTCTGTATTATCTGGCTCTTTCTGTGTCCCAGGCTCATTATTTTCCTTACGCCTTTGATGTCTTTCATTCTCCTCTGCTCCAGGTAGGTTTGGACCAACTGATACTACTTAGATGCTGTTACTGTTTTTACAGTTGCTAATTTTATTGAAGTTTCTGATGTTTTAGCTACAGTACTGTGATCAGTATTTGTGAACCAGAATTTGAACCTCATCTACTTTTTTTCAGAATGAAGTTGAAATTAAAGGAAAAGAAGGAGTGATATACTGGAATTACAATTTATTAGTAACATTACTACAAAAAACCTTACCAAGGATTCGGCACGGTTTGGCATGGGAGGAGGTCCATGGGGTCGATGATGCCATGAGTTACTAAACTGGGTGACACCAACTCGAGTGATGCCACTGAAACTTTGCAGTCTCCTAAGTAACTGAGATACCTTTATTGTGCAAAGGAGTAGGGGCTACCAGGCCAGAGACCACCTAGTAATTTGACACCAGCTGATCTTAGAAAGGGGAGCATTATACCCTCAGTTACATTAAGATCAGCCAATTTTCTTTAAAACCTCGATGTAATCAGCCTGTATCAAGCCTTTTATTTTTTAGAAACATAATGATCTCCTTGTACGCATACAGATTAACTACTCAAATGAACCCCGTATACTTTCTTTGTACTTTGATTATTTTTGTTGTTGTCATTGCTAGTTGCTGTTGTCAAGTTGTTTCTGACTTATGAAACCCCATGTATGCAGAGTAGCTCTGCTCCACAGGATTTTCAAAGCTGAGACCTTGCAGAAGATTGCCAGGACTTTCTTCCAAAGGCACCTCTGGGTGAGTTCAAACTGCTAAGCTTTCAGCTACTGGTTGAGTGCTTAGCTGTTTGTGATGCCAAGAGGCACTGATTATTTTTATGACACCCCCAAATAACTAACATTAATAAAACCAAAATCCACTGCCATCAACTTGGGTCCAATTTATAGCAACCCGACAGGTCAGAGTCAAACTGCCCCATAGAGTTTCCAAGAAATGCCTGGCAGATTCGAACTGCCGACCTTTTGGTTAGCAGATATAGCACTTAACCCACTATGCCACCAGGGTTTACACTAACGTTAATAATTTCTTTTAACACATACATGACCACCATATAAGATGTTTGTATTTTCATATGACATACAGTTTTTTTAATCAAATTAAATCATTCCGTGCATAGTTACTGTCTTAGTTTCCTAGTACTGCAATAACAGAAATACCACAAGTAGGCAGTTTTAAACAACAGTTACCTTCTTGTAAGTTAGGAGGCTGGATGAATTCAGGGCACCTTATCTAGGGGAAAGCTCCCTCTCTGGTCCTGTCTAAGGAAAGAACCTTGTGTTGTTCAGTTTCTGAAGCCCCAGCATTCCTCAGTGCCTTGGTCATCTCCACAAGGCAGCTCCCTCCCCAAAACACACACACCTTGGTACTTGCCTCTATGTCTGTGTTCTCCTTATAACTCAGAAGTGATGAGGTTTAGTCCTAAAAGCCTGTGAGCAGCCATCTAGGCTGCACTGGTCTCACCCCTTCCAGAACAAGGAAGAATGAAGGAAACTAAAGAAACAAGGGAAAGATTAGTCCAAGGGACTAATGGACCAGATCTACAGTAGCCTCCAGCTAGATGGTGCCAAGCTAGACTGAACCCTGACTGCTGTCACAAGGATCACAACTGAGTGTCCCAGACAGAGCTGGAGAACAACGCAGAACAAAATCATCACGCACAAAGACCAGACTTGCTGACCTGATAGATACTGGAGAAACTGACATCCTTTTAGCTGAGTAATAAAGTCACTCCTAAGGTTCATCATCCTTCAGCCAAGGATTTGGACAGGCCCACAAAACAAAACAAGACTAACTTGGCATGCCAGCCCAGGGGCAACAAGGACTAGAAGTCAGGAGGGGACAGGAAAGCTGGTAATAAGAGAACCCAAGGCTGAGATAGGAGACTGTTGGCCTGTTGTGGGATTGTTAATCAATGTTGTAAAACAGTATGGGTACTAATTGTTTAATGAGAAACTAACTTGTTCCATAAACTTTCATCTAAAGTACAATAAAAACAATTCTTTTAATTTTTTTCATTTAAAAAAAAAGTGATTGGGTTTAGGACACACTCACCTCTGATATGACTTCATTAACAACAAAGGAAAGCATGTTCCCAAACAGAATTACATCTACAGGCATAAGCATTAGGATTCTGTCATGGATTGAACTGTATCCCCCAAAATATCTGTCAGCTTGGCTAAGTCATGGTTCCCAGTATTGTATGATTGTCTATCATTTTGTCACCTGATGTAATTTCCCGATATATTATAAATCCTGACACAGAAGGCATCAGAAGAAGATGGAAGGACTATACAAGGGTCACTCTACCAAAAAAGAATTTGTGGTCAACCATTTTAACAGGTAGCATATGGTCAAGAACTGATGGTGTTGAAGGAGGAAGTCCAAGCTGCACTGAAGGTATTGGTGCAAAACGAGACTCCAGGAATTGATGGAATACCAAATGAAATGTTTCAACAAACAGATGCAATGCTGGAGTGCTTACTCATCTCTATGCCAAGAATTTGGAAGGTGGCTACAGGCCAACAGACTGGAAGAGATCCATATTTGTGCTCATTCAAAAAGAAGTGATTCAGTGGAATGCAGAAACTATTGAACAATGCTGTTAATATCACATGCAAGTAAAATTTTGCTAAAGATAATTCAAAACCAGTACAGTAGTACACTGAGAGGAACTGCCAGAATTTTAGGCTGGATTCAGAAGAGGATATGGAACAAGGAATATCATTGCTGATGTCAGATGGATCTTGGCTGAAAGACAACAATATCAGAAACATGTTTACGTTTGTCTTACTGACAGTACAAAGGCATACTACTGTATCAATCATAACAAATGATAGATAACATTGCAAAGAATGAGAATTCTAGAGCACCTGCCTGTGCTTATGAGGAATCTACACATGGATCAAGAGGCAGTCTTGTAAACCGAACAAGGGAATGTTTAAAGGCAGCAAAGGCGTGAGTCAGGGTTGTATCCTTTCACCATGTCTTTTCAATCTGTATGCCAAGCAAATAATCCAAGAAGCTGGATTGTATGAAGAAGAACATGGCATCAGGACTGGAGAAATACTTGTTAGAAACCTGCAATATGCAGATGACACAACCTGGCTTGCAGAAAGTGAAGACGCCTTCAAGCCCTTACTGATGAAAATCAAAGACCATAGCCTTTAGTATGGATGACATTGCAACATAAAAAAAAAAAAAAAATCCTCACAACTGGCCCAACAAGCAACAACATGATAAATGGAGAAAAAACTGGAGTTGTCCAGGATTTCATATTAATTGGAGCTACACCCATGGAAGAAGTTAAATGACACGCTCCAGTGGGCAAATCTGCTGCAAAAGACCTCTTTAAAGTACCAAAAGGTAAAGACATCACTTTGAAGACTAAGGTACATCTGACCCGAGCCAGAGTATTTTCAGTCACCTAATATGCATGTGCAAACTGGACAATGAATAAGGAAGACCTAAGAAGATGCCTCTGAATTATGGTGTTGGCAAAGAATATTGAATGTGCTGCAGACTGCCAGAAGAACAAACAAATCTGTCTTGGGAGAAGTACAGCCAGGATGCTCTTTAGAAGTGAGGATGGTGAGACTGAATGTCACTTCGGATATATTATCAGGAGGGACCAGTCCCTGGTACAGTAGAGGCTCAGCTAAAAAGAGAAAGACTCTCAGTGAGATGGACTAACACAGTGGCTGCAACAACAGGCTCACACACGGCAGTGATTGTGTAGAGGGCACAGCAAGGAGCAGTGCCTCACTATTTTACATAGAGTTGCTGTGTGTTGGGGCCAGCGCAGTGGCACCTTACAACAACAGTGTGTGTGTGTGTGTGTGTGTGTGTGTGTGTGTGTGTGTGTGTGTCCTTGTGCAAGTAGATCAGCTGGGTCATAGGCTATATGAATTTTTTCAACTTTGATATGATACTGCCAAACTGTAGCATTTTTGATGTCCATCCAGTACACACGAGAATATACCAGTTTTAAGGCTGAGGATTTTTTGTTTTTTAATTTTGGTGAAAATCTACATAACAAAACACATACCCTGTTATGTATTGAACTGTGTCTCCCCAAAATATGTGTTGTAAATCCTAACCTCTGTGCCTTTAGGATCCCTGCTCATGCAGTGGTTAAGGGTGTGGCTGCCAATCAAAAGGTAGGAAATTCATAAAAACTAATTTAAAACACAAATAAATTTCCCCCCCAAAGTAGGCAGTTCAAACCCACTAGCCTCTCTATGGAAACTCTATGGGGTGATTCCACTCTCTGCCACAGTGTCACTGCGAGGGAAAGACTCAAAGACAATGGGTATGCCCATGGGTATAATACAATTTGGGAATGGGTTTATTTTTATTTAATGAAGCAGGATTAGTGTAGCCCATATTTGAACCAATCTCTTTTGAGCAATAAAAGAGATTAAAAGCAGGCTAGCAAGCAGAGATAGGGTAATACAAATGTGAAGCCACATGCACATCTCCAAAGAACCAGAAAGCAGAAGCTGAAGAGGCAAGGACCCTCCTCCACAGCCAGCAGAGAAAGAAAGCCTGTCTCTAGAGCACCCAACAACAAGAGAGCTGGTGCTCCAAATTCAGATTTCTAGCCTCCTAAACTGTGAGAAAATAAATCTGTTGAAGTCATCCACTTGCTGTACTTTTGTTACAGCAGCACTAGACAACTAAGACACACTCATTGCACATTTTCCACAAGTAGAGTTCAGTGACAATGCTGCATTCTTCACACTGGGTCACGCTTTTTGTCGCTTCACCCACATTGTTTCACCACCATTAACTTCAGACTCTCTCTATCCCCAAACTTTGCTGGGTTTCAGAGTTACTACTGTCAATCTCATATGAGGTCTAAAAGAGCACACTGCTCAATGGTGAACATTCGTTAATAGCTGAGCGACACTGCTGTTCAGTTTCGAGATGACTTCATGGGATGGTTTCAGCTCAAAGATTGACAGACTGTCTCAGGGTGATGGATTCAAGGATTCCTTCAGTCACAATGGGTTCCTTAAGTCTTGTTTTTATAAGAATTTGCAGTTCTGTCTCACATTTTTCTTCCCTTTGATCAGGTCCTTGATCAGAAAGGGGATCTCATTCAGATGACACTTGTGGACCTAGTAACCCAGCTACCTCTCTTTGATCAGTATCAACTTCCTTCTTTATAAACCCTTTGAGTATTATCTTTTTAAGTATCAGTCATTCTCAGCAGCAAGGTTGTCTTCCCCTTCCAAGCTTGTATTTGTCATTCCTGATCATCTCTCTCCCTTTACACTGCTTGTCTCAAGTGAGAACGAGTTCTCTCTCCTGACTCCATCCTTCCTTCTTCTCAACCAGAACAGCCTCCCACAGCCCACTTGACAAGCCTCCCTTCCCCTCAGGAGGCATGTTGACTTTTCCATTGAGGTCATCCTCAAAGTCACCTCCTTGCTTGTTGACGTTCCCAGCTCAGAAGAGCTTGCCATTGACAGGGTAGTTGTCATGGGGTCAGTATGGGTCAATAAACCCTAAAGAGACACGGACTTTGCTCCAAGAACTTTCGCTCTTTTAAGTACTCACAGTCTCAGCAATGGCTCGCTGGCAGCTTGCTGTCTAGAGGACTGATGACCAAAGCAGTCTCCCTCTCACCTCCCTGTGGTTACCCACTTTCACTTCCATCGGGCTGCTAACCCCGAATGCTGCTAGCAGAGACCACCTCAGATGGTGTCACCAGTGTTTACAACCTTCTGTAGAATCTCTAGTCACTGCTTCTGGTGGTCTAACACGGGTTTAGCTCTTCTGGTTTTACCTCTGATGGGGCTCTATGCTGGAGATAGGAAAGAAGAGTAAAAAACAAAAAGGGGGGGAAAATCATTGCCCTGGGTGCTCTGAGTCCTGAGCTAAGAGGCCCACTCTCCAAGAGAGGGCCTGACTCCCCTCTGCTGCCATCTAACCTCAGAGATGAAAACCTTGGATGGTTTTCACAGCCAGGGCCAGAGCCTGGCTGTGCATAGTGGGCATCTTCTTGCCTCCTCTGTGTCCGTTCTTCTCCACTTTCTCCTGTCTCCTCAGCAGCTTCTGTACTTCCCTCATCACTGTCTCCTCATTTGCCTTCAAACATTCATGAGTCTCTTCTTGTTCCCTCCATCCCTTTAATCCACTATCGACTCCTTGAGCTAGCAGTCTACCCCCACTTCCTTCTCTGCTTTTCCACCTGCTTTTCTTGACTCTGAAATATGCTGCCCTCCTCCAGACCTGCCGCGAGCTCACTGGCCTGTAGCTGAATGGCCCAGGCTTTTCTCAGCTCTCTTTCCTTCTGGATCCTCTGCAGCTCCTAACTGACCTCTCTCGTAAGGTTCTTCTCTGATGTCCATGTCCTCTCCACCTCACTGAGTCCACATTGGTCTCCTTCCCAGCTTCTTCCTCCTCTTTTTCTCAGCCTCCCCATGTGGTTCTTTCCACACGTCTCTTGGCAGTCTCATCTAACCCATCACTACTCCAAATCACCACCTCCATGCCGACCTCAACCAAACTTCTCTCTCCTGGTGCACAGTCCTGAATGGTAGCTGCGTATGTCTTCTATCAAATGTAACACACTGAACCCCGAATTTCCCAGCTTCTCACTCCTGCCAAACAGCCACCTTCTCATGACTCCCCTTTTGGATTACTAGAGTTGTGTTTCTCTTTGTTGCGGTGGTTAGTTGCCATTGAGTCTATTCCAACTCATGGTAACCCATGTGTTCAGGGTAGAACTACTCTCCATAGGGTTTTCCAGGCTGTGATACTTCAGAAGGAGACCCAGTCCTGTCATCGGAGGTGCCTCTGGGTGGGTTCGAACCTCCAGCCTTTTGGCTGGTAGTCGAACACTTAACCACTGGCATGCCCAGGGACCCATGCGTCTCTTGGGCTCTCTGAAGCCTCAAGCCTAGGGGTCACTGAATCCTTCAGCTTCTAAACTGCATCAGTCTTTACGTCCTCTGAAATTTCTCCCAAATTGGGCCCTCTTCTTATCTCCCACCCCTGCTAGCTTTCCTGGTTTATCTGAATCCTCATGTATTCTCTCACTAGGCGCCTTCATCTAGCACAGCACTCCCATGCAGTCCCCTTAGGAGTCCCCTGCTGTGTGTGAAATGAAGCCCAAGCACCACCGATGAAGACCCCCCCCCGTGGTCTGACTCCTAGTGTCCTTACCCCTGTGGAATATTCCTCTCCTCTCCCCATCCCTGGTGGCATCGTGGGTTAAGTGCTACGTCTGCTAACCAAAAGTTCAGCAGTTCAAATCTGCCAGCTGCTCCTTGGAAACCCTATGGAGCAGCTCAGCTCTGTTCTACAGTGTCACTATGAGTCATAATCGACTCAACATCAGTAGGCATTTTTGTTGGTGGTGGTTTGGGTTTCTGCCCGTCCAGACAGCACTCTTTTCATGAGGCCCAGTTGATACCTCATCTTTATGTATCTTTTAATCATGACCCCAGCTTGAGAACTGAATTCCAAAATGTGGGTGTCTACCCTACCCTTTGGGCCTGATAACATTGATCAGCCCTCTTTGCCTTTGTACTTGCCTTGTTTTCCCAGCAATATCAGAAGTTCCTGGGTACCTCTGCATTCCTTCATGCCCTATACAACGATTGTACAGGGATTCCTTCACGCCCTGTACAATTGGATTGGTAAAGTCATAAACTCAAGGACAAGACTGAAGTTGTTAGCCACCGTGGAGTTAGCCCCGAGTAAGTGGCAATCCATGCACGGCCGGATTGGACTGTTGTCATCCATATGGTTTCCATTTGGTTTTTCATAAGTAGATCACCAAGCCTTTCTTGCTAGTCTTAGTCTGGCAACTCTGCTGAAGCCTGTTTAGCATCCTAGCAACACACAAGCCTCCGCTGATGACAGGTGGTACGAGGTGTATTAGCCAGAAACTGAAAGCAGATATATGAGATAGACAGAGAGGGAGAAGTATAACAGAACAGGGAGTGGCGAGTCCTCTGCTAGCCAAACAAAACTCATCTGCAGGTTGAATTTACCTGAGAGTCACCAGTTTGAGCCCCCTGTCCAGGTGTTGTGCCCTGACAGATGTTTATGTTGATTCTTCAGAGGCAGCCTGTTGGTCCTTCAGCATCTGGTGTCATGTCTGGGGGCAGGGCAACCCGATTCCTTTGGCCTGAAGCAGACGTGTCACCTTCGGTTCCCCCTCAGCTGGCCGTGTTGCACTGACGTCAGGTGCTGCCCCGTGGCTCTGGCTCCCTGGGCGGTCTAACCCGCAGCAGCTTTTCTCACTCTCCTACTCTGCCACCGTCCTGCGCGCGACCTGCTCACACCAGTCAGACCAGGCTTGGCCTGAGAGGGCTGCTGGGCAGATGCTGCAGACTCGGAGCAACTGCTAAGCCCCATTTGACTTAGATGGTACAACACAGGGTTCACATGGGAGGTGGGAGTGGGGTGAAGATGAAGGACCAGGGAAGAGAAAGGCAAACAGAGAGAGAGAGACAGGGTAAACACAAAGAGCAAGTGGAACTCGGGCCTCACCTTCTGTCCCCTTTGGCCATCACTCACACCTATCCCATCCTCTCCTCATCTGTCCCCAACCTTCTAAGTCCAGTCACTCAACCTCTCAGCTACTTCCAGTTCTTTAGCCTCACCTCATATCCAACCAGCCTCCACAGATGGCCACAATACTCTGTTAGATCAGTCATTCCCCCAAATGTTTCCCTGTTCCCACTGCCCACAGGAGAAAATCCAGACAGTTCTGTCTGACTGGGGCTTTCCATGATGGGGCCCTGCTGCCAGCCAGCTTTATTTTCCACTGCTTCCCAACAGGAAAAGTTGACTCTGCGCTGTCTGACCGTCACCACCAGGCCCTCATGGAGTGAAACAGGTGGCCTCACAGGATTACCTAAGAAAATAAGCAGCTCCCTCACAAATGTCAGGGGCTCCCATATGTGTCTCCCCATTCTCAGCTGGCAGCAAGTCTACAAAAGCAGCTGGGCTACCCCAAGTCCACAGATGAGACCCTGGGGCCTGGAAGGTGCCTTTACTTCCCAAGGCCACAGAGCTGGTAAGTGGCAGAGCTGTGATCCACACTCAGGCTATTTTTATTCTTTCATTCGTGGTCTTCCCACTGTACCTTATTTAAATACAAACTGCTAGCTCCTGAGGACCAGGGTCAGGGTTCTAAATTTTTGTGTACAGCAAGCAGTGTGTGCAATGGGTTACAACTGCCATATATAACGAAAGATAAGCAGGGTTATACAAGTGGTTCAGAGGAACAATTGTCCTTTTTTTTTCTGTTTTTCTTAATCCACCAAACCAAATCCACTGCCATCAAATTGATTCCATCTCACAGCAACCCTATCTACAGAGTATGTCAAATGCACTCTAAGAATTAATTTTTCTCCCCCTGGTAAATAATGTCATGCTGTCCTTCTAGAAGGTGTTCAATAAGCTTAGGAGGATAGACACAAAGCGATAGTGTCACAGAAGCAGGCAGAGCCTGGCTGTGCTGTTCTTCTGAGAGCCTTCTGAGTGGCAAGGCCTCACAGAATAGAGTGCACAATATTTGCTGTCACTTCTTTCTTCACAAACACTGTGTGACTGCCACACTCACAGGACAAACAGAATCATGACTTACATTTCCCAATTCAATGCAGTGATTTATGTGTTATTTGTGTCTCATGATCTGTGTAATCTCTGAAGCTACAAAGATGTTTCTGTCTGGAATACTGGTTTGTTGTGATGACAGGCGGGAATGCAGCCCTGTGTACCCTCTGCCACCCTGTAACCAGTCAACAAGTACTCAGGGTGAGGCACAGCCAAGAGAGGATACTCCTGAGGCACTAGGGCTCGATTACCTGCAGGGGAGTGTGGTGACTCTCTCAGAATGGCTAAATGGTTCTCCAGCCACTCCGGGGCTGAGAGTCACCTTTTAAGTCCCAATAGTCACTTTTGATGCCCGGGTTTATTTCCTTTAGTTGTTACATTTATATGCTGAGCAATCGATGTTGGCTCTAAAGAATCCTGCCAGCTGCGCCAACTGTGCAAACCAGTAGGGAGATTATGATCACCCCCTTCTGATACCAAATCGTGTGGGGACTAACACATCCCTATTCCACAAGCCCACTGTAAAAATCTTAGCTTTCCTTCCCTGTTCTGTTGAGACCCCAGCTGCCCACAAAGCCTTTCTCTCTCTCATCGCTGGCCACCTAGGGCTGGAGCAGCAGGTACCGCTCACCACAAGCTTAGGATTCTACATGACTCCCTCCACTTCAGACTAGCCAGTTCCAAAACTGGAGTCTTCCTCTACCCATTCAGAGTACCAGTCACAAGCTCAGGAGTCTATTTGACTTCCCCTTTAAGCTGACTGGCTCCCTGTACTCCGCAGAGTGATTCACAGAACGGATGGGAAACATCATATGTGTGATAACAGCCTTAATACAAAAAAGGACACAAATGAAGAGATGCATAGGGTAAGGTCTAGAAGGGGTCCCAGGGTGGAGTCTCGATGTCCCCAAGCAACACACTGCCCTCGTGAAAGCAGATGTGCACTTTTGGAAACCTGCTGTCTCCTCTCGAGCCCCAGAGGTGGGGACTTTCATCAGGCTCCAGGTTGCCATCATAAACTACAGCAGGTCTCATGAATCTTAGTGTCGCCACCCAGGTGAGCCTCCGTCCTCAGGCTGTGCCACATGGCCATGCTAGATTGCATCGTGCCTAATGAGGCTTAGTCATCTTTGGCTCCCCAGGTGATCTCTCCCGGCCTGGGAAGCTCCCAATCCTGAGCATCTAGCCAGACCCTCAGGAAGCTGGAGCAAAAGGTCAAACTGTACCTCATGTATACGAAGTGAAGAGGTTAACTGAGTTCTGTAAATCCACTGTCCAGCTCCAGTCCTGGCGCCCTGTCCCCGAGGAGGCTCCTGCTGTCCTGCTCCAGCCAGCACCTCCTCGCTAGCCTCCCCTGGTGCAACTGTTGACCCCCAGTATCCCCTTGCTGGGGCAGAGTATCCAACATGCACGGTGAGGCAGGGAGTCTGTGCTGAACAACTTCACACGGCCTTCACCAGGATGTGAAACCCACATGAAATTGTTCACTACACATCAGTAAGCAAGCACAAATAAGCCCATGCTTACCTTGCTTACTAGATCATCTGCCCCTTTCAAGGACTGTATTGCAGAGAGGCTTTGATTCAGCAGGAAGGTCCTGTAGGAGACAGACAAGAAGCTAGCTATTCCTAAAAGTAGAATCCATCTTTGATGTGGTGAAAAAATGTGAAGTTGTTCACTACTGATGATCTGGCAAGCAAAGTAACCACTGTGCTTACCTTGCCTCTGGGATAATTCACTCCTGCCTTTGTCCAAACACCAAGCAGGGGAGAGATGGACACTACAGATTCCAAGAAGGCAGCAGGTCATCCCTTCTTTTTCACACCAAAAATGTTGTCAACTGACTCTCCCAGGCTAGGGTCCCTGTAGGAGATAAGTTGAGCAGCAGAGAATCTCATGAAAAGGAACTGCATTATGTTACAGTGTGATGGGTGCAAATACAGAGATCTATACAAAATACGTCTGAGGCTCAAGTGGAGTGTGGGTTGGGGTGGTGACAGATATGTGGAAGAAGTGAAGGTAAGATACAAGAGACCTGGGAGGCAGGCTGCAAAGTGAGGCAGGGGCCAGGTCACAGCCAAAGTGGCAAGTCCATCACCAGTGTCAGCAAACCCCTGCTCAGCCTCTGCTTAGTAACAGAGCTGCTGAGGCCTTTATTTGCTACAGCTTAGTCCTAACGTGATCCTGACTTTGAAGGGAAGCACTTCTCACTGGAACAATGGCAGCTTCTCCTTCTACATCAAGACAGTTGCCTGCCCTCTGTAAGTCCCAACAAGCACATTTTAAGGAAAATGAAGTACATGAGAAATGATGAGTGTATCAAACATAAATCAAAACTAAACCACCCAGTTCTGACTCATACTGACCCTATGAGACAGAAGAGGACTGCCCCACTTGGTTTCCAAGGAGCAGCTGGTAGACTTGAACTGCTTACCTTTTGATTAACAGTGAGCTCTTCACCATGACCATCAGGGCTCTTCCTCAAACATTAAAAGCAAACAAAACAGACAACTGTTGCCATCCGGTTATCCCAGCTCATAGTAAAGCTACAGGACAGAGTAGACTTGCCTCATAGGGTTTCCGAGGAGCAGCTGGTATAGATTCGAACTGTCGTTCTTTTGGTTAGTGGCCGAGCTCTTAGCCACTACACCAGTAAGTATTAATTCAGGAAACTTCTGTTTCAGTTACATGCATGCATCTGTGTAACTAGGTTGTAATATAAATTGCATTTCTCACATTGGGTTGTGATTTAAATAGTCTTTGAACAGTCTTTAAACTGGCAATCACTTCTGAGCGGTCACACACTGAACAATTCTACTCTGACACACACAAGCCCATCGCAAGTCAGAATCAACACTGCGGCAGCTAATGACAGTAAGCATCAGAAACCATTCTAGGGTGAAAAAAAAAAAGAGTTAAGACTTGACTCCTGTACACAGGAAGCACCAGATCTGAGGGGTGGAGGAGGAGGAGGAGGATAACAAAAGACAAACACACCATGAAAACAGGATGCGGAAACCACTGAGACAGAGCGGTGTGCAAAGTGCCTGAGGGCTTGGACAAGGGACCCACCACCCGGCCGAGGGGTCCCAGCACCCCTGGAGAAGACGGCAAGTGACTCATCCTGAAGAGTGGCTGAGTGAGGAAGGGGAAGCAGAATCCGGAGCGAGGGTGGGGATGCCCAGCTGTAAGGCCTGGGATGGGGGCAAGGGGCTGCTCCGCATGGCTGAGGATGGCTGCTGAGAAGGACATGAGGGAACAGAGACAGCCAGCAGAGGAGTGGTCTGTATAGGCCAGATACTGACTCCACCTTCTGGGAGCTACAGGATTATTTTTGTTGTTGTTTAACAGGAGGATAACAATGGAGGACAGTGACCTGAGGGCCAGATGCTACCTTTGTCCCTGTTCAAGGACTTTCAGATTTATCTGAAGCTTGGTCCTGATTAAAGCTCATGATTCGGTTAACCACTAGTCTAACTATGAGTTGTCCATGTTTTAATTGCCTCCATGATTCTGCCCTACTGTCCAGCTGCAACATATTGGTATCTGCCCACTAGGCTCCTCAGAACTCCTTTCCCACTCTGCACAAAACCCTCCTTGCTTTCTTTCCTCATTGCCTCCTGAACTGCCTCCCCTAAATCCCTGTCATTCCTGCTAGCACCAAACCCTACAGCAGGGGAGGGGCCAGGAGGGGGAGCCGTGATTTCCCCTAGCATCTCTTCTTACTGGCCTTGGGGGCCTTACAAGCTGGCTTTAGGAAGATAAACCTCCCCCCAAAAGCTGACTCTTAGTGACCCTAGGGGTCAGAGTAGAACTGCCCCATTGAGTTTCCAACAGTTCCTGGCAGATTTGAACCACCAACCTTCTTGGTTAGCAGACATAGCACTTAACCCACTATGCCATCAAGGTTTCATTAGGGAGATACAGCCAGGTTGATGGTCTGATGTTTAGCTCACCAAAAGGAAGTGGTTGCTCTAGCCTGGAGTGACTTCTGCTCATAAACTTCAGTTTCAAAGACAGAAATGGAAGAGAAAAGCAAAACCAACCAAAGCAGCTAGCATTTTTACCTACCCTTTATGCAAAAGATTTTACTGTGTAGGTCCAGAATGCCATGTCTACCTTTTGCTGACAACCTCCCTGAGTTGTAAGGAACTGGAAAAGGGCCAGACAGATATCAGATACCAGTAAACAGCTATCAAGGGGCAAAAGTCTGGGGACTGGAATTCACCAGCCTCACCCTCGCACCCCAGGCTTACTGTAGACACTTTGTTCCCATAGATTCACCTTGACTTTGGAACTCTGAGAGGTTTCGCACAAAGTTACAAATGCACCATTTTGTATTGTCCATTCTTATTCAAAGGCTGGTCTTCTCCTTGGTGGTCCACTCACCCTGTCCCTCCTATACCTTGGCTCACTGTATGAAATTTTCTCACTCCCTTTCCTGTACCTACCTGAATCTTACCTGCAAGGCTTAGCTGAAATCCCATCTCCTCTAGGAAGCCAATGCACAAGGAGGGCTCGGAATTCCTGAAGACTTTACAGACTGGCCGCTCCCTCATGCCCTTATCTGTAGTTTTGTAGTGCTGGGGTAGGCAGAATAGTCTGTAGGGAAACATACGATGGAAACTCTATGGAAAATGCAGTATCATTTTTGAGCCAAGAGTTGGGAGCAAGGCAAGGAACCTGAGGGCCTCTATAAATAGTATGACCAAAACTATCAACAAACAATAAAGGAGAAACAGATCCAAGGATTAACTACATCTTCAGACAGCGAGCCAAGTGAGAGAAGTCCTCAAACAACTGTGTAAACTTCCCCAAAGTTGTTTTTCAGAAGGAACTAACTCAAGGAGACACGTGCAGAAAGTCCTACTTCAGCCGCTACTTGTCCTTCCAGTGGGGGCACTAGAGAGCTACAATCAGGACCGGGGAATTGAACCAAGGGAGCAAGAAACTGTCTATCTGCCACATCCCATAATAAGTCCTACTACTGGTCTCAGAAGCCCCCGTGGAAGGAACCATCTTAAAGTCGTCATGAATGTGCAGTCAAGAAACAAGCAGCCACCTGCCAAAAAAGGAAATACTTCAGATGCCCATCGTTGATTTGTTGTCCCCAGCTACACTCTGGGTGTAGACAGGCTATAAAAATCCAACCCTGAACTTGCTCAGTGGCGCAGCCTGTTGGAGTGCTGTACATTCTGCTGTTGCCTCACTTCAAAGTGCTTTCATTTTCCAGCAAAGATTTTTCTTGTGAGCCAACTAAGTCTCCCCAGGTAATTCTTTCTCATGGGTCAGACAAGGACCCTTGAAGTTCTTCAGGGACCCCCAGGAACAGTATAAGAAGTCTGTCACTGAGATGGTAGATTCCTGGAACCCAGGGACCCTAACTCATACTTCTGAGCCTGGCACAGAGCTGAGTGTGTAATAGGATCTCAGAGCATGTACATCTATTAGCTTTCTTTCACTAGTGTGCACAATCCAGAGTTGACTATCAAGCTAAAATCTAAGGCAGCTCCAGAGTAAGAGCCCCTATTACTGACTATGTGACTTCAGGATTGGCTCTGTCATCCGGAGCTCCTCCCATAGTCCTTAGCAACAAAAGGAAACTTACTCGTTTTAATGGCAGCTTCCTGTCGAGTAATGTGGTGATCACACATTCTACATACAGACCAGGAGGATGTGCTGGCTGGGCATTTGCCATCTATTCCTAGCCCCTTCCAGTCAATCTTTCTGTATTGGACTAGAGAGTCCAGGTCCATTAGATAGTCTTGAGTGAAGGTGAATTGAAGTGGAGGCCGTCATCTCACTGCTTGGAGCTGTTTTCTCTTGGCACAAAAGGTCATAGAGCTATGGGACCAGAGCCAAGTCTCCAGCTTGTAAGAAGCAGTGGCAGTGCAGGTGACACCTTCCTGGTGTCACTGGATACAGCGAAGGTGCTGTTCTCTTGGACTTACTAGTTTAAATGGCAGCGTTCCGACTCTCCACCTTCCTCACTGCAGTTCTGGGTGTCACTCCAAGAGGTCCAACCCCCAAGCCCACTAGCCTAGCTCTTTCAACATTTCAGGTTTCTGGTATTTAGTTCCTTTTCTGCTTTAATTCCGGTTTCCTGAGCTAACTCCTGACTGATACAAAACCTAAATTCAAACCCTTCATATATTGAGACTTCCTGTAACCTCACTAAGTAGTGGCTTCCTCTCTCGTAAAATGAGGATAGTAATGGTCCCGGCCATTTAGGGATGTTGAAAAGGGTTCAATTAAACTGTAGGAAAAATTTTGAACACATTGGAAAAGCTTGATTATTTTTATTACAAAGTGGGGAGATAGAGAGTCCTGGTGACTCAGTGGTTAGGCTCTCAGGCTACTAACCCAAAGGTCGGTGGTTTGAACCCACCAGCCACTCCCTGGGAACCCTATAGGGTGGTTCTGCTCTGTCCTGTAGGGCTGCTATGAATCAGGCTTGATTCAGTGGTAGTGAGTTTGGGGCTTTGTGAGATAAATTTTAGTCAAAAGAGATTTTTTTAAAACTTCTGTCTCTATTCAGTTTAAGAGTTCTCCCCACCATTGTGGATTTTATTTATGTTTTTTGATGTGAAACATTAAAACGGTTCCAAAGTCAGGTCAGAACAGGAAGACATGTTCAGAGAAGCCTTCCATTCCCCTTACCCTTTCCTCCCGGTCCCTGCCACCCCCACCAGATAACTGATCTCATCAGTGTGTTTTTGTCTCCTGTGTTCCCTTTTGCTTGGATGTGTCAGTAAGTATTCCCATGGCCTCCTCTCGAAGGATATTCTCGAGATGATGCTCTTCAACCCAGCTTTTCAGGCTCCAGTCATTTCTGCACAGGCTGGTTGGAGGTGCTGGGCAAGCAGGAGCTCTGGCACCATGGGGTTAGTCTGTGTGCTGATCTCCACGTGGGTTAGTCACAGAATGAGCTGACATTCTTCACGTGACCAGTCCAATGACAAAAACATGCCCCAGGTCTCAAAGGTTCCCTGTGACTGGTGATGGGGCCACTACACCGTTCCTGCCTCTCAGGAGGCTGAGGCTATGGCCAAGCTTATCATTGCCTGAAGATTCATCTGGAGGTGTCTGAGTAGATTACACAAGTAAGATTGGATCTTTGGATAAACCATCCTCAGGACCTGTAAAGCCATGGCCAGCACACACCGCATCCCTGTGACCTTCACACATCGTGGGAAAACAGCACGTTATCTTTTAATGTTTATCCCTTTGTGAGATCGGAGGAATCAATGTTAAAAGCCTCCTGTGTACTTCTCCATAGAGGAGAGACAAAAAACCTGAGTAAATAACAGCCCCCAGCCACAGGGAGGTAGCCAGGGGAAGTGGAGCACCACTGGAGGTGGTCACTGGAAAAAAGCAGTGGGAGGAGAGGACTCAGTCTCGGAGTCAAGCTGTCCACAAGTCTGCGCTGAGGCGGTGACTCATTCCAAGGAAAAGGAGTGCCCTGTATTCTGGGGAAGGCTGCTCTCTCCAAACAGGGGATCTGTGACCAAGGCAGGAAATGAAGCCATCCAAGTTTCAGCACGGCCAGGGGCAGGCAGAGCTAGAGGTCCAAGCTGCCCCCGACTGTTGCCCTGCAGTGCTTATTTGTCTAGTGCCCCAACATACAAGAAAGAGACCAGACTCTATGAGAAGGGACATTGGCTCCTGTCTTGGGCAAGCAAGGTCCCCTCTCTGGACATGTGTTTTCTTACCTATACAGTCAAACATAGACCACATTTGGAAGAGGGAGAAAACACAAGGAGCTGGGATGGAAAGTAGGAAAACGGGCATTTCTGGAGGGAGCACAAGAGGGTCACTGGCAAACATACACTGAGAAGCTGTAGCTGAAAGGGAAGAAGGAGCATGGGGCGGGGTGCCACGGAGGCCAACAGAGGCGAGCGCTTTCACAAGGAAGATGAGTTAGCAGAGCTGAAGGTCACGAAGGCACTACTAGGAAAGAGGAGGGCTGAAAAAAGACAGGTGACAGGGTCAGCCCTCAGCTAGGTATTATTTTGCTCCCAGTTTGAAAATGAGTTGGATTTCGATGCTTTTCCACAAGGTCTGTCCCTGGAGGTCACCATTAGCCCCCGCTGTCATGCCCTACCATCTGATGCCAAGTCAACTTCACAAATTGAAACTTCCCCACGACCTTTGAGGAGTCCCGTTTGTGGTGCATATGGCCAAGAGGCTCAGCCACTTACTGAAAGCTTTGAAAGTTTGAATCCACCCCAGAGGCAACTCAGAAGAAAGGGCTGGTGATCTCCTTCCAAAAACTCAGCCACTACCAACCCTACGAGACACGCTTTTACTGTGGCACACATGGGTTGTCTTGAATCGGAATCAACTCTACAGCAGCTGACTGGGGTTTGGTTACCTTTGAAGCTATTTGAAATGACAACTAGACTAAAACAGGATATCCTGATGGCGTAGTGGTGAAGTGCTATGGCTACGAACCAAGACATTGACAGTTCAAATCCGCCAGGCGCTCCTTGGAAACTCTATGGGGCAGTTCTACTCTGACCTCTAGAGTCACTATGAGTCAGAACCAACTTGACAGCACCTAGCGCATCTAACAACAGCAACAGACTAAAACAAAACCAAACCCATGGCCGTCAAGTCAATTCTGACTCATAGCAACCCTGTAAGACAGAGTAGAACTGCCCCATAGGGTGTCCAAGGAGTGGCTGGTGGATTACTAACGGCCCAGCTCCTGGTTAGCAGCCAAGTTCTTTAACCACTGTGCCCCCACGGCTCTTAAAGGAGCAGCTCCTCGCTCCCTTCCACATCTGTGAAGCTCTAGGATGACTCAGACTGTGAACTGTGAGTAGAAGCAGGGAGAGCAGCCTGCAGTGGAAAGACAAAGAAACGATCCTTTGTCCCAGGATCTCAGGGCAGGTGAGCGTGGCAGGGTACCAGAGCCGAGCATCTGCCGGGCAGTACGGACCCAGCTTAGGGAGAATTCAAGCGGACTTTTTGACAGCCTCCTGTGCATCCTGTTTCTCCAGAGCTGCTGCTGCCAGTGCCGGTGACGAGTTAGGTTCCCGACTGTCCTGTTTTCTAAGCAGGTGGCTAGGAAAACGGTGCCCGAACGCAGGCTGCCCCCTGCTGGGGAAGCACAGCAGCCGCTGCTGTGTGGTTGGGGACAGCAGAGAGACCTAGAGGGTGCAAGAGATGTCTCGCTCCTCTCCTACACTCTCCACATTTCTGAGGTGACAGGGATGAGGTGGTGGTGCACCCTGCTACAGGGCACTTGGCTGCTAACTTGAAAGCAGGAGGTTCCACCCAGAGACACTGAGGAAGAAAGGCCTGGCAATCACTCCTGAAAACCCGGCCACCGAACTGCCTGTGGCTCACAGTGCTCTTCACACATGTGTGGGGTTGTCATGCATCAGAGCTGACCTAAGGGTCTAGATGCGGCCTTCCGCTTCCCAGTCACCTTTTGAGGAAGGCTTGGGGTTCTCCTTGGTGCTCTCAAGGCCTCCTAAAAGATTCCCTAGTAAGACATGCCCAGTCAGTTAAGTCTTCTGCATTTAATCAAAAGGAATACTCTGACATAGGCCCTGACACAACGAGGCACATAAATATTTATGGAATACATAGATAGGCCAGCAGTCACATACGCTAAAAACTGCTCCTGGTTCTGTTCCACAGAGCTATCACAGCTTCTGTCCCTCTTTCTGAAATTCTTGTATGGTTAGTGATGCCCTGACTCCTGCTTATTTCTAAGTCCAGGGTCCTCCTGTCTGGCCCTCCCAGTTCTAAGTCGTTTCTACCGGTGTCTAGGCTGGATCCTTCTTCCTGGTTCCCCAAAATATCTCCCTTCTACTTCTTCAGCACTACAGCACCCACTGAGATTCTTGCAAATCCTGTTGGACCTAGCTCTTAGCTTTTCTTGCACGCTGCTGCCTTTTCTCTCTCCTGAAATGTTTCTTCCTGCCTCCCCTGGAATACTTGGATTCTCATGCAATCTGTAGTTCACTGGACTTCCCCATCCTGAGGCTGTCACAGGTGCTCGTCTCCTCCCCCATCAACTATTAGCTGCTGTGATTTGTTTGTATTTTTGCTGTTGTTAAAGGAGGTCGGGCAGTGGGAGGAAATGGAAATGTCTTTCGGAGGAAGGGAGATGCCAGATGGGAAGTATCAGGTCCAGGGAGGGGCTGGGGCGGGGTCCTGGGGTTCAGGTCCCCTGTACATCTAGCAGAATGTTCACTTAACCCTGAACTTTAAGCTTATGGCAGGCTCACCATTAGTCTCCCTAGATTTAGCATGTCTGTATGTGTACGTGTGTGCTCTCCTTAGAATTTATTTTTGTTATGCCTATGGCTTGGCTCATTTCTCTTACAAATTTTTGTTTCACGTGCTCCTCAGAATTTCTTTTGTCATGTCTATTTCTCTTACAGCTTGTTTATCCTAGCCAGTGTCAGGGCTTATTACTTTTGTGTGGTTAGCTAGACCAAGTATGGAGTCCCTGGGCAGTGCAAGTGGTTCACGAGCCCAACAGCTACCAACTGAAGGTTGGAAGTTCAGGTCCATAGATGCTGGAGAACAGGCACGAGGGGGGGCTGTTGTTTTAGGCCAGGGCTGATGTGGGAGAGGCTGCTACAGAGCTAGGCTCCTGATGGCAATGAAAATGACCGCATGATAGAAAGAATAAGATGACAGAAATAATAGAAGCAGGTGGTAACACTTCCCTGCCAGGAGCAAGAGGATGATCATACTTGTAAACTCAGCAAGAGCACGGTGGCAGCCAGGATAGTTGGATTCCAATGAGGATTAGAGAGATGATAATAAAATACAGTATTCCTTCGGGCAAAATATAGCTTCAGTTATACAACCAAAGAGAATCAGTATGGATAACAAGAAGCAAAAGCCGGCTAACTCTTGCCCAGTTTCCAGACTGTAGCCTGTTCCCACTGACTGAAGAGGAGGCTGAGCCTCATCAGAAAGGATCCTACTGCAACACGGCAAACGTAGATTCTCCAGAGGGATCTGGGTCATGTACTCAGGTAGCCATATGCTGAGAAAAGGGGAAGAACAGAACATTTCAAGGACTGTCAGACACAGTATGAGTTGACACTGAAAACCAGAGTTTCAAAGCATTGTCATCACAGGTAAAAAATCCAAACAACACCCATCACTACTGAATTCAGTCCGACTCACAGCGACCCTACAGGACAGAGTGGAACTGCCCCACAGAGTTCCCCAGGAGCATCCGGTGGATTTGAACCGCCAACCTTTTTGGCTAGCAGCTGTAGCTCTTAATGACTATACTACAAGGTTTCCTGATAGTAGGTACCAGGTAAAAAATAGTCCTGGGCCAGACCAAGCTCACAGTAGGTCCACTGTATTCATGTACCCACCTGCCATTCATTTATCCAGTCGCAAATGTATATTGTTGTTAGGTGCCATCAAGCGGATTTTCAACTCACAGGAACTCCATGTGACTGAATAAAACTGCCCCACTGGGTTTGCTAGACTCTTATCTTCATGGGAACAGACTGCCAGGTATTCCTGCACGGAGGTGGGTGAGTTAGAATTGCAGCTGAGTGCTTAACTGTTGTGCCAGCAGGACTCCTTTCATAAACGTATAACTGAATGGAAACACTTAGCAGTTGACAGCCCACACACTGGTTCCTTGGGAAGAGCTATTGAGCAGACCAGGTCAAGGAGAAACCTCTGAAACCGTGTGAAAACAATACATCAAGACAGTGTCACATGCTGGGGTGGATCGGCCTCGATGACCGCTGCCCACAAACATGCAAGGATGCAGAGGAGGAAGCGCCGATCACACCTCAATCTGTGCACAAACCAGATATGCCTTAGCAGAAGACAGTGGACTACCGCAAATTCAACCAAACAGCACCCAGCTTACAACCGCTTTGCCAGTATCCTCCTGAGATCAGATTACCAAGGTATCAGCTATATGTACCCAGTCAATGATCTGGCCAATGGTTCTTTTGCATTCCTATCAGAAAGCAACAGGAAGTAGTTTAGCTGGGGCAGATTAACAACACACATTTATAGTCCTGCCCAAAGGAATGTTAACTCTCACACCTTCTGTCTGGCATAGAATTAGGTCCCTGAGAGTACATTGGGGTTGGGTGGGGAAAAAAATACTGCAATGTCACCAGCAAGAAGAGACCAACAAAGTGTGTTTACAAGGAACCGAATTCACATGTGACATTCAGTGTGACATAATGAGATCTGTTTTGGAACACAAGGCCTTGGAATTTGTGTTCACTTCCCTGCCCTCTCTTCTCCCTCAGTGTGGACAGGGACAAGAGGCCTTGAAAGCAGGGGGTGGGGTTACTTCTGCAGTCCTTTTCAGCCTCTTTCCCAAGCCACACCTTTCTCCTCTGGCTGGGCCTGACCCCCTTCTGCAGATACTTGCTTGTAGCACACTACTCCCACTCCAGTCATCCCAGATGGGAAACCTGCACCTTGTTACTTCAGACTAAGTGGGGATCTTCAGCCTCTTTCTCATTCCCACCTGTTGGTCCTTAAACTCACCTGCCTAAACACCAGCATGTGCCTCTCTCATTAGACCTATCCTGAAGCATTCATGTGAGTCCAGCAGACACAAATACCTGCCTTAAGACTCCCAACTTTCTCTAGAAGACTATTTTAGTCTTTCTTCCCCACTGGGTAGAATGGTAGAATTCTTGCCTTCCATGCCAGAGAGGACTGATTTTCATCTTTAGGTAGTACCATGTACTAGAGACAGGTTATTGCTCATTTTCAAGCCTGAGTAATTCTTCAGGGTTTTTCAGCAACCCAGGCCACAAGTTACTATGCATAGGAAAGTCTCCGGTTATTTAATAGCCTAAAGATCTCTCCTGAGCTACCATTTACTTCTCGCCAGCAACACTGTAAGCCAGACAACAATGGAATAATACCTCCAGAGTTATGAGATAAAATGGTTATGTGTCAGGGGTCCCCCTGATCACCTGAGATTCAGAGATTCGCTAGAGCTCATAGGACTCACTATAAAATCATACTCACAGTTATGATTAATTATAGCAACAGGATACAAAGAAAATAAGCAATGGGAAAAGGTATATGGTCTAAAGGAAGCCACACACAAGTTTCTAAGATGTTTTTCCTAGTGAAGCCACACGGGACACATTTAATTCCCCCAGCTACAAGTCATGACAATGCACTGAAATGGTGTCTATCAGGGAAGCTTATTAGAGACTGCACAAGGTTTTGGTGGAGTCTGGTCACATAGACACCCTCTATATAGCACATACCAAAACTGCAGACTCCCAGAAGGAAAGCAGATGTTTAGCATAAACTATATTGTTTACACAGTTTAGGCACAGTGAGCTACTCTTATCAGTTAGGTTTATGGGAACCTTCCCCAAATCCAACTTCCCAAGGAGCCAAACTCGCAGGCAAGCCTGTTCTGTTACTACCTTTCTGCAAAGTCAACCTAGAATAACACATAAACTATAAACCAAACTAGCTGCCATTGAGTCAGTTATGACACACAGCAATCCTATGGAACAAAGCAGAACTGCACATACGGTTTCCAAAGAGCAGACACTGGATTTGGACTACTGACCTTTTGGTTAGCAGTCAAGCTCTTAACCACTGCACCACCAAGAATTATGTATACACAACAAAGATATATTTCACAAATGAGAACAAAATAAGAATATTTTCAGGCCAACAAAATAGAGTGCTTGTCTGCAAGAAAGCTTCAGTAAATTCCAAAAGATGTACTTCAGACAAAAGAAAGTGATCTTAGGAAGAGGATCTGAGATGCAGGGGAAACGGCCAACCATCGGCAGTGCAAGAAAACAATGAAAATGTCTGTTGGATTTAAAAGAAAGAGATGAACAGTAACATGTAACCAGGAGACGGGGAGGTGAGTGTGCTCAAACAGCCTTGTATGATTTAAAGAGCAGTACAGTTATTTACTGGAAAACCTGGAGGCATAGTGGCTCAGTGCTAGGCTGCTAACCAAAAGGCAGACAATTCAAATCAACCAAGCACTCCTTGGAAAGTTTCCTGGGCAGTTCTACTCTGTCATACAGAGTCACTGAGAATCAGAATCAACTGTACGGCAATGGGTTTGGTTTAGTTTTTATTCGATGGCACTTGGCTTGGCTTATTAATTTGGGAGCTTTGATATGTTGAAATATTTTGGGTAAAAATTATTCAGCTTAAAATATAAATCCTACACTTACACAAAGAAAAAAAGAAATTAGAAAAAATATTCAATCTATCCCAAAGAAATCAGAGAGGAATAGAGAAGGGAAGAAACACAAAGCACAAAATAAGACAATCAAAATAAACAGATCATTGATTATAGTATTAACTGTAATACAATAAATATAAATGACTAGAATTTTTCATGTAATGGACAAATATTCTCTGAATGGGTTATAGAAAATACCAATTTATATTACTGATAAGAAACAGCTAAAACTTTAATTTTGAGAAAGATTTAAAGGTTTGCAAAAGGATACATGTAGACAAATGCTAAAAAAAGAAAGCAGATGTGGCCCTATTAATATCAGACAAATGGAGTTTAAGGCAAAAAGCATTACTAGAGATGAAGATTATGGATTTCATCTGAATTGGATCCACAATCAATGCTCAAGGAAGCCAGTAGTCAAGAAACCAAACCACATATTTCATTGGGCAAGTCTGCTGCCAAAAGACCTCTTTAAAGGGTTCAAAAGCAAAGATGTCACTTTAAGGACTAAGGTGTGTCTGACTCAAGCCTTGATATTTTCAGTTGCTTTATATGCATGTGGAAGCTGGACAATGAATGAGGAAAACCAAAGAAGAATTGACACCTTTGAATTATGGTGCTGACAAAGAATATTGAATATACCATGGGCTGCCAGGAGAAGGAACCTATCTTGGAAGAAATACACCTAGAATGGCAAGACTTCATCTTATGTTCAACATGCATCACGGCAGACCAGTCTCCGGAGAAGGGGGTCTTATTTTATAGAGGGTTATCGAACAGGAAGAAGACCCTCAACACACATATGTCAGAGAAGACACCACAGTGGCAGTTACTTATTACACAGCATTGAAAATCTTACCATATCACAAATATTCTATAGCCATTTGCAGGACCACAGGCCCATCAACACTTCCTTCCATCATACAGAAGGTTGCCATGAGCTGGGGCGAACTTGATAGCGACTAATGATAATAGCAAAGTGCTCACATTAAAGACCAACAAAGGTTAAAATGAAAGAACCAAATAACTATCCAACTTAAGAAGCTGCATAAAGAGGAAAATAAATCCAAAGAAGCAGACACCTTACTTCACGCCCTGGTGGGAACACTCATCCCTTGTGAACAGGACCTCAGATTCACAGAGCCTCACGCAGCAAAGATTCACAGAGCCTCAAGCTGTAAGCGTTCACATAGCCTCATGCTGTGAGGATTCACAAAGACTCATGCTGCAAGGGTTCACAGAGCTCCATGAAGCAAAGAACCACAGAGCCTCACACAACAAGGATTCCCAAAGCCTTACACAGCGAGAATTCATAGCTCCTCATAGTGAAAGGATTCACAGAGCAAGGGACTGTAAGGGCTTGCAGGGCGCCACTCTGCAAAGACCCAGAGTCTCACACCGCAAAGGTTCACAGAGACTCAATCTGAGAGAGCTGTTAGCATCATTCCACTATCAGTGCTGCTGTTCCAGGCTGATCAGCCTACCCCATTCACACCACTGGCACTCTTGAAACTAAACTGTGTCATGGTTTTCATGCCTCGCAGCATTCACAGAGCCCTGGTTGCACAGTGGTTAATGGCTACAGCTGCTAACCGAAAAGGGGGGCAATTCAAATCTACCAGCCACTCCTTGAAAACTGTACAGGGCAAGTCTACTCTGCCCTGCAGTGTTGTTACCAGTCAGAATTAACTCCATGGCAACAGGTTGCTTGTTTTGCTTTTACAGCATTCACAATTTGAACAATGGTGTAACCTTTGTAACAAAGCCTCCAAAGCCACTCAGCAATGGTATTTACAGGACTGGAAAACCCGGTGGTGTAGTGGTTAAGTACTATGTCTGCAAACCATGAGGTCAGCAGTTTGAATCCACCAAGTACTCCTCGGAAACTCTGGAACAGTTCTACCCTGTCCTGTAGGATTGTTGTGAGTCGGAATCAATTTGACAGCAGTGGGTTTTCTTTATTATTATTCAAGATCACAATCATCCACAAACACCTAGTATTGCTGAGTGCTGAAACACTCTCCTCAGTAATCGACTTAAAAAGATTTCATTACAGTCCTATGCATCTATCGGAGGTCGTCCTACTGGCCTCATACTAGCAGGGAGTAGAGAGGGTGGAGAAGAGGGAACGGGAGATTGTTAAGAGGATATGACTGGTATGGAACAGAGAGGAGGAGTGTGCTGCCACCAGGCAAGGAGAGCAGTGGGGTAGGAGCCACACATAGGCAGGCATGTGAATTTCAACCGGATTGTACACTTTCACTCAATGACAATAAAATAAGTAAATAAATAAAAAAGGTACCAGATCCTACTTATTGTATCTCATCTACACACTTTATTAAAGCAGTTTGTAGTATGTCACTTTGGCTAGACTGAACCAAAAAACCAGTTGCCATCAAGTAGACTCCAACTCATGGGGACTCCTCAGGGGTCAGACTGTGCTCCATGGGGTTTCCATGGCTGACTTTTCAGAAGTAGATCACTGGGCCTTTCTCTGGAGGTGCAAAATTTGAGTATCCCAGTTACTGTGAAAAGGTTTGGAAAGGTGACTAAAAGATTTACCACGTCCTCATTTCCACATTTAAAAAATGTGAAAATAATTTCACTTACAGAAAAGGCAAAAGTAAAAAATCCACCCGTATATCCTTTACTCAGATTCACCTATTGCTAACATATTGTTTCATTTGCTTTGCTGTTTCTCTCTTTTTCTCTCTCCCTCTGTCCTTGCTATGTACACATTCTTACGATCTTATCCTGAACAATTTGAGAGTGACTTGCATATATCAGAGCTCTGTACTCCTGGTGCAGTATAGAGTATACTAGTGAGAGAGCTTCTGGTGTCCATAAGAAACTCTGTAGTGTCAGGCCTTCATAAGGTAGGACTGATAGGATAAAATGCCACTGGATTCTGCAGTGTTAATGGAAGTAGGGTGGGCCCTAATCCACTATGACCAGTGTCCTTATAAAAAGAGGAGAAAAGAGACAGATACAGAAGAATGCCATGTGACAATGAAGGCAGAGAATGGAGTCATGCTGCCACAGCCAAAGAGTGGCTGACCTAGCTGAACATCCAGGATATTACAAACCCAGACCAATACCGTGCACCATGATATCATCCCTTAAGGATGGCAGCCAGCATCTTGGTGGCAAATTGACTCTATCAGACCGCTTCTATCCTAGAACAAACTACAATTCATCCTTATTAAAACTGATACCTACTCCAAAGATGAGTGTCTTTCACTGCCTGCACTTTCTCTGCCAATGGCACTGTGCATCAACACCCACGGAGAGAGCAACCAAGAAATCAAATGATGTATTGCAGTGAGCAAATCTGCCAAGGAAGACCTCTTTAAAGTGTTCCAATGCAAAGATGTCACCTTGAGGTCTAAGGTGTGCTTGGCCCAAGCCCTGGTATTTTCAATCATCTTACATGCAAGCAAATGCTGGAAAATGAATAAGAAAGACTGAAAAAAATCGGTGCCTCTGAATTACAATGCTGGCAAAGAATACTGAATATATCATGGACTGCCAGAAAAAGGAACAAATCTAAATCTTCTTGGGAAGAAGGACAGCCAGAATACTCCTTAGAAGGTGAGACTTTATCTTACATACTTTGGACATGTGATCAGTGGGGGTCAGTCCCAGGCTTGGTAAAGTGGTTGTTGTTAGGGGCCTTCAAGTCGGTTCTGACTCATAGCAATTCCATGCACAACAGAACAAAACACCGCCCAGTCCTGCACCACATCCACAATTGTTTCCATGATTAAGCCCATTGTTGCAGCCACTGTGTCAATCCATCTCCTCGAGGGTCTTCCTCTTTTTCACTGACCCTCCACTCTACCAAGCACGACGTCCTTCTGCAGGTACTGATCCTTCCTGACAACATGTCCAAAGTATGTAAGACTCAGCCTTGCCATCTTTGCTTCCAAGGAGCCCTCTGGTTGTATTTCCTCCGGAACAGATCTGTTGGTTCTTTTGGCAGTCCATCGTACATTCAACATTCTTCTCCAACACCACAATTCAAAGGCATCAATTCTTCTGTCTTCTTTGTTCACTGTCCAGCTTTCAAATGCAGATGATGCAATTGAGAATAGCATGGCTTGGATCAGGGGCACTTTAGTCTTCAAGGTAACATCTTCACTTTTAAATACTTTAAAGAGATCCTTTGCAACAGATTTTTTTCAATGCAATGTGTCTTTGATTTCTTGACGGCTAGTTCCATGGGCATTGATTGTGGACCCAAGTAAACTGACAATTTCAATCCTTTCTCCATCTATGACAACATTGCTTACTGGTCCAGTTGTGAGGATTTTTGTTTTGTTGATGTTGAGGTGCAATCCATACTGAAGGCTGTGGTCCTTGATCTTCATCAGTAAGTGTTCCAAATCTTCTTCACTTCCAGCAAGTAAGGTGGTGTTGTCTGCATGACGCAGGTTGTTAATGAGGCATCCTCCAATCCTGATGCCTCGTTCTTCTTCATATAGTCCAGCTTCTCAGATTATTTGATTGGCATACAGACTGAAAATGTATGGTGAAAGGATACAACCCTGATGCACACCTTTCCTGACTCTAAACTATGCAGTGTCCCCTTGTTCTGTGCACATGACTGCCTGTTGATCCATGTACAGATTCCTTAAGAGCACAATAGGTGTTCTGGAATTCCCAATGATATCCCTGGTTCCACGTCTTCCTCTGAACCTGGCTTGAATTTCTGGCAATTCTACGTCAATATACTTTTGTAGTCACTTTGGAATGATCTTGAGCAAAATTTTTCTTGCACATGATATTAATAATATTGTTTGGGAATTTCCTCATTCAGTTGGATCACCTTTCTTTGGAATGGGCATAAATATGGATCTCTTTCAGTCAGTTGGCCAGGTAGCTGTCCTCCAAATTTCTTGGCATAGATGAGTGAGCACTTCCAGCACTGCATCTGTTTGTTAAAATGTCTCAACTGATACTCCATAAATTCCTGGAGCCTTGTTTTTTGCCAGTGCCTTCAATCTAGCTCTGACATCTTTCTTCAGTACAATTGGTTCCTGATCATATGCTACCTCTTCAAATGGCCGAACATCCCAGTTCTTTCCGGTATAGTGACTCTGTGTATTCCTTCCACCTTCTTCTGATGCTCCCTGAGTCGTTAATATTTTCCCTGCAGAATCCTTCACTATTGCAACTTGAGGCTTGAATTTTTCCTTCAGTTCTTTCAGCTTGAGAAATACAGACTATGTTCTTCCCTTCCGGTTTTCTATTTCCAGCTCTTTGCACGTGTCATTTTAATACTTTCTTTTGTCTTCTCAAGCTGCTCTTTGAAACCTTCTGTTTAGATCTTTTATGTCATCATTTCTTCCTTTTGCTTGAGCTTCTCAATGTTAGAAAGCAAGTTTCACTCTGTGGGTGACCCTGCTAGTACCTAAATACCAGTGGCATGGCTTCCAGCATCACAGCAACAACATGGCCTGCCCTCACCCACAGTTTTACACAATTAGATCAGGTTCTCAGGACCAACTCAAAGGCACCGAACAACAATAACAACACATTAATCCAATGTCCTTAACATAACAAAAACAACCAACTCATTCTCAAATGGGACTACAACCATAGGCATAAAACCAAAATAATAGTAATAATAATAAACCCACTGCTGTTGCATGCATTTCTGACTCATAGCGACCCTGCAGGACAGCACAGAACTGCTCCGTAGAGTTTGCAAAGAGCACCTGGTGGATTCAAACTGCTGACCTTTTGGTTAGCAGACACAGCACTGAACCAGTAAGCCACCAGGCTTCCATCCATAGGCACAAAGGTTAGAATTTACAACACATATGGGGGGGTGCAATTCCATTCATAACAGCCATCTCAAGCACTGTGGGATCTGACAGTGGGTTTTCACTAGCAATTTTCAGAACTGGGTCACCAGGCCTTTCTCCCTAGTCTGTCTTACTTTGGTAATGCCTGATAGCAACACACAAACACCTGCTGACAGATAAGCAGTGGCTGCCCTTGAGGTGCACTGGCCAGAAATCCAATCAGGACTTCTGCACAGCGGGCTAGAATTTCACCCCAGAAACACTGGTGCCCTTGTTTGGTCAATATGAAGGTGTATTTATCATGGTAGGAGGACAGGACATACTTCAGTTAACAGCTTGCTCACTTGACTTGCTGCTTTTAAATATTGCATGTATTGCTGAGAGGGCCTCCATTTGTTCTGTCCCTGGCTGCAAACGTTAGGAGTTGGCTGGGAGCTGCCTGTCTCACTTCTGAACTAGCCTATAAATCTCTCTCTCTTTTCCCCTTCCACATCTGACAGATAACAAAAGGAAAACACATGCCATGTGCTGGGTAAGGATCTCAGGTTAAAATGATAAATAAGAGAGCAGTTAATAAGTTACTCAGACCCATTCACTAAATAATCAAATTGAGGTAGACCTTCAGTCTATTTGGAGTCAGTGGTTTTGAAATAGTTTGCAAGCAATAGGCAGATTTACCTCTCTGAGAACTTGATCTAATTGTGTAAAAATGTGGGTGGGGCAGGCCATGTTGATCAGCACAGCTAGAAAAAGCCTTGATTCTGGATGATTCTACTTGGTATGTTATTCTCCCCACGAAAGCAGATTAGAAAGTGTGGCCTGTATGAACTGGGATTCTCTCTTGGGCTCTGGTCAGATATAGGCAGGTAGAAAGGTCTGGCTGATGCTTCTACCTTCTGGTCTCTCTCCAAACTTGGGTGGCTTTGAGGCCTAAGAAAGCCAGTGGGGAAGGGCAGCCTGAGGGAACAAGGGTCAAGAAAGGCTTTCTCCCTCCCACGAAGGTCACTGCAGAATCTTTTCCTGCACATGATGTGAATTCATAAGTTCTTCAGAGATGGACCCATTAGTGAGAATTTTAGACTTACAGGACATTAATAGAAACAAAGTACTTTTATAAAATTCCCAAATTGTCAGCCAAGCCAAGTGCCATCGAGTCGGAAATTGTCAAGGAAAATTAAAAAATCAAATTAAGATCCACAGAGTGTGCATGCTCACAAATGGGTGGAATACCAGAGCAGGACCAGAAGATGCAGAACGTTGTAAAATTTTAGTTTAACGAATAGAAGACCTTCATGTTTCTTTCCTCCTTTCATTTTGACTTCTCCTTTCTGACTTGATGGGACTTGGCTTGGCTTTCTGAGTTTGCTGTAAGAGCTCAAGTTTGAACAGGGCTAACTAAAAGGTTCACAGTTCAAATGCACCAGATGCTCCTTGGAAACTCTGTCCTATAGGGTCGCTGTGAGTCAGAACTGAGCCAGCGGCAATGGGTTTATTTTTTCTGCAGCAGTTAAGGAATGTGTCTGTCTGTGTGTGTGTGTGTGTGTGTCAGAGAGTAAGGTCCCTAAGCAGGGGTTAAGGAGAGAGAGAGAGAGAGTGTGTGTGTGTGTGTGTGTGTGTGTGTGTGTGTAAGAGAGACAGTAAGATCCCTAAGTAGCAAACACAGTGATGGGTTTACTTTTTGAAGGAGTTAGAGTGTGTGTGTGTGTGTGTGTGAGAGAGAGAGAGTGTACGTGAGAGACAGAGTGTGTATGTGAGAGAGAGAGAGTGTATGTGAGAGAGACAGAGAGAGAGTAAGGTCCCTAAGTAGCAAAGTCGGTTTGTGCTCAACTAGTAACTAAAATGTGGCTGGTTGCAACCCACTGAGCATTGCCACAGAAGAAAGTCCTGCTGATTTGTTTCCACACAGCCCAGACCACCCTATGGAGAAGCACTACTCTGTAATGTGTGTAATCAAACTGCATGTCCATACAATTTTTTTTTTTTGGTTTGATGCAGGTGTGGGGTGTTAATGCCTTCAAAACAAAAAGAAAACCTAAACTCTTCCGCTGCTTCACATCTGCAATGCAGCAAGCCATAGCAAGTGTAGCTAATGTATTTCAAGGCACTGAAAGCCAAAAAGTAAAATTATGCTGAAGATAATTAAAAAATGGTTGCAGTAGTCCATCAGTAGGGAACTGCTAGAAATTCAGGCCAGATTCAGAAGAGACCATGGCACATGGGATGTCACTGGGGACATCAGATGAATCTCAGCTGAAAGCAGAAAACACTAGAAAGATATTTACCTGTGTTTTATTGACTATGGAAAGGCATTTGACTGTGTGAATTGTAACAAATTATGGACAGCTTCATGAAGAACAGGAATTCCAGAACACCTGATTGTCTACATGAGGAACCTGTACAGAGACCAAGAGGCAGTTGTTCAAACAGAACAAGGAGATAACCACATGGTTTAAAATCAGAAAAGTGTGCATCAAGGTTGTAAACTTTCACCATACTTAATCTGTATGCTGAGCAAATAATCTGAAAAACTGAACTATATGAAGCAGTACAGGGCATCAGGATTAGAGGAAGAGTCATCAACAATCTGCGTGCAAATGACACAACCCTGCTTGCTGAAAGTGAAGAGGACTTGAAGCACTTACAGATGAAGATCAGCGAATACAGCCTTCAGTACAGATTACACTTAAACATAAAGAAAACAAAAATCTACATGACTTAACCAATAAGCAGTATCTTGATAAATGGAGAAAATATTGAAGTTGTCAACCATTTCATATTACTTGGATCCACAATCGACATCCATGGAAGGGACAGTTAAGAAATCAAACGATGTATTGCACTGGGCAAATCTGCTACAAAAAAAAAAAAAAAAAAGGACCTCTTTAAAGTGTTAAAATATGAAGACATGACCTTGAGGTCTAAGGTGTGCTTGGCATAAGCCATGGCATCTTCAACTGTCTCATACACGTGCAAAAACTGGACAGTGAATAAGGAAGACCAAAGAACTGATGCCTCTGGATTGTAGTGTTTGTGGAGAATGTCAACTATACTGTGGACTGCCCAAAGAAGGAACAAATCTAAATCTGTGTTGGAAGAAATACTGACAGAATGCTCCTTGGAAGCAAGAATGGTGAGACTTTGTCTCGCGTACTTTGCACATCTTATCAGGAGGGACTAGTTCCTGCAGAAGGGCATCACACTTGGTAAAGCAGACAAATGCCAAAAAACAAAAAAGGTCCATTGCCATCAAGTCAACTCCAAATCACAGTGACCCTGTAAGACAGAGTATAGAACTACTCCACAGAGTTTCCAAGGAGCGATTGGCAGATTTGAACTGCTGACTTTTCAGTTAGCAGCTATAGCAAGGATTTCATTTTACTTGGGTCCACAGTCAATGCCCATGGAAGCAGCAGTCAAGAAATCCAAAGACACATGGCATTGGGAAAATCTGCTGCAAAGGACCTCTTTCAAGCATTCAAAAGTAAAGATGTCACCCTGAAGACTAAAATGTGCCTGACCCAAGCCATGATATTTTCAATCACATCATATGCATGTGACAGCTAGACAACGAACAAAGAATACAGAAGAACTGATGTGTTTGAATTGTGGTGTTGGAGAAGAATGTTGAATGCACCGTGGACTGCCAAAAGAACAAACAGATCCATTCTGGAAGAAGTACAACCAGAGTGCTCCTTGGAAGCAAAGATGGCAAGACTGCATCTTACATATTTTGGACATGTTATCAGGAAACTTCAGTCCCTGGAGAAGGAACATCACGCTTGGTAGAGTTGGAGGGTCAGCAAAAAAGAGTAAGACCCTCAACAAGATGGGTTGACACAGTGGCCACAACAATGGGCTTAAGCATAAAAATGATTGTGGACGTGGCACAAGACTGGACAGTGTTTTGTTCTGTTGTTCATAGGATCGCTGAGCTGGGACCAACTCGACGGCACCTAACAACAACAGCTCTAGCCCTTAACCACTGCACCACTATGGTTCCTGATGGAGGGTCAGTGAAAAACAGGAAGTCCTCAGCAAGCTGGACTAGCACAGAGACTGCCACACTGCACTCAAACATAATAGTTGAGAGGATGGTGCAGGACCAGGCAATGTCTCTTTCTGTTGTACATAGGGTCGCTAAGAGTCGAAACCAACTCGATGGTACCTAACACCACCCAAAAGCCTAGAGCCTGCATCTGGCATGGAGGGCTCCTACAAGTGATGTGACTGACACAAGCAGGCTACAGGACCTACATATAAGTAAATGATGGACTATGTAGAAAAATATGTGTGAGGAATGGCATGAGGTTGAAGCATGGACTGTCTCTACTTAAGACTAATTTCAGCATAGTTGACTGAGCTCTTCTCATTTCAGCTCTAAAATGAAAAAGGAAGTGGTATACACTGCCCAGACTTAAGATACTGAGCAACACCAAACCTATTTCTGCTTTTAATTCCTCTTTGAAAAATGAATGTGTGAGTGGAACTCAGTTGTTATGGACTGCAGTCTCTTTAAACTCCAAACCTCTATGTCTACGGTTATAAACCCTTTTGGAATGCATTGTCTTTGATATCCTAATAAGGCAGGATTAGTGTAGGGTTGTATCTCCAGTCAATCTCTTCTGATATATACAAGAAATTAAACAAGCTAATGGAGGAGACGTGTGAAAAGACAGATGCTAAGACACCTGGAGATCACCAAGGAATCAAAAGGTGGAAGCTGAAGAGACCAGGACCTCCCTCAGAGCCAACAACAGAGAGAAAAAGCCTCCCCTAGAGTCAGTGCTCTGAACTGTGACTTTTAGCCTTCTAGACTGTGAGACAATAAATTTCCCTTTTGATAAGGCTGTCCACTTACAGTATCTGTTACAGAGGCACTAGACACTGGCCAAGTAGAGAGCTTTAATATTTGAATAGAAGAGAAAAAAAAAACTTAAAATATATGTTAGCCATGGTTTTTAAGGATATTTGTCTGAAATGATCTTGAGCCATTCACTAAGGTGTTATCAACTGGATTGTGCTGGAACCCACCCCATTGGATGCCTCAGGTCCCATTTTATTCAGAAAGGGCAATCTTTCTGGACTGAGGTATATACAAGACGATGATTACATGACCCAAATAAGTTATCAAAACATTGTTCCCCACAGCTTTTCAAACTTTATATGTTCATTCATTTCTCCCACCTGTGTATTTTGAAAATTTCAAACCTACACAAAGGTTGGAAACCCTGGTAGCATAGCGGTTAAGTGCTACGTCTGTTAATCAAAAGATCAGCAGTCTAAATCCGCCAGGTGCTCCTTGGAAACTCTATGAAGCAGTTCTACTCTGTCCTATAGGGCTGCTATGAGTCAGAATTCACTCAATGGCACCGGGTTTGGTTTTTCGGTTTTATACAAAGGTTGCAAAGATAACACAATATATCTTTCACATTGATTCATCAGTTTTACTCTTTTCCTATAGCTGTTCTCTGTACTTGATTAACAAATTATGAGACTTTACACCTAAACATTTTAATGTGCATCTCCTAAGAACATGGTTCTACACTAACTCAGTATCTCTGTCAAGCCCAATACATAGAACACTGGTACAAAACTATTGTCTGATGTATTGTCCATATTCAGATAGCCCCAGGTGTCCCAACAATGGTCGTTAGAGCTGACCTAGGCAAGAAAAACAACTCTCTCTTTTAGTCAAGCACATCTGCCTGGGAGCTTTCTGCTTTTCATGATATTAGTGTTTTTGAAGCCTCCAGGCCAGTCCTTTGGCAAAGTGTGTCTCAGCTGGATCCCTCCGTTGTTTCCTCATTCCAGTGGAGCTGACGTTTACTGATATCCCATACAGGGTGAAAGCCGAGACCAAGAATTTATGGTGCTGATATGAAAGCTTGGTGGCTTGGTGGTTATAGTGCTATGGCTGCTACCCAGAAGGTTGGCAGTTCAAATCTACCAGGTGCTCCTTGGAAACTATGGAGCAGTTCTACTCTGTCCCATAGGGTAGCTATGAGTTGGTATCAACTCAACAACAGTGGGTTTGAGTTTAGGAGGAGGGTTTGGTTATAAGCACACACACGAGAGGAATATGACACTCTGAGTGGCCCTGTGAGGGGAGGAAGGGGGACAGGGAAGACTCGCCAAGGAACACTTAAGTGAGCATGGGTCTCAACAGTGGAGTTATAGATTGAATTGTGTACCCCTCAAAATATGTTTTGGAATCCTAATCCCTACACCAGTAGATACAACCCTGTTTGAGAATAGGATTTTGTTACATTAATGACGTCCTATCAGTGTAGGGTGTGTCCTAAGCCTGATTACTCCTAAGATACAAAAATAGCAGATTAGACACAAAAAGAACAGAAATGGGGGAGGAGAGATGTGAGGGTCACCAGAATACAGGAGCTGAAAGAGACATGAATCTTCCCTTAGAGCCTACAAAGGAGAGAGAGAGAAAAGAAACCACCATTGGGCTGATTCCAATTCAGAGACCCTACAGGTCAGAGTAGAACTGCCCCATGGAGTTTCCAAGGAACACCTACCTTTATAGCTGGCCCAGTGCCCTGTGTTCAGATTTTAAGCCCCCTGGATTATGAAATAATTTCTCTTCTTTAGAGATACTCACCTGTGGTATCCAGGTACAGCAGCATTAGCTAAATAAGACAGGTAGAATTAAATAAGTATGTTGGGCCCTCAGAAGCAAGAGCACTACAAGCCCACCCTGGGTGCAGGAACATGACAGTCAGAGTGAGCATGGTGGTTAAAAGCAATACAAGCTGGGGGAACATGATGCTTTTAGTTCTGGACATCTTGGAACAGAGGTCCATCTGGGAAACACAAGTTGTGATGGTTAAGAATATGCATCAACTTGGCTGGGCTCCCCTCTGAGCAGCCAATCAGCCCACTGTAATGTATCATTTGATTTCTTGACTGCTGCTTCCTTGGGTGTTGTTTACAGATACAAGTAAAATGAAATCCTTGACAACTTCAATCTTTTCTGTTTATCATGATGTTGCTTATTAAATAGAGCATATGAACAAAGCCAAAAGCAAATAGGTCAATAGACTTAATGGTCTGACCAAGACTAGAGGACCCCAGAAGACATGACCCCAGACTCTGTTAGCTCAGAATCAAACCACTCACAAAGCCAACTCTTCAAAGATTACTGGGCTGTAAAACATAAAATAATACTCATGAGAGTATATATATACTCATCTCAGTTCAAGCAGATCCAAAGGACTAAATGGGTGGTTCTTGTCCAAAGGTAGATGAGAAGGCAAAAAGGGATAGGAGCTGGTCGGGTGGACACACTTTCAGGGTTGAAAGTGGGAGTGTACTGTCACATTACAGGGACTTCAACTAGAGTCATGTCTATACATTTTTTTTTGTGTGAGAAATTAACTTGAGCTGTAAACTTGCACCTAAAGCACAACTAAAAACAAACAAAAAGACCAGTTCGTCTGGGGTCTTAAAAGCTGCCAAGCTGCCATCTGAGGTACAACAAATGGTCCCAACTCAGCAGGAACAGATGATCTTCAAGGACCGAAATGACATGGGGCAAAGACAACCCAGAAGAGAGAGAGAGATCCATATGAGTGGGTGACTACATTGACATGTGACTGGAAGAACTGGATGGTGCCTGGCCACCACCAGTACATGATAGCTGTGATGGGGCTCACAAAGTTGGTGTCACTGGCAGCACGAAAATAAAAAGAGGTGCACACTGAGGTCCCTACTAAAAGACTGCAACTGATGGTCCAGGGGCCTCGGGGTTCCCTTGGGAGCATGGCCCCTGACCCTGATGCTGGCCCTGTCCATAAATCATAATGGAGGTCAACTCTTCAGACAGAAATGGACTGGACTTGGTGACACAGAGCAACTCTTATCATGTGTGCACTTTATGGTTCTGTGCATCTGTAGGATGTCGTCCTGCTGACCTCTTACTGGAGAAAGAGGAGTGGGTGGAGAGGTGGGGATAGGAGATTGTTAGGAGGATTGACATGTACAGAACAGAGAGGAGGAATGTGCTGTCACCAGGCAGGGAAGGCAGTGGGAGCCACTCATTGGTGGGTATGCAAATTTATATGGGATTGTATATTTTCACTCAATCATACTAAAAAAATAAATAGCAAAAAAAAGATAGCCCAGTTAAGAAGAAGGCCCAAATAACCAATATCAGAAATGAGAAGGGGACAATCACTACATACCCTGCAATTTAAAAAAATATGAAGGTATTGTGAGCAAATTTATGGCAATTTAGGCAATGTGAGAAATTTTTAGACAAATACAACTTACAAAACTGACACAAGAATAGAAAATGTCAACAGCCTTCATGGTAGTTAAACACAGCCACAAAATCTTTGCAATCCCTCCCTTCAAGATGTAGAGTCTTTGTAATCCATATTGGCCTCATAACTTGCTTTGACCAATAAAATGTGATAACAGTGATATAAAAATCTGAGAGTCACTGAGGTTTCCATTTTAGTCTTGGAATCCAGATCACCATAAGGAACCTGATCTAGCCTACTAGTCCACACAGGAGATGTTCTAACTTAGTCTCAATCTCCATGTTGTGACCAGGCATCCAGTCTCTGCTAATCAAACTTATTTAGGTTGCATGCAGCAGAAACCCATTTAAACCAATCCAAGCAAAGGAGTGTGGCTAAAAACATCCAGGTAGCATTTTAAGGGAACAGAGGAATTGATGGCGATCCTGTATCCACTATCTGGGTGTTCTCTGATTTCAGACCTGTGGTTTCTCATGGCTCCTGCAACCCAGACTACACAAGACTTCTACACTGGCTCTTAGAGCCAGTGAGCAATTTCCTGTGTCTTGGTGGCCACTTCCCCAGGGATATTCCAACTGGCCAGGCTCATTTTTCCAAGTTAGAACCTAAGCCTTAAGCTTCAAATGGCCAATTCTGTCAGTTCTGACAAAATTAAGAGAAAAACCAAACCAAAAAAAAAAAAACATTGCCACTGGGTCAATTTTGACTCATAACGACCCTGTAAGACAGAACACAACTGCCCCATACGGTTTTCAAGGAGTTCTTGGTGGAGTCGAACTGCCAGCCTTTTGGTTAGCAGCTGTAGCAGTTAATCAGTGTTATCATCAGGGTTTCCAAACACCTCCAAATTCCAGGGGTTGGGGGTTGATTCAAGAAGAGAGCAATTGGTCTGAACGTGGAATCTGAGTTCAGGGCCTGAGCGTGGGGGCCCACTCAGTCTGGCTCTCCAGGGTCCCTGTCTTGCACATCACTTGTCTGCCCTGTCCTTCAGGACCTGCCCCTCCTGGAGAGCCTGCAATCACTCAGCTGAGTCCACAGAACCTGTAATCCTGAGAAACACGGGGAAGCTGCAGCAGCCACTGTTGGTACCTGTCAAGATCCACCTAGCACTCTCTTCTGGATGCTGGTGGCTTCTCAATCCTCTTACTCTGTTCAGGGCTCTTGCCTGGTGGCAGTACACCTGGCCTGCACTTGGGGCAGGCAAGAAGTATGGACAGTCAATGCTCCTGAAAACAACTCTCGGTGACAGATGGGGAGCTGGTGGGTGAACATCTTCGCTTCCAAATGAGCCCCAGTTGCCCACAAGGTAACTGGCTTGATAGTGCACCTTTTGTTGGCTGCCTTCCTCTCTCACTTCTCCACTACCTTACCAGTGTTTCTGAAATCACTTTCCATATAAAGTATTTATACTCATATTCTCCGAGTTAGCTTTAAGGGGAACACAAGTCAAGACAGAGAGCCAGGTAGCAGATGTCTTAGCCACATCCTCCAATCCAGCTGTTTTCAATAATAAAGCCAGCATCTCCCTCCCTATCTGTCTAACGCTCATGTCCATTTTATAATTGGTTCTGAACTAAAAAAAGAGAGCGAGGTATGTTATATATTGCCCACCCTTAAGCCCCAAGTAAATTAATTAAGATTTGGCAAATGCCATGGGGTTGCTAAGTGTCAGAATTGACTTGATGACCCCTAACAACAACAAGACAACACAGTAAAAAGGAGAAAGGTCCTTTGCCCACAGCTGGAGAGAGGAAACAGTTGTCTGGCAAAGTTAACAAGAAAAGTGAGGGGTGTCTTCACCCTGGTGAACAGAAGGAGCATCTTGCCCCCTCCCAGCATGTCAGAGGAAGCGGGGGAAATGGGGGACAGGGTTTCTTCTCAGCTAGCTTTCCTAGGGTCCCTTGAGGTGCCCAAGGCAGAAATCAAAGCAGGTACACAAAGTCTTTATTTACAGGGACTCCTGATGTCTAGTTATGCCAGGCCCAGATCCTGGCAGTACCCAGAACTCCATCAGGCCACTCTCTTTGAAGGCAGGGTTTGGTCAGTTACCCATCTCCAGCTTTCCTGCAGCCAAGAGTCCTCAGGAGGCAGGAAGTGGCTGTCCCTGTGGAGAAAACACATCAGCATCTGCTGGCACCTCTTCTGTCCCCAGCCCTGGCGTCACTGCCAGGAAGACTATGTGGACACAGCAGCGGCTGGCTCTGCCAAGCCCAACCTGAAGCAAAAGTACCAGGTGACAACACTGGCCACCTCCCATGTGAAGACATGTGCCATGGTGAACTGTCACAAGGACAGCAGGGACAGCACTACGTTGCCTGTGTACCTGCTGTGTGCCTGACGATGTTACAGGCTCCCAGGACCCAGCAGTGGACACAACAGGCTGAAGTTCCTGATTCTGGGGAGCTATACACTCCAGTGGGGAGAGAAAGACCACAAATGAGCAAAAACATGTCAACCGGTGATAAATTCTATGACAAAAACCAGAACATGGTAAGGAGCAGAAGTGCTGGCAGCGTGGGGGGATATGTGGAACACTTTGTCAGCTACAAAAACATACAGTGCTCCATAAAGTCTTTATATATAACATGCTTTACAAAGCAAGAATGTCTGTTTGCTATTTTGTAGGACAGAGGTTAGAACTTACTGCTGCTGAGCAGATTCCAACTCATAAGAACCCCAATCAAGAAAACCAAACTCACTGCTGTCAAGTTGATTCCAATTGATAGTGAACTTGTAAGACAGGGCAGAACGGCCCCATAGGGTTTCCAAGGAGCGCCTGGTGGATCCGAACCACCAACCTTTTAGTCAGCAGCCACAGCACTTATGCACTATGCCACCAGGGTTTCCATAACAACTCTAGAGGAGACCAAAATTTCAGCGTGGCTAACTAGCGAGGAAGCTGACTGGAACACCATCACCAGGAAGGACAAGAAAGGGGAGGAGCTGGGTGTTACTTGATCCACTGGAGAACCAGGGCAGGCACTTTCAAAGAGAAAGACTCCATTGGCTTTAGAAACCCTGGTGGCCTAATGGTTAAGTGCCGTGTCTGCTAACCAAAAGGCCCGCCGTTCAAATCCACCAGGCACTCCTTGGAAACTCTACAGGGCAATTCTACTTTGCCCTATAGGATTCTTACTATCAGTCAGAATTGACTTAATGGCAGTTTTTTTTTTTTTTTTGGCTGTGGGAAACCCTGGTGGCGTAGTGGTTAAGTGCCAAGTTGGCTAACCAAAAGGCCAACAGTTCACATCCACCAGGAGCTCCTTGGAAACTCTATGGGGCAGGTCTACTCTGACCTACAGGGTCTCTATGAGTCAGAATCGACTCAATAGCAGTGAGGTGTTTTTTTTTTTGGCTATGGGGAAACCCTGGTGGTGTAGTGGTTAAATGCTACATTTGTTAACCAAGAAGGCCGGCAGTTAGAATCTACCAGGCACTCCTTGGAAACTCTACAAGATGGTTCTACTCTGTCCTCTAGGGTCACTAGGAGTCAGAATTGACTCGGCAACAGTGAGTTTTTTGGCTGTGAGGGAGAGTGGACTGTGGGAGTCCGGGGTAGCCACGGGGAGACCAGGACAAGGCTGGTTGCTTCCCCAGGGGAGGGAAGAAGCAAGGGGGTCTGAGAAGGCAGGGTGACATCCTTGCAGCTCTATGCCTGAAAAACATGAAAGAAATTTCATCTACGGATGACTGAGAAACTAGTGTGGACAATACGCAATCATTATTCAATGCTTTCTCAGGAGAATTAAAAATCCTTCCAGCTTGTGTCTGCTCTTGGAGTCTAAACCTCTCCCTTTATCTTGGCCTTTTAAAAACGAACTAGATAGAAGGGTGTTTTTCTAATCATTAGCTAAGAAATCCCCCAAAGCAGGCAATGGGTAGGGAAGCAGTTCTAAAACAGCAGGATACAAGCCATAATGGATGGAGCTCAGGAAAGGGGCACCATGGGAGGTTTTCTGAGAAAGGTGACATCTAAGTTCAGATAGGAATTAGCAAGGAGATTGATTACACAGTCCAGGCAGAGGGAAACAGTGGACAAAAGCCTTGTTAACAGGAAAAGACAAGCACTGCATAACTGAGCATTCAGTGAGGCTGGAACCTAGAACTTGAAGTGGAAGTGGGGATGGGTGGGGCCAGAGACCTGCAGGCTGACATCCTGTAGGGACGATCCTGTGGGCCACACAGGGGTTTAGACTTCAGCCTGGTGGGTGGAGTCATGGAAAGACTTTAAGTATGGTAGGACCAGATCAGATTTCCTCTGAGTGCATTCTGAGACCATCACAGACTGAAAAGAATCTGCTAGAACATGGAGGTCTGGGAAAAGCGGGCCTGGTGGGGCTGCAGAGAGAAGCAGGTGAGATAAATTTAGAGGTGCTGGAATCAACTCAACTTGATGGCCAAGTATTTGGTTTTTCTTTGGTGAAAGACATGACCCCTGCCTTTGGAGTTCACAGCCCAGTGAGAGAGGCAGTAAACATCTAAACCAGTGTTTCTCAATCTTTTTTTCCCTCATTTCCCCATCCATGAAATTTCTGTATCACAGACATACTGTAAACGTTTACATACTGTATACACCCAGGAGTAAAACTTGCTTGCTCTTCCTCCCCAGCCTCCCACCTCGGCCACTAGCCAGTGTGGCTGAGGAGTGAGAAGAAAGAGCCAGCGAGCGAGGGAGCCAGGGAGTGAGCAAGCGTGAGTGCATGCATGCGTGCATGTGTGTGCGTGCATGAGTGTAAGGGTAGTGGGTGAGGTCAGCCTGGGCCAACCATACAGAACCCAGCAAGGACCTGGGGTTTTAAGTGTCAATGGAAAACCACTGGAGAGCTTTAAGCAAAGATACAATGACCAGATTTCAGTTCTTACCTACCAGCCCCTGTGAAAGCAAGACAAGAGGGGATTTCTGGGAGACCAGGAAGAGGGCTTGGGTGGGTCTCCTCATAGAGGTGGTGACACAAGCTAGGGCATGGGAAGAGATGATGATGTTCTGGGCACAGAAAGGGCCTGGAAGGAGGGGGAAGGGCGTAAGGATGAAGGGGACAGAGCAGGGGAGTGGAGTGTGAGGACGGGCAGACTTGGATGAATGGGCAAGTTTCCCCTTACCTCCACGGTCGTGGGTGGATGGGGAGGCTGCACCTGCTCGGCACACTGCAGGAAGCGGTGCACGTGCTCTGCACAGTTGCCCACTGCTGCCTCGTTCTGTCGGAGACACTCCTCGAAGGCCAGGAACGGCTCGGCACAGACCTGGCGGATCTGGCGGATGATCGGGCTGTGGAGGAAGGGTGTTTCAGAACCTGAGACGTCTCCCTCCACTGTGCACCCCTGCCCTGTCCCACCCTACCCAACACTCACTGTGAAGATGTGCAGCGAGCCATGCTCATCTTGAGGTGGTGGCAGTCCCGCTGCCATGACTCTGGCTTGGCTGCCACACACTGGCCATACTGCTCCAGCTCCCGGCCACAGTAGCGGGCAGTAACCTCCAGGGCAGCCTGCCTGTGGGACAGAGAAGGCTGAGGATCATTCTGGGGGAAGGAAAGAAAGAGACCTGATCCAGGTCTGAGTTAGAATGAGGGCGTCTTGGGCTGATGTAAAGTCAAAAGGACCCTGGGATGTGGCCAAAGAGGTATAAAGGTGAGGTTTGAGCCCTGGGGTTCAGGGAGCAGACTGATGACTCCTGGGGAGATAGTAAGGCCCTAAAACTAGGTCTGGTTCTAAGGCAGGCCTTGGGATCCTGGAAGAAAGCTCTTGAGTCTAAGCTAAAGTCTAGGGCATCTTAAGAGTACACCTGGAAGTCATGAGAGAAGGCTTCAGGCCCTAGAAGACCTAATGTTTCAGGAAGAGAGCTTAGGAGCCCTAAATGAGTTTGCAAGCCCTTGAAGTGAGGACTAGGGGTCCAAGAAGAGGGATATAGGATCCTGAGCAAGGGATTCTTGGCCAGAGAGTACTAGGTATGAGGCCTGAGGCCACAGGTTCTAGCAGTAAACTGAAATCCCTAGGTGGCTGTAGGAATCCTCGCATCTCAAGATCCTAGGAGCAGGATCTGGATGCCCTGAGTGAGGATGGGGCCCTGGAGTACATCCGGGAAGTTCTTGGGTTCTTGGGGACAAGGTATGAGAACCCTGGTGGGATCACAGAGGTCTAGGAACTAGTGTGGGCCTACCGTGTAGGCTCTGCGGGAGTGGACGGATTTAAACTATTCAAGAAATACAGTCTTTTGACCCGTGGGGAAGAATTTAAGGTTCTGAAGACAGATCCAAGAGTTCTAGTGTTCTTGCGACAAGCCTGGAGACCAGAAGGTGCACTATGACCCGCATAGGCTAGATCTGGGATCATGTGGAGCTTGGGGTGGAGCTTGGAGAGTAAGGCAAGGGGACCTCCAAGTCCTCTTGCAGGATGAGGGCGGGGCCTGGTCACCTAGGGGGTGTGGCTTATTAGGGAGAATACTGAATGTTGGGTCGGATCTTAAAGAGTACAGGGAGGTCAGTGATTCTTTCTGGAGTCCTAAGCAACGTCCAGGTCCCTAGAGGACAAAAGGCATGCGGCGCAGGTACGAGATGGGCACTGCCACTACTCACATCTCGAGGCAGGTGATAGTGTGGTATCAGTCAGGAAGGAATGATCCGCCTCTTCCGGTATCAGCTTGTAGTGTCATGGCGGCGCCCGATCCGGCCTCCCTCCTTTTCTTCCGGTCAGAGAGCGGGCAAGTTGCCTCATTCATTTCAAGGCTAGTGCGTCATGGCGGCGCCCTGTCTCTTCTTCCGGCCCGACTGTAACGCCGACGCCCCAGTCGTCTCTATTGCCTTCTCTCTTCCTGTTCCTGTTCCTCGTTGGCCCTGGCAGCGTCCAGGGTCCGCCGGATGTAGGTAATCGGAAGTAGGGCTGTGCATCCGCCCTACAACGAGTGCGGTGCATTGTGGGGTTGGTGGTAGTTGTACGGGTATGTGGACACTGGGCTCCGTGGGTGACCAACGCTGACTCTGTTGCGACCTTTCAGCGTGCGGCTGTTTGTGAGGTAGATCTACGTGGCTTGGTTAGACGCAGCGGCCAGCGGCTGCTGGGGCTCAGGGACAGGGAACCCAATTTCTGATGCCGCGCTGCTTGTGCTCGTCGTGGTCGGCTCACGCGTTTCCTGTTCTTCAGGGCACTGACCAGTGCGCTTGCTTCACGGAGCCGAGCTGGTGGCACCCCAGAAGCTCCACCAGTCTGGCTAGAGCCTCCCAGCAGCTCAGCATGGGATTCCCAGACGATACTCTTACCTTTGGCATGGATGCAGAAGCCAAAATAAAAATGGATTTTAATCCTGTCTTCGCTGCTGTGCAACTGTGAGTGAGCAGGTTACTGCCCTTCGGTAATTCCTTCTGGTATGGTCATTTTGGTTCAACAAGATAGAGTCTGTTAAGAGAATTTCGCGCACGGTTGAGGGTACAGCGTGGCTGGATCTTGTCACTGCTAGGTCTCTCTCCTCCCTGTTGCCCAATTAGGGTCTGTGCCCCGGAACAGTCAAGCCAAAAAAAGTATTCCCACATCAGTAAAAGGGAGGTTTATTAGGTATGATACCAACAGAGACTCAGCAGCAATGCAGGCTGTTCATAGTCTCAAAAGACACATTTTCCTTAAAAAAAAACGCACTAGCCGTCAAGCCGATCCAACTCCTGGTGACCCTAGAGTTCAGAGTAGAACTGCCCCATAAGAGTTTCCAAGGAGCGCATGACAGATTTGAACTCCCGTCTTTTGGTTAACCGACGTAGCACTTAACCCACTACACCACCAGTGTTAAAGCTTGCTCGGTAGTAAATGGGAAGCTGGGCCTCAACTCTAGATTTTCTTTTTTTTTTGTTTTCTTGACACACCAGCCCTAAACTTGCCTAATGATGAGAGTGACATGAGGGGCAAGTACGTGGAAATAATGATTCCTTCTTCACGGAGGTGTGAGAATTTAGTGAGGTGATACAGGTAAGACAGTGAACACACTGCCTGCACATAGAATATTCTCAAAATAGCTGTTTAAGATTGTTTTATTAAGTATTATTATTTTTCCTGTTTTCAGATTCTTTCAGAGAGCATCTCACAACTTCCTCACATACAGCCCTTCATTTTAGGAGGAAGATAATAAAGATGTGGGTTACAGTTAGTAACCCCTGCTTATTAAGCTGTTAATATGTGCTAAGTAGACTGGTATATGCCATATTTAATTTTCACAAAAAAGAAAAAAAAAAACTTAGTTTCTTAGCCATGTCTTCCTAACACACAGCAAAGGGGACAGAGCTGGGATTGATGCTTTGGTGTCTGATGTCAGAGCCCATACTCATGGCCACCAATCCAGATGTCCCAAACTGGGAAGATCCTCAAAATCACTCATAAATTTTCTTTTTGATGTTACTAATTACACTTCAAAAAGTATAAATGTTTGCCATAACTGTTGATACAGTACAAAGATTAATCAAGAAACTGTACGAATCTTCCCCAACCCCGAATAAACCACATTTCCAGCTTGGGGTATTCCCTCTCAGCCCGTTTTCCTCAAACATGAAAAGGTTCCCAACACTGTATGGAATGGAGGCTTTGTTGTAATTTGTTTTCATAACAGTGGGATCATTCTTTGCAGATCTGTTTTCTCAAGAAGGCTTATCTTGCACATCCATCTAGTGCAAGATAGGAATAGTTCTGTCAGGACATGCCACAGTTGATGGCTTCACTCGTCACGGTGGGCCCATGACAGACAGTGCTACAGTAAACACTTTTGGACGTGTTTCCTTGCATTCTGGTGCTTTCATTCAGGAAACTTTGCAAAATACAGATTCTGGATGCCCTCCCCTATCTCCAAAGCATTTGTAGGAGTGGGACTTAAGAATCTATATCCCCTAATGCCCCTGTCGTAGTCCTCTGGTACTGCTGTAACAGAAATACCCCAAGTGGATGGCTTTAAAGAGAGAAATTTTATTCTGCCACAGCCCAGTAGGCTGCAAGGCATCAGCTCCAGGGAAGGACTTTCTGTTGGCTCTGGAGGAAGGTCCTTGTCATCAATCCTTCCCTGAAGTCCAGGGACCCCAGGTCCTTCTCAAAGGATGTGCTGTGCTCACAGCACAACTTCTTGGTGGTGTGAAATCTTCCTTATACCCCAAAAGATTGCCTCAAGGCACAGTACAGTCTCACAGATTGAGTCCTGTCCCACCAACACAATTACCACCCATCTTCCCTCATTAACATCATAGAGGCAGGATTTATAACACACAGGAGTATCACACAATAACCAGGAATCATGGCCTAGCCAAATTACTACACACATTTTTGGAGAGACACAATTCAATCCATGATGGCCCCCAAGAGATTATGAGGTGCTGCTGAATGGCTGCTGGGAGCTGTCATCAAAAGAAGATAAATTCTTAATAATACTAATGATAACCATCTTAACCTTTCCCAGTTGTAACATGCTTTCAGGTCCATGATCTTTACTGATTCTCACAATAGAAGTCAGACAGGTATAAATGAGGCTCCATGGTGCTGTGTTCCTTACCTGGCTTTCTCCCCTACAGTGTTGTTCTGTGCTCCCCTCTCCTCAGCTTTGCAGTCGAATCCTGCCTTTGCTTGGAGATTATATGTAAACACCATTGTGCCAGCATAGTATAATTAAGAATGTTTCTGACATAATTTGTAGGAGCTCTCCTCTAGTAAACTTTAAAAGTAACCTGCCTATGCTTGGCAAGCAATCCTGACAGCAGGAGCTCTGCCTGAACTCCAGTTCCTTGTACAAGGAAATAAAAGTGTCTTTCTTATTCTTCCATGTTGGCCAATACGAGTAATGCTGAATAAGGACTGGGGCTTACCCCAGTAACATGATGATCATTGTACCATCATAGATGATAAAAAAACAAATCTAGAGAGGTTCCATCGTGAAATACCATGAAGGGCCAAAAAATGGGACTCAGGTTGGCCTTTCTGACTCTCTGTGCCATGCTCCTGCCATTCTCATGACTACTACCCTCTCATGACTGAGCAGTCCATACTGGCCAGGGGGTGAGCAAATCGAGAGCCAGCCCCTAGCCTATGCTGTGGGAAGAGGAGGCAGCTGCAGGGCCAGCAAAGAACTCGGGGAAGGGGAGGGAGCCTAAGACTGAGAGCCTGAGAGGCATTGTTTCAGATCACCCCCCACCTGCAGGGAAAAGATGACCTCCACATTCCATAAGCCTCAAGTGGCGATGCTGGGGTGGGGCTCTCAGAGGCACCACCATAGATTCAGTAAACTATAGGCTATGAGACTCCTTGTGTTGACACTTGGGCTCTAACCAGTGATAAAAGAATTAAGCAGGAGGCCAGGGAGGGCAGGGAAGTAACTTGGGTTTAAACATTCTTCTTTCGGAATTTTGGCCATGTGGCGTGTAGCACCACTTTGTTTTCCTTGATGGCTAGTAATGGCCTGTGATATTGAGGCAGATGATGCCCCAGTCTCCCAGATGACCTAGAGAAATCAAAGAATTGAAGGACTCAAGCCCCCTTCTCAAGCCCCCTTTGAGCCCCCACACCAGCATGTAGACTCTCTCTTTAAAAACCCTGACCTTGACTGACAACTTCAGACAGATTTTGAGGACGAAAATGCTGCCTGTCCCCTGTGTCGCTGGCATACAAAAATAAAGCCTTTGATCACTCACTGAAGCTCCTGTCTTAAGAGATTGGCTTTTGCGGCAGGTGGCATGCACCCGGAGTTTTGTCCGGTAACAGTGGTGGAGCGTGCTTTGTGGTTAAAGGTTTAAGTTCCACCACTCGTTAGTTTTACCACTTTGGGCAGATTTACTTACTGTCTCTTACCCTCTAATTTCCTCATCTGGAAAGGGGATAACCATACACACCTTGCTATAAGTATAAAAAGGTGATGTAGAAGAGGGAAAGAGCTTACAAAAGGCCACAGTGACCTGGCTTAACAGTGTGGGCAGGCAGTTACAGATGGCAGGGATCAGGCTGTTGTGTGCAGGCAGAGCCACAAATCCTCTGGGGAGTGTGCTGTTATTCCTGAGCCCCTGCCCCTCTCAACTCGGCACTGTCCATTCAGCATTTCATGTAAACAGGATACTTGTTGTTTGGGATTTATACCCAATAAAGAGAATCCTTCTGAATCCGTGGTTGCCTAGAGACTGAAAAACTGACCGGGAGACAGTCTGAGAGACATGGGCTTATTCATGAAGGGACACTTACAGATGGGGACATCAGTACTGCATCCAGTGGTGGACAGGTGGACAGCTTGACAGACTGGTAACCATGCACTGATACGGTGTCAGGGTTTTTTAAAGGTCCCCCTTCCCCCAGGTGTGGTAATAGTAAATACCCTGGCGAAGTCAAAAGGGTTTGGCTCAGGTCTGCAACATTGTCTCCTCAAAGACCTCAGAGAATGACAGGAAGGGCAGTAGTTGATATTCTTCCTGATAACTACATTCCAAGGAGTCCTACCAAGGTATTTTTCATCCTTACCCCACATACCTGTATACAACACATGTCACATGTTACCATACTTTTTTGTTTGTTTGTTTGCATGTTGCTCCCCAAATAAATTCTTAAAGGACTTCTGCTTCCTTCCCTAGAGGGAATAAATGAGGAGGGTCTCCCAAAGTCCTAACTTTAGATAATCTCTCTGATATCCCACCTTTTTGAGATTTCTCTCTGCATGCTGTCCTGGAGTAGTCTCCAGTGCAGCCTGGCCAGCTGATTTCACAGGGCTTATTTACCTCTGACTCCAATTCCTACCTAGTACAGCCACAAACCCACTGCCAAGGAGTCCCCTAGAAAGTTGGTTCAAAAACTCAGGACCCTGGACTCTGCATTTTTAATAAGTTTCCCAACGTAATTCTAAGCATAATAATGTTTAGGGATTCAAAGAGAACCCAGAGGGGTAAAAAGGACACCCCTCCTTAGGCTGATTCTTTCTAGAAGCTGGTTCTTTCTAGAAGTATGGTCTAGAAGTAGGGTCCTAGTATGGGTATTTGACTCTGTGAGGGGTATTCTGGAGACAAAAACAACTAAATGTTCAAAAACTCTACCTAGCCCTTTAATTAACAATTCATTTGGGTTAAAAAGTACCTTTTGCAAATGCAAATTCCTCTCAGCAGGGTTAATAATTGTCTTCTTCCTATTGCCTAGCTGAGAATAGCACTGAGAATCTCTCAGTTTGCCTTTAAGTGTGATTTGCACATTTCTGTAGGAAGGAAGAAGGGGTGAAATAAATGGAACAGGAGTCTGGAAGACTCTTCAGAAGGGGAACAGGCCAAGGCAAGTGGATTTGTCACATCTGATGGGGGTGGTGGACTCTCTTGGGGTGGATGTCAGGACCAGAAGGTGGAAGGATGCACCTGCAGAATGTGACTGACCCAGGAGGGAGATTTAGCGCAGTGCTTTGTATCGTGAAAACTCTGGTGGTGTAGTGGGTTAAGTGCTACATCCTAACAGAAAGGTCAGCAGTTCAAATGCCCTAGGCACTCCTTAGCAACTCTATGGATCAATGCTACTCTGACCTCTAGGGTCGCTATGAGTTGGACCGGACTTGACGGCAGCGGGTTTTGTATCATAGCCAGGCTGAAGCTCATCAAGAATGGCAGCTTAGAACGGACTTTGACCAGATAGTCTACCAATGGGCAGGAAGGAGTCCTGAGCCCATTCCCCTGGGAGGGCTTGTGGCAGGGAGTGATGGGGATGGCTTTCAGAGAAGCTGCTGCCTGAGGGCATAGGTGGTTTTCAAAAGGGGATATTCTGAGAAGGATGCCCTAGACTAGGGTAGGATCTCCTGGATCAGTGAGGGTTCTTTCTGTCCCCCTAAGTGGCCTTATCCTCTACTTTCAGTCTTTGAGTTCTTCTGTATGCCTTTTCATAGAATTTCTCCCTTCTCCATATGTTGGGTTTCTAGAGGCATGATAGAGTTGCAAGGAAAAGTGTTTAGAAGCCCAATGGATATCCAGACTCCAGCTGTCAGGACAACAATGAGGAGATATGCTTCTCCAGCTGTGTTCCAGTTTTCCCTGACTAGCCAAGTGACTAGTGACAGAGAACTTGAGAACCCAGTTTTGAGCCACAAAGTCATAAGCAAGATAAGTGATTGTTGTAAGACACTAATTTGTGGTGCTTGCATATTACAAACACTTCATTTCCAAAGACACATAAATATCTGTTTTGTTTATAGGACATTTGTTTGTATATTATTAATATTCTGTTTATAGAGTTAACTGCATTAATTCTTGTGTGGAAGACTTTTAGTAGATATATTTGTGCCCTACTAATACTTCAAGGAGCCCTAGTGGTGCTGTGGTGAACCCCTTGGCTGCCACTTCATTCATCCAAACCTATAAACCCATTGCCATTGAGTTGATTCCAACTGATAGCGACCTTGTAGGACAAAGGAGAACTGCTCAATAGAGTTTCCAAAGAGCACCCGGTGGATTCAAACTGTTGAACATTTGGTTAGCAGTTGTAGCATTTAACCACTGTACCACCAGGGTATCCGCTTCATTTATAGAGGTAGATAAAATACCTTCAGTCTTGTGATTACAACTTGCCCTCGATTAGTCAATCTTGTTTTTAGCTCATTCAGACACATATAGCTCATTCTTTTCAGCAGAGAAACTCATTTGTGTTGTATCAATGCTCCATTCATATATATCAGTCATTCTTGTAAATAGAGTTGTCAGAATTGTAACCTACCAAACTCCATCATACAGATACACAAATAAATTCATTATTTTAATGCTTTCGTTTTTAAGGTAGGTAGTGTGTGTGTGCGCTACTAGAATTCCATTCATAACTCCTGTGACTTATTATTCATTCTTGTGTATACAAGTTTTATTAGTTTGATTCATAGAGATACATCACATAGCAGTCAGCTTTGGGTCGTTCCACTCCCCCTCCCCCGGAGAGAACTTCTTTGTGTATGATTCATTCATAGAGATCTATAACATCATTCAAACCTGTGTATAGCATTTTCGTTTTAATACATTCATTAGGTTGTTTCTGTAAACACTGCGTTTCCAGAGATAGATAACTGTATTCAGAGTGCATGCAGCCTTTTCAGCAAATACATTTTTGTGTCCTAGTAAGATTCCACTCATAGAAATACATTGAATCTATTTAGAGCCTTTTTTCCTGCTTATGTACTTAGTTGTTTTCTACCAACACTCTTCACAGAGATGCATAACATGTAATTTAATCTTTTCTTTAAGTAGAATTTTTGCTGTGTTCCTCCAGTGCTGCTTTTATGGGATGTATCTTTTTATCTTGGAGCTACTGCTTTCATTTGAGTAGATCTGTTCATTTGTGTTCACCAACACTCCATTCATAGATACAAAACATCATTCAGTGTCATGTGTGGCAGCTTATTTCAGTATACATTCATTTCTACCAGCAGTCCACACATGGAAAAATGACCTTTTATTCAGTCCTCTCTCTAGATCTTTCCTTTTAATAGGCACATTTGCCTATATTCTGCCAACACTGATAACTTGTATTTATGTTTACAAACCACTAAGAGACAAAACACATAACACACAGGCTCCTTAGGTAAATTTACTGTTGTTATACCAACACTCAATTCATTGAGATGAATAACCTATCATTCAATCTTTGAGAAAATATATTCGTTACTTTCTAGTGATACTTTAGAAAGTTGTAATATATATTATGCTTAGGTCTTTCCGTTCATAGATACCTTTCTTTTCTTTTGAGGTCCATTTATTTATACTTACAAACTTCTCATTCATGCAGACATAAAATACATTGCACCTGATTCATAGAGCTATACTGAATACGTGTATAGCATTTGCCTCATGATGCGGAGATACATTTGCATTCTAACAATACTCTGTTTCAGAAGATGCCAGTTCTGTATTCAGTCTTGAGTACAGATATTCCCTCTGGGAAGATAAACCCAGTGCCATCGAGTCGGGTCCGACTCGTGGCGACCCTAGAGGCCAGAGTAGAACTGCCCCATGGAGTATCCAGGGAGCACATACATTGTTTTATAGAAACGCTGCATTGACAGAGATATTATTTCCATCATTCCATGTTCAATAGTGTTCTTTTCTTTCATTAAATACATACTTTTTGTTCTGTTACAGAAATAAGCAACATAGAATTCAGTTTTGAATATGTATTTTATTTGAGTAGGTATACTCAAGACTGACAAATACATGAACTCACCCTAGAAGAAGTATTACATACCTCACTGCTGAATATCACTACAGTCACCTTTGAAGCATTCCCCTTGGGAAGCTATGCACCAATACCAGCACGTAGTCCACCCTTCAAAGCAATTTTGGAACTCTTTTTCTGGAATGGCCACCAAAGCTGGCATCGTATTATCCTTGAGGTCCTGAATGTCATCAAAATGTCTTCCCTTCAATATTTCCTTTATCTTCAGGTAAAGAAAAAAGGGCCTGATTAGCTGAGTAGGGAGAGTGTTCCAATACAGTTGTTTATTCACTGGCTAAAAACTCCTCACAGGCAACTATACAGTTAAGTTCACAAACTTACGACCTTGCCACCGTGTGCCATGGCCATTCCAGAAAGAGTTCCAAAATTGCTTTGAAGGGTGGACTCAGTACCGGTGTTGGTGCACAGCTTCCCAAAGGGAGTACTTTGAAGGTGACTGTGGTGATATTGATATTCAGCAGTGAGGTATGCAGCCCTACAACAGTTCAGTTTGCAGACCTGTCATACCTCACATTTTGTGTATCAGCAGCCGTCCACTCAATAGACCTGTCTAACATACCACTCAGTTTTCTTTGTCCTTTAGCTTTCAATAAATACTTTTTTTTTTTTTTTTTGGTTCTACAAACGTAGAATATATCAATCTTTTTGTACAGTTCCTTTTTATGAGAAGATACATTGATTTGTTTTACCCACAGTCTGTTGTTTCTTTTGTTTTTAATTGTACTTCAGATAAAGGAAATCTGTGATGGCGTAGTGGTTAACTGCCACAGCTGCTAACCAAATGGTCAGCAGTTGAAGTCTACCAGGTACTCTTTGGACACTCTATGGGTTGCTATGAGTTGGAGTTGACTCAGCGGCAGTGGGTTTGGTTTTTAGATGGTGGTTTATAAAGCAAATTAGTTTATCAGTTCATACACATATTGTTCTGTGACACTGGTTGCCAACCCCACAACATGTCAGCCCTCTTTGCTCCCCAACCCTAGGTTCCCCCTTGTCAGTTTTTTCACTCTTCCTGCCTTCTGGTCCTTACGCCAGGCTCCTGTGCCTATTTCGTCTCGTTTTATGGGCCATAATGTGAGCAGATGTTTGACAGCACTGGGTTTTTTGGGGTGGGGGGGTTCTAGCTTTATGCTTGTTCTGGATCCTGTGGCTGCCTCCCGTTTGTCGGACCTCCAGTACTTGGGAACTGAGCTATCAGCTTCTTAAGCTCATAAATCGTGCAGAATCTCTGATACCTGATATACTGGAGGATGTCTGCTTTCTTCCCAGCTCTCCTATCTCTGCTTTTATTCGTGTGTCTCACATTGGTTCTTCTTCTTATTGTTTATCTCTGATGAGGGTCCAGTCTTTCTTGAGGGATAGCATGAGATCACTCCCTCACCATGTTTATTTCCTCTGTGGGGAAATTTACTCTCGTTATTTCTGACATTTCAAATTATGTAGCTTACAAAAACCTCACAGACACAGGATCTGTTTCAGTTTCCCTGTTCCTTTTCCCTGTGTCACTTTGGGAATCTACTTCACCTGGGTGTCAGAGTGCTAGAAACCAAGTGGCATGTTCGTTTTTCTCAACTTTTTTTTTTGTATCCTCTATCAGCCCTCTCCTCCCACCCCACCAAAGAGGTTTTTTTAGCCCTTTGTTCTTAACTGTTTTACCAATGAAACTTTTAATACCAGAGATACTGAATAACTGTATGTCTGTGGTTTTTTAAAACTGATTAAGTGAACAATCCAAGTCAACTTGCCATATAAAACCCCAAGCACCTACCTGTGTGCAACTCTGCTCTCCTCACCCTGTGAAAGCACACTCTTCCTTTCTACTCTTCTAGTATCCACTGAGCCAACACTTGTCCCCTCCTCTCCTCACCCCTCTAGAAAGAAACCGTTTGGACAGCCTCATAATCATCTATTAAACCATTAAGTGTACCCACCACATGCATCACTCTGTGTCCCCGAGTCCAGTCCATTCTGTCTGAAGTGTCGGCTTCAGTACTGGTCTCAGCTCTAGCAGGAGGTCTGGGCCCATGTTCTCTTAGGACCCTCTAGGCTGTCAGACCATCAGGTCTGGTTTAACAGAGTTCTGCATCTGCACTTTCCTTTTTCTCACTGCCTGTGTCTCCTGCACAGAAAGAGTCAGATATTTCTGCCCCTCCAAAAAGCCGTTTCTGTTCCACTGAGGGCAGTATCACCCCCACTGAGAATGCATGTACTAAAGGGAAATATTTACTTCTCCTCTGACCAGTCTGTCTCTAGATATACAAAAAAGGAGCTGACTACCGTCGAGTCGATTCTGACTCATAGTGACACTATAGGACAGGGTAGAACCACCCCATAGTTTCCAAGGAGCACCTGGTGGACTTGAACTGCCAGCCTTTTGGTGAGCAGACATAGCACCATGCCGCCAGGGTTTCCGCCTCTAGATGTAGTTTCTCTTATCAGGGTACTGTGGTGAGACAAGTGTCAGCAGCTTTCAGCTTCTTTTTGATTTCAGACCAGATTTCACAAACATTTGGCAGTATGCTTGATGTCTGGCTGTTTAATCACATAGAGACTAGATTTTATTAATAAGTTTTGTAAAGTTGTGAAATTAAAAAAATCTTACACTATTGAATTACATCCCCCAAAGTGTGTTATGCTAACCTCTGTGCCTACAGTTGGAGCCCTGGTGGTTCAGTGGTAAGAGCTCAGCTGCTAACCAAAAAGTCAGCAGTTTGAATCCACCAGCCAGCCACTCCTTGGAAATCCTGAGACAATTCTACTGTGTCCTGTAGGTTTGCTGTGAGTCAGAATCTTTCTGGCAATGGATTTGGTTGGAGTTTATTCCCTGGTTATAATCCCATTTGGGAATGAGATGGCCTTGTTATATCAATGAGAGGATTGGTGTAGGGTTTATCCTGAGTCAGTCTCTGAGATTAAAGAAGGAGACAGAAGGAGAGAGATTAAATGCAAGGTAACAAGCTGAGATAGAAGAGATGCTAAGCCAAATGAAGATCACCGAGGAGCAGAAGCTCAAGAAGACAAGGATCTTCCTGCAAAGAGAAAGCCTTCCCCTCAAGCCAGTGCCCTGAATTGCAAACTTCCAGCCCCCTAAACTGTGAGAAAATAAATTTGTCTATTAAAGCTAAGTATGTGTGACATTTCTGTTACAGCAGCACTAGGTATCTTAAGAAGTCCATCACTGACAATTTCATCTGTTTTTAAATTACGATTCTGCTTCCAGTAAGGATGTCGATTCTGCTAATGTCTTAGTCACCTCCCTTTTTATTTCCCTGTCTGGTCACATTTTTACCTGTTCCTCTCTGAATCGTATCATCTTATGGAAGAATCCAGGTTTAAGGAAGCTGAAAAACCTATACACTCTGCAGATTTCCAGAAATTCTCTCCTTTTGTTCCTCAGCATTTCTGTACAGTCCCTGGTAGAAGAAGTAGTGGTGGTGGAGGGGGTGTGAAACCACATGTACCAACAGCAAAACTCTGAAGAGATTGTCCCCAAAATGAGTTGAACTGGCAGAGAGCAGTGGCTTGAGGTTATTTTGTTCCAAGTCAGAACACTTATAACCAAAATGACCTCCAGCTGTGTACTAAGGGAAAAAGTTTTTTTTTCTGGCAATGTGTTATCAGATATATTTTCCGTTTTTCAAAAAGTTCTTCACACAAACAATTATCAATATGCATTATATACTCAGTGCTTATGTTTTGATTAACATTTTCTGGGAACTAAATTTCTTCAAGTGTACTAATCTGTTACACATTCAATGAGATTTGCATTCTCATCTAAAATACTGGAAACAAAATAACAACAAAAATCCCTTCAGGGCAGATTTGCTCCTTCTTCCAGCCCTTATGGGATACAAGAGGCTGGCTTACCCTCCTGATACTAAAACAAAACAAACAAACAAACCCAAACCCACTGCTGTCAAGTCAATTCTGATTCACAGAGACCGGTATAGGGACAGAGTAGATCTGCTCCATAATGTTTCCAAAGAGCACCTGGTGGATTTGAACTGCCAACCGTTTGGGTAGCAGATGTACTGTTTAACCACTGCACCACCAGGGTTTCTACACTGTCCTGACAGAGACTTAAAAATCTGGACAAAACATGAGACAGCATATTTTAGACACTGGAAAGCAAACAGCACCTCACAGTGATCCAGGAGAGAAAAGAAAGGAGTCAGGCAAGACTTAGGATGATCCAGCCTTTGTGTGAAGTTTTCAGGGCACAATGTAGGAGGAGCCAGAACGGCCTGTGGTCTTCTTACAAAGAGGCAGAGTGGGAAACTTGGGAGGCCACGGCGGCCTGAATCAACAAGGCAGGATGCTAGAACCCCAGTGATCTATGAAGACACCCCAGCCGTTCCAGTCCTCGGCATGCCTGTGAATAAACCGCTTGGGCTCACAATCATCTGTGTTCCCACCTGCCACAGTGGGAAGACCTAAACCGGGCACTGGGTAGAGACCTCACAGGTGTCACCTCTGCATGGAGGTGAAATTAGCCCACCCGGGTGCTCTGGTTTCACCTAAGAAAGCTTAAAAACACTGCAGGGAACACTGAAGCAAGTCCTTCAGGTCAAAAGAAAATGATACTAGGTGGAAATACAGTTCTCTGTTGTTAGCTGCTATCGAGTCAGCCCCCCAAATCACAGGGACCCCCACGCGCAGTGGGGAAGGAAGCGAAGCAGCGCTTGGGTCTGCGTCATCTTTATGATTGGTTTTGGGTCAGACGGCTGAAATCTGTAAGGCTTTCATGAGGGAGTAAGAGTCTTTTCAATAAATGGCATTCCATATGCAGAAAAATGAAACAAGATCCATGCCTTACACCATACATAAAAACAAACAAGTGGATTAAGGACCTAAATGTGCAAACTAAAACTATAAAAATCTTAGAAGAAAATGCAGGGGCAATGCTGTCACTGTCAGGTCTAGCTTTGAACAATGAATTATCTAATAACAAAAGCACAGGTAGCAAAAGACAAAATAAAGCAACGGGGCCTTGTAAAAATTAAAAACTTTGTTAACCGACACACTTTACTAAGAAAATGACTAGACAAGTCACTGATTGGGAGACTATCTTCAGAAACCATACATCTGATCAGAATCTAATAACCAAGATGTATATAAAACTCTGACCACTTAACAAAAAGACAAGTGACCCAATCATAAAACAGGCAAAGGGCTTCAATAGACATTTCACTCAAGAAGACATTGAGATGGTCACCAAGCACAAAAAGGATGCCAGCATGGTTAAGTCACCAGCGAACACAAGTGATAACCACAGTGAGATACACTTCACTCCCACTAGGCTGGCTAACATACAGAAAAGAAACAGAAAATAACACATGATGATGTGGGTGGGGAAGTGGGAACCTTGATCCTTTGCTGGTGGGAATGCAAAATGGGGCAGCTACTGTAGAAAACAGTGTGGCAGTTTGCTCAAAAAACTACCACGTGACCCAGAGATTCCATTTCTAGGTACGTACCCAAAAGACTTGAGAGCAGAAACTTGGACAGAGACTTGTGCATCAGTGTTCATTGGTGTACTGGTCATGACTGCCGAACAGTAGAAGCAACCCAAGTTATCTGTCAATAGATGAAGGCTTAAACAAAATGTGGTACATACCTACAGTGGACCACTACTTGGCCCGAAGGAGAAATGAAGATTGGCCACCCGCAACCGTATGGACGGAGCTTGGGGACATTATGCTGAGTGAAGTCAGTCGATCATGAAGGGACAAATATTGTATGACTTTACTTACACTTACATAAAAGGACAAGAAAAGGCAAATGTGTAGACACCCAAGTGTATCAGTGATTATCTGGGGCAGGGAGGGAAGGGGAGAGAGGGACTGACGGTGAGAGAAAACCGACAACGGGGCAGGGCTGCACAGACAACATAGCGCCATGAGCTGTGCACCTGCAGTTGGAATGGTGACAGCGGTGCAGTAAGTGTATCTGTGATAACAACACCACCAACAAAAAAAGAAACAGCTGCTGAGACTGCTCAACTGAAAACATTACGGGATTTGGTTTCTTGGTTTGGAGGTTTAGTGTCCTGGTTTCAAGGAACATCCCCTCCCTCCTAGTGTCGGGGGGGGGTCTTAAAAAGTTGACAAGTGGGCCATGCAAGGCATGGCAGTTGGTCTTTATTTGCCTGGACCAGGAGGACGAACAGGAATCGGAGCCTTCTAAGAGCCTCCATGAGTAACTGTCACTTTTACCTTGAGACTAGAACTGGATAGTCCCTGGCTATCTTCCTGAACATTTTGATCAGAGTCCATAAAAAGATCTTGCTCAAAAGAGAGGAAAGGCAAAACAGAATTTCTAATTCTCATGGACTCCAGAGTCTTTGGAGCCATGAAGGCTAGAAGAACCCCAGAAACTACTGTCCTGAGATTAATCTTTAATCCTTACACCAACAATATTCCCTGAATTCTTAAAACCAAACAACAGTTTAACTAGCAAAAAAAGGCCTGCCCTCAACATTCTAGGCTTTTAAGAACTAAATACATAAGGTCAAAGAGACAACAGCAACTGGACAGATTAAACAGGAACCTCAAGGGAGCGGGGAGCTTATGGTTATGAGAAGAATAACCTCATAAAAGGAGAGTGAGAAGAATGGCACATCTCACAGTACACAACCAATGCCACCAAATTATACATGTAGAGATGGCTGGTGTGTTCGTTTATGTTTCACTCTGTGTATTCACAACAACAAACAGAAAACTCTGGAAGACAAAAAAATAGATAGCTGTCATGGATTGTATTCACACCCAAATCTGTGTTAGTTTAGCTGGGCCGTGACTCCTGGTGCTGCATGACGTCCCCATGCTGTGAACCCCGCCGCTGGGGTGTTAACAAGGATGGGGAGCACTTGTGTTGGTGGGGCATGACTCACTGTGTAAGATTGTTTTCTGCCTTGATGCAATCTCTTGAGATACAGAGAATCTAGTGGAGAGATCTGAGGACTCCATAATATCAAGAAAGCAAGCAGTGCTGGGAGCTGAGCAGTGACCAGGGTCCCTGGACCTCAGAAGGTTCCAGTCCAGGGGAAGATTGTTGACAAGGACCTTCCTCCGGAGCCAGCACAGAAAGACTTCTCCAGGAGGTGACACTGTGAATTTGGGACTTCTAGCTTAGTGGATTGTGACAAAATTTCTCTTGTGGTATTTCTGTTATAGCAGCACTAGATGACTAAGACAACAGCAAATAACAGACATGAAAAGATGTTCATCATCATTAGCCCATTACGAGTCAACGCAAATTAAAACTACTTGAGATATCACATCTTTCTGAATAGTGAAGATGGAAAAATACCAGTAATACCAAATGCTGGTGAGGGTGTGGAGAAACCTGATCACTTAAAAGCCATGAGAAGGGCTGTCAGGGCCCATGGTTTCAGGGGACATTAAGGTCAATCTGCACAACCAGTCTAAGAGAATCTTCTGCATCCCATATTGGTGAGTGGTGCCTGGCATCGTAAAAGCCAGCAAGCTGCCGCCTAAGGAACATCAACTGGTGCCAATCCACCTGGAACAGATGAACAGCAAGAACACCAAAGACATGAAGAAAACATGACCCCAGGAGACAGACGGGTTCACGTGACTGGGAAACTATATCAGCATGAGACCAGAAGAACCAGACGGTGCTCGGCCACCACCAAAGGGAACACCAGGTACAGTCCCTGATGAAGCACGAGAAAAAGGGGAGAGCAGATCAGGAGCTCTATTAAAAGACCAGAATTCAGGATCTGACGACATGGTGGGTCCCCTAAGAACACGGACCCTAGACTTGCTGCTAGCCTACAGCTGAAATCAGTACTGAAGCCAGGACTTCAAAGAAAGGACTAGACTTGGGGACAGCGATGTATGTAAGTGGTGTGTGTACTTAACGGTTTAATATATATATGAGGCTGCCCTGCTGGTTTCTTTTTAGAGGTGAGAGGAGAGGGTAGAGAGGAGGGGAAAAGTTTGGATTAAGTAGATACTGCAAGTAAAGAGTTAAAAAGAAGAGTGTGCTGTCACAGGGTGAGGAGAGCAGATAGAGTTGCAGAGAGGAAGGTGCTTGGGGTTTTATATAGCAAATTGACTTAGATTGTAAACTTTCAGTTAATCGCATGCGCATACGCACGCACACACACACAAAGGCATTCTATTGAAAGAAAAAAGCTCTGATGAGAATGTAAAATGGTACAGCCACTCTAGATGTGTTTGGAAGTTTTTATAAAATGAAACATGCAACTACTACTGACTCAGCAGTTGCACTCTTGAACACTGACCCCAGAAATGAAAACTTACATTTATGCAAACACCAGCACACAAACATTCACGGCAGTTTTACTGGTAACCACCCCAAACTGGAGTCGACTAAAATGTCCTTCAGTGGGCGGCTGAACAAACCACAGTACGTCCCTATCATGAAATACCATGTAGCAATGGCAGGGCAGGAACTGCTGACACACAGGACTGGGATAGATCTCAAGCAAACCATGTTGAGTTAAAAAGGCCAGCCTCAAAAGGTCACGTATCATGACTCCACATGTGTAAATGGTCATAAGACATCCAACTCACAGATCACGTGCACACAGGGAATTGCTGGGCTTAGAGACAGGGGACAGGAGCTAGGTGGGTATAAAGGGAAGCCCTGAGGAGCCGTGTGACAGTACACAGTTCTCTATCTTGATTATTGATTTGGTGGTTGGTTACATTACTCTGTATGTGATAAAGATGCATAGTACACACACATATGTAAAACTGGTGAAACTCAAAGGAGTGCTACAGATTGTCCCAATGTCAATTTCCTAGCTATGAATTCATAATTAAAAATAAAATGTAAAAAAGAAAACCCAACATATACTGCCAACCACTTTTAACCCTACTGAAAAAGAAATGCAGCCAAGAATTGAACAATAACTTCGGCTACGGGGTTATGAAATGGGTAGAGGATGGAACGGGGGAGGGAAGGGTCTATAGTTGGGGTTCTACTGACAGCAGGAAAAAGTACCATCCAAGAGATGTAGGCTATTTTTTCAACCTATTTCAGGAAGTAAAGCCAGGCTGTATCTCGAATGGATAGTTTTCTCTGACTAGCTTTTGCCTTATAATTAGCGACAGATCACCTCGTGCCAGGCTCAGGGATTATCTTAGAGAGATATTTAAAATCAAAAAACATTTTAGTCTCATACATGTGTATACAAAGTTATATGACTGTACATAACTACTTATACTAGTTTAAAAAAAAAAAAAGGAATAACCCTAATCTCCATCAGCAGGGTACTAGCACATGCACCGCGGTACAGTCATACAACAAAACACTGTCCACCCAGACAGAAGGTAGCAAAGCGACTCAACAGAAGCACCCTACAAACTGACAGGAAAGCAGCTCAGTATAAATCATGCAGGAAAAAGCTAAGTGTACAACAGACTATACATAAAATAGCTACTTCTTTTTATGAAAAAAGAATGTAAAATATACAAATTTTTAAAAATCATTACATGGACAAAAAACTTTTTTTTACTTTGCTAAAATACATTAAAATTATTTTTACCTGTTTGTTTTGTTGTGGCTCCAAGAAAATATAAAATTACACACACACCCCCTCCCCACCCCCCCACCCCCCCACTTTTCTGGCTTGACCACTCTGCTCTAGATGGCAAATAATTGTTTGACAGTCATGACCTGCAGAGGAAGGGTACACAGAACCAAAGAACAGGACTGGTGGAAGAGAAACTTTTCCCCATATACTCTTCTAGATACCAATATATTGTTTTCAAGAGAAGATAACTGCGGCATTTTTAAAGCAAACAATATGGATTCAATTAATTTTTAAGAAAATAAGATTCTTTTTATTTCTCCCCCTGCATGTAGAATCTGGTGACACTGATTAGATTCTCTGAATTGGACGATGATTCAATTGCTTTTGAATTCCCAGGTTATCAACACTGTTGCTGCTGGCTGCTGTCGAGTTAGTCCCAACTCGTGTCGACCTGGGGTGTAAAGAGCAGAATTGTGCCATGGGATCTTTAGGGCCATGCACTTTTGGAGGAGATCACCAGGCCTGTCTTCTGAGGTGACCCTGCCTCTAAGTTTGAACTGCCAGCCTTTCAGCCAGTAGCCAAGAGGTTAACTGTTCACGCCACCCAGGAATCCTCTGAACAAACACACTGCAAATGGGCTTTAGCAGTTACTACACTGGACAGCCTGGAAGCCTTGAACTGTCAGTTGCCAGGTCTTGACTGAGAGTTCTGCTATCCCTGAAGAAACTCAAGAGAAACCTAAATTATAGTATCTTCACAAAATTAAACTTACATTTTATTTTAATCTGATATGTCTCCTAGACCAAAAGGCCAGCTTCAAGTTAAACAACATCCAATTTCACTTTGATGTTCATCGCTGCCAGTTCAGCTACAAAATACCGAAAAACGTAGGGGACAGACACAGTGTCAATGGTATCGCTGCGATTACAGAGAGAACAGTTGTATTTCCTGTTGCGCATGGTGGACCAGGAAGGGGGTGGCTTCTCCAGCAGTGGTGAGAGTAAACTACCACACTTGACACACACGTGGGCTACAGAACGGTCAGAGCAGTTAAAGAGGCGGTCATGAAGGAGAAAGGATGTACCATGGGCCAACAGGGCATCTCGCTCCATCTCCCCAAAACGGATTCCACCCTGGACATTTCTGCCCCCGATGGGCTGGTTGGTGACTTTGTCTCTGGCCCCTGTTGTTCTGACCTGAAACTTGTCAGAGACCATGTGGCGCAGGCGCTGGTAATAAACCACGCCGATGAAGATGTCTGCATCTAGTTCCAGCCCGCTGATGCCACTGTACAACCTCTCAGTGCCATAGAAGTTGTACCCTGCAGCCTTTAACATCTCCCCAAAGTATTCTATGGCAGAGTTCTCCTCGGAGAAGATGAAGGGTGTTGCATCATGGCAGAGACCGTGCAAAGCGGCCGACTTCCCTGCCATACTCTCAATTAACATGCCAATGGTCATGCGGGATGGAAAACCATGAGGATTGAACAGAATGTCCGGGACCATCCCACTTTCAGTGAAAGGCATGTCCTCCGCTGGCCACAGCCTGCTCAAAATGCCCTTTTGCCCATGCCGACTGGCAAACTTATCTCCAATAGTTGGATTCCGAGGGACTCGCATGGTGATGCACACGCACTTGAATTTTCCACTTCCCGTGTCATTGCTACAAACTTTGATGTTATCTATGACACAGTTTTCTTTACTCCTAGAAAAAAATAAACCATATATAAAGTCATTTGTTTAAACCCATAGAGATACTTTTTCGCTGAAAGATACCAGGACAGAAGGAAACGGAAAAACCTGATGAAGATCTATTACTGAAATCTATTTCTTTGATGCTAAATAAAAGGTTTACTTTCAATAACAGAATGAGTTCAACATTTTAGCTAGAAAATGCTCCTAACACATATGAGAAAGATAGTGAAGTCTGGGTAATCTATTTTAAAATAAATTACAGATACTTACAAATATTAACAGACAAATAGAAACAAACGCAGTACAAGAGACACAGAACTTTTTTGCCTCATTTACACAAAGCCAATTCAGTCATGACTGACAGTAAGTGAGCTATCCTGTTTTCTTTACAAATTTCTCCTGTTTAAAGGTAAGTTTCATTGATCTCCAGCAATTCCACTGAGAAAACGTCTTTGAAAAAAACGCACACTCACTTGTAGTAGGCCACAAAACTCTCCCCTGTATTGAGGTTTAGGTAGCTGTAGTACGGGTCTCCATACTGCAATCGGGCTCCAATGAACGGCAATCCATCATCATCTAATTTCTGCCAAGTCCGTGGATCCCCAGGTTTGACTCCAAAGACCAGACTGTCATCTCCTTGTTTAATTTTTTCAGAGAGATCTATGAACTCAGACTTGTACACACTTCCGTGGGCAAAGCCTCGTTCCCAAGATGCTTTACTCACAATCTGTAAAGTCAAAGAATCCTTCCTTTAAAAGACCACAGTCAAATAGACAATTTTTAAAATAAAGCTGGGTAGAACGATAATAAAACTTAGTTTAGAGTAACTGACACTCAATTTTAAAACTGTCCCTACATTTTCCAAATTACCTATACTGTTAAAATCCAAACACAAGTAAACAGCCTAAAATCTAATCATGCATAAATGTAAGAAGTACGTATATCCAAGACAGCTTTGCATTCATTCCAACTTTACTCACACTATACACTCAAACATGCAGGATATCCAAAACCCCAAATGTGTTGCCACTGAGTCAGTTCCAACTCACAGCAACCTTACAAGATAGAGCAGAACTGTTCCACAGGGTTTCTAAGAAGCAGCTGGTGGATTCAAACTGCCAACCTTTTGTTTAGCAACCACAGCACTTAACCACTGCACCACCATGGCTCCTGCAGAGTATCAGCATATTTAACATTTAGTAGATATCCCTCAGTTTGCCCACTTTCAACCAAGACCAAGAACTAACCATGGAACACTCACGTGCCAAGTATCAGGCACTCGAGGACACATACTCCTTCAAAGGCTTTACAGCATACACAACACTTAAAAATTAGAAAGAATGCAGCCGGCTCTGCTGAGAAAACTTACCATGGCATCTTCCATATCATAGCCAGTGTAAGAAATAACAGCAACGATGGCATTTGTCCCAATTGGATAGTTATCCATGTCGTAATAATCATACATGTAGGGTCTCACTAAAGGACTCTGTGGAGTCTGAAGACGATACAGTTTATTATCTGATCGGTCTTGGTAAGTAAGAAGTGGAAAGCCCATAGTTTGCTTACCTACAGAAACAGGAAAGAGGGAAAGAAAAGAAAAGAGAAAAGAAAAAAACACATTGTATTTTCCAAGGGGCTTCCTTCATGGTAAAGCTCATATATACATTAGATTCAACTAATATTCATCATCAGAGAAATGAAGAAACAGGTCATGGTCATTATAAGCACCACAAAATATTACACAGCTTGGCAAATGAAGTCCACCACATGCATGAAAGTGATCAGACTATGAAAACAACGATGAGGGGAAAAAAGAGCAGTATGACATATTTAATGTACCATTTATGTTATGAGATCATAGGGAAAACATAACACATTCCAAACAATCTAAACCTGGTTATAGACACAGAATGTAATAAAAGCAAAAGCATAAAAAGTAGATGTAAAGGCACACACACTTCAACATATCATCACTAGGGAGACAGAGAAGTGTGAATAAAGAAGCAGGACTTTGAAGTGGTTTGAAACACTTCACTCACAGCTGACAGACACAAGGGCGGCATACACAGTGCATAGCAACCAAATCTCTTGTAAGCTGGATTTTGACCTGAGCAGGAAACAGGCAGCAGACGGCAGCCGATGGCCCACTCTGAACGTGTGTCGCTCTCCACGGTCCTGCCAATAATCCAATCTGCCAAGTCAGTAAACTTTCAGAAGCCTGATGTGGGAGACCACTGCCTGTTGCCTGAAAGCCAAGCCAAGTGCCGTCGAGTCGGATCCGACTCATGGTGACCCTAGGGGCCAGGGTAGAACTGACCCCCAGAGTATTCAAGGAGCGCCTGTTGCCTACTTGGCTCAAAATCCAAGTTGGGTTGCTGAGCAACATGTACGCTGCCTTGTTTCTGCTGGCTACGAACAAACCACTTTGAACTGGTATGAAGCCCTGTAAAGGACACTGCTACGTGACAACTAAATACAGTGTGTCATTTTGGTCTGGCTGCTGCACAGAAAACAATCTGCCAAAACCACATTTCTGGGACAACTGGTAAAAGAATAACGACTATATAACAGTATTATACTATCAATGTTAAAATGTCTGATTTTGCTGTCAGTGATAAAGTGAACATCCTTGTTCTTAAAAACTGTACACTGAAATATTTGGGAGTAAAGAGGCAACCACATCTGCTACTTCTCTTTCAGTGGAAAAACAAATGTTAACAACTAGTGAGATTAAGTTTCATGGGTTCATTAGGGCTCTTTGTAATATTATTGCCACTTTCTGATGAGTTTGAATTTACTTCAAAATCAAAAGCTACCAGCCCTTTTCTGCTGCCGGGTGTGCCAGCCTCGTCCCTGCCCCGCTCCACCTTACCCATCTGGCACTGGTACATGTTCCGTGGACTCTGGTTGTGATCAGAGAAAGGGATGAAGTTGGCGATCACACTGAGCAGGCTGTGAGGGAAGAGCTCCTGGTGTGTGGTAATCCCAGCGGAAACCTCAGCCTCGAAGATGGCAATGTTCATGAAGATCTGGAGAGGATAAGAAGCTGAAGTTTAGGACACAAAAACTGTGACTGCTACCATGTTAACTCTTACTGTGTCTCAAGATTCGGTATTCAAAGACTTGAAAGAACACCTTCCCCACCAGCATCACAAATGCCAAAGAGACCCATGGGGAAGCTTCCAGTTAGAAGCATCACCTGTCTTACATCTTTGATTCTGAATCCACCTTTATCCAGCTGCAAAGGAGAATAGGCAGAAGTAGCACAAAACCCACAAATGGGCAACGTGAAGGACGTAGGCAAAGACCACGAGTAGATTTAACAGAACGTGTCAACCTCGCCACCTGGAGTGGAGCTGGGGGCAAAGGGTCTCTGGGCACTGGGCCAGATGGGAAGGGGGCAACAACACTGCTAACCCTCTCTCAGGGTCAGTAAGATAAAACAGGGGAACTGCTTAGAGCTGGTCACTACACTGGAAAGGAAGTTCTGACTCTTTCAAAATGTCCCATTGTTCTTATAACAATACTTTTAAAGAGCATTAATTAATTAGGTCTCTGAAAGCTGACCCGCTATGCTCTATGTACCTGTTCCATTGTCCCAATCAGTTCTTCTCTGCCTAATTCCAAGTTCTGAACAGGCCTCATCAGTCTACAGGGAGTAGTGAACAGGAAGAGTCCCGGGTACAGACTGGGTTTTCCTGTCATGGGTATCAGGGCCACTTCCATCCATGGAGGAATTCTTTTTTCTCTCAGCACCTGTTTTTCAACAAAAAGAAAGAGCAAAAAAGAGTAAGTGATTCAGCAATCATTGCCTCTGGAGGTAAGGATGCAGAGAACAGGGATGAGGTCAAAAACAAACCTAATTTCTTAAGAAATGAAATTCATCATGAAAAAAACCTGAGTGCTCAAAAACCATTACTAGGGCAGGAGAAATACAACATAAGCTGAGAATCACAAAGTAATAAGTGGGCGAAAAACAGAAGCCATGGGACGTGCCCCAGGGACACAGGCACAAATACCAAAGGAGGGCTTGGGCACGGCCAGTCCAGCAGCCAGCACGCCACTCTAGGTACATCTGCCAGGAAATCTCCAAAACAAAACAAAAAAGACAAGACCTCAGCAAACAACTGTACAAATAAAATAATAAATTCAATAACTCCTTGATACCTTGTAACAACAGACAACAACAAAACAGGGTACAATGCCCTCAGCAAGTCACCACGATCAAGAACAAAAAAATGTTCCCTGAGGAAGGAAAGGTAACAGAGCTCCCTGATAGAGAACTCCAAAGGCTGATGTATAGGGTCCTCAAAGGAATCAGGGAAAACATACACAAAACCAAGTGATGAAATAAATAAACATTTGGAAATACTACAGAAGCAGCAACTAGCAATCCAAAACCCTAACCATAAAACTGCAGAAACTGACGAATCAGTGAGAAGTTACAGGAGTGGAACTGAAACAATGGAAGACAGGATCCGTGAAAGAGAAGACTAATATCATAATCAAACTTTCCAAAACTAAAGACAAGGAATCCTGAAAGCAATTTAGGAAAAACGTAACTCACCTACAAAGGGGCATTGATAAGACGAAGTTCTGATCACCTGGCAGAAAGAAGGCAATGGAATAGTATATATAAAACCCCGAAACAAAAATTGTCACGTGGGCAGGAGGGAGGGGGTGGGCAGCAAGAATAGAAGAGAGGTGAAAGTTCTCGGTGTTATATAGGAACATGATACAGACTGTAAAATTGTTCTTAAATTACAATAAAAAGGAAAAAAAAGAGAAACTGCCAACCAAGAATTATATATCTGGCAAAATTATCTCTCAAATATGATGATGAAATCAGGACATATCCAGATAAACAATAATTGAAGGGATTTCTAAAAACCATACAACCTTTACAAGAAATACCACAGGGAGTCCTCTGGACAGGAAACTAACTACACACAAGATAACAACCTGAGATCAAACACATGGCAACATCAGATAGCAACCCAGATACACAACCTCTCAAAAAAGAAAATTAAGCTAAAAGACAGAAAATAAAGAAGCAGAGATATCAATCCTTGACTGATGAGCACTTTAAAGCACAAAAGGGGAATAAAGGCATGCTTTCAAATGGACAGGAAATCAAAGTGACATCAAGAAATAAATGACTGCTTAGGAAGATACAGTTACACTTCAGGGTGATCACAAAGAAAGTCAGCAAACCTACTCAGCAAAGTATGACGGAAAATCATAAAGACTCAGTAGACACAAAACCTAAAATGCAAAGGAAATGAAAAGCCACAAGGAAAAAAAAAAATTCAGCATGAAACACTAAGCAGAAGAAACTATCAAACACACACACACAGACAGCATAAGAAAATGACAGCAGTAAACTCATTCCTATGGATCATCACACTGAAGCGGCCTAAATGCACTAATGAAGAGATGGAGAATAGCAGAATGGATGAAAAAGAAACACGACCCACCACAACACTGTCTATAAGAGACACCCTACCTTAGACAAGAAGACATAAATAAAACCAAAGGATGGAAAAAGATACATCAATCAAAACAAAAACAAAAAACCCCACAGGAATGGCAATATCAATCTCTGATAAAACAGATTTTAAAGCCAAATACACTACAAAAGATGACGACAGACATTATGTAATGATTAATGGGTCAATCCACTAAGAAGACACAACCAAAATAAGTACATACACACAGACAGAGCTCCAAAATACACAACAATACCAGGAGACATTAACACACCACTCTCAGTGAATGACAGAAAAACCAGAAAGAAACTCAACAAAGACACAGAAGATCTAAACAGCACAGTCAACCAACTTGACCTCCTAGACACAGGGCACATCATTCACTGTGGCCAAGTTCACCTTCTTCTCCAATGCTCATGGACCTTCCTCCAGATTAGATCACATTTTAGAACACAAAGCAAGCTTTAATAAATTAAAATACTGAAATAATACACAATGCTACAAAAGTAGAAACAGTAATAGGAAGAACAAGAAAAAAAATCCTAGTAAATGGAAACTAACAGTCTGCTTAAAAAAAAACTGTTCAGTAATAGAATAAATCAAAGATGAAATTTAAAGATTCCCAGAATTCAATGAGAATGAAAACATGACACACCAAAACCTTCAGGATATAACAAAAGCAGTGCTCAGAGGTCAATTTACAGCAATAAAGACACATCCAAAAAGGACAAAAACCCAGACATTAAACCTACAACTTAAACAATTAGAAAGGAGCAAAAGCAGCCCACACTCTCTGAAAGAGATGAAATAATAAAAATGAGAGAATAAATGAATGGAGACTATATATATAAAGAAAAACCAGTAGAAACAATAAGACTAAAAGTGGATTTCTGAGAGGATTAATAAAACTGATAAACTACTGGGCCGACTGATAAAAGAAAATCAGAAGACACAAACAACTCAAATAAGACATGAGGTGGGTGACACTACAACAGAACTGAAAGAAAAAGGATCATAACAGAACACTATGAAAAACTGGACTCTGACATTTGAAAACCCAGAGGAAATGGGCATGTTTCTAGAAATACCAACACCTACCTAAACTAACACAGAGGTCAAAAATCTGAACAGACCATAACAAAAGAACAAACTGAAAGAATCATAAAAAACATTCCCCCTGAAAAAGTCCCAGCCCGGATAACTTCACCGGAGAATACAACCAAACGTTTAGAGAAGAGACGACGCCAGTCCTACTCCAGCTACCACAGAACACAGAAAAAGAAGGAACACTCCCACATCCATTCTAGAAAGCCAGCACAATTCTTGACACCAAAACCAGGCAAAGACACCTCTGGAAAAGAAAACTAGGCCAATATCCCCCATAAATACAGATGCAAAAATGCTCATCAAAATCATAGCCAACAGAATACAACAGCTTATAAATAAAATACTATATCATGACCAAGTGGGATTCTTACCAGGCACACAAGGCTGGTTCAGTGTTAGAAAATCAATCAACGTAATCTACCATATAAATAAGACAAACAAACAGAATCACATGATCATCTCAGTGGACACAATAAAGGCACTTGACAAAAATTCAACACTCATTCCTGATAAAAACTCTCAGCAGAGCAGGAAGTGAAGGGAAATTCCTCAACATAATAAAGGCAATATATACAAAACCAACAGCCAACATTGTCTTCACTAGAGGGAATCTGAAAGCATTTCCCATGAGAATACGAACCAGGCAAGGATGCCCTTTTTTAAGACAGAAAAAGGACACGTTGGTAAGGGAGAAGTAAAATTATCCCTATTCACAGATGATATGCTCTTTTACATGAAAACCCTAAGGACACCCAAACAAAGTTACTGTAATGAATACAATAATTCAGCAAAGTGGCAGGATGCAAAACATACCTATGAAAATCAGCTGGCTTCTTCTACATCAAGAGGACTGTAAAAAGACAACCAGGAAAACAATACCATTTACAACAGCCTCCCAAAAGATAAAAATGTTTAGTAATAAGTCTAATCAGGAACATAAAAGACTTTTAAACAAAGAAAACTACAAAGTACAACTGCAAGAAGCCAAGGGTGGGAAAAAAAAAACCAAACTCAATGCCACTGAGTTCATTCTGATGCACAGCGAGGACTTCTGTGTGGATTCCAACCGCCCACCTTTTGGTTGGCAGGCGCAGCACTTAGCCACTATGACACAGGGTTTCCCAAAGAGGCTCACATAAATGGACACACACACTAGTCTCCAGAAATAGGAAGACCCTGCATTAAGATAATCAACACTACCTAAGCCAAAGCTATATAATGCAATCCTGATCTATATCCCAATAGCATTCTTCACCAAGATGGAAACACTAATCATTAACTTTATATGGAGACGAAAAATACCTGGTCATGGATTAAAGTGTGTCCCCCCAAAGTACCTGTCCACTGGCCAGGTCGTGATTTCCAGGATTTTATGACTGTCCACCATTTTGTCACATGATGTGATTTCTCTGTTGTAAATTCTATCACTATGATGTAATGAGATGGATTAGCAGCAGCTCCCTTAATGAGATCTGTAAGATTAGATAGTATCTTAAGCAAATCTCTTTTGGAATGTAAGAGAGCAAGCAGAGAGACCTCATACTACCAAGACAGCAGTGGCAGACGCAGAGTTGCGTCCTTTGGACCTGCATGGAGAGGCTCCTAGGCCAGCAGAGGACTGACAGCAAGGATCTCTCTTCAGAGCCGACAGACGGAGGCTTCCCCAGAGCTGATAACCTGAATTTGGACTTCTTGCCTAACAGACTAGGAGAAAATAAATTTCTCCTTGTTTAAGCCCTCCACTTGTGGTATTTCTGTTATAGCAGTACCAGATAACTAAAATAGGCACTGAATAAGTAAGGCTTTATTACAAAAGCAGAACAAAGTAGGAGGCCTCAGAATACATGATCTCAAAACCTACTGTACAGCCACAGTAGTCAACATAGCCCAGTAGTGGCACAACAGAAGCCATATAGACTAATGGTACGGAAATGAGAACACAGACATACATCCATCCACCTTTGGACAGGTGGGAAACTCTAGGGGTGTAGTGGTTAAGTGCTACAGCTACTAACCCAACAGTTGGCAGTTCAAATCCACCAGGCACTGCTTGGAAACTCTACAGGGCAGTTCTCCTCTGTCCTGTAGGGAAGCTATGTGTCAGCACAGACTCAGCGGCACTGGGTCTTGTTTGGTTTATGGCCAGTTGGATTTGACAACAAACCAAAGGTTAGTGAATGGGGAAGAGGCAGTCTCCCCAACAAATGGCACTGGCAAAACTGGGCATCTATCTGCAGGAAAATGAAACAGGGTCCATACCTCACACCTTCCCCAAAACTTTCTGAACAAAGACCTAAAAAACTGAAAAATTAGGAAGAATGCTAGGGAGCCTAATGTATGGCATAAACAGGTTATAAAACATACTAAAAAGTGTACAAAGGGAAGAAGATGAACTAGATAAATGGGTCCTAAAAATTAAACACATGCCCAACAAAAGACCTCTCCAAAACAGTGAGAACTTACAGACTGTAAAAAAAATTTGGCTACCACATCTCCTACCACGGTCTAATTTCTTGTTTATGAAAAACTTCGACACCTCAACAACAGCAGTAGAGGCAAATAATACAATTAAAAAATAGGCCAAAATCCTACTGAGACAACTGGTAGGATCGGAGTCTTATACTGCGCTAACATGACTTTTCTTGATACTGATAAATATATTATGGTTATTGAAGAGAAAGTCCTTGTTTTTGGGAAAACATACAATGAAAATACTTAGGGAAACGAGACATGTCTATACACTGCTCTCAAGTGGTTCCGAAGAAGAAAGCATGTACAGTTACAAGACAGCATACACATGACAACGCAAAGGCAGAATCACAGTGACTGGTGGGGCTGGGGAATAGGCATACGGGGGGGTTCCTCTGTACATCATTTAAGTATAAAATTACACTGAAATGAAATAGTTTTTAAAGCTAAAACCAAGCAAACCAGAGCGGACTATGACTGATAAATGCATCCTGCTGTCAGAGGATAATTCTTCTAACGGCCATCACCTAAATGACCAGGATTCCTATGAGCCAGAAATCTTGAAGTTACTCAAGGGAGGTTACGGTACTTTTAAAAATGCATTTTTAAGACCTGGAAGGCAGCAGGTCTAACTTGTGTTTTCCATGCTGTCGTCAGGTTTCACCAAGTTGGTTCCAACGCACAGCGACCCTGTGCACATCAGAATGACACAATGCCCGGTCCTGTGCCAGCCTCACACTTTGTATCTTGAGTATCTTCAATATCTGTTATTATTTGAAAAGCCCACATTTTGGTGTCCCCACAGCATTTCACTCTGCTGTGCACAAGGCTGTCTGTCATGAGTCAGGGACCAACCCAACAGCTGCTAACAACAGCAACACAATCCACTGATGTTTATCTCACTTGGCAGAGTGCTAGCATTTACATGGGGGGGGGAAGGGAGGTTTAAATTTGTTCAATAAACAAACCAGGCCCTTGAAACTACCTAAAAAATGCATGCAGGCTGGCTGACCCCAACTGAGGAGGACAGGCCAAGGCAAGATTTTCCCACAAATAAAAAGAACTTTCAAAATTAGCTTCTGTCCCCTTGCCCTGGGGCCACCTCGACCACTACACAAGGACTGGAAAACCACAGATTAAGTGACAGAACGATTTTAATTAATCAAGATCACCTTAAAGTGCCGCAGAGAATCTGCAATGCCAGGAGCAAGCTCCTTCTCCACCCAGCCAAGCATGACACCATCCAACAGGACAGGGTAGCACTCGCTGTGCGGTCGATGTGGCGCTCCGTCGACTGGAGTGACCCCTGGTGAACAGAAGAGAATCACATCGAAACACTTGTTCTACATTTCTCATTCTCCCCAGACAGGTTCAACAACTGCTTCCTGTGTTAGTTATTTTACTGGCAAAACGGCTCCGAAACAGTGTTTTTTGCAAATTCTTGCATCCTTTCTTCAAAGATAACCAAGTAACCAACAGAGCTGTTTGCCCGTGGGGAGGACAGCTGGGGAAAGCGGCAGGAGGGAGGCTCTGCACTGTGTATCTCTTACCTTTTGACTTCTGAGCCATGTAAATGTACTGTCTCCAAAAAGCTAATTAAATAAAACAGAATATTCTTTGTGAACCATGAATGGCGATGCTTTGTAACTGCTCCGCTCAGTGTCTCCTACATCACCCTGACATGGCCATTCCTGCTGAGTTACTGAGAACATTCTAGTCCACCTGCTTTCCTACTGCCACAGCCAACCACCGTGGGGTGCTTTCTCCACCTTTCCATTTTTTCTTTTGTCCTTTCTACCCTTCTGAAGACTTCAGTATTTTCAATCTACAGTGGAAGCAGAATTATTCTTTTCCTTGTAGGGGATGAACCTAGAAATCACACTGATTAGATCCTCTGAATCTTGAGCATTTCTCGATTACTCCTCCAGCGCTACCTTCACAGAGGCCACACTCTAAGTGACAGAGGTACTTCTTAAAGTGAAATTTCTTGACTGTTGACTCACTACCCCTCTGGATGCTGGACAGTACTCACCATCTGATCCCTGTGATCTCCAAGTTTTGCTACACAGACATGAATCTCACTGGAGATCCTGCCCAGAGATCATCAAAGACATAGAACGCTTACGGTCTCCAGAGCCCAAGTGGAGAACTCCTGGACTAGAAAACATTATGAACACCCAAAGAAAAAATATGATGGTGAACTCAAATCAAGGATCAGACCCTGAAGAACCACACAGTGCTCCAGCCAAAGCAAAGGGAGCAGCTGCAAGGCTACCGGGAACAGAGGCTGTGGATCTTGGTGAGATAAGAAGATAAGTGGGACAGCGAACGCCCTATGAAACGGCCTTTCTACTTGGAGATGCAAAGGTCTACCCGAGAGATGCAGAGTGATCTCAAACAATAAACACTACAATCTACATCTCTGATACTAACTGCTGCTGTATTTCAAATGTTCTAACATCAAGACAGAAAAGGAAAAAAAGCAAAACACCTGTAACATTTAATTCTTTCTCCTGTTCTCATTTGCACAGAATGAAAATGCTTTCAGGAAAGCAGCCCAACACCTGCATGGATGAGTGAAACAGAATCCTTGCAGGAATTCCTGGTGAGCCCCCAGAAGAAGCCTAACTTACTAGATTGCATCTGTTAAAAGATATGCACAAACCAACAAGACTGTTAAATAGCTGTGTATCACGTACCCAAACTGCAGAGCAAAGCTGGGATAGGCGTTGTATATGCAAACTGCGTGACAACCTCACACACAGCAGTTAAGTGGTTCATCAGACCACAAGGCTCCCCGTCTGGAGTGTGCACGGGACAAAGGAAGCCCCAGGACTCTGGAAGCAGCCTGCGTACTGTGGTGGTCCGCATCTTGGCAAAATCAGCCCCTCTGTGCACACAGCGGAAATGGGAAAGATAACGTATGAAGTTCAGCTTGTCGGCTACAACGCACAGTCCGGAATCTTGCAGGAAGCCAAGACCTTGATAAAACAAAAATCATTCAAAAACAGGCTAGACTTTTAAAAAAAAGTCTTTTTTAATTTAAGGCTCTGGTAATATGGTACAACCGAGAGCACGATAGGGATCAGAATGGCTTACTATAAGAAGTTTACTATTTGCTCTGATGAGTGGGAGTAGTTTACCACAAAAAACCAATACACACCCAACCCAACTTAGTGAAGTCACAAGTAGGGAGAGCTTGGATCACCACCCCTCCTACCCCCACCGCCTTGGTGGGAGAACAATGAGTAATAAAATAGCAAATAATTAAATGAGGTCCATCTTTAAGGACTTAATAATCTACAGGCATTCATTAGCACTAAAAGAATCTGCACCAGTATCATCTGTAGAAAAATGCTGTTTTCTGGGCCTCCAATTACCATTTTAAAAAAAGTTTCGCACCCTGGAAGACATGGCCCACAAACTCTGTTAACCCAGAACTGGACCCATTCTAGAAGCCAGCTCTTCAGACAACGGCTCAGCTTGTACATAAGACGTGAAACGACACTGGTGAAGAGTGTGCTTCTTGGCTTGGGGACACACAGCAGACTAACTGGGCAGCTCCTACTCAGAGGTGACAGAGAATGCTGGAGGGGTACAGGAGCTAGTTAGAGGGACACGGGAAATACGGGGCGGAGGGGAGGAGTGTTCCGTCACAGTGTGGGGAGAGTAGCTAGGGTCACATGGTAAATAGTGTGTGAGAGCAACTGACTCAAACTGTTAACTTTCACTTAAACACAATTAGAAAATAAAGTTTTCCCTGTGATCCTGAGGCAGACGGTCTACGGACGGGCATGTTGTACATGCCTCCTAGACAGCCTGTCTAGGTAATTCTTCCTCAGAGATGTAAACTGTCTTTAGTTCTCTAGAAGGGGCACAGGTAATGTATTCAGTCAGCAGACTTCAATTTAAACTATATGAACACCTTTCTAAAGCCCTTCAGGCTCATAAGCCCTTATCAAAATTTTCTACAACATGAAAATTTTCCACAACATGAAATCTGTTTTAGTGAAATGAGAAGTTTCCTTTTAAATAGAATTCCCAAAGAAATAAATCTACATTAAGCGACTAATTTGGAAAACCTAACTGAAAGAGAGTTTATCTAATGTCACCTGTTTTAGAACGTAGATTCCCAGTAGCAAGAAGATACTCAAAGGGTCTTGTAACATCTGCTCCCATATTAAAGATCTTCATTAAATTTTCCGTGTTCATGGATACGTTAGTTTTCTGAGCCTTCTTGTCTATAGCTATTTTAATCGACACTAACCAAGCTTCCATTTTTTCCTGAAACAAAATTATGTAAAATTAAGTGCTTTAATTATTACCAGTTTCATACCAACTCTCACACAATTTACAATCCACAGCAAAGGCCCACTAGTTTATACACTTGACATGAAAAACACCTAAGCTATGAAGCTGAGGAACAGTTTCCCAATGCACTATTTATTGTAAGTCAAGTATTTCTTAGGACAGAAAAGACACAGCCCTCTAGAGCCAGGTTTTTCAGTCCTGGCACTACTGACACTCTTGAGCTGGACAATTCTTTGTTGTGAGGGATTATCCTGTGCCCTGGAGAATGTTTAACAGCACCTCTGGCCCCTACCTACTAGCTACCAGCAGTACCCCACGTTGTGACAACTAATACTGTCTCTGGATATTTCACATGTCCCCAGAGGAGGAGGGATGGTAACAGAGACAAAAACAGCAGTCGATCACAATCTTTAGTTATTAAAGAAATTCAAATCAAGATGACAATGAGATACCATCTCACCCCAACAAGATTGGCCATGATCCAGAAAACAACCAACAACAAATGCTGGAGAGGCTGTGGAGAAAGTGGAACCCTCCTACACTGTTGGTGGGGTTGCAAAATGGTCCACCTCTTTGGAAAGCAATCTGGCGCTTCCTTAAACAAATGGATATCGATACACCATTTGACCCAGTAATTCCACTACTTGGAATATATCCTACAGAATCAAGGCCTTTCACACCAAGGGACACATGCACCAGAATGTTTACCGCAGTACAGTCCACAATAGCAAAAAGATGGAATCAACCCAGATGCCCAACAACAGAAGAATGGATAGGTAAACTATGGTACATATACTCAATGGAGCACTACGCAATGATAAAGAATAACGATGATTCCAGAAAACATCTCCTAACCTGGTTTCAACTGGAAGACATTATGTTGACTGAAAGTAGTCAGCGACAAAAGGACAAATATTGTATGAGACCTCTATGATAAGATCTCAAAAACAGACTTGTGTATAGAAGAAAAGACTCTTTGACAGCTGCAAGGGAGGGGAGGGAAGGAGGGTAGGATGGGGAGGGCTTAGATTAGATAGTTGCTAGAAATCTGGTTGGGAGAAAGTGGTGATAGCACACATTAGAAACAAGAACAACATTAAGTGGACTTCAGTATAACTTGAGTACTCCTTCCATCTTAACCCAATATTGCAAGGACAGAGTAGCTGGGGCAGGGGACCATGCTCTTAGGTGAAATCGAGGCCAACTGGTACAACTAGCATTTTGCTAAGAGCGCTCTCTGCACCCCACATTGGTCAGTGGCGTTTGGGGCCTTAAAAGCTGCCAAGCTGCAATCCGAAGACACAGCAAATGGTCCCACCTCAGCAGGAACGGATGCTCACCAAGGACCAAAATGACATGTGGTAAAGACAATCTAGAAGACAGAGAGACCCACAAGAGTGGGTGCCTACATCGACTTGGGACCGGAAGAACTGGATGGTGCTCGGCCACCACCAGTGATAGCCACGATGGAGCTCACAGAGAGGAGTCTTACTAGCAACACAAGAATAAAAAGGGGTGCATCCTGAGATCTCCACCAGAAGACCTCAATTGATGGTCCAGCGGTTTCGAGGTTCCCCTGAGAGCACGGCCCCCGGCCCTGATGCTGCCCTTACCCATAAATTATAATGCAGGTCCACTCTTTGGACAGGAATGGATTGGACTTGGCAATGCAGAGTGACCATATATTGGATGCACTTTATGGTTCTATACGTCTATAGGATAGCGTCCTGCTGACCTCTGACTGGAGGAAGGAGAGTGGGTGGAGAGGAGGGGAAAGGAAGCTATTGGGAGGATGATACATGTATGGAGCACAGAAGAATAGTGTGCTGTCATCGGACAGGGAGAGCACGGGAAGCTGCATATAGGTGGGCATGTAAATTTATATGGGAATGTACATTTTCACTCAGTCATGTTAAATAAAAAAGAAAATAAATAAATAAATAAATAAATAAAAACCAGCAGTCGAAATTACCCACATTAACAGAAAGAATCAAAACTAACTTGGATCGTGGAGAAGTCTTTCATTTAAATACTCTTTACCAAGCAGGTGGGAACCTTGGTGCTATGGTGGTTAAGTGCTATGGCTGCTCACCAAAAGGCTGGCAGTTCAAGTCCACCAGGTGCTCCTTGATAACTCTACAGGGCAGTTGTACTCTGTCCTATAGGGTTGCTATGAGTTGGAATCTACTCAGTGGCAATGGGTCTGTTTTTTTTTTAAGTATTAAGCAGTCAGAATACCTTCAATCCCAGAAACAAACAACAAAAAATCTTTGAGACCAAAGCTGCAGCCCTGTGTTTCCAAGAACCACCGCCAAGAAGATGTGAAAGTCCCAAGTTACACCAAACATAAGGCCATTTGGCAAACTACCAGGGAAGACTGGTATCTCCTTCTTATACAGAATCTGAAACATAGTGGAAAAGAAGACAAAAGAGACAGAAAGCTGCAGACGCAAGGAGAGATAGGATGATAAAGACTCTGTGTCAACTTGGATGGCTCATGATTCTGTGTTTTGACAGTCATGTAATAGTGTGATCACTCTCCTGTTGAGATCTGATATGTGATCATCATGATGGGATCTGCTGTGAAAGGGAGTTTTCTTGGACATATTACCTGAATCCAATATAAACAAAATTTCTAGCACGGCTCAAGGCCTTTTGGCTTGTGCTGGATCCTGCAGCCGGCTCCTGCTCATCTGACCTCCAGTTCTTGGGATCTGCACTAACAGCTTTCCCATGGTAATTCCTTGGGATTCACTGATATCCACAACCTGTGAGCAAGAGCCCAGCTCCCTTCCCTGCTGATCGTGGGTTTGCCCTTCACTGCTGCTGTGTGAATCCAGAGCGGCCTCTCTCCTGACCCACTGACTTCAGATGGTCCACCCACTACAACAGTGTGAGCCATTTCCTTATTATAAATCTTTCTCTATATATTTACACACTTTACTAGTTTTGTCTCTCTATAAACCCCAGCCTAAGACAAGAGATACAGGCAAAAGCACTATAACTCAAGAAGAGATAAGGCTGGAAGACCCTGTCGGGGTCTGAGCACTATTGCTTTGATGTTAACTTGCTACAGCAAGGAACTAGCATTTATTGGGCACATACTATGAGCTCACGCTGTGGATACTTGTTTAACTTTTGCAATAAACTTGAAAGAGAGGCTAAGAACAGGTAATTGACTCACTCAGCTAACAGATTCTTAGGATGACAACACAAATAAATGTAGGAACGACTCCAAAGCTGGGGTTCTTCCCAGTGTATCATAAGGCCAAAGGATATAAAGAAAATCTGAATGTGCAGGAATAGCAGAGTAAGGATTAAAACTATCTAAGGAACCAGTCAAAATACAAGGACGGCCTGGTGTGGGGGACAGAGTGGGCTGGCATGCAGACTGCTAATATCCCACTGCACTGGACAGCAAGTCACGTTAAACGAAAAAGCCTTAAATTTACACAGAGCAGTGCATTACAGAACCATTGAAAATGCTTGGGCCAAACATCTTTTAGAACTCTTTTACAGACTTCAGAACGATAGCACTCTTTTACAGACTTTAGAAAGATGGCAGGTACACAAACCATATACTACTTAACACCTAGGATGGACTGACACACTGGCTTATGATCAAAGTTACTTCTACAGTGACATGCAAACAGTCTGATGAAGCAGAGTAAGTGATAACTAGCCTAGGGTCAGCACATGTCAGGTTTCATGAGTTTGGGCACTGTTTGGGTCTCAGCCTGCAGAGCAGTGATTGTACGTACACATACGCCTGTATTCACACAGGGACAAGCAGCAGCAGAGCGCAAGAGACCACTAAGAAGCTCTCCTATGAAGCTGACCAGCCTTTCACGCAAAAGAGGGAAGAGTGTAAGACTGTGCTAATCTGAAAAGGGACAGATAATGCCTGTGACAAAGAGGGGAGACAACACAGAAAATAATGAACAGTGATGACCTTATCTTATAAAGGCTTAGAAAGGGCAGCTCTTTAATGCCTTTCCTCATCTCAACCCTTGTTAAGTAGCTGTCAGAACTATCATACAAACCAAACACCCAGTGAAATGACTATAGTATGTAATCCATGTCATGCCCTGTCATGGGTTTTCTGAAGTCTGTTTTCATGTTCTAAACCCAGAGGTTTTCAAGTTTAGATATAATTGGTAAAAAACTAAGGAAATTGGACACTTTCAACACTGAATTCTGTGAAAAAGTCTTCATTTTCTCAGTGATTTGCCAGTTGCTGAGATAGCCCTCAGTAAAGTAATAGCTGGCTATTTAAGACACATTTCCAAAGAACCCACCACAATCTAGCTTAAGTAGAACAGAAATACTAATTACTGAAAGGCTACTGAAACTACCCAAAACATCAAACTGCAGCCTGATTTTTTAATCAGGGAAATTCTGGGCTACCAAAATCTTTCAATCTAATTATGGACAGAGCAGACAGAAACAAAACAAGAATTGATATAAAAATTACTACTAAAAAATTACAAGATTTTTACTTCATCTCCACCTTCCATCCTGCTACACGTCTCACAGATTATGTCATTCTGGGGACTAACATTCAAAATATAAAATGACATTGTGCCAGCTTTCTTATAAAATCATTTTGGCACCACGCCCACTTTCTCTGTGTATCTTACAGGCCACTAACATCTTATAGCTAACGTTATGACCAGATTTGATGTTGTCTTTACTTAGACTGACTGCACTTTGCGAACCCAGTGTAAGGGTCTTTGATTAAGCCCCCTACTGCTACATGAAAGGCCTGCGCAAGACGGACACCCAGCACAGAAGTCACAAACACGCAGAAAACAACCCAGGATGAGAGCAGCAGGAACCTACCTTCAGAAACATGAGGAACAGCTGACCCGGTGTCAGAACTTCCTGGTTCATTAAACTGTCTGGATTCTCCTCCAGACACTCTCCCTTGGCTAAAGCAAAGAGTTTCCGGGTCATGAGACAAAGCATGTAAAACTTTTCAGTATTGGAATTTAAGTGGATACAGATGCACTGGCTGTGGAAAGAGAAAGAAAAAGCTTAAAATAATCAAGCTGTTAATTTAACAGTTGATATCCCATTAAGTAAGGTACATAAGTCATGTTTACTAATCCAAACTCATTTTCCAAAAAACTGCTTTTCACCTTGACTGGCAAGGTTAGCAAAAGAAGAGAATATAGTTCAAAGGCCTAGAGCTTGCTGTCCAGTATGACAGTGACCAGTTACATGTCCCTATTTAAGTCACTTAAAAGGAAACAAAATTTAAAATTTTGTGCCTCTCGTGAATGGGTGACTACACCAACATGTGACCAAAAGAACTAGACGGTGCTCTGCCACCACCAACGATAGCCATGATGGGCTCACAAAGTTGAGTCTCTCTGGCTACACGAGAATGAAAAGGGGTGCACCCTGAGATATCCACTGAAAGACCACAATTAATGGTCCAGGGGCCTCAGGGTTCCCCTGGGAGCACAGCCCCTGACCCCGATGCTGCCCCTGTTCATAAATCATAACAGAGGTCAACTCTTTGGATAGGAAAGGACTTGGTGACACAGAGTGACCATATCGTGTGTGTACTTTATGGTTCTAGGCAGCTATAGGATGTCATCCTGCTGACCTCTTATTGGAGGCAGGGGAGAGGGTACAGAGGAGAGCATAGGACATTGTCAGGATATGACATGTACAGAATGGAGAGAAAGAGTGTACTGTCACCAGGCAGGGAGAGCAGTGGGAACTGCACATAGGCAGGCATGCAAATTTATATGGGATTGTACATATTTACTCAATCATAGAAACAAAAAAGGAAAAACTAAATAAAATCAGACATGAAACAAACAAAAAATTTGTGCCTCAAACATGCTTTTTAGTTCAGTCAAATATCTAAGACCAAATGGGCAAATCTTGCCCAAAAGCAAGACAAAAAGGTAGGAAGAGACCAGAAAACAGGACAAATGAACACAAGGAACCTGGAGTGGGAAAAGAGAGCATGCTGTCACTCTGTGGGGATTGCAACCAACGTCACAAAACGACGTGTGTATCTGTTTCTGAATGAGAAACTAACTTGAGCATAAACTTTCACCTAAAGCTCCCCCTCCAAAAAATAAAAAAGTTACCTACCTAACGGGAAAAAAAATCCCACTCCTCAGTGGCGCTGGGCAGCACGCGCCCAGTGGCTACTGTGCTGGGCAGCACTGATGCAGAGCAGGGTGTAAGCAACAGTAAAGTCCCTGCTTTGGGGGCAATAAAGGGTACGGTGCCTGCAATTTAATCTCAAATGGTGTGGAAAACAAATGGGTAACTACATACAGAGAAAGGGGTAGAACAAAGTGTTAACCAGTGAACCTAAGTGTTCAATATACTCCTTTTATAGGTCATCTTCTGCAAGTCTGAAATTACTTTAAAATAAAAGGTACAATTAAAAAAAAATTTACCATGAGGATGGAGACAAATGTAGCTGGCCACAAAACAAAGCATGCCCTTAGGGGCCACGATCGGAATTCTCCCCCAAGGTTTGGTCTGACGAACCACAGCACCCGCCCCCAAAAAAAGGTACACATACTCAAACAGAAACTCTGCGGCCTGCTCGTTGGGGTACCACTCAGGAAGATTGAGTTTTACTCTGAAACATTCGCCTAGATAGTTAAGGACCTGCTTCTGTGTGAAACAACCGTCCTCTGTGACAATCCTTAACATCTGAGAAACAGAATTCCTAAAGAAAGAGTCATCTTCTTTTCCTCTGATGAGCTCCTGAAATATTTGATAATCGGAAAAACTGACAAGTGCCTAGGACAGAAAATAACAGTTTTCTTTTTAGTCATTCATTAACAATAAACAAACCATTTTATTCACTTAGGAACATTTCTCTATCTTTGTTGCTTAATATCCATGGAAAATCAGCACTCCACTCTTGCTGACTCCAAGTGAACTCTCTGAAATAAGACACCATCCGTGTGACAGCTGGACCCCCAGTGACTCCGGTGTTCACAACCTTACGTAGTTTCCTCCCACGACAAATGGGGGCTGGCCTGTGTGACCAACAGAGTATGCAAAAGACAGGGCGGTACAGCTGCTGCCTCGTTCTCTCAGACAACTGTCTACAGCAAGACAGCCTCGCGCAGCCCATGGACAGGCCGACGTCGCGGGGACCTGAGCCCTCCCTCCGTCGGCCAGCACAGACTTGCCAACCACGTGGGTAGACCCTCCAGCCCTGGTCATCACACCTTCAAAATGACTGCAGCCCCAACTGACATCACATGGTAGCCTCATGAGACCCTAAGCCAGAACCATCCAGCCAAGCAGTCCCAAATTCTTAACTCACAGAAACTGTGTGATATAAATGTTAATGGCTGTGGGTTTTTTTTTTTCCTTTTAAATTGCGCTTTAAGGGAAGGTTTACAATTGAAATCAGTTTCCTATATACAACTTTACACACACATTGGTCATGTGACCCCAGCTGCACTCCCGACAATGTGACAACTCACTCCTCCCCTCCACCCTGTATTTACTGTGAGATAATTTGTAATGGAGCAGTAGATAAGCAGCACAGCATGTACTTGAATCAGAAGAACCCATCCAATCTACCCAGCACTTGACTTACAAACAGAATCTCTTCACAACAAAATAAGCACATTCCTTAAATCATACCTTAAGTGCAAAGCCCAGAGGAAGGAAAAATAGCTCCTTCCGGTAAATAAAATTCAACATGACCGTGCCATTTTCCAGGTAGTGAAGGTTCATGTTGACAGCAGAATGCTCTTCCCTCACACAGTGCATTGAAACTCCTATTGAAACAAGTCAGAGCAAAATGTCAGGAATTCACTAATAATGCCATTGCTTCAATCATTACTTTTTCTGAATTATTTGACCCTTTTAGGAATAAACTGAAACAAACAAACAAATCCAGTGCCGCTGAGTCGGTACCCACTCACAGCGACCCTACAGGGAAGAGGAGAACTGCGTTATAGTTTCCAAAGAGTGTCTGGTGAATTCGAACTGCTGACCTCTGGGTTAACAGCTGCAGCACTCAATCACCGAGCCACCAAGGTTCCCCTTTTAAGAGTAATTAGAGCCAAATCAATCAAGCTTAGCAAGACAGGCACCCAATAACATGTCCAGGAACTGCCACACGTTCCAGAGGCAAGAATATCCTCAGCTGTAAACCCTGGACATAAAACACCCAAAGCTATGCCTTTAGTAAGACATCAAGGTTTCCTTCAAGAGCAGAGGTTATGTCTCATGGCACCCTATATCCCTAAAATCAAAAAAAACAAACTCCTTGCCAGTTCCGACTCCTAGCAACCCTGAGGGAGACAGCAGAACTTCCCCATGGAGTTTATACAGAGTGGCTGGTGGACTTGAAGTGCAGACCTTTTGGTTAGCAACCACACTTCTTGACCACTGCACACCAGAGTCCTATATTATCCCTAACACCCTGCAAAGCCTGGTCATCCAGCATTTAACATCCCCAGCACCCTGAGGAGTCTGATGAAGAGAAGCAGCTTGATCAAATAAGGTCTGTCTTCTGGGTTCTCTTTCCCCCATGTCACTTTGGTCCTTGGTGATCATCCGTTCTTGCTGAGTTGGGACCATTTGATGTACCTCAGATGGCAGCCTGGCAGCTTTTCAAGACCCCAGACGCCACTCACCAATATGGGCTGCAGTAGACTCTCAATGTCCCCTGAGAGCACGGTCCCCAGACCCCCGTGCCAGCTACTCTGTCCTTGCAATATTGGGTTAAGATGGGAGGAGTAATCACTTTTTGTTGAAGTCCAGTTAAAATGGATCTTCTTTCTAATGTGTGCCATCACTGATTTCACCCAATCAGATTTCTATCAACTATCTAATCTGTACACCACCATCACCCTCTCTCCCTCCCCACCCTTGCAGCCATCAAGGAGTTTTTTCTCCTATGCACGAATCTGTTTTTAAGTTCTTATTGTAGGGGTCTCATAATATTTGTCCTTTTGCTGCTGACTACTTTCACTCAACATAATATCCTCCAATTGAAACCAGGTTACAAGATGCTTCTTAAAATCACTATAGTTCTTCATCATTGCATAGTGTTCCATTGAGTATACATACCATAGTTTACCTATCCATTCCTCTGTTGCTGGGCATCTGGGCTGATTCCATCTTTTTGCTATTGTGGACTGTGATGCAACAAACATTTGGGTACATGTATCTGTTGGTATGAATGCCCTTGAGTCTGCAGGTCATATTCCAAGCAGTGGAATTACTGGGTCAAATGGTGTATCTATTTTCCAGCTTTTTAAGGAAGTGCCAGATTGCTTTATAGAGAGGCTGCACCATTTTACAACCCCACCAACAGTGTAGGAGAGTTCTGATTTCTCAACAGCCTCTCCAGCATTTGTTGTTTTGCATTTTCAGGATCATGGCCAACCTTGTGGGGGTGAGAGGGTATCTCATTGTAGTTTTGATTTGAATTTCTTTAATAGCTAGTGACTGTCAGCACTTCCGCATGAGTTTTTTTTTTTTTTTTTTGGCTGCCTGGATATCCTCTTTAGAGAAGTGTCTGTCCATCTCCTTTGCCCATCGCTTAATTGGATTATTTATCTTCTTCTTATTGATATTTTATAGTACTTCACAGATCATGGAGATCAGACATTGTTCTGACATACAGTTGCCACATATTTTTTCCCATTCTGTAGGTGGTCTCTTAATTCTTTTCATAAAGCCTTCGGATGAGCAAAAGTGTTTGATTCTTAGTAGATTCTTGTCTATTTTCTCTTCTGTTGATTGTGCTCTGTCAGATTTTGAAGTCTGTGTTGTGTACTAAAACTTCCATTGTTGATCCTATTTTGTCTTGGATGAGCTTTATCTTTTAGATTTGATATGTAGGTCTTTTATCCAGTTTGAGTTGGTTTTTGTATAAGGTGTGAGATAGGGGTCTTGTTTCAGTTTTTTGCACATGGATATCCAATTTTGTCAGCACCATTTGTGGAAGAGACTGCTTTATCCCAGTTTAAAGTCTTAGGGCCTTTGTTAAATATCACCAGTTCATAGGACGGTGGCACCTCTGGGGTCTCAACTCTGTTCCATTGATCTATCTGCCTGTTTTTGTACCAGCACCAGGCTGTTTTGACAACTGTGGCAATGTAACAGGTTCTAAAGTCAGGTAGTGAGAGGCCTCCCAGTGTGTTCTTCTTCTTTAGTAGTGCTTTACTTATCTGGGGGTTTCTTCCCTTTCCAAAGTTGGTGATTCATTTCTCCATCTCATTAAAAAATGTCACAGGAATTTGTATTGGGATTGCATGATATAAGCACATTGCTTTCTGTAAAACAGACATTTTCAGTGTTAAGTCTTCCTATCCATGAGCAGGGTAGGTTTCTCCATTTATGGTAAGTCTTAGTTTCTTGCAGTAGTTCTCTTTCTAAAGATCTGATATTTCTCTGGTTAGATTTATTCCTAGATATTTTATCTTCTTGGGGGCTACAGTAAGTGGTATTAATTTGTTGCTTTCTTCTTTAATAGTCTCATCGTTGGTGTAAAGGAATCCTACTGATTTACTTATGTTTATCTTGTATCCTGACACTTCACTGAACTCTTCCATCAGTATGAGTAGTTTATTTATGGATTCTTTAGGATTCTCTGTGTATACAATCATATCATCTGCAAATAGGGAGATTTTTAATTCCTCTTTGCCAATGCAGATGCCCTTTATTTCTTCATCTTGTCTAACTGCTCTGGCTAGAACTTCTAGTACAGTATTGAATAGGAAAGGTGAGAGTGGGCATCCTTGCCCAGTTCCCGTCCTCAAGGGGAACTGTTTCAGTCTCTCTCCCTTCAGGATGATGTAGGCAGTTGGCTTTGTATAAGTGGCCCTTAATGCACTGAGGAATTTACCATCTATTCCTATATTACTGGGAGCTTTTAGCATGAATGGGTGTTCAACTTTATCAAATGCCTTTTCTGCATCAATAGACTAAATCAGGTGATTCTTGTCTTTTGTGTTATTTATGTGGTTGATCACATTGATTGTTTTTCTGATGTTGAACATGCCTTGCATCCCTGGTATGAATCCAACTTGGTCATGATTATTTTTTTGATATGCTGTTGTATTCTGTTGGCAAGTATTTTGTTGAAGATTTTTGCCTCTAGGTTCAGGAGTGACATTGGTCTGTAGTTCTTTTTTGTTGGGTGCTTTCCCTGACTTTGGTATGAAGGTTATGCTGGCTTCACAGAATGAATTCGGGAGTATTCCATCCCTTTCTACACTGTGAATGAGTCTCAGTAGTACTGGAGATAACTCTTCTGTAAAAGCTTGGCAGAACTATGTGGTGAAGCCATCTGGGCCAGGACTTTTTTTGGTTGGTAGTTTGTAGATGACTTTTTCAATCTCTTCCTTTGTGATGGGTTTATTAAGTTGTTCTTCCTCACCTTGTGATAATTTTGGTAGGTGATATGAATCTAGGAATTTGTCCATTTCCTCTAGGTTTTCAAATTTGTTGGAGTACAGTCTTTTGTAGTATTCTGTTATGATGTCTTTGATTTCTGTTGATCTGTTGTGACATCTTCTGTCTCACTTCTTACTTGGGTTATTTGTCTCCTTTCCTGTTTTTCTCCAGTAAGTTTCGCCAATGGTTTGTCAATTTTTTGGTCTTTTCAAAAAACCGGCTTTTGGTCTTTTCAATTTGTTCAATTGTTCTTAAATTCTCTAATTCATTTAGTTCTGCTCTAATTTTTATGATCTGTTTTCTTCCAGGGGCTGAGAAGTTCCTCTGTCACTATCTCTCTACTTGTTCAAGCTGTAGGGTTAGTTCTTTGGTTTAGGTTCTTTCTTGCTTCTGGATGTGCACATTTATAGAGAGAAACTGACACTGGAGAACTGCTTTGGCTGTATCCAACAAACCACTTCTTTGACAAAAGTTTTGAATTTTCTAAGAAACTATTCCAATAGTCACTTAAAAAAAAAAAACCATAACCACTGCTGTTGAGTTGATTCCGACTCATAGTGACCCTATAGGATAGAGTAAAAGTGCCCCACAGAGCTTCGAAGGAGTGCCTGATGGGTTTGAATTGCCGACCTTCTGGTTAGCGGACGGAGCACTTCACCACTGTGCCATGAGGGCTTCCAACAGTCACTAGAACTTACCATACTGAGTATAGCCAGGCCCTCTACTTTTCCATTTCGGTCTTGTCATTGCAATGGGGAAATTTCTCCGAGGCATAATCAACATTCGGATGACTTTTTCAATGCCATTGATTATAAAATAGCCTCCCATTTCCTGCCAAAGAAATGAATTCATGTATGTGACACAAAAAGGGAAAACAAAGCTACACTGCTCACTGTCAACATTAACCTTACTCCCCAACACTGCAGATGTAGTGCAACGCATGCACATAAATACAAGGTGAAGGGACTGCTGACCCCCCGAGAGGTGGAGCCCTGCTGGTGCCATGGCAAAAGAACTACCAGCCACTGGAAAAAACATGCGGCAGTCAGCTTCAGATCCCACTCTCCATGTGTGAATGAGCTGTCTCCTCAAGCACAGTAAGAAGGTTTGTGGACATGGCAAGATCCCTGAGTGGTACAAAAACTTCGTGCTTGACCACTAACCTAAGGGTTGGCAGTAAAGCCACCCAGCAGTGCTGCAGAAGAAAAGTCTGGCTACCGACGTCCATAAAAACTCCTGCCAAGAAAATCTTATGGAGCAGTTCTACACTGTAACACACTGGGCTGCCACCAGGTGGCACCCACTCAATAGCAACTTTTTATTTTTAACGGACATGGGAAAGTATAGAAATACGTTCCTCCACTAGATAAGCCTGGCCTAAGGTGCCCTTCTGCCCTCTAAAATGGCTCCAGTCTTCTCAGGCGAAATCGAGACCAATTGGCACAACTAGCATTTTGCTAAGAGGGCTCTCTGCACCCCACATTGGTGAGTGGCATCTGGGGTCTTAAAAGCTGCCAAGCTGCCATCCAAGGGCACAGCAAATCATCCCAACTCAGCAGGAACAGATGCTCACCGAGGACCAAAATCCAATGGGGTAAAGACAACCCAGAAGATAGAGAAACCCACATGAGTGGGTGCCTACACAGACTTGGGACCGGAAGAACTGGATGGTGCCCGGCCACCACCAGTGATAGCCATGATGGCGCTCACTAAGTTGAGTCTCACTGGCAACACAAGAATAAAAAGGGGTGCACCCTGAGATCTCCACTAAAAGACCACAATTGATGGTCCAGTGGCCTTGGGGTTCCCCTCGGAGCATGGCCCCTGGCCCTGATGTTGCCCTTGCCCATAAATCATAATGAAGGCCCCCTCTTCAGACACGAATGGATTGGACTCGGCGATGTGGAGTGACCATATATTGGATGCACTTTATAGTTCTATGCATCTATAGGATATCATCCTGCTGACCTCTGGGTGGAGTACGGGGAGTGGGTGGAGAGGAGGGGACAGGAGACTGTTGGGAGGATGAGACATGTATGGAGCAGAGAGGAATAGTGGGCTGTCACCCGGCAGAGAGAGCACTGGAAGCTGCATACAGGGGGACATGTAAATTTATATGGGAATGTACATTTTCACTCAGTCATAATAAAAAAAAATTAATAAATAACGTGGTTCCAATCTTCAAATGACATTTAAAGAAATACTCAAGACAAAAATCTAAAGTCTAATCATTTTGCTTCCAGACAGATATGGCTCCCCAAACAACTTCAAAAACTTCTGAGTGTATATGAGAACCATGTAACCCAGGAATGTGAATTAACAGATCATTACCTTTTACTGCTTCTGGTCAACATCACATGTCTGCAATGAGCAGACCTACTATCTACTGACTACCTACTGTGGTGCAGACACACCGTTCTAGGGGTCCCACTAAGTTAGCACAATATTTAATCCTCAGCACAATGAATGAAATAGTTATTATTCCCATTTTTAGAGGAGGAAACTGAGGCTCACACAATGGGTAAGTGGAGCAGCAGGGATCTGAATACAGAGCAGACACTGAAGCCCCTTACCCACTGTGCGACAGTCTCCTGGTTGCAGGCAGAGTCTATGCAACTGGATTACTTCAAGTCAATGCTGCAAGGATACCTAACACAGGTGAAAATAATGCTGAAGGAAAGCATACAAATTGTTTAACATGCTTACCGAACCTTACCGTCAGTAAAGCAGACATATTAAATAAGAATTTTTCTCACTTAGGATATTAGGGAAAACCTACCAGTAACTAATCATAGAACCTCTTTTTCATACACTGTCTCATCTGGTCTTTATCGTGAGCCCTGTATGTGTGCCCAATGTGACCATGCAGAGAAGAAAAGCTGAGGACCCCTGCCAAGATTCCTGTCTTCTCACTCCCAAGCCAGGCCTTTTCTATTTGGTCACATAACCCCTGATGCACCCCTGCAATTACCTCTGCTTCCTCGTGGTGCTCTATGAGGGCTTTTGGAGGAAGGCCGTCTAAGTTGCAAACCCTGGACTTGACCATGATAGGAACATAGCCAAGGAACTGTTTAATAAGTCCTTTTGAGACGCCATTCACTGCCCAGCTGATGTCAGCCTAAATGGAAACGAGAGGCAGAAAAACTTACTTAACAAAAGAAAACATCTGAATCTTCAGGAATAAATGAAAATTTTAAAACAATGAAAAAGAAAACCACAAATACTTCAAATTTAGAAGGCAGGATCTCCTACATTGTAGGAGGAATAAAGCAGAATTCAGGCATCAGCTTTACTGGGTATCATCCTTGCATCAGAGAAGCGTAGTGGGAAAGCCACGCCCTGTCACTTGTACTCACCGTCAGCCTTCCCCGGTAGGTGCTCCTCCGGCCCCGGCACTCTGCTGGATAAACTTTGAGCTCTCTGCAGATGCTCCCTTTCGGAACTGTGGGAGAACTGATGACAGCGTCCACGATGGTGAGAGAGATACGCTCATCTTTAAAAGCGAATTCAAAGGGGGGTATAGCCTGCAACACAATTCATACTATTAATTACTTGTATTTGAGGCATTTTCTAAGACTTTTTTGAATTCCATGTGTTTTACAGGCAATGACACCTTCAATCCCATCCCAAGGCTACATTCTGTCTACTCATAACCTTGCTAAGTACCTAAAGTACCATGCATAACTCAGATTTTTGTTTTTAGAGCCCATTGTATGTTAGATGGAAATCCTGGCAGTACAGTGGTTACTTGCTACAGCTGCTAATTAATGGGTCAGCAGATGGAATCTGCCAGGTGCCCCCTGTACACTCTCTGGGGGCAGTTCTACTCTGTCCTATAGGATCGCTAAGAGTCAGAACTGACTCAATGGCAATGATTTGTTTTTTGGAGGGGGGGAATATGTCAGATAGTATATTAAGCTCTAGGGATACAGTCACGAAGAGGACAACTCTCCTGTCTTTGGGAAGTTCCTAGTGGGAAAGAGACAGATAGCAAAACACATATATGTGGATATCAGGAGACAGTAAACACCTCTGGACAAACAGCTAAGACTACAGGGTCGCTGAAAGTTATAACCTACCCAATAGCAGTATGTTTAATTCATTTCAAAGGAGGCCTGATGGTGCAGTATTTGAGCACTCAGTTGCTAACAGAAAGGTAGCCAATCTGAATCCACCAGGTACTCTGGGGAAAGAAGAACCTGGCAATCTGTTCCCTTAAAGATCACACTCTATGGGGCAGTTCTACTCTGTCACATAAGGTAGCCAGGAACTGCAATCAAGTTGATGACACACAACAGCCCATTTATGCCACCCACCTGGCAGAGAGATCAGTTCAAGTTAACATTCCGTTCATGACTTTTAGTCTTGTTTTATTAAGTCTGAACAACTTCCTGGCCTTAATATCAGAATGATGAAAATGCTGAAAACTGAGCCAAGAATACAGAAGTGGGTTGTCCACTCTCAAGTGAGTTCAATTCAGCTGTCACCAAGTATGAGGTGCCCTGCTAGATATGGAGATACAAAAATAATTAAGATACCCCATTAACCTATTGCCGCTGAGCTGATTTCTATTCATAGCTATCTTACAGGACACAGCAGAACTGCTCTATACGGTTTCCAAGGGGCGGCTGGCAGATTTGAACTGCTGGCGTTTAGTCAGCAACTAAACTCTTAAGCACTGTGCCATTAAGCTCCACTTAAGACACAATCCCTATCTATTCTCAAGAAGCCAACAGACACTGAGTGCCAGGCCCTCACACATACCATCTTGGTCCTGGTTCTCCGATCCTCCTTGCTGTTGCTGGGTTACAACAACCTCATGCCCAATGGAACAAACATTGCCCTGTACGGCACCACCCTCACCCACAACTGATGCAGCCACTGGGTCAGTCCATCTCACTGAGAGTCTTCCTCTCTTTCACTGACCCTCCACTCTACCAGGCACAATGTCCTTCTCCAGGGACTGATCCTTCCTGATAACACGTCCCTAAGCCCTCCTAAAACACTTGATATTTCTGGCTCACTTAAAACTCTCAGGTGGCTTCTTTTCTCCCTTCTCCTCCTCTTCTCATTTCCGGGAAATTTATTGAAAGACTCAACCCAAGACCAGCCAGTGCTCCTTCTGCTTCATTTCCCTGAAAGACTACAATCAAACACAACTTCTTTTTTTTCTTCCTTCCTCCTTCCCTCTCTCTCTCCCTCCTTTCTTTTGTTCTAAGGATCAACTCTAAATCTCTAACCATCTTAACTTCTCTAATACCACTTAAAACACAAATACATATGACTAAACATCTTCTTTCCCCCAAAGCATGTCCCCTAACCTACCACTTTACCTACCTCCTATTAACATTCAGTCCCCAGAGCAACCACATATTCTGTATACTGGAGCCCTGGTGGTGCAGCAGTTCAGAGCTCAGCTGCTAACCAAAAAGGTAAGTGGTTCAAATCCACCAGCCACTCCCTGAAAAGCCCACGACACAGATCTACTCTGTTCTATAGGGTTGCTGAGTTGGAATCGACTTGATGACCACCTTTTTTTTTAATTCTGTATAAGATTTCAAAGTGTAGTTTGACCTTTTCAGAGTGCTCATGGGATCAACACTATTTTCATACTAATACTATGACATTATCTGTCTGTTTTACTCACATTCTCTCACGTAAGCACAGTGGAATTTTCCAGAGGCCACATGATGAGCAACAAGGTCACCATTCCAGCAGCTAGAGGAATGTGTATCCTTTTATTACTAAAATTTTATACAGTAGAGTTTCTAAGGCATAAATATGTGCATTTTCAGAGATTAACTCAAGTTATCATGCTCTTACTAGTCATCATGGGCTATATTTGCAATAATGTCTGCAACTTCATTATCACCTAATAAATTGTTGTTCTGAAATTATGATCTTGTGCCTAATTGGAAATACAGGTAATACATTTCTGTTGTCTGTTTAAAAATTTTAAAACCTTTCCTAAATTTTTAATTTGTATCTAAAGCTGGTGTTATTTTAAAGTATCTTATTCTAAAGTAAATTTTGTAATCTACGTCAAACTTGGAAACTCTGGTGGCATACTGGTTAAGTGCTATGGGGGCTAACCAAGACGCTGGCAGTTCGAACCCTGCAGGTGCTCCTTGGAAACGCAATAGGGCAGTTCTATCTTGTCTTAAAGTTCTGTCTTGCTATGAGATCTAATCGACTCAATGGGTAGGCTTTTTTATGTCATATTTTAAGAGTGAATTGTTAAAAAGGGAAGAGTCCCTTTCTGAAACCACAGCGGCACTAGCTATATCTAAAGATGGTGAAAGGATGAATGTGGGAGATTACGTGTTCTCTGCCGGCTAAAAACTGTCGACACTCACTCATGATGACCCTCCGTGTGCAGAGGAGAACTGCTCCATAGGGTTACTGGAATCGACTTGACAGCAGTGGGCTTGGTTTTCTTTTTGGTTTGGTCCTTTCAGAATTAGATCGTCCATCTTCCCAGGTGTCTCTGGGTGGTTTCAGATCACCAACCTTTTGGCTAGTAGTTGAGTGCTTAAGCATTTGTGCCACACAAAAAACCAAACCCACTGGCGTGGAGTCGTTCCAACTCACAGCAACCCTTAGGACAGAGTAAAACTGCTCCATAGAGTTTTCAAGGCACACCTGGCAGATTCAAACTGCCAGCCTTCTGGTTAACACAGGTAGCACTTTGACACTATGTCACTGGGGCTTCCATTTGTGCCACCCACAGACTGCTAACTGTCTACTAGATACATAATTTTCTCACAGACAAGATACACAGTCCAAGCATCACAGAAATATTTCCCATCAATTTTGTCTTCCTCAAAAAGGTTAAGGAGTATGTATCTTCAGAGAAACCTCAATGGTTCCCACACTATCTGCAGAGTAGAGTTCAAGTACCAGAGCCTGGCTATCAAAGATCTCCACTTTCTCTCCATCCCTTTTGCTAGCAACATAAAGCCAAGCTGCAAGGTGTCCCAAGTACCTGGCTCTGTGCCTCCACTTCCCTGGAAGGATGCACTCTCCTCTGTCCTTAAACATCTGCATTAGCGGCCCCTCCTAGGCTGCACCCACTTCCTTACACAACCCCTTGCCCGAGCAGTTCTCAAGAAGATTGGCACTGAGGGCTTTCTTGTCCACCTTCTTCCATCCCATGATACTGAGCATTCATACAACACTGCTTCTTCCTCCCCCTTACGGGACCCAGGGCTTGGAGACACTGGGATGGTCGTTAAATGAGACCTTCCCTCACCATCTTCACCGTAACCCCCCTTATGCATACGCAGCTAAAAAAGCTATTACTACAGTTTTCTACTCAAAAGTATGCCCTTCTTTCTTGGACACACTGTAAGAAATCCTGCTTTTACGTCTCATTTACATCTTCCTCAACACCTGTCTAATTCGAGCAAGTGCCCAGTAGTTTTTCTGTAAATCTCCAAGACAAAAAAACGGAATGACGACTTTATACTTCACAGTCTTATCTACGACTAGTTTCAGAACCTCTGTAGTTAAGTTTGCGAGTAACAGAAAGAAGTCAGCGTTGTGAATAGCTAGGAAACACACCCCAAAGAGGTCACTGTCTCACTCTTACAACACCCACAATTTGTTTTGCGAAACACTACAGTTCGCAATCCCACATAAAATCCAGAAACCACAAACACGTCTTCCCCTACTCGACTCGGCTTCACGTCTCATAAGGCGAAGAACTGGGTCCTGTTTGACACTGTTTAACTCTCTGGCGTTCCCTGGAGTACTTAGCACCATCCAGGAGCTCAGTGTTTGGGACGAAGTGGTGACCTCACAGCCATTCCTCTGGAACCGCTGTCCCGGCCCACCCCCGCCGCAGTCGACTCTCCCCATCCAAACTTCTCGCCTCACCCACCCTACCCCCGCCCCGCGCTCCCGGCCCTTCGCCTCGCAGCCCCAGCGCCTCGCTCACCAACCCCTCCTCCAGCCCCACCGGCCCCTCTTGTGCGCCCGCCTCCAGCTTCACCTCGGAGCGGCAAGTGGCGCCGAGGGACGCGAGCGCTGAAGTAAGCCTGGAAGGGCACTGCGCTCACCTGCACTGCGAGGCTGAGTCCTTCTCGCACCGCGTAGTTGAAGGACTCCACGTGTGCCCGCGTCAGCTCCTGCAACGCTGGCTTTTGCTGTTCCCCCGGGATCCCGTAAGAGGGGTCGGTCAAGTGCTTTAGGCTGGGACCGTTCGGGAGATTCCGCCACCGGCCAACAGGCTCCATGTGTCTGTCTGCTCGCACGCCGAGCGGCAGTGGCGCCTCGGTATACGTCAGTAGCAACGGCCGGCGTCCGAGGCCTGCTGGGAAATGTAGTTCTGTATTGTTCCGCCGGTCTTGGTCCTACCTTTACTGGGTCGACTTGGAACTAAAACCATGGAGTAAAGGGGCCGGCTTAAAACTTTACGGAGCTAGAGTGTGGTCCTTGCGCCCCTTCTGTTACCACCACCCCACCCATCTCCCCTCTGCGGAAGACAGCGAAGAGAAATAATCGCTGCACGCTCAAATCAGCCTGTGACCTCTTTGGCTCTCATTCGCTCACTCAGTCAAATGAGGACTGAGAAAAGCGTTTTTCAAATATTCCCTTTTATTCCTGTTTACTTTCCATTCCGACGCTGATAAATGACTGTGGGGCAACACCCAGCTAGTGTCCTGGGTTTCATCGAAAAAGGAAGTGACTGCCCCTCTCTGCCCAACTTTGGGATCATGAAGGTCCATCACTGAGATTGTCTACCCGTGGCTGGCCCCTGCTGTCCCTCTCCTGCCTCCTGGACTAGAGCCCTTGAATGGGCTGTGGTGGGTAGGGAACCCTCTCATGGAAACAGTGGGGAAGGAGCGTCTAAGAGGGCTCCCAGCCTTAAGATCTTTTGAATTTCTTTGAATCATTTATTTCTCCACAATATGGGTTTATCAGGGAAGGCTAGCAGATCTTTCAACGTCATTATTTTGTGCGTGCTTTCTTTTTTTTTTTAATTGAAGTACAATGACATACAATAAACTGCACATATTTAAGGTACAGAAACCCTGGTAGCGTAGTGGTTAAGTGCTATGGCTGCTAACCAAAAGGCTGGCTGTTCAAATCCACCAGGTGCTCTTCGAGACCTCTATGGGCCAGTTCTACTCTGTCCTATAGTGTCGCTAGGAATTGGAATCAACTCAACATCAGCAAGTTTAGAGTAAGAAGAATTGTAAGACTATGTCTGGAAGGATAAGTCTGTGGAGAACATCGTGCTTGACAAAGTAGAAAACCAAAATACCAAACCTACTGCCATTGAGTCAATTCCTACTCACAGCAGCCCTATAGTAGAGCGTCAGTGAAAAAGAGGAAGACCCTCTCAATGGGCTTAAGCATAATGATTGTGAGGAAGGCACGTGACCAAGTAAGACCTGGCAGTATTTTATTCTGTTGTACACAGGGTCACTATGAGTGGAAACCCCACTCACAACACCTAACGAGGAGTTGATAAGTTTCAACATATGTATACACTCATGAAACCATCACCACAGTTGGGATAATGAACTTCTCCAACACCCCGAGAAGTGTCCTCCTGCCCTTCTGTCTTTCCCACTCTTCTACTTAGGGACTTCCAGAAAGCAGGAGAATTGGGGGATTATTACCAGAGCAATCATGCCCACAACATACATAAAGCTATTGCTGTCAAGTCCATTTCAACTCATGGCAATCCCATAGGGTTACAGAGAAAGCCTAAGCTCCATGGGGTTTTCTTGGCTGTAATCTTATGGAAGATCAGCAGGTCTTTCTTCTGAGATGCCACATTTTGGTTAGTAGCTGGGCACATGCTGTTTGCACCACTCCAGGAACATATCTTAAAAACAGCAGCAACAGCAACAGCAAAGTCTTTAGTTAATCCCTAGTCTCTTAAACTATCTCTTCATTTCTCTACTCCTGTTTAGAACAAAAATCTTTAAAGGATCCACTATCCTCATTGTCTCCTTTGTCACCTCCCAGACACCCTTTAATCAATTCTACCTCACCACTCCACTTGGACTGCTCTTTATGAGGTCATCAGTGACCTTCGTCTCGGCCTTTCAGCAGCCTTTAACTCAGTTAGCCATTCCTTCCTTCTTCAACACTTTAACTTTCTTGCAAAACAGCAGTCTATCCTGCTTTTTCTCCTACCCCCTTCTATTCTCCACTGCCTTCTGACCTCTGAATACTACATGTCTCTAGGCTCAGTGCTAGCCTTTTTCTCTTCTCTTTCTTCATTGGAAACCCTGGTGGCATAGTGGTTAACAGCTAACTATGGCTGCCAACCAGGCCAGTAGTTCAAAGACACCAGGCACTCCTTGGAAACTCTATGGGGCAGTTCTACTCTGTCCTATAGGGTCACCATGAGTCAGAATCAACTCGACAGCAACTGGTTCGGTTTTTCTGGTTTGCTGGCTTCAAACACTTCTTAGATTAGCTTTATCAGCCCTTCCTATATCTTTGAGCGCCACTTCTGCCTTGAACACCAAAAACCAAAAAAACAAACTCTTTACCATCAAGTCAATTCTGACTCATAGTAACACTATAGGACAATGTAGAACCACCTCTAGTGGTTTCCGAGGAGTAAGTGGTGGCTTGGGACTGCTGACTTTTACCACTTTGCCACCAGGGTTTCAGGTAAGTATACAGTATTTAGCTCTCCACCCAACACCTTCCCTACATGTCAAGTAGAGTCTCAAACTTCAGATGTCTAAAGCAGTACCTTTCCCTCTTTCCACTTTTGAAACATTGGCTTATCTTCTGGACCTGGTCTTTGAAACATAACCTGCACTCAGCCAGTTCTAACCACCTCCCTTGCCAACACTTACTCCATGGTTTTCTCAACACTGCTATTGGTATCTTGAACCCAGTAAGTCTTAGTTGTGGGGTGTGTCCTATGCCTTGCAGGGTGTTCAGCACTATGTCTGGCATCTACCTACTAGGTTCCAGTAGCATGTACCAGTTGTGACAATCAACGATAACTCGAGACATTTCTAGATGTCCCCTGGGGGTAGGCAAAATTATCCCCGGTTGAGAATCACTGCTCTACTTGTAACCAGCATCACCTTCTAATGGGTTTCCTGCAACAATCTTTTAGCTGGTCTCCCTGCTTCTATTCTTAAGTTTCAAAAATATTGTTCTGGCTGCTGTGTGGCAAGTATGTGTAGAAAAATCTTATACTAATCTCCTAGTTAGCTTAACCTCTCAAATGGCTTCCCGTTCTCCTCGGAGTACAACGTAAAACAAGCTGTTTTAGAACCTAAGAGGGTATGCGTGGTTCTGACTCTTGCCTACTTGCCCAGTCTCACCTTCTCCCAAAGCCCTGATCCTGCAGTATGGTCCCACTGGCCTGCTGTGTATGGTCCCACTGCTCTGCCTGGGAGCATATGTGCCAGGAGCCAGCCCCGACACTTTTCAGGGTCCCGCACGGAGGGAGGGAGAGGCGCGGCGGGAAACGAATCAAGGAGACAGGAAAGACTTTTCTGGTTTATGGCAGCCCGACCCAGAGAGCAAGAGAGAAGGGTCGTCTTAGTTTATTGTTATCTTTTTATAGTTGGTAAGACAGTAGTACTTTGACCATGTCGGTGATTGGCTAGGCAAGAAGCAGGTACCTCGTGGTCTCTTCATGTCAATCACTGGAGTTTTCTAAATAATGGCCCGAGACTAGTGTCTCTTGTCATGTTAGCTATTAAGATCTTTAAACAATGGTTAGAGACAGTGGTCTTCTTCTCTTGTTGATTATTAGGGTCTTCTCTGTTAGTTGGTAAAGAGTAAACACTTTGTCATTCCTTTTCATGTTAACCATTAGGATCCTCTAAAGAATCGTCTGAGACAGGCATATTTCTGATTTATAATTAACAGCTGGAGCAAAACTAATCTTGGACTTCTATTAACTTTACCTAAGCAGGAAGAGAGGACAAACCCATCTTAAAAGTTATACAGTCTCTATTTGTTCCTTCTCTGTTCTTCCTTATCTCTTCCTGTAAGGACAATGGGTGTTCACCGTCCCTTATTTTAAGTTTCTCTTAAACTACTCTAAGAAAGGCAATTCTTTAGTATTTGTCTGTCTGCCGATACCAAATGTAATAAACTTAGGAATCTAGTTATTTTCCTGAAGTAAGATGTTTGCTACCTAAGAGCTGAGAAAGAGAGGAAGGGGAGTTGTCTCTAGAAAGCCCTTCAGGGCCTTCTTGCAAGCTTGCTTATCTCATGTGAACGGAGGGTGAGCAGCTGGGAGAAGTCAGCAGGGGTTGGGCCGGCCTCGCTGCTCTCAAGCTGGCTGTGTTAGAAATCATTCCTCTGAGCTCTTTTCCCCAGAAATTCCTGTACAAGTTTTCCCAATATTATTTCATAAACCAAGGGGGTAGTAAAGGGCCCCTCTCAGAAGGCATCTCCACTGATCCCCGTGCCAGGAGAGGAGGGGGTATCTTTTTGAAGAAAATTTAATTAGGAAGCCAATCAATAGCAAGGGCAGTAGGCTAAAAAACATGTCACAGGTGAGATGCTTCAGCCCGTCATTTGCAGGGGCTCGTGACTTTGTCTACAAGGCTGATGGCGGACCTCCGCACACATGGGCTTGCTCTTCCTTCTTCTCAGATGAGTTTTCTTTCAAATCACGACCTACTTCCTCACTTCCCCCACGTTTCTGCTCATCTGGCACCACCTAAGGGAAGCTCCACAGACCATAACTGCCTAAAAGAACCTCCACCCCCACGCTCTCTATCTCCTTACTTCACTCATATTTTTATTCATAGCATTTACTGGAAGGTATAGAGAGGAAGAAAGATGAGCACATAGACAAGGTTTTTGCTTATTCTTTGCTTCCCTATCTACAATCACTGGACGGGATCATGCTTGAAGAAAGCACATTTTGCCTCCCTATCCTAAAACATCACACACTCTTCTCCCAAAATAATAATTATGCAGTGTACCCTGCCTTTAGCTACTCTAATAACAGCATAGTGTTTTATAGTCTACAGGATTCTTTTACATATACAAATGTAAGGACGTAGGCTGATATTTCTAAGATTTTTAGAAAATCTTTGGTGGGACTTAAAGAAACTGGAAAACATGTCATTCCAAAGCTGTCATACACATATGTACGTACATACGTGTGTACATATGTATACATACACATGGAAAGCCTGGTGGCATCGTGGTTAAGAGCTATGGCTGTGAATCAAAAGGTTGGCACTTTGAATCTATCAGGAGCCCCTTGGAAAATCTATGGAGCAGTTCTACTCTCCTATAGAGTTGCTGTGAGTTGGAATTGACCCAGTGGCAATGAGTTTGCTTTTTAACGTTATAATATATACATATATATGTATGTTTTTTCCAGGTTAATAGTTAAATCATAGCTTTTTTCCAAGAGAATTGTGAATATAAGGTAAGGATAAAAGAAATGTGTGTGTATATATACATATATATATATATATATGTATTTTTTTAAAAAAATAAGCTGTGCTACTAAAAGATGGGCAGAAAAAGGAGCCAGCCTTGGGCAATGCAGGGGGACCAACACCAGTTTCTAGCAGCGAAATATGTTGTGCTCTTTCTTTCTCTTTGTCCGTGTAGGAGCCAGAAGCTACAATGAGTCCTTTATCGGACACACCGTTTGCAAATATTTTCCCACTTGTTTTTGTTTTTTTCACTTTCTTGATAGTGTTTAAGAACAAATTTTTTAAATTTGAAATCCAGCTTTTGTATTTTTCTTTTGTTAGTGTCGCTTTTAGTATCAAACCCAAGAAACCGTTGCCTAATCCAAGGTCTCCCCATGTGGCTGTCACACTATGGGAGCTTGCATGTTGCGGTGATGCTGGAAGCCATGCCACTGGTACTCAGAATCTGTCAGCGTCACCCATGGTGGACAGGTTTCAGCCAAATCCACAGACTATGAGTAAGACTAGGAAGAAGGACCCGGCAGTTCTACTTCTGAAAAGAATTAGCCAGCAAAAACCTTATGAATAGTAGTGGAATATGGTTTGATACAGTGCCAGAAGATGAGCTCCTGGGGTTGGAATGCACTCAAAAGACCACTGGGGAAGAGCTGCCTCCTCAAAGTAGAGCTGATCTTAATGGTGTGGGTGAGGTCAAGCTTCTGGGACTTTTATTTGCTGACGTGAGATGACTCAAAAGGAGAAGAAACAGCTGCAAACACCTGTTAATAATCAGAACTTAGAATGTACAAAGTATGAATCTAGGAAAATGGGAAATCATCAGAAATGAAATGGAACACATGAACAATTATATCCTAGGCATTAGTGAGCTGCAATGGACTAGACAATAACACGGTCTACTTTGCCAGGAATGACAAAGAGGCATGACATTGCATTCATTGTAAAAAAAATTAAAAAAAAAAATCTACCCTAAAGTACAACAATGTTAGTGATAGGATAATATCTAGATACCTATAAGGAAGACCGGTTAATATGACTATTTTTCAGATTTAGACAAAACCACTGAGGCCAAAGATAAAGAAATTGAAAATTTTTACTAGCTTCTGCAGCCTGAAATTGATGAAACACGTAATCAGGATTCATTGACTGAAATGCCAAACCTGGAAACAAAGAAGAAGAATCGATAGTTGGAAAAATATGGCCTTGGTGATAGAAATGATGCTGGAGACCACGTGATAGAATTTTTCAAGGCCAATAACTTCATCACTGCACATCCTTTTTGCACTATGATAAATGGTGACTAGATGCATGGACCTCACCAAGTGGAATACACATGAATCAAATTGACTACAACTGTGGAGAGAGATGATGGAAAAGCTCGATATCATCAGTCAGAACAAGGCCGGGGCCAGCTGTAGAATAGACTATCAATTGCTCATATGCAAGTTCAAAATGAAACTGAAGAAAATTAGACCAAGTTCATGAGAAGCAAAGTATGATCTTGAGTACATCCACCAGAGTTTAGAGACCATCTCAAGAATAGATTTGATATGTTGAACTCAAATGACCAAGACCAGAAGAGTTTTAGAATGATATCAAGGTCATCAAAAAGACAGGAAAGAAAGAAAAGACCAAAATGGATGTCAAAACAGACCCTGAAATTTGTCCTTGACCTCAAGCAACAAAACAAAAGGAAGAAATGATGAAGTAAAAGAACTGAATAGAAGATTTCAAAGGGCAGCTCAAGAAGACATAGTCAAGTATTGTAACGACAGGTGCAAAGAGTTAGAGATAAAAAACTAAAGGGGAAGAACATGCTCTGCATTTCTCAAGCTGAAAGAACTGAAGAAAAAATTCAAGCCTTGAGTTTGCAATGGTGGAGGATTGTATGAAGAAAATGTAAAACAACACAGGAAGCATCAAAAGAAAGTGGAAGAAACACAGAATCATTATACTCGAAAGAATTGGTTGACATTCAACCATTTCAAGAGGTAGCATATGATTAGGAACCAGTAATACTGAAAGAAGAATTCCAAGCTTCACTCAAGGCATTAGAGAAAAACAAGGTCTCAGGAATTGACAGAATACCAATTGACAAGTTTTGACAAATGGATGCAGTGATGGAAGTGCTCACTTGTCTATGCAAGAAATTTGGAAGACCGCTACTTGGCCAATCTACTGAAAGAGATCCATATTTATGTCTATTTCCAAAAAAAAAAAACAACCACAGAAATTATTGAACAGTGTCATTAACATCACATGCAAATAAAATTTTGCTAAAGATCATTCAAAAGCAGCTGCAGCAGTATATTGACAGGAAACTGTCAGAAATAAGGCCAGATTCAGAAGAGCTTGTGGAACTTAGGGTATCGTTGCTGAGATCAGATGCATCTTCGCTGAAAGCAGAGAATGCCAGAAAGATGTGTACCTGTGTTTTAATCGCTATGCAATAAGTTCAACTTTGTGGAGTATAACAAATTACGGGTAACACTGAGGAGAATGGGAATTCCAGAACAATTATGCTCATGACAAATCTCTAAATGGATCGACAGGCAGTTGTGCAAACAGCACAAGGAGACACTGTGGTTTCAAGACAAGAAAGGTGTGCAACAGGGTTGTCCTTTCACCATACCTATTCCATCTATATGCCCCGCAAATAATCCAAGAAGCTGGACTATATGAAGAATAGGACATTAGGACTAGAGGAAGACTCATTAACTACTTGCATTATGTAGATGATACAACCTTGCTTGCTGCAAGTGAAGAAGAATCAAAACATGAAAGTCAAAGACCACACACAGCCTTCAGTTTGAATTACACTTCAATATCAAGAAAACAGAAATTATCTCAATAGGACCAGTAAGCAGTATCATGATAAATGGAGAAAAGACTGAAGTTGTCAATGATTTTATTTTACTTGGATACACAATGAATGCCCATGGAAGCAGCAGTCAAGGAATCAAAAGATGCATTGGATTGGGCAAATCTGCTGCAAAGGACCTTGTCATGGTTTGAATTGTGTCCCCCCAAAAATGTGTGCAGCCACGTGGCTGGGATATGGTTCACAGTATCTTGGGACTGTCCTCCATTGTGTGGTTTTGCTAACCTGTATGTTAAAGAATTAGGGTGGGGCTGTGAATTCCTGCTATGGGGGAAGTTTCCCTGGAGTATGGCTTGCCCCACCCTTAATGCTTTTAGCTTGCAAGGAATAAAAGGAAAAAGAACCAAGGACAATTTGAGAACCTCGCTACCATCAAGCAAGCAGCACCGGGAGCAGAGCGAGTCGTTCAGACCAGAGGTTCTTGCGTTAGGACACTCCCTGGACAATGACTGATGCAATACCGGACTTTCCTCCAGAGCCATCAAGGGGAAAGTGTTTCCCTGGAGCGGACACCCTGAATATGGACTTGCAACCTACTGGACTGTGTAAGAATAAATCTTTCTTTGTTAAAGCCATCCACTCTGTGGTATTTCTGTTGGAGCAGCCCTAGCTGACTAAAACAGACCTCTTTAAAGTGTTGAAAAGCAGAGATATCACCTTGAAGACTAAGGTGTGCCTGACCCAAGTCATGGTATTTCAATTGCTTCATATGCATATGAGAGCTGGACAATGAATAAGGAAGATGGGAGAAAAATTGATGCCTTTGAATTGTGATGTTGGGGAAGAATACTAAATATACCATGGACTGCCAGAAGAATAAACAGATCTGGCTTGGAAGAAGTACAACTGAGTGCTCTTTCGAGGCAAGGATGGCAAGACTACGTCTTATATACTTCGGACATGTTGTCAGGAGGGATCCATACCGGGAGAACTCATCGTGTTTTGTAGAGAGTCAGTGAAAAAGAAGACGTGCAGGGAGATGGAGTCACACAGTGGCTACAGCAGTGGGCTCAAGCATAACTATAATTGCGAGGCTGGCACGTGAGCAGGCAATGTTCTTTTCTGTTGTACACAGGGTCACTATGAGTTGGAACTAACTTAGTGGCACCTAAGAAACCATATTTGTATTATTTTAAGTAGCTAGTGTGTTCCGGAAGCCGTGTTCCGGAAGCTATGGTGGAGCAGTGGGCTAGTGTTATGGCTGCTAACCAAAAGGTCGAATCTGCCAGGCACTACTTGGAAACTCTATGGAGCAGTTCTACTCTGCCCAATAGGATTGCTATGAGCTGGAATCGACTCGACCGCAGTGGGTTTTTTGGCTTAGTGTTGTTCCCATGAGTTTGTCTGTATCTCTGCCTCCCACAGCGGCCGTCTGTCCTCCCTTATTAACATCACAGAGGCAGGGTTTACAGCATGTGGGAACATCACAAAATACCGGGAATCATGGCCCAGCCTAATTGGTGTACACGTTTTTTGGTAGACATGACTCACTACGGTGGTGTGTTCTGGGTATGTTTACGAGGTTCAGTTGATTGATGGTGTTATTTAGATCTTGTTTTTTCATTGAGTTTCTATTCTGTCCATCATCAAAAGTGGTGTGTTACTTACTGTTATTGTAAACTCAAACGTGCTGCTGTCAAGTTGATTCTGACTTATAGTGACCCTATAGGACACAGCAGAACTGCGTAAGGGTTCCAAGGAGTGCCTGGTAGATTCGAACTGCCAACCTTTTGGTTAGCAGCTGTAGCTCTTAACCACTACACCACCAGGGTTTCTACTATTATTGTAGAACCATGTGTTTCTCTTTGCAATTCCGTTAGCTTTGGTTTTTTTCTTAATGTATTTTAGAGCTCTGCCATTGAGTGTGTAAATATTTATTATGTTCATGTCCTCTTGGTGGATTGATCCCTTGTTATATACTGCCCTTCTGTGTCTCTTATAATGGATTTTAATTAAAACCTATTTTATCAGAGATTATTGTCATTCCTGCTCTCTTTTGGTTAATGTTTTCTTCTATCCTTTCATTTTTAACCTGCTTCTCTCTCTGTATCTAAGGTGTGGGTCTCGTTGTAGGCAACATATTGAAGGGTTATATATTTTTAAACCATTCTGCCACTGTCTGTCTCTTTACTGGTGCATTTAAACCGTTTATTTTCAGTGTGATTACTGGTGCATATGAATCTACTTCTGCTACTTTGTTGTGTTCTTTTGGGTGATGTTAACAGTTTCTTGTTCTGTTTAATTTTGTGTGCTAAGTTCTTTTGATGGATTTTCTTTTCATATCCTTTGTTGTTGATTTTGTGTTTACTGAATCTTTTTTATCTTCTTATTCTTTATTTTGGTGAGTAGATTTGTTAATTTTCTCTGTGGTTACTCTGAAATTTGCCTTTATCTTCCTAAGTTTAATACAGTCCATTAGATTTTGGTTATCACCTTAAATTCCTCTACCTATGAAGTTCCATGATTATACCATTAATTGTCCTTTTTGTTTTGAAGTTGTCACTGTTTATAGATTGACATTTCTAGTTCCCTCTTTTCAGTTTTGCAGCTTTACTTTTGAGAATTCTTTATCTGGGTTGGTGTCTGTGCGATAATGTTGTGTGCTTAATCTCAGGTTGTTGTCTGATATTGTTGATTCTCTGTCTGAATGACTCCTTTTAATATTTTTGGCAAGGTTTTTCTGGTTTTTACATATTCCCTTAATTTCTGTTTATCTGGGAATGTCCTAGGTTTTGCACTGCAATTGAAAAACAGTTATGCTGGATACATAATTCCTGGTTATTCTTTCAGGGGTTTTTATATGCCATCCCATTGGCTTTTTACCTTTATGGCTTCTGCTGAGAAATTAGCACTTATTCTTATTGGTGCAGCTGTTCAGGTGATGCTATGTTTTTCACAAGCTGCTCTTAGAATGCTTTCTTTGTCTTTGTCTTTAGAAATTTGATTATGATATGTCTTGGTCACTTTCCTTTGGGGTCTACCCTGTGTAGAGTTCACTGATCTTCTTGGATGGAAACATTCTTCTTTTTCATGATGTTAGGGAGGTTTTCTGCCAATAAATCTTCAAAAATTCTCTGTTTTTTTTTTTTTTTTTTTTCCACTTCTCCTGTTCTGGAATTTTCATTATGTGTAAATTCTTTCTCTTGATAGTGCCCCCACGTAACTCTTAGGCTCTCTTTATTTATTTTTCCCTCTTTTTTCTGATTGTTCCTCAAACAAATCAGTATCTAGAGATTCACTCTCAATTTCACTGATTCAGTGATTCAACTCTACTTCTATTTCCACTGAGTCATCGTTTCTGATATTTTGTCATGAATCTTTTGGGATTCTAGTTGTCATTTTTTGTTTTGTTTCTAATCTTCTATTTGTCATTTTGTTCTTATATTTTTCCCCCCTGAATTCTTTTATGGTTTTCTCTGTGTTTTCTTTGTTATATTTGAGGATCATAAATATAAGTCATTTGAATTCCCTATCAGGTAGTTCTATTACCATTTCTTCCTCATGAACATTTTCTGCCCATTTATTTTGCTCACTTGTTGGAGCTATCTTTTCCTGTTTCTTCATATGATTTGTTATTGTCTGCTGTCTTTGAGACATTAAGGTGTTATTTATATACTTACTGAATATCTTTGTTGATTTTGAGTTTACTTTTCTTCATCTTGTCTTGTTTTTGTTTTGATGTATGTGGAGCTTAGTCTCTTCTCTTCTCAGTGACCTTCCTTTGTATTGTTTTAATTGATGTTGCTTGGTAGTATTGGTCTGTGAATGATTATGTAGCTGCAGGTTGTCTGGTCTCTGTATGGGTTTGTGGCTGTTGGCTGGCTATGTGTGTTTTCTTTCCACTGGTGGGCATGGTGGGTCACACACACTTCATGTTTTATGTCATTAGGTGCATATGGTTTCTTTTAGAAGATTGCTTTTTGGTGTGCAAACAAGTTCTTTTCCTGATATGAAGTACCAGGTGCTGGGCACTCAAAGTCCTTTCATAGTTCTTGAGGAACAAGGTGATCCCTCTGTGTTGCCAGGGGCAGTCAGTGCTAGCCATGAAGCACAGAATTGGGTGCTGGGAGAGGCAGGCAGGATAGAATATAAATTCTCATGTAGCCAGGGCAGGGTCTGCAGACAAGGCACAGAGTCCCACTCAGCCAGGCAGTCAGCTGGGATGGATATAGGACCTCACTCAGCTGGGGAGGAGGGCTCCATCAGAGCAGGGAACTGAGTCCCGCTCTGATGGAAGGGTCCTGCTTAGCTGGGGTGACCTATGGGTGGGATAAGTAAGGGGCAAAGGCCTGTATTTCTGGGATGGGGTGAAGGGTGAAGCAGAGCCTGCTCAGGTTTGTAAAGATGGCTTGCTTCTCAGGGAAGGGTAGTGGACATGGCTGTGGATGAGAGTCCCATTTCTCAGGGAGGGATGCTGGTTGTGACTGGGTCTCTGAGTCTGTGTGAGGCTTCTGCACCTCAGGGAGGGGTGGTAGACTTGCATTAGAAGTGCCAACTGCTTACACTTTAGGGAGGGGGTGGCAGGTGTGGCTGCGTTTTGACGGCATCCTCCTGCCCCTCAGGGCATGTGCTAATGCAGACGTTCTAGAAGGGTACTCTGGTTGTTACTCCACCAGCTGACTTTGCTAGGTGGTTCCCATCTATACTGTCCAGTGCCTCCACTAAAGGCAGCACCTGCACTCATTCCTAGCTCTCTCCCCTCTTGTACTTCCCCGAGGGGCTGAGTTCTCACCCACCCCTCCATTCCTTCTCCTTACTCCCCTGCAGTTATAGACTCCCTACCTATACTTTGTCTCTAAGGCTCCAGTGACTGAGCCTGTTTCGCCTGCTCTAGAGGCCCAGGCCCTTCTCTGTGGTTCCCTGGTTTCAAAGCTCTATCATTCCCATGCTTCCCCCCACTCAGGGCTGCACTATCTATGGCTGTGTCCTGTGCACCTGGTTGTTTCCCTCTGGGATTGTGTCATGGATTGAACAGTGCCCCCTCAAAAATGTGTGTAGCCATTTGGCTAGGCCATCATCCCCAATGCTTTGTGATTTTCCTATGCTGTAAATCTTAATCTCTGCCTGTGGCTAGTAGACAGGATGATTATGTTAAAGGAAGATTAAGGCTGGACTGCCAGATGCGTGTCGAGGGAGCTTCCCTGGAGTTTGGCTTTTCATCCTACAGGAGATAAAAAGAGAGGGAAGCAAGCAGAGAGTTGGGAACCTCATCCAAAATAAAATAAAAGTTCATCGCAACCTTGTAAGTCAGAGTAGAACTGCTCCATAGAGTTTCCAAGGAGGGCCTGGCAGATTTGAACTGCCGACCTTTTGATTAGCAGACATAGCACTTAACCACAATGTCACCAGGGTTTCTGGGAACCTCATTCCATCGAGAAAACAGCACCAGGAGAAGAGTGCATCCTTCAGACCTAAGGTTCCTGCACCAACATGCTCCCCGACCAGACACTGATGCAACACAAGGACTTTCCTCTAGAGCCAACAGGGGGAAAGCCTTCCCCTAGAGTGGACCTTGAATTTGGACTTGTAGCTTACTAGACTGTGTAAGTAGAAATTTTCCTTTCTTAAAGCCATCTACTTTGTGGTTGTGTTAGAGTAGCACTGGCTGACTGAAACAGGTTTTTTTGCTTAGGACCAGCTGGTCTCTTCCAAAGAGCTGATTTTCTAGGTTACTTACTGGATTGTTGTTTAATGCCATCCCCAAATGGCCATGCTGCTCAGTACTGGCTGGCAGGATGTGGTCCACCCATGAGTCTGTTTTCCCTTTAGCCTTGTTTCGCCTCTCCTTCCAACCAGTGCTCAGTCTGTCTCTTGACCTCTGTGTTTGATGTTCTGGAATCCAAGTGTTTTTGTTTCTGTGTGTGTGTGTGTGTGTGTGTGTGTTTAATGTAGTTTGAATCTGTTATTACGAGGTCATTAATCTAAGGCACCATACTGACCAGAAATTGTCTTGAACCTTTTAAAAGCATATTCCTAAAATAAGTATATTTTTTTGGTGCTTATTGTAAATAGAATTCCTTTTTTAAAAATTGTTTATTGCATGTTTATAGTAATAGAACTGTTTTCTCTGTGTCCAGCAGTTTTGCTGAACTCATTTATTAGCTCTAATTGTGGTGGAGATGTGGGGACGGGGTTTCCTTAGAATTTTCTAGATATAAAAGCATGCCATCAGCAAATAAATTGTTTTACTTCTCCATTTCTAATCTAGATGATTTCCCCCCCCTTAATTGCTCCATTCTTGAATAGAAGTGGTAGGAATGGACATGTTTGTTTTGTGCCTGATTTTAGGGAGAAAGCTCTCAATCTGTCACCATTAATTATGTCATCTATGGCGTTTTCAGGTTTTCATCTATGCCTTTTGTCAGGTTAAGGAAGTTCCCATTTATCCCTAGTTTGTTGTGTGTTTTTGCTATGTATTTTGTCAAATGATTTTTCTGTAACTATTGAGATTATGCAGTTTTTGTTTTTTATTTTATTAACATGGTGTATTACATTGATTGATTTCACATGTTGAAGCACCCTTGCATTTCTGGGATAAATCCTCATTGGTCATGGTGTATCATCTTTTTTTATGTCGATGAATTTGGTTTGCCAGTTCAGTTGGCTCTCTATATCTGTGAGTTCCATATCCATGAATTGACACAACTGTGGACTGAAAATAGTAACAAAAAAAATTTCCAAGAAGCAAAACTTGAATCTGCCATGTGCCAAGCACCAGACTGAGCTCACACAAATAAAGTGACGTGCAGGCACACCCTGCTGTAGCCTCCCACCACTTCATCGATTCTGAGTCTCTCTGCAGTGTGTATCATTTGACCATTCTTCACTTTCCGTCCCACCTGCTCACTACTTCTGTGTGTACCTCCTTTGTTTCTATGGGAAAAACAAAGGGTCCTCAAAATCAACTAAGTGATCAAACCAATTCTTTAAGGACTAAAGGAGTGTAAAGTGCTGTTTATCATGAAAGTTTACAACTATTAGCAATTACACTGTATTAGGTATTGTAAGTAATCTAGAAATGATTTCAAGTATACAGGAGAATGTGCATAAGGTTATAAGCAAAAACTTGTATGCTATTTGACGTAACAGACTTGAGCATCTGTGGATTTGGGTATCCATAGGGGGTGCTGGAACCAATCCCTCACGGATACTGAGGGACAAACCCATTTGTTGTTTTCTTGTGACTTCTCAGATTTTGAAATCTGAGTAATCCTTTGTTGTTCAGTGCTGTTGATTCTGATTCACGGCAACCCCACGTGTAACACAAGACACCACCCAGTCCTATGCCACCATCCTTATAGTTGTGGCTGTTTGAGTCTATTACCGCCACTGTGTCAATCTATCTCACAGAAGGTCTTCATCTTTTTTGCTGAACCTCTACTTGACCAAGCATGACGTCCTTGTCTAGGGATTGGTCCCTCCTGGTAACATGCCCAAAGTCAGTGAGATGCAGTCTTGCCATCCTCACTTCTAAGGGGTCATAACAGTGGCCTCATAAAATGAGTTGGTGTTTTGTATGCTTCTATTTTGTGGAAAAGTTAGTGAAAAATTCACACTATTTGTTTTTTCTTTTTACCTATTTATTTTTTATGATGATTGAGTCAAAGTGTACAGTCTGGTTTAAATTTGCATGCCCACCTATGTGCAGCTCCTATTGCTCTCCTTGCCTGGTGACAGCACACTCCTCCTTTCTGTTCCATACAAGTCATATCCTCCTAACAATCCCCTGCCCCCTCTTCTCCACCCTTCTCTACTCCCCTCTAGTAAGAGGTCAGTAGGACAATATCCTATAGATGCATAGAACCATAAAGCACACTCACGATGAGGTCACTCTGTGTGGCAGAGTCCAATCCATTCCTGTCTGAAGAGCTGACCTCGGTAATGAATATGTTAATTATTTTTTAAAGGTTTGGTAGAAGTTTAAATCAGTGAAGCCATCTGGTGTGGAGCTTTTCATGGTGGGAAATGTTTTTTTTTTTATGATTGAATGGAAATGTACATTCCCATATAAATTGCGTGCCCACCTATATGCAGTTCCCACTGCTCTCCCTGCCCAGTGACAGCACACTCTTCCTCTCCACTCCATACATGTCTTATTCTCCCAGCAATCTCCTATCCCCTGCTCTCCACCCACTAAGAGGTCAGCAGGACATCCTATAGATGCACAGAACCATAAAGTACACATGATATGGTCACTGTGTTACCGAGTCCAGTCCGTTCCTGTCCGAAGAGTTGACCTCAGTAATGATTTATGGACATGGGGAAGCATCAGGACCAGGGGCCATGCTCCCAGGAGAACTCCGAGGCCCGTGGACTATCTGCTGTTTTTGATTACTAATTCAGTCTCATGCTATAGGTCTCTTCTGATTTTTTTTATTTTTTTATTTTTATTTAACATAACTGAGTGAAAATGTACATTCATGTATAAATTTACATGCCCACCCACAGGCAGCTTCCACTGCTCTCCCTGTCCGGTGACTGCACACTATTCCTCTCTGCTCCATACGTCTCATCCTCCCAACAACCTCTTTTCCCCTCCTCTCCGTCCACTCCCCTTCCTCCAGCCAGAGGTCAGCAAAATGATATCCTGTAGATGTATAGAACCACAAAGTGCTTCCAATATATGGTCACTCTGCATTGTCTTCTGATTTTTTGTTTATTCTTGAGTCAGTTTTGGCAGTCTGTGCCACTCATTTTAGACGCTGTCTCCCTGCTGTGTTTGAAGCACCATAACTCTCCTTCACAACCACGAGTCTTACCTCACAATCTGCCTCACGATTCAGACAACATGCAAGACACATGAGAAATGACAGACTGGATTTTGATGGCTGAAATGGTTTCCACGCCTCTTCCTGGAATAGGTTATCACATTTTACAGGACAATTTGTTGGTTCATGTATTTGGTTAACATGCACGGGTCAGCAGAATCCACTTTTGTATGGCTTATGAACTAAAAATGATTTTTACATTTATAATAATGTAAAAAAAATGAATATGCAACAGAAAGCCAATAGAGCCTGCAAAGCCTAAAATATTTCCTATCTATTCCTTTACAGGAAAATTTGTCAACCCTTGGGTAACAGTACTGCTGATTCAAACAACCAGTGATATCCTAGGGCAGTTAACACCTGCAAAAGATCATAGAACCAAAGGAGACAAAGACACTTGAAATATCATTCCTTTAATGCTCCAGGCATTTTAAATATCCATAGAATTGCCTTATTTCAGAAGTCATTTCCTCTTATGTACATATTCTATGCCCAGGATCAGAGACAGGTACTCCATTGAATTTTCTCTATAACCATCACATGCTAAGTCAGCCCGTTCTGGAGTCTCGTCCTTTCCTATGGAGTCACTGCCACAGCCACGACAGGACTGGCTCCACCCCTGGCTGATATTCCTTCAACTGTTAATAGAAAACCTGTTTGTGGGTTCACGGCCACTTGCCGGTTCTGCTGATCGCAGTTCACGTCCAGCATCACCAAATGTTCCATTTGATTCCATGTGACAACCATCCTGAGAAGCTAGTGAAAGGTCACATCCACTGGCTGATATGCCAGCACCTGTTCCGATATCGCATATAAACACTGAGGCACTTACATGTTCTTGGTAAAATGGAGCTTACAATTACCACAGGGGTTACATGTGAGGCAGAGAGGGCTTTTTCTCTCATTAATTCATTAATAACCTTAGCATATATTTAGCAGATTGATAAATTCATGCCTGTTTACATTTTTGTCTTAAGTTTCACAGACTGTTCAAGTAAATGAAAGCATCTGAGTTTCCGAATGCTGTAATGAAAAGCAAATACATTTGCCAACAAAGAACCTGCTTACCTAACACTTGCTTGTACCATGCATACAAATGTCAGTATCTGGCCATCCTTAAAGAAATACCTGTCCTTCCCAAAAAGAGAAGCCATAAGCCTTATCTAATCCTTCTTAGGAAATAAAATCTTGGTTCTTTCTCCTCAAGCAGTGGTTCAAGGCATTCCAAAACATACTGATTTAACAGGTCAGCATGAGGGGGGAAAATGTGGGTACCAACATTTTTTAAAGGCTTCACAAGAGATTGTAGCATATAGTCAGTGTTGAGATCCTTGGTATTAAAGATTCTCAAGTCTTCCCAATCTTATTTGTCCTCACTGAAAACCCCTGAGGTAGTCCTTGGGGCAGGTAACATCCTCCTCCGTAAGATAAGAAACTAAGGTGTAGAGGGGTTAGTTAACTGGTGCATCTGACACTGCGCAAGTGACAGGGTCAAGATGGGAATGGACATCTCCAAATAAATAACACTTCTCCCTCAGCCCCTGGCGGTGCTTATACAGACTACGGGTATGAAGACTGACTGGAGCACAAGGTATGGCCATCTGTGCCAAGGTACGTCACAGCACAGTAGAAACCAACTCTGAGCCAATCATGCTGCCTGATCTGAAATAAACATATAAAAGTATATGCATTTCATACCATGTGAAGAACGAAGTAAAACTTGTTCTTTAAGTATTACTTTCCTCACATATATGCTGTTTATTTAAATCAGTTTCTTGAGGACTCCGGCAAGATTCAGACTTCCTAACATCTAAATTCTTAGCTGCCAGCCACTTTCAGAGCTGGAATTTTGCAAAGGTAATCTGGATTGAAAAAATAATCAAGAATCTGTATTAGCATGTGATAGCACATCCTATGCCTTTCCCCCTTAGCAGATCACTGAGGGTAGCCAAGACTTCCTCATCCTCGTGTTCTAGATCTGTTTGGATCTCCTTCCCTTCTCAGGACTTCAGCTGCACCGGGGTCTCTAGGATGAACTGTAACCATGGACTGTTTTATTTTGGAAATCCTGGTGGCGTAGCAGTTAGGTGCTACAGCTGCTAACCTAAAGGCCAGCAGTTGAAATCCACCAGGTGCTCCTTTGAAACTCTAAGGGCAGGTCTACCCTTACCCATAAGGTCACTGTGAGTCAGAACTGGCTCGACAGCATGTGTTTTGGACTGGGTTTTATTTTGGTTGCAAACTTCATTATCCTTACTCTGGGTAAACACTAGGCTGTTTGTCATCAGAAATTCTCAGGAGAACCAACTCAGTTGGGCCCTTCCCCATGGAGCCCCAAAATAACACCATGACATCTTACCATTATTTTCATCATTATTCTTTTGTTCACCTCAGCTCTCACTTTTTGTGGGAGCTCATCAAGTCTGAGGACGTATTGCTGTTTTCTTCTACTTTTAGAAAGTCCCCCTGACTTTTTGCCAGGGAGCAGTGACTAACAGAGGTCATCTGTGTGTGAAAAGCCCACCCAGCTCTGGAGTGGGGAGTTCCGTTTCCCAAAGGGCTGCTGTGATTTCCAGGGTGTTATCAAAAGGGCCCCTCTCCTCACCTTATACTGAGCACAAAAGATGAGTCAGTCCAGTAAGTGGATCTACACTGACCATACACATGTGCGGAGACAAGACCTGTGGGGAGCTCTAAAACTACCTCTTTCCAGTGCTAGAAACTTCTGCCACTTAGGAGGGACACATACCTGGAGAAACACGCAGACACAGACCCTCCTTGGAAGCAAATCTGCCCCTTCAGGTCTTGTGCCAAGTGCCTGGAGAGCAAGAAGAACAAGAAGGGGGAAAGCCATCTATGCCAGGGGACAGTGCCTGCAGGGGTGAAGAGAGGTAGAATCCTACTTCTCCACCTGATGCCCTTTACACAAAGCTTAAAAAACAAAGGTAAAAAATAAGAGAACTCTGCAAAAGTGCATTCAGAACTCTCGTTAAAACAAAGAATTGCAAATCATCATTTTTCAAAGACTCGCTATACCCACTCTGATAAGCAGGACATGTTTTCTTTTCTCCTACTTATTTGATGTTTACAGGTTCAAGGCAGACTTGCTGCTTTGTGTCTAAAACATGCAGACAGCAGACTCAAGAGCAGTGCGGCTGTTTTGGTAACCAATCAACACCAGCCCCGACAAATGACTCATCAAACGCCGTAAGGAACAGGACGCAGAAACCCCGCCTAGCCGCGAGGGAGGCACACCGTTCGCAATCAGGACCGTCGGCGCATGCGTGTCCAGATTTCAGGGGGCGGAGCGCCAGGGGCGGGGTGAGTGGGGAGCACGTCAGCAACCTCCCAAACGCTCCAGCATCCAGTCCACGCCCCAGAACACAAGGGGTGCTGCTGGAAACAGCGCTAAGGCACTAAGGCTGCAGCAGGCGGAAAGCCACCAACCCAAGGTCCCAACAGTCTGCAGTCCCCCGGGGGGACAGATGCTGCTCACAAGGCTGCCTTAGGAGAAAAAGCAGATATTCGAAAGGACGAGGACCTAAAATCATCAAGTCCCTGTTGTTGTTTTTCTTTCCCCCTGGGACGGATCTTTTTGCTCTCTCTTAGAGATATCTTCTCCCGTTTTCAAGTCTTTCTAGCAGTGTGGAGAGCTGGATCTAGGGAACACCCAGGTCACTGCTCCCTGGGGGAAGCTGCCTCTCTGCTGCGCTCTTCCTCCACCCCGGAGCTGCCTCTCTTCCACATGTTGAGGTCTCATCCTGAGCCAATGGTCATGTCACCTTCCCCTGAAGCCAGAGCCCGTGCTTCTTTGGTGACAGCTCAGGGCACCTGCCTCTATCAGAGCTTGACGAAGGCCATCTCTTGGGTCTGCGACGGCTCCATGTCTGGCGGTGGGAAGACGCTGGATATGGCTATGTCCACGATGCCCTGGCACAGCTCTGCATAAAGTTTCCTGAAACGGGTTGGAAAAGTGTCATTAAGGATGCTCATCCAAGTGTAGGCGCAGCTTTTCCATCAGGATCTTCCCTGGAATGACCACCCGTTTACAAAACTGGCCTCCACTCTACATGCGGACACTGTAGAAGCCACTGCATGATTGTGACGCTTTCCCTCAGCAAACGCTCACAGAAGGCCTCAGAGGTGAACAAGACAGACAGTCCCTGTACTGATGGCTGGGAGAGACAACATCAATAGTGTTAATAAGGAGCCAGTCTGCCTGTCTGTGATGGATGAAGGTGAAGGGGTGGGCCCTGCGGGAAGAAAACTGACTCAACTACGGTTGATGGGACGTTAGACAAGCCGCCCCAGGAGTGACAACTAAGCTGAGGCTTAGGGACTGACTGGAAGTCAGACAGATGAAGAATCAGATAAGAGTAGACAGAAGGGACAGACAGACAGACAGACAGAATGAGTGAGAGAGAGGGTGTGTGCCTGTGAAAGAGACCGGGCAAGCAGAGAAACAGCATGCACAGAAGACAGAGCACAGGGTATCTGAAGAATTCCAAGTGGATCAACGGGAATGGAGCAGGAAGTAGTCGGATGAAGCTGGAGGCAAAGGCAGAGGCCAGACTACGCAGCGTCCTTGATGCCACGGTCAGGAGTCTGGATTTCATTCACAGGGCAACAGAACCAACCACGGGAGCAAAGCTAAGGAAGACATGCTGCAATCCAGTCTCTAGTTAAATACTACAGGGCCATGTAGGACTTCTGCTACTTAGGACTTCTGCTACTTCACGTAGCAGCACCAGAGGGCCCAGAGTCAGCTCTCTGGGGACTCACACCAACACTGGTAAAAACCAGAGACATGAGGCCTAAGAGGAAATCCCCATCTGAGACAGCGCTCCGTGTCAAATGTGCCTAACCCACCCAACTTGCTCAGGACACACTTGGAATTCAGGTTGCTTGAATCAAGGGCTATAGCCCAAGCTTGTCTGTCTATACACATCAAATCCTATTTTCAACAATTCTCTGTGGCCAAACAATTCAATTTCCCACTTCTGAAGGGACAGCAACAAGGAGAGAGAGACAATGGGTACTGAACAGTGCAACCACACAACCCCAAAAGACTTGGGGCTCAGTAAGGAACCAAGAGCCACACACTTTCTCAGTATGTCATGCTCAGTGTCACATGAACTACCTCTGGAAGACATTTTCCAAAGGGAACGCTGGGAAAGAAGAAAGAACGCAAAGCCAGCTTCCTCATGGTCAAGTCCACTCTCCTGCCTAGGGGATATTTCTAATATAGCAGGTATAACATCTGCAGGGGTTAGTATGCCTTTGGAAAAGCTCCCCTCATTTCCATATAACAAAACGAGTAAGTCATATTTTAACATGTACAAAAACATGGAAAATATGATTCATGAATAATTTTTCTCCAACTATCCCGTCACCTCATCATTCCTATCAAATCTTTCCGTCTCCTTTATGAAACAAGTTAAAAAAAAAAAAGTTTACCTTATACAGCACAAGAACAAGAACACATGATCCCTTCTGCCTCTCACCTTTCGATGTGGCATGGGTCCCTGCAATGTCTAGGGCCACCTCAGCGTAACCACCCCTCACCCTGGGAGACTTCCCTTGTCAAAAATCATTTATCCAAGTGACGTACAAGTGTTCCAGTACTTGTAACACAATTCGATTTACACTCCTACTTCACTCCCCACTGCTCCTTCAGACTTCAGTTCCAAACATCACTTTCTCATGGAGACTTTTTGGTCAACTACGTTTTAACATCACATAGTCTCTCATAACACTTTTCTTGGTTTGTAATCTGTTATCTGTCTGATCCTCTGTTGTGTCCACAGTCTCTCTTCACTCCAGGCCGGACCTGTGTCTCTCTCAATCACCACAGTGAACCTACAGCTGAGTACGAGGCCTGCCAGACCAGATGGCACCTACTGAACACTTGTTTACTGCAGGAAATGACAAATGAGACAAAAATCACACCTGCCATGTAACAGCCATTAAACATGTTGGCAAAGCCCAACTCCTAATGAAGGAACTTGAGCTTTAGAGCAGTTCCTTGTCCTGCAGGCCATTCTTGTAAATCTGCAGGAGAATCACCTCAATTTCTCCAAGAAGTCAATGCAGGAGACCATGCAAGGGTCTTGCAGAAAAAAAATGACATAATAAAAGTAGACCCTCAGAAGAACCAACAAAGAGGACTAAGTCCAAGTGACTTCCTGTGACACACGAGACCTCCCATAGTGCAATCTAACTTACCTTTCATCTTCATCTTTTCTTACCCCGTGAGTCTAGTCCTGCACTGTAGGCAGGCCATCTCCCCAGGACGAAGAGAAGCCCCCCAAGGGCCGGTCCTGTTCATCTGTAGGTCTCCTAGACAGGCCTCAAGACTGGCACAGGACGAGGTCCCACCAGACACTGTGTCCCCTTTCTGAAAGGCTCTCCCCACCTCTCCTCAGGGTATTTGAGCACGCTCTTTTCCTGCATCCCAGCTCCAGCTCCACAGTCTCTACAAGTCTGTCTACAGACCACTTCCTACCCAGGGAACTTGTTGATCATTCCTATCTCTCCGACTCACGGGACCCTGCTCACTCAACCTGTCATGGGACAGGGTCTCCTTTAGCACCTCTTAGCGGTCCTTGAATTTCTTGCTGCATCTGCCAACAACCTGGGCATCGTGCTCAACACACAATGAGAGCAATGGTCCAACAAAGACCTGGGCCAGCCAGATACGTCCCGGGTGACCCCTAATACTGTGGCACCCTCCCTGACAGCAGTGAACGGGTCTCCCCTTGGGCTCTTTTAGTAATAGGAGCTCACCACTTTACCAAGACTAGCTCTTCCCACCGCTAGGCTGACTGGCCACTTGTTAGAGTCCAGCAGTAGGAGGGCTTACTGTGCACAAGCCGGGGCACCATTGACCTCGATGAGCCACACCTTCAACTCCTCATCCACCATGAAGTCAAAGCCAAAGAGCTGGAAGCTCTGGTACGGGAGATGCTTGGTGCTGATGGCCGGCTCTACACTCAGAAGGCAGCTCCTGTGGACAGAAGGAGAGCTTGCTGAGAACACTGTGATCGAGTGAGAAGGTACACACAAAATACTCCCGGATAGCTTCACATCTCAGGAGCACGAAAATCCCATTTTGTTTAATTTCTTCTTCTAAACCTATTACACCAAGAGCTCACTAAAGAGAATGCTGCTTATCAAGCAAACTCATTTCTCATTTAAACTGTTAATACGCATGTTCTGTGACACTGGACACCAACCTGATGACATGTCAACACTCTGCTTGACCTTGGGTTCTCCATTACCAACTTTCTTGTCCCCTCCTGACTTCTCGCCCTTGTCCCTGGGCTGGTGTGCCCACTGATTCTCAATTTCTTTTGCAGGCCTGTCTAATCTTTGCCTGAAAGGTAAACCTCAGGAATGGTTTAGTACTGGTTTGGTACTGGTTCAGTACTGAACTTGAAGGGTCTCTGGGGCCACACTCTCAGGGTTTCTCTACTCTCTGTCAGACTAGTAAGTCTGGTTTTGTTTGTTTTTGTGAGTTAGGATTTTCTTCTACATATTCCTCCAGCTCTATCTGGATCCCTGTCGGAGCAGTCAGTGTGGTAGTGGGACACCACCTAGGTGTGCCGGACTCGGGCTGGTGGAGGCTGCGGTACTTGAGGTCCATTAGTCATTTGGACAAATCTTTCCCTTGTGTTGTTGGCTGTCCTCATTCTCCCTTGCTCCAGAAGGGGTGAAATCAGGACAGTGTGTTAGATGGTTGCTCACAAGCTTTTGACACTCCACACACTGCACACCAAAGTAGAATGAAGTACATTTTCTTAAGAAACTACGGTATGCCAGTTGAGCCAGATGTTCCCTGAGACCATGGCCCCCATAGTCCTCAGCTCAGTAATCTGGCTCCTCAGAAAGTTTGGATGCGTCTACGGAGCTTCCATCATCGTGACTTGGACAAGTTGTGCTGGCTCCCTCAATATTGCACATGGTTGTCTCCTTAACCATTTACCAGTTTTCCCTCTTCACATTCCCCTTCCTTGTAACCATCAAAAATTGTTTCCTTTTGGATGTGAATCTTTTAATGAATTTTTACAGGTGTGGTCTCATACAATTATTTGTTCTTTTGCAATTTATTTCACTCAGCATACTGCCCTCCAGATTCATCCATGCTGTGAGATGCTTCTCAGATTCATCACTGCTCTTTATCACTGCGTAGTATTCCATTGTATGTATGTACCATAGTTGGTTTATCCATTCATCTGTTGATGGGCATCTAGGCTGTTTCTACCTTTTTGCTGTTGTGAACAATGCTGCAGTGAACATGGGTGTGCAAATATCTCTTCTTGTGACAGTGGTTATTTTTCTAAGGTATATTCCAAGGAATGGGATTGCTGGATCACATGGTATTTCTTTTACTAGCTTTCTAAGGAAGCACCATATCGTTTTCCAAATTGTCTGGTTTCCTTTTCATAGTTCTCTTTGTTGGTGTGTAGGAATCTAAGTGATTTTTGTAAACTAATCTTGTGTTCTGCTACTCTGCAAAATCTTTCTATTTTCTTGAGGAATATTATGGGTTCCCTATAGTAACATATCATCTGGACACAAAGATAGTTTTACGTTTTCCTTACCAATCTGGATGTCCTTCATTTATTTTTCTTGCTTTACTGCTCTAGCTAGGACTTTCACTACAATGTTAAATAGGAGTGGTGATAAAAGGGCATCTTTGCCTTGTTCCTGCTCTCAGGGGGAATGCTTTCAGCTCTCTCTGTTGAGCATGATGTTGGCTGCTGGTTGTGTATAGATGCTTTTTATTATGTTGATGAATTTTCCTTCTATTTGTATTTTATTGAGAGTTTTTATTGGGAATGAATGTCAGGCTTCATCAAATGCCTTTCTGCATGAACTGAGATGATCATGTGAATCTTTTATCCTTTTTTTAATGTGGATTACGTTGATTAATTGGTGGCAGTGTTTTTTCTACTTTTTGTATGCAGGATGCTGAATTCTACTGGCTTGAACTTCATTGAGAATTTCTGCATCTATATTCATGAGAAACACTGGTCTTCATTTTCTTTATTTGTGGTGCCATTGCCTGGTTTTAGTATCAGGGTTGTGCTAACTTTACAGGATGAAATCAGAACTATCCGTTCCTCTTCTATGCTCTCAAATAGTGTGAATAGCACTGGTATTGAGTTTGTCTCTGAATGTTTGGTAGAATTCCCCAGTGACGATCCAGGGCATTTGTTGTTGTTGGAAGTTTTTTTTTTTTTTTTTTTAATCTCTCCTCTTGTTATGGGTCTGTTCAGATTTTCTACTTCAATTTGTGTTAGTTTAGGTAAATAGTGTGTTTCTACAAACTCATCCATTTCCTCTAGCTTTTCAAATTTGTTGAAGGATTGTTTTTCACAGTACTCTGCTGTTTTTTATTTTGATGAGGTTTACTAACTAACTTTGGGTTTAGACTGAAATTTAGACTCATCTTCCTAAGTTTAAACCAGTCATTTATTACTTGATGTACACTTGATTTCCTCTCCATTTAAAAAAAGTTGTATACTTATATCCTTTATCCCCCTTTATATTGTTTTGACCTCGTTGTCATTTACAGTGGTGCCCCTGGTTCCCTTTTTAAATATTTTGTTTTAGATTTAGTATTGAGAGTTCTTTACCAGGCTGATGCTGTGTTTGTCCTAGCCTCAGGTTGTCAGCTGATGGTACTAGTTTTCTAACCAAAGAACTCCCTTTGATATTTCTTATAAATTTTGTTTGATTTTACAAATTTCCTTAATTTCTGTTTCTCCAGAAATGTCCTGATTTTGCTATCATGTTGACAGTGAGTCTGCAGGATATGTTATTCTTGGTTGACAGATTTCTTCTTTCTTTCAAAGTTTTATGTATGTTATCCCATTGCCTTCTTGCCTGTATAGTTTCTGCGAAGTAATGAGAGCTCAGTCTGATTGTTTCCCCTTTGAGGTCGGGCCATAAGGCAGTTTTTGTCTTATCCTTTCTCTTCATGGTGTTTTTGCTAAATGGAAGATACCCATGTAATGTAATGTTAACAATTCAGTTTCTTTAAAAATGTATAATAATAAAATACATAGCAATGATAACATAAAAGAAAGGGGATCAAATGGAGTTACAATATTTGCAATGTATGAAAACACAAGTGCCAATTTGTGCCCAAATCTTTGTTTGAATTTCTGGGATAATCAATAAAACAGTAGTTAAATAAGACACGGTGATCAAGATGTCCAATTTGAGACAGAACAAAAAAACAGGTAACTGAAACAGACTCACTTAATACTAGAATAACAGATACAGATTGTCAGACACCTATGACTACGGTGTTGAGGGGCATAATCTTTGGCATGGAATTGAGAACTATCAAAGTGACACCAAACTGCTGAAAAAGAACCAGATGAAAACTCTAGAACTGGAAAACAGAATACTCAGAATGAAGAACTCAGAGAATAAGCTTCACAAAAGATTAGTTACAACTAAAGAACAGGGATGATCAGAAGAAACTACTGATGAAGTGGGGAAAACAAAGAAATGGAAATACAGCGCGAAGAGTAGGAGACACAGAGGATGCAACAACATCATCTGTAAGTTTACATGGACCCCAAAAGGAGAGGAAGAAAAGAACAGAGATGAAATCGCTGAAGACGTAACAGCTTGAGAATTTTCAAAAAGTAGTGAAAACTTCAAACCACTGATTCAAAAACCACAACAAATTCACATGTTCAAGTACAAGACATCTACATCCAGACAAAGAAAAAAACTGCAGAGAAAAAAAAATCCTTACAATAACTAGAATGAAAACACAGATTCATGTTAAAGCAACAACTAGTTGTAAGGTGAGCTGACCTCAACCACCACAAAAGCCAGAAAAGTTATATCTCTGATATGCTTGAAAAACTCTACATCTAATGAAACCATCTATAAAGAACGGAGGTGAAAAGCACTTTCAGATTAAAACCAAAAACCAAACAGTGCAAACTGGCTACTGGTAAACTGCCACTAAATAAAATTCCGAAAAATGTTCCTTAGAGAGAAGGAAACTGATTCCAGCTGGAAGGTGAGAGATTCAGGAAGTAATGCAGTACATTAAAAACTGTGACTATATTTCTAAATTAGGTGTAAAACCATTAACAATAAAATATTCCATATTTAAAATGATAAAATAAATAAAAGACAGTAATAGCATAGAAATCAGGAAGAGGACAAGTTCATGTTCCAGTTCTTCTAACATCTTAATGGAAGGTAAACATATCAATTAGCTTTAGACGTGAATAAGTCAAGGACTTATAAACACTAAGTATGATTTCCAAATTGTGAGGGAAAAGAAGAAAGCAAACTTAAAATAGTCATAAAGGCAAAATTCAAATAAAAGATGATTGATTTAAATCCCCAAACTCCTCTTGTTAAAAGAATTATAAAACTGGTTAAAAAAAACATCACAATTATACATGGTGTACAAAACCATCTAAATCACAGAGATTCAGAAAAGTTGTCAGTAAAAGAATATTCTGTGCAAAAACAATATAATAAAGATGTATAGCTATTTTATCAGACAAAAGAGAATTTAAACCAAAAAATATTTCTAGGTAAAGATGGTTACTTCACAAAGACAAAGGAGAAAAAGACATAATGCTTGTACATTAACATGTATCCTAATTCCATGGCCGTAAGAAGACATCAAACAAAGCTGACAGAATTTGACCTAGAAGGTGATTACAATGGTGTTTATATAATCCAACAACCTTAATGTTAGTTTTATGCATGTATATATGTTCCATTTCACACACACACACAAAAATATACAACATTTAGTGGAGGAAGACAAAGTAAGCCTATCACAGGTGTATCTCTTCTACTGATTCCAATGAAAAATTCTGGATAAAATAAAAAAACACAACTAGTTAAGAACTCTGAAAATTAAACAGAAGTAGGCAGACTGGAGAGGAAAATAAAAATTTAGAAATGCAACACACACAGGGATCAGTTTCCCCACTGCTACTTCCTTTTTTTTTTAATGGGTTTGATCTGAGGATGGCTTCTTAGTGGAGCTGGAACAAAGGCCTACGTAGTTTAAAAAGTTGGAAGAAGTCTTGTTTTTCTGTCTCTTGTTTTTCTAGCAGTGCACATGTAATTGAGGTGGCAATATGAGCTACTAGAACGGTAACAAAAAGCCCATCTTTCTGGCCCAAGTTCTGGAGCAAGGGGATCCCATAAGGCAAAGATCACTGAGGAATCCCATAGAACTGAGGAGGGGATCCTCTAATTCAGCGTATGAATCAGTACAAGTTCTGGGCTTATTTCCTAGCGGTACCAGCACAGGGGGGATCCAAGGCTTTGAAAACCAAAACAACACTGGAATTACTACGTGCAGAAGATGAAACAGAAGTTGTGAGTTGATTAAAATAACAAGTTATAATTCTCTATGGGATATTGATAGTACTCAGTCTATGTAACGTAATACTTAAAATGTCCAGGATACAATTTAAAATCAATGGATAAAACCACCAGGAAAACAGGACCAATCTGAAGGGCGGATAAAAAAAATCAACACATGTCAATCCAATTCCCAAATGACCTAGATGATAGTATTACCAGACAAAGACTTTAAAGTAACCGTGCTCCACGAGGTAAGACTAAACATATCTGAAATGAATACAATATTCATAACAGCTCAGAGGAAAAATAAAACTAAAAAAAAGGGGGGTTATTTTCATATATTTTTTATATATACACTCACTGCTGTCCAGTCAGGTCTGATTCATACTGACCCTAGAGGTCAGAGTATAACTGCCTCACAGAATTTCCAAGGAGTGCCTGGCAGATTTGAACTGCTGACCTTTTGGTTAGCAGACATAGCATTTAATTCACTATGCCACCAGGGTTCCATAGATATACATATATGTGTATATATATCAGGTCTGATAATCAAGTTCGCAAACTTAATTGTTCTAAGTGCTACATACCTCATTGCTGATTATCACTGTGGTCACTTTTTAAGCTATGTACTGATACCAGTGCCTAGTCCAGTCTTCAAAGCAATTTTGGAACTCTTTCTGAAATGGCCATTGCATACAGTGGCACAGTGACAAGTTTGCAAACTTAACTGTATTGTTCTTTGTCACGGAGTTTCTAGCCAGCAAACAAAGGACTGTACTGCAATATCCTCCCTATGCACCGGATCTGGATCCCGATGACTTTTTTCTTTACCCAAAGATAAAGGAAATATCAAAAGGAAGACATCTGGGTGACATTCAGGACATTATGGGTAGTAAGATGATGACAGCACTGATGGCTATTCCAGAAAAACAGTTCCAAAATTTCTCTGAAGGGTGAACTGGGCGCTGGTGTCAGTGCACAGCTTCCCAAGGGGAGTACTTTGAAGGTGACTATAGTGATGTTCAGCAATGAGTATGTAGCACTCAGAACAATTAGGTTGATGGACTTAAGTGTCAGACTTCACGTATATGAAATAAAATACAATGGATCAGCTTATCCGCAGAGTGGAGTTCACAGAGGAAAGAGTCAGTGAACTTGAAGACAGAAATTATCTAACATAAAGGTTGAAAAAAATGGACAGAAACTCAGAGATCTGTGGGATAATGCAAAAGGTCTTACATTTCCGTCACAAGAATCCCAGCAGGAACGGAAAAACTGGTCCAGAAAAAGTGTTTGAAGAAAAAAATGGCTTAAAATTACCAACGTGATAAAAGATGTCCATTTATGGATTTAAGAAGCTCAGCAAACCCCAAACAGAATAAACGCAAAGGAACCCACTCCCAGACACATAATAATCAAACTGCTAAAAAGGAAATCTAAAGAAAAAGTCTTGAAAGCAGTTGGAGAAAAACAAAATTACTCACAGGGAAACAACAATGAAAATGACAGCAGATTTCTCATCAAAAACCCGGAGCCCCAAAGACAGTGGAAAAACATCCTTAAACTGCCAAAAGAAAAGAGCTGTCAACCCAGAATTCTATATCAAGTGAAAAACATCACTCAGGAATAAGGAGAAATTCTTACATGCTGGAAAACTAAGAGGATATATCTGCAGCAGACCTGCTCTAAAACAAATACTGAAGGAAGTTCTTCAGCCTGGAGGGTAACAATATCTGAGAGAAACCTGGAATATTAGGATTAGAGGAAGAACAACAGAAACAGTAAATATCTGGGTAATACAAAAGATTATTTTTATTGTATATTTAAAGAGTGTTTCTTATAGACAGCACGTATTTGGATCTTAAACAAATTTTTTTTAATCCAGCCTGATAATCTCTGCCGTACATGTAGAAATACATAAGACTTTTGATAGCAAATATTATGAAATTATGTAGTAGAAACATCAAAGGATGTAATTAGAATATATCTCTCAACTAAGGAAGAAGAGAGGTTATGTGAACTACATAGCTGGATGGTTTCCACATTTTATTTAAGTAGCATATTACTAACTCAAGGAATATTGTGAAATGCTAAGTGCTGCAGTTGTTGTTAGGTGCCGTCGAGTCGGTTCTGACTCATAGCGACCCTATGAACAACAGAATGAAACAATGCCCAGTCTTGCACCATGTCCACAATTGTTCTCATGTTTAAGCTCATTGTTGCGGCCACTGTGTCAATCCATCTTGTTAAGGGTCTTCCTCTTTTTCGCTGACCCTCCACTATTAAGCATGATGTCCTTCTGCAGGGACTGATCTTTCCTGACAACATGTCCAAAGTATGTAAGATGCACTCTTGCCATCTTTGCTTCCAAGGAGCACGCTGGTTGTATCTCCTCCAGAACAGATCTGTTTGTTCTTTCAGCAGTCCCTTGTACATTCAACATTCTTCTCCAACACCACAATTCAAAGGCATCAATTCTTTTTCTGTCTTCTTTGTTCATGGCCCAGCTTTCCCATGCATATGATGTGACTGAAAACACCATGGCTTGGGTCAGCACGTTTTGGTCTTCAAGGTGACATCCTTACTTTTGAATACTTTGAAGAGGTCCTTTGCAGCAGATTTTCCCAGGGCAATGAGTCTTTTGATTTTTTGACTGCTGCTTCCAAGGGCATTGATTGCGGACCCAAGTAAAATGAAAAGGCACTGAAATATTAAGTATACATCTTAATCGCTTTCAAGTATAACAACAACTGGGCGATGTTTCTTTCTGTGGGACATAGAGTTGCTAGGAGCTGAAACTGACTTGGTGATACCTAAAAAAACAGCGATACTATTTTAATCCCTAGAGCAAAGAGATATAACCAAATACTCAAAAGATAAACTGCAATACAACTCTAACAAATATTCAAATAATTCAAAAGAAGCCAGGAGATGGAGAGAAATGAAGATTTAAAAAAAGGTGGAGACAACACAAAATAAGCTGATAACATAAATCCAACCACATCAATAATTGCATTAAATGTAAATGGTATTAACACACAAATTATAAGACAAATCTTGTCATTCTGCATTAAAAAAAACCCCTGAAATTAAAAGAATTGTAAGAGAATTCTATGAAAAACTGTACTCTAATGGATTTGAAAACCTAGAGGAAATGGACAAATTTCTAGAATCATATTACCAACCAAAACTATCACAAGGAGAAGTAAAACAACTTAATAAACCCATGACAAAAGAACAGATTGAAAAAGTCATCAAAAAACTACCAACCAATAAAAGTCCTTGTCCAGGCAGCATCACTGGAGAATTTTACCACACTCTGAGAGAGGAGTTAATACCAACACTACTGAAGCTATTTCACAGCACAGAAAAGGATGCAACACTCCTAAATTCATTCTATGAAGCCAGCATAACCCTGATATCAAAGCTTGGTACATACAGCATACACAAGGAAAATTACAGACCAGTATCTCTCATAAACCTAAATGTAAAAATCCTCAACAAAATCCTAGCCAACAGAATTCAACAACATATCAAAAAAAAGAATTTACTATGACCAACTAGGTTTCATACCAGGGATGCAGGGTTGGTTCAACATCAAAAAAAGAGTTTGTCAACCTTATAAACAAAAGATAAGAATCACTTGATATTATCAATTGATGCAGAAAAGGCATTTGACAAAGTCCACCACCCATTCATACTAAAAACTCTCAGCAAATTAGGAACAGAAGGGAAATTTCTCAGTGTAATAAGAGGCATCTATGCAAAGCCAACAGCCAATTGCCAACATCACCCTGAATGGAGAGAGACTGAAAGGATCCCCCTCCCTCTGAGAACAGGAACCAGACAAGGGTGTCCATTGTTACCACTTTTATTCAGCATCATGCTAGAGGTTCTAGTCAGAGCAATCAGAAAAGATAAAGAAATAAAGGGCACCTGTATTGGTAAAGAAGAAGTAAAAGTATCTCTATTTGCTGGTGATACAATCTTATATACAGAAAGCTCTCAAGAATCCATAAATAAACTGCTGGAACTAACAGAAGAATTCAGCAAAGATAAACATAAATAAATCATTTGGATTCTTTTACACCAACAAAGAGACCATCAAAGAGGAAATCACCAAATCAATACCATTTACAATAGCCCTCAAGAAGATAAAATACCTAGGAAGAAATCTAATAGATTTAGTAAGACACCTATACAAAGACCTTACTGTAAGAAACCAAAAGAGACTTAACATAAGTGGATAAACCTACATTGTTCATGGATAGGTAGTCTAATGTTTATTCTACTGAAAGCAATCTATATATACAATGCAATCCCAATACAAACTCCAGTGTCATTTTTCAATGAGATGGAGAAATACTTCACTCACCAACTTCATTTGGAAAGGGAGGAACCCAGGATACGTAAAGCATTACTGAAGAAGAGGAACACAGTGGGAGGCCTCATACGACCCAATCTTAGAACTTATCACATTGCCATGGTAGTCAAAATAGCTTGGCACTGGTACAAAAACATATATATAGACCAATGGAACAGAGCAGAGAATCCAGAAATAACACCATCCACCTATGAACAACTGGTATTTGACAAAGGCCTGAAGGCTGTAAACTGGGGAAAAATCAGTATACTTAACAAAGGGTGTTGGCAAAACTGGATCTCCATCTGCAAAAAAACTGAAACAAGACCTGTATCTCATACCTTACACAAAAACTAACTCAAAATGGATCAAAGACCTAAATATCAAATCTAAAATGATAAAGATTGTGGAAGAAAGAATACAGGCAACACTAGGAGCCCTAATACACAGCTTTAACAGACTACAAAATATTACCAACAGTGCACAAACAGCATAAGAGAAAATAGATAAATGGGAACTACTAAAAATCAAACACTTATGCTCATCCAAATACTTTCTTAAGAGGGTAAAAAGATGCCACAGAATGGGAAGAATGTTTGGCAACCACATATTTGATTGATGTCTAATTTCCGTCATCTAAAAGGTACTGCAATATATCAACAAGAAAAAAAACAAATAACCCAAACAACACACAAAGGAGATGGACAGATACTTCTCCGAAGACTTCCATGCAGCCAAAAGACACATGAGGAAATGCTCACGATCATTAGTCACTAGAGAAAGCCAAATCAAATCAACAGGTCTGGTATTAATCCAAAAAACACAAAACAACCAACATTGGAGAGGCTGTGGAGAGACTGGAACTCTTCTACACTGCTGATGGGAATGTAAAATGGTACAACCTCTTTGGAAAACAATTTGGCACTTTCTTCAAAAGCTAGAAATGGAGATACCGTATGATCCACCAATACCACTGCTTGGAATATATCCTACAGAAATAAGGGCTGCCACATGAACACAGATGCACATGAATGTTTACTGCAGCACTGTCCACAACAGCAAAAAGATGGACTCAACCTAGGTGCCCACAACAGATGAAAGGATAAACAAACTACAGTACAGATATACATGGAACGCTATGCAATGCAATGAGAAAAAACAATGAGGATTTTACAAAACATGTCATAACCTAGAATCAACTGGAAGTCATTATGCTGACTGAAACCAGTTGCAAAATAACCAACATCACATGACATTACCATTATAAAGACTTAAGATTTATGCACATTAAAAGATTCTTTGATGGCTACAAGGATGAGGAGGGAGGGAGAGGGTTATTCATAGATTAGATAGCCTATAGGAATTCTATTAGGTGAAGGGAGTGACAGCACATAAGCTAACAGCTTTTCTAAATTCAACCAACACTTCAAAGGACAGAATATCCGACCATGTTTTCAGGGGACACTGAGGTCAACTGGCATAACCAGACTTTTTCTAAGAGACTGTTCAGCACCCCAGATTCGTAAGTGGTGCCTGGGGTCTTAAAAGCCAGAAAGCTGGAGAATACCAAAGACCTGAGGAAAAATGAGCCCAAGAGACAGAAGGACTCATATGATTGGGAGATTACATCAAATGGAGAAAAACAGAACTAAACGGAACCTGGCAAAGACACCCTTGAACAAGGGACACAATGTACAGTCCCTGACATAGCATGAGAGAAAGGGCTGTGCACATTCTATTAAAAGACCAGACATGCTAGTCCAACAACCTTGAGGGTCCCCTGAGAACACCGCCCCTGGACTTGTGCTAGCCCAGAGCTGAAACCAATACTGAAGCCAACATTTCAGACAAAGAACATTTCAGAAACACAATGGACTAGACCTGGAGACAAAGAGTGATGCAGGGTGCTGTGATATATATGAGGCTGTCCTACTGGTTCCTTTTTAAGAGGGGAGAGGAGAAGATGGGGAGGAGGTGACAAGTGTTGGTTGTGTGGATACTGGAAGTAACGAGTGGAAAGTGAAGAAAGAGTGGAAGTAAAGAGTGCTGTCACAGGGTGAAGAGAGCAGACAGAGCTGCAGAGAGGCAGGTCCTCGAGGTTTTGTATGGAAATTGTCTTGGATTATAACTTTCACTTACCTACCAAAGAAAAAAAAGAAGCTGCCTATATATGGTTCACAAGAAAGCTACTTTAAATATAGTGAACAGTAAAAGCAAAAGGATGGAAAAAGACATACTATGCAAGCATTAGTCCAAAAAAAACTGCAATGGGTATATTAATGTCAGACAAAGTAGGTTTCAAAATAAGTAATTTGTCACAAATAAACACAGACATTAACTACACAACGATAATGGTCAACTCTGCACGACATTACCGCTATTGTTCTTTTCCAGGGACTAGTTCCTCCTGATAGCACATCCAAATTATGTGAGACAAAGGATCACCATCTTTGCTTCTAAGGAGTTGCAGTGAACTGAATTATGCGCCCCCAGAAAATGTGTCCATCAATTGGCTGGCCATGATTTTTGGTATTGTATGGTTTTCCTACATGTTGTAAATCCTGTCTCTATGATGTTAATGAGGGAAGATGGGTGGGAGTTGTGTTGGTGAAGCAGGACTTAGATCAAGACTGTACTGTTCCTTGAGACAATCTCTTGGCATTTAAAAGAAAGAAGTGACTAGAAAGACAGGAGGAGCTTAGAACCACCAAGAAAGCAGCTGGGAACAGAGCACATCTTTTGGACCTGGGGTCTCTGTACCAGAGAAGCTCCTAGACCAGGGGAAGATTAAAGACAAGGACGTTTCTTGAGAGCCAACAGAGACCGCAAGTCTTCCCCTGGAGCCGATGCCCTGATTTTGGACTTTTTAGCCTGCTTTACTGTGAGAAACTGAACTTCTCCTTGTGAAAGCCATTCACTTGTGGCATTTTCTGTTACAGCAGCACCACACAGAGCATTCTAGCTATACTTCTTGTGAGACAGATTTACTCGTTCTTCTGGCAGTCTATAGAACGCCATCAAGGTTCTTTGCCAAAACCTTTGAAATCTTCTTTATCATTTTGTTCTCTACTTTTAGCTATTCTTTGTTCAACAGCATTTTCCAGAGTCTTTTCTGACACCCATTTGGGTCTCTTCTTTCTTTCCTGTGTTCTCAATGACCTCTTGCTTTCTTCATGTGTGATGTCCTTGATGCTATTCAGCTTGTCTGGATTTTGGTCATTAGCTTTCGAAGGATCAAATCTGTTCTTGAGATGGTCTCTAAATTCAGGTGAGATACACTTATTCATATGTTGGCTTCCATAGGACTTGTTCTAATTTTCTTTAGCTTTAACCTGAATTTGCACACAAGCAATCGATAATCTGTTCTGCAACTGGTCCCAGCATTGTTTTGATGGATGATATTGAGTTTTCCCATTATCTCTTTCTGCAGATGTAGTCAGCTGGATTCCTGTGTATTCCACTGTGTGATGCCATATGTACAGCTGTTATATTGCTGGAGATGGGTATTTGCAATGGAGAAGTCTTAGGTCTTGAAAAATTCCATCATGTGATTTCCAGTGTCATTTCTATCACTAAAGTCATTTTCCAACCAGTGTTCCCTTTCTTTGTTTGCAGCTTTTGCATTCCAATCACCAGTAATTACCTATGCACCCTGATTGCATACTGGACCAGTTTCAGAAGCTGATATAAATCTTTAATGTCTTTCCCTTGGACTTAACAGTTAGTGTATAAATTTGAGTAAAATTCATACTAACTGGTCTTCCTTATAGGCATGTGGATGTTATACTTCAGGACAGATCTTGAAATGTCCCTTTTGATAACGAATGCCATGACATTCCTCAATCTGTCAACCCCAGAATAGGAGACCATACTACTGTCTGATTCAAAATGGCCATTATTGGTCCATTTCAGCTCACTGATATCTAGGATCATGATGTTTTACACTTCATTTCTGATGATTTCTAACTTTTCCAGATTCATACTTTGTATGCTTGATGTTCCATTATTAATGAATGTTTGCTGTTGTTTCTTCTATTTTAAGTCATGTCACATCCACAAAGATCCTGAGTGCTTAACTCTGTCCAAGTCATTAAGGCTCACTCTACTTTGAGGAGGTAGCTCTTTTCTCAGCTGCATTTTAAGTGCCTTCTAACCTGAAGGACTCACCTTCTGGTACTACATCTGACAAAGTTCTGCTCTTGCTCATAAGGTTTCCACTGGCTAATTTTTTTCAGAAAAAGACGGGCAGGTCCTTCTTTCTCATCTTAGTTTGGAAGCTCAAATGAAGCCTGTCCACCATGGGTGACCCTGCTAGCATTTGAAATATCAGTGGCATGGCTTCCAGCATCACAGCAACATGAAACACATCACGGTATAACAATCTGACACATATAACAATCATACACATGTAATTAAGAATACAGCTTCAAAATATATGATGTCAAACTGATAAAAAGACAAGGGAAATAGTCAAATCCAGAATTCTAGTTGGTGATTTTGATACTTCTATGGATAACAGAAAGAACAAGTAGAAGACAAAATGAGGAAGAATATACAAGAATTGAGCACTATCAACCACCTTGACTTCTCTGATATTTATAGAACATTCTACCCAACAGTAGCAGAATATACATTGTTTGCATGTGTATTGAGTGTCACATAGAACATTCAATAAGACACCTCACACACTGGGCCATGAAACAAACATTTGCAAATTTTTATGAAACCATACACAGTATACGCTCTAACTGTAACAAAATTAAATTAGAAAGCAGTAACAGAAAAAAATCTGGAAAATCTCTATATATCTCTATATATATCAAAAATCTCTATATCTATCAAAAAATTTCTGAACACCACATAAGTCAAACTCATGAGAGAAATTAGAAAACGTTTTAATAAAATGAAAATAACACATTAAAAATCAGTAAGAAGCAGCTACTACAGTGCTTAGGGGGAAACTGATAGCATTATGTGCTTATATTAAAACAAGAAACTCTCCAATCAATAATCTAACATTTCACCTATCTAAAAACCTAAAAAAGAGAAATTTAAACACTGAAAAAGTAAAAGTAAATAATATAGAGCATAAAGCATAACAACTGAAAGCAAAAACAGTAAAGAAAGTCAATAAAGTTAAAAGCTGATATTTTGAAAAGATAAAATTGGTAAACCTACAGCCAATCCATCCAAGAAAAACAGTGAAAGGACACAATTCACCAACATTAGGAATTAAGAAAGCAACACCATGACAGATCCTCCAGACACTGAAAATATAATATGGAATAGTACTGGAACATTATATGTAATTTTTGCTCAAAAATCTGCCCACTTAAATTGACCAATTCTTGAAAGGCACAAGCTTCCAAAAGCTCCTTGAAGAAGAAACAGATAATCTCAAAAAGATACAAGGAAGTTACCTTATTATATTTTTGATCTGTAGTAAGATACCACTTTCCAAGGTAATGTTCAAAGCATTTGTTAGGTACTGATTAAACTCCTCAAAGAACATTTCATTTCCTTCTTCATACTTTCCATAGTTCTTCGAGAACTCCTTCTGGATGCAGTGATTGGTCAAATGGCAGGTCTTGTCCTGGAAATTATCCACATGGTATGGTTCTGAAGCGGTCCGAAGCACCCCCTCCTTATAGAGGTAGATGTTATACTGGTGGTCCACTAGGACCCAGCTCCTGCAAGTCAACAAAAACACTGTTTTACTGATATCAGTTTCACCACAGTATACGTATCAATTCCCACATCCTGACCTTTTTCCTACAGACAGGAGGAGTAGGGAAGGGGGTAAATTCTAAGATTATATGTGGCCAACTGTAACAGTTAATGAAGTTAGTGGGTCATGACTACAATGAGGGAAACATTTCTCCATAAGTGACAAGGTGACATGGATCCATTCAAAAAATATAACACCTTGAACAGGTTCGAATAGACTGACTTTGAATGTTAACCTTGTGAGTCGGACACAACTTAACGACAGCGGGTTTATTTTTTTTTAGTTTTCATAAGGCCTACGTTTGCAATATTTGCTCTTTTAATTATCTTAAGAGGAAGATAGTTAAAGTGTCTCAGTCTGGAGTTAGCATGATATTCAGGAAGCAATAAGCCATGATGAAAGTATCAATGACAGAAACAGTCCTCAGTACCGTGACAGCAAGGTCAAGGGAAAGTACCACATGATCTCTTTGTCCACTGTCAAGCTCTTTGCTCAGAAAGTTAAAATTCAAGTATCTAATTCCATACATGGTGCTGTGTTCATGAAATCCATAAAAAATGAGGCACAAATAATAAAATGAGGACACATCCTTTGGTAGAGTCACATGATCTGCTGTATTTGAATTATGTGTTCTAGGTACATCTTGCATCTTCTTCCACAACCACCCCCACACATTTATACCCTCTGTAGAACTACAAATCATTTTAGTGAAAGGAAATATAAAAAAAGTCTATGATCTCACTAATGCTTTCTAGAAAGAAAAGCTATTGAACGAAAATAAAATATCAGGTATAGAAGCTCAGTTTCATTTAGTGAGGCTTCCTTTTGGTAACACAGTAAACACAGTCAAATATTTCACTCCCTCCTCACTATACACTGTATCACTTTTCCAGATTCATAACAAGAGATGAAGACACTGATACATTACCGAATGTCAAATTTGCGATGACCTGGCTCAAGAAGCAGAGGATGCTCAAGATATTTCTGGATGACATGCACCTGGCCCTGGTTGTCTATGAAATCCAGAAGCTCTGTGGCCTCTGAGGAGATGAGGATGCCTTCACCTAATAGAGCAAAATCAAAACAGAAACTAGACCGGTTCATCCCAAGAGGAAAAGCTCTCTACAAAGTCAGGAAGGAAATAACGACAGCAGGTAACACCCACAGAATGTTGTCTACTGGCGTGCTCACTCTCTTCTTTCTCTTTCCTTCCTCCTGTTCAATCCTTCACACTCCCCTCTTTCTCCACGAGAGTATCTAGGGTTATCCCAATAACTCTTTACATAGGACTGTACATGAAAATCCAGTTTTACAGATATGCAAGGTGTCTAAGCACCCTAAATAACATGCTACTCTATAACCGGTTATTGTGACGTTACTTTCACAATGAAGAGTAACACAATGCATATGACTCACCAACCTACTTCTAAGACTACATGTTATAGAAATACCAAGAAGGTCAAGGCCTAAAGACAAATTTACAATTATATTCTCTGCATAACTGTGTAACAGGAAAAAAAAACAAAAACCAGATTCTATCAATATTAAATAAATGGTATGTTTTAACAGATACAAGACTTACAAATATTTTCCACCCTTCTAAATAGTTCCTCTAATGGAAAGATTCCTAGTGTTGCCCTTTTAAAGCCACACCTATCTCTCTTCCCACAGCTGCCCCCTTGGCTTCTGGCAAACACTAAGCTGTTCTCCATTTCTAGAATTCTATCTTATGTAAATCAAATCACACAGTAGGTGATATTTGCAATTAGCATTTTTTACTCAGCACAATTCCCTGGAAATTGTTCAAGTTGTATTTATACACTGTTCATTCTTTTATATTGTTGAGTAGTGTTTCATGGTATCAATTAACCACAGTTTGGTTAATTGCTTACCCATGTTCTCTAGAGAAGAAAACCCATCAGCATATAAAGATACGTGTACATATATGGAAACCCTGGTGGCCTAGTGGTTAAGTGCTAAGGCAGCTAATCAAAAGGCTGGCAGTTCAAACCCACCAGGTGCTCCTTGGAAACTCTACTGGGAAGTGCTACTCTGTCCTACAGGGTTGCTATGAGTCAGAATCAACTCGATGATAATGCGAGAGAGACATCAAGGAAATGGCTCAGGCAAATGTAGAAGATCTAATGTCACAAGTTAATGGATCAAGAAAGAAGCTTCTCCTGATTCACAGTTACCAAAAAACCCACTGCCATCAAGTTGATGCTGACTCACAGTGATCCTCTAAATCAGAGCAGAACTACCCCATAGAGTTTCCAAGGCGAGTCTGGCAGATGTGAGCTGCTGAGCTTTGGGTTAGCAGATGTAGCACTTAACTACTATGCAACCAGGGTTTCCCACACAGTTATAGGAGCTGTTAAACCCAAGATGAGAAAGACAGACAGCAAGCCCGTTATGGAACATACAGATATTGATATCCTAGGTATTAGTGAGCAGAAATGGACTGGTATTTACCATTGTGAATCAATCATACCGTCTGCTGTGCTCTGAGTGGAAGACCTACAAGGGACAAGTTAATCTGAACATTATTCAAATTTACACACCAACTACTGAGGCCAAAAATGAAGAAACTGAAGGTTGTTCCCAACTTCTACAGTCTGCAACTGATCCAACACATAATTAAGATGCACTGATAAGTCCTGATGACTGGATGTTAAAGGTGGAACAACAGAAGGACTGGCAGTTAGAAAATATGGCCTTGGTGATAGAAATGATGCTGGAGATTACATGATAAAATTTTGCAAGACCTATGACTTCTTTATTGCAAATGTCTATTTCAACAATTATGCAAGCTGACCTCACCAGATGGAATACATAGGAATTAAACTGACTGTTATCTGTGGAAAGAGATGATGGAAAAGCTCTATGTCATCAGTGAGAACAATTCCCAGGGCTAATGATGGAATAGAGCATCAATTCCTTATATGCAAGCTCAAGGCAAAGCTGAAGAAAATGAAAGCAGTCCATGAGTACCAAAATATAATCTTCAGGACATCCCACCTAAATTTAGAGACTATCTCAAGAATGGACCTGATGCACTGAACACCAAGGACCGAAAACCAGACGAGTTGTAGAATGAGACCAAGGATATGAAACACAACAAAAGCAAGAGGTCGTTAAAAACAGAAGAAAGAAAGAAAAGATTCAAACGAATGCCAGAAGAGACCCTGGAACTTGCTCTAGAAGGTAGAGTAGCTAAAGTAAAAGGCAGAAATGATGAAGAATAAGAACTGAACAGAAGATCGCAAAGGGCAGTTCAAGACGACAAAGCAGAGTATTGTAATGAAATGTGCCAAGGCCTGGAGTTAGAAAGCCAAAAGAGAAGAACACACTTGCCATTTCTCAAGCTTAAAGAAGTACAGGAACAAGTTGCAATACTGAAGGATCCTCTGGTCTGAATACTGAACAGCGCATGAAGCATCAAAAGAAAGTCAAAGGAATATACAGAGACACTGCACCAAAAAGAACTGCTGAGACTCAGTCATTTCAGGAGGCAGCATACGACCAAGAAGCAAAGGTACTGAAGGAAGCAGTCCAAGCCGCGCTGAAGACACTGGTGGAAAACCAGAACGCAGGACACGACAGAAGAGCAACTGTGATGCTTCAACCAACAAATGCAGCACCAGAAGTGCTCGCTCATCTACGCCATGAAATTTGTCAAATCAAAACAACAACAAGATACCCTCTCACTCCTACAAGGTTGGCCATGATTCAGAAAATGCAAAACAACAAATGCTGGAGAGGCTGTGGAGAAATCGGAACTCTCCTACCCTGCTGGTGGGATTGCAAAATGGTGTAACCTCTCTGAAAAGCAATCTAGCGCTTCTTTAAAAAGCTGGTAATAGATATACCATTTGACCCAGTATTCCACTGCTTGAATATATCCTACAGAAGCAAGCACATTCACACAAACAGATACATGCACACGAATGCTTATTGCAACACAGTCCACAATAGTGAAAAGATGCAATCAACCCAGATGCCCAACAGCAGAGGAATGGATAGGTAAACTGTGGTGTATATACTCAATGGAACTCTATGCAATGATAAAGAACTATGATGATTTTAGGAAGCATCTCATAACCTGGTTTCAACTGGAGGACATTATGTTGAATGAAAGTAGTCAGGGGCAAAAGGACAAATATTGTATGAGACCTCTACAGTAAGAACTTAAAAACAGACTCATGTATAGAAAAAAAGACTCTTCGCTGCAAGGGTAGGGAGGGAGGTGGGGGTGGGGTATAGATTAGAAAGCTGACAGAAATTTGGTTAGGTGAAATCAGTGGCAGCACACACTAGAAAGAAGATCAATTTTAACTGGACTTCAGCATAACCTGATTACTCCTCCCATCTTAACCCAATATTGCAAGGACAGAGCAGCAGGGGCAGGGGTCCGGGGACCATACTCTCAGGGGACATCAAGGCCAACTGGCATAACCAGTGTTTTGCTAAGAGAGTCTTTTGCAGCCTACATTGGTGAGTGGCATCTGGGGTCTTAAAAGCTGCCAAGCTGCCATCTGAGGTACACCAAATGGTCCCAACTCAGCAGGAACAGATGATCACCAAGGACCAAAAATACATGGGGGAAAGAGAACCCAGAAGACAAAGAGAACCACATGAGTGGGTGACTACATCAACATGTGACCAGATGGTGCCTGGCCACCACCAGTAATAGCCGTGATGGGGCTCAGAAAGTTGAGTCTCACCGTCAACACAAGAATAAAAAGGGATACACCCTTTTTACACTCTACTAAAAGACTGCAATTGATGGTCCCCAGGCCTCGGGGTTCCCCGGGGAGCGGGGCCCCTGGTCCTGATGCTGCTCCTGTCCATACATCATAATGGAGGTCAATTCTTCGGACAGGAATAGATTGGACTTGGCGACAGAGTGACCATATCATGTGTGCAATTTGTGGTTTCATGCATCTATAGGATGTCATCCTGCTGACCTCTTACTGGAGGCAGGGGAGAAGGTGGAGAGGAGAGGACACGAGATTGTTAGGAAGATATGACATGTACAGAACAGAGAGAAGGAGTGTGCTGTCACCAGGCAAGGAGAGCAGTGGGAGCTGCACACAGGTGGGCATGCAAATTTATATGGGATTGTACATTTTTGCTCAATCATAATAAAAAAAAAGAAATCTGGAAGGCAGCTACCTGGCCAACTGACTGGAAAAGATCTTAATTATACTCCTTCCAAAGAAAAGTGATCCAAGAGAATGCAGAAATCATTGAGCAGTATCATTAATATCACACACAAGCAAAATTTTGCTGAAGATCATTCAAAAGTGGTTGCAACACTACACTGACAAGGAACCACTAGAAGTTCAAGCAGGATTCAGAAGACAACAGGAAACAAGGGATACCACTGCTGATCGTAGCTGGATCACGGCTGAACGCAGAGAATGCCTGAAAGATGTTTACCTGTGCTTCATCGACTAGCAAAGGCATTAGAATATGTAGATCATCACAAATTACGGATAACACTGTGAAGAATGGGAATTCCAGAACACTAGATTGTGCTTGGTCTAACCTGTATGTAGACCAAGAGGCAGTCATCTGAATAGACCAAGGAGATAACGCCTGGTTTAAAGCTAAGAAAGGTGTGTGCCAGACTTGTATAGTATACTATCAACATACTTCCTCAATCTGTGTGCTGAGCAAATACTCTGAGAAGCTGGACTATACGAAGAAGGTGGCATCAGGAGTGGAGGAAGAGTCATTAAAAATCACAACATGCGGATGACACAGCCTTGCTTCCTAAAAGTGACAGATGAAGCTCAAAGCCTTCAGTATGGATTACACCACAATATAAAGAAACAGAATGCTCAAAACTGAACCAATAAAGAATACTGGGATAAACAGAGAAAAGATTGAAGTTGCCAAGGATTTCATTTTACTTGGTTTCATGATCAACAAGTAGCGGCAGCTGAGAAATCACATGATACAACTGCACTGGGCAAATCTGCTGCAAAAGACCTCTTTAAAGTTTAAAAAGCAAAGATTTCACTTTAGTGACTACGGTATGCTTGACCCCAGTCATGCTCTTTGCAATTGCCTCATACACAAATGAAAAACGGACAGTGAAAAAGGAAGTGATGCGGTTCAGTTGAATACTGAACATACCACAGGCTGCCAGAAGAATGAAGCAGTCCGTCTTAGAAGAAATACATCTGGGATGCTCCTCTGAAGCGAGGATAGCAAACCTTCATCTTGCTTCCTTTGTGCATGTTATCAGAAAAGACAAATCACTAGGAAAGGACTGGTGAGTAGAATGTCGGTGAAAATGAGGGAAACTCAGTGCGGCAGACTCACAAAACATCTGCAACAATGGGCTCCACTTATCAAAGAACATGGAGATGGCGCAAGATCAGGCAATGTCATGTTCTGTTAAGACATCAAGGTCATCACGAGTCAGAATCAACGCAATGGCAACTAACACCAACAATTCCCTCTTCCAAAGTCCCCATTTATCATGAGAACCAAACTAGAGGGCAGCACTTGAGAAAAGGTCCCAAGAGGGGACAGAAGAATAGGTGAGCATCTGGCTCATGGTAAGAGTCCCATTTCCCACTTTTAGAAGCACCACTGTCCCGTCTTATGGTGGGTGGAAAAGAAAGTGAGGCCCACTAGACCAGGGATAGAAATGAACGCCAATGGGCTGGTGATCTTCCAAGCAACAAAAGAAAAGTCAATGCAAAATCGAAAGACTTTACAAAGAGCATATGACGGTAATTACAAAACTAGACTGAGTTTATGTGTTCGTTACATTGAGAATTGTGTATATTTTAATTCTGAGTTAATATAAATCTTAAACCTTCTCTGCATTCATTCACTGCACCATTACCGGGTATCTATAAACCAAAACCCATCACTAGTGACCCTTTAGGACAGAGAACTGACCCATAGATTATCTCAGGAGCACCTGGTAAATTTGACCTCTAGGTTAGCAGTTGTAGCACTTAACCACTATGCCCTACAGAGGGTGCGATATGGAGATGAAGACGACATAGAATCTGTGTTTATATGAAGCTTACATTCTGATGTGGAGACGGACAGATAATCAAGTACGTAACACAGTGACAGGAAGCAAAAATAAAGCAGGTAAAAGGACAGACTCGAGCAATGGGCACTGAGACTGTTTTAAATGTGAAAAGCCTCCTCTGACAAGGCAACATCTCAGGTGACAGAAATAGAAACAATTCACGCGAGCCCATTCCGTATACAGAGGAGACACATTTGAGGCATCAGAGAGAGAGTGAGGCAGACTTGTGGCAACAGCAGAATGATCAAGGCCAAGAATAGAAGGGACTGAAATCAGAGATGGGGGCAACATCCAGTGGTTCAGAGCACCAGCAGGAATCTGGAATTTACTCCAATCACACCAAGAAGTCCGCTGGTTAAGTGGTAACTGGGAGGTACAGGACCATGACTGGAAAACACTGTTTTCTGGCTGATTGGAGAACCACTGTCAAGGAGATGGTGAAGAGGCAGTGCAATTACAGACTGGAGACAACGGCAACTCGGAGATGGGGACCGGGGGTGGTGGTGGGATGGGGAGCCGTGAAAATGGCAAGGAAAGTCTAGCTAGAATGCATTTTGAAGGTAGAGTTGGCAAAGCTTGCTGATGCGTTATGTATTGATTGTAATAAAAGAGCAATTTGGTAGAACTTCTGGGACTTGGGCTCCCGAGATGGGTGACTAATGGGATCACTGACTAAGCAGGAAAGACTGGAAGAGGAGGAGGTGGGGTGGGTCGAGTTGGGAAGGAAGTGAAAAGTTCTGTGTTAGAACTGTTAAGTCTGAAATGCCTTTAGAGATGTCAAGGATGAAGCTGGGTTCAAGTGGAAGGATCTGGACCGAAAATAGACAATCATAAGTCTTCAGTAGACTGATGGGTATTCAAAACTAAGCAATCCAGGACAGTCTCTACCCTTGAGGATTCTAATTGGAATAGGGTCACTCATAAACTCTGATGAGGGGTTTGAACAAACTGCAGTGGAACCTACAGGGAAGGGAGAAGGGGACAGCGGTGCCAACTCACCTTTGGCACCAGCTGATGACTTTGCAATCCAGACGTTGCCTTCTCCACTCTCTTTCTTTTTGTCATAGGAGGCCAGGAAGAATTTTCTTTCATCTGTCCTTGAGCTATTGATAGGTGGGTGGATTCCATTCTGCGCTGGAGGAACTATGGTCTTGAGATTAGTTGGATATATGACATAGGACTCGGGGAACCACGTGCAGGATTCAGACAGCTCCGGGCATGTTTTAATTAACCTGGCGGATGACAGAAGGTCAGTTTCCACTTTTCTTGTAATCTGTCTAGAATGAACTCTATTCAGAAAGGCTGGTGCTTTCCCCCATAACTCTGTAAGGAGTCAGAGGTGGCCCAGGGCCAGATGGCCTGAGATAATCTTCTACGGCCAGTAGTTTTCTCCTGAGCTCCCTGAGGAGATCCGTAAGGCACTAGAGGACAGTGATCAGTTGTTACATGCAACCTTAAAGGCATGTGCCAGTTAATTCAAGAGGTCACTTAATGCCCAGAACTTGAACTCCTTTCAAAATGCATGTTTCAAGGAAACTTTAATCCTGAACCAATATTTTTTCAATAAATATGACAGAACCAGATCCACACTAAAAGGGAAACTGAGGAAAATAATCGGATAACAAGCAAAGACGCTATCTTAACACCAACTTTCTAAGAAGGTAAGGCTATTTAGGAATCTGAATTATCTAAAGTCTTAATTTAGTGCTTCTTTTCTTTCCTTTAGCTCATCCTGGTTTCAGGGACGAAGAAACTTTCCTAGAGGACACAAGATGCCAGGGGTCATAATCAAACATGCCCTCTCTTCCCAGAAGAATGTAACATAGTGGAAGAAACAGTTAAGTCTGGAGCAAGGCACTCAACAAACATAAAAACTCATGCTTATCAAGGGCTTCCCACTATAGCTACTGTATTTTAACACAAATAACTCTGTCTTTCACATTTGTTTGCCGGCTACCCCCTACCCAGGTATTTTTATAAGCATGCTATGCTAGTTTTTTTACAGCAATGTGTAAAAAAAAAAAAATTGGCATGGTAGTGGCCTATGAAAACACCTCTAGGTCAGGGGGATAGTACAGCCACTAAACAAACAGATGTGCCTAAAAATATGGTACTCTCTAGTCACACCCATAGAGCAGGTGGCACTAGCATCATATTTCACAAATTCAGATGTGGGTCACAGAGAATTTAAGCCAAGTTCCCGAAGTCACAAATGTAGTCAATAATTCAAGCTCAGATCATCTAAGTCCTACCTCTGTACTGACTCCTGCCCTGCAGAAATCAAAGAGGCACGGAGGACCCTGTCCCAGACATGCTCAGGCCTTCGCCCAGCTGCTCATGTGAAGCCTGGCTGGCTCATGACTCACCAGGCCTTCGCCTAGCTGCTCATGTGAAGCCTGGCTGGCTCATGACTCACCTGCAAAACCCAGTCTACGAACCAGTGACAGAAATAATGAAAAAAAACAAAGCAACTTAGAGACAAAAAAGTAGCTCTGTTCAGCTTAAGGACAACAGAGTTTGAAAGTTACTTGAACCCAAAGAAACAACAACAACATAAAAATGCTGATTTCTCACTCACTGCCAAGTTAAACTCTGTATCTGCACTGTCCCATATGGCAGCCACTGGCGACATGTGGTTACTGAGCACTTGAAATATAGCTAATGCAAACAAAAGATGAAATTTTAAATTTCATTTGATTTAAATTTCAAAACCAAAGCAGTCTAATTTTACCGTCCTGACAGGAGGACATTTCTGTACTATGCATAGGTTAATAATACTGCCATATTACAGTGTGTGTCCTGAAGGCCTGCTTGATGCAAATATCACACATAAACACACTGCTGATCATATTACAGATAATGGACTGATTCAGTTTAAAAGAATTTTTTTTTTTCCTATGCACTGGAGAACTGTCCCCTTATAGGGTTTCCAAGGAGCGCCCGGTGGATTTGAACTGTCAACCTTCCAGCTGGCAGCTGCAGCATTTACTCAATCATGCCACTAGGGTTCCCTGTTGTAACATTATTATGCAGCCAGCACAAGTTACAGTGATAGTTATATAAATCAAAATTGGTAACACAAAGTGAAATAGTATTTTTACAGTTAAAAAATTAGTATGGACAAATTCTTAAATTTAAAATGAAAGCATACAACTGACACAGGATCCCGAGAAGATGCAGAAGTTGGCACTACAACCAGAACAGGGAGGGAAAAGAAAAAAAGACTGGAAGAAAAATGTCACAAAGCTCACAGGAAAAGGCGACTGCAATTTGCTGTGGCAGAACAAAAGGGAAAAGTGATTTGTTTGTTGTGTAAAAGACATCTGCCACAAATGCGTGGTGAATTTAATAAGTAGTTTCTTTTGAGCTATCAAAAAAGGAACTGACCACAAATGGCAATGAAGGACAACTCTCTGGACAGCAATGGCTTGGACTTGGCGATGCAGAGTGACCATATTTTGTGGGCACTTTATGGTTCTATGCATCTACAGGATGCCGTCCAGCTGACCTCATACTGGAGGAAGGGGAGTGGGTGGAAAGGAGGGGATAGAAGACTGTTGGGAGGACAGGACACGTACGGAGCAGAGAGGAAGAGTGTGCTGTGATCGGGCAGGGAGAGCAGTGGGAGATGCATATAGGTGAGCGTGTGAATTTATGTGGGAATATACATTTTCATTCAATCATAATAAAAAAAAGATGAAAAACAGAAAACAAAAAGGAACTGATAAAACTAGTAGCTTAAAATGAGAATTAAAATTTCCCTCAGCAGTGTTTTAAAACAAATTTTTAGCGGGATCTGAACTTGTAACTTCAGTCAGCTACAAAATGGCTTGGATTCTTGCAGGAAGGTGAAGTCATTTTAGATGGAGAGATAGTGAGAGAAATTTGAGATGGAGAGATAGTGAGAGAAATTTTGAGAAAAAGACTTAAAAAAGGTATTTCACAAAAACGTAAAAGAGCTTAAACAAAGTCACAAATGCCCGAGTATCGACTTCCTAGCAATATCAAAGTTGATTCAAAACTTGAATATTGCAAATACTTTGTTTAGATGAGTCATGACATAAGCAATGCTGCCCAATACTTTAGCTATATTTTCTATCAAAGGATTTTCAAACATATGAAGTAATGTCAAACCAGTCTTTAAAAAAAGAAAGAATCAAACTCATGGTACAGATATTTTAAAAATCTTTTTACCAGCCAAAAAGAATTTCATCTTCATATAAAAAAATAGTTTTTATCCAAGTGGAGAAGAAAAGCAAGTGCTTCAGCTAAGTTAGCTTAAAAATGTAAATTCACTGCGATTTTTAGGAGACTGATGTTTCCATTTATTCTACTGTGTGCTTACATTTTAGAAACACTTGAATTCAATTTTTTAACCCTGATCTATAAAAAGGGTCATGGATACCACTGTTAAAACGGCTCAGTACACACTTGTGAACGCTACAGTAATTCGCCAGTTCATGGAATTGCTGAAAGAAACAGAAGACAGAGACAGGAATGACGCTGTGTTCTTTGCCAGCAATCATCAACTCCTAGAAGAGCCATACAAAGATATACTGTATTGTGAACTCCAATTCAGATTTCTTTGACATAAAAAGGATGCCTGCCAAATCATTATTTTCATTCAGTAATTCATTATTTCATTTAATGATCAAAGATGGAAAACAGCAGCGTGCCTCAGTGTTTTCTTAACTAGGGAGTCTGACAACTAAGTCTGCAAACTTAATTGTTCTAAGTGCTACCTACCTCATTCCTGAATATCACTAGGGTCATTTTTGAAGTACTCTTTTGCAGAAGCTGTGCACTGACCAACACCAGTGCCCAGTCTACCCTTCACAGCAATTTTGGAACTCCTTCTAGAATGGTCATTGCACACAGTGGCACAGTGGCAGGTTCATGAACTTAACTATATAGTTGTCTGTGAGGGAGTTTTTACCAGTAACCAAATAACTATATTGGAACACCCTCCCTACTCACCTGATCTGGTCCTCAGCGACTTTTTTCTTTGCCTGTAGACAAAGGAAATTTTGAAAGGAAGACATTTTGAGGACATTAAGGGTAATCCAACACCAGCTCTGATGCCATTCCAGAGAAAAAGTTCCAAAATTGCTTTGAAGAGTAGACTAGGCATGGTGTCAGTATATAGCTTCCGAAGGTGAGCACTTCAAAGGTGACCATAGTGATATTCAGCAATGAGGTATGTAGCACTTTTTCTAGGATGAGTTTGTGAACTTAACTGGCAGATCTCATATATCACACTGTACACGAATGAAATAAATTTAAAGCTCCAAGCAAGGGAAAACTTTATTGGTGACTTAGATAAGTACAAGAATTTATGTTGCAATTTTATAATATAAACCCATAATGACTTTACGCATTTTTGAAACATGACTCAGTGTGAAGATGGTAGTTATAACAGCATTTGGCTGACTCACTGCAAAAAATAAAGAAAAATTTTCAGAAAGATTTGTTGATACTGATAAAAGTCAGATTTGCCTTTAAATATTGCTCCAAATTTGCTAATACTAAGTTGACACAGGTATCCACTGAATTAATGTAACTTTGACAGAGATAGTTTGAAAACAACTAAGCTTTTGCTTCAAAGTCAAATCAATTCTTCTAAAAATGGTGAGCTCGCGTTGTCAACGTGGATGTGAGCGCTATGGAAAATGACTTTTTGGTATTTTATTTAGTTACTGAAAAACTGAGAATAAATTGGATATGTAAATATGCTTTTTCAACCATAAATTTTATGAAATCTAAATACAGATCAAGTTATTGTCGAGGAAAATGTAGTGTCTAAATTAAGATGTATTGCAAATATTAAAAATGCAATATATTTTGAAGACTCAAATAAGTAAAATCTCATTATTCTATGTATTTAAAATTATTTTTGTTGTTGCTGAGAATACATATAGCAGAACATACTCTAATTCAACACTTTCTACATGAACAATTCAATGACACCGGTTACATTCCCCAAGTTGTGTGACCACTGTCATCCTTTTCCAAATTGCTTCTCTCACATTAACATAAACTCGCTGCTCCTAAGTTTCCTATTTAAACTTTTGAGCTGTTTACTGTCACTCTGTTCCCATAGAGATAGTTCTTAACAGAGTATAATACTCAAGGCAAACACTGTCAACCAGTAAAGTTCAGCTACTGTCTGGTTTTAAGAAGACTTCAGGGGATATTTTTGGCTTAAGGACTAAAGATGACCTCAGGGCAATAGTTTCAAGGCTTTACCCAGCCTCCGTGGCCCCACAAAATCAGGTTTCCATGGGAATAGGAATTGCTGTTCCGCATTTTCTTCCTTTTGATCAGGAAGTTGTTTCTTATATTGATTACATATCAAAATGATAAAGACTGGATTTACTGGGTTAAATGAAATACATTATTAAAAATAAACCTAACTGCTTCTTTGCACTTTTTATAATGGGGCTGCTGGGAATCAAATTGACAGCAACTGAAAATAAACTGGGGAATTTAAAATGCTACGTATGGGCAGCTATTCCTGCAGGACATTGCTGCTCCATAGGATGACCTTTTGGACACTACCTGGTCTGCAGGAAGCCCTCTGTATTTGTTCCATCTCCTTGTAAGACCACTTGGGAAGCAATTCCAAAGAGACTGAGTCACTACGCTGACAGAGAAGAAGCACTCACAAGAGAAAAGGAGGTCTCCAACCTGGATCAGGAGAAGTAAAGCCCTTCAGGGCCCCAAGACTAGGGCTCTGGGGCCTTGATGAATTTCTGGAACTCCCTAAAGTGATACGAGGAAGCTGCCAGCTGTACAGCTTCACTGAGGCTCTGGGAATCCCCCGGAGGGATACCCAGCACTCTGCCTCTGGATCCCCCTTGTACAAACAAGAACCATCCTGACCTAGCACTAGCTTCCACGGTCATGGGCAACACGGCTGTCCTCTCTGAGCCACCACTCTGTCCTACTAAAATGAGAGATGTTATATTTTTAACCCTTGGGAGTCCTTTCAAGTCATACAAATTACGGACACCAGATAAAATGACAAAGCAAAACATGGAATTACTACAGCCCCTTGGAAAATCCTTGAGATAGCCAGGGAAGCCTATGAGAATGATAACACGCTTCATCTGCATAAACTATGTCACTTTTTGCAAAGTGCCATGACACATCATGCCACATAACACATAGGGACCAAGAGAGGGTATTATCACCATCATGCCCATTTTACAGATGAGACAGTGAGATTCAGAGTGGCTAAGTATCCAAGGATCCAGAGGTCTGGATACCTACTCAGACCCAGCTGTGATTCCAGGACCTGTACTCACTCTGCCTCATCACAACTACTACACAGTCAAGTATGTAGAACATTATTGTCATTTTTTTTTTAAACCGTATCTTCTGCTTCCTACTTACATGAGGTCTGACAATTAAGTGTGTGAACTTACTTGTTCTCAGTGCTACATACCTCATTGCTGAATATCACTACATCACCTTTGAAGTACTCCCCTTGGGAAGCTATGTACTGACACCAGCACCCAGTCCATCCTCCAAAGCAATTTTGGAACTCTTTCTGGAATGGCCATTGTGCATGGTGGCATTGTGCCAAGTTCATGAACTTAACTGTCTAGTTGTCTCTGAGGGAGTTTTTACCCAGTAAGCAAATAACTCTATTGAAACACCCTCCCTACTCACCTGAGCCGGCCCCCAGTGACTTTTTTCCCCAGGAAGATAAACGAAATATTGAAAGGAAAACATCTGGATGACATTAAGGATGTAGTATGACAGCTTTGATGGTCATTCCAGAAAAAGAGTTCCAAAATTGCCCTGATGGGTAGACTAGGCACCGTGTTGGTACGTAGCTTGAAGGTGACCTTAGTAATATTCAGCAATGAGGTATGCTGCACTTTTTCTAGGGTGAGTTTGCAATCTTGTCGTACCTCATATATGCAAAATTCTACCTTTAGAGAAAAAACTCATAGTAGGAAAAAGACTGAATAAACATTTTATACAAATTTCTACAAGAGTCATCTGGATAAATAATCTGTTACTCCTGTCTTTCTACTTCTCCAGAGTCTGATGCAACAACTCTTGCATCCTCCTGCCTAATAATAATAATAATAATAATGATAATAATAATAATAAAGAACACTGCAGGGAGCCTCCCTCTCCTATAGGGTTAGCTGGTGAATCACAAAAACAGATCCTAGAAAGGAGTGGGGTGCACAAACTACTGGGGGCTTGTGGGTCTGAACTAAAACATGGAAACCTTCCTATGAACAGTTAACCTCCTCAAACACAGAGAGCCCAGAGAGAAATATTAACGGGAAAAGAATACTGGGCACTGTGTTACCTTACCTAAATGACCTTTTTAGCAACACCGACATCCAGAGCTACTATGGGAAGAATGCTTGAGACCTATTACAGCTCAGACTTTAGAGTCCATACCTGGTGCTTACCTACTGAAACGACAGCAGTTAAACAGTAGTGCCAATAGTAATAATGATATTAGGAAGAGCTTTCACTTAATGTGGTGTGAACTTTGAGACAGGCATTATACAACTACAGAAATGAGCTGAATTAATCCTCACAATAACTATTATTGTCCCCATTTTACAGACACGAAAACAAAGGCACAGAGTCAAACACCATCTACCAGGCCACTGTGCTGCATGATTCTGTGCTGCATGATTCTCACACATCACTGTACTCAACCCTCGCAACCACCTTAGGAGGGATCTACGGAGGTTTAAAGAGATGAGGAAATTTGTCCAAGGTAATAAAAGAAAGATCTAGAGTGAAAACCCCAATTGCTGACCCTAGATCTTGGTCCTTGTGTAACACTGGTTTCTTCTACCTTGTACGCTGCTACTGTTTGTGACATATAGTCATAACCCAACTGCGCAGACATGCGCCATACAGTGTATACTGTTTATACACTGCCTAGATCTCCTTTCTGAGAGGACCCCCTCACTGCTGTGGGAACTGGCTGTCCAGGGCTAAGTCACATTCTCTCCCAGAACCTGTGCTTTTCTGGAAATGCCCGGAAGCCTGTGTCCTTATGGCCAACGACTCATACTGGATTATGGAAGACTGGTTCCCTCGTTTCAAAATATGACAATTCTAAGGTGTCTGTTACAGACGGAATTGTGTTCCCCCCAAAATGTGTTTAAATCTGAATCTCTATGCCTGTAAATGTGATCCTGTTTGAAAACAGGGTTTTTCTTTTGTTAAAGTTAATGAGACAACAACAGAACAGGGTGGGACCAGAACCTAATCACTTCCGAGTTATAAAAAGAACAGAACAGAGAGTGGCCCATAGGCCTGATACCGCCCCTGATCACGGATCATTACTGAGGTCAACTCTTTGGATAGGAATGGGATGGACTCGGGGACACCGAGTGACCATATCTTGTGTGCACTTTATGGTTCCATGCATCTATAGGAGTCGTCCTACTGGCCTCTTACTAGAGGGGAAAGGAGAGGAGGGGACAGGAGACTGTTAAGAGAATATGACATGTATGGAACAGAAAGTAGGAGTGTGCTGTCATTGGGCAAGGAGAACAGAGGGAGCCACAGACAGGCAGACATGCAAATCTGAATTGTATTGTAAACCTTCACTCAATCACAATAAAAGAAAAAAGAAAAGAACAGGACAGAAGTGCAGAGTGGGAAAGACAGATGTCAAGGAATTCCAAGGACCACTGGCAGTCACTAGACAGCGGGAGAGAGACTCAGAGAAGGAAATGACATGGCCAAGACCCTCACTTGGACTTTCAGCCTCCTTTGTAAGGAAATCAATTTACATTTCAGTTCTTTAAAGGCAGCCACTTGTGGTACTTACGTTATAGCAGCACTTGGCAACTAAGACAGTGTCCTTGCTCTGGAGCTCCCGGGGGCAGGCTAAGGCAAGACTTCAACCAAAGGCCTCTCTTTGCTGGCTACTTTCCTTGCCTTGTCTTGCTGACAGGTTTCTCTCTTGTGCTCTTTCCCCTAATATGTCACTTATGTAAGAAATTCTGTTGCAGGCTCTGCTCCTAGGATGCCTGACCTACTAGACACACAGACTGTCTTTTTCAAGTAGTAGACGGCAAAGCTTTGGATTGCTATCAAAGTAGCTTACAGAAAGCTCCAGGATAGCTGTTTATTTTTAAAATACAAGTTAATTTTGCCCTTTAAAAATAATCCTCTATCTTTAAGTTTTTCAGCATGAAAAGTTAAAAACGATGATGTAGGAAACTGCAAAAGGAGGTCTTAAAGAGCACTTACTTGACTAAAGAAGCTTTACGACACAGTTTGTCAGCCCCTCTGTAGTAATTCACCAACTGCATCAGCCCAGGCTCATGACCTAGGAAGGAGAGAGGCGGCTCAGAAGGCAACAGGCAAGGTCGGCACCAGTGCGCAGCAGGACCAGCAGCAGTGTTGTGCCCTGGTGGTTTCATCCACTGTTTCAGGATTGGCTGCTAGAAATGGAACAATTTTGTCGTCCTGTCCCCATGCCTTCCCCTGCCTCCCATTTCTGTCACCATCCCACCAGCCATTTTTACCCTCTCCACAGTGGATAGTCTAACACCAACATCGTGTGTCTGCCAAAGACCACTGCTGCCTTTGTGGCTTCTTGTTGGGGCAGAGGGCATAAGAAATGTTTTCTGTTTTACCATTCTCTGATCCCTACCACACTCCACCCTTGGGGATATATGGATGAATAAATCTATCTATGGACTTGTGAGTGGTCTCTGTACAGTCATAAAAAGCCAAAGCCACTGCCGCTGAGTTGATTCTGACTTCTAATGACCCTATAGGTCAGAGCAGAACTGTCCCACAGAGTTTCCAACGAGCACCTGGTAGATTTGGACTGCTAACTTTTTGGTCAGCACTTAACCACTATGCTGCCAGGGTTTCCCTCAAAACCAAACCCATGGCCACTGAGATGACTCCAACTTACGGTGATCCTACAGGTCTGAGTAGAACTGCCCAAGAACACAAGCAAGGAGAAAATAAATATATTCCACTATAAGTAGAACTGCCCCACAAGGAGTACTGTGGATTTGAACTGCTGACCTCTTGTCTAGCAGACGTAGCACTCAACCACTACACCACCACGGTTTCCCTCTGCACAGCAGTACAGTAAGGCCTCTTGAAGAGAGCCACGCTTGCCACATCCCAGCCTTGTTTTCTACAGTGGTCACGGCTGGCAAGAGAACCATAGTGCTATTGTTCTCCAGAGTGTCTCCCTCTTCTCAAGCAAGCTTCCAGAAGAGCCACTAGCAGGTGAAGGAGAGCAGTGGAGATGTCACGCCCCACAAAAGCAGAATTCCCGAGAATTTTCTTCTCGGCATCCTCCTAGAGGGAAATTCATTTTGCCAGGTCTTATTACAAGCCCCATTCCTCTCTCAAACTACAGCAGAAAAGATACAAATAAACACAAAAGCCTCTGTTTTTAAGATGTTAGCAAAATGCATTGCTTTTCCAGTAACAAAACCCAACATATGACTAAACTAAGGAGTCTGAATTGCCGAAATCAAGAATAAGTCACATGAGAACATTTAAACTGAGGCATTAACTGGTTCTCACTCACACCCACCAGAGCGACCGGCCTTCCATAACACATTTTAAATGAAAGATAAATATCCCTAATGCTGCAGGCATACAGCTAGTTTGGTTATGAAACTTAACCATAAAAATCATTTACTTAATCATCAACTAGCCATGCATTACTTGTTTATGGCTCAGGCCCTGTACGTTTCTGCTCCTTATTCCTGGGGCTTAGCACCACAGTAATGCCAACAAACACCCCTAGTTTGGCCCTGGTGGGGCCATTCTTGTCTGTGTTTAATATGTGGATTCTACCAAACTTTTACAAGTCCAAATAGGAAGGTAAGGTCAGGATGGGCAGTGTACAGAGCAAGGAGAAAATAAGTATATTCCACTATAAGCAGATTTCTTCCTTTGTCGATGGAGACTGATCTCTCTGCTGAATGAAGGCCTCTTGAGAAGTATGTTTAATAAAAGGGAATCTCCAGGCCCTTTCCCCATATCTAGAGATTTCTAGGGGTCAAAATTAGCTTCTCCAAGGCATTACCATCATATATCATAAAAACTGCCAAGGTCCATTTTCCTCTCTGTAGTGTGAACTTGTATAACAATGAAAAGCTTTCCTTGGTACCATTCCCACCAAAAATTTCAGCCAGGTTATGCTACACCCCCACTTCTTGCCTCAATCCATTACAGTGTCATGCAGCTTCCATCGAAACTCACTGCAGCTGAGTCCTTCCAACTCACAGAGACCCTATAAGACAGAGAAGAACTGCCCTACAGAGTTTCCAAAGAGTGCTGGCCAGTGAATGTGCTCTGCCCATCTTTCGATTAGCTGATGAATGGTTAACCGCTGACCACAGGGCTCTGCTCTTTGATCTCCCACCCACTGCCACTGAGTCAATTCTAACTCATAGTGACCCTACAGGAGCAGAACTGCCCCACAGAGTTTCCAAGGAGGGCCTGGCAGATCTGAACCACCAACCTCTTGGTTAGCAGTCATAGCACTTAACTACTGTGCCACCAGGTTTTCCTGCTCTATGACACAGGGCCAGTCAATTCCAAATAGCTTGTATTCAATCTTAGCTCACTGAATCTTTCCAGCCTCTAACCACATCTATTCCTAAAAGCCCCCTCCTTTCTTGAGCTTAGAACTCTGCTCTTTGGGACTGCCTTCCAAAGCAGAAATGACTCTTTTTCAGTACTGATTTTCCCCTCTGAGAACTTGGCTCCCACCCTGCTTGAATTTTGGTGTGGAACACGGCTACTGAGAGTGAGGCTGCACTTCCTACATGACCGTGCAGCCAGGCGAAGTCAGGAGACTGTGCTCAGGTCTATAGGATGTGAGTGCATCCAGATAACTTCCGGATTACATCTTTCAATAACGGAAGTCCCTGATTCTTTTTTCTCCTGTGCCTGTCCGACAGACTGGCCATGTGGTCATGCCGGTACCAAGTCAGCTAACCCATGTCAATCAAGATTATTAACGCCCTTGGAGAGCTGGGAATTGGGAATGACGGGCAAAGTGAACCCAAACCAAAAACCAAACCCACTGCTGTTGAGTTGATTCTGACTCATAGCAGCCCTATAGGGCATCGGAGAACTGCCCCATAGAGTTTCCAAGAGTGCCTGGTGGATTCGAACTTCTGATCTTTCTGTTAGCATCAGGAGCATTTAATCACGAGGCCAGCAGGGTTTCCAAGTAAACCCAGTGTAAAATCTGCACTCCAAGCGAACAGGAAAAAACCAAACTCATTGCCAACGGGCAGATTTGGATTCACAGCGACCCTACAGGGCAGAACAGAACAGGATTAGCTGGTGGATTCGAATTGCCAACATTTCCATTAGCAGCTCTTAACCACTGCTCCACCGGGGCTGCAGCACTCAACGCCCAACTGCGAAAATATGCTGAAGCTGAGGAAAGCCAAAAACCAACACCCTTCCCTGTGCTACTAGGGTCACCTCTGAAGTGAGGGTCCCACAGTTCTCTTCCAAAACCCCTGACAGTTTATCTCAGTCTTGGGTAGCTGATTTCTCAGGGTTTTCAACACTGCTACTAGGTCCTACTCAAATCCCCAGTGCGGAAAAGCTGCGAACGACTCCAGTCATACCGGTCCCCAGCTCTGTCCTGTCCTGCGCTCAGTCCTGCCAATCTGCCGATTGGGGAGCATCGGTCCGATGGACCGGGGTACACGCGGCCTCGACTTGCCCGCCCCAAAGGCCAACGCCCCCCAGGATGCAGGGACTGGCCATTGTCAGGAGGCAGCCGAGGCCTCGGGTGGCCACACCGACGACTCTGGCCCCGAACCTGACTTAGGAGAAGGCATTAAAAATAAAAGATTTGGACCCTTGTGGCTCCGGTTTTGATGTGCTCGAGACACGAAGGGGAGAAAGATTTACGACCTTAAAAAAACAAAAGCGCTACTTCTAGCGGGCCGCGGGAGGAGTGGGAAGGCCGCCTCCGGGGCGGGGAGGCGGGCGCCAGGGAAGGGCTCACCCAGTCTCCCGAAGGGCAGACGGTTCCGCTCCCCCAGCATCAGGTTAAATCGCGGGTTGTCGCGCCGCAGCCTTTTCCAGTGACCGGTAGCGAGGAGCAGCCGGGAGACCTCGGCGTAGACGCTGCTGTTCTCGTCGCGCACCACGAAGGTGTACATGGCGAAGGGCCGCGCGCGCTGCGTCCCGGGCCTCCCGGGCTACCGCCGGAGGGACCAGCCGGCCGAGGCGGCGGCTCAGCGCGGAACCGACCCCGGCGCCCGCCGCGTCCCGGGCCCCGTCACCCTCCAGCCCTGTCGCGCTCCGCGGCGCTCTGCGCTTTCCGCCCGGGCGGCGCCGCGCCTGGGCCCTGCGCGTCCTCCGGCGCCACCGGCGCGGTCCGCACGCCGCGCCCACCTCCACGGCGGCCCCGCCTCCGCCGTCCTCGGTGCCGCCGGCGCGGTCCGCACGCCGCGCCCACCGCCGGCGCAGCCCCGCCTCCGCCCGGGATCCTGCTCAGTCCGCCGCGCGGGGAAGGGGGGCCGGGGCCCGCGGGCTGCTGGCGCGCTCTGCGCCCCCCGTGAGCGCGCCGCGGGGACTGCCGAGGGTTTGTGGGGGTGAGCGCGGGTGGGCGGGGCTTCAGCTGCAGCGTTTGGAGTCTGCACTGGAGGGAAAGGATACTGGCGCGCGTCCGCGTGAACCATCGGGGCCGGTACCCGCAGGGGATCCCTCTTCCCGGGGCTCCCGGGTGTTCCACCTGCTATTTCAAAAGGATGTTTCAGGGATAAAAACAGTTTTAAGGCCATCTCCTGTGTTCAAGGAAAGATCTGAGGTCCTTCTTTTGCTGCTTAAGGACAACAGATAACTAAGAGCTTTCCAGCATCTGATGGTTTATTTAGGTTGAGGGCTCCTTTCATCTGCCGAGACTTGTGGAGGATGGGGGGGACGGACATGGGGGCCGAAGGGTAGAAAGTGTGACTTTAGATGTCGCTGGTGGAAACAGCCCTGGCTTACTTCTGCCCTGCCTTCTACTGGCGTTGAGTGGCTGGCTTTCCAGTCTATTGACTTTGATTTCCGCTGCTGAGTGATGGAGGGAGGACTCTTTGAAGTCCCGTTCATTCTCTTACTTCCTTTTAGGATATGACTTTTGATACATTCGAGGGACAGAGAAAGGCCGATAACTATTAGATTTCCTGCAAGCTTCCTACATCCCCTACTTATATGACCGGTATCATCCAAGTGCCTCGTCCTAATTTTACTCTCCTTTAGTGGCAGAACACCCTGGAACCTCTCTCTAGCCTGTTCTGCCTTTGTCCGTGGTATCTACCTAGCTGTACTATGAAAGCGCCCTCCCTTCTCTCACTGTTACTCGTTTCACCAGGGCCAGACACTCGCCCAGTTGAGCACACATCCTCAGCGCTGCCTTCATCTGAGGGTAGTCCCTGTCTGTACAGAGCTTATTCAGTGCAGAGGTGAGTCAGGCCTCCAAGTGCTGGGGTGCTTACATCTCCCCAGTAACCCTTCATCTGTATGGGATATGGGTGATGGGTAGTGCCCAGGCTTCCTCACCGCTTCAGTGAATTTGCTAGGAGGTGTAGATTCTACACTCTATTTCAGGGGGTTCTCTGCAGTATGGATGAGTCGTTGGTGATTGGGTAGTAGAATTCTCCTCTGCTGCATCGGAGACCTCATGTACAGCCATCCCGCTTTTGTCAGTGGAGACTTGTGCGTTGCTGTGAGGCTGAACACGTTTGAGTGGAGTTTCTAGACTGAGGCCAGACTAGGAAGAAAGGCCTGGTGATTTACTTCTTAGATCAGCCTATGACACCTCTAAAACGACCCACTGCTGTTCAGTTCTTTTACTTCATCATTTCTTCCTCTCGCTTTAGCTAGTTGACATTCAAGAGCAAGTTTCAGAGTCTCCGATGACATCCATTTAGGTCTTTTCTTTCTTTCCTGTCTTTTTAATGACCCTGCTTTCTTCATGGATGATGTCCTTGATGTCATCCCACAACTGGTCTGGTCTTCAGTCATTAATATGCAGCGTGTCCATCTATTCTTGAGATGATCTCTAAATTCAAGTGGGAAATCCTCAAGGCCATACTTTGGCTCTTGTGGACTTGTTCTGATTTTCCTCAGTTTCAATTTGAACTTGCATGTGAGCAACTGATGGTCTGTTCCGTAATTGGCCCCAGCTTTGTCCTAACTGATGATATTGAGCTTTTCCGTCGTCTCTTTCCATAGGCGTAGTCGATTCAATTCCTGTGCCTTCCATCGGGTGAGGTCCAGGTATACAGTCACTGTTTATGCTGGTGAAAAAAGGTCTTTGCAGTGAAGAAGTCATTGGCCTAGCAAAATGCAGTCATGTGATCTTGGCGTGGTTTCTGTCACTAAGGCCATATTTTCTAACTACTGATCCTTCTTTGATTCCAGCTTTCATATTCCAATCATCAATAATTATCAGTGCATTCTGATTGCACATTCCATCAGTTTCAGGCTGCAGAAGCTGGTAGAATCCTTCAATTTCTTCATCTTTGGCTTTAGTGTTTGGGTCATAAATTTACAAAGTAGTTGTATTAGCTGGTCTTCCGTGTAGGTGTATGGCTATCATCCTGTCACTGACAATGTTGGACTTCAGAACAGATCTTGAAATGTTTTTGATGATGAACGTAACGTCATTCCTTTTCAAGTCATCATTCCTTGGCATGGTACACCCTATAATTGTCCGATTCAGAATGGCCAATATCAGTCCATTTCAGCTCACTAATGCCGAGGTTATCTATGTATATGTGTTCCATTTTGTTTTTTATGATTTCCAATTTTCCTAAATTCATACTTTGTACATTCCACGTTCCAATCGTTAATGGACGTTTGCAGCTGTTCCTTCTCACTTTGAGTTGTGCCACAAATCAGCAAATGAAGGTCCCAAACGCTTGACTCTATCCATGTCATTAAGGTTGACTCTACTTTGAGAATGGAAACCCTGGTGGCTAGTGGTTAAGAACTACAGCTGGTAAACCAAAGGTTGGCAGTTCAAATCCACCTGGCACTTCTTGGAAACCCTATGGGACAATTCTTCTCTGTCCTTTAGGGTCACACTGAGTCTGTATTGACTCAACAGCAATGGGTTTCTGCTTTGAGGAGGGATCTCTTCCCCAGACATCTTTTGAGTGCTTTCGAACCTGGAGAGTGGGAGGGGACTCATCTTCTGGCACTATAGCAGACACCTGCTGCTCTTCACAGAGTTTTTACTGGCTAATCATTTCCGGAAGTAGACTGCTGAGTCCTTCTTCCTAATCTTAGTCTGGAAGCTCAGCTGAAACCTGTCTGCCTTGGATGACTCTGCTGGTATCTGAATACTGTTGGCATAGCTTCCAGCACCACAGCTACACACAAGCCCCTACAGCACAACAAACTGACAGATACATGTGGGGAGAAAGGAAGAAATGATGACGTAAGCTGAACAGAAGATTTCAGTAGGTGGCTCGGGAGGACGAAGCAAAGTAATATAATGACATGTGCACAGAGCAGAAGATAGAAAACCAAAGGGAAGAACACACTGCATTTCTTAAGCTGAAAGAACTGAAGTAAAAATGCACTCTTTTAGTTGAGATAGTAAAGAATTCTACTGGGAAAATATTAAATGGCACAGGAAGCATCAAAAGAAGATGGAAGGAATACACAGAATTATTACCCAAAAGATAATTGGTTGACATTCAACCATTTCAAGAGGTAGCATGTGATCAGGAAACCATCATATTGGAGGAAGAAATCTAAGCTGCTGAAAGCATGGGTGGAGAACAAGGCTTCAGGAATTGACAGAATATCAGTGGGATGTTTCAACAAATGAATGCAGTGCTGAAAGTGCTCACTCATCTATCCCAAGAAATTTGGAAGACAGCTATCTGGCCAATTCACTGGAAGAGATCCATATTTGTGCCTATTAGCAAGAAAAGTGATCCAACCAAATGCAGAAATTATTGAACAATATCATTAATATCACACGCAAGCAAGAGTTTGCTGAAGATCATTCAAAAGCAGTGGCAGTATTATGTTGATAACAAACTGCCAGGAATTCAAACTGGATTCAGAAGAGGACATGAAACTAGGAGTATAATTGCTGGTGTCAGGTGGATCTTGGCTGAAAGCAGAGTACCAGAAAGATGTTTACTTGTGTTTTATTGACTATCCATATACATTTGACTGTGTGGATCACATTGCAAAGAACAGGAATTCCAGAACACTTAATTATGTTCATGAGGAATCTACATATGGATCAAGAGGCAATTGTTTCATCAACAGGCAATTGTTTGAACAGAACAAGGGACCACTGTGTCGTTTAAAGTCAGAAAAGATGTGTGTGAGAGTTGTATCCTTTCACCATGCCTTTTCAGTTTGTAGCTGAGATTGTCAAGGAAGATCCACAGTCAATGTACTTGGAAGCAGCAGTCAAAAAAATCAAAAGATGCATTGGATTGGGCAAATTTGCTGTAAAAGATCTCCTTTTAAGTGTTAGAAAGCAAAGACGTCGCCTTGAAGACTTAAGGTGAGGCTCACCCGAGCCGTGATATTTTCAGTCACATCATATGTATGCAAAAGCTGGACAATAAATAAGGAAGACAGAAGAAGTATTGACACCTTCAAATTGTGATGTTGGAGAAAATATTGAATACTCCATTGACTGCCAAGAGAACCAACAGACCTGTCCTAGAAGTACAATCAGACTGTGCCTCGGAAGCAAGGATGGCAAGACTACATCTTACATACTTTGGACATGTTGTCAGAAGCAGTCCATCCCTGGAGGACATCATGTTTGACAAGGTAGAGGGTCATCAGAAAAGAAAGGAAGACCCTCAACAAAATGGATTGACACAGTGCCTGTAACAGCGAACTCAAGCATAACAATTGTGGGTGTGGCACAGGAATGGGCATTGTTTCATCTTATCAAACATAGGTTTGCTGTGAGTGGGAACTGATTTGACAGCACCTAACCAGAGCAGCAATAACCTGTTGCCATGGAGTCAATTTCAACTCAGTGACTCCATAAAGTTGCTGAGACGGCAAATCTCTAAGGAAGCAGATTGCCGCATCTTTCTCCCAAGAAGCTGCTGGTGGTTTTAAACTGCTGACCTTTCAGTTAGCAGCTGATGGCTTTAACCACTGCACCACGAGGTTTCATAGCAGACCAGTCTGCAACCATTCACTGTGGGGCAGTGCCTCCTTTCTTTGTGCGTGGGGCGACCATTGGTAGGGGGCTGATTGGAGTACAGCTGACGAAAAGTGCAGGAGAGAGCACCGATTGTCCACAGCTGTAACCTCATCCGTGCCTTCCCTGATTGCTCCTTCCGACCCCTGCCTCCCAGTCCTTTTTCTCTAAAATTGTTTCCTAGGATCACCTCCTGTGTAAACCACTTGCACATAAATCTTGGTTTCAGGCTCCCCGTTTGGGGAATCCTCACCCAAGACGCTGTATCTGCTGCTCTTCACAGCCACATCTGAAGGTGACATTCACAGTCCCTATGCCTCACTCCTCTCCACCCAGTCACTCCTCCTGCACCCCAGTCATGCCTGCAAGTTGGCCTCTGTGCTGCTCCACAGCCATGGATTTCATTAGGGCCACCCACTGGTGACCTCAGCATCTCCAGATCCAATGGTTACTTTTTTCTTACTTGAGTTTTGCAGTAAACGACACTCTTGTTTGTGTTTTGTGTTAGTTTTTGTACAGCACCCTCATGGCCACTTTTCTTGATAATAAAACTCATCTCTCCACTCATAACCCATTTTATGTGACTCTGGTAGAATTAACGATGTTTAACATGGGCACGGAAAATTACTAGCCAGGCTTGCCCTAACAGGACCATTGCATCCCATTTGCTCCATGATTGCTAAAACATGAGAATGTTATCCAAACCAGACCAATTTGGTTCTCTCTGGGAGTAGTTTCTCAGTGCTATAGAGAGGGTTTAATTTTTTTTTTCCCCCCAACCAAAGATGTTTAGTGGAACTCTGCTTCTGTGGGACAGCTCGTAGCTCTCTTACTAACACAGATTGGGAGAAAGCCTGTCTGAGAATTCAGCTTCCCATCCTTCCTTACTGTAGGCCTGTGAATTGTTCTTGCCACCAAAATGACTGAAATGCGATGAGTCACTTCCTAGTCTTGAGCTTGGAATTGGGGCATGACTTCTGCTTCTCTTAATCTGCAGTCAGTAACAAAAAAAAAAAAAAAACCAAACTGTTGCCACGAGTTGATTCTGACTCATAACAACACTATAGGATAGAGTAGAACAGCCCCACAGACTTTCCAAGGAGTACCTGGTTGTTTGAACTGCTGACCCTTTGGTTAGTAGCTGTAGCTCTTAAGTAGCTGTAGCTATGCAACCAGGGTTTCCTTGATGACATTAATGAAACAAAAATATGTAAAGAATTTATCAAAGCTGGCTATAGGCTGGGTCAGAATGCCAACCTCAACACATTTCAAATGATTAAAATAATTTGAGCACTTTCTGTGATCAGAGTGAAATTAAGCTGTTTGGAAATGTTAACTTGAACATACTGCAAAATATACACCCATTCACGAGTTTCTACGTGTACAATTTAATGAGGCCTGCCAGTTAAGTTCATGAGAACTCATCCTAGAAGAAGTGCTACATACCTTGTTGCTGAATATCACTGCAGTCACCTTTGAAGTACTTCCCTTGGGAAGTTGTGCACTGACCCCAGTGCTTAGTCAGCTTTGAAGCCATTCTGGCCCCTCTTTTTCTGGAATGGCCATTAAAGCTGTTGTTGTATTACCCTTGATATCCTGAATGTCATCAAAATGTTTTCCGTTCAGCATTTCCTTTACCTCCAGGTAAACAAAAAAGTGATTGAGGGTCAGATCACGTGAGTGAGTAGGGAGGGTATTTCAACACGGTTACTTGTCTACTGGCTAAAAACTCTCTCACAAACAGCTATACAATTAAGTTCGCGAACTTGCCACCATGCCACCATGTGCAGTGGTCATTCCAGGAAAAGAGTTCCCAAATTGCTTTGAAGGGTGGACTAGGCACAGGCACTGGTGCATAGCCTCTGAAAAGGAATACTTCAAACGTGACCATAGTGATATTCAGGAATGAGACATGTGGCACCTAAAACAAATTAAGTTTGCAGACTTAATTGTCGGACGTTTATATACTTCTAAATAAGTCATGAGTCAAAGAAGAAATTGCGATATGAAAAAAATATTTTTTAACTGAAAGACAATAAATACATAGCATATCAAAACTTATAAGATGCAGCTAAAGCTGCTTAGGTGAACTTTTTTACCTAAATTTTATTTATTTTGTTGTTAATGAGAATACAGCAAAACAAACACTAATTCAGAAGTTTCTACGTGTACTGTTTAATGACATTGATCACATTCTTTGATTTGTACAACCATCCTCACCCTCCTTCCTGAGTTCAGCCTGCCTCATTAGCATAAACTCAGCGTCTGCTAAAGCTCCTTCTTTTGAGTCATTGCTGTCAATTTGATTCCGTAGAGACAGTTCTTAAAAGAGCATAATGCTCAAAGCAGAACTTCTTTACTAGTTAAGCTAACTATTGTCAGCTTTAAGATGATTTCAGGGGATATTTTTAGTTTAAGGTTTAAAGATGATCTCAGGGTCATAGTTTTAAGGGTTTGCACACCCTCCATTCAAAAGTAAAGATGTCACCTTAAAGACTAAAGTGTGCTTGACCCAAACCGTGGTATTTTCAATTGCATCACATGCATGTGAAAGCTGGACAATGAACAAAGAAGACAGAAGAATCGAAGCCTTTGAATTGTGGTTTTGGAGAAGAGTGTTGAATATACCATGGACTGCCAAAAGAACAATCAGATCTGTGTCAGAACAAGTACAACCAGAGTGCTCCTTGGAAGCAAAGATGGCAAGACTGTGTCTTACATACTTTGGACATGTTGTCAGGAAGGATCAGTCCCTGGAGACAGAACATAATGCTTGGTAGAGTGGAGGGTCAGTGAAAAAGAGGAAGACCCTCGAGGAGGTAGATTGACACAGTGGCCTCAACAATGGGCTTAAGCATAAAAATGATTGTGGACGTGGTGCAGGACCAGACAGTGTTTCCTTCTGTTGTTCACAGGGTTGCTATGAGTCAGAACCAACTTGAGGGCACCTAACAACAACACCCTTCATGGCTTCAGAAAGTGTGGACTGGACTCAACAAGAATTTAGAATTCACTTCTTCATTTCACCTGTTTTGATCATGTTTCTTGTTTGGACTCTTTGATCAAAATGTTGGTCAGGCACCTTCCACTTCTTCTGGACTTAGGGCAAAGGAAGCAGTTGTTCATGCACTCAATTAGCCACATACCCCATGTCCCCTTCCTATTACTGCCTCCCCTTCTTCCTCTGTTGCTCCAGGTGACTGGGGACCAATTGTGCTTTGAATGGCTGCTAGCAAGCTTTTAAGGCCCCAGGCTCTTACACAGTGAACTAAACTAACACCAAACCAAATCCACTGCCATGGAATCAAGTCTGAATCACAGTGACCCTATAGGGCAGCGTATAACTGCCCCATAGAGTTTCCAAGGAGTTCCTGGTGGATTTGAACTGTCGACCTTATGGTTCGCAGCCGTAGCACTTAACCACTATACCACTAGGGTTTCCAACAATAACACTACAGATGTTATTAGGCCAGTTAACTGGGATGTTCAATAAGACCGTCATCTTAAACCTGTAAACCAAGGAACCAGATCCCATTTGGTTGTACATAAGCAACCTTTGCAGCCACTCTTTTTGTTTTAATTGTTGTTATAAAATTACCTATCACACACCTTTAGCCAATTCAACTTTTTAGAGGTATACAGGTTATTGACAGCAATTAAAATAAGTGGCTGGGCAATCCTACTCTTAATCAGTGCAATTTTTCCGTCACAGTTAGCCTCATTTTCCCCTTTTCTGCAGTCACTGGCAATCACTAGTAAACTTAGGTCACTATACATTTGCCTTTTGTTGTCTGTTTATATAAGTGAAAGCCAAATCCACTGCTATCCAGTTGACTACAACTCATAGTGACCTTGTAGGACAGAGTAGAAATGCCCCTGAAGGTTGCCACAGTGTAATCTTTATGGGAGCAGACTGCCTCATCTTTCTCTTGTGCAGTGGCTAGTGGGTTCAGACTACTGACCTTCTGTTCGTGACTGAGTGCTCAACCACTGTGATGCCGGGCCTCCTTTGTATAAGTGAGGTCATACAATGCTTGACCTTTTGTGATTGGCTTATTTTGCTCAGTATGACGTCTTCATGTTCTATCCATCGTTTCTCTTATTGGCTCTGTAGTATTCCCTTGTATGTGGGTACCACATTTTGTTTATCTATTCGTCTACTGATGCATATTTAGGTTTTCTCCACCTCTTGGCTATTATGAATGCTGCTGCAACGGACACTGGTGTACGAGTCTCTTTTTGAGTTTCAGCTTTTAAGTCTTTTGGTTACATACTTAGGAGGAGTGGAATTGGTCATATGGTAGTTCTGTTTTTAGTTTTTTGAGGATCTCCCATACTGTTTTCCACAGTGGTTGTACTATTTGCATTTCCCACAGCAGTGAATGCCAAGCCAGCCAAGTGCCGTCGAGTCGGATCCGACTCATGGCAACCCTAGGGATTCCAATTTCCCTACATTCTCAGCAACATTTATTAATTTGTATTTTTTTTTAAATGTTAGCCATCCCAGTGGGAGTGAAATGATATATTACTGTGGTTTCGTTTGTGTTTCTCTGATGACTAATGACACGGAGCATCTTTTCATGAGTTTGGTAGCTATTTGAATGTCCTCTTTGGTGAGATGTCTATTGAAGTCCTTTGCTCATTTTATGACTGAGTCATTTGTCTTTTTGTTGTTATAAAGTTTATATACATATTTTTGTTATTGTGTTCTTAACAGATGTGTGGTCTTTAAAGATACCCTCTCAATGATATCTGTTCTTTTTGTTTTTTTGATAGTCTTTTAATAAACAGAAATTTTTAATATTTGTAAGATTCTATTTATTTGTCTTCTGTAATTTGTGTTTTTAATATTATAGTAGCTAACCCACTATGGAAAGTTAGGTCTTACAGTCTCTTAGTGTTCCCCCGATTGTTCTTCTGAGAATTTTATGGTTTTAGTTTGAACATTTAAAAAAAATGGATACAACCCTGGCACATACCTTTCCTGACTTTAGACCATGCAGTATCCCCTTCTTCTGTTTCAATAACTGCGTCTTGATCCATGGAGAGGTTCCCCATACCTGTCCAGTCTGTATGCTGAGCAAATAATCCAAGTAGCTGGAGTATATGAAGATAAACAGACCAACAGGACTGGAGGAAGATTCATTAAGAGCCTACATTATGCAGATAACACATCCTGCGTGCTGAAAGTGAAGAGGACTTTAAGTTCTTATGGATGAAGATCAAAGACCACAACCTTCACTATGGATTGCACCTCAGTGTAAAGAAAACATAAATCTTCATACCTGGACCAATAAGAAACATCATGATAATTGGAGAAAAAAATGAAGAATATCAAGAATTTCTCTTCACATGGACCCACAAATCAACACTCACAGAAATAGCAGTCAAGAAGTCAAAAGATGCATCACCTTGGAAAAATCTGATGCAAAAGACCTGTTTGAAAATTGAAATGCAAAGATGTCACCTTGAAGACCAAGGAACACCTGACCAAATCATGATGTTTTCAGTTGCCTCTTATACATGTGAAAGCTGAATAATGAATAAGGAAGACTGAAGAAGAATGGACCCCTTTGAATTGTAGTGTTGGTGAAGAATGCTGAACATGCCATGGACTGCCAAAAAAATGTAACAAATCTGTCTTGGAAGAAGTGCAATCAGAATGCTCCTTAAAGGCAAGGGTGGTGAGACTATGTCTCACATACTTTGGCCATACTATCAGGAGGGATCAGTCCCTGAAGGACATTCTGCTTGGAGAAAGAGAGGGTCATCGTAAAAGTGGAAGACACTCAATGAGATGGATTGACACAGCGGCTGCTATAACAGGCTCAAGCACAGACACAGTTATGAGGATGGTGAGGGATCTGGCAATGTTTCTTTCTGCTGTACACGGGGTCTCTGACAGTTAGAATTGGCTTGATAGCACCTAACCAAAATGACAACAGTTTGCACAGCAGGGTCCTTAATCCACTTAGCATTTATTTTTTGTGTGCATGTATGGTGTGAGGCATGGATCCTATTTCACCTTTTCTGTACATGGCAATCCATTTTTTCTGTTATCATTTATTTTCTTGTTGTTGAGACTATGTACAGCAAAACATACACCAATTCACTCATTTCTACATATATATACAATTCAGTAATATTGATTATGGTTTTCAAGTTGTGCATCATTCCCACTTTCCTTTTCTGACTTGTTTCCCCAGCATTAACATAAACTCAGTTGTCCTTAAGGTTCCTAACTGATCTTTAGAGTTGTTGTTGTCAATTTGATTCCATAAAGAGAGTTCTTATGCTGAAGGTGGACTTTCTCTTTTTTACTAGTTAAGTTAAACTATTATTTTGTTTAAGATGACTTCAAGTGATATTTTTGGTTTAAGGTTTAAAGATAATCTCAGGGCAATAGTTTCGGGATTCCTCCAGCTCCCATAGCTCCAGAAAGCGTGGCATCCATGAGAATTTGTAATTCTGTTGTAATTACAGAATCTTTGATCAAAATATTCAGACATGATAATAGGGTACCATCAAGTTGTTCTGGTCTCCTGGTAACCTAGAAAAAACCTCTTGCCACTGAGTCCATTCCAACTCACTGCAACTGTATAGGGCAGAGTAGAACTGCTCCATAGATTTTCCGGTGAGCAGCTGGTGGATTTGAACTTCCAACCTCTTGGTTAGCAGCTGAGTTCTGAACTACTGTGCAAAGGAAGCAGTTATTCACAGAGCTAATTAGTCACACATTCCATGTCCTCTTCCTATTCTTGACTTTCCTTTTTCCTCCGTAGCTTTAGGCAACTACAGACCAATTTTTGTGCTTCAGATGGCTACTTGCAGGGTTTTTAAGACCCAAAGCCCTATGCAACAAATGGTTTCACCCAGTTTGTAAGTTGTATTATTTGTCTTTATATTATTACTGTGAGTCCTTAATATGTTCCGGATATAAGTCCTTTGTCAAATATGTGTTCAGAGTTGGGCTCGCCACCACCTCCCACCCAAGTCTGTGACTTCTATTTCTTTTATTGTTCTTTTTTTAAAATTGAGCATTAGATGAAAGTTTACAGAGCAATTTAGATTCCCATTCTATAGTTTGTACTAAAGTGTTTCATGACCTTGGCTTCATTCCCCACAATGCATCAGTGCTCTCTACATATCTTTCCACTCTGGGCACACCATTCATTTATTTTTGTCCTAGTTTTCTGTCCCTTCCCGCCTTCTCATCTTTGCTTTAGGACAAATACTGCCCTCTGACCTCATATAATCAATTGTTCTTAGGAGCAATTTCCTTTCAGGTGTTGTTGTCTGTTTTATGTGGTTGTCTATTGTTTGGCTGGAAGGTTATCTGGGAATGGCTTCAGTTCTGTTTCAGAAGGGAGTCTTAGGGCTGTAGTCTTGGGGGTTCCTCCAGTCTCTGTCAGAGAAGTAAGTCTGATCTTTTTTGTGCCAGCGCCATTTGAGGAAAAAACTCTTCTTTCTCCGTCAAATGAATGTAATACCCTTGTGAAAATTCAGTTAACCATAGATGTGTGGGATTATTTCTGGACTCTTAGTTCTATTCTGTTGATCTATGTGTCTGTTGTTATAGCAATACCAGGTTTTTTTATTTATTGTGGCTGTACGGTATGTTTTAAAATCAGGAAGCATGAGCTCACCTTCTTTGTTTATACCTTTCAGGATTGCTTTAGCAATTCAGAGCCTCTTGCCATTTCACACAAAGTTGAAGATTGGTTTTCTGTTTCTGTAAAGAAGACTATTGGAGTTTTGATCGGGTTGCATTGGATTTATAGATTGCTTTGTATTAACAAGTTAACAGTATTAAGTCTTCCAGTTTATAGATTGCTTTGTATTAACAGGCTAACAATATTAAGTCTTCCAGTCCATGAATGTAGAATATTTTTCCATTTACTTAAGTCTTCTTTAATCTCTTTCAGCAGCGTTATATGGTTTTCATTGTGTGTGTCTTTCAGATCCCTGGTTAGATTTATTCCTTGGCTCAGCCAAGTGATACATAGCCTTAACCATCATAGTCCAGCCTTTGTTAACTGGACACCTGCACACATCTCCCTAAGCCATGTGCAATCTTTAAATAAAGAAAATGATGAAGTCATATTTGTGCCTAACATAATATAGCTAACACGCATACAACCAAAAATTCACTAGCCTTGTTTACATCTTACAGTTTTTAAGTGAAGAAAATAAAAATACTACACACACCCATCCCTGATGCTGCCCTTACCCATAAATTATAACGAAGTTCCACTCTTTGGACAGAAATGGATTGGACTTGGCAATGCAGAGTGACCATATATTGGTTGCACTTTATGGTTCTATACATCTATGGGATATCATCCTGCTGACCTCTGGCTGGAGGAAGGAGAGTGGGTGGAGAGGAGGGGAAAGGAGACTGTTGGGAGGATGAGACATGTATGAAGCAGAGAGGAATAGTGTGCTGTCACCGGACAGGGAGAGCAGTGGAAGCTGCATATAGGTGGGCATGTAAATTTATACGGGAATGTACATTTTCAATTTGTCATGTTCAATAAAAAAAAAAGGGAAAAAATACTGCATACACACACATGCGGAAGAAATATTTACAATTGTGGTCCTCATTTCTCCAACTGGTCATGTAGTCATGAGGACTAGTTAAAGTCTTCTCTTCTGGAATTGGTCACTACCTTCCTCCACTATTCATTCTGTATTCTCTACCCTTAACAAGTACTATAGCTGGTTGTAATTCTTTGCCTGGTGGACTAACGCAAACCTTCATTCCTGAAGGGTCTGGGCCACTAGTAGTCATGTCAGAATTGGGTTGCTGTAGTTTTCCATTGATTTTAATCACAGCGCATGGTAGTAGTAAGAGATGTCCTAAGAGAATAAAGTACAGGGTCCCCGATGAAGCATGAGATAAAGGGGAGTGCAGATCTAGAACTCTATTGAAAGACCAAACCTGATGGTCCAACATCCTGAGAATATGGCCCCTGAACTTGGCTAGCCCAGAGCTGAAGCTAGTGCTGAATCCAACACTTCAGACAAAGATTAGACTGGACTATGCGATGCAGAGTGATGTGGGTGATGTGTGTACTTTATGGCTTAACATACATCTGAGGCTGTCCAACTGGTTCCTCTCTAGAGGGGCAGGGAGCAGGAAGGGGGAGAGGAGGCGACAAGTGTTGGTTCATTGAATGCCGGAAGTATGGGATGGAAAGGAGGAGTGTGCTGTCACAGAGTGAAGAGAGCAGACAGAGTTGCATAGAGGTGTGTGTTTGCGGTTTTATACAGTAAATTGACTTGGATTGAAACTTTCACTTAATCACAATACAAATAAAATAAAATAAAAGAGATGTCCTAAGAGATCTACTGCATTCCAGAATACTCTTCTTTAGCTCCATTATATAATATCAATCTGATTTCCTCTCAGCAATCAGAATCAGTCACACCAGTCAATACAGTAGATCTCTGCTTAGCCTTGTTGATCCAGAGGCATGAGGATCCTAAAGTGGCTGGTGACATTCGTAACTTTCAGTTCAGTGGGATCAGTGTTGTGTCTCACTGTGGGAGCACTCTTCTTTTGGAACTAAGACCACTAGACCCATAGAGCCTAAGCCCACAGGGACAGGAAGCAAAAATTTTGTGAGTGGGTCACTAGGGGTAACAACACTTGGTGGGTGTCACTACCATTTCCATCCCTTGATTCCTGGACCCATGAATTCTGAGAATGGGATGAAATGGCACCATGTATTGGATACCGATTTAAAGTATATGTAGCCTGTGGAAGATGTTGTCCCAATCCTGCAAAGTATTGTCACCCAGCTGGCACCATAATTGTGCCTTCAGAAGGCATTGTTACATTGTTCTATCAAGCTACCTGCTTCAGGATGATGAGAAACAGGATAAGGTCAGCGAATTCCACAAGCATGGGCAGCTCAGGCTGCACAGTGACTTGGTGGTCCACGGTTAAGTGTTCAGTCTCTGCCAAGGCCCAATAACAAGCCAAAAGCTATTTGTCAAAGGCAGAGTAGGTACTTATAGAGAGATGGAAGGGCTTTGTTGCAGAATCCTAAGCAACTCTATTGTGATTCACCAATAGGGGCCTGCCAAAGACTCGCCACAACGTCTCTATCTGCCACTGACACTTCGAGCACCATTGGATCAGCTGGGTCAAATGGCCTGAGGGCCCCAGTGGCCTGCTCAGCAGCCTGAACCTGTCACAGAGCCTTCTCTTGTTCTAGACCCCTCTCAAACTAGCAGCTTGTCGAGTCACTTGATAAACAGGGTGGATTCATATACCCAGATGAAGAATTTGCTTCCTCCCAAATCCAGAGAGGCCCATCCAATGTTGCATCTTCTTTTCAGTGGTTAAACGAGGGCCAGATGTAATGCTTGATCCTGTAGTTTAGAAGGAATGTCTTGAGCTTTATTTCTATGGCTGGCTTGATTAAAACTGTTAGCTTCTTCCTTAGACTCCAACCCAGTTCTCACTCCCATCAACAGCATATCTTCAATAGCTTAATGTATAAATAATGATGTTCACTTGTTATCGATCCTGGCTGTGACGTCAATAGCAGAGTCAGCTAACAGTTGCTGGGAGATGCTGCAGTCTTGAACTGTGATGTGGCTGTAGATAGATTTCTGTTGCTGGTTGACACACTGGATTTCTTACATTTAGAGTGAATGCAATTATTTGCTTTTTGCTTGGAGCGTGGAAAGTGTCCAACCATCAAGGTAAGAAAAAATCCGTATTTTCCCACTTGTTTTGGCTGCACTGTCAGGACTGTCAATAAAAGATGGATCAGAACTTTTACAACTTGTCTTCTGGTTGTAGCTCATCTCTACATGTGTTTAGGAGGAGGAATAATTACATTCCCTTTTTCCTTATGTGAAAGGAAAACTTTTTGTTATCTGGAATAGTTTACTTTGAAATAATTTTGCTATGTTAAAATGTTTCAGTAATAGAGTTAATACTGAAAACGTATGTGGGTCAACCCTTTAAAAATGAGAATACATGAGACCTATTACTGTTTGAAAAAAGAAAAGAAACTAGTAGATATAGTGACTTTTTTTAAGTCAGAAGGCGTACCAGGAAAAAGACTAAATACAGCATGTGAGAACTGCCAATTAAGTTCACAAACTCACCCTAGAAAAAGTGCTACATACCTCATTGCTGAATATCACTATGGTCATCTTTGATGTACTCCCCTTGGGTACCTACGCACAGATAACAGTGCCTCGTCCACCCTTCAAAGCAATTTTGGAACTTTTTTTCTGGAATGGCCATCAGAGCTGTCCTCATATTACCCTTGTTATTCTGAATGTCATCCAAATGTCTTCCTTTCAATATTTCCTTTATCTCTGGGTAAAGAAGAAAGTTACTGGGGGCCAGATTAGTGAGTAGGGAGGGTGTTTACTGGCTAAAAATTCCCTCACAGACACCTATACAATTAATTTTGCAAACTTGTCACCTTGCCACCATGTGCAATGGCCATTCCAGAAAGAGTTCCAAAATTGCTTCAGAGGGCAGACTAGGCACTGACATTGGTGCATAGCTTCCCAAGGATAGTACTCCAAGGTGACCATAATGGTAGTCAGCAATGAGGTATGTAGCATTTAGAACAATGAAGTTCAGACTTAATTGTCAGACCTTGAATATATGTTATATATTTATAGTTTAAAAGGTGTATCAAGATTCTGAAGCTTGTCTTACCATTTCCCTGAGCACCAAACACCGCTACCTGTAGCTAAGCAAACGGGCAAGTCTCCAGTCTCCAGATGTATAGCTGTGCCAATCAAGGCTCTCAAGCACAATCAGTTTTTTTTCCAATGTGTATGTATCAAAGGATAACTTTCTGATTGAATTCAAAAATTATGTTCTACATTTTTCCACTTTGATCAGGATTCTTCCACAGAAACTTTCATCAAAATGTTCAGTAACAGTAGCAGGGGACCACCCAGGACTTCTGGGCTTAAGGCAAAGGTGACAGTTGTTTATGGAGATGATTACCCACATATTTAAGACCTTAGGTACTGCTCAAAGATCTAGAACTTAGAATTGAGGTACTAAACACATTATTAGGCCAATTAACTGGAATGTCCTGTGAAACGTGACCCTAAACCTCCAAACTCACGAAGTTTTTGACTGTACATAAGCAGCCTTTGCAGCTCCTTTATTTTTTTTTTGGTTATTGTTGAATAATATTGTTCATGATATGCTATATTGGATAAGACTGTATGTGCAGTTTCAGAATGGCTTTGTTCTCTACTAAATATATATATGTATATTCTTTTTATTTGTTACGGTTAGGTTCTATAAGGTCAGTGTGAACACAGACATAGTGCATACTGAGACATCTCTCCTAAGAGAAATACAGGATGAACTTTCTGCAAACCTTTAGTGACAATATTCTCATCAACCAATCAATGCATTTTCTTCTTCTATGTGTGTTGTTATTTAAGGAGACCCAGAAGTCGGCAGTTCAAATCCACCGGCTGCTCCTTCAAAATCCTGTGGGGCAATTCTACTCTGTCCTATAGAGTCACTATGAACTGGAATCGACCCCACAGCAACAGGTTGGTTTGTTTGTTTTTTATTTAATGTATATTTGTTATGAATAATTACATGCAGAATTCACTGTATTTTTATGCAAATAACATACAACTTCTATGTTTGCCAACTGTGCCCTCCCCCCAATGAGGTACTTTTATAAGCAACACTGTGCAATTTTGTTTTACATGTTGCTGTAATAATATTAGGATAGTGCACTTACAATAAAGCTTTGTGGAGGTAGGGCATGATTGGCAAGCAAACCTAGAAGATGGGTGGTATTTGTGTAAAAACAGGATATTTATAATAAGCAATAGCCAGGAAAGGTTCAACGGTTTCTTGACCTTGGGTGATGTGACTGCAAATTTCTTTGGCTGTCAGTCTCACAGGGATGCTGGCCACTATTTCTTTTTGTTTTTTAACTGGTTGTCGTCTGATGAAACCAGAAATGTAGATGCTTTTCTTTTCCATGGCTTTATCAAACATTTAGATGTTACATGAGCATTTTCCAGAGCAGCCTTACTTCCAGATTAGTAACTTTTCTTTTCCTGAATGTGTAGTACCATTGGTTCATTGACTCATGGCCAGCAATACTATATACCTCATGCCTGAATAAAGCTTTTCTAATACAAATATTTTCTCTGTCAGGCATATTACAGCCTTATTGCACTTTGAAACACTAGACAACACTTCAGCCCTGTGTGGGGACCATTTCAAACAGTGAAATCACCAACAGAAATAAAAAAAATAGGAATGGCACTAAAAGGATGGCACTAAATAGACTGCAAGGGACACTTGTTGACATTGTGAGAGCCGAAACAAGAAGGCAGTATTGCCTTATTCAGCCTCAGGTGGGGACACATGCATTAAGCAACTCAAATTTTTTGCTACTCTGTGCTTGACTTTGAATGACTACGAAAGCCCCACCTGTACTGATTTTGAGATTCCTCCCCGCACTGCCTTCGAATTGGGTCTGACTCAGAGAGAGCCTGGAGGTCAGAGTGGAAGTGTACTGTAGAATTTCCAAGGAACGCCTGGCAGATTTGAACTGCTGACCTTTCAGTTAGCAGACAGAGCACTTAACCGACTACACCACTAGGGATTTGGGGATTACAGTTACATATTTGTGAATTAGCAAATATTAAATATTCAAATAATGAGGATTGGAAGAAATCAAAGAATGTACAGAAGGTTGAAACGAGCCAGTCCAATGGAGAGTCACAATCCCTTGCCCAGTTGTGTGTGTGTGTGTGTGTGTGTGAAATAAAGGTCAACAATTCAAATCAGAAAGCTAAAATAACGGTTTTAGGAGACATTGAGGTCCAATGGCATAGCTAGTTTTTTATAAGAAAATGTTCTGCATTTCACATTGGTGAGTGGCTCCCAGGGTCTTACAAGCCAGCAAGCTGCCGTCTAAGGAACAACAATTGGTCCCAACCCACCTGAAGCAGACAAGAAACAAGAACATCAAAAACATGAGTAAAGTATGAGTCCAGGAGACGGAAGAGCCCGTGATGGTTGGGAGACTACTACAGCATGAGACCAGAAGAACTAGATAGTCCCCAGTCACCACCGAAGACTGCCCTGATGGGGAACAAAATGTAGAGTCCCTGATGTAGCACAAGAAAAACAGGGGTGCAGATCTAGAACTCTATTAAAAGATAAGACTTGATAGTCCGACACTGTGGAGGGCTCCCTGGGAACATGACCTCTGGACTTGTTGCTAGCCCAGAGCTAGAACTAATATGGAAGCCAACTCTTCAGACAAAAATTAGGCTGGACTATAAGGCATAGAGTGATGCAGGTGGTATGTGTACTTCTTGCCTTAAATATATATATGAGGCTGTCCTACCAGTTCTTCTCTAGAGGTGAGTGGGGAGGGTGGTGAGGGTGGGACAAGTGTTGGTTGAATGAATACGAGAAGAACAGAGTGGAAAGCACAGACCGCTGTCACAGGGTAAGGAGAACAGATAGAGCATAGAGGCTCTACTAAGAGCAGACTGACTTGGAATGTAGACTTTCACTTAATCGTGATAAAAAAGAAAAAGAAAAGAAAGAAAGCTGAGAGAACTACTTGACAGCACCTTAACAAATTAGGATGGGAAAGTGTTTTCTAATAAGTGCTCAACAATGTGTCAGATGAAAGTATGTGCGTGTCAGTGTTCCAGGTAAAAGGAATTCCACTGGGCTGATTGTGTGACTGGAGGTGTAAGGTTGGAAGCTGACCTGGTGTGGGCTGCTCTTTGTCTTGGGAGACTGAGGGAGACTTACCAAAAGATGGTCATAAACCTGTGCCCATCAGTCAATGATTTCTTGGGACTGATTGTTACCTACATTTTGGAGAGCAGACAATTCCTTATTCGTGATGCATCCGAGACAGGAAGTCATTGATGATATTCCTTGGCTAAAGAATATTTTTTATTAATATATTCTATGTAACTAACGAGATTAAGAAGTCATGAATTTAGTGTGATTACTTTAAATAGTAAGTTGGTGATCATTTTGTTTTTGTGTGTGAACTCAAATATGTTATATTAATTTTTATGTACTTAGAATTGTCTCACAGTGGTGTGTGTTGTTTCCTCTACCTGATATACTTCTGCCAACAGGGCCTTGATTGTCTATATAGGACCCTCTTCCACTTTTAACCAATGCTGTTGGTGGGATGACACTCAATACTTCCTGCAGAGGTGGGCACATGGGCTACAGGTAGCCAATCAGCATAATTCCTCATTAAGATTGGTGCTGTTTCCTTAATTGCACCCATCTCCAGCTGCCATTAGAGTTGTCTACCAAACATCACAACTGCATCTCTTCTCTAAAGAATTGCTGTCACTTGCAAGAATCACCTCTTTTGAGAACTTGCTTTGTGTAATATTCCTAGGAAGGGGACATAAATGAGAAACCCAGAGTCAACGACTGAATGATAAGGTGCTGCAAAATGCTGGCCTTCTTATCTCAGGGTGAGGCGGGATAGCTTAGTGACCTAGTGCTACTGTAAGAGAAATACCACAAGCGGATAGCTTTAACAAACAGATATTTATCCTTTCACAGTCCAGCACTCTAGAAGTCCAAATTCAGGGTGCCAGCTCCCAGGAATTGTCATCAATTGTCCCCTGGTCTAGGAACTTCCCAGCACAAGGCTTCTGGGTCCAAAGGTCGTGTTCCACTCCTGGTTCTTCATTCTTGATGTTAGAGGTCTCTGTCTCTCTGCTCACTTTTCTTTTATATATCTCAAAAAAGATTAAGATAAAACCTAATTGTCTTAGGCTGGGTTTTCTAGGGAAGCAAAACCAGTAACACGTGTAGGTATTAGGAAAGATTTATAATATATATATATATAGACAGATAGATAGATACAAATATAGGAAACAGCTCACGTAATCACAGAAGCTGAATGTCCCAAGCTCTGGCACAAGCCTCACGTGTCCACGGAAGCTGAGGAACCCAAGGTCAGCAAGTCAGAGACCAGAGTTGCAGATCACCGGTTGTGTGGGTCAGTGGATCCCAAGCTGGCGGCGAGACGATGCAACAGAGGCTGGAGGTCGGTGGGTCCCAAGCTGGTGGCGAGGCGAAGTGACAGAGGCTGGAGAACCCAAGATCGGCAGGTCAGGGAGCAGGACTGAGCAGAGGCTGGCGAGCGCAGGATTGGCAGGTCAGGGAGCAGGACTCTCACGTGCCGACTGTAAGGACTGATGAGCCCAACAGCCGCTAGCTCAAGTCCCAGAACCAGACGCTGGAACAAGAGAGAGCAGCAGCTCCTGGTCACGTGAGCGATCAGCAGCTGTAGTCCAGGGTCACGAGATGAGAGCCGAGGGGCAGGAAGCCACCACAAACCCCGCCCTGCCACTTAATACAGCAGCCAAATAGGTAGTAGCCAAGTTGACATAATCCTGACCACCACAGTCCACCCCTTGTCAACTTGGCATCTTCACACATCTCACCTTACCATGCACAGTCTCTGAAGGGGTACAGTTACAAAGTCATACTTATGTCAACATGATATAACTAACACATGTACAACTGAAAATGCATTAACCCATTTACATCTTATGTTTCATAAGTAAACAAAATATCCATACACACATACAAAGCAGGAATACTCATAGCAATTACAGTCCTCGTTTCTGCAACTGGTCACGTGGCCGTAACTGATATTTAGAACTACCTTCTTCTACAACCCATTCTGTATTCCCTTTGCCCTCAGCAAGTACCTCAGCTGGTTGTGGTTCCTTGCCTGGTGAGGTGACCCAAACCTTCATTCCTGAAGGGTCTGGGCTATTATCACTCATTTTGGAGTTGGATCCACTGACCCACACAACCGGTGATCTGCAACTCTGGTCTCTGACTTGCTGACCTTGGGTTCCTCAGCTTCCGTGGACACGTGAGGCTTGTGCCAGAGCTTGGGACATTCAGCTTCTGTGATTACGTGAGCTGTTTCCTATATTTGTATCTATCTATCTGTCTATATATATATATATTATAAATCTTTCCTAATACCTACACGTGTTACTGGTTTTGCTTCCCTAGAAAACCCAGCCTAAGACAATTTGGTACCGGGAGTGGTTCTAGGGAAACAAAATTGTAAAAATGAATCCTTTCAAGTGGTTCTTGAGTCTAGCAAGTAGTAACACTGTTGCTAACTCTGCTCCTGTCGGTAAAAATCCGTGGGCTGAGGTGGCGGTACATATCCGCAAAATAGCCCCACCGATAGATCAGATATTGGTGAAAGGTGACCCTCAGGGTGAAAACATGTGTGATGACTTTTCGAAATTATGTGTGGATGAGCAGTACAAGGAAGTTGGGTGGCTGGTCCTACTTGCATTAGATAAGCTGGTGAAGGAAAAAGATGAGCTCAGGGCCTCAGAATCAAAGCTCTCGTGTCGTGTAAGAGACCTCAAAGCTGCTGCTTGTGCTTTAAAAGAAAACCTCATTACTTGTAATAGCAGAGCCGAAACTGCTGAAAGCCAAACTCAGATGCTTATCGTTAGAGTGGCGGAATTGCAACGCCAGCTCAATTGCCAATCTCGAGAAGTATCTGAAATTAAAGTGAGGGCATTGATTGGGCAGAAATGGGACCCTGCAACTTGGAATGGAGACATATGGGAGGATGATATGGAAGCTGGGGACGCTGAGCCCCTCACTTCCAGTAAAGCTCTCCTGTCAGCTGAACCACACCCATGTGAAGGGATTACTTCGCCTTTGTCTGCGAAACCGCCCCGCCCAGTAAAGCCATTATCCCCTCCGCTCCAACCTAATGAGATTAGCTGCAGCCCCCCTGCCGCTGAAGAGCGCCTGCCAGAGCCATTGCCTGGGGCGCGGCCTAAGGCAGAGGCTTTCCGAGAGCCTGCTGAAGATTCTAAGAACACTTCGGCAGTGCCAATTTTGGCTTCTAGGCCTGTAACTAGACTTAAATCCAAGCAAGCTCCAAAAGGTGAAGTACAAAGTGTGATCCAGGAGGAGATACGCTATACTCCAAAGGAACTACTTGACTTTTCTAACACATACAAACAGAAACCTGGGGAATATGCTTGGGAATGGCTGTTAAGGGTGTGGGATAATGGTGCAAGGAACATAAAGCTGGATCAGTCTGAATTTCTTGACCTGGGTCCACTGAGCACAGACCCTTCATTCAATGTTTCAGCTCGAGAAGTTAGGAGAGGACCTAACAGTTTGTTTGACTGGATTGCTGAAGCATGGCTGATGCGGTGGCCTACATTAAATCAAGTTGAATTGCCAGACTTGTCTTGGGGTACTGTAGAAGAGGGTATCCAAAGACTTAGGGAAATTGGCATGCTAGAGTGGATTTATTCAGTTAGGCCTTCAAATCCACACATAGCATGTCCAGAGGACACAACTTTCACCACAACCGTGAGAAACAAATTTGTGAAGGGAGCTCCGGGATCCTTGAAGACTGCTGTGATTGCCATTTTATGTAAATCAGACATGACAGTGGGAGCTGCCCTAGCTGAATTAAGACACCTAACTACAATGGGGCTAACTGGATCCCGTGGTGGTAAGAGTCAAGTGGCTGCACTCAGTCGACAAAGACGAGGTGGGCGTGTTTACAGTAATGGACAGCAGAGGCAAAATAGTAATCGTGATAATCTGACTCGTGCGGACATGTGGAACTGGCTCCTTAGTCATGGTGTCCCTAGCAGTGCAATAGATGATCAGCCTACTAAGTATTTACGTGATATGTATGAAAGGATGAACTCTCGGTCAGGTGAACAGCAGTCTAACTCAAATCGCCAGAAGAGAGAGTCTCGGTCCCTCAATCAATTCCCAGACTTGAGCGAGTTTAAGGACCCACAGCCCCTTGAATGAAGGGGAGGCCAGGTCCCTTTGAGGAAGAATTCTGATACCCTGCCAAAACTTTACACTGTTAATCTTTCTCCTGCCCTTCCCCAAAGGGATCTACGGCCTTTTACGAGAGTGACTGTTCACTGGGGAAAAGGAAATAATCAGACTTTTCGGGGACTACTGGATACTGGCTCTGAACTGACACTAATTCCAGGAGACCCAAAACGTCATTGTGGCCCACCAGTAAGAGTGGGGGCATATGGAGGTCAGGTTATTGATGGAGTCTTGGCTCATGTTCGTCTCACAGTGGGTCCAGTGGGTCCCCGAACCCATCCTGTAGTAATTTCCCCAGTTCCAGAATGCATAATTGGAATAGATATACTCAGCAATTGGCAGAACTCTCACGTTGGATCCCTGACAAGTGGAGTGAGAGCTATTATGGTGGGAAGAGCCAAATGGAAGCCACTAGAACTGCCACTGCCTAGGAAAATAGTGAACCAAAAGCAATATCGTATTCCTGGAGGAATTGCTGAAATTACTGCCACCATTAAGGACTTGAAGGACTCAGGGGTGGTGATTCCCACCACATCCCCATTCAATTCGCCTATTTGGCCTGTGCGAAAAACAGATGGATCTTGGAGAATGACAGTAGATTATCGCAAACTTAACGAGGTGGTAACCCCCATTGCAGCTGCTGTTCCAGATGTAGTTTCACTGCTTGAGCAAATTAATACATCTCCTGGTACTTGGTATGCAGCTATTGATCTGGCTAATGCTTTCTTCTCCATACCTGTTTCCAAGGACCACCAGAAGCAGTTTGCATTCACCTGGCAAGGCCAACAATACACTTTCACTTGCCTGCCTCAGGGCTACATTAACTCTCCAGCCCTATGTCATAATATAGTCCGCAGGGACCTTGATTGCTTCTCTCTTCCACAAGATGTGACACTGGTCCATTATATAGATGACATTATGCTGATTGGACCTAGTAAGGAAGAAATATCAGTGACTCTGGACTTACTAGTTCAACATTTGCGTGCTAGAGGGTGGGAAATTAATCCCACAAAAATTCAGGCACCTTCCAACTCAGTGAAATTCCTAGGGGTCCAGTGGTGTGGGGCATGTCGCGATATCCCTTCTAAAGTGAAGGATAAATTATTGCACCTGGCTGCTCCGACAACTAAAAAAGAGGCACAGCGCCTAGTGGGTCTCTTTGGATTTTGGAGGCAACATATTCCTCATTTGGGTGTGCTACTTCGGCCTATTTATCAAGTGACTAGAAAGGCTGCTACTTTTGAGTGGGGCCCAGAACAGGAGAAGGCTCTGCAACAGGTTCAGGCTGCTGTGCAGGCTGCCCTGCCACTTGGGCCATACGATCCAGCTGATCCAATGGTGCTCGAGGTGTCAGTGGCAGATAGAGATGCTGTTTGGAGTCTTTGGCAGGCCCCTATTGGCGAATCACAGCGCAGACCTTTAGGATTTTGGAGCAAAGCTCTGCCATCCTCTGCAGATAACTACTCTCCTTTTGAAAAACAACTTTTGGCTTGTTACTGGGCCTTAGTAGAGACTGAGCGCTTAACCATGGGACACCAGGTCACCATGCGTCCTGAGCTGCCTATCATGAACTGGGTATTGTCTGACCCACAGAGTCATAAAGTTGGACGAGCACAGCAGCACTCCATCATTAAATGGAAGTGGTATATACGAGATCGGGCCCGTGCAGGACCTGAAGGCACAAGTAAATTGCATGAAGAAGTGGCCCAAATGCCCATGGTCTCCACTCCTGTAACATTATCTCCTGTCTCCCAGTTTGCACCTATGGCCTCATGGGGGATTCCTTATGACCAGCTGACCGAGGCAGAGAAAACTCGTGCTTGGTTTACAGATGGTTCTGCGCGGTATGCCGGCACCACTCGAAAGTGGACAGCAGCAGCACTACAGCCCCTTTCTGGGACCTCCCTCAAGGACAGTGGTGAAAGCAAATCCTCCCAGTGGGCAGAACTTCGAGCAGTGCATATGGTTGTTCACTTTGCTTGGAAGGAGAGGTGGCCAGATGTGCGGCTGTATACCGATTCATGGGCTGTGGCCAATGGCTTGGCCAGTTGGTCAGGGACTTGGAAGGAACATGACTGGAAGATTGGAGACAAGGATTTATGGGGGAGAGGTATGTGGATAGACCTCTCTGAATGGGCCAAACAAGTGAAGATATTTGTGTCTCATGTGAATGCTCATCAAAGAGTAACCTCAGCAGAGGATGAGTTTAACAATCAAGTGGATAGGATGACCCGTTCTGTGGGAACCAATCATCCTCTTTCTCCGGCTACCTCTGTCATTGCTCAGTGGGCCCATGAACAAAGTGGTCATGGTGGCAGGGACAGTGCTTATGCATGGGCTCAGCAACATGGGCTCCCGCTCACCAAGGCTGACTTGGCTACAGCCACTGCTGAGTGCCCAATTTGCCAGCAGCAGAGACCAACACTGAGTCCTCGATATGGCACTGTTCCTCGAGGTGATCAGCCGGCAACCTGGTGGCAAGTTGATTACATTGGACCGCTTCCATCATGGAAAGGAAAGCGTTTTGTCCTTACTGGGATAGATACTTACTCTGGATATGGATTTGCCTACCCAGCACGACATGCTTCTGCCAAAACTACCATCCGTGGACTTACAGAATGCCTCATCCACCGTCATGGAATCCCACACAGCATTGCCTCTGATCAAGGGACTCACTTCACAGCAAATGAAGTGCGGCAGTGGGCCCATGCTCACGGAATTCACTGGTCTTACCATGTTCCCCATCATCCTGAAGCAGCTGGCTTGATAGAACGATGGAATGGTCTCCTGAAGACACAATTACGCTGCCAGCTAGGTGGCAGTACCTTGCAGGGTTGGGGAAATGTTCTCCAGGAGGCTGTGTATGCTCTAAACCAGCGTCCAATATACGGTGCTGTTTCTCCTATTGCCAGGATTCATGGGTCCAGGAATCAAGGGGTGGAAACGGGAGTGGCACCACTCACTGTTACCCCTAGTGACCCACTTGCAAGATTTTTGCTTCCTGTCCCCATGACTTTATGTTCTGCAGGACTAAATGTCTTAGTTCCGAAGGGAGGAATGCTGCCGCCTGGAGACACATCAACGATTCCACTGAACTGGAAGCTAAAATTGCCACCAGGCCATTTTGGGCTCCTTGTACCTCTGGATCAACAGACAAAGAAGGGAGTTACAATACTGGCCAGTGTGATTGATCCTGACCACCACACTAATCTTGTGGAAATGCAGTCTTGCCTTATTAGCATAACTGCCTCTAATCCTGCCTCACTAACATCATAGAGGTGAGATTGACAAAAATCACATCAGATGACAAAATAGTGGCCAATCACAGAATCTAAAAAAAAACCAAAAACAAACCCAGTGCCACTGAGTTAATTCCAACTCATAGTTACCCTATAGGACAGAGTAGAACTGCCCCATAGAGTTTCCAAGGAGCACTTGGTGGATAGGAACTGCTGACTTTTTGGTTAGCAGCTGTAACACTTAACCACTACACTACCCGGGTCTGTGAATAAATATGGTTTATGCTCCAGAGCTGTCCAGACTAGGCTTTACCTGGGATCACATCCTTGCTTGGCCCTGCCCAGCTTCCTGTCTTGTTTCACTTTCTCAGTGAATCACGGGTGCCCAAATCTTTGTCTCACGCTCTGTGTCAGGGAGCTCAGCCCAGAGGAGTTAGTACCAGCAGTGATCCTGTGAAGCATGTACTAAGGACAGAATTCTGGTGTTGCATCCAAAGGCACTGAGTATCCCACCCTCACTGCAGCGGAGTATTGACAGTTCTGGCCCTGCTTTAGCAATGCAATGGCTAAGATTTCCTTTTTAAAATAATTTTTTTATTGTGTTTTTGGTGAAGGTTTACTCGGCAGTTTGGGTTTCCACTCAACAGTTTTTATGCAGGTTGTCCAATGACATTAGTTACATTCTTCACAATAGGTGAACACTCTCATTATTTCGTTCTGGTTGTTCTGTTTCCATTAATCTCGTTTCCCTACCCTTTACATTCTTGTCTTATCTTGAAGTAGTTGTTGACCATTGTAATCCCTAAGATTTTATGCAAATAGACAAAAATCAAGTGTACTTTTATATACTAGAAATATGCTAATGGAAAATAAGATTTTTAAAGCAGCATTTACAGTATCATTGAAAACACCAAGTACCTGGGAATAAATTGAGCAAAACTAGGTAAGGCTACTATACAAAAAGCTATAACATATTATTGAAAGATATTAAAGAAGACCAAAGTCTACATTTGGAAGACTTCATATTTTACAAATAGAAAGCATTTCCAAACTGGTGTATAAATTCTATGCAATTCCATTCAAAATCCTATCCAGCTTTTGTAGGAAATGACAAGCTTACTATCAATTTTACGTAGAAATACAAAAGGTCATATATAGCTGATACAAACTTGAAGAGGAAGAGAGCTGGGACGCTCACAATATCAGATACGAAGACCTATTGAGCTGTAGTAATAACAGTAGTTAAACAGTATTAGCACAGGCCTAGAATACCTCAATGGCACTTGGCTTTTGGCAGAATACATACATCACTGCCTAACTCTCACCTTGTCCAAGAAATATATTTCAGATAGATTATAGATCTAACTGTTATGGATAAAGAATAACGTTTTCAAAGGAATACTCAGGAGAGTACCTCTGTAACCTTGCAGCAGACAAGTGAAAGGCTATCCACATCTCCAATAGACCAAAACCAAGCCCACTGCTGCTGAATTGAATCCAACTCATAGTAACGCTATAGGATAGAGTAGAACTGCTCCCCAGAGTTTCCGAAGAGCACCTGGTGGATCTGATTCTTGTTCACAGCCATAGCACTTAACCATTATGCCAAGTAGTATAATAAATATTGAAGGCTTCATTCATGTCTTTAAAATTAGCACACCTGTTTCTTAAACTGTCTCTATTTCACAGAGTTTGTGAGTACACAGCCAACCTATTGATCTTCCTCTAACCCTATTATATTGTGTCTTTATTCCACTCTTTTACATGTTACTGTTAAGTCAGTACATGTCCCGTACTTATAAGGTCCTAAAAATAATCCTTATCTATGCCTTTTATAGTTGGTAGATTTGTTTCACATCACAGAAATAAAATTAGATGATTAAACCTTCAAACAGAAGTAGCTTTATATGTCAGTCATGATGGGTTACAACCATGTCTTAACTTCTGCTCACAGACTAGAGGAGATGGGATGTTTCCACTTGGATGACATTGGCTCCCTGATACATAACAAAGCCATTGAGAGAATCATCTCACCAATGACTGTTCAGCTTTGCCATCTGATTATCTCAATGGAGAGGACAGATGTGGAAGATGAAGTATTTGTTTCTTTGGAGAAGATGGCAGAGGAATTGGCTAGAGTGAGTGAAGAGTTTGTACAAGCCACTGAAAGGTAATAATTTCACAGAACTCAACTTTTTACTCTGACGAATCTGCAAAAGAAGAAAACTACAGTCTTATTATGATTGCCTTAAATGCTTTGGGATGGGTATGAATATATAAATTGATGAAACAAAGCAGGCCTGTTTAACAGGCTGTTAAATTTAATAGCTGGCGTGTAATTTCAGAACGTAAACGTTTCAGAATTAGTTGACTGACTATTCCATTAGAAACAATTCTCTGTCCTAATAATAGTTTGTAAGTTCATTCTTACTTCATTTCACAAATTTTCTTATATTGTTGTTGTTAGTAGGTGTCGTTGAGTTGTTTCCAACTCATAGGAACTCTATATGCAACAGGATGAAATCCTTCTAGGTCCTGTGCCATCCTCATGAGTGTAGTTATGCTTGAGCCTGTTGTTCCAGACGCTGTATCAATCCATATTATTGAAAGTCTTCTTATAGGAATCAGAATTTTCAGAGTTGTCTAAACATATTTCTGTCTGCCAGTGCATGGAGCATGACTCTTTGTTTAGTAAACCTGTATACAGCCAGCCAAGTGCTGTCGAGTTGGATCCAAACATTTCCATACTAAGTTCCAACTCCGGAGCTAATCTAAAGGGGACTAGTTATAACTACAAAATTGAACTCTATAAATGGAAGTTGAACGTTTTGGTGAAAATTTTGCATTCTTACTGTCCCAAGCTCAGTCTGGCTATCGAGCTAGACTGCCTGTGTTTGAACCCTGCTGTACTACTTCCAAGTTGCCCAATCATGGATGAGTTCTGAAACTGGCCCATGTGTATGTGTCTCACCTGTGAAGGCAGAGATAATAACCAATAACCATCCCTGCCTCATAGGGCCGTCTTCAGGGTCATGATAAATAATTCACATGGTCACTGAGCACAGTGCCTGGTGTATGGCAACCAGTGAATGATTGTCTGTGATATATCTTTAATATAAAAAGAGGTCTCTTAAATATTCCCTTCTTTCATCCAACAAATATTCATTGTCCACCTACTAAGGTGCCAGGTACTGTTTTAGGTGCTGAAATGTTGCAGCTAACAAGTTAATCAAAGCACTTTCCCTCAAGACAGTGGAGAAAAAATATGGTGCCCAAATATGACCATGTCTTCATCTGTGGAAATTTTGAGAGTTGCTTTATACGAGGACTTCCAATTAAGTTCATGAACTTGTCCTGGAAAAAGTGCTACATATCTCACTGCTGAATATCACTACAGTCACCACTGATGGGCTCACCTTGGCAAGCTATGCATTGACACTAATGCGTACTCCACCCTTCAAGGCAACTTTGTTGTTGTTGTTGTTTTTAGGTGCCATGGAGTCAGTTCCAGCTCCTTTAAACAACAGAATGAAACACTGCCCAGTCACATGCCATGTCCACAATCGTTTTTATGCTTAAGTCCATTGTTGTGGCCACTGTGTCAATCCATCTCATAGAGAGTCTTCCTCTTTTTTGCTGACCCTCCACTCTACCAAGTGTGATGTCCTTCTTCAGGGACTGATCTTTTCTGACATGTCCAGAGTATGTAAGATGCAGTCTTGCCATCTTTGCTTCCAAGGAGCACTCTGGTTGTACTCCTTCTGGAACAGATCTGTTTGTTCTTTTGGTGGTCCATGGTACATTCAACATTCTTCTCCAACACCACAATTCAAAGGGATCAATTCTTCTTGTCTTCTTTGTTCACGGTCCAGCTTTTGCATGCATATGATGCAACTGAAAATACCATGGATTGAATCAGGAGCATTTTAGTCTTCTCGGTGATGTCCTTACTTTTGAATACTTTAAGAGGTCCTTTGCAGCAGATTTTCCCAATGCAATGCATTTTTTGTTGCTTCCAAGGGTGTTGATTGTGGACCCAAGTAAAATGAAATCCTTGACAACCCCAATCATGTCTCCATTTATGACAATGTTGCTTACTGGTCCAGTTGTGAGGATTTTTGTTTTCCTGATGTTAAGGTACAATCCATACTGAAGGCTGTGGTCCTTCATCTTCATCAGAAGGTGTCTCAAATCTTCTTCATTTCCAGTGAGTAAGGTGGTGTTATCTGCATAACACAGGTTGTTAATGAGTTGTCCTCCAATCCTGATGCCTCATTCTTCTTCATATAATCCAGTTTCTTGGAGTATTTGCTCGGCATGCAGATTAAAAAGGTATGGTGAAAAGATACAACCCTGACGCATACCTTCCTGACTTTAAACCATGCAGTGTCCCCTTGTTCTGTTCGCATGACTGCCTCTTGATCCATATACAGATTCCTTAAGAGCAGAATTAGGTGTTCTGGAATTCACATTCTCTGCAACGTTAGACGTAATTTAGTATGATACACACAGTCGAATGCTTTTGCATAGTCAATGAAACACAAGTAGACATCTTGTTGGTATTCTTTGCTTTCAGCCAACATCCATCTGACATCAGCAATGACATCCCTGGTTCCACATCCTCTTCTGAACCCAGCTTGCATTTCTGGCAGTTCCTTGTCGATATATTGTTATAGTCACTTTTGAATGATCTTGAGCAGAATTTTACTTGTGTGTGATATCAACGATATTATTTGGTAATTTCCAAGTTTAGTTGGATCACCTTTGTCTGGAATGGGCTTAAATATGGATCTCTTCCAGTCAGTTGGCCAGGTAGCTGTCCTCCAAATTTCTTGGCATAGATGAGTGAGCACTTCCAGCACGGCATCTGTTCGTTGAAATATCTCAATTGATATTCCATGAATTACTGAAGCCTTGTTTTTCACCAATGCCTTCAGTGCAGCTTCGACTTCTTCCTTCAGTACCATTGGCTCCTAATCATGTGCTACCTCTTCAAATGGCTGAGCATCGACCAGTTCTTTCTGGTATAATAACTGTGTGTCATTTTTAGAACTCTTTTTTCGGAATAGCCATGAGAGCTGTCATCGTATTACCCTTGATGTCTGAATGTCATCGAAATGTCTTCCTTTCAATATTTCCTTTATCTTCAGGTAAAGAAAGAAGTCATTGGGGGCTAGATCAGGTGAGTAGGGGAGTATTCCCATACAGTTACTTGTTTACTGGCTAAAAATGGATAGACAGCTATACAATTAAGTTTGCAAACTTGCCACTGTGCCACTCTGCACAATGGCCATTCCAGAAAAGGACTTCCAAAATTGCTTTGAAGGGTGGGTTATGTGCTGGTGTTAGTGCATAGCTTCCCAATGGGAATAGTTCGAAGGTGACCATAGTGATATTCAGCACTGAACTATGTAGCACTTAGAACAACTAAATTTGTGGACTTAATTGTCAGACCTCATCTGATTAAATCAAGGATCTTGAGATTACCCAGGTGAATGTGATGTAATCACAATGGTCCTATTGAGAAGGACACAGGAAGAGTCAGAGAGAAGAGGTGATATGGTAATAGAAGCAAAAATTTGGAGTGATGTACTTTTGAGGTGGTGAAGGGGCCACAGCCAAGGGATCCAGGGGGCTAGAAGGAGCTGAGAAGGGGCAGGAAGCAGATTTTGCCCTTACAGCTTCAGAGAACAGAGAAGCCAACCTTGTAGACACCTTGACTTGAGTTTGGTGAGATCTATGTCAGACTTCTGACCTCCAGAACTAGAAGGGAATACATTTGTGTTGTTTTACGCCACTAAGTGTGTGATAATTTGCTATAGCAATGAGAATCTAATAGAGGACAGTGACGGTAAATGAATAGATACATAAAGAAGAAAGGGCCACTCTTCTTTCTAGTATATTGATGCCGTGGATTGAATTGTGTTCCCCCAGTAAGGTGTGTAGTAATTTGGTGGGGCCGTGATATCCAGTATTGTGGGATTGCCTTCCATTTTGTGATTTTCCTGTGCTGTAAATCCTAATCTCTGTCTGTGGTTAATAGACTGGATTATATTAAAGAGGATCCGACTCGATGGCACTTGGCAACACCCTTCCTGTTCCAATGTAAAGGAAGTCTCCCAGGAGTATGGTCTGCACCCTATCTTATCCTACAAAAGATAAAAGAAAAGGGAAGCAAGCAAAAAGTTGGGGACCTCATACCATCAAGAAAGCAGCACCAAATTAGAACACGTCCTTCAGACCTGAGGTTTCTGCACCAAGATGCTCTCAGACCGAAGAAAGACTGATGCAGCACAAGGACCTTCCTCCAGAACTGACAGAGAGAGTGGGTTCCTCTAAGAGTCAGCATTTAGCACTGAGACTTCCCGCGTGCTGGGTGGTGTGGGAATAAACTTTTCTCTGTTAAAACCATTCCCTGGTGATACTGTGTTACAGCAGTGCCAGATCCCTAAAACGAACGACAACTAACCAAGTAGAAGGAATAATAAAGCTAGGAAATTACCGTTTTTGCAACTGTCATAAGAATAACTGTTTCAGGCAAGAGTCGTCAATGGAGCTACAACAAAATTTCAGCATGAATGGATGCTACAAGTTTAATGAGGAGCAGGATCATTACACTGGTTCAAGGATGCTTCCTGGGCTTTTAACTGGAGGGTCTGGGATATCTTCCCACAAGTTATTTAGTAATTACAATGGGGAAAATGGTAATTTCACAAAGGAGATATCTGGCAGAGATCACCTTACCCAAATAATCAGAGCCAACATCACCATTTGGGACAAAAGAGATGTCATGTGTCTGCTGATGTGATCTATTGAGAAGGACACAATGATACTTTCAAGGAATTACTTCCAAAAATGCATAACCTGAATAGATTAATAAAATATCAGACAAATCCAAATTCAGGAACTTTCTACAAATAACTGGCTTCTCTTCATAAAACATCAAAGGTCAAAAAGATAAAGACTCAGAAACTGCTCCAGATTAAAGAAGATTAAAGGAATTTGAAGACAAACATGTCCTGCCCCAAGTGCTTTCAGATCTCATAGGCATGTGAAGCCTAGATAACGAAGGTCAGGGATTAAATTGTGACCCCCCCCTCTAAAGTATGTATTTATCTGGCTAGGCCTTGATTCCAGGTATTGTGTGATGTTCCTACATGTTGTAAATCCTGCCCCTATGATGTTAATGAGGGAGGATGTGCTATGGCTGCCAGGTAGTGAGGCAGGACTCATTGGGTAAGATTGTTTTGTGTCCTGAGGCAATCTCTTGGACTATAAAGAAAAGGCCAGCAAGCAGAGAGGAGGACCTCACACAAACCAAACCTCACTGTTGTTGTGTCAGGTCTGACTCACAGTGACCCTAGAGGTCAAAGTAGAACTTCCCCATAGAGTTTCCAAGGAGTACCTGGCAGATTGGAACTACCAGCTTTTGGTTAGCGGATGTAGCACCTAACCCGATACTCCGGAGGATCCATGTCATCAGAAAAGAAGCAGTTCAGGGAGAAGAGTGAGGCCTGTGGGCCTGTGGTCTCTTTATCTCAGCAGCTCCCAGTCCAGAGGAAGATTGAAGACAAGGAGCTTCCACCACAGCCAACAGAGAAAGACTTTCCCATAGTGCTGGTATCCTGAATTTGGAGTTTTAGACTACTGGACTGTGACAAAATAGAAGTTCTTTTTGTTAAGGCCATCCACTTGTGGTATTGATGGTAAATGTAAAGGCCTAACAAAGGTCAGTTAGGTTATTAAGCTACATCTATTTTCTGCCTTAATAACCAGACGAACAGGTCTGTATTTTTCTCCCTATCTCTGAGGATATAGAGTTGAGACCTTGCCAAGCCAAGCCAAGTGCCGTCAACCTTAGAGAGAGGTAAAATTTTTGGATAGTTTACTCTGTTTAGTTATCCTGTGACAAATTTTTAGATTTACTCTGTTTGATTTTCCTGTGACAAACTTTGGTTTTACTCTGTTTGATTATCCTTGACAAACGTTTGGGCAATTCACAATGTTTGTTAGATGTAATGAAATCTTAGGATGTAATGAAATCTTGTGACTCCTGACTATTGTTCTGTGACAAATCCCCTCCCCTCTGAATTCTGGCTACAAAAACCACTAGAAATGTAACCCAAAGGGGAACAGCTTTTGGCTTGTTGTCCCCCAGATTGCTAGCAAATCTGTCAATAAATTATTCCTTGAACCCAACACACTGTCTCTGAATTTTCAGCTACAGTGACAGGCAGTACAAACTTGGATTCAATTTGCCAACAATATTCCTATTATAGTAGTGCTAGATGACTAAGGCACAGCCAGAAAGCACTGTCTCCTTTGAATTATATTGCTGACAAAGAATATTAAATATACCATGAACTTCCAGAAGAAAGAACCAACCTATCTTAGAAGAAATAGAGCCAGAATGCTCTTTAGAGTCGAGGATGGTGAGACTTCATCTCACATGCTTCAGATGTGTTGCAAGACGGGACCATTCCCTGGAGATGGAACGTTATGACTGGTAGAGGATCAGCAAAAAAGAGATACATCTTCAAAGAGATGGATTGACACAGTGGCCGCAGCAATGGCCAAAAGCATCATGGGGCTCTCAGGACTGGGCAGTGTTTCACTCCATTGTGCACACAGTTGCTACGAGGCAGAATAACTCCAATAACAGTAACAATGACAACGACAATAACAACAACAAAGAAACTTGTATTAGTGTCCTTTCGCTGCGATAAGAACTTATCACATACTTAGTGGTTCAAAACAACAAGAATATTTTATCTCAGAATTCTGTAGATCAGAAGTGCCATGGGCTTGGCTGGCTCTTCTGTTCCAGGTCTCACAAGGCCAAGATACAGCTGTCAACAGGAGGAGCTCTTACCTGGAGGCTCTGAGAGGAATTGTTTCCAGGGTGTTGGCTGAATGCAGCTGCTTGTAGTTACAGGACTAAGTCTCCTGTACTCTCATGTCAGCCAGAGGCCAGTCTTTGCTCTTCACAGCTGATTCCACATGGCCCTCTCCAAACACAGGTTCAGTTCTGTACACACTTCAAGTCTTTGACTGACTCTACTTTCCTCTTCCACTTTAGGGGGCTTGTGTGACTCCACTGGCCCACCTGGACAGTCCAGAAAAATCACCCTATTTGAAAGTCATCTGATTAGTAAACTTAATTACATCCTCAAAGTCCCTTCATACATGCACCTAGATTATGCTTGATGGAAAAACCAAGGGATTGGAATATTGGGAGGACATCTTTGGAATTCTGCCTACCACAGGAAGTGACAATTACATTTAATGCATGTGTTTGGATTGGGGCTAATTAGCAAAATTTTGAATAGATTGGACAATATTGTATTGATGTTTAATTTCCTCCTTTCAGTGATTATTCTCTTGTTATGAAATTAAATATCCTTGTCTTTAGGGAATCTACACTGTATCAGTTAGGGGTGGAAAGGCATCGTTTCTGCAACTTTATACACACACACACACACACACACACATGCAGATGGAGACAAAGAGAATAATAAAGTAAATATGGCAAGATAATAGCAGTTAATCTGGTTGAAGAATGTATTATTCTTGCAACTCTTCTGGAAGACTGAAATTACATAAAAATAAACTCATTCTAAAGTTAAGTGAATTAGACAAAAAGGAAATTCAAAACTGTACATGTTGTGACTTTAATTATGTAAATAAAAAAAAAAACTTCCTTGGAAAGACATTTACTCAAAAAGCTATAATGCTTTACTTAGGATTTTGGAACAAAGTGATTTTACATTCATTTAATACTTTTTTGCATGTTCTAAGTTTTCAAACTCAATGTGTTTTGTGACCACACAAAGATGTAATCAATTTTAAGAGAACTTGTTTGAATATCTTGTTTGTTTCAGTATAAATGTCTTTGCTGCAGTGTTGCATTCTGGCAGGTGAGATATTTATAAAGAGACTTTATCTGTCCTCACAACCGTGGGAAACTGCTCAGCACATGTATCAGGATGATCTCATGCCCCTGATTCCCACTCACAGGTGACCCTATAAGATAGAGTAGAACTGCCCTGTACGGTTCCAAGGAACAGTTGAATTTGAATTGCAGACCGTTGGATTAGCAGCCAAGCTCTTAACCACTGTACCACCAGAGCTGTCTCAGGGCAGTACTGTGAATAATTTATATTCTGATTTCTGTTGGGCTCCACCGGTTTTCAGAGAAGCAACTTGAGCAGCTCTTTCGGGTCTCGTCTCAGGGAAGGCCAAATGGAAGCATCAGTATCCAGCATGCTAAGTGCTTAGCTGGCAAGTTGCAGCCTTCCTCACCACTGCCCAAGCTCTGGGGGCCAGAAGGAACTTGCCATGTCAGCAGACCCTGGAGCAGTTCTTGGCAGCAAGGCAGGGCTTCAGTCAGGGCTCTACTAGAAGAAGCTGGTGCAAATGTGATAGTTTCTTACACCTAAAAAGCAAGCAGAAGATGAACATTTAGAAAATGTGAATGAGATAAAGGGAGGAAAAAAACTACCCATCAGCCTGTATCTCAGAGATAACCATTGTTAACATTTTGGTATATATTTATTAGAGATCCTTTCTCCCTTTTCTTCCCATTCCTTCTCTCTCTCTCTTTTTTTTTACTTTCCTATTCCACTACTTTTCCTTCTCATACTGATATAAAAATACATGTGTAAATATAATTCTGTGCATAATAAATATTGATGTTGTTAGGTGCTGTGGAGTCGGTTCCAACTAATAGCGATCCTATGCACAACAGAACTGCCTGCCCTTGTGCCATCTGCACAGTCACTGCTCTACTTGAGCCCTTGTTGTAGCCACTGTATCGGCCCGTTTCACCGATGGCCTTCTCTTTCTGGGGACCTTCTGCTTTGCCAAATGTAATGGCTCTTCTCCAGGAGCTGCTTCCTCCTGATGACGCGTGCAAAGCACGTGAGATGAAGTCTCACCATCCCCAATTGTAACGAGCATTCTGACTACTTCTTCCAAGACAGATTGGTTGTTCCTTTGGGCAGTCCATGGTGTATTCAAAATTCTTCTCCAGCACCGTAATTCAAATGCATCAGTTCTTCTTTGGTCTCCCTTATTCACTGTCTGGCTTTCACGTGCACATGATGTGATTGGAAACACCATGATTTGGGCCTTGAGCACCTAGGCTCCAAAGTGAAATCTTTGCTTTTGAACTTTATTAAGAGGTCTTTTGTGGTAGGTTTGCTCACCACAGCACATTGTTTGATTTTATCCATTAAAAAAGAAAATTATATTTCAGATGAAGTTTTACAGAACAGACTGGCTTCTCATTAAATGATCAGTTCACATAGTGTTTATTGACACTGGTTGCCAACTCTGTGACATGTCAACACTCTCTGCTTCTTGACCTTGGGTTCCCTGTTACCAGCGTTCCTGTCTCCTCCTGCCTTCTAGTTCTTGCCCCGGGGCTGATGTGCCCATTTGGTATTGTTTTGTTTTATGGGCCTGTCTAGTCTTTGCCTGAAAGGTGAACCTCAGGAGTGACTTTATTATCCTGCTAAAAGGGTGTCTGAGGCCACACTCTTAGTGTTTCTCCTATCCTTGTCAGGCCAGTGTGTCCGTTATTTTTGTGTGTGTGTGGTTGTTATTCAGGCCTTCAGGGAGTCTGGGATGTGTCTCGGAAGCTTCCGTGGGCTTGTCTTAGTCAAGCCGTGGACTTCCCCAGTCTTGTGTACTGTCTTGCCCTGCACCAAAGTTACCACCTACCTATTGTCTAGTTAGCGTTTTCTCCCTCTCTTCCCTCATAACAAGCAAAGATTGTTTCTTGCTGCGTGTTAACCCTTTTATAGATTTTTCTGTTAGTGGTCTCATACAGCTTTTGTCTTTCTGTGAGTGACTTACTTCACTCAGCGTAACGTCCTCCAAAGTCATCCACGTCGGGAGATGTTTCAAAGACGCCTCGGTGTTTTTCATTGTTGCATTGTTTATCCATTTGTTTGTTGATGGGCATCAATATTGTTTCCATCTTTTTTGTTGTTGTGAACAATGTTACAGTGGACATGGGTGTGTATATGTCTATTCATGTGATAACTCTTAGGTACATTCCTAGGAGTGGGATTGCCGGATCATATGGCTTATCGATTTCCAGCCTTCTGAGAAAACACCCTAGAAACAGTTGCATTCCCACCAGCAGTGCGTAAGAGTTCCAGTCTTCCTGCAGCCTCTTCAGCAGTTGTTATATTTTGCTTTTTTGATTCATACCAGTAATGTTGGATAAAAAGGTACATCATAGCAGTTTTGAGTTGCTTTTCTTTAATGACTAGTGATCACGAGGGTTTCTTTGGATGTCTGTTAGTTGCCTGAAGGTTTCTTTGGTTAAGTATCTCCATATCTTTTGCCCATTTTTAAAATTGTGTTGCTTTTTTGTTGTAGACGTGATTTTTCCATAGATTTTAGAGACTATACTTTAGTTGGATTTTTCACAGCCATTTTTTCCCCCTGTCTGTAGGTTCCTTTTTACTTTTTTGTTGAAGTCTTCATATGAGCATAAATGTTTAATTTTTAGAAGATCCCAGTTAACTAGCTTATCTTATGGTGTTTGTATCTTATTAGTTATTGTTTGTATGTTATTTATACCATATGTTAGAGCCTCTGGCATTGACCCTATTTTTTCTTCTATGACTTTTATACTTTTTGATTTTATATTTAGGTCTTCTATTTTGAATTAGTTTTTGTGTTTGGTGTGAAATATGATTCTTGTTACTTTTTTTTTACAGATGGACATCCAGTTTTGCTAGCACCACTGTTAAAAAAGACTGTCTTTTCTCCAAATAATGGACTTTAGGGCTATGTAAAAAAATCAAGTGACTGTATGTGGATTGATTTATATCCAGGTTCTCAATTCTGTTCCATTGACCAGTGTACCTGTCATTATACCAGTACCAGGCTGTTTTAACTACCTTCCTGTATAGTAGGTTCGGAGATCAGGTAGCATGAATCCTCTTACTTTGTTCTTCTGCAGTAGTGCTTTACTCATCTGGGGCCTCTTTTCTTTTCATAAAAAGTTAATGATTAGTTTTTCTGTCTCACTAAAGAATGGTGTTGATATTTTAATCAAGATTCTATCTATAGATTGTTTTGCATAGAACTGACATTTTCATAACATTGAATCTACCTATCCATGAACATGGTGTGTTTTTCCATTTATGTAGATCTCACTTGGTTTCTGGCAGTAGTATTTTGCAGTTTTCTTTGTATAGGCTTTTACATCTTTGGTTAGATTTATTCCAGAGTATTTTATTTTAGTAAGGGCTATTATAAATGGTATTGCTTTCCTGATTTCCTTGTCATTGCTCTCTTTATTGGAGTACAGGAATTCAATTTATTTTTTATGTTTGTCCTGTGTCTTGCTACTCTTTTGAATCTTTATACCAGTTCCAGTAGCTTTCTTGGTGAGGTTCTTTGGGTTCTGTATGTATAATATCATATCACCTATAAATAGGGATAGTTTTCTTTTTCTTGCCTTATTTGTCTAGCTAGGATTCCCGCAGTGTTAAATGTGAGTAATGATAAAGGACATCCTTGTCTTGTTCCTGTTCTCAGAGAGAATGTTTTCAGCCTCTCTTCATTGAAAATGATGTTGGCTTTTTTTTTTTTTTTTGTATAGACGTTCTTTATTACAGTGCAAATTTTCTCTTTTATTCCCCTTCTATTCAGACTTTTATTGGGAATAGGTGCTGGACTTTATGGAATGACTTTTCTGGATCAATGGAGATAATCATGTGATTCTTTTGTTTTATTTATGCAGTGGATTATGCTGATTGATTTTCTAATAATGAAACATACTTGCTCACCTGGTGAATCCCACTTGGTTGTGATGTACTATTATTATTATTATTCCTTTTTTATGTCATGTGGGATTCTATTGGCTAGAATTTTGTTGATATTTTTGCATCTATATTCATGAAAGATATTGGTCTCCAATTTTTTTTGCGTGTGTGTCTTCAACTGCTTTTGGTATCAGGGTTACACTGGTTTCATAATGAATTCAGAAATATCACTTCCTTTCTATGTTCTGAAATAGTTTGAATAGCACTGGTGCAAGCTCTTTTCTGAATGTCTGGTAAAATTCTCCAGTGAAGCCATCTGCGCCAGAATTATCTTTTGTTGTTGTTTTTGGGAGTTTTTTAAACTACCTTTTCAGTCTCTTTTCCTCCTATGGATGCAGTCAGATTTTCTACCCCAGTTTTCTAATTTGTTTTTGTAGATTTTGTGTTTACTGAGTCTATGTTTTTTCTTCTTTATTTTGGTGAGTAGGTTTCTTTGTGATTAACTTAAATTTACCCCTGTCTTTCTAATTTTAATACAATCATTTCTTATTTGAATCTGCCTTGACTTTCTGTGTATTTGTAAGTTTATAACTGCACTATTTATTCTCTTTTACTATTTTGAGGTTCTTGTCATTTACAGATTGATCTCACTGGTTCCTTGTTGTAAATCAAAACTAAAAACTTTTGCTTTATCCTGGAGAGTTTATCATTAGGTTGGTACCTGGCTGATGCTGTACTGAGTCTTATATTCAGATTGTTGCCTGATGTTGATGATTCTCTAACCAAAGTACTCCCTTTAATAATTATTGAAAGTTTAGTTTGCTTGTTTACCTGAAAATGTCCTAATTTCAATATCATATTTAACCAACAGTTTTCCAGTATGCGTTATTCTTGGTTGGCAGTTTTTTTCCTTTCACAGTTTTGTGTATGTCATCTCACTGGCTTCTTGACTGCATGGTTTCTGCCAAGTAATCAGAGTTTAGTCTTATTGTTTCCACTTTGCATGTGACTTTTTGTTTTTCTCAAGCTGCTGTCATTGTTATTTCATTGTCTTTGGTTTTATGATATGTCTTAATGGTTTTTGAATGAGTTCTATCCTATGTAGTGTTCATTGAGCTTCTTGAGTAGTCAGCTTTTTGTCTTTTATGATACTAGGGAAATTTTCTGTCTTAACAAGTCTTCAGTGATCCTTGCTTTCTTTTCACTTTCTCCTCCTGTTCTGGAAGTACAATCATAGCTCAATTTTTGCTTTTGATTGCATTCCATGTCATTCTCAGGATTTCTTCCTTTTTCTTCATTCTTTTTTCTGATTTTTCCTCAAAATAATAGTCAAGGTTCTGTCTTCAGTTTCACTGATCCTGTCTTCCCTCGTTACCAAGTTTCTCCCAAAATCTTCTGTTGCACTGTCAGTTTCTGAAATTTTACTGTTTATCTTTTTGGTTTGTACTTGCTATTTCTAGCTGTTCATTTATTTTAATTTTTTTCTTGTATTATTTTCCTGAATTCTTCCATGGTAGCTGGTAGGGGCCTCCACCCAGTAGCTCTTCTCATTCTCTGCTGTCTGTCAGTTTCGTGTTCCATTCAGTACTTGATCGAGTTCTTTATCCCTTCATTTGATGCTTAGCATCCCAGGATTGATGTTCAAATAGTTTTTACTTAGTTTTTCTGGGTTTTGCTGCAGAGCTATGGCATGGTGCTTCTGTCTCTTGTTCCATGTTGGCTCCTTGTTATTATTCTTTAAACAGTTTTATTAATGGTTGATTAGCATATAATATCTTGTGTATATTAAAAACGCATGATTTGATACATTTTGGCACTTCTGTAGATACCTCTGAAGCTATCATCACACCCAAAATGCTAAGCATATCCCTTATACTCAGAAGCTTTCCACCCCGACTTGCTCACCCTTGCCTCAGGCAACAGCTGATTTCCTTGTCACTATGAACCACTTTGTATTTTCTGAAATTTTATGTAAATGGAATCATATGTATGTACTTTTTTGTTGCAGGAGTCTGGCTTCTGTCACTCAGCATGGATATTTTGAGTCTCAAATATACATGCATCATTTGTTTTCACTGCTGTATAGTTTCTGTTATATGGCTACACCACAATTTGTTTATCTAATCACCTCTTGATGGACACTTTTGTTGTTTACAGCTTGGGGCTATTACAAACAAAGGTGCTGTGAACTGTATGGCACAAGTCTTTCTGTGGGTATTTGGTTTAATTTTTCTTGGATAGCAACTGTAAGATTAAACACCTGAGTAGTATGATAGATGAATGTTTTATGTTTTTAAAAAACTGAAAAATTGTTTTAAAAGTGGAGGTACCATGGTACACTCCCAAAAGCAATGTTTGAGAATTTCAGTTCCTATTTAGAACCCTGGTGCATACTGGTTAGGTGCTAGGGCTGCTAAACAAATGGTTGGTAGTTCCAATCTGCCAGGTGCTCCTTGGAAGCTCTACAGGGCAGTTCTACTCTGTCCTATAAGGTTGCTGTGAGTCATAATTGACTTGACCACACAGGTTTGGTTATACATCCTTACCAATGTTTGCAATAATCAATTATCTTAATTTTTAATATTCTTGTCACTATTCCATTGCAATTTCAACTTGTATTTCCTAATGAATAATGATATCGGACATCTTTTTGTGCTATTTGACAGCTATGTGCTTTCTTTGGTGAAGTAGCTGTTCAAATCTTTTTTGAAATTATTGAGTTCCTTTTCTTATTGTTAAGTTTTATGAGTTCTTTGGACACACTAGATCCAAGTTCTTTTTCAGATACATGCTTTTCAAATGCTTTATCCTGCTGTATGTGTTGGCTGTTTATTCAGTTAATAGTGTCCTTCAAAAGCCAGATATTCTTCACTCCTGATGTTCACCCTTCATTCAGATTAGATAGGCTTATAAAAACAAAATGATACTAAGGGTCCACACTAGTCCAGGGGCAAGGACTAGAAGGCAGGAGGGAAAAGGAAGGCTGGTAAAAGCTTGAGAAGGGAGAGAGGTGACATGTTGTGGGGTTGGTAACCAATGTTATAAAACAATATGTGTTCAGTTTAATGAGAAACTAGTTTGTTCTGTAAACCTTTATCTAAAGCACAAAAAAATTAATACAATGTAAATAAATAAAATCCAGGTATTTTTAATTTTGATGATGCTCAATTTATTAAAATTTTTGTTTATGGATTGTGCTTTTAGTATTGCATCTAATGTTTGCATAATCTAAGATCATTAAAGTTTTCACCTAGAAATTTTTCAGTTTAAGATTTGTATTTAGACCTATGATCCATTTTGATTAAGTTTTTAACTATGATGGGAAATGTAGATTAAGTTCCTTTTTTTCCCCTTGTGTATATAGATATCCCATGATTCTTTGACTCTTATGAAAACACTATCCTTTCCCCACTGAATTGCTTTGAACCTTTGCTGACAATCAGTTGGCCACATATATGTGCATCTATTTCAGGATTCTTTATTTTTTACAACTATCTTGATACCAGTACCACATACTGTCAAACGAGGTTGTTTTATAGTAAATTTTGAAGCTGGTAGTTAAGATCTTCAACTTGGTTCTTCTTTTTCAAAGTCACTTATTCGAGGTACTTTGCATTTCCATGTGAATTTTCAATAAGCTTGCCAATTTTTACAAAAAAAAAATCTTCCTAGGATTTTAATTAGGGTTATGTTGAATCTACAGATCAACCTAAGAGAAACAATATTGAGTATTTTGATCCATGAATGTAACAGAGTAGATAGTTAAGAAATAGACACATGAATGGACAACTGATACTGAACAAAGATAGATAGGCCAATTCAATTCAAAGAACACAGTTAATGTAACAATTATTCACATTTACGCATTAACCACTAGTGCCAAAGATGAAGCAACTACAGGTTTGTACCAACTTCTGCAGTCTGAAATCAATCAAACATGCAATAAAGATGCATTGATAATTACTGGTGATTGGAATGTAAAAGTTAGAAAGAAAGAAGGGGGAGCATTGATTGGGAATTATGGCCTTGGTAATAGAAATGGCAATGGAGATGGCATGACAGAATATTGCAAAAACAATGACTTTTTCATCACAAATACTTTTTTCAACAACATAAATGGCTGCTATACACATGGACCTCACCAAATGGAATACACAGGAATCATATTGACTGTATCTGTGGAAAAAGATGATGGAGAAACTCAATACCATCAGTTAGAACAAGGCTGGGGACCAACTGTGGAGCAGATACCAACTGCTCTTAAGCAAGTTCAAGCCGAAGGTGCATAAACTTAGAGCAAGTCCACAGGAGCCGAAATATGACCTTGAGTATATCCTACCTGAATTTAGATACCATCTCAAGAAAAGATTTGACACCTTGAACTTTAATGACCAAAGACCAGATGAGTTGTAGAATGACATCAAGGACATTACACATGAGGAAAGCAAGAGGTCATTCAAAAGGAAAGAAGGAAATAAAAGAAAAAAATGACATCAGAAGAGATTCCGAAAGCTGCTCCTGAAGTTAGAGTAGCAAAAGAGAATGGAAGAATTGATAAAGTAAAAGCTGAACAAAAGATTTCCAAGGGCAGTTCAAGAAGACAAAGTATTATCATGAAATGTAAAGGACTTGAAGTCAGAAAACCAAAAGGCAGAGTGTGCTCAACAGTTCTCAAGCTGCAAAAACTGAAGAGAAAATTCAGTCTTAGAGCTGTAGTACTGCGGGATTCCACAGGGAAGATACTAAATGACTCAGGAAACACCAAAAGAAGACGGAAAGGCTACACAATCCTTAAGAGCAGTGTTTCTCCTCCTTCCATTTTAATGCCGAGAAATCAGAAAGCCCAGGAAGTTAGGCTGCCTGGGTGACAATCTCCAGCTCTGCAAACTGACCAGCTGCTGGGTGGGGTACAAGTTCTTGTTTCTGGGCTGAGAGGCAAGAGCAGCTGATACACAAATGCTCCACAAGGAAGCAAATGTGAAAACAACAGAAGGAGACAGCTGTCGTGCCTTCTCCACCTTCTTCCCCTTCCTCCCAGGGTCTAGGCATTTATCATGCTGGGTTGTTTGAGCGAGTGGGGTGATTCCGCACACTCGTAACTCAGGGGGCTTTGTCACGTACAGGTAGCTGGAATGTTTTGGGCAAGAAGGGATGAGGGGATTTGAAATGGATTGCTACTCAGTAAGACTTCAAATGCTGTGAAGAGCTTCTCAGCGGTCCCATGTGCTTGCTCTCCTGTGTTCCCTGAGCCACAGTTCCAAGGGCTCAGGAGTAAAGAATAACCATTGTAAGGACAGGGGCCAAAGGGAGTGGGCCTTTTCTTGCTTTGTTTTGTGTGATTAGGAAGAGTGACATAGCACTAAGTAGGTGCAAGGGGTATAGACCCACAAAGTGACACTGGCAGAGGGAGTGACACCAAAATGACCATCTATAAAATTTTCGTGTAGTTTTTCAGCAGCAATTTATTATTTTTCATAAAAATATCTTTGTAGTTAGTTATAACATCATTTTCCATAAGCCCAACCTATCTGTTGTCATCCAGTTGATTTCAACTCCCAGCAACCCTGTAGGACAGCGTAGGACTGCTCCACAGGGATTCCAAGGAGCAGTTGATGGATTCAAACTGCTGACGTTTCGATGAGCAACTATAGCTCTTAACCATTGTGGTACCCAGGGACTCCTTCCAAAAAGGAAAACAAACCCCCTGCCATCAAGTCAATTCCAACTCATAGAGACCCTATAGGACCGAGTAGAGCTGCCTCATAGAGTTTCCAAGGAGCACCTGGTGGATTCAAACTGCTGACCTTTTGGTTAGCAGCCACAGCACTTAACCACTGAGCCAGCAGGGTTTCCACCAGGGCTCCTTACAAGTATCAATATACCTACAAAGCTAAAACTGTGCTGTTTTTCTTCTTGAAGCTTCTAATGTGCTCCACTCTGATGACAGCTGTCATGAGTACTCACTGAACAATGATATTTCAGTTTGCTTGGTTTTGTCTGCATGGCCTATGTGCAACAAGCATGCACTACTTTTCGCTGCTGTCAGTATTTTTACAATCGCTGATTTTGATGAATTTTCTAGTGCTTTTGCTACAATATTGTGAGGAGTTGTGTTTGTGAACTCAGATGAGTGACCTTTTTGAGAACGATGTGCTTATTAAAGGAAAAGGAGTGAGATACAGGAATTATGATGTACGGGTAACAGTGGGACAAAAAAAAAAAAATGCTACCAAGGATTCTGTATGGTTTAGTTTGGAGGAGGTCCAAGAGGATGGGGGTGACACCATGAATCACCATTCTTGGTGACATCCACCCTAATCAGTGAGACCACTGATTAGCAATTATTTACTGAAAGAGAAATGTTTGAGATCACATGCACAAAACAATCGCTCTGGATATCTGTGTTCATGAAGACTGATTTGCTTACAGGAAACCTCTCCCCTTGAAAACCTGAATTGAAATGAAGAGTCTAGACAGCGTTTTCTTTGTTACAAAAATAGATGTATTGTTCTTGTGGTAATTATGCATGTTCATTGCAGAGAAAATGAGAGCAATTCAGAAACGAGTGAAGCTTGTTTTAAAATCTGCCCACATAACTGCATTCTGATGGTTGTCCACCCTTCTTCTGTGTATAATTTTCAAGATCTGTGTCTAATTGAAAACAAATACGATCTCGCCATACATCCTATTCTGTAACTCGCTTGTTTTTACTAAACTCTGTCTTAGAGATGCTTCTGTGACTCTGAATATAAACCTACAGTATCATTTAAGGCTGCATAATGTTGCATAGTCTATGTACTACAATTCCCCTATGAACACATATATCATTTTTGTTCATCATTCTAGGATAAAGAATTTAACATGTAGTCTTTGCCCTTGATTCCTGAAAGATAACGCTATACCCTTGGAGCTGCCTGAGATAATCTAAACACATGAAGATTTATGCTAGTGAGTGGGGGCACTGACCAAGGCAGGCAGACAACCTCGTGGTCTGACATCAGCTGACCTCAAGGAAGGAGAGGGCATGATTTAATCAATCATGCAGGTGCAGTGAGGACTCAGTCATGACTATTCAATGAGGCTTCAGCCACGGCTATGCAATGAAGCCCAATGAACTCCTGGCCACAAAAGGTCTGAGAGCTTTCTGGTCGATGAGAGACAGCCATGCATGTAGAAGGCTAATGCTTCCCTTGGGATGTGGAAGCTTTGCAGTGGGGATTTCACCCTGTGCTTCTCTTCATTGGAATCCTGTTTTGCTGTGTAAGTCTGTTATCAAAGCTTGATACTCTCCCTGAGTTCCGTGAGTCTTTGCAGTGAATTATGGAACCCAAAAGGGATAGTGGGAACCAGCCCCAAATTTGTGGCCTGCAGCTCAGAGGGTCAGGGTGTCGTATGGACTACTGAAACTTGTAGCTGATGTCTGCCTATTTGGCAGTCTGAAGGACAGTGTTTTTTCCTTTAAAAAGACACTCTATTTGAAGTTAACAATTCAATTTAGTTTCTCATTCAAAACTTTGTACACACACCATCCTGTGATCCTAGTTGCTCTCCCTATAATGTGATGGTACACTCCTCCATTCCACCCTATGTTTCTTGTTTTCATTCAACCAGGTACTGTCCCCTTCTGTCTTCTCGTCTTGCTTCTGAACAGGAGTGGATGATGTGCTGTTCACTTGTGAGCTCTGACCTATGTCTGAGTGGCGAGGATCAGATGAAAAGAGTACCACAAGGGCAGCTGGTGTCAGCAGAATGACTGAGAACTGGGGACACAGGGAACTGATTCATCTGCCTTCAAGGACTGCTGGTTCAGTTCACGAATTCATCCTAGAAAAAGTGCTACACACCTCACTGCAGTCACTTTTGAAAGACTCCCATTCAGAAGCTATGCACCTATGCCAGTGCCTAGTCTACTTCTCGAAACAATTTTGGAATTCCTTCTGGAATGGTCATCAGAGCAGTAATTGTATTACCCTTGATGCTCTGAATGTCATCAAATGTCTTTCCTTCAATATTTTCTTTCTCTCTGGGTAAAGAAATAAGTCACTGTGGACCAGATCAGGTGAGCAGGGAGGGTGTTTTAAGACAGTTATTTGTTCACTGGCTAAAAACTCCCTCACGGACAAGTCTACAATTACATTCTACAAACACGACCATGCACAATGGCCATTCCAGAAAGAGTCCCAAAATTGCTTTGAAGGGTGGACTAAATGCTGTCATTGGTGCATAGCTTCCCAAGGGGAGTCCTTCAAAGGTGACTGCGGTGACATTCAGCCATGAAGTATGTAGGACTTAGAACAACCAAGTTTGCAGACTTGATTGTCAGACCTCGTGTCTTGGGAATTGGCTTTAGGTTGATTCTTGTCTATGAAATCACCTTCAGGGAAGGATGGGTTGGTCAGTGCTGACTGAGACTGTGTCTGTCCAGGCTAGCAGGAGACTCCGAGGAGAAGTGGCTACGGGAGGAAATGGGACCTGCTGCTGAGTCACTGCTTCTGTCTGGGAGGGACGTTGTACTGGTGGCCCGGAAGCTCCATCTTCAGCCAGGAAGTCAGCACTACAGGGAGAAACTGGTGACCACAGCACAGCAGATTCTCCTGGACACCACAAAGGTGAGCTTATGTCAGAGTGATGTCGCTGATGGAGAAGGAGGGACAGAGTAGGTCACTCCAACAGTGGAGGCCCACCTCAGAGGGAGAAAGTGGCTAAGATCACAGGCACAGAGTTCATTATCAATTTAATAAAACCTAATGTGGAACCTGCCATAGGGGACTTACTGAGTAAAGGTCTACCATCTCAAATGCATATGTGGCCTTTCCCCACCCTACACTGGGCCACCAAACTCTAATAAAGAGGTGTCACTGAAGGAGACCCTTCCACCATCCCAGTGGCCAGGAGTTATGGGAAGAAGCTATGGGGACTGTCAATTAAGTTTGTGAATTCATCCTAGAAAAAGGGCTACATACCTTGTTGCCGAATATCACTACAGTCACCTCTGAAGTCCTCCCCTTGGGAAGCTATGCACTGATACCAGCTCCTAGTCCACCCTTCAAAGCAATTTTGGCCCTCTTTCTGGAGGGCCATCAGAGCTGTCATCGTATTACCCTTGATGTCCTGAATGTCATCCAAATGTCTTCCTTTCAATACGTCCTTTATCTTCAGGTAAAGAAAAAAGTCACTGGGGGCCAGATCAGGTGAGAGCAGATAGACTGTTCCGATACAGTTATTTTTTTACTGGCTAAAAACTCCTTCCCAGACAACTATTCAATTAACTTTGTGAACTTGCCACTGTGCTACTGTGTACAATGGCCATTCCAGAAAGAGTTCCAAAATTTCTCTGAAGAGTGGAGTAGGCTCTGACACTCGTACATATCTTCCCAAAGGGAGTACCTGGAAGGGGACCATAGTGATATTCAGCAGTGAGGTATGTAGCACTTAAGACAACTAAGTTCATTGACTTAATTGTCAGATCTTATACTAAAACCTCTGCATCCTCCTCTTCTCTGGCAAATGTACCCCTCACGCAAAAGCTGTGCTGTGTTGGCCTACAGCTGTAAAGATCAGATGGTTACCCAGCTGGTAGAATCTGAGGAGTTTCCTGGGTAGCAGTCGTGCAATTTTTGTCTCAACACGCACCCACGCAAGTAGGGATTAGTGGTTCAAGCCCAATAAGTGCCAAGGAAGAAAGGCCTGGCAATCTACTTTATTAAAGATCCTGACCAAGTAAACCTTATGGAGCAGTTCTACTCTTTAGCACACGGGCTACCAGGGATCAGGGCCCAGGCGATGGCCGTGGGTCTAAGATCTGAGGAGGCCAGGATGATCCTTCGGTTCCCTCACAACTCCCCATTTTCCCACTTGACCTTCTGGGGTTACAGCAAAACTCTTTCAGGTTAGGATATTGTTCCCTGTTGGACTCTACCTGCCTTAGACCCTATCGCTCATCATTAAAACTTAGGAGTTGCATGTTACGGGGGACTAGGGCTTTATTTAACAGATTCTTGTTGGAGGAAGACTGATAATGAGAGAGGCAGAGCCAGAGGCATTTGGGCACATGCTCATGGGATGTGGAGAAAGAAAGGCGGGTGGGCTTCTGGGAAGTCTCTGGACACCAGTTCTGTTGAAAGGGGCTGATGAGCTTTAAGGAATGGAGAGTCAGGCTGGGTAAGACTTTTTTAAGAGGCACTTCTTGGACAGGCCATCCCTCAGGCCTCATACAAATAGCAGCTTCTCCCCGAATGCTTTCTCTCTCTCTCAGTGCCTCTCTCCTTTCTCTCTCGCTCTCAGTTTGTGCTCATGACCACAATGAGTTACTCCTTACCCTGGTGGCATAGTGGGTTAGGTGCTACGTCTGCTAACTGAAAGGTCGGCAGTTCAAATCCTTCAGGTGCTTCTAGGAAACTCTATGGGCAGTTCTATTCTGACCTCTAGGGTCACTATGAGTCCCGACTCCACGACAGTGGGTTTGGTCTCGTTTGGTTTGCACTTCCTCTAACCTGGAGACCAGCCCACCAAACACCAGGCTGTGCTCCACCTTAAATTTAATGCATATTTAGAAGGCCTTACATGGGCACTGAAGCCAAATGCTTTCATGTAAACTCCACTACTGCATGGCTTTTGGGGTCCTGAGACTGAATGATTCTAATTACAGGAGTGAAATGGGGACAGGAACATTTATTGGTAGAACCGGGCACGGGAAGTAGCTGCCATTGGGCTTGCCATCCCTCTGGAAACGAGCAAGCATCTTTAAGCCTCTCTTCTCCTGACTGTCCTTAACAGGTCCTGCTTCTTGAAGATGCCGCGACAGCAAGGATGATGGTGCGGGCAGCTGGTTGGTGCCTGACCTGCCTGGACGCGCTGGAGGCAGAGCAAGCCGCGGCCTCGCTGCGCAGCACCTGTGCCGACCTCGCCGTGGCGCTGCTGCGACTGGGTGGCCTGGTGGCGTGGAGACCAGGGGAGCGCCTGGGAGGCGCAAGTTGCCTCCTGCGAGGCTGCGTCCCAGAGCTGCTGGCGGCCGCACGAAGCCAGCTGCGGCACCCTGGCGACCCGCAACTGGCTGCTTCCCGGCGCCAAATTTTCGCTCGGACCAGGAAGACCCTTGGCGAGTTCCTGGTGCAGCTGGAGCCTGCCGCCGCCGCCCCGATGGCAAAGGCGCGGAGTGGCGCCCTCGTCTGGCGCCTGAGGCAGCTACACAAGCTGCTGGCGGGGCCGGGGCCCGATCGCTTGCGCTACGGCTCCCTGGACGCGCCCCTGGCGGCCGTGATCTGGCACAGCATGCAGGTGGCCGCCTGCTCCGCGCCTCCGGCGAGGCTGCGCCTGGTGGCCTGCTGCCGCCAGCTGCTGGAGTTGCGCAGCGCCGTCGGGCGTCAGGAGTGGATGGATGGCCCCCCGGGAACAGGCGAGCGGAGCCTGGAACTGCGGCCCGAGTGCGCAGCGCTGTGGGCAGCGGCGGAGGCCCTCTCCCAGGCGGTCCAAACAGGGTTACTGCGTCAGATCCTGGACACGTTCACGGACACGCAAAGCCCTCTTCAAAGTCTACTGGGCGCTGCCTTGGGGACCCTTTTGTACCATGACGAGGGCTTGCCAAACAGCCTTCAGCTCTTCCTGGCTGCTTTCCATGATCACGCCAAGCGAATGCTCAGAGTGGCTTACTTAGTCCTGGTTTGCTGCCCCCGGCAAGAAACTGGCCAAGACCTGGAGGCCGCCATGGGGCGCCTGTCCCGGCTCGTGGCCAGAGTGCAGCAACTCTTCTCCCCGAGCCACCAAGCTTCTGGTCTGAACTGGAGCCCTGAGGCCCTGCAGGCCCTGTTTCAGGCGTGGGCCGCGGCATCGGGTGTCTTGTTAGCGTGCTTTGACGATGTTCTTAATATTCCTGAGTTCCTGAGTGTGTCCATTCAGGATATGACAGAGCACTTGGGCTTCTCCACGTGGGCTCTGAAGAGAGGGGATTCCTCTGAGTTTTCTCGACACATGGCGTATTTACAGGGTCGAGCCACACACATAGTACAGGTCATGAGCAGATACGTGGACCAAGATCGAGATCCCATTTTCCGGAATGGCCTGTGGGTCTTGATTCAGCAGCTGGAGCAATCCTCCCTGGTCCTGAGAGGAACTGCCGAGCTCTGCACAGGTGACGGGTACAGCCTTCAGGACCACAGTACATTTGTAATGATGGCAAAACGTCTGGTTGATGCAGCTCAGGGTGTCCGAGAAGGGCTAGATGGGACCAACCATCCAGATATTCTCAGCCCCCTTCGGAACCAGGTCCGAAGATTTGATATTGCTAAGGGACAACATTATTTCGGTGTCTTGGGTCACCAGAATTTCATCGCTACTAAATTGGAACAACTGTGGGGACCTGGCTTAGGGAAAAGCGACCCAGGCAACTCCTATCCATCAGTAGACCATCCTCCTTGTTCTTGCGTTCCTGACGCTCTTCCAGAGAGGAGGGACTCTCTGCTTCCTATCAGTGAAGCCATCCTCGCTACGGGACACGGCGACCACCAGGCAGGGACCTCGGCTTGCGGGAGCCGGCTGCAGCAGGATATGGCAGTGGAGATAGCCCAGGGGACCCTGGTTGGGTACGGACCCCTGGGGTCAGAGAGAACTACTGGACCCCAGGATATCTGCACCCTGTCACCTTCTGTTACTGACCTATCAAAGGAAATAGCTTACTGCACAGCTGCCAGAAATGACAAGCTTCTAGAAGTAGCTCTTGGTCTATGTGGCAGGACTGGGGAAACCAGGCAGGCTTTGGTAGCCATGGCTGGTGACTGGTATCTTCTGTGTCAACAGCTCTTTTGTCACATCCCAGCAGCTGATCTTGCAGAGAGCAGAGCAGTGTTCACAGAGCTTCAGCAGAATTTAGCCACCATGGTTCAACTGGCAGCCAAAAGTGGGCCCAAGGATTTGGGTAAGGAGCTCCTTGACTCCTCTGGGAATTTAGAAGCTCTGCAAGACAGGCTGGCAGAAGTGGAGAGCCATGCTAAAGAGCTGCTGGACAAAGCAGGAGCATCTGATGGGCTCCAGGCCTCCAATTCACAGAGGGAGAGCATTGAGGATGTGTGCCTTCTGTGGTCTCTGGCTGTCCAAGACTTGCTACAGTGTGTGGAGAGGTTCAGTGGGAGACAGGGCCTCTTCCTGTTGCATCTAAGACGGGCTGTGGAGCATGCACAGGGGCTGCAGGAAGGGCTGGCTCAGGCAGCGGAAGTTTCTCAGAGGCTGCACGAGGCTGCCAGGCTGACTAGCCTGCTGTGTGGGGATGAGCAGGTCAAGGATGAGATCGGCTTTCTCTCCAGGGAGATACAGGTGCTCACCAGTGCTCTGCTGGATGTGACCCACATCCTGGCCTCCTCTCCCAAACCATCTCCCAGCCTCTTCATGCGCTTTGAGCTTGTCTGCTGGGAGCTCACCCTTCGGGCCAAGGCCCTAACTGGCCACCTCAGCAGCATCAATGCAGATTATGAGCGTGCCTTCCAAGATGCCATCTGCTCAAAGCTCTCTGCCTGCAAGGACCCCCAGGCCGGGCTGCAAGGCTCCCTAGAAAGTATGATGTCTGGTATCCAAGCTGTACAGGAAATTGTGGTGGAAGATCAAGAGTTTGGGCCCTGCCAGGAAGGCCTTCTTGTGGCTTTGGAAAGTGTTCTTGTCCTCACCAGGGAGATGGCCCAGGGGGTCGCTGTGTTCCGAGAACACTCAGAGGCAAGGGGCCTGCACGTCCTGGACTGGTTTCAGTGGGAGTGGGCAGCCAAGGCCCACTATGCTGTGGCCCAGCTCCAGGTCTGGAGAGGTAGTCACACCAAGGCCTGGAGACTCCTGGTCCAGTGCTTGAAGTCCAGTGATGAGCTGGCAAAGGCCGCAGGACACAACCCTGTCCAGGTCCCACTCCACTGTGAGGAGGACATAGCAGGAAGAACCACTGTAGCAGGCAGCGTGGATGCTCAGGGTGCTGCCCCAGGAGACACCCCAGGGAGCTCACTGGGGACGTGTACTGTGGAGCCGGCCAGCACTGGGACACAAGCAACCACAGAGAACCTGGACACGGTAGGATAGTCAACATCTTTCTTTCACTCATGCTTTATTCAGCCCTCTTTTTAGTAACTTTAACCTCCCTCTAAATTCCAGAAAAAGCTGTCTTTGTGGGCACGTGTGCAGTTACCATCCAAGAGGCCCGAGCTCAGGAATCAGACTGTCTGGGCCGCAGTTGGCAGTACCTTTTCCCAGCTTGCAAAGCTCAGAAAAGCATCTTAGCCATTTTAGTCTTCAATATCCCAATCTAGAAAATAGGAACATCAATACTTACCTGGTAGAAGATTTACGAAAGAGTCAATTTAAATACCTGTACTTGCCTGGCACATAGTAAGCATCCTAAAAAGCCAGTTGCTGTCGAGTGGATCCTGACTGTTGGTGACCTGGTGTGTGTCAAGGTAGAACTATGCTCCTGGGAGTTGTCAAGAGCTGATTTTTCAGGAGTAGGTCACCAGACCTTTCTTCTGAGGCACCTCTGAATGGACTCAAACTGTCAGCTTTTCAGTTAGTAGCTGAGTGCTTAACTGTCTGTGCCACTCAGGGACTCAGGTGTCCTATACACAAAACCAAAACAAAACCCATTGCCACCAAGTCAGTTCCAACCAATAGTGACACTATAAAATCAAATATCCAAACCCAGTGCTGCTGACTCATTTCTGACCACAGAGACCGTATAGGACAGAAACCACCTGACAGTTTCCAAGGAGCACCTGGTGGATTTGAACTGCCAACCTTCTAGTTTGCATCCATAGCACTTAACCACTATGTCACAGAGTTTCCAAGTGACCCTACTGGGCAGAGTAAAACTGCCTCACAGGGTCTCCAAGGAGCACCTGGTGGATTCAAACTGCCAAGCTTTTTGGTTAACAGCTGTAGCTCTTAACCACTGTGCCACCAGGGTTTCTGTCCTATACATATATTAGGTGCCATTGAGTTGGTTTCAACTCACAGTGACTCTGTGCACAACAGAATGAAACACTGCCCAGTCCTGTGCCATGCCCAGTGTCTGTGATGCTTAATCCCCTTGTTGCAGCCACTGTGTCAGTCCACCTCACTGAGGGTCTTCATCTTTTTCACTGACACTCTATTTTACCATTTTATCAGTCTCCTGGGACTGATGCCTCCTGACACGTCCAAAGTATGTAAGACATCGTCTTGCCGTCCATGCTTTTAAGGAGCATTTCGGTTGTACTTCTTCCAGGACAGATCTGTTCATTTTTTTGGCAACTCTATGGGTTGAGTATATATAGTGCTTTAATCATTACTAACTTGGGGTGATCTGGAAACCTTAGTGGCAGAGTGGTTAAGTGCTACATCTGCTAAATGAAAGGTCAGCAGTTCAAATCTGCCAGGTGCTCCCTGGAAATGCTGTGGAGCCATTCTACTCTGTCCTGTAGGATGACTATGAGTCAGACTCGACTTTTTGGCAGTGGGTTTGGTTTTCCTGGTTTTGGGGTGATCTTCTTTGATCATCACAACTTGATCCCTTTGCATCTCCTCCTGTGGATCAGGCTGCCTCTTGTGGCCATGTTGTTAGCTCCTTATTCCAATCAGGGCTTTTGTTTTTTCTTTTGAAAGTGGCAGACATCCAATTTGTATCAGCTTAGGTTAAAAAAAAGAGAAGATGTTTTGGAAGGCTACTGGACCTATAGAATACCTTTCATTCACAGTTATTTCCTTCCAAGGCACCAGACAGGACACGTGAGTTATTATGGACCCCAAACATTTGATTCACATCAACCTGACTGGTTAGCAGTGCCCAGGAAGTTTCTAGCAGAAGTGCCCAGTCAGTGTTTTTGGCACAGCCTGATCTGTCCCCTTCATGACCTCATGCTTGGTTGCACAGGTCCTGCCAAACTCTTCTCTCTGCCCCTTCCTAAGAAGCAGCTGACCAAACCATGTTTCTCCACCAGATTACTCTTCATTTCTCTCATTATAATCTCATTGTTCTGAGAAGGGACCCTATTGCCAAAGTAGGTGGGAGTGGGGCAGGGACAATTCCCTCTTCCCTGGAACTGAGTCTTCTTCATTTGGTAGCCAACTGTCTTCTAGCTCATCTTGCTCCATACCTCCTGGTATTGTGAATTCAATGATACTCTGTGTTCTCAGATGTCTCACCCTGTTCAGGGACTCCAATTAATCGAAGGTTGTTCCTCTTAATAGAGTCCCACATGCTTCTTAATGTTTCTTCATTTTTCTTGTTTCTTTTTTCTGATTTCTGCTCATAGATGCTGGCCTCAGTAGCTCTGTCTTCCAAGTCAGAAATTCTTTTTTCTATTTGTTCCATTCTGTTTTCTTGGCTTTGCATGGAAGTTTCTATGTCTTTGATTTTGTTCTTGATCTGTTGGATTTCAGAGTACTCGTGTTCCATCAGATCGAACAGCTTGCTTAATTTTTCATTTTGTTCCGCTGCATTTTGTATAAGGTCTAGAAGGGCTCTGTATATAATCATTTTGTATTCACTTCCTGATGCTTTCATAAAAGTTTCTTCATCTGGAAAACTCCGTGGTTGCTTTGTTTGGGAGCCTTCTGAAGCTATGGGTGATTTCTTGTATGCCACAAGTGTCTGTTGCTTTTTGGGTCCCATGTCTGGTATTGTGAATTCAGATGGTCAGCAGGCTCCTCCTTGCCGTATCTGTTTGTCCATAGGGTTCTTCTGACACTTCATGCCTCTGAATTGACTACCTTCATGCATTGCTTCTGTCAACTTAATCGGAAACGTTCTCCCTTCTCCAACATTTTCATCCAAGTGTCCTGACAGGAGCATCTCACCTAGCTGCCCAAAGGGCCAGGGGAGGCTGTTTCCCCAGTCAGCTGGCATCCAGAATCCCAGAGTACAGCAAACTCATCAAGCCCTTGTCACATCTCTGTGAAGGAATGTCACCTCTCCTATTGCAGGCTATTTTGCTCTGGGTGAAGAACAGGGTCTCATATTCCAAGGTTTCTACCCCAAGAAGCCCTGTCCTTCACACAGTTCCTGCTTGAAAAATAATAGGGAGATGACTTTGCCTTGAGGGCTGGCTCTTGAACATTAGGGTGTTTAGAAAAGGATCACCATGAATGACCATACCTGTTCCACTGTCCTATTTGCTGGAGCTCTTGGAGGGTGGAGACACACCCTCCACACAACCCAGAGTGCAGCCTTTAACAGCAGTTGTCTGTGAGACCCAGCCGTGGGAGGACATGAGTTTGGGCAGTGGCTTGTGTGTCTTCTGGAAACTAGCCCAAGAATTCTTTCATCCAGCTATGATGTCTCCAACACACAGTCCTAGGTCTCTTTCATCATTAAAAAACCTGGAGACAAATTCTAACTTTGGGTACTTAAAGTACCTGATAAATACAGGGCATGAGTTGAAACTATTTCCTAGTGTCCTAATCCCTGGCTCATCAAATGAGGTATCTGACACTTCCTCCCTTTCTTCAGTCTCATTCTCTCCCTTTTTCTTCGCCTACTCCTGGGCCTACATGTGGGTGGCCTTCTGGCTCTCAGTATAATTTAATTCTTCACAAAAGGCTTCAACTTACCCACCACAGATTTCAGGGGGCATCCCAACCTGACTACAACAGAGCTGATGAAATAAACACAACAGGTTTTCAAACAGTGATAAGAATTTTTTTTTAATTTTACTTTTATTGTGATTAAGTGCAAGTTTACATTCCAAGTCAATGGGCCATACAAAACTCTGAACACATGCCTCTGTGCAACTCTATCTGCTCTCCTCACTCTGTGCCAGCACACTCTATCTTTCCCCTGTTCTTCTGGAGTCACTCAACCAACATTTGTCCCCTCCTCTCCACCCTCCACCCTCCCCTCTCCCCTCTAAAGAGGAACCAGTTAGACAGCCTCATATATATATTAAACCAAGAAGTACGCACACCACCTGCATCACTCTATATCCCATAGTCCAGTCCAATCTTTATCTGAAGACTTGGCTTCAGTACTGGTTTCAGGTCGGGCTAGCAGCAAGTACAGGGACCATGTTCTCAGGACCCTCCAGTGGAGTTCTAGATCTCCACTCCACTTTTTCTCATGCTTCATCAGGGATTCTACATTGCATTCCCTGTCACAGCAGTCTTTGGTGGTTGCCGGGCACCGTCTAGTTCTTCTAGTCTCATGCTGATGTAGTCTCCCAATCATATGGACCCTTCTGTCTCCTGAACTCATAAAAAACTGCTAAGAATTTAATTGAAGCATGCAACACAAAACAATAGCAAAACCAGATGATTCTCACTATGCACTTTCATACAAAGGCTAAGTGATCTCACCTGTCTTCAGAGTCTTCATTCCAAACTCAGTGTCTGATGGAAGACAGGTGTACAGTATGTGATTCTGAGCCTTGATAGGATGCTAAAGACAGTCTAGAGTGCACAGGTGATTTAAATCTGGGGCAGAATGATTATGGAGGGATGGAGGGGATGTTCTTGGTGTCTTCTAAGAGGGAGGGAGTCTTGTACTGAGCCTTAAAGGAAACGCCACTTTTTCATTTTCTGATGAGGATGGGTATAGTCTCTGGATCCCAGAAAGCTGGCAGTAGGACCCTGTGTGTGTGCTTGGCAGTCCTGACTGAGACTTGACACGGGTGGCTAACAGTGGGGTGTGAGAGGGACACAAGGCCCATGGCAGGTCTCTTCACAAGGGGATACACAGTTAACCTTTGATTTCCATTCTTCTCCTGGTGAAACAGAGTTCCTGGGTGGTACAAATGAAAACCTAGCCACTAAACATCCTATGGAGCACAGTTCTACCCTGATACATGAAGCCACCATGAGTTGGAATCAACTCTAGAACTGGTTTCCTGGGGAAATATTTGCTATGTTTACCAGTGTCTGACCAAACAGAATCAAGTGAATCCCCCAATTTACATTTTCAGTTATGTTTGTGGAAACCCTGGTGGTATGGTGGATAAGTGCTATGACTGCTAACCAAAAGATCATAATTCAAATCCACCCCATGCTTCTTGGAAACTCTGTGGAGCCACTCTACTCTGGTCCTATAGGGTTGCTATGAGTCAAAATGGACTCAACAGCAGTGGTTTAGATCGTGTTGGTAATCTTTTGCTTTTCCAAGTTACTTTTTTTTTTCAGGAGGCACTAGTGCACTGCAGAAATGCTGGTGGCCTAGTGATTAACCGCTACGACTGCTAGCCAAAAGGTTGGCAGTTTGAAACTACTAGGTGCTCCTTGGAAACTCTATGGGGTAGTTCTACTCTGTCTTATAAGAGTCACTATGAGTCGGAATTGACTGGATGGCAGTGGGTATAGTTTAGTGTGCTGCATTGAGGTACTTGGGAAGGATCCACTTCCCACCTATGCTTAAAGCACATGAGGGGACCTAATGGGCAAAGCAAAAGACCAAGCAAGGCCAGGTTCTTGACTCCTTTTTATCAGATTTACCACAAAGCACAGAAGAACTTGCCCTGATTCGAGAGACCAGAAAGGGCCTAGAAGCTCCACTAAGGGTCAAGTGTGGGAATAATATGACTTGACTTTGTGCTGTCAGGTGCCATCAGGTTGGTTCTGACTCACAGCAACCCTCTGCACACTGCCCTGTCCTGCACCATGCCCACGATCATTTTTGTGCTTAAGATCACTGTCGCAGCCACCGTGTCAATCCATCTTGTTGAGGGTCTTCCTTTTTTTCGTTGACACTCCTCCACTCTACCAAGCATGATGCCCTTCTCCAGGGGCTTATCCTTCCTGACAACATGTCCAAAGTACAAGGTCTGCCTTGTTCACAAACTCATCCTGAAAAAGTGCTGCATATCTCGCTGCTGAATATCACTAAGATTACCTTCAAAGTACTCCCCTTGTGAAGCTGTACGCCAACACTAGTGCCTAGTCCACCCTTCAAAGCAATTTTGGAACCCTTTTTTCTGGAATGGCTATCAGAGCTGTCATCATGTCACACTTAATGTCCTGCATGTTATACAAATGTCCTCCTTTCAATATTTTCTTTATCTCTGAGTTAAGAAAAAAATCATCGGGGGCGAGGTCACGTAAGTAGGGAGAGTGTTCCAATACAATCATTTGTTTACTGGCTAATAACTCCCTCACAGGCAACTATACGATTCAGTTGGCAAGCCTGCCACCTTGCCACCATGTGCAATGACCATTCCAGAAAGAATTCCAAAATTGCTTTGAAGGGTGGACTAGGTAATGGCATCGGTGCACAGATTCCCAAGAGGAGTATTTCGAAGGTAACCGTAGTGATATTCAGCAATGAGGTACGTAGCACTTAGAACAATTAAGTTCACAGGCTCAGTTGTCAGACCTGGTATGTAAGACACGCAGTCTCGCCATCTTTGCTTCCGTGATGCACCCTGGTTGTATCAAGCCCATTTACAGGTATCAGGGGCTGCTCTTTTTCTCTTTCTCACTAGCAAGTGACAACAGCCAAGTTAATAGGAAAACTTACTTAGAAAAATACGTAGTTATTCCCACCAGAACAGCAAGGTCCTTTTACATAGAATAATATGTGAAAATGTTTAGGTTTGCAAAGTTGGGGCATTCAAGGATCCTTGAAATTTTTTTTCAGAAGGCTACCAGTTGTTCGTTCTCTTATGTAAGTTCTGAAAGTTAACAGAGGAAAGAAAAATGTGTGATTTTAATTACATTGAGATTTGAGAATGTCGAGTTTCTGTTCATGCAACTTCCAGCCCTAGACCCCACCCAGGGCCATCCAGTCTTGTCTGACTCATAGCGACCCTAGAGGTCAGAGTATAACTGCCCCCTAGCGTTTCCAAGGAGCAGCTGGTGGATTTGAACTGCCGACTTTTTGGTTAGCAGACGTAGCACTTCACCCATTATTATGCCATCAGGGTTTCCTCCTGCTATAAGGAACAGAATTTAATAGGAATTCATTATCTTTCCTCCCCTCACAGTTTTTCTATATATTTAAAAAACTGCCAAGAGCCACTAGGACAGGGGGAATCAAAAAGCCTTCCTAACTTTCATTCTTCTCTTAAAAATGATAATAACACCGCAATGCAGTTTACAGGCGTGGACCTCGGGACAGTAGTTAGTTCTAACATTGTCTTCTCCGGCAGCAGCAGCAGCTCAGTGGCGCCCCCTCGAGCTCCGATGGCCATCGTCTGACGAGGCTGCCCGCTGAGCCCCAGCAGCCTCCGCGGAAGGACGGCAGCACTGCCGGTGGGAACAGAATCACTCAGATCACCCGAGAGATGGCCAAGGAGGTGTTCCTGATGGCTCAGAGCTTGAGGAGGAGAGGACGCGTCCTGGTATTTGCGATTAGGCGACCCATGGCTTTGGGAGGAAGTACTGGGTTCCATGTGGAAGGCAGGGGACTCCGAGGGTTCCCTGACACAAGCCCGAAAACCTGAACAGCTTCCCCAGAAACACTAAGCAGCTCCCCCGGAAGTTATGAGCAGCTTCCCCGGAAGGACTAAACCACTACCCGGAAGGAAGAGTAGGCTCAGGTGCTGCTGGACACTCAATATTGTTAGGTGTTGAGCTCATCAGCTATCTGGGTATATATGTCATGAAGTTCACCTCGCTTTTCTGTTTCCTACTCATTTAGGCTCAATTACTAAGACTTGGTTTTATTTCAGCAGGGAAAGTAATTTACCAGAAAATGCAACTCAAGGACTCATTTGTATCCCAGGATACAGTTATTTATACTTTTAAAAATTCCCCTGCGGGAGATGACAAGAATTTGTGTCTTCCTTAAGGACAGCCCTCTAGGGCCAGCACAACCTAACGAGGAGGGTGCTGCTTCCCGGTGGCTTTTGAGGGGTCAACTCTCATAATTTGTGTCCTGTGCTAATTCTCTTTAGCCCTCTCCCTGTTGCAATTTAGTCAGTCATTGTTAAAATTAAAATACTGAAAATAAAAGAAATCCATTTACTAAATGTATGAAGAGAGAGAATAGAACCAACAACCATTTAGAAATCTCCTTCAAATGTGGGTGTGCCAGGCGCTAACAGCTCCGAAATCTGTGACTGGGCTGCCTGGGACTCCAATTCCCATTCTAGGGGTAGTTCCAGAACATAAGAGAGGTTTCTGGACATCATTCCAACTGTGAAGCTGAAACCAGCAGTTACCAACCACATTCAAGGCTGAGATGTTTCAGTTGCGTAGTTCCCACCTCAGCCCCTGTCTGTCACAGCCACCCAGTTTCTTCCTAATCAGTTATCACAAGGTTGTAAAATCAACAGTGTCCACAGTTACTTCTTCATGGATGACTCCTGTTTTCTTTCCAAATTTCACAGATATCCTACTTAACACAGAACTTAGGTGCTGGCCGTAGTGTGTAGCTGAGGGCCCAGGAATGTGCCACTCTTGACCTGTCCATCATCTCTCCACTTCATGAAATTCCTGGACCGAATGTCCACATAAAGTAAATGACAAAAGGATATCAAAGTCCGTTTATTAAAATGGGGTGATTATTCAGAATTCTCCCCAAATCCTGACCAGATTTTAACAACCAAAGATCCTAGTGCTCTTGAGTAAAACAACAAAAGCAAAAGCCCCTCCAAGTGAAGCCAATTATTGCTGAGTCGATTGCAACACATAGTGTTGAACAGAGTAAAACTGCCCCATATAGTTTCTAAGGAGTGTCTGGTGGATTCGAACTGCCAGCTTTTTGGATAACAGCCATAATTCTTAACCACTACACTACCAGAGTTTCTACAACAATGAAAAATCAAAAAGAAAAAACAAAAAACTCATTGCTGTTGAGTCGATTCCAACTCATAGTGACCCTATAGGACACAGTAGAACTGCCCCATAGAGTTTCCAAGGAGTGCCTGGTGGATTTGAACTGCCAGCCTTTTGGTTAGCAGCCATAGTTCTTAACCACTGCACCACAACAATAAAGGCAAGTTAAAAATGGCTAATAAAGGAACCACTGGCTGCTGGGGAACGGGGACTTAGGGTATCCTGAGGCAGAAGAGTCCGATTCTCTGACAGCCAGCTACAGTAACAGTAAACTTCTGGGGATTGAATTCTTCCTGACTGGAGAAGTTCCAGCAGCATAACAATAGAGACAAACAGGCCAGATTATCAGCCCGAAGTCTCCCCACCAGGACCTGCCATTACAAAAAGTGTGGGGCAAGCCAAGTATAAGTTCTACCAGATAACCCTTGGTGTCTACTGTCCACACATTTAGAAGTCCCCCAACAACAGAGTGACTCTTATTTTTGATGGCAGCTGATAGCTTTCAAGCCCATCCCCTGGCTCTTCCTTCTTGCCCCATGTCTGTAAAAGCCTATTACAAAGCCCAGTCGTTGACTCCTTTGGTACTGCTGGGAAGTTCAGACCAGACAAGCCCTGGCCTCTGTGCAGAAATTCTCACTCTGGTCTGAGGTTCTCACTGCCATAAGCCCCGGGCCAGTCTCTTTTTGTTCACTCAAGGTATTTGCATATTTGCCTGGGAGCCTGACTGCTGTCCCCAGAGACTCACTACGTGAGCAATACATCTCTTTATACCATCCGGTTTGTGTGTACAGCCATCAGCCTCAACATCTGAACTTGATTTTGGGTGGAAGAATCCATCCTGTGTATGGGAGGGGCTGTAACAGCAAGAATCATGGATTTTCTGGGGTTTTGTCTTCTGAGCCTCGTCTGTTTTTCCTACAGACTGCTAAAGGGTCACTCACCAGCTGATCTTAGATAAGCAGGTGAGGTTTGTGCCAGGTGCCACGTGAGCTGCAGCAGCCCATTTTCAGTCTGTTAGGTGTGTCAATATTTATCATTATGTCTGATATTTTATTTCAATAAAGTGCTCTGTTGCTTGCAAAATGAAAAATGAAAAAAAGGAAGGGGAAGGTATAGAAACTGATTTAATCCAAATCCCATTTTTCAAATGAAGAAAGTAAGGCCCAGGAAGGTAAGAACTTCAAACTAGCCTGCTAATGAATGTCTCTGTCACCAACCCCTCAATTGCCAGTTCCAAGCTTGGGGGCTCTACACGTTGTAGAGTTGTAGTCCTTGCAACTCTGATCCCTGACCTGGGTGCCACCACATCTGTCCCTTCTTGAGTGTCTCACCTCTGTCTTAAAGCAAAAAAACCAAGCCCACTAGCATCAAATAGATTCTGACTCATAGCAACCCAATAGGACAGAGTAGAAATGCCCCATAGAGTTTCCAAGGAGCACGTGGTGGAATTGAACTGCCAGCCTTTTGCTTAGCAGCTATAGCAGGTAACTACTACACCACCAGAGTTGCCCACCTCTGTCTTAGGCCTGCAGGCCATAGCTCCTTGTGGAGACCAGAATCTCCTGGTCTTGAAATCATGACCAGGATGCTGGGCTGCCTCCAACCAGCCCCATAAAACTGGATGACCACCAGCCACCTTGCTGTGCTGATTCTCGGAGATGATATTTCTTATTAACCTGAGAGTAACTGGCCTTATATTCATTCTGGAGCTGGAATAAATTGTGCCAAGCAAGCTTTGGAGGCTTACAGTTCACCACTGATTTCTTGGGGGAAAAACATGTGACCTCATTGTATAAAACCAGAAAACCAAACCAGTCATCACTGAGCTGATTCTGACTCATAGGAGCCCTACGGGACAAAATAGAATCTTCCCTGTCAAGTTTCCCAGGCTGTAATCTCTACTGCAGCAGAGTGCCACATCTTTCCCCCAAGGGGTAGTTGGTAGGTACAAACTGCCAACCTTTTACTTAGCAGCTAAATGCTGTACTGTCAGGGCTCTTTTCTAACTTTCTTGTTTCTTTCTTTTCCTTCTTTTGTTTTTTTACATATAGGTAGCAAAATACTTGATCTTCATGTGGATGGTCCCATGACATTGTTTTCATATCACTTACCGTGTTATCAACTGCCCCTGAATTCTTTCTCAACTTTTAACAGAAATTCAGTGCCTCCTATGCAGTATGTCTTCCTTTCTCCCTCCCTCCTAACTGCCCCTAGTAACTACTAATAAACTTTGATCTCTATACATTCATCTATTCTAGATATTTCATATATAATGGGTTATATGGTGTTTGTCCTCTTATGATTTACTTCACTCAGCATGTTTCCAAGGTTCTTCCATGTCGCGGCTTGGATCAGGACTTCATTTCTCTTTATAGCTGAGTAACATTCTATTTTGAATCCTGGTGGTGTAGTGGTTAAGTACTATGGCTGCTAACCAAAAGATCAGCATTTCAAATCTGCCAAGTACTTCTTGGAAACTGTATGGGACAGTTCTACTCTGACTATAGGATCACTATGAGTCAGAATGAACTCAACAGCAGTGGGTTTGGGTTTGGTGTATTTATGTATATATATATATGTATGTATATACCACATTTGGTTTATCCACTCATCTGTTAATGGGCATTTATGCTGTTTCTACCTTTTGACTATTGTGACTAGCTCTGCAACGAGCATTGTTGTCCAAGGAACTGTTTTCATTCCTGCTTTCAGTTCTTTTGGGAATACATATGCCTAAGAAAGGAACTGCTGGATTATATGGTAATTCTGCTTTTTCACTTTCTCATTTCTTTTGAGATAGACCAAAGATCAGCTTATTACCTCTGCCAGAAAAATCGCAATTTCTGGACAACAGTTTGCCAAACTTATGCGTATCATTGCTAAGAACTGCAAAGATCAAAGATGTTCCCAGGAGCTGTTGTGTGTGGTTGAGCAGATCCAAACAATGAGCAGCCAGCTCCACATCATCTCCAGGTAAGAAGCACCTTTGCTGGAATTACCAAGCTCTGCTTGCTCAAGGAACAGGGGAGAAGTTGGAGTATGTGTGTACTTCTAAAAAAAAAAAAAAAAAATGCATTGCCCAAAAGTCTGTATTTGTTTTAGGAATATTAAATAAATGCTGAAAATACAGAGAATGATTGTAGAACAAAAAAGCAGCAAGCAGCAAGCTGGTGCCATACCTGATTTTATCACAAATATGTGATACCTCAAAATACATATATAGATGGAAGAACAAAGAAAGATTTAACATGGAAAATTTATTCTTGAGTAGGTGTAACCATAAAGGCATCATGTTCCTGAGTATAGATGTGACCATAGCATATTTTTAAAAACTCAAACATGTTGCCCTTTGTCATTGGTCCCCCTTCCCTACCGGGTGCAGTGTGCTCACTGCAGCAGTATCGTGGTGCTCACAGGTGTACTACTAGCACAGTTAACTGTAGGGTTAATTTGCAAACACACACGATTCAGCTCATTTATCAAACCTAACACCATCAGTCAGTTCTGACTCACAGCAACCCTACAGGACAGAGTAGAACTGCCCCTTGAGTTTTCCAAGGAGAGCCTGGTAGATTCAAGTTGCCGACCTTTAGTTAGCAGCAGAACTCCCAGAACCACCATGCCAACATGCCTCCTTTATAACCATGTATAAATTTTAACCATGAGCTCAATATTCGTTTACATGCTAATCATAAACCCAACCCACTGCTATCAAGTCATGTCCGACACATAGTGATCCTACAGGTTAGGGTAGAACTGCCCCATAGAGTTTCCAAGGAGTGCCTGGTGGATTTGAACTGCCGACCTCTTGGTTAGCAGATGTAGCACTTAACCCACTACCCCACCAAGGTTTCCATACTAATGATATCTAAGGAAAAAAATGGTGGTTGTTAGGTGCCATCGAGTCAGCCCTAGATTCATGATGGCCCATGTGCAATTGGATCAGGCCACTGTGATCCACAGGGTTTTCACTGGTTGATTTTCAGAAGTAGATCACCAGGCCTTTCTTCCTAATCTGTCTTAATCTGAGAGCTCCGTTGAAACCTGTCTAGCATCATAGCAACAAGCAAGACTTCTGGCAGACAGATGGTGGCTGTACTTGAGGTGCATTGTACAGGAATCAAACCCCCGTCTCCTGCTTAGAAAGCAAGAATTCTACCACTCAGCTATCACTGTTTGCTGCTAAAAATTAGTTATCTTTAAAAATATGTTAATTTCAAAAGGAAGACACTGTGTGAATGTGATTTGCCTAAGGAAATCTATGGCAGTACAGAATTTATGTTAAGATTGGTTCTGTGAATATGCTTAAACTCTGGAATTCAGTAGTTTTAGATATTTGCCTCCTTATAACTGTGTTGGGAATATAAAGCAACATAATATAGTTATGGAATGGTTTCATTTCAGCTCCTTAATTCCAGTGATAGCACAGTTACCAGTAACAGAGTTCAAGTAGTAATATTCCCATATTGCAGGAAAGCTTGATAGTTAAAACTGTTACCATTGTTGTGATGTATAAAATCCAAATAACATCAGCCAAAATAAATTGTTTTTAAATTAAAAATAAAGACTGGTTATTGTTCTCTAGGAAATGGTATTTCAGGTACAAAATTACCAGAAGATTAGCTAGCAAGGGAGAATGAAGAAAATCAAAGACACAAGGGAAAGATTAGTCCAAATGACTACTGAATTAGAAGTACCACAGCCTCCACCAGACTGAGTCCAGTACAAATAGACAGTACCTGGCTGCCATTACCAACTGCTCTGACAGAGATCACAGTAGAGGGTCCTGGTCAGAGCTGGAGAAAAATATAGAAGAAAATTCTAACTCACACACACAAAAAGATCAGAATTACGGCTCTGACAGAGACAGGAGAAGCCCCAAGCTATGGCCCCTGGACATCCTTTTAGCTCAGTACTGAAGGTATTCTTAAAGTACACCCTTCAGTGAAAGATTAGAGAGGTCCATAAAACAGAATCAGACCAAAAGAACACACCAGCCCAAGGGCAAGGACTAGAAGGCAGAAGGGGACAGAAAAGCTGGATGAACGCAAATGCAGAACCCCAGGGTTGAGAAGGGGAGAGCACTGATGTGCTGCAGGGTTGACAACCAACGTCACAAAACACTATGTTTATTACACTAAATTGCTCTGGAAACCTTTCCCTAAAGCACAGTTTAAATAATGAATAATAAAGTTTTTTAAAACAAAAGTAAATAAATAAAAACAAGTGGCAGACTTAAAAAAAAAAAAACAAAGATACAGGGACTGCAATTAACTTTAGCATTTAAGATACGAGTATGTTTATGAAGCCCTCAATCTTTAAAGGGTCCAGGAGTCCTGAAATTTGATCCAAGTTAAATTCACTTAAAGAGTTAAATAGTTATGGATAGTAGAAAACAACTTGTGTAATTAAATTTCGTTACATACAGCTTAAAACACTTACCATTGAAGTCTATAATTCAGTTAGGAAGTACCAGTCTGATTTTCAATTAAATTTTAATCTTAGTCTTGAATGCAATTCTATAAATTTTTTTTTGTTTTCTTTCATTACGTATGGATGTTAGCATTTGCTGCTCTTCTGCAGTTATTTTCTTTAAAAACATACTTCTTGTTAATTTATAGATACTATGTGAGTCATATTTTCTTGGTATTAAAATAAACAGTTTGTTTAGAAATGTTAAATAATGACTTTAGGCAAATGAGGCAGGAAACAGCTTTGTCTTTGACTCTGTAATAGAATCCAGACCTGTGTATCTGTTACTGGTTCCAGATGACCAGCATCTGAAACACCTGGGATTCTTCAGAAAGCAGATTTATCTTGGATTTACTGAATGATAATCTCTGAGTTTGGGGTCTGGGAATGATTTTGGGAGCCAGTGATTTCAGTCAAAACAAAGATGTGATCTTCTGGGAAGTACAGAAAGAATTCAAATACTTTAAAAAGCCTGGGTATGCCGTGGTGGTCTGCAAGGCAACCTAAAATTGCTAATGCGCTCCAGTGCCTTTTCCTGCCTCCAGGCTGTCTTTTCCAGTGTGTCCATTAAATATTGAAAACACCGAACTCAGGAGCAGTGTCATTCCAACTCCGAGGCCATTTCACTGGGATCTCATTACACGCAGGCATTGCCAAGTTTGCTGCAAATCCTCTTGCAACCAGCACACCATCTGTCCAGTCATTTGCCAAATACTTGCTGTTTCCTTTAAGCGTCTGATGTCCCCATTAGCAGTTCCTGGCATAGATAACTTGCCCTTAACTGTGTTAACAGCAGAGTGGTCTGGCTGATGATTTTCTTCTCCTGTTCTCCCATAGCACAGTTTCCAGGAGATGTTTGCTGCTTTAGGTGCTCAACAATGGTCTATGGTTCCCATAAAGTCAGTGTACACTCTGAAAAAATTTTTCTTATTGTAATTAAGTGAAAGTTTACAATCCAAGTCAATTTGCCATTTAAAACCCCAACCATCACCTCTAGGCAACTCTATCTGCTCTCTACACCCTGTGACAGCATGCTCTTCCTTTCCACCCTTTACTTCCAGTATCCACTCATCTGACACCTGTCCCCTCCTCTGCCCTCTAAAAAAGAAACCAGTAGGACAGCCTCACGTATAGATTAAACTACAGAGTACACACATCACCTACTTCACTCTGTGTCCCCAAGGCCAGTCCAGTTTTTGTCTGAAGTGTTGGCTTCAGCACTGAGCTAGCAGCAGGTCCAGGGGCCATGTTCTCAGGGGACCCTCCAGATTGTTGGACAATCAAGTCTAAAAACTTTTAATAATGTTTTGTTGTGTTTTTGGTGAAAATTTACACAGTAAATTAGGCTGCTATCTGACATTTCTGTACAGATTGTTCAATGACATTCATTACATTTTTCACAATGTGCCAGCATTCTCTTGGTGTTCTGGTGGTTCTCTTTCCTGTACTCTAGTTTCCCTGACCCCCTTATCCTCTCCTCTTTGCTTTAGAATCATTGTTGACCTTTTGGTTTCACACTGATGTTTTTTCAATGGAGTACCATACTCACGGATAATATCCTTTATTTTGTGTGCCACTCTTATTTTGCTTAAAGGTGTTGACCATCGGGGATAACTGTGGTTTGGAGTTTAAACAGCATCACAGGGCAGTAGTCTCAGGGAGTTCCCTGGTCTTAACTGGTCCAGATAAGCCAAAACTTTGAAGATTTTTGAGTCCTATTCCATGTTCTCCTGAAAATTTTAATAGACACTAAAAATTTGGAGTTTTCTACCTGCTTGTTTTCTTATATCACTGTGTCTCAAACCATGTCTGGCTTACTGATTTTTTTTTTTTTTTTATATTTGGCTGAAAAGTTACATAATACATCAGTCTAGAGATGTTTGTTATCAAGTCTTATGATAGCTAAAATAGTTCTATAAGTATCAAAGTTAAGACATATTTTCAAGTTTAAAGACATAAAATTGAATAATTTCCAGGGGGCAAGTGCAAGAGAAATATGAATAGATCTACAAAAAGATGCCATCAATTTTCTGCTGTGGGAAAGTTTGATTCACAGCTTTTTGTTTTCCCTTTTTTATTGTTATAAAAATATAGATAACAGCATTTGAAATTGAAAATTTTTCAAGCATACAGTTCAGTGACAACAATTATGTCAATCAAGTTGTATAGCTGTCACTGATATCTGCTGATGAATTAATTGTCTGTCACCACAAACAGAAACTCAGTGCTTCCTAAACAGTGATTTCACATATTGATTTATTGGACAGTGAAGAATTAATTATTTTTAAATACAAGCTCATCTGGTTCCCACCTGGCTTTCCTGAAGGTGGTGGTAGAATCTGCCTCTCCCCAGACTCAGCCACATGCAGCCCCTCTTTCCAAACTCATCTCCTACCACTCAAATCTACTCACACTTCTCCCCAGCCGAGAAGAATGGTTTGGTCTTCCCTGGACACCATCTGCTCTCCCCTCCACCATGTGCTGTGCTCCCTGTGGGGTCACTGTGAGTTGGAATTGACTCGATGGCAACAATTTGGGATTTATGGTTGGTGTTAAACAGCTATTATGTTGGATTGACTGAAAGAATTAAACTGTTTTCCTCTGCCAATGAATTAAATCTTACTTCTTGACTCTGTACTTACCATGAAGAGCCATAAATCTTTCAGCAGACCTTCAAAACATTCTTTGTCTGAATAATCCTCATGAAAGCATTCAGTTTCCCAGGAAAGGCTCATATCAAAACTCCTTCAGGGATTTTGATTATCTACTTTTGACTGCATTTCTTACCTGAAGTAATGTTATCTGCTTTCCTTCTGTAAACTCCCAAGTGTAAAGGCCTCCCTGGCAAGAAGCAAGTCCTCTGAAGAGCTCCTGGTAGAAAATGCACAGCAGCTCCTCCGAGCTGTCTCCAGGACTTTGAGGGCTGCGGAAGCTGCAAGTCTCCGGGTAAGCGTTGACCCCAAGAGTGGGTACTGGCATAGGACATATATGTTCCTCTTAGCCTGTGACCCAAGGACTTGGTATCATGATATGCATGGACCAAGTCCTTGGGTCACAGGCTGAGAGGAACATGGTAAATTACAGTCTTCCATAAGGACACTCTTTTTCTTTTTGGCTATTAAATTCATTGTCTTTTCTTCCTCACATCTGTCACCAGAGTTTTTGACAAGGCATAGGACTGGTAGGTACTCTCCTTTTCTCTCCCAAGTCCATCTCTGGGTGGACATCTTAGAGCTGTGAAATGCTGCAGTCCAAAGGCAGCTAGCCAAGGGGAAGAGGGACACCATGAGCCTGGGAATCTCTGTTCAATGAGTTACTCTTGAATAATTGTCACAACAGCCTGGCAAATTCCTGCCCTCATTGATAGGATACTGTGTGAATGGGATAGACTTGTGTGAGACATTTTGAGGTCTAATTTACGTACAGATAACTACCCTTCTTTTGGTGTATAGTGCTGTGAGTTTTAAGAAATGAGCACAGTCCTGTAACCACCACAACAATCAAGATATAGAATTGTTATACAACCCTCTAAATTTCCTTTATTTCGTAGTCACAGCCTACCCCTAAACCCCTACCTCTGGCAGCCACTGATCAGTTTTCTGTCTTCATCATTTGCCTACTTCATAGTGTGGTATAAGCGAACCATACACTGTGTAACCTATTGAGCCTGCCTTCTTACAGTTAGCATATCACATCTGAAATTCACCCAGAGTGTTATGTGTATCAGTACTTCCTTCCTTTTTATTGTGCTGAGTAATATTCTGTTGCACAGCTGTGTATCACAGCTTGTTAATTCATCAGCTGAGAGATACTTAGGTTATTTCTGTTTAGTAGATTATGCATAAAGTCATTATAAAGATTCGGGTTTTTGTGTGAATGGGCATTTTGTTTCATTTGCGTAACTACCTATGAGGTTCACTGCTGTAGGTCATGAGGTAGGTGAGTTTAACATTATGTAAAAAAAACTCCAAACTCTCTTCCACAGTGGCTGCACCATTTTATCTTCCCACTAGAAATATATAAGAGTTCAACTGCTCTATGCCCTCACCAACACTTGGTCTTGGCAGACATTTTGTTTTAAGTGTGGCCCATCTACTGTGCATGTAGTAGGAGCTCATTGTGATTTTTTTATTTGCATTTCCCCAATGACTAATGATGCTGAGCAAATTCTCATCTGCTTATTTACTATCTGCATGTCTTTCTTAGTGAAGTGTCCATTCAAATCTTTGGTCCATTTATTGCTGGACTGTTTGTTTCCTTATTATTAAGGAAATAGATACAGGATATAGATAGGATATAGATATCTTAAATCCATATATATATATGGATGCAAGGCCTTTGTCAAATATGTTTTGCAAATGTGTTCTCTCTGTGGCTTTGGTTTTGGTTTTCTTTCAAGACAATTTTTCACATTCTGATTAAATCTGATGTCCCTTCGCCCATTTTTTTGTAGACTATGTTTTTGGCACTCGATTCAAGAAATCTGGGCCATAAAGGTTTTCTGTTTTCTTCTAGAAGTTTTATGGTTTTAGGTGGTGTATTTAGCTCTATGCCCATTTAGAGTTACTTTTTAACATGGAGCAAAGTATAGATCAAAGTTTTTTAATTTTTTTAGCCCTCGGCACCATTTATTGAAAAGACTACATTTTGTTCTTTGTTGAAAATCAATTGGCCATATTTTTGTGAGTCAATGTCTTAAACTTCCTCTTCCATTAAGAGATGTCTTATCCTTTCACTAATACTGTAGTATTTTGATTACTATATAGTAAGTCTTGAAATTGGATAATGTGAATCCCCCAACTTTGGTTCTTATTTTTCAAAATTGTTTTGGCTAATCTAGATTGTTTTTCTTATAAATTTTAGAATAAGCTGGTTGATTTCTAAACAATATACTGCTAGGAGTTTGAGATTACACTTAATGTATGGGTCAGTTTGGAGAGAACTGCAATCTTAATAATATTGAGTCTTCAAATCCGTAAGTATGGTGTATTCTTCCAGTAGTAGGTATTTTTAAAAATTAATGTTTTGTAGTTTTCAAGATACATATTTTGTTAGATTTATACCACAGTGTTTCATATTTTTGATGCAGTTATAAGTGATGTTCTTTTTTCATTTCAATTTCCAGCTGTTCATTGCTGATATATAGAAACACAATAGAATTTTGACCATGCATCCTATGACCATACTAAACTCACATATTTTAGATTTTTTTTTTTTTGGTAGGTTCCTTAGGATTTTCTACACAGGTCATCTCGGAATGGTGATAGCTTTATTGTGTCTTTTCCAGTTAGAATGTCTTTTATTTCTTTTTCTTGCCTTACTGCTCTGGCTAGAACCTCCTGTATAATGTTGGGTAGAAATGGTGAGACTAGACATCTTGCTGTGCTCCTAACTTTAGAAAGAAAACAGTCTTTTGCCATTAAATATGATGCAGCTATAGGATTTTTTGTTTGTTTGTTTTATTTTGTTGTTTTTGTAGATGTCCTTTATCAGTTAAGGAAATTTCCGTTTATTTCTAGTTTTCTGAGACTTTAATATCATGAGTGGTTACTGAATTTGAAATGATTTCTCTGTGTCTATTCAGATGATCTATATCCTGTATGGAAGTTGGAATCAGGAAATGTTTTGAGTCTCTCTAAAAGAACATCCAGCCCAAGACCTTTGTACACGCAGTTCTTCCTGTGTGAGATGCATGCCTGCTCCTCCACTTCTACTGAATTTTCCCACACCTGACTCTTTATCATCCTTTAGACTCAAACCACCTCCTCAAGAAAGATGAAACACCTTGCTACATATACTCCAAGCTTCCTCTTAAATTTCAGTTCCTTGTATGATTACTTCATAGTGCTTATCATTATTATTATAAATTTGTCTGTTTTCTTAAAATTTATTTATCTGATTCTTTTATTAGAGTGTAGACTTGATGAAGCCAGGGATCTAGACAAGTATGGTAGTGAAGCATGAGAATTTTCATTTCAAATTAAAAAAGAAAAAACTTTGTGCACATGCCAAGTGAAAAGCATTAGACAAATATTTTAGCTACACGGTCTAGAGTCCCTTGAATATAAAGAAGGCTGAGGGAAGAGCCCAGAGAAGAATCAGAAAGTGTAAGAGGAGCTCTGCTCCTCAGATAGCCCAAGGCTGGCCTCTAAGACTCCATGGAATCTCACAGAACAAGGGCTGAGCAGGTTGCTTCTGACTTTGGGTTGGGCTTTAAAGTTCCAGAAGGACCACAAACACTGCCACATGTAGCACCTGCTGGTGGACTTAAGGGCACAAAGTCACTCTAGAGATAAGCCGCTGTCTTTAGTGAGAATATCTTCCATAAGAACAAGGAAGCAGTTATCAATACAAGGAGATAAAACAGAGGAACGCCAATGGAGCAGAAGTACATCCCTAAATTACTTTTCTTCCTCCAATAGAAAGTCTGACAGTGTGGGAAGTAACTGCCTGATGACTGTAATGTGTCATTCATTCAAAGATACCTCTTATCACAACAGAGTCTGTAACAATACCAGTAGTAGAACACAGCCTATGAGGTTGGCACTCTCGCAATTGTGTTTTCTTAAAGACCTTAAAAAAAAAAACAAAAAACCCACTGCCATCAAGTTGATTCTGACCCATAGATCTGTCTTGGAACAAGTTTAACCAGAGTGCTCTTTAGAAACAACAATGGCAAGACTATGTTTTACACACTTTGGACATGTATGTTGTCAGGAGGGATCAATACCTGGAGAAGAACATCGTGTTTTGTAAAGAAGCACAAAATTAAACCAAACCCACTGCCATCAAGTCAATTCCAACTCACAGCAACCCTACAGGACGGAATAGAACTGCCTCACAGAGTTTTCAAAGAGCACCTAGTGGATTTGAACTGTCAACCTTTTGGTTAGCAGCCATAGCACTTAAACACTATGCCACCAGGGTTTCTTAAAGACCTAGACCTGGGGGGAAGGGGTAGGATCTGTCCATCTTACTCTTTCTGCTATCCTGATAGGTATTATTAGAACTTTTGAAAGTGTACTAGTCTATTTAGGATGCAACTGAAGTTGTAGTTAGTTGCCCATGAGAATAACAAAGGAATCCAACAGTATGAATGACAACCATTAATAAGAATAACAAATCAGAAGCTGTAGAATAGACAGGAGAGATGTATGCATAGAAATAAAATACGATTTTCCTTTCTGAATTTTGAGGTTTTATATTAAGATATGATGGAGCATGAGAGACTCACATGGGGACCCAGATGATAATTGGCTTTCACCTGCCCACAGCCTGAGCCCTGTCTGCTGTGGTGGGGGTGCCATCCTGTAGACCCAGGAGCAGCAGCTCTGGCCACCCTGGGCAACAGAGCCAGAAGCAAGCACAGCTGTAGGAGGCCTCTGTGAACCAGACAGTGCTGTGTTTCTGAGGTGTGGTGGTAGGTAGAACGGGGAGCCAGAGGACCTGGATTCGAGCGCCACCTCTGCCATTGATCTGGGCAAATCATAACACTCTCTGGCCTCAGTTGGATCCCTGTACATCTTGGTCCAGACAAACCACAGTGCAAATGGAGCAATGTCATGCTCTGCTGTTATGTTACAGAAACTTTGTAAACAGACAGAAAATCAGTTAGAGAAAAAAGCTTTGTCTAACACATGTGCCATACACATGGATGAGTTCAGCCCTCACCCCTACAGAGCAGTGGCACTCCCACAGCATTTTTTTTTTTTTTTTTTTTTGGTGTGGTGATTTTTTAAATTTTTGGTAGAGATATGCACAACAAAACATACATCAATTCAGCAATTCCTTCTTGTACAATTCATTGGCATTGTTACCTTCTTCAAGTTGTACCACCTTTCTCCACATTCACTTCCAAATTGTTTCACCTTCATCCACACACCTTCACTGCCCCTAAGCTTCACACCTAATGTTTCAAGTTGCTGTTGTTAATTTGAGTTCATGTACATATAGTTCTTTGGATACCCTGGTGGCACAGTGGTTAAGTGCTGCATCTGCTAACCAAAAGGTAGGCAGTTTGAATCTGCCCAGCACTCCTTGGAAACTCTATGGAGTAGTTCTGCTCTGTCCTATAGGGTCACTATGAGCTGGAAGTGACTTGACAACAGTGGGGGATAATTCTTTAAAAGAACACAATGCTCAAGGCAGGCCTTCTTTTTCATTAAGCTAAGCTACTGATTGCTTTGCAAACCCTGGTGGCCTGATAGTTAAGTGCTACATCTGCTGTTCAAGTCCACTAGACACTCGTTGGAAACCCTACAGAGACAATTCTACTCTGTATACAGGGTCTGTATGAGTTGGAATCAACTCAATGGCAGTGGCTATTGATTGCTTTAAAGGTGACTTCAGGAGATCATTTTAGTTTAAGGTTTAAAATTTTATTGAGGGCCATAGTTTTGGGGAAAAAATCCAGTCTCAATGGCTCCAGAAAGTCTGGAGTCCATGGAATTTGTAGTTCTCTTTCACATTTTCCCTCTATTGGTCAGAAGTCTTGTATAAAATTTTTGATCAAATCATTCAGTAATGGTTGCCAGATACCATTTAGTTCTTCTGGTCTCATGCACAGCCCACAGCCTTCTGCTGATCCTGTAGTGCCAGCTGTCTACAGTCCTAAAGACACATGGTTAGTTTGCAAATGATAAAATTAATAAAGCAAGATCTAAGGGAGGCAAAACTTGGAGTGGACAGAGTTTTGTTTGTTTGTTTGTTTACTAATATTAAGTATGAAGAATAGGCAAAGGTAAAGAGATCAGAGCTTAATAGTGGATAACAGAAGCAAAAGGAAAGGGGAAAGAGGGAATTATTGTTTAGGTGACGTGGAGTTTTTGTTTTGGGGGATGAAAAATTTAGCAATGGATACTGGTAATAGCTGCACAACATGACTGATGTAATTGTTTTTTACAGAATTATATATATAAAATGTTGAATTAGAAAATGTGTTCCTTAGCATAGAAAAAGGAGTACTCTCAAATTCATTCTACAAATTCAGCATAACCCCAATATCAAAGCCAGGCAAAGGCATCATTAAAAAAAAAAAAAAAGCTACAGAACAATATCCCTCATTGATACAGATGCAAAAAATCTCAACAAAATTCCAGCCAATGCATTTCAATAGCATATCAGTAATAATAATAATACATCATGTCCAAGTGGGATTCATACCAGGTATGGAAGGATGGTTCAACATAGAAAATCAATCAAAGTAATCCACCACATAAATAAGACAGAAGAATCACATGATCATTTCAATGGGCACAGAAAAGGCATTTGACAAACTCCAAAACACATTTCTGATTAAAAATTCTTACAAAATGGAAATAGAAGGTATATTCCTTGACATAATAAAGATCATTTATACACAAGCAACAGCCAACGTCATTCTCAATGGAGAGAGACTGAAAGCATTCCCCTTGAGATAGAAACCAGTCAAGGATACTTTTAGTCAACATCATACTGGAAGTGAATAGCTAGAGAAATAAGGCAAGTGAAAGAAAGAAAGGGCATCTGCATTGTTAAGGAAGAGGTAAACATCCCTATTCACAGAAGATATAATCTTATGAGGTCTGACAATTAAGTTCACAAGCTTGCTACCATGTGCTTATGTTGGCAGCACTACACAAACAACTCTGTAAGGTTTCATAATCTTGGTATATCAGTGTCTCACAGCTGTGTTCGTGTCAATGTGTGGTGACGTCTTGCTGAGTGGCGTTCATTATTGTTCTTGCATGTTTTTGTATGCCATTGCAAGAATTCCGGAGCTTGAATTAGAGCAAAGAACAAACATTAAAATTTTTTGTTAAACTTGGCAAGAGTGGAAGTGACATTAGGGACATGTTGTCCAAGGTTATGAGGATAATACCATGAAGAAAATGGCAATGTACACATGGACTAAACATTTTTCTGAGGGTAGAGAAAGTATCACTGGTAAAGAGAAGTCAGGCCATCGAGTAATGAGCAGAACTAACAAAAACACTGCAAAAACTTGTTGAACTGTGTGTCAAAATTGTCAGATGACTGTGAGAAGCATAGCAGACCAAGTAAAAACCTACAGAGAAACAATTAGGAAAATCTTAACTGAAAATCTTGGCATGAGAAAGGTGTGTACAAAAATGATCTCAAAGTAGCTCACTGATGAACAAAAGCAAAGGAGAGTCGAAGTTTGCCAAGACCTTTTTGAGATGCAAGACAATGTTTGGGGCCATGTTATCACCAGTAATGAAACATGGGTATGTCAGTATGACCCTGAAACAAAGTATCAACGTGCATAATGGAAGTCAGCCAATTCTCCATGACCAAAAAAGTTCTGTTACTCTAAATCAAGAGTGAAAATGATGTTGCTAACCTCTTTTGATATCAGACAGATTGTTCATTATGAATGTGTACCAACTGGACAGTTAACCAAGTTTGCTATTTAAAAGTGCTGAAAAGGCTGAATGTAAAAGTTAGATGAAGATGACCTGAACTTTTCACTAACAACTCATGGCTCTTGCATCATGAAAATGCACAGCTCACACTGCACTGTCTGTGAGGGAGTTTTTTAGCCAGCAAACAAATAACTGTATTGGAACATCCTTCCTACTCACCTGATCAGGACCCCAGTGACTTTTTTCTTTACCCAAAGATAAAGGAAATCTGCTGCAAAGGATATCTTTAAAGTATTGAAAAGTAAAGATGTTATCTTGAAAACTAAAGTATGCCTGACCCAAGCCATGGTATTCTCAATCACATCATATGTATGTGAAAGCTGGACAATGAACAAAGAAGGCAGAAGAAGAACTGACGCCTTTGAATTGTGGTGTTGGATAAGAATGTTGAATGTACCATGGACTGCCAAAAGAACAAGCAGATCTGTTCCAGAAGAAGTACAACCAGAGTACTCGTTGGAAACAAAGATGGCAAGACTGTGTCTTATATACTTTGATATGTTGTCAGGAGAGATCAGTCCCTGGACAAAGACATCATGCTTGGTAGAGTGGAGGGTCAGTGAAAAAGAAGAAGACCCTCGATGAGATGCATTGACACAGTGGCCACAACAATGGGCTTAAACATGATTGTGGACATGGGGTAAGACCAGGCAGTGTTTTGTTATGTTGTTCATTAGGTCGCTAGGAGTTGGAATCAACTCAATGGCACCTAACAACAACAAAGGAAATGTTGAAAGGAAGACATTTTGATGACATTGAGGACATCAAGGGTAATACAACGACAGCTCTGATGGCCATTCCAGAAAAAGAGTTCCAGAATTGCTCTGAAGGGTGGACTAGGTGCTGGTGTCAGTGCATAGCTTCCCAAGGTGAGTACTTTGGAGGCGACCATAGTGATATTCAGCAATGAAATATGTAGTACTTTTTCTAGGATGAGTTTGCACACTTAACTGGAAGACCTCATATACCTAGAAAATCCCAAAGAATACACAAGAAAGCTATTAGAACTGTTAAGATTTTAGCAAACTACAGAATACAAGTTAACATAAAAAATCAGTTGCATTTCTCTACACCAAAAAAGAAAACTTTGAAAAAGATATCAGGAAATCATGACCATTTACAATGCCCTCCCCAAAGGTAAAATACTTAGAAATAAACCTAACCAGGGACATAAAAGACCTATACAAAGAAAACTACATAATACTACTGCATGAAACTAAAAGAGATTTTCATAAATGTAAAAATTTACCACGCCCATGGATAGGAAGACTCAACATTGTGAAGGTGTCAAGTGTACCTCAAGTGATCTGTAGATAAAATGCAACCCAACAGTATTCTTTAATGAGATGGAGAAACTAATCACCAATTTTATATGGAAAGGGAAGAGGCTTTGGATAATTAAAGCATCACTGAAGAAGAACAACAAAGTGAAAGGCCTCAAACTACCCAATCTTAGAACCAACTATACAGCAATGGTAGTCAGAATGGCCTAGTGCTGGTACAACAACAGACACATAGACCAAGGCAACAGAACTGAGAACCCATACATAAATCCATCGATCTAGGGGCAGCAGATATTTGATGTAGGGTCAAAGTCTGTCAAGTGGGGGAAAGACAGTCTCTTTGACAAATGGAGCTGGCATGACTGGATGTTCATCTGCAAAAAAAAACAAAACATCCACACCTCATACCTTCACAAAAACTAATTCAAAAATGGGTTAAAACTCTCACTACAGAACTATAAGAATCATGAAGAAAAATAGGGACAATACTAGAGACTCTAATACATGGCAGAAATAGCATACTGACCGTAACTAACAATGCACAAATACCAGAAGAGAAGCTAGATAACGGGGAACTCCTAAAATTAAACACTTATGCTCATGAGAAGACTTCATCAAAAGAGTAAAAATAAAACATACAGACCGGGAAAATATTTTTGGCTATAATATATCAAAAAAGAGTCTAATCTCTACAATCTATAAGGAAGTGCGAAACCTCTACAACAAAAAGACTAATAACCCAATTAAAAAATGGGCAAAGGATATGAACAGACATTTTACCAAAGCAGACATTAAAGTGACTAGCAGACACATGAAGAATGAATGCTGACAACCACTAGCTGTTAGAAAAAAGAAAATCAAAGCTACGATGAAATACTGTCTCACCTTGAAAATACTGGCAGTTATGAAAAAAATGAAAATAATAAATACTGGAGAGGTTGCTAAGACATCAGAACTCTGATGCACTTTTGGTGGGAATGTAAAATGGTACAACAATTTTGGCAATTCGATATGATGCAGCAATCCCACTCTGAGAAAAGTATTCTAGGGGAGAGCTGTCAGACAGATAGACACATACACAACCATGTGCACAGCAGCATTATTCACAGCAGCAAAGAGATGGAAACAAGCTAAGTGACCATCAGTAGATGAATGGATAAACAAATTATGGCACGTACACACAGCAGAATGCTATGCAATGATAAAGAACAATGATGAATCTGTGAAACATGTCACAGCACAGAAGAATCTGGTGAGTGTTATGATGAGTGAAATAGTCAATCACAAAAGGACAAATGTATGCAATCACTATTATAAAAGCTCAAGAAAAGATTTACAGCCAGAAAAAAAATTCTTTGATGGGCAAGGCTGAAAAAGGGAAATCACCTACTAAATAATAGAAAAGTGCCAATTTTAGTGACAGGAAAGACAGCACACAGTATAGGGAAAGTCAGCATAATTTAATAGAGGCAAAGTCATAGCAATTTCCCAGATCCATCCAAACACCTTGAGGGGCCAACTTGCTGGGGCTGAGGTCTGGGGACCATAGCCTCGGGGACTACGAGTCAATTGGCTCAATTTAGTTCATAAAGAAAATGTTGTACAGCTTAATCTGGTACCATCTGACATCTTAAAAGGTTGTGAGTGGCAGTCTAAGATACAGTTATCTGTTAACTCCCAGCACAAATGAGAATGAAGATAACAAAACACACAGGAAAATATGAGCCCAAAGGACTAAAGGACTACGTGAACCAGAGTCTCCACCAACCTGAGTTCAGAAGAACAAGACAGTGCCCAGCTACTAGCACTGCCCACTCTGACAAGGGATCACAATAGAGGAAGAAAAATATTAAACAAAAATTCAAATTCACAAAAAAGACTAGAATTACTGGCCTGACAGAGACTGACGGATCCCCTAAGAGTATGGCCCAGACACCTTGCCAACTCAGAACTGAAACCACTTTAGAAGCTACCCCACTCCCTACTTTCTTTCTCTTTTTCTTCTTAGGTTTAATAAGAAAAAAATCCCTTCAACACAGTGTTTATCTGAGGGTTCATCAAGAATACAAATGTAAAACTGGGTTATAAATTTGAAGAACTCTACAGTGTACCCTATGTTGTCATTCTGAGTATTTTTCTTCTTTTTTTAAAAATAAATTTTATTGTGATTTAAGTACATGTTTACAGTCCCTATCAATTGGCCATATAACACCCAGAACTCACACAGCTATTCTACGTAACTGCTATCCCCTCCCTTCCCCCTCCCACCCTATCACAGCCCACGCCCCCAACCCCTTACCATCAATTTTCTTCTAGAACTCCCTGTGCCCATTTAACCTGCCCCCCTCACCCTGTCATCTTGCCTCTGGCTATGAGCTTCTCTGACAGGCCCATGTATATTTTCAAGTCCCAAAGTTTGTCTGTTGCCAGCCTCACTCTGTGTGTTACATAGTCCAGTTCAGTCTTTGTCTGGAGAGCTGGCTTCTATGCTGGATGCAGTGTGGGGTCAGAGAGTCTGGGGGCCATGTTCTCAGGGGACCTTCCAGACTGATGAACCATAAAGAGTGGTCATTCGGTAGAGTTCCAGTCTGTGTGCTTCTGCTTCTTCCACTACATCATGGCCTCTATACTGCACACCCCATCCTGAAGCCTGCTTTTCAGACACAGATTAGACAGTCCTATAAAACAAACAATAGGGCACATGAGGAATGTGCGTTTTAGTTTGATCAAATACACGAGACCAAATGGGCAAGTCCTGCCCAAAAACAAAATGAGAAGGCAAAAAAGAATAGGAAAATTGGACAAATGGACATGAAGAACCCAGGATGGAAAGCAGGAAAGTGCTGTCACATTGTGGTGGAAGACACTGGTGGAAAATGTCTTTTAGGCTGAATTAGGTTGTGGGGACCAGGGGACAGCAATGTCACAAACAGTATGTAAATAAATTTTTGAATGAGAAAATTGAGCTTCATCTTTTCACCTAAAGCACAATAAAATCAATTTTAAAAGGTGTCCTTTGTACTTTCACAATAAAAAGTTTTAAAATAAATACACACACACATAAATTGGGTGCACTCACAGAACGTACTATTGTGACAAACAAAAGATCCAACAACAGATCCTTTCTTTGCTCTCCTTTTAGGATGAATGGGTTCCAACTCAGAGGACCTCTCCAACAATTTCTTGATGTCTATACATTGAGACTAGAACAGCAGAAAACCAGCCCCAGTGCCACTTGGAGGAATGCTGTAAGGCACAGTGCCAGCCAGCCTCACTGGGAAAGTGCAGAGTCATCCACTACTTAACTTAATTTTCTTTCTCTCCTGCAGGGTTTGAAGCCACCTTCCTCAGACCCAGAGGAACTGGAAGTTACTGCCTTATGTATGCAATGGAGAAGGAAACTGCTGAGGCACAGACTTCGAGGAAACTCAGGCCTGGACTGTGATGAGCTGGGACTGCGGAAGACAGGCAGTAATAAAGCTCCAACATTGTCAGCCTTGGTGGAAGAAGTATTATAAAATCTGAAAAATATTCTACACATCAAATCTCTATTGACCTCTACTTTAGCCATAGAGACTCTGGCCACTGGTGGAAAGTCTTCTAGGCTGAATCAGGTTGTGGGGACCAGGGGACACTGCATGTTGGTTGGATTCAGTGTGACCATGGATGAGCCTTGGGCAGAGTCCCCCTGAGAATGTTTCAGGTTCGGGAGCTGCCCCTGGGCCACTGGGAGACTGATTTCCTCCTGGAAAGGGGTATCCCATGTTTCTGGGCTTAGGAAGCAGAGCTGCTTCTCAGAGTCGACTTTAATGACGGGGATAGAGTCAAGTTCTTGAAACCCTCATTTGCTGAGGTAGCAAGACTCAAAATGACTCAAAATTGGAACCTGAAATGTATGAAGCGTAAACTTAGGAAAACTGGAAGTTGTCAAAAATGAAATGGAACACTGATATCCTAGGCATTAATGAGCTGAAATGGACTGATATTGGCCAGTTTGAATTGGAGAATTATATGGTCTACTGTACCAGGAAAGACAAAGTGAAGAGGAATGGTGTTGCTCTTGTCATCAAAAAGAGCATTTCAAGATCTGTTCCAAAGTGCAAAGCTGTCCATGATAGGATAATCTCCATACACTTACAAGAAAGGGCAGTTAATACAACTATTATTCAAATTTATGCACCAACTCCTAAGGCCAAAGATGAAGGAACTGAAGATTTTTACCAACTTCTGCAGTCTGAAATTGACTGAACATGTAATCAAGATGTACTGATAATTACTCGTGACTGGAATGGGAAAATTGCAGACAAAGAAGAATTGGTAGTTGGAAAACATGGCCTTGGTGACAGAAACAAAGCCAGAGATCACAAGACTGAATTTTGCAAGACCAATGACTTTTTTTCACCAACATAAACAACTATACAAATTGACATTGCTAATGGTTCTATACATCTATAGGGTATCATCCTGCTGACCTCTGGCTGGAGGAAGGAGAGTGGGTGGAGAGGAGGGGAAAGGAGGCTGTTGGGAGGATGAGACATGTATGGAGCAGAGAGGAATACTGTGCTGTCACCGGACAGGGAGAGCAGTGGAATCTGCATATAGGTGAGCATGTAAATTTATACGGGAATGTACATTTTCACTCAGTCATGTTAAATAAAAAATAAAAAAAACAAAAACAAATGGACTTCGCCAGATGGAATACTCAGGAATCAAATCAACTACATCTGTAGGAAGAGATAATGGAAAAGCTCAATATCATCAGTCAGACAAGGCCAGCGGCTGACTATGAATCAGATTATCAATTATTCATATGCAAGTTCAAGTTGAAACGAGAGAAAATTGGAACAAGTCTACAAGAGCCAAACTATGACCCTGAGATTAATTCCTCCTGAGTTTAGAGACCATTTCAAGAATAGATTTGTAATCCATCATGACCAAGTGGGATTCCTACCAGGGATGCAAGGCTGGTTCAACATCAGAAAAACAATTAATGTGATTAACCACATAAATAACACAAAAGACAAGGATCACCTGATTTTGTCCATTGATACAGAAAAGGCATTTGATAAAGTCCAACACCCATTCATGCTAAAGACTCTTAGCAAAATAGGCATAGATGGCAAATTCCTCAACACAATAAGGGCCATTTATACAAAGCCCATTGCCCACATCACCCTGAATGGAGACAGACTGAAAGACTTTCCCTTGAGATCAGGAACTAGACAAGGATGCCCACCCTCACCTCTCCTATTCAACATTGTGCTAGATGTTCTAGCCAGAGCAATTAGACAAGACCAAGAAATAAAGGGCATCTGCATCAGCAAAGAGGAAGTTAAAATCTCCCTGTTTGCAGATGATATGATTGTATATGCAGAGAACCCCAAGGAATCTATAAGTAAGCTACTCAAACTGATAGAAGAGTTCACCAAAGTCTCAGGATACAAGATAAACATAAGTAAATCACTAGGATTCCGTTATACCAACAACGAGACTGTTAAGGAAGAAATTATCAAATCAATACCATTTATGATAGCCCCTAAGAAGATAAAGTACCTAGGAATTAATCTAACCAGAGAAACAACAGACCTTTACAAAGAGAACTACAAGCCCTTACTACAACAAACTAAGAGAGACTTAGATAAATGGTAAAACCTACCCTGCTCATGGATAGGAAGACTTACCATTGTGAAAACGTCTATTTTACCCAAAGCAATTTATTTATATAATGCAATCCCAATACAAGTTCCAGCATCATTTTTTAATGAGATGGAGAAACAAACCACCAATTTTGTTTGGAAAGGGAAGAAGCCCCGGATAAGTAAGGTTCTACTAAAGAAGAAGAACACCCTGGGAGGCCTCTCATTACCTGACCTTAGAACATACTACACTGCCACAGTGGTCAAAACAGCCTGGTACTGGTACAAGAACAGACAGATAGATCAATGGAACAGAACTGAGACCCCAGATTTATTCCTAGGTATTTTATTTTCTTGGGGGCTATAGTAAATGGAATTCATTTGGTGATTTCTTCATTAATAATTTCATTGTTGGTATAAGGGAATCCCACTGATTTAGTTATGTTTATCTTGTATCCCGATACTTTGCTGAATTCTTCTATTAGCTCTAATAGTTTACTTATGGATTTCTTTGGATTCTCTGTCTAAACTATCATATCATCTGCAAAGAGGGAAATCTTTACTTCTTCAGTGCCAATACAGATGCCTTTTATTTCTTTGTCTTGTCTAATTGCTCTGGCTAGAACTTCTAGGACAATGTTGAATAGAAGTGGTGAGAGCGGGCATCCTTGTCTAGTTCCCGTTCTCAAAGGGAATTCTTTCAGTCTTTCACCATTCAGGATGATGAAAGCAGTTGGCTTTGCATAGATGCTATTGATTATATTGAGGAATTTTCCTTTTATTCCTATTTTCATGAGAGTTTTAAGCATGAATGGATGTTGAACTTTGTCAAATGCCTTTTCTGCATCAATTGACAAAATCAGGTGATTTTTATCTTTTGTGTTATTAATATGGTTGATTACATTAATTGTTTTTCTGATGTTGAACCAGCCTTGCATCTCTGGAATGAAACCAACTTGATCATGATGAATGATTGTTTTTATATGCTGTTCAATTCTATTGGCTAGAATTTTGTTGAAGATTTTTGCATCTAGATTCATCAGTGATATTGGTCTGTAATTTTCTTTCTTTTTTTTTTTTTTTTTGTGGGATCTTTCCCTGGTTTTGGTATCAGGGTTATGCTGGCTTCATAGAAGGAATTTGGAAGTATTTCATCTTTTTCTATGGTGTGAAATAGCCTCATTAGTATTGGAGTTAATTCTTCTCTAAAAGTTTGGTAGAATTCTCTGGTGAAGCCGTCTGGGCCAGGACTTTTTTGAGTTGGTAGATTTTTGATGACTTCCTCAATCTCTTCCTTTGTGATAGACTTATTAAATTGATCTATTTCTCCTTATGATAGTCTTGGTGAGTCAGATGAATCTAGAAATTTGTCCATTTTCCCCAGGTTTTCAAACCTGTCAGAGTATAGCTTTTCATAGTATTCTGTTATGATATATTTTATTTCAGATGGGTCTGTTATAATATCTCCCAACTCATTTCTTAATCGTGTTATTTGTATCTTCTGTTGTTTTCTTTTGTAAGTTTAGCCAGTGGTTTATCAATTTTGTTGATCTTTTCAAAGAACCAACTTTTGGTTTTTTAATTTTTTCAATTGTTTTTCTATTCTCTAATTCATTTAGTTCTGCTCTAATTTTTATAATCTGTTTTCTTCTGGTGCCAGAGGGGTTTCTGTGTTGTTCTCTTTCTACTTGTTCAAGCTGTGAGGTTAATTCTTTAATTTATGTTCTTTCTTCTTTCCAGAAGTGTGCATTTATAGAGATAAACTGACCTCTGAGCACTGCTTTCGCTGTATCCCATAAATTACAGCAACATTTTTTAATGAGATGGAAAAACAAATTATCAGCTTTATTTGGAAAGGGAAGAAACCCTGAATAAGTAAACCACTACTGAAAAAGAAGAACATGCTGGGAGGCCTCTCACTACCTGACTCTAAAACCTATTACACTGCCACAGTAGTCAAAACAGCCTGGTATTGGTACAAAGAGAGACATATAGACCAATGGAACAAAGTAGAGACCCCAGAGATGCCACCATCCTCTTATGAACAGCTGATATTTAACAGAGGTCCTAAGATTTTGAACTGGGGTAAGAACAGTCTCTTTAACAAATGGTGCTGGCATAATTGGATATCTATCTGCAAAAAATTGAAACAAGACCCATATCTCACACCTTATACAAAAATCAACTCAAATTGGATAAAAGACCTGAATATAAAAGCTAAAACAATAAAGCTCATCCAAGATAAGATAGGATCAACAATGGATGTTTTAATATGCAATATAGACAGACTTCAAAATCTGACAAACAAAACACATTCATCAGAAGAGAAAATAGATAAATGGGAATTAATAAGAATCAAACACTTCTGCTCATCCAAAGACTTCATCAAAAGAATTAAAAGACCACCTACAGAATGGGAAAAAATATTTGGCAACTCTATGTCAGACCGACACCTGATCTCCATAATCTATAAAGTTCTGCAAAATATCAATAAGAAAGAGACAAATCATCCAATTAAGCGATGGGCAAAGGAGATGGACAGACACTTCTCTAAAGAGGAGATCCAAGCAGTCAAAAAACACATGCAGACATGTTCATGATCATTAATTATTAATGAAATTCAAATCAAAACGACAATGAGATACTACCTCACCCCAACAAGATTGGCCATGATCCAAAAAATGCAAAACAATAAATGTTGGAGAGGCTGTGGAGAGATTGGAACTCTCCTTCACTGTTGGTGGGATTGCAGAATGGTGCAACCTCTTTGGAAAGCAATTTGGTGTTACCTTAAAATATTGAATATAGATATACCATTTGACTCAGTTATTCCTCTGCTTGGAATATATCCTACAAAATCAAGGCCGTTCACAACAACTGCTACATCCACACGAATGTTCATTGCAGCACAGTCCACGATAGCAAAAAGTTGGAATCAACCCAGATGCTCAACAACCGAAGAATGGATAGGTAAACTATAGTACATCTATTCAATGGAGCACTACGCAATGATAAAGAATAACGACAATTCCAGGAAACTTCTCCTAACCTGGTTTCAACTGGAAGACATTATGTTGAGTGAAAGTAGTCAGCGACAGAAGGACAAAAATTGTATGAGACCTCTACGATAAGATCTCAAAAACAGACTTGTGTATAGAAGAAAAGACTGACAGCTGCAAGGGAGGGGAGAGTGAGGGGGTCTGGGGGGGGAGGGTTTAGATATTTGCTAGAAATCTGGTTGGGAGAAAGCGGTGCTAGCACACATTAGAAACAAGAACAACATTAAGCGGACTTCAGCATAACTTGAGTACTCCTTCCATCTTAACCCAATATTGCAAGGATAGAGTAGCTAGGATAGAGGGTGCAGGGGACCATGCTCTTAGGCGAAATCGAGGCCAATTGGCACAACTAGCGTTTTGCTAAGAGAGCTCTCTGCACCCCACATTGGTGAGTGGCATCTGGGGTCTTAAAAGCTGCCAAGCTGCCATCTGAGGACACAGCAAATGGCCCCAACTCAGCAGGAATGGATGCTCACCAAGGACCAAAATGACATGTGGTAAAGACAACCTAGAAGACAGAGAGACCCACAAGAGAGGGTGCCTACATCGACTTGGGACTGGAAGAACTGGATGGTGCCCGGCCACCACCAGTGATAGCCACGATGGAGCTCACTAGGTTGAGTCTCACTGGCAACATAAGAATAAAAAGGGGTGCATCCTGAGATCTCCACTAAAAGACCTCAATTGATGGTCCAGCGGTTTCGGGGTTCCCCTGAGAGCATGGCCCCCGGCCCTGATACTGCCCTTACCCATAAATTATAACGAAGGTCCAGTCTTTGGACAGGAATGGATTGGACTTGGCAATGCAAAGTGACCATATATTGGATGCACTTTATGGTTCTATACATCTACAGGATATCATCCTGCTGACCTCTGGCTGGAGGAAGGAGAGTGGGTGGAGAGGAGGGGAAGAGAGGCTGTTGGGAAGATGAGACATGTATGGAGCAGAGAGGAGTGATATGCTGCCACTGGACAGAGAGAGCAGTGGAACCTGCATATAGGTGGGCATGTAAATTTATACGGGAATGTACATTTTCACTCAGTCATGTTAAATTAAAAAAAAAAAAGAATAGATTTGATGCACTGAACTCTAATGACCAAAGACCAAAGAGTTGTCAGATGACATCAAGGACATCATACATGAGGAAAACAAGAGATCATTAAAAAGAGAGACGAGAAAGAAATTATTTAAACGGACATTAAAAGAGACTAAAACTTGCTCTTAGATGCCGAGTAAAGCAAAAGAAAAAAATCATAAATTACAAGAGCTGAACAGAAGATTTCAAAGGGCAACTCAAGAAGACAAAATATTGTAATGACATGGACAAATGTGGAGACAGAAAACCCAAAGAGGAAAACACACTCGGCACTTCTTAAGATAAAAGAGTGGAAAAAAAAAATTCAAGCCTTCAATTGCAACAGTGAAGGGCTCAAAGGGAGCAACAATTGTGAAGATGACACAGGATGAGGCAGTGTCTCATTTTGTTACGCACAGGATTGCTTGCGTTGGAACCAACACAATGGCACCTAACAGTATGAGGCATTTCCTTGAGATAAATCTGTCTCTCTCTCTCACTAGATATAAAAACCCACTACTTTTGAGTCAGTTCTGACCCATAGTAACCCTAAATGCTAAAAGACCCTAAAGAACAGTCAAAATACGTCATAGGGTTTCCAAGTAGTGCCTGGATTTGAATCACCAACCTTTCAGTTAGTGACTATTGCTCGTAACTACTACACCACCAGGGTTTCCACTCTAGATATACACACTTTGTGTGTGTGTGTGTATATACATCACTAGTTTTGCTTCTCTAGAGAACCCAGCTATGAGCCATTACTTGGCTAATTTGGATTTAGCATTTAGGGTGTGAAGGAACATTCGAGAACTAAGGTCTTGGCAGTCAGGAGGAATTTTGCAGTTTTTCAGTATCTTTCACAAAACCTGCTTGGTAGATCAAAGAAGAAAAGAATAGCAAGGAGATCCGTGACCCTTCACTGGCAGGAACTGAATCTTGAAAGCCAGAAGTGGAGGACTAAGTCTTGGTGGATGAACATGGCCTCGGAGTGGGGAGACAGAGACTGGGCATAGACAGGGGTGAAGAAGGCACTGAGAGTGGGAGAGGAGCCTGTAATGCCTACCAAGACACCCTCCTGCCCACCCTGCCTTTACCTGATGATCCCTGTAACACTGATCTGCTTTGTAAACTTAAATTAGTTTGCATTTTCTAGGATTTTTATATACATAGAATCATACAGTGGTCCTTCTCACTCCTTCAGCCTCTTTCATTTTGTTCCTTTTCACTGCCTAGTAGTATTTCCATTATATGGATATACCACAGCTTGATCATACCTTTACCTGTTGATGAACATTTGAGTTGTTCAGAGTCTAGAACTACAACAAAGCTGCTATGAACATCCATTTACAAGTCCTTGTACAAATAAATGACTCCATTTCTTTATGAAAACATCTAGGACTGAAATGGTTAATGGAAATATACTGAATACTTTCACAGAAACTCTCGAATTGTCTTCTAGACTGGCTGTACCATCTAATATTTCAATTAGCAATGTATGGGAGTTCTGGTTCCCCCACATTCTCACTAATGCTTGTTATTGTCAGCCTTTTTAGTTGCAATCCCATTGTAATAGGTGAGCAGTAGTATCTCATTGTGGCTTTTACTTTTTTGCCATTTTATAGTCTTTTCAATACTTGAATGAGATCCTTAGCAGCAGATTTTCCCAATGCAATGCATCTTTTGATTTCTTGACTGCTGCTTCCATGGGTGTTGATTGTGGAACCAAGTAAAATGAGATCCTTGACAACCTCAATTGTTTCTCCATTCATGACAATGTTGCTTTCTGGTCCAGTTGTGAGGATTTTTGTTTTCTTGATGTTGAGGTGCAATACATACTGAAGGCTGTGGTCATTGATCCTCACCAGTGTTTCAAATCTTCTTCACTTCCAGCAAGGTGTTGTCATCTGCGTAATGCAGGTTGCTAATGAGTCGTCCTCCAATCCTAATGCCTTTTCTTTGTACAATCCAGTTCCTCTGATTATTTCATTACCATAAAGATTGAAAATGTACGGTGAAAGGATACAACCCGGACACACATTTTTCCTGACTTTAAACCATGCAATGTCCCCTTGTTCTGTTCCCACAACTGCCTCTTAATCCATATACGGATTCCTTAAGAGCACAATTAAATGTCTGGAATTCCCATTTTATGCAATGTTAGCCATAATTTGTTATGATCCACATAGTTGAATGTTTTTGCCTAGTTCCACAAGCGTATAGATACATTGAACCTTACCTATTTAAAAAAAATGAGAGACAAAAAGTGTTTGGCATTGCATGACACTGATTTGGGGTATGATTTGTTATGAAGCATTACTGTGACAATAGCTAACTACTACATATGAGAAGGATTCAAAGCCAAGTAGGCCAGAAGACAATTAGTGATGAACTGAGATTACAGATGTGCTAATGGGAACAGAGAGGACTGGCAAAACTTAGAGTTGAGGTACAATTGGAATTGGGAGAACTCAGTCAATGATTATAAGGAAAGAGAAAAACAAATGGGCACCCTGCCTCTGTGATAAACCGCTGACTGCCGTCTCCTCTCAGAATCTGACAGGAAATCCAAGCTCTCATTACTGACCCCCACCACCAAGAAAGCAATTTGGACACACATGTGATCAACCCACTCTCCTCATTCCCCCCTCAGCCCCAGCCCTTTTACTGAGAATTCTCCTAGAAAGAATTATCCTAGGATTCCTTCCCCTACTGCACCCTCCACCCGATTTCTTTTTTTGTCATTGTTCCTTCCTTAAGTAACACTCTAGTCATTGATAGAGTGAAGCAAAGTTAAAGGAATTAGACAATCATTTCAAGCCAGACTATGACAGTGCTACAAAATCCCATCTTTGAATATCACAGCTGGAGGTAACTTTCATTCTTTCTATGGCAAATCACAGTTGTCCCTTCCCCACCTTCTCTTCCTAATTGCAGCTGGATGTCTGTCGCAGGTCAATGAGGCAGTAGTTTGATAAGATGAAAAAAGAGTGCATTAATACACACACACACACACACACACTTTTAGTAACACACTTTGTTATTGTGATTAAGTAGGCAATCTAAATTGGTTTTGTGTGCCCACCTATCTGCAGCGCCCCCCACCTATCTGCAGCTCCCTCTGCTCTCCCTACCCAGTGACAGAACACTCCTCCTTTTCACTCTATGTATCTAGTATCCTCTTAACAAGCATCCGTTTCCCCCCCCACCTACAAAGTGACTAGTAGGACAACCTCCTTTAAATGCAGAGAAACATAAAATATACACATCATATGAGCACACTGCAAAAACACACTTTTTAATGATGGCTCAGGAAGTGGATATCAGAAATGGAGACAGGCTTGGCTCACTTTTTGGGAAAAGTAGACAGCTTTAGACAGCCTGGGAATCCTCAAGAGGCTTACTGTACTGCATGCATGGAAGTCAATGGATATGCTGGCTTATCTTCAGTTGTGGGATTCTGTTTTGTTAAAATCCTTCCTTTAGATAAATAGTGTCTGAGACTCCCATATAAATAGTCAAGAAAAGATCTACACACAGAAAGGGACTTTTTTTTTATGATTGCCAGGGATGGAGAAGGGCAGAAACATCACTAATTAGAGAGTAGACACATGTCAACTTTGGTGAAGAGAAAGGCAGTGCACAATATGGGGGAAGTCAGCACAACACGACCAAGGTAACGGAAGAACTGAGAGATACAGAAAAATAAAAGGCAACAATAGTAAACACTATAACATATACAATCCTGTAACAACAGTAATGACAATCAGTAATTTATCAGTGGATACACACATAGATGTGTATGCTGAACAGGTGTGGGAGGGTGTATGGGAGTACACCCTCATGCATACATAGGTTTGGCTGTGGGATTTTCTACATATATAACTGCTGCATGTATATCCATACAAATAACAGGGCACACAGGAGGCAGGGTCACAGAAAACGGCTAGACATCATCAAACACCTCAGAGGATTGAGCTGCTGGGCTTGAGGTGAAGAACTACAGTCTTGGGGGACATCTATGTCAACCGGCACAGCGTAGTTTATAAAGACAATGGCCTACATCCTACTTGGGTGAGTAGGGTTTGGGGTCTGAGAAGCTTGCAAATGGCCATCTAAGATACAACTACTTATCTCTTTCCAGAGCAAAGGACAAGGAAGAAAACTAAAGACTCAAAGGAAACAATTAGTCCAAATAACTAATGGACGACATGAACCACAGCTCCTACTAGCCCAAGACCAGGACTAGGTGGTGCCCAGCTACCACTACTGACTGCTCTGACCAACAAGATCAAAATAAAGGGTCCCAGTTACAGTGGGAAAAAAGCGTAGAACAAAATTCAAATTAATAAAAAGACCAGACTTATTGGTCTGAGAGAGACTGAAGGGACTCCCAAAACTATGGCCATTAGACACCCTTCTAACCTGGAACTAAAGCCATTCTGGAGATCACTGTTCAGCTGACTTACAAACCAAACCCCAAAACCCACTGCTATCAAGTCGATGCCAACTCAGAGAGACCCTGTAGGACACAGTAGAACTGCCCCCTAGAGTTTCCAAGGAGTGCCTCGTGGATTTGAACTGCCAACCTTTTGGTCAGCAACCACAGCACTTAACCACTTTGCCACCAGAGTTTCCAGCTTATAAACAGGTTATGAAATAAACACTAACACCTATTCCTTAGAACAATCATCTATGAGACCAAAAGGGTAGCACCTAGCCAAAAGTAAAGATGAGAAGGCAGGAAGGGGCAGGAAAAGCAGACAACTGGAAAAGGGGAACTCAGGGTGGTAAGGGGGAGAGCGCTGACACACTGTGGGAATTTCATTCAATGTCACACGACAATTTGTGTATACCTACTGGATGGGAAACTAATTTGCTCTGTAAACCTTCACCTAAACCACACATAAATAAGTAAATAATCCTTCCTTTATAGGTACACTTTGGGTGTTTTCCCTTACTTGGAGGCCATCTATAGGACAATAGTGCCTACACTTCACTTGGTACAATTTTAACTTCAGCAATTGATTATTGTCTTGGAGGTTTTAGGAAAAGACCAAACCAAAACCAAACCAAACCCACTGCAGTCGAGTTGATTCCAACTTATAGTGCCTCTACAGGACAGAGTAGGCCTGCTCCACATTTCCAAGGAGCACCTGGCGGATCTGAACTGCTGACCCTGTGGTATGCAGATATAGCCCTTTACTACTACATTACCAGGGTTTCTAGGAAAAGACCAATAGCCATTATTTCATACTTACTATGTCCTCTATGTACTTTATGTACAGAAGATAATTTCAAGTGTGTGCACCTTTCCAAAGCTCTCCTAAATACAATTTATTCAGTCAACAAGTATTTATTGAGCATTTTATTGATAATAGTTTCCAAGAATTTATGGTAGTGAAAAAAAGTCATCTACATATACATCTCACAGTATTTAAGGAATGTCTACGATTGTGCTACGTTCATTTAATTCTGGTTGGTCCCCAGCTTCAGCTTAAAGTAAAATCGTAACCACTTGTATAAACTGGAGTTTGTTTTATCCTTTCTAAACCTTCCATTTTCAGACAAACAGGAGGATTGGAGATCATCTACCCTTAAGTCTCATTCAAGGCTAAAACAGTCTGTGATTTTAATTCTTTTTTAGATAAAATTGGAAGTCTTTCTTGCATTGTAAATACCTTGTCTTGAGTGGCTAACATACCTTGCTGTACGTAAAAGGCATCAGACCCCATACAATCTTTGGAAAGTTATGACAAACCTATGAAGACACTCAAGAATGATCCCAACTAGCCTGAGAAGGGAATTCACGGAACAAGTGGCGCTGGTATATCCCACTCTCAGGTAGTGAGCTGGCAAAAGTGTTTCTAAAGCTGAAGAGAGTCCCGAGAAACCACTGAAGATGTCATTCCCACTTCTCATTCTGTGAAACCTGAGAACACTGTGACTTGAGAAGTTGTTGGATTAGCAAAATGAAGCTGAAGAGGCCCTCATCTGAGTACTGGAAAATAATGAATTATTATAGTTTAAGAACATGGGTTTAAATTCCAGCTCTGCCAGCTGCGTAGTTGTAAGCAAGCTGTCTGTCCTTCCCTACATTGTCTGCCCAACCTTGAATGGGGATGAGGCCCTTCCTCACTGAGTTGTCCTGGGGCATCACCCACCTGGCGTGTATCAAGGGCTCATTGTAATTTCATTATACTGTGGGCTCTTAACATGCTGGGCACACTGTGTGCCATTGTGGAGGATGAAGTCAAGGAGGGAGAACCACCACCACTGGGAGGGTGTTAAGAGAAAACATACCTGAATTTGAAAAAAAAAATTATGTTAACTCTACTTCCATCACTATTTTTGTCCCTTATATTTCCTAGGGAAACCCTGGTGGCAAAACGGTTAAGTGCTACAGTTACTAATCAAAAGGTCAGCCGTTTGAATCCACTAGGCGCTCTTTGGAAATGCAAGAGGTCAGTTCTACTCTGTCCTATAGGGTCACTATGAAATCAGAACCGACTCAGGAGCAGTGGGTTGGGTTTCATTTTTTACTTATAGTTTCTAGAATGTGTGCTCATGTACTTGATCACTTAATATTTACCACTAAGCAGTGTGACCACACTTGCTTTATAACCCCAAACCAAACTTATTGCTGTCAAGTGGATTCTAACTTGTAGCAACACTTCAGGACAGAGTCAAACGGTCCCCAAAGGATTTCCAAGGAGCAGCTGGGAGATTCAGATTGCAGCCCTTTTGATTAGCAGCCTGAGTTCTACTTGCTTTCTAGTAAGTCTTATTTAAAAAGTTGTCCATTTTATCCATCTCTGCAACCTTAACACTAAAAGCCTATACTGAGTGCCTGGTCTCTTTTTATGGGAGTGAACAAACTTCTAGGTTGTAGATGAGGAAAGTGACAGTGATGTCCTGTCTGGTGTCAAACTATTCAGAAGACATTAGTACTACAGCATGCTAGCTCTCAAGGAAGAAACTTCTAACTATCAGAGTTGCTCAATAATGAAATCTATCCCAAGCTTTCAAGACAGTGTGTTCTTGGCCGCTGGACACACGGGAGCAGAAGCAAGAAAATTCTGTCTTAGGCTGGGCTCTCTAGAGAAGCAAAACAGTAAACCTGTACCAAACCCAACCCAGTGCCATCAAGTTGATCCGGACACACAGTGACCCTACAGGACAGGGCAGAACTGCCTCAGAGCTCTGTCAAGGTATGCCCCATGGATTTGAACTTCTGATCTCAGTTAGCACCTGTAGCACTTAACCACTAAGTAATCAAGGTTTCCAAAAAAGTAAAGTGTATATGTGTGGATGCAGAGAAGTTTATATCAAGGAAACGGAGTATGCTGTTTTTAGAAGCTCTAAGTCACAAGCTTGTGGGGCAGGAAGGAAGATTCTCCTCATTCACATAGGCATGGGAGCTGGGGAACCCAAGACTGGCAAGCCAGAGGGCAGAGCTATAGCAGGCTGTGAAGATGGGACAAATCTTGACCTTAGCAGACCTTAGCAGGCATCTATTAGCTTAAACCCCCCAAACCAGAGGTCAGATGAGAAGCAGCCAGCTGCATGAGCCAGAACAAGCTAAAGCTCCAACAAGGAGAGCAGGAGGAAGAAGGTGGTGGAGGGTGTGAAGGTGAAGCCTGGGAGGGGGTAGTGAGCCCCACAGGCCCTGCCCCTACCAGTACCTCTCCACAGATTCCATCATGGGGGGTGATCATGTATTATGAACAGCAACTGCCAAAACACTGAGAAATCACAACCCAGCCAAGTTAATATAGTCTTAAACATTACAACATTTTTAAAAGATATTTAGCAAAAGGTTCCAAACCTTTGAGGTAAGTATGACCAGTTTCTTCCTAAAAGACTTTCCTGTTACGAGGATCCTGTTTTAATCCTCAGAGTTTCTGCTCTGCTCTAAGCGGTACATCTGCTAGCATGATTTTAGAATCAGATCTTTTAACAGAAAATTAATTTAAGTGAACATGAGAGATACTTCCTGGAATGAAGACAACTTCAGGAAACAGTGCCTTAAATACTATTAAAGGAAGCACCACAGTGTACTAAGGCTAAATTGAAGGGTAAACAGATTATCATTATCCCCTTTTTTCAAGAAGGCCTGGGATCAAGCTCATATATCTGTACACAGGGGACCTATAGTCTGTTTTTAAATACTGAACATTTTCCACAGCAAAGCAACACACTGCCAGACAGACGTTAATAGAAATACCTTTATTTAAAGTCAGAAAGGTGTCACAGAAAAAACAAAATTTGAAAACTTGTAACAGAACAGAAGGCTACTTGGAAAAGTTATTAGTAAATGAGAACTAAAAAGAGATTCCTGATTTTACCGGGTGATGTGTTAGTCCTTAAGTACAGTAACTTAGCATTTCAGCAAAGCACACCCCTTGCTGGTATCTTCTGAACAGACAGAAATTGTTAATATGCTAATTTGCTATTACCACAACGTTCTAAAGGGTCAAGGCAGCATATCCCCAATGTTTGAGATACAACTTAGAGGACTGAAAAAAGACCACCAGGAAGTTAAAAGAAAAAAGGTAAGACCATACTAAATAGATGTAACCTGGATTTCAGCCCACAGGTGGTACTTGTAGATCTGACAGAGAACAGGTTCTCTTAATCTGATACAGCTCCTTCTCCACCCCCCACACTCATACCACATCACCGGACAGAAGTGTCACCAATGCTCTTTCTGAATGCTGGCACAGAGCTAAAAACAAAACGATCCAGGTCCCAGAAGTCTGGATCTATGCTGAGACCCTTTCTGAATCTTGGCCAGGTGAGGAAACGGTCGAACTCAAGAGATGTAAAAAAGGAATTTAAACTGTAGCAATTAAGTATACAAATGAGTATTTCTTGATTGTCTCTCTTCTAAGGAAGTATCATTTCATCTCCTGAAAAGAATGTTCTACTTTGACTTTCCTCTTAAATATCTGGAAGGCAACCTTTTGTAATATAGAAGCGGACTAAAACGTCTGTGCGATATTTACTTATAATAACGATTAGTTTATTATACTTTATTTAAAAAAGCATATAAAATATGTTCCTTATTATTGACAAGTAAGTTCAGGATATTGCTGGTAATGGAAGTTTGGGAACAATATGTTTAATTTTAAGAGATTTGGCCTCTCTGTATTTTGGTCTTTGTACACTACTAGGCCCCTGACAAAATCAGCAAGTGTCCCCTCAGTCTTAATGATCTCCTCTAGCAAAATACAGAAAATTCCGGTGGTGTAGCATTTAAGAGCTGTGACTGCTAACCAAAAGGTCAGCAGTTTGAATCTACCAGGCACTCCTTGGAAACTGTATGGGCCAGTTCTACTCTGTCCTATAGGGTCACAGTAGGTTGGAACTGACTCAACAGCAACAGTTTTGGTTTTTCACTATAGAGCTAAGTCAGGAAACAGGGGCCTGATAGTTCACAGAGCTGATTTTTTTTTCCTAAAATGCTATAGTAAGCTGGATGTTCACTTTTTTCCTATGAAGTCTTACTTCAAACACCAAGATTCCAGGATAAAACAACACTATAAAATATTATCCTAAGAACTCACAGTCTTTCAAAGAGGAAGATTTTCTTGGTGCTCATGATGATTTTGCTATCTGTGGCTTGACTGTTCTACTCCAAAGAATAACAAAGGGAGACCAGAGACAAAGAGAGTCCCATGTGTCCTGAAAGTGTAAGGTCATGGTATCAGAATAAAAGGAATTTTAAATGCTGTTGGTAATTCACGAAGTTAGGCATGTCTTCAGTATTTTAGCTGACATTTTGAGAACAGGGAGGGGGGAATTAGAGAAATATATTTTAAAATTAAACTGTAAGAGTGCTTAATCATTCCGTTTCTTGTTACAGAAAGAACAATTTCACAGATCTATAGAGATATTTGATCTACTAACATTTCCACCACAGAGTAAGTCACCTAACCAGTCTGGAGGACTCTAACAGTTACGAATTATCGTAGAAAAATCTGACTCTTAAATCAAGCTGCCATAACCCTTCCCTCACAGTGCGTGGTGGAGGAAAGCAAGAGAAAAGAAGGTAGGTGCTGTGGCTCCTGACGGCGGGCTAAGTTGCACGCTCTCTACCACCATCCTGGGAAGGGTCTAGCACATCTGTTGGCAACTGACAGCACAGGACAACCTACACCTGGATGGATGCTAGGGGACAACAAACAGTTAGCAAAGCACCTACTGTGTGCCTGGAGCCAGGCTTGTTACTATGACTATACAATGGAGACACAGATGAGTCCTGCCTTGAACAGCACAAAATACAGTATATAATGTGTTTATTTCTTATGTAAAAATCAGAAACTAAAAGTACTATGTTGATGCTCATCTATGATCCTGTGTTAGGTTTCTATTTCTTCTAAGCAAGGTAGGCCAACATGGGTTTTGTGACAATCAGCAGATACTGCTGATGACAACTTAACTACAGAACTCCAGCAACATGGGACTTAGAGGCACTAACACTGGTCCTGCACATCAGGTTAAAGCATGTGACATTCAAGTCTTTTCTGTGCCACCTCTTGCCTAATAAAGGTACCATTTCCTTTGGTTAATGTCAGTGAAACACATGAACTGCTCAGAAGTGTGCATGTCCCTAGGGACCTGGGTATGAGATCTTGGAGTGACTGACAAAATCTTCTATCTGCATGACACAGAGACTGGGGGAAAGGCTTTACATAGATGCTAAATTACAACATGTGAGAATAGCTTCACACAAAAAAGCCTTGTTTTGTTGTTAGGTATTGTCAAAGCTTAGATTTCCTAAAATAAGCCTATTTCAACTGCATAGATGTACTTTATTAATAGCTTTTATATCTATTTCAAGTACTGAAAAGTAAAAGTGTCACCGTGAAGACTAAGGTGCCCCTGATCCAAGCCATGGTGTTTTCGACTGCATCATATGCCATGTGAAAGCTGGACGATGAATAAGGAAGATAGAAGAAGAACTGACACTTTTGACCTGTGGTGCTGGAGAAGAATACTGAAGGCACCGTTGACTGTCAAAAGGACAAACAGATCTGTTCTGTAAGAAGTACAACCAGAGTGCTCCTTGGAAGTAAAGATGGCGAGACGGCGTCTTTTATACTTTGGACATGTTGTCAGGAGGGATCAATCATGCTTGGTAGAGTGGTGGGTCAGCAAAAAAGAGGAAGACCCTCAGGGAGATGGACTGACACAGCGGCTGCAATGATGGCTGTAAGTATAAAAACCACCACGGCACGGTGCAAGACCAGGCACTGTTCTGTTCTGTTGTGCACGGGGTCACTACGGGTCAGAACCAACTCGATGGCACCTGACAATGTATCTGTTGGACTTTATTGGGAACATATCACCAAATGCTTCCAAACTACATGTGAAGAGAATTCCAACTCTCAGAAATTCATAGGAAGCCAAAAGTGAGGTGACAGTGGCCAATGGATGGACTGCTCAACTGCAGACTACCTCCGTCCGAGGTGCTCCTGCAGCACGCAAGGGTGGACTGAGGCCAACACCTCTACCGCAAGCCTCCGTCTCATGAAAACACAGACTCTGAGACCTCACATTTGGGTCGCTGGGAACTTCCAAACTTCTAAGCAATTCAAATGTTTTGTTGACATTAATCAAAGGAAATGATACCTTTATTAAGCAAGTGGTGGCTCAAAAATGACTTCAATGTCACGTGCTCACAGAATACACAGTGAGGGGTAGGAGAACATATACACCTGATGCTTCTAAGAGCCAGTGGCTCCCGTACTGAGTCGGCCACATATGCTGTGATTTAGGTAAGCATGCCATGCCACACGGACTCTTGTAGCATTTTGGACCCTCCATCAATATCCAACTTGCATGAAATGACAGAGAGGTCTGATCTAGAACAGACACTAAAAGTTGATACAGCTCTACAATATGAAAGCCCTCTATCTTTCTGTCACACAAAATAGTTAAAACAATTTCTAACTTGATGGGTTAATATTCTCCAAAACAACTTCTCAAGCATTCTATTGTCTTCAGTGCACATCATCAGAAATGTCCTAAAACTGGTGAAGCACACAAACCGTACCACGTGGAGTTTTGTTTTGTTTTGTTTTTTTAATTTGTACAACTTCATGTGCTCCAATGGGAACATAATGACTATGCAAAAAACAGGAAGACCCTCGGGGAGATGGACTGACACAGTGGCTGCAATGATGGCCTTAAGTATAAAATAGTATAAGCACTTTTATATTTACAAATACTTTACAATAATAACTTAGTCATTCCTCACATCAAATCTGTGAGCAGTCAAAATCGTTTCCATTTCACAGGAAAGGAACTAGACATTTAGCTAAACTGCCTGTAAATTCATTCAGAACAAGAATATGAATTTTCTACCTTTAAATTCTCCTTTAGTTCATCTCTGTCTAGTTAATTCAGCAGGTGGCTTAGATGATAGTTCGAGCAGGATGCTTTTCACTAATCAATTGTTCTTCCACTCCTAAAGTGAGCAGAAGTAGCAGAAAAACCATTTAAGGTCCCATGTAAGTTAAACGGAGGTCTCTGGGTGGCGCACATACACTAACCTAAAGGTAAGTGATTCGAACCCACTCACCGACGCCACCAGAGCAAGCCCTGGCCATTTGCTTCCGTAAGAATTATAGCCAAGAAAACCCCAGAGAGCAGTTCTGTTCTCTGAGAGAGGGAGTCGCCATGTGTTGGGACTGACCTGACAGCAGTGGGCTTGGTTTGGTTTGGGTTTGGCAAGTTAGAAGAGAGACAGAAACCTAAACAAGCATCATTTCACAATCAGGTCCACTGGTTGCAGTGTGATTCTGGCACTGGATGGACGGAGCACAGAGGGTCCACAGAGAAAGAAACCTTACTGCCAAACAGGTTCTGAAGCTACTCCAACATGTGATTCATTTTCAAGGTTTAGAATGAGGTCCCAAGTGGGAAAACTCCACACGAGTGTGGAGCAAAAACTAAACAAGATGAGGGACAACAGTTGTCAGATCTCAATTACTGGTCATCTGGGGTCCCAGTTCAGCACCCTGACACATCATCACTCTGTTCAATGTCAAAGTGAACAGACAAAAAACTACTGTCATGAACCTATACAAACAACTGAATTACATCTCAGCTAAAGAGTTTAATCTGGATTCTGTACAGACACAAGCAAATTCTATCATCTCAAAGTGTGTGGCTTCTAAGAATAGGAAACTAACCTACTTTTACTGGTACAAATCAGAATTACATGAATTCTAAAAATACCAACTTACCTTAAAGAAGAGTTTATTCATTCAGGGAAAGTCGTTACTTACTAAATTTTGGTGACAAGCAAGAAAAAAGAATATTAAAATAATTTGTTGATTGGATGTAACAGGATAGTCTCTAGTTATCTCATTATAAAGTATTATCTTTATAAACAGCAATCACTACTTTACACTTAAATTATTTTTTTATAAAATATATTCTTAAGTTTGAAAGTAAATGCAAACTTGCATTCTAAAATAGAATCTAGGTAGTAACTGATGTAACAGAGACTCAAGACCAGTGAATACATGTACATCACGTAATTTTCACTAGTAACTTTTAAACTTTGCTTTTTAATTAATCTTTTAAAGTTTCCTTTAGTTGATACGTAAGAGTTTGGATTCCATTTTGATCTCTAGCAAGCCAAATTATCCTTTCTGTATGACATTTCAAATATGGACTGCATTTATTGACACAACTGATTACAAAGTACAAGAGTGAATCAGAGATTCAGCGAAAATTCCTAATTACTAAAATTCAGCAGTTTTATCCTGGTAAAAGAGCACAATATACTTTGGCATATACAGCATATTTATGGGTCTCTCTTTTTTTCTGTGCAGGTTATCCATTTTACTGACTTAGTTTGCAGAGAATAAACTAGAAAGTATTTTCTATGACGGCCTATAACATGCATTTTTAACCCCAAGTGCCACACAGGGCCATCGGGGGCCAATGTAAATAAAGTGTAACAGTGGGAATCCACATGTCCTTGAATACTGTCCTTCCACTAAACAGAAAGTCCCTCTGTGTAGACAAGAGTTTTGGTTCACTTAACTACAACCCTGTTCTAGCATGGAATCAGAGCAAAAAAACAAAAGTAACAAAAAGGGAAGAAGTGAGCAGAGAGGACATGCACCACCATTAAACCATACACCACCAAGTGGTAGGTTCTCACAAAAATATTGTGCTCTGTTTAAAATCTCCTAGGAAGAGTTTTTTTTTTTTTTTTTTCCCTCATTTAAGAACCAACTGAGTTACATTTAAAATGTGAACTTCTCCTTTCATCGCCTTCTGCAGTGAGGTGCTCCTTTCCGAGTCACTCACTGGAGTTGGTACCAGCAATTACCATCACATGTACCCCTCCAGTTCAAGATGAGTATGAGTGCAGTGTTTGGTTTCTGTTATAAACAATACATGTATGAAAGAAATAAGGCTGTTATTATTTACACACCTCAGTAAATACACAGGAAAGAATCAGAGCTATTTTTTCACAAAAATAAAATTTCCAATCGAGTAAGGAGATTTACAAACTAGGAGGACATTAAACACTTAAAACACCAGGGAGTCCCTTCTACAGAATGCCAGTCGGCCGAGTCTGAGAAAGATTCTTTATTGGTAGCCACATGTAGCCACATACAGTTGCCTCTACCTGCAGTCTCTTCTTGCTACTGAAGTCAAAATATGGTACTTTATCACTACAGACTGATAATCACTACAGACTCTCACTGGATCCTTTAAAATTTTGTTAAAATTTGCCAAAGTCATAATGAATACAGTTATTGCAGCTACATTACTTGAAAAAGTAACATAAATTATGCTGCTAAAGACAAAAATGCATTGAACTACATAAACATCATGACATAACACAGCAGAAATTCATAACTATTTAATATGAAAAATTAAATTAAAAAATTATGTTAGAGAACGTGGAGTTCTTCACTTTAGTAAACATTCTATTGATATACTTTCAACTTCTATTATACAGAATAAAATACTTTTAAAAGAAGACACTGAAATGCTTCATTTACACAAATACTATTGCCAATACTAATAAAAGTGACGCCCTTAACTTGAACTGTTCTGCTAATCATGATTTTAAAATGTTTTCTCTACCTGATCTGATATTTGAGTTAGCAGTTAGCATTACATGTGGATCAGTGCTGTGCTCACAAGTAGAGAAGATCCTAGTTCAAAATACTGTTTCTCAAAAGTAATGTACATCATATTGCTTGAAACAAAACAACCATATAAAAGTGGTCATCATTTATCTAAACATTAATTATGAACGACAACTGGCATATATTCAGGCAGGGTGTGGAGTTCATGATGACTTATTTACAAGAAACGTACTTTTACTGACGCTAACATGATATATAGGTTTTTACGCCAATTACTAAGTCTCTTAAAGTTATAAAAATATTATATAAAATACCACAGAATTTAGAGGATATAACTTCATGTGGTTCTAATACTAGCAGCTGAAAAGTGTTTAGAATTTAAAAATAAATAAACTATAGAGGTAAACCAGTTACAAAACAGCAGAGGACTGCAATAGTCACAAGAGTGAAAAGAATCGCTTGGTAACACAATAGCTAACAAAAGGGTGAAGCCGTTGGGTCAAAAGTTTTGAAAACCTCTTTCAGAGATTTGTCATCTGCATCTTTAGTGGGGTCGTTATCTGGGGCTGGGCTGACCTGTCCCGGCAGCCTTGCCTGCCGAGGGTCGCTGTACTGGGGTCTAATTAAACCCGTCAGTGCCGGGATAGGGAGACTGTGCACCGCTGGGGCCTGGACCTTGCCACAGCTCCTAAGAGGATCTGCCTGGGGCTCAGCTGGCCCTGCAACACTGACTTCCATGTTTGGAGTGGTTTTCTGTGGCAGAACTGCTTCTGCAGGGCAAGGCTCATTTTTGCCACTACTTTTTAAACCACTTTTCTTCTGGTTTTCTGCGTTTTCTCCTAGAGAAACTGCGGCTAGCTCAGATGTCGATGCTGAACCATGCTCCCTGGGATCATACAAACTAATACCACTAAGAACTGAACCTGGAGTTCCCAGTGGAAGGCCAGCTGCAGACGACAGTTTAGGAGCATAGGGAGGCAGAGCCCCAGGCCCAGAACTGCTAGTGACTGCCCCCGAGGGCTGTGCTGAACCTGGGTTTGATCTCGCTAAACGCAGGGTACCCTTAGATGTGTGTGACTCCTTTGCCACGACCGGATGCGACTCTGTACTGGGCAACCTGTGAAGTCTAGGATCAAAACTTTTTTGCAGCCTGGGATCTCCTAATTTGCCTCCTGAACTATGCAAGTCGCCAAATTGCTCTACGTAGCCTTCTCTGTTTGCTGTGCTAGTTTTGGCTTTGGCTCCTAGTTTTAGATCCACAGGCACTGCGCTTTGATGAAGATCACTTTTTGTGTCCCATAACCTACTGAGCCTCTGGTCAGCGATCAGAGGGGGTAGAGGTAAATTGATTGAAGATACTGGATCAGGTTTAGGTAAAGGTACTGGAAGTAAGTCTTCTGGAGCCCACACGATGTGTTTTGCAAAGTTTGGTTTTGTCAGGATAATATCCATTTTAATGTGACTGAACTGTCTCAACTGTGACCTGGGGTCCTGGAGCACTATACCAGGGGACGGATCCAAAGGTATTAAGGAGGCTTTCTCTTTCAGTTCTCTTTCTGCGTTCTCATCATCATCTCCTCTTGTGTGTCTGACATTAGTACTAGAATTTGTGTGACGTAAATCACACTTGGCTCCACCAACAGAAGAGCCTACACGGCCACTTCCGTTCCCTCTTAATTTCCTGGGATCCCACACGAGTCTAAGATCCAGTGGGGCAGACTCACAAGGTCTTCTGATGCCTTGCCCTGGGACAGTCCTTAGTCTAGGATCCGCCACCTGGTGTACTTTATTTTTCTCTTTAGCAAGTCTCGGATCAGTGGGAGTGCTGAGTTCTGCTGCCGTTTGTTGTGGATTCCTTAAAATTTCTGTTTGTTTCTGTAAAGTTTTCAGGATTGACTTGACACTGCTCCCTTCTTCCTCTTCACTGCTGGAATACCAGTTAACAGTCTCATCTAAATGCAGATAAAAAGTTATGGTAAAGAACGAAGCATTCATATTTGGCCTTATTTATTACTAAAACAAAAAATAAATAGCCTAACTGCAAGTAAAGGAGGCCTGGTGGTGCAATGTTTAGCACTTGGTCACAAACTGAAAGGTCAGTAGCTTGAACCCACCAGTGAGAGGAAAAGACTGGTGATCTGCTCCCCTAAAGACTGACCACCTAGGGCACCCCATGGGACAGTTCTACTCTGTCCTACAGGGTCGTTACATGGCTGCTGTAAGTCAAAATCAACTCAAAGACACACAACGACAACTTCAAGTAAACGCCTGATAGAAATGTCAGTGTTTCCACAACAGCCCCGGACTACGGTGTAGCATGACAGTGACCAAGTCAGCTGTCACGCTCTATAAAAGGAGAGGTGTGATATGAAGGTGCGTGTGACATCCTTCCAGCCACAGAGAAATCAGGAGCTCTCATTCCACTGGGCAGAGGGAGGGTCCAAAGTGTGAGGAGCATGGGGGCTAGGGGCAGACTCCCGAAAAGGAATTCTACAACACTATGGGACTCTTCAATTCAAGCACTCCTTAAACTTCACTGCTCTGGAGCTACCAGAATAACAAGGAAAAAATGCAAAAAATATATATTTGGAAAGAAAATAAAGCGCTAATAATGAAGGTGAAGGAACAACGGGAAGTGAACAAACAAGGGACAAGGATGGAGACTTTTCATTTATACTTATTATTATACTTTCAGATGTTTGACCTAAGTGAATATATTAACTATTCAAACATAAAAATTTTAAAAATAAAACTAATATCCTAAAATTTATGTACTTTATGAGGATACTTTGGGCCTTACTCCTAAAGCCTATTTAACCCTAATACGTGAGACAATTGCAGCACGTTCACCCATCAGGGTTCTTCTCTAGGAGAACAAAAGAGACTGTACACAGACGCTCCAGGAAGGTGATTCTCCTTCCTTTGCACGGAAACACACACAGTGACCTCAGAGTATCTACTCTTCACAGTCTTGTCAGAACACCGAATCCTGGAGGGAGAGGGAAGAGAAGTCTCCTAGAATAACTTGTATTAGTAAAAGAGCCTGGATAGTCTAGTTTTTACCTAATTTGACAGCTCACAAATACGTTTCTACCATCTGGATCTTGGGTGTTATGTGCTGAGTTTGAACACAGCAGTGCTTACAAACCAAGCCTTGGTATTTAGGGTGGGGTGGGGTTTAAATTAGCATATGTTATATCACAATGCCAAAAAAATTACACCTCCAGACAACTAGATCTTTTCGTCTCTTTGACCTCTGTTGCAGTTACTTCAAATATTTGTACACAAAAGCAGTGATAGCACACATTAGAAACAAGAACAACATTAAGTGGACTTCAGCATAACTTGAGTACTCCTTCCATCTTAATACTGCAAGGATAGAGTATCTGGGGTGGGGGGCAGGGGGCAGGGGACCATGTTCTTAGGCGAATTCAGTCCAATTGGCACAACTAGCATTTTGCTAAGAGAGCTCTCTGCACCCCACACTGGTGAGTGGCGTCTGGGGTCTTAAAAGCTGCCAAGCTGCCATCCGAGGACACAGCAAATGGTCCCAACTCAGCAGGAACGGATGCTCACCGAGGACCAAAATGACATGCAGTAAGGACAACTGAGAAGACAGAGACACCCACAAGAGTGGGTGCCTACACTGACTTGGGACCGGAAGAACCGGATGGTGCCCAGTCACCACCAGTGATAGCCACAATGGAGCTCACAGAGAGGAGTCTCACTGGCAACACAAGAATAAAAAGAGGTGCATCATGAGATCTCCACTAAAAGACCTCAATTGATGGTCCAGCAGTTTTGGGGTTCCTCTGAGAGCAAGGCCCCATAAATTATAACAAAGGTCCACTCTTTGGACAGGAATGGATTGGACTTGGCAATGCAGAGTGACCATATATTGGAAGCACTTTATGGTTCTATACATCTATAATCTTGCTGACCTCTGGCTGGAGGAAGGGGAGTGGACGGAGAGGAGGGGAAAGGAGGCTGTTGGGAGGATGAGACATGTATGGAGCAGAGAGGAATAGTGTGCTGTCACCGGACAGGGAGAGCAGTGGAAGCTGCATATAGGTGGGCATGTAAATTTATACGTGAATGTACACTTTCACTCAGTCATGTTAAATAAAAATTAAAAAAAAAAATTTCTACACACTTATTTCACTCTGCACAGTATCAGCTGCTTGTATTTTAAATTTTCTTATCGATCTACTTTGTGAACAGTCTTAAATCCTTTTTGGAATGAGAGTAAATGTGTTAACAGAAGGAAAGTAGAGCAGTCAGGACAGGCCAGGGACACAGATACTAGACAGAAAACAACAGCTAGCAGCTTCTTATCAAATGAGAAAATCCATAAAATCATTAAAATTTTTGAAAACAAACACACACACACAAAAGAGCTGTACAAGATTATTTCTGTATATAAAGCAAACCCTCATACAACATCAATTGTGTATTATAGCATAGAATGTTGTATCACCTAGAAAAGTTTTTGTTTTGCTTATGGAAACATAAGACTGTACGAGTTCATAGAAAGAGGGCCATACAATATTTTTTATTAAATTTTATCACTTAAGGGAGTCAATTTAAATTGTATAAGAAATTCACTTACCAGGAAGACCTTATTTTCTTGTGATATTAGATAAAGGAAGTGTTAGTGTGACCTTCTTTTAATGTATAACAGATAACAGTTTGCAGCTACCTAGTGCTACCCAGTTGTTCCTAAACTTCATGTTTGAGACTGGCCAAACATATCAATTTTGTAATTCAGAAAAGGAACTCATGCTTAACTGAATTAACTGATCCCTTATGAATTAACGTATCAGTATCAAAAACTAAGGTAAACTCATGCTTTCTACATAATCTTTTTATATTAAAAATGACATTTAACTAATACATAACTTTAATTACACAGGCTGTGCCCATAACATTTTCTCCAATAACTGAGTCATTGTGAACTTGGGCTAGAAGCCAAATCCCTGAACTACAAAGTATTCTATCCTTGTTCTGTCTTTTCTTCCTAGAAAAACAAATGAATTCAATAGCAAATCCACTTCCCCAAGCATAGCACTCAGTTTTAGAGGCATTCAGTGCTTCAACTCAAGGCTTCTGTCATTAATTATTAATGTACTAATGGAACTAGAAACCACAAGAAGACAGAGGCTACAAGATAAATTGGAAACAGAGAGTTCAGAGGAACCCATTTATCAGATTTTAACCTAGTCAAGACCATTTCAGGATCTACGTGATACAAACAGTTAAGATACTACTGTACCCTGTGACACACCTTCTTCCTTGCTGGGTGCCCTATGAGGCTCGGTGCCACCTGGTTCTTCATCCTCATGGTATTTCTGAGTCAGTCTCAGAAGAAGTGCCCTCTGCACAGCAGGGAGGAGGCCTGGTGCACTCAGAGGGCTGTGGACTGTCACACTGCTGCTGTCACACTCGCTCCCAGAGTTATGTGAGTCCTGAACAAGGGGTGGCTGGTGCTGGGCAAACTCACTGTACCACATTTCATCTACATGTGTGACACAAAAAGAGAGACACTGACTGACTTAGTACCAAAACCAAACCAAACTCATCACTGTTCAAGTTGATTCCAACCCATAGTGACCCTGCAGGGTACAGCAGAACTGACCCACAAATTGTGGCTTAAAAGGAGCAGCTGACAGTTTTGAACTGCTGGCAGTCTGGGTGTCAGTCATCATCACTTGCACTCTGCACCATGGCTCCGATCTAGCGCTTCAGAGTGTGAAGCGGAAGGACCTTCAGCCACCACCCACCCGACAGTGCTACTGTCAGCTCTAAGAAACTGAAGCACTAACAAAAATCACATTTGATTATCAGAGCATAACAACAGCTGAAATATCTTTAAAAGTTATCAAAGTTTGGTTAAGTTGAAAACATGTTTGAAGGTTTCAACTTTATAACATTTTACCCTAGTTTTATTTAATGCATACATTCCTACCATTTCTTCCTTTAATGAAAAGTAGAACTTCATTTTTTAAAAATTAGAAATAAGCTATTTTACATACATAGATAAGAGATAAGTGGTAGCTCCGCCGGTGAATGGTGAGATAGTACACAACACTGGGGAAGCCAGCGCAACCTGCCCAAAGCAAGGTCATGGACACTTCACAAACACATCCAAACTCCTGGAAGGACTGACCTGCTGGACTGAGGGCTGTGGGGACCACAGTCTTGGGGGAACATCTACATCAACTGGCATGAAACAGTTTATAAAGAAAATGTTCTACATTCAACTTTGGCGAGGAGCATCTGGGGTCTTAAAACCTGTGTAAGCAGCCATCTAAGATACTCCACTGGTCTCACCATTAGGGAGGAAGGGAGAATAAAGGAAACTAAAGGTGCAAGGGAAAGATCAGTCCAGAAAACTAATAGACCACGTCTACCATGGCCTCCGCCAGACTGAGTCCAGAACAACTAGATGGTGCCCAGCTACCACACTGACTGCTCCGGCAGGGACTGCAACAGAGGGTCCTAGACAGAGCTGGAGAAAAACAGAGAACAAAATTCTATCACTCTCTCTCTCTCTCACTTACTCTCTCTCTCTCACACATACACACACAGACACACACACAAATTTATCAGACTTATTGGCCTGACAGAACGCAGAAACCCTGGAGGTACAGCCTTTCAGCTCAGTAGTGAAGTCACTCCAGAGGCTCACCCCTCAGCCACTTATTAGACAGGCCCATAAAACAAAACAAGCCTAAAGGGACCCACCAGCCCAAGGACTAGAAGGCAGAAGAGGACAGGCCAGATGGCAGGAGTGAACCCAAGGGTGAGACGGCAGAGTGCTGACGTGTCATGAGGTTGTTAACCAATGTCATAATAAAACAATACATGCACTAACTGTTTCATGCGAAACTAGTTTGTTCTGTAAACCTTCATCTAAAGTATGAGAGACAGAGAGAAACGAGTTAAAGAACAAACTTACCACTAGAGTTACCAGGAAACTGAAAATTATGGACTCCATGATGCGAGTAGTAATTGTCATAAAACTCAGCTGGGTTTTGTAGGGACTCATAACTGGTGTCAAGTTGCATTTCACCTGGACTCTGCTGCCGTGAGGAACCTGGAGAAGAATGGTTTTCTCGAAGTACTGTGTGTCCTTGAAAGCCTGGTGAGTGGTATGCACCACTCATACTAGGTGACATCAAAGGTGGACCTGGTTGACCAAGTACTCCGGCTTGACTGTGAGGGCCTACAACTCCAGGTGGGCCTGGTGGTAAAGGTGGGCTCTGTGGCACTGGGAGCCCAGGAGGTCCTGCACAGGGGAGATGTCCAGGGGAGCCTGGGTGCATCACAGGACTGCTGTGTCCCTGAGACATGTTAGGTCCAGGACTTGACCCAGAACTGTAGATGTGCTGAGCGTGTGGGCTGCTTCCCTGAAACTGTGGTCCTGGTGGGGAGGCACTGTTATAAAATGCTGGTGTTCTGTAGATAGAAAGAATAATATTTCTTAGTTCAGAGAAAAGAGGCTTTAAAAGAACGTTACATTTCTAAATAGATACTCATAAGTAATTTTCCTATATGAGAACAGAGTTCTATGTTTTTAAGAAGCAATTTATTCCATATTGCCTCTACAAAGAAACATTGTACACATACATTGTGTCCACTTTAGTCAACAGTTTAACTGCTTCTATTAGCTGTACTTATTACAGACACTGCCACGGACTGAACTGTGTTCCCCCCAAAAATGTGTGTAGCCATGTCACTGGGCCATGATTCCCAGTATTTTATGATTGTCCTCCATTTGGTGATTTTTGTCTGCTGTATATTAGAGGATTAGGGTGGGACCATAAATCCCTTCATAAGATCACCTCCCTGCTCCACTGTAGAGGGAGTTTCCTTGGAGTATGGCTGGCCCCACCCTTTATCCTTTCATCCTACAAGTGATGAAAGGAAAGGGAAGCAGGCAGAGAGTTGGGAACCTCACACCATCAAGAGAGCAGCACAGGGAGAAGAGTGCAGGATTCAGAGCTGAGGTTCTTGCACCAAGACGCTCCCTGAGCAAAGACTAATACAACACAAGGACTTTCCTCCAGATCCATCACAGGGAAAATCTTCCCCTAGAGTGGACACCCTGAATTTGGACTTATAACCTATTCGACTGTGTAAGAATAAACTTTCCTTTGTTAGAGCCATCCACTCATGGTATTTCTGTTAGAGCAGCACTAGCTGACTAAAACAGGTATTGTGAAAAATACAGAAGAGTATAATGATAAATAAGAAAAAAAATCACTGCCACTGATTTCAACTCATAGCAACCCCATAGGACAAGAGCAGAATTGTTCCACCGTTTCCAAAGACCTGGCAGATGTGAACAGCTGGCCTTCTGATTAGCAGCTGCGGCTCTTAACCACTGTGCACTGGGGCTTTCCAGAATCGGCTTTAATTCCATCATCCAGAGATCAGTTTTTTATTGGTTCTCTTGTTCTTTTTCTAGATGCATGCTGGCTTTGTAACAGTGAAGTCAGAACCACACTCTATAGAGCAACACCTGTGGTAGCTGACTGAAAGGTTGAAGGTTCGACTACACCCAGTGGTCCTTCCGAAGAGAGGCCTAGAGATCTACTTCTGAAGACCACCCCCAACAACGCTATGAAGCACAGGTCTGCTCTGACACACACAGGAATGCCATCAACAGGAACCAATTGAACGGCAACCATTTTACATAAACACACAACTTTTTTTTTTTTTAACAACTTCAAAACTAGTTATTGTTGGCATATGAAAAGGCTTTTAGTTTTTGAATATGGCTCTTCTGGGCATCTTGCTAACTCAGTTATTTTTTCGAATAGTTCTGCAAACTGGTTCTTTTGGATTTCCTGGGGGAACCAATGAAATAATGGGTCTGACTCTCCATTGCTAATCTTCATACTGTTTCCATCTTTCTCTCATTGCAATGACTAGGATCTACTATACAATACTGGCAAAACAGTGGGCATATCTGTCTTCTTCTGGACTTGAACAGAAGTAATTTTAACGGTTCACATTCATTGTGATATTTGCTGTAGATTTCTTGTTTCTCATTTGCTGATACCCACTACTTCCCTGAGCGGTCAAGGCTATAAGAAAAAGTCAACAATGCAACTTTAGGCCCAAGAGCACAGGCCTTAGAAATAGTGTTATAAGAAAATGCCAATCTGGATCCCGGAAAATTTATCCTGAAGTTTTCTTCCAATACCATATGAAAATATTTCTCTCAAAAATGAGGTATGCTGGATATCCATTAACCTACTATTAGGAGAAATGCAGCCCTGGTGGTGTAGTGGTGAAGAAAGGTCAGCAGCTTCCATCTACCACCTGCTCCTTGGACACTGTATGGGGGATCTGCTCTGTCCTATAGGGTCACTGTGAGTCAGAACTGACTCAGTGGCAATGGGGTAATTAGAAGAAATTAATCAACTACAATGCAGTCTCATAATCAGGGAGCAGGAATGACAATCCCATTCACCTGGGTATGTCTTTCAGGATTTGTGGACAGAGAGGTTTCTGCAGCACAGATTCTGGAGGGAAAAGCACTGCTGGCAGACAGCAGAGGGTGACGATAAAGAGAAATGGGACCCAGCCTTGTGCACCTGCCAGTGTCTGCTACCTCTACCAGAGTTGGAGTACACGGCTGTGGCATGCCAGTCATTTTTTAAATGAGAATTTTTAGAAAAAAATTGCTGCCATTTTTTAAAACTTTAACTTACTTCTTCCCAATCTTGTGTGCCAAATCCACAGTAGGTTTTACAACTATTTCAAAAAGAGACGGAATTTTCTTGAAATCATCGGAAAGATCTCCCGGAAAATCATCTTCGGGTTCAGAAAAAGAAAAATGCTCTGGTGGAGTTGGCAGAAGCCCAACTCCCGGGGGTGGTTTGGGGAGAGGGGTTATGCCACGTTTCCGAAGTTCTTCTAATTCTCTTTCATCTTCATTTGTGGGTTCTTCATCAGCATTCAACACCTAAAAACAGTTGGCAAAGATTACTATTTCAACTAATGGACCACAACTACCACAACGTCCACCATACTGAGTCAAGCAACCACCTGGTGCCTGGCAGCCACCACCGACACAGGGTCCCGGGCAGAACTGGAGGAAAGTACAGAACAAAATTCTAACTCATCAACAAAGGCCATACCTCCTAGTCTGACAGAGACTGCAGAAACCCTGAGAATATGGTCCCTGGACACCCTTTTAGTCTCTAAAGTCACTCTGACCTTCACCCTCACCCAAAGATTAGACAGGCCCATAAAGCAAAATGAGACTAAGGGGGCATGCCAGCCCAGAGGCAAGGACAAGCAGGCAGGTGGGGACAGGAAAGCTAGTAAGGGAACCCAGAGTCAAGAACGGGGAGTGCTGACATATCATGGGGTTGGCGACCATGTTACAAAACTGTATGTGTATTGTTTAATAAGAAAATAATCTGCTCCATAAACCTTCATCTAAGGAATAAAGAAAAAAAAAATCAATTCAGGCACCAAGGAGTATTCCACAAGGGGCTCAGTAAAATTTAATTTTTGTAGTTCTGGGCAAGTTCTAACCACAGGGCACCCCAGTTGCCCTGTGTGGACACCGATGAGGTGAGAACAAGCATGCCCCTAAGGTGGAGGCTGCACCAGAGACCACCACACATCGGAATCACCTGGGGCACTCGGCATCTCCCCATGCCCGGGCTGCACCCACACCAGACAGGCCACAGTCTCAGAGGCTTGGACCTGGGCCTCAGTCTTTTTAAAGCCCCCAGAGGATCCAGTGTGTCGCCAGGTTTGAAAACCATTGCTCTAAGGCCTCGTGTGACTCTAGTACTGAATTAGTCTATTCCTGATATTAAAAGCCAGCACAATCAGGAAGGAGGGTGGAATGGGTACTGGACAGGCAACTAGCACTGTGTGTTACCCAAGGTCTCAGAAGTTCCCCTACATGCTTCCGGTTCACCCACTAGGGACTAAAGGATACTCTCCATCAAAATGAGGAAGTAAAGAGAGGGGAAGGCATGGGATCCAGGAAGTGAGGAATCCAGTTTAGGAAGTACATGAAGGGAATTTCTAAAGTGATACTACCGAGTAGGAGTCAGAAAACAACCAGTGTAGGCTGGAGCAGGCGGGCTGGGGGTGGCTCCAGGAAAGCTGGCAGGGGGGAAGAGAGAAACTGACAGGGTCTCTACTTGTTTAACTTTCTGGAAGGGAGCTGTCAGATTCAGCTGGAGTTGGGCTATGAAGCCATTGTTAGTGCACAGAAAACTAAGCATACAGGAGAAAAAGACAGACAATTCCAAAAGAAACAACTTCATACAAGGAAGAACGTAAAATCACAGGGAACTAATGGCTCAACTGTGCAATTATCTGCATATTCATCTCGCATGTTCTGAATGTGGTTTTGGCCAAAAGGTTTTATTACTACCTTTTTGGGAAGAAGAGTAGGAAGGTAAAATGTGTAGTTTAAGGGGGTAATTCATATAGAAAGGTTCATAAACTAAATCTGTAATTTCTATTAAAAAAAAATCTCAACTCCATTGCTGTTGACTTGATTCCAACTCATTTAGTGACCCTATAGGACAGAGCAGAACTGCCCGGCAGGGTTCCAAGGAGCACCTGGTGGATGCAAACTGCCAATCTTTTGGTTGGTGGCTGAACTCTTAACCACTGAGCCACCAGGGCTCCGTCCTTTCTATAGGAAGATTACAACTGATGATATTTAAAGAGGAAAATAGAGTGGCCTAAGTACTATTTGGAAACTCTATGAGGCAGTTCTACTCTGACCTCTAGGGTCACTATGAGTCGGACCTGACTCAATGGCAGAAGTTTTTTTTTTTTTTAAGTATTATTTAGAAATACCAAAATAAATAACTGTAAATAAAACAGACAAAAATGGTTACCTTTAAAGACCAGAAATCAAGAGTGGGATGAGGATCTCTCCCTTTTTTTTTTTTAATTACAGTTCATTTCAAACTATGAACACCATTAAGTTCCTTTAAAAAACAAAAAGACAAAAGATGGAGGGGCGGTGGGCGTGGCCTGTGGTGCAAAGCTCTGAAATGTGGGTTCTGGTCTGGAGACGGTGGTGCCCCACACTGTGGCGGGGTACTGTTCATGGAAGAACAGATTTAGGAAGAAATTCACCCTGCTTTCTCTGCCCCATCCCCTGGGATTAGTGGAAGGTAGTCATGAAATTAAAAATATACTCTAAATGGAGTATTATTCACCTATAAAAAGAAATGAAATTCTAATACATGCTATAACATGGATGAATCCTGAAAACACCATGCTGAGTTAAATAAGCCAGACACAAAAGGACAAAGATTGTGGGGTTTCATTTATATGAAATATTTAGAATAGGCAAGGGCACAGAGCTAGAAAATAGACAGTGGTTATAGGGCTGGGGAGAGGACGGATGGTGCACTGTTTCTTAATGGGTACAGAGTTCTGCTTTTCCAGCACTCTATTAACAGAATAAAACATAATAAATCCTTAATTTCTCAGTAGGGTTTTGTAAATCTGTTCTATTATGCACTAGAAAGCTGGGGTGGTGCAGGGGTGAAGACCTACAGCTGCTCACCACAAGGTCAGCACCCTGAATCCACCAGCTGCTCCTTGTAAACTCTATGGTGCACTTCTCCTCTGTCCTACAGGGTCCTACAGGGTCGCTACGAGTCAGCGTTGACTCCACAGCACTGAGTTTTAGTGGATGTTACACACTACTGTCTCAAAGTAAGTGATTCAAGTCAAACGAATCTGGGGAGAGAACTAGCCACAACAGTCAAAGTATAAAAATACTACTCACTTTGTCCAAGAGTTTCTTTGTTTCTTTAGTCAGATCATCATGAGAAAATTTACAGTTGTCTCCTTGATAACATTTTGCTCCAGTATGATAGAACTTGCATGGAAATTCATGTGAATAAAACATTAAGGAACAGACCAAAAAGACTATGCTGAACTCCAAAGATTGTATAAGTATTGAATTTTCTATAACCACGTTATATATAACTATTTTTTAATTTGATTAAGAATAACCTTTTAATTATGCAGCAAAACATTCCAAAAAGTTTTAAAAATATGTTTCACTCTATTAAAACTAGAAAACTCCTTTTGAAAAGGAAACGACTATGGTTATAGCAAATATTATAGCATTTGAATTACATATGCTTTTAATTTCCACAATAAAATATCATACAAAGCAAATAGGTTTTTGCAAGAGCTCATATCTATGAAGAAAATAAAAGGATTTGATATGCTATGCAAAGTTAAATATAAAAAATACTTAAATTACAGATCAATCTTACTTAAGATTTTTTAAGATACATAGTGAAAAATACACCATTCTCAGATGGCTTCTGTCTAGGTAAGCAGTTTTAGGAACTTTATTATTATAATTATTGTGCTGACACGATAATGAGCAGAAACATATGATCACCTTGGGAGATGCAAAAGGCAACTGATAAATTTAAAAACTCTTTTTTGATTAAAAAAACTTGGTAAAATAAAGAATACATTAAAAGCTACCAAAATCAGAACTATGTACAGCAGAAACCTGTTAGAGAAGAAAAAAATCAAATATTTTCCACTAAAACAAGCAACGAAAAAGTGGTAAAATGAGATTACTTAGGACTAAAAAATTTTTTAAAGTTATTTAATTTTCAACAAAATAGATTAAGAAAATGAACTCCCTCATGCTAACCATGTAGGCTCAACAATTTTCATCACTTAGCCGATTTCGTGAACATCTATACCTTTTCAGAAACTCTAGTGGTGTAGTGGTTAAGTTCTACGTCTGCTAATCAAAAGGACGGCAATTCTAATCCGCCAGGCGCTCCTTGGAAACTCTACAGGTCAGTTCTACTGTCATATAGGGTCGCTATGAGTCAGCATCGACTTGAAGGCACTGGGTTTCTTTCTTTCTTTCTTTAGTACTTCTACATTTCCTTAATGAGTCCCCCTCCAAACACTCAAGTACTGTCACCACATTCCAAATACATTTCAACTGTAAATATTAAGTTTCTCTTTTCAGCAATGATCACTTATTACTTATGAAGCTATGTAAAATAAGTCACAGAACAGGTGTTTTGCCAAGTCTTCTTTCAGGAAGCATGGCCTCTTGAGAAACAGCTTGAGCTAATTAGAATTCCGCTCCCCCCCCCAAGGAACATTATGTCATTTTCCCTACAAAATAAAATTCAGTTTGCCCTTGAAGTACAAAGACTTTCTGGTATTTTAAACTGAAAATCAAACTAGGCTTTCTAGACTGTAATTATGACTTTTAGAAATCTCAATGATGTTTAAAAACCTCAACAGGCAATACTCTGGGAACATATTTTAATGAAGGATATTATGCATGTAGATGCAGTTCTCTCCTTTGGTACAATATCCTTGTAAATAAAACTTGCAGATCTCTTTCCTCTTCTCCAACTCTGCATCATGATCAAATTTACACTGATCTCCCTGTTCACAAAAAAGAGGGTGAACAAAAGGGAAAGAAAGAAACCAGGAAACAAAGAAAAACAAGTGAACTACATCTTCCCCCACAGCATTTCCCAGTGGGACACTGTCACCTCTCAGGTTCTGCACTACTGAGTCCACAATTCAAACCATCCCTTCCAATTCCTGCCTAAGACACGGATGTGGCCGCGAGCTGGCACGCAGGGAGGCAGCACGGCAAGGTGGCCAAGGGCATGGCTGGGGAAGGCCCTGCCCGGGGCCTACCAGCACTCCTCATTTCTCGATGACCTTCAGTGGAAACATTACTTAATCCTGGGGCTACATACAAAACAGGGGCAACAACAGCAACTGCTCTGTACGGCAGCCTCTAATTAAATCATTTAATAATAACGGTCTGTGTACATTACAGCATTGTATTTGTCAAATAAAATTTGATCTAAACAAATTTTATTATTGTCCTGGAATATAATAACTGAGCTCAATGGATGCTAATTTCCACATGAAACACATTTTGAAGAACCAATTTCTTCAAAGCTGACTAAAAAAAATTAATCCTCCCAAACAAGAAGGTAAATTTGAATGATTATTTTGAAAATTAAAATTATTTGATACCCTGGTTTACCTTAAGCTTTACCCTTAAGTTTACCTTAATACATCTTCCTTCCAGGAAATATTTGCAGATCTGTTTTCCTTTGTGTTCCACTGTATGCTGGTTAATAAACTCTTGAGTCATAACTTTCCACTTTTTCCCTGGTTTACTGTTCTGTAAGAAAATGTTTAATACTGATTTAAGGAACATGAGCATAAAAAATTTTAAAATTTGTAAGAAAGAGGAAATGAAGGGATCTACCAGGAAAAGAACATATATTCACAGAAAATTGAATAGCTATTACAAAGACCAAAGAAATTCTTTTTGTGGCCAATAGCATGTGTAGGTCCTTAAAACCCAGCAAAACTGTTCCTATTCTGTGACTACACTTGACTTTTCAAGAAAATCAGTCTATGCTGACCTCTGGCTGGAGGAAGGGGAGTGGACAGAGAGGAGGGGACAGGAGACTGTTGGGAGGATGAGACATGTATGGAGCAGAGAGGAAGAGTGTGCAGTCACCGGACAGGGAGAGCAGTGGAAGCTGCATATAGGGGGGCATGTAAATTTATACGTGAATGTACATTTTCACTCAGCTATGTTAAATAAAAATAAAAATTAAAAAAAAAAAAAGAAAATCAGTCTAGACTTGACAGTATCCCTGGACTTACTCGGCATTTAGGGGATATCTTATAATCTCTGAAGGGTCCCTTGGGGTCCAAAGTTTTGCCTTTGAGTGCTAACCTAAAGGCTGGTGTCAAACTCAACAACTGTACATGGTGACCTGCGTCCATGCAGAGTACAGCCAAGAAGAGAGTTGGAACCCACTCCGCAGCAACAACAGCACAGACCCTGAAAGGCCTGCGATGGAAACAGATACACGCTGGCTCCTCTAGTGTGGACTCACATAGTCCCTGAGAGGTCTGGAATGGAAACGGACACACGCTGGCTCCTCTAGTGTGGACTCACATAGTCCCTGAGAGGTCTGGAATGGAAACGGACACACGCTGGCTCCTCTAGTGTGGACTCACATAGTCCCTGAGAGGTCTGGAATGGAAACGGACACACGCTGGCTCCTCAAGTGTTCACCAAATCTCACTCTATTCTGGACAGACCTCCTCCAGACCCTGCCTCAACATGAGTTACGCTGGAACTCTTCTGGTCTTTTCTGGACTCACAGGAAGAAATATCTCTCCTGACTGCCAGTAAACTGACATAGTTCACAATGTATTTTAATTAGTATAAATCAAAGGAAAAATATTCTAAATCTGATGAATTCTAAATCAGTTTCATCTGATTTTCTATGACATGACAAAGAATCCTTTAGTTGCAGCTCAAACTAGTTGATATCTAAAATGTTAGCACTTAAAGAGACCATTTGTTAGCTTAACTATACCCTCATTTTAAAGGCTAAGTAAATTGAAACTCAGAGACAAGTCATGCTTCCTTAGAAGTTAGTTTTTTCAACTAAATACTTGGTATACAAGAAGGCTTACTTAGAAACTATTCATATTAGCATGTTCTTGGAAGAGCAGAACATCCTAGAGGTCTACTGGTGTCTAAGAAGATGGCAATTCCAAGTCAATGTTTCTAAAATTGCTGTTCCACAGAAAAGTGGCTCAGTGAAATGTTTATAGCTATCTCAAAAAAAAAGAGTTCAAAGATAAATAAATCTAGAAAACGATGGAATGAACAAAGCAAAACAGGTGTGTTTATGCCTAATAAATTACAATTTGTTTTTTCATTCACCATTGTTATACTGAACTAGTAAGTTTTCTAATGCCCTTAAAAGTTTTAAAACTTGAATGACCCAAACCTTCCTGGACTATGTTACTATGTAAGGAAAGCTAAATCTGTACTGTGTTCTTTAACTTCAAAAACCATCAGTAAAAATCAATCTATATTTTTATTCTCAGCATCTTTAACACATTAATGTCAATTGAGAATCCCCAATTAACAGATTAGCATGAGTTTCACAAATTTATTGGGGCCTGAAATCCATTTTGTAGGTCACATCTATTAAAATCTTCCTAAATAGTATACTAAGAAGTACACATTAAGGGATCTTTGCCTATAATCTTTAAACTCCAAAACCAACGAAACCCACTGCCATCAACTCAATTCCAACCCAGAGTGACCCTATATGACAGAGCAGAACTGCTCCATAGAGTTTCCTCGGAGCATCTGGTGGATTCGAAGTGCCAACCTTTTGGTTAGCAGGTGCAGCATCTTTAAACTCAGAGACCAGAAAATCAAGAATTTTCAAATTACAGCATACAGCTATTCACTAGATTTCACTCCAGGTTGCTACTTCTAATAACATGTGCTTGCTCTGTATAATTAAATCAAACTCTGCTAGAACAGCAGCAGAATTGCAGGAACTGGATTCCTCTACTCAAGAGTCTCTGTAAGTTTACTGCGTATGTTCAGAATTCAAATGAATTCAACACCTACTACATGCGAGGCACGTAAGTTCATCTTTCCAACCATTATAATCCCGTTCTGCTGTTCAATGCTTTCAACTCTAATGACTAAGCTCACTGACCAGCACCGCCCTTCTTGGCCCTGTTATCCAGCATCAGAACTTACTGTCACTCGCACCTGGTGAAGACAACACCTGGAAAAGGAAAACATAGCCCCTCAGGACTAAAAGAACATACATTTTTTGCTTACAAACATACCTCTTTAGTTTGAGGTAACCTACATTTACACCTATATACCAGCATCATGACTAACTGAAATAAAAACTGTAATTCTACACTCATTTAATCTAAGGTAGAAATTTTTCATTTCAAGGCCTGCTTTGCCACCTAATAGATTAAAAGACGAAAAAGCTCTTTTCCTCAGCACCTCTTGAAAGTCATCCACTCCTGAAAACACAGTAGGGCCTTTGTGGGATCTTCCTCCACGGTCTTTGCGCTTGATTTTCTTCTGTAAACCACGTCCACAACCAACGTTGTAACTTTTAACCCTCTGCTCAACACCTAAAAAGGTTAAAACATACTTTAAATATTATAGAATAACAGCATGCCTGTCAATCTATTAGTTTGTATGGAACAGCATTATTTTAAATAGTCTATAATGTACAATGCCTTCCTTCTTTCCTACTAGATCAATAGAAAACAATTAAATCTTTACATTTCACTTACTGGGTTATTGCTTCTTGTCCTTCTGTTTACTAAAGGATGCTTAACAACACAAGGAAAGCAAACAAATAAACAAAACCCAAGGATCTATGCAGCTAGAGAAGTCCAATCCCCTGGTTTTATTCTTTTCAATTTTCTTTAGAATGAGATCACCAACAAGGTCCCAAAATTTCCTGTTTTTAAGAGAATTAAATATCACACTCACTTTTAAGGAAGACAATACATGTATTAGCGGTTAATTTTGCAGCAAGCTGAGTTTTTATTGAACTTTAAGGAAACAAACATATATCTCAAAGTAAAAATTATATTAATCTTTAACTTTTGAAAAACTTGGTATTTAAAAGTATCTAAAAAGATTACAAATTACAAAAAGTATGTTAGGGTGATAAACTACAGTACAATTTGTTTTTCATTTACCATTGTTATGCTGAATTAGTAATGCCCTTAAAATTCGTAAAACGTGACTGACCCAAACTTTCCTGGATTATATTACTATGTAAGGGAAGCTAAATCTGTATTGTGTTCTTTAACTGTAAAAACCATCAATAAAAATCCATCCATATTTTTATTTTAAAATGTTTGAACTGATTTAGTATAGTTGTAACTACACAAAGAAATGTTTGGAGGAAATACCAAAAAAAAAACTAACCATATTCAGTGCTGTTGAGTCGATCCAACTCACAGCAACACTACAGGACAGAGTAGAACTACCCCATAGGGTTTCCAAGGCTCTACATCTTTATGGAAGCAGACTGCCACATCTTTCTCCCTTGGAGCAACTGGTAGGCTTGAAATGCCAAGCTTCTTGTTATCAGCCAAGTGCTTAACCACTGAGCTACTTTGTGGGGAAATACGAAGGAGTAAAGTGTCTCAAAATAAGAGTGAGATGTTTTACTTACAACTTGAAATTGATCTGATGAAGTTCAAGGGATGGGATCTGCTATCACTATACACTCCACGTCACTGACGGAGAATTTTCTTAGATCAAGTTTTACAAATAAAAAGTAAACCTGATAGCCTTCTTCAGCTGAAACGTACTTTATAAAAGAATGAATCTTTAAATAATCTAGAACAGCATTAGCAACACCTAGAACCTTTTTAGAAATGAAAATTATTGGGTCCCACTTCAAGGAGAATCAGAAACTTTAGGGTTATGTCCAGCCACGTGTCTTAAGCTCTCCAGGTGATTCTCATGCATACACAAGTCTGAGAGCCACCGGGCCAGGGAAGGAGACCCTGATGATGTAGTGGTTACGTGCAACGTCGGCTGATACAAACACTGGCAGTTCAAACCTACCAGGAGCTCCTTGGAAACTCTATGGGGCAGTTCTGGGGTCACTATGAGTCAGAATCGACTCGATGACAGTGGTTTGGTTTTTGATGGATGGGTCTAGGAAGAAGAACTGCTTTGACAGCTTGTATTCAACTAATTAAAGATAGATACATATGTAAAAAGAACTATGTTTCAACAGTCAAGAGTGTGAATAAATAAGACAGCAAAAGTATCACCAAAGGTAACTGATATAAAGGCAACTCACAAAAGAGACATATAAATACGAAATAATCATCTGGAAAAATGTTTCAAATTAATTAAAATTAAAAAAAAAATAATATACCAGTTTTCCCCCTCAAATAATAATAAGGCTTTGTGTCAGAGGGTCTGGAGTGTCCACCACGTCCACACACTGACAGAGGGGCTGTGAACTGCGCTATCACCTCTGTGCATCTCAACTTCATATATGGATCAAAAACCTGCAAATGAGTGGCTGTGTCTTTTGATCTACTATGCCTTTCGATCCAGCAATTCTACTTTTCAGAATTTATTCTTAAGGCAAAATGTTTTCCAGTATGTCTTCTAAGATATTTATAAAGATGTTTATTTTAGCGTTAATTACACAATTAAATACATATGTAAAAACAAACTGAGGGTAACTTAAATGTCACATAATTACAACCCAGAAACCCAACAATTTGTTAAACAAATTATAGTGTATCTATTTCATCTAACACAATGGAGATATTAGGTACCATTCATTAACTTAAGAATGACTCAGCTATAACTCAGAATTAGGGGAAAATAAGTTATAACAGTACATACAGTTTGTTAAAATAATAGAAAAATTCTAGAAGAATATAAATCAAACATGTTAATAATAATTATTTCTGAGTTGCAGGGATTTCAATTATCTTTATCTTTCATTTTTGCTTCCCAGCCCTGCCACAGTTTTCTGCACTAACTTATATATTACTTTCATAATTCAGGGAAAAAAATGAATGTGACAATAAAATGCACTATGCAATTCTTCAAAGGAACCAAACAAAGAAGAGCCTGAAAGGAGAAAGCTCAGGTGAGAAAAGGTTAAGAATGATCTCTCTAATGGGGACTGATTCCAGACACCACCACATCTACACTCCAGGAACAAACTTACTGATTATCACAGCATAATGGGTAGCTAGGAAAATTCATTTTCCCTTAGTTTAGCTAAAGCTAGAGTCACATTTTTCAGAAGAGTCTTGTTAAGAAATTAAGAAGAAAAAAAAATAAAGTCATAAAAATAACAGCTTACTCATAACCGGTTCCTTTACTCAAAGATAATTAAATGTCAGCTGCATAAGAGTGTGGCTGCTCATGACGGCACCTCTGCCTCATGGTGGTCCAGCTGGCCTGAAGCAGACATACTGTGCAGCCGACTGGTAAGGCTGACTCGAGCCTTACATGATCTACAGTTTCTCACTACTGCCACTTGCTGGCATCTTGCCCAGTTCTCTGCAGGAACCATGTGCCTCAACACTGCATATGAACGCGTGAGCCCTCCAGAAACTCCCTGAGATGATTCACTTATTCCCAGTTGTTCCTAGTTCTCTGCACTTCTGTATAGCAGAGGTAACCACACATTTAAAACCTAATAAAAGAATGGCTTTCCAGAATTTTGTCCTTCAAGATCTAAAATATGAATATACAGAATGACAGAGACAACTGCAAGAGAAAAATTTGTTTTTCAGTATACTGACATCACAGAATTTAAAAAAAAGAAAACCAAACTCATCGCTACAGAGTCAATTCTGATTTATCAGCAGCTGGATAGAACAGGAAGGGAAAAAAACATAACAGGAAAGTTGTATTACAGTCTGACATGCTTTAAAAATATCAGTATACCTAATTAAAATATTAAGCCACTGTGCAGATGGAAATACTTACAGACTTTTCCTTTATGTCTACAAAACATAGGAAAATTAATTCAGGTATCACAAAAATAAGTTGATTCTGAGAATGAGCTAGTAAGTCTCTAAACTTTTACTCCATACCAAAACCAAACCCCCCACTGTCAAGTTGGTTCCAACTCACAGTGACCCTATAGGACAGGGCAGAGTGGTGCCACAAAGTTTCCAAGGAGCGCTGGCAGGTCTGAACTGCCAGCCTTCTGGTTAGCAGACACAGCACTTAACCACTACACCACCAGGGTCTCCTTTACTCCACAACTACCTTTTTAAGTAAGGTTCTCAACTTCTAAAACGGACTGTGGGCTGTAATCTCACCTTGCTGGAATCCTTTCATTCTCTGTTTCTTCCCTGGTTCTTTGGAAAAGGATGCTCCTAAAGCAGTACCTGAGGCTTCTTTAGCTTGTCGGTACTGTTTCAGTGGCTTGACAAAATCTCCTTCTGCCTCCTGACTGTAGCTTCCGAAGTTGTCGTCACTGTAGGTGCTGTACTCATCATACTCTTGGCTTTTATGTTTTTTGTTATGCTGCCCTTTCTGTGACGGCATGTAGCTTCCTGATATATGTCCACTCTAAGTGAAAACGGACAGTTAGCGTCAGGATTTTTGACTGATACACAGCAAGTGACAGTAACACGGGGTATCTTTCTTCCCTCCCAGAAAGCTGGGAGAAAGAAGGGTCGAAAGATAGTTAGGAGTTCTGTGTCTTGATTAAGATTCACCTGCAATACTATCATAAAACTAAAGTTCAGAAAGCTACAGGCTCCTCTGACACTATTAAACATTCCAATATTCATGCTTTAGCTTTTCTTCTCTGTCTCACGTCACTATCCATACATTATACACAGGAATACAAAAATCCACATCGCCAGGCATGAATTCTTCTGGAAAACAATAAAAAGACCTTTTTGAAAAGAAGGAAAAGATAGCAGAAGAGCACCAAGGAACACTAGTGTAGAATATTATATACGTTTTCCTGACTTTGAAAATTTTCAAATAACACTTTTTAGCATCTTGTGTTTAATTAAAAAAAAAAACTATATATGCGGAAAACTTTGTAAAACGAAAATGTTTATACTGGAAGTCTAAAAGAAAAAAGTAGAGCTTTCCCTAATAGTGAAAAACATTAGATGAATAAATTCTTATTAGGAACTGTTCATTACAATATACATTATTAATTTTATTTCTTCTTTACTAAAGAATGTGAAAACAAGCAAACAGAAAATATACTTTAGCAGCAGAAGTTTACTGAACGATAATATTCAGGTCTACCTCTATTTACTAAAATATTTTTATTACTTCTATCATGTCCTCTGCCATTTTTTACATCATAAAGTAAGAAAAATGGCCTATAATTACCAGCTGAGGATCTAGACCAGCCCAACTGATCATGACTCAGACTCAGCGCATTTCAAGTGCGATATAATAACACCGTCCTGGAAAAAAATACCTCCCTGAGACCCTGTTTAATAAACCTCAGAAAGATATTAACATCTTCATTAACTATAGAGGCAAAAAAATGATCAAAAAGATCACTACTGTAAATTTTAAAGACACTGTCTCTTTTCTGACTTGTTTTAAGCAGAACTTTTTAAAGCTGATACGCTCTTCTGTGTCTAGCACCTCAAAACTTCAGAAGGAGATTTACAATTACACCAAAGACTGTATTTCTGACACTTCTTAAAAGCCATTGTGAAAAGCAGAACATAAAAAACCTGCTCAGATTAATTTAAATATTAACTAAAATAGCTGAATGGCGCTTGTATTTCCAATTACAATCATGTTTTCATATTACTGCTTCATGTTGTATTTCAATGCTTTATGTGAACAGGTAAGTTCAAATTTTTCTCCAGCAATTAGACCCTTGTCATAAAAGTTTTTAATCCTCCACATTAATTTTCAAAATTTTACCTGAGTCACTACATTCCTACCTCTTTAAATAGATTTACCCCTAAACTTTCAATGCACCCCTCCTGAGTTTCCCCAGTTGCCTCCTTAACACAGGTGAGTGTTCCATCCCAGGCTCCCCAGGAAGTCTTGGGGAGACTCTGGCATCAGGACTGGGGCGCCACCTGCGCGCTGACAGCTGACCACCCAGCTGAGCGGCTGGCTCTCCAGAAGCACTGAGCAGGTGAGGGGTTACGACGCAGCCCAGCACTCCTGGGGACACCTCCTGTCCTCTACAAGCTCATCACCAGAGTTAGCAAAGGCGCTCGTCAGCAAGGTCTAGCAAGTATTTTTTCACGCCCTATCAGAGGACACAGAAGTAGTAAAAAAAAAAAAGACAATAAATTCTAACCAAAGATGTAACTTCTCTGATTGTCTTGCTGAGTGCCTATGTAGCTATGTCCATTGCTAGAATGTCTGTGGGGCAAATCTGGTTTCTGTAAAACAGAAACTGGCCCCAAGGTAATCTAGGGAAAATAGGAAATAGGCAACAGGAGGTCCTGAGCAACGATGAGAGCAAGGGAATTACATTAAGTCCTCTCATTTAACTGCTGGATGTTAATTCTATATTCTATTTTTGGTCTGGAATTACATAAGGTATATAATGGGTACTGATCATCCAAGCAAATATAAACCTGTAAGATGTACTTAAAGAGTTTTCTTTTTTTTTTTAATTTAACATGACTGAGTGAAAATGTACATTCCCGTATAAATTTACACGCCCACCTATATGCAGCTTCCACTGCTCTCCCTGTCCAGTGACAGCACAGTATTCCTCTCTGCTCTATACATGTCTCATCGTACTTAGAGGGTTTTCTAATTCTGAGTTCCCTCTAAAATAGACGTGGAATTGGTACTGAACTTTCACTTCTCATAATGGTAGTCCAGGTAATTGAGACTTATCCCAGAAAAAGGAGAAAAGATGCAAGTTTTTTTTAAAAAATCCACTTTAAGACATCAGAGAGATAACAAATTAGTGAAGGATAAATGGGCCAGTATCTACTAAGGAGATGAAAATCCTGACAAGCAAGGTGCTTTTGCTCTCAGAGCGACCTTCCCTTTAATCTACAGAAAAAAAGGTGGAGGCCCAAGTTGGTAGGAGAAGCCCTAGTAACCTCCCCTCCTCAGTTCTAGGGGAATCTCCAAGCACACGTCAAGAGCTGCAGCCCAGTTCTAGGTCCACAATCTAATCTGAGATGGTCCAGAAATCCTGAAACTGGGATAGAATTTGGTTCCCTGGCCCGTCCAGAGGAAACAAGTGTCTTAGGCTTCAATTCCATTTTATAAAATGTACTATATTTTGCAATACAGTGCTCAGTGCGTGGGATAGAGCTATCTACACACACACACCCTCAAAACAGCCACAAAAGAAGACCAGAAATGAGAGAGAGAGAAAGAGGAAAAGAAAGACTGGAAGGGAGGAAAGGAAGAAAAAAAAGACTGACAGACACCAGACTGAAACCCAGATTCACAGGAAAGCGTCAAGAACACTATAAGTGAAACGTGGACCGCAGAATTCTCGGAGCTCTTTCACTGACAGCTTCACATAAAGAATTTTTAAATCTTATTACTGGACATTTTCAAATGCCAAGTTATCTGAAATAGAAAGGCCCATATGAGCATCTCTTTATTCAGTGGAAGAGTCCCCAAATGGCTTTTGACAATTAAAAAAGAAAAAAAAAGAAATTCAACTGCAAACAATAAAATTCAGGTATCAGATTAAGGCTTGCTGAATTGATTCTGATTTAAAAATAGTTCTATCAGTTATAAAAATGGTCTGAGAAATGGCACTACCAATGACCCCACAATGAATATATGCAGATTCTAATACTTGTTTGATGAAATTATTAATGAGACTATAAGTACTTTTCAATTTTTGAAAGAAAACATTTTAATCAAACTTTATTCAGTGGTCGCTTACTGAACAACCTCAAGTATAAAGAAAAAAATAGCAAGTCAAAATTTAGCATTAACTCAAACACAGTAATCAGGTTTATAAACTCACAAGAGATTAGGAACAGCAAATTAGGACACGGAATACGCAAACAGACTGGCAGAAGCACAGTGGCAGACGGGCAGAAACCAGAATTCAGAAAATCATTTCAGACAGGTACGTACTGACCTGAACATTCCCCAGGCTCTTAAGAGCATTAATGTTTTTCCAGAAGAGAAAATAATTAATATTCACAGTGAGAAATTTGCTCATACAACACAACTGATTTAAGAAAGACAAAGTGTATTGTGTTGTTTTAAAATTATTTTTTAACACATCTGAAATAACTTTTGCACTTACAGAGGTAAACGTCCCCTATCTTCAGAATGCAGCACTGTCTTGTCTCCTACTAGTTCTGGATAAATAGTATTATTATGTATCCTTTCTTTCCAAAGATTTAAATTTTCTAGCATATTTCTTATACAACATGATTTTCAAAATACCAGAAAGCAAAGGAACAGAACGGAGAGCTTCAATTTTCTCTTTAAAAAGCAGTACCTGAGAAAATGGAATGTTATAATCCCTGTAGAAACCAGCTCCTTTCCTCCGGGAACTTTCCGGATGTTCGACATCGGAAGCAAGGCTGTAGTCTGAACTGTCGTCACTAGATGGAGAATTATGCTGAAGGGAAAAAACAAACATGTTACATTTACAAAAGGAAGACAATGAACTAGCAATGAGAAAGGTCTGTCCAGTCAGAGGTGCCACCCAGCCTCTAAGAGCTGACTAAAGCCTTGCTGCAAAGGCCATCATCACACCAACTTCCCTAAGCTTTGCTGGGGAAGAGTCTAACTGCCCCTCTGCTCAGGGACTTCACAGCCTCCTTCTCCCCATCATCCCTTTGGCCAAAGAACTTCAAACAGAAACCCTACAACCCTCTGTAGGTAGCTGTGCGTCCGAATCAACTTAATGGCAATGGTTTCTTTCTGGTTTCAGTTTATGCTCTTAGGAATGCCAGCGGTACAGGGGCGAAACACTCAGCTAGTGACACAAAGGGTGGGGGTTCTGAATCCACAAACTAGTCCACAGAAGAAAGATGTGGCAGCCTTCTTCCATCAAGATTATACTCTTGTAAACCTGGGGGGTCACTTCTACTCTGTCTTATACGGTCAGTAGCAGTTGAGACAGATGAACAGTAACATGTGTGACTTTCTTTTTTGGGGGGTGTTTAAATGCTCTAAACAATCTTAAATTTAAACTAATCTTAAAGGCAGTTAAGAACTGGCTCCTTATAATCAGAAATGAGCCTAGAACGTACGTAGGGTGTGTTATTAGTTTATTTTGATCTAAATGGCTTTAAAGATCTTATTTAATTTCATGAATACCCTAAAGCTAAAGGATAAAGAAACAATTCAAATTACAATATGAAATACAACCCACAGAGAATTAAACAAAAGTGGATTTAAAACTATACATAACTGATACACTGACAAATAGCAACAATGAATTCTCCAAGTCCGAGTGCGTTTTTTTCCCCTGGAGTGGGGGTTGAGGGGAGTCATGAAATCTCCTATGTCTGCTTTCAATAATGACCTGTCAGATTATGCACTCTCTCCAAAAAGTTGTTCTGAAGTTCCTATCAAGTTGAAAGAAAGTGTCTGCATTTTATCATTCTTGCATTCACACCTCTGGTGGTACAGTGGTTAAAAGCTACAGCTGCTAAACCAGAGGATGGCAGTTCAAATCCACCAGGCACTCCTTGGAACCCTAGTGGGCCATTCTGCTATGTCCCATAGGCTCACTGTGAGTCGGAGTCGACTTGATGGCAATGGGTTTGGTTTTTGGTTTTGCATTCCCAGCATCTAGGTTTGGCACAAACTCACTAAAACTTTGCTGTAACTCAACTAAACTCTGATGTTTACAAAAGGGAAGATTCTGTATTCCTCTACTTTATTCTTAAATTCTCCTTTGTATAGGATGTGTGCTGAGGTCTGGGTTCTGTGATGTTCATTTCTTATTGATTTGATAGGAGATACAAAGAAACAGTTTTATAATTATGATGTGAAGTGTTTCAATTTTAACTGTACCTAACTGGCAATCATTTCAGTTAGGGTTTGAAATACGCATCATCCCTTTAAAAAGCTGACTTTGCTCAGTCTAACAGAAAGCAGCCCCAACTCTAAAAAACATCTTTCACTTTAAAAACCCTACAGGAATAGGACTTGCTCAAGAAGAAATTCAAGCGAAGACACTGCTTTAGGAAAACTTACCAGAGAAGGTCCTGTTGGAGGGAGAATCTTGCCAAGAAATAAGGCTCGGATATATGGACTTTGTGGCTTACATATGGTAAAAAAAAAAAGTAGTAATTTGCCTAAAATTAGCTATGTGACTACATTAAAAATAGCTGGAAACACACAGATTAAACTTTATCTAGAAATTAAGTAAAAAGATCTATTTGTCTAAAGCAAGAGAACAGAAGGAAACCCAAGAATCAGAAGGAACCAGTCTAGAGGAGTAACTGTTGCCATGAACCTTCCTCTAAGCACTGGACGGTGCCTGGCTACCACTACCCAATGGCCTAATCAGGTTACAACAGACAGATCCTGAGAGAAAGGGGAAAGTATGCAGGAAAAAAGTTTAAACTCTCAAAGAATCCAGACTTACTGGGCCTTATGTGACCAGACCTACAGGGTTTAGTCTAAGAGTTGGAATTGACTCTACAGTAATGGGTATCGGCAGTGATGAGATCAGATGGATTCCTGAGACTACTGTCCTGACATACTCTTTAAATCCTTTGACCAAAACTATCCCCTGAGGTCACCTTTTCACTAAACAGCAGGTTAACTGAAAAAGGAAAGAATGTCACCCTCGAGTCTTGAGCTCTTTTAAAAAATGAAATGTCTGAGACCAAATGGTCAGCAGTTACTGTAAAACACAGGCAAGCAGGTTGGGTGGCAGTGAGACAGTTCATAGGAATGAAATAACAACAGTGGAAACAACAAGAATGTTGACACAACGTAAAGAATGTAAAAAACTGACAAGAAGTGGCGCCAACATGTCACTCTGACAGGAGCATCATGCCGTTTCTTTGTGGCTAAGACCTGAAAGACTAAGTAAAACAGCAACGTCAATCCTGGAACCCTAATCATCAATGAAGGAATGAAGAACTCGATCAAGCCCTGAATGGAAGAACAAATCGAGAAGAATAGAGAGTAAGAAGAGCCACAAACTGGAGGTCCTCTGCCTTCACCATCCAAGAGCACAGCTAACAATGACCCCAAACAAGGAGCACGGAAAAGTAACTTTATCGAGCTCCCAACAGGAGACAGAGATCACGTTTTCCCATCCCTAACCCTTCTGCCCTGTACACTGCCTCCACCGCTTTCCAATGGCTACAGCCAGGTGGCTGGACAGACACCATCTTACCTGTTGCCCCAGGTCTGCCCTGTCCCTACACACCAGTTCCCAATGTCCAATTTTTTTTTTCCTTTCTTTTTTGCTTTCATTTCTCTCATCTTTGTTTTCTCCCTCCCACCCAGTTCTGCACATCACATTCTTTCCCCTTCCTTCCGGCTTTCTGCACAGCCTGCCAAATGTCACAACTCTTGAGTTGTACCTGGCTTTCACTTAAAGTCCCAGCTGTATTAGTCCCTAACAAGAAAGTCAGCCGGTCCTTTGCATCTTTGAGACGAGACACTGACTTTTCCTTTGGCTAGGAAAGTCCTAGATGGCTGCTTCTTCCAATGTAACCATGTTTTTGGCTACGCTGAAAATTTGCTATTTATCGTAGCCAACTTCATCACCAATCTCAGCTAGATCTTCTGGATGACTTGCTGTGGCTTCTATACGGGCACCTGCTGCTTCATCTTGCACTTTTAGTAATGTGCCTGTTACGTAAATGAGATAGGATCAAGTCCTGTTAATGGGGATGAGGGTGAGATGCAACACCCTCACTCAGGTCACAGCCTGTATCATCTTTTACCTCACAAGACAGAAACGGAGGCAGAAGCAAGCAAGACAGAGAGACAGAAAGAGACAGACACCTCCTGTCACCAAGAGCGAGCCAATAGCACAGCGCATCCTTTGGCCCCAGGATCACTGCAGCGAGAAACTCCTAGACCCAAGGGAAGACTGACAACAAGAACCTTTCCCCAGAGCCCACACTGAGAGAAGCACTTCCCCCTGGAGCTGGTGCTCTGAATTCTGACTTCTAGGTCCCTAAATTATGACAGAATAAACGTCTGTTTGTTAAAGCTGGCCACTTGTGCTATTTCTGGTATAGCAGCACTAGACGACTAAGACATAAGGCACGTGACCATGATCCTATCCTGTTGCTCATGTGTAAGAGGTGAGAAAGGGCCAGGAAAGCTTCACAGCTCTAGTGTTACCTTTTCTATTACTAAAATGAAGTATACACACAAAAATATGGCCTTGTATCTTCTGAGATACGCCTCCTTTGTTCCCTCCTCCCATTATCATCTGACCATTTCTTTCCGTGGCCTCTAGAATGCCTGTCCTCTAATTAGAATCTACTGTCAGCTCTTCTCTCCTCAGTGTGGGACTCTGTCCTGAGAGAGACCTAGCTGATTAGTATCAGGAATTCATTGGGTCTAGATCATCCCAGCACCATTCTATTTTTCAGTTTTCCCCTTATGTCCACCTGTGGATAGGAACTTGTCAAACCTTGCCCAGTTTCTGCTGCTTTTTCTCTAATTAGTCCATGACCTGTCCATGCTGGGTTTGGCAATTTGTTTTCGGGAAGTCCTTTTATTGTCTCTATTCCCTTCCTCACAGCTGCTGACACAATACCAGTCTTGCTGCTGTCTGTGCACTGATCCTCCTCATCTGTATTTTTGAGGTTTGTGAAGACAATTTGTTACCTCTTACCTTTTTGATAGGTATAGTCTGAGTGTTTATTTTAGTTTTGTTATCCTTGTTTGTTCTGTTTTTAGGAGGGAAATTCAGAGTTCCACAAACTACCTTACCACTGATCACAACTTTTTTTTTATTATGATTAAATGAAAATGTACATTCCCATATAAATTTACATACCCACCTACATGCAGCTTCCACTGCTCTCCCTGCCCGGTGCCAGCACACTCTTCCTCTCTGCTCCTGATCACAACTTTTCTGTAATTACTCCATCAGTAGAGGTCTCCTTCCCCACCCCAAAGTGACATTATTCTTTAGCTCATACTGTCTTGCTTTCTTGATAGTATTTGTTTTTCATTTGATTACTCCGTGTCTTCTTTCTATTTCACTGCAATCTCTGCTAAAACAGAGATGTTCTTTTACTTATCACTGTAATTCCCAGCATCTGGCACAGAGGCTTCCACAGCACGAATGCAATGAATAAATAATGAATAAATGAATGGACAGTGCTGCTAATCTAGACCTGCAGAGAACAAAATTTCCCTTAACTTCTCAATATCCTTGCATACAATATTTCATGAAATAGAACGACTATTTAATTTGCACTAAAGGTTAGGAAGAGCCCTGGGCACACAGTGGTTAGGAGTTACAGCTGCTAACCAAAAGGCTGGCAGTCTGAATCCACCATCCACTCTTAGGGAATGGTGTGAGGTGCTTCTACTCTGTCCTATAGGGTCCCTATGAGTTGGGATCAATTTAACGGCAATGGGTTTGGGTTTTTTACTTTTGATTTGGGGTTATGTTTTAAATCTTTAAAACAATTCATTTAATCTTTAGTTTAGAAAAGTATTTATCACACAAATAAAACGTAACTCATATTTTTTAAGAAACTAGGCAATGGTTTGTACTTAGTAATTTTATGTACATTTCATAGAATTTACCAAAAAACATAAAAAGTAGATTCTAACTAACCTTGTGTTTCTCACGTTTTCTCTTTTTGGATTTTTTCTTCTCTCTTTCTTTCTTATGTTTTTTTCTTGATTTTCTGTAGGCTTTCTCATTTTTCTGCTTTTCATCCTCTTTTGCCTCCTGTTCTTGTGTTTCTTCAAATCCTGCATCATCTATTTCACCATCTTCTAATTCACCATCCTCTCTGCAAAAGACAACAAAAAATTTAATTTTTCAAGTGCCAATAGAAAAATTTTCAAAAGAAAAACCCTATGCCAATAATTTAAGTTGTATATATTTAGATCAGGGGTTGGCAAATTTTTCCTGTAAAGGGCCAGATGGTAAATATTTTATATTTGAAGACCCCCATATATGGCCTCTGTTGGAAATTCTATCTTTTCCTTTTACAACCCTTTGAAAACAACAAGAAGCATTACTGACGGCCCAAATTTGCCAAGCTCTGAGTTAGACCAACTCACTGACTCATGCAAAACGAGTGACTGAATTAATTAATTAGCTAATGCTACCCTAAAGGACCAATAAGCAATATCATGATCAACAGACACTATACTGAAGTTGCCAAGGATTTCATTTTACTTGGATCCATAGTCAATGTCCATGGAAGCCTCACTCAAAAAAAAAACAAAAACAAAAAAGACCATGGCATTGAGTCAATTCTGACTCCAACAACCTTACAGGACAGAGCAGAAGTGCTCCACAGGGTTTCAAATCTTCACAGAAGAAACTGCTACATCTTTCTCCCGTGGAGAGACTGGTGGGTTTGAACTGCTGACCTTTCAGTTAGCAGCTGAGCACTAAACCACTGCACCACCAGGGCTCCCTCCATGGAAGTAGTAGTCAAGAAATAAAATGACCCATTTACAAATCTGCTGCAAAAGACCTCTTAAAAGTGTTCAGCAGCAGTGAGGTGCCTTTGAGGACTAGGCTGCACCTGACCGAAGCGATGATATTTTCAATCACCTCATAAGCACGCAAAAGCCAGACAACGGACAAGGATGACTGAAGAAGAAATGATGTCCTTCATTTACGGTTATAGAAAAGAAGACCGCATCTATCGTGGACTGCCGAAGAACAACAAACCTTTCTTGAAAGCAGTACAGTCAGAATCAGAATGCTCCTTAAAAGAGAGGATGGTGACAATTTGTCTTGCATACTTTGAGTATTTTATCATTTGCAAATCATGACCAGGGCCTGGAGAAGGACATCATGCTTGGTAAAGTTGATGGTCAGTGAAAAAGAGGAAAACCCTCAAAGAGATGGACTGACAAAGTGGCTGCAACAACAGAATCAAACTCAGCAACTTTGCAAGCGTTGTGCAGGACCAAGCAGTGTTTGGTTCTGTTGTGTGTCCAATCACTGAGTCAAAACCAACTCAGTGGCACCTAACGACAATATTCTAAAGTATTTCAATAGCTACCATCTACAAATTACCTTCAAAAAGGAAGTCAAACTAAAATACTTAAAGAAAGGCACAATCTTAACTACATTTTTCAACTTAGTGGCCACTGACAGCCATGAATAGCTTTAAAATAAAAGCAATCTATTAATTCCTACCAGTGGAGTAAATTTCAACAAGTAAACAAGCTGCAAAAGGTAGTTAAGTAATAAAATCCAGGCCACAAAAGCAGGATATTAAATTCATCAATCTAAATCTGTGAAAATATGCACAGTAAAATCAGCATTACAATTGCACTTTCTAACTGTTAGTATCTCCGCTATTACGGAGGCTGAATTCTAGAAACAAACTGACTTTCATATTGATAGCATTTTTATAGTTACAGAAACTAAAATGTTCATTAATAGTAATTTTTGCAAATATGCCAGTCAATATTCCTGAGCACAGAAAGTAATTTTAACAGTCATGCTTCAGTAATATTGCAGTTTGAAAAACTGCAGAAATATTATAATATAGGTAGTACAGAAAGGCAAATGTCTTTGTATGACTGTCAGCAAATGAAACACATCCAAATTACAGTGTGTGTATTGAGATAATTTAAAATTATAGGAATGTGCAATTTCTACAATGCAAAACTGATCACGCCAGTCTCCTGATGAAAACAAAGTAATATTATGTCTTGAATTTGCTTCAAAATAACCTACAGGGGATGGAATAAGTGAGTCTCCGTAAAATTGGCCATGAATTGACAACTGCTGAAGCTGTGGAATGTGCATATGAAGAATCATTTTGCTATACTCTCGACACGTATTTGAAGCTTTCCATAATAAATAAAACATTCTTCCACGGTCTCCTTCTGACCTGAGGACATTCAAAACTCCCTGACACACTGACAAAAAGCCCTCAATATAACTGAGTTCCTGGTTATGGCGAGCAGCAAAATACTGATACAGTACAGGAAAAGGACCCTCTGTGGTGGGAAGGTCCTCAGATGACTGGGGAAGGGCTGCCTCCTCAAAGTAGCCCGGACCTTAATGATGTGGACCCTCAAGCATTTGGGGCTTTCACTTGCTAATGGGTCAAACTCAACTTCTTTCAATTTCTCAACTCTCCAAGCCCTAAACATTGCCTAGAAACTTTCTTTGCCCTGCTCCCCTCAACACTTACCCCCTAGACCTCCTGCACCTGGCTTAGCAGTCAAAGTTCCTTCTCTAGCTAACCCTGCTCAATGCACCAATGGTACAAGGCAGGGACAGGGCTGCTGAGATTACGCAACCTTTCAACGGCACATGGCTTGGCTTGGCTGACACCAAATGTGATGGTTAACAAATTCCACTGTACCACGCAAGCTGCATCCCATGTTATCTAAGCTTCCCTTCCTGGTCAATTCAGACCCCAGTTGCTCCACACAACCCTTTTTCTGTTATCCCAAACCCCATTCACCTAGGGCTAGGTCAGCAAGTACCAGCCCCTTCTCTGTTTCTCAGAGCTGATAATCCATATGAATGACTTACAAACCCCTACAAAAGGGCTATCTTTAGTCTAGCAAAAGAAAGGATACAAATACATAGAGAAGACCTAGGAGGGGTCTTAGTACAAAGCTTTTATGTTTCCAGGGAACATGTTTACCCTCCAGAAAGCAATGCTTGGTCTCTCCACCTAGGAAGCTCCCTGTACCTTTACGGGCCTAACTATGTGGCCATGATAGATTACATCATGCCTCCTGATGCTTAGGCAGCATTGATTGGACCCCCAGACGATCCTTCTTGGTCTTATTAGCTCCCCATTCACTGGCCTCAGGTACCATAACTCTTAGGAACCAGGACCAAAGGCCAAATTGTCTACTGCAAGGGGGTTCCATATCTCATACCTGGCTAACTGCAATTCAGTCTTTGGGACCCAGTCTAGATGTCTCTTCATCCAAGATCCCCGGGTCCAAGAAAGATGTTCCATCCTATGGACTCCTCTAATAACTATTATTTTTCTTATTACGGTACTTTATACATTGTAGTCTCATAATCTGTTTATTGGTTGGTGAAGGCAGGGTGTGTGTATCTTATACAGCAGTATCTCCAGAACTAGCATGGTGTACTGCTATTTACTGAATGACTGAATGTATAATACACATAACCCACCACATTACAGAATAGGAATGTGATACCACCATAAACTGCCTGTAAAATCAACGGCATTTTCTCCTAGCTTTTATTATAAAATCAAGAAGGTATATATACATTTAGATAGACTTTCTTCAGAGGCATCTTGGCATTTTACCTGCCTTAATGAAAAGTTCTCAACTTTTATAGAACTATAAAACTTTAAGGCTCAAGAAAAATGGTGCAAATATTCATAAAAAGAACAGCAGCTTTAGTCATAACAGTAAAATCCTGGAAACATTCCAAATCTCTATCAACAGGGGAACTGATAAATTATGGTATATTTACATAATGAGACACAGTGAAAAAATACAGACAAATCTTACAGATATCATCAGGCCAGATACATGATATTAAAAACCAAACCCATTGCCATCAAGTTGATTCCAATTCACAGTGACTCTACAGGATACAGAGCAGAACTGCCCCACAGAATTTCCAAGGAGCACCTGGTGGATTTGAACTGCTGACCGTTTGGTGAGCAGCCATAGCACTTAACCCTACACCACCAGGGCTTCCTAGTACTATGTAATTCTGTTTGCATGAATTTCAAGAACAGGCAAAACATTCATGGTAACAGAAGTCAGAATAGTGATTAACTCTTAGGGAGGTGTTATTAAAAAAAAAAAACAAACACTGCTGTTGAGTTGATTCTGACTCACAGGACACTATATGACAAAGTAGAACTGCCCCATAGAATTTCCAAGGAGCACGTAGTGGATTTGAATTGCTGATCCAAGTGGTTGCAGATGACAGCATAGCCCTAAATTTCCTGAAAGCAACCAGAGGCAGGGGAGAGTGAAATACTGCTAACGCTTTCTGCTACACATGGAGTAACACCACAGCAAAGGCTGACGAATCTACATTCAAACTAAAAGAAAAAAATGATTTGGCTATCAAAAATGAACTTCGGAGGACACTGTGATCTCATCTCCTGGTTCAAGTGAGAAGATCTTTGGTTGAGACTCCAAAATGCCTTCCAGTGTCTCCTTGTCATAGCCAAGGTTATTCTTGTTTGACTCATAATCTTCCAATCCCTGGTCTGTGGTGTCACAGTTGCTACAGTACAGCTCTATTTCATTAGATGGAACAAAAATTTATTTTGCAACTGAAGGTAAAAAAAAAAAAGACTGATAATTAGTCTAGCTAAATCAACAGCCTTTAGTCAGAACACTTAGGAAAATATCTTAACACACCTAGGTGAACATGTAACCTGTGGTTCTGTTAAAATAAAGCTTCGCTAAGTTCCCAAAATGTGCACATAAAAGTGCTGACTGTATGACCCTAGCCCTAACAGACCTGTTTACAGTCCACCTCCGGCCTTTTGGTAAACACTTCCAGTGTTTTTGTACATAAGTAGAGTGAAATCAAAAGGACGAATTTCTAATCTCCAAATGAATCAATCGGAACTTAATACTTAATTCTGAATCTATAATAAGTTTCTTTTTCTCGTCATCTTATCTCTTCTACTTTCTGAGTGCAGTGACATTCTCAACTTGTTTCCAATACAACAAATGGATAAACTTAGCCTTTTTTTTTAAACTTCTGGTGAAGTTTGTGTTTTTCTTTGATGGCTAGTCATGGTTCTACTTCTTGGACAAACCCTAAAATACGTGAACATTACAAAGTTCTAAAGATTAAGATGAAGCTAAGACTGAGATCAGCTTACACAGAAGCCTCCCAGAAATTCTTAATTTTTAAATGTTAGCTACAAATTTGGCTCTGAGTTTCCAAGTGTCTGAAGCAAAGAAATAAACAAGGATTAAGCATAAATAATGTTTCCAAGACAAAAACAGACCAGTTTTTTTGTAAGAAGTATTATTTTTTTCTGGGAGTGAAACCAGACAGAAATTCTCTTCTAGCTCCCGATAAAGAATATTACCTGATACAATGAATGCCACTTGAGATGACGACATTGTCCTCACTAGTATCCACATGAAAACCCTGGTTGGCTGTATACCAGGCTAAGGGCTACAGCTAACTAAAAAAGTAAGCAGCTCTGCTAAAAGGTCACCAAATCCACCAGGTGCTCCTTGGAAACTCCATGGGGCAGTTCTACTCTGTCCTACAGGGTTGCTGAGTCAGAACTGATTTGATGGCAGTGGGTTTGTTTTCTAGTATCCATACAACTGATACAACAGCTTACTGCTTCCAGGTTCCCCAATTTGAGCCAAAGGAATGATGGCAAAGTTCAAGTGAGTAAAATATTGGGGAACAAGGTAATCCTGCCTACATACACAACTACCTGATGTTCTGACTTAACCCAAGGATGAAATGTGAGACACACAGAGCAATTCTCAAAAATCTTATGTATAAAATAATTTTGTCCTCCCAACAAACAAAAATCTTTCATTCATTTAACATATTTACTCACTCACCAGCTTCTCAAGTAGAAATACAATGGTTAATCACAACAAGAAAGCAACTTGGTTGCATCTCTAATGAGAAAAAAAATCACACTAATAATAATAACTGTAACTAGAATATGAAAGAGTCAAAAAGTGCCAAGAATACCCAGTGAGGAAATTCATCTGTCAGAGAAGTCTGGAAAACTTTTCCTGAGGAATCACGATTGAATTACTGTGAAGAGTCAGCCTGAGAGATAGGGAATGGGGTAGGGAACTCTGGTGCCCACAGGAAACAGAACGAATAAAATTTCTATGGTACAAGAAAACACAGCACATTGTAAGAATTATGTCAAGGGCAATGTCACGGGATCATAAAGAAAAAAGCAGATGAAACTGATACTTAAGTTATGCATAGTGACAGATCACGCAGACCAGGGCTGGACTTCATCCTAAGAGAACTGAGAAAGTATTGTGTTTTCAGAAATGAGGTGATGTGACTAGATTTACATTCTGCAAACATAACTCTGTTTAAGAGTGAAAAACAGGTAAGAGGGGAAACAAAGCAGATCCAAGGAAAGCAGGGAAGATGCCACTGCAATAATCCAGCAACAGCCCAAAAGAAGAATGGAACATACATGGACACCCCCCGTTCAAATACACAACGCTTTCCACAGTATTAACCATACAGCAGTTCTCTAGAAATGTCTGTTGGATGAATTTACAGTGAACTGAGGTAAAATCATCTGTGACCCAGCAGATACGTACTAAGTGTCCAACTTTTCAATCCAGCATCTGACACCAGTTTACCTAGCATTATAAAAGTCGTGACACTCTAGGATCTTGGGGTCTAGCAGGAGATTTTTAATGTTCCAAAGTTAGGCTTTGGCCTAAGTATTAAGCTAATGATTCTGTGTTGGCCTGCTTCAAGTCATTTCTGGTATTCCTGAATGTTGCATGATAGGGATTGTACCACTATATCTAACCAGTGTGACACGGCCATATATGACAGAATCATGCTATTTGGACTTATTTTTTGTATCTGGTATTCATTTTCCAAGGTAAGATGTTTAGGGTACAATTTGGAATGAAAATCTTTTGTGCTTTACACATTAAAATATCAATTAGTTGAGGCACACCTGTACAAGTATATTTACTACTGCAAAATAATATTGCAATTGATGATTATGAATGCTATTAATTTTATGCATGACATTAAGAATTTTTAAACAATTTTAAAAAAACAAAATAACAACAACAACAACAAAAAAAAAACCCAATTCTATTCCTAGAGACCCTACAGGATAGAAAAGAACTCTCTATGGAGTTTGCAAGGCTGTAATCTTGACATGATAGACTGCCACCCATGGAAGACAGATCTTCCTCCCATGGAGCAGCTGGTACGTTTGAATTGCTGACTTTTTAGTTAGCAGCCTACTACTTTAACCACTGCCACCAGGGTTTCTAACAAGTATCAACAGTAGAGTAGTAACATTAAGAGGAAGGAGTTAGCTATGACTTGGGAAGACTACTGTATCCTTTTTGAGCTGATACATGATTAGAAAATTTAAATGAAAAACACCAAGCAGAGTAACAGACATTATACAACGTAAGCCTTTGTTCAATTGTTTAGCATACCAGTATCAAAAAATTAAAATAACACCTAAAGGACCGTGTATTAATTTTTATTTACTTAATCCTACGAATCATTCAAGGAAGAATCCTATTTGGGAATTCTTCACATATTTTACTGATGAGTCAAAAACAGAATGCCAACTCTGTCACCTCATAATTTCACAAGAAAAAAAAACTAAGTTATACACATTTATCAATTCTTTGTCCTAGACATAAAAATATAAAAAAATATTAAAAAGAAAACATTACAGCCAAAAGTTCCCTTCAGCTGTCTTGCCAGTCCATTTACCATAGCTGAAAATGACCCTCTAATAACACATACTACTGTGATCCATACTGTGCATGGGAGCCCCTGGGTGGTGCAAATGCCTAACACACTGGGCTTCTAACTAAAAGGCTGAAGACTCAGGTCCAGTTAGAAGCATCTCAGAAGAGAGGCTGGCGATCTATTTCTAAATATCAGCCACTGAAAACCCTACGGGGCACAGCTCTACTCGGACACACACGGGCTCCCATGAGTCAGCATCAACTCCACGGCAACAACTGTACTCGTTATAACATACATGTTATAACATACATGTGATCGCAGGAGACTATTAACATTTCTAAAAAAAACTGTAATTAACTTGGGGAAATAACATTTCAGATTTATTTACATACTTCAGAAGCTTACTCTATGATGGCAATATTGGCTTCAGGCCCATCTTGGGCCAAATATGATTTTCACACTTAACTACTTGGCATTTGGGAAAAAAATGTGTATTTGGTACAATATATGTAAAGCCAAAATATGTAGGTGTTTCTTATTTGCTTCCACTTTTATTTCCTAACAAAAAATACAATTTTAAATGGAATGTTAGATACTTAAGGATATAGAAATCAGCCCACAATCTCCTTTATGCGTCTAAAAGCCGAGATTATAAAGAACTCAACCCCACACACAAACACCAGTGATCTAACATTTTATTGTCAACTGCCAAGGATCAAGAAAAAGCCAAACAAGAGATGTCCATTTTCCTGATAACTATGCATTCTCAATGAATTCCTTTAGCAAGCTGAAATTCACACAAAGAAAAGTATGTTTTCTATGGTTAAAAATTCACAGATTTAAGGGGACACAGAGTGATGCAGGTGATGTGTGTACTTTATGGTTTAATATATATATGGTCTCAAGAGGAAAGGTTGGAGAGGAGGGGACAGGTGTCAGCTGAGTGGATACCGGAAACAAAGAGTGGAAGGGGATGAGTGTGCTGTCACAGGATGAGGAGAACAGAGAGAGTTGCACAGAGGCAGGTACTCAGGGTTTTGTGTGGTAAATTGACTTGGACTGTAAACTTTCACTTACTCACAAATAAAATTTTTTTAAAAACTTACAGATCTACATCAGCTAGATTTAACTGATTTCATATTCTTGTAAGACATCAAGATAATATTTTTATAAACTCTTTTAATATTTTAAGATCCAGAAAACCTCTTTATTCTACAAAATGAATTCATAATGAACTACCGTGAAACTTCCTGTAACCCAATAATGTCCAAAAAGGACCCTCTGCAAGTGTCTCAATAGTCCATTCTGGCGTCTAAGACCAGATCAGCTACATTTATGAGGCAATGGAAAGAGTATTGAAACTGAATGCCATAGAGACAAGCTGTGGTTCTCACTCTGCCAGTCATCTTGGGCAAGTTTTTATCCTCTGAATCTGTTTCCTAAACCATAAAATGAAGTTAGTAATATCTGCACTGTCTACATGGACCAAATGAAATAATATGTGCATTATTTGCAGTGATATATATAAAATATTGAGTGTCGTAAGTTTCAAATCTAGGTCTTTTATTTTTACACCAACTTTACAACTTGTGATTGATTTTTATGTTGTAATTTTAGTAATAATTAACTTAGAGCTCTCTTTAAAAACCACTTGGGACTACTTTGGTCATTTATTCATCATGCAAAAATGTGGATATGCTTTATGAAAGTTTAAGCATTAAAATAGTTCATGTGAACTATTAGTGTTAAGCCATGAACTCTAAAAACAAAGCAAAGCAAAAGAACCTAAATATAAAATCATTCTAAAACATAGGAAGCCTGCTCTTTGCCAGATGTAGTATCATCTGCCAAAATCACTTGCTGAGGTCATCAAACGACTACTGTACATGGCACTGACATTCACGTAACATGTCCTAAAAGATACTGGACACAAAATGCCCTTATAAAGTTCAACCATAACAGCAAAAGATAAACCAAAGAGAGATCAGGAAACCCAACACACAGGATTAAGTAAAAGATGACTGTAACAAAGTTTTAAAATATTAAGATGGAATGAAGAGAATCCTATCTGTCATCAAGAGGGGCTAGTCAGCCATGGAAGCAATGACAAAGCAGACATAGAGACAAATACAGCCTGTTTTACACAGGAGAGAGAACGTCCTTTAATACTGATAGATCCAAGGATCTGCTGGAGGGGGGTATTACAGAGAAATTTACCAACCTCTCAGTGTTTCTTTTCCTGTTTAGTATAAAAGAGGACCAGGTTTGTTGTGAAGGCTAAACAAAATACATAAATCATTTCCCAAGGTCCCAGAGCAAAGTGGTGTGAACTCTAGTCATCTGACTTCAGAATCAAACACTTTTATCTGAGCTATACATCCCCATCACAAGACAATGTGTATACCCAGAATGCAAATTCTATTCACTTACAATGAGGACGAGATGTTTACATCAAGAATGTATTTTCACCATGTAAAATGCTATATGGGAAGGTAAATTATCAAAAGCTGTTTAATGAACAACAGTGCAGGACTAGAAGAAGGGAGCTGGTTACAAATGACTAGAAATTTAAACAGCATCAAGTTCTATGTGGTAGTCCCATCTCCAATATACACTGTCAAGCTGATACTCCAATCTATCTGCCTTACAGAATTATCCTTTCTCCTTGACCTCACTATGTAACAAGAGGTCACACACTCAGATGCCTACAAATGTCAGGCAAGTCATCTAAATGAATAACGTGGACCTCAGGTGCTAAGTTTGTCAAGGAAGTATGGACGATAGGGACTGTGGAAAGTGGAAAACATATGTCAAGCCTAACAGCATTTAAATACCACCAGGCACTTTCAGGCAAACAAGACGTGGGCAAAACACTCCATTAGGGCAACAATGCTGTGGACAAATTTTAAGCCTCAAGGCCTAATTAGGAAATTGAAATATCCTAATTCAGTCTATCCTGTGGCCTATTTCTGAAGCCCTGGCAGCACACTGGTTAAACCTTCAGCCACTAGCCAAAAGACTGGCAGCTCAAATCTTCTATCTGCAACCTGGAAATCCTACCAGGCAGTTCTGCACTGTCTTATAGGGGCACAATCAGTCGGAATGATTTTTAATGTCTTATTTTCAACTCTTCCTTTCCTTTACCTGCTCTGTGATCACCACTTTCTTGAAATTTGCTCCTGCTTAGCTTCCAGAAATCTGTCCTCTTCTTTCACGGCCTGCTACACATATACCCAAATGATCTAATTCAACTCACATCTCTGCTAAAAACTTCCAGATCTTTACCTCTAGCTCCATTAACTTTGACAAATAGGACTTCCACTTTTTTTTCCTACTTCTCCATTTGCTCATGACCCGAACTGTAAAGTGCCACAGTGGCTAAGCACTTGGCTGTGAAACAGAAGGTCTGTGGTTTGAACCCACCAGCTGCTCCATGGAAGAAAAGACTTGACCGTTTGCTCCAGTAGCGATGTCAGCCTAGGTCACCCTATGAGGCGGTTCTGCTCTTATACAGGGTCACTATGAGTCAGAAATCAACTCAGCAGCACACAACAGTATTTTTGCCACATTCTTTTGTCTCATGCTCCACATCCATCCATCAGCAAATCTATTGGTTCTACCTTGAAATCATCCAAAGTCTAACCATTTTCACCTGTGACACCTCTGCCCCCAACCTGAACCACCACCACCTGTCACTTAGATTACTGCAGCAGCTTCCTCTCACCCCCCATAGGAGCTGGAATTGACTCCAGCACGGTGGATGGGTTAGGTGAGGATTATCACTCGTCATAGGAGCCGGGAGAGTCCTGCCCCTCTTCTGTTCAAATCTCCCAATGCTTCCCATCTCACTCAGAGTAAAATCCAACGTCCTTACAATGGTTTGGAAACTCTGATGGCACAGCAGTTAACTGCTATGAATGCTCACTAGAAGGTCAGCGGTTCGAATCCATCAAGCGCTCCCTGGGAACTCCGTGGGGAAGTCATAACCTGTTCTATAAGACTGCTCTAAGTCGGAGCTGACTCAACTCGATGGCGACGGGTTTCCCTTTTACAGCGGTTTACACGGCCCACATGACCGCCCTCGTACAGCGCTAATTTCATCTTTTACGACTCTCCTCCCCGTTGTTCCACCTTTTCTCTAGCCGCACTGCTTCTTTGTTTTTCCTAAAGTACACCAGGCTCATTCCTGGCTCCATGTTTTTTCTGCCCCATTTCCTGTATCAAAAATGCTTGTCCCTCAAATGTCCTAGGTCTGGACTGCTCTCTTAATTCTGGACTTTACTCAAATGTTAGTTTTTCAGTGTTTGCCTCAGTCCTCTATGCAAAATAGACATTCTCCCCACGCTCACAGACCCTCACCTCCCCGTCTGCTTTACCACCATCTAACAGTTTTCATGTTTCTCTCTCCAAAAAAAATGTAAATTTCATTAAGACAAGGATATTTTTCACTACCGCTCTTTTCTCCATGCTTAAAAACACTGCTTATTGGTGAGTGGCAGCTGGGGTCTTAAAAGCTGCCAAGCTGCCATCCGAGGGCACAGCAAATGGTCCCCATCCAGCAGGATCAGATGCTCACCAAGGACCAAAATGACATGAGGTACAGACAACCCACAAGATACAGAGATCCACATGAGTGGCTGCCTACACAGACTTGGGGCCGAAAGAACCGGATAGTGCCCGGCCACCACCAGTGATAGCCACAGTGGAGCTCACTAAGTTGAGTCTCATTGACAACGTAAGAATAAAAAGGGGTGCTCCCTGAGAGCTCCACTAAAAGACTGCAATTGATGGTCCAGTGGCTACGGGTTTCCCCTGGGAGCATGGCCCCCGGCCCTGATGCTGCCCTGACCCATAAATCATAACAAAGGTCCACTCTTTGGACAGGCATGGATTGGACTTGGCGATGCAGAGTGACCATATACTGGATGCACTTTCTGGTTCTGTGCATCTACAGGATACCATCCTGCTGACCTCTGGCTAGAGGAAGGGGAGTGGGTGGAGGGGGGGAAGAAGACTGTTGGGAGGATGAGACATGTATGGAGCAGAGAGGAACAGTGTGCTGTCACACGCAGGGAGAGCAGTGGAAGCTGCATATAGGTGGGCACGTAATTTATACGGCAATGTACATTTTCACTCAGTCACAATAAAAAAAAAACCTGCTTATTAAGTACTGGGCACTTAATATTTAATGAAAGTAACTGAAAAGCCCTAACTGATCCCCCCTTCTGCAGTTCACCACCTCCTAGACCCTAGGTAACACACCACAAAATCACCCGGTCATGCTCCTGCTTAGAAGACTTTGATAGGCTTCTCAATCCTTCAGGGTCTGGCCCCAAATTCATTAAGTCTTTTCTTCGTTCCCGAAACTACACTGAACACTGTCCACATACTAAGAGTTTTATCATTTCTCATCCAATAGGTGCCATTTCCTTTCTTCATGATTTTCATATATTTCTGCCTCTGGTCACTTTTATTCACCCTCTACACCTAACTCTTCCGTAAGGATTCCGTGAAGCCACCATTCTACCTCTACCGCACTCAGGTCCTGCTTCCACGACTGCACCTGGGCCATGATGATGTATCTGGCATCTGTTCCTCCCACTGGACTATAAAATCCTGGAGAGCAAGTTCAGTGATGTTCTTCCAAGAGTGTTTCCCTAGTACTTAACACTATACTTGGCAGAGGGGAAAAACTCACTAGAAGCCTGCTGAGTAAAAATTTAATGAATCAGATTATATGTTTATGAGAAGCTGGGAAAAGTTCTTCCGAAGAGTCAAAGTGATTTCCACATCAAATTTTAACATGATATGTAACTTGAGTTTTTACATTTGCTAAAGGAAAACTCCTTTTGATAGTTTTAACAACAGATACTGTATTCAGGAATCAGAAATAAATTGGTGGCCTAGTGAGGGAAGGCCTTTACCCCACTAAACACACTAATTTACATGCCAGATATTATGTAAAGCATAAAGTGCACTCGGATACGAGAAAAGGCATCTATAACTTTTTGATTGAAATTGATTTCTTTTTTTTTTTTTAAGTAGGGAGATTGATGATGATCTAGTTCAAACTACCTTCTCTCAACAAAATGTTCAATTGAGAGGAACGACCAGGATAAGAAGACAAGTCTTACTCAAATTTCAAAAATAAACTGCAAACTACTTAAAAACTAAAGGCTAGAACCTATGCCATTACTCCCTGTGCAAACTTAATGACAAAGAAAAACAATATTCCAAATAGGAGTTTATATAACCAGCTGCCACGGAGTTGATCCCGACTCACGGAAATCCCATGTGTGTCAGAGTAGAACTGATTATCTACCTCATGGGATTTACGTGAGAATCAAATGAAAGCTCTGTCAGATGGGAGGTGAGTTATAAACCAGTACAATTCTGACTACTCACAATTTTGTTGTTTTACAGTAGGAAGAAAAGAAGGAACAGAAATGAAAGGTGGTAGAGAAAGGGAACATGGGAAGTTGTTCCTAATGGGAAATTAACCCACTCCCAAAGCAAAGAACTATCCATACAGCCTACAAATTAAATACCCTGAAAGAGATAGCTGTTATAATTGTTCATGTGAAAATGATCTCCCTCCATCCTCCACACAGTGCAGACCCCATAAAGCTTTTTAATTTAGCCTATTTCAGAAAACTAAATAAGATACCTGGAATATATTAATCTTTCCCGTTGTTGTGGTTAGATGCCGTAGAGTTGATGCCAACTCACAGGGGCCCTGCGCACAACAAAATGAAATAATGCCTGCTCCTGCTCCATGCTCACAGTCATTGCCATGTTCGAGCCCACTGCTGCTGCCACTGTGGGAACCCATCTCGTCGAGGATCTTCTCCTTTTTCCCTGACCCTCTACCAAACACGATTTCCTTCTCCAGGGACTGATTCCTTCTTATAACATGTCTAAACTACGTGAGACAGTTTCACTATCCTTCCTAAAGGGGAGTCTGGTTGTACTTCTAAGACAGACCTGTTAATTCTTTTGGCAGCCCATGATGTATTCAATATTCTTCACCAAAACAACTCAAAGGCATCAATTCTTCTTTAATTCACTATTCACGTTATACATGCATGTGAGGCAACTGAAAACATCTTAGTCCTTAAAGTGACATCTTTGCTTTCTACAGTTTAAAGATATCTTTTGCAGCTGGTCTGCCCAACGCAATGCATCTTTTCGCTTCCTAACTGCTGCTTTCATGGGGAGGTAGGCCATCAGATTGTGGATGCAACTAAAATGATATCTTTGACAACCTCAGTCTTCTCTCCACCTATCATGCTGTTGCTTACTGGTTCACTTGTGAAGATTTCTGTTTTCTTGATAATGAGATATAACCCATACAGAGGCTGTGGTCTTTAAGCCTCACTTTTTAGCAAGCAAGGCTGGGTCATCTGCATAAACACAGGTTGTTCATGAGTCTTACTCCAACCCAGAAGTCCCATTCTTCATCATGCAGTCCAGCTCCTTGGATAACTGGCTCAGCATACAGACTGACTATGCATGATGACAGGATACAACCCTGATGCATACCATTTCTGACTTTAAACCTGGAAGTATCCCTTTGTTCTACCTGAATGACTGCCCCTTGATCTGTGTAGTGATTCCTTATGAACACAATTAAGTATTCTGGAATTCCTATTCTCTGCAGTGTCATCCATAATTTGTTATGATTCATACATAATTCAATTTATTCTGCTGGATCACCTTGTTTGGGAATAGGCATAAATATAGATCTATTCCAGTCAGGTGGCCATGTAGCCAACTTCCAAATCTCTTGGTAGAGAAAATAGAGCACTTTCAGTGCTACATCCATTTGTTGAAACATCTCAATTGGTATTCCATCAATTCCTGAAGCTTTGGTTTTTGCCAGTGACTTCAATGCAACTTGGACTTCGTCCCTCAATACTATCAGTTCCTGATCACCTGTTACCTCCTAAAATGACTGAACATCGACCAATTCTTTTTGGTACACTGACTGTATTCTTCCATCTTCTTTCGATGTTTCCTACCTTGTCAATACTTCCCACAGAATCCCTCAGTATTGCAACCTGAGGCTTCAGTTATTTCTTCAGCTCTTCCAGCCTAAGAAACACTGAGCATGGTGTTCCTTTTTGGTTTTCTAACTCCAGGTCCTCACATATCATCATATTTTACTTCGTCTTCTCAAGCTGCCCTTTGACATCTTCTACTCAGCTCTTTTACTTCATCATTGTTTCCTTTTGTTTTAGCTACTTGACATTCAAGAGCAAGTTTCAGAGTCTCTTCTGAGATGCGTTTAGATCTTTTCTTCCTCTCCTGTCTTTTCAATGACCTCTTGTTTTCTTCACATATGATGTTCACGACTCGTAAGTTCTTCAGTCACTAGGGTACAGTGCATCAAATCTATTCTTGAGATGGTCTCTAAATCTGGGTACGATATACTCAAGGTCATATTCTGGCTCTCCTAAGACTTGTTCTAATTTTCCTCAGTTTCAACTTGAACTTTCCTATGAGTAACTGATGGCCTGATCTGTAGTCAGCCCCAGACCTTGTACTGATGATACTGTACTCTTCCACCAGATGCAGTCAATGTGTTTCCTGTGTATTCCATCTGGCAAGCTCCATGTGTACAGTTGCCACTTGAGCTGATGAATAAAGATCTGTGCAGGGAGAAGTAACTGGTCTCGCAGAAGTCAATCACGTGATCTCTGGCATCATTTCTATCACCAATGCTGTATTTTCAAGCTACCAATCCTTTTTTTGTGTCCAACTTTCACATTTCAATCACCAGTAGTTACTAGCACATCCTGCTTGCAGGTTCAATCTGCCTGCATAAACTGGTAATAATGTTAATCTTTGGCCTCAGTGGTTAGTGCATAAATTTGAAAAATAGTCATATTAACTTGGTCTTTCCTGTTGGCACATGGATGATACCCTATCAATGACAGTGCGGTATTTCAGCACAGATCCTGAAATATTCATTTTGACACTGAATGCATTGTAATTTCTCTTTAAGTGGTCGTTCCTGGCATAGCAAACAATCTGATTGTCCAATTCAGAATGACCAATACCAGTTAATTTCAGCTCACCAATGCCTAGAATATAAATCTTTATATGTTCCATTTCATTGTTGACAATTTCCAATTTTTCTAGATTGGTACTTCACAAATTCCAGGTTCTGATTATTAATGGATGTTTGCAGCTGTTTCTTCTCATTTTGAGTCATGCCATATCAGCAAATAAAGGTCGCTACAGCTTGCCTCCATCCACGTCATTAAGGTTGACTCTACTCTGAGGAGGCAGCTCTTGCCCAGGCATCTTCTGAGGGCCTTCCAGCCTGAGGCTCATATTCCAGCAGCATATCAAATAATTTTCTGCTGCTACACATGAGGTTTCCCTGGCTAATTCTTTTCAGAAGTAGACTGCTGGATCCTTCTTTCTAGTTTATCTAGAAACTGAGCTGAAATCTGTCTGCCACAGGTTACCCTGCTGGCATTTGAGTATCAGTGGCATAGCTTTCAGCAGTAGAGCAACACACAAGCCCTCACAGTATGACAAACTGATTTACTCTACTGTAAACATGGTCAAAGCAAGGTTCATAGTATTTAGCTTTGTGAATTGCTTTAACTGGGTGAAATTCCAGCTGAAATATAAAGCTAGATAGCTGGAGTTGTGCCTCAGATATTGGGAAGAGAAAAGAAAACAGACAAGGATTATACCTTGCCTTGCCTTTCCTCCAACTCCTTCCTTTCCATCTCAATTATTTCTAGAGCTCTCTAGATACTACAGAAACACTGGTGGTATACTGGTTAAGTGCTATGTTTGCTAACCAGAAGGTCAGCAGTTCAAATCTGCCAGGCACTCCTTGGCAACTCTAGGGGGCAGTTCTACTCTGACCTATAGGGTCCACTTTAAGTCACAACAGACATGATGGCATTGGCTTTTTTGGATACTATGCTCCAGGCCTATGCAGAAGTCTTCTATTCATATTCTACATAACCAGTTTACTTATAGGTAATATCCATTGGATATACTTCACTTTAAATGCTTTCACATGTAGTGCTAAAACAGTGTTATTATAAAATGTTATTAATACAGAAATCACATGTTATAATAATACTGTGTTTTAGCACTACGTGTGAAAACATTTAAAGTGAAGTATATCCAAGGGTATTTTTCTTAAACCAACTCACTGGGCAAACAAGTTTAGTGCAAAATGTTTACTATATAAAATATGTACAAGAAAACTTTAAAAGGACAAAAAGTACGCATTCTATAAATTTGCTTATATTTAAAACTACATTCTCATAAATTAAAAAATAGTATTTAATTTTAATTATATAAAAGTATGTCATAAATATCATGTTTCGCTTTTTTCTACTCACAAGATACTTTTTAAAATTCTCACAAAAATACCCTTGAGATAATACCTAGCTCTAAATACCAGAATTCATATATTCCTCTCTACTTAATTCAGACTTTTATTATAGTACAAAATAATGTGTACACAAAGAATATTTGAGGACTCTACAGATTACTGCATAGTTCCCCTAATTTTTAAAAGAATTCCTCAGAGAGCCTACTGATACATACAAAACTACCAGAACCCTCCCTGATTCAGTTGCTCTGGACCAGACAAATCGTGACTCCTCAAAGTGATTCTGATGATTAACTCAAGAGTGGGAACGAGAAACACTGAGCTAGTATGGTAGTTCTCAAATTGACACATATTAGAATTACCTGGGAAGCTTCTAAAAATCTTAAAAGTCCAAGCTACAGCCCAGACCAATGAAAAGTCCATCAGTACTTTTTTTTTTCCTTACAGCTCTCCAAAGAAAGCTGAGAACCACTTGGGAACTCTTGCAGACCTTGAAAATACCTTGCAGAATCCCCTTATCAATTAAAAAACCAGGACTGCTCAAGTTTTAAAAAACCAAGTAGTAGTAGCAAGTTGGAACTAGAACCATTTTTCCTCATTCCTAACTCATTTTTTTCCATGTGGTCATTTCTCTTCCATGTGGATTAACCATAAAGTGTGAAAAAAGGTAAACCTTTTTTTCTGCCTCACATTAATACTGCCACTTAACAAGAGGATGAATCAAAAATAAGCTGATCTTTTTATTTCAGAAATAGGTAGAAAATATTCTGACTTAATATAAAATTGACTAAACATCATTACTACTTTATCTAAAGTTCTTGTTCCTAAGCTATTAATCTATTTTACAAACAATTCTTTAAAAAAAAAGTTTTCTTTTTTTATCTCCAAATCAGTAATTTAAATATTTCTAACTCTTTTAGAGGCGGGCATCAGTCTCTTACAATAAAATTATGTGAATACCTAAAATTGGTGACCTGCATTCTTCCTTACGTAGAATGCTGTTGCTCTGTGAATTAACAGGTAAGGACTGATTCTCTTCCTTCATACAGAAAGATGCAGTTTTAGGCTGCAGTGTCAAAACTCGTATTTGGTTTGTACACAGATATTCTGACTAGGAAACTTTTTGAGTTACTGGTTAACCCATTCCAATATCCTTATTTTAATAACATTTTAAAAAATCGTGAATAATGTGTCAACTACAATCTTATGTATCAGTAATACTTTAAGAGTGGGTTTTACTTCCTAAAAATTATGACTAGCTTTTTGGGGATCCACTTTTATTGTTTCAGTACTCAAGTTGTTGAAATTATTATTTTTATCCCTTTCGAGGTTGCTAGATACTTAAATACTCCAAACTTCATCAATGTTTGTAGTTTCTGCTTCTGGGTTTTTTTAAAAAAGTGTTTGGAATACTTTACCAAAAATAGGTCTTCGGATTACAAAAACATCAGACTTTGTTATAACCCCTAGTTACTAACCAACACCATAAAGCCTATTAAAAATTCGAGGTATATTCAATGGCTCATAACAAACGGATGCTTGTGGTGTGCAAAAAATATATACATTATATATATTATTACTGTATTATGATGTTAAAGATGTTTCGGTGAACCTGGAAGTGTTTCTTGAACGTTTTTTAATGCAGAGAAAGGTACACTATGTACTATATACCAAGACAAATATTTTTCTAAGTGACCTTAGATACAAACTGCACCTAACAGAAATTCAACTTAAAGACTCTTTAGTAACCCAGGAACTGCCTGCAATCCAGAATTTAAAACTTCAGTAATTCATACTCAGTCTAGACTAGAGTACAACCGATACTTTTAACTACTTTATAAACAGGCAATTTTTAAGGTTCTAGATGTTGAAATTAATATTCCAAATGAGAATGAAGTTATTAGTTTCCATCTAAGAGATTCCAATTCATTGCAACTCCACTTGTGCAGAACAGACCTACTCCATAGGATCTTCAAGGCTGTGCCCTTCAGAAGCAGACAGCCTGGCAAGTCTTCCAAGATGCCTCGGGATGGTCAAACTGCAGACCTGTTTGCGTGACTCAGAATTCTTTTAATGAATGAAAGCCTTCCCATTTTAATGATTAAACTCGATATGAACGGAGACATCTAACAAAACTTTACTGTGCTATCCACACTAATTAAAAAATATGCTTCAATGGAACCCCAAGTGTGCCTCTTAAGACACATCAAAAAATAAAAAATAAAAACCTCAGTTAAATGTTCAAGTGATAACACAGTATTTCCAGAATCTTCCTACATCAACTAAGCTGTGGCTTCCACTTTAGGAAAAAGTATCCTACACAAAGGTTTGCAATGCCTAAGTATTTTGTGTTAACATTCGTAACTTGAAACTTTCAATTTCAAACCCAAGGGCCATATAGCACATGGCCTTTTGGGGTTGCTTCAGTTGTTCCTAAAAAACCAAACATGTTTCTTTTTAGCAGTGTACTAGGGCAGCAGTCAACTACTAAAACACGAGTAACTAAAATCTTTGGCTGGGCATCTTTGAAAGCGAGCCCGTCCCCTCCACTAGGAGGGAGCGTCCCCTTTAAGCCCGGGGCTGGACCGCAGCCCGCAGCCAGGACGCCGAGAGCCGTCCCGGCGCAGACGCAGCCGGCCCGGGGGCGGGGGGCTCGCACGTGCCCGGCCGGGGGCGGGGCCGACGGGAAGCGACCCCGGCTCGGGGAGGCGGGCGCGGCCAGCCCGCCTCCCCCGCGGCCGCGATCCGGAGGTTTACATAAGGGTGCACGTCATGGAAGTGATGGAGCCACACAGAGACGTCCAAGTCATGCAGGAGGCGCCCGGCCCCGGCCCGCTCCCGCCGCCCCAGACCCCTCCTCTCATCCGACAGAAAGACAGACAAGAAGGGTTCCCGACCTGTCGTGCCCTGCATGTTCAGAGTCTGTCATGTTTGGTCAAGAACGGGGCGGGGCTGGAGGACAGGTCTGCGAGGCCGGCGGCGGTGGGGCGCGGGGAGGACCCCTGCACCGCCTGCGGGCACCTGCTCCCGGCCGCCGCCGAGAGGTGACGAAGTGGTAAAAACTCACGGTTACTAGTGAGCGACACAGACACAGACTTTCCAGTCTATTAACAACCACGCCAGAGAGATGGGGCTCTAACTGCAAACACTGGGCAACGGCCCCGCGCTGCCGGCGCTGCCGCTTTAGTCTCTATTCGCCGCCGGTGGCTGAGGCTTGGGAGCGAGCGGGCGGGCGGCGTGCAGCGACGCGGGGATTTGGACAGTGGCCGTAACGGTGATTTCTCTTCACCAACATGGCGGCAACCGAGACAGGCGACTCAGTAAAATGGCGCCTGCCGCAACACTTTGCCCGGGACTAAAGGGCAGAAGAGATTCCTCCGCGAGCCGCGGCCCTTGCTCAGCCCGCCGGGGCTGAGCGCGTTGAACATTGGAGGAGGCTGTCCGTCAATCACCTCAGGGGGCGGGTCTCCATCCTTTTCTGTGAGGCGGCGGAGGTGGCGGCCTGATGGCGGCCAGGTGGCGCCGTGGTAATCCATAAGAGGGGGAAGACGGCCCCCGGGACTCGACGCGGCTGGTCGTCGCCCCCGGGCTTAGCGGCTTTCGATGCGGGGGGCTCGTGAACCAGAGAAACAAAAGCCTTCCGCAGCCATTGGCGAGCGGGATAATAAAGAACACGCGGCTGTTGAGTCATCTTTTTAAAAAAACAAAAGCAAACCCTTCTGTTTCGTAAATGCGGAAATTTTAGGTTGGCGATTATCTCTGTATTGCGTAGTGCTCAGTGTTGCTTTTTTTTTTTTTTTTTTTAGGGAAAAGGACATCATTGCGTGCAGCTTTCTGATATTTTAGTACTAAATTTGCCGGTGCCATTATTACCCGATAAGAGAATATATAAGCGATTCAAATCATTTTGTAAAAACATTTTAATTGTTAGGCACCATGGAGTTGAACCCAACTCCTAGCAGCCCTTTATACAACAGAGGAAAAGACTGCTCCTGCATCATTGTTAGGCTTGAGCCCACTATTGTAGTCACTGTGGCCTTGGTATCTTTTTCCAAAGAATCGCCCTTCCTGATAATACGTCCAAAAGCGTGTGAGACAAGTCTTGCCATCCGTGCTTGGAAGGAGCACTCTGGTTTGAATAAGCATGTGAAACTGTAAGCATACAAGTAAAACAGCTGCATACAATTTATGCTTATTAATTTACATGGCCTTTAGAAATAATGTTCATGATAGTTTTTCTTTCTAAATAATGCATTACTCAGTTCTGAGGGAAAGTTCCTTACCTGTTACTAAAATAATTAATGGTCAGTCTCTTCCCAAATACCTCACTTTCTTTGTCTTTGCTAAAAAGCACATTGTAAATGTATAAATGTAGTACATGCAGAATAAATTGCAATGGGTAGATCAAAATTAAAAATTGTGAATATGTACATTAACAAAGAGAAAATAAACTGCATTTCTTGTTCGTTTCTTTGTAAGTTGAATGCAGCCATTGGCGGGACCTGTGCGCTGACAATTCTGCACTCTCCACGTTTCATAATTTTCTAGCGAACTTTCAAAAAGCAATTTATTTTGTCTGCAGGAACAATATTAGCGTTTGGAATTACACTAGGATCCCAGGAGTTTGTCTCAGATTGTAAATATGATCAGTAATGTCAGGAAACTAAAACAATTTTGAATCAGTATATATTCCAAGTCTTGAACTCACTATCGGGTTGCTGCCTCTTAAGACAACAGTTTTGTTTTGTTTTAGTACATGTATATGTCTTTTATAAAAATACAGAGGAACACAGTCTGTCTGGAAGAATGCATACATACATCACAGTTAACTATAAATCTGACCAAAAATAGATATGTAACTATTTTGCTTTACGTACTAAAGCAGTTGCCTTTAGTCCTAGTGAAAACACTAGACTGAAACTTCATGAGACATTAAAATGAGTTTTATTAAAAGAAAAAGACAAAATCATTCTGCAAAATGGGAGAAACACAGGCACTCTAGACGGTGCAGACCATGTGCTAGCTTTCAGGGAAAGCAGCGAAGTGTTTATCAAGCACAGTAACAAAGGCAAAATGGTTTCACATCAAGGGGAGGTACAGATGAAGGAAGAAAAATTTACAAGGGTCTGTCAAGTTACAAACTTCCATACCATCAATTTCTAGGCTAAAATCCATCCCTTATTTCCCAGTAGAAATTCACTAAGGCGATATTTCTAAACCAAGCTGTGTAAATTTTTTTTTTCTTTTCACTGTGATTAACTGAAAGTATACAATCCAAATCAGTTTTGCATGCCCACTTATCTGCAGCTCTTTCGGCTCTCTCTACCCAGTGACAGCCAAGTGCCATCGACAACACACTCTTATTTCACTCCGTGTTCTAGTATCCTCTTAACAAGCATCTGTCCCTTCCGTCTTCTCTCCCATCTAGAAAGTGACCCGTAGGATAGCCTCCTATTAATGTATAGAACCATAAATTACACACACCATATGGTCACACTGCGGCCCTGAGTCCAGTCCATTCTTGTCTGAAGAGTTGGTCTCAGTGCTGGTTTCCCGACTGGGGAAGCAGCAGGTCTAGGGGCCATGTTCCCAGGAGATTCTCCAGGCTGTTGGACCATCAGTTCTGGTCTTTTAGCAGAGTTCTTGGGCTGCACATCTGTTTTTCTCGAGTTGTCCCAGGTACTCTACCTTGTGTCCACCATCACGGCTGCCTTTGGTGGTAGCCAGGCACCATCTGGTTCTGGTCTCGTGCTGACACAGTCATCGGTCATTCTGTCTCCTGGGCTCTTTTTCCCTCTGTCTTTGTTGTTCTTGGTCATCATCTGTTCTAGATGAGCTGGGACCATTTGGTGTACCTTAGATGGAAGCTGCAAGCCTTGTAAATATTCCTGAAGGGAGGTTTGGTGATTGATTGAAAGCTGCATAAATATTCTTGATGTGAAGTTTAGCGATTGATTGAAAGCTGCTGTTAACCTAAGTTAGAGTCCTTGAAATGTAAAAGTCAACAATTTGGTTAAGAAAATGAGCTCAACCCTAATTCAAAGCTTTTTGAAATGTAAATACTGCTCCTCTGTGGGGCAGTGAGTTAGGGCCCAGCATTTACTGAAGGCAGTTAGGATAACAAGATTATTTACATAAGCTAAGGCCTGTCACTACACTCCATGGTCACAAGCAATTAAAACTTGCACAAGAAGCCACTTTGTCTTTTGCAAAAGGCAGAGGCAGGCTTCAAACCTAGTTGCTGCTTAATTTATAATAGAATTTCAGTTTAGGTCTGGGAATAACCATTTCAATCAAGCTGAGCTGCCCCAGTTTTTAAGTTTATTAACTTAAGTTTAAGTTGATTGATTATTCACCTTGGAGTCCATCCCAGCTCATTGTGACTCCACTCGTGTCAGAATAGAACTGTGCTTCATATGCTTTTCAGAAACAGACCACCAGACCTTCCTTTCGGGGTGCCTCTGGGTGGACTGAAATCTCCCATCTTTCAGTGACAGCTGAGCACATTCGTCACCACCCAGGGGCTCCAGTGTAGGTCTTTAGTGTAACTAACTTAGGTCTCTAGGTATTGCAAATGTTTGCACTCAGTTATTAACCCAAAGGTTAATGGGTGGAATCCTCCTAGTGGCTGGAAGGAAGGAAGAACTGCCAATTTGCTTCCATAACAATGAGAGTCAAGAAACCCTGGTGGAGCAGTTCTACTCCGTTAGCACTTGGAGTTGCCATCGAGTGAAACTGACTTGATGGCAGGGGGTTATTGTTATTGGTAGTTAATTTGCAAAGCCAGTTTCTTTTAAGTTTCAAGGGCATCTGAGATAAGCGGTTGCTATTCTCATTTCTGTGGTTCTTGTATTCCTATTCTCCCATCCCTGTTATCTGGAGATTTCTGAATCTCTCAGACCTTGCTTAAGATTTTTATTTTATCCTGACGTGGAACAACATAATTCTTCTTATATGAAAGCTTCCTCTTCTAGCCCTTGGTATGCACTACAAGTGCTTGGTTGTTACAATGCGGCATCGAGACCAAGGTCTCTTTCCTTAATTAACAGAAAGGGAGATTTGGTGAACATATGAAGAAGATGATCAGTATTTTATTTTGACAAACAAGGGTGTTTAAAACACCTCACCATCTACTCTCATGGTGATTTAACAAAAGAATTGCATTTTAAAACCAAGAAAGGATACATTTAAAGTCAATTCCTTTAAATATGTTTAGCTTTAAGAAAAATGCTAAACATATTTAAAGGAATTGGCTTAAGAAAAATGCATTTAATTGCCCTTCTTTTCCTCATTTTTCCCTAGACCAGTAAGAATAAACCCTGGCATACCAAGGTTTCCAATACTGGCAAAAATTTCAGTGTCCCAGTGTGGCAGAGAAGCAGCAGACCACTAGACATTCAAGGTGACCAATCAGATTTCTGTTGAAAGGACCTCCTAGGTGATCCTCAAAGAAGGGGATTAGGGAACCCTTACCCAGCACGCGCTGCTTAAATACTCTGGGGGTCAGTTCTACCCTGGCCCCTAGGGTTGCCATGAGTCGAATCCAACTTGACGGCACTTGGCGTGGCTTGGCTACCCCACCTTCCTGGTAGCCTCTTAAAATCATGCCAGGCTGTGGCTAGGGGAAAGGAGCCTCAGTGTCAATTGTGCTTTCTACCCTGGTGGCATGGTGTCTAAGTGCTACATCTGGTAACCAAAAGGATAGCAGTTCTAATCTGCCAGGCTTTCCTTGGAAGCTCTATGGAGCATTTCTACTCTGTCCTATAGGGTCGCTATGGTTTTGGGGTTTTGTAAAGATAGGAGCCTACAGTACTGTATACTGTTACATCCTCCACTTAAGCTATCACTTATCTATTGTCTAGCTAGTGTTTCCTCCCCTCCCTCAAAACCATCAAAGATTGTTTCTTTCCATGTGTAAAACTTATCACGAGTTTTTATACTAATGGTCTTATGTAATATTTGTCCTTCGAATATTGACTTATTTCACTCAACATGATGGCCTCCATATCATGAGACACTTTGCAGATTTTTCATTGTTCTTTATCGTTGGGTAGTATTCCTTCGTATGTACTGTATGCAGTCTGACAATTAAGTTTGCATACTCATCCCAGAAAAAAAAAAATGCTCCCTACCTCATTGCTGAATATCACTACACTCACTTTTGAAGTACTGTCCTTGGAAAGGTATTCACAGACACCAGCATCTAGGCCATCTTTCAAAGCAATTTTGAAACTCTTTTCCTGGAATGACCATCAGAGATGTTGTCATTGTACCCTTGATGTCCTGAATGTCAAATGTCTTCCTTTCAATATTTCCTTTATCTTCGAGTCTTTAAAGTCACTGGGGACCAGATCAAGTGAGTAGGGAAGGTGTTCCAATGCAGTTATTTGTTTACTGGCTAAAAACTCCCACAGGCAGTTCCATCTCAGCTGGTGCACTGTCAGAATGCGACAGCCATGAGCTGTTGGCTAAAAGTCCAGGTCATTTTCATATAACTTTTTCACACAGCCTTTTTTAGCACTTCCAAATGGTAAATTTGGTTAACTATTATTTCAGTTGGTACAAATTCGTAAGAACAATCCCTCTGACATCAAAAAAGGTTAGCAACATTGTTTTGACTCTTGATTTCGACTGATGGAACTTTTTGGTCACAGAGAATTGGCTGACTTCCACCGTGCACTTTGATGCTTTGTTTCAGGGTCATACTGGTACACCCGTGTTTCATCACCAGTAATAGCATGGCCCAGAACATCGTCCCGCCTCTCCAAAGGGTCTTGGCAAACTTCATTTCTCCTTTGCTTTTGTTCATCAGTGAGCTCCTTCAGGACCATTTTTGCACACACCTTTCTCACGCCAAGATTTTCAGTTAAGATTTTCTTTTTCAATGTTTATTTGGTCTGCTATGCTTCTCACAGTCAACCAATGATTCTGACACACAATTTGATGAATTTTTGCAGTGTTTACATCAGTTGTGCTCATTACTGGCCACCCAGACCTGTCTTCATCAGTGACGCTTTCCCTCCCCTCAGAAAAATGTTTAATTCGTTTATACACTGCCATTTTCTTCATGGCATTATCCCCATAAACTTTACATGTCCCTGATTTCACTTGCACTCTTGGACAGTTTAACAAGAAATTTAATGTCTGTTCATTGCTCTAATTCAAGCTCTGACATTCTCGAGAAGTCACACAAAAACACACAACAGTAATGAATGCCACTCAGCAAGACACTGCCATGTGTCGAAATGAAAATAGCTGTGAGACACTGATATACCCAACTTATGAAATCTTAGAGTTATTTGTACAGTGCTGCCAACATAAGCACACAGTGGCAGGTTTGCAAACTTGTCAGACCTCATAACTTTGTTTATTCATTCATCTGTTTATGAACACTTAGATTGTTTCCATCTTTTTGATAGTGTGAATAATGCTGCAATGAACATAGATGTGCATACATTTATTTGTGTGATGGCTCTTATTTCTGTAGGATAGATTCCTAGGAGTAGGATTGCTAGATCGTATGGTATTCCTATTTCTAGTGTTTTAAAGGAAACAGTTTTCAATATAGTTATACCATATTACATTCCCACCAGCAATATGTAAGAGTTCCAGTCTCCCTATGGCATCCTCAAGATTTGTTATTCCGTCTCTCTCTCTTTGTATGTGTGTTTGATTCATGCCAGTAATGTCAGAATGAGATAGCATCTCAATGTTGTTTTGATTCCTGTTTCTCTAATGGCTAGTGATCTCAAGTATTCCCTTGTATGTTTGTCTGATAGTTGCTTTAACACCTTCTTTGGTGAATTATCCTTTGCCCATTTTTAATTTGATTGTGTTTTTGTTGTACAGGTGTTGGATATTCCTGTAGATTTTAGAGATTAGACTTTTGTCAGATTTTTCATAGTCAATTTTTCCCCCCTCCATCTGTAAGTTCTCTTTTTACGCTTTTGGTGAAGTCTTTTTTTTTTTTTAATGTTTTTTTATTATGATTGAATGAAAATGTACATTCCCATATAAATTTGCATGCCCACCTATATGCAGCTCCCACTGCTCTCCCTGCCTGGTGACAGCACACTCTTCCTCTCTGTTCCATACATGTCTTATCCTCCCAACAATCTCCTATCCCCTCCTCTCCTTGTTGAAGTGTTTTGATGAGCAAAAGTGTTTAATTTTTGAAGATTTCAGTTATCTAGATTATCCTCTAGTGTTTGTGTATCGTTAGTTATGGTTTGTCTAGTGTTGACTGTTTTTCATCTATGATCTTTATAAATTTTGGTTTTATATTTAGGTTTTTGATCCATTTTGAATTAGCCTTGTATATGGTGTGAGGTATGGTCCTGTTTCATTTTCCTGCAGATGGACATCCAGTTTTGCCAGCACCATTTGTTTAAAAAAATCAATTGTCTTCTCTTTTAAAGGACTCTGGACCTTTGTTGTAGGCAGGTGACCATAGGTGGATGGAGTTACATCTGAGTTCTTGGTTCTATTCTGTTGATCAGTGGGTCTGTTGTACCACCACCAGTCTATTTTGTCCACCTTAGTTGTATAGTAGTTTCTAAGATAAGATAATGCAAGTCCTCCTACTTTATTTTTTTTCTTCAGTAGTGCCATTTTGGGGCTTCTTTCTTCTCTGTATAAAGTTAATCATTAGTTTTTCCATCTCTTTAAAGAATGCTGTTGGTATTTGGTTCAGGATTGTATTTGTAGATTACTTTGGGTAGAACTGATGTTTTCACAATACAGATTCTACTTATCCATGAGCATGATATGTTTTTCCAACTCTGTAGGTCTCTTGGTTTCTTGCAGTAGTGTTTTGTGTTTTTCTTATATAGATCTTTTACATCCTTGGTTAGGTTTATTCTTAAATATTTTTTTTATGGGATATTACATATGGTATTGCTTTCCTGATTTCCTTTTTGTCATTTTCTTTATTGATGTATAAGAATCCCAGTAATTTTTGTATGTTTATTCTGTGTGCTGCTATTCTGAAACTTTTTATTAATTCTGTTAGTTTTCTTGTGGAGTCCTTTAAGTCCTCTATGTAAAGTATAATATCATCTGCAAATAAGGACAGTTTTACCTCTTTTTTAAAAAAATCAGTTTGAATGTCCTTTCTTTCTTTGTCCTGTTGCTCTAGCTAGGACTTGCCGCATATGTTAATTAGGAATGGTGATAAAGAGCATCCTTGTCTTGTTCCTGTACTTAGGGGGAATATTTTCAGCCTCTGTCCATTAAGAATGATGTTGGGTGTTGGTTTTGTATAAAACAAAAAACCAAACCCATTGACACTGAGTCAATTCCAACTCATAGCAATCCTATAGGACAGAGTAGAACTGCCCTATTGAGTTTCCAAGGAGTGCCTGATGGATTTGAACTGCCAACCTTTCGGTTAGTAGCCACAGCACTTGACCACTACATCACTAGAGCTATAAATGACCTTTGTTGTGGTGTAAAATTTCTCTTCTATTCCTATTTTATTGACACTTACTTTTTAACCAGGAATGGGTGTTGGACTTTATTGAATTCCTTTTCTGCATTGATTGAGATAATCATACGATTCTTTTGTTTTATTTATGTGGCGGATTATGTTGGTTGATTTTCTAATGTTTAAACATCCTTGTATATCTAGTATGGATCTCACTTGGTTGTGGTGTAATTTTTGTTGTTTTGTTTTTTATATATGATTTTTAATTCAATCGGTTAGAACTTTGTTGAAAAATTGTCTATCTGTGGTCATGAGATATTTGTCTGTAACTGTCTTTTTTGTGGTGTCTTTGCCTAGTTCTGGTATGAGAGTTATGCTGGCTTCATAGAATGATCTGGAAGTCTCTTGTCCTCTTCTGTGTTCTGAAACAGTATGAGTAGTACTGACATAACCACTTCTCTGAAAGTTTGGCAGAATTCTCCACTGAAGTTATCTGAGCCAGGGCTTTGCTGGAAATTTTATTATTATTATTACTACTCTTTTAATATCTTCTCTTGGAATGCATCTGTTCAGATTTTCTACCTCAGTTTGTGTTAGTTTAGATTCCTCTAGGTTTTCAAATTTGTCCAAGTATACTACTGTGTTATGATCTGTTTTATTTCATCTAAGTCTCTTATAAAGTTCCTCATTTCATTTCTTATTTGGATTATTTGTGTCATCTTTTGTTTATTTGGGAAACCCTGGTGGAGTAGTAGATTACGTGCTACATCTGCTAACCAAAAGGTCAGCAGTTCAAATCCACCAAGCACTCCTTGGAAACTCTATGGGGCAGGTCTATTCTGACCTCTAGGGTCGCTATGAGTTGGACCCAACTCAGCAGCAATGGGTTTGATTTTTTGTTTCCTTTGTCAGTTTGGCAAACGGTTTGTCAATTTTGTTGATCCTTTCAAAGAATCAACTTTTGATTATGTTCATTCCTTCTATTGTTTTTCTATTCTGTATTTCACTTATTTCTGCTTGGATCTTTATTATTTCCTTTCTTCTGGTGACTGTGGGCTTCTTTTTCTGTTCTCATTCTAATTGGTTGACTTTGTTTGCTCATGTTTCAACTTTGTCTCTCTCTCTCTTTTTTTTATTTGTATGTCTATTATAAATTGACTCCTGAGTACAGACATTCCTGTGTCTCACAGGTTTTGGTATAATGTGCTTTCATTCTCATTTGATTTTAGGACTATTTTATTCTATCTTTAGTTTCTTCTGTTATACAGTGATATTTATGCAAGGTGTCACTCAGTTTCTATGAATTTGGTCTTTTTTGTTGCTGTTCCTATTATTAATTTCTATTTTTATGGTATCATGATCAGAGAAGATGCTTTGTATTATATCACTGTTTAGGATTTTGTAGAGAGTAGCTTTGTGGCATAACAGTCAGCCTATCCCAAGAACACTCCATGTATACTTTGGATGTGTACAAAGAATGTGTACTTTGCTGCTGTTGAATATAATATTCTGCATATGTGTATGAGGTTAAAATTGGTTGATTGTGGTCTTCAGATCTTCTGTGTCTTTGTTAAGTTTCTTTCTAGATATTCTGTCCTTTACTGAGAGTGATACATTGTAGTCTCCTGCTCTTGTTGTGGAACTGCCAGTTTCTCTTCTCAGTGCTGTTAGAGTTTGTTTTATTTATTTTGGAGCCTTGTGATTGAGTGTGCAGATATTTATTATGGTTATGTCTTCATGGTGGATTATCCCTTTAATCATTATATAGTGCCCTTCTTTGTCTTTTATGGTGGATTTTGTTTTAAAGTCTATCTTATCTGATATTAGTATTGCTACTTGTGCGGTTTTCTTGATATATTTCTTCCACCCTTTGACTTTAATGTATTTTTGCCTTTGTGTCTAAGATATGTCTCTTGTAGACAGCATATTGATGAATTCCATATTTTTAAATACACACTGTCACTTTGTCTCTTCACAGGTCCACTTAAACCATTTATGTTCAGTGTGATTACTGATAGGTGTGAATTTATTGGAGTCATTTTGGTGTGTGTGTCTGTGTGTGTCTGTGTGTGTGTGTGTCTTGCTGATGTTTTCTTTAGTCCTATTACTTTCCTGTGCTGGATTCCTTTTATTTGGTAATTTCTTTCTTTCTTTCTTTCGTTTGTGTAGATTTTGTATGTACTGAGACTTTATGTTTTTCTTCTTTATTTTGGTGAGTAGATTTTTTTACTTTCTGTATGGTTACTTTGAAATTTACACCTATCTTCTTATTTTTAAACCAGTCTTGTATTACTCGATATCATCTTGACTGCCTCTCCATGTAAAATTCCTGTACCGACACCCTTTATTTCCTCTTTAACTATTCTGACATTATTGTCATTTACTGATTGATTTCTGGTTTTATGTTTAAATTTTGCAGTTTTGCTTGACCCTTTAGAATTCATTATATAGGTTGAATCTGGAGATAGTATCTTGTATCTTAGATTCAGGTTGTTGTCTCATGTTTATTCTCTAACTAAAGGATGCCCTTTAATAATTCTTGTAAGTTTGGTTTGCCTTTTATGTCTTCACTTAATTTCTGTTATCTAGAAATGTTCTAATTTTGCCATCATAGCTCTGACAATTAAGTTCGTGAACTCATCCTAGAAAAAGTGCTACATACCTTGTTTCTGAATATCACTACAGTCACCGTGGAAGCACTACTCTTGAGAAGCTGTGCACTGATGCCAGAGCCTAGTCCACCCTTCAAAGAAGTTTGGGAACTCTTTTTCTGGAATAGCTTCAGAGCTGTCATCATATTACCCTTGATGTCCTGAATGTCATCAAAATGTTTTCCTTTCAGTATTTCCTTTACCTTTGGGTAAAGAAAAAAGTTATTGGGTGCCAGATCAGGTGAGTGGAGAGGGTGTTCCAATACAGTTATTTGTTGACTGGCTAAAAACTCCCTCACAGACAGCTATACGGTTAAGTTCACGAACTTGCCACCACCTTCCTATCATGCACAATGGCCATTCCAGGGAGAGTTCCAAACTTGCTTTGAAAGGGGAACTAAGCACTAGTGTCAGTGCACAGCTTCCCAAGGGGAGTACCCTGAAGGTGACCATAGTGATATTCAGCAATAAAGTATGTAGCACTTAGGACAATTAAGTTCGTGGCCTTAATTGTCACACCTCATATTATTCTTTTTCAGGTCTTTTCTTTCAAGATTTTATATATATGCTATCCCATTGCCTGCTTGCCCACATAGTTTCTGCTGAATAATCAGTCTTATTATTTCTTCTGTGTATATGACTCTGTTTTTCTCAAACTGCTTTCAGGATTTTTCTTTGTGTTTGGTTTTAGCAAGTATGGTTACAATATACCTTGATGATTTTCTTGTCGAGTCTATCCTACGTGGGATTCATTGAGCTTCTTGGATTGTTGGCTTTTTGTCTTTCATGATCTTAGGTTAGTTTTCTGTCATTAGATCTTCAATGATCCTGTTTGTGTTTTCCATTTTCTTCCCCTGCTCTGAAACTCCCAATCATATGCAAATTCTTGCTTTTGATTGTATCCTACATTGTTCTGAAGTTTTCTTTAATTTGTCTTCAGTCTTGTGTCTGATTTTTCCTCAAATTTTTATCCAAGTATTTGTCTTCAATTTGACTGATCTTGTCTTTCATTGTTTCAAATTTGTCCCTAAAGCTTTCTATTGTACTGTCCATTTCTGAAATCTTGTTATCCTTTGGTTTTCTAATTGCTGTTTTTACATGATTTGTACTTGTTTATTGATTTTGACATTTTGTTCCTGTTATTTGCCTGAATTTTTCCATTGCTTTGTGTTTTCCATGATTTTGTCTATATTTTCCCTGCTTTTGTCTCTTTTTTGTCCTACATATTCCTTCATCTCTTGAATAACCTTAAATGCTGGAGTTTTGAATTCCCGGCAGATAGTTCCAGTGCCTTTTCTTTTACCCCAAGGGTACTTTCTGGAGGCAACCTCTCCTCTTTCTTAATGTGTTTTGATATTATCTGCTGTCTCCAGAATATTCAAGAAATATTTTCTTTTTCACTGACTGTAGATTTGATTGTTTTACCCTGCTTTTCTGTCTTATTTGGTTGTGTCTGTTCAGTAGGCTGGACATGTTTTGTTGCTTGCATGCCTGTGGGCGCAACACTTCTCAACACCTTGTCCAGGTGAGCAGGGCCAGTCATTCAGCTGTGGTGCAGCAGGGCAGGTCTAGCTGGGCGAGAGAGGTGGGGATTATTAATTTTCAGTACAAAATGGGGCCAACAGAGTGAGGTCAGGGAGCAATGCCTGATGGGGTCTAGGGAACCACACTGGTGCCACTTACAGGCATGGTTCTTGGTGTATGGTGCAGACATAGGCAGGAGGGAAAGGAAAGGATGTGATGTCCAAAATTCAAAGGGGTAAAAGAAGAGTAAGAAAAAAGATAAACAAAAGAAAAAAGCAACAGAAAAAAATGAAGGGAAAAAAGTAAATAAAATGGCAGTGCAGTAGAATTCTGCAGGTGTGGTTGGGGCAGACCTAGATGGACCATGTGCCAGTGGCTCTCTACCCAAGCGGTATGGCTAACCCTGTCAAAAAGGGGCGTAGGTGGCAGAAGAAAGGAAAGGAGAGAGTAGAAACCAACCAATCAACAGAAAAGAATGAATGCCAAGTAGCCAAGTGCCGTCGAGTCGGAAAAGAATGAATAAATAATAAAAGATAAAAACAACAACAAAATTTATATATATGGTGGTAAGAGAGCCAACCATTGGAGGCCAGGCTGAACTGGGGTGTTGGGCAGCTGAAGTCTCTCTCACCAGGTGGCATGGTACAACCCATCAGTAAAGGTCAGAGGGGGCAAGGGTCTACTAGGAGGGAGAAGGAAAAGTGAGAAAGGGAAAGAAAAAATATTAAATTACAGCACTGATGGAGCTAGCCTGTGAGAGCACAGCAGAGCTGGGGAGGCTGTTTGCTAGTACTTCCCACTAAGGGGGCTAGCTAAATGGAAGAAAGGAAGGAAGGAAAGAGGAGAGAGAGAAGAAACAATAACCAAAAGAAAGAATGAGTGAAAACAAAAACAAACAATAAATAAACCAAGTGGCACTGACAGAGCGGACAGTGATGCTGGCACAGATCCTGGAGAAGGGATAGATGTGGTGCCCAGGGCTAGGTGGGCAGCAGAAAGGAAACAAAGGAAAGGAGACAGAGAGAAGAAATAGAAAGAAAGAAAAAGAACAAAGCAAACAAATGAAAAAAATCACAGCCTGCAAGAAGAGAAGGGGATGGCATCAGTGCTAGCTGGGCAGGACAAAGGAAAAAAGGGAGAGAGAACAGCACCAAAAAAGGTGAAAAAACAAAAGTGGCACTGAAGAGGCCCGCCAATGGGAGTCAGGCAGATGTGGGCAGCAGGGAGCTAGTGTCTCTCTGACTGAGTGACCACGGCCCATTAGAAAGCACTGGAGGCTTCGTACTGGAAAAGCAGACAATGAGAAAGCATGTATCCCTGGTTACCAGGTGCTCTGTCTTCCGTTGAGAGCTCCATGAAGTTGTCTTCCTTTACTCTTTATCCACAGTTCTTGGTGGCTGACATCTAAAACAGTGAATATCTCTGGCCAAGTGACCATGGCCTGTTGGGAAGTGGGAGAGGCTTTATACAGTGAGGAAGGGTGGGAAGACGAAAAGTGTATATGCTGGGTACTGGGTGCTCTGTCTTCTGTCAGGAGCTCTGTGAAGTTGCCTTCCCATATTCCCTGTCTATCTTCCTTGGTGACTACAGCCCAAAGAAGTGAAACCCTGTTGTATTAGCTAGTAGAGGGACTTCTACTCCACAGATATTCTTTGTCAGTTTTGTATTCCATTCAGTGCTTAATATAGTTATTTATTCCTTCATTTGATGCTTAGGATTCCAGGATTAACATCTGTATCTGTTTTAGTTTTTCTGATCTTTGTGACAAGGGGGCAGCATGGTGTTTCCGTCTATAGTGCCATGTTGGCTCTACCTTCTATTTTTTCAGCTTTTCTTTTTTATTGTGATTGAGTGCAAGTGTACAGTCCAATTTAAATTTTCATGTCTGCATATCTGCAACTCCTTCTGCTCTCCTTGTCTGGTGACAGCACACTCTTCCTTTCTGTTCTATGCATGTCATATCCTATTAACAATCTCCTGTCCCCTCCTCTCCACCCTCTCCACTCCCCTCTAATAAGAGGCCAGTAGGACAACATCCTATAGATGCATAGAACCCTAAACTGCACCCACTATATGGTCACTCTGTGTCCCCAAGTTCAATCCATTCCTCCAAAGAGTTGACCTCAGTAATGATTATGATCAGGGGCAGCATCAGGTATAGGGACATGCTCCCAGGGGAACTCCCAGGCCTTTGGATCATCAATTATGGTCTTTTAGTGGAGTTCTTAGGGTGCACCCCTTTTTTTCTCATGTTGCCCCTGAGACTTGACCTTGTTAGCCCAATCACAGCTGTGATTGCTGCTGGATGGGTACCATCTGGTTCATCTGGTCACATGTTGATACAGTCACCCATTCATCTGGGTCCCTTCTGTCTTCTGGGCTCTTTTTCCCTCATGTCATTGTTGTCCTTGGTGATCATCTGTTCCAGTTGAGTTGGGACCATTTGGTTTATCTCAGATGGCAGCTTACTAGCTTTTAAGACCCCAGATGTCACTCACCAATATAGGGTGAGTTAGCAATAGGCTAGTTATGCCAATTAACCTCGATGTCCCCTGAGAGCATGGTCCCTGGACTCCTGCCCCTGCTACTCTATCTTTGCAATATTGGATTAAGATTGGAAGAGTTTTCAGATTATGTTGAAGTCTAATTAAATTGATCGGCTTCTTGATAGTTTCTTTTGAAGCACAAAATCTTGGCTGCCTAGGAGCACTGGTTGCACAATGGTTAAGCCCTTGGCTGCTAATTGAAAGACTGGTGTTCAAACTGACCAGCTGCTCCACAGAAGAAAGATGTGGCAGCTGCATCTGTAAAGCTTACAACCTTGAGAACCTTATGAGGTGGTTCTACTCTGTCCTATAGGGTCACTATGAGTGACAATCAACTTGACATTAAGAGCTTTTTCCACGGTTTGTCCAAGGTCAGAAAGTAGGTTTTTGTCTGTAGGTTTATTGAGTTTTAATTGTTTATCATGGAAGGCTTTGTTATGTGTAGTCCATCATGGCTGGTGACAGGTGTCAAGTACATTTATGTTCAATATAATTATTTCACATACAGGATTAACTCTATCATCCTAATTTTTTCCTTTTCATTTGTTCTATCTTTTCCCCTCCTTTTAATATTTTTTTGGAATGACTGCCTTCTTACCATTCTCCTTTTTTATTTTGCTGGCTGGAAATTATATTTTGTTTCTATTCTTTTAGTGGTTAATTGGAAATTGTAAAATTTAAGCTTATCAAACGGAATATTAATTTGTATTTTGACAGTCATCCCAGACCATACAAAAATTCTTAAAACAAGTGCTGTTATCCCCTAGTAATCCCAAAACCCACTGCCATTGAGTCAATTCCAATTCATAGTGACCCATCAGACAGACTAGAACTGTGCCACAGAGTTTTGAAGAGTGCCTGGTGGACTGAACTGCTGACCTTTTGATTAGCAGCTGTAGCACTTAACCACTACACCACCAGGGTTTCCCTATCCCCTAATAGTGTATTTTAACTGTATTTATCATTTTAGAAAAGTTTTAAAAACTACTATTAAATTATTCTGTCTTATTTCCTTAGATTTCTTCTTTAGGTACTTCTTTTATAAATATATTTGACATTTTTACTTTTTTGCTTTTTTCTTCCATCTGTCATATGATTCTCATACAGTATCTATCTTTCCCCATTTGTGCACATTCCTCTGTGTCTAATCTGCTCCTTTTATAACTTGGAAGAAATCAGGTTTAGGATCCACCCTGCATCGGCAGCCCTTGGCTTGGCTTGGCTGCATTTTTATGACCTCAACTAACTGATTACATTACATAAGATTGCACTATGTAAGGTGATTACATTACACTGCTGATCAAGGTTCAATCTGACAAGTGGATAGATATAGGAATAGATACATAAAGGACGTAATTTTATACAATTGGCAGTACTGTTTAAAACAGTATATACAGCTCTTTGTCTGAGGCTGGAGCTTAAGATTTACAGGGAAAAGATTTGGGAAGAGAAGCTGCATGTAAATTTGGGGACAGTGAGTAAATATTGGAATCCGAGAGGATGAACTGTAATGTGTATTATTAGTCTCTCACTGCCTCCAAATATAATTATGTTGTATTGTGCAGGAGAATCTTGTGCCCTTTTTAATGAAGCTAAACACATACCTGACATAGAATTTGGAGAAGCAGAAGATCTGGGGAAAGGTGTAGCAGCTATAGGCCTGATTGACCTCTTGCCAATAACATGAACTAGCAGATGAGTGACAATACCCTTAAATGTCAACAGCATCTGCTGCTCCTTTATTGATTTACGTATAAAAATAGTGTAGCTGGTACTTCACTTCCACCTTCAAAGTTTGGTGCAGGATCTCACCTATGGCTCACTCTAACTGGAAACATGCAAGGATGGGAATTCTGGGAAACATAGTTTAAGCTAGCTAAGGTGACACTTTATAAAGCCACTTTATCAGTTTGGCACCTGTACATTCCTTTTTAAGCTGTACTTCCAGAAAAGGCAACTGCAAAGTTGCAAAGTCATATATCTACTGGATATGATGCAGTTATCCCATGTTCAGCTAAAACATGCTGATCATTTCCTCCCCAAGGGATAAAAACCACCTTTTCCATCTATGAGTTATGTTTGTCCTTCTTCGAGCTCTGTCACATTGCTCTTTTTATATTTAGTTACTTAAATAATGAAATATTATGTTAACTACTACCAACATGTTATGTTAGATGGTAAGAGGAGGAAAAAGAAAAAATACATATACACAAATGTGTACTTTCATTACATAGTCTTGGAAGAAGTGAAACCAGAGGGCTCTTTGGAAGCAACGATGGCAACACTACATCTTACGTACTTTGGACATGTTTTCAGGAGAGGATATCATCCTTGGTAAAGTACACGACAGTGGAAAAAACGAAGACCCTCAGTGAGATGGGTTGACACAGTGGTTGTAACAATGGGCTCAAGTTTAACAATGATTGTGAGCATGGTGCAGGGCCAGGCAGTGTTTTGTTCTGTTGTAAAGTAGGGTTACTATGAGTTAGAACTTACTCTATGGCTTGTAACAACAACAATATAGTATTTTCTGTATACTTAATACAATTCTGTTTTTCTCCCAAAATTCAGTAACGATCCTGTACAAAAGTAGGTGGTTGCGTATAATATAAAACAAGAGGAAAAAAACAGAACTTCCCTGTGGAATATTGCTAGCTTTGTAAAACTCACCTGTTTCGTCTGTGAGGTTCTTTAGAAACACTGGGTTTTCCGATGAACTCATTTTCATCAAAGAAAGACGATTCTACTTACTAGCCTAACCATTGCGATCCAATAGCATACCGTAGAACTGTATCCTATAGGGCTCCATAGGGTTTCCAAGGAGTGACTAGTGGATTCTAACTGCCTGTTTACTGGTTAACAACCGAGTTCTTAACCATTTAGCCACCAGGGCCCCTAAATTTAAAAATTCTATTTAATAGTTGAGAAAATAGCTAAGAAACTACTCAATGAGGGCGGCGCCTGCGCAGAACAGCAAGCGTGCGCAGACCCTGGGGAGCGGGACACCAGGGCGCGTGCGCGGGGCGGGGCGAAGGGTGTAGTGTGGCAACCGGGGGCGGGGCTTGTGGCGCTTAGCGCCGCGCGGGAGCCAGTGTCTTCATTCGCTGTTGGTTTCTCGGCGGTGGCGTTTCTGCATCTCGCTGCTTTTGGCTGGTGAGAGGGATACCCCTGCCGGCTGATGGATTTCGAGAATCTTTTCTCCAAACCACCCAACCCGGCCCTCGGCAAAAAGACAGCCCCGGCCTCCGAAGAAAGGTGAGTCTGTGCTTTCATCCTTTGACCTCGGGGGCCGGAGCCGGGTTTCTCCCCGCTTTATCCGAGGCTGGCTGTGGCCGCGCCGCCGAATCTTGCGGGAGCGCGTGGGGCGAGCGCTCGGGAGCGGACCGAGTGGTCGTTTGAGTAGAGAGGAAAGCCGGAGGAGGGGGTGGGGTGGGTGACCCAGTTTGTGGGCTTCTGTGGTTATAGGTTCTGAGAGCCTGGGCGACGGGAGGGATGGGTCCAGGGAGTCATTCTTGTGGGGCGAGGGAGTCTCCCGGGTGTTCTGTCTCCGTGCACGTGCCCCTGGGTGGTATTGTCTGCTGTCTGCCGGCCTGGTTGCCTATTTCTGCTGGACCACACGTCCCTAGAGGATGGAGCTTTTCAGTGACACTTAGTAGGCTTTCCCTGACAGCAAAAACCAAAACATAAATTCATAAAATGGTGTACCGTCTCTCTTTGGTCCATGATTTATTTGCAGCACAAAATTGTAACGATAATAGAGCATCAAACTCTTTTAGATTTAATGTTGGAGCTCTGGTGGCACAGTGGTTAGGATCTCGGCTGCAAACCCAAAGGTTGGCTGGTCAAATCCACCAGACGCTCCTTGTCCTGTAGGTTTGCTTTGAGTCAGAATCGACTCTATGGGAAAGGGTTTAGGCTTCGGTTGGAAAAGGAAGCTGGGCAAAGGGCACCAATTTGTTGATTTCATTCTTGGAGACGTGTGTAGTATAGTTTGTACCTAGATAGTCATTGCTTTTTTCTTTAGTTGAAACTGCACAACGGAGTAAAAAACATCTTTTCTGTGTTCCCACATTTCCCTAACTCAAAACTTTGATGCGCATCCTTTGGTACCTTAAGTTCCTTCATCCTGATACAGCTGTGATTCTGCACCTCCTACCTGTCAGTATCACTTAAATCCATTCATTCTCTCTGAAATACTTGAATTGTCTGAAGTTACTAATTCAAGATACCACCAAGAACTTTGCTATATGCTTTGTATAAAACCTATCATGTAATCCTTACAACCACTTCAAAGAAAAGAAACTGCCCTCGTTTTGCAGATGAGAACACTTAGATTAAATATGGTAACAATATGGCACAGTGTAAGTGGTAAAGCTAAGATTAAATTGCCCCTTCCGATGCCAGGGACTGATTTTATCACTACTGTAATACAAAATGACCTGAATGGAATAAGACCTATAAATAGGGGACAAGAATAGTAATTACGTGCTAATAATGTGATCATTCATTTAGGAAAGCAAGAGGAACCAATTGATAAAGTATTACAATGCATAGGAGAATTCAGCAAGGTGAAGAAGCATCATAGAAAGCACATGTTTTCTTGTTACATGCCATCGAGTCAGCTCTGACTCCTAGTGACCCTGTATACAGCACAAGAAACACTGCTGGGTCCTGTGCCACCCTCTTAGTTGTTATACTTGAGCTCATTGTTGTGGCCACTGTCTGAGTCTATCTTGTTGACGGTCTTTATCTTTTTTCACTGGCCTTCTGCCAAGCACTGTGTCCTTCTCCAGGGACTGGCCTCTTCCGATACCATGTCCAAAGTATGTGTCTAAGGAGCGTTCTGGCTGTGTTTCCAAGACAGCTTGGTTTGTTCTTCTGGCAGCATATTCCCTACTGTTTTTATGCCAACTCTATGGCCTTGGCTGGCATTATTCAGATGGGTCAATTCTTCAGTCTTTATTTTTAGCATGCATGGGAGGCGATTGAGAATACTGTGCCTTGGGTCAGGTACACCTTAGTTCTCAAAGTGACTGCTTTGCTCTTGGTTTGCAGCGGATTTGTCCAGTGAATACATCGTTTGATTTCTTGACTGCAGCTCCATGGGCATTGATTGTGGATCCAAGTAAAGCGACAGCTTCAACAACTTCAGTGTTTTCTGTGGTGATTATTGGTCCAGTTGTGAGGATTTTTGTGTTGTTTATATTGAGGTGTGGTCCATGCTGAAGGCTATAGTCTGTCGTCTTCATCAATAGGTGTTCCAAGTCCTCTTTGCTTTCAAGCAAGGGTGTGTCATCTGCATATCACAGGTTGTGAGTCAGTCTTCCTGCAATGTTGATGTCAGGTTCTTCATACAGCCCAGCTTCTCAGCTTATTAGCTCAGGATACAGCTTGAACAAGCGTGGTAAAAGACTACAACCCTGAAGCATGCCTTTCCTGATTGTAAACCAGGTCTCGCTAACCTGACCTCCCTAATGATTTTACCAATTGACATGCCCACCAGCAATTTGCCTGTTTCCCCAAAATCTCAAGTAATAGATTGTGTGGTGAAACTTGGGCATTTTTTTTTTTTTTTTTGCCAAAATGATAGGTGACTGATGATTTTAAAGTATAGTGAACATCTGTGAACTGTCAGTTCATTGTTGACATCCTTTGCTCATTTTTTTCTCTTGGATTGTTGGTCTTTCTCTTTTAAATTTTAACATCTCTGTATATGTTAGTGTGATTACCTTCTTGTCTGCAAATATTTTCCCCCAGTTTCTCACTTGTCTTTTGCATATGGCATTATTACCACTGCAGAAAGGTTTTTGTTGTTGTTTCATGTAGTCAAATGAATCAGTCTTTTATGGTTATAGGTTTTCTTTTAGTGCATCTGTGTTGGTGATACTTCTCATTTATTGAATAAAAATGTATTGAGCACCTCCTACCCATCAGACATTATTCTGGGATGTGCGGATATAACAATAAGTGAACAAAAGAGAGATTTATGTTCATAAAATTTACATTGGAGGAGACAATGTAAATATATAAATATATATATAAGCATGCAGTACTTTAGGTGATGAGAAAAGGAAGGCAGAGTAGCTGGTGGGGTTGTAGGGACGGTGTGGATACCTTACAAGGATAGTGAAGGAAAGCCTCACCGATGAAGTAACATCCCAAGTAGGGATGCGAGTGGGGAGAGGGTGTTCATGGGAAGGTCCCAAGGTGGGGTGGGTGTGGTGTGATTGGATGGGGAGCACAGAGTGACCGGTGAGAGTGGAATAAGAGTAGTAGGACTTAAAATCTGAGAGGTAGTAGAGGATTTTGGCTTTTACCCTGAATGAGATGAGAGGCCATTGGAGGGTTTCAGCAGAAAGTGACATTTGACTGAGACTTTATTATGGCCACTCTGTATTGAGAGTAGGGCAAAAATAGCTTAGTTTCTGATCCAAGTATTAGTGGTAAGAAGTAGTCAGATATAGATGTGTTTTCAGGGTAGACCAAGCTAGATTTCCTCACAGATTGTACGGAAGATGGGAGAGAGGAGGCAAGGTTGACTTCAGAAATTTTGAACAGTGTCACTGGCAGGATAGAGTTGCCATTTCAGGCAGCAGAAGGATTAGATTTTGTAGAAAAGATCAAGAGTTGGTTTGGGGCATAATGTACATGGTAGATATCCAGATAGATAGGTCATGTAGGAAGTCAGCACTGTTTGGATTTCAGGGGAAGGGTCTGGGCTAAGGACATGAATTTTGAAATCGACTACCTACAGATGATATTTAGAGTCTTCAGGTAGAAGGACGTTGCCTAGAATGAATGTGTAGACAAGGAAGAGAAGAGGACTGACTTCTAGCATTGTAAAAATGAGGAACCAGCAAAAGAGACTGAGAAATAACAGCCAGGGAGGGAAGAAGAAAACCAGGAGACCTCAGTATTCCTGAACCCAGGAACACACCTTCTAGAGGAGAGGGTGACCAACTCTGTCCCATCCTGCTCAGAGGTTGGGTAGTAATGGGACTGAAAGCTGGGAACCTTGGCAGTGGAGGAGTGAGAGGGGACACCTACTTGGAGTGAGCACTGTGGTTTTACAGTGTTAACCTCTGGAGCCTGCTCCATATTTTGCCATCTGTGTGACACTGAACAAGTTACATAAGTTTTATTATCTGTTAAAAAAAAAAATGTGCAATGGGCATGGAGCAGTGCCTGATGCCTAGCAAGTTTTATGTGTTAGATGTTGTTATTGCTGTTGTGGTCAATCTTACGGTTCTTGCTCTGTCTCAGGAGAACTTGCTTATTACTGCATGTGATGAGTGATGACTGTGTTTTAGTCGTCTGGTACTGCTCTGACAGAAATACCACAAAATCGGCGGCCTTAGCAAAGGAAAGTTTGTTCTTACACAGTCCTTTGGGCTGCAAATCTGAATTCAGGTTGTCTGCACCAGAAGAAGACCTTTCCACCTTGTCAGCTCTGGAGGAGAGTCTTTGTGTTACATCAGTCTTTGTTCCGGGAGCATCTTGGCACAGGAACGTCAGGTCTGAAGCATGCACCCTTCTCCTTGTGCTGCTTTCTTGATGATGTGAGGGCCCTAACTCTCAGCTTGCTTCCCTTTCACCTCTTGTAGGATAAAAGGATAAAAGGTGGTGTGAGCCATGCTCCAGGGAACCTCGCATTACAGTGGAGCAGGGAGGGGGCTTTAGGAAAGGATTTTCACTCCCACCCTAATCCCTTTAATATTCAGCATAAGAAAATCACAGAATGGAGGACAGTCACAAAACACCAGGAATCATGGCCCAGCCAAAGGGGACACAGTTCAGTCCCTGACACACTGGAACGATTAAGTCTCACATGTATTTGATTTATTGGCACTTGCAGTGGTAGGTTCTGTGAAAGCCACATAACTTGATATGCCATCTGAGAGATGTCCCTCAGGAATTTGGACTGGGGATAGATCAGCGGTAAACTAATTAGATGAAACTGTGAAGCCTGAGTGGCTGTAACTTTGGAAAGCGTGAAGCCACTATTCACATTTTCCTGCTTCTCAGCAATTTGCAACACGTTCTTTTAAGGATTTAGACGTTTTGTAGCTTGCATGTGACCAGCTAACAAGCTGCTGTTAGTCCCGACTCCTGGCTGCCCCTTGTGTGTTCGGGTAGGGCTGTGCTCTTAGTGTTTTCAGCGGCTGCTGTTTGAGTGGTAGACTGCTAGGCCTTTCTTTCAGGAATCTCTAAGCAGCTGAGTGTGGTCTGGCATGTACCCACATCTTAATTCAGAACTTTTTCAAGGCTTTTATTCATTAGTTACTACTTGATGAGACGTTGTTTTCTTCAATCGTCTATCTCTATAGCGTCAACCATTTGGATTCATTTAAACATCTTATTGCCTTCTTCATCAAACCAAACCCACTGCTGTTGAGTCGATTCTGACTCATAGTGGCCTTAGAAGACAGAGTTTGTATGTTGCATCCTGCAGATTCAAACTGCCAAGCTTTTGGTTAGCGCTGGTGCACTTAACCACTAAGCCACCAGGCTTCCCCTTTGTTCACCGGTTCGTGTATTTCCTGTCTTTATCTGTCTTGGAGTCATTTTCACTTTTGCCAGAATATCCTCAAGGAATTATGTGAGATGTCTGCAGATTACAAACTTCTTGGTTTTTGAAAATCAAAAGAACAGCTTTTTTTTTTCTTCTTCCTCCTCACCTCAGAGCCTAGCCAAGCCCAGTGCCATCGAGTCGGTCATGAGGACACTCTTTATTCTATCTGGAATACTTTTTGCCCTTACCCTCCTTTTTTGTTTGCCAAGTCTTCTGAGGCTTTTAGGCCCTGAAAAGCTCTGGCCCCCAAGTCTGTGTTAAGTGTTCTTCATAGATGTACCTGTAGTTACCCCACCATATTGAAATGGTTTGTGCTCTTTTTTCCAAGCAGATAGAAAGCTCTCAGAGGGCTGCCACAGGATTTGTATTTTTCATTGCTGTGTCCTAGGATTTAAGGTAGAGAGGCTGGCATGTGGTGGCTGCTCAGTATTTGGTGAATCAATGGAATGATGGATGAATGAATGATATCAGTAGCTGTGGTACTTGAACTTCAAGATTATAGAACCTGGATTTTCAGATTTTCAGCTTACTTATGAATATATATTGACATTTATTGCTCATGATAATTTTGTACATTACTTTTCTGAAGTATTTGGGGTTGAATTTGGAATTTCTTTGAGGACAAGTTGAAGATAAGCTGGAGCAACGGCTGTTAACGCTGTGGTGTGAAACCTTTTTCTGGTTGGAAAAACTCCTTTCATGTTATTTGATGTTTTTGCAACAGAATCAATGATGAAACAGAGGACACAGAAGTTGAAGAAACACACGAGGAGAAAGTAAAACTGGAGTACAAGCAAATTCGCCCAAAAGTAAGACGAACTTGACATGTATTTAACATTTGAAAAAAACAGACAGGAATCCTGTTTGTTTCATTTCAGTCAACATTTGGGACTCAGTTGCTTATGTCAGGGAAACTTGCTTAGAGTTTTTTTTCATTTATCATTCAGAACCTGTTGTCATTGAACATAAACTATTTTTAGTGAATTGGCTTCTTTTATTTGGGTTTTTCCTTTTTCTGAAACAAATTTTAAACTTTCAAGAACTTCTTTACTGTCAAATAAGATGAAACATTTGAAGGGCTTACTGATTTATAGTTTAAAACCACTATCTGTTCTTTTCTTCCCTCTTTCTAAACTTTTTTTTTTCTTAATTTGTGAATTTTAACACATCTACAGAAGGATGGGGAAACTCTAGTGGCATAGTGGTTAAGTGCTATGGCTGCTAACTAAGAAGTCAACAGTTCAAATCCACCAGGCTCTCCTTGGAAACTCTGTGGGGCAGTTCTGCCCTGTCCTGTGGGGTCACTGTGAGTCAAGATTGACTCAATGGCAGTGGGTTGTTTTGGAGAGAAGAATGGGTGTGAATTGGCAATGAGAGGAGGCTTTAGTGTGATGCTGTTTTACTTAGCTTTGTGGGATGGGAGAGACAGCAGGTATGGCATCTTCATCTCATTGGGAGGCCTAGCAACTACCCACGTATACAGCTTCTTTGCCCCTTTGGGGCATTTAAGGTGGCTTTGGGTTGTGTGAATTAGTTGTCTTGTCACTGAGTAACTGCAACTTTGATTTCCTACACATTTTTTTTTACCTCGCCTGGTGATAGCACACCCATACTTTCTGTTCTACACATGTCATATCTTTTTAACAGTCCCCTGTCCGCTCCTCTCGATCCTCCTCTAGCAGAGTCCAGCAGGATGACATCCTGTAGATGCATAGCACCATAAAATGCACACATAATACGGTCACTCGATGTCCCTGAGTCCAGTCCTTTCCTGTCTGAAGAGTTGACCTCAGTAATAATTTATGAACAGGGCAGCATCAGGTCTAGGGGCCATGCTCCCGGGTGAATTCTCAGGCCTTCAGACCATGAGTTGCAGTCTTCTAGTGGAGTTCTTGGGGTACATCCCTTTTTTCTCATCCCACACATTTTTTTAACACTGTTTTCATCACGTAGGGCCCAGTCCTGTAGCCACCGTAAAGCTCCCGGTCTACGTATAACCCCAGCAGACAAGGCAGACAGAACATTCTGCAGTTCTGTTGTTGCCAGAGAAAAGTACTGGGAGAAGATGGGCACTCAGGTGTTTCCCCAACCGGCCTGCTGCAGCCTGGGTGCTGGACTCAGCAGTGCATACAACACAGACGTAGAGCGTCACGTAGAGCGTCACAGCTAACGGCAGAGGAGCCTGGTGAATGCCCGAGCAAGTCGCAAATGAGCGTTGCAGAGTCTGCGGGCTTCCTGTGCCTTCTTTCTCGGTCACTGCCCCTTCTTTCTCAGTCACTGCCCCTGTGTCCTCCTGCAGGGAAGCACAATCCCAATTTGCACGAATAATCACTTCCTTGCCTTTCTTTACAGTTTTACTACTTACATCGTTATCCTCAAGTATAGTTTTTTTTGCTTGTTTTAGAGAATAGTTTTTAAGATTCTTAACTATTGGGGTATATAGTTGTGTCTTCGTTTTCATAGCTTCACATTATCTCATCATCTGAATGTATCAAACTCTTTAGCTGATGGACATTCGATCTGTTTGTCATATTTAGTGACCATGAAGAATGCTGCTACCTTCATGTTATGTGTTGAATTACACCAAAAACCAAACCCACTGCCATCGAGTCGATTCTGACTCATCGTGCACTAAATCCTAACCTCTTTGCCTATGGCGCAGTAGCGAAGTGCTTGGCTGCTGACCAAAAGGTCAGCAGTTCAAACCCACTCGCTGCTCTGCTGGAGAAAGTTGTGGCCGTCTGCTTCCACAAAGACAACAGCCTCGGAAGCCCTGTGTGGCAGTTCTGTTCTGTCCTGTAGGGTCTTGGTGAGTCAGAATTAACGGTAGTGGACTTGGTTTAGGTTTTCTTTTTCTGCCTGTGGTTACAATCCCATTTGGGAATACACTGTTATGCTAACAAGGAAGGATTTGTATAGGCTGTATCTTGAGATAGTCCTTTTTGAGATACACCCACTGCCTTCAAGTCGATTCTGACTCATAGGAGTCTATAGCACAGAGTAGAACTGCTTGCTCCATGGAGTTTCCAAGTAGCATCTGACAGAATTGAACTGCTGACCTTCTGGTTAGCAGGTGGAGCAGTTAACCACTGCGCCACCAGGATTTCCTTTAGAGATATAGAACAGATTCGGCAAGTGTGCGGATTGAGGAAGCAAAGAGACACCAAGCCATATGAAGATTGCCTAGGAGCAGAAGGCCTAGGGACCTTCCTCCAGAGCTGACAGAAAGCCTTCTACTAGGGCCAGCAGCATGGATTAAGACTTCTAGCCTAAACAGTAAGAAAATGAATTTGTCAGAGTGATCCACCTGTGATTTTTCTATTACAGCAGCACGAGGTGACTAAGACAGCCCTGTCCCTCGTATTGTGTGGCGCACGTGTGCTCTGCATCCACCTGAGACGGGAGCTGCTGGGGATCCGAGTCTGAGCATCACTCCCTTTACCACAGCCCCGAAGTGGTGGTGCCCGTTTTTATTGCCCGAGGCACTGTAAGAGAGACTGTATTTCTTTGGCTTCACACGCTGGCCCATACTTGGTATTATTACCCTTCTTATTTTTTGCCACCTGGTGAAGGTACAAAAATGCAGAACCGAATCCAATGCCTCTGAGTTGATTCTGACTCATAATGACCCACAGGACAAAGGAGAATTGCCTCATAGAGTTTCCAAGGAGCGCCTGATTGGAACTGTCAACCTTTTGGTGAGGAGACACTGGTATTTTATTGTAGTGTAGTTTTGTGTTTCCCTGGATACCAGTGTGGCAGAGCCCCTTTTGTTATGTTTGGCCAGTTGGATTTCCTGTACGTGCTTATTCAAGTCTTCTTGCCTCCCCTCCTTTGTATTGAGTTATCTGTTTTTCCTTGCTCTGTACTTTACTCCGGTCATAAAAGTTGTACTTACTTATCTTTCATGGCTGTGCGTGAGTAATGTGTTGCAAATACCAGCTCATTTTGTGTTTTTTTGGATAAAAAGGAGTTCATAATTTTATTATTATAAATTTACTGTTTTCCTTTATAATCAGTGCTTTAAAAATATTTTGCATAAATATTTTGAAGTAATGAAGATGTTTTCCTACCTTCTAAAAGTTTTTAAGCTTATAATTTACATTTAAGTTTATAATTTCATCTGAAATTTGATTTTTGTGTATGCCATGATGTAGGGAGCAGTCTTAGTTATTTCATGCTGCTATAACCAAAATACCCCGGGTGGCTTTAACAAACAGAAGTCTGTTCTGTCCCAGTTTAGAAGGCTGGAAGTCGGAATTCAGGGCACTGGCTCTAGGGGAAGGATTTCAGTCTCTTGAGGAAGATTCTCATCTCTTCTGGTTCTGTTTCCTGATACCTTGGATATCCCACGGGATTTAGCATCAGTCTTCACCTACCTCTGCTTGTTTCTTTCTCTTGATTGTTTAAGCTCTTGTTATATATCAGAAGAGATTGATTTAAGATATACCCTATGCTAATCCTATTTCATTAACACAACAAAGGCAGCCCATTCAAAAATGGGATGATAACCACAGGCATAGAGGCGAGGATTTACAGCACGTGTTTTGGGGGACCCAGTTCAGTCCCTAACAGGGACTAATATTGTTTTATCTTTGTTGTTGATGTACAAACCCATTTATCTTAGCATCATTCTTCAGAGGGAAAAAGACTCCTCCTGCTCCCCTCCTCCATCGTGGCAGGGTCACCTTTGTCACAAAATTGTGTAGCTTTTTCAACGTGGACATTTCATTTGTACTTAGTCTAAGCACTTTGGAAACTCTGTGATACCACAGAAGAGATCTCCACGCCAGAAATCAAGAAGTAAGGACTACGACGCGTATAGTGACGACAGTGAGGCCTGCAGCCAGGCATCGGAAGATAACTTTGCTGAAGAGCTAAAACGCTACATAAAAGCTAAAGAGATGGCAAATGCCACTCAACCTTCACTGCTTCCTGGAGAATCTGTGACAAAAGAGATGGCAAAAGGTACCCAGCAAAGTAAGTGTGAGACTGTTTTACCGTTTAAAACTTATCTAGAGAAGCAGTACTCATAGTTATTCATATATGGACAACTATACTTCATCTCATGATAAGATGATGGTTTGCGTGCAGGTGTGCACCAGGTATAAATCGGTGTAGTCTGAGACCCCACCTGAGACCTGGCTGCTTGATATATAGATGCTAACTGTTTTTGGAGGATCTGGGGGTGCAAGACAGTTAGCACAGCCCAAGAGGCCTCCGAAAGAGAGAATGCAAATCCCTGGCCATGTGTACTATTGTTGTTCTAGGTAGAATGGTTTGTATTAGACTATAATGCAGAAATACATTCTTTTAAGACTGTTAAAATAAGATTTGGCCCTAGATATTAAGGCAAATTATGACTGTAAATAAGTGTATTACTGTTGGCCACACCCCCGCCCCCAGTGTTTCTGCTATTTAGTGGGTCTCTAGATTGATCTTTAAAATGTTTTTCAATGAAAAATTTGACAGTGGATTACTTACAAGGTCATTTTAAATGTTTGAAGCCTTTCCTCTTATAGAGCCATGACAGTTCCTAATCAGATCGATCATACCCTGAGTGCTGCAGAAAGTTCTGGCTTCTGTCTTGCAAGACTAAGTTCATTAGCGATTTTGCTTTTTTTTGCCCAGTAATACTTTATGCGTTTTCAAAAACAGTGAACTGGGAATCTAGATCGTATTCTCAGAATTCTCAGTGTGTTCTCTTAATCCCAGAGCTTTTAGAAAAACAGATCAGTATGTTATCAGTTTTCAGTCACTGGGCTGTGGGAAGCTGTTCCTAGATTATTGTAGAATGTATTTCTTAAGAGCAAACAGCTGTTGTAGTTTCGTGTCGTTTAAAAAGTTCACTTTCTTGTCTCTAGCTGTTAAACAAAAAAATAAAAAGTTTAAAGCAGGCCACAAGAATGGTAAACAGAAGAAAACGAAGAAAGCAAAGCGAAAACGGGCTGGTGCTAGAAACAAAGAGTCAAGTCCTTTGCTGAGAAAAAGTGGCTCCCAGGAAGAGGTACAAGAACGTAAATATAGGAGGACACCTACATACTCTTTGATTTTTATCTTATAACTCAGTAGCGAGAAGTGCTATGTGATCCTAAGAGGTGAGGGCCTCCTGTGACCTCAGGCTTGTCTGTTGGTGAAGGTCTCCTGCTGTCCCTGGTCTCTGTGTTCTCTGTTGGTACCACTGCAGCTGCTTTCCCTCTCATTTCTTAGCTTCCCGCACTCATTTTAGGGCTGTGTGTTCTCCCAGTGCCCCTAAAGATGTGCACACAAACTCTGAGTTTTGAGCGTGTGCTGTTAATAACTATGGAAAAACAGGGAAGCAGGAAATAGATAAAATAACTATGAGGATGTTTCAAAGATCACAGAGTTACACCGAATTTTTACTATTGCAGTCCCTGCTCTATGGGTTCGTGACTCCCTCTGGAAGTTAAAAATGAATATTTCTGTGTATTGGCTTAGCAAATCTCCCCACCTTCAGTGCTCTAGGTTTGCTTTATAGAAGTTCCTGTCCCTTGGTCTGCAGATATCATCAGGGTAGGACAATAGGTGACTCCCGGGGACTGTGCCCTTTCTGAGGGCTTCTGGGTGGGATGGCAGCCTTTTCATCAGGCTCAATCACAGGACGAGAGGGAGGGTTAGTAAAATACTAGAAATACCAGCTATGATAGATTAAAACAAATTGTATAAGACCTGGCCCTGCCTTCATATGTACAAATGAAGAACCTGAAATGCCAAGTTCAGGTCACTGCCTGCCGTCGCCACAGGGCAAAGCCAGGCCTCGAACTTTGTTTCCTGTCCTCAGTCAGAATTCCGTGTCACAATCATTCAGCCAAAGTTGACCGTCACTCTACGTAAGGAACAAATTTCAGGAGACAAAGCATACGTGTTAGAATTCAGTAACATAAATGAAACCCAAAGTCTAAACTGACATGTTTGTAGGACCCATGAGTTTTGGTGGTGTGAAGTGGAAATTGGGCCCTGAGAAGCAGCGCCTATAAGTGACTGCACAGTCAGGTCTCCTCTGTGCTCACCGCGTCACTCCTAAAACTGGATGAAAAAGTCCTCAAAGCAGAAGCTGGAAACTTTGCTACTTATTAGTTAGCACATTAAAGTGGTTTATGTGTCTCAGGAGTTCAAATGTATTATAGAGTCCTCAGTTATACTCTGCTATTGTTTTTATACCTTAGTTCCCTCTGTGAGGGTAAGTTTTCTAGTCGTGTGTGTTAGCTCGAGCTGGTCAGCTGCCACCTCGGCTCGTGCCCTGTGACCAGCTCATTGGAACCGAAGGTTTTGCGGCTTTTGGTTCACCTTAGGATTTCCAGCTCTGGCTCTGTAGTGTTTCTGACAACTTTGCTTTTCATGACAAGTGAGTAGCACTCTCGTTTTCTAATATTTTTTTATTTATTTTTACACAAGAATAAGGGCCCAGTGCAATAAAATATTCCAGCTGCACAAATACCAGTGTCAAAAAATGATAATGCAGTTTAAAGTAGCAGAACATGTTTTTTTCAACTCAAGTACAAAAGTCCAAATCTTAGACACCAAGAACAAATTAGGCAAGTCACTTTTTAATGTTTTTAAGATCGTTGAAAATACGATTGTATGCAACAGAATAAGAAAACTTTGTTAAACCAATGACATTTAGTTATTTGTTTTTGTTTTTAAAGGATGGCCAACCTAAAGAGAAGCAGCAGTGTGTGAAACTGAGTCAAGGATTCATCAATCAGCATACAGTGGAACGAAAAGGAAAACAAATTTGTAAATATTTTCTAGAGCGAAAATGCATTAAGGTATACAAAATATGAGGTATAGCAGAAATGTACGAAAGCCAATTCCTGTTTCTGTTTGACACTAAAATCACACCTGCAGGTTTATAGAATTGTTTCCTTTTGAAAAAGGTTCAACTGGAACATTTTCATGAAATATTCTTTTATGTTTAGAAAAGTAATAAATTGGGTAAGTTTTTTTTTTATAATGTTTTGTCTTAATTTTTAGGACTTAACAGAACTTGAAGCAGATACATATGATGTGGTTATATGCTAATTCATTAAAATAATCACACTGTATTGCTGAGACCTTTGTTCTTTCTGGAATCACTTGCTTATCTCAAGTTGAATAGAAATCACCGTGTAATGATTTGACCAGGAAGAATAATCACTTTTCCATGTTCCTTCTTTTGATCCAGGGAGACCAGTGTAAATTTCATCATGATGCAGAACTCGAGAAGAAACAGGAAATGTGTAAATTTTATGTACAAGGTTATTGTAACAGAGGCGAACACTGTCTGTATTTGCATAATATCCTTCACCTGAAGTTATGGTAGCTTCTTTATAGATTTTCACATGAATGTTTTATCCATACAAAATTGTGGATAAAACCAGTGTTTTAAATATAGCAGGATGATACTATCTAAGTTAAACTCACTGTCAAAGTAATTAAATTATATACATATTTTTTTTTCCAAGAAAGAAAAAAGGGATTATTTAGAAAAACTCTGAAACAACGATCCTTTCTGCCCAACCTGGATAACGTAGCGGGCTCATAAGACCTAGTCAAGCTCCAGAAAGACTTTGTCCGAATTTTATTGTGACATTGCCTGATTGAATCCATGATGCTATAAATTGCTTTGTAAAAAGAGTTAGGGATTTTATAATTTGGGAGTACTGGTGGTGTGGTGGAAACCCTGATGGCTTGGTGGTTAAGAGCTATGGCTGTTAACCAAAAGGTAGGTGGTTCCAGTCTGCCAGCTGTTCCTTGGAAACCTTGTGTGGCAGTTCTCCTCTGTCCTGTAGAGTCTCTGTGAGTCAGAATTGAGTCGATGGCAGTGGGTTTGGTTTGGGGGTTTTTGGTGGTACAGTGTTAAGAGACGGGCTGGTAACCAGAAGGTTGGCAGTTTGAATCCACCAACTGCTCCTTAGAAGCTTTATGGGGCAGTTCTCCCTGACATACAGAGAGGGTCACTGTGAGTCAGAATTGACTCAGTGGCGGTGGGTTTTGGTTTGCTTTCTGTATATTATGTAGAAGTTACCAAAATCGAAAAACCAAACCCAGGGCCCTTGAATCAGTTCCGACTCATAGTTAGGGCACCTTAATTTGAAGACTAACCTTTGCTGTTCTGTGTAAATGACATAGACATAAAGTGATTGTCTCTAAGGACTTTTTTTCCTGGAAAATAATATTGAAGTTGTATACATCCATCCTAATCTAAATAAGCCTAATAGTTGAAGGATCCAGATTTATTGTAAGACATTTAAATAAGGGGCTGACTTTGCTTCTCCCTTCCAAAAGAATGTCCTAAAAATAATCACATTTCCCAAGGTGTTTAAAGTACATATATCCCTGTCTTATACCAATGATGTATCACAAGAAAAAGTGCTGCTTGATAAACTTTGTATATATAACCATCCTAAAATTAGATCTTTCGTGTAACCCAATGAACAGCTTACCCGTGTTTTAAATAGAGAATGGTAGCAGGAAAAGCCTTCAAATGGGAAAAGAAAGTCATTAAATTAATAGCATAAATTATTTTGGCTGGATTAAAGCTGTTCTCTTCCTTAACATTTGAATTACATGAATATCCATGCAAGTTTTACCATACAGGAACAAAATGTTATCAGGGAGAGCACTGCAGGTTTTCCCACGCACCACTGACGCCCGAAACACAGAAACTGCTAGCTAGAGTAAGTACACATCTATCTTTTTTGTTCCCCTTGCTTGAACTAAGTGTGAGAATTTGAAAAGAAACGTGTTATTCTAAGAAGAATGCCTTATATGTACTAGGAATAATTTAAAGAGTTGACTTCAGCTTAGCAAATTCTTTTTCATTTGTATAGTTTTCGTTGTAGCAGAAAGTAATTTGACTCACTGCTGGTATAAATTGGAATGTTCTCAAAATCCTCAGTCTAGTTATCAACCTTATTAGCTCAGCTGGACAAAAGAAGACGAAGCAAATAGAAATAGTACTCATGTAAATTTTCTTACAAGGAAAGTGAAGGGTCATTGTTTGATAAAATGTTTTCAGATTCCATTGACGAATACTCAGGTAGTTATTGCAAAGTATTTTCTTCAAATGGTCTTTCGATAAGGTGAGAAAAGATTATGGAAAGAGAATGGCTATTTGCGTTATGTTCTCATGTGTTACCTGGGGTAGTCTTTTCAAAATTCGTTGAAATATATGTGGAAATAAAAGATAGTTTTTGAACCAAACCTTACCATCTTTTAGCAGATAAATATATACAAATATTAGAAAGCCAAAGGTGCTTATTTCTAGATATCTTTAGATTTAGATTTAAAATGGGAAAGATTATCCTAGAATAAGAAGTTATACCAAATATTTGGTTATTTATGTTTATGAAATATATGGGGGGAAATGATATTTATAAAATTTGTTCTTTAGTTCAGACTTGTAGTAGTAAATATTAGATAATTATTAGGCTGACTATGACTCGACGGCACTTGGCTTGGCCATTATGGGAATCATTGGAGGATTTTAAGAGTATTAGGATGTACCTGAATTAGACATTGATGCATAAAAATAACCTTTTTTTTTTTAAATATTAGGTTTTGGATACCGAAAAGCAGTCATGATGTAAATAAAATAGACATAAGGTAAAATTAGAACTTAGTGTGCTTATTTCTCTCAACTACTTCTAGAACCTCAGGGACGTTAATTACTGTAGTTTTGTTAGATTTTCCTATCCGATAAAACTCATTTCTTTATGTTCCTCAGAATTGCTTGGCTATTCTTGGCTCTATTACTTCCACATAGACTTTTTTTTTTTAAACAACTTTAGATAAATTTATTTGTCATTGCTTTTTAAGTGGTTTTGGTGCTTTTTAGTAAACTTACGAAGTTGTACAACTGTCACCCCAATTCAGTTTTAGGACATTTCCGTCACCGCTTTTAAGCATTTGCAGTCACTTCCCAGTATCACCCCAGCCCTGGGTGGCCACTTGTCTACTATCTGTCTCTATAAACTTGCTTTTTTGGGCATTTCCTAGAAATTTCATCATGCAACCTTTTGCTTCAGGCTTCTTTCATGTAGTGTGATGTGTTTGAGGTTCACCCATGTTGTAGCATGTATCAGTCATTTTTTAAAAATTTGTGGATTGTATTCTGTTGTATGGTTAAAGGACACTTTGTTTCTTCATTCTTCAATTGTTGAATATTTGGATTGTTGTCAGTTTTTAGCTATTATAAGTAATTACAGTGTAAACATCTCTAAGTCTTTGTTCAGCTTTTGCGTTTTTAGTCCTCTTGGGTACACAGGGAATGGAATTGCTGGGTTGTATGGTCAGTTTGTGTTTAACTTTTTAAGAACTGCCAACTGTTTTCCAAGTGGCTGCATCATTCCACCTGGCAGGTATAATGGTGGGTGGTTTCAGCGTCTCAGCTTCCCTGCCTGTGCTTGTTCTTGGCAGTCGTTTTTGATGAAGCTGTCCTAGTAGAGGGAAGTGGTGTCTCCTTGTAGCTATAATTTGCATTTCCCTAGTTACCAGTGATGCTGAGCATCTTTTCATGTGGTTATTGGCCAGTTGTGTGTCTTTGGTGAAGTGTCTTTTGCCTATTTTTTTAATTGGGCTATTACTGTCTTTTTATTGAGTTGAAAGAGTTCTTGGTAATATATTAGATACAAGACCTTTATCAAATATGTGATTTGCTAGTATTTTGTCCCAGTCTGTGGCTTACCTGTGTTTTATTGACTGTGCAGAGGCACTCTACTGTGTGGATCATAACCAATTACAGCTGATTTTACAAAGAATGGGACTTCCAGAACACTTAATTCTGCTCATGCGAAACCTCTGCGTAGACCAGATGAAGACGGTCATTTGAACAGAACAAGAAGATACTGCATGGCTTAAAATTAGGAAAGGGGTGTGTCAGGGTTGTAAGCTTTCATCATACTTACACAGTCTGTGTGCTGAAGAAATCATCCAAGAAGCTGTGCAGTGTAAAGAGGAATGTGGCATCGGGATTAGTGGAAGACTCAACACCACCCTATAATACGCAGGTGATATAACTTGTTTGCTGCAAATAAAGAGGACTTGAAGTGCTTAGTGATGGCAGTCAAAGACCACAGCGTTCAGTGCGGATCACAGCTCAACACAGAGAAAATCTTCAGTGACCAACAAGCAACGTCATGGTAAATGGAGAAAAGATTGAAGTTGTCAAGGATTTCATTTTACTTGCATCCCCAGCCCACGCCTGTAGAAGAAGCTGTCAAGAAGTCAAACAATGCATGTGATTGGGCAAATCTGCTGCAAAAGACCTTTTTAAAGTGTTAAAATGCAAAGATGTCACTTTAAGGACTAAGGTGCCCCTGATGGTATTTTCATTCACCTCATACACATGCAAAAGCTGGTCTTAAATAAGGAAGACCAGAGAAGAATCTAGCCTTCTAGTTGTGGTGCACGAAGAATACTGAATGTGTTACAGACTGCCAAAAGGACAAACAGACCTGTCTTGGAAGAAGTACAGCTGGAATGCTCATTAGCAGCAAGGATGCCCAGACTTCCTCTCACATACCTGGGACCTGTTACAAGGCAGGACTGGTCCGTAGCACACTTGGTAAAGTAGAGGGCCAGCAAAACAAGAGGAAGACCTTCAAGGAGGTGTGTGGTTGACACAGTGGCTGCAGCAACGGGCTCAAGCGTAACAATTGCGAGGATGGCCAAGAACTGGGCAGTGTTTTATTCCGTAGTCCATAGGGTCACGGTGACTCAGAACCAATGCAGTGGCATGTGACATCACCAATAGTGCAGCATAAGGAACGCTGGTGGCACAGTGGTTAAGCACTCAGCTGCTAACTGAAAAGTTGGTGGTGAAAACCCAGCAGCTGCTTCACAGGAGAAAGGTCGTGGCAGTCGGCTCCAGTAAGGAAGATCACCCATAGGACACCACGTGGGTCAGTTCTCCTCTGTCCCGTAGTGTTGCCGTGCGTTGGAATTGACTTCAGTAGCACACAGCAACAACAGAGCATCGTGAAATTTCATTTTGATGCAGTACAGTTTATAATTTTTTTTAATCGTTTATGGCTCATATCTTTGGATGTTGTATCTAAGAATTCTTTGCCTAACCCAATGTCACCAAGACTTGTTCTTATGCTTCCTTTTAAAAGTTTGATCGTTTTAGCTCTTACATTTAAGTCTGTGATTTATTTTGATTTAGTTTTTGGGAATGCTGTAAGTTAAGGGTTTAAATTTTTTAGTATGTAGATATTCAAGTGGCCTAGCACTAGTGACCTTGGCAATCACTGTGTTTTTTAGCTTTGCTGAAAAGTTTTATATTTTTCTCTTGCTGGAAACATGTGTTTGAATTTGGCCCATCAGTGAACCAAAAATCTTTTTATTTTGCTGAGGTAGGCCCTTGCACACTTATTAAAATGATTGTTGTTTTGTTTTATTTTTGTCATTTTATATTGTGGTTGCTGTATGTGCTATGTTTGCCTTTTTTCTGTTGTTTTCTTTGCTCTTTATTAAATTCTACTTCACCTCAGCCTTATCCATGTTTATGCAGTGTCCTCATTAAGTTTTTATTCAAATCTATTCTTTCATGGGTAGCTTGTAAGATGGTTTTCTTTTTTTATGACTTTTTAGTGTTTTTGATGTTTTTTTTTTAGGGCTGGTCAGTCAAATGAAACTCGACTCCGTTTTTCATTGTTGTGGGTGTTCAATTCTGGTTTTGGTATTTGAATTTGGAGAAAGGGTTGTTTTTTTCATGTTCTTAAACAAGGATGTTTAATTTAGTGTGGATTTTTGTTCAGCTGCATGTTTGTGGTTTTTTGGAGCTTGGGGGATGTGGCACTGGGTTGGTAATTTTCACCAGCTGATACATTTTTTGTTGTCTTTTCTTCTGCAGCTTTGTGTAGATGAAGAGTGCTTATGTGTGTACCTGTTCAAGATTGTTCAAGATTGGTGATTTGGACTGGGTTCTAAGATTGCTCATTCAGAGCGCCCTCTTCTGTCATTGCGATGAAGTGCAGCTTCAGTGAATGACTCAGAGGAACAAGATGTAGTGTACGAGTGATGGGGTTGGCCTTGACTACATCTTCCAGCTACCAGAGCAAGCGAAGAGCCTATCATATGGCACAGGTGATGCCTAGTGGGTAAATGCTGCGGTAATAAATTGTAGAAGTCTCCCTGATTGACTTGGCTTTTCACTAAAGTAGGAAGCAAGCTTAGAGTGAGTGGATAGGTGAAGGTTAGGATGTTTGAGGAGAAAACTGTTAGGTAATTATTTAGAGAGACACTGATATAATATACCATCTGGATGACTCCTTGATAGTGACCCTATAGGACATGTGCCACTGTCCATGCAGCTTCCAAGGCAGTACGTCCTTACGGGAGTAGACTGCCGTGTCTTTCTCTTGTAGAGCCACTGGTGGTTTCAAACTGCTGACCTTCTGACCAGCAGCCAAGCGCTTTAACCACAGTGCCACCAGGGCTCTTTGATACAACATGCGGACTATAAAAATGCAGTTACATCTTTTTATGTCTCTAGATACTTTTGCAACATTTTTAATGGTTGCTCACTGTTCTGTTTTATAATAAAATAAATCTTGGTTCTTTGAGTTTTTAAACCAATTTCCTGTTGTTGGATATTTGAATTGTTTCCAGTTTTTTGCTATTATAAATAAAGTGAAATAGTGTTCCTTTCTATGCTGTTTCTAAACTTGGGGTTCTTTTGTTAAAATATAAGGATATTTATCTTTCTTGTTGGATCTTAAACTGTAGTCAGATTATACACTGGTGTAAAAGTTTTTAGTAGTATGATGTCTTTAACATGCAAATATGTAATTTTCCAATTGAAAATAGTAATGAAATTTTAATATGTACTTTTACGTAGAGGTACTGATTATTATTAGGAAAAATACTGTGAAAATGAGATCATCCTTGTCATATTTTCTTACTGCTAGAAAGAGTAATAGCATCACTAACTTGTAACATATCGAGTATGCCAAAGATAGTGATGCTTCCTACCCAAGTTTTATTTGAAAATATGAGTCACAGTTATTTTGGGTGTAACCTAATCCTGCTGAAGCCAGAAAGGGAAGAAGAAGTACTGCAGACAAAGGGTTAACCAGACACGACCTGGGAAGGAGGCGGCCAGGCGAGACTGGGAACCTCAGCAGTAGAGGACCAAGAGCTGAGAGTGGATCCTCTTTCAGAGCCCAGTTGTTCTCTCCCAGGTTGGCTGGTCCCCTCCCTGCCTATAGCTAGGGACGAGGGCAAGGTAGTGCACCTAGAGGCTACCAGAGGGAGTCACAGAAGAAAGGCTGAGCTGGCACTGAACAAAAAGAAAAAAAAGGTCCATTACAAAAACCTCCCAACAATTCAATAAATTGCTCCAGCCAAGCCACCAGAGAGTGGCTATGTAACCCATAGAATCAACACTTTGCATCTTCTTTAAGGATTGTGAGCAACTTAGAGGAACTCAGGATCCTGTGATAGCTTACACTTACAGAAGGTGAGTTTGAGGGCAGACATGTACAATAAGCTACCACGAACATACATGTGCTGTGTGCCAGTTAATGATGTTATTTGATTTTATACCATGTCACTTCCTTATTTAAGCTTCACGTTAGCTTTCTGAAGTGAGTATTGTGATCCACTGTGTAGAAGGAATAAATATATATATTTTTTATTATCATGAGCTTTTGTACTTAATCTTACATTTAATAATAGTTCACTTTAATAATTTTACTAATTTAATAAAAATTTAATTCAATTCCTTATACTATTAACTTATGTATAGTTTAATACTTACAAAGTATGAATATTTATAATATATAAAGTTTATAAGAAAAAATAATTCTTACATTTCAACAGGCAGAATCCATTTTATGTGTAAATTTAGAAGACTGAGCAGAGATTTGAGGGACTCAGAAGTCAAATACAGATGTTAAAAAAGCTCTTATTTTGTAATTGATTCTTTTGAAGAATCAAGCGTATCTGTGTCAGTGAAATCTCTTCAGTTGGTCTGTTAAATCAGACTGAGGGAGAGCCGTCCTTTCTGTGCGCCCTCTGTACCCAGCAAAGCCCTTTGGCTGTGTGTCTCTCATAGCTGGGTTATTATAGCTCCTTCCATCTGGTCACCGGCCTCTGGCTGCCACCTTTTCTACCGTTCATCCTATTTTCCTTGATTAGAGCCATGTCTCCATTGGTCTGCCTGGTTTTTAAGGTTTTATGTCTTCTGGCTGTCACAGTCATGCCAAGCTTTATCTCCCTCATTGACCCTGAATGCAACTCCTACCAAGTCCACAGGCAATAGAATCATAATCAGTTTAAAAATAAGGACTGGAGCAGATACAGGTAAGAAAGTTGTAATGGGAGAAGCTGTCCATAAATTGATGATCCTAAGGCCAGCAGGGCTATTAGAGCTGTACAAAATTTATTGGTGATCTTATTTTGAAGCCAAGAAGAAAAGGATACTCATCTTCTTATCACTCAGTATCAGAAAGGAAGAATGAGATAATAGTCTCCTAATTTCTAAAGACAGTTCTTAAGTGGATCTTCTTTATGGAAATCACTGAATAGACAAAACCCTTATTTATAAAATTCTATATGGTAGGTTTCATACAGCTCTTTTTTTGTGGTGGTTACTTAAAAGCCACATGACAGTAAAACTCCCCTCGGTCAGTTGCTAAGATGACTTAGGTCAAGAATTTAGTACTGATGTTTGGACTTAATGCAATTGTAGAACTGAAGGAATTCAGGCTCAGAGATGTTAAATGACTTGCCCCCTCTGCTGACAAGTTTCTGAACTTCTAGCACTTTATCTCAGATAACTGCTAATTTCTGCTAAGTCTAACTGTTAAGGGATTTCTTTCAAGAGTTTCTTCTTAACGGTTGTAGAGGTGAAAACACTAGATCATTTGGTGATCTGGCCTCAAGAGTAAGAACACATGCATTGCAGAGCTAATAATCTTTTCTAAAAATAAATGTCAAGGATTGAACTATGCCCTCCTGAAATGTGTCAACTTGGCCATGATTCCTAGTTGTCCACCGTTTTGTCATCTGATGTGCTTTTCCTATGTGTCGGAAATCCTATTTCTATGTTAATGAGACTGGATTAGAGGCATTTAAACATTATTGAGACTTGACTCAGTCTACAAGATTAGGTTGTGTCTTAAGTCAGTCTCTTGAAATAGAGAAGCAAGTAGAGAGACAGGGAACCCCTTCCTACCAAGACTGCAGAACCGGGAAAGGGTACATCCTTTGGAGCTGAGGTCCATGTGCAGAGAAGCTCTAAAGACAGGGGAAGGTTGATGACAAGGACCTTCCTCCACCAGAGCTGACAGAGAAAGCCTTCCTCTAGAGCTGGTAACATGAATTTGGACTTCTAACCTCCTAAAGTGTGAGAAAAAAAAAAATTGTTAAAGCCATCCACTTCTGGTATTTATGTTATTGGCAGCACCAGATAAGTCAGAATTTGGTACCTGGGATGGGGTGCTACTCTGATGGTTAACTGAAATTTAGAAGCTCTGTTTTGAAATGGAGACTGTGGGTGGAACTATGAACACTGAAGACAAAATCTGGTGAGGGCTGAAAAGGAAGTGAGGAGGGCTGTTTCACCAGAGGCTCCACAGACGGCAGGAAGTAGCAGAACAACCGGGAGACCAATGTGAGACAGCGCTGGAGCTGACCCACCGGATGAGAGAGCTGAATGTCTGTGCACAGGAGGCCTCCTGGCAGAGCGTGACGCCTTGAGGCATTCATCAGTGGAGCTAAAGAGCTTTGAAACCCTGGGCCCAGCAAGGCAGACGCCTGCGGTGAGACCCAAAGAACGCAAGCAGCAGAGCTGCCTCAGTCTCAAAGAGCGGAACCAGAACCTCTGGGCTCTCAAAGGGTAGAGTCACCACTCCAATGGTCTGGGAGAATGGGGATCTCAGCCACCAAAAAAGCAGCACCAGGAGCCAAGCATGTCCTTTTGGACCCAAAACTCCTGTGAGGAAAAGCTCCTTGACAAAGGGAAGATTGATGATGACATTCTGCCAGAGCCAAGAAAGAAAGCTTTCCCCTGGAGCTGGCACCCTGAATCCAGACTTCTAGCCTCCTAGACTATGAGAAAATAAACTTCTCTTTGTTAAGACTATTCTCCTTGTGGTATTTATGTTATATCTAAGACAAGAGTAAAACCCAACCCTTGGGTTACATTCTGTCTTTGAGTTTGTTATTTATGTTTGTCATTTTAAAAAATCTGGTTCATATTTTGATGCTGATTCATTTTAGAATCTGGAAGTATGTCCATACACATCTTTGGAAAACTCTCCCTATTTTCTGCTTTGTTGTTGTTCTGTGCCGTCAACTTGATTCCCATTCATAGCAAACCTGCTTACTACAGAATGAGATGCTTCCTGGTCCTGGCCATGATCCCAATCATTGTTATACTTGAGCCCATTGTTAAAGCCACTGTGTCACTCCTATCTCATTGAGGGTCTTCCTTTTTTTCACTGACCCTGTACTTTACCACTCATGATGTGCTTCTCCAGAGACTGATAACTCCTGATAACATGTCCAAAATCTGTGAGATGTAGTCTTGCCATCCTTGCTTCTAAGGAGCACTTCGGTTGTACTTCTTCCAAGACAGATTTCTTTGTTCTTTTGGCAGTCCACGGTATAATCAATATTTCTTCTCCAAACCACGATATAGAAGTGGCAGTTCTTCATTCTTTATTCTTTGTCCAGCTTTTGCACACATATGATGCCATTGCAAATACCATGGCTTGGGTCAGGTACACTTTAGTCTTCAAGGTGACATCCTTGCTTTTCAACACTTTAGGGAGATCTTTTGCAGCATATGTGCCCACTACCATGTGTCATTTTATTTCTTGCCAGCAGCTCCCATGGGTGTTGATTGTGGACCCAAGTAAAATGAACTCCTTAACAACTGTCTTTTCTCTGTTTATCATGATGTTGTTTATTGGTCTAATTAAGGAGGGGATTTTTGTTTTATGTTGAGGTGTAATCTGTACCAAAAGCTGTGGTCTTTGATCTTCATCATTTATCAGTAAGTGCTTCAAGACCACTTTAAGCAAGCAAGGTTGTGTTATTTTCATAATGCAGATTGTTAATGAGTCTTCCTCCAGTCCTGATGCCTTATTCCTCATCACTCCAGCTTCTCAGATTATTTGCTGAACATACAAGTTGAATAGGTGTGGTGAAAGGATACAGCCCTGACACAACACCTGTCCTGACTTTAAACCACCCATGTTCTTTGAACAACTACGTCTTGATCTGTGTCCACATTCCTCATAAGCACAATTGTTTTGGAACTTCCAATCTTTGCGAAGTTATCCATGATTTGTTAAGACCGAAACAGTCAATACCTTTGCATAGTCAATAAAACACAGGAAGACATCTTTCTGCTGTTAGCTGCCTTTGGCCAGGATCTATCTGATATCAGCAGTGATATCCTGGTTTCACATCCTTTTCTGAATCTGGCCTGAATTTCTGGCCGTTCCCTGTCAGTATACTGCTGCAGCTGCTTTTGAATGACCATCAGCAGAATTTTACTTGTGTGTGGTATTAATGATATTGTTCAATAATTTCCACAGTCAGTTGGATCACCTTTCTTGGGAATAGGCATAAATTTAGATCTCTTCCAGTCAGTTGACCAGATAGCTGTCTTCCAAATTTCTTGTGACAGAGATGAGTGAGCACTTCCAGCACTGCTTCTGTTTGTTGAAACATCTTAATTGGTATTTGTTAGTTCCTGGAGCCTTGTTTTATTGCTAGTGCTTTCAGTGCAGCTTGGGCTTTTTCCTTCAGTACCTTCAGTTCCTGATCATATGTTATGTCTTGAAATGGTTGAATGTCAACCAATTCTTTTTGGTATAATGACTCATCTGTATTGAATTTTTTTTAATGCTTTGTGCATCATCTAATATTTTCCCCATAGAATCCTTCACTATTGCAACTTGAAGCTTGAATTTTTTCTTCAGTTCTTTCAGCTTGAAAAATGTTGAATGTGTTCTTCCCTTTTGGTTTTCTGTCTCCAGCTCTTTGCACTTGTCATAAGCTTTATCTTCTTTAGCTGCCCTTTGAAATCATCTGTTCAGTTCTTTAATGTTGCTTTTGTTTTTGCTATAGCTCCTTGACATTCAAGAGCAAGTTTCAGCATTTCTTATGACACCCATACTGGTCTTTTCATTCTTTTTTTAATGCCTTCTTCTTGTGTAATGTTCTTGATGTCATTACACAGCTCATCTGGTCTTTGTCATTGGTATTCAATGTGTCAAATCTATTCTTGGGCTGGTGTCTAAATTCAGGTGAAATACACTCATACTTCGGCTCTTGTCAACTTCTAATTTTCTTTGGTTTCACCTTGAACGTGCACATGAGCAATTATTGATGGTCTTTTCCACAGTCAGCACGCAGTCTTGTTCTGACTGATGATGTTGAGCTTTTCTACCCTGTCTTTCCTCAGATGTAGTTGATTTGATTCCTGTGTATTCCATCTGATGAGGTCCACATGTACAGTCAGCTTCATGTTGGTGAGAAAAGTTATTGGCAATGAAAAAGTCATTGGTCTTGCAAAATTCAGTTGTGTGATCTCTGGCGTTGTTTCTATCACTGGGGCTATGTTTGCCAACTGTCAATCCTTATTTCCATGTTTCTCATTCTAATCACCAGTAATTATCAAAGCATCATGATGCCATGTTCCATCAGTTTAATTTGTTCATCTGTAGCCTTAGTGGTTGGTGCATTAATCTGAGTAATCATATTAACTGGTTTTCCTTGCAGGGGCATGGATATTGTCCGGTCACTGAGAATGCTGTATTTCAGGATAGATACCAAAATGCTCTTTTTGATGATGATGCAATGCTTTTCCTCTGTAAGTTGTTATTCCTGACAGTATACCATATGATTGTAAGTAAAGTGGTCAGTATCAAGCCATCTGAAGCTCCTTAGTGCATAGGATGTTGATGTTTATGCATTCTGTTTTGTTTTTGATAATGTCCGAATTCCCTAGATGCATACTTTCTATATTATAGGATGTCTGCAGCTGGTTTGTCCTCATTTTGAATCATGCGACATAAGCAAAGGAAGGTCCTGAAAGTTTTGCTGCATCCAGTTCATTAAGGTCTACTCTGTTTGAGGTGGCAGCTCTTCCCAGTCGTCTTCTGACTGCCTTCTGTTGTGGGGGCTCATCTTCCAGCATCGTGTCACACAGTGGTCAGTTGCTGCTCACAAAGTTTTTACTGGCTAATTCTTTTCAGAAGTAGACTGCTGAGTCCGTCCTAGTCTGGAAACTCAACTGAAACCTGACGACTGCGCGTGACCCTGCTGGTATCTCAATACTGGTGGCATAACTTCCAGCAGCACAGTAGGACACGAGCGCCACAGTACGACAGACCAACAGGCATGTTTAAGTCTATTTTAATGGTAGCCAACATTTCTGCAACACCTACTGTGTGCCAGGCACTGTTTGGTCATTTTCTGTGTTACTCGTGAATTCTCACCACAGCACTGTGAGGGTACTTTTATCATTTGTTTTGTAAGAGGCAGAAACAGATGAACAAAGGGAGAGATTAACACTCCCCAGGGTCATGCAGAGGAAATAAATGGAGACCCAAAGGAAGATGCCAGTTTAGCAAAGCAGAATTAGCTAAGTGTCTTACTGAGCCAAAAAACAAACAAGCCCCCTTGCTTGCCCCCCACCCCCAAAACTGCATCCAGGTAGCCCACAAGAGGTTTCAAAGCTGTAATAGATTTTCAGTTCTGTGTATATGAAATTGAAGCTGCAGTTGTTATGTATCCTACTTCAGTGAACTGTCAGCAGTTAGTCAGCTTGCCTTAGTAGTTACAATGAGTTTGCCATGCTGTTTTCCATAATTCATTATCAAGCTTACTCATAATTGTTCTCACAATTCTTTATTTGTACCTCCTACAGTTGCCCTTAACAGGGTATCTATTACATATGATTAGTGATATTCTTCAGCATGCCTCTTTAGAGTTAGATACACAGCTAGGAAGTGGTAGAGTCAGTAGTTGAACTTGCATTTCTTTGCTTGCCTCTTGGGATTGTGGACTGTTTGCTTATGCTCCAAGATGAAGCCATCTGGGCTTGGAGTTTTTTTTTGGTTGGCAGTTTTTTGATGACTTTTTCAATCTCTTCCTTTGTGGTGGGCTTATTAAGTTGTTCTGCTTCACCTTGTGGTAATTTTGGTAGGTGATGTGAATCAAGGAATTTGTCCATTTCCTCTAGATCTTCAAATTTGTTAGAATACAGTCTTTCATAGTATTCAGCTATGATATTTTTGATTTCTGCTGGATCTGTTGTGACAACTCCCCTCTCATTTCTTATTTGGGCTGTTTGTTTCCTTTGCTGTTTTTCTTTAGTAAGTTTAGCCGATGGTTTGTCAGTTTTGTTGATCTTTTCAAAAAAACCAGCTTTTTGTCTTTTCAGTCTTTTCAATTCTTCTTCTATTCTCTAATTCGTTTAGTTCTGCTCTGATCTTTATGATCTGTTTTCTTCTGGTGCCTGAGGGGTTCCTCTGTTGTTCTCTCTCTGCTGTTCAAGCTGTAGGGTCAGTTCTTTGATTTGGTTTCTTTCTTCTTTCCAGATGTGTGCATTTATGGAGATAAACTGACCTCTGAGCACTGCTTTGGCTGTTTCCCATAGGTTCTGGTAGGAAGTGTTTTTGTTCTCATTGGAATCCATAAATTTCTTTATTTCATCCTTGATTTCTTATGTAACCCATGAGTTTTTTTTTTATGGTGCAAGATGAAATGCTTCAGGGTCTCTTTTACGTGGTGCTGCTCTTTTTCAATAAAGTAGTTCAGGCAGATTGTCCATAATCCTGCAGGCTTTACCACAGGTACTTGAGACTGAAGGTCTGTACAAGGACTGCTAAGTAAGTGCCTGAACTCATCCCAGAAAAATTGGGACATACCTCACTGCTGAATATCACTACAGTCACCTTCGAAGTACTCCCCTTGGGAAGCTATGCACTGACTCCAGCACCTAGACTACCCTTCAGAGCAATTTTGGAACTTTTTCTGGAATGGCCATTTCACAAGGTGGCAAGTTTGTAAACTTACTTGTATAGTTGTGAGGGAGTTTTCAGGCAGTTAACAACTGTGTTGGAACACGCTCCCTACTCACCTGATCTGCCACCAATGACTTTTTATCCGAAGATAAAGGAAATACTGAAAGGAAGACATTTTGATCACATTCAGGACATCAAGGGTAATACAGTGACCACTCTGATGGCCATTCCAGAAAGAGTTCCACAACTGCTTTGAAGGGTGGACTAGGTCCGGGCATGGGTACATAGCTTCCCAAGGGGAGTACTTTGAAGGTGACTATAGTGATAGCAGTGAGGCATGTAGCACTTTTTCTAGGATGAGTTCACAGACTTAATTGGTAGCTGTAAAACTCTGTACACACACTGCTGTGCAACTCTAGTGGCTCTCCCAACCCTGGTGACAGCACACTCCTCCTTTCCACCGTGTACTTTTGAGAGGTGGATTTTTAGTTGTCTTACCGTGCCCTTCCGGGAGTAAAGACCATAGTTCGCTTTTAAATTAAGTATCATTTGGTAGCACAATGTATCTGTCTCTCGTTTTTATAACTTCACTGATACATTTATGGCCATCATGAAGACTCGACGGCACTTGGCTGGCTTGGCATGAAGACCACATCTGTGCCATCTTCTGGTCCTTTCATTTCTGAGCCTCCCTCGCTGCCAGGGCTGCATCTTCACAGGGAACGCAGTGTCACCCAGAGGGCCAGGGCAGTTGGCAGGCAGGTAAAGTACATGTAACTGCTGACAGGATGCACCAAGTTCATCAGCATTCCAGACATTCACTCCTTGCTCCAGAGTTTTAAACTATGTTTGTAAGGATTCCACAGCAGCACCCTTATTTACCATTCCCATAAGTCTTCAATAAAGGCAAGCTTTGTGTCCCAGCTCTATCCTATGCAGAAATGTTTCACATTTATTTGCCTTGATGTGTTGCTTGGCAGGTATATTCGTTATGTAATAATGTAAACTCAACTTTCATCCTGTACTTCTAAACAAATTTCTGATTCAGCCCCATCTCTGCTGACACACAGCTCTTTTCAGTCTTCCGTAGGCCTGCAGACAGCAGGCCAATTTAAACTTCCTCCGTGTAGCTGAATTCAGTTAGGTAAACCCAGAATCAACAGAAATGCACTTTACTTCAGCCAAACACACATAAAACAGGCATTTCAGACCATGAAGAAGGAAAGCCTGGTCCCTGTAAATTCCTTATTGTCTCAGACTGAATGCCTGTCCTTGTGCATCTGTGAAGGGTTCTATGTTCTCCCCAAGCGGGTGAGATGATGTGAGCGGCCCCTCGGGAAGTAGAAACCTGCTCTGCTTCCCTGGGGCCTCTGCAGCTCTGGACTGAGAGGTGTTCTGGAAGGCTCTGTTGTTTGGGATGCGCCTTACGGCAAAATGCGTAGCAGGAAAGAAGGGAAAAAATGACCTTTTTAAATTAGAAATACAGGTCCTTCCATCTGGGGCTTGTAAAGGTGAAATGGGAAAGGGGGCACCCTGTGACAAATAGGGAACTCTGGAACATAATCTGCTGGGAAGGCACTGCTAGTACCCATGGCCCCTGTTCTGTCGGGTCTCAGCAGGGACTGTGTTGCTGTAACAAAGCTGAGGGGTGGCAGCCGCAGGAAGGCTGTCTCAGTTTGTTAGTGCTGCTCTAACAAAAGCACCACAGGTGGGTGGCTTTAATAAACAACATTGTAGCAGCTATTTGCTGATGTTACCATTCCTAGGCCAACCTCTAAAGACAAAGACCAGATTTATACAACACAGAGAAAAGCTGGAAAGCCTCTTGGTGTAGTGGTAAAAAGTAAGAAAAGTCAGGGTGATAATAGTATCTCTTAAATATTAGTACGTACGCAATCACATAGAGGGCTGGTTCGGACAGATTCCTGGGCTCCGCCCCCAGAGCTTCTGATTCAGTCGACTTGGGTGGAAATGAGAATCTGCGTCTATAGTAGGTTCTCAGGGACTGCTGTTTTGGGACCCACACTCTAGGAACCATGTTTTGTAATATCACATAGTAGTCAGAAGCCACAAAATAAAACCTTAGGAGTTTGTAGCAGATGTTGGTGCTTTGGGCCAGATTCCCTCCTCTCCCACCTGTGGGGGCCTCAGTACTCGCAGTCCCCACCCACTTGTAGCTGGGTGCAGCTGCGGGGCTAGTGCTGGCAAAGTAATGATGTGTTTCTCTTCTGGGTCAAGCATCTAGCTGCAGATCCTGGGAAATCTGGAGTCCTTCGCCTCTACTACAGCAACTGGCTCTACTCAGAACAAGACTGTCCTCCTGCCTGCTCCCAAAGGCGTAGCCCCTTCTCTGTGCCAGCCCTGGACACAAGATAGGTCTTGTACACCCGCCTCTGCTCTAGAATATAAGCTAAGGGTCAGTCACGTCTCCTGGCTGGAGAGAGGGGTCTTCCCCACCCTGGGGAACATGGATAGCCACCAGCTGCCCACCAGACACTCACAGTTTTTTATAAAGGTCCGTAACTCAGCTCAGTCACCCTTTATCAGTAATTTTGGAGCAAAAAAGCCACTTTGTTATTATAATTGCCATTTAATTTAACATCAGAAAGGCCATTTTTCAGTGAGTGTAGAGTCACTCTTGGGCACGCAGAAGGACGATTTTCAAACACTGGCCTTTTTTCTTATTTTGAAGGAGTAGCTGGCTAATTTTTATAACTGCTAATGACATAATTCTGCTTATTTCAGCAGTAAAAGCTGGAATAAAGAGCTGAATCAACATATTTCAGAAAAGAGATGCATTAATCCCAGGGCTCAGGAAGGAATTTGAACTCTCAGTCCCCGCACTGGCCTAGCCAGGAGGACTGCAGACCCAAAGCCATCTCTCCTCAGGCTGTGCAGGGTCAAAATGACCCGTCCTTCCCCCTCACCCCCCAAAGAGCCACTGCACTTCTCTTTACACTCATGGCCTTGTGACTTTCTATGACTCTCCTGTGACAGTTTTATGGCAGAAGATGATTCACCCCCAGGAAAGCCACGGAAACTTCCTTCCTCTATGGTTTATCAGGCTAAAATGCCTGCCTGAGTGTCTGTTGTTAACTATCACAGAGCAAGTGAAGCACCGTGTGGATTCCATCTACCTGCTAATTCAAGCTAGGTTCTGCCCTAAGAACCAGAATTCAGGGTCCATATCTCTTCTTCCTCTTAGCCAAGTAGAAGGAAAAATTATTCATCACCAAAATCAAAAGCAAGGTCAGGGATTCCATAGACATTACTTTGAAGTCACAGGTGTCCCTGTGTCTGAGAAATGGACCTAGTGCCATTGCGATCGTTGTATGCAATGCTCATCCTCAGTGCTGGCCGGAGACAGTTTGTCCCCATAGGCAAGGTCATTTCCCAGAGCCCTTCACCTCTCTCACTTGCCATACTTGCCCCACTTCAGATGCAGAAGTGCCCTGCTGGCAGCGAGGCTGTTGGGGCAGAACTGGTCATTGACATGGCAAGTCCAACTTTTCAAAACAGTCTAGTCTCCAAAAAAAGATCAAACCCACTGCCACTGGGTCAGGTCCAACTCACAGCAACCCCGTAGGGTTTTTAAGGCTGTAAATTTCTAAGGAAACAGGCTGCCACGTCCTTCTCCTACGGGGCCACTGGTGGTTTGTAGAGCAGTCCATGTTGAAAAGTTGTCAAGTTTTCAACATGGCCTGCTCTTGAAAAATCTACAACTTTTCAACATGGACTGCTCTAGGACTCACAAAACTCATAAACTGTACCCAATTAGAACCATTATCGTGTGGCTAAGTGTATAAACTCCTAACAAAACCCTTCTAACACCAGCTCATCCACAGACAGCTGAAGACAAGACCACTGACTCTTCTATGTATGTTAAGGTGTAAATCATACTGAAGGCCGTAGTCTTTTGATCTTTGTTAATAAGAGCAAGTCCACTTTACTTTCAGCAGGCAAGTTTGTATATCTGTATATCAAAGGTTGGTGATAAGTCTTCATCCAATCCTGATGCTGCATTCTTCTTCTTATAGTCCAGCTTCTCATCTTCTTTGCCAACATACATATTGAATAAGTGTGGTTACTAGACACAACCCTGATGCACACCTTTCTTGATTTTGAACCATAAAGTATTCCTCGTTCAGTTTGAAAGGCTGACTCCTGGTCTATGTACCTGGTTCCACACAATTGCCGAAATTCTCATTCTTTGCAATGTTATCCATAATTTATTATGATCCACACAGGCAAATGCCTTTGAATAGTAAATAAAACACAGTTTCATGGGTTGAATTGTGACCCCCTAAAAATATGTGTAGCCATGTGGCTGGGCCATGATTCCCTGTATTCTGTGATTGTTCTCCATTTTGTGATTTTCCTATGCTGTCTTTTAAAGGATTGGGGTGGGACTGTAAATCCCTTTGTGAGATCACCTCACTGCTCCACTGTAAAGGGAGTTTCCTTTGAGTATGGCTTGTACCACTCTTAATCCTTTCATTTTACAAGACATAAAAGGAAAGGGAAGCAGGCTGAGAATTAGGAACCTCACACCATCAAGAAAGCAACACTGGGAGAAGTGTGTCCTTCAGAACTGAGGTCCCTGCACAAAGATGCTCCCTGGACAAAACTGATGCAATACCGGACTTTCCTCCAGAGCCGACAAGGGAGAAAGCCTTCCCCTGGAGCAGACATCCTGAATTTGGACTTGTAGCCTATCAGACTGTGTAAGAATAAACTTTCCTTTGTTAAAGTCACCCACTCTGTGGTATTTCTGTTAGAGCATCCCTAGCTGACTAAAACAGAGGGTTTCGTTTTCTGGTACTGTATCAGCGTTTTACTGCTATTCGTAAAGTTTTCACTAGTCATTTTTTTCTTTTTCTCCTTCCAGAAATAGACTGCCAGGTTCCTCTTCCTACTCTATCTTTAGTCTGGATGCCCCACTGAAACCTGTCTACCAAGGGTGATCTTGATGGTATGTGTGACGCTGATGTTACTTCTGGCACCACAGCAGTGTGTTAGCTGCCACAGTACAACCCAAACCGGTGTGTGGGGACCAAAGGCCTTGTGTTAACATTCAAGTTCAGTGAGGAAATTAAAAGAGCTGTGTATCCTGGGTTTTTAAATAACATTGTGCAGGTAACTGTGATATCTGTAACACCTGGAACCAAAATAAGAAAACTTTGGGGTCCAAGGTCCCCATCATTGAGATCTTTGCTTAAGCCTGATTACGGATAAGTCCCTTTGATGGAGGCCCCTCTGTCTCCCCCACCCCACCCTAGTGTATGTGGTGATGACGTTAATGTATTAATGTATACCTTTGTAAACTTCTGCCTTCCGGCCCTTTCAGGAAATGCTGCAATTAGGACCATTTTTGAGGGGGCCACGGAAACTCTGAAGCATGCTACAGCTAATGCTCCAATCATTCAGCCTGGCCACTAACAACCCTCAGACATACGGTGCAGAGCCCTCTAGGGATGAGGTATTAGCCAGCCAAGCCAAGTGCTGTCGAGTCAGATCCGACTCATGTATTAGGGCAAAAGAAAAAAAATCAGTACTACTCCTGCTAAGCTTTTGTTACTTGTGTGGATGGTCACCAAAGAGACCCCTGCACAGAGAGGGGAAGATACCACACAGACTCCTCCTGCCAACTGATTGCAGAGGCTGAAGTACCCTCTGCCCCAGAGCAAAGAGACATACAACTGATCACCTCCTGGATTTAAAAGAGGACAGCCCATGGCGAGTTGTCATGGATTGAAGTGTGTCCCCCAGAAAACGTGTACAGCCATTTGGCTGGGTGATGATTCCAACCAAAACCTAGTCTTGAGGCAGCAACCTCTGTGGGAACCCTCATCTTTTGATCAGGAACAACATTTTATGATTGCCCTTCATTTTGTGACTTTCTTACGCTGTATGTTAAAGAGGATTAGGGTGGGACTGTAAATCCATTCCTAAAAGGAAAGGGAAACAAGCATGGAATTGGGAACCTCATACTATCAAGAAAGCAACACCAGGAGGAGAGCGTATCCTTCAGACCTGAGGTTCCTGCACCAAGGTGCTCCCTGAACAAAGACTGATGCAACAGAAGGACTTTCCTCCAGAGCTGACAGACGGAAAGCCTTCCGCTACAGTGGACACCCTGAATTTGAACCTACAGCCTACTGGACTGTGTAATAATAAGCTTTTCCTTGTTAAAGGTACCCACTTTGTGGTATTTCTGTTAAACCTGCCCTGCATAACTAAAACACAATCCTAGGCTAGGCCTACATGTGTGGACTGCTACTGTCATCAGAAAACTGTGTAGCATAGAAAAGGAGGCTAAAAGCTGCCCAGGGATGCATTCCCAAGCCAGCAGGCCAGGAGTTTCTCAGGAGGTAACTCATATTGGGGTCTCTCATACAGAAATGGCCACTGTATCTTGAATGGACCCTAAATGTTTCCTGTCACCCCCCAAGTAATGGGGTGATTGAGCACTTTGAAGCAGGCTTAAATGGCTGATGGGAGGGGACAAGACAACCCTGGACTGAACTCTGCATCTCAGGTGAGCACATTGGTGTCTCAGTGCAGCAGTTCCCTGCAAGGGCATTTCTCATTTGTGCCGTATGTTTGGTCAAACTGTCTCTTCTGTAAAATGTGTTTCCTTTGTATAAAACTGTTCCTGACCAACAGATGAGGGCTCCCACAGAGGTTGCTGCCTCAAAACTAGGACACGTAGCCTGTGTGGCTCTTCCTGGGTAGCTATTTTAGTCACCTGGTATTGCTCTAACAGAAAATACCATGAGTGGAAGCCTTCATAAAGAGAATCTTTATTATCACAGTCTGGTAAACCACATATCCACTTATGAGTTATAGGCCTGTTCAGTAAGAGAAATTGTCGCAGCCCAGTAGGCTGAGTCCAGGTTCAAGGAGAGCATCTTGGCACAGGAACCTCAAGTCTAGAGGATGTGCTCTGCTGTCAGTGCTGCTTTGTTGGTGGTATGAGATTTCCAATTCACTATGCTCACTTCTCTCTTCTATATGCCACAGCTGGTAACCTGGGTCCTGCCTCAACAGTACAACTGCTTCCCCTTATCTGTCATCAATATCACAGAGGCAGGATTCACAACACATGGGAGGAATTGTACCATTTTGGGACTCATAGCCAAGTCAAATCAATGTACATTTTTGGGGGGGACACAATGCAATCCACGACACTCCACCCTTTGGCCCACCCAAAATCATATCATTAGAGTATGTATTCATTTGTAGCATAGAAAAGATCTTAAGTCCAGATCCAAAATCCATAAACTTCTCTTCAGCTGTGGAATCCAGAACAAGTATTATCTTCCCCAAATACAAAGATATAACAGGCAGACTCAAATTACGTATTTTCATTATAAATGGAGAAATTACAGGGAAAGAAGGCATTAACAGGCAAGAAGTAAGTCAGCAGAACACATTACATTAGCCCTCAAAGCTTTGAAAATAATCTCCCACTTTCTGAGACATTTTACACAAGAGCTTTGCCCTCTCGACTCTAGGTATTGGCCACACTCTGTTCTGAGTGGAGATCTCCTGCCCTGTGCTACAACTCTGCCTTCAAGGCCCACTTGGACAGCAACTCTGCCCCCTTGGCTTTAGGTGCACCCTAAGCCCAACTGAGTGGCAACTCTACCCTTACAAACACAGGACATCATGGCTCCACCCTTTCAGACTCCTGAGGTCATGGCCATACCTTTTGAGACTGAGGCATCTCAGCTTTTCCTCAACTTTGTCTTTTCAGATTTCATGGCTTTGTGGCCTAGGCCTCAAGCCTACATCTGCCTTGCAGGGACAAGTGTTCCAAATCTCTGAAGCTTGACTGATTCACGTGCCTTGAGGCACCCCACTCTACCAGGAAGACTCCTGCACAACAGGCATTCAGTCAGGCACTCAGCTCTCTTGTACTGTGAATCAGCAAGGTTAGCTCTACTGATTCAAGTGTCCAGAGGCACCCCACTCTGCCAGGAAAACTCTAAGTACAGGCACTCAGCTCTCTTGCTCCTTGAGTTGGCTCGTGATTCTGCCGTTGCTAGTTTGCTGCTGCTGCTTTCACATGTGTTAGCAGTTCTTTAGGGTTCATTCTTCCGCTAATTTCACAGTTTCAAGAAAAGCTTCCACATTTTAGATAATTTGTTAGGGCAGTACTCCACTTTGGTTTCAAATTCTGTTCTAGTCACTTGGAAAAATACCATGAGTGGAAGACTTCATGAAAAGAATCTTTATTGTCACAGTCCAGTAAACCACAAATCCATTTAAGAGTTATAGGTCTATTCAATGAGAGAAATTGTCACAGTCCACTAGGCTCAGTTCAAGTTCCAGGAGAGCACCTCAGCACAGGAACCTCAGGTCTCCTGCCAATGCTACTTTCTCAGATGTATGAGGTTCCCAACTCTCTATGGTCACTCCTCTACCCTATATCCCACTGCTTGTAACTTGAGTCCTGCCTCACCAGCACAACTGCTGCCCATTTTCTGCCATCAGTATCACAGAGGCAGGATTCACAACACATGGAAGAAACAGCAGCATTTTGGGACTCATAGCCAAGTCTAATCAATACATACATTTTGGGGGGGCACAATGCAATCTGTGATAGTAGCCCCCACTTCAAGTCCCATAGGAGACAAGAAGGGGAGTAGGGGAATTGTTAATGTTGTCTCTTCCTAGGTGATCTCACAATGACAGACAGTCCCCTCGTCCACGGGCCCTAATGATAGAAGCCTTTACTAGAGCTGCCAATCAGACGGTGTTGGCTCTGTCGACATTTGAACAGAGATGATGAGTCATCTCTCCACATTGTTCCAGCTGATCTGTCAACAAGGACACCTCGTGGATCAACTGAACATGTAACCTGGTGTTCTAAGGGGATCATGTGATAAATGAATACTCTCACCTCCACTACCCATGGGAAAGATCTTTTGAAATAGGAAAGCTGCCTGTAGGACATGCTACAACTTTTAAAGGAAATTTTTCTCCGTGTGTTAAAAATGTAAACAGTGTGGGGCTAGATGGTTTGACTCCGAGAACAATGCTTTTAAGGTGGAATTTGACATTATTTTGGACACAGAGAACATGCAGAATGTGACCAAGTGATCTAATGCACATTAACTGGTGACACCAAGTCTGAGTTCGCCTGGTCTGATAATAATGATAATACCTTGTTCGACTGAGTTCTGAAAGGGAAGGTTTGTATTGCTTGTACTAAAATATGTACTGTTCATTTAATGTGTCATGTTGGGAGAAATGCACTGTTTTCACATAGATGAACAAGGACTTGCTATGCATATGTAATATTAGACAAATACAGTCCTTTGAGCTATGCGGTTGGCTTGGATTACGCCCAAACTCAGGTAGCTGGTTGAGGTTTCTTCTCTGTGTGTGCCTGATGAATTTGCTGAAGACAGTCCTGCTAATAACCCTCATTAATGCTGCCCCATATGATGGACAGATGTAACAGCCAACAGAGTTAGGCCCCAAACCACAGACATGCTACTGAGTGTCTAAGAATTGGTGATAGATGTACCAGCACTTGGTACTTCTTTGCTTCTTTTTCGGGCACCCTGATGGGAGGTGAAGAGTAGACTATTAGGGGAATGGTTTGCCTCTACACCTCGCATGCAGGCTGCCTAAGTAAAAGTATTGGGCCCAGAACATTCTCTGAAAAGAAGGCTGGGAATTGGGTCACCTTCTTTCTCTCAGTTCCTTCTTGTCATGGATTGAATTCCATCCCCCTAAAACTGTGTGTAGCAATTTGGCTGTGCCATGATTCTCAGTATTATGTGGTTGTCCTCCGTTGTGTGATTTTCCTACATTGTAAAACCTAATCTGTGGCTGTGGTTAGTAGGGCAAGATTATGTTATGCTAAAGAGGGTAAGAATGAGACTGTAATACCCAAGGAAACTTTGGTAGTGTAGTATTTAAGTGATATCACTGCTAACCAAAAGATAAGCAGTTTGAATCCACCAGACACTCCTTGGAAACTCAACAGGGCAATTCTACTCTGTCCTATCGGGTCACTATAAGTTAGAATTTACTCAATAGCATCAGGTAACACCTGTACAAAGATCATCTCTTTTATCCAGTGTAAAGGGAGTTTCCCTGAGATGCAACTTGCACCGCTTTATATCTTTTATCCTGCAAGAGATGAAAGGAAAGGAAAACCAGCAGAGAGTTGGGAACCTCGTATCACCAAGAAAGCAATGCTGGGAACAGAGCATATCCTGTAGACCTGGGGTCCCTGTGCAGAGATGCTTCCAGACCAAGGGAAGATTCTTGACAAGGATCTTTATGTGGAGCCTACAGAGAAAGAAAGCTTGGAGTTGATACCCTGAATTTGGACTTGTAGCTTACTGGATTGTGAAGAAATAAATGTCTCCACTTGTGATATTTCCATCATAGCAGCGCTTGATGACTAAGACACTTCTTTTTTAAAAATTTTTTTTTTTCTATGAGTGAAAATGTACAATCCCATATAAATTTACATGCCTGCTTATGTGTAGCTCCTACTGCTCTCCCTGCCTGGTAACAGCACACGCCACCTCTCCATTCTATACATGACATATCCTCCTAACAATCTCCTATCCCCTCTTCTCCATTCTCTCCCCCATCTCCAGTAAGTGGTCAGCAGGATGACATCCTGTAGATGCATGAAACCATAAAGCACACACACGATATGGTCACTGGGGCACCAAGTCCAATCCATTCCTGTCTGAAGAGTTGACCTCTATTATGATTTATGGATGGTGCAGCATCAGGGCTAGAGGCCATGCTTCCACGGGAATCCCGAGGGCCCTGGACCATCAATTGTGGGATTATTGAGACACTTCTTATCAGAGATACCTTCCCCCCTGTTCTGGGCACACAATAACTCTCAGTCTCTTGTCCATGTGTGGGCATCACAAGGCACCTAGCTACACCAATTTCCATATCTGCTCCTGGGAAGGGAGGGGATAGGATCTGTTTTACTACAGCACAAGACAGACAGCATACCAGGTTTAAGAGCTGGCCTCAGGGGTGGGGAACAGACTGAAGGGGAAACAAGTTTTGTGAGCCTAAACATGAGTGTTCTCCTGCGGTCTACCAGTTTACTACAGTTTTGTGTTCTTATGTAAGCCCCCAGCATGGAGTCACTGTGGTCCACCACCACTATAAAACCTCTACCCTCCGACTGCAGAGTGCAGAGATCTACTTTGGTCCTGCTGCCACCAACAACTGCTTCGTATGTCAGTTTCCCAAATAAACTCCTTTGCTGCCACACTGTAGTTGCCGCGTCTTTCTGCAGTCTCTCAGCACCCTCTAGTTTGGGAAGCAAATTTCAAGTTACAGGTCCACGACTGGACACTTTTTTAAAAATTAATTTTTATTTTTTATTATGACTGAGTGAAAATGTACACTCCTGTATAAATTTGCATGCCCACCTATATGCAGCTTCCACTGCTCTCCCTGATTGGCGACAGCACAATATTCCTCTCTGCTCTGTACATGACTCATCCTCCCAATAGTCTCCTTTCCCCTCCTCTCTACCCACTCCCCATCCTCCAGCCAGAGGTCAGCAGGATGACATCTTATAGATGCATAGAACCATAAAGTGCATCCAATATGTGGTCAGTCTGCATCACTAAGTCCAATCCATTCCTGTCTGAAGAGTGGACCTTCATTATGATTCATGGGAAAGGGTAGCATCAGGGCCAGGGGCGATATTCCTAGGGGAACCCTGAAGCCGCTGGACCATCAATTGCAGTCTTTTAATGGACATCTCAGAGTGCACCCCATTTTATTCTTGTGTTGCCAGTGAGATTCAACTGTGTGAGCTCCATCGCAACTATTACTGGTGGTGGCCGGGCACCATCTGGTTCTTCCAGTCCCAAGTTGATGTAGGCACCCACTCATGTGGGTCTCTCTGTCTTCTGGGTTGTCTTTCCCCCATGTAATTTTGGTTCTCGGTGAGCATCCATTCCTACTGAGTTGGGACCACTTGCTATGCCCTCGGATGGCAGCTTGTAAGACCCCAGATGCCACTCACCAATGTGGGGTGCAGAGAGCCCTCTCAGCAAAACGCTAGTTGTGCCAATTGGCCTCGATTTTGCCTAAGCATGGTCCCCTGCCCCCTGCCCCAACTACTCTGTCCTTGCAATATTGGGTTAAGATGGAAGGAGTATTCAAGTTATGCTGAAGTCCACTTAATATTGTTCTTGTTTCTAATGTGTGCTATCACCAATTTCACCCAACCAAATTTCTACCAACTATCTAATCTAAACACTCCCTCCATTGCCTGCCCTCCGTCTCCTCCCTTGCAGCCATCAGAGTCTTTCCTTCTATGCATAAGTCTATTTTTGAGTTATTGTAGGGGTCTCATACAATGTTTTTTCCTTTCTCAGTGACTACTTTCACTAAACATAATGTCTTCCAATTGAAACCAGGTTAGAAGATATTTCCTGGAATCATCATTGTACTTTATCATTGCATAGTGCTCTATTGAGTATATATACCATAGTTTACCTATCCATTCCTCTGTTGTTGGGCACCTGGGTTGATTCCATCTTTTTGCTATCTTGGACTGTGCTGCGATAAACATTCGTGTGCATGTGTCCGTTGTTGTGAATGGCCTTGATTCTGTAGGATGTATTCCAAGTAGTAGAAGTACTGGGTCAAATGGTATACCTATATCCATTTTTTTTAAGGAAGCGCAGATTGCTTTCCAAGAGGCTGGACCATTTTGCAACTCCACCAACAGTGTAGAAGAGTTCCACTTTCTCCACAGCCTCTCCAGCATTTGTTGTTTTGCGTTTTCTGGATCATGGCCAACCTTGGTGGGGTGAGATCGTATCTCATTGTAGTTTTGATTTGCATTTCTTTAATAACTAACGATCATCAACATGTCCACATGTGTTTTTGGCTGCCTGGATCTCCTCTTTAGTGAAATGTCTGTCCATCTCCTTTGCCCATCACTTAATTGGATGATTTATCTTCTTCTTATTGATATTTTGTAGTACCTTATAAATTATGGAGATCAGGCGTCAGTCTGACATAGAGTTGCCAAATATTTTTTCCCATTCTGTAAGTGGTGTTTTAATCCTATTAATAAAGTCTTTGGATGAGCAAAAGTGTTTGATTCTTAATAGTTCCCATTCATCTATTTTCTCTTCTGTTGATTGTGGTTTGTTTGACAGATTTTGAAGTCTGTCTACGTTGTGTATTAAAACTTCCATTGTTGTTCCTACTTTTTCTTGGATGAGCTTTATCATTTTAGGTTTGATATTTAGGTCTTTTATCCAGTTGGAGTTGGTTTTTGTATAAGGTGTAAGATATGGATCTTGTTTCACTTTACTGCAGATGGATATCCAATTTTGCCAGCACCATTTGTTGAGGAAATTGCTTTTACCCCAGTTTAAAGTCTTAGGGCCTTTGTCGGATATCAACTGTTTACAGGAAGTTGGTGTCATCTCTGGGGTCTCAATCCTGTTCCATTGATCAATCTATCTGTTCTTGTACCAGTAGCATGCTGTTTTGACCACTGTGGCAGTGTAATATGTTCTGCAGTCAGGTAAGGAGAGGCGTCCCAGTGTGTTCTTCTTCTTTAGTAGTACCTTCCTTATCCGGGGCTTCTTCCCTTTCCAAACAAAATTGGTGATTTGTTTCTCCATCTCATTAAAAAATGATGCTGGAACTTGTATTGGGATTGCATTATATAAGTAGATTGCTTTGGGTAAAATAGATATTTTCACAATGTTAAGTCTTCCTATCCATGAGCAGGGTAGGTTTCTCCATTTATGTAAGACTCTCTTAGTTTCTTGTAGCAAAGGCTTGTAGTCCTCTTTGTAAAGGTCTGTTATTTCTCTTGTTAGATTAATTCCTAGGTACTTTATCTTCTTGGAGGCTATAGTAAATGGTGTTGACTTGATGCTTTCTTCATTAACAGTGTCGCTGTTGGTATAAAGGAATCCTACTGATTTACTTATGTTTATCTTGTATCCTGAGACTTTGCTGAACTCTTTTATCAGTTTGAGTAATTTACTTATAGATTCTTTGGGATTCTCTGCATATACAATCATGTTATCAGCAAACAGGGAGATTTTGACTTCTTCTTTGCTGATGCAGATGCCCTTTACTTCTTGGTCTTGTCTACTTGTTCTGGCTAAAACTTCTAGTACAATGTTGAATAGGAGAGGTGAAAGTGGACATCCTTGTCTATTTCCTATTCTCAAGGGAAACTCCTTCTGTCTCTTTCCATTCAGGATGATGAAGGCAGTTGGCTTTGTATAAACTGCCCTTATTGCATTGAGGAATTTTCTGTCTATGCCTATTTTGCTAAGAGTTTTTAACATGAATGGGTGTTGAACTTTATCAAATGCCTTTTCTGCATCAATGGACAAAATCAGCTGATTTTTGTCTTTTGTGATATTTATGTGGTTAATCACATCAATTGTTTTTCTGATGTTAAACCAGCCTTGCATCCCTGGTATGAATCCAACTTTGTCATGGTGAATTATTTTTTTGATATGTTGTATTCTATTGGCAAGAATTCTGTTGAAGATTTTTGCATCTAGATTCATGAGTGATATCAATCTGTAGTTCTCCTTTTTGTTTGGGTCTTTCCCTGGCTTTGGTATCAGGATTATGCTGGCTTCATAGAAAATGAGTTAGTGAGTACTTCATCTCTTTCTATACTGCGAAACATTCTCAGTGGTATTGGAGATAACTCTTCTCTAAAAGCTTGGTAGAATTCTGCAGTGAAGCAATCTGGGCCTGGGCTTTTTTTGGTTGGCAGTTTTTTGATGACATTTTCAACCTCTTCCTTTGTGATGGGTTTATTAAGTTCTTCTGCTTCATGTTGTGATAATTTGGGCAGGTGATATGAATCAAGGAATTTATCCTCTTCCTCTAGGTTTTGAAATTTGTTAGAGTACAGTCTTTCATAGTATTCTGTTATGATATTTTTTATTTCTGTTGGATCTGTTGTGACAACTCCCCTCTCATTTCTAATTTCAGTTGTTTTCCTTTAGTAAGTTTAGCCAGTAGTTTGTCAATTTTGTTGATCTTTTAAAAAAACCAGCTTTTGATCTTTTCAATCTTTTCAATTGTTTTTCTATTCTCTAATTCATTTAGTTCTGCTCTAATCTTTATGATCTGGTTTCTTCTGGTGCCTGAGGGGTTCCTCTGTTGTTCTCTCTCTGCTTGTTCAGGCTGTAGTGTTAGTTCCTTGATTTGGTTTCTTTCTTCCTTCCAGATGTGTGCGTTTATAGAGATAAACAGACCTCTGAGCACTGCTTTGGCTGTATCCCATAGGTTCTGGTAGGAAGTGTTTTCTTTCTCATTAGAATCCATGAATTTCTTTATTTCCTCCTTGATTTCTTCTATAACCCATGGTTTTTTGAACAAGATGTTCAGTTTCCAAGAGTTCCACTTTATCTATGTTTTTTCTGCTGTTGATTTTGACTTTTATGGCTTTATGATCTGAGGAGATGCTTTGCAGTAATTCAATGGATTTTGTTGAGAATTGCAATGTGTCCTAACACATGGTCTATTCTGGAGAATGTTCCATGTGCACTGCAGAAAAAGGTGTAGCTGTCTGCTGATGGGTGGAGAGTTCTGTATATATTGGTGAGGTTTAGTTGGTTAATTGTGGCAATAAGGTCTTCTGTATCTTTATTGAGCTTTTTTCTAGATGATCTGTCCAGTATTGAGAATGGAGTATTGAAGTCTCCCACTATTAATGTGGAGAGATCTAACTCTTTTTTGAGTGTAGTCAGTGTTTCTTTGATGTATTTAGGTGCTCTGATATTAGGTGCATAACTGTTTAATATAGTTAAGTCTTGCTTGTGACTGAGGGGTTCCTCTGTTTTTCTCTCTCTACTTATTCAAGCTATAGTGTTAATTCCTTGATTTGGTTTCTTTCTTCCTTTCAGATGTGTGCATTTATGGATATAAACAGATCTCTGAGCACTGCTTTGGCTGTATCCCATAGCTTCTCATAGGAAGTGTTTTCTTTCTCATTGGAATCCATGAATTTCTTTATTTCCTTCTTGATTTTCTTCTATAACCCACGGTTTTTGAGCAAGATGTTGCTCAGTTTCTAAAAGTTTCGCTTTCAGCAATAAATAGTGTCCATCTTTGTCCACAGTGGTGGAGTTTACATTAAAATTGATTTTGTCTGAGATTAGAATTGCCACACCTGCTCTTCTTTGTTCATTTTTAGCTTGATATATATTCTTCCATCCTTTAATTTTCAGTTTGCTCCTATCTTTAAGTCTCAAGTGAGTTTTTTGTAGACAATATATGGATAGGTCATTTTTTTGATCCAAGATGTCACTCGATGTCCCTTTACTGGATCACTCAGTCCATTCACATTCAATGTAATTATTGATAGGTATGTGTTCAGTGCTGCCATCGTGATATGTTTATTTTTGTGTTGATGTTTTCTCTGTTGTTCTTATTAGTCTGTTCTGGGGCATTCTTTTTGTGAGTTGATTTTTCACCTTTTTCAGAGCTGGTTTTGTAGTTTTTGAGACTCCTGTGTTACATTTCTTGATATGGTATGTTGCATTTTTGTTGGGCTTTATGGCTGCCCCTATGGTGCCCCTTAATAATTTATATATAAACCCAATTTTAATTACTACCAGTCTTGTCAACTTCCTCTCCATCTGGAAGGACTCTAATGACTGTAGTGCATCCCTCATTTGAATACAATGGCGCCATAGTTTTCATGATAATCACTGGATTGTTTCTTTCAGTATTGAAGCTGTGATTGAGTTTGGAGCCTTACTTAACTGAGTAGAATTCTGGAGGATGTGTCATTCTATAATATAAAGTCAGTGGTTTTAATCTTCTAAGCCAAAGCCAAGAGCTTCTTTCAGTATTTCTTGTAGTTTTGGCTTGGTTTTCACAAAGTCTCTGAGTTTCTGTTTATCTGGGAATGTCTTAATTTCGTTTTTACATTTGAAAGATATTCTTGCAGGGTATACAATTCTTGGTTGAAAATTCTTCTCCTTCAAGGCTTTAAATGTATCATGCCACTGTCTCTGTGCCAGCATGGTTTCTGCTGAGAAATCCAATGAAAGCCTACAGGGTTTCCCTCGGAATGCTAGCTTTGCTTTGAGTTTTGCTGCCTTTAAGAGTTGCTGCTTATGTTTCATTTTGTTAAGCTTGATTATGTCTTGGAGTCTTTCTTCTGAGATCTATATTGGGTGGCGTACGATATGTATCTTGGATATCTATATTCTCTTCCTTTATGATTTCTGGGAAGTTTTCTGTCAGCAGCTCAGCAACGATACTCTCTGTGTTCTCAGGTGTCTCATCCTGTTCAGGGACTCCAATTAATCGAAGATTGTTCCTCTTAATAGAGTCGCACATGCTTCTTCATTTTTCTTGTTTCTTTTTTCTGATTTCTGCTCATAAACACTGGCGTTAGTAGCTCTGTCTTCCAAGTCAGAAATTATTTTTTCCATTTGCTCCCTTCTGTTTTCTTGGCTTTGAATGGAAGTTTCTATATCTTTGATTTTGTTGTTTATCTGTTGGATTTCAGAGTACTGGTGTTCCATCAGATCAAACAGCTTGCTTAATTTTTCCTTTTGTTCTGCTGCATTTTGTATAAGGTCTAGAAGGGCTCTGCATATAATCCTTTTGTATTCACCTTCTGATGATTTCAGAAAAGTTTCTTCATCTGGAAAACTACTTGATTGTTTTGTTTGGAAGCCTTCTAAAGCCATGGATGATTTCTTGTATGCCACAAGTGTCTGTTGCTTTTTGGGTTTCATGTAAGTAAAGGCTGGGAGAAATACTGTGAGGATGGACTGCAGATGCTTCTCTAGGCTGTCTTAAAATGTAAAGCAAAACGTATCTGACCACTTCCCAAGTCAGTCAGGTTTTCAGGTGCAGAGGTCCCTCTTCCCAAATGGCAAAGTAAGCACTTCTGTATCCAACCCCAGATGATATGAACTAGTTCAAAACACAACAGTACTACTGCCCTGTTGGCCTCTGCTGACGGAGCCCAGCCTTAGGTGTCACTGTGTAAACTACTGCTTTTCTGGTAGAAAAGTGCTTTCCTGCGGGCAGGCTCTGGCCCCCAGGCTAAGAATTAGGTGCACCTACGGCCACCGTATCTAAGAAGTCACCCTCCACACAGTCAGCGGATAGAGGGGCTAAAGGTACTGAGATGTAGTGAGGTCTCAGCCTCTGGTGCTGGGCCTTCACCATAGGCAACACTGTGTAAACTATGGCTTTTCTGTTGGAGAAGTGCTGTCCTGTTTGCAAGTACTCGCTCCCAGGCTAAGAATTAGGTTCCTCTAAAATCTCCTTATCCAACATGGCGTCTTGCACATAGGGGCAATGGTTCCATACAAACTGCGCTGTGGCAGAGATAAGAAGACAGGCCCTAAATGGCTAGAAGAACAGAGTCCTAAGCCTGGCTCTCAAAATATGGCAATTTTGCCTGCCTACCCCACCAGCAGTACGTCTCAGACTAGCCGCTAGGCAAGAGCCAGTTCTGCCTGCCAGCCAAGACAGAGAAAAAAAGTCAAAATGGTCCATGAGAGCCAGGACTAGCCAGGAACGAGAGTCCATGAAAGAGGGGAGGTTTTTTGTTCAGTGGTATGAAGTCCAAATTAACAGCCCTGTGCCGTGTCCTGGGGCTCACTAGGTAACCATAAGGCTCTTTTTGATTATCAATTCAGGTCTTGGTTTCCAGAAGGATATAAGAAGACGTGTGCTTAGTCCACCATCTTGACTCTGCCCCCACAACGGACACTCTTTTGCTGCAGCAAAACATAAGGTTGACTTGGTGACTACAGGTAGGTTCCTCGTGGTCTTTGATTAATGAGCATCAGCTCTTAACTCACCCTGAGCCTTCAGCTCATCCCGGGGCCTCCATTAAGAAATTGTATCTGATATGACCCTCTTTAGAAAGTCCTCACTCTGCTGTTTGCTTTCCTCTTGTCTATCCAGTATTCCCTTCCTGTCTTAGTCACCAAGTACTACAATGACAGAAATACCAGAAGTAGACTGTTTTAACAAAGAAAAGTTTATTCTCTCACAGTCTACTAGGTTAGAAGTACAAATTCAGGACACCAGCTCCAGGCAAAGGCTTTCTCTCTCTGTTGGCTCTGGAGGAAGTTCCTTGTGATGCATCAGTCTTTCCTTAGTCTGGGAGCATCTCAGTGCAGGACCCTTAGATCTAAAGAGTGTCCTCTGCTCCCAGTACTGCTTTCTTGGTGGTATGAGTTCCCCATTTCTCTCTGCTCACTTTTCTCTTAGATCTCAAATGAGATTGTTTTCAGATGCTATCTAATCTTGTAACTGTCACTAATCCATCTTATTACATCATAGTGACAGAATTTGCAACACATGGGGAAATCACATCGGATGACAAAGAGGTAGACAATCACATGTGATATGACAATGAAGTTTGTGAACTCACCCTGGAAAAAGTGCCACATACCCCATTGCTGAACATCACTACAGTCACCTTTGAGGCACTACCCTTGAGAAGCTATGTACCCAGTGTACCCTTCAAAGCAATTTTGGAACTCTTTTTCTGGAATGGCAGTCACAGCTGTTGCTGTATTACTCTTGATGTCCTGAATGCCATCCAAATGTCTTTCTTTCAATACTTCCTTTATCTTTGGGTGAAGAAAAGAGTCCCTGGGGCACATATCAGGTAAGTAGGGAGGGTGTTCCAATACAGTTATTTGTTTACTGGCAAAAAACTTACTCACAGACAACTATACAATTTAGTTTGCAAACTTGCCATCGTGCCACCGTGAGCAATGACCATTCCAGAAAGAGTTCCAAAATTGCTTTGAAGGGTGGACTAGGCACTGGCATCAGTGCATACCTTCCCAAGAGGAGTACTTCAAAAGTTTCCATAGTGATATTCAGCAATAAAGTATGGAGCGCTTAGAACAATTAAGTTTGCGGACTTAATTGTCGGACCTCATACAAAGACCCTGAGGTGGGAATGAACTCACCAGAGTCAAGAAGCAAAAGGAAGGCCAGAGTAATGGGAGTGCAGAGAAAGAGAAGGAATGAGCAATAGGGAGGGTGTTGTCAGTGGAGGTCCAGGAGAAGGCAGGGGCTGATCTCTCAGGGCTTTAGGGCATTTGGATTCTGTTCTAGGATCCTGCTACATTCAACTCCTCTAAGAGGAAAACAGCAACTTTGATTGAACTTGGTGAGTGTTGAATTACTCCAGGTAATTCTGCAGAGGTAACATCTGTCTTATGGACACAGACTGCCCAAACCACAAGCATTGGCATGAAAAAGACTCCAGATATCTAGATGGCAGTGTTTGGTCTCCATCAGTTTTTCAGGCCTAGCCCCCAATCAAGTCTAGCACTCGATAAAGACTGAATGAGAACAAAGGAAGGAGTGCGGTAAATTACCTTAATGCTCAGGACCTCGGCCAGGTGTGAGGGGCAAATTGCTATGATGACACTTGGTGGATTAGGTTGGAAGGGCAGATGAGTCTAAGAAGCAGAGATCTCTACGGAAGCACATCTCATCCCTTACCAAACCAAACCCACTGTCATCAGGTCAATTCCACCTCATAACGACCTTATGGGACAGAGTAGAACTTCTCTACTGAGTTTCCAAGGAGCACCTGGAGCATATCAAACTCCTGACCTTTTGGTTAGCAGAGGTAGCATGTAAACACTATTCTAGCAGGGTTTCCTCTAATTCCATACCCAAGTCTAAAAGAAAGGAAGACAAGTTATTGTACAAGTGCCACTGTGAGGATATTGTGAGTCTTGGGGCATTTACAAGATGTCCAGTGGAGCCCCTGTTTCACCTGAAGGGCATAGCTAAAGTGTTTCCCAGAGATAAAGATCAAGTTTTTCATTTGAGAGTGGTCCGAGTCAGAAAACTCAGTCAGCCCAAATCCAATTTTCACTAAGTCTTGTTTGCAAGTCAGTTGATATTTCTGTGGTTTTGCCAACACTGGATTATGTTGCAATCCACCTTGTGACAGTAGTTATACCAGGATGTGATCTGCATTTCCTCTAATAAGCCAGCCAGCCAATGATTTTAAAGCCCAGTTTCTCCGTGAAATCATCCTGGCCTCTCCACCAGTCCCTGTCCCCATCGTCCAACCTCAGTGAATTTGAAGTACCCAACACACTGGATTTTAACTCTATGTCATGGATCGATTTGTGTCTCCTCCCCCAAAATAGGTGTAGCCATGTGGCTGAGCCATGATTCCCTGTATTCTATGATTGTCCTGCATTTTGTGATTTTGCTGTGCTGTATGTTAAAGGATTAGGGTGGGACTGTAAATCCCTTTATAAAATCACCTCCTTGCTCCACAGTAAAGGGAGTTTCTCTGGAGTATTGCTTGCCTGACCCTTAATCTTTTCATCCTAGAAGAGATAAAAGGGAAGCAGACAGAGAACTGGGAACCTCACACCACCAAGCAAGCTGCACCAGGAGAAGAGAGTGTCCTTCAGACCTGAGGTTCTTGTGCCAAGATGCTCTCTGGTTAAAGACTGATGCAATATTAAACTTTCCTCCAGAGCTGACAACAGGGAAAACCTTCAGTTGGAGCGGACATCTTGAATTTGGACTTGTAGCTTACCAGACTGTGTAAGAATAAACTCATTTGTTAAAGCCACCCATGTGGTTTTTCTGTTACAGCAGCACTAGCTGACTAAAACAGAATTTGGTACCAGGAGTAGGGTGTTGTTCTAGGAAATACCTACAATGTGGAAGCCTTTTTGAAACTGTGAATGGATAGAAGATCCAGAAGGAACCAAGAAGGTGCAGATGGTAATAAACAACAGCTGGTGGCAGCAGCAGCAGCAGCAACAGACCCAGAGGCAGCGCTGGAGCCAACCCATGGAGCAAGAGAGCTAAGCCCCTGTGCACAGTTTTCGTCATGGAATGGGTGCCGCCTGGCACTTGAATGTGTGGAGCTAGCCTTGCTGACCACAGAGTGAGAGAGCTAAGTGCCTTTGTGCAGTGTGCTTTCCATCAAGAGTTGGGTGCCTCCAGGCACTTGAATCAGTAAAGCCACAGAGCTTTGGGACACTTGCCCCAGCAGGGCAGATATGGGACTGAGGCCTGGGCCATGAGGCCATAGGAAGAAGAAGCTGAAGAGAAAAACAGCATGAGAAGCTGAGCTGCCTCAATCTCAAAAGGTATGGCCATGATCTTAGGGGTTTGAAAGGGTGGAACCATGGTGTCCTGTGTTTGTAAGGGTGGAATTGCCACTCAGTTGGGCTCAGGGTACACCTAAAACAGGTGGAACAGAATTTCTGTCGAAGTGGGCTTTGAAGGCAGAATTGTAGTATAGGGCTAGGGGTCTCCACTTAGAATCCAGAGTGTGGCCAATACCTAGAGTCTGGAGGGCAGGGCCATTGTGTAGAATGTCTCAGAAAGTGGAAGATTATTTTCAAAGCTCTGAGGGCTAATGTAATATGTTCTGCTGACTTGCTGGTTGCCTGTTAATGTCTTCTTTCCCTGCAATTTCTCCTATTTATAATGGAATGTCTAACTTGTGTCTATTGTACCTTGTAGCTTTAGAAAAAGATAGCTTGTATTCTAGGTTTCATAGATGTAAAGGAAGTTTTGAATTTTGGACTTGGAACTGATTTAAGACTTCTATCATATAGAATGGATATGATTTTGCTATGATGGGATGAATGTTACATGTTTCAATGCTGTGAGTTTTGGGGTGCCAAAGGGTGGGATGTCATGGATTGAATTGTGTCCCCTCCCACAATGGCAGACATCATGAATTTGGACTTGTAGCCTGCTGGGCTGTGTAAGAGTAAACTTTCCTTCATTAAACCCATCCACTTGTGGTATTTCTGTCAGAGCAGCACTAGCTGACTAAAACACCCTACTTCTACCACTGTCAGAGGCTCTCCCTTTTGACACAGGTAGAGAGCTAATCTCCCAATCTGAGTGCAGTACACACCCTGTTTCAGACAGGAATTATTTGTTCAAAAAGAATGCCCGGAAGAGCTTAAGAAGGACCGAAAGGACACAGGCGTATCTGATAAAACCAATGGGCAGCATGCCAGGTTTCACAAAGTGCTGGCATACTAAACAGGAAACCAAGAGCAGCACCAGTTAACCAATTAAACTAAAACCAAGTGCCATTGAGTCAACTCTGACTCATGGTGAACCCATGTGGGTCAGAGCAGAACTGTGCTCCATATGGTTTTCAATGGCTGATTTTTTTCAAAGTAGATTACCAGGCCTTTCTTACAAGTTAAAGCATGGTCCTAGATTCTTTCAAACCTCTCAACTTTATTCAGTATCTACTGGTCTATGTCCACTTCCTTTGATTTGGGGTGGATGCCTGTAACTGCTCTGACCAGTAGAATATGGTGACTTCCAACAGAAGGTCATAAAAGTCCATGCAACTTCCACCTTGTTGCCTAAAACACTCACACTAGGCACCTGGAATAAGAAGCCTGCTACTCTGACGGTGCCATGCTGTGAAGAAGCTAAGCCCTATGGAGACCTCAGACCAGGTCAGTCCTGGTCTTTGAGCCACCCCAGCTGTCTTGGTCATCTAGTACCGCTTTAACAAAATACCCAAAATGGATGGCTTTAACAAAGAGAAGCTTATTCTGTCACAGTCCAGTGGGTCGGAAATCTGAATTCAGGGTGCTAATTTCAGGGGAAGGCTTTGTCTCTCTTTTAGCTTTGGAGAAAGGTCTTTGGGATACATCAGTTTTCCCTTGGTCTCAAAACATCTCAGTGTAGGAACCTCAGTTCTAAAGGAGGTGCTCCGCTTCTGGCACTGCCTTCTTGGTGGTACGAGGTCCCCAACTCTCTGCCTGCTTCCCTTGCCCCACACCATGGAAACTCCCTTTACCTTGGATCAGGGAGGTAACTTTACTCAGGGTGTTACCAAAATCCAAAACCACTGCAGTGGAGTTAGTTCTGACTCATATCAACCCTGTAGGACAGAGTAGAAACTGCCCTATAGAGCTTCCAAGTAGCGCTTGGTGGATACAAACTGCTGACCTTCTGGTTAGCAGCTGTAGCACTTAACCACCATGCCACCAGGTTTTATAGTCCCACCCCAATCCTTTTCTAACATAATCCAGTCTTGCCCTATTAACCACAGGCAGAGAGTAGGATTTACAACACGCCCAATAGCTACATGCATTTTGGGGGGCAGACTATTCAGTCCTTAACTTAACATCCAGTCCAGATGCCAGACATGTGAGTGAATGATGAGCTGTCAGATAACTCCTGCCCCATCCAGTCTTTCCTAAATGAAGGAGGTGCAGACATTATGGAGTAGACAGATACCATACCCTTCCACTCTGTCTGAACTCCTGACCCGCAGAATTGATGAGCATAACAAAAGCTTTGTTTTATCCTGTTCAATTTTAGGAAACATTTTTTCTGCAGCAGTAATTACCAGAACACAAAGTTCGGTTCTGACACTCCATTTCCTCATGGTCTTCCCTTTCCCTTCTTTCCATGTCAGCAACATTGTTCTCTCTCTGTAGGTCTCGTTTCCTCATGCACATGAGCTCCCATCATGCTCATCCTAGGTCTTGCTTTACCTCAATCAAAACACTCAAGAGATTGAGTCATAATTTCATTTACGTGGGAAAGGGGATCCCGGTGTCACCAAACATAATTACAGTGTTTGCAATATCCAAGATAGGTGGGTAATATATATGTACACACATTTATGCATATATACCAGGGTTTCCAGAGAGGATGGGGAACATGTTAAAAGGCACCACAGAGCTGACTACAAAAACCCAGACTGCGAGAAATTTTACAAGGCAAACTGGCTTCTAACAACCCTTCCATGTTATTTCGATACAACCAAAATGTGAGACCCACTGCCATAGGTTAAGAGAGACTGAAGAGGCATTTTGTAAACAAATTATAACACATGGACTTCATGAGCCAGTCAGAGAGATGGGAACCACAACTTGGATGTTTGAAGGTACGAAGAAATTAACACAAAACTTGTAGGTTTGAATGCTATTGCTGTTATGATTTTTGAAGTCCTTATCTTTTACAGATACCTGCTGAAATATTACAAAAGAAATAACGCAGTGTCTGGACTACACTTCAAAATCATCAGGAGGCAGGGTCCAGCTATATAATCCACAAGAGAGGATTCCAAGAAGTCAGACCTTCTGTGTTAGTGCCATGGGACTGGGCTTCAGGGTGTGATTTCATGAATGGAGGAAAGGTTTGATGCTGGCAATCTTGGTAATGCCAATTTTTGCCTGAGATTGGGCTCTCTGGCACCCACTTGTCATCAGACACCAGTATAAGTGGGACACCTATTCTGGAGGTACCCAAATCCTCCTTACCTGCTGGAAAGTAAGAGGCTTGTCCCCCCAAACCAGCTCCCATCCCCAAGAGGCAGTAAGGAACATGGTCAGATCCTTGGACTTTCCCACTGGTGTTCGACACAAGGGACTGGGTGGCGTGCAAGCTTCTGATTCATCACAGCACCATTTGGAAATATGAGGCAGTCATTGACTGTACTCATAAAATCTTGTAACAAACCCCAAAAGCAAGTTTTCAGCTCTATATTCTTTTGCTAAGGAGCTCTGGTGGTACAGCAGTTAAGGGCTCGGCTGCTAACTGAAACGCTGGCAGTTCAAACCCACCAGCCACTCTGCAGGAAAAAGATGTGGCCATCTGCTTCCAGACAGATTACAGCCTTGGAAATCCTCTGGAGCAATTCTGCCCTGTTCTATGGGGTCACTGTGAATTGGAATCAACTCAACAGCAATGGGTTTGGTTTGGTTTGTTTGTTCTGTTGTTAGATGACTGTTGAGCCCATGGGAAGAGAAGAAAATTTTTATAAAAAATTCTTGACCATGTGTCAGTTTGTTGGACTAAACAGGACAAGGATAGGTGTCCTAGAAACCATCTCAACGCAGTATTTGACCACTAAACGGGCAACACACTTCTGTGGGCTCCATATCCTAGCTGGGCGATACAAAGAATTTGTAAATAAAACGTGTGGGATAGAATCTTACTGGTAGGTTAACATGTACTTGAATACTAAGCTTCCTCACAGCTCAGCAAGCTTTGAGTTGTCTCCCCCACCCTACTCCTGGCAGCAGCCAGTGTTCCCTTGTGTCAGCCCCCTGGAGGCATCTCCCTTGCTTCTTCCATCTCAAGTAGGACATCATGGAGTCAGTGACAAGGTATGTCCTTAAACTCTCTCTGCGGTTAAGTGCTACAGCTGCTAACCAAAAAGTCAGCAGTTCAAATCTGCCAGGGGCTCCTTGGAAACCCTATGGAGCAGTTCTACCCTGACCCCTTGGGTGGCAGTGAGTCAGACTCGACTCAACAGCAGTGGGTTGGTGGGTCTCTCTGGACAGGCGTTGGCCTTCCCAATCTCCCATCTGGCCAAGCCAAATTGTTATTGTAAGCACAATCCCAAACTTCAGCTCCATCTTGTCTTTCTTATTCATTTGTTTCAGATGTCCAACCCAGACAGGAAGAGAGCTAGCTACCCCCTCCTAGAGGGAATGGGATTACGTGACACTCAGGGAGAGATCAGGTGGGTCTCTCAGTGACATCACCAGGCTATGTTTTGAGACACGATTTATCGAAAATAATTCAGGCAGAATCTATACTTTAATGTTGGTTCCTTGGTCTGGAAAGATCTGTGTGGGGTTCCAGGGCCTCACACGACTCTTTGAGGGGAAGACTGACAGGAACGCCAAAGCAGAGAATGCAGACAGGAACATGCTCGGTTTGGGGAGTAGACTTGACACCCTTCCCCATGTGCAAGAGGGGATGATGTGACCCTCAGCATAATCAGAACTGTGTCGTAACAAAGCTTGACTATACCAGTGCTTTACAGGATGGCTGACAATCATCTCAGAGACACACCAGGAATCCAACCCCACAATGCCATTCCCCTAGCGTTCTGAGAAGCAGCCCATCCCCTGAGACAAAGATTTGAGAAAGTTCATGCATTATCCAAAGGAAAGGCCTTAAAGCAGAAAAAATGAGATGGTAGCAGTTTGGGCTTTGTGGCTGCCTTTTGGTGGCACTCCACAGGACACTGTGCAGTGTGCCTTGGGTTAACAGGCAAGTGGGCAGGGGTGAGGCCGTGAGAGGAGAGATGTCTGTTGCCACTAGTGTCCACAGCAGAGTTGGGGGGAAGAAAAATAAGCATGTATCTTCAGCCCTCTGGTGGTCCCACAGCACCCTTAGAAGTCATAGGGGGACACAAAGATGGTAACCTTGGACACATGGCTTGCCTGGAAGGAGCGGTCCAGGTATTCAGACATGTCAACGTCCACCTCCAGAGTCTGAGGACCCTCTAGGGTCTGGACGAGGATCAGCTCCCCTGTCTGCCGGTCTGAGCGCTGCATCACAAAGTGGCCGCGACTGTTGCCACCCACGATCCCAAACCGCAGGCTGTTGGGCCCGGGCCGGCCAGGCGCCGAGGCAGTGGCCATGCGGAAGAGCGTGATGGGAGTCTTCAGGTTGGAGGGCAGAGAGAGGTAATGGAAGGAGATGGTCTTGGGCATATGGCGGCAGGGTCTGCTGTCCATGGGGCAGGGGTTTCGCTCACACTGGCTGGAGAGGCAAAATGCAAGGAGTTGGCCTTGGGGACACTCAAGAGGAGCTGCTCTGCCCTGGCTTGTCTGCCCCAACTGCCCTCCCGGGGCCACCCAGGTGACCTTCCCCGGCTGTAGGGCCCTTCACCACAGAGCTCCGGAGCTGGTAGCAGGTGAGTGTGGGTGACATCGGACATGCTGGGGAAGGGGTGTTTCATGTTTCTGTTCTGTGTTCTCTTCTCAGCCATGTGGCCCCAGTATTTCCAGGCACTTTGTGGAGATGTGTGTGTGTGTGTGTCTCTATCTGTCAATGCAATTACTGTTGTCTTTACAGTAAAATAAAGCCCAGGGAGATTAAATGACAATGGCGATACTGGCATTCAGACCAGGCACCCTTCTTCTTACATGTGCTGTGACCTTGACTGGTAACCGTAGGATCCCAGCTGTCATGTGACAATAGCCTGGAGTGTGGTGTTCCACACTGGGGAACTTTGCAGAAAATCAGCGTTTATCCCTAAAGCAGGAAGCCCTGTCTTCCTTAACTATTTGGAATTAGGACCTTGTAAAAATGCTTTCTTCAGTCAAATTATCACATCTGACTGTTTAACCAGGGATGTACCCCAAGGCTGTCATATATAGGTCCCTCTGCCCCTTCACTGACTGACTCTTGAGGGAGGTTCTGGTGTCTTCACTGTCACTAACAACTCCCACTCCTCAGGTGCCAGGGCCTGTCCCCCTGCTTCCAAAGTGCTGGAACCCCAAAAGCAATTCCAGTAACTAAGCTTGTGAAGTCGCTTCTCTGAATCCTAAAGACAACGGTAGGGCTCTTACGATCTCCTTTTCAGAAGAAATGCATGTACTTTGTGATAATTATTCCCTTTAGAGTCCTGTCTCCTACCTTAAAATCAATCAATCAAAACTGTACTGTTTAAGTACTTAGGTTACTAGAAGTTGAACCTTCTAATACCAGGAGTAAAGCACAGGGACGTAATGAGAAGTGTACAGGAACTGCGACCTGCCTGGAGTCCCCTGGCTGGAGTCTCCTGGCCACTAGCTATGTGAGCTTGAGAAGATAATCTTCCACAATGGTGTCATGTGTCACTGACCCTAGGTAATATCACCAACAGCTAGCTCTCTTCTCTTCAGAGGCCCTCTCTGAAAGCGCCACACTTGGGCAGCTACAATCCCATCATCCTGTACGTCAGCAGGGGATTCTTTGCCCATTCTTGACTTCTCGCTACAATCAGGGCAGCAATGCACCAAACACAACCATACAAGAGGAATGGAACTCCTAAAAGGAAGACTCCTGGCCCCATTTTTCATCTTTCATGGAAAATAGCTCTTCTTTCTAAGAACCTCCAGGAAGAATCTGGTCCAGCCCACAGAGAGGCCCGGATGAGAGATGCCCAGCTATGGCAGCCCTGGGTATACTCACAATGGCGATGTCTTCACGTAGCTCACGTTCCCGCTGCTCTTGGGGCACTCGGGGCTGACACACTGGAAGCCTCCACCGGTGTTGATGCATGTAGTCCCCTGGGGACACATGTGCTGTGAAGTTGCACATTCATTGACATCTGAAATACAGGACATACAGAGTGATGATCTTGAGTTCCCCTCTATCACACACAGAACCATATCAAAGGTACTGCCCTGATCTTGCTCCTACAGAGCCCTACTGGGAAATTTCCTTCCCAGTATCCTGTCCTCCTTCCCTGGGATGTGACAAGTGACAGAAGTGCTTGAGAGGACCAAGTCTGGGCCCCCTCCAAGGTCATTATCATGCCCTTTAGGATTCAATCCTACTCTAGAAAGCCCTCCTGCTTTGTGCACAGCTGGACTCATGTTGTCTCCCAAAGGTGTCAGGTCCTGGGGCCTGGATTTGGGCTGAGAAGCAGGAGATTCCACTTTGCCTTTAGTGAAAGATGCGCATTCTGACTCTGAGCTTTATGTGGATGCAGCGTGATGGATTATTTTTGTGTGGCCTTTCTAGCCATGGAAACCTTGGTGGTGTAGTGGTTAAGCGTTACAGCTGCTAATCAAAACGTTGGCAGTTGGAATCCACCATGCACTCCTATGAGCTGTTCTACTCTGTCTTATAGGGTCTCTACGAGTCAGGATTGACTTGATGGCAGTGGGGCTTTTCTAGCTGTGGTCTTATCATTCCCACCCTAGGGACTAGAGGGGGGGGACTGTGTGACAGGGCAACTGTGGCCCACCAAAAGGATTGGTCAGTTCTGCTGTCCTGGTGGGTTTGAAATGAGCCACCCCACAGGTGGGAAACAGCAGACCAGCCTCCCGGCCCTCCCCAGCCACCACCATCAAGGAATAAGAGCCAGAAGCCAGCATGTCCTTGGACCCAGGATCCTTGTCATGAGAAGCTTCTGGAAGTGAAGACCAAGAGAGGGAACAAGCTGTAACCTTGAAGATGGGGAGACATGGTGGCAGGAGAGACCCAGCAGCAGGAGATGGCATGGTGGGCTTCCCAGCCCACCAAGAGAGAAAGCTGAGTGTCTTGGGGTGGAGGCCTACGGCCAGGGAGAGGCATGGCTTGGAAGAGGTTTTTCTGATGAAATAATTGTATCTGTGAATGTTCCTGAGCCTGAGTTGTGTAACCTGTTTCCTTCCCTCAATAAACTCCATAATTTTAAGTATTGTCTGTGAGTTCTGTGTGGCCATTGCAATGAATCACCCAACCCAACAGAGAGGCAGGCACTGCTGTGGGAAGACAGTAAGTGTGGGTCAAGACGTGGCAGACAGGAGGTATGTCGGATGTCTGCCTCGTAGGAATCCGCCCTGGGCTGTTGATCTTGATTCTCCTTCCCCCCATGCCATTTTTACAGTGGCTGTTTCGAGTATCTGCATGTCTTGATATCTGTGTTTACCCTGCAGGGATGTGGGGTAACAGCAGACCACAGGCTAATAAACTGCAAACCAAACCCACCGCCATCAAGTTGGTTCCAACTCACAGAGACCCACAGCCGACCAAGCTATTGGTGGAAGCAGTCCCCAAATACCCCTTACTTTCTTGGGTGGGTGATTAACAGTGCTTAGTTGTACATGTTGTTTTAATCTTCTTAAAGTGGTAAGTTTGGGACCTTTGTGTGCCCAGGGGCACTGGTGGTTCAGTGATAGTTATCCTTTTCCATGGTGTCATAGATTAAATCGGGTTCCCCCAAAATATGTGTGTGGTGGTTTGGCTGGGGCATGATTTCTGGTATTGGGTGATGTTGCTCAGTCTTGTGTATCCCGCCTCCATGATGTTAACGATGCAAGATGGGCAGCCGTTGTGTTGGTGGGGAAGACTCAAAGTATACGACTGTTTTATGCTTTGATGCAATCTCTTGAGATAGAAAGGAAAGAAGTTAGCAGAGAGATCGGGGGACCTCATACCACCAAGAAGCAGAGCTGGAAGCTGAGAACATCCTTTGAAAAGGATCAGGGTCCCTGCACCTCAGCAACTTCCATTCCAGGGGAAGACTGACAACAAGGACCTTCTTCCAGTGCCAGCAGAGAAAGCCTTCCCCTGGGGCTGGCACCCTGAATTTGGACTCTGAGCCTACTGGATTGTGACAGAATAAAATTTCTCTTTTTAAAGTCATCCACTTGTGGTATTTCTGTTAGAGTAGCACTGGATGACTAAGACACATGGGGAGACATGGGTTCTGTTCCTGGTCAGTGCAACTCCTGCAGAGTGACCCCTGGAGTGATCACTAGGGGCTTGTATGTTGCTCTGATGCAGAACAGGTTCAGAAAACTCTCAGACCAAGATGGATCTCATACCATCTTCTGTTGTGTGTGGGGTCAGCGCTGACTCAACTACAGCTAACGTTAGTGTGCCCAGTGTCCCAGGGACTTGTCTGTTGATGATGTGACTGCTGCAAGGGTCCTGAGGCTTTAGCCTCTCCTTTCTAACAGCCAGCCAGGTGTTTCCTGTTGAGTTCACTCTTGGCCCTGCTCTGCTCCCTGGGAGGTTACATGCTCTGGACTATCTCTCCTGAGCTCTCTCTGTGGCTCCCAGTCTTCCCTGGCCAATGGGGAATCTGAAGGGCTGGGATGTATATTCCCTACTTGGATGTAGTTTTCACGGTGCATGCGTCTTCCATGCCCACAGCTCTTTGGGGCAGCCCCTCCCCTCCAGCTCTGACTACACTCCTCCCTCCTCTCACTTGCCCACGGATACTGATGGCTTCCCCCTCCTGCAGCTCCGGGTACTTCCCTTCCCTTTTGGTGCCAATTTATTCTCAGTAGGGCCAAGCACCACCGTGCCAGACCACACCAAGGCACAGATGCCAGTAAGGTGCTGTCCCTTTCAGAGGCACCAGTGTCCACTGGGGAGGAGGGACAGACTTTTAGGAGCCCAAACAAGACCATGGAAAGGTACACTGTGCCGAAGAAGCCTTATGGTCTCCCCGGATAGCACAACATGGGTGGGTGACTGGCTGCTCTGTCTTGGGCTCCAACCCTAGCTGAAGGCATGGCTGAGTGGGAGGTCATGACCTGACATGGAAAACTGTTACTTGCATAAAGTTGGAAGAGACTGTTAGCCAGGATGGTTAAGCAACTCATTTCCTACTTACGCAGACAAGCTTGTAGCCTGATCTTTTAGACATCTTTTTGTTGGTAGTTTTATGAAAAAGGAAGTTTAAAAGGTATCTGAGACCTCTATCTGCCCACCCCCATTCTGAGATCTTGGCAGGTCAGAGCAGCGTCAGGTGACTAACTACTTAACCTGGGTGCAGAGGCGTTTTCCTGCACGCCACGGGCTCCCCCCTCCCCTCCTCCCCGCACCCCTTACACCCCCTGCTTGCTCCTCTACCCCCCACTCCACCCCCCTCCCATCTTACCACCCCCACCCCACCCCATCCCTCCCACCCACTCACTCCCTCTGCCCCCCACTCCTCCGCAGGTGCACTCACCCTCACAGCTCTTCCCATCGGCCATGGCGTGGTAGCCGCTGGGGCAGACACAGCGATAGGACCCGGGGGTGTTCACGCAGGCGTGCATGCAGAGCCGGGGGCGCCCCTCGTGCCTGTAGAGCTCACACTCATTCACATCTGCGAACAGAAGGGCCTGTTGTAACTCCAGGAGTCACACAGCTTGCGGTGGGTATGACCCGCCTGTGAGCCAGGACAGCCGCACCTTGATTTCCCGGGGGCGGTGGCCGCTGCGCCCTTTCTCCCGCAGAGTACCTGGGCGAAAGCAGGGGTGCTCCCCTTTCTCCCAAACCCAGGACCCACCCAGAGGGTTGGAGAAGGAGTGGGAGCTGATGTCACTCACAGGCCTTAAGTGGGTTCAGCTGTCTAAGGCTGAAGGCTAACTGGGGAGACCTTGCAGAGGCCAGCCAATCAGGCTGGGCAGCGAGGGAGCATGTTGAGCTAGCTGCAAAAGCAGCTGCCGCCGCCCCCCTCAGCTCCCCCAATCCTGCATCTCACCCCCGTTAGCAGCCCATCTTAACGCTCTTCATCTCTAGCGGTGATTGGAACGGCGTGAGTTCTCGTTTCTTCTGTAAAATGAGGCTGTTACCATCAACTGATCGATTCTCTGGTTTGAAGCCACTGACTTGACGTGTTTGGGGAAGGAACTTCGATCTGTAAACCCTCTGTCGTCCTAAAGCTAAGCTAAACTCCACGGCCTTGTCCAGCCCCATAGTCGTTCCTGCTCCTTATACCCCAAGGACGTGATTCCAGCCAGGATGGAGAGGGGATACCGGGGGTCAAGATTCTTCAGCCCAGACCAGCTGGGGCCACGTTCAGACATCCAGTTGAGCCTGGGGCCCTCTGGCTGCTTTCTCTGCACTCTTGGTTTCTTACGATCGCTCTGAAAGCCCGCGAGCTACAGTCCCCACTTACCTGAAACGCAAAGTGGGGGGGCCTTCGGAGATGGCACTGGGGAAGCCACCCGCCCTCTCGGCCGGCTGCACCCGCCGACCGGATGCGCGCGCTGGCACGACGGAGGAGGAGCGGGCGTCCCTCCCTCGCCTCCCGGGCACCGGCCCCCTATCCCCATCTTTGTGTCCTGCGCCTACCCTGGCAGATGCTGTCGTCGGTGGTGGCGCCGCTCAGGTGGAATCCGGCTTCGCAGCTGCAGTGCTGCGCTCGCTCCACCTGCGCACAGCGCGGCGCGCGGCTGAAGGCGGGGTCGCCCGTCACGCGGGTCTCGGGGGCTGCTGCGGGGAGAAGACACCTTCAGTGCCCGCCCTGGTGCACCTGCCATCCGCCCAACCTTGGGGAGCGGTCGGAAGGAGAGCGAAGACGAGGCCACGTCTCTCTCTCAACAAGCTTCCTTTATTGCAGAGAAAGCAGAAGTTATTTAACCGCGAACCGGGGAAAGCAGCTCGGGACCTGACAGGCAGGGGGCCAGGACGCAGAGCGCTCTCGACGGTACTGTTAGCCGCAAAAGCCAGTCACTAAACTGTACAGAGGGAAGGGCTGCACTGAGGTTAAGCCCACGTTTTCATTTAAACAGTCTTAAACAACAAAATACTAACAGTGACCACTGAAATTTTGAATTACTGGCCACTACCTGTTTTTTTTCTTTTTCACTTTTCTGAACTGTTCAAGCTTTGTTTTGGGTTTTTTGGTTGGGAGCATAAGTTACTTATATAATCAGAAAAAGTTATTATTTTTTTTGAAAGGTTTAAAGTGTTTAAAAATCTGATATGGTTGGGTGAGACTGAGGAGAAATTGGTGTGAACCATAAGTGGAGGGATTCCTTCCCCCGCCTCCCCTCTCCGGTTGGATAGACAGCCAGAGCACGCTGGGAAGGGCTCCAGGCCGAGTTTGGTGAGCTCCGTGGGGACAAGAGGTGGCCTCAAATGCTCCTGCTTATTCCTCCTACCCTTCTGGAAATTCTCCCTGTTCCTGGGAACTAACTCTGAAGGTCCAGACAGCAGGAGGAACTCTGTCCTGTGGAGTTCAGAGGCGGATGGGGATGAACAACACTCAGGGGCAATCTCTAAACTGCGCCCCCTCCCTCCTATTCCGAGATAATTAGACTCGATGAAACCAGAGGCTGAAAAGCACCTGGGGGGACCTAAGACTGAGGGCCTGAGAGGCATTGTTTCAGATCACCCCCAAAACTCATGGAAAACAGACCTCCACTTTCCACAAGTCCAGGTGCGGCTGCTAGGGTGGGGCTCTGTAGATTAAGTAAACTATAGGCTGTGAATGACTCCTCTTGTCTTGATAATTGGGCTTTAACAATTGATAAGACAATTCAGCAAGAGGCCATGGAGAGCAGGGAAGTAATTTGTGTTTGGGTATTCTTTCAGATTACTGGCCAGATGGGTCTAGCACAATTTTGTGATGGCCTGTGAGATTGCAAAGCAGATGACCTCTATCCAGTCGACTCCCAGACACCCCCTAATTGCTCTCATTGTTCCTTTCAGGCCCTGGCCCTGGCCCAGGCCCAGGCCCTGTCTCTCCCTTAAAATCCCTGAGCTTGCCTGGAAGCTTTGGACAGGCTTTTGTGGAAATGTCGCCTCTGTTCCCTGTGATGCTAGCGCACAGAAATAAAACCTTTGATCTCTCAACCAAAACAGCTGTCTCAGAAATTGACTTTTAGTGGCAGGTGGCATGAACCAGGAGCTTTGTCCGGTAGCACTGATACCAGCAAAGTGGCAACAGAAATGCCTTTCCCCGGTCTCCTCTAGCTGCTGTGGTTATGTGCATTTCACATTTGTGGTGCCTTGGAGGGTCATTCCACAACCTCCTGATACCAGCAGATACCTCCTGATACTTGGTCCAGTAGAAGAGTGTCCCTCTTTACATATGCCCCTCCCCCAATGCCTCTGGTGGGGTTTTGAATGGCAGGAACCAACATATTTGTGTTCAAAGGAGATCCCTGTCTTTTTCCTTGTTGCCTGTAAATAGGGGAAAACATAGTGGGGCAGCCAGAAGGTCCTGCCTTGGCCTATGCCTTCCCAGAGGAGCTTGAAGGGTCTCTGGGCCCCCCTGCAGGGTGGTGTTAGTCTGAGAAGGTACCAAAGTCCCAGCAAGAACTCTGAGGCTGACTTAGCTGAACTGAATCAAGGCTCATTAGCAACAAATCTCTAGGGTCAATATTTAAAACTGACCCTGGGCTGGGTTCAATGCCAAGGTATCTGTGAGTGAAGCTAATCAAATCAACAAGTATTGATACAGCCCCTATTCTCTGTGCACTCCCATAACCAACACCAGCATTTTCCCTCCCTAGAAATTCCATAGGAAACCAAAGACAACCAGATAGGACAGGCTTGGGTGTTTTTTTTTTTTTTTTTTTTTTTTTTATGCAAAAGAACAGGGCATCTTTTGGATTTAACTCTCTTTTTTTTTTAAGAATAAATTTAGTTGCAACCAAACATGGGAACCCTCATCTGTCCCTAGATTTCCTAGCATTGAGTTCTCTTACTGTATACCAAACCAGCCACTGTGTGGCTTCTTAGACATTCCTGCAGGAGTCATGTTGAGACTCAAGGTATGAATCTCGAGATGAGGATAGAAGCCACATCACCACTCAAATGTCTTGTTACCCAGCTTTTAAAACACTTTGGCCTGCATCCATAACAACCAATGTTTCAGTATGTGATGGAAACATCTGAAAGGACAGGCTGTTCCGTCAGCAGAGGACATGTGATGGGGTGGCAGCAATGAATTCCTAACCTGAGGCGGTCTCAGGAGTGAGCCAGACCGTCCACTAGTGTTTTCTTCTTGAAGAAGGCTCAAAACTCTGGTGACACCGAAGAGCGAGGCTCTGTGCCAGATAACCACCTCAGCGACCCAAGTGAGGAAGCGAGTTCACCACTGGCTGCATCTCGGTGCGCCAGGACTAACTAGGGGGGGCCTCACTGTGCAGCGTTTGTCCTCACCTAGCCCCCCCGACTGACGACTTACCAGTCTGGTCCTGATGCTGACAGCGGCTCCCAGTCCTTCCTGCTGGACAGATGCATCTGTATTGGTTGACTCCTTCTACACATGTCCCACCATTCTGACAAGGCTGGCTAGAGCACTGGCTGACATCTAGGGAAAGAAATCACTTTCAAATTCAAGTGCAAAACAAAACAATGAGGGGTTAACTTTCTTTATACTGTAGGATGACTCCTGTTTCTACCCTCCTACCCTACTCCTTTCTCCACCAGCTGGCACCTGTCTGCCTGCTGGGACTGCCTGCAGCCCAGCCTCATGGGTGGGAGGGGGCCCATGGTGCTGAAATACAGCCCTCCCTCTACTCAGCTGAAACCCTACTAGCTAGTGGTTAAGCACTGTGGCTGCTAACCAGAAGGTTGGCAGTTCAAATCCACCAGGCACTCCTTAGAATCTCTATGGGACATTTCTACTATGAGTATCCAGCCACACTCCACCCAGAGTGACCATTTTCTGATTTGCAGAGGTGGGCAGAGGCCACCTGTGAGCCTCCACCCACTTGGCCTTTGAGTCAGGCCCTGCTTCCCACCTCCATGAGCCAGGACCCAGGTACAGCTATCACCTTTTGAAAAGAAACAAAATCCAGGGGAGTTGTAAGAACGAGGTATGGCCCACTGGAATGTCCGGAATGGGAAAAACGAAACTTCATTCCAAGTTCCCACCCAGAAATCCTTCTGTTCTTGACTTTCCCTGTACAATCAAGTGGTAGTTTCTCTCAACTCCTAAGTACTGGAAAACAGAAATATTCCATGCTTGCATACCTAGCCGTGCTGTGGAAAAGCCATAGAGATATAAATTTAAAAGTCTAATAGGTTTTCCTCTGTGTGATAGGGTTCCATATGACTTTCCTTTGCTTATTTATACTTTTTAAAAATAGTCTTCCATTATTCCAGAGATCATTTATACATTTTCCAACTAAGGGGAAAAAAAGATATTTTTTTTAAAGTGTCAAGTATCTTTTTTTCCTGAGAATACTTGAAGTACAGTTTTAGTGCATGGAACATAGGCCATTTCTACCAGCGAGAGAAGGAGTGTCAGTCCACAGCATCTTAGGAAAGAAAATTGAAAATGTCTTCTTCCTGGTGAAAGAACACTCTTGCTGTCTCTCAAGGGGAAGAAAAAGGCGCTTTGCTCCTAAGGAGAATGGCAGACTTCTTAGGAGTGGATTGGAAGGTAGTTCAACTTCCATTAAGCCTCCTCATGACTGGGTTGCTATGTAGACTATTCTGTGGTTCCTATTAATCATGAAATGACCCAGACATCCAAACGCTGCTCAGCCCTGGGCCAGAGCCATGTCAAATTCTCAGTGACCTCAGCCTTGTTTCACTTTCCCCATACATTATGTTCTCAGATGACCAGTTTCCAGGAATACATCTGGAAAAACACTGTGTACAAATGCCACAGCGCTTGGAATTCCAATTCTTACCCGAGTCCAACCCCGTGCTTCTAACCAGTTGAGTCTGAAAGTGGGTTGACCATTAGGCCGTGAAGCTGTGGGCAGAGAGCCAGAGCAAGTGAACACTGACATTTTTCAGCATAGCCCAGTGGGCCCCATGCTGTCATCACTCTTCCCTGCAGGCCTCAAGGGGAAGGCCTGGCCCTTGCCCATACCTAGACGGGGAGGGTTAGAGGTGGGGGAGTCACTGGCTGGACGCTGAAATGCACAGGTGCCCTGGGACCTGTGTTGTGTTGTCCTTTCTGGATCTTGTTGCCAGAGATGATCATTCATTTCTCTACAGGCTCTATGAAGAATTTCTTTATTTCTCATCTGGATAAGCAGTCAGGAGGGACTCAGTAGAGTGATCCTCACTGTCCTGGTCATCTGGTACTGCTCTAACAGAAATACCGCAAGTGGATAGCTCTAAAAAGAGAAACTTTTTTTTTTTTTTTTTGTCACGGTCCAGTAGGCTAAAAGTCAAAAATCAGGACTTCAGCTCCAGGGGAAGGCTTTCTCTGTTGGCTCTAGAGGAAGGTCCTTGGCATGAAGGACTGGAAGCTTCTGAGGTACAGGGATCCTGGTCTTTTCCAAAGGACATGCTAAGCTCCCAGCACTGCTTCTTGGTAGTACGAGGTCCCCCTAAATCTCTCTGCTGGCTTCTTTCCTTTATATGTCAAGAGACTGCCTCAAGGTACAAAACCATGTTACACATTGAGTCCTGCCCCACCAACACAATTGCTGGGTATCCTCCTTCATTAACAGCAGAGGGGTGGGGTTACAACATAAGGGAACATCACAATACTGGGAAGCATGGTCCAGCCAAACAGCCATATCCATTTTGGGGGGAATACACTTCAATCCATGACACACTGTGCTATAGATTGAGTTGTGTGCCTCCAGATATGTTGTAGAACCCTAACTCCTATACCTGTGGATGTGATCTTGTTTGGAAATAGGAGTTTCTTAGTTATGTTAATCAAGTCACAGCCAAGCAGGGTGGGTTCTATATCTAATCACTTCTGAGTGCTAAAGAGCAGCACAGGCATAGAGTCACACACATGGGGGAAGACAGATGCCATGTGAAGGTCATCCACAAGTCCAGGAACCAAGCAGTGCCCCGGAAAACCTATTAGGAAAAAAATCCACACAGTCAAGGTCCTGGACATTTAGCCTCCAGAACTATGAAAAAAAAATTCTGTTCCTTAAAGCTGCTCACTAGTGGGATTTTTGTTGTAGCAGCATTAGGAAACTAAGACCTGGTGACCCCTAACACTTGTCATTCTTTCTAGGAGCATCCCAGCTTCGGGTTTCTGATCAGACACTGCAAGATATTTCTATATGCTCTCCACCCAAGCCTGGTCCTGGCTCTCCGGCTATGACCTGACTGAAGTGCTGTGGTAACCCCATTCATGAGTGACACCACAGAAACTTCTGGGCTGTGACACAGGTACTAGCAGAAGTGTCAGGAGAGACAGCAAACCAAAAGCATGAAAGGCAGTTGTGTGCTTATCTGCCACTTACTGAGTGCTTCCTATTTCTGGGAAACTCAGCTCAGTGTTTTACAGAAAAGAGCTGATTACTTTTTTTATTTCTAATTCTTTCTTGTTTACTGTCATCTCGTTTCAAACTTTACATTTCTTTAATTACCTGATTTCTGGCCACCCAACCAAGTGCCGTCGAGTCGCATCCAACTCCTGGCGACCCTGATTTCTAGGTTTTTCTAATTTTCATTTTTGCTATTTATTATGGATTCAAATGTATCCCGAAAGTGTGGGTCAACTTAGCTATTCCCAGTATTGTGTGACTGTCCACCGTTTTGTCATCCGATGCGGTTTTCCTCTGTGTTGGAAAATTTGCCTCTATGATGCTAATGAGGTGAGATTAGTAGCATTTATGTTAATGAGGCAAGACTCAATCTCAAAGATGAAGTTGCATTTTGAGTTAGTCTCTTTTGAGATATAACACAGAGAAGCCATCAGAGAGACTAGGGGACCTCATACCACCATGAAGGCAGTGCTGGGAGCCGAGTGTGTCCTTTGGACCCAGGGACACTGCTGTGAGAAGCTCCTAGTCCAGGGGCAGATTGATGACAAGGACCTTTGCCCAGAGCCAACAGAGAGAGAAAGCCATACCCTGGAGCTGGCACTCTGAATTCAGATTTCTAGCCTGCTGTACTGTGAAAGAATAAAGCTCTCTCTTAAAGCCATCTACTTATGGTATTTCTGCTATAGCAGCACTGGATAACTAACACATTGTTCTTTCATAATTTTTGTCTTTTGGCTTGTTTTGACATACTAGGCTACAGTTGTCATCTATTTTATCAGCATACCTTTCTGGTATTTTTTTTTACTGTCTGTAGAGATGTTATCCTCTTTTTTCTTATAAGGAGTATGTATGGCAGTTGACAATAGTTTTTCTGTTACTCATATCTAAGTGAGACAAAAAACCCAAACCCACTGCTACCAAGTTGGGTCCAGCTCATAGTGACCCTAGAGGTCAGAGTACAGAGTACAGCTGCCCCACAGAGCTTCCAAGGAGCACCTTGTGGATTTGAACTGCCAACCTTCTGGTTTAGCTGATGTAGCACTTAACCCACTGTACCACTAGGGTTTCCAAGTAAGATGAATTCTGCCATGTATTTAGGAAGGAAGGTGGGGCAGGGTAGCTTTCCTAATTGTCTGGCTCTAACTCACCCCCTTCTGTTGCTTTCAATATGATAAAAATAGGGGCCTCACGATCTCTCAGCCCTGTCTCCTTTGCTCCACCCTACACTGTTACCTGGACTGTCTCTTTCATTTGCACCTATTTTCCTTGGTGTGCTCAATTTAGATTCTCTTGCCATGGTGCTTTGTTCTAGAAAGGAGCTTTACCCTATAGTTTTGTGAGCTCCTAAGAGCCAGGTTGCACCAGCACTAGAAACTTCACATCGAGAAGGTGTACCACACACTGGAGAAAACAGACTCCAGAAGGCAATTCTAAGTCAATCCTAGGACAACAATTGGATTTTAAAGAAAAAAATACCTTGGGCATCCAGGCAAGTAGACAAAGATACTCATGACGGAAGCAACACCAAGCAGTTTAAAATAGAAGGCATCAACTAACATATTTAAGGTACTCAAGAAAAAAAGAAAACAGGAGACAAGTATTTGATGTCCAGTTACATGGACATCTGATAACAGGGCTGCAGACACACTTTGTGAAGGTGACAAGCACTCGAGGCATTGCTACCATGAGCCCTTCTTGAGGAATCCACTGGAGACACATCAGCATAAGGACATTGGCAATGCTCACTAAGGCCACCATCTCACACGAAGAGAAGTGATCAATGGAAGGGGTTCACTGACAATACTAATGAAGCTGTCTCACCCCCCGAAAAAACCCCAAACCAAAACACACCCACCCACACAAATTCAACCTGAATCTGATCAAGTAATTACCAATTTATAAGAAAAAGAAAGGCCAGAAGATCATGTTAAATGACATCACAGTGATGCAATTAGCAAGATCAAAGCTGTGGGGAACATCCACAGGACCAACAACTATTTTCTTCAAATAAACTGCAAAGGAAAGGTAGAGAGACTGCTGTCAGGGTTAGGTACCACTCAGTTGTTTGCAACTCATGGTGACCGCATTTGACAGAGTAGAACTGTCTCCATAGGGTTTTCTTGGCTGTAATTTTCGTGGCAGCAGTTCGCCAGATCCTTCTCCCATATAGCCACTGGGTGGGTTTGAATAGTCAACCTTCCAGTTAGCAGCCAATCGCTTCAGCATCGTGCCACCAGGGTTCCTTAGCAGAATGCTTTTAGTTAAAAGATACGTACAAGACAAAAGATATGAACAAGACATGTCAATCGATATTATTTGTTGAAAGATATGACATAGTTGGGGAAATTTTTACCCTGAATAAATACTTGATAATATTAAGAAATTTCCTGTGTTTATAATGACTGAACTTGGGTTATGGGTACATGGCGTCATTGAACTACTATCTCTATTTTCATGTGTTTGAAATTTTCCATAATAAAAAAAATCTTAAGATGCTTGTCTCCAAATTATTTATAATTTTGAAAACCTAGAAACAACAGAGAACTAGTTAGTTAAAATAGCCCTTATGAGGAAGTATCTCACTATCATCAAAAATTGTTTATAGATGAAGTAGAGCCAACACGGTACCACAGACAGATGCCCTGGGCTGTCCCCCTGTGGGGACCCAAAAAACTAAGTAAAACAGACACAAATGTCAACCCTGGAACCCTAAGCATCTAATGAAGGGATACAGAACTAGGTCAAACACAGAGAAGAAATGGAAGGGAAACAGAGAAAGAGGAGAGATACAGAGTGGAGGGCTCCTGCCAACTACCACAACATAGCATCACCATCTGGGAGCACAGCCAGCAACGACTCTCGAAAGGGAGTACAGGAAGGCAACTTCACAGAGCTCCCAATAGGAGAAACAGCACCCAGTAACTAGAGAAACACGTTTCTCCACCCTTTACCCTCTGCCCTGTATGCCACCTTTAACTCTTCCCACCAGGCCATACTGAGTTGTGTTGGCTCGAGAGTGACTGGCCTGCCACCAGCCCAGGTCTGCCCTGACCCACCAGCTCCCACCATGACATTTTTATTCTTTTCCTCTTTCTTCCTTTTCTTCCTCCTTCCTACTTTGCCCTGCCTGCTACCGCTACCCCTTCTTACTAGGTCACATATCACCACTGTGGATAGACAGCCACCAGTCTGCCACCATCCACTCCAATCCACTGCCTCCTGTTATGCCATCCTTATTTAATTTTAATTTTTGCTTTCTCTCTTTTCCTTCTTCTTCCTACTTAGCCTTGTACATGATCTCCCCTCCCTTCCGATTGGTTCTCAGACCCACCTTGCCTCCACTCATTACCACCTACCATGTCACCAGATTTTTTTCTTTTCCCTTTCTTTCTTTTTCCTTCCTTCAGTCCAGCCTTGCACTCCACCTAACCCCTGCCTATGGAACCCTGTACACCATGATGCTAAAAAGCCATTGGATCACTGCCACCCTGGGCCCCTTTGGCCTCCACCTGCCAGCTCCTACCAGGCCACCAATTTTTCCTCTTTCTTTCTTATCTTCCTGCCTCCAACCCAGCCCTGTATGCCACCTCCTCCCTATTCCTGCCAGGCCCCACCACACAGATGCCAGCCTGCGATTGCCCCAGATCTACCCATCTCCATACACAGCCCCCACCATGCTCCTACGAAGCCCAGTACAACACCTCCCCTCACCTCCTACTGGTCTCTGGGTCTGAATCACTTCCATTTGCCAAATCCTGCTGTGCTGCCATTTTTTCCTCTATTTTCCGCTTTTACTTTTCTTTTCTTTCTACCTCTCACCGAGCCCCTTATGTCACTTCCCTCTACTTCCCCTCAGGGCTTGCCAAACCACCACGGATAGAGCACTCCTGGCACATGGCCCACCCTACCTGCCAGCCAACACCGTGCCATCATTTATTTCACTACCCATTGCTTATGCTCTTTTTGTTTTTTATTTCTCCCCACTGTCCTTTCTCTCCTACCACTTGATCAGCTGCTGATGGTGGTAAGTGCACTCATACCACTCCCTGTCCAAAACCCACGCCTATCTGTGAATGCTCCCAGGCTGCTGGACTAACATCAGGAGGCAGACAGTGCCTTCCCAGTCTGCCCTCACCAAATCAGTGTACAGCAAAGTGGGCTTTCCCCGACTGCTGCTGCCCTGCTCACCTGGACAAGGTAGTGAGAGCTTTCATGTCCGTAGATGAGCAAGCAGCAAAGCATGTCTGGCCTGTCCGCCCTGACATATCAAAACAAAACAAAAAAGCAGGTTGGAACAAATGAACACACAATCCATTAGAAAAAAAAAGGCTTAATGTCTCAGAGAAGGCTTAAAATACCAAAACATATCAAAAGAGAGAGAGAGACAAGAAAGATCTTTCCAGCAAGTGACCAAATTAAAGAACCAGATGATGTTCCAATAGGGGAAAAGGCAGTGGAACTACCTGATATGGAATTCAAAAGACTAATATTTAGAGTTCTCTAAGAGATCAGGAGCTCTGTACTTAAAGCATAAGACTGCTAATTGGCAGTTCAAAACCTCTACTGGCTCTGTGGGAAAGGATCCGGCAGTCTGCTTCCATAAAGATTTACAGCTTTGGAAACCCTACTGTGTCACAATGGTTTGGAATTGACTCAACAGTGGTGGTTATTTTTTGGAAAAAGATTAGGAAAGAGATCAAAGAAAACAGACAAAATCAAGGAAAAGTTAGTCAAAATCATGGAAAGCAGGCAAAACTAATAAAAACATAGCTAAAATCAAGGAAAACACAACATAATAGAAGAATTTAGCAAAATAATATGAGAACAAAAGGCCCAAACAACTAGAAATCACATAAAACCAGCAACTAGAAATTCAAAAGATAAACAACAAAATTTCAGAAATGTACAACAAAACTGAATGTTTTAGGTGCAAATTTGAAACAATAAAGATAGAACCAGAGAGGATGACAACAAACCCGTGGATGCCACTTTGAGGGAAAATGAAAGAAGACAACGAAGAAAACCTAAAAGTTATGTAGGATACAATGAAGAGCAAAAATTTTTATGGGACTGGAGCTCTAGAACAGGGGGATAACATGGAAAACAGAATAGAATATAGAAGATTTGCTGGGAAAAAACTTCCCAAATTTCTTTTTTTTTTTTTAATTTTTATTTTTATTTAACATAACTGAGTGAAAATGTACATTCACATATAAATTTACATGCCCCCCTATATGCAGCTTCCACTGCTCTCCCTGTCCGGTGACTGCACACTATTCCTCTCTGCTCCATACATGTCTCATCCTCCCAACAGTCTCCTTTCTGCTCCTCTCCGTCCACTCCCCTTCCTCCAGCCAGAGGTCAGCAAGATATCCTATAGATATATAGAACCATAAAGTGCTTCCAATATATGGTTACTCTGCATTGCCAAGTCCAATCCATTCCTGTCCAAAGAGTGGACCTTTGTTATAATTTATGGGAAAGGGAAGCATCAGGGCAGGGGGCCATGCTCTCAGAGGAACCCCAAAACCGCTGGACCATCAATTGAGGTCTTTTAGTGGAGATCTCATGATGCACCTCTTTTTATTCTTGTGTTGCCAGTGAGGCTCTTCTCTGTGAGCTCCGTCGTGGCTATCACTGGTGGTGGCCGGGCACCACCTGGTTCTTCCAGTCCCAAGTCGATGTAGACACCCACTCTTGTGGATCTCTCTGTCTTCTTGGTTATCTTTACCGCATGCCATTTTGGCCCCATTCTGTGGGTGTTCTTTTGATTCTATTAATAAAGTCTTTGGATGAGCAAAAGTGTTTGACTCTTAATAGTTCCCATTTATCTATTTTCTCTTCTGTTGATAGTGGTTTCTTTGACAGATTTTGGAGTCTGTCCTCATTGTGTATTAAAACTTCCATTGTTGTTCCTACCTTTTCTTGGATGAGCTTTATCGTTTCAGGTTTGATATTTAGGTCTTTTATCCAGTTGGAGTTGGTTTTTGTGTAAGGTGTAAGACATGGATCTTGATTCAGTTTATTGCAGATGGATAACCAATTTTGCCAGCACCATTTGTTGAAGATAAGTCTGTGAATTTAATTGTTCCAAATGCTGCATACCTCCTTGCTGAATATCACTACAATCACCTTCAAAGTACTCCCCTTGCAAGGCTATGCCCTGATGCCAGTGCCTAGTCCACCGTTCAAAGCAATCTTGGAACTCTTTCTGGAAGGGTCATTGTGGATGGTGGTATAGTAGCAAGTTCACAAACTTAATTGCATAGTTTTTGGTGAGGGAATTTTTAGCTAGTAAACCAATAACTCTACTGGAACACTCTCCCGACTCACCTCCTCTGGCCCCCAATGACTGTTGTCTTTACCTGAAAATAAAGGAAATACTGAAAGGAAGACATTTTGACGACATTCAGAACATCACACAATGACCACTTTGATGGGCCATTCAAGGAAAAGAGTTCCAAAGTTGCATTGAAGAGTGGACTATGCATTGCTATTGGTGTATAGCTTCCAAAGGGGAGTACTTAGAAGATAATCATAGTGATATTCAGCAAGGAGATATGTAGCACTGTTTCTGGGATGCGTTCTCAAACTTAATTGGCAGTCCTTGTCTTCTTGCTTGACAGGGTTGGCTTTTTTTTCTGTCCAAGTGATCTATCTATCAATCGATTGATCAAACAATCAATCTGTATTATCCCATTGCCTCCCTGCCTGCGTAATTTCTGCCAAGTAATCAGAGCTTAGTCCTTTTGTTACCTCTTTGTAAGTGACTTTTATTTCTCTCAAGCTACTCTCAGGATTCTTTCTTTGTCTTTGGTTATGGCAATTATGATTATGATATGTCTTTTGGTGGCTTTTGGGTGGGGGTGGGGTGACTATCCTACATGGCATTCATTGAGTTTTTTGGAAGCTCAGCTTTTTGTCTTTCAAGAAATTTGGATCCAAGAAAAGGTAGGAACAACAATGGAAGTTTTAATACACAATGAGGACAGACTCCAAAATCTGTCAAAGAAACCACTATCAACAGAAGAGAAAATAGATAAATGGGAACTATTAAGAATCAAACACTTTTGCTCATCCAAAGACTTTATTAATAGAATCAAAAGAACACTCACAGAATGGGAAAAAATATTTGGCAACTCTATGTCAGACCGACGCCTGATCTCCATAATCTATAAGATACTACAAAATATCAAGAAGAAGAAGATAAACCATCCAATTAAGCAAAGGAGATGGACAGACATTTCACTAAAGAGGAGATCCAGGCAGCCAAAAAACACATGCGGACATGTTCACGATCCTTAGTTATTAAAGAAATTCAAATCAAGATGACAATGAGATACCATCTCACGCCAGCAAGACTGGTCATGATCCAGAGAAAACAAAACAACAAAGGCTGGAGAGGCTGTGGAGAAAGTGGAGCCCTCCTACACTGTTGGTGGGATTGCAAAATGGTCCAGCCTCTTTGGAAAGCAATCTGGCGCTTCCTTCAAAAGTGGACATCGATATACCATTTGACCCAGTAATTCCACTACTTGGAATGTATCCTGCAGAATCAAGGCCTTTCACACCAACGGACACATGCACAAGAATGTTTATCACAGCACAGTCCACGATAGCAAAAAGATGGAATCAACCTAGATGCCCAACAACAGAAGAATGGATAGGGAAACTATGGTACATATACTCAATGGAGCACTACGCAATGATAAAGAATAGCGATGATTCCAGGAAACATCTCCTAACCTGGTTTCAACTGGAAGACACTATGTTGAGTAAAAGTAGTCAGCGACAAAGGGACAAATACTGTATGAGACCTCTATGATAAGATCTTAAAAACAGACTTGTGTATAGAAGAAAAGACTCTTGGACAGCTGCAAGGGAGGGGAGGGAGGGTGGTTGAGCGGGGGAGGGTTTAGTTTAGATAGTTGCTAGAAATCTGATTGGGAGAAAGCAGTGATAGCACACATTAGAAACAAGAACAACATTAAGTGGACTTCAGCATAACTTGAGTACTCCTTCCATCTTAATCCAATATTGCAAGGATAGAGTAGCTGGGGCGGGGGACAGGGGACCATGCTCTTAGGCAAAATCAAGGCCAATTGGCACAACTAGCGTTTTGCTAAGAGAGCTCTCTGCACCTCACATTGGTCGGTGGCGTCTGGGGTCTTAAAAGCTGCCAAGCTGCCATCCGAGGACACAGCAAATGGTCCCAACTCAGCAGGAACGGATGCTCACTGAGGACCAAAATGACATGTGGTAAAGACAACCTAGAAGACAGAGAGACCCGCAAGAGTGGATGCCTCCATCGACTTGGGACCGGAAGAACCAGATGGTGCCCAGTCACCACCGGTGATAGCCACGATTGAGCTCACTAGGTTGAGTCTCACTGGCAACACAAGAATAAAAAGCGGTACATCCTGAGATCTCCACTAAAAGACCTCAATTGATGGTCCAGCAGTTTCAGGGTTCCCCTGAGAGCATGGCCCCCAGCCCTGACGCTGCCCTTACCCATAAATTATAACAAAGGTCTACTCTTTGGGCAGGAATGGATTGGACTTGGCAATGCAGAGTGACCATATTGGTTGCACTTTACGGTTCTATACATCTATAGAATATCATCCTGCTGACCTCTGGCTGGAGGAAGGAGAGTGAGTGGAGAGGAGCGGAAAGGAGACTGTTGGGAGGATGAGACATGTATGGAGCAGAGAGGAAGAGTGTGCTGTCACCGGGCAGGGAGAGCAGTGGAAGTTGCATATAGGCAGGCATGTAAATTTATACGGGAATGTACATTTTCACTCAGTCATGGCAAATAAAAAAAATAAAAAATTCACGGACTTAATTATCAGATCTTGTATAGCCTGCAAAACTCTCTCTCAAATTTGATGGTGAAATTAGGAAATTTCCAGATAAACAGAGATTATAGCAATTTCAAAGACTGAAGCAAATTTATAAGAAATTTTAAAAAGAAGCCTTTAGTTAGAGAACAAACAACATCAGACAACAGTTGGAATGTAAGACTCAGGACAGTATTCACCCAGGACAGCATCTATCAGACACAAATGTAGGTAAACAACTCTAATAAAAAATAGGTAAAATACTTAAAACAGGGAAGCTGATGTCAATCTGTAAACGGTGATAATGTTGTTTTAGTCATGTGGTGCTCTTATGACGGAAAGATCCCAAATGGATGGCTTCAACAAGAAATTCAGTTCTTCATAGTCCAGTAGGGTACAAGTCCAAGCTCAGGGTGCTGGTTTCAGGGGAAGTTTTTCTTTTTCTGTTAGCTCTGGAGGAAGGTCTTTGTGTTACATCAGCCTTCTTTTGGCCTGAGAGCATCTCAGTGCAGGAACCTCAGATCCGAAGGATAAGCTCTGCTCTTGGTACTGTTTTCCTGATGGTATGAGGCCCCCAATGCTCTGCTTACTGCCCTTTCCTTTTATCTCTTGTAGGATAAAAGGTAGTGCAAACCATACCCAAGAAACTCCCTTCACACTGGATCAAGGAGGTGACTTTAGTAAGAGTGTTACAGTCTCACCCTAATCCTCTTTAACATAATCCAACCTTACTCTATTAACCACAGGCAGAGATTTGGATTTACAACATAGAAAAATCACAAAATGATCTTCCACTTTGCCAAGCATGACATCCTTCTCCAGGTATCCAGCTCTCCTGTTAACATATCCATTGTATGTAAGACATAGGTTCATCATTCTTGCTTCTAAGCAACACTCTGGCTATACTTCTTCCAAGACAGATTTGTTCATTCATTTGGTATTATTCCATGGTATCATCAATATTCTTCATGTCAACACCACAACTCACAGGTGTCAATTCTTCCATCTTCCTTATTCAAATTCAGCTTTTGCATGTATATGCAGTGATTGAAAACACCCTGGCTTGGGTCAGGTGCACCTTAGTTCTTAAAGTGACATCTTTGCTTTTTAGTATTTTAAAGAGGTCTTTTGTAGCAGATCTTTCCAGTACAATGTGTTGTTTGATTTCTCAACTGCTGCTTCCATGGGCATTCCTTGTTGAGCCAAGTAAAATGAAATTGTTGACAACTTCAGTGTTTTCTTCATTTATCATGTTGCTTATTGGTCCAGTTGTCAGGATTTTTGTTCTCTTTACGGCGAAGTGTAATCCATACTGAAAACTGTAGTCTTGAATAGTCATTATTAAATGCTTCAAATTCTCTTCACAAGCAAGACTGTACCATCTGCATAATGCAGATTGTTAACGAGTCATCCTACAACCCTGATATCCCATTCTTCTTAACAGAAGCCAGCTTCTCAGATGATGTGCTTAGCATACAAACTGAATAAATACGATGGAAGGATACAATGCTGAAGTGCCCTTTTCCTAACTTCAAATCACACAGTATCCCCTTATTCTGTTTGAAATTATCTTTTCATTTATGTCCAGGTTCCTTATGAGCACAATTAAGTGCTCTGGAATTCCCACTCTTTGCAAAGTTATCCATAATTTGTTACGATTCACACAGCTGAATGCCTTTGCATAGTCAATAAAACACAAACCACAGAACCAAACCCACTGCCTTTGAGTCAATTCTGACTCATAGTGACCCAACAAGACAGAGTACCTCTGCTCCATAGAGTTTCCAAGGAGCTTCTGGTGGATTTGAACTGCCAACATTTTGATTAACAGCAGTAACACATACCATCAGGCAGGTAAACATCTTTCTGGTATCCTCTGCGTTCAGCCAAGGTCTATTTGATATCAGCGGTGATATCCTTCATTCCACATCTTCTTCTGAATCCAGCTTGCATTTCTGGCAGTTGCCTGTCAAAGTACTGTTGCAAGCCCTTTTGGAAGATCTTTAGCAAAATTTTACTTGTGGGTGATATTAATGATATTGTTCATTGCTTTCTGCATTTTGTTAGACCACCTTACTTGGGAAAATGTGGATCTCTTCCAGTCAGTTGGTCAGTAGCTCTCTTCCATGTCTCGGCATAGACAAGTTAGCACTTCCAGCACTTTATTTGTTGAAGCACCTCAGTTGATAGTTGGTCAGTTCCTACAGCCTTGTTTTTCACCAGTGTGTTCTGTGCAGCTTGGACTTCTTCCTTCAGTACCATTAGTTCTTGATCATAGGCTGCCTCCTAAAATTACTCAATTCTGACCAATTCTTTTTGGTATAGGGATTCTGTGTATTACTTTGATCTTCTTTTAATTCTTCTGAAAAGAGAACTAGACATTTCCACAATAATAGTAGACTTCAACATACTACTCTTGGTAAGACACAAAACATCTAGAAAGAAACTTAGCAAAGATACAGAAAATCTAAAGGCCCAAACTGACCAACTTCACCTCATAGTCATATATGGCACACCTCACATGGCTATGCATTTTTTCCCAACACACATTGAACATTCTCCAGAATGAGGCTCATTTTAGGCCAGAGAAACAACAACAGCAACAAAATCAAACTCATTGCTATTAAGTCAATTCCAACTCAAAGTGACCTTACAAGAGAGAGCAGAACTGCCCCATAGCATTTCTAAGGAGTAGGGCTGATGGATTAGAACTGCCAACCTCTTGGTTAGCAGTCTCTGCTCCTAACCACAGCACTATCAGGGCTCCTTGGGCCACAAAGCTCCCCTCAATAAAATAAAAAAATATCAAAATAAGGTTTTGATCTTGTGTCTCTTCTCTTTCCACCCTCTCCTCTCATCACTATGGATTCCTGTGCTATCTCTGTGCTAATAACTCACCAATGTAATCCCCAATCCTTTTTCTCCCTTGAGTGCCAGATTTAATTTAATGAAGCTATCTACCTGGTAACTTCATGGGTTGAGTTAATGATTCTGCACTAGAAGGTCATACATTTTAACTTATGTCCAAAGTGGAATTCTGATGTCTGAATCTGTCTGTCTCTCTTCAACTCAGAAGCACACATGCACACACACACACACACACACACACACACAGATGACAATTAAAAAAATTTTTTTATTGTGATTGAGCGGAAGTGTACAATCCAGTTTAAACTTGCATGCCCACCTATCTGCAACTCCTTCTGCTCTTTTTGCCCAGAGACAGCACACTCCTCCTTTCCGTTCCATACATGTCATAGCCTCTTAATCTCTTGTCCCTTCCTCTCCACCTTCTCCCTCCCCTCTAGTAAGAGGCCAGTAGGATGACATCCTATAGATGCACAGAACCATAAAGTACGCACATGATATGGTCACTCTCTGAGAAGACAAATTTTTAAAAAATGAACCCATAGGGATTCTGAAGATGGTGGCATTATAAAACACCATCTGACCTTCAATCACAAGTACAGCAAATAACACAATAATGAACAGTGCTCAGCTTTGAGGGACTCTGAATCAGGGAGCAGAGGAAAGCAGCAGACAGGCAAGGATCAATGAATCAACAAGGAGTCTGGTAAGAAAATCACGTCTCCCATTGTCTTTGCCCCTTCCCCAGTCACAAGGGCAGTGGGCTGATGTGAACTGGGGAAGTGGCCCTAGGAAAAGATCACGTTTCCCAACTACTATATAAGGCCATCTGAACAGTTCCTTTCTAGAGGTAAGAGGGGAGGGGATAAAGCTTGGTTTAATGAAAACTGGAAGAAGTACAGAGTGGAAAGGAGGAGTGTGCTGTCACAGGGTGAGGAGAGCAGACAGAGCTGTATGGAGGCACGTGTTCAGGTTATACATGGCAAATTGACTTGCACTGTAAATTTGTACTTAATCACAATAAAAATAAAATTTTAAAAAACCACAAAGAAGGCAAATGCATAGAGACCAAAGATTACTGGCGGTCACCAAAGACAGAAAGGAAGGGGAAAACAGGGATTAATGATAATGGAAAAATCATATACATTAAGGGTAGGGGTGCCAGACAATTATTGTAATTGCTGTCAGTAAGTTGTGCACTGGAAGTGGAGCCAAGATGATGGGCTAGTCAGATGCTTCTTGTGGTCCCTCTTATAACAGAGACATGAAACAACAAGTGAATCAATTACCTATGACAATCTACATGCCCCGAACATCAAAGACAAAGCTGAAGAATCAGACTAAGTGGCAGGGGGAAGGAGAGATGGTTCAGAAGCAGTGAGGAGTTGCTAGACCTAACACAGCAGAATTAGCACTTTGCAGGCTGGATTGGTTGCCATGTGCAATTAAGAAAGCAGTGACACTCGGGACACATTTTCCATATTAGGAAAGACCAAGAGGCAGACAGTCTATGGAGGCCTCTGGAACCAGTGAAATGCAGTGCTCAATCAGCAAAAGATAAGTATACGTGTCTTATGTACCACATGACTCCTAAAACACCCCCTTTGGGGAGAACTATCTTCCATTTACATGTCCTCTCCCCCCTGCAATGGGTTCCAGGTTGGTGTTAATGATTACCATGCCCCCTGGGCAGGAAATAGGACCCATCATGTGCTCCAAGCCATTCTCCTGGCCTTTGGCAAGGAACTGATGAACAAATAGGAAAAAATAATCTACTAGCTTTCCTATGCCAGGAACTCAGGACAGGTAGTGCTCCTTTGCCTAGGCTTAGTCATAAGGGGTCCACCAACTTTGAATGCCTTTTGTCCATGCATAGTCACGTGTGGGCCCATTTTGACAGCGTAGGGACTCATTAGTACAGTACAACAGGGTAGATACCTGAAACCTAATTTCAACTGTATCAGCTATACATAAAGTGGAAAGTTCATGACATTTGACACTAGTCTGCCATAAAGTGGGGTTCTCACCTTCCACATCAGGGGCCTAAGGACTGGTGGCTTTACCCACACCATCTGGCCATCTATGATAGGGCACCAAAAATAACTGGTATCTCCCAGTCCTTACACTCAACAGCATTAGGTGGCCATAATCCAGCTGCAAAACCCACCCACCTACTTGGTCTAGGGAACAGAGACACACTTTCCTCCCAGACATACACTTTCCTTGACACATGTCTACCTGTTGTAGTTAGATACCTTTGCCTACTTTACTCACCTCTGTCTGTCTAGGACTGTAGGTGAAAGCCTGTTTCACACACTTGCTATCTGATTACTGGGACACCTGAGCTGAATCAATAGAAGAAAAGTAAATGACTCCTGGGCTCATACGCCTAGTAACAGGTTCAACGACCTGGTGACAAGACATGAGTGCTTCAGAGGTGCCAATAATCAAACCAGCTCAAACAAGCAGCCTATTTGGGCATATAAAAATCAAATAAAACAAGAAGCCAAGACACAGTAAGCAAACATAAATAAAGATGATAACTTATCAATGGCTCAAAGACAATAGTCATATCAAATTACATAAAAAGGCAGGCCATTATGCTTTTGGCAAACTCCCAACATAAAGAACCAATAAGTCTTCCAGAGAAAGAGAAAGTCTTAAAATTGCCAGAGGTAGAATACAAAAGATTAATATACTAAACTCTTCAAGAGATCAGGAAGGAGATCAGACAAAATGCAGAACAAGCCAAGGAACACATAGACAAAGCAGTAGAGGAACTTAGGAAGATAATAAGAACATAATAACAAATTCAATAGGCTGCAAGAATCTGTAGAGAGACAGCAAACAGAAACTCAGAAGATTAACAATAGAATTTCAGAATTAGACAACTCAGTAGAAAGTCACAGGAACAGAGCTGAGGCAATGAAAGTCAGAATTAGTCATACTGAAGATAACATACTGGACACCAACTTATTTGAGAAAAATCAGATAAAAGCTTTCTAAAAAAATGAAGAAAACCTAAAAATTATAGGCAACTCCACCAGAAGGAGTAACCTATGAGTGTTTGGAGCACCAAAGAGGGAGATAACATAAAATAAAGAGAGAACTGTTGAAGATTTGTTGGTAGAAACCTTTGTTGATACTATGAAAGATGTGGAGATATCTATCCAAGATGCTCACTGAATCCCACACAAGGTAGATCTCAAAAGAAAGTCACTAAGATAAATTATAATTAAACTTGCCCAAACTAAAGGTAGCAAGATTTTTAAGAGTGGCTAGGGATAAATGAAAAGTCATCTACAAAGGAGAGTCAGTAAGACTAAGCTTGGAGTACTCAGCAGAAATCATCAAAGCCAGAATGCAATGGGATGACATATATAAAGTACTGAAGGAAAAAAACTGCCAGCCAAGAATTACACAGACAGCAAAACTGTCTTTCAAACATGATGGTAAAATTAGGGGATATCCAGATAAACAGAAGTTTAGGAAATCTGCAAAAAACAAATGAAAATCACAAGAAATACCAAAGGGAGTCCTGCAGTTAGAAAATCAATAACATCAGATAACAACCCAAGACTAGAACACAGGATGGAGCAACCAGTTATTAACCTAGATAGGGAATTCATAAAAATAAATTTAAGCTAAAACACTGGCAATAAGGAAACATAGACATCAATATAAAAGACTACAACATTCAAACAAAAAAGAGGAACTAAAAATGTAATCATAGATTTTTCATAAGGATAAGTCAAGCTGATATAAAAAAAAATAAAAGATTGGTTTAAACATAGAAAAACACGGTTAAATATTAAGGTAACCACAATCCTGCACATTAAAATAAAAAATGAGAGAAATACAAAATCGAATACAAAATCAACGATAATGAAAGAGATGAAAAGAAAATACATTAAAAAGAAAAAATGACTCAGTGCAGAAAATTAAGCAGAACAAAGAAACTGTTGTCAACACATACACAAAATACATCAAAATGACAGCACTAAACTCAAACTTGTCAAGAATTATGCTCAATATAAATGGACTAAATGCACCAATAAAGAGACAAAGAGTGGCAAGATAGATTTAAAAAAATGATCCATCTATATGCTACCTAAAAGAAACACACCTTAAAGACACAAACAAACCAAAACTAAAATGATGGGGAAAAAATGTATTGAGAAAACAAGAACCCAAAAAGAGCAGGAGTGGCAATAATAATCTCTAACAACATAGACTTTAAAGTGAAATCCACTGCAAAGACTAAGGACACCAGAAGGACATAACCATAATAAATATTTACATATCCAACAACAGGGCTCCAAAATACATAAACTCTAATAACATTGCAAAGAGAGATAGACAGCTCCACAATAATAGCAGGAGACTTCAACACACTACTTTTGGTGAAGGACAGACAGAATATCTAGAAAGAAGCTCTAGAAGGACATGAAAGATCTAAATGTCACAACCAACCAACTTGATCTCATAGGTATTGACAACATGCCACCTAACAGCATCCAAGAGTGCTTGCTTTTCCAATACACATGGAGTATTCTCCAGAATAGACCACATATGTGGCCATAAATCAACCCTTAAAAGAATCCAAAACTTTGAAATATTACAAAGCATCTTTTCTGATCCTAAAGCCATAAAAGTAGAAATCAATAACAGGAAAAGCAAGGAAACAAATCAAACATATGGAAACTGAAAAACATCTTACTCAAAAACAACTGGGTTATAAAAGAAATTAAAGACAGAATAAAGAAATTCATAGAATCAAATCATAATGAACACATATCTTACCATAATTATTTGTATACAGCGAAGGTAGTGCTCTGAGGTAATTTTATCACAATAAATGCACACATCCAAAAAGAAGGGCCAAAACCAATACATTAATTCTACAACTAGAACAAACAGAAAGCAAGCAACAAAACAAGCCCTGGGCCACCAGAAGAAAGCACACAATAAAACATAGAGTAGAATTAACTAAACTAGAAAACAGAAAAACAACTGAAAGAGTTAACAAGACCAAAAGCTGGTTCTTTGACAAGATCAACAAAATGAATAAACCACTGGCCAAACTGACAAAAGAAAAACAGGAGAGAAAGTAAATAACCCAAATAATAAGTGAGATGGACAATATCGCAACAGACCCAACTGAAATTATAAGATTCTTATAGGAATACTACGAAAAATTGTACTTCTAGAGAACTGAAAACCTATAGGAAACGGACAAATTTCTAGAAACATACTACCTACCTAAACTAACACAAAGGTAAGACAACTAAATAAACCTATAACAAAAGATGAGATTGAAACGATAATTTTAAAAATTTCCAATAAGAATAAAACCCTAGCTCTGATGACTTCAGCAAACAATGCTACCATACTTTCAGAGAAGAGTTAACACCACTACTATTAAAGGTATTTCAGAGCACAGAAAAAGATAGAATACTCCCAAACTCATTCTATGAAACCAGCATAACCCAGATACCAGATACTAGGTAAATATACCACCAAAAAAGAGAGAGAGAGAAAAAGAAAGAAAAAATTACAGACCAACATCCCTCATGAATATAAAAGTCTTCAACAAAATTCTGGTCAATAGAAATCAACAACATATCAACACAATAATTCACCATGACACAAGTGGGATTCATACCAGGTATACAGGGATGGTTCGGCATTAGAAAATCAATCAGTGTACTCAATCATATAAACAAAACAAAAAACAAGAACCTCATGATCTTATCAATTGATACAGAAAAGACATTTGACAAAGTCCAAATAAAGTACATCCAAATTGGTAAGGAAGAAGTAAAAGTGTCCCTGTTTGCTGATGATATGTTCTGACTACACAGAAAACCTCAAAGAATTAGTAGTTACTGGAACTAATAGAAGAGTTTAGCAAACCTATCAGGATACGAGATAAACACACAAATATTGGTTGGGTTTCACTACACCAAGAAAGAGAACTGCAAAGAAGAAATCACCAAATCAACACAATTTACAACAGTCTCCAACAAGATAAAATAGGTAGGAGTAAATTTAACCAGAGATGTAAAAGACCTATACAAAGAAAACTACATTACTGCAAGAAACCAAGAGAGACCTACATAAGTGGAGAAACATATCTTGCTCATGAATAGGAAGACTCAACATTGAGAAAATGTCTATTCTACCCAAAGCAATCTATAGACACAACTTAATCCCAATTCAAATTCCAACAGTATTTCTTAAGGAGATGGAGAAATAAATCATCGACTTCATATGGAAAAGGAAGAGGCCCCAGATAGGTAAAGCATTACTGAAGAAGAACAAGTGGGAAGCCTGATACTACCTGATTTTACAACCTATTATACCACCATGGTAGTCAAAACAGCCTGGTATTGGTACAACAACAGATGCTTAGATCAATGGGACAGAATTGAGAGTCTGGAGATAAAATCATCCACTTATGAGCAGCTGACATTTGACAAAGGTCAAAAGTCCATTAAATTGGAAAAAGACAATCCCTGTAACAAATGGTTCTGGCATAACTTGATATCCATCTGTAAAAAGTCAAACAAGACCCATACCTCACACCACGCAGTAAAACTAACTTAGAGAAGAACCTAAACATAAAATCTAAAATAAAATGGGTACAACACTGGGAACCCTAATCAATGGCATAAACACAATACACAACATTACCAATGATTCACAAACACCAGGAGAGAAGCTAGGAATCTGGTGGCTCCTAAAAGTCAAATACTAATGCTTATTAAATGATTTCACCAAGTTAGTGAAAAGACAACCTACAGACTGGGAAAAAATTGGAGGCTATGATGAATCTGCTTAGGGTCTAATTTCTAAACTCTGTAAGATACTGCAAAAGCTCAACAACAAAAAAACCAAATAACTCTATTAAAAAGTGGGCAAAAAAGACCTGAAACCAGTATTGAAGCCAGCATTTCAGACAAAGAGTGGACTGGACTCAGGGACACAGAGTGACGGATGTGATGTATGTACTTTGTGGTTTTATACACACACACCCACATACATATATGCCTTTATATGTATATGAGGTTGTTCAACTGTTTTTTTTTCTAGAGGGGAGAGGAGAGGGTGGAGCAGAGGGAACAAATGTTGGTTGAGTGGATATTGGAAGCAGAGACTGAAAAAGAAGAGTGTGCTGTCACAGGTGAGGAGAACAGATAGAGTTGCAGAGAGTCAGGTATGGAAAACTGACTTGGAGTGCACACTTTCACTTAATCACAATAAAATTTTTTTTTAAAAAGTGAAAAACAAAATGGGCAAAAAATGTGAACAGGCATTTCAACACATAAGACATCTAGACGACTAACAGATACATGAAGAAATGCTCACAATCATTAGCAACTTGAAAAATGCAAATCAAAACTACATGAAAGAGTAGAAGAGAAAGAGCACATCAAAGACAAGAGGAAAATACGACAGAAAGTGCCATATGATCCAGAGACTACTTCAGCATGAGATCAGAAGAACTAGATGGAGCTCAGATGCCACCAATGACTGCCCTAACAGGGAGCACAGCATAAAGTCCCTGATATAGAGGGAGGAAAATGGGTGTGCAGATTTAGAACTCTTAAAATGCTGAGCACATGGCCCCCAGACTTTCTATTAGCCCAGAGCTGAAACCAGTACCAAAGCCAACTCTTCAGACAAAGACTGGACTATAAGACATAGAATGAGGCTGGTGAAGAATATGCTTCTTCTCTTAAATATGTATATACATGAAGCAAGATGAGAGGGTGGAGGGGGACAGGAGTTGATTGAATGGATACGGGAAGTGCAGGGTGGAAAGAAGAAGTGTGCTGTCCTGGGGGGGAGCAGGAAGAAAGCAGTTAGAGTAGCATAGTGGCGTGTGTCTGGGGTTTTTATATGGCAAACAGGTTTGGATTAGAAACTTTTACTTAAAGCACAATAAAATACTTAAAAAAAAAAAACTACAAGGAGATACCATCTCACCCTAACAAGACTATCATTAATTCCACTAATTCAAAAAGACACAAAATAATAAATGTTGGAGAGGTTGTGGAGAGACTGGAACACTCACACACTTATGATGGGCAAGTAAAATGGTACAATCATTTTGGAAATTGATTTGGTACTTACTTAAAAAGGCAGAAATAGAAGGGCTATACAATCTAACAATCCCACTCCTTGGAATACATTATATACAAATAAGAGCTGTCACATGAATAGATATATGCATATCCATGTTCATTGTGGCACTGTTCACAACAGCAAAAAGATGGAAACAAGCTAGGTTCTCATCAATGGATGGATAAAAAAAATTATGATATATTAACAATGGAACACTACACAATGATAAAGAACAATAACAAATTTGTGAAACATCTCATAACATGGATGAATTTGGCAAGCATCACACAGAATGAAATCAGTCAGTCACAAAAGGACACATATTTTATGAGACCACTATCATAAGAACTCAAGAAAAGCTTTAAACACAGAAGAAGACATTCTTTGCTGGAACAGTGTGGAGGAAGAGATAGGAGTATTCACTAGAGATAGCAGATAAGAATTTTATCTTAGGTGAAGGGAAGAGAAAACACACAATACAAGGGAAGTCAGCACAACTGGACAAAGCAAAAAGCTAAGAAGTTTCCTGAAAATGACCAAACACTTTGAGAATGAGAGTAGCAGGGGCAAGGGTCTTGGGGCTATGGTTTCAGGGGACATCTAGACCAGCTGGTACAACAAAGTTTATTAAGAAAATGTTCTGCATCCCATTTTCGTGAGTTGTATTTAGAGTCTGAAAAGCTAGTGAGTGGCCACCTAAGATGCATCAATTGTTTCCAACACACCTAGAGCAAAGGAAAATGAAGAACACCAAAGACACAAGGAAAATATTAGCCCAAGAGACAGAAAGGACACATAAACCAGAGACACCATTAGCCTGAGTCCAGAAGAACTAAATGACCAATGTCCACCCTGACAGGAACACAACAGGGTCCCTGATGGAGCAGAAGAGAAGTGGGGCTTAGAATTCAAATTCATGAAAATAAAGACCAGACTTAGTGGTCTGATTGGGACTGGAGGGATGCCAGAAGACACGGCCCACAACTCTCTGTAAACCCAGAATTGAAACTATTCCCAAAGCTAACTCTTCAGATTATTAGTCTGGACCATGAGACATAAACTGATATTCATACAGAGTGTGCTTCTTAGCTCAAGTAGATACATACATGAGACTAAATGGACAACACCTGTTTGGAGGCCAGATGAGAAGGTGAAAAGGGACAGGAACGGATGGAAGGGACATTGGAAATCTGAGGTAGAAAGGAGGAGTGTGTTGTCACATTATAGGGGGTGCAACTAGGGTTACATAACAAATGTGTGTATAAATTTTTGTATGGGAAATTAACTGTAAACTTTCAAATAAAACATAATGAAAGGAAAAAACAAACAAACAAACAAAACCCCAGAGACACCCTAGGTGGAAAATGTATTTGGGGAGCATATATTCTATCTAGGTCTAGTTGGAAGATGAATAGAAGAGCAGGTTCCTTGCCTTAAAAAAAAAAAAAAAAAAAAAAAAAAAGTTGCACAGCTAAAAAGCTGAATTGGCAAAAGTTATGTGATGTTTACAGCATTGACACTTAAAAAAACAAAGAATAACTACTGAGGCTGGTTAGGTACAGTTAACCACCTCAGGAGATTCGGTTTCTTAGTTTGCAGGTTTAGGGTCATAGTTTCATAGTACATCTAGGTAATTGGTCTAATAATGTGTTTAATGCTTCTCTTCTACCTCCTAGCTCACTGCTTAGTGCTGGGAGTCTTAAAATCTTGCTCGTGGCCAATGAAGGTAAAACAGTTGGTCTCTATTCTTCTGGAGCAACAGAGGGAGGAGAGTCAGGTATAAGAAGAGCAAACGGAATGTGTAGCTCATTGCCTTTGCCATGAGACCAGTAGAACTGGATGGTGCCCAGCTACCAGTACTGAACATTTTGGTCAAAGTTTCCATAGAAGACCCTGATCAAAAGGAGAAAAATTCAAGACAGAATTTCAAATTCTCATAGATTCTAGACTTTTGGGTGGCACCAACGGTGGATAAACTTCTGAAACGATGGCTCTGAGGTCATCTTTGAGACTTAAATCACAAATAATCCCTGAAGTTATCTTAAAACTGAACAGTAGTTTAGCTTAACTTGTAAAAATGTGGTTTGACTTCAGCATTATACTCTTTTAAAAACTATCTATATGGGATCAGATTGACAACCCCAACCCAGTACCGTCAAGTCGATTCTGACTCATAGCAATCCTATAGGTTGGAGTAGAACTGCCCCATAGAGTTTCCAAGGAGTGCCTGGTGGATTTGAACTGCCGACATTTTGATCAGCAGCCGTAGCACTTAACCACTACACCACCAGCGTTTCCTCAAATTGATAACAGCAACTCAAAAAATTAGGTAAATAGATACCCTAGGGTCAGAGAGTTCACTAAATGGTGCATGTAGAAACTGTTGAAGTGGTGTACATTTTGTTGTGAAAATTCTCAACAAGAAGATAAATAAGACTTGGGAAAAAAAAAACTTAAATCTTGCTCAATTTCTATTCTCTCTGCACATGACACCATCCACCCTACCATGCAACCCTGAGTGTGAGAGTCTGCCTTGGCTTTTCCTGCTTGCTCACAGCAGGGGATACAGCAGTGAGAGTCAACAGGTCTATATCTAAACAGACCTTGAATTTCAATATCGCTGAGGGATCTGCAATCATCCCTCCCCAGGACTTCCCCAAGAGCCACCTAACTGGTTTCCTGACTTCCGTTCTTGTTACCTGTAAAGCATTCCCTGTGCACCAGAAAAACACAAATCCAATCACAGTCCTCCTCTTCTAAATCCAGTTTATGGTACCCAGAATCAAAACCTTCTTTCTGCACAGTCTCCACAGCTACCCAGCTGACCTGTGTATGTCTCTCTGCCTCACCCTGTTCACACTCAGCTCATACACTGCTCTAAAAACGGGGTTTGATATTTCATTTTTTTTCAGTTCCTCAGTCATGCCAAATTCTCCTTTCCCTTGAGATCTTTGTACATGTTACTCTTTGTCTTAGGCTGGGTTCTCTAGAGAAGCAAAACCAGTAAATCTCTATGTAAAGAGATTTACACCAAGAAAATGGCTCACACACTTGTGGAAGCTGGAATGCCCCAAGTTCTTAGGTCAGGATGGAATCTTTTCCTGATTCACATAGCCACAAGAGTTCGTGAACCCAAGATCAGCAGATCAGGCAGTAGGGCTCTTGCTTACAGTCTGTAAAGACCAATGAATCCAAGACTGGCAGGTAAGACGGCAGGCAAGTTCCAAGAACCAGAAGTCAGACGAGTGTGAGCCAGCTGCCGGACCCAGAGCAAGCAAAAGCCCCTGTGTCTTGCCAGAGAGTGCATCTACATTGGATGCAGGACATATCCCCAAGGACACTCCCTTTCAACTCACTGGCTACTCACAGCAGATTCCATCATGGAGGTGATCACAGTCTACCAAATCTTGTCATGAAAAAGGTCACATCATCACAGGACTGCCAGACTACATTGTAACTGCCAAACCACTGAGAATCATGGTCCAATCAAGTTGGCACACAACCTTGACAATCGCGCTTCCACTTCCTGGAACGGTGTCCTCCCCACGCCCTTACACCTGCCCGTCACATGACGGGCTCCCTCTCATTCTTTCCACCTCAGTGTGTGCCAGTGTCACCACCTCACAGAAGTCCTCAGCATTATTGCTTGCTGTTATGGTTATTTATCCTTTCAGTCCATTGTTTAGTTCCTTCAAAAAAGCATATACCACAAACATTGATTAGCTTACTCTTGTGTTCAGTTTCTTGTTTTGCTTTGCCTGACATGAGTTGGGAGCAGTGTTTATTAGGTTTTACATGGACTCCTTAATACATGGCACGACGCTGTGTGCATAGATGGTGCCTGATGAAAATTGACTAAATGAATGAAAAAAAACATTTAAAAAAAAAAAAGAAGCTGGAGATGCCTGATTAAAAAAAAAACATTTTTTTTTTCCTTAAAAGTTGGCTAAAGTCCAAAGGCATGTCTGTCAAATTTTTCTTTGGTTACTGTCTTAGTCAGCTAGCACTGCTATAACAGCAACACCACAAGTGGATGGTTTTAGCAAAGAAAAATTTATTCTGTCACAGTCCAGTGGGCTACAAGTCCAAATTCAGGGCACCAGCTCCAGCAGAAGTCTTTCTCTCTCTGTCAGCTCTGGAGGAGAGTCTTTGTCTTGCATCAGTCCTCCTTTGGGTCTGGGGAATCTCAGGACAGGAACCTCAGATTCAAGGGACACTCTCTGCTTCTGGTGCTACTTTCTTGATGGTATGAGGTCCCCAACTCTCTGCTTGCTTCCTTTTCCTTTTATCTCTTGTAGGACAAAAGATGGTGCAAGCCACATTCCAGGGAAATTCCCTTGGTAAGAATATTACAACCCTAATCCTCTTTAACATAATCCAATTTTACCCTGTTAGTCACAGGCAGAGATTAGGATTTACAACACGGGAAAATCACAAAATAGAGGACAACCACACAACACTGGGAATCACGGCCCAGGCAAAATGCTACGCACATTATTTTTTTATTGTGATTAAGTGAAAGTATACAATCCGAATTAAATTTACATGCCCGCCTACCTGCAGCTCCTTCTGCTCTCCTCGCCCAGTGACAGCACACTCCTCCTTTTCATTGTATCCTCCTAACAAGCTCCTGTCCCCTCCTCTCCACCCTCTCCTCTCCCATCTGGAAACAGACCAGTAGGACAGCATCCTATGAATGCATAGAACCATTAAGTACACACCCCATGTGGTCACATTGGCTACACACATTTTTAGGGGAACATGATCCAATCAATGACAGTTATAACCCATGCTGTCAAAGGGACGAGACTTGTGCCCATGGCTCAGCCAAGACAGAAAGCTTCAAATCTTAAAAACAGGCCTTTAGAGAAAGAAGGAAAAAACCCAAGAACCCAAATGGCTACTTTTCATTCTGCTATGCTGGAGCCTACTTCTGCCCGCTGGGTTATTTAATGGGGTGATTATGCGTAATTTCCTTCTGGGCCGAGTTGGGTTCATCAACCTTTCCAAGCAGTTGACCAGGGATGAGGTAAAGGGTAGTTACTAAAATGCACCAAATTTTTCAGTGATACTGACATTTTGGGTCTTGAAATGAAATCTCCTGTAATTAAGAAAATTACCCCCTGCCCTTGCCATAATCACTGCACACAGTAATGACAAAGTTGCTGATACAAAAAATGAAATGGATGCACTTGGAAACCGCCACTAAGATTCTAGGGCCACTCTTGGAGGACCACTGGACTATGAAAACTCCAGCCTACGTCCTACCCACACTGCTAATACTGTTAGGATTGGTCACCAAAGAGCAGATCAAAGCCCAATTTCTCCCTCATGGTAGGTTTGGCGGGCACCCATGGAGGCTCCTACTGGAGACAGCACTCATTAATCAAATAAACTTCTGCTGAGAACAGAACCGCCAACCCTGACACAGTGTACCCATGTGGTGAGAGGTTATGTACAGCAGCTGGTTGAGCCCCTGAGTTGTGACACATTATTTTTCTTGTTCAGTGGCTACCACGGTATGAACTTCACACCCCCAATTAACACTTAAAGGGAAAATATCCACCTGAGATCTCATTGTGGGCAGGCTGCCTCCTTGTTCCCTGGATTAACTCTGCCCAGGTGTTAATAAGTAAACGTGGCTCCAGAACAAGTTTTGAGGGAGCTGCTTCAAGCAGTCCTCTGTGGGTGCTGGTCTAGGATCTAATTACAAGGCCAAGGCAGATTTAGGTAAAGAGAAGAAGGGAACCATGCCAACCTATAATTCAAGTGTTGACATGGACTGAAATGTGTACCACATAAACAGGTTGAAATCTTAACCCCTGGTTTGGAAACAGCTTTCTAAAGGGGCTATCAATTAGTTAACATGAGGCCATATTGGAATAGAATGGGTCCTAATCTAATCTGAGTAACCTACTAATGTTGAGTTGATTCCAAGTCACTGCAATCCTATAGACAGAGTAGAACTACCCCATAGAGTTTCCAAGGAGCACCTGGCAGATTTAAAGTGCCAAGTGTTTGGTTCGCTGCTGTAGCACTTAACCACTATGCCATTAGGTTTCCTCTAATCTGAGTGGTATCCTATAACAGGGGAGTGGAGACAGGATGAGACAAAGAGCTACACTGTACCTGCAAGCCAAAGAATGCCTGGGGCTACCAGAAGGAAGGAGAGACAAGAAAAGATCTTCCCTTAGAGCCTGGGGAGCTAACATGGCCCTGCCCACACTCAGATTTCAGAATTACGAGACAACAGATTTCTGTTCATATTAAAAATTGCTATCTTCAAACCTAGCACATAAAAGAGAAACTTTTCATGCCCCCTCCTCATCTCATCCCCAGTGATGTCTCTTGGAGTCTGTCTTTGTCAAGGCCCACTGCTGACACAAAGGACACTTGAACAATTTCCTCAACCCCAGAGGTCACCAACAACCTCTTAAAGGAGCAGCGGAGTAGCCTGAGGAAGGCTTCTCTGCAAGTGCCTTCCTGTGATCCCTCTCCCCAGCCCACAAAGTTTCTGGCCCTAATATTTATAAGGGCCAGTCACAAGTGTCCATAGCACGGGGAGGTATCCGAGGGCATAAACCCAGGCTGTCAGAGTCTCTGGGTGTGAATCTCAGTGCTGTCCCTCGAAAGACCTCAGTTTCCCCATATGGAAAACAAGACTAATCTGTCATGAAGGCTTAGCAAACTCATGAAGATTGTGGCTGGATCAGGCCCGGCATGGAGCTGAGCAAGTACACTGGTCACTGTTCTGTGGTCGAGGAATGAAGCAGAAAGTGTCCCAAGGAATGACTCTTTCCATACGTCAGACCCTGCTGGGATGTGACAGTCTGACCTCATGGGATGACAGTAGGGAACAGTACCTCTGCAGTGGGGCTGCTCCCCGGTCCAGGTGCCATTGGGCAGGCACACGACGCTGCTGGGTCCAACCAGTTGGAATCCGGGATTGCAGGTAAAGTGGACTTCATGATTCACTAAGTACTTGCTTCCAAACTTCCTGCCATCCAGAGGGGCGTTAAGTGCAGGACAGGAAACTGTAGGGAGAAAGAGCAGGATTAGGAGCCCCTCCTCCTGGATCATGGCCATTTAGACGTCACTGTCTATCAGAAGACTTCTAACGTGTGAGCAGCCTTCTGCTGAGTGCCTACTCCAGCTGGACACTGTGTTGGCCACTGGAAATGCTGTATCTTAGCAAACTCTCAAAGAAACTTGGGGTGGGTACTGGATCCTTATTTAGTGAAAGATGAGGAGGCCCAGGTTCAGAGTCACTGAGTGCTGGGCATAGGATCTCACAGCTTGCGATCAGAGAGGGATCCCCAGGTGTGGCTCGCTCACACCGTCACTACCATCCACCTGCTCTGCTTTCATGGCGCTCCAGTGGCACTGGGCTTTGTTAGGTCTCCTTAACAGTTTCATGCTTCCACCATGAAGACAACATCTGGCAACATGTCTATCTGAAGGTGCTGAGACCTGAGCCCCCAAGAAGCATGCAACAGCCTTGGCTTTTGCTCTTTTCTCTGCCTGGAATAAACTTTTCATGGGGACTCTTTGTCACTCCTCAAGTCTTCAGCCAAATGCTATCACCTTCTAGACTATTCCCTGATCACCAAGCCAGGAACTACCCCTGAGCTTGCTTTGCTTCCTTCTTAGCATCAATAACCCCTGGAATTACCCGACTGACTGGTTTGTTTCCATGCCTGATATTAATCTTATTCATTGGAAGGCAGTTCTATTAGGCCAGGACTTCATCTGTCCTTGTATCCCGAGCACCAGCCCAGTGCCTGGCAAATAGTGAGTGCTCAATAAACAATTCTTGAACAAATGAGTGAAAGACAAATTATTAACTGAGGACTTACCATGGACCAGGACACTATATTAAGTGCTTGGGATACATTGCTGAACGAAAGAGACAAAACTCTGCTTCTAGGAAGAATCCCTTCTAGCAGGTGAGACAATCAATAAACAAGATCAGTAAGTAAATGGTAGGGTGTGATAAGAGTGATGAGTGTTATACAGAAAATGAAAGTAGGGAATAGGTTGGGGACACCAGAGGAGGAGGCATAAGTCTGAACACGGTGGCCAGGTCAGGCTTTGTTGGAGCAAAGACTTGAAGAAGGTGAAGACATAACCCTGTAGATATCTGGGAGACGGTAGAGACATCTGCTTGAGGTATAATGAATGGTGAGTGTAAAGGCCCTGAGGTAGAGTGTACCTGGCAGGTCTGAGGCACTGTGACTGAAATGGAATGGATGAGGAGGAAAGTAGTTGAAGATGAAGCCAGAGAGGCAATAGACAGTAAGAGGGCACAAGCCACTGGAAAAGAAATTAAAGGCCATTTGACACAGAGTCTGCTCTATGGGGAGCCATTAGTGGGTCCTGAGTCAAGACACAAAGTGGCCCAACTCCTTGAGTTAGCAATATCACTCTGGCTGTGGCTTGAAGCGTTAGTGTGACAGTGGAAAGGAAACAGGACACAGGGCATGTGGAGGGCAGCTCAGATATGGAGGTAACTGAGAGTGGAAAGAGATGGCCTGAATTTTAAGGTATTCTGAGGAAGAACTAACAGGACTTCCCGGTACATTGATGTGGGTTGGAGAGAGAAGAAAGAGGAGCTCTGCCATTCCTCTTGTACCTGCAGCAGAGTATTGTGCACATGGTTGGTGCTTGGTCAACGTTTGTATGAGGACTCGATGGCCAAAGTTGGGATAAGTGGGATTTGGATTTACTGTAGGTAGAAACTCACAGTCACTTCTAAAATATGTTATAGTTAAGTTCCAAATTTCATTTGTAAAACTACTTTTAGGGGCCCCCCAAGTGATAAAACACCTAGGAATAAATGTAACCGGAGATATAAAAGATCTATACAACAAATCCTACAAGATCCTACTGCAAGAGACCGAAAGTGACTTACAGAAATGGAGAAACCTACCTTGCTCTTGAACAGGAAGACTCAATAGTGTGAAAATGACTAGTCTACCAAAAGTGATCTAGAGATACAATGCAATCCCAATACAAATGCCAGTGACACGCTTTCATGAGATGGAGAAACAAATCATCGACTTCATTTGGAAAGGGAGGAAACTATGGATAAGAAAAACAGTACTAAAGAAGAAAAAGTGGGAGGACTCATGCTACCTGATGCTAAAGCCTATTACACCACTACAGTGGTCAAGACAGCCTGGTACTGGCACAAAAGAGACAACACAGACCAACGGAACAGAATCGAGAACACAAATATGGCATCATTAACCTATGAGCAACTGGTATTTAATAAAGGCCCAAAGGTTGTGAACTGTGGAAAAGACAATATTTTCAACAAATGGTGCTGGCATAACTGGGTATCCACTGGCAAAAACACTGAAACAAGATCCTTATCTCACACCATGCACAAAGACTAACTCAAATTGAATCAAAGACCTAAATATAAAAACTAAAACAATCAAGATCTTGGAAGAAAAAATTGGGAAGACAGCAGAAGCCCTAATCCAGGGCATTAAAAAAAATAAAATCATCAATAACCCTCACACTCCAGAACAGACAATAGACAATTGGGAACTCTTAAGAACAAAACACTTATGCTCATCCAGGGCCTTCATCAAACGGTAAAAAGATCTTCTACAGAATGGGAAACAATTTTTGGATACCACGCTTCACATCAACATCTAATCTCTCAAATCTACAAGATACTGCAAAACTTCAACAAGAAAAAGACAAACAACACTACGAAAAAAATGGGCAAAGGACCTGAACAGGCAGGCACTTCACTGAAGTAGACATACAAGATGCCAACAGATACATGAGGAAATGCTCGAGATCACTAGCCATCAGAGAAGTCCAACTCAAAACTACAATGAAATACCATCTCACCCTAATGAGATTGGCAATAATCCAAAAAACACAAAATAATAAATGCTGGAGAGCATGTAGAGAGATTGGAATGCTTCTACATGGCTGGTGGGAGTGTAAAATGGTACAACCACTATGGAAATCGACTTGGTATTTTCTTAGAAGACTAGAAATAGAAATACCATATGATCCAGCAATCCCACTCTTTGGAATACATCCCAGAGAAATAAAGCCCACCACTCAAGCAGACACATGCACCCCAATATTTATCACAGCTCCCTCCACAATAGCAAAAAGATGGAAGTAACCTAGATGTCCTTCAACAGACGAATAATTAAACAAACTATGGTTTATTCATACAATGGAATACTATGTAATGTTAAAAAACAATGATGCCCAAGAGAAATACCTGTTAACATGAGACCATCTTGAGGACATAATGCTGAGGAACATTAGCCAGAAGCAAAAGGACAAATATTGTATAAGACCATTATTATAAAAATGCAACAAACCACTGAAGCACAGATGGACTCAATCTTTGAAGGTTACATGGTTGGGGAGGGAGGGAAAGTGGTGTATACAAATTAGACAGCGCTTAGGATTCAGGTTAAGTGTAAGATGTGGCAGCACGTACTAGAGAAGAGATACCTACAACTGCTTTACTTCAAAACTATTCCCTAAATGTGACCCGTCTCTTTGGAACAACAGAGGTTCAGGGTCTGGAATCGGGGAGCATGTTTTCAAGGGACATCCAGACTAACTGCCATATTAAGCTTTCTTTTTTCTCTTAAGAAAATGTTTTGCATACCACCTTGATAAGTAGCATCGGCAGTCTTAAAAGCTAGCAAGCTGCCATCTAAGTAACATCCTTTGGTCCCAACCCACCTGGACCAGAGGTAAGTGGTGGACATCTAAGCCATGAAGGAAACATGAGCTCATCAGATGCAAGGGGCCATAGCGCCAGTGTCTGCTTCAGCAAGGGGCCAGAAGAGCCAGACGGTACCTGGCCACCACGAATAACTGCCTGGAGGGGCTCCGTAGTATGGAGTCCCGGACATTGAGGGAGAAAGATTAGAGAGCAGAGCTAGAATTCTACCCCAAAGACCACACCTGATGTCCCTTCAGTTTGGAGGGCCCCCTGGAAATGTGGTCCCCTGACTCTCTAACCCCAAACTACGTCCATCATTGGGGCCAGCTCTCCAGACAGAGACTGAACATGGAGCGCAGCCGGTGATGAGCAAACCTTTGGACTTAAACACATATGTGGGGCTGCTCTGGGGGCTCATTGCCGAAGCCAGAGCCGAGATGATAAGGTGAAGGAGGGTCAGAACTTGGTCAATGGGTCACGGGAAAGTCTGGATAGAAGGGTGAAGCGTGCTGTCATAGGGGAGGAAAGGGAGGAGAGAATAATCAGAATAGACTAGTGGTGAAAGTTTTGGGTATTATATGGCAAATTAATATTGATTGTTGAATCATTCTTAATTCATAATAAAATTATTTTTTCTGTAGACACAAAAATCTGAATGTTTATTTGGCTAGGTGGTTTCCTTGTTTTGCCAAAATTATTTTTTTAAAAAATAACTACTTTTAGGGGGTTAGACAGATGAAAATGAAGTGACTGCTTCTGCACTGTAGGTTGAGACACGTGACGGAGAATCACTCTGCTTCCAACACGAGGACAATGTTTGGCAAATTGTCTGTCTGGGGGTGCTGAGACCTGAGGCCCTAAGAAGAGTGCAATAGACCTCTCTGCTCAGACCCAGCCCAGGGTTCTTCATGGAGCTTCCATGGAAGCCTGGACCAGGGAGAAGAGTACGTGAACCAGACTCTTCAAGTACTCTCAGTGGCCTTTGGTTGCTAGGGAATTTCTGATCATCGCTGTATCACTTTCCTTTAGTAAAACTCCAGCTTAGTACCCAGCGGTAACTTCCTTGTGACAAGCAAGTGGTATGAGCTCAACTCCCACCTCTACAGCACTGCTCGGCTGCTGCCTCAATCTCTGTAAATAAATAAAAGACTTCGCAGTTCATTTTAAAAATATAGTACTTAATTGTATGGAACATGATGTAAAACACTTTAGGAGAAAGCGGTAGAGCCTCTTTAGAAATGAGAAATCTTTAACTTCAGAAAAGAAAAGCTACAGGGTACCTGTTAGAGCAACTAGCATGTAAAATCATACCTAAAAGAGTGACTGGTATCTGACACAGGGAAAACCAAAAAAATAAAAATAAAATAAAAAAGAACCAAACCCACTGCTGTTGAGTTGATTCATAGCGACCCTACAGAACTGAGTAGAACTGCCCCATACAGTTTCCAAGGAGTGTCTGGTGGATTTGAACTGCTGACCTTTTTGTTAGCAGCTGTAACACTTAATCAAACAGTTCGAGTGCTCAATAAATGTTGGTAGAATTAATGAACAGATTCAAATTAATTAAAAATCAATTTGCAGCTACATCCCAAACGTGAGCCAAAGGCCTCTGCTCCAGTGGAAGGACGTGCCTCTTGGCCAATTGGTTCACCAACAGCCAGGCCTCATGGGTCCACGTGAGCCTCAGCTTTGCAGCCCCTCCCAGGCCCAGGTGAAGGTGCAAGGAATGAGATGAGCAGAGAAGTGCACCTGGCAACGTGGCCAGGTGAACCGAACGAGGCTCTCCTGAATAAGCCCTGAGCCAATCAGTTGTGACGCTCCCAGGAAACAAAGGCTGGAAAAATGGAGGGGAGCAGATACTTTGTACAGAAGCAAGAAAAGAGGAAGATCAACCATTTTTCAGTACTGGAAATGTTCCTTCCTGGCTCCCAGCAAATGCCCTTTAAGAGAGGAAGGAAAAAAAAAAGGTTATGTTTTCCACTGGTTCCAATTTGACCTGGGGAAGTTTCAGGATTCCCCCCTGCCCCCACAGTGGGGATGTGCCAGCTGCCCTACCAGCAGCAGGAGTGTCAGGAGCAGAACCCAACACAGTGCCCAACACATAGGAGACACACATTGTTGTTAGCTGCTGTCAAGGTGGTTCCCAACCCATGGTGTCCCCACGCCCAATCCTGAGCCATCCCCATGATCAGCTGGGGATTGGACCATTATGCTCCAGGGAGTTTTCATTGGCTGATTTCTGGAGGTAGATTTCCAGGCCTTTCTTCCTAGTCTATCTTCATCCGGAAGCTCTTCTAAAACCTGTGCAGCATCACAGAAACATACAAGCTCCACTGGAAGATGGATGATGGCTGCACATGAAGTACACTGGCTGGGAGTCGAACCCAGGTCTCCTGTATAGAGAATTCTACCACCAAACTACCAATGTCTTCATGGGAGAGCCACCATATATGGTGGTAACTTTTTAAAAGGACGATGTGCCAATTTTTAAAAATCTAGCACTGTTCAGGAAAGAAAGACCCTGAATCTGGAGACAAGAGAACTGATGATTTAACAATAGCTACCCTAACACAAGAAGCCCTAGTGGCACAGTGGTTAAGTGTTCAGCCACTAACCGAAAGATTGATGGTTCAAACCCACCAGCTGCTCTGCAGAAGAAAGATACAGCCATCTGCTCCTATAAAGGTCGTAGATTTCAAATACAATCAAATACTCCAAGGGACAGAGAAGCAGAGGTAGAGGTCTGGGAACCATGGCATCTGGGTCAATGAGCATAACAAAGTTTATTAAGAAAATGTTCTGCATCTCATTCTGGTGAGTGGTGCCTGGGGTCTTAAAAGCTAGCAAGCAGCCATCTAAGAAGCTACAATTAGTCTCAACCTACCTGGAACACGAGACAATGAAGAACACCAAAGGCGTAAAGAAAATGTGAGCCCAAGAGACAGAAAGGGCTGCATAAACCAGAATCTTTATCAGCATGAGACCAGAGGAACTAGACAGTGTCCAGCTACCACCGGTGACTTTCCTTATGGGAAGCTCAACAAAGAGTCCCTGATGGAGCAAGAGAAATGTGGAGTGCAGAACTCAACCTTGAGTATAGAGACCAGACTTGATGGTCTGATAGACTGGAGAGTTCCCGGAAGACGTGAGCCCCAGACTCTGTTAGCCCAGAACTGAAACCATTCCAGAAGCCAGCTCTGCAGACAAAGATTAGACTGGTCTATCAGACATAAAATAATACTGGTGAGGAATGTGATTCTTGGCTTAAGTAGATAAAGAAGACTAACTGGGCAGCTCCTATTCAGAGGTGAGATGAGAAAAAAGGGGACAGGAGCTGGTTGAACAGACATGGGAAAGTTGGGATGGAGGGGAGGACCGTGCTTTCACAGTGTGGTGAGAACAGCTAGGGTCAATAACAAAGTGTGTGTAAGTTTTGGTTTGAGGAACTAACTCAAATAGTCAACTTTCACTTAAAATTCAATAATTACAGCCTTGGTAACCCAATGAGGTAGTTCTACTCTGTCCTCTAGGGTCAGTATGAATTAAGATTGATTCAACAGCAGTGGGTTCAATATACACTTCATATTTTTATATTCAAATTTTCCTAGTGCCCCTTAAATGTCCTTTAAGGCATTTTAAAATTCAACCTAGGATCCAATCAAAGATCACACATTACATTTTTCAGGGCTCCTGAAAATTTTCAATAAATAAATTTTAATCAAAAAAAAAAAAAAAGATTACAGACTTAGAAACCCTATAGGGCAGTTCTATTTTGTCCTTCAGGATCACTATGAGTTGGAATTGACTCATTGGCATGTTTGGTTTGTTTGGACCCTAACACGGGCAGGGCAAATTTATAAATTACCCCTACGGACTGCAGGAAGCTCTGATCTGGTAAAAATGGGAAGGTTCTGTGTAACTGACTCTTTAGCAGAAACATCACTACTTAATTTGGAGACCTCTTCCCGCTAGTTCACTTCTGTTGGCCTCAGTACCCCCATCTGTGGCAGGAAGGAAGGATGCCCGGTCTTCCTCACAGGGTTTGAGTGTAATGAGCCCCACAGAGGCCTTGGAAGGCATAGAGGAGGTTTGGCTGGTAGGTTTATTTCTGCCCCAGTGGAGCCAAGGAAAACAGGAGTTGACTTGAGACTGTGGACTTGCTACCATAATTGGTAAAAAGGCAGGAAATTCAGCACCATCATCTCACACAACAAATAGGCCCCTAATGAATATGTCTTGAGTGAATAAATGGCATCCATAGGCTCATGAATTATTCCTAACTAACGTGATGACCACACGTCCCCACCATCACCCTGAGGAGAAACAGCAGGGAAACCAGCCACCCATCCTAGGGTGTGGGCAATGGAAAGCCATTACCCGGGCAGCCAGGAAACATCGGTTCTGTGTCTGTTGGAGCTCTGCCCAATGCAGCAGGAGTTTGGGTGCCCACTGTAACCTCGCCAAATAAATGGGACTTGTCCTCAACAGCCCTTCCCCTCTAACCTCACTGGGGATGGTGGGGGACTTATAATGGAGAGGGAGTCCTGGCAACACCGTGGTTAAGCACTTGGGTGACAGCCAAAAGGTCGGCAGTTGGAACTCACCAGGTGCTCTGTGGGAGAAAGATGGGACAGTCTGCTTTCCATAAACATTACAGCCTTGGAAACTCTATGGGCAGTTCTAGTCTGTCCTTTAGGGTCACTCTGAGTCTGAGTCAACTCAACAACTGACTTTCTATTGGAGGACTCCTTTTCATGTTCGAAAAACTTGAGCTAATATCATAGGGATAAGGAAGGGAAAATCAGCTTAGGCTCTAAAAATAGTGGCATAGTGATGAAGTGCTACATCTGCTAACCAAAAGGTCGGCAGTTCAAATCCACCAGACACTCATTGGAAACTCTATAGAGCAGTTCTACTCTGTCCTATAAGGTTGCTATGAGTCAGAATTGACTTGACACTAGTGGGTTTGGTTTGGTTTTGGTTTATGTGGACATGGAAACCCTGGTGGTGAGGTGGTTAAGTGCTACATCTGCTAGCCAAAAGGTCAGCAGTTCAAATCTGCCAGGTACTCTTTGGAAACTCTATAGAGCAGTTTTCCTCTGTCCATAGGATTGCTATGAGTTGGAATCAACTCCACAGCAGTGGGTTTTTGGTTTTCTGGTATGTGGACATGGTAGTCAAGCCCCGTGTGCAAAGAAAGGAAAGGAAAGGACATAGCATCCAGACTGAAGGACAGCAGAGAAGGCTGGTTTCTTTTCAACACACTCACGCCCACCACAGATGAGCCACAGACCAAGGAGAGGCAGGGAGAGGTGGGGGAATCTACCACAAGGGTAATGAGATAGTCTCAGGGGCTTCACAGGGTTGGGTTGGGATGGTGAAGAAGAACCTGAATGTCTTGGGCATCAGCGGCTGCTGATTTGGGGACCCACCTGGAGGGGCGTCTGGGGTCGCTTTGCTCACAGAGTTCTGCAGCGCGGCCAGCCTGCTCTTCATGCTGCGGATGCCCTCGGCGAAGCGGGTCTCCTGGCCCTTCAGCAGCTGCTGCAACTGGCGGATGGTTGTGAGTAGCTGCTGCTTGTCGAGGCAGTTCTAGGGAGACAAAGAATCACCACCACCACCGATTGGGCTTTGTTCCATCCCACAGGTGCATTCTGGACTTGCAGATTCACCCATAGGGTCTCGCTTGCCCTAGCATCTCACTCAGCACCATGTGGGAGCCCTTGGGTGACACAAATGTTAAGCACTCTGCTACTAACTGAAAGGGTGCAGGTCAAGCCCACCCAACAGAGCCACAGAAGAAAAGCCTGGTGATCTCCTTCCAAAAAAAAAAAATCACAGCTTCTGAAAACCCTACGGAGCAGGTCTACTCTGGTATCCATGGATTTGCCATAAGTTACAGTCGACTCAGTGGCAACTGGACTGGACTGAAGGGCAAAGTAAAAGTGACCTCACAAGGTACCTTTCCCTGCCCTGGGCTCTAGATGGACAGGCACATGTGCTGAGTCAGATCACCAAGTCACAGCCCCAGGCACTCAATGGTAGCCCCAAATCGCCCCTCAACAAAAACAAAACACCCCTATTCAAGTAGAAGGGTAGAACTGATTACTTTAAATGATTGAAGTGTTGGACAATTATTTGGATTCAAAATGCATTTGGACGCAAACCATCAGTAGTCTGTTACTTCAAGACACTTTACTTCTTTAAATTAACACCATGAAATGGGGACCTTGGTGAGCCTTCTTTCTTTCTCTCTTGAATATTTTTAAAAGCAAATGACTAATAAAACAGAACTGGCAAAATGAAAATACTCAATAGTTTCTATAAATTAAAAAAAAAAAATTTAGCAAGGGAATTAAAAAAAAAATGACCTTAATAGAGTTAAGAGCTATTCAATTAAATTCAACACCTAGTTCTGATTATTTTTTAAAAAGTCATTATCACCGTTTCAGAGTAGCTGGGGCTGGGGGTTGGGGACCATGCTCTCAGGTGAAAGCAAGGCCAATTGGCACAACTAGTGTTTTGGTAATGAGGTCTCTGCACCCCACATTGGTGAGTGGCATCTGGGGTCTTAAAAGCTGCCACGCTGCTATTTGAGGACACAGCAAATGGTCCCAACCCAGCAGGAACGGATAATCACTGAGGTCCATAATGACATGGGGGAAAGAGAACCCGGAAGACAGAGACCCACGTGAGTAGGGGTCTACATTGACTCGTTACCAGAAGAATCGGATGGTGCCCAGCCACCACCAGTGATAACCGTGATGGAGCTCACTAAGTTGAGTCTCACTGGCAACACAAGAATAAAAAGGGGTGCACCCTGAGATCTCCACTAAAAGACTGCAGTTGATGGTCCAGGGGCTTCTGGGTTCCCCTGGGAGCACAGTCCCTGGCCCTGATGCTGCCCTTGTCCATAAATCATAGTGAAGGTCAACTCTTCGGACAGCAATGGATTGGATGTGGCAACGTAGAGTGAACATATTTTGTGGGCACTTTATGGTTCTATACATCTATAGGATATCATCCTGCTGACCTCTTACTGGAGGAAGGGGAGTGGGTGGAGAGGAGAGGACAGGAGACTGCTGGGAGGATAGGTCATGTATGGAGCAGAGAGGAAGTGTGTGCTGTCAACGTGCAGGGAGAGCAGTGGAAGCTGCATATAGGTGAGCATGCAAATTTATATGTGAATGTACATTTTCATTCAATCATCATCGTCATAATAATAAAGTCATTAAAGATGAAAGCACACACTTCACATGAGCTATCTAACTTAAAGCAATGCCCAGCTTCACGAGGAAAATCACAAAGTTTCTAATCTTAGTGGTCTGCTGGGGTCAGGAAATGAAAGATGAGGTGGGGGAGCCCCTGGGTGGGGCATGTGTTTAGCGTGCTGAGCTGCCAATGGGAAGGCTGGAGGGCAGAATCCATCCAGAGGCCCCTCTAAAGAAAGGTCTGGATATCTCCTTCCAAAGTATCAGCCACAGTAAACATTCTGAAGCACTGCTCTACTCTGACCCACGAGGTCACCATCAATTGAAGATGACTCTACTGGCAACTGGTTTTTTAAAGGAAGAGATGGAATACCATGGGAGGAATAGGATCTTGGCATTGGGAGAAGGGGAAAGCTTTTCACTTCCTCTTTCACGAGGGGTTCTTTGTTACTGCAGCAGAGTCTAGTGTACCCTAACACTACCTGCAAGGAGGAAAGGCGATGATGTTTATTACCAAGGACTGGCTCATAGATCATTTTCCATTTTATTTTTACACTCAATTTTTTTCTCCAGTGGGTATCAGTTTTATAACAAATAATATAGTAAAATTGTCAAAGCCAGAACCTGTGCAAAGTGGAAGTTGTCAGAGAAGGAAAATACAAATCTCTTCTGCTAAAATAAGGAACAGGTGTTTTAGTCAAATGTGGAAAACTTGTGAGACTTGGAAAAACAAGGCATTCTCTTGGGATTCTGTCTCTCGCAGGTTTTGCTGGATTTCTTCAAAGGAGAGGGGCAGCTGGGCAGCTGGGCGGCCGGTAGCCTGAGCAGCCTGGGTGGCTTCCGGCCTCGCCAGTGGCACTCAGCCACAATGGAAATGGAGCCCCTGCTGCTCTCTCAGAGATGCTGCCAGGCCGTCTGCACCTCGGAGATGACATCAAACAGATGACTCACTGGCCTGATTCAATGGACGCTTTTGACAAAGTTGAATCCCCAGTTGCCCTTGGAAGTTGTTAATTCCTGGGGACTTCTTGGCCTTGACCCTAACCAGGGCCTGACTAGGCCTGGCACCAAATAAAATTGTTGGAAAGAAAGTTTTGTCTATTTTCCTTTCTCCTCCCTGACTGTGGTCTTTCCAATTCAGGCTCTGGGCATCCGGGCAGGAACTTCCCACAATCCCTGCCTGCTCAACACGTACCTGCCACTCTACCAGGCTTGGGTCCCTCATGCCCACATCCTCTCTCTTAAGAAAAAAAAAAAGAGCTATTTTTGTAGATGTTTTCATGCACTATGTATAACTCGCATTTTTGAAGTACTTCATGGTTAACCAAGCATCTTCAGCTACTGGCTGGCAGCAATCCAGTGAAGAAGGTTGGGCATGTGTGATTAATGACTGTTGCCATTTCCTAGAGAATGACACGAAGACTGAAAGTCAAATGACTTGCCCCCGATCACATCACTATAGGTGGTGGAGCGGGGCTGCGAAGCTTGCTGACTCCCATCCCAGCGTCCATCCATCCAAGGTTGCCCAATGGGCTGTCTTACAAGCTCTGATAATTAAGCCTGCCAACTTAATTGTTCTAAGTGTTAAATACCTCATTGCTGGATATCACTACAGTGATATACAGTGAAATACTCCCCTTGGAGAGCTAAGCACCAATGTGAGCACTTAGTCTACCCTTGAAAGCAACTTTGGAACTCTTTCTGGAATGGCCATTTCACATGGTAGTAGGGTGGCAAGTTGGCCAACTTAATTGTATAACTGTAAGGGAATTTTTAGCTAATAAACAAATAACTGTATAGGAGCACCCTCCCTACTCACCTGATCTGTCCCCTAGTGACTTTCTTCTTTAACTGAAGATAAAGGAAATATTGAAAGGGACACATTTTGATGACATTCAGGACATCAAGGGTAATGTGACTACAGTTGGAATGGACATTCCAGAAAAAGAGTTCCAAAATTGCTTTGAAGTGTGGACTAGGTGCTGGCATCAGTGCATAGCTTCCCAAGGGGAGTACTTCGAAGGTGACCGTAGTGATATTCAGCAATGAAGTATGTAGCACTTTTTCTAGGATGAGTTTGTGACCTTAATTTTCACTCCTTTTATGCCCCGTCTTGGCTGTTCCCCTCACTACACTGTGTGGTCAACGATCTCACTGATTTGCACTGGAAGCTGATAACTCAATGATAACCCAACTAAAGCATCTCTCAGGACTGAATTTCCAACTCCTGCACAAATTTCCAGTTGGGGAGTTTGGGCACAGGGACTGGAAGCAGGCAAGGCAAGTGAAGGAGACATCTCCCACCACGTGAAGACATGCAAGCAGCTGGCTCCCTTTTCCGCAATCCGACCAGGACCAAGACAGCTGGAGGAGTGATGGCTGGCTGCAGCTGTCTTGACGGCTGCAGAAGGCCTGAGTGTTGAAGTAGGAAGAGGAGGACATCAGTGCCAAGGGCTCTGCTGGGAAAGAGTAAGTACACTGCTGAGAACCTGGGGTGGTGGCATGGGGGTGCCAAAACATACGGAAGGAGGGGAGGCTGTATGCAGGGAAAGGTGACTGTTTTCCACGTTGCTGGGCAGCCAAGTGTCTCTAACTCATGCTTCTGGCACAGCTGTCCTCTGCTTCTGTGGGACTTCCCAGAAGAGCCTTTGCACTGCTTGCTTTGTGGACAACAGGCAGCAGCTGCTTTCTTCTTCATTTGGGTGAGATGTGTTCATCTCACCAGTTGCTACAGGAGACCCTTCAAAACCAAGCAAACTAAGACCACATCTCAGGCAGAGAGGGACGAAATGGCTTAGGCACGACTTGCTGAGTGAGACTGCAAAATTGTGATCCAACCTGTACCTCTCTGGAGTGGTGCTAACAAAGCACACCGTGGTGCACGGGAGACCCTTGGTGTTCTGCGCCAGCTAGCGAGCAGCATCAGGGCCAGGGAGCCACGGGCACGGAGAGAATGACTGACTTGCAGGAGCAGGTTTGATGAGTCTTGGCTGCAGCTGCTACAAGCAGGGCTGATCCGTGATCCCAAAGTGCTAGAAATGGGACCCTTGAAGCCATGCTCAGACTCTGCTGCCTGTAGTCAGACGTTGGCACGGGAGTACCTGAGTTCCTCCGCAGAGCTCAGTAAGGAGCCTGGAGGCTTTACAGACCCCGTCAAGCTCTCAACAGGTCTCCGCGTAGGGTGAAACATGGTCAGTGGAAGGGAACCGAGAACTTCTGTGTCAACCCTTTCAAACTGTGAAAGCTTGACAATTGGACATGGAAAAAACATCAAAACAAAGGACAAGTCTCTTGCCTAGAAAGAACCACTCTTAACTTTTGACTGGAATTTTACTTTCAGATTAGAACTCATGAGTGTATGCACAAGTATCATCTTACATACATTGAGTAATAAAAAGCAGGAGCTACGTCACTTCTTTCTTCTCAGCACTATGTGGTAGCATCGTGTTGATAAATAGACCTAAAAATTATCTGTGCTATCTGACCAGAGTAAAAGAAGCTGGACTAGGGTTCAGGCGTAGAAATCCATTTTGTATGAAAAGACCTGTTGAGCCAGAAAACTAAACTGGTCAGGGTAGTTCTGCCTGCCAAGAGCTATGTTGTTAGTTTGTTTCCAGGGAACTGTAGGTAACCTCTGCCTTCTCAGAAATGATGCCTAGTAATTACTCTGTGACTCTCCAATGAACGCCACTGCAGTCATCAAGCCATAAATGAATGTTGTCAGGTTATTTCTCAGGAAATCTTCCCATTTCTGAAACCCCCTAGTCACTAAATAGTAACTATAAGGTCCAACCATTAAGTCTGTGAACTTAGCTGTTCTAAGTGCTACATACCTCATTGCTGAGTATCACTGCAGTCACCTTCGAAGTACTCCCCTTGGGAAGCTATGCACGGACATTAGCGCCCAGTCCACCCTTCAAAGCAATTTTGGAACTCTTTCTGGAATGACCATTGTGCATGGTGGCAAGTTTGCAAACTTAACTGTATAGTTGTATGTGAGGGAGTTTTTAGCTAGTAAACAAAATTAACTGTATTGGAACTCCCTACCTACTTACCTGATCTAACCCCCAGTGACTTTTTTCTTTATCCAAAGATAAATATTGAAAGAAGACATTGTGATGGGATTCAAGGGTAGTAAAACAACAGCTCTGATGGCCATTCCAGAAAAAGAGTTCGAAAATCACTTTGAAGGGTGGACTAGTGCATAGCTTCCCAAGGGAAGTATTTCAAATGTGACTGAAGTGATACCCAGCAATGAGGTATGTAGCACTTTTCCTAGGATGAGTTTGTGAACTTAACTGGCAGTGCTTGTCAGTGAACAAAAAACTTAACCCACCAACTCTCAAGTCCCCCTTTCCGTAATCCCACCTTTAATACTGATATATCAATGAATAACCAATCAGAATTTTTCTTATTTCCTTCTATAATAACACAGTAACTGTTCCCTAACTGTGATTCAGTGGCTTCTGCTAGACTCTTGCGCCCAGCTCTTGCCGGTAGGTCCCTCACTCAAATGGCTGTCTTTGTTTTGGCTTAATAACAATCTCTTCTGAATAAATCTGAGTCTGGGGTCTTTCCCCCCTGCAACAATTGGGATAGTTGGCAGTACCCGAAGCCGTCTTCCTTCAGTGGGACCTCAAAGGGACCCAGGATGAGAACAGGAACCAAAGACAGGGTCTGTTGTGTCCTACTTTTTCCACAGACCCTGGGGACCCTGAGAAGATAAACCCCCTTGGATTTGAACCACATGATTTACAACTCAGTTCTCCAAGATTTTGTATTAAGCCTCTTGCACGTATTTATCCAAGTTTTCCTGCACATCTTGGTGTGCTTTCACTTTTTCTGAGTTATCTAAAAATGAGCTTCTCAGTGAGTACAAAGGTGAATCTATCTTCAAAGAACATTGTTTGTGGTTTGGAAAAAACTGCAAGTGATTCTCTGTGCAGGTAGTGTGTCTCTGAGGTGGCTCAAACGTCAGTTTTGCACACCCTCCAGTAACACTTGGTTGTATCTGCAGATCTCTGACTTTTTAAAAAAAAATTTTTATTTAATATAACTGAGTGAAAATGTACATTCCCATATAAATTTACATACCCACCTATATGCAGCTTCCACTGCTCTCCCTGCCCGGTGACAGCACACTATTTCTCTTTGCTCCATACATGTCTTGTTCTCCCAACAGTCTCTTTTTTCCCGACTCTCCACCCACTCTTCTTCCTCCAGCCAGAGGTTAGGAGAATGACATCCTATAGATGTATAGAACCATAAAGTACATCCAATATATGGTCACTGCATCACCAAGTCCAATCCATTCCTGTCTGAAGCGTGGACCTTTGTTATGATTTATTGTCAAAGGCAGCATGAGGGCGAGGGGCCATGCTCCCAAGGGAACCCCGAAACCACTGGACCGTCACTTGAGGTCTTTTAGTGGGGACCTCAGGGTGCACCCTTTTTTATTCTTGTGTTGCCAGTGAGACTCAACTTAGTGAGCTCCATCGAGGCTATCACTGGTGGTAGCCGGGCACCATCCAGTTCTTCCGGTCCCAAGTCGATGTAGGCACCCACTGGTGTGGGTCTCTTTGTCTTCTGGGTTGTCTTTCCCCCATGTCATTTCGGTCCTCGGTGAGCATCCATTCCTGCTGAGTTGGGACCATTTGCTGTGCCCTCGGATGGCAGCTTGGCAGCTTTTAAGACCCCAGACGCCACTCACCAAAGTGGGGTGCAGAGAGCTCTCTTAGCAAAACGCTAGGCTAGTTGTGCCAATTGGCATCGCTTTCACTTAAGAGCATGGTCCCCCGCCCCCTGCCCCAGCTACTCTATCCTTGCAATATTGCGTTAAGATGGAAGGAGTACTCATGTTATGTTTAAGTCCACTTAATATTGTTCTTGTTTCTAATGTGTGCTATCACTGATTTCACCCAACCAGATATCTAGCAACTATCTAAACTAAGCCCTCCCCCCTCCCCTCCCTCCCTCCCCTCCCTTGCAGCTGTCAAAGAGTCTTTTCTTCTATACACAAGTCTGTTTTCGAGATCTTATCATAGAGGTCTCATACAATATTTGTCCTTTTGTTGCTGACTACTTTCACTCAACATAATGTCTTCCAGTTGAAACCAGGTCATGAGATGTTTCCTGAAGTCATCGTTGTTCTTTATCATTGCGTAGTGCTCCACTGAGTATATATACCATAGTTTACCTATCCATTCTTCTGTTATTGGGCATCTGGGTTGATTCCATCTTTTTGCTATCATGGACTGTGCTGCGATAAACATTCTGGTGCATGTGTCCATTGGTGTGAAAGGCCTTGATTCTGTAGGATATATTCCAAGTATATATCAATGGTATATATCCAAGTATATATCAAATGGTATATCAATATCCATTTTTTTAAGGAAGCGCCAGATTGCTTTCCAAAGAGGCTGGATCATTTTGCAACCCCACCAACAGCATAGGAGGGTTCCACTTTCTCCACAGCCTCTCCAGCATTTGTTGTTTTGTGTTTTTTGGATCATGGCCAACCTTGTTGGGGTGAGATGGTATCTCACTGTTGTCTTGATTTGAATTTCTTTAATAACTAAAGATCGTGAACATGTCCGCATGTGTTTTTTGGCTGCCTGGATCTCTTCTTTAGTGAAATGTCTGTCCATCTCCTTTGCCCATCGCTTAATTGGATGGTTTATCTTCTTCTTATTGATATTTTGTAGTATCTTATAGATTATGGAAATCAGGTGTCGGTCTGACATTGAGTTGCCAAATATTTTTTCCCATTCTGTAGGTGTTCTTTTAATTCTATTAATAAAGTCTTCAGATGAGCAAAAGTGTTTAATTCTTAATAGATTCCACTTACCTATTTTCCCTTCTGATGATTGTGGTTTGTTTGACAGATTTTGGAGTCTGTCCATATTGTATATTAAAACTTTCATTGTTGTTCCTACCTTTTCTTGGATGAGCTTTATCGTTTCAGGTTTGATATTTAGGTCTTTTATCCAGTTCGAGTTGGTTTTTGTATAAGGTGTAAGATATGGATCTTGTTTCAGTTTCTTGCAGATGGATATCCAATTTTGCCAGCACCATTTGTTGAAGATACTGTTTTTACCCCAGATTAATGTCTTAGGGCCTTTGTCGAATATCAATTGTTCATAGGCAGATGGTGTCATCTCTGGGGTCTCAGTTCTGTTCCACTGATCGATCTGTCTGTTCTTATACCATTACCAGGCTGTTTTGACCACTGTAGCAGTATAATATGTTCTAAAGTCAGGTAATAGGAGGCCTCCCAGTGTGTTCTTCTTCTTTAGTAGTACCTTGCTTAACCGGGGCTTCTTCCCTTTCCAAACAAAATTGGTGATTTGTTTCTCCATCTCATTAAAAAATGTCACTGGAACTTGTATTGGGACTGCATTATATAAATAGATTGCTTTGGGTAAAATAGACATTTTCACAATGTTAAGTCTTCCTATCCATGAGCAGGGTAGGTTTTTCCATTTATCTAAATCTCTCTTAGTTTCTTGAGATCTCTGACTTTAAGGTTTCTTGTACTGAACTTTTCAACTAGGGATGCTGCTTCCTAAGACCAGAGTAGTCTTCCTTCTGGTACTCTGGCTGTTTATATAATTAAGAATTACCAGCTGAATTTGATTCAGTTCGTTGGGAAATGGCATTCATTTACCACAGATAAGGAATCAGACCAGTGGCCAATGTGGGAAAGTTTTGAGGTTCAGTAAGATTAACTTTATTTATTATGATGTTGCTTATTGGTCCAGTTGTGAGGATTTTTGTTTTCTTTATGTTGAGGTCTAATCCATATTAAAGGCAGTAGTCTTTGATCATCATCCGTAAGTGCTTCAAGTTCTCTTCAGTTTCAGCAAGCAAGGTTGTGTCCTTTGCATGTTACAGGTTGTTAAGGAGTCTTTCTCCAGTCCTGATGCTATCTTCTTTATACAGTCTAGCTTCTTGCATTATTTGCTCAGTATACAGATTGAGACTAAGTATAGTGAAACAATACAATCCTGACACCTTTCCTGTCTTTAAACCACGCAGTAGTCACTTGCTCTGTTTAAACGACTGCCTCTTACATACAGGTTCCTTATGAGCATAATTAAGTGTTCTGGAATTCCTATTCATCTTAATGTTGTCTCTAATTTGTTATGATCAACACAGTTGAATGCCTCTGCACACAGGTAAATATTTCCCTAGTATTCATTTCACTTTTCTTGAGTCCACAGTCAATGCCCATGGAAGCAGCAATCAAGAAATCAAATGAGGCTCTGCACTGGACAAATCTGCTGCAAAAGACCTCTTGAAATATTACAAAGAAAAAAAAGTAAAGATGTCACTTTGAGGACTAAGGTGTGGCTGACCCAAGCCCCAAGTCCTGGTATTTCCAGTTGCCTCATAGGTATGAATTTCAATCACCAGTGTTTATCAATGCATTTTGAACTCATGTTTGATCAATTTCAGATTGCAGAAGATGGCAAAAATCTCCAGTTTCTTCATCTTTGGTCTTAGTGGCTGGTGCATAAATTTAAATAACAGTAGCATTAACTGGTTTTCCTTGTAGGCACATGGATATTACACTGACACTTAGACTGTTGTACTTCAGGAAAGATCCTGAAATTGTTCTTTTTGAAGATGAATGAGAAGGCATTACTCTTCATTTTGTCATTTCAAGTGTGATCATTTAAGGTTGTGTACTGACTTGGCTGAGCCATCAGACTTATGGTTTTGGCAGTTTGAATGTAGTTTGGCAGTCATACGATGGTGTGATCATTTCTTTGATGAGATCTGATATAACATGATCACCACCATGATGGGATCTGTTGTGTCATGGATTGAACTATGTCCCCCCAAAAATATGTGCAGTAATTTGGGCCACAATTCCCTGTATTACATGACCGTCCTCCATTTTGTGATTTTCAGATTCTGTAAATCCTAATCTCTGCCTGTGGCTAATAGATAAGATGATTATGTTAAAAGAGGATTAGGGTGGGACTGCAACACCCTTGCTAAGGGAGTTTCCCTGGAGTGTGGCTTGCACCACCTTTTATCCTTTCATCCTACGGGACATAAAAAGAGAGAGAAGCAAGGAGAGACTTGGGAACCTCACACCATCAAGAAAGCAGCACCAGGAGTACAGTGCATCCTTCAGACCTGAGGTTCCTGCTCTAAGTTGCTCCCTGAAAAAGACTGATGCAACCTAAGGACTTTCCTCCAGAGTCAACATAGGGAAAAGCCTTCTCTTGGAGTGGACATCCTGAATTGGGACTTGTAGCGTGGTTTGCATCAAATATAAGGGAACTTCCTAGCAAACTTGCGGGCTTTGGTATACTTTGGATTCTTCGTCTGATCTCTGGTTCTTGGGACTTGAGGTAGCAGCTCACCTCTGATCTTGACGGCTAATCTTGTGATTTGTCAATTTTCATAACCTATAATAAAGCACCTGGCTGTCTGACCTGCGCATCTCGAGCCTCCCAGCTCCTGACTACATAAATCAGACAAAGTCTTTATCTTGACCTATAACTTATGACAGTCCAGTCTCTACAATCATGAGTCACTCCCTTAATATAAAATCTGTCTTGATATAAGAGGACTGCTAATTAAGTTCATGAATTCATTCTAGAAAAAGTGCTACCTATGCTATTGCTGAATGTCATTATATTCGCCTTCAAAGTACTCCCCTTGGGAAGCTATGCACCAATGTCAGTACCTAGTCCAGTCTTCAAAGCAATTTTAGAATTCTTTTTCTGGAATGGCCATCAGAGCTGTTGTTGTATTACAACTTGATGTGAATGTCATCAAAAGGTCTTCAATACTTCCTTTATCTTTAGGTAAAGAAAAAGACACTGGGGGCCAGATCAGGTGTTCCAGTACAATTATTTGTTTACTGGTGAAAACATCCTCTCAGACAACTAGACAATTAAATTCGAGAACTTGCCACCTTGCCACCATGCACAATGACTATTCCAGAAAAAGTTCCAAAATTGCTTTGAAGGGTGGACTAGGCACTGGCATTAGTGCATGGCTTCCCAAGGGGAATACTCTGAAGATGACCGTGGTGATACTCAGCAATGAGGTATGTAGCACACAGAACAACTAAGTTGGTCTACTGAAATGTCAGACCTTGTGTATTTATATACTTTACTGGTTGCTTCTGTAAAGAACCTAGCCTCAGACATTTGCTACTGTGTGTGGTTCTAGAGAAACCACACTGTAAGAATGAGTTTTCTAAACTGGTTCTCAATTATGGTTAGTCTTAAAGATGCTGATGACTCTGCCTCCAGCATAAAGAGGGCACTGTTAGTCCATGACATAAGGTGGCAACAGAAATACAGAAAAGGTCACCACCAATAGATCAAGTATTGGTGAAAGGTGAGACTCTGGCTAATTGTACGTTTGAGGTCTTTCTGTAATTTTGCCATAATGATAAATATAAGGAAGCAAGTCGTTTGGTCCTGCTTTCACTAAAACAAAGTGGTGAACGTAAGTGATGAGCTCAGGGATTTAGAGACAAAGCTTAAGCACTGCATAAACAATTGTAAAGTTGCCACTTATGACTAGAAAGAAAATCATAGTTCTTGTAGTGACAGTGGGGGTATTACTGAAAACCAAATCTAGAGTCTTATTGTAAGACTAGCTGAATTACAATGTCAACTCAGTTGCCAAACTCAAGAGGAGTCTGAAGTTAAAGCAAGGGTGCTGATTGGGAAGAAATAAAATCCTGAAACTTGGGATAAGGGCATATAGGCAGATAATCAGGAAGCTGTAGACACTAAGCCTCCTAACACTCCTAACAGAACCAGACTTTCACTCCCATCGGAAGAGATTACTCTGCGTTTGTCTGTAAAACCATTAGACTTTCCATTCCATCTAATAAGATTAATCCAGCAAAATCTGAAGAACCTTTTTCTGATACACTGCTTAAGGTGTTGTCTAGGGTATATGCCTTAACAAGATAATGCTAAATGCTCTCAAAATATATCCCACCACTGAATTTTTACTTCTACACCTATAACTAGATTTGAGTCCCACTGAGATCCGAAAAGTGAAGTAGAAACATGACTCAGCAGGAGGTACACTGCACTCCAAAAGAAGTGCTTGACTCTTCTTATGTGTACAAATGGAAACCCAGGAGATACGTGTGAGAATGACTCTTAAGGATATGGGATAACATTGCAAAAAATATAAACATGGATCAGTCTGGGTGTGTTAAAGTGAGCCCACTAAGCACAAATTATTCATTCAATCTTTCAGCTTGAGTGGTTAGGAAAGGCTCTAGTAGTTTGTTTGGGTCACTGAAGTATATATTTTACAGTAGCTTACACTAAATCAAGCCAAAGTACCAGATTTGCATAGGTGTACTGTAGAAGAAAGTATCCAAAGGTTTAGGAAAATTGACGTGCTAAAGTGGATTTATTAGACCCATACATGGAGTGCCCAGAAGACACAGCTTTTACCACAATGGAGAGAAATGATTTTGCAATGGAGCCCTGACATTCTTGAAAACTGCAGTGATTGCTATTTTATGTAAGTCAGATTTGACATGGGAAATGCTTTAACTGAATTAAGACACCTAACTGCAATGCAGCTGGTTCAGCTCCTTCACTGTAGGGGCCAAGGGGTGGCACTCAACAAACAAAGACAAAGTGGATGTGGTTAACATAATGGACAATGGAGTCAAAGCAGTAATAAGGATAGTCTGACTTGAGGACTTATGGCATTGGCTACTTAGTCACTGTGTCCATGGAAGTGAAATAGCTAGGAAATCTACTAAATATTTACTCGATTTGTAAAAACAGATAAATTCTAGGTCCAGTGTGCAGAAGTCTACCTTGAAACATGGGAATAAAATCAATTCCCAGACTTGAGCAAGTTTAAAGACTTACAATCCCTTGAATAAAGGGGAAGATGTGCCCCACTGAGGACTTCAATACATCACCAAAAACTTGAACTGTTAATCTTTCTCCCAGCCTTCCCCAGATGGACCTGTGGCCTTTTATAAGAGTGACTGTTTATTGGGGAAAAGGAAATAATCAGACTTTTGGGGGATTACTGGATACTGGCTCTGAACTGACATTAATTCCAAGAGACCCAAAACATCACTGTGGCTCACAAGTCATAGAAACATATGGAGGTAAGGTTATTAATGGAGTCTTAGCTCATGTCCATCTCACAGTAGGTCCAGTAGTTCCCAGAACACATTCTGTAGTGATTTAACCAGTTCCAGAATGCATAATTAGGATACACTCAGAAACCAGCAGAACCCCCACAATGGATCCCTGACAAATGGAGGAAAAGCCATTATGGTAAGAAAAGCAAAGAGGAAGCCATTAAAACTGCCCCTAATTAGGAAAATAGTAAACTAAAATTGCATTCCTGGAGGGATTGTAGAGATTATTGCCACCATCAAGGACTTGAAAGGTACAGGGGTGGTGATTTCTACAACACTCCCATTCAACTCACCTATTTGGCCTGTGTAAAAAATATATGGATCTTGGAGAATGATAATGGATTACCCAAAACTTAAACAGTTGCAGCTGCTGTCTCAAATTTGTTTTTGTTTGTTTGTTTGTTTGTTTGAGCAAGTTAATATGTCATCTGTTACCTGGGATACAGCTATTTACCTAACTAATACCTTTGGTCCATACTTGCTTCAAAGGACCACCAAAAGCAATTTGTCTTCAGCTGGCAAGGGCAGCAATACACCTTCATTGCCCTACCTCAGAGCCATATTAACTGTCCAGCCCTATGCCATAATTTAGACCACAGAAGACTTGATTGCCTTTCCCTTTCACAAGACATCACATTGGTCCATTACAATGATGCCACTATGGTGACTGAAGCTACTAAGTGCCAATGGCTAATGTCTCTGAACTTATTGGTAAAACATTTGTGTAATCCAAAAACCAAATGCTTTGCCATCAAGTCAATTCTGATTCAGAGCAACCCTTCAGGACAGAATATAACTGCTCCATGGGATTTCCAAGGAGTGTCTGGTAGATTCGAATTGCCAATGCTTTGGCCAGCAGCCTTAGCTCTTAACCACTATGCTACCAGGGTTTCCATGTGTGTTCTAGAGGGTAGGAAATTAACCCCATAAAAATTCAGGTGACTTCTATTTCTGAAATTTCTACAAGTTCAGTAGTGGGGAGAGGGGTGTGTTAATGCATCCAGCTCCTCCCACAACTAAAAAGGAGACCCAGTGACTCATGGACGTCTTTTGATTTTGGAGGCAACATATCCCTTATTTCAGTGTGTTACTCTGGCCTATTTATCAAGTGACTTCAGAACAAGAAAAAGCTTTGCAACAGGTTCAGGGTGCTATGCAAGCCACTTTGCTACTTGGGCCATGTGATTCAGCTGATCCAATGAAGCTTAAAGTGTCATGGGAGATAGAGAGGCTGTCTGGAGTCTTTGGCAGGCTCCAGTTGGTGAATCACAACACAGACCCTTATCATTTTGGAGCAAAGCCCTGACATCCTCTGTAGATAACCACTTTTCTTTGGGAAAACAGCTTTTGCCTTGTTACTGGGCCTTAGTAAAGATTGAATACTTGATCACAGGCTACCAAGTCACCAAAAGCCTGAGTGGCCCGTCATGAACTGGGTATTGTCTGATCCAGAGAGCCATGAAGTTGGATATATACTGCAGCACTTCGTCATTAAATGGAAGTGGCATATATGAGATCTGGCTCAAGTAGGACCTAAAGGAGCAAGTAAGTTGCACGAGAAAGTGCCCCAGATACTCATGGTCTCCACTCTTGTCACACTGCCTTCCATCTCCTAGTGTGCACCTAGGGCCTCATGGGGAGTTTGTTATGATCAGTTGATTGAGGAAGAGAAAATTCATACCAGGTTTATGGATGGTTCTGTGTGATATGAAGGTATCACTTGAAAGTGGACACAGGCAACACTATAGCTCTTTTCTGGGACCTCCTTGAAGGACAGCAGTGAATGGAAATTTTCCCAGTAGGGAGAACTTTGAGCAGTTCATTTTATTATTCACTTTGTTTGGAAGGAGAAATGACCAGATGTGTGACCGTATACTGATTCATGGTCTGTGGTGAATGGTTTGGCTGGATCATCAGGGACTTGGGAGGAATACGATTGGAAAATTGGAGACAAGGTAGTAAGGGGAAGAGGCAAGTGGAAAGATCTCTCTGAACAGGCCAAAGAAGATATTTACATCTTATGTGAATGCTCACCTCAGCATAGGAATTTAACAATCTAGGGGATAGGATGACACATTCTGTGGAAACCAGTCATCTTCTTTCTTCCGCTACTCCTGTCATTGCCCAATGCACTTGTGAACGAAGTGGCAATGGTGGCAGGGATGAAGGTTATGCGTAGGTGAAGTAACATGGTGTTCCACACACTAAGGCCAACTTGGGTACAGCTATTGCTGAGTGCCCAGTCTGCCAACAGTAGAGAACAACACTGAGCTTCCAATATGGCACCAACCCTCAAGATGTTCAGCCAGCAACCCAGTGGCAGGTTGATGACACTGGACCACTTCCATTATGGAAACGACATCATTTTGTTTTTAGTGGAATGGACACTTACTCTGGATACAGATTTACCTTTCCTGCACGCAATACTTCTGCCAAAACTATCATTCGTGAATGTACAGAATGCCTTAACCATTCTCATGTCGTACCACATAGCATCATCTTAGATCAACGGAATAATTTCACAGAAATAGGCAATGGGCCCATGCTCATGGAATTCACTGGTCTTGGCATAGTGGTTAAATACTGTCTGCTAATCAAAAGATTGTTAGCTCAAATCTGCCAGGCACTTCTTGGAAACGCTGTGGGACAGTTCTACTTTGACATAACAGGTTGCTATGAGTCAGAATGGACTTGATGGCAGTGTTGCAGCAATACCTTGCAGGGTTGGGGCAATGTTCTCCAGAGGCTGTACATGCTCTAAACCAGCATCCAATATATGGTGCGGTTTCTCACATAGCCAAAATTCATGGGTCCAGGAGTCAAAGAGTGGAAAGGGGAGTGGCACCACTCGCTATTACCCCTAGTAACCCACTCACAAAATTTTTGCTTCTGTGTCTACAATCTTACGTTTTTCAGGTCTTTAGGTCTTAGTTTAAAATGGCAGAATGCTCCCACCTGGAGACACATCTCATTCTACTGAGCGTGAAGTTAAGAATGCCCCTGGCCATTTTGAGCTCTTTACGACTCCAAATCAATAAGCAAATACAGGATTTACCATATAGGCTAGTGTGATTGATCCAGATCAACAAGAGGAAACTGGATTGATATTACATAATGGTGACAAAGAACAGAATTTCTGGAATACAGGAGATCCTTTAGGGTGTCTGTTAGCGCTACTATTCCCTGTGATTAAAGTCAATGGAAAACTATAGCAACCCAATTCCAACATGACTACTTATTTCCCTAACCCTACAAGAATGAAAGTTTGGGTCACCCATCCAGGCAAAAAGCCATAACCAGCTGAGATACTTGTTAAGGCAGACAGTACAGAATTTGTGGTGGAAGAAGATTTTTTAATACCAGTTACAACCACGTGACCAGTTGCTGAAACAAGGGCCGTAATCATTATGAGTATCTCTGCTTTGTATGCGTTTGTCAAATATTTTTGTTTTCTATACTTACAAAACATAAGATATATATATACAGGGCTATGCATTTTCAGTTGTATGTGTGTTTCTTGTTGGGTGTAACCACGACTGTTGTCTTTATTCAGAGATTATGTATGGCTTAAGGAGATGCACACAGGTGTCAAATTGACAAGGGTTGGACTGTGGTAGTTAAGGCTGTGTATCAACTTAGCTGGGCCATAATTTTCAGTGGTTTGGCAGTGATGATGTAGTTTGACAGCCATAGGATGATGTGACCACTTTCATGATGATATTTGATATAATCTGCACACCATTATGATGGAATCTGCTGTAAGAAGCCTATCAGTTAAAAGGGAGTCTCCTTAAGAGTATAGGCTTCATTGAATATAGTGGATTTTCTTGCAAGGCTCATGGGCTTTTGCTCAGTCATGCTGCTACAGTTGGATCCTGTTTGTCTGACTTCTGGTTCTTGGAACTTGAGCTTACCTGCCATCTGGACTGCCAGTCTTGGGACTCATTGATCTTCATAGCCTGTGAGAAAGGACCCTGCTGTTTGACCTGCTGAACTTGGGCTTACCATCCCCTGTGGCTATGTGAATCAAGAGAAGCCTCCATCCTGACCCTTAGACTTGGGACACTCCAATCTCTCAATGTAGTGAGTCATTTCCTTAACATATATCTTCCTATCTATATATATTTATATCACCTACTTGTCCGTCAGTTTGTTATACTGTGAGGTCTTGCATGTTGGTGTGATGCTGGAAGCTATGCCACTGATATTCAGATGCCAGCAGGCTCACCCATGGTGGACAGGTTTCAGCTGAGCTTCCAGACTAAGATAGACAAGGAAGACAGACTTGGTAGTGTACTTCTGAAAAGAATTAGCCAGTGAAAACCTTATGAATAGCAGTGGAACACTGTCAAATACCGTGCTGGAAAATGAGCCCCCAGGTTGAAAGGCACTCAGAAGATAACTGGAGAAGAGCTGCCTCCTCAAAATAGAGTCACCTTAATGACATGGGTGGTGTACAGTCTTCGAGATCTTCATTTGCTGATGCGGCAGAACTCAAAATGAGAAGAAACAGCTTCAAACATCCATTAATAATCAGAACATGAAATGTACAAAGTATGAATCTAGGAAAATTGGAAATCATCAAAAATGAAATAGAACACATAAACATCTATATCCTAGGCATTAGTGAGCTGAAGTGGACTGGTATTGGCCATTTTGAATCAGATGATCATACGGTCTACTATACTGAAGACGAAAACTCGAAGAGGAATGGTGTTGCATTCATTGTCAAAAAGAACATTTCAAGATCTGTCCTGAAGTACAATGTTATCAGTGATAGGATAACATCCATATGCCTACAAGGAAGGCCAGTTAATATGACTATTATTCAAATTTATGCACCAACCACTAAGGCCAAAGATGAAGCAACTGAAGAATTTTATGAGCTTCTGCAGTCTGAAATTGATCAAACATGCAATCAGGATGCATTAATAACTACTGGTGATGGGAATACAAAAATCAGAAACAAAGAAGAAGGAGCAGTAGTTGAAAAATATGGCACTGGTGATAGAAATGATGCCAGCTATTGCATGACAGAATTTTGTAAGACCAATGACTTCTTCATTGCAAATACCTTTTTTCACCAGCACTAATGGTAACTATACACATAGACCTTGCCAGATGGAATACACAGGAATCAAATCAACTACACCTGTAGACAAAGATAACAGAAAAGCTCCACATTAGCAGTCAGAACAAGACCAGGTGCTGACTGTGGCACACACTATCAATTGCTCACAGGTAAGTTCAAACTGAAACTGAAGAAAATAAGAACAAGTCCACAAGAGCCAAAGTATGACCTTAAGTATATCCCACCTGAGTTTAGAGATCATCTCAAGAACAGACTAGATGCGTTGAACATTAATGACCAAAGACAAGATGAATTGTAGAATGACATTAAAGACATTGTCCATTAAGAAAGCAAGAGGTCATTAAAAAGACAGGAAAGAAAGAAAAGACCAAACCGGATGTCAGCAGAGACTCTGAAACTTGCTCTCAAACATTAAGCAGCTAAAGAAAAAGCAAGGAATGATGAAGTAAAGGAAATGAACAGAAATTTTGAAAAAGCATCTCGAGAAGACAAGACATTATAATGACATGTGCAAAGATCTAGAAATAGAAAACCAAAAGGGAAGAACATGTTCTGCAATTCTCAAGCTGAAAGAACTGAAGAAAAAATTCAAGTCTTGATTTTCAATAGTGAAGGATTCTACAGGGAAAATATTAAATGACTCAGGGACCATCAAAAGAAGATTGGAAGAATACACAAAGCCATTATCCCAGAAAGAACTGGTTGATGTTCAGCCATTTGAAGAGATAGCATATGCTCAGAAACTGATGGTACTGAAGGAAGAAGTGCAAGCTGCACTGAAAGCATTGGCAAAAAAACAAGGCTCCAGGAATTGATGGAATGCCACCTGAGATATTTCAACAAATGGATGCAGTGCTAGAAGTGCTCACTCATCCATGCCAAGAGATTTGGAGACAGCTAGCTGACCAACTGACTGGAAGAGATCCATATTTATGCCCATTCCAAAGAAAGGTGATCAAACCGAATGCAGAAATTACTGGACAGTATCATTAATACCACATGCAAGTAAAATTTGGCTCAAGATCATACAAAAGTAACTGCAACAGTATACTGATAAAGAATTTCCAGAAATTCAAGCTGGATTCAGAAGAGGATGTGGAGCTAGGGATATCATTGCTGATGTCAGACCATTCTTGGTTAAAGCAAAGAATACCAGAAAGACGTTTACCTGTGTTTCATTGATTATGCAAAGGCATTCGACTGTGTGGATCATAACAAATTATGGCTAACATTGCGGAGAATGTGAATTCCAAAACACGTTATGGTACTCTTAAGGAATCTGTACATGGAGCAAGAGGCAGTCATGTGAACAGAACAAGGGACACTGCACGGTTTAAAATCAGAAAAAGTGTGTGTCAGGGTTGTATCCTTTCACCTTTTCAATCTGTACGCCTAGCAAATAATCTGAAAAACTGGATTATGTGAAGAAGAATGAGGCATCAGGATTGAAGGAAGACTCATTAACAACCCACATTATACAGATGACACTACCTTACTTTCTGGAACTAGAGAAGATTTGAAATACTGATGAAGGTCAAGGACCACAGCCTTCAGTATGGATTGCATCAAGAAAAGAAAAATCCTCACAACTGGTCCAGTAAGCAACACTGGATTGAGGTTGCTTACTGGACCAGCTGCGAAGTTGCCAAAGATTTCATTTTACTTGGTTCCACAGTTAACATCCATGGGAGCAGCAGTCAACAAATCAAAAGAGGCATTGCATTAGGAAAATCTGCTGCAAAGGACCTCTTTAAAGTAATGAAAAATAAAGATGTCACCTTGAAGACTAAGGTGTGCCTGACCCAAGCCATGGTATTTTCAACTGTTTCATATGCATGTGAAAGCTGAACAGTGAATAAGGAAGACAGGAGTGGAATAGATGCCTTTGAATTGTGGTGTCAGGGAAGGATATTGAATGTACCATGGACTGCCAGAAGAACAAATAGATCTGTTGTGGAAGAAGTACAACCAGAGTGTGCCTTGGAAGCAAAAATGGCGAGACTGCGTCTCACATATTTTGAACATATTGTCAAGAGGTATCAATTCTTGGAGAAGGACATCATGCTTGGTAAAGTGGAGGGTCAGCAAAAAAGAGGAAGACCCTTGATGAGATGGATTGATATAGTCGCTGCAACAATAGGCGTAAGTATAAAAATGATTGTAGACATGGTACAAGACCTGGCAGTGTTTCATGCACATTAGGGTCACTATGAGTGGGAACTGACTCAATGGCACCTAACAACAACAACATATATTTACATGCTACTGGTTTTGCTTCTCTAGAGAAACCAGCCTAAGACATCCAGCATAGTACACCACATGACTGTCTGACTCAAAATCGCCCATTTAAGCTCATTAATACCTAGGATATCATTCATTATGTGCTCCATTTCATTTTTTTATGGTATCCAATTTTCCAAGACTTATACTTCCTACATTTTATGTTCTGATTATTCATAGATGTTTGTAGTTGTTTCTTATTTTGAGTTATGCCACATCAGCAAATGAAGATTCTGCAAGCTTTACTCCACATCCCCGTCACTAAGATCAATTCTATTTTGAGGAGGCGGTTCTTCCCACTTGTGTTTTGAGTACCTTCCAATCTAAAGGGCTCACCTTCTAGCACCATATCAGACAATGTTCCATGCTATTCATAAAGTTTTTTTTGGTCAGTTTTTTCATAAGTAGACCACCAGGTCCTTGTTCCTAATCTTTCTTAGCCTGAAAGCTCCATTTAAATTTGTCCACCATGGGTGACCCTGCTGATATTTGAAATACCAGTGGCATAGCTTCAAGCATCACAGCAACACGCAGACCACTACAGTACAACAGACAGATGAGTGACCAAACATGCCATCAAGATGCATTGAAAATTATGGTGATTGGGATGCAAAAATTGTAAAACCCAAAGAGGGATCAGTAGTTGGAAAACACGGCCTTGGTGACAGAAGTGATACCAGAGGTCACACAACAGAATTTTGCAAGACCAATGACTTCTTCACTGCAAATATCTTTTTTCAAAAACATAAATGTTGACTCTGCACATGGGCCTCACTAGATGGAATACAGAGGAATCAAATCGACTACATCTGCAGAAAGAGTCATCAATACCATCAGTTAGAACAAGGCCTTGGGCTGACTGTGGAACAGACCATCAATTTCTCATAAGCAAGTTCAAGTTGAAACTGAAGAAAACCAGAGTAAGCTGATGTCAGATGGATTTTCACTGACAGCAGAGGATACCAGAAAGAGACTTACCTGTGTTTCATTGACTATTCAGAGCCATTTGGTGGTGTGGATCGTAACAAATTATGAATAACTTTGTGATGAGTGAGAATTCTAGAACCCTTAATTGTGCTCATGAGGAACATGTACATAGAACAAGAGGCAGTTGTTCCAATAAAACAAGAAGATACTGTGTGTTTTAAAGTCAGAAATGGTGTGCACTGGGGTTGTATTCTTTCACCATGCTTATTTAATCTGTAGGTTGGGCAAGCAATCTGAGAAGTGGGATTATAGAATGCAGCCTGAGAATCAGAGGAGGACTCATTAACAACATGCAATACACATATGACACAATGTTGCTCGCTGAAAGTGCAGAGGACTTGAAGCACTTACTGATGGAGACCAAAGACTACCGTCTTCAGTCTGAATTACATCTTGACATAAAGAAAACAAAAATCCTCACAGCCAGACCAATAAGCAACATCACGATGAGTGGAGAAAAGATGCAAGTTTACTGAAGACTTCATTTTACATGGATCAACCATCAACACCCATGGCAGCAGCAATCAAGAAATCAAATGGCATGTTGCATTGGGAAAATCTGCTGAAAAAGACGTCTTTGACACATTAAAAAGTAAAGATGTCATTTTGAATCATGAGGTGTGCCTGACCCAAGCTACGGTATTTTTCATTACCTTATATGCATGCAAAAGCTGATTAATGAATAGGAAAGACTGATGAAGAATTCACACCTTCTAATCGTGGTGTTGGTAAAGAATATCGGATACATCATGGACTGCAAGAAGGAACAAATCTATCTGGGAAGAAGTACAGCCAGAGTCCTCCTTGGAAGCAAGGTTGGCAAGACTTTGTAACAAGAAGTTTGGACATGTTATCAGAGGAGACCAACCTCTGCAGAAGGATATTATGTTTGGTAGAGGGTCACTGAAAGGGAGGACGACTCTCAGCAAAGGGGACTGACATAGTGGCTGCAACAATGGCTTCAAGCATAGAAAGACTGTCAGGATGGTGCAGGACCACACAGTGTTTTGTCCTATTGTGCATACAGTCTCCATGAGTCAGAAGTGACTCCACAGCACCTGAGAACAACAGTGAGACTGAATCTTCTGCATAGTGGGTTAAACAAAAGAAAGTTCTTTAAAAAAAAAAAGTTTCAGGCACCTAGAAAGTTTCCTCTGTATCTTTAGGGTAGTTTTTCTTCTCTACCTTTCTCTAAACTCCTTTGGTGTCTAATCCATTCTGACTCATAGGAAGCCTATAGGACAGAGTAGAGTTGCCCTATAGGCTTCCCAAGTAGTGGGTAATGGATTCAGACTGCTGTCTTTTTGGTTAGCAGCTGGGTGCTTAACTACTACGCCACCAGGAGCTCCATGCTTAATACTAAAAACATGCTTAATTCTGAACTTTTAGCCTTAATAAAAAGTCATTGGCTTGACTGAAAACTCACTCGTTCTGCCAAGACTAACAATTTTGACTCATAAACTACTTCCAACAAAAGAAACTCCTTGACAAGTAAATTAATGGCTTACAGCCACATGGCAACTACAAATCTAGCCAAGGGAGAAAGTCCCATTTCAAAAGAGAAGTCCTAGAAATAACAATTGATTCTGTTTAAGGCTCTAAACCTGAGTTCCCTGTTAAGAAAGGGAAAAGATCTAATTCTGAAATGCCTTTTAAAATTAAATACTTTGAAGAAAAAGATAAACCTCACACAGTTGCTTTTCTCACCTGCCACCATGATAAAAAGCAGGAAGCAGAAGAATTTGTTCATTCTTCCGGCAGCCCATGACATACTCAGTATTCTTTACTGACATCATGATTTGAAGGTATGAAGCCTTCTTCACAACTTCACCTTCTACACCTCTAGATACGGCACTTGTATAAAAACTTGTAAACCTGGTTTATCAAGATTTGTTTTCATTGATTAATATGTTAGTAGAACCTACAAAAGCCCAATAATAGGCTAAAGAAACACACTGAAAAAAACTCTGAAGAGCCATTTATGATTAAACTCAATGCTTCAGGCGTTGAATTATTAGATCAAACAAAAGCATTAGCTAAATAGCTAAGTTTTGTTTTTAGATACAATCCGTAAGTTTCCACCCCCCCAAGAAAAATCATTGGATAAAAATTTAAAGCTACAAACAAGAGAAAAAAGGAAAACTGTTTATCATTTAGCCAAACTGTTGACTAACTACTCTAGTTTAAAATTCAAGCCTTTCAGGCAAGACTAAGAAACAATTCCCATTATCAAACTGGCTAATTTGACTTAATTAAGCATTTGGATCCTTTTCATTATCAACAAGAAGTCCTTAAAGAAGAGTTGTATAAATTAGAAGGAAGATGGATATTACCAGCGCCCATACAATAACATCGGTGAGGATCAAACACAAAATTGTTTACCAAATTATTTATACCTCCTATAATTCAGATTGACATCTACCCATGCATTTAAGAACAGATAGACACTTCTTTTGTGAGAAAAATACTGGTAAAGGAAAGAATCATGTGAAGCTACCAACTATGTAATTTTTCATTGTTTTGATTGCCAAGAAAAAAGGCAAGTAAAGCTTAAGGAGGATTTTGTTTCTCTTTGTGCTCTAGCAAACATTTTGGCTTCTTTTTCTGTCTGCTTTCTTGCAGATGTTTTGGTCCAGAATGCCGGCTTAAAATTTCGGTCTTCTCTTTTGCAGTCATCTTAGTCTGAGTAGCTGGCTTTAAAATGTCCTGTGTGGAAGTGTTTAAATATGATGTTTTGTTGTTGCTGTTTGCTTGTTTGTTTTTAAGCTAATGTCACAGACCAGTAAATTTATGTAATTTTTGTCTCATTTTGTATTTAAGTAAAAAAAAAAATTGTATATCTTGTCTCAAACAGCCATAAGTAGCAGTTTTTTTCCTTATAAATCAGTCTTTTAAGTCTTAGAAAAATGACTTATTGTGCCTGAGCTTCTAATAGCTATTTCTGAGCCCATAAATCATGCAGAAGATAAAATTGTGACTATAAAATAAATTAATATATTTGAAGAAATGCACTAAAAAGGACAAATCATTCTAAATTGCTTTCTCTAAGGTACCTTATGAAGCATGTAAAAGACCGAATTGTGAAGATATAATAATCTTTTCACCTTTGAATGGTATTATTAGATTGTAATATTTCTTCAAAGAACTTATTCTAATCAGTTTAATGATAAATAAGTTTATATAAATTAAACAATCCTAATATTCCCAACAGTTGATGAAAATATTTTTGTTCTGACAAATATTTTTATGCCAACCTTCAAAACAAGTCTTAAAAACTAAAGTTTTCTAAATAACTTTAGCTAAGTATTATGTTAATTTATTTTATATAGGAAAAGCAAATAATTTTACTAATTCCAGAATAAGAAGAGAGAAGGATAAACTGCCTATTGTAATTTTGCTTTGTAATATGTAAATTTAAATTGCATTATAATTATAGACTTCTGTATGTTACAGAAAAAGTATATGTGTACATACTTGGTAATAAATCTGTCCATTTTATACCACATAAAAGGGTTATACTATAAAAATATGTAACAAAAACAAGAAATTTGAAAGTTGATTAAAAATTTCTGTTTAATATAATCAAGGTTCTGGTTTATTGTAAGTGAATGTTTAATGAGTTAACTATAAGAATTTTCAAAGGCGTAATGTCAAATAATATATAAGACAAAAAACTAAATATCTCGTTAAAGAAACAAAATTTTCCTTAATTGCTAGGTTGAAAGATTAATTTTATTCTCCAGGCAATCTGCCTAGAAGGCAAAGGCACAACAAAACAAATTCCTGAATCAGAAACAAAGCTATGTAGCTAAAAAACTCCTAAGGTTTTCATCTTTAAATTTTTGCTTTAAATAAGTAGTGTTACTCAGTAATATGCAGTAAACTCCTGACAACTTTGAAAGTAGAAAGCTACAAAAGGTTTATTTCTGTTTTATGGACAACAACACATTATATTATGTTATAGTTTTATTATTGCAGTTGCAAACTTGGTTATGACTTTGTTTCCTTGAAATCTAGCATCATTGAAGCCAATGGTTTCAACTAATGAATTCACACACCGCTCAGCCATAAAGCTTTTATTACCATTCAAATGCTTGGTTTACTATATTCTGGACATAGCCTTACTATGTGGTACCATCTCTTGAGATGATTATGTGTTATATCTGAAGCTCTTTGAGAATAAGGATATCCATTACTTTTAAAGATATTTTCATCTAAAGTTTATTACTTTACTTGGTTTTGCATTATTTTTGTAATTAATGCTGATCAAGTCTTTTCACTTTTAAGATCATTATAAACTAGTTATAGTCATTTTTAAATTTGTCATTCACAGACATATTTTTATTTCCAGGTTTACTGAAATCACTTAGCCAAGTTACGTCACACAAAGATACAACTGAACTCAATCAAGATTGTTAGAACTCATGTGTGGAAGCTGATGTGGTCGTTCAAGTTACGGCTGATACAGAATAACATGGAACCAAGATCAGCTATATCACACTGAGTAACCTGAATAAATTACCATAAGGCTTTTATGAAAATATTTCTTATGTTCATTTTTCTAATCTCTAGGTATAGGACACTATTTTTATTTTCATTTCCCTCTTTTAACACAATAAACTGTTTCAAGAACTAATACCACTAAGCCAGTTATAGAATATCTTATGAATTAAGAGATGTTATGACTTATGTCAAAGTTTTTACTGAGCATATTAAGAATATTTTAAATAATCCTCCCTCTGGACTCTTAAGAAATGAATGCTGAAATGATATAATGAGAAAAGTGCTTCAAAACCAAATGGCTCCCTCGGATGTTACTTATATTGACTCCAATATTGTTAAATATTGTCAATTTAATCCAATACTCTAAAAAAAAGTTTTCACAGCTTTTAAAGACCAAAATACCCAAATCTTCCTAATATTGTTCCAGAGTAAAGACATCAGTTAAAAGATTCCCTGGAGAGTGACAGCACGCAGTAGAAGGCAGGTCAGCAGCAGTGACTACACCATAAGCTTTTCTAAATTCAACCCAATATTTCAAAGGACAGGGTCTGGGGACCATGTTTTCAGGGGACACTGAGATCAACTGGCATAATCAGTCTTTTGCTAAGAGTGTGTTCTGCAGTCCATGTTGGTGAGTAGCACCTGGGGCCTTAAAAGCCAGCAAGCTGCCATCTGAGGAACATCAATTGGTCCCAACCCACCTGCAACAGACGACAACTGAGAATATCAAAGAGACAAGGAAAAATGAGCCCAGGAGACAGAAGGACCCATATAATTGGAAGACTACATTAGCAGGAGATCAGAAGAACTAGATGGTGCCCAGCTACCACCAAAGACTGCCCTGACAGGGAACACAACGTGGAGTCCTTGATGCAGCACAAGAGAAAGGGGTGTGCAGATCACGAACTCTATTAAAAGACCAGACTTGATGTTCTAACAACCTGGAGGGTCCCCTGGGAATGCGGCCTCTGGATTTGCTCCTAGCCCAGAGCTGTAACCAGTACTAAAGTCAACACTTTAGTGTTGACTGGACCATGGGACACAGACAGATGCATGTGGTACGTGCGCTTTATGGTTTAGTATCTATGAGCCTGTCCTGCCAAGCCAAGCCAACGAGCCTGCCCTACTGGTTTCTTTTTACAGCAGAGAGGAGAAGGTGGAGAGCAGGGGACAAGTGTTGGTTGAGTAGATTCTGAAAGTCAAGAGTGAAAAAGAAGACTGTGCTGTCACAGGGTGAGGAGAGTAGATAGTTGCAGAGAGATGGGTACTCAGGATTTTGTATGGAAAACTTACCTGGACTGTGAAGTTTCACTTATTTGCAATAAATTTTTTTTTTTTTTTTAAAGAAGATTCCCTGGAGCCTCACTGAAAAGATCATATGTAGTTTTCCTAGTTAATCCTTGTCCTACTAAATTACGAGGATATGCTTTTCCCAAATGAAGACAACTATTATTCCTACTTGGACAATTCATCCAACTAAAAAACTCAAATTAAAATTTAGAAGTTGCCAGGATGAGAAACAGATGAAATCTGGCATTGAAAACTCATAACAAAATGCAAGACCAGGCTTGTAAGCCCTTTATTCTCAAATACTGCATCACATAAACAGGTATCATTCTCAGACTTTGCGTATTCCTTTGTCTAGTCTTTGCTGTTCTCTTGTGTTACATGCTTTTAAGGTCTGTGGACTAATAACCTTCCCTTAGTAAATGAATGTCATAGAAATTATTGATTTATGCCTAATCCTCATTGTTTTTGTAGGAGCTTTGTTCTAGCAATTACATTTTATTAATCAACAAGATAGATTTGTACAGGTAGACTTTTCTGTGCATTTTACCTAAAAGCTATCCTTTATATTAGCTTATTATATTCTTGACATATCACTACTGTATGGTATTGTGTCTCAAGTTTATTATGTGTTATATCTGAAACTCTTTGGAAATAAGGATGATGATTATCTTTAAAGATATTTGCAGCTAAAGTTTTTATTTGACATTGTTTTTCCTATTAGTATTTGATAATCATTAATTTATACACCACAATCATTCTTGTTTACTCATATATGCTCTTGTTTGAAGGACCCTGTTTTAGTTTCTCAGTCATTTGTATGCTAATTACTCTCATTTATTTCTTCTGGGAAATTTTCCTTCTTTATAAAGGTATTTGTTACCATGCCTTGTAATAACCACTGAGGATTGGCTCCTGGGGACTGTACAACCCAGGGACATTGATACCAGAAGTGGAGGAAGCCACTACCAGGGTCCTTAATGTCACAAGACTCTTCCCAGGCCCTTACAATTTTCTTAAAGAAATCTCCTCAAATGGTAGAAATTTCAGTTCCTTCCAAACCAAATGCCTGGCTTATGCCATTGGCAATAAACAGCAAAAAGTTGTTTCTGGGTCGTTGACTTAATAATTTATTTGAAACAAAACCAACAAAAGACATGAAGTAAAACGCTTAGATCTTTGAAAAGAAAGGATCAACACTTACTGCTTCAGTTATTAAAGTCTTTAAAGGGATGAGACATTTCATCAATAGGATACTAATGCTGGTATTTGTGGAGAAAAAGATGTGGCCTAACAAAGAATTCATGAACATCACTCGACCCAGCTCTTCCCAGTCTGAGGCACAGGCCGTGTAGATGGTTATGGAGCACACCGGCCAGCTCCAAAGCCGGGAGGGTGGGGGCAAAGGCTCTTGGAAAGTAATGAGGCCCACAGAACTGCACTTGGTCCAACTTCCATCTCATAAAAAATCTTGTTTATCTTTCTCCCAACTCATTCCTTCTGATTTACTCTGTTTGGAGACTACAGAGCTTATGAGTAGTGCCAATTAAGTTCACAAACACATCCTAGAAAAAGTATTACATACCTCATGCTGAGTATCACTACAGTCATCTTCAAAGTACTTCCCTTGGGAAACTATACACCGATGCTAGGGCCTTGTCTACCCTTCAAAGTAATCTCGGAAGTCTTTTACTGGAATACCATCAGAGCAGTCATCGTACTAACTTGATGTCCTGAATATCACCAAAATGCCTCCCTTTATCTTCAGGTAAAGAAAAAAAGTTATTTGGGGCCAGATCAGATGAGTAGGAAGGGCATTCCAATACAGTTATTTGTTTACTGGCTAAAAACTCTCACAGACAACTAGACAATTAAATTTATGAACTTACCGTCTTGCCACCGTGCACAGTGGCCACTCCAGAAAGAGCTCCAAAATTGCTTTGAAGTGTGGACTAGGCGCTGGCATCAGTGCATAGCTTCCCAAGGAGAGTACTTCAAAGGTGACCATAGTGATATTCAGCAATGAGGTATGTGGCACTTAGCATAATTAAGTTTGCAGAATTGTTGGACCTCGTACAACAATCCCCTTTCGCAGAGAAATAGCCAGCACCCCAGTAAAGGTTGGTCTTTAGAGCCATTTTATACCTCTAGACTCCCACTCCTTGATACAGGGGTGGACACTGCCCACTTGTCCCTATGTTGGAACCTTTGTAGCCCCACTGAGGCCTCCTTGCTCTTTGAGCGCAATCTATAAATGAGGCTCAAGACTCAGGGCCTGCCTCCAGGACACCAAGAGGCAGAGGTGAAGCTTTAGATGGGGTGAGGGGAATGTGGTCCTTGAGGCTTTTCTCACATGTGACCTGGATCAATGGTATTCCTCATAGCAACAGTCCAATTACCATGACAATTTCTGAGAGCCATTTCAGTAACAGTAGAGTTCCAAGGACTTCAGGTGGCCATAGGTCACCCCACAGACCTTGGAGAAGCTGTCTCTCACGCCAGTGTCCCCAGAGCCAGAACTATGCTTAATGTCAGCACTTTGTTAATGGGAAAACAGGCGTGTTGGTGCCTTTAAGTCTATTAGCATTCCAAGCACACTTGCCAGACGTGGGCCTTCTAGCCAAGGATTGAAGCCCTCAGTGTCTGAGTCATAGCGAGTTCGTACGTTATTTTCTCCAGAAGTTAGTTTTATTTTTGTTCAACTCATATGCAGGTTGTACCTCCTTCAGAATCTCTTCACCCCTGTACCTTGGACTCTGTAGCCAACTCTAACAGGGGAGAAAGCATACAATTCTGGAAGAGGCTGGAAAATTTTACCTGGGTAGTTGCTCAAGGCCCTCCAGCCAGAGTCTCCCTTTGGGGTTCTGAGTCCCAGGGGGCTGAGGGCATATCATCTACTCCCACACTGAAGGCCTACATTGGGGGTTTTACCAGGATGGCTGCCCGTAATTCTACATTTGCACCCCAGGTTAGCATCTTATTTCCCTTTAAAAACAGCTATGGGCATGATGACAACAGTGACGGGAGCTGAGAGCCAGCACAGTGACCACACGCCACATGAGTAACTCGTTAGATGCTCCAGACAACCTCAGGACACAGGCACTGTTATTACACCCACGTGGCAGGTGGGGAAGCTGAAGAAGTCAGTCATTTGGCCAGAGTGATATATTGAGGATTTAAACCCTGCTGTGTTTTCTCCAGAAACCCTGGTGGTACAGTGATTAAGCACTCTACTGCTAACTGTTCAAATCTATCGGCCCTACTCTAAGAGAGAAAAATGTGGCAGTCTGTTTCCTCAATGATTATGGCCTTGGAAACCCTATGGGGCAGTTTTACTGTGTCCAATAAGGATGCTGTAAGTCAGAATTGATTCAGTAACAATGGGTTTGAGCTTCGTTTTTGTGCTTTCTCTGGACCCTGATGTGACATGGTGGCCAAGATCACTTTAGAGACTTGCGGAGTCCTGACTCTGTCTACTCCCTGCCTCCTCTGATCTTACAGTTCCCCTTACTAGACTCTATGCCCACCTTCTGGGCCTCCCAGCCTACCTCTCCACCATTCCCTTTGCATTTCTGAGGTCAGAAGCCAAGCTTTAAACACTGTGAATCCTTGTCACTGAGTACAAGGTTAATACGAGGTCCAACAATTAAGGCCACAAACTTACTAGTTCTGAGTGCTGCCTATCTGATGGTTGAATGTCACTATGGTCAGTCATCTTCCAATACTCCCCTCAGGAAGCTACGCACCAAAGCCTCTGTCTAGTTCACCCTTCAAAGCAATTTTGGAACTTTTTTATGAAATGGTCATTGCACATGGTGGCAAGGTGGCAAGTTCACAAATTTAATTATATAGTTGTCTGTGAGGGAATTTTTAGCCAGTAAACAAACAACTGTATTGGAACACCCTCCTTACTCACCTGATATGGCCCCTAGTGACTTTTTTCTTTATCCAAATAAAGGAAATACTGAAAAGAAGACATTTAGATGACATTGAGGACATCAAGTTTCATACAACAACAGCTCTGATGGCTGTTCCAGAAAAAGAGTTCCCAAATTGCTGTGAAGGTGGACTAGGCACTGGCGTCACCACATAGCTTCCCCAGGAGGAGGACTTCGAAGGTGACCATGGTGATATTCAGCAGTGAGGTATGTAGCACTTTTTCTAGGCTGAGTTCATGAACTTGTCCTACCTCGTATATTGCACTGAATGAATGAATAAATACAAGATCGAAGGAATGAAGTCAGTGTGAACCCCAAAGGCTCTCATATTCATCACACCCCCGAGACTCACATCACCTTTGGACCTGCTTGTTACCCAGCTAACTTTCACCTGGTTGCCACATTCACAGGCAGACTGGTTCTGCCTGTAACAGCAAAGGCATGACCTTCAGCCAAGATCTGATGCTTCTAATGCCCAGCCCCAAAGGGAGCTCAGTTCTGATATACGTGGCTGCATAATCAGCTGCAATGCCCTGCTGGGGCTCACCTGATACACCAAGTTTCCTCCGTATCTCTTTACTTCTTCATGACCTCCTTGCTGCTGAAATGGACGTGCATTTTACCTAATTTCCATTTGGGATCTAATTCACGATGAACATGGAGGGAAAAAGGAAGTTCAGAAAATAAAGAGGCCAAGAAACTGAATATATTGCATCTACTCTTCATTCATTCTATCAAGATTTACTGCGGCCCTTACGATGTGCCTGGTGTTGCCATAGAAAACAGCACAATCTTTATCTCATTTAGTCCTTCGTAGCCCTACTAGAAGTCCTGGTTGCGCACTGGTTAGCTACTAGGCTGCTAACTTAAAGGTCAGTAGTTGAAACTCACCAACTGCTCCATGGAAGAAAGACTTGGCAGTGTGTTCCCATAGAGATTACAGCCTAGAAAACCGTATGGGGCAGTTCTACTGTGTCACATGGGGTCACTATGAGCTGAAATCAACCTAACAACGCCTTATAACAACAGACTCTATTGAGCAGATGTTATTATCTACAATTTACAGCCAGAGAAACTGAGACTCAGAGAGACATGGCCGGTAGAGGACAGGACAATCTTATATATCACACTACTTCTAGTCCATCCTGTCTAAGATAGTTGTTCTGCCTTCTTTAGCCCACGAAAAGCAGGATGAGGAGCTTAGAGAAGGTCCCCAGGCTCTAGTGGCCCCTCTAGCTGATCTTCCATGCGCACACACACACACACACACTCCCAGGAACATTCATACTAAATAGTCTTAGTGTATGGCACACAGGCGTACACACATTCATACATGGTTCAAGAGTTAGATGACTTGTGTAAATTGACATCATTTGGATGTTACCAGAAAGCTGTGGCTCCTGTAGTTGACTCTAACAAGGTAGAGGAGACAGAGTAGGGAGGGGGAGACAGCCTCAGACCAGCTGGCAGCATGGGCCAAAAGACAAAGAGAGCTAAAATGGCACTGTGGGCTTTGGCACGGCTGGGGCAGGGGGCAGTTCTGAACCTTAAAGTCCTTATTCTCTGAGTAATTAATCTGGATAGTTCTGAAAGTAAATAAAATGTGTGGTATGCTCTCAGATTTTCCTCCACTCTCTACGGAAAACTCCCAAGTGTTTCTGGGTAGGAAGGTAATGGAGCAAATGAAATTACTCTCTTTGGCCCTCGGCACTCCCGTCCCACCTGCTCTCCCTGCCTACTCTCCTGCCCTCCTGCAATTTCTGCTTCCCAAAGAGAAGGCAGAATGTATCACTGCTTTTTTTAAACCCCACCAAATGGCTCCTGGAAACCCTGGTGGTATAGTGGTTAAATGCTATCGCTGCTTACCAAATGTCAAAAGTTCAAATCCACCAGGCGCTCCTTGGAAACTCTGTGGGGATAGTTCTACTCTGCCCTATAGGGTCACTATAAGTCAGAATCAACTCAACGGCAGTGGGTTTGGTTTTGGGTTATAGACTTGATTTACTGAAATGGGTAGGTTTAAGTCCTGGAAAATTATGGCTGCTTACTTTTCTTTAAAGAACTGCTGGTGGTATAGTGGTTAAGCATTTGGCTTCTAGTTGAAATGTCATCAGGTCGAACTGACCAGTGGCTCCATGGGAGAAAGTCACAGTGGTCTGCTTCTATAAAACTACAGGCTTGAAAAACCTACAAGCAGTTCTACTCTGTCCTGCAGTCAGAACTGACTTGAGAGCAATGTGCTTGCTTTTTACTTTTCTTTAACGAAAATGTGCACGCTGTCTTCATTTTAGGTTCCAGACAGTTAACAAGAAGCACGAAGGTCCTGGAGAGCAGTTTGAAAGGATACGGAAAGTTCTACGCACCCAGGGAGTCTGCCCTGGTGTCCCCAGGCCCTGCGGATGTGCAAACCTGAGTCGGCAGAAGCCAGTAGCTCCTTTATCACCATATGGATCAGGGGAGTGACTGGCATAGTCAGGCCTCTGTCAACAGCCGTGCATGAAAAATGTACATTCTTCCTGGGGACATTAGGGAACAGGTCTGAGCACGTGTGGAAGGCAGCTGGTGTCCAAAAGGCCAGGACAGCAGCTTCACAGACGTCTTGGCTCTGTCTAACCTGGTTTAGTCTGCCTAGAATCAAATAGGATCTCTGCGGTAAGCAGACCTAACAGGACTGCAGTTCCTGATTGAAACACCAGGCCAGCCAGAGAAAACACTGTGCAGGCAGCTACATCTTCTTCCCCAGCTGCCCTGTCCCAGTCCACATCCTCAACAGTCACTGCCTGAAGCCCTGACATCAGAAATGGTCCCAAGAATGCAAAGTCAGGAGATCAATTGTTCTCTAGAATTAAAGCTGCCTGTGATGGCAGCCTCTAGTCTCACACATGACACACAAATTTGGGATTTTGCAGCTTCCATAACTACACAAGCCATTTCCTTGAAATAGATCTCTCTCTCCCCCCCTTCTGTCTTCTCTATGTGTGAGCATGTAGGTAGGTAGATAGGTGTATATATATATATATATACACATATATATGTATGTATGTATAAATAATTCACTGGTTTTCTTCCTCTAGAGAACCCAGCCTAAGGTATTTGGTACCAAGAGTGGTTCTAGGGGAACAAAATCATGAGTATTCTGAACTGGTTTTCAAAAGTGCTGATGACTCTTAAAGGTGCTGATGACTCTGCTTCCAGTATTACGGAGGACATTCCTAATCCATGACATAAGGTAGCAATCAAGTGAGAAATAAAGCTCTGGGTGATCCCACATTTGATACTTTTCTACAAATTTATTAGAATGAGAAGTATAGGGAGACTGGTTGTTGGTCCTACTTTTTTTTATGTTTTATTTATTTATTGTGATTGAGTGAAAATGTACAATCCAGTTTAAATTTGCATGCCTGCGCCCACTGCTCTCCTAGCCTAGTGACAGCACACTCCTCCTTTCTGTTCTATACATGTCATATCCTCTTAACAATCTCCTGTCCCCTCTTCTCTACCCTCTCCACTCCCCTCTAGTAAAAGGCCAGAAGGACAACATCCAGTAGATGCATAGAACCTTAAAGTGAACACACAATATGGTCACTCTATGTCACTCAGTCCAACCCATTCCTGTCCGAGGAGTTGACCTGAGTAATGATTTATGAACAGGGGCAGCATCCAGTCTAGGGGCCATGTTCCCAGGGGAACCCCCAGGCCTTCAGACCATCAACTGTGAACTTTTAGTGGAGTTCTCAGGGTGCACCCCTTTTTATTCTCATGTTGCCACTGGGACTCAACTTTGTGAGCCCCATGAAAACTGTCACTCGTGGTGGCTGGGCACTATCTGGTTCTTCTGGTCACGTGTTGATGTAGTCACCCATTCATGTGGGTCTGTCTTCTGGGTTCTCTTTCCCCCATGTCATTTTTGTCCATGGTGATCGTCTGTTCCTGCTGAGTTGGGACCATTTGTTGTACCTCAGATGGCAGCCTGCTAGCTTTTAAGGCCTCAGACGCCATTCACCAATATGGGGTGGAGAAGACTCTCATAGCAATATGGTTGGTCCTACTTTTGCTGGACAAAGTGATAAAAGAGATGAGTTCAGGGCTTCAGAGCCACAGCTCAAGCACCACATAAAAGATCTAAAAGTTGTCACCTGTACCCTGAAAGAAAGCCTTATTTCTTGGACTAACCGAACTGACATTGCTGTAAAACAAAACCAGAATCTTACTGTAAGAGCAGCTGAACTGCAACACTAACTGAATTTCCAAACTTGAATAGTGACTGAAGTTAAGGTGAGGGCATTCACTGGGAAGAAACAGGATCGCCAAACTTGGGATAGTGACATAATGGGCAGATAACCAGGAAGCTGGGACCACCCAACCCTTAAATTTTATTGAAACACTCCTGCCAGCAGAACCAGACTTCTTACTCTCATCTGAGATTACTTCATTTTTGTCTGCTAAGTTACCTTTCCCAGTAAAACTGTTATCCCTTCCATCTCCATATAATAAGATTAACCCAGCTGTGTCTGAAGAGTCTGAGATGGAACCTAGGGCATTGCCTGAGGTATCACCAGAGGCAGATGCCTTACAAAACATTGGTAAATGTTCCTAGGACTCATCTTATCACTGATTTTTGCTTCTAGAACTATTTACTAGAACTAAGTTCCAGCACGCCCCAAGAGGTGAAGTACAAGTGGGATCCAGGAAGAGCTATGCTATACTCCAAAAGAACTGCTTGATTTTTCTAACATATATGAACAGAAATCTGGGAAACATGTGTGGGAATGGCTATCAAGGGTGTGGGACAATGGTGCAATAAACATAAAGTTGGATCAGTCTGAGTTTATTGATATGGGCCCACTAAGCACCAGTTCTTCATTCAGTGGTTCAGCTCAAGAGGACAGAAAAGACTCTTACAATTTATTTGATTGGTTCAGTGAAGGATAGACTAAACAACAGCCTACACTGAATCCAGATGAAATGCCAGACTTGCTTTGGTATACGATAGAAGAAAGTATCCAAAGGCTTAGGTAAATTGGCATGTTAGAGAGGATTTATCAGGTTGGACCCACAGACCCATAATGCTTTGAAGGAAGGATCCCACTACACTGCCAAAAATATACACTCATACTCTTTCTGGAAGCCTTCCCTGAAGGAATCTATGGCCTTTGAAAATACTGAGCTTTCATTGGGGAAAGGAAATAATAAGACATTATGGTGACTACTGAACACTGGCTCTGAACTGACACTAATTCCAAGAGGTCCCAAACATCACTGTGGCTCACCAGTTCAGAGTAGGAGTATATGAAGGTCAGGTTATTTAATGGATTTTTAACTCAAGTCTATGTCACAGTGGGTCCAGGGGGTCTACAAACCTATCCTGTAGTGATCTTCCCAGTTGCAGAATGTAGAATTGGAATGGACATAATCAGCAACAGGCTGAACCCCCACACTGATTCACTGACATGTGGATTATAGGCTATTATGGTAAGAAAAGCCAAGTGGAAGCCATCAGAACCACCCCTACCTAGCAAAACAGCAAACCAAAAGAAATGCCACATTTCTGGAGGAGTTACAGAGATTGGTGCCATCACAGTCAGATTTCACTTGAAGGATTCAGGGGTGGTGACTCCTATCACATTCCCATTCAGCTTGACTATTTGGCCTGTTCAAAAACCAGACAAATCTTAGACAATGACAGTGGATTACCATAAATATAATCAGGTGGTGACTCCCACTGCAGCTGTTGTTCCAGATGCGGTTTGATTGCTTGAGAAAATTAATGCATCTCTTAGTGCCTGGGATGCAGCTACTGACCTGGCCAATGTATGTTTATCAATTCTGGTTTCAAAGGGACATCTGATGCAGTTTGCCTTCAACTGACAAGACCAGCAATACACCTTCATTGTACTACCTCAGAGATATCTCAACTCTCCAGTCCAATGTCACAGTAGCTGCACTGTGACCTTGATCCAAAGGGACCTCACTCACCTTCCCTTCCACAAGACATCACAGCGATCTACTACATTGATGATATTATGCTGAATGGACCTCATAAAGAAGAAGTATCACTGACTCTAGACTTAAACTGGTAAAACACTTGCATGCTAGAGGATGGGAAATTAATCCCATAAAACTTCAGGTGCCATCTACCTAAGTGAAATTTCTGAGAGTCCAGTGTTACGGGGCATGCTGAGATATTCCTTCTAAAGAGAATAAATTGTTACATCTGGCTCTCCTACAGCTAAAAAGAAGCCAATGCCTGGAGAGCCTTTTGTATTTCGGAGGCAAAATATCCCCCATTTGGGTGTGCCACTCTAGCCTCTTTATCAAGTGAATCAAAAAGCTGCTAGTTTTGAGGTGGACCCAGACAAGAGAAGGCTCAGCAACAGATTCAGGATACTGTGTTGGTTCATGGGCTGTGGCTAGTGGTTTGGCTGGATGGTTAGTGAGCTAGAAGGAACATGATTGGTAAACCGGTGACAAGGAGTTATGGGGAAGTGGCATGTGAATACACCTCCCTGAATGTTCCAAAGATGAAGATACTTGTGTATCATGTGAAAGTTTACCAAATGGTGACCTCAGCAGGAGGATTCCAATAATCTAGTAGATACAATGCTGCATTCAATGGATAGCAGTTAGCTTCTTTCCCCAGCCACTCCCATTATTGCCCAATGGGTTCATGAACAAAGTGGCCACAGTGGCAGGGATGGAGGTTATACATAGACTCAGTAACACGGACTTCTATTTGCCAAGTATGACATGGGTACAGCCACTGCTGAGTGCCCAAGCTGCCAACAGCAGAGACTAACACTGAGTTCCTGATACGGTACCATCCCTTAAGCTGATCAGCCAGCAACCTAGTGGTAGGTTGATTATATTGGACCACTTCCATTATGGAAAGGAAAGCATTTTTTCCTTACTGGAATAGATATTTACTCTGGATATGGATTTGCCTTCCCTGCACACAGTGTTTCCACCAAAACTACTATTAGGGGACTTAGAGACTGCCTTATGGTATCCCAGACAGCATCACCTCAGATCAAGGGACTCATTCAGCAAATGAACACTTTGATCATGGAATTCACTGGCCTTAGAATTTCTTCCATCATCCTGAAGCACTTGGCTTGACAGGATGATGGACTGGCCTTTTAAAGATACAGTTATGGCATCAGCTATGGCAATATCTTGACGGGCTCGAGCAACATTCTCCAAAACGCTGTAAATACTCTAAGTCAGCATTCAATATATGGTACTGTTTTCCTGACAGTCAGAATTCATGGGTCCAAGAATCAAGTAGTGGAGGTGAGAGTGGCAACGCTATGACCCCTAATGTCCCGCCCACAGAATCTTTGCTTTCTGTCCCCATGGCCATTGCACACTGTGACACAGTGGCAGGTTCGTGAACTTCATTGTATAGTTGTCTGTGAGGGAGTTTTTAGCCAATAAACAATCATGGTATTGTAATACCCTCCCCACTCACCTAATCTGACCCCAGTGACTTTTTCTTTACTCAAAGAGAAAGGAACTATTGAAAGGAAGACATTTTGATGACATTCAGGACATCAAGAGCAATGTGACTACAGTTGGAATGGCCGTTCCAGAAAAAGAGTTCCAAAATTGCCTTGAAGGGTGGACTAGGCACTAGCATTGGTGCATAGCTTTCCAAGGACAGTACTTGGAAGGTGACTGTAGTGATATTCAGCAACGAGGCATGTAGCATTTTTCCTAGGATGAGTTCATGAACTTAATTGTCAGATATTGTAGATTCCATCTCAAGAGAGCAGAAAGCACAAGTCTTTGGGGAGCCACAGGGCACAAGCCCAGAGAGAGCAAGAGAACAGAGGAGCAGAGAGCTAGGGAGCATGGACTCCAGGGAAAACAGACCTGACAGACTAGCTATATAAACAAACTGAGATTAGGTACATCACAAGACAAGATGGAAAAACTTTAAGAAACCAAAAGTTCTACAAGAAAGGAAGTTAATCATTGAAGACTATCTGGCTCTGCACTGAGCAATGGAACACAGTATCTGTCATTACAGGAGTGCGATTTCTAGAATCGTGGTAAAACCTCTGAGATATTTATAAGTAGGTGCTTCAAGCGAGATGGGTTATAGACCAATTTCTTGAATGACACAAACCACCAAAGCTCATCTAAGGGATGGGGGTGGGAGGAGGTGGAGCTAACCTGAATAGTCCTTTATCTATCAAAGAAACTGAATTCACAGTTTAAAATCTTCTAAAAGTAAAATTTCCAGACCCAAATGGCTTAATCAGTGAATTCTACTAAACAATTCAAAAATAAATACCAACAATTCTGTAAAATGTCTTCTAGAAAACAGAAGAAACACTTCCCAATTCATTTTACAAAGCTACTGTTACCTTGATCCTGAAACCAAAGACATTAAAAATTGTAAAACTATAAATGAAGGAACAGTAAACTTTATATATGTAAAGGGCCAGAGTAAATACTGTTGTCTTTGTGGACCAGTGTGCTCTGTGTCACAACTACTCAGCTCTGCAATTGTGGCGCAAAAGCAACTATAAATGACAGGTCAAGGAATCAACGTAGAAGGATTCAAGCCCTTATTAACAAAGATGCAGAAAGTCTCACAAAACGCTGGCAAACCAAGTAGGCTTTATCCTAGGAATGCAAGGCTGGCAAGACACCTTACCAACTGAAGAAGAAAAAACACACACGATCACATCAATTTAGGCACGAAAAGCATTTGACAAAATTCAACATCCATTCATGATAAATCGTTGTTGTTGTTAGGTGCTGTTGAGTTGGTTCTGACTCACTGTAACCTTATGTACAATGGAATGAAACACTGTCTAGTGCTGTTCTATCCTCACAATCATTATTGTATTACTCCAGCAAATTAGCACTAGAAGGAAACATTAGCCTCATAGTGGCATATTTAAAAACACACAGAGAGTGCCATATTTAATGCTGAAAGACTGAATACTTTTGTCCTACATTCTAGAACAATGCAAAGGTGTCTACTATCCCATTCAACACACAGTCCTGGAAGTTTCTGGCCAAAAAAATGAAGGAAGGAGGGAAGAAGGGAGGGGGGAGGAAGAAAAGAGCACATAGGTTATAAAGGAAAAAAATAAACTTATCCCTATTCACAAATAACATGACAGTTTATGCAAAAAATCTTGAAAAGAATCCACAAAAAATACTCTTGCTAAAGTGAGTTTAGCAAGGTCATAAGATTCCAAGTCAACACAGAAAAGTTAACTCTTCTGTTATTACGTGATATCAAGTTGGTTCCAACTCATAGCAACCCTGTGTACAACAGAACGAAACCCTGCCCTGTCGTGTGCCATGCCCACAGTTGTTGCTATGCTAGAGCTCATTGTTGCAGCCACTGTATCAGTCTACTTTGTTGAAGGTCTTCCTCTTTTTCACTAAACCAAGTGTGATGTCCTTCTCCAGGGACTGATCCCTCCTGACAATGACAACGTGTCCAAAGTATGTAAGACGTAGTCTCGACATCCTTGTTTCTCTGCCTGTACTTCTTCCATGACAGATCTCTTCGTTCCTTTGGCAGTCAGTGGTATGTTAAACATGCTTTTCCAACACAACAACATGTCAGTTCTTCTCTTGTCTTCCTTATTTTTTTGGCCAGCTTTCACATGTATACGATGTGATTGAAAATACCACGGCTTGGGTCAGGTGCACTTTAGACTTTAAGGTGACATCTCTGCTTTTCCACACCTTTAACAAGGTCTTTTGCAGCCAATTTGCCCAGTGCGATGTGTCTTTTGATTTCCTGACTGCTGCTTCCAAGACTGTGGATCCAGGTAAAAGGAAATCCTTGACAACCTCAATCTTATGTCCATTTATCATGATGCTGTTTATTGGTCCAGTTATGATGATTCTGTTTTATGTCGAAGTGTATTCCACACAGCAGGCTGTCATCTTTAATCTTCCTCTGTAAGTGTTCCAAGTCCTCTTCACTTTGAGCAAGCAAGGTTGTGCCATCTGCATAATGCAGGTTGTTAATAAATCTTCCTCCAGTCCTGACGCCTCGTTCTTCTTCATATACTCCAGCTCACTGGGTTATTTGCTCGACATACAGATTGAATAGATATGCTGAAAGGATACAACCCTGATGCACATCTTTCCTGACTTTAAACCACGCAGTCCCTTTGTTTTGTTTGCACAACTGCCTCTTGATTCAGGTACAAATTCCTCATAAGCATTATTAAGTGTTCTGGACTTCTCGTTCTCCACAATGTTAACCATAATTTGTTATGATCCACCAGTCAAATGCCTTTGCATAGTTAATGAAACACAGGTAAACATCTTTCTGGTATTCTGTGTTCAGCGAAGATCTATCTGACATCAACAGTTATCCCTGGTTCCAAATCTTCTTCTGAATCCAGCTAGAATTTCCGGCAGTTCCCTGTTAATACACTATTCAGACACTTTTGAGTGATCTTCACCAAGATTTTACTTACATGTGATGTTAATGCTATTGTTTGACAATTTCCACATTCGTTTGAATCACCTTTCTTGGGAACAGACATAAATATGGATCTCTTCCGGTCTGTTGGCCAGGTAGCTGTCTCCAAATCTCTTGGTATAAACGAGCAAGCAATTCCAGTGCTGCATCCGTTTGTTGAAACGTCTCAATTGATATTCCACCGATTCCTGGAGCCTTTCTTTTTTTGTGTGCTGATGCCTTCAGTGTTGCTAGGACTTCTTCCTTCAGTACCATTGGTTCCTGATTACCTGATACCTCTTGAAAAGGTCAAACATTGACCAATTCTTTTTAGTATAATGACTCTGTGTATTCCTTCCATCTTCTTTTGATGTTTCCTGCATCATTAAATGTTTTCCCTGTAGAAACTTTCACTACTGCAACTTGAGGCTTGGATTTTTTTCCCTCAATTCTTTAAGCTTGAAAAATGCAGAGTATGTTCTTCCCTTTTTTTTTCTATTTCAAGCCCTTTACACATGTCATTACAATATTTTATTTTGTCTTCTCAAGCCATCTCTGAAATCTTGTGTTTAGTTCTTTTACTTCATCATTTCTTCCTTTTGCTTTAGCTACTTGACATTCAAGAGCAAGTGTCAAAGCCACTCTTGACATCCATTTTAGTCTTTTCTTTCTTTCCTGTCTTTTTAACGACCTCTGTTTTTCTTCATGTATGATGTCCTTGATGCCATTCCACAACTCATTGGGTTTTCTGTCATTAATATTCAGTGCATCATATCTATTCTTGAGATGGTCTCTAAACTCAGGGGGCATATACTCAAGGCTGTACTTTGGCTCTTGCAGACCTGTGCTAATTTTATTCAGTTTCAATTTGAACTTGTGTATAAGCAATTGATGGTTTGTTCCTGTTAGCCCCTGGCCTTGTTTCAACTGATGATATTGGAGCAATATCATTTAAAATAGCTCCCAAAAATGAAACACTTAGGCATAAATCTAATGAAACATGTACAGAATCTCCCTGCTGATAACTAAAACAAGCTAATGAAATAAAATCTAAATAAATGGAAAGATACACTGAGTTCACAGATTGGAAGACTTATTTTCCTTAAGATGCCATTTCTTCTCTAATTGATCTATCAGTTTAATACAACTCCAATAAGAATTCCAGTGAGAGTTTTGGCAAATATACATAAACTTATTCAAAAGTGTATAAGGTAAGGCAAAGAAATGAAGATATCCAAAACAATTTTGAAAAATAATAAAGTTATTTTTCATTATTAAAGAATAAGGCAAATAGAGGACTCACTCTACTTGATTTTAAGATCTATTATAAAGTTACAGTAATAAAGATACCATGTCATTTGCAAAAATACAAACATAGATGTATGATGAACTGATTATTGAGAAAGTTTTTAGGCAATTCAACAGTCTTTTCAATAAATTATGTTACAGCAAGCAACTGGATATCCATATGCAAAGAATAGTCCTCAATGTAAATCTCACACCTTAATACAAAAATTAACTCAAAATGGATCATAATTCTAAATGTAAAACATACAGCTATGAAAATTTGAGAAGAAAAGTTTCATGACCCGGAGTAGGGCAAAGCATTCTTAGACACGACACTAAAAGTATGATTCATTAAAAAAAAATTACAAATTGGATTTCATTAAAATATGACTTTGGTTCTGTGAAAGTGACTGTTTACACAAGTTACAGGCCAACATCTGAAAAAGAAATTGTGTTCAGAATATATAAAGAGCAGTCAAAACTCAACAACAAGGAAACAACAATTCACTTTAAAAAAGTGGACAAAAGATTTAATAGGTATTTCTGAGAGAACTCTGTCCCTGAAATTCAGGGAAGTCACTGAGAAGACTCTGGCCCTGAAATTCAGGGAGATCAGTGAGAGGTCTCTGTCCCTGAAATTCAAGGAGGTCATTGAGGGAACTCTGTACCTGAAATTCAGAAAGGTCATCTTATCCAATGACCAGACATCCCCACTAGCTGAAAACAGCCTCATACACCCCACGTGGTATAACCATAAAACCGTAAATAACTTTGTCTGCCACCCCTACCCTCCTAATCAAACCTCTTCCCTTGTCAAATCTTCACTATAAACAAAATTTACCCCCCTTTCTAATCAACACTCCTACCTTATCAGACCATAAATCCCCTAACTAGAATTTCTTGCTACCCCTCTTCTCTTTCTTTCCTTATCAAACCATAAATCCCCTCACCCCACACCATCTCATCAGACCTTTAAAACTATAAAAAGCTTGCCCTACTGGGAAGAGACAGACTGAGCCACCCTTGGCTCAGATCCCACTATCTTTCTCTTGGAATTGATTTCACTGAACCCTCGACTGGTGTGTCTCTGCCTCTGTTTTGGGGCCACTCTCTCCCCAGCCATTTCACCCATTAGGTTATTCATATTGCAAAATAAGGTGCTCAGTATTACTGGTCATTAGGGAAACACAAATTAAAACAACAGTTAGATACCATTATCTATTAGAATGACTTGAACACATACACGTACACACTCACTCATGCCGTTTTGGTCAGCTGATACCGCTCTAACACAAATACCACAAGTGGATGGCTTTAATGGAGAAAAGTTTATTCTTACACAGTTTAGTAGACTACAAGTCTGAATTCAGGGTGTCCACTCCAGGACAAGGCTTTCCCTTTTGTCAGCTCTCGAGGAAGTTCCTTGTATTGAATCAGTTGTTGGTCTGGGAGCATTTTGGCACAGGAATCTTGGGTCTGAAGGAGGGGGTCTACTTCTGGTGTTGCTTTCTTCATAGTAGTATGAGGCCCCCAAATGTCTCTGTCAGCTTCTTTCCTCTACATCTCAAGACACTGCCTCAACACACAAAACAATCTTATACCCTGAGTCCTGCCCCCTCAACACGACTGCTGCCCACCCACCCTCACTAACATCATCGAGGCAGAACTTACAACACAGAGGAACATCACACAGTCCAGGAATCATGGCCTAGCTACACGATGACACAGATTTGGGGGAGAAACAGAATTCAATCCATGACACACGCCCAAAACAAAACAACAAACAAACAAAATTGTGCTGGCAAAGATGCATCGCAGGTGGGAATGTAGAAATGGTACAACTAGTCGGGCCCGACTCGATGGCACTGGGCTTGGCTTAGCAGTTTCTTACAAAAGTTAAACATACATTCACCGTATGATCCAGCCATCCTACGGCACTTCGCCATAGAAATGAAAATGTACGTTCACCGAAAAGCTGAAGTGAAAGTTTATAGCCGCTCTGCTAGGTGGCATGGTGGGTTAAGTGCTACAGCTGCTAACCAAAAGGTCAGCAGTTCAAATCCACCAGGTACTCCTTGGAAACTCTATTGGGCTGTGGGACAGTTCTGTTCTGACCTCTAGGGTCGCTATGAGTTGGACCTGACTCAACAGCTGTGGGCGGGACTCCTAATCTAAAAATTGTAAACAACACAACAGGTGTCGTTCAGTGAGTGAACTGACAAAGAACTATGGTACACCCATGCAATGGAATACTACTCACCAATGCTAACAAGGAACTTTCAAGACATGAAGTTGCCAAGAGTAGGAATCAGCCCAGTGGCAACTGGGATTGAATGCTTAGAACAACGTGGATAAATCCTAAATGCACTGTGCTAAGTAAAGACAGCCACCCCAAAGGCTACATACTGTTTGATTCTATTTACATGACACTGTGGAAAAGACAAAACTATAGTGACGAAAAAACAGATGGATAGTGGCCAGGGGCCACAGTGGGAGAGGGTATGACTTCAAAGCACAGCCAGATGTGTTTTTGGGGGGGTGCTAGAACTGTTCTCTGTGCTGACCGTGTGGTAGTTACCATATAGAGAATATAGTTTGGACCTGAGGCTGCTGTGCCGAGATGCTGTCACTGAATTTGGACTCAGCCTACCAGAGTAATTTCTCTTATTGAATGGACTTCTCACTCATAGACTTGTGGCTTACCAGACTGTGACGATAAGGTTTCTCTTCATGAAACCATCTACTCATGGTATTTTCTGTTGGAGCAGTGCCATATGACTAAAACAATAGTTTGATGATGAAAATTATGGAAATGTACACTAAAAAGTTTTTTTTTCAATTTCACTGTAAAAAGCAATGTATCAAGTAGGAGGAGGAAAACAAAAGAATGGTATCAATCTGTGACACATGATAACAGTAAGAGGCTTTGTGGAAAGGGCAACCTTCTGAGATGCCACAGCAACTCTGCCCCACAGGGTGAGGAGGCCAAGAGCTCCTAACCACTGTGCCTACAAAATGAGACTAAATGGGCACAGGATCTCAGGGGTGAGGATGAGAAGGCAAGAAGGGACAGGAAAGCTGGTCATGGGGAACCCAAGTTTCAGAGCCACAGAGACTGGACATATCATGAGCTTAGCAACCAATGTCACAAAATACGTGCCGTAATTGTTTAACAAGAAACACATTTGCTCTATAAACTTTCATATAAAGCATAATACTTTTTTTAAAAAAATCACATCATGTAAATAATGTTCTTTGTTCTTTACAATTAAAAATATACATGGGAAATAAATTGTTTTATTATCTTTTAATGTACATTATCTTAATAAAGACCATGATTTAAAAAAAAAAAAAATCCACATCTGGTCCCAGCCCTTAAAGCCCTGTACAGGGGAAGACAGCCCTTAAATCCAAAATCCTCCAAAATATATCATTACAAGCAATGATGTCCTGTGCCACAGCCCTTTAGGGGATCGTGGGGCATGGAGGGGACGTGTTTATAGAGCTGTGGCTGGGCAGACCTCTGCAAAGGGGTGTTAATTTGAGCGGAGACCTGAAAAATGAGCAGCCAGGAGGCGCTAAGGCCTTCCTTTGAGTTCACCCTTCAGGCTTGCTCAGGCCAGGACAGGTGAAGATGGACACCTCAACCAGTGAGATTTTGGGTGAAGGACTGTTTCATTTGTTGTTTTAAAACGAACTTCTCTGGACAAGCCCTTTGCTCCCTTGCTTCTTCACCAAGCTCAATGAGGCAGATGTTTGGCAGAGGAAGAAACCAAGGCTTAGAGGACCAGGGATTTGGTAAAGCCTGCAGGTAGCAGAGCAGGGGACTGGGCCCAGGTCTTCCAGGAACGGAGCCTGAGTGAGCTGCAAACATCCCCCAACTGCCGTGCTCTCACTTGTCTTTTGGGTGACTTCAGGAGACAGGTATTAACCCCGTTTTCACAGGACAGCAAAGATCAGACAATAGGGCCTAGCTCTCAAGTATCTGATGGCACATTGTTTCCACACTGCTGCTGCCCCCGTGCTGCTCCAGGAGCGCGGAAATGCGTGCGTGTCTGTGTGCGCGTGCGTGTGCGTGTGTGCGCGTGCGTGTGCGTGTGTGCGCGTGCGCGTGCGTGTGCGTGTGCGTGTGTGTGTGTGTGTGTGTGTGTGCGTGCCGTCTTGGGATAGACTTGTTTATGCTTCCGGCCCCTTCTTCTTATGCCCTTGAGGTTCAGTTTGGTTCCGTGATCTACAGTTTTTTCCCCATCACCATCAGTCAATTCTGACTCATGAAGCCCTCAAGTGTTACAGAGACGAACTGCTCCACAAGACTTTCTTGGCTGTGGCGCAGTGATTAAGTGCTACGTCTGCTAACCAAACACTGGCAGTTCAAATCCACCAGGCACTCTTTGGAATCTCTATGGAGCAGTTCTACTCTGTCTTATAGGGTCGCTGTGAGTTGGCATCGGCTCAGCGGCAGTGGGTTTGGTTTTCTGGTTTAATCTTTTTGGAAGCAGATCACCAGGACTTTCTTCTGCAGAGCCTCTGGGCGAGTACGAACCACCAGACCCAGCCTCGTCTCTGAGCAGCTTTCTGTGGGACCTACTCGTCACTTCCTGCACCAGCATCACCCACATCTGGTCTGACACGAGTTCTCCCTGCCTAGAATTCCTTCCTGTACTCCACGGGCTTCTAGGGGGACACAGGCATGCCTGCCCGGCCCAGGAACTTGGTGTCAGGACAGGGAGTATAAACGAATGTCTGCAGGGGATGGGAAAGGCTTGGAGCCCAACTAGAGAAACTGAATTTACACTACTCTTTCTGAGGGTGTGACCTTGAATAAGTCACAGCCTCCCTGGGCTTCAGTCCTCTTGTCTGCACCTCAAAGATCTGCTCTGAGAATTCACATCTGGATGATGCTTAGCAAACAGCCCAACACACATTAACCAAACCAAACCCATTGCTACCAAGTCAATTCTGACTCATAACAACCCTACAGGACAAAGTAGAACTGCCCCCAAAGAGTTTACAAGGAGCACTTGGCAGATTCAAACTGCCAACCTTTATGGTTAGCTGACGTTGCACTTAACCAATAGCCAACAAGGTTTCCCAGCATACTTGGTGTTCAGTAAGGAGTGCAGGCATCCCCCCTGGCCACTGTTATCATTGTTGTGAGAAAGTCTGGGGTAACAGCTGTCTGCACCGCTGCCCACATACCACGCCCATCACAGACAGAGGAGTCTCTCCGGCTGCCACAGCTAATCTGGTGGTTGCTGGCTCTGAAGCTGGTAATTCTCGTTACACTTTGAGACGATGAATTTTAACCTGCATTCCTTAATTTAAAAAGCCCACCACCTAACAGGCCATATGGCATCCCTGTGTCCTGCAAAAAGGATACTTGGTGTCACAGTGGTTAAAGTGCTCAGCTGTTAGCCAAAAGGTGGATAGTCTGAATCCACCAACCACTGTATGTGAGAAAGGTGTGTGTCATGGCTTGCACTTCACCCCCCAAAAATGTATGTATTGATTTGACTTGGCTATGAGTCCCAATGTGGTGCGATTGCTCCCAAGTGTTGTGAATCCTGCCTCTGTGATACTGATGACGGAGACTGGGCAGCAGCTGTGCTGGTGAGGCAGGGCTCCAGTTACCAGCTGTGGGATAGAAGGGAAAGAGGTGAGCACAGAGAGCTGGGAACCTCATACCACTAAGAAGGCCACACCAAAAGCAGAGCACGTCCTTTGGACCTGAGGTTCCTGTGCTGAGATGCTGTCCTGGAAGTTGGACTCACCCTACTGGACTGTGACAATTTCTCCTATTGAATGGACCTATAACTCATAAATGGATTTGCAGCTTACTGGACTGTGTCAATAAAGTTTCTCTTCACTAAGCCTTCCACTTGTATTTTCTATTAGAGCAGTACCAGGTGACTAAAACAACGTGGCAGTCCACTTCTATAAAGATTACACCTTTGGAAACTCTATGGGGAAGGCACACTGTATCCTATAGGGTCACTATGAATTGGAATTCACTTTAGGGGCAATGGTTTTGGCGGCGAGGTAAGGGGTTGATGCAAACAGTTAACCACTCAGCTACTAACCAAAAGGTAGGCAGAACACACCCAGAGGGCCCTTGCCAGGAGATCTACTTTGAAAAGGTCAGAGGCATTGAAAAACCCTACAGGGACTCTTTCAAAACATATGGGGACACCCTGAGTCTCACTCAGCTAGATGACAACTGGTGTGATTTTTTTGGTTAGCAGGTAATATAAATGTGAACCTGGCCAAGTAAATTAAGCTAGTAGGCAAACCGAAAAAAAAAAAACTAACTTACTGCTGTTGAGTTGATTCCAACTCACAGCAACCCTATAAGACAGAGAAGAACTACTCCAAGGTGTTTCTAAGGAACTCCTGGCAAGTATGAACTGTTCATGTTTTGGTTAGCAGATGTAGCACTTAACCACTATGCCACCAGGGTTTCCACCCTAGTAGGCACAAGGAAAATACTAGTCCAAAGAACTAATGGACCACATGAAACACAGCCTCCAGCAGCCTGAGCCCAGAAGAACTAGATGGTGCCCGGCCACCACCAACACAGACCATCCTGACAGAGATCACAGTCGAGGGTCCCAGACAGAGTGAGTGAAAAATGCAGAACAAAATTCAAATTCAAAAAAAACAGACCAGACTTACTGGGTCTGCAGAGACTAGAGGCACCTCTGAGATCATGGTTCCCTGAAAAACTTTTAACTCGGAGCTAAAGCCATTCCCAAAGCCCACCTTCCATCCTTTAGGCCTATAAAACAATAACAGCGAAGAACATGTTTCTTACTTCAGTTCAGTACACAGCCCAAGTGGGACAACATCTGCCCCAAAGCAAAGCAAGAAGGCAGAAAGGAACAGGAAAGCTGGATAAATGGACATGGAAAGCTGGATAAATGGACACAGAAAGCTGGGGTGGAAAGCGGGAGAGTGGTGACACAGTGCAGGGATTTCAACCAATGTCCCCCCCCCCAAAAGGATGTATAAATTCTTAACGAGAAACTAATGCACCATAAACTGGCACCTAGAGCACAATAACAAATCTTTTTTTTAATTAATCCAGTAGGACTTGAACAAATAAAAATACAAAAAAGATAAAACAGCAAGCTGCCTCTGTATGTGAGAGAAAATGCAATATCATATCCAAGACCTCAGAGGCTCGAGATAAGATTGCTTAAGAAACCAGCTCTGTTTTGGAAATACTGCAAACTGCTAAGAAAGGGATGTACGTGTTGAAAGCGTCGATGATAACAAGAAGGATGCTTCAGTTAGAAATGTAGACTTTGGAAGTAGACGGGAGGTGACATCTGATTTAAGTGGGTGACTGAGAGCTCTCTTGGAGACTCAAGAAAGAGCCACATCTCCTAAATCCCAAAGAGATCTTCCTCCAACCTGTGACTCTAACTAGCGGAGCCCTCGCAGCCAGCGAACCGACGCTTTGGCACAAACTACCAGGCGGAGTCTGGGAGCCCCGTGGGACACGAGCCCGGGTCCTCCCAGACGCCTTGAATCCGAGGTGACAGATTGCGGAGATTGCGCCTCCCTTCCCAAACCTAAAGGCCAGTCCATAAGTGATCCAAGACCGCCACCCAAACACCCACGTGGAACGTGGCCAGCCCCAGTGCTGCCAGCGGGAGAGGAGAGAGGAGGGACACTGACCTGGGAAGCCCGCGACTCCGGGCAGGCGAAGAGCAGCAGCAGAAGGAAGAGCGCGTGGGCAGAGGTGGGCACCATCTTGCCCAGCCGAACTTTTCTGAGTGTGAAGGGGAGATAACTTGGCCCGCCTTCCCGCTGAGTCTGTCCCCGTCGAGGCGGCAGCCGCCCCTCGCAGAGCGCCGGGCACCGCGCGGCACGGTCCGGGACGGAGGTGGAGGCCGGAGCGCACCGGCTCGGCGGGGATCCGCGCTGCCCTGCACGCCGCGCTCGCTCGCCAAGGCGCAGTCTCGGTCCAGGTGCGCGGCGCACGCGACTCCGGAGCGCCCGCAGCCACCAGCGTCCTCAGCCGCCCGCACGAGACAGTCGCGGCTGGGAGGGGAGGCGCCAGCCCCGAGGCCAAGCCGAAGGAGGAGGGGCTGCCCGGGCAGGAATGCGCCTGGGAGCGCGCCTAACCCGCGCGGCTCCCCAGGAGGCTGGGCCGGCGCCCGAGCGGAGAGCCGGCATCCTTCGGGCCCCGCGCTGCCTCGCCGGGAACGGCGGGCCCAGGCCCAGCGACCGTGCGCGACGCGTGCCGGAGGCTGAGCGTCCCCACTTCGCGCCGGGCCTGTCCTGACGGCCCCACTACCCATCCGGAGGACCGAGGCTCAGGTCGCCCAGTGGTGAGGGACAGAGCAGCAATTCAAACCCAGGACTGTCCCACTTCAAAGCCGCTGGACAGCTTCCTACACAAAATTCAGAGAATAGGACCCATTTGACCAGGAAATAGGCTTCGTAAACCTAACCATGGATTAGAATGAGCTCGCCATCCCAGTCGACTTAGTGTTCTTTTAAATGGTCCTATTCTGGGTAGTGGTAGCATGGTGGTTAAGTGCTACGGCTGCTAACCAAAAGGGTGGGCAGTTCGTCCACCAGGCGCTCCTTGGAAACTACTCCGTCCTGTAGGGCTGCTGTGAGTCGGAATTGACTCGACGGCACTGGGTCTCGTTTTGGGCTTGGTGTTCCGGGTTGTGGAAACCGCGGTGGCGTGTTGGTTAAGTTCTACGTTTGCTAACCCAAAGGTTTGCAGTTCGAATCCTTGCTGGGGGGCTCCTTGGAAACTCGATGGAGCAGTTCTGTTCTGTCCCATAGCGTCGCTGTGAGTCGGAGTGGACTGGACGGCAGCGAGTTTATTCTGGGTAGGAGTCCTGGGGAGGTGCAGACTGTTGCTGCACTAAGCTGCTTACTGGAGCCCACAAGAAGAGTCACTGAAAACCCTAAGTACCACATGTCTCTTCTGACACACATGGGATGGCAATGAGAGTCACTCACAGCAAGAAGTGTTTGTTTTGTTTAGATTCACTGTACAATAATTGAACAGGGAAGATGATTGCATTAATGATCTGATGGCCTACACTCCTTTACTCCTCAGGAAGGAGAAACTTAGCTTACCATGGAGAACCACAGACTGAAACATGGGATGTTTTGCTGTTGATAAGAGAGGAAACAGGCCAAGAAGGAGAGACATTAGCAGCTGGAAGTTCCCTGCATCCAGGGGCTGTGGAAGGAGCCAGATGGCCTCAGACTCAAGCTCCTAGAAAGCATTATTTACGTTCTTACTGGGAAAATGTTTTCAGAATGCATCACTGCAGATGTCATGATGCAATCCAAATCTGGCCCCAGATCTATTTTGTTTTCTAGGTTGATGTAACAGAACCCAGTCAGAGCTACAGACATGGATCTCAGGAAGCTGAGGTCTCATCTCTGGTGCTGTTCTTCACTGAAAGCAATAGAGGAACGTTGGATCCCCTTGCAGAATTAGGGGCACAGTGCAGGCTGGCCACCCGAGCTTTCATTATCCAGGAACACCCACCTACCGTGCCTCTTACTCCATCTGCCTGCCTGAGAACATAGGGCAAGGTCAGCCTAAGCTTATTCTGCATTCTTGATTGAACATCTTTGAAGATACCTGATCAGGACACGGTTTCTCCAGGTCCAGGCAGAGGTAATGGGACAGAAAATTCAGTCTAGAGAAGCCTGTGAAAATCTTGGTTTGCTTCTTTAGTCTTTCATATATTTGCGTCTATGCTTAAAGCTCCAAGTCCTCTTCCCTCCCAATTGCCACTTCTCCCCCATGAAGAGCAAGTTTAAGCCTGGTTACGAGGATTGTATTTGTTTTATCCCGTCTGTGTTTACATTAGAGTCCCTGCTCGATGGCTTACTGAAAGGTTGGAAGTTCAAGCCCCAGAAGTGCCTTAGAAGAAAGTCCTGGGTATGTGCTTCTGAAAAGTCAGCCATTGACTATTCTGTGGGGCACAGTTCTGCTCTTTTGTACCGTGACACACATCAGTTTTCCATGAGAATATCTGGAAGTGTCAGGGAGTTGACATCAGTCCACACGTCTAAATAAAAAATTCTGAAGTTTTTTTTTTTTAGTAGGGTCAGTTGCCATCTTTCAGAACTGATGCTCTCACACAGCCTTGTTCCCTGTATAATACGGGAATACAAAGGCAGACAGGCCAACTTGTCATCAAAGTTTGCATTTGGGACTCCACCAGATGCAGCCTCCCTTCTGAAACAGTCATTACAGAGCTATCCTGCAGGCTTCTCGGGGTCTCTCCTGGTGCCATACACCATCTTGGTTACCGTCTTAAGTGTCATAGGCTTCTCATTGATTCCTCTATCACTGATTCTTGTCTGTTGGCTCAGGCTCATTGGGAGCTGATCCTCCACCCATGCCTCCTTTACCCCTCATCTACCAGCAGTTTATTACCAGGTGGGAGCCTCGGGGTCTGCTCAGCGTGACTCGTATTGGCCAATAAACTAGAGACCCAGGGAAAACAGAAAATGCACCTGTATTTTGTTGTGCAAGGGAAGAAGGCAGTCACAGCCGCTGCTGCCGAGAGATTGCTCCATGCTGGTGAGGAGAAAGTTATTTTTAAGGTGTGTCATGGATTGAATTATGTCCTCCCCCTCCCACATTAACATCATAGAGGCAGGATTTACAGCCTAATAGGAAAATCACACAATACTAGTGTTAGGCAAACCTAAGTGGAGTTCATGCCACCTGCCATAAACAGTCAATCTTTGAGACAGAGGAAAGATGAGAAGAAGATGTTTTACTGAGTACCAGTACACAAGGAGACAGGGGGGATACATGCCTCCAAAGTCTGTCTTCCTGAAATGGAGACTAGCTGGAGGTTCTATAGAAGAGGTGGATAAGGTTTATGAGTCCTGGAAATTTCTAGAATACTAATTCTTCTTTGGGTGGTAGCAGTTCTCATGTGCCAGATGTGCTGATATCTTAATTGGTATTTTGGACCAGGAAATGGTCTAGCCATCATACAAATTCCCAGTAACAAGGCAGATTCCTTTGTTTTTCTTTTCTGTTTTTTAGATTATTATCACTTGTTTTTTCCACAATTCTGAAGAGGGTATGGAAACCCTGGTGGCATAGTGGTTAAGTGCTATGGCGGCTAAACAAAAGGTCGGCAGTTCAAATCCACCAAGTGCTCCTTGAAAACTTTACGGGGCAGTTTGTTTGACTTGGTCCTACAGGGTCGCTATGAGTTGGAATCAACCCAGTGGTAGTGAGTTTGGTTTTGGCTTTTGGTTTTTTAAAGGGAGCATGGATTAGTCTCTACCTTGAGCAAAACTGAGGGAAACAACGGACTCATTCTTGGAGACAGAATTAAGAAACAAAATAGGGCAAGTTATACTCAGGATGCAGTCACTTATTTTCCTCTACCTGTTCCACTGAGTATCATGGCCCAGCCAAATTGATACACACATTTTGGGGGAACACAATTCAATCGATGACTGTAAGGTGGGACTTAATCTATAAGATGGAATTGTGTCTTGAGGCAATCTCTTGAGATACAAAACAGAGACATGAGCAGAGAGACAGGGGTAACTGGTACCCTCAAGAAAGCAGCGCTGGAAGCAGAGAGCACCCTTTGGACCAGGATTTCTGAACGGAGAAGTTCCTAGTCCAGGAGAAGACTGAAGAAAAAGCCAACAGAGAGAGAAAGACTTCTCCGGGAGCTGACACCCTGAATTTGGACTTCTAGCCTACTTTGTCTTCGTTAATGCCACCTACTTGTATTATTTCTGTTATAGCATTACTAGATGACCAAGACAAGGAGTTTATAAGTAGGGAAAACCTGGTGGCATAGTGGTCACATACAGGTTATTTCATCAACATTCTTCATCATACTATATAGTCACAGTAGAATTTTCATCTAACTTCATGTATCACCAGGATTTTTACAGGGCAGGTCAAGCGAATAAACTAGGATTCTAATGCAAAGTTTGGGGGCAGGTCAAGCAACCTGCTTGAAACAGTGGAATTGTCTACAGCCAGAAGACCACTGCGTCAGTTCTAAAAGCCATCAGCCCCAGGAAGCCTACAAAGGGGCCCCAGGAACAAAGCCCAGCGTGTTAGCCCAACACAGAATAGCTGGGTAGGAAGGACAAGACAGAAAGGAATGTCACAGGAAGGAAATGACGTTGTCTAATTCACTAATTACACAAGTGTTTACCAAGAGGCAATCCTGGACAGGGCCCTGTGCCAGGCACTGCCTTATCCTTATGCCTTTGTACTGTATCTTAAAGCCCTAGCCGATGAAACCATCCTGTTCTGTGTTGAATTTTCACGACTGAGTCTGCTCACATACGATGTCATCACGACAATAAGAAGAAACTCTTTCTTTCCATGACAGTTACTATCAGTCAAAACTGACTCGAAGTCCTTTGGTTTTGGTTATTTGTTCCAAGGCAATGGGTTTGCCATGACCCTCCCTTCTTCAGGGTTCGGGCAGCCACATTTATTTCCAGTTTTATGAAATGAAGACTTGCAGAAAAACAGATTTAACCGTGTCATGAATAAAGACCAAGGATCAGTCAACTTCTGCATAAAGGAAGAAAACATTGCAAATCCGTGAGTGGTATTACACATTCACAGACGTCTCTGGAAGGGGCAGAGTAGTGGATGCAGTAGAGAATAATCAGCCCTTGAAGTCAGACATGCCTGGGCCAAGTCAAAAGTATTCACTTAAAGGGTTAATGTGAGCTTTCCAGATGATGAAGTCCCTAACAGTGCCTGGTGAAGCCTCGGTGGCCCGGTCATTTAGTGTTCAGCTGCTAACCAAAAGATTGGGAGTTTGAACTCACCAGTCCGTGTGCAGGACAAAGACATGGCAGTCTGTTTCCATAAAGATGACAGCCTCAGAAATTCTTTGATGCAATTCTGCTCCATCATATATAAGTCACTGTTTTAGTTATCTAGTACTGCTGGAACAGAGTATCACAGACTGAAGGCTTTAATAAAGAGAAACTTACTCTCTCACAGCCTGGTATGGTACAAGTCCAAATTCAGGGCGTCAGCTCCAGGGGAAGGCTTTCTCTGTTGACTCTGGAGAAAAGTCCTTGTCATCAGTCTCCCCCTGGCGCTGCTTTCTTGGTGGTTTGAGATACCCTTCCCTCTGCTGTTTTCCCTTTCTTTTTTATCTCTTCTACAGTAAAAGATAATGCAAGCTACACCCCAGAGCAACTCCCTTGGCATTGGATCCCAGACGTGACCTTTTTAAGGGTGTTACAATCTCATCCTAATCGTCTTTAGCATAAAGCTACAATCACAAACTGGAAGACAACTGCCCAGTACTGAGAATTATGGCCTAACCAAGTTGACCCATGTTTTGGGGGGGACACAATTCAATCCATGACAGTTACTATCAGTCAAAACTCACTAGATATGCTTTGGTTTGGGTTATTTGTTCCAAGGCAATGGGTTCGGCATGACCCTCCCTCCTTCACGGTGCCGGCAGCCATTCTCTTCCCCATTCTTGCAGGCCTAGAGGTAGTAACAGATTCTGTGTCACTAGCCCTGAGAGAGGCCACTGTCCCTAGTGGTGCTCCTACATTCTGCCCACATCTTTGTAAAAAGATCTTTCTCAATTTTCCCTAACTTGAGCAAACCATCGTTTGGCTTTGACTGACAGAATGGCCATTGGCAATCCACTGGAAATACGCCTTGCCACTAGAATTCTGGTTGTAAGAGAAAAACAGTGTGAGACACACTTGAACAAGCATGTGTGCACACACCTCTATGGGAACGCCCAAAACATACCCACTACCCAGCTTGCAGTTCTTCTCCTCTCCTTTGCCAACAGAATCCCATTTCTGTTCAGAGCTGTAATGTTCCTAACTAAAAATAAGCCCCTCAGACTCTTGCAATTAAAGGTAGCTGTGTGACTTAAGTTCTGGCTCATGAGGTGTACGTGAACTCCTTAGGGTGAGGCTTCTAGCAAAGTCACTGTTTCCTTAATAAGAAGAAACAGACTCAGCTGGTGTGTGTCCTTTCCCTTCCTCCTCCTGGAGTTTGGACCCAGTGCTGGGAGGTGCCCTAGCCATCCCAGGACCATGAAGATAAGATCTAGGGGCTCAGGGTGGAAATTTAGGAAGACAGACAATAGAGGTAGCCCACTCTCTCGCTGCCTTCTTTTAGCAGCTGCGTCAGTCCCAGACCTCTTATTCCAGATGTTTTTTGTTTGCTAAGGAAAGGAAACTCTGCTTAGTTAAGCTACTGGTGGTTAAATTTCTGTTTCATGCAGGAGAACTCAAATTTAAGTGATGCATCTTAAATGCCCAGGCAAAAAGTATTCTTACTTACACTTGGAGCAAAAGCGGCCACATGTCTCCTGGTGTGTAGTCGACTGGAAATACATTTAATGTTCTATGGAAAGACCATACCATTATTAGGGCCACACCTTCTTCCTAGTCTTGTGGGCCAGTACTCATTTGTCCTGTATCAATCAGCTAGCCAGTACTTAGCCCTGACTGGACACTGGGGGTGGTCTAGTCCACACAGTGCAGCCCTGTTTGCGGGAAGTTTCCCATCTAAAGGAATGGGATTCTCATTCTTCCTGGAGACCCACCCACCCCCAGATTTTGAGGCTGTGGTCCTTGTAAGTTTGTGTGTATGATATACGGTGCCTAGTACAGTGCCTGGCACATAAAGAAGACTTATTAAATAAACACTGGTGATTTATGGGCAGCAACTGAAACTCTCATACGTTGTTGTTGGTAACGCAAAATGCTGTGTCACTTTCAGAATGAAAACTGCCCTTTTTTTTTTTTAACTAAAATTAGTGTACAGTTTTTTGTGTAAACATAAATATTTGTTTCTCTTGGGCAAATTCCCAGGAGCAAGTTTGCTGGGTCATATGGTATGTGTACCTTTAACTATAAAAAGTACATTTACGTAATAAAATTTATAAATGTCTAACAGGACCGATGAAGAAAACAGATAAAACACAAATTGTCCACGTGAGGAATGACAGAGGGGACATCATTACAAACATCATAGATACTGTTGCCGTTAGGTGCCATCATGGCAGTTCCAACTCATGGTGTCCCCACGTGCCACAGAACGAAACTGCCTGGTTCTGAACCGTCCTCACACTTTTGCTCTGTTTGAGCTCGTTGTTGCAGCCTTCATGGAGGGTTTTCCACTTTTTCACTGATCTTCTACCAAACCAAGCATGGTGTCCTTCTTCAAGGACTGGTCACACCTGATCACTTCCTCAAAGTATGTGAGATGAAGTCTCACCATCCTTGCTTCCAAAGTACACTCTGGCTGTACTTCCTCCAGGACAGACTTGTTCGTTCTTCTGGCAATGCTTGGTATATTCAGTGTTCTTTACCAACAGTGTAATCCAAAGGCATCAATTCTTCCGTTTTCTTTCTTCATGGTCCAGCTCTTGCATACATACAAGGCAACTGAAAATACATGGCTTGAGTCAAGTGCACCTTAGTTCTCAAAGTGACATCCTTGCTTTTTAAAGGGTCTTCTGCAGCAGATTTGCCCAATGCACTGTATTATCTGATTTCTTGCCTGCTGCTTGCCTGGGCATTGATTGTAGATTCAAGTAAAATTAAGTTCTTGACAACTTCAGTGTGTTCTCCTTTTATCACAATGTTGCTTTTATTGGTTTGGTTGTGAGGATTTTTGTTTTCTTGATGTTGAGGTGCAGTCCATACTGAAGGTTGTGGTCTTTGATCTTCATCAATAAGTGCTTCAAGCCCTCTTCACTTTCAGCCAACAAGGTTGTGTCATCTGCATAATGCAAGCTTTTGTGAGTCTTCCTCCAGTCCTGATGCCTCAATCTTCTTCACATAATTCAGCTTCTCAGATTATCTGCTCTGCATACAGACTGAATAATTGTAGTGAAAGGATACAATCCTGCCACATATCTTTTCTTATTTAAACAGTATCTGGTTGTTCTGTTTGAATGACTGCCTCTTTATCTATGCACAGGCTCCTCATGAGTACACACTTCAGTGTTCTGGAATTGCCATTCTTCACACTGTCATCCAGAATTGGTTATGATCCACGCAGTTGAATGCCTTGGCACAGCCAATAAAACACAAGTAAACACCCACCTGGTAGTCTCTGCTCTCAGCTGATGGCCATCTGACATCAGCAATGCTATCCCTCGTTTCACATTTTCTTCTGAATCTGGCTTCAACTGCAGGCAGCTCCCTGTTGACGTGCTGCTGCGGCAACTTTTGAACAACCTTCAGCAAAATTTTACTTATGTATGATATTGCTGAGTAATTTCCACATTTGTCAGATTACTCCTCTTTGGAATGGTCACAAATATGAATCTCTACCAGTCAGTTGGCCAGGATCTGCCTTCCGAATTTTTTGATACGCCTAGTGAGCATCTCCAGCACTGCATCTGTTGGTTGAAACGTCTCAGTTGGTGTGCTGTTAATTCCCAGAGGCTTGTTCTCTCCCCGCTGCACTGCAGCTTGGGCGTCTTCCCTCAGTACCACTGGTTATTGATCGTATGCTACCTCCTGAACTGGCTCAACATCAACTGATTTTTGGGGTACCGTGACTGTATGTACTCTTTTGATGCTTTCTGGGTCATTCAGTATTTTCCCTGTATAGTCCTTCAATATGGCAATTCAAGGCTTAAATTTTTTCTTCACTTCTTTCAGCTTGAGAAATGCAGAGTGCGTTCTTCCCTTTGGGTTTTCTAATTCCAGAAATTTTCATGTTTTATTAAATCACTTAGCTTTGTCTTCTCGTGCTGACCTTTGAAGTCTGTTGTCTTTTAGGTCATCATTTCTTCCATTCGCCTTAGCTACTCCACATACATGAGCAAGTTCAAGTCTCTTCTGACATCCATTTTGGTTTTTTTCTTCCTTTCCTTTTTTTTTTCCTGATAATCTTTTTGCTCTCTTCATGTGCTATGACTTTGGTGTGTATATAACATATATATGTCATATGAAGATATATGTCTTTGACATAGATCTGTATGTATGTATATATACTAATATCAAACCAAAGACATTGCCATTGAGTCAATGTCATAGTGACCCTATAGGACAGAGTTGAACTACCCCTTAAGGTTTCCAAGGTGCGGTTGGTGGATTTGAACAATCCAGCTTTGGGTTAGCAATTGAGTCTTGCCATCCTCAATTCTAAGCAGCATTCTGGCTGCACCTCTTCCAAGATTTGTTTCTTCACTTGGTATTCCACAGTATCGTCATTACTCTTCACCAACACCCTAACTCAAATGCATCAATTCTTTCCTCTTCCTTATTCGTTATCCAGCTTTCATACATATATGAGGCAATTGAAAACACCATGGCATGGGTCAGGCACACCTCAGTTATCTAAGTGACATTGTCATAGATTAAATTGTGTCCCCCCCCAAAATATGCAGAGTAATTTGGCTGAGCCAGAATTCCCTGTATTCTGTGAGTGCCCTCTGGTTTGTGAGTTCTTATGCTGTAAATCTTAATCTCTGCCTGTGGTTACCAGAGTGGATTATGTGAGAGAGGATTAGGATGGGACTGTAACCCCCCTCCTAAGGTCACCTCCCAATGCCAATGTCAAGGGAGTTTCCCTGGAGTGTAGCTTGCATCACCTTTTATCCTTGCATCCTACTAGAGATAAAAGGAGAAGGAAGCAAGCAGAGAGTTGGAAACCTCATACCATCTGCATCAGGAGTAGGGTTCGTCCTGCAGACCTGAGGTTCTTGCACCAGGGTGCTCCCTGATCAGAGACTGATCAACACAAGGACTTTCCTTGATAGCTGACAAAGACAGAAAGCTTTCCCCTGGGGCAGACACCCTTAATTTAGATGTATAACCCACTGGACTGTGTAAGAATATACTTTTATTTGCTCAAGCCATCTACTCATGGTGTTTTTGCTAGAGCAGCACTAGCTAACTAAAACAGACTTCTTTGCTTTCTAACACTTTAAAGAGGTCTTTTGCTGCAGCTTTGCTAAATGCAATACATTGTTTTTCTTTTTTTATTGTTGCTTCCATGGGCATTGATTGTTGATCCAGGTAAAAGGATACAGCCTTGATACAAAACTTTTCTGATTTTAAACCATAGATCATCTATCGCCTTGCTCTTTTTGCATGACTGCCTGTGGACATGCTCCACATGAGCACTGAGAAGTGCTCTGGGACTCTTCCTATTCCTTGCAATGTTATCCATAATTTGTTTTGATCCCCAGAGTTATGCCTGTTGTAGTCAATAAAACCAATTAATCAATATCTGCACATTATTACACCTACTCTTCACTTACTATTTTCTGAGCTAACATTTCAGTTTTAGGACAGTAGTAAAAAAAAATCTATCATCTGACTATCTTGCCTATTAACAAGACAGTGAACGTGTGGGTTTGGTTTATTTTTTAAAAAACAGATACATGGGTTTATTCCTAGACTCTCAGTTCTAATCCACCGAGCTATCCATCTACCCTTACGCCACTACCACCCAGTGTGCATAAAACTGCTTTTATATAAAATTGTTTAACTCTTGAAATCAGGAATTGTGAGTCTCCCTACACTTATTCCTCACTTCCCGATTATCTGGACGTTTTCCATTTATGACGGTAGTAAAAAAAAAATGGCTATCTATTTCCTGCGTTGGTGGTGGAACGGTTAAGTGCCACATCTGCTAATCAAAAGGTCAGCAGTTCAAATCCACCAGGCACTCCTTGGAAAGTCTATAGAGTAGTTCTACTCTGTCCCAGAGGGTCGCTATGAGTCAGAATTGCTATGAGTCGGTTTGGTTGTTTTGGTCAATTTCTACAAAGAAGTTAGCTGAGATCCTGAATGATTGGGAGTGTATCGAATCTGAAGATCAGGTTGGGGAGTAGGCTCATCTTAACAATGCTGTATTTTCTGACCTTTTAACATGGTTCATTTTGCTGTTATTTAGATCAACTTTAAGTTTTTCAGTCTTTTGTAGTTTCCACGGTACGCGTTTTACATTCTTTTGTTAAATTAATGAGGCACTTTATTTATTTTACTGTTTCTGTAAATGGAATTGTTTTCCTAATGGCTAGTGTGTAGAAATATGATTTATTTATGTATATTGATCTTGTATACTGCAACCGTGCTGGACTCATTAGCTCCAATGGTTTTTTTGTTTTGTGTTTTGACACATTTCATAGGATTTGCTATACAGAACACCAAGTACTTGGGAGTAGAGATGGCTTTACTTCTTCCTTTCCAGTCTAAACCCATTGTCCTCCAGTCAATTCCAACTCAGAGCAACCCTACAGGACAGAGTAGAACTGCCCCCACAGGGATTCCAAGGAGCACCCGGGGAATGCGAACTGCCGAACTTCGGGTTAGCAGCTGTAGCTCTACCACTGTGTCCCCAAGTTTCCTTTTCGATCTAGTTGCCTTTTCTTTCTTGTTTTTTATTTTGCTTACAGCTAGAATTTCCAGTACAGTGGTGAACAGAAGTGGTGAGACTGGACATCTTGTCTTGGTTCTATTCTTAAGGGAAACATATCCGGCCTTTCAGCATTAATTATGTTATTAAGCCAAAAAAACCTCAAACCATCACTGGCAATTTGGACTCAGAGCAACCCTGTAGGATGGAGTAGAACTGCCCCATGTGGTTTCCAAGGAGTGGCTGGTGGATTCAAACAGGCAACAGCGGAGTTCTTAACCACTGCACCACCAGACCTCTGAGTCTTCTGTCGCCGCCCCACATACTCCTGTTTCCTTCGAGTCTTAGTTTTTGTTTTCTGTTTTTTTTTTTTTTATCACAAAAGAGTGCTTTCATCAAATGCTCTGTGTCTATCAAAAGGATTGAGTTTTTCGTTGTTCTATTGATACGATGTATCATATAAATTGATTTTGGGGTGTTAAATCACTCTTGGATTTCTCAGATAAATACCTATTGGTCATGGTATATAATTTGTATGTTTCTGGATTTGGTTTGTTAAAATTTTGTTCAGACTTTACATCCGTATTCATAAGGAGTATTTGTTTTCTTGTGGTATCTATTGTCTGGTTTTTGTATCAGCGTAATACTTGTCTCATAAAGTGAGCTAGGAAGTACCGCCCCCTTTTCTATTTTCTGGAGGTTTGGGCAGAACTGATACCAATTCTTTCAATACCTTGTAGAATTCAACAATGAAGTCACCTGGCTTTTCTTTCTGGGTTATATTTTTGATTACTTATTCAATCTCGTTACAAGTGTGTTCAGAGGGTTTATTTCTTCTTGAGTCACTTTTGGTAGTTTTCCACCTTCTAGAAATCTGTCCATTTCAGCTCTCTAATTTTTGGCATAACATTGTTCATAGTATTCCTCTATAATCTTTTTTTTTAATCTTCCACAAAGAACATCAGTAGTAATGTTCCCTCTTCTCTTCTGCCTCTAGTAACTTAAATCTTCTCTTAAGCATTCTAGCTCAAGGTTGTCAATATTTGATCCTTTCAAAGAAGTATACAGTAAACCATACAGGTTGGGTTCCAGATTTTCTCAATTTCACTAATTTCCACTCTAATTTTTATTTCCTTCTTTCTGCTCACTTTAAATTTTAGAATTGGTTTTAAATTTTGATATGTACTTGAAATCTCTGTGGCATCTTTCTTCCTCATCTTTCTCTGACCCAAATGAAGAACCCAGAGGTGGGAAAATGAAACCAGATGATAGATTTCCACCCTGGCTCTGCTATAACATTCCCAAGGAACCTGAGGCCCGTGACGCTTCCCAGACACCACCCTTCTTCCCCTGACCCTCTTCTGTAACCTGTAAAATGATCTTCTGAAGATCTTTCCAGTTTTAAAGTTATAATACTACTGTTTCGGTAGGATAACTCTGTGTAAATTAAAAAAAAATTTTTTTTTCTTTCATTCCCACAAAGTGCGTTCATCAAGTTTTTTAAAGGCAAGCATTAGAAGACAAAATTTGGAGGACCCCTGCTCTTCACACCTGTTGCTTGGGCACCACCTGCTGGACAGATGGCTCTTGACGTTTCCTGGTACCAAGCTTTCCTTGCTGCTTTCTACTTTCCCAAAATAACTTAAAGGAAATACTGTCGAAAACTATTTCCATTGGAATCCAATGCCACATAAAGCCTTTCTTGATAGGAATTTACCGGTAAATCCACCGTACTTAAGAAGCCTCAAACTTGCCCTAGGTAACACTTAAAATTTTTTTTTTTTTTTTAAAACTATGTTCTGGTGCAAGTGTACAGTGCACATTAGTTTCTCCTTCAAAAATTCATATGCATTGTTTTGTGACACTGGTTGCAGTCCTTGCCAGGTGTCAGCACTCTCCCTGTTGCACTTCACACCCGCGTCACCCGTGTCCACTCCTTTACGTTTACAGCCAGCTGTGCTCATCTTTGCTTGTGCACAGGTGTTGCCCATTTGGTCTCGTCTACCTCATCGAGCCAAAGGGCATGTTGCTCACGTGTTTTCGTTTTATAAGCCTATCACGTCTTTGGCTACACTGATGATGCGGGGGTTAAGGCCTCAGCTGCTACCCAACAGGCCAATGGTTCAAATTCACCAGCTGCTCCTTGGAAACCCTATGGGGACAGTTCTACTCTGTCCTATAAGGTCCCTATGAGTTGGAATCAACTTGACAGCAGTGAGTTTTTTCAATCTGTGACTCAAAGGTGGGCTTACGGAATCTGTGCTCGTCTGTGGACACAAAAGCTCTCACCACCTCGTCTCGGTGGGAAGAATGAGCCTGTTTTGTGGCACACTGGTTTGGTGACATGGCTGAGGGTATATTGGTGTCGGTTCAGTGGTATCGGAGCTTTCACAGCCCCTCCCCAGATAGGTGATGGTGTCAGGCAGGTGGTGTGACATGCACACTGCCCTCCGTTCAGCAGCCCTACGTGTTTCAGGAGGGTTAGGGTAGTGCGGGCCTGATGCAGCGGTGGGACACTCTCACAGATACAGCATGGTTAGGGCAGGTGGGAAAGGAAAGGAGTGTATGGGATTAGGTCCAGGGTACACAGAAAACAGGAAAACAGTAGCTGGTGGAGGTAGGGTGGACTTGGGGCCACTGGGTGGGAGGAGAGATGGTGTATGGGGCTAGGTGGGAGAAAAGACAAAATGTCACACAGCAGGAGGCAGCAGTCAGGGGTGGGGATGACCTGGGACAGATGTTGGTTGATGGCTCTCCAGGTAAGCAGTATAGCCCATCAGGAAGGGGTTGGTGTGGCATGTGGGGCTAGGTGGAAGAAAGAGAAGGGGAAAAAAACAAAAGACATGGCGGGAGTCAGGGTTGGGGATGGGGTGGGCCCAGGGTGGTGACAGTCCAGTGTCTAGCTGAGCAGCGGTGTGATCCACCAGAAGGGGTTGGGGTAGTGTACAGGACAGAAGTGGGGTGGTGCGAAAGCATGTTTCTCTGGCTACTGGGTGCTGTCTTCTGTTTGGAGCTCCCTGAAGCTGCCTTCCTGTACTCACTCTCTGGGGTCACTGCTGGCTGGGGTCCAAGGCGGTGACACTGTGCCTCGTTAGTTGGCATGGACCCCTGCCAACTCTCTCCTCGTTGTTTTCGTTTTTTATTTGGTGTTTGATCTTTATCCCTTCCTTTGATGCCTAGGGTTCCAGGACTGATGTCTGCCTCCGAGTTTCTTGGGTCCTGCTGCAGAGGAACGGCATGCCGTGTCTGTCTAGCGTGCCCTGTCGGCTCCACTACCCTGGGTAACATTTTACTATGAATACATAAATCTTAGAATGTTCCAATTTATATGAAGTTTGTTTCAGGTTTGACTATCACCATTTTCATAACCTTACCTGCCTTGTGATGAACACCAGACACTTTAATCCATTTCCTTACACACCCTCTAAATAAGCAGATGCTTATTTGTTACGCAAAAGCTCACGTCTACCCAAGACTTCAAGGATAACACTTCAAACACACTTTCCACCACTATCACATGTTTTACTGCTTGCCAGGGACCTCTGGCAAGCTGTGTTAACAACCAAGTCTAGGCTTTCTTATCTATAAACTGGGGTGTGTGATAGTGACTATGTTCTTGGCTGGAACCCCTGGGTGATGCAAATGGTTAATGTGTTCAGGATCCTAACCAAAGGGTCAGAGGTTTGAGTACAGAACACAGGCACCCAGGAAGAAAAGCCTGACAATCCACTACTGAACAATCAGCTATTGAAAACCTGTGGAGCACAGCTGTACTCTGACTCATATGAGGTCACCGTGCCATCACTGCTACTACTGCTGCCCTGCTTTTCCTACGGGATCCCCCCACCTTGGCTTCTCAAGGCTGGGAAAATTTCCATGAAGAAAATCCTCCCCATTCTATCCACTCAGAGCAGGACCGATTCATTGATAGATGAACCCATAACCTGAAATGCTAATTTCTAGATTTGCTGACATCATAAGTCTAGATACATCACTGTAATTGTTTTTACATACTTATTTTCCAATGTTTATCACAGGAAACTGGAAAAATCTAGAAAGGCAATAGACAGGTTTTTATGTCTCCCAGAGTCCACTGCCCCACGGTAATCTGCAGGAGAGGCCATTAGCTGTCCCTCCAAATCTGCCTTCTCCTTTCACGGAATTAGGATAGCGGGCAGCCAGGTAGTTAACTGGCAGACGACCAAGTACTTGCCAATGGAGTACGTGGAGAAAGCATGCACCACTTCTGATGCCAGATTCCCAAAACCTTTCAAGCTGTTTTTCCCCCTTCTGCTACACACAGATGACAAGGACCTGGGGTTTGATGGCCTTACAAGATGGTAAAAAACCTTGGCTCCAGGAGGGACTGTGCGGAAGGCTATCTTGCCCACCTCTATATCTACCCCAAACCAATAAAACCAAACCCAATGCCCCCAAGTCGATCCTGACTCACAGTGATCCTATAGGACAGAGTAGAACTGCCCCAGTTGTTTCTGAGGAGTGCCTGGCAGATTCAAACTGCTGACCTTTTAAAGTTATCAGCCATAGCACTTAACCACTACACCACCAGGGTTTCCAAAACCCACCGGAGAACTCTTAATCAAGAAATAAACTTTTGTTTTTAACCCACTGAAATTTTGAAATCAAGGTGTGACCATAGTCTAGCTTGAACACTAACCATTAGCACAACTTAGTGCATTTCAACTTGACTCTGTATTTTTTTTTTTTGGCATGTAGGGAAAAGCTGACATCTGTGTGATGCTGTAACTGTATTTCTGGTAACAAGTATTGCTCTGTTATTATAAATTTTTCATAACTTAATGGTCACACTAAAACAACTCCAAACCCAATGCTGTTTAGTTGATTTCCACTCATGGTGACCCTAATAGGACAGGAGACCTGCACCACAGGGTTTCCAAGGCCGGAAACTTCACAGAAGCACAGTGCCACATCTTCCTCCTGCAGAGCAGCTGGTGGGTTCAAACTGTTGACCTCTCAGAGGGCAGCCATGCACTTACCCACACTGCCACCAAGGGTCCCTGATGGCTGGCTGTACAGTATTCCATGAAATAGCTGCTAACCGTAATTCATTTAATATTCCATTGTTGATACTTCCTGTGTTTCTAATTTTGCCTCTATTTCAAATAATGCTGTAATAAACACTTGGGATATGCAGGCACCTTATTCCATTCTTGGATCACTTTTAAAAACATCACCAGAACTGACACTATTCAGTTATGATGTTATAAACTCACCACCCCATTTCTTTTCACAAAGGTTTACAGATGACATTACTGTTACTACATCACTAATTTATGTGTGCTCATTTCATCAGACTTTGAAAGCAAAAGATTTTATAATATACAATAAATCCACTGCCATTAAGCTGGGTCTAACTTATAGCAACCCTAGAGGTCAGAGTAGAACTGCCCCATAGAGTTTCCAAAGAATGCCTGGCGGATTTGAACTGCTGGCCTTTTGGTTAGCAGATGTAGCATTTAATCCACTCTGCCACCAGGGTTTCCATGATATATACAACAGAATATGTAAAACACATGTTTATTTTTTAAAATAAATCTACCCCTTTTGTTTTGTATTTCTCTGACCAATACTGAGGTTGAACACTTTTCCAGGTTTGTTATTAGCTGTACCTCCTCTTTTAAGAATTTTGTTAAATCTTGTCCTTCTGCTATCTACTGGAGTCTACATTTCCTGCACATTTACACCGTGTAGTATTAATGTTACCAAGACTCAATCATCCAAAATATCAGGAAGCATTTTATTGAAAGTTCAAACAATTAAGGCACAAAAAATACATCTACTTTTAAACAAAAACCCTTCAAACAGTTATATCCTACTTAATTAAACCAAACTCTTCCAAATTATATAATAATTTAACCCTTTTAAATAGAAAAAATACAACTTCTTAAACCCTTGAATTTCTCCCCAAATTAATGTTTTTCTAATCTTGGACACATTTCTTAATGCAATGTAGTACATTTCCTTAGAAATCTAGTTTTGTCATTTATATACATTTGATATGTTTAGAACTTTAGCTGATACATTACACTTCTTTTGTATAAGGCTTGATAGTTTTTATTGCTTAGTGCATGCTGTAATCATACAAAGATACAAGTACCAGAATTAGTGACTTCAAAATTTAGCGTTAACACCTCTCAGCTATAAAGTAGTCATGTGTAACCTAGTGCATATACTCTAAGACTCAAATTCTTTAAGAAAAATATAAAAATTAACTTCACATGTACATGTTTTCATACTTGGAGGCTTGGCATTACAGTAGTGCAAACAATGTATTATGAGGAAAAGTCGGTGTTTTCTAGAGGGTATGAAAGGTTTAAAATATTATTTTCTTTACAGGACAAATACAGGCATATCCTATCATCTCTCAGGCTTAAAAACTTCACACATTTCCCCTATTTTTCCTTATTTTTGAAATAAAACAAATCACCCTTTAAGGCAGACATATAAATACTAATCTAAGTAAAATCATGAAAACTCCCAGTTAAGCAATTTCACACATCAAATGTATCTAGTGTGTTGCACAATGACACACAAACAGTTTACCTACACAGATTGGATTCCCTTCCTCAGCTGTCTGCATTACTGAGATTCATCCTGATGGCATCTTTTAAGAAGATTATCAATCTGGGGCCCATGGGCCTTGGTGACTAGGCATGATGATCTGCGCAGGAGCCCTGGGTTTTTATATTTCCCCCACCTCCTTCCTACAAGAACACAGCTGTCACCCTAGGGTGCTCCCTGTCCCCATCCTTGTCCTAATTTATATGAGAGGGCTAGGAGCAACCTAGCAGTCCCTGGGTAGTGCCTGAGACTAAGTGCCTGACTACTACTGGCTGAAGGTAGTGAACTCATCCAGGGGTGCCTCTGAAGACAGGTCTGGCAATTCATTCCTGAGAGGTCTCAGCCTTGGAGATACCATGGATTTCTACTCTGCACATGTGGGGTCCCCATGAATCACAATCTACTGGAAGGCAACTAACTAATCCCCTGTAGGAATACTCATAGGACATAGACAACATAATGATCAAAGTGACAGAGCACATGCCTTCAGACAATTAAAACACTTCTGACGTGGCTATTAAGAAATGTTCCTTTCTTTGAGAGAAAACTCCGCACTTCAGCATGCAGCTGAGTTAGGGTCATCCCTCCTTCAGCCTGCACAAAGAAGTGTTTTCACGAGATAGTTTTCTCTTATCATCAGTTCTCCACCACCACTCACTAACGCTGCAGCTTTTACTGGATGGATCCCTGGTGGTGCGATGGTTAAGCACTCAACTGCAAAATGAAAGGTCAGCAGTTTCAACTCACCAGCAGCTCTGTGGGGGCAGAGACCTGATAGTTGGCTCCTGCAGAGATTATGGCCTAGGAACCCCCGTGGGGCAGTGCCACTCTGTCATATAGGGTTGCTGTGAGTTGGCATCAATGGCATGGCACACCACAGCACTGGCTGGAAAACCAGCATCCTGACGCACAAAACTCAACTAAAGCCATGCCATGAGTTGGAAGGGGTCAATCTACCCCCAAAGCTTGATAAAAATGGTGGGAACAAGAAGGCAGTGGTCACTGCCAGCTCTAAAAGAACTGTGCCGAAGTGGAATCCACCAGAACCACTGCGGCCACAAACGATGGAACTCCAGCTGGGTGGGAATGCTTTACTGTGGCACAAATGGAAATCAGGAATGCAGCCCCCAAATGCTAGGACATTCTTTCCCTAGGAAAGACGTCTCAAAGCCATCGTCTTGAAAACCATGCCTTTTTGAGTAATGTCTGCCAACACTGTTCACTTTCCAAATACTCACTACTGAAAATATCTTTCAAGAGACATTACTACTAGCAACAAATATTCTTTATTAATCCCTGTGAAATAAGTGAATGAGAAATACATTCAAAGGCAGGTTTTTGAAAGAAAAAGCAGATGATGTTTGGTGGCTTCACAGTGAAAAAAGAATTAAAGCTTGCATTTCAGTGTTTGACGCGTTAAAATTTTAATGCTTTCTCAATCAAAATTCCCTGAAGTCACTTCTCAGTTCCCCAGCTTAGAGTTCCTTCAAAGATACACTTGGTACTAACTTTAATTCCTATTCTAAATACCCACTAACCCGTATCTTTGGTCATGAAAGCAGCAAAACAGCCCTGATTTCACTGTACTACATTCAATTCCCTTTTAAAAGTTTAGAACATCCTGCATTTATTTAAAAAGATATTAGAACAAAAATTTCTAATCACGTATCATATATATATATATATATATATGAACAAAATAAAATCTAACACATGGCTGAAGGTTATGAATTACATGATTAAGAATGATGTAGTGTGCATTTAAATATATATACATAATAGACATGCACACACACACACATTTTTAAATGAAACAGAAAATATCAAAATTATGTTAAAAGTACGGTCCTAGGCTTCTCAAGATTCCCTGGTAATGGGTCTCGTGTCTTGCCAGGGAGGATGTGCTCCGGGGCACCACGGGGCCCCAGGCAGACTGAGCAGCACACGGGACACACAGCCTGTGCTGGGGTGGGGGGACAAGGGCAGAGCAGATTTTTGGAACTGACCCTCACGACCTCTCTCCATGCCAGAAGACAGTCCCCTTGGTTCCCTGAGCTCAGAGAAGACCGAACCGTGTGATCTGCTATGCCTGGCAGCATCTGCAACCACGTTTCTGTTTTATGCGGAAAACAGGCAAAACTGAACATGTAAACACGCTTACGTTCCGACACTAACCAAGCATCACTTAATACGGAAATCAGCAGAAAAGTCAAAGAAAATGACGCCTGCATCCAGCCCTGTGACTCTGGAGATGGAGACACTGTTACACCACACCTCGGAAGAATCACATTATCTCAGATACTGGAGGAAAAAGAGTAGAAGTGTTTGTTTAAAAAAAAAAAATCTGGAATCATCATTACTTTCCAGAGAAAACTTTCAAAACCTCAAGCCTGTTACCATCAGCTAAGGGCATTTATGCATGTAACTTCATCATAGTACTTTCCTCGGGTTATTTTCCAATCTAGGCAATCTCATGGCAGTAAACTGCCATTCACGAGTCAACTTAAAAGAGCCCTCCTGCCACCCAAATTCAGCTAGACATCGGGATTTCCGGACAATTCAACGAAAACCTCTTAAGCTACATGAAAACAAAGCTCTCTTTCGTCTTGAGCAAAGATGGTCCTTCGTTTTAATGAAGTTCTAATCACATTATCTTTTCAGAAGAGAACATTTTTTCTGCCATTTCAGATCTGGTCATGATTTCCTAAAAAAGAAAAGAAGACCAGGTATCAAAAGTTGGACGTTACTTCCAGAGCCCTAAAAAAAAATCTCTGATCTTTCAACAGTCACAATTAAGTGGAGACCAAAGTAAATTATTTCATGATACACTGATGTACTTGATACATAAAATAAGAATCATAACTCACACTCTAGTAACATATTGCAAAGTATCTATCTAAAAAGTTCAGAAAACTTCAACTCTCTGCTAGTTAGAAAATATGTAAAGTTTGGAATCTCCAGTGAAGAGCAGGGAAGGAGCTCAGATGGATTTCCTAGACATAGCTCACCTAAGAATTTGCTTTGGTTTACTCAGTTAACATATTTTTGAAATTACAAATCAGCCACATAAACCAGCAACTCCATCAGCCTGAGACCCGAAGAACTAGATGGTGCCCAGTTACCGCCCATGACCACCCTGACGGGAACACAGCAGCAGAGCAGGAGAAAAGTGTGGTGCCAACTTCACCTTCATGTAAAACACCGCACTTAACAGTCTGCCTGAGACTAGAGCAACCCCAGAAGACAAGGCCACGGGCCCTCTGTCAAGCCAGAACTGAGTCCATTCCCAAAGCCGAGTCTTCAGACAAAGATTAGACTGGACTATAAAACACGAAATAACACTTGTCAGGCATATGCTGGTTGAATGAACACATGAAACCTGGGACAGAAAAGGGGAGTATGCCATCATATTGTTGGCACTGCAACCAGGGGTTACATCACAACATGTGGAGAAATTTCTGTATGAGAAATTAGCTTGAGTTGCCAACTTTCACTTAAAGTGCAATTAAAAAAAAACAAAAAACCTACAAATCAATTATTTATCAAGTGAATAAAGTGCCCTTTTAAAACATTATTCTATGGCGTATCTTTTGGGAGTTAGAAACCCTAAACTGTTTTTACAGCAAGGTCCACATGTCCTGCAGCCTTCCCAAGCCTTTCCACCGTGTCCTAGTCCAGCTGCCACACGGATGCCACAATTGTTTCCCTTTCTTTTCAATGAACCCAGCGGTAGCTCCTCTCCACAGTCGACAGCCCCCCTCCACACTAGCCCTCCGCTGCCACGGACTCCTCTCCACTCCTCCTCTGCACAGCTACGCTCCCTACATCCATTCTCTAATTCTTGCTCTTCAGATGATGCACACTACTCGTATTTTTCTCAAAAAACTTTCTGAAACCCACGTCTTCTAATCAAAACGTCCTGCTTAGTGAATGAAAATCAGATGGAACCTATTCAATACCCCAGGAAAATGTCTACAAGCACGTGATTAATTTAGAGAGTCATCTAAGAATCTTCTAAACGCTTACCTATATATTTAAGAAATCATAAAATAAAAATCTCATAAAATAATTACTCCCTTGCTTCACACCAAGAGAAGCATTCAACTTAATTTCCTTTTTCAATGAGGACCCAGGTTCTCTAAACGTTACCCACAAATCAACCCACAGTATCTTTCACTCTGCTCAATCTGTAATCACTTTAAAAAGTTGCAGTTCTAAGGAAATAAGCAAAAAAAATTTATTTACCTCGTCTGAATCCACTAAGACTGGAAGAGCACTGAAACAGAAGCAGGGAGTGGGGAGAAGAGTTTAATGTTATTAAACTGAAGGCCAGAATACCCTACGAAAGCCAGTTCTCACTCCTGGATATACACAGCCCAAGAGAAGTGACTACCCAGGTTTATCGATAGACGTAGAAAAGAATTTTCACAGCAGCACTGTTTTTACTAGCTTAAAAGCAGAAACAACCCCCATGGGTAAAGTGCAGTACACTGATGCAACAGAATTCTCTACAGCACAGACAATGAAATGAATGAACTATTAAGGGACTACATTTGTTAAAACAGGCACACTCATCTACAGGTATAAAAATCAAGAGGGCAGCACCCGTGGGAAGGGAGGTCCCGAGTGACTTGGGAGTGTTTTAACACATAAGTGACGGTCTGTTTTCTCTTCTGGGTTCTGGCTGTACAGTGTGTTCATCACAAAAACTCACTGAGCTATACACTCACTTAGGACTTCAGCATTTTCTAGAAAGTATGCTCTATACTGCTCAATTAAAAATGAACTGAAGCAGAAGCATAACTGTAGCTTCAAAATGAGAAAAAAAGGCAAAATCAACAACATTGGAGGAAGCTCAATATATCACCTAAAACATACAAACTAGTGATTCTAAACATAAGTTACATCAACTACATTGTTCTTTAATTCCCTGTTTTTTTTTTTTTTAAAATCATGAATAGTCAGACAAGCATCTAAGTGGTGATCTGTTCTATAATTTGAAAACCTAAATGCTTTTTTGAGGACATAAGAAGAATGAAAAAACATTATAAAAAGTGGTATTTATGGAATGAAGCATCTGTATAACTCCCATGTGACTGTTAGCACTGATTGGACATCAACCAACGAAGGATACTGGGAGGTGAAAGATGCATTCCGCACAAGCTTTGGAAAAATAATGTGGATAAAAATGAAAGACAAATGTATAAAAATGTTCAGTAAGCTTCATCTAGCCTCAGTGTGTGCTGAGGCTTTGGGGAGGGGAGCCAAAGTCACACCACGAAGGGTGGCATCAGTGCCCAACTCCTGAGGATGCTGATGAGAATGCCATCCCTGCTGAAGGCAGAAAAGAGAGAACCAGGAGAGATCAATCAGATAGGAGACAGAAGACAACTCAGATGGTCTGGAGTGATACTATTAAGAAAACAGTAAAATCCAGAGGAGAGGGCTGCTTCAGGGAAGAAAAAAACCAGAACCCCAGGGGCTCAGAGACTGCTGCATGCTTGGCCCCGTGTTCAGAGACAAACACCAGTAACCTTAAACAGGGTTCCCTTTGCGAGCTAAACAATGACTGGAAACTTAGGAAGAGGTCTTCAGTGCTACAGAGAGAGGGAAGCGATGCTACTCGGACCTCGTTGGCTTACCAGAGACCAGCAAAATCTATCCTGAATACTATACTAGCATCTTACAACACACCGGATGATACCGTTATTCATGATCCATTTTCTTGTTCTGGCAAAGTTTTCTTCCATTTCCATGGATGTACATAAAAGCATTTCCCTGTGTACATTTACATACTAAGCTTGCAATGTAAGTTGAACAACACACACAGACAGCACTGTGCAGAATCTCCCATGTTCCAGTTGTCAGAAGTGAACACATAAAGGGGTCCCAGGGACCTAAACTTTGGCCAGCTCTCCTGAAGTAGATGGCTTCACTCCCGCCATGCAAATGGTTCATAAGAATATCAAATAAGACACTGCAATCTGTACAGCCGCAGGCATTTCTGTGATCAGCTGCTCTCTCCCTTTAAGAAAGGAAGTGTGAGGGGAATAACTTTGAGAGACATAAAAAGCACCGCTCAGGAACCTCGCTGCTGTCCACCAGGAAGTGGAGGCACTGCGGAGGGCGAGTGTGGTTGGCGGATTTCCTCCTAAAGCATTTTTTCAGTTGTGAGTTTCCAAATCTAAAAGATAACGGTGGCCACCTCATCTATCATACATCTCTGTCCAGAAAAACCGTACCATCACTAAGAACTGCCAACAAAACCACACACAAGCAAGGTCTTCAGTGTTACCAGGAGACAGCACAAACTTGAAATGACCTGTCAGCAGAGAAATCAATACCACATTCCAGACTTCCGGCCGGCACTGCGAACTCATGAGTAAACAGAGTAGGCCGTGACAGGCGTGAGGCCGTGTGGGAGAGCAGACGGCCAGGAAGGCTTAGAGAAGGCGCAGACGAAGCCATATCACCCCCAAAAGTCCAATACCAAGAACCAACATACACAGCACCGGTTGTGACTGGGTACTTCAGGGCACCTCTCACAAGAAAGGGGCCTAAATAAGCAGGACCCAAAAGCAGTGAGCCTGAACAATCAGTAGTCAGAGGAGAATCCGACACGCAGACAAGTATACCTTTTGGAGATGTGACTGTGAAATGAGAGGCAGAAAAAGGGAATTTTAACGATTTTGTACAAATAAAAGAAAAATAAGACATAGCAACCTCTACCTCTCTGCACTTGCCAGCTATCAATGTCAACCATAGAAGAATCTATGCTTCGTTCACACCGACAGGAGAGAGCAGTCAGTTCATGAATCCCTGCCACAATGCCTACGAACAGGGAAAAAACTCCAAAGACCAATTGTGTATAACGAGGCATTGAAAAAAATAAAGGGAAAAGAAACCTCAAAACATTTTACAGTACAAGAAACCTACAGCACTTAAAATTTAGTAACAGAACACTTGGCAATATTAAAAACAATCTAAAATAAGAAACAAAAACCTAAGAGCAGAAAAGGATAAAAACAAGAGTTCAGGGAGTTGATTAAATTCAGAAAAGTAATCACAGAAAAAAAAACCAAATCATACAATTATGAAGAAAAAAACTACACAGGTGTCCAAGGAATAAATTCAAATGATAATTTAATATGCGATAGGAAAATAACCAAGAAGACGAAAATGAAAAATTCATAGATTTGAGATGGTTAAAAAAATAAACTCACTCAGTGTACTTAAAAGGCATGTAAATGGAAATTTTTTGAGCTGAAAACACAGAGAAAAGCAATTTTAAAAAATCCATAATGCCACTTCAGAGGCCAGTGTGACAGTGTCACACAGTTGCAGATCATGCAAATGCAGTCCTAGAAGGGCAGCAGAGGAGCTGCAGAGAGAAGGTGTGCATGCCCACTTGGGGGTTCTTCTTCACAGGCTCTCAGGAAAAGTGAGGTGTCAAGAGAAAAGACTGGGGACAGGATGAGAAACTGTGGAAAACGTGCATGGATGGAGCAAAACTGAAGAGGGGGGGGTCTCCAATCAGATCTTCTCCCCGGCAGGAGAAAGCTTTAGGCCACAGAGAAAGGGCAGCAAATCCTGTCATCTCTAGAGAAGCGATGAAGACGTAGTACAGTTAGAGAAAAAGAAAAAAATAAAAGAGTCTCTTCATGGGGGACAGGGAGGACACTCCTCTGGACCCAGACAACTAGAGATCTCCTACTCTGAGGGGAGAAAGCCCTAAGACCTAGTGGACATAGGGCCTGCCTAACATTGAGGCTGGGCCAGGACAACAGAGAGGCCCCTCTAGCCTCCATCAACAGAGTGGCAATGGACAAGTGACAGGTAACAGCCACCTAGCACTGGGCGAGGGCAAGAGCACAAAGGGATGCTCTTGGAGGCAAGAGTGCAAAGGGAAGGACCGAAGCTGAGGATGGATCAGACACTGAGAGACACTCTCTAGCAGACCAGCTGGACCCTAAGTGCACACTCACACAGAGGAATTTAAAGCCAGAGATGCACTCAAAGTCATCATAAAAATCCACTGCCATCAAGTTGGGTCGAACTCATAGCGAATCTATACGTCAAAGTAGAACTGCCCCACTGAGTTTCCAAGGACCACCTGGCAGATTTGAACTGCTGATCTTTTGGTTAACAGACACAGCACTCAACCCACTATGCTACCAAAATCCAGCTCAACTGCTGTGGTATTTCATGCACACAGCATATACTTTCTGTGTTTGTCTGCCAAGTACGCCCTCATCCTGAGGTATTAAGTGAGTCATGCAGCAAACATAAAAAAAGCCAAACCGGCACATCAGTGCTTATGAAGTATCTCGGAGGGAGTTCACAACTGGCAAACAAATGTGGAAGGAGGTGGGATGTGTATAAAAATACGGTATATTGACTCAGTCTCCCACAATAAAGGCCTAAAAGAGGAGGTATAACCATTTCCAACCACAGATGCTTTTTATCTCAGTCTCTACTATCTTTTTCACAACGTCCAGCTTTCAACAAAAATTACAAGACATATTTAGAAAGCTAGGAGTCATTTTCAAGAGAAAAAGCAATCAACAGAAGCAAACTCAGATATGATTCAGTGCTTGTTCTATGACAGAATTTAAAATACCTAACCTTACTGTGTACAAGGCTCTAATAAAAGGAGTGGGTAACACACATGGACATGAAATTTTAGTGGAGAGATGGAAATTATAAGACTCAAGTGGAAACACTAGGAAAAAAAAAGTATCTGATGGGGTCATCAGTTGACTTTATACAGTCAAGAAAAGGGCTAGTGAACTTAAAAGACAAGTCAATAAAAACTACTCAAACTAAAACATAACTAGAAGAACAGTGTGTTGCTGTGTGCCAACAAGTCAATTCCAACTCACAGCAGCCCTACAGGACACAGCTAAACTGCCCCAGACTCACGGCAGCCCTACAAGACCAAGCTAAACTGCCCCAGACTCACAGCAGCCCTACAGGACACAGCAGAACTGCTGCAGACTCACGGTGGCCCTCCAGGACAGAGCAGAACTGCCCCAGACTCACGGTGGCCCTCCAGGACAGAGCAGAACTGCCCAGAGGGTTCCCAGGCTGCAGTTTTTATGTGAGCAGACTGTCCCGTCTTTTGGAGCAGGGTGTAGGACAGCAGACAGTGGAGAGAACCAAGAGCTGTAGAAAAATGTCAACAGCCTAACATACATTAAAGTGGCACCCCAGGGGAGAAGACACAAGATGTGGCAGAAGAAATATTTGAAGTGGCCAAGAATTTTCCCCCAAACAGTGAAAAATATCAAATCACACATGGAATGTAAGCAGCTCAACAAATCTGGACCAGGATGGATTATCAATCTCCCTTCTTCCTCACACATGCACCTAGATCATCATACTCATAGTGAAAAATCAGGAGAAAATCTTGAAGGCTACCAGAAAACCAAAAGGAAAAAACAAACCAAAAACTACACAACAGAACGTAGAAACAAAGATGCGAACTAAAACAGCCTTCTCCCCAAGAAGCTAACATATTTTAATGCAAACAACATCTACCTTCTACTTCTGTCCAGGGCTCCCTCGCACCACAAGTAATTTCGTAACTGATGCTGAGTCAATTCTTTTGTAACATGCTGCTGTTTAAAAACAAACAAACAAAAAAAACCCCAAACTAGTCCAGCCAGCTTATGAAAATATCTCAGCGGAGGTGAGGAGCATGCAGGCTGGAAGACAGCGGAGTGATAATTTTTGAAGTGCTGAAAGAAAAAAAAAACTGCCAACCAAGAACTCTATACAAAATAACTTCAGAAAGTTATTCTAGAAAAATAACTTTCTAAAAGATAGGTAAAATAAAGACGTTTTCAGACAAAATGTGAGAGATTTAGCAGCAGTACAACTGGACTGTAAGAAATGTAAAGGAAAAGCGTCTGGCAAAAGGGATCTAGTATTAGACGGAAACCGCCTAAACAGGCATTAGACGGCCCAGGGAAGGCACAGAACAACTTATAAAATGCCACCACACCTTGGCTACTCTGTTTCCTACTGTGGAAATGTCAGTCTGGAGTTCTTTGACGCAGAACACAGACACAGAAGAACCGAGACAGCCCAAGTTCCCAGAGGGGCTTCCTATATGCTTTCTTGTTTTTCCTATGCTCATGTTTTTCTTCCAAAATTTTTCCTACCACATGTGCTATTTGGGTTATGTGTTTTCTTTAAAAAAATAAGTAAGCTGTATACCTGTTTGAGCTTCTCCACAACAGCTAGAAGTTAACACTTTTTTTTTTTTAAAAAAAAACCCTGCTAACGTAGAGGAAACTGGAGGCGGTCGTGTTGTGCCAGCTGCACGCCATCGCGTCAGTCCTGCCTCACAGCAACCCCGCAGGGCAGAGCAGGAATGCCCGGCAGGGCTTCCTACGCTGAAATCTTCAGCACACCGACAGCCAGTTCTTTCCTCCTGGGCAGCTGCTGGTGGATTTGAACCTCTAACCTTTCAATTACCTGCTGGGCGCTTTACCCAACCACTGTGCCACCAGGGCTCCTTGAGTTAATCACAGGCCACCAGGACTGAAACAGCTGTTCTACAGGGCAAAGGGAAGAAGAAGAAGAGACTGACTGCACCCGGGCTTTGTTTTCTTGGCAGTTCCACATCAAGTCAATCAGACACTCACTGGCAACAAAAGAAAAAAACCCAGTGCGGTCAAGTCTATTCCGATTTACAGAGACCCTATAGGACCAAGCAGAAATGCTCCACAGAGTTTCCAAGGAGCACCTGGCGGACTCAAACTGCCAGCCTTTTGGTTAACAGACACAGCACTTTAACCACTACACCACCAGGGTCTCCATGCTCTCTGCAGGGCATTAAAAACCACGGAGATGTGTGATTTGAAAAGCACATGACAAAGTATGAGACTTATCTCTCTAAACTACAGCCTAAATTACAGATATAAACTTTACAAAAGGATACTTACACGTCTGTGAATGAAGAGGGAATATTTTCTTCTACCCACTTCAAATCTTCATCCTGCAGAAATCTTTGTATATTAGCCATTTGCTTAATAATACCCTAAGACAGTGTATTTTTAACAGAATGTATGTAAAAGTCAAATATTTAAATTCAAATGCATGACATCTTTTAGTCTCTATGTATGTCCTAAAAAGCTGGCATTAATATCACAAAGAAATTATCCCAGCATTTAGATTTAAGATTTCTGCTCTTCTTTTTTGGTTTTAGTTAGAGGCAGTTTCTTATCCTAAGAAACCACTGTAAACACAACATACAATTGATCATAAGACAGATTATAGGATACAACATAGCAAGAATATTGATGGGCATGCACACTCGTTATATCTTCTAAGTTTTTATAGCATGAGTGTATCATTTTTAAAGGACTGCAATCTCAAGATGATGGTACAAATACTACAAATTCGGAAAAGCCCATTGTATTTATGCTCATCCACCTGCCAGCCAAGCCACCTGCAGGAGCCCAAAAAATAAAGAAGGCCAGATGTGTTATTCACATTTCTTTTTTAATAGAAACTTGCTTATAATTATCTCACCTGGACAAGCAAAAACAAAACTTACACTGTAGGCTGTGGCTTACAATGTAAAATAAATAAACATCTTCTTTGTGGTCTTAGCTATCTAATGCTACTATAGCAGATATATGAGAGGCTGGCTTTAACAAAAAGAAATTTATTCTCTCATAGGTTCAGGGCTGGATGTCCCAGTTCAGAGCCCCAGACTTAGGGGAGGAGTTTCCCTGTCAGTTCTGGAGGAAGGTCCTTGTCATCCATCTTCCCCTGGTCTAGAAGCTTCTCAGCACAGAAACCCTGAGCCCAAGGGCTGCGCTCTGCTCCGGGGCTGCTTTCTCGGTGGTATCAGGTCCCCTCTCCGGGCATGCCTCTCTCTCCTACATCTCAAACAAGACTAAATCCTGCCTCGTTAACATAACTGCCTCTCATCCTGCCTTGCTGGCATCACAGAGGTGGGATTTACAGCACACAGGAAAAGTCACGTCAGATGACAAAATAGCGGACAATCACACAACACCACACTGAGATTCACGGCCTAGAGAAGTTGACAATATTCCAAGAGGATACAATTTGATCCACAATACTGACCACAGGGATCACTCCTGCTCTGGTATTGTTAATTATGTTTTGCCTACCTTAGACAGAGACACACTGGCTGAGCCAACACTGATAGGCACCCTTACTCTCTGAGTGGATCTAGCCCCCTAATTTATGCTCAAGAGCTGGACTGCATTTACCTTACAGAAGCAAAAAAGTATTCCCTTAACATGTTTGCAAATATGGAGCTTTAAACTAAAATACCGAAACCAAATCCACTGCTGTCGAGTCAATTCCGACTCGCAGCGAGCCTACAAGACAGACTAGAACTGCCTGCCCCCTAGGGTTTCCAAGGCTGCACTACGTCTTCTTCCCGGCAGAGCAGCTGGTGGGTTCAAACCATTGGGCTTCTAGTTAGCAGCCAAGCATCTGAGCCATGGCGCCACCACAGCTCCATAAAGATTAAAAGAAAAAATCACTCATTGCTGTTGAGTCAATATTGACTCTTGGTGACCTTACAGGACAGAGGAGAACTGCCCCTATCGAGTGTCCAAAGAGTGCCTGGCAGGTTTAAATGAGCAGCCTCTTAGTTAGTAGCCATGGCACCGAACCTTTAGACCACCAGGGATTCCTAAAGAGAGATCCCTAAAATAAGAGGGAAATGCCTTACCAAACTGAAAGCGTGATTAACTCTTAGCACCAGATAATTAAACCTGTAGTTTTCAAAACTTAGTTGAATTACCATACAACTACTCAAAATACACATTTTAAGAATTATTCCATTACCAAAACTCAGAATTTGAGAATTTATCAAATCCATCAGAAGGAAAAACTGTTTCTCTGTATCTCATCTGCCCTGTTAGAACTGATAGGTACACATAAATTTCTACATGGTAATAACAACACATAATTGTAAAAAAGCAAAATATAAAAGTTTATGGTAAGCATTTCCAGTCTGCTTCATAATGATCACATTTAATGTACAAGACATTTTAAAACTCATTTCTGCCCTGTATTTTACCTTATGCTTATGCTTTCATAGCTTAAAAAAAAAACCCAAAAAACTCTCGCTGATTTTTCTAATAGTTAATGAATGTCATGTCAAATGGCTTTTAAAGTCAGTTTTCAACATGTAGGAGTTAATACAAGCTTGTGCCGTAACAGAGCTCCTCAATCTGTAACGCACACAGGCATCACCATGGAACCTTGTCAAAGGCAGAATGGAATTCAGCAGCCCGGGCAGAGCCGAGATTCTGTACCTCTAACTGGCTCCCAGGTGGTTCTCTCACTCTGGTTCCAGAGCAGCACTTGGGAAGTCAGGGTGGGAGACAGACACCTTTCAGTTCTGGTATTTAACTACTACTGCTACTTGGAAACACATTTTCATACAAGAAAAATAAATAGCCTTAGTAAAAAAAATGTTTTCTGGATAATCAACAGGTACATCACTCTGAAGTACTCAAGACTGAGAGTCTATTAAATATCAACCATACTCACAAAATTCTCAGAAGTGGCAGGTTTCGCTGTCCCATTGGAAACTGTTTTAGAGACTCTTAATTTTATTCCTTCAGCTATAATGAGAAACATTGCAGACAGAAAATTATACAATATTTTCCTGTATGGCCTAATATTTAATTACCTAACAAGGAAAAAGATTCTTTTTTAAGGGAGAATTAATGGGGGGAAACTTTAGGGAGCGTGCTGGCTTTACTATACCATTTGGAAATATAGGGAAGAGGTGTATTTTTAACCTGTATTTTGCCCAGAGTTTGCAATTGCACCAGCAGGAAGATTCATGCAACACACGGGATTCCCTCGTCACTGGGACCCCAACACCCTGGACTCGACTAGCTCAGCCGTGGACAGCTCTCCCCACATTTTGTCTCTTAAAAACAGCACCACCCACAAAGCATGAGAGGTGACAGTGAGATGACAGGAGGTGGAAGTGGGGACTCTGAAGCTACAAGGCTTACAGGGCAATGTCTGCCAAGTAGGTGACTACAGGGTTCTCCAGCTTCAAGAGAAAACAAGTAACAAATGTTTCAGTTGCATTAACAATCTTGAAATTTTAATCACTAGCTTTTGTGTTTGTGACTGCATACCATAATAGAGGTTTCTGAATATTATGCAAAACAGAACACAACCACAGTGTATGTGATCTTGCATCACGGTAAAGAAACAGCATTTCTGTTAAAATATCTAAAATGGTCACTAAAAAAATACCACTCACTTAGATTTTCTGAAGTTACCATGAATTCTTCAATTTCATCATCAGAATCATCTATCAAGGGCATGAAGGCATATCTACATCAAAAACAAGGAGTAATTTTACTGGCATGCTTAAACCTGGTTGATTTTTAGGTTAAAATATCTGTGACAGTCAACACATTTAGAAAATCTGTATTTTCAAAGTTACTTATAAATTAAAAAATGAAAGTTCAAATTTTTTACTCTCAGATTAGCAAAGGTTATTGTGAGTAAGCTGTGAAACATGAGCAGAAGCATAAATGGATAAAACCTTCATAGAAGGGAATTTTCCAATATGTAATGTTCAGGAAAGGGAATTTTCCAAGACTCTCCTCTCCACTCACCACTTTTCAGATCATCTCCTAATTAAGAACTGCTAACCTACAAAGAAGGACCTGGCAGTCTATGTACAAAAAGAATTAGCCAACAGCAGAAAACTGTCAGATATAGTGGCAAAAAAATAACACCCCAGGTTGGAAGCCACTTAGAAGACGACTAGGGAAGAGCTGTCTACTCAGACTAGATGTGATCTTAATGACACGAATGAAGGCAAGCCTTTGAGACCTTTCCTTGCTGATGACTCAGGACTCAAAATGAGAAGAAACAGCTTCAAATATCCATTAATAATCAGAACAGGGAATGCACAAAGCATGAATCCAGAAAATTGGGAATCATCAAAAAGAAATGGAACACACAAACATCATTACCCTAGGCATCAGCAAGGTGAAATGGACCATTATTAGCTATTTTGAATCAGACAATCCTATGGTCTTCTATGCCAGGAACGAAAATGTAAAGAGGAATAGTGGCACACTCGTTATCAAAAAGAATATTTGACGATCTGTCCTGAAGTACAATCACAGGATAAGATCCATACACCTACAAGGAAGGCCACTTAATATGACTATTATTCAAATTTATGCACAAACTACTAAGGCCAAAGATGAAGAGACTGAGGATTTTTACCAGCTTCTGCAGTCTGAAATTGACCAAACATGCAATCAGGATGCACTAATAATTACCAGTGACTGGAATGCAAAAGTTGGAAACAAAGAAGGATCAGTAGTTGGAAAATATGGCCTTGGTAATGGAAATGATGCCAGAGATTGCATATGGTAGAATTCTGCAACACTTCATTGCAAATACCTTTTTCACCAACGGAAATGTACACATGGACCTCACCAGATGGAATACCCAGGAATCAAACTGACCACCTCTGTGGAAAAAGACACTGGCAGCTCCATATTAGCAGTCACAAGATGACCAGGTACTGACTGTGGCATGCACCATCAATTGCTCACATGCAAGTTCAAATTGAAACTGAAGAAAATCAGAACACGTTCACGAGAGTCAAAGTACAAGTTTGAGTATACCCCAGCTGAGTTTAGAGCCCATCTCAAGAACAGATCTGAAGCACTGAACACTAATGACTGAAGACCAGAAGAACTGTGGAATGACATTAAAGACATCATCTATGAAGAAAGCAAGAGGTCATTAAAAAGACAAGAAAGAAAGAAAGGACCACAAGGGATGTCAGAAGAGACTCTGAAACTTGCTCTGGAATATCAAGCAGCTAAAGCAAAAGTAAGAAATGATGAAGTAAAAGAATTGAACCAAAGATTCCAAAGGGCAGTTCAAGAAGATAAAATAAAGTATCACAATGACATGTGCAAAGAGCTGGAAATCAAAAACCAAGAGGGAAGATGCTCTGCATTTCTCAAGCTGAAAGAACTGAAGAAAAAATTCAAGCCTTGAGTTGCAACAGTGAAGAATTCTACAGGGAAAATATTAAATGACTCAGGAGTATCAACAGAAGATGGAAGGAATACAGTCATCATACCACAGAAAACTGGTTGGTGTTTAGCCATTTGAAGACGCAGCATGTGATCAGGAACTGACGGTATGAAGAAGTAGTCAGAGCTGCACTGAAAGACTGGCAAAAAACCAGGCTCCAGGAACTGATGGAATATCAGTTGAGGTATTTCAACAAACAGTCGCAGTGCTGCAAGTGCTCATTTGTCTATGCCAAGAAATTTGGAGGACAGCTTCCTGGCCGACTGACTGGAAGAGATCCATATTTATGCCCATTTCTAGGAAAGATGATCCAACTGAATGCGGAAGTTACCGAACAAGATCCGTAATATCACACGCAAGTAAAATTTTGTTCAAGATCATTCAAAAGCAACTGCAACAGTATACTGACAAGCAATTGCCAGAAATGCAAGCTGGACAGCACGACTGGCAGAGTGGAGGGTCAGTGAAAAAGAGGAAGATCCTCGATGAGACAGACTTACACAGCAGCCACAACAATGGGCTTACGCATGAAAACAGCTGTGGGCAGGGCGCAGGACTGTGCAGTGTCTTGTTGTGTTGTATGGTCACTAGAGTCAGAACCAACTCAACAGCACCTAAAAGCAACAACAATCCCATTTCTAAAACAACATTATCTGAGCTAAATATCAGGTGACAAGTCACAAATCTTACTCTCAAACATACTAGAAGTTCTACTGACAATACCTATCAAAGTCAAGAGACACTCACCCTACACTACGAAAACAGAGGTTCACCAGGATGGATGTTCAACAGCATTCCAAAAGCGCTCTTAATAACAAAAATCAAGAAACAAAGGTCTAGCAGGGGTTGTTGCCAGCTGCTGTTGAGTTGATCTGGACTCATGGTGGCCCTGTGTGTACAGAGGAGAAGTGCTCCTTGGGGTCTGCAAGGCTGTGACTCGTAGGAGCAGATCATCAGCCTGTTTTCCGAGGCAGCTCTAGCTAAGTTCAAACCGCTGACTCTTCAGGTAGCAGCTGGGTCGGTAACTAATGCTAACTAAGTGGGTGTGCATGTTACCCAGCTACCTGTTCAATCATCAGAAGCCACTTACATTAATTACACTTCAGTTGTTCCTTGTCACTGACAGTCCCTACTTAGGAATTCATCTATACACTCAAGTTCACTGACAGCATCTCAGACAACACTCTTGGCACTTTTGCAGTCATCTGTGAACAAGTGCCGAGAGGCACATACACACGTCACCCAATGCACAGATTCTCAGCCAAGGTCAATCACGGCAACACTCTGCCTTCTTGTACTATAAACAAGTGCCCTTTTGGTGGTCTATTTAGTCCCATGTTTTTCATATTTTTGTGTTTCTGCTAGTGAATTCACTTTAAAGTAGTCCTCAGGTACAGTGCCGAGGTACTGTCTAGTGTCTTTAAGTGTGAGAAGGCTGATAATGGGCTTTATGCAGAAAGCATGTGTTAGATAAGCTCTGTATGGACATAACTTACAGTACTGCTGGGCGTGAGTTCAGTGCTAGTAATACAACAATATACATTAAATAAGGTGTCTTTCAACAGAAGCACACATAAAACAGGGTTGTGTATCAATCAGTCAATAAACTGCTATGAAGTACATCTCGCAGGAACCTAGCCCTGTATCTCCTTAAGGAAATACCTCACCAACTCAGCATCTTTAATGACTTGATAGAATACAACTGTTGCAAACAGTGAGTATGACTGTACATTCGTATGATGGAACATTACATATCCAGTAAAATATGGTAGATCTCTACGTGACAGTATGGAAAGATCAATATTTAAACAGGAACATACACAACAGGGTATGGATATAGGTACTATTTTACTGTATAATTTTTAAAAGGGAGAGGGAAATATATACTGTGTGTACACACACACACACCCCCCAAAAGATATACACTGTCATTTTCCTGCTGGAAGTATTTACAAGGAACTTAATAGTGCATTCCCTTGGGCAGAAAGATGTGGCCAAAAAAGGTGGCACTCCCCACTACCAGCAGTCTTAACTACAACCTTCTGAACTTAGTGTTCAAGTGCTTTACCGTCCGGGCCACCGCCTTCCTTGCCAGCTTTATCTCCTTCCAGCATCAGTAGTATTAACCACACTGTGTGCCTCGCTCAACTCCAAAGCATATATATGTTTCCTACCACCCTAGAAAATGTCCATTCTGCCCCTTCTCAAGTTTTCACTGTCCTACTCCTTTCCTCAAGGTCTAACATATATGCTCTCCCATCATAAAGTCTCTCCCATCCCTCTTTCCTCTAGACTTAGCCTCTGTATCGCTTACTTCGCTAACCTGCATGTGTTATTTCTGTCTCCTTATTTGACTCCTTAAAAGCAAGGACTACTTCCCTACAGTTCCCAGGAATGTGTCTTTGACACTGTAGCACGTGATCAACAAATGCTTGTCAAAGGAGAGTTTCCTATGTTAGGTACCTCTGATTATTTGCTGATGGTCTCCACAAAAACATTATTACAACAAGGATCAGTGAAAACAGAAAGCTCCAAAATGCATCATCGACCCAGCGTTCCATCCAATCCTATAAAAAAGGACAGTTCAAAAGAGAAAAATTAATATTCTGCTAACCATAGATTCTTCTCTCCAGTGCTTTAAGTACTAATAAAAATCTTTTCAGAAGACAAAGCATACATTTTTCAACATACAAACTAAGAAGTTATCAAATAAATTCACTCAAAATGTGTATTGTTATAAAATCACTATCAATGCTCCCTTCAATCTCAAAACAAATCAGATCATAACATAACATTTTAAGCTGTCACTGAAAGAATTAGAGAATTAAAGTTTAAATGGGCTTCAAAAACCAAAAACTCTCTGCTGTTGAGTACATTTCAACTCCTAACACTCTTCACAGGTACTGTCACCTTCCTCTATTTTCCAGGAGAAAACAATGAGGCTTAAAAAGATTAATGGACTTCTTCAAATTCAAGAGACAACAGCAGAGTCAGAACCAAGCTGACAATGGGTATTTTGACATTGATTTGACATTTTGTCATTGATCACTCAGTGACATCAGAACCTGATATAAAAACCTCAATACAAGTATGTTCCTAGTAGCTTATCTTGCTATTAGTAGGACAGGGGATTATATTAACGTATGTTTTGAAAATGTTTCGTAAGTGCTGTTTATATTAACATTCCCGTCTATGGAATTTTAGGGTTAAATGAAAGATAAAAAAATAAAATTTAGAACCTCAAGTGAAAAACATTAAGTTGGGAGGAGAAGGGAAAACACAATTTCAGAAGGCTCAGCCTCTTCTCCCTTTAAATTGTCCCTAAGGCAACAGAAAGCAGCCCAGGATTTTCAGAGTGATCTTTGCAATTGTTTGCACAGGACTAGAGACCAGCTTCAAAGCTCCAAAAGCCCTAAGAAGGCCCTTTCATATTCCAAGTCTAAGAAATGGTATCTTCTGACTAGAAAACCCATCAAGAGCGTCTCCTCAACATCCATAACGATTATACCATCCTAGAAAAATGCCAGACTTAACATTTAAAGTTTCATCTAACAGAGCAGAAAAAAAAATGACCTAATTTCATGGTATGCAGACAGAAAAATAAGAAAAAAATTTCCTGTTATTTTCAATTATGCAAGGAGAGGACTCTCTTTCAAGTATACAAAAAGAAGTTAAGAAAAGAACATAACAGGAAATGAAGATTTAGGAAGAACTTTTCAGAATCATTGAAATAAGGCAAAAAAGATTTTTTAAGTCTATAAAAAACTAAATTCAAAGTTAAAAGAAAATCATTCCTGGAATTTCTCTATTTACAAACATAAAAATTTCTTCAAAATTATACAAAATGCAATTATATAATTAAAAGTGAAAACTGCTTAAGTAGAAAGGTTATACTTACTGACTGGCATTTTGCAATTCTAAATTTCTTAGTTGTCCATACCATAAACACTACAGAAGCTGAAATACAAAAAGTTACCTTTAAAAGAATGTGCATGCAATGCAATGAATTACTTAACATGTCCTTCTAGCCACAGTCTTTGTAACTCCTATCAGAGGACTGGGTAAAGGCGTAGGCTAATGAGGTGCTTCTAGTCCACCAAGGGGAAGTGACAGCTTCCTAATAATGCAAATAAGGTGTATGCAGCCTTCTAGGGATGGAACTGCACAAACAAGGTCTACAGAACCCTACTGAGTGGACTGGTCAGCTGTGTTATTCGGACAGGCTTAAAGAGAAGTCAGTTCCAGAGCAGGGGGAGACCTACGACCACCAACAAGGAAGAGCAGGCCAGGAGGGGAGCATCTCCACCGCATCCAGGATCCCCGTGCTCAGACCTTCTCGACCCAGGAGACAGACAGAGCGCAGCTGTAACACTGGAGACAGTGAGCGACAGCAGGAAGCAGAGGCAGAGCCATGGTGGTGGCAGCGGCAGCCACACCAGGGGACCAGTAGGGGATGGCACAGTGGGCTTCCTGGCCCATGAAGCAAGGTGGTCACAGTGGGAGTGCAGACCCACAAAGTGAGAGCATGGAGCTTCTTTGTGGTGGGCTGCCTCTGGACACCAACTGGCAGAGCTACAGAACTCTGTGATACTTGCCTGAGCAGGGCAGAGGCTGAAGGAGCAGAGGCATGACTATGGGCACAGCTGGAAGTGGCTGTCTAGACTAAAGAACTTTATCTTGAGTGTTCCTAAACCAGAATTATAACCTCTTACTTCCCTGGAAAACCTAGTGGCATAGGCAGTTAAGTACACAGCTGCTATCCAAAGGCCTGGCAGTCTGAATCCACCAGATGCTCCTTGGAAACTGTATAGAGCAGTTCTACACTGTCCTATAGGGTTGCTATCAGTTGGAATCGACTGCACAGCCGCGGGTTTGCTTTGGGGTCTACTTCCCCAATAAACCCCATAACTGTATTATCTGTGAGTTCTGTGTGGCCACTGCAATGAATTACTGAACCCGGAAGGAAAGTAGACAGTACCATGGGAGGGACAGTGTCTGACTGGTGAAAAGAGCAGAGGGTGGAGGCAGGTCTGACCTCTACTTCACAGGACTCAGCCTTAAGCTGTTAATCTTGATTCTTCTTCCTCCTTGTGAAGGTAAAGGTTAGACACCCCTGCTATGCCATTACTACAATGAAATATTAACATAACTATAGCAAAAATTAAATAGCTTACCCAGCACAGCAAAGATCAGAGTGTTAGTAAAGTGCCTGTATAAAGAAAATTTCACTGCGTTCTTTCTCAACCGTAGAGTATTTACAGTTTGTGCCAGGCTTATGAAAATGTGGGGAAAAAGTTAAGGAAAAACTTTTCAAATTAACAATAAACAGGTAAGACAAAAAACAATCTTTCACTGTATTTCCAAAGACTGTACTACTAGATAAATTTTGAATATGTGAGCTAATAAAAGCACAGAAAACGTTATCTTAGCCAGCACTGTTAATTACAATAGTTCCCTTGTCTTAGATTTTGCTTTATAACTTACCACTGTAAGAACTCAATCCACACACTTGATGGAAAAATTCAACCATGACAACCTATGACATGCTCCTTCCAGGCTACACACGCCTGTAGCACAGCAGAGACCAAGAAACAGGCTGAATTACTTTGGACTGAACACTCTTTACAGATCACATTATAACACACCATTTGGCTTGTGCTGTTCTGTCTGTTTCTGATTTGTTTGTTCACTGATTGTTTTATCTTCCAAATGGCCATAATTAAGAAGTTAGGTCAGCTACCAGCTCCACCTTGTAAATGAAAAAACTTAAATATGTCAAAAACAATCTGGATCTAGGTAAAGAGCAACTTGATTCAGAAGGACTTGATTCAATAAGGGAGAATGTTCCAACCATACAACCCACAAGCTCTCGAAGGTCGGGCAGTAAAGGGCTTCTTTCACAGGGAGGAGGAAAGCCAGAAAGAACCAGGTGTGAGGGAGTGGACAGTGCAAGTGGACAGCTGAAAGCATCTTCTCATGAGGTCAGCCAATTTTCAGGAGGGCCCTAAGGAGAGGTGGCAGGCCGGCTGAGGCTGGGTCAGTATTCAGGAATTTAGAGAAGTGCTCACACAGTCTGGCCTAGCCGGGTGTTTTGCTCAGACTGATCCAGGCATACAGTTCAGCTCATCATTTATGACGCAAAGAACAGGAATTCCGAGGGCTGGTTTCTGGCCCTGCCCTAGTCAACAAAGATTTACTTGTAAGTCCTATCAAACTCATCATATAGTGAAGGGTGGTTCTCTGCACTCAATCCTTCCCTGAAACATAAAAAGTCATGAGTGGGAGAAGGGGTGAGGAGAGATGGGAAGGGGGAAGCAGTGTGGGGTACTGTTTCCAGGAGATTACGGCCAGGCAAAGTTCTACACTTTCAACTATTAGGAAGCAAGAAGGCAGCTCTCCCACAGACTCCAGAGCAGTGCAGCTGAGATTCAAGCCAACTCTCTGTTCTTAGGTGTGAGTGCCTTCCTCTTGGAGACCACCAACAAGTTTGATTCAGAAACAACCACCACATACGAATCTACTTATTTTTAGATAAATGTTCCAAAATAGCAGAGTTGAGCAAAAGAAATAGAGTGGCAAATTTTGTATCTGTGTCTATTTTAAATCTGAAATAATTCATTAATCAAAAATTTCATTTTGGTACTAAAATTACTTTCCAAGACTGTTTTTTAATCTTCCTAAATGGCCAATAAGTCGTAAAAGAACCCAGCCATTTAGGACTATTACCAGAACTCACAAAAACGTAAATATACTTTCAATTTGCCAAAATACATCATGACCAATACTTAATAAAACTCCTTAACTGAAACCAATTTTCTACGTTAAAATCTGATTTTAGCTAAGAATTCAAAGGGGTTTTTTAAAAGTTAAGGAATAGAAAGATCAAAAGTAAATCTGAAACTCCCTAAAACCTCCATAGCAAGCCACTATTAATCTGAGGGCAATTCGGGATCACTTCCTCCATCCAAAGAAACAATGGGCACAAACGGCTTCATGACCCGGAAGTGGACACCAGCGTGCACCTGCCGCCGCGGCGGGAAAAGGATATCCACCAGCACAAGGCAGAGTCAAGCAGAGAAAGAGGGAGGCTGGCCAGCAGAGCAAGGTCAGAATCTTTCGCCTGCAGCAAAAGAGCAAAAATAAAACAAGCAAAAAATACGAAGGGCCCACATAAGAAACGTGACAGCTTTCATTTTTTCTTTTTTGGCTACTTTTTTCCTATTCCTTTAAAATGAGATCCTTACAGGATGGGTCCTACTGTTCATCAAAATCAGGAGAAGCAGGGTTACTTCCCAAAGCCCTCAACTCTCTACGCATCTCACCCTGCTTCTGTAGCTTATTGTCTGCAGTCACTTAGAAAATCCACTATCCTTCTGTACAGGGAAAATAAACTTTTCCTTTCAGTAATGAAAATCACTCAACTGCAATCTGAAAGCAAATGTTAAAAAATTCAGGTTCAAGCAGAAACAGATACTCAATTTCCTGTTTCTTGCCACCGAATACCAACCAAGGTGATTTCAATTTCTGGATGTCCTTGTGACTGTTTTCTCAATTTGGCTCCTTGTCTACTGGAACAGACCAAAGACACCGCTGTCCATGCAGGTGATAAATTATCCTCACCCAAATCCAGACAGAGCTAGTCATTAGAATCACTTTTCTTTGGCATTTTCTGACAAGTTACATTGGCCAAGCCAGACAAGTTACATTATTGACTGTTTTTCCCAATGAACTACCTTACGGATGGTAAGAACCAAAAACCTTTCAATACAGGATTGTAAGTTATCAGAAAAGGTAAATGTTTAAAAAACAATCTATGGATCAGTTAACTGATGGACACACTCTAGTATGTTCAAGGCTGCAAGCATAGAGAATTTTAGAAACAAGACAACTGATACTGGGACCCGGGGATGGCAGTGCTGGGACCCATGGCTAGGTTCATCCCCACTGCAATTTATCTTCCCCATTCGTAAGTTGGAAACCCTGGTGGTTTATAGGTTAAATGGTATGGCTGCTGTTTGACAGTCTGAATCTACCACATGCCCCTTGGAAACTTTACGTGGCAGTTCTACTCTGTCCTATGGGGTCACTGTAAGTCAGAATTGACTCAACGGCAATGGGTTTGGGTTTTGGTACTCTTTAAGGCAGCTAAGCATTCCTGATTGGTGATGCAGCCACAGCACTGTAGGATCTGTGACCTTTTTGAGGATGGGCACTCCTATAGCTAGAATGCTATTCACATGCAGGCTATTCACAAGCTGTTTTTAGAAACAACTTCTTTAAAATTTTTTAAGTATAAAAAAATATGAAAAACTATACTATAGCATGGTATTTATGCATTACTGTCTGAAAAGATATGATCAAACTTTAATTTTATTCAGTAGACTTTCAGTCAATAAACTTGGATTCTTAAACTGAACAGAAGCAGAAAATTTTCAAGCCAGTTCAGTAAGAAACAACTCCTCTGCTTCTTAACTAGCACTCACAATGTCTTCGGAGGATTTTGCATCTAAATGTCACATTATATAAATTCAAACGAGATGTAAATAAATTATTGATGTTCACAAAGAAATGTAATTCAAATTCCAATGTATTATTTTTCACTTCTCAGCATGGTACATTTCCAAAAGTTTGTAACGCTTGATAGGTGAGTCGAGAATTTTATATTTCTGGGTAGATTATAGATTGGTGCAATCACTTCGGAAGAAAATTGTCATGGAATGAATTTCATTCCTCTAAATGATGTGTAAAACCCTAACCTCCAGGACCTTGGAATATGACCTTGTTTGGAAACAGGTTCTTCAAAGATTTTATCAGTTACTATAACGTCATTCTGGAGTTGAGTACATCCTAATCAAATTATGAATAATTTTCTTATAAAGAGGAAAAGATACATAGACAGACAGACATACAGAGGGGGGAACGCTATGTGACCTGCGACAGGAACTGTGCTGCAGCTGCAAACCAAAGAACACTTGGGGCTAGCAGCAGCTGGGAGACACAATCCAGCACTTCCCCTGCAGCCTTTGGAGGGAGTACAGCCCTGCTGACACCCTGATTTCTGACTTCTAGCTGTGAAGATGCTGAAACCATCCATTTCTATTTTTTTAAGCCATGTATTTGGAGGTAATTTGTTATAGCAGCTCTAGGAAACTAATACACTGGCAATACTAAATTGTTAACACTGTATTATTATTGTTACTTTTATCAATACTGTGAAATGACAGCTTTTGCCAATATTCAAAATAAGTATCTATACTTTGGGAAAAAAAAACTCTTGTTATATGCAAAAACCCCTCGTGTGGGGTACATGTGCTTCCCCTATGGAGATAGTCTCCGCAGTTCTCTTTAGGTTTTCAAAGGCATCACTGACGCTAGTACTCAAAATAAAGAATCACTGTCTTAGAGATTATTGATAATAATTAAAAATTTGGGGACCTTTTTCATTTTGAAATATATTGAGAATTCAAAAATAGGGAATTTAAAGACTATCAAGACTTGGCTTAGAAAAAATCAGCACCCACGGAACTCAGATGGGTGGCCAGGTTGTACAATGGCTGGCATGCTCAGCTGCCACATCCAAAAGCGACAAGACCTGGCAATACGCTTCCATAAAAAATCAAAAAAATACCTAAACTTGTTGCCAACAAGTCAATTCTGACTCACAGTGACCCTGCAGGACAGAAGAGAACTGCCCCATACAACTTCCAAAGAGCGCCTGGTGGATTCTAACTGCTGACTTTTTGGTTGGCAGTCACAGCAGTTAACCACTATGCCACCAGGGTTTCTTTCATCAAGATTAGAGCCCAGAAAACCCGATGAGGCAGTTCTACTCTGTCTTAAAGGGTTGCTGTGAGCTGGAATCGACTCACGGGCACACAATAAGGAGCTCAGAAAGCCTATGTGAATTCACCCAGAGGGGTTTTTCCTACTGCAATCTGCTCATTCTCTTAAGTTCATAACTAGACAGAAACCAAGTCTGCGAAAGTAAGGAGACAGATCACAGCTGTAAAGTCGTGACCATCTGTAACACAGAGGACAGATCTGTGCTTTCACTTCTGTAAAATAAACTTGCTATCTGAACTGCTTTCCTGGAATTCAACCAGTGTATTCCAGGGCCCCATCTCTCTCTCTTAGATGGGTGGGCAATGTTTACATTTCAAAAGGCTTTACATTTAGAGTTGATTTAATCTTCACTCTACATTTTCAGAACTCCAAGTCGATACCGCTTGCCTTCAGTCACGAAATAGCCACACTAAAAATCTTCAGAAACACTGCCTCAGTCAAGGTCCATCAGGAGGTAAGAGATTTGTTAGGCTAGAAAACCATGTTTAGTTTGTAGTCTAACCACTCCCTGTAAACTGCCCTTCCTTCTCTGGTGTTTGCTTTGATGTAAAACTTTGTTGTTGACCCTGCCTGCCAAACACTCCTCGGTCTTGCCTGCCTACACAGCAGAACAAGCACTCCAGCGGTTTCAATGCCATGCATCCCCCAACCTGCAGCAGGAAGTTATTCCTACATTAAAACCCATTTTAACTTCTGTCAGCGCTGATCCAGTGCTTCCACTAGGACACCTATAGACTTTTTAGGTGCTACATTTGCTAACCTACTTGCAGAGATGAAGAGTTCCCCTGTGAGATAAGGGAAGGAACCCCAGCAGCGTGGTGGTGGTTAAGTGCTCAGCTGCTAACCAAAAGGTTGGCAGTTCAAAGCCGCCAGCTGCTCCACAGGAGAAAAGACACGGCATCCTGCTCCTGTGAAGATTACGGCCTCCGAATCTCTGTGAGACAGTGACACTTTGCCTTACGGGGTCACTATAACTCGGAATCAACCCAATGGAGACAAGCTTTGTTTTTTTTTTATAGACAAGGGACACAGGTAAACTCAAGCCCTCTCTGTCCCTTCCTGTGGGAAACACAGATGTGACATGAAAAGAAACACAAAGAAAACAGTACAAGCCAAAAAACATAAATACCAAAGACACTGGAAACAAACAAACAAAAAAAAACAAACTTGGTGAAATCTACAGGAAAGACTTTCATAGAGAAGTACATAAATAGAGAAGAAATAGGATCTGCATAACCCTACAGTGTCCTCTGACCTGGCCATGAGCATACTCTCTAAGTTTCCTCCCGTTCCCACCAGTGCTAACCAGAGGGCCAGGGGCAGACACAGCGGGTACGCCCCGGACTCAGCGGGAGACAATCCATCGGTGAAGACCCAGTTAACCCCACCTCTGGAGCTTCTCCCACTGACTGCTGCTCCTGGTGTCACGTGCTTCCGCCCCATCACCCTCACTGAGGCTGCTCTCCTGCTGTCCCATTCTGACCCCGTAATGACCACAGCCAGGCGTGCCGCACTAGCCACTGGTGACCACCTCTCAGCACCAAAGTGCTCCCTGTATTTTCATGTTTTCAACTCTGTTCCCCTCATTTCTTGACCAGTATGGCTTTTCCCCAATTCTCTGCCTCATAAACCCCTATCTGTCCTTCCAGTCTCCAATGTCACCATTTCTGTGACATCTTTCCTGATCTCTCTGGTCAGAATTAATTTCTCTCTCTTCTCCACTAAGGCAGCACCCCTATAAAATTGCAGTAACTATTGCTATACTGCCCCTAGTTGTGCTTCTGTCTCCCCTATCAGACTGGGAGCCCCTTAAATGCCTCCTCAGTACAGAACACACACTGACCCCTTCGATGGTGACTCTTTAGTTAGAGGAAAAAATGCATTTCTCACAGGAGGTTATGACAGCTGTTCCCTTTTCTCCTCCAACTAAATTCCTGTATTAACGAAACAATAACTATATAACTGTATTACTGCTACAAACTAGAAACAACGTTTTTAATGACACAAGAAACTTCTCAGAAGGACACAGTAAAGGATATGAACCACACAAAGACGGAGTCAATGACGGCTAAGACAATGTCACCCAGAACAACAGCTAAATGGTTAGAACCCTGAAACAGAAAAACAAAACAAAAGTGGAATGCAATCATTAATGATGCAACAGTTACCAACTCATAATGAAAAACAATGTAGCAACATGAAAGATTGCTATTTCACAGGAATTAACTGTTCCGGCAGCAGCAAGTGTCAGTTTGTCATTAAGGTGTCTGATGACAGTAAAGTAAAACTGCACTAAAACCAAACCCACCCACGGTCGCTGAGTTGATTCTGACTCACGACGACTCTACAGGTCAGAGTAGAACTGCCCCATAGAGTTTCCAAGGAGCGCCTGGTGGATGTGAAATGCAGCTCTTTTGGTTAGCAGACATGGCACTTAACCACGATACCACCAGGGTTTCCAAAACTGCATTATGGAATAGCAAATCAGAAGCGGCATGTCCACAGCCTCACTTAGGTCAACCACTTCCGTCTCTCCCCACTCCACACAAAACATACAGGCTACACCTACAGGTAATGACGTGGGCCCCTATTCTTCCCTCCTCCCTGTGCAGGGACACACAGAGGAACAGGGAGACAAACTCTGGGTTAGATAACTTTGTGACTAATCAAGAGCTGGCTGAGAATTACAGCTATTTTCTGTTTTCTTTCCAGCCAAGATTAACTTCCTGTGAACTGCACATATAAATGCAGAGCTCCTCATTATTACGTAAAGGTGAAAATAAACACACTTAAAGAGCACGTACATCTAACACAGAGGGTAGAGGAATCAAAGATCACAGGAAGAAGAATGAGGCTTTTGAATGTCACTGAACAACTGTTCTGCTTTAAGGAACATATTCAAAATATGTGAAATAAACTCGTGACAACGTACAAACGAACCACTGCTGGAAGAGTGGCCTGATTTATACATCTAATCCAAAAGATATTTTGGTTAAAAATTACTAAGTTCTCCGAATCACGTAAAATACCGTCAGTTTCTTCATCACTCAGTACACTCAACCATTCATGAAGAAATGCAGCAAGCTAGAAATCTCAGGTCTTCCCCACACATGGGGACTCTGATACTTCACTAGAGGACACAGCTGCTTTCATCATCCTTCATTTTTCTACCTGAAATCTTCCTCTTCCTCAAAGTGGGAATATGATTAAGTCCCCACATTAATGAGTCGACAAAAGACAGACGAAACTTAAAACCAAGGGAGACTTGAAAGAGTGATGGAATGTAACATTTGTATGCTTCAAGGGTATAATTAACTTCCTGTTAACTTGGTACTTTTTGAATGAAGGAAGATATGACTATGTACAGACTGTGTAACAGCAGACAAAGAACTTTTCATAAAGAATAACCATCAGCGTTTCTGGAATAGTGCCACTTCCTGGGACGACACCAAGTAGGGTCTCCATAATGATGTAATTTTAGGAGATGCTCTAGCCTTTTCTTTTAAGGCAGTATTTTTTTAAAAGGGAAGTATTCCATAGGGAAAAGTTCAAACTGGGTCTTTTCCACAAATTTCCTATCCTTAAAACTTCATCTCAGGATACATAAAATGATACTTCATAGCAATAACACAAGGAGGTGGCAGACAAATCATGTCCTTTTTACCCCAATGACTCTCATCACGCCTTCAACAGTTGCAAAGATGAAGTAGAGAAGCCCCAGTCCAATCACTCGGTGCATGACAGTTCCCAAGCGAGGCCTGGGTTGAGGAAGAGGAAGAAACAAAAAATCATGAGTACGTGGGATGTATCTGAATACAGTAACTGGCACCCACCTCCCACACCAGAGAAGTTCTGATCTAATCCAATCAGTTTGCTGCCTGTCCTTGAGACACTTGAGGAGAACCACACATTTCCCAGAAAGAAAGCAAAGGCAGGCCTGCGTTTCTTTCTCCAGGACCAGGAGATAGTGACGCTGTGGGGATTTCCTCGAAGCAATATTCAGAGGCTGCACAAACACCAGCAGATTTGGTTGCTGAATTTTATGCGACTATTAGCTTCTGTGGAGACCACTTTGACTTGCAGCAAACCCGTGTGTATCAGACAGAAACCGTACCCCACACGGTTTGAATGGTTGATTGTTCAGTGGATCGCCAGGTCTTTCTCCTGAGGAGCTCCTGGGTGGACCCACACTTCTGCCCTCCTGTTACTGCCGAAGTGACGAGCTGTTTGCACCAACCAGGGGCTCCATCTAAGATACGCCAGGGACTATTTCTACAGATGAAAGCTAGCACGGTAAGTGCCACCTTCTAACAGTCACTGGGCAGAGCCCGGTGGGACAGTGGTTAAGCACTCGGCTGCTAACCGGAAGGCTGGCAGTTCAAACCCACTGGGCACCCCGAGGACACAGATGTGGCAGCCCACTCCTATAAAGATGCACAGCCCACAGGACAGTTCTCTTCTTCCTAGAGGATCACTGACTTAGTACCGACTTGATGTGTTTTTAAGTCACTGGCAGAGATTATACTTAAATTCTTTCACCAACATTAATTAGAAGTAGTTCTAAGAATTACTTTGGTAAAAGCTAAGCCACCAAACTTGTAACTGGGCAGGGAAAGCACAGGGTATTAGAAGACCTAATTCCATCCCCTTCCTTCTGATCACTGCTTCTCTAACCAAGAGTGTTAACCAACTTCAGTTTCCATTCTTTACATTATTTTTTTTTATTATTTTATAGTATGAATGAACTGGGAAAATACAAACGTGGTGATTTATACAATTAACAGTTTGAAAACAGAACTGAAATTTCATGACATTTACAAATCATAATTTACTGCAGATATGTATTAAGATATCAAAGAACTCTTTTCAGAGCAATCCAAAGAAAAACCGGTTTCCAAAAATATTTAAGCATTTAAAAATAAACTTTATGTTAAAAACTAATGTACACAGTTCAAGTTTAAGACTATCTAATTTAGATAATTCAAATTACAATTCATTCTAACCAGTGAGGTAGAACTCCCAAACAGCCCAACTCTTCCCTACTTCCACTTCTGAAGCACAAGACAGCTAAGACATTCATTCAAAAAGAGGCTGTGCCCTTACACAGCTCACCCAATTTCCCGCTCCTTCTACAGTGACACTGCATAGGACGTTCATAACCAGAACCATGTGGCACCATAAGCTGTCACAAATCTTTGTGATCCGTGCACTCTATTAAGACCAAAAAGGCATTTGAGAAAGAATCACAGTAGAAGTCCAACGGTGGAGGTGGAGACAGTTCCTGGCTAAAATCTTGTTAACTACAGCGATCCTGAGCACAGAAACACTGATGCTGTAGTGGCTATGAGCTACGGCTGCTAACCAAAAGGCTGGCAGTTCAAACCCACCAGGCGCTCCTTAGAAATTCCAAGGGGCAGTTCTACTCTGTCCTACAGGGTCACTGAGTCAGAACTGACTTGACAACAGTGAGTTTATCCTAAATGTACACAAGTATATATTTGATGTATATTTACTGAGTGCCTACTATGTGTCAGGTACTGCTCTGGGGCCTCAGGGCACAAGAGAGGCAAAGCTCTAACTCCATGGCACTCAATCCCAGTGTGAGGAAGAAACAGATAACAAATGCCAGCAAGTCCATCCAGTGGTGTTACAGTAAAGATGAGGGGCAGGGTGAGGGGGGGCGTGTCCTGTGTTACAGAGCATGATGGGGGTATCCTCCCCAGGAGGGGACAACAAGGCAGAGACCTCGGAGAAGGGAGGGAGCACACCAGCTTTGGGATCTGGGAGAAGGTTATAAACAGAGGCTGGCACGGCACTGCAGGGAGGACCAGCTGCGCTGAAGGAACCGCCACAGGAAAGCCAGCAGGATAGAGCAGTGTTCAACAGGACAGCTGTCAAGAACCACATCACCAAAGTCACAGAAGGGAACTCGGGTTTTACAGAGGGAAATAGGCAGCTAAGTTAACAAGATCAGAGTTACAATTCAAGGGTCATTTTATCTGTTGGAGACAAGCGAAGCAGGGAACCTAGTTAGGAAAGTAATCCAGGAAGGAGAAGATGGTGCCTTGAACTGGGGCAGTGGGTAGCTTGGACCACTGTTCATTCTGGAGATATTCTGAAGTCAGAGGCACAGAACTGAGCGAGAGCACCCAGGGAGTGCTAGTCCCCAGAGCAGAGGCTGGAAGCCGGAGCCAGGGGCGCTCCAACGCTGGAGGCCCAGAAGAGGGACGGGATCAGCAGAGGACACTGGGAAGGAGCAGCACAAGGAGGTGAGACGGAAACAGACAGCGACACCTGGAAACCAGCCCGCCCCAGGGCTCCACGAAGGAAGCAGCTGACAGGGCGCCTGGATGATGCGGCGACCGCGACGAGGGCAGTCTCAAGTGGAGTAACAGCCCAAACCTGACAAAGGTACCGTCACGGACTGAACTGCAGCATCTGTAGCAGGGCCATAACTCCTGGTATTGTTTGATGTTCCTCCCGGCTGGAATTCTTGCCTCTATAATGTTAACCCAGGTGGGTGGGGGCAGTTCTGGGACAGGATTCATGTGTAAGTTTGCTTTGTGCCTTGAGACTGTCTCTTGAGATATAAAGAAGACGAGCAGACAGAGACACCTGGGGACCTCACACCATCAGAAAGAAAGCAGTGCCTGGAGCTGAGCAGGTCCTTTCAAACGACGGGTTCCCTGCGCCTCAGAAGCTTCCAGTCCAGGGGAAGGCTGACGACAAGCACCTTCCTCCAGGGCCTGCAGAGAAACACTTCCCCCGGAGCTGACACCCTGAATCTGGACTTTTAGCCTACCGGACTGTGACAGAATTCCTCTTCTTTTAAAACCACCCACTTGTGGCATTTCTGTTAAAGCAGCACTAGATAAACTAAAACAGGTTATGTTCAAAGGAATGGGAGATGCTGAGTACAGACAACTTACTTGACAATTTATGTTGTAAAGGGGTGAAGAGAAATGAGACAGAAACAAAGGAGAGGGCTGGATGTGGTTAAGGGAAGGTTGTTCCTTTGAAGATAGAATAAATACCAGTTTTCATGGGAATGGCCCATCAGAGGAAACCACCAGAGAGGAGAAAAGAAACTGACCACTGGAGCAGTTTCTGTGACAGATGACAGGTAACGGACGGAATCACAAGGGCACGGGCAGGACTTGCCACCAGCAGGGGTGGTCCATGACTTCCAAGAGGAGGAAAGCACTACTCACAAACACGTGGGGACTGACACGGACAGTGAGGGCAAAGATGCACGGAAACTCTCTTCTGTTGGCTTCTATCTTCACAGTGAAGAAGGAAGCTTAGCTGAGAGGGATGGGGATAGGGTTCTGGATGTTTGAGGACAGAAAAGAAGGGGTAACAGAGTCTTATGCAGAGCGGGATGCTGGGGAAACACAGGGAGAGCTTCCAGCAGCTCTGAAGGTGCCCTTGGAACTTCTGGTCATGGAGGTAAAGTGAGGCAGGCAGTGCAGCCAGGCATCCTTCTTGGGCGGATACCACCCACTGATGGCTGAGCCTGAAGCAGGGGAAAAGCTGGATTTATCACAGCTGGGGTTCTGTCCAGGGAGGATGACCAATAAAAAAAAAAAGATGGGGGTCTTAGAGCACATGCTGCTGGGACAGGGTGGCCCCAAACAAGGCAGAAACACACCAGTCCACAGGCCCAACAAAGCTTCTTGGAAGAGAGAGTCGGGTCTGCACCAAGAGTGGTTCAGCCCAGCCTCTCCCTAGTAGGCAGGTTTCACATAGTTTTCAAGCTTCAGTAAGGTAGTGTGGGGTGAGGGGGGTTTACGGTTTGGTAAGGTAAGACGGGTAGCAAGAATTTCTGGTTAGGGGACTTATGGTCTGAATAAGGAAGAAGTGTTGATTAGAGGTGGAAAGGCTAAGGTTTGTTTATGGTCAAGATTTTGAAAAGAGCTTTCAATTAGATTTTGATAAGGGAAGAGCTTTCAGTTAGGACGGTGGGGAAGACAGGCATAAAGTTATTTATGGTTATACACGGTGGGGCCTACCATGTTGTTTTCAGCTGATGGCAGTTCTGATCACTGGATAAGACCACCACCCTGAATTTCAGGGACAGAGTTCCCTGACATGTGAGGACACCAGCGTCCTGCCATACCATGGAATCTAAGTCAAAGGAAGAAAGTGAGGATGTGAGCAGAGAGCAACAGTGACAGGTGTCAGGATTAAAGACTAGAAGTCAAAGGACGACTGGAGCTGCAGTATTACAGAAAGTAAACGGGAAAGATAAGTGACAGCTGAAAAACGGACACTTAAAATTGGGATTGTGGAGAGGGCACAGTTACATGGAACAGTAAGACACAGAAAAAGACCATGGAAATCTGTAGCTGGGATCAGGTGATGGGCACAAATCAGCAGATACAAGGAAGTGAGATCAGTCTACTTAAAGGCCTGCCCATATGGACGCAGAAATCTCTGGGAATGCAGACAGAGGGAGTGCTGGGGAGAAAGACAGTGAAGCAGGCGCTGAGAGAATTAACGGAGGGACCTGGGCAGCACCCTGTGCCGAGATGGAGCCGGTGATCGTGTCAGACCGCTGACCTGGGAATCAGAAAGTTTTAGGGAAGAAGGAAGACAAATAGTGTGCAAAAAGCGATGAGAATGAGGAGGACCACACCCCTGATGTTCCAGTCTAGTGGGTTATAGGCCCGCCTGAGGCCAACAGAAAGGGAATCCTCAGGGAACGCTGAGGTTTCATTTGGAGGTTAACTCCACTTTCTCTCTCTCTCTTTTTTATTGTGCCTTAAGTTAAAGTTTACAATGCAGGTGAGTCTGTCATACAAAAACTTACACCCGTTGGCACATGACCCTAGGTGTTCCCCTACAGTGTGACAACAGCATACTCCTCCTTTCTGCCCTGTATTTCCCATGTCCATCCAACCAGTTCCTGTCCCCTTCAACCCTGTCACCTTGCCCACTTAGCTGCCCACTTAGTCTCCTGTATCTACTTAAGTCAAGAGGCCAACTCTTTACCATCTTCTTCTGTCTTAGAGTCCAGTCTAATCTTTGAACAGTTGGTTCTGGGAATGGTTTTAGTTCTGGACTAAGAGACAGTATATGGGCCATGTCTCCTAGGGTCCCTCCACCAGTCTCAATCAGATCATCAAGTTTGGCATTTTTACGTGAATTTGATTCTGGACCCCACTCTTCTCTCACTCCATCAGGGATGCTCTGTTGTGTTCCCTGTCAGGGGAGACACTGGTGATAGGCCAGGCACTGTCTACTTCTTCCAGTCTCAGGCTGACGAGGTCTTTGATTATGTGACCCTTTCTACCTCATGGAAATCCTGGTGGCACAGTGGTTAAGTGCTACGACTGCTAACCATAAGTTTGACAGTTCAAATCCACCAGGCACTCCTTGGAAACTATGGAGCAGCTCTACTCTGTCTTACACGGTCAACTATGAGTTGAAATCAAACTGACAGCACTGGGTTTGGCCTTTAATTTTTCCATCTCTTTGGCTCATACTTCATGTCTTTGGTGTTCTTCACTCTCCTTTGCTCCAGGTGTGACTCCACCATCTCTTGTGACACTCAAATACAGGCACAAAAGCATACCATCTGAATTGCAATAATCATTTTTGATCTTCTGTTATCTTTACTTTCACCCATCTAATTATAAAACATTAACGGAATTCAAACTCAGGATCTTTATTTCAAGATACCATAAAACAGCCAGTAAGTGGAAAGCCTTTAAAGACATGTTCTTGTAGATTTGTATCATCTACGGAATGTGTATTAGGATACTGTGAAGTTTCTGCATCAGTGGAGGTCACAGGGTAGATGTATGCAACCACAAGATGGGAGACTCTGTGCCTTTCCAACACACGGATACTTACTTCACGATGCCGTAACCCAAGCTTACAACGATGACAAGGAGACGGGCCAGTGTCCTCTTAACCGCAGATATCAACTCCGCAAATACCAATAAACCTTGGGCTGAGGGGAGAGAAAGAAAATAACACACTTTGCACACATCCAGAGGCCTGCTGCTGTAGTTCGGAACATGAATTGCTCACAACTACATTCTGGCCTCAGACTGATGAGCCGTATGTGATTTGAATATCACCTGATCCAATCAACTCTGAAAATGTCAGTGAAGGGGAATTTACCGCCTTCTGAAGCGCCTGCCCCGTACCGCCAGCAGCTCTTCTGGACAGAGCTTTCTACTCTCACGCTGACATCAGCCTCCTTGACCATCTCTCCATTCTTGTCCTTCCTGAGGTGCCACAGAAAAAACCATCCCTCTTATTGTCCTATAACTATTTGAAAAGCATGATGTCCTCCAATGTCCTCTTTTCTCCCGGACGGCTTCATCATTCAGGCACTTACAATTTATTCATTATTGTCATGGACTGGATTATTTTCCTCCCCAAAATGCAGCAACTTGGTTAGGCCATGATTCCTAGTATTGTGTGGTTATCCTCTGTTGTGTGATTGTAACTGCTGTATCCATTGTGAATTGTCACCTCTGCCTGCTGCTAACAGGGCAACACTGGGCTGTGTTAAAGACGATCAAGGTGGGACTGCAACATTGCTGCAACGGTTACAACTCTGATCCAGTGCAAGGGGAGCTTTCCTGGGGCATGGCCTGCACCAACTTTTATTGCTCAAGAGACAAAGGGAAGCAAGCAGAGGGCTGGGGAGTTCGCACCAAGGAGGAGGCAGCAGCAGAGCATTCTGAGTTCTTTGGACCCAGGGTCCTCGCATCTGAGAAGCTCCTTGACCAGGTGGAAGACCAATGACAAGGACATTCCTCCAGAGTCAACAGACAGACAATGTCTTCCCTGGGGATGATGCCTCGAATTTGGACATCTATCCTAACAGACTGGGAGACGATCAGTTTCTCTCTGTTAAAGCCATCCACTCATGGCATTTCTGTCACTGCAGCACTAGATGACCAAGATGATGATACTCCAACTGCGTACGGAAAGCATGGGTGGCTCTGACAGTGAAGAAGACACCCCAATCAAGACCTTCACGGAGCCTGTACTCTGGACAGAACTCAGTGTGGAAAGTGCCAGAAGGAACACAGTCTTCTTTGGGCCCATAAAGGAAGCTGATTTAATCCACACGAGGGTGAATGTAGGTGGATTCAGAAAAGCTTCTGAGAGAAAATGATATCTCAGTTAGTACCTGCAGCCTCAGCAGGCGTTAACTAGTTCAAGAAGGGGAAGGGAAAAGCAAAGGAAGCCACATACACAAAGGCAATGACAAGAAAAAGCAAAATCTTATGTTGCCAAGAAGTGAAATTTCAGTGTAACAGAGGGGGTGGGAGGCTTGAGAAGTCAGTCAGTACTCAAGTCAACTCTTCAGACAAGAATAGACGGGACTCAGGGACACGGTGTGAGCATGTGGTATGTGTACCTTATGGTTTTATACATTTATAGGAAGCTGTCCTACTGGTTTCTTGATAGAGGGGAGAGCAGAGGGTGGAGAGGAGGGGACAGGTGTTCATCAGGTAGATCCTAGAAGTGAAGAGTGAAAAGGAGGAGTGTGCTGTCACAGGGTGAGGACAGCAGACAGCTGCAGAGAGGTAGGAGGGCAAAACTGACAGGGATCGGAAGCTTTCACTTAATCATAATAAAAAGAAAATAACAAAATTAAAAAAAAAAAAGAAGAGGTGCAGGGTTGCAGGCCTTGTGTTACGGAGTCTAGAGTTGATGCTGGGCTAAGGACAGGGGAAGTCCCTGGGAGAGGGAAAGAGGAACTAGCAAACTAGAGCCCATCATTCAAATCTGGCCCTACCTCTGTTTTATAAACCAAGTTGACTGAGACAAAGTCATAACCATTCATTGACAAGCTGTCTGTGGCTGCTTCCTTGCTGCAATGACTGAGGTGAAGAGCTGCAACAGAAGGCCAAGGGTCCACTCTGCTGAAATACTCACTACCTGGCCCTTTACAGAAAAAGCCTGCGACCCCTGGAGGACTATGCACAGCATTATTTTCGCAAGATCTTTCCACCTACAATGGCTTGGTGAGGAGCACGCTGCAGGCAAGGAAAATGCTGCGGAGGTGGCTCGGAAACTCTTGGCAGGAGCTAAGCAGAGTGTTCAACTTGTTGTGAATATACCTAACTTTCCTTGTTTTCACTTCACATTTCTTCATCTTGTCTACAAGAAATCCCAAAAAACCCGTCACATGCCTTGAGGACAGCTCTGAAGCCAGAAGGAGAGGCAGAGGCAGGAAGACTAGTCCCAGGTCTACTGGGAGGGCCACTTCCTGAGAGGAAACCCTGAAGGAAAGGCAGGTTTGGGGCAGATGAGTAAAAAGGTGGAAAGACGAGTTCCATTTCTGCCCTGTGGAGACTGACAAGTGCACAGGGCCTTCAGAAGATGCAGATTTATAGCTCAGAACACAGGTCTGGACAGGACAGGGCAGCTTTCAGAAGAAAAGCAAGAGAGGGCACAGCCTGGGAAGAAGGGATTTAGGACTGCAAATGTTTTAAAGATCAAGGCTGGGTATGTTTTCAAATACCTGCATGAGCTGCTCAGTCTGAACTCTCCATATGCTCCCAGAAGTAATGCAAACACAACCTTCCTGCTACAGTTTGAGCTACAGAGCAGAAGTCCCATCTCCCTGCTCCTGCTCCTTCTGCAATCTAAGGCTGTGTGAGCTTGGAGGAAGCAGTCATCCTACCACTTATTCTTCATCAGTTTCAATTTTTAGGAATAGGAAGCCAGGTGGCAGAGCAGTTACAAATGTGGCTGCTCACCAAATGGCTGCAGTTCAAATCCACCAGCTGTTCCCTGAAACCCTTATGGGGTGCTTCTACTCTGTCCTATAGGTCCACCATGAGTTAGAACTGACTTGATGGCAATGGGTTTGGTTTAGTTCAATTTTTAAATCCTTGTAAAAACTTTCACCCATCTCTATTTGTGCAATTTGTACTTCAACCTAAGTGTGAGATCATACCTATTAAATTTCACTTTTCTATTCAGGCTGTGGAAACCCTGGTGGTGTAGTGGTTAAGAGCTCAGCTGCTACCCAAAAGGTCAGTAGTTCAAATCCACCAGGCACTCCTTGGAAACTCTATGGGGCAGTTCTACTCTGTCTTACAGGGTCACCGTGAGCTGGAATAGATTCAACAGCAACAGGTTTTTGTGTTTGTTTTTGTTTTATTCAACGTGTGAAATCTCTTTACAGCCCACTATATCCCTTTAGGTAAGAAGAGTCTATCAAAAACATTTATAACTCCTACCAGTCTCAGATCATCCCCAAAGCTGAACAGAATGTCTCTGCACATACATCCATGAACAATAACTGTTAGCTGAACAACCAACAAGAACATTAACAAAGTCCCAAACCTATGACACACACCTCATTTAAACCTGCTTCTTGGTCATTGGTTCTCAACCCCAGATGCCGGTTAAGACTCACCTAGGAAGTTTTTACAAGAGCTGGCCTGTTCCAACCAGAATCTCTGGCGATGGTATAGCCTTTCACAGGGTCTTCAACTGCTCCTACGTGCAGTCAGGAATAAGAACCACCACTTCAGCCCCACGCTGCCCAGGAGAACTTACAGTGACAATAAAATACTCCACAGACACAGTAACCACATGAGGCTACTCAGCACTTGAAATACAGCTGGTGTGACAGAATATGTAATTTTATTTAAGTTTGCATAATTTAATTAGCCAGCTGTGGTTTGTGGCTATCATACTGGACATCAGAGCTCCAGACAGACAAGATGAAACCAAAGTTAAACCCACGCTCTCACATGTTACAGAGTACACCTGCTGGCACGGGGTTTCTTGGCTCTAACCTTCCAGGAAGCACATCACCAGGCCTTTCTACCACGGCACCAGCGGGTGAGTCTGAACCACCAACCGTTAGTTAGTAGTTGAGTACAAACCGTTTGTACCACCCTGGGACCTCACTGGCAAGACTAACAAATGATCATCTATAAGCACCCTTCAGAAATAACTATAGTTTTCAGTTCCCATTTCCCTACTAGTCCACAAGAAATCTTGTTGCATGCCTTAAGGCAGTCCAGATACACTAAGTTCACTCCATTTTCCTAACTGCTAATCTAACAGCCCATAAAGAAAGTTCGACATGACGTTTTCCTAATACACACATATTGGGTCCTAACAATCACTGATTCCCATCCCTTTAATAATTCTTCTAAATTCTATCCTCCCCAGATCAACACTAAACAAGACAGCCTGTGTTAAGAATTTCCAGTTGGGACAATCAGAAATGGGATTAGCCTATGAGCAGTCTTCTGACACCTCTCTACTCAACAGGAGTCTTCAAAGACAGTGACAGTGCCCTGGGTTTCTCTCCCAGGCCTTTCGGCACCTTATCAGAGGACGCCAACTGCGTGACGACGGCTAACGGGCTCTCCTCTCTCCGTGGACCTGCGGCACTTGCTCTTCCTCACCAGAGTTCACACCACTAACAAGAAGGGACAGCTACCTCTCCACCACTCAAGACTGCTCTGAGCTTCAGCCATAAGCTGCAGGCCCACTCTTCCTCCATCATCTGGTGTAAAGCACTAAGACGACCACAGAAACTTCTTACACAGTAACAACGTCTCACATACGCATCCATGGCTGCTTGTTCTTTCTTTACTCTTCTGTGTACGTTTTTTTAAACTTTATAATGAGTGCCCAGGAACCTATCACCCGGCTTCCAGGATTATCAACACCATACTCATCTTGTTTTGTCTGCATTCCAACCCACGCCTCTTCCCTGCTGTGCTTGAAAGCAAACGGCAGCCACGATGTGACCCGTGCTCTCTGGAAACTTACACCAAGGGCATTTGTTACTGACCACTCGGAAGCACAGTCTTGAGGGTGATCACCCCTTTCGGGCTATCTCACCTTCCAGAGGTTCAGCAGTGGACTTGCACCTTTACTTCTCTGGCCTTTTAACATCTAGTTTCTAGAAGTCTTGGACATACATCTGAGGATGCTCAACTGCATCCCTTCCCTGCCTCAGACATTCCGCTGTGTAAGCTGGGGAGGCACCTCTGCAGGTCACAAGCAGCTCCCTGCAGGACTGAAAGGTAGGAAGATGCCAGGAGGCGGCATGTACCACCCACCAAGGCCAGTGATCTTCCTCCCTGGGGCTAAATTACTTCTCTCTTCTTATTTGAAGGCAAGGGAGAAGAATGAGGATAGAGAACAAAGGGAGAAGTATGATAAAAGAGACAGCAGTACCTGAAGATCTCCTGTGCAAAACTCTATTGTTTTAATCTACTCGCTAGACAGCTGAACCCCAGTGATTGGGGGTTTCACTGAGTGAAAGTCAACAAGAAGGAAAGCAGAAAATCAGGACACGGCTTCATGTTAGCCCAGAGTTTCCTACTCGGACACTCTCTTCTTGGTTTCCGTGTTTTCCAACTACAATATGGCTATTCCGAAACCAGTAATTCCAGTCCTCCACTCACAAATGCTATGCACCGCCCAGATCACTCCGTATTTACAGACAGTCACAACTTACTTGATAGGCCAGTGCTGTTGATATTCTGGTATTCAGAATAAAAAACCGCTTTTTCAAGCATTCCCAGGAAAATAACAGCTGCAATCCAGAACTGGATTCGTAATATATCTTTCCAATAACAGGCAGACCACGTCAGCCAGAGGATACCATACAAAATATAAATAATACACATCACCATGTAAAACTGTAACGAGAAAAGCAATTTTAGTCAATTAACATTCTTGACCTTTTAAAAAGCTGGATTTTCATGTTCAAATATCTACACTTTCATTCTCTACTCTGGAACCAGAAATAGATGGTATATGAAAGCACTAGCCACTAAGGCATTACCACCACCAAGACCTTAACATTTAAGAGTTTTCCAATTAGAATACAAATTTCATTTTTAAAAAAGGAAAAATAGAGTCAGTGAAATATACTCACAATCATAAGAGGCCAGTCTGATGCAGAGATAAATCCATGAGGCCCCTTCATAGAAAGAGAAACTAGGGAGGGGAAGGAAGGACAGGGAGAAATGAAAGGGTTAATTAACAACCAGTCTTAAGTGTTTAAAGGTCAGCTGTATCAGCTCATTGAAAAGAAGGCTCCACCAACACAAGCCAAGCTAACAAATGTAGAATTCCTGCCTAGCAAACGCAAAGCACTCAATAGTTACTAAGTTGTTTGGTTATATTTTATAGCTTTTATATTTTATATTTTTATATTTTATATTTTATAGTTTATCAAGGTGTCTTCCTTTGTGTACATGGCACTGTAAAAACCTGTCAAATCTCATCTCACACCAAAAGCAAAGCAAAGCAAAAGCAAAGGCTACCAACCCAGGTGGCCCCCCTGCAGAGTCACAGACCTTTCTGAGGATTTGCTCTTCTTTTACTGTAACTTGGGATAAATTACTGAGCTCAAGCACATAGGGTGGGCTGTTGGAAACCGTGGTGGCATGGTGTTTAAGTGCTATGTCTGATAACCAGACGGTCAGCTGTTCGAATCCACCAGGTGCTCTTTGGAGCCATTCTACTCTGTCCTCTTGGGTTGCTATGAGTCAGAATCTACTTGAGACAGCAGTGGGTTTGGTTTGGTTTTTTGGGTTGTACAAAATAGCAACAATGAACACTGAGTGCCAAGCACAGTGCACGATGTGCGAGGTCAGCAACGGCTCCAGTTATAACTAGCAGGGGCTTAAAACTGCCCGTCGGGGTGAGGGGGTGGGCAGGGAACAGCATGCCTGGGAAGGAGGTGGAGTCTAGGTAAGGGAATGGTTCACAGGTCACTGCACCCCTCGATCTGGCATGGTCCAACTCACGCCAGCCCCCCCGAGTCTCAGATGGAAGGAAGCCTACTTCACCCAACCTTCCAGAGCAGCCACCCCACCAGCTCCCCCGCCCAGGCCCATGGTACACTGCTCTGTGCCTCCTCAGCAGCGCCTATCCAGGGTCATTGTTTTCAGCCTCTCCACAGACTGGACATCTCTCAGAGACAAAGCCTGGCTTCACCTCTAAGTCCAAAGTGGATAAATCAAACAATCTGCAAATCTCCAGAACTGTCAGATGCTGCTTGGTACTGTTTGCCCAGCAGACATCCACTCTGTAAAACATCAGCCAAAGCAATCAACTGCGGGATACACGAAAGCGTGCACTCCCATGAAAACCGCTTACTGAGCGCTCATGCCTGCACGACGCATTAAGGAACTGGTCACATGAGACAGAGCGGGTCCAGCCTCCCCAGGCAAAGCAGAGGGAGGGACAGACCACAGGCACCGCTGTTAGCAGACCTCCTACTTCTACTCCTCAGCTACAGACAGATACTCTGAAATAATACTTTACAAATAACACATATTTGAAATATCTAGCGACAGCACTTTCATGAGTTAAAGACTATAAACCAAAGCAAAACTCCACTGCTGTTGAGTCAGTTCTGACTCACTATGACCCTGTAGGGCACAGGAGAGGTGTCCCACAGAGCACCTGGTGGACCTGAACTGCTCACTTTCGGGTCAGCAACTACAGTTCTTAAACACTATACCACTAGGGTTTCCATGAAAACCGTAATTTAGCTCGGATACAATTCCAATGATGAGTACCCATTTCCACATGTTTAAAAACTTGTTAAAATATGAAAGGATGGAGAATTTTATATCTCACTATAAAGTAGGATATAAAAATATACCTCATATTAACAGAATAACATTTTCAAGACATTCAACAATAATATATATTAAAGTTAAGACATGTGCAAGCAGTTTTAAGTCCCTCAAATAAAAGCTCAATTAACTGAAATATACTCTTGCAGGATGTACTTTTAATACAACATGTAGATTCAGGTCAACAACAAAACAGAGACTACAGGAAGCGGGGACAATAAACACGCACATCGTTTAATCATACCATTCAAATTCCAGGTTGAATCTGGCTTTTCTGTCTTAATAGAAACAATAAAGATGTGGAACCCATCTCTCTGTGTTCTGGCAACAACATCCTGAAACAAGAAAATAAATATCCTTAATGTATTTTTTTCCTCTTGAATTGCCATGTAAGATATAAACATATGCCATATTTTGAAACTGGAATTATTTTTGAAAAACAAGCCAACCAAAAAAAGAAAAAAAAACACCGAGAAACAGAGCAGTAGGTAATGGAAGGATGCATATCTCCCTAAATATTTTACTACCATCCTCTCAGAGGATGGCAGAGGAGCAAAAAGAGCTTTTTTTGACATTTCAGTGTTTTTCTTGTTCATTTCTACAGGTTTTAAATAATAATATCATTCAAACATTTTTTTCAAATACTACTTGTTAAAAGTTGACCTATATCCCCTAAACTGTATGTCAGCTTGGCTAGGCCGTGATTCCCAGGATCATGTAGCTGTCCACTGTTGTGTGATTCAGTGTGATTATCCTACATGCTGCAAACCCTAACCTCTATGAGGTTAATGTGGCGCAGTGATTAAAAGTTTGCCTGCTAACCAAAAGGCTGGCAGTTTGAAACTCTATAGGACAGTACTTCTGTGTCCTACAGGGTAACTCTGAGTTGGAATCAACTTGTCCACAACGTGCACTGTGTTAACAAGGCTAGGATTAGTTAGAAGGGAGGATGCCAGCTACAGGGCTAGGCTGTATCTTGAGTCAATCTCTCTTGAGACATAAAAGAGAGAAGTGAGCAGAGAGGAGAGGGAACTCATACCACCAAGAAAGAAGCACCAGAAGTGGAGCACGTCCTTTGGATCCAGAGTCTCTGTACTGAGAAGCTCCTAGACCAGAGGGAAGACTGAGGACAAGGACCTTCTCGGAAAACCAGCACAGAGAGAAAGACCTCCCCTAGAACTGGTGCCCTGAATTCAGACTTCTAGCCTCCTACTGGAAAGGTGCTCTACCACATATCTACAACGTTAGAGGCGGTCTTTGAACTGAGTAACAGGTACATGCTGCAAGAGATTTCAAGTGCCTAACAAGAAATGCCTAGCTTGCCTTGAAGGGACTGTTGATGGAATTCTGAACACCACAGACGATTCTGGTAAGGACTCAGAAGGAAACGGTAACAGCTGTCAACAGCTAAGATGACACAGACGGTGAGACGCAACAGCACAGAAATAGCAGCATCAGAACCGTGAAACTGGCGAGATACAGCACAAGAGCCCATCCACAGAGCCAGAGAGCAAGGGCGCAGGAGCCCATCCACGGAGCCAGACAGCTGGGTGCCCTTGCGCAGGAGGCTTCCTGTGGGGTCCTTCCACACACTGACAGAATGAAGCCTGCTAACTCACAGGGCGAGAGCTAAATACCTTCGGGTCAAAGCGTATTAGGGAAGCAGGTCCCTCCAGGCACTTGTCAGTAAAGTTAACGTGCTTGATAACACATGCACGGGCAGGACAGAGGCCAGGCGAGCCCCAGCAGGACAAAGGGCCACAAAGCCAAGAAAACAGGAAGCAGAAGTTGAAGGAGCACAGGAAGCAGCGCTGCCTCCATCTCAAACAGTGGGGACACAGCCTCCTAGCTTTCAAAGTGTCAGACCTTTACCAACTGAGTTCTGCGGTATGACGATCACAAGTCAGGGGAATACAGGGAGACCACCCGAAGCTGAGGAGACAGGGCTACCCTGGCAAGGGGGAAGAGTGGGGCCTCCTGGGGCCGAGGGCAGGGGGTCACCACTCAGACAAACCAGGAGAAACGGGCTGCCCAAATTCAAGAGAGCAGAGTGGGCCCGGAAGCCAGAGCTAAAGCCCAGCGCCAAGGAGCCAACATGCAGAATCTGGAGGGCAGCGCCACTGCCTAAATGGTCTCAGAGAACAGGGCGTAACTTCCAAGTCTTAAGAGCTGACTTATGTGTTTACTGACTTCCTTGATGCCTTTCATCTCTTTCTCTCCAATTTCTCCCATTTGTAATGGAAATGTCTACTTTGCACCTGTTTTACCAGCTTCTCTGGAAGCAGATAATTTGTATTCCAGATTTCACAGATGAAGAGGAATTTGGGGAATTTGGATTGCAGTTGAGTCAAGGCTTCTAGGATGGTATGACAGGGTCTTACATGAGGAAAGGACAAGACTTTCGGTAGGCCAAAGAATGGAATGTTGGGAGTTGAACTGTGTTCCCCAAAACGTGTGTCAACTTGCCTAAGCCATGATTCTTAGTAATGTGTGGTTATCCTCCACTCATAATCTGATGTGATTATACTGTGTGCTGTAAATGTTAACATCTGTGATGCTAATGAGGCAGCGTCTGAGGCAGTTATGTTAACGATGCAGGACACAAATCTACAGGACAAGATAGTACCTTCAGTCAATCTGTCCTGAGACACAAAAGAATGGAACACAGGGGAGGAGGAACTCATACCACCAAGAAAGAAGCCCCCGGAGCAGAGTGCGCCCTTTGGACCTGGTGTCTCTGTGTGGAGAAGCTCCTTCCCCCGAAAGCAACATAAAAAGCCTTCCTCTAGACAGAAGAAATGTGGGGTGCAGATCTTGAACTCTAGTGAACAGACCAGACTTGATGGTGTGACGGACTTGAGGGTGGACACGTGACATGGCCCCTGGACTCTCTGTTAGCCCCAAAACTGAGCTATTGCCGAAGCCAACTCTTAAAAACAAAGACTGAACTTAAAGAGATAAAATGATAGTAGTGAAGAGTGGGATTCCTGGCTTAAGGAGATACATACAGGTCAGTGCCTGTCTGGAGGTGAGAGGAGAAGGCAGAAAAAAACAGGAGCTGGCTGAATGGACATGGGAAACACAGGGTAGAGAGGAGGAGTGTGCTGTCACACTGTGGGGGAGAGCTGCTAGGGTCACATAACAATGTGTAAGTTTTTGCATGAGAAACTGACTTGAATTTTAAACTTTCAACTAAAACACAATTTATAAAAAAAAAAAGCCCTTCTCTACAGCTGGCACCCTAAATTCAAACTTGTAATGTCCCAGACTGTAAGAGAATAAGTTTGTTTGTTAAAACCATCCACTTGTGGTAAAACCATCCACTTGCGGTATTGCTGTTACAAGAGCACTAGGTAACTATGACTTCAGCCTTTATTTTTTTCCTAGTATTATGAAGATCAAGTTTTCATCGAACGTGTTTTTCTTTTTTTTTTAACTGAGCTGTAAGAGAAGGAAAGTAGGTACATACGGTAGGAACAACACACATTAAGTATACAGAGCAGAGGATTCCAGCTCCTGTAACAGCCCCATAGAGGAACCAAATTGCTCACTGGACGCCTACAAACTCTCCAATTCCCCCATACCACTTGATCAAAACTTTTCCACATTTCTCCTTCCTGAACATTTCCTGTGCCTCTTTTTATCTTTTAACTTCTCTACCAGTAGCAGAATCCACAGGCATGCAGGGTCTGCCCAGCCCCTGCAGGGTGAGTGCCTTTGCACTACCTGAGTTCCTTCTACGATGTTGGAAGAAAACGGGAAAAAATAGCCCAGTGTAAAAGCAAACTCAAGTTCTCCTACACTGCTTTCAGTCTCTGCATACAACTCTGCACCCTCTCAACTTCCTACTCAATCTTCTGACATCTGCTAACTCCCTGAATGCTAATTTTTTGTCACCCCCTTGTGGACATTTGGAAATGCAGTTTTATTTTTTAAAGAAAAAATGAGGATTTATTTTAAATTACAACCTTTAAGAGATTTCACAGCAAAGATAGCAACGGTATATGCAAAATTCATATAGACATGTAAGAAAACATACTGCTTTAAGTAATACTTTTTCTTTGCCAATTCTAGTAAGTCAGTGTTATGTTACTCTACAAGCATCTGTCCATTAGCAGATTTTTTTCAGTCCTACTTCAACTTGTGCTGTTGATTTCAAGACAAACTAAAGGACTTACCATTGATCCTTCTTGGTGTGAAACATTTCTGGTATTTGGCATTAGTTCTTTATTCTGGGAAAAAGAGTAAAACAAGTCTATTTTATGCAGTTGCATTTCTATGGAGGAAAATAATTTTAACAATTAAGAAAAAAATGGGTTAAGAAAAAAAATAGATATAAAACCTGAGCATGAAAGAACAAATCTCACCTTGCCCCAAACATGAGTAACGAAATACTGCTTCTAAAAATTTATTTCCTATCAGAAAGGATGTTAGAGAGGAAAAGGGGGCATGAGGGGAGCATCTCTGGGTTACAAACATATCTTCTCGATCTGGGTGGTGTTTCCATGGCTGTGTTCAGTTTTTGAAAGTTAATGGAGCTGTACACTCACGAGCTCTTTTCTGTGTGTTTATTACACTTCAGCCTTTCAACTGGTGGAGGTCTCATACAGGGAAGAAGGGTGGGGAGTGGGAAAGCTTGAATCCCTGGTTTCCAGGTGCTTTGTCTCCTCTTGGGAGCTCTGTGAAGTTGCCTCCCTGGCTCTGTTTGCGTACCTTGGTGGCTTTATTCCAAGATGGTGAATACGGTCATGTCACCTGGTACGAGACCTCTCTGCCCCATTAACTCTCCTCATTTTCAGTTCTCTGTCAGTTTCTTACTCCATTTGGTGTTCGATCGAGTTCTCTTGTTTCAGAATTTATAGAACAACAAAAAAACACGACCCATGACCTCGAACCCAAGGATGACTGCTATTAACATTCTAAAATAGAACCATCTACGCAGTTTTCTAAGTATAAATGAAAATGTACAAATAAAGCTGACTATTTTATAACTATTTTTCTGTTAACAAAGAATTGTGAGAATTCTTCAGATCCTTCTATGTAACTTTTAATAACCAGTGTAATTTCCTCTATGGACACACCATGATTCTGTCATTCTGCTAATGGTGTACTACAGGACTAAAGATAATCCTAGCACCTAAATATTTAGTACCATTTTTAATAGTAGCATTTATTAACTGAATATAGCAGGCAAGATGCAAGAAGCATGAAGTTAACAAGAATATACAAAACAGAAATGGAGCCAACATGGCCATCTAGACAGAAGCACCATGCTGTCCCTTTGCAGTGAAGACACAAAGAATTAAGTAACACAGATAAAGACATCAATCCTGGAACCCTAAGCACCAAATGAAGAAATTAAGAACTCAATCAAACATCAAACGTAGTAAGAAACTGACAGAGAACTGAAAATGAGGAGAGTTAATGGAGCAGAGAGGTCCTGTACCAGGTAACATGACCAAATTCACCATCTTGGACTAAAGCCACCAAGGTACACAGACAGAGCCAGGGAGGCAACTTCACAGAGCTCCCAAGAGGAGACAAAGCACCTGGAAACCAGGGATTCAAGCTTTCCCACTCCCCACCCTTCTTCCCTGTATGAGACCTCCACCACTTCCAGCAAACCATGGTCACCTGGTCAGAGGGACAGCAGCTAATTGCCACCATGACTTGCTATCTTGGACCTCAACCACCAAGGACCATGGATGACTACGGGAAGGCAACTTCAGAGATCTCCCAACAGGAGACAGAGCACCCAATAACAGGGATACACGATTTCCTATCCCCACCCATCTTCCCTCTACATAGTCTCTGTCACTTTCCAACAGGCCACCATGTGGCAGCTACAGAAAAACACGCCCACTGCCACTGGGCTCTGCTCCACCCCCATCAGCTGGCCCCCCCCTTCAGAGCCATTTTTTCTGTTCACTTTGGTTTATACTCCTAACTTGCTTTTTCATTTTGGAGAGGGCTTTCCCGTTGATTCTTTCACCGTTCCTTCCTTCCTTTCCTTTCTTCCACCCAGCTAACCTCATATGCCATTCCCCTCTTTCTGACAGGCTCTAGTTTTCGGTTGGTTTGCTTTGTTCTTTGGGGGGGGTGGGGGAGTCGGTTTTTGATAGTGTTTTTTTGATATTTCAAGTTGCTTCTCTCTCTCTCTCTCTCTCTCTCTGTCTTTCTCTCTCTCACTCTCTCATTTCTCCAGTCCAGCTTCTGACAAGCGCTGATTTTCTGTTTTGTTTTTGTTGTTTCTTCTCTCTCGTCTTCGCTTTCCTTCCTCCTGTCCACCTAACACTGCGCATCGCCCCTGCCCCTTCCGCAGGCTGAAGAGTCTCCCTACATCTGTGCCACTGGCATCAACAAGCTCCCTCAAGACCATCCTACTGCCTGTTTTCTCTGCCTCCCTCCTTTCCTTTACGCCATCCACGCAGCTCCACGCACCACCTCCCTCCCCTTCTCGGCATGCTGTGTTGCACTGGTTGGTGGAAGAGCCCGTCACATAGCATCCCTAGGTTTGTGCTGCCTCCATAAGCCAGGTCCCCCAGCACTGTATTTTTTTATTTTTCTTTATCTGTTCCCTTCTCCTTCTTCCTTTGCCCTAACGCCTAGGTCCTGCACTGCCTCCACCCCTTCCTGATGGGCCACACCATGTCACCTGGCGAAAGAGGCCCCAATTCTGTCCTGCCCCTGAGAGCTGGTTCACCTCACCATCTTACTGTTGTTATTGTTTTCATGTATTATTATGTGTGTTTCCTGGCTTCTTCTCTCCCATTTTCCATTCCTTTCTCCTGCCCCCCGAGCCCTTTGTGTCACCCCAGCCCATTCTCGACAGGCAAGCCACACTGCTTGCCGGAGAGCCACTAGCACATGGCCTCACCTAATCTGCACCCCTCCACCACTCCACGAATTCTACTGCACCACAGTTTTGTTCATTTTTCTTCTTTTCATTGTTTTCTACATTTCTTTTTTTTTTTTTGCTTTTGTTCTCGCTCTCTTCTTTCACTCATCCACTTAGCTCTGCATGTCACAGCCTCTCCTTTCCCTCTGCTGAGCTGCACCAGGCACTGGCTGCCACATAACCAAGTGGTGGGACACAGCCCCCCTGAACCCCACCCTGTAATGACTTCCTCCCCTAGCCCCACTCTGTTGCCCCCAGTTCACGCCACAGACTCCTCATACTCAGCCTTTCTACCCCTGCTAGACCTGCCCTGCTCTATCATAGCTGAATGACTGACCCTACCCAGCTGGACAAGGTGGTGAGCAGTACTGGACCCACAAGTGAGCCAGCAACAGAACACAGCCAGCCCACATGCCTGGGCACAACCAAATAAAACTCAGGAAGAAACAATCAAATCTACAACCAGTAAATGAGGGAGATGATTCATGAATGTACCAGAGACAAGAAGGGAGGGAGGAAGGGAAGGACGGAAGGAAAGAAAGACGGAGGCTAGTTCCGAAAGTGACCCTCTCCATCCCCCAATATTAGATGAGCTTGATGGAAGAAAAGACACTGCAAACACCTGACAGGGAGTTCAAAACTCTAATATCCAGGGTCTCCAACAGATGAAGGAATATGCAGAAAAAAATAAACAAAATCACAGAAAAGACACACAAAACTAAGGGGGAAAAAAAAAAAGCAAGAGAAGAACAGAAATGTCAAAATAAACAAATAACTGGAAACACACAAAAACAGCAACTAGAAGTTCAAAAGATAAACAACAAGATGTCAGACATGGGCAGTACAAGACAAGGTTTTAGGAGCAAATGTGAAACAATGGAACACAGGATCAACAAAATTGAAGACAAATCCTTGGATGCCACTTTGGGGTAAAAGTCAGAGAAAAGAACAAGGAAAAAGAAAAGAAACCCAAAGAATGATGTGAGATACAATCAAAAGTAAAAATGTGTGTGCAGAGTTCCAATAAAGGAGGAAAACTTAGAGAGAGTCACTAAAGATCTGCTGATAGGAAACTTCTCTAATGTCATGGAAGATGAAAAGCAGCCATACAGGACAGAACCGAACAGAAAAACATCAAGACATATCATAACCACACTTGCTAAAATAAAGACAAAGAATTCTGAGAGCAGTATGAAAAAAATGAACTCACATACGAAGGAGAAATAAGACTAAGCTGTGATTACTTGGAAGAAACCATGTAGACAAGAAGGCAAGGGAATGACATAAAAATCTTGAAAGAAGAAACAAAGAATAATACATCCTGCAAAACTCTTGCTCAAATATGATGACAAAACAAGAACATTTCCAAATAAATAGAAATTAAGGGAATATGTGAAAACCAAACCAAACTTAAAAGTATTTTTAAAGGGAGTCCTTCACTCAGAGAACCAACATCAGACAACAACCTGGATATACATAAGACAGCGTTGGCCAGATAGTAACCTAGACAATAAACTCTCAAGGATAAAATAAAACTGGAACATTTATGACAGGGAACCAGAGAACCCAATCTGAAAAATGACAGAAATGTCTGAACAATAAAAGAGTAAATAACCAGTGCAGGCACAGAACTTCCAAATGGAGAGGAAGCCAAGGCATTATCAAGTAATAAATGACCAGTTTAAACACAGTAAGGTAGGGGTAGATTTCAAAGTAATCACAAAGGAAGTTATCAAATCTGCTCATCAAAATGAACAAGAAAAACAGCCTCAATAAACACAAAATCGATAAACAAAAAGCCACAAACAAAAGGAATTCAGTAGAAAAGTAAGGGGAACAAAGAAAACATCAGTATCACCAAAAAAATGCAAAAATGAGTATCTTCTCTGATCACAACACCCTCAGAGTAGAGATTAGTGTAGAGCAAGTGAAAAAATTCAAATGCTTGGAACTTGAACAACACCTTGCTGAAACATCACTGGGTGGTGATACACGGAAACAAAAATTTCCTAGACTCAACCAAGAATAAAAACACATGGTACCAAAACCTCTGAGACACAGCAAAGCCAATGCTCAGAGATCAATCAATAGCAATAGACACACACATCAAAAGAGAAGGGACAAAAATAAAAATTAGCTATACAACTTAAACAAACAGAGAACAGCAAAAGAAGCCCACAGTGGATTCTTTTGCAGAATTTCTAAGAAACAAAAACTGAAACCATAAATTAACATGAGAAAGGCTCTATATGAAGCAGGTTTGCAGGAAATCAGGACTTCTATGTTAGACATGTTGACTTTCAGGTATCTGTTAATTTACCCAACTGTAGATAGCTCGATAAATGAGTCTACACAGGAGATATAAATTTACAAGTCAACAGCATACAGAGAGCATTTAAGACCACATGACTGGATGAGATCATCAAGGGAAGAACTATAAATGGAAAAGACCTACAACTGAGCACTGAGACCTCCCAATACAGGAAGAAGAAGACCCAACAAGAGAAATGAAGAAAAGACAACCAGAAAGGGAAAACCAGAAGAGTGGTGGTTTTGAAGTCAAGTGGAGAATGTCCACAAAGAGCAGGTGTTTGAGTTGCGTTAAATGACGATGATAAGTGAGGTGAGGTGAGGACTGAGAACAGATCATTGGATTTAACAGCATGAAGGTCACTGGGGATCTTGATGACAGCTGTTGTGCTGGCACGGTGGGGTCAGAAGAATGGCTGCAGTGGGTATAACAGAGCATGACAGATGAATCAGAGACAGCAGAGGTACAAAGAAGTAGAACAGTGTGACAATGTCTTATTACATACACACACATATGCATGTTACATACACACACACACAAAAAAAACTAAGTTATCCTAAAAATTTTTTTAATTAAGCACCATTCTTTATAAAAATACTGACAAAACAAAATTTCAGGTGATACGCATTTGCTGAGAGTACAATAAACTATATTTTAACATGGCAAGGAGGATACTCACAGTCAATGAGGGAAACACCTGTAAATCACTGCTGCAATCTAAGTTTTCATTTTTTGTAGTCCAACAATCGCTATTCTTGAAATAATGACCACAGAAGTCTTCTTCAACACTGAGTTCATGCTTTTGTGACAGCTCCTACCAAAGGTAAAATTCTGTTAATATTTATTCCTACAGGTCTTATCCAAGAAGATACATAAAGCTTACTACCTAAATAACATCCAGTTTGTTCAGTTTGGAGCACTTGAAAATATACAGGAGAACCAAAGGGCAAAAAGAACACTTTTCAATATAATTTTAAGTATAATTCAGATAAACTTAATACTCTGCCATTCCATTCAGTTACAGTTAATATATAATACAAATATAACGGCAGAGTAAGAAAAATGATACAAACATTATCACAAGGAAGGGATTCAAGTAAAATAAACATACTTGACCCTGTGGTTAAGATGTTCTTTGACTAATCCTGTTGTGTGCCTTGGAGTTGATTCTGACACACAATGACTCTAACGACCAAAGCAGAACTGCCCACAGGGTTCCCTAAGCTGTAACCTCTATGGGATCAGACAACAGGGATATGCTAATTTTCATGTGTCTGTCAAGATAAGCCACGAAATCTCTGGTGGCTCTGAAAGGTTGACTTTTCAATTAGCAGTTGAGTACTTAGTCATCATGCTACCAAGGTTCCTCTTCAGATCCTAGAACCAATGAATAAATCACATGCCAGCTCCGAGTCATAAAAAAAGGTTCTGTTGGTTCCCACTGGCAAAATATGGGACCACTAGACAAAATAAATATCAATAAGTTATAATTCATACAAAACAAACAGAAACAACTGTCACTGAATCAATCTCAACTCATAGCAACCCTACAGGACAGAGCAGAACCACCCCCACAGGGTCTCCAAAAAGTGGCTGTTAGCAGGCTGAGCTCTTAAACACTGCGCTCCATATATACGATAAAGTGAAAATCAGTGCATCCATACTGATGATTGATTGCCTGCTAAATAACACCAAAGGGAAAGCTCAGCCTTACAGCAGAATGTTACTAAGTATAGAGGATACTGTGGAAGCAGAAAATCACCATCTAGCAATCATCACAGCAATAATTAATTCAGCAGGCAAGAATCATCAGAGGATGTTAAACCCAGTGTATGAAGGCTTATTGAAAAAAATGTGTTTACAGAGTTTCACAATTACTCCTCAGAAGTTGTTTTTAATAATAGAAAAGAAGTCACTTTACAGTGGAGAACACTGACAGGTATCTCCTTCAGAGTACATGAGACAAACTGGAATTCTGTAGCAGCCCTACCATAAATGTATAGCCGGAATCACATCAAGAAATACCACAAATAATCAAATAGGTTGCTTATATACTTCAAAAATATTCATGTCATTAAAAAAAAAAAACCCCAGCGCTGTCAACTCAATTCTGACTCATAGCGACCCTACAGAATAGAGTAGAACTGCCCCACAGAGTTTCTAAGGAGCACTCAGCAGATGTGAAGTGCTGGCCATCTGACTAACAGACACAGCACTTTTACTGTAGACTCATTCCAGGCAACTAAAGACATTTAAAGGCAATTAAAATAAAACAAAACACCAAATGAAACGCTGAGGGTCTGTCATGCTAGACTGGATCTTGCATCAGAAACAAGCAACACAACAACTACAAAGGACATCCCTAAGACAGCTGGCACAATTTTAACAAAGCCTGTGTCATGCATTGCACTGTGTCCTCCCAACATCTGTGTCAATCTGGTTAGGCCATGATTACCAGCACTGTGTGGCTGTCGTCCACCTTGTGATTTTCCTATGTGTTAGAAATCATAATATCTTCGTATGGCTAAAGAGGATTACGATGGGAGGTTAACAATCCTTGTTCACGTCACATCTCTGATCCAATGTAAAGGGAGTTTCCCTGGGGTATGGCCTGTACCACCTTTTATTTTACAAGAGACAAAAGGATAGGGAAGCAAATGGAGTTGGGGGACCTCACACCACACAGCAGCACTGGGAGCAGTGCACATCCTTTGGCCCTGAGGTTCTTGTGCTGAGATGCTCCCAGACCAAGGGAAGACTGATGATAAGGACCTTCTTCCAGAGCCAACAGAGACAGAAAGCCTTCCCTTGGAGCTGGTATCCTTAATCAGGACTTGTAGCCTATTCAACCGTGAGAGAACAAATTTCTCTTTGTTAAAGCCATCTACTTGCGGTCTTTTTGTTATAGCACCAAAAGATGACTAGGACAGCCTGCATATGAGATGATGGTATTGTATTAACACTGGATATTCTGAATTTGAAACTGCACTGAGTAATTTAAGTGAATAGCCTTGTTCTTAGGAAAAACACACTGATGAGTTTAATGTGAAGGGGTAAAATATTTAAGAACAAAGTCAAAAGGCAGTATCAAAGTCAGTGGTGTCTTTCACTTCAAATGGAAAGATAACATCAATGAAAACATGGAGGTGGTGCTTCAAGATAACAGAGTAATCTAAGAAAATATAGGCAAAACCAAGGAAAACACAAAGCAACAGAAGAATTCAGGAAAAGATAATAACAAGTAAAATAAATCAACAATTAAAAATCATACAACAATAGCTACTAGAAATCTAAAAGACTAATGATAAAATTTCAGAAATACAGAATAAATAGAGGGATACAGGAGCAGAACAGCAACAGCGGAAAACAAATCAGACACTATGAGGTCAAATCCACTTACATCAATTTGAGAAAAAATAAGAACAAAGAAAAATGACACTGAAAAATCACGGGGGACACTACCAAGAGGAAAAATTTACACATTATGGGAGTTCCAGAACAGGAAGAAGCAGTGGAAAACACAAACAGAACTGTGGAAGATTTGCTGACACAAAAACACAAATGATGAGAAGATACCAATCCAAGAAGCTGAAGACGTGTGTACAAAAACTAATTTAAAGGGATCAAATACCTAAACATAAAACTATGAACTACAAAGATCATAGAAGGCAGGATCAACACTAGGAGCCCTAATATATAGCATAAACAGATATAAATCATAATTCAAAATACACCAATACAAGAAGATAAACTACATTAACAGGATCATCTAATAATTAAACATTTATATTTATCAAAAGAATTCACCAAAAGAGTAAAGAAAGAACCTACAGACTGGTAAAAATCTTCAGTTTTCTCATCTTTGGTTTCAATGGCTGGTACGTAAACATGAATAATACTTGTATTAACTGGTCTTCCTTGTAGGCATATGGGTATCATCTTATGACTGACAGCACTGTACTTCAGCACAGCTTTTGAAATGTTCTTTTTGAGAATGAAAGTGATTCCATTCCTCTGACATTTGTCATTCTTGGCAGAGTAGACCATATGACTGTCCAACTCAGCATGGCCAATACCATTTCAGCTCACTGATGCTTATATGAGTGATAATTATACATTTCACTTCATTTTTGACAATTTCCAATTTTCTTACATTCATGCTTCATACATCCCATATTCTGATTATTAATGGATATTTGCAGCTGGTACTTCTCACTTTAAGTCATGCCATATCAGAAAATAAAGATGTCCAAGACTTGACTCCATCCATGACATTAGGGTCAACTCTACTTTGAGGCAGCGGCTCTTCCTCTAGTCATCTCTTGAGTGCCTTCATCTTCCAGCTCCATATCAGACAATACTCCCTTAAAAGCTAGAAACAGAAATTCCACACAGTCCAGCAATCCCACTCATATGACTATATCCTACAGAAATAGGAGCCACTGCACTAACAGAAACAGCCCCACCCATGTTCACTGCAGGATTACTCACAACAGCAAAATGATGGAAACAACCTAAGGGCCCCTGAACAGATGAACACATAAACAAACTATGGCACAAACACACAGTGGAATGCTATGATACAACAATCAAGAACAACAAATCTGTGAAACATCTCACAACATGGATGGATCTAGATGGCATTATGCTGAGTGAAACAAGTCAATCACAAAAGGGCAAATACAGTACAAAACTACTATTACAAAAACTCATGAGAAGGTTTCCACGCAGAAAGGTACAATCTTTGACGGTTAAGAGGGAGGGAAGCGGCGGGAGGGGAAAGAAAACTAACTAGATCGTAGCTACGTGATAACTTTGATGAAGAGTAAGAGCACATACAATTCTGGGAAAGCAACACAATGTGGGCACAGTCGTAGCAGCTTACTGATATATTCAAATGTCCTTAGGAGCTAAATTACCAGGCTGAAGGCTGGGGAACCCTCATCTCAGGGGGACACGTAGCTCAATTAACGTAACTCAGTCTCTAAAGAAAATGTGCTACATCCAACCATGGTGAGTAGCATCTGGACTCTTAAGAGCCTGTGAGTAGCCATCTAAGATACATCTACTGGCTCTATTCTGGCTGGAGGAGAAGAGAAGGAAGGAAACCAAAGCTACAAGAGAAAGATCAGTCCAATGGACCACAGATACTACAACCTCCCCCAAATGGAAGCCAGAACAACTAAATGGTGCCTGGTTACCTCTACTGAGGGCTCTGCCAGGGATAAAAACTGAGCATCCCAGATACAGTGAGATAAAAGTACAGAACACAATTCATATTCACCAAAAAAAAAAAACAGACCAGGCTTGCTAGTTTGACAGAGACTGGAAAATCCCTAGGAGTACAGCCCCCAGACACCCTTTTAACTCACTGCGGAAGTCATTCCTGAGGTTCACCCTTCACCCAAAGATTAGACAGGTCAATAGGGCCAACAAAAACACATGCTGAGGAACGTGCTTCATAGCTGAATCACTTGTACAGGACTAATGGGTACACCAGCCCAAAACCAAAGATGAGAAGGGAAGAAAGGACAGCAAAACTGGATGAATGAAAAGAAGGAATCCTAGGGTGGAGAAAGGGAGAGTGCTGAAACAGAACGAGGCTGGCAACCAATGTCACAAAACAGTTTGTGTATTAACTGGAATGAGAAACTGATCTGCTCTCTAAACTTTCACCTAAAAACTAAAAAAAAACATATCTGATGCCATCAAGTTGATTATGACTCATGGCACAGTGGTTAAGTACTACACCTGCTACCCAAAAAGTCATGAGTTCAAATCTGCCAGGTGCTTCTTAGAAACTCTGTGGGACAGTTCTACTATGTCCTATAAGGTTGTTATGAGTTGGAATCAACACACCAGCAGTAGGTTTGGTTTCAGTTTTTTCACAGCAACACTATGGAATGGAGCAGGCCTGTCCAATACACTTTCCAAGGACTACCCAGTGGATTCCAACTGCTTATCCTTTGGTCAGCAGCAGCACCTCTTAACCACTACATCACCAGGGTTTCCAAAGAGGGAGGAAAATTGTTAGCACAGACACCACACAAGCCTGGGCGGGGGAAGAAAAAACAGAAGCTTCATGAATCAATACAGGACAGATCAGAAGAGAAAGTCACTAAGGCATACCTGAGCACCCAGCCACCACCAACGACTGCCAAATGGGGTGCACGATATACAGCCCCCAACATGGCAGGAAAAACACAAGCATGCAGAACTAGAACTTGACCAAACGACCACAACTAAAAGTCCTTCAGTCGGAGGGCCCCCTGGCAGTGTGGCCCCTGGAATCTCTAACCCCAAACTGCATCTAGCAATGACGCCAGCAACTCAAAGACTGAACGGGACTATGTATGAGACACACAGTAATCCTGGCACCGAGCAAACTTTTGGGCTTAAATAAATATACAGGGGCAGTCCAAGAAGGTCACTGCTGGAGGTGGGAAGACAGAGTAAAGGGGGACAGGTCTTGATCCAATGGGCATGAGAATTTCTGGATGATAAAGGGGAGTGTACCGTCAGAGGACGGTGGAAAAGGGGAGAGCAGATAGAGGAGAACAGCGGTGAGAGTTCCAAATGTTGTATGGCAAACTGAAATGGATTGTTTAGCTGAACTTAAATCACAATAAAATTTATTTTAAAAAAAAAGAACAACGATGATCTTAGGAAACATCTCATAACATAGAGCTCTTTGAAAGACATTATGCTGAGTGACATCAGTCAGTTGCAGAAGGATAAATACTGTATGAGACCACTATTATAAGGTCTTAAGGAAAGGTTTGAGCACAGAAGCAAATCTCTGATGGCTACAAAGGTGGGGAGGAAGAGGGAGGGGGTATTCAGATTAGACAGCAGACAGGAAGCAGGTCAGGTGAAAGGAGTAACAGCACACAGTAGAATGGGGGTCAGCACAACGAGACTATGCCAAAAGCTAAAAGGTCTGAAAACACCACCCAACATTTTGAAGGACAGAACAGCAGGGACAAGGCTCCGGGACCTCAGTTTCAAGGAATATCTAGGCTAACTGGTGTAACATTTTTAAATAAAATGTCTCACATACCTCTTCGATGAGTGGCATCTGGGGTCTTAAAAGCTAGCAAGCAGCCACCTAAGTAGCATGAATTTGTCCTAATCCACCAGAAGCAGAGGAGAATGAAGGAAATCAAACACACAAGTACAATATGAGCCCAGCAGACAGAAGGTGCCATATGATCCAGAGTCTACATCAGCAAGAGATCAGAAGAACTAGATGGTGCCTGGCCACCAATGACTGCCCTGACAGGGAACACAAAGTAAAGTCCCTGATGTAACAGGCGAAAACTGGGTGTGCACAACTAGAACTCAATTAAAAGATCACGCTTGATGATCCGTCAGCCTGACTGGGCCCTTGAAGACATAGCTCCTGGACTCTGCTAGCCTTGAGTTGAAGCCAGCAGGAAAGCCAACTCTTCAAAGTTGGACTGTACTTTAAGACACAGGGCAATATTGGCGAAGAATGTGTTTGTTGGCTTAAATATATACACAAGGTTATCTCAGCAGCTCCCATCCAGGGGTGAGATGAGAAGACGGAGAGAGACAGGAGATGGTTAAATGGATATGCGGAAGTACGGGTAGAAAGGAGGAGTGTGCTGTCACAGTTGGGAGGAGACAGCAGTTAAGAGCTGCACGGTAGTGTGTACATGGGATTTCACAAGACAAATGACTTAGATTGTAAAAAAAAAAAGATCAACATACAAAAATCAATTGGGTTCCTCTACACCAACAAAGAGAACTTCAAAAAGGAAATCAAGAAAACGATACCATTTACAACAGCCTCCCATGAGAGAAAGTACTTAAGAATCAATCTAAGAGACATATAAAACCTATAAAGAAAAACCGTAAGACATTACGTAAATGTAAAAACATACTATGCTCTTGGAAAAGAAGACTCAGCACCGTAAAAATGGCAGTACTACCCAAAGTAATCTACAGATGTGACTCAATCCCAGTCCAAATTCCAATGGCATTCTTTAATGAGATGGAAAAATCAACTTTTATGGAAAGGAAAGCAGATTCCGATACAGAAAGTTATTACTGAAGAACAACACAGAAAGAGGCCTCACACTACCTGATCTCAGAACTTACTATACAGGCACAGTTGTCAAAACAGCCTGGTACTGGAACAGTGTCAGAGATAAAGACCAATGGAACAGAACTGAGGACCACAAGTACACTCCTGCATCCACCGACGAAGCTGAACAGACAGTTGAAGTTCATTAAACGGACAAGAGAAAGTCTTTTTAATACGAGGCACTGCCAAAATTGTAGATCCGTTTGTAGAAAAAAATGAAAGAAGATCCATACTTTACACCATACCCTAAAACTCTAAATAGATCAAAGATCTAAATGTAAAACCTAAAACTATAAAGATCCTGGAAGAAAAAAATAGAGCCAATATAAGGGCCCTAATATATCAGCAAAAATAGAATACGAAGCATAACTAAAAATACACAAACAGCTCAAGATAAACTGGGTAACTGGCATCTCCTAACAGTTAAACACTTATTAAAAGACTTCACCAAAAGAATAAAAGGCGAAGACTGGGAAAAATTTTTTGACCATGACATATGCAGCAAAGGATTCAATCTCTAAAATTTACAAGAAACTTTAATACTCCAGCAACAAAAAAAAAGAAACTCAGTTAAAAATGAGCAAGAACATGAACAGACAGCTTACCAAATAAGATGTTCAGGCAGCTAAATAACATGAGAAGACACGCTCTCCTCTCAATCATGAGCCGTTAAAGAGATGCAAATCAAAACTGAGATCTCCTTACCCCGGCAAGAACGGCCCTGATCAAAACAACAGCAACAACAAATGCTGGAGAGGCTGCGGGGAGACGGGAACTCCTACACACTGCTGATGGGAATGTAAAATGACATAACCACCAGGAAGAACAACATGTGCGTATCCTAAAAAGCTAAAAAAATATTATATAATCCAGCAATTCCACCTCTAGATACCTAACCTAAAGAAGTAAGAGTCATGACAAGAATGGACATGTACGCACATCCATGTCCTTTGCAGCATTATTCACACTAGCAGAAACAAGCTAAGTGCCCATCAGCGGCCAAGTGGATAACAAACTGTGGTGCAGACACAATGGAATACCACCCAATGATAAATAACAATGATAAATTCATGGAACATCTCAATATTAATGCATATGGAAGACATTACGCAGAGTGAAATAACAAAAAGGACAAATACTCTATAAAACCACTATCATAAACAGTCAAGAAAAGGTTTACACACAGAAAGAAACATTTCTTGATGGTTACCAGGAATAAGTGGAGGAGTAGGGAAAATTACTAACAAGAGAGGAGAAATGTGTTAACTCTGGTGGATGGCAAGGCAGTACATAACATGGGGGGAAGTCAGTACAACATGACCAAGGCAAGACAAGAAGCTACAATATATGCAAGAATGAAAGGCATTGATGATAAATACTGTAACGTATGTAATCTGACAACAATAAAAACGAATAATTTATGTGTAGATACATAAGTAGACAAGTTCACGGAAAAGATACAGAAGGTGTCCAGGAGTACATCCACATATATATATACAGGTTTGGCTGGGGACATTTCTACATACATGTTTATATACATGTATTTTCATATATACAGCAGAGCACACATGAGGCACAGTTTCAGAAACATCCTAGACAGACTGAGTTACTGTGCTTGAAGGTTAAAGACCACAGTCTCTGAAGACATCCAGGTCAAGTGGCATAACACAGCTCATAAAGATAACGTTCTACATCCCACTTTGGTGAGTAGTGTTTGAGATCTTAAAAGCTTGAGAACAGACATCTAAGCTACAACTATTAGTCTCTTTCCAGCTGAGTGAAAGACAGTAAAGAAAATCAAACAAGGACACGATTACTTCAAAGGACCAACTGACCACAGGAACCGCAGCCTCCACTAGCCTGAGAACAGAAGTAGGTGGTGCCCAGCTACCACCACTGACTGCTCTGGCCAGCATCACAGTAGAAGATTCCAATTAGAGTAGGGGTAAAAATATAGAAAATTTAAATTCATAAAAAGAGTAGGTTTTCTGGTTCAAGAGAGAGTGCTGGAACCCCAGAGACTATGGCCCTTAGACACCCTTCTAACTTGGAACTGAAACCATTCTCAGATATTACCTTTCAACCAAAGGGGCCTATAAAATTAACAGTAACACCCCTGAGGAAAGTGCTCCTTACAAGTCATCTATATGAGATTAGAAGGCCACATATGACCACAAGCAAGGATGAAACGGCAAGAAGGGAAAGGAAAATTGGACAAATGGCAACAAAGAACTCAGGTAGTAATAAGGAAAGTGCTGACACACTGTGGGATTGCAACCAATGTCACAAAATAATCTGTATATGAATACTAAATGGGAAACTAATTTGCTCTGTAAACCTTCACCCAAAGCATGCACACATGCACACACATACATACACATACAAAAGATGGAAGAAATAGAGTCCCTGTACCAAAAAGAAATGGTCCATGTTCATCCATTTCAAGAGGTAGCACATGATCAAACATCAGTGGAAGGGAGAAGTTCTAGCTGTGCTAAGAAAAGTGGTGCCAGGAATTGACAGCATACCAATGGAGACGCTTCAACAAATGGATGCAACAATGAAAGTGCTCACTTACTATCGAGACAGCCAGCTACCTGGCCAACCAACTAGAACAGATACTTGTATGTGCTCCTTCCAAAGAAAGGTGATTCAACTAAATGTGAAAATTACTGAACAATGTTATGAATATCCAAACTACCAAAACCATTGCCGTCAAGTCGATTCCAACTCATAGCAACCCTGTAAGTAAGAACAGAACTGCCCCATAGAGTTTCCAAGGAGAGCCTGGTGGGTTTGAATTGCTGCCCTTTTGGTGAGCAGATGTGGCACTCAACCACTACACCACCAGGGCTGCTGTGTCATGAGTATCACATGCAAATAAATATGCTGAAGACCATTCAGAAATAGCTAAAGCAGGACAAAGACAAGGAACTGCCAGAAGTCCAGATTCAGAAGAGGATACAGAAAGAGGGATACCACTGCTGACGTCATGGGGATCTTGGATGAAAGAAGGGTATAATAGAAAGATGCTTAACTTACTCTGTTGAGTATGCAAAGGCATTTGCCTGTGTGGATCATAGCAAATTATGGATGACACTGCAAGAATGGGAATTCCAGAACACTTAATTGTGCTCATGTGGAACCTTTACATAAGACTGAGGAGCAACTGTCTGAATAAAAAAGGGAGGTACTTCATGGTTTAAAATGAGGAAAGGTATGAGTCAGAGTTTTATCCGTTCACCACACTTATTTAATCTCTGTGCTCAGCAAGTAAATCTGAGAAGCTGAACTATGAAAGGTGTGCTATCAGGTCTGCAGAAACTCATTAACAATTTGCAACACATACATAACATAACCATGCCTGCTAAAAGCAAAAGGACTTGAGGCACTTACTGATGGAGATCGAATAATACAGCCTTGAGTATGGATTATACCTTAACATAAAGTAAACAAAAATCTTCACAACTGAACCAATAAGCAGTATCACAATAAACAGAGAAAAGACTGAAACTGTCAAAGATTTCATTTTACTTGGATCTATAATCAACACCTGTGGAAGCAGCAGCCAAGAAATCAAATGACGTATTGCACTGGGCCAATCTGCTGCAAAAGTCCTCTTCTAAGTGTTGAAAAGCAAAGACGTCACCTTGAGGACAAGGTTCACCTCATCCAAGCCATGATATTTTCAACTGCCTCCTACGCATGTGAAAGCTGGACAATGAACAAGAACCGATGCATGTGAAGCACGGCGCTGACAAAGAATAATGAACATGAGATCTGACAATTAAGTTTGTGAACTCATTCTAGAAAATGTACGACATACCTCACTGCTGACTATCACTATGGTCGCCTTTGAAGGACCCTCCTTGGGAAGTTATGCACCGACACCAGTGCCTAGTTCACCCTTCAAAGCAATTTTTAAACTCTTTTTTCTGGAATGGCCATTGGAGAAGTCATCATATTACTCTTGATGTCTGGAATGTCATCAAAATGACTTCCTTTCAATATGTTCTTTACCTTTGGGTAAAGAAAAAAGTCTTTGGGGGTCAGATGAGGTGAGTGCTCCGATACAGTTATTTGTTTACTGGCTAACAACTTGCTCACGGACAATGATACAATTAAGTTTGCGACCTTGCCACACTGCCACCATGCATAATGACCATTCCAGGAGTTCCTAAATCGCTCTGAAGTGGACTAGGCAGTGGCATTGATGCATAGCCTCCCACAGGGAGTACTTCAAAGGTGACCGCAGTGATATTCAGCAATGAGGTATGCAGCACTTAGAACAATTAATTTTGTGGACGTAACTGTCTGACCATGTATACCATGGACGTCCAGGAGAATGAACAAAACTGTCTTGGAAAGAAGTATAGCCAGAACACTCCTTAGAAGTGAGCATGGCAACAGTTTATCTCACATACTCTGCACATGTTATCAGGAAGGATCAGTCCCTGGAGAAGGACTCCATGCCTGGTAAAGCACAGGGTCAACTCAAACGAGGGAGATCCTCAATAGGATGGCCTGACACAGCTGCAACAGTGGGCTCGAACACAACAACTGCAAGGATGGTCCAGGACCGCACAGTGTTTTGTTCTGTTGTACACAAGGCTGCCATGAGTTGGCACCAATTCAACAGCACCTAACAACAGCAACAACACAGAACTTGGATCAATGGCTCCTACATGTCTGTCATGTGTGAGAAATAAATTTCATAATGGTCCATCTTCAGAACAAGGGGACCAAAGCCTAGGGTAAGAAGTTACTAGCTGACCGAGAGCACAAACCGCTGGTGGATGTGGCAGCCACAGAGCCCACATACCTGGGGAATGTGTGTGCAAACAGAACGAACCAGTGGAGAAAGGGGACAGGCAGGGGAGACCTTTCTGGGAATGCAACCTTAAAAGGGAAGACTTAGATGACTTCCATAGTACTCAGCCAACAAGGAACCAGGGGAGGGACTTGCGAGTTAGGGGATAAAAGGCTTGTAAGGAATTGTTTGCGGACACTCTGGCCTGTCTCCTTTGTGGGCTCAAGTGTCCAATTTTGCAAAACTGAGTAACAGGGCCTCACTCTCACTAATTGGGTTCCGACTGGATTTTTCAAGCATTTGTCAGGTAGAGAGACTCTAGTAACAACCTACTGGTGACATCATGACGGATAACAAGGCAGTCTGCCCCAGCCACTGGGCAGGTTCCCAATCAGGGCTTCACAGCAACTCACCAGTTGCCAAGAGGGACTGAGACAGTATCCAGGGTGCCAACAACATTTCCCAGGCATGGATTAAATTACATCCCCCACAAAAAAGTGCTTCTGTGTTATCCATCTGGCTTGGTCACGATTCCCAATATTGTGGGATGGCTCTCCATTTTGTGATTGTAATTTTATGTTAAAGAGCAGTAGGGTGGGAATCTAACACCCTTATCCAGGTCACATCTTTGATCCAAAGGCACTTCCCTGGGATGTGGCCTGCACCACCCTTTAGCTCCGAGATAAAAAGAAAAGGAACCAAGCGGAGTAAAGACGGAGGACCTCCACCACCAAAGAAGCAGGGCTAGGAGCAGAGCGTGTTCTCTGGACCCAGGGTCCCTGCATGGACAAACTCTTAGTTCTGGGGAAGACTGATGAGAAGATCGACAGAGAAGGAAAGATTTTCCCTGAAGCTGATGCCCTGAAGTTGGGCTTTTAGACTACTTTACTATGAAGACGTAAGTTTCTCTTTGTTAAAGCCATCCACTTGTGGTACTTCTTCTGTTAGTGCTGCAGTAGATGAAGTTTTAGTCAGCTACTGCTGCTCTAACAGAAATACCACAAAGGGGATGGCTTTAACCAGGGGAAGTTTATTCCTATATAGTCCGGTGGGCTGCAAGTCCAAATTCATGGTGTCAGCTCCAACGGAAGGCTTTCCCTCTGCTGGCTCTGGAGGAAAGTCCTTGTATGGCATCAGTCTTTGACCAGGGGTGCATCTTGGTGCAAAAACCTCCAGTCTGAAGGACCTCGCTCTTCTCCCAGTGCTGCTTTCTTGATGGTATGAGGTTCCCAATTCTCTGCTTTTTATCTCCCACAGGATGAAAAGATCAAGGGTGGTAGAAGCCACACTCCAGGGAAACTCCCTTAGCAAGGGTGTGGCAGTCCCACTCTAATCCTCTTTAACATAATCATCCTACCTATTAGGCACCAGCAGAGATTAGGATTTAGAGCATCAGAAAAATCACAAAAGGGAGGCAATCACAGAATACAAGGAATCCCGGCCTAGACAAATTACTACACATATTTTTGGGGGGACACAATTCAATCCATGACAGATAACCACGTCAACGTCTTAAACACTCATTAACGTTTTTCATTAGGTACCAATAAGGAAATTAGAGGGCTGATATCCTGAAAAAGCATGTCCTTTGATTTATTGCCCTACATCTCAAATAAATTTGTAGCATTTCTAAAACCATAATCTCTATCTAGACTCCTCATCTAACGAGCTAATATATATCTAGAACTATAATACTTCTTTCATAGCTTTATGTACATTAAAGATTTATGATTTACTTACTTCCAGCTCAGAATATTCATTGTGACAGGTATGATACTTCAAATACCATTCTATGGTAAACTTCACAGGCCCAGAACAACTGAATGATTTAACTGTTCAGAAAAAGAAAAGTCGCATTTTACATTAATTATACATTCTAGTATGAATTTAAGGTTTCAAGAATACAATTTAAAGTAGGCTACTTTAATGTAACAATAAGACATGACTTAATTTCTCCAAATAGTCACTGCAAAATGAGACAGATATACTCATGAAGTTATCACAGTTAATCAAAAGTTGCTACAACACTCGTCATTTCATCTCTGTTAAGGCCAACGCTAAAATGAACTAAGACGTAGCCCAGTATGTTGAGTCACGCTTATTTCACTCACAAATGTTGTCTTCACTCACTTATCACTCAGGCAATAGCCAGTGAGCATCCCCACTGCCAGACAAGGCTCTAACAGTAAACATGTGTCCTTGGTGGGGGGAAGAGTTGGCAAGCACAGGACTGACCAATCAAAGAAGCACTTTCAACAGAATAAGGGCTGTGAGAGGAGCTGAGAACAGAGTGCACTCTACAGGACATCTAATACAGTCTAGGAGATGGATTAAAGAAAACCAATTAAGCCTTTGAAATTTTATAATATATGTAGGAGTGAAATATATGGCAAAAAGAGCATACAGAATGGAAATGAGAAAAGGAAGTTCACTGCTGTGACGTGTCCAGTTGTGGCTGGGTCACATCTAACTCATGGTGACCCCATGTGTGTCAGAGTGGAATTGTGCAACTCATATGGTTTGTAATGGGTTATTTTTCAGATGAATATCTCCGGATCTTTCCTCCAAGGCCCCGCTCGGTGGATTGAAACCTCCAAGCTCTCAGTTAGCAGCCAAGCACATTAACTGCACCACCCAGGGGTCCCATACACAAGAAGAGGTATAATACATCTGAAGGTCTGTAATGTACTGCGGAGCTTTCAACCAACTCTACATGAGGAATGTGGTCTTTGTCCTTGGTTCCTGAGAGACACTCCTCAAATTCCACAAATGACTGGAATCTTTGTCATGCTACGAAGTGACTTGGCTGGGCCAAAAAGACTACCTAATTAGATCAGAGAGGTTAAGAGGACTCGACTCATTATGACTACACAGGGAGGCCCCAGGAAAAGCTCTGAATAGGGAAACTCCAGGGGCTTGCTGGATGGTAAAAGACAGACACGCCTATGGAGAGTAGCATATCCCAAAGGGACAGTGGAAGGTCCGCACTGGGAGACCTCTCAAATCTTATTCTAAGCGTCTCTTCATCTGCATCCTTCTTGCTATAATAAAACTGTAGTCAGAACTCTAATACTTTCCATGGAGTTCTTTAGTGATTCTAATCGATGCTCAAACCCAAGAAAGCAGTGGGACCCAGCAGGTCAGAAATGAGGTAGGGGTGGGATCTCCTGGGTTTTTGGCTGGTATCTTCAGGGAGCAGAGGGAACCCTTGAAATTTTTGGTTAATAGGTTGAAAGCAGGTAAGTTTGAGGACTGCCAAACTTCCAGGTGGTATCTGAGGTTACAGGCAGATGCAGCAGTGTGCAGGACCGTGTACTTTAACCTGTAAGGTCTGACCTAGCTCCAGTGGTGAGTGACAGAAGTGATGCCACATGGAGCTGGCATCAGCACAGAAGTGGAAGAACCCAACCGAACCAAAACCACTGCCATCAAGTTGTGTCTGACTCACAGTGACCCTAGAAGGCAGAGCAGAACTGCCCCATAGAGTTTCCAAGGAGCTCCTGGTGGATTTGAACTGCCGACCTTTTGCTTAGCCGATGTAACACTTAACCTGCTATGCCACCAGGCTTTCCAGAAGTGGAACAAAGAGGGACAGAAATGACAAAAGACTGCAACTGGTCTTTACACTACGGGTCAGAACAGTGAGAATTAATCTGGTTTTCCACATAATGTCTAATTAAAAACTACCCCCCAAAGAACACAGCAAACCCACACACTTCCTTGGACCATGAACAAAAAAGACAGAAGAAAAATTAATACCTTTGAATTGTGGTGTTGGAGAAGAATGCTGAATGTACCATGGACCACCAAAAGAACAAACAGATCTGTTCTGGAAGAAGTACAACCAGAGTGCTCCCTGGAAGCAAAGCTGGTGCGACTGCGTCTTACAGACTTTGAACATGTTGTCAGGAAAGATCAAACCCTGGAGAAGGACATCACGTTTGGTAGAGTAGAGGGTTAAGGGGAAAAAGAGGAGGACCCTCGACAAGACGGACTGACACAGCGACAACAACAATGGGCTTAAGCATAAAAACGATTGTGGACATGGCACAGATGGGGCAATCTTTCATTCTGTTGTTCACAGGGTCGCTAAGAGTTGGAACCAACTCTATGGCACCTAACAACAACACAGCTCCTGGAATTCACTCATGTATTCTCCCAAACTTTTAAGGAAGAGACAGTACCTGCACTATATAGGCTATTTTGGAAAACAGAGTAGGAAATACTTCCCAACTCTTTTTATGAGGCTAGCATTACCATGGTAACACAAACTGATGAAGATACTGCAAGAAAACTGCAAAGCTATCCCTCCAGGACAGAGACACAAAAATTCTTAGCAAAATATTAGCAAATAAATTCAACAATATGTAAAAAAAATACTATGCCATTTTGTTTTTATTAGGTGCATCCAGTTAGTTAGACTCATAGTGACACCATGTACAGGAGAGTGCAATGCTGCCCGGTCCTGTGCCATCCTCACAACTACCTACAAGTCAGAATGACTCCATGACAACAGGTTTGGTGTTTTTAATAAATCAAAACAATAATGAATTAAAAGAGCCACACAGGAGATTTCAAAGGGCAGCTAAAGTACGCAAGGGGAAGTATTACAGTGCAACGTGCAGAGACCAGGAGTCAGAAAACCAAAGGGTAAATCATGATCATCATTTCTCAAGCTGAAAAACATGAAGAGAAAATTCAGGCCTTCAGCTGCAATCGTGCAGGACTCTACAGGTAAAAACTGAGTAACACAGGAGGCATCAAAAACAGATGGAAGGAGAGCTATAAACTCGCACCTAAATTACAATTTAAAAAATGAATTTAAAAAGGAAAATAGAGTCACTGAACCAGAAGAAACTGACTGATATCCAACCATTTCAGGAGGTACCATACAACCTGGAACCACTGGCACTGAAGCAAGAAGTTCAAACTGCACTGAAGGCACTGAAAGAAAATAAAGTTCTGGCAGGTTATGAATACCAACCGACACGCTATTATCACTGCCTTGATTCTAGTCTATGAGATCGATCTTTTAAAAATGTCATTTTTAATTTCACATCATAATTGATCCAACTGAAACAAAAAGGACAACAGAACACTATGAAAAATTTTACTCCAACAAATTTGAAAACCTAGAGGAAACACAAATTTCTAGAAACACATCACCTACCAAACTAACAATATGATGTTGAAAATCTGAACACACCCATAACACGTGAAGAGATTGAAAAGGTAATTAAAAAGGAAAAAAAATGGTAGCCCTGGCTCAGATGGCTTCACTGGAGAATTCTACCCAAGTTTCAGAGAAGACTTAATACCAATACTACTAAAGGTATTTCCAAGCACAGAAAAGGAAGGAATACTCCCATGAAGGCAGCATACCCTGATGCCAAAGCCAGGCAAAGATATCACAAAAAAGAAACTACAGACCAATATCCCCCATGAATGCAGATGTAAAAATCCTCAACAAAATTCTAGCTAATAGGATTCAACTGTTTATTTAAAAAATAATTCATCATGACCAGTGGAATTCATACAAGATATACAGCAATGGTTCCCTTAAGAAAAATCCATTTAATCAATCACATAAATAAAAGAACCATATGATCTTACTGATTGATATGGAAAAGGCATACACCGAAGTCTAACATCGATTTATGATAAACACACTCAGTAAAATAGAAATAGTTGGGAAATTCGTTCACATAATAAAGAGTATTTACACAAAGCCAACAGTCACTATCATTTTAAATGAGAGACACTGAAACCATTCCCTGTGAGAAAAGGAACCATACAAGGGCACCCTTCATCATTACTCTTATTTTAACACTGTGCTGGAGGGCCTAGCCAGAGCAATAAGGCAAGAAAAAGAAAAGAAAAGAAAAAAAATAAAAGAGTACCCAAGTAAAAGTATCCTCATTCATAGACAGAATCTTACACACAGAAAATCCCAAAGAAGTCACAAGAAAACTACTAGGTTTCAGTAAAGTATCAAGATGAAAGGTGAACAACAAAAATCAGTACAGAGTCCTCTACATTAACAAAGAGAATTTCAAAAAGGAATCACCCAATCAATACCATTTACAACAGCCCTCAAGAAGATCAAGTATTTAGAAATAAACCTCACCAGACATAAAAGACCTATACAAAGAAAACTCTAAAACACTATTGCAAGAAACCAAAAAAAGACCTACATAAGTAGAAAAACATATCATGCTCACAGAGAGACAGACTTAACATTGTGAAAATGTCAATTCTACCCAAAGACACAATGCAAGCCCAATCCAAATTCCAAAGGCATTTTTAATGAGATGAAGTACCAACTTCCTAGGGAAAGGGAAAAAGCCCCACACAAGAAAAGCATTAGTGAAAAAGAACAAAGTGGGAGGCATCATACTACCTAATTTTAGAAAGTATTATACTGCCACAGTTATAGTCGGAACACCCTGGTATTGGTACAACAACAGACGCATAGGTCAATGGAACGCAACTGAGAATCCAGATGCAAATCCATCCACCTATGAGCAACTGACACTTGACAAAGACCCAAAGTCTATTAAATGAGGAAAAGGTAGTCGCTTTAATACACGGTACTGGCATAACTGGATATTCAACTGTAAAATAACAAAACAGGACCCATACCTCACACTATACACAAAAACTAACTCAAACTGGATCAAAGACCTGAATATAAAATCTAAGCCAATAAATATCATGGAAGAAAAATTAGGAACAATACCAGGAACCCTAATGCAGGAACTAAACAGTACACAAACTATAACTAACAATGTACAAACAACAGGAGAAACTAGGTAAGTGGACTTCCTAAAAATTAAACACTTGTGCTCAACAAAAGACTTTCACAAAGGAATAAAGCAATAACTTACAGACTGGGGAAAAAACATTTGGCTACAACATTATCTGATAAGGGTCTAATCTCTAAAATCTACAAGATACCCCAACATCTCAACAACAGAAAGACAAATAATCCAATTAAAAAATAGGCAAAGGATACGAACAGACACTTCATCAAAGAAGACATTCAGGTAGCTAACAGACGCATGAGGAAATGACCAGAGTTAGCCACTGGAGAAATGCAAATCTAAACTACAACGAGGTACCCTCTCACCTCAACAAAAACAACAACAACAACAAAACCAAACCCACCGCCATGAAGTTGCTTCCAAATCACAGCAAACCTACAGGACAGAATACAACTGCCCCAGTTTCAAAGGAACACCTGGTGGATTCTAACTGCTGGTCTTTTGGTTAGCACACATAGCACATAACCACTATGTCACCAGGGTTTCCACCTCAACAAGGCTAGCATTAATCCAAAAAGCACAAAATAACAAATGTTGGAGAGGTTGTGGAGACACTGGAATACTTATTCACTGCTGGTGTGAATGTAAAATGGTACAACCACGTTGGAAATTGATTTGGCGTGTCCTTAAAAAGCTAGAAATAGAAGTACCCTATGATCTAGCAATCTCACTCCTTGGAATATAGCTTTGAAAAGCAAGAGCTGCCACACAAATAGTTATACGCACAATCATGTTAACTGCAGCACTGTTCACAATAGCAAGAAGAAGGAAACAATCTAAATACCCCTACACAGACAAATGGGTAAACAAATTATGGTACATACACACAATGAAATACTATGCCACTGTAAAGAGCAATGATGAATCTACAAAACATCTCAAGACATGGATGAATCTGGAAGGCATTATGCTGAGTAAAACTGGTCAGTCATAGGAGGACAAAAATTGTATGAGACCACTATATTAAGAACTCAAGAAAAGGTTTAAACACAGAAAAAAGCATTTATGGATGGCTACAAGGGTGGGGAGAGAGAGAAAAGGGAAATCACTAATTAGACAGTAGACAAGGATCAACTCTGACAAAAGGAAAGACAATACACACAATTCAGGGGGAGTCAGAACAACTGGATTAAAGCAACAGCTAATAAGTTTCCTGGACACATCCAAACACTGAGGGATAGAGTGGCTAGGGCTGCGACCTACGTACTATAGTTTAGGGGGAACATTAATGTCAACTGGCATGACAAAGTTTATTAAGAAAACGTTCCACATCCCACTCCAGAGAGGGGTATCTGGGTCTTAAAAGCGTGTGAGAGGACATCTAAAAAAAAAAACCAAACCACTGCTGTCGCATCCTCTCTGACTTACAGCGACCCTGTAGACAGAGTAGAACTGCTCCACAGAGTATCCAAAGAGCGCCTGGTGGACATTTAAGATACATCAATTGATCCCATTCTACTTGGAGCAAAGGAGAATGAAGAACACCAAAGATACAACGGAAATATCAGCCCAAAGAACTAAAGGACCACGTGCATTAGGGACACCACCAGCCCAAGAGCACAAGAATTAGATGATTCCCAGCTACCACCCATGACTGCCCTGACAGGGAACACTCGACAAGTCCCACACAAAGCAAGGCAAAACTATAGAACAGAACTCAAAGTGACATAAAAAGACTAGACTTAACGGTCTGTCAGAGACTAGAGGAACCCCTGAAACCACAGCCCCTACACTCTCTTTACCCTAAAACTGAAAACACTCCGAAAGCCCACTCTTCAGACATAGACAAGACTATAAAACAAAAAGTAACACATGTGAGGAATACGTTTCTTCGTTCAATCAGATATACAAGACCGAATGGACAGCTCCTGTCCAAAAGCAGGATAAGAAGCCAGGAAAGACAGGAACTGATCAAATGGACACAGGGAACCCAGGGTAGAAAGGGGGAGTGTGCAGTCACATTGTGGCAATTGCAATAACTTGAGCTTATCATAAACGTGTATCTAAAATACAAACTTTAAAAAACAGTGTTTGTGACCCACATCACTTTTTTTTTCCCCAACCTAACTTTGTCTACACCAGTCGGTGGTTTTTCCAAAATCCAATTTGTCTAGACTTTTAGACATAAATTCAAAAAAGTAGCCAGATGCCAATATTCCTTTTCTCACCCACACTGGACTATAATTTCCTCTTACCAGGAACTTATCACCACTGATGATCTGTGATATCACCGAGATGCTCTGAACCACCCCTGCCTTCTAGCAGTGGCTGGTCTGCTTCCCTCCTCAGCAAAGGCCCACACATTGCTGAAAGTCACCCACACGTGACCAGAGCACACTGTGATCCACAAAACAGATCCTTGGATCCTTGGGAAGCTAATTTGCTCGACTCAAAGAAAAACTAGTCTTTCTCCCAAGACTTCAACCCTGGTCATCAACTCTCTAGGCCAAGTGGACAGAAACAATGACAGCAAATACAACCTAGTACCCCAAAATCCACTGCAGTGGAGTGGATTCGAACCCACGGCAGCATTATATAACAGAGCAAGACTGCCCCACAGGTTTCCCAAGGCTGTCACCTTTACAGAAGCAGACCGCCACATCTGTCTCCCACGGCTAGTAGGTTCCAACCACTGATCTTTCATTCAGACGCTAACTGTTTAACCACTGCCCACCATGGCTCCTACAATTCAGTACAGACCCAATACAAATACTGAAAAACTTCAAGTTCTGTGACTCGGTTGTTCCGTTAGATCAGTGTTTACATAGAAAAGGCAGTCCTACCTAACAAATACTTTTATTTTCATAAGCCCTAATATACTAACTAAAATGTTATGCCTAACAATTTGTATTTCATACTATGGTACCATGTACATACACGAAAATTGTCAGGGGCATAAGGAGTTTATCAGAATTGTAACATTTCACATATTCATAAAAGGAATTCACCTAGTTTTAAAACGTGGGATTCAGAGTTAAATTTCATGGAAGATATATTCTTTTCGATGAAGCTTACTTTAGTAGACTTTAGTTATTATTTTCATAAAATGAGTCATATTGTATTTTCTGAGACAGGATCAGAAAAATTCGTTCTTACAAATAACCAAATCTTGACTGAAACAAGAGGATATTGTAAAATGTTACAATCACTTAAAAAATCTTTTTCGTTTATTGTATATACCATACATAATAGTATACACAATATTAAACACGACATCGGTTTGTACTAAACATATTATTTTATAACACATATTACCTATTAGTTTATACTCATTACATTAGTACCGTATTAGTTTACTGTACTTACCAGAAAACTTGATTTCAGTAGAGTTAAACATAGTTTTCCTAAATATCAATGGTCCTGTTTTCTAAAATGAAAAACAAAGAAATACAGGAAGAGCTTATTATAATATTTCTTCTACTGTTTAAAAGTACACACCGCTTTACAAAATCTATCAGTCTAATACTATTCAAATTATGATGCTCTTTCCTATGACCAGAGTAATCCTTTTTTACAAATGTAAACCTCATCTATCACCCACTTGTTTGCCTACTCTCTGCAGGTGCAGAGCCAGGTGACCTCCTCCAGGGACAGATACATGAAGGGCTGCTGCCCACCCGAACTGTGCTGCTCAGACTTGACAGTCAATGCATTTGCACACTGCTCTCTTAGGAGCAATAGGAAATGCTCTTTTGATAAAATGACTCTCTCCCTCTGGTAACTGTTACAGTTTACTACTGTACTTAAAATAAGACCAAAATTGTTCCTATAGCCTAAAGAGTCTTGAATACTCAAGACCTACACATACCTCTCTAGCAATTTTCTTCTAGTTTCTCAGGAAAGATGTGGCAGTCAGTTTCCACACAGATTTACAACAGTGGAAATACTATGAGGCAGTTCTACCCTGTCCTATAGGGTTGCCATCAGTCAGAATCAATGCAATGCTAGGGGGTTATTTCCTGGGTTTTTCCTAACTACTTAAGTGGTTGTCTCTGTTATCTAGTGCTGCTGTAACAGAAATATCACAAGTTGATGGCTTTAACAAGCAGAAATTTATTCTCTCACAGCTTAGAAGGCTAGAAGTTCAAATTCAGGGCACCACCTCTAGGGAAAGTTCTTTGTTGGCTCTGGGGGAACATCTTTGTTTTCTTTCAACATCTGTAACTCCACCACGGTTCCCTGGAGATCTCAGTGTGTCTTGGCATCAGTCTTTCCCTACCTCTTCTTTCTTGGTGGTAGTGAAGTCCTCCCACCCCTGCTCATTTTTCTCTTTTAAGATAAAAGGTGTAACTCAAGGAAGAATGCATGTGGCCTGAAAAACAGTGTAATAAGTTATACCCTCTTGTAAGGCTGTGACTCAAGACACCTCCTCCTCAGCTGATCCTGCCTCATTAACATACAGCGTTCAGGGTTTATAACACATGGCAGAATGGCTTGGCTGGCAGAATGGAGAATAATTATATCCTATCATAAAACGGAGAATGACTACACAATACTGAGAATCACAGACTAGCCACATTGACATCTATTTTGGGAGGACATAACAGTTGTCAAGATGAAAAATTACTTTAAAATTCTTTCCTCTTAGATTAGTCCAAAAGACTAATGGGCCACAATTATCACAACCTCTACGAGGCTGAGCCAAGAAAAACTAGCCCAGTTACCACCACTGGGTGCTCTGGCAGGGGTCCAGATACAAGAGAAACACTGAGAGGAGGGTCCTTGGATACCCTTTCAACTCAGTACCGAAGTCATTTCTGAAGTTCACCCTTCAGCCAGACTGGGCAGGTCTAGAAGGCCAACAGAAGGACCAGCGGGAAATGTGCTTCCTAGCTCAGTCACAAGACTAATGGCACACCACTCCAAAAACAAAGATGAGATGGCAGGAAGGGACAAGAAAACTGGACAAATGGAAACAAGGAACCCAGGGTAGAGAAGTGGAGTGTGGACACATTGTGGGGTTGTTAACCAATGTCACAAAACAATTAGTGTATTAACTGTTTAATGAGAAACTAACTTGCTCTATAAGCCAAGTGCCGTCGAGTCGGATCCAACTCATGGCGACCCTAGGGGCCGGGGTAGAACTGACTCCCAGAGTTTCAAAGCACACTTAAAAAAAAAATTTTTTTCCTATCACTTTTCCTTCACTGAGTTGATTCCTTCCTACCCTTCAAAGCCCTGCTCAAAATTCCCTTTCTGGCAAGGGTCTAGGGACCATGGTTTCAGGGGTCATGTAGGTCAAGTGGCATAACAAAGTTTACTGAGAAAATGTTCCACATCTGACTTTTTCGTGAGTGGCATGGAGAGTCTTAATAATTACAAGCTAGCAGCAGCCATCTAAGAAGCCTCAACATGTCCCAACCTACCTGGAGCAAAGGAGAAGAACACCAATGACGTACGGAAAATACGAGCCCAAGAAACAGAAAGGGCCACATAAATCAGGGACTCCATCAGCATGAGACAAGAACTAGATGGCGGCCAGCAACTACCAACGGCGGCCCTGAAAGAGAGCTCAACAAAGAGTCTCTGATGGAGCGGGAGAAAAGCAGGGTTGCAGAACTCACACTTTCTACTAGAAGACCAGACTTAATGGTAGGACAGACTGGATCATTCCTAGAAGACATGACCTCTGGACTCTCTGTTAGCCCAGAACTGAAACCATTCCTAAAGCCAACTCTTCAGACAAAGACTGGACTGGACTCTTACGATATAAAATGATACTAATGAAGAGTGTGATTCTTGGTTTACATAGACACACGAGATTAACCTGGAGCTCCTGTCCAGAGGCGAGATGAGAAGGCAGAGGGGGACAAGAGTTGGCTGAATAGACACAGGAAACACAGGGTGGAGTGTGCTGTCACAGTGTGGGAAGATCAACTAGGGTCATGTAACAATGAGTATGTATGTTGTTGTATGAAGAACGAACTTGAACTGTAAACTTTCACTTAAAACACGATTTTAAAAAAAGTCTCTTCCTCAGGAAGTCTGTGGTGGCCCAGGCCAGGCCAGGCTCTCCCTTATATGGCCTCTGATACCCATTTTTCACAAACTTGACCACAGGTGAAATCACATAATTGATACAAAGTTATTTAACGCCTCCCCTCTCCAAGAATAAAAATCCTGTGAGAAGGGACTGTATTACACAAAGGAGTGTGATCAGAACTGAAAGAAAAACAGCTAAGACATGTCAGTCTTGCTTGGTAACCCTCTTACCCTCCCCTGAAGAGTTTTAACAGTAACAATAAAATTCCCCACCCAGATCCCTCCTCTGAGCTGCAGATCCACATACCCAAATTCCTAATGGACGTGTCTGCTAGGATATCCCACACAAGACACTAACCTGCTCCAAATCATACACATTCCTCTGCTTCTCGTCATCCCTTCCTACACAGTCGGCTTCAGTTGAAGGTGGTATTAATCCAGTCGCTATTATTCCTTTCAATCCCTGACCTTCACCACCCAACATTCCTTTACCTCACAAATGCTTTCCACATTTTGTTTTCCTCTCTGTCCCTTCCACCACTGCCCCAATTCAGAATTCAAGACTTCCTGCCTAGACTTCTGCAATAGCTTAACTGGTATCTCTGCCTCCCCAGATCTAAACTAATAACCAATCCTTAGGTAGCAGTCACAGCGATTATTAGCATTGATGTCTAAAACTCTTAAATGGCTCTCCCACACTCATACCCAAAAGCAGTTATGGGTGGACTAGGAGCCCAATCAAATGTACAAAAGGATTTATATGGCCCACAACAGCCAAGCCAAGCACAAGCCTTCTTAAAAAACTCTTAATTAGTTGACCACATTTAAAATTTGTATTCTGGTGACCCGAGTCCCCTTCTAATAGCACCCCCTACCACCTCTGCTTCATTCAGCAGAAACACCAGGAGCTGCCTGAGAGTTTCCTCACCAAGGTAACACCTTCTCAACTTTTAAGACCAGGGCATGCACCCTCTTCAGAAAGCAGGGTTACGTGACTCCCGTGTATGTTCTAGTAATATCCCAAGCATGTAGTAATATCCCAAGCCACCACACATGAGATGATTTTCTGCTCAGAAACCTGTGCTCCCTACTATCATGTGAGAGTCCTGAGAGAAAAGACGTGTGTTCCTTTTTGCAATACTAATGACTAGTCGAGGACACAGCACAGAGTAAACAGTCTGCCTCACTTTAGTATAAAAAGCACCATTCCTTGACAGACATTTCCCTTCACACTCTGAAGGACAAGTTTTAAGAACTTGGTGGAGAAAAATGAGGCCACTCTTTGTAATTGCAACCAAATCCACTGCTGTCAAGTCGATTCTAACTCACAGAGACCCTACAGGACAGAGCAGAACTGTCCCATAGAGTTTCCAAGGAGCACCTGGTGGATCTGAACTGCCAACCTTTGGTGAGCAAACACAGCACTCAAACACTGTGACGCCACTTTATTTCCTCAAGCAGAGAAAACAAAGGAAACAGAGGCTAAAACTACTTCCTATGACACAAAGGTACACAGTGGAACAAAATGTGGGTTTCTTCCAGAATCTTTCAGGCATAATGCAGTTATTTCTTCCAGGAAGTCTTCTGTTTCATGGTTAGTCTATTTTGTGTACCATTGGTGAATCTGACAAGTATGGAGCAAAATCCGGTGAACCACACACAGTTTCCATCTTTTTCTCTAGTGAATGAGCAAGATTATAAAGTATGTCAGACGACAGAGGGAATAAGTCAGCTGTAAGAGTCAAGAAAGCCTTTATGAACTGTTAGAAGTCTGAGTCACACAGGAGTATGTCAGGCCAACTAAAGAGTATGCGGGACCCAAGGAACAAACTTCTCTTCCTCATTGGCAGGAAGTAAAGTCAGTCTTCCCCCATTCTTTGGATTCACACCATCTGAAGTACACTTGGCAGACTCTCATAGACATGCTCAAGTGGTGTTATCAATCTGCACATAACTGACTTATTCCTTCTAGCATCTGGAATAGTTTATAATCTTACTCATTCACTACAGAAAATGGAAACTCTGAGTGTGGTTCACTGGATTTTGCTTTATACTAATCAGATAAATTCAGTAATGAAGCTATGCAGGCTATAATTACTAGTGTACAAAACAGACTAACCACAAAACAGAAGGCTTCCTCCAAGAGAGGACTGCACTATGCCTGTGAGATTCTGAAAGCAAGCCATGTTTTGTCCCTCTGTATACCTTCTGTGTTGTAGGAAGGAGTTGTAGCTTTCTTTTTCTGCTGGAGAAAATGAAAAGAGGTTTCACCTTTTGTACTTGAGCTTGCACATAGAAAACAAGTCATCCCAAACACAGAGGTAAGTTTTACCACCCAAGAAAAACCTAAGATAAATGCCTCTCCCCCAGCCTCCTGACTCTCTCTAGCTAAAAACAAAAAACCAAACCCACAGCTGTCAAGTCAGGTCCGACTCATAGTGACCCTAGAGATCAGAGTAGAACTGCCCCATAATTTTCAAGGAGCACCTGGAGGATCTGAACTGCCGACCTGCAGAGGTAGCACTTAACCCACTAGCCACCATGGTCTCCTCTCTAGCTAGACTTTCCATAATTCCATCCCTGCATTCCTCCCACTTCTCATCTCTTGAATGCCAGGTTCTCAAATGGCCTGCCCTGAAAAATAAGCACTTCCCTCAACTCAGCCCTCCGGACTCACCTTTCAAATGCTCCTTAAATCATCCCACCTCCACACACACAGTCGTCAACTCTGATAAATTGTGGTGGAAAATCTGGGAACCCCAAAAGAGGGGCTAAAGGCACAGGTTAACTATGCCGTGTTCCTTCTTTATGAAAAAAAAAAAAGAACTGGCCTCGGGGCTCCGTAAGTTTACAACGAAATTGAAGTACCCCAATTTCTCCTTGTGGCCTCCCAGACGCGCTGCCTCGGGAATGCGAAAGGGGTCGAAACCCAAAGATGCCACTAGGACTGCTGAGGCATTCGGGTCTCAGGTCTGAATCAACGAGGCCCTGACACAGGGCAGAGCGAGAGGCCAGTGCTTTGGAAAAACTAATCCCCCCGCCACCCCGCCCCCGCCCCGAACAAAGACAGCGCCTAGATAGGAGAACCGTCCCGTGCACAAAAAACCGATCTTTAACAGAGAAAAGCCTGGAAGCGTAAGAGGAGATCCAGAACTGGATCGGACAAACGAGCCTGGAGCCAGGGTCATGGGAACGAACCCGTGGAACCCACATAACGCCCCGAGAACCCGAAGGGCCTGAGATGCGCCCTGCTTGGGTTTCGACACCCACTTACGTCATTGACCGTCTGTGACCACAGCCCGAGCTCGGGGACAGCGTCCACAGCCACTGGGGCCCAGCACAGTAGGCACACCGCGACATGCAATAGCTGCACCCCGGCGGGAAGACCCGGCCGCCGGCAGGAAGGGTGCGAGCTTCCAACGCAACAGGCGGCGGACATCTTGACGCAGAAGCCGCACCCCGCGACCCGCGACTCCGGCCACGCCCAGAGCCCCGCACCTAGGGGAGCTCCGCCCCCGAGAGGCGCTAGGGGTCGGGGGGTGGGACTTCTCCTGAGGGGGCGGGTCTAGATGTGGAGGAGGGGCTTGGGCCTGGGATTGGAGGAGGGACTCAGGCCTGGAGTTGGAGGAGGGGCTTAGGCCTAGGATTGAAGGAGGGGCTTGGGCCTGGGGTTGGAGGAGGGGCTTGGGCCTGGGATTGGAGGAGGGGCTTGGGCCTGGGCAAGTGAGCCCTGGAAATCGAGCCTTAGGCTGTAGGTGGATTCAGGACGCGGAGGCGGGGCCCTATCGTGGAGGAGATTACAGGATCAGGGCATGGAGGCCGGGAACTGACCTAGGAAGAGGGGCAGAATCGGGGTGGAGACACCGGCACACCAAAGCAGAAGTCACGAGTCCCTGATGTTGCAGGGCTGTGGCTGCAGCTTTGATGAGGGACGTGTGAACTGAAGTTCTACTTCCAGTGTCATCCCGTGTACTGCCAAGTTGCTGGCTTATCACCCTCGTGAGAAGTGGTGCCATATCAGAGACTCATTGTTGGTCTTTGGGAAGTGGCTATAGCCAAGTCAGTGTTGCTCAGTGAAAAGACCATTTTGCTAATCCCATGCATAACCTCCATCCCTGCCACCCTTGTCACTTTGTTCATGAGCCCATTGTCTGTTGACAGGAGTGGCTGGGGAAAGAGGACGGCTGCTGTCCACAGAATGCATCATTCTATCCACTTGACTATTAAAAATCCTCCTCTGCTCACCCTTTGATGAGCGTTTACATGAGATATAAATATCATCACTTCTTCGACCCATTCAGAGAGGTCTTCACACATACTTTTTCCCATGCCTTTTTGTTTTCAATTTTTATATCACGTTCCTTCCAACTCTCTGACCATGTATCCAAATTATTGGCCACAGCCCCTGAATCAATACACAGTCACACATCTGGCCATTTCTCCTCCCAAGCAAAGTGAACAACCAGGTGTGCTGCACGAAGTTTTATTCATTAGGAGGATTTCCCTTTTACCACTGTCCTTCAGGGAGTTCCCAGAAAGGGGTTGTAGTGCTGGTGCTGTCCGTTTTTGAGTGGTGCCTGCATAATACACAGAGCCATCTGTAGATGAGGTACAAGTTCTCTTCTCCTCAGTCATCTGATCATGAGGGACTTCCCCATCAGGCCACAGGTACTGTTTTAGTCAGCAAGTGGTGCTCTAACAGAAATACCACAAAGCAGATGGCTTTAACAAAGGAAGGTTTATTCTTACATAGTCAAGCAGGTTAGAAGTCCAAATTCAGGATGTCTGCTCCAGTGGAAGGCTTTTCCCCTTGCCAGCTCTGGAGGAAAGTCCTTGTGTTGCATCAGTCTTTGTTCAGGGATCACGTTGGTGCAGGAACCTCAGGTCTGAAGGACACGTCTTCTCCCTGTGCTGCTTTCTTGATGGCATGAGGTTCCCAAATCTCTCTGCCAGAATTTTCCCTTTATGGCTCAAGAGACTGCCTCAAGACACAAAGCAAACTTATTGAATCTTGCTCTACCAACACAACTGCTGCCCATCCACCCTTATTAACATCCTAGAGGCAGCAATTCCAACATGGAGGAACACCACACAATACCAGGAATTATGGAACAGCCAAACTGTTACAGATTTCTTAGACAATACATTCAATCTATGACAGGTACAAACTGGGAAAGGCAGGTAGTGTGACAGGACTTTCTCATGCAATTTACTTGTGCCTTCAGGTCCTGCTCAAGCCCAATCCCAGATATACTACTTCCATTTAATTATGGAATGCTGCTGTGTGCATCTCACTTTACGTCACTGTGGGTCAGACAATATCCGGTTTATTATGGAAAGCTTAGTCTGCATGGTGACTTGGTGGCCCATGGTTAAGGGTTCGGTCTCTACAAGGCCCAGTAACAAACTAAAAGCAGTTTCACAAAAGAAGAGCAGGTACCAGCACAGGATGCTCCAAAACCTAGGGATCTGCACTGTGATTGACCAAGAACAGACTGCAATAAACTGAATCAAGAACCATATCTTACACCTTATACAAGAACCAACTCCAACTAGATAAAAGACCTAAATATCAAACCTAAAACGATAAAGCTCATCCAAGAAAAGGTAGGAAAAACAATGAAAGTTTTAATACACAATAAGGACAGACTCCAAAATCTGTCAAAGAAACCACAATCAACAGAAAATAGATAAATGGTAACTATTAAGAATCAAACACTTTTGCTCATCCAAATACTTCATTAACAGAATTAAAAGAACACCCACAGAATGGGAAAAAATATTTGACAACTCTATGTCAGACTGATACCTGATCTCCATAATCTATAAGATACTACAAAATATCAATGAAAAGAAGATAAATCATCCAATTAAGCAATGGGCAAAGGAGATGGACAGACATTTCACTAAAGAGGAGATCCAGGCAGCCAAAAAACACATGCGGACATGTTCACGATCTTTAGTTATTAAAGAAATTCAAATCAAGATGACAATGAGATACCATATCACCCCAACAAGATTGGCCATGATCCAGAAAACACAAAACAACAAATGCTGGAGAGGCTGTGGAGAAAGTGGAACCCTCCTACACTGTTCGGGGTGTTGCAAAATGGTCCAGCCTCTTTGGAAAGCAATCTGGTGCTTTTAAAAAAATGGATATTGATATACCATTTGACCCAGTAATTCCACTACTTGGAATATATCCTACAGAATCAAGGCCTTTCACACCAACGGACACATGCACCCAGAATGTTTATCGCAGCACAGTCCACGATAGCAAAAAGATGGAATCAATCCAGATGCCTAACAACAGAAGAATGGATAGGTAAACTATGGTAGATATACTCAATGGAGCACTACGCAATGATAAAGAATAACGATGACTCCAGGAAACACCTCCTAACCTGGTTTCAACTGGAAGACATTATGTTGAGTGAAAGTGGTCAGCGACAAAAGCACAAATATTGTATGAGACCTCTACGATAAGATCTCAAAAACAGACTTGTGTATAGAAGAAAAGACTCTTTGACAGCTGCAAGGAAGGGGAGGGAGGAGGGTTTAGATTAGATAGTTGCTAGAAATCTGGTTGGGAGAAATCGGTGATACCACACATTAGAAACAAGAACAACATTAAGTGGACTTCAGCATAACTTGAGTACTCCTTCCATCTTAACCCAATAATGCAAGGATAGAGTAGCTGGGGCAGGGGTCAGGGGACCATGCTTTTAGGCGAAATCGAGGCCAATTGGCACAACTAGCGTTTTGCTAAGAGCGCTCTCTCTGCACCCCACATTGGTAAGTGGCGTCTGGGGTCTTAAAAGCTGCTAAGCTGCCATCTGAGGACACAGCAAATGGTCCCAACTCAGCAGGAACGGATGCTCACTGAGAACCAAAATGACATGCAGTAAAGACAACCTAGAAGACAGAGAGACCCACAAGAGTGGGTGCCTTCATCGACTTTGGACCAGAAGAACCAGATGGTGCCCGGCCACCACCAGTGATAGCCACGATGGAGCTGACTAGATTGAGCCTCACTAGCAACACAAGAATAAAAAGGGGTACATCCTGAGATCTCCACTAAAAGACCTCAATTGATGGTCCAGCGGTTTTGGGGTTCCCCTGAGAGCATGGCCCCCAGTCCTGATGCTGCCCTTACCCATAAATTATAACGAAGGTCCACTCTTTGGACAGGAATGGATTGGACTTGGCAATGCAGTGACCATATATTGGTTGCACTTTATAGTTCTATACATCTATAGGATATCATCCTGCTGACCTCTGGCTGGAGGAAGGAGAGTGGGTGGAGAGGAGCGGAAAGGAGACTGTTGGGAGGATGAGACATGTATGAAGCAGAGAGAAATAGTGTGCTGTCACCGGACAGGGAGAGCAGTGGAAGCTGCATATAGGTGGACATGTAAATTTATACGGGAATGTACATTTTCACTCAGTCATGTTAAATAAAAATAAAAAAAGTATTTCAACCTCAAAAAAAAAAAAAAAGAAGAAGCGAGCACTAGTTGAGTTAACACAGAGAGGCCTAGGCTGACCTGGGCAAGAGGGCATTGGAGCAGAAATTTGCACATTCTGACAAATGAATGGGAGGACAAAGGGTGGACAGTGCGTGAGGACAGCCCTTCGGAAGAGGTTTGCCTGTGGTGGAGAGGTAGGGAGACAGACTGGTTCTGGAAGAGTCTGGTTTGTGTATAGAGCCACGTTTCTCATAGTCCTGGAAACAGACACTTCTGGAGTATTTTCTCTTCAAACTCCCTCAGCATTTATTGTACATTTATTACATGCCAGGTACTATGCTAGTTCATGCTATCCCTGCTGTCCATAACAAACCTACGAAATACATATCATAACACCCAGTTTATAGATTAGGACCTCCTGCTGTCACGGTGGTTAAGTGCTCAGCTGCTACCCAGAGGTCAGCAGTTTGAATCCACCAACCACTTCACAGCAGAAAGAAGTGGCAGTCTGCTTCCATAAAGACTTACAGACTTGGAAACTCCATGGGGCAGTTCTACTCTGTCCTATAGGCTCACTGTGAGTTGGAATTAACTCTACAACAATGGTTATTATTATTATTATTAAAGTTATTTGTCCAAAGTCACACAGCTACTAGGTGTTAGAACTAGAATTCTTAATACAAATCTGTTGCCTCCAGTGTTCTTTTCGTTTCACACTCTATTTCATGCTGCATTTAATAAGGAGATGATAAGAAAAATTCAGCCCAGTGCACAGTACAGTTAATTGAGGCAGAGCGGTAATTTGGAGCCGCAAAAGAGTATGAGCATGGGTAGATCCTGTTATGTACACCCAGATGCCCTCCAGCAATGAACAGCCTGCTCACTCAATCTCTAGGGTTGTTGACATCCTGTAACAGATTACACCTCAAGTGACCTGGTTCAGGTTCAGGTTCGTGAGATTGGGCTAATAAGTCTGGTCTCTTGACAGGTGGCAAACGGGGATCCCCCTCCTCCGAGGCATGAGGTCGTAACCTTTTTTGGTGGCAAATGACAGAAAAGGTTCATAAAGCGAATGTACGTACTGGCAAGTGAATGGATCAGTCTCCACCAGTGCAAAAAGACCCTGTATAGATTCTTCGGGGTCCCTTTTACATTGGTAGAAACCCTGGTAGCATACTGGTTAAGTGCTACAGCTGCTAATCGAAAGGTTGGCAGTTCCAGCCACCAAGTGCTCCTTGGAAACTCTGTGGGGAAGTTCTACTGTGAACTACAGGGTTGCTATGAGTTGGCTTGACTTCACAGCAGTGGGTTTTACATTGGTAAGGAGGAGGGTGGTGACGTTGTTCCTGGCTCTGGTGGTGACAGTGCTTCTGGTTCAAGTTTTGGGGCATACATCAGCAACTACATGGTGGATCCCCTCCCAGAGAGTATGATAATGGTACGGAGGTGGAACGGAAATAAGTGCTAGGCCATTTCTAGGTCGTTCTTCTGAGGTATTGAGCACAGTGTGGCTATGTCACAACTGATAGGATGAATTGTTACATCTGCCTCTCAACTAGGAAGAACTGTTACATCTGCCACTACCCTTCTCAAGCGTTGGTACTATGTGGAAGTGATAAGGTTCCCTACCTAATCTTGTCAGATGTGCTGTTAGCAGAAAACTTTCAGCTGGCCACATCATATGGGGGCTCCATCAGCTAAAGAAAGCCTCCTGCTCTGTGCAGATTGCCCACATCTAGTAAATACTTGACATGAAGTATCAAGTATGACTTTCTCTCTGCTAAACGACACAACTGTAAAGAGTCATCCACCTTCAGAATTCCCTAGAGGGTTAGTTAAGGCTGTCCCTGATTCTGCACAGAAGCTTGCTTTCTTCTTCTGCCTAATCCTGTCCCTTCTCATGCCTTCCACATGTGTTGGTCCCAAGACCCAAACACATTGCTGTTGAGTCAGTCGACTCATAGCAACCCTACAGGGCAGAGTAGAACTGCCCCATGGAGTTTCCAAAGAGTCCCTGGTGGATGTGAACAGCCAAACTTTTCATTAGTGGCTGTAGCACTTAACCATTATGCCACCAGGATTTCCTGATCCCGAGAGTACTCCCTAATAAACCTCCTACAGGCAAATCTCTATCCCAGTCGACTTCCTTCAGAACCCAATCTGCAGCATTTGGTTTCAGAAGTCCAAGAAAGCAGATGCTCAGATACATAGCACTTGGCCATTAATTTGGTAAATGAATTCTTTTCCATTCCTGTACAAAAGAAGATCAGAAACAGTTCAAACATTTTCATTACAGGAAAGGTTATACCACCTTTCCTATAAACCCACTGCCCTTAAATCGATTCCAACTCAGAGTGACCCTATAGACGGAGTAGAACTGCCTCATTGCGTTTCTGAGGAGTGCCTGGCTGATTTGAACTAACGACCTTCTGGTTAGCAGCCACAGCACTTAACCACTAGGCCACTAGGGTTTCCAAATCTTTCCTATATTCTTGTTAAAATATGGTTGGTTCACAGACTCTCAAGCTCTGCACAGCCCCCATGGGCCAGCTCCCTCAGTGCAGTATTTTTAACTTTTGTTTATCTTTCCTATTCTTTTCCTTCTCCCTCCCACATGGGTGCTGCGCTGCCACTGCCCCTTCCTGCCATGTCACTTAGTGAGACCTCAGCTCACCACCACTCCAGTGTCATCCCACCTCGAACAGCCTGCCACTGTCCTTTTTGTTGCTGTTTTTATTTCTACTACTACTGTGATTTATTTATTTTTGTTTCTTCCCTCTCTTTCCCATCTTCCATTTCTTCTGCTTATCTAACCCCATGTGCCAGCAACACTACTTCTTGACAGACTTGAGTGTTGCTCACAACAGCAAAAAGATGGAAACAGTTAGGTACCTACAAACAGCTGACTGTATAAACAAACTATGGTGCACACAATAGAATGCTGTGCAAGACTAAAAAAACACTGATGAATCTGTGAAGCATCTCACCACATGCACGAATCTGGAGGGCATCATGCTGAGTGAAATAAGACAATTACAAAGGGCAAATATTGCGTGAGGGCATTGCTACAAAAACTCATGAAAAGGTTTACACACACAAAGAAGTGACACTCTTTGATTGTTATGAAGGAAAAGAGAGGTGGGAAGGATAAACACTAACTAGACAATAGTGAAGTAGTATCTTTGGGGAAGGTTGAGACAGTATGCGTTGCTGGGGAATGCAAGGTCATGGAAGCTCCATAGACACATCTAAACTTTCTGAGGGACCAAAACACTGGTCTTGGTGCTGAGGGGACTAAGGTTTTGGGGAATATCCCCCTCAATTGGCATAACAGTTCATAAAGAAAATGTTCTACATTCTTCTTTGAGTAGTGCCTAGGTCCTCAAAGCCTGTGAGTGGCCACTTAAGGTATTCCATTTGTCTCACCCTATCTGAAGTGAGGGAGAAAGAAGAAAATCAAATACAAAAAGGAAAGATTAGTCTGAAGAGGAAGTAGTGGCCCGTGGGTACCGCAGCCTCCACCAGACTGAGTCCAGCACAACTAGACGAGTGCCGGCTACCACCACCACCCGCTCTGACAGGGGTCACAATAGATAGTTTCAGACAGAGCTGGACAAAACTGTGGAACAATATTCTGTCACACAAAAAGACCAGACTTACTGGCTGGGAAAAGACTGGAGAAACTCTGAGAGGGTGGCTCCTGGACACACTTTCAGCTCAGTATGAATTCCCACCTGAGGTTCACCCTTCAACCAAAGATTAGACAGGCCCATAAAACAAAACAAGACTAAATAAGCACACCAGTCAGGGGTAGGAATGAGAAGGCAGAAGGGGACAGGAAAGGTGGTAACAGGGAACCCAAAGTCAAAAAGAAGGGAGTGTTGACATGTTGTAGGGTTGGCAGTTAATGTCACAAAACAATGTATATTAAATGCTGAATGAGAAACTAGTGTGCCCTGTAAACTTAATCTAAAACACAATTAAAAATTAAAATAACCAAAAATATAGTTAGTCTAAAGATAACTGCATTGGATGGACACTACACAGAATTTCGCACTGATGGCATCTTGGTAAACACACTGGATAAGCAAGACGGGGCTAGTACAGAATTTCTCACCCTTAACATTACTTTCAGTTTAGACCAGGGAATTCTTTGTTGCAACCACCTATCTTTCACTTTGTCAAGCTGTTGTGGCTTGTGCGCTTTTGTCATGCTGAAAGCTACATCACTGATATTTCCAGCAGACCATCCAGTCTAAGGCAGACTAGGAAGAAAGGCCTTGAAATCTACTTCTGAAACTTTAGCCAACGAAAACCCTGTGGATGACAACAGAATATTGACCAGTATCATGCTGGAAGATGGGCCCCCTGGGTTGAAATGTACTCAGATTGTAACTGGGGAAGAGCTTTTAACCATTGTACCACAAAGTCTCCTTCAAGAAAGATCAGTAGTTGAAAAATACGGCCTTGATACAAATGATGCTGGAGATAACACGACAGAGTTTTGCAAGATCGACAACTTATGCATCAGAAATACTTCTTTCCCGCCTCCAACACGGTCAATAACTATGTTCTTGGACCTCACCGAATGGGCACAAATCAAACTGACTACATCAGCAGAAAGAGATGGAAACCCAGGTGGCATGGTGGTTAAGTGCTACAGCTGCTTATCAGAAGACTGGCAGTTCAAATCTACTAGACGCTTCTTGGAAACTCTATGGAACAATTCTACTCTGTCTTCAGGGTTGTTAGGAGTTGGAATCGACTCACTGGCACTGGGTTTGGGGTTTTGGGTGGAAAGATGATAGAAAAGTTCGATATCATCAATCAACACAAAACCAGGGGACAGCTACAGAACACACCATCAACTGCTCAAGTCCAAGTTTGAGACGAAGCTGAAGAAACTGAAAGCAAGTCCGCAAGAGCCAAAGTGTGACCTCAAATACATCCTACCCCAATTTAGAGACCATCTGAAGAACAGATATGATGCATTGAACATTAACAACTAAACACCAGAAGAATTGTGAGAAGGTATGAAGGACATCATACTGGAAAAAGCAAAAGATCACTAAAAAGACATGAGGGAAGGGGAAGACCAAAAGTGATATCAAAAGAGACTCTGAGATTTGCTCAAGCTAGCGGAGAAGATAATGGAGTGAAATGTTTGAGCAGAATATTTCCAAGGACAGCTCTATAAGACAAGGTAAAGTATATGATGGAATGTGCAAAGATCTGGAATTAGCAAACTGAAAGGGAGGGGCAAACTGGCATCCCTGAAGCTGCAAGAACTGAAGAGAAAACTCAAGTGTGGAGTGCAACACCGAAGGATTCCATAGGGAAGAACTAATTGTCACAGCATCAAGAGAAGATACAAGGAATATAGAGAATCCCTGTACCAAAAAGAATTGGTTGATATTCAACTATACCGGGAAGTGGCATATGATCAACAACCACTGGCACTGAAGGAAGAAGTTTAAGCTGCTCTAAGAGGCACTGCCTGAAAACAAGAACCCAGGAATTGATAGAATACCAGTTGAGGTGCTTCACCTAACAGGTGCGATGCTAGAAACGTTCACTCATCTATGGCTTACCTTGTCCTACCTTGCTTACCAGCTCATCTGTAGTGAATTTACGAATCATTAACCAAAACAACCAAACCCACCACCGTCGAGTTGAGTCTGATTCATAGTGATCCTATAAGACAGACTAGAACTATCCCATAGAGCTTCCAAGGAGCACCAGGTGGATTCAAACTGCCAACCTTTTTGATTAGCAGCCATAGCACTTAACCACTATACCACCAGGGTTTCCTTGCTAATCACTATAGATTAGTAAATAAGCACAAGCAATCCTGTGTTTACCTAGCTTACTGGTTTATCCGCCCTTATCAGGAACTGTAAATCCGAAGTTTTGATTCTCTAGCAAGGTACTGCTGGGTTGGAAAAAGAGATAAATGCCAGCCGTACCTAAAAACAGAATCTTTGATGTGGTGAAAAATATGAAATTATTCACTACGGATGATTTGGTAAGCAAAGTATGCAGGTGCTTACCTTGTCTATTGGTTAATCTGTCCCTGTAAGGATGACTGAAAGAAGCAACATATCAGTCTTAAGAAGAAACAACCAGACTGTTACGTAGAAGCCAGAATAGCAAGACTTCAGCTCTCTGGCTTTGGACACATCATTAGAAAAGACCAATCTCCAGAAAATCCATCTTGCTTTGTAAAGCAGAGGACTAACAAAAAAGAGGGAACCCTTCAGTGAGATGGACTGGCACAATCGCCGAAACAGCGGACTCGAAAGGACTAACAATTGCAGAGTCTGCAGGACCAGGCTCAACAAACAGGATGGTTCCCAGAACAGTAGCCAATCTCCACCAGTATGTGGCACTAGCAGACTGAAAATATTTTATATAAAATAGTGTCTACCCTAACAGTCTTGAATCCTGAGTACTCAGCTTCTAAATTCAAGTGGTGATGCTGCATGTGTTTCATTTAAATCATTAAAACAGTTTATTAAACAAACACTGTGCCTTGCTAAGCAGTAGATATTGCACGTTTGTACAGTTTACTGATAATGGACTCAGCAGGAACTTTACAGTATTAAAGGCTAATTACTTATGTAGTTTAGGTTTTTGTTTTTTCTATTCAATTTTAACCGAGTCTCCAAGGAAAATTAGAATTGCACTCATATACTTAACTAAGTCAAGTATCATTTGGAATCACCTACATTTAAGGATTACCTAAAAGCAACCAAACCAAATCCATAGCTGCCAAGTCAATTCTGACTTATAGCAACTGTGTAAGACAAAGAAGAGCTGCCTCATAGGGTTTCCAAGGAGTGGCCGGTGGGTTAGAACTGCAGACCTTTTCTGGTTATCAACCAATCACTTAATCAAGTATTGTCTACACATGGATAAAGAATATTAATTAAACACAGCTGCTGTCATCAGTGTGAGGAGATACACACATGGGGAATATTCTGAAACACGATGTCTTGGTCATCTAGTGCTGCTTTAACAGAAATATCACAAGTGGATGGCTTTAAAAACAGAAACTTTATCACAGTCCAGTTGGTTACAAGTCCAAATTCAGGGTGTCAGCTCCAAGGGAAGGCTTTCTCTGCTGGCTCTGGAGGAAGGTCCTTGTCACCAATCTTCCCCTGGATGGGGAGCTTCTGATGCACAAGGACTCCGAAACCTTTCTAGAGCTCATGCTCTGCTCCCAGCACAACTTCTTTGTGGTATAAGTCCCTAGCTGTATGAAGTCCCTAACTCTGCTTGTTTCCCTTGCCTTTATATTCCAAGAGAGTGCCCCAAGGAACAATACAACGCTACACATTGAGTCCTGTCCCACCAACACCATGTACTTGCGACATAACACACACCTTTTCTCACTGACATCATAGAGGCAGGGTTTACAGCATGAAGAATATCACGTAATACCAGAAATCATGGCGTAGCCAAATTGCTACACATAGTTTTTAGGAATACTATTCAACCATGATACACGGATATTAACTGTGCTTTAGTAATTTTCTTATTTTCAAAAAGACTTTTGGTGTTTTAGAGATTTTCTTGAGTTCCCTCCCAGAATAGATCCCGAGATAAAGATCGGAATGCAAACTGTTTGAGAGTTGTCCTGGAGTGTGTGAATGGGTACGCACTCTGCTACCAGCCGAAAGGTTGCTGGTTCAAGCCCACCCAGACTCACCTCCCAAGACAGATCTGATGATCTGTTTCCAAAAGTTCACAGCCTTGAAAAACCTATGGAGCAGTTCTAACTCTGCACACAAAGGGTGACAGTGAGTCAGAAACAACTTGACTGTAAATAACAACCAAGTTGACTTGAGAACAGCTGGAAATATTTGTAGAAGAGTGGGAAAATGTGACAGGGAAGAGCAGGCAGATAACAAATGGAGTGTTATCAAGTCAGCTACCACTAGTATGGGCAGCTGGAGAGTACTCACAGAGAACACTTGGGAAAGACGTAGCACATGCAACTCAGCATCATTTCACACAGAGTGACAGTGCAGATAGACTCACCACTTATTACTGGAAACCCTGGTAGCATAATGGTTAATTGCTATGACTGCCAACCAAAACGCTGGCTGTTCGAATCTACCAGGCGCTCCTTGGAAATTCTATGGGGCAGTTCTGCTCTGTTGTATAGGGTCACTATGTGTGGGAATTGGATGGATGGCAATGGATTTGGTTTGAGTTGGGTTTGGTTCTTACTGCTGGTTGAGGACTGTCTCTGGAAGGGCATCACTTCCCCTGCAGTTCTAGTCTGCCGTGAGCAGTGCAGAGTTTCAGAGAAGCCTCCAAACAAAGAGATTCAGAAGGTGACAGAATGAAGTCAGCTCAGGCACAACAAAGCGAAAAATTAGGAGAGACATGCGCTGACTCTTCACTGTTGAAGCTCACCCTGAAATAGTACATGGGATTTACTTCAAAACACTGAGAAGGAGAGTGGTGAGTAGGGGTAGAGGTAAAACAACATTGATCATGAGTTGATGACTACTTAAAGCATGGAGATGGAAGCATAGGCTCTGCTTACTTTTATGTAGGTTTGAAATTTTCCATAATAAAAAATTAGTGAAAAAAGACCTCAATTGATGGTCCAGCGGTTTTGGGGTCCCTCTGAGAGCATGGCCCCCGGCCCTGATGCTGCCCGTTCCCATAAATTATAACTAAGGTCCACTCTTTGGACAGGAATGGAATGGACTTGGCAATGCAGAGTAACCATATGTTGGAAGCACTTTATGGTTCTATACATCTATAGGATATCATCTTGCTGACCTCTGGCTGGAGGAAGGGGAGTGGACGGAGAGGAGGGGAAAGGAGACTGTTGGGAGGATGAGACATGTATGGAGCAGAGAGGAATAGTGTGCAGTCACCGGACAGGGAGAGCAGTGGAAGCTGCATATAGGGGGACATGTAAATTTATAAGTGAATGTACATTTTCACTCCGTTATGTTAAATAAAAAAAAAATTAGTGAAAAGAGCATTGACGACCTTGGCTAGATGAAGTAGTAGACACTAAATTTGCCCTCTTGTTTACAGTAACAGCAGCAGCAACAAAAATACATGAAACAACTGTTTTCAAAACACTAGACATCAGGAAATGAAGAACAGATATCCCAGAAAGAGATAGAAGAGGTGAAGGCTGTGACTGCCCTAGCTTCCTGGCTTGAGATAGTGCCCAAGCCACAGTACAGGGCAGTGACACCTAAGCCAAATGTGGCAGAATTGCTGAGTTAAAAAGACAAAGCTGAAAGTTCAGCATGAGCAAAGTAACTAGAATTTGCAGGACAGCACAGAGAAGCAAAAGAGCTGGACAGAAAGAGAAATTCTGAAAGCTAAAAGGTCCTCGGTAAATCATCAGCAGAGAACTGATCAGCCTTTGCATTTAACGATACTACCCAGCACTCAACGAATCTCTGAAAACAACAAGGAACAGTACCCATTAGCACTCAAAAAGACAGTATGTATCAATACTCCCAAGAATGGGAAGGAACAGAACCACAGAGAGCTGGAAAAGTCCCTCTTCGCACAAGTCAACCTTGAAAACCTGCATTTTAAAAATTAGATATGATACCAAAATTACAAACAGCAAGCGAAAAAAATGGATACATTAGACCTCATCAAAGTTTAACATTTTCTTCATCAAAAGATTTACCAAGAAAGTGAAGAAAGAACCTACTAGTTTGGAGAAAATATTTGGAGACTGTATTTCAGAGAAGAGCTTAATATCTAGAATATATAATGGTTAGGCAGAGTTCTTAGATACGACATCAAAACCGCAGCCTATTAAAAGAAAATGAAAAAAGATAAATCGGCCTTCATCAAAATTAAAAACTTTTGTTCTTTGAAAGTAATTTTTAAGAGAATTGCTAGACAAGTTACAGGATGGCACAAAATATTTGGAAAGTGTATATCTGACGGAGGACTCATATTCAGAATATATAAGGAACTCTCAAAATTCAGTAACAAGAAAACACTTCAGCATATAAATGGAAATGGAACAAGAGTGGAAATGGTGAAGGCATCACATATTGTCAAGCTTGCAGCCAATGTCACTGAATGACTTATGCAAAGACTGTTGAATGGAAGCCTAGGTTGCTGAGTGCCTCTTCATGAAAACACAGTAAAATGCCACTGAAAATAAACAGGAAAGAGATTTCATATTTTTGATTACAGAACACAGACAGATGACACATGAGATGTGAAAAGATGCTCAACGTTATTATTCACGGGAGAAATATGAGTTAAAACCAAAATGAGATTACTACCACACAACTATTACAAGGGTTAAAATTAAAAGGACTGACAATACCAAGTGTCAATGAGGATGTAGAGGGACTGAAACTGTCATGGAATGTTGGTAAAACTTCATCAGGAACAGATGGTATAAAAAAATTAAATCTAAACTAAAGACTAAGTCAAGAGTTTCTAGTTAGAATTAACGTATGATAAGATTTTGAAAACAGTTGAGAAACTAGCACCCTGAGAAATGGAAACGATGTGAATGAAATAAAAGACTAGTAAAGGATCGGATGTTTACTAGTAATCCTAAGGGTACATAGTAGACAGCTCTGCATGGCATGTGTCGTGCCTAGTAGCATCACACTGTAAGTATACTAGCTTCATATTGGGTCCCTACGGTCAATTGTCTTCATGGGGAACCTGTACATAGATAAAGAGGCACTCATTTAAACAGAACAAGGGGACACTGTGTGGTTGAAAGCTGGGAAAGTATCCTTTCACATACCAGTTTAATCTGTGTACTGACCAAGTAATCTGAGAAGCTGGACCACAGGAAGAAGACTGGGGTATTGTAATTGGAGGAAGACTTATTAACAACCTGTTTTATGCAGATGAAACAATACTGATTGCTGAAAATAAACAAGACTTAAAGCACTTACTGATGAAGATCAAAGACTATAGCCTTTAGTATGGATTAGACCTTAATATGTAATAATAATAATAATAATAAATCTTCACAACTGGACCAATAAGCAACATCATGAGAAACAGAAGAGACTGAAGTTGTCAACAGTTTCATTTTACATGGATCCACAATCAGCATGCATGGAGGCAGCAGTCAAGAAGTCAAATGATGATTGCACTGGGCAAATCTGCTGCAAAAAAATCTCTTTAAAGTCTTGAAAAGCACAGATGTCATTTTGAAGACTGAAAGTATACCTGAGCCAAGTCATGGTGTTTTCAATTGCTTTATATGCATATGAAAACTGGACAATGAATAAGAAAGACCAAAGAAGAATTGATGGCTTTAAATTGTAGTGTTGATGAAGAATAGTGAATATATCATGGGCTGTCAAAAGAATGAAGAAATCTTTTTCGGAAGAATCATAGACAGAATGCATTTTAGAAGCAAGTACAAGACTACATCTCACATACTTTAGACATGTTATCAGGAGGGATTAGTCCTTGGAGAAGGACATTGTTACCTATTGCTGCTATAACAGAAATACCACAAGTGGATGATTTTAATAAGAGACATTTGTGCTCTCAGTCCTTTGGGCTAGAAATCTGAATTCAGGATGACAGCTCCAGGGGAAGCCTTTCTCTTTCAGCAACGGAGGAAGGTCCTTGTCGTCTGTCTTCCTTGTGGCCTGGGTGCATCTCAGTGCAGGAATCTCTGGTCTGAAGGACGCACTCTCGTCCTGGTACTTGCTTTTTTGGTGGTTTGAGGTCCCCATGGCTCTTTAGTCAGTTGTCTCTTTCATATCTCAGAAGAGATTGGTTTAAGACACTATCTTCTAAATCTTGTTGCCCTATTACAGTCCATGCCCTGGAGCAGTCGAGGCAATGAAATGTACTCGAAATGAAATGAAAGAAAAAGAAAGTTTATTTAGGAGGTGAAACAAACACAGAGTCCAGCAGTAACGCAAACTGCCTTTATGGAGTTCCCAAAGGCAATTTACATTAGAGCTTCCATATCACTATTGCAAGAATTGGTAAGTGCCTTTTGGCATGTAGCCTGCAGATGACTTGGCCAGATGAGTTGGCAAGGTAATTACAAGAGACTCTTTGTCAGACTGAAGAAATACATGCCAGACAGCTCCTTATCAGGCTAAAGATGTATATGCCACACATCTGGGCTCTAATCTCCATGTAAATGGTCATAAGTCACAGGTGGCTGGACAGCACAAAACAAACTCATTAATAGAAGTACGTAGAAAGGAGAAAGCAGGCAGGAAACAGCATATAGGTTCATCACAGCAGTAGTTAGGTCAAGTTCTCAGTCGCTCATTCTGAAAAGGAGACAACAGTTGCGGAGCATTAGGGTCACTATCTCATCAGTGTAACGGCCACTAATCTGTCTCGTTACATTGTAGAGACAGGATTTACAACACCTAGGGAAATCATACCGGGTGAAAAAATGGTAGACAATCATGCACTACTGGGAATCATGACCTAGCCAAGTTGACAGATATTTTAAGGAGACACAGTTCAATGCATGACAAACACCATTCTTGGTAAAGCAGACGGTTAGTGAAAAAGAGGAAGAAGCTCGAGGAGAGGAAGAGACCCAGTGGCTGCAATAGCGGGCCCAAGCATAGCAAGGATCGTGAGGACGGTGCAGGCCAGGGCAGTGTTTTGTTCTGTTGTACACAGGGTTGCCACAAGTTGGAACTGACTCGACGGCACCTAACAACTACAATACACTTAAATACAGCAGTTAAAACTCTAAATTTAAAACATGGCTTTCTTTAGTTCTTTGAATGTATTTATAAATACAGGTTTTATTTTATTTTTTATTGTGCTTTAAGTGAAAGTTTACAATTCAAGTCAGTTTCTTGTCCCAAAACTCACACGTACTTTGTCATGTGACCTTGGCTACTCTCCCTACACTATGACAGCACAATTTTCCTCTCCACCTTGTACTTCATATGTCCATTCAACTACCTCCTACCCCCTTTTGCTCTCTCATCTCATCTCTAGACAGGAGCTAGGCAGCTAGTCTTGTGCATCCACTTACGCCAAAAAGCACACTCTTCACTAGTATTATTTTATGTGTTAGAGACCAGTTCAATCTTTGTCTGAAGAGTTGACTTCAGGAATGGTTTCACTTCTGGTTTAACAGAGATTTTGGGGACCATGTCTTCAGGAGACCCTCCACTCTGTCAGATCATCAAGTCTGATCTTTTTATTAGAGTTTGAGTTCTGTACCCCACATTTCTTCTGCACCATCAGGGACTCTGTTATGTCCCCTGACAGGGTAGTCATTAGTGGTAGGTGGGCACCATCTAGTTCTTCTGGTCTTATGCTGATGTAGTCTCTGGTTTATGTGGCCCTTTCTGCGTCTCGAACTCATATTTTCCTTATGTCTTTGGTGTTCTTTATTCTCCATTGCTCCAGGTGGGTGGGGGCCAATTGATACTTCTTAGATGGCTGGGCTGCTTGCTAACTTTCAAGACTGAGACACCAATCACCAATGTGGAATGCAGACCATTTTCTTTTTTTTTTAAATGACATATTTATTTATTTTTATTTTTATTTTTTATTTTCTTATTTAATATGACTGAGTGAAAATGTACATTCCCGCATAAATTTACATGCCCACCTATATGCAGCTTCCACTGCTCTCCCTGTCCAGTGACAGCACACTATTCCTCTCTGCTCCATACATGTCTCATCCTCCCAACAGCCTTCTTTCCCCTCCTCTCCACCCACTCTCCTTCCTCCAGCAAAGTGCCAAGTCCAATCCATTCATGTCCAAAGAGTGGAACTTCGTCGTGATTTATGGGCAAGGGCAGCATCAAGGCCAGATGCCATGCTCTCAGGGGAACCCCGAAACCACTGGACCATCAGTTGAAGTCTTTTAGTGGAGGTCTCAGGATGCACCCCTTTTTATTCTTGTGTTGTCAGTGAGACTCAACCTAGCGAGCTCCATCGCGGCTATCACTGGTGGTGGCCGGGCACAATCCAGTTCTTCCGGTCCCAAGTCAATGTAGGCACCCACTCATGTGGGTCTCTCAGTCTTCTAGGTTGTCTTTACCCCATGTCATTTTGGTCTTCGGTGAGCATCCATTCCTGCTGAGTTGGGACCATTTGCTGTGTCCTCAGATGGCAGCTTGGCAGCTTTTAAGACCCAGACGCCACTCACCAATGTGGGGTGCAGAGAGCTCTCCTAGCAAAATGCTAGTTGTGCCAATTGGCCTGGAATTCACCTAAGAACATGGTCCCCTGCCCCCCGCCCCACTACTCTATCCTTGCAGTATTGAGTTAAGATGGAAGGAGTACTCAAGTTATGCTGAAGTCCACTTAATGTTGTTCTTGTTTCTGATGTGTGCTATCACCACTTTCTCCCCACCAGATTTCCACAATCTAACCTAAACCCTCCCCTCCCCCCTCCCTTGCAGCTGTCAAAGAGTCTTTTCTTCTATACACAAGTCTGTTTTTGAGATCTTATCGTAGAGGTCTCATACAATATTTGTCCTTTCATCGCTGACTACTTTCACTCAGCATAATGTCTTCCAATTGAAACCAGGTCATGAGATGTTTCCTGGAATCATCGTTGTTCTTTATCATTGCACAGTGCTCCATTGAGTATATGTACCATAGTTTACCTATCCATTCTTCTGTTGTTGGGCATCTGGGTTGTTTCCATCTTTTTGTTATCGTGGACTGTGCTGCGATAAACATTCTTGTGCATGTGTCCATTGGTGTGAAAGGCCTTGATTCTGTAGGATATATTCCAAGTAGTGGAATTACTGGGTCAAATGGTATATCAATATCCATTTTTTTAAAAGCACCAGATTGCTTTCCAAAGAGGCTGGACCATTTTGCAACCCCACCAACAGTGTAGGAGGGTTCCACTTTCTCCACAGCCTCACCAGCATTTGTTGTTTTGTGTTTTTTGGATCATGGCCAATCTTGTTGGGGTGATATGGTATCTCATTGTAGTCTTGATTTGAATTTCTTTAATAAGTAAAGATCATGAACATGACCGCATGTGTTTTTTGGCTGCCTGGATCTCCTCTTTAGTGAAATGTCTGTCCATCTCCTTTGCCCATTGCTTAATTGGATGATTTATCTTCTTCTTATTGATATTTTGTAGTATCTTATAGATTATGGAGATCAGGCATCGGTCTGACACAGAGTTTTCAAATATTTTTTCCCATTCTATGGGTATTCTTTTAATTCTATTGATAAAGTCTTTGGATGAGCAAAACTGTTTGATTCTTAATAGTTCCCATTTATCTATTTTCTCTTCTGTTGATTGTGGTTTCTTTGACAGATTTTGGAGCCTGTCCACATTGTGTATTAAAACTTCCATTGTTGTGCCTACCTTTTCTTGGATGAGCTTTATTGTTTTAGGTTTGATATTTAGGTCTTTTATCCAGTTGGAGTTGGTTTTTGTATAAGGTGTAAGATACAGATCTTGATTCAGTTTCTTGCAGATGGATATCCAATTTTGCCAGCACCATTTGTTGAAGACACTGTTTTTACCCCAGTTTAATGTCTTAGGGCCTTTGTCGAATATCAACTGTTCATAGGCAGATGGTGTCATCTCTGGGGTCTCAGTTCTGTTCCATTGATCCATCTGTCTGTTCTTGTACTGGTACCAGGCTGTTTTGACCACTGTGGCAGTGTAGTATGTTCTAAGGTCTGGTAATGAGAAGCCTCCCAGTGTGTTCTTCTTCTTTAGTAGTACCTTACTTATCCTGGGCTTCTTCCCTTTCCAAACAAAGTTGGTGATTTGTTTCTCCATCTCATTAAAAAATGACACTGGAGCTTGTATTGGGATTGCATTATATAAGTAGATTGTTTTGGGTAAAATAGACATTTTCACAATGTTAAATCTTCCTATCCATGAGCAGGGTAGGTTTTTCCATTTATCTAAGTCTGTCTTAGTTTCTTGTAGTACGGGCTTGTAGTTCTCTTTGTAAAGGCCTGTTATTTCTCTGGTTAGATTAATTCCTAGGTACTTTATCTTCTTAGGGGCTATAGTAAATAGTATTGATTTGATAATTTCTTCCTTAACAGTCTCGTTGTTGGTATAAAGGAATCCTACTGATTTACTTATGTTTATCTTGTACCCTGAGACTTTGCTGAACTCTTCTATCAGTCTGAGTAGTCTACTTATAGATTCCTTGGGATTTTCTGCATATACAATCATGTCATCTGCAAACAGGTAGATTTTAACTTCTTCTTTGCCGATGCAGATGCCCTTTATTTCTTGGTCTTGTCTAATTGCTCTGGCTAGAACTTTTAGTACAATGTTGAATAGGAGAGGTGAGAGTGGGTATCCTTGTCTAGTTCTTGATCACAAGGGAAAGTCTTTCAGTCTCTCTCCATTCAGGATGACATGGGCAATTGGCTTTGTATAAATGGCAGACCATTTTCTTAAGAAAGTTTCATTATGCCAATTGACCTACATGTCCCCTGAAACCATGGTCTCCAGACCCCTATAAATACAGCTTTTAAGACTAAGTACTTGTCTGCTAAGTCTAACATCTAGGCATTATCAGGAAAAGTTTCTGTTTACCATTTTCTTTGGCATGGATTACCTTTATCACTTATTTACATATCTCAGGTATTTCTGGAATATACTTGGAATATATACTAGACTGCAAAAGTTGGAAATGAAGAAGTATTACTAGATAGAAAATATGGCCTTAGTGATAGAAACCATATGGAGATCACATGATAGAATTTTGTAAGACCAATGATTAATTGCAAATATCTTTTCCCAGCAACAAAAATGGTGACTACACATGTGGGTCTCTCTAGATGGAATACATAAAACTCAAACCAACTACGCCTATGGAAAGAGATGATAGAGAAACTCAAAGTCATCAGTCACAACAAGGATAGAGGGTGACTGCAGAACAGACCTTAAACTGCTAGATGCAAGTTCAACTTGAAGCTGCAAAAAATTGAAATTAGTCCATGAGAGCCAAAGAATGACCTTGAGTATATCCAAATGGAATTTAGAGATCATCTCAAGAACAGATCTGATGTACTGAACACTTATGACCAAAGACCAGATGAGTTACAGGATCTTATCAAGGATATCACATATGCAGAAAGAAAAGGTCCTTAAAAAGATAAGAAAGAAAATATCAAAATGAATGTCAAAAGGCACCCTGAAGCTTGCTCCTGAATGCAGAGAAACTAAGGTAAATGATGAAGTAAAAGAGCTGAATGGAAGAATTCAAAGTGTGGCTTGAGAAGATGAAGTATTATAATGATATATGCAAAGACCTGGAGTGAGAAAACCAAAAGCGAAGAACAGAAGGGCATTTCTCAAGCTGAAAGTACTGAAGAAAAAGTTCAAGTCTAAAACTGTAGTATCAAAGAATTCTATGGCTAAAAATTGAAAGGTGCAGAAAGTGCCAAAAGAAGATGAAACGAACATGCAGAGTCACCGTAGTGGAAAGAACTGGTCAATATTCAGCCATTTCAGCAGGTAGCATATGAACAAACACCAATGTTAGTGAAGGAAGAAGTCCAGGATGCACTGAGGGCATTGGCAAAAACTCAAGTCTCCAGGAGTTGAGGGAATACCAAATGAGATATTTCAACAAATCAGAACAACTCTAGAAGCACTCAGTTGTTTTGGGGAAAAAAAAAATTAGACAACAGCTGCCTGGCCACTGACTGGAAGAGCTCTACATTTGTACCTTTCCAAAGAAAGATGATCCAATGGAATGTAGAAGTTATTGAAGAATATCATTCCTATTATGTGCAAGTAAAATTTCAATGGAGATAATTAAAAAATGACCGCATCAGTACACTAACAAGAAACTGCCAGAAATCCAAGCCAGATTCAGAAAAGGATGTGAAACCAGGCCATCACTGTGATACCAGATGGATACTGGACAAAAGCAGAGAATACAGAAAGATGTTTACTTGTGTTTTATTGACTATGCAAAAGCATTCAACTGTGTGGATCATAACATATTATGGATAACACTGTGAAGAATGGAAATTCCAAAATGTTTAATTGCTTTCATGGTGAAGCTGCACATAGACCAAGAAGTAGTTATTGTGACAAAACAAGGGATACCAGATGGTTTACCATCAGAAAAGGTGTAAGCCAAGGCTGTGTCCATTCACCCTACTTGTTTAACCTGTATGATGAACAAATAAGCTGAGATGTTGGACTATATGAAGAAGAAAGCAACTTCAGTATTGGAGGAAGACTTATTAACAACCTGCAGTATGAAACAAAAAGGACTTATAACACTGATGATGATCAAAGACTACAACTTTCAGTATGAATTGCAGCCCTGCATAAAGAAAGCAAAAACTGTCATAACTGAACCAATAGGTGGGGGAAAGACTAACGTCAGGGATTTCATTTTATGCGGATCCACCATCAATGTCATGGAACTAGCTGTCAAGAAATCAAACAATGTACTGCTGTGGGCAGATCTGCTACAAAAGACCTCTTTGAAGTGTTCAAAAGTAAAGGTGTCACTTTGAGGACTAAGGTGCACCTGACCCAAGCCATGGCATTTTCCATCTCCTCATACATAAGCAACAGCTGGACAATGAATAAAGAAGACTGAAGAGTTGATGCCTTTGATTATGATGTTGATGAAGAATATTGAATATACCATGTACTGCTGGAAAAATGAACAGATCTTTCTTGGAAGAGATACAGTCAAAGTGCTCCTTATAAGTGAGTATGGCAAGACCTTGTCTCACTTACTCTGGACATGTTAGCAAGAAGGACCAGTCTCTGAAGGAGGACACCATGCTTGGTAAAGTAGAGGGTCAGCAAGAAAAAAGATCCTTGGCAAGATGGATTGACTCACTGGCTGCAACAATGGGCTCAGATACATAGCGAGGATTGTGAGAATGGCACAGGAACGGTCAGGGTTCTGTTCCTTTGCACGTGGAGTCACTGTGAGTCAGAGAAGCAAACTGATGGCACCTGACAACAACAACATACATTTTTGTTGGAACTGGATATAGTTCAGATGGAGCTCTGGAGAAGCAATGGTTAAGGGTTTGACTGTTGACCCAAAAATAAGCAGTTTGAATCCATCAGCCACTCTTTGGAAGCTCTATGGAGTAGTTTTGCTGTGTCTTACAGGGTTCCTATGAGTCAGAATCAACTGGACAGCACTGGGTTACAGGAGGAGAGTTCAGATAACAGTGCAGCAACGCTGGATTCTGATTTACCCCTCCTCCTTGGAGTTGTTATAATTGCTTTCGATGACTTCCCTGCACTAAACCTGTAGATTGCGTTTCTCCTTTAGAGGGTGGCTACTTACGTTTCTGCTCAGCTGCTTTTTAAAAATTATTTATTTATTTATTTATTTATTATTATGACTGAGTGAAAATGTACATTCCTGTATAAATTTACATGCCCACCTATATGCAGCTTCCACTGCTCTCCCTTCCTGGTGACAGCACCCTATTCCTCTCTGCTCCACATATGTCTCATCCAGCAGTTTCGAGGTTCCCCTGGGAGCATGGCCCCTGGCCCTGATGCTGCCCTTGCCTATAAATCATAACAAAGGTCCACTCTTCGGACATGAATGCATTGGACTTGGCGATGCAGAGTGACCATATATTGGATACACTTTATGGTTCTATGCATCTAAAAATTATTTTTGTTAACCTAATTGTCACCCCTGATTCAGCACAGCTTGAGTAGTAAATCAGTGACTGGTCACATGTTGTACTCAAGCATCTTAAGCCAGTTCAGCTTCTCCCTTTTGCTGATGGATCTGTCTGTGACTTGGAGGATATATTTCCAGTTCAGACAGTCTATAGGTGTCCGCTAGCTTTTACCCTGCATTCACAAAGTGTGAGTACTGGTTTACCGAGATCCTCTCTGGTCCTTTCTGTACATGCATGCAGCTTTGTGCTTGTGTACAAGTTTTCAAATGATCAGGCATACACTAGATCTTACTAAGTTCCACTCTGCCTACCCAGATACCCCTGTTAAATTTCTGACCAGTTGCTGCTCTGGTTTGCTTCAACCAGTACTGTAAGCTTAGGATAACTTCAGTGTTAGCCTGCCCTGACTGCTTACCTCTGAGATGGATGTTGTTTTCAATCAAGCCCTCAGGCAGGGAATTCCTGTGCTCTGATTTAGAAAAGGGCATTTGTCCGTGGCAGTGCCTCTGTGACTCCTCATAGCCTGCCATGCCCTGACAGAACTTCATGCAATGAAGCCCTTGAGAAGATAAAGCAGCAATCCTAGTTAAAATACCATACATTTTGTAGATATTCTTGAAGAAAAACTGCTCTATTTATAGCATGCTTTTAGAAACCCTGGTGGCGTAGTGGTTAGGTGCTGCCTCTGCTAACCAAAAGGTCAGCAGTACAAATCCACCAGGCACTCCTTGGAAACTCTATGGAGCAGCTCTATTCTGACTTGTAGGGTCGCTATGAGTCATAATTGACTTGATGGCAGTGGGTTTTTTTGGCGGGGGGGTGGTTAGACAATTCCAGTATCTTTAAATGATTGCTTTGGACAATTCTGTCCAGTTTTATTATTGTGTTTTGGGGGAAAGCATTTGCTGATCTCTGTACTCAGTTATTCTAGTAATTCCTCATTTTCATTTTTGAAAAATAATTTGGCTGGATATCAAAATATTGCTTGACAGTTTTTTTTTTAAGCACTTGGAATGCGCCATTCAATTGTGTTCCGATTTCTGTTTCAGATAACAATAAACCCATTGCCATGAATACTGATTTACAGCAAACCTACAGACAGATTAGAACTAGCCCCATAGGGTTTCCAAGGCTAGAAATCTTTATGAAAGCAGACGGCCACATTGTCCTCCCACGAAATGGCTCGTGGATTTGAACTGCCAATCTTTTGATTAGCAGCTGAGCCCTCTAAGCACTGTGCCATTAGGGATCTTGTCAGATAACAACAAAAAAACATACTCTGTTGCTGTTGAGTCAATTCTGACTCACAGAGCTGAGCTGTCCCGTACAGTTTCTAAGGAACAGCTGGTGGATTTGAACCGGTGACCTCCTGATGAGCACCCAAACACTTCACCCTTGGCTCACCAGGGCTACAAGATAAAAAGCAAGCCATTAATCTCACTGATACTCTTCTGTATGTGATGAGTCATTTTTCTCCTGCTACTTTCAAGATACTTTATCTTTCAGTAGTTTGACTAAGACATGTCTAAGTAGAGATCTTCATATATTTATCCTTTTTGGGATTTGTCGAACATCTTGGCTATGTAGATGAATCTTTTCACAGGCTCTTTTTCTCTTGCGCAACCCTCATTAATTCATACACTGGCATTCTTGATGTTGTCTCACAAGGCTCTCAGGCTGCTCATTTTTCTTCAACCTTTTTTTCCCTCTATTTTTCAGACAGGATAATTTCTATTGATTTATATTTAAGGTCACTGATTCTCCTGCCATTTCAAAGCTGGTCTGTAATCACTTTACCAAAATTTTCCTTTCAACTATTTAACTTCTCCATTCCAAAATTTCTATTTCATTCTTTTTTTTTAAAAAAAATTCTCTTTGTGGAAATTCTCCACATGTCAACTCATATTTTACTTTAATTCTTGGAAGATACTTATAATAGTCGTTAAATCCAACATCTGGTGACACTCAGAGACAGTTCCTACTAGCTGCATTTTTCCCTGAGTGTGAATCATTTTCCTCTTTTGTTCCTGAATTTTTTTTTTTTTTTTTTTTTGCTGAAAAGGGTATTTTAGGTAACAGCTTTGGGTTCTCATTTTCCCTTCTGAAGATTACTGCTGTGGTTTTGTTTTCTTATTTGTTTATTTGCATGAGTTATATCTGTAAAATAAGACTCCCTTACATGTATGGTGGCTGATGTTTCTGCTTGTTAAAAAAAATTTTTTTTCTTTTTACTTTTAAGACTGGTTTCCTAAGAGTCATGTGTTTCTGCATAGCTTAGTGGTTGGCCAGTAGTTGGATAAAATAAAAAATCCAAACCCAGTGCCACTGAGTTGATTCCAACTCGTAGTGACCCTACAGCACAGAGTAGAACTACCCCACAGAGTTTCCAAGAAGCACCTGGTGGATTTGAACTGCTGACCTTTGGGTTAGCAGACCCAGCACTTAGCCACTATGCCACTGGGGTTTCCAACGGTTGGATAGAGGTGCTCAAAGACTGTGAGCCAGTAAAACATCCATGCTGTGGCATATATGTGTGTAGGTGACCTCATTTAAGCCATGGTCACTTCTTCCCTGGCTTCTACTTGTTTGTACAGTGTGCAGCTGCAGGTTTGACCAGAATTATGTGGATGTCTTTGCAACTCTCCAGGCTCCACTTTGCCTGCCAGCAGCTTCAGCCAAGAATATGTTTGACCCAACAGAGACCACAGAGTCTGCCATCCTACCCTGCCACCAAGATTGTCACTTCCATCAACAATACCCACTGTCCTTGGATGTGAACACTATTTACCATTCCAAATCAAAAGAGTTCCCTTATATCATGGCAGAAAAGCTACCGCTTCTGCCATTGTAGAATCTTCATGCTGACCAATCTGAGGATTGTGAAAGGATTGAGTATAGGCCCAGGCAAGAATATAACAGACTACAACTATTGGAATTGATTTGATGGCAGTTGGTTTGGTTTATTATTACCCAAAAGTGCAGTTATGGACTGAATTGTGACCCTAAAAATGTGTTGTCAGCTTGGCTAGGCCATGATTTCTAGTATTACATGGTTGACCATTCTGTGATCTAATGTGATTATCCTACATGCTGTAAATCTTAACCTTTATGATGTTCATGAGCTAAGATTAGAGGCAGTTATACTAATGAGGCAGGACACAATGTACAGGTTTAGGTTGTATCTTGAGTTAATCTCTTCTGAGATACAAAAAAGAGGCTGAAGCAGAGAGGGGAGGGATGTTGTTGCCACCAACAAGAAGAGCCAAGAGTGGATCATGACCTTTGGACCCAAAGTCCCTTTCCTGGGGAAGCTTCTAGACCAGGGGAAGGTTGTTGACAATGACCTTCCCCTAGCCTTCCCCTGGAATTATTTGTCAAAGCCACTCACTTGTGGTTTTTCTGTTATAGCAGCACCAGAATAACTAAGACAGGAATTTTGGTGGCACTCTGGTTAAGTGTTCAACTGCTAACCAAAAGGTTGGTGGTTTGAATCCACCGGCTGCTCCATGGGAGAAAATGTGGCAGTCTTCCTCTGTAAACATTACAGCCTTGGAAATCCTATGGGGTAGCTCTGCTGTGTCCTATGGGGTTATTATGAGTCAGAATTGACTTAGTGACAATGGACCCAACTGTTTTTCAAGCTTAAATTTTTCAAGTCCTGTATACCTTTGGCTGATTCCTAGAGCACTGGAATGTTTGTTTTCATCAATTTCGTGAAGACTTTTAGTTGACTTTTGGAAAGAATTTTCCATCCTCCTTCCTTGGCCATAGCTGGAAGTTTTAGCCTTCCCATAACATTTAGTTTTGTTTTTTCCAAAAATATTGTTTGAAAAGAAGGTTTTGAATTCATAATTCTCCTGATAATGATTTCAAAAATAGAAAATACTGGAAAGCTACAAATTTTTGTTCTGAGAAACTATCTTCTTTCCTTGGAGAAACCACCATCAGAACTCATGGGGTTAAAGCAGCAGATTGCCTTCCCTTGACTTGCTCAGCCTATTTGTGGCACAATGAGAGGTTGGCTTCTAAACCAACAGCCCTTTAACTTTAAGGCATTTGGGGCAAACCTTAGAGCTTGCTTCAAGGGACAGCTGTTGATCTCCAGTTATAAGATTATTTACAGACCCTGACCAGCATCCACAGGCTTGGCCAGTCTGCTTCCACGGTATTAACGAACTTCAATAAAGTGAGTCAGTCAGAGCATTTAAAAAAAAGAGGATTCATTTGTAGGTAGCCATTCCCTCCTCTGGACTGTTATTAATGACAGCAAAGCCTAGATTGCTATTCTTTGCAGCATCTGAATGCCCAGAACAGAGCATTCCTCTCAGTGAGCAGCTATGAATGTATCAGTTGACTGTGTGTGAGTGACCTCATATGACTGTTCTAAAATGATTTCTTGGCTAGAATTTATCATTGTGTAGTCCGAATAAGTCCATTAATTTAGAATTATCATGTCCTTAAATGATCGTGCACAGCTGCTGTCGAGTTAGCTCCTGACTCACAGAGACCAGATGCACAGTGGGATGAAATGCAGCTCAGCCCTCTGACATCCCCATAATCAGTTGCAGATAAGACTGTTGGGATCCATAGCGTGTTCATGGGCTAATCTACAGAAGTAGATCACCAGACTTTTCTTCCTAGTTCATCTGAGTCTGGAAACTCTTCTAGAACCTGTTCAGCATCATAGCAACATGCAAAGCTCCACTGACAGACGGGTGGTAGCGATGCGTGAGGTTCATCAGCTGGGAACTGAAACTGTGTCTTCTATATGGGAGACAACAATTCTACCACTTATCCGTAAACACTAAAACCAACTGCTGTTGAATTAGGGAGGATGAAATATATAATTCCTATGTTTCATTTCAAATATTCTTAAATGGGATGCCAGTTTATAAAAAAACATTGCTCATAAAAATATTCTAAAGTGGTGGTCTGTGGGACACAGTTTCTAGAAATAATCATTACATTTAAATACCTATAAATTAAGTAATTCAGAAATAGAGTATAGAGTTAAATAGAACGGGAGCTTGGCCACTGTTCTTTCTTAGACCTTTAAAAGAAAAATTAAATCAAAACATAAAAACACCATACATTACTGAAACGTTCATTAAATGAAGCATAACTTCCCGTTATCTTATTTGTCACCCAAGAGAACTAAATGTCTTTAGAGAAGTGAAGTTGCTGCTACAGCTGATTTATCTTAGGATAAGTTATTTTCCCATTGACTCAGCAGAAGTCTCAGTTTGCCTTTGCCACTGCCCAACAGAATTTACCATGGTCTTGGCTTTCACGAATCAGGATTGGTCTGGCCTGAGTCAGCTGGATTCTTTAAGATAAGACTGCGGTTTGGGTGGTTTCCTAAGTAGGGAACCTCTGCTTAGTCTGGGGAACACGGAGACAGAGAATGAATTTCCCTCTCCCTGGTTTTTTGTGTGTTTGGGGATGGTACCGACCTGTCTCATAGCCCCAAATCCCATCTCGAAAGCCACCACTGATTGCCATAACCTATATTTGAAAGGGGAAGCACACAATCACTAACCGAATTCCAGGATCAGATCAGTGGGAGAGTGACTTTTGGGTGCTGGTGTGTAGCGAGCTGCCCACCCCTAAACCCGGTAGCCATTTGCTCCTTCCTCTGCCACCTTAACCAATGGTTTGCAACACAGGCAAAAACAAACCTCTTCTTTTTAAAAAAAATTGTTGTGTTTTTGATGAAAGTTGACTCAGCAGATTAGGTTCCCATTTAACAATTACTACACAAACTGTTCAGTGACATTGGGTACATTTTTCACAACGTGTCAACATTCTCATTAATTCTACTCTGGATGCTACAATTCCAGTAATCCAGTTTCCCTGTCCCGTTACTCTTTCATCTTTAACTGTTGACCATTTAGTCTCATACAGACGATTTTTTCAAAGGTGTACAGTATTCATGGAAATTCTGGTGGCACAGTGCTTAGGTCTGCTAACCAAAATGTTGGCAGTTGAAATCCACCAGGCACACTTTGGTAACTCTATGGAACAGATCTACTCCGTCCTATGGGGTCTCAATGAGCTGGAACGAACTCCATGGTAGTGGGTTTTGGGTTACAGTACTCACTGATAATACTCTTTATTTTACGAGCCAATCTGTTACTTTAATTAAAGGGCAGCCTTGGGGTATTTTTCAGGTCCACATTTGTGGAGTATTTCACGGTAATAGTCTTGGTGGAAGTTGTCTAGTCTCAACTGGTCCCGTAAGCTTGAACTTTTAAGAAAGTGAATGCAGTTCCACTATTTTCTCACATTCTCTCAGGATCCATCTACTGAGGATCTGATCAGAACAGCTGTTAGTGATGCAGGAGCATCATCTCTTTCCTCTGGTCTCAGGGTCCACAAGACTGTGGTTCGTGTAGACGATTAGTGCAGTAGACTAGTTTCTTCAGTCTTTGCTTTCCTTCTTTCTCTTTTACTCTGGACAAACAGAGATTATCCTTTTCTTTTTAATTTCTTTTTTAGCATGCATTGTTTTGGAGGGAAGGGGTACTATCATTGGAGAAAATATTTCTAACACTATAAAGGTGGGTGGCTTGAAGAGCCTCTAATAAGTATAAAATTCTTTCAAAGATCTCGTGTCCTCTCCTTCTTACACAAGCCAGGAAGTTGCAGTAGAAAGCACTGCTACCTTTATTACACATACGAGGAAGCTCAGAGAGCCAAGTGACCTACTGAGGGTTGCCTGAGGAGACTTTGATAGCACTGGCTCTGGTCCAGCTCTGGCCACTTCTCCACAGGCCTAGCCCCAAAGCATTTTTCTGATCATCTCTTTTCCTGCTACTCAGTAAGAAAAACGATTTTTGAAAAAGGCAGCAGAATGAATATATAAACAAAACAAAACCTCACACGGCAGACCCAGTCTCAACTTGCAGGTCATGAGTATTCGTCTTTTGTTTTTCTCTTGTCCCCTTGACCTCCCCAGTCCTGTCCCAAAACTTCTGGAGAAAATGAACAGGACTTGCTTCTTCCTGTTCTCTTTCTCCCCACTTTGTAGTCATGAGATCCACTTGCTAAAGCTATCTGAACTTACACAAAAGAGAACTTCAAAGGATATTTCAGTTCAGACTCAGGAGACAGTACAAGAGTGTGTTAGTGATTGGATCATCTGGGAGTTAGTTCTTTCAAAGCTTTCACTCAAGTGCAGCAAAAAGAAACACTGGAGCTCCCGAGTTGTCAGCCTGGTTTTCATTGTGCTGAATAACAGCAGCTCAGCTCCATCCTGTTCTGGGAAAGGGAAGTTGGGCTGGGCTGCCCTCTCCTCACCCACTGCTAACCAGTGACTTGTTGTATCAATGTGCATGACAGGAAGTGAATTTCTCTGCTCTGTTTCTTGATGTCTCAAGAAAAAGCTGGATGCCACAGCTTGCTCAATTCTTTAGGGTCTCTTGTGGTAGAATTGGCAGCATTTCCCAGTCCTTCTCAAACCCCACTGAAAATACTGAGAAAATGGCATAGGTGGTGGGGGATGTGGGGTGTTCCATGAACTATTCATTATGTGTGTGTGTGTGTATATATATTTATATTATTATACAGTCATCATTACATTGTGCTTTGTCCTACAGCATCCCCATGAGTTGGAATCGACTCTACAGCCCTAGTCTGGCTTTTACTTACCTTATGGAATCTCTGAGTGGTGTAAACACTTAGCACATTTGGCTGCTAACCACAAGGATGGGGCTTCAAGTTCACCCAGAGGTACGTCGGAAGAAAGACCTGCTGGCAAACCAGCCATCGCATGCCCTGTGGAGCACAGTTCTCTTCTGACACACAGGGGGTCACAACAGGCTGCAATTAGCTTGGTGGCAAATGCTTACAAATATAAGCATGCCTTTTTATATCAGTTTTTTTGATTCTTTTAATCTTTAAAAATAGACTATTTTTTAAAACTGTTTTAGGTTTATAGAAAAGATGTGCTGAAAGTGATAGGGTAACAGCTGTAGGAAATTTTACTTAGTAACTATAGGGAAATCTCAATTAAGATAGTTAATCTCTTTCTTCATTCACCAGAAAGACTGTAATTTACCTCTTCTCTGCTCTATCAGGTGACCCTGGTGGTGTGGTAGTTAAGTGCTATGGCTGCAAACCAGAAGGTTGGCAGTTCAAATCTGCCAGGTGCTCCTTAGAAACTCTACGGGGCAGTTCTACTCCGTCTATAGGGTGACTGTGGGTTGGAACTGACTCAACATCGGTGAGTTTGGGTTTGGTCTGCTCTATTAATCACAAGGCTCTCCACCTGTTTTTCCAGACCTCACCCTCACACACCTAGAACCTATTTCCCCCCTTCCTTTCCCTAAATGCTCCCATGAAACCTTCTGGCAGGCTCTGAGATGCTGAGATGGTTTTTAGGGTAGTATCCACCTTCATCTCAGATTGCTGGCAATCTGAAGAGGGCACTCTGAAAGGATTCAACCCCTGTCTCTACTTACTGGTTTAGTAGTGACAGGTGGCTTGTGTCTGTAACTAGGTTTTCTCCAGTCATAAAAGTACAAACAGTTTCCATGTACATGGGGTGTATTACTACAATCTCACATTTATGAGGACCATTTGTAATAACTGATATACCAAAACTGATACATTATGCAAACGCTTAGTTTACATTAGGCTTTTATTTTGTTGTTGAGAATACATACAGGATATACCAATTCAACAGTTTCTACATGTACAATTTAGTGGCACTGATTATTTTTTTTGTAGGACAGCCATTTTCACCCTCCTTTTCTGAGTAGTTCCTTCCTCACAAACATAAACTCATTTCCCACTAAGGTTTTCTTATCTAACCTTTCAAGTTACTGTTGTGGATTTTACCCCATTTAGATCATTTGTTGTAGTCAGCTAGTGCTGCTCTAACAGAAATACCACAGAGTGGATGACTGTAGCAAAGGAAGTTGATTCTTCACAGTCTGGTAGGCTACTAGTCCAAATTCAGGGATATCCGCTCCAGGGAAGGCTCTCCCCTTGTCAGCTCTGGAGGAAAGTCCAGTATTGCATCAGTCTTTGTCCAGGGAGCATCTTGGTGCAAGAACCTCAGGTCTGAAGGATGCACTGTTCTCCCAGTGCTGCTTTCTTGAAGGTATGAGGTTCCCAATTCTCTGCTTGCTTCCCTTTCATCTCTCATAGGATGAAAGGATTAAGGGTGGTACAAGCCATACTCTAGGAATCTCCCTTTACAGTTAAGTAGGGAGGTGATCCTGTGAAGGGATTTACAGTTCCACCCTAATCCTTTAACATACAGCATAGGAAAACCACAAAATGGAGAACAATCATAGAATACAGGGAATCACGGCCCAGGCACATGGCTACAGATATTTTTGGGGGGACACAGTCCAATCAAGGACATCGTTCCTCAAAGAGCACAATGCTCAAGGAAGAACTTTTCACTAGTTAAGTTAAACTATGGTTTGGTTTGAAGACAACTTTAGAGAATATTTTTCAGGCTTAAAAGATTCTCAAGGCAATAGTTTATGTTCATCCACATACCATGGCTCCAGAAAATCTATAGTCCATGAAAATTTGAAATTCTGATCTGCATTTCCCCTCTTTGATCTGGATTCTTCTATGGAGTCTTTGATCAAAATGTGCAGTAAAGATAGGTGGGCATTATTCGGTTTTTCTGGTCTCACGGCAAAGGAGACAGTTGTTCATGGAGGCAATCAGCCACATATCCCTCATTCTCCTAGTATTTCTGATTCTTCTTACTCTATTGCTCCAGGCGAATAGAGATCAATTGTGTCTTGCATGGTTACCTGTAAGCTTTTAAGATTCCAGGCACTGTGCAATGGATGAGAAGGCAGAACACAAGCAACTAAACATACTATTATGCCAATTAACCAGAATGTCCCATGAAGCCATGACCCTAAACGTCCAAACCAAGGAACCAAATCCCATGTTTGTACATAAGCAGCTTCAGCAGCTTCTTTTTTTCTCTTACATTATTGTGTAAATATATCTGTTGTGCAAATACGTCTATTTCGTCAATTAAACTTTTTACAGGAGTACAACTTACTGACAGCAACTATGGTACAGTAATTTGCTGTGCAGCCCTACCCTTAATCAATATAATTTTTCCATTACCATTAACCCTTTTTCTCCCTCCCTCCACACATAGTGACCACCAATAAACTTTTGTCTCTGCAGATTTGCTTTTCTTGTCTTCTTACATAAGTGAGGTCATACTGTATTTGTCCTTTTATCATTGGCTTATTTTGCTCAGCATAATGCCTTCAAACTCATCCATACTGTAGCGTGTATCAAGACTTCATTTTTCTGGGGGGATGAGTAGTATTCCATTGTATGTGTGCACCACATTTTGCTTATTCATCAATTGATGGACATTTAAGTTTTTTCTACTTTTTGCCTATCGTGAGTAGGCAATGAACATTGGTGTATAAATAAGTCTCTATATGAGTCTCCGATTTCTTTTGGGTATTTACCGAAGAACGGGATGGCTAGATCATACACTAGTTCTATTTTTAGTTTTTTGAGGAACTGCTACACTTTCCACAATGGCTGTACCATTTTACATTCCAACCCTCCATGGATAAGGATTCCAATTCCCTCACATTCTCTCCAACATTTGTTACCTTTTTTTTTTAATCTTAGCCATCCTAATGGGAATGAAACGACATTTCATTGTGGTTTTGATTTGCATCTTTGATGGCTAATGACGTCGAGCATCTCTTCATGTGTTTGGTGACCACAGGAATATCCTCCTTGGTGAATTGTCTATTCAAATGCTTTGCCTATTTTATTATTGGGTTACTTGTATTTTGTTGAGTTAAAGTTTTATATATACTTTTGTTATTAAATTCTTGTCAGACACATGGTTTCTGAAGACATTTCCAGCAGGTATCTTGCCTTTTTACTTTTTCTGTACTATTTTGAAGAAAAAAGTTTTTAATTGTTTTTTGAACTCCTATTTATTTTCTCTTTTACTGCTTGTACTTGTGTTATCATAATAGGTAATCTATTACTGAAAGCTAGGTCTCATAGTATTGCCCCTGCTGGTTGTTCTAAGAATTTTATGGCTTTAGTTTGCATGTTTACGTCCTTAATTAATTTTCAATTTATGTGTATAGTGTGAGAGATATGAATTCTGTTGCATTTTTCTTCATCTTACCCAGCACCATTTATTGAACAGACTCTTCCTTCCCTGTTGAATGAACTTAGCACTCTTTTAAAAAATCAGTTGACTATAGATGTGTGGGTTTATTTCTGGGTTCTCAATTCTATTTCACTGGTCTATGTGTCTATTGTTATGGCAATACCAGGCTGTTTTGACTATGGTAGCAGTATAAACCAGAACCAAACAATCAAGTTGATTCTGACTCATAGTGATTCTACCAGACAGAGCAGAAATGCCTGATGGAGTTTCCAAGGAGCACCTGATGTAGCTATAACTCTTAACTACTACACCATGTTTTCAAATCAGGAAATGTGAGTCCTCTTACTTTGTCTTCTCTTTCTACACTGTTTTAGCTATTTGGGGCCTACTGCCATTCCATACAAAATAGAGGATTGCTTACTCTATTTCTGTAAAGAAGGATATTGGCATGTTGATAGGGGTTGCATTAAGTCTATAAATCACTTTGGGTGTATTGACATGTTTACAATATTAAGTCTTCCAATCTATGAATTGGAACATATTTTCATTAGTCTTTTTAAATTTCTTTCTGCAATATTTTATAGTTTCAATTGTATTAAATCTTTCACATCCGTGGTTAGATTTATTCTTAGGTATTTTATTCTTTTAGATGCTATTGTAAACTAGAATTATTTCCCTAATTTTCTTTTTAGGTTTTGAATTGCTGGTGTATAGAAACTCAACTGATTTTTGTTTGCTGACCTTGTATGCTGCAACTCTGCTAAACTCCTGTAATAGCTGTTCTTGGAGACTCTTCAAGACTTTCTATACGTATCATCATATCCGTGAATAAAGATAATTACACTTCTTTTTACCCAGTATGGATAACTTTTACTTCTTTTTCTTGTCTTATTGCTCTGACTAGGACTTCTAATACAATATTGAATAGAAGTGGTGACAGTGGGCACCCTTGTCTTCTTTCTAATTTCAAGGAGAAAGTGCTCAGTCTTTCTCCATTAAGTACAAGGTTGGCTGTTGGTTTTTCTATATATGCTCAGAATCATATTGAGGAATTTCCTTTCTATACCAATCTTCTTTTCATGAAGAAAGGGTGCTAGATTTTGTCAAATGCTTTTTCTGTATCCATAGAAATGATCATGGGGTTCTTTTGTTGTAGTGATGTGGTGTATTATGTTGTTTTTCCCTGCATTCATGGAATAAATCTCACTTTCATATGCTGACAGATTCTGTCTGCTAGTATTTTGTTGAATATTTTTGCATCTATAGTCATACGAAATGTTGACCTGTAGTTTTCTATTTTTGTGGTGTCTTTGTCTAGTTTGGGTATTAGAGTTACATTTGCATTAGAATGCATTAGAGAGTATTGCTTCCTTCTCTGTCTTGTAGAAGAGTTTAAACAGTATCTGTGTCAATTCTTCTCTAAATGTTTGGTAAAATTTCCCAGTGAGATCATTTGGTCCAGCATCTTTTTTGTTGAAAGGTCCTCCTTGATCACTGATTCAATCTCTTCACTTGTTGTGGGTCTATTGAAACTTTCTATTTACTCTTGAATAGTTTGGGTATGTTGTATGCTTCTAAGAATTTGTTCATTTCATCTAGGTTATCCAGTTTGTTGTCATAATATTCTGCCATAATTCTCTTCATGTCTGTCAGATCAGCTGTATATTCATTTTGGTTATTTGCATTTTTCCTCTGTAAGTCTAAAAGAACCCAAAACCAAACTCACTGCCATTAAGTCAATTTTGACTCAGTGACACAATAGAACAGAACAGAATAGCCCCATAGAGTTTCCAAGGAGCGCCTGGTAGATTTGAACTCCTGACCTTTTGATTACTAGCCATAACACTTAACCACTATGTCACCAGGGTTTCCAGTCTAACAAAAGGATTGTCAATTTTATTGGTCTTTTCAAAGAACCAACTTCTCTTTTTATTGATTCTATTGTTCATTTTTTTTTCCCCATGCATCACCTGTCAGTTTGTCCTATTACGCTGATTTGTATGTTGCTGTGATGCTGGAAGCTATGCCAACAGTATTTCAAATACCAGCAGGGTCAACCACAGTAGACAGTTTCATTGGAGTTTCTAAGGTAAGGCAGATTAGGGAGAAGGATGTGGCAAGCAACTTATGAAAAAATTGGCCAATGAAAATCTAATGAATAACTGGAACATTGTCTGGCATAGTATCAGAATATAAGCCCCTCAGGTTAGCAGCTGCTGCAGTGTATTGACAGGAAACTGACATAAACTCAATCTGGATTCATAAGTGTAACCAGGGATATGACTACAGATGTCAGACAGATGTTGGCTGAAAGTACAGAATACCAGAAAGACATTTACCTGTCTTTTATTGACTATGCAGAGGCATCCAACTATGTGGATCATGACAAATTATGGACAACATTTTGAAGAATGGAAATTCCAGAACATTTAATTGTGCTCGTGAAGAAACCATACATAGACTAAATGGTAGTCATTTGAATAGAACAAGGGGGTACTGTGTGCTTAGTGTCAGGAAGGTGCACATCAGGGTTATACGTTTTCACCATATGTACCCAGCCTCTACACTAGGCAAATAATCTAGAAGCGGGACTATGTGAAAAAGAATGTGGCATTAGGATTGGAGGAAGCCTCATTACCAATCTTTGATATGCAAACGACACAACTTGATTGTGGCAAGTAAAGAGAACTTGATATACAACTGTTGTTCTTGTCAGACAGCATCAATTTGGTTCGGACTCTAGCAATCCTGTGTACAATGGAATGAAACACTACTCAGTCCTGCCCCATCCTCACAGTCATTGCTATTCTTGACCCCATTGTTGATGCCATTGTGTCAATCTCATCTTGTTGAGGGTCTTCCTCTTTTATTGCTGATCCTCTACTTTACCAAGCATGCCATTCCCAGGAAATGGTCCCTTCTGATAACATGTCCAAAGTAAGTGAGACAAAGTCCCACCATCTGTCTTGGTCATCTAGTGTTGCTTTAACAGAAATACCACAAGTGGATGGCTTTAAAAAGAGAAATTTTATCTTGCTCATAGTCCAACAGGCTAGAAGTCCAAATTCAGGGTGTCAGCTCCAGGGGAAGACTTTCTCTACTGGCTCTGTAGAAAGGTCCATGTCCTCAGTCTTCCCCTGGACTGAAACTTTCTGATGTACAAGGACCCAGGGTTCTTTCCAAAGGATACACTCAGCTCCTAGTACTGTTTCTTGGTGGTATGAGGTCCCCAAATCTCTCTGCGGACTTCTGTCCTTTCTATCTCAAGAGACTGACTCAAAGCACAAAACAATCTTATATACTGAGTCCTGCCCCACCAACACAACTGCTTTCCATCCCCCATGATTAACATCATAGAAACAGGATTTACAACATGGAAGAACATCACACACAACACTAGGAATCATGGCCCAGCCAAACTGCCACACGCATTTTTTGTGAGAACATAATTCAATCCATGACACCATCCTTGCTTCTAATGAGGATAATGATTGTACTTCTTTCAAGACATACTTCTTCACTCTTTCAGAAGTCCATTTATACATTAGCTATTCTTTGCCAACACCATAATACAAATAGATCAGTTCTTCTTCAGTTTTTCTTATTCATTGCCCAGCTTTCACATGCATGTGAAACCTATTGCTATTGAGTCGATTCTGACAGCAGCCCTAAAAGACTGAGTAGAACTGCTCCACAGAGTTTCCAAGGAGTGCCTGGTGAATTCCAACTGCTAACCTTTTGGTCAGCAGCTGTAGCACTTAAGCACTATGACACCAGAGTTTTGAAAACACCAATGCTTGAGTCAGGCACACCTTAGTCCTAAAGTGACCTTTTTGCTTTTTAACACTTTAAAGGGATCTTTTGCAACACATTTGTTGCTTGATTTGTTGAATGTTACTTCCGTGGGCATTGATTGGATTTTTGACAACTTCAATATTTTCTCCATTTATCATGATGTTGCTTACGGGTGCTGTTGTGGGGATTTGTGTTTTGTCTATGTTGTGGTGCAATCTGTAATAAAGACTGTGGTCTTTGATCCTCATCAATGAGTGTGTCAAGTCTTTTTCACTTTTAGCAAGCAAGAGTGTGTCATCTGCATATTACAGGCTGCTAATAAATCTTCCTCCAATCCTGATACTGTATTCCTCTTCATATAATTCACCTTTTTGGATTCCTTAGCACACAGATTGAATAAGTATGGATGGTGAGAAGTGTACAACCCTGATGCATACCTTTCCTGATTTTAAACCACATAGTATCCTCCTGTTCTGTTCAAATGACTCTCTCTTAGTCTATGCAGTTACCTCACGAATACAATTCAGTGTTCTGGAATTCCCACTCTTTGAAACGCTATCAATGATTTGTTATAATCCACGTAGTTGAATGCCTTTTCACAGTCAATAAAACACAAGTAAACATTCTTCTGGTATTCTCTGCTTTCAGCCAAGATCCATCTGACATCAGCAATGATATCCTTCATTCCTCTTCCACATCTGAATATGGATTGAACTTCTGGCACTTCTCTACTGCAACTGCTTTTAAATGATCGTCAGAAAAATCTTACTTGTGTGTGATATTAACGACATTTTGGGATGATTTCCACACTCTATTGGATCATCTTTTTTTCAGAATGGGCACAAATTAGCATCTCTTCCAGTCAGACGGCCAAGAAGAAATCTTCTGGATTTTTTGACATAGATAAGTGAGTACATCCAGTGCTGCATCTGTTTTGGCTCTCATGGGCTTGTGCTAATGTTTTTCAGCTTGAACTTGAATATGAGCTGTTGACGGTCTGTTCCACAGTTGGCCCCTAGCCTTGTCCTGACTGATGATATTAAGCTTCTTCATTGTCTTTTTCCACAGATGTAGCTGATTTGATTCCTGTGTATTCCATCTGGTGAAGTTCATGTGTGTTGTCAATACTTGTGTTATTGGAAAAAAAAAACTATTTGCAATGAAGAAGTCATTGGCCTTGTAAAATTCTATCATGTGCTCTTGAGTGATGCTTCTATCATCAAGGCCATGGTTTCCAATTACCAGCCTTCCTTCTTTGCTTCCAACTTTCACATTCCAATCATCAATAATTACAAACACATCTTGGTTGCAGGTTTCATCAATTTCAGACTGCAAAATTTGGTAAAAATCTTCCATTTCTTCACCTTCAGCTTTGGTGGCTAGTGGATAAATTTGAATAACAGTCATATTAACTAGTCCTCCTTGCATGTGTTTGGAAATTATGCTATCACTGACAGTGTTATACTTCAGGACAGATCTTGAAGTGTTCTTTCTGATGATGGATGCAATGGCATTCCTCTTATATGTATCAGTTCCTGGCATAGTAGATCATATGATTGTCCAGTTCAGAATGGCCAGTTCTAGTCCAGTCAGCTAACTAATGCCTAGGATACTGAACTTCACGTATTTGTTCCATCTCATTTTTGACAACTACCAATTTTCCTAGAGTCACACTTCATACAGTGCACATTCTGATTACTAATGGATATTTGCAGCTGTGTCTTCTCATTTTCATTCATGGCACATCAGCAGATGAAGCTCCCGAAAGCTGTATTCCACTCATGTCATTAAGGTCAACCCTTTGAGAAAATGGCTTCTCTCAGTCACATTTTGAGTGTTTTCCAACCTGAGGGTTCTTCTGCCAGCACTGTATCAGAAAATATTCTGTTACTTCTCATAAGGTTTTCAATGGTCAAGTTTTTCAGAAGTGTATGTCCAGGTCCTCCTTTCCAGTCTGTCTTCATCTGGAGCTCCACTAAACCTGCCCACCAAAGGTGACTCTGCTGATGTTTGAAATACCAGTGGCAAAGCTTCCAGTTATCACAGGGACACACAAGCTACTATAGTACGACAAACTGACAGGCATGTGGTGGTAGTATCGTTTAGGTCCTCTGTTTTCTTGTTGATTTTCTTTCTAGATGTTCTGTCCAACATTGATAGTGGTATATTAAGTTCTCCAACTATTATTAGTTCTATTTCTCCATTTAATTCTGCAAGTGTTTGCTTTATATATTTAGGTCCCTCAATATTGGGTGCATATATATTTAGGATTGTTAAATCTTCTCAATTGAAACTTTTATCATTATATAATGTCCATCTATATCACTTCTGACAGAATTTGTCTTAAAGCCTATACTGTCTGATATTGTCAGAATACTGTCTGATATTGTCACCCCAGATCTCTTCTAGTTACTATTTGCATGGAATATTTTTTCATCCTTTCACCTATTTCATCTATTTGTGTCCTTCATTTAAAGTGTGTCTCTTGTCAACAGCATACAGTTGGATCATGTTTATCCATTTTGCCACTCTCTGGGTATTGATTAGAGTATGTAGTTCATTTATACTCACTGTAATTACTGACAAGAAGGGACTTAATTCTGGCATTTTGTTATTATTTTTTTTGTCTCTGTTCTTTAGTGCTACTTGCTTTTGTGTGCTGTTGACTTATTCTACTGAGCCTTTTTAGTCCTTTCCTCCTTTCCTTTTATGTATATGTTTTACATATTTTCTTACTTGTTACCATTCATACATTAAAAGCTTGTATTTTTAACATTCTAGGGTAAGATGGTACCAACTTCAGAAACATACAAGAAATTCTATTATCTGCACCATTTGTCTCCCCACTTTGTTGCTGCTATCAATTATATCTTTACATTTTAAGTGCTCTGTAAAATAATTTTATCCTTGTCTTTTAGATATTTGTTATTAAAAAGCATGAAGGACAAAATATTTAGAACCATCAAGCATGAATACCCTCTTACTAGCCCTTACACTTGTGTATGTATTTCTGTTTTTTTTAATGTGTATCTTTGAATTATTTCTGTAGTGTCTTTTCATTCTATCTACAGAACTCCCACTAATACTTTTGTAAAGCCAGTCTAGTGGATGTGAACTCTCTCAACTTCTTTTTGTCAATGTTTTAATTTTGCCTTCATTTTGAAGAACAGTTTCACTGGGTATAGTATTCTTGGTTAGATGTATTCCTCCTGCATTTTTTAGCTGTTTTTCCTTCAGCACTTTAAATGCACCATGTCACTGTTCTCTGGCCTTCAAAGTTTCTGAGAAGAAATTGGGTCTTCATCATATTGGAGAGCCTCAATGGCACTTGGCTTGGCTTGGCTATGTCTCTTTCACTGCTTTCAGGGTTCTCTAATTTTTGAGAGCCATAATGTGGAAGCACTGGTAGCAGAGTAGTTACGAGCTGCTCACTAAAAGGTCAGAGTAGTTAAGAGCTGCTCACCAAAAGGTCAGAGTAGTTAAGAGCTGCACACTAAAAGGTCAGCAACTCAAATCCACCAGGCGCTCCTTGGAAACCCTGTGGGGCAGTTCCACTGTGTTCCATAGGATCACTGTGAATCAGAATTCACTTGATGGCAATGGGTTGTTTTTGTTTTTAAGTATGATGTGGTTTGGTGTAGATCCTTTTGAGTTTATTCTACTTGGGGTTCTTCGAACTTCTTGGATTTGTACATTCACAGCCTTCATTAGACTGGGGCAATTTTCTGTCATTATTCCTGCAAATATTCTTTCTCCTTCTTGTCTCTTCAGGAATGTCCACGTCTGGTATTATCATACCTTTCCATTAAACTGTGCTCCGCCTTCTTTAACTTCTGTTATTCCTCTTCAGTATCTGTAATTTTCACTCTCTTGTCTTCTAATTCTCTGATTCTTTCTTCTGACTGATTAAATCTGTTGGTACTTCCATTGTGTTCCTCATTTTAGTCATTGTCCATTTTAGTTGCATTATCTTATTTTATTATGCTTTAAGTGGAAGTTTACAGTTCTAGTTTCTTAAACAAAAATTTATACATACATTGTTATGTGACCTAGTTGCTCTCCCCACACTGTGACAGCACACTCTTCTTCTCCACGCTGTATTTCCTGTGTCTATTCAACCAGCTCCTGTCCCTTTCTGCCTTCTCATCTCACCTCCAGAAAGGAGCTGCCCTTTACTCTCCTGTATTTATTTGAGCTAAGAAGCTCTCTCTTCATGAGTATCATTTTATGTTTTATAGTCCAATCTAATCTGTTTTGTCATTTTTCATTATGCATTTTATCTTTTTCATTGTTGTTAATTTTGTATTTGATGTCTTTTTCTTGTTTATTATTTTGATATGTAGGATTGGTAGTTTTTTTTTTTTTATTATCTTAGTATATACTCCTGTCTGTATAAGTTTAAACCAATCAGGAAGCTCCTCTGAGCCTTAGGGTTCAGGGCTCTTATGGGCCACACCACATGGCCACAATAGATTACATTATGCCTTGTGAGGCTTAATCAGCCTTAAGACTTAATCAGGTAGTCCCTGTTGGGCTGTTCAGTGCCCAACTCTAACCTCAGGTATTAGTATGGCTAGAAAGAACATGCAGAAGGCCAACCTGCTTTCTGCACGGTAATTTGTCACCTTGCAGATGGCTTTTACTAAATGGTGGAGTTAGGACCTGAACTCAAGCCTATCAGGTTCTGTAGGCTGTGCCCTGATCCACTGACCATGCCTGCTTCCCAAACAGAAAACCATGTCACTCATCACATGCTCTTCTTCAGTTTATTTTGAATCTTTCACTTAGATTGGAAGTTTCAATCTTGGAATATATTTTCTTACTCATCTTTGGAGTGGTTTTTCTACAAAGCAATGCCAAGAATGTTCAAAGCAATTGCACTGAAGGCCAAGCATTAGGAAAACTCTTTTGCAAAGGCACTGAGGTTAATGACTACTGTCCATTGAAGTCTCTAGTAAGAGAAACCTGCCTTCCTCTTTCATATTTTATTAGGGAGTCATACAAAGAATCAATCAGTTATAAAACCTCTAACATTAAATGAATCATAACTATAAAATAGGTAACAGAATACCACATTTTTCAAAAAGATCAAAAACAAAATCAAATATGGCATTTCATTTTACAGATACTTTTATATTTAATAGTCATAAAAAGACTTGTAAAAACAACTCTGACTCTGTACAAATGTTAACACCATGGAACAGCTATAGAGATGAGTCTATAAAAGTTAAATTTTTTTAAGATCTGTAAGATAAATGAAACTGAACCACCTTTTGTTAAAATATAACATTCATCTTCCTATCATATATACATGAATTACACATATGTATATTTTAATAAATATATTATGTATTTTTAACGATGACTTACTTGACAACATTCATCTGGTGCTTTGGGTCTGTAGGGTTTACTGGGTAAGGAACACAAATACAAAAATAGCAAGTTCATGTAGATACTTCTAGAGCAGGATTGACTCCGTTTTAGAATGTCCCTCCTCTCTCAGCATTCCTCACACCATAAATTCTGAATCCTCGGAGGAGGTATCAGCAAACAAAACCTCATCTGGTGATGTGCTCCCTGGGAGTAGAGGGCTAGAATGGGACCAGGTGACGCCACTCTTTGCAAGTCTGTCTTCTGGTAAAACATCATCTTTACCAGATGTGGCTGCCATGAGGGCAGCAGAAGCTTGATCTTCCCATTCCTCACTACCCCCATTCAGGACGTACCTTCCTTCGTGAAGTTTGTTCTCATGAACTTCTGCTGTGACCACATTAACTGCACAGCTGGGAGCGCAAGAAGCAATGATAGAGTCAGGATCGATATTCATGTCCAGCTGAGCAAAGGCAGGACCGTCTGCCAGGCCCTCACAGCTGCCCAGCAACTGTGTGTTGATGTAAAAGACATCTGCTTTGTCCTCAACATGAGGCAAACTTTCTAAGAGTTTTTCAAGTTGCAGTCTCAACACTGAAAAGTTGGGGCGGTCCACTGGGTCAGCCCTCCAGCAAGAGTACATGATTTCATATCTAAAAGTAAAAGAGAGGGAGTAATTACTGGGCACCAGACCCACAGAACCCTGATCCCTTGGAGCCATCTATGCCTTTGTTCTACACTCATCTGTATTTTTATTGCATTTATTCAATAGTAGCTCTTCTTTTTCGAATTTACCAAGACTTTCACTGTGGCCTAATATCTGTTCAACTTCTGCAGGTGTTCCATGGGTATTTGACAATGAAGTGGTGTTCTCTTCTCAGGAATGTACTTTCCAGGAAATGATTCACAAAGGAGTATTTAAGAGCCTTTACTTTATGCCAGGAGTTGGCAAACTGCAGCCTATATACAAAGTCTGGCCCTCTGTCTGTTTTTGTAAATAAAGTTTTAGTGGCATACAGCTGTACCTCTGTGTATTTTTCAAGATTGCTTTGGCTACAATGGCAGAGTTGAGCAGCTGCTATGAAGACCATATAGGCTACAAAGCCCCAAATACTTACTATTTCACTCTTTTCAGAAAGTTTGCTGACCCCTTCTTTACACTATCAAAATGGTTTTTTACTGAGAGAGCTGGGTTTGAAGGATCCTAGGTCTAGGCATAAGCAGTCCAGGAATTTGGGGGGAGGATACAGAAAAATGAAAGATGGGTGCCTCACTGTGTCAGGTGCTTTGAATGTATAACTATATTTAATCTGTCACTTTGTAATAAAAAAGAAAGTGAGTGTAGGGATGTCACAGAAGGTGCCAGTGCCACATGAGTAGCAGGGGATGCATGGGAACCAGACTAGTGGAACAACTTCTAAGCCTAACGTCCTTTAGGACCATCTGCTGTGTTTCTGCAGAGGACTGCTCTCTTTCTTCATTCTGAACATCCAATCTAATTAAGAATCACAATGGAGGAACATTTAAATGAGCACAACAGAGAGAGATGACTCAATGGCACCTAACAACAACAGACTAAGTTGATAATGATAAATGTAGAAAAATTTTGAAGTTGTCAAGATTTCCTTTTACTTAGATCCACAATCAATCTTCATGGAAGTAGCAGTCAAGATAGCAAGCAACGTATTGCACTGGGCAAATCAACCGCAAATTTTAAGTGTTGAAAAGTGAAGATATCACTTCGAAGACTAAGGTGTGCTTGACACAAACCATGATATTTTTCAGTTGCCTCATATGCATGTTGCCTCATATGCATGTGAAGGCTGGACAATAAATAAGGAAGACTGAAGAAGAATTGACCCAGCTGAATTACAGTGTTGGCGAAGACTACTGAATGTACCACGGACTTCCAAAAGAACAAATCCATCTTGGAAGAAGTATAGCCAGAGTAGTCCTTGGAAGCAAGGATGGTGAGACTTTGTCTCCCATACTTTGAGGGTCCCTGAAGAAGGACATCATGCTTGGTAAGGTGGAGGGTCAGGGAAAAAGAGGAAGACCCTCAACTGGGTCTACCCAGTTGTGTTCCTTACCTAGAGATGGATTGACACAGTGGTTGCAACAATGGGCTCAAGCGTAACAACGACTGTAAAAATGGTGCAGGACCAGGCAGTGTTTGGATCTGTTGGACACAGGGCTGATGTAAGTCAGAACTACCTGAAGGCATCTAACAATGAACAACAGACTGAGATGAAGAGTGAGCTATGCTATCATTTCATTTTGATCCTCTCCTGTTTTGAGACATTGATTGATATTCATGTCACTAGACAAGAATATGACTCAAATATAGATAATCTGACACATATAGATTAATGGTATCCTATAAACTAAATAAAGGTGCCATTTCCATATTTACATTTATTTGCATCATGTAAGTTCTTTGATTAATTTTACAAAGGCTTGATCCTTCATACAGAATGTACTCGTCTCATTTCATGTAGGCATATAATCATCTCATTTGTCTACTTTTTCAACTTTTATCAATACTTGCACATGCTTCCAGAAGGCAGAGATTTAAGAAGCTCCAAGTATACGAGGTGTGATTATTAAGTCCACGAACTTAATTGTTCTAAGTGCTACCTACCTCACTGCTCAACATCACTACCATCAGCTTCGAAGTACTCTCCTTGGGAAGCTAGGCACTGGCACCAGGCCCTAGTTCCCCCTTCAAAGCAATTTTGGAACTCTCTTGACAGTCCTGAGTTACATCTTGTTATAGATTCAACTGTGCTCCCCCAAAATATATGTCAACTCGGCTAGGCTATGATTTTCAGTGTTGTGTGATGGTCCTCCATTTTGTGATCTGATGTACTTATCCTACGTGTTGTATATCCCGAACTCTGTGATGTTAATTAGACAGGGCTAGAAGTAATTATGGCAGTAAAGTAGGACACAATCTACGGGACTGGGTTGTATCTTGAGTCAGTCTCTTTTGAGAGATGAAAGAGAGAATTGGGCAGAGTGGAGAGGGACTTCCTTACCACTGAGCAAGAAAAGCCACGACTGGAGCCCATCATTTAGACCTGGGGTCTCTGTACTGAGCAGCTCCTACACTCTGGGGAAGACTGATGACAAGGACCTTCTCCCAAAGTTGACAGAGTTGGTGCCCTGAACTTTGACTTGTAGGATCCCAAACTGTGAGAGAATCAACTTGTTTGTTAACCTCATTCATTTGTGGTATTTCGGCTGCAGTAACCTACTGTCATCAAGTCAATTCCAACTCATAGCAATCCTAGTTTCCAAGCAGCACCCAGTGGATTCAAACCACCAACCTTCTGGTTAGCAGTCATAGCACTTAACCACTATGCCCCCAGGGTTTCCAGTGATAGTAGCACTACATAACTAAGATATGCTTGTACTTCAGATTCAGGGTCTTTTGTTTCAGTCTCTGTCTCTTTATTACCTTCAATAAATGGTCAGTTAGATTTAGAAAATAATTTTTGTTTCTATTCTTGAGATTTTGAGGCATAAGTGAATTTTTATGACTCCTTTTTTTTTTCTTCTTTTGCCACAAAGTCCTGATTGTTTGCAGCTGAAATGCACTTTGAGCAAGCCTGTCCTTAGAGGCACAATCTCCTTTTTATTATCTCATGAAGGCACTGTGTTATTTAATTTGTTTTCATTTATTCCATGTCTTGGTTGAAAGTGTTTAAATAATCTTTTTGTCTGTTTGTTTCATACCGAACAGTAGCATTATCATTTTGAACTTTATTTTTCTCTATTTAGTACATTTTGAAATATACAAATATGATTTTTAAAGGCACAGTAAGTGGGTGTACTCTGCACCCTACTCCCATAAAAGGGCAATGTCACAGCAGTGGACTGATGACAACAAGAGTCCCTGTGCCTGAGGAGAAGCAGGGGGCTGTGATGGTCAGTGATTGGATTTTATAGATGGAAAGAGAAAATATGTTTAGTAGATCCCTGGATAAGTGGTCATTTTTGTTTATCCAGAGGATTTTATAACGATGCGATCCTGTGCAATTGCCGAACGTTCTCCCACCCAGAGCTGTCAGGATCCTGCTTTGTTCCTTGCTCTATGGACAGCTGACAGCAGTCTGCTCAGGCAAAGGACCCCGGCCTCCCTCAGCTGTGCACGTGTCTCTGCAGGGCTCAGCTCTGCTACCCAGCCAACTGTGACTCCCATCCCTTGTCTTCCTAGGGTCTGGGCTGCCTCCTGTGGAAGCGGAGGGATGGATCAGTAAGAAGACCAGGCCTTCAGAGAGGGGAAAGGTGGTGTAGGCTGGGGTACTCAGGGTAGACGAGCAGCGGTCACCAGTCTGGGCTAGTGTGGTGCCTCCAGTCATTCCAGGCCCTGAATACCACAGTGTCTCCAACCTCCAGCTCGGTGCAGGGCTGGTCAGGTATATGAAGGCTGATGGGTGCTCTGACGGGTGGCAGGTGATCCCTGGGGCTGAGAAGGGAGCCCTGATAAGGATCCCCTGCTTCTGAGTGGCTAACACAGAGCATAATCAGCATGTGTGGCAGTGTTGGGGGGGCTATGTCTCAACCATTACCCCCTAGAGCAACTCTGTGAAGGAAAGATGGGGCAGCTGAGGCTTGCAGAGGACAGTGACTGATGAAAGTCGCATAGTCAGTGTCATCTGACACCAAAGCCCCACTCACTCACGATCTCTGTTACAGTTTCCACTGTGTCCCTCCCCTCCCCTCTAAGATATATGCTGGACTATTAACCTATGAATGGGGCCCTGGTGGTACAGTGGTTAAGTGTTTGGTGGCTAATTAATAGGTCTGCAGTTCAGTTCAAATCCACCAGCCATTCCTTGTAAACGCTAAGAGGAAGTTCTACTCTGTCCTATAGGGTTGCTATGAGTTGGAATCAACTTGATGGCAATTTTTATTTTATTTTTAAAGGAAAAAATCCTTCCCCTAGAGCCACCTTGGCTTGGACTTTTAGCATTATAGCTGTAAAAACATGTCTGTTTGGGAAAGCAATCTGTCTGTAGTATTTCTATCACAATGTACTAGGAAACCAACACAACCTCATCTCTTTCACTAAAAATAATAATTGCCAACATTTCGTGTTACTGTGTGATAGCATCGTGTTAATACACCCTTTCAGTGACATCAGCCTGCTCAGTCAGCACAACCCTGTCACACAGATACCGCTACTCCACTTTAGGATGGAGGAGGTTGAGAGGGTAACACTCTGCCCAAAGACAAGGGCGAAGCCATGACTCCCATCAAGGGGACCTGCTGCTACTGTCTGTGTTCTCTGTCACTGGGCTGCCCGGCCTGCTGTGGGTATATTTCCCTTAGGAGCAAGGAGGGCCACTGAAAGATTGTTTGCAGGTGTACAGCACCACTATCTTATGATTCTAGAAAGGCTGCCACCCACAGAGTGCACTGAGAGTCTGGAGGTGAGAAGAACCGTGCAGGAGAAGGAAGAGTTACATGGCCTGTAGTATTCCAGCAGGAAATGACACCTGATTGCTAGCTTATTTGCACCTGAGCATTGTCTGATTAGATGTGATAAGGAGGTGGGTGCAGACGACCCTGGGCTGCACCCATCCCCGGGCTTCTATGATTTGATGGTGTCAGCGATGGGAAGAGAAGGGGAGGTGGACTCCAGAAGGACGTTTGCTGGCTAACGGAGCCCCGAGGGACACAGAAAGGACAAGGAAGAGGTAGGTGATGGCTACTGCCATGAGCTGCAGTGATCAACGGGTGGGGGTTTCTGAGAGCTGCCACGGGTTGGCCAGGATGAGTGAGGCTGAGGAAACGTTCCACGGTGGCAAAGAAGATGGGGTGGCAGAGCAGGGGACAGAAGAGGCAGTCTGTAGATCAGCCTTGGGACACCAGGCCTGCAGCCTGGTCACTGAGAGGTGGGGCTGGTAGGAGACGAGAGGTGGCCCCCAAAGGGGCAGGAGAGCCGGCACACGGGGTTCCCTGTTGAGACTGTTGTATTTCTTAGCCTTGACTTTAAAAATGGAGGCAAAACTAAACAAAGGTGCAAACTCATGGCAACTAAGTCTAGATGAGAAGACCAGCAATGCCTGTTTTTAAGAGAAAATGCCTCACAAATGGATACTGAGAAACCTAACTTTGGCGGATACTGCTGTGAGACCTGGGACGAAGGTCACGCTCCCTGGGCCCATGAGCAGGCCACGGAGGCTCTTCAGGGCTGGGTGCGGTGGTCAGCAGGGCTGGCGAAAACTGCCTAGCTGTCTGTCCCCACTCAACTTCCCCCCCGGCAACCACAGCGTGCCGGCGACCACAGTGTGTGCTGAATCGGCTTGTCTTTTGCCTCGGCCATCTCACAGACAGCTGACTCAGCTTCCTCTGAGATTCCCTGAGCTGGCTGAAGCACCGAAAAACCACAACGTGACACAGCTTAGATCTTGCTAAGGCCCAAGACAAGTGCCACAAACATCAACTTCTTTGACACGTCAGAGCTAAGTCAGAAATGGCAATGAGACTGATTCCCCGTTGCTTGACTGAAATGTCTCTTCTCACATTAAAGAAGCAAACATTTCATGCCTGTGGCCCTTTTCAAAACTACCAGAAAACTTCAGACCCCTAATGAGGGTCTCATGATATTTTTTAAAGGCTTTACTTTCTTTGTTTCTGTTCCTAATATTATATGACAATGACAACTATCAGTGCTAGCACCAACCATGGAGACTTTCAGATCAAAATGGTCACCTTCTGTTTGGCTTAGAAGGGACCTGGAGGCTTGTGTGTAAAGTCACTCCGGGTCCTTGTCACCTGTGTGGGGAACCTGGGCCCCAGATTGGGAGGTCCTACACCTGCACCTGCTCACCTGTAACAGCGCCTGGCCGTTCATGACAGGCCCAAGGTCCTGAGAGGCATGTAAAAACACATTTGGTAAAAACACCATCTCCAGTTACCACCTCAGTCACACGGGGAGGAGACTGCACACTGAGAAGACCCAAATCGCCAAGGGAGAGGCAATATTGTAAGAAATTATTCCCCAAAGGCCAGCAAGGTGCTTGGACGAGATCAATTCATCACAGTGCTGTTCATAATTGCTACCTTTACATATAAGCACTTGCTGCCTGCACCACGTACAGGTTGACTGTTCCACGAACTTTCTTCCTTAATCCTTACCATTGCTCTCTGAAAAACATACAACTGCACGTTTTCCTGTCTCAAGACACTGGCACAGGGAGGTTAAGTCGGTTGCCACGGGCACGTACAAAGCAAGCTAGGAGACAGGGGCTGGCCTGTTCACCCCAAGGCTCTGGCATCTTCCCATCCTGCTCCACCTTTTGGGTGGGCCTTGTGGGGCGGGATCTACACCGTGGTCCTGTGTGTGCCAGAGACGGCAGCTCTCCTGCCTATGTCACCAGCACTGTTTTAAAATACAAATTTCTGGGCACATTTTATATTAGAGAATCACAACCTCCCTGCATAGTGCCAAGGAATCCTGTTGTCAGACACCTCCCAAGCAATTCTGATGACCTGCCTGATCTCAAAGTTGCTGGTTTAGAATTCTCAGTTTCCTGTTGAAGGGTAGTATCGTAACTGGTTTCACTGTCATACTCTTTAGAAAGAGAAGCAGGATTGTACCTAAAGAGAGAGGCGAAGCACTCAAGGCCTTTATGTACTGAAAGTAAGTACCTGCTTATCTGGAAACCCCAGTGGTGCAGTGGTTAAGTGCTAGGCTTCCTAATCAAAAGGTCAGCAGTTTGAATCCACCAGCTGCTCCTTGGAAACTACGAAACAGTTCTACTCTGTCCTGTAAGGTTGCTATGGATCAGGATCGACTCTATGGCAGCATTTTTTTTTTAAACCTTCTTATGTATAGGATATATTTCTCACAGAGGCTTAAAGAGCTTCAGGGTACAGGTTGCAGCCTAGTCTTCAAAGCACTACTCAGCCAAAGCTGAGGCCAGGAGGTACAGCAAACCTTGGGAGGAGTGAGCCACAGCAGGGCTGCTGGTGACGTGTCTGCTCTATTTCTTATAAGCCACAGTGTGTGATATTCGTATGTGTTACCTGCATCTGCCTGCCTGGCTAAACTTTGCTTGTTAGCAGGCCCCCTGCCCACTTACTGCCCCCCAGGCCCCCGCAAGCTGCGCCTCCCAGGTCTCGGCACCGCCCCTTGCTTGACATGGCTGAGAGCTCAGGGACACCAACAAGCTCACTCACAGTTCGTCCAGGCAGTCCTCCGGCTGCTTCAGCCGATGGCCATGGAGCAGATAGTCATACATTTCATGGTTCTGAACGCCAGGATAGGGAGTCATCCCTCGGGTCACTATTTCCCACATGGTCACGCCAAATGCCCACTGAGAACAAAGCAACAAGTTAGGATGCAAGTCTTTCCAGAGAGGCTGAATGGTCTTTTTCATTGGGAAAGGTCATTTCCTTAAGACCTTGCGGATTACGCTCAAAGCTGACAATCGTGTCACAGGCACATGGCAATACCGTGTGGTTAGTGTCACAGCAGCCCATTTTTACTAACACTGTTCTGGGAAATACGACAAAGGCATATAGCTGTGTCTCACATAAATACTTGGCTTTAATGCTCTGCACTAATGTTGTTCATCAGTGTTTTCCTCTTGCAATCACTGGGCCAGGGTACAATCACACAGCTCCTTGTTTCTAGCAGCAGAGTTAAACAGAGCCACTGAACCAAGTCATTCAGTGTCACGTGAATCTGAAATATCTCAGTTGCAGCAAAAAGTCAGCCTATTGTGATAAATAAAATGGGGAGAAATGAAGGTCCCATGCAAAGCACCGATCTTGGGATGTCAGGGAGATTTACTAGACTCTAGGAGCTCTGGTGGTGCAGTGGTTAAGCACTTGGCTGCTAACAGAAAGGTCAGCAGTTTGAACCTATCAGCCACTGGGAGACAGAAAGATGTGGCAGTCTGCTTCCACAGAGCTTACAGCCCTGGAAATCCCATCGGGCAGTCCTTATCTGTCCTATAGGGTCTCTAGGAGCTAGAATTGACATGACTGCAAACTAGTTTGGCTTTTGGTTTTTTTATGTTCCACCTGGATTATGTTATCTAGTCCTGGGTGGTACAAATGGCTAAACCATTCAGCCAATAACCAAAAGGTTGGACATTGGCGTCTACTCGGAGGGTCCTTGAAAGAAAGTCCTACTAACCTACTTCTCAAAAAAATCAGCCACTGAGTATCCTATGTGCCCCATTTCTACTCTGAGACACGTGGGTTCTCCAGAGTCAGCATCGACTTGATGGCAACTGGTTTAGCTTGTTGTTTTTTTTCTAACTTAAGTAAAAGAGAGGTTTGAGCACGCTCCCCAATCCCCCGTCTATTAAAAAAGTAAAGGTCTTGGGACACTGTGGTGTGATGAATTGCTTAATAGGGCCTTTCTAATCACGGTCTTTGTGACGCACACACAGTTACTGAGTGGGACCATGCAAGTAGGGTGTATGGAACCCTGACAAGGGGATTGATCAGGCTTGCCGTCCCAGAAGGAAGAGGAGAGGAACTCACCAGCACCAAGAAAGAAGAGCCAGGAATATAGAGCATCCTTTAGACCTGGGATGCCTGTGCTGGAATATTTCTAGAATGGGGATGGCAGTGGGGGAGAAGAGAACAAGCTATAATACAGAGGACAGTAGGCGACCAAGCCAAACCCACTGCTGTCAAGTCGATTCTGAGTCACAGGGACCCTACAGAACAGGCAAGAACTGCCCCACAGAGTTTCCAAGGAGCACCTGGTGGATTTGAACTGTTAACCTGCATGGTTAGCAGACATAGCGCTTAACCACTATATCACCAGGAGGCAATAGCAGCAGAGAATCAGAGGCTGCAGAAATAGAAGACTGGCAAAAGAACATCAGGAGAAGGAGTGGTGGGCTGCCCAGCCCACAGTGTGAGAAAGCTGAGTACCTTCAGCTTGAGGTTTGCTGGTGGAGGAGGGCATCTCTGGGCACTTGGTGGAGCCAGGTTTGCCAAGCACCCTCAGGCCACAGCTTTCTGGTGGAGGGGGTGCCTCTGGGCACTTACTGGCAGCTTTCTAACACTTGCCTTAATGGGGCAGAGGCTGAGGGCCAGAGACATGTGTGCCCGGTGGGCACAGCTGTAAAGAGGCTGACCTGGTGGAAGAACTTTATTCTGTTTCTGGATCTATATTGTAACCTGTGACTTCCTTAATAAACTCCATGAGTACTGTCTGTGAATTCTGTGTGGAAATTACAATGAATTACCAAACTCAGCAGAAAAGTAGAGAACATCGTGGGAGGAACGGTTTGCATACAGAACTGGTAAAAAGGTTGCAGGGTGGAGGCATGTCTGACCTCTGCCTCAGAAGAATCAGCCTTGGGATGCTGATCTTGATTCTCCTCCCCTCTTGTGAAGCTAGAGGAAGTCAGCTGCCTCCACCACATCATTTTTGCAGACACCAACTGAAGTCATTTCTGTTTAATGTGGGGCCCTGAGTCACAACTGAGTACATACCACGTCACTTTTGCTTGTGTAGACGCGATCTGCGAGACTCTCTATGGCGATCCACTTCACAGGCATCTTGGCGATGCGGCCCTGGCGGTAGTAATCACCACTGTAAATCTTCTTGGAGAGGCCAAAGTCCGCGACACAGACAGTCATGTCATCTCGCAACCTACAGAGAGTGAGTTCATGTCCTCAGCACCTTCGGAGACCAAGTCTTACATCACGAAACTGCCTTACATACAGCTGGAAACATTCACGGTAGGTGATCACAGAACCCAAAACCCACTGCTGTCAAGGTGACTGCAACGCAAAGTGACCCCATAACAGAGTAGAACTGCCCCACAGAGTTTCTGAGAAGTGCCTGGCGGATTTGAGCTGCCAACGTTTTGGTTAGGAGACGCAGCACTTCACCACTACACCATCAGGGTTTCCAAGCGATCACAGGAAGACATGAAATGGATCAGCAGGGACCAGTCGCTGGAGAAGGACATCATTCATGCTTGATAAAAAGCGTAGGGTCAGTGACAAAGACAGAGACCCTCGAAGAAATGGATTGACAACAATGGGCTCAAACACAGCAACAACTGTGAGGATGGCACAGGACCAGGCCGTGTTTTGTTTCTGTTCTACATAAGGGTGCCATGAGTTGTGGCTAGCATGATGGCACCTAACAATAACAAGTTTCAGATGTAGGTGACCACGTCTCTCTTCCTAGTCGGTTTTAGTCTGGAAGTTTTTTGGAAACCTGTCCACCACAGGTGACCCTGCTGGTATTTGAAATACCAGCGACAAGAGTCCCAGCACCACAGCAACCTTCAAGCCACTACAGTAGGACAAACGGGCAAGACAAGTGGCTGTTGTTAGTTGCTGACTGAGTCAACTCAATGGCCACCTTGTATGTACTGAGTAAAATCGCTTCATGGGGTTTTTAAGGCAGTGATGTTTCAGAAGCAGATTGCCAGGGCTGTCTTCTGAAGCACCTCTGTGTGTGTCTGAAACACAGGGACTCATGTGTGTCTGTGTCTGTCTCTCTGTGTGTGTGTGTGTGTGAGATTTCCAAGGCTTGGCCTTAACTCTTGCTGAAGCATGCCAGCCCAAGAGATGCCTTTCTTGTGCTTGTATGTGCAGCGGAAACCCTGGTGGCATAGTGGTTAAGTGTTACATCTGCTAAATAAAAGGCCGGCAGTTCAAATCCACCAGGTGCTTCTTGGAAACTCTAGGGGGACAGTTCTACTCTGTATTACCGGGTCACTAAGAGTCGGAATCAACTTGATGGCACTGGGCTTGGGTTTTAACAGCCACAGACACTCCTCCACCCCCTTGACCCCTGCCATCAAACACCACGAAGTCCAACCCTTCCAGCATGGGCCAGGATCTTACATGCAGTTTCGGGCGGCCAAGTCTCGATGAAGAAAATTTCTGTTGCTCAGATACTCCATCCCCAGGGCAATGTCTACCATGAACTTCAGCAACATCTGCAGAGGAATGGGCTGCAGGGCAGGGACAAGGAGAAAAGCCACTGTCAGAAAGCGAAGCCTGGCCAGTTATTTTCACCTGAAGCGGAAAGGGCGTTTTCATTTTTATAAAAGTAGGGGGAGTGAAACAAGGAAAAAAAAACTTTTCTTTGCACATTACTCATCATAAATCTAAGCCCTGGTGGCACAGTGGTTAAGAGCTCAGCTGCTAACCGAAAGGTCAGCACTTCAGTTCCAACAGATGTTCCCTAGAAACTCGATAGGGCAGTCTATTCTGTCATATACAGTTGCTATGAGCCTCCATCAACTTGATGGGAACAGGTTTTGTATTTTGGTTCTTTCTGGTTTAATCACAAATAGGAGCCCTGGTGGCGCAATGGTTAAGCACTTGGCTGCTAACCGAAAGGTTGGAGTTTGAACCCCCCAGCTGCTCCATGGGAGAAATGACTGGCAGTCCTTTCCTGTAACAGTTATAGACTATGAACCTTCTGGGGCAGTTCTGCTCTGTCTGGTAAGATTGCTATGAGTCAGATGTGTCTTGAGGACATACAACAATGACAGCACAATTTAGATTTAGAAACAATATAACCAGAATGTTCTTTAGAAGTGAGGTGGGCAAGATTTCAGCTTCCTTACTTTGGACATATCTTTGGGCAAGACCAATAGGTACAAACCAATATCACGTTTGTAAAGTAGAACACTAGCAAAAATGAGGGAACCCCTTAATGGGATGGATTGACACAACAGCCTCAAAAATAGGCTCAAACTTATCAATGACCATGACGATGGAGCAGGACTAGGCGAGGTTGTTTTCCCTTATATGTAAGGTTGCCACGAGTCACAGCTGACACTAGTACAAAACTAAAAAATTACAATAGTACAGAAAAAAAGCTTTAAAAAAGGAACATAAAAAAAGCAATTAAACAAAAACCCAGGCCTAATAGTTCTTGGCAAATATCACATTCTTTTCTCCCGATCTCTAAACATATTTGCGGTAAATAACATTCTGGTTTTTTTTCTTCATACTTGATGCAGTCCAATGACATCCCTTGTAGCTCTGAGTGGATGCTGGAGCCCAGCATGGACAAAGGAGGGGTAGGGAGGTATCTAATGTTTCCGAGGCAAAAAGTCCTACAGTGAGCACTAGTTCCAGTGATGCACCCATGGCTGCTGTCACTTTACTTTCAAATATTTTGAAACATATATTTTCTTCTCCTATACAGAAATTAGGACAGCCTTCACCCTTGACCATAGGATGGAAGTTCCACCAAGTATTCAGAACTCATTTCTGTTTTGTTTTTCTAGGGTCTTTCTATGAGTTCCAGTCATCTAGTATTTTCTCCATGTTGTAACAATCAAACTAGACTGCCGTGTTGGAAGCCCTGCTGTCAGTGTTCATCATATTCTATAAACGGTCCAGCTCAATGACTACAGAGATGGGACCACATGAAGAACCCTCATAGTAACTGAATGTTTTACTGCCACTGTGGACCTAAAGAGACCAGTTGACCACAAGTTCTTGGCATTCATGAATGGGTCCATTCATGACACATACTCCTCAGGGCACAGGGTTTGTCATGGCGTGTTGTCCACAAAACATGAATTTTCCAAATGGTACTCAGGAAGACATGGCATTTTTAATGATTGATATTTCCCAACTAAGACACATGTCAATCTCACACTGTATACAGAACAAAATGCATTAATTATTTTTGACCTTTACATAGGCAAGATTTTTTTTAAAAAAGTAAGCAAAGCAGACACGAAAGCCAATGCTTCTGTTTTGTATACATGGGGCATTTGGTTTCCTGGGTCAATATGCTAGGCTGCGGTCCACTCAGAAGCAACTTAGACAAAAGGTCTGGCAATCTACCTCCAAAAGGTCAACTATTAGAAACTCTGTAGAGGACAATTCTACTTTGACACACAGGGTCACCATGAGTTGGAATAAACTTGATAGACTGGCTTTCCCAGTTTCCTGGATTCCAATTTCTAGAAAGGATCTGGGTGCCAAGAAACATCCAAGTCCACTGCGATTCCCAAAAAGTGTGATAAGTATCAGGTATTATTCATTTGTGTTGTTTTTACCCAGAATGATTATTTTTATTCTTAAAAATATGACCAGAGAGTTTTTAAAAACTAATTATGTGGGAACACAAATCAACAGGATGATAAAACGTCACAATGCACGTGTAACAAACAACAACAACAAAGAGTGCATGTAAAACCTGTGAACTCTGAGTAACAGCTGTAAATAAGTTAATGGTATTGCACCCAAATCATTGTCCTAGTTTTAACAAAATCTTATGGTTAACAAAAGATATTAGCATTGGGAGAAGCTGAGTGAAGGCTGTACTCAGAACCTTCTGTACAACTTTTGCAAATTCTTCTGAGTCAAAATAAAAAGTTATTTAAAAAAATCTCTAACCTGAAGTAATCTATTTCTATTCATTTGCTCTTTCTCTTACGCTACTTGATAAGAGCTGCCTAATAACAATCGTCCATCCTAACAAAACAAAGGCATTTATGCAATCCTGATCTAAATTTCAACATTTTTTAACGAGATGGAGAAACAAACCATCCATTTCATATGGAAAGGGAAGAGGCCTTGCATAAGCAAAGCATTACTGAAGAAGAAGAACAAAGTGGGAGTCTTCATACTATCTAACATTAGAATCTATCACACTGCCACAGTAATCAAAACAGCCGGGTACTGGTACAACAGATACACAGACTAACGGAACAGAATAGAGAATCCACATGTAAATTCATCCACCTATGAAGAGTTGATCATTTGACAAAGGTCCAAAGTCTGTTAAATGGGAAAAAGATAGTCTCTTCAACAAATGATGCTGGCATAACTGAGTAATTATGTGAAAAAAAATTAACCAGAGCCCACACCTTAAACCATATACAAAAACTAATTCAAAATGGATCAAAGACCTAGATATAAAATCTAAAACAAAAAGGATCATGGGAGAAACAATAGGGACAACACTAAGAGCTGTAAAACCTGGCATAAACTGAATGCAAACCATAACTAACAATGCACAAACACTGGGAGACAAACTAGACAACTGGGAGCTCATAAAAATCAAATACTTACACACATCCAAAGATTTCACCAAAAAAGTAAAAACACAATCTGCAAACGGGTAGAAATTCTTTTGGCTATGACATAATCTGATTAGTGTCTAGCCCCCTAAGATCTACAAGATACTATAAAACTTCAGCAGCAAGAAGACAAATAACCCAATTAAAAAATGGGCGGAGGATATGAACAGGCACTTCGCCAAAGACACTCAGGCTGCTAATTGATATATGAGGAAATGCTTGTGATCATTAGCCATTAGAGAAATGCAAATCAAAACTACAATAAGATACCATCTCACCCCAATAAGGCTGGCACTAATTAAAAAAACACAAAATAGTAAGTGTTGGAGAGGCTGTCGAGAGACTGAAACACTTATACACTGTTGGAGGGAATGTAAAGTGGTACAACCACTTTGAAATCAATTTGGCACTTACTTAAAAAGCTAGAACCAGAAGTACCATATGATCCAACCATCCCATTCCTTGGAATATATCCTAGAAAAGTAAAAGCAGTCACACAAGTAGATACATGCACACTCTTGTTGAGTGCAGCACTGTTCACAATAGCAAAAAGAAACAATCAAGTAGATACCCATCAAAAAATGGACAGATGAACAAGTTATGGTACATTCATACAGTGGAATACTACGCAACTACAGACAACAAAGGTAAACCCGCAAAACATCTCATTACATGGATGAATCTGGAAGGCACTACGTTGACTGAAATCAGTCATCCATAAAAGAACCAATACTGTGGGAGATTACTACTATAAGAATTAAAGAAAGGTTTAAACATAGAAGAAAACATTCTTTGATGGTTATGAGGGTGGGAGGGAGGGAGAGGGAAATTCACTAACTAGATAGCAGACAAGTATTAGCTTAGGTGACGGAAAGGACAACACACAATACAGGGGAAGTCAGTATCAGCAGACTGAACCAAAAAGCTAAGAAGTTTCCAGAACGCAGCCAAACACTTCAAGGGACATTGTAGCAGGGGCTGGTGACCATGGTTTCAGGGGACATCTAGTTCAACTGGCATAACAAAGTTTATTAAGAAAATGTTCTGCACCCCACTTTGATGAGTGACATCTGAGGTCTTAAAAGCTAGCAAGCAGCCATCTAGGAAGCATCAGTTGGTTCCAACCTACCTGGAGCAAAGGAAAAGGAAGACCATTAAAGATACAAGGAAAATATTAGCCCAGGAGACAGAGGGGCCACATACACCACAGACTGCATCACCCTGAGACCGGAAGAACTAGACGGTGCCTGGCTACCACCAATGACTGCTCAGATAAGGAACACAGTAGAGTCTCTGACAGAGCAGGAGATATTAGAGTGCACAATTCATTCTAGTAAAAAGACCCAATAGGCAAATTACAGTACATTCACACATTCTATTTGTCCTCACTGAGACAGTAGGAACCTTAGAAGACACAGCCTCTGGACTCTATGTTAAACCAGAATTAAAACCATTCAAAGTATAGACTTAATTATAAGACATAAAATGATACTGGTAAAGACTGTACTTCTTGCCTCAAGTAGACACATGAGACTAAATGGGTAGCTTCCATCTGGAGGTGAGATGAGAAGGCAAAGTGGGACAGGGGAAACACAGGATGGAGAGAAGCAGCGTGCTGTCACATTACAGGCAAAACAACTAGGGTCACATAACAAGCTGCATATGTTTTGGTATGAGAAACTAACTGCACCGTAACATTTTACCTAAAGCACAATTAAAAACAAAAACTGAAACAAAAATACAAAAGCCATTATGGAGGGCATTACTTTAAGTGAAAAAGGTCAATCACAAAATGACAACTATTATGTCAGACCACTATTATAAAAACCCAAGAAAAGGCTTACATACAGAAAACAAAATCTTTGACGGTTATAAGGGAGGGGAGTGATTGAGGGTGACAATCACCAACTAGGTAGCAGACAAGCGTCAACTTCAGTGAAGGGAAAGACAACACACAATATACAGCAATCCAGTACAACTGACAAGGCAAGGTCATAGAAGCTTCCTAGACACATCCGAATACCTTGAGGGATCAAGTTACTAGATCAGACGTTTGGGGACCATGGTTTCAAGTGACAACTAGGTCAACTGGCATAACACAGTCCAGACAGAAAGTGTTCTATATCCCACTTTGGCGAGTAGATGGCTCTGATCAGCCATCTAAGATACATATATTGGTCCCATCCTATCTAAGGCAAAGGAGAATGAAGAGAATCAAAGACACAAGGAAAATATTAGTCTAAAGGGCCAAAGTATCACATGAACCACAGTCTCCACCAGACTGAGCCCAGAAAAATTAGATGGTGCCCAGCTACCACCACTGACTAGTGTGACAAGGAATCACTACAGCAAAGCCTCTGACAGAAGGAAGAAAAACAAAGCACAGAGTTCAAATTCACACCCACACACAAAGACCAGACTTAACTAGTCTGACAGGGACTGGAGGAATCCCCTTGACTGTGACCGCTGGTCACTCTGCTAACCCAGAAATGAAACTACTCTTGAAGCCCAGTTTTCATGCAAAGGTGAGACATGCCTGTAAAATGGCAAACAACACTTGTGAGGAATGGGCTTCCTAGTTGAATCAAATGTGTGGGACCAAATGGGTAACTCCAGCCCAAAAGTAGGACAGGAAAGCAGTAAGGGACAAGACCTGGATAAATGGACACAGTGAATCCAGGGTGGAAACGATGAGCATGTTGTCACACTGTGGGACTGAAATCAATGTCACAAAACTATATGTGTATATCATTAGAATCAAGAACAACATTAAGTGGACTTCAGCATAACTCGAGTACTCCTTCCATCTTAACCCAATATTGCAAGGACAGAGTAGCTGCGGCAGGGGGTAGGGGACCATGCTCTTAGGCGAAATCGAGGCCAATTGGCTTAACTAGCGTTTTGCTAAGAGAGGTCTCTGCACCCCACATTGGTGAGTGGCATCTGGGGTCTTAAAAGCTGCCAAGCTGCCATCCGAGGACACAGCAAATGGTCCCAACTCAGCAGGAACAGACGCTCACCAAGGACCAAAATGACATGCGGTAAAGACAACCGAGAAAACAGAGAGACCCACAAGAGTGGGTGCCTACATCGACTTGGGACCGGAAGAACTGGATGGTGCCTGGCCACCACCAGTGATAGCCACGATGGAGCTCACTAGGTTCAGTCTCACTGGCAACACAAAAGTAAAAAGGGGTGCATCCTGAGATCTCCACTAAAAGACCTCAATTGATGGTCCAGTGGTTACGGGGTTCCCCTGGGAGCACAGTCCCCGGCCCTGATGCTGCCCTTACCCATAAATTACAATGAAGGTCCACTCTTTGGACAGGAATGGATTGGACTTGGCAATGCAGAGTGACCAAATATTGGATGCACTTGATGGTTCTATACATCTATAGGATATCATCCTGCTGACCTCTGGCTGGAGGAAGGAGAGTGGGTAGAGAGGACCGGAAAGGAGACTGTTGGGAGGATGAGACATGTATGGAGCAGACAGGAATAGTGTGCAGTCACCGGACAGGGAGAGCAGTGGAAGCTGCATGTAGGTGGGCATGTAAATTTATATGGGAATGTACATTTTCATTCAGTCATGTTAAATAAAAAATAAACTACATGTGTACAAATTTTTTTTAACTTATTGTGATTGAGTGAAAGCATACAATCCCGTATAAATGTGTATGCCCACCTATGTGTAGCTCCCGCTGGTCTCCCTGTCCACTGACAGCATATTTCTCCTACCCATTCTATACATGGCATAGCCTCCTAACAATCTCCTGTCCTCTCCTCTCCACTCTCTCCCCCTGCCTCCAGTAAGAGACCAGCCAGATGACGTCCTATAGATGCACAGAACCATAAAGTGCATACATGATATAGTCAACTTTGTGTCACTGAGTCCAATCCATTCCTGTCCAAAAGGTTGACCTCAGTAATGATTTATGGATATGTGTATAACTTTTTTATGAGAAATTAACTTGAGCTGTAAATTTTCCCCTAAAGCAAAATTTAAAAAGAAAAAAAGAGGGGGTAAAATAGGAAAACCAAAAAAACAAACATCAGACTGCATTGCACTGGGAAAATCTCTTGTAAATGACTTCTTTAAAATCTTTTTTTTTTTTTTTTTATTTAACATAACTGAGAGAAAATGTACATTCACGTATAAATTTACATGCCCACCTATATGCAGCTTCCACTGCTCTCCCTGTCCGGTGACTGCACACCATTCCTCTCTGCTCCATACATGTCTCATCCTCCCAACAACCTCCTCTCCCTTCCTCTCCGTCCACTCCCCTTCCTCCAGCCAGAGGTCAGCAAGATGATATCCTGCAGATGTTTATAACCACAAAGTGCTTCCAATATGTGGTCACTCTGCATTGCCAAGTCCAATCCATTCCTGTCCAAAGAGTGGACCTTTGTTATAATTTGGGAAAGGGCAGCATCAGGGCCGGGGGCCATGCTCTCAGAGGAACCCCAAAACTGCTGGACCATCAATTGAGTTCTTTTAGTGGAGATCTCATGATGCACCCCTTTTTATTCTTGTGTTGTCAGTAAGACTCCTCTCTGTGAGCTCCATCGTGGCTATCACTAGTGGTGGCCGGGCACCATCTGGTTCTTCTGGTCCCAAGTCGATGTAGGCACCCATTCTTGTGGGTCTCTCTGTCTTCTCGGTTGTCTTTACCGCATGTCATTTTGGTCCTCGGTGAGCATCTGTTCCTGCTGAGTTGGGACCATTTGCTGTGTCCTCGGATGGCAGCTTGGCAGCTTTTAAGACCCCAGACGCCACTCACCAATGTGGGGTGCAGAGAGCTCTCTTAGCAAAATGCTAGTTGTGCCAATTGGCCTCAATTTCACCTAAGAGCATGGTCCCCCGCCCCCTGCCCCAGCTACTCTATCCTTGCAGTATTGAGTTAAGATGGAAGGACTACTCAAGTTATGCTGAAGTCCACTTAATGTTGTTCTTGTTTCTAATGTGTGCTATCACCGCTTTCTCCCAACTAGATTTCTAGTAACTATCTAAACTAAACCCTCCTCCCTCCCCTCCCTTGCAGCTGTCAAAGAGTCTTTTCTTCTATACACAAGTCTGTTTTTGAGGTCTTATCATAGAGGTCTCATACAGTATTTGTCCCTTTGTCACTGACTACTTTCACTCAACATAATGTCTTCCAGTGGAAACCAGGTTAGAAGATGTTTCCTGGAATCATCGTTATTCTTTATCATTGCGTAGTGCTCCATTGAGTATATCTACCATAGTTTACCTATCCATTCTTCTATTGTTGGGCATCTGGGTTGATTCCATCTTTTTGCTATCATGGACTGTGCTGCGGTAAACATTCTGGTGCATGTGTCCGTTGGTGTGAAAGGCCTTGAATCTGTAGGATATATTCTAAGCAGTGGAATTACTGGGTCAAATGATATATTGATATCCATTTTTTTAAGGAAGCGCCAGATTGCCTTCCAAAGAGGCTGGACCATTTTGCAACCCCCGCAACAGTGTACGAGGGTTCCACTTTCTCCACAGCCTCTCCAGCATTTGTTGTTTTGTGTTTTCTGGATCATGGCCAATCTTGTTGGGGTGAGATGGTATCTCATTGTTGTCTTGATTTGAATTTCTTTAATAACTAAAGATCGTGAACATGTCCGCATGTGTTTTTTGGCTGCCTGGATCTCCTCTTTAGTGAAGTGTCTGTCCATCTCCTTTGCCTACCGCTTAATTGGATCGATTATCTTCTTCTTATTGATATTTTGTAGTATCTTATAGATTATGGAGATCAGGCATTGATCCGACATACAGTTGCCAAATATTTTTTCCCACTCTGTGGGTGTTCTTTTAATTCTATTAATAAAATCTTTGGATGAGCAAAAGTATTTGATTCTTAATAGTTCCCATTTATCTACTTTTTCTTCTGTTGATTGAGGTTTCTTTGACAGATTTTGGAGTCTGTCCTCACTGTGTATTAAAACTTCCATTGTTGTTCCTACCTTTTCTTGGATGAGCTTCTTTAAAATCTTAAAAAGTAAAGATGTTGTTCTGATGTCCAAGGTACTTGTGACCCAAGGCATGTCTTTTCAAATGTCACACATGCATGCAAAAGCTGGACAATGAAAGCTGAAAAAGAACTGACTCACTTGATTTGTGGCATTGGGGAAGGATACTGAATATACTTTGGCATGCCAGGAAAAATGGACAAATCTGTCTTGGAGAAAGTACAGCCAGAATATTCCTTAGAAGCAAGAATGATGAGATTCTGGCTCACTCACTCCGGACATTTCATCAAGAATGACTAGTTGCTAGAAAAACATGTCACATTTGGTAAAACAGAGGGTCAGCAAAAGAAGAGAGAAATGTTTCATGATGTGGATTGACATAACAGCTTCAACCATGGGTTCAAACACATAAACAATCATTAGGACGGCACGGGACTAATCAATGTTGCCTTGTTATTCAAGAGGTGGTTATGGATCACAGCCAACTCTTCAGCCTACCAGTACCAAGGAGGTTGGCACTGGAGGGAGAAGGAGGGGCAATAGGTATAGGAAGTGACTGCTAAAGGGGATGGGGTTTCCTTCTGAGATGATGAAAATGTTCTAAAACTGATTGTGGTGATGCTTGTATGATTCTGCGAACTTACTAAAAGGGGTGGATTGTATGGTGTGTGAATTATATCTCAAAAAAGCTGCCCTTCCACCTCCAAAAAATGCCCTAATTATGAGGCACGCTCTTGGGATATAAAAGAAGCCAGAAGAGAAACAGGGGTGACGTCATACCACCCCAAAAGCAGTGCTGGAAGCAGAGAACATCCTTTGGACCCAAGGTTACTGTGCAGAGAAGCTCTCAGACCAGGGAAAGATGGAGAAGGCTGTCAGAGAGAAAGCCTTCCCCTGAAACTGATACCCTGAGTTTGAACTTTTAGCCTACTTTCTAGTAAGTAAGGAAACTTCTCTTTCTTAAAGCCATCCACTTGTGGTATTCCTGTTACAGTAGCAGTAGATGATCAAGACGAAAACTGTGGTGGTGTAGCAATTAAGCGATACGACTGCTAACCAAAAGGTAGGCAGTTCAAATCTGCCAGGTGCCCCCAGGACACTTGATGGGGCAGTTCTACTCTGTCCTACAGGGTTGCTATGAGTCAGAGTCAACTCACGGATATGTGAAAGAAATGGACAGGGTGCAGATATCTGAGGAGTGTCAATAATTATGTGAAAATGTTGGGAATTATGAGACTTTTTTTCCTTCTTTTCTAGACTTTCTACAATGCCATTACCTTTCTTTTGGGTATGTCCATTGTCATGGATTGAACTGTATCCCCCCAAAATTGTATGTGGCCATTTGGCTTGGCCATGATTTCCAGTATTTTATGACTGTCCTCCATTTTGTGGCTTTCCTATACTGTATGTTAAAGAGGATTAGGGCAGGACTGTAAATCCTTTCCTAAGGTCACCTCCCTGCTTCACTGTAAAGGGAGTTTCCCTTGAGCACCTTTTATCCTTTCATTCTATGAGAGATAAAAGGAAAGGGAAGCAAGCAGAGCATGGGGAACCTCACACCAAGAAAGCATCACCAAGAGAAGAGCGCATCCCTCAGACCTGAGGCTCCTGTGGCAAGATGCTCCCTGACCAAAGACTGATGCAACACAAGGACCTCCCTCCGGAGCCAACAGAGGCAAAGCCTTCCCCTGGAGCAGACACCCTGAATTTGGACTTATAGACCATGGAACTGTGCAAGAATAAACTTTTCTTTGTTAAAGCCATCCACCTGGTAGTGTTTCTGCTAGAGCAGCACTAGCTGACCAAAACAGCCATCAGCATTCACTGCTTTGGGTGAGGCCCTTCACCTCTTTGGAGACCTGTGTGTTTTCATGACAGCTCTGTGACATGGTGACAACTCCATCTCTGTAGTTAGTACCTGCACTGGTGGAAGATTTAAATGAAGCCACATACAAGAGAACAGAAACACATCCAAGTACGAGACTATGGAGTGGAACTAGAACAAAGAAAGGGGCTCACTGTCCTGTTGAGATCACTTAACTGTTCTAGAAAGAACAAAAACAAGTAACAGAAAACAGTACAAAGTAAAGGATCCTTCCCTGTCTACCGCACACAGACAGGCAGGCTCTGGAGTAGGTTGACTTTGAACTAGGTCCTAACTTTCATCTTTTCCTTCAAGTGTCTTCTCAAATTTCATGGAAATGGCCATTTCTACAGATTTGCTTTTCTCCTGGAATGAGGGCTGATGTTTTCCACATTGACATTTCCCATGAAGCCCCAGTTATCATTCTTTTTTTAAAAACTACGTATTTTTTTATTTACGTGTTGTAAGTGAAAGTTTACAATCCAAGTCAGTTTCTCATACCAAGACTTATCCATCTGTATGTGATCCTAGTTGCTCTCCCTGCAATGTGACAGCACACTCCTCCTCTCCACCCTGTATTTCCCATATCCATTCAACCAGCTCCTGTTCTCCTCTGTCCTCTCATCTTGTCTCTGAACAACAGCTGCCCATTTAGTCTCATGTGCCTACTTGAGGCAAGAAGCACACTCTTCATTAGTACCATTTTACATCTGAACTATAATCCAGTCTAATGTTCTTCTAAAGCATCGGCTTTGGGAATGGTTTTGGTTCTGGGCTAACAGAGAGTCCAGCGGCCACGTGATCCGGGATCTCTCCAGTCTTTAAGAACATCAGGATGAGTCTTTTTACTAAAATTTGAGTTCCGCATTCTACTTTTCACCTGTCCCCTCAGCGACTCCCTGCTGTGTTCCCCGTCAGGGCAGTCAGTAGTGGTAGGGGGCCAGTCCCCACTTTTGTTATTATTGCTTGCTCTCTGTAACTCTATAATCACCTGAGACCTGTGCTCCATGCCCAAGGCTGTGCTGCTTCAGTCTGGTTCCCCTTGGGTTTTCTGCGTTGTGGGGCCTGGGGGCAGAGATTGCTGTGTTGAGTCACTGTCCCTCTTAGGGACCAGCTGAAGCAAAGCACACCACCCTGTCTCCAGTTCCCAACACATCTTCCAATTTCGAAGAAGGAGGGGCTTATAAGAGAAAGAAGGATAGAGTCAATTTGCTACGTCCCTAGGCAACCACTCAGTGCAGCTTCCACCTGGGAAATAAATTTGGATCTTGCATTGAAGATTTCACACCAAAAAAGCCACAAAGAGGGGACTCAGAAAGAAAGAGGTCACTCTGACAGAATGCGTGGCCCACACACCTGCCGGAAGAACAGGCCCTGCCTGGTCCCGGTTCTAAACCAAAATTTCCAATGAGCTAGCAGGACAAGGGAGCATTTAGTCACTGCCCAAAGGGACTTAGCATTCTGACCAACAAGTCTGATCTTAGACTTGACACTCTCTTCCACGAGGGCAGACATTCCTCAGGTGGCTATGCTGGGAATTCCCCGTCATACTACTTCAATCCCAGGAGGTTCTCCAATTGTGTGCATGGGCAGAAACACACTCCATCTGGGCAACTCTCACCCTGGATGCGGTCACCCTGGCCTGCTTGGCTTTCTGGATGCTCTGCATCTTGTGCCCAGAGCAAGGTGCCTCCCCCCTTTTACAATGAGGTTCCAACCGTCTGTCTCCCTACCTGGCACCTCATCAGCAGTGGCAAGTCGGAAGCCATGTCCGTGGTGTCGCCCCTCAGTGTCCCCAGAGCTCAGCACACTGCCTGGCTCAGAACCAGCTCTCAGTGACTCAATGGATCGGTAAATGTCCCTCAGTTGACTTTAAGAATTTGTGAGTTCCCTGGCATCTCTTCACTTTGGGTAATTGCCCAGTCTGACCCTAGGGCACTGCCAGCGAAGGTCCCAGGGGTATGGGGGAATCTGCAGAACTTCAACACACTGATGACCCACAAGAATCTTTCCCCTCTGGAACTTGTCTCTTGAGCCAGTGGGAGTGGTTTTTCAGTGCTTATGAGAACTAATTGTTCTGGATTTCCTCCCATGGACTTGTCAGATGATAGAGTAATGTAAAAATAAATCTTTCCAGGAGCCACTGGTAAATTGGTGAAGGTGCCTAGAGTTTCTAATTTTCTAATTTCACTCATCAGAGTCCCATTATCAATGGAAGCAAAGGGGAAAAGACAGGAAGTGCTGCAGGAAGACTGAGGTGGAGATTCAGTGGTGTGGTGCCTTCCTGCTTTCTAATGCACTGATTCAGGAAATGCTGGCCAAGAACGACTTCTGCCCCAATAAAGGAAAGCTACTGACAGAGGTCAACCTCACCATCCTAACCATGTGCCCAACCTTCTGTGTGCTAACAGGACCTTGCAAGGCACTGCTGGCCTCACTGCTGGTAGACAAGGCAGTGACAGAGAGCAAGAGTAGGTGGCTCAGTCAGCCACACAGTCCCAACACAGCTCGCGTCTCATGCACGCAATCCACAGGTCTCACCATAGACACCCATCAATCAGGAAAGGTGGCGAGAAGATTTATCTTTTTAGTTTCACATAGCAAGGAAGCAGAGGAAATGAAGACTGCAATATCCCTACTGATTGTAAGTGCTACTGCAGATGACATGATTGCATACACAGAAAACTCTCAAGAATACATAAAAAAGACTACTGGAACTAACAGAAGAGTGCAGCACAGTATCAGGATATAAATAAACAAAAATTAATCATTGGATTCCTTTACATCAACAATGAGACCATCAAATCAATACCATTCACAACAGCCCCCAAAATGACAAAATACCTCGGAATAAGTCTAATCAGAGATGCAAGAGACCTATGCAAAGACAGTTACAAGACCCTACTGCAAGAAACCAACAGTGACCTACATAAGCGGAGGAACCTACCTTACTCAGGGACAGGAAGAATTAACGTTGTGAAAATGTCTACTCTACCCAAAGCGATCTATACATACAAGGCAATCCCAATACAAATTCCAGGTGCATTTTTTAATGAGATGGAGAGACAAATCACCAACTTCATTTGGAAAGTAAGAAACTCTGGCTATGACTGCTATCCCCACCTTTACAAACCTTCAAGTCAGTACTGAAAACTGACCCTGAAAGTGGTAAGACACTGCTTCCATGATCCTGTATTTCTTAGGGTGAACTAAGATTATCTCTTTCACAGCTACATCTAAAATTACCAGGGCTTCACAGCCCTCACAGCTAATATGTCAACACAGGGAGTTGTGTCAGATTTAATTGCTTCCCCCCAAAGTTTATGATGAAATCTTGACCTCTGCACCTGCAAATATGTCCTTGTTTGGAAATAGGGGTTTTCTTTTCTTATGTTAGTGAGGTCATACCAGAGCAAGGTGGGTTCTATACCCAACCCCCTATAGAAAGAGTAGGACAGACACAGACACATAGTGGCACCCCACTTGGCAAAGGGCTACTCTACAAGCCTAGCATGCTGAGGATGCTAGCAGCTACCAGAACTCAAAGACCAAGAAGGACCTTCCCTTGTAGCCAGTAACCTGAATTTGGTTTTCTAGCCTCCAGAACTGTGAGGACATCAATTTCTGTTCTTTAGAAAGGTCCACTTGTCCTACTTTCGTTGTTGTTGCTATCACACAGCACTAGGAAACTAAGACACAAGTCAAACATTCCAAAGGTTTCAAAATACTTGACTTCTGTTGTGCAGTATTATTCACCAATCAGGTTTCCTAATCTTAATAGATTATGACTATTAAACAAAAAAAAGTTTACAAAGAACGATCAAAGTTCTTCTAAAGATAGACAGTCTTGTGAAACCCAAAAGGACCCCTATATAATTTCTTTCAGGGGAGCTATCTTTAATGTCTTTCCAACGCTTGTGAGCTCTGGGGAGTGACCGGCCACAGGGACCTTAGCAAAGAGCACTGGCCCTGTATCCTGTGAGGTTCTGGCCATGAGACAATATTCCCATCTCGTTTCCTTCCCCTGTAAAATGAGAATAATGCCATGAGCAGGCTTGTTGTGACCCTCAGTGCACAGTGAGCACTGGACAAAAGCCAGTGTCTTCTCTTCCTCTCTTTTATCTTTAAGGCTAGACACTGAGGTGGTCTGGTCTCGTGTCAGTCACGGAAGCCCTGTGAACAGTTTAGAGTCAATACAACTCATCTCTTACTGTTGATCCTGTATCCAGTCGGGAATAAAGTAAGTAGGTGTGCAGATCCCCGTACTTCATGAAGGGCAGGATAACCATTGGCTTTGGGATGCCTTGAGAACTCATTTCTATACAGACACCTAAAAGTTTAAAAAAAAAAAAAGAGCAAGTTACCAAGAGCCCTTGTTACGGATTACCAGAAGAAAACACAGGCAGCATGCTGGCCAAATTAAAGCCTGGACATCCTACTTAACTGTTCAAGATGACAAAAGCTTGTAACTATAAATCATGCTCTACAATATGGAACATGCAATGTCTTCTTGTTTGTTTTTTTCCCCAGAGTGCCAAGCTTTGCATGTGAGTCCTCAAAAATTCAATCTATAACTAGATTCATCATTCAGAACTTTTTGTTTGGATTTTTCATTACACTGAGTTCAAGCGAGGAATATGCATTAGGATTCAAGGGCAAATTAGTTGCCTGTGATAGCTAAACACTCAGTTGTACGACAAAGTCTGTTGTACTCAAACATTTAAAGCAACAAAAGGATTTTGAGGGAATATAGGTGAAAATCTGTGTCCCTGAATTTTAACAAGTACATTCAGGAAAAACTGTAATAACATTTATCACAAGGTTCTAGGATTAGGAAGTGCTACTGGATTCTAGGCTTGCAAAGTTCTTGCAATTGTGGTGAAATTACAAAGTGCACTTGTTCTTACAGTCTGTTCAAATCAACAGCTGCAAGTGAGTAACAGTGGTTTCTTTGATATAATACTGTATGCAAACATTAATTTTCAATCATATAGGAAAGATCACAAAATAAGTTACCATGTATCAGGTCACAGGATAACAAAAAAGAGGTCACAGAATATGGACTCATTTCTAGGGTCACCCTTCCATCTTTGAATAGTGTCACCTACACAGCACCCATTCTATACCTAATCGCATCTTTTATATTTTTTTAGCAAATGGAATTACAAAGCCAAATTCTGATTATTACATCCCATGAAATCATTGATGTACCATGAACATGAGAAATTAGCACTTCAATGTAGTTCGTTTTTAACATGATGATCTACAGAGTATAGCTACTTTTACAGCTTTAAACCTGGCTGGTGTTTGATAACTGGTAAATCCTTAATCACTAAGAATAGTAACACACTCAGTTCTCACCTCTTGTCTGAGTAAAAGACAGCAATTTTAATTCACAGTCATCTAGAATGCTATCCATACTCTAAATCATTCCTTGGCCCACCTATGTCCAGGAAATGCAAACCCACTCTTACTACCAGGAAATGCAATGGCAAGGAGAAACCCTCTCAGTAAAAACCCCAATGTATAATAAATTAATCTGGGGTTACATGAAAGGTCGATTTCTCTGCACCACAAATCTTTTGGGAGGGCATACACTAGGTGAGCTGAACCCTTGTGGCAGGTCAACCCAACGTTCCTCTGAAGTACCTAGAAGTCTGATGACATTTGGGTGGCTGAAGTCTTTCATGCACGCTGCCTCGCTGAGAAACTCCTCAATCTCTCGCTGTGAAAAGTTGTCCACTAAAGAAAAGATGGCAGATGTTAGCGACAAATAATTTACTTATGTAAGGGGAGAGAAACAATAGCAATTCTGCTCTCTAAAACTAAAACCGATTCCAACTGACCTGTTGCCAGTATTTCGGCCTTAGTAAACGAAAGAATACCCTGTGTATCAGCATTTGTCCTGTAAATCTGGTTGCTCCATTGTACCTGGTGAGCTGGATGTACTTTCATATCAAATATTGGGAATGAAACCAACTTCAGAGAGACATTTAAAATTCTATACCTGTTGCTACTGGGTTAATTCAGACTCATAAACGTCTTATCACCTTTGTATCTCTGACACAAGCAGACTAGTACAACAGATGGAGGAGGACTCTGCTTGGAAACCCTTCCTGAGGAACAGAACTCCAGAAATGGAGACGAGCCTGGGAAATCTGAAGTCAAGGATTATTCCTTCAGTCTTCAATAATTATTGTTATGAGTTGCCGTCCAGTTGGTTCTGAGTCATAGTGCCATTACATGCAACAGAATGAAACGTTGACTGGTCTTGTTTCATGGGTGACCTTAAGCCAATAAGAATTATAATATGACTCTTGGAATGTCTGAAGCCAGTGCTGCCACTGGGTATTTTGAGAGGCTGCCGTCCTCCATCAAGTTTTCATTGGTTAATTTTCAGAAGTTGATCACAAGGCTTTTCTTCCTAGCATGGCTTAGTCTAGAAACTCCACAGAAACCTGCCCACCATGAGTGAACCTGCTGATATCTGGAACACTGATGGCACAGACCTGCCTACAGCAACATGCAAGCCAAAATAACAAACTGACAGCTGGCGGCATTAATAATTAGCATGGTGAGAATTCGTATTATTCTAATCAAGTTAAAAGACTAGAAGAGCCAAGGCCACAAAAGAAGCAGGGCCCAGCCTAGCTTTTTATACTAGGTTTCTTAAACTTCTGCCTTTATAATCTGTGAAGTGGCAATAAGGAAGGCATCTCCTCACAGACACCTTATAAAGATCAAGTAAAATAATCCTAGAGTAGAACCAGGACAAGTCCGGCTCAGCAGCCAGGTGCCAGCTCCGCACTGAGCTCAGCTGGATGAGTAGTCTGACTTCAGAGTGGCTTGGCTTCTGAGGGATAACACTTGAATCTCCTTCCTAAGACCACTGTACAGATAAAACACAGGAGTAACTGCAATGGCCTTTGGCCCATGGGTCCCTGGTTGCATGATAGTTAAGGAGCTTGGCTGCTAACAAAAAGGTCAGCAGTTCGAATCCAACAGTTGCTTCTTGGAAACCTTATGAGGCAGTTCTGTTCTGTCCTTTAGGGTTGCAGTGTGTTGGAACCAACTCGACAGCAACGGATTTATTTGGGCACCTAGTGACTATTATTTATTAGTATTAGCCATTATTACCTACATAAAAAACTTTAAAAAGTGAAAAGTACTGCCCCTGTGACTTTTAAGATTGCTTTTCATAACTGAATTAAAACATTAGCCTCCAATTTTGTTTCAAAAGTCGCAGTACATGTTTGTAATCTAACTAAGGCTTTATTTTCCAGTAAACAGTGGGGGACAAACTAAGAACATAATTAAGAACAAAGTAATTTCACTTTACTCCTTTATCAAAACCAGTGTTAAACATACATAGGGAGTTAATGAAGTAGCAACAACAAATACTATCAAATTATGCAACAAATAGCTTTCATCTACATGAACTGTGATAAAGAACATGGGACCCCACTACCAACAGTGACCACCCTAAAAGGGAATACAACAGGCAGTCCCTCACTGGAGTGGGGGAAAAGTGGGGTGCAGAACTCAAATTCATGGAGAAAGACCAGACTTGATGTCCTGAGTGCAACTGGAGGGATCCCAGAAAACATGGCCTCTGGGTTCTGTTAGCCCAGAACTAAAACTCTTCCCAAAGCCAACTCTTCAAACAAAGATCAGACTGGACTACAAGACATAAAATGATACTGGTGAAGAGTGTGCTTCACCAGTAGCTAAGAAAACTAAACCAAACTCACTGCCGTCAAGTCGATTCCAACTCATAGTGACCCAGAAGATCAGAATAGAACTTCACCCACAGAGTTTCCAAAGAGCACCTGGCAGATTTGAACTGCTGACCTTTTGGTTAGTAGATGTAGCACTTAACCACGAAGCTACCAGGGTAGCTACAGGACACTAAATAGGCAGCTACTGTCCAGAGGCAAGATGAGAGGGCAGAAGAGACAGGATCTAGTTGAATGGACATGAGAAATACAGAGGAGAGAGGAGAAATGTATAGTCACATTGTGAGAGCAAGTAAGGTCATATAACAATGGGTATATAAGTCTTTGCATGACAAAATGACTTGAACTGTAAACTTTCACTTAAAGCACAATTGAAAAAAAAATGCATGTAAAATGCCAACAGGTAAAAATTCACATGATTGCAGTTTATCTAATGAGTCTCCAGGTGACGGGCTATAACCAGCTGGACACCTGAAGAATCAAACTCAGGCAGTAGCGTAGCCCCAGACCCCGACATGCACTTCGCAGGAAAAGGACATGGTGGGAAATGCTGCTACTACTGCCTGATTGTTTTAGGTTGCTGAAAACGCCCCATACCTCCTTACCCTTTCCTGGCCATTTGACTTAGTCAAGCTGCCATGTTCCTAAGCCACAGCTTTCCTGTCTGTATAGATAACTTCACAGATTCTACAGAGTCCTAACTGGCATCTGCCACCATTTTTGTTAGGCTCTAATTTGCTCTTCTCAACACTGGCACCCAAGTAAATCTTCTAGAATATAATCTTTTCTTGTTCCCCATTTGTTTAAAGTCTTTGATAGCCCTCTACTACTTGTAGGATAAAATAAGACTCTTGTTTCAGCTACGAAGTTTCTTCTGGACCTGGCTGCTGGCTCTTTCCAGCTGGGTTGGAGGTTGTAGCTTGTGATCACACCTCTTCATATACCTCTGATTGAATGATACTTCTCTTCCCTTTGAGAAGCTGACTTTGGAGGTGACCCATGGATTCCAAAGGGCATGCACCAATCCTCAACGAGGCAAGGACCCCACTGAGGTAGCTAGACCTACCCCTGAAGTCAGGTGCTGTCAGCTGGTCACCTTGGCCGCAGTAATTCATGCCATATTTTGGAGTCAATAGCTTTACCATATTATAAGTAGGTGGATGCATGGGTGGATGGATGTTGTTAGTTGTCACTGAGTTGACCTTGACTCATGGTGACCTCATGATCAGTTGTTTATCAAACTATTGTGATCTGTAGGGTTTTTACTGCCTGATTTTTCAGAAGTACGTCACTAGCCCTTTCTTCCTAGTCTACCTTAGCCTGGAAGCTCAGGTAAAATCTGTTTAGCATGATATATCATCATGATAGCGTCATAGCAACACACGAGTCTCTACTGACAGAAGGGTGGAGGCTATGCAGGAAGTTCACTGGCTGTGAGTCAAATTCAGGTCTCCTGCATGGAAGGAAAGAATTCTACTGTTGAGCCATCAATGTCCCCCAAGACAGATATTACATACAGATTCACAGAGATAGTGAAAGTAACCAAGGCTTGAGTGTGAAGGATTACAACTGTCATGGATTCAACTGTGTCCCCTAAAAAATACGTATAGAAATTTGGCTGGGTTTTGATTACCAGTATTGTGTGATTGCCCTCCACTTTGTGATCTTCCTATGCTGTATGTTAAAGAGAATTCGGGTAGGACTGTAAATTGCTTCCTAAGGTCCCCTCTTGCTCCATTGAAAAGGGAATTTCCCTGGAGTGTGGCTGCCACCACTTCTTATCCTTTTTCCCTACAAGAGATAAAAGCAAAGGGAAGCAAGCAGAGAGTTGGGAACCTCATACAATCAAGAAAGCAGCACCAAGAGTAGAGCAGGTCCTTCAGACCTGAGGTCCCTGTGCCAACATGCTCCCTGACCAAAGACTGATGCAACATAAGGACCTCCCTGCAGAGCCAACAATGGGAAAGCCTTTCCCTGGAGCAGACATCCTGAATTCAGACTTGCAGCATACTGGACTGTGCAAGAATAAACTTTTCTTTGTTAAAGCCATTCACTTGTTGTATTTCTGTTACAGAAAAACCCGATGACTAAAACAACAACTTATTTAAGAAGGGTTAATTATGGTAACTTTGCCTCTGTAACCAGTGTTCTTGACAGCCTTCTGACTCACCAGTGACTGAGATCACAACACAGAAATGCCACCTCTGGACTTATGGAACACCTGAACCTGAAGCAGCGACCCGCCCCACCCCCCCAAAGAATGGGTTTCATTGGGGGTGACTCACACTTCATAGTCTTCACTGCTACCTTCTGAGAGGTCCCGTCTTGCTGCTGTGTAAGATTTCCTTCCATGACAGACCCAAACTCTCCTGTGAAGTAAAACAACATCTATACCGACCCTGTGCAAAGTGTCCCCGATCACAGAAACACTGTGATGCCAGAGCTGCTGCCTTCACGTGGTCAGAGTGACTGGAGCACAGCCAGCTGCGCTGGGCCTGCTGGACGATGCATACTGCACACCAGGGAGACATGCCATGCACTGGTCTTCTCTTGGTCACAAGCTTAGTTGACTCAGCTTCAACTTAGCTCATCACTTCACTAAGCACAATAGCTAATCCCCTCAATTTAAAGGACAACATAAAAAATGTTATTAAAAAACCCATTGCCATCTAGTTGAGTTCAACTCATGGCGCTCCTAGTTATGGAAACCCATAAGACACATATTCTCAATACTACTATCATTCATCGAAGACAAATTTAACAAATTACATCTATAGGTCTGATAATTAAGTTTGTAAACTCACCCTAGAAAAAGCGCTACCTACCTCATTGCTGAATATCACTATGGTCACCTTTGAAGTACTCCCTTTGGGAAGCTCTGGAACCCTTTTTCTGGAATGGCCATCAGAGCTGTTGTTATTCTACCCTTGATGTCCTGAAAGTTGTCAAAATTTCTTCCTTTCAATATTCCCTTTACCTTAGGTAAAGAAAAAAGTCATTGAGGGCCAGATCAGGTGAGTAGGGAGGGTGTTCCAATACAGTTATTTGGTTACTGGCTAAAAACTCCCTCACAGATGACTACACAATTAAGTTTGCATATTGGGCACCATGCCACCGTGTGCAATGGCCATTCAAGAAAGAGTTCCAAAACTGCTTTGAAGGGTGGACTAGACACTGGCATCAATGGGTGCATAGCTTCCCAAAGTGAGTACTTCGAAGGTGACTGTAGTGATATTCAACAATTAAGTATGTAGCACTTAGAACAATTAAGTTTGTGGACTCAATTGTCAGATCTCGAATATTTTCACCTTGGTTCCTCTTTATCAGGAAAGTGCCAGGAAAAATAAACTTAAGAAATGGAGGACTACACTTAAAGTACAAAGGAAACAGACCATTGAATTGCACACTTTTTAAGAAACAAAGGGAATTAACATTTTTCAAGGGCTGACCATATGTGTGAGGCCCTTTTCTACATCAAATCTGAGTTTCAAACATCAGTTACTGACTTTATCCAACTTTTAATCATAAAACAACTGTGTGAATTGTAACTCAGTCACAAAAAGGGTAGTTTATTTAAGAAATATACACATTTTAAATGAACTACTCTACATGGCTTACCTTCACCCAGAATTTTCCCAAGAATTAAAAGATTTCTGTCAATCACAACATCTTCCAGCTTTTTCTGCAGGTCCTCACTGATGCCCAAGCTATGTACTGTAACATGAGCAACAGAGTAGGCATTAAGAGTTGCCAGTATTCTTTCTTTCCTAGGAATATACTTAAAATTTTGTTTATAATAAATTTAAAAGATAGTAAATAAAGTAAATAGTTTAACATTTTATTTTGTTCATTTTGTACCCAGTGTTTCTCTACCAAAACTCACCAGTAACGTGCCACACTTAATTCTACTATGAATAAATTAAATTAAATTAACCCTTCAGGGCAAGGTTAATTCTGAAGGACTGTTAAGATCAGAACCACCCTTCTCATCTTCTTCCTGTGTAGCACTGGCAGCAGCGAGCAACTGGGTTCAGACAGGGGAGGGGTCTCCCTAACGGAAAGAACTGAGGAAGAGAAGTCAAAAGGTCTTTTTGTAGACTGATTATTACGTGCCTAATTACGATGTACAAAACCATGAGGCACTTCCTCCTGTCCTCCCGTGCTTGAGAAGGAGGCACATAAACCACAGGAAATACTCAGGGAGCCGGCTACCATCCTACATGTGGTATACTGCTGCAGTTGCATGCCGCTGGGTCAATTCAAACTCACGGCAACTCCATGTGTGACGGAGTAGAACTGCTCCCTAAGGTTTCCCGTGGCTGTGACCATTCAGAAACAGATGGCCAGGCCTGTCTTCTCAGGTGCCTCTGAGGAGGTTTGAACAGTCAACCTTTTGGCTGATAGCTGAACACTTAACCCTGTGTGCCACTCAGGGACTCCTACATACATATATATATAAAACCTTTTTACAGTGACACAGAAGACATTAATTTCAAGTAGAGGAATTAAAGAATAACACCTTTGATAAGGTGTTGATGTGAAGCAGTGACAATAAGTATTGTTAATAACAGGAATTCAGCAGGGGAGAGAGACCAATAACTCCTTGGCATATGATTCTGTTTGGGCCATAGTTAAGAAATGGGTAAGATTTTGGCAGGGGGAAGTGAATAATTAGAACTATTTGCACTGCCCAGGGACCTTGGATAATCAGAAAGGACACACTGGCTCTTAAAAAAATTTTTATCCAAATGGTCCTTGTGCATCTCCAATAAAATAAAAAAAAATAGAGCGAGAAAGTGAAGTTTTTTTAAAAAATATAAGAACTGAGATCTCTAAAAGGCAAACTTCTAGTTCACTAGCAGGATAATGAACTGAGTAACATTTCATATCAAGTATGTGTTACAGCAACCTATAATCCGCCACGGTCATGCTATCTTTCTTTTGGGGGGGCAGGGAGGAGAGAGAAACATTCAAAGGCATCAATTTAAAAATATTTGCACATACTTTTTATATTGTTTCTGAAATCATTCCATAACATCGTTATCTGTTTAGTACCCCTCTTCAGAGTACAAAGTCCCACTCTCTGATTCATCAAAGCCCAAACCACAACAGCTGTAAATTAATTCGTCAGCAAATTGTCCTCTGAGTCGGTTGTCGGCAAAACAAGAGGAAATGAGACGGAGAAGTCAGTTGCTTTGGTGTAGCCTTCACATCCTTCCCCTCTACCTACACACATCTCTGTCATCCCAGAAAGTTCTTTCTCCCTCCTTGTCTCATGGTATTACGAGTACAGCTCTAGATTTCCAGTCAACCAGCCAGCAGGGATGCCCAAGGCAGTGTCTGTTTGCTGAAGACATTCTGTACATTAAGAATACCCCTTTTCCAGAAATGGGAATTACAGAGTAGAAAGGAGGAATGTGTGTTCACAGAGTGAGGAGAGTAGCTCAAGTTACACCGTAGTGTGTGTGTAAGTTTTTGTGTGACAAATTGATTTGGATTGTAAAATTTCATTGACAGGACAATAAAATATTAATAAATAAAAAGAAAACACGGCAAAAAAATCCATCCTTTGATTTTTGCTAGGAATCTGTCCACTGGTTTGTTATTCCTTTGCTCTCAAATACTCTGACCTTTTGCCAGAAAGGAAATGAAAGGCAACTTACAAGTGAGCTGGATGGCTTGCCGAGAGAAGGACTGCTTTGCCACATAATTCACAACTAATTCAGAATCCTCCTCTGTGAAGGCACTCCTGGGAAAAAGAAGACAAAGATATCTCACACCATAAAAATAGGTCAACAGAAGCAGGTGATGTTTTCACAAAACAACAAACAAACAAACAAACAAAAACCACTGTTGCCGTTGAGTCTATTCTGACTTATAGCTACCCTACAGGACAGAGTAGAACTGCTCTGCAGAGTTTCCAAGCAGCATCCGGTGGATTTGAACTTCCGATCTTGTGGTCAGCAGCCATAGCACTTAACCACTACACTACCAGGGTTTCATGACGTTTTCACAAGAAGATTACAAAGATGAAGATGCTGCCTCTTCTCCAACACAAGCATTTCACATTAGAAGAAATAAGTTTCTTTCCTTAGATCTGTTTCCGGCTTGCCTAGCAAACCCAAAACAACTCTTAAGTACCAGCAAAGGTAGCCAAGAACTGATAAGTTAAAGTACATTTAATCACTGTTTTAGACTAATTGGCAGTAAAACACATAGAGTTAGTTGAGTCTAACTTACAGACTTAAAATTAACTGTATCTTGGGTGCACTGATTATTTTAAAACAGAAAATACAGTTTCGAAAATTATATACATATATATATATATATATGCTAATCAAAGTATCTGGAAGGACAGATGTCCAAAAGAGTGACCGAGGTCATGTGTGAACCAGGCTATACATGAGCTTTGCCTTCTATAATCTAATTTTATTTTTTTAACTCTGGAATCCTTGGTGGCACAGCAGTTAAGTGCTATGGCTTCTAATCAAAAGGTTGGTAGTATGAATCCACCAGGCACTCCTTGGAAACTCTATGAGGCAGTTCTACTCTATCCCATAGGGTCGTTATGAGTTGGAATTGACTCAGTGGCAGTAGGGTTTTTGTAAGAATGCTACTTTCATGAGCAGAAAATAATGCCATTCTTATTTAAAAATAGAACAAAAGGTGCTATCACAGAGTTTTGCGACGAGGACCCATGGAGTTAGACTTCAGTCAACAGATAAAAATAACCTGTGCTCAGCCTTTCACCTGCTGAAGACTTCGGCTTGGCTTTATGATTCCCCTGTTTGTGCAGTCCCAGGTTTTCCCCTCTGGATGCCAAGGTCCCTGACACCACAGGGCCTTTGCATGTGCTCCTCTTTTGGGATGGCATGCTCGTCCCTTCACACTTACCTAGTTCTTTCTTTAGCTCTTTAGGCTCAGGTCAGATCTTAGGAAAATCTTTCTTGGTTTTCTTAACCCAGCCAAACTCTATTATTTATATACTCTTCCAGACAACTTTGTAGGGTTGCCACTTCATATCTATTTGTATAACTGCTCAATTATGCCTGACTACTGCTAACTGTAAGCCCCAGGAAGGCAGAGGCAGTGCCTACTTTTGTTCACCAGTTGTATTCCAGGCTACTCCACGGTGCCTGGCACCTAGTAGTACATATTAATGAGCTAGCCCGGCTATTTCCTCCGACGTTCTCTATGCTTGTTTCACAATGAGGCTACTGTCATCCTCCAACTTTCATATAAATGACTTGACATTTCTGGGGTAAATGCTAGTCAATTCTATTCTCTGGATTTAGATCACATTTTATATAGTTCGTTAAAACAGTCCTTTTTAGAATTTACATATAACAGAATTATAGACAGAATTACATTCATGTCACTATGAGTTGGAAGTGACTCGACAGCAGCGGGTTTTATAAGAATCACAAAAACAGAGTTGTAAGGAGGAGGGTAACTGACCCCTAAGACTGGGATGGATACTATTAAGTCCCCTTTTCATGTCCATGGGAGAGTCTGGAGAGAGTTCTAACAGAACAGCATTCTTAAGGTGGAGCCCAGTCACCTTCCAAACACAGCCACCCCCCAGCTTGGTCCCATTCCAAGCTGTTCCTCAACTCTTACAAAACACTTCTTCCTGTCCCATGAGTGGTAAACCGATTTTCTGGAAGTCCCAACTAGATGCAGAACCCCGGAGTCAAAAACTGAATTCCAGAACAATATTCACACTTCCAAACACACCGCCATTCAGTCAGTCCAACTCATAGTAACCCTATTAGGACACAGTAGAACTGCCCCACAGAGTTCCCAAGGAACAGCTGGTAGATTTGACCTGTTGATGTTTGTGATTAGCAACTGTAGCATTTAACCTGTACACCACGAGGGTTTCCCACTTACACACACAGCCTTATTTTCATAAACTGCTTTAACATAGCTTCTTATTTTTGTTGTGATTTAACTAGCATTTTGTTACATAAGAAATACAGAAAAGGAAAATCGCTTCTAACTTGAATTTTAGAACATACTGTTTTTCTCCATTAGAAAAATGACTGATTGTTACAGAAAATATGTAAAATACAGGAAAAAGGAAAACAGAATCACCCATAATTATATCACCCAGAATTGCTAATAATTTGGTGAATATCCTTCTAGCATTTTGTATTTTTTTTTTTTTTAAAGTAACTGGGATCAGTTTAAGGCTCCTAACAAAAGTCTACTTCACAACAACCTTGTTTGAGTTGTGAAGGTCTACTGATCTCTTCTCTGTACAAGAAGTTTTTCAGGTTTAGCTCTCTTCGCTGGCACCTCTGCAGGCATTTGTCTAATTAAAAAAACTGCCTGGAAACCCTGGTTGCATAATAGATAGAAGTTTGGCTGCTAACCAAAAGGTTCGCAGTTTGAATCCATCACATGCTCCTGCGAGACCCTGTGGAACAGTTCTACTCTGTCCTATGGGATTGCTAGGAGTTGGGTTCAACTTGACAGCAACAAGTTTGCTTTTGTTTTGTTTGCCTGATTCCAAGGCTAGCATAAAGTGGGGCAACCAGCCAGGTGCAAAGGGAGGTGCTGGGCTAGCAAGACACAGGCATTACCACTTGGCAAAATAACCTCATCAACACTACTGGGCAAAGCATTTTTAAAAGGGAAATTTACCCAAATCTTGTTTCCTGCTTCCTTTTTCTGATGACCACAGAGATATAAAAAATCAGCCCGATCAAAATGAATCCACAGATGCAGCCGAGGATGACCAGCACGGGATCGGTGTTGCCAGGCGCTGGGGTTGACGAGGGGGCAAAATCTATCGACTCTAAGAAAACACCAATACAAGCCATTCAGACCATCACTCTGAGACTTGAAATGCATTAACAATACAAGCCTTCACTAACATAAGCAATTCAGAAAATCTCTTCGGGACTCAAAACACATTATACACTGCCTTGTAATGAGGAAGAACAGGTAGTCAAAAGCTCTAGGAATTGAGTCAATCCTTTTGTCTTTTGTGATCTACAAACAGTGGCGGTCTGCACTTGAACCCTGCAAGCAGAAACCTTGCACAGTGACCTTAATAACTAATGGGAAAGTCTCTTCATCCTGGTTGTAAGTGCAGAGAAATGAAATCAAAGTTAGATAAGCTTGGAATCAAATGAAGATTAATTTTAGTAAGAGTAGTAATTAAATGAAAAGGACTAGAAATTTAGATGGAAATTAAAAATCTACAGTAATATGAATGAACAATTGGGACACTGTGATTTAACACGATAGAAATCATGGTGAATTACAGCATTTTCTTTCTTTGTGAAACACCTGTCAAGGGCGGTTTGAACAGTGTGTGCTGCCTCCTTGTCATGTACCTCATAATGGAAAACATTTTCTCTGTGCCTTGCGAAACTGTCACATGCTCTTCCAAGCCTGGATCAGCTTCCAGTGTTTTATCCTTCGTGGTTTCAATGTTGTTAAAGTGTCTCTGAGAATTCCTTTAATTGTGAATTTTTTTTGCCACTGTCACTTTCCCTGTGACATCTGTGTCCTTTGTGTCACAACTGCTTTTCTCATCTATGGTGATAAGCTGGGCTTCACCAAGTTCCTTGGACTCCGCTAATTTAGTCTCATGAGCGTCAGCAGCATCCAATCCCCACACTCAGCTATTTTCTTCTCTAATGCCATTCACAATCAATTGGAATTTCATTTCTAATATAATTACTTTTGTTTCTTTGCTAAACTTGAATCTTTGTTCATCAGCTCCCTTCTTCTACCATCCATTTTTGTAAATGCCATGTGGTTTTGCCAATGTAACACGAAGAGACGACATGACTATAGTGTTGGGTCTCTTCGCGCTGCACTGAGTAACAGGCGCTAGTGAACTTGGAGAGAAATGGCAGGACTGGTCACAATCACTTGGTGTATCTGTTATTTCTGCAGTGATTTGTGGACTGAAGGGTTTGCAGTGAAGCCTGTACTTTGTGCAATTACTCACAGCTCATAGGTGATGGAAACAATATGAACCGCGTTGTTGGGGAACTGGTGTTATTTAACTGAATTATGGTACCTAAAAATTATGCATATCAGAACCATGCAAAGAAAAGACTGCCTATACCAGAGAGCTTTTTAAGATTTGAGTGAGTTTACTGCGTGTGAAGATGAGGATTCTATACTCTTACTCTAACTTCTGCCTTTAAAATCACCATCTCGTCATCTTTGAATGTCCACCTGTAGACACAGACTGCTTATTTCCCATCACCAGTTACTAACGTTCTCTTGGTACACAGCCTGTGCACTTCAGAAATCACATCACGATTCCAATCCAATACCACACAGGAGAGCATGTTTGAGGATCACTGGGAACAGACAGTTGAGAATTCAACAGTCTGTTCACAATTCCTGGCTGCTAATGAGTCCAAAGGCCACGTTTAGCAAGGACTTGTCAATGTCTAAGTCATACCGATAAGATGTCTGTGTGTGGATTTTATCACAGGGGTTTAAAACTGACCAATCGAGGGCAGCTCAGACAAAGGCTTAGTCACACAAAGGTGGCTACACTGGTCTATGGGAGTTAGCACAGCCATTAGGCCACCTGGGCTACCACATACAGTGACACTTGGCCAAGCACACTTCAACAACAGGCAAAAGCCAGCATGCATGGCTAGGCATTTAGTTCAATGAATTCAGGGCAGTCTGAATACAGCTTCTGTGGGAAACACTTCATGTTATTTACAGATCAAATCACAAAACATCTTACCCAAGACTTGACTGGATAATAAGACAACAAGCAGCATTGCTTAAAACACAGCAAGTGGTGTGCCAAAATAAACACTAACAAACAGTTGTCAATTACAGAGGGCAAGGGACTAGTCCTACCGCGTATGCAAAACTCAGTCACATATACAAGTTAAATCATATTCAATAAATAAGGCAAAATTGAGATTCTGAAAGGACGAATTTTTCCTGTAAGCTATCATCATTAATAGTATTGGTAGAGAAGAAGTCTGGTATCGGTAGCTTTGTTAAGTATGTTATCATATCAACTAATCATTATTGGAAAAATCCCTTTGGCCTTATTTTCCATTCTCAAACAGCCATCCATTCTAGAGATTATTCTTTGACAATCTGTACAACGCCTGGAGTGACACAGTCCGTCAGCTGATCAGAGGACCCCAGCTCTCACCGTGTACAGGGATGAATGTTTCCACTGGGTCACTAAAAGGCCCGATTCCCCCTTTGGTGATGGCTGCAATCCTCACTGTGCACGTGGCATTGTAGACTTGAACAGGAATCTGAACGTGACTGTCACTGTGGCCAACTTCTTTAGATAGCTCTTTCTGCAAACACAAGAAAGAAGATGAAATCAAGTACTGAGACACTGTCATGGACTGAGTTACAGCAACCCAACAATGTGTGTTATCAGTTTGGCGGGGCCAAGATTCCTGGTATTGCGTGGTTTTCCTACGTATTGTATATCCTGCCTCTATGATGTTTATGGAAACCCTGCTGCAGTAGTGATACGTGCTGTGTCTGCTAACTGAAGGTCAGTAGTTCAAATCTACCAGGTGCTCCTTGGAAACTTTACGGAGCAGTTCTACTCTGTCGTACAGGGTCGCTATGAGTCAGCATCAACTTGATGACAGTTGTTCGTTTGTTTTTTGCTGATGCTAACGAGAACAGGTGGCAGTAGCCTTAAAGAGGTAGGACTTAGTCTGCAAACCTGGACTGTGTCTTGAGACAGTCTCCCGAGATACAACAGAGTGAAGCCAGCAGAGAGACATGGGGACCTCATACCACCCCAAAAACAATGCTGGGAGCAGAGTGTGTCCCCGCACAGAGAAGCTCCTGGTCTGTGGTGACCTTGATAAGCAGGCCGACAAAGACGGAAAGCCTTCCTCTCCAGTTGACAGCCTGAATTTAGACTTTTAGCCTACTTTACTGTGAGGAAATAAACTTCTCTTTATTAAAGCCATCCACTTGTGGTCCTTCTGTTACAGCAGCACTAGATGACTAAGACAGACACCACCAGCATGCTGCTGGCTTGTTCACATCTCTTTCTGAGGAAGGCTCCTGCAGCCACACGCACACCCAAGGAGGCAGCAGGCACGCTTCCACAGCACTCCTTCCTCACTCAGGCGACGGCCAACGGGACCAAAGGCGAGTAGAAGGACCCGTGACAGGCCAGCAACCACCTCAGGCTTCAGGGCCTTGGCAAACCGGAGCCACGTGGAGTGGCACTTAGGGTAATGAGCAAAGATGCTCCTAGAAGAGCGGGGACGTGCAGCAGGGGCACAGACAACGAAGGCAAGGACCACCAGCCGCACAGTGCCTTCAGGTCACACTGACCCTCCTCTCAGGCCACCTGCCAACTTTCTGTGCATCAGCACAAGTAGTTTTTGTTTCTTAAAATTACAAGAATTCTGGCTAAAACATACATCTAAGAGGGCAATGGATCTGTTTTTCCTTTTAGTGGGAAAAATGCACAATTTGCTCAATTTTTTAAAAAATCTAGTTTCCTTTGGTTTCAAAGCTACTTTAATGAAACAGTGAGCCACGGATATAAAGGAAAAAAAGGATGTTTGGAAAAATAACCAGAACTACATTTTTATATGACATTTTCCCTCTTTGTTTCTAAACCTTGATGACAGTGACATTCTCTGGGGTAAGACACTGATTCTGTGTTTGGGGCTGGCTTTGTAAATGAAACATGCAGGACTGTGAGGTCGGTAGTGAAACCCTAGGGTGGCTTTTCTCTCTAAATTGTGGAAATTTGATTTGACTGAAAGAGAATAATAAATTTATCAGGTCATTTTGAGCACAGGTATCATCAATGGTGAATAAACAGGAAGGGTGTGCTTCTGATGACAACTGTTTTCCCTGGTCACTTCTCCTGGCAACGGTCCAGAAGGCACCAGCTCAGTCCTAGAAAGAGAGGGCAGTCCTGTCACTTAGGATCAAGAGGTACCTGCATCGGCCACTCAAGGACTGTTTCTAAATCTAAATCAACAAACACCAGGACCCGGAAATGCTCCAGACAAGGAAAGAAATGGGGAAAAGGACAACTTTAAAAACAAATTTCAGTTTTTCTATTCTAACGGACTCTGAGTCTATGAGAGTCACTGTAATTTTTTGCAAATTAAATGAACAATGTTTTGTATATTCTAGCTGTAATCTTTTTCTCAGAAGAACACTTTATCTGTGCCAAATTCAATTTTGATTATGGGTCATTTTCTAAGGGCCTCTGATGACACAGTGGTTAAGTGCTTGGCTGTTAACTGAAAGGCAAGCAGCTTGAAGCCTCCCAGCCGCTCTGTGGCAGGAAGCTGTGGCAGTCTGCTTCTGTCAAGACTTACAGCCCTGGAAACTTGATGGGGCAGTTCTACTCTGTCCTACAGTTAGAATCCACTTGATGGCAATAGGTTTGGCTTTTTGACTTGGTATTCTCTAATTTCTTAGGGGAATAAAATTAAGTACAGTAATCCCACAGTCAAACCCACACAGTCATGGAGCCGTACAATGAGTCAGGCCAGCATCTGAGAAATAATGCATCTATTATTAAAAAACGTGTCTATTAATAATGTGTGTTACCCAACAGCTCCTCAAAGTACAATGGAACCTTGTGCCTTACGAGGATGCTGGGCCTGTTTCTGGCTGCATATGTTTTTTCCTATAAAGACTCAAATACAATGTGTTATTTATGAGGAAAATTAATTATCTCAAAATAGGAATAATGCATGATTGGGCAAGAATTAAATGTCTAGAAGACTAGAGTTCCTAAAAAAACACAAAAAACAAAAGACAAAACAACTAAGCTTTTTGGAATAAACATAAAAGAGTTTGATAATAACTATTTAGTAGGGCCTACAAGGGAAACCCTAGTGGCATAATAGCTAAGTCTATGTCTACTAACCAAAAGGTCAGCAGTTCAAATCCAGGTGCTCCTTGAAGTCCCCATGAGGCAGGACCTCTGACAGTCTTTGGGTTGCACAAAGGGTTAAGCACTTGACAACTAGCCAAAGGTTTCACAGACTGAACTCACCAAATAGAGCTTCAGGAGACAGGCCTGGTGATCTGCTTCTGAAAAGTCACAGCCTTAAGAACCTTATGAGGCACTTTTACTCTGCACACAGGAGTCACCATGAATCAGAAATGACTCAACAGCAAGTAAAAACAATATTAGGCCTATGAGAACTCAGGGAAGTTATTTAATTATGTTCTTAAATTGTGGTTCAGTGAAAGTTTACAATCCAAGTCAATTTGCCACATAAAACTCTGAGTATCCACCTCTCTGCAACTCTATCTGCCCTCTTCACCTTGAGACAGCACACTCTTTTTCACTTTTTAGTCTCAGTATCCATTCAACCAACACTTGTCCCCTCCTCTCCACACTCTCATCTCCCCTCTAAAAAGAAACCAGTAGTACAGCCTCATATATATATTATTTACTAATATATATGTAATTAATATATATATTAAACCATAAAGTACGTACACCACCTGCATTCTGTGTCCTATAGTCCAGTCCAATCTTTGTCTGAAGAGTTGGCTTCAGTACTGGTTTCAGGTCTGGACTAGCAGCAAGTCCAGGAGCTAACCCTCCAGGTTGTCAGACTACCAAGTCTGACCTCTTAATAGAGTTCTTGATCTGCACCCCTCTTTTTCTCATGCTACATCAGGGACTCTACATTGTGTCCCCAGGGAAGTTATTTTTTATTCCTTAAGTTGGAGCCCTGGTGGCACCGTGGCTGAGAGCTCAGGCCGCTGGCCAAAACGCCTAGCAGCTCAAAACCACTAGCCTCTCCTTGGAAATCTATGCAGCAGTTACTCCGTCCTATACAGTTGCTGTGAGTTGGAATCGACCTGACAAGAACAAGTTTTCATCCCATGAGTCTGTATCTGTAAAGAGCTAATCCGTGTCAAGGGCTGGAGTAGTCCCTAGTCCAGATCAAATGGTACCCAAGTGCAGCAGTAACTGTCCTCAGAGATGTCATCATTCTGAATCTTGAAGTATGTCAATAATGCCAGCCAATACTTACTGGTAACGCATTTTGAAGATATGTGAAGACGAATTACTCTTAAGGGGTAGAATTACAATATACATTCAAGGTTGAGATTAAGGAGATACATGATAAATACTCTAGCAGAAGCACAACAATTTCTCTAAGAATACCCTTAAATGATAATCTCAAATACTGTCTTAAAATAATTCATGTTTTTAAAAAACTGTAATTCATACATACTGTCTTGATGCCAAGTACATAAGAAAGGTGTACTCATAGCCATACTGCCAGATATTTATTTTGAGAGTTTACAGAGATTTATTTGAAATCAGACACGTGCAAGGTCTACGTCATGTGTAGACGGGATGTCTACACAGATGGGATGTCATGTGCTGGCGGGATGCAGACTGCACACTGGTGGGTCCCTCCTCTGGCACATGGCGGTCTGGTCCCTCATAGGGCACACATACCAAAGGCCAACTGCATTGTCTCCCACTTAGTCAACTTTCTCCCCAACACTAGGTCCATATTCTCAAGAACTTCAAGTCTAAGAGCATTTTCAGGTCATGCAACTGGATTATGTAATACAACACTTGATTACAACTTTGTTCAGTGCCCATTCATGCAGTCCCTGTGTACAACAGAAATAAACACTGCCCGGCCCTGTGCCACTCACCACTCTCATAATCATTGCGATGTCTAAGCCCAGGGTTGCAGACACATATCAATCCATCTCCTCGAGGGTCATGTTTTCTGTGGACCCTCCACTTTACCAAGCATGATGTCCTTCTCCAAGGACTGTTCCTTCGTGCTAACATGCCCAGCATAGTGAGACGAAGTGTCACCATCCCCTGTTTCTAACGACCATTCCGGCTGCACTTCCCCTAACACAGATTAACAAGTTTACTCACATGTAAAACACGATACACTGAACCTTGCCTGTGAGCAAAGTAATAGCATGTCTTTGGGAATACAGTTTCTTTTTTCTTATTTTGTGTGATACTAGAGTTAGTCAGGGCAGTTATAGTGACTGTTTGCTTTAAGTTAGAAGGCTGTTATTAATCACAGCCTGTAACTCATAACTGTATTCAAGCATGTAGTTCATTCAGAGAGCAGTAGCAGTCAGTGAAGACTAGCAGAAAAAAAGTTTCTGTCAGGTTACAGCGACAAAGTTGACTAGTTCAAAACACTCCAAATTCGTTAAGTACCAAAACAAAATTCTCATGTCTTATTTCTCAAAATGTATCTTGTTCTTACGTCTGTCCGTCAAAAAGCCACACAACTGAATCTGAATGAGAGTCATCATATTATGAGGAAAGCACATGGTATCTTGGGAAGAATAGTGAAGCTTTAAAAAGCATTTGCTTTGGGGTCAGCCAGACATGAGTCCTTATCCCAGACCTGTCAGTTCCAAGCTTGGTGACCACAGGTAAGTCACAGCTTCCTCAACTGAAAAATGATCATAGTATCTGTCACGGATTGAACTGTGTCCCCCCAAAAATGTGTGTAGCTCTTTGGCTGGGCTGTGATTGCCAGAATTTTATGACTGTCCTCTGTTTTGGGATTTTCCTATGGTGTATGTTTAAAAGGATTACAGTGGGACTGTAAATCCCTTCCTAAGGTCACCAAAGGTCACCTCCCTGCTCCAATGTAAAGGGAGTTTCCCTGCAGTGTGACTTGCACCACCCCTTATCCTTTTATCTTACAAGAAATAAAAGGAAAGGGAAGCAAGCAGAGTTGGGAACCTCACACCATAAAGAAAGCAGCACTGAGACTACAGCACGCCCTACAGACCCTGAGGTTTCTGTACCAATATGCTCCCCGACCAAAGACGTGGATACAACACAAGGACTTTCCTCCAGAGCCAACAGCGGGAAAGTCTTCCCTTGGAGTGAACACCCTGAATTTGGACTTGTAACCTACTGGACTGTGTATGAATAAAGTTTCCTTTGTTAAAACCATCTACTGGTATCTCTGCCACAGCAGCACTAGCTGACTAAAGCAATATCATTATCTCTCTTCTTTCTCTTGACAGCGTTAAGTGAGTTCTATTATGTAAAGTGCTCGGCACTTGGTCTGCCACACAGCAGTAATCAACAGTGGCTATTATCATTACTATACTGAGTTTAATATGGTGCTCTATGTTGGACCTTTCTTTTCCTCTAAGACCCTCTTACAGAACTGATTTGCTGTAGTATCTTCTAAGTCCTGGTGCACTAGAGCAAATCATCAAGGCTATTTAGTTTCCAAACCAAGAAGTATATTTGACCCATTCATGGAGTTTACCTCCCTTGTAGGTTTCTCTTCCAGGCAAAATGTGACCCTCTTTAAAAAGCATTTCGGACCCATGGCTAGGCTGTCTCACCAGAACCTTTCCTATTCCTCATACTTCAAGATGACACCAGTTCAAATTCTCTACTCTCCTTTGAAAGACAGAGAAATGAGGAGAGGAAGATTTGATGAGCACATGTCAATGGCCAGGCACACAACTCTATCACCTGGGAACTCCTGACAGGCCACTCCAAGGAGAGGTCTAGGCCCAAGGAGTCCCTGAGGCACTTCAGCTTCCCTGGGTAAAGGTGGTTCTACGTAATGTGTTGTCTCAGGCCCACAACAGTCTCAGCTATGAAAAACTCTTTTAGTTTAAGATCTCTACCCCTGACCAAACACAAATTTACCAGCATTAATGGTATGATTCCAAAACAAGGAGCTCCAAGAGAACCACACAAAAGGTACATCTCTCTTTGTCCAATGTTTGGGAATTTCTGAGTCACATTTAAACAGTCATTTACTGTAGTACATTCTACGAGATGTTCACCTTGCCCATGTGCACCGTGAGTCTTCAAGAAGAGCATATAAATCTAGTTCTGTTGAGTTGATTCCAACTCATGGTGACCCTGTATGTGTCAGCATAGAACTGCACTCTACAGTGTTTTCAATGGCTTTTATTTAGGAAGCAGATTACCAGGCCTTTCTTCCAAGGTGCCTCTGGGTGAACCTGAACCTCCTCGATTTTCGATTAGCAGATGAGTGTGTTAAATGTTTGTATTACCCAGAGACTCCAAAACCAGATTCATTGCCATCGAGCTGATTCTGAGTTACAGCGACCCTACAGACAGAAGAGAACTGCCCCATAGGTTTTACACGGAGCTGCTGGTGGATTTGAACAGCTGACCTTTCAGTTAGCAGCCGAGTTCTTAACTACTGCACCACAAGGGGCTCCAAAAAGTTACAGTATGCAATATTTTATAAATTTATTTGCTCATCAAATCCTTTTCTTGCTGAAGGCCTATGGATACTTTATGAGGAAATTATGGGAATGGGTGGGAAATATTAGTCCATACTAATCAAAAACTGACCCACATATAAAAATAGACCCTCCAACTTGTTCAGACAGTGCAGCTACTACCCATAATGAGTGTGTGGTGTGCCATAAATGGCTGCATAGCAAGTCCACGGCCCTGTATTCAGAAAGCACAAAGATGAGCACATCAGAGTTCCAACTTCAAGGAGAACAGTTTATACCTGCTTCTTACCTTTACCAAGATACAGTAAATATCTATAATATAGTAAATGCCTGAAATTTCTAGCTGGAAATTGGCATAAGAATTCAGGATAAAAAGATAAGCTTGTGTAATCTACCCAAAGACTCCTTCCAAGAAAGTTCTACACACACGCACACACCCCTGATTTGAGCTAACACTGGGAAATATTTTCCAAAAGTATCCAATTCAATTTCCTGGTATAAAGAAAATGTAGCTTTTTAGTAACAATTTTCTAAAACAATGGAAAATGAAAGTATGCTTTTGAGAGATGAAATTCTACCTAACTCTTATCCTTTAGGGAATCCATACTATAGATTCACAGATTATCTCAAGTTTCACTTTGGGCACAGGTTTCACATTCCTCTGAAGGGTGACCTTTCTTCACGTTCTCAGTTGTCTCCAGTTACAGATCATCAACTAGAAGCTCAGATGAATCAGGCAGTTTTGTCCAACATGAGTTACCACATCATTTGTTATCACAAGACTGTCATGATACAAAGAGTATAGCACAACTACATTGCAAATGACCTTCTCACTGGGATGATCCAGCTTCCCCAAGAGGGGATTGACTGGAAATATCACAGTCCTAACTGTAGAAGGGACTCTTCTGGACAAATAGCAGTGAGAAGGCACACAGAGTTGGGTATTAATGGTATGTGGCCACCACTTGTGTGTTGCTGTGATGCTGGAGGGTTTGGCAGCAGTATTTCTGATACCCAGCATGGTCACCCTCAATGGACAGGTTTAGGTGGAGCTTCCTGGCTAAGATAGACTGGGAAGAAGGACCTTCCAGTCTACTTCTAAAAAAAACTGGCCAGTGAAAACCTCATGGATAGCAGCAGAACATTGTCTGACACAGTGTCAGAAGACAAGCCCTTCAGGTTGGAAGGTACTCAAAATATGACTGGGAAATAGTGGCATTCTCAAAGTAGAGTCGACTTTTAACAAAATGGACGGAGTCGAGCCTTTGGAATCTTTACCTGCTGATGTGGCCCAACTCGAAATGAGAAGAACCAGTTGCAAACATCCACTAATAATTGGAATGTGGAATGTACAAAGTACAAATCTTTGAAAATCATCAAAACTGAAGTGGAACACATAAACATCAACATCCTAGGCACTAATGAGCTGAAATGGACCAGTACTGACCACTCTGAATTGGACAGTCATATGGTCTACTACCCAGGAAATGACAAATTGAAGAGGAATGGTAGCACCTTCATTGTCAAAAACAACATTTCAACATCTATCCTCAAGTACAATTCTGCCAATGATAGGGTAATATCCATATACCTACAAAGAAGACCAGTTAATATCACTATTATTCAAATTTATACACCAAATCACTATGTCAAAGGTGAAGAAATTGAAGATTTTTACCAACTTCTGAAGTATGAAATTGATCAAACATGCAAGCAAGATGCACTGAAAATTACCGGTGATGGGAATAGGGAAGTTGGAATGAAAGAAGGAGGATGTCTTCGTTACCTAGTTCTGCTATAATTGACAAGTGGATGGTTTTTAAAAGTGAAATTTATTTTCTCACAGAAGAGCAGGCTAAAGTTCAAAGTCAGGGAATCCACCCCAAGAGAAGTCTTTCTCTGTTGGCTCTGGAAGGAAGGTCTTTATTGTCAATCTTCCCCTGGACTAGGAGCGTCTGAGGCACAGGGACCCAAGGTCCTTTCCAAAGGACATGCGTTATGCTCACGACACAGCTCTCTTGGTGGTATGAGGTAGGTACCCCACTGTCTGCTTGTTTCCCTCTTTTATATATTCTAAGAGACTGCCTCAAGGCAAAGCAACATCTTACAGATTGAGTCCCATCTCACTAGCACAGCCACTGCCCATCCTCCCTCATTAACATCATAAAGGCAAGACATCAGACAATATCACAGGCTACCAAATTGCCTTTGGTGGGGGGGGGACACAATTCAATCCATGACAGAAGATAACCCAAAATTCCATGGCCAGGGAGTTGATTCTGACTCACAGTGACCCTAGAGGACAGATTAGAACTGCCCCATAGAGTTTTCAACAAGTGCCTGGTGGAATCAAACTGTATAGCCTTAGCTCGTAACCACTAAATCACCAGAGTTTCCATGACAGGATAAAGCAGTTGGAAAATGTGGACTCAATGAGAGAAATGACGCTGGAGATTACACGATAGAATACTTATTATCGTGATTACCTTTTTCAATAATACAAACAGTGACTACACCCATGGACCTCACCAGATGGAACACACAGGACTCAACTTGACATCTATGGAAAAAGATGATGGAGAAGTTCAGTATCCTCAGTCACAACCAGCCCAAGGGCTGATGGTGGAACAGACCACCAATTTCTCAAATGCAAGTTCAGAACAAAGCTAAAGAAAATCAAAATGAGTCCATGAGAGCCAAGGTATGACCATGAGTATATCTCATCTGAATTTGGAGACCATTTCAAGAACAGATTTGACGCACTGAACACTCAGATGAGCTCAGATGGGAGCTTCATACATAAAGAAAGCAGAAGTTATTAAAAAGACAAGAAAGTCCAAAACAGATGTCAGAAGAGACTCTGAAACTTGCTGTTAAACACTGAGTAGCTAAAGCATATGGAAGAAATTATGAAGTAAAAGAGAAGAAGAGAGGACTTCAAAGGACAGCTTGAAAAGACAAAGTATTATGACGAAATCTGCAAAGACTCGGGAGTTAGAAACCCAAGGGAAGAACATGATTGGCTTTTGTGACGCTGAAGGAACTGAAGATAAAAAAATTCAAGCCTCTAACTGCAATACTGAAGGATTCTATGACAAAATACTGGACCTCACGGGAAGCATGAAAAGTAGAAGGAAGACACAGAATCACTGTACCAAAAAAGAATTGGTAGAGACTTAACCATTTCAGAAGGTACTATAACTATGATCTCATTAAGAACCAGTGGTATGGAAGGAAGAAGTCCAAGCTACGTTGAAGCCCTGGTGATAAACAAGACTCCAGGAACTGTCATGATACCAACTGAGGTGTTTCAACAACGGGGTGTGATGCTGGCAGCATTCAGTCGTCCATGGAAGAAATTGAGAAGACAGTTACCTGGCAAACTGACTGGAAGAGATCCATACCTACATCTATTTAAGAGAAAAGATATCTAACAGAATACAGGAAGTAGTGAACAATATCTTTACGATTACACCCAAGCAAAAATTATGCTGAAGATAATTCAAAAATGGTTGCAGCAGTACATCGAGAGGAAATTGCCAGAAATTCAAGATGGATTCAGAGAGGACATGGAATCAGGATATTATTGTGGACATCAGATGGATTCTGGCTGAAAGCAGAGAACACCAGAAAGATGTTTACTTGTGTTCTATTGCTTATGCAAAGATATTCAACTGTGTGGACCATAAAAACTTATGGATAACCCTGCAAAGAATGGGAATTCCAGCACATTAATTGTGCTCATGAGGAACCTGTACACAGACAAAAAAGAAGTTTTTTGAGCAGAACAAGGGGATAGTGTATGGCTTAAAATCAGAAAAGGTGTCCATCAAGTTTGTATACTTTCACTGTATTTATTCAATCTGTATGCTGAGCCAATAGTTTGAAAGACTGGACTATGTAAAGAGTAACAAGGCATCAGGACTGGAGGGAAACTCTTCGACCCTTTGATAGGCAACTTCGTTTGCTGAAAGTAAACAGAATTTGAAGCACTCGTTGATGAAGACCAAGGACTGCAGCCTTCTGTATGGATTACATCTCATCATAAAGACACCAAAAATCTTCACAAATGGATCAATAAGGAACATCGTGATAAACAGGGAAAAGACTGAAGTTGCCAAAGATTTCATTTTACTTGGATCCACAATCAATGCATTGGGCAGATCAGCTGCAAAAAAAAAAAGTCTTTGAAGTGTTAAACAGTGAAGATGTCATGCGGAGGACTAAGGTGCACCTGACCCAAGCCAAGTGATATCTGATTGCCTTAGATGCATACAAAAGCTGGACGATTAATAAGGAAGATAGAAGAAGAATTGATGCCTCTGAATTACTGCGTTGGTAAAGAATACCAAATATACTGCGTAACAGTAGAAGGAACAAATTTGACTCGGAAGAAGTACAGCCAGAAGGGTCCTCAAAAGCGAGGATGGTGTGACTTCATCTCACGTACTCTGGAAATGCTATAGAAGGACCCAGTCCTTGGAGAAGGACTTAATGCTTGGTCAAGGAGAGGGTCAGCAAAACACGAGGAAGACTCTTAATGAGGTGGATTGACCCCGTGGCTGCAGCAATGGGCTCAAGCACTGTTAATACCTGTGAAGATGGGACAGGATGGCAGTGTGTCCCTCTCTGGCACACAGTGTCGCTATGTGTCTGACTGACTTGATGGCACCTATTAACAACCGTTGCAGCTAGTGTGAGAGGCTTTCCTCCAGCCCCCCTGCAGCACGCCTCCTAGTTTAAAAGGTCCACTTCCAAGACATAGCTGCCACTCAGGTCATGGTGGAAGCGGGGATGATGACCTACATAGCTCTTTAAACAAACGGCTTGTTGTCAGACTGCTCTAGTTTCTGCTGAAATTCACTACTTTCTGACACACCAGAGAGAGGATAAAATTCCTACTGAAGTGAAACATAATTACTAAATCTTCATGCATGTATACTAAGCATTCAGTATTGTGCAAAACAGACTTTTCTATGAGATGCATTTGATTCTCCCATCTCAGCAAACAGGCACATACAGTTCATCCACTGGCACCTTGCATAAATGCCTTATGACAAAAGACTAGGAAAGGGCAGGCTCCTCCTCTCAGGGCTGCAACTTTTTCTTTCTTTCTTTTTTTTAATCAGAATAACAACCTGCTTTCATTTACTACGAGGCAGAACAAACAGTGAACTTTTAAGTCCTCTTTTCCCTCTCACTTCCATCACCTTCTGCTTCCAGTAGTCTGCTTCCTGATAGGGAAACAGAAGCGAAAAAGAAAAAGAACAAATCTCAACTGTCCTGTTACAAAACAGTGGTTTTGTAAAAAAAGGTGGAAGATGTGGAGCTGACAGTGACAAGAATAGGGTTTGGACACCTCTACTGGGCTGTGGTTGTTCACTCTGTCTCCTTTTCCTTCCAAGAAGTTGTCTTACTCTGGTATGATGACCTACACAAAAGCCATGATGGTTTTAAAACCTGGATCTACACAAAAGAGCCATGCTTCTGCGATCATGGTAAAGAAGGGACAGTCTTGATAAAACCAATCCAACTGTCCTTCCATGGAAGCCTTGTGTCACAACAGCAGCCACTGTGACTTCAGCTCTCTTCTTTTCCGTCTGAGAGCTGCCCACTCAACCACATGAAGGCATCATCACTCAGCCATCTTCCTACTTCTATCTTAGGTCAGGTTATCTTTAGATCTGAGAGAGAAGTCAAAATCAGATGGCATTCTGTGTTTGGCTGCAGTGACGCCTAACAAAGCCATTTCCACTGGAAGGGCACTAGCTAGTACCTAGGGACAAAAATCACTATTTCATACACACACTCTTCATTTGTTTTCACTGTTGTAAAATGAGAAGACATTTATGTCAAAAATTCCCTTCTGAGTTAAAGATATCTCACCAGGTACACCAAATGGTCCCGACTCAGCTGGAACAGATGCTCACCAAGGACAACAAACACAAGAGGGGAGAAAAGCCCAGAAGAGAGAAGGACCCACGTGAATCGATGACTGTATCAACATGTGACCAGAAGAACCAGATGGTGCTCGGTCCGGTCTCTGACAGCTGTGATGGGGCACACAGTGACAACACAAGAAAAAAGAAGGGTGCACCTCAAGAACTCCACTGAAAGAGACGGCAACTGATGGTGCGAAGGCCTGCAGATTCCCCTGACAGCATGGCCCCTAGACCTCCTGCTGCCCCTGACTAGAAAACAAACATTACTGAGGTCAACTCTTCAGACAGGAATGGATTGGACTTGGGGACACAATGTGACTATATGGTGTGTGCACTTCATGGTTCCGTGCATCTATAGGATGCTGTCCTACTGGCCTATTACTAGAAGGGAGAGGACAGGGTGGAGAGGAGGGGACAGGAGATTATTAAGAGGATATGACATGTATAGAATGGAAAAGAAGAGTGTGCTGTCACTGGGCAAGGAGAGCAGAAGGTGCTGCAGATAGGCAGGGATGCAAGTTTAATTTGGATGGCACACTTTCACTCAATCACATTAAAAAAAAAAGATATCTCACCAGCCTTAGGTTATCAGGTAGGAGCTATATCTGACATATAGCACAATGGTACTTCAGGGGTAGTACTGTCACCTTCCATGCAAGAGATCTGGGTTCACTTCCCGGCAATCTACTTCCCAAAATCAGCCGATGAAACCCTATGGGTCACAATGGACCAGTTTGAAACCAATCATGGAAACAGGACACGTCTGGGCTAATTTTCGTTCTGTTGCACACCGGGTCACTGTGAGCCAGGAGCTGACTTGACAGCCATAGACAACACAGATGACATGTGGACATGCACCTAGTTCCCAGCACATGTTCGTATTCAAATAACACTTGAGGACACTGATGTAAATGCTGTAGACAGCTACACTTTTTGACTTTGCAGTAACAGTCCTTCCTCCTCTAGCACAGGCAGACTGATTTTCCTCAGGGAACTCCCCTGAACCCGTCACAGCCCAGCTTTTCTGCTAGTAGTCATCTTCAGACCACACAATTACTGGGTGCAAGATCCACAGAGTTAACAGGCAGAGAAGGGAGGTCAGGCCCCGACAATATCATATGCATGCCTGGATCCAGCTGGCCCCAAAGCCAACCCAACCATGCAGCTCTCAGTTATGTAAGCCACTCCCTGTCTGTCTGTGTTTTTCCTTGGTTGGTTTTTACGGGTGACAGGAAAGTACGGCTCAGTGACGGCAGAACCAGATGTCACTGGTCTGGATTAGGATACACGGGATCTAACCAGAAAGACCCAGGATACCATTCACAAATGTAACCGGTTGTTTCTAAATATACTGGGTTTAATCTACTCTAATAGAAACCACACACATTTGTCATAGGTAAGTAGGGCTCTGCAAGAACAAAAACACATACTTCAGGGGAAAGCATGAGTCATTTCTCCTGCATGAATAAATACATTCTTTTTCTTTACTGTCCAACCAAGAGTCAATCTTTTGAAAATAGTCAATGAGTGTGTACAGGTGTTAATTTATCAACGAAGCCAGCCTTTAGGAAGGAAGAGATGTCTCATCAGGCTTCCACAGAAGGATTTATGTGTCAGGGGCAGCTGCAAAGCCTTCCACATAAGAGCTTTTAATCACACACTGCCTGATAGGACCACTCAGCTGCCGAATCTGCATATTCTAAATCAGGTAACTTATTTCTCCATATTTTGAAGAAGTACCAAAGCCCTATTGTTTTTTTAAATGATCGTTTTAAATAGCCTTAAAGTGGGTAAGTAAGTTACCTGAGAAAGCTGAATAAAAAATTCTTGGCTGATTTCTATCCATGATGCCAGTGGAGGGTGAAGGGGGCAAAAGGGTTGTCTTCAGTGCTGAGTGTGTCCTCCACAACACCCTCATGCTCTTTCACAACCAGCAGATCCCTTTGAGCATTCTATACATTCTTAAAGAATAAAACGAAACAACTTGATGCTGTAAAGTCAACTGCAGCTCACAGAGACCCATTCTTAGTTGACAATACAGTGTTCCCATAAAGTGGTCAGGGAATCACAGAGGGGTGAAAATGGATGATTAATTCAGCTGCCAACCAAAAGGTTGGAGGTTTGAGTCTACCCAGAGACCACTGGAAGAAAGACCTGGTGACCTACTTCTGAAAAATCAGCCAGGGAAAACCCTATAGGGTAGTTCTACTCTTGACATACAAGTGGTCACTATGAGGGGTCATCGATTTGATGGCAAATCCTTTACAGGCAAGTGTAGCCAAGATGCAGTGCTGAGTTACTTGTTCAGTCTTCATAGACCAGAGTTCTTTAGAAGAATTGTCTAGTGGCACATTTGAAGGTTAGGTAAAATAACAAACTCAATTCTCTTATTTGTAAAAGAATAATAATATAAGCCATCTTCATAACATATAGCTCTCCAATTATACTCCTAATTTTCAACACTTCATAGGCTCCCTCACTGTCTACACCAAATTCGATCTGCCATCCTGGCCTAACTTTCAGCACCTTGCAAGATGGCACTGAAACTCCCCGATTCAGTTTTGCCTAACACCATGCCTTTACAGAATTCATGGTCCAGGCCTTCACGCAGGTTATCGTCCCCTAAAGCTGTCATATGATGCTTTTCTTCATGTTGGTTTTTTCTACCTGAAACTCTCTCTTCAATCTTCACCTGTCAAAATCATTCCAGGAGAAGACCAAGTATCAAATGCCTTTGTATGCCCCTGTGGAGCACGCCAAAACATAGACTAAGGAACTTCAGACTCTGAACCACTTTTGGGGCTGGTCACATAGGTCCTCAAGTATTTCAAAGTGGTAACAGCATGACTGCTGTGGGACAGGGGACAGGCTTCTCGGCTGATCGCTACATAAGATGCTCAGACCTCAGCCCTAAGTCTCTCAGAAATACAGCTCACCATCTGGGCCCACTGTGTCACCCCATGGTTCTGAGGGCAGGGAAACTGTTCTGTCAGGCTGATGCACCTGCTGTGTGCTGTGCTGCTGAGTAATAAACTGCTTTGCTCTTGTCCACTGAATCTGGTGTCTACACTGGGCTCCTATGGCCAGCCTACTTACATGATTTGTTAGGTATTTTCTTTGGAGTCTGGTTCCCCTTGCCATACTCTATGAGGGTGAAGTTAATTCCTGACAATCTTCCTCAGAAGATGTTCCCTAAAACTTCCAAAAGGCTGGAATTGCCTAACTGCTAAGCCTTGTAGCTCCTTGATGTTTTGCTATGGTTATCTGAATAGTCTATATTGTCTTTTTACTAGAGCCTAAACTCCCTGACAGAAAGAAATCAGCAGACAGAAGAGGGCCTTCCTCTTTGAAAGAGTTCTATACGTATTTAGTGAATGGATGAATGAGGAGCGAGGAAAGCCCTAAGACTGTGGAATTTTTTAACTATTCAGTCAATCCTGATTTTTACTACACAGGTTATGTCTCCCTGAAAGGTGTAAGATCAAGTCATTGCACAATGAAATGAAAGCGTCTAAAAGAGTATTAAGCTAGCAAGTCTAAAGGAAACTATTAAGCACACCATTTGAAGGCTCATACTTACAGAAGTTTCTGCATTCTGCCACGTGTGGGATATCTGGTAGCCCATCAGTTCCCCATTCTGCCGCCTAATTGGAGGCTTTATCCATGTGATGTCCACATTATCGTTAGATTTATTCAGGAACACTGTGACATTCAAAGGTGCTACTGACGGAGCTAGAAAAGAAAAAGGAGAGAAAGCTGAAGACTCACTAAGAAAAGAACAAATACATTCATTCTCTTCTTGGGTTGTGGATGCTTGGTTTTCAAATGTAGCATGAAAAACATTCAAATGATACAGTGATTCTAAGGACCACTGAATTATAACATGAGCTTTTACGAGTAAGCTTTTTTTAAAAATTGTGATTTAAGGTGCAAGTTTACAGAGAAAATTAGTTTCTCATTAAGTAGTTAATACACAAATTGTTTTGCGACATGTGTCAACATGTCGCAACACTCATCCTTTCTCCATTCAGCTTCCTTGTTTCCAGTCCTCCAGGTTTTCTGTCCCTTGCTGCCTTCCTGTCTTTGCTTTTGGGCTGGTGTGTTCATTAGTCTTCATATACATTATTGAACATCCTTCACATGTGTTACTGTTGGCTTTATACACCTTGTCTCATCTGTGGCTGAAGTGGGAATCCCCAGTGCTAAGTTAAAAGAGTGTCTGGAGTCCACACTCAAGGAGTTCTCCTTCAGTCTCCGTCAGATTAATGAATCTGCTCATTTTGTGTGTGTGGAGGAACCTGAACTTTGTTCTACATTTTCTCCTGCTCTATCCAGGACTGTCTTTATTGTGACCCCTGCCAGAGCATCCAGTAGCAGTAACTGGTCACCAACTACTTGTTCTGGGCTCAGTACGATAGAGGTTGATAGCATGCTCCATTAGTTCTTTGGACTAATCTTTCCCTTGTGTCTTTGGTCTTCTTCATTTTCCTTTGTTTTAGCCAGGGGGGACCAGCAGATGTATCTTAGATGGCTGCTCACAGGTTTTTAAGACTTCAGTCACTACTCACCATGGTTACAGAACATTTTATCTATAGGCTACATCATGCCAGTTGCGTTAGCTATCCCAGTGGCTCAGCCCAGTGGCTCGCTCTCACTGAGTTTGGATGTGTCTGGGAAGCTTCTATGGCTTTCCTCTGGTCAAGGTGTGCTGATGTGTTCACTTACCCAGTACTGTGTACTACCTTACCCTTCATCAAAGTTATTACTTATCTGCTATTTAGTAGACAGTGGTTTTCCCTCCCTCATAATCGTCAAGATTGTTTCTTTCTGAGTGGAAACCTTTTTTTATGAGTTTTTATAATAGTAGTCTTATATACAACACTACTTGCTGCAAGTGAAGATGTTTTAAAACATGCACTGATGAAGATCAAAGACCCTAACCTTCAGTACGGATTGCACCTCACTATGAAGAAAACAAAAGTCCTCACAACTGAACCAGTAAGCAACATTGTAATAGGAGAAAGGACTGAGATTGTCAGAGATTTTATTTTGCCTGGTTCCACACTCAACACCCATGGAAGCAACAGTCAAGAAAGCAAAAGACACATTGCACTGGGAAAATCTATTGCAAAAGGCATCTTTAAAGTGTAGAAAAGCAAAGATGTCACCTTAAAGACTAAGGGTGTCTGACCCAAGCCATGGCTTGGGTCCAATGTGTGAAAGCTGGACAATGAATAAGGAAGACAGAAGAAGAATTGATGTCTTTCAATTGCGGTGTTGGAGAAAAGTGAATCTTAACATACTTTGGACACACTGTCAGGAGGGATCAATCCCTGGAGAACATCATGCTTGGTAAGTAGAGGATCAGCAAAAAAGAGGAAGACCTTCAAGAAGATGGACTGAGACAGTGGCTGCAACAGTGGGTTCAAGCTCAGAAATGATTGTGGGCATGGCACAGGACTGGGTGGTGTTTTGTTTTGTTATTCATACAGTGGCTATGAGTCAGGACAGATCTGATGACACCTAACAACAACAATCTCATACACTATTTCTCCTTTTGTGATTCACTTATTTGCTTGGCTATTTCACTCAGAATAATGCTCTCCAGATTTATCCATGTTGTGAGACGTCTTGCTGACTCATCATTGTTCTTAACCATTGTATAGTATTCCATTATGTGTATGTACCACAGTTTGCTTGTCAATTTATCCTTTGAAGGACACAGGTTATTTCCATCTTTTTTGCTAGTGTGAATAATGCCATGGTGAACATGTATGTGCATGTCTATTCATATAGTGGCTCTTGTTTCTCGAGAATATATTCCTAGGACTTGGATTGCTGGAGTGTATGGTATTTCTATTTCTAGCTTTCTAAGGAGGCACCATATTGTTTTCCACAGTGGTTGTACCAGCAACGCATAAGAGTTTCAATCTCCCTGCAACCTCTCCAACATTTGTTTCTGATTTTTCAATTCATGTGAGCAATACCAGAGAGAGATGGTATCTCACTGTAGTTTTCATTTACACTTCTCTAATGCCTCTAGGGTCTCTATGAGTTGGACCTGACTCAACAGCAGTGGGTTCTTTTGGTTTGATGGCTAAGGATCACGGGCATTTCCCTCAGCTGCCTGAATGTCTTCTTTGGTAAAGTGTCTGTTCATATGCTTTGCCCATGTGTTAATTGGATTGTTTGTCTTTTTATTGCAGGGGTGTTGGCTTTTCCTATGGTATTTAGAGACCAGACCTTTGTTGGATATATAATAGTCAAAACTGCTTCCTAGTCTGTAGGTTCTCTCTTTACAATTCTAGTAAAGTCTTTTGATGAGCTTTAGTTTAATTTTTAGGAGATACCATTTATCTGGCTTGACTTCTGATGTTTGAATACTGTTAATCATGGTTCATATGCTGTTTATGCTATATATTAGAGTCCCTAGCATTGTTACTATTTTTCTCCTGTGATCTTTGTAGCTATCCATTTATTTATTGTTGCTAAGAGTTTGCTTTTTTTTAATTAACTTTTCAATTTATTCTTGTTATGGGTACATACAGATTTTTTGTTTTACTTTAATTTGTGTTAGCTTTGGTAGGTAGCATGTTTCTAGAACTTTGTTCATTTCCTTTAGGTTTTAAATTTGTCTAAGCAGTTTTTCCTAGTACTCTGTTATGATCACTTTTATTTCATTTGGATCTGTTGTAATGTCCTTCATTTCATTTCTTATTTGGGTTATTTTCTTCCTCTCCTGTTTCTGTTTTGTTAATTTTGCCAATAATCTGCCAATTTTGTTGATCCTTTCAAATAACCAAAATTTGTTTTTGTTGATTCTTTTTATTGTTTTTCTATTACTATAGAATTTATTTCTGCTCTGTTCTTTATTGTTTCCTTTCTTCTAGTGATTGTAGGCTTTTATTGCTATTCTTTTTGTTTGAGTGGTAGGGCTAATGTTTTGATTTTGTCTCTTCTTTTTGATGTGTGCTTACACATTGCTTTACATTGACCTCTGAGCATTGCCTTAGCTATGTCCCATTGGTTTTGGTATGGTGTGTTTTCATTATCATTTAATTCTAGAAATATTTTGGTTTCTTCTATTACTCAGTAGATTTTAAGCAGGCTGTACTGAGTCTCCATGTATTTGAATTTTTTCTCTTGCTCTTCCTGTTATTAATTTCTAGTTTTATGGTGGTATGATCAGAGAAGATGTATTGTATCATCTCAGTGTATTACATGTTTTTGAGATTTGCTTTGTGGCCTAAGCTGTGGTTTATTCTGGAGAATGTTCCACGTGTACTGGAAAAGAATGAATACTTTTGTTGCTGTGGAGTGGAGTGTTCTATACATTTTCATGAGGTCAGGATGGTTGATTGTGGCCTTAAGATCATCTGTATCTTTGCTGAGTTTCTTTCTGGATGGTCTGTCCTTTACCAAGAGTGATGTGTCTCTTTTCAGTGCTGTTAGAGTTTGTTTTATGTATTTTAGGACCCTGTTGATGGGTACACAGATATTTATTATGGTTCTGTCATCAGAGTAAGCTGTTCCTTTAGTCATTACATAACGTCCGTATTTGTCTTTTATGGTAGATTTTACCTTAAAGTCTATTTTACCTGAGATTTGTGCTGCCACTTCTTTTTGGTTGCTGTTTGATACATTTTTTGCATACTTTGATATTTAATATATTTATGTCTTTGTTTCTAAGTTATCTCTTATAGACAAGATATTAATGGCCATTTTTTTCATCCACTCTTACTCTGTGTTTTTATGATGCATTTTAGCCATTTACATTCAGTGTAATTACTGACAGGCATGAATTTATTATTGTCATTTTGTAGTACTTTTCATGTGGTACTAAGATTTTCTTTGTTCCTTTTGCCCTCCTGTTCTGAGTTCCTCTTATTTGTGATTTTTTTTTTTTGTTATTTCTTTCATTATTTTAGATCTGGTGTTTATGTGACTTTTAGTTTTTCTTCATTGTGACTGTAATTTTGTTAACTTTATTTGTGTTTACCTTAAAATTTATTATTATCTTACTGCTTGAATCATTGTTTTATTACATGATACTGCCTTGATTTCTTCTCTATTTGAAAGTTCACTCTTTCACCATGCATTCCCCCTTTTATCATTCTGACATTGCTGCCATTTACAGATTGATGTCTTTCGTTTTGACCCTTTTAGCTTTGTTTATCCTTGAGAGTTCATTACCTTAATCAATATTTGCTGATATTGACTTGTGTCCTCGATTGATACTGTTGTCTGATGTTGGCTCTGTAACTGAAAACAAAACAAAAAAATCCCACTGCTGCTGAGTCAGGTCAAACTCATACCTGAAGGACTTCCTTTAATAATTCTTGTAAATTTAGTTTGGTTTGTATAAATTCCCTTAATTCCTATTTATCTGGAAATATCCTGATTTCACCATCACATTTGAAAGACAGTTCTGAAGGTATATTATTCTTGGTTGGCCATTTTTTTCTTTCAAAGTTCCCTGAATATCCTCCCATTGCCTTATTGCCTGCACAGTTTCTGTCAAGCAATCAGAGCTTAATCATTTTTCCTTAGTATGTTGTTTTTCATGAGCTGCTTTGAGGATTCTTTCTTTGTCTTGGGTTTTGGCAAGCATGATCATGCTATATCTTGATGGAATTCTTTTGAGGTCTATCCTGCCTGCAGTTCACTGAGCTTCTTGATCATCAGTTTTTCATGTTCCATGATGCTGGGAAACTTTCCTATCAGCGAATCTTCAGTGATCCTCTCTGTTTTCCATTTTTGGCCCCCTGTTCTGGAACTCTGATCACGTGAATGTTTTTCTTCTTGATTGTATCCCACATAACTCTTAGGTTTTCTTCATTCTTTCCTCTGATTTTTCCTCAAACAAAGTGGAATCCATGGATCTGTCTTCAGTTTTATTGATTCTGTCTTCCATTGTTTCAAATTTCCTTTTAAAACCTTCTAACATATGGCTTACTTCTGAAATTTTGTTATTTATTGTCATGGATTGAATGGTGTCCCCCAAACATATGTTTATCTATTTGGCTGGGTCATGATTCCCAGTATTGTGTGGTTGGCTCCCATTTTCTGATTTGAATTTTTCTGTGTGTTGTAAATCCTAAGCTCTGCCTGTGATTAATGAGGTAAGATTAGATTATGTTAAGAAGAATTATGATGGGATTATAACACCCTTACTAAAATCATATCCCTAATCCAATGGAAAAGAAGTTTCCTCAGTGTGTGGCCTGCACCACCTTTTATCTTACAAGAGAAAAAAATAAAAGGGAAACAAGCAGAGAGTAGAGGACCTCATACCTCTTCAAGTGGACATAGAACATTTTCTAAAATAGACCATGTCTTCAGTTATAAAACAAATGTCAATACATTTAAGGGGATTCAAATCATACAAAGTATATTTTCAGATCCTAAAATAAATTAGAAGATTAAATTAGAGAGTGCCTAACCAAATTAGCAGATGTCATTCGCCACCACTTTCATTCAACATTGTGCTAGAGGTTCCAGCCAGAGTAATCAGGCTAGACCAAGAAATAAAGGGCATACAAATTGGTAAGGAAGAAGTAAAAGTATCTCTATTCATAGATGATGTGATCTTATACACAGGAAACCCTGAAGAATTCACAGGGGGGGGAAAAAAAACAACACTGGAACTAATATAAAAGTTCAGTAAAGTATCTTGTTACAGGATAAATATACAAAAATCAGATGAATTCTTCTACACCAACAGAGAACATCAAATAATTAAACTAGAAGTATGTAATACAAAGATCTCTAGAAAATTCCCAAATATTTGGCAACTAAGTTACACATTTAAACAACTCAAAGACTCCTCTTTTTATGCTGAGAAGAGACTATTTTACAATGTTCTGTTCTGGACCTGCCCCATCCTCTGTATTAAGATTAGAGAATTAATTGTGTACAGAAATAAGGGCAGGAAAGATGTTCTGAGTAATCTACAGCCTAAAACTGGAAAATAATGAAACTGTGATATTTAAACTGAACAGAACTGCAATTTTCATTCTAAATATTTTGAAAACCAAAATCTCAGAAATCAAAATGAGTAAAACAAATTTTGTTTTGAGCAAGATTATAGGGATAATAGTACCAACTTCATAGGACTGCTATGAAAATATATTGAAATAATACATGTAAAGCACCTAATATGATTCCTGGTGCAAAGTAAGTGTTTAGTGAGGTTATCCATCTTTATCTTCATTAGTTTTCTTGATTTTGATGCTAAGGGCAAAAAATTTTAATCAAAAAGAATATATGTTTTAAAAGCATGCTGCTATTAACATCTTCTTATGCAAAATAAAATAATTACTTATTGGCTGGCATACACAGGAAGTACAAGTTTGCCACTGAAGTCTTTTAAAGTATATAAAGAAATATACTCATTCCAGGAAGAAACTCTGGATAAGTAACGGTCTACTGAAGAAGAGGAACACAGTGGGAAGCCTCATACTACCCAACCTTAGAACCTATTACACTGTCACAGTAGTCAAAACAGCCTGGCTCTGGTACAAAAAGGGAAATACAGACCAACGGTACAGAGTTGAGACCCCAGAGATACCACCATCCTTTCACGAACAGCTAATATTTAACAAATGTCCTAAGATTGTAAACTGGGGTAAAACACTCTCTTTAACAAATGGTGTTGGGAAAATTGGATATCCATCTGCAAAAAAAAAACTGAAACAAGACCATATCTCACACCTTACACAAAAACTAACTAGAAATGGATCAAAGATCTAAATATCAAACCTAAAATGATAAATATCATGCAAGAAAAAATAATGTCAACAGTGGAAGTTCTAATATACAGCTTAAACAGACTTCAAAATCTGACAAAGCATGACTAACAGAAGATAAAATAGATAAATGGGAACTACAAAGAATCAAACACTTTTGCTCATCCAAAGACTTTATTGAAAGATTTAAAAGACCACCTACAGAATGGGAAAAAATATTTGGCAACTACATGTTAGACCAATGTCTGACCTTCATAATCTACATGGTACTGCAAAATATCAACAACAAAAATGTTAATTACCCAATTAAGTGATGGACAAAGGAGATGGACAGACACTTCACCAAAAAGGACATCCAGGAAGCAAAAGACACCTGAAGAAATGCTCATGATCATTAGCTATCAGAGAAATCCAAATCAAAGCTACAATGAGATACCATCTCACCCCAACAAGGTTGGCCATGATCCAAAAAACACAAAACCACAAATGCTGGGGAGGCTGTGGAGAGATTGGAACTCCCCTACACTGCTGGTGGGACTGCAAAATGGTAAAACCTCTTTTAAAAGTAATCTGGCACTTCTTTAAAAAGCTGAAAGTAGATATACCACTTGATCCAGTAATCCCACTGCTCAGAATATATCTGACAGAAACAAAGGCAGTCACATGAACAGGTACATGCACATGAATCTTTATTGCAGCACAGTCAACAAAGGCAAAAAGATGGAATCAACCTGGAAGCTCATCAACAGGTGAATGGATAAACAAGCTATGGTACATATTCTCAACGGAACACTATGGAGTGATAAAGAACAATGATGATTTTAGGAAGCATCTCATAACCTGGTTTCCATTGGAAGACATTATGCTGAATGAAATCAGTCAGCATCACAAGGACAACTATTGTATGAGACCCCTGCTATAAGGACTTAAAAATAGACTTACGTACAGAAGAATAGATTATTTGATGGCTACAAGGGTGGGGAGGGAGGGAGAGGGTGGTCATAGATTAGATAGTTGATAGAAATTTGGTTAGGTGAAAGCAGTGACAGCACACAGTAGACAGCAGATCAACTAACTGGACTTCACCATAAACTGAAAGTTCTTCTAATCTCATTCCAATATTGCAAGGATAGACTAGCAGGGTAGGGGTTTGGGAACCATGCTCTTGGGGGACATTGAGGTCAACTGCCATAACTCACAGCCTATTGGTAACAGAGTCTTCTGTACCCCATACTGGTATGTGGCGTCTGGGGTCTTAAAACATGGCAAGCTGCCATCTGAGGTACACCAAATGGTCACAACTCATCTGGAACAGATGAGCACTGAGAACACCAAAGACCTGAGGAAAAAAGAGCCCAGGAGACAGAAAGACCCATGTGAACGGGAGACTTTATCAACATGTGACCAGAGAACCAGATGGTGCCCAGGCACCACCAAAGACAGATATGATGGGGCACACAGTGTTGAGTTCCTAAGGCAACAAGAGAAAAAGCAGGGTGCAGCTCAAGAACTCTACTAAAAAACTACAATTGATGGTCTGAAGGCCTGGGGGATCCCCTGGTAGCACAGCTCATAGACTTGCTGCCGCCCCTATCAAGAAAACACAACTGAGGTAAACTTTTCAGACAAAAAACGACTGGACCTGGGGACACAATGTTACTAGATGGTGTGTGTGCTGTATGGATGCATTTGTTGGATGCTGTCCTACTAGTCTCTTTCTTGATGGGAGAGACGAGGTGGAGACAAGGGGATAGGAGTTTGTTAAGAGGATACAACAGGTATAGAATGAAAAGGAGGAGTGTGCTATCACCAGCCAAGGAGAGCAGAAGGAGCTTCAGATAGGTGGGCATGCAAAATTAATTTTAATTGTATACTTTCACTTAATCACAATTTAAAAAAAGAAAGAAAGAAAGTAATATACTCTTTCCGATTTTCACTGGCCACCTCAATAATATTCTCCTCCAGAGACAAAGACTAAACAGAATAAACTCCAAATTCTAAACCAGTTGTCTGGAAAGAGTCGTGCCATCATGGAAAAACTCATTCTAATCTCAGAATTACCTCCTTCAGTCGTGCTGGCCAGAATCCAAGGGCTCACTGCTGACCAGCCTACTTCATTCACACAGGAAATGCCAATGCTGTAATTTGCCAAGGCTTGCAGCTGCTCAATTTGATACAGATGTGGTGAAGCAGAAGTATTAAAAATCATGAGTGAGCTATTACTCAGGAGATCAACTTCCTTGACCTGAATGAAGAATAAAAATGTAGAACAAGCATTAGTAAGCTGCTGAGAATGCCAGGCATGGGGTACACATACACTGGGTGCACGTGGCCCTTCTTCTTCATGGAGGGGATGTACCTGCTTCCTTTCGGGGCACACACAATTTCCCCACCAGCATTACTGTGCATTATTCATGCTATCTGAGTAAGAATCGAGGATGTGCAGAAAAGGCTGTGGCAGGTACAAGACCAAACAATTACACTTATAAAACACAATCATTCCTCCTCCGTCAGATCCACTCAGTGCATCCTTCTTTCTTTCACCTGGTTCACCAACCTCTCTCCTGACAGGCATCTACAACATGACCTGGTTTTCCATGATAATTGTGGGTTTTGTAGCACAGTGACCTAAATAGTTAGTGCACACAAAGCTTAGAATGTCCAGGCCATAGCAAACCACATCACCTTGCTGCCTCCTGCAGCCCACCCAGAGAGGGCTGGAGCTGAGAACTTGGCTGGATCTGATACTCTCATGACCCAAACTCTTGTAGCTCACATGGCTGATTTTGCAGACTGACAGGAATATAAGCCCCACAGTGCCATTTATACAAGGTTTACCATTCATTTCTCTTTACATTCCTTCTCTCTGGTGATTTTTCTCCCCACGTTCCTTATAAAGTAGATATGTATACTATGACTATCATGATTTTTTTCTTTTCTTTAAGATGATTTTGCTTAAGCTGTGAAACAGTTCCACTTTACCCTAAACCAAGAAACTGATACTGGTACAATTCACAGTATTTGCCCAGATTGTTCAGCAAGCAGTCACTTGTATATATAGCTCTACTACACATTACTACATGTGTAATTTGAGATAACCACCTCTACAATCAAGATATAAAATTGGGTGAAAACATCCTGAATATTCATCAACAGAGAAATGCGTGAACAAAATGTGAGACATAGGTATAATGAATACTACTAAGTCAAAAAGAGAAATGAGGTTCTGATACATACTACCACATAGATGAATCCTGAAAATATAGTAAATGAAATAAGCCAGACAGCAAAGAATAAGTATTGTTTGATCCTACAGAAGATATGAAATATCTTCTGGCTATTGATTTCTGTAGAGCTGGCCTGTGACTCACAACAAACTCATGCACAATGGAACAAAATGTTGCCCAGTTCTGTGCCAGTCCCATGACTGGTTGTGCAATGGATCATTGTGATACAGAAGGTTTTCACTGGCTGATTTGCTAGACTTTTATTCCTAGTCCATCTTGGTCTGGAAGCTCAGATGAAAAATGTTCAGCATCACAGCAACACACAAGATTCCAATGACAGACAGTTAGTGGGCATGCATGACCGACAGAAACAATTGAATAGATTATGCACGATATTCTAAGAACCCTGAACAACAAAGAAAGCTGAAAAATCAGACTGAGCAACTGGAAAAAGATAGTAAATTCAGAAGCACTAAGGACTGGTTAGACATGACCCAGTAAGAAACTATACCCCACTGGAGGACCCATAGCTGCCAGCACTGTGAACAAAGCAGAAGTGTTTGGAGGGCATCCTCCTTGGTGGAGAAACTGAGCTTCAGATATTCATGTTTCCAGAATCACAAAGAGTCTCATCTGCTTGATGAAAGCTAAGTGCTGGAGTCCAACAGGCCATGAACGGATCTAAAACTTTCCTTCAGGCTAAACCTTTCTCCCTTTCCCTGGTACTTACTGTCCCTTCTCTGCACTGCACCAGTTGCCAAGTTCTTACACAATAACAATCTGAAATTCAGCAAATTAACAATAAAATGACAAAATTAGACAGTTCAATAGAAAGTCAAAGGAGCAGAATTGAGGCAATGTAATGCAAAATTTGTGAGACTGAAGATAAAGCTACTGACACCAACATACTTGAGGAAAAGTCAGATAAAAGTAATTTAAAAAACTGAAGAAACGCTGAGTTGTGTGGGACTTTATCAAGAGGAAAAATTTACAAGTAACTGCAGTACAAGAACATGACAGGGAGGCATGGTGGAACAACAGAAAAAAAAAATAATTGAAGAAGATTTGTTGGCAGAAAACTTCCCTGATATCATGAAAAGTAAGAAGATATCTATCCAAGATGCTCATTGAACTCCACACAAATAAGATCTCAAAAGAAAGACACTAAGACATATTATAACAAAACTTACCAAAACTAAAGATAAGGAGATGCTTTTAAAGACAGCTAGAATTAAACAAGCAAACAAAATCTACAAAGCAGAGTCAATAATATTAAGTTCAGACTGCTCAGCAGAAATCATGCAGGCAATAAGGCAATGAGATTTATATACATATATGTATGCATATACATACATGTATGTATGTATACATATATCCTGCAACACTGTCTCTCAAATATGACATGAATTTAGGACATTCCCACATAAAGAGAAGTTTAGAGAATTTGTAAAATTCAAACCAAAATTACAAGACTGAAGGAAGCTCTTGAATTAGAAGGAATAAATAATTTCGTTAAAGACCTTTCACATGGAGAGGAAGTCAAAGGCATAGAAAAAAATTAAAGATTGGTTTTATTTTAGAATAATCAGGAAAAATATTAAGGTAAACACAAAGGAAATTAACAATCATACATATCAAAATAAGAAACAAAGCCATGAAGTCTCAGTAAATATAAAACCAACAACAATCAAAAAATATGAAAAGGAAACCCATAAACAAAGATGACTCAGCAGAGAAATTTAGTGTAATATAGAAACAGTCAACATACAAAAAAAGACATCAAAATGACAGCACTAAATTCATACCTATCAATAATTACACTGAATGTAAATTGGTTAAATGTACCAATAAAGAGACGAAGAGTTGCAGAATGGATTAAAAAAACACTATCAGTCTATGTGTTCACTACAAGAAATAAACCTTAGACTTAAAGATACAAACTAAAACTCAAGATGGAGAAATACATACGAAGCAAACAACATTCAAGGAAAAGGAGGAATGGCAATATTAATTTCAGATAAAATAGGCTTTAAAGTAAAATTCACCCTAGTAGACAAGGAAGATCACTATATTATGACTAAGGGTCAATACAAAATGAGCACACAACCATATTAAATATTTATACTCATAATAACAAGGCTCCTGACTACATAAAACAAACTCTAACAGCAGTGAAAAGTAAAATAGGCAGCTCCAGAATAATAGTAGGAGCCTTCAACACACTACTTTCAGGGATGGACAGAACATCCAGAAAGAAACTCCATGAAGACTCAGAAGATCTAAATGCCACAATGAAACAACTTGACCTCACAGGCATATACAGAACATTCCACCCAACAGGAGACAAATGTACTTTCTTTTCCAATGCACACGGAACATTCTTCAGAATAGATCACATATTAAGCCATAAAGCCAGCCTTAACAAAATCTGAAGCACCGCAGTATTGCAAAGCATCTTTTCAGACCATAAAGCCTTAAAAGTAGAAATCAATAGCATAAAAAGCAAGGGAGAAAAATCAAACAACGGAAACTAAACAGCAACTTGCCCAAATACTACTAGGTTACAGAAGATATCAAAGATGAAATAAACACATGCACAGAAACAAATGAGAATGAAAGCATATCCCACCAGAACATTCGGGTCCATTGGTCTATGTGTCTGTTGTTGTAACAGCCTGGTGCTGGTATGACAACAGATACATAGACTAATGGACCAGAATTGAGAACCAGACTTGAAAAGAAAAATCCAACCCTAAACCAAACTTCCAGAAATAGAGATAGCCAGTCACTGCTACTGAGTTGATTCTGACTCATAGCAAACCTACAGATCAGAGTAGAACTGCCCCATGGAGTTTCTAAGGAGCGACTGGCAGATCTGAACTGCTGACCTTTTGGTTAGCAGATGTGGCACTTAACCACTACACAAACAGGGTTTCCAGAAACAGGCATATAGGCTACTTGTTTGTTATTTTTTTAAGTACAAAACTGTTGCCATCCCCCTGCCCTCTGAATTTCTATAAGATATAGTGCTCATATGATAAGAAGAACAAAATCATATTGGATAAAACAGAAGCAACAGAAAGCAATTCAGAAAAAAATCTCAAACCCACCAAATATATTCTGTTAATAATAGGCTTGTGATTAACAAGTGGGTGTACCAAGCTCTTAGTTCAGATTATGTATGTCTGAAAATCTAGGCCAAGGAACCACAAACAGCCATTTTTGATTCCAAATCCCCTTCCAGATACCATGCGGGTAGTGTTGGGGGCCAAGTGTCTCCTCTGACTCAGACCTGGCAGACCTCACCGAGTAGCAGGAAGGCACCAGTTTGCCTGAGGAGTTCCAAAAGGAGAAATAAGAAACTACATGCTTTATCTCAGGGGTGGTTCTTGGCAGAAACTCCTTTTTGTTTTTTTCATATTAGAGTTTGCACCTATTTCCTGGTGACCAAACTGAGCTTGATGAATTCTTTGGCTCTCCGCCTCCACCCCATTTCCGGAATCGTGTGTGGAGCATTTCCAAACACGGGAACCCTTTCTGAGAGTACGCTCTTTGAAGAAGACGGGGTTTCTATAACAGTTCACAATGGGTCCTGAGAGAAAAGAGGGCATCAAGTGGTAAGCAGTACGTGAGTGAGCTAAAAATAGAAATAGAGTTTATAGCCCCAAAATGGATGAAGGAAATAACGTCAGGACCAAAGGAAACAAGAGGTGTGGCCTTCCAGTGCGTGGATCTGACTCTTGTCCAAAGCATTCAATTGTTACCAAGTCAGAGTTTAAAAATGCAATGAACTGGGAACATGCTATGAATCCATATTGGTGCTTTCAGGATTGGCAACCTGCTGTAAATCAACAGAATACAAAAGTATAACTTCTAAAGTCACTCCTGACTGACAACAAAGATTGCTGGGCAAACAAAACATGCCCAGTTAAACTGGAAATTCAAGTGAACAGCAAACAATTTTTCAGTACAGGTATGTCACGAGATACTTGCTTAATCTAACTGAGTGGCCTTTATGCAAGGAGCACTGGTGGCACAGTGGTTAAACACTCAACTGCTAACTGAAAAGTCTGTGGTTTCGACCCACCAGATGCTGTGGGGAGAGAGATGTGGCAGTCGGCTTCCATAAAGATTTACAGCCTTGGAAACGCTATGGGACTGTTCTGCTCTGTCCTATGGGATCACGGAGCTGGAGTCAATGTGAAGCAATGGCTGAATGAATTAATAGGCCTATATTCTCACCTGATATATTTAACAAGCCCACCAGCGAAGGAAAGGAGAATGGGTGAAGGGATGCTGAGCTAGCTGGTGTGGCAAAGGGAGAAAACTTCTATCCAGCACCACAGGATCCACAAGAACAAGAAGGCCCTGCAATTTGCCGATCTTCGTATGATTTTCACATGTGCTAGGGAAATCCATGGCCAACACTAAAAGAGACTGCAGGTGAAGACTGTATGTAGTCATTTTCCACCTTTATGGGTGGCCTGGTATTTTCAGACTCACTAACTATACCATTCCACATTATATTATCCCTGAAACCCACTCTCTCAAGGCAAGTACAGTCCTCCACCTTCTTAGATTCCCTAAACAGTTCAGTAACTCAGTAAGAGTTTTAAATATCACTGTCCCACTTACAGCGACAAATGCAGATATAAATGTAAGATATGCCTGGTTCTACCTAACAACAAAGTATCAAAATGTAAGAAGCAAAAACTGGCAGAACCAAAGGTAGAAATAAACAATTCAGTAATATTTGGAGACTTCAATTTCCTCTTTTGTATAACGGACAGAAGAGCTAGTCAGAAGATCAACAATGAAACAGAAGAGCTACACTATCGTCTTCGTTATGTGGTGCTGCTATAACAGAAATAATCACAAATGGATGGCTTCCACAAATGGAAGTTTATCCTGTCATACCCTAGAAGGCTGGAAGTCCAAATTCAGGGCATCAGCTCCAGGGAAAGCCTTTATTTCTCTCTTGGTTCTGGCAGAAGGTCCTTGTCATCAATCTCCCCCTGGATTAGAAGCTTCCCAATGCAGAGACCCTGGTCCAAAAGATGTGCTCTTTGCTGCCACTACTTTCATGGTGGTATGAGGTCCTCATCAAATAATAGTATAAGTCTTAAATCAACTCCAAGTGAAGAAACCAAAAACTTCTCCTTCATCTGTGAAATCTAGAATTTTTACTTATCTGTTTCCAAAGTACAAAGGTAGAACAGCACAAGCTAGAGATCTACATTACAAATGGGAGAAACTGGAGAGAAAGAAGGGAGAAAAAGGCATGAAGCAAGTCAGCATAACACATTACATTAGCCTTTACGGTTTAAAAATCATCCTCTGAGACAATTTAGACAATGGCCCCATCCGCCAGACTCTTGGGTGTTAGCGACAACCTCCAGACTCTGAGCGGAGGCCCCCTGACCTTGGCCTTCAGTTTCGCCTTTCAGGCCCACTGGAAGGGCAACTATGCTTCCTTGCATTTGAGTGGTCCCATTCTCCCAGTCCATCTGAGTGACAACCCTACGCTTTTGGCCCCAACAATCCTGTTCTTCTGTCACATGGGCATAGTAGCCCTACCCCCTCAGCTCTGGGCAGTGGATCCAGCCCCATCCTCCAGAAATGAGTTGGTAAAGATCTCTTTAAAACCTAGGAGGCTATGGACCCATCATTTGGAATCCCAGAGGCCACGGCTCCACCCTTTGAGAATGAAGCAGCTCTGTTTCCTGTGTTCTGTAACTCTTACAGTTTTTGCTTCCTGGTTCTGTGCGCTCTTGGTCCCTCAGGCCTTGTCACCTGCAGATGCCATGCTGGTCAAAAGTTTCAAAGTTCTTTAGCTCTACCAATAAGTTCCTGGAGGCATTTTACTCCACCAAGAAACTTCAGCTGGAAGGAATGCAGCTCTGTTGCTGTACAGATTGGTAAGCCTATCTCTACCAATAAATGTGCAGAGGCACCTCACTCTACCAGGAAGCCTCCTGCACAAACACACTCAGCTCTCTCACTCCAGGTTGGCTCCAGCCCTGTCTTACACTAGTTCTGCTGCCGCTTCTTGCCATCTGTGCCATCTCCAGTGTAACTACCTCCTAACTTCTGAGTCCTTACTAGAATTGTTTCTAGTGTTCATAATTCTACTAATGGTTTCTTCCAGGCAATCTAGGCTTTTACTACTAGGCATTTAAAATTCTTTCAGCCTCTCTCCATTAGCTATTTCAAACAGGTTACACTTCTTAGCACAAGGATTCCGTGTCTAGATGACACACTTTTCTCCTGCCACAACTTCCTGGATGGTATAAGGTCCTCCTGTCTCTCTGCTCACTTTTCTCTTTTACTTCTCAAAAAGGATTGACTTAAGACATTATGGAATCTTGTAGATTGAGTCCTGCCTCATTAACATCACAGTGGTAGGATTTAGCAAACCCTGGGGGCGTAGCAGGTTAAGTGCTATGTCTGCTAACCCAAAGGTGGGCAGTTCAAATCCACTAGGTGCTCCTTGGAAACTCTACGGAGTAGTTCTACTCTGCCTTATAGGGTCGCTATGAGTCAGACGCAACTCAGTGACAGTGGGTCTGGGTTTTTTCATTTTTTATTTTTTGGTAGGATTTAAACACATAGGAAAATCATATCAGATGACAAAAGAGTGGACAAGTGAGAATCATGGCTAGCCAAGTTGACACACAACCCTACCTATCACACTTAAGCAAGTGTTCCAAAGTTTGTTAGCTCTACCACTAAATACCTGTAGGCATCCCACTCTGCCAGGAAACCTCCTGCCCAAAGGCACTCAGCTCTCTTGTTCCCTGAGTTGGCTTCATGCTATCTCGCACCAGTCTCCTGGTTGTTTGCTACTGTTTCTCTGCTGCCGTTTCTTGCCATCTGCACCATGTCAGGTATTACAGCTCTCCTCACTTCCTTCTGAGCCCTCAGCACAATGCTCTCTGATGTCCCTAGTTCTACCAACAGTCTCTTCTACACAATTTAGGCTTTTACCACAGGCACTTTAAAACACTTCCAACCTCCACTCATTACTCAGTGCCAAAGTCATTTCCACATCGTGGGTATCAGAGTAGTACCCCCCACTTCAGCTACGAAATTCTTTCTTAGTTATCTAGTGCTGCTATTCTAGAAAGACCACAAGTGGACTGCTCTAACAAACAAATTTCATTCTCTCATAGTCTAAGAGACTAGAAGTCAGAATTTAGGGTACCAGCTCCACAGAAAGGTTTCTCTGTTGGCTCTGGGGGAATGTCCTTGTTACCAGTCTTTCCCTGGTCTAGAAGCTTGTCAGCACAGGGACCCCAGGACCAAAGGACACCTGTTACTTGCTTGGTGGTGCAGAGGTCACTTTTCTCTTTTATATTTCAAAAGAGATTGACTCAAGATAAAATCTAACCCTGTATATTATGTCCTACCTCATTAAGATAACTGCCTCTAATCCTGCCTCATTAATATCATAGAGGTTAGGATTTACAACACATAAAATAATCACATCAGATCACAGAACAGAGGACAACCATATAAAACTGGGACTCATGGCCTAGCCAAGTTGACATACATTTCTGGGGAGACACAATTCAATCTGTAACAGTATCTTTTAAAAATCTACTTAAACTATAGGACACAGAGTGATACAGGTGGTGTGTGTACTTTATGGCTTAAATATATACATATATATATGAGTCCGTCCTACTGGTTTCTTTTTACAGGAGAGAGAACAGAGTGGAGAGGAGGGGACAAGTGTTGGTTGAGTGGATACTGGAAGTAAAGAGTGAAAAAGAAAAGTGTGCTGTCACAGGGTGAGGAAAGAAGGATAGTTACAGAGAGGCAAGTACTAGGGTACTAGGGGTTTTCTATGGAAAATAGACTTGGATTATAAATTTTCACTTAATCACAATTTAAAAAAATCTCTGATGAGGAATTTGTTGTCAGCCAAACACAAGAATTCCTAACATGTAACAGTAACTGCGGAGTTGACAAATGAAACTAGGGAAGAGTTAAGCTAGCATGGGCATGGCAGGATGAGGGTGGAGGCTATCTGTGAATAATACATGCTTTTACTCATCAGAGAAACAACAGCTGTGGGACAAGGGTGGGAGGCAAGAGAAGCAGAGAAACCAATTCTGTCTGGTATTATAAACATTGGTTGTTCACACATACAATTATCTGGAAATCACTTCCCTAAGCTAAGGTAGCATCGCTGGGCAGGGTCAGATTAACATGCTTGTAACAAATAACACCAGACATTTATGAACCTAAGAAACACTCCCAACCCCAGTATGATAAAGTGGAAGGCAGAGACATTCGTGTTTTCAGTAGACAACCTACATGTTTCCTTTATCTGCTGCCACACATGCTATCACTTCTGAGATACCACAGAGCAGGTAGCTACGAGCACTGTTTAGGTATCAGATCTTCCAGGGCTTAAATTCTGGTTTGATCACACTCGCTGGAAGCCTGCAGTGCTAGTGTGAATGTTAAGTCTGGTGATATTTGCAAATATAGCCCACGGTGGGCACCCAGTGAACAGTAATGCTATTACTACTGTTTCCATTTTTATGTAATGAATATTTAAAGTGGGGCCTACATCCTGCTCAAGTATCACTTTAGGATGGCTAACCTATATTTCTGTTTTATACAAATGTCACCAAAAACAAAACCCACAGCTGTTGAGTCGATTCAGACTCATCGGGACCCTATAGAGCAGAGTAGAACTGTCCCATAGAGTTTCCAAGGAGCTCCCAGTGGATTTGAACTGCCAACCTTTTGTTTAGCAGCCACAGCATTTAACCACTATGCCACCAGGGTTTCCATACCCATCTCAGGCAGTTAAACACGGCTGATGACTCTACCATGCCTGTAGTTCCCAGGATTCCTCAGAAGCCACTGTCTAAGGTGCTGAAGTCAACAGTGCAGATCACCCATCTCATGCCTGCCTGTCCTCCAGAGCCACCAGTCCAAGAGGAGCCAGCCTGGGGACTGTTTAGCTTCTCAAACTCCTGGTCCACAAGTTAATGCTAATTTATTGTTATTGTTTGATGCTGTTAATTTTCCACTCCTAGCAACCCATGTGGCAGAGTTAAACCACCCCATGAGGTTTCACTGGCTGTCATCCTCACAGAAGCAGATCAGCAGGCCTCCTATAGAGCTGCTGGAGGGTGAGGGGTGGGGGGCTGAACCGCTAGCCTTTTGGTTAATAGCTGGGCAGTTAACCATGTAGACAAATTTTTTTTTAATTCTTATGGAATCCAGATCCTCTGGAGCCATGGAGATTGCAGTGACCCAAACTGTCACCCTAAGATCATCTGTGAACCTTAGATTTAAATCCAATACTGCTGGAAAGAGGGAGCGTGCTGTCCCTTTACAGGGACAGCAACTACTGTCACATAACAATATGTGTATAAATTTTTGTGTGAGAAATTAACTTGAGCTGTAAACTTTCACCTAATGCACAATTTATAAAAACTTTTTAAAAAATCAATTCTTCCAGGTCTCATAACAGTCTCCCTTAAAAACATGCTTCTCTTCTGGCCCTGGACCATGCACAGGAAGGACAACAGCATTCTAGGGCAGATCACCATGAAATAGCCCCTGCATTGGTGAGATCTGAGAAGCATGGAGATGTCAGCAGACCCTAACAGAGACAGAGAAACGCCCTCAGTGCCCATCCGTGGAGCACCCTGCAGCAGCTCTCCCAGAAGGCTCATATTTTCCCCCAAGGAAAGCAACAGACATCCCAAGCCCTTTCATCAAGATGAAAAATAAGGTAAATTCACAAAGCACCAAATGACTTCCCTCTTTACCTGAGAAGTTTACCTGAATGCTGCAATTCTGAAATGGCGAGTACCCATCAAAACCAGGGACCCAGGAGATGAGGATGCTGTGTGCAGTGCTGTTCCACACATGGACTGCAGTAGGTGGGGAGGGGATTCCTAAGTAAAAAACACACACACATATGCCCACTTATTAACCACAGAAGGCCACAACTGCTAAAATGAACACATTAATATCAAATCTAATTCCAGGTTCTTAAAAGGTAGAAGACCAGAAACTAGGTAGCCAAAAAACAAACCAAAGCAGTTGTCATTGACTATATTCTCATTTATGGTGACCTCATGTGTCTCAGAGTAGAATTTATAGGATTTTCAGTGACAGAGTTTTCTGAAGTCAATTGCCAGTTCTTTCTTCCGAGGTACCTCTGTGTGGACTTCAACTGCCAACATTTTGGTTAAAAGCAACCATGTTAACTGCTGGCACCACCGAAGGACTCCAGAAACTAGACACCTATTTTAAAGAGAAGTCATCCTATGCTGGAGAAGTAAGCACATTAGTGCAGAGATAAGACTTCAGTGATAGAATGTTTCTGCTTCGGCAGGAAAATGGAATGAAGATCAGCTTTCCTGCCACTGACTAAGTTAGCCAAACTTTTAGCTGGAAAACTATGTGGAAACACTCATTTCCTTAATGAGCTAGTGTTCACTATCCCCGCTATGTACAGGCATTTTTCAGATTATTAAGAGTCATAGCTCAATGATAAAGAATAATGATGATTCCAGGAAACATCTCATAACCTGGTTTCAACTGGAAGACATTATGTTGAGTGAAAGTAGTCAGCGACAAAAGGACAAATATTGTATGAGACCTCTACAATAAGATCTCAAAAATAGACTTGTGTATAGAAGAAAAGACTCTTTGACAGCTGCAAGGGAGGGGGTAGTGTTTAGATTAGATAGTTGCTAGAAATCTGGTTGGGAGAAATCGGTGATAGCACACATTAGAAACAAGAACAACACTAAGTGGACTTCAGCATAACTTGAGTACTCCTTAACCCAATATTGCATGGATAGAGTAGCTGGGGCAGGGGGCAGGGGACCATGCTCTTAGGCAAAATCGAGGCCAATTGGCACAACTAGCATTTTGCTAAGAGGGCTCTCTGCACCCCACACTGGTGAGTGGTGTCTGGGGTCTTAAAAGCTGCCAAGCTGCCATCCGAGGACACAGCAAATGGTCCCTACTCAGCAGGAACGGATGCTCACCGAGGACCAAAACGACATGCGGTAAAGACAACCTAGAAGATAGAGAGGCCCACGTGAGTGGGTGCCTACATCAACTTGGGACCGGAAGATCCAGATGGTGCCCGGCCACTACCAGTGATAGCCGCGACGGAGCTCACTAGGTTGAGTCTCACTGGCAACACAAGAATAAAAAGGGTGCATCCTGAGATCCCCACTAAACGACCTCAATTGATGGTCCAGCCGTTTCGGGGTTCCCCTGAGAGCATGGCCCCCGCCCTGATGCTGCCCTTGCCCATAAATCATAACGAAGTTCCACTCTCTGGACAGGAATGGACTGGACTTGGCAATGCAGAGTGACCACATACTGGATGCACTTTATGGTTCTATGCATCTGTACGATATCATCCTGCTGACCTCTGGCTGGAGGAAGGGGAGTGGGTGGAGAGGAGGGGAAAGAAGGCTGTTGGGAGGATGAGACATGTATGGAGCAGAGAGGAACAATGTGCTGTCACCGGAAAGGGAGAGCAGCGGAAGCCGCATATAGGCGGGCATGTAAATTTATACAGGAATGTACATTTTCACTCAGTTATATTAAAGAAAAAAAAAAAAAGAGTCATAGCTCCACCCTTGTGGAACACACAGGTAGATCAAAAAAGAGCCACATTAATTAAGGACAAGAATACTCTGTGCCAAGAGTAATGGAATGCCCCAAGATAGCATGTTTGTATGTGCTGGGAAGAAGTGGAGTTTTTAGGGGAAAACCTTTCTAGGTGGAGGAAATAGGTGAAAGTCAAGTCAACCAGAAGAGCTAACTGAACACTGGCAGCTGCTCGACACAGGTGGGAGATTTGTTGTCAGGTCAGTTCTGACTCACAGAGATCCTACAGGTCAGAGTAGAACTGCCCCATAGTTTCCAAGGAGCACCTGGTGGACTTGAACTGCCGATCTCTTGGTCTGTAGCCACAGAACTTCGTGGGACACAGGGCTTGACAATAATGGGTGCATGTTGACCTAAACCACACGTGGGATCTGGAGAGCTACTTCAGTTAGTATTTAAGAATGATGTCAAGCTTGGAGATCTCACTTCTTTGGACTAAATTTATTCTTTAATTGTTAATAGTTGCACGCATGATAAAAAATAATGATGGCTAATATTTCATGTCGATGTCACTTTAAGTACCAAGGTGCACCTGACCCAAGCCATGGCATTTTGAGTTGCCTCATGACATGTGGAAGTTGGACAACAGATAAGCAAGACTGAAGAACTGATGTCTTTGAATTACGGTGGTGGAGAAGAATGACTACACATGGACTGCCAAAGAACAAAGACGTCCACTTTGGAAGAAGTACAGCCAGAATGTACAGCCAGAAGCAAGGATGGTGAGACTTCACCTCAAACGCTTTGGGCATCTTATCAGGAGGGACCAGCCCCCGAGAAAGGACATCATGCTTGTTAGAGAATCAATGAAAAAGAGGAAGACCCTCAAGGAGATGGGCTGACACAGTGGCTGCAACAGTGTGCACCCACACAGCAATGGTCACGAGGATAGCGTAAGACTGGGTAGTGTTTTGTTGTGTTGCACACACACAGGGTTGCTGAGTCAGAGCAGACTCCAGACCACCTGACAACAACAGCAACATTTTACGTGCTTACTATTTGCCAGACACTTTATGGACTTCATAATCCTCAGATACCTGGGACCCCATCAAGAGACGTATCCTAACAATCCTCATTTACAGATGTGGAAACTGAAGATGACAGGAGGTAAAAACTTGCCAAAGGCCACAGAGCCTGTCAGCAGTAGAACCAGGACTTAAGCCCAAGTCTGCTTCACCCCTAGAGCTGTGTCTTTGAACAGGACACTGGGGGCTAGTTGGTTGCTTTGGAGAGTAAGCAGACTCATCTGAGGATCAGTGGGGACTGAGGAGTCTGGTCGATGACCTAGCCAGCTATATACGGCTCCAGACACAGTTACAGTCCTTCCCAGTTCCCCCTTCTATAAATACAATAAGCCTTAGTATCCTCTTCAGTAACTAGAGAAAGTCAGTGCTCCATGGGGCTGTGCTCAGGATGAAATCAGACAACACAACACCTGCAGAGGTCAGTGATAGGTGTGGTAGTGACGGAGGTAATAATGGATGAGCGGGAGATAAGACGAGAGGTGATCCAGGACCACATTAAGAATGTAGTAGGGATCCCACTGGAAACCCTGGAGGTGTACTAATTAAGTGGTACGTCTGCTAACCAAAAGACTGGCTGTTCAAATCTGCCAGGTGCTCCTTGGAAACTCTGTGGGGCAGTTCTACACTGACCTATATGGTCACTGAGTTGGAATCCACTCAACGGCAGTGGGTTTGGGTTTGGTTTAGATACCACATTTAGAAGTTCAAGGTTTTACTTCTAGACTAAAGTTTGCTGAGTAGGGAAGAATCAGCATTACCACCAAATCCAAAAAAACCCATTGCTGTCAAGTCAATTCCAACTCACAGTGACCCTAAAGACAGAACTGCCCCATGGTTTCCAAGGAACACCTGGTGGATTCAAACTGATGACTTTTTGGTTCACAGCCATAGCATTTAACTATTATGCCACCAAAGTTTGTATAAATATATACGTAAAACCAAAACTAGCACCGTCAAATTGATTCTGACTCATAGTAACCCTGTAGACAGAGTAGAACTGCCCCACAGAGTTTCCAAGGAGTGCCTGGCAGAGCCGTAGCATTTAACCACTACACCGCCAGCATTTCCAATTAACTGCAGATGCTATAATAATAGCTAATTAGAAGAAGGGAGTCTTGGTTGCTTTGCCATAAACTTTAAAATACAGGAAAGCCAAAGAAACATGAGCTCTGGACACACAATTTTTCTTACCTGGGGTTCTGTGAAAAGCATAAAATTGAAGAAATACTTCTCGCTTTACGGGATTTCCAAATTTTAAGATGGCATATGCTTTATGAAAATATCTGTATAAATTGACTCCCACACATGAATTCTTGAAATTCCCAACATTTCCTTTCAAAACTGTAATAATGGGATTCGTAATGAAGGAAGGAAGTTATACAGTTCCTCCATAAAACAGTTTGCTCCTGTTTTATGCCAGTGAACTCTTAGGAAAGGAAATACCCTCTAGCAGCCTCATCCAGCTGATGTGCTAAAACGAAACATCAGCTCCTCTCACGAGCAGAACGTATTTCATAATTTTGAGTTCTCTTCTGTACATTGCCCAACATTTAACTCATTATCACTTTGTTTCTTTCATTGCCCTGTTTCTCCAAGAATAAGACTAAAATGAATACGTACACACACAGTATTTACTTCTCAAGGTCTAAATTAACAATACTAAAAACAGAAAATTTGTTTTAATTTCTCTGAGATGGTAAGGAAGGTGACTTTAAAAGAGACACGAAGATTATATTTACTCTTCTGTTTCAAGTTTCAGGTTTAAATACTTCTGATCACATAGAAGGAGGACAAGGTGGATGGATGGGATCAAAAGGTCTCCACTAGTCTAGGGGACCTTCCAAGAAATGCCTCTGAATCAGTGATTAGAATTCACGGTGAAACAAGCTTAGGTGTAGCAAAATCTCAGCTTAGAGGAAAAAGAGAGAGAGAGGGAGACTGGGAGGAAGAGGGTAAGAAGTTGGACCTGTTCTGAAGACTCAGTTCTGACTTGTCTCCCACAGCCCTCTCCCTCACAGTAAGCAGCTGGCAGAAACTTAGCTCAGTGCTGGCTGCCCTGGGAAGGGCAGAGCCCTTTTTCTATTTCAATACCCACAAGTTACCCCCAGAAGCCAGAGGTTCTCCAAGGGTCAATGAGGAGTAACTCAGAGTGAAGAAGTAAAAGTAAAGTAGGAGCTAAGATGATCATGAGTAAGTTATTTTAGCCAATTTTCTACCTGCACTAAGAAGAACTAAACCAATTAATGTTTAGAATAGATGTACGTGCCAAGAACCATCAGAGTGCTTTTACTATCATTATCTGATGAAACGCTCAACAATGAATATGTTGGGTAATGGTTCTTACTTTACAGAGAGGAACACTGAAGCCCGAGAGACTAAGAGACTTGACCAAGGTCCCACAGGCCATCAGCCTCAAACCCAGGGAGCCAACTACGGAGATCATGTTCAGCTATGTGCCACTGACCAGTTCACAGGACACACCTGAGGGCCCCTGGCCTGGATGCTCACCTTTGATGTTGACCTGCACATCCTTGGACACGGTTAGCCCCTTCTCATTGTGAGCCTCACAGCTGAAGATGGCTGTCTCAGTCAGACCTGGAGAAGAAGGAGATCCATGAATCCAGTAGCAGAGAAACAGGTTGCTGTTTACCAGAAGGCTACATACACTTCTCCTCAGTATCTTTTATTTCTTGGTTCATTTCCTCAAGCCATAAATGAAAAGTTAATGTATAAGTGTGTTGGCAATGCCCAACCAAGCCTGGGGTTAAACACTGGGTAGGTCCTAGGAACAAGGCAACTGTGGGTCTAAAAGGCAGCTGTTCTTCATTCAGTTCCTTGATCTTTCTCTGCCAACATGGCATTAGGTAACAAAGCAGTCTGAGATTTTTAAGTTACCGCAAAGAAGTAAGGGAAATACTGGCTGCTAACCAAATGGCCAGCAATTCGATCTACCAGCAGCTCCTTGGAAACACTACGGGACAGTTCTACTTTGTCCCACAGGGTCATTACCCATCGATGGCAATGGGTAATATGAAAGAAAGCAGTTTCTGAGCATCACCCAGACAACACCCCGCTGTCTAGCCCACAGTCCATACCATGCCCCTATTGTACAAAAACACATTTTAGAAAACCAGAAACAGCAGGGAAAACAAGTATTTTAAAATTTCAGATGATCTGTTGCTGTAAGGGATCATTTTTTAACAGTAAAAAGCATCCAGTTTATAATGAATTATTACAGAAACACAAGGCATTATTACTATTCAAAGAGAACCCACTGATGCTAAATGGAAGAAAAAGTTTCTATCATTTCAGAGGTTTGAAGATGTCTTAGAAATAATATATATATAACATATGTTCATTACATAGGAAAAGAGGTAGTCCAGAGAATCAGCAGCCAAGAGGAAGCAGGCTGGTGATGACCTTCCCTGTTGCCCAACATTCTTCTCTGGGGCTAGGCCACATCAGGGGAAAAGAACGAAGTGTGCTGAAAGGGGTACACTGAACAGAAACTATGGCATTAAAAAGGCCTCACAGAAATGCAGTCAAATGATTTTTGACAATACTCAAAGGCAATTCAAGGAGAAAAGATAGTCTCTTCAATAAATAATGTTAGAACAGTAGGGCAACCATCTGCAAAAACAGTAAAGATACTCTTAGGCGAAAGCGAGGCCAATTGGCACAACCAGCGTTTTGCTAAGAGGGCTCTCTGCACCCCACGTTGGTGAGTGGCGTCTTGGGTCTTAAAAGCTGCCAAGCTGCCATCCGAGGGCATAGCAACTCAGCAGGAATGGATGCTCACTGAGGACCAAAATGACATGGGGGAAAGACAACCCAGAAGACAAAGAGACCCACATCAGTGGGTGCCTACATCGACTTGGGACCGGAAGAACCAGATGGTGCCCGGCCACCACCAGTGATAGCTGCGATGGAGCTCACTAAGTTGAGTTTCACTAGCAACACAAGAATAAAAAGGGGTCCACTCTGCGATCGCCACTAAAAGACCTCAATTGATGGTCCACTGGTTTTGGGATTCCCCTGGGAGCATGGCCCCTCGCCCTGATGCTGCCCTTGACCATAAATCATAATGAAGGTCCACGCTTCGGACAGGAATGGATTGGACCTGGTGAAGCAGTGACCATATATTGGATGCACTTATGGTTCTATACATCTATAGGATGTTATCCTGCTGACCTCTGGCTGGAGGAAGGAGAGTGGGTGGAGAGGAGGGGAAAAAGAGACTGTTGGGAGAATGAGACATGTATCGAGCAGAGAGGAGTAGTGTGCTGTCACCGGGCAGGGAGAGCAGTGGAAGCTGCATATAGGTGGGCATGTAAATTTATATGGAAATGTACATTTTCACTCAGTTATATTAAAGAAAAAAATTAAAAAAACAGTAAAGATAAACAGACCTTATACTTGTCACAAAAATTAACTCAAGATGGATCACAGGCTTACCTTTTCAATATTTGTTGGGCATACGGTATCCCACCTACTTTTTTTTTTTTTTGCCTCCAGAGTTCTTTGGAAAGGGGGTAGCCCAATTTTAAGAGTCTAGCCACAACGTGGGAGCCTTTTGAAATGAGTGAACTTAACAGTAAAAGAAAGCCTCAATTTTTTGTGTAGATTTAGCATTGTCTTTGGTGATACCCCTCCTATGTGTGAATTTTCTAAACATTTGATAAGTTCACCTTTAGTTTTGTGAGATAAGCCTCCTCACTAGTTTCTCAGTTACTACATTTTCAGGAGAACATACTTATCATTAAAATAACCTACTGCTAGTCTTCATTTCATGATACCTCCCCACTGCTGGCAAATGGGTTCCAACTCATGGTGAGCCTATAGGACAGAGTAGAACTGCTTCATATGGTTTTCAAAGAGCTATTGTTTCCAGGTGTTACTGACTCCTTTCTCTTCTAGCTTCTAAATAGCAAATAAAGCCTTTGCAACAAGGAATAATGTATTGCAGTGGTACTTTTCAAGAGATTGGAACCCCTGTAAATTATTCTCAATCTGCATTCAATCTTAGGGCTCAACAATTGCTTCCACGTGTAGTAGGTGGAATGCAACACTGTGAGCAATTCTCCTGCATTTCAGGGCAATTGTTTCTGCTGCTTAGCTGATAGTACTGCTTTTGTTATATTGAATACATAGTAGTGGTAACATTCCTGAAATTCAAATTCCTTTAGTTGAATTCATTTTGCCTCTAATGCTGCTTTTGCAATAACAAGAAACACTGTACTGGTAATTTTCCTGAGATTTAAAAAAGAAACTATTGACTTTATTTGGGCTGTAAGTACTGTTCATGCAGTAAGGAAGGTTGTGTCGTCTGCATAATGCAACTTATTAATAAGCCTCCCTCCAATCCTGATGCCTTGTTCTTTAAATAGTCAAGCTTCTCAATTTGCTCAACATAGACTGAAAAGGTATGGTGAAAAGATACAGCCTTGATTCACACATCTCCTGACTTTAAACCATGCAGCATACTCTTGTTCTGTCTGAACGCTACCTCTTGATGTATGTACAGATTCTTCATGAGCACAAATAAGTGTTCTGGAATTCCCATTCTCCACAACATTACCCATAATGTGTTATGATCCACACAGTCCAGTGCCATAATTTGTTATTATCCACACACTCAAATGCATAGTCAACAAAACGCACACATGAACATCTTCCCGGTATTCTCTGCCTGCAGCCAGGATCCAGCTGACATCAGCAATATAATGGGGGTTCTACACCCGGAATTCCTGGTGGTGCCCTCTTGATGTATTGGTGCAGCTGTTTCGAAGGATCTTCAGCCAGGTTTTAGTTGCATGTGATATTGATATTTTTCAATAACTTACACATCAGTTTTGATCACCTTCCTTGGGAATATGCATAAATGTGGATATCTTCCAGCTGATTGGCCAGGTAGCTGTCTCGCAAATTTCTCAGCGCAGATGAGTGAGCATTTCCAGTACTGGATCCATTTGTGGAAACGCTTCAGTTGGTATTCCATCATTTCCTGAAGCCTAGTTTTTCGCAGCGCAGCTCTGACCTCTTCTTTCAGTAGCATTGGTTCCTGATGATCTGCTACCTCCAGAACTGGCTGAACATCACCAATTCTTTTTTGGTACACTGACTCTGTGTATTCCTTCCATTTCCTTTCGATGCTTCCTGTGTCATTTAATATACTTCCTGTTTAATCCTCCTATAGTGCAGCTTGGGGCTTGAATATTAATTCAGTTCTTGCAACTTGAAAAATGCTGAGCATGTTCTTCCCATTTAATTTCATTAACTCCAGGTCTCTGCACATGCCATTATAATACTTTACTTTGTCTCCTTGTGCTGCCCTCTGGAATCTTCCACTAAGCTCTTTTATTTCATCATTTCTTCCACTTGCGTTAGCTACTCAACTAAAGAGCAAGTTTCAGTCTCTTCCGACATCCACTTTGGTTTAGTCTTTCTTTGCTGTCTTTTATTGGCCTCTTCCTTTCTTCACGTATGATGTCCTTAGTATCATTTCACAACTTGTCTGGTTTTCCATCACACAGTGTTCAATGCATCAAAGCAATTCTTCAGATGGTTTCTAAGCTCAAGTGGGATATACTCAAGATCATTCTTTAGCTCTTGTGGACTTGTTACAATTTTCTTCAGTTTCAATTTGAACTCGCATGTGAGCATTGATGGTCTGTTTCACAGCTGGCCCCTGGCCTTGTTCTGATGTTGTTATCAGGTGCCATTCGGTTGGTTCTGACTCATAGCAACACCATGAACAACGGAACAAAACACTCCCTGGTCTTACGCCATGCCCCCAATCATTTTTATGCTTAAGTTCATTGTTGCAGCCACTGTGTCAATCTGTCTCATTGAGGGTCTTCCTCTTTTTCACTGACCCTCCACTCTACCAAGCATGATGTCCTTCTCCAGGGACTGATCCCTCCTGACAACATGTCCAAAGTACATAAGACACAGTCTTACCATCTTTGCTTCCAAGGAGTAATCTGACTGTACTTCTTCCAGAACAGATCTCTTTGTTCTTTTGGCAGTCCATGGTACATTCAGTATTCTTCTCCAACACCACAATCAAAAGCATCAATTCTTCTTCTGTCTTCCTTGCTGACTGTCCAGCTTTTGTATGCACATGATGTGACTGAAAATACCACAGCTTGGGTCAGGCACACCTTAGTCTTCAACGTGACATCTTTACTTTTCAATATCTTATTAAAGTGGTCCTTTGCAGCAGATTTTCCCAATGCAATGCATCTTTTGATCTCTGACTGCTGCTTCCCTAAGCATTGACTGTAGAACCAAATAAAACGTAATCTCTGACAACCTCAATCCTTCCTCCATTTATCACGGGTTGTTTACCAGTCCAGTTGTGATGATTTTTGTTTTCTTGATGTTGAGGTGCAAACCATACCGATGTCTGTAGTCTCTGATCTTTATCAGTAAGTCTTTCAAATTCTCTTCACTTACAGCAATATTCTGACATTAGGGAATTGCAAATTAAAACAACAATGAGAAATCATTACATATTTATTAAAATAGCTAAAATCCAAAAAACTGACAATATCAGTTGTTTGTGAGGATATGGTGCAATAAGAACTCTCATTCACTGCTAGTGGAAGAGCAAAACAATACAGTCACTTTGGATGACACCATTAGCCATTAACAAAATGCAAATCAAAACTGCAGTGAGGTACTAGCTCTCCTAGACATTACTGGTACTAATACAAAAAAAAAGACTGCAAATGTTGGTGGGTTTCCAGGAGATCGAAACATCTATACGCTACTGGCAGGAGTATAAAATGGCACAACCAATATGGAAAACAACATGGTTTCTCCTTAAAAAAGTAGAAACAGAAGTACACTACAACACAGCAATCCCACTGCTAGGAATACGTCCTAGAAAAATAAGAGCCATTACATGAAAAGACCTGTACACCTATGTTCACTGCAGCAGTATTCACAATAGCAGAAGGATGGAAACCACTTAATGAATAACAAATTATGGTACATACACACAAGAATACCATGCAACAAGAACAATGAGGAATCTACAAAACATCTCACAACACAGATGAATCCAGAGGGCATTTTGCTGAGGGAAATAAGTGAATCACAAAAGGATAAACACTATATGAGACTGCCACTATAAAAACTCAAGAAAAGGTTTACAGACAGGAAAAAACAATCTTTGATGGTGAAGAGGGAAGCAAGGTACAGGACAGCTAGAGAAAGGAAGTCACTAATTAGACAGCAGACAATATCGGGGAAGTCAGCATAACCTGACCAAAGCAAAGTCATAGATATTTCCTAGACATATCCAAACACCTTAAAGAGCCAGGCTGCTGAGGCTAAGGGCTGGGGACCATGGTCTCAGGGACATCTAGGTTAACTGGCCTAACATAGTTCATTAAGAAAATTTTCTACATCTTACTTGGTGAGCAGTATCTGGGTCTTAAAAGCCTGCAAGTGGCCATCTAAGACACAACTACTGATCTCATTCCCATCCAGCATGTCATGGATTGAACTGTGTATCCCCAAATATGTATGTGTTGATTTGACTTGGTTTGGAGTTCCAATATGGTACCCTTTCTCCCATGTGTTGTGAATCCTGCCTCTGTGATATTGATGATGGAGAATGGTTTGCAGTTGCGTTAGTGAGGCAGGACTCAAGCTTGTGGAATATAAGGGAGAGAAGTGAGCTGAGGAAGTTGGAACCTCATACCACCGAGAGAGAAGCACCGAGAGCAGAGCATGTCCTTTGGACCCGAGGTTCCTGTGCCGAGATGCTCTCACTGGATTTGGACTCAGCCTACCGGACTGTGATAAATTCTCTTACTGAATGGACTTACAATTTGTAAATGGATTTGTGGCTTACTGGACTGTAACAATAAAAGCTTCTCCTCATGAAACCTTCCACTCATGGTATTTGCTCTTAGAGCAGTACCTGGTGACTAAGACACGGCATAAAGGAGAATGAAGAATATAAAAGATACAAGGAAAATATAAGTCTATAGGACCCCATGAACTACAGCCTATGCCAGCCTAAGCCCAGAAAAACTGAATGGAGACTAGCTACCACCACTGACCTCTCTGACAGGGATCACAGTAGAAGGTATTAGACAGAGCATGTAGAACAAAATTGAAATTCAAAAAAAAAGGTCAGATTTACTGATCTGACAGAGACTGGAGGAACCTATGATACTATGGGTCCCTGAACACCCTGCTAACTCAGAACTGAAGCCACTCCCAAAGTCTCCCTGTCAGCCAAAGATTAGATGAAGCTATAAAGCAAACACTACCACATATGACAAAAATCTTTCTTAGTTCAATCAAGAATACAAGACCAAAAGGGCAACGCTTGCCCAAAAGCCAAGACAGTAAAGAAGGGACAGGAAATCTGGACAAATGGACACAGGGAACCCAGGGCAGAAAGGGGGGGAATGTTGATACATTGTGGGGATTGCCACCAGCGTCACAAAACAATTCGTCTATAATTTTTTGAATGAAAAATTAATCTGCTCTATAAACATTCACCTGATACATAATAAAACTTATGACAGAATAGTGTCCATATATGCTATATAGTTTAAAGGTAACTTGATTGAATTCATTGCAGTGGTCAACTTATTCAAGTTTTCTCAATTTTGTGAGTCACCTGGGATTGGTTTTTCCAATGGTTGTTTACCAGGACATGCAGAAAAGCATACCTTTTTGTTTGTATTATGGCAAAGAGAATTGTTGGCCCTCTTTGCTGAAGTTGCTGCATGAGTAGATGGGTACATACAAGACAGTTCTCTCAAAATGGATCAGCAACCTGCGTTCTCTTACTATAACCCATCCTTGCCTAGTAACTGTTCATACTGGATCCAGTTGCATATTAGGAGAACGTAGTACAAACTAGACTCGATAGCCACCCTATATCTCTTGTTTAATAGAATGAAAGAGTATACTACCAAGAGATACACTGGGAAAAGGAGTTTCAGTTACACAGGCTGGGGACAGTAGGAAGCAGATGCCAACAAAGGTGTTGAAGCAGCATGGGCTCCACACTTTAAATAGCCTTATGCCAAGGTGACCTTGTGACTGTGCATGAACTTTTCTCCTGGCTGGCACGTCCTCACACTTTGGAGCCAGCATCAATTTCATTTAGTCTCCCACCAGCCCCCTTCCACTGGCAGTACTTCTCCTTTGTGTCCTGCCTATTTGACATCTATGGGGCTTTGCTTTGGACAAGTGGTACCCCCATTCTGGTGGTGTCCTCAGCACATGCATACCTTGTTTACTAGGTCATCCATCTCCGATCATCACCAACTGAAGAAAAACAACTAGCTGGAGATAAGTCCCAAAAATATTTATTCGTTTCTTACCTAAAAACCTTATTTTGTTTTCCTCTACCCACCTATTGTGTTAGACATTTTCCACCTGATATTTCTAAATTCAAAGCTTGTCATGAATGGAGTAATTAAATACTTAAAAAATGAAGGGAAGCAAACCCGGTGAGGGAAGCCCAGTGGGCACCAGCTCACAAAGACGGTGCCAGGTTATACAGCTGCATGACTAAACGCTACACTGAGGCTGGAGCCTCATCAATAATTTTTAAGACTGGTTCAGAGGATCTCGAGATGAATGCATCTCTGAACTTGTCAACAGTGATTTCGGATAGGTGACAGAGGAGCCTTTCCTTTTTTAAAGTGATGGGGAGACTATCGACAAATAGGTGGCAAGAACTGGCCAAGCATGTGGATTTTGGGTTCTTTAACAGGCAATGACTTTAGAAAAGATAACACAGACAGGCTGAGGATCAAGACACTGACCCCAGAGACACACACACATACATGTACATCAAAGTTCACCGCAGCACTACTCACAATAGCCACAATGTAGAAACCACCTAAATGCCCATCAACAGGTGAACACACAAGACACAGTACATGCATACAATGAAATACTAGTCAGCCAGGAACAGAAATTAAGTTCTGATATATGCTGTAGAGCACACAAATAATAGAGAGATCCAAGTTTATTAGCAGTTACCAGGGGTAGATGAGAGGAGTGTCATGGATTCATTTGTGTTCTCCAAAAAATATGTGTAGAAATTTGGCTGGGCCAGGATTCTTGGTATTGTGTGATGTTCCTCCGTGTTGTCTGGACGCTGCCTCTACAATGTTAATGAGGGTGGACAGACGGCAGTTGTGTTTGTCGGGCAGGATTCAGTGTTGTCTAAGACTTTGGGGCCTTGAGGCAGTCTCCAAAGATATAAAAGGAAAGAAGCTAGCAGAGAGGTTTGGGGACCTCACACCACCAAGGAAGAAAGTAGTGCTAGAAGCTGAGCACGTCCTTTGGAAAGGACTAGTGTCCCTGTACCTCAGAAGCTCCCATTCCAGGGAAGATTGATGACAAGGACCTTCCTCTAGAGCCAACAGAGAAAACCTTCTGGAGCTGACACCCTGAATTTGGACTTTTAGCTTACTAGACAGTGACAAATAAAATTCCTCTTTTTAAAGCCATCCATTTGTGGTTATTTCTGTTACTGCAGCACTGGCTGACTAAGACAAGAGGGAAATGTGAAGTTATCACTTAGTGGACACCAAGGTTCTGTTAGAGATGATGAAAAAGCTGGTGATGCTTGCACGACACTGTAAACATAATTAATGTCACTGAATTCTACACATAAAAGTGGATGACATGGTAGATGATTTATACATATATTTTTACTACACACAAAAAGACATTGATCCCTCTAAACCACCTGTGCTCACAGCCCACTTGTAGCCTGTGTTCTGGGGACCACTATGTCATAGATGGGCCTCTGACACTTTCATTTTCACGTCACATTGTCACCTTTGACCTTCCAAATCACAAGCTCCCAAAAGAGATGTTCAATTCCCCAGACACCATAAATGTGTGAAACTTGACTTACATTTCAAAAAAAAAAAAAAAAAAAACAACTTTGGCTCAATAGAAAACAGAGGGAACTGCTACATAATTTATATTTTTAATACATCTGAGCAGACATTCACAGATTAAAATCAATGATTTGAACTCAACTCCTCTTGCAAAAACTAGTCAGGAGAGAAAGAGCCAGTTCTACTATGAAATAAGGTTTTTTCATTGAGATCCATTATCCATTGAGATATCTTAAAGTAAGACAATTTGCTTCCACTGTACTTCAGATCTGTAAGGCCTATCTATGCTGAAAATGAAATTGGTTAGGGTGGTCCATTGTTTTAGGTTAAGCAGGAAGTCATTTCTCCTCTTTGTGCGTCTTTTCAAAGCACACACAGGGTCAGGAAAACAATCTGAACAAACGCTCTGGCACAACAAAGCACTCACACCAACTCAGAGGTGCCTGGAAGTCGGGCCAAACAATCCGTTATGGCCATTTTCCCAAAGGCCCAAAGTGGTTAATGCCCACAGAACAAAGAGACGCTCGCACAGAGAACATGAAAACTACGACAATCTTCCAAGTTGTTCAAACTAAAGTTAACTTTCTCTAAAACCAGAAGAGCAGCTAAGGCCAAAGTATGGTCTTCTTTGGCTTAATTGATTCAGTTAAAAGGTCTGGCATAGACTGAATTGTGTTCCCCCGAAATGTGTGCAGAAATGTGTGTGGCAATTTAGGTGGCCGGTGAGGTTCCCAGTATTGTGTGATGTTCCTTTACGTTGTAAACCTTGCTCTATGACATTAAGGAGGGAGGACATGTGGCAGTTTTGTTGCTGATACAGGTCTTATTGCATAGGACTGTATTGTGCCTTAAAGGGGAGACTCTTGAGATATAAAGGAAATGGAGGCAAGCTGAGTTTTGGGGAAACCCCATACCACCAAGAAGCAGTGCTGGGAGCTAAGTGCATCCTTTGGAGTGGACCAGGGTTCCTACACCTCAGAAGCTTCCCATTCAGGGGAAGACTGATGACAAGGACCTTCCTCCAGGGCCAGCAGAGAGAGCATTTCCCTGGAGCTGACACCCTGAATTTGGGCTTCTAGCCTACTGGACTGCAGCAAAATAAAATTTATCTTTCTAAAGCCATCCACTTGTGGTATCTCGGTTACTGCAGTACTGGATGACTAAGACAGGGTCCAACATACAGCATGCTTGTTTGTTGGTTCAATGGTAGTATCTTCTTCCCAACTAGAGACTAATTTATACGACCGCACTGAATACAGCAACTAGTGGACACTAGGAAAAGACAGCTTCCTATCACCTTGTGTTCTTCTGAGGACAAAAAAAAAAAAAATCAGACCAGACTAGAACAGTCCCCCAATTACACAGTCCAACCCCTGTGACATCCCAGGACAAAAATCATCCTCCTCCGGAGTCTCTGCCCCTACCACTCACTCTATCCTGAATGTCCCTCGCATTAGAGCCTCCAGGGTCTCCCTGAAAGCCCCTTACAGTGAGATGTTCTCCTTGTCACCCCTACTCAATCATGATTTACCCCTCCTGCTTGGAATTCCTGGTGGCATAGTGGTTAAGTGCTACATCGGCTAACCAAAAGTGGTTAAGTGCTACATCGGCTAACCAGCAAGCAGTTCGAATCTGCCATGTGCTCCCTGGAAAGCCTCAGGGGTCAGTTCTACTCTGTCTGATAGTATCACTAGGAGTTGGAATTGACTCGACGGCAGTGGGTGGTTGATCCCCTGCTGGTTTTAAAAAGAAGATCCCATGACACAAGATCTGAAAGGTAATTTTAAGGAAGAGAAAGTAACAGGATGTTTCTGTAAAGGAAGGACAATCAGAACTGCTGAAGAAGCGATTTCTAAGAGCAGTTAGGCTGGTCATTTGTGTTCTGAATTAAGCAATCCTACAAGTAAACCAGCTAAATAAGTCTGTCCTATTTTTGTCTAGTGTCCAACTTTCTATCAAGGGAGCCAACAAAAAGAAAGATATTCAGGATAAATGAAGTGGCTTGCTAACTTGGAGATCAATATTCATTCACACAACAAGTTATTGTTGTTGTTAGTTGCCACTGAGTTGATTCCAACTGAAGGTGAACCCATGTGTGTGGAATAGAACTGGCCTATCAGGTTTTCAAGGCTGTGATCTTTTGGAAGCTGATCATCAGGCCTGTCTTCCGAGGCATCTCCGGGTGGATTCAAAGCATGAACCTTGCAGCTTGTAGTCAAGCTCTTAACTGTTTGCGACACACAGGAACACCTAACAAATATTCACTAGGTAACTACTATGTGTCAGACATTTTTCCAGGCACTTTGGATACATCCACGAATACAATAAAGATCCTTTTCCTTATGGAACGCTCGTTCTCATGAAAGAAAGAAGACAATAAAATCCTTCATAAACAAGTAAGGTGCATGATGTATCAGGAGGTGCTAAGTACTGTGGAAAAGAACCAGGGTCGGGGTGGGTGGGAAGTAGACTGTGGCTTTAAAGATAGAGTCAGAGGTGGCTGCTAGAGAAACATTCCACGAGGAAGGATCTGGAGGGTAGGAGCAATCTAGGCCGATAACTAGGGGACCAAGAAGGTTCCAGGCAGAGAACAGGTAGAAGAGGGCTTGGCCTTCTCCTCTGAGTGGGAGAGAAAACCTGGAACTTTGACAAGATCATACTTGTATTTCACCAAGACTGTTCCAGCTGCCAGGTAAAGAACAGACCTCAAGCACATAAGCACCTTTAATTATGCCAAATATTTTCCTGCTGTGTCAAATGGATATTAAAAATGGCTAACACACAGCTATGAAGCTCACAGCAAATCTTATTAAACACTGTGAAAATCATAAGCTGGTCTTATACAAATTCCAGATATTTTCCCTATTATTAAAATGAATATTAAAAACTACATCCAACTAGAAAATAGCCTAGCTATTTTCTAAACAGGGCTTTACATGTAGAAAGTTTTTCAAAAACTGAAACTCACAAAGATGAGCCCACGTCCACCAGTGAGTAGAAAAGGTCGTCAAAACTGATAGTAATGAATGCAAATAAAAATAACACAAAAACATTTGTAAGAGGTAACATTCAAGTAATTGCTCTGGGTTGTCACTGTTTCAGATAGTTTATATTCATTATCTCACTGAATCTTCATAAACGCCTTATAAAGGAGACACTGTTATTATGCCTATTTTATACAAACAGATGGAGTAACTTGCCCCAGGACAGATACCAGCCGAATAACATCAGTCTAACAAGCTGAGGCCAAGGATCACAACCACTGCCCTCCCAGTGCATTCCCATTCGGCACCATGCAGCAAATGTTCCTTGCACTGCTGTTCATTATCCTGGGACTTGGTATTGCCCACAACAGTATATTTCCTATGTTTTAACTTCTTATTCTGAAATAACTTTAGAGTCACAAAGAAGTTGCCAAAAATAGTCCGGAGTTCCTGTGCACCCTACACCCAGCTTCCCTCGCTGATAAGATCTAACGTAACCATAGAACAATGGCCAAAATCCAGAAAGTGACTTTGGTAACAATACTATTTTTCTAAATCGTACTTTAGATGAAGGTTTACAGAGCAAATCAGCTTCTTGTTAAACAATTAATATGCCTACTGTTTTGGGACATTGGGTGCTAATCCCATGACATGTCAACATTCCCCCCTTCTCCACCTTGGGTTCCTCATCATCAGCTTTCCTGGCCCCTTCTGTCTTTTCGTTCTTGCCACTGGGTGAGTGTGCCCATTTAGTCTCACTCTGTTTCACGGGCCTAGCAAATCTTTGACTGAAAGGTGAACCTCAGGAGGGTATAGTACTATTAAGTAAAACACAGACTTTATTCAGATTTAATCAGCTTTTTGAGAGGGAAGCAACAGTGAGTGCAGTTTAGTTTTGTATAACCACCACCACTGCAATCAGGATATAGAGCTGATCCACTATCAAAAAGCTCTCTCCTGCTACTCCCTGGTAGTCACATTCTTCCCCAATCCCATTGCCTCACAACCACCAATCTGTTCTTCATCACCATCCTTTTGCCATTTTGAGAACACTATATATGTTATCAAAATGGAATTATATGGCATGTTACCTTTGAGACTGACTTTTTTCACTCAGAAAAATGTTCTTCAGACAAAGTACTTTTTGCTCATGGCTCTTAAAGACAATTGTTGCATCACAGAGAGAAACATCTTACCAAGAGGGGAAAAACTTATGACCTTCCTGCTCATAAATATCGGATCCGACGCGACGGCACTTGGCTTGGCTGGCTCATAAATATCATTGTTCAAAGTAATTCAAATAGTCAGAGCTATTTAAACCATTTCCTTACCTAATATTTTCTCAGTAGAAGGGATTACCAGAGAAATGAACTTCTGAAGTTAATTTCAAGAGAGGATGGCATTTCCCTGCAAGTACTCACTGCTTTACATCCCCTCATGGGGGACCCCACCAGCCACTCCACAGGAGAAAAATGCAGCAGTTTGCTTCCATAAAGATTTACAATCTTAGAAATCCTATGTGCAGGTGTTGTGTCCTATCGAGTCACTATGAATCAGAATTGACTCAATGAAAATGGATTTGGTTTGGCTTTTTTGCAAGCCCCCATCAAGCCCTGGTGGTTATACATCCAACTGTTAAGCCAGAAGTCCCCAGTTTGAACTTACCAGCCCCTTGAAGGGAGAAAGATGTGGCAATCTGCTTCTTCAAAGATTAAGCAAAACCAAACAAAACCCGTTACCATCAAATAGATCCCAACTCACAGAATAGAACTGCTTGATAGGGATTCCAAGGATTGGCTCACGGATTTGACCTTTTGATTAGCAGCCAAATGCTTAACCAGTGCATCACCAGGGTGTCTCTGTAAAGATTAACCACTGTACCACCAGAGTCTCTCCTTGTAAACCCTGTGGAGTAGTCTGTCCTACAAGATCATTATGCATCAGAACTGACTTGAGTGAAAAAGGTAAGGCCCCCCAAAACATCCCCCAAACTTGAAATACTAGGAGAAGCTCAGGTATTAAAATGTCCCTTAAAAAAAAAAAAAAAAAAACTCCTTAAAATTAAAACTACATTTAAATAAGAATTTCTTTTAAAAAAACGTAGTTGTTCTCTAATGTTAAAATTCAGACACTCGGTGTCACAGATTGAATTGTGTCCCCCCTAAAAATATGTGTAGTAACTTGGTTTGGCCAGGATTCCCTGTATTCTGTGATTGCACCTCTATTCTATGGTGTTAGAGAAGATTAGGGTGGGACTGTAAATCCCTTCCCAGGATCACTTCCCTGCTCCAGTGTAGACAGGGTTTCCCTGGACTGTGGCTTGTACCACCTCTTATAATAGGTAAAATAACAGGAAAGGGAAGCAAGCAGAGAGTGGTAACCTCATACCACCACGAAAGCAGCACTAGGAATACAACACATCCTTCACACCCAAGGTTCCTATGCCAAGATGCTCTCTGACCAAAGACTGATGCAACACAAAGACCTTCTTTCAGAGCCAACAAAGACGGAAAGCTTTCCTCTGAAGTAGACATCCTGAATTCAGACTTGTAGCCTACTGGCAGTGATGAAATAAAATTTCCCTTTTTAAAGCCATTCATCTCATGGTATTTCCATTAGAACACTACCAGGTGACTAGAACACTTGGGAATGGTCATAATTAGTTATTAACTAGTCCCATATACCCAGCATAGTCCTTGGGGTTCAGGAAAACAGGCTCTAAGCTGTTTCACCCCCAAAGACTTATTTAGGCCCCTTGGGTCTGCAAAATGGATATACTAAATTCTGTTCTACTAATCTCAAAGACTGATTAGACATAAAATGAGAAAGAGTTTAAATGCAAAAATAATTACACAAACACAAATTACTTGACTACATCCCTTTATTCCAGTGACGGAATCTAAGACTGTAATTCACTTGTTCATTCATTCATTTGCTCATTTATTCATTCAAACACTCAGTATGTGCCAGACATCATGCTGGATGATACAGCTAAACTAATTAATAATGAAAACAATTATTATACTCATTAAAGACCTTCTCTTGAGTTAGGGTCATCATGAGTCGAATCTGACTCGACAGCACTTGGCTCGGCTGGCTTGAGTTAGGGGAGCAGACAAGCAGATGACTATACTCCACTGTAGAGGGAGGTAGAGGAGTCATGAAGAGGCGCTGAGAGCACATAGGGGAAGGAAGGGACTCAGGCAGGCTTTCAGAGAGGAGCCATCAGCCAAGTGTCAGAAGACAAACAGGGCGTTACCAGATAGATGGACAGTGAAAAGTCTGAGCAGAAGGGACAACATGCCCAACAGCCTAGCAAGAGGGTACAGTGCATTCAAGGACCTTCCAGAAGCTCATCAGGACTCACAAATAGGTGCCTCTGCAGGCAAGGCAAGAGGGTGCCTGGACAGGTAATCAGGGAGTCCCATATGGTCTTGGACATTATGGTAAAATGTTAGATGGAATGGGCAGTCATGGAGAACATGAGTGATCTATACTTGAGAAGAAGCTCCCTACCAACAGAGTGGAAGACAGCTGAGTGATCTATATTTGAGAAGAACCTCCCTACCGACAGAGTAGAAGACAACTGGATGTATATGAGCTTTGACAATTAAATTCGTGAACTCATCCTAGAAAAGATGCTACATACCTGATTGCTGAATATCAGTATGGTCACCTTCAAAGTACTCCCCTTGGGAAGCTATGCACTGAAGCCAGTTTCTAATCCACCCTTCAAAGCAATTTTGGAACTCTTCTTATAGAATGGCCTTTAGAGCTTGATGTCCTGAATGTCATCAAAATGTCTTTCTTTCACTGTTTCCTTAATCTTCGGATAAAGAAAAAAGTCACTGGGGGCTAGATCAAGTGAGTGGGAGAGTATTCCAATACAATTATTTGTTTACTGGCTAAAAACACTCTCACAGCCATGTGAGCTGGTGCATTGTTGTGATGCAAGAGCCATGAATTGCTAGTGAAAAGTTCAGGTCGTTTTTGTCTAACTTTTTCATGTAGGCTTTTCAGCACTTCCAAATAGTAAATTTGGTTAACTGTTTGTCCAGTTGGTACAAATTCACAATGAACAACCCCACTGATATCAAAAAAAGTTAGCAACATTGTTTTGACTCTTGATTTGGACTGACAAAACTTTTTTGGTCATGGAGAATCAGGTGACTTCCATTGTGCACTTTGATGCTTTGTTTCAGGGTCATATTGGTACACCTGTGTTTCACCACCAGTGACAACACGTCCCAAAACATCATCCTGCCTCTCCAGAGGGTTTGGCAAGCTTCAACTCTCATTTTCTTTTGTTCATCAGTGAGCTCCTTCAGGACCATTTTTGCACACACTTTTCTCATGCCAAGATTTTCAGTCAAGATTTTCCTGTTTCTCTATCAATGTTTACGTGGTCTGCTATGCTTCTCACAGTCAGCTGATGATTGTAACATACAACTCGACAAGCTTTTGCAACGTTTTGTTCACTTCTGCTCATTACTGGTCACCCTGACCTGTCTTCATCAGTGACGCTTTCTCTCCCTTCAAAAAAATGTTTAATCCATTTGTACAATGCCATTTTCTTCATGGCATTGTCCCTATAAACTTGGACTAACATGTCCCTGATTTCACTCCCACTCTTGCCACATTTAACAAGAAATTTGATGTTTGTTTTTTGCTCTAATTCAAGCTCTGACATTTTCACAATGGCACACAAAAACACTAAACAGTAATGAACGCCACTCAGCAAGACAGCACCATGCACTGACACGAACACAACTATGAGACACTGATTTACCAAGGTTGCAAAACCTTACCACATTGTTGGTACAGTGCTGCTAACATAAGCGCATGGTGGCCACGTTCGTGAACTTCATTGTCAGACCTTGTGTGTGTGTGTGTGTGTGTGTGTGTATGATCATGTCAGTAGATGCAGAAAAAGAAGCAAACAAAATTTATTCTAATAAGGGACAACTACAAAATCCACAACTGACAGAATACTTGGTGATCAGGAACAGAGAGTAAGAGCTGCTCTCACTGCTTCTTGCTTCTCTTCACCGGTCCTTGCCAGTGAAATCAAATAAAAACAAAAATTTAAAGGTAGAATATTGGAAATACAGAAGTAAAACTGTCTATTTGCAGACAGTATTGCCTATACAGAAAACCCAAAGACTCGGCAAAAAAACTATTAGAAATAAAAAGTAAATTTAGCAAGAATGAAGAACATAAGAGCAACCTCTAAATATCTCTTTGTATACACCCACAGTAAATAATTGGAAAATGAAATGGAATGTGCTACTAGAATCAGAAACAAATTATTCTGAAATAAGTATAATAAATGACATATAAGATTTCTACACCTAAAACTATATAACATTGTCAGGGAAATTTTTAAAAAAAATTTTTTTTAATATAACTGAGTGAAAATGTACATTTCCGTATAAATTTACATACCCACCTATATGCAGTTTCCACTGCTCTCCCTGCCTGGTGACAGCACACTATTCCTCTCTGCTCGATACATGTCTCGTTCTCCCAACAGTCTCTTTTTTCCCTCCTCTCTCCACCCACTTTCCTTCATCCAGCCAGAGGTCAGCAGGATGACATCCTATAGATGTATAAAACCATAAAGTGCATCCAATACATGGTCAGTGCATCGCCAAGTCCAATCCATTCCTGTCCGAAGCGTGGACCTTTGTTATGATTTATGGTCAAGGGCAGCATCAGGGCGAGGGGCCATGCTCCCAGGGGAACCCTGAAACCACTGGACCATCAATTGAGGTCTTTTAGTGGGGATCTCAGGGTGCACCCCTTTTTATTCTTGTGTTGCCAGTGAGACTCAACTTAGTGAGCTCCATCACAGCTATCACTGGTGGTGGCCGGGCACCATCCGGTTCTTCCAGTCCCAAGTTGACGTAGGCACCCACTGATGTGGGTCTCTTTGTCTTCTGGGTTGTCTTTCCCCCATGTCAATTTGGTCCTCGGTGAGCATCCATTCCTGCTGAGTTGGGACCATTTGCTGTGTCCTCGGATTGCAGCTTGGCAGCTTTAAAAAACCCAGATGCCACTCACCAACGTGGGGTGCAGAGAGCCCTCTTAGCAAAACGCTTTTGCCTAAGAGCATGGTCCCCCGCCCCCTGCCCCAGCTACTCTATCCTTGCAATATTGGGTTAAGATGAAAGGAGTACTCAAGTTATGCTGAAGTCCACTTAATGTTGTTCTTTTTTCTAATGTGTGCTATCACCGATTTCACCCAACCAGATACCTAGCCAACTATCTAATCTAAACCCTGCCCCCCCCTTGCAGCTGTCAAAGAGTCTTTTCTTCTATACACAAGTCTGTTTGAGATCTTATTGTAGAGGTCTCATAGAGTATTTGTCCTTTTGTCGCTGACTACTTTCACTCAACATAATGTCTTCCAGTTGAAACCAGGTCATGAGACGTTTCCTGAAGTCATCATTGTTCTTTATCATTGCGTAGTGCTCCATTGAGAATATGTACCATAGTTTACCTATCCATTCTTCTGTTGTTGGGCATCTGGGTTGATTCCATCTTTTTGCTATCGTGGACTGTGCTGCAGTAAACATTCTGGTGCATGTGTCCGTTGGTGTGAAAGGCCTTGATTCTGTAGGATATATTCCAAGTAGTGGAATTACTGGGTCAAATGGTATATCGATATCCATTTTTTTTAAGGAAGCGCCAGATTGCCTTCCAAAGAGGCTGGACCATTTTGCAACCCCACCAACAGTATAGGAGGGTTCCACTTTCTCCACAGCCTCTCCAGCATTTGTTGTTTTGTGTTTTCTGGATCATGGCCAACCTGTTGGGGTGAGATGGTATCTCACTGTCGTCTTGATTTGAATTTCTTTAATAACTAAAGATTGTGAACATGTCCACATGCGTTTTTTGGCTGCCTGGATCTCTTCTTTAGTGAAATGTCTGTCCATCTCCTTTGCCCATCGCTTAATTGGATGGTTCATTGTGAGGGAAATTTTTAAAAAGTTATACAAATGAAGAGATACAAAATGTTTGTGAATTGGGAGTCTCGATGTCATTTCCCCCTTATTGAGAGCTACAAGCTGATTCAAAGATACATACAGAATTGGGTAGAAGATATGAAGACACACTTCACATAAAAGGATATGTAATTGGTCAGCAGCCACAGGAAAAGATATTACAATCATTCACACCCACTAGAATGCCTGAAGTTAAAAAGACTAATCATACTAGGTGTTGGCAAGGATGTGGTTGGAGCAACTGGAACTCACACCCAATACTGCTGGGAATGTAATATAATGTAGCCACTTTGGAAAACAGCTGGGTGATTTCTGAAAAAGTTAAACATATGTCTTCTATATGATCCAGCAATTTCTCTACTGGGTATTTATCCAAGACTAAATAAAAATTACATTTCCCAAAATGACTTGTACAAAAGTATTCATAGTAGTTTTATTCATAATAGTCAAGAGCCATAAACTTCTCAAGTGTTCACCAGACAAAGGAATGGACAAACCACAACACGTTCATAAAACAGAACTGCTCAGCAATCGAAAAAAAAATGGTGCATTAGTGGAACATACAATAACATTACAGTAGATCAAGCTCAGAAATACTACACTGAACCAAGAAGCTTAGTTCAAAACAGCACATGCTTCATAATTTCATTTATTTGATGTCCAAGAACAGGTGCAACTAATGTGAAATAAAATCACAAGTTTTATGTTATGAAAACAGAAAAACTTCTCTTACAACATTAAGGGTTATCTTGTTAAATGATGTTAAAAAGCTACATACTGTAGTAAATAATCTATAATGCCTATACCCAGTCTAAGCCAGTCCATTGCCATCAAGTTAAATCTGACTCACAGTGAACCTATAGGACAGAATAGAACTACCCCATAGGGTTTCCAAGGCAGCAATCTTTATGGAAGCAGACAGCCACAGTTTTCTCCCATGAAACAGCTAAGGAGTTGGCTTTGGGAAGGATTTTACTTCGGGGCTAACAGAGTCAGGGGGCCATGTCTTCCGGGGTCTTTCCAGTCTCAGTCAGACTATCAAGTCTGACCTTTTTATGTCAATTTGAATTCTGCACTGCACTCTCCTTCTGCTCCGTCAGGGACTCTCTGTTGTGTTCCTGTCAGGATGGTCACTCTTGGTAGCTGGGCACCATTTAATTCTTTTTGTCTCAGGCTGATGGGGTCTCTGGTTCACATGGCCCTTTCTATTTCTTGGTGAGTTACTTATTTTTGATACTAATCTATGACATCAGAAATCAGAATACTGTTGCTTGTGTGTAGGAAAAAGAGCTTACCTGAAGAACACGAGGGAATTTTCTGAGGCAATACCAATGTTCTATATTTGGACTGAGGTGGTTACAGAGGTATATATGACTATCAAAGCTCACTGAGCTGCACACTTAAGTTCTATACCTTTAATTATATGTCAACTTTATCTCAGTGAAATACAATCTTTTAATGGGACTTCAGAGCAACTATTCTAGACAAGGTAGAGCATATTTTTCTTATTTGATCAATGACATCACATGACTATCTAATCCTTGGAGAAACTCAAGAAATCTCAGATGAAGTCAGAGAAAGCTATATAACATTCCTCCTGAAGACAGGAGTTAGAAGAGTGATTCAGAGGCCACAGCTCCTGGCTGGCATTCATTTATTTATCCATTCTCTCCATTAATACTGCCTGAGGAGTACTGTGAGTCAGGCTGCGCTGCAGCCACAGAATGCAGAGGTGAACACAAGAGAGATGCTCAACCTTTCTGCGCACACAGAACAGAGTCAAGAAAACTAAATGGAAAAAACAAGGCAATTAGCGATTGTCAGAAGTATAATGAAATAAGTAAATACACAAGAGAATGTGATTGGGAGTTAACAGAGGGTTTAGGAGAACCTAAAATAGTCAATGGTAGTCAAGGGAGCCCTCTCCAACGAGTGACGGTTGAGTTGTATCATGGGACAAAAGGCATGTGGTAGAGTCTTACAGGCAGACAGAAAAGAGAACTGAAAGGTCCTGAGGCAAGAACGTGGTGATGGGGACCAAGGCATTGGCAACAGAGATGAAGACTTCAGAAACAATGTGGATGTAGAATTGATAGAACTTGCCGAGGAACTCAATGTGAAACTTGAAAAAAAGGAAGGATGGGCAAACAGTGGTATCATTTGTGAAACTGAGGAATTCTGGGGGTGGACCAAGTCTAAAAAAAAATCAAGAGTTTCACTTTAAGACGCCTATCATGTACCAGAACCTTGGTGGCACAGTGGCTGAGAGCTCAACTGCTTTAACCAAAAGCTGACAGTTCAAATCCACTAGGCACTCCTTGGAAACCCCATGGAGCAGTTCTACTCTGTCCTACAGGGTTGCTATGAGTCAGAATCAATAGGACAGAAACAGGTTTGGGGTTAACTACAGACTCAGTGAGCAGAAATGCCACAGAGGTGGTTGGGTGTGTGAATCTGAAATCAAGGCTAGAGACAGAAAGTTAGAGGTCATTATCACAAGGACAGCACCAAAGCCAGGCCCTGAGGGACACATCCCTTTGGTCAAAGTGAAAGGAAATAGAACCAGTACTGTGCCCAGGCCCTGAATATCTGCGAAGGACAAAGAGACAGTGAGGGAGGAACAGTGACAGGGAAAGAAGGCTAAAACAAAGACAGTGTTTCTGTAAGCTCTCAGAGCCTAGCAGCACCTCCAGGGAACAGCAGTCCCTCCTGAGATACTCGCTGACTGCAGGAAGAAAGGAAAGAGCCTAACTGCACCGGATGTTACTGAAAGACCCAGTCTGAAGAACCAAAGAGAAGCCCACATTTTAACAGCATGGGTGGTAACAAGAACAGTGTCCGGGACTAGCGGAAACAAAGACAGGATACTCCCATTTGGATGGGAATCAAGATGATCGTGGAATGTCAGTTCAGCCACAAGCCCACAATGATTCACAGTCTTCCCACAACAGCTCCCAGTGACAAATGCCCTCCTCTTGCTTTCAAGTCTCACTGGGGTCTTTACATCCACGATTCCCTAAGGGTAAGAAGAACAAGGCTAGCAAACTCACAGCTGCCGTGGTAGACACCCGCAGGGTTCCCAGTGCCCAGACTGGGGGATTCTGGCCACTTAACCAACCTAACTACTGGAATCCCTGAAAGACACTCACCTCCTGCCAAGCCCTATCCCATGGGGTCCCCTGAGCCTGTGATTCCTAGCTGCCTTCCCATCTACCTGGTCCCTTAACCTGGTTTCCACACCTGTGTTTTCATCCTTCTCTGCTACCATGCAGTGGTGCACAGCAGGAGTCCCCAAGCTTTTGATGCCTTCCATTATCAGTGGGGAAAAAAGAAATATCAAGCATATCACACAGACTTACCAGGAACAGTCAGAACAGAGGGGGATTTTTCAGGTCGGTCATTAACTCGGGTGCTATTTTGAAGCCAGAAAATGTTGACCGGCTCAGGGGGGCCCACGGCCTGACAGGTAAGGTTGAAAGCTGTGTTTCTGGTGACATTCATGCTCTCTGGCTGCCTTGTAAAGTGAGGAAGACCTGAAGAGAAAGAATGAAAGGAAAGACTGTTTCAAATCAAAATCAAAGATAGAACCCAAGCACTTGAACTTGGCCAAATAGAGATTTCTTCAGGTATGACCTCAGGTCTGAACAGGCAGCTTTTATGTACTAAAAAGTGGAATAAGAAAAAACACAAGGTAATTCCCACCAAGTCTAGCTCAAGCTATCTTTCCAGGACCCTTTCCTGAAGGTCATGTGTAAGGTGACTGAGAGCTGGTTGTTCCAGAAGGGTGGTCAGGCAGTTCTTAGATCAGAGGTTGCCCAAACTCCTAGAAAGGCTGGCAGGTTTTCAGTATTCCTTACTAAAACAAACACAGAATAGTAACAAGGCTATGTAAGAAGCCTACCCATGTTTGAGGCCAATCTAGTGGGTGGAAGACTTTCAGACAGGTGATAGCAAACTGCCCCAGAGTGTTTTTCTAGGCTGTAATCACTAGGTCATTTCTCCCACAGAGCTGCTGGTGGGTTTGAACCATGGACCTTTTGGTTAACATCCAAATGCCTGACCATTGCACTACCCAGGGCTCTGTCTGCTGCACAGTAGGTACAAAATTATAGCAGATATTTTATCATGCATGAAGCACTGCTCTAAACTCTGTTTTAATGAGCCTCTCCATCAACCCTGTGAGATGGTGCCACTATTATTATTTTTCAGATGAAGAAACTAAAACAGAGAGGTTAAATGACTTGGCCAAGGTCACAGAGCCACAAAGCCATGGATTTAGACTTAGTCATCTGATTCCAAAGCCCACACTAACCACAACACTGACCTACTTCTCAGTATTGTGCTGCATTGCTATATCATGGCTAACTGAAGGACTGGAGGTTCGATTCTACCCAGAGATACTTCAGAAGAAAGGCCTCACGACCTACTTTCAAAAAATTAGCCATCAAAAGCTCTAAGAAGCACAGTTTTACTCTGACACACATGAGGTGGCCACGAGTTAGAGTTAATGGCAACTGGTTCAACAGTTGTGTTACGAACAAACACTTCCAAAGTCCATTCCCATTGCAACAGTGATACTGCACAGTTACAACCCTAAGACAGCCTATTATGCTTCCAAGATGGAAAAGCTGCTGAATAATAAGCATGGAACCATTTGGTCAGGTGAGAGATACCGGATGTCACACTGAGAACGTGGATGATGTAATGCATTTTCTTTCCAAACAGAGTCTTCAGTTTTTCTGATTGTATCTAACTTGAGGACAAGGAAGTCTACAATCTCCTTTTTTCTCATTTGCTTGGCCTAGGGTGGAAACCCTGGTGGTGTAGTGGTTAAGTGTGACAGCTGCTAACCAAACTAAACAGTCAGCAGTTTGAATCCACCAGGCATTCCTTGGAATCTCAATGGGACAGTTCTATTCTGTCCTATAGGGTTCCTAGGAGTCAGAATTGACTCAACGACAGTGGGTTTGGGTTGGGTTTGTCCTAGGATACAGTCAAGATTTTCGGAAATAAATTCATTGCATTATTACCTAAAGTCTCGAAACTTTCATGCTGATGGATTTGTTAGGTTTGCACACAGTTTTACAAATGCTACAAAAAGCCATTTCAACAGACTGTAGAACAAGTGGCCTTATGCCAAAGGGACAACCTGTGGCCTCTGGACTTACCTTGTACCTCAATGTAGATGGGATCAGACACGATCTCTTCATTGTTTATTTTCATCTTACAGATATACGATCCATTGTCTGAACGCTGTACACTGGTTATGCTTCAAAGAAAAACACACAAAGAGAGTTATCTTTCTGATTAGGTACCCTTTCAAGGTCCTCCTATGTGTTGTTGCTGTTAGGGGCCTACTACGGGAATACAGAATTCTTCACCTTTTTGTCAGACGCTGCCACATGTCTTGATTTACATCTTATATGCCATCCCAGTGGTTCTCTGTTTTAGGGTACGTCTCTCTCTAGACATCCTAGAAATATATGGGGTCGTCTGTGATAGTCACCATGGGGGGGTGCAAGACCATAGACTTTAGGGACCAGGGGACATTGTTCTGTATCCCAGGTGACCATTTGAGACTAAGACCTAACTCCATGTTACATACACACAAAAGACTTTGTTTGCAGAGTCGTAACATCCACTGAATTTTCCAGGAAGGCTCCCTGGTGGCGCAATGGTTAACTGCTTGGCAGCTAACTGAAAGGTTAGAGGTTTGAATCCACTCAGCAGTTCTGCAGGAAAAAAAAATCTGGCCATTTGACCCCATAAAGATAACAGCCAACAAAGCCCTATGGGATCATTTTACTCTGTCACAGGGATGGTTATGAATTGGAACTGACCTGACGGGCACTCTACAAGATTTTCTAGGACTGCAGTTGCTAGGAAAACAGAGGGCTTGTACCCTTTTGGCCTGTTTGGAACCTTCCTGTGACTCAGTCGTCACTTTGGACGACCAACCACTGACAGCAGCACCGCTTCTACAGCTGTCGTGTGCGTGGGGCTCTGCCGGGGTGAGCCCCCGAGTGCATCCGTCTCTCTCCTGGTGTGTTTGTGTACAGCATACTATTTACCAATTCCTTTATAAGAAACCACATTTCTCTTATTTTCCTTATAGTTAAAACACTCTGTTGTGAACGATTTCATACAAAAAGGTAGCCTTGAGTCTATGATGTTGAGACTCTGCTTCTCACCTTTCTATGGTGTCTATAACAAGCAGTTACACCATATATGCAGAACCTGCGCTCAGTCAGGTGTGGGAAGGGGAGAGAGGCTAAGGACCACTTTGAAATCCTTTAACGTGCTCTTCAGCACAGGTTACCCTAATTGCTCCAAAGCACTTATTTCTTCTCTACTTATCAGACACAGCAAAGACCCACAACTGGGGGGGAAACAAGAAAATACAAAGGAGTCCACTTTCCTTCTTAGCAGCTTGCTTCCTTCATTCAACTTATCAGAAAGCAAAATAAATCGCATCCCTCCATTTGTGAGGGCCTGTAGCTTAACACTTAAAGGAAACCAGGAAGCTGTCAGGGTCAGAGAAGGCTCCATGCTGGCAGAAGGACCCCACAGAAAGTAGGTGGCAGTCGCCAGGGGTTAGCAAAGCACAGTCAATATCCAGAGCAGATACACAGCACAGAGATGGGTCCCCAGGCCTCAAGGAGTCATAGTCCCCTTGAGTTAAACATAGGGTTTTCAGAATAAACACTGAGCATTTTTAATACAATCTCTTCCCCTAATAATATCAGTTTACAGACCCTTGTTAACTTATGATAAATACCAGTACCAGCTGCTGTCTAGTCAATTCCGATTCATGGTGACCACATGTGTGCCAGGATAGAACTATGCTCCAGATAGAGTAACTAAAATACACACCACAATGGTTTGAATCACAAAAGGACAAATACTGTAGACCACTATTATAAAAACTCATGAAAATGTTTATACACAGAAAGCAACAACCTTTGATGGTTACGGGAGAAGAGAGGGTTAGGGAGGGAAAAACACAAACCAGACAATAGTTAACTGGCAACTTTGGTGAAGGGTAAGACAGTACACAACACTGGGTGTTTTCGTCACCTGGTACTGCTCTAACAGAAAATACTGTGAGTGGAAGGCTTTATGATGAGAAACTTTGTCACAGTCCAGTAAACCACAAACCCATTTATAAGTCCATTCAACAAGAGAAATTGTCACAGTCCAGTAGGCTGAGTCCAAGTTCAACAAGAGCATCTCAGAACGGGAACCTCAGGTCCAAAGGACGTGCTCTGCTCTTGGTCTTGGTAGTATGAGATTCCCAACTCTCTGTGCTCACCTCTCTCCCTTATACCCCTCAGCTGGTAACCTGGGTCCTGCCTTACCAGCACAACTGCTGCCCATTCTCCGACGTCAATAGCACAGAGGCAGGATTCACAACACATGGGAGGAATCGCACCACACTGGGACTCATAAGAAAGTCAAATCAATACATACATTTCTAGGGGGAAGAAATGCAATCCATGACACTGGGGAAGGCAGTACAACTTGACCAAGGTAAAGTCATAGAAGATTCATAGACACCATCAAACTCCTTGAGGAAACAAGTTACTGGGCTGAGGGCTGTGGACCATGCTCGCAGGGTACACCTAGCTCGACTGGCACAACATAGTTTATAAAGGAAATGTTCTACATTGTACGTTGGTGAATAGTCTCTGGGGTCTTAAAGGCTTGTGAGTGGCCATCTAAGATATGTTTACTTGGCCCACCCCCATCTATAGTAGGGAGAATGAAGAAAACCAGACAAAAGGAAAAGATTAGTTCAAAGGACTAATGGACCACAACTAGCATGGCCTCCACCAGACTGAGTTCAGCACCACTGGATGGTGCCCGGCTACCACCACCTGCTCTGATAAGGATCACAATAGAGGGTTTCAGAAAGAGCTGCCAGAAAAACGTAGACCAAAATTCAAACTCAACAGAAAAAAAAAAAAAAGACCAGACTTACTGATCTGCAGAGACTGGACAAACCTCCGATACCCCAATACCCTTCTAAGGCAGTATTGCAATCATTCCTGAGGTTCACCTTTCAGCTAAAGATTAGACAGGCCTATAAAACAGTTCCTTTATAAACTAGGTTATGCCAATCAAGCTAGGTGTACCCTGCGAGCATGGTCCACAGCCCTCAGCCGAGTAACTTGATCCCTCAAGAAGTCTGATGGTGTTTATGAATCTTGTATGACTTTATATTGGTCAAGTTGTACTGCCTTCCTCAGTGTCATGGATTGCATTGTGTCCCCCCAAAAATGTGTGTATGGATTTGACTTGGCTATGAGTCCCAATATGGTATGATTCCTCCCATGTGTTGTGAATCCTGCCTCCGTGATATAAAACAAACATTAATATAGTATAGTTCAATCACACATATGAGACAAAATGGGCACAACATCCCAGATGCAAAAAGGCAGTAGGGGACAGGAAACCCAAGATCAAGAAAGTGTTGCTGGGGAGGTAACCAGTGTCACAAAACGGTATGTCTGTTAGTTGTTTAATGAGAAAGTAATTTGCTCTGCCAAGTTCTACCTGAAGCACAATTTGTTTAAAAATAGTGTCAATTACAATTGAAGGTTGAGGCTGGGGACTGTGGCTTCTCTATTAAAGCGGTCAAGGTCTGGGACCAGAGCTGCTGGAAACAACATCATCCTCTTCCTGTTCCTGGGACCAGGCAAAGTCACAGTCCCCTGTCACCTGTATTTCTTCACATACCAATCTGAGTGGTGCTCCCTTTGACTTAAAATATTTGGCCTTCCTCTTCCCCCTCTTTCCTTGCCAGGGGAAATACAATTCCACACCTCACAAATGGGTGTTGGATATGAGGAAGATTCAAGGGAAAGGCCAGATCTTTCCATACGGATAGACAGGTGCTGAAAATCATGAGATGCCCCTAGAGGTCACCAGCAGGAGTAGAAAAAAGACACCTCACAGGACAAGCATCTCCAAATAAGGAGCTTGCTGGCTCATCCCCTGACAATCTCTCTGGATATCACGGTGACAGAAAGGAGCTAGGAAAGGAGAGAATCATGTTTCTAGAAAGGTGCCCTCCTCAAGGCAGGTAATGAAGAGTGGCTGAAGGTACACCTTGATTTTGAAGATTTCCTGAAGATTCTGCACAGGTGACCAGTCTTCTTTGCAGTTCCCTGGGACCCCACAGTCATGGCTACTAAACAGGGATCCTTTCATATGTTCACTTTAGAAGACTAAGCATTACAGCTTCTCTCAGGTCAAGGTCCAAGAGCTCAAGAGAAAGAAATACAGGACTTGACAGGCTGGGGACAACTGCACCTTGGAAGACCTGGCTTTGGCTCAGGGCCTGGGACACAGAGTTCTAGCAGTCTTGTTTGCAGCCTGACTTAGAGAGGCAAGGACCAGAGAGAACACAAAGGCCAGAGAGGGATGCAGAGCACAGTCCCAAAAGACAGCCCAAGGACCTCGGCACCCAACCCAGGATGTGAAGCACAGCTGTGCAGAGGTCACGAGAGAGCCTGAGAAAACATTCAGCACAAATAGCAGTTAGCAGAACACCCAGGATGGTAGAAACCACACTGCACAAAATGTCCAGCAGTGCCCGCCTAAAGGCAATCAGAAGGAAGGGTCAACCCAGGAACAGAAAAGGAAAGCAGACCATAAAGAGAACATAATAAAAACTTGGTCTTTAGTCATTAATGTAATGAGAAGGCACATGTACCTGCAATGTAAGCAAGTTAGGTCAAGACTCATTTTACCTATATTAAAGATTTTTCCTAAATAATTCCACTGCTGCTTTCCAGATGTTCAAGGAAAGGCTCCCATTCAGAAAGCAGGGCATGGGTGGAGCTGCAGACAGCAGGACTGGCTGCCTTTCAAACATCAGGCTCAATCTCTATGGAGCCTCAATTTCTGAAGAGCCTCTGAACTCAGAATAGCCATGTAGGCATTCCAAAAATAGGGTAAAAGGAATTCCAGAAAGAGCAAACAAAAAGAATGCAGGAAAGTGGAGGTGGGGAGAGAGGAGGGAGAAAAATAATCCCCCCAAAATGCTCAGGAACTTCAGATACGCGTCCTGCCTGACCAGGCCCACTGCCAAGGGGCTTCATCAAACAATGTCACAACACTAGAGATAAAGCAAAGATCCACAAAGCTTCCAGAGAGAAAAAAGCAGGTCACTTACAAGAGAATCTGAATAGCATCAACAACAACTCTAGAAGCTCAAGGAAAATATATCACTGCCTTCAAAATCAAATAGGTCATTATTTTCCCTTAGAATTCTGTATCCAGAGAAACTACCTCAAGGTGAGCATGAAGGGGGATAAAAAAGCATTTTTCATATATGCAACTCCCAGGAAGCTAGCAGAAAAGAGGCTCCATACCAGAGTGAGGGAGTAAGTCACCAAGAAAGAGGAGGACCTGGGCTCCAAGAAATAGGCACCAGAACTCAGGAGAAGATGGGTGTCAGTCCCAGATGGAAGGGGAAGACAACTCAGCCGGCCTACGGGTCTGGACAGCAACCTGTTCAGATTGGAGCAACAGAAGGGAGGGATCCTAGACTAGCGTCTCCAACAACAAAAAAAATCAGGCCTTATAATGTGGTCATTTTAAGAAGAGATGTATATTTCCTTTTGGTATTCAGGAAAGAATGGGGGATCACTGCTTACAAAATTAGGCAAACCAATACACAAGGAGGAAACCTTCGTGGTGTAGTGGTTAAGGGCTACGGCTGCTAATCAAGAGGTCGGCAGTTCAAATCCAACAGACGCTCCTTGGAAACTCTTCTTGGCCGTTCTACTCTGTCTATAGGGTCACTGTGAGTTGGAATCAACTCTACAGCACCTAACAACAATACATGAGGAAACTACTGAATTCAGAGAAATGAAGAAGTTATAGAATAAGCAAAATGTAATTATAAAAGACATGATTCAGGCTGAAACAGTATTCATACAGCCATAAAAAATAAAAGTGAATTCTGGCCACTGACTGAACTGCAGCTGTAACATTTTACTAGATTAACAGATCATATCAACCCAGTGCGGCTGTGTTGATTCCAACTGCCAGCGATCCTATAAAACAGAGCGGAACTGCCCCATTGAGCTTCCACAGAGCAGCTAGGGGATTCAAATTCCTGATCTGGTTAGCAACCAAGCTCTTAACAACTGTGCCACCCAGGCTCCACACACCACACAGGGACCTAGACACACATACACACACACAAACAACTGCATGTGGATTTAATAACTCTGGGAAAATATCCAAGAAATGGGTAACCACAGCTCTCCCTGGAGGAAAGACTGGAGACTGGAGCGGGACAGAGAATTTTTGAAGAGCTGGAATGTTTTGCCACACACATGTACTGCTTTTATATGTATGTGTGTGTGTGTACATATACATATATATATATATATATATATTTTTTTAAAGGATAAACACCTCATCAGATTTTGGTCAGACACAAACAGCTGAACCAGGAAGGACCACAGAAACAATACAGACTCAGACTTGATGTCTAGACAGGAACCACACAGACAAAGCTGCAGGGCCAGCCTCAGCGAGGTATCGAGGACTCCCTCTAACCATACAGCTTTTCTGCATTTCTAAACCTATTACAACTAGGCTGGCTTGTGGAGAAATGGCTGGTTAGGCATCAGTTGAGTTCCAGAGTTTTCCACAAAAAAATAAAACACTCACTGATAAACTTGTGTTCAACCATCAGTTAAGGTACCCTGGTAGTTCAAAGGAAAACTCCGGTGGTGTAGTGGTTAAATGCTATATCTGCTAACCAAAAGGCCAGCAGTTCAAATCCACCAGGTGCTCCTTGGAAACTCCATGGAGCAGTTCTACTCTGTCCTATAGGGTCACTATGAGTTGGAATCAACTTGACGGCACTGGGTTTGTTTTGGGGGGGTGTCCAACAGTGAAACACCCAGCTACAGTGTTACTATGATTTAGAAGCAACTGGACAGCAATGAGTTCTCTGGGTTCAAACCCAGCCATCCACTCCCCAGAAGAAAGACCCAGAGATCTGCTTGTTGGAATCAACTTGACATCACTGGGTTTGTTTTGGGAGAGGGTCAAAGGTTAAGTACCCAGCTACAGTGTTACTGTGATTCAGAAGCAACTGGACAGCAAGGGGTTCTCTGGGTTCAAACCCACCCACCCACTCTCCAGAAGAAAGACCCAGAGATCTGCTTGGGTAAAGATATAGCCTAGAAACCCTGTGGAGCAGTTCTACTCTCACTGGGGTCACTATGGGTCAAAATCGACTCGATGGCACCAAAAACCCAGTTCAAATGGTGCTCACAGGATGCAATGGAGACCCAGGTAAAGGGCTTTTATATAAACCCTGAGCTGAAAGGGAGTCTCTGAGTATGAAGCAAGCCAGACAGTACCAGGTAGCTGTGGCCAATAATTTTTCCAGCTGTTTCGTCTAAATAAATTATGCTTTTATTTTTCAGATGATTTACTGATTTCTCATTGGAAACTCTGGTGGCGTAGTAGTTAAGTGTTAACAGCTGTTAACCACATGAAGGGCAGTTCACATCTGCCAGGTACTCCTTGGAAACTCTATGGTTACTACATCTCAGAATCGACTTGATGGCAGTGGGCTTGGTTTTGGGTTTATTCCACTTTCTGGGTCACCAACAGCAGGAGGAAAAACAACCCTCCACAGGGACCACTGAGACCCACATAACACAGAACGTGGATAGGAGCTGTCCCTCTCTCCCAGCACACCAGCACACACAGCCTTGGGGCGGCTGGGCAAAAATGCGGGCATCTCACCACACCAGAAACCTACACGGATGTAAGAGGTGGCCTCCAAGAGCTCAGAAAGCTTAAGAGAGCCAGACTGCCCACTTCATCTCTTTACAAAGGCAATTTACTAAGAAAGTAAAATCTTAGCAGACTTAGGTACTGGGCATTATGCCAGAATTTAAAGAGCACTGGAAATCCCTAGACTAAACAGAAAAAAAGAAGCAACACGTTACCATAAATCACCCCAAAGCTGAATCAACAGAGCTTGCCAGCTTGTAGGAGCCGTGGTTTCTGTTTTTGCCTAAGAGTTGTCGGGCTTCTCGTTCTTCTGTTCTGATGGCCATGCCTTTGTGGGGTACTTTACCGAGAAGGGAGCTGTATTAGACCTCAGAGGTCATTAAACCACCAGCTGCCTGCAAGTCAGAGTAAAACTGCGCTCCATAAGGTTTTCAATGGCTGAGTTTTTGGATGTAGATCACCAGGCCTTTCTTTCAAAGTGCTTCCAGGTGGACCTTTGCAGTCAGCAGCTAAGCTCATTAACCGTCTGTACCATATAGAAACTTCTAGAGTTAATTACACAAATTATACCCTTCTTTTGAGACTCCAGAAACCCTGGTGATGTAGTGGTTACATACTATGGCTGCTAACCAAGACGTCAGCAGTTCAAATCTGCCTGATGGTCCTTGGAAATTCTATGGGGCAGTTCTACTCTGTCTTACAGAATTGCTATGAGTCAGAATTGACTCGATGTCCATGGGTATAGTTTTTGATTGGAGACTCCAGAGAAAGGTCTGAGCCAAACAGTGTTCTGGGACCTGGACAAACAGATGTGCTACATTTATATGCTGTCATCAGATGCCAACATTACAGGTTACTAGTTGGGGTGCTTAGGAAGAGATCCAGCCTGGTGATGCGGGTCCAGCCAAATGCCACACAGCTGTCAGGCAGCACAGTCTGAGTCTCACACCTTCCAGGACTCACTGAGGGTGCGGAGTGGGGAGCACACCACATCCAGTACTGATCACCAAGCCATAAATTAGGAACCCCTACCTGGTGGCAGATTCTGAGGGTCTTCTACACCTATAGATGAAAGACAATTCTTCGTTCTATCAATAACAGATGTTCAAGTTAAAATGCTAACGCATAGGGACTCTATAAGACAGAGTACAACTGCCCGATTGGGTTTCCTAGGCTGTCACTTATATGGTTGGAGGTCGTCAGGTCTTTTCTACCATGGCATGGGTGATGGGTTCAAACCTCTCGGTTAGCAGCCAAGCACTTCACCACTGGGTCACCAGAGCTCCTCGCGGGCCATACAGGTATTGCTGGCAACTCCAACAAAATTGCAAGCTAACGAATTTCTAATAAAACTGCAAATATTTAAAGCCCAGAACTATTATTAAACTTTTTGCTCTTCCACCAAATGAGAGTAGATGGCTTTAGGGCTGGGAGATATGAAAAGAAAGGACATCACAGGTGTGCACATCACATATCCCGTTTAATTACTGACTAGGTTACTACTATCTACTGAGTTTGGGTGAATCACACTACTCACAGGGACTTCGTCTAAAAGATGCCCAGATTAGGTTTTGCAACATACTTCTCTCTTGCCAGGAAATGACACCAAGGTTTATCATCTTAATTAAATCACTGTCATTTATTTCATTGAAGTCCTCTATCACTATCCTCAACACTACCTTAATAAAGTTGAAGAGTATTATAAAGCTACACTTGGTATTACCCTATGAAAAAGCAAAAACAAAACCAGTTTCTATTGAGTCAATGCCAACTCATGACCACTCCATGTGTACAGAACACAGAGAGCCACACTCCACTGAGTTGTCAAGGCTGAGACCTTTCAGAAGGACATCAACAGGCCTTTCTCTGAGGTGCCTCCAACTGGGTCTGAACTGCCAACCTTTTGGGTGAAATGGCATGTAGCCATTAAGAGCTCAGAATGAGATCAAAGCCATCGGAGCTGACATGAGAACTTTTCTCTTTGGTCCCCTCCCCCTTAGGAGTGGAAATCCTTTGGGTCTCTTACGCTTTCACTTTCTCTGACCTGACGCTGGTCACGTTCCCATTCTATGTCATGTGTTTTGGCGAATCATTGTTACTTTTCCTTTATAGAAAACCACCTTGGAGTTCCCACAGGCCTGATGACTTGGTGAGAGTTGAGTGTATCAGCACTTCCACAAGATGTACCTATTTCTTCCCACTTCCACCACTGTCCCGTAAAGAAATACTAATGCAAAACAAAACAAAGCACATACACAAATTAACAATTTCCTTTCCAAGAGCAGAAACTCTGGTGGCGCAGTTGGTTAAGAGCTATGCCTTCTATCTAAAAAGTTAGCACTTCAAATCTACCAAGCACTCCTTGGAAACTCTACAGGGCAGTTCTACTTCAGCTACAGGGTCACTATGAGTCAGAATCGACACAACGGCAGTGGGTTTGCTTTTAAGTTTGCCCAGAGGAATGAGGGAGGAAAAAAATGGTGGTGAGACAAGAAAGTAGCTCACTGTCTACAGCACTCTGAAATATGATGGATGGTTCCATCTCTGGGGCCATAGCGTATTCCAGACACACATCCTGACTTGGTTTGTCCCTGTCACCTCCCTTCAACTCATGTGGCTCACCACCCCCAAAATAAAGTAGAGGTCTGATAGTGAAGGAGCCCTAGTGGCACAACAGCCAGACACTCAGCTACTAACAAAAGGTCAGTGGTGAAAATCCACCCAGTGACACTAAGGAAGAAAAGACCTAGAGTTCTGCTCTTATAGAGATTATAGCCTAGAAAACCATACGGGACAGTTCTACTCTGTCACAGGAGTCAATATCAACTCCATGGCACATTACAACAACAACTGAGACACTGAATCAAAGGGCTGAGCCTTCCCCTCCTTTCCCCAAAATTTAGATTCTTCATCTTTTCCTACCCAGTATGCACTAGGGCTGCTTCAGTACTGTGATGCAAGCAGGAGGGAGTGTTGGGGAGAGGTGGAAGTCAAGGGGAATATGAAAGAGATAAGAGGGCTGGATGACTTTAAAAGCCCCAGGCCTACTATATGACTTTGATATCACCCCACAACTTATTTTCTTTTTTGTATTGTGATTGAGTGCAAGTGTGCAATCCAATTTAAATTTGCATGCCTGCCTATCTGCAGCTCCTTCTGCTCTCCTTGCCTGGTGACAGCACACTCCTTTCTGTTCTATACATGTCATATCCTCTTAACAATCTCCTGTCCCCTCCTCTCCGCCCTCTCCACTCCTCTCTAAGAAGGGGCCAGTACAACAACATCCTGTAGATGCACAGAACCATAAAGTGCACACACGATATGGTCACTCTGTGTCCCCGTGTCACCCCACACTTTTTAAGAAACACTATAGTCCCTCTTACTCAGATCCTGAGTCAAGCTGGACAGGGTAGGTCAAAGAGAAGCAGCACTATTCCCAGAGTATCCGTTAATAAACAGTTCCAGTGGGGCCAAGATAAACTTATAAGAGAACAATGCAGATCGCCAGCTATTCATCTACACTGGACCAGAGGCATACTCAAACATAAAGCAAAAGGCTGGGTTCTATATATAGGTTCTTGTTTTTAACATCAGCAAGAACATAAGAACATTAAAAAAGAAGGCGGGAAAGCTTACCTGAAGGAAGCAATGACTGCTGTAACTTCACCATCTGGGTAAAACTGAGTAATTGAAGGATGTGTCTCAAGCAGTTCTTTCCCATCTTTCCACCAAGAAATAGCTTCAATGTCCTGGTATATATTAGGTACATTAATGGAACAGTTAAATTTGACATCTTTATGTTCAGAAAGTATTATATGTCCAACTGTGTGATTAAACGCAAGAGGCAGGTGAGACTTGGACCTGGCAGAGGTCATCCTGGGAGTGTCTAGGTTTCCTGTATGCGGTCTTCCAGGCTGGGTTGGCAAAAACATCAAGTCTGACTGGTACCCACTGGTTTCAGGAAAGGAAGATGATGCCTGGTCAGCTTGCAGACTCCCTTGTAAAGGTTCTGGAACTGGTAGGTAGGGCTTGGTTTCTTTCCTCATCTCAGTGATTGCTGAAAAAGACAGCACCTGATTTTTAGCCTGTTAGATAACAGAGAGGTTTTCCAAAGTCCCCAAGTTCATAGACCATGATCAGAGAGGACTGTCCTTGAGTGTCTTCAGAAAATATACCCACTACTGTCAATTCTGACTCACTGTAACCTTACACAGGACAGAGTAGAACTGCCCAATACAATTTCCTGGGCTTTATTTTTCACAAAAGTAGACTGTGACACCACTCTCCCATAAGCAAGCTGGTGGGTTTGAACTACCAATCTTTCACTTAGCAGCCAAGGGCCTAACCACTATGCGATCTGGCCTCTTTCTCAGAAAATATGGACTGTTTACATTTAACACATGTGTCTAGACATATGTATACTCTCATTCACCAGTTCATTTATTTTTATTTGCCTCCTTCTAAAAAGAGTTTGCCAAGCCAAGCCAAGCCAAGTGCGAGAGTTTAAAAGAAATATAATTCCCCAAATGTTGTGGGTTTATTTTAACAGTGACTTTATTCCAAGTCCTTTATGCTCCACTTAGCAGTGTAAACAGAAACTGATAACTGGAGATCACTTTTCTCACTGCTCACCCAAGACTATGCTGCAAATTTGACGAACAGTCCAAAAAAGCCTACTGTGGGTCACCAAGAGAAGAGTGTACAACTTTAGGACCTCAACACAACTCATCCACAGTTATGGGGAAATGGAACCCTAAGAGTACGAATGGTTAAGCATCTGGCTATTAATCAAAAGGTTAGTAGTTCAAACCCAACGCTCTGCAGAAGCAGGACCTGGCAATCTACCAGCTCCTGTGAAGATTACAGCCTAGAAAACCCTACAGGGCGGTTGTACTCTACCCCACGGGACAACCGTGAGTCAAAAATGGGGCTCAAGGCCATCCAGCAACAGCAGCATTAGCAGCAACAGCTATGAGGGGGAAAAATCAAAGTGTAGATATGTTAGAGGCTCTAACGGTGACTTAGAGTAAAATGTGAGCTTTCTGACACGGCTAAGGAAATGTTTGCATATTCTCTGACCCGTAAGTTCTAAAAACAGAGACTCACAACAGTTGTACTTTCAGCTTTTTCTAATGACATTTTTGAAGCTGTTTGGTATTTATTCAAATATGCAGATGGCAAGAGGGCCAAGTAGCAGTTAACACAGGTAACATAGATACGGGCCAAGTCAGTGGAGACAAAGGAATTCTGTGTTGGGGTTTGGTGACTAAGGGTACACACAGGCACGCCATTCCTTCTTGGCCTCCTACCATGATCAGGCTGTCACAACTTTCTGGGCTTCTCAGTATGTACAGGGAGCCAGGTGATCTCCACTTAGGACTGCCAGAATTAGCAAATAAAACACATGATATTCTGTTACATCTGAATTTCAGATAAACAAGTCACTTTTAATATACATATTCATCTAAGTGCTTATTCAGCTAATGGACGGTACAAGCAGGAGACATGAGGGCAGATGGAAGAAGACTTGCAAGTTTGTTCTTCTGGCTTCCTCCCTACCAGGGCACAAAGGTCTTACTACACATATCCTTCAACCAAACACCACAGCTCCTCTATGCAGTGTCCACCGTTACAGCTTCTCCATTTCTGGGAGACGGCAAGTAGCTCCTGGGCTCCTTCCAGCTTAGGGGGTGGACTCACATGGTTGCTGCCTTGGAGAACAACCTCCTAGAGGAATTAGGTGGAGTGCAAAAGACTTCAGTACAAGAAATCAGAAAAAACTCACTGCTTTTTCTTAGTCTGAACCTCGGCAGCTTTGGGAGTACAGACCCTCTGTGTGCTTTGGGAGATGGCTATGTGGGCCAGCTGGCCTTGAATCCAGTTGTCCAGAGAGATGAATGTACTGGCACGGAAGTATTCATTTATTCCAGTGAGTGGCAATCAGGCGGACTCTGCAGAGAGGGGCCTTTGCCTCTCCTGTTGCCCCTACCCGAGGCAAGCCTTGTCCACAAGTGGAGGCTTGTGCTCTTTATAGGGGAAAGGAAGGCTTAGTCCCTGGATCCCACTTAGCTCCCCAATCTTCCTCTGATTTGGGGAAGTTTTCTGTGGTAATAAATTATCTGTTTATTTTATGCCCACTCATCCCACTCGCCCCTGAGAGGGTCATCTTTTTGCGAAGGCTTTGAGGTATTTATAGTTCACCTTTGGGTCTTGGATTAGCAAATTCACCTATCCACATTGCCAGTGAGGTGGTTCTAACTCATAGCAACCCCATAGGACAGAGAAGAACTGCTCCAGAGGGTTTCCAAGGAGTGGCTGGTATATTCGAATTGCTGACCTTTTGATTAGTAGCTATTGCTCTTAACCACAGCACAACCAAGCTCACCTATAAGCCTTCTTATTCATTGACCTCCAGTCAACTACAGAATCAGGATTTTGTCTAAAGGGCTATCTTTTTCTTTAAATATATTTTCCCACTTCTTTCACGAAGATGGCGCTAAAAACGAAGGAAACACCCGCTCCTCCCAAAAATGAAGTGAAAGCCAAGCCATTGAAGGCTAAGAAGGCAGTGCTGAAAGGCGTCCACAGTCATAAAAAAATAGATGATCCATACTTCACCCACCTTCTGGTGGCCCAAGACACTGAGACTGCGAAGACAGCTCCAATATTCTCGTAAGAATGCCCCCAGGAGAAACAAGCTGGACCACTATGTGATCATCAAGTTCCCTCTGACCACTGAGTCAGCCATGAAGAAGACAGAAGGTAACAACACATTTGTGTTCATTGCATACATCAAAGCCAACAAGCACCAGATCAAACAGGCTGTGAAGAAGCTATATGACATTGACGAGGCCAAGGTCAACACCTTGATCAGACCTGACGGAGAGAAGAAAGCATATGTTTGTCTAGCTCCTGGCTACAATGCTCTGGATGTTGCCAACAAAATTGGAATCATCTAGGTACAAGGGCCTGGCCCTGATGCTGCCCCTGTCCGTAAATCATAATGAAGGTCAACTTTTCAGACAGCAATGGATTGGACTTGGTGATGCAGAGTGCCCATATTTGTGTGGGCACTTTATGGTTCTGGGCATCTATAGGAGGTCGTCCTGCTGACCTCATACTGAAGGAAGGGGAGTGGGTGGAGAGGAGAAGATAGGAGACTGCTGGGAAGATAAGACATGTATGGGGCAGAAAGGAAGAGTGTGCTGTCACCGTGCAGGGAGAGCAGTGGAAGCTGTATGTAGGTCAGTATGCAAATTTATATGGGAATGTACATTTTCATTCAATCATAATTTTTAAAAAAAATGGAATCATCTAAATTGATTCCAGATAGCTAATTCTAAATACATTTTTTTCCACCGAATATATATATATATATATATATATATGTATTTTCCCTTTCTTAGAAGGTAAAAAGTGGGAGCAGGAAAAGCAAATAATTTCTTTGATTTAGTAATTTACTTAAAATTTATAATTACAGTAGCAAACAAGTTTATTGTGAAAAATTCCAGTGTTGGAGAAGCTTATAATGTATAAAATAAGAACCCATTTTGTAATCTTTGCCTTACACAATCTCTGGTAACAGGGCTCAACCTTCAGTTTTGTGAGCTATCTGATTAACTAACAAACTAATGGCAAGACTATCTCCTCAGAAGACATCACGGAGTAGCAGAGCTGCCAGACTCACCCTGTAATCACTCAGCACTTTGGAGAGTTTTAAAGACAGCTAATCTCCACAATTTTATCTGCCAGAAGTGGGTAGATGAGTCAGTTGTCCGCGTATATTTATATAGCACCTCCTGGAGCCCTTGGTGACACTGTGGTTAAGACCTTGGCTGCTAATTAAAAGGTTAGGCATTCAAAACCACCAGCAGCTCCTTGAAAACTCTCCAGGGGCAGTGCTACTGTGTCCTACATGATTGCATGACTCAGAATCAACTTGATGGCAATGGGTTTGGGTTTTCTTTTCCTCGGTTCAAGATCTGGTGTGGCAGTACAGTGGAATAAAGACAGGCACAGGATCCCAAGAGGTTAAAAAGACCTCAACACACAGTTAACGGGGGGCAAGTAGAAAAGGTTGTCTTCAGGGAAGTCTTCCTTGCCCCACTAGCACCCCCAGGTTAGACACACGTATCCTCCCCTTTCATAACATCCCTTGTGATGATTCATTCAGTTCTTCCTCTGCTTCTGGACTGAAAGCCCTGATACCTAGCACCAGTTATAACCAGTCCACAGGAGGAGCTCAAAATAGCTTTGTTGAATGAATAAGACATGCTGACTTTGAGGATGGATACAAGGAATGATTATGGTTTCAGGGGGCTGAGATGGTTGGAAATTAGAAAGTGATCATTTATTTTTATTATGATTGAATGAAAATGTACATTCCCATATAAATTCGCATGCTCACCTATATACAGCTTCCACTGCCCTCCCTGCCCAGTGACAGCACCCCCTTCCTCTCTGGTCCATACATGTCCTATCCTCCCAACAGTCTCCTATCCCCTCCTCTCCACCTGCTCCCCTTCCTCCAGTAAGAGGTCAGCAGGATGACATCCTATAGATGCACAGAACCATAAAGTTCCCACAAGATACAGTCGCTCTGCGTCACCAAGTCCAACCCATTGCTGTCAGAAAAGTTGACCTTCATTATGATTTATGGATGGGGCAGCATCAGGGCCAGAGGCCATGCTGCCAGGGGAACTCTGAAGCCCCCAGACCATCAATTGTGGTCTTTTATTGGAGATCTCAGGGTGCACCCCTATTTATTCTCTTGTTGCCAGTGAGACTCAACTTTGTGAGCTCCATCACGGCTATCACTGGTGGCGGCGAGCACCCACTCACGTGGGTCTCTCTGTCTTCTGGGTTCTCTTTTCCTCATGTCGTTCTTGTCCTCAGGGATCATCCGTTCCTGTTGAGTTGGGACCATTTGCTGTAACCTCAGATGGCAGCTTGGCAGTTTTTAAGACCCCCAGATACCAGGAAACTGATCTTAATAATTTAGGAAAACAATTTACCTAAGGAATGGAGCTCCTAGGGTGGGATAAAAAAAAACAGATGAGCTGGAAAGCACCATTATGCAACATGTAGTGAGTTCTGCCTGCCAGCTGAGGCAATAGGAAGTTCTGGAAGGTTTCTAAGAGGCTAAAAAGAAAGGATCAGAGCTGTGCTGAAGAGACACATTCTGGCTAAACTGGGGGAAAGAGAGTGGCCAGGAAGTGGAAGCAATACAGGAGACAGTAGAGAAGGGGCTTCATGACCCTTACTTTTACCATCATTTCATAAAATAAAGGTCATTTGAACACTAACTACTTAGTAATGATGTAATCTTGATAAGAAAACTAGTTCTTAGGAGTGGTAAATAAAAAGTTATCTATAAGGGAGTCAGTAAGACTAAGCTCAGACTACTCAGCAGAAAGAAGCCAGTGGGATGACATATAGAAAGGCTTAAAAGAAAAAACTTGCCAGCTAAGAATCATATATTCAGCAAAACTGTGTTCTCAAATATGATGGCAAAATTAGGGCAAGTCCAAAAAAACAGAAGTTAAGGAAATTTGTAAAAACAAAATCAAAATTACAAGAAATGCTAAAAGAAATCCTCTGGTTAAAGAATTAATAATATCAGAAAGTAACCCAAGACTAGAATATAGAACAACCAGATATAGGGAAGTCACAAAAATAAGTCAGTTATAACACTGAAAACAGGGAAACAGAGATATTAATAAGTAAAAGATGACAACATTAAAACAAAAAAGAGGGACTACATAACATAGTTATGAGATGGAAAAACAAACTGCCAACTTCATATGGAAAGGGAAGATACCCCGTATAAATAAAGCATTACAGAAGAACAAAGTGGGAAGCCTCATTTACCTGATTTTAGAACCTATTACACCACCATGGTTGTCCAAACAGTCTGGTACTAGTGCAACAGATACACAGACCAATGGAACAGAATTACGAATCCAGACATAAACTCATCTACCTACGAGAATCTGATATTTGACAGAGGCCCAAGTCTGTCAAATGGGGAAAAGACAGTCTATTTAACAAGCGGTACTAATATAACTGGATATCTACTTGTAGAAAAATGAAACAAGACCCATACCTCAAACCATGTACAAAAATTAACTGAAAATAGATCAAAGACCTAAATATAAAATTTGAAATAATAAAGATCACGGAAGAATAAATAGGAACAACACGAGGAGACTTAAGACATGGCATAAACAGAAGACAAACCATAACTAACAATGCACAAACACCAGAAGAGAACCAGATAACTGGGAGCTGTTAGAAATCAAACACTTATGCTCATCAAAAGACTCTACCTAAAGAGTAAAAGAACAACCTACAGACTGAGAAAAAAAATTGGCTACAATAGATCCCATCAAGGTCTAATCTCTAAAATCTGTAAGATCCTGAAAAACTTCAACAACAAAAAGAGAAGTAACCCAAGTGAAAAATGGGCAAAGGATCTGAACGGACACTTCACCAAAGACTTCAGGTAGCTAACAGATATATGAGGAAATGCTTACAATCACTAGGCAATACCTATAAAAACTCACTGCCATGAAATGAATTCCAGTTCATACTAACCCTAGAGGACAAAGTAGAATTGCCCTACAGAGTTTCCAAGGAGCAGCCTACGGATTTGAACTGCCAATCTTTTGGTTAACAGCTGTAGCTCTTAATCCCTATGCTACAAGGGTTTCCCATTAGTCATTAGAGAATGCAAACTAGAACTACAGCGAGATGCCCTCTCACCCTAACAAGGCTAGCACTAATCTAAAAAGCACAAAATAATAAATGTTGAAGAAGTTGTGGAGAGACTGGAACACTTACACACTGCTGGTAGGAACATAAAATAGCACAAACACTTTGGAAATCAACCTGGCACTTTCTTAAAAAGCTAGCGATAGAAGTACCATGTGATCCAAAAAATCCCACGCTGAGGAATATATCCCAGAGAAAAGAAAGCCATGACACAAATAGATACATGCACATCCATGTTCATAGCAGCACTGTTTACAATAGCAAAAAGATGGAAACAACCTAAGCGTCCATCCACAGATAGATGGATACAAAAACTATGGTGTATACACAAAATGGAATATTACACAACAATAAAGAACAATGATGGATCTGGAACATCTCACAATATGGATAAATCCAGAAGGCACTATGCTGAGTATCATTAGTGACAAAGGATAAATGCTGCATGAGACCACTATTACAAGAACCCAACAAAAGGGTTAAACACAAAAGAAAACAGTCTTTGATGGTTGCAAGGTAAGGAGGAAAGGAGAGGGAAAGTCACTTAACTAGATAGTAAGTAAGAATTAGGGACAACACACAATACAGGGGAAGTCAGCACAACTGGACTAAACCAAAAGCTAAGAAGTTTGGTGAATACAACCAACACTTTGAGGAACAAAGTAGCAGGGGCTGGGGTCCGGGAACCATGGTTTCAGGTGACATCCATGTCAACTGGCATAACAAAACTTATCAAGAAAGTGCTCTGTAATCACCTTTGGTGAATAGTGTCCAGGGTCTTAAAAACTAGCAAGTGGCCATCTGAGATATAGCAATTGGTCCCAACCCACCTGGAGCAAAGGAGAATGAAGACCACCAAAGCTACAAGAATATGTGCCCAAGAAACAGAAAGGGCCACAAAAACCAGAGATTCCATCAGCCTGAGGCCAGAAGATCTAGAGTGCCCCGACCAGTGACCATCCTCACAGGGAGCACAACACAGAATCCCTGATGGAGCAGGAGAAAAGCATGGTGCAGAAGTCAAATTCACGTACAAAGACCAGACTTGACGGTCTGTCTGACACTAGAGGAACCCTCAGGACATGACCCCAGAACTCGCTGCTAACCCAGAAATATAACCATTCCCAAAGCCAACTCTTGAGACAAAAGGTTAGACTGCATTATAAAAGATGAAGTAATACTCGCGAAGAGTATGCTTCTTAGCTCAAGTAGATACTTGAGACTCAACTGGCAGCTCCTGTCCGGAGGCAGGAAGAGAAGCCAGAGAGGAGGGAGAGATGGCTTAAAGGATGCTGAAAACCTGAGGTAAAAGGGGGGCAGGGGTGCACTGTTACATTATAGAAATTGCAAATAGTGTTACATAACAATATATGTATAAATTTTTGTATGAGAAATTAACTTGAGCCGTAAACTTGACCTAAAGCACATTTTTAAAAATTTTTTTGATTGTGATTAAGTCAAAGTTTACAATCCAAGAGCAACTGTCTCTCTGCAACTGTATCTGTTCTCCTCCTCCTGTGACAGTACACTCATCTTTTCCACTCTTTACTTACAGTATCTACTCAACCAATTCTTATACTCCCTCCATTCCCCTCTAAAAAGAAACCAGTAGGACAGCCTCATATATATATTAAACCATAAAGTACATATACCACCTGCATCTCTCTGTGTCCCCAAGTCCAGTTCATTCATTGCCGGAAATGGTGGCTTCAGTAGTGTCTGCAGTTCTGGGCTCGGAGCAAGTCTAGGGGGCATGTTCCCAGGGGTCCCTTCAGGTTGTCAGACCAACAAGTCTGGTCTTTTAATAGAGTTCTTGACCTGCACAGCCCTTTTTCTCGTGTGAAGAACAATTTTAAAAAAATTTTTTTAAGTTTTTTTAAAAATATTTTTGTGAGAATGATGGCAGAAGGAGCCCTGGTGGTCCAGTGGTTAGTACTCATCTGCTCAACAGAAAGTTGGTGATTCCAACCTACCCAGCGGCTCTGTAGGAGGAAGACCTGAAGATTTGCTTCAGTAAAGAGGCGTTTCTACTGGGGTTGCGATATGAGTCAGAATCTACAGGAAGGTACCGAACAACAAAAACAACAACGGAGGGAGGATCAGATCAGACCAAAAAGCCTTGCTTGTACTCTGAAAGTGTCGTTAACATGCTTCTGTGAGCTAATCTGAATGATAACAAAATTCAACGTTGTGAGCCTGTTTGAGAACTGTCTCTTTGGAGACAACATCCAAAGAACATCCATTTGAGATGTTATTAAAAACCCAGAATCCAGAGACCTAACGAGAATTTGGTGCTTTGTAAGCTGGCTGCCTTTGGCTGCAATTTGGATGGAATTCACAAGAAATCTTCAGTTCTTTCTTCCCTTCCCCTCCCACCTCCTTTCAAGATTGTTCGCTTGCGTGGGTTGGATCACAAGCAAAATGGTACATTTAGTCTCACAAAAACAAACGCACTAAGCAGCCTTGGACAAATGACCTCCCAACAGGGTCCAAGATCAGCTGTCCATGATCAGCTAGCTGTCCACGTGCTCCAGTGGCTGCATTTTCCAATCCTAAGGGTCTGCTCCTCCTCGGTCTTGGAGTTGTGTTGCTCCCAAATGCCTCCCATCACCATGCACCATGCTCAGGTGTTTCTAGTCACTCCACTCTCAATCAGCTTCCAACATCAGCTTAAGGCCAGAGCTTGTGTCTCTGTCATCTCCCCCAGTGCCCAGCACAGGGACAGACCTTTGGAGATTAGCAAACGCTTGTGGCTCTAATGAGGTGCCCTGATGGTATGATGGTTAAAAACTCAGCTGCTCACTGAAAGGCTGCGAGTTCAAATCCACCCAGTGGCTCCACGGGAGAAAGACCTGGTAATCTGCCTCCATTAAGGTAACAGCCTAGATAACTCTATGGGGCAGTTCTAGTCTGCCTTATGGGGTCACTGTGAGTGGGAACTGACTCAACGGCACCCAGCACAACACAGCCTCTTGTTCCATGTGGGCTTGCCTTGTTTTTTGTTTTTGTTTGCCTTTTTTAAAATTTATTTTGTACTTGTTAACATACACAGCAAGACCTACACCCATACAACAGTTTCGACATTCAATTCAATGACATTGGTTACATGTAGTGTGCAGTCCTTCTCACCTCCATTTCTGAGCTGCTGCTCCTTCACATAAACTCACTGCCACCTAAGTCTTCTGTCTAATCTTCTGAGATGCTACTGGCAATTTGATGCTGTATAGATAGTTCCTCAAAGAGCATAATGCTCAATGGCCTTTTTTTTTCCAGAACAAATTTGTGTACACCATCCTTGGAGGCTGGGAGCATCCCCTGGACCCAGCATGATGCATACAGCATGGCAGTGAGGGGCTATGAACACCTGCTGCATAAGGGATGTGGAGTCAGCAGGGTCCTCAAGAGTACCAGGTGGTCCAGGCAAGAACCTTGCTGGGACTGGAAGTGGTACTGCCAGGAAGCTATTGGTATGTCTCTGGAGTGGCACCTCTTCCACCACCCACTGCTATAGTAGGTCAGACACTCAGGGACTCTATGAATAGCTGTGTCTCTTAGACTCTAATTGGTCAACTGAGGATGCTATTAAAGAATCTGTTTTCTGTGTGATCAACTAGTGCATCTATCCTTAAACTCCTGAGCATTCGCTTGTGCAGTGGGCTGCTGGGGCAGGCCTGCTCACTGGTTAACCAGCAGCTCTACAGTCAGAGAGCCAAGGCCCATACCCAGCGTGACCCATCAGTGCCTCATGGCATGACCATGGGGCATCTGTTAGACCTGAGTCCCTGCAAAGATGAAAAGAAACCCTCAGGGAGAGGAAATGACAGATGTCGGGGGGCATGCCAGCACACTCCAGAGATGTTGCCTGATGTTGCTGTTACTGTCCTGCATCTGACCTCTGGTCATCTGAAGAAAGGATTTCTGGGGCCAGATCTGGACTCTGTGGGTACGAGTCCTGTGACTGATCAGTAATGTCTGTCCTGGCCAAGTCATGGGGGAATGGTGATACAGAGCAAGAAAACTGGCGGTCATAAATCAGAGGAAAAACATTTGGGCCTTGTGCTGGCAAAGGGACTCTCGGCTCTAAGGAAACTCTCTTTAGAGTTGGCCTCTATAATCCTTCCCTAACACGAACTACTTTTAATTTTCTTGGAGCTTTGTGATCAGAGCCCAAGCTGGATAAAAGTAGTAGCAGTTGCCAAAATCATGGTTTCTCAGGTGATAGATAGCGTGGCAGCCTTAGGTAGCCATACTGTCCCTACCCAGTGCCATCGAGTCAATACAGACTCACAGTGATGCTGTAGTCAGAGTAGAACTGCCCCATACAGTTTCCAAGGAGCACCTGGTGGATCTGAACTGCCAATCTTTCGGTTAGCAGACATAGCACTTAACCACTACGCCACCAATACTGTCCCTGGAGTCCCAAAAAACTGTGAGAAGAGGGCTGGACAGGGCTATAACCCTGCAGGACAGACAGTGCTGGCCTGGTGAGCCCCGTCTAACTTGATTACACCCCTGGATGCAATGTGCCATCATCTTGCTTGAAGATTCTGCATAGGAGAGGGGAAGAATCTTGGCCACAGTGGTGAAGCAAGAGCAGACTGAAATGCCACCCAGTGGTGCCCACTGCCAACCTCTTCCTGTTCTTAAACAAAATAGAGGTATCAGCTAAGCTCTATTTAGTTCAACCTCAAAATCGGGAGACCCAAAGCTTCAAGTAGTTCAATCTCAAAATAAGAGGTTCTGCAACAGTGTGGGTTGCTCCAAGAACTCCTAAGGGTTTTTTGCTTTCCATCCCTGGGCGACTCGGGAGGCCCAGCAATAGCTGCCAGGCCAGGGGAACAGAGGTGGGATTTGGTACCAAGCAGCCCCTGGGCAGCTGGAAGGAGAAAGATCTACTTCTGAAGTGGGTTTGCAGTTTATAGACTGCATCCAGAATCCCATTTCATGTCCACGCTCCTTCTCCCTCGGTGTCTACCAGCTCAGTTCTGGGAAAGAGGGTAGTACCCCACATTCCTTCTATGCCGCCCTGGGCCAACATTTGATCAACGTCCCTGGGGGCTTCCTGGTCATCCTAGCTACGGGCTCCTCCTCCTCAGTGCACTCCTTCCCCCTACACACAGCTGACAAAACGGAAATCCAGGACAAACAGCAACCTCAAACTTGGTATTTTTTCACTTTCAGCAAATGTCAAGAATTCCTAAGTGACAGAAACAGCAACAACACTTCACAAAAAAGAATAAATAAATAACTCATCAAACATAAATCTCTTGGCCTGATTATTCCTCTCCATTATCCCAAACTGAAAAATGGACAATATTTAACTTCATGGCATAGAAGACCCTTGGGCCACATGGGGAGAGTTTAAAGAAAAAAAAAAGGCCATTCATGGGAGGAAAGTCGGGCATGGGCACAGCAGCAAGAAACCTTGAGTCAGTGCCAGGGAAGAACAGAGCTGGAGCTTCAGAGGAAAGGGAAAGTGACTAAGTGATATAGTAGCCTGCATCCAGAGTGGGCCACTGTTGCGATGGATCAGGAGAAAAGCAGAGGTGTGCGCGTGAAAATCCACTGAGACACCTGCACAGCGTCAATGAAGTCAGGTGTGAAACGTGGTGTCAGAGGGATCAGACTTTCTACAAGAACCACGTGGTGCCAGGTAAAACACAGGGTGCCCCACAGCTTCAGTCTGCTAGTGCTGGTTTTATAGAGATACCACCAGTGGGTGGCTTTAGAAAGAGCCATTTTATTTCAGCACAGTCAAGTCGGCTAAAAGCCCAAATTCGAGATGTCAGCTCCAGGAGAAGGCTTTCTCTGCTGGTACTGGAGGACAGTCCTTGGCATCAATCTTCCCCTGGATTGGAAGCTTCTGAGGCACCCTGGTCCTTCCTAAAGGATGTGCTCAGCTTTCCAGGCTGCTTCTTGGTGGCATGAGGTCCCCCAATCTCTCTGCTAATTTCTTAATTTTATATCTCAAGAAACTGCCTCAGTGCACAAAACAACCTTATACATTGAGTCTTGCTGCTGCCCATCCACCCTCTTTAACATCATAGAGGCAGGATTTACACCATGGTGGACATCACCTAATACCAGGAACCACAGCCTAGTTAAATTGCTACAGATTTGGGGGGAAACACAATTCAATTCCTGACACCCATCAAATTTGAATTTCAGATAAACCGCAAATATGTGAGACATAGAGGTGCTAGTGTAACATGGTATCACTGAGCGTAAACTAGCTGGAGTCAGAGTGCAAAGGAGTTCACTGCTATGCTCCCCATAGCTCAGACCACAGGGCCTATAGCAGGATGAAAAGAGGTCGTGGAAGAGCTAAGGAAACACATCAGTCAGGTCGCTACTCCACTTTCCTGCCCTGCCTTGAAGAAACATGAAACGGTTATCTGAGCAACAACCACATGGTGCTGGCCTTCAGAGCAACTGCCCCACTCCCCCAACCCCCGTGCATTCTTGGTGGCACAGAAAAGGAGCAGAGCCCCACCTGTACCTCTCCCCTTAGCCTTGAGCACACCTGCCCACAGGGGAAGCCCAACAGACACCAAGGGTGTCAGGCAGCCCCTTGTCATCCCACACAGCCCATTACCACTTTTTGACATGGACATTTTTTTACTGGACAGAGTGAGCGCTATGCAAAGAAAGCTTCCCAAGCACACTGTACACCCTAGGTTCCTTCTGTATGTGTGTTGTGGAGGGTGGGTGGGGAGACCACTGCAACCAGAAAAGACAGTTCCAAAATCTAGCTCTTTGTCACCCACTCCAACTGTGGAAGCTCTGGTATGTGCAGCCCCACTTGCAGATGCTAGGGATACATTCCAGGGCAAGACTCTCAAACCCTGCAACCAAAACCAAAAACCTATTGCCATTTAGTTAATTCTAACTCATAGTGACCCTACAGGACGAAGTGGAACCGTCCCCATAAAATTTCCAAGGAGCACCTGGTGGATTCAGACTGCCAACTCTTTGATTAGCAGCCATAGGACTTATCCACTACACCAGGAGGATGTCCTCAGACTCTGCAGAAGAGGTTTTAAAACTCTTGACATCTAAGTCTTATTCATAGCCTGAATGTATCAGTCTGGGGTGCAGCATGGGCACTGGGAGTTTTGAAAATCTCTGGTGAACGCAATATACAGCCAGGGTCAGATCTGCTGTTTGGGGAATGGATCTGGCAGCCCAAATCGCCTGGGTGGGATGGAGGTGGGAGTCCTGAGGGTCCTGGCTGATTTTCAAGGCTAAAATCCCACCCAGAATGCCCATGTGCCTTGGGAGACAGGAAGGCCACAGGAGGAACCTGGTAACAGGAAGCACTCTGGTGTTAGAGGAATAAGGTTTACCCCCAGCTCAGCTAATAAGAAGTCAGATGACTTTGTGCAAGTCATGTGCTCAACCTAGATGCAGTCTCCTGATCCCTAAAATGACATCGGTAACAACGACTTCTCTCAGAGGTAAGAATGAAATACCGCACCTAAAGCACTTAGCATTGTGCCTGCTACGCAACAAACGGTAGTTATTATTTTCATGCATGAATCATCTCATCTGTCTTATGTCCAAAGTACAGCCAGTCGTGCGCCTGAACCACCAGTGCCAGACATGTGGAGCCAATTACGCTGAGCAAGACCATTTCAACCCCTTGCAGTGAAATTTCAACGTAGAATGTTTACTTAATCAGATGTTTTCCCTTTCTTTCCTTTTGGCAGTCGACCAAGTGTCAAAAATAAGCTGAGGCAACCTTTTCTGGCTAACGCAGTCAAGTCACTTTTTTCCCTCTGTGCCTGGGGGTTAGTCTTCCCCAAAGACCAGATATGGTTTTCCCAACGGCCAGACTAAGCTCCCAAATATAACTTCTTTCATCACTCTGCCCCCAAAACATATTCTCCAGCCCACCAATACCTGAAACTCATTACTAAAAAGCTATTCTCTTATGAAAGGAAAGTATTTATTTTTAGACTTTAGCCTTGAAAATCAGCCATGACCCTCAGGACCCCCACCCGCACCCTACCCAGGTGATCTGGGCCACCAGATCCATTCCCAAAACAGTGGACCTGACATTGGCTGTATATTGTCACAGGGTGAAGAGAGCAGATAGGGTTGCAGAGAGGTGGAAAGGCAAAACTGACTTGTTTTGTATACTGTCACTTAATCATAATACAAACAAACAGAATGTGACCAATTTCTGGAGATGAAACCCATCAGTAAGGATAGTCAGTCAAAGTCTTTTCAAAGTAACTAAGGGTCAAGATTTCTGTCAAAAAACAGAGTAAATGTATCTTATCCTTTTTTATGTACAACTAAAAACACTGGACAGTATATGCAGTGTAAATATTAAAATAACCGTCTAAAATGTAGAAAGAAAAAGGCAGGCCAGCTAAGGACCTGAGGACTAACACAGTGGTGAATTCCCTGGATTTTTTTTTCCCTTCCCCTATACATCCCAGGCTTGGAGCTGAAAACAGTAGCAACCTGGAAATGCTAACAGACAGATAGGAACAGAAAAATTCATCAAGAATCATGTGGGACCGTGGTCTCCGGGAACACCTAACTCAATTGAAATAACATGGTTTATTGTAAAAAGTTCCATATTCTACTTCTATGAGTAGCATCCAAGGTCTTAAAAGCCTGTGAATAGCCATCGAAGATATGCCACTAGTTCAATGCTATCTGGAGCAAGAAAGAATGAAGAAAACCAAAGACCCACTGAAAAGGCCAGTCCAAACGACTAACAGATCACAAGTACCACAGCCTCCTCCAGACTGACTGCAGCACAAATAGATGGTGCCTGGCTACCACCACTGACTGGCAGGGATCATAATACAGAGTCCCAAAGAGAGCTGCAGAAAAATGTAGAACAAAATTCTAACACACACGCACGCAAGATGAGACTTACTGGACTGACGGAGACTGGAGAAACCCCAAGAGTATGGCCCCTATACTCCATTTGAGCTCAGTAATGAAGTCACTCCCGAGGTTGATCCTTCAGGCAAAGACTGGACAAGCCCGTAAAACAAAATGAGACTAAATGAGCACACCAGCCTAGGGGCGAGGACAAGAAAGCAGGAGGAGACAGGAAGGCTGGTAACAGGGAAACTCAGGTGGAGAAGGGAAGAGCTGTTGACATGTCATGAAGTTGACAACCAACGTCACAAAACAATGTGTGTACTGACTGTTTGATGAGAAGCTACTGTTTGTTCTGTGACTCTTCATTTACAGCACAAAAAATAATCATTTTTTTAAAAATCTATTTGTTTCTAGACAAAGGACCAGGAATGTGGCAGCCTAGCAAGACACAGAACTTTTCAGTGATGGCCACCTACTGAACCCAAACTAACGCAATAAAAAACATGGCTCCTTCCCTACCCATGCCAGAAAAGATCACATGAGGTGTCTAGACTTCTACCCTCATCAAGCTATAAATAGGGGTCACAATTGGTCAAGCTGGGCAGTGTTAGAGAAAGCCAAGAGCTGGAACTTTCATGACTTCCATCTCCATCCAGCATTAAAGAAGTGTCCCTCCCCATTCCTGCTGGGGGGTTATCACATGGGAACTAACAGGTAGTAAGGGCTTTCACTATCACCCATTGAGGCCACCCCTTTTTCCTCACACCTGGAGTCAGTGAGGAAACCCTGGTGGCATAGTGGTTAAGTGCTACAGCTGCTAATGAAAACACTGGCAGTTCAAATCCACCAGGTGCTCCTTGGAAACTACGGGGGTGGTTCTACTGTGTCCCATAGAGTTGCTATGAGTTGGAATGAACTTAAAGGCAATGAGTTTGATTTTTGGTTTTGGAGTCAGTGCAGGGCATGTGAGGAACAGTACTAAGGCATTCCTACCCCTCCTTGCCAGGGTGGTTTCAGGGGAAACCTAGCGGGGAGGTGAACCCCCACTCCGTCTCCTACCAGAAGTAAAAAAGAACTCCTCTCACTTGCAGGTCAGTAAGTATACATTGTAATAAGGGTGTGTCATGGTTTGAATTGTGTCCCCCCAAAAATGTGTGCAGCCACGTGGCTGGGATATGGTTCCCAGTATCTTGGGACTGTCCTCCATTGTGTGGTTTTGCTAATCTGTATGTTAAAGGATTAGGGTGGGGCTGTGAATTCCTGCCATGGGGGAAGTTTCCCTGGAGTATGGCTTGCCCCACCCTTAATGCTTTTAGCTTGCAAGGAATAAAAGGAAAAAGAGACAAAGGACAATTTGAGAACCTCGCTACCATCAGGCAAGCAGCACCAGGAGCAGAGCCCGTCGTTCAGACCAGAGGTTCTTGCGTTAGGACACTCCCTGGACAATGACTGATGCAATACCGGACTTTCCTCCAGAGCCGTCAAGGGGAAAGTCTTTCCCTGGAGCGGACACCCTGAATATGGACTTGCAACCTACCGGACCGTGTAAGAATAAATCTTTCTTTGTTAAAGCCATCCACTCTGTGGTATTTCTGTTAGAGCAGCCCTAGCTGACTAAAACAGGGTGCATACATTCTTTTCCTACAGTTAAGAGTTCAGAAAAAAACAGATAAAACAGAAGATTTAAATAAGATACACAGAATATAAACACAATGTTATATAACAGAATATATATATTATATATACAATAGAAACACAGACACCTCAAATGGCCAGCTTTAAACAGAAAAACTGTGATCTAAAACTGAATGAAATGCCTACAATGAGATAACAGAGAATTACTTGAAAAATACCTTAAAGAAGCCATCATAAAACTGCTCCATGAAGAAATCTAAACATGCTTAAAACATACGAAAGTCTCAGCAAAGAGATACAAAGTGTCAATAAAGAAACATGATTTAAAGAAGAAACAAATGGAGATTTTTAAACTGAAAAAAAAAATACCATTAAAAAACTCAATGGTTATGCTAAGCAGCAGAATGAAAGGGACAGAAGACAGATCAGTAAACTATAAAAAGAACAAAAGAAAAGCACCCAATCTAAACAACAGAGAAAGAGACTGGAAAGAAAAATAAATAAAAGAACAGTCTCAGAAACCTGTAGACTATTACTGCATGTTTTACACAAATAACACATGTTATACATTCATCAACTCTGCCTGTCTCCCATAAGGTACTTTTGTAAGCACACTACCCTAATTTTTTGACATGTATTATTTGTGTAAAAAACATAGTACTAACAATTCAATATTCAGAAGAGCTCTGAAAGTGGAAGGAACAAGGGAGGGATCAAAAAGAAATAATGGCTGGAAACTTCACAAAATTGGCAAAAGATGTTTGTTGTTTTTAGGTGCCATCAAGTTGATTTCAACTGTTAGCAACCTCATGTAACACAGAGCGACCCCATGGGGTTTTCTAGGTTGTAATCTTTAAAGGAGCAAATCTCTGGGTATTCCTCCCACAGAGCTGCTAAGTGAGTTCAAACAGCCAACCTTTCAGTTAGCAGCCAAGTGTTTAACTGCTGCATCTTCATCAATGAAGAGTCTGAGGTTCACAGATGCTAAGTGACTTCCCAAGTCGACAAGACAAGAAAGGAGTGAAGAGGGCTTCTCATAACCTAACCCACCCTCATCTCGCAGGCCACACACAGGACCTAGTTACTGAACTCCTCATCATAGTTAGTTCTGAGGATTAACCAAAAAGGGGGTACCCCAGTATATGAAAGCCAATGTCAAGGATGGGTACACTCAGAGATTAGCCTAGGAAGGCCACTGCGTGATGCCAAGGTAGCCTCTGACTGCCTCACAACATAGCCTGCAACAAGATCTGAGGTGTACCACCAAACCTGTCCCAGCATATTTTTGGGAATAAATATCCCTGGCCAGTCATTCCATGGCAATAGCTCACCTATAAGATATACGAGGTCTGACAATTAAGGCCATGAACTTCATTGTTCTAAGAGTTATTTACCTCATTACTGAACATCACTAAGTTCACTTTCAAAAGACTCCCCTTGGGATGCTATGTACTGATGCCCATGCCTAGGTTACCCTTCAAAATAATTTTGGAATCCTTTCTGGAATTGCCACTGCACACGATGGTAAGGTGGCAAGTTCACAAACTTAACTGTATAATTGTCTATAAGGGAGACTTTAGACAGTAAACAAATAAATGTATTGGAACACCCTTCCTACTCACCTTATCTGGCCCCCAATGACTTTTTTCTTTACCCAAAGATAAAGGAAATGTTGAAAGGAAAACATGTTGATGACATTCAGGACATCAAGGGTAATACAACAACAGCTCTGATGGCCATTCCAGAAAAAAGAGTTCCATAATTGCTTTGAAAGGTAGACTAGGCACGGGCACCAGTGCATAGCTTCCCAAAGGGAATTCTTTGAAAGTGATCATAGTGATAGTCAGCAATGAGGTGTGTAGCACTTGTTCTAGGATGAGTTCAAGAACTTAATTGGCAGTCCTTGTACAAAGAGAAACTTTCTTCTTCAAACCACATGTGGCTGGTACACAATCAGATGCCTCAGATGCAAGGTGAAGCCAACATGGCACCGTACAGACGTACCAAACCATCCCTCTGAAGCAAAGATCCAAAAAACTAAGTAAAACAGACACCAACATCACTACTGGAACTCTGAGCACCAAATGAAGGAATGAAGAACTAGAACATCAAGTGGAAGGAGAAATTGACGGAAAATAGAGCAAATTTGAAATGGAAAGCAGAATCAATAAAACTGAAGACAAATCTACGGATGCCACATGGTTTGAGTAAAAATTCGAGAAAACAATCAAGAAAAGCTAACAATTATGTGAGACAGAACCAAGATAAAAAATCTGTGTGTGGATGGAATTCAAGAACTTGGAGATAAAATGAAAAACAGAGCCACTGAAGATTTGTTTGCATAAAACTTTTCAAATATCACAAAAAACAAAAAGCTAATCTCCTAAGAAGCTCAACAAACCCCACACAGGTTAGGCCCCAAAAGAAAATTACCAAGATATCATAATCTCACTTGCCAAAACCAAAGAAAGAATCCTGAGCAGATTGAGAAAAACAAAAAGTCACTTACAAAGGGGATACAATAAGATAAAACAGTAATTACTCATCAGAAACTATGCAGGCAAGAAGGCAATGGGATAACATTATCTAAAAACTTGAAGAAAGAAAAGGCTGCCAACCAAGTATAGTATATCCTGCAAAACTATCTCTCAAATACAACATAGCCACATAAACAGGAATTAGGGGATTTGTAAAAACCAAACTTTGAAAAAAATGTTAAACAGAGTCCTTCAGTTAGAGAATCAACAACATCAAATAACAACCTGTGTCTAGGACACAGGATAGCATCCGCCAGCTAACAATCTAAGTAAAGAACTCTCAATAATAAAGCTAAAAGATTTATAACAGAGAACCAGAGATGCTGATTCTAAATAGTGATCAAAATAACAAAGGAACAAATAAAAAGTGTAGGTACTGAACTTTCTAATGGAAAGAAAGTGAAGATAGTATTGACTAATAAAAGACTAGTTTAAATTTAGGATGATAAGGGTCTATTCTAAGGTAACTAAAAAGTTAACAACCCTATTCATCAAAATGAAGAAGAAAAACATATTCAGGAAACACAAAAGTCTGTAATAATGAAAGAAACAAAAAGAGAGTCTACAAACAAAATTAATTCAGTACAGGAGAGTAAGAATAGAGATACCTTCAGCACCACTGGGAAAAAGAGAAAAAAGCACATGACAGCAATAAACTCATACCTATTATTAATTGCACTGAATATAAATGGCTTAAATGAATCCATGAAGAGACAGAGTATAAGAATAAATAAGAAAATATGACCCAACAATATGCTGTCCATAAGAACATACCTTAGACTCCAAGAAAATACATAAAAAACCAAAGGATAGAAAAAAAAGTCAAGCAAACAATAAAAAAAGAGCAGGAGTACCAATATTAATCTTAGCCTTAAAAGACATTAAGGCAAAATTCATCATAAAACACAAGGAAGGGTGTTATATAATGATTAAAGGGACAACCCACCAAGAAGACATAAGCTTAATAAACATCAATGCACTCAACAACAGCACTCCAAAATACATAAAATAAACTCTAATATAACTCAAAAGAAAAAGAGACAGTTCCATAATATCAGGAAACTTCATCATTTTTTGGTAAAGGACAGACATCTAGAAAGAAACACAACAATCAAGATCTAAAGGCCACAATTTACCAACTTGACCTCATAGACATATAAAGAACTCTCCTCCCAACAGCAATAAGGTATACATTCTTTTCCAATTCATGTGGAGCATTCTCCAGACCAGACCACATGTTAGGCCAAAAGCAACCCTAAGTAAAAACCAACACACTGAAGTAATACAAACCACTCCCTCTGATCACAATGCCACGAAAGTGGAAAACAGCAACGTGAAGAGCAAGGATTAAAAAAAGACATCGAATACATGGAAACAAATAACATATTGCTTAAAGGCAACTGGGTCATAAAATAAATCAAGAAGGGAATTGAAAAATTCCTAGAATCAAATGAGAATGAAACACATCAACTAAAACCTTTGGAACCCAGCAAGGCAATGCTCATAGTTCAATTTACAGCAGTAAACACACATCAAAGAAGAACAAGCCAAAATCAAAATGTTAGCCCTACTACTCAAATAAACAGAAAAAGAACAGTAGAGGGCACAGAGACAGACACCAAAAGAGAGGATATCACAAAGATTAGAGTGGAAATAAATCAAACAGAGGACAGAAAAAGAAAAGAAAGAATCAATAAGATCAAAGTCGGTTCTCTGAAAAGATCAAAATCAACACACCACTGGCAAAACTGACAAAAGAAAAACAGGAGAAGAAGCAAATAAGAAGTGAGATGTGGATTATTACAAAAGACCAAACTGAAATAAAAAGGATCATAATGGGATGCCATGAAAAACATTAGACAGCCACAGTAGTCAAAATAGGACCCCACACTATATGCAAAAACTAACTCAAAATGGATCAAAGACCCAAATATAAAACTAAAAATGATAAAGAACATGGAAGAAAAAAACAGAAAGAAGGCTAGGAGCCCTAGCAGATGGTATAAACAAATACAAGCCATAAGTGAACATATACAACACCAGAAGATTAACTAGATAACTGGGAGCTCCTAAAAATTAAATACTTAAGCTCATCAAGAGATTTCACCGAAAGAATGAAAAGAGAACCTACAGACCGGGAAAAATAGTTTGGCTATGAGAATCCAACACAAGTATAATCTCCAAAATGTATAAAAAATGTCAACACCTCAATAACAAAAATGCAACTAATCCAACTTAAAAACGGGCAACGAATATGAACAGACACTTCACCAAAGAAGACATTCAGGAAGCTAATAGAAATGGGAGGAAATACTCAGGACCGTTAGCCACTAGAGAAATGCAAATCCAAACTACAACAAAATACCTTCTCACCTTGACATTTTGGGCAACAATTTAAAAATCAGAAAGTAATAAGTACTGGAGAGGTTTTGTGGAGATTAGAAGCCTTATGTACTGCTGGCGGCAATGCAAAATGATGCAATCACTATGGAAAACAATACGATGCTTCCTTAAAAAGCTGGCAGCAGAAATAACATAAGATCCAGCAATCCTGCTTTGAAGAATATATCCTAGAGAAAAAAGAGATGTTATGTAAATGGACACACGCACATCCACGTTCACCTACAAGAGCAAAAAGAGGGAAACAAACTAAGACGCCCCCATCAACAGATGAATGGATAAACAAATTATAGTACATACACACGATGGAATGCTAGACAATGATAAAGGACAACGATGGATCTGTGAAACACTTCACACATGGATGTATCTGGAAGGCACCATGCTGAGCAAAATAATCACAAAAGGACAAATATTGTATGAGAAGACTATTACAAAAACTGATGAAAAGATTTACACACACACCCCCAAAAACTTATTTGATAGCTACAGGGAGGGGAGAAAAAATCACTAACTAGACAGGTGTTAACTTTGGTAAAGGAAAAGGCAACAGCAATATAGTGGAAGTCCGCATACGTTGTCCAAAGCAAAATCATAAAAGTTTCCTAGAGGCATCCAAACATCTTCAGGACCCGAGCTACTGAGGCTGAAGGCTGAGGATCATGATCTTGAGGACATCTAGGTCAACTGGCCTTACATAGTTCATAAAGAAAATGTTCTACACCTTAGTTTGCTAAGTACCATCTGGGGTCTTGAGAGCTTATGAGCAGCTATCTAAGATACATCAATTGGTCCCATTCTATCCAGAGCAAAGGGAAGGAAGAATACCAAAGATATAAGGAAAATATTAGCCCAAAGGACTAATGGGCCATAGGAACCATAGCTTCCACCAGCATGAAGACAGAAGAAGTAGATAGTGCCTGGTTACCACCATAAACTGCTCTGACAGGGATCTCACAGTAGAGGGTCTCAGACACAGCAGGAGATAAATGCAAAATAAAATTCAAATTCGCAAAAAATGTCCAGACTTACTACTCTGACAGAGACTGAAGGAGCCCTCCAAGACTACAGCCCCCAGCCACTCTGCTAACTCCAAACTGAGGCCACTCCTGAAGTCTACCTTTCAGGCAAAGATTAGACAGGCCTATGATACAAATAATAACATATGCGCTTCTTAGGGCAATGAAGTAAACAATACCAAATGGGCAACACCTACCCAAAATGCTGAAAGTATGAACTGAATGGAAATGGGGAAGCTGGGGTAAAAAGGGACAGAGCACTGACACACTAGGGGGATTGCAACCAATGTCACAGAACAATTTGTGTGCAGATTTTTTTCTGAAAAAATAATTTGCCCTGTCAACTTCCACCTACCAATCCCTTGCCGTTGCTGTCAAGTCAATTCTGACTCACAATGACCCTACAGGACAGAGCCCCACAGGACATACAAGGCTGTAATCTTTACAAAAGCTGATGCCACATCTTTCTCCCACAAAGGGAGCAGTGGGTTTGAACCACCGATCTTTTAGTTAGCAGCTGAATGCTTAACCATGGTACTTAACCAGGTCTTCTACTTTCACCTACCAAACCCACTGCCATTGAGTTGATTCCGACTCTTAGCGACCCTGTAAGACAGAGCAGAAACGCCCCCAGAGAGCTTCTAAGGAACGCTTGGTGGATTCCAACTGCCAACCTTTTCGTTAGAGGCCACAGCACTTACCCACTACACCACCAGGGTTTCTACTTCCCCTACACTACAATAAAATAATTTTTAAAAAATAATAAATGCACAGAGAAAGGTCTTTTCTCCACTTTCAATAAGAACTTGACAATGTAATCTATATGAAGCTGAAATTGTACATAATCTCCAAGTCAGCATTTCCCTAACAACTCACATATGACCAGCGTGAGAACATTCCTTGCTTGTCTTGGCTGGGGTGGCGGTTTTGACATCTGCATCAGACAAAGCTCATTCAACTGTACACTTAAAAACTATGCAATCAATGTAAATCAAACTCCTCTAAACAAAAGATTTAAAAGAACGTTCATGACAACGCTGCTGATAGCTATCAAGAAGAGGTGATAAACTATGGTGTGGTCACCGATGTGTCCAGGAAGATGAATGAACTACTGCTACTTTGTCAACCTAGATGAATCTAGCAAACTTTACACAGAGTTAAGCTGAAGAGAAAAGCACACTATTTATGTTTAAGATTTAAAAACACATGAGGCAGTTGCTGAAAGTGGTCTGCTCAAAGCCCATTTGCCCTTTTCCTGAAAATGGAATGCAGCCTCATTCATGGCTACAACTTGTTCCACTAACATACCTGATCCATCACTCTTCCTTGCAGCTTGGAGTGGTCATCAGGAAAATGTAAGCAGCTTAAGTCTACATAGCATGGGATTTCATATAAAGCTATCAACTTCCCCAAGAAAAGGACAAGCTCAGCTGGAATGTGAAGGTTTGAATTTCCTACCTTGAAAGCAAATGAGATGCCTGGAGGTGCAGCAACCATACTGAGACTATAAACCTACCAGGTCCAGCAACTAAGTCTATGAACTTAATTGTTTTAAGTGCCAGCCACCTCACTGCTGACTATCATTATGGTCACCTTTGAAGTAGTCCCCTTGAGAAGCTATGCATCAACGCCAGAGCCTAGTCCACCCTTCAAAGCAGTTTTGGAACTCTTTCTGGAATGGCCATTGCTCATCGTGACAAGGTAGCAAGCTTACGAACTTAATTGTACAGTTGTCTGGGAGAGAGTTTTTAGCTAGTAAACAAATTTATTGGAATACTCTACCTACTCACATGATCGGGCCCCCAGTGATTTTTTTTCTTTTCCCAGAGATAAAGCAAATACTGAAAGGAAGACATTTTGATGACACTCAGGACATTAAGGGTAATACTATGACAATTCTAATGGCCATTCCAGAAAAAGAGTTCCAGAATTGCTTTGAAGGGTAGACTACGCACTGGCATCAGTGCATAGCTTCCCATGGGGAGTACGTTAAAGGTAACTAGTGATATTCAGCAATGAGGTATATAGTACTTTTTCTTGGATGAGTCTGTAAACTTATCTGTCAGACCTTTTATACTAAAGATGGCAGCAAGATAGAGTCAGGTTCATATTACGGTGCCACTATCTGAACCCTGAGGCCCTGATGGCACAGTGGTTAAGCATTTGGCTGTTACCCAAAAGATCAACAGTTTGAATCCACCAGCTGCTTGTTGGAAACCCTATGGGGCAGCTCCGCTTGGTGCTATAGGGTCCTTGTGAGTCACAATCAACTCAACAGCAATGGCAATGGGTATGGTACCCCAACCCCAGCATGGCTTCCCTGGGTTTGCTTTTACTTGAGAAACAAAGGCAAGAACAAATAAACAAATAAAACCCATTTAGTTAAGCCAGTGAAGTGAGGGTTTCTGTTACCTGAGACCAGATATAAGTGGCAACCGACACATTACAAAATACTGAAGAGCATGAGCAATGCAACTGTGTGCCCATTCCAAAGAAAGGTGATCCGATAGATGCACAGATTATCAAACAATGTCATTAATATCATACTCAGGTGAAATTGTATACTAAAGATAGTTCAAAAATGGTTGCATCAGTACATGCCAGAAATTCAGGCAAGATTCAGAAGAGCACGTACAATAAGGGATATCATTCCTGATGTCAGATGGATTTTGGCTGAAAGTAGAAAGTACCAGATAGTTGTCTGTGTTTATTGGCTACTCAAGGCATTCAACTGTGCGGAACATAACAAATTATGGCTAACATTATGAAGAATGGGAATTCAAGAACACTTAATTGTGCTCATGCAGAAAGTGTACATCGACCAAGAGGCAGTCGCTGGAACAGAACAAGGAGCTACTGCATAGTTTAAAACCAGGAAAGGTTTGCATCAGGGTTGTATCCTTTCATCATACTTATTCATTCTATATGCTGAGCAAATAATCTGAGAAACTGAACTACATAAAGAAGAATGAGGCATCAAGGTTGGAGGAAGGGTCATTAACAACCTGTGACACGCAGATGATACAGCCTTGCTTGCTGAAAGTGAAGAGGCCTGATGAAGATCCAAGACTACAGCCTTCATTATGGGGTACACCTCAACATACACAAAACTAAAATCCTCACGACTGGACAATAAACAGAGAAAAGACTGAAATTGCTAAGAATTTCATTTTACTTGACCCACAGTCAACACCCAGAGAAGAAGCAGTCAAGAAAGCAAACAATGTATTACACTGGGCAACTGCTGCAAAAGACTCCTTTAAAGCATTAGAAAACAAAGGTGTCACCTCGAGCACTAAAGTGCACCTGACCCAAGTCACGGTATTTTCAATCAACTCTTACGCAGGTGAAAGCTAGATGATGAATAAGGAAGACAAAAGAAGAACTCAGACATGTGAATCAAGAATATTGAATATACCACAGACTGCCACAACAAACAAATGTGTCTTGGAGGAAATACAGCCAGAATGTTCCTTAGAATTAAGGATGGTGAGACTTACATACTTTGGATATGTTACGAGGTGAGACCAGTCCCCTGTAAGAAGGACATCATGCTTAGCAGAGGGTCAGTGAAAAAGATGAAGACCCTCAACAAGACAGATTGACACAGTGGTTGCAACAGCGGGTTCTAGCATAACAACAATTGTCAAGCTGGCATAGGACCAGGCAGCATATCTTTCTGTTGTACACTGTGTCACTATGAGTTGAAACCAACTTGAAAGGCACCTATGATGGTTAAGGTTGTGTGTCAACTTGGTTGGACCATAATTCTCAGTGGTTTGGCACTGATGTATGAGGGCCGACAATTAAGTTCACGAACTCATCCTAGAAAAAGTGCTGCATACCTCATTGCTGGATATTATTCCAGTTACCTTCAAAGTACTCCCCTTAGGAAGCTATGCACCAATGCCAGTGCCTAGTCCACCCTTCAAGGCAATTTTCGGACTCTTTCTGCAATGGCCATTGTACACGGTGGCACATTCGCAAACTTAATTGTACAGTTGTCTGTAAGGGAGTTTTTAGCCAGCAAACAAATAACTGTATTGGAATATCCTCCCTACTCACCTGATCTGGCCCCCAATGACTATTTTCCTTACCCAAACATAAAGGAAATATAGAAAGACAGACATTTTGATGACATCCAGGACATCAAGGGTAATATAATGACAAATTCAATGGCCACTTCAGAAAAAGGTTCCAAGAACGAAGAACCTATATTCTTTAAGAAACCCGTAGCTGGACCTCTGACCCTCTTTCTTAGTTTATGCCTAAGGACGCTCACCCTGAGAGGCACTAGACGCTTGGTAAGGCTCTGTGTCTGAAGCACACAGTGAGAAACTGGCTCACCTTGCTTCTCTCTCTGCACATGAAACTTGTTTTCTACCCAAAAGGGGCCTCAGAATCAGCTGTTTGTCCTCCCATTGGACAACTGAGAATTCAGTTTAGAAAAGATACCACATCCAAGAGGAATCAGCAAGTTAATATCAAAACTAGGATTACAATTTATACCTGTTGATTCCCAATGTTGTAATTTTTAATTAATGCTCTATCTAATGAGCTTCCTTTTTCCTTTGCTCCAAAACTGTCAAATATTATTTTCATCAATAAATCTTCCAATCACATGCCAGGACTATAAAAAAAAAAAAAGGCTTCATTAAAAGCTGGCTTCACTTCCTGTGTGAGGCAGCCTGCCATGAATCGTCACAAGTGGAAAACAATCCAAACACAGGCAGAACTTCTGAGTCCATGAATATTTACCACCTCACTGTGTGCTTTTACTAAGCAGCACAGCGCCAGAAGGCAACTTTCAGCAAGTCTGAGTTTACTTTAAAATCGTCTCCTTTAAAATACAGTCTGTTGTTAGTTGAAAAAAATGATCATTTTTCAAAAGCATATAACGAGGTTAGTCTGCTTATGCATCGCTTTATCAGAAGACCCTAGGGTTTAAAACAGTAAACCAATCCCTTCTCCAAACTAAACAAGGCTTTCCTTTGTTGATCTAATGAGAGGGCAAGACCACAGCTAAGGCGGCTTCTAAGTTGTTGACTGTAACTGGAGCCCCCAAGAAAAAAGCCGATTACAAGGAGGGGTCTGTCAGAAGGCATTCCAATAGTTACAAGGCCAACCTGAGACCTAGGTCCTCAGGACAGCCTCCCTCCTATGTGAGCCTGGGCAGCTGCACTAACCCTGTGACCACCGGATCTGCTGAGGTCGTGGCTGGCTCTGCAGGCAGCATACAACACCTTTGTCGGCCCGGCTGAATTCAACAAGAAACATGTGACTATAAAATATGCTCCCACAAAATTCCATTCATTGAGATTATGAAGCTAAATGTTTTTTCTGCAAGCCTAAGTCTCTTTCAAACATTCTTGGCTTTGGGGATAAAACGTCTCAATATATTATCTTGATCCAAACATAACAACTGTTTGCTTCTCTGTCTTCCCCCACAACCCCTCAAGACTCGAGGAAAATCCATTTTGCCAATTTTACCATTAAGGGAAAGCAGCACTGACAGCAGAAGAAATGCGAAACAAAGAGGAAATAAAATGCTTCAGAACTGAGCGGTGGGTTTCTCAAGGAGATGTTTAAGAGGCAATCACTCTTTCTTCCTTTGTCACCTTAAAACCGTAAGACCCGTGCAGGTGACCCAAACAAGGCAACCCAGGCTGAACCCAGGGGTCCTCACTTGCCTCTTGTTCAGCTCCCTGCACAATCACAAGAAGTCTACGCCACCCAAACCTACAGGACAACTAAGCTGCGAGGTGTCACAAAACTGGGGAAGACCTGGCCCACAGAAACCAAAAAAAAACAACCAAACCCAGCACCATTGAGCCGATTCCAACACACAGCGACCCTACAGGACAGGGCAGAACTGGCACATACAGTTTCCAAGGAGCGCCTGGCAGATTCCAACTGCTGGCCTTTTGATTAGCAGCCGTAGCACTTCACCACTACACTATCAGGGTTTCTTTGCCCACAAAGTGGTTAAGAATTCCCCAAATAGTTCAACAGTCACGTTTCAGACAAAAAAAAAAAAAAAAACCTCAGTAGGTGAAAGAAGGCTCCCAGCGGGCAGGTACTCTCAGTATTAGAGGGCCCAAACCAAATCCACAGTCATCACGTCGACTGACTCGCAGCGCCCCTAAAGGACAGAGTAGAATTGCCCCACTGAGAATCCCAGGAACACCCGCCGGATCTGAACTGCCAGCCTTTTTGTCAGCCGACGAAGCACCGAAGTACAACACTACTAGCGTTTCCCATCGAGGGCCACGGAATAACCTGTAATTCCCCGGGCAGGCTTACCTGTTAGTTGGGGTTAGAAATTCTCCAAGTTCAACATGTAGACCAATTAAGGTTCCTCCCTAGGATACTGGGAGTGCGCGCGGGCGCGCGCGCGCGCACATACACACACACATAGAATTTAATCTGAGAAACAAAGCCTAATTTCCTCTCCACTGCAAAAACAAGACTACCTCATTTGGAAAACCTAGTTTTTGCAGATAAAAAGGAAAGCACATTACTGGCTGTTCATATCGCAAAGCAACGAACACACCCACCTTGGAGAACTCATGAGGTGGGAGAACTCATGAGAAAGCCGAGCAGGAACTTTTTCACACCTTCCCTGGGAGGCACGTAGCAGGAAGCCATTCCTATACTACCTACACTGAGGCTGAATTCATCCGGTGAAGGTATTTGGGTGGGAACAGGAAGACCCAAGACTTCAAACCGGTTCATTCTGGTTCAAACCTCTCCTAAGCATTTGCATTTCCAATTCAGTTATACTGAATCAGATCAGTTTAACAAGATCCCCAGGTGACTCGCGTATAATAAATGTTGAGAATCAGTGCTCTACTAGTGGTTCCCAGAATTCATTCCAAACTAGCAACATTAGAATTGCCTAGGAACTTGTTAGAAATGTTAGAACCAGTTTCAAAACCTTCTTAGAATGGCTTGGTCCTGGGTGGGAAACCCTGATGGGACAGTGGTTAAGCGCTGTGGCTGCTAACCAGAAGGCTGGCAGTTTGAATTTGCCAGGCACTCCTTGGAAACTTTATGGGCAGTTCTATTCGGTCTACAGGTGACTTGCTGGCAGTAGGTTTGGTTTGGGTTTTTTAGGAGGGTTTGCTAGCAGAACTAGGAAACAAAACGCTAGACAACCTCTGCAGAAGACTTCAGCACACTAGGACACACACCTCACAGTTCCTTCAGCACAGAGCTGCCTGGAATGGGAGGTAGATCAGAGTTAGCCCTCATTTTAAAGTTGTAGTTTAGGATGCATGTCTGTAAGTAAAGAAGAAGCCTCCAGGAATGACAATCGTCCCAACATTTGCATTCAGAAAAATGAAGGGAAACCATTAGTAACAGCAACTAATACATTTTGAGCAAGTACCATGCTACATTAGCCCCTTTCATCCTCCCAACACTTCCATGAATGATTCAAAGACCCACTGTATCAGAGGGGAAACTGAGGTCCTAAGCATTAGTCACCATGCCTAAGGGTCCTCAGAGGTCTGTGGGGCAGAGCTGAAGCCAGGATTGCTGGCTTCTCAGCCTCCTGTTGTTACTGGGTCTCATCAAACTGATTCCAAGTCACAGGGACCCCAAGTGACAGAACAGAACTGTCCCGTAGTTTTCTGAGCTGTAGTCTTTACGGGAACGGATCATCCGGTCTTTCATCCCACAGAGCCGCTGGTGGGTTTGAACCTTCAACGTTTTGGTTTCACATCAGCTGGGTTCTTCTCAGTTCCCTAAACCCCATCAACACTTTTACTTCGGTGGCAAGACACACAGCCCAAAAACTCGAATTTTCAGTTTTTGTAATAATTAACCTCCTGCTGAGACCACACATCTACTCCCTGGCCTGTGCTCTAGGTTAAGATTAAACTAGAGATAATAAGCCATAGTCACAGCACTCAGAGCCACAACTACAGGACTATGTGGCAACCTGCCCCTGGGGGAACAGCTGTCAAAACTGTAACAGGAAAATTATGTTTTTAACCAAAAAAAAAAAAAAAAGCCTTCTTCAAAGATAAAAAGTAAATAATAGCAGAAGAAAAATTGCAGACATTTTTTAATCTCCTGCTGGGTGGATTTTCAAGGACTCTACGATTATCTGACAAAGCAGACAGTCAGCTGCAAAAGTGTCTTGTTGCAGCTTTCAAAAATTCCGAAAAATAAGAACACCCCACTTTTTTCATAACTAATTTTACAACACAAAATAACATTTTGTTTCAAAAAGCATTTGAGGTCATTTAAAATAAAGCACCTAAGCAACAAGACAAGTCAAAGTCAGTAGTGGGAAACAATATATTTTAGTACAAGTTACAGCGCTGGTAGGACAAGAGAAATGGTGACTTTAAAGAACTATCAAAGCCCAATTGCTTAATTTGTTCCAAGGATGGAGGTTCGCTGCACAAACAGCTTCATAGTAAGTCCTCGTAATGCCGTGACTCTAAGCCCCTTTTAATTTCTCCTCCATGCATTCTCTCCTTGTCCCTCCAAGGAGCCAAGCCTTGCTTCCATTTGCTGCTCACTGGCGCCCCCATCAGATCTGACGCAGAAAGGGACGGTTTGAAAGCACCGCCACGTTCCGGTTCAGCAGTTGCAATTCCCTGTATTCATCCGTGTGCGAAGGGGGCGAATGGGGAAGAAGGAGTGTCCCAAGGGGAAAGTTTCAACTTGAATTACTTAACCATTCCTACACTGTAGAGTCTGCACACGCACTCACACCTGTCTGTGTCTAATCTCTCTTCAGTCGGTCAGCAAGCTACCTAAAAACCAAAACCCAAACCTACGGCCGTGGAGTCAGTTACAACTCATAGCAACCCTGTAGGGCAGAGTTGAACTGCTGCATAGAGTTTCCAAGGAACACCTGGCAGTTTCCAAGGAGCACCAGACTCCGCAAATCTCAGATTTGCAATATGAAAATCTTAAAACTAGTCAGTCTCATTTCCTTCTTTCTTCCTGCAGCCCCCTTACTTATGCTCTGATTCTCACAGGGAGTATTGCTGTTTTTAAGTTTTTCACACACACACACACACAAAAGTTTTTCACAGGCAAGATGTAACAGTGTCAGGCATCTCACTGGTAAACTTCAAAATAAAAACCAAATGATAGCAGGAGAAAAATTGTAGAAATTTTTTAGTCTCCTGCTGGGTGAGTGGGTAGCAGGGTGGATTTTCATAGACCTTTTACAATTATCTACAAAAATTTCTTGCTGCAGCTCTTAAAGATCTGGAAAAATAAAAACACTCTACTTTTTTCAGATCTCATTTTATACCACAAAGGAACACTGCTATTACTTTCCCCATAATTTTGGCCAGTGATTTCCAAGACTACCACCAGCCTTCCTTCTCAGCAGCTCAGATCCATCAGGCGCTCCCTGAAAACTCTGAGGGGCAGCTCTACCCTGTCCTATAGGGTCACCATGAGTCAGAACTGACTCACTGGCAGTGGGTTTTCACTTGCAGCAAAATACAACAGAATTTGCAACAGATTATAAAAAATGGATCTGGCAGAAAGCTGAGGAATTTTTGAAGTTTGGGGGTGGGCAGAAGTGCTTTAACTCTTTGCTTGGCTTTGGCTGATATCTTTGTTTCAAATTGTTATGTTGCCCCAAATTAGAAATTGCTTACATAATTACTGTGCAAAAAAAGGGTACCCTGCTCTTTGATTTTCCATTTGAGCAACTGAGTTTTCAAAGGAAAAATTTAGTTGCTTAACTATAAATTCCAGATATTCTTCAAAAACATCTTTGACTATCAAGATTGCCAATTCAGTTTGCAAACGCATCCTAGAAAAAGTGACACATACCTCACTGCTGAGTATCACTACAGTCACCTTTGAAGTACTCCCCTTGGGAAGCTATGCATCGACACCAGCGCCTAGTCCACCCTGCAAAGCAATTTTGGAACTCTTGCTGGAATGGCCATCAGATCTGTCATCGTATTACTCTTGATAGCCGGAATGTCATCAAAATATCCTTCTTTAATATTTCCTTTATCTTTAGGAAAAGAAAAAAGTCATTGGGGGCCAGATCAAGCAAGTAGGGAGGGTGTTCCCATACAGTTATTTCTTTGCTGGCTAAACACTTCCTCACAGACAGCTAAATAAGTTTGCGAACTTGCCACCCTCACAGACAACCGTACAATTAAGTTTGCGAATTTGCCTCCGTGCAAAATGGCCATTCCAGAAGGAGTTCCAAAATTGCTTTGATTGGTGGACTAGGTGCTGGCATCGGTGCAAGGCTTCCCAAGGGGAGTACTTCAAAGATGACCCTAGTAACATTCAGCAGTGAGGTAAGTAGCACAACAATTAAGTTTGCAGACTTAATTGTCAGAGCACGTAGAAAAGAAAAAAGCTGTCAAAACTGTCAATCATACTCAGGGTCAAAAGATGAAAACCACATGCTGAATGAAAATAGAAACCTTTTGGCTAAGGAGAAATATCTGGGATGTGTTTGTTTAGCATACTCTCTCACCCCTCTCCCGTCCTTGTTTTTCTTTTTTGGTAAAGCCTGGTAAGGTTTCTTCCAGTCTCTGTCCTATAGGGTCGCTAGGCATCGGAATCGGTTCAACGGCAATGGATTTTTTTGGTTATCCCCAAGAAGCACATCAGCAATCTGAGTTACAAACGTGTTAATCACTTACCCTCCAAACGAGCTGGCAATGCAGCATGAAACCTGCCTTACCCTGCCTCTACCTACCTACCAGTCCGGTTTCTTAGATAGAAATGCCTGTTGTTATGACTTCAGCCAGAATCGGGATAAACCTAGACGCTGCCCAAGCACATTTAGGGTCTGTTCAGCCCACAACAGGGGTGAAAAGAACGCTTTCCCCTTCTCCGGATCCTCCAATCTAGCGGATGTCCCTGCAATGGGGCGCCCAAGTTGCCCTTAAGAGTCGCGTAGAAGCAGCCAGGACTCCCAGCCATGGCTGATCGGGGCAGCCGGACTGCGACTCCAACCCAGGCTGCCTGCTCGTCAGCCGGGCGCCGCTCCCTCGGGTGACCGCGTATTTGGCGCCCAGAACTCTCCGCAGACCCGGAGCCCAACCCACGCAACCATGTGTAGGCAAGTTTCCTGGCGCTTTCCAGAGCAGAGCCGACACCTAACATTCTTCCCAAGAAAAACTCTGGGGCTTCCAGCGCCCCTGGTCGGCTCGATTTCTTTCTCTGAGCGAAGAGGTGCCCATCCTTAGCCAGCTCACCAGCGCGCGCAACAGCCACCCAGCCTGGGTGCCCTCGGGAAGCCAGATGGTTCTATGGGTGGGCAGCAGTCAGTGGCTGGGTGGGAGACCCTACACCCCACTCCTCCAGCACCTCTGGGGAGCGGGAGAGGAGCGATGTTTGTAAACTTGCTCAGCAGCCCGGCGTGCCCCTGGCGGCACGCTGCCTCCTCGCTCGCCGCACCCGGCCCCCTGGAACTCCCCATCCGCCGGCCCCAGGCCCCCCGAGCCTCCGCCACACTCACCTTCGCCCCAGAGCCCGTAGAGAGAGAGCAGCAGCGGCAGCCAGCTCGGCCCCATTGCGCGGCCGGAGATCCGGAGATTCTCCCCGGACTGACAGACGGACTAACGTCCAGAACTTGCTGCGTAGCCGGCCAAGCGCGCCAGGGTTGTGCCCCAGTCCCCGCGGCCCGGGCAGCAGGCGCCTGAGGGGCCAGAGGCTCCGAGGGCTGCGAGGGGTGGGCCGGGGGCCTAGCCCTGGGCGGACAGAAGCAGGTTTAGGAGGTGGGGTAAGGACAAAACGGGAGAGGAGTGAATGGAAAGGAACGGGAGGGGGCTGGAGAAAAGTGGGCGGAGAGGGACTGACCGGCGGCTCGGCCCAGGCTCCCAGAGGCTGCAAGAAGAGGCCGGCCGGGGGCCGAACCCCGGCTGGTCAGAGTATCCGGGAGGCGTGAGGGGGAAGGGAGGGGCCAGGAAGGGGAGAAACTGGGGAGGACCGGGGAGGTGAGGCGGGGAGGGGCGGTCCGGTGCTGTAACCGAAGCTGACGGGGAGGTGGGAGAAGAAGGCGAGGGGCTGAAAAAGAAACGAGAGGGCAAGCCCGAGGTTTAGGGGAGAGTGGGGCTTTGCTCTTATGCAGCCCACGTCCAACATTAGTGAGCGAGTGAGTGAATGGGTGGGTGGCTGGTTAAATGGGAGGAGGGGATGGAGAGAAGAAAGGGGTTTTAAAGGAGCAAAGGGCTCCTGAAGCAGCCCCTAGACCTGGGAGGAGAATCCCCCATCACACTAGAGGCTGATTATCCAGTAAGCAAGGTAACCCACAGTGCTTACCTTGCTTAGCAGATCATATGACTGAAATGATTCGCTACAGATTAGTAAATACACAAAAGTAAACCCTTGTTTACCTTGCTTGCTGGGTCATCTGCCCCTGTCAGGGACTGTAACTTTGCAAAGAGGCTTTGATTCTGTAGGGTGGTGCTATGAGGTTGGAAGAGAGACAAGTGCCAGCCTTACCTAGCAGCAGAATCTTTGATATAATGAAAAGATGTGAAGTTGTTCACCACAGGTGATCTGGTAAGCAAGGTAAGCACTGTGCTTACTTTGCCTATTGGATAATTTGCCCCTGAGCAGTACCCCAGCATTCCTGGCATAGCAGACACGGAAAACCCAAATGGGAACTCTTCCAGAGGCCAAAGCCATGTGACAACAATTTGCTGAGCACCACTTCCGTGGTGCTGGACTCACCTCCTGGGTTCCTAAGCAGAGGTGTGAGATCCCTTCCCTTCTGCTTCACTTCCCACTGCTTCTCAAAAAAATGCCTCCTGAGATGCTAGCCAGAGGTGTGAGACAGGTCCTGAAGCGAAAGAGCTCATGACTTCCTGAGGAGGAGGTTCCTGGGGAAGAACATTTTGCTGTGGCCCCCTGACTAGTCAGAAAGAAGTGAGGGCTATAGACCGATGAGCATCAGTGAGCAAGAGTGGCACCATGAAGACAGTGACAGGGACAGTTAACCGTAAAAGAAATATAAACCACTTTTACTGCTTACAATAACTTATATACATAATTTCTTAAAGGAGACATTTTTTTGTGGATCAGAGACTTGAACAGGACACAGGGAAGATAGTTTGTCTTTGTTGGGGCTTCCTACCTCCAGTCTACAGCTTGATCCCCCAACTCACAGCTGTCCTTCTACCTTGACCTTGCTCAGCCCGCCCAATATTTAGATATCTAGCTTGGCCTTGGACTATTCTACAAAAGACTATGTGCTCTGAAAAGGCCTCATCTTGGTTTCAGTGCCAGAGAGGTAGGTATTCATTCATTTACCATTTCATTCCATGGGTATCTACTGAGCTCAGTTCCACAGATATCACCAAGACAATAGCACCTCCATCAGAGAGCTTCTTTCTCTTGGATTCTAGTAGCCAGTCAAAGCCTAGACAACTTTCACTCTCCCTCTCTTAGCATTCGTTACGAAATCCTCCAGTAGCAGCTCCTTTGGTGAGCCATACCTTCCACACTCACATTCCCTCCTTGCTCTAAATCTGGCAGTGGGGTTCTCCTTGCTTTCTTAAGACCAGTCTCTGCCACTCCTCTCTGAAGTCTGTGGCTTTGAATCACCTATCATTAGATTATACCACTCCTGCTTGTTGTACATCTGCAGACCTCTAGGTGTCTCCCTCTCAGATTTTAGTACCTGCACCCCTGTCACTCCCTTCACAATATTCCTGTCGTAATCCTTGGTGGTTGCAATACCACATGAATGACATTCCAATACCACTCATTCTAAATGCCTTGACCTCTTGTTCTCCATTCAATGTGCTGAGCACCATGTAGGAAATATAAGTACCACATTCTTGAGTTTTACTGAAAAATTGGGATAGGTCTTGTTATGGGTTGAATGGTGTTCCCCCAAACATATATCAACTTGGGTAGGCCATGATTTCTAGCATTGTGTCCACTATTTCATCATCTGGTATGATTTTGCTATGTGTTGTAACATTACTTCCATGATGTTAATAAGGCAGAATTATAGGCAGTTATGTTAATGTGGGAAACCCTGGTGGCATAGTGGCTAAGTGCTAGATCTGCTAACCAAAAGGTTGGCAGTTCAAATCCAACAGGCACTGTTCGTTAACTCTATGAAACAGTTCTACTCTGACCTACAAGGGTCACTTTTAATCAGATTCCACTCAGTGGCACTGGAGTTTGGGTGTTAGGTTAATGAGGCAGGACTCAGTCCACAAGATTAGGTTGTGTTTCAAGTCAATCTCTTTTGAGATATAAAAGAGAAATGAGCAGAGAGACACGGGGACCTCCCACCACCCAAAACTAGAGCCAGCAGATTAGCACATCCTTTGGACCTAGGGTCCCCACACCGAGAAGCTCTTAGACCAAGGGAAGATTGATGATAAGAACTTTCTCTTAGAGCTGACAAGAAAGCCTCCCCCTAGAGGTGGCACCTTGAATTTACATTTTTAACCACGGTAGCAGGTTTTCTTGGTTTTTGATAAAGTATGAGAGAATAAATTTCTGTTGTTAAAGCCATCTTTTACTGTTACAGCAACACAAGACAACTAAGTCAGCAAGAAACTTTCACCATGCTGGGATGCAAATGTCAAGATATTAGTTCACTGAGGCACTAAGATACTGCTTAAAAGAGTCTTAAATTAGCTCAGAACTGTACTGAAAGCACAAGTGTCCAGCACTTGAAGATCAGGGAAAATTGAAATGGTGGATGTGGGAGACTCCATTCACTGTGCTGAAGAACATACCAGAAGCACAGAACTTAGGTGTAAAACCTAGGTTTACTGAGAACTGAATTGCTTCCTTTAGGCAACTCCATTTAGATGCCTGAACAAAATACCAGTAGCATAAGTATCTTTTCCTTGGTAGTTTCAGAAGAATTAAGATGGTACATGTAAACAATCCCATTCTGCTTGCTAAATTCATCCTGGAATTAGTTTGCTGGAGAATGGAAACGGCTTGTATTAGAGATTTGACTTGCCGAACAACATACTGAAATTACAGAGGTCTGGCTCTTACAGTTTTTTGGGATTGATTGACTATTTGATGAGCTACCAGGCGGAAGACAATAGAAAATCTGATCGATGATAATTTTTTATTGGCTATCTTGGTCACTCTGTTACTTCCTTGCATATTCTGTAGTGTTTGTCTTCTTTGCTTGCCACTAAGAGCATAACTCTGTCACAAATGTGTGTGCTGGAACTGCTGCACTGGTAGGTTTCCGAGTTCTGTATTTCCTTTTGACCCATGGAGATGGAGGAAACTAAAATCTAAGCTTGCAGTTCTTTTTGTATGTGAAAGTTTAAAAAGAAACACACACATAAAAACTTCCCCTTCTCACAAAACAAGCATAATAATGAACCTTGTACAATGGTTTACGTACTTGTCTATAACTCTGTACAGTCCTGGGTGAAAATAGGCCATAAAGGTTTATCAGTGCATGTGTCCACTGAGGCAACTAGTTCAGACACAAGACCTTTCTGAATCCTTTCATAAGGGAAGAAAATGTACACGATGATTTAACAAAATATTTTCACTGGTCTTGTATATTGCGGTAAGCAAAGATACTTTTAAAGGAGTTTTTCTTGTTCTTCGTCGTTTGTTTATAAGAGAATTTTGCTTGTTTTGTGAAGCTACTGAATGAAGGAGCTAGACTGTGTGATGGTCAGGGAATGATTGCTTCTGCTTTCTCCCACATTTCAAGGCCTTCTGAGAAATCTGCAGTTCTGAGAACGTAACTTTCTCTCTTTTTTCCCCAAAGAAATTAGAAAGGTCTCAAATATTCAGATGAGTCAGTTCGAGATGCAATGGAAAGCTCCATGTGCTGACAAGAAAGTGTTATTAAATCTTAGAAGTTATGCCTTTAACTCCAGTCAGATTATGCCTGGACAAGCACTGCAACAAATAACATGTAACAAAATAGAGAGACTACAGCTATTAACTCCTCTTGTGGGCACTAGCTTGAGAATAATTGATCTTTTGAAAGAAACATCAAAAGAGGTGCAGCTGAGGACTGTATGGTAGGCATGGGTTTACAGTATAAGCTGACACTGACAGCTGTCAATCTGTACTAAAGAATTGAGTCAGAGCGTCCAGTACTTCCTTTGGTCCAGAAGCCAACTTCATGCAGTTAGATTATTTAACCCAAGAGCCACCAAATCTGCTTCAAAATTAGTAAGGACAAAGTTCAATTACTAATGAGCATATAGCAAGAGAAGAAGAAAGAAAATAAGAAAACCTTTCTTTTATTTACTTCATCTCCAGCCATCTAAGTCCCAATTGTTCAAACTGTAATGAAAAGTCCTTTAAATGGTATCATACAGTGACTGACATCTCAAAATTGAGAAAGCTATTAATATAGATTATAAGAAAAAAAAATTTCAAGAAAAACATAAAATAATGATTCTGTTACCATTAACGACATATCTTTGTTAGGTTTGTCTACTAACCGCTCAGAATAATGTTAACGATGGTTAAATATGGAATATACAAAGTTTCTTTACCTAGTTTTCATTTTAAAAAATTTTTATGTGTGTGTGTACTTTAAGTGAAAATTTACAATCCAAGTCAGTTTCTCATACAGAACCCCACACACTCACTGCTATGTGACTCTCCAGCTGCTCTCCCCACCCAGTAACAACAGTATACTCCTGCCCTCCAGGCCTTTCAATTCCCTTATCTGTTCAGTCAACTCCTGTCCTCTCTTCCCCTCTACCCTCTCATCTCACCTCTGGACAGAAGCTACTCAGACAGTCTCCTGTATATATTTAAGACAAGAAGCACACTCTTGGCCAGTGTCACTCTATGTCTCTGTAGTTCAGTGCAATCTTTGTTCGAAAAGTTGGCTTCAGCACTGGCTTCAGCTCTGGGGTATCAGAGAATCTGGGGCCATGTCCTCAGGGGACCCTCCAGTCTTTTGGACCACAAAGCATAGTCTTTCTATAATGTTCTAGTCCTGCACCCCCATTTTTGTCCTGCTGTGTCAGGGACTCTGTATTGTGATCCTTCTCAGGGCAATCATTGGTGGTGGCCGGGTACCATCTAATTCTTCTGTTTGTACACTGATGTAGTCTCAGGATTCTATGGCCCTTTCCCTAGTTCTAATTTTTAAATGATCATAGTTTGTTTTTGTTTTCTTTTTTTTGCAGTTTCAGTAAGAGCCTTTCGCTTTGCTACCAGGTTATAACCATCTACATCAAATTTATAATCATGACCAGGACACAAATTTCTTTCAAGTACTGTAAGTCCATTGTATAAAGGAACAAAGTTGTCAGTTTTGTTGAGTTTTGGGAATTCTTTATATATTCTGGACAGAAGTCCCTTGTCAATTATGCAATTGGTAAATGTTTTCTCATTGTCTGTGGCATGTCATTTACTTTTCTTAACTCTGTTTTTGACTGAGTAAAGAATGTTAATTTTGATGAATTTCAATTCATTAACTTTTTCTTTCATAGATTGTGGTCTCAGAATTAAAATAAGATAAGTTTTTTGAAACATAATTCACATACAATTTGCCATGTTAAAATGTGCAATTCGGTGGTTTTTAGTATATTCTTAGAGTTGTGCAACAACCCAAACCACAAATCAAACCTATTGCTGTCAAGTCGATTCTATTTTACAGCAATGCTATAGGACGAAGAACTGTTACTACAAACGTGAGCATAGTTTGTGCAGCCTGCCACAGTCAGTCTTTGAGACATGGGTGAGATGAAGAGCAGGAAGTTTTAATACGCACCAGTAGGCTAAGAGATAAAAGGCATAGATTCCTCCAAAATCTGCCTCCCGGAACTGGAGACTAGCTGGAGGTTTTCTAGGTGAAAGGGATAAGCTATTCAGTCCTAGAAATGTGAAGAATGTTAATCTTTAGAAAGTCACAATGGTCACACCCCTGATGTGTTGATATCTGAATTGATGCTCTAATTTTTAAATGATCATAGTTTTTTTTGCAGTTTCAGTAAGAGTCTTTCCTCTTTGCTACCAGGTTATAACCATCTACATCAAATTTATAATCATGACCAGGACACAAATTTCTTTCCAGGTACGCCCAAATCCTGTAAGTCCCCATCAGATCCCTTTGTTTCTCTTTCATTGTTTCTAGATCATTATCACTTGTTTTTCCACAGTCCTAAAGATAGCATAGACTAGTTCTTTACCTTGAGAGAAATTAAGAGAAACAATGGATTTGTGCTTGGAAACAAAATTAAGAAACAGAACAGTAAAATATATGTTCAAGATCCAGGAACTTACTTTCTTCCGCCTGTTCCAGAACTCTTATACGGTTGTCACGAGTCAGATTCAACTTGACGGCAGTGGGTGTGGTTTTTTGGTTTTGGTTCCAGAACTGTCCCATAGGGTTTTCAAGGAGCAGCTGATGGATTTAAACTGCTAACCTTTTGGTTAGCATCTATTGCTTTAATGATTGGCACTATCTAATTTTAGAATATTTTCAAGAGAAACAATTGTCTTAAAGCTGAAGTGACCTGCATTTCCCCAGTGGGATCCTTGGTCCCTACCTCAAGAGCAGAGTATATTCAGAAATCATTGTGTGTGTCTATCCTAACCTGCCTGGGGCTACCTGAAGGACTGACTCAAGGTGTTCATCTCTCTTTCACCTGAGTGCTATCCTTGAATACTTGGTGGCATAGTGGGTTAAGTGCTGTGTCTGCTAATGAAAAGGTCAACAGTCCAAATCCACCAGGCACACCTTGGAAATTGTATAGGGCAGTTCTACTCTGACCTCTAGGGTAACTATGAGTCAGACCGACTCAACAGCAATGGATTTGGTTTGTTTGCTTTTTATACCTGAATACTGTAACTACCTGGAGCTAGAAACTGTGATTGAGCCATACAATAGATGCAATAGAGGACAATAAAGAACTAGAAAAGAACCCAGAAAGAGAGTTTCTTTGGGAATTTAGGACATTCAAAACCAGTTATGTAGCAGTAGGAATTCAGAAAGCTATGTGCATGCCCAGAGCAAGATGCATGCTTGAAAAATACTTGAGAAGGTCATATGCTTCTAACTTGGGCTGATCCCTGTTGTTGTTAGGTGATGCCAAGTCAGTTCCAACTCATAGCAACCCTATGCACAACAGAAAGAAACACTGCCCAGTCTTGCGCCAAATCCGCAATTGTTTTTATGTTTAAGCTCATCGTTGCAGCCACTGTATCAGTCTATCTCATGGAAGGTCTTCCTCCTTTTTGCTGACCCTCCACTCTACCAAGCATGATGTCCTACTCTAGGGACTGATCTATCCTGACAACATGTCCAAAGTATATAAGACGAAGTCTCACCATCATTACTTCCAAAGAGCACTCTGGTTGTACCTCTTCCGGATCTGTTTGTTCTTTGAGCAGTCTATGCTACGTTCAATAGTCTTCTCCAACACCACAATTCAAAGGCATCAATTATTCTTCTGTCTTCTTTATTCATTGTCCAGCTTTCGCATGCATGTGATACAACTGAAAATACTATGGCTTGGGTTAGGTGCACCTTAGTCCTTAGTCTTCAAGGTGACATTTTACTTCTCAATACTTGAAAGAGATTCCTTTGCAGCAGATTTTCCAAGATTTTTTCAGATTTCTTGACTGTTGCATCCATGGGCATTAATTATGGACCCAACTAAAATGAAATCCTTGACAATCTTAGTCCTATCTCCATTTATCACACTGTTGCTTGCTGGTCCAGTTGTGAGGGCTTTTGTTTTATTGATGTTGAGGTGCAATCCATACTTGTCCCTAGACTCATTATAAGCCTGGGTAAGTGTTGAAAGAGTACCTCAGCACACAGACAATCTGCAAAGACGAGGAGATATTTCACGTTGTATTTCGTTCTCTGTCAAAACATTAGCTGAACACAAGCTAAAGAACAGAGGCTTCAGTGATCGCATACACACAAGATGGCAAACAGTACAAAAATAGATAGTAAAAGTCACAAAGCAAATGGAATACTATAGCTTTCAACAATTAGAAATAATAATAAAAACAAACAAAACCACTAATCTTGGGGAAGTGGTAAGACATGATTTCCAGAATTACTACATTATAATACTCAAATGCCCAGTTTTTGCAAAAGTCAAAAGGCACACAGAGAAGCAGAAAGGATGGCATATTAAACAAACAAACAAAATAACATGACAAAAATCATCGCTGAAAAATGGACTTGATAAAGACTTCAAAACACTGTATTAAATATGTTCAAAGAGCTTAAGGAAAACATGAACGGAGAACTAAAGGAAATCAGAAAAGTGATGTATGAATAAGATTATCAGTAAAGAAAGGGAAATTTAAGAAAGAACCAAACAGAAATTCTGGAGATAAAAACATAGTAACTAAAGTGCAAAATTCACTAGAAGGCTTCGAGAGCAGATTTGAGCATTCAGAAGAAAGAATCAGTGATACAAAATTAGGACAACTGAAATTATGGAATTTTGGTAACCAAAAGAAAAAAGAATGAAGTATGCCCAGCATAAAGGACTTGTGGGACATCATAAAGAGCAACAACATATGCGTTATAAAGTCTCGGAAGGAGAAAAGAGAGAGAAAAGGGCAGAAAGAAATCTTTTAAGAAATAATGGCTAAACAATCCCAAATTTGAAAAAGACATAAATCAATGAACTTCAAATAGGGAGTTTAGCTAACATTTATTTCTTCATGATAGAGAAAATTACAAATTTTATTATTTTTTATATAGTTTTATTTATTTATTGTGATTGAATACAAGTGTACAATCCAGTCCAAATGTGCATGCCCACCTATGTGCAGTTCCTACCTCTCTCCTTGCCTGGTGACAGCATACTCCTGCTTTCCATTTCAGTTAACATTTTGACAGAGAACAAAAGAAAACATGAAATATTTCCATACCAAGACACGTTACAATCAAACTGCTGAAAAACAGGATCCATAGAATCCTCAAGGATCTGCAATACAATAACATAAAATTTTTCAGCAGAAACCACAAAGGTCAGAAGGCAGTGAAATAATGAAGTACCAAAAGAAAACAAAAACAAAAGCTGTCGACCGGGAGTATTATATCCGGCAAAATTTTCTTTCAAAAGTGAGGGTGAAGATAGTCCTAAGAAACAAAAAAAAACTAAAGGAGCTCATTACCACTAGACATGCAGTAACAGGAACACTAAAGTGCATCCTTCAGTTTGAAGTGAAAGGCACTGAATGGTAGCTCAATACAATGTGAAGAAATAAAGATCTTTGATAAAGGTAACTATATCAGTAAATATGAAAGTACTATTGAAATTTTGGTTTGCAATTCTGTGTTTTATGTCAGAATGATTTAAAACAAATGCACAAAAGATAATCATCAATTATTAAGTACACAATGTCTAAAGATGTAATCTGTGACACGAACAACATAAAAGTGGGGGAGACAAAGCTATATGGGAACATAGTTTTTGCAAGCTATTGAAGTTCCATTGGTACCATTTCAAACCAGATTAATATAAATTTGTTTTTATTTGTACTTTTAGGATGTTGTTATGGATTGAATAGTGTCTTCCCAAAATACAAATTGTAAGTACTGACCTTTGTGACTGTGGTTACAACCCTATTTGGGAATGGGTTGTCTTTGTTATGTTAGACAGGGTTAGTATAGGTTGTACCTTAAGTCAATCTTTTTTGAGATTAAAAACAGATTAAATGCAAATTAGCAGCAGAGATGGGGAAGTGTGATATCAAGCCACTTGAAGACTGTCCAGGAACAAAAGCTCAGAAGAGACAAGAACCTTCCTCCAGACCTGAGAAAAAGATTCCCCTAGAGTCAGTGCTCTAAATGTAAACACCTAGCCTCCTAAAATGGAAGAAAATTAATTTCTGTTTGTTAAAGCCACCCATTTGTGGTATATGTGTTACAGAAGCCCTAGATAAGTAAAGACAGTTGTTAAATGTAATTCCTACATGGTCGTCATACATGAAGAAAGCAAAAAGATCATTGAAAAGATAGGAAAAAAATGAAACACCAAAACAAGTGTCAAAAGAAACTCTGAAAACCTGCTATTGAATATAAAGTAAGGAATAGAGAAATGATGAAGTGAAAAAGCCAAACAGAAGAGTTCAAAGGGTAACTTGAGAAGACAAAGCTAAATACTATAATGAAATGTGTAAAGACTGGAAGTTAAAAAACCAAAAGGAAAGAATACACTTGGCATTCCTAAAGATGGTGCAATATCAGGCAGTGTTTTATCCTGTTTTTTCACGGGGTTGCTGTGAGTCAGAACCAACTCCACAACCTATATATATACACACATGAACACACACACACATGAATCTTCTCTAACCATAACAGAATAAAATTAGAAATCAGTAATAGAAAGAAAAAATGTAAATTTTACAAAGTTTGATAATTAAATTTTATGTAAATTAAACATAAAATTTTCAAAATGTGATAACTAAATAGCATTTTATCAAACAACCAGTGAGTTCCAGAAGAAATAATAAGGGAAATCAGAAACTTCTTAGAGACAAATGAAAATGAATGTACAACACACAAAATCTATGAGATGCAGTAAAGGTAACATTCAGTGCAAAATTTATAGCTGTAAATGCCTAATTTTAAAAAGAAGAAATAAGATGAATCAGTAACCTAACTTTACTCTTAAGAAATTGGAAAAACAGAGTAAGCCAAATCCAAAGCAACCAGAAGGAAGGAAGTATAAAAAGATCAATGCAGAGATAAATGAAATAAAGAGTAGAAAAACAATAGAGAATCAATGAAATCAGAAGCTGGTTTATGAAAGTTTCAATAAAATTGACAAACTTTTACCTAGACTGACAAAGCAAAAAGAAAAAAAAAGATGTAAATGTCTAAAATTAGAAATGAACTGGGATATTACGACTAACCCTACAATAGAATAATATAAACAATTGTACGCAGTCTGATAATTAAGTTCACTAACTCATCCTTGAAAAAGTGCTACACATCTCATTGCTGAATCACTATGGTCACCTTCAAAGGACTCCCTTTGGGAAGCTATGCACTGACACCAGCGTCTAGTTCACCCTTCAAAACAATCTTGGAACTCTTTTTCTGGAATGGCCATCAGCTATTGTCGTATTACCTTTGCTGTCCTGAATGCCATCAAAATGTCTTCCTTTAAATATTTCCTTTATCTTTGGGTAAATGAAAAAGTCATTGGGGGCCAGATCAGGTGAGTAGGGAGGGTGTTCCAATACAGTTATTTGTCTACTGACTAAAAAATTCCTTCACAGACAACTATACAATTAAGTTCATGAACTTGCCGCTGTGCCACTATGTACAGTCACCATTCTAGAAAGCATTCCAAAATTGCTTTGAATGGTGGACTAGATGCTGGTGTCGGTGCATAGCTTCCCAAGGGGAGTACTTCAAAGGTGACTGTAGTGATGTTCAGCAATGAGGTATGCAGCACATAGAACAATGAAGTTCTTGGATTTACTTGTTGGGCCTTGTATACCAACACGTTAGATAACCAAACACCTGCAGCCATTGAGTCAGGTCCAACTCATGGCAATCTTATAGGTCAGAGCAGAACTGCCCCATAGGGTTTCCAAAGAGGGCCTGGAGGACTTGAACTACCAACTTTTTGGTTAGCAGATGTAGCACTTAATCCACTATGCTACCAGGGTTTCCACGTATTGGATAATCTACATGAAATAGCCAAATTCCTAGAAGCACATCAACTTTCCACATTGACTTAAGAAAACATAGATCTCAAGGCAGAGCCAACATAGTGCTATAGACAGAAGCCCCACATCCTTTCACAGCAAAGACCTGAAAAACTAAGTAAAACAGACACAAATGTCAGTCCTGGAATCCTAAGCATCAAATGAAGAGATAAAGAATTCGACAATGGAATAATAATCTCTGTTTTCTGACAAATAGAAACAGAACAGCAAAAGAACCCCACACCAACAAGAAGGAAGGAAATAATAAAGATAAGAACAGAAATAAATGAAATAGAGAATAGAAAAACAATGGAAAGAATTCTCTGAAAGGATTAACAAAATTGACAAACCTCTGGTGAAGTGATAAAATAAAAAAAGAACAGGACGCAAGTAAGACAAATACAAAATTAAATGGAGGACACTATAACAGACCCAACTGAAATAAAAAAGGACCATAACAGAGTATTAGGAAGAACTGTACTACAACAAATTTTAAAACCTAGAGGAAATGGACAAATTTCTAGAAACACACAACCTACCCAACTAACACAAAATGATCTTAAAAATCTGAAGAGACCCATAACAGGAAAAGATTGAGGGAAAAAAAAGCTCCCAACATAAAAAAGCCCTGGCCCAGATGGCTTCACTGGAGAATTCTACCAACACTCAGAGAAAAGCTTATACCAGTACTACTCAAACTATTTCAAAATACAGAAAAGGAAATGATACTTCCAAATATATTGCATGAAGCCAGCATAACCCTCACACCAAAACAGGGCAAATATACCACACACAGGAAAAAAAAAAAATTACAGACCAATATCTCTCATGAATATATATGCAAAAATTCTAGCCAACAGAATTCAGCATCATACCAAAAAATAATACACTATGGAATTCATACCAGGCGTGCAAGGATGATTCAACATTAGAAAATCAATCAACATAATTCCTCACATAAATAAAAGAATCACATGCTCATCTCAACTGATGCAGAAAAGGGATTTGACAAAGTCCAACACCCATTCCTGATAAAGACTCTCAATACAGTAAGTATAGAAGTGAAATTTCTCAACATAATAAAGAGTATCTATACGAAAACAACAACCAACATCATTCTTGATGGAGTAAGGCTGAAAACATTTCCCTTGAGAACAGGAATGAAACAATGGTGCCCTTTATTATCACTCGTATTTAGCCTTGTGCTTGAGCTCCCAGCCAGAGCAATAAGGCAAGAAAAAGTAATAAAGGGTATCCAACTTAGTAATGAATAAGTAAAACTATCCCTCTTTGCAGATGATATGATACTATACCTAGAAAATCCAAAAGACATCACAAGAAAACTAACAGAAAGATTTGGCAGAGCAGCAGAATATACAAGTCGAGTTGTATTCCTATACAACATTAAAGAGAACAATCAGAAGGAAATCAGAAAAGCAATACCACATATAATAGTGCCTAAAAAAGAAATACTTAGGAATAAATCTAAGCAGATGTAAAAGACCTACACAAATGGGAAAACATGCTACCATCACAGTACACAACTACACTTATGGATGGGCAGACTCAACATTGTGAAAATGACAATTCTACCCAAAGCAATTTACAAATACAATGCAATCTTGATTCAAATACCAATAACGTTCTTTAAAGAAGTAGAAAAACTAATCGTTAACTTTATATAGAAAGGGAAGAAGCCAGGATAAGTAAAACACTATTGATGAAGAATGAAGTAGGAGTACTCATACTACCTCAGAACTTACTACATAGCTGTGGTAGTTAAAACAGCCTGGTACTGGTAGAACAACAGATACATTAACCAATGAAGCAGAATTGAGAACCCAGACATAAATTCACTCACCTGTGGTCACCTGATCTTCAATAAAGGCCAAAGTCCCTTGAATGGAGAAAAGATCATCTTTTTAACAAGTAGTGCTAGCAAAACTGGATGTCTATTTGTCACAAAATAGAACAGGTCCCATGCCTCACACCACATACAAAAGCTAATTGAAAGTGGATCAAAGACCTAAATATAAAGCCCAAAACTATAGAGACCATAGAAGAAAAAATAAGATGAACACTAAAGGTCCTAATACACACCATTGACAGGATACAAACTGTAATGAACAACACACAAACCCCAGCAGGTAAGCTAGATAACTGGGTTCTTCTAAAACTTAAATACTTAATGCTCAGTAAAAGACTTCACCAAAGGTGTGAAAAAGAGAACCTGCAGACTAGGAAAATAAAAGTTGGCTATTACAAATCCAACAAAGATCTAATCTCTAAAATTTACCAAAAGACAATAATGTAATTAAAAAATGGGCAAAAGAAATTAACAGATACTTCACTAAACAAGATAGTCAACTGGCTAACAGACACGCGAAGAAACATTTATGATCTCAAGCCATTAGAGAAATGCAAATCAGAACTACAATGAAATACCATCTCATCCCAGCATTACTGGCACAGATCACCAAAACAGGAAATAACAAATGTTGTAGAGGTTGTGGGGAGGCTGGAACTCTTAAGCACTACTGGTGGGAATGCAAAATTATGCAACTATTTTGGAAAATGATATTCTGTTTCCTTAGAAAGCTAGAAATAGAAAGACCGCGTGATCTAGCACTCCCCCACCTATGAATGCATCTTAGAGGAATAAGTTGGGCCCATGTAGACATATGCATATCTATGTTCACCGAAGCATTGTTCAGAATAGTAAAGAGGTAAAAACAACCTTGATGTCCATCAGTGGATGAACAGATAAACAAACTATGGTACATGTGCACAGTAGAGTACTACATAATGATAAAGAACAATGATGAATCTGCGAAGCATCTCAAAACATGGATAAATCTGGAGGGCACCATGCTGAGTGAAATACATCAATCACAGAAGGTCAAATATTGTATGAGACCACCACTGTAAGCATTCATGAAAAAGTTTACACACAAAAAGGAATAATCTTTGTTAGTTATGAGGGAGGGAATAGGTGAGTATGGGAAAAGCACTAAGTAGTAGGTAAGTGGTGACTTTGGTGAAGGGTAAGACAGTACGGAATACTGGAGAAGCCAGCACAACTTGGCCACGGCAAGGTCATGGGAGCTCCATAGACACACATAAACTCCCTGAAGGACCAAATTGTTGGGCTGAGGGCCATGGAGATCATGGTATCAGTGAACATGCAACTCAACTGGCACGATATAGTTTGTTAAAAAAAAATGTACATTCTACTTTGGTGAGTAACATCTGGCATCTTTTTTTAAGACGCCTATGAGGGGCCATCTAAGATACTCCACTGGTCTCACCCCTTCGAGAGCAAGGAAGAACAAAGAAAACTAAAGACACAAGGGAAAGATTAGTTCAAAGGACTAATGGACCACAACCACTGATGGCCAGACTGAGTCCAGGACAACTAGATGGTGCCTGGGTAACATTACTGACTGTTCTGGCAGGGATCACAATAGAGAGTCCCTGACAAAGCCGAGAAAAATGTAGAACAAAATTCTAGTTAACAAAAAAAGGCCAGACTTCCTAACCTGACAGAAACTGGAGAAACCCCAAGAGAATGGCTCCCTGACACACTTTTAGCTCAGAAATGAAGTCACTTCTGAGGTTCATCCTTCATCCAAAGATTGGACAGGCCTATAAAACAAAACAAGACTAAAGGAGCACACAAGTCCAGGGTCAATGACTAGAAGTCTGAAAGGGACAGGAAAATTGATGATAGGGAACCTGAGGTTGGGAAGGGAAAATATTGACAAGTTGTGGGACTGTTAACTGAGGTTATAAGATGTCTGACAGGTTCACATACTCATCCTAGAAAAAGTGCTACATACCTCATTGCTGAGTATCACAATGGTCACCTTCAAAGTACGCCCCTTGGGAAGCTAGACACCACTGTCAGCACTTAGTCCACCCTTCGAAGCAATTTTGGAACTCTTTTTCTGGAGTGGCCATCAGAGCTGTTGGCATATTACCCTTGATGTCCTGAATGTCATCCAGATGTCTTCCTTTCAATATTTCCTTTATCTTCAGGTAAAGAAAAAGTCATTGGGGGCCAGATCAGGTAAGTAGGGAGGGTGTTCCCATAGTTATTCATTTACTGGCTAAAAACTCCCTCACAAACAGTGCTGTGTGAACTGCATATTGCCATGCTGCACGAGCCATGAGTTTTTGGAGAAAAGTTCCGGTCATTTTCACCTACCTTTTCTACACAGTCTTTGCAGCACTTCTGAATAGTAAATTTGGTTAACTGTCCAGTAGGCACAAATTCATCATGAACAATCCCTCTGATATCAAAAAAGGTTAGCAACATTGTTTTGACTTTTGATTTAGACTGACAGAACATTTTTGGTCATGGAGAACTGGTTGACTTCCACTGTGTACTTTGACATTCTGTTTCAGGGTTGTATTGGCACACCCATGCTTCCTCACCAGCGATGACACAACTTAAAACATTATCTTGCCTCTTCAAAAGATCTTGGCAGACTTTAACTCTCCTTTGCTTTTGTTCATCAGTGAGCTCCTCTGGGACCATTTTTGCACACACCTTTCTCATGCAAGATTTTCAGTCAAGTTTTCCCTGTTTCTCTACCAATGTTGATTTGATCTGCTATGCTTCGCACAGTCAGCTGGCAATCTTGACACACAATGCAGCAAATTTTTGGAATGTTTTCATCAGTTCTACTGGTTACTGGCCACCTTGACCTCTCTTCATCAGTGACACTTTCCCTCCTCTCAGAAAAATGTTTAATGCATTTGTGCGTTGCCATTGTCTTCATGGAATTATCCCCATAAACTTGTACTAACATGTCCCTGATTTCATTTCCACCCTTGCCAAGTTTAGCAAGAAACTTAATGTTTGTTTGTTGCTCTAATTCAAGCTCCGGCATTCTCACAATGGCACACAAACACACGCAACAACAATAACAAATGCCGCTCAGCAAGACACAGCTACATGTCAACATGAACACAACTGTGAGATACTGATATGACAAGGTTATGAAAGTGTTTTAGTCAGCTAGTGCTGCTTTAACAGAGACACCACAGTGGATAGCTTTAAAAAGAGAAATTTTATTTGTCCCAGTCCAGTAAGCTAAAAATCCAAATTCATGGTGCCAGCTCCAGGGAAAGGCTTTCTCTGCTGGCACTGGAGGAAGGTCCTTGTCATTAATCTTCCCCTGGACTGGAAACTTCTGAAGCACAGGGACCCTGGGCTTTCCAAAGGACGTGCTCAACTCCTGGCACTGCTTTCTTCCTTGATGGTATAAGGTTCCCAAATCACAGCTTGCCTTTCTTTCTTTTATATTCCAAGAGGCTTCCCCAAACCACAGTACAATCACACACATTATATCCTGTCACGCCAACTCAACTGCAGCCCATCCACGCCCATCAACACCACAGAGGCAGGATTTACAACAGGAAGGACCTCATACAAAGCCAGGAATCACAGCCTAGCCAAACTGCTACACAGATTTTTCAGGGGAACACTATTTAATCCATGACAGAAACCTTACTGAATTGTTTGTACAGTGCCGCCAATGTAAGTGTACGGTGGCAAGTTCACAGACATAATTGTAAGACCTCCTAAAACAATATGTGTTTAATGAGATGCTAGTTTGTTCTCTAAACTTCACGCAAAGTACAATAAAGAAAAATAAAGATCTCAACATACCCTAGCAAATGAAAAAATTGAATCAGTAATCAAAAACCTCCGAATAAAGAAAAATCAGTATCAGATGATTTCACTGGTGAATTCTTCTAAACACTTAAAGAAGAATTAACACCAAATACTTCTCAAGTTCTTTCTAAATAAAGAGGAGGGAAAACTTCCTAAATTATTCTATAAGGCAGGCAGTATGCTGGTATGAAAGCCAGATAAAGATACCATAAGAAAAGAATACTACAGACCAATATCTCTTATGAATATAGATGTAATTTTTTTTCAACAAAACATGAATATAATGGATTTGATTGTATTCCCCCCAAAATATGTGTGGCAGTGTGGCTAGACCATGATTCCTCATACTGCATTGTACCTTTAGACAGTCTCTTGAGATACAAAACAGAGAAACTAGCATAGAGATTTGGGGACCTCATACCACCGAGTAGCAGTGCCAGGAACAGAGTACGTCCTTTGGAAGGGACCTCTGGTCCCTGCACCTCAGAAGCTTCCCGTTCACAGGAAGATTAATGACGAGGATCTTGCTTCAGACCCAACAAAGACTTCCCATAGAACCGATGCCCTGAATTTGGACTTTCAGCCTACTTTACTGTAAAAAATAATTTTATCTTTGTTAAAGCCATCTACTTGCGATATTTCTATTACAGCAGCACTAGATGACTAAGTCAACTAGTAAACTGAATCCAACAGCATATTTAAAGGATTGCACACCATGACCAAGTAGGATTTATAACTGGAATATAACAGTGGTTTAATGTAAGAAAATCAATCACTGTAATAAACCACCTTTAATAAAACAAAGGAAAAGAACTACATGATCATCTCACCTGATGTAGAAAAGGCATTTGATAAAAATCAACAAAAACATTCAGTATAAAAACACTCAGCAAAATAAGAATAAAAGGAAAGTTTCTTATTATAATAAGGGAATATATGCAAAACACACAGCTAACATCGTAGCCAGTGGGGAAAGACTGAAAGCTTTCTCTCTGACCTCAGAAACAAGGTAAGGAGGGCTGCTTTCAATAGTGCTATCCAACATCAGAAACCTTGGTAGCGTAGTGGGTAAGTGTTACATCTGCTAACCAAAAGGTCAGCAGTTCAAGTCCACGAGGCACTCCTTGGAAATGCTGTGGAGCAGTTCTACCGTAACCTATAGAGTTGCTATGAGTTGGGCTGGACTTGACAGTAGTGGGTTGGGTTTTTATTCAGTATTGTACTGTAAGTTCCAGCCAGATCGATTATACAAGAAAAAGAAATAACAGGCACCTAAAATGGAAAGGAAAAGGTAAAACTATGTTCACAGATGACATGATGTTTTATATAGGAAATCCCAAAGAATACATAAGAAAACATAGAGTTCAGAAAAGTGAGTACAAGATGAAGAGAGTACAAGAGTACAAGATGAATACACAAAAACCAATTATGTTTCCATACTCCAGTGATCAACAACCTGAAAAAGAAATTAAGAATCAATTTATAATAATATTTGAATGAATAAAACATTAAGGAATACATTTAATCAAGGAGATGAGATGGTAATACATCATAAACTATAAAATATTGTTGAAAGAAATTTAAAAAGACCTAAGCAATAAGAAAAATGTCCTTTGGTCATGAATTGTAAGACTTAATACTATTAAGATGTTAATACTACCAAAGACAATCTACAAATTCAATGTAACGCCTATGAAAATTTCAACAGCCTTTTTTGCATGAGTGAAAAAGCCAATCCTCAAATTCATATGTAATTGTAAGATGACCAAAACAACCAAAGCCATTTGAAAAAAGAATAAAGTAGGAAGATTCTCACTTTCTGATTTCAGAACTTTCTATAATGTTATGTAAATCAAAACAATGTTTTACTGGTTTAAGTATAAACTGGCAAACCAAAGGAATAGAATTGAGAGTGCCGATAGGGTAAACCTATATATTTATAAACCCAAACCCAAAACCACTTCACTGAGTCAATCATGACTCATGGGGACCCAATAGGACAGAGTAGAAGTGCTCTGTAGAGTTTCCAAGGAGTGCCTGGCATATTCAAATTGCCAAATTTTTGGTTAGCAGATGTAGCACTTAACCACTAGGCCACCAGGGTTTCCATTTCTCTCTCTCTCTCTCTCTCCACATACAGATATATATAACATACACATATCTGTAGATACATAAAATGTTGATTCAGACTATAGGGTGACTGTGAATTGGAATCAACTTGGCAGCAATGGGTTTGGGTTTTTTTTTTCCCCCTACATCTACTACATTTAATCTTTGACAAGGGTGCTCAGTCCATTTAAGGCAGAAAGGACACTTTCTTCAACAACTAGTGCTGGGAAAATTGGATCTCTACCCACAAAAGAATAAAGTTGGACCCACATCTCACACCATGTATGAAAATGTCCTCAAAATAAATTAAGAACCTAAATATAAACTCTTAGAAGAAAACATAAAGATAAATCTTCAGGACCTTGTTTTCGGCAGTATATTCTTGGGTATGTCACTAAAAGCTTGGTCAAGAAAAGTAAAAATGGATACACTGGACTTCATTAAAATAAAAAACTTTTGTGGATTAAAAGATAGTATCAATAAAGCGAAAAGACAACCTACAGAGTGGGAAAAAATATTTGGAAACTATTAAATCTGATTAGAGCCTAAGGTCTGGAACATATAAAAACTGCAACTCAGTATAAACAACTCAATGCAAAAATGGGCAAAGGCCTTGAAAAGACATTTCTCCAGAGAAAACACACAAATGGTTAGCATGCATATGAAAATATACTTCACATCATTCATCACAGGAAAACACAAATCACAACCACAGTAAGACACCATTCCACATCTATTAGGATGGCTATTATTAAAACAATCAAACAAATGGAAAATAACAAGTGTTAGTCGGGATGTGAGATATTGGAACCTTCCTCTATTGCTAATAAGAAGGCAAAATGATGCAGATGCTGTGGAAAACAGTTTCGCAGTTCCTAAAAAAGTTATACAGAATTCCCATAAGGCTCAGCAATTTCACTCCTAAGAAAACACCCAAAATGATTCAAGTACGGACCCAAAGTGATAACTGTGAACCAAGGTCCACTGCAGCATCTTCACAGTAGCCAAAAGCTGGAAACAACCCCAGTGTCCATCAACAGATGAATGAGTAAACAAACTGTAGTACATACATAGACTATTAGTCAGCCATAAAGAGAAATAAAGTTCTAGTACATGCAACCACATGAATGAAGCTTGAAAATATTATTATGAGTAAAATAAGTTAGGAAAAAAAGGACAAATATTGTATGATCCCACTTACATAAAATAGACAAAGAAGTAGAGACAAAAATAGATAAATGGTTACCAGAGGCTGGATATTTCTCACGTTGAAAAAATTGAAGAAAAAATCCTAGCCTTGAGTTGTCATACTGAAGGATTCTATGGGGAAAATATTAAATGACTTGGAAAGCATCAAAATAAGATGGAAGGGATACACAGAGTCACTGTACCAAAAATAACTGGTTGATATTTATCAGGGGGAATTGAAGCAGGTAGTCAAGACTAATTCTCTACCTGTTTTCCTTAAAATTCCTGGTTTCCTAACATTACCTGCCTCAGGCAGGATATCACATATTAATTTACAGGAGCCACTGAGATAAAACCTTTGCAGACTTCTTCTTAGAACTGTCAAACAAGTGGAGGCACCAGTTTGACAAACTCCTGCTCAGGTGACAATCCAGAGCCTCTGGACCCCGGTTCTTGAGGTCTGGACCCCTGAGGCCTGCCCATCCCAAATGCCCACACTATTTCTCTCCTCACACTTGCCTCTACAATGCCACACAGCCTCTCCCTTTAAAAACCCTGACCTTGCCTGACAAATTAGGGCAGGCTCTGGGGATGAGAATGCCCTCTGTCTCTTTGTAATGTTGGCTTGCAAATAAAAACCTTTGATTATTTTACCCCAACCTCTTGTCTCAGATATTGGCTTCATAGCAGGTACCTGGAGTTTTGTCTGGCAATAACAGTATATTGACAGGGAAATGCCAGAAATTCAAGCCAGGGAAATCATTGCTGATGTCATATGAATCCTGGCTGAAAGCAGAGAATACCAGAATGATGCTTATCTTTGTTTTACTGCCTATCCAAAGGCATTTGACTGTGGATCATAACAAATTACGGGTACATTGTAAAGAATAAGAATTCCAAGACTTAGCTCTGCTCAGGAGGAACCCGTACATAGAACAAGATTCAGCTATTTGAACAGAACAAAGGGATATTACATGGCTTAAATTCAGGTAAGGTGTGTGTCTGGGTTGTATCCTTTCACCGTATTTATTCAGTCTGTAAACTGAGCAAATAGTCTGAGAAGCTGGCATCAGGAAAGGAAGAAAACTTATTAGCAATCTGTATTATGCAGATGGCACAACACTGCTGGCTGAAAGTAAACAGAACTTGAAACACCAATGAAGGTCAATGACCAAAGACTTCCATATGGATTACACTTCAACTTAAAGCAAAAATCCTTGCGATTGCAGCTGGACCAATAACCAACATCATTTTCCTTAGATCCGCAAATATCCAGCAGAAGTCAAGGAATCAAACAAAGCATTGTACTGGGCAAATGTCCTGCAAAATATCTTTTTGAAGTGTTTAAAAGATGTCACCTTGAAGTGGCGTCACCTTGTGCTTGACCCAAGCCACAATATTTTCAATTCCTTTGTATACATGCAATGAACAAGGAAGATCAAAGAACTGAGCCACTTAAATTAAGATGTTGATGAAGAATACTGAATATGCATACTGAATATGTTTAATCTATCATTAAATCCCTGAGGTCCTCTATTGCTGAATAAACAGGTTGTTTGCATTTTTTCCGTGATACAAACATCCTGACCCATGTATCTCTGCATCTGTTTCTGTCTGCCACAAGTATGATCAAATGTCTTGGAAGCGCAGTCAGAATGCTGCTTAAAAATCAAGGACCACACTACCTACTTTGGACATATTATCAGAAGCGATCAGTCCCTGAAGAAGGATGTCATGCTTGATAAAGCAGAATCAAAAAACCCAAAACCAATCCCATTTCCATCAAATTGATTTGACTCATTGTGACCCTGTAGGACATAGTAGAATTGTTCCATATGGTTTCCAAGGAGCACCTGGTGGATTTGATCTACCAACCTTTTCGTTAGCAGCTATAGCTTTTAACCATTATGCCACTAGGGTTGGTCAGCGACAAAAAGGAAGATCTTCAATGAAATGGACTGACACAACGGCTGTAACAATGGGCTCAAGCCTAACTATTGTGAGGATACACAGGACCAGGCAGTGTTTCGTTCATTTGCACGTGGAGTTGCTGTAAGTCACAGCTGACTGGATGGCCCCTAAAAATGACAACTGTTATTTTAGTGACATTTTGGCAAGAACAATATGTTTAATCTATCATTAAATCCCTGAGGTCCTCTATTGCTGAATAAACAGGTTGTTTGCATTTTTTCCGTGATACAAACATCCTGACCCATGTATCTCTGCATCTGTTTCTGTCTGCCACAGTAGTGTGCCATTTACACTCTTACTAACAGTGTCTGAGAGTGTTCAGTACTCCTACCTTTGCGCAAATCTGGTTTTGTCAGTCATTCATTTATTTATTAAAAATCGTATGTATTGCCAAGCCAAGTGCCGTCGAGCTTACCTTTTATGTATCGTTGTATGGAAGGTGCCATAACTACAGTCATGAACAAGACGGCACTTATTTTCAACAGAGGAAGTCAAGAAACTAGTAATAATAAAGATAGAATTACAGTTTCTCAAAAGTACTGTAAAGGAAGTCAACTGTATCATACAAGTAGAGTGGAACCTGCAGGTACCTAATTTCAATAAGGTGGTCAGGAAAGCCCTCTATGAAAGAGAGCATTTAAATTATGCAATCAAAATATTGTGAGCTTGCTTTTCTAGAAGAGAAAATATAAAATCAGAAATGCGAAATTACACCTTAAGCTAAAACAAGCTTTGATTAAATGAAAGAAACATTCTCAACTTGCTGGTTTTCTTGACCTCTTATTTATTCAGTGCAATGCTGCAAAGTGCTCCTGATCTTGAAACTGCTTTTTCAAATTCCTTGTGAAACTTGAAGCTGGACCTGCCATGCCAGGCAGAAGTTTGAAACTGAGATGACACTATGTTTTGTTCGTGTGGTGTTCGTTTTGTTTGACTGTTGCAATATCAAAGACGCCAAGAGGTAAAGGTTTGCTCAGATACATGGAGCCCATCTTTTCCCACTTCAAAGTATAGCAACCAAGCCCTCGAACTATTGCACTAAAGTAATCTTTATGCCTTCAACCAAAATATACCTCCTGAAGCCTTTTTAAAATCCAACAATAGTTTAGCTTAACTATTAAAAAATTTCTGGTTTGAGCATTGTGCTCTTTTAAGGGGGATGAAATTGGCAAAAGATTAGACAGGAACATTTTACGGGGCAGTGAATTTCTGTTAATGGGAGAGGAACAACTCAGAAAAGGAGGATCAGAATGATGGTACAACTCAAAGAATGTCATCAGTGTCACTGAATTATATATGTAGAAACTGTTAAACTGGTGTTATGTTTCGCTGTGTATATTCTCGATAACAATCCAATGAATAAAATAAAACCATACTATAAGCTAAAAAAATGAAAAGAGAAAAAAAACTACAGTGACTCCTTCTCCTAGTTTTCCAGGGACTATCTGGTTTTAAAATTCCAAGTCTGGCATCCTAGAAAATCCCTCAAAAATGGGAAAACAAGTGTGATTGGTTTATGCTATTTCAAATATACTATTTCTGCAAACTTAAGTGTTCTAATTGCCACACACCTCATTGCTGAATATCACTATGGTCACCTTCAAAGTATTTCCCTTGAGAAGTTATGCACTCATGCCAGAGCCTAGTCCACTCTTCAAAGCAATGTTGGAAAACTCTTTCTGGAATGGCCATTGTGCATGGTGGCACAGTCACAAGTTTGTGAACTTAATTGTCTAGTTGTCTGTAAGAGAGTTTTTAGCTAGTAAACAAATAACTTATCTGGCCCCCAATGACTATTTTCCTTACCCAAAGATAAAGGAAATATTGAAAGGAAGATATTTGGATGACGTTCAGGACATCAAGGGTAACACGACGACAGCTTGATGGCCGTTCCAGAAAGAGAGTTCCAGAACTCTCTGAAGGGTGGACTAGGTCCACGGGAAGTAAAGTAACAGTAGTGACATCCAGCAGGAAGGTATGCAGCACTTTCTTGAGGGCGAGTTCGCAAACTTAATTGGCAGTCTTTGTAAATCCTAATCCCTATGCCCAGATCAGGAGACTTTGGATGGGTGCAAACACACTTGGTTACTAACCAAAAGGTTGCAAGTTTGAGTTCACCTAGAGGTGCCTCAAGTTAAAGCTCTGGTAATCTACTTCCAAAACATCCAGCCTTTGGAAAGTCTAGAGTTCAGTTTTATTCTGACACACATGAGGTTGCCGTGAGTGGGAATCAACTTCACGACAACTGCTTTTTTGGTATGCTTCAGCTGACTTCAAGTTTTGTGAATCATACATTGGAAAATTGAATATATTTAGAAAACTATGGCTGTTAACTGACTTATTTATAAAAATGAACTGTAGTGAACTCTGTATTTTCTTTTCCCTTTCCTTGGTCCCCTGACTTCATATCTTTTTTCCCCAACTCTATAAAAATAAACTGTGATTTCAGATGTTTGAGAAGCAGCCTGTTTTGCCTGTATCTCCTCTGCAATAGTTGGAAAAAAAAAAACCACAAAATTCTGCTTTATTCAGACCTTTGGGTAGTTTCCAAGACTGAAATTGTTAAGATGTAGAGGATGAGATGAGGTCAGCCAGGGACTGCTGTGTGGGTCCACTGGGGAGGGAGCTATAGGGCCCTTGTGCAGACCTGGAGCAGAAGGTCTGGGTGGAAACAGCTGCCAGGGCTTAGAGGGGAGGAAAACTAAACCACACCCATTGCTGTTGAGTAGATTCTGACTCATAGTGACCCTATAGACAGAGCAGAACTGCTCCATAGAGTTTCCAAGGAGCACCTGAGGGGTTTGAACTGCAAACCTTCTGGTTAGCAGCCGTAGCACTTAACCACTATACCACCAGAGTTTCCAGAGGGGAATAAGAGCCTGGCAAAGCCCTGGTGCTAAAAAGTGCTCCACACATCCCACATTTCACTCTCTCAGCTAAATTGGGTAGCTTAAGGCTTTAAACTTACTTATCAGACAGATATTAGAGACTACATTAGGTAGCTTTTGAGATGGTACCCAAGGGTATCACTTCCTTGAGTAACCTCCTTAAGTGTAACTTGCTTTTAACCCTCCAAGGAGATGGAATGTTACTCCTGTGATTAAACTATGTAAGACTGTGACTTACATTTGCTAGCTGACTCTCAGAAACAAACAGTTATGTTGGGGAGTACCACATGGCAGGGAACTGTGGGTGGCCCCTAGGACCCAAGACTGCTTGTGGCTGACAGTTAGCAAAAATGGAGGCCTTCAATCTTACAACCAAAAGGAACTGAATTCAGAGGGAGCCTCAGATGAGACAGCAGCTCCTATCAACTCTCTGTGTGCCACCTGCTGAGGCCTTAAGCAGAGGACTGAGCTCAGCCACGCTTGGACTCCTGACTCGCAGAAATGGGAACATCATAATTGTGTGTTGTTTTCAGGCATAGAGTTTATGCTACTACCATTATGCAGCAAATGATAATACTATTGAGTCTTATAATTTGTCACAAATGGATTAAAAGTTAGAAATAGGGAGTTTATTATTAATTTCTACCATTTATATATGGAAAAGTTTGCTAGTTACTGACACGCTTACACCTTCAAAAGAGATCTGTTTTGTAATGCTGGGCATACCTGTGGTAATTGGTGGTTTAATTTTATTGTGATTAAGTGAAAGTTTGCAGTCCAAGTCAATTTTCCATATAAAATCCTAAGCACCTGCCTCTCTGGACTCTATCAGCTCTCCTTGCCCTGTGATAGCACACTCTTCATTTGTACTCTTTACTTTCAGTATTCCCTCAAACCAACACTTGTCCCCTCCTCTCCACCCTCTTCTTTCCCTTCTAAAAAGAAACCAGTAGGACAGCCTTGCATATATATTAAATCATAGGCTACACACACCACACGCATCCCTCTGTGTCCCCAAGTCCAGCCCATTCTTTGTCTGAAGTGCTGACAACTGCTTCAGTTGACTTCAAGTTTTCTGAGACATGTACTTGAAAACTGAATGTATTCATAAAATACAGTCGTAAATTCATTTACTACGTAAATAAACCGGTAATGAACTCTATTATTTTTCCCTTTCCTCTGTCCCCTGACTTTTGGTCCTTTGTATCCAAAATGCAATTTTAGGAACCCTGAAGGTAATTTGAAGAGCCCTCATAGTGCGCTGATTAAGGCACTTGGCTGCCAACAGAACGGTCAGCTGTTTGAAGCCACCAGACACTCTGCAGAAGAAAGATGTGGCAATCTGTTTCTGTAAAGATTGCAGCCTTAGAAACTCTGTGGGGCAGTTCTACTCTGGGCTATAGGGTCATTATGAGTTGGAGTAAGTTGGTAGCTTACACCAAGGTTTTTGTTTTCTGAGCTGAGCAGAAGCCTCAAATGCCAACAGAAGAGGAAAGGGAAGATGACGGAGATAACAAGCCATCTGGCCTAGGAAACCCCTGGATTTGTGGTTTGGACTCCATGAGCAGAGGGCTTTGTGACAGAAGCAGAAAGATTTGCTTTCTTCAGAAACTGTCAGATCATGAGTTGAAGCAATGTTATTAGACTCATGTCAGATCATGGAGGGCTGCAGGGGCTGTGGGGTCAGCTGTGGGATCAGCTCTGCCATTCTGCAGGGAACCTAGTACTGCTCTGGCCCTGAAGGACTGGCTGATGGTCTTTAGGATTACTGCAGAGGAGCTGTCAGTGTAGATCTGGTGTCCTCACAGTGGACATCACCAGCTAAGGCCTTAGAGAGACGCCCCCCCCCCCCCGCCCCCAGAATGCTTTTTGAGCAGGTTAAGGTAACTCCCAAGAGGGGAAAGCTGGGTAAATCATTTTAGTGATTCTACTTCGCAGATGAGACAATTAGCAGTATAAGTCACTCTTTGTGGACTGTCCTGCCTGAGTTCTTTAGAAAAGACAGCCAGAGGCAAGAATGATTAGCACCTATGCTTCATGTGGGTGGTTTGGCCTCAAGACTGAAGAGAATGAAGGCAGGGGAGCATGAGACATAATGCACTGGCTGCTGCGTCGCAGGTTGCCAAAGCTGGAGCTGACTGCTTGGCCAGTGTACCCACTGAGCCACACAGGGCATATCCTGACAGGTACACAGAGAAACCAGGCCTTAGAATGTTCACGGGAGAGAGGGAATCAATACACCTGGCTCCTTCCTGCTTGTTCCCATTGACAGACATTTGCCTTGATCACAAACTGTCCCTGTACATTAGCTGGGGAGCGTCATAAGGTAGCTCTCACTTCCTGTGGGGGAGGCAGAAGAAGCCACAGCTGAGTCCTAGGAAGTGCAACTCCTTGGCCTGGCTTCACAGCAGCAGCCAAGGGAAGGGCATTGTCCTCCATGGCGAGTGGCAGTGGGGCTGACCAAAGCTAAAAAAATCAAACCCAGTGCCATCCAGTCGATTCCAACTCATGGCAACCCCATATTCAGAGTAGAACTGCCTCATAGAGCTTCCAAGGGGCACTTGTTGGATTTGAACTGCTGACCATTTGGTTAGCATTCGACCACTACACCGCCAGGTTGTCCACTGAGGCTGACAGAATTGGTGAAATCATGGGTGCCTCTTGGACCCGGTAGGCCATGGTGACAGTTGAGGTAGACAAGAGGCAGAAGATACGGAGGATGGTGGCACTATGAGACTCTAAGAGGCATCTGAGACGTGTCCCGATGCAAGTTCTCCCGGAAAGATTTGGTGAAGGAGGAAGGCAGAAACTTGTGGGGGAAAGCACATAAAGGATAACAGCAGAGCATTTGAGATACGATTGTGCATTTGATACCATTTGTGCCCTTGAGCCAGAAAGGTCTGGGGATGTTCTGATTTCAGGTAAATGACTGTGATAAAAGGCAGGTGTGGTCCAAGTTCCAAGAAAGAAGAGGCTCCTGCTTGTTGGCATGCAGCTTCCTGAGAGGAGGCTGGGTAAGCTTGTGACGTTTTTTCCTAGGCAGTAGGAGGCCTGTCAACAGTTTTAACTTGGCAGTAGGGGACTGTTGTTGTTGCCAATTGCTGTAGAATTAGCCCGACTCGTGGCTACTCTATGCATTACAAAACCCTGCTCCACGGGGTTTTCTTGGCTGTAATCTTTACAGAAGCAGACAGCCAGGCCTTTCTTCCGTGGTGCTGCTGAGCCGGTTCCAACCACCACCAACCTTAGGTTAGCAACCAGTTGCAAGCCACTGTGCCACCCTAAACCCTGATGGCGTAGCCTTTCAAGTTGGCAGTTCGAGTCTGGCAGACACTCCTCGGAAACTCTATGGGGCAGTACTACTCTGTCCTGTAGGGTCACTATGCGTCGGAATTGACCGGCATTGAGTTTCAGCTTGGTTTTGTGCCACCCCGGTTTCTAACGGGGATTAGAGCTCAAGAAAGTTTCCAGTTCTCATAAATGTGATATTGTACAGTTGAACCCAGACAAGGAGGGAGGGGATCAAGTTGCGTTTCTTTAACTTGGGTCTCTGAGTCGCCTATGAATCTCTGAAATGGCAACTTTTTCGTAATCGTCTCCATACCAGTCACTAGCTTGGTAAGGATTCTGGACTCTAACGGGTTAAGATTCATTGACATACAAGGAACTTGAGCGGTAGCCGCAGAACCTGGAGGCATGGAACTCCATTTGAGGCTCAGCAGGCAGAAGCAAAGGCAGCCAGAAAATCTTGTAAGTCAGGTGGCAATTCAAGCCGTAGTGACTTCATCTAGTGGAGATTTGCATCAGAAGGGTCAAATCACAGGTAGATCCCTGGATAGACTCCTGCTTCGGGACTCAGCACTCCCCCTAAGGCGGGTAAAGGTACTGCTGTCTGCACAAGACTCCGTGTTTTTTAGGCAACTGCGCAGGCGCCGGGGCCTCAGGGAAGCGCGTGCTTCCGCCATGCTCCGCCCCTCCCCGCCCCGGCGCGAGGGAAGACGGGAAAGTCAAGATGGTCGTGTCCATTTGAATAGCTGCGTGAGCTTCTGGCTAGCGGGTCGGCTACCGTTAGCTGTCGCGCTTGCCACTGCAGTCCCTTTTGCCTCCAGAATAGGGGAGAGAGAGGGATGACAGTCAACGGCGGCTGAGGAGTCACCCTGACCGACCCCGCCTCTGTTATCGGGCCCCTTCGGCCCCCCGCGCCTCCGGGGAGCAGCCGGGGCTCGCCGCGCCTGACGCGTCCCGAGTCACACAGGTGCGGGCGCGGGTCTGCAGAACCCGGTGTTCCATCTCCCGATGCCGGCCGGTGCTTGGTGACCCAGAGGGCTGGGAGAACGGAGATGGGCCTTGAGCAGCCCTGATGTGCTTTCTGGGGTGCGGCTTCCTCTCTGCTCCTCGCCAAGCCAGTTTCTAGATGAACCCCAAACACCCCGCCGGGCGGATTCTCTGGGCTCTTAGCTGATTGCCTTCGTCGCCAACCAAGGAGGCCGTGAAAGCTTTGTCTTTTTGCTGACACTTAACTCTGGGTCCCTTGTGTGTACACATCGTTCAGTCTTGCATTAGGTTTTAGGGAGACAAGTTTGTCATAAAATCGTTTTAGGCCAGCCCTCTCCTCCCTCTTCCGGGTGATCTTTTAAGGTTGTGTAAGAAATATTTTGATTTATGGCATATTAATTTGCTATAATATTTTTATGTATAGCTTTTGGTGTTGCTGCTAAGTCAACACATTTATACAAGTTTGGAGTATTGTAAAAGTACTGAATTTGTTGCCTTAATCTCAGAATGAAAGTTCTGTCCTGGAAAAGTTCTAGAGTTTTCCAGACAGACACTAAGAGGATAGTATCACAAAATTATACCATTAAACTTGGGTAAAGTTGCAAGTTCTTTTATATTGATTATCCTCTTGAGCATTCTATAGGAAGACCAGCTGAATTTTGTTATTTTCTTAATCAGTTTTATAAGCCATTATTTTAATTATATCTAAAGTATTAGTGATTTCTAGCAGTAGAGAAAAAACAAACTGGTGTTTTGTGCTGTATAGTTATCTCAAGACTGCCTTTTAATTCACACTGAAATAACCTCCCTCCTCTAAAGGAACTCTCAAGAACTGCATAAGCTTTGAGGTGTTTGTACAACACAGAAAACAAAGCACTGATGCCAGAAAGAACTGAGATGAGAAATCTAAATCAAAACTATTTAAATCTTCTTACTTGTGAACACTATTTAAAACAAACTTTGTAGAAGTTGTCCCTAGTGCTAACATTGAGCGTGTCAATTTCTATATTCAAGGATTTCAGCTTGAGTGTGATGCCATCCTGTTGGAGACAGAACCAACGTGCACCTTTATATCGTATCATACAATGTCAGAATTTGACCAGCGGTCAGTTACTGTATGTAGGAATGTTTGGGAGACAAAGGGGCATGTCTTAAATCCCAGTTCCTCCAAATCTACTGCTAATAAATCAGAAGAACTACTAATTATGCTAATTAAAACTAGGACTCTACAATCTGCTGTAAGTCAGGTACCATCCATCTTTCACGGCCAGAGTTATATGCCTGGGTTTGGACTAGTAACTGGACTTGAGTGTAATGATGTATTTAGGTGGAATTGAGATGTCACAACTACTGATGACATTTTGGTAGCTTATTGGATCTTTTTTGGGTTGGTTAACTGAAAGCAGTAGTTCAGCCTCTGATGAGTTAGAGTAGTATGTTGTTTGGTTTATCTCATTGTAAATGCTGTTAATCTTTTTGTTGTGCTTAGTGAATGAAATTCCAGCAGCTGAACAGATAGGACCTTAAATGTTGAGAAGCTATACAGTCATGGGACTGTAAAAGTACAGCTTGTCTCAGTACTTCATATGTATAGAAACATTATGGATAGTTGTGGGACATAGGTGCTCATCTCAATGTATGGTTTTCCTACAGTAGTAACTACGTGTTTTTGGTTAGTAAGTGACTGAAATGTTGCAACAACTGCATCTGCCTGTGAGAGTCAGATCTGGAATGCCCTTTGATGTTATGTTTACATATATACCTGTAACACAATAGGATTATTTGATGCAGATCTAAGGCTTGTTGGCTATAAGTTTGTATGGTATTTTTTAGTCTGATTTTGACTCTAGAATCTCACAAGAATGTGTTTGAATTCTTACAGAAATAATGTGGATATTTGGAACCCATGTCGAACTTCTATGAAGAAAGGGCAACGATGATTGCAGCAAGGGATTTGCAGGAATTTGTTCCTTTTGGTCGAGACCACTGCAAGCACCATCCTAATGCTTTGAACCTTCAGCTTCGCCAGTTGCAGCCAGCATCTGAGCTGTGGTCTTCTGATGGTGCTGCCGGCTTGGTGGGATCCCTTCAAGAGGTCACACTTCACGAGAAACAGAAGGTTTCGTTATGCTTACCATCATACTTTCATAGAGTGATGTAATCTAACATAATTTAAGACTTCCCTTAAATTGCAACTGACAAATGAGTATGATGATACTTTTAGGGTAGAGGTTAAAATTTGGCCATTTCCACCAAGGCCAAAATAATGGCTCTTGTATCAGTGTCATGGCTACTTATTTTGACATATGTAAGTCAGTGTAATTTTATGATGAGAATCAAGGTCATCACTGCGATTGTGCTCCATTTGAAATCTTCTTAGTTTGTACTGACTGGATTTCATGTTACTTGGGGATTAGATGGGAGAAATTAGAAATGGTCCATTATGCAAAAATCTTGCATGTTTTTAGAGGAAAGAAGAAACACCACATAAGTAGGTGGAGCAGTAGTTCTTAAGTTGGAAAATGGGATATAAGGGTGTTAGAAAATCATAACCCCCACTGCCTTACTCCATAAAATCTCAGAGAAGAATTCTGTATGTAAAGCTCACTGTCTTCCTGTTAGACAAGGAAAAGTATATCAGTGTTATGAAGCAGATAAATTGGCATCATACATGAACTATCCCTATGATTCACATCCACACCTCACTGCCTCTTTATCACCCTCTGTATGCTTAATGTGTCATTTTAGTCTCCCAGACAAAGATTTCATTTTTGAATCTATAGATAAGACGTAATTTGGGGTTTTTTAAATAATTTTGGTAGAGTAACATAGAGGTATAAAACATGTAATGTTGAGAATTCATTAGTAAATCCCTGTTCGTGAAATTTCATGGGTGTGTGTGTGTGTGTGCACTCACACATACACACGTGCACACAGACACTCATACACACTCACATTTAGTTATCAGTGACATCAGACCTTCTAAGTGTCTGGCCTGGCTTGAATCTTATAGGTAAAAGGACAGTAGAAGACGTATAATCTGGGCGATTGTTGATTTAATTAATAAATCTTGCTCCAGACTATTGAAAAAGTATACATGTATTAATTTTTAAGGAAAGCTGGCAGTTAAGAAAAGGCGTAAGTGAAATTGGAGAAGAAGTGGACTACGATGAGGAACTCTACGTGGCCGGAAACATGGTGATCTGGAGCAAAGGAAGTAAAAGCCAGGCTCTGGCTGTTTACAAAGCGTTTACAGTTGACAGTCCTGTTCAGCAGGTGAGTTGATTTAAATTTTAGGATTTGATTACTTAACACTTAAAAAAAATTAGGTTTTAATAGAAAGATAAAAATGTAGCATAATGATTCCATCAGCCGAGAAGCTGAGGGTACATTTTAACATGTAGTGAAGACTAAGATAGGAAAATAATTAATTTTATTTTGTATTTTGCTACTTTTTATGCTACCCTTTGTCAGTTTTATGATATTCTTTAAGCAGTCTGCTCTAGAGTAATTGAATTTGTTACTGTCAAAAAGATATATATAATATAATATGTTATATATAGTATATAGTATATATATGAGTACAAAAATATTTTAACATGATTATTGATTGCAAAATATTGAATAAATAAAAACGGTGCATTTTTACTCATACTCAGATGAAACAAAAGAAGGAAAAAACTGTGATTGTAGTTGAGTGTTGCACTTAACTATTCTGAAAATTAGTAATTAAAGGAAAGAATTAAGCGTTTGCCCTGACTTTTCAGGAAGATGTAATTCACCTTTAGTTGATGAAGAAAAACCCTCAGGTATAAATGTAGAAATAAATGTAGAAATAATAAATAAATAAATCAGAAATAAATGTAGAAACATGGTAGAATGAGAAAATCAATTTTTTAATCTCCAGTATAATAATTGCTTCAGGCAAAAACTGTAAATGGATAGTAGCAGTTTTGGATGAAGGGGTTGCCATGGCATCAAAATACCCCCATGGATTACTTGGCTTCTTGTGAAGGAACAAATGGCTCAATGTTGGAGGTGTCTCTCAGTGTTTGGGCACCCACATGATCAAGTCTGACATCAGTAATAGAGGGAACAAGAGGTATTATGTACCTCTGGATATAACACACCGTGAAGTACATGGTATCGTATACTAAGTTTTCTTTCCAGAGAGATTTTGTAAATATTTAGACCTAGGAAACGTTGGTGGCATAGTGGTTAAGAGCTGTGTCTGCTAACCAAAAGGTCATCAGTTCAAAGCCACCAGGCACCCCTTGGAAACTCTGTGGGGCAGTTCTGCTATGTCCTATAGGATTGCATGAATTGAGAGAAAAGTTGGTGGCAGAGGGTTTGGTTTGGGTTCTAGTGTGTAGAAAATATGGGAGCTAAAGGGTCCCATTTAAAAATACCACATGAATAGATAGGACCGAACTAAACCAGACCTGTTGCTGTTGAGTCAATTCTGACTCCTCGAAATCCCATAGGATAGAATAGAACTGTCCCACAGGGTTTCCAAGGAGGGTATGGTGTATTCGAGCTGCTGACTGGTGAGGAGTTGTAGGTCTCCACAGATGTTAACCACTGTGTCACCATGCCTCCAAAGCTGACGGCTGGGAATTGATTCAGTTCTGAAGCCATAGTAAAATGTTTAAAGAAAAAAAATTTAGGAAGCAAACACATTCTACATTCTGGTTGCTTGTAAAAATCATGGAGAAAGAATAAAAAGAGATGGAAGACTTGTAGATTTAAAGAGGGTAGAGAAATATAAGTAAATGCAGTCATTTTTGAATCTTGTTAAGTGAACGTTGGTTGAATTCTGGTTTTAGAGCATGAACTAAAAAAAGATGGTTTGAGGAAAGTTGAAAGTGAACTGGATGTTGGTGATATTGCCAAGTGCATTAGGGAATTGTTAATCTTATTGGGGGTTAGGCTGTTTTTGTGGTTATATACATCTTTATTTTGGGGGGATTCATAATGAAGTATTTACATTTGAAATGTCATGATGTGTGAAATTATTTTCAGATAGTCAAAAGAAGTAAAATGAAATCTGTGTTTACACAAATGCATGCACAGCTGGATAAAAGAGATATGCCCAAATATTAACAGTTGTTGAATCTGGGTAAACCAAATGCTTATTCTTTCAGCTTTTCGTATCAAAAGATTTTAAAATAAAAAGTTAAGAAGAGATAACCAATATATCTATAATAGTTGAATTGGGTGTTAAACTGTTGCCGAGATGTTTTCATGACGTTGATTGCTGTTGAGATCCTCATTGTACCTGAATGCTGCTTATTTTTTCCCCTATTAACTATGTCCTGATGAGCCTCGTTGTATTCCTTCTGGCTAATTGTAAAGTATACACGAAATGATTATGCCAAATAATTCAACATGTGGAAACCTTTCAATCTAGAAGTGTTAAAGCCAGTGATCTGTTTTTTGTTTCTTCTTTTTTTTTAATTATGATTAAGTGCAAGTTTACAAACCAAGTCAATTTGCCGTATGCAATCTGAACACACACCTCTGTGCAGCTCTATCTTCTCTCCTCACCCGTGACAGTACACTCCTCCTTTTCATGCCAGTGATTTTTTGATGATAAATTGTTTCCTCCATGTGACTCACACGGCCGGTATAGATGGGAAAAATACATTTGATGACGTCTGTGTAGTTCTTTGGAAACCCTGATGGTGTAGTGGTTAAGTGCTGTGTCTGCTAACGAAGAGGTCAGCAGTGTGAATCCACCAGCTGCATCTTGGAAACTATGGGACAGTTCTGCTCTGACCTACAGGGTCACTGTGTGTCACAGTTGACTCAGTGGCAGTGAGTTTGGTTTTGGTTTTGGTTTTTATATAATTCTTTGGAAACACAGGTGGCATAGTGGTTAAGTGCTAAGGCTGCTAACCAGAAGTTCAGCAGTTCAGATCTGCCAGGTGCTCCTTGAAAACTTTATAGGGCAGGTTTGCTCTGTCTACAGGGTCAGTATGAGTATGAATCGACTCAATGGTACTGTTTTTTTTTTTTAATATGATTCTTCTATATTTTCCTGTTAATTTCTCAGTTAAGATTTTGTGGATTTAAATTTTTCTAGATTCCATGAATTTGTACTTAGGGGTATTATCTCCTTTATATAAGATCTCTTATGAGTCCGACTCGACGGCACTTGGCTTTTGGCCATGAGTGTAATCATAAGATTTGGTGTTTTAGTCCTTTTGATCTGGAGAAACGTTGTTATTTGGTATGTTTGCTAATATGGAGGAAGATTATTTCATATTTTGGGTAAGGAGTGTAACTAGGCATATGTTACTCAGTTTTTAATCTCTGTTCTTGTGTTCATTCCACAAGTATTTGAGTATCTGACTTGTATCAGTTGCATATATTGTACTAGGTACTGGGGCTATAACTGGATAATGCAAATTTTTTGCTGTTGAAGGACTCAGTCTAGAAAGATGGACAAATCAATAGATAAACTAAAATGCTATCTTCTGAGTGCCATAACATAGCAACACGACCACAGTACGGTGTGAGAGCCCAGAGGTGAACTGCACTTTAAAGGAAGAATTTCTCAAAGATGCTTTTTGAATTGAAAGTTGATAGAAGAACAGCATTCTGGGCAGAGGGAAGTGCAGTGAGAAGAATGTGGGAAAACATGCCTTTTTGTAAGTTCCACATCACTTTACACAGGGCATGGTGAGAGGAGAGAGATTCAAGTGGCTACTGGAAGGGAAGAATGGATCCAGGTCATGAAGGACCTGGTGTACAAACTAAGAAATTGGAATTTTAAATTGTACGCAGAAGGGAGCCTGCTGAGGATTTTAAAATTACAAGTACCATCCTCAAAATCAATACTGCTGAGTTGATTCCAACTCATTGTGACCCTGTAGGACAGAACAGAACTAACTACCCCATAAAATTTCCAAGGAGTACATGGTAGACTTGAAGTAACATCATCAGTTTTGTATTTTGAGAAGAGATTAGCAGTAATATACAGGATTGACTGGAGAGTAAAGATAATGTTGTCAAGGAGATAAGAAATGATACAGTTTTGTGAGTGTAAAAGTGGGGCCTTGGAGAGAGAAGACAATGAAAGCTGAAGGAGGTATGGAAGGGTTAATTGTCTCTTAGATATTAGAGATAAAGAAGACTTGATGTTTCTAATTTTCAGAGATCAATAGATTGGGATTTCATAAAAGCAAGCTGAGGCTATAAGAGGTATAGTATTAAAAACTAAAGATGTTACCTTGAAGAGTAAGGTGCACCTGATCCCAGCCATGGTATTTTCAGTTGCATCATATGCATGTGAGAGCTGGATAAGGAGTAAGGAAGACAGAGAAAGAGTTGCTGCTTTTGAATAGTGATGTTCAGTGTACCGTGGACTGCCAAAAGAACCAACAGATCTGTTCTGGAAAAAGTACAACCTGTGTGCTCCTTGGAAGCAAAGATGGCGAGACTGCATCTTACATACTTTGGACGTGTCAGGAAGGATCAGTCTCTGGAGAAGGACATCATGCTTGGTAGAGTGGAGGGTCAGCAAGAAAGTGGAAGACCCTCAAGATGAATTGACACAGTGGTTGCAGTGATGGGCTTAAGCATACAAATGATTATGGGCATTGCCCAGGACTGGACAGAGTTGTGTTCTGTTGTGCATAGGGTCACTATGAGTCAGAACTGACTCTTCGGCACCTAAGAACCACAACAACATAAATTCACAAGTTTGGATATAATTTGGGGCATTTCAGATTCAAGTAGAGCTCCAGTGCCTGCTTTTCTTCATGAATTATTTGCTAAAATGCCTTTATATAATGCCAATAAGTGATTGTCAAGCATGCTGGTTACAGTTTAATGGCTTTTGCCAGTAAGATGGAACTCTAAGAAAGAGAGATGTTCATTTTTAAAAAATCTTTCTAAAGTGAGTATTAAAGAAGGACTAAGAATGGTAAGTTTCGTTAAGTTAGAAGATTACAGAAAGCTTATTGTACTAGAGTTTTAGTTTGTATATGATATAGGGCTTAATACAGGTTGAAGTATTACAAATAGTGCCCAACTTACAGTGTATTCAAGTTATGACAGATCACTCTTTTGACCATCATTGCATCTTCCTGAGAGGAAGTTACGGGAAAATGCATGCAGGAGTGTGGAAAAAAATGCTGACTCTTGCAAAGACTCTCTAGGCAACTGAGCAGAATGGTACAGTGGCAGAGCTTGGTGGAAGAATCATCCATACAGTAAGAACACTGAATTTAGAAATTCATATTGCTGATATGGAGCAGCTCTTGGATCAGTAAGAAGGAGAGTTGACAGATCATAACTTAGTGGATTTCAAAGAAGGAAGTACTGAAGAAGAAAGAAAGAGTAAGTAAGAGGAAGAAGTCATGAGAAGATTTTGCACTGAAAAGCTTAGCTAGAGTTTTTGCTAAACTAAATGAGGAGCTTCAGTTGCTTGAAACATGGACGCAAATGATGATTGCTTTGCTAAGTCGATAGGCCAATTCACGAAGCAGTGAGATGTTACTGTGAAATATCTGAAGGGAAAAATAAAGGAGCCATACAGACAGTTCTTGCTGATCTGAACTAGAAATGCCACTGCTGTTCTCTGGGATGATCAGGTGATGTAGAACTTTCCACAAGTGGAGTTAGGACCACAGCTGACACAATGACAGCATCGTCTGTTGGGAGCGGGCCCCCTCTCCCAATATGAGGATCAAGGAGGTGCCTTCTAAGAGGGGCTTCACAGCCCCCTCGGTTTATGGAATTATTTTGGGACAATCTGACCAGAAATTTCTGGGGAAAGGAGATCAGAGGGATGGATTTCAGTGCAGCATGCCTAATAGCACTGAGGCCTGCCCAGCTTCACTGGCTTCCCCCTAATTGCATTCCCCCCTCCCTTTTCTCCACATACACAGGTTTACAAGCTAACCCTTGAAAAGCTCTCAAGGACAATTCTCCACATAGCCTTTAAAACTATACAAGCATCCCACTCCCTGCAACAAAAAGAATAAATAAACTTTTAGGTTCATTATAGCTGGTATGGCAAACTGATAACACTAAAGAAACATCTTTCTTAAAACCGCTGGGCTTGATTAAGAGATAGCGGACTCTTACTATTTGCACAGGAAGATATAAATAAAATCTTAGAGAAACAAATGGAGACAGCCAAAAGGTTAGGCCTTGAGGAGTTTACCCTTCTGTGCCTTCCACCATTAATTGTGTTCACTGACATGTATCACCACTGAACACCTGGCTTAGACAGTTATCCAAAAAGGCCTTGGTAATTAATTAGAAGAAGACCATGAGGGGTCACTTTCTTGTTAGCCAATAATGATGGGTCAGTTTCTTGTTAACCAGTAGTTTATCTGATGAAGAAAATAGGGTAAACACTACGTCACCTCTTCTATAAAACAATAAAGACAGACACACAGACGCTCTTGCTCTCTGGGTCAGGCTGCCTTAAACCAGAAAAGTCTTCCCTGTCTCTTTATTCATTTCCCACCGCGCCTTCCCTCCCTCCGTGTGGGACCCTGGAAAGTGTTGGGACTGGCTCCCGGCAATCGTCCATTGTTGGAGCAAATTTTTGTGATTTGTATATGTTTTATGAATTTAGATATGTATTTGTTAGTTTATATGTAATGTTTTTAACCCACAAAGACAGATCAGATTCATAAAGATACCAAAAAACAAAACAAACCCACTGCTGTCGAGTCAGAGCTGACTCATGGTGACTCTAGAGGTCAGAGTACAACTGCTGCATGGAGTTTTCAAGGAGTGCCTGGTGGATTTGAACTGCTGACCTTTTGGTTAGCAGCTGTAGCACTTATCCACTGTACTGTCAGGGTTTCCCGTGTAAAGATGCTGATAATAAAAGGCAGTAACAGTGAATACTAAAAAAAAAGATATTCAATTTATGTCAGAACCAGCTTATGTTGGAGTTGTCTGAATGGAACTGTAAGTTGAGGACTATCTGTTTTTAATTCAGTTTTGCTGCAAAGCATCTTATCTAGTAGTTTTCTTTTCCTCTTTTTATAAATGAGTTGCAAATATAGTTTAGCTTTTTTATAATAGTTATCATTAAGTAGTCTAATTTTTATTGTTCCTAGTCTTGTTTCCCATGGTGTGTGTGTGAATCTGAGAAGGGGGGAAAGTTGCTGTGTATGTGTGTAAGTGCCTTTTTATTGTTTGGATACTGTTAGTGGAGCCTTTGGGTGGTGCAGATGGTTACTGTGCTTGGCTGGTAGCCGAGAGACTGAACCTTTGAGTCTGTTCATAGGTGCCTCCTAAGAAGGGTCTGGTGGTCTATTGCCAAAAAATCAGCCCTTGAAACCCCTGTGGAACTCAGTTCTGCTCTGATACAGGTGCATCACCATGAGTCGGTTACACAAGGCAGCTGGTGCTGGTGGTTAGTAGTTATTACTTAGATAAAATTTCCTGAGATAAGCATTTTGTTTTGCTTTTAGGCATTGTGGTGTGACTTCATTATATCACAGGATAAGTCTGAAAAGGCCTACAGTAAGTTTCTTTTTGTAATTTTTATATCTTGATGATTCCAAATGTTTATCTCATTGTTTTCTTCATTGGGAGTAAATTGCCACTGACTTATAGTGGTTTAGCTTAAGAATTTTTCTATTGACATTAAAGAGTGTATGCTTTTTGAATTGAACTCTTTAGAAATATTTCCATAAGCTTGTTGTACTTCCTTTTTACAGGTAATGATGAAGTAGAAAAATGTATATGCATACTGCAAAGCTCATGTATTAACATGCATAGCGTAGAAGGAAAAGATTACATAGCTTCTTTACCTTTCCAGGTAAACTTGAGTGTTTCGTGTTTTCTTGTTTTGCTAGAAAACGTTCTTGAATGAATTAGTTTTAGAAATACTGCTATTTTTATATGTGCTGGTATAATCAAAAATGCTATTTTTACTCAGTAAAATGTAAAATAACTACATTTCAGGAGCTTTAGTGATTTACCGTTTTTCTGTCCTTCGCATAAAAAAACAAAGAACCTAGTGTAATGAATTACAAAGTGTTAAAACACTTTTAACATGATTTCATCTAGCTTATTGAGCTAGATAGAAAGATTAAAAAGTCCTATAGACTTTTGCTGGTTTAAATTATATGTAGGAAATATCTTTTGGTTTTATTAAGTAAGGCATATGTGCAATACTAGCCTTTTTCCTGTTTCTTGTCATCTTTCCCAGCCCGATGCTGTGGTTAAGATTATCACATCATCGTTTAGGATACTAATTATAGCCACTGGCAGGAATTTCAGATTCAATTCCTCTTTGTACGTAGAATGACATGTTTTTTAATATTCGTTATAGTGCGGTTACATTGTAAAAGTCTTACTGAATTGAAAAAAAAGGTAATATTTTGTATGTTTCCTAAAAAAAAAAAAGAGTAGTTTCCCTTACTTCCTTGTTTCCAACCTTTCCTGCCCTCTTCCTTTGACCTGATAGGTTGCAAATGTTTGGCCCACCAAATATGGCTTGTTATTTGAACGAAGCAGTTCTTCACATGAGGTACCTCCAGCTCCGCCCAGGTATTCGGTTTGCTTAGTGCAGAGTTACTTGTTGGGCTTTTGTGTTGACCCTGAGGTAAGATTGTATACTTAAAATTTCAGGATGGTGGTAATTTCCGTACTGGTAACCTAGATATTTACCATTTTCTCTAATTTCAGTATTGTATACTTAGGAGCTGGTTCTTTTACTTGCTGTTTATCTACAGCTACTTCACCGTCCCCACCAAAGTAAAAAAATCAAACAGATGGATTAAAGAGAATAAGATTATAATTCGTTAGCTCTGCCACTTTTTCATTGAGTTACTTTGGGCATATCATTGGAAATTTCTCTGTTTTCCTTATCTGCTGCAAGAATAGTATCATTTGCCTCTTAGGGTTTATGGGGAGATCGAATGAACTAACATGTATGGCTTTGGCACAGGGCCTAGTACATAGTAGGTGCAACAATAAATGATAGGTTCTTAGGTGTCTTTGCCTGTCTCTAGTAAATTGTGAACTCATTGAAGGGCAGATACATACAACACCTCTCATTGTGTGGTGCAAGAAGTAGACAGTATGTTTTTTTTTAAAAAATTGCTTATGAGTTTCTGTGTTCAGATAAAAAACCTTTGTTTTTCCATCACTCTCTAAAAGACATAGTGCAGACTTTTTATTTAACTAGAAAGAAAAATATTTTGGTGCATTCCTTTCTAAGCAGGTGCAAGAAGCTGAATTTCTTTCTTAGCTGGCATACACATATTACCACTAAGAGAGACAGAGAGAGAGACTCCCTATACCTATTATTCTCTTGGTTTTATGTTGTGATGACTGCTGTTTCCAGATATTCCCTGGGCTGTTCATGAGTTTGTAAAATGTGTGTAGAATTACCTTGTGTAAGGGAGAAGTTTCTAGGAATGAAGCAGTAAATACCATGACAGTATGTGAAAAGTTCAAAAGTTTGCATTTAAGTCGTAGTTTACTAGTTGCTTATGTAATCTAGAGAAGGTAATTTCTTTGCAAGGAAAATGCAGACTTTGCACAAATGTAGTCATCTTGTGTTGGTCGTTGATTGCTTTATTATTTGTTTATTGCTAGAAAACCTTTACCAACACTGTTCAGCATGCTTCACCCACTAGATGAAATAACACCACTTGTTTGTAAGTCTGGAAGTAAGTATATTTTTGTAATTCCTTTTACTAAGCCTTTTTGTTTGAGGGACAAGGTGAAATAAAAAATGAGCTGATTAAAATTTCACATGCTTTATAAGAAGAATATTTAAACATTTTACAAAAATAACTATCTTGAAATCAATTTGTATTCCATCAAGAACAGCTTGAATACTCTGGCATTGTTTACTACTTTTTCAGTAAAAATGGAGCCATCTCTATAAATTAGTCATGAATACAGATACATTTACTAACCCATGGGTGCCTCAGGGAGCCTTTGTGGTATGATAGTTAAGTACTCAGTTAACCAGAAGTTTAGTGACTTGAACCTCTAGCCACTCCATGGGACAAAGATGTAGTACTCTGCTTCTGTCAAGATTACGGCCTTGGAAACCCTACAGGGCATTTTTCGTCTGTTCTCTAGTGTTTTTATGAGTCAGATTGACTTGATAGCAGTGGAGTTGGCAATGGGATACAGATGACTCTGTCTTGCCATTTAATAAATAAATCAATGATGGTTTTATGAGCTAATATTATTTTCTTTCAGGAAAAAGAATACACCCATCCTCACTTATCTACTTTGTTAAATTCCAAAGACCAGGTTGTTTTGTGAAAATTGGCATTATGTGAAAATGGAGGATGGCTACATCATTGCATAACTGCCAAATTACATCATCACATAATTGCCAAACCATTGAAAATCATGGCCCAGCCAAGTTGATACATAACCTCAGCCATCACAGCTAGCAGTGATGTACCTTTTGCCTTGGTGTTCATCATTAATGTGCAAAATATTAAGCTAGTAGATTTTTTACTGATGTTGTGAATGCCAAATAATGAGATAGTTGATAAGTGAGCAATAAGTGTAATAATAGGGTCATAGGGTAGTACTGTGTACATTTTTATATTTTGTTTTCTCTGCTCATGATAAAAGAATTTTCTGGGGCCCAGAATTTTTAATTTTTTAATATTTTCTACAAGTAGTTCTAGATGCTTATCTTAAAATTTCAAATATGGGTAAATATGATAGGTTGTTATTATAATAAGGACTTGATTAAACTAATGTTTATGTTTTTGACCAATTTTAGTTTTAAGGCTTTACTCCAGGTACATATTCTGAAATATCAGTGATGATTCTGTCTTTTAAATCTCAGTTAGCTAACACCCCTGGGCAAAATCCAGTGTTCATAAATTCTATAAGCTGAGAATGGTTTTTATTTTTTTAAAGAGTTATAGATGAAAAGACATATATATGTCACAGAGTAAATATGTAGCTCATGAAACTTAAAATATTTACTCTTTAACCCTATCCTATATTATTTATATTAATAAAAATTGTAGCCAACCTAAATTAAAACATTATGGCTTCCGATGGAATGGTATGTAGCCATTATTGATCTTAACTTTTTGAATGATATTTAATGATGGGGGAAATTACTTATTCATAATGTTAAATAGGATGCAGAGCTGTAGATACAGTATGTCTTATTTTGACAAAACATAGAATGTGTGTATAGACAACAGACTACAAGAAAAATCCTTAAAATTATAGAAGTGTAAATTTTGAGATGATGGAATGGTGAGTGATTTTTTTATGTTTTTTATAAAATACTTATTTTTATTTAAAAAAATCGTGTTTTTACTTTCAAATATTTTAACTCAGAGGGTAACATTTAGGCAACTTTCAAATCAGCATATGGAAATGTATTCTGAAGAACCAGTAGAGAAGTCAAACATGACAGATAGTTGATTGAAAGTTGTAAGTAAGTCGATTTTTGAGTCACAGATGTTCAGAAACATCTTCGTTCCTGTAGATGATTAATGTAATGGCAGTTCAGCACAAATCTTGAATGTTTAATTGGATGTGTGTGAAATTAAAACTTGTGATGCTCTCATCTTTAATCTTTAATGCTCTTATCTTAAGGAAGTTGATATCCAGTGCAAGTTTGTTAAAAATTCAAGGGTTAGTTAAGGCAGTATGTTAATGTATTCATGCTTTAATTTGTTAGTTTCTCTTAAAGAATCACAAGAACTTACTTTATAAAGGACAGTCCTGTAAAGTCTGTGGTTATAACCTGATTGTTTCTATTGTATTTTTAAGGTCTTTTTGGATCATCACGGGTGCAGTATGTTGTAGATCATGCAATGAAAATTGTTTTCCTCCATACTGACCCCTCCATTGTCATGACTTACGATGCTGTTCAGGGTTTGCACTCGGTGTGGGCTCTCCGGAGAGTCAAACCAGAGGTAAGGATGAAAGCAAGCCACTTCTGACTGTGCAGGAGTAGTGGATACTGGAAGCTTCATGTATTTGGGGGGAAGAATTATTTGTGAAGCAGGTTGAGCTTTTTAGGAAAATATAGTCTTATTTCTTAAGTTAGTGGCATCTACTCTGCATTCTTATAAGGAAATTGCCCTTCTAATTACACTCGTCTTTTTTCCTTTCTCTTTATTTAAGGAAGAGAACGTTGTCTTGAAATTCTCTGAACAGAGTGGAACCCCACAGAATGTGGCCACTAGCAGCTCCCTCACAGCTCACCTCAGAAGCCTTTCCAAAGGAGACTCCCCTGTGACTTCCCCTTTCCAGAATTATTCCACCATCCACAGTCAGAGCCGCTCAGCCTCGTCACCCAGCCTGCACTCACGGTCACCTTCTATTTCCAACATGGCAGCTCTAAGGTGAGAGTTCAGTGTGAAGTGTGAAAGATAAGATACTTTCTTTTCTGAGTGTCTCTTCAGTTTTGAAGGATGTAAAATTTTTTGTTGATAGCTCTGGGTATTTTTTAGGGAAAGTAACCATCATGACTTTTGTGCTACTTGACTAAGACTTCCAAGTTTCTGTGCCATTTTTCCTTTGTTGAAACATATTTAGAAATAAGTTCCTGATACTTGTCTCAAGATTATTTGCCTCGTTTCTGTAGCTTAATGGCAGCATTTGATGAATATTAATTCCAAAAATATTCTGTACTACTTGTTTTAATTTGTATTAGTTTTCTTTTTAGCATACATACACACATACTAGACACATGTCTAGTGGGTGGATACATACACATAAGAACATAGTTCAGACCTTTCTCAATTACAGTTTCCTTTTTCTGAGACAGAAAATGAACAACAATTAAATTTTAACTTTTAAAGAATGAATTTTTGTAACAAAAATTTCTACACATTTTGAGAATATAGTAAAGCACTTTGACATGAATCTTTTAAATAGCTACTTGAATGTAATTCTCACTAGAGTTGTGCCATGAATACTCCTCCATGCCTAGAATACTGAGAAGTGTGTTACATAAGTGTTCATTCCTGATTGTGATGGACTCGCCTCTTTTGTTTTACTTTGCAGTCGTGCTCATTCTCCTGCCTTAGGAGTGCACTCGTTTTCAGGGGTGCAGAGGTTCAACCTTTCAAGTCATAGTCAGTCTCCGAAAAGACACAGCATCTCTCATTCTCCGAATAGTACTTCTAATGACTCCTTTTTTGCGCCAGAAACAGAGCCAATTGTTCCAGAACTTTGTATTGACCATTTATGGACAGAAACAGTTATTAATACAAGGTTTGGAGTATATATTTTTATATTCAAAGAAAAATGTTAAGTTTTGGAAATAATTGGTATTTTGCTTACAGTGTTATTTTAATGATTATTAATGATCAGCTATGACCGGTTATGAACACATAAAAATAATTGGAGGTGTATCTTAAGGCCACTTCAGTTTCAGTAGAGGATATTAATGATATTAAAGTGATCATAGAATATTTTTTATACATTTGATGCTTCTTTTGTGACTTAGTAATAATGATCTCAGATTTTTGGTATTTGCTTTTTGATTTAAGGAGAAACAACTAATTTCTGTAGATTAGCACACTTGAGTTCTCATAGAATTTTTTGTAAGTTATATTTGTGTACCAGTCGAGTGTCAGCTCTGATTTTTAAAAACAGAGATAAAATCTTACTTGTATATGACTCTTCTCCTTTGATGTTCTCGTTAATAATTCATTGATTAATTAGGCTGTATGCCAAGGTCTGTGCTAGTGGCGGGGACTTACCAGGCAAGTAAGCCATTGTCCCTGCCCTCCAAACAGAGACAGCTATCTGAAGTATGGTGACACGAGGAGGTACTGCTTATGACGCTGACAGGGCTTAGTTACTTGCCAGGCCAGTAAATGGGGAACAGCAGAGTAGGCAGTAATACCAGCAGAACAAAAGTTGTGAAGTTTAAATGTGGGATACATTCAAGAAATTACAAGTACATGCACCTTGATTTGTACAGGAGGAAGGGAAAGGGCTGAGAAAGAGGTGATGTGAGAGAGAGGTTACACTCTGAAGATCTGTTTTAGGCCTGTTCTGTCTCAGGAGACCTGTAAGAAGGCTTTATGAAGATTGTAGGTTCGGGGCACAGAACATAGCAATAAATGTATGTTGGAGTGGTGTCTGTTTGTAAATTGGCATTAAGGCAAGAGACCTAGATTAAAATTTAAAGAGTATGTACTGACTAAGTTTATAGAGGTCCCTGGGGACCTTGAAGTTGTAAGAGTTCTGTTAACCCTCTGGAGTTGTATTTGGTATTTGGGTGTGGTGTGTGGGTGTGTGTGTGTGTGAGAGAGAGAGAGAGAGAGAGAGAGAGAATAGTTGAATAGTAATAGGCCTTTTCCTGATGAGACAGTTTTAGTATTCTTTAGATTGTCACAGTGGTCTGAGATCACAAATAGTTGAAACTCAGTGATGGGGAGTTAGAAGAGGGCTAGGAATGGAAGGCTTGGGAACTTAACAGTTTTAAGCATGGAAGGAAACAAGTAGCTGCTGCAGAGGAACAAAGAAAGCAAGAGATGATGGTTGGGAGAATCAGCAGGGAATATCATGGAACACAAGAAAAGAGAGCCTTTAAAGAAGAAAGAGGTGCCAGTATTGCTGGGAGCTATGGAAGTGTGGCACTCGGAAACCGGGCATCTTAACTGCATGTTTGATCAGTTTCAAAGTGTAGAAGTTGGTAAACATCTTTGATTTCTTCATTTTTGGCCTCAGTGATTGGCATGGAAATTTGAATAATAGTCATATTAACTGGTTTTCCATGTGGGCATGTAGATACTATCCTATCACTGACAGCATTGTGCTTCAGGATAGATTTCGCAGTGTTCTTGATGATGATTATAACACCATTCCTCTATATTTTGTTGTTCTCAGCATGATAGATTGTATGATTGTCCAGTTAAAAATGGCCAATACTAGTCCATTAGGATATTGATGTTTATGCATTCCATTTCATTTTTGATGATTTCCAGTTTTCTCTGATGCATACTTCATGCACTCAACATTCTGATTATTAATGGATGTTTGCAGCTGTTTCTTCTCACTTTGAGTCAGACCACGTCAGCAAATGAAGGTCCCAAAACCTTGAATCCGTGCACATTGTCAGGGTTGATTCTGTTTTGAAGAGGCAGTTTTTCCACAGTTATATTTTGAATGCCTTCCAACTTGAGGGGCTCGTCGTCCAGCACTACATCAGACAGTGTTCCACTGCTATTCATAAGGTTTTCCCTGGTTGAGTTTTTTTCAGAGGTAGACTTCCAAGTCCTTCTTAGTCTGTCTTAACCTGGAAGCTAAGCTGAAGCTTTTCTGCCATAGGTGGCGCTGCTGGTATTTGAACACTGGTAGCGTCGCTTCCTGGCATCACAGCAAAACACACAAGCCTCACAGTCCTGCGTGTGCCAATGTGGGTCAGATGTCTAGAACAGGATGTTGAACTCAAGTACTTACAGCCTTCTTGTCTCTGGAATTTAAGGCAGGTCTCTGGGCGGGGTGGAGGAGAGGTGGTCAGAGGACAGTCAAGATGTGAGTATAGTGGAAAAGGGGGGCCTTTTGTTTTTGTTCTTTATAAATAAAGTGAGAATTTCCTACATTTGAAAATCATTTTTTGAAATGTTATTAGTAAGTTAAATATTGGTGAGTCAGAAGATCCATACTGTAGAGGATTGTGGCCTGTTGCCTCACTCTATAAATAAAAGTTTAGGAATTACAGATATGGCTTAAAAGAGAGGCAGGAGGAGGTCTAATCTGAGAGGAAGAAGCAATAAGTAGGAGAAACCGCTGTATAAAAAGTCTGACCCTCTAAGCCCTTTGAGGGGTAGGGATTCAAGTTTGCATTGCTTTAGCAGTAGATAACTTGCATAATACAGAATTAAAAGGTTTATTGATAATGGTAAAATTTATTGTAAGTTTTAAAAAATAAAGCTGTGATTGACGTAGAGTCAGTGCAGAGAGCAGTCTTGGAGAAGAGTATGAAGCTCAGTTTTAAGAAGCGTTTTTGTATCTTCAAGTGTGTTGCTTGGCACTTGTAGTTTTTAAATTTCTTGCAGAATATTCATGAAGATTTTAATAGTTACTATGGTAGATTTTGGGGCCAGTACTTATAGTTACTTTATTAACTTAACTATTGCAGAGAGAAAAATTCACAGGCTTCAAAAGTGTTCATTACATCTGATGTATGTGGGCAGAAATTTTTGTGCTTTTTAGTCGAGTCCCAGCTCCAGTTACGGTAAGTGCATATATTTTCCATTAATTCTTTATTAAAACTGGAGGCAGTTTTTTTTTTCTAAGCAGCTTTATTGAGAAATAATTTTCATACCATAAGATTGACTTCTTTGAAGTGTACATTTTGCAGAATTTTAGTAAATTTACAGAATTCCATAGCCATCACCACAATCCGGTTATAAAACATTTCTGTCACCTTAAAAAAGATCCCCTGTGCCCGTTTGCAGTCAGTTTGTGTTCCAGTTCATAGCCCCAGCCACTCACTCCTCTACATTCTACCTATATAGATTTGCCTTATCTGGGTACATAGTAGTACACCATATGTAGTTTCTTTGCATCTAACTTCTTTCACTTAGCATAATGCTTTTGAGGATCCTTCATGTTACAGCATGTGTGAGTCCCTCCTTCCTAGCTGTATAGTATTCCATGGTATAGATACACTGTGTTTCATTAATTTATTCATAAGTGGTTGGACATTTGGTTTGTTTGACCACTGTGATGGTGCTGTGAACATTTGAGCATAAATCTTAGTGGCGATCTATGGTTTCATTGTCCCTAGGAGTGGAATGCTTGGGTTAAACTGTAAATTTATGTTTTACTTTTTAAGAAACTGCCACACTCTGTTCCAAACAGGTTGCACCACTTTATATTTCCACCAGCAAAGTGCAGGGGCTGCAGTTTCTTTTTGTCATCAACAACTTTGGATGTTGTCACTCTCTTTGATTGTAGTCATTCTAGCGGGTATGAGGGGTTGTTTTATAAAAGTTGCAGAATAGTACAGAGAGACACGCCATGTACCCTGCATGCTTTTCTCTTACGTTACTGTAGTACATTCTCAAAACCCAGAACCATCCATACAGTCCACAGACCTTATTCATATTCTGTCAGCTTTCTGTGTACTCTTTTGTGTGTGTGTGTGTGTGTGTGAGAGAGAGAGAGAGAGTCTGTTTGATATTCTTAACATGTGCATTTGTGTAAACACCACCACAGTCAACATGCTGTACTTTTCCGTGACCTCAGAGAGCTCTCCTCATGCTCCCCTCCACCTTGTCTTTAATTCCTGGCAACTGCTAATCTCTTTCTCTAATGGTGTCATTTAAGGATGTTATTTAAGTGGAATCATACAGTGTGTAACTTTTTGAGGTTGTTTACGTTTAGCATAATGCGTTTGAGATACTTCCAGGCATTTTGCGTAGGTCGATAATTTGTTTCCCTTTTCATTTGAATGTTCAGCTGTGTGAAGTTTCAGGAGAGTAATGATAAAGCCCAGCTCATCTTCGGCTCTGTCACCAACATACCTGCGAAGGACGCTGCACCAGTGGAGGTGAGTGCGGGCATATCTCTTGAGAGGTTAAAAATGGTCATGCTTCATTAGGGTTTTGAGGAGAAAACTGTTCTTTTATTCCCAGATTTGAAAATGATTTTTTTGTCTTTTAGAAAATAAACACCATGCTGGTCCTGGAAGGCAGTGGAAACCTGGTGCTATACACAGGAGTGGTTCGGGTAAGCGGTAACATTTAATGCTGTCAGTGGCACTGCCTCCTGGATTATTATTGTTTGATGTTTAAAATTTGTTACCTGATGGCTACAGGATTTGACAGACTTTTTTTTTTGAGAGTTAAAAATGAAGTTTCTAGTTTAGGTTGGGCCTGATTCAGAGTGCCAGTGCTCACTACCATTGGATCGAGTGGCACTGGACACAAATGAGGACTCATTAAGGAATATAGACAGGTTATTACAAAATCAGTTATCTGAAGCATTACAGAGAATCAAGTTTGGTAGTTGATGTGTGGGTAGCTTTGGTAAGTACCAAAGTTCTTGTACAGTTTTATTTTATTGAACGTGTAATGTGTTGAGTCTTTTTCTAAAACATCTGTGCAGTTTACGTACCACATAATATAGATTTTAAATGTCAAATTCATATCCACACATGCAATTTGAAGAGCGATAGTGAAGCGAGCATTCATGTAACTGTTACCTAGATTGAAAAATAGAATCTTGCCAGTGTCTTTATACTCCTTTGTTGGCTTTTCCCTTCTTGTCCCGGAGGTGGAAACCTTGGTGACACAGTGGGTTAAGTGCTACGTCTGCTGACCAAATGGTTGGCAGTTCAGATCCACCGGGTGCTCCTTGGAAACTCGATGGCTGTGGGTTTGGTCTTTTGGTTTTTGTCCCAGAGGTAGACAGTGTCATGACTTTTACTGTAAATCAGTTCTTTTTCTTACTAGTTTTTACAGTTTACATGTATGTCACTAAAGAGCAAGTTGTTTATTTTTCCTTGTTTTCAAATTTATCTGTAAAAGACATCATAGTGTATACTCTTCTGTGATTTGTATATTTTGCTCAACATTATGCTTTTTTAGATTTACCAGTTTACAAAATCTTCTCTGCTCCTTTCATCTGGCAGTCTGTGAAAGTCCTCAGAGCTTTACATGCATTCTTGCTAGTTCATAGCACTGTTAGCTTTTTCCTCTTTTTTTGAATGAATCTCATTATGGTTTCAGTATAGCTTTGCCTAGTTACAGCTCACGTATTTGTTGAAAAGAATGTCATTTACCCTTAGAATTACCTTTGCACCTTTGTTGAAAATCAGTTGATGACCTAAGTGTGGATCTTCTTTTGAATTTTTCAAGTAGTCCCCAACATACAGCGAGGTTCTACTCCAACAGCTCTGTCATTTAAGTCAGTTGTCACAGAAGTTGAATGCCTTGTTATTTTTTGTAGTTTTCATTATTCTACCTTTTACCATCAGGGAAACCTTAGTGGTGTAGTAGTTAAGTGTTATGTTTGCGAACCAGAAGGTCAGCAGGTTGAATCCGCTGGACACTCCTTGGAAGCTCTGTGGAATAGTTCTGCTCTGTCCAGTAGGGTCACTGTGAATCACAATTGACTCAGTGGCAGTAGGTTTTTTTTTGTTTTGTTTTTTGATTTATTGTTAGTATCTTTGTAAGTCTGATTTGTTTTTTGTCTTTGAGGCTTGGAAAAATTACATGCAAATGTACTGATATATTTTAATTCATACATATTATATATAACATGTTAATATGTATATTACATGTAATATATATGGTGCCCGGCTACAACCACTGACTACTGTCATGGGAATCACAATAGAGAGCACCAGACAGAGCCGGAGAAAAATGTAGAACTTGAGACAAGGGTAGAACTAACCCGTAGAGTTTCTAAGGAGCACCTGGGGGATTTGAACTGCTAACCATAGCACTTAATCACTATGCCACCAGGGTTTCCATTACTAATAATTATTAATAGTAAAACAGGGGGGAAAAGGGGGAGTTGTAAGTGCAGTTCACTGTAACATGAATACTTCTTAAGTGGGGACTGCTTATGTTCTATTTAATTGATCTAAATTTCCATCTTTATCCCACTACCACAGTGACTTGATTATTGTCACCTTAAAATAAATCTTCAAATTGTGTAATGTAGTCTCCCAGTTTTGTTCTTGTTTTTCAGTATTGTTTTGACTATTTCAGGTTCTTGGCATTTCCATATAAATTTTAGAATTGTCTTAATTCACTAAAAAGACTGCTGGAAATTTCTTAACTTTTTAATTAAAAATAAATTTAAATTCACAGGCAGTTAGAAGAATAGTACAGAGAGATCCCCTGTACTTCTTAGCCCATTTCCCCAGTAGTTACATTTATATTGACACATTGTGAGGTTGGCAAGTAGTGTCACAAAACTAATATTAATCGCTTAATGAAAAACTAATTTGCTCTGTAATTCTTTATCTGAAATGTAGATGTAGGCACATAAAATTTATGGCTGAGTAGTTAGAGTTTCACTATGTGACTGTACTGTAGTTTGTATTAAGAGATGTTTTAGTTACTTGGCCATTACAAATAAAGCAAAATTATTGATATGTTAGGGCTTAAATCTGCTATTTATTGTGTTCTGTTGACCGTTGTGTCTGTTCTTTTGGCAGGAACAGAGTGTCTTGATTATTGTTGCTTTATTGTGTGCAATTTGAAACGGGACAGCATGAGTTTTCCACTTTGCTCTTTTTCAGAATTCTTTTGCCTTTTCATGTAAATGCTGGAATTAGCTCATCAATATCCATAGAAGTGCTGTTGTGATTTTCTTGTAATTGCGTTGAGTCTAAAGCAGTTTGGTGAGAATTGACATCTTAATGATATTCACTGTTTCTGTCCATCGATATAACTCTTTAAGTCCTTGATTTTTTTCATTGATGTGTTACTGGTTTTTAATTTATAGGTCTTTCACATATTTTCTTAAGTTTATTCTGTATATCCCATTGTATTAGCTGGGTAGCTGTGGGTGCAAGTTTGGCTGCTGATTACAAAGTCAGCAGTTCAAATCTGCCAGCTGCTCCTTAGAAGCCCTGTGGAGCAGTTCTGCTTTGTCCTGTAGGGTTGCTGTGAGTCAGAATTGACTCAATGACCATATGTGGTTTGGTTTTAGATCTACATATTCCATTGTATTTGGTGCTGTTGTAGGTGTTATTTAGATCTTTTTCAAGCTGAGCTGTTCACTGGTCTCTAAATGCTGACCCACTACACCACCAGCTTTTCCAAAGTAAAATTACACAGTATCAAATCTGCTGAATGCAGATAAACCAGTGATGAGAAGAAAATTTGTAGTACTAATTACATATTAGGAAAAAAGGCCTGAAATCATTGAGCAAAGCTTATACCTTGTCTTAATTAACTAGTGATGCTGTAACAGAAAAATCAGTGACTGTCTTTAAAAAAAGAGAAACATTCCGGTAGCGTATAGAAACAAAGTAGATTTTGGCATCTTGATCTGTCTTGACCTGTGTTAAACTTACTTATTCTAATAACTGTTTTGTAGATTCTTCAGGATTTTTCTATGTGTAGATAATCGTGTCATTTATGAATAGAGCCAGTTTTAGTGGTGTGTGTGTGTGTTTTAAATATATATGTCTTGTGTCTGTTTCTTAGATAACACCAGGTATGATTTCCAGTTTTATGTTGGATGAGAGTTCTGTGAGAGTAGAAATCCTTCCTTTCTTCTTGATCTTAGGGAGAGAGTAGTCCATCTTGCACCATTAAGTTTGATGTTAGGTATGGTTTTTATTTTTGATAGCTGCCCTTTAAAAAAGTTTTAGATGTTTTTTGTATTACTAGTTTGCCTAGTGTTTTATCATGAGTGTATGTTGAGTTCTATCAAATGACTTTTTCTTTATGTTTACATATGATCATATAGTTTTTCTTTTTATGTGTATTGATACGGTGATTCATACTGATTGATTTTCCAACATTAAAATGGCATGGCATTTCTGGAATAAACCACACTTCATTATGTTGTGTTTTCCTAGTTATGTAGTGTTGCATTTAGTTTGTTCGTGTATTGTTGCATTTAGCTTCTTCGTATGCTGTTAAAAAGTTTTGCTTTTGTATTCCTGAAGTTACTGGCTTTTGTTTTTCTTTCCTTGAAATGTCTTTGTTTGGTTTTCGTATTGAGATAATGTTGAGCTTAGAAATGAATCTACAAATGTTTTCTTCTTGTTACGGATTCAGTTGTGTTTCTCCCAGAGTGTGCACTAACTGGGCCACTCCATGATTCCTGGTATTGTGTGACTGTCTGCCATTTTGTCATATGACATGATTGTCCTTGGTGGTATAAATCCTAATGAGGCAGGATTATGGTAGTCAGCCTACAAGAATAAGTTGGATCTCTTTAGTCAGTCTCTTTTGAGATATAAAAGAGAGAAGTGAGTAGACAAATGGGGGACCTCCTACCACCAAGAAAACAGAGCTGGGAGTGGTGCATGTTCTTTAGACCCAGGGCAAAGACTGATGACAAGGACTTTCCCCCAGAACCAACAGAGAGAGAAAGCCTTCCCGTGGAGCTGGCTCCCTGAATTCAGAGTTCTAGCCACCTAGTCTGTGACAGAATGTTTCTCTTTTTTAAAGCCATTCTCTGTGATTTTTCTGTTACAGCATCACTAGTTAACTAAGACAAGGTATAAGCTTTGCTCATTGGTTTCAGGCCTTTTTTCTAATGTGTAATTAGTGCCATAAATTTTCTTCTCACCACTGGTTTATCTGCATTCAGCAGATTTGATACTGTGTAATTTTATTTTGGAAAACCTGGTGGTATAGTGGGTTAAATGCTCCATCTGCTAACCAAAAGGTTGGCGGTTCAAATCTGTCAGGCACAGATTTGGAAACTCTGTGGGGCAGTTCTGCTCTGACCTATAGGGTTGCTATGAGTTGGGGACCCAAGTCAACAGCAGTGAGAGAGAATTTTATTTTAATTTGAATCAGTGTATTTTCTAATATCAGTTTGAAAAATGCTTTGCTAAATTTCCAGAGTTTGAGAGATTCCCCCCCTCCGGTATCTTTGTGTTATGAATTATTAATACTGATTCTGTTACATTTAGGAAACATAATTTGTGACTTCAGTTATTTTTAAGTTTGCTTCAGGTTCATGTATCATAATATGGTTATGGTGAATGTTTTAGTTATCTGGTACTGCTCTAACAGAAATACCGTGAGTGGATGGCTTTTAGGCTACAAGTCTTGAATTCAGGGTGTCTCCTCCAGGGGAAAGCTAAATGGAGGGCTGTCACAGAATACAGGGAATCATAGCCCAGCCAAATTGTTAGATGTTTTGGGGGGGATGTAATTCAGTCCATGACAGTGAAATGTTCTATACACTCAAAAGCAATGTGCATTTTGCTGCTGTTTTTGGAGTAATTTATAAATGTCAGGTTAGTTCTGTTTGGCTGATAGTGTTCTTAGCAATTTAACTTTTTGTACCAATACCTGAAAGGACTCTTTTATAAATGTTATTTTGTCATAGGTGAAAGTTTATAGCACATTAGTTTTTCATTCAGAAATTTTATACATGAATTGTTTTGTGACATTGATTGCAGTTGCCACAGTGTGTCAGCACTCTGCCCCTGCCTTTTGCCTTCCATCCTGGGTTCTCACTCATCCAGTTTTCCTGTCGCTTCCTGCCTTCTCATCTTAGCATTTGGGCATTTGTTGCCCATTTGGTCTCATCTGCTTGATTAAACTAAGAAGCATGCATGTTCCTCACATGTATTATTGCTTGTTTTATAAGCCTTTCTAATCTTTGACTGCAAGGTGGGCTTTGGGAGTAACTTCACTTTTGAGTGATGCCGGGAGCCAGCCCCAACACTTTTCAGAGTCCCACACGAAAGGAGGGAGAGGTGTCAGCAGGAAATGAATTAAAAGAGACAGGAAGAGTTTTTTGGTTTAAGGCAGCCCGACCAAGAGTGTGTCGAGAGCTGTCTGTCTTTGTTTTTTATAGATGAGGTGACGTAGTGTTCACCCTATTTTCTTCATCATATAAACTATTGGTTAACAAGAAACTGACCCATCATTATTGGCTAACAAGAAACTGACCCCTTGTGGTCTTCTTCTAGTTAATTGCCAAGGCTTTGTGGATAATGGTGTGGCAGGTGTTCGTGGTGATAAATGTCAGTGAACGCAATTAATGGTTTTATTCGTACCTCAAAGTGGAAGGTACAGCAGGGTAAACTCCTCAAAGCTTCACCATTTGGCTGTCTCCATTTGTTTCTCTAAGTTTTTATTTTTCTCTTCCTGTGCAGATAGTAAGAGTCTGCCATCCCCTAATTAAGCCCAGCTGTTCTAAGGAAGATGTTTCTTTAATGTTTATCAGTTTGCCATACCAGCTATAATGAACCTAGAAGTTTATTTGTTCTTTCTGCTGTAGGGAGTGAGATGCTTGTGTAGTTTTAATGGCTGTGTGGAGAATTGTCCTTGGAAAGCCTTTCAAGGGTTACCTTGTAAACGTGTGTATGTGGAGAAAAGGGAGCGGGGAACGCAATTAGGGGGAAGTCAGCGAGGCTGGGCAGGCCTCAGTGCTATCAGGCATGCTGTATTGAAATCCATTCTTCTGATCTCTATTCCCTAGAAGTTCCTGGTCAGATTGTCCCAATATAATCTCATAAACCAACGGGTTATAGAGCCCCTCTTAGAAGGCATCTTCCTTGATCCTCCTGTCAGGAGGGGAGGGTTTATCTTTTTTGAGGAAAATTTAATTAGGAAGCAAAATATTATCAGGGGTAATAGGCTAAAAAACATGTCACGGGTGAGATGCCTTGGCCTGTCGTTTACAGAAGTTTGTGACTTTGTCTGCAAGGGACTTTGCGGATGGCGAGCTGCCGCACAGTGAGCAGGATGTTTTGAGGTCATAGTCTTTGGAAATCTGCCAGTCTGTCTCAAACCAGTAATTCTGGTCTTCTTTTGTGAATTTGAATTTTCTTCTACATTTCTCTGCCACTGTGTCTGAGAGTCCTCTGTTGTGATTTCTGTCAGAATAGTCGGAGGTGGTAGCCAGACACCGCCTAGTTCTGGGCTCAGACTGATGGAGTCTCTGGTTCATATGGTCCATTAATCCTTTGGACTAATATTTTTTTGTGTCTTTGGTGTCCTTTGCCCCAGATGAAATAAGACCAACAGTTGTATCTTAGCTGCTCACAGGCTTTTAGGACCCAAGATGCTATACAGCAAAGTAGGATGTAGAACATTTTCTTTATGAACTGTATTATGCCAGCTGGCCTGGATGGCCCTGAAACTGTGGTCCTCAGTCTTGGTAACTTGGTCCCTCAAGGTTTTGGGATGTGTCTGGGAAACCTCTATGACTTTGCCTTGGTCAGATTGTGCTGACTTCCCTTATATTGTGTATTTCCTTTCCCTTTACCAAAGTTAATGTCAGAAAAACCAAACCTGTTGCCATTGAGTCAATTCCAACTCATAGCAACCTTATAGGCCTAAGTAGAACTGCCCTATAGGGTTTCCAGGGAGTGGCTGGTCGATTTGAACTGCTGATCTTTTGGCTAGCCGTCAAGCCCCTAACCAGTCTGCCACCAGGGGTCCGTTCAAGCTAATCTCCATCTAATACCTTGTTACCGATTTTCCTTCCTTTCTCCTGCCCTCTGAGAGGGCTTTTTAAGCTCCTTGTATAATTGTGGATTGTCTGTATCTCCATTGTATGTATATTATTTTTAAATGGATTACTTAGGGTTCTTTTTATTTCCCTGAGTTACTTGATAGGATTCTGCATTTTTTCTTAACATGATAGATGTATTGGTAGATTTCACTATGTTGTATTATCCTTTAATATATTAAAAGACTTGATAACATTTTGTTGATGGTTTTTGTGTTGTATTAATGGAGTGTGTTAATCTAGGGTGGTCGCCGTGAGTCAGATCTGACTCGACGGCATTTGGCTTGGCTGGGCTTTGCCATTAGTGTAACATTCTCATAACTGGGGAAGATTATGTAGAATGCTCTTATTTTCTTTAAATGTTGGTTAGAATTCTTGAGTGAAGTCATCTGTGCCTGCAGATTTTCCTTTTGGAAGGTTTTTAACTTTAAATTCATTTTCTTTAATAACAGTGTGTGTCATAGTTGGTCAGTTTTGGTAGCCTTTCATTTTTTCTAAATCATTCTGTGTTGTCTAAATTGTTAAATTTATGGATATAAACTTGTCTGATTTTCCTGCCGTGTTTTTCAGTGTCTGTGGTGGCGTGCATTGATGGTCTCTCCCCTTTTACCGTACCTGGTCATTTGTTTTTCCTGTTTTTCGTTGTCAGCATTGCTAGGGGTTTATCAACTTTATTGCTGTTTTCAGTGAATCAGCTGTTAGTGTTACTGATTTTTCTCTGTTGACTTTCTGCTTTCATTTGCATCTGTTTCCAACATTTGTGTCAGTGTACTGTTGGCTTCTATTGATTTCTTTTTCTCATTCACTTCTGAACTTTTTGTAGCTCATGATATGATGAGTAAATTGGCATTATATCCTAGATATTTTATGTATTTTCTTGTGAGACTATAGTCTTCTATTTAAACATTCTGTTACAGTAGGAAGTCTTTTCTGATTCGCTTGTACATCACAGCACAAAGTTCAATATATGAAAACAAAGACATAATTACATGCTGCAACATCTTTATTTAAGGATATGATGTGTTAAACCCAGTGTTGTTTTTCCACTTCTCTTGATTGCCCAAAGGTAGGAAAGGTTTTTATTCCTGGACTTCCAGCTCCTTCCCTGACTGTGTCCAGCACCATGCCCCGACCCAGTACTCCCCTCGACAGCGCTAGCACTCCGAAGCCTCTTAGTAAACTGCTGGGATCCTTGGATGAGGTAAGAAATTAACTTGTTTTAAAGATTCTTTGTAAAATATCAGTCCTTTTTGTGGTTAACTTTTTTTCTGTTTTAAAAGTAAAAAAATTAGAAATGTAGCTCATACTTTTATAGGAAATGTCTTCAAGCACAAATGACTCAGCAAGCATGTATTGACCTCTAGCGACATGTGAGGCATTCTCTTCCATCTGGAGAGCTCACAGTTTACTTGGGTAGAATATAAGTACTGTCTACATAAGAAATACAGTTTAAAGTAGACTGTTAAATTCTATGCTTGAGGAACAGAAAGTACTGTAGTAGATTAAATGATGGCAAGGTGTATCCTAATGGGATGATGTGGCAGAACTAAAGCCTCATCACTGAGAGGCAAGGCTGGCCTGGTTTGGACCTTGAGGATCAGTAGGGTGTTTGTAGGTACAGAGAGGGATCAGGAACAGAAGGGAATCACATAGACACAGGCATGAAGATGGGAGAATACAGCCTATTTTTTATGGATATCCTCAACTTTACTTTCTAGCATATGGGGTAAGGACACAGTGAATCTGTAGACTGAGTAAACACTTATAAAAGTGCAAACAGTCTTTTACGTGAGAAGGGGCAGAGGGAGGGATACTAATAACAACAGTAACTGTTTTGTTTTGTTTTTTCCAGTGTCTTCTGTGTGCTAGGCACTTTTCAGAGTGCTTTTTAACATGTTTAATCCCTAAGAAAACTTTTTGGGAAGATAACTGTGGTGCATCTCAGATACATACACATTAGTTGTCTTAGGACATAGAGCTAGTAAATACAGAGTCAAAGTCTTCTTAAATGAAGAAAAGATGAAAAAGAGGTTTTCATGATGAAAGCAATTGCCCAGACACTACAGGTATTTTAAGGAACAGTAATGAGTGTTAGGATCTGTGTTTTAGGAAGATTTATCTTGGGATTGAAGACAGGGAGATCAGTTAGACTCCAAGTATGGTGGTTTGTCAGTGGCAGAGCTGCTAAGAAAGTGTGAGGGAGGGCAGTAGAGATGGAAGTGAAGTAATGTAGGAGGTGCTAAGAAGGTGTGACCAGGGCAGTAAACATGGAAATCAGGGGAGTGATGTGAGAGGTCCTGGAGTGGTGGCAGTGACAGGATTTGTCACCAGGGCTGGGAGGAGATGATGTGGATTAAGCCTCAGAGTTTTCTGAGTGACCTGGTAGATGCCCACACTTACCAAGTTAGGAAGCCTAGAGAAGGAGCAGAACTGTTTTTGAGGGACATCTGAGTGTAGACGTTTAGGGGCAGTTCAAAGTGAAGGTTAGTAAGGCAGTTGTATAGGAGTTGTGCTGGAGAATGTCTAGGCCCTGTTTTTTTTTTGTTTTTCTTTTTAAATTATTATGTGCCATTCGGATCCGACTTGACGGCACTTGGCTTCGCATTGTGTGTCATAAATGGGCTTTTCACTTTCAAGCCAGACCATTTGCAAACTTTCAGAAGACAGCTGTAGAAGCATCAGAGAGTTTTGAGTGAATTGAACTTAGAGTTCCAGGAACCCAGGAATGGCTAGTGTGTGTCCTTATGCAAGCCCAGAGATCTTAGGAAGACTGTTCTCTGTCACACTAGCTGGTGGCTTTCCCACTTCTGAGCTGAATTTTTTCTGGCAGCTCTTGGAGTAAAAGCTCAGATATAACCAAAATGCTTTAGGTGTGACTGACTCCTGGTGTTAACAGGATCTTCAGTTAGAGAAGTCCTGTAAATGGAATTATATGAATATAAAAGGGGCAGTTATTGTTACTGGGCCTTTAAAAGTGGGAGTGTCTACGTGTAGTTAGTAACAGAGATCGTTTAAAATTTTTGTTTGTGTATCTATAGTTCAACAAAGAAGTGTTTTTATAGTTTGAGAGTGAACACTGTCTGTAGGGGAAGTGCCACTCCTTTTGCTTTCTCGTTGCTGTTCTTTCTGTCTGAGATCTTACTCCTCAAGTCCTGTCTGCCTTGGATGCTGCAGATGACAGTTTGTGTCGCTAGTTTTGTGAAACTGCAAGAAGTGCCGCTGCCTTCTCTTGCCCTTGGCTGTAGCCGTCCCTGCACGCCGTCAGCATGTCTGCATGCTCCCCCATACTCAAAGTTAGAGACGCCCGGAGTGGGAGAAGCACTGTAAGAATGTTGGCCCACATACTGGCGGTTCTGTTCTCTCGTAGGTGTTAGCCTCCCAGGTCAGAGTTGGCCTTCCCAGCTCTCCAGTGCCATTGATCATGTGTGTCGGTGTTACATCCAGCGTTTCTGTTTTCTGCGAGAACGTTGGTCTGGATCAGAAGTCATCCATACACAGATTTTTGAATTATTGTTATATAGTTAGTTGCACCATATGCAGAAAAGAAATATTTGTTAAAAATCATTTTCTCATTAATGCTGTATTTATGACTTTTTATAGGTGGTTTTGTTGTCTCCGGTTCCAGAACTAAGGGATTCCTCAAAACTGCATGACTCTCTCTATAATGAGGATTGTACTTTCCAGCAGCTTGGAACTTATATTCAATCAATAAGAGACCCTGTCCATAACAGAGTAACTTTAGTAAGTATGTATTTTTTAAAGATTAAGTAGAGCTTTCCATGAAATATGACTGTCATTTTAAACCTGCCAGAATGCAGAGTTGTCTGACGAATGAAATCAGGCATTTGTCTTGATTTTTTAAGATCTCTTGTATTATATCATTTTTTGTACCATTTTACTATAAATAACCTTAAGGAAAGTCTCTTAAGGATTTCTAAAGTTTACTGTTAATTTTATCAGCAACAAGTTTGTTGACCTGGTTAAATTGTATGTTGATAAGGTTTTTGTTGTTTTGTTAAAAGTAAATCTCCTTAAAATAATTGAAAGAAATTTTTTCCATGAAAAAAAGTCTCCTATTATTAATGATGATTACTGTTTATGTCTGTGTAAAAATTGGACACTTTTATTTAAACAGAAAAATTGGAAAATATTTTTTAAATAAGCACAATTACAGTTTCTTACACGTGAAAGCATTCAGTTCTATTGGAAAAATACTGTTTTTCACTTATTTAATTGTGCTAAAGAGTCTTGTGGTGGTGTCGTGGGTTAAGTGCTACGTTTGCTAACCAAAAGGTCAGGAGTTCAGATCCTCCAGGTGCTCCTTGGAAACTGTAGGGCAGTTCTGCTCTGACTTCTACAGTCGCTATGAGTTGGACCCGACTCGACGGCAGTCGGTTCAAGAGTGTTGTACATTATCAGCTGTTTGTAGGGCGTATGAAGACTCAGAATGCCGAAATACTATTTACTTCTCCTTGTCTGTTTCCGTCGCTTTACTAGGAACTGAGCAACGGCTCCATGGTCAGGATCGCCATTCCTGAAATTGCCACTTCTGAATTAGGTATGACCGAGATTCAGACCTCACTTCTGTGTGTTCTCACTTTCACTTAAACGGTTTGGAGTAATTGTTGATACATAGTAACAGTTGAGGTATTAAAAATTCGGTGTTTTTAAAGCATTGGGATTGAGAGTTTCACTATACAGAGAAGTTGTAAGGAACCAGGGAAGCATTTTGTAGTGTCCACTCCAAGTTTGCCCCAAGGATGTGGATGCAGGTAAAGGATGTGCTGATTTTGTTTCCCTGGGATTTCTTAGGTTGAAGATTGTCAGGCATTGGGATTAGAACATACGAGCATGCGTCGTACAAGAAAACCAGAGAATCAAAGAGGCTCAACAGCTGTGTGGCATATTTGATGATATTTTTAATCCAAAAACATTTCTCAGTTGTGAGGCAAGTTAAGAACTTAATATAATTACCTTAATAGAATAAAGCTCTTTGATCACCTTATTTCTGATTCAGAATCATTGATTGAAAATACAATCACATAGAAAAGCTCCTCATATACTCCTGTTGAACTGAGTAGTTGTCATAAATTACAGTTATTGAATTTTTGTAATGTAGGTATGGCACATTTAACTGTATGTCGGTTTTGACTCAGAGACCCTGTAGGACAGACTAAAACTGCCCTGTAGGGTTTCAAAGGAGTGACTACTAGACTCAAATTGCCAGCATTTTGTTTAGCAGCTGAACTCTTCATTTTCTTATTACAAGGGCAAAATAAATGGATACATGAGAAGCATATGAAAATTAATTTTTTCTTTTGATAGTACAAACATGTTTGCAAGCAATGAAGTTTATTCTGCCAAAAGAAACAGCAGTTCAGATGCTCGTCAAGTGGTACAATGTCCACAGCGCTCCAGGAGGACCCAGCTACCACTCTGAGTGGCATTTATTTGTGACTTGTCTCATGAACATGATGGGTTACAACACAGACCGCTTAGCATGGACCCGGAATGTAAGTACCTTCATTTTACTTTCTGAGTTACTCTGTTTTCGGTATATTATGTACAGAATTGGTATCATAGCATTCAGGTAACTTTAATAATGTAAACCAAAGCCCTGTAGGACTGTAGAACTGCCCATGAGGTTTCCCAATGCTGTAAATCCTGTGGAAGCAGACTGCCACACTGTTCTCCTGCGGAGTGGCTTGTGGGTTCAGACTGGTGACTTTTTGGTTAGCAGCACAGTGCTTCACCACTGTATCCCCAGTGGTCCTTCATTTAATAATAGGTATATCTTTCTCAAATTAATGGAGTAATACTAAAGCTTATTATATCTATACACTATAAATGAAATATTAGCTAATATTCAATGATAGTATCTTACTAATAAATTATAGTTATTGAATTTTTGTAATGTAGGTATAGCACATTTAACTGTATTTCTTGTTTTGTGTTTGTAAAAAGAGCACAAAGTTATGTTGCTTTAATAGTTTTTGTTGGTGAAGAAACCGAATGAAGAGAAATGATAGATTTGAGATTCCCTCAGAATCACAAGCTAACTGCTAATAAAACTGGGCCTAGACAGTGTCTTCTGACACATAGCTTAATGTGTATTTCTGAAGCCTGTGTTTTTACCCTCACATTGTTTGGTATCTGAGGAGGTTGGTTTGAGAGGGATTGGAAGTGGCAGTACCCTCAGTGCCTCTTGTGTTGGTAGCACAGGGCTGCGTCCCTGACCTCCCACCCTCACAGACTTTAGACAGACGCCCTTACTAGGGTATGACAAGACCAAGGCAGTGTCTTCAGTGTAGGTGGGTTTTTTAGCTCTTGCCTGAGTTGCCCTGAAGAAGTCACTCTAGCATGTACTTTACTATTGTCCAGGTGACCCAACTGTACCCAGCTATGTATGTCCATTTTAGCAGACTAATTTTTAAAAATTGTTTCTTTTTCCAAAATATATAACTTTACATGTTTATTGAGAAGAGGTTATAAAATGGAAGAATTAAAAAGAAAAAGATAATTATTGTACTCAGAAATCACTGTAAACATTTTATTGCCATTTTTATTTTTGCCAATGTTTTCCTTTTTTTAAGTTTTTTGTACTTTAAGTGAAAGTTTGCAGCACAAATTAATTTCTCATGCAAAATTTTATTAACATAATTCTGATTGTAATCCCCGCAGTATGTTTTAGCGTGCCCCCTTGTCCCCCCAGATTCTCCTGTCCCTTCCTACCTGTTCGTCTTGCTTCTGGGCAGGTGCTACCCATTTGTTCTCATATACTTGACTGAACTTAAAAGTAATTCTTCATGTGTGTTACTGTTTTATACATCTGTTTAATCTTTGGCTGAAAGGTAGACTTTGGGAAGAGCTTCATTTCTGAGTGCAGGGTGTCCAGGAGGCCATAGTCTTGGAGGTTCCTCCACTACCAGGCCAGTAAGTGTGGTTTTTTGTTTGTTTGTTTTTGTGAATTTGAAGTTTGTTCTACATTTTTCTCCCACTCTGTCTGAGACCCTCTGTTGTGATTTCTATCAGAGTGGTCAGTGGTGGTATCCAGCCATAATCTGTTTGTGGGCACAGGCCAGGGTTCATGTGGTCCACCAGTCCTTTGGACTCACGTTTTCCTTGTGTCTGTGGTTTTTTAAATTATGCTTTGCTCAGAATGGGATGGGGTCAGTAGTGTATCTTAGCAAGCCACTCAAAAGTGTTTAAGACTCCAGACACTACTCACTAAGTACGCTGTAGAGCAGTTTCTTTATGAACTGTATTATGCCCTTTGAGCTGCATGTCCCCTGATACCATGGTCCCCAGCCCTCAGCCCCAGTAACTCAGTCCCTCAAGATGTTTGGATGTGCCTGGGAGGCTTCTGTGGCTTTGTCTTGGTTGAGCTGTGCTGCCTTCCCCTATAGCTGTGTATTGTCTTGCCCTTCATCAAAGTTAAAACTCGTCTACTATCTAATTAGATAGTAAAGAAAAAAAAATGGCAACATGGTGGGGTCGGCAGTTTGAATCCACCAGGCACCCCTTGAAAACTGTGGAGCAGTTCTTCTCAGTCTGTAGGGTCTCTGTGAGTCAAAATTGACTTGACAGCAGTGCGTTTTTGGTCTAGCATCGTTTTACAATGCCACTGTCATCCCACTGACTATTTCTGATGTGGTAAAACTTTATTAACCTACTGCGAATTGAGAAATTGTATCTTAACATTTGCATAAGTAGAAGGGAATATCTTAAATTTTTTATTGGTAATTTGCAGTTCTTTTTTTGGCATACATTTCTTGTCTTTTGCCTGTGTTTTCTTCTCATCTCAATCCAGCAACCAGATCATGTTATTTCTCTGCTTAGAATCCTCCTGTGGTTTCCCAACTCTGCCACAGGAAAAACCAAAGGCCTGTGTGACGTCTTGTGGTCCAGTCCTGTCTTGCATCTGTGATCTTAGCTCTTCCTCATCTCTGCCTTATTGACATCATCCCATCTACACTGGCCTCCATGCTGTCCCTGAGCACACCAGGCATATTCCTGCCTGAGGGTCTTTGGATTTGATGTTGCCTCTGAAGGAAGAACCTGCCACCAGAAGTGACCTGCCCTGCCCGTCCTCTCCTACTCAGGACTCTGAGATATTATTTTTAAGAGTTTGTTTCTATTATGGCATATTAGGGAGTTGCCCTCTGTAGAATCCTTAAGAAGAGTCTTATTGGGAAGATGGGGGCAATTTTCTTATTCCAGACCATTGCATGGAAGCTGTCTCATCCCATGTTGTCCATTCTTTGTTAAATATAAATAGACTGAGCTCTGTAGAAGCTGAGGATTTCTACAGTATAAACAAGTCCATGTCAGCTTTTTATAGTTTTTGTGTCTTGCTGTCCCCCCAGGGAACCTGTTGAGCGTTATGTCTCGGTCTGTAGCAGAGAACCAGTGCCACCTCATGTTTCTGTGTTGTGGGGGCAACTGAACACCCAGCCTTTCTTCTTTTGTGAAATAAGACTGAAATAGGACCTGGCCCTCTGACGTAATGTATTGCATGGTAGTCTTTTTTTTTTGTACTTTAGGTGGAGGTTTACAGACCAAACTAGCTTCTCATTAAACAGTAGACATAATGTTTTGTGACACTGGTTATCAACCCAGGAACAGGTCAACACTTTCATCTTCCCTGTTGTCAACGTTCCTGTCCCCTCCTGCCTTCTAGTCCTTCCCTGGGCTGACTTGCCTCTTGATTCTCACTTTATGGGCCTGTGTAATCTTTGGCGAAAGGGTGAACCTCAGGAGTAACTTCACTGCTGAGCTGAAAGAGTGTCTGGGGGTCCTATTCTCAGGGTACCTCCAGTGTCTGTCAGGCTAGTAAATCTGGTCTTTTGTATGTAAGTTAGAATTTTATTCTGTTCTCTCCAGCTCTGTCTGGGACCCTCTGTTGTGATCCTCTATCACAGCATTTGGCGGTGGTAGTTGGGTACCATCCAGTTGTGCTGGAATCAGTCTGGTGGAGGCGTCTGGTAGTGATGGTCCACTAGTCCTTTGGGCTCTTCTTTCCCTTTGTCTGTGGTTTTCTTCATTCTCACTTAACTCCAGACAGAGTGGGACCAGTGAAGGACCTTAGGTGGCCACTTACAGTGTGACAGTCTTTAAGGAAGGAAAGAGGAAAGCAGTTTTGAGATAAGTGTAGCTTTGGCACTTGTAGTTAAACTTTTGCAATATAGGATGAAATAATCCTCTTTGGCAGATGGTTTTCGTGTTGGTTTGTCCACATTTACCCATCTTGGTGTCATTGAAATAGAAATGAGTAAAGCCTTTCTGTCAATAACTAGTTCCATTATTTTTTGCATTTCTTTGACCAAAAGAAAATTTACTGATTTGTTAAATGATGGCACTGGATCATATACTTTCTTTCTTTCTGGTTCTTAGATTCTGTGAATAGTTGTGTTTGGTGAACTTTACATGTCCTTTGGGATATTTGTTTTCTTATTAAATAGATACTGAGCCCCTTTCATAGGCCAGGGTGATGTCAGGCTTTTCAGATACTCTCTAAACAAGATAGAATGTTCTCTCATCTTGTGCTTCGCTATCAAGAAAAAACAGATAGATATTTTTACAAATATTTTTACATGTGGGTCATACATTAAGGGCAAGTGACCACAGAAGCTTGTAACAAGTTGGCAGACCTGAGAAATACTGAAAGAATGAAAATAAAGCAGATCCCTGTATGTCACAGAGAGCTACCCATTATCCCCCTCAGCTTCTGCTGTTCTTTCCTGTCACTCCAAACCTTAGGGCTCTGACAGCTACAACAGGGACATTCTTTTTGACTGTGGGACTTTGACTTTGTGTCTCTCTATGTGTGTGCTTGTGTCTTAGTTTAGCTGAAGCTTTTGATAGCATAGCAGTCATTTTATCCCGTTGCTTGGGATCAGTCTGTCATTACAAGTTTTCAATAATGTGCGTGAATTGCTTGTGCTTTATTGGACTACTTCATACAAAGGCTTTGCTGTTGATAATATTTTATTTGAAAATTACCGTATTGCCACTTATTTATGTTCAGTTTTGTACAGAAATCAATCTTCTTTCCCATGAATAAGATGGTTAATTGGGTGGAAACCCCAAGCACTTACTCAGCACGACTCATGTTGGTCAGTCAACGAGAGGCTGAGGTGGGCGAACAAAATGACACCTTTATTTCATTGTACGGGAAAACAGAGTCAGCTGGTGCTTACTGCTTCCAAGACTAATCACCAAGGGTGGGCAGGCATGTTACTTTTAAGGGCGTTTACAAGTGGGGAATTCATACAAGTTATGTCAGAAACCTGTTTAATCATACTAGGCAGGCACAATGGGGTTTACATATAGCCTTCAAGCAAAGTCAGGATTCAGATGGAAAGCTGAGGAGGGGGAGCCCAGCAAAGGAAACAGTTTTGCAATACAGTGCTTTAGGGCAGGAAGCCAGGTACAGAAGACAGCACTATGGAGTTCTGTCTCAAGATTAACTGGTGGTAATAGCATAGCAAAAGCCATTGCCAGTTATACTTGGTCTGGTGATGCCACTGGGAAAGACTAATAGCTAGAAAAGGACATCATGTTTAGTAAGGTACAGGGTCAGCAAAAACAAGGGAAACTGAGTGAGATAAGTGGGCAGGATAGCCACTACATGTGCTCACATGTACCAGTGGTCATGAAGGTAGCACAGGACTGGGCAGCTTTTCATTCTCTTTCATGTAAGGTTGCCATTGGTCGAAGTCACCATAGTGGGAACCAGCAACAGTGGCACAGTGCCCCATTGAGGTAGCAGGGCATCAGAGGTCATGTCAAAGAAAGTTGAAGAAGAGTGAACCTTCAGAAAATGACTTTTATGTAGTTTTATTGGTTAGTATAGGTTAGCTATTATAACAAGGATTCCAAAAGAGACCCTGGTTCAGACACAATAGAAATGTCTGTTTTGGTCCCATAACAGTGCTTCCCAGGTCGGCTTGCCAGGTCACCTAGTTATTGAGGGACTCAGGCTCATGGAGGCTGTGCCGCTTTCACTTTGAAGCCTCAGATAGTGCCCTAGGGTTGACTCGATTCCAGTCAGATAGGGGAGGAGAAAAGACTGGAGGAGCATGGGTAGCAGGTTTTCACATGTTGGACCTAGAAGTGATAACATACGTTTTCATTCACAGTCACACTGCTGTAGGACCACACTGAACTCCAAGACAGGCAGGAGCATGTAGTCTAGGTGTGGGTCCCGGAGAAAGAGGAGAACAAAGATTTTGGTGAGCACCTGTCTCTGGCATGCAGTTTCTAACTGTGTGCTGTAGACAGATGTTAAATAAATACCTATTTTGTTCTAGTATTTGGCTAACCTTGGGTTGATCCTTTTCAACTTCGCATTGTTTGGATACGTCAGAGGTCTTCTACTACAGGTGTGACTATCTGCATCATTCCAGAAGTAAGAGAGGAAAGGGAATGACCACTACAGTGTATGTATTACCAGGCACTGTGCTAGACTCTTGGTATGTGTTATTAAATCTTTACAGCAATCTTAGAAGAAATGCGTTTTGTCATCTTTTTCCAAATGAAAGAGTTTTGATGACCTTCCTTCCTTTCCATATTTATTGGCGAGACTGATTTCTGAGCCTTCTAAGTTGACCTATTGACAGTGATAAATTTATATTGTTTTGTCTTCTCTTTTGGGATTATTTTCCAGTTTGACTTTGAGGGATCGCTTTCCCCAGTCATTGCACCCAAAAAAGCAAGGCCTTCTGAGACTGGATCTGACGAGGTAAGCACTGTTGTTTCTTGTTGCCAGCAGTTAATTTGTGAATCCTTTTACTGGTCTTCCACTTCTGTGTCATTCATGTTATCTGTGTAGTTTGAACACTTATTTTGAAAAGTGGAATCTGTTTTCTGTAGTCATTTATTCACTGTCATTTTCAACAATCATCTAAAAATTACTGTGAACATATTTCTAGGTCGTTAGAATGACCAGTTTATGAGTAAATATTGCTGCTTGATTTGAATTTGGGTTTATAGATGTTTTATTGTCAGTTGGTTACCTAAAGTGACGGCATTTACCTTTTTATGCAGTGTTTCTTTAATTTAGCTTCTCAAATGTGTCAGATTCTGTGAATGTATTCTTAAGGAGCCCCCACACCAATTTTTTTTTTAATGAATGCTCAGATCTTCAGTTTACAGTTTAATCAATTTTGATAATACATACTCAAGTAGCCTGCAGCCCCATTAAGGCATAGAGCATATCTGTGACTCCACAAACCTCGTCTTTGTTTCCGTTTTTAATCCACCCCTACCCCTTTCCCTGAAACAACCAGATTTCTGTTACCATTTTGTTACTTTTGCCTGTTCTGGAACTTGATAGAAATGAAGTGATACAGTTTGTAATCCTTGGTGTAAGGTTTCTTTCATGCAGTATAATGTCTGAGGTTTACATGTGTTGCTGTTAATATCAGTTGCATATTCTTTTTCATTACTGAGTAGTATGACTGTATCACTGTTCATTCTTCTGCTGGTAGATATTGAGGCTTTTCCCACTTTTTGATGCTTAGAAATAAAGCTACTGCCAGCATTGTTTTATAAGTCTTTGGAAATAATACATTTTCAGTTTTTTAGGTACACTATCAGTGGAATTGCTGGGTCATTTGTTGCTGGAACTGCCAGGCATGTTCTCCTGCTGGCTGGGCCGTCTTCGTTTGTCTGTTAACACTATGGTCATGGACGAGCCTTCCTCTTGTCCTCTGTCTTTGCGAGCATCCAGTGTGTGTCGTCAGTCTTTTACATTATAACCATTTGAGTCTGTACTAAGTAGTTTTCTCTTAGAAAACGCTCTTTGCCATCAAGTTGATTCCCACCCACAGTGACCTTACTGGACACAGTAGAGCCGTCACACAGGGTTTATAAGGCTTTGATCTTTAGGGAAGAGCTCTCTGGTGGTGCGGTGGTTAAAGCACTTGTCTGCTCACCAGAAGGTCAGTGATTCAAACTTACCAGACACTCCAAGGGAGAAAGGTGGCAGTCAGCTTCTGTGAAGATTTACAGCTGTAGAAACCCTATGGGTATTCCTGCTGTGTCCTGTAGTATTACTGTGCATCAGAATCGACCTGATGGCAGTGGGTTTTTTTATAATAAATCTTTTCCTTGGCTTCAGGAATAGACTCCCACGTCTTTTGCAGAGTGACTGATGGGTTTAAACTGCTAACCTCTCTGTTGGCAGTTGAGTGCTTTAACCACTGTGCCATCAAGACATGTTCATTTTCTTCATTTGCCTTTCCTTGATAACTAATGATGTTAGGTGCTTTTCTGAGTGCTTATCTTGGGTCTATTTTTTGAATTTCAAGTCTAGCCTGTTTTTAAATTGGATTTAAAAAATCATTAGTGAGCAACAGCAGTTCTTTACGTATTCTGGATGTGAGTTCTTTTTACTTGTTTTCTTTCAGTGTGTAACTTACCAGTGTCTTCTGATGAACATAATTTTAAAAATTTTGGCTGTCCGATTTACTAGTCTTTTTCTTTTATTGCTAGTTCCCCCCTCCCCCCACTGTTATTAGTCCAAGAGTTTGTATGTTTGAGTAACACAGTATAGTGAGCTCCACCAAAACACCAATAAATTTCAAAATCTCAAAGTGGCATAAATCACATTCTCTGAGCACATTGACATAAACCACAAGTAATAACCAAAGCACACTCGATGCACCAAAAAACCAAAACCAAACCTGCTGCCATCAAGTTGATTCCATCTCATAGAGACCTTGTAGGTCAGAGTAGAACTGTCCCATGGAGTTTCCAAGGAGCATCTGGGGGATTTATACTGCTGACCTTTCAGTTGACAGTCATAGCTCTTAACCACTGTGCCAGCAGGGCTCACAATACTAAAAAAACATAGTGCAATTAGTCAATATAAAATTCAGTTAATTATTGGACTGTGTTAGTAGCTCAACACTATAAATATAGGAAGACAAATATACTGTCCAAATACAGACAGACCTGTAAACTGTCCTTTTACCAAACCACAAACCAGTATGGTGGTCACTAAATCTACCTGTTTGCATTTTCCATATTTCATTCATTAATTTTGACTTGATAAAACATAGCCTTAGATAGTGTTAAAATTTCCTGCTTGGGCAGCCAAAAAACACATGCGGACATGTTCACGATCTTTAGTTATTAAAGAAATTCAAATCAAGATGACAATGAGATACCATCTTACCCCAACAAGATTGGCCATGATCCAGAAAACACAAAACAACAAATGCTGGAGAGGCTGTGGAGAAAGTGGAACCCTCCTACACTGTTGGTGGGGTTGCAAAATGGTCCAGCCTCTTTGGAAGGCAATCTGGTGCTTCCTTAAAAAAATGGATATCAGTATACCGTTTGACCCAGTAATTCCACTACTTGGAATATATCCTACAGAATCAAGGCCTTTCACACTAATGGACACATGCACCAGAATGTTTATCGCAGCACAGTCCACGATAGCAAAAAGATGGAATCAACCCAGATGCCCAACAATAGAAGAATGGATAGGTAAACTATGGTACATATACTCAGTGGAGCACTATGCAATGATAAAGAATAACGATGATTCCAGGAAACATCTCCTAACCTGGTTTCAACTGGAAGACATGTTGAGTGAAAGTAGTCAGCGACAAAGGGACAAATACTGTATGAGACCTCTATGATAAGATCTCAAAAACAGACTTGTGTATAGAAGAAAAGACTCTTTGACAGCTGCAAGTTGGGGGAAGGGTTCAGTTTAGATAGTTAATAGAAATCTGATTGGAAGAAAGCAGTGACAGCACACATTAGAAACAAGAACAACATTAAGCAGACTTCAGCATAACTTGAGTACTCCTTCCATCTTAACCTAATATTGCAAGGATAAAGTAGCTGGGGCAGGGGGCTGGTGACCATGCTCTTAGGCAAAATCAAGGCCAGTTGGCACAACTAGTGTTTTGCTAAGAGAGCTCTCTGCACCCCACATTGGTGAGTGGCATCTGGGGTCTTAAAAGCTGCCAAGCTGCCATCCGAGGACACAGCAAATGGGCCCAACTCAGCAGGAATGGATGCTCACCGAGGACCAAAATGACATGCGGTAAAGACAACCTAGAAGACAGAGAGACCGGCAAGAGTGGGTGCCTTCATCGACTTGGGACCGGAAGAACCGGATGGTGACCGGCCCCCACCAGTGATAGCCATGATGGAGCTCACTAGGTTGACTCTCACTGGCAACACAAGAATAAAAAGGGGTGTAATCTGAGATCTCCACTAAAAGACCTCAATTGATGGTCCAGCGGTTTTGGGGTTCCCCTGAGAGCATGGCCCCCGGCCCTGATGCTGCTCTTACCCATAAATTATAACAACGGTCCACTCTTTGGACAGGAATGGATTGTACTTGGCAATGCAGAGTGACCATATATTGGTTGCACTTTATGGTTCTATACATCTATAGGATATCATCCTGCTGACCTCTGGCTGGAGGAAGGAGAGTGGGTGGAGGGGAGCGGAAAGGAGGCTGTTGGGAGGATGAGACATGTATGGAGCAGAGAGGAATAGTGTGCAGTCACCGGACAGGGAGAGCAGTGGAAGCTGCATATAGGTGGGCATGTAAATTTATACAGGAATGTACATTCCCACTCAGTCATGTTAAATAAAAAAGAAAAAAAAATGTCCTGCTTCATTCGTGTCTGAGTAGCAGGATTTCTGCTGTAAAGTCTCTTCCCTAAGAAGACTAGGTGTTTTTCACACACTTTTAAAAGAGGGCTTGCTTTTATGTTATCGCTGACATCTGGAAACTGCTTGGCTGTTTTATACAGTAAAACCTGCAAAAGCCAGAACTTGTATAAGGTGGAAACTGGGAAGAAGGAAAATGCAAATCATTTCCTCTAGTACAGCGTGATACAAAAGTGGTAAGATTGCACCCTTTCAAAGGCAGAAAACTTTGGAGACCAGAAAAAAACCAGGAAGTCCTGTTGAAGCTCTGACTCAGGTTTCATTGCAGTTGGTGTTTTTCAGCATGGTGGCTTTGTTAATACTCACTTGGCTAGCTTGGCAAGGTAAACTTAATGTAAACCTAAAGTTTGAATTAAATAATTCAGTTTTCTTTTTTTAATGACATTGTAACGGGGCACTGTTGAAAAAATTTATATCCTTTTTATTCTTCTCAGGATTGGGAATATTTGCTGAACTCAGACTACCACCAGAACGTTGAGTCTCATCTGTTGACTAGATCTTTATGTTTGAGTCCTTTGGAAGTTTCACCAATGAAGGATGAGGAATTTTCACAGAACTTAAGTCTGGATTCTTCTACACTTCTCTTCACTCACATACCTGCAATTTTTTTTGTTCTTCATCTTATCTATGAGGAGCTTAAGTTGAATACGCTGATGGGAGAAGGAGTTCGTTCTCTTGTGGTCCTTCTTGTTCAGTTGGCAAGGTAAATGTTTGTGGAGTGGAAACTACCAAGAGATATCCGTGAATATTATATAGGAACACTGTAAATAAATTCCTGAAATCTACCATCTCAGAAACAGCAGACCATTTTCCATAAACTACAATTGTTTAAAGATACCAGTTAGGTAAGGGTCCTGCGGGCCATGGTGCGGTTTTGGTTTTGGTCTCTGTTCTAAAATTTGTGGGGAGTCATAAAAGTGTGTTAAGCCAGGGAATGACCTGCAGAGATTTTTATTTGGAGAAAGTGACTGGCCACACTGTGGGAAGTCGTAAACAACACCTGCTGTTTTGTGGTAATAGCTGCATTCACATAGTGCTAACAGTCAGTGAATGCGTAATTTACATATAAATTGTCAAAATAGGTATTAGGGTCCCTACTGCAGCAATGGGGAAACTGGACCAAGTGTGTTTCTTAGACAAGTCAGTGAAAGAACGGTGGGAGTGGGAACACCCATGTTGATGGCGGAATTGCAGGCTCTTTTGTCTTTGCCTCTGGCGTCACAGGCTCAGGTGGTGCCTGTCTCTCAGGCCCTCGAAGGGGATCCACAATGAGATTGTTCTAATAATATGTTTTATCAGCCTTTTAAGTACCTTTTTGGTGTTGAAGTCCTTTTGATACTGAATTCTAAAAGTCCTACTTAGGTATTGTTTGAAATTTTGTGATCCTCATAATGTCTGATTTCTCATATGACAGTATCACTATCATGAAAATCTTTTTATAATTAAATAGTAGCTAAATCCTAATTATAAATCCACTGCTGTTGAGTCAGGTCCAACTCACAGTGACCCTAGAGGTCAGAGTAGAACTGCTGCATAGAGTTTTCCAAGGAGTGCCTGGAAGATTTGGACTGCCAATCTTTTGGTTAGTAGATATAGCACTTAACCCACTATGCCACCAGGGTTGCCTAAATCCTAATTATAGCTCTCTGAAATAACTAACATTTGTATAATGTTTTACATTTTATGAGATATCTTTCATGTGTATTATTTAACCTTCAAAGCTTCAGAGTAAGTTAACTGATGTTTCCCCATTTTCAAGGAGAAAAGGCTGAGGCTTATAGAGATAACTTGCTGAAAATTACACAGCTAATAAACAATAGAGGAGAAACTAAACTCCAGTGTTTTTGCTCTAGTTTTACTACCAAGAAATTTTTCCAGCAAAAAGAGTTTAGTTTGCACTTGTCATATTAGACACTTTAAAGTCCAGAAATAGAAAAAAACAGCTCCAGATTTGATTACCTTCTTTCTCATGAGTAGGTTTGCTCAATTAAAAAGTGTAACTGATGACTTCTAACCCTGGGGAACTGCAGGATAATGCTGTGATCTGTCCCTGTGACTTCTTTTTTTATATGCTCTTACTGTTTTAGGGACTTAAAATTGGGACCTTATGTAGATCATTACTATAGAGACTACCCAATGCTTGTCAGAACGACTGGACAGGTGTGCACAATTGATGAAGGTAAGTGTCTGTGCCATTGAGGATCTTTTGAACAACACAGTGATGTTTATTTGTACCTTCCTCAGTTTCTCTTTCTTACCATTTGCCTCTAACTCAGGAAAAATGTTTTCCTGTGAGGCAGATTTTATTTCTAATGCTTAACCTCTGACTTTGTTACTGTAAGCCACAACCTCTTCAGTATATAAGGCAAGTTTTACTCATCCGTACGATTCTGACTTGCAAAAGCTTAGAGCGAACTTCGAGTGCTAAGGATGCTTTTCTAGATCTTTGCTGTCCAATTAGTAGCCACTAGACATATGTGACTGTTACCCATCCCTGAAATTCTGATTTGCAAAAGCTTAGAGCAAAGTGCCAAGGATGTTTTTCTCTAGATCTTTGCTGTCTGATTAGTAACCACTAGACATATGTAACTGTTACCCATCCGTAAGATTCTGACTTCGAAAAACTTAGAGCAAACTTCCGGTGCCAAGGATGCATTTCCCTGGATCTTTGCTATCCAACGAGTAGCCACTAGACATACAAGTTAATTGAAATTAAAAATTTGTTTCCTCTGTTTCAGTAGCCACTTGTAAGTGCTTAGTGGCTACATGGCCTGCTGGCTACCATACTGAATGGTATAGATATAGGATATGTCTGTCACCATAGTGTTGTCCTAGACCCTGAACTAAAGGGACTTAAGGGTAAGGCCCAGTTGTTAGGCCAGGGTTGAATCCTGTGTGTCTTTTTTTCACTTGTCTTTAGGGCTAGGCCACAAAAATTCGGTTAGATTCTTTATATGCCTTGGTCACAGAGTTTGCTTAATTTCCATCCTTTTTGGGATAAGAGAGTAGTTATTTAAATTCTGCGTGTAATAGTATAGCCATTGATTTACTGTGGCAGGAAACCTGAAGCTTTTTGCAGAAAATAGAAAATAATACTGTTCTGTTTCAAAACAACCATTGAATACTGTAGATTCTTTTTCCTTTAGCATAAAATAGTATCATCTCAATACCTTCTTGTGTCTTTATAAGCGCATGTCTCATTCTAAAGGTCAAACAGGATTTATGCAGCAGCCATCATTTTTTGCTCCTGAGCCACCAGGTATTTATCAGTGGGTGAGTTCTTGTCTGAAGGGCGAAGGAATACCCCCCTATCCGTACCTTCCTGGAATCTGTGAAAGAAGCAGACTTGTAGTCTTGGTAGGTATTATTAAGATGTTGCTTACCTTGTTTATATATCATGGTAAAACTGATTTTTTTTATGTAAAGTTATGTGCATTTGAAATATGTATATATCTATGTAGTCTCCCTCCTAATTAGAATATTAACAGTCCTCTTACCACCTTCCCCTCAAGGAAAATTCCCTCATACTTTGGAGATTCATTTATGTTGTATGTATCAATAGTTTGTTGTATTTTGTTGATCGTGTATCCGTTCAGTTGATGAAGAACATTTGAGTTATTTCCAGTGTTTTAGCAGTTATGAATAAAGCTGCTGTAAATGTTCATGTTTAAGTTTTTGTGTGAACATGAGGTTTTATTTCTCCAGAGTAGATACTCAGGAGTTATATTTATGGGTCCTGTGGCATAGTGGTTAAGAGCTATAGCTTCTAAGCAGGTGAGTAGTTGGAATCTACCAGCCATCTACCTTGGAACCATGTGAGGCATTTCTGCTCTGTCCTGTAGTGTCGCTATGAGTCGGAAATGACTCAGTAGCAATGGGTCAACTTATAGTAATTGTATGTTTAGTTTTTAAAGAAACTGCCAGCTATTTCTCAGGGTGGCCATACCACTCTACATTCTCACCACCAAAATGAGAAGTTGCCACTATTTTTCATTTTGGTCGTTTCTGATAGTGTTATATTGATGTCTCATCATGTACATAGTTTGCATTTCTCTGATGTGATGTTGAACATCTTTTCATGTGCTCATTTGGCATCAAGATAATGCTCTTCAGTGAAGAGTCTCTTGTGTTCTTTACCCATTACTAATTGTGTTGTTTTGTTATTGTTGAGTTTTCGGAGTTCTAGATGTGAGTCTTTTACCACATAGGTGGTTTGCAAATATTTTCTCCCAATTTGTAGCTTATGTTATCTTTCCATTCTTCAGATGTTTCTTTTGCAGAGTGAAAGTGTTTAATTTTGATGAAGTCCCATATATCAGCTTTTAAATTTTATGGTAGTGTTTTTGGTGCCATGTTTAAGAACTCTTTGCTTAACTCCAGGTTGTGAAGATTTTCTCCTGGTTTTCTTCTGGAAGTTTTACAGTTTTCTGTTTTACATTTAGGTCATCTGTTTTGTTAGTTTTCTGTAAAGTGTAAGGGTGAAGGCCGAGTTCTTTAATTTCCATTTTGATGCCCAGTTCTTTCAGCACCGTTGTTGAAAAGACTGACATTTCTTTGTTGAATTGCTATTGCTTTTATGTCAAAAACCACTTCACCACATTCTTAGGGGTCTACTTCTGGACCTGTTATTCCAGTCCATTGATGTGTATGGCTCCCCACACTGTGTTGATTATTGCAGTTTTATAGTTAGTCATAAAATTGGATAGTGGGAGGTTTATAGTTAGTCATAAAATTGGATCGTGGGAGTCTTCTCTTTTTTATTCTTCTTTTCCAGAATCATTTAAGCTATTTTAGTTTCTTGGCTTTTTCCTATGAAGTTTATTTAGTCACCTTTTTCTGTAGCTACAAAAAACAAAAACTCTTGCTGGAATCTTGGAAGGAATTATTTTAAACCTGTAGATTAATTTGGGGAAAATTTACATCTCTTCCTCACTCTAGGTGATCTCCCCGCTGCTTTCTGGATCTAGGGGTTCAACAAGAAGCTTGGGGCTGCACTCACGGTTTCATGTGCTGTGTCCTTGGGATAACTGCTCCATTAAATGGAAAGGTTTCTTTCTTTCTGTTCTTTGCTACAAGCTGCTGTTGCCTGTGTTGAATTGTCTAGGGATTGGGTGTGAAAAAATGAGGACAGAAGGATAAAAAAGGGTTTCTCCACTTTCTCTGAGCATTAGGACTTCCCTTTTTGACTGTCTGAGCCAGAATTGATGTCTTCTCTCAGAGCGCTCTCTGCCTACACTACAGTGCTCACTTAAGCGTTTCTGACTGAGTTAACGTCAGATTGAAGATATAGGGAATTAAGTAAAAAGGTAAATTCATCATTATTTTGGGGTACGTGGAATTCAGAATTGCCTACTCTTTTTTTTTAATTGAGGTAAAATTCATCTAGTACAGAAGTAAACAGTGTATTAACCATAGCAGGCGATTCAGTGACGTTTAGAACATTCACAGCAGGTACAGTTACCATGTCTGCCTAGTTACGAGTTTCTCCTTCCTTGGTGGTTGTCTTGATTATCTGTGCTGCTATAACAGAAACACCACGAGTAGTAGATGATTTCAACAAAGAGAAATTTATTCTCTCACAGACCAGAATGCTACAAGTCCAAATTCAGGGCATCAGCTCCAGGGAAGGGCTTTTCTCGCTCTCTCAGGTCTGAATGAAGGTCTTTGTTACCATTCTTCCCATGGTCTGTGAGCAGGAATCTTAAATCGAAACGACATGCTCTGCTCCCAGTGTTGCTTTCTTGGAGATAAAAGGTCCCCGTGTCTTTCTGCTCACTTCTCTGTTTTATATCTTAAAAGAGATTAGCTTATGGTACCAGTCTTGTAGATCTCTCATCAACATACCCATCATTAATCTGTCTCATTACATCATAGTGTTAGGATCTACAACACATAGGAAAATCTCATCCGATGACAAAATGGTAGGTGCTTGTACAGTACTGGAAATCATAACTTTGCCAAGATTGTTTTGGAGGATGCAGTTCAGTCCCTGACAGTGAAGTTGGACCCTTTTCTTAACCCCTTCTGGCGTGGCTCATTTCAAGCCTAGCAGGATGGCAAAGCTGACCAGTCCCCTTGGTGGACTGCTATTACTTTATCACACAGTGCTGCCCAGTCACATGGGTGGAAGTTACAAGATGATGGCTCAGCAGGCCACACAAAAGGCAATCTATTCCACTGCAATTTACAAAAAATTTACAGAAAACTGCAGCATGTTTAACTGCAGAAGAATTGGTTAGTAGTACTTATTCTGAAAAATTGCTAGAAACAGCTGTTTTTCATAGCTATTTGGCTTCTTTTAAAATTATTATTATGACTAAATGAAAATGTACATTCCGATATAAATTTACATGCCCACCTATGTGCATAGCTATTTGGCTTTTTATTGGATTTTAATTTTTTTGGAATGTGCTCAAAGCCTTTGCAAAAACCTGTACAATACCCTTACAGCTTTCTGTAACTGTTTACCATTGAGTTGTTTATGTAAGTGGAGATGGTATTGTCTGTTTACCATTTGTTGAAATGAGGGCAGGTAAAGTAAGACAGTGATCCAGCACTTACTGGAGTCTGTGGTCTTCAGAGGGCGCTCTGGCAGCACAGTGGTTAGGAAGTCCGCTGCTGACTGGTTTGGTGGTTCAAACCCGCCGGCTCCTCTGCAGGGAAGGGTGTGGCAGTCTGCCTCCATGTAGGTTTTCAGCCTTGGAATCCCTGTGGGAATTTCCACTCCATCCTTACGCGAAGTCTGTGACTTGAAGTCCACTCTAGCAGTGGCCTTTGGTTTGGTTTCCTTGTCTTTAAGCATCTTCATGTGCATGTTCTCATTTAAGTAGAAAAAGACCAAATTTTTCTATGCATCTATAGGATGTCGTCCTGCTGACCTCATACTGGAGGAAGGGGAGTGGGTGGAGAGGAGGGGAGAGGAGACTGTTGGGACGATAGGACATGTATGGAGCAGAGAGGAAGAGTGTGCTGTCACTGGGCAGGGAGAGCAGTGGGAGCTGCATATAGGTGAGCATGCAAATATGTATGGGAATGTACATTTTCATTCAGTCATAATAAAAAAAAAGAAGAAAGAGACCTGACTTGTTTCTAGTCACTAGTATGATATTTTTGAGTAGTTTATACCCTAAAAAAATTGTAATAAAAAACATATGTACTAAACATTTTAAACTCTTTTTACATCTAATATGTTTCTTTTTTTTCCCCCTTTGTCTTATGTACTTTTTTATTTTCCTCCCTAAAGCAAATAGGAGTATGATTCTTTGGGTTTAAAGTGAAAGCAAAGCAGTTTAGTAAATAAGGATGTTTTAGCTTGGCGGTAATCCTACCTAGTTACAAAATTGATTTCAGGTGATTAAAATTTTTGAAGTAGATATTTGGTAAAGTGAGAGCCTTTTATGTGAGTAGTGGTCTTCTTTTTGAAATAATTACCTTATTTTAGGTGATGGCCTTCAATCATATATAATAGTTTGTGATTTTTTTATTGGTTGTAAATGAACCTAGTATTTTAACAACTAATTAAAACTATAACGAGTTACTGTTAGATATGTGTTAACCCGTTGCCATCTAGTGCATTCTGACTCTTAGTGCCCCATAGTTTCCAGGAAGTACCTGCTGGATTTGAACTGTCTTCCTTTGGGTAGCTGACAAACTGTTAATGTCTAAGCCACCAAACACCTGTTGGAAAGGCTCACAGCAAGACAGAGCACATTTGGTGAGGATGTGTAGCAACTACAACTCTTGTGCATTGCTGTTAGGACTGCAAATCAGTGTCTTATGAAGTTAAACACAGACTTCCCAGAAGACCGAGCAGTCCCAATCTAGGTATTTACCCGAGAGAGATGAAAACATATGTTACACATCTGAGCTTTGTTCATACTCTCCACAAACTGGAAGCCACTCAAATGTCCATCAGTTTATGAATAGATAAATAAGTCTTGGTACATCTGCCTTATGGAATAATACTTGGTAGTGAAAAGGAATGAGCTGACACATGCAGCCTTGTTAGGCTGAATCTCAAAGGCATTATGCTAAATTACAGAATTAAACACAAGGATACTGTCTAATTCCATTTACATGACATTGTAGAATTGGCAAAACTATAGGGAAGGAAAACAGATTAGTGGTTTCCATCTTTGGGTGTATGAGGAGTGAACTGATTACAGAGAGGCACGAGGGAACTTTTTGGTGTGATGTACGTTCATGTATCATTCGTCTGGGTGGTCAGGAGGGTTAGTGGAGCACTGGGTAAGTGCTTGTATGTTAACCCAAAGGTCAATGGCTCATACTTACCGGCTGATACGCAGGTGAAAGATGAGTCAGTCTCTCTCCATCAAGATTTACAGCCTTAGAAATTATGAGGCAGTTGTATGCTGTCCCGTAGGGTCACTGTGAGTCAGAATCTGCTCAGCTGCGGGGGGTTTTCATTTTATTGTGATGATGGTTACCCAGTAGCATAACGTTTGTCAAAACTCACCGAGCTGCACTTAACATTAAATTACACCTCAGTAATCCTTAAGTTGAAAAATAATACTGAATTTAAAGATTGTTAATTTTTTTCTTTATGCAGAGTATGGCACTCTACATACTTGGTGATGAGAGCTCTGTTTCTGATGAAACCTCACAGTATTTGTCCAGAATAACTTTAGGTAAGTTGTTATAATGTAGGCTTCCCTAGACAGATTTTTATAAATGTTGTCAAGGTTGTGTCTGATCGTCTGGCTTCAAAATGGACTACTGTAGTCACTACACGTTCAGACATGCAGCCATCCTGACACTCAGGTATCAGAAATGAGTATTTATGGCAAAGTCTAAAAGTAACTAGATAAATATCCCAAAGTGTGCTCTTGAAGGATATAGGCCAAGAAATGTAGACACAGTCTGGACATTCAGCTGGAAAGAAGGAAAAGGGAGGATAAGAAGTCTTTAGTCTCTATTCCCAAAGCCTGGGGTTGAAATGAAAAATTTAAATTTCCTAAGCTGTTGGTTTAGAGGCCACATCTTGCCTCTTACAGCAGAAACCAAACCTACTACCATCTAGTCCATTCTGAATCATAGCAACCCTATAAGACAGCATAGAACTGTCCCATAGGGTTTGGAAGGCTGCCGCTTCTTTTTCCCATGAAACAGCTAGCAGGTTTGAACCACTAACCTTTCAGTTAGCAGCCAAGCACTTTAACTGCTGCTCTACCGAGGTTCCTTAATAAAAGGCCAGCACTGTTTTAATCTACAGTCTAAAGCTGATTGTCAGAAAGCACAATTACTTACTAACAAATCTTATGTTTTTGGTGTGGTTAGGAAAAGATCTATTTTGGCATGAAATTACTACATTTTCCAACCTACCAGAGTACTGCTTATTTTATTACTTTTTAGGAGCATTTGTTAATGAATTAGTTCCAAATATCTTCCGTATATTATATGTTTTAATCACCATGATGACTATCAAAATACTAACATTTCGTTGTGTTTCCTGTTAGCTCCCCAAAAGTCGCAAGCAGAGCAGGAGGAAAACAGGTGACTTTTATTCAGATTGTGCTTTTATTTTTCAAAAGTAGTGTGTTTTCCTTATCTGTGTAATAATGTCATGTTCTGTTTTCTTGTAGATTTAGTTTCAGGCATTCTGCTTCAGTTTCTAGCCTAGCAGAAAGATTGGTTGTCTGGATGACTAATGTAGGTAAGAGGTGCTCTGTTACTTTTCAAGTCTCTTTGAAATGAAAGTGAGAAGCCCCCTTCTTTCACACTGAACACTCGCTGACTGAGCCATGCTTTTTCCATACTGGCTAGAACTGGGAGGCATGAAGAAAGAGAGTTCTGCTTCTGAAGGTTCCAGGGGTTGAGATTTCAGTCCATCATCACATCCTTGTCTGAGCAACTTCACAACTTCTGGGTAGTAAATGTCTGGGATACCCGTTTTTACAGCTATTAATGGTTTAGGAAACTATTTGCCCTTCACCTTAGATCATTCAAGGTTGTGGCTGGTTGACTGGCCTCAGAATGGACTACTGTAATCACTACACATTCACACATGAAGCCAGCCTGACACTCAGGTATAAGAAATGATTGTGGCAAAGTCTAAAAGTAACTATATAAATACCCCAAAGTGTGCTTTTGAAGGATATAGACCAAGAAATTTAGACACAGTCTGAACATTGAGCTGGGAAGAAGGAAAAGGGAGGATAAGAAGTAGCTAGTCTCTATTCCCAAAGCCTGGGTTTTAAATAGAATAGGTTTTAATAGAATAAAATAATGAAGAGATTGTTTTTAGATAAAGAGTGGGGAAAAAAAGAAAAATATAAAAATTACTCATGAAGTTATGATAAAAAACGGTGTCATTTAGAATGGTATGGTATGTTAATGCTTTAAATGACTGTTAGAAGCAAACTTCTGAATTACTGTCTGAATAATATTCTGAATGACTTAGTCCTTCACAGTTCATTTTTTAATGTCCCCTTCAAAATTACAGTTGTCATATAATTTTAGGATACCTGTGCTGCAAAGCACTGGTTCAGTTTTACCTATTTGTCTATCACATAGTATTTAATAAAAGTGTTACTCTCATGTAAAGGAGTAATTCTACCTCAATAATTAATCAGCTTTATATTGTTAAATAATCCATGTTACTGTAAAATTTAGAAAATTACATGAAAAATCAGTTTGAATTAACTTGAAGATTCAAAGTACTTTAATTATGAAATATTATTTATATACCAAAAATATGTAAAATATATATGTTTAGAGAATAATAATTAAATGACTACTGAGGTACCAGTCACCCCTCTTTAGAAACAGAACGTTGTGTGTCTGCTCCTTGGTGGTACCTCCTCACACATACCCTGCTACCTAACATTTGCATTTCCATTTTTTTACAAAATGCTCTTTACTATCTTTATGTATTGCTTAGAGTATATTTTTGAACTTTATGTAAATAGGTATAGAATAAATACATGTTTTTCTGTCTTATTTTCTTTACTCAACATATTTTAAAAAGATTCATCCATGTTGACTTACATAGTTATTGGTCTTTCATTTTCACTGTTACATAATATTCTGTTATGTGAATATATCACAACTTATCCATTCTACTAATGATAGATAATTTTGCCAAAATTTTTGGCCAGCTATGGAGTTGGACCACTCTACATATGTTCAGTCTTACTAATTAATGCCTTTCCTAGGTGGTTGTACCAGTTTATGCTGGCATAGTGATAGGTGAAAATTACTGTTGCATTCCATGGTTGCCAGTTCTTGTTATTAATTGGTTTTAATATTTGTCTCCACCACCTGTCAGTTTGTTGTACTGTGGTAGAGTGTAACTGGAAAGAACCCGTACTTGTCCCCATTCAAAAGAATGGTAACCAACAGAATGTAGAAATTATCAGTAATATCACATGCAAGTAAAATTATGCTGAAGGTAATTCAAAAACTGTTGCAGCAGTACATCTGCAGGGAACTTCCAGAATTCAAGCCAGATTCAGAAGAGGATGTGAAATGTAAGCTGTCATTGCCGATGTCAGGTGGATCTAGGCTGAAAGTAGAGGATGCCAGAAAGTTGTTTATCTGTTTTGTTGACTATTCAAGGCATTTGACTCTGTGAATTGTAAGAAACTGTGGATAACATTGTAAAGAATTGAAATTCCATATACTTAATTGTGCTCATGCAGGGCCCGTACATAGATCAAGATACAGCTGTTCATTCAGAATAAGGAGAGACTGCGTGACTTAAAATTGGGAAAAGTATGTGTCAGGGTTGTACCCTTGCCCCTACTTAGTCAATCTGTATGCTATGCCAGTAATCTAAGAAGCTGGACTATATGAAGAACTTGGCATCAGGATTGAAGGAAAACTGATTAACAGCCTGTGATACGTGGATGATACAAGCTTACTTGTGAAAGTGAAGAGGAATTGGAAATGGCAGACTATAGCCTTCAGTATAAGTTACGTACAACAGGACTAGTAGGAAACATTGGGACAAGTGGAGAGAACATTGACATTACCAAGAATTTCATTTTACTTAGATTCACAATCAGTGCCTTTAGAAGTAGCAGTCACAAAATCAAATGATGTATTGCACTGGGCAAGTGGGCTGCAAAACACCTCTTCACAATGTTAAATGTCAAAGATATCACCTTGAGACTAAGGAATGCCAAACCCAAGACCTGGTATTTTCAGTTGTCTCATATCCTGTGAAAATTGGACAATGATTAAGGAAGACTGGAGGAAAATTGATGGCATTTGAATTACATGTTGGTGAAGAATACCAAATGTACTTAAGGAGTGTCAGAAAAATGAGTGGATCTGTCTTGGAAGAAGTACAGCCAGAATGCTCCTGAGAAGCAAGGATAGCAAGACTTACTCTTCTATGCTTTGGACATGTTCTCGAAGATGGACATCATGCTTGGTAAAGAAGAGGGTCATGAGGAGCAGGAAGACCCTCAGCAGGATGGACTGACAACGACGGTGACTGCGTGGGCTCAAGCATAGCAGTGACAGGACAGTGCAAGATCGGGCCAGGTTTCATTCGGTCGTGTGTGGGGTAGCTGCGGATTGGAACAAACGCAGTGATGCTGTCACCAGCAGCAGTATTTGTCTGTGGAGCAGGAATTGTATTTCTTAGGGATTTTAATTTTTGTTTCTCTGCCCACTCATTAGGTAGAACTTTTTTTAATATTTATTTACTAGTTGTGTCTGTTCTTCTAGGAAATTTTTTTGTCCTTTGTGTTTTTCCATGTGGACTCTTTGTCTTTATCTTCAGGTTTTTTAGGAGTTCTATGTGTTTCAGATATTAATCCTTTTTGGGTTTTTAAAGAGGCCTTTTGTATTAATCCCTGATGCCAAGGTGTTAGTCTGGCAGTAAAGTGAGTGAAATAGATTTCTTCCTTGTGAGAATAGATGTTTACCATCTGTAGTCTTGAAGATAATTGGGACATTGGTACATTTAAATTAAACTTTTCTCCCTTCTTTTCACCACAGGATTCACTTTAAGAGATTTGGAGACTCTTCCCTTTGGAATTGCACTTCCCATCAGAGATGCAATTTACCACTGCCGAGAGCAGCCTGCTTCAGACTGGCCAGAGGCTGTCTGTCTCCTGATTGGGCGTCAGGACCTTTCCAAACAGGCCTGTGAAGGAAACTTACCCAAAGGGAAATCTGTGAGTATAGTACAGGAACCTCAAAGTTCAGTTTTAGTCTCAAATACAATAAATGGTCTTCGTTTTCCTTTTAGTCTTTGTGCAAGTGTATGTATCAGTTTGTCTTTTATAGCTTATGCTAGATGGGGTTTGCAGTTGAACAAATCTTACTAATTGTCAATGGAAATGAAGATTTTATGAATCCTTTACCTTGGCTTGACTTTTCTCTGCCTCTGTGTCAGGATAGGCATGTGTTCAGTGTGGGAAATTTCCCTGTTTGTATCATATTAATAATTGAACTCTTTAAACCAGCTGAAATCAATTTTTGTTGAGCCACTTCTGACTCAGTGTGACTCCATGTGTGTTATGGTAGGTAGTGCTGCTCCGTGGGGTTTTCAGTTACTAGTTTTTTAGAAGGAGACCGCAGGCCCTTTTCCCCATGGTGCCTCTTCATGGAGCTGATCCTCAGCCTCACAGTTAGCAGCCAAGCATGTTAGCTGTTTGCACTGCCCAGCAGCAGCTCACTGCTCAGTAATTATAGAAAAAGATGGTATGTATGTATCCTATTTTCTCTTTCATATTTCTCTTTTTTGTGGGAATATATGCAGCACAGGATATATCATTTCAATATATTCTGGTTGTCTAGTCCAGTGGCGTTGATAACATTCAAGTTGTATAACTGTTCTCACTCTCTCTTTCCAAATTATTTCACTACCAGCATTCTATAGCCACTGCTCCCTTAGCTCCTCCTCTAGCCTTTCCAGCTACTGTTGTCACTTTGTTCCCACAGAGACAAATCTTTGAAAGAGCAGGATGCTCGAGGCAGGTATCTTTACTTATTAAGCTAAACTGTTGTCTTTCATATTTTTTGATGTATTAAGTTTCTAAATAGATGTAAACATACCTGTTTTAATCACGTAAAACTGAAGCCCCAAGAAAAGGATTTTTTGGGCACCAGAATTAGACAGATGTCTTAAGATATCGCCCCTGAAATACTCTTCTTCGTCCGTCTTCAAATCCATTTTCTCTTCTGACCTATTCTCAAGGATGAGTTCTAAGAGTATTTCAGATAGCGTGAAATATTTTCTTGCCCCAGAATCCCTTTTAAAACTTAAAAAAATCAAAAACTTCTTTCAGCACTGTAGTTCACCATCGTAAGTAGGAGGACAGTATTACCTTGAGGATAAGGAAGATTCAGGGATGGTTTTCCCACTCCTGCAAGTGCTTCTGCTTTGTTCGTGTCCCTGAGAAAACTGGAAATTTGGCTGTTTGTGCTAGTCATCTGTTACTAGTCTTTGCATTAGTACGTTGTAATCAATGCATAGTACATGTTTGTAAGTCACATTAGGTCTTTGGCTATTAATTCTTCTTCAGAGTCTGTATACAACTTTGCCCTAATCCTAGAGGTTTTAATGGACATGTGACATGAACCATCTCCTTAGGGGTCCATTCTTAGCAGGTTTGTCCCTGCAGCTCTCTTGTAATTGGCATCTAAATAACAGTTGTTAGTTTGATGAGGTTTGTCCTTTTTCAAACAGGAAACCAGTGTTTTATGCTAGTAAAATTGTTGTCCTTTTCTTGACCAAGAAAGGTCTTCAACATTTGGATCTCTTTTGTTACAATCTCAGAGAACAGTTTAATATCATTAACACAAAATACAGTAAAAACTACAAAACCAGAACCTAGGTAAGCCAGAAACCTGTCAAGAGAAGAAAAACTCAAATATTTTCCACAAAAATAAATGATAGAAAAATGATTATGTTGCACCCTGTCAAATGGAGAAAACTTGTAAGATCCAGAAAAGCAAGGCAGTCCTGTTGAGTTTTGACTCTTAACAAGTTTCTTTGATAATTATTCCTTTGTATTTAAATGTCATTTTATGTAACTTTTGTCTAAATTCAATTTGTTCCATTATTTGAGGCTGCAGTTTATAATTAATTCCATCTAAATTCATTCTGTCAACTATTTGGATCTCTATTTTGCTTATAACTCCCTTATTACAATATAACTTTTCAGATTAGCTGTTTCATGGAAACCATGAGTTTTTATGGACCAAGAATGGTTATCTGATACTGCCATTAATGTTTTTTGTTGTTGTTGTTCAGGCTAATGTTGTTGCTTCTAGTTTAAATGATGCAAAACTTTTAACATTTCACATAGGAGTGAATCTTTTGTTCAAGGGGTATAAAACTCTGAGAGAAAGTAAAGAGATTGATTTCACGTCTGTTTTGAAGTCTGACAGATACATTTGGACTGGGAAGCCTCATATAAGAGAACATGCTGAGCCCCGGTGCACTGAAGGGTAATCAAGGCTCTCACTGTCCTTACCTATTTGGCTGCAGTTCAGTCCTCAAAAAAAAAAGATTATTTGGAACATCACTTTAAAAAACCAACCATGGTCATTTTTGTTTAAGGTACTATATAAAATAAGAAAGTGTTAACCAACTTGCTTCGGTTTTGTGACGTGTATCCTTCCACATTTTTTTGTTGTGCTTGTAGGGATCAACAGAGATTATTTACGTTGGTGTGAGTTCCTTCTAATAGTGGGTGAGGTTCATAACCCATTTATAGTGTTTTTGTTTCTTTTTAAAAATTATTAAGGAGAAGTTAGATTTTTACAATTTATTTGTAATAATTCTCTCAAGGGCTTCAGCCTACTGATGGTTGTCCTACACTTGAACTTTTCCCATTGATTCAATGAAGAATGCTACCAAGTGAGGAATATTGTACTTCCAAAATAGGTATCCATATTAGGATCCTGGTGTCCATGGGGAACCCAACCTATCTCTCCTGTGGAGAGTATTTATGGCTACTTCTGGCTGGCCAGACTGCCCCTTCTGAGAGACAGTGCTGGGTCCCAGGCTTGCGGCTGGGCCGCTGAGTTGCTCCTGTCTCCTCTGCCGCCTCCTCCTTGTGCGGTGACACAGCACCTACTGCCCTGCTTAAACCTGAAGAATGGCAGTGAGCGATTGCAGTGTCTTGTGTGACTTGGGCTCTTTTTCAACTAAGACTTAATTAAAAATAGTAGTCTTAATGCCTCTTAGTTATGGACAGTTTTAAATTTTCAGTTAGTTAACATTTAGGTAGTTTACAAAGATACTCAACTAAAATGTTTTAGGCATCGTTTTTCTGTTCTTGGATCTGTGAATTAGTGTCTGCTACCAGTTGTGGAAAGATTCTGTTTTATTACCTGCACAGGTATTTTTTTTCTGACTTGTTTTCTCTTTACTCTCTGACTGTGATTACACATGTGTTAGACTGATACTGGCAACAGCTTATGGAGTCTTTGTTTTTCCTTTTCTCTTCTCTGTTTACATTTTAGTTCCAGGAATTTCACTCTGAAAGTTCACTAATTGTTTTCACAACTGTGATAAATTTGTTAAGTAGCTAAGGGCTTCTTTATCTATGATTGCTGGCATTTCAATTTTATCCTTTTTTAAAATTTGTTATTAAGTAACAGTTTACAATCCACATCAATTTCCATGTAGAACCCTGAGCACCCACCTCACTGCAACTCTGTTTGCTCTCCTCACTCGGTGACAGCACAGTCTTCTTTTTCACTCTTTGCTTCTACTATCTACTCAACCAACACTTGTCCCCTTGTCTCTACCCCCTCTCAAAAGAAACTAGTAGGACAGCCTCATAGATACTAAACCCTAAAGGAGACACACTGCCTGCTTCACTCTGTGTCCCCAGATCTGGTCCGTTCTTTGTCTAAAGTGTTGGTTTCAGTACGATTTCAGCTCTGGGCTAGCAGCAAGTCTAGGGGCCATGTTCTTGGGGACCCTCTAGGTTGTGGGACCATCAAGTCTGGTCTTTTAATAGAGTTCTTGAGCTGCACTCCCCTTTTTCTCTTGCTACATCGGGGAGTCTACATTGTGTCCCTTACTGGGTCTGTCTTTGGTTATAGCTGGGCATCATCTACTTATTTTGTTCTCCTGCTGATATAGTCTCCCAGTCATATGGGTCCTTCTGTCTCCTGGGCTTATTTTTTCTCATGTCTTTTATGTTCTTGGTTGTCATCTGTTCCAGGTGGGTTGGGACTGATTGATGTACTTCAGATGGCAGCTTGCTAGCTTTTAAGACTCCATGTACCACTCACCAGTATGGGGTACACAACACTTTCTTAGAAAAAGGCTAGTTATGCCAGTTGACTGATGTCCCCTGAAAACATGGTCTCCAGACCGCTGTACCTGCTACTCTGTCTTTGAAATGTTGGGTTGAATTTAGAAAATCTTTTAGCTTATGGCATAGTCTATTTTATGCTGACTTGACTTCTGTTCCGTGCTGTCACTCCTTCCTACCTGAATTCCTATCAACTGTCTAATTTATGAATAACCCTCCCCCTCCCCCCACCCTGGTAGCCATTAAAGAGTATTTTTTTGTGTGAATAAGTTTTAAGTCTTCGCAGTAGTGGTCTCATGCAATATTTGTCCTTTTGTAGCTGACTGATTTCACTCAGCATAGTGTCTTCCAGCTGATTCCAGGTTATGAGATGTTTCATAAAATCATCATTGTTCTTCATCATTGCGTAGTGTTCCATTGTGTATATATTACTCTTTTTTTATAGTGTCTGCTTCTGCTCAGTGTTTTCAGTGTATTTTTTATATATTGTCTGTCTTTCCCATTAGATCCTTTAATGTTTTAATCATAATTATTTTAAAGGACCTAGCTGAAAGTTTCAACACGTCATTCATCTCTGGATGTGGTTCTGGGGTTTGTTTGGATGCTGGACACATATGTAGGACAGTAGAGACTGAAGTAAATATTATTTACATTTTTAAATGACCATAGCCTTCTTCTGTCCAGTGGAAGCAGGGAATGAGGCCATTTAGGTAGCAGCTTGGACTAGAGTACTGGCTAGAGTAGTAGCGGAAAAAGTAATGAGAAGTGGTTGAATTAGGGATATTTTGACAGTAGAGCTTGCCAACCTTGCTTTGAAATCCCTCTTTCATAAGAGAGGAAAGAGGTTTGAACTTGAGCAGCTGAGTGGATAGGAGAGGCATGTGGAGTGACAGTTTTAGGTGACTAGCTCACATGTAGATGTCAGCCGTTTCCCTTAACCTCTAATCTCAATCTAAATACTTTTCATAGGACAAAAAGGCAAGTCTCTCCCTCCCCTGCCTTCCTCCCCCACTTAACCACTTTAAGTTATCTAAGAAATTAAGTAATATTGTCTCTCTGAAGACTAAACTCTCATGTTATTCCCTTCTGCACCTCCTTTGAAGATTTGTGTGTACATGTGTGCTTATGTGAAGATAGCTCTGCGTGTGTGTGTGTGTTGAAGTCTCTTTCTCTGTACTAGCTCAGTTTGCTCATAGAGTCTTGATAAATATTGAGTTGCTTTGAATGAGAGGCAAAGGTTACTGTAGAGAAAATTATTTCACCACAAAAGGTCAGCAGTTCAGATCCACCAGGTGCTCCTTGGAAACTCTGTGGGGCAGTTCTACTCTGACCTCTAGGGTCAGTATGAGTCAGACCCAACTTGATGGCAGTGGGTTTGAGTTTGGTTTGGTTTTATGGTTAATTTTGCATTGGCTCAGAAGTATAGTTAGGAAAACAGATTTTCTAGAGAATATTTTTATTTAGACTCCCTTTTTATTTTTTAGTTTTTTTCCTTTGAAATACCTTTATGTTTCATAGCAAAACATACCTGCCTTTGGTTTATCTCTCTTCAGGACTCCTTTGTTTGCAAGGTAGCTTCTACCAGAGTTGTAGGGTACTTTTTAGAGTATAAGGTTTTTTAACTTTAAACGAATAACTATAAATTTTTCTAAATATGCATGCTTCCTCTGTGCCGCTGTTGACTTGGCACAACCTCCTGTTCCGTAAGTGCATGTTGACTGGTTTTTGCGTTCTTACTACCATAAAGTCTGTCACTCAGGTGCTCTCATCAGATGTTCCTTCAGGAACAGAAACTGAGGAGGAAGATGATGGCATGAATGACATGAACCAGGAGGTTATGTCATTGATATGGAGCGAAGATTTGAGGGTACAGGACGTTCGAAGACTTCTTCAAAGTGCACACCCCGTCCGCGTCAACGTGGTACAGTACCCAGAACTCAGCGACCACGAGTTCATTGAGGAAAAAGAAAACAGGTAAGGGAAGACTGTTCAGGTCTCAAGTCTTGTCAAACACCTGGTTACATTGGGGACTTGTTTTTGTTTTTTCTTTATTAAAGTTTTTGGTGTTCAGTAACTCTAAGATGATACTTTAAGTTTTCCTGTGGCCTCAGGAAACCACACCAGTATTTAAAGTACCTTCGATCTTTGGTGACGTGATCGTTGTATTTCAGACCCTCCGTTGAAGTACAGCCGTGTGCTGTTTGGAAAGGTCAACCTGAAACCGTTTTGCTGATAATTTCCTCTGGAATTTACAAACAAAACACTGGGCTCATACTTCTTTGTCTTAAGAATAAGTGGTTGTGTTTTTTTTTTTTTGGTATAGTTTAAACTTCCATTGGTTTTTTTCAAAAATCTTGGGCAGTGCTTTCCTTTCTTTGCTGCCACTGTTGAACACATACTATATCCTTTGGTAAAGTATAAAACTCAGTAGTGGTGATACTGCAGAATTGACTGCCTTCAATCACTTCAGCTTGTCCTCTTGTCCCTTATCTGCCTTGTCTCCTTCATCTGACATTCTCCTGCCACGGTTTTCTAGTTCTCCTTCTTTTTCTGAGGAGCCCTGGTGGTGTAATGTTAAAGCACTCAGATGCTAGTTGAAAGGTTGGCGGTTTAAACCTGTGCGCCTGTTTGAACCCTCTAGCTGCTGTGCTGGAGAAAGAGGCCACCTGCTTCCATAAAGATCACAGCCTTGGAAACCGTAGGCAGCAGTTCTAGCCTGTCTTACAGGGCTACTGTGAGTCAGAATCAACTCAACAGCAATGGGTTTTTCCTTTTTCTTACTGCAGTGCTTCAAGGAGAAGGGACTGTTGGCTACTGACGATTCACATTAGTCATTATCTCTTTTGCTCTTCCCTCTCCATATGTACCCAGAGGTTATTGTTAGTTGCTCATCAAATTTGATTCCAACTCGTGGCAATCCTGTGTGTATCAGAGTAGAACTGTTCATAGGGTTTTCAGTGGCTGATTTTTTGGAAGTAGATTGCCAGTTTTTACCAAAATACCTCTGGGTACATTTGATCTTCTAACCTTCCAGTTAGCAGCCAAGTACATTAACTGTGCATCTTATCAGCAGCATCTGAGACTAAAGGACTACAGTATTATTGTTATCATTATTATAATTTGTGACTTCTACAAGGCCGAATGGGATTATGTATAAGACTTCCACTAAAGACTTCTATGATATGCAACCTCCTGACCTTTTATTTCCTTGATGTCATATTAGTGTAAGGCAGTCTTAGGATATCACAGTTTTCCTTCCAGTAAGCTAGAGAAGAAGCTATATTAAGGAAGGAACACACTTGAAAAAAATGTTGCCTTTTGTTAGGCTCTAAAGAGATATTTCTGTCTTCAGGTATAACTTGTGTAACTGTTTTCTAGTTATAAATGCTCCCACTTTCTAAATCTCTGTTTATTCCTGGTTTGAGAAGCTGTACAAAATAGAATTTATTTTAACATAGAAACAAGTTAGAGTGGTATAATACTTTCACAGTATATCCTACAGAAGTTGCCTTAACCTTGAATGGACCTGACATATGATGCTGTTATGTAAGAGCTGGTCATCATGTAGTCTTTTATTGGCTGCGAAACTGATTCTGTTTCCCCTGGAGATGAATGAAATCTCTCCTCCTCCAGAGTCAGGTCTTCCTTTCCTTTCCTATACAGACAGTGGAATTGGTGCCTCTGAGTCTATATTGCCAACAGGTGGAAGATGGACTGAGGGAGCTAGACTAAAGATAATGGGCTAACATACAAAGAAGTATAGTTTACTTTGAGAAAGTTAGCATCATTTGGCATAAAATTTTAAATTTCTCTTTTGGATACCTAGGATAGTTAGCTTGGTTTATAGACTGGCTGGTTTGTATTTAAAGCAAATAAAAAATCTACTGCCGTCAAGTGAATGCAGACTCATAGTGACCCTGGGGGACAGAGTAGAACTGCCCCACCGAGTTTCCAAGAGTGCCTGACAGGTACCAAATGAAACCACGTGAACGTGGCTCCCCTTCTTGAGTCTCTAATGGGAGCAGAAGCACTACAGTAAGAACAGCTGTGTTTGGATGGGACACCCTTATCTTGTGTAGATTTACTTAAATGTGACTTTGTGTTACATAACGTATCTTTCAAACTATTTGCCTGCAAATTGCATTCCAATTAGGTTTTCTTTTAAAATTTTTCACATATTGATTTTTATTTTGATTGTAGATTGCTCCAGTTGTGTCAGCGGACTATGGCCCTCCCTGTAGGAAGAGGGATGTTCACTTTGTTTTCCTACCATCCAGTTCCAACAGAACCACTGCCTATTCCCAAACTGAATCTGACTGGTATGTTAAATTCTCGGCTCAGTGAGAAAGGAAAATCATAAATATATGTCCAGCCAAGTTCTTCTGAATTATTGTAGTTAACACCAAAGAAATGTTCTTTTATTGCCAATGGTTTTAATATTGTTAATAGCTGGTTTAGTGGCTATCATAGCTCAAATAATAAAGGAAGCTAAACATTGAGTGAAGTAGAATATAACCCATTACTAATTTTTGTTGCTAGTAAGATCATTTCTGTGGTGTAAAAACAACTTGTGAAAGTTCAAAAAAATGATGACGATATTATTTGTGTAGATAATCTTTTTTTTTTCTTTTTTATTTAACATGACTGAGTGAAAATGTACATTCCCGTATAAATTTGCATGCCCACCTATATGCAGCTTCCACTGCTCTCCCTGTCCAGTGACAGCACACTATTCCTCTCTGCTCCATACATGTCTCATCCTCCCAACAGCCTCCTTTCCGTTCCTCTCCACCCACTCTCCTTCCTCCAGCCAGAGGTCAGCAGGATGATATCCTATAGATGTATAGAACCATAAAGTGCAACCAATATATGGTCACTCTGCATTGCCAAGTACAATCCATTCCTGTCGAAAGAGTGGACCTTTGTTATAATTTATGAGTAAGGGCAGCATCGGGGGGGGCATGCTCTCAGGGGAACCCTGAAACTGCTGGACCATCAATTAAGGTCTTTTAGTGGAGATCTCAGGATGCACCCCTTTTTATTCTTGTGTTGCCAGTGAGACTGAACCTAGTGAGCTCCATCGTGGCTATCACTGGTGGTGGCCGGGCACCATCCGGTTCTTCCGGTCCCAAGTCGATGAAGGCACCCACTCTTGCGGGTCTCTCTATCTTCTAGGTTGTCTTTACCGCATGTCATTTTGGTCCTCGTTGAGCGTCCGTTCCTACTGAGTTGGGCCCATCTGCTATGTCCTCGGATGGCAGCTTGGCAGCTTTTAAGACCCCAGATGCCACTCACCAATTTGGGGTGCAGAGAGCTCTCTTAGCAGAACGCTAGTTGTGTCATTTGGCCTCGATTTCACCTAAGAGCATCGTCCCTGCCCCCTGCCCCAGCTACTCTATCCTTGCAATGTTGGGTTAAGATGGAAGGAGTACTCAAGTTATGCTGAAGTCCACTTAATGTTGTTCTTGTTTCTAATGTGTGCTATCACCGCTTTCTCCCAACCAGATTTCTAGCAACTATCTAAACTAAACCTTCCCCCCTCACCTTCCCTCCCTCCCCTCCCTTGCAGCTGTCAAAGAGTCTTTTCTTCTATACACAAGTCTGTTTTTGAGATCTTGTCGTAGAGGTCTCATACAGTATTTGTCCCTTTGTCGCTGACTGCTTTCACTCAACATGTCTCCCAGTTGAAACCAGATTAGGAGGTGTTTCCTGGAATCATTGTTATTCGTCATCATTGCGTAGTGCTCCATTGAGTATATGTACCATAGTTTACCTATCCATTCTTCTGTTGTTGGGCATCTGGGTTGATTCCATCTTTTTGCTATCATGGACTGTGCTGCGATAAACATTCTTGTGCATGTGTCCGTTGGTGTGAAAGGCCTTGAATCTGTAGGATATATTCCAAGTAGTGGAATTACTGGGTCAAATGGTATATCGATATCCATTTTTTTAAGGAAGCGCCAGATTGCCTTCCAAAGAGGCTGGACCATTTTACAACCCCACCAACAGTGTAGGAGGGTTGCACTTTCTCCACAGCCGCTCCAGCATTTGTTGTTTTGTGTTTTCTGGATCATGGCCAATCTTTTTGGGGTGAGATGGTATCTCATTGTCGTCTTGATTTGAATTTCTTTAATAACTAAAGATCATGAACATGTCCACATGTGTTTTGTGGCTGCCTGGATCTCCTCTTTAGTGAAATGTCTGTCCATCTCCTTTGCCCATCGCTTAATTGGTAAGTGTAGATAATCTTAAGTTATAGTACGTGAAAGTATTCCTTAAGATGTCTCATGAATGTACGATGCTGGGGCAGACAGAAGAAAATGCACAGAGCAGGCAGATGAAAGTGATGATTACGGGGGCATACTCTCTAGAGTTTTCTGCTGTTAGAATTTTGGTTTATGTGTTTCCCAGTTTTATTTCTACAGTTAAAATTTTATATTTGTTTAATTATCAGAAAACTTAAGTCTGTTTTATGAACTTTTAGAATTTTACTATAAAGTGAGTATCCTTCTGTTTCTAGCACACGTGTGTGTATAAACATGTATGTATGTGTATGCACACATGTAGCCCTGGTGGCGAAGTGGCTAAGGGCTCAAGCTGCTGACCAAAGGCAGGCAGCGCGAAACCACCAGCCACTTCTTGGAAACCCTGTGGGGAAGTACTGCTCTGTCCTGTAGGGTCGCTGTGAGTCAGAATTGACTCCATGGCATACAGCAACAACATGCTCATATGTATTGTGTATACATATTTTTAATCAGCAGATTCATTCTTATTGGATTCAGCTGTTTCATTCAGTGGATATGCCATTTTTGTATAAGTAACTCAGTATTGCTGGAAATTCTAATTTTTGCTACTAAAAACATTATTGAAATGTATTCATCCTGTTGATTTAACATTCAGGCTTAGACCAGAAGAATGAATGGTTTCAAAGCTTTGATATTCACATGTTGCCCAGTTGCCTTTGTAGTTAATGATACGAGTTTTTATTTCTGTCAGATATAAGTATGCCCATTTCCCAGTATTCTGGATTACAATGGATTTTACAATGTATGTCCATCTTAATCTGGTTTAGGTAGAGTGTATGTAATGCTTGAGTGTTAAAGTAATTACATGAATCATTATCTTTTTTCTGAATTCATTTAAATTTACATCTTTTAAAGTGTTTATTACGTGGTAACTGTACAACAATTGGAATATTTATTTTAAATGTTCATAAGTTGAGCTAATACAGAATATTCACAATATAAAAAGGACTCAGTGTTTTTCTGTACACACTGGAGATTACAACCAAAAGAAAAAAATAAGGAGCTCAAAATGTATTGACCATAAACCTAAATTTAGTGCACACTTTTTGTTTGTTTTGGTTTACCAGGTAACTCAGGTCTGTTAGAGGATGATGTTTCTGAATACATGCTGACAGTTTTTACAACAGCATGTATTTAGATACAGATGTATGTAGATAGATATAAAAACCCTTTGTCATCAAGTCAATTCCAGCTCATAGCAGCCTTAAAGGACAGAGTGGAACTTATGCCATAGAGTTTCCAGGGAATGCTGGTGGATTCCAACTGCATATCTTTTCGTTAGCCCCTGAGCCCTAACCACTGTGACAGCACAGCATATTTAGAAAGGTTCTTGTGTCTGTTTTGAAATACCATTTTTCTTTAATGTGCAGAGATATTATACTTACTGTCAGTAAAATAGGGAAGGCATATTTGAAATTCACACCAGTGTAGTTAACCTCATGTTAGAATTTATATTCACATAACTATGAAGGTTCCTTTCCTTTTGGTTTGCAGTTAAGCTTCCTACTGTACAGAAGGAAGATAGAAAGTTAGATTTCAATGCAACAGGCATTTTAATCAAATATACGTAAATTTAAATTGGTGGCTGTTATGACAGGTTTAAACCTTTTATTAAAATGACGGTGAATGATGTTAAACTATTTGGTTTTTCCACATTGCATCATGTTTGTCTCATAGGTTTGAAAGTTTACATGCTTCTAGAGATCTAACACCATTCCAGATATTATGGCTTACGGATTTTGCCCTCCAGGTTCTAAATTGACCAGTTTGGTTTGGGTATTTTTATTCTCTAAGTGTTTGATTTTGTTTGATTGAACAGGGCGAGCTCCTCCTCGGAACACAACAGTGGACCTTAACAGTGGAAACATTGATGTACCTCCCAACATGACAAGTTGGGCCAGCTTCCACAATGGGGTGGCTGCCGGCCTGAAGATAGCCCCTGCCTCCCAGATTGACTCGGCTTGGATCGTTTACAATAAGCCCAAGCATGCTGAGTTAGCCAATGAGTACGCTGGCTTTCTTATGGCTCTAGGGCTGAATGGGCACCTTACCAAGCTGGCCACTCTCAATATCCATGACTACTTGACCAAGGTGAGAGGGCACTTGTGCTCCCAGTTCCTGGCATTGTGCCTCACCTAGACTGCTGGAGTCATGCCTGACTGCTCTGCTTGCTCTTCTTTCTTTATTCTTGTACTAATAAATCCATTCTATTCACAACAGATGAGTGATCTTTCTAAAGTGTTAATCAGAAATATCACTCAGCTAATCAAAACCATTTATCAGTCTTCATTGTCCTTAATGTACAGTCATCCTTTGGTATCTGGGGGATTAGTTCCAGGACCTTCCCATGGATACCAAAATCCTTGCATGCTCAGGTCCTTTATATAACATGATGTAGTATAAATATAACTTTTGCACCTCCTCCTGTGTACTTTCAATCATCTCTAGATTACTTACAATACCTAACAATGTAAATGCTATGTAAATAGTTGCTATACCGTACTGTGTAGGGAATAATGACCAGATGCAAGGCATGTGATGCTCAGGCACTGAGTGCTAGAGAGAGCCTGAGCATCTGTGAGGTGGTGGGAGGCTACAGCAGGGTGTACCTATGCATCAGTTTGTTCTCCTGGATTCAGTGTGGGTACTTGGTGTGTGGCAAATTCAAGTTTCACTTTTTCTTTTTTTATTTAATATGACTGAGTGAAAATGTACATTCCTGTATAAATTTACATGCCCACCTATATACAACTTCCACTGCTCTCCCTGTCCGGTGACAGCGCACTGTTCTTCTCTGCTCCATACATGTCTCATCCTCCCAACAGCCTCCTTTCCCCTCTTCTCCACCCACTCTCCTTCCTCCAGCCAGAGGTCAGCAGGATGATATTGTATAGATGCATAGAACCATAAAGTACATCCAATATATGGTCATTCTGCATCGCCAAGTCCAATCCATTCGAAACCGAAGAGTGGACCTTCATTATGATTTATGAGCAAGGTCAGCATCAGGGCCAGGGGCCATGCTCCCAGGGGGACGCCGAAACCACTGGACCATCAATTGAGGTCTTTTAGTGGAGATCTCAGGATGCACCCCTTTTTATTCTTGTGTTGCCAGTTAGACTCAACCTAGTGAGCTCCATCGTGGCTATCAGTGGCCGGGCACCATCCAGTTCTTCCGGTTCCAAGTCAATGTAGGCACCCACTCATGTGGGTCTCTCTATCTTCTGGGTTGTCTTTACCCCATGTCATTTTGGTCCTCAGTGAGCATCCGTTCCTGCTGAGTTGAAGTTTCACTTTTTGAAAATTTTTTTCCAAATATTTATGATCCATGGTTGGTTGATAGAGAGGGCCAGCTCTAGATTCCAGTGGTTTGCATAAGTCTGTTCACTTCTCCAGTCTTACTTTGTTTTACTCTTTAACTTGCACGCCACTGTCTAACCATACAGATCTCCTCTGTTAGCTCTGTGGCAAATCCTAACTCAGAGCCATTTCAGAGCTGTGTGTGTGTATGTATCTCTGTGTGTGTTTAAGTAGCTTTATTGAGACGTGATTCACATGCCCTGCAGCTCACACATGTAAAGTATACAAGTCAGTGGTTTTTGGTGTGTTGACGAGTTGTGCATTCATCACCATACTAGATTTTAGAGCATTTTCATCACTCTATAAATGAACCTCAGACCCATTAGCCATTACTACTTGTCCCCTCCAGCCGCTAGCAGCCACTTTCTGTCTCTGGATTTGCCTATTCTTGACTTTTCGTATAAGTGGAAGCATGCAGTATGTGGTGTCTTGTTGATTCTTTCACTTTGTCTGATGTTGCTGGAGATCATCTGTGTCCTAGCATGTATCAGTATTTCCTTCCCTTTTCTTGTTGAATAATACTCTGTTGTACAGGTATACCATATGTGATTTATCCATTGGTCAGTTAATGGGCATTAAATTGTTTCATCCTTTTGGCCATTAAATGAATAATACTATTAAAAGCATTCTCTGCAAGTCTTTGTGTGGGTATTTGTTTCATTTCTCGTTAGTGGATACCTAGGAATAGACTTGCTGGCTATATGTGAACTCTTTGCTTTGCCTTTTGAGGGACTCCCGAATTGTTTCCAAAATGACTGCACCTTTTTATAAATTTCCATAATGCATAAATCAAGTTTCTCCGCATGATAACAGTACTTGGTATTGTCTGTCTTTGTGATTATGCTGATCTTGTTGTTCTTGTGAAAACCCTGGTCATGTAGTGGGTTGGCAGTTAAATCTGCCAGGCGTTCCTTGGAAACTCCATGGGGCAGTTCTGCTGTGACCTCTAGGGTTGCTATGAGTCAGACCCAACTCAACAGGAGTGGGGTTGTTTGTTTTTTAATTTTTTATTGTTCTTGTTGATTCTGACTCATGGGGATCTCGTTTGTCAGTAGAACTGTGTGCTTGAGAAAGTTTTTAAGTCTGTGACTTTGGAAGCAGATTGCTGTCTTTCAAGGGCCTCTGGATGGGTTCAAACCACCAGCCTTTCAACCAGTAACCCAGTAACCCAGCTGTTAACTATTTGTGCCACCCAAGGGCTCCACAGTCATCTTAGTGAGTATGAAGTGGTATGTCATTGTGGTTTGGATATGTGGCTGAAGATTAGTGACTTAATGACTGAGGATCAGTGGCTTAGTGGATTAAGTGATACACCTGTCAATCAAATGGTCAGCAGTTCAGATCCACCAAGCACTCCTTGGAAACTATGGGGCAGTTCTACTCTGTCGTGTAGGGCTGCTGTGAGTACTGGGTACTAATGACTAAAGACATTGAGCATCTTTTCATGTTTTGAGCCCTCATGGCACATTGATCAAGCATTTAACTGCTAACCAAAAGGTTGGCAGTCCAGATCCACAATTTGCTTCTTGGAAACTCAGTGGGGCAGTTGTGCTCTGTCCTGTAGGGTTACTATGAGTTGAAATTTACTGGTTTATGGTTTACAGGCCATTTATTTATCTTTTTAGGAGATAAATACGCCCCTTTTTCGGTTGGATTGTCTTTCTGCTGTTGGACTGTAAGAGTTCTGAAGCTGTCCTGGATATGGGTCTCTTAGTGTAAAGCTGCAGAAATTTTCTCCCGTTCTCTGGGTTCACTTTGCACTTACTTTTTCCTTTGAGGCACAAAAGTTTTTAATTTGATGAAATCCAGTTTTATCTTTCTGTTAATTCTGTTTTAGGAGAAAGTTTACAGTGCAAATTAGCTTCTCATTTAAAAATTTATGTAAACATTCTCATGTGACATCAGTTACAACCTCTGCAATGTGTCAGCACACTCTCCCTTTGCCTTTTCACCCTGAGTTCTCTGTATCCAGTTTGCTGGGTTTGCTGTCTCTTCCTTCTTCCTTCTCATCCTTAATTCGGGGCAGATGTTACCCATTTCTTAGTCATATTCTGGATTGAACTAACAAGCAAATTCCTCACATGTGTTTATTTTATAAGACTTTCTCATCTTTGCCTGAAAGGTGGACTTGAAGGATGGCTTCAGTTCTGAGTTGACAGGATGTCTATGGGCCATAGTCTCAGGGGTTCCTCCAGTCTCCATCAGCCCAGCATATCTGGTGTTTTTGTGGGTTTGAAATGTGTTCTGTATTTTTCTTCTTCTCTGTCCAAAACCCTGTGTTGTGATCTCCATTGGACGGTTGGTGGTGGTAGCCAGGCGCTGTGTGTCTAGTTCTAAGCTAGGGCTGGTGGAGGCTGGTGTTCATTGGGGCCTGCAATCCTTTGGGTTTGTCTTAATCTTGCTGATTCTGTCTTTCATTGTTTAAAGTTTGTTCCTAAAAGTTTTTATTAACTTACTGTTCATCTTTTCAATTTATTCCTGCTGTTTTTGTCTGATTTCCAGTTTTTTATTTTGACATTCTGTTTTTCCATTGTTTTCTTGATTTCTGTTGCTTTGCCTGTGTTTTCTTTGATTTTAACTGTATTTTTGTTGATTTTGCCAGTGTTTCCTGTGATATTGTCAGGGTTTTCCTTGTTTTTTTTTTCTGTAGTTTCCATGATCTTTTTCCTCATGTCTTGGAAAGCCCTCTCTAATTGTGCTTTCAGATTCATGTCAGTTAACGCCACTGCCATTTCTTCTACTAGGACATCGTGTGCTTCTTTAATTTGATCTCTTGCAGGAGCCAACTTGTCCTGACTTTTTATATTTTAACATAGTCTGCTTGTCTGTATTCATGGGTTGTGTGTTTGGTTGTGCATGGCTGTTTTATTTTGGTATGTCAGGGTGGGTGGGTGTCTTAAGTCACCTGGTATTGCTCCAGCAGAAAATGCTATGAGTGAAAGGCTTTCTGAAGAGAAATTTTTATTTACACGGTCCAGTAAGCCATAAATCCATTTACAAATTATAAATCCATTCAGTAAGAGACTTTATCACAGTCTGGTAGGCTGAGTCCAAATTCAAGGAGAGCATCTTGGCCCAGGAACCTCAGAGGGTCTAAAGGACGTGCTGTGCTTTCAGTCATACTGTCTTGGTGGTGTGAGGTTCCCAACTTCCTCTGTTTCATTTCTCTTCCTTATATCCCACAAGCTTACCGTAGCTTGAGTCCTGCCTCACCAACACGGCTGCTGCCCATTCCCCATCATGAATTATCAGGGAGGCAGTATTCATAACACATGGGAGGAATGGCACTGTGTTGGGACTCCAGCTGAGTGGAATCAACACATACATTTTTGGGGGGACACAATTCAATCCATGACAGTGAGCCAGGAATGCTTTGTTCACCTCTTGGAATAGTAGTTGTCACTACCTTGTGTGGGTAGGCAGTGAGGCAGCAGACAGTAGAGCTTGCTTCACTGTACACTGTTTGATGAAATGGCTGAATGCAGATTGGGCAGGCTCTGTCTGCCTTTTGATGTTGTTCCAGCAGTATGGGAGTATTCACAGCCCCGTGCCAGGTAGGAGGGGGTGTCAGACAGAGAGTGGTACTGGTTTACTTCCCTCTGTACAACACCTTGTTGAATGACAGGAGGTGAAGGCCGTTGTGGACCTGGTGCAGGGTTGGGCCTCAGCTGGGTACAGCCATGTTAGCACAGCGAGGACAGGTGGGAAAGGAGGTGGCTGCTATAGTGCTATACAGGACTAGGTGGGAGGATGAAAGGAAAGGAGAAAAACAGTGACATGGGGGCTGGTGCATTGGAACAGGGGACTGGGGTGTTAGTAAGCTTGTGGCCCTCTTCCCCTGGCGGTATAGCATGCTAGTGGGAAGGGACAGAGGCAGTCTACAGGGCTGTGTGGGAGGAGGTCAAAGAAGGAAGGGAAGTAAGGATGGGGAGGACCCGCATCAGTGGCATGTCAGTAGCTGTGTACCCACTGCAGTGTGAGGAGGCCTTTTGGTAAGAGGTAGGGGTGGTGTGTTGGGCTAGGTGGAAGGGAGAAAGAAAAAGTAGAAAAGGCAAAAAGATAAGGAAAAAAGAGAGAGAGAGAGAGACGAAAAGCACAGACCTGAGAGGGCAGTTGACAGATGACCATCTGCTAGTGGACATTGGGCGTGGCCCAGTGGGAAGGGGTACAGGTGGCTTATGAGACTGGGTGGGAGGGAGGAAAAAAAGAGGGAAGAATGTCATAGTAAGAGCTGACAGGTGGGGTCTAGGCCAGTAGCTCTGCACCCTGTGATGTAGCGTGGCCGTTGGGATGAGGTGCAGAGTCACATGGGGCTAGAAGGCAGGGAGAAGGAAAGGAAGGAATGGGGCAGGTAAGTGGCGGGAGCTGGTTGGTGGTGGCAGGGCTAGTGTCTTTGTAGCTGGATAGCACACTGCGTGGCCTGTCAGGAGGGGTTGGGATGTTGTACGAGAGAGAAGGGTGAGGAGGGGGGCAGTGTGTTTTCTCTGGTTAGCAGGTGCTGTCTCGCCTTTTGGGAGGTTCATGAAGTTGCCTTCCTGTCCTCCTCCTGTGGACTCATTTCCAGTTGTGCTCTGTCATTGCTGGCTGTGCCCTTAAGATGATGGTGCTGTGCTGTGTTATTTGCTGAGGAACCTCCATTCTTGTCTCTCCTCGTTTTGTCTTCCTTCATTGTCTTCCACTTGATATTTGATTTAGTTCATTAGCTCTTCAGTGGATGCTTAGCACTCCAGGACTAATGTTTATATCTATCTTATTTAGTTTTATGGGATCTTTTCTACAGAGGGCAGCATGATCTGTCTGCGGTACCATACTGGTTCCACCCCTCTGTTTTAACAGTTTTCTGTTTTACGTTGCCTGTGCTTGTGGGGTCGTATCTAAGAAACCATTGCCAAACCCAGGCTCATGAAGATTTATGCCTGTGTTTTCTTCTAATAATTTCTTTCGTATAATTTTGGCTCTTATATTCACATCTATGATCTATTGAGAATTAAGTTTTGTGTAGGGTGTGAGGTAGGGGGTCTACCTTCAGTTTTTGCATGTGGATATGTGGTTGTTCTAGGTGCCATTTGTTGAAGAGACTATTCTTTACCTATCCAGTTGTCTTGGCACCTTTTTTGGTAATCTGTTGGCTGTAAGTGTGAAGATGTATTTCTGGAGTACCCCGGACCATGCATCCTCTCGTACCTCCTCCTAAACTTGAGTGCCCCTCCTCCTGTGCTTTTTGTGGCTCGTTGCTATTTACCTGTCAGCTTCTGTTGTATATTTCACATCCCTCGAGATTCCTTTCCTATCAGCCCCTCCTAATCTACATTATGATTTTAAATATTCTTCATAATACTTTGTACTTTTGTAAGTATTTAAGAGAAAATTTATTGAGGCAGAGTATGTATAAATAGAAATTTGCTGTTTTTAAATATACAATTCAGTGACAGTAATTACCTTTATCCTGTTGCACAACCATCCCCACTATCTGTTCCCAGATTTTTTCTCACCCTAAATGGATATTCAGTATCCATTTAGCAGTAACTTCCGAGCTCCCCCTGTACCTCTTGTTGCTGGGAACAACTTACAGATTTTCGTCTCTGTATATTTTCGTGTTCTGGATATGTCATGTAAATGGAGTCTGACATTTTGGGGGTGGATAGCATATTTCACTTAGCGTAGAGTTTTCAGGATTCATCCATGTTTTAGCGTACATCAGAACTCATTTCTCTTTATGGCTACATGAGTATTCATTGCATGATTGTACCATATTTTGCTTATCTGTTCATAATGTTGAAGGACTTTTAGGTTGTTTCCACCTTCGGCTGTTGTGTAAATAGTGCTGCAGGGAACACTGGTGTAGAACTTTATACCAATCTTTAGCAATATATTTGTTTGTGTGTGTTTAGTTTAATACCCCCTCCTCCCACTGGGACACCAGTTCATGAGAACAAGGCCTGTGCCTGTTTAGTTTGCCGCTGTGCACTCAGTGACTCTTAGTGTGCCTGTCACATGCAAGTAGTTATTGAAAATGGCAGTATTTTATTTAAAACTATGTCTTTGTTTTAGTAATGACTTGTAAGTTTCTATTTTCTGTCTTAGGGCCATGAAATGACAAGCATTGGACTGCTGCTTGGTGTTTCTGCTGCTAAACTAGGCACCATGGATATGTCAATAACTCGGCTTCTTAGCATTCATATTCCCGCTCTCCTGCCCCCGACTTCCACAGAACTTGATGTCCCTCACAATGTCCAAGTGGCTGCGGTGGTCGGTATTGGCCTTGTTTATCAAGGGACAGCTCACAGGCATACAGCAGAAGTCCTGTTGGCTGAAATAGGTATGGCATTAATCCATTTTTTCCACTCCACACAAACTGAAATAAAAGTGATCATGTAAGCATAAGAATTAAGAAAAACAGAATGCTTTGGTATTAATAAGCAAAGGTAAAAGTTAGGTTTTCGAAGATGGATACTGCTGTGCAGCTTACTAGCCTGGGTATTTATTTGGCCAGCCTAGTCATGTGCCAGTGGTCACATTTAATGAGGTGGCCTCTCAGAAGGACTCCTGATGGTGTCATGGGGAAGCGCTTGGCTGCTAATTGAAGAGTCCGTGAATCAGTGCCACAGGTGACTCCACAGGTGAGAAGACCTGGCAGTCTGCACCCATAAAGATGCTAGCCAAGGAAACCGTAGAGGGCAGTTGTGCTCTGTTCTGTAGGGTCAGTACAAGTTGGAATCAGCAGCACACAGCGTGGTCGTGACTGCACGTGACTGTGCTGCCGTCCTGCTCTGTCTCTCCCAAGCATGTCTAGAAACAATCTGCACTTAAAATTCAAAAGTTTGCTGTGTTGGTAATGAAGCCGGAAATGACAAATGCTCACACGCTCATGTAGTATTTCCTAGGCTTTGGAATCCAAACTTGATGGAAATCCGCTTTATGCATTGTCTTCTTTTTCTTGATAACTGGAAATGCTGTTGACATTACTGGCATGTACAGCAGTTTAGATACACACGTGTTGTGATCTATTCAGGCTGTTTTCTATGTACATTTCAGGTGATGTTGTTCAAGATACATTATTGTCAGGTATGATAGTATCAGTTAGGTATTGCCACAGTAATGCTGCGTAATAGACACAAAGTCAGTGTGACACAGCAGCAATCTTGCTCTCATGTCTGTGGGCTGGTCGTGGCAGCTCTGATTGAGGTGCAGGTCTGTGGGCCTGATGCTCTGGCAGTGCTCCATATGGCTTATTGTGAGGTCTAGGCTGGAAGGGTGTGTTCCTCTGATGGTGATGACAGAGGTATAAGAGGGAGAACTTCACAAGGGAGGTGTACTTGATGCTGTCTGAGAGCCCGGGCAAGAGCTGTCACATGACCTCAGCCACGTGAGGCCGTGTCAGGGATGAGGATGCATCCTGCCGCTGTAGGACAGCACCTGATTGGAACTGGTCGTTTCTCTGGACACTGACAAAATAAATTATGTGCACAACTGTGGTGTTGCTGTTGCAGTGCATGGTAGCATCGTAATAATCATGAGAATCTTGTGGAAACGCTTATTCACAGGCTACCCAAGGTTGGTGGTTGGAAGCTTATTTATTTACAAGGTAAGTGAGCATCCTTTGGCTGTGTTCTCACAGCCATACCATAGCTTTTCCATGTTGTACAAAGAGGATTTTCTCTTTGAATTGTACACTTTTTTGTATTGTAATAGTTGAATTGTACATCTGACTTTTATTCTGCCTTTTTTATATATCATTGTACAGCATCTCACTCAGTTGATATACTATAAATTACATAATTGTTTTATTTTCAGGCCTTTTTAGATTGTGTTTATGCTGTTACACATTGTCTTCATGTAGTTTATTTTATCAAAGTATGACTATTACTCCCAACACAACTTTTAGGGTCACTATCAGAAATCCCGTTATAGTAGAGTCAGTATTATATAGATTGAGAATAATATTTAACATATCTAAAAACATAAAGTTTCCTTCTTTTCCATCACTAGTGTTTGAACATTTTTCACTGCATTTAATGAATGAATTTGAAAATAAGAAAATGTAAATAAAGTGTAAGAGATTAAAACTGAAACATTTTTTATTGAACACCCCTTTGTCTTTTATAAAAATTGACCTACTTCTTGGTAATATTTTCTGTAAAATCCAAGGTTTCATAGTATCTTAAAGCCACTGCTTATGGAGACTGAAATTGGCAAATTAAAAGAACAATCTTGGGGTTTTATTTTGTAGTAAACTGACAGTTGTAGACACCATATATAATGTAGGCATAGCTTTCTTTTGAGTGGGATTACACTGAATCTGTAGCTCTTACACAGCTTTCTAGAAAACAAAAAATTTTTTGAGTTTGAATTGTAAGAGGATAATTTGAATTGTGTTGCTTTTTTATAGGACGACCCCCTGGTCCTGAGATGGAATACTGCACTGACAGAGAGTCTTACTCGTTAGCTGCTGGCTTGGCTCTGGGCATGGTTTGCTTGGGGGTAAGCCCAGCTCTACCCTCAGGTCCTTCGGTTATGACATCTGCTTGGTTTTGAGACGTAACTTTGAAACCTTGCTCTGAATGCCACTCTGCCTTGTTTTGACTTAACCTCATTGCTGCCTGTTCTATTCTGGATATCTTTCAAAGTACTAGACATGGGAATGGGGAGAAATTGTAGTAGGGAATGGGGCATTAAGGTTTATTTCCCCCTAGCTAATATACAATTTAGGAGTGAAGTAAAAGAATGAAGTTCCTTGGAAAAGACTGAAGACTTAAGATAAATTGCATATAAGAATATGAATAAGAAAAATGTAGGAACATAGGCAGTAACGTGGGAAACAGGAAGTAGTGTACAGTGGAGAGCGTCAGGAGTCTGCAGTAGTCGCTGGAGACAAGCTGTGACCCTCTCCTTGGCTGTCGCTGTGTATCCCACGGTAGCATTTGCCTTATGACAGAGTGCAGCATCGAGTTGGAGCGTCTTTAACCCTATCCTAGAAGCAGTACAGAATTGCCGAGATCTGTCCTTAAATGACTGTTTCACCTGGCGTATGGGTCCCTTGAAGAATCACCAAAATAGTGTTATGATAAAGCTAAATCACGTAAAATTATAATGCAGCGACCTTTGTGTAGGTTCTGAAAATCCACCTTGTATCTGACCATCTGTTAGGATTTGTGCTATCCATGTGTGGTGCCCACACTAAAGAGGCATTGATGTAAAAATTGGAGCCTGAGTTCTGATCCTGACTTGTATTAGTGAGTCAAGTAATTTAACCACTAAGAACTGTCGTTCTTTTGTCTGTAAAATAAATTATACAAAATTATTTAATGATTAAATAACTATATAGATTTGGAGCCAAAACTGTCTTGTTTTATATCCAACTTTGCCACTTTAGTAGGGCTCAGTATGATATAGACTGTATTAAAAACATAAAGGAAGTTTCCTTTCTGTCCATCACTAGTATTTGAACATGTTTCACTACATCTAGTGAATTAACTTGAAAATAAGAAAATGTAAATAAAATGCAAGAAATTGAAAGTTCCTCATCTGTAAAATGGGGCTGTTAGTAATAACTGTTTGACAGGGTTATTGTTAAGTAAGTCAATTCATGTAAAACACGCAGTGCCTGGCACAGTCAGTTACTATTAACGGTTTTTGCTGGTGGAAAAGTTCATAGGTATAATAATGCAAAGATTCTGTTGTTAGTTTCATTTACATAAAAACTTTTATTGTTAAATAGCAGTGAACTTGCACATCTTTTATAGCTTTTGTGTATTTTTATGAAAGTACTAACTTGAACGTACATTGTTAAAATTTTTATGAGAATTGTTAATAGTTTTAGTATCATGAGTAATAACTTTTAATTGGGAAGGAAAAAAATACCTGCTTTGAAATTAGTTTGATCTTTTTAATTTTGGGGTATGTGTTATGGATCTTCTTTTATAAGATTTCCTTTAACAGATGCGTTGTTTTATTTTCAAGCATGGCAGTAATTTGATAGGCATGTCGGATCTCAATGTGCCTGAGCAGCTGTATCAGTACATGGTGGGAGGTCATAGGCGTTTTCAAGCAGGAATGCACAGGGAGAAACATAAGTCTCCCAGTTACCAAATCAAAGTAAGTCCAACTCAGAGTCACACATCAAAATTCTAGAAACAGAAGTTCATTTGAAATTAGTAGTTTTCATACTAAGATTGATAAATATCTTAATTTATAACACAGGCTAGTATTCAAAAGAACTGTATAATTCAGAACTCTTACAATAAGCATTTCTTTTGGTAGGAGGGAGATACCATAAATGTGGATGTGACTTGCCCAGGTGCCACTCTAGCTCTGGCCATGATCTACCTAAAAACCAATAACAGGTATTGATACTCACTGCCTCCTCCGTTAAATACTAAATCTTTCTGACTTCAGTAGTAAAATTACATAATGTGTGCTTTCCTTGTGCTAAATCAGCCTGATTATCATTCTGGCAAATACTGTAATGTGTTTTATCTAGAAATAATACATTTTGCTATTTTAATGATATTCACACTATAATTGTCAGTTTTTGTTTATTTCTGTTTCTTCAGTTGAAAGTAGGGCTTTGGTGTTCATTCTTTTACATTTTTCATAGAATTGCAAATTGGATAAGAGATATGCCATGTTTTAAGTCTTTTAAATTAAAAAACGATTTAAAATTAAACGAGTTTCTCAGTGTTACTGTTACTTTCTTAAGAAAAAATAAATGTGTACAGAATTATCAGTGGTTGAAAACAAGTATCTGTTTATCCAGTATTTGGATGACTATGTGTTTTTGACACTGAGGATAGTTCATGGAACGAAGCAAAACAAAACAAAAGCCTGCCTTTGTAGAGATTACATCGTAGTAAGTCTAGATGGATGAACAGGTAGAGGAGGGATGGACGGACAAAAGGCGACAGAGTGTAAAGTGCTGTGGAAGAAAAGTAGAAGAGAGGATGACGTAAGAGGAAATGTTTTCATGGTTTGACATTCTTGATTATCTTACCCTTTACTTACTTGGGTGATATGCTTACTAATATTCTGTGCTAACAGATCCATTGCAGATTGGCTCCGAGCTCCTGACACCATGTATCTGCTGGACTTTGTGAAACCAGAATTTCTCTTGCTTAGGGTATGTGCTTTATAAGTTTTTGTTTCTTGCTAATATTATTTAGTGTATAGCTTACAAATAACAAAAGTTTTTACAGATAACCTTCTGTTGGTACTCTGTAAGATCTGTCTAGTTGGCAGTGTATTTCTGTTTTGTTTTATTGTGATAAAAATATATATAAGAAAACATTGCTGGTTCACCCGTTTTTTACATGTGCAATTCAGTGATTGGTTATGTTCATGTTGCATAACTATCATCACTGTTTGTGTCCAAAGTATTCCACAGTCATTAACTGGAACTCAGTGCCCCTTAAGGAGTGACTCGTTTCTGCCGCCCTCCTGACCACAGCTGGTGACCGCTAGTAAACCTGAGTCTCTGTGTTGGCCGGTTTCCTGAAAGTGGGATCGTATGATATTTGGTCTTTCGTAATTGTCTTTTGTCCCTCAGCATAATGTTTTCAGTATTTATCTGTGTTGCCAGGCTCTCATTTTTCGTAATGGCTGAGTAATACTCTGCTGTATGTACACCAAAAACCCCCAAATCCCTGCCATCGAGTCGATCCCATATAGGCTCCATCTTGTTTGTGCATTGCTGTGTTGATGGATATTTAGGTTGTTTCCACTTTGGGCAGAGAGTATTGGTGTACAAGTAGCAGTATTCTTTTGAAGTTGTCAGTTTAGAATTTGTCGAATTTAACTAGATTTCCCAGCTACATTGATATGTAATTCTTCGAGTAACATTTCAACTTACACTGTTATTCAAAACTTCTTAACAAGCCCTAAATGACTGGGACTTCATTACTGCTTTATTTTACTTTTTTTTTTTTTACTACTATTAAGGTTGACTGCTTCTCTTTATTGGTTTAAAACTACCAAAACCAAACCTGTTACCTTCAAGTTAATTCCAGCTCATGGTGACTCTGTAGGAAAGAGTAGAACTGTCCTGTAGGGTTTCCAGGGAGCAGCTGGTAGATTTGAATAACTGACTTTTTGATTAGTAGCGAGCTTTGAACTACTGCGCTGCCTGCTGTCGAGGCTCCCTTGATTGATTTAGTGGTTATATACTCTGTTATGTAAATTGTTTGTTCGTGTCTTTGTCCTGTGTAGTTTTGGGGACCTTTGCATTCATTTACTTTTGGTCTAACTAATTAGATTAGATTAACAGTTTGACATAGTGGCTGTCTTACGTTCTCTAGAGAAGCAAAACCAGTGAAATGTGTATGTATATACAGAAAGGGAAAGAGGTTTATTTCAGGGAAGTGGCTCCTGTTGCTGTAGAGGCTGGTAAGTCGCAAGTCCATGGATCAGGAGTCAGGTTGGAAGCTTTTCCTGACTTCTGTGGCTGTGGGGCTGAGGAACCCTAGATAAGGCGGTCAGGTGCCAGGCTCCTGACTCACAGATGTGGAAGCTGGTAAATCCAAGATCAGCAAGCAGAGTAACAGGCAGTTGGCTGAAGTCCCAAGAATCAGAGGTCAGATGAGTAGAAGCCAAATGCAGGATCCAGAGCAAGCAAACAAGTTTTGTCATAACATCCATATATATATTACATATAGGCCACATCCCTGAGGAAACTCTCTTTACAATTGATTAGCTGATTACATCAGATCTGTGATGGAGGATGACTAAATCATTATGTAAGTGACAGACTACTGGTTAGGTAACTGCCACGTCGCTGAGGATTGTGTCAAGCAGACATACAGCTGTCACTCTAACCCTTGATGACTTGGTACCAGTACACATTTCCTTAAATCACACACAGTCTCTGAATGACATTAGAAAGTCATAGTTGCACCTAACATGGTACCACTAATGTGTGCAACCCAAGTGCCCCAGCCCTATGAATGTCATACATTTTATAAGTGAAGAAAACAAAAATACTTAAGGCACACATGCAAGAGAAGAAATAACAATCATAGTCTTCATTTCTGCAGCTAGTCCCGTAGTCATAACTGGTGTTTAAACAGCCTTCTTCCACTACCCATTCTGCTATTCAGAAGCAAGCACCTTAGCTGGTCATGATTCTTTGCCAGGTGAAGGACCCAAACCTTCATTCCTGAAGAGTCTGGTTTATTAGTTATCATGTTGGAATTGTGTTGCTGCAGTTTTCCATTGACATTAATCACAGGGCCAGGCAATGCTAGGACACATCCTAAGAGATCTCTTGTATTCCATATATACTCATTTTCCCTCCACTATGCAACATCAGGCACCCTGGTGGCACAGCGGATTAAAAGCTTGGCTGCTAACCAAAAGATCCACAGTTCATATCTGCCAGTCTTTCCTGCTCTGCCCTATAAGGGAGCTACGAGTAAGAATTTGACTCCTTGACATTGCTTTTTTTTTTTAATGCAGCATCAATCTGATTTCACCTTGATAGTCAGGGTCAGTCACACCAGCCAGCATGGTAACTCCCTTCCTTGCCTGTTGATCCAAAGATGTGAGGAGCCAGTAGTGGCTGGATGGCATTCTTAACTTTTATTTTAATGGAATTCATGTTGTGTCTCCAGCTGGGAGCATTCCCCCCTTTGAAACCACAACCTCTAGACCTGCAGAACATGAGGCAAAAATTTTGCAAGTGGGTCACTGGAGTAATAGCGAATGGTGCCACTCCCATCGCTATCCGTTGATTCCTAGGACAGTGAATCTAGGATTAACAGCACAGTATACTGGGCTCTGGATTAGAACATATTCAGCCTCATGGAAAACACAGTCACAACTCTGCAAAGAGTTGCTGCATAGCCAGTGCTGTTACTGTGTCTTGGGAAGGCCATTCCATTATTCCGTCAAGCCAGGTGCTTCAGAATGATGGGGAAAATGGTAACACCACTGAATGCAGTGCGCATAGCCCATTGCGTAGACTTCACTTGCTGTTGAGTTGAGGTATTGCTGTGTGAGTTACTTTGACAGTGAGTAAAGCATTCGGGCATTCTGTGGATGATAGCTTTGTCAGAAGCATTGCATGCAGGAAAGGCAGTTCATATCCAGAATAAGTGTCTGTTTCAGTAAGAATGAAACACTACGCTTCCCGTAATTAAGTGGTCCAGTGTAATCAACCTGCCACCAGACTGCTGGCTGATTGTCCCCCAGGATTGGTGCCATATTGGTGACTCAATGTTGGTCATGGCGAGTGGAAGGCTGTGTTGCTGAGCCCATGCACGACCTCTGTCCTGCCACCATGGCTACTTTATTCATGAGTCCTTTGGGCAGTGATAGGAATGACTAGGGAAAGAGGATGACTGGCTTCCACAAAGTACATAATCACAGCCACTTAATTTTTGAAGTCCCCTTCTCCTGAGTCACCCTTTGGTGAGCATTCACATAAGACACAAATACCTTCTCTTCTTTGGTCCATTCAGATATGTCTGTGCACGTACCGCTTCTCCATATTTTTTGGTTACCAGTTTTCCGTTCGTATTCTTTCCCAGTCCCTGACTATGCAAGCAGACCATTGACGAAAGCCTATAAATTAGTATGCAGTCACACATTTGACCATTCTTCCTTCCAGGCAAAGTGAACAGCCAGGTACACTGCTCTAAGTTCTGCTCTTGGGAAGATTTCCCTTCAGCACAGTTCTTCAGGGAGAGGCTGCAGTGTGTCACTGTCTGCTTTAGAATGGACCTTCATATTACACAGAACCATCCGTAAATAAGGCAGGAGTTTTGTCTTTGTCAGTGAGCTGATTTTGAAGAACTCCCCATTAGTTTACACTGAGAGAGGACAGGTAATATGACAGGAGCAGAGAGTGTGGACATTTGGGCCACTTCCTCTTGCGGTTTAGTTATGCCTTCAGGACCTGCTCAAGCCTGATCTTATGCCACCTCCATTTAGTAACTGAGTGTTGCTATACACATCCAACTTTATGACTATGTGGGTCAGACAAGGCCCAGTTCGTGATGGGTAGCTCAGGCTGCATGCTGACTTGATGGTCTGTGGTGGAGCATTTCATTCTCTTCCAAGGCACAGTCATAAGCCAAAAGCTGTTTCTCAAAAGGAGAGTAGTTTTCTGCAGAGGACAGTGATTTACTCTAAAATCATGAGCCAGAGCTATAATATACCAGTAGGGGCCTGCCAGAGACTCAAGTGACATCCATATGTGCCACTGACATTTTAAGGGCCATTGGATCAGCCACATTATATGGCCGTGATCATATGGCTTGCACTTGTTGCAGAGCACCACTCAAAACCAGCAGTTTTTTGAGTCACTTGATAAATAAGCCAGAGTAGCACACCTAAATAATGCATTTGTTGTGTCCAAATTCCAAAGAAAGCCATCTGGCATTGTGCCTGCTTTTTAATTGTAGTGGGAGACCAGAAGTAACAGCCTATCCTTAAATTTAGGACTATCTCGACATGCCCCATGCTACTGGGATCCCAGAAATTTCACTAAAGTGGAAGGCACCTGAAGGTTTCAGGGATTATTTTCGCACCTTCTAGCACACAAGTGAACAGTATCATTACTATCATGCATGAGTAACATTTTGCTGAAAATCATTCAAAAGCAGCTGCAGTGGTATATCAACAAGGAACTGCCAGAACTTCAAACGTAATTGCAAAGAGGATGTGGAACCAGAAATATCATTGCTGATGTCATATTAATCCTGTCCGAAAACAAAGAATACCAGAAAGATGTTTATCACACTATGGGAAGAGATTCTGCTGTGTGGGTCATAACAAGTTATGGATAACATCGTGAAGAATGGGCATTTCAGAACACTTAATTGTGCTCATAAGGAACCTGCAGATAGATCGAGAGACAGTCATTGAAACCGAACAAGGGAGTACTGCATAGTTTAAAGTTAGGAAAGGTGTGCTTCAGAGTTATATCCTTTCACTATATCTATTCAGTCTGTATGCTAAACAGATAATCCGAGAAACTGGACTATGGGAAGAAGAACTGTGGGTATCAGGATTGGAGGAAGACTTATTAACAACCTGTGATGTGCAGGTAACACAACCTTGCTGACTGAAAGTGAAGAGGACTTGAAGCACTTACTGATGAATATCAAAGACCACAGCCTTCTATATAAATTACACTTAAGCAAAAAGTAAACAAAGATCCTCACAACTGAATCAACAAGTAGCATCACAATAACCAAGATTTCATTTTACTTGGATCTGACATTCACACCCACGGAAGCAGCAATCAAGAAATCAAAAGATGCATTTCATTGGGCAGATCTGCTGCAAAAGACTTCTTTAAAGTGTTGAAAAGCAAAGATGTCACCTTGCAGGCTGAAGTGCACCTGACCCAAGTCCCTGATGTTTTCATTTACCTCGTATGCATGTGAAAGCTGGATGATGAATAAGAAAGATGAAAGAAGAATTGATGGCTTTGAATTACGGTGTTGGTGAAGGAGTACTGACTATACTCTGCCAAAAGAACAAACAGATCTGTCTTGGAAGAGGTACAGCCAAGATGCTCCTTACAGGCAAGGATAGTGAGACTGTGTCTCACATAGTTTGAACATATTATTAGGAGGGACCCTTCCTGCAGAAGGACATCGTATTTGGTAATGCAGAGGGTCAGCAAAAAAGAGGACGACCCTGAGTGAGATGGATTGACGTAGTGGCCACAACAATGAGCTTAAGTATAACAGTGGTTATGAGGATGCCGCAGGACCGGGCAGAGTTTCATTCTCTTGTACAGAGGGAACTGACTTGATAGTGTGCAACAACAACATAATGACAGCTTGCAAATACTTTACCAACTGGTCGAAAGTCATAGATACTTCTTCTTTACTATGCCTAATCCACATGTCAGTTTAACAGACCAGTGTGACATCTTGTGAAAGGGAGAGCCAGTGAAGGTGTCTTCGGACTGAATTAAGATCTAAGACTAGAAAGTTGATGTACCTCTGAGAGAGAACAGTGAAGGTGTGTTAGTGGCCTTGCCAGCTGAAGGCAAACCGTTTCTGGTGTTCTTTGAAAATCAGAATTGAGAAGAAGGCATTAGCCAGATCAGTAGCTGTATATCAGGTGTCAGGTGATGTTGTGTTAATTTACTCAAGCAGTGAAACCAAATCTGGAATAGCATTTGGAATTGGAGTTACCACCTGGTTAACTTTAGGGAAATGGACTGTCATCCTCCAAGATCCATCTGTTTTTTGCACAGGCTGTGTAGGCTAGTTGTATGGGGATGTGATGGGAATCGTCAATCCTACATCCTCCTTAAAGTCCTCAGTGGTGACAGTAATAACTGCAGTCCCTCCGTGAATGTGATACTGCTTTTGGTTTACTATTTTCCCAGGTAGAGTTAGTTCTGATGGCCTCCACTTGGCTTTTACTGTTGTAATACCCCATAGTTCAGTTGTCAGTGATCTGTGTGGGCGTCCTGCCAGTTACTGAGTGTATTGAGCCCAGTGCAGTTGTACATTCTGGAACTGGGGAAATCACTACAGGAGTGGTTTGGGAGCCTGTCAGACACACTGTGGGATGAATCTGAGCTAAAATTCCGTTAATAACCTGACTCTTGGGGCACAAGGGCAGTTTTGGTGTCTTGGAATTAATGTCATTTCGGAGCCAGCATCCACTAGTCCCAGAAAAGTGATTATTTCCTTTTCCATAGTGAACAATCACTAATAAAAGGCCATAGATCCCTTTAGGAAAGGCTAGAAGAAAGATTAGCAGTATAAATTTTTATTGGCAGTGTAGTGGGCTTCTTCCTGTAGGAGATGGGACCTCTCTTTCATTCAAAGAGTTGTGGATCCATAAATTGGCTCAAGTCTGGCAACCGATTGAGGGGCCATGACTCTATTCTGGCAATTCAAGTTAGACTGCCGTTCACTTAACGTAGAGTTCTTTTACTTGCACATGTCAAGTATGTATTTAGTAGATTTCCCATCTTTTTCATACCTAGCAGCAGTGTGACTAAGTAGCTAGTACCATCAGTCCACACGTGTCAGACTAGTCTGAGTACTCTGTTGACTCAGTATCCATGTTGATTGAGTGCAGCTACTTCAGCTCCTGCCACTACGGGGTCCCGTCAGCCACATGGTAGTTGGCTGTCTTAATTCAATTTAGGGAAGTTCCCACTGTCAGATGTGACTTACATGGAGGAGCTGTCTTATCAGTCGTTGAGAATGCTGGGACTTCCCTTACAAGCATGGTCCTCACTGTTGTGGTAAAAGGTCTGTCATCTGGGCAATCTGTGGGTAGGTCTGTGGGCCTAACCTAGTAAATCTTCCATAACGTGCCATTTTTCCCAAAGCTTTTGGTTTCCTCCTTCTATGGTGCACAAAAGCAGGTCTGGTACTTCAGCTTCATTTAGTGCAGGCCATTGTGTAATTCATGCCTTTGTGTAGTCCATGAACCAACCAAATATACTATTAAATCCTTTCCTAATCTCTTAAGGTGAAACAGTAAGTGAAGAATCAATGCATATTGTGCCCACATGAATAAATTCAGACTGATCCAACTTTATGTCCCACAGTACTAACAGCCGTTCTCAAACATGTTCCCATGTTTCTGTTTGTGTATATAAGAAAAGTTAAGCAGTTCTTTTGGAGTGTGGTGCGTGTACCTCCTCCTAGGTCATACATACTGTGTGCTTTGCCATTTGGGGTTCACTGCGACTTAACATCTAGTTAGTGATCTAGACGCAAAAATGGATGGTGTGAGCGGGTCCTAGGAACATTTGTCAACGCCTTGTACAGTATTTACTCCAGGCGATAGCACAAAGATTCTTCCGGCAAAACTGGATAATCTCATTATATAGTGGTAAAAGGATTATGATTTTACTGGAAAGGGTTGGTTAGCAGGCAGGGATGGAGTGATCTCTTCCAATGGGAGTAATGTTCCCTTGGCAGGAGTGATTCAGTAGAATTTAGAGGCTTAGTGTTCTTTGTTGCTGATTATCTGCTCATCTGTCTGCCTCCCAGGATTTGGGATACCAGTTGTTCACAGTCAGTGCACTTGTTGTAACTTCAGACAACATTCATTGTTGGGGATTTATGTTGCGTGGTAATTCAGCTAGGCCTGCAGTAAAACGCAGGGTTTCGTTGTTGACAATATCAGCTCTGTCATGAATTAGGCAAGCTTTCAGGGTGTAAGTGGTGGCTCTCAGGTCTTTTATGTGATGCCTGAGCTTTGACTCTAAAGCCCTGAGCTCCTCACTTCCTTTGACCACTTTGTGTGGTGAAAATAAGACCAGCCCACCCGTGTCTGTACTTCCCTGCCATTTCTGACAGAAGAGTAGGCAAGTATCAGACATACTGTGATCTACAGATTCGCTCCTCACCAACATTTGTTCTGTTGGTGGTGATATTTTGTGTGTTAATGTTGCACCTCCCACTGCAGATTAAAGCACCCTCTTTACTGCTGAAGGTTGAATCATCATGTATACATGGGGCTCTTGTGGCACATGGTTAAGAGCCTAGGCTGCTAACCAAAAGTCAACAGTTTGCATCTACCAACTACTTCTCGGAAACCCCTTCGGGCAGTTCTGCTTTTTCTTCCGTGGTCACTGAGTCAAAATTGGCTCAACAGCACCAGGGGATAGGGTAGGGAATACATAAAGAGAAAGACAGATAAACCCAAAAACCAAACCTGGCTTTCTGTGTTAAGATTCCTCAGCATCAAAGGTTTGCAGGTTAGAAAACATACTTTGGGCTCATAGATGGTGGAAGCTAACAAATCCCAAGATCAGTAGGCAGTGTGTATGGCAGGCAGCTGATGATGAACCCAAGGTCAGCTGATGATGAGCCAGATGCAGAAAGGAGAGCAATCAAGCAAGCTTTGTGAGAATATCCATACATTTTATATCTATGATGCAGGCCACACCCTCAAAAAACTCCCCTTACAGCTGACTGGTTGCTCACATCAAATCATGTCACGGAAGATAACTGCATCATTATATAATTTCCATAGTGTGTCATTACATAACTGGCAAATGACTCAGACATATGGCCCAGCCAAACTGACATGCAACTTAAGCCATCAAAAATTCTCCCTCACAGCAAATGGTCCCAACTCAGCAGGAACAGATGCTCACCAAGGGCCAAAATGGCATGCGGTAAAGACAACCGAGAAGACAGAGAGACCCACAAGAGTGGGTGCCTACATCAGCCTGGGACCGGAAGAACCGGATGGTGCCCGGCCACCACCAGTGATAGCCATGATGGAGCTCACAGAGAGGAGTCTCCCTGGCAACACAAGAATAAAAGGGGGTGCATCATGAGATCTCTACTAAAAGACCTCAACTGATGGTCCAGCGGTTTTGGGGTTCCTCTGAGAGCATGGCCCCCTGCCCTGATGCTGCCCTTTCCCATAAATTATAACAAAGGTCCACTCTGGACAGGAATGGATTGGACTTGGCAATGCAGAGTAACCATATATTGGAAGCACTTTGTGGTTCTATACATCTACAGGATATCATCTTGCTGACCTCTGGCTGGAGGAAGGGGAGTGGACAGAGAGGAGGGGAAAGGTGACTGTTGGGAGGATGAGACATGTATGGAGCAGAGAGGAATAGTGTGCAGTCACCGGACAGGGAGAGCAGTGGAAGCTGCATATAGGGGGGCATGTAAATTTACATGTGAATGTACGTTTCACTCAGTTATGTTAAATAAAAAAAAAAAAAAAAATTCTCCCTCATTTGCTTTTTTTTCTTACGGTTTTGTCTTCAGCATATACCAACAGAAAAGCCAAACTCGTTGCCATTGAGTCAGTTTGTGGTGACCCTGCAGGACAGAGTAGAACTGCCCCATAGAGCTTCCAAGGAGCGCCTGTTGGATTCACACTCCCAGCCCTTTGATTAGCAGCTATAGCTCTTAACCACTGTGCCACCAGGGTTCCCTTTAGCCCATAGAAGTCTTTAAGTTTTAAATTATAATGTGGTCAGATCTGTGAGTCTTGGTTGTTTGCCTTTTAAGAGCAAGTTTTAAAAAGTATGTTTTATTGCCTGTAAACTTTGATGATGATTAACTCAATTTTAATTTTTTGTGTTAAGATGTAAATGTTTTGGTAGCTTGGGTTGATACTATATACATCTTTTTCCAAAATTGCAGCCAGTTGGGATTAATTCTTTAAATAGTTCTATTTAATATTGCTATACAGTGTGCGAACTTTGCCTGCTCTAATTAATTTTATCTGTATTTCATTTTTAAGACACTTGCTCGATGCCTGATTTTGTGGGATGATATTTTACCAAATTCCAAGTGGGTTGATAGCAACGTACCTCAGGTAAGTACACGTAGTAAATACCACTAGCAAATCTTTAGTAGCATAAAAGTGGGATTGAGTCATTGTGAGATTTTCCAAAGCTCTGTAGAATGTTTTTTCTTATGTAGGAGATACTGAAGCAGCCTTGGTAGCACAGTGATAAACCACTCAAGCTGGTAGCCTAAAATTCGGGCAGTTCAAACTCACCAGCCACGGCCTGGGAGCAGGATGTGACAGTCTGCCTCTGTGCAGGTTGCTGCCGTGGAAACCCTGTGGGGCAGTCGTGCTCCATCCTAGAGTGTGCTCTCAGTTGGAATCAACTTGACAGTAGTATGTGTGGGTTGTTTGGGGTTTTTTTTTTCTTTAGGTTTATGAAATTTTGATGACTCTGATATCTCTTGAAGACAAGAATTTTCATTTTAAGATTATACATGAACTGTAGACTGCAACCATCCCTTTTGACCCCAGATCTCTAGAAATGATAGATTTTTTTAACCAAAATACTTGAAGAAAGGCTATTTTGACTTTTTAAGAATTCTAATTAAGTACAGAGTTATCTAACAAGTTATTTTACTTTGTAATAATTTTAAATCTGTATAATGACTTGTTTTAACTACTTTAAGGCATGTTTATTCTATAAGCCACATGTGTTAAAAATAAGCAGGCTCCTTTGTGAAGACTCACCATCAAGTACTGTAAATAAATCTGGTGTCCTCAGTTTTTCTTGTTTTTTAAATTTGGAAAATAAAGCCATTTGTCCTTGTGAACACTAGATGTTTATTTACTTCCCGCAGCTTTTTTTTTTTAATTTTTATTTAACATAACTGAGTGAAAAATGTACATTCATGTATAAATTTACATGCCCACCTATATGCAGCTTCCACTGCTCTCCCTGTCCGGTGACTGCACACGATTCCTCTCTGCTCCATACATGTCTCATCCTCCCAACAACCTCCTTTCTCCTCCTCTCTGTCCACTCCCCTTCCTCCAGCCGGAGGTCAGCAAGATGATATCCTATAGACGTATAGAACCACAAAGTGCTTCCAATATATGGTCACTCTGCATTGCCAAGTCCAATCCATTCCTGTCCAAAGAGTGGACCTTTGTTATAATTTATGGGAAAGGGCAGTATCAAGACCGGGGGCCATGCTCTCAGAGGAACCCCAAAACCGCTGGACCATCAATTGAGGTCTTTTAGTGGAGATCTCATGATGCACCCCTTTTTATTCTTGTGTTGCCAGGGAGACTCCTCTCTGTGAGCTCCATCATGGCTATCACGGGTGGTGGCCGGGCACCATCCGGTTCTTCCGGTCCCAAGTCTATGTAGGCACCCACTCTTCTGGGTCTCTCTGTCTTCTTGGTTGTCTTTACCGCATGTCATTTTGGTCCTCGGTGAGCATCCATTCCTGCTGAGTTGGGCCCACTTGCTGTGTCCTCAGATGGCAGCTTGGCAGCTTTTAAGACCCCAGATGCCACTCACCAATGTGGGGTGCAGAGAGCTCTCTTAGCAAAATGCTAGTTGTGCCAATTGGCCTGGAATTTGCCTAAGAGCATGGTCCCCCGCCCCCTGCCCCAGCTACTCTATCCTTGCAGTATTGAGTTAAGATGGAAGGAGTACTCAAGTTATGCTGAAGTCCACTTAATGTTGTTCTTGTTTCTAATGTGTGCTATCACTGCTTTCTCCCAACTAGACTTCTAGCAACTATCTAAACTAAACCCTCCCCCCCTCACCCCCCTCCCTCGCCTCCCTTGCAGCTGTCAAAGAGTCTTTTCTTCTATACACAAGTCTGTTTTTGAGGTCTTATCGTAGAGGTCTCATACAGTATTGGTCCCTTTGTTGCTGACTACTTTCACTCAACATAATGTCTTCCAGTTGAAACTCCCGCAGCATTTTAATATGAAAAACTTCAAGTCTCCTGATGCCAGCTAAGGGCCAGACTTTTAACCAAGTCTTTCTAAGAATAGTATCAGACCTGCTATTTTGGCTCTTTTGTTCACAAGTAATTTCTTTTTTCTTCTTGAGTGTATTAAAATTGTTATTCCATCATCTTCTGTCTTCCACTGCCTTTTTTGAAGACAAGTCAGTGATTATTCCAATTATTTTTTTATCTGTCTATAAAGTGGAAACCCTGGTAGTGTAATGGTAAATGCTGCATTTGCTAACCAAAAGATCAGCAGTTCGTGTCCACCAGGTGCTCCTTGGAAGCTCGATGGAGCAGGTCTCCTCTGCCCTGTACAGTTGCTGTGAAGGGAAACCCAAGCAGACCAGCTAAAACTGACACCCAGCTGCTGCTGTTGTTGTTAGTGCCACTGAGTCGGTTCCAACCCATAGCGAAACACTGACTACGACATAATGGAGCGTTATGTGGTCCTGCACCATTCTCAACATTGTTGCTATTTGAGCCCATTGTTGCAGCCACAGTGTCAGTGAATCTTATCGAGGTTCTTCCTCTTTTTTGCTGACCCTATACTTTATCAAGCATGATGTCCTTCTCCAAAGGCTGGTCCCTCCTGATAACATGTCCAAATTACATGAGACAGAGTCTCATCGTCTTACTTACAAGGTTGTACTTCTTCTAAGACGGATTTATTCATTCTTCTGTCAGTCCATAGTACGGTTAATATTTTTGGCAGCGCTGTAATTCAAAGACATCAATTCTTGTTTGGTCTTTCTTGTCTGTTGCCCAGCTTTCACATGCATGGAAGAGGACTGAAAATACCATGGCTTGGGTCAGGGTACCTTAGTCCTCAAGGTCATATCTTTGCCTTTTAACACTTTGAAGAGGTCTTTTCGCAGCAGATTTGCACAATGCAAATTGCACAATACAAATTTGTTGACTGCCGTTTCTGTGGGCGTTGATTGTGGATCCCAGGAAAATGAAATCCTTGCGATCTGAATACTTACTCCACTTATGATGGTGCTTATTCATCCAGTTGTGGAGATTTTTGTTTTCTTTATGCTGAGGTGTAGTCCATACTGAGGACTGTAGTCTTTGAGCTTCATCAGTGTTTTAGTCATCTAGTGCTGCTTTGGCAGAAATACCACAGTGGATAACTTTAAAAAGATAAATTTTATTTGTCACAGTCCAGTAAGTTAAAAGTCCAAATTCAAGGGTGTCAGCTTTAGGGAAAGGCTTTCTCTGCTGGCACTGGAGGAAGGCCCTTGTTGTCAGTCTTCTCTTGGACTGGGAGCTTCTGTGGCCCAGGGACCCTGGTCCTTTCCAAAGGATGCACTCAGCTCCTGGCACTGCTTTTTTTCTTGCTGGTATGAGGTCCCAAGACATGTACCAAATTCAAGAGTGTTTAATTTTTCATCACAAATATTTATAACTGAAATTCTTAGTGATGTTTTTCAGTAGTTTACAACAACTACACAGTCCTTTAGTGTACACCATTAATTTTAGGAGCTTTAAGTAGATAAAGTCATAGAGTTTTTACAGATGAGAAAGAAAGCAGTCAGAAAATTTGCCTACGGCCACAGTAAGTGATGTTGCTGGGATTCAAACTTAGGCCTCCAATTTTAGGGTACATACTCTTTTTAACAGAATAGGCTTATATATGCCTGCTTCCCAAATAGAAATATTTGTTTCTCATAGGGTAAATTATAAGTAAACATTAGCAGCTATGAATGTAATAATTCAGGTTGTCCATGTATAAACAAATGATTATTTATAGAGTTATAGCCATTGTTCAGATTGTCTCTCCAATTTTGGTTAAATAGCATTCAAAATTAAAGCTAAGAACAGTGGAGTAAGGAAGAAAGAAGTGATCATCAGCTTACATTTTAGTGAACTTAATTGCATACCTCATTGAGATTATCACAGAGAGAGAAGAAGCATCCTAAGTTTTTTGTTTTGCATTATTTGATACTTAAGAAGACTGTTGTGAGTAGCTTCATAGTATTTATTGGTTTATTAGATTCTGGAAAGATATTTCCCTGAGCCATCTTCTAAAAAGAATTGGAAGAAGAGCTCTCTTTCAGTGTTAAACATTTGTTCTGTGTGTGCTTGTATTTATATGATGGTTAGAATATAACATAGCTTTTTTTCTTATTGTCTTTTAAAAAGAAAAGGATCAGGTCCATTCTTGGTTGTTAAAGCCAGATAATCTGTGTACATTTTTTGGCAAATTGTTCTCTCCCTATACTAAAAGTAAAGAGGTGTGTTTCCAAAGCTTTGTTGCAAATTTAGCTTAACTTCAAAAGTTAGCCTAATGACTAGCATCAACTCTTAACTTGTAGGCAGTCTCAGAGCTAGAAACGACCCCTGAATAAGAAGGATAAATCTGTAATTAGTTCTCTCCCATTGTGACTTCCCCTCCCCCACTGCTTCTCTTCATCCCTGCCCTAACTCTGATGCATACATTACTTGCATTCAGTTGGCCAGAATGAAATGTTATTAATACAGACTATACTTAAGTGCTGTAGTTCATACCTGTTGAATCACACTTAGGTTTTGGTTATAGGCAGCCCACCTTAGGTTTGGAAAATGATTGCATTAGGGTTAAAATACTCATCTTTGAATGAAATATGGATATGATAAGCCATATGTTATTCTGCAGGTTATTAAATATTTGTGATTTGAACACTGATATCTAGGTATTGTTGCTTGCTCTCTTGGCAGATTATCAGAGAGAATAGTATATCTCTCAGTGAAATTGAATTGCCCTGCTCTGAGGATTTGAATTTGGAAACTTTGTCGTAAGTAATGTAACATTAAAAAAAAAAAAAACTATTTTAATATCAGATAAATAAATCAGACTATCATATTTAGGAATAATGTTATCCTTAATTTGAATTATCCTGAATTCTCAAATTTTTCTGTTGTTTATCAAGTGTTCACCATTTTTTCCCTTTGTTTAAGCTCTCATTAATATGTACATATTATTTTTTGTCCTTTCCAAATATTTTTTAAGTTGGCAGTGCATTAAAAAAAAATTACCTTCTTTTGCTACATAGAAAATAGTGTGGCCAAGAGGCAAACGTTATTAGTAAGGCCCTGCAAGCTGCTTCTGTTGAAGAAAACCTGCAGGGACCTATGAATTTAAAATGGGCAGAATTGAGCATTCCCCAAAGGGTATAAAGTAGGTTAGGAACAGAAATATTGACTGTTCTTACGCTAGAATAGTAAGTCATCGTGAAAAGTAAAATAATGACAGCATCAAACTTTGTAATCTGATTTCAGGCAAGCACATGTCTACATAATTGCAGGGGCCTGTTTGTCTCTGGGCTTTCGATTTGCTGGCTCAGAGAACTTATCAGCATTTAACTGTTTGGTAAGAAATATTCTACTTTACTCTGTTCTTCTTTCTTTTTTAACAAAGTCTTAAGATGCCTGTTCTAACTGAATTTTTCTTTCGTTTTTCTAGCATAAATTTGCAAAAGATTTTATGACTTATTTGTCTGCACCTAATGCTTCTGTAGTAAGTCATTTCATGATTTTCCTTGGAAATGAAATTAAATTTGAAAATCATTTACTGATGCTTCTGATACTTATGTGTTGTCAAAACTCTGTGCTGCGTGTTTGAATTTAGAATGTGAGACTTGAAGTTTTGGTTTTCCTTTTCTTCTTTATTCTGGGGTATTGATTAGATGAGAATATGATTACCATTAAAGAATGCACAGGTATCTAATAAGTACGAAAGGCCATAACTTGCATTGATCATCACACCTCATGTACTCTTAGTACTGAATATTGATAAGTTGCATTTTAAGAAATCAGTATTTAGTAAAGATATAATTGATTATTTTTTACAGTTTTCAGGCATTGCTACTCTGATGACAAGACTGATTTTGTTTCTAGTAAAAAACAATACAGAAAATTTGGAAGCATTACAAAGTCTAAGTGCAGTTAAATAACTTAGATTATAGTACAACCATACATTTTTACACGATGGAGCAAAATCAAAATCGTGTAGAAGAATATTTTTATGAGTGAATATTTGTCAAAGTATAATAAATAAAAAAGAGTAGAAGTATTATGTACAGTAATATTTCAGTTTCATTTAAAATACAGATAAAAAGATTCAGAGATAAAGAAAACCAGAATCTTAATAGTAGTTTTTTTAATGGGATTCCAAGTGATGATGTATTTTCGTCTTGATACTTACTGTACCTTCTTAGTATTCTACAAGAACTCTGTGTTGTGATCAGAGAAAATAATTTCTTAGAGTTTTTTTTTAAGTCACAGTATTCATAGTCCTCTAATGATGGTCTAGATAGTTTTGATAATAAAGAAGTTAGCAAAGCATTATAGTAATGTCATCTTTTTTCATTTCAAGACAGGTCCTTACAACCTAGAAACTTGCTTGAGTGTGGTGCTGCTGTCTCTCGCCATGGTAATGGCTGGCTCGGGGAATCTAAAGGTTTTGCAGCTTTGTCGCTTCTTGCACATGAAAACAGGTGGCGAGATGAACTATGGTTTCCACTTAGCCCACCATATGGCCCTTGGACTTCTGTTTTTGGGAGGAGGAAGGTAAATGGTTATGTATCTTTTTCTCATTGAAAAGATCTCAAGAACAAACTCTGTAAGAATGACCTATGTTCATCTTGAAGATACATGAAAATTTTCAGGTAATTCTAACTGGCTGCTACCAGCTTATGTGGTAGCACTGTAAGACTTTTTAAAGAGGCTTCTTCATACTTTACCGGTATGTGCCGTCTCCAGTAGAGTTGTCATCCTCTCTCACATTCTTACTTAGTGTCCCTTCATTTCTCAGTAGAGCTGTATACCTAGAGCTTCAGCACATCACTTACTGTTCCCCACTGTTTGATGACTTCTTACCACTCTACTGAACTGCCTTCTCAGCAAGGTCATAAACAACACCCATCACCAAATCCTGCAACATTTTCTTAGTTTTCAACTTTCTTGCTCTCTTTTCAGCATTCGTATGTTATTAGTGACTACCCCTTCCTTTATGAGACTGTCCTGGTTTTTAATGCTCTGTATTGAAGCAAAACCTACATACAGAGAAAGATAGATATCAGAGAAGTACCGGTCAGTGAACTGTCCACAATGTGGAAATCTCTTTCTCACCATGTATGTGAAAATACAGAATACTTCCTGCACCTGAGAACACCCTGTTTCTGTTCCTGACATGCCACGACCCTCTCAGTCAGAATTACCTTACTGTTCCCTTAGATTAATGTGTTAGTCATCTAATGCTGCTGTAACACAAATACCACAAGTGGATGGCTTTAAAAAGAGAAGTTCTGTTCTCTCACAGTTCACTATGCTGCAAGTCCCAATTCACGGCATCAGCCCCCGGGGAAGTCTTTCTTTCTTGACTCTGAAGGAAGGTTCTTGTCATCAGTCTTTCCATGGACTGGAAGTTTCTGAGGTGCAGGGACACTGGGTCCTTTCCAAAGGAAACACCGTGTTCCCGGCACTACTTCTTGGTGGTGAGAGATCCCCAAATCTTTCTGGTAGCTTCTTTGTTTCATATCTCAAGAAATTGCCTCGAAGCACAATACAGTCGTATACATTGAGTCTTACCCCACCAACACAACTGCTGCCCTTCCTCCCTCACTAACATCAAGGAGGCAGGGTCTACAACCTACAGGAATATCACACAATACCAGGAATCATGGCCTAGCCAAATTGCTGCACACAGTTTGGGGGGACACATGATTCAATCCATGACAGTTAGAGTTGCCTGTTTTTGTAAATTTAACTGGAATTGTATACTATGTTGTATGTTTTTTTCTTTTGTTCTACGTGTGTTTCTGTGATACATCCTTGTGGCATGTGGGCAATTGTTTATATTTCAGTGCTGTATTGTATTTCATTGAATGACTATGTGTCATGTTAGCTGCAGTCGAGTCTTTTCTAACTCACAGAAACCCTGTGCACAGCAGAACAAAACCCTACCCAGCTCTTTGCCTTCCTCAACAGTTGTTGCTGTGATGTTAGATGGATCCTGGCTAAAACTGAGTATCAGAAAGATCTTTTCCTGTGGTTTATTGAGTAGGCAAAGGCATTTGACCATGGATCATAACAAATTATGGATAACATTGCAAAGAAAGAGAGTTCCAGAACACTGGACTGTGTTCGTGAAGAACATAGATCTGGAGGCTGTCATTCAGACAGAGCAGGAGGTTGCTGTCTGTTTTAAAGTCAGGAAAGCTGTGTATCAAGGTTGTATCCTTTCACCATACCTATTCAGTCTGTATGCTGAGCAGATAATCTGAGAAGCTGGACTGTCTGAAGAAGTGCAGGGCATCAGGATTAAAGGAAGGCTCATTAACAATCTGCATTATGGAGATGACACAGCACTGCCTGGAGAAAGTGAGGAGGACTTGAAATAATTACTGATGAATGTCAGAGACCACAGCCTTCAGTATGGATTATACCTCAATATAAAGAAAAAAATCCTCACAGCTGGACCGGTTAGCAATATCATGATAAACAGAGAAAAGACTGAAGCTGTCAAGGATTTCGTTTTACTTGGATCCACAATCAACACCTATGGAAACAGCAGTTAGGAAATCAAAAGTTGCATCACATTGGACAAATCTGTTGTGAAAGATCTCTTTCAAGTGTTGAAAATCAGAAATGTCACTCTGAAGACCAATGTGAGCCTGACCTAAGCCATGATGTTTTTTTCAGTTGCCTCATATGCATGAGAAAGCTGGACAGTGAATAACGAAGACAGTAGAAGAATTGAATTACCATGTTGGTGAAGAATATTGAATATATCATGGACTGGCAAAAGAACAAACAAACCTGTCTTGGAACACTTAGAGCCAGAGTGCTCCTTAGAGGCAGAGGTAATGAGGCTACATCATACATACTTTGAAAATGATTATCAGGAGAAATCACTTTCTGAAAAAGGACATCATGCTTGATAACATAGAGGGTCTGTGAATAAGAGGAAGACCGTCATAGGGTGGATTGACACAGTGTTAGCAACAGTGAGCTCATGCATGACAATTGTGAAGATGGTACAGTTCGGCTAGTGTTTAATTTTTTTGTACATTGGGTAACTATGAGTTGAACCAACTCATTGGCACCTAACAAGAACAGCAGTTTTTGCCTAAAAAGTGAATTTGGGGAATGGTTTTAGTTCTGGGTTAGCAGAATGTCTGGGACCATAATCTTGAGTGTTCCTCTGGCCTTTCTCAGACCAGTAAGTATCATGTTTTTTCATCATTTTGGGTTTTCTTCGACATTTGTCTCCTGTTGTGTCGTGGACTCTGTGTTGTGCTCCCTGTCAGTGGTCATCTGTGTTAGCTGAGTGCCATCCAATTCTTCTGATCTCAGGCTGTTAGAATTTCTGGTGCCTGGGGTCCTTTACCCTTTGAGTTGTTATTTCCTTTGTGTATTTAGGTTTCTTCATTCTCCTTTGCTCTGGATAGGATGTTATCTAATAGATGTATCTTAGATGTCCAGGCACAAGCTTACAAGGCCTCTGGTGTTACCAGCATTGTGAGATGTTTCGTGAATTCATCAATGTTCTTTATTTTTGACTAGTGTTACATTGTGTGGGTGTGCCGTAATTTGTTTATCCATTCATCTGTTGATGGGCTTTTAGGTTGTTTCCACTTTTTGGCTGTTGTGAATAGTGTTTCAGTGAACATGGGTTGGCATATGTCAATTCACGCAGTGCCTCTTATTTTTTAGCCTGTGTTCCTAGAATGGGATTGCTGGATTGTACAGTATTTCTCTTTCTAGCTTTTTAAGCAAACGCCATATTGTTTTTTAAAATGATAGTGGCATTTTATGTTCCCACCGGCAACGCATAGCAGTTCCTGCCTCGCTACAGCTTCACCAACATTTGTCGTTTTATGTTTTCTGGATTAGCATCAGTATTGTCAGGGTAAGATGGTATCGCATGGTGGTTTTGATTGGCATTTCTCTAATGACTAATGGCTAATGATTGGGAGCCATTCAGATCCGTCAGGCGCTCCTTTGAAACTGTGAGGCAGTTCTTCTCTGACCTCTAGGGTCACTATGAGTCGGACCTGACTCGATGGCAGTGGACTTGGTTTTCGTTCACTTTCAAGACACAGAGCTATCTTTCCTGCAAGTTCGCTTCCCTGTTAGTTCCTAAAACAGAACTGACTGCTTCTTTCCTAGTTTCCTGCTGTAACCCATACGTGCTCTTGTCAGTAGTGGCCTTCATGGTGTGTTCAGTGGGGCCTTCACTTCCCCTGCACTCTGCCTTTGAATCACAGCATCTTTGTTTTATTCACTTTACAGATTGGGCTTTTTCTTCTGTCTTTATTTGAATGAAAGAATCCATGACTTTAAAGAAAGAAGTCTAAAAACTCTTGTTACAAATCTTTCTATACAGAATTACAATATATTCTTCTATAAATCTGCCTCCCCCTCTGGTGTGAGCAGAGTGAGGCAAATATCTGTGTGTTTTTCACCTGTAGATATTTGAAGTCTTAACATTGTACCAGGTCCGTAGTAGACAGTAAATGTCTTGCCAGTGAGTGACTAAAAAATAAATGGATGATGGTGTAAGTAAGAGTGAGCATAAAGAGATAGAAAACATACCGACTCTAAAAAAAGTTTATTTTTTATGTTAAGAATAGCTGAAGAAACTTGGTCAAAATAATAGGCATAGAAGATTATTTAATAGTAGTGTTCAGAAATATTTGAAATGAGAACACACTGAAAACTGAGAAGTCAACAGGAGGCGGCCATGGCAAGCTTGCCAAGCCAAGCCAGGTGCCATCAAGTCGGATCCAACTCATGGCAAGCTTACTGGCTAGAAAAAGGAGGTACAGAGCAACTCCAGGTACATGGTAGAGCAGGAATGGCAGGGTTTGGCAACTTGAGTTACATATGGTGGAAGATCCCTATATGCCAGCAGATGTAAGAAGATTTATAGATGAAAGAAGTTATTGCCAAAACAAGAGACATGTTTGTAATTACTCCATGCAAGTATATACTAACTCAGATGGGTCCAGACATTTATGTTCACCTAGAATGGCTGTTTGTGGGCAGAAAGCGCGCTCAGTTCCCTTGCCACAACTACTCTCAAAAAGAAAGAATGGTTCTAATTAAGCTTGAAGTGCCATTTTAAGTTACATTCCAGTTTCAGAGATGTTAACATACGTAAAAATGTTCAGTTTAAAATCAGTAAAATATAAGGGTAGCTCCTTCTTCCTCATACAGCTTTTGTGAAGATATGGGGCCAGTAAGTATGCAACTTAGTACAGTATACCAACTTACCTTTTCAGTATATGTCCGTGGTCTAAATGTACTATAAAAAACAAAACAAAACTATTGCCTGAGTCGATTCCAACTCAGCAACCTTATAGGACAGAGTAGAACTGCCCCGTAGAGTGTCTGTGGAGCACCTGGTGGACTAGAACTGCTGACCTCTGGATTAGCAGTGGTGGCACTTAACTGCTACACCAAGTACCATAGGTGACAGTAGAATGCATGATAATGAAAAGCCTAGTTGTAAAATTGTTTATGCTGCTCTGGGCTACAGTGAAATCATAGAAAAATAAAGTTGAATAGGTCTTAAGCTACAAATATATTCACAGGCATTTTATGAAGCTCTACTTGTATTGAAAGAAATGAGCCCTAAGTATGTAATTCTGTTGAAAGTGCAAAAAATTACTTATAATGGAGTAGGAAATCAGGTGTGTTTACCTCTCCAGACCTTTGTATGCATATGCCAAGATATGTGTGTTTCCATGTTTAAGATTTGAACTGTCTTCTTCCTAATTCATTAAATATGTGTATAGTATGGAAAATGCTAAGTTCTTAACTTGATATTCATGTTAGTGATAAAGATGTGTATATATGTTTTCCTCAGATTTTTTTTAGCAAGAATTTAGTATACTGAGACATAGGAATATACATTTACGTTACAAAAGTTGTTTTGTATGATGTTCTGTGCCATTTATTTCAAAATATTTACAAGAAAAATTCTAGTACTTTAGAGCAATTTGCCTGTTATCTTTGAATTTGAGCAAAAGTAAAATGAAGCAAGGGAAATGTCAGAAGATCCAAAGATTACTTTTGAGAAATTGCTAAGAAGGTGTAGCCTTTATGAGAAAAGTTTATCACAACAATAAGAAACTTTAAGGAATAGTTTACTCATACATTTCTTGCAACTTTTTATAACTTGTGCCTTTTTCCATTTAGTCCATCATTGTAAAGGGATCTTCACAAAAGTGGAAAAATAGTCTAAGGTTGCCAGTAAAAAATGTATTTTCAAAAGTAAGGTTTATCATTATGTAAATAGGCATATATAAAACTAGAAAAGAGGAGGCATACTTTATACACGACTCTATATAGTCATTAAGGTTGCATTCAAGGCCTCCACTACTATGTTACTTTAGGTTAAGACCTTGCTTATTAATTTAAGTGTTGAAATTTAACTTTTGTGGAATGTTCTTCTGCTTTAGATACTAAGTGATCTTGAAATGGCTTAAGAACTGAAAAATGAAATGTTTATGGGATTGACACTCTTATTTATCAAGGCGTCTCATAAATATGCCTTGTCACAGTACCTCCTTTCCTGCTTCTCACAAATGTTGTGGTGCACAGTGTCATTAATCATAGTCACCGCACTGACTTGTCTTACAGGTACTCTTTGAGCACATCCAACTCATCAATTGCCGCCCTCCTGTGTGCTCTGTACCCACACTTCCCATCGCATAGCACTGACAACCGGTGAGTCTAGTGATAGTTCACTAGAAGGTGACTAGATACTGATGGCCACGTGATCGTTCTCAAATAGTTAAACAACATAATGTGCATTTTGGTTTCATGCCAGGGAAGCTGGTTATTAAAGCCGAAATGGTTTGTCTCTTAAATGGTGACAAGAGTAAATAAAGATAGCAGCCCTGTTATCTATCTTGCAAGAAGTATAACCCAGAACTGGTGGTTTAATTTGGTAATTTGGTATTAGTAACTAAATCAGGACTCTTTCAAATTAGCATTGTTCTCTTCTTGAACTTACTGTCCTCCTCGCTGTGTCTTTTTAAAAGCTTCTCTCAGAAGGTTCTAGATCTGAAAAGAGCTTCAGACATCTGAAGACTGACAACTCGTCCATAATTCGCAAATCTGTAGGACTTCTCTAAACTCAGAAATAAGCCAGAAAAATTTATTTTCAGGGGAAAGTTGTCCAGTAAAGCATAGTAGCCAAGGAAAGCTAAAACAGTATACCTTTTGTGCTACAGTTATTTGGTTATAAGAATTTTCTGTTTTAGTGAGAATGTCTTCATATTTTTTTTCTATTTCTCTTGCATGAGTACTGAGATGCTTTACGTAAATGACATAGAAAGAACAAGACAAAACACAGCAAAAGACCCGAGGCAGTCTAGCAGTAGCAGACAGCAGTTGCCTCAGTAACCATGCAGAGGCATTCAGATAATGCAGAAGCTCTGCGTCTGAAAGTCGCAAAGACCCGCCAGCACTCCAGTTTTTCTAGAAGTTGCAAGCACAGCAGACCTCTGCTGCACGTGGGGGAGGAGACAAAACTGGCTTCTTGTACCCCAGTGACGGGAGGTAACCATTAAAGTGTAACTGAAGGCACCTGGCAGTCTGCCCGGGGAACTGTCCTTTTAAAGAGCAGTGTCATGTGTAATCAGTCACAGAGAAAAGAAGGATAGCTGTCTTACAAAAGACCCTGATCTAAAGTCCAAACTCTGGTCACAGGTGGAACATGAGAATATTGTTGTTAACACGGCTCTGACTTGTGGTCTCTTGCTTGTCAGTTTAACAGAGTTTGTTTAAAATTGATAATCGTTTAGTGGTTAAAGTATATCAAAGCCACACTGCTATATTGATGGTCATAGTGTCAGTTGATCTTGTTACTGTAAACAGAGCACCAAGAACCTTCATGTAATTGATAAATACCAGTTTTTTCAGACCTTTATTTTACTTTTAATAGATAATAAAAATGGATTGATTTGGGGTGGGCAGGAGGAGACTGTTGTCTATAACAGCAATTTTGAAAAGTCTTATTTACAACTTCGTAAAATATAAAAACTTTTTTGTGTTTAGGTTTTGAAATAATGAATTTTAAAGTTACAGCATAACCATTGCTGTTACAAAAATAATTTGAAAAATAATCGATCTTCATTATAAATTTTTTAAAACTGATAAACACAAGGGAAAATATTGTTAACATCTTACCAGTATTAATTTTTGATCAACTGTTTTCCAAGACAGTGTCTGTGTGTATGTCTATGTGTAAATATGTACATATAGAAGCACTTCACTATCTGAGCAAAACTGACTCCCTTTCACGCCCACCCTTCCCTACCAACCATTCCAAAAAAAAAAAGGGGAGGACTGGAAGTAAATCCCTGAGAAGGTATAAAGACGTGCTGGTGCTGAGCAGAAAGGAGTATTTGAGAAGGGATTGTTCATGTAAGTGATCAACTGATGGGTAAATGTTTTCACATTAAGGTAGTTTTGCTTACCTGTAAAATCTCTTAGCTCTGAGCACTCAGATGAAGGGTTCTTGGATCACAGATCACCTGTTGTATATAATTCTTTTGAGAGAATTTCACCATTACTTGTTAACTGCATCTCATTTTCTTCCTTTAGGATTAATACTCACTGGAAGATAATACTCTTAGCTTTTGTACTCCTTCAGCCTGTAGGAGCTCATGCTTTTGTCACCTATTTCTTGGCTCCTTTCTGCATTCTCTGTGGACAGGTATCATCTGCAGGCTCTTCGGCACCTGTACGTCCTGGCTGCAGAACCGAGGCTGCTGGTGCCCGTGGACGTAGATACCGACACTCCCTGCTACGCTCTGTTAGAAGTCACCTACGAGGTACCTTCCCACCTATGGCTTATTTGTAATCTTGTTACCATTAATTCATCTTGTCTGAAGCAGGTACAGATATTTCAGAAGTGTTGTCCATTAAGAGGTGACAGTAGTGAGATGGACTCAAAAATCTAAAACTTGTGTATCATGGTAATAATGGTTTCATGCATTTCTTGTGTGAATGTATACCTATTCTGTGCAGTTGGAGAATGAAAAGGAAGATTCACATTGGTACTTCAAGGTTTATGTCACACTTCTCCTTTGTGTTAGTGCCCCATAGCTTTGAGGTCTGATTGTGAATTAATACACATGCAGTGTCTACTGTAACTGCATTTACAGAAGAAGGAAGTGAGACTCACAGTTAATTGACTCACTCAAAGTTACATTGCCAGTGAGTGATAGGGTTCAGAATCAAAACTTTGTTTGGATCCCAAAATCCTTGTGCTCATACTAGACCATTCTTGCTTATTTGTAGTTGATTGGCATATAATTTCTTAGGGCTTATCAGTTGTTTTTTCATCCTCACAGTGTGCAGTTTAAAAAGGTCCGTCTTTACGTAGCTGATAGAAGTATTCTAAAAGCTAACTGAGTTAGAACTATTCTTAGAATTTTTTGGCAGAAAACTTTAAAGCCCACGATCATGCATTTAATGTGAAGTCTTTAGTAAGAGATATACAAATAGGTCACAAATCATATATTCTTGACTTGACTCAGCAAATTATTAAGTTCTTTCTGTGTATCAGACCTGGGTTCCAGGAATTCAGAAATAAGATATCTTTGTCATATTCCTTATACAGAATATTCCACATCGTGTCTTCTATTGGGAAGATAGACTCAGGAGCGGTAACAGTAGAATGTGATAATTGTAGGGGTATGTGGAACGCAAGGGGAGTGATGGAGGAGTTTCCCTCTCCAGCCATGGGGACTGGGGTGGCTGTCATGGTGGACACAGTGTTTGGGCTGACATTTACCAGATGAATGAGCTCATTCCCGGCAGAGAAGACTGCGTGTCCAAAAACCCAAAGGCCTCAGAGTGCAGTCCTTCAGTACTGCTGGCCTGTGAGATGCAAGGGTCAAAGTGATGAGAGGTGATGCAGACCATGCAAAGAATTTTAGGCTTTAGTCCTCTTAAGACGAGCATCAGGATTTTATGCAATTTAATAATTTAATAGTTGGTCCATGTAGAAACTGCAGGAGAGTAGGGTTTGTAGGGTTGAGGTATTTCTTCTTTGTAGTTACCCCTGACTGTGTCGTGAACTGTGGCTGTTCTTTTACGTTTATAAAGGGCACTCAGTGGTATGAGCAAACCAAAGAAGAATTGATGGCTCCTACCCTTCTTCCAGAACTCCACCTTTTAAAGCAGGTGAGTTGAATGTGACTTAGGGAGATCTCTCTGTGGACTGTGTTTCAACAGAAGACTGACTACAGGCATGTGCCTTCTCGGTGTTTTGTGGAGACTAGGAAAGCAGCAGCTCGAGCAATGGTCCTGAAGAATGGAGAAGGTCTTGAGTTGGAGGTCTTTACTGATAGGTTAGAGGACTCCAGAATGTGAGCCACAGGTGTTTGTCTGGAAATGGAGCTTCTTAACTTAATGTTTCTTCCTAGTCCAGAAGTTTTCATTTCTTTCAAGCTGCTTGGGTTTCATTTTATCAAACCAGCACCTTTTGAGCTCTGTATTGACTGTGTTTACATTTGTCTCGGCAGATTAAAGTTAAAGGCCCTAGATACTGGGAACTGCTCATAGATTTAAGCAAGGGAACACAGCACTTGAAGTGAGTATATTAATTTTCTCAGGTATTTGTTTTAAGAAATGAATAAAAGTGTTGGAAGTATGGAAGTTATAAATTGTATCTTGTTATCTAGAATGGTCCTTGTCACCTTTTTTTTTTTATTTTGTTTATTTTTATTTAACATAACTGAGTGAAAATGTACATTCAGATGTAAATTTACATGCCCCCCTATATGCAGCTTCCGCTGCTCTCCCTGTCTGGTGACTGCACACTATTCCTCTCTGCTCCATACATGTCTCATCCTCCCAACAGTCTCCTTTCCCCTCCTCTCCTTCCACTCCCCTTCCTCCAGCCAGAGGTCAGCAAGATGATATCCTATAGATGTATATAAAGTGCTTCCAACATATGGTTACTCTTCATTGCCAAGTCCATTCCATTCCTGTCCAAAGAGTGGAACTTTGTTATAATTTATGGGAACGGGCAGCATCAGGGCCGGGGACCATGCTCTCAGAGGAACCCCAGAACCGCTGGACCATCAATTGAGGTCTTTTAGTGGAGATCTCATGATGCACCTCTTTTTATTCTTGTGTTGCCGGTGAGGCTCCTCTCTGTGAGCTCCGTCATGGCTATCACTGGTTGTGGCCGGGCACCATCCGGTTCTTCCGGTCCCGGGTCGATGTAGGTACCCACTCTTGTGGGTCTCTCTGTCTTCTCAGTTGTCTTTACCGCATGCCATTTTGGCCCTCGGTGAGCATCCGTTTCTGCTGAGTTGGGACCATTTGCTGTGTCCTCGAATGGCAGCTTGGCAGCTTTTAAGACCCCAGACGCCACTCACCAATGTGGGGTGCAGAGAGCTCTCTTAGCAAAACGCTAGTTGTGCCAATTGGCCTGGAATTCGCCTAAGAGCATGGTCCCCCGCCCCCCGCCCCAGCTACTCTATCCTTGCAGTATTGAGTCAAGATGGAAGGACTACTCAAGTTATGCTGAAGTCCACTTAATGTTGTTCTTGATCCTAATGTGTGCTGTCACCGCTTTCTCCCAACTAGATTTCTAGTAACTACATAAACTAAGCCCTCCCCCCCTTGCCCTCCCTCCCTCCCTCCCCTCCCTTGCAGCTGTCAAAGAGTCTTTTCTTCTATACACAAGTCTGTTTTTGAGATCTTATCGTAGAGGTCTCATACAGTATTTGTCCTTTTGTCGCTGACTACTCTCACTCAACATAATGTCTTCCAGTTGAAACCAGGTTAGGAGATGTTTCCTGGAATCATCGTTATTCTTTATCATTGCGTAGTGCTCCATTGAGTATATGTACCACAGTTTACCTATCCATTCTTCTATTGTTGGGCATCTGGGTTGATTCCACCTTTTTGCTATTGTGGACTGTGCCGCGATAAACATTCTGGTGCATGTGTCCGTCGGTGTGAAAGGCCTTGAATCTGTAGGATATATTCCAAGTAGTGGAATTACTGGGTCAAATGGTATATCGATATCCATTTTTTTAAGGAAGCGCCAGATTGCCTTCCAAAGAGGCTGGACCATTTTGCAACCCCACCAACAGTGTAGGAGGGTGGTCCTTGTCACCTTTGATACCAGCCACTAGGATGTGCTTAAAATAGTCTATACCTTTGAAAACAGGATTTGTATTAGAAAATTAAATTAATTTAGAGTCTAAACTTTAAATATTTGTATTTACTCATTAAGAAAGTAGAACTGGGTTGCATTGGAACAATAATGGACTTATCTGTTGGGATGATAATGTTAAGATTTAGTTGAAGAAAGTAACACTAGTATATAGGTCCACAAAAAGAGCTTTATAGCAATTGATGTTTGTTAGAACAAATCTGTTGCATCTGTTTACCATGCTCTTGTTAGAATGTTCATATAAATTTAAGAAATAATAGACTGCATCTGACTAGAAATAGTCATATGTACTGGAAGTTATGGCTTCCACAGTGTGTAAAAAAAATCATCAAATATAGTGAAAGCTTGAGAAGCCTGTAAATATTTTTACGGTTTTGTCCCAATTTATATTTTCCCCAAGTTCTGTATATTAGCTCTTTGCTATATTTTTCACTCTTTATGTTTTGCAGCACTATTTTCTTTCTGGTCAGTAGGTAATTTAATACCTCGTAAGATAATAGAGGGACTAGAAAGACGTGTAAGATGAAATACTGCCTCTGAAGCTTAGACTTGAGCAGACAGTCAGAATTCCTCCTCGTTTAACTGCATTCCATGAAGACAGACAACAGAGAAGGGCAGGACTTTATTTTAGACTTTTCTTACAGGGACAGATTTAATTTTAGACACTAGGTAAATAATCTTGCACTCTAGGGGGTCATAGCAAAGGCTGTGGCTTTGGAAAGCCCTGTGTGTTCAGTCCAGAACTGCACTTATTCCCTCAGGTTAAATTCATTCTTGTTTTCTTTCAGATCAATCCTTTCCAAGGATGGAGTTTTGTATGTTAAGCTCAGGGCTGGTCAGCTCTCCTACAAGGAAGATCCAATGGGGTGGCAAAGTTTGTTGGCCCAGACCGTTGCTAACAGGAACTCTGAAGCTCGAGCTTTCAAGGTAGCGTTGATGGGTAAAAACTGAAGAATGAGAGGAATAGTTCCAGATCCCACCAAAAGCACGTACTTGTGTGGTTTCATGTATGATCACATTAAGGATCTGCTTTCCTTTCTTATTGCTGCAGGTTATAAGGACTGGAAGATCTTGCAGTTTTATGTGGCAACCATAGTAAAACATAGGTGGTCAGAATCAGTGTCATTTACATTATAGTTAATGATTTTGTTTACTGATCTTCAAATCAGCCAAGGTTTATGTAATTCATACCAAAAACAGGAGAAGATTTTTGCAGGGGGGCATGAATAAGTTCCATTTTTGAACTACCATTTGCTTAAACCTTGGTGAGGATAAAGGCAGCAGTTTATTTTGGTCAGTAATCGGTGGCTGAGCCTTTGTAACGGCCCCCAGGTTACGTACATGGCTGACGTCGGTGAATGCCCTTTGGCAGTGTTCAGTAGATAAGTCTGTGAGGTGCATGGACACATTGGGGACCAAGATTCATTTATATCGACGCTGTTGCTTCTTACATAAATTAGAGGCCATCTCCAGACTAATCCAGTACATTAAAAAAATACCTGTTTGGACTTGAATTTTAGACAGGGAAAGCATGTAACTATTGAAGACATTGGGAATTCAGAAGTAAAACATAAACCTTAATGGAGAGTGGTAATGCCTTTGTATTCTATTTTCATTCTTGAACTTGAATGATACTTTTTTTCTTTGCCTTTTTAATAATGTTTCTAGTTTGCTTTTTAGTTAGTTGATGGAGAGGAGAAGCGTTTTGGGGGTGAGTTGTGTAAGGAAGAAGACCTGTGATACATTAATGGCTCATAGTAGCTTGTGCAAAACCTCTTGTAACTTCTTAGCAGTCACAGATGAAGCCCTAGCAAGTTGGCACAACCTTGGCCATGGCGACATTGTATGAAAAAAGAGAGGTGGTCTTAGAACTGGATTGCAGTTTGAGCAGTAAGGGATATAATCATTCACAAATCACTTATACTTGTTATTTGTTTGCGTGTTTATCTTTCAGCCAGAAACTATTTCAGCATTCACTTCTGACCCAGCACTTTTGTCGTTTGCTGAGTATTTCTGCAAACCAACTGTGAACATGGGTCAGGTATGTGTTCTGAGGTCTGTTGAAGCTCCGAGTCTGACGTTTGTTATTATTTCTCGTTTGTGGACCACCAAAATGTGTTTTCAGTATTTATATCTATCTTTGAGAATTGATAGCACACCTCTGGTAAACTGTCACAAGAGTGGTTTTCACTTCGCAAGTACAGCTTTTCCATAATCTAAACCTATTAAATTCAGTAACTTCTCCTATGGTAGAAGAAATACTTTCAGTCCTCTGAGACATTAGCTTTGATAGGTGAGTCCTATGTATGTCCATTCTTAAACTTATCTGTGTTCTCAATGTTTCCTACCATCATTCTCATGTTATTATATGATTTTATTAATTTTGTTTCCTCTTTATATTAAAACCCTTTTTTCTGTTGGTCATCTCTTTAGGATTCAGAGGGTACCTACCATATCTTTCATGTAATCAACCATTGCACAGACAGGCAGTGATTGGATTTAAGAATTAGGTGATCTGGGATTGAGGTCTTTTGCCTACAAATGTGTGTGGTGTTATGAAAAATTTATCAATCTTTCTAAAATACAGTTTTTTTATTTCAAAAAGTGAGATTATAGTAGAGCCCACCTTACAGTTTATTGTGAGGATACAGTGAAATACCGTTACCCTCACCTTTTTACTGAGTTCTTAACTACTGTGTATCCCAGGATCTCTATTGTCTCAGTGGTTAGAGCATTCAGTTTTAACACCCAAAGGGTAAGAGTTTCAGACCAGCCTGTCCCGAGGAGAAAGATGTGGTATTCTGCTTCCATAAAGATTTACAGCCTTGGAAACCCTATGGGATAGTTAAAACTCTGCCCTATAGGGTTGTAATGAGTCAAAGTCTACTCAGAGGCAGATGGTTTGGGTTTTTTTTTGTTTTGTCCACATACGTGACATTGTGCTAAGGAATTTGTGTGATTCTCTCATTTAATTCGTACCACAAAGGCAATGCTTTATCGCTCTGAGTTTATAGATGAGGCAGTTACTCCTCAGAGATGTCACATGCCAAAGTCACACACCTACTTAGTGCTGGGGTGTAGACTAAAGGCCACAGGTCTCCAACCCTAGAGCTAGTAGCTTACCTGAACCCCAGCTGGACTTGCCACCTCCCCCGGACTAGTTCTGCTCAGCTTTTTCTCCTGTGTCTGTGTTAGTGCTCCGTTTTCTTTCTGAATCTTACCCTGTCCAGGCAACCCAAGAGAAATGACCTATATACTCATTTCTCTCTAACTTGATCCATTTCTTCTCCCCTACAGCACTTACTATCAATATTGGCACTTAGACTTAATTTGGTTATGTTTTGTTACTTTGTTCTTGTTGTTGAGAATATACATAGCAAAACATACATAGTTCAGCAGTTTGTACATGTACCATTTATTGACACTGATTACATCTTAAGTGTTGTACAACTGTTCTCACCCTGTTTTTTCTTAGTTGTACCTCCCTTGTTTACAGAAATCCACTCTCTTCTAAGGTTCCAATCTGGTCTTTTGATATGCTGTTATTAGTTTGATGTCATATAGATAGTTCTTAAAATAACATGATGCTCAAGCCAGACGTTTTTAACTAGTTAAGCTGAAGTATTATTTGGCTTTAGGAAGACTTCAGGGGATATTTTTTATTAAAGATTTAAAAATTATCTTGGAAATAGTTTCAGGGGTTCATCCAACCTTAATGGCTCCAGGATGTCTGGAATCTGTGATAATTTCAAATTCTATTCTCTATTTTCCCCGCTTTAATCAGAATTCTTCTACAGAGTCTTTCATCAAAATGTTTAGTAATGGTAGCCAGACACTATCCAGTTCTTCTTGTCTTGTGAAAAAGGAGCCAGCTGTTTTGGGAGGCAGTTAGACACACGTTCCATGTCCTCCTCCAATCCCTGCCTCTCCTTCTTCCTCTGTTGCTCCAGGGAAATAGATAGCAATTTTTGTGCCTTGAATAGCCATGTGCGAGCATTCGAGACCCAAGACATGACATAACTAGGAGGTAGAACAGAAGCACCAAATGCGTATTAGGCCTGTTCACTGAGATATCCTGGGAAACCATGACCACAAGACTGCAAACCAAGGAACCAAACCTGTGAGGTGTTTGGTTATACAAAGCAGCCTCAGCAGCTACCCTGGTGTTTTTTCGTTTGTTTTTTAATTCAATTTTTTACAAGTGCACAGTTCAGTTAGAGCAGTCAGCAGCACGGCCTTATTCAGTGTGATATTTCCGTTACTGGTAACCTCCCCGTTTCCCCCCTCCCTCCCACCCCTGATAACCGCTTGATAAACTTTGGTCTCTGTATAGTTGCCTGTGCTTGCATGTCTGTGTGAGTGAGGTCATACATTGTTTGTACTTTAGTGATTGGCTTATTTCATTCAGCACAATGCCATAAGACTCCATCCACGTTCTGTCCTGTATCAGAACTTCATTTCTCCTACTGACTGAGTGATACTTCATTGTATGTGTGTACCACACTTTGTTACCATTCATCTGTTGATGGGCACTGAGTGTGCTTCCACCTTTTGGCTGTTGTGAACGGTGCTGCAGTGTACACTAGTGAACAAAAGTCTGAGTCTCTGCTTTCAAGTCTTTGGAGTGTATACCTAGGAGTGGAATTGCTGGGTCATAGGGTGGTTCTGATGTTAGCTTTTTGAGGAACCACCACACTGTTTTTCACAATAGTTGTACACCAGTTTGCATTCCAGCCCACAGTGGATCAGGGTTCCAGTTTCCCTGCATGATTGCCAGCATTTGCTGTTTTCTTTTTTTTCAATCTTAGGCTTCCTAGTGATAAGGAAATGTTCCTATTCCAGTCTTCATTAGGGCTTTTTACATCAAGGGTGTTTGTTTGATTTTATCCAGTGCTTTTTTTGCATCAGTAGAGGTGATTATACAGTTCTTTGTTCTGCTGATTTGATGTATTACACAGACTGATTGTCTAATGTTGAACCATCCCTGCATTCCTGGAATAAATCCTACCTGGTCAGGATGTGTGGGTTTTTTTTTTTACCATACTGTTGGATTCTATACACTGGTGTTTTGTTGAGGATTTTTGCATCTGTGTTCATAAGAGACACTGCCTATAGTTCTCTTGTGGTGTCTCTGTCTGGTTTGGATGTCAGAATTACAGTTATTTCATAGCATGAATTAGGAAATATTCCTTCCTTCTCTGTCTTTTGGTAGAGCTTAAACAGAATTGGTGTCATTTCTCAAAGTGTTCATCAGAATTTCACAGTGAAGCTATCTAGTCTAGGACTTATTTTTATTGTAAGTTTTTCTTATCACTGGTTCAATTTCTTGTTAAGAATCTGTTGACATATTGTATTTCCTTTTGATTCAATTTGGGTAGTTTATGTGCTTCCAACAATTTGTCCATTTCATCTAGGTTATCTAGTTTGTTGCTGGCAGTACTCTGATTTGAGTACTCTGATTATACTCTGTTATAATCTTCTTAATTTCTGCAAAGTTGTCATGTCCCCTCTGTCATTTTGTATTTTGGTTGTTTATATCCGTTCACTTTTGTGATCATGCTAGGTAAAGGTTTGTGAATGTCATTGATCTTTTCAAAGGATCGGCTACTGCTTTCATTGATTCTCGATTCTTCTGTCTTCAGTTTTATTTCTCCCTCTTCTTTGTTATTTCCTTGTAGGTTTAGGCCTAGTCTGTGCTTTTCTTTCTAGTTCCTGGTATTGTCAGGTTGGGCTGTTGGTTTGAGATCTTTCTTCTTCTTTTCAAATCAACGTTGACTGCTACGAGTTTCCTTCTAATGACTGCCCTCAGCACCACCCCTAGTCTCTTCCCGTCGGTGTTGGTTGCTCTGAGTTTCCCTCTGAGTACTGCCCTCACCCCCTTCCCTGGTCTCCTCGTGTCGGCATGCATCGCTGTCAGTTTTCACCTGAGTACTGCCCTCACCACCTGCCCCAAGTTTTGTATGTTGTGCTTTCATTTTCATCTGACTAAGAAATTTGTGATTTTTCTTTGGTTTCTTCTGTGATCCATTGTTAATTTAATAGTGTGTTGTCTTAACTTCCATGTCTTTGTATATTTTGTTACCTCTACCTCTTTGTGATCAGAGAAAATACTTGGTATGCTTGCAGCCTGTTTAGATCTATGAGAACTTGCTTTGTGACCAGCTGTGTGATCCAGCCTAGAGAATGATCCATGTGTGTTGTACTCTTCTTGGATGGAGTGTTCTGTGTGTGTCTGTTAAGCCTAGTCGGTTTGTAGCGTCGTTCAAGTTCTCTCTTCTCTTGTTGATCTTTCTGGATGTTCTATTCAGTACTGAAAGTGCTGTATCGAAGTGTCCAGCTATTATCATATGCTGTCTATTTCTCTTTTCAGTTCTGTGTTTGCTTTATATATTTATGTACCCTGATGTTGGGTGCTTGTATTATTTATGATTGTGAAATCTTCTTGATTAAGTAACTCTTTTATCACTGTATAATGCCCATCCTTATCTATTCTAAGGAGCTCTAGTGACACAGAATTTATAGTGCTCTAACTGTTAACTGAAGGTCTGCTGTTTGAACCCATAGCTGATTCACAGGAGAAAGATGTGGCATCTGCTTCTGACAAGGCGTCCAGTCTTGAAAGCCTGTGGGGCAGTTCTGCTCTGTCCTGCAGTGTCACTGATAGTCAGAATGAACTCAGTGGCAGTGGATTTGGTTTGCTTATGAAGGATATTGTCTTGAAGTCTGCTTCATCAGACGCTAACATGGTGACTTCTCTCATTTGGTTATTACCTACTTGGAGTACTTTTTTCAGTCCTTACACTTTCAACCTGTTTGATCTTTGGATTAAAGGAGTCTGTCTCTTATAAAGAGCATGTTGTTGGATCGTGTTCGTTTCCTCAAATCCATTCTGCCGCTCCCTGCCTTTTGATTGGAGCACTGAGTTTGTTTACGTTCACTGTAATTACATAGAACAAGGGGCTTAGTTCTGAAGTTTTGTGTTTTGCACATCCTACGGCTTCTTTGTCTTTGTCCGTTGCTGTTGTGTTGGTTTGTTGTAGTGAGCCTTTTTGTTCTCTTCTCCTTTCCTTTTTTTTTTTTTTTTTTGTATTTTCTTAATGGTTACCGTGCCTGTTACATTTACAGCTTATATTTGTAACATTCCAGGGTAAGTTGATACCAGCCTGACGTCTGTAACATACAAAAAATTCTATATCTGTACTATTCCTCTCCCCTTCTTTCGTTGTCGTTACCATTAATTGTCTTTTTGTATTTCAGTTCCCCAGTGACATAATTTTATCTTTTGTCTTTTATATCTTTATTATTAAAAAAACATCAAGGATAAAACATTTAGACTTGTCAAGCATGAATACCTTTTTAATAGCCCTGTAGTTGTCCAGGCATATCCTTTGATTAGGGATCTTTCTTTCTGTGCATACTTTTGAATTGCTTTCCATTGTGTTTTCCCTTCTGTTTACACAACTCTCATTATAGTCTTTTGTAGAGCTGGTCTGATGGATGTGAACTCTTTCGGCTTCTGTTTGCGTGGACTGTTTTAATTTCACTCTTGTTCTTTAAGGATGATTTTACTGTGAATAGTATTTTTAGTTGACAGTTTTTTTCTCAGTACTTTAAATATGTCATTCCATTCCCTTCTGCCTTTAATGTTTCTGAAGAAAAAGGAGTACTCAGTCTTAATGGGGAGCCTTTTTATGTGACTGTTTGCTTCTCTCGTACTGCTTTCTGGTTTCATCCTTTATCTTTAATTTTTGAGAACCCAGCTGTGATGTGTCTTGGTGTAGATCTCTTTGAGTTTATCCTGCTTGGAGTTCTTTAGCTTCTTCGGTTTGTAGACTTATGTCCTTCTTGACAGGGGGGAAATTTTCTTCTTTTTTTTTACTGTGATTGAGTGAAAGTGTACAATCCAATTTCAATTTGCATGGCCGCCTATCTACAGCTCCTTCTGCTGTCCTTGCCTAGTGACAGCACACTCCTCCTTTCCATTCTATACGTGTCATATCCTCTTCACAATCTCCTGTCCCCTCCTCTACACCCTTTCCACTCCCTTCTAGGAAGAGGCAGAAGGATGACATCCTATAAATGTATAGAACCATAAAGTACACCATGATGTGGTCACTCTGTGTCCCCAAGTCCAGTCCATTCCTGTTTGAAGAGTTGACCTCAGCAATGATTTACGATCAGGGGCAGCATCAGATCTAGGGGCTGTGCTCCAGGGGAGCTCCCAGGCCTTCAGAACATCAATTGCAGTCTTTCAGTGGAGTTCTTAAGGTACACCCCTCTTTTTCTCATGTTGCTACTAGGACTCACAGCTGTCACTGGTGGCAGCTGGGCACCATCTGGTTTTTCTGGTCACATGTTGATATAGTCACCCATTCACATGGGTCCTTCTGTCTTCTGGGCTCTTTTTCCCTCATGTCGTTGTTGTCCTTCGTGATCTGTTTCAGCTGACTGGGGATCAGTCTACTTCAGACGGCAGAGTGCTAGCTTTTAAGACCCCAGATGCCAGTCACCAATATGGGGTGCAGACGACTCTCTTAGCAATAGGCTATTTATGTCAGTTGGCCGTGATATCCCTAGTACATGGTTCCTGGACCTGAGATTGGGGAAATTTCGTGTCATTTTTTTTTTTCAGATACTCTTTTTGTCCCTTTTGTCTCTTCTGTCCTGGAATCCCCATGATGTGTACACTGTGTCCCTTGTTGTTGTCCCTTCATTCCATTAAACTGTGCTCAGCCTTCTGGAGCCTCCGTTTTTGTTGCTTTTCAGCACGTGTAATTTTAACTCTCTTACCTCTAGTTCACTGGTTCTTTTTGGTTACTTTTTAATGTGATACGCTTTTGTAAAGTGACACCTGTTTTACTGTTGTGTGTCACTTACGTTGGAGCTTAAGAATCACCCATAGCAGTTGATACGCAGTTAATTCTTGAATTTGGAGTATGCATTGATGATAAAAAGCTCTGCTTTTTCACAGAAACAGGAAATTCTGGATCTCTTTTCTTCAGTGCTCTATGAATGTGTCACTCAGGAGACCCCAGAGATGTTGCCTGCCTACATAGCTATGGACCAGGTATGATTTGAAAAGCCTAATCCAATTCTAATAAGATCTATCCTGTGTTTTAATTGCCATATTGAACAGTTTAGTAAGGTTTCCTACATGTTGATCTTTTGGGTTTCTCATTAGCTTTTACAAACTAAAAAGCTTCCTATCAAAGTTGGAAGCTCTAGCCAAAGGCAAGAAGCTCTGTACATATCAAAAACCTTGGAATTTATGATGACAAGAGTGTCCTTTAGGGGGTTTTCTCAACCTGAGGATTCCCATTCTCCCCTTCTGTTCTAGTCCTCCCAGTACAGGAATTAGAAAATAGATTTATGTCTTTCTCTACTAGCACCCTTGTGCAGTCTTTTGCCTCTTTCTTGACAAGGCCTCTTCATGGACAACTCTATGCAAATGAGGGGCAAATGAGCAGTGGACAGATGTTACCGGTATTGTGTGACTGTACCTGTATGTTTAAGCTGAAGAGAAGTCACAAGATTCGTAGGTAGGGATTTAGGGAGTTCAAGTACATTAAAAAACTTTTTTGTTATAGTTAACAGAACCTGAAAGAGTAATGCAGAAAATAATCCTTAACAGCTTCCCTAAAGCATGCCTTCCATTGCACCTAGGGTGACTTTACAAGGGTCCCAAGAGATGGACTTTTAGTATCACTCACCAGTAACACAAGTGACAGGCGTTAACTAAGAAAATACAACAGCTTTATCATAAACACTGTAGATGTTCGGTGTATGTGTCTTCTCAATTTGATTATAATTTCTTTAGTAAAGAAAGTGGGTCATAAACTTATCACGAGTGTTGTTTTTGCCTTCTGCCCCATCCTGGGGATCCCCAAACTGTCTTTGTACCCCCAAACTGTCTTTGTACCCCTGCCTTGGTTTTCCAGAGGTGACTGACTGTAGACCTTTTAAGTCTTCAGTATTCCGAGCTTTTGAGCCAAGAACGAACTCAGTTGCATTTGTGTGAAAGCTGTTAGGTGGCAGCCGTGTGAAAGAAAGTGGGCCATATACCTGTATCTAGGAAAGGACTTTTCTGTAGGACAGCATACATCCAAACACAGAGTGAATCTGCCCACTGCCCCTTGTAAATTTTATGAACCACATTTCTAAAAGGCAGTATATTCTAGAATACACTTCTGAGGAAGAGACAAGGAGAGCAACGTTGCCCTTTCATTAAATGAGTAGTCATTTCTGTTTTCAAGGCTATAAGAAGACTGGGAAGAAAAGAAATGTCTGAGACATTTGAACTTTGGCAGATAAAGTTAGTGCTAGACTTTTTCAGCTCCAGAAGTCATCAGGAGCGACTTCAGAACCACCTCAACCGAGGACTTTTCATGAACTCTGAATTTCTCCCTGTCGTGAAGTGCACTGTTGATAACACTCTGGATCGTTGGCTACAAGGTAATCAGCATTATATCCTTTGTACTTTTCAGATACAGTAGACTCAGGCTTTTCTTTCTGAACTTTAGATGAAGGTGTACAGAACAAACTGTCTTATAAACAGTATCAGTTAACAACCCAGTGACATGCCACCACTCTCCTTTCTTGAGCTTGGATTCTCTGTTACCAGCTTTCCACTCCCTTCCTGCCTTGTAGTCATTGCCCCTAGACTGGTGTGCCCCTTTAGTTTTGTTTTAGGAGCCGGTCTAATCTTTACATTGGGAAAATCTGCTGCAAAGGACCTCTTTAAAGTTTTGAAGAGTAAAGATGTCACCTTAAGACTAAGGTGCACCTGACCCAAGCCATGGCATATTCAGTCACATTATATGCCTATGAAAGCTGGACAGCGAATAAAGAAGACAGAAGATTAGATTGTGGTGTTTGAGAAGAATGTTGAATGTACTATGGACTGCCAAAAGAACAAACAGATCTGTTCTGGAAGAGTACAACCAGAGTGCTCATTGGAAGCAGAGATGGCAAGACTGCATCTTAAATACTTTGGACATGGTGTCAGAAGGGATCAATCCCTGGAGAAGGACATCATGCTTGATAGAGTGGAGGGTCAGTGAAAACGAGGAAGGCCCTCAACGAGATGGATTGACACAGTGGCTGCAACAAGGGGCTTAAGCATAAAAATGATGGTGGACGTGGCGCAGGACCAGGCAGTGTTCTGTTTTGTTGTACATAGGATCACCATGAGTCGGAACCGACTCGATGGCACACAACAGCAACAATCACCTTTCGATGAAGGTCTTCCTCTTTTTCACTGGCCCACCACTCTACCAAGCAGGATGTCCTTCTCCAGGTGCTGATCCCTCTTGGCAGCATGTCCAAAGTGTGTAAAATGCAGTCTCGCCATCCTTGCTTCATACTTCTTTCAGAAGAGATCTGTTTGTTCTTTTGGCAGTCCATGGTACATCCAGTATTCTTCTCCAACACCACAATTGAAAGGTATCAGTTCTTCTGTCTTCCTCATTGTCCACCTTTCACATGCATATGATGCAATTGAAGATACCGTGGCTTGGGTCAGGTGCATCTTAGTCTTCAAGATAACATTTTTGCTTTCCAACACTTTAAAGAGATTCTTTGCAGCACACTTTTCCCAATCCTTTCTTGGTTTATCATAATGTTGCTTACTGGTCCAGTTGTGACAATTTCCGGTTTCTTGATGTTGAGGTGCAGTCTATACTGAAGGCTGTGGTCTTTGGTCTTCATCAGTAAGTGTATCAAATCCTTCATTTCCAGCAAGCAAGGTTGTGTCATCTGCATCACGCAGGTTGTTACGCTGAGTCTTCTTCCAATCCTGATGCCTCATTTTTCTTCATATAATCCAGCTTCTCAAATTACTCGTTTGGCATACAGGTTGAAAAGATATGGTGGAAGAATAAAACCCTAACACATGCCTTTCCTGACTTTAAACCATACACTTCTGTTTGCACAACTGCCTCTTGATCCATGTGCAGATTCCTCATGAGCACAATTAAGTGTTCTTGAATTCCCATTCTCCACAGTGTTATCCATAATTTGTTTTGATCCACACAGTTGAAGGCCTTTGCGTAGTCAATAAAACATAGGTAAACATCTTTTTGGTATTGTGTGCTTTCAGTCAAGACCCATCTGACATCAGCAATGTATAGCCTTGGTTCCGTATCCTCTTCTGAATCCAGCCTGAAATTTCTGGCAGTTCCCTGTCAGTGTCCTGCTGCAGTCACTTTTGAATGATTTCCAGAAAAAGTTTACTTGGATGTGATGTGAATGATAACGTTCAGTAATTTCCACATTCATTTGGATCACTTTTATTGGGTATACACACACGTGGAACTCTTCCAGTTGGTTGGCCAGGTAGCTGTCTTCCAAATTTCTTGGCGTGGACAAGTGAGCGCTTCCAGTGCTGCATCCACGTGTTGTGCTTCCAACATCACAGCGACACACAGCGCCCACAGTACAACACACAGACAGGCACATGGGAAATTGAGGAAATATTAACCTTAAAAATATCAGCAGTAACAATTCTTGATTCCTTAAAGCTATTGGTAATGAAAGAAACCTAGGAGCTTGAACATATTTCAGTTAAAAACTACCCACCTATAATAACAGGAGATGAATTTCTGGGAAAAAAATTATAAACGAGATTGTGAGTGATGGACATGGAAAGCAGCACTTTCAACCTTGCAGTGTCTGCCTGGTGCCTGCATCTCATCTGTCATTTCTTGGTAGGATTTTAAGACAAAGAAAAAAAAAACAGGTGGTTTTTTAGTCTTTAAAAAAATAAGCATTTTGTTCTTACTTTGGGCAAAATGCATGTTATTTCGTAGGTCTTGGTGTTTTCTTTTTATTCAGTTTAGTGTTTCATTACCCATAGCTAGCTATTGATAAAGGCTTTTGCTCAAATCTTTGTAAATTCTGTGATTTTCAAATACTGTAGTGTATAATGTCGTCCCCTCCACAGGAGAAAGAGTCATAGCCGTGGATACCCTGTGGGCAGTTCTTCTCTGAAAAAGTTTGGTTATATGTTTACTGCCAAGCACAAGACAGTTAACAATGTGAAGTCTTCCATCCTATGAACATTTATTTAAGTCTTCTATAATCGTTTTTGGCCATGTTTTATAGTTTTCATTAAGTCTTTCTCATCCTTGGTTGGATTTATTCTCTGATATTTTAGTCTTGTGAAGTGTCACTGAAAAAGAAAGAGACGTTCAACAGGATGGCCTGACATAGTGGCTGCAACAGTGGACTCAGGCATAGCAGTGACTGGGAAGATGGCACAGGGCTGGGCGGTGTTTCTTTCTGTTGTACAGAACTGACTGGCCAGCACCTAACAGCATTCAAACCCCTTAGATCCTAACGTGAATGGAATTGTTTCTCTGATTTCCCTTTCAGGGTTATCACTGCTGATGTATAGAAACCCAACTGAATTTGTTGACCTTGTAGCCTGCAACTTGTCTAAATTCTTCTGTAAGCTCTAGAAGTTTTCTTGTGGACTTGATGGAATTTTTATGTATGTAGGATTGTATCATCCACTTATAAAGATAATTCTCCTTTTGCTTTTCTAATCTGGATACCTTTTCTTTTTCTTACCTTGTCATTCTGGCTAGGATGTCTAAGACAATGTTTGAACTAGTTGTGATAGTAAGCACACTTCTTTTGTTCCTGACTTCAGGGGGAAGCTTTCAGTGTTTCTGCACTAAGTAAATGTTGGCTGTTAGCTTTTTGTATGTGCCGTGAGTCATACTGAGGAATTTTCCTTCTGTTCCAATTTTCTTGGCCAGAGCCGTTAAACAAGACAAAGAACTAAAGGACATCTACATCATCAAAGAAGAGGTAAAAATCTCCCTATTTGCCGATGATGTGATTGTACACAGAGAGATTCCTAAAGAATCCATAAGTAAGCTACTCAGACTGATAGAAGAGTTCAGCAAAGTCTCAGGATACAAGATAAGCATAAGTAAATCAATGGGATTCCTTTATACCAACAAAGAGATTATTAAAGAAGAAATCACCAAATCAGTACCTAGGAATAAATCTATCTAGAGAAATAAGAGACCTTTTCAAAGAGAAATACAAGACCTTACTACACTGGGAGGCCTCTCACTACCCGACTTTAGAACCTATTACACTGCCACAGTAGTCAAAACAGTCTGGTACTGGTACAAAAAGAGACATATAGAGCAATGGAGCAGAGTTGAGACCCCAGAGATGCCACCATCCTCCTGTGTACAGTTGGTATTAGACAAAGCCCCTAAGATTTTAAACTGGGGTAAAACCAGCCTCTTTAGCAAATGGTGCTAGCAAAATTGGCACTTCCTGCAAAAAAATTGAAACAAGACCCGTATCATACACCTTACACAAAAACTAACTCAAATTGGATAAAAGACCTAAATATAAAATCTAAAATGGTAAAACTCTTCCAAGATAAAATAGGATCAACAATAGAAGTTTTAATATGCAGTGTAGACAGACTTCAAAATCTGACAAAGCATGATCAACAGTAGAGAAAACAGATAAATGGAAGCTACAAAGAGTCAAACACTGTTGCTCATCCAAAGACTTTATCAAAAGAATTAAAAGACCACCTACAGAATGGGAAAAAATACTTGGCAACTATGTATCAGACTGACATCTGATCTCCATAATCTACAAGGTACTGAAAAATATCAACAAGAAAAGGATAAATAATCCAATTAAGCAATGGGTGAAGGAGATGAACAGACACTTCTCTTAAAGAGGATATCCAGGCAACCAAAAGACACATGGGGAAATGCTCACATTTGTTAGCTATTAAAGAAATTTAAAGGAGAAGTTGGAACTCTCCTACCCTGCTGATAGGTTTGAAGAATGGTACAGCCTGTTTGGAAAACAATCTGGAGGTTCCTTAAAAAGCTGGAAATAGATATACCACTTGACCCAGTAATCCCACTGCTTGGAATACGTCCTACAGATGCAAGGGCACTCACGCAAACAGATACATGCATGCCAATGTTTATTGAAGCACAGTTCACAGTAGCAAAAAGATGGAATCAACCCAGATGCCTGACAACAGATGAATGGGTAAATAAACCATGGTATATATACTCAGTGGAACACTCTGCAATGATAAAGAACAATGATGATTTTAGGAAGCATCTCATAACTTGGTTTAAATTGGAAAGCATTATGTTGAGTGAAATAAGTCAGTGGCACAAGGACAAATATTGTATGAGACCCCTAGTATAAGGACTTAAAAACAGACTCATGTACAGAAGAAAAGACTCTTTGATGACTGCAAGGGAGGGGAGGAGGGAGGGAGTGGGCTGCTGATAGATTAGATAGTTGATAGAAATTTGGTTGGGTGAAATCAGTGACAGCACACAGAAAGAAGATCAGTTTAACTGGACTTGAACATAACCTGAAAACTCTTCCAATCTTAACCAAATATTGACAGAGTAGCGGAGGCAGGGTTCCGGGAACCATGTTCTTAGGGGACATCGAGGCCAGTTGGCATAAGCAGCCTATTGCTAAGAGAGTCTTCTCTACCGCATATTGGTGAGTGGTGTCCTAAAAGCTAGCAAACTGCCATCTGAGGTACACCAGATGGTCCCAACTCAGCAGGAACAAATGATCACCAAGGACAACAATGACATGGGGGAAAGAGAACTAAGAAGACAGAAAGACCCATGTGACTGGGTGACTGTATCACCATGTGACCAGAAGAACCAGATTGTGCCCGGCCACCTCCGGTGACAGCCGTGATGGGGCTCACAAACTTGAGTCTCAGTGACAACCCAAGGTTAAAAAGGGGTGCACCCTGAGAACGCCACTGAAAGACCACAGTTGATGGTCTGAAGGCCTCGGGGTTCTCCTGGGAATGTGGCCCCTAGATGTAGTGCTGCCCTGTTGATAAATCATTACTGAGGTCAAATCCTCACACAGGAATGGATTGGACTTGGCAACACAGGGTAACTGTGTTGTATGTGCACCTTATGGTTCTGTGCATCTATAGGGTGTCGTCCTGCTGGCCAGTTACTAGAGGGGAGTGGAGAAGAGGGGTCAGGAGATTGTTAAGAGGATATGACATATAGAACAGAAAGGAGGAGTGTGCTGCCACCAGGCAAGGATAGCAGTAGGAGCTGTTCCTAGGTGGCATGTGAATTTACACTGGATTGTACATTTTCACTCAATCACAAGAAAGAAAGAAAGATGGAGGGATGGAGGGAAGAAGGAAGGAAGTCTGTAGGATTTTATCTAATGTTTTTTCTGTATCAGTAGAAGATACTTGTTTTAGTCAGCTAGTGCTGCTCTAACAAATATCACAGAGTGGATGGCTTTAACAAAGGAAGGTTTATTTTTACACAGTCCGGTAGGCTACAAGTCCAAATTCAGGATATCTGCCCCAATTGAAAGCTTTCCCCCTTGTTGGCTCTGGAGGAAAGTCCGCTATTGCATCAGTCTTTGTCCGGGGAGCGTCTTGGCACAGGAACCTCAGATCTGAAGGACGGCTCTTCTTCTGGTGCTGCTTGCTTGATGGTGTGACGTTCCCAATTCTCAGCCTGTTTCCCTTTCATTTTATTTCTTGCAGGCTGAAAGGACTAAGGGTGTGGCAAGCCACCCTCCAGGGAAACTCTCTTTATAGTGGAGCGGGGAGGTGATCTTACAAAGGGATTTACAGTCCCACCCTAATCGCCTAACATACAGTATAGGAAAACCACAAAACGGAGGACAGTCACAAAATACTGGGCATCATGGCCTAGCCACATGGCTGCACATATTTTGGGGGGGACACAATTCAATCCATGACAATATTCATGGGGCTCTTTCTCTTTGTGCTGTTGATGTGGTGTATTACATTGACTTTCTAATGTTGAACCATTCCTGCATTCTTGGAATAAATTCCACTTAATCTTGGTGTGTGAGTCTTTTAATATGCTGTTGGATTCTGTTCATCAGTGTTTTATTGAGAATTTTTGCTTTATATTCACTAGAGGTATTGGCTTGTAGTTTTCTTGTAGTATCTTTGGGTTGGGTATCAGGCTTATGTTTGCTTCATAGAATGAATTAGGGGATATTCCTTCCTTTCCTACCTTTTGGTGGAGTTTAAACAGAATTGGTGTCAGTTTTTTAAATGTTTGGTAGAATTTGCCAGTGAAACCATCTGATCCAGGATTTTTGTTTTCGCTGGAAGGTTTTTTTTTTTTTCCTATCAGTGGTTTGATCTCTTCTATAGAGACTTGCTGTTTCCTCTTAAGTCAGTGTGGGTAGGTTATGTGCTTCCAAGAATTTGTCAGTTTCATCTAGGTTATCCAGTTCATTGCCATACATTTTTCATCATTATCTCATTCTTTTAATTTTTGTAGAGTCAGTTATAATGTCCCCTCGTTCATTTTTTATTTTGATTATTTGCATCTTTTCCCTTTTTTGTCAATCTAGCTAAAGGTTTGTGAATTTTATTTATCTTTTCAACAGATCAAATTCTGGTTGTATGTAGTCTGTGCTTTTCTGTTTTATTTAATAGCTCTGATGTTATTTCTTCTGATAGGTTTAAGCTTGGTTTGCTCTTTGTGGTTCTGGAAGTTGTCAGCTTGGGCTGTTAATTTGAGATCTTTTTCTCCTGTAGACGTTATAAGTTTTCCTTCACTTCTACCTTTGCTGCATCGTAAGTTTTGGTTGCTCACTGAGTTCTTGATAAAAAAATAATTTTATCAAGTTTGCTGGGTTTATGAAGAATTGCAGTGGTTTAGATAGTGATTATTTGCTAGGGTGGTGTAAGATACTGGTTTCCTAAGCTGGTAGATATTCAGAATCACTTGTGGGCTGTATTCTGTGCCCTGTAAATCAAAATTATATGTGGTATGTGCAGTGATACATGGAAGGAGCTCAAGCAGCTAGCAGATTTTGTGGTATACAGAGAGTATTTCAATAGGTAGGGAAAGTAATCTGTCTTTAAAGACTGTGTTAGGCTGGGTCCTCTAGAGAAGCAAAAGCAGTGAAGTGTATATACCACACAGATACATATGTGTATAGATAGAGATTTATGTCAAGGAAATGGCTTGTGTGATTGCAGAGGCTGCTAAGTCCCAAGTCTATGAGTTAGGTGTCAGGCTCCAAGCTTCTCTCCTGGCTCACATAGCTGCAGGGGCTGACACACTGATTCAGGCAGTACAACTGACTGAAGATCAGTGTGTGAGCTGGCTGGCGTCTGGCCCATGGACTGGGAAAGCTAATGAATCGAAGATCAGCAGGCAGTAAGGCAAGCCACTGGCTCACATACCAGCAACCAGAGGCCAGATGATAATGAGCCAGGTGCAGGATCCAGGGCAAGCAAAAGCCAGTGAGCTTTGCTGTAATATTCCTACATATTGAATACAGGCCACACCCCCCAAAAACACCACTTAAAACTGGCTGACTGATCACATCAGATCACATCATGGAGGGGATGACATCGTGTCTCAAAATGGAATGTAACTACGTCATTATGTATTGTCAGATTACACCATTATGTAACTTCCAAACCACTGAGAATCATGGCCCAGCCCAACTGACATACAGCCTTAACCACCACAAAACTGGAAACTTCTATATAATGCTATAAAGATACATCATGAAGCTGTAGAGAAAAAATGAGTGTAAGAAGGAGAACAGTGTAATAGTGTTCTTACTGTGGATTCAGTACAACTTACCCAAATGACCTCTTCAAAGAGGTATGTTTTGTCTTAGTAGAAAGCCTGTAGGACTGGCTAAGAAAACCAGTGTTCCTGTGCCTCTCAGTTCTGTAATCAGTTGGCTCACTTCTGTGTGAATTTCACCCACAGCTGGGGGTGATGTCTGTGTACAAGCCTATCTCAGTGGACAGCCCTGTGGAGAGTCCCAGCTGGGCATGCTGGCCTGTTTCCTCGTGTACCACTCGGTGCCAGCCCCGCGGCACCTGCTGCCTTTTGGACTCGAAGGTAACTGCACGTTTGAATTCTTTTTTCAGTAGCTCTGTTACTGAGCTGCTTACGTCTTTAGTTTGCTGCTAGGAGAGATTTCTAGTGAGTTATTATCTCTAGAAAATAGAAGAAGTATTTACCAAATCTTAACCTGTGCATTCACAGGGTGAGGCTTCAAGAAGTACAGCAAAGGCCAGAATGTCAGAGTTGTTAGGCTTTCCTTTTCATTCATGTTAAGGTGTCATGCTTAATGACATATTTTCTAGAAAAGCTGTTTGAGCTCGATGTATGCATGAACTTCCATTTGTAAAATAAACTTTTAAGTGCAGGCTTTCTACTAAGACCATACATGGAAAGGATGAATTCTTCACAGAGCCATAGACACTATAAACTAAATGTTCATATTCTCCTCTGTTAATTGATTTTTATTAAAGTTATTTTTCTTTCTGGGTTTGCAAGATTATTTTAAGTATATAACGTGAATTTCTAGTATTATGAAACTTTAGAATTAACGGGTACCTAATTTTGTATGTGGAAACCCTGGTGGCATAGTCAATTAAGTGCCGCGCCTGCTGACTGAAAGGTTAGCAGCTCATATCTGCCAGGCACCCCTTGGAAACTCTGCGGGGCAGTTCTGTTCTGACCTCTAGGATTGCTGTGGGTCAGATCCAACTCAACAGCAGTGGGTTTGGCTTTTTTGGGGGGGGGTAAATTTTGTGTGCATTTGACTTTTTTTATAATAGAGACTTACAAGTTAATAATATTACCTGGCTTTATTTTTCAAAATGTAGAATCGGATACACAGTTTGCCCACTGGGCCAAATAGTAAAATGTAATTGATTGTGAACACCGTTAATTATTTATATCACTTTCAAGTTGGCGTCCCCGTAATTGGCAGTGAAAAAATAGAATTAAAATTCATAAATAGCTGTTAGAAGGAACTGGTGGCAACCGTGGAGCTGACTGAGAGGCACTGTCCCTGAGAGAGGGGAAGCCCGGTGAGGGGATTCCGTGCCTGCCCTGACTGTCCCCAAAGACACTGTACAAGAAGTCAAGTCCCAGCAAACAGCAGTGCTAGTGTGCTTAGGGGCCAGAGCTTACTGTAAGTGATTGCCCCGAAGCCTAGAACTTGAGGAGCAAACTTTCAGGAGGGGACAGTAGGAAAAAAAACTGGAAAACCTGGATCGTTTCTTCTCCTGAAACAGTAACCAAATCTTAACCTGCGCATACAAAGGGTGAGATTTCACGAAATGTGGCAGAAGCCATAAGGCTAAAATTTGGAGCCCAAATTTCAGCAGCATGGTGCTCGAGGAGGTAAAGGTGGCATTCGCATCCTGCCCAGGTAAGTGGCGGTACATCTCAGGCGTTCAGGTGAGAAGCAGTTACAAGAGCAAGCCCTGGGAGTACAAGTAAAACTGAAACAGACCAGCCCTAGAGTTAGGGTAGAGCGCGATTGAGGACCTGCTTGTTTCTGCTTGTCTGACAGATGAAAACTTAACCTTTGAAAAGAACAGAAACATTTTCAGAGCCTATACAGTTTTTCATACATAGTATTCAACATTCAATCAGAAATTACCAGACATAACAGGAAATAGGACTGAATAACTGGGAAAAGGCGAGGGGGCAGTGTCAGACCTCCTCTAACTTCACAAGAGGAAAAGAGAGTGCAGATCAATAGTCCAGGGCTGGTTCCTTTGAGACAAGCGTCAGACATGCCACCCCACTATGCTGTCTTGACAGTTCTGACTCCAGCCATCCCACCTACAGCATCCTCTACTTCTCTGCTGGGCTTAATAATTCACTGCAATGCTCACACAGAATTCACAGACAATACCTGTCGCCACCCTGCCTTCCACACCCACAGTTATGGGGTTTATCATAGAGGTAAGATATAATCCAGGCTTAGGAACTCTCAGGATAGAATTCTCTGATCAAGATAGCCTCTTCCCAGCCTTTCCAGTAAGTATCCCTCTCCCCGATCCTTCGCCTCTGCTGAAAGACACTCACCTTTCTCCCTCCTTGGATCAGTACCCTCACCATGCAGTCTCCTGCTGCTGGGTCTCTGCTGCTGCATCTTTGCTGGTCTCTGGCTTTTCTTTCTTTGTAATGGTGGAATTCTCTCTTTCTTGACTCTGAGATGTCTTATTTCAAGCCTTGGAGGATGGCACAACTGACCATTCCCCTTGTGGGGCCACAGTTACCCTGTCGCACAGTCTCACCGAGTCACTTGGGTTGGAATTACAAGACCATGGCTAGAGAAGCCACACACAAACGTGATCTGTCACACTACAATAACAGAAAACTAAGTGGAAAGGAAACAGATAATAGAAACAGACCTATACATGATCCAGATACTAGTTACCAGGGTGGAGACTGGGACTTTAAATAATGGTGGTTACCTTTTCCAAGAAAATAAGAGGAATTTTGCCAAAAACCTGGAATCAAGAAAAAAGTGTTAAAGGGAAATTTTAGAGCTGAAAAATGTAACAACTGCAATAAAGAATTAATTACTCGGGTATAGTGCATGTGGCCTTTCCTGCCACGATCTTGTAACTCCCAAGTAAGGTAATTGTGGTACCCTAGTGGGATTGGATAGCTTGCTAATAATGCAGATAAAGTTCGTGGCACCTGTGTAGGAGTGAGACCATATAAAAAAGTCTATAGAACCCTAGTGAAGGATGTCCCAGATTGAATTGTGGCCCCCCCAAAAGTGTATCAATTTGACGAGGGTGTGATTCTCAATATTATGTGGTTTTCGTTTATTTTGTGATTTTAATTCTGTTTGTTGTAAATGTTAATCTCTGCCTGTGATTAATAGGGCAAGATTGGATTATATTAAAGAAGATTATGGTGGCACTCTAAACAAAGACATACCAAGATAAGGAAGAAGTGTTTATTGTGAGTGTGCAGGCAAGAAGGAAGACAGAATTTTTAATACTGCCCCCCACAAGTAGGTGGTCATGTCTAGGACCTTGGAAAACTAAGTGGCAGGTTGTCACCAGTTCCCTAACTTTCGAGTTGGGGCCCCTGCAGTATTCCCTGCTCTCATGTAGAACATTCAGAAGAGTTTGCTAGCTTGTGAAACCCCAGGGCTGGAGCCAATGTGAATTTTTAATTGTCTTGAAGATTTTTTATTGTTCATTAATCCAAATAAAAGAATCTTAATCTTTCCCTGCATAGCAATTAGTTTTTTATAAAGGCATAGCAATTAGTCCACAGGTTGGACTCCAGATTCTGCAAAGATTTGTTAATCCCAGGAGTCCTCAGAGTTGCCTCCAGCACCTGGAAAGCAAGATTGCACAAACAGTCCCTTTTCTATCTGGAAGCAGGTCCTTTTTTTCCCTGAAGGATCCAGAATCCTAGGAATGTAACCTTGATGTCTTAGGCTGGGTTCTCTAGAGAGCAAAATCAGTAAGTGTATAAGCATATAAATATATGCTTATAAACGTCTAAGTATCAAGGAAACAGCTCATGAGATTGTGAAGGCTGGAATATCCCAAGCCCATGGATCAGAGTGGAGGCTTTTCTCGATTTCCTTAGCCACAGGGACTGGGAAACCCAAGGTTGGCAGGTCAAAGTGAAGATCGACAAATTCTGATATGTGCAGATAAAGTTGATAGCTCAAGTCCCAAGAGGTCTGATGAACAGGAGACAGCCACAGGATCCGGAGAAGGCAAAAGGCCAGATTTGCGTATTTGGATGGAGGCCACAACTCCAAGGAAACGCCCATCAAACTGATTGGCTGCTCATTTTATAGCTGATTCAGTCATGGGAGTGATCACACATAAACACCAAGAATCATGGCCCGGCCAAGCTGGCACAGTCCTAACCATCACACTTGCCGTGGGAAGTCAAGGCCTTAGATCTGGACACTTGGTACCCAGCGTGGCTCAGAAAGTTAAGAGCAGTGATGATGTTTAAATCTGATTCTTCCTGAGTCTTGCTTACTATGAATAAGTCATGGACATACTGAAGCAGAATTCCATTTTGGAGGGTTTACTATCTTAAGTCTTTAGTCAGAGCTGTGTTAAACAACATGGGGCTATCTTTGAACCCCTGTGTGAGTCCAGCAAAACTGTTGTGTATCACCCCTTTCTGGGCCCTCCTACTCAAAGGCAAATCGTTCTTGACATTCACGCTCTAATGGTATACAAAAGAAGATGCCTTTTAAGTCTAGAACATCAAACTAGGCAAGATCTCCTGGAAGAGTAGCTAGCCAAGTATATGGGCTATAAATACTATTTGGTTAATTTCTCTGAGGTTTGCATAAACCTGTATTTACTGTAATGAGGTTTCTTCATGGATAAAATTGGTGTATTATAAGCAGATTGTCATGTTCTTACGAGGCCAGATTTTAGATACTGGTGGGTAATTGGGCAGAGACCTCATTTTGCCTCTTCCATAGAGGGTATTGCTTCACCTGTGGGGGGCTGATTCCTCTAACTCTTCAGCCCAACTGAGCAACGCTTGGAATTTGCCCCGGTTGCCCTTCTGCCTGTAGCCAAGAGACTACTGCATCCTCTGTCTGTTTAGGCAGAGTCCTAATGGAGGCCTCAGTGGACATCATGAGAGCCACAGGTGGGCCTGGACTCCCCACCTTTCCTCCTGAGGAAAGTTAGTCTGCCATCTTGGAAATGGATTTGAGCTTGTAATTTTCAAAGCATCCTAGTAAAGGAAGCAGTTACTCTGGCATATAGAAAAAAGAGTGAAAGTAAGTCACCAGGCAGACACTCCATTGGGTTGGGTAAAATTGCTAGTGACTTACAGCTGTCTCCACTGGTACTGATTTCTTTGATTAAGGTCCCTTCAGATTGTTAATAACCAAATAGGTGTCTCCTGTTTCCAATAAAAAGTCATTTCTCTCCTGATCTTTACATTAACCAGGGACTTGCTGCAGAGTAGGCGGGATATGACCTAAATAAGACTTCCCTCAGCCCCGGCCCTCTCAGTTCACCTCTTTCACCCTGTTGTATCACAACCTTTCAGGTTCCCCCAGGGTCCTCTGTCTCTTAGGGCCACCCCTCTTCCAGTACCCTTCTTGTTTACGCCCCCCACATGGCCCCACATTGGTTTTTCCCTTGCTTAGGCAGGGTCCCAGGCTCAGGGGAAAAGTTCCCTGACAGTTGGGGGCAGAAACCTCTGTTTGGCTGGAAAGCTGCAGAAGCCTAACTGCGTGCTGTCTGGTTCACTGGTTCTGCTTTCTGTTCTGCACTTGCTGCTTCCTTAGACTAGACCTTGAAGGCTGTTTCTACCAGCTGTGAAATTCCCATTCCTACCCTGCCTTCTGCTTTCTGTAATTTGTTTCTCATGCTGGAGGGCACTTTGCCCTGTAAAGACCGTGTTCACCATATCAGGATCTGGATCAGTCAGTTTTCTGAAAACCATGAAAATTTTCTCCAGTTTTTATTTAACTTGATACACTTCATTTAAACTCTTCTGGTTGAGTGCCCTGTTTTGAGCCCAGTGAGCAAACAGTGACAGTGCTGATTTGATCTGACTTGGCCAGGCCGAATGATTGCAGCCCAGCCTGGTTCGGTGACCAGCACAGCGCATCTACACAGGGGTGGCCGTCAACACTGGCTGCTGGAGCCCATCTCCTGCTTTCCTGGCCTTTTCAAACACCATTCTCTCTTCCAGAAGGAGTGAAATGTCACACAAGGCTTGACAGTCTGCCCTGTTTGAGTGGTGGGTTTTAAAAATAGAAGCAAGAAGGTCATACATTTCCTTCGATATTCTGTGTACCCTGGTTGTCTTAGTCATCTGTTGCTGCTGTAACAGGAATACCACAAGTGAACAGCTGTAAAAAAGAACAGTTTTATTTTGTCACAGTCCAGTAGGCTAAAAGTCCAAATTAAGGGTGTCAGTTCCAGGGGAAAACTCTGCTGGCTCTGAAGGAAGGTCTTTGTTGTTATTCTTCCCTTGGATGGGAGCTGCTGAGGCACAGAAACCCCAGGTCCTTTCCAAGCAGTGTGCTCAGTTCCTGGCACTGCTTCTTTGTGACATGAGGGTCCCCAACTCTTCACTGCATCTCCTGTGTACCCAAGGCACAACAGAATCCCACACTGTGTTGTCCTATCCCACCACAGCTGCAGCCCGTCCACCCTCATTCACGTCACAGAGGCAGGGTTTACAACGTGGAGGAGCATCACACAATACCAGGAATCATGGCTCAGCCAGATTGCTGCATGCATTTTGAGGGGAACAGAATCCAATGCATGACACTAGTAGATTGTTTTTCCAGTTGAGTAAGTTCAGTCATGAATGGGCTGTATACCCAGATCATGACAAGAGCACCTGCTGCCCTTTTCTTACCTCCACCTGGTGCAGGGAGTTACCTTAACAGGTATAGCCCTGTTGGGGCGTCTGGGGCCCCTGGACCAAATCAGGTACTGCTTTGAGTTTATACTAGGTGTAAAGCACCTGAGCACCAGAGACCTCAAGGGCTGATGAAGCATTTACAGGATAAAAGGAGTAGTCTCTGACTTCCAGTGGAAACCAGGTCCCCTTCCGGAGGACTAGACAAAACAAGTTTTAACCTGGGTTTGAATCCTGATTTTACGTTGTTTCATTAGCTCCTATTTTGCTACACTGACATAAAACTGACATTTAAACCCAAAAAACCAAATCAATTTCCATCAAGTTGATTCTGACCATAGCAGCCCTATGACGGAATAGAACTGCCCATAGCGTTTCCAAGGAGCGTCAGGTAGATTTGACCTGCTGACCTTTCACGTAATAGCCGACCTCTTAACCACTGTACAACCAGGATTCCTTAGTAGAGAACAAATCTAGCTGCAATATGGTATTCTTTTAAGAAGTGTTTTCATGGCCATGTTCACCATCCCTGAGCTTGTGTGGCTAGGCAGTGTTACCCAAAAAAATCTCATTCTAGAATTCTTCATTGTGTCATGTCTGAAATAAGACTAACTCTTTAAAATATACACTAGAGGACTACATTCAGGAATGCTTAAATTATTTCCCATGGTACCAAAACTTAAAACCACAGACTACCTGTTTAAAACAAAAGTTATTTGACATGGCCTTTACTGGCTAAGTATTACCAGCATCTATAGTGTGTCCACTTTTCTACAAATAGGACTTATTTACATATCAGACCTAGGGTCACAGACATTTATTCCAAGTGAACATGCTTGGCCTGACCTTCACCGGCTAAGCACTGCCAGATCTATAGTCTGTCCAGTCTTTGAACAGTGGAACTTACTTCTGTGCTCATTAAAGGTGTCTTTTCTCTCTTCCTGGGGCACTGATGCCCTTCTCTGTCCTCCTCATGTAGTCCCCAAATGAAGGGTCCAAGTTTAGCCCTGAACTCAAGAGCCAAAATCTGATCTCCCCCACAGCAAGAAGACTTGTGTGCCCTGGGGAAAAACCATCAGTCCTGTTGGCCAGGGTCAAGCCCAGGAGTTAGGTAGTGCTGGTCCCATCTGGGGTCACCAATATTGCTTTTTAGAAGACAGTGCAATAGATTAACAGTTAACTCATTTTGAGCCTGTGGGTTTTTGTTTTAGGTAAAGTTTTTGTGTGCATGGATTAAGAAAGTATTGGAAACAGTTTTTAAAACTGACTTAAATAGTGATTGAAGTAAGTAGGTACATTTATTAATTATATTTAAACTATATGTAATTTCCTCATTCATAGTTTCAAGTATAGCAGTGAGGTACTTTCTGAGGTATTTAACTTTTTGATGTCAAACAGTGCACTGGAGAAATGTATAATTTAAATACTGTTGTTAAGGAATTGTTTGTAAAGGGAAGAATGCCTGTTTTAAATGTTACTGTGTTTCTGAAGCTTCTTTGAAGGGATGTGCATGGCTGAACATGGCTGACCTTTTCCTCTGTTTCTGTTTCTTCAGGGAACACAAGCTTTGCTGAATTACTCTTGAAATTTAAACAGCTGAAAATGCCAGTGCGAGCCTTGCTGAGGTTGGCTCCTTTGCTCCTTGGAAATCCACAACCAATGGTTATGTAATTGTGTCTGCTGGTGCCTCGGCCCTGAAACCTGACTGACGCACACAATGTCACCAGACATCAAAACTAAGGAAAATCACAGATTTTATAGTATAAGCAGAGGGAAATGAGCTGCACAAACCTGAGTGTATCTTATATAGAACCTAAGCGTCATAAATGCTGCGGAGATGTTGCTGTCAGCATTGATGTTATATGCTATGTAAAAATCAGCTAAAAATTATTTCTATAAGTAAAAATTTTTGATTTTCAAAACTTTTGGTGATTAGTTTGGTGTTTTAAAGAAGAATAGAGTGGCCCCTGCTAGAGTGAATATTGGTTTTTGAAGACTTCGAAGTCTGGTGATTCAGGTAAAATGAATTTATACTGAAAAACGCCAAGTTTATTAAGCAACTAGGTCATAAATTTTACTTTCTGTAGCAACAAACTTTTATAATTTCTTAACCTGTCACAGTTGTTCTGTCTAAAATAGTTTGTTTCTCATGGTATGATCACCTTAAACAAGAGAGGATTTTTACCCAAATGAGGAATTGCCCCAAATAAAGCATGATCTAATAGGGAATTTATGAAATTTAACTTCAGAGAGGTCTTCAGAAATTGTATATAAAAAATAAAAGGCAGTCTGTTTCCACCCAAAATGTAGAGAATGTTTCTCTGTACCAAGGATTTCTGGACTAGATGACGATGACAGGACTCACACTGAGACATCTCCACCGTGAGGCTTCCAGCAGGAGGAAGAACCGTCGCTGCTGTCGAGATTCTCTGCATGCCCTGTGCTTCCTAAACAGCTGGCAGGACTATCCAGTGATGTAAAATTCCCTCTGTTCACTGAAACCGTGTGTTCAGCTTTAAAAGTCAAGTTACAGCCAATGGAAATGTGTACACTGAGATTCTGACAAAACCCATGTGACACTTGCCTCTGCGGGGAGGACTGGCGTTTGGAAGGAAGTGTCCCTTGAGGCGGGTGGTTTTCTATAGACACGGTGCCATCAGCATGCCTCCCCAGGGCATGTGAAGGGGGCACCGTGTGGCCAGCTGAGTGGCTGAAATACACTTCCTTTCACACACAAGTAGTGTTTCTCTAGTTAAAAAGAAAATGGTGAATTGTGGAAATTTCACTTGGGTCAAGAACTTAGTATCCAGGCGACTGTTGGCTATCTGTATTCTGCTTTGTTTATGGTTTGTCTGATTAAAGAATGACTTGACACATTTAGTTATTTATACACGTGCTGTCATGTACTAGGAAGAACAGCTATTAGAATATTGTCAACAGACAAAACCAAACCTGAAAACCAAGGTTTGTGAGAGAGAAGACACAGTTCCTGGGCTGTCTGGGAGCACCAGTTGTTGCCTGTGTATTTTGGACAAGGAGCAAAGAGGACATTCTGGGAAATCTGCTCTTGAGCAGCAATGCTTGGATCATGAAAGAAATCACTGTTTTTTTTTTTTTTTTCATTTCTCCTGTGTTTATTTTTGTGCATAACTTTCACTTACCAGGAATATTTTAACTTGCTTATTCTACTGTTCCAGCATTTATGGTGGTTCCATAGATCATCAGCAGGTGAATGTGGGTAAATGTGTACACCCATCAAATTGAGGGACGCTTCACTGTAATTAGCATTCCTGGCTGCAGTCTCCCTTTTCCTTGAGACACAGATGAGACTAGCTCAGACTGTCACTCTGTGCCCTGTGCGTATTTCTGCAGATCCCCAGAGCATGGGAGAGCTGCTGTCTCTAGCTCTAGCTCACTCTTGACCCCCACCCTCCTGCACCAGTTCGTATGTGACCCATCTCACTGCATCGTGTATGTAGTCTGGAAGTCACCTTGCCGTCTTCACCTCTACTGTGTCCTCAGCTGGCAACCTTGTTTCCCGTTTGGTGCAAGCCAAGTGTCTGCCAGTAAGAGACTCCCTGTGAGGCTTAGAGGGTGTGAGAGGAGGTAAAACCATAACCCGTTGCCTTCGAGTAACTATCCTCAGAGACCCTGTGGACAGAATAAAACTATCTCAAAGGTTTTCAGGGAGTGGCTGGTGGGTTTGAACTGCAGACCTTTTGGTTAGCAGCTATAGCACTTAACCACTGTGCCACTGGTACTGCAGAAGAAGAGGAGACACGGTTACCCTCCAGCACTAGTTACAGGCAGACATGTGGGCAGATGGCGTAGTCATGGCTGGGGAAGCTTATACTACAGCAACAGGCACCCCACCTTTTGGGTGTTTGGGTGTTTCTTTGTCCTCTACTCCAGAAGCTCCTTTACCATTGTGTAAACCTCTGACTCTGTGTACCAGCACCCTTTGTGCTTGGAAGATCTACAGAGACCTCTGTACCATCACCCTGCCGATGCCTTGGATCATACACTGGAGCAGTCCCTGCTGTCTACAGAAACCACTCACAGCCACTCAGAATTTTTAGTCCCTGGTTCCCTTCCCTGGATTCGGAGTGCTGTTGCGTTTCCTTTTTGATTCTCAAACCCTCAGTTGCTCTCTAAAAGTCCAGAGTTTCTTTGTCATCGTCACCCTGCTGCACCAACCCAGCCTGTGTGGCAGCAGCCTCACAGCCATAGTAACAGGTCTCAGTGTGTGTCCACTGCCGGAGTAACTGCTCCGAGGAAATAAAAATTAGCCCAGAATGGTTCCCCAGACTACAATACAGATGGAGAGAAAGCCAGATGCAGTTAGTGGGGCACCACCTTCTTTCAATGACATGCTTTCTTGCTAAGGAGGCTTGTTCTCTGAATTCACAGGCTTCAAACTGCTGTTGGGAATCACATCAGTAAGAATGAAGCATCCTGCTTTTACCTGGAGGATCCAGGTCACAGTGCTACAGAAACAGCCTTGATTTCCAGTCCACGTGCAGAGTCCCATGAAGGCTATCAGGACAGGACATGCTACATCTTTTTTTTATTATTATTTTTATTATGACTGAGTGAAAATGTACATTCCCATATAAATTTACATGCCCACCTATATGCAACTTCCACTGCTCTCCTTGCCCAGTGACAGCCCACTATTCCTCTCTGTTCCATACATGTCTCATCCTCCCAACAGTCTCCTTTCCCCTCCTCTCCACCCACTCTCCTTCCTCCAGCCAGAGATCAGCAGGATGATATCCGATAGATGCACAAAACCATAAAGTGCATCCAGTATATGGTCACTCTGCATCACCAAGCCCAATCCATTTGTGTCCGAAGTTGACCTAGATTACGATTTATGGGCAAGAGCAGAATCAGAGCCAGGGGCCATGCTCCCAGGGGAACCCTGAAACCACTGGACCATCAATTGAGGTCTTTTAGTGGAGATCTCAGGGTGCACCCCTTTTTAGTCTTGTGTTGAGGACATACTACATCTATTTTTGTTTTTTCTGAGGAACAGAAACTAGCTCCTTGAGAGGTTGCTGGCATCCTGACAGCGTGGTGGGTCATTGACTTCCATGGCTGGGGTGATGGGAGCAGCAGAGGAGACTCTGACACGTGTTTCCAGTTTGACTGGAGTCCCCATTAGGAGGGGAAGGGAAGGTTGTTACCTGCCCTCTGGGCAGCTGGTGCTTTTCTTTCTGACTCGGGGGAGCCTTTGTACCCTTTCATTTGGAGTAACATGAGAAAGCTGTGTTTGAGGGAGGAGATTGGCTGGTGGAATGGGTGCGATAGCCTGGGGACAGGGCACCTCAGTCTGAAGCAGGGTACAGAGAGCAGTGAGGGGGGCGAGAGGCAGGCACTGGGGTGGCAGCAGGAATGGAAAAGGAGAGACATTGTTCATGTCAGTGGAGTTGGAATTGCCCTGGCTTGTGGGTTTGAACCACTTTCAGTGTTTTGTGAGATCAAGAAGATTCTAATATATCTGCAAGGGTTATCTAGCACAGCGTGTGAAAGCAAGGCAGCTGAGAGACATGGACCTTAAATCCTACCCAGTAGGGGTGATCTTATCCGAGCCAACGCTACGAATTCAGAGTCTTTGTATCATGAAATCTTGGAACTTGAAGGGACTTTGTAGATGTTTGCCTCAGTCCCCACCAAGGAACTTGTGTTACAAGTGACAGAAATTCAATTCTGGAGGCCTAAGCAAAAGGGCATTCACAGTGGCTCGTGTGACTGAGAAGGGCCAGAGACAGGGCGTGGCCTTGCTAGGTGCAGGGGTACACGCACTGCTGATGGGACGAGGGCCCTCAGGCTCGGTGCTGCTCTCCGGCGTGCTGGCCGCCGCCCTCCCCCGCAGTGCCCTCCGAGGAGGGGCTGTTAGCAGCTCAGGCTCCTGTTCTGCTGCTGTGGCCAAGCCCCGGGGGTGCAACAAGAGTGAGGGTGCTGAGCCCTGGGCCAAGGAGAGCAGAGGCCAGGATGGTTCCTTTTATGTGCACTGTCTCCTCTACTAAAGTCTCCGTTGCACAGCAGCAGGAAATGAACATCTTTGCTTCCTGCTGTGTCCCCAGCGCTCAGTGTCTGAAATGCCACTAAGAAGTGGTGCGTGAACGAGTAAACGAATTAATGAAGTGCCTGCCGCAGCGTGTTAGCTGTTAACTGTCAGTCCGTGGCCAAGTGTGGAGGAAGAAGAAGGGGATGATGGGCAGAGAATTCCTGCTGACGCGGCCCTGTCCCTAACATGGAGGGCCAAGCCATAGCTGGAACTCCAGGCGCCTCCCCAGCAGCTCCTGAGGAACCAGGGTGTCTACATGCCAAGTCTCCAGGGACCCCATGTTCACCTCAACAGGACCAAGATGGAGTCTGAAAACCAAAAATAATTGTCGTGTAAAGTGGGGTCACATTTCTAATGTTAAAAAAAAAAACACCCCAGATAAGTAAGGTACTACTAAAGAAGAAGAACACACTGGGAGGCCTCTCATTACCTGACCTTAGAACATACTACACTGCCACAGTGGTCAAAACAGCCTGGTACTGGTACAAGAACAGACAGACTGATCAATGGAACAGAATTGAGACCCCAGAGATGACACCATCTGCCTATGAACAGTTGATATTCGACAAAGGCCCTAAGACATTAAACTGGGGTAAAAACAGCATCTTCAACAAATGGTGCTGGCAAAATTGGTTATCCATCTGCAATAAACTGAATCAAGATCCATATCTTACACCTTATACAAAAACCAACTCCAACTGGATAAAAGACCTAAATATCAAACCTAAAACGATAAAGCTCATCCAAGAAAAGGTAGGAACAACAATGGAAGTTTTAATACACAATGAGGACAGACTCCAAAATCTGTCAAAGAAACCTCAATCAACAGAAGAGAAAGTAGATAAATGGGAACTATTAAGAATCAAACACTTTTGCTCATCCAAAGACTTTATTAATAGAATTAAAAGAACATCCACAGAGTGGGAAAAAATATTTGGCAACTCTATGTCAGATCGACGCCTGATCTCCATAATCTACAAGATACTACAAAATATCAATAAGAAGAAGATAAACCATCCAATTAAGCGATGGGCAAAGGAGGTGGACAGACACTTTACTAAAGAGGAGATCCAGGCAGCAGCCAAAAAACACATGCGGACATGTTCACGATCTTTAGCTATTAAAGAAATTCAAATCAAGACAACAATGAGATACCATCTCACCCCCACAAGATTGGCCATGATCCAGAAAACACAAAACAACAAATGCTGGAGAGGCTGTGGAGAAAGTGAAACCCTCCTACACTGTTGGTGGGGTTGCAAAATGGTCCAGCCTCTTTGGAAGGCAATCTGGCGCTTCCTTAAAAAAATGGATGTTGATATACCATTTGACCCAGTAATTCCACTACTTGGAATATATCCTACAGATTCAAGGCCTTTCACACCAACGGACACATGCACCAGAATGTTTATCGCGGCACAGTCCACAATAGCTAAAAGATGGAATCAACCCAGATGCCCAACAATAGAAGAATGGATAGGTAAACTGTGGTACATACACTCAATGGAGCACTACGCAATGATAAAGAATAACGATGATTCCAGGAAACATCTCCTAACCTGGTTTCAACTGGAAGACATTATGTTGAGTGAGAGTAGTCAGCGACAAAAGGACAAATACTGTATGAGACCTCTACGATAAGATTTCAAAAACAGACTTGTGTATAGAAGAAAAGACTCTTTGACAGCTGCAAGGGAGGGAAGGGAAGGAGGGAGGGCGAGGGGGGGAGGGTTTAGTTTAGGTAGTTACTAGAAATCTAGTTGGGAGAAAGCGGTGACAGCACACATTAGGAACAAGAACAACATTAAGTGGACTTCAGCATAACTTGAGTACTCCTTCCATCTTAATACTGCAAGGATAGAGTAGCTGGGGCGGGGGGCGGGGGACCATGCTTTTAGGCGAATTCCAGGCCAATTGGCACAACTAGCGTTTTGCTAAGAGAGCTCTCTGCACCCCACATTGGTGAGTGGCGTCTGGGGTCTTAAAAGCTGCCAAGCTGCCATCCGAGGACACAGCAAATGGTCCCAACTCAGCAGGAATGGATGCTCACCAAGGGCCAAAATGGCATGCGGTAAAGACAACCGAGAAGACAGAGAGACCCACAAGAGTGGGTGCCTACATCGACCTGGGACCAGAAGAACCAGATGGTGCCCGGCCACCACCAGTGATAGCCATGACGGAGCTCACAGAGAGGAGCCTCACTGGCAACACAAGAATAAAAAGAGGTGCATCATGAGATCTCCTCTAAAAGACCTCAGTTGATGGTCCAGCGGTTTTGGTGTTCCTCTGAGAGCATGGCCCCCGGCCCTGATGCTGCCCGTTCCCATAAATTATAACAAAGGTCCACTCTTTGGACAGGAATGGAATGGACTTGGCAATGCAGAGTAACCATATGTTGGAAGCACTTTATGGTTCTATACATCCATAGGATATCATCTTGCTGACCTCTGGCTGGAGGAAGGGGAGTGGACGGAGAGGAGGGGAAAGGAGACTGTTGGGAGGATGAGACATGTATGGAGCAGAGAGGAATAATGTGCAGTCACCGGACAGGGAGAGCAGTAGAAGCTGCATATAGGGGGGCATGTAAAATTACATGTGAATGTACATTTTTACTCAGTTATGTTAAATAAAAAAAAAAAAACACTGCCATCAAATCGATTCCAACTCAGGGCAACCAAATAGGACAGAGTAGAACTCTTACATAGTTTTCAAAGAGCACCTGATGGATTTGAACTGTAGGCTTTATGGTTAGCAGATGTAGCGCTTAACCATTAGGCCGCCAGAGTTTCCCATCTAATGCAGCTGCTGAAATGAGATGTCAATAAAATACTCCTCAGTGCAGGACGGGTCTGCAGATGACAAGTGGGAGGGGTCACAGCGAAACCTAGCAGCCAGACAAAACTGCCTTCCCAGTGTTCAGGCTGGAGTCTGCAGTGCCCTCAGATCTGGTCCAGAACAAAAGAAAGCTTAGATCGTCCCTCATTTGTGGAAAAACTTTCTTGTGGCCCTTGTTCTTGGTAATGGGCTAAATTCCACAGTTCACCTTAAGACCAGCGTGGGGAGGGCGGGGGGTGCTTTCTTGGCTAAAGTTAAATTTTGGTTACTGAAGCTGTGAATGTAGGAACATCATTTCACTTGGTGGCTCTTCCATTACAATGATAACAACACTCAAAAGGAGGGTAGCACCAGGAAACACGACTGAGCGGTACTTTGTCAGAAAGAACAAACTGGGACTTCCGTACTGGAGCCCTGGCATTGGGCTATAGCAGACTGGGACGGACGGAGCAGAAACTGACCACCTGAGCCAAGGGAACACACTGAAGAATGAGTTTTCCTTTGTTAGAAACCCGAAGACTTTTAGCTGAGTGGCCTGAATGACTTAGGGCTGGTCCCGTTTTTTATCAAACTTCCCAGGGAATATGCCACAAATGTGTGAATGGAACATTGTGTGCCCAGTGATGTTGGCATTGGGTTAATGATTGTCAGCCACCTTGTGGAAAGAAACTCAATCCCTCAGCCCAACTGTCCCTGAGCAGCATGGACGAGGTAACACTAATCATGAGAACTCTGATCCTGTAAAACTGGAATGTTCCAGAGAACTTGAGAAGATAATGCTAAACCCTTGTGGGATAGAGAAGGTTCAACAGCAACTATATTGCTTACCAAGAGGAGTCAGCTTTTGACAGAACAGGCCTTTGTGTGAACCACTTGGCCATGAAGTCCCTGGGAAATCTTACACTTACTAGAAATTCTGTGACAAAATCAAAATGAGAAGAAAGAAGTAAAGAGCTAGACAGTTTGGTCTGTCAAGTGTAATTATTTCTTCTTTAAGAGTTTCAGGACTTCTGTCCAACATGATGTCATAAACAGAAGCGCCATACAAAGACCTGAAAAACTAATTAAAACAGATGAATGTCAATCCAAACTCAAAGTGTCAGATGAAGAGAGAGATCTCAGCCAAACACCGAATAGAGTAAGAAGTTGACAGAGAGCAGAGACAAAGAAGATACAAGAAGTCTATTAACCCAACATTGATTCACCAACTTGGACTTCTGTCAGAGATCGGCACACAGGAGGAATTGGAAAGCAGATTCAAGGAAATCTCAGCAGAAGACAAAGAATCTGGAAACTAGCCATACATGCTTTCCCATCCCCCATCTCTCCACTGCTCAACCTCCGAGGCCTCCTGGCTGGCTAAGCTGGCTAAGCTGGCCAGAAAGTGCACTATCTGTGCCACTTGAATTTGCTCTTTCTACATAGAAGATCAGCAGGCAGGGAGAACAGGAAATCACCTTCAGGAGCACCCAGCAGGACACAGATCACCTGCTGGCCCTGTGTGCTGCACCACAGCCTAGCAGCTGGCCCTGCCCATTGCACAAGGAGTGCCTGGTGGATTCTAAGTGCTGACCTTTTGGTTAGCAGACGTAGCATGTAACCATTAACCCACCCACATTTGCTCCCTACTGCAAGGAAATCCAAATATAAAAACTAATTGGACACCACAGAAATCACATTCTAATAAACACTGTGGTGCCTACAAGTGATAGTTTTCTGTAAATGCTGCAGGTATGGGTGTCCTCACCCTTCCCCCTCTGGGCTTGTCACCCTTTATTTCTAGTGGGGTCTTTCTGTCAGAGACCAAAGAACCCCAGAGCTCTTCCATCCATGGGGGAAAATAGGCCTGAGATAAATGGAAAAACCTACCCTGCTCATGGATAGGAAGACTTAACATTGTGAAAATGTCTATTTTACTCAAAGCAATTTATTTATATAATGCAATCCCAATACAAGTTCCAGCGTGATTTTTTAATGAGATGAAGAAACAAATCACCAACTTTGTTTGGAAAGGGAAGAAGCCCCGGATAAGTAAGGTACTACTGAAGAAGAAGAACACACTGGGAGGCCTCTCATTACCCGACCTTAGAACATACTACACTGCCACAGTGGTCAAAACAGCCTGGTACTGGTACAAGAACAGACAGATGGATCAATGGAACAGAATTGAGACCCCACAGATGACACCATCTGCCTATGAACAGTTGATATTCGACAAAGGTCCCAAGACATTAAACTGGGGTAAAAACAGTATCTTCAACAAATGGTGCTGGCAAAATTGGTTATCCATCTGACGGCACTTGGCACTTGGCATCTGCAATAAACTGAATCAAGATCCGTATCTTATACCTTACACAAAAGCCAACTCGAACTAAAGACCTAAACATCAAACCTAAAGCGATACAGCTCATCCAAGAAAAGGTAGGCACAACAATGGAAGTTTTAATACACAATGAGGACAGACTCCAAAATCTGTCAAAGAAACCACAACCAACAGAAGAGAAAATAGATAAGTGGGAATTATTAAGAATCAAACACTTTTGCTCATCCAGAGACTTTATTAATAGAATTAAAAGAACACCCAGAGAATGGGAAAAAATATTTGGCAACTCTATGTCAGACCGACGCCTGATCTCCATAATCTATAAGATACTACAAAATATCAATAAGAAGAAGATAAACCATCCAATTAAGAGATGGTCAAAGGAGATGGACAGACATTTCACTAAAGAGGAGATCCAGGCAGCCAAAAAACACACGCAGACATGTTCACGATCCTTAGTTATTAAAGAAGTTCAAATCAAGACGACAGTGAGATACCATCTCACCCCAACAAGATTGGCCATGATCCAGAAAACACAAAACAAATACTGGAGAGGATGTGGAGAAAATGGAACCCTCCTACACTGTTGGGGGGGTTGCAAAATGGTCCAGCCTCTTTCGAAGGCAATCTGGTGCTTCCTTAAAAAAATGGATATCGATATACCATTTGACCCAGTAATTCCACTACTTGGAATATATCCTACAGAATCAAGGCCTTTCACACCAACGGACACATGCACCAGAATGTTTACCGCAGCACAGTCCACAATAGCTAAAAGATGGAATCAACCCAGATGCCCAACAATAGAAGAATGGATAGGTAAACTATGGTGCATATACTTAATGGAGCACTACACAATGATAAAGAATAACAATGATTCCAGGAAACATCTCCTAACTTGATTTCAACTGGAAGACATTGTATTGAGTGAAAGTAGTCAGCGACAAAGGGACAAATACTGTATGAGACCTCTACAATAAGATCTCAGAAACAGACTTGTGTATACAAGAAAAGACTCTTTGACAGCTGCAAGGGAGGGGAGGGAGGAAGGGGGGGGAGGGTTTAGTTTAGATAGTTACTAGAAATCTAGTTGGGAGAAAGCGGTGATAGCACACATTAGAAACAAGAACAACATTAAGTGGACTTCAGCATAACTTGAGTACTCCATCTTAATACTGCAAGGATAGAGTAGCTGGGGCGGGGGGCGGGGGCCCATGCTCTTAGGTGAATTCCAGGCCAATTGGCACAACTAGCGTTTTGCTGGGAGAGCTCTCTGCACCCCACATTGGTGAGTAGCGTCTGGGGTCTTAAAAGCTGCCAAGCTGCCATCCGAGGACACAGCAAATGGTCCTAACTCAGCAGGAACAGATGCTCACTGAGGACCAAAATGACATGCGGTAAAGACAACCGAGAAGACAGAGAGACCCACAAGAGTGGGTGCCTACATCGACTTGGGACCGGAAGAACTGGATTGTGCCTGGCCACCACCAGTGATAGCCACAATGGAGCTCACAGAAAGGAGTCTCACTGGCAACACAAGAATAAAAAGGGGTGCACCCTGAGATCTCCGCTAGAAGACCTCAATTGATGGTCCAGCGGTTTTGGGGTTCCTCTGAGAGCATGGCACCCAGCCCTGATGCTGTCCTTTCCCATCAATTATAACAAACGTCCACTCTTTGAACAGGAATGGATTGGACTTGGCAATGCAGAGTGACCATATATTGGAAGTACTTTATGGTTCTATACATCTATAGGATATCATCTTGCTGACCTCTGGCTGGAGGAAGGGGAGTCGGAGAGGCGGGGAAAGGAGGCTGTTGGGAGGATAAGACATGTATGGAGCAGAGAGGAATAGTGTGCAGTCACCGGACAGGGAGAGCAGTGGAAGCTGCATATAGGTGGGAATGTAAATTTATACGGGAATGTACATTTTCACTCAGTTACGTTAAATAAAAATAAAAGAAAAAAAAAGAAAATAGGCCTGAGACAGTCGTTCTGGGCCCCACTAGGTACACATTGCTTCTTGTGGGAACCAGACACACAAAATACGCCATGAAGTGTTCAAGTGTATCTTTCTCTTTCCACCCAAGAGCAGCCATGATAATACTCTTTTTTTTTTTTGGCAAGGATGACCTCAGCATTTTTCATGCCCTTGTATTTAAAATTTTCAGCTGAAATCGAAATCCTGCAGAGGTCATTCTCTAGACCAGCATTTTCAAAAAACAGATTGGGACCGTATGGTGCATGGTACACAAGGCAATATTTAAATTCACTTCGGAGTTGTTGAGTTACACACAGATGATTACTCTATCACAGGAGTTCTAAGCTCATTGCCATATGCATCAAGAAACTCCAAGAGGGGCTACAGATGAGTTTCTGTTTTACACCACCCCAGTCCACAAGGCAGCTGGTGACTACATGGACCCAGCCACAGTCACCTACACCTTCTGTAGGGTCTGGTCCACACTCCACCCAGGTTGATTCCCATTCCCTGGGAACCTAGAGGGCACACTGGCAATTCTGACTCCAGGCCCAGTGATGTGGATTCTGGGCCTGGATCTGAAAGGAAAACGGAGGAATGAGCATCTGGAGTGAAGGACTCAGCCCCCACTGCCCCCAGAGGTGTACCTTTGTCCCCTGGCTCTCTCAGCTGTCGTCCCCATCACACCTCCTCACACAACTCTGGGGCAACCCAGGCTAGTACCCCATGGAAGAATTCCTCCTTCAGCTTCAGGAACCTTTTTTAGCAGTCTGCCCAGTGCTCCTTGCCCAGCAGAAACTGGAAGGTGCTCCGCTTAGATGTGGGGTTGTCCTCCATGTCGGAGGTGATGTAGCTGCCACAGAGAAGGAAGGGAAGCTGACCTCAGCCCTCAACTTGACCCCAGACTTGAGCTTAATGGAGTGGTCAGCTCAGAGGTCACCGTGAGGAAGCACATGTCCTAAGGGTTGTGGCCAGGAGTCTGCTGGTGATCTGGGTCTTGGGGGGCAAGACCCTGCTCAACACTGAGTCTGTAGGACCTGTTCTGTGCCCCACCTGAGCCAGTGTCCTGGCCTCTGTCATTTTCCTGGGCTTTCCCTTAGACAACCCCACTTCTGGGAACAACTGGTGTTTTGTTGCTGTGTCCCTCATCCAAGGACCTCCCTTGCTGCCCTGCCACTAAGTGCCCAGAAGGTCTTGTCTGCTCCGAGGAACCAGAGCTTCTGGGGTCTGTGGCCGACAGGAGTGACCCCTTTGCGGGGCTTGGGGCACCAGGGCATGGCCAGCTGTCTGAAGAGGGCCGTGGGAGGACTGTGGAATTTGGGGATTCAGATAGATTGAGACGGCTCTCAGGGCCCGGAAAAAGTGGGTTCTGTTGTAGAGGTGCCCTGGCAGCCCCACTCGGCTGAAGCACTCCACCACCATGGACAGCAGGCACCGGGCAGAAGCAGAGCTGTGAGTCAGCGGGTCGGGGCTGAGACTGATGACTGAGGCTGAACAGAAGGGAGAGTTCTGAGTGGGTCACTGGACCTTCCCCGAACCACGGGCCATGGCAGCAAAACTGCTTGGGGTGGGATTTGCTGAAGGTTCCACAGCTCAAACAAGCTTTGGATGACAGGCTTCTCTGCAAAGGAAAGAAGTGCTGGTGGGATACAGGAAGCATCTTCAGAAGGAGGAAAATCTGAATCTTCTTGAGTTCATCTGTCTGATCAAGTGGAAGCAAAACTTTTGTTCCTTTGGGATGGTGATTAGCCTTAGTATCAGTATTAGGTCTGATTTCTCTCACTGACAAACATGTACTGAGTTTCAAATATGGGGCAGAGTGTTCCTATTATTATGCATCCCTCAGCACAGTCACAGTGGGAAGTGATACCGTTTGTTCATTGCAGAGATGAGACCCAGGTCTCCGAGTTTAGCAAATCTGCCCCAAATTAAAAATTTGGATACTGTGACACCCTTCATCATTTTGTGACTGTTCTTACCCCGTCTGTTAATTGAGCACTGTGGCCTCATTGGCAGGAGAATTCTCAGCCCCCGGGACACACTGTGCATCATCACCCTCCTGGGTCTCCTCAGTTCTTGCAGATGACAACCTGACCTCCCCTCTTCCCAGGAGACTCATCTGTGATTAAACCTGTCCCTCAGAGGGACCATGTTCTAGTGAAGAGCTGAGAAATGTCAGGTCCCTGAGGTCCTTCACTCTTGGCCTAGAACAAGGACACTTGCGTAGCAGGAAAGACAGAGAGGTCATGGGCCACTGTCTCTCCCTGACTCTTCTCTAGTCAACCTGACCCTCAGAAGAATGCTGTCCAGATCTGATGGTCCAACAGACTGGAGGGTCCCCAAAAGACATGGCCCCAGACTGTCCATTAGCCCAGAACTGAAACCATTCCTGAAGCCACAATTGGACTAGACTGTAAGACTGAAAATACTAGTGAAGAGTGTGCTTCTTGGCTTCAGTAGATACATGAGGCTAACTGGGCAATCTCCTGTCTAGAGGCAAGAGGACAGGGCAGAAGGTGACAGGAGCTGGTTGGATGGGCACAGGAATGCAGGGTGGACGAGAGGAGTGTGTTGTCGCAGTGTGGGAAGAGCTGCTAGTTACAAAGCAACATGTGTGTCAGTTTTTCTATGACAAATTGACCTGGACTGTAAACTTTCACTTTCACTTAGAGCACCATAAAGTGTTTTTTTTAAAGGAGAAGGCTATTAAAGGAACTTTCTGCAGTGATGGAACTGTTCTAAGTCGATATTGTCCAATACAGTATTAAGGTCATTTAAAATTAAATTTAAATAGCTACATGTGGCTACTAGATACTGGATTGGACAGTGTAACCCCAGCCACACTTCCTCCTACCTCTGACCTTTGTCCTTCATCCTCCATCTCCTTATAAGCTCATACCCCAGCCCTAAGGCTGCCGCTTCCTTCTCACCCTTCAGGGTTTGGCTATGATGGTACCTTCTCAGAGAGACCTTCCTGAGAATCATCTCGTATTTAAGTGAGTTATTGATTCCAAATTAAGATGATATATTCATATTTAGAAAATTTAGAAAATTAAAGAAAAGCCTGTACATTCAGGACTGTCCTAAAATTCATGTCCCATGGCGTAAACTACCAGAGCATAAAGGAATGATAAACATCTCCCCTTGCCCCTGTCACACCTGTACAGGCCACCTGCAAGACAAGCTGATGCCAGATAGTGTACACAGACCCAGGTGAGTGACCATACACCTCAGATGGAAGACTGAGATAAGACTACAAGACCCCCTTCAAGAGGATTTCAAAAGAACATCATGAATTCCATGTCGTATTTTCCCTGCCCCAATAACCCTTCAAAGACCCCTTCTTGAAGACAGTAGACAGGCTTTAGAGAAAGATCATTCCCCCAGGCTCTTGTGTGTCAATACACAATAAACCTTTAGTTATTCTGCCTCACCTCCTGTCTCATTGAGAGATTGGCTTTGCAGCAGATGGCACAAACCCCAAGTTTGTCCATTAACAAATGCAATGTGTCTTTTGATTTCTTGACTGCTGCTTCCGTGGGTGTTAACTGGGAAACAAAGTAAAATGAAATCCTTGGCAACCTCAATGTTTTCTCCATTTATCTTGATGTTGCTTACTGGTTCAGTTGTGAGGACTTTTGTTTCCTTGATGTTGACCTACAATCCATACTGAAGGCTGTGGTCTTTGAGTTTTATCAGGAAATGTTTCAAGTCTCATTTACTTTCAGCAAGGTTCATCATTTGCAAAACGTAGGTTATTAATGAGTCTTCCTCCCATCCTGGTGCCTTGTTCTTCCTATAGTCCTGCTTCTTGGATTATTTACTCGGCATGCGGTCCAGTAGGCTGAAAGTCCAAATTAAGGGTGTCCGCTCCAGGGGAACCTTGAATAGTCTGGGTGTCAGCTCTACCCTGGCCCCTAGGGATGCCATGAGTCAGATCTGACTCCGTGGCACCTGGCTTGGCTGTCACCAGGGGAAAGCTTTCTCTGCTGGCTCTGAAGGTAGGTCTTTGTCGTCAGTCTTCCCCTGAATGAACTGGCAGCTGCTGAGGTGCAGGAACCGCAGGTCCTTCCCAAAGGACGCCCTCAGCTCCCAGCACCGCTTTCTTACTGTTATGAAGTCCTCAGATCTCCACTTGCCTCCCAGGAGGCTGCCCCAAGGCACAAAACAATCCCACACACTGAGTCCTCCTCCACTGACACAACTGTCCCCATCTCATTTCTCCTATTTAGATTATTTCCTTCTTCTCCTGTTTTCCTTTTGTAGGTTTGGCTGATGGCTTCTCAGTTTTGTTGATCTTTCTAAAGAAGCAACTTTTGTGCTTGTTGACTCTTGCTATTGTTTTTCTGTTCTTTATTTCTGCTCTAATGTTTATTATTTTCGTTCTTCTTGTGCCTTCAGGCCTCTTGTGCCATTCTCTTTCTGTTTGTTCACATTGTATGACTAATGTTTTGATTCCAGCTGGCTTTTTGTTGTTGTTGCATGTATTTATTGCTGTAAATTGACCTTGGAGCACTGACTTTGCTGCACCCCAGTTGTTTTGGTATGATGTGTTTCCATTTGACTCTTGGGGATTTTTGATTCTCTCTTTGATTTCTTCTACTACCAAGTTGTTCTTTAAGGAAGGTATGATTCAGTTTTCATTTGTTTGATTTTTTTCCCCTTTTCTTCCTGTTACTGATTTCTACTTTTCTAGTGTTGTGATCAGAGAGAATGGTTTGTATTGCATCAGTGCTTTGGATTTTATTGAGAATTGCTTTGTGGCCTAAAATGTGATCTATTCTGGAGAATGTTCCACATGCATTGGCAAAGAATATATACTTGTCTGTGGCTGAGTGAAGTGTTCTCTATATGTCTATGAGATCAAGCTGATTAATTATAACCTTTAGATGTTCTATATCTTTAAGTTTCTTTCTGGATGTTCTATCCTTTATTGAGAATGGTAAATTGCTCCTACTGTTATTGTGGAATTATCTATTTCCTTTTACAGTATTGTTAAAATTGAATTTATATATTTTGAATTCCTGTCACTGGGTGCATAGATATTTATTAAGGTTATATCTTCTTGCTGGATTGTCCTTTTAATCACGGTATAACATCCTTCCTTGTCTTTTATGGTGACTTCTGCCTTAAAGTCTATTTTATCTGAGATTACTATTGCCACTCTTGTTCTTTTTTGGTTACTGTTTGTTTTATATATGTTTTCATCCTTTGCATTTTAGTGTATTCATATCTTTTTTATCAAGATGTGTCTCTTGTAGATAACATATTGATGGGTCTTGTTTTTTGGGTATTTTTTCAATCCATTCTGTCACTCTGGCTGGAAGCTATGTCACCAGTATTTCAAAAACAGTGAGATCACCCATGGTGGACAGCTTTCAGTGGAGCTTTCAGACTAGGACAGCCTGGGAAGAGAGGCACTTGGAAAAGAAAAGATTGTATTCTGTTGTTAAGGGGAGGGTTCTGTATATTTAAACTCATCTCTTTTTTCTTATTATTATGATTAAGTGAAAGTATACAATCCAAATCAATTGTGCATGCTGGCATATCTGCAACTCTTACCTGCTTTCCTCACCCTGTGACAGCACACTCCTCCCGTTCACCATTTACTTCCAGTATCCACTTATGAAACACCTGTCCCCTCCTCTCCACCCTCTCCTCTCCCCTCTAGGAAAAATCTGGTAAGACTGGCTCCTATAAATGTATAAAACCATAAAGTGCACACAACAGATGCTCACACTGTGTCCCTGAGTCCAGTCCATTCTTGTCTGAAGAGCTGACCTCAGTACCGATTTCAGGTCAGGGCCAACAGCAAGTCTAGGGGCCATGGTCCCAGGGGACCCTCCAGGCTGTCATACCATCAACTGTGGTCTTTTAGTAGATAAATTCATTTCTAATTGGTCGATTTTGTTATTCAGTTCTGTCTTCTTGCTAATTTTATGTCTAGTAGTTTTCTCAATTACCAAAAGTACAGTATTAAAGTCTCCAGTTATGATTGTGAATTTGTCTTTTTTTCCTCTTAACTCTTACACATTTCAGGCTCTGTTTCGCATGTATGTATTTAGGACTTTTGTATCTTCTTATTGAATGTTTGTATGAAGGTATGTATTCAATATCCCTCTTTGTCTGTAGTAATCTTCTTTGTCCTGAAGTCTATTTTATCTAGTATTTACATGCTTCTATATTTTTAGTCCTTTTTCTGTCAACCTACTTGTGTCATTGCATTTAAAGTGAGTTTCTTTTAGGCAGTATATAGTCTGCATCATGTGTTTTTTCCCTACTCTGCCAGTCTCTCTTAATTACTGTATATTATCATTTGCTTTTAAGTTAATTACTGATACATTGGGGCTTAATTTTGCCATATTGTTATTTGTTTCTGTTTATTTCTTTGGTTTCTTTTTCAGTTATTGTTCTCTTATTATTTTCCTATTGGTTACATGAACTTATTTTTTATAATTTCATTTTAATGGATATTATGATGGTTCCAATTGTGTGTCCACTTGGCTGGGCCATGATTCTCAGTGTTTTGGCAGTTGTATAAAGTTGTGATCACTTCCCTGTTGAAATCTGGTATGCGGTCACCCAAGATGGAATCTGCTGAGTGGTACCAGTGGGGGCAGGGCTGTGGTGTCACACCACTCCCTCAGCCTCTATCACTCCACCCTCTGCCACCTACTTCCTTCCTGTTCCTTTTGGCTTGTTCTGGATTCAGCAACTGCCTTTGATTCAGCGGCTGTCTCATCTGACCTCTGATTCTTGACACCTGAGCTAGCAGCTTACTTGCTGATGTTGAGATACGTTGTTCTTCACAGCATGTGAGCAAGAGTCCTACTCCCTGGCCTGCTGATCTTGGGTTTAGCGCCTGTACCTACATAAATCAGGAGAAACCATGCAGTCTTGCCTGTTGATCTGGGGATTAGTAGACCTTCACAGCCTGTGAGCAGGAGCCTTGCTCTCCAACCTGCTGATGTTGGGTTTGCCAGCTTCTGCAGCTGTGTGAATTGGGAGAGGCCTCTATCCTGATCTATGGACTCTACAATCATGTGAGTTGTTTCCTTGATATAAATCTCTATGTGTATTACATGCTTTACTGCTTTTGCTTCTCTACGGAAGCCAGCCTAAAACCGAAAACAAACCCAGTGTCATCAAAAAATATCCATATGTCACTTATCATATCCTATTAGCATCAGTGTCTTATCATTTTGCTTGAAGCATGAAACCTTGCTTCTATTTAGATCTTTTTGTCAATACTCACTCTTAAAATGTAATTGTCTAAACTATTTCCTCTGTGTTCATGGAAAACCATATCAGATGATGTTATGATTTTTGCCTCAGACATCAAATGTAACTTAAAAAGTTCATAAGAAGATAGTTTATAATATTTACCCTTATTTTGAATCCATTTTGTTGTTCTTCTCTCATTTCTGAAGTTCTGAGTCCTCTGTTATAATTTTATTTCAATTTAAAGAACTTCCTTTAGCCATTCCTTAATTTGCTAACCAACAAATTCTTCATTTTTCTCAGTCTGAGAATGTCCTTATGTCCTCTTCATTCCCAAGAGATATTTTTGCTGGGTATAGAATTCAAGGGTAGCAGTTTCTTTCAGTCCATGGAAAAGCAGCACCCACATCTGATACACTCAACACTCAGAACAGCACTCTCCTGCCTCTGAGCCCTACCTTCCATGGCATCCCATTGTGGCCCATGCCTGTAGATTCTGCATGTTTTAACTCTATATGCATGTGCTTCCCAGGGATTCAGACAGCATGTGTCAGGGAAGAGAGTTTGCCTCCCAAGGTCATGAGATGAAGTGCAGGGCCCTCTTCCCTTGCCTTCTTCCAGCTCCTGAGGCTGTGAACACACTTGCACTCTGCTTCCTCCTACACACACCTCCTCTCTGTCCTGTCTACCCCTTATACCTACCTCACAAAGTCTCTTCTTAGGTGACAAAACACATTGCCATTGAGTTGATTCTGACTCCAAGCAACTTTGTAGGACAGGGTAGGACTGCACCACAGTGTTTCCAAGGAGCATCTGGTGGATTTGAACTGCCAGCCTTTTGGTTAGCAGCTGTCGTAGATATCCACTACACCACCAGGGTTTATAATAGCATACATATAAAATGCTTAAGGTGATACTGGGCTCTCAGAGTAGGGGTCAGCTATTCTCATTAAGACTTGCTTTCCCAGCTGTGAAGAGTTTTTTTTTGGACAGGTGAACTAGAGATAGCTGGGACCTCTCTGTGGCAGGGATGCTAGGGAGCAGGACTTCCCAAAAAGCCTAAAAGGAGGAACTGGGCCCTAGACATCCCTGGGAGCATATGGAGAGGTATGGGGGTGGTGGCAGGAGGAGAGACTCCAGACTCAAATTTAATAAAAAACATTTTTATTAATACAAAACAAAGACAATTATTGTAATGAGGTGTCTGCCATTGTGCACCAGGCACAAAAGACTACCAGAAATCACTGAATCACAATTGGAGTTTCTACTATACTGTTACAGAGAGAAGTAAAGATTGGTTACAGAGCTTTTGTTGACTAATTACCTACTTAGTGACATTACATTGAAGAGTGACTTAGTTTTCCTTTAAGGGTCTTTGAGAACAGATGGTAGAAATGAGCTGTCTGTGTTAAGGCTGCTTTGGAAACAGGCTAAAAAGATTCTAACTGGTGTTTATTATGGTGAGATAGCTACCACTTAGTAATGGGGTGCTTAGTTGGTTAGTTACAACTTAACAGCCATAACCAAAAACTAAACCCATTGTCCTCAAGTTGATTCCAACTCAGTGACCTTCTAGGTCAGAGTAGAACTGCTCCATAGTTTCCAAGAAGCGACTAATGGATTCAAACTGCTGACCTGTTGGTTAGCAGATTTAGCATTTAACCACTACACCACCAGGGTTTCCTTAACAACCATGAGGATTCACAAAGTGATCACAGGACCTTTTTTACAAATGGATTGTTATAAAGAAAAACCACATTCTCTTGGATATCATATAACAGATAACTGCCCTAACCAGTGTAGTCTTCTGTTCTACAGATTTTCTCACACAGAACAAATTTCAAGCTTGGACTTCATTTTAGCTTTTCATACTTAGATCAGATTCCTCAAAATAATTGCTAAATTCTCCATATTAAGTGAAACCATTGATGACTATGTTCCCTACACAGGTTGTATCTAGTTTCTTCTATGCTCCTTGTCACAGTAAATAGCATCACCAGCCATGTCATTGCTCCCACTGTAACCTAGAAGTCGTCCTGGTGAGGTCCCTGCCTCACCTCCCACATTCTCCCATCAACAGATTCCTTTCACTTTTCTATAGACATGGCCATGATCTAGGTCCCAACCAATGTCACCTCTACCCAAACAGATGGAAACAGTTTCCTAACTCAGCTCCCGAACTTAATTTTTTCTCTTTGTTAGAGCTGCATAAAGATTTTAATTAGCCAAGTAACAGATAACGATTTGCTTTATAGAAAGATCTGCCAGACGATCTGTAAGATCTAGAAAGATTTGTAAGAAGCAGCACCATTGAACATGGTAGCATACAATTCATTAGAAAACATCAAAATTCTTAGAAAAGAATCCTAAACCAGTAACCACAAGGCATTTAGTTCACAAAAAAATATACCTCTGACTCCATCTCTTCATTATTCTTTACTGACTGGAATGTAATTGCTCACATATCAAAGAAGATAATCCACTTGTGTGTTGAATTATGTCATTTCTAAGGTCCCAAAATGTGATTACAGGGAGTGAATTTTAGTCTGTGGACTTGGATTTGTGTTTTCTGTTGAATGTTACATGCTACACATTATTATTATACATTATTATTATGCAGATTTCTATACAATATATATATTTTCATCCTTTATGAAACTATTACTTTCACTAACTGCTCATGGACAAGAAATTATAAAACAAAGGTAGTCATAGATTATGTTATATAAATGGTAAAACACAAGTTGCTGCATAGATAAAGACATTACATACTAAGACATTGAGGTTGCTTGAATTGGGGACCATATATTGAAAAGAACAAGGAAATACACGGAGAGAAAATCCCGGCCCCGGGCTTACAAGGGGAAACCATTGTGTTCAAGCCATGATTGATTTTACACATAAGTTGTTGTGAGGTGGTGTTGAGTCTTGAGGTGTTGTAACTTGTAGTGACCCCACTTAACACAGTAGAATTGCCCCATGGGTCTTCTAGGCTGTAACCTTTATGGAGCAAATCACCAGCTCTTTCTTCCATGGAGCCACTTGATGGGTTTGAACTGCTGACCTTTCAGTTAGCAGCCAAGTATGTAACTGCCTTGCCACTAGGGCTCCTTTCACACAGTAGTGTACATTTATTAGTGGTGGGGGAAAGACATTTTTTCTAAGACTTTTTTGTCTCTTATCAGTGAGATCTAGAAGTTCATCAACTCCTTTTTTGTGTAAAGGGACTGCTCCCATTTCACTCAACAGATAATAAATGTACTTATTCAACTGGATCAGCTGTTAAGACTTTTCCAAGACAGGGGAAGGTTGGGAGTTATGGTTTCCCCTGTCCCCTCCAACACCTCCCCCAAAGTCTACTCTGGTTGTCAGGTAGAGATGACCTTCTGGGCAGAATACTCACTGTGGGCTCTGTCGCCTGTTGTGACAACCCCAGGCAACTCTACAGGTGCCTTAGGAACTTTAGGGATCCACTGCTGGCTGTGACACTCTGGGTGATGCTGATCCTGGAGATGACATCCTGTCCTGATCCCCAGGGAAAGCTGTGGGATAAGGGGGTGCTTGCAGTGAAAATTTATGTACTTATGAGTTCTTATCATGATGCAAGGAGATATAAAGAACTGGCCACTAGGATTTCTGCCATGAAGTGGGAACATCCAATTGTTAAGAAGATTTGCCACCTTTAAAAAGAGCTTGGAAACCTGAAATGATCAGTCATAGGAAGACAAACTAGAAAACAAGCTACCAGAAATAGTGCAAAGATAATGAATAAAGGACAGGGAATTCACAGATCTAACCCTGGGTTTAATACAGATAGTTATGGAAGAGCTTGGAGAAAGAAAGAAATATGAATGGTTACAAGCTTGACTGATGGCTAATGTTACAAGCGAGATTCTGTATTTAGATGGCAAATGAAAACAAATAAAAAATCAAGTAGCCACAAATGAAGTGTTGCTGGAAACACATTGGAAGAATAAAAAACAGTTGCAGACATCACTGACAAAGGCTTTGCCAACGTCACTCAGGTTTTGGAGCAGAATTCCAGTCTTTAGATGAGCAGACATCTGCTCTCAGCAATCACAAATATGGAAAAGAAGAGTGAGTAGGCTTATTAAAGAGAAATAAAATGTTAGAAACCCCCAAACTGCCTATGGAACAAGTTCTTAATGATGAAGAAAGTTAGATGAAAGCCCCAGGTGCACACGGCTGCGGGATGAGAGGCTGGGCTGCTTTTCTTAGCCAAAACACTAGGGTTTATGGGATTATGGAACTTGACACACCAAAGATGGGTTATGGAGCCCTTGTAGGGCGCAAATCTAAGGGAGTGTTGAATTGTGCAGCTACATTAAATGCCGACTTGCAAACTCTGCAAGATCAAAGAAAATGGTACCAGAAATTAAAAGAAGCTAAAATCATCATTACACTGAAAAATGGTATGAAAATACTGGAGACCAAAAGAGCTGCCCTGCAGTCAGAGACTGCTCAGTTTAAGTGGGAGAAGTCCTAGCTCCAGTGGAGATACTGAGCTCTGATCTTCCCCATAGTCCTCTGATCATCAAGGTCAAAGACTGAAGAGGTTCCCATGAAGAAGTTCCTGACAGGGGGACACTCCGAGCTCCCCATCATTCTGGAGAGCCAGGAGGAAGCTCCCTAAGCGTTGTCTCCACTAGGGGTCTTCCCTGCCCCAGCTCTAGTCTCCACTGGCAACAAAACACAAGTGACTACCACCCAGTAGATTCCTTGTTGTCATACAGACATCACCTGGAATCACAAGTAGATCCCCTGTGTGTGGGTACACTTTTCACTGAATCTGCTTTGCGTATACAAGGACAACAACTGGCACTTTTGTCTCTGTCAAATATATATTTTTATTTTGGCTCTTTTTCACTTCCTTAATGGAATTAGTTCCATTAAGGAAAATACAGAATTGTAGAGTAGTAAATTGTAAATCTGATAGATGATAATTTTAGATTAAAAGTAGTAATATTAGATAATAGTATTTTAGAGCTATAGATTATACATGAGTCTTATAAGTTAGCTGATTGCGCTCATCATATTTGTACGTTGTTTCATTAGATTTTTTTTTGTCATTAACTAAAATAACCTTAGAACACGGTATACAAGCTTTGCTATTTAAAATGTCCTGTGTAACATCAACTGAAATACAGTTTTACACAAGTTTCTTAAGTGAAAATGCCTGAAACCCAAAGTTTAATTTTATATAAAAGGAGGTCAATGTTTACCATTGTAAAATTTGATTAATTGAAACAGGCAACATCCTTGTCCCCTGTCTTTGTCCTGTTTTGCCTTAGAGGTCAGCTTTGTTTATTTGTAATGTGCATCCCAACCCATCCTCACTCACTAGAAACGCAGGTTCTGGAAATTCTGCCTCACTGGCCCGTGTTTTCCTGCCCATCATGTATCGTGCTGAGGTCTCCCCGCTAGTGTGTACGTTTTCTTGTTGCTACTATCACTCTTTTTTATATAATTTAATCTTGTTGTTGCTGAGACTACAAGTTTTGACAATTAAGCTTGAGAACTCACCCTAGAAAAAGTGCTACATACTTCATTGCTGACTGTCACTACAGTCGTCTTCAAAGTCCTCCCCTCGGGAAGCTATGCACTGATGCCAGCACCTAGTCCACCCTTCAAAGTACTTTTGGAACTCTGTTTCTGAAATGGCACTCAGAGCTGTCATTGTATTACCCTTGATGTCCTGGATGTCATCAGAATGTCTTCCTTTTAATACTTCCTTGATCTTTAATTAAGAAAAGTCATGGGGGCCAGATCCAGGTGAGTCAGGAGGGCGTTCCAATACAGTTACTTGTTTACTTGCTAAGAACTCCCTCACACACAACCATACAATTAAGTTCACAAATTTTCCCTGTGTTCAGTGGCCATTCCAGAAAGAGTTCCAAAATTGCTCTGAAAGGTGGACTAGGCACTGACATCAGTGCACAGCTTCCCAAGGGGAGTACTTTGAATGTGATAGTCAGCAATGAGGTATGTAGCACTTAGAGCAATTAAGTTCTCTCACTTAATTGTCAGATCGCATTTATACAACAAAACACACAAATTCAATGTCTACGTGTGGCATTCAGTGACATCGATTACATTTTTCAAATTGTGCAACTGTTCTCACTCTCCTTTTACAAATTGTTCCTCCCACACTAACAAGTTCACAGTTTCAAGTTGCTGTTGTCAATTTGATCCCAAGTAAATAGTTCTTAAAAGAGCACAATGCTTAAGGCAGACATTCTTTGCTGGCTGAGCTAAGCTATTGTCTGGTTTTAAAAAGACTTCAGGGAATATTTTTGACTTGAGGTTGAAATATTATCTCAGTTTTGGGGACTCATCTAACCACTATTGCTGCAGAGTCTCTGAGTTTGTCTTTCTTAGCAAGGACTCTGGAGCCCGTACGTCAGTCACATGTAATCTATTCCAAAGACCACAGATTTTTGGCCCGTGCTTATGCCTCCTGACTGCAGAGAGCCTGACTCTTGTTTATTCCTGTATCCCCAACAAGTCAGGCTGAGGGAGTGGCATGGGATCACCATTCTGCTGGACTAGCAGATGGGGCCACCCAAAGCCAAGGGAACAGAATTGCTGCCCAAGTGGGCCTGGAAGTGCCAAGGGCCTCCACCCAGAGTCCAGACAGAGTGGCCAACAGCCAGGGTCTAGAGGGGAGGGCCCCTGCCTAAATGGTCTCAGGGAACAGAGGATTGTTGTCAAAACTTGAGAGCTCATGTAAATTGTTCTGCTGGGTTTTTTACTTGCTTGATGCCCGCTATTGCTTCTTTAACTCCAATTTCTCCCATTTGCAATGGAAATATCTACCTTGTACATGTTCCACCGTTGTTCTTTGGAAGCAGATAACTTGTGCTCTAGACTTCATAGGTTTGTAGATGAAGAGAAGTTTTGCCCTAGGATATAATTCAAACTGGAGTTGATTTAAGACTTCTGGAATGATATCAGAGATGGAAATGTTTTACAGGTGCAGAGTGGGTAAAGAACCCAAACCTTTTGCTGTAGAGTTGCTTCCAACTCATAGCGACCCTGTAAGACAGAGTAGAACTGCCCCATAGAGTTTCCAAGGAGCACCTGGTAAATTCGAACTGCTGACCTTTTGGTTAATAGTCACAGCCTTAGTCACTATATCACCAGGTAAAAATGTCATTTAGTATTTTACAGTGACAGTAGCAACACCACAAAACAGACCAAACCCAGTGCTGTTGAGTTGATTCCGACTCACAGCAACCCTACAGGACAGGGTAGAACTGCCCCATAGAGTTTCCAAAGAGCGCCTGGTAGATTTGAATTGCCAACCTTTTGGTCAGCTGACGTAGCACTTAACCACTATGCCACCAGGGTTTCCAGAGAACTGACAGTCGGAGGCATTTTAAACTGCCTTCGTGACCAAGAAAACCCAACTATGTCACTGCTGTCAAACCACCCTCAATTCGCAGCAACCCTGAAGGAGAGAGCAGGACTGCCCCACAAAGTTTTCAACGCTGTGATCATTATGGAAGCAGGTTGCCACATCTTTCTCTCGCAGAGCAGCTGGTGGATTCAAACCACTGACCTTTCAGTTAGCTATCAAGTGCTTTACCCTCTCCTCTACACCACCACAACTCCTTCTTCAGGACCAGTTCCAAGAAAAGACCAGCTCTTGGAGGGGAGAGGTTTGGTTTTTATGGGGTAGGTAGTTGTTTTCGGGGGGGGGTGGAGTTCAGTGGTCAAATTCTTTGTTTTTCTCTGCCATAATTTTTTTTTAATTATTATTTTTTATTATGACTGAGTGAAAATGTACATTCCCATATAAATTTACATGCCCACCTCTATGCAGCTTCCACTGCTCTCCCTGCCAGGTGACAGCACACTATTCCTCTCTGCTCCATACATGTCTCATCCTCCCAACAGTCTCCTTTTCACTCCTCTCCACCCTCTCTTTCCTCCAGCCAGAGGTCAGCAGGATGATATCTTATAGACATAGAACCATAAAGTGCATCCAACACATGGACACTCTGTGTCGCCAAGTCCAATCCATTCATGTCCGAAGAGTGGAACTTTGTTAAGATTTATGGGCAAGGGTAGCATCAGAGCCAGGGGCCATGCTCCCAGGGCAACCCCGAAGCTGCTGGACCATCAATTGTGATCTTTTAGTGGAGGTCTCAGGGTGCACCCCTTTTTATTCTTCTGTTGCCAGTGAGACTTAACTTAGTGAGCTCCATTGCAGCTATCACTGGTGGTTGGCCGGTCACCATCCAGTTCTTCCGGTCCCAAGTCTATGTAGGCATCCACTCATGTGGATCTCTCTATCTTCTGGGTTGTCTTTACCCCATGTCATTTTGGTCGTCGGTGAACATCCGTTCCTGCTGAGTTAGAACCATTTGCTGTGCCCTTGGATGGCAGCTTGGCAGCTTTTAAGACCCCCAGATGCCACTGAGCAATGTGGGGTGCAGAGAGCCCTCTTAGCAAAACGCTAGTTGTGCCAATTGGCCTCGATTTCGCCTAAGAGCAAGGTCTCCTGCCCCCTGCCCGAGCTACTCTGTCCTTGAAATATTGGGTTAAGATGGAAGGAGTATTCAAGTTAAGCTGAAGTCCACTTAATATTGTTCTTGTTTCTAATGTGTGCTGTCACCGATTTCATCCAACCAAATTTCTACCAACTGTCTAATCTAAACCCTACTCCCCACCCTTCCTCCTCCCCTCCCTTGCAGCCGTCAGTCTTTTCTTCTATACATAAGTCTGTTTTTGAGATCTTATCATAGGGGTCTCATACAATATTTGTCCTTTTGTCACTGACTACTTTGACTCAATGTCTTCCAATTGAAACAGTGATCAAACTCTTGCCCTTCACACAGGAATTGCAGGATCCACTGGGGTTCCAGGCACCTCCTTGTAGCCAGCACCCCTCTGTCAGTGCAGGCTTGTGTGTGGCTATGAAACAAACAGGTTTCAGCGAGTTTCCAGACAAAGAGGGACTAGGAAAAAAGGCCTGGCACTGTACTTCCAAAATTCAGCTAAGAACCCTGACAGATCAGAAGTCCGATCCCATTGTACATGGCGTCACCATGAGCCAGAGGCCAGCTCAGTGACAGCTAACAGTCACAGCGATTTGGGCAAGGTTTTGTATTTTGAGAAGAAAATAAATTTTCAAGAATTGACTGGAGGATGACATTACAGAGAAAGGGCCATATAGACTGTATCACATTTCCAGGATTCCAGTAGTAACAGAAGTGTATCTGTTCTCTGTGAATAAAGCACTTTCTGGACAGGAGCTTGCAGCGACAGAATATTTTGCGGCCAAGAGCTGGGTTTGAGGACTTGGGGTTGCTGCTGGGTAATACAGCAAGTCTGAAAATAGACTCACAATAAAAATGCCACTTCGACACCAGAAGGGTGTAAATAAGCTGCCATCAACACAGCTCCCGGGGCGTGAGCAAGGCACACACATATGCACGTGCACACACACACACACACACGTGCAGAAATGCACAGATGTGCACAGCCAGTCACCCACTGTCAGCACCACAGACATGTGTACACACCTAGGAGCTGAAATGCAGAGACTGCTCTGGGGACCTCAAGTACATTCCTCCTCCAGACTGTTTCCTGGAGTGCATGCCGGGGGCAGGGTCCTAGAGGCCTCTCCCTCGCTGGCCCTCCTCGCCATTCTCTTTCCTCACTGCTGGCCTTCACATGCTGTTTTCTTCACGCCTGGGGAACATCACACACTTTAATGGCTCTGTGGTCTGGGGATTTTTCCCTGCTCTCTCCTTATCCTCCTGGTTGCAGGTGCCAAGGGACCGAAACCAAAGGAGAACACCCTGGGGAACACCAGGGCCAAGACTGGGGGCAGAGAGAGGACAATTCTTTCTTTTTGGAAAGCATGTCATATGGAAAGTCCTGGCGATCACATGTGTCAGCTCCTAATGGTCCCTTAAACTGTGAAAGAGGTCACCTAAACATAGGAGGCTGCACTGCTCAGTGGTTAAGCACAAGGGATTGGGAGTGACCGACTGGGGTCTGAGTCTGGCCTCTGCTCCTTCCTAGCTGTGTCCCCTTAAGCAGATCACTCCCTGTTTCCACACCTGCTTCCTTATCTGTAAAGTAGAATCCACGCCCCAGAGGTGAGCTGAAGATTCAGCATAAAGTGCTTGCTGGGTACTGGACCTGGCACACAGTAAGGGCTTAGTAAGTTTTACCAGTAAAACCAGATGCTGTTGAGTCAACTGTGACTCATGGCAACCCCCCATTGTGTCAGTGCAGAACTGTGCTCCCTCCCTGGGGTGTTCGGTGGCTAGTTTTCCAGAAGTAGATCACAGGTCTCTCTCCCAAGGCACCTCTGGGGAAACTCCAATCTCCAGTCCTGTGGTTAGCAGCCAAGGGTGGAGGAGGGCGAGGTTTCCTCTCACATACATTGGACATGTTATCAGGACAGATTAATCCCTGGGGAAGGCAGTCATGTTTGGTAAGGCAGCGTCAGTGAAGAAGACCGCCAGTGAGGTGGACTGACATGGTGGCTGCAAAATGGGCTCAAAGTAGTGAGTGTGGCAATGTTTTGTTTTGTTGTACACAGTGTCAGTATGAGTCAGATGGCACCTAATGACACATAGTATTTGAAGATACAGTCTTCTTATAGGCTGTAGCCAGACTATCAATGCCAAAAGTTATTGATAGATGTTGCTGAGTCTTTCCTAATACCCAGTAACCCGATAATCCAACTCGCACGCTGCAGAACAGAGTAGAAGTGCATCATCAGCTCTCCAAGGAGCACCTGGTGGCTTCGAACTGCCAGCCTTTTAATTAGCAGCCATAGCACATAACCACCACGCTACCAACCAGGGTTTCTAACAGTAACCGTGTATATGACAGAAGAAACATGGCAGAGACCTGCATCATCCTCACAGTCATTGTCATGTTCAAGTCCATTGTCGCAGCCACTGTGTCAGCCCATCTTGTTGAGGGTCATCCTGTTTTTTGCTGACCCTCTACCAAGCATCATGTCTGAAGTATCATGTGGAGTTGAGGGGTAAGGAGCTAAGAAAACCCGTTAGGTACAATGTTCTCGAAGAAACTTTCCCTTAAGCAGGTTAATCTTTAGCATCTGTTCTCAGAATGAAACCCACAACTAGCCTTTAAACAAGTCATAGAAGGTTCCTGTTTCCAGACACCCACCCTCAACTATCTTGCCTCACCAGACACCAATCAGAATGTTACCCGGGTGGTTCCTGGATTAACAATTTAAATATTGCATAGACGACCTCAACTCTTTGGAGCATTTGATTTCATCTTGTGAGATCTAAGATGTCCTCAGTTTAAGCTGTATCTTGCCTTCAGTACACCTCTTTGCTCATACTTTAACAGATGTGATGGTTAAGACTGTGTGTCCACTTGGTCAGGCCGTGATTTTCTGTGTTTTGGCAGTTGCATAACATTGTGATCACCCCCATGATGGAATCTGAGTGGTACCCGTGGGGGTGGAGCTTGTGTTGGCTCACTGCTCTGTCAGCCTTCATCTCCCCGCCTTCTTCTGCCTACTTCCTGCCTGCTCACCTCCTCTAGGTGTGGATCCAGCAGCTGCCTTTCTCTTCTGCTATCCATTTCTTGGGGGGCTTGAGCTAGCAGCTTCCCTGTCTATCTTGGGCTTCCTCAGTCTTCACAGCCTGTGAGTAAGAGTCCTGCTGCCCGACCTGCTGACCTTGGCTTGGCCAGCCCTGACAGTTATGTGCATCAGGAGTAATTTTCTGTCTTGCCTGCCATCTTAGAATTCATTGACCTGCACAGCCTGCAATCAGGAACCCTGCTCACTGGCCTGCTGATCTTCTGTGACTATGTGAGACTTGTATCCTGATTCAGGGCTTGGAATTTTTCAGCCTCTACAATTACGTGAGCTATTTCCTTGATCTAAGTCTCTGTTTATAGTTATATACAGAATAGAACTGCTTTATAGGCTTGTATCCTAGGCTGTAATCTTGCTGGGAGCAGATGTCCACATCTTTTCTTTCAGAGCTGCTGTTGGGTTTCAACCACCAAGTTTTGGTTAGAAGCTGAGCACTCAGCCATGGTGCTACCAGAGGTCATTTCCACCTACAAGACACACCCTTTCCACTCATTAAACTGTTACTTGGTTTATGTTATTATTCAGAACAACTCAGCAGACCTTTTGGGTTTAAGGTTTAAAGATTATCGCATGGCAATTACATCCAGAGTTCACCCAACCTGTGTGGCTCTGGAAGTCTGGAGTCCATGAGAATTGATATTCTGAATTTCCCCCATTTGATCAGGATTCATCTATCTACGGAATCTTCAGTCAAAATGTTTAGTAATGGTAGCTGGGCACCATCCAGTTCTTCCGGTCTCACGGCAAAAGAGGCAGTTTTTCATGGAGGCAACTACCAACACACTCCGTATCTTCTTTCTGTACCTTAACTCTCCTGCTTCCTCTGTTGTTCCGTGTGAATAGAGATTAGCTGTTGCATCTTGTATGGTGCCTGCAAGCTTTTAAGACCACTGGCACTACAAAAGCCTTTAGGAGGTAGAACAGAAGCACTCAGGGTATTAATAGGCTAATTAGGATCACATGGAGCTGTGATCCTAATCCTTCAAATCAAGGAACCAAATCCCGTAAGGTTTTGGTTGCACATAAGCAGCTTCGACAGCTACTTTTTGTGGTTTTAAATCTACCTCCCGAACTTCTGCCAACTTTTTACAGGTATATGACTGACAGCAATTACAATAGTTGGCTGTGCAACCCTACCCTCAAGCAATGTGATACTTCCATTACCATTTAACCCTTCCTTTTCCTTTTTCTCCCTTTCACCCTTGGTAACCACTAATAAGATTTTGGTCTCTATACATTTGCCTTTTCTTGTGTTTTTACAGTGAAGTCATACAGCTATTTGACCTTTGTGATTGACTTATTTCTCAGTGTAATGTCTTTCAGCTCCTTCCATACTGTAGCATGTGTCAACTCTTTGTTCCTCCTACTGGCTGAGTAGTATTTCCTTGTACATATGCACCACATTTTGTTTATCCCTTTATGTGTTGATGGGCATTTGGGTTGTTGGCACCTTCTGGCTTGTGAGTAATGCAGTGGGGAACACTGATGTACAAGTCTCTGCTTCCAAGTCATTTGGGTACAGACCTAGGAGAGAATTGGCTGAATCATATGGTAGCTCTCTGTATTTTTAGTTTTTTGAGGACCACTACACTGTTTTCCACAGTGGTGTGCCACTTTGCATTCCCACCAGCAATGGGTAAATGTTCCAATTTTCCCACATACTTCCCAGTATTTGTGATTTTCAGTTATTTTTATCTTGGGAATGAAATGGTATTGCATTGTGGTTTTGAAATACCATCTCTCTGATGGCTAATGATGCTGAGTGTCTTTTTCACGTGTTTTGTGGCCACCTGAATGGTATTTTTATTTCTATAAAGAAGGCTGGCATAATTTTTCTTAATTTTTTTTCCCCATCCCATGCTTCCCCTCCCTGGTAGTCATCAAAGATTGTTTCTATGTGCAAACCTTCTTACTAGTTTTCATAGTAGCGGTCTCACACCACGTGTCTTTGTTTCTATGGAGTGTCTTTTGTAAACAGCACAATGATGAACCCCGTGTTTGTTTTTTTTAAATCCATTCTGGCACTCTTGTCTCTTTATAGGTGCATTTAGGCCGTTTACATTCATTGTAATTGTCAATGCCAAGCCAAGCCAAGCCAAGCCAAGGTCAACAGGTGTGTTTATTGTTGTCATTTTGTAGTGTTTTTAATGTGTGTGTGATGCTGATATTTTCTTTATTCCCCTTAACTCTCTTGTGCTGGATTTCTTTGGCTGTGGATTTTTCATAGACTTTATTTTTATTGACACTGTTTTTCTTCTTTATTAACTTTCTCTGTGGTTACCTTGAAATTTACCCTTGCCTTCCTCGGTTTGAAAGTCTATTATTGCTTGGCTTTATCTCCATTAGAAAGTTCTCCATCTCATCGTTTATTCCCTTTGCTGTTGCTGATGTTTATAGATTAACCCCTCTGCTTTCCTGTTGTAATTCTTTTGGTTTTAAATAGTCCTTGAGTGTTCATTTCCTACATTGGTATCTGGCTGGTACAATCCTGCATCTTAGATTCAGGCTGTGGTGAGATGTTTGTCGTCAAAGGACTTAATAATTCTTTTTCAGTTTGGTTTTTACATCTTCCCATAATTTCTGCTTATGTAGAAATGTCCTAATTTCACCATATTTGAACAGGAGTTTTGCAGTATATATTACTCTTGGTAGGTAGTATTCTTCTTTCAAGGTTATATACATATCTGAACCCATTGCCTTCTTGCCTGCATGGTTTCTGGTGAATAATCTGAGCTTAGTCTTGTTTCCCCTCGACTTTTTTTTCTCCAGCTGCTCTCAGAATCTTCTCTGTCCTTGGTTTTAATGAGTGTACTTATGATATGCCTTGGAGATTTTCTCCTAGGGTCTACCCTATACTGGATTTGTTGAGCTTCTCAGATGGTCAGCTTGTCCTCTTTCGTTTTAGCAGTCTTCTGTCAACAATTCTTCAATAATTGCTTTCCTTCCCTCTTCTGGAACTCCACTCACAAATCTTTGCTTTTGATTGTATCACACATAGTCCTCATGTATCCTTGGATGCATCTTCAATTTTGCTATTTCTGTGCTCCATCATTTCAAACCTACTCCTCAGCTCATTTATGACACTGTCTACTTCTTAAATCTTTCTTTTGGATTTCTGTTTTGTATCATTTATAGTTGTGTGCTTTGTTCCTGTATTATTTTCATTTTTCTGCCTTTTCCATGAGTTTGTTTCCTACTCATTTTTATCTATTTTTCACTTCAACTCTTAGCTCTGAGCATGAGATTCGAATTCCCTATTGACAGCGGGTTTTGGTATCAGGTTATTTGTAGTCTTTTCTTCTAACGGAAAGTTGTCTGGTGTTTTATTTTGGACGCCTTTTGGAACCTTCTTGATCTTTATTTTTTATTTATGTTGGCTGCTGTCTGTGGGTCATTCAGTATTTACTATATTGATAGTAGATCTGTCTTGTGTTTTTATTTGGTTTGTTAGAGCAGGCAGGTTGTGTGTTGTTGTTTATCTGTTGTCACAATCTTTTCCACTTTCATGAGCAATGGGCTGGTAGTTCCGATTTCTTAGTTGCTGTTTAGTAGGAACTGACTCAGTGGCAGAGTTTGGCGGGGTCTGTTGTTGTTCTTGTCCTACAGCCAGGGCCAGTGGCTGATCTGCAGCCTGCTGGGAGCTCCCAAAGGTGCTTTCTTGTAGTCCCTGTCTGCCAACCTCCTCTGTGGGTGTGGCTAATGCAAGCAGCATGGATGCTGCACTTCCAGCCTGCCAAGCCACTGCAGCTTCAGCCAGGCTTGATGAACCCCTGAAACCACTGCCCTGAGATCATCTCTAAATCTTACACCAAAAATATCCCCTGAAGTCATCTTAAGATGGAAAAGTTTAGCCTAACTAGGAAAACACCTGCCACGAACCTCTTGTTAAGATCTACTGAGGATCAAGGAAATGCTGGTAGCGTAGTGGTCGTCAGTTCAGATCCACCAGGTGTTCCCTGGAAACCTTGTGGGGCAGTTCTGCTCTGTCCTATAAAGTCATTGTAGCTTGGAATTGACACATGAGCAGTTGTTTTTGTGTGGGGTGTGGGGTGTATGTGGGATCAAATTGACAACACAACTGGAGGATTAGAGAGAAAACTTAGAAGGCAGTCAGTTTATGTTACCAGGGGAAAACCAACTCAGGAGAGAACAGCTGTACAATTTCAATGTAATAAACAGCACTGAAGCGCACACGCAGAACTATTAAACTGGTGTTATGTTCTCCTGTTTGTCTTTAAAACACTAATATTCAGTGTGGGAAAGCTTACAGCAGTGTTTCTAATGACGATATGAGTTGGTTCCTTTCTTACTACCATTTTTTTCTTAATTTACATAAGAATGCCTTTGCAAAATACAATAAAGTGTAATTTTATCAAGTGAAATAAAATACACAACACAAACTACAAAACCCTGTTTAAAAATGTTTAAAGCACAAAAGCAAAATTCTTCTGTCCAACTGTGGTCAAGTTTCTACAGTGTTCCTTATGTCCGACTTAGGGCCTCACAAATGGGTACCAGCTTCAGAGCTGGCACTGGGACTGCAAACAACATTGGTAGCAGCACTGCTTGCAAAAGATCTGATCTGTCAAACAAATGTCAAGAGAGAATCTACACATTAAAAATAAATCTAAGAAAGCATCAGTCATTTGTAACATGGATCTTACTTAGATCCTGATTTTAAAAAAATGTAAAACAAAGCAAAACTCATTTATGACAGTTGAAACTTTGAATTGGATTTTATAAAAAAAAGTCTTTTCGGTTCAAGTTTACACAACATATTAGGTTTCCACTTGGCAGTTTATACAAATTGTTCACACTTTCTACAATGTGTTTTGTGTTCTGACTGTTCTATTGCCTGTAATCTAGTTTTCCTGCCCCATATATTCATCTTTGTTTCAGAGCTAAATGTTGACCTTTTCTTCTCATACAGATTTTTTGTTAAAGGAGCCTTGTACCCACGGGCAGTAACCTCTACATTCCAATGTGTTATATAGTTAAAAAGTGACCTTGATATAGTTTCAGTTCAAGTTCCAAAGAGTATCTCAGGACTCAGGGAGTCCTCTAGTTTCCACTGTTCCAGTAAGTCTGGACTCTTGAAGAGTTTGAGTTGTTCTCCATTTTCACCTTATACCATATCACAGTTCATCTATTGTGAAACGGAAACAGCCAGGAGCTGTAGCCAGGTACTAAGTCCCTAGTCTCAGCTTAGATGAGACTGCAGCACACAGGCTAGTTTCTTCTCTGAGACTTTGGTTTTCTTCTGTCTTTTGCTTCTTTATGAGCAGAAACAACTAAGTGTGCCTTAGATCACAGCTCCCAAGTTTTTAAGACCCAGATTCTACACAACTCATTTCCATGTAGAAAATGAACTTAGTGAACTATATTATGCCAATGGACTGAGTTGTCCCTTAAGCCTCTAGTTCAAAGCCTCCAAACCTCAGAATAACTCTCACAAGGTATATAATTATGTCTTGCATACATATACACATGTATACTCCTGCACTTACCCATCCACATACGTGCCCATACAACTACTTATGTACCCATAGTCATTTTTTGATCACTTGGAATCCTGTCAAATTACTTACGTCATATCCTTAATTTGAACTGGATTTAACTTAAGCAGTATTTTTAATCATATTGACTAGGTTAAAAGGAATTCTTTTAGAAATACATAAACATTTCTGGGTAGAATGGTTTGTCTCAGGTTTACACAGCATTACATATTGAGATTTGCATGTGAAAATGCATTTATGCATTTCTCCCTACAGACACACGCACACACGTACACAGGACTAGCCTTGAGGTACTAACTGCTGAAACTAGGTTAACTACTCTACGAAACTTAATGATCCCATTATATTTATCAAAGATACGGAGTTTTCCACAAACATTAGAACAAAACTAAAAACTCTTTTAAAGTAAAAATTACAGTCTCCATGAGGCACAATGTCACAGCACTGTGCATCGTAAAAGCTAACTAGAGTTAAAACCTTTTCAGTAGAGTATCGTGCTCACAGAAGTACATCTTTCTCAGTGTGGTTGATGACAAAATACAACTTTTAAAGAGGTCGTGTCAAATGTAGCACTGTCTTGTTCTGGTGTCTGGGTGATGGAATGACAGAAACATTAAATGTCTGCTACAATCCAAATGATCTCTCTCAACTGACAAGCAAAAGCTGCTGTGTGCTGACATTCATATGTGGGGACAAGAACAGTTCCAGGGTTTTCTGAAAAAACAATTCTGAAATTGTATGTGAAAAGCATGTTTATTTTTAGTAAATCTGACAAAATTGTATTTGGAGCCCTATGATAAAAACTGTCAGCCTTAAATGCACACACCAACAGAGAGGAGCGTTAACTTGCTACGTATAATCAACTGTCAATATCTGTCACCGGGATGAAACAAAACTCACTCCTACAACTTCTATGCATCGGTAGGTTCCTTTTATTCTCATTTAGAACTTTAGTTTTGAAAGAGAAACTATCTCTTCCCCAAATAATTTGAAAGAAACGAGTTTTATTTCTAAGTTCTTAAAATACAAACTGTAAGGTTGATCTAGGCAAAAAATTAAGCTGTCATTTCTCAAGGTGTAAAGGCTTCTGCAACAGGCCAGGCTCTCAGCCCTCTTGCTGGGGCCCTGGCGGCAGGGTGGTGCAGTGGTTAAGAGATGGGCTGCTAACCAAAAGGTCAGCAGTTCACATCCACCAGCCAGCCTTCTTGGAACACAATGGGGCTACTCTGTCCTATCAGGTCACTATGAGTCAGAAACAACCCAACAGCAATGGGTTTGGATTTTTGCTTGTTTGTTACCCTTCTGAATAGCTTCACCCACCCCAGGCCTACCCCACTCTCCTGGACTGCAGCAAGATCCTGCTGTTCTGCTCACAGTATTTGCAGTTTGACTGTAGAGCAAGAAAAACTGCTGCTGCCATCTGCTCTGCACCCCACCCCCTGCTTCCTGCCAGTACAAGGTCATCCTGTGCTGTGATGGGAGGGTTCCGCTTCCCTGTGGTCACCTTCCTTCTCTAATTCATTAGTGTGTTCTAATCCGGAGAGAACTGAGGAATCAGACACTAAAAATTGAAAGTCTGAAACATGGCCTAAGTTAAAACTTCCCAGTACAGGGCTGTGTCTAACACCTACTATCAAACTATTCAATCATTTTTGGTACCTTTACAGCTGCTTACAAATACATTCAATAATTCAAACTGCTTAAAAATACAACTCTAGGCTGCTTTATAGTTTCAAGTTAAAAATTACTTGCTACTTAAGTGTTCTTGGCAGAAACAGCACGTGACACCAAAAGAGGAAAAAAAATCTTTCCAACACATTAAAAAGCCAAGCAAAGTTTTACTCAAACCTAACTGGCCAAATATGATGTAATCTAGTTGTACCCAGAAAAAATGGTAAGTATACAAAACATTTGACATGTATAGTTGAAACTCAGTGGAACACTGTCATGCTATGAATCTCAGAAACACATGAAGAATACCCAACAGAAGCAGCCACAGGGGTTGTAGAGAATCTTGTCTACAATCACAGGCAAGCAGGTCTTTAATAAATCAGCCACAAACACAAGACGGTATTTTAAATATACAGTAGGAACATTTATTTTAACACTCTAAAAGATATTTATCCATGCCTGATGATTTGATATAAAAATCAAACCCATCATACTTTCCCCATCAGTCTTTCTACATCAAGGGCAATCAGAAATTTGTACAACATGAATATTTGCTCCTGAAACAAAAGTTACAAATTAAGTGATAACAAAATACACAAATCAACTGGACCCTAAATGAATTTCTAATGAAATTTTTTCCTTTCTCCCCAATCACCTAGAGCTTCTTTCTTCAGCTTCATTCTGCTCCTTTTCCTTTCTTTGCTTCGCCATGAACTTCTGTAAAAAGCAATTTGTGGTACAAAATACTCAGAGGTTGTTCTGTGTGTGAACATTTAATATACTGCATTGTAGCTACAATTTAAAAGAGCCGAATTCTACAAATGAAAGCTAGGAAACACTGTGCCCTGTATTACCACTGCTTCCTTTCACTCATCAGTCATCTAGTGTTTATGATACACCAGCATTAGGCCTGGTGTGGAGATTCAGAGGTCAACAGATAAAACGTCCTTTACCTGGGAGAAGTTTACACACTAGTGTGTAAACAGAAACAGTAAAGGAGTAATTAAACTGCACGGTAACTGAACGAGGCTGACCCTTTTGGGAGCCTGGGTGTCAGAGTGTGCTACTTTAATTCAGCCTTTCCAAGGCACAGGCTTTTCTGGGAGCTGGTACTTGAGTTGAGATAAAGGATGCAGAAGAATCGGCACACGTACACAGGACTGGGAGGTGGCCAATGAGCAGCAGTATGAATGCAGAGAGGAAGCAAGAGGACTTGCATGTGTGAAAAATAGAGCTGAGAGAGCCAGAAAAGCTAAGACACATAGAACACAACGAGTACTAGGCAGTAAGGTCAGAGAATGGGAATCACTCTGCAGGGTCTTACAGATAAATTGTGACACGTCTAGCTATTACTCTACATGCAACAGGAGGCCACGGGATGACTGTTAATGGACAAATGACACAATCAGCTAAGCTGACAGCACAGGCAGCGTTAAGTTTAAGGACGTCTGCCTAGAATACAACAGAGCTGGGTTCAAACCCAACACCAACAATTCCATTCTGACTCCTAGCAACTCTATAGGACATAGTGGAACTGGCCTGTAGGGGTTCCAAGGAGCGCACGGTGGATTCAAACTGCCAACATTTTAGTTAACAGTGGGTTAAATAAGCTCACAACATGGAAGGCATGCTCAAAAAAAAAAAAAAAAAAACCCTCTCAAAGATTTGGGAAGAATCAGAACCAATGATTCACTGGGACCAGTTATGATTCTATACAGTAGCATTTCCCAAAGAAAGGTGTCACTAAAAAAAATAAAAAAAAAACCTAAGTCCATCAACTTAGAAAAAATGGGTTAAAGGTAAGTAGGATTCTTTCTGTTGAGCTATTTCAGATACTTTAATATGCTAACTGTGTACACTACTTGAAGAAGCAGCACAATACACAGCTTCCCACGAACACATTGCCACATGGGACTCATGAGCTGGAAAATCTTCAAATCTAGCAAACGCTGTCAGTCAAGGAAAAGAAAGGATAACTCAAGTGACTGACAAAGCATAGCAAGGGTTTTGGACTTAAGAAAAACCAAACTTGCATAAATATTCAAAGTTCTCCCTGGGGTGAAAAATGTACATTTTAGGTAGACACTCCAGTAGTTCAATGTAAGACAGTAACAGCACCAGAGAACTTCAAATGGAGTAAAGAATAAAAAACCATTTACCTCTGTATTTTGCTTATGACGTGTGCTCTTGCAGTGATTTATCATTGCTTTTTCACCTGAGTAGAAGAGGGAACAAATTGGACAGAAGAATCCAGCCTTGGGTACAAGAAAATCTAAATCTAGAGGCCAGAAAAGTAGGGAAGAAAAAGGAGGAAAATTAACAATTTACAGCTATGCTAATCAATTTACCTCAACATAAACATGAGCAACATAGTGAGCATGCTACATATTTACACAGAAGCACAGCATATACCACTAGTATTTAAGGATGAAGAGCAATTACACCTTTAATCACAAATCACAGGTCTTTCATCTTTCAAAATCAATTCTGGAGAGCCCCAGAACCTCCAGGGAATGCCAGAATGCCACTGCACTCATATACTACAAGTCAAACAGGTGCCTGTGGAATAGTCAGTCCTCCGGTAACAAAGCACTGCTCAGCTGCCCCTCAAGGAACACCACCTCACTGGATAGAACCTGATACTGAGCCTCTAACCTCTTAGGAACACACTGTCACAACAAAACAGGGTCAAGAGACAGAGCGACGAACAACTGCCTGCCTGAGCAAGAGGCTGGCTACGCCAACAAGGCCCACCCCCTGTTAGTCTCAGCAGGTCAGGAACACAGCAGGCTGGCTAAGCTTTTCGGCCCTTTCTGCTTTACTGGAGTTTTTGCTTAGGGAGAACTTTTTACCAATTTCTCACCACAGCAGCAAAGAAAGAAATGGGATAAAAGAGGATATCAGACTTCAAAATAGTCTTGTCAGGTAAAACAGAGACCAGTTAAGTTGCTCTGTAGAAACGTCACTGGGTAAAACTGGCTAATTTCCAATGCCAAATAAAAAATCCATCTAAGCAAGGTTACCAGGGCACTCACTCAAATACTTATTTATGGTGTTGAATTTCTACTTTATACGGATAAAGAAAAAATGTCATTTACACTTTACCTGCAGATACATCAGCTTCCATTGAATTGCTTAAAGAAGAGTCCTCAATCTTCTGGCGTTTCTGTTCTGGTTCAGAGTCACTTAATCCAGATTCTTCATCAGCTAAAGTCATTGAGTTTTTCAAGGAAAAGAAAAAACATTATTGAAAAGAGACTTACAGACTTTATGAAGCTCATGTTGGATGACCCTCCCTGCCTTCAAGGACAACCTTAAAGCTCATCTCTCTAAAGAAAACCACCTTGGTAAATCCAATCTGCCCACTCTGCTCATAGCATTCTCCAAGATGTTTTGATGTAAGGAACAGATGGTAAATCTGCTCTGCTTTAATAATACTTACAGGTACAAGGCTCAAGTTAACAGCAATCTTATACATTACCTCAAAGAATTTAAAGGATAATGGAGTAAGTTTCACTTTTCATAGTTACTAGTAAGAGTTAAACTAGTCATTACTACGATTTATTGCAAGGTGTTTGGGTAGAGGGGGAAGAGTAGGAGTTAAGTCAGCAAAAGACATGAACCAAGAGTAATTCTGATGCCCTGCATTAAGGCCCTTGTAACGCACAAAAATACATTTTCTGGTTACCTCCCGAAACTGAGATACCATACTGACATACACCCATAATGACATATACTAGTATGATTTGCCATTCCATCAACCCTCAAAGCACACAGCAGCACAGCCCCACAGGGTTTTCAGGGCTGTGACTTTTAACGAAGCAGGTCATCCCTCATCAGGCACACCTTTGGGTAAATTTAAACCACCCACCTTTGTGGACAGTAGCTGAGAATGTAACTCGCTGCACCACCCATGGGCTCCTTTCCTGTGGCAGGGTTAGACAATCCCTTTCACATTGTTCAGTTACCTTTTGTATGACACGTGACTGGCAGGCCACAGCATTACTATTCTTATCTCTTCACAGACAAAGAAAGTAAAACCAAGAGAGGAAACGAACAGATCTGCCCAAGGTCACACAGCTAGTGAGTGGGAGACCAAAACCCAGGACTTGTGATTTTAAGTTTAGTGCTCCCCCCATTTCCTAAGCTACTGTTTTTTTTTTTTTTGTAGTCATAGCAGGTTTATTTTTTGCGGGTTTAATGACTGCATTTTTTTCTTTTATTTTTTTTATTGTGAATTAATAACAATTTTACAGACTATGTCAGGTTACCATATAACACCGGAACTTTCACCTCTATTCTAACTTAGCTGCCCCACGTTCCCGTTCTCCCATGACATGGCGTGCTTCCCTTTTGTTCAGAACTTCCCAGGACTTTCTGATCAAGGTCTGACCCTCCTCACCCAATCAACTCAGCTCCAGCCAAGTGTCCATCAGACAACCCTGCGTACGTTTTGGAAGGTCTGTTCACCGCCAGGGTCACTCTGTGTTTTGAATGCTCCAGTCAGTCTCTGCTGGAGGAGCCTACGCTACTCTTTACAAATTCTGAAAGGACAGCTAGGACTGCGCAGTCACCACCTACTCTTCTTCTGCTCCTCACAGCCCAGCCCACTCATCATCAACTCTTGAACATCTATCAAAGTGCCCTCTTCCTTCTCCTGACATGGCAGTCCCCTCACCTCCAGTCTCGTGCTACTCCGCACCAAAGTGATCTTCTCAAACACATCTGCTCTGCAACTCCAAAGGCTATTTATCAATTTAAGTAAAATAAAACAAATTAATTCAAATTCTAAATTGTGTGGAAAACTGGCTCTTCCTTGAGCCACTTTTTTGTCGCCCTTTAATAAAAACAAAATTGTTACCTATGCAGTAAACAAGAATCCCCGTTTCTCTATGAGACAAGATAGCTCCAGGCCAGCTGGTAGCTAAGCTGCCTTATGACCAGAAATCCCGGTAAGTTCATGAAATCATGCAAGGAGCTATTAGTTAAAAGCACTAAATCACTACCTAGCTTGTACTGAGGAGTGGTTATACAGAACTTGGCTAAGGAAGAGAGTTTCACGAGAATGGGAAAGATTTAACAAATAAGAGGGATCTCAGTGGTAAGGTATTATTTCCTTAATGGGAAAGACTTGACCATATTTCATGTGAAAGGAGCTCACATGGATAAAACACAGGTTGGCGGACAGGAAAGAATATACGCTCTGGTAGGCAGAAACTGAAACAAGGGCCAGCCAGTCAGGATGGGCTAGGCGATGCAGAAAGGGTTGTGAAAGCTTGTATTACTATACCTGGCTAGGAAATGGGAGAGAGCAAAGATTTACAACAGATCGTGGTGCAAACCTTGCGGAGGGCCCAACTGAGATGGGCTTCGATTAAACCTTAGACTGAATCATGGCTGGCAGCTGTTCTTTAGAGAAAAGAGAGTAAAAACCAAAAGGAAAGAAGAATGTTGCAAAGACAGTAGTGAAAATGATTCTTTTGACAGTGCTCTCAAATTCACCAACAGTACTTTTTTTTTTGGCTTTCCCTCTCCACTGTCAATTAAAATCTGAGATCTGGAGCTGGGTGCTGTCTACACTTCAGAATTTTGCTCTGAGACAATGACAAGTATCTGCTGAGGAACTAGAGTGTTTTCTCACTAGATGCTGTTCCCTATTTGTTTCTACATACATTTCATTAGTATTACTAAGACATTTTACTTAACATCTTACTTAATTCACTGGCTGACTGTTTTTGCAGTGCCCCCAAAACAAGGAAGCTGGTTCACATTATTTAAAAAACCAAACAGCAGATAGGTGGGCATGCACATTTCAATTGTGTCATAAACTTTCACTCAATAACAGTAAAAAAGAAAAAACAAAAACCAAACTCACTGCCACAAAGACAGTTCCAATTCACAGCAACCCTGTAGGACAGGGCAGAACTGCCCTACAGGGTTTCCAAGCTGTAAATCTATATGGAAGCAGACTGCCACAACTTTCCCACAGGGCACCAGCTGGTGGGTTTGAACTGCTGCCCTTTCAGTTAGCAGCAGAGTACTTTAATTGCTGTGCTACTAGGGCTCCTGGTTCGCCTAACATTAATTGATAATAATCTGTTATTCATACTCCATTCTCTCTCTACATCACAGATAGAGGTCGTTACTCAGCACTCATCACTCGGAGGCTGCCCCTCTGCCCTCCTCTGTTCAGGATCTGGGTTCTCTTCCATGGCAGACCTCTGCCCAGTGGGACTACCACCTCCTGCTGTGTTTGCTCCTCCCCCAGCCACTGACCGGGCTTTACCTTCTTCACTAATTTTGAAGACCTCTTCACCTTTTGCTGGCTCTGCTGTAACAGCTTCTTCAGATGGTGGTGTTTTCTCAATTCTAACTCTCTTGGTTGGCGTTTTAGCTTTAAAAAAGAAAGTCTAATTTATTGCTGTAGTAACACTATTTAAATTGCCCTTAACTCTTGGGTATCAAAAAAGAAACTAACATCTTACTCTGCAAAACAAAATGATAACCCAATTTGGAAAGGAAATCTATTCCTGACACAAAACAGAAAAGGTCTGTTGCAGAATATTCAGCATGAGTCTAAACAGTCTCCTTTTTGTTTCTCCATTTATCTTGTTCAAGAGGACTTATATATAATTTTTCCAATTTGTTCCATAAACCTGTATCTTAGTTCAGTCAAATTTCTCAAGATTTTCTTAATGAAAATTATTTTCATCTCCCTCAAGTCTTGAAACTTAGGTGACACTAGTACTTTGTACTACCAAAATACTACTTAGAAGTAAAATGGACCCTTTATGAATTTTTCTAAATCCTATGTCTAAGCAAAAACCGGGAAGCAGTTCTGGGGCAAACCATTTCCTGCTTATCCAAAGCTGTGTTTTCCCCATCGAACCATTTCAGTTCTCACCCAGGTCCTCTAGCTTGCCTTCTGGTTTTGTTGTCTTCTCTTGATGTGCAATTAACTTGGGCTAAGCTCTGCTCTGGAACTAAGAGAAATCTGCGAAACTTGAAGATATTTCTTTGGAAAATACATCACTGGCTATAAATATTTGTTGCCTTTTTATATCAACAGAGTGAAATCATTAATAATGCCAACCTATGTTTTAAAATTATCTTTCAAATGTATTTGCCTCATAAAATAGAAAAATTATCATTGCCAGGCACCTACCAGCTAAATGGCTCTCAAGCATGGCTTTCAGATCTTCGTCCTTAACATCCTCATTCACTTGACCCTCTTCAGACAAGGCAGGTTTTGTCTTCTTTGTGTCCACGGGTCTCCTTTTTCTCTCCCCCTTTTTACCTGTGGGATGATCATTTTTGCTTTGTGCTAACTCAACTTTTAAATCATTTTCTCCATCTTCTTCCTCTCCAACTTCATCAACAGTAACAAAATTAAGCTCTTCTTTTAGGTTGTTAAAATCTGCCAGAGAGTCTTCATCCTCTTCAGTTACTTCATCCAAAGTCACTAAATGCAGATCGTTGTTTTCATCCTGTATTTCATCTACAGTAACTAAAGCAGAAGGGTCTTCAGGCATCTGAGATGAAATAAATCCAATGGGATCAGTTACGGTATTTCCCTCATCTACTTTAGTATTTAAAGCGTCAAAGGTTATGTCTGTTGACTCATTCAAAGGTAACTCTTCCACTTCCCCAATTTCATCCACAGTTACCAGGCGTTCTTGTTTGAGAAGGTCTTGTTCTTCAGCCACTGACAGGACAGTAACATCTTTAGGTTCACTATGGGAAATGCAATCATCTTGATCAATGAGCTCATCTAAGGTAAGAAGTGAATTTGAATTTTTGACCATTTCTTCCACATTTAGCTCTTCCTCATCAATAACTTCATCCACAGTGACTAGCGCTTGTGCTAGGTGTGCAGCTGCATCTTCCTCCTCCCCAATCTCATCCAACGTCACAAAAGATAACTCACCCTCAGCAACATGAGGGGCAGAGCTTTTCCCCCTCTTCTTTAAGTCCAGATCAGAGGAAGGGGCACTTTTCAGAGCTTCCTTCCTTCTTCCTTTTGGTGGGTTCTGCTTGGCTTGAGCAGGACTCACTTCTTCTATAACCTCATCCACAGTAACAAATTCATCCAGATTAAATGGAAATAATGGTTCCTGTTGGGATGTTAAAATCAGTGTTGAGAATAACAACTGACCACAGGCTGGGTGTACAATAATACTGATAAAATCACACTATGAATGCCAGTACAAAGAAGGTTCCTAAAGGCTGAAATTTATTTGTTTTTCTTTAAAAAGGACCAATAAACCAATAGTTTAACAAATTCCAAAGGTAAATTCTTAACATCAACCTAATTCTATCTTTACTTTCTTTCTACAAGTAGAGCCTATAATTACTTCTAAAATTACACATAAGCTCTGAAGTACAATGCACAAAATAGAGCCTTGGAAGCTCCACAGAATGGATTCACTATAGTCACATGCCAGTCTCCCTTACATAGGACTTTTATTTTACATTTATAATCTGTTCCTGTCCATATGAGATTGGTTGTATTTTCATACTCTAATTCATCTTCTCTTCCCTGCTTAGCTTTTTGCCAAGTTTCCACAAAGAATACAAACTTATTATCTAGCCTACCCCAATGCTAACAGTGAGCTAGTGGTAGGGTCTAGAGAGAACACCTCGTTTCTATTTTTGATTCTCTCTCTTCCAACAAACATCTCAATTAACTAGTTCTTCCAAGGAAGACATAATTATGTTGTTGCTGTATACTGTCAAGTTGAATTTTGTCTCAATGCAGCCCTACAGGCCAGAATAGAACTGTCACACAGGGTTCCCGAGGAGTGACTTCGCACATTCAAACTGCTGACCAGCAGCTGCAGCTCTTGACCAGTTTGCCAACAGGGTACTACATAAATTTTGAGAGATCTGTTCTGGAGGAGTGATGGGAAAAATGCATTAGTAAATCACTTCTTACCTCTTTAGATTTGGAATTTCTACCAGTGGTGCTTTTAGAATTCTTAGTGTTTTGTCCAGCCGAAGTCTGAAATATTAAATAATACACAAAAAAACAAATTATAACCAGGTTATTAATGTTCTTCTTTAAAAAAAAATTATTCAATCACATTTAATTAAGCAAATATGGCAAATTAACAAGTACACAGAGCTAACTCAACCATCATCAAATAATACAGGCATAGTCTCTGTAAGGTGTAGTTAAAAATTGCTTTACTCATCTTTTTTTTTCCTGCAGACATAATGCCTGAGTTAAGTGAGTAACCTGATAAAAAGACGACTCAGTTTAAATATGAAAACTGTTTCCCATTCAGAAGCAGAGTATTAAATCATCTGAAGAAATTCACTGTAGACATTTTAACCACAAAGTTGTATTTATGACCAAATTTTGTCCAAACAACGCCTTTGAAACCTGTTAACCAATTATGAACTTGACCTTAAAATTCCAAATGTCTACTGGCTTAAATTGTTTAGGAAAGGGAACAGAAGCTTGGGGTGGAGTGGGGAGAAGCATGAAACAAGACTGCATCTCCTGCTCCGGAGTTAGAGCAGCAGAGCCAATCCCTGCACAGACACACCAAGCCAGTCTTCCTACCCTCTCACCTTAGTGCTGCTGTCATCCCGCTTCATGACAGAAGGTCTAGTCTCTGTTTCCTGAGACTGTTTTGTTACATCCCTGTAATCCAGTTTAGAATCCTTGCCTTGCAGGGCTGAGATTCTTCCACTTCCACCTCTGGTAAGACCGCTCTGAATGAACTTGGATTTACTGCTGCTCTCTCCCAAGCCCGAGCCAACATTTGTAGGTTTAAGTAGACCCAATTCCTTGGCTGCAAGTTTCTTTTCAGCATTTATTTGATCTCTGAGCACTGATTTCAGAAAGCTTTTCTGATTTTCAGTTTTTGAAGCTGTCGTTTTTGCCTTTGGAGAAGAGACTACAGCAGCCTTGATGGCTGATTTACTGCCAGACACATTTGATGGAGTCGGCACATTAATTTTACTGGTTTCATCAAGCTTACTGGCCTGACTCACTCCTTTACTTGGGTATGCCTTGGTCACAGTGTTTTCTGAGAGCTTTTCTTTCATTCCTGCCACAGTCTTTTCCAGCTTCTCTGCCACCATCCCAGTTTTATTCATTTCAGCCTTCTCCGTTCCTATCTGCAGATCCACTGCAGTTTCCTTAGTAATCAATTCATTTTCTCCCTTCTCATCAATGTGACTTTTTTCAGAAATTCCCTTTCTGCTCATTGCATTCTCATCCCCAATGGAAATTTCAGGTACCAAGGCCACAAGACAGATAGGTGATACTCTTTTTGAAACAGTTTCGTGTTTATCCACTTCAGCTACAGCTTCTACCACAGACTGACTCATTCCAGAAAAGAAGTCTTCTGCTTCAGATGGAGATTCTTCCAGAATTCCTTTAATGTTCCTTTCTTCTATAAGTGTATTGTCAGATACTGAGAATTCTGTTTCACAGTTAACAACTTCTGCCTCTTCCTCCTTTTCAAAGTCAGTAGTATACAGTTGCTGATTTAAAGTAGACTCCTCTACAGTTTCAGGGAATAATTCAATACTGCCTGGAGCAGATACTACCAGAGGAATTTCCATTTTGATTTCTTCTTCTTGAGTCTCAACTTCCAATGTTTCCATAGCAAAGTCAGATTCACAAAGTGGCTTCTCAAGTTGTTCCTCACAAGGCTCTTCCTGCTGTGCAGAAGGTTCCAGGTGAATCTTGGGAGCAGTTTCTTCTTCAACCTCACTAGGTTTAACAGAAGGACTATCAGCTGCTGTTTGCACCTCACTCTCATCAAATGGACTGTTTTTCAAGTCGGGGCTAAAAGTATTTAAAAACAAACAAACAAACACAAACAAAAATCAAACTACGGTGAGAATTCAACCACTGTAAATAATCCTGTTAATGCCAACTGTTAAGACTTCCTGATGCATTAGTAACAAGCACTAGGAGATCTAGCCAATCAGCAACAAAATGGTTAAGGTGTCTTGACATAAATATGTACACAACATAAAATTTCAAGAGACTCTTCACTGTACTGCAGGTTTCTTTTCAGTTTACAGAAGTAATGGCAAAAGTATTGCTATCAGTACGATCACATGCCTTCAGACCAATTGTGCTCCTCCTGGACCAAGTTTGCACCGGACATCAGAAGGCAGACTGTGAATCCAACACACCTCGAATTAACTGTTAGGTCTCATGTGCACAAGGATGGTAAAAAACACGTACAATTCTAAAATGAAACGAATCATCCATGCACTGAAATTTTAAATTTTATATTGTAAATTCCTTTCCTTATCTGAAAGGAAAATAAAAAAACTAACTCTCATTTTTTTTGGATGTGAAAAAGGTTTGTTTTTAATTTTCCGAATTGTATTTATTCATAATACTTAAAAAGAAAGCTTGCCTTCAACATATCCTTTAGATACTCTGTTGGCCATTTAAAGTTAAAGGAGTTTCTCCAACAGAGTATGTAAAGGACACTTCAATAAAATCTAAGTGCCTCTGGCTACATTAAAAGAAGGGACATGTTAAAAGAAATTCTTCCAGTTACAGGGAATAATTTAAAACTCCAATACATAACTTAAAACTTTAAGTAAAATTATTCAGAAGAAATGTAGACAATATTACGACACACATATGCAATCAATCTTATCATATCATGGGTCTTCCAAACCCAAAGTAAACAAACTGTGATTCTGTAAATTCTACTACTTTACTGAGGCACACAAAATAAATTATTTTTACATTAATGCTCCACAGATGAGCTGTTATTTTGCTTCCAGAAATGATGTGCAGCATGCGACTGAGAAAGGCTAACAGGTCTATTCGTGTAGTTGTAACAGAAGCAGCAGGCTGCAGAAGACCTGGGACGGCCATCCTGTCGCATCATTGCCTCTCAGTAAAGAATGCTGACTGTCTGCTGTTTCCAAGAAAGGAGGGATGAGGCACTCACAATAACTAATGCTCTGCAAAAGGAGGCCACATCATCTCTAGTTAACAACGCCATGTACTGTGCAGCTGTTTCCGGAGATGCTTTATTTCAGAAGCTCAAAAATCTCTTAAGTATCTACCATCACCACAGGCTACCATTTGAGCCAAGAGAAACTGGTTTTGCCCTCAAAGCAGCAAGTTCTCAAAAAGAGTAAACTTTTTAACAGATCAGAGGAATCATTCTTCACCAAAGTTATAAAGGCAAAAAGTTTAAGGACCTGATTTTAAGTCGAAAATTTAGTGACCACAATCCTTAATCAACATGCATTTTATTCACTTGCGCAAGCTACCCTTTGTCTGTTGAAAATGTTTCAAAAGGCTTTTATACAAAGCAATTTGCATTCCTTATATTCAGACACCACCGGCTGATTTTAAGTGTTTCAACTTCTTATCACCAGTCAAAATACAACTGGTAGCCAAACATAACAAAGCAAGTGTTGTGACATTCAAGTTACAGTGTCATGTGAATACTGTTCCCCAACTACTATGTCATTGTTTTTAAATTACAAGATTTATTTCCAATACTGAGGATTAAATTTAAATTCAAATTCCCTGATCATTTACTCAAGTGTGTATTGAGCCAGCCCTAAAGGCTTCATAAACAAGGGATCTACTGGGATGGAAGAATGACAATGTTTTGATTCCTGACTCAAGGAAGTTCTTCCCTCTTTATCACATTTAAAGTCTGTACAAACCCACCTCAAAAACAAAGTCCAACATACCATTATTATCTTGATTATAAAATGAATCACTATGAGGTTCTATACTTTAAAGAACACAGACCTACTTGGAAAATGGTCTTCATTTCACATTCGTTCTTATTTGTTGGTCTTTAAAAATTATAGTGCTTTCTTTACAGAAATCACTCAGCCAAATTACTATCTGGCTTTTCTGGCTAATATGGGGAAAAGACTCAGTGTTGATCAAAAAAAAAAAACAAGAGTGAGCCAAATTCAACAGTTTATCCCTGTAACCAGAACAAACATCAGAGGGGTAACAAAAGAGGCTCACAGTTATCAGAAGAAAGGAAATACTAAAGGACTGAAATAAATGACAGAGAAAACAGAATCAGTAAGACTAGAAGTTAGTCCTTTGAAAGGATCAATAAAACTGATAAACTGCTGACCAAATCAACCAAGAAAAAAATCAGAAGACACAAATAACCAAAGTAAGAAATTAGATGGGTGAGATTACACCATAAGCAACTGAGATAAAAACAGTAACAAAATACAATGAAAAATTATACTCCAACAACTTTGAAAACCTGGAAGAAATGGACACACAACATACCCAAACACAGATAAAAGTTGAAAAACTGAACAGATTCATAACAAAATAAGTAACTCAAGATGTCGCAAACAAATAAAGATGACGTATACCAAATGGTGCCAACTTATCTGGAACAGATAATCAGTGAGAACAAAGATTCAAAGAAAAAAGACCCCTATGAACTGGCAGAGTGTTGACATGAGATCAGGAGAACAAAGTGGGTCCTGGTCACTATCAGAGACTGCCGTGATGGGGACATAATGTAGAATTCCTGAAGCGACACAAGAGAAATAGGTGCGCAGTACAAAGACCTGAAACTGATGGTCTGACAGCCTGGAGGGTCCCCTGGAAACACGGTCTCTAGACCTACTGCTGTCCCTGACAGGAAACCTGTAATACGTCAACATTTCAGACACGAATGGACTGGACTCGGGGACACAGTGTGACCATATGGTGTCCATACTTTATAGTTCCAGGCATTCAGAGGATGCTGTCCTACTGGTCTCTTTCTATATGGCAGAGATGAGGAGGGGACAGGTGCTTTTTAAGAAGATACTAGATATACACAGTAAAAAGGAGGAATGTGCTGTCACCGGGTGCGCACAGCAGAGGGAATGTGCAAAACCAATTTGGATTATATACTTTTACTTAATCACAATAATAATAATAATAAAGAGAAACTAAAATTCTCAGGAGCAAAACAGCTCTGGCCTAGACAGCATCACAGAGAATTCTATGAAACATTCAGAGAAGAGGTAGACACCGGTTTTAATCACACTATTCCAGAGTACAGAAAAAGGAAGATATACTTCTAATTCATTCTATGAAGACAGCATAATCCTGACACAAAAGCTAAGCAAAGACTTCACTAAAGAGGAAAATTACAGACCAAAATCTCTCATGAATATAGACGAACCCCCCTCCCAAATTCTAGGAAACAGAATTCAATAGCATATCAAACACAATAAAATAAAACAGAATCAAGCAGAATTCACACTAGGAATCCAAGGATGTTTTAACTTGGAGTATCAACATAACCCACCACATCAATAATCACGTGATCATCTCAACTGACACACAAAAGGCACTTGGTAAAATCCAACATCCTTTCCTGATAAGAAGTCTCAACAACAAAGGAACAGAACGGAAAATCCTCAACATAAGGCTGTACTTACTTGCAAAACCAACAGCCAGCACCACTCAGTGGAGATTTTCAACATTCCCTAAAGGATGTTCTTTTATCACCACTCCCATTCAATACTGTACTCAAAGTTCTAGCAAGAACAATAAGGCAAAAAAAAAAAAAAGGAAATAAAGGGTATCCAAACTGGAAAGGAAGACATGATTGTATACAGAGAATATACCAGATTCCACAAAGAAGTTACTCAAGTAGAAGAAAGAATCATCAAAGTTGCAGAGGACAAGATCAACACTAGTTATCAGCTGGCCTCCTCTAGATTGGAAACCTTGGAGACACAATGGTTAAGAGCTATGGCTGCCAACCAGAAGGCAGGGCAATTCAAACTCCCCAGGTACTCTTTGGAAAAACATGAGGCAGCTAACTCTATACTGTGCTACAGAGCCCCTATGAGTTGGTATCTACTTAAGAGCAAAATGAGGAGTTTGTGGGTTTTCTTCCCTCTACACTAAGGAGAGCTCTGAAAAGGAAATCAAAAAACTAATACCATTTATTGTAGTTCCCGCAAGAATAAAAAACCTAGAAATAAACCTAACCAGGGATGTAAACACTTCACACAAGGAAAACCTGTTGCCAACCAGTCAATTTTGACTTACAGCAAACCCACAAGACAGAGAACTGCCCCATACGGTTTCCAGGGAGCGCTGTGTGTACTTAAATTGGTGACCTTTTGGCTAGGTCCACAGGTCTTATCCACTGCACCACCGGGGTTCCAAACAATTTTTTAAAAATCAAAGCAAAACAGCCATATTCTGAGACCTGGTATGAGACAGAATTTGTGAAAGCAGCTTTCCCAAAAGAAGGAAATGTGTAGGATTCCATTACTCTTATTCAGTTACTATGAAATGCAAAGTATCTCAAGATACAGGTATCTAATTTCTCCCTACAATACCAGTTTCACAATCTTCAGAAAAGACATACAATAAAACCGGGGTATGAGAACAAAGGTTAACACCACACCACACACAGACTGAGAACCTTCAGATTAAGACTTAACAATACTGAAGACTACTGTTCATTCAAGAGGGGCCAGAAGCTACTTCCCAATATTCTTGATGAACTAGAGAAAATTTCACCTACCTTCCTAACTTGAACCCTTACATAGATGATAAATAAATCTTGTTTACCAGCGTATGGGTGTGAGGAGGGGTGATACAAGCAGAAAAAAGGGGGTATTATTAAATTATTAGTATATCTACATGAGGTTGCCTGTAAGTAGGAAACTTAAGCAGTTTACTGTAACCAGAAGGATATTTATGCTGCTACAGTACCTGAAAATGTTTCAAACAGACACACAGTTATTTTCTCAGGATCCACTTACTCCAAAAGACGTGTGAAATATTCTGACCACATTCCACATATTTTTCACTAATGCCATATAACTCAGAAAAAAACTGATTAGAAAATACATTATTAAGCACAAAAACATTTCAATTTATAACACTGGACAACTATATGCAAACTCACTGAGAATTATCTTTCATTTTCAGATGGAAGTCTACACTAATGAGACAAAATAATCAAAGTAAAATATTCTTACAGACCTAAAAGAAAATTTATCAAATGAAATCTATACAGCAGATTTTTGCAACAGCTATTACTTACAAACTACAGAATTACTGTGGCCAAGCAGTAGCTCTATTTGTACTTTCCTTACTGAGCCCTTTGTGGGCCTTTACATCAAACACAGCCACAGACACTCCTTCCTAACCATGTGAATATAACTGTTGTACTGATGCTCAACTTCAAAAAGCATGCTAACATGTAGATAGCAAATCTGTTGCTAAGTTGCCAATATATTTTTAATGTCTTATCATTAAAATCATTTTTTAAGATTTAATTACTGAGAAGAAAAATCCATAAAAATTGTTTTTCATGCATCTTAAGAGTTCAACAGAACATTAATATAAAATTAAATACTTTCCACATTAAACTTCAAAACTGTTGTTTCAAGCTCTATAAGCTTGTATGAGACGCAGACTGTAGAAAATACAGGTGAATCACTTAGCATAAAGAAGGAAGAGAATCTACATCGGTGACTGCCTGAAACAGTGACAGGGAGGTTTCTGATGGGTAGGGCAAGGGAATGAGTGGCGATGAGGCGGTATTCAAAATGAGAGGTCAATGTGGCCAAAGTGAGGTTCTGAGTCACTAGCTTTTGTGGTCTAAAGAACAAATTCCATCTTCTGAAAATACAAAGCAGTGTATATAACATTTTTCTTATACTCTCCCTTCAATCCATCACAACAGGTTTTACCAAGTATCAAAAAACACAATAAAAAGCAAGCTCAAAAGTCCTGAAAGTGAGCTCACTCCCATTTTTCAGGACTGACAATTGAAAAATGATAATTAACAAGTTCTCCCTCTCTCCTTGGCCCAATTTTAAAAGACCAAGGTTTTTTCTAATTCAGTATACCTGGGATAACCAACCAGATAAAATAATAAACTTGAATGTTGTCTTTTTGTTTCAAGTTCATAAAGTTAAAAAGGATTACATAAAGACTCAAAATTTACTATTGTGTTTAATTATTTCTGAATAGAAAACACCTTAGCAAAACATTTTATAAGAGGTTGTTTGTATCTACACAATATTAAAAAGGCATTTATTTATATATATTAATTAAAACTAGTTACACATTCAGTCTCACTCAATAACCAGTGAATACCTGAGTAAGAACAAAAACACCCTCCTCCCACCACCAGGACAAACAACTGAAAAATAAAACTGAAACAGACTCACACACATATGGAATGAAGTGACACAAAGACATTAACTTTCTGCTGCAATGAACAACCACCATAAAATATGAAAATAAAATCTAGGAACTAGTATTATATATAAAAATGTCAGCAAACCTGAAGTAACATACCTTTCTTTTCCTTGTTCTGAGTCTTTCTCAACTTGAGCCTGTAACATAATTTCACATTTTATTAGAGGCTATTCTACTCCATTCTAAATATTTAAGTCATCACTCCAGTGCTTTCCGGCTCTTATAGGTCTTAGCTACAAAACAAGAACATATCTTCAATATCCATCAAAACACATCAGATACCTTTCAGTGGTCACACAAGATCAGTTTCTAGGGTTTATCTCATTAGAAGACCACTAATTTATGTTATACACAGTAACAGCCATATAGTGATTAATGAGGAAAAAGAGACTTGCTTAAATTTGATATTAAAAAAAAAAACCACAAGAAACAAAACCTCATGAGGTCTAGAAATACCACTTTTTGTTTAGAAAAAAATAGGCAAAACCCCTGAAAATATCAACATGTTTCTTGCAGGGCTACTATTTTTCAAAATTTTTTGATTACAAAGGAAGACTAACTTAAAACAGCTAGCAGCTCTGGACAAACTCTAACACCAATGATTTTAAATGTGTATCTGAATACTGAAGAAAAAATGTTCTGGGGCCCAAAAAGGAAGCAGAAATTAGAAACAATAATTTAGAAATCAAGCACTGTCCTGGGCACTTGGGACACATAAGTGAATGTAACTGTCAAAAATGAACATCCTTGTAAAGGTTATACACACATCACCAACAAGCTATTTTATAGGAATTGTGTGCTCTGGGCTGTCTTTCTAGAAGAGTTTTCTCAGACTAAAATTTAAGAATTATACACAAAAAAACTGTTAGGTGCCATCGAGTCAGTTTCCACTCCTCGCAAACCTATCGACAGAATGACACACCACCAGGTACTGGGCCACCCTCACAATCACTGCTGTTTTTGAACCCATCATGGCCGCCGCTGGGTCAGTTCATCCTGTCAAGGTCTTCCACTCTTTGACAGACCCAGTAAGCTAGAAACCTTTTCTAGGAAACTTGGCCTCGGGCCCCCTGGAGGCGCGTCCAAAATAAGTGAGACTAAGTCTTGCCAGTCTTGCTTCTATGAAGTCTTCTGGCTGTACTTTTTCCAAACAAATTTCTTTGTTCATTCTTCTGGCAGTCTATGGTATATTCAATGTTTTTCATCAACACAACGATTCAAAGGCATCAATTCTTTGGTCTTCCAGATTCATTAACCAGATTATGTATGTGTATGAGGGCAACTGAAAACACCATGGCTTGGGGCAGGCTCACCTTATTCCTCAAAGGAACATCTTTCTTTTGCACAGTTTAAAGACATCTTTTGCACATCTGCCCAATGCAAATACATCCTTTTATTTTCCGATTCATTCTTCCATGAGAGTTGCTTGTGGATCCAAGTCAAATGAAATTCTTGAAATATGAGCATTTACTCTGTTGATGAAGATGCTCCTTACTGGTCTAACTGAGGATTTTTGTTTGACACTGAGGTGCAATTCATACTGAAAGTCTTTGATCTTCATCAGTTTAAGTGCTGGAAGTCCCCTTTCTCTCCGTTAAAAGTTACTGAGTCTTTCTTCATATAGAACCCATTTTCTATGATTATTTGCTCAGTACAGAGATTAATACAGTGAAAGGAAACAATCTTGACATAAACCTTTCCTGATTTTAAATCACTGGGTATCTTTTAACTATTCTATCTTTAAATCACACAGTATATTTTACTATTCAAATGACTACTACTTGTTGTGTATACTGGTTCTACATGACCACAATTAAATGCTCTGGAATTTCCATTCTTCACAATGTTATCCTTAGTTTTTTTATGATCCGTAACCATCGAATGCCTCTGCAGTCACTAGAACACAGGAAAGCATCTTTTCAGTAGTCTCTGATTGCAGCGAAGATCCATCAAGACACCAGTAATGTTACCTATCCACTATGCTGTGTTTAAATCCAGGGTGTATTTCTGGAAGTTCTGGTAGTGCAGCAAATACCTAAATTATGTTCAGCAAAATTTTACCTGTATGATGTATTAGCGATACTGTTCAATAATTTTCACATTTTGCTGGATCATGTTTCTTTGGAGTGCACTCAAATATGGATCTCTTCCAGGTGGTTGCCCAGCCAGGCAGCTGTCTTCCAAACTTTGTGGCACAGATAACTGAGCATCTCCAGCATTGCCTCTTTTCTGTTGAAACACCACGATGGGTATTCTGTCAATTACTGGAGCCTTGTTTTTCATCAATGCCTTCAGGGTAGCTTGGAATTCTTTTTAGCACCACCAGTTCTTAGTCATATGTTACCCCTGAAATAACTTAAAGTCTACCAATTCTTTTTGATGTAATGACTCTGTGTATTCCTTCCATCTTCCTCTGAATCTTCTCTGTGTCATCTAATATTCTGTCCATAAAACCCTTCACTATTGCAATTTGATGCCTGAATTTTTTCTTCATTTCTTTCAGCTTGAGAAATGCTGGGCATGTTCTTCCCTTCTGATTTTCCAACTTCAGGTCTTTGCACATTTCACGACCTCATTAACTTTTAATGGAGAGAAGATACAACCTTGCTTTCTGAAAAGAAGAGGACTTTAATGAAATGTCATTTTCTCAAGCTGCCCTTGGACATCTTCTGTTCAGCTCTTTACTTTTGTCATTTTTTCCCTTCAGTTTAGCTATTCTATACCCAAAGGTGAGTTTCTTTTGACATCTATTTGGTTGTTTTCTTTTTAAATAACCTTTTGCTTTATGTATGATGTCCTTGAAGGCATCTAACAACTCGTCCTCAGTCATTAATGCTCAATGTATCAAATCTATTCATCAGGTGGATGGGATGCACTCAAGGTTGTAGCCTGGCTCTTGAAGACCTGTTTTTAACTTTCTTCAACTTTCACAGGAGCAAGAGATGGCTTATTCTGCCGTCAGATTCCAGCCTTGCTTTGACTTATGTTATAGAGATTCTTGAGTGTTTCTTTCTACAGATGTAGTTCAGTTCATTCCCATGTTTTTTATCTGGCAAGGTCCCTGTGTCTAGATGTTCTTTATGTTGTTGGAAAAAGGTATTTGTCTTGCAAATTACTTGTCTTGCAAAATTCTATCATGTCAACTCCAGCACTGATTCTATCACCAAGGCTAATGTCCCAATAATCGATTCTCCTTCATTTCCAGTTTTTGCATTCACATCACTATTAACCACCCATGCATCGTGACTGCATGCGTGAACAATTTCAGACTGCAGAAATTGGTAGAAAATCTTCCACTTCTTCACCTTTCGCACTGGTGGATAAATCTGAGTGACAGCCATATTAACAGGTCTTCCATCCAGGCATACAGATGTTACCTTGGTAGTATCTTATGGATTGAGACACTGACTCAGACACTGACACTGGCACAGAAATGGAATTGTTTAATGTGCTAATGAATAAACCTGAAAGTTTTCTTAGAAAAAACAGAATTCTTCCAAGTCTGATTGAAATCAGACTTCTCAGCAACACTGGTTGTGAAAAACAATTAAAGGAAAAATAATCTGAGCTCAGAATTTTACAGCTAGACAAACTACTAAATGAACTATGTATCCTTAAACATGCAAGGATTTAGGTTAACTATACCCATAAACAAAAGGATGTAAGACACTGCATATGTAGATAACACAACAGGCAACAAAAATGAGGGGTATGGTAGAAAAAGGAGGGTAATAGAGACACGTTAATGAACTCACGCGAAAGAGCAGGAAATTAAAAACGGCTACCACAAAATGCGGGGGTCAGGCTTTATTTCCACTTTGTAATCCATTTTTTAGTATACAATTTCATTACTTCTCACATACCAAAACCCAAACTTGTTGCTGTGGAGTTGGTTCTGACTTACAGCAATCTGACACGATACAGCAGATCTACCCCCATAGTTGCCAAGGAGTACCCAGTGGATCTGAACTGCCAACTTTTGGTTAGCAGCTTTAGAACTTACTTATACCACCTGCATTTACTTCTCATATAAACTGTCACAATGTCCTCAAATTAGTCCACCTGGCTCCACTACTCAATCTGTCATTTGGTGAATGCATATCATGAGTACTACTAAGTGTTAAAATGGAGCCCTGATGGCACTGTGTTTAACAACTAGGGCTGCTAAGAGACAGGTCAACAGCTGGAATCCACCAGCTGTTCTCTGGAAACCCTATGGGGCAGTTCTATTGTGTCTCCTGTAGGGCTGTTGTGAGCTGGAATCAACTCAACAGCAATGGAAAACACGGTCAAGTTTTCACAGCTCATCAGAGGTGAAACTAGGTCTTTCACAGTAGGCCAAATGTGCTTTCCAGTTAAATAAGCTAGAGGAATAAAACTGCCAATGAGGTCCTGGCAAGTAAAGTGCTGATTCAGGGAGGGGATTTATACAATTCTCACCTATTCTGTCTTTTTGCAGAGAGAACATAGGGCTATACTTCTATATAGTCAGCACTTAACAGTAATTCTGAACTTAAAGTAGTAACTTGTGAAACAGCAAACAAATTGCAAAAAAAAGGTGTACTGATAAACCAAAAACCAAATGCACTGTCATCAAGTCAATTCTGACTCATACTGACCCTAACAGAGAAGAACTGCCCCTAAGTTTCCAAAGAGCACCACATGGATCTGAATGGCTGGCCTTTCGGTTAGGAGCCATAGCACTTAACCACTACACCACCAGCATTTCTTGTACTGATAAAAGATGGTTAAAAACTTCTGAAATTTCTTCTGAAATTATAAGGTTAAACTTATCTCCATAAATGAACTACTCAAATACGTGCTTCAAGTGGTACTCATAATCACGCATTTAGTAAAACCCACTGCCACTGACTCAGTTCCAACTTAAAGTAACCCTCCAGGACAGAGAACTCTACCGAAAGATTTACAAGGAGCAGCTGGTGGATTCAAATTTCTCATGTTTTCACTGACGGGCAGCCAAGTTCTTAAGCACTGTACCACCAGGGCTCAGCATCTACCACAGGTGCTCTTACATTTTGGTTAAAAATGATGAAATTTTCTAATTTTAAGATAGTGCAGAATTTTTGGTAGGTTAAGAAAAACCATACAGACACCTTTATAAAGATCTGTTGTTGGTATATCCTACAACTATAAGAGAATGGACACCCAGTGGTGCAGTGCTTAAGAGCTCAGCTGCTAACCCACCAGCTGCTCGTTGGAAATTCTATCCTATAAGGGTTTCTATCAGTCTAAATTGACTTAACAGCAATGGAATTTTTTATTATAGAAAACATTTTTTGAGTTAGAATCTACTTTTTTCAAAAGTGGACTGTTCATAGTTTTCAAATGAGTATTATGAGCCAGGAATCCATAAAACCTCATTTCTAACACAAAAAAAGCTCATATAATATACTGGGATGAAACTAAAATAGATCCCAAGTAGCTTCAGCACACCAGAAACAATCATGCTAGACAAACGAATTCACTTATGCCTGTAAGTTTTTGGACTTAGTAGTTTCAAAACGACTGCCTCTTCATTGTTTGTTTGGTGGAGCACTGGTGGTTTCGTGGTTGAGACCTGGGCTCAGATGCGAGCCAGCTAACCTGCCTAGTGTGCTGCCACCACCTGGTCCGTCAGGCGTATCACAACGAGTCCACCTGCAACCAGTCACGAAGAGCAGAGAAACAGGCAGTGTTTCTCTCCCGTAGTGAACAGGAGATGGCCATGAGTCGTTGGCCAATTCAATGGTAGCTGAACAACAATAATGCTCTACACTGAAAAGACTGCAAAGCAGACTTTAAAAAAGAAAATCTAAATCCAGAACCACTTTGAATACTGCCTGCGAATAACTCCTGAAATTACCTTCAAGTACACGTATCTTGTGCTTTGAGACAATAACCCTTTACACTTTCCCAGATTTCTAAAACTACAAAAAGTTGGTATGAACAAATCTTACCTCTGATGAATCCACTTTTGGAGATAATGTGCAGGTTAATACATAGTCACCTATATTTTGTGGATTTTGTTTCAGGAAGTTATACATTGACTGAGCAGATTCAGGACTATCTAATTGAAGAATTGCCTTTGAAGAAGAAAAAAGTATCAGTAATTTTTCTTTCTACTTAAATATGTGCTCACAAAGGGAAGTTTAATCTTTATTTCAATGTCAACAAGAGAAAATTCTTACAATGCTGCAAGGCACAACTGAAGAGGCTGGTAGGTAACTTTTAAAGAGAAGACTGAAGATGTCTGAAGCAAAGACTCCATATTCCTATACGATGTCCTCATCTACCCTCTATTACACTACTTCTACAGTAACCAAACACGATCTCATGGATCATCAATGAGACATGTCAAAAGATTCTTCACAGAGGAAATACTGTCAACATGCCCCTGGGTGGTGCAAATGGTTCATAAGCTCATCTACTAACGGAAAGGTTAGGGTTTGAGCCTACCAGAAGCACCCTGGAAGACAGGACTGGTGAACCACATCTGAAAAAGGAGCTACTGAAAACTCTCTGGAGCACAGCCCCATGCTAACACACATGGTTGCCCTAAGCTGAAACTGACTTAAGCAGCTAGTAAATACTATCAACTTTAACATTAAACCCTGAGTTTATATAGTACAGTTGATCAAAACTTAATTATCATGGATATATACCCGAAATGGGTATTATATACGGAAGGCAGAGTACATGTAAATAGAAAACAATTTTTAGTTCTTTTAAGGAAATAACCAAATCATCAAAGGAATGGTTATTCTGCCTTCCATGTAACTAAACAAACTTAAAGCTGCGTGTTTCACAGCTGAAAAGACTTTAGAAAACACTTGACAACATTCCATTTTATTAATAAGAACTCAACATGTAAACTGACTCAGCCAAGGCCACAAAGGTTAACTAGCGGATAATGGGTAGGTCCAGACTTGTTACCTTGATAGTAAACTGCCTTTCTCCTCCCTTATGGGGAGCCTTATTTCCTCTTAAAAATTAGGAGTTTTGAGGAGAAAGATCACATCTTATCTTTCTTGTCACAACCTAGAAGAAAATATTCTGATCCACTACAGCTCCACTAAGAGACTGAACAATATTCATAAATGCTTCTGTTCAGAAGTTGAACTAAAAACTGCAGACCACAAGAATGTAATATGTATTATCTAAAAAACACAAAACGCCTTGTTACCTTGTTTTTATTATTTATGAATATGTGATGATCCACTTTTCCAAACTGAAGTCCAATACAAAGTACACACTGAAGTCCATCTTCTGGTAAGTTATCAAGATGTACAAATCGACTGTAACCTTCATCTGTATTTGCCTATAGTTTTAAAGACACAGCACGGAAAAACACAGGTACAGTATCAAACTGTAAAATAGTACTTTACTATTTCAGAGGTCTGACATAACCCTCTCTCAAGGGTGAGAAAAGAACCAGGGGGTTAAGAATAGCAAAGCCTTAATTTAAGATCTGAATCATCAGTAAAACAATATTCTGAAACAGGGCATAATCTTTGCTTCTGTCAACTTAGCTTCTACTTAAAGCATCTTCAGAAGATTTTTGTATTTCACTATCTAATATACACTCTAGTACCTGAAAAAATAATTCATACTAGAAACTACTGTTTGGTTTCTTATTTGTGCTAAGATGATCCATCCAGTACCTCCATCACCTCAAATATCTCAAAATCAGTACAAATGTTTTCTTTACATTTCAAAAAAAGTGGACAAACAAAACACTGTTTCTATAAATTTAACAAACCAAACCAAACTCACCGCCATCAAGTCAATTCCAACTGATAGAGACCCTATCGACAGAGAACAACTGCCCTACAGAGTTTCTAAGAAGCACCTGACAGATGTGAACTGCTGACTTTTTTTGGTTAGCAGCTGCAGCAACTAACCACTACACCACTAAGGTTTCCACAAATTTAACACGTACACAAAAAGAACTTAAATGTAAAACTCACCTCTGGGTTACTTTCTTTAATCAAGGTTGTAAATATAGCTTCCTAAAAAATGAAAATAAATAAAAGCTGAAGGTGTGAATTCTTTCTAATTCATATATTCAAGTAGTCAAGATTTTTTAACAGTCATCTATAGAAACACACATTTACCTGTATTTCCTAAAACAAAGAAGGAAAGTCCTGTGCCTTCTGAAAATGTTTCCCACTTCCTAAGTAAGTTATTCAAGTCCTACTCTCTACACACACCTGCATTTTTCCTACTCTCTACATGCATGAAGATTAATGAGGGACTACCACCTCAAGGAGGATATTCAACTGTATAAGAAAGGAATCACAGATTTAAAACAGAAAATACTAAGAAAACTGAAATTATAAAGCAAAACATCAAGTAAGTAGGAGAGGAAGAGCAAAGATGCAGGCTAACAAAAAACACAGTATACAGTTATCTGCAAATTATAAAATAAGAGGTAAAGAGTAGCATGAGATAAGGTTATCAAAGCTAGTTAATGGAATGCTTACACATGCCAGAAAGGAATTTGGAGACTAAGACTATAGTTCTCAGGCATATTTTTTTCTTTGATATTAATCATCACTGTCAAGTTGACTTCAACTCACAGCTACCCTAGAGGACAGAGGAGGAGCTGCCCCATAAGATTTCTAAAGAGTGGCTGGTGGATTTCAACTGCCAACTGTTTGGTTAGCAGCCTAAAGGCCTAATCACAGTACCACCATGGATTTAAAAACAAACAAGCAATCAATCCACTGCTGTCGAGCTGATTCTTACAGTGACCCTGTGAGACAGAGCAGAACTGTCCCATCCTGTTTCCAAGGAGCACCTGGTAGATGTGAACTGCTGACCTTCTGGTTAGCAGATATAGCTCTTAAATCACTACAACACTAGGGTTTCCCCACTAGGGACAGGCATGTACAACACCAGAAACAAAAACCCAATGCTGGCACACTGATTCTGACACCCAGTGACCAACACAGGACAAAGCAGAACTGCCCCATACAGTTTCCAAGGTGGATCTGAGCTGCCAATCCTTTGCACTCAGCCACTATAACACCAGTGTTTCCACCAGGACTAGGCATTTACAACATAATCCTAGATATTATGGCACATTAACTTTCAAGGAAAGACTTTTTACAAATTACACAGACTCCCATCTTGCCCCAGAGATTCTGGTTACTCTGCCTACTGCCCCTTCACATTTAGAAGTAAATGCCTGCACATAAAGAGAAATGCAGGGTTTCTAAACCAGATTAGTTTGAACGTGAACTGATCTGAATTTTATTAAAGTTTCATAATGTTCTAAAGCAGTTATTTCAAGGATACAAAGCTGAGGGCAGTAGAAAGTTACTTTGGCAGCCCATTAGTTTCTAACAGATGACACAATGGTAAATGGGATGACAAGAGAACAAACTCCAGAAATATTCAGGAGTTAAAAACAGACAAGATTTTGGTGACTAATTACATGTGAGGAATGAGAGAGAAAAAGTTAAAGATACTTTTTAGGTTTCCAGTTTGGATGAGAAAAAACAGCAGTGAGACACAAGTACACAAATGAGAAGCCTGTTCTCTGCGGACAGTTTTCAACTTTGTTTCCACCTCAATAGGCATGAGGAGCAGGATTTCTTTACTATGGAGGGAACTCTCAAACAGTGGGACAGTAGAGTGTAGAGGGGCAGTAAGAATCTCAGTATTTCAAAGAAAACAAGTCAGACTTACAAAAGACTGCTACACGATTACCAACTGTCACCTAGAGGTCAAGGGGTAGCTGCAGTAGGGATAAACAGCTAAGACAAATCGTATGTAACACTGACACAGTGCTTACTATGTGCTACACGTTAAATATTCTATGTGGCTTACTTATTCTCAGCTTAAAGAATATCCTATGAAATGTGCCTTCTTTAGTAACCTTGCCCATTGTCACAAAGCTGCCAAGTAAATCTGAACACAGGCTGGCTATTTTCTGGAGTTACTGCTCTTAATAAAATTTTATACTAAGTATAGATCAAAGAAAGCTTCAACAGGATTTAGTGATGAATGTTTAAGAAACCAGATTTTATGAAATAATGGCCTGGGAGATTAGAAAAACAATTAAGAAATTTCTAAGAGGGTATTTTATTACACTCATGATCCAAAGAAGAAAACCAGAAAAGAAAGCAAACCTCCCATAAATCTGTTCAGAAATTTAAAGACATGCTAGTAAAAATAAAAGATAATTACACATTTACCTCATCTTTTATGTTCACGTTTTCAGGAGCCATACTTATTGAGAGTTGATTTCCACCCATCGATATTGGGAAGCAGGTATAAAATTTTACCATCGAATCCCCAGATTTTCTACTTATTTCTATATATGCCTTTTAAAATAGAAATTATAAGAGTGAAAAAAATAAATATTACTCGTTATTTTTTTCTGGAAAACAGTTAATACTTAGAATCACGTAAATTCGAAAACAGTGCTTTTAGGTAAAAGTTAACTTTTTATCATCTCTGCATATAATGAATAATCTACCTTTAGTAGTTTTTGAGATGTAATTTATATATTATCAAGTTATCTGCTTAAAGCATACAGTTCAACAGTCTTTAGTACAGAGTTGTGCAAAATTATCCAAATAATCTAATTTTGACATATGAAGTGACATATCCCTTGCACTTGGTCTCCTTCCCTTTTCATTTCAAGTAGTTCTCATCACCAGCAAATACATACTCTACTATACCCTACCTAGGAGATTTCTAATAAATGTGAACTAGATTTCTAATAAATGTGTGCTTTCTAGGTTAAGGACACCACTTTCCATTGCTCTAATGGTGTCATTTCCACTACTTAAAGTCTTTCCTCAAATTGCTCCTCCTTTAAAATATGTTCTGCAAGTTTATTATTAAGTTTTATTATGTGGTTTTGAAATTATAAGACCAATATGTATTCACTATACAGAATTTAGAACATAACAAACCTAGGTTGTTCTATAACTAACGACATAAACTTGAGTCACAAAATGGTTAGAAAACTAGTTAAACAGGACTCCACAAGCTTACCAGGTATATTTAAAAACTGCATTAAACATACTAAAAATGTAAAACATCTACTAGTAAATGAAAATTCAGTAAAAACATTGGCAAGTTGGTAAGACATTCTTTGCCACCATAAAAATTATGTCCGATAAAAACAACAACATTAAAATAAGGGACATACATCCTGCATTTTAAAAACCCCTCACCTTGAAAAAGCTTTAATTACTTTGAAAAGCCCCCTCTGTCTAGTTTTGTGAACTTACTGTTTTTCAAAACGTGCTCAGAGACAATAGAAAAGCTATTATCAACTCTTACCTTTTTATGAGATGATAAAATCAAAATGTCACTCAAACCACCAAATGGTTTTGCTAGGTTGTAAACGTCTTCTACAGAATATCCTTTAATAGGCAAATCAGACACAATGACCACACACATTTCCTCTGTTTCCTGTCAAATTAGTTAAAAAATTAAACTCGCATTAAAATTTTAATTACTTTTTATTTATTTTAATTTATACTGCAGATCATGTTAACAATTAATACTTAAGCATTAAGTATTAATTGGGCAAAGCCTGACCAATTCAGAAGGCTGGAATGAGCGCCTCATTAAAAACAAAAACAAAATGTTCATTTCCTCTTTTCAAATACAAAGAATAATTGCAGGTCTTTAGGTTTCTTTTTCAACTACAGTTTAAAAACACAAATTCTCTTGTCTCTGACTGCAACTCCTTCCCTTCCCATGGTACTGTCATTCCTGTGCCTTGCGTGGCTAACATTCTTCCTAAACTTTAAATCATATCTATCCTTTCAACATTCCCAAATAAGATAATCACTTTTACAGTACATAAATCAGGTTTTCTAGCCTCCTTAGGATGTTTACCCCATGATCCAATCCCCATTGCCTTTCATTCTCTCAAATTTATTGAAGGCCACTGTTTATATCAATATCAATTTTTCCTTTGCTGGATTCTGGAAAAATTCCCAAAGCTGTACCACAATCAATTTGTGATTCTTCTTTGCAAAAAAGATACGAAGTTATTGTTTTTCACAAATCAGTTGAGTAATTTTATTAGCATAATGACTGTGTTCACAAATATTTCCTTCTAATATGCTTTAAATGGATCTAAAACTGTGTTGCTGCTTTAAAACATTTTTCTGAAAATAGTAACAAAAGACATACTACCTAGTTAACTACTTGATCAGCAAATCTACTAGGAAAAAAATTATGCTTAGCACCTGAACGACTCAAAATATCAATCAGTAAAATTTAATGAGATTTTAAATATAGTCATAATGACAAGTAATAACCATAGGAAATAATAAACTTCACATCATTCAAATACAATTACACACCCTGCTTTACTGCAAAAACTAAACAACCGGTATTCTAACTATTAAAATGTTTCCCATGTAATTCTAGAAGAGATTAGACAAAATTTTATTAGTTTTCATTTCTCAATCTGTTTTCTGCTCCAAAAGTCATTTACCTTTATACGGTATTGTCAAAGCAGTCCTCAAAAATATGTACATTTATTGATAATCTATTAACTTTTCGTGACTTAACTCTGCCATTCCAGTTTTTAAGTTGAAATCATATTAATAAAGTGATAAACTACTAGAATTTTTCAATATGCCTAATCCTACACTTTTTTTTTTACATGAATATACCTGGATTTATAGTATCAAATGTATCATGTTGTGGCAAAATTTTTTAAGGTTTAAAGAAATATGTAAAATATAAAAACTGACCTTGCTAACTAGTTCTTGGTTTTCTGTGGCCTCCAGAGCAGCAGCTTCTTGAAACACAAAATAAGAAATCATTTCATAGATATATGATTATGGTACTACAGTATACACATGTGTATACATATACTATGTACATACAGTTGAGTAATACACACGTAATTAAATCAGAACAAAACAAGATTATCTGTAAACCTACCTGAACTAGTTTCTTTAATATTGTTTTCAGTGGCTTTGGCTTCTATACAGGTCTTCATTTCAGGATTTTCTGCAAAAAAAAGTCCGTTTTAGTAGTCTAGAAAAGCACACTGTTATAATTAAACTGAACACATCTGAACACAAACTTAAACTGGTTTATTTTGCTATGTCAACTCTCTATAGGTTGATCTAACATAAATCAAAGTCAACACAAGTTTTCTCTTTGCAAAACAAAACAATCTTTTAGGATATACACACAATAACTTCAAAACGCACCTCAAGTTTATACCAAAAGGATTTAAAAGAATGCAGTGAATATGCTTCACGCTCACCTGTTATAGCCACAGGTTTACCGGAGTCTTTGCTTTTCACACCACCAGTCTTTTTGATTTCTATCGCTTTCTTTCCACTGGATTTTGCTTTTAAAAGTGTAAGTGTACCATTAATCTCAGGATCCACGCAATCACTTAACACGTTTCATAGAAGTGTATTAGTAAATAAATAGTTTAGCTTTATTATAGAAGTAGTTCTTCCCCATACGTTCATCATTTCAATTGACTAAGTTTTGTTTACCAAAAAGATTAAAAGTACATTTAAACTGATATAATTTTTACAGAGAGCCATAAATGAGTGAAGAGTTTATCACACTCATGTGGCAAAAACAGACTACACTAAAAAATGATGTTTTGTAATTTCTGAAAAGGTTCTTTAAAATTGTACCTAATTGAAAAAAGATAAATCATGCTAATTTTCAACATGCTACAGTTATACCACTTCTCTGTAATAAATTCCAAAAACATGGAGAATCCTTTTTTAAAAAAGTAATAAACAGCAGGAATTACATAAACTGGGAAAGGGAATATGAATTAAAACCCTTAAAAAGCTAAGGAAAACAAAAATTAAGCAACTTTAAGAAACAAAATAACAGAGCAGCATGGAATTACATAGCTTTCAAAAATGTTACCTGCAAAGGCAAATATTGTCCAAGGTCAAAGTATTCCTCCTCCCCAAATCCCATACATGTCAGATTCTGAATATCAAAGTAGCTACTAAACTCTTACGCATTTTTTAGATGTTACAAATTATTAAACTATAAATTACATTTAAAACTTGCTCTCGGTATTACACTCTTTAAAATAGAATTAAGAATAACTTGTCTCCTTCCCAATCATCTTACCTGTTTTGACTGAAGCTTTATTACCTTTAGCAGCGACTGTGACCACTGATTTCACAGAACTTGCAGATTTCCCTGAATCACAAAAGCTGTGGTCAAATCTGGTTTATTTAATTTACTAGCATCAACAATCCCCAAAGAATCTCAGAGAGAAGGAATACGAAAGCTATAGTCTCTACCTTATTCAAAACCGTACAATACCATCCTCTTTGGGAGAATAGGCCATTTTCTAAATCTAGTAATGATAATTTCTTTAGGAAGAGAAGTATCACTGCAGTAAGAATTCATCTTCCCACAGGAGTACTTTCAACATTCAGGCAAGTTAAACAAATCTATGACTATTTGGATAAACTTGAAACAAAATTACTAACTTCAAGGACAAATATAATTCCATGTTTCCTTGGTCCCCAGTTGACTGACAAACATTCAGGAATATCTACACCATGGTGAGGCAACATCAAGGCAATCATGAAGTGACTCATCCCCTGTAGGTTCTATCTGTACAGTACTATGTAAATTGCTTTGACTCATATTTGTGCAAAATAAGACCATGCTGTTTATAAAAACTGTGATTATCAGAATGTGGCTGAAAAGATCACCAGGAGTAACAATCCTTTCCACCCAGAAATCAACAGCAGAGACTGAGGTCTGGAAATCAGGATTCATTTTAAAAGCTTGCAAGGTAACATGAGAAACAGTCCAAGATAAGTAGTCACTAGACCTAAGAGGAATTTTCAGTTTAACTATAAAATATTTAAGACAGTTATAACAGATTTTGACGTAGGTTTCTTAATTTATAAACAAGAGTGGTGACTGCCATAATTAGTACTTGACAGTAACTCTTTAACACTATGATGCTTTCACAAAGTTAAATTATCACACAAAAAGAGCAACCAATATTCATAAAAATCAATCAAGTGGTTAAAATAATCCACCCCTTATAATTCAAATACAGACCAAAAAAAAACTTTGCTCAAAAGACAATCCTTGTAGACTGCCTCCTAGCTGATTCATTCACAAGTCATTTTCTCTCTGTTTTAGATTAATTACCTGTTTTTTCACCATCCATGCAGTAAGGTGAGCATTAGTGAGCCCTTAAGATACTTCTTCCACTACTGTTACTATCACAAGTCAATTCACTTTATTATTTGTCTAGCCACTCATTTTAAGGAAAGAATTAATTTTCAATAGTTTAAGAGGAAGCTGGTGGAGCACCCATTGTCCCATCGCACGTCTGTGACTCTCATAAATTTTCTATCAAAGTACCATCAGTGTGTTTACTCAGTATATATAGCTTTGAGACAAGTTTCCTAGCCATCTCTATATTATCTGAAATTTCTAAAGCTGCCACTAACAATAATGGTACTGCCAGTTCAAGAGTGTATCCTTTCTAATGTTACATGGCATGTAACTTAATCCACTTAAAGAGCTGACTGAGACTTAACCTCATTTAGTAGAAATAGGAGGGAAACTGGAAAGGAGGATACTCAATGCTATGGGGAAAAAAATAAAAATTTATTAGTTTCTATAAAACCCATTAAACTTCTAAAAACTACAAAAAGAACCTGTAAGTTAGTGCAAGTTTGTTCTCTGGCCCATTATATACAACAGAGTAAACAGAGACTTCCACAGGTTAGCAGGTATGAAATATCTGCTATTCTTCTGAAGAAATAGTTTCTCTAGTTACGTAATTCCCATAATCACTACAAAGATAAACAGCATCATCTGTTCTCATTTTCAAAATTTCGGGTACTATAAATTTCAAAGATTAATGTAAACTCTGCAGTATTACATCCCATGAAATCTAATACTACTACTACCTGCTTCTTAAATAATTAACTGGTAAGCAACATGACGATGAACAAAAAGGACTGAAGGTGTCAAAAATTTCATTTTACTTGAATCCACAATCTACACCTATGTAAGCACTACTCAAGAAATCAAACTACGTACCACACCGCGCAAATCTGTTGTAAAAGACCTCTTTTAAGTGTCAGAAAGCAAATATGTACATCACTTTGAGGATTAAGCAGGTCCTGGTCAGTCATCTCATATGTATGTGCAGGTTGGACAACAAATAATGGAAGGTGCAAGGAGAACTGATGCCTCTGAATTAAGTGATGAGGAAGAATACTGACTGCACATGGACTGTCAGGAGAACAAACACTCAGTCCCAGAAGTAGTACAGCCAAAATGCTCCACAGACGCAAGCACAGAAGCAAGCATGGCAAGACTTTCATCTCATGTACTCTGGATGTACTATCAGGAGGGACCAGTCTCTTGGAGACAACATCATGCTTGGCTAAGCAGATCAACGCCCTTCAATGAGGTGGTCTGAAACAACAGGCTCAAACACAGCAACCATTATGAGGGCCAGGACGACACAGTGTTTCAAACTGCTGTACATAAAGTTGCTGTGAGTCCAAGGCACCTAGCAACAACAGTGTGCTTACAATGCAAATCAAAAGCATACCTGATGATTTATTCACTTTGGCTGATGTCTTCATTTGTCCACTTTTGGCTAGAAGAATAGGAAAAAATATCAATGCGTATTGTAAGTAACATCAGTTATTTTTAACAAAGAGCTAATCTGGCAATGATTTTAAAGGCCATCCTTCAGGAGTTCATGGCCATTTACTCTTACAAAGAGCCGTGCAAAAATCATCTCTACACACAAAAACTCACAGAACTGTAAACTGTAGGAGACATCTCAGACATGGACTTGCTCAGTCAAAATGCATGGGGATTTAAATTGTAACAATTAACATCATATTGTCCCTCAGAAAGACTGTGTCAGTTAATATTCCCATTTATAGTATATGAGTGGGGCTTTCCCATTTCCACACCCAGTATTAAAGAAATTATTCATCTCTGTAATCTGTGATAGAAATTACTATAATCTAATTTTTGTCTAAGAGTCAAGTTTTGTGTATCTTCCTATTTATGAGTCACCTGTAAGTTTTTCTGTGATTCACCTATTCATAATATTTGCCAATTTAACTTTTGAGATCTTTCTGACTGACTTTAAGTAGAGATATTTATATATTAACAAATTTAGTCTATGACACACAGGTAATTTTTTAAGTTACAAATAACAGTTATATACTTTTTTCCCTAAATTTTGTTGCTGAGAATATACACATCAAAACATACACCAATTCAACAGTTTCTTCACATAAAACTACGTGAACATAATCATTTCATTTATACAACCATTCTCTACTTCCTTTTGAGTTGTCTCTCCCTTATTAAGCTAAAGCATGGTTTTAAGAGGACTTCAAGGTTACTGTTTAAATATTAACATATTTTTTAATGTAAATAACATGCACCTTTTATGTTTGCCAATTACTCCCTTCCCTCTACAAAGATTTCAGAAGCACTGTTACGTCAACTTTTTTTTTATATGTTGCTGTAAAATTAAGAAATAAGCACAGTACACTCAAGAAAAGTAGCTCAGAGGGAGAATGAGCAGATAAACAGAGAAGGCACATGTTATTTACATAAAAATTAGACTATCTCTGGGCAAGAATTTTAGGAGTTCATCCAGCTTCCAGGGCTCCAGAAAACCTGAAGTATGTTAGAATTTAAAATTCTGCTCTGCATTTTTCCCCTCTGGATCAGAATTCTACACAATTTTCCATTAAAAGGTTGAGTAATCACAGCCAGGTACCATCCAGTTTTTCTGGTCTCTTGGCAAAGCAGCAGCTGTTCATGGAGGCATGTTTGTCACACATTTCATATTCTCGTAATTCCTGACTCTCCTCCTTTCTGTTGCTGCAGGAAGAGAACAACTGTGCCCTGGATGGCAGCTTGCAAACTTTTAAGACCACAGGCACTACACAATGAAGTAGGAGGTAGAACAGAAGCATGAGGTGTTTGACTGTATGCAAACAGCCTCGGAAGCCATTTTTCCTTTCTCTGGTCACTGTTGTAAATACATCTAGCACACAACTTTCACTAATTCAACATTTTACAAGTATACAATATACTGGCAGCAATCACAGTATCTAGCTGTCCAATCTTACACTTTAATCAATGTAATTTTTCTATTACCATTATCCTTCTCCCTGGTAACCTCAATATACTTTGGGTTCTGTACATCTTCCTTGTCTTGTCTTTTATGAGGCCAATACAATATTTGTCCCTTTATGAATGACTTATTTCACTCACCATAATGTCTTCCAAATATATACATAGTGAAGCATGTATGAAGATGTCATTTCTCTTACTGTGTCACTTAACGTCCATGACACATTCCATGAAATACAACCTTGTATGATTTGGGCACTGTATGAACACAGTACTATGTATAGGCAGTCCCTAGGTTAGGACAATACCATAAAGCCTACTATATTAAAACATCATGGCAGCCCTCTGCTGGTTATCACTGACAGTAGGTATGCTTTGTTCAATGATTTCCACCTGATCAATCCAGACAGCATGTATGACAAAGGGTAACTCCAGCATCTTCTACAACGGCCAGGATGACAAGAACTCTGGAGGACAATCTGAAGGTACAGCCTGTCTCCAAGGAAGAACACTATGCAGGTGTGGACTATAGGATGGAATCTCAAGGGCCCCTCCCAGGGCTGGTAGGATGTTATAGCGAGAAAGGTGCATCTGTGCAGATTGTGACCCGGGGTTCCAGGGTATGCCTCTCACAGAATAAGGCTGGGGGCTGTACCATAGGCCTGGATGCCCAGTAGGTCATGAACCATTAGTGCCCCAGCAAGCTGGAACAGCTGGCCAGGATGGCCTCCCCTTGCACTGCGTCTGCTTGCAAAGCTTGGGGGTCAGCATGGTCCCTGGTGATACCCAGATATCACCTGGTAATTGGGTCCCAAGAGAGGAAGTCAAAAGGTAAGGATGGGCAGCCAAGCTGAGGAGCTGTGGGTACAGTTATACAAGACATTTCAAGATTCCTAAGGCCAAGATGAGCCACTTTCAGGACCCCTAAGCCCCATACTGACAGTGAGGGGTATAAGCCATCAGGAACTACCTACTTGTATCACTGCTGTTTCAAGGCCCTACTCCCTCCCCTATTAGGGCCTCCTCACTTGTCTGTCTCACGCACACACTACAGAACACAGGAGCACAGCCTTACAGAGTTTCAAGTGAGTGGCTGGTGGATTTCAACTGCCAAACTTTTGGTTAGCAGCTGAGCTCTTAACCACTGTGTCACCAGGAACAGAGAATGGCTGATGTGTCTGGCCACTGGAGGGTGTAAGCTGCCGGCTTCCTTCCCTTGGGAGGCAGAAGTTTGTCTTTAGGGATGATCCTCAATGAGTTGCTAAATACTCAGAAGCAGGACTGCCCATGTTTGGGGCTACTGCTGAGGAAGCCAGTGAGGAGGAAGTCGAGCATGCCCAGCCTGTTGTTTTACCTGCCCACGAGCAGATGAGTCCTGGTCCGAAAGCTCCCCCAACTCCACCACTGGTGCCTGCCTGACCACAAAGCAAAGCCAGAGAGCCTTCTTCCAGAGCCATGTCCTCTAACTATCTACCATCCAAGGTTCAGTGCTACAAGAGTATGAGTTTTGTGGCTTTTAAAACCATTACTGAGAAATTAAATAAACAAAAGGAAGAGGTACTTTCCCTTTGGAAAAAACAAAGCAACCTTATGTGATCACAGATTTTACGGGCACTGATCCATCTGGTGGGAAGAGGCTCTCCAACAGACATAATGTTGATGCGGCTCATGACTCTGTATATACAGTCCTAGGTATTCTAATTTTAAAAAAAGTAATGCTGAAGAATGTCCAAGAAAAATAATATAGATACAGATACTTCCATTTATCAATGACTATTTCTTGGTCAAATTTCCTACCTGCAACAATGGAACAGAAAATACTTTTCTCAGCCATACTTTGTCAAAGAAGGTGCTTTAAATTCATCCAATCTCTCAACATTTAAGTATGTACTTGCCGGATGAAAAGATGAATTCAACATATCTTGCTTGAGTTCCACATTTTTACACAAGTAACACATACTTTCTACATTTGTTTGCCCACTGCTCCTTCATCCCTCGCAATATTTTCACAAGCACACTACATTAATTAATTTTTACAGCAACACATTCATCCAACAAGATTCAACCATGTGGTGCTATCATTCAGGCCTGCATTTCAGTTTACAGCTGAGTAATACTCCATAGTAAGTACGTACTGTTTGTTTATCCATTCACCTATTAATGGATACTTGACTGTTTCTAGTTTTTGGCTTATGTGAGTAACGCTGCAATGAATACTGGCGTCTCAGTTATCTAAAAATACCACAAATGGGTGATTTAAGTGGAAACAAATTTATTTTCGCATAGCTTAGGAAGCCAAGCCAGCCAAGTGCTGTCAAGTTGGGCTAGCTTAGGAAGCCCAACTCCAAATTTGGGCTACCAGCTAAAGGCTTTCTCTGGCTTCATGGGAAGGAGAGGAGTTTTGTCTCAGAGTTTCTCTTTGGTTCCTTGGTGATCCTCATGTGACAATCATTCTCCACTTCAAGTTCTGCTTCTTTGCATAATCAGCTCTTTTTATGCGTCAAAGGTGACCGGTATTAAACACACGCTACACTGCTATGGCCTCATTAATATAACCAAGACAACACTACTTCCAAATAAGATTATATCGATGAAAAACACAGAAACAAAGACAAAAACACCAATACTGCTTTTCAGTGGATTCCGACTCCTTAACAATCCTACAGCACAGACCTACTCTGTGGGGTGTCCAAGGCTGTAAATCTTTATAGAAACAGACGGCCCCATCCTTCTCCCTTGGAGCAGCTGGTGGGTTTGAATCTCTGATCTTTCAACTACCTGTGCACTTTACTACTGCATCACCAGGGCTTGTTACATCCACAGTATCAAAAAAAAAAAGAAACAAGTAGAACCTGACGCACAGCATCCCTATAGGACAGAGCAGAACTGCTTCCTAGTTTCCAAGGAGCACCTGGTGGATTCAAACTGCCAGACCTTTTTGGCTAGCAGACACAGCACTCAATCACTATGCCACTAGGGTGTCCAAAGGTCCTAAAGGACAGAGTGAATTGCTCCATGGGGTTTCTTAAGGCTGTGATCTTTATGAAAGCAGACTGCCACATTGTTCTCCTGCAGGACAGCTGGTAGATCAGGACAATCAAAGTTTTGGTTAATGGCCAAGCACTTGGACACTGTGTCACCACGGTTGTTATCTCCAATACCTATTTTGAGGGAGGGGGAATGACACAATTCTATCCCCATCAGTTACAGCACATGTGCCTTGCCTAAAGGGCTGCTTCAGTTCTTTGGGGTACATACCCAGCAGTGGTAGCACTTACCCGCTATGCTACCAGGGTCTCCTAATAACCTCACAGTAAGTCTTAATTACTTTGAAGTGGATCACATAAGTTTTTCTGAATAGTTTTTTTCCATCTAATTTTATCCAAGCCATATGAGAATCTGAAACAACTAATTTTCCTTTTTCCTCTATGGTAGTTTCCCATCATCTGCATGAATGTCCCAGTATCTAGTTCACAAAAATTAGAGTGCCCAATAGCCAAGTTAGAAAGCTAAAGGTTTATTTTACATAGGTGTTGTGTTTTGCTAAGCATTAAAAAGAAAAACACACCCCAACCTTCTTTTGACCCAAAATCTCCCAGGAAGCAGTCTTGCATACAATGTATTTTGGAAAATGGTATTAATAGAATCAAAATTAAACCCTTCAAAACATTCTGTGACTTCTCAGTCTTGTTATTCTTAGGTCATCTTTGCAGCTGAAGTGATGTTCTCACATGCACTGTCTGATTTAAAACCTTAATAAAAAATTACTGTCCTCCAGAAGTCACCCAGTTACTTCTATTAATTCACAGTTACTTCAGCCATCAACCCAACTAAACATTAGAGGAAACAGATGTGCTCCATATAATCCAATTTTGATGTCACTTGATTATCAGTTTTAATACTCAAAATCATAACCTATTGATTTTGAGAATCCAAAACACTATACACCTGCCTTCCTTAAACAGAACACACAAGTAATTTTCTGAATTTTTCTTTAGCTTTTCTGTCTTGTCTTTCACTACAAAGTTGTTTGTTCCTACTTGTCACTAAGAGTTATGTTTTGGCACCAACTTCATTCTCTTTGTCAATTATAAATAGACCGAGATGCAGATAATACAGTTTATTAAAATAATACACGTAACAACAAAGTGGTTTTTAAATGTAAAGAACAAATGTTAGCACACAAGACTGATAGTTCTCTATTTCTGTTTAGTCTTTTTTGCTTATTTTTGCCTCTTAGCTCCCTTTCAAAATCAAAGAGACCAGATGGGTGATATTAAATATTAACCTTTTCTTTTTAATGTCTGCAGATTTATCAAAAAGGGTTGGAAAGAGACACTGCATAATTAGCTTAAACACTGGGAAAAAAAAAAGCTACTGAAACTTAGGAACTGTAACAGGCATTTTACATACATTGTCTTACCACTCCTTGTATTTATTCCAGAAGGATTCCATAATTACACAGTATTAATTATTCAGGAACTAGTACAGGCTTCTATTAAAGAATGCAACTTAGGGTTCTTCTATTAAAACTCAATAAATAATCTTTCAGGAAGTTTCCAGTAAATTGGCAAGACATATTCATTTGACAGACATTTCAACAAAGAACAAACATAAATGACAAGCTCACAAAAAGATGCTCATTATCATTAGTCATTAGATGTAAATCGAAACCACAATGAGGTATCACTTCACACTCACCAAAATGGTTATCATTCCAAGGACAGAAAACAAGTGTTAGTGAGGTTGGGGAGATATTGGAACACTATTCACTGATGACGAGACTACGAAACAGTACAAAAACCACGCAATAATGGTCTGGCAGTTCCTCAAAAGTTAAACACGGAATTACTATATGATTCAGCAATTCCAGTCCTAGATATATATCCAAAAGAATTGAAAGCAGGAACACAAACTGATACTTGCACACCAGTGTTCACTGCACTAGTCACACGTCAGAAAGTAGAAATAGCCTAAAATCCAATGAATGGATAAATAAATGTGGCACGTATTTATACATGAAGTGAAGTCCAGATACATGCTACATCATGGATGAATACTGAAACCATTACACTGTGTGAAATACGTTAGTCACAAAGGGGCAAATACTACATGATTCCACTTACATGAAATATCTGAGACAGGCAAGTATATAGACAAAAGTTTATTAGTGGTCACCAGGGACAGACGGGAAGGAAAGAAAAGAGGGACATTGAGCTTCTGTTAGGTGATGGGAAAATCTGGAAACACATAATGGTAATGGCTGAACATGATACATAGATGACATCTAGTATCACTGATTTCTACATGTGAAGAATGCTGAAAAGCAAATGATCTGTTACGTATTTATAGTATTATACATACACGTATACAGGCACACATACTCATAACCAACAGACAACTGGTAAGCAACACAGACAACTCATTTAAACAACAGAAATGACTAATAATTACATAAAAAGTTGTTGGAGCACAGCAATTATCAAGCAAAGGGCCTAAGAGGAAAACACCAAAAATTTGAGTTCATGGAAATGAAATACTTTCTATATAAATATGTAAAGCAACAACTTACCAGTGGAAGTTGAAGTCACAGTTTCAACAGCTTTTGAAGAATCTATATCTTTTCTATAAAAGAAAAACATTACCAATTAAGCGATGGGCAAAGGAGATGGACAGACACTTCACTGAAGAGGAGATCCAGGCAGCCAAAAAACACATGCGGACATGTTCACGATCTTTAGTTATTAAAGAAATTCAAATCAAGACGACAATGAGATACCATCTCACCCCAACAAGATTGGCCATGATCCAGAAAACACACAACAACAAATGCTGGAGAGGCTGTGGAGAAAGTGGAACCCTCCTACACTGTTGGTGGGGTTGCAAAATGGTCCAGCCTCTCTGGAAGGCAATCTGGTGCTTCCTTAAAAAAATGGATATCGATACACCATTTGATCCAGTAATTCCGCTACTTTGAATATATCCTACAGAATCAAGGCCTTTCACACCAACGGACACATGCACCAGAATGTTTACCGCAGCACAGTTCACAATAGCAAAAAGATGGAATCAACCCAGATGCCCAACAATAGAAGAATCGATAGGTAAACTATGGTACATATACTCAATGGAGCACTATGCAATGATAAAGAATAACGATGATTCAAAGAAACATCTCCTAACCTGGTTTCAACTGGAAGACATTATGTTGAGTGAAAGTAGTCAGCGACAAAAGGACAAATACTGTATAAGACCTCTATGATAAGATCTCAAAAACAGACTTGTGTATAGAAGAAAAGACTCTTTGACAGCTGCAAGGGAGGGGAGGGAGGGAAGTTGGGGGGGGAGGGTTTAGTTTAGATAGTTACTAGAAATCTAGTTGGGAGAAAGCGGTGATAGCACACATTAGAAACAAGAACAACATTAAGTGGACTTCAGCATAACTTGAGTACTCCTTCCATCTTAACTCAATAATGCAAGGATAGAGTAGCTGGGGCAGGGGGCGGGGGACTATGCTCTTAGGCGAATTCCAGGCCAATTGGCACAACTAGCGTTTTGCTAAGAGAGCTCTCTGCACCCCACATTGGTGAGTGGCATCTGGGGTCTTAAAAGCTGCCAAGCTGCCATCCGAGGACACAGCAAATGGTCCCAAGTAACCAGGAACGGATGCTCACCGAGGACCAAAATGACATGTGGTAAAAGACAACCGAGAAGACAGAGAGACCCACAAGAGTGGGTGCCTAAATTGACTTGGGACCGGAAGAACCGGATGGTGCCCGGCCACCACCAGTGATAGCCCCGATGGAGCTCACAGAGAGGAGTCTCCCTGGCAACACAAGAATAAAAAGGGGTGCATCATGAGATCTCCACTAAAAGACCTCAATTGATGGTCCAACGGTTTTGGGGTTCCTCTTAGAGCATGGCACCCGGCCCTGATGCTGCCCTTTCCCATAAATTGTAACAAAGGTCCACTCTTTGGACAGGAATGGATTGGACTTGGCAATGCAGAGTGACCATATGTTGGAAGCACTTTATGGTTCTATGCATCTATAGGATATCATCTTGCTGACCTCTGGCTGGAGGAAGGGGAGTGGATGGAAAGGAGGGGAAAGGAGGCTGTTGGGAGGATGAGACATGTATGGAGCAGAGAGGAATAGTGTGCAGTCACTGGACAGGGAGAGCAGTGGAAGCTGCATATAGATGGACATGTAAATTTATACGTGAATGTCCATTTTCACTCAGTCATGTCAAATAAAAATTTAAAAAAAAAAATTGGCAGACTTAGAAATTCTCAGTTCTATGAACTCTGAACAATGCCCATTTAAATTACAGAGTGATAAAAATATATTCCAATGTTTTCACTATTAAAATTTCCTACTTCATATGTAACTTATTTTCACACATGGAATCACTTACTTTAAAGCAGATGCAGATGTTTTCTTTGAGTCTGAAGTCTTTTTCTTCACCTCTCGGTTCTACAAATGAATATTTTGAACAAAAAAATTGTTTTTTTTTTCCCCCACATTATAAAAAGCAATATGGAAAACATACAGAAGCACACAGAATCCAACTAAAACACAGAAAGTCTTTAAAGCTCTAAAAAGTACAAATGCTTACTTCCCTTTTCTATTTATATACAGAAATAGAATAAAATTATTTTCTTCAATTTTGGTGTAAGTTCATGTTTTGTCCTTTACCATTCATTCATATTTTATTATCTTTCAAAAATGTTATTTTTAACTTGTCTATGCCATTTCAGACCTATGACTACCAATGCCTTGGCCCACTACCTCCACCTTCTGCTTTGACTCTCCTCCTAATGGTTCTTTCACTTCTGTCCTTGTCATCTGATCCAGCCCCAATCTACTGTGAACAAAAGCCAGATTAATCTTGCCATTCATATACTGGAAACCCTCCAACACTCTCACAGAAAAACCCAACACTTAAAACAACCTGTAAGAGTCAATACCATATGCCCCAGACCTCAACCAGTACATATCCTTCTTCCTGTAGTCTGAGTGTTCTTCACATCTGAAAGTGTTTTTGCAGTTGCTGTTCCTTCTGTCTGGATAGCTCCCTCACATCCTTCAGGTCTTTGCTCAAAAACCACTTCATCAATGACACCTTCCCCAACTATCTTACTGAATGTTGCACAGTTTCTTATTTCCAGCATTGTCTTTCCTAAATGTCTTTCTCCACACCACTTACTGCCAACAAATGTGTGTTTACACACACTGCACACAATTTATTTGCTTGGGTTCTTTCCCTTCTGGCCTTTCAAATTAAATTGTGTGACAGCAGGGCCTTTTAGTTTTAGTCATTATCCCCAAGGCCTAAAGTAGTGCTTTGCAAACAGTGAACACTGAATAAACACTAGTTAAATCAATCCAAATTTCATCATAATTGCTGCATCTTCGTTCACATTCTCTGTCCTTTTGGGTACCCTTGACTGCTTTTCCCAGACAACAGATGGGATTTTATCCAAATCACCTACCTTGAAGATGTATAACATACCTGCCCTCCTATTCTATTAGTGGCTACCTTAAACTGTAAAAGAAATTTGAAACTGTTGATTCCTTCTGTTTAAGTTAAAAAGCTTCACCTCTTCACAGAGGACCAAAATGACATGGAGTAAAGACAACCCAGAAGACAGAGAGACCCACATCAGTGAGTGCCTACATCAACTTGGGACTGGAAGAACTGGATGGTGCCTGGCCACCACCAGTGGTAGCTGCGATGGAGCTCACTAAGTTGAGTCTCACCGGCAACACAAGAATAAAAAGGGGTGCACCCTGAGATACCCACTAAAAGACCTCAACTGATGGTCCAGCGGTTTCAGGGTTCCCCTGGGAGTATGGCCCCTGGCCCTGATGCTGCTCTTGTCCATAAATCACAATCAATGTCCACTCTTCAGACAGGAATGGATTGGAAATGGCGATGCTGAGTGACCATATATTGGATGCACTTTATGGTTCTATACACCTATAGGATGTCATCCTGCTGACCTCTGGCTGGAGGAAGGAGAGTGGGTGGAGAGGAGAGGAAAAGACACTGTTGGGAGGATGAGACATGTATGGAGCAGAGAGGAATAGTGTGCTGTCACCGGACAGGGAGAGCAGAGGAAGCTGCACAGAGGTGGGCATGTAAATTTATATGGGAATGTACATTTTCACTCAGTCATACTAAATTAAAAAAAGTGTCAAACTTAACCCTTGGATACATTCCAGTTCTTGATCATGTATTTTAGATCAAAATTAATATTAAAAAAAAATTTTAAATGATACATTCTGCCACTTGTATTATTTTATAAAAACCTGATTTAGAGTTTACTCTATGTACAAATGGTTTCACTCTGCCACCCAGCTTATACGTAATTCCTCTGTTTAGATTATAATTTTTTGAAAGGTATCTAAGTGAAAAAACAAAAGCAAAAGGCATAAAAGGAAAACACCAGAAATTGGATACACTGAAATTAAAAACTTTCTATATGTGTATCACTGCGAACAGTAGTAAAGGACAAGCAACGCCAGAAGATCATACTTCTCACATGTTGTTAGGTGTCACAGAGTCAACTCTGACTCCAAGTGACTTCATGTACACAGACTAGAAATCTCCATAGGGATTCCAAGGAGTCCTTGGGTGGTGCAAACAAGCCCTGGCCACAAGGTGGGCTGTTTGAATCCACTCAGAAGCACCTCAGAAGACAGGCCTGACAATCTGCTTCCACAAGATCACTTGGAACAAAAAATTTAGTATCTAAACTAATGAATACCTACAAATCACTTTTGTTTTCCTTTTTAAGGACAAATAATCCAACAGAAAAATGGGAAACAATACAGGTAACTCACTTAAGCAACAATGACATGACTAACAGTTGTATGAACAGATGCTGGAGTTCACCAATAATCAAGAAAATACAAATTAAAGTTAGTTGGCATTTTTCTAACATTGCATTTTTAACACTAAAAACATTACAATGTTTGTGATAATATATTCTCACACATTACAGAGTGTAAATTATTACAATTATTTAGATAGTTTATCTATAAATAATCTAAATGTCCACCAGTAAGGAACTGGTAAAATAAGCTGTGGTATATTCATAGAGTAATACTACACAGAATTTGAAAAGTGAGGAAAATCTGTACGTACTAAGTTAGAGCTTCAAATCCAATTACTGATTAGATAAGTGAAAATAAAAACACATGGAAATGAAAATACAAAATTAAAAGAATGTACACAAGCAAAGCAAAAATTAACGAGGCCTTTTGTCAACTTTAATCAATGGCCTCAAACATATCAAAGAACATGGAGATGGCAAAGGACTAGGCAATGCTTCAGTCTGTCATACACAAAGTCACCATCAGTCAGAGGTGACTAATACTAATACTAACAGGAACAGATCCATCTATAAATACTATTATGGACACAAAAGCTAAAACACAGAAAATTATCTTCTGGAAAGACTAAATTCATCAACATGATACTTCTAAGGAAACAAAGGCCCCAAATAATACATAGTATGTGATTACGTAACAAACATGGTATAACAAATCAAATTAGGGGTTACATATAGACAGAAAACAGGGTATTGGGATTGGGAATAAGCACACAAGGGACTTCCAGGATACTGTCAATGTTCTATTTTGTGACCTACATAGCAGTTTCACAGATGTTTGCTAGTTTGTATTATATATGATAAGGAGACCTGGTAGCATAATGGTTAAGTTCTCGGCCACTAACTCAAAGGCTGTCGGTTCAAATCCACTTCAAGACAGAAACATGTGACAATATGTTCTATAGATTTATAGTCATGAAAACCCTGTGGAGCAATCCTATTCTTTTCTATAGGGTTGTATGAGTTGGAATTAGCTTAACGGCAATAGGTGTAAATTTTTTCTCTGAGTCTACTGCTAGCCATCAATACTGCATGTATGTGTGTTTGTTTTAATTTCAGTATATCTGAATTTATACATAGGATCTGTTGAGCTGCCCTTTGTTTGTTTTGGATACTTTACCATATAATACTTAACAACAGAAACCCCAGTGGTGTAGTGGTTAAAAGCTACAGCTGCTAATTGAAACGCTGACAGTTCAAATGCACCTGGTGCTCCTTGGAAACCCTATGGGGCAGTTCTGCTCCATCCCATAGGGTGCCTGTGAGTCAGAAGTGACTTGACAGCAACACGCTTTTTTATACTTAACATAAGCTGGACTAATCATCAGTCACAGTAAATCATCTAGAATCTAAATCTAGTTTACCTGTGGTTTTTTCTTTCCTGGAACACATATTTTCAGACTTTTTCCTTTTATCAGAAGAGGTGTTGTTTCAACATACTTCATGACTGCAGTAATTGCCTCTTTAAATTCCATTTTTAAGTAAGCCTAAAATAAGTAACAAGTTTATTCCCTTTTAACTCCAAAATCTACCTTAAAATTTCTATGCATGTTAAAATGGACTTAACACATTACTTGTTGAACACAGAATGTGCAATCACCTCAAGTCCTTTCTTTTTGCTTTGTTCAAGTGTAATTTTATCTGTAAAATGTTATCACAAATGAAACGGACACTGAACTCTATTTTTAGAATTTCTATAATATTACGTAGGTTAGGAGGAGGAACATACGGTTCCATGGGAAGCCCTTGGACAAGAGGAAATGGGAAGATAAGAGCTCATAAAACAACAAAAGAGAAAGCAGCATCCAGTCTAGTACACTTTCAAGTCCAAAATTTTTAGGGACTCTAGCAATGAACAAACTATCACTATGTTCCGTTACTTCACAAATCTGTTTGGCTTAGTTTAGGGTTATGCAAAATTTTCATTAACTTAATCATACGATATAGCACATAAGCAAATAAATCCATACTGTGCAAAATCACCTGCTGCAGCATAATCGGACTGGCACGCTAAAGCAATGGTTGACAAACTGGCCTGCCACTTGTTTCTGTAAATCAAGTTTCAATGGAATACAGCCATAGTCATTCATTTACATCTCACACGTATGGGTACTCTGGCACGACGGCAGAGCTGAGTAGCTGCAACTACACAGTCCACTGCTAAGGCCTAAATAACTACTATCTGGTCCTTTACAAAAAGTGACAATCTTTTTCTAAAACAGTATTTTAACACTTTCGTCCATTCAAATCTGAACATTTCTGTAACTCTCAATGCACAGCTGTATGTGATAAAGCAGCTCAGAGATCCAACAGCTGTCTTTAAAAAACCAGTAAGGTAATGAGTGCATGCCTTTTTACAACGGATCAACCAACTCACCTCCTTTCTATATGGAACAATCAGAATATCACTAACTTTTCCAAATGGTTGAAATACTTTTCTAATATCTTCTTCAGTGCAGCTATCCTCTGGTAATTCTGATACAACAAGAACCGAACCATAATTCAAAGACTGGTCTTTTCGTGGCTATGTTTGCAGAAGAAAAAATTACAAATAAACTTAAGTCGATAAGTAAAGCAATAACAGTAATTCTCAACATAGTTGTATTTACCACTAATCTTAGTCCTTTAAGAGGTCTTGTCTTATCTAAATATTTTAGCACAATTTTTAGTAAAACTTTAATTAGATGTGAAAACGGACCTACGGTTTGATGTTAATTCACACCTAACAATGGTAAAGAGTTAAGTAACTAATCAAGGAGGCACTTGCAGACTCCTTTGTGTTAATAAGCATTTAATAATAATGATCAAAACCTAAGGAATGTCACAAACCTACTGAGAGTATTTAATGAACCTGTGTGGCTAGCCCATCAAGTAATAATCCAAAAATCATGGCTTCATTTGCCCTGCATTTCAATAACTGAAAGTGGTATTCTACAAATCTATCATTTTATTATTAACATATTAATGTTACTTTCAGCTGCTGGTAAGCTAGCCCTTGCCTTCAAGGTGACCCCATGTGTTACAGAGCACAGCCACTGCAGTATTTTCTGTCTGCAATCTGTACAGGAAGTAGTATGGCAGGCCTTTATTTCAAGACATTGCTGGATGGAAGCAAACTGCCCACATTGCACCAGTTGTATTAAAAATTGACTAAAAACATTTTAGTGGAACCACCCAGGAATCCTCAAACAAAACAAAGCCATCTTTATGTATTAACCTTTTCAAACTAATCTAAGCTTTCCCCCACATTCAATTTTCTCTCAATTTTCTTCAAAATTCTGTAAATTCAGACTGATTACTATAAATTTATCTTTCTAAATGCAAGTTTTTTCAGCAGGAACAGCAGCTGTCAAAAACATTTAAACAATTAAATACACAAAAGAAAATGTTTACTGTAAACAATACTAAGATGTGTACCTAAATAATTTTAATATTACAAATATTCCATATCAACATAAATTAACAAGCCTTCACTTTAAATTTATTGGAAATAAGAAATAAAATTCAGTCATATACTTGCAATAACAAATTACTAACCTTACGTTGGAGAGGAACAGCTTTATCAGACACCTGTTTACATTCTGGTAAGCTACCATCTTCAGGATTCTTTGACTTATAACGAGTATTTGAATCATTCTTTGTAGAACTTGTCGATTTAACTGAAGGTTTTGATCCACTGCTGGTTTTAGCCTTTTGTGTTGGTGAATGTCCTTTTTCACTTGTTTCAGAATGTTTCTTTTTACTTGACTCTGATCCATGTCTAGATCGTTGTACTGTATCTTCTAAAGCTTTTTTCCTATCTAGTAAAAAGAATGTAAGTAAAATTGTAATTCAAAAGAACTTAAGGTAGGAACCATCTCGTAGTATTACAAAATAATTCCTCAAAATGTCCAAATACTTACTACAAAGAGTCATTCTCAAGCTAAATAGGGATCACATACACAGGGGAAAAAAACGGTAATTTTTGTTTACTCAAAAATGCTATTTTACATGGGATTCTCATATTCAACGAACTTTCCTTAATTTCAGGATCCTTTTACACCCTTAAAAACTTGAGGATCTCAAAGAGCTTTTATGCTATGTTTATCAGATTTGATATTAAAATAAATTTTAATATTAATCAGTGTAAAAAAATCCATGTTAACATAAATAACCATTTTACAAACAACCTATTTTTTAAAAAGTAGTAAAAAGAGCAGCATTTCTGCATACTAACATTGCACTTGAAACACCTGGATTCTCATTGCTGCTTCTACAGTCAATCTGCTGGATACACTGTTTCGGCTAAACATATAATGTGTATCAGCCTCACACTGGTATGTAGTTGGGAAAGAGAGAATCTCAAGGATCCCGAGAAGGTATGTGGAACCCTCTAGCGGTTCTTGGACCACATTTCAAGAACCACTGCCTTATATATTTCAAAAGTAACTACATTATCAAAAGTAACTATATTTACACTCCACCTTTTACAATACATTCAGTACAGTTAAGGGGTCTATTCAAAATATGGCCTAAATGCTAACAACGGTCTTTTGTATTATACAAGTGTACTTTACTATATATGAGCTATTTCTATAAAGGGCACTAAGCAGATGTTAAGACACAGGTTGAAAACAATTTTGAAAACGTTTCCAATAAATTAACGAAGATAAATCTCTAAGCAATTTAGCCAAGCTAAGATCTTTGCATAGCCTTCATTTCTGAATCCGATAGTAGACGAACAGATCAACTACTATCGCACATCTCTTCTATAGCTGCTAGAGGAAAGAACAATGAACTAGGTTGAGCTGTGGGTCAGATATCACACAGCAATTCCAAAAATCAGCAATGGAAATCACTTCGTATCTTAAAAAACCTTTTACGGAGCTGAAGCAAACAACTCAAAAATGTGAACTTTTGCTAAACTTTGGCAATAATACCTAAGTTACCATTTCAAACACACTGGAAATACAGAAATAGCACTGGTCAAAACAAGATTATTTCTTGGCCATCAGTATACCTGATGATCTCCTTGATGTCCTTTCAGAGCGAAGTAATCGATAGCACTCTGGGCTAAATGGAACCCTAATTCGATATGCGGGATTAGGAGATCTAGATCTGGATCTGTATCTAGGGAAGAAGCGATGGTAAATCCTTGGACTTCGACTTCTCGGTCTATATATGTAACGTATTGGGCTTCGAGATCGATGGAATCTGTGACTTGAACTTGATCTCCTAGAACGCCTAGGAGTAGGGGAATGAGACCGTCTTCTTGGAGTTGGATCCTCTTTCCTACCACCCTCACTTCTACAAAATGGGGGAAAAAAACCAAAAGTGAATAAATGAGATTCAGTAATTCAGTGTAAATTTACATTACATTAAATGAAGGAAGCATTTTCTTAAAAACAGATTAGTAGCAATACCAAACTTTAATTCGTATTTATACTTTTTGCAAAGCCTATTTTTAATGTCCAAATTTAGCCTTGTGGGTAAATAAGCAAAATTAAAACGGAGGAGGTCAGTCCTCCAACTGCTCCACTGGACCCCTCAGTTTTGCAATTTACAGAAGAAGGTCATCATTAATTTCTTGTTTTTTTTTTTCTGTACAAATACTACATCCAATTATGCTTTGAAAGTAATATTTTAATTTAGGAAACAATTTTAATAAACAAGTATTTTTCACCATTTACATAGCCAGAAATGCTGCTTGACTGTTGAATGAGCATATATATACACACTGAGTACAGTGCCCCAGGGGATCATGCATATGGGGTAAAAAAAGCTTCTCTTTACTCAAAAGGCCATATGGGGAAAAATAAAGTTTCTCTTTATTTAAAAGGCTATTTTACATAAGCTTCCTATATTCAGAGAGCTTAATAAGACCACTTCTTGATCTTCAAGGCTTTTACAATCTCCCATCTTAAAAACATAAACCTTCCTCTCACTCTCAAAAACCAAACTGTTGTCACCAAGTCAATTTTGACTCATGGTGACCCCACAGGACTCAGTACACATTCACAGAACTTCCAAGGACTAGCTGGCAAATTCAAACTGCCAACCTTGTGGTTAGCAGCTGAGCTCTTAACCACTGAATCACCAGGGCTCCTAAAAATGATGAATAAATCCATCACTGTTCAGTCGCTTCCAACTCACAGTGACCAGAAAGGGCAGAGTAGAACTGCCCCATCGGGTTTCCATCAAGGAGAGCGGCTGGTAGATTCAAACTGCTGACCCTCTGATGAGCAGTCAAGCTCTTAGTAACCATGCCACCAGGGCTCCAAAAATGATCAACAGTAGGACTTGATTCAAAACAGTATCTTCTTTAAGGAAAGTACTTGTTTAATTTTAAAAGCAAATCAAGTTTTAAAAACATCACTATTTAAAAAAAAGAATTACCTTCTTGACGGGAGGATCTCAGGATTCCAATCAGGGTATCTATTTTGAGAATAAACAAAAATAAAGAACAGCTAAAATAAGACTAAGACTGTAAAGCTCCATTTTTCCCTGCAATATATCAGAAGGACTGTTCAAAACCTAAGTCTGTACAATTGTTAGTATATTAAAATAAGAAAATTTCCTTTTATTGAATGTCTAATTCAGTAAACAGAAGCATTACACAAGCAGACTGTCAGGGAAAGGAGACATATTTCTCATACATCAAAGCCTCAGAATTAACACCTAATTAAATACAGATCAAAAGTATAAGAACTCTCACTACCCTTTCAACACTTTAAGACACAGACAATTTTCAAAGTAATATGCTGAGGGAAAAAAGGAGCCAAGATCCAGGAGTTGGAAAAGTTGTTATCTCTGTGCTGTTTCCTCACTGGCCAAATCAAGAATAATCATTACACACCCACACCAACAGAGATAATATAACTATATAGATAATATAACTATATAGATAATATAACTATTATCATTTATTGTATCATTAATGCTACAAGTCTGATGCACTAGACCTTTTCTAGTATCAATTAACTACCCTTGTATCATAATCCAGAAAGATAACAAAAGGTCCTATTTGTGACAAAGAAAGGAAAGACATGGTAAGCCCTAAGAAAAGGAATAAGAACCTAAATATATTTTAGATGGAGTTTACTCCACTCTCAACTGTAGGAGGAGGCACAGGACACCAAATGGGTAGACCAAGAGAGTCAAACCAAGGACTTCTGCAGGAGTTAGGGGAAAGAGAGAATTTTTGTTCTGACTCCTGGAAATGCCAACTGTTCAGACCACTTAAGTCCATACGGTATAATTAATTATTTTTGTGTGTAGCCTTTCCAGCCATGGTCTTGTAACTCCCATCCAAATGACTGCATGATAGGTGCCTACCATGGAGACTGGTCAGTTCTGCCTTACAAAAGAACCAATTCCAGAACAGAGAGGAGGAGCCCACCACCACCAAAAAAGGAGAGACCAGCAGGAGACTCAGCAGTAGAGTTGGTAGCACATTCCTGACCCCATTCAGAGAGAAAACCAAGTGCCTGTGGGCAAAGAGTGAGGTAGGGAGATAGAGATAGCCAGGGAGAGGCTATCCTGATGAAGAACTGTTGTCCTGAGTGCTCTCGAGCTTGAACTCTAATTGTTCCTTCCCATATAATAAACCCTATAATTTTGAGTTTGGTCTTTCAGTTTTATGGTCACCGTGATGGAACTTCAAACCCAGTGGAGAATGCTATGGCAAGAATAGCTGCTAGTGTGAGGACTGACAGAGATGGTGGAGAGAGAAGGTGCGTCTGACCTCCACCTCATAGGAATCAGCCTTGGACTGTTACTTATCTTAGGTCTCCTTTTCCCTCGTGGGGTTAAAGGATGCCAGGCACCACTCCCTCCCACCCCCCCGCCATTTTTAAAGTCTGTAACTACAGAGGCCGTTTTGCCATGTAAAGAAAGTCAGCCTGACATTTCATGCAGCCAGTGCAGAAGAAAATAAGTAAGAAATGGGGATACTTTTGATATTTTGATTTTTGTTTCAGTACCCAATTCAGCTGTCCTGAAACTAGAACTAGTTTAAAATTTCTTAAATATCTCAGTTAAATGAGTGAATTCCTTTTCACTTTTTAAAAACTGTGTTTTAAACTGGATTTGTTGGTTGTGACCCAGAGTTCTGGATAAAAATCTCAAAAATAAAATGTGATGTTTTCATAAAGAACAAAGTAAAAAACCAAAACAACTTCTACAAATTCATTTACCCAAGAACATGTTTTTATCATTCTGTTATCCTATTTAATTCTCCCCTTTGAAAACATACTACATATACTTCTATATTTCAAGCAAGTAATAGCTTTCTAAAAATTTTTCTCCAAAGGATCACAGAGTATTTAACAATACTATCTCAATATTAACTTATCTTATAAATGTGCAATCTGTAAAAATGGGAAAAAAAAATTTCTTACTGTTGACGTAACTGTCGGCAACTCTCAATATGAGTTGATGTGTTTTGATGCTGAATCCAATCCTATTGTAAAATGAGACAAGTGCTGAAATTAGAACATTCTTCACAGTGACTAGTAAAGTAGGCTTTTTAATATGACACAGCAAACTTTTCCCCAAAAGTAAGCAAATCTAATTACAAATAGCACCTGACTGCTCAATAAAACTTTCACAAATTTAAAGGCTCCAGACAAATGCACTAATAATGTTTTAAAGTAGTATGTGTGTGTGCATATATAAAATTTAAAAAATAATACCCATAGACATTCATTTTGAAATCAAATATGTATTTTAAACTTGGGAGAAAGTAAAAGTATTAAACAGAAAACTCATCTGAAACAAAGTCAACGCTCCAGAACACTAAAAATTCTATAGATGAAATGGCATCTGTGAAATACGAGGTCTCAACAAAAAAGTCTACCTCTTAAGCCAGTATATTCCAATACTATAGGGGCAAATGATAAGGTTAGTAAAAATGGGGAAAACTCTTTATGGTTAAACCTATTTTCAAGATTTATGGCAAAGTAACACCATTTCAAAGAAACAATGGCCCTTACATATACAGTTTTAGAGTTAACAAAATGTTTTCTTACACATTACTTCATTAACAAATATGCCTTATAATTACAAGCTGTACCTATAAATATCTTTTAGAAGATACATCAGATGGGGGGGCAGTAGTTATCAAAGATACAGTCCCCAAAGTGAAACAGCTATAAACAATGTATATATTATTCAATGTTTTGTTCTTTCAGCATTTAAATAGGCATAAGTTAGTACATAGTCCTGTATTCTAAAACTTTTGAGAAAAATATTATTTCCATTTCAAAATTTTAGTTCATATCACTGCTAAAGATGAACTAGCAATTTCCACAGTTTCAGCTAAAGGTGACCTTAATTCTGCTTTGGCTACAACTATCTCAAAACAGGTGCAGCTATCTGCAATATTCAGTGACAAATACAAACACCAAACTATTCCAATAAGCCATAAAATTAACTGTGGAATGCAAAAAGGGAATGTTAGCATATCCTGCTCAGTGATATACAAAGTCAGAACAGATGGCAGGTAAAACTCCCTTGCAGTGCCAAATTCCTGTCTTCGCTATTACTACATACTGCTGACATCAAACAGATACATACACCGGCAGGTAGCAGGCTGGGTATGATTTATTTGAACCATAAAATGCTTTATTTGAATAAATTGGCAACACTTAAAAACACAAAACATGTTACCCTCAAATCTAGATTTCCAGTTTTTCTTGAAAAAATAAGATGTAATACTGGACATGTATTGCACATACACCTGTCAGCTGAAGCTGACAGCTGCCTTCTTTATTTTAGACATATTATCTTTTCACTTCAACACACAGGTATACACATACCCACTACCTACTGTTTTAAAAGGCCTATTTCACTCAAAGACATGACTGCTTTAACTGAGTAAATAACTGTATCCCACTCCAATTTCTAGACTCTGTCTAGTTAACAGTATCCAAATTAGATACAGATCCAAAACAGCACTGCCCAGTCAGAGTAAAAGTGCTGATTACCCAACTACTAAGCAGGAATGGAACTGTGAAAATACCTACCACCCATTATCAGAGCTCCAATTTCCTGAAAAATTGTTCACACTGGTCAGTATTTTCTCAAACTCAATTATTTCTATCAGTCAGAAAAAATAATAGCTTCTAAACAAAGGACATGTTATATGAGCATTTATTTCCTCCTTCTCTTCTGAAGTCTGAACCCCAGTTTGGAAAAGAAATGTTTCACTTTCTATTGCTGCCTTCTCAAAGTACATCTTCAGGTAATACAGTTTTAAACAGGGGGAGGTAGGGGACCAAGATTTGTCCAATGTTACTTACCAGGAAAACATTTACAATTGCTAATTTACATCTACTGACTACACGTTTACGATGTCATACACATACACTCTTACAAGGCAGTAAAAATGTATTACAGAAAGGAGATAGGTCATCAGTTAGTGAGGAATTCGTTCCTTAGATCACCCATTCAGTTGTGTTGTTCAGACTGTTAAAAGGTATTTGTTTTTAATGGTAATCTCTATGAGTTATAAAGGAGCCCTGGTGGCATACTGGTTAAGTGCTTGACTGCTAACTCAAAGATTAGCTGTCGAACTCACCCAGCAGCTCTGTGGAAGACAGACCTGGCAATCTGTTTCCATAAACACTACAACCAAAAAAATTTTACAGGGCAGCTGTACTGTCAGCTTAACAGCTGTATTGTTAAAAGTAGGAATCAACTCCACCACCCAACAGTAACAAGCTCCAATGAATGATCACAAAATGACTTTCATTTCTCTTAAACTTTATTAACACCATAGTAACACTAGCTTTCACCACCTCATACTTACCCCTCCAAAATAAAAATGTCCTAATCAGGCAGCACCCTACCCTACCTCGCTGTTTCTATTTACCCTGCACACTTCAGCCACATTTCCTAAACTCCACTCTATACATCACTTCACGTATCAATCAAGAACCTCAATTAGCTTCCTAATGTCTTTCACTTCAAATTTAGCCTCCTCAGCTTTGCTTTTCAAGGCCTTCATACTTTATGTAATACACTCACTACTCTATTCCAATCACCTACCACTACAATGCAACATAAGTGACTTCTCAGAACACTTGCCTCTCTGTACCTTGTTGCTCCATCGGGAATGTCATCCCTTTTCCCCTAGGCAGATCAACCTATTCTGTAAACTCTTCACTCCCAAATAATTTCAATCCAGAAAGACTTAGTAACTTAGCTATCTAGACTTAAAAGTCTTCTGATGCCAAATAACAAATTTGTGTGTTTTTTAATAAAAAAAATCATACACTGCTAGATATACAGTTAAGTGTTAACAAATTAACAATGCTTGTCTAAACTGCTATAAGCCTGAAATCAAGATAGAAATATTAAATATCTCTCCCCTTATAGCACACATCTGTTAATAAAAATGTTGGAAGTTCAAATCCACCAGGAGCTCCTTGAAAGTTCTATGGAGCAGTGCTACTCTTTCCTGTAGGGTCGCCATGAGTCAGAATCAACTGAACAGCAGTGGGTTTCATTTTGGTTTTTGCTATAGCATATTTTGGTGGCATCACAGTTAAGTGCTACAGCTACTAACCAAAAGGTAAGCAGTTCAAATCCACCGGGCACTCCTTGGGAACCCTACAGAGCAGTTCTACTCAATCCTACAGAGCTGCCAGGCATCAGAATCAACTTGATGGCAACGGGTTTTTTTTTTTTTTTTAAATAAACATACAGCATACTCACAGGAGTAGAATATAATCACCGAACTATTTGTTGCCCATTAGAGTTTAATTGTTTAAGATGTATAATTTTTCCCCTCAAAGAAACTGTATAAACTGTTTCAGAAAAAGGGCTAAATTGTATACAGTTCTTCATTTCTTGCAAGCACCTAATATAAACCAAATCCTCTGCTTTCGAGTTGATTCCAACTCAGAGCAACTCTACAGGACAGGGCAGAACTGCCTCATAGGGTTTCGAACTACTCTACTTTGGGTTACCAGTCAGTGTTTAACCACGGCACTACCAGGGCTCCTAGCATCCAATACAATCATGTACAAAACTGGTAACTATTCAACATTTACTGAATAAATGTATACTTTTTCTATTCTGTGATGTAAAAATTAAAACTTCATTTATATATTTATCTTTATGCTGGAATTACTCATGACTAGAAGTTTTAAATAAATTGACAAATTGTGGTGTGCTGTCGCAAGGACACTGAAATTCTAATAATCCATTCAACACGTAGGCCAGAGCTATTTATAGATTAATTACTATGAATTATTCTGACATTTTTTAATGTAAAGGCTTTGCCATCCCTTTTACGGGGGAGAAGGCAACCATTACTTGACTTGAACTCAGCAATCTGGCCAGAATGAATATCACTGCTGGAGGGTTAATGCCAAACAGCAAAGCTGTTTTCCTTGGCTAGAATTAATCCTAAAGCATCTCGTGGGCTGAAACTCTGTGGGTGGGTATACAAAAATAATTAAAGGGCAGCAATGAAAGGAAAAAATACAGTAAGAAGGTTATCACCAATAGATTTGTGTACCAAAGTACATACCCAATGCTACGACCTCAAACCAAACTTGTGCTTTTGGTAAGTACATGCCCTCCTGACTCTTTACAATGTAACATCATGAAGCATATTTACACATTAGCATATACTTATTTATACATCAGTAACCAGAAACAGTGGCTTCAAAAGACATACAAGTGAATAAAATTTACTTGGCAATTCCTACTTAAATCTACCAATTATTACTACCAAACAGTAAATACTGTATTCCACAATATACCGCTAACCTACTCTTCAGCATGTCTGCAAACTGCATCTTTTAAACTGTATAACCATGAGGGTACCTAAAGTTTCTTTACTTTTTAAAGATCTTGCTCTCAAAACTTCCATCCTTTTACACTTTATTCCTGCTTATAAGTGGTACTTAAATAATTCACACTGATTCAAAATTTTCTATGGATTTAGGAAGCTCCTTCTCATGAGATACTAAAAGTCGCTAGTCGGTACACAGTCAGAAAATAAATCAATCTATGTTAATTCTTGTTTAGCCCTATGAAGATAGGTAGATACAAGCAAGGCTGTACAATATACCGTCTCTTAAAAGTGTGCAGAACAAGTGTGTTGTGTCAACATTTTATATTTTGATACTAACAGAGAAGTACATAATCCTAATATTTAGATAAAGGTGATTCAAGTGATACTGTCACAAATACAAAGCTGATGTTGTGTAAGTATTTTGTGGGATTCATTACTACATAATTAAAAGTTCAAAATAAATGGACAAATTATGTGCTATGTTCAGTAACAAGAATTCAGAAAACTCAACACTTAATTCAGTACTTAGGCCAGGGCTTTTACAGATTATAACTAAGGATGTTGAAACAAAAATTCTGCCATTTCCATAATCCTTAGTTAATACCAGAATACATATCAGAATTTAGAGGGAATTTAGGCGCTGCGTTATCATTATACAGTGATCTTTAAAAACACTCACCTTCAAATGACTACATTCTACGTTACACAGAGAACACAAATGTGGAAATATTCTTGGAGATGCTGCATAATAATCATTCATCATTGAAGGAGTTGGAAGTCTCTTCATCTTCTGGGCATCAGCATGTGAAAACTTTGGTAGCCATGATGCTTTCACAATCCCAAAGGGAGACTGAATGGGAGCGTCCTCCTCTGACTGGTAATTCTTTTTACTTCCTCCTGATCCAACGTGCACGTTAGATGAGTTCATCGCAGGTTCGTGACTGATCCGCTCTTGTTGGCTTACAGTTGAAATTAATTCAGAAGAAAAAGGTTGCTGGTTCATGGATGGAGTAATCAGAGACTGACTCGATGTCTGGCTAACTGTTTGGCTAATGCGTTGGCCCCCGGATTTTACGGGTTCAAGGACTGACTGTCCTCCTGAAATATGTAAGCCTGACATCTTGGTTCCACTCTCAACTGAGAAATAAGACTGATTATTGGAGGATTCACTGGGGAAGTCCATCTGTCTGAACACATCTTCAACGGGAAACATAGAATTGCACATCACATTTGAAGCAGGAACAGATGAAGAAACACTCTGCTGTGACCGAAATTCACTCTCAACCTCATCAGTTGGAATTTCAGGGTCATAAATACGTACTTCGAGTGGATCTTCTGTGTAACCGTATTTGCTTGCATGCCCATAATCAATCACATTGCTTGAAACTGCCTCGCCACCAAGTGCTTCTTTACTTCTGCTCTGAGAAGGTAAATTAGGTAATCGGCGCCCCATTTTCCGCATTCTTATATCCCTCAGAATCAACGGCATGTTTTCAGGAGTTAGCTGTTCATCAGGATAGCGACTGAGTTCTTCTAAGTCTTCATTAGATAATCCAAAACTTGCTAAGATACTTGAAGCACTCTCTTTAGTATAGCGACTCTGCACTTTAGGACTTTGCTCTGTAGCCTGTGCCACAGAACTCTGCTTCACTCCTACTGATGCAGACATATGAGACTCATCCTCCCACCGGCCACCATGAGGCTTCCCCTTCTTTTGTTGTACTTCATGAAAATCCAGCTTTTCTTTGGTCAATCTTGGATCAGTTCGGTGCTGAGTTACCTGAACATTCATTCTCTGTGGTCCCACATTAGGATAAGATTCATGACCAGCAAATCTGTGTGGAATTCCACGGGCTCTTCCTGCTGAGTAGTATCTTGGAAGACCCATAGATCCAGGTCTCATAAATGGTCCTGGAGGCCTCATCCCAGAAGGGTTTGGTGCTCGTGGCCTCTGAAGTGGAAAGTTTCCTCGAGGATTAAACCTGGGTCTCGACATGGCTATTTTCAAGAAAGCCTGATTTAATAAAGTATAAGGTGGTGTTGAACCATGTGAGGCAACGGTATTCAGCTGCTGAAGTGCCAACTGAGTCTTAATCTGAGCAAAGTGCAAAGGAGACGGGCCCAACAGAAGTGGGTTTGCAATGCCCAGGTTCAAGGAATTCACAAGTGGTGCGAAATTTTCCAAGAATAACACAAAGCTGAAAGTTAAAACACAAACATTAGATCATTTTAACTCAACTACTTCATGAAGTGGGTTCTACAGGCAGTGTAAAACATTCTGAAATAAAGCCATGAAAATCATTCGGCATTTCATATATTTTAGAACAAGGGCTTACTGAGGAGTTAAAATTTCCCCCATCTTTCCTTTTCCTTCCTGAATCCACAACACAAACCTCAAACCTCAAGCCAGAGTTCATGTATGTTATGTTGTACTGGATGCTGTCCTTGGTACTGACTGGTAATTTCTCGTAACTAATTTTGAAAAAACCCAAGAATTTCATATTTAAATACTGAAAGAAGAGATGAAGACACTGAAATACTTAGAAATGAATACACATTTAGTGTGTACGTTGTCAAACCTGCAAACAAGGAAAACAGAAACTGTAAACCTCTAGTTTTACAGGACTCATTTCACTAAGATATATTCTTCTTTATAATCAGCCTTTATTACATCCAGCAATTTTCACATCGTAATTAAACTATGCTTTGGTTTCTGTTATTAAATAGCTCTCTTACGATTACAAGCATGTTGCCAATAAGTCAAATGCACAATTTGACAAAGCAATATATATGATACAGAATTGGTTTTAACATACAATATGTAACAAAACCAGTTACTCTATTCTTCTTGGACTCTCTCCACAGTGAAGAGAACAAATTAGTAACAATAGCTAACTTTATTAAGTATTGTCCCCAAGCTGGATACAATTCTAAGTACTTTATATGGTTTAACTGATTCATTTAATTCTCACAACCACCTGAAATACTGTCAGTTTTACAGAGGAAGACACTAAAGCACAGAAAGGTTAAGTAATTTTCCTAAGGTGACAAAGTTAGTTAATAAATGGGCGGGGTCACGATTTGCAGTCAAAATATTCGGCCCTCGTGACTTTCTGGTCCAAGCTACAACTGCATCTCTAACTCTGCTATACAAAGAAAAACTAAGAGAGCTGGATCTCAGCAGGCCTGCCTCATGTTTCTGGGTCTCCTAGGTTTTCCTTCTCTGATAGATTCCAGCTTCTGCAGGTCTTACTGTACTTTTTTCTTATGCACAATGTACATAAGCAAACTGTTAATTGACTGAGAAATGGGTTTCATCCAGCTGACATTCCCCCTTTGCAACTATCCTGCATGCCATCCTTGGCCAAAGAAAACTTTTACCACTTCTTTTTAAAAATCTAGAGTTTCTCAATTACCTTACTTCTTAGCTTTAATCTAAGGTCCAATCAGATACAGTTGATCTCCATCTTACTAATTTTGGATTTAATTTTAATTATCTCCCAACTAAATACTCCTCCTCTCACTTAAAAGACCCTCAAAACATGTGAAGCCATTCATAACAGAAGTCCCCATTATTCTCACACATAAATTACTGTCAAATTAGAATGAATAAAAAATTACACAGCAGCAGACATAATCTTACTGTACAATGATATTCAAATTTTCTGTATCTAATACCTACTCATAACAAATTCCAGGTCTTTTGTAAACAATCTTAACTTGTATGAAACTATGCCTACCTTATATATAATAACAATACTTCCCTCCCAAAACAACTTTATCTAACCCTTAACACAAAAATAGTCCTTTCTTACGCAGTCTGTCAAATAATTACTCAAAAGTCTTTCTGCACCCCATTTTCCCCATGTGGTGAAGACTGCTCTTCCAACTTAAGATGCACAAGCTCCTCCAAATACTCTCTCTCCTATTATAAAAAAGAAAATGTACAAATTTCAATCCTAACTCAAACTCATATTGCTGTCAACTGTGACTCACAGCAATTACTACCTACAACCGTGAACAAGAATCAGTTTCAAGTGTCTACAATTTAAATTCTTCAAAGGCAAAAATCTGTCTGCCACTTCCTAAAGGGCCTAACACTGCAGAGCAGTTCTTCACAAACTGTATTCTACAGAATACTAGTGGTCCTGCAAGACCACATCAGTCTTCCCCAAGAGGTCCCTTGTCAAGAAAGTTTGAAAAGCACATGTTGGCATCCTTAGAGGTGCACAATGTCTATCACCACATTAAAAGCTCTCAAAAGCCCTGCTGTTGACTAAAAAACCTTTTCCCATTTTACACTTCCCAAAACTGAGTTTTTCTTTATGCATCTCTCCAGGGATGACACCAGTTAAAGCACAAATAATGGCCAATCAAAACTGCAACTTGCCTTCCAGTGTGGAGGCAGGGTCCTGAGCCCCTCCTCACCTCCCATTCTACTTAGTCTTCTACATGCTAGCTCATGGGGAGGTGGTGGCGACACAGGACTGAGGGAAGGATTGACACAGTAGGGAAATAACGGTGCATCCTTGAGGTGGCCACTATTTACTAATCAGGACAGAATTATTTCCATAATTTAACAACTGTCATAGTTTTATCAGTGTAGTCACTGAATATCAGTTCTGAAAAGACATCTGTCTCTCATAGACCAGTCTGGACTACATGTGATGAAAAGAATTAAAGGACTTTTTTCTAGTTAAGGCAGTTTAACCATAAGCAGAAGTTCGGTTTGTTTGCAGTTTTTAGGAGCCTTAAAAAAAAGGCCACACCTCCTATATGGTTAGTTTTCTCATAACACCTAATATAAGCAGTATAGTAGTCAGGAAACCCTGGTGGTGTAGGGTTAAGTGCCATGTCTTGCTCATCAAAAGGTCGGCAGTTCCAATCTGCCAGGCCCTCCTTGGAAGCTCTATGGGGCAGTTCTACTCTGACCTTTAGGGTCGCTATGAGTCAGAACCAGCTCAATGGCAGTTGGTATCGGCATAGTAAGTTAACAGCACTAGCTCCCCCAAAGGAATCTCTCTCCCTTCTTTCTTGGGAAGATAAACTGGAGGCCTGTTTAGGTAGTTACTCAACACTGATCTCAAGAGCCGGTAACTAGAAATACAAAAGTTTATTTTAACACCCATTATTAAAGCACCCATCTAAGAGATCTCCTTTATCAATTTCCTCTGTGTTCTGAGAATATTTATTCTAAGAGTTCCTCTTATTTCATACTTTTCTTTAGCACGTATCCCTTTTGCTTGTATTTTAATAACATTTCCAGAAACAAATCCACTGATATGAAATCAGAGTATCTCATGCTACTGTAAATTTCTAGTCCTAAACAGCAGATCCTGACACAGCAGCTTATCAAACACCATTGTTAAGAGAGAATAATAAGTTAATATAAATATAAATTTGCTTAACTTCCCCCAAATCTACTAATATTCCCTCTACAATGATGTGAATTTTAAATTAGAAGCATGAAATAAAATGCTGGGTACTGGTGGGAACTGACAAACATTTAAATACATACAATAAAGTTCTAAAATCAACTCTGATCTAAGACATCTAAAAAACCGCTGGGTACTTCTAAAAAAATTTTAGAGAAACTATCTCAGGAACAAGCATTATCAGAAAGGAACTTAAATCCAACTTTTAAATCATCCATTTCTCATTATCAGCTGCTGTAAAGTAGGCTTCTGACTTACTGCGACCCACATGCAACAAAACTAACCACTACCCAGTCCTGCACCATCCTCATAATGGGTTGCAGATCATGATGTAGTGAGCCGTAAGATTTTCACAAGCTGATTTTCAGGGCAGACTGCCAGGTCTTTTTTCCTAGTCTGTCTCTTAAGTCTAGAAGCTCCATCAACAGCCCTGTTTCATCACAATAACACACAAGCCTCCTCTGGCTGACAAGTGGGAGGCTGCCGCACATGATGTGCGCTGACCAAGAAGTGAACCCAGGTTCTCTGGCACAGAAGGCAAGAATTATACCACTGGACCACAACTGCCCTCAACACTCATTCATTTAACAAATGCTCAGTCACAACACTATCCTAGGTGGGGAACGACCATAGTTTACAAAGATAGACTAGATTCTTTCCTTCAGGGAGCTAAAATTCCAGTTTTTAAGATGGATTTCTTATCTCCTAAGAATTAGAGAGACCAAGATGATAAAACCGTTAGAAATTTCTTGAGAGTCTCCCTTTCCATGCCTCTGCAATTAACAGTGTACGCAGAGACTGGAAACTAGTTAATAAACTATGCTAAAATCGCATTTTACAGCTGCAAAAAGGAATGAAGAAAATACTATTATACAAGCCTGACAGGACAAACCCTGAGGACAAGAACACGGGTGAAAAACACCCTAAAATGGTTTCAGTCATCATCATTATTAGCATGAGTGCAAATATTCTGAGATCATGTGTGTGATTTTATGAGTTAAAGCAAACATGTAATTGTATTGGCAAAAATATAACTCATGGGGAAAGGAAGATACAAATTCTACGATCAGCAAGGTAACACTCTATGGATGCCTGCCATATTTAATTTTAATAATATGCATGTGTGAAAAGAGCTAGAAGACACTAAGGTAGTACCTTATTCCGACTAGGATGCCTAAATACCATTACCTACTAAGCACTCCCTGGGAAAATGGCTTATTCCAGGTATGGAGTATAAAATTAATCTAGAACATTCTGTACATGGCAAGGAAGCTATCAAAAGGCCATTAGAGTCACATTAAAAGAACTTGAGAGCCAACTTAAAGAGGCTCACATTGGCCAAAATAAGGATACTCTGGGCATCAACAAGGTAAGTGCAAAGGGTTGAAATACATCAAAATGTCTAAATAACCAATTAATAATATTAAAAAGAAAATTCATGGGTCATCCTGATAGCATGTAAGGAAATCAACTCATATTTTGAAAACTGGTTAAAAAATACAGGAAGGGAAAAAAGTACTTATTCTGCTATTCCTTTAAGAACTATACTTAAGGGTAATCACATAGTTGGGACATGGAAGTTTCTCTTCATTCAAGTATTCCTGCTAACAAACAAAGAAGGAATGACTAAATCAGAATGTCACATTTTCCAACGAACGAATTAATGGATCTGTGCAATCACGATTAATAGTTACTGACATCACAAGGAAACACAACTTTTATTTTTATTGTGCTTCCTGATGGACATGCACCATGAAGTATTCTTGAGAAGCAAAAAGAACCTGAATGTGATTAGACTGCTAGATGTAACTATCAGTTTACAAGAAATGAGTGTGTGTGTGTGTTAAGAATCATGTTAAATAATACCACAGGAATCAAATGAACATGCAGTTTGCCTTGAAAACACCTACAGAACACACACCTGGTTTCTTCAACAAGAACAAGAATATAAAATGAGGGAGCGTGAGAGAGGGGATACCTATTAAAGGTTCTGAATCTCTGGATTCATGGACTTTAGAAGGACCATCAATTCTTTGAAAAGTATACACAAATTCCAGTGGCTGGATAAGGCAATCCTGGCAACATGGTGTTGAACAGTGACGGCCACTAACCAAAAGGTTAGCAGTTTGGATCCATCACGCACTCCCTGAAAACCCTATGAAGCAGTTGTACTCTGGTTTTATAGGGTGGCTAATGAGTTGGAATTGACTTGAGGGCAACGGGTTTGGCTCTTTTATGGGGGGGGGGGAGTAGCCTGCTTGTGAGCATTTCCAGCTCAAAAGATCCACAGCTTTCACGAGAGCCACAAAGAAATTCACAGTCTAAAAAGGTTAAAAACCCCACTGCTATGGATTTAAAGAGACCAAAAACAACAACAAAAATCAACACACATTGCCACCAAGTCAATTCCAACTCACAGTGATCCCGTATCACCAGGTAGAACTGCCCCATAAGGCTTCCAAGGAACAGCTGGTGGATTCAAACTGCCAAAATTCTGGCTAGCAGCTAAGCTCTTAACCACTATGCCAGAAAGCTAATAAATTTCTCAGTGTACAGACATTAGCCAAGTGCTGTCGAGTTGCACATTAGGAGGATCTTATGTAGGTGTGAAAATGGTAGCTGTTAGAGATGCCTTTATCTTTTATAAACGTATACTAAAATATTCATGATAAAATGATATGTCTGCTTCAAAATAATTGAAAAGGCTATAGATAAACAATCCCGGCACAAGCTGGTAACTAGAGGCTAGATGACAGGTACCCTTAAGAGTTTCACTATATTAGTACCTTTGAAATTCACCAGTATAAAGCTACCAAATAAATACAGCACACAGCTCTTTCAGCAATTTAAAGATAGTTTTGCTTTATTTGAGCTATAAAAAGTCACTGATGTTCCAGCTCCTAAATGAGAAACCACCAATTAAAATATGTAACTATATCCTTAATTTAATGACATTTTATCTTGTCCATAAAATTATTCTTTTATCAACAAGGGAAAGCCAAGTAGCCAGAAAGGAGGAGTGTAATGTCACCAGGCAAGGAAAGCAGAGTAGCTGCAGATAGCCACACAAATTTAATTTGGATTGTATACTTTCATTCAGTCACACCTGAAAACAAATAAATGAAAATTGTTCTACTATCAATCATTCCCTGTACTCAGTTTGGCTACAGAATCTCCTACCACAGCCTCTAGTCTGAAATTAGCTTTAATGCTACACATATTAGGTTCACTGGTTTAAAAAAAAAAAACAAAAAACAAAATCAATGTTGGCAGGGTCAAGAAAAACCACCCACAATTATCACTGGTACTGAAAAAAAAACAAAAACTAAAAACCTATCTTTTGATTCTCTGTTTTGTAAATCAGCCAGCTACATAAGTTTTAACACTCTTGATTCGGTGAGTAGACGTCTGAGAATGCAAGGCAAGGAACTAACCTTGGTATGTACACTAGTCATTCTTAAATTAACAATGCAAACTTATCACTCCTCTATGCTAAAAACTAGATATACAAAGTGAAATCTAACTACCTTTTATTACTGCTACCTGTTTGGTGGAAAAGCACATGGATTATGTCAGTATTTGAAAAACGAATTATGTAGTAGTACTTCGAAAAAGCACATTATGGACCATGACTGCAACCATCTTCATTCTAAAAGCCATCTGTGTATGTATGAATATTAAAAATTACAACAAAACTGTATCAATAAAAAGCTCACGATCTGCTAGACTTTTTTGATGAAAACTGCTTATACAGGAAAAAAACCCCACACGTCTGTTGGTTTGGTACTGTGAGAGTATGCCTGTCAAGTGTAATGCTGGAAATGACACACCCATTGGCAGACAGGTTTCAGCTGAGCTTCCAGAGTAAGACAAGCTAGGAAAGACTTGGCAGTCTACTTCTGAGAAGAATTAGCCAGTGAAAACCTTACGAATAGCAACAAAACATTGTCTCATATCGTACTGGAAGATGACAGAAGGCACTCAAAAGATGACAGGGAAAGAACTACCTGCTCAAAGCAGAGTCAACCTTAACGACATGGATGCAGTCAAGCTTTCAGAACCTTCATTTTCTGATGTGAAGTGACTCGAAATGAGAACAGCTGCAGATACTCATTAATACTGGAACGTGAAATGTACAAAGAATGAATCTAGGAAAACTGGAAATCATCAAAAATGAATCAAAATGCATAAACGTAGATATTTCAGGCATTAGTGAGCTGAAATGGACTAGTATTGGTCATTCTGAACTGGACAATCATATGGTCCACTATACCAAAAGTAACAACTTAAAGAAGGATGGTGTTGCATTCATCATCAAAAAGAATACTGCAAGATCTATCCTCAACTCTGTCAGTGACAGGACAATATCCCTATGTATAAAAGGAAGGCCAGTTAACATGACTATTACTCAAATTTACGCGCTAACCACTAAGACCAAATATGAAGAAACTGAAGGCTTTTTACCCACCTTCTGCAGTATGAAATTGATGGAACATGGATCAGGATGCACTGGTAATTCTGGTTACCGGAATGTGAAACTTGGGAATGAGAAAGATGGGTAGCTGGAAAATATGGCTTTGGTGACAGAAATGATGCTAGAGATTGCATGACAGAATTTTGCAAGATAAACCACTTCTTCACTGCAAACATCTTTTTTCACCAACATAAATAGCAACTACACACACAGACCTCATCAGACGGAATACACAGGAATCAAATCGACTACATTTGTGAAAAGAAACAATAGAAAAGCTCAGTATCATCAGTCAGAACAAGGTGAGCGGAGGAGAATGCAGACTGACAGTAGCTTATATGCATGTTCCAACTGAAAATGAAGAAAATTAGAACAAGTCCACAAGAACCAAGTATTACCTTTAGAGATCATCTTAAGAAAAGACTGGAAGCACTGAACACTAATGACCAAAGACCAGATCAGCTGTGGAAGGATATCATACATAAAGAAAGCAAGAGATCATTAAAAACAGAAGAAAGAAAAGACTAATCAGAAGAGATTAACCTGCTCTTGAACACAGAGTAGCTGAAGCAAAAGGAAGAAAGGGTGAAACAGAAGAATTGAATAGATGGCTTTAAAGGGCGCCTAGAGAAGACCAAGCATAATAATGACACATGCAAAGACATAAAGGCAGAAAACCAAAAGGAAAGGTATGTCTAAGTTGCAAAGAAGGCATTAGTAAAAAAATAAGGCCGCAGGAACTGATGGAATATCCACTGAGATGTTTCAACAAATGGATGTAGTTCTGGAAGCGCTCACTCATTTGTGCCAAGAAATTAAGAAGACAGCTGTCTGGCCAGCTGACTGGAAGAGATCCCTATTTATACCTATTCCCAAGAAAAGTGATGCAACCAAATGTGGAAATTATCAAACAATATCACTAATCACACACACAAGTAAAATCTTGCTGAAGATCATTCAAAAGTGACTGTAGCAGTATACTGACAAGGAACTTCCAGAAATGCAAAAGACGATGTAGAATCATGGATGTCATTGCTGATAGCAGATCCACTTTGGCTGAAAGCAGAGAAAGCTAGGAAGACGTTTCCTTGTGTTTTATTGACTATGCAAAGGCATTTGACGGTGTGGGTTACAACAAATTACAGATTACACTGCAGAGAATGAGAATTCCAGAACACTTAACTGTGTTCATGAGAAATCTGTACATGGACCAAGATGCAGTTATTCAAACAGAACAAACACACACTGCATAGTTTAAAGTCCAGAAAGATGTGCATCAAGGTTGCATTCCTTCACCATATCTATTCAACAAGATCTAATACACAGCCTTCCATATGGATTACATCTCTGCATAAAGAAAACCAAAATCCTGACAACTAGATCAGTAAGCAACATAATGACAGAGAAAAGATTGAGGTTGTCAAGAATTTCACTTTACTTGGATCCATAAACAATGCCCATGGAAGCAACAGTCAGGAATATCAAAAGACACACTGCACTAACCAAATCTGTTGCAAAAGACCTCTTTTAAGTGCCTAAAAGCAAAGTAGTAGCTTTGAAGACTAAAGTAAGTCTGATGCAAGCCACAGAATCCAATCACTTCATCTGCATGTGAAAGCTAGACAAAGAGTAAGGGAGACAAAAGAACTGATGCCTTTTTGAATTGTGGTATTGTTGAAGAATACTGAATATACCATGGACTGCCAAAAGAACAAACATGTCTGTTCTGGAAGAAGTACAACTAAAGCGTCCCTTAGAAGCAAGAACAGTTCTTCTATGTTTCATTTACTTAAAAGATATGCTGTCAGGACCAGTCCCTGAAGGAGGACATCATGCTTGATCAAATACAGGATGAGAATTAAACAGGAAGACCCTCAGTGAGATGGACTGACACAGTATCTCTAACAATGGGTTCATGCATAACAACTGTAGGCATGGCACAGGACAGGGCGGCATGTTGTACATACAGTCGCTACAAGTGGGAAGCGATTCAACAGCATGTAACAACAATATACAGGAAAAAAAGAGGCAAAATACAGGTTTTAAAATAAACGCCAAAGTAATGAGCTTACCTGGAAAAAAGCTACAAACTACAGAAATACTGTAGTTCATCAATTCTCTTACAACTATTACAGCTTTCTTTATACTTGTCTTTGTTGCTTTTTTATTGGCCTACTTTCACTATTGTCATGTAATTGCTGATTTCTATTTTAATAGATCTTTTATTCTTGATTTTCACCAGCCATTCAATGGGAGAAAGACATGGCAGTCAGCTTCCTTAAAGGTTAGTCCTGGAAACCTTGCAGGACAGTCTTACTCTGTCCTGCAGAGTCACTGCTAAGGAAAAATTGACTAAATAGCAACAAATTTTGGTTTATTTTTAATTTTATTTCCTCAGTCATTTTACTGTACACTTGAACTGTGTTAACCATAGGATTAAACCTATAATTTATATACCAAAAATTTTAAAAAAACTAGTAACTGCTAATGCTAATCGGAGATTAATAAATACATTCAAAATAGGAAACCACAATAATGTCTCAACTACAGGTTATTTTTAATGAACAGATGGAGAAAAAAATAAAATGCTGATTAAAGATGAAATATCCATAGAGCAGTATTACATATGTAAGTAAACAGTATTTACACATGCATACAGTATTACCATCACCTATACCTGAAGTCTAGCAGGCTCAAAAGGGCCACAAAAGCTGGAGGCTCCATCAGCCTGAGACCAGAAAAACTAGATACTGCTTGACTACTGCCAATGACTGCCCTAATAAGGAACATAACAGAGACACCCTGATGAAGTAGAAGAGCGGAGTGCAGAACTTAAACTCATGTAAAAAGACCACACTTAATGGTCTCACATTAGAAAAACCCTAGGAGACACGGCCCCCGGACTCTCTGCTAACTCAGAACTAAAAGCATTCCAACACCAATTTTACAATGATTAGACTGAACTATAAAACACAAAATAATACTTGTGAAGAATGTGTTTCTTTGTTCAAGCAGATACCTAAGATTAAAAGGGCAGCTCTTGTCCAGTGACAGCAAGAGAAGGCAAAAAGGGACAGGATGATCTGGTTGTACAGACACGGGAAATCCAGGGTGAAAAGGCGGAATGTGCTGTCACTTAACGTCACATAACAAAGGTATATAAATTTTTGTATGAGAAACTAACTTGAGTTGTAAACTTTCACCTAAAACACAATGGGCGGGGGGAGGGAGGTCAAGGAAGCTTCTAATCCTAAATAAGGAAACATGATAGTATCCCAGGTCCTCTAAATCGACTACTGGAAAAAAAACCCAAGGGGCTTCACCAAAGATGACATTTCACTGATGTGCCAATAAGCTGAAAATACTGCTAATATCTTAGAATTCACATAATCACAATAAAAACCAACAGCCGGAAACAAATGTCTGATACAGTAAATAAGTAAATGAGAGCCAGAACTCCAAAGGACTACTTGCTTTTCTGGTCTCAAAAAGGTTTCCCCCTCCTGACAGGCTGCAGCCTTGCCTCTTGTCTACTGAGCTCCAGTATTAGAAAATTTTACTTTTCCTTCTCTCCCAGATATTCCTTATAGAGGTTACAACTTTCAGATGTTTTACTGTGTATACTTTTTTATTCATAATCATTAAAGAATATACCACTTTCTGGATAACCAGTTTTCCTCAGTGAGCTTTCATTTTTCTTTTCCTCCCAATCATGGAGTCTACAGAGCATTCACTACCTTTGTTGAGAAATACAGTTCAGCATATGAATCAAAAGAGATTCTAAAATATTTTTTTTAACAGGTCCAGGCTTCTAACAGCTAGGGTCAGGAACCATGCAGTTAAAACCTGAAAGCTCCTACTGGGTTGGAGAAAAAAATTAGATGGTACACTGTTAATACTGGAACCAGGAAATGAACCAATACCTTGGAAAAGTGATTTTTCTACGGGGAGATAAATTCAAACTGAAAGAATTTAACTTTCATCTATTCCTCAAAAAGGCTTACGACCCCAAAAGATTAAGAAACCCTATTTGAGGATTTTTGGAACTTAGACCTTCAAAACTAAATTCAGGTAGTTCCAACAGCTCTCTTGATCACTATCTGTCAGTGTGTCCCATTGTGGTGGCTTTACACATGTTGCTATGTTAGAAATTGTACTACTGGTAATTCAAGTAAGTACTACATCTGCTAACCGAAAGGTCAGCAGTTCAAATCCATCAGGGCCTCCTTGGAAACTGTATGGGACAGTTCCACTGCAACCTACAGTATTGCTATTAGTTGGAATTGACTCGATGGCAGTGGTCTGCTAATTCTAATACTAGCAGGTTACCCATGATGGCCAGGTTTCAGCACAGCTTCCCTACTGCCCCAGACTGGTTTCTCTTAGAGGAGCAAAACCAGTGAAGCCTGTATATGTATAAATATATGTAAAAAAAAAAAAACAAAAAACAACCAAATGGTCTCATAGTAACCCTACAGGACAGACCAGAGTTGCCCAAATGTTTCCAAAGAGTGCCTGTTAAGTTTACCAGAAACACCAGTGGACTGGAACTGCAGACCTCTTGGTTAGCAGTCACAACTCTTACCCCGGGTTTTCATGTGTATTTATTTCAAGGAAATAGTTCACACAGTTGTGGACGCTGCTGTTGTTAGGTGCTGCTGAGTTGACTCCAATTCACAGCAATCCTACGCACAACAGAACTAAACACCGCGTGGTCCTGAGCCATGCCCACCACCATTTTTACGTTTAAACCCATCATTACAGCCACTGGGTCAATCCATCTCCCTGAGGGTCTTCCTCTTTTTTTGCTGCCCTCTACTTTGCCAAGCATGATTTCCTTCTCCAGGGACTGATCCCTCCTGACAGATGTCCAAAGTGTGTAAGACATAGTCGCATTATCTTTGCCTCCAAAAAGCACTCTGGTTGTTCTTCTTCCAGAACAGATGTTTGTTCTTTTGGCAGTCCATGGTACATTTTCTTCTGTAACATCACAATTCAAAGGCATCGATTCTTTTTCAGTCTTACTCACTCATGGCCTGGCTTTCTCACATAATTATTACGTTATCCATTGTATTTTGGGAATATAAAAATAGGGACTACAAGTAGGTGATCAATTCAGAGTAAAAAAAAAAGTGAGGGCAAATAGATAGTATCTGAATACCAGCTGTGCTACTTAGCAAACAGTTCCCTCACCTAATTAAGCAATCACCTTTCTCAAAGTTTTAAAGATTATTAATACCAGAAAAGTTCCTAAATCACTGCACAGTATCTATTATTCTTATTACTTAAATACAACACCAGTAGAATTTTTCCAACCACACGCAAATGCATTTAGTTACATTTACCAAATAAGAAGCACAAGATGGTTTAAAGTGGAGGATTTCTTAAGATATGGCATAGCAGACTGGGAAAAGGAGTTTGATCATACAAGCCTGAGTTTAAAGTCTACCATTTATCATTCACTACTGTTATCTTCAACAAGCTACTTAACCTGCAAAGTATCAGTATTTTCATCTGCGAAATGGGAAAACTCTTTCTCTGTTATCTTAAGAACTAAGTTAGATAAAACATAAACAAGTGGAGTGTCTGACAAAGGAGCTGCTGAATGTTTCTTTCCTTCTCCCTTACCCTTTGCTGGGCAAGGGCTTGTCAGGCATCCAAATCATATTCTTCAGCATCACTCACTTTTAAATCTCTACCTCTGCAAAGCAGAGAGGAGATAATTTAGGAAAACAGGTAAAGAAGAGCAGAAATTATTACGAAAAACACTTCTACACAATCTCCAGCTCAATAGATTCACAATACTACAGTTAAACATTCACAGAAAACATCCTATCCCACAAAAACCACGTTAATTGATGTTCGGTCATCCCACAAGTAAATGTAATCAAGCAAGTCTGCTGCTCTTCATGAAAGTGTTTTCATGCAATAATCATTAATGTAAAAAAAATTTTCAAAATCTTAAAATTTAAATGCAGAGATAAGGGGGAAGGACAAGCTCCTCCAATGCACAACAGTATCTATTACATTCTCAAGTCACTTTCTCTGGCTATTATAAACTAAAAAAAAAGGTGCTAAATTATGATCTTTTAACAGAAAACAGAGGGAAGAGAGTACAAAACCAACTTTGGTTACTGAAAAACTCTTACTTCTCAATCTAACATTACCACACTAAGCTCCAACAAAAGCTAAAATTAGCTAATTTGTTATGATTAACAGGTAATGTATGAATAAATTCAGATTTAAATCTAAATTTTCATTTTAGTTATTCTCTATACCTCTCCTTCCCACCTGATTTTTTTAATCAGTTACTAAAAACTTAGTATCTCATTATCTGTCTCTCATTCTACTTTTGGTAGAAAAAGTTAATTTATGAGATAAAGTAAAAGCAAAACAAGCAAACACTTCTTGAAGAATTGTATTAAAAATTAGACTATTCTACACCAAAAAGAAACAAATTCTCTACCTTTGGAAAATGATACTGACACAACTGAAAGGTTGAAGGTTTGAATCCACCCAGAGGTAACTCAGAAGAAATGCCTACTGATCTAGTTCTAAAAAATGAAAACTCTTATGGATCAGAGTTCTATTCCGAAATACATGGGGTCAACCTAAATCAAAATCATTTCAATTTGGTATTAATGCCTTAAAAACAACCAAATTATGACAGCCTTTTTCAAAGGACCTCTGGTCATAAAGTTTGTTCACTTAGAAGAACTTATGGATGGCCAACTTATAAAAGCACTGAGCAACCTGGAAAAACTGAGTTGAGATCTGAGTTCTTAACTCTGAAAACAACTGCAACTGAATAGCATTAACTCTTTAAAATAAATTCTACCTCTTGATTATATTAACAAAATGGTACCTAAAGTCCTTGTCCATATAATCGTCATCCAGAGTAAACCAGTTATTTTGGCATAGTTTCTTTTTCTTCTACTTGTGTGTGTGTGCCCCCCTCACATGCACACACGGGGGTAGGGATACACAAACTTCACCGTATGAAATCTGAACTGCATTACATGCTATTTTCAATTGACACTTTATCTTCAGGGTATTTAATCGTCACAAAACACTATGAATTTCTTAAGACTGGTTTATTATTTTACCAAGTAGCAGTCCAAAACTCTCTCTTAAGCACTAAAACACGCCCCTCCAAAGTAAGAAATGTTCAATATAATGTCAACCATAAAAATTACTTTAGAAGCACCTAGTACAAATTGAGTACTTGAGGCATACATAAAGAAATGGATTCCAAAGAAACCATCAGACATTTCTGAGATGTCCACTACCACGGAAAATGAAGAACTGCCTGTTATTTTGATGCAATCTTTTGGGAAGGAAGGAAAATTGTAATTTTTCCTTACACATACTGACAGACCTGAATCTTAGAATTACAAGCATCATTAAAACTTAACCAGCTATGTTTTTACTTTATCAGTTTACATACTTATGGGAGGCTGTCCTACTTTCTAGATTTCTTAAGACTGAAAAGAAGGAATGTGCTGTCACAGGGTGAGGAGTGCAGATGGAGCAGCAGACAGGTGAGCATGTGAAACCGATTAGGATTGTATACTTTCACTTCATCATTAAAGAACAAACACACACTTAACCAGCCAGATCACAATGGCTCCACAAAATCTATAACGCAAGTTTCTATCAAATCTTACACTTGGAGATCTGCAAGCACTTCGTGGCTTACAATGTATTTTCATATTCATTATCGTATCTGAGCCACTCAATGACCATTGACGAAAGGAAGCCTTCCAATTTAACCAGCAAGTGGCAAGATCATAAGAATCACATCATTCAGTGTTTTTTTACACCCCTCAGCCAACATACTGAAATACAAGAATCTTATAAGCTTTGTTTTCTTTCTCTAATATTAAAAAAAATTTCATTTCTCCCAAACACCGTCTACCACACAAATAGACCCACTTAGCAAACTCTATCATCCAGTGTCCTCTTCTAGCTTGCCAAAGGTATGCAAGTCAAAATACTGATGATGCCACAAGTGTGGAGACATTATCAAGTTGGATAGTAAAACGTCAAGTGGTGCCTTCAGGAGATGATAAAAAAGCAATCAGAAATACCATTTAGCATTATGAAGGGCATCACAAACTTCAGAATGCAAAATCTCATGAAGACATTTCCATGAGGACTGTGCAATAACACTCTCATATAGCAATGCATTCGTATTATCTTTTCCAGGATTACTTAACGCTAAGCAGATCAGTATAACTCATGTAAGAAACCTTGATGGTGGGGCAGTTAAGAGCTACGGCTGCTAACCAAAAGCTGGGTAGTTCAAATCCACTGGGCGCTCCTTGTAAACTCTATGCAGCAGTTCTACTCTGTTCTATAGAGTTGCCAGGAGTCTTAATTAACTCAACCACTAGTCTGTTCTTTTTTTTTTTATACTCATATATATGCTCTTCTTTCTTTTTGCAACAGCATGTATACCACATACACACTGACAATCCAAATGAATGTAGAAATTACTGAACATCATTAACATCACACAAAGCAAAACTTTGCTGAGGATCATTCCACAACAGCTACAACAGTACATTACAGAGAACCACCAGAAATTTAAGCCAGATTCAGAAAAGGACATGGAACCAGGGGTACCACTGCTGATGTCAGGTGGATCCTGGCTGAAATCACAATATCAGAAATGTTTACTTGTGCTGTACTGACTATGCACAGACATTCAACTAAAGATCATAACAAACTATGGATAACATTACAAAGAATACAAATTTCAAAACATTTAATTATGTTCATGAGGAACCTGTACACAGATCAAGCCAGTCATTCAAACAGAACAAGGGGATACTGCATGGTTTAAAGTCAGGAAAGGTATGTGCCAGGGCTGTACCCTTTCATTACACATATTTATTCAATCTGTATGTTGTGCAAAAAATACAAGCTGGACTATATATGAAGAAGATAGGGCTCCAGGACTGATAACCACCTCCAATATGTAAATGACACAACCCAGCTTGCTGAAAGCAGAGGGCTTGAAGTATTTATTGATAACCATCAAAGACTGCAGACTTCAATATGGATTATACCTCAACATAAAAGAAAACAAAAATTCCCCAAACCAGGCCAATATGCAACCTCATGATAAGCTAATAATGACTGAACTTGTCAAGGATATCCACAGAAACAGCAGTTGAGAAATCTAATGATATATACAATCGGCAAATCTGCTGCAAAAAGACCTACGCAAAGTACTGAAAAAGCAAAGATATCACCCTGAAGCCTCAGACATCCGTGACCCAAGCCAGGTGTTTTCAAGGCCCTCTTGTGCATGTGAAAGCCAGACAATGAAAAAGAAAGACTGATAAAGAGTTTATGTCTTTGAATTATGGTGCTGGCAAAAAATATCAAATATACCGTGGACTGCCAAAACAAGAAGCAAATCTGTCTTGGAGGACGCACTGCTAGAATGCTCCCTAGAAGCAAGGATGACAAGTCTAGGTCTTACTCACTTTGGCCATGTTATTAGGAGGGATCAGTCTCTAGAAGACATTATGCTTGGCAAAACACTGTCAGCAAAAGAAGAATACACCCAAGGAGAGACAGACATAGTGGTCACAACAGGGTCACATATAAACAACTATAAGGATGGCACAGCAATAGGTAGCATTTCATTCTGAAAGGTTCAACACCACCTACCACCACCACCACACCACATAAGTACCCTGACATCCTGATAAACAGGTTAGCCAGAGAGAAACCACCTGATGCAAGCTAGAAGACTCAAGAAATCTTCCTTGCAATATTTTCACAAGAAATGAGAAAAAGTGGTAGACACATTATAAAATGCAAATGCTGTTGACAGCCATATTTAGAACCTTAGTGAGCAAGAACAAGCACTGAAACAAAACAAAGCCAATACACATACACTTAAGCACGACCAAGAGGTTAAACCATAATGAGGACAACATTCAATACCCAGTTCCAATCATTTGTGAGGACTAACTACACCCTTGTCCTCTCCAACTTTCAGTTTGTGTCTCTCATGGACTGCACGGGCTACAAGATTTTACCACTTGGTGGTGCAGTTGTTAAGAGCCCAGATGCTAACCAAAAGGTTAGCAGTTCTAATCTACCAGCCACCCTTGAAAACCCTACAGGTTAGTTTGCCTCTGTCCTATCAGCCAGAATCAACTCAAGAGCAATGGGTTTGCTTTTAATTTTTTCCAACGCCTTCAATTAAATATACCTAAAACAATCTGGCCAAATTCATCAGAAGTCTAAAGTCTTCATAAAATGCAAAAAAGGACGTATATACTACCTTTGTGCAAAAAATGGGGAAATAAGAAAAAAATTATAAACACACCTAAAATCTGCTTATGGTTACACAGAAACAGGACAGATAAAGCAGAAAATAAGGAAGCTGGTTACCTATAAAGAGGTACTGGACAGAAAGGAAGCAAGGCATTCAAGAATGACATTTCCTGAAGTACAACTCATTGTACAGTTTGGCTTTTTTTAAAAAAAAATCAAGGATGTAAGGATTGATAACTGAAAGCCTACTAAAGAACTTAAATAAATCATATTGCAAATGAGTATAATAATCCATTAACAGGGAAAAAGAAACTAATTCCATTAATTTATCAACACAGTATTTGATTTATACACTTTCAGTCTTGGCTAGACTTGGACAAAACGAGTGAACTACAAATTCTTTTTTTTATTATGACTGAATGAAAACATACATCCCCATATAAATTTGCATGCTGACCTACATGCAGCTTCCACTGCTCTTCACGAAAGGTGACAGCACACTCTTTCTCTCTGCTCCATACATGTCTTATCTTCCTAACAGTCTCCTATCTTCTCCTCTCCACCCAATCCCCTTCCTCCAGTGTGAGGTCAACAGGACAACCTCCCAGAACCATAAAATGCCCACACAATACGGTCACTCTGCATCACCAAGTCCATTCCATTGCTGTCTGAAAAGTTGACCTTCAATATGATTTATGGACAGGGGCAGCATCAGGGCCAGGCGCCCCACTCCCAGGAGAACTCCAAGGCCCCTGGACCATCAATTTCGGTCTTTTAGTGGAGATTTCAGGGCGCACCCCTATTTATACTTGTGTTGCCAGTGAGACTCAACTTTGTGAGCTCCGTCGTGGCTATCACTGGTGGTAGCCGGGCACCATCTGGTTCTTCCAGTCACCAGTCAATGCAGACATCCACTCACGTGAGTCTTTCTGTCTTCTGGATTCTCTTTCCCCCATGTCGTCGTTGTGGACCTTTGTGATCATCCGTTCCTGCTGAGGTGGGACCATTTGCTGTACCCTCAGACGGCAGCTTGGCAGCTTTTAAGACCCCAGATGCCATTCACCAGTGTAAACCACAAATTCTTATTCTTTTCAACAGGTCTGTTTTTTGCAGTGGTATGGACAAAGCAATTATGAAACTACTCCAGATACACTATACATACATGCTGAGCAAAAATATATGTTTTGATGATGCTATGAATCAGGACTCTCACTGTGGAAGATGAAACAAACAAATATGAAGTAGGGGCAAGAAACAGCAAACCATAAGCAACTGAAAAAAACAGAAGTAGATAAATCCGTATCAATGACTCACTCGTTGAAGGAGAGAAGGGAGGTCTCTTGTAGAGTGCTGTGTACCATGCTATAGGTAGAAGAACTGCTGGAATTATAAACTATCATTCTGTCACCATCACAGTCAAGACCAGTTCAGAGAAGAGGGTATTAAAATCAAGGGGGGAATTTTGATGATTAGGACACGTTTGGTATTAAAATGTCTCCCAGAGATCGATTAAAGAGAAAAAGAAAAATCAGACATGTTGACCATTATTACAAATGAGGAGGCTATGTGCCTCCAGATGTGAAAACCTGAGGACACATCATCCCTTATGTATGCATTTTCTGGCCACGAATGCATAATCTGAATCTAATTAAAAGGACACATGCATTTCAAAATGAAAAACATTCTATGAAAAAAGACTTGTTAAAGATGTCAACCTCAAAAAGATAAAAGTTGTGGAAATATTCCAAATTAAGGACTACTAAAAAGACATGACAAATAAATATCAATCCTATGGATCCTGTACTAAAGAGAGGAAAAACTGCCATAAATGACATTAGATCAACTGATGAAACTGCAATATGGATGGGTGGTAAATAAATTTTATCACTGTTAAATCTACTGAAGTTGAAATCATACTACAGTAATGAGAATATCCTATTCCGAGGAAATACATACTAAAGTATTTAAGGATAAAGGACTATGATGTATGTAACTTAACTGCAACAGTTTGGGGACAAAAAATAACTGTGTGTGTATAGAGGAAGCAGAAAAGAAGGGAAAGAGAACATCTCTGCACTTAAGAGCTTAAATTCATTCAAGACTAGTTAATGATCCAACATTTTGTATACAACTGCTTAATAATACACCAAGTCAAAAAGTACGGCAAGAAACCAGTATCATAAAAAGCATCAGCCCTAAAGACATCTTTGGATTTGGTTCTTCTCTTTTGCTGTATCATGTTCACTCCCTAACTTATTGACTCTCAGTCAACTTATTATGCAATCCATAATAATTTGATCTTTTGAGACATTTCCACCGATCTGAAGACAGCCACCCCTGCTAGGAGAGGTTCCAGTGAATGACTTCACATAAAAATTGGTTAACTCCCCTAACTAAAATCTAGCATTTACTAGTTTGGCTTCAGAGAAATAGCACAGGATAGTGTTTTTATGAACTACACCCTAGATTCAACGTGTTAACTCTAGTCCTTCCGCTTGCTAACAATCAGATCCCTAGCAAGCCTGTTAACCAAGCTCTGCCATTTGAACAATGGAGGCAGTAACAGTACTAACCTTAGAATGCTGTTAAGACGGTATAATTAAACTAACACACATAAAAAAAAAAGAAGGAAAAACCAAATCCATAGAAGTTGCATTGATACTGACTCACAGCAACCTTAAAGGACAGAGTTGAACTGCCTAGTTTTCAAGGAGCACCTGGCAGACTGGAGATGCCAATCTTTTTGTTAGCAACCATAGCCACTATGTTACCAGGGTTGCAACAGCAGCTCAGAAAAATAAGATATTAAACAAAAGGCTTTATTTAAAAAAATGTGTTTATTCCTTTTATTAATATGAGTAATTTTTGAAAATGACAATATAGTATTAGAAATAGTATTGTGCACTTACAGCTCTCCTCTGTATTTCCTAAACTGAGGTGTAACAATTATTGGCTACACTTTGGAATTCACATTATATTCCTGGATTCAGATGTTGAGGAAGCAAAACAATGTATCAAAAAAGCCAAGTTTTTTTTTCAACAAGTAAATTACAGGGGGGGAAGAACTGGTAGATAGAGAGCATGTAAGTAGACTGGACACACCAACTAACTGCGTTATCTTACTTGGATCCTGACTCCAACATATATATTTTATGGTATGTAACCAAAAATATTTTTGTGTATATGTGTAGAGATATACACAGACTTTTGAATACTGACCAAATTCCTGACATTAAGGAATGATTATTAATTATTTTAGGTATCAGAAGTATATCTGTAAATATGTTAGAGAAAAACAACCACATATTGATGAAATGTGATATAGGATTTGCTTAAAAATAATGGAGAGATGAGGATTAAAGACAAAATAAGGCTGCTTATTAGCTAGTTAACTGCTTAAGTTTGATCTGTACATGCAAAAATCATTACAAATTCTGTTTTTGCATGTTTAGAATTTTGTTTTTTTTTTTAAGTAAAGAAATTCAAAAGAAAGACACATTCACTCGTTAACAAGGACAATAAAGAAATCAGTTGAAAGCTTAATAAAGTGAAGACCGTGGAAATAAAGGAGAACAACGTGCAAAAAGTGAAGACTAGAAAAATTCTGGTATTTTAGAGGTCCAAAAGAGTTTATAAGCAAAATGTGCTTACTCCTGTGCTCCCTGAACTTTCGATTCCACATCTTTATTATACCTGACCCTACGTTTTATTTTCCACATCTCACTTTTTCCTCCTTCTTTTCCATCCTTTTCTCATCTTCCACATACCTATTTTCCTTCCCTTTTCAACTACAAACTTCAGATTAAATAACGCTGCAGTGATGAAAAGGTAAATAAGCTTAGAACACGGGGGGAAACTGGCTTTAGAAACAGCCCTATTACTTTCAGTTTGGAAGATCTCTGTGCCATCACATTCTAACATTCACTAAATGTTTCCTTGTGAAACAGCCCCAAAATACAATACTGACACTAGAAGCACTGTGTTTTGTTTTGTTTTGTTTTGTTTTTTAGTACATGAGTACTCACAACTTGAAAAGATTTATTCAACTGCTGACCACTCAAACCTATGACCATTAAGGTAGGATGGAAAGGGTACTACTTGAAGTCCAAGGGTCTATTTTCTTGTCCAGTCTCTGCCAACTATTAAATAAACTGAGCTGATTCATGGAACACCTGGGCATCTAACAGATACCAGCACTGGGACACATATAAAGATGAAAGTTAACAACCACATAAACAAATAGTTATAACCTATTCTGACCAGTGCTGAAAGTAACATTTATGAAGTTCATAAAAGCACAAAACTCATGACAGCAGATGGTCTTTCAGTTTCAAAATTATTTAGTCTGAATTCCTTTGAGTCTCTTTTTTCACTAAAAGAGGTATCTACGACTGCACTTTATGAGAAGATGCAGCCTAGCCAAAGCACCACAAAATGTCTAATAAAAACAGAAGCTAACATTTATTAAGCCCTTAATATGTGTCAAGGGCACCCCTGGTGGAGGAGTTAAGTGCTACAGCTGCTAACCAAACAGCTGGCAGTTCGAATCCACCACACACTCCTTGGAACTCTATGGGCCTGTTCTACTCTATCCTATAGGGTAGCTATGAGTCAGAATGAAGTCCAGCGCAACGGAGTTTTTTCCTCTATGCACTACCTAATTTCTTTCTCACAACGACCTCAAACCAGGAGGAAATTACCGAATTACAGGTAAACAAAAGTCTGAAAGGCTAAGATAACTTACCCAAATTCACACAGTTAAAAGAAAAACAAGGATTCAAATCCTGAGCTTCTTATTCCAAAGCCTATTCTCTTTCCACTACACTATTTGTCTCTCATTCTCTTTCTCTACGTTAAAAAAAAAAAATTCCAGAGATTATTTTTTAAAAGAACCCAAAAGAAAACTCTGAAGATATCCATGAAATATAAAGTGACGACTGTGAGAAGTCTTTTTTAAACAGTAGCATCTGCTGCACACAACCTCCATAACAAGATACAACTTACAAAATTTATATGTAACCTATATTTATACATATATTTATACATTTGAATATATTTTGAAAAGTAGCCAACAAAGCCAATGAGATCTTATTATTTCCTTCACCTGTTTTATCTTTACCCTATTTTGTGTAACACAAATGATTAAGAAGGGAATGCTCAAGTATATTTTAAATGTTTTAACATATTGGAATCCACATATGTTACTTAAAAATGCATACTACAGAACATGGGAATACAAAATGCTGTAAAAAAAATTAAGGTAAATGCAGCTTAGGCTCACTGAGTCTTGAAAGTCTATTCATTAACAAAAATTGAAAGCTCCTGTGAAGAGATGTAAATTACACCTTTATTTTTCTGTGAAAGCTTCCTTAAATTCAACTTTTTGGGGGTAAACTTTTCTCCCACGCTATAAATACTGTAATCACATTCTGAACCAGCAAACACACGGTATTTCTGAAAAATAAAAGTTAACCTTTCATAACAGAGTTACAAAAAAATTGTGTGCGCAATTTCATGACTGGTTAAAAAAATTCAACATAAATCGCTTTAGAACTCCTTCGAATTAAAATTTTGCTTTTTACATTCAAATTCAGCCTCGGGAAATTTTAAGACGAAAAATTATCGGGAGACAGTCTACACTGTCTAGTTCATTACAAGATTCTGTAACAGCAAAAGTCACCCTCATTCACAATTACCTCACGCAACAAAAGATGTAACTGTTTCAAGTGTCCTCCACGATCCAAGTGTGTGGTGTACGTTTCCCCCCTTAAGAGAATGGGGCCCAAGCTAGGAAATTAACATAAAAACACGACCACAAAAGCCCCTAACGTTCCATATTCATGATTCGTGAAGAATTTGGAATAAGTATCGCTGCCGTGTATGCCCTCTGTATCCCACACAGAGGTGCCATTTTCTTTGCTTTCAACCCCGCACAACCCAGGCATAGAAACCACGGACCCGCAAAAGCCGCCGCTGGACCCTAACATTCCCTGCTTTATCCCAACTCCCTCCTTCCTCAGCCCCAAATACAAACACGCTCTTCTTTCCACGCTTCTCGCACAATGCCGCTTGTAAAAAGGCTCAGCTCGAGCTGCAGCGCCTCTCTTCCAGGCGCGAAGGAAACGGTTACCCCCTCCCCGGGGCTCCCTCACCACCGCGTCCTCAGACTACCAGGCCCGAGCGTCGACTGCCGAGCGCGCTTGGGGAAGGGGCCCCTACGGCCTCCTCAAAGCGTTCTTCTTCTTCTCGTCCCTCGGCCCACTGCAACGGCGTCAGGCGGCTCTTTCCAAGCAGCTTCCTAAGAGCGGCGCCTGGCCGGGCCCTCCTGGGCAGTGAGGGGAATAAACGCCGCGGCGGAACACAAGACCTTCCCTTCCCATCCCATCCCATCCCCTGGGCCCCCAACCTCCTCCCGCGCCCGCCGCCTGCCCGCCGCCATTTTGTGCGTAGCCGCTGCGACACAGATACAATAGTCGGCCCGAATTTCCCAGAAAAGACTCAGGACCCCCACGCTCTGGGCGCCCACCTTCTAGTCCTACTCCCCACAAAGCGGCAGTCCTACCTACGGCTACCCGTCTAACGGCCGAATCCCGTAGGCGCCCGCCAAGTTGAACACTCAGCCTCCACTCTCGACGACGAAGAAGCTACCGCCTCCAGAAAGCTTCGCGCATGCGCACTACGCTGCCTTTGCGAGCCCTATGTGCTCTCAGCGCCTGCGTGCCGCCGGCACCGCACTCGACCAGGCACAAGAACGGGCCGAAGAGCTTAGTTCCGGACGGGGGCGCTCCCGCGTCTGTGCCGTTCCAAGGAGCCCACGGCAAAACTCAAACACCCATGGCAATACAACGTCTTTACCTATTCTCTGCCTATCCAAGTGCAAAATTATGCACATCTTTTAAGACCGATATTAAGTGTCTCCGCCTCCATTAAGTCTTCCCTCATCTTTCTGCTCTGAGTAACCAAAACTAAACCTGCTGCTGTGCAGCCGTTTAGAGATCACGGTGACCTCGTGCATTACAGAGAGCTGTTCCACAGGGTTTTCTCGGCTGTCATCTTTCCAGAGGCAGATCGCTAGGTCTATCTTCTGTGGTGTCACTAGGTGCATTTGATCTGCCAACTTTTGGGGTTGGGTGGAGGGAACCAAACCCACTGCCGTTGAGTCGATTCCAAAGTATAGCCACCCCATCCTCCTCTACCACTCACCCACTGCTGTCGATTCTGACTAATAGTGACCCTGTATGTCAGAGAAGAACTGTATCATAGAGTTTCCAAGGAGCGCATGGAGGATTTGAACGTTTTGGTTAGCAGCTATAGCATGTAACCACTACTCCACAAGGGTTTCCAGCGACCCTATAAGACAGTAGAACTGCCTGGGTTTCCAAGGAGTGGCTGGTGGATTCGAATTGCCAACCTTTTGGTTAGCAGCCAGGTCTTCACCACTGTGGCACCAAGGCTCCTTTACAGTAAGTAGTAAATACTCTAGCACAAGCCGTCTGTGTTACCCAGAGAGCTCTTGCCTTCAGTAACAACATTAAAATAGGGAGTACTCACTTCGCACCTGATTTTATATTTTGTATAGTTATTAAGATTTTGTTTTCCTTATCCTTTCATCCTGTACTTTGTTTACTTTCTGCATTCCTATACAATGATTTGATATATATCACAGCCATTCAGAACATCAGGAAATTAGAATTCAATTAAAGGTCATCGGGCTGAGGGCTGAATACTCCGAAAAAACTTTTCTATGGCATTTCACATAGTTTGCTCTGGATCGTGTGAGAAAGATGTAGCAGTCTAATTCTGTCACGATCACAGTTTTGGAGACCCTATGGGGCTATGAGTTCGAAAGGACTGGATAGCAATGTGTTTGGTTTTTTCGGATAAGGTACTACTAACCTAAAGGTTTGAAGCCACCTGGGGTCCAGAAAGATTACAGTCAAGAAAATCCAAAGGAAGCATCTCTACTCTGTAACACAGGGGTCACCATGAGTCAGAATCAACTTGATGGCAACAGCTATACCTGTGTGGTAGATATTTTTAATCTATACCAGTAAAAAGCCCTGCATTGAAGGAATGGATGGTCTCCAAGGACCAAAACAACATGGGGCAAAGAGAACTCAGAAGACAAAGAGACTCACATGAGCTCATGGCTACATTGACATGTGATCCGAAGAACTGGATGGTGCCCAGCCACCACCAGTGATAGCTGTGATGGGGCTCACAAAGCTGAGTCTCACTGGCAACATGAAAATAACAAGGGGTGCACCCTGGGATCTCCACTAAAAGATCGCAATTGATGGTCCAGGGGCCTTGGGGTTCCCCTGGGAGCATGGCCCCTGGCCCTGATGCTGCCCCTGTCCATAAATCATAATGGAGGTCAACTCTTCGGAAAGAAATGGATTGGACTTGGTGACACAGAGCGACAATATCATGTGTGCACTTTATGGTTCTGTGTATCTACAGGATGTCATCTGGCTGGCCTCTTACTGGAGTCGGGGCAGAGGGTGGAGACGAGGGGACAGGAGATTGTTAGGAGGATATGACACGTACAGGATGGAGAGGAGGAATGTGCTGTCACCGGGCAGGGACAGCAGTGGGAGCCGCTCCTTTGTGGGTATGCAAATTTATATGGGACTGTATATTTTTACTCAATCATTAAAAAAAAAAAAAGCCCTGCATTGAGAGAAATTGAATAACCTAAGTTATTCTATTGCACCAACATAAAAACTCAATCACTGGGCAAAATCTGGTCAAACTGACACAATCACACTATCTACCCTTCACCTCACACATCAGTTTCACCCAGCACCCAAGCAGATGTGTTTCTTTTATTTACATTATAATAAATATAGGAAAGGATGGGAGAGAATCTTTTTTAAGAATACATATTACATGTCGTGATTGAATTGTGTCACCCAAAAGTATATGTAGTAATTTGGCTGGGCCGGCATTCCCTGTATTCTGTGATTGCCCTCCATCTTGTGATTTTCTTAGCTGTAAATCCTAACCCCTGCTTGTGGTTAACACAGTGGTTTATGTTAGAGAGGCTAAAAGGGTGGGGCTGTAAATCCCTTCCTAAAGTCACCTCCCTGATCCACTGGAGTTTTCCTGGAGTGTGGCTTGCATCACCTTTTATCCTTTTATATGCCACAAGAGATAAAAGGAAAGGGAAGCAAGAAGAGAGTTGAGAACCTCACACCATCAAGAAAGCAGCACTGGAAGTACAACGCATCCTTCAGACCTGAGGTTCCTGCACCAATATGCTCCCCAAGCAGACTGACAGAACACTAGGACTTTCCTTCACAGCCGACAGAGGGAAAACCTTTCCCTGGAGCAGACACCCTGAATTCGGACTTGTAACTTACCAGACTGTGAAAATAAACTTTTCTTTCTTAAAGCGACCCATTTGTGCTATGTCTGTTAGAGCAGCACTGGCTAAAACTTACTTTTTTATTTTAATTAAAAAAAAACTGATTAAGTTCCCATACATAAAAATGAATATACGAGTTCTTTAACCTGTCTAAGCAGTATATTTGTCAACCTGTGGGTCAACTCTAGGGTTTCTACGAATCAGAAATGACTCAACAGCAATGAGTTTTTTGTTTTTTAAATGGGTCAGTTCATTCATTAACTAATCAAATAACTATTACTTAAGGTGCTATTCTATTATAGGGATTTTGTTCTAGGCACCAGAAAGCCAGTAGAAAACCAAAAGTACTCAGTCCTGCCCTCATGGTGCATAGAGGGAAATGGACAACATACAAGTAAATATATCGTATGTCAGATGGTGATAACTACTGTGGAGAAAAAAAAGAAAGCAAGATCAGGACACAGGAAATGCATAGGAGGGGGAGGGTGCAATTTGAAATAGGCTGGTCAAGTACTTAAGATGTCATGAAGAAGGCAGCATTTGAGCAGAAACCTGAAAGTGAGCAAATAAGTGGTAGTGGTATCAGGGAGAAGAAAGAGTGTTCCAGGCAGGGTGAACAGAAAATGCACAAGCTCTGACGTGTAAACTAGCTTGATGTACCCAAGAAACAGTAAGATGGCAAACAAAGCCACAGTAGCAACAGCCAAGCAGGGACAGAGGAGATGAGGTGGAGGGAGCTAGTGCAATTTAAGGGCTTCTGTTGTCACATCAAGAAGACAGGATAGCACTGAGAGAAGAAGAGATGTAATCTGATTTACATTACGTGGAATACTTACTCTCAGCCACTATTCTAAGCATTGGAAGACACATCAATGAATAAAAGTCAAGTACCTGTCCTTCCAGAGTTTATATTTTAGGGGAAATATCTTAGAGTTTACATTTACTTGGAAAGTTTATATTTTAGTGAAAATAGTATGGTAATGAAGAAAATAAAGCAGATAAAAAAATGATGACTCAGGGGCTAGGTAACACTTTCAATATAGTACTCAAGGAAGTCCCCTCTCAGGAGGTAACATCTGAGCAGAGGGAAACATCTGTAAAGGGAAACAAGGGGAATGCCAGGCAGATATCCAGAGGAAGTTTCCAACCAGAAGTATTGGGTATTGGGTATTGGGTATTGGGTTCTGGAAGAAAAGGAGGCCAGCTCAGCTAAGGCGGTGTAACAGAGAGGAAGTACAACACAACAGTGAGAAGTCATGAGGGATCAGATAATACAGACTGTTATAGGCCTCTTGGGACAATGCATAACATTAAATAAAACACTGGGTTAGGACTCACAAGAGTTACCTTTCTAGCTCCTACTCTGATACTAAACTCACTATACATACTTCAATTTTCTTACAAGAAGAAAGACTAGATTAGCTTGCCCATAGATGTATGTCTGAAACTCTTCTGTAAACCAAAAGATGCTGATCAATATTCACGGCATTTCTAAGAAAGAGACTACTTATATTAGAGTCTACTATCTTTAAGCCACTCCAAGATTTCATGCCTTCTAATCACCCTGGACCACTTCCAGAAATTCATCAACATTCTTTTTGTCCTGTAGTAAAACTTTTTATTTTGTTGTTGAGCAAAACCAGTGAAGAATATACATATTTGTGTGTGTATGTACTGGTGGCACCGTCCTTAAGTCCTATGTCTGCTAACCAAAAGGCTGGCAGTTCAAATCCACCAGGCACTCTTTGGAAACTATGGGGCAGTTCTGCTATGCTCTATAGGTTGGAATAGACTCTACAGCAGTGGGTTTGGTTTGGTTTTTGTTTAGGCAGGGTTCTCCAGAGGTGGAAAACCAGTGAAGAATACATATATCTGTGGGTCTATATGTATGTATACATATAAGCACATATGTACAAGGTCTGACAAGTCTGTGAACTTAATTGTTCTAAGTGCTACATACCTCACTGCTGAACATCACCATGGTCACCTTCAAAGCACTCCCCTTGGGAAGCTATGCACTGATGCCAGCATCTAGTCCACTTTTGAAAGTAACTTTTGGAATTCTTTCTGGAATGGCCACTGCACATGGTGGTACGTGGCAAGTTCGTGAACTTAATTGTATAGTTGTCTGTGAGGGAGTTTTTAACCAGTAAACAAATAACTGTGTTGGAACACTCTCCCTACTCCCCTAATCTGGCCCCCAGTGACTTTTTTCTTTACCTGAAGATAAAGGAAACATTGAAAGTGTTAGAGCAGCCCTAGCTGACTAAAGCAGAATTGCCACTGGGTACAGCAGCCAAATATGGAGTAGCCAAGTTGACACAATCCTGACCACCACAGAAAGGAAGACATTTGGATAACACTCAGGACACCAAGGCTAATATGATGACAGCTCTGATGGCCATTCCAGAAAAAGAGTTTCAAAATTGCTTGGAAGGGTAGATTAGGTGCTGGCGTTGGTGCACATCTTCCCAAGAGGAAGGCTTTGAATAGTGATATTCAGCAATGAGGTACGTAGAACTTTTTCTAGGATGAGTTCGCAAACTTAGCTGGTAGTCCTCGTATACATATATATACAGAAACATATATTTATACACACACATATATATAAACATCTCTATGTTTGTCTTAAGGAAATGGCTCATGCAGTTATGGTGAATGGCAAGTACCAAATCCATACAGATCAAGTCAGGCTACAGGCTTCTCCTGACTCACATGGTTGAAGGGCTGATGAATGCAAAATCAGCAGACTAGGCAGAAGGCTGCTGGCTCATAGGGTTTCAGGAGTTATAAAATTCCAAGGTCTGTAAGTCAGGCAGCAGGCTGCAGCTCAAATCCCAACAACCAGAGGTCAGAGGATGACAAGTTAAGATGCAGGATCCAGAGAAAGCTTTTCCAGACATGTGTACGTACACACACACGTACGTACATATACATATACATATATGCTATAGGACATAGCCCTGATTGGCTTTCAATTTACTGGACTTTCAACTTATTGGTTGCTCATATCAGATCACAAAATGGGGGATGATTACATGTTATCTGCCAAACCACCGAGAATTAGAACCTAGCTGTTTTAGTCAGCTAGGGCTGCTCTAACAGAAATACCACAAGAGTGGATGGCTTTAACAAAGAAAGATTTATTCTTACACAGTCCGGTAGGTTGCAAGTCCATATTCAGGGTGTCTGCTCCAGGGAAAGACTTTCCCCTTGATGGCTCTGGAGGAAAGTCCGGTATTGCATCAGTCATTGTCCAAGGAGTGTCCTGACACAAGAACCTCTGGTCTGAACGACGCGCTCTGCTCCCGGTGCTGCTTGCTTGATGGTAGCGAGGTTCTCAAATTGTCCTTGGTTCTTTTTCCTTTTATTCCTTGCAAGCTAAAAGCATTAAGGGTGGGGCAAGCCATACTCCAGGGAAACTTCCCCCATAGCAGGAATTCACAGCCCCACCCTAATCCTTTAACATACAGTTAGCAAAACCACACAATGGAGGACAGTCCCAAGATACTGGGAACCATGTCCCAGCCACGTGGCTGTACACATTTTTGGGGGGACACAATTCAAACCATGACACTAGCCAAGCTGACACATAACCTTAACCGTCACATCCTCCTCTTCCTGATATTCCTCCTTTCTCTGTTGCTCCGGGTGAACAGAGACCCATTGTTGAAACCTGGTCACTTGGAAACTTTCAAGACCCCAGGTACTACCAATGCACTAGGAGATGGAACAGAAACACTAAACACATTATTAGGCCAATTAACTGAGATGTCCCAAATGAAGTCATAACCCTAAACTCTCAAACCAAGGAACCAAATCCCATGAGGTATTTGGTTGTACGTAAGTAGCTTTGGTGGTTAACCTTTTGTTGTTATAAACATATCACACAACTTTTGCCAGTTCTCTTTACAAGAGTCCAGCTAACTGACAAGAATTACAATCTGTCTGGACATCCTACCCTTAATCAATGCAATGTTCCTATTACCATTAGTCACCGCTCTTTCTCCCCTGCTTCTCATCCCTGGTAACTACTAATAAACTTTTGACTCTATACATCTGCATATTCTTGTCCTTTTATGTAAGTTAAGTGATACAGCACTTGTCCTTTTGTGATTAACTTATGTCATATTAGCATAGTATCTTCAAGCTACGTTTATATTGTAGCGTGTATCAAGACTGCTTCTTCTACTGTCTGAGTAGTATTTCATTGTATGTACATACCACATTTTGCTTACTAATTTGTCTGTTGATGGGCAGTTACGCTGTTTCTACCTTTTGGCTATTGCAAATAGTGCTATAATGAACACTGGTGAACCAGTTTCTTTTGGGGTCTTTGCTTTCAAGTCTTTTCAGTATACGCCTAAGAATTGCTGAGTCATGTGGTAGTTCTATTTTAATATTTTGGGAAGTTGCCACACTACTGTCTATAAGACTGTACTATTTTGTGTTCCCAGCAATGGATAAGGATTCCAATTCGCTCCTATCCTTGTCAACATTTATTTTCTGGGAGGGGGGGTTGTTTTTGTTTTATTTTTAATCTTAGCCACCCTAAAACCAAATCTGCTACCACTGAGTTGATTCTGACTCATACTCATCCTACAGGACAAAATAGAATTGCCCCACAAGGCTTCCAACGAGCAGAGAATGGATTCAAAATGACAAACTTTTGGGGAGCAGCTATAGCTCTTAACTACTGCACTACCAGGGTGGGGAAATGGTATTTCATCGTGGTTTTGATTTGCACTTCTCAGGGCTAATGACAGTGAAGATCATCTCATGTATTTCACGGCCATTTGAATGCCCTCTTTGATAAAATGTCTATTCAAGTCCTTTCCCCCTTTTATGATTGCTATTTGTCTTTTTGTTGTTAATTTGTTGATATTACTGACATTACTCCACAATCTTCTCTTATCATCACACTCTTCTACAATTGCCATTGTTTTCTTTCACCTACTCTGTTTTCTGCATGGCCAGACAACATATACTAAGCAGCTCTATCTGAACTCTATTCAGAGCTCAGCTGTTATCTGCTCAGCGCACTCACAACTCAATGCCTGAAAGTACTGAAACAAAAAAAACAAACACTCATCACAAATGTTCTTCTGTGTGGCAATGGAGCTTTGTCTCAGTGACATAACCAATCTCATCACCATTTCAGCTCAAGTGCAAGTGTAATAATAAGCAAAACTGTGGAGCAACTACTACCCTTCTGACTTTACAGTCCAAATCTAAATTATAAGAATATACGTAGAACCATGATGAAAAGTTTCAAAAATCCTGAAAAATAACATAAACATGAAGAAAGTTGGATTCTTATTAATACTCGAATTTTGCAGTGTTTGCTCCAGGCTATGAGGCATATCCAGATACATATATATATTACTAACTCCAGAAAACAAGCAATTATTCTGAGATTTTAACACAGCTGGTACAACCATGATCAGACATCACATTGCTTCTTCTCATTAAGGTAATTTTTAAATAGGTACACAAATTCTTGGACACACTTTCCCTTCAAGAGGGAAGCAATTTTTCCTTTCCTCAAATGTGGGCCAGACCTAGTGAATTGTTTCTAATGAACAGAATGGGGTAGAAATAATACCATGTGGCATCTGAGGTTAGTTTCTGAAAAAAAATAGCTTCTGCCTGTCTCTCCCTTCCTCTCTTAGATTTATCCTTGGGGAAAGCCAGCTGCCACGTGGCAACAACACCCTAACATTCTAACAGACAACCCAATGGGGGCGGATAAGGCCTCCTACCGACCACCACCGCCATATGAGCCACTTCAGAAACAGCCCGTCAGGGCCAGCGCAACCTTCAGATGACAACAGCCAAAGTCAATATACTGCACACAACGTCACGAGATACTCCAAGAACTGTCTAGCTAAGTTACTCTTGAATTTCTAATGCATAGAAACAGTGAGGGGGAAAAAAAATGTATGTTGTTGTATAGTCACTAAATTGTAGTTTATTAAGCAACTCTACCTAACTAGTATGCAGTTATCTGTAGATTAGGGCCTCAACTCATCAAAAACATGATTCAGAAGTATGGTATTTCAGTCAGTGAACAAGGATACAGAATTAGAAACACCAGTAGAATCTTAGCTTCAGCTCCAATTTAAGTGATATGAATCATTAGTTTCCTTAAGAGTAAAATGAGAATAATCCTGTCATCAATTGAATTGTGTCCCCCCAAAATAAGTGTCAGCTCGGTTAGGTGATGATTCCCAGTGTGGTAAGGTTGTCCTCCATTTTATGACTGTAATCTTGATGTTAAAGAAGATTAGGGTGGGATTGGGACACTTTTACTAAGGTCACATCCCTGATCCAACGTAATGGAAGTTTTCCTGGGGTGTGGTCTACACCGCCTTTTATCTTATAGAACATAAAAGGAAAGGGAAGCCAGTAAGGTGGCGGGGGCGGGCAATATCATACCACCAAGAAAGAAGCACTGGGAGCAGAGCAGGTCCTTCGGACCACGGGCTCCTGCACTGAGAAAGGAGGGGACATCACACCACCAAGTAAGAAGCACCAGGAGCGGAGCGCATCCTTTGGAACATGGGTTGCTGCACTGCGAAGCTCCTAGTCCAGGAAATGATGACAAGGACCTTCTTCCAGAGCCATGAAAGAAAAAGCTTTTCCCCGGAGCTGACTCCCTGATTTTGGACTTGTAGCCTACTAGACTGTGAGAGAATAAATTTCTCTTTGTTAAAGCCATCCACTTGTGGTATTTCTAGATGACTGCACTAGATGACTGTCATGGGTTGAATTGTATCCCACCAAAAATGTATGTACTGATTTGACTTGGCTATGAGTCCCAGTATGGTGCCAATCCTCCCATGTGTTGTGAACCGTGCCTCTGTGATAGTGAAGGAGAAGCCAGACTGAACAACACCCCCGCCCTGTTCACCCCTGCCTCATTCCAGGAAATTCAACACTTGCTGCACCCGCCACCAAACGACTTCCCCTTATCTTATCCTGCCCTGTTCTGCCCACAACACCATCTTAAACCTTCTCCTTATCTTCTTTCACCCTGTTCTGCTCACGACCCTCTGCCCTGCACATGACCTCTGACCATGCCTCACCCTGCCTCCATAAAAGCCTGTCCCAATTCCCCATCAGGGCCAGTTACTGGAGGTCTGAAAGCCCCGCTGGCCCGCTGGCATTACTACAATAACAGCTGCTGCTTCTCTCCCTGGGTGTTAGTTGATTTCCTATAACAATAGTGATGATGGAGAATGGGCAGCAGTTGTGTTGGTGAGGCAGGACGCAAGCTACAAGCTTGTAGTAGATAAGGAAGATGAGCAAGCAGAGGAAGTTGAGAACCTCACACCACAAAGAAAGCACGGCCAAGAGCAGAGCACGTCCTTTGGACCTGAGGTTCCTGTGCCGAGATGCCCTCCTTGAATTTGGACTCAGCCCACCAAACTGTGATAACTTCTCTTGTTGAACGGATTTGTAACTTATGAATGGATTTGTGGCTTACCAGACTGTGATAATAAAAATTTCTCTTTATGAAGCCTTCCACTTAGGGTATTTTCTGCTGGAGCTGTTGAAATGAAGCATAAATAACTCCATTTTGAACCTCAGATTCCATTTTGAGGAAGAGAAGACTCCAGGAAACAACTTAGCAGAAAATAGCAGGGATACCATAGAGTAATCTCACCTTTGTCTTGCAAAACATCTGTTTGTCACAAGACAAAGCCTGGAGACAGCCTTGCAAATGACCCCTAGACCTTGACCATGATCTACTAAAACATTTGCTAACGACCACATCTTACAACTAACAGGAATTCCAGGTGGCCTCAACCAATCAATGTAAAGGTCAGCTCCCCTTCCTTGCTTTTTGGTTTCACAGCTTAAATACTACAGCTAGAGAAACTTCGGGTTGCCTCCCTGCTCTGTGTAGTTTGGAGTGCGATCCTGGTGCACCAGCTCCTTTTTTCCTATTGGGCACATTTTTAATAAAATTTAACTTTTAAAGAGAAACTGCATCACGTCTTGAAATCCGGACCCTAACAGAGCAGTACCAGGTGACTAAGAAAACGACTAAGACAAATCCTTTACCTTTGGGAATATCAATTCATGAACCCTCCCACTAATATCACTGAGCTCAGATTCTACATACTAGCTACAAAAGCAAGTGATAGAAGAGATCCTCTATCAGAACGGAAGCGTGAAGAGTTCCACAGACCTGCTCCCCAGTGAAACAACCATCCGAACTGAACCAGCTGCTGTTGAGTCGATTTCAATTCATAGTGACCATGGAGGACAGAGTAGAACTGGCCCACAGTTTCCAAGGTGCACCTGGTAGATTTGAACTGCTGACCTTCTGGTTAGCAGCCGTAGCACTTAACCACTATACCACAAGGGTTTCTGAAACAACCATCCAAACCAAACCCAGCGCCACTGACTCTGACTCATAGTGACCCTATAAGACAGAGTAGAACTGCCCCCTTAGAGTTCTCAAGGACCGCCTGGCAGATCTGAACTGCCAACCTGTTATAGGAAATCAAACGACACCCAAGGAGAGAAGAAGCAGCCGTTTATTATAGTAATGCCAGTGGGCCAGTGGGGGCTCACAGACCTCCAAGAACTGGCCACAAAGGGGAAGCTAAGCAGGCTTTTATGGCTTGGGGTCTTACGGGTCGGGTGTAACAGGGTGTACTAGGTGCTGCGTGCAGCAAGGGGAAGTAGCTTGATGGCGAATGTAGCAGGGGGCAGGGTATACTTGGCGCTGGGGGCAGCAAGGGGGCTGAGTGCAGGATGGGGCAAATTTCCCAGAAGGAGGTGGGGGTGAATAGAGCGGGGGTGGTGTTCAGTCTGGCTTCTCCTTCAAACCTTTTGGTTAGCAGATGTAGCACTTAATCCACTATGCCACCAGGGTTTCCAAAACAACCGACAATACCACCTGAAGTCTCTGTGACTGCCTAAGGGCAAGGAGCAAATGAAAAAACATTTGTTCAAGAAAATCTACTAAATGTCAGTAAGGACAGAAAGATTCTCAGGTACCTGAGCCATAATCCATTCCATTACACCCCCACTCCAGTTTAGTGTGACAGAAATGCCCCTCAGGTTGGGTTGGCCAAGAAGATGGGACTTTTTCTACTCCCAGTAATATAGATAGTGAAAAATTTTGCGCTCCCCCTCCTTGCTGTTCCTGCACCTGCCTAACCCCCCTTCATTTCACAGCAGCTCTCACCAGACAAGGACACTCTACTTTGATAAGCCCGGCACCCGCTCAGCAGGACACTCACCACTCCTGCCTCCCACCTGACTGGTCACTCCCCTCCGGAGCTCAGGGCCACTCGAGTCACTCCCATCTCCCTTTGCCTGATAAGTCCGGCACCTGCTGCTCCCCATCAAAGCCTCCCACCTAGCAGGATGCCCCCCCTCCTCAGAACCCCACCCACTCACCCCATTTGTCTCAACCACGACTGCACTATAACTAGCGGCTAGAAACTTGACTCGGGGCCATTTTGTTGGAACCTGTAAAGGTCCCATTTGGCCCTCCAGCGTAATAAACAGCCCCTTGCCTCCTCCTGGGTGTTGTTCACTTCTTCATTTTCTATAACAAATGGTTCCCTGACCAGGAAGCCAATGAAGTGACCCCTTGAGTCACCGGCCTCTCGGGACCTCGGCCATCGGCCGGGGCGGACAGGCCAGGAGGGACAGGCGCCACTCATTTTCCAGTTAATGAGGTTCCTCCATCTCTCTGCCTCATACCCGCTGGAGAGGTTTCTGAAGATGCAGGACCCTCAAAGGATCAGGTAACAGGCATCAGGCACCAGAAAACTTCAGTTCAGGTAAGGGCCACCCTCAGCTCTGTCAGGACCGTCCTCAAAAAGGGCAAAGGGGAGTCTGATCACCTCCCAGCCTTTGTGCCCCAGTTCAGGATTCCCCCTCCGGGTGGAAGTCTCAGTCTGTGTGAGTGAATTCTGTGTTGCATGAATGTATTTGTGCCTCCAAGGTCACGCGGGGGCTGTTTGGGCCTTTTTCTGTTCCATGTGGACTCATAAGACATAACAGTGTGAACCAAGCCTCCTCTGCCCCGGGGTTTATACGGGGACACCTTAGCCAAGAGCCCACCTGAGTCCCCGCGAGGGGAACGGCCAGAGGGGTATCTCAGTGATCCCCGGGACAATTCTTTTGTCTCACTTGTGGCACCGTCAACATGGGTGGGACACACAGCCAAGTTTATGAGCCATAAAGAGTTCTAAAAATAAGGGAGAATTCTTTATAGATATTGAAGTGCGAAGATTGTGCCGTAGGGAGTCTAAAGAAAGAGAAGACTCCTTACAGAAAACCTCTCTGTAAATATCTTTTCTTACTGGAATCTAATCTGTTATTCTCTGACTGATATGGGAGATTCTCTTCCCGAGTCTTTTTTCTCTTCCTCCTAAATAGCTGAGGCTCCTTTAAGTAGCCAGCAGCCAGCAGCCAGCAGCCAGCAGCCAGCAGCCAGCAGCCAGCAGCCAGCAGCCAGCAGCCAGCAGCCAGCAGCCAGCAGCCAGCAGCGGCCGCTGTGCTGCGCGGAGATTTCAAAAGAACAGGCTACACATTTTTTTTTCTCCCTTTTGCTGCTCACCACCAGCTACAGCTGCCGCTGCTACTGCTGGGCAGGAGAATTTAAGGGAACAGGCTATCTATTCTCTTTCTGCACTCAGTCTCCAGGGTTCTCACGGTGCTCCCTGCCAGGCGTTTCTCCAGGAGGGTACCTTTCTCTGTGCTGGTCGGTAGTAGAGGACAATTGTAAAACCAGAATTAATACCTGAAGCTGTTTGGGAACCTCTTCTTTTTAAATTTCTTAGCAAGTAAAGTTGTGTACCGTAAAGAGTTCTAAAAACAGGATTCTTTATAGATATTTGATAAGCAAAAATGATGGGCCATAAAGAGTTAAAGCAAAGAAAACTCTTTGTAAAAGTGATTAAGAACGTTTTATGTCAACAAAGGGTTAAGGTTTCCACCAAAGATTGAACAGCGTTTATGGATTTCGTTCAGGAACTTTGCCTGCTTCCCCACAGTAGGCACGCTGCAAAAAGAATTTTTATTCTCTGGCTGGTATAAGCCTGAGTCACTTTGCGGCTTCAGCCAGCAGAGAATTTAAAAAAAAAAAAAAAAACAGACCACCCATTTCCTCTCGGCTTCTGTGCCTGGTATGTTTGTTACCTAAGGGCAATCAATGCAACAATGAAATTCATAAGAGTTTAACAACCTGAGTGCCCTCCCTCTTCACTTTTAGTTTTGTTTTTAATCTGCCATCAGAGAATTTCAAATGGCCTTTCCAGCATTATCAGTGGAAAGCCCCCCCTCAAGGAATGAAAAACAGTCTCACCCTTTGTCAGAAGTTTATTGATGCTGCTACAGAAAAAGTTCAAAAACAAATGCACTCTGTTTATCTCATTCATTATATGAATGACATCTTGTTAGCTCACCCTGATCATTCTTTTTTACAGGAGTGCTTAATAGCACTCACCTCTGCCCTGAGAGTTAGAGGCTTGATAATTGCCCCAGATAAAATCCAAACTCAGCCTCCAATTTCTTACTTGGGCCGTGTTTTAAATGACACCACAGTGGCTTGTGTTCCCTTTGTCTTAAAAACCGCCCACCTAAAAACTTTAAATGACTTTTAAAAACTGCTTGATGAGATCAACTAACTGCAGCCCTTAGAATTAAAATTAACTCCTACAAGGCTGGTCTGAGTGCAGCGTGGGGCTTACAACTAATTAATCACAACCAGTTACAGATTCCTTTGTTCCTTCTCCTTTAATCTCCAAGGACATGGCCTTCAGACTAAAGAACAGAAACTACATTTAATATATTCACAACGTGCTTTCTTGCTCCTTATCTCTGTGAAAATGTAAATTTAACACACTAGCTTCATTAACTGAAAAATTTTCTCTTAGGTTTAAACTTTGCCTGATATAAACAACCTGGCTAGAGATTCCTGTGACTATTTTATGATGTATACAGTTATCTGTGGAACCCCAAATGAGACAAATATGAAGAGAATATAAAGAGGGTATGAGCAAGTGAAAAAGGCTGGATAGCTAAAGAAAAACAAAATATAGGAAAAGGATGGATAGCTAATAAGAAGGAAGGCTGAAGGAGAGAGACATAGAAAGAAAGAAAAGAAAGTGTCACCCAGATAAAAACTGAAAAAGAAAAGACAAATATTGGCAACAAAAGAAGTCAGAAAATAAAACTGTGTGGAGTCAGTCCTTAAACTGGTTTTGATAAATGCAGTTTTCAGCAGTCCTGATTTTACAGTCCACCGAGACTAAATTTGTCTCAAAAACTCTTGCCTGGCTAAGATGATTATATATATCATAAAAGTATGTGTCTTTGACAAAAGGGCCCTTGGAGCGCTTACATTCACTTTGTCTTGTAGAATAGTTGTTAATCGTCTGGCTTCAATAGCCTCTCTCTCAATAAAAGAAAGGCAAAGCTAAAAAGCCACGCCCTACACCATCCAAACGCCACAGGAGTTTCAGTTAACTAAAGAAGCAGGCTCGTTCTATTATGAGAAGTTGCAATATTTGTCCCACTCAGCAGTCCTCCTTACCAATGAAAATTAACCCACAGGGTTTAAAGGCTGGACAATTATGACCTTCCTTTGAAAAACTCTGTTATGTCCGGGTATACATTAACACTTATTCTCACTCAATTACAGCTTCAGCCCGCACGGGAAAAGCTTGCAAGGATGTAATTCAACACCTCCTTTACTGCTTTGCAAGTCGCTATGATTCCCTTGCATCTCAAAAGAGATAGTGCTCCGGCAGGAATTTTACAACACCTTTAAAATGATAAACACAGCTTACTATATCATTTAATAAAAAAATACCCTTTTTTTTATCAATCACTTGCTATTAGCCAGACCATAGAGATAGAAATTGTGTTTTCACAGGATGCTGACTTCCCCCGTAACTAAATGCTTGAGAGGTTAATTCGAGTCACAGACGCAACCTGACACCGTTCCCTCTGAGAAATCTCCCCAGCAACAATGAAGTCACCGCTGAAACGTCGTGTGATTGGTGCCCACCAGCTCCTTTGTCTCTTCATCCTTATTAACCCTTTTCAGACACCACAACATCACCAACTTAAATGACACAGGGGACTATGCTGCCAATGGCTGAGATGGATAGAACTCTGAACTCGGACATAAACTAACCCAATCTCTCCTAAATGAAACAGTCACCACCTGTGTAACAGGAACCAACATGATCCTTAAAGGGAATTCCAGTGAGAAAAATATGAACATTACTTGAAAAAAAAAAAAAAGGTGACTGTCACACAGGGCAATGAAACCTGCCACAATGTAACCTGTTTTAACATAATATGCTTTAACTGTAATCTTGCTCATTGTGCGGGCCCTCTTGGGGAAGGGGAATTTATAATTGTTCTACATCAGCCTCTCTTTGTGTTACTGCCTGTAAACTTGTCAGGACAAAGGGCTACGAGGTGATAGAAAGATTGCAAGAGTTGATTAGGCCTAAGCGGGCTGTAGAATTAGTTATTATGGGAATAACTGCACTTGTGTCTGCTATAATTGCCATGGCCATTACTCAGAATGTACAGACTGCTCAATTTACAGATAATGTGGTTCATACTATGTCACAACTTATGAGTACTCAGGAAATGACTGATCTAGAAGTAGAATAAAATTAGAGCTACTGTTAAAGCTGTAGAAATAATAGAAAATCTGGTCCAAACTTTGCAGCACCAAGTCAGGCTGACTTGTCATGCTGAATTTACCTAAATTTGTGTAACTAACAAAACTTACAATATAAGCATAGATCCATGGGAAAGAGTTAAACAACATCTAGAAAATATGTGGGAACATAATAATGAAACTCTGCACTTAGCACAATTACATTCAGAAACTCTGACACTAAGTCATGCCCATTTACCCTTTAATGCTGCTACAACAGCTGAAAATCTTCTGACTAACCTTAAGAACATGTTTTCTGGGCCTCTTAACCAAATCTGACACTTATTAATCCCCAAGATCACAATCAGAAAAGCTGTCCTCTTGATAATACTCTACATGCCTTGTCTGCTTAAACTAGTTTGCAGAAGTCTGCAACAGTTACTGATAAACGGCCACTAACAGGTGTTCATCACCCGAAGCTGCACACGCAGCATGAACGCCCCCCATGTTGACTACAATAACCCCCTGCAGTAGCCAAAGACAGGTCAGCCATTTAATTGACCTTTCTCAACCTAAAACAGGACCTTGCCACGAAAGGAGGGCTAGGTTCCCATGACAGGTAAGGGAATGTGTCATTAAATGCGACCTAAGCCAGACACACAGGTGGGGCAGCTGGGAGCCAGCTGATTTTTATAATAAAAAAGGGAGAGATGTCGGGAGCGGGCCCCCCCTCCCAACATGAGGATCAAGAAGGTGCCTTCTAAGAGGGGCTTCACAACCCCTCAATTTATGAGATTATATCAGGACAATCTGACCAGGAACTTCTGAGGAATAGAGATCAGAGGAATGGATTTCAATACAGCATGCCTAATAGCACTGAGGCCTGCCCAGTTTCACTGGCTTCCCCCTAATTATGTCCCCCCCCTTCCTTTTCTCCACATACACAGGTTTACAAAATAACTTTTGACAGACTTTCCAAGGAATTCTCCACACAGCCATTGGAGCTATACAAAGGGCTGGATTAGGGGATGACGGACACTTACTCTCTGCTCAGGAAACTATCAGAGACACTCAATGTGGACATGGACCAAGTTGCTGGCACGCTTCTTATACTGCAAATTAACTTCTTGACAGCAGTTACTTTACAAAACAGACAAGGGTTAGACTTATTACTGGCAGAGAAAGGTGGGATCTGTATGGCTCTGGGAAAAGAATGATGGTATTTTATAAATGCTTCTAACATTGTCACATCTAAGATTACAGAGCTCTAAGGCCAAATCGAACAGAGATGACACGAATGTATCCAGTCTGGATGGGGACTCATGTCAAACTGGGCCACCTGGCTGGCCCCTCTGTGGAGGCCACTCACCTTCGGACTCATGGTCCTGACCTTCGGACCCTGCCTCTTGCGTCACCAGCAAGACCAACTAGAACAGAACTTACTCAACAAAACCGTCTCCAGGGTCCTGACCCTCTGAACTTATCAACAACTTTCCCAACCGACATTAAGGAATTGTGATACCCATCCTTATCAAAGCGGGGTATCAAAGGGGTTAATAATATAGAGACTGAAAATCTTTCCTCCCCCCCTCCTTGCTGTTCCTGCACCCACCTAGCCCCCCCTTCATTTCACAGCAGCTCTCACCAGACAAGGACACTCTCCTTTGATAAGCCCAGCGCCCACTCAGTAGGACACTCCCCACTCCTGCCTCCCGCCTGACTGGTCACTCCCATCCGGAGCTCGGTGCCGCTCGAGTCACTACCATCTCCCTTTGCCTGATAAGTCCGGCACCTGCTGCTCCCCATCAAAGCCTCCCACCTAGCAGGATGCCCCCCCTCCTCAGAACCCCACCCACTCACCCCATTTGTCTCAACCACGACTGCACTACAACTAGCGGCTAGAAACTTGACTCGGGGCCATTTTGTTGGAAACTGAAAAGGTCCCATTTGGCCCTCCAGCGTAATAAACAGCCCCTTGCCTCCTCCTGGGTGTTATTCACTTCTTCATTTTCTATAACACCAGCTTCCAGCCAGAAAATGTGGTATCTTTCCAGATGGAGAAGCCACCACCATTTTTCTCTCCTTGCCTCAGCTCCATGGTACAGAGGGTAAATTTTAGGCAAGAGCAGCAAAGACATCAGGGTTCCCTTCCCCTACCTAGCCTTCACTTGTAACGCTGAGGGCTTACCCTAGATGTAGCAGGATGAAAATATCTGGGCCACAGCTGCTCTCATCTCAGCTCATGTATAGAGTGGAGGTTCCACAATGGAAGTGGAAAGCTGAAAAAAACCAAAGACTATACCAGCCCACTGAGAGTCTCCCTCATAAACCAGGCTTGTTATAAGAAAAGAGGTAGGCCACTACTCTCTTCACTAGCTCTGAGAGAGCTTCTCTGAGATCTTGCCCAAGGGGAGAGGCAAGACAGTGAGCTCTGAAGCTCTTCCCAGAGGAAATAACTTCATTTAGAACAGAGGACAGTGGGAAAGCTCAGGCTAAGGGCAATCTTAAAAACAATGAAAATACTTTTGGAGGCAATTAAGGGATGCTGGCTGGCTCAACATATCAATAAGCTAAACTGCAGGTCAGCTGGTTTACCAGAGAAAACCAGGGACAGAGACAGATAAGAACAACCATCTAGGTGACACAACAAACTTCAGACTGGTGTCAAAAACTAGCCTGCAAAGAACCCCAACATTAATGGTATCAGATTGTGGAGCAATTTGTGTCCCAGGACATTGTCAAAAACAACAGAGCGATCAGCAGTAACTGGTGAAGACTAACAACTGAGTATAGGAGGTCGATTAAGTCCTCGAACTTAATTGTTCTAAGTGCTACATACCTCATTGTTGAATATCACTATGGTCACATTTTAAGTGCTGCCCTTAGGAAGCTATGCACCAATATCAATGCCGAGTCTACCCTTCAAAGCAATTTTGGAACTCTCTCTGGAATGGCCATCGCACAAGGTGTCAAACTTAATCCTATAGTTGTCTGTGAGGGAGATTTTAGCCAGTAAATAAATAACTGTATTGCAATTACCACCCTACTCACCTGATCTGGCCCCCAGTGACCTTTTTCTATAACCGAAGATAATGGAAATATTGAAAGGAAGACATTTTCATGACATTCAGCACATCAAGGGTAACAGGACAACAGCTTTGATGAGCTATTCCAAAAAGTTTCAAAGTTGCTTTGAAGGGTGGACTAGGTGCTGGCACTGGTGCATAGCTTTTCAGGGGGAGTACTTCGAAGGTGACCACAGCGATATTCAGCAATGAGGTATGTAACACTTTTCCTAGGATGAGTTCAAGAACTTAATTGGCAGTCCTCATAGTATCAACAGAGGCAGGCAGTTTAACAGAGATTTCAGGGAAAGAGACGGCCAAAGAGAGCTCGCTAAAACACTGTAGTACAAGGCTGACTAGGCACAAGTCCAAAGCTTTGACCTCTGTAGGTAACATCAGACAACTCAGTAAATAAATTAACAAGCAAACAAAGGAGACATCAATATCCATTGTTACTATATTACCTAAAGAGTTCCGTTTTCAACAAAAAAATTACAAGATATTCAAAGAAATTATTTCTTGCTTCTTTTCCATGTTGTTGTTATTACTGTTAGGTACCAATGAGTCAGTTCCAACTCATAGTGACCCTGGATACAACAATGAAAAACTCCTCAGTTCTGGACTATCTGCACAGTCACAGCTGTTTGAGCCAATTGTTGTAGCCACTGTACCAATTCATCTCGTGGAGGGCCTCAGTCTTTTTTTGCTGACTTGTTACTTTGCCAAGAGTGAAGTTTTTCTCCAAAAGCTGGTCCATCCTGATAACATGTCCAAAGGGCATGAGACAAGAATCTCACCATCCTTACTTCTAAGGAGCACTCTGGCTGTACCCTTCTAGCAGTAGACAGTAAATTCAACACTCTTTCTCAACCCCAGAATTCACATGTATCAACCCTTCTTCAGGCTCCCTTATTCACTTTCCAGGTTTTCCACACACATGAAGTGACTGAAAATACCACTGCTTGGATCAGGCACATCTCAGTTCTCAACCTGACATCTTCACTTTTTAACACTTATAAGAACTCTTTTGTAGATGTGTCCTATATAAAACCACTACCACTAATCTGTCAGTTTGTTGTACCAAGGTGGCTTGTGTTTTGCTATGATGTTGGAAGCTATGCCACCAGCATTTTTAAAAACCAGCATGATCAACCACGATGGACAAGTTTCAACAGAAATTCCAGACTAAGACAGATTTAGGAAGAAGGACCTAGCAATCCTCTTCTGAAAAACAGCCAAGTGAAAATCTTATAAATACCAGGGAACATTCTGCCCATAGAATCTCTCAATATTGCAACTGAAGGGCTTGAACTTTTTCTTCAGTTCCTTCAACTTGAGCAATGCCAAGTATGCTCTTCTCTTTTGGTTTCCTAATACAGGTTCTTGCACATTTAATTATAATACTTTGTCTTCTCAAGCTACCCTGTGAAAGCTCCTCTTCAGCTGTTGTTATTCATCACTTTATTAGCTTTAGCTACTCTATGTTCAACAACTTTCAGAGACTCTTCTGACATCCATTTTGGTCTTTTCAGGCCTTTTAATGACCTTCTCTTTTCTTCAGGTATGATGCCCTTGATGTCATCCTATGACTCCTCTGGTCTTCAGTCATTAGCACTCATTGCATTGAATCTGTTCTTGAGACGATCTCTAAATTCAGGTTGAACATACTCCAAGTTGTACTTTGGATCCTGTAGACTTGTAATTTCTTCAGCCACAACTTGAACTTGCATGTAAGCAATTGATAGCCTGTTCTGCAGTTGGCCCCTGGTCTTGTTCTGACTAACAATGTCTAGCTTCTTCATCATTCCTTTCCACAGATGTAGTCAAACTGATTACTAGTAAGGTCCATGTGTACAGTTGCCATTTATGTTGTTCAGAGAAGCTATTTCCAGTAACGAATAGAGTTAGTGGTCTTGCAAAACTTTGACATGAAATCTCTGCACTGTTTCCATAACAAAGGCCAAATTTTCCAACTACTCATCCTTCTCTGGAAACCCTGGTGGCGTAGTGGGTTAAGTGCTATATCTGCTAACAAAAATGTCAGCAGTTCAAATCCACCAGGTGTTCCTTGGAAACTCTATCGGGCAGTTCTACCCTGACCTACAGGGTCACTACGAGTTGGACCCAACTCAACAGCAGTGGGTTTGGGTTTTTAATTTTTTTTGGTTCATTCTTCTTTGTTTCCAACCACTAGTAATTATCATTGTACCTTGATGGGATGTTTGATCAATTTCAGACTGTAATAGGGTTTTAAAAGTTTGGTAGTGGAATTCTAAAATACAACTATTGGTCTCCTCCTGTCTAAAACAAAGAAGAATGAAGCAAACCAAACTTTAAAGGAAACAATTGATCCAAAATACTAACAGACCACATGAATTACAGCCTCCACTAACCTGAGACCAGTAAAATTAGACGTATCCAGCTACCACTACCAACTACTCTGACTGGGATCACAATAGAAGGTTCTGGAAAGAATGGGAAAGAAATATAGAACAAAATTCAAATTCATACAAAAGACTAGGTTTACTGGTTTGATAGAGACTGGTGGAACCCTCTAGACTAAGGTCCTTAAAAAAACAAACTCACTGCCATTGAGTTGATTCTGACTCATAGTGACTCTATAGGACAGGGGAGACCCGTCCCATAGAGTTTCCAAGGTGAATATGGTGGATCTGAACTGCCAAACTTTTGGTTAGCAGCTGTAGCACTTAACCGCTATACCACCAGGGTTTCTTTAAACTTGAACTAAACCCACTGTCGGAGATCAGCTCTAAGCCAATCAGCAGACGGGTCTATAAACAATAACATCTAAGAGGAAGCTGTACCTCAAACCAATACCATAAGACACCAAGAGGGCAACATTTGCCCCAAAACAAAGTTCAGAAAGTAGGAAGGGGCAGGAAGACTGGGTGAATGGAAACAGAAAGCTCTGATGGAAGAGGAGGAATTGCTGACCCATTGAGGGGATTGTAACCAACGTCATAAGAGAAGCTGTGTATAAATTGCTAAACGGAAAGTAAATTTGCTTTGTAAACTTTCACCTAAACAACAATAAAATGTTCTTTAAAAAAGTTCAGACAGCAGAAGTTGGTAAAAATCTTCTGTTTCTTCATCTTTGGCATTAGTGGTTGGTGTGTAGATTTAAACAAGTCATTTTAACTGGTCATCCTTGTAGGTATATGGATATTATCCTATCACTGACAGTGTAGTACTTCAGGATAGATCTTGAAATGTTCTTTTCGACAATGAATGTGGTGCCATTCATCTTTAACTTGTCATTTCCAAGATAGCAGAACATAATTGTCTGATTAAAATGGCTGGTACCAGTCCATTTCAGCTCTCTGATGCTTAGAATACTGATCTTCAAGCACTGCATTTCATTTTCACAACTTCAATTTTCCTTTGTTTCATACTTCATACATTACATGTTCCAATTATGAGTGGGTGTTTTGCAGCTGGGTCTTCTCATTTTGAGTCATGACACATCAGCAAATGAGGGTCCCAAAAGCTTTACCCTACCTGTGTCATAAAGGTCGACACTACTTTGAGGATGCCAGTTCTTTTTCCCCAGCAGTTTTTCTCTTCCAACCTGAGCAGATGATCTTCTGGCATTTCATCAGACAATGTTCACTCCTATTCATAAGGTTCTCACTGGCCAGTTTTTTTAGAAGTAGATTGCCAGGTCCTTCTTTCTAATCTGTTTTAGCCCAGAAACTTTGCTGAAATCTGTCTGCCATAAGTGACTCTGCCGGTATTTGAAATATTAGGAGGGTTGCTTCTAGCATCACAGCAGTATGCAAGCCACCACAGCATGACCAACGGACAGAAGAGTGGTGGACAACAGAGAAAGATAAAGGTAAAATCTTAAACTAGTTGAGAAGTCTAAAAAAGAGTTATTTGTTTTTTTCAATGTCTAGGAGGGCATATCAAAGACACTGAAGTGTGTAAAAACAGTATAACACAAGCTGGAGACCTTCAGAATTTCTAAGTATTGCCTATAAACGTCCATTTATGAATCCCAGTTTATAAAAAAGGTTCATTTGTTACACAGTAAAACTTGGATAAAATTAAGAAAAAAATTGATTTTTCTTTAAAATTCATTCTCTAAATTGAAGTAAAAAACACATAAACTTCTAGAGCTGGGAATGGGTAGCATAGGACTGGTGGTAAAGTGATTACAGAAGTGAGGAACAGAAACCGCTAATGCAAGGATCCATTTCCAGACTGCCTCAAATCCAGCAAACCCCTACCTTCTCCAGCCTCATACTGTGTATCTAGGTGATGGTTCAACTGCTCACCACGGCCTCCTCCTATACTCAAAACTTCTTTAAAGAAAAGAAAATCAGAAGCATTCTTAGGGCACTTTTAGACACTGGAATTATCTTGGCATTAAACCACTGAGACATCAGGGCAGTGGTCACTATGAGTCAAAATCAACTTGAGGGCAAAATACAAGCACTTGGTCATTTTTCTAGTTACTCCTTTCTGCTGTATTTTCCAAAAATATTGGTATGCAATTGACTGGATTTTTCTCTCTCTCTTTTAGCTCAAGAAGCCCTACTCAAAAGCAACCATCGCACCAACATACTCAAGACCTGATCTCAACTAAGAACACAGACTGTCCACTTAGGCCCATGCAGAGAGGGAGCAAGACCAAGGCGGCTTCCAGCACCTGGGGAAACCTGGGGTGCCCTAAGGATAGCAGGAGGCTGGGGATGATTTCAGGTGCCACAACACGTCGCTCAGATGCAATCTCACCGCCCACATTTTCACCATTCTGCATCCGTCCAGTGATGGTACAGCACCGCCCGACCCCTCCAAGTGGCCGGAAACAGCGCCTCCTGCAACAGGGAAGACGGAGAACACAACACACCACCACCCGGGTGCACACCTGTCAGAAGGGAAGGTAAGTCAGGTCAGTGCTTCTCTTATCCTAAGTTTGGAGCCGCCAGGGTGTTCACACAACAGGTGAGTTGTACGACATACTAGATTTTTTCAGAGAGTTTTATTTAAGCAAGATAAGAAACTACGAGTCAGCTCGAACCCACCACAGCAAAGCCTGTTTCTCCGCCCCTCCTGGCGCCCGATAGTGCCTGCATGGAGCCCTAGACTGACAACCACACAGACTGAAGTCCGCCCGTCTCCCCTCCCGGCTGCAGGAGCGTAAACGACCACTGCGAGCTTGGGCGCTTGCGCAGCAGCTGCCTCCGAGCCCCACCTACACCCTTATCCACTATTGACGTGGGATCTTCCCCACAGTCCACCAGGCCTCTGACGATATTAGAAGCAGAAGTGCCCATTCTGGGGACGGGAAAACGCTGTAGAAGAGGTAGGAAGCCCTTAGTGGCTCTCTCAGTGGCTGAGAACATAGGCAAAGCGCTCTGGGTAGGGACCGCCGCGCTTTGGGTGAAAATAGAGCAGCCACCTGCGGACCTGCTACCTGCAAAGCCCAAGGCCGGCACCCTTCAGAGGCCGCCGTGTGCTGGCCCGGGTCCCCGAGGCCACACGCACTCCTAATGGTGCAAGCAGCGGCCCCTGAGCCTAGGGTACTTAAGACTAAGTTTAAGACAGACTGTTGGGGCGTTCTTTCCCTGAAGGGAGTGTCTGGTCAAGGTGGCACCAAGACATTTTTTCTTTAGGCGTAAGGAACAAATATAACAATTGTGGCACAAAGTACAGTGACAAAAGCCAAAAGATAATAATGCCTAGCCTCTGTGTTGTAATTTGATTTTAAAGTTTGTTCACATGTCCCCATCTCCTTAGGGATTACTGAAATTTATTATTTCTACTGGAGCCATTATTATGATAAACTACTAAAAGAATTCGTATTTATTCAAAGTGAGAATTAAGTCCAATTCTCAAAAACCTAGGGAAAGAGAAAATAAATTCGATATAACAATATAATGTTAGACATATACCAAAAAAATAAAAATAAAAACTTGCTGAGTCATCAATTCTGACTCAGTTACCCTCCAGGCCAGAATAGAGCTGTCGCCATAGAGTTTGCAAGGCTGAAATCTCTAAGGAAGCAGTCTGGCACATCTTTTTCACATGGAGCTGCTGGAACCACTGAGCTTTGAGTTAGCAGCTAAAAGTTTAACCATTGTACTACCCGAGTTCCTCATTGCTAAAGAGCTGATCTTGACTCTCAGTGACCCGATAGGGCAGAGTAAAATTAAAACTGCCTCACAGGGTTTCCAAGGAGCACCTGGTAGATTCAAACTGCCAGCCTTTAGGTTTGCAGACACATCTCTTAACCACTATACCACTGAGGTTTCTCAGTGCTGTATAACTGACCAAGCAACCAACCTACTGCCCTGGAGCTGGATCTGACTCATAGTGACCTAAGAGGTCAGAGAACTGCCCCATAGAGTTTCCAAGGAGCGCCTGGGGAAAATGAACTGTCCACCATTTCATTAGCAGATGAAGCATGTAACTTACTACACCACCAGGTTTTCCCCGAGCTGTATAAGTAGGATGAAAAACAATAAGACTTTAATAATTAAAGCAATAAACTATTTAGTGGGAAAAAGCAAAAGACAGGAAGAGAAGGAGACACAGACATGCAAAAGAAACTATCAACTACAGCAAAGTGGATGTTTTTGTTTCTTCAGGTTTTTTTTTTTTTTAGCTTTTATTGTCTTTACTGTCTTGTAATCTACAGAAAGAATATACAGTTGGTTCTTTGAAGATTATACAGTAGGTCAGAACAAGTCATGTGAAATACACAAACTCCTAGGGATACAGGTCTTGGGAAAAAGAAGTTTGCAGGTTAAATATCTACTAGCTGTTATTTAAAGTATGAATGTCCTTAGGAAAGCAAGAAGGGGCATTCCTGAGATTAAACAGGTTAGTTTGGAAGAATATATTTAATGACAAGGTGCCCAGAAGTCTTGGAGCATTGTCTAAGCTTGTGGGGAGTTGTTTAACAGTAGGTAGGTAACAAATACATTTTAAATCCATTTGGTGGAGGAGAAGGAGAGTAGAGGACCAAGTCACTAACACCACTATTAGCACAGTTAAAGCGAATATGCTGGTGCTGCTGGATCATTCTTTTATTTTTTCATTATGACTGAGTGAAAATATACATTCCCGTATAAATTTGCATGCCCACCTATGTGCAGCTTCCACTGCTCTCCCTGCCTGGTGACAGCACACTATTCCTCTCTGCTCCATACATGTCTCATCCTCCCAACAGTCTCTTTTCCCTCCTCTCCACCCACTCCCCTTCCTCCGGTCAGAGGTGAGCAGGATGATATCCTATAGATGCACAGAACCATAAAGTGCACCCAACGTCACTCTGCATCGCCAAGCCTAATCCCTTGCTATCTGAAGAGTAGATCTTCATTATGATTTATGGGCAAGGGCAGCATCAGAGCCAGGGGCCATGCTCCCAGAGGAACCCCGAAGCCACTGGACTATCAATTGCGGTCTTTTAGTGAAGATCTCAGGGTGCACCCCTTTATATTCTTGTGTTGTCAGTGAGACTCAACTTTGTGAGCTTCATCGTGGCTATCACGGGTGGTGGCCGGGCGCCATCTGGTTCTTCCAGTCCCAAGTTGATGTATGCACCCACTCATGTGGGTCTCTGTCTTCTGGGTTGTCATTTTGGTCCTTGGTGAGCATCCGCTCCCACTGAGTTGGGACCATTTGCTGTGCCCTCGGATGGCAGCTTGGCAGCTATTAAGACTCCAGACGCCACTCACCAATGTCGGGTGCAGAGAGCCCTCTTAGCAAAATGCTAGTTGTGCCAATTGGCCTCGATTTCACCTAAGAGCATGGTCCCGTGCCCCCTGCCCCAGCTACTCTGTCTTTGCATTATGGGGTTAAGATGGAGGAGTACTCAAATTATGTTGAAGTCCACTTAATATTGTTCTTGTTTCTAATGTGTGCTGTCACCAATTTCACCCAATCAAATTTCTAACAACTATCTAATCTAAACTTTCCCCACTCGGCCTCCCTCCCTCTCCTCCCTTGTAGCCGTCAAAGAGTCTTATATGCATAAGTCTGTTTTTGAGTTCTTATTGTAGGAGTCTCCTACAGTATTTGTCCTTTTGTCACTGACTACTTTCATTCAACATATCTTCCAGTTGAAACCAGGTTATAAGATGTTTCCTGGAATCATCATTGTTCCTTATCATTGCACAGTGCTCTACTGAGTATATATACCATAGTTTACCTATTCATTCCTCTGCTGTTGGGCATCTGGTTTGATTCCATCTTTTTGCTATCGTGGACTGTGCTGCGATAAACATTCTTGTGCATGTGTCCGCTGGTGTGAATGGCCTTGATTCTGTAGGATATATTCCAATCAGTGGAATTATTGGGTCAAATGGTACATCTATACCCCTATTTTTAGGGAAGCACCAGATTGCTTTCCAAAGAGGCTGGACCATTTTGAAACCCCACCAACAGTATAGGGGAGTTCCACTTTCTCCACAGCCTCTCCAGCATTTGTTGTTTTGTATTTTTTGGATCATGGCCAACCTCATTGGGGTGAGGTGGTATCTCATTGTACTTTTAATTTGAATTTCTTTAATAACTAAAGATCGTGAACATGTCCACATGTTTTTTGGCAGCCTGGATCTTCTCTTTAGAGAAATGTCTGTCGAGATCCTTTGCCCATCGCTTAATTGGATGATTTATCTTCTTCTTACTGATATTTTGTAGTACCTTATAGATTATGGAGATCATGTGTGGGTCTGACATAGAGTTGCCAAATATTTTTTCCCCTTCTGTAGGTTGCCTTTTAACTCTTGTGATAAAGTCTTTGGATGAGCAAAACTGTTTGATTCTTAATAGTTCCCATTTATCTATCATTTCTTCTGTTAATTGTGGTTTGACAGATTTTGGAGTCTGTCCACATTGTGTATTTAAACTTCCATTGTTGTTCCTACTTTTTCTTGGATGAGCTTTATTGTTTTAGTTTTGATATTTAGCTCGTTTATCCAATTCCAGTTGGTTTTTGTAGAAGCTGTAAAATATGGACCTTGTTTCAATTTATTGCAGATGGATATCCAATTTTGCCAACACCATTTGTCGAAGAGATTGCTTTTACCCCAGTTTAATGCCTTAGGGCCTTTGTTGAATATCAACTGTTCATACGTAGATGGTGTCATCTCTGGGGTCTCAATTCTGTTCCATTGAACAATCTGTCTGTTCTTGTACAAGTATCAGGCTGTTCTGACCACTGTGGCAGTGTAATAGGTTCTGAAGTCAGGTAATGAGAGGCCACCCAGTGTGTTCTTCTTCTTTAGTAGTACGTTACTTATCCGGGGGGTTTCTTCTCTTTCCAAACAAAATTGGTGATTTGTTTCTTCATCTCATTAAATTGCATTATATAAGTAGATTGCTTTGGGTAAAACAGACATTTTCACAATGGTAAGTCTTCCTGTCCATCAGCAGGGTAGGTTTCTCCATTTATCTAAGTCTCTCTTAGTTTCTTGTAGTAAGGGCTTGTAGATCTCTTTGTAAAGGTCTGTTATTTCTCCGGTTAGATTAATTCCTAGGTACTTTATCTTCTTGGGGGCCACAGTAAATGGTATTGATTTGATGATTTCTTCATTAACAGTCTCAGTGTTGGTATAAAGGAATCCTACTGATTTACTTACGTTTATCTTGTATCCTGAGATTTTGCTGAACTCTTCTACCAGTTTGAGTAGTTACTTGTAGATTTTTTGGGGTTCTCTGCATATACAATCATATCATCAGCAAACAGAGAGATTTTTACTTCTTCTTTGTGGATGCAGATGCCCTTTATTTCTTGGTCTTGTCTAATTGCTCTGGCTAGAACTTCTAGTACTATGTTGAATAGGATAAGTTAGAGTGGGCATCCTTGTTTAGTGTCTGTTCTCAAGGGAAACTCCTTCAGTCTCTCTCCATTCAGGATGATGTAGGCAGTTGGTTTTGTATAAATGGTCCTTACTGCATTAAAGAATTTTCCATCTATGCCTATTTTGCTAAGAGTCTTTAGCATGAATGGGTGTTGGACTTTACCAAATGCCTTTTCTGCATCAATGGACAAAATCAGGTGATTCTTGCCTTTTGTGGTATTTATGTGGTTAATCACATTAATTGTTTTTCTGATGTTGAACCAGCCTTGCATCCCTGGTATGAATCCCATTTCATTATGATGGATTATTTTTTGGATATGTTGTTGTATTCTATTGGCAAGAATTTTGTTGAAGATTTTTGCATCTAGATTCATGAGTGACATTGGTCTGTAGTTTTCCTTTTTGGTTGGGTCTTTCCCTGGCTTTGGTATCAGGGTTATGCTGGCTTCATAGAATGAGTTTGGGAGTACTCCATCCCTTTCTATACTGTGAAATAGTCTCAGTAGTATTGGAGGCAACTGTTCTCTAAAAACTTGGTAGAATTCTGCAGTGAAGTCATGTGGGCTTGGGCTTTTCTTGGTTGGCAGTTTTTTTTTATGACATTTTCAATCTCTTCCTTTGTGATAGGTTTATTAAGTTGTTCTGCCTCATGTTGTGATAATTTGGGTAGGTGGTATGAGTCAAGGAATTGGTCCATTTCCCCTAGGTTTTCAAATTTGTTAGAGTACAGTCTTTCATAGTATTCTGTTATGAGATTTTTGATTTCTGTTGCATCTGTGGTGACAACACCCCTCTCATTTCTAATTTGGGTTATTTGTTTCCTTTCTTGCTTTTCTTTAGTAAGTTTAGCCAGTGGTTTATCAATTTTGTTGATCTTTTCAAAAAACCAGCTTTTGGTCTTTTCAATTTTTTCAGTTGTTTTTCTATTCTCTAATTCATTTAGCTCTGCTCTAATCTGTATGATCTCATTTCTTCTGGTGCTCAAGGAGTTCCTCTGTTGTTCTCTTTCTACTTGTTCAAGCTGTAGAGTTAGTTCCTTGATTTGGTTTCTTTCTTCCTTCCAGATGTGTGCATTTATGGAGATAAACAGACCTCAGAGCACTGCTTTAGCTGTATCCCATAGATTCTGGTAGGAAGTGTTTTCATTCTCACTGGAATCTATGAATTTCTTTATTTCATCCTTGATTTCTTCTATAATCCATGGCTTTTTGAGCAAGATGTTGTTCAGTTTCCAAGAGTTCCACTTTCTATCTCTGTTTTTTCTGCTACTGATTTCAACTTTTACGGCTTTATGATCTGAGAAGATGCTTTGCGTTAATTCAATTGTATGGATTTTGTTGAAAATTGCATTATTTCCTAACACATGGTCAATTCTGGAGAATGTTCCATGTGCACTGGAGAAGAAGGTGTAGTTGACTGCTGATGGGTAGAAAGTTCTGTATATACTGATGAGGTTTAGTTGGTTAATTGTGGCAATGAGGTCTTCTGCATCTTTACTGAGCTTTTTTTCTAGATGATCTGTCTAGTGTTGAGAGTGGAGTGCTGAAGTCTCCCACTACTATTGTGGAGTCTCTAACTCTTTTTTAAGTGTAATCAGTGTTTCTTCAACATATTTAGGTGCTCTGATATTAGGTGCATAAATATTTAATATAGTTAAATCTTGCTTGTGTACTGAACCTTTCAGCAATAAATAGTGTCCATCCTTGTCCACGATGGTGGATTTTACATTAAAATTGATTTTGTCTCAGATTAGAATTGCTATACCTGCTCTTCTTTGTTCATTGTTAGCTTGATATATATCCTTCCTTTAATTTTCAGTTTGTTCCTATCTTTAAGTCTCAAGTGAGTTTCTTGTAGACAACATATGGATGAGTCATGTCTTTTGATCCAAGATGTCACTCAATGTCTCTTTACTCGAGCATTCAGTCCATTCACATTCAATGTAATTATTGATAGGTATGTGTTCACTGCTGTCATTGTGATATGTTTATTTTTGTGTTGATGTTTTCTCTGTTGTTCTTATTAGTCTGTTCTGGGACATTCTTTTTTGTGGAGTTGATTTTTCACCTTTTTCAGAGCTGGTTTTGTAGTTGTTGAGACTCCTGAGTTACATTTCTTGATATGGTATGTCACATCTTTGTTGTGCTTTACAGCTGCCCCTATGATCCCCCCTAATAAACTACATATAAACCCAATTTTAATTACTACCAGTCTTGTCGACTTCCTTTCCATCTGGAAGGACTATAACGACTGTAGTACATCCCTCTTTTTAATATGATGGTACCATAGTTTTCATAATCATCACTGGATTGTGTCTTTCAGTATCAAAGTTGTGACAGAGTTTGCAGCCTTCCCTAACTGAGTAGAGTTTTGAGTAGTGTGTCGTTCTAAAATATAAAGCTAGTGGTTTTGTTCTTCTAAGCCAAAGCCAAGAACTTCTTTCAGTTTTTCTTCTAGTTTTGGTTTGGTTTTTACAAAGTCTCTGAGTTTCTGTTTATCTGGGAATGTCTTAATTTCATTTTTGTATTTGAAAGATAGTTTTGCAGGATATATAATTCTTGGTTGGAAGTTCTTCTCCTTCAAGGCTTTGAATGTGTCATGACACTGTCTCCGTGCCACCATGGTTTCTGCTGAGAAATCTGACGAAAGCCTACAGGGTTTCCCTCTGAGTTAGTTTTGCTTTGAGTCTTGCTGCCTTTAAGAGTTGCTGCTTATGGTTCATTTTGTTAAGCTTGATTATAATATGTCTTGGAGTCTTTATTTTGAGATCTATAGTGGGTGGTTTACGATATGCATCTGGGATCTCTATATACTCTACCTTCGTGATTTCTGGGAAGTTTTCTGTCAGCAGTGATACTCTGTGTTCTCAGGTGTTTCATCCCGTTTAGGAACTCCAATTAATCGAAGGTTGTTCCTCTTAATAGAGTCTCACATGCTTCTCAATGCTTCTTTATTTTTCTGATTTCTTTATTTTTTCTGATTTGTCCTCATAGATGCTGGCACCAGTAGCTCTGTCTTCCAAGTCAGAAATTCTTTTTTCCATTTGTTGCATTCTGTTTTCTTGGCTTTGAAAGGAAGTTTCTATGTCTTTGATTTTGTTTTTGACCTGTTGGATGTCAGAGTACTGGTGTTCCATCAGATCAAACAGCTTGCTTAGTTTTTCATTTTTTGTGCTGCATTTTGTATAAGGTCTAGAAAGGCTCTGTATGTAATCCTTTTGTATTCATCTTCTGATGATTTCAGAAAAGTTTCTTCATCTGGAAAACTCCTTGGTTGTTTTGTTTGGAAGCCTTCTGAAGCCATTGCTGATTTCTTCTTTGCCACAAGTGTCTGTTGCTTTTTGGGTCCCATGTGAGTAAGTAGAGGCTGGGAGAAATACTGTCAGGATGGACCACAGATGTTTCTCTAGGCTGTCTTAAAATGCGAAACAAAAGATATCTGACTACTTCGAAAGTCAGTCAGGTTTTCAGGTGTAGAGGTCCCTCTTCCCAACTGGCAAAGTAAGCACCTCTATATCCAACCCCAGATGATACGAACTAGATCAAAATACAGCATTGCTACTGTCCTGTTGGCCTCTGCTGACAGGGCCCAGCCTTAGACGACACTGTGTAAACTACTGCTTTTCTGGTAGAAAAGCGCTCTCCTGTGGGCAGGTTCTGGCTCCTAAGCTAAGAATTAAATCCAGCTGCAGCCACCGTATCTAAGATGGCACCCTGCACACAGTAGGCAGATACAGGGGCTAAAGGTACCAAGATGTAGTCAGTGCTCAGCCTCTGTTGGTGGGCCTCCACCGTAGGCAACACTGTGTAAACTACTGCTTTTCTGTCAGAGAAGCTCTGTCCTGTTTGCAGGCACTGGCTCACAGGCTAAGAATTAGGTCCCACAAAAATCTCCGTATCCAACATGGCATCCCGCACATAGGCCCTGCAGTTCCGTACAAACCACGCTGTGGCAGAGATAAAAAGAAAAGCCCAAATTGGCAGGGTGTACAGAGTCCTAAGCCTGGCTCTCAAAATATGGCAATTTCGCCTGCCTATCCTGCCAGCAGTGCATCTGAGCCTAGCTGCTAGGCAAGACCCAGCTCTGTCTGCCAGCCAAGGCAGAGAAAAAAAAGCCATTGTGGTACATTACCTTCAGTCCGTGACAGCCAGAGGTAACTGGAAGCGGGAGTCAGCAATTTTTGTTCAGTGGTATCAAGTCCAAATTAACAGCCTCGTGTTGTGTCCTGGGGCTCACTAGGTGACCAGAAGCCTCCATTTCATCATCCATTCAGGTGTTGGTTTCCAGAGGGATATAAGGAGATGTGTGCTTAGTCCACAATCTTGACTCCTCCTCCCTGGATCATTCTTGTTGCTTAAATCAGAGGAAATAGCATTTGTTTCTCTGATAGATTTTCAACATAAGCAAGATGGATGTAACACAGAGGTTCCCAGGTGTCATGGATTGACTTGTGTCCCCCCAAGAATATGTGTAGCCATGTGGCTGGGCCATGATTCCCAGTATCTTGTGACTGTCCTCCATTTGGTGGTTTCCCTAAACTGTATGTTAAAGGATTAGGGTGAGGCTGTAAATCCCTTCATAGGATTACCTCCCTGCTCAACTGTAAAGGGGGTTTCCCTGGAGTATGGCTTGCCCCATCCTTAATCCTTTCAACCTGTGAGAGATAAAAGGACAGAGAAGCAGGCAGAGAATTGGGAACCTCGTACCATCAAGAAAGCAGCACCGGGAGAAAAGTACGTCTTTTAGACCCGAGGTTCCTGCGGCAAGATGCTCCCTGGACAAAGACTGATGCAATCCCCGACTTTCCTCCTGAGCCGACAAGGAGAAAGCCTTCCCTTGGAGCAGACACCCTGAATATGGACTTGTAGCCTACCAGACTATGTAAGAATAAACCTTCCTTTGTTGAAGCCATCCACTCTGTGGTATTTCTGCTCGAGCAGCCCTAGCTGACTAAAACAGCAGACTATGGAAAATTCCACTACCTCATCCTTGAATACTCTGGGGGTCAGTTTTACTCTAGCCCCTAGGGTCGCCATGAGTCATATCCGACTCAGTGGCACTTGGCTTGGCATGCAGATTGCTTGGTAAGCCCTATAGGTTTGTATTAAAACCCTGGTTCCCTTCACCTTAATGAGTAGCCAAAAGTACAGGCAACTGGCAGAGATTTTAGGGAAGATAACCTCTTAGCTCATTAAATACCTTATACATAGTAACCTTCTTGCCTCTGGGTAGAGTTTAACTGCCATTGTCTGAACACACTAAACATCCAGTTGTTTGTAAATCTTACTGCACCTGTGAAATATAATTAAGAATGTTGTTGCTATATCAGCATGAGATCAGAAGATGTAGATGGTGCCTCGTCACCACCAAAGACAGAGCCCATATGGGATACAATGTAGAGTCCCTGATGTAGCACAGAAAAAGGGGTGTGCAGATCAAGAATCCTACTAAAAGACCAGACTTGATGGTCTGAAAATCTGCAGGGTCCCCTGAGAACATAACCCCTAGATTTTCTGCTCCCCCAGACTGAAACTAGTACTAAAGCCAACACTTCAGACACAGAATGGACTGGACTTGCGGACACAGAGTGCAGGTGGTGTGTGTACTTTAGGGTTTAATATATATATGAGGTTGTCCTGGTTTCTTTACACAGGAGAGAAGAGAGGGCGGAGAGGAGGGGACAAGTGTTTATTGAGTGGATACTGGAAGTAAAGAGTGGAAAAGTGTGCTGTCACAGGATGAAGAGAGCACATGAAGTTGCAGAGAGGCAGGTACTTGGGGTTTTAGAGGAAAACTGACTTGGATTGTAAACTTTCACTTAATCACAACAAGAAAAAGAATAGAAAAGAATGTTGTTGATATAATGATAATGAACAATGATGAATTTGGGAAGCCCTTCATAACATGGATGAATCTGGAAAGCATTATGCTGAGTCAAATAAGGCAATCACAAAAGGGCAAATATTGTTTGAGACCACTACTGATAAACTCACCAAAGGTTTACATAGAAAAAGAAACATTTTTTGATGATTATAAGGGAGGAGAGAGGTGGAAATGGAAAATCATCAAATGATACACAGTAATTTTGGTGAAGGGTAAGACAGTACACAATACTGGGGAAGCCAGCACAACTTGTACAAGGCAAGGTCACGGAGGCTCCACAGACATATCTGAACTCCTGGAGGCACTGAATTGCCGGGGTGAGGACTGTGGGGTCCTGGGGAACATCTAGTTCAACTTTCATAACACAGCTTATAAGGAAAACCTTCTACATTCCACTTTGGTTAGTAGGGTGTGGGGTCTTAAAAGCCTGTGAGTGGCCATCTAAGATAATCCCATTAGTCTTACCTCTTCAGGAGCAAGGGAGAATGAAAACAACAAAAGATACAAGTGAAAGATTAGTTCAAAGGACTAATGGACCCCATCTACCAAGGCCTTCACCAGCCTGAATCTAATGCAACTAGCTGGTGCCAGGGCTCTGACAGGGTTCACAACAGAGGTTCCTGGGCAGAGCTCGAGAAAAATGTACAATAAAATTCTAACTCACAAAACAAGTCCAGACTTACTAGCTGCCGAGATCTGTCACCCACAAAAGCCCCTGTGAACAGAGTCACAAGCTTCTGTGATGACAGGCGGAGGCATTCCACCCATGACATATTTTCTGGCCATACTCTCCTTGATAATATTTTGCAACCTAATCAAATCTTCCTCAAAAACACCTCCTTACTTCCCAGCACAAGGATCAAAGAAGAAGCGTTTTATAACCCCCTCAGCTTAATGAATTTCAGTGCAGCACACGCCCCGCCTGAGAGCATCGGGGCCAGCCCAACCCCGCTGGCTTCCTCCAACTCCACATCCCCTCTCCCAGGTGATAAGCAGATTGCAGGAAGGCTCTGAGAAGCTCCCCAGGGATGGCCATCCCCCCTCCTCAGCTCTTTAGAAATGAACATTCCACTTCCTACATCAGGAAGACAGATAGGCTTCCAAGTTTATTATGTTTGGTATTGGCAAATAGACAAATACTAAAGAAACACCCTTCTTAGAACAGCTTGAGAGAAGCTTAGAGTGAGGGATGGTGGACACTCATTGTCCCCACAGGAAGAGATAAAAAGAGCAGAGAAGGAACAAATAGAGACAGTCAGATTAACTTTTAAGATGAGCCTATCCTTCCTGTACCTTTGACCTCGAGGATAGAGCTGAAGGTATAGCTTTATTCTCACTGTTGATAATAATCACAATATATTTGTCTTGGGCCATTACCTAGAGGGCCCTAATGATTAATATGAAAAAGGGCTACAAGGTATTGATTCTTTACTAGCTAACAGAGAGGACCCTAATAATTAACATGAAAAGAGACCACTGTCTTGGGCTATTATTTAGAAGACCCTAATGATTGACATGAAGCGAGACCACGAGGTACCCACTTGTTGCTAGCCAATCACCTACGTGGTCAAAGTACAGTTACTTCATTGACTATAAAAAAATAAAGGAAGACAGAGCTTTACAGGGCTGCCATTCTCCAAAACTCTTTCCTGTCTCAGCCTTGTCATTTTCCTACTCCGCGGATGCCACCCCCACCCCTTCGTGTTCCTGAAACCCCGCCCAGGCTGGCTCCCGGCAACTAGCCGGACAGAGACCGGAGAAATTCCAAGATTATGACCCCCTATACCCTTTCAGCTCAGTACTGAAGTCAACCCTTCACCCAAAGGTTAGACAGGGCCATCAAAGAAAATGAGACTAAAGGGGCATGATAGCCTAGAGGCAAGGACTAAAAGGCAGGAGGGGACAGGAAAGCTGGTTACCAGGAACCCAAGGTCAAGAAGGGAGAGTGTTCAGTGTCATAAAAGAATATGTACACTATTTAACGAGAAGCTAGTTTGCGCTGTAAACCTTTACCTAATATACAACAAAAAGAATGTTGCTGATATAACTCATATGAACTTCATACTATTCCTTAGAAATAATCTTCTCTCACCTTCGATCACTAGTCTTTTAACTGCAGCAGCCCCAAGTTTTCCTCTCCTTGTACAATAAAATAAAGGTATCTTTCTCTTCTCCCACTTCGATCTCTCCTTTGCTGGCTGAGATGTGTTACACTGAGCAGAACCTGGGGTTTCCAACCAGCAACAGATGGAATCAGATAAGTGAACTGGGACCTCTATATGTGAAATTTTGGTTTTCTACAACTGTTCTACCAAGTCCCATTGCTGCTGATTCTCACTCCGGGCAACCCTAGAGGACAGGGTAGAACTGCCCCATAAAGTTCCCAAGAGGCTAGCGGTGTGTTCCAAATTGCTGACCTTTTTAGTTAGCAGGCAAGCCCTTAACCCCTGTGCCAGCTGGGCTCCTGCTCTACCAAAGTAGGTGGATAATCCCAGATAAGCAGAAGAACTTCAACTTATACCCACAGAAAAGAGAAGGTTCTGACCCACCTTCCCCCATGAGATTAGTTATGTCTTGCTTTCAGTGAGGTCTGGAGTATAACATAAAAAGGACACGAGAATTAGCCTACTGTATTGCAGGATATTGCCAGACAAACAGCATTAAAGTATTTTGTAATTTACATTTCTCTCAATATTTATTTATTGTTTAAGTTTTATTTTGTTTTATGTGGCTGTCCAATCTTTGGCTGAAGGGTGAACCTCAGGAGTGACTTCATTACTGAGCTGAAAGGGTGCCCAGGGGCTATAATCTCAGAGTTCCTCTAGTCCCTGTCAGACCAGTAAGTCCAGTCTTTTTCCCCCTGTGGGTTAGAATTTTGTTCTATATTTTTCCCCAGCTGTGTCTGGGACCCTCTATTGTGATCTATCAATAATTACTTTTCACTGGTTTTTGCTATGACATTATATGAAGGTAGGTTCTACAGCCTTTTCCTGAAAACAACCTAAGTTGTTTCTTCTAGGTTTGTGAAAGCTTGGTCATGTAAATCATTTGGGAAAAAAAAAATAAACTCATTGTCAGTCAAAGGAAATATTTCTGTTCTTTTGATACTGCCTTTTGACATATACTAATTTGCTGTTTCAGTGTTTTACTGTTGATTGTATGAAGGTAAGCAAAGGCTAGAAATACCCAGCAACTAATAATTGAAACATCTTTAATGCCAAGGCATGTACTTAACATACTGTTAAAAGTAAAAGCACAACATATCTGCAATATGATAATCTCAACTATATAAAAATACATACACAACCCACTTGTACATTCACTGAAAAAAGACAACAAGAAATAACATTTGCAGTTTTGTTGTTCAGGATGATGGGATTCTGCTCACTTTTATTTTCTTTAAACTTCTTTTAAAATGTTGTACACTGTTATAATATTCTGAAGTGTTCCAATGAATATTTGTTATAATTATAAAAAAATAAACTTTTTAAAGGATACATATATGGTAGTTTATTATTCAAAGCTTCTTTTCATGAAACTGGGTCCTCTTATGTCATTTACCAGAATAATAACAAGAAAATATACATCAAGGTTGTATTTTTTTTAGGAGAAAATTAAATATTTCCGCTTTCAATCATTTCATTATCACCACAGAAATTCCTCTTCTTCAGACTCTCCACCCTGTTCCTCCTGAGCTTCTCCAAACTGAGGAAGTCTTTGTTTTACAATCCACCCTGCATCAGGCATACACTGCTTCGATTTGTTACTTTTGTCCTTCGGTTCTGGTTTTCCCACAAACTGGAGGAATGTTCATTCCTTAGCTGGTCTGTAAGTATCCCAAAATGCAACAGTTTAAACAAAAGTTTCTTTCGCATGTAACACCTCCGAAATAGATAGTTAGGCACTGGCTCTATTCTTCCATAATATCACATACAGGATAAGATGACATTAAGTATTCTATGGTATTAGAGATTAAATTTGTGCCCCCAAATATATACATATGTTGTAAATTCTAACCTCTATATCTGTGATTATACCCCCATTTGAGAATGAGGTAGGATTTGTAAAGGATGTCTCTTGAGTCACTCTCTTTTGAGATGCTCAGAGATAAGGACATTTCTCCAGAGCTGACAGAGAGAGGAAGGCTTTCCCCCAAGAGGTGACATCCTGAATTGTGACTGCTAGCCTTCTAAACTGTAAGAAGATAAATTTGTTTGTGAAAGCCATCCACTTGTTGGTATACGTGTCATAAAAACCTGTTTCTGTCAGTTCCAGCTCATTGAATTTCTCATGAGTGCCTGGTGGATTTGCACTGATGACCTTCTGGTTAGCAGCTATAGCAGCAGGCTGGACACTTCTCCTGATTCACATGGTAGTTGGGGCTAATGAACCCTGAATCTGAAGGTCAGGCTGCAGGCTATCAGCTCTTGGGATTGTGGGAGCTGGCAAATCCAAAACCTACAGGCTGCTGGATCACATCCCAAGAACCAGAAGTCAGAGGATGACAAGGTGAACGCCAGGTGGTATTCAGGACCAACAGAGAGCAAGCTTCACTAGAAAATCCATACATATACAATACAAGCCACACTCTCAAGGAGACTTCCCTTTCAACTGCTTGGCTGCTCACATCAGATCACAAAATAGAAGGTACTACAAAATATTTTCCAAACCACTGCAAGTGACAGCCTCGTCAACTCGACACATAAAGTGCCACACATAACCCTTCCAACACAGAGAAGCTGTCATATCCCAAGGAGAGAAAATATCAAATTCCAAGTAATTACTGCATCTAGCTTTAAGTCTGTAATCTGAAGTTGATGTGTACTCTTCTACAAATCTGGATGTAACTCTTGTGGCACAATGACCAATAAATTAAAAAACAAACAACAAAAAAAAACCTAGTGCCGTCAAGTCAATTCCGACTCCTAGCAACCCTACAGAGAAGAACTGCCCCATAGAGTTTCCAATGAGCTCTTGGCAGATATGAACTGCCAACCTCTTGGTTAGCAACTGCAGGACTTAACCACTATGCAACCAGAGTTTCCTGATAAACTACAAGACGAGTTATTTATTCTCCTACCCTACCTCACACACTTGATAAAAAATGAAGTAGGAATATAAAAATCCATTTGGAAAAAGAAGAAAGGAGACAATAGACATTGGTCCATAGCCTAAGTAATCATTGCAAAGAGGAAATTTCAAAGACTTTCCAGATAGACTAAAAAAAAAAAAAACTAAACTAAACCCATTGCTGTCAGGTTGAGTCTGAATCCCAGTGACCCTGTAGGACACAGTGGCTCTGCCCCATAGAGTTTCCAAAGAGCACCTGGTGGATCTGAACTGCTGATCTTCTGGTGAGCAGCCATATCACTTAACCAATATGTCAAAACCTACTGCCGTCGAGTTAGGTTCGACTCATAGCAACTCACAGGTCAGAGCAGAACTGTCCCACAGAATTTCCAAGGAGCACCTGGTGGATTTTAACTGACAACGTTTTGGTTAGAAGACGTATCACTTAACCAATTACGTCTCTAGGGTTTCCACTTAACATACTGTGAGTAAATTGTTTAGTCTCCAGTACTGCTTTCTATAAGGAATTCTCTGCTTGTTGCACTTGAAGGTCCCAGCTTTTTCCACTAGAAAGTTCTAAGCTATGATACTACATGATTCTATCTAAAGTGTATATTGAAAAGAATATCCTCCTGGGAGGCTGCACATCTTTTTATACCCTGCTTCTTACTGGTACAGATTTGCTGCGAGTTACTTTATGGTCAAACTGTTGTTAGGTTCTGTCAAGTCAATTTTCAACTCAGAGTGACGCCATATGACTGAGGATTGCCCTTAGCCTTTTCTAGGCTATATTCTTTACAGGAGCTGGTCGCCAGGCCTTTATTCCATGGTGCCACGGAGGGCTTTGAATTACCAGCCTTTCAGTTAGCAGCCAAGTGCTTTACTATTGCCACCAATGGGCTTCTTCAGAGGCAAATAATCACAGACATTTGTACCAGAAGATTCAGCTAGGCCTGTACCTTCAATGTCAATTAAATTTTTAAAAATATATACTGAATAGATTTCTAGTCTATTTGCTTCCAGCCAATTCCTTCTACAAAAAGCCACAGCTAACGCCTTCATCTAGCCATACCTCTCATGCCTAATTTGATAGACTCTATCCTTGGTCTGTCTCCTCTGTATCAGCCAACTTAATGGCAGTGCACTTGCCGCCAGCACAGACAGCAGGTATGGTTGGCAAGGCGAGCTCGTAACTTACTGCTAGGCTCACTTCCATCTGTTTACAAAACAGCTTGCTTTTACTGAAGTTCACCTTTCTCAAAAGACTTTACTGAAAGTTGCAGGAAGCAACCAATACTCGCTCACTGGTCAGAGAATCATCCTTTCAACCGTTTTTCTTAATGCTATGGATTCAAAGAAGACATGCTCGGATTTCCAAAGTGTTGAACTGTCAGTATCAAAATTCAAAGGTGTCAATTCTTCTTTGATCTTTATTCATTATTTAGATTTCAAATGCATTTGAGGCAACTGAAAATACCACAGCTTGGGCCAGGTATATCTTAGTTTTGTTTTTAACAATTTAAAGAGATCATTTTGCAGCAGATTTGCTCAAATGTAATGTGTCATTTGATTTCCCGACTGCTTCCGTGAGCACTGATTGTGGATCCAACTAAAATGAAATCCTTGACAAGCTCAGTCTTTTCTCTGCTTATCATTATGTAGCTACTGGTCCAGTTGTGATGCTGTTGTTTTATGTTACAGTATAATTTAAACTGAAGAGCTGTGGTTTTGGATCTTCATCAGTAAGTGCTCCATGTCCTCTTCACTTTCAGCAACACGGCTGTGTCATCTGCATATTGCAGGTTGTTAATGAGCCTTCTTCCAGTCTTGATGTGTTTTCTTCATGTAGTCCAGCTTCTCAGATTATTTGTTCAGCATACAGATTGAATAAGTATGGTGAAAGAATACAACCCAGACATATACCTTTCCTGACTTTAAACCACACAGTGTCCCTTGCTCCATTTGAACAACTGTCTCTGAATCTGGGAGTGAAGTTTCAAGTGAACATAATTAGGTGCTCTGGAACTCCAATCCTTCTCAATATTATGCATGATTTGTTATGATGCACAGTCCAGTTCCTTTGTGTAGTCAATAAAACACAGGTAAATGTCTTTCTGGTATTCTCTGCTTTCAGCCAAGATCCACTGGACTTCAGCAATGATATCCCTCATTTCACATCCTCTTCTGAATCCAGCTTGAATTTCTGGCAGTTGTGTGTCAACAGACTGTTGTAACTGTTTCTGAAGTATCTTCAGCAAAATTTTATTTGCACATGATAGTAATGATACTGTTTGATAATTTCCATTCTGTCGGATTACTTTTCTCTGGAATGGGCACAAATACATGGCCTCTTCTAGGTAGGTGGCCAGATAGTCATCGTCCAGATTTCTTGGCTTAGATCTCCAGTGCTGAATCCTTTTGTTGAAACCTATCAATTAGTATTCTGGCAATTCCTGAAGCCTTGTTTTATATTAATGGCTTCAGTACAGCTTGGTCTTCTTCCTTCAGTACTATCAGTTCTTGATCAGATGCTACTTCCAGAAATGGCTGAACATCAACTAATTCTTTCTGATACCGTGACTATGTATTCCTTCCATCTTCCTTTGATGCTTCCTGCATCATTCAACAGAATGTCCACAGAATCCCTCAAAACTGTGATTTGAGGCTTGAATTTTTGTTCAGTTCTTTCAGCTTGAGAAATGCTGGTGTGTTCTTCCGTTTTGGTTTTATAATTCTAGGTCCTTGCACATTTCATTGTAGTACTTTGTCTTCGGAAGCCGCCCTTTGAACCCTTGTGTTCAGCTCTTTCATGTCATCATCGCTTCCATTCGCTTTAGCCCCTCTGCACTCAAGAGCAAATTTCAGAGTCTCTTCTGACATCCATTTTGGTCTTTTCTTTCTTTCCTGTCTTTTTAATGACCTTTTGCTTTCTTCATGTACGATGTTGTCTTTTTGATGACCTTTTACATTCTTCATGGATGACATCCTTGGTGTCATCCCACAAAGTGAATGGTCTTTGGTCGTTAGTGTTCAGTACATCAAATCTATTGTTCAGATGGTTTCTAAATTCAAGTGGGATATATTCAAAGTCATTTTGGTTCTTTTGGACTTGTTTCAATTTTCTTCAGCTTCAACTTATACTTCTATCAGTATATGCATGTTTTTCAGAGGAAAGCTTTCTGTCTGTTGGCTCTGGGGAGAGATCATTGACTCTTTCAGTTTCTGTGCCTTGGTTCCTTGGTGATCTTCATATGGCACCTTCTTCTCCAGCTTATTCCTGCTTTTGTGCCTAATCTGTTCTCTTATATCTCAAAAGTGACTGGCCTAACATAAATCTTGGCAAGGCCTTATGAGCATAACAAGGAAAACCCTGTTCAGGTATAGAGGTAGGATCTAGTATGCATATTTTTGAGGGACACAATTCAGTCTAAGACGTATATATAACCAAAATGAAACAAGCTTATTGTGTTGATTCCCGTTCTCATTGATCCCATGTATTGCAAAGTAGAATTGTTCCACAGGGTTTAATTGGCTGCTAGCTTTCGGGAATCATTGTGCCAGGCCTTTCAAAAGGTTGGCAGTTCAAATCCACAAGATGCTCCTTGGATACTCAATGGGGCAGTTCTACTTTGTCTATAGTCACTATGAGTCAGAATTGACTTGATGGCAATGGGTCTCTTCTGTAGCAAGCGAGACATGTTGGAACCTCTAACCTTTGGGTAAGTAGGTGTCTTAGTCACCTAGGGCTGCTGTAACAGAAATACCACAGAGTGGATGGCTTTAATAAAGGGAAGTTTATTCTTACATAGCCTGGTAGGCTGCAAGTCCATATTCACGGTGTCCACTCCAGGGGAAGGCTTTCCCCTTGTCGGCTCAGGAGGAAAGTCCAGGATTGCATCAGTTTTTGTCCAGGGAGCATCTTGACGCAGGAACCTTGGGTCTGAAGGACGAACTCTTCTCCCAGTGCTGGTTTCTTGATGTTAGGGGGTTCCTAATTCTCTGCCTGCTTCTCTTTCCTTTTATCTCTCCCAGGATGAAAGGATTAAGGGTGGAGCAAGCCATACTCCAGGGCACCTCCCTTTAAAGTGGAGCAGGGAAGTGACCTTATAAAGAGATTTACAGTCCCACCCTAATCCTTTAACATACAGCATAGGAAAACCACAAAATGGAAGACAGTCACAAGATACTGGGAATCATGGCCCAGCCACATGTCTACACATATTTTGGGGGGACACAACTCAATCCATGACAGTAGGTGCGGAGGTCCGCCATCAGCCTTGTAGACGAAGTCACGAACCCCTGTAAATGACAGGCTGAAGCGTCTCACCTGTGACATGTTTTCTAGCCTACTGCCCTTGATATTATTTGGCTTCCTAATTAAATTTTCTTCAAAAAGATACCCCCTCCTCTCCTGGCACAAGGATCAGGGGAGATGCCTTCTGAGAGGGGCCTTTACTACCCCCTCGGTTTATGAAATAATACTGGAAAAACCTGAACAGGAATTTCTGGGGAAAAGAGCTCAGAGGAATGATTTCTAACACAGCCAGCTTGCGAGGCCGGCCCAACTCCTGCTGACTTCTCCCAGCTGCTCACCCCTCCCTTCACATGAGATAAGCAAACTTGCAAGAAGGCCCTGAAGGGCTTTCCAGAGACAGCTCCCCTCCCTCTCTTTCCCAGCTCTTAGATAGCAAACATCTTACGTCAGGAAAATAACTACATTCCCAAGTTTATTACATTTGGTATCAGCAAACAGACAAATACTAAAGAAATGCCTTTCTTAGAGTAGTTTAAGAGAAACTTAGAATAAGGGACGGTGGACACTCATTGTCCTTACAGGAAGAGATAAGGAAGAGCAGACAAGGAACAAATAGAGACTGTCAAAGTATAACTTTTAAGATGGGTTTGTTCTCTCTTCCTGCTTAGGTAAAGTTCATAGAAGTTCTAGGATTAGTTTTGCTCCAGCTGTTAATTATAAATCACAAACATGCCTGTCTCAGACCATTCTTTAGAGGGCCCTACTGGTTAACATGAAAAGGAATGACAAAGTGTTTGCTCTTTACTGAGAAGACCCTAATAGTCAACAAGAGAAGAAGACCACTGTCTCTAACCATTGTTTAGAAGATCTTAATAGCTAACATGAAAAGAGACACTGGTCTCGGGCCATTATTTAGAAAACTCTAGTGATTGACATAAAGAGACCACGAGGTACCTGCTTCTTGCCTAGCCAGTCACCAACGTGGTCAAAGTACTGCTGTCTTACTATAGAAAAGATAACAAGAAACTAAGACAGCCTCTCTTTTGCTCTCTTGGTCGGGCTGCCCTGAACCAAAAAACTCTTTCCTGTCTCTTTGTTCATTTCCCGCCGCGCCTCTCCCTCCCTCCGTGCGGGACCCTGAAGTGTTGGGACTGGCTCCTGGCAAGTAGGTAAGTAGTTGAGCCAAAATTTGCACCAACCAGGAATACACACACACACACACACACCCCAAGACACTGTATTCCCTCCTTATACACATACATATCAACAGAGACAATGTATCTCCCTTCTCACATTTACACAGATTTAAAAAAATAGGACTATGTGGTTTAGGGTGTGAGTGATCAGCCCTCTCATATATTCTTATTTACAGTGTAAATTGTAACTTCTCTGGAGGACAATTTGTCAATATGTATCAAAACTATGGAGCCCCGGTGGCACAATGATTAAGAGCTAGACTGCTAACCAAAAGGTCAGCAGTTTGAACCCAACAGCCACTCCTTGGAAACTCTACAGGGAAGTTCTATTCTGCCCTGCAGGGTTGTCGTGAGTTGGAACTGATGGCAATGCGTTTGGTTTTTTTTCTTTAATTTTATCAAAACTACAAATGTACATACTCTGAAACAGCAATGCCACTGCTAGGAGTTTATTCTACAGATTTACTCACATATTTCATACACACATGCACACAGAGACACATGTACATATATACATGTATATATGTGTGTGTGTATATATATATATGAAGTTACTAAAGAAGTTTAAAATGTCACACTGGAAAATATTCACTTAATGCAAAAGAATGCAAGAAAGAATAAACCAAAAAAACCAAACCCACGGTCATCAAGTTGATTCCAACTCACGGCAACCCTATAGGACAGTGTAGAACTCCACAGTTTCCAAGCAGTGCCTGGTAGATTTGAACTGCTGATATTTTGGTTAGCAGGCGTGGCACTTTACCATTATGCAACCAGGGTTTCTACAGAGGGATAAAAAAAATCACAAGATACAGAGAATGAAAAGCAAAACGGTAAATGTAAGTCCAACTTTGCCAATAACAACATTAAATGTGAATGGACTGAAGACTCCAATCAAAAGACAGACATTATCAGACTGCATAAAAATACACATCAATGTATATACTACCTACAGGGCAGACAATTAAGACTCAAAGGCACTGTGATGGTTAATTCTGTGTTGCCTTGACTAGGCCCTAGAGTCCAGCTGTTTGTTCATACACTGGTCTGGATGTTGTCATGAAATACTTAAATGTGACTAACATTTTAAATCCATTAGCCTCAAGTAAAGCAGATTCTCCTCCATAATGTGGGTGGGCCTCATTCAATCAACTGAAGGGATTATAAGAGTAAAAACAGGTTACACAAGGGAGCATTCTGTCTCCACAGTACAAACAGACATCCTGCCACAATTCCTTCTTCTTCTCCACCACCTGACCTATAGATTTCAGATACAAGACTGCTGGAATTTCCAGCCTATTGTCTGACCTATGAGTTTTGGACTTGACAGTCCCTGCAGTATCAAAAAAACACAAATCAAACCTGTTACTATCAAGTCAATCCAACTCACAGTGATCCTATAGGACACAGAACAACTGCCCCACAGGGTTCCCAAGGAGTTCCTGGTAGCTTCAAACTTCTGACCTTTGGGTTAGCAGCTATTAACTCTGAACTACTACACCATCAAGGTTTCTGTTCCTACAATAGCATGAGCTCATTTCTCAAAACATCTCCCTCTCCCTCAGATGTACAAATTCATGTCTTTCATCAATATTTCTTCAAATATTCTTTCTACAGTTTACTCTCTATTCTTTCTTTGAGACTTCCATTGTGCTCATGTTGGTATGCTTGATGAAGTCCCACTGGTCTCTTACACTGTTCATTTTTCTTCAATTATTTTCTCTCTCTGCCCCTCAGATTACATAATCTCAACTAATCCATCTTTAAATCTGCTGTTTTTTTCTTTTGCCTGATGTAATCTGCTGTAGCACCAACCCCTACTATGAAGAAAAAAGCTGAATCAAAGGGAGAAATAATCAGTAATATAATAATAGTTGGTGTCTTATACATGAATTGAATTGTGTTCCTCAAAAATGTATGTTGAATCCTAATCCCTGCACTGGTGACTGCGGTCTTGTTTGGGGAAACAGAGTTTTCCCTTGAATACATCATGAGTTAAACCTAATAGTAAAAAATTGAGGCTTGTTCTTTGTGTGTCATTTTTTTGTTTCATTTTTTGGTAGTTACTTATTTTTATTGTACTTTATAAAAGTGCTGGTCTATGACAGGTTAAAATTTTTTTTTTTAACTGCTCCTTCTCTTACTACAGGGGAGTGGAGACCATAGAGAAGAGGGGACAGGAAACTGTTAAGAGGATATGACATGTACAGAATGGAAGGAAGGAGTCTGCTGTCACTGGGTAAGGAGAGCAGAAGGAGCTGCAGATGGGCAGGTATGCAAATTTAAACTGGATTGTACACTTTCACTCAATCACAATTAAAAACAAAACAAAACAAAAAAGTTCTCCTTCACATAGGATATCCAGAGTGGGATGGAAGAATGTGCAGTCACATCACAGGGATAGCAACCAGGGTCACCTAACAATGTGTGTATAAATTTTTATATGAGAAACTATCAAGTTTCACCTAAAGCACAGTAACAAACAAACTCAAACCTGGTCCTTCAGCACAATACTCTGAAACATATTAGTGTAAAGAATTTATAAAATGAGTGAGTGCAGGGAGACCAGCTGGTCTGGTCAAAGACAATAGGGTAGCAGCCTAAGACGCAAGCAGTGAAGACACTTAGAAATGGAAAGATCTGAGATATTTAGGAGGAAAAACTGGCCTGACTTGATTTTTGGTGTGGTAACCCTGTAGGAATGGGGAATGGGTGAAGCACGTATCCATGGTGATTCCCAGCCTCGTGGCTAATGCAGTGGACAGACCATAATGCCATTCACTTAGATAGCGAGCACAGGAACATGGCCAGGTTTGGTGATAGGGGTTGGAATTCATGTGTTCTGTTTTATTTCGGCATGTAGAGTTTGAGATGTCTTTGACACAAACCAAACCCACTGCTGTCCAGTCAATTCCAACTCATAGTGACCCCTACAGGACACAGTAGAACTACCCCATAGAGTTTCCAAGGAGTCCCTGGCAGATGTGAACTACCGACCTCTTGGTTAGTAGCTGTAGCACTTAACCCACTACGCCACCAAGGTTTCAAGCAAGTGGAAATACTAAACAGGGAGTTAAGATACATAAGCTGGGTCTCAGAAGAGGCTTGTCAGCTAGTGACATCAACCTGACAGTCACTGGCATGACTCTGATAACTGAAGCTGTGGGCCACGACTCAGACTACCTGTAGAGATAATACAGAGCAAGAAAAGATAGTGGTCAAGGCCAAGTGTTGAGAATAGGCAGTATTTAATGACCATAAAGAGAAGGATGAGCTTGCAAAGACAACATAGGACAAACCAGACAATAGCTTTAGATTCACACAACACATTATCATTTACCAACCAAATGTTTTTAGATTTGTAAGATTTATTGAAAAGGTTTACAGTAGAATACATGCAGTACATTCCATGTTCTAAACAGAAAAATATACACATATGTAATCACAGATACATTTCATAAAAAGTCTGAAAAGATACACAAGGTGTTAGCAGTGTTTGTCTCGGGGTGGGAGATGCTGAGGTGTTCATTTTTTTTCTCTTTATTTTCACTTCTGCTTTCTCATTTTGGTATACAGTGATCATGCTTTTTCTTATGGCAAATGCAAGTTTTTGAAAATTTTTTTAGTATGATAAAGTGAAGTACACAATCCAAGTCAGTTTTGCATGCCCTACTATCTGCAACTCCATTTGCTCTCCTCACCCTGTCAGCACACTCCTCCTTTTCACTCTTTACTTCTAGTATCCTCTTAACGAACACCTGTCCCCTCCTCTTCACCCACTCTTCTCACATCTAGAAAGAAACCACCAGCACAGCCTTTTACAAATGTATAAAACCATAAAGCAAAGACATCACATGCTCACTCTGTGTCCCCAAGTCTAGTCCATTCTTTGCCTGAAGTGCTGACCTCAGTACTGGTTTCAGGTCTGAGCCAACAGCAAGTCTAGGTGCCATGTTGCCTGGGAACCCTCCAGGTTGTCAGACCATCAATTTTGGTTAAAAGCCAGATTTTAAAAACTTCTGTGCAGATCACAGTATAGTTTCAGATTTAAATTTATACCCCAAACACAGAAAGTATAGAGAGTAAGAGTCCTCAGTTTTTAATTAAAGATTGCTACAGTCACATATGATTTCTGGAAAACATAATCTCTCAGGTATGTTAAATTTGTATCACTTCTGGGCTTGCCCCTAGCACTTTCTGGACACACTAGCACTTTGGATGCCAAGGAAAGGAACAATTTAATCTCAAAAAGTTTCAAAAAATCAGAAGGAAACATTAAGGAATAAATGTATCTAGGAAAATATTCATAATTCACATTATAGAGGACTAGTTCTGTTGTCGAAAAGCACCTATAAGTCAGTAGATGACCTCTGGGTGGTGTAAACAGTAATGTGCTTGGATGCTGGCTGAAAATCTGAGTCCCCCCCAAAAGCACCTCAGAAGAAATTGTTCACTGCAGTACTATCTGTAATTTAAAAAAAAAAAAAAATTGAGAACATCCTAAATATCTGCCAAAGTGAACTTGTTACATAAATTACACAAGTTACGGTATATACAACAGAGAAAAATACTATGAAATTGTAAAAATGAGACTGAACCTGTTTGTGTTAACAATCAGGAAACATCACTGAGCTACTCTTGGTGAAAAAATAAACAAAACATGGTGTACAGTGAGTGAGTGATGAATAGTGTGAATAATATTACCATTTGAAATGCTTTTCTAAATAGTGTGATTAAAAGAATAAGGTCTTACAAACATAAAGTGAACATGCACATACAGAGAAATTCAGTTAAATAAATTTAAGGTATAAAAATCAGATGAAGACAAAAATGTTCATTATCCCTGTTTTTCTTTCTTCCTTTCTTTCTTTTTTTTTTTTTTTTTGGCATGTGTTGGAGGCTCTTATAATATGGTAAGACAATAAAAAGAAATAAAAGACATCAGGATTAGGAAAAAATAGAATTATCATCTTTGCAAATAACCTCATTGTCCATATAGAAAACTCGAAAGAATCTACAGAGAAATAACTAGAACAAATAAAATAATTTAACAAAGTGAGCATAAGGTCAAATTACAAAATAAACAGCATTTTCACACACCAAAAAAGCCAACACATGTTTAAAAAAGAAAAAGCAATTATTTATGGCAGTGATAAAAGTAAAAGTACCAAGAGTGTATCTTAAAAATGATAAGCAAGTTTCTTTATAGACAGAATTAAAAGCTTTACTGTAAGATATCAAAGAAGACCTAAGTAAATGTGAACTATATACTGCATTTATAAATATGAATCCCCCAAAAACCCAAACCCATGGCTGTTGACTCCATTCCAACTCACAGCAACCCTCTGTCCTATAGGACAGAGTGAAACTGCCCCATAGGGTTTCCAGGAAGTGGCTGGTGGATTTGAACTGCCAAACTTTTGGTCAACAGCTGAGTTCTTAACCACTGTACCACCGGGGCTCCATAACTATGAATAGTCAATGTAATAAACATCAATTCTTCCCCAAATACAGGTATACATTTAATGGAATTTCAATCAAAATCTCAACTGGGCATGTTTTGGGAACTGATAAGCTAATTCTAAAGTTTATATGGAAGAATAAGGGCTCAAGAATAGCCAAGGTATGCCTATGGAAGAAGATTAAGAAGGGGAGCATGTGCCACTAGATATCAAGAGTTATAAAAAATTATGACATTATGTGTATTATGAAAGAAAAAAAACAATGGAGCAGAAATGAATCAGTAAGGAAAAGGTGGACTAGTCTGTGAGTGGTGCTTTCTTATCCACAGGCAAGAAAATGGATCCCTGTCTCACAACATTCTCCTAAATTCATCTTATGTGTGTTAGATACTTGAAAATAAAAGGCAAAGCTTTAAAATACTTACAGGAAAATATCTGTATGACCTCAATATAATGAAGAATCACTCATGTAACACTCAGACAAAAAAAAACTATAAAGAGAAAAAGTAATGAAACACACCCCTTAGAATTAAAATTGTTTATCAAGACAAAGAAGTTTAGAAAAGAAAGTTAAAAGTCACAAAGTAGAATATTTTTAATACAAGCAATTGGTAAAGAATTATAGTCTGAATTTATAGAGTCCCTACAAGTCAATAAGAAAGTGTTAAAAGATTTGACCACGTCTTTCACTGATGAAAAAACATCATAGACCAATAAAAATATGCTCAAATGGATGAAGAAAACACCAATAAAATCTCAATGAGATTCATTCAATTCACTCAACAAAGGTGTATTATGATGAAGATACTGCTCTAGGCTGTGGGGATATAGCAGTGAACCCAGTATATAAAAATCCATGTCTGGGTGAAGCATGCATTTCAGTGGGGTGAGCAATGGCAAAAAGTGGTACAGAGGAAAAGTACAGCAGCAAAGGGGATGAGGAGGGAGGGAGGGTATGCCACGGTTTCAGCCGAACCAGCAAGGAAAGGCTCACAGAGAACACAACAGTGGAGTAAAGATCTGTAGGAGGTGAAAAAGGCAGCTATAGGGTTGTGGGGTGGAGGGAATTCTGGGCAGAAAAAACAGTAAATGCAAAGTCCCTGAGGAACACAACAGACCGGAGTGACTGGAGAAGACAGCAAGACCCTTTTCCACACACTAGGCAAAAACTAAAACCCACATATTGGTGGTGACACAGAGGAACTCTCACACAGTGTTGGCCAGTGGGCACATTGGTAATAATCACCTTGGAAAACTACTTGTAGATTTCCACCATAATCCTCCTAGGTATGAAGTCTAGCAATACTCTTGCACATGTGTCCCAGGAGACAGGTACAAAAGGTTCACAGCAGCAGTGATTTTTAATAGCAAAATTAAAAGTCTTATTGATTTTAATACCATTTTTCACTGATAGGGGAAGGGCAAAATAAATGGTAGAGTCACATAACAATATACCATGCAGTAGTGAAAATGAGTGAACTCTGGTTAAACATACCAACTCAGATAAACCCTGATGGTATAATGAAGGACCTCTGGTTAAATATACCAACTTGGATGAACCTTGGTGGTGTAGTGGCTAGATACTACCTCTGCTAATCATAAAGGTTAGCAGTTCAAATACACCAGGTGCTCCTTGGAAACTCTGTGAGGCAGTTCTACTCTGACCTATTTGGTCACTATGTGTCTGAATCTGCCTGATAGCAGTGGGTCTGGTGGGTTTAGATAAGCCTCAAGAATATCATGGTGACTTAAAAAAAAAAGCAAGTTACAAAATACCTAAAGTACTGCTCCTTTCATATAAAGTTTTCGAACAGGCCAATCTAAACCATTGTGAGCATGTCCATAAATGGCAAAATGTTTTTTAACGTAACAGAATAAGAAATAAAAAAGTCAGGGAGGGAACCGGGATCTGTAGGGGTATATAGAACTTCAAAAGTATTAAAGTCTGTCTCTTCGACTGAGTGATACTGTTGCTGTGTGCCATCAAGTCACTGATGATTTACACCAACCCCAAGTGACAACGTAGACCTGGCCCATAGGGTTTCCTGGGCTGTGATCTTTATGGGAGAAGATGGCCAGGTCTTTTCTTCTGCAGGGCTGCTGATGGGTTTGAACCTTGCCCTTTGGCTAGTAGCCAAGCAGTTAATAACAGCGCTATCAGGGGTCCAAAAGCAAGGTACAGTACCAATTAAAAATACCCTATTATCAAAAAACTCTTTCTTCTGTACAGACAGCAATGTCTATGAAAGAAAAATCTATCTGGCTTTGTCTTTTTTCTTGTTTCATTTTCTGGGAACATAGCAATATTTTATACAAATAAGGTAAACAAAAGCCTAAAATAATTTTTTAATCTTCTGACTAATCCTAATTGTCTTCGGTGACTAATTTAAGGGTAGAAAATAGGGAAACATGACTGACAAGAAAAAGAAGAAATTTTGAATAATGCCTAAATTAAAAGCAACTGCATTTGACTATGAAGGTTTTTCTAACATAAGACTCTCAGACACGGTCACTCATACACTTCATAAATTAAAAGAAGGCAATTCCACAAATAAATATAAAAATGTTTAAGCTTTAATTTCACACAAACTTAACACTTCTATATGCTAAGCATTGTCCTAAGTGCTTTTTACATGTATTGATTCATTTAATCCTGTCAGTAATCCAATGAAGTGGGCAATATTTTATTCCCATTTTACAGAAAAAGGGGTTGAGGCACAGTTACGTAATTCACTGAAAGTCACACAGTAACTGGTAGAATCCACTGGAACTCAAACAGTGGGGCTCCAGAACCCACTCTCTTAACCACTAACATCACATCATCTTTCTCATATTGTGAAGTCTTGCTGGAAAGGAACAGATGACAAAAAAAAGGGCAGAAAGCGAAGGAGGCAAGACTGCCACTTCCTAAAGGCTGACTGACAACTAGCTACTTAATTCATCGTATTCTGTGACACACATGAAATTCTTCACCTAAACAATGTAACTACATTGCAAACATAGGTCAGAGCAAGTATCCTGAACATTTCTTAAGTTATAAAATATAGATATTCTTAGGATGAAGAAAACCAAAGACACAAAGGAAAGACAGTCTAAAGGACTAACAGATCAGAGCCACCACGGCCTCCACAGACTGAGTCCAGCACAATTAGATGCTGCCCGGCTACCATCACTGACTGCCCTGACAGGGATCACAGCAGAGGGCCCTGGACAGAGCTGGAGAAAAATCCAGAACAAAATTCTTACAAGGAAAAAAAAAAAAGACCGGACTTACTGGTCTGACATAGACTGGAGAAACTCTAGGAATGTAGCCCAGGGACACTCTTTTAACTCAGCACTGACTTCAGTGCTACAGTGATTAAGAGCTCTGCTGCTAACCAAACGGTCTGCAGTTCAAATTCACCAGCTGATCCTTGGAAACCCTATGGGGCAGTTCTACTCTATACTCTACGGTCACTACAAGTTGGAATTAACTTGGTGACCACAGGGGTTTTTTTTTTGGTGGGGGGTGCAGTGGTCTTAAAGTCACTCCTGAGGTTCACCCTCCAGCCATAGATTAGACAGGCACATAAAACATAAGGACACTAAATGAGCACACCAATCCAGGGGCAAGGACAAGAAGGCAGGAAGGGGCAGGAAGGCTCATAATGGGAAACCCAAGATCAGGAGGGGACAGTGTTGACATGCTGTATGGCTGGCAATTAATGTCACAAAACAGCATGTGTATTGTTTAATGAGAAACTAATCTGCTCTGTAAACTTTTGTTTGAAACACAACTAGAAATTGATCAGAAAAAGAAATATATTCTTAAATATTCCCTTGATAATTTCCTCTTTCATTAAAAAGAAAAAGCATTTTAGCATTCTGTTGCCATCTTGTGGCCTTTTCTGGTACTACTTTTGGTTTTGAGTACAGCTTCAGAAAATCCAATGATGCCAATCTTGTGTTTTAGCTGTCCTCCAGTCAGCTTCCTACTCATGGCAGCATCACACACAATGAAAAGCAAAACTTCCTAGTTCTATGGTTCAGGCTGTTGTGATCCAATGGGTTTTCACTGGCTGACTTTCAGAAGTAGGTCACCAGGTCTTTCTCTCCCCATCCGTCTTAGGGTGGAAGTTCTCCTGAAACTGCTCCAGCATCTTAGCAACACTCAAACCTCTACTGATAGGTGAGTTAGCGGCTCTGCATGGATGGACTGGGCAGAATCAAACGGAGGTCTCCTGTGTGCAAGGCAAGAATTCTACACTGAACCACCGCGGTCTCCAATGCCAATCTCAGGGCTGATACTGGGTTTGTATTTGATAACTTTGGCGACATTGAATGGGCTCCAAAGTTTATCCACATCTTTTTTGAATTATGGTGAACAAACTGGGCACAGTCTACTCTATTACTGAAGAACCAAACCAAGACCAGCCATCCCTTTCTGTTTTTTTCTTTCTGTCCTTGCAATCTCCTTCCTTCCTTCTGTTTTTATTGTGCTTTAAGTGCAAGTTTACAATCCAAGTCAATCTGTCATACAAAAACTTGCCCTCACATTGCTATGTAACCCTAGCTGTTTTCCCCACACTGTGACAGCACACTCCTCCTTTCGACCCAGTATTTCCTGCTTCTGTCCACCTCAGCGCTCTCATCTTGCCTCTGGACAAGTGCTGCCTGGTTAGCCTCATGTGTCTACTTAAGCCAAGAAGCACACTCTTTGCCAGTAGCATTTTATGCCTTACAGTCCAGGCCTCATGGCGAACCTAGGGGCAACAGCACTTGGCTTGGCTAGTCCAGGCCAGTCTTTGTCTGAGAGTTGCCAGCCATCCCTCCCTACAGAGGAGAAACCTTGGTGGCATAGCAGGGCGCTCCTTGGAAACTCTATAGGGGCAGTTCCACTCCGTCCTATAGGGTTACTATGAGTCAGAATCAACTTGATGGCAATGGGTTAGATTTTTTTAAGTAGCAGAACTGCCACATAGGTTTTCTAAGGCTATAATCTGTATGGTCACAAACTGCTACATCTGTCCCCCACAGAGTGGCTGGTGGATTCAAACCAGACCTTTTAGTTAGCAGCCAGGTGTTTAACCATCAGGGCTCCTGGATCACAGCAGTCCCAACGATAGATCTGAAAAGCAGTACTAAATACAGGACAGCCCAAAGCATGATAAAGTAACTACAGGGTTTCATTAGTAAAAGTTTACCAGAATAAACTGATTGCTATTTGCAGCAAAGTTAATAAATGTACAAATCTGCTATCACAAACACCAAATGAAACAGGTTTATTTTATTAACCAACCATTAGAAAAATCAAAAGGAGAGTAAATTCAGCTCTTATTCTAACTGCCAAAACCAGGTGCCATCAAGCTGATTCCGACTCACGGTGACCCAGTGTGTGTCAGAGCAGAATTGTATTTCATAGAGTTTTCAGTGGCCAGGTCATTTCTCAAGGTGCCTCTGGATGGACTCAAGCCTCTCACTTTCTGTTATCAGCCAAGTGTGTTAATTGTTCACACACCTCAAAACCAAAAACTAAGCTTGTTGCCATCAAATTGATTCCTACTTACAGCGACCCTACGGGACAGAGTAGAACTGCCCCACAGGGTGTCCAAGGCTGCAATCTATGGAAAAGATGGCCACATCTTTTTCCTAAGGAGCAGCTGATGGGTTTCTATAATCCTAACTACTGCAGAATTAAAAAAAAAAAAAAAAAAGGTAAATACAACCAGTATGATGAAATAACACATAAAATATGTATATAATTTTACATGTAGACAAAAACTCCCAAGTAGATGAAGCCCAAGGAAATACATACAGGAAACAAACATGTTTGGCCTTGGTTATCATCAGAAACAAAAGCGCCATTTGCCAAGCCAAAGCCATTTACTACCTCCTAAAATACAATAGGAAACCCTGGTAGTATAGTGGTTAAGTACTACAGCTGCTAACCAAAAGGCTGACAGTTCAAACCCACCAGGCGCTCCTTGGAAACTCTACGGGGCAGGTTTACTCTGTCTTATAGGGTTGCTATGAGTTGGAATTGACTTGACAGTAATGGGTTTAAAATACAATAAGGAAGAATGATAAAACTCTCATTTATACTCTTATCATATTCCTTACCAGGAATTATAAAAACTCTATCTTCCTACATATTTGTGACCAGAAATATATTAGTATCAAGGAATACTGGGGAAATAATTCAAATAAATGAGAAAAGCTATCTACATAAAAAAGTTTAAACTGTTTAAAAAGCATTGTTTATACTAAAACCAAAATTGTTCAGTAAAAAAATTTGGTTGAAATTACACAGAAAGGCTTTGCAAACTGTAGCTAACTCTACAAACAAAAAATGTAAAATTTAACTTGAATTGGCACCTATTAGTTTCCCCCCCACCCAGTGGGTTACTTACATTAATTAACCAAGATGAGAATAATTGCTAGGTCATGCTTCAAAACCTAGGTTCCTCTCTGATCAATACTTCCTGTGAGAACACAGCTAAATGGCTTCTCCTGGCAATGCCCAGGGCAGCTCTGGCTCACCCTTTACCTCCATCATTAGTTCTCGCCCTACAAGAAAGTCTACTGAAGGCTGTTGTGATGTGCCTTAGAGTTGGCTCTGGCTTACGACAACTTTATATATGAGAATGAAATGTTGTCCAGTCCTCTGCCATCCTCGCAATCACTGCTATATTTAATGTCATTGTTGCATCCACCCATTTCATGAAGGGTGTCCTTCTTTTTCGCTGACCCCTACTTTACCAAACACAATGCCTTTCTCCAGTGATTAGTCCCTGCTGATGTGTCCAAAGTACACAACAAGTCTCCCAATTCTGCTAAGGGTCATTCTGATAATTTTGGTCACACTTTATGGGCTCCTAAGTTTATCTATAGCTTTTCTGAATTGTGGTGACCAAATAGGGGCAATCTACTCTATTACTGAAGAACCAGACCAAGACCAGCCTTCTTTTTCTTTCTCTCTCACTCACTCTCAGACTGGTAAAGTACTGTCAACACCACAATTTCAATGTGTCAGTAGTTCTTTGGTCTTTCTTCATTGCCCAGTTTTCACACACATATAAAGTGACTGAAAATATCATGGCTTGGGTCAAGTATATCTTAGTCATCAAAGTAATAGCTTTGTTTTTAAAGATTTTAAAGAGGTCTTTTGCTGCAAATTTGCCTGATGTGATCAACCGTTTGGTATCTTGGGTATTGCTTCCATGGATGTTGACTGCAGATATAAGCAGAATGAAATCTTGGACAACTTCAATATCCTCATCATCTATTATGAAGTTGTCTACGGGACCAGAGACGAGAATTTTCATTTTCTTCGCATTCAGGTATAATTCATATGGAAGGCTGTCATCGTTTGCTTTCATCAGCAAGTGCTTCAAGTCATCTTCATTTCTGGCAAGCAAGATAGTGTTATCTGCATTTTACAAGTTGTTAATGGGTACTCCTCTAATCTTGATGCCATGTTCTTCCTTACATAGTGCAGCTTCTCAGGTTATTTGCTCAGCAAATAGACTGAATAAGTAAGGTAAAAAGATACAAACCTTCTGCATATCTTTTTCTAATTTTAAACCTCACAGTATCCCCTTGTTCTGCTTCTTGACCTATGTATAGGTTCAGCCTGTATACAGCACAATTAAGTAGACCAATTGATGCTAAGTATTACAGAACCCCAACTAGCTGGGGTAAAACCCCACAGTTCATCACACAGTCTATACCTTATTCCATTTTCTTAAAGCAAGTGGAAGATGCTAAAGGAATTTGAAAAGTTTTACAGGTTTCCATGTACAATTTCAATACAGGTATAGTCCAAATTATATGAAACAGTGATGTCCAGTCTTGAGCATCCATCAGAATTACCCAAAGGGCTTACTGAAACAGAGTACTGTCTACTCCACCACCCAGTAGAGTTTCTGATTCAGTAGGTCTGGGATGGAGTTCAAGATTTAACATTTCCAAAAAGTTTCCAGGTGATGCTGATACTGCTGGTCCAGGGACCAACTACACTTAGACACACTCAAAAGGGTATTCAGAAACATACCTCTCATTATACCTATCTGACCCCAAATAAGAATGCAGTGTGACAGATGGCTTTTTGTGTGGCCTTTTGAGTCATGGACTTGTAACTCCCACCAAGATGATTGGACAGGACTGTGTGATAGGTTAATTGTGGGGATACACTGGCAGCTTAGTGGTTAAGTGCTATGGCTGCTAACCAAAAGGTCTGCAGTTTGCATCCACCAGGAATTCCTTGGAAACTAAAGAGTAGTTCTACTCCATCCTACAATGCCACTATTAATTGGAATCAACTTGACAACAATTTTTTTTAACTCCTGCCTCTATGATGCTAATGAGGGAAGATGGGAGGTGGTTGTGTTAGTGCGGAGACTCAATATGTAAGATTGTATTGTGCCTTGAGGCAATCTCTTGGGATATAAAAGGGAAGCAAGCAAAGAGCTGGGGACCTCATACCACCAAGAGAACAGTGCTGGGAGCAGAGCACTCCCTTTGGACCCAGGGTCCCTGTGCCTCAGAAGCTCCCAGTCCAGAGGAAGACTGACAACAAGGACTTCCTTCAGAGCCAACAGAGAAAGTCTTTCTCTGGAGCTGATGCCTTGAATTTGGACCTGTAGCCTACTGGACTGTGACAGAATAAAATCACTCTTTTTAAAGCCATCCACTTGTGGTACTTCTGTTATAGCAGCACTAGATGACTAAGATACCACCACCACCAGGGAAGGAGAGATCAGTTAGAGAGACCCACAGTGGGCTTCCCAGCCCATGGGCCAAGAAAGCTGAGTGCCTGTGGTAGAAACTAAGGGCCAAGGGCAAGTCTACCTCTGATCCATGAATTTGAGACTTTCCAGCCTCCACAACTACATCAGTCATTTCCTTCATATGGTTCAGCTGGTGAGTTCTGTGAGACACTGCAGCAAATCTGGTTTTGGCAAGTTTAAGTATAATGTCTTGGTACCCTTCTTCTGAGATCTACCTTGTGTGGTGTTCAACTGAGCATCTTGGATAGATAATTGTTTCATTTTTTATGATATCTGGAAAGTTCTCTGACAGCAAATCTTCAACAACTCTCTCTGTATTTTCTGTTATCCCCCCTGTTCTGGTACTCCAGTCACACATAGGTTGTTCCTCTTGATAAAGTCCCCCATAATTCTCAGGGTTTCTTCATTTTTATAAATTCTTTTATTTAATTTTTCCTCAAATGTTAGTGTGAAGTGCTTTATCCTCATTTGCACTAATTCTGGGTTTCATTGCCTCATTTCTGGTCCTGTGACTTTCTATCGAGTTGTCTAATTCTGAAATTTTATACTCAATCTTCTGGACTTCTATTTGCTGTCCACAGATTTCTGCAGCATGTTAAATTTGTCATTATGCTTGTCCTTAATGTTTAAAGTTCTTTCTCTGTGTGCATTTTTGCCTGTGTCTTCCCTGATCTCTTGAAAAGTTCTATTAATCTTCTATATTCTACCTCCACTAATTCCAGAAAGGTATCTTCATCTGGCAGGTATCTTGATTGTTTTGGGAGCCTGCTGAAACCATCATGATCTAATTTGACATTGACTGTTGTCTCCAAGTCATCAATAAGTTACTGTATTTATTTATGTTTGCTTAATGTGTCATAGCTTCTTGTTCTCTTTCAATATGCCCAAATGGGCTGTTTGTGTGAGCTAATTTGATTCATGGGGCTTTTGAAGCTCTATAGTCTTGTTACCAGGTGGTTAGAGTTGTTGCTATGTATGTGAGCCCAGAAATCTCTTTACTTCTTTTGCATGGATTCAGCTCAGGTGTCCAGGTAGCTGGTCACCAAATCTGTGACCAACCAGTCCTAGATGGGCAGGGGTGATTGGTGTAGGCATAGGTTTCTGGCCACAGCAGTGGGACACACGCTGAGCAAAGCAAGGGGCTGACAGCTGTCCCTGAGTATCTGTGAGGAAAGCATGTCTCTGTTCCCTAGAGTACAATAGGTGGATAGGTTTTCACTGCACAGAATTAGAGAATCTAAAGGGAGGGAGAGTGCTGAGGGGACAGAGAATACTTGACGTTGTAGAGTTGATGGAATGGCACAGCAGTTTGGAAAAGTTGGATATTTAGGACATCTTTCACCTCTGCCTTATAAGAACCAGCTTTGTGCTAATCTTGTAAAAGAAATTATTCATTTCAAGAATCAAACGGTGATGAGGAGAAATGTGAAGAGTAGGTGAACAGTTTACCCCTTGATAACTGTCATTGCTTTATATAAATACATTCTTTCCTTACAGTCACCCAAATTAAAACAAACCAAAAAACCCAACAGACATTCAACTTTAGGGAGAAAAAACAGGATATAAGTATTTACAAATTATTTAAGGTTTGCCAGCCAGCCATTAAGGTTTAGAAAATCCTTTTCATTCCCTTCTTGTTTTTCTCTTTGTTTTCCTTGTGACACTTTGGGAACCTTATATAGAAAAAAAAAATCTGTGGTCAAAAGCTTACTTAGCGTCTTTATGTCTATAACTGTATTAAAAGGCAACACACAGCAAGCAATCAAAGGACACAGCCATAACTGCATCCAAGCCGGGGTTAGGAAAGTCCTGCCAGGGAGAGAGGAATACAAAGAAGCTTCTCACAGACTAGACATCTGTTAAACCAAAAGTGTCGATCAGACAACAGAAACTCAGGGGTTATTGCAAAAGAAAATATAGGCTCTGGATCTTCACCTGCAATCTTAATGTCCAGAGTTACGTGTCTAAATGGTTTATGGGTTTGTTTGTTTGTTTTCCCCCCCAGTAGTCTACCCTGAAGCTTACAGAGAATTTTCCACTGAAAATTCTTCGGGAGGTAAGGGATAGGTGATGGGAAAAGATCCTGTTACATGATATTGGGCAGTCTAACTTGCATTTATAATGTTGAGACAATAAGGAATTTTCAATATTCACCTCCTTGAACTATCATCACGTAGCAAACTATCACGAAAATACTATTAACGCTTAAGCGAAAATGGGTCATTTAGAGCACTATGGTCACCGTATTTTCACAGGCATCCTGTCCAAGGACATAGCTGAGACTTTATTTCTTGCCTATAATGGTCACAAACTTAAATATCTGTAAGGACCAAGCTGTAACATAAAACTCAAACTCCAGAAATAAAATCAAACATTATTATTATTATTCATATTTTATTGTGCTTTAAGTGAAAGTTTACAATCCAAGTCAATTTGTCATACAAAAACTTACACACATATTGCTATATAAGTCTAGCTGCTCTCCCTGCTCTCTGACAGCACACTCCTCCTTTCTACCCTGTATTTCCCATGTCCATTCAGCCAGCTCTAGTTCCTCTCTGCCCTCTCATCTCGTCTCTGGACAGAAGTTGCCCAGTTAGCCTCAAGTACCTACTTAAGCCAAGATGCACATTCTTTACCAGTATCATTTCATGTCTTATCATCGACTCCAATCTTTGCGTAAAGAGTTGGCTTTGGGAATGGTTTTGGTTCTGGGCTAACAGAGAGTCTGGGAGCCAAGTCTTCCAGGGATCCTCCAGTCTGTCAGGCCATCAAGTCTGGTCTTTCTAATAGAATTCTAGTTCTGCCACATCTATTATTGTCCCACTACATCACGGACTCTTGTTATATTCCTTGTCAGGGTAGTCATTGGTGGTGGCCTGGTACTACCAAGTTCTTCTGGTCTTATGCCGATACAGTCTCTGGATTATGTGGCCCCTTCTGTCTCTTGGGCTCAGATTTTTCTTACATCTTTAATGTCTTTCATTCTTGTCTTCTCCAGGTAGGTTGGGACCAGTTGATGCTACTTATATGGCCTATTGCTATATTTCTACCTTTTAGGACTTTACATCAAACATTATTTTTAATGAAATGTGATTTAGACATGAGATATTAATATAAGCATGTATATGAGAATTATACATTTGGAACAGAAAGTACAACTTAAAAAATAAGAATGCTTTATTATTAAATTTTTCCTATAGCTCATAACATTTTTAGTCAAAAGCCAAAAACTTAGCCCTCTTTTCTGCATCAAGATTTCACTGTGCGGTCTTGTTGTTAGAAATGCATGCAATGTGTACACGATTCAGCCCTGGGTCCTTGAATGAAGAGCAGCATTTTTTTTTAAACTGAGTTTCATATAAGAAAATAATTTCTCTTAAACACAGCAACTTTCAAGCAAAGATGAAATTTTTATTCGTGGTTTACAGCTCTTTTTTAAAATTTAAGACAATTACTCAGGAGTGTATTTGTAGGATTCTGGTGCCTAGTATGACAATATTTAGTTTTCAGTGTTTGTTTTCATTTGTAGCTCTCCATTCACATTATTAAGGCATCCTGGTGATACACTAAGGAGACACTGTAGCTCAGTGGTTAAGCACTTGGCTGCTCAGGAGAAAGATGTGGCAGTCTGTTACCTGTAAAGATTACAGCCTTGGAAACCCTATGAGGCACTTCTACTCTGTCCATAACTTATTCATTGGGTTGGGTTTGGCATAGGCTGGTGGTGCACTAGTTAAGTGCTAGGCCATTATGCAAAAGGTTGGCAGCTGGAATTCACTGATGGCCCCATGAGAGAAATGTGTGGCAGTCTGTTTTCATAAAGATCATGGTGTTGGAAATTCTGTGGGGGCAATTCTACTTTGTCCCACAGGATTGCCATGAGTCAGAATCAACTCAATGGCACACAGTAGCAATTCATACTACTGTTGTTCATTAAGAAACGTTAGTTCATGTTTATAAAGTGTAAAATCAAAAGACCTATCTTAGAATTCAGTCTTAAATTCCACAATTTTGGGACAGAAGTTAAGGCCACAATTTTTATATCTGGTAATTTCAGCACAGAAAAGTTATCCAGATTATTCCCTGTTGCCCCCCACCCCCAATTTAACCAAAACACATACTTGCTAGATTTGGGAGAATCATATAAATGTGGCATTGCTTAGGAATGCCCTTGTAAAGAAATATCCACAACATTTAGATTGGCTGTAACATCAACCAAAAAAGCCAAGTATTTGAGCCATTTCTTACTGGTAAACTACGGCAAAAATTTTCCCTTGGATGACATGCACAGGTTGGATTCTTTCACCAGATCAAGGAAAAAAAAAGTTTTTAGCCCTGAACTACACTTAGGCGAACAGAGTACTACTCAAAGCCTTGAACTATCTGAAGTTCAAGTTATAGTATCTAATTCATGATAATTACTATATTCATTAAATTCTTGCTTTTTTCTTCACTTATACACAAACAGATGAATTTTTTTTTTTTAAGAATGAAAGGGCCTTTTTCTTTCCCCTCTTTTGGAAGAAAACTGGACCCAAAATATACTTCTCTTTCTTCTGAAATCCACAAGGGAAAACAGCAGCATAGGCACACCAGATAAATGACTATAAACATTTAAACACTGGAAATTCAGACGTGTGTATGCCTGAGAGAGAGGCAGAGAGAGCAGGAGAGAGGTAGAGAGAAAGAGAGACAGAAATCAGTTTGTTTTCACAAGGGTTGGCAACTAACTCAAAATCCGTTTTAAAAAAACACTGTGCAGACCTAACAGTCCACAGCCCACCAGTTTGGAACATTTTACCTCAACCACCTCCCTCCACTGATCATGAGACCTAAACCTTACCAACAGCAGTCTACCTTCTTAGTAAAACCAGCAAAGCAAACAGCGAAGTCTTTTCAATGAAAAGGCCTTTCCTCTTTGGCTGAGGCTTAGCAGCCTCTGCCAAACCTTGGCCAACTGCCTGGAACACCCCGTTTCTTCTAAAAAGCCTGTTTTTTGTTTTTGCTTTTTTCATGGCTTCAGTCTCCTAACTTTTTGTCATTCAAACTGCCTATATATTAATCAAAACAGAGCTCCAACCAGGGATAGTCTCTGTTCTAAACTAAGTCCATACAGGAAACAATAAACAGGAAAACCCACGGGATGAAAACCTTTTATCCTGTCTCTGTCACTGGTTTGTGTCATAATTCTCACATGAGGTTAAGTGCCATCAAATCTGCTTTGATTCATGACTATTCCACACACAACTGATGCAATAGGAATGAGATGCTGTCAGGTCCCGTGTCATCTCCTGATCTGTTACTATGATCCATCTAGTTAGTTTTCAGTGGATGATTTTCAGAAGCAGATGGTCAGGTCTTCCCTCTTAGTCTTCTTAGTCTGGAGGCTCCACTGTGAAACAGGTTCAGCATCACAGCAACAAGAAAGCCTCCTCGGTCACACAGGTGGTGGTGACAGTGAGTTGAGCTGGCCAGAAATCAAACCTGGACCTTCTACATAGAAGGCGAGAATTCTACCACTGAGCCTCCCGTGGCCTCATTACTCTTACAGACATAGCTTACATTCTATTTGCCTACCTGAGAAGAAAACAGCAATGTCATTCTTTCCTATAAAAAGTAAAAAAAAAAAATGCTCAAGAAACTAGTCATTTAAAATAAACAACAGATTGAAAAACTTTTTAAAGATGTGGCAATATTACATGCCATATTCTCTACTCATTCAATAAAATTACAAATAATGAAAAAGATTTTTAAAAATTGTAAGTACTCATAAATAAACAAAATGCCCCTAGTCTGAAAAAAAATCAGAACTGAAATGACAAACCATCTAGAAAATGATGAAAAGGGGTACAATTTTGACCAAAATGAACAGGATGCTGAGCTAGGACTTAAAGCAGCCCCCACAGGAAACTTTAGAGCCATAAATGCCTTTGTCATTAAAGTTTTTGTTTTGTGTTTTTATTATTATTACTTTTTATTTTTATTATGATTGAGGGAAAATGTACATTCCCATATAAATTTACATGCCCACCTATATGCAGCTCCCACTGCTCTGCCTGCCCAGTGACAGCACACTCTTCATCTCTGCTCCATACATGGCTTATCCTCCCAACAGTCTCCTATCCCCTCCTTTCCACCCACTCCCATCTCCAGTAAGAGGTCAGCAGGACAACATCCTATAGATGCATAGAACCATAAAGTGCACACATGATATGGTCACTCTGTGTCGCCAAGTCCAATCCATTCCTTTCTGAAGAGTTGACCTCTATTATGATTTATGGACACAGGCAGCATCAAGGCCAGGACCCACTGTCCCAGGGGAAACCCGAGGCTCCCGGACTATCAGTTGCACTCTTTCAGTGGAGATCTCAGGATGCACCCCTTTTTATTCTTGTGTTGCCAGTGAGATTCAACTTCGTGAGGTCTAGCACGGCTATCACCAGTGGTGGCTGGGCACCACCCGGTTCTTCCAGTCACGAGTCGATGTAGTCACCCACTCATGTGGGTCTCTCTGTCTTCTAGGTTCTCTTTCCCCCCGTGTCATTTTAGTCCTTGGTGATCGTCTGTTTCTGTTGAGTTAGGACCATCCTGCTGTACCCTCAGATGGCAGCTTGGCAGCTTTTAAGACACCAGATGCCACTCACCAATGTGGGGTGCAGGAGGCTCTCTTAGCACAACACTAGTTGTGTCAATTGGCCTCGATTTCCCCTAACAGCATGGTCCCTGGCCCTCTGTCCCAGCTACTCTGTCTTTGCAATACTGGGTTAAGATGGGAGGAGTCATCATGTTATGTTGAAGTCCAGTTAATATTAATCTTCTAATGTGTGCTGTCACAGATTTCTCCCAACCAAATTTCCATAAACTATCTTATCTAAACTCTCTCTCCTTCCCTCTTCCTCCCTCCTTCCCAACCCTTGCAGCCATCAAAGAGTTTTTTCTTCTATGCATGAGTCTGTTTTTAAGTTCTTGTCGTAGGGATCTCATACAATATTTGTCCTTTTGTCACTGACCACTTTCACTCAGCATAATATCCTTCAAATGAAACCAGGTTATGTTTCCTAAAATCATCGTTGTTGTTTATCATTGCAGAAGAAAGTGTAGTTGTCCACTGATGTACAAAAAGTTCTGTATATGTCAACTAGCTCTAGTTGGTTAATTGTGGCAGTAAGATCTTGTGTGTCTTTATTGAGCTTTTTTCTAGACAATCTGTCCAATATTGAGAGTGGAGTGTTGAAGTCTCCTACTATTATTGTGGAGTGATCTATCTCCTTTTTGAATGTAGTCAGTGTTTCTTCGATGTATTTAGGTGCTCTAATATTGCCAAGCCAAGTGCTGTCAAGCCGGTTCTGACTCATGGCAACTGAGTCACTCTAATATTAGGTACATAAATATTTAATATTGTGAAGTCCTGCTTGTGTATTGAACCTTTCAGCAAGTGTCCATCCCTGTCCATGATGATGGATTTTACATTAAAATCTATTTTATCGGAGATTAGAATTGCCATACCTGCTCTTCTTTGTGTATTGTTAACTTGATATATATTCTTCCATCCTTTAATTTTCAGTTTGTACATATCTTTAAGTCTGAGGTGAGTTTCCTGTAGGCAACATACGGATGGGTCATATCTTTTGATCCAAGATGTCACTCAATATCTCTTTATAGGGGCATTTAGTCCATTCACATTCAATGTAATAATTGATAGGTATGCTGTCATTGTGATATGTTTATTTTTGTGTCAATATTTCCTCTATTGTTCTTATTAATGTGTTCTGGGACATTCTTCTTTGTCAGTTGATTTTTCACCTTTTTCAGGGTTGGTTCTATGGTTTTTGAGACTCCTGTATTACATTTCTTGATTTGATATGTTGCATCTTTATTGTGCTTTACAGCTGCCTCTATGATCCCTCTTAATAATCTATGTATAAACCTGATTTTACTTACTATAAGTCTTATTAACCGTCTCCATCTGGAAGGACTATAATGGCTGCAGTATAACCCTCTTTTTAATATGATGACATTGTAGTTTTCATGATATGATTACTGGATCATTTCTTTCACCATTACAGCTTTGATTGAGTTTGGAGCCTTCCCTAACTGAGTAGGTTTCTGGGTAATGTGTCCTCTATTTGCTTCTAAAATATAAAGTTAACGGTTTTGTTTTTCTAAGTCAAGAGATTCTTTCAGCATTTCTTGTAGCTTTGGTTGGGTTTTGCAAAGTCTCTGAGTTTCTGATTATCTGCAAATGTCTTAATTTCACTTTCATATTTGAAAGATAGTTTTGCAGGATATATAATTCTTGGTTAGAAGTTCTTCTTCTTCAAGGCTTTGAATGTATCATGCCACTGTCTCCATGCCAGCATTGTTTCTGCTGAGAAATGTGACAAAAGCCTACAGATTCCCCTCTGAATGTTAGCTTTGCTTTGAGTCTTGCTGCCTTTAAGAGTTTCTACTCATGTTTTGTTTTGTTAACCTTGATTATAATACATCTGGAATCTTTCTTTTGAGATCTATATTGGGTGGTGTTCAATATGCATCTTGGATATCTAGATTCTCTTCTTTCATAATTTCTGGGAAGCTTTCTGTCAGCAGCTCAGCAACAATACTCTCTGTGATCTCAGGTGTCTCACCTGTTCAGGAATTCCAATTAATTGCAGATTGTTCCTCTTAATAGAGTCTCACATGCTTCTTAATGCTTCTTCATTTTTCTTGTTTCTTTTTTCTGATTTCTCCTCATAGATGCTGGAGTCAGTACTCTGTCTTCCAAGTCAGAAAGTGTATTTTCCATTTGTTCCATTCTGTTTTCTTGGCTTTGAATTGAAATTTCTATCTTTTTGATTTTGGTCTTGATCTGCTGGACTTCAGAGTACTGGTGTTCCATCAGATCGAACAGCTTGCCTAATTTTTCCTTTTGTTCTGCTGCATTTTGTATAAGGTCTAGGAGGGCTCTATATATAATCCTTTTGTATTTACCTTCCGATAACTTCAGAATGGTTTCTACATCTGGGAAGTTCTTTGGTTCATTCTTTTGGGATCTTTCTGAAGCCATGGGTGATTTCTTCGTTATGCTTTTATCAAGAGTTTTTTTGCTTTCTGGGCATCACGTGAGTCAATAAAGGCTGGGAGCGATGCTGTAAGGATGGACTGCAGTGAGTTGTTTCTCCAGCCTGCCTTACAATGAAAGGTAAAAGGTATCTGAGAACTTCGAAGGTCAGTCAGGTTTTCAGGTGTACAGGTCCCTCTTCCCAGCTGGCAAAGTAAGCACCTCTATATCCAACCCCAGGTGTTATAAACTAGTTCAAAATACAGAAAGGCTACTGCCCTGCTGGCCTCTGCTGCTGGGCCCCAGCCATAGACAATACTCTGTAGAATACTGCCTTATGGCTGGAAAAGCGCTCTCCCCCGGGCAGGTGCTGCCTCTCAGAAGGACCTAGGACTTAGGTCCAGCTCAGGCCTCTACGTGGGCATCTCTGCCTCCCAGTGGAGGCGCACAAGCTCCCCGCCTGCCACGGCACAGTCCAGTCAATGGCAGAGGTGGAAAAAGAGGCCAAAGGTGCCAAGATGCACAGAGTCCAAAGCTGGGCTCACAAAGTGTGGCAATTTCGCCTGCCGATCCCACCAGCAGTGTGCCCGAGAACAGCTGCCAGTCAGGTCCCAGCTCCACCCCCTTGCCAAGACAGAGGAAAAAAAGTTAAAATGGCGAGTTACGCTCAATCCATGAAAGCCAGCATTTATCGAGAACAGGGAGGGGAGGAGTCTGCGAAAGAGAGGAAGTTTTCCATTCAGTGGTACAAAGTCCAAATTAACAGCCCTATGCCATGTCCTAGGGGGCTCTCTAGGTATCCATAAAGCTCTGTTTAATTATCAATTCAGGTCTTGGTTTCCAGAGGGATTTAGGGAGATGTGTGTTTAGTCTGCTATCTTGACTCCGCCCCCTGTTTTTGGTTTTTCAAGGTAAAGGAATTATTTTTCATAATAAATAAAAAGAGTAAGAACCGCCCCCCACCACTAGAAGGCTTTAAAGAAAGCTATTCAAAACCAAACCCACTGCCACTGGGTTAATCCCCACTCATAGGGACCCTCTAGGGCAGGGCAGAACTATCTCCTAGAGTTTCCAAGGTGGTTATCTTTATGAAAACAGACTGCCACAGCTTCTCTCCTGGTGTACCTGGTGGGTTCAAACTACCAAGCTTTTGATTAGAAGCTGATTGCTTAACCACTGCCTGCTAGGGCTCTTTTAATAAAGATAAACCTGAGACAAATTTTAAAGATAACAGCCAAGATAAATAAAGTCTAAAACTTGTTCTTTGAAAGGACAGTAAAAGGAACAAATTCTGATTTGAGTGTAATAGGAAGGGGATAACAGATTGAACAAAAATATGAGATTAGAAACAAGGAAGGCAGTATGAGAGAGATTAAATAAGCTGCAAGCAAATATTATATGCAACTCCACATCAACAAATTCAAAAAACCAAAATAAAATAAATCATTTTTAATGAAATAGAAATTTTAAAAATGACTCAAGAACAGAAAACGTGATTTCTTAATTTCTTAAAAAAAAAAAAAAAAAAAACCACACTCCTGTGTGTTATATATGATCTATCTACCAGCATGAAGAAAAGTATGGAAGATACATATATTATGTTGCTAATATTGGCAATAGGGAAATGTGGGACACAAGAAAAGACAGACAAATAAAAAAGGAACTACTAAAAAGTGTCAATGATGATGGAAACGTTTGGAAACAGTAGTAATGGCTACACACCATTATAAATGCAATGAATGCTTCTGAAATATACACTTAAAATGGCTAAAATGGAAAACTTTTTGTTTTACCACAATGAAAAAAGTGTTAAGTGTCAATTATGACCTTGCATCTGTAAAATTAAATATACGATGTATGACAATTAAGCACACCAACTACACACCTCACTGCTGACTATCACTATAGTCACCTTTGAAGTACACCCCTTGGGAAGCTATGCACTTACACCAGTGCCTAGTCTACCCTTCAAAGCAATTTTGGAACTCTTTCTGGAATGGCCGTTCCACCCAGTGGCATGGTGGCAAGTTCACAAACTTAATTGTATAGTTGTGTGCGAGGGAGTTTTTAGTTAGTAAACAAACAACTATATTGGAACACCCTCCCTACTCACCTGATCTGGCCCCCAATGACCTTTTTTTTCACCTGAAGATAAAGGAGATATTGAAAGGAAGACATTTTGATGACATTCAGGACATCAAAGGTAATACAACGACAGCTCTGATGGCCATTCCAGAAAAAGAGTTCCAAAATTGCTTTGAAGGGTGGACTAGGCTCTGGCATCAGCACATAGCTTCCCAAGGGCAGTACTTCGAAGGTGACCATAGTGATATTCAGCAATGAGGTGTGTAGCACTTTTTCTAGGAAGAGTTTGCGAACTTAATTGGCAGTCCTCAGAAGCATGTGTCTATATATAAAGAGATGCATAAAAGGGTGACAACCAGGATGTTACCTGTTGTTGCCACAAGATGATGGGATATCCCTGCCTTCTTTGGCACTTGATGCTTGCAAATTCTGAGGGGAGAGGGAGAGTGTTGGGGAGCTAACTTGTTTTTCAAGAGAGTCTTCATTCCACTAAGGAAATGCAGCTCAAATATTAACATATACTAGTATCTCCTGAATGCCCTGTTAAAATAGACTATCTATAGAGCTCCTGCTTCAGTAGGTTTGAGGTGAGGCCCAAGACTGCATTTTCAACAAATGCCCTGTTTATTGATGCTGCTGCCGCCACAGGAATCACACTTGGAATTACTGTTAGCTCACCGCACAGGTCTGCGTTCCATCCCATAGAACGAGAGAAAGAAAAACAGTATATGTCCTTTTAAAGCATGAGTCAGCAGTGCAACATTACTCCCAAGGGGCTTGGGGCAGTTTTAGTCTTTTTATGGATAATGCACAGATATACATATAGTGTATAAACAGACATACTGTATTTATCTGTGGTATTAAAATTTCATGGGTGTAGGAAGTTAGCAAATGCATAAAATGTCTAAAAAGGCCCCTTACAGGAGCCAAAGCCAAGTGCCGTTGAGTCAGGAGAGAGAATGAAAAAATATTGAGAAACTCTGTTTTAAAGGTACGATCATAAGTTGCTCACCTTCCTGTGCTCTGAAGAATTTAGCTGCAAAGATAAACTATAGTCACTATAGTCACTATAGGAATTTCTAATCTGTCCTACAAGGTCACTATGATTCAGAATCGACTTGACCGCAAGAGAGTTGGTTTGGCTAGGTGGGTAGCTATTTACCTAGCTTAGACTCAGTTTCTTCCATTTCAGCATTTTCATAGGGCTGCTTGTGTGTCTATATGACATGACAGTTGTTTCCCTCAGAGGAGACAATCCAGGAAATCATGGCAGAAGCAGCCATGTATCTTACGACGAAGCCTTAGAATGTACACACTGTCACTTCTGCTATACTTGATGGATATAGAGACCAACACTGATGTAAGGTGGGAGTTGACTACACAGTGTGTGAACACAAAGAGGTTAGGCTCATCAAGGAGTGCCTCAGTAGTGCAATCAATTACGTGCTTGACTAGCAGCCAAAACGCCAGCAGTACAAATTCACCTAGAGGAACCTCAGAAGAAAGGCCTGGTGATCTGCTTCAGAAAGTCCATAGCTTTGAAAACCCTACGGAGCAGTCCTACCGGACACACATAAGGTTATCATGAGTTGGAATCCAAAGGCAATCAAAGATAATGACAATCTCTACTGTAGAAAACTGACAGCAATGCAAAATACTCTGGCCTCCAGCATGCGGCACAATGGTTAAGCATTTGGTTTGAGCCCTCTCAGGGGACTGAAGGAGGAAGACCTTGCATCTGCTCCTGTAAAGACTGCTGTTGTTAGATGCCAGTGAGAAGATTTTCAATTCATAGCAACCCTATGTGACAGTGTAGCATTGCTGCATGGGGCTTCCTAGGCTATAATCTTTATGGGCCCAACGCCCCTGCCATGGTATATTCAATATTCTTCACCAACACCATAATTCAAAGGCATCAATTCTTCCTCAGTCTTCCTATTCACTGATCCTCTTTTATTTGCATATGGCACAACTGAAAATACCATGGCTTGGCTCAGGGGCTCCCTAGTCTCCAAAGAAACACTTTTGCTTTTCAAACACTTCAAAGAGACTTTTCACAACAGATTTACCCAAAATACCATGGACTACCAGAAGAACAAACAGATTTGTCTTGGAAGATGTACAGCAAGGATGGTGAGACTTTGTCTCATATACCTTGGATATTTTATCAGGAGGGACCAGTCCCTGGAGAAGAACATCACACTTGGTAAAGCAGAAGGTCATCAAAAAAGAGAAAGACCCTGCAACAATGAGTTCAAGTATAATGATTATGAGGATGGCACAGGACTGGACAGTGTTTCATAAAAGAAAAACCTCTAACAACAGGACAAATAATTTACAAAAATGGACAAAGGAACCAAACAGACACTTCACCAAAGACATTCAAGCATCTGACATGTGAGAAAATGCTCATGATCTCTAGCTATTAGAGAATGCAAATCAAAACCATAAGCAGACACCATCCCGTCTCTGCTTTACTGGCATGAAAAAGATAGAAAATAACAAATACTGGAGAGGCTGCAAGGAGACTGGAACTCTTACGCATTGCTGGTAGGAATGCAAAATGTCATGACCATTTTGGAAGATAAGACAGCACTTCCTTAGAAAGCTAGAAACAGAAATACCATATAATCCTGCCTTCCTATTCCTCAGAATATATCCTAGAGAAATGAAAGTCATCACATAAATAGATGAATGCACATCCACGTACACTGGAGCATTGTTCACAATAGCAAAAAGATGAAAACAATCTAGATGCCCATCAACATATGAATAGATAAACCATGGTACTTATACACAGTTGAGTACTATGCAATGACAAAGAACAATAGTGAATCTGCAAAGCATCTCTCAACATGGATGAATCTGGAAGGCATTCTGCTGATAAGTCAATCACAAAAGGACACATATTATATGGGGTCACTACTAAAAAACTCATTAAAAGGTCTACACACAAAAAGAAATTTTTGATAGTTATGGGGAAGGGTAGAGGTGAGACAGAAAAGTTCTAAATAGAAAATAGATAAATGGTAACTTTGGTGAAGGTTAAGACAGTACACAACATTGGGTAAGCCACCACAAATTGTGCAAGGCAAGGTCCTGGATGCTCCATAGACACATACAAACTCTCTGAGAGACTAAACTACTAGGTTGATGGCTGTGGCGACCAGGGTCTTGAGGAACCTCTAGGTCAACTGTCATAATAGTTTAGAAAGAAAATGTCCTGTGTTCTACTTTGATGAGCAGTGTTTTAAAAAGTCTGTGAGTGGCCACCTGAGATATTCTACTGGTTACACCCTTTCAAGAGAACAAGAGAATGAAGAAAACTAAAGACACAAGGGAGAGATTAGTCTAAGGACCAATGGTGACAACTACCACTGCATCCACCAGACTGACTCTGTTACAACTAGATGGTGCCCAGCTACCACCACTGACAGTCTGACAGGGGATCACAACAAGAGGTCTCAGACAGAGCTAGAGAAAACACAGAACAAAATTCTCACTCACAAAAGAGGCTACTAGCTTGACAGAGACTGAAGAAACTCCTAGAGTATGGTGCCCACAAACTCTTTCACACGGTAATGAGTCACTCCCAAGGTTCAAAGACTCGACTGGCCCATAAAACAAAATAAGACCAAAGAGACACACCAACCCAGGGGTAAGGTCTTGAAGCAGAGACGGACATGAAAGCTGGTAACAGGGAAATCAAGAAGGAGAACAGAGAGTGCTGACATGACATGGTGTTGTTAACCAACATCATAAAAGAATATATGTACTAACTGTTTAATGAGAAGCTACTTTTTTCGTATTATCTTCATCTACAGTTTAAAAAAACACAAATAATTTTGTATTTTACTTTTTGTTTTCCATATCATTTAATATTATTTGATGAACTTAAGAATCCACTAAATAAATACTTAAAGAAAAAGAATTCCTCTATTAATACAGCGTGAAATATCTTTCAAAACTTAGAACTTAGGTTCAGATGTCTAACAGATGTTCAGATTTTCCTGTAAATTCAGTGCACAAAGTCGGATCTGACTTGACGGCACTTGGCTTGGCTTGGCTCAGTGCACAAACTGGAATTAATTTCCAAAATACTTAGGGAACACAAATGCTTTGAATATTGTAAATAAAGCAATTTTTTGGGGAGGGCTTAAAAACAGTGTGTGTGTGTATGTGTGTGTGTGTGTTTGAGTGTGTGTGTGCATGTCTACACAGAAACAGAAAGCAGAATTGGGTGATCCAAAGCTCCAGAGCACAGACTTTAGAATTACACAAACCTAGATTCTAACCCAGAAATGTTCCACTCTGTCTTTTAGGGTTGTTAGGAGTTGGAACCAATTCAATGGCAATGGGTTTGATTTTTTGGTTTGGATTCAAATCCTGGCTTTTCCACTCAGGGCCACTGTACTGCCCAGCTCCAGAGGATGCCATTCACAGTGCAGTTTTGTAAATGGTGCGTCCCTGCAGACAGCTTTGCACAGGTCTATACTATTATATATTGTGGTGCTACCTTCACTTACCTTAAGGGCAATCTGAGCACATATGGGTATATGTAATAAAAGAGAGCCTCTCTCGTCCCTTTGCCTTCAGGGTAATGAGATGTTTTATGAACCAGTAACATGTGTACATGTGTTTAGCTATCATAAAGCATGGGCAAAATGAGAGAAAACAGCTGCTTCTAAATGCTAACAGCTTAGATCAGCACTGTCCAACAGAACTTTCTGAAATGATGCAAATGTTCTGTATCTGTGCTGTCTAAGCCATGTGGCTACTGAGCACTTGAAATGTAGTTAGTAAGACTGAGGAACTGAATTTCTACTTTTACTGAATTTTAATTAATTTGAATTTAAACAGCTACATGTGGCTCTGTGTCTCACACACTTTGTACATGTTCTCAGGAAAAATCAGACCCTGGAGAAGGACATCACGCTTGGTAGAGTGGAGGGTCAGCAAAAAAGTGGAAGACCCTTGATGAGATGGATCAACACAGTGGCTGCAACTGGGCTTAAGCATAAAAACAATTGTGGACATGGCACAAGACCAGGTAGTGTTTCGTTCTTCCGTTGTTCATAGGGTCGCTATGAGTGGGAACCAACTTGGTGGCACCTAACAACAACAACAACAACAACATGTGGCTAATAGCTGTCACAGTGAACAACAAAAATATTGACAGACATCCAGTTAGAAGACAAACTGCAAGACTCAGGGAAATGGGAGATGTGATCTAGTCCAGTGGTTCACAAAATTTTTGGTCTAAGGACCTAGTTTTTTTTCAATAACTTTTATTTTATTAATAATACACAAAGCAAAATGACAGCAACTATACACTGAAAAATCCTTGAGGAGGTCTGCAGGAGGTTTTTGGAGGAGTGCTGTGTGCTTCAGTTGGTGGAGGTGATCAACAGTGAATCTTTTCCTAAGGTGCCCCTGAAACAATTATGTGACCCTTCAGGTGCTCCACTTCCAGGGGCTTATGATGTTAACACTTCAGAAGTATTGAAAGGACTACTATCCTTTCAGAAATCACAGTGATTCCAAAAACAAAAAGCAGAAGTTCAGCAAACTCTTACTTTGGACAAAGACACTTCTACCTTGCCTGCTTCGGTTAAAAAAGTAAAGACTTCAAGAGTAAAGAAAGAATCTCAAAAGAGTGATAAAAATTTGAAGATACTGGAAAAAGAGATTTGTGTTCTTGTGCAAAAGCATGGAAATCAGGACAAGCAGATCCAAGATCTGGAAGTTGAGTGTGACAAGACGGAAGCAAAGTTAAACACTGCAGTCAGGGAAAAAACTTCTCTCTCTGCAAATAATGCTTCCCTGGTAAAACAGCATCTTGAATTAAGCAGGACTAATGAACTTCTAAAACCTGAGTTTTTTGGAGATGGTAACCACAAGAACATGATAATTCTAAGATTGGAGATGGTGAAGCTGAGAAACAAGAGAAGCACAGGTGAGGGGTATGATGGCTTAACAATAAGGTATGGAGATAAAGCTGCAGGCCACCAAGAGAGATCTTTAAGAATCTCAGGAAAAAGTAGCACAAGTTGAGAGGGAACTTTTTTCTGTAGAGAAAGAAAAGATTGATGAAAAATCTGAAACAGAGGAAGTCTCAGAATACATTGAAGAAATGAGTTGTGCATCAGATCAAGTGGAAAAATGCAAGGTAGATATTGTCTAGTTAGAAAAAAATTTTAAAGGGAAAAATAATGGAATTTTGAATGTTAAGCAATCTCTCAAAGAAAATGCCATTACATTGCCTAAACAGGTAGAGGACCGGGATGCTGATGTCAGCTGCTTGAAAACGATGACCTTGTCATCAGGGATACAAAGCAAGTTAAAAGTCTAAATCCTGAGACAGAAAACTTAAAAGAGAAGTTTATCCTTGAAAGACAAGAACATGAAAAGCTACAACTAAGAGAGTTGCAAGTTGATTCACTTCTGCAATGAGAAGGAATTATTGTCTAGTCTTCAGCAGAAACTATGTTCTTTTCAAGAGGAAATGATTAAACATAGGAATAATATATTTGAAGAACAATTGAAACAAGAACTGGGTGAGGTGGATGAATTACAGCAAAGGGAGGAAGAAGCCAAAAAGCTAGTCAAACAACTGGAAGAGGAAATGAAGTCTAAAGAAAAAGAACTAAAATTTGTGCAAGAGAACCTAAAAGGGAAGGAGGCTAAACTGGAGAAAAGTAATGCTGCTCACACTCAGGCCACTCCGCTTTCGCAGGAAAGGTTTGACAGTACAGTGCAAAATCCTGGGGGTGTTACTGCTCAGTCTGAAAGCTATAAAGCACTAACAACTAGTGAGATAGAAGATCTTAAGCTAGAGAACTCCTCACTGAAAGAAAAAGTGGCCAAGGCTGACAAATGTACAGAGGATCTTCAACATAGAATCTTGGCAACTGAAAGCGCAAATCAAAAACATGTGAGGATGGTTCTAGATGTGCAGACCAAATCAGCACCTAAAGAAGCAGAAAGAAATAACAGTTCCTGCTCTAAGAAAAAATAACTAATTTGCAGAACCAACTGAAACAACAAGATGAAGAGTTTAAGAAACATTTGGGATCGCGAACAAAAAAGACACAAGGGAAAAACAGCCCAAGAGACAAAAGGACCCATATGAATGTGAGACTGAATCAACATGAAGAACCAGATGGTGCCTGGCCATCACCAAAGGCAGCTGTGATGGGGGACACAATGTGGAGTCCCTGAGGCAACACGAGAAAAATAGGGGTGCAGCTCAAGAACCCTACTAAAGGATCACAACTGATGGTCCGACAGCCTGGAGGGTCCCCTGGGAACGTGGTCTCTAGAAATGCTGCTGGCCCTGACAAGAAACCAGTACTGAGGTCAACTCTTCACACAAGAATGGACTGGACTCAGGGACACAGTGTGACCATATGGTGTGTGTACTTTATGGTTCTATACACTTATAGGAGGCTGTCCTACTGGTTTCTTTCTCGATGGGAGAGAAGAAGGTGGAGAGGAGGGGACAGGTGCTCATTAAGAGGATACTAGAAATACAGAGTGAAAGAGGATTATGCTGTCACTGAATGAGGAGAGCAGATGAACTGGCAGATAGGCAAGCATGTAAAATTGATTTGGATTGTATCCTTTCACTTAATCACAATAAAAAACAAAGAAAGATTTGGAAGAAGAGAAGCTGAAAAAGAAAATACAGTGGTAGAATTAACTGAGGAAGTTAATAAGTGACATCTCCTTTATGGAGAACTATATAATAAAACAAAACCTTTGCAGCTACAACTGGATGCATTTGAAGCAGAGAAACAGGCTTTGTTGAATAAGCATGCTGCAACTCATGAACAGCTGAACAAAGTGATTCATATGCTAAATTACTGGGTCATCAGAGTCTAAAGCAAAAAATCAAACATAGTTTAAAACCGAAAGATGAAAATAGCCAGCTCAAATTGGAAGCGCCAAAACTCCACTCTCAGCTTGCTAAGAAAAAACAAAGGGAGACAAAACTTCAGAAGGAATTGAATAAAACTCTGGGTATCAAGCACTTTGATCCTTCAAAGGCTTTTCATCATGAAAGCAAAGAAAGTTTTGCCCTCAAAACTTCATTAAAGGAAGGTAATACAAAGTGCTACTGAATACCTACAGTTTTAAGAATCACTCAAGTAAACATCTGGGAATGCTGCTAAAGATAATTTTATTTCCTATTATTGTTATTATTATTGTTTATAATGCATTTTTATAGTCTTGTATATAATTTTAACTGCCTGTCCTAAGACACATGGGAGGTTCAACATTTTTTACCAGTGCTCCTTCTGATATTTTATTTTCTATTGTAAGCATTTTGATGCTCACATTTGTCAACTTATTGTATACCTTCTACCTGGGTTTCCAGCTTAAACTCAGTCCATCAAGTTAATTTTCCTTTAAAAGTCTCACCTTATTCTGATATTGTAGATGGTTTCAAAATTCTAAGTTTCAGGGTTTTTTTTTTTACTTCATATGACTGAGTGAAAATGTACATCCCCGTATAAATTTACATGCCCATCTATATGCAGCTTCCACTGCTCACCCTGTCCGGTGACAGCACACTATTCCTCTCTGCTCCATACATGTCTCATCCTCCCAACAGTCTCTTTTCCCCTCCTCTCCACCCACTCTCCTTCCTCCAGCCAGAGGTCAGCAGGATGATATCCTACAGATGTATAGAACCATAAAGTGTATCCAATATATGGTCACTCTGCATCGCCAAGTCCAATCCATTCGTGTCCGAAGAGTGGACCTTTGTTATGATTTATGGGCAACGGCAGCATCAAGGCCAGGGGCCATGCTCCCAGGGGAACCCTGAAACCGCTGGACCATCAATTGAGGTCTTTTAGTGGAGATCTCAGGATGCACCCCTTTTTATTCTTGTGTTGCCAGTGAGACTCAACTTACTGAGCTACATCGGAGCTATCACTGGTGGTGGCCGGGCACCATCCAGTTCTTCTGGTCCCATGTCAATGTAGGCATCCACTCATGTGGGTCTCTCTATCTTCTGGGTTGTCTTTATCCCATGTCATTTTGGTCCTCAGTGAGCATCCATTCCTGCTGAGTTGGGACCATTTGCTGTGCCCTCGGATGGCAGCTTGGCAGCTTTTAAGACCCCAGATGCCACTCACCAATGTGGGGTGCAGAGTCCTCTTAGCAAAATGCTAGTTGTGCCAATTGGCCTCAATTTTGCCTAAGACCACGGTCCCCTGCCCCCAGTTCCAGGGTTTTTTTAGCTTGATACTAGAGGCTTCTGTCTGAACCTATCTTTTAGCTAAGCTAGAGGACCTTAGCTTCCCTTTTGGTTCCCCTAATAATGTTCACTCTGTCCCATAGCTCATCTACTTGTTCACTTCAAATAAGAGATAAGGACAAGCTTAACTCAGCAGCAATCTCTATCTCTTACAAAAGTCACTGTTTTTAAGATTCCTAGGCATCATCCCAAGTCTACTAAATTAAAATCTGAGGCTTGACCTTTTAACAAACTCTGCAGTTAAGTCTTAAGCACACTGAAATCTGAGAAACTGCTTGTAACTTCTTCAGATAATTTTTTTTCTATTGATTGTTATCTGTCTGTCTACTGAGTGTTGTACTAGTACTTTTGTAATATGAAGTAAAAGCACACAGTAAATCACTAAAAAAGAAAAAATGCTTAAGGACTGCAAAGAGCTTTTGTTTATGTGGGTGTCTTAGTTATCTAGTGCTGCTATAACAGAAATACCACAAGGAGATGTCTTTAACAAACAAATTTATTTTCTCAGTTCAGGAAGCTAGAAGCCCAAATTCAGAGCACTGGTTCTTGAGGAAGGCTTTTTACTTCTGTTGGTTCTGGATGAAGGTCCTTGTCTTCTTCCAATATCTGTGGGCCCAACGCTCCTTAGAGATGTCCATGTATCTTGGTATTAATCTTCCCCTAAGTTGGGGAAGTTCTCTGTGCAGGAACCCTGGGTGCAAAGGACACGTTCCATCTGCAATCCAATGATTAGCAGGAGTGTGCCTACTTCCAGCTACTGCTGGGAGAGCACATGCTACCCAGAGACAAGAAAAAGCATACCTGCAGCCCCAGCAAGCATGAGTGTACCTGTGGCCTGGTGACAGGCATGAGCACATTCACTTCATGGTGACCAGCACAGCCCGACAACCAGTGTGAATGTACCTACCGCCTGGTAACAGGTGGGAGCATGACAGCTTCCTGGAGAGTGGTCTAAGTATACTTGCAGCCTGTTAGCCAGCAGGAGTGCCCCAACATCTACCGCCCAGGCACTAGTGAGATCCCCCAAGCCCACATGATAACTAGAAACACACTCAGCCACACTGCTCAGTGACCAACAGCAGTACCTCCATGCCTTAGGCCAAAGAGTAGCCACATACCACTATGCACTCCTTTAGTGACCACCTAGCACGGCTCAGCGGGCACATCTTTTCACCAGTGACCACCAGGTACATCCCAACAGACTCCAATGACAAGCAGGCACTCCTTGTGACAACACTCAACCATCACCTGGGTGCACTGACACCATCCTACACCTAACTAGTTCCCACAGGCTGATGACAGACTCACTGAGACTCCCTGGATCTCTCACTACCAATTCATGTCCACACAAAGGGCCTACCCTGCCTGATTGGGTGCCACTGTTACCCTGTAGCTACAAAGACAATCTGTCCTGTTCTCCAGCAAATGTACTATTAGCACCAACCTGGAAGGAACCCATGGTCCCACTAGGACTGAGGAGGAACCCAGAGAACCCAACACCTGTCACCACGAAACAAAAAAAACAAGACAAAGTAAAAATCAATCAATAAATAACACTTAGATGCCTCAGAGACAGCAGACAATATCAAATCATATAAAGACACAGGACAAGATGACTGAAGCAAGTGACCAAAATAAAGAAGCAGAAAATTTTTCTGGGGAAGCAACAACATTAGAACTACCTGATAAGGAATTCACAAGACATACATGCAGGCCCTTCAAAGAGATCAAGGAAAACGCAGACAAAACTCCTTAAGAATTCAGTAAATCAATATAAGAACAAAAAGACAAAATGACAATTAGAGACCATACAAAATCACAATTGGAAATCCAGAATCTTAACAATAAAATATTAAAATTGTATAACTCAATGGAGGGACACAGACGTAGAACTCAATCAATGGAATAAAGGATTAGTAAAATAGAGGACAAATCCCTTGATATTTAATTAAGGAACAATCGGGAAAAAGAATAAAGAAAAACGAAGAAAGCTAAGAGTTATGTGGGATACTATCAAGAGGAAAAAATTCCACGTGTGATTGAAATTTCAGAACAGCAGGAGATAAGAAAAAGCTCCAATAGAATTTTCAAAGGATTGTTGGCAGAAAACTTACTTGTTATCATGAAGTTTTCCAACCAAGAAGCAGAATGAGTCCCACACAGGACAGAACACCAAAAGAAAGTCACCAAAGTATACCATAAACTTTCCAAAACCAAATACAAAGAAAGAATTCTGAGACCATCTTGTGAAAAACAAACTATAACATACAAAAACAAAAGGACACCAATAAGACTGACTAATCTTTGGCTTCTACGTAGAGACCATGCAGCCAAGGAGGCAATAGGATGACACATATAAAACCCTGAAAGAAAAGAAATGCCAACCAAGAATCACACATCTAGTAAAACTGTGTCTCAAGTATGATGGCAAAATCAGAACACTCCTAGATAAACAGAAATAAAGAGAATTTGTAAAAACCAGATCAACTTTACTAGAAACATTAAAGGAAGTCCTTCAGCCAGAGAACCAAGGACATCAGACAACAGCCTGAGATTAAGACAGTGGACAGCATCACTCAGAAACCAGCTCAGATAAAGGACATTCAAAACTAAAATACAGCTAAAAACAAGGAACCAGAAATCAGCAACAATTTCAAAACAAAAAAGGAGAAGGAATGGTATTGTTACAGAACTTCCATATGGAAAAGCAGTCAAGACAACATCAAAAATTTCAGACTGTTTTAAACATAGAATGGTGAAATTAAACCTCACAGTAACCACAAAGAAAATTAACAAACCTACCCACCAAAATAAAGAAAAAAAAGATCCAGTCAACATAAAATCAACAAAAATGAAAGAAATGAAAAGAGAATCCACAAATAGTAAGTCCATACAGAAAATTAAGCAGAGCAAAATCATCAACACCACAAAAAAATCATAAGAAAATGACAGCAGTAAATTCATGTATATCATTAATCACACTGAATATAAATAGCTTCAACACACCAGTCAAGAGTCAGAGTGGCAAAATGGATTAAATAAATAAAAAGAACCATCAACATGTTGCCTACAAGAGACACATTTTAGATACAAAGACATAAATAAGTTAAAAATCAGAGGTTGGAAAAAATATATCAAGCAAAGAGTAACCCGAAAACAGCAGAAGCAGAAATACTAATCTCTGACAAAATTGACTTTAAATCAAACTCCATCAGAAGAGACAAGGGAGGACATTATATAATGATCAAGGGATCAATCCATAGCCATAGTAAATATTTATGCATCCAATGAGAACTCTAAAATACGTAAAGCAAATCCTAACAAACAAAACGAGAAATTGACAGTTCTACAATATCAGTAAGAGACTTTAACATATCACTTTTAACAATGGATACAACAGCCAGAAAGAAACTCAACAAAGACACAAGAGGCCTCATAGACATATACAGGTCATTCACCCAACAGTAGCACAGTACTCATTCTTCTCCAGTGCACATAGATCATTCTCTCGAATAGACCATATTTTAGGCTACAAAGCAAGCTTCAATGAATTCAAAAATATCTAATTATGCAAGGCATCCTCTGAGATCACAGTGCTATAAAATTAAAAATTAGTAACAGGACTCAATCTAGAGGATGAGGTTTTATCTTTAGTCCCTCTCTTCTGAGATACAAAACAGACAATTGAGCAAGAGGACAGGGACCTCATCACTACCAAGCAGGAAAGGCCAGGAGGGGAACACGTCCTTTGGACCTGGTGTCCCTGTGCCAAGAAGTTCCTAGACCAGGGGAAGACTGGCGACAAGAGCTTCCCCCAGACTTGACAAAGGAAGAAAGCCTCCCCCCAAAGTCAGATTTCTAGCCTCCTCAGCTCTGAGACAATACATTTGTAAAAATTTATTTTTGCAAAAAAGATGCAGTTATGTGAGTCAGGAGTCTCCCACTATTTCCTAACACAATTAAGCCCACTCATAACCTTTCTTACTATAAGCCTGTTTATACTTTAGTTGCTGGTTAATCTGCCCTTATTGGGAGCTGGTCAAGTAGACATTTTCTGTCTAGTAGCTACTACAACTCCAGACTCCCAGAAGGAAAGCAGGTGTTCAACATAAATCACCTTGTCTGTATGATGTTCACGCACAGTCAACCACTCTTATCAGTCAGGGAATGGTGGGAGAGTTTATATTATCTATCTATACTGACTTGAAAACCTAACTAACCATCAGTCTCTTCATCCTCGCAATCAATTTAGTAACATATTAAGATTGTAAAGGCTCCAATGAAACACAAGTACCAATTCCTGGGGAGTCAATTCCGATGCACAGTGACCTCATGTGTGTCAAAGTAGAACTGTGCTCCACAGGATTTTCAATGGCTAGTTTTATGGAAGTAAATTGCCAGGACTTTATTCCAAGGTGCCTCAAGAGTGGACGCAAACCTCCAACCTTTCATGTAGCAGCCAAACATGTTATTTGCACCAACTAAGGACTCTAAATACACGATATTTAGGGAAATGACAAACTGCTTTATTCAATTTGTGAATCACCAGCTACTCCAGAAATGAATCCCCAAATCTCGAACTGTGAAATTTTGCACGTGTAAGTCAAAAAAAAAGAGGTGAATAACACTTACATCAAAACCACAATCCTCACATGAATGCCATGAGGAAAATGTTAACGTTTTAGAGAGAAAAAGAAAAAACAAACCTTTTTTAGTAATGGCAAGCTACAAAGAGATTACAGAAAGACTCAAGTTCTCAAAGCTTTCCAACTTAATGCCATTATAAGATCACAGTATTCAAGTTAGTGGTTGTAATATTAAATATTACTAAAGCAATTTCTCATCTCCCTTTCTTGAAGGAGAAAAGGTCTTCTTATTTTTTGGTAGTATTGACACTGCAATGGAAAAAGGTAAAATAATGATCTCCTCCTCCCCCTGAATTACATATTCAATACTACTATAACACCATTCCAAAATCTGGGTAGCTGTGGATAAAAGCCCGCCTCTGCAAACTGGGAGGTGGGGTGTGGGGTGGGGGAATCATTATGCATAGCTTGTTTCTTTTTTTTTTAATTTTTCTACAATTGGCAAAAATTCTTTAATGAAAGCATTATTATAAAATAAGAAAGCTCAGAACTTATTTAAGAAATAAATGTAATGCTACAAATGACTACACTGATAGGCAGTTGTTGGGTGCCTTTGAATCAGTCTTGACTCACAGCCATCCTGTCTAAAAATCTGTTTTTAGATGATATATCACATACTGAGCAATTCTACAAAGCATAAAAAACACAATGTAAATTTTCTGAAGAAATAAATTTCCAAGGAAATCTTCAAACCAATCTATTCTCACAGATTAGTACTAAATTTTCCTTTGCCACCACAAAAACATCCTCAGAGGCAAAAGGTAAGGATATACCACATTTTATAGCTCTCCTTCCTTCTCCCTCCAAAAATAGAATAGTTTAAATAATAAGACACTAAGAATCCTGACAACTAGGGCTGCAAAGCAATACCTAATTTCTTTAAAATATAAGCATAAAGATTTGCAGAAAAGATACAACTAGAGGTGTATTTTAGTCTAACAGAAATATCACAGAGTGGATGGCTTTAACAAAGGAAAGTTTATTCTTATACAATCTGGTAGGCTACAAGTTCAAATTCAGGATGTCCACTCAGGGGAAGGATTTCCCTCTTGTCGGCTCTGGGTGCTGCTTCCTTGATGGTGCGAGGTTCCCACTTCTCTGTTTCTCTTTCCTTTTATCTTTTGCGGGATGAAAGGATTAAGGGCAGGGGAAGCCATACTCCAGGGAAACTCTCTTTACAGTAGAACAGGGAGGTGATCTTACACAGAGATTTACAGTCCCACCCTAATCTTTTAACATACAGCATAGGAAACCCATAAAATGGAGGACAGTCACAAGGTACTCAGAATCGTGGCCCAGCCACATGCCTACACATATTTTGGGGGGGACACAATTCAATCCATGACAAGGTGCTTTGTGATTTTACAAGAAAATCACAGTCGAATTGGCAATTTTAAAGGGCACATTTCAACTACTGAACGCTTTTCCTAATCACTGGATAACACAGAGAGGTATTCCTATTTTTCCAGCCCCCTGAAAGGAACAGTAATTACAGCAGCCTACAATCTCCAATATGCCTTCACTCGAATCTTTAGAAGTAAGGCCGACTCAACTATAACATGCATTTCTCAAACTGGAAACTCTGGTGGTGTAGTGGTTAAGTGCTACATCTGCTATCCAAAAGGTTAGTAGTTCAAATCCGCCAGGTGCTCCTTGAAAATGCTATGGGGCAGTTCTACTCTGACCTCTAGGGTCACTATGAGTCGGACGCGACTCAACGGCAGTGAGTTTTTCTTTTCTTTCTTTCTTTTTCTTTTTCTTTTTTTTTTTTTTTTTTGCCTTAAACCAGCAATCTCTTTTTCCTAAATCTTACTGAATAAGAAACAGTCAGTCCTTCTTTTTCGACTCAAACTCACAGGTGCTTAAGAAAGGGTAAGGGAGCCTGGAACAATGTCATGAAAACTTGGATCTGGAAACTAGCGCCAAGAGAGATGATGTAACACCAGAGCACTCAGCTTCTGCAAAATACCTATCATTCTTTCCACTCCCGGCTCTCATGCACTCACACAAACGCTCGGGAGCGCACAGTACAGTCCCTGTCTTCAACTGCCAGCGCAATTCCGTAAATACTCTGAGCATCGGTTCAATCGCTCCACAGGCACTAAACTTTCGCGGGGACCAGAGGGAGAATTAGCCCAGAAGGCTGGCAATATGCAGTCGATGCTGCTACGAATGTGCCCCCCAGGTGAGGACAACAGCAGAGTACTACCAGGTATCCCGCTGGGCTTCGTTGTCACGGAACATCCAAATCGCTGCAATCAACAGCTCGCCCAGGCCCAGGACCTCCTACCCTTCCCCGGGTTTCCGGAGAGCTCCTCCCGCGTTGGGCACCCCCCAGCGACTGCAAGCCAAGGTGGGCTCTCGAATGTGATCTCTTTTCCCTCCCTCTACTGTTAAACGAGACTGCGGCGGGAGTCAGGGTGATGCACGTGCTGCTTTTCACACCATTAACGAAAATCACCATTCCAAAATTCAGAACCTATGTAGTTGTGGGTGAAAGCAAGCCTACGCAAATTGAATCAAAGATATTCTTTCTAAATTCAAGACCTGACACACGATGTATGATTTTCTTTTATGTTCCTGTAATCTGCAAAATTCCTTTAATGAAAGAAGTGCATTACCATAAAATAAAAAACTCAAAACACTTGTTTAGGAAACAGAAGTGTCAATGTTGCATTCAAATAATTACCTCGAACACCAACATCTATTTTGGGATGAGATGCAGCATACCGAGCAGTTCTACAGGTCACAATGAACACAGTATTTCAAAAAAAAAAAAAAAAAACCACTTGCCGGAGCTATTTCATTGAGGTGGAAGCGACCGCTACGTTATTTTGCAAACCCTCACAGGACTCCCCTGGAGTGTAAATAATCGTTAAGTTAATCACGATCTCCTCCAAGACCCGCCCGCAGAACACTGCCGGCCAAGTCAGCCCAACCACGAAAAGTTGCTGGAACAGCAAAGTCGACCGACAGCGCCCAGAAGGGCGCCCGCCCGGACGAGGTGTTCCCCAGCTATTCGCTGACTGACACAGACGCAGACCACAAGCTTAGCACTGAAGACAGACAACCTGGGAAACGACTGTCACGAGGAGAAATCCAGCACCGAATCCCGCGAAGCCAGGACGCCGGTGCAAACACGTCCCTGGGCCTAGGAGGCCCGTCTGCCCCCTCCCTACCCACCCACTGCCAACTGCCCCTCAAAACGGGCTTGGGCTAGGAACACAGGCAAAAGAAGCGCTTACCGCCTCAGCGGGTCCGACGCCCGCGGCGCCGCGGCGGTCCCGGAGACGCGGCTCGGCTCCGTCGCCCCGGTTGCGGCCCGGGTCGTAGCCCCGGCGAGAACGCTGTCCCGGGGCATCGCCGGCCAACAGGCGCGCGCACCACTTGCGCAGCTCCAGGCGATGCGCGCCGGCAGCCCCTTCCGCCCGAGGGCGCCGCCGACAGCGCGGCGGGGCCAGCCCACTTCCGAAGACAGCCAATGGGCGCGGAGCGCGGGAATCCGGGGGGCGGGGCTGCGCTGGTCCGGGCCGTTCGTTTCCTCCTGCTGCTGAGGGTGCTGAGGAGCGACGCCAGAGGCTCCGAGGTCCTCGGCGGCCGCCGAGATGCCGAGACGTTTGGGATACACATCTGATACTGTGGGGTCTCACTCACTGTCTTTTTGACAAATATTTCTGTGTCCTCTGTTTATTGAACATCTGTTGAGGGCCAGCCACAAGTGCTTGAGCATTTCCAGACAACGTGTAGATGAACAGATAGGGAAGCAGCTAGCTAGAGTAGCTCACAGAGGACACATCCCCAATATCAAAAGTCCTAATTTGCAATCTCACTGTTGATAAATTCCAGGGAAGGGAACAGATTTGGGTCTGGTGAAGACTTTAAAAGCCTTGTTACCCAGTAATTATCATGTTTATAATCCACAGTGGAAAACAATCTATTCTTTTATTATTATTAACATAATAACGATGAGGTAATTCGCTTGACATGCTTTTTTATCTCTAAAAATATATACCTAGGATGGAGTTGCTGGATCATAATGTATTTCTATTTCTACCATATGATCTACCATGGTGGTTGTACCATTTTGCAATCCCACTAGAGGCATTCATTATTTTCAATGATTGTATGGTATTCCCTCAAATTATTGTTTCACATGGTTTCCATTCTTTGCTGTAACAATGCTTCAGTCGATATTTTTACTTATAACCTGTTGGCATGTGAGCCAACGTATCTCTACAATAAATACCTGGGAGTCAAAGATAGGGACTTTAAAAATTCTCATAAATACTGCCAAATTGCTCTCTCTAGTAGTTGTTTCAGTTTACAACCATAACAATTTATTAAGACTTCTGTTTCCTCACATCTTTCTCTCTACAATATGTTATCAGACTTAACTCTTCCTTTTCTGTGAACTGTGTATCTTTGCCCATTATTTTCTATTATTGGTCCTTTTCTTTTTGAATTGTTACACATAATTGTATATCTGCATATAATTAATTCCATTGTGACTAAGCTGCTTATCTTTTCCACCTTGTCTTTTTGTAAATGGTTTTTATTTTTATATAGTCACATTTATTTTTTAGGTCTCTAGATTTACTTGAAAGGCTGTTACCACTCCCTATCTCCCTTCCCCCCTAATTTAGAAAATTTATCAATGACTGCTTCTAGTGTGTTTGATAACTACAAAATGAATCCACAATGCAGATTCTCTAATAGGAATAATATGTTTTGCGAAAAATAAGTAAATAAGAGTAAAGGACTTGAATAGATTTTTTTTTACAAAGGAGATAGCAAATGGCAAATAAGCACCTGAAAAGATACTCAACATCAGTAGCAGTTAGGAAAATGCAAATCAAACCACAGTGCTATATACCACTGTAGGCTAGGATGGCTATGATAGAAACTCAGAGACTAACATATTGGCAAGTAGAGAAACTGTAACTCTCATACACTGCTGGTGGGAATGTAAAATAGGGCAGCTATTTTTGAAAATAGTCTCTCAGTTCTTCAAAGACTTAAACATTGAGTTACCATATGAGCCAACAATTCTACACTTAAGTGTATACCCAAGAGAAATGAAAATATAGTCCACATGAAAACTTGTACATGAGTGTTCATAGCAGCACTAATCATAATAACCAAAGAGTGGAAATAACCCAAAATGTCCATTACCTGATGAGTGAGTAAATGAAACGTGGTGCACCTACAAATGGAATATTATTCAGCAATTAAAAGGAATGAAGTATTGATACACACTGCAATGTGGACAAACCCTGAAAATGTGCTAAATGAAAAGAAACTACCAAGAACCACATAAATGATCTGTTTATATAAAAATGTCCAAAAGAGGCAAATGTATAGAGATGGAAAGTAGATTAGTTGTTGCCGAAGACTGGAGAAGGAAAGTGAAGGGAGCCAGGAGGAGACAACCAAGGGTTTTTTTGGGGGGTAGCAAGAATGTTCTAAAATTGGTTGTGGTGACGGTTGCACAACTTGTATGCATGTACTAAAAGCCATCACATTGTACACTTTCAGTAGGTGAACTGTACAGCTTGTGAATTCTATTTCAGTAAAGCTATTAAAACAAAATCAATACTCAGACTTTACTGAACAAAAAGCAGAAGTATATTCACAAATAGTGCATACATGAAGAAACTCAGAGAACTACGTCTTAGAGCATCTTAGAGCAATGACTAGCCTTGCTGAATGCTACCTGAAAATTATAAGAGAATTTTCATGTGGCCAAGAAAAATGACAAAACTCATAAATTGTAACATTATTGGAACAAATGTCTTAGAGTATACTATGACAAAATGTAAGATCTAGGGATTTATTTATGTTCATCTAATTTTCTGCATTTGGAAGCATATTCCCTCAAAATAATCCAAATGAGAGAAATCAGTTTTCACTAAATACTTACAGCAGCACTGTTTGTAGTGCAAAGCAAAATAAAAAGAAGCAACTCAAATACTTAATAATCGAGAAAGTGTTTACTAAGTTAGCACACATGAGAACTTAATTAATTAATAGGAGTAAATTGGAAACATTAAGAAATGGGAGAACTAACCAAGCCCATGGCCATCGAGTCGATTCTGACTCATAGCAACCCTATAGGAGTTTCCAAGGAGTGCTGGTGGATTCAAACTGCCAGCCTTTTGGTCAGCAGACATAGCACTTAACTGCTACACAACCAGGGTTTCCAAGAAATGGGAAAGTATGTGGAAAATAATGAGCAAAGTAGAACACAAATTCTTTTGTAAATGCTAATCAATGTGCATAAATATATTGGACGTCACTGAGTATAATGAAGAAACTTAGTAATAAATGGTACAAGATGTTTCTTAGAGCCAAAAAACAAAAAACAAAAAACTTTTCTTTGGGAAAATTCCTTAATAATCTACAATAAGACTGAAAACATGGATATGAATAGGAACCCCAGGAACACAAGAATGGTTAAGATGTTCTGCATGAAAACATGAGAGGAACTGCTTTTTTTCCTCAGAGGGAGGGAGAGAAAACAATGAGGATAGGTCAAGGTAGAGGAGAGGAATCAACAACAAAGGAGAAACCTGTTCACTGCACTTAATGTGTTTGAATCATGATGCTGGCAAAGAAAACTGAATATACCACAGAATGCCAGAAAAATGAACAAATCGATCTTAGGAGAAATATAACTGGAGTGCCTCTTAGCAGCAAGGATGCCGAGACTTTGTCTAGCTTTAGACATCACATTAGGAAAAGTCCATTGCAAGAAAATGTTTGGTAAAGTGGAGGGTCAGTGAAAATAAGAGAAACCCTCTGTGAGAAGGACTGACACTAGAGCCCCAAAATGGACTCAGACAAATATCACGATATTGATACAGGACCTGGCAATGTTTCATTCTGTCATATGTGGGGTCACCATGAGTTGAAGCTAGCCCTACAGTAGCTGCCAACAACTGGTTGCTGCATAGAGTTTAGAGCCACTCCTGGTGACAAAGGATGGGAAATCCCTGGTGATAGGAATTTTATATGTATTTTAGGTGACTGTTTGCAGAGCAAATAAGTTTCTCTTTAAATGGTTAATACACAAATTGTCTTGTAACACTGGTTGCCAACCTTGTGATGTGTCTATATTCTCTACTTCCTCACCCCAGGCTCCCTGTTTTTCGTTTGTCTGGCTTTCCAGACCCTTCCTGCCTTCTCATCTTTACTTGTAGGCTAGTGTGTCCACTTGCTCTTGTATATGATTGAATCCACAACACATCTTCCTCAACGTGTGTTATTGTTTGCCCTATAGACCTGTCTCATTTTTGGCTGAAGGATGAACCTTGGGAGCAACTTCAGTGCTGAGTTTAAAAGGTGCCTGAGGACCGTACTCTTGGAGTTTCTCTAGTGTCTCCTTTTTTGAGTGTGTGTGTGTATGTGTGACTTCCATTGTACATTTCTCTCTCCATCTTTCCAGGATCCTTTATTGTGATTTCCTATTGTGGTGGTAGCTGGGCACCATCTAGTTGTTCTGGATTCAGTCTGGCAGATTGATGGTAGTTGCTTATTAATTCTTTGGACTGATCTTTGCCATGTGTTTTTGGTTTTCTTCATTTTCCAGTGCTCTAGCATAGATGGGACCAGTAGATGTATGTTATACACAGCTTTTAGGACCCCAGACACTACTCAACACAGTCAGATGTAGAACATCACCTTTATAAACTAGGTTATACCAGTTGTGTTAGGCGTTGCCTGAGACCATGGTCCCCAACTCTTAGCCTACTACCTCAGTCCCTTAGGGAGTTTAGATGTGTCCAACGAAGCTTCTACGACCTTGCCGTGGTCAACTTGTGCTAACTTCCCTAGTAAAATGTACTGTTTTACCCTTTATGAAAGTTACTACTTAACTACTATCTAGATAGTTTTTTTTCCCTCTCTACCTCTGGTAGGAATTTTTAAAGGACATGAGTGCCTAATACATAAGTTTTCCCAAATCTTAAAGTCCCAGTAAACCTTCATGTGAGTGGGAGTTTGGGGGCAACTGAGGAAGCAGCTGAAGTTGAGGCAGTTGAAAAGACAGCACACCTGGAAGCAGGGACTCAGGGGCAGCAAGAATAGCAGAAAATAAGCCCCTCAGGAATCACTGGAAAATAGTCTGTCAGTTCCTCTAACAGTTAAACATGGAGTTAACATACTAAAAACAAAACCAAACCTGGTGCCATTGAGTCAACGCCAACTCATGGTGACCCTATAGGACAGAGTAGAACTGCGCTATAGAGTTTCCAAGGAGCTCCTGGCAGGTTTGAACTGCTGACTTCTTGGTTAGCAGATGTAGCAATTAACCACTATGCCACCACAGTTTCCGTAGGAGCCAACAATTCTACCCCTAGATACATACTCAAGAAAAATGAAAATATGTTCACACAGACACACGTACATGGAAATTCACAGTAGCATTAACTGCTGTGAACTAAGAACTGTGGACATGCGAACCAGACTTTTAGGACCATCCTCGAAAACCCTGGTGGTGTAGTGGTTAAGAGCTATAGCTGCCAACCAAAAAGTTAGCAGTTCGAATCCAGTAGGTGCTACTTGGAAACCACATGAGGCAGTTTGCTACGAGTCTGAATCCACTCGACAGCAATGGGTTTGGTTTTTGGGTTTTACTTCAAATGTAAAGGGAAGGGATACTGTAGCTGACTATTTGCCTTACATGAGGATAAGAAGATAACATGTTATGCATTATAGGTCTTTTAAGTTTAATAGAGGCTTAAAGGTACGAATTTCTAAAATTCCCATTATTTCAAACAACACTGATCCCCGTCCACTGAAACAGAATGAAAGGATCCTGGCTAAGCCCCTGCTACAGTGAAATCCAGGGGAAATCATGTTCAGGTGTACCTTGTATGATGCTTAGGGGGAATGGAAATAAGTATGTAAGATAGAAAAAAGTTATACCCCCTCTCTCTCTCAGCAGTAGGAGTGGAAGAAGTTTGGCTAGACTGTCTCAATTTATAAAATTCCATGTTCCATGTAGGAATGTTATTAGGGCAAATATGTTAATCAGCTCTTTAAGAGAGCTGGTCTCTGCACCCCACATTGGTGAGTGGCGTCTGGGATCTTAAAACCTGCCAAGCTGCCATCTGAGGACATATCAAATGGTCTCAACTCAGCAGGAACGGATGCTCACCGAGGACCAAAATGACATGCGGTAAAGACAACCAAGAAGACAGAGAGACCCGCAAGAGTGGGTGCCTCCATTGACTTGGGACCAGAAGAACTGGATGGTGCCCGGCCACCACCAGCGATAGCCATGATGGAGCTCACAGAGAGGAGTCTCACTGGCAACATAAGAATAAAAAGGGGTGCATCATGAGATCTCCACTAAAAGACCTCAATTGATGGTCCAGCAGTTTTGGGGTTCCTCTGAGAGCATGGCCCCCGGCCCTGATGCTGCCCTTACCCATAAATTATAACAAAGATCCACTCTTTGGACTGGAATGGATTGGACTTGGCAATGCAGAGTGACCATATATTGGAAGCACTTTATGGTTCTATACATCTATAGGATATCTTCTTGCTGACCTCTGGCTGGAGGAAGGGGAGTGGGTAGAGAGGAGGGGAAAGGAGGCTGTTGGGAGGATGAGACATGTATGGAGCAGAGAGGAATAGTGTGCAGTCACCGGACAGGGAGAGCAGTGGAAGCTGCATATAGGTGGGCATGTAAATTTATACGGGAATGTACATTTTCACTCAGTCATGTTAAATAAAAATTAAAAAAAAAAGAGAGAGAGCTGGCAATGAGAAGAGTCCAAAAGAACCAACGTGTGAAGAACTCTCAGTGAACATTTTTAAGTTCTTAATTGTTCAGTCCAGAATTCATGACTTCCATTGGCTTAGCCAGAGGAACATTACTAACCAGTCTGATTTATAGGTCTGTGGCACAGGGCCTAGATGTGATTTTCCCAAGGTTAAAGACCAAGCCAGAGGGTGAGCTGAAAATAGAATTGTATCTCACACTCCCATGCAGGCTATATGATAACTTGTGTACTGTCAGCAAAGTTGAGGAATGAATGTCCTGGAGAGGTTAGCATAGTTTTATAGCTACAGGAGTTCTACTCAACAAATGACAACAGCAAATGGCTTACTAATCCTACAAACAGTAACACCCTGGACTCTTGAGCAGGTTTTTGTGAAAATTTTAGAAGACAATTTTCCTCTTTACCAGTGACACAATAAGAAAACTATGCAGCTGTACTGTCACAAAGCCATAACTTGTGTAACGCTTACACCTACAGAGACAGACAGCCTCAGTCCTCCGCCTCTAAAGACTACACTTCCAAATAATGATGCCTCAACCCTGTAATAATCAGCAAGCCTACACGATTTTTCAGAGATACCTAAAAACTTTCCTAAGTTTAGGGTTTTCTGTATTCTAGAAACTTAGGCCCTCGCTGATAACTTTCTGTTAGTTTTTTTACTGAATTAACAGAGCCAGAAAGTAATTAGATAGTTAGAGCTCCAGGGTTTAGCTATTAAATTTACGTATCTAGGTACCTAGGCGATGGAGTGATTGCTTAGTCTCCCACACTTGTACCTGGAAATATTTTTAGGAAAACAAAAATTAGGGCTACTATTAGATGACTCTTCTCTAGGAGAGATTCTTGTATAATACTGAGCTAATCAGCAGGAAACTTTTAAAAATTATGTTTTCAAGAGTGTTGTTAATTTCACTTCCACTTTTCAGGAAGGATTCTTTCTGTTTATTGCTGTTACCTTTTCTGTCCAGTCCTAAGTGGTAGTATCAGAGACTATCACAGATTACAGTCTTCTTAACTGCTAGTTTCCTCCCCCGGAAACATGGCACAGCACTGTAACTGTTTCTGCTCAGTCCTTCAGAGTCATGCCTCCTGCAAGACCTGACCAAAAAAATAAGATCTAAATGTGCAATAGAATACAGTGATGGGTCCCACAATGATTCTCCAATGCAATTTTACTTAACTGTTAAAAGTAGTGGAAGCCAACCCCCTTTCCACAGCACAATGCCATACCTGAAAGCATTTTACTGGAACCTCACAAAAAGCACAGACTGCAGAACTACCTGGACAAAACATATGTCACCAGTATCTAAAATCAGGGGGATTAAAAATGTCACTTTTTGTGTGCATTATTTTTTTAAATAATTTTATTCTTGTTGTTGAGAATACACACAGCCAAAAATATACCAATTCAAGTTTCTACATGTGTAACTCAGTGACACTGGTGATATTCCTTAGGTTTTGCAGCCATCGTCACCTTCCTTCTCTGAGTTGTTCCTCCCCATTAACAAAAACTCACTGCCGTCTAAGACTCCATCTAATCTTTTAAGTTGTGTTGTCAATTTTTACTCCATGTAAGATAGAGCTTAAAACAGCACAATGCTCAAGGTAGCCATTCTTTAATAATTAAGCTGACTGTTGCTTTGTTTAAAGAAGACTACAGGGGCTATTAGGTTTAAAGATTGCCTTAGGATAATAGTTTAAGGGGTTCATCCAGCCTCTATGGCTTACAGGCAATATATATATATATATATATATATATATATTAGTATATGAATAAACCAATTATGATATAAAGGAATAATTCAAACATCTAGATTTCTATGAAATTGTCTGCTCCTCCAGTCTCTTTCAACAGAAATATTCTTGCTGTCTTTATATATATATATATATATATATATATTCCTTTTTAGCAGCACAGTGACATAGGTTAAGACTTTCTGAGGCATACAGTTAGAGTGGGGATTGATACTGCCTTATTTAAAACATATTTTGAGCGTTCTCGGGCATTCTAGTGTCTGAATTCCGGCAGCACACACAATTCATCTCTGCTGACCAAAATAGAAAGGCCAGGCAGGGCGTGTCTTGAGTCGATCTCTTTTGAGATATAAAAGAGATTAAACAAGCAAGAGAAGAAGGAGAGATGGGAGAAAAGAGATGCCAACCCACAGGAAAGTCTCCCAGGAACAGAAGCTCGAAGAGACAAGGACCTTCCTCCACAGCCAGAAGAGAGAGAACAGCTTCCTCTAGAGGCGGCAGCCTGAATTTGAACTTCTAGCCTCCTAAACTGTGAAATAATAAATTTGTTCATTAGAGCCAAAAAGAAAAAGAAAGGCCATATTTTACATAGAAGGGAAAAAGAATGGAGTTGGCAGAGCATCTGAGTTGTCACTTTGCTTGCTTCCAGTAGTCTCTTCCTTAGTTTGACTAATACCTTGTTTTTGCAATCTTTGTTTTTTATTGTGAACCCTAGTTTAGAAATTTCTGGGTGTACAGTTCCAACATTTCAGTTGTTTTAAGTGATCTACACATTCAGCCATGCGTCTTTTCACCAACATTTCTGGCATTACAGGGCACACAGCTCCCCACCCTTGATGCGGCTGCAGTTGGATGGACAGATAGTCACAGCAACGAATACAACACAAGGAAGTACAAAGTAAGTGCTCGACTTGGTCTTTGGGTCAGGATGGCTGACGTTCAAGACCGGTTCTGCCGTTTATTAGCTGTTAGTTTAGTTGAACTACTGAGCCTCGTTGAGTTTTATTTTCACCATCCAGAAAAATGAGTGTAGCAGACATAACTTTAAGACAGCTTTCGATGATTCTAGTATTCACACCCTTGGGTGATCGTTTAGCCTTAAGTGTGGACAGGGTCTAGTGATCTTCTAACAAATAGAATACTGAAAAAACAGTAAGATGTCATACTCATGTGACTTCTATCTTACTGCCTTCTTAACTTACACTCTTTGGTGAAGCAAGCTGCCTGTCATGGATTGCATTGTGTCCCTTGAAATACGTCTGTAGCAATTTGGCTGGGCCACAATTCCCAGGATTGTGTGATTGCTCTCGATTTTGTGATCTTCCTATGCTGTAAATCCTAATCTCTGCCTGTGGTTAACAGGTTGGATTATGTTAAAGACGATTAGGGTGGGAACGTTAACGCCCTTACTGAGGGAGTTTCTCTGGAGTGTGGCTTGCACCATCTCTTATCCTACAAGACATAAAAGGGAAGCAGAGAGTTGGGGACCTCATACAATCAAGAAAGCAGCACCGTGGGTAAAGCAGTTCCTTCAGAATTGAGATTCGTGCACTGAGATGCTCTCAGATCACAGAAAGACTAAAGCAACACAAGGATCTTCCTCCAGAGCCAGCAGTGAGAGTGGGGATGCATTCCCCTTGGGCTGATACCCTGAATTCAGACTTCTAGCCTATTGGACTGTGTAAGAGTAAACTCTTCTTTGTTAAAGCCATCCACTTGTGGTATTTCTGTTAGAGCAGCACTAGCTGACTAAGTCTCCACTGTGTTACAGAGGCTCATGAGAGAGGAACTGAGGATGGCCTGCAGGCAACAGATAGCCAAGAGTTGAATTTGGCCAACAACCACGCGAGTTAGCTTGGAAGCAGATCCTCCCTTAGTTGAGGCTTGAGATGACTGCAGCCCCAGCCAGCATCTGATTGCATTCCTGTGAGAGACCCTGACACGGAGGACCCAGTCAAGGCAGTCCAGATTATTGAACCCACAGAAACTGTAAGATAATAAATACTGTAGGTTAAAGCCAGTAAGTTTTGGGGGTAATTTGTTTCACAGCAATAGATAGCTAATACAGTGGGATAATATGTATCTTGTGTAATTATTGTGGGGATGAGAAATAACGTAGACTAGGGTTAGATGATGGTGACGACAGTGACAACAGGGAATCCCAGTGAAGCCTTCATTAAGATCCAGAATCCTGTGGAAGGGCTACTGTTGCGAGGAAGATATTTCTTGGTGCCTGAGCCCCCAAGGAGTACAAGATAGATGAAGGTATAGGAAACAGGATATCATGTTCCTCGTTCAGGCCCAAACTATCTGACTGTGGGGCAGACAGAGGGGCTGATGGGTAAAAACTGAAGTGGCAACACTGTGAAACTCAGTGCATAAGAAGTGTTGCCTAGGGGACTAAGTGACAAAGCTTGACAAAGAATTGAGGACAGGGTCAGTCCCCACTTCTGCTCACACTGGAGCCCAGCTGCAGCTACAAAGCTAGAATGGAGGGGACAGTGGGATTGTGGAACTCATACTGGAGCATGGAGAGCAGCACTCTTGGCCGGGGGTAGAGTTCTCCTCAAGCACATCAGCTGCAGTGGAGGCCACGAACAGTGCCTCCCACTTCTGCTCCGACGGGTGCATAGCTGTGGCTGTGTTTGTGGCTGGTAAACAATAAGAAAGAGACCATGGGAAGGGGCACAAGAGCACTCGGCTCTAGGCAGCTTCTGCAAAAGGAGTCTGAGAATCTACATCACCACAAGCCCAGGAAACAGAGTCGTCAACGTCTTAATGGATGCAGACAGTTTCAAGAAGTAAAGAAGGACAAACCGACACCCTGAACTGAGGGAATTGCACAAGCAGAGATTCGGAGCTGTGAGTATCGTCTCATGTGGCTAGATAAACGGGTGCAGACTGGATAACACCTCTTGTTCTGACTCTCAGACTTCGTGGGCTGTTTCTTTTATACTCTTAAAAATGATTACCTCAGAGAAGTTCTATTTTTATGAACGATATCTTCTGAATACTTCTTAGAAGCTATGAATGACAAATTTAAAAATCACATGAATTTGTCTAAAGTAACAATAAACCTATGACATAATAATATAAATAATATATTTTTATGAAAAATATTTTCTAAAACACAACAAAAACGAGAAGAATGGCATTCTTTCGTTTTTTTCCTGTGGTATAGGAGGACTGCCAGTTAAGTTTGTGAACTCATCCTACAAAAAGTGCTACATACCTCATTGCTGAATATCACTATGGGCCATCTTCAAATTACTCCCCTTGAGAAACTATGCACCAATGCCAGAGCCTAGCCCAGCCTTCAAAGCAATTTTGGAACTTGTTGTCTGGAATGGCCATCAGAGGTGGCCTTGGATTACCCTTGAAGTCCTAAATGTCATCGAAATGTCTTCCTTTCAACACTTCCTTTATCTTTGGGTAAAGAAAAAAATCATTGGGAGCCAGATCAGGTGAGTAGGGAGTGTGTTCCAATACAGTTACTTGTTTGCTGGCTGAAAACTCACTCACAGACAACTATACAATTAAGTTTGTGAGCTTACCACAGTGCCATAGTGTGCCATGGTCATTCCATACAGAGTTCCAAAACTGCTTGAAGGGTGGACTAAGACACTGGCATCAGTATACAGCTTCCCAAGGGGAGTACTTTGAAGTTGACCATAGTGATATTCAGCAGTGAGGTGTGTAGCACTTAGAACAATTAAGTTCACGGACTTAATTGGCAGACTGTGTGTGTGTGTGTGTAAAACATTTTCCATTTTAAAATTCTTCAAATGTACAATTCAGTGATATTGATTATATTCTTTATATTATTCAACCATCACTGTCTTTATACATTTGGAAATCTTTTTTATGTCAGGCTTAATAGAAGACAGCTGGATTTTCATACTTGTTTCTGCCATTCTGTTACAGAATCACACATTCTCTTGCCTCTAGAAAATTACACTGGACACTTGTGAGAGAATAAGAGTGAAAAAGGCAACTCAAGTCTTCATAGTATTATGAAAATAGTTGCAATTTCACAGACTCTCTGTTTTAGTCAGCTAGTGTTGTTTTAACAGAAATACCACAAGTGGATGACTTTAACAGGTTTGTTCTTACACAGTCCAGTAAGTTACAAGTTCAAATTCAAGATGTCCACTCCAGGGGAAGGCTTTTCCCCTTGTTGGCTCTGGAGGAAAGGCTGGTATTGCATCAGTCTTTGCCCAAGGAGCATCTTGCTGCAGGAACCTCAGGTCTGAAGGACACGCTCTTCTCGCAGTGCTGCTTGCTTGATAGTGTGAGGTTTCCAATTGTCTGCTTGCTCCTCTTTCCTTTTATCTCTTGTGGAATGCAAGGATTAAGAGTGGGGCAAGCCACACTCCACGGAAACTCCCTTTACAGTGGAGCAGGGAGGTGATCTTCTGAAGGGATTTACAGTCCTACTCTAATCCTTTAACATACAGCACAGTAAAATCACAAAATGGAGGACAATCACAGAACACAAGGAATCACGGTCACATGGTTACACCTATTTTGGGGTGGACACAATTCAATCCATGACACTCTGAAAGAGTTTTTGGGGTCCCAGTGAGGCCCCTGGACCACTGAGAACTACTGTCCTAGACAATAGCAGTATCTATTACAAATAGGGGAGAAAAAGTCAGAATTTACCAGTGTAGTAACAATGATAACAGTAATAATATTAATAGCTCACATTTACTGGGTGCTTATAGTGTGCTATTCTAAGCACTCGCAAAAACCTAAGACGTGATTCAAATGACACTAAGAGTAAAGAAGTTAAATAAGCTGCCCAAGCTTGGAACTAGTCAGTAACGGTGAAGCTCAGGTACAAACCTGGCTCCAAAGTCTGTACTCCTAACCACTGTACCACTTATACACTGCACCATCCTTCCTCTCTGATGGACAAAGGCTTACAGTACAACTGACAAAGAGCTGTAGTCATCCCACTCCCCCCACCCCCGCTCCCTGCCATTTTAGATTTCAATGCTCTTTTCTCTCTCCCTGCCTAGTTAGGGTACCTCATGTTTCTTTTCACTCTGTAGTAAGTCCTTGTCTGTTGCCCCGTTGTTCATTATTTTTACCACTCCATAGAACTACTCTCTCCAGAGGCACCAGGCTGCTGCCCCTATAACTACCAGATTCAACGACCACTTTTCAGGCCTCAACCTTCTTGCTCTTTGAGATATGTGATATTATTGACAACTTTTTAAAATTCTCTCCTCTCTTAGTTATTCTGACACGTGATTCTTCTGTTTCTTTTATATATTATCTCCTAGGACTGCTGAAAAAAAAAAATACTACAAACAAGATGACTTGAAACAACAAAAATTCATTCTCTCACAGCTCTGGAGACTACAGGCTGGAAATCAAGGTGTTGGTACAGCCATATATTTCTGGAATTCTCTACGGGAGGATATTTTCTTTCCTCTTCCCACTTGAAAAGACCAGACTTGCCGGTCTGACAAACTGCAGGGTCCCCCCAGATGTGCCCCTGGACTCTCTGTTAGTCTAGAGTTGAAACCATTCCTGAAGCCAACTCTTTATACAAAGACTGAAGTGGACTAGAAGACATACAATGATACTGGTGAAGGGTTTGCTTCTTGGCTGAAGTAGATACATGAGGCTAGCTGGGCAGCTGCTATCCAGAAGCAAGATGAGAAGATAGAGGAGGGGACAGGAGCTAGCTGAATGGATGAAGAAAATACAACATGGAAAGGAGGCGTGGGCTGTCACAGTGTGGGGAGAGCAGTTAGAGCTACACAGCAATGTGTGTGTAAGTTTTTGTATGACAAGTTGTCTTGGATTGTAAACTCCCTGAAACTACAATAAAATATTAAAAACAGAAACAACAAAAAACTAGTCCCTCCTTCTATAGTTCAGATACTTGGGAGTCATTTCAGACTTCTTTAAGCTTATGCAAAGATCCTTCTCATGATTCTGCTGACTCTCCCTCTGACACATGTCTGAAACACGTCTTTTCTCTGTGTCCACTGCTACTACCCTAGCTCAAGCCCTCTTCTTCTCCCACCTAGATTATTACAGTAGCCTCAGTTTTTGCTGCTAACAATTTATTCACGGCAATGAGAAATGCCACTCTTTACAGCTCTAGGTACCGTCATTAGTCAGCATCCTTTATTAATGTTGCCCCCGTAGGGGAAGTTTTGGACCACTCCACCACTGAAGTAATGCTTCTAAGTCTCATGCCTAGCTACATTTCTCCATAGGCTAAAGCCACTTCCATAATTCCCCATTACCTTCAGAATAAAGCCTCAACTCCAAAGCAGTGTTTCAGTGATTATGGCTGTGCAATGAACTACTCTAATCTTAGTGGCATAAAACAACCGTCATTTTATTAGGATCATGGATTCTGGGGATCAGAAATTTGGAGACGGCACGTGAAAGATAGTTTGTCTCTGCTCCCTGATGTCTAGCGCCTTAGCTGGGGATATCTCAGTGACTGGTGATTCAAATAATCTGGTGGCTGATCCAGTCCCTGGGCTGGTCAGAGAAGTTTAAGACTGCTGACAGGAGCACCTACAGGTCACCTCTCCTCACCTCTCCTTGTGGCCTGGTTTCATAATAGCTTGGTCGCCTCAGGGTAGAAAGTCGTCTTACATGGCATTTCAGGGTTCCAACAAACAAGGTGGAAGCTACACGATTTTTTATGGTAGCCTCCAAATTCATACAGTGCCACTTCCACCGTGTTCTGTTAGTTACAAGCAGATTTAAGCAGATTCTAAGGCTGGTGACATAGATATCACCTCTGGATGGGTCGGCTCCAGCACTGCATCTGGTTCTGTTGTTGCCGCTGCTGCTACCAGTCCTCTGTTGTTTCTCACCATCTGCACCTTCTTCATTCCTTCTGAATCTTCTATCCATTCACAGTTTCAAAGTGGCTCCCACATTCTAGGTATTTGCTAGAGCAGCACCCACTCTGGCGGTACCAAATTTGGTTTTAGTCAGCTAGTGCTGCTCTAACAGAAATACCACAGAGTTCATGGCTTTAACAAATGAAGGCTTATTTACACAGTCCAGTAGGCTGCAAGTTCAGATTCAGGATGTCCAGCTCCAGGGGAAGGCTTTCCTCCTTGTTGGCTCTGGAGGAAAGTCCGGTATTGCATCAGTCTTTGTCCAGGGAGCATCTTGGCACAGGAACCAAGTGAGGTCCCCAATTCTTAGCCTGCTTTACTTTCCTTTTTTCTCTTCTAGCACAAAAGGCAAGCCATACCCCAGGGAAATTCCCTTTACAGTGGAGCAGGGAGGTGATCTTATAAAGGAATTCACAGTCTCACCCTAATCCTTTAACACACAGCACAGCAAAGTTACAAAATGGAGGACGATTGTAGAATACAGGGTATCATGGCCCAACCACATGGCTACACATATTTTGAGGGGGACACAATTCAATCCATGACACCTTCCAAACTGCTCTCATTGTTTTCCTGACCCCACAGCCGGCACATAGCTTCCCCATTAAATATCCCAACCTCACTTGAGAATTTCCAACAGGCTTTGATGGAAAGAATCCTTCCCATTCCCTGTGGGCTAGCACACAGAAATAAACTTCTTTTGACCACTCACCCAAATATCTGTGTCAGAGATTCATTGTTGAGGACAGGTAATGAGAATCCAGAGTTTTGTCCTGTAACAGTCCGGGCCCCAATCATACAAGCTTCTGGCTGTTCCCCTTTGCACATATTGTTTCCTCCACTTGCACTTAAGTATGGGTGGTTCAGTGGTAAAATTGTTTCCTTCCATGCTGGACACCTGGGTTCAATTCCCAACCAATACATCTCTCGAGCAGCTGCCACCCATCTGTCAGGGAAGAACTGCATGCTATGATGCTGAACAGGTTTGAGCAGAGCTTCCAGGGGTCACCACGAGTCGGGGACCAACTCAACAGCACCTAACAGGAACTTGCTTATATAGCTCTGTTAAGAGTTAGCTCAAATGTAGTTTCATGAAGGCAGACTTAGGCAAGCCTAAGTGAAAAAGAATCCTATAAACTTCCAAACAGGAAAAACAAGCAGCTTTAAAGGAAGTTAACCATTTCTGAAATGGCGAAAGAATAGAGTGAAAAATTTCTCAAAAAGAATAGAATCCAGAAGTGGACACTGGTGTGTATATACTGGAATTTAATGTTTGGTATGTCCATGGCTTTTCAAATCAGAGAGGAAAGAAACAAAATTCAAGTACATGTCTAGGAGTCAGCTTCATCTAGTAGTTACTGGAAAAGTAAAAACATTTTTTTCAAGCATCTTTTTTATTTCCTCTGATTTGTCTGCTCTCTCTGTATGTATTTTTACCAGCTTAGCTCTTGCTTGCCACTTCCCATCTTATCTTGCTTGCGGTCTGTGCTTGGGGGTCTAGGCCAGGTCCCTTCCACAGACTCTGCTCCTTTTTAGGGTACATGCTGCCGCTAAATAAGGCTGTCCAGGTGTGTTAGACTCAAATAAAAAACTGGAAATTATAATGCAGGAATAGAGAACTTTTTTTTTTCTTTTTTATTTAACATGACTGAGTGAAAATGTACATTCCTGTATAAATTTACATGCCCACCTACATGCAGCTTCCACTGCTCTCCCTGTCCGGTGACAGCACACTATTCCTCTCTGCTCCATACATGTCTCATCCTCCCAGCAGCCTCCTTTCTGCTCCTCTCCACCCACTCTCCTTCCTCCAGCCAGAGGTCAGCAAGATGATATCCTACAGATGTATAGAACCATAAAGTGTATCCAATATATGGTCACTCTGCATTGCCAAGTCCAATCCATTGCTGTCCAAAGAGTGGACCTTTGTTATAATTTATGGGTAAGGGCAGCATCAGGGCCGGGGGCCATGTTCTCAGGGGAACCCCGAAACTGGTGGACCACCAATTGAGGTCTTTTAGTGGAGATCTCATGATGCACCCCTTTTTATTTTTGTGTTGCCAGTGAGGCTCAACCTAGTCAGCTCCATCGTGGCTATCACTGGTGGTGGCCGGGCACCATCCGGTTCTTCCGGTCCCAAGTCGAAAAAGGCACCCACTCTTGTGGGTCTCTCTGTCTTCTAGGTTGTCTTTACCGCAAGTCATTTTGGCCCTCGGTGAGCCTCCGTTCCTGCTGAGTTGGGACCATTTGCTGTGTCCTCGCATGGCAGCTTGGCAGCTTTTAAGACCCCGGACGCCACTCACTAATGTGGGGTGCAAAAAACTCTCTTAGCAAAAAGGAATAGAGAACTTAAAAACTGAATGCAAAAAATACATTGTTTTCCAGAAAACACCTGTAAATTTCATTCACCCTGTCATTTAATACATATTTATTGTGTACTCGCTACGTGCCAGCTAAGTTCTAGATGGTGTATTGTCAGGTTCCACCTCGTAGCAACTCTTGTGCACAACAGAAGAAAATACAGCCAGGTCCTGAGAAAGTCCTTGGTGATGGTGATAGAATGATATAGGGTAATGGTGATAGAATGATATAGCAGATGATGTTGTCGCCCCATTCGTACTCTCTCTAGCACTGCTGTTCCGGAGCATACTACACAACTTGGGAAGTACAGCTTCCCCAGGGGAGTGCTTGGAAGGTCACCATAATGATATTCAACAATGATGTATGTAGCATCGGTATCTCTTTGCCTGTTGACGTTCTTTGACAGCTAAACCTCGAGCCAGAAGTACAAAAGAACGGACACAACCTAGACACGACCCTCATCCAGTGACAGACAGAAGTTATGTCTACAAATACCTCCGCAATCTTGCCCCTCAGGGCATATGAGGTTTGCCAAGTTCTTAAACTTTTCCTAGAAAAAGTGCCATGTACCTCATTGCTGAATATCACTATGGTCACCTTTGAAGTACTCCCTTTGAGAAGCTGTATACCTACTCCAGCATCTAGTCCACTTTTCAAAGCAATTTTGGAACTCTTTTTCTGGAATGGCCATCAGAGCTGTCCTATTACCCTTGATGTCCTGAATGTCATCAAAATGTCTTCCTCTCAATGTTTCTTTTATCTTTTGGTAAAGATAAAAGTCATAGGGAGCTAAATAGGGTTAGTAGGGAGTGTATTTCAATACAGTTATTTGTTTACTGGCGAAAAACTCCCTCACAGACAACTATACAACTAAGTTTGCAAACTTGCCGCTCTGTCACTGTGCGCAACGACCATTCCAGAAAAAGTGTTCCAAAATTGCTTTGAACGGTGGACTAGGCACTGGCATCAGTACATAGCTTGCCAAGTAGAGTAATTAGAAGGTGACTATAGTGATACTCAGCAGTGAGGTATGTAGCACTCAGAACAATTAAGTTTACAAACTTAACTGTTGGACCTAGTATTCACTGAGGCTGTGTTCTACACTCTTTCCCAGAATTTCCCCGCAGGACTGAGTTCCAGTTACCTGCAATGGTAACTTGCTTGATAAGTCATCCTTTACTGTCTGTGTTCTCATTTCCACCTCATTTCCTCACTCCTCTATGATATTTCATAGGATCATACCCTATTTAAACAATTTCACTCAAATTCTTGTCTTTGGTCTACTTCTGGGAAAACTCAAGATAACGGTTAAAAAAAAAAAAAAGTACTGACCTGATAAAGAAGGTTGACTACAAGAAAACGAATAAATATTGGTTTTAAATAAATAAATTTGTTTTTAAATAAATTTCAGGAAATGAAAAGCTCTCTGAAGAAAAACAAAGCAAGACACGATGGTTGATATCATGTATCAGGTTGGCCAGGCCAGAACTATAATTGTAATTTTCCCAAATTTCATGTCTTGTAAATACTAATCGCTATATCTTAACGAGGCAGGATTAGAGTAGGGCGTATCATAAATACCTGGTGGCATTGTGGTTAAGTGCTACAGCTGCTAAGTAAAAGGTCGGCAGTTCAAATCTGCTAGGCTCTCCGTGGAAACTCCGTGTGGCAGTTCTATTTTGTCTATAGGGTTGCTCTGAGTTACATTGAGCCCTGCCCTACCAGTACCACTGCCACCCATCCTCCCTAGTTAATATCATAGAGGCAGGACTCACAGCGTGGAGGAACATCACACAATACCAGGAATCACGGCTAAGCTAAATTGCTACACACATTTGGGGGGGGGAACACCATTCAATGGCAGTGAGTTTTTTTTTTTGAATCATAAATTAGGCCCTTGCAAGAAGATAGGAAAAGCATTCTGAGTAGAGGGAAAAGAAAGTGCGAAGATCTTGAGATGGAAGCATGACTGAACTATTTGAGGAAAACTAAAAAATTTATGAGACTGGAATGAAGTGAGCAAGAGGAAAAGTGGTGAGTAATGAAGTCAAAATAGTAAGTGGGAATGCAGATAGTGTAGAGTTTTGTAGGCCATTGTCTTATTCATCTAGTGTTGCTGTAACAGAAATACCACAAGTGAACGGTTTTTAAAAATGAGAAACTTTGTCACAGTCCAGTAGGCTAAAAGTACAAATTCCAGGGGTTGACGTAGGCAGTCAAGATCAACTCCATTTCTTTACCACTTTTTCTTAAAATTCCTGACTTCCCAGCACTACCTGTCCCCAGAAATCACAGTAACTTATAAGAACCACCGAGATAAAACCTTTACAGCCTTTTCCTTAGAATCATCAAACAAGTGGTGGTACCAGATGGCCACCACCCAGTTCTTGATGCATAGCTCCTCATCAGTCAACCTCCACCCAGTCGACCTTCACCCTGTTGACCTCCACCCAGTCGACCTCCACCCAGTCGACCTTCACCCTGTTGACCGCCACCCAGTCAACCTTCACCCTGTTGACCTCCACCCAGTCAACCTCCACCCAGTTGACCTGCACACATCCCCAGCTGCCCACACGTTTACTCCTACTTACCCACTAAAAACCCTAAGCTTGTCTAAAGAAGTCAGACACGTGCTGAGGACCCAAATTCCCCCCGTCCCTTACATGCTGGCATGTGAAAAACCTCTTGGGCATTTACTTTACCCCTGTCTCAGTACAGACTTTTTGCAGCAGGTGGCCCAAAGCCATGTTTTACAGTAACAGTGTCAGCTCCAGAGGAAGTCTTTCTCCGTTGGCTCCGGAGAGAGGTCATTGTCATTAATCTTCCCCTGGATTGGGACCTTCTGAGGCTCAGGCCCCCAAAGTCCAAAGGACACATCCTGGTCCTGGTGCTTCTTTCTTGGTGGTATGAGGTCCCCAGTCCTCTACTTCCTTTCCTTTCCTTTATATTTCAAGCAGTTGCCTCAAGGCAAAATATAATCCTATACAATGAGTCATGCTCCACCAATACAACTGCCACTCATCCTCCCTCTTTAACATCACAGAGGTGCAATTTACAACTTGGAGGAACATCACACAACACCAGGAATCACGGCCTAGCCAAATTGTTACACACCTTTTGGGGAGGACACAATTCAATCCATGACACCACTGTACACACTTTGGCTTTTGTTTTGAGTAAGATGATGACTTTATTTTAAAGAGCTTACCTCAGCTGCTGGTAAGAACAAAGTATAGCAGACAGAAGGATACAGTCCCTTGCTGATGGCAACCTGTCCCATTGGTTTAAACACCATTTGTATTCTTTCAGCTCCCATATTTTTATCTCCAGTTGAGTTTCTCTTCTGGAAAATAGAGTCACAAATGTAACTATTTGACATGCCCTTTTGTACACCATGATAGTTGAGATTGTGTGTCACCTTAGCCGGTCCATGATTCTCAGTGGTTTGGCAAGTACGATGTAGTTTGGCAGTTATATAAATGGTACAGTCATCTACACAGTGAGATCTGATGTAATGTAATTACCTCAGGGATAAGATCTGCTGTGAGCAGTCAGTCAATCAGAAGAGAGTTTTCTTGGAGGTGTGGCCTGCATCCAATGTGTACTGACTTTCTGGAAAAGTTGGGGGGCTTTAGCTCACTCTGGATCTGGCTCTCGTCACCTGACCTCCAGTTTCATGGGACTTGAGTCAGCAGTTTATCAGTTTATCTGCTGATCTTGGGATTCCTTGGCCTCAGCCTGTGAGCCAGCAGCCATCTTACCAACTGACTTCAGGTTCATCAGCCCCTGCAGCTATGTGAGTCAGGAAAAGCCTGCAGCCTGACACTGAACTCATGGACTTGGGACTTGCAAACCTCTACATATCACGTGTATGTATGTCTGTGTATGTATAATACAGATATAGAAACCCATTGCATTGAGTTGATTCCAATTCGTAGTGACCCTGTAAGACAGAGTAGGGCTACCCAATAGTTTCCAAGGAGTACCTGGTGTATTCAAACTGTTGCTGTTGCACTTAACCATTATGCTATCAGCATTTCCATATACGTATGTACACATATATTTTTCATGGGTTTTGCTTCTCTAGAGGACACAACCTAAGACAAACATCTAGTAGTCATCTCCAACTTAGCACACCAAAATATCTATTCTTCCCAAACACTTTCCTGTCTTTGAGATGTCTTTCTCCATCTCAGTAGATGGACAAACTCATTCTAGACTTACCAGGGCGAAGTTACTGGGCTCATCTTTGACTCCTTTCATTTACCTCTCACATCCAATCCAGGAGTAAATTTTGTGAATTCTGCCTTAAAAATACATCCAGAATCCAATTACTTCTTACCACCTCCACTGTTGCTACCTTGATGTCTCTAACCTTACTAACCTCCTTGTATCCCTCGGTCTTTTCTACAGTTTATTCCTACCGGAAGCTGGAGAAAGTCTTTTAAAATAAAGTCATCATCTCACTCAGAGCAAAAGCCTAAATTCTTACAGAAACCACTGCTGTCGAGTGGGGTCCAACTGATAGCTACCCTATGGGTCAGAGTAGAACTGCCCCATGGAGTTTCCAAGAAGCACCTGGCAGATTTGAACTGTTGACCTTTTGGTTAGGGGACATAGCACTTAACCCACTACACCACCAGGGTTTACTGAGTTCTTATAGTGGCCTACAAAACAGTGAATTATCTACATTCCCACTTAACTGTTCTGACCTCATCGCCTACTACTTACCTTCTTGTTTGCTTCCTTCTAGCCATGTGGACTTTTGCTTTTCCTCAGATATATCAGTCATGCTTCCATCTCAGGACATTTGCGCTTGCTTTGTTCTCTTCTCAGAAAACTCTTCCCGTGTGTAGCCATGGGATTGGCTCCTACACTTCTTCAGGTCTTTGCTTAAACGTCACCATCATAGCTGTATCTCTCATGCCAAGGGCCACCACATATAGTTGGGCACCAAGGGGATAAATGGAGACTGAAATACAGCTTCAGTATGTGGCACACAGTAGGGACTCAATAAGTATTTGGTGGATAAATAAATGAATGAACAAAAGAAATAGGCAGGACTCCTGATTTAGTAAAAGCCTTTAAGGAGGAAAGGGGGTTTCTTTCTCATCTAGAGTGCTCTCAAACTGGTGGCAGAGTCTAACATTATTATGCAGAACACTGTTAGTTTCTTTCCCTTCTTTGGCTTCCAGATTGTACCCATTCAGGCTTGCTGGGAAAAAGAAGTCCATCGGTTTTTATGGCCCTTCCTCAATTGCACAGAGACTTGGCTGAGGCTGTAGAGATTACCATAATGCTCTTAATGACCCAATTACATTCTTAGCTCAGAATCACATATTCCTTGATTTCTACATGGAAACAGGAAAAGGTGTATTATCCTTCCTAATAAGCATAGATTACTCAAAACCATGCTATTGAGGTAACTGGTTAGACATATGGAAAGAAAAATTAATTGAATCCCTGTCTCAGTTCCTAAGTGAAATGGATAAATTCCGTAATTACTTTTATACCTAAGTGTTTTAAAAAATGAAATAAAGTGAAAAAATGTATACAGTGAATCCATAGATGAGAGAAACATTTCTAAGGATGAACTAAAATCGTAAGTCTAAGGCATTTGGCCTATGCAAAAAGTTTAAAACTTGTTTGTGAGAACTTAGGAATAAATACAGATGGGGTAAAAGCATAAAGAAAAAGAAGAGAATGAGTAGCAGAAACTTTGTATAATACCTCTACAGGAAGGCTAACCTAGCAATTTTATGTCCATAAATTATGCTATGGAATGAACATTGTAAGTTTCTAAAAATGTATTTGCCAGAGTGTTAATCATAGTATTTTTATAGTGGAAATAATCTCAAATTTCATTCACAGGAAACTAGTTAAATAAATGACAAAATACATGCAATAATAGAATCCTAACATGCATTTAAAATGATGTTAGTCTAACATGAGCCTACCATAATGCTCACGATCATTAGCTATTATACAAATCCAAATCAAAACTACAATGAGATACCATCTCACCCCAGTGAGGCTGTCAATATTCCAAAAAACACAAAACAGCAAATGCTGGAGAAGCTGTGGAGAAACTGGAACTCTCCTACACTGCTGGTGGGAATGCCAAATGGTACAAGCTCTTTAGAAAGCAATTTGGTGCTTTCTTAAAAAGCTAGAAGCAGAAATACCATGTGATCCAGCAACCTCACTGCTTGGAATATATCCTGCAGAAATAAGGACTGTCACATGAACAGATACATGTACACGAATGTTTATTGCAGCACTGTCCACAATTGCAAAAAGATGCAGTCAACCTAGATGCCCTTCAACAGACGAATGGATAAACAAACTATGGTATGTATGTGCAGTGGAAAACAATGCAATGGTAAAGAACAATTATGATTTTAGGAAGCATCACATAACCTGGTATCAACTAGACAATATTATGCTGAGTGAAATCAGTCAGCTGCAAAAGGACAAATATTGTATGAGACCACTCTTTGATGGCTACAAGGGTGTGGGGAGGGACAGAGTTGTTCACAGATTAGATAGTCCACTAGAATTTGGTTAGCTAAAGAGTGTGACAGCACTCAGTAGAAGGCATGTCAACATAACTGGCCTATATCATAAACTAAAAGGTTTTCAAAATTTAACCCAACATTTCAAAGGATAAAGCAGCAAGGACGGGGGTCTGGGGACCATATTTTCAGGGGACATTGAGGTCATTTGGCAGAACTAGCCTTTTGCTAAGAGAGTTTTCCACACCCCATATTGGCGAGTGGTGTCTCGGGTCTTAAGAGCCAGCAACCGCCGTCTGAGGAACATCAACTGGTCCCAATCCCCCTGGAGCAGATGACAATCGAGAACATCAAAGACACAAGGAAGAATGAGCCCAGGAGACAGAGGACCTATATGACTGAGAGACTACATCAGTATGAAATAGAAGAACCAGATGGTACCTGGCTGCCACCAAAGACAGCCTTGATAGAGGACACAATGTAGAGTCCCTGACGTAGCATGAGAAAAAGAGATGTGCAGATCAAGGACTCTACTAAAAGACCAGAATAGATGGTCCAACAGCCTGGAGGGTTCCCTGGAAACATGGACCCCAGACTTACTGCTGGCCCAGACCTGAAACTAGTACTAAGGTGGACACTTCACACAAAGAATGGATTGGACTCAGGGACACAGAGTGAGCATGTGGTGTGTGTACTTTATGGTTTTATACAAGTATAGGAAGCTGTCCCACTGGTTTCTTTCCAGAGGGGAGAGGAGAAGATAAAGAAGGAGAGGACAGGTGTTTGTTGGGTGAAAAGGAGGAATGTGCTGTCACAGGATGAAGAGATCAGTTGAAGCTGCAGAGACGCGAGCAAGAAAAATTGACTTGGATTGCATACTTTCACTGAATTGTAATTAAAAAATTCAAAAAGAAAAAAATGATGTTAGTTTAGATATACTAACATGAAAGATCCCCGCTATATTTTGTCAAATGAAGAAAAATTACAAAATATGCGTACAATGATCTGATTTGTGTGTGTCTGTGTTTAAACAAAGAGCAGCATGTGAAAGAAAATACTAAAGGTGGTTATCTCAGGACAGGAGCCCTGGTAATCAGCAGTGGTTAGTAGCTTAGCTGCTAACCAAAAGTTAGTAGTTCAAACCTACCAGCTGCTCCTCTGAGATGCTATTGGGCATTTCTTCTCTGTCCTACAGAGTTGCCATGAGCTGGAATCATTCAACAACAATGAGTGTCTCTAATAATGATGTTCCTGAATGTCATGGTTTGAATTGTGTCCCCCCAAAAATGTGTGCAGCCATGTGGCTGGGATATGGTTCCCAGTATCTTGGAAATGTCCTCCATTGTGTGGTTTTGCTAACCTGTATGTTAAAGGATTAGGGTGGGGCTGTGAATTCCTGCTATGGGGGAAGTTTCCCTGGAGTATGGCTTGCCCCACCCTTAATGCTTTTAGCTTGCAAGGAATAAAAGGAAAAAGAACCAAGGACAATCTGAGAACCTCGCTACCATCAAGCAAGCAGCACCGGGAGCAGAGCGCGTCGTTCAGACCAGAGGTTCTTGCGTTAGGACACTCCCTGGACAATGACTGATGCAATACCGGACTTTCCTCTAGAGCCGTCAAGGGGAAAGTTTCCCTGGAGCGGACACCCTGAATATGGACTTGCAACCTACCGGACTGTGTAAGAATAAATCTTTCTTTGTTAAAGCCATCCACTCTGTGGTATTTCTGTTAGAGCAGCCCTAGCTGACTAAAACACTGAACATATTTGCTTTCCTTTTCATATTTTCCTGAATCATCGAGTATTTATTAATGTACAAATATTTTTTGTCAGTATAGTTGTTTTTAAATTTTAAATCTGAAAAAAATTAAAATAATATTTTGTTCATAAAAGCCCAGCAAGTACATCACATCACTTAACAGTGATATGATCCACAGTTTCCATATAGCCTTAGAATTGTGACACTCCTGTTCCTTTTCTCACTTTCTACCTAGAGTTCATGTTTGCTTTCCACATTGGCCTGAGACCCTGAGTTCTCTCTCATTTTTCTAACAAATTGCTCTACCTAACACTCAAAATCTCTTGCTCCATGACTAGAGACAGTCATAAAACCCTGGCCCAGTTTTCTGAACCCCAGGCATACTGCGTAACTTCTGCAGTAAGAGCAAATAAAAGAAACGAACTATTCTAAAAAAGAAAGGACAGTCATGAAAGCAGTCATACCTTACTAGACGTTAAAATGTACAATACAGCAACTATAATCAACATAGCATAGTTTCCTTTGTTAAAATAAAAGCCATATAAACCAGTAATAAAAATTGATTGGAGTTTATTTAACATATGATTTGCAAATCAGGGTAACATTTCAACTAGAAAGTCAAAAATGTTTTGAAGGTAAGAACTTCCAGAATTTTTATACCATGTTTTATCAACATTACCAGTGAAATGGGGAGACCAAATCCATTTTAAAAAACAAAAGAATATTGCTGTGGAGTGGATTCTGACTCATAGTGATTCTACAGGATTGAGGAAAACTGCCCCATATAGCTTGCAAGGAGTGCCTGACGGATTTCAGTTGTTTATCTTTTGGTTAGTACCACAGCACTTAACCACCAAACCCCCAGGGTTTCCGGCTGGGGTGGAAGGGAGCAGAATGGTTTTTAAATAATTACAATTTACCCTCAAACACAACTTCCAGTCAGACCCTGGAGCCAAAGTTTCTCAAAACTGAGTACACATAGATAATTCTCCCAAACAGCCAATGCTTAAAACAGTCCCCACTAAGTTGCTTATTAGGCTACTGTTTGACTTAAAAGTGACTTCAGCAAACCAGTCTATTCAAGGTTCGAAGAAGACACCTAAGGGCAAAGGGTCTGGGTAGGTCACTCCAACTCCCTGGATTCCAGAAATGTAAATTCCTGGATAATTACAGTGAGTCCTCACTGTCTATAAGTTGGACTAAGATGAATAGAACAGAAAAAAAAGTAAAGCAGACTATATTACAAGTTCTGATACTTAACTTCATCAACTTGTCACTATGCCCTTATGTTGGCAGCACTGTCCAAACAACCTGGTAATGTTTCATAACCTTGGTATATCAGCACCTCACAGCTGTGTTTGTGTTGATGTGTGGTGGTGTCTTGCTGAGTGTTGTTCATTACCATTGTTGCATGTTTTTGTGTGCCATCACAAGAATGTCAGAGCTTGAATCGGAGCAATGAACTAACATGAAATTTCTTGTTAAACTTGCCAAGAGTGGAAATGAAATTAGCGACATGTTAGTCCAAGTTTACAGGGATAATTCCATGAAGAAAGCGGCAATGTACAAATGAATTAAACATTTTTCTGAGGGAAGAGAAAGCATCACTGATGAAGAGAGGTCAGGAGTCAGTAATGAGCAGAACTGAGTAAAATATTGCAAAAGTTCATCAAATTGTGTTTCAAAATCATCAGATGACTGTGAGAAGCATAGCAGACCAAGTCAACATTGACACAGAAACAGTTAGGAAAATCTTAACCGAATGTCTTGACAACAGAAAAGTTTGTGCAGAAATGGTCCCGAAAGAACTCACCAATGAACAAACGCAAAGGAGAGTTGAAGTTTGCCAAGACATTTTGGAGACGTAAGATGATGTTTTGGGCCCTGTTATCACTGGTGATGAAACACAGGTGTACCAATAAGACCCTGAATCAAAGTGTCAAAATGCATTATGGAAGTCAGCCAATTCTCCACTACCAAAAAAGTCCTGTCAGTCCAAATCAAGAGTCAAAACAATGCTGTTAACCTTTTTTTTAATTGTGATTAAGTGACAGTATGCAATCCAAATCAATATTGCATGCCCAGCTATCTGCAGCTGCATCTGTTCTCCTTACCCGGTGACAGCACAATCTTCCTTTTCACTCTGTACTTCTGGTATTCTCCTAAGGAACACCTGTCCCCTCCTTTCCAATCTCTTCTCTCCCATCCAGAAAGAAACCATTAGGACAGACTCCTATAACTGGGTAGATCACACTGTGCCCCTGAGTCCAGTCCCTTCCTGTCTGGAAAGTTGACTTCAGTACTGGTTTCTGACCAGGGCCAGTAACAAGCCTAGGGGCCATGTTCCCAGAGGACCCTCCAGGTTGTCAGATCATCAGTTCTGGTTGATTAGTAGAGTACTTGAGCTGCAGCCCTCTTTTTCTCATGTTGCCTCAGTGACTCTATATTGTGTCCCCTATCACGGCTGCCTTTGGTAGTGATGTTAACTTTTTTGGGTATCAGAGGGATTGTTTATTATGAATTTGTACCAACTGGACAGTTAACCAAGTTTACTATTTGGAAGGGCTGGAACAGCTTTGTTAAAAAGATGAAAATGAACTGAACTGTTGCCAGCAACTCATGGCTCCTGCATCACAACAAAGCACCAGCTCACACTATACTGTCTGTGAGGGAGTTTTCAGTCAATAAACAAATAACTGTATCAGAACACCATACTTACTCACCTGATCTGGCCCCCAGTGACTTTTTTCTTTACCCAAAGATAAAGGAAAATATTTTGATGACATTCAGGACAACAAGGGTAATCCTATGACAGCTCTGATGGCTACTTCAGAAAAAGAGTTCCAAAATTGCTTTGAATGATGGACTAGGAGCTGGCATTGGTACATAGCTTGCCAAGAGGAGTACTTCAAAGGTGAGCATAGTGATATTCAGAAATGAGGTGTGTAGCACTTTTTCTAGCCTGAGTTCACAAACTTATTTGTCAAACCTCATACATGTCAAAATTTACTGAATGTCAAGAGACACAACTAAAATAACTGGCAATTACTGAATAAATGTTAATGTGATAATTGGTTTGTTGACCAAAGTAACCTCCAGATGAATGATAGAGTTAAATATAAAAAAGTAATAAACAGGAGGGGAAAAAAAGTAATAAACAAAATTTAAGACCAGGTCCTAGAATGAAAATCCTTCCCAACATTGATGCAATAGAAAACATCTAAGGCAATAATCAATTTTGAAAATTTAAAACATTTGCTAAATTCAATTTGTATTATTAAATTGCTATACTTAAAATGCAAGATAAAAAGATGAAGCCAGTCCCTAAGTCAATTCTGGCTCATGTGACCTTGTATTTCAGAGCAGAACTATACTCTGTGAGGTTTTCATGGCCATGACCTTTCAGAAGCAGATGGCCAGGCTTTTCTTCACTGGTACCTGTGGGTAGGCTTGAACTATCAACCTTTTGCTTAGTAACCATTTGCGCCCTTCAAGGAGGCAAATACTTGAAACATATGAGTGATAAATATGACTAAAAAAGAGTTAGCAGATACCAAATGCACACAATTGATACGAAAACCTCTTTAGGTAACTATTTGGAGACTATAGGTAGAGAAGAAGACTGGGAAAAACATAATCTGAGGACAGTGGAAGCTTTCCCATGAAGTACATGATACCCAGAATACATGAAAGAAAACTCTCATAGCTTGGACTACATAAAACTTTTGAAACTTCAGGATAGAGTAGCAGGGGCAGGGTCTGGGGACCATGTTTCAGGGGACGTTGAGACCAGTTGACATAACTAGTCTATTGCTGAGAGTGTTCTGCACCCAATGTTGATGAGTGGCACCTGGGGTCTTAAAAGTTAGCAAGCTGCCATCTGAGGTACACCAAATGGTACCAGCTAGTCTGGAACAGATGATCACCAAGAACATCAAAGACACTAGGAAAAAAGACACCAGGAGACAGAAGAACCCACATGAATGGGTGACCATATCAACATGAGACCAGAAGAACCGAATGGTGCCTGGGCACCACCAAAGACAGCCAAGATGGGATACATACTGTAGAGTCCCTGAGGCAATATGAGAAAAAGAGGTGTTCAGCCCAAGAACTCTACTAAAAGATCAAAATTGATGATTCAGCATCCTGAAGGATCCCCTTCGAGCATAGCCGCTAGACCTGCTGCTGTCCCTGACTAGAAACCAGTAATGAGGTCAACTCTTCAGGCAAGAATGGACTGGACTCGGGGACACAATGTGACCACATAATGTGCGTATTTTATGATTCTCTGCATTTATAGGAGGCTGTCCTACTGATCTCTTTCTAGATAGGAGATAAGAGAGTGGAGAGGAGGGGACTGGAGCTGGTTAAGAGCATACTACAAGTATAGAATGAAAAGGAGGAATGTGCTGTCACCGGGCAAAGACAGCAGAAGGAGCTGTAGGTAGGCAGGCGTGTACAACTGATTTTTATGGTATACTTTCACTTAGTCACAATGAAAAAAATATATACAAAAAAATACTTTTGAAATTTCAAATAGCAAAGGATACCATGAGTAAAGCTACAAGACAGGCAGGAACAAGTGTTTGCAAAAAGCATAACAAAAAATTAATATCCATTACATATAAAGAGCTCCAATAAATCAATAAGAAATCATAAAGGATAAAATGAGAAGGGTATGAAGACAATTCTCAGAAAAAATACAAATGGTCTATAAAGATATATAATTCTTAATTTCACTCCTTAAATCCAACTCATAGTGACCCTACAAGACAGAGTAGAACTGCTCTGTACGGTTTCCAATGAGGTGCCTCTTGGATTTGAACTGCAGATCTTTTGGTTACTGGCTGACCTCTTAACCACTACACCACCAGGGTTTCCTAATCTCATTAGCAATTACGAAAAGCAAACTAAACCCACTGACACCAACTCATAGTGACCCTGTATGACAAAGTAGAACTGTCCCATAAAGCCTCTATTACAGAAGTGGACTGCCACATTTTTTCCCCTTGGAGCTGCTGGTGGATTTGAACTATCTACCTTTTGCTTAGCAACCAAGTGTTTAAACTACTGTGCCACCAGGGCTCTTTCACTAGCAATTAAGGACAATGCAAATTTAAGTAACATAATATTGTTTGACTATCAAGTGGGCACTTGGCTTTGGCATCAAGTGGGCAAAATTTTTAAAGATTAGTAATACCCAGTGTTGGTGGTGCAACTTGATTACAATCGATGTCACTGAATTGTACCTGTAAAAAATGTTGAATTGTCAAATGTGTTATAAATATTTTTACTGCAATTAAAAAAAGTGAAGCAATGTTTATTTGACCAAGTACCTGCTTATGTTAAAGGACAGTAAAAGTATTTCACACAAATTTTTGTAACAAGTGCTGACATATTGAAAAAAAGCAAAAACAAAAACAACATCATTGTGTTAGAATACAGTGCCTATGTTTTTTGTACCCACTGGTTTCCAATGGTGGCTTCAGAAAAATTCCTATCTTCGTAATCTGTTCTTGTGGCTCCTCACATCAAGGGATAAAGCTCATTTTCCCTCCTGCTGAATCTGGACTGGCCCTGTGACTGTTTTTACTGGTAGAATGAAGTGGCTATGATGTGCTGGGACTTTAGATTCCAGGCCTAAGATGTCTAGTAACTTCTGCTTCCTTGTTTTTGAAATATCTCTTCTTAGAACTCAGTTACTATATTGTGAGAAGCCCAAGGCACATAAACCAAAAACAAACCTATTGCCATCAAGTCAATTCCAACTCATAGTGAACCTACAGGACAGAGTAGAACTGCCTTGTAGAGTTTCCAAGGAGCACTGGTGGATTTGAACTTCCAACCTTGTAGTCAGCAGCCATTGCCCTTAAGCACTATACCACCAGGGTTTCCCAAGCCACATAGAGAACTTATACGGAGTTCAGAATGAAGACGCTCCAGCTGATAAACCCAATTGAGCTTGCATCAGCCACCAGCTACATGGTTATACCGTCTTGTATGATCCAGCCCAAACAAGCTCTTAGATGAGGGTTGCCCTACATAACATCACATGAAGCCTCCAGCAGATCGCAGGCAACACTCAGAATTATAAAATATAATAAAATAATTATTGTTTTAAGTGACTAAGTTTTCAAGCAGTTTATTATACAGCAATGGGTGACTGAAACAGAAACTGATACCTGGAAGTATAGAACTGTGTAACAGAAAACCTAAAACACAAGGTATTGGCCCTGGGTGGTGGACCTGAAGTGCCTTAAGGAGACTAATAGAGGCTGAATGAACGGAGAAGAAAGTGTTTCTAGAAGCTGGGAGAAAGGCATGTAAAGTTATATAACGGTAAAGTATATGGAAACATTTCCACCTGTGTTAACGTTAAAGGTAGAAAGGGTACCTAAAGAACTGTGGGTCTGGCCCAAGAGACTCAGAGGAAGAAGGTTAAAAGTACCAACTGGCTTCTTCTAGTTGTCAATATTGAGACAGGGATCGCTAAATCAGGAATGATTTCCTTAGCTGGCAAAATTCAGAGAAAATAAAAAGTTCTCAGTCGCCTTTCTAGCCAGCTGAAGTTCCTCTAAGTGAGAAAGAACCTCAAAGTAAAGATCAAATCCAGTTGCTGTCAGAATAACCTTAGGTAAAGTTGATCTTAAATTAAAATTGAGTTCAGAGTAGGAATGTAAGACCTTTTGTTAAGACAGCAAAGGAATTTAAGATTTTAACATAGTTTTTTCTAGATTCTCGGGGCTATACAAAAAGGTTTGTCAGAATCTTAAAAAAAAGTCGCCCTTGAGTGAATTTCTATACATATTGATCCTATAGGATAGAATAGAACCAAGCTGCAGGATTCGCAAGACTGTAAAGGACCCCTGGTTGCATAGTGGTTAAAGACCTTGGCGGCTAACCAGAATGGTCAGCAGTTCAAACTCACTGTCCGCTCAGTGGGAGTAAGACGTGGCAGCCTGCTTCTGTAAAGATTACAGCCCTGAAAACTCCCTGGGGCAGGTCTCCTCTGCCCTGTAGAGTTACTGTGAGTTGGAGTCCACTCCACAGCAATGGGGTTGGTTTGTGTTGACCTTGAACTGCCCTATCTGTCTCCTGTAGAGCTGCTGGCCAGTTTTAACTGCCAGCCTCTCAGTTGTTTCTTTACCTACCCAGCTCTGTCCCAGCAACTTGTTCAGCATCATAGTAATCTGCGACTCTAATCTCCACATGAAAGTAAAAAATTCTACCACTGAACTACCAATGGCCCCAAAGGTTCTCGTCTCATCCAGCAAGGCAGACGGGCTTCTCAGAACCTTAAGAACACAGCACCCTGAATCTTAGCTCTAGGAAGAAAAAGTTGAGGGTTAAAGGGATTTGTGGACGTGGCTTTTGTCCATTAAAAGGGATTATAATTTGATACTTAAATCCACAAAGTTTTTGGAAGAATTACGTCAGTTTGGGCTAAAATGGACAGAGATAGTTCAAATGATAAGCATCTTTAGGGCCTCCAACCTTTTACAGGCCAGGAGCAACATAAGCAAGCTATTTAGATGCAAACACAGCTTACAGAAAAAAGGATAACTTAGAGAACCAAGATTGAAAAAGATAGAACCAGGACCTGAGGAGAACCACTCTCAAGGAGCAGAATTAGGCCTTAGTTAACATACATCCCCTGTCTCCCAGGGTTCTGGGCTTCGGAAACATCTGCCCTGATGATTTTCAGAATTGCTGTAGACCAGCGACTGCATTGTGCCTTGTATCTTCCCTCTATCTGAATAGAAATGTCTATTGTAGTTATTCTGTTTTATTCACCATTGTATGTTGTGTGGTTTGGCAGTGCTTGGGGGTGGGGTTGTGGGGAAGGTAACTTGTCTGCTTACTTTAAAGGTCTTCAGATAGAGAGGGAGTCACACCAGAGGCTCTTCCTCTATACTTGGACGTGATTTAAATGACTAAATCCTAAAATTTGAGCCGATACATATTGGAATGAAACCTAAAGGGGTGTTCTTGAGAAAGACTGAATGTATTTTGCATGTGTGAAAATATGCATTGCTCTGGCCAAAGGGCAGTGTGTAGCAGGATAAAACCCAAAACCCTTGACTGCCGTTGAGTTGGTTCCGACTCATAGCAACCCTCTAGGACAGAGTAGAACTGCCCCATAGAGTTTCCAAAGAGCACTTGGTGGATTTCAATTGCTGACCTTTTGGTTAGCAGACATAGCACTTAACCACTGCACCACCAGAGCTGACTACTAGATACAAATACGTAAATTCTGGAGAAGCAATAAATTGAAGTCACTGCCCTCCCTGTTCTGTCCAGGGCTCCCTGCCCAGGGACAGAAGCTGCTCTTTCTCGCCAGCTTGCTGTGCCGACAACTCTAATTGCTAAATGAATAGTCTGAGCTTCCAGTGTGGAGACAGAATCTTACAAGAGTGTGTGGGCTTCTGCAGTCCTGGGGAGGGCGTACACAACCGTGCAATCAGAAACCACCACCTCAGTGGGACAGGTCAGTGCTGGATTTTCCATTATGGTAGGAGTAAACGTGGAGCCTGGAGGTATTCTTGGAATTTTGGTACCCAGGGTATGGTGGGACCCTTCTGATTATTGGGAAAGCTGATGAGCTTTGCTTTCAGAACACAAGCTACTACAGAAAAAGAATGGTTTGCAAAAGATAAATTAGGTTGTGAGGTACAGTTTATCTGGATTTATGTGAAGTAAAAGATAATCACCACCATCAAGGAACTTACCTCAGAGAGGTAAGATTTATAGACATGTAACATGTAAATCATAGCTCAGTGGGTTGCTGTGAGTCAGAATCAATTTGATGGCAGTGGGTTTGTGGGGTTTTTTTCTTTTTGGTTTTGGTTTTGGTTTTGGAATACCTACATAGGTATCACAGGCTCAGTATTCTATGTAATTTCAGGGTTCCCTGGCGAGAGGATGAAAAACCTCAAAGAGGAAGCTTGTAATTAGTTAGCATACTAACGTATTCACAACATGAATCTTAAAGTCCATCAGTAAATAAATATTTGTGTGGTATGTTTATTTACTTTCTGAGTGATCTACTAATAAAATCTCTAAGGTCCTTAGCCCTCCAGCCTGGAAGCCAATGACCAGAGAATTTCCCAAAGGACTCATACCTGCCATCGACCAGCAAGGCTAGACCACTGGAGCCTTAGCTCTTCTGCCACCCCAGTGCCAGAAAAGTCCAGGGAGGCTGAGGAACTGCCCTATCCACCACTGATCTCCTTGGTACAAGGGTCCAGTTAAACCGGTGACTCACCCAGATTCTAACTAGGAAGCTGCACACCTTCTTCTACCCTGAAGCTGAAGCTCTTTCACAAGACATGACAGCAATTCCCCAGCAAGACCCCAGTGACTTTTACAAGGTAAAGAGCTCCCACAGGACTACTAAGGCTCCACCACAGCTCACCACCACAGCAGGGGGGCACCAGGTATTCCTAGTGGTTCATGCATTCCTTTCCTATCCAACACCACTATCTCTTCTAGAAAGTGCGGTGATGTATTAGGTCAATGGGACATGCTGTGTATCACAGAGGCTGCAGGGTGTGTTTATCTCTGCTGTGATCTCATCTGTCCTGCAGTCAGTCTGTTTTTCTAGTTTCTTGACTCTTAGCTTGTAGCACCATTATGGGGTAGCAACTGTATCAGAAAAAGACATCAGTGTCACCATGAGTCAGATCCGACTCGACGGCACTTGGCTTGGCTTTGTGGTAACTCTGTTCCTCATGGAAGTTGACCATACTGGAGATCAAATATTATTCTAGGGAATGGTAAGTCCAGGTTTAGACGCCATTTCCTGAGGACCCAGAATCTGATCTTAGAGCACACATCCCATCACAGCCTGTATGGCAGCTGTCGCATGCAGGGAAATTCTGTTCACGCCAGACAGGTGGCCTGAGTTTTCAATCTCGTATACTCCAGACAACAAAACGGCCGAGTAGACACTTTTCATTTGAAGCTAAAAGGGCGTGTGCTCGGGTTGCTTCTCTGTCACCACCACCTCTGCCAGTAGCAGCCCTGAATACGACCTATGAAATATAGAATCAGAAGTGACACTCTGCATGGTGGTGCTGCACGAGACTTCTACACCCAAGTCAAGGAATGCCTGGGAAACTGGAGGCATTGGTGCATCTTTTCCAACTCCCAGTGCTCCCCTGATGTTTCTAAGTCAACCTTCTCACATGAATATTTTCCATTTTAGCCCCATCTGCACTTCCATAGCCAATCAATTAATCAATGAGATCATTTTCCTCCACAGAGGACTCGGGTGTCTGACTTCTGACCTTGACCTATTACCCAGTTCACCTCTCAGTTTAGAAGAACACAATCTTACCCACCTGAAAACTACCCACCATACCCAGTAAATGCTCAAAAGAGCGTCTCGCACACAGGCTCAGAGAGAACCTGTTGCTGTGCCTCTGCAGAACTCCTCATCACTGCAGAGTTGGTGTTCAACAGTTCGCTCCCCCTTTCTTTCTCAGAGCACCCCACCGTATTCTCACATACCCCTATGCCATGAGCCAGGAGCTCTGTAAGCTCCATAATAATGATGCTTTATCTTTTGACTAGAGCCTTCATACCCACCAAAACAGCCCATGGGTCAGAGGTGAGAGAATAATAAAGACGAGTCTTGCAACTTTAATTCTGCTACCTGCCTAGGAAATACTCAGAGTCCTTTGAGCTTTGCTTTCAACTGAGTCTCATCTGGGTTCCAAGCTAACTCTTCTTGGCTTTTGTCCTCCGGTTTTGCCAGCATCTGAGACTCTGTTTCTTCCCTCTTGGATGTGCTGAGCGAATTTGATTTTCTGGGTTTGGCTCATTGCATTCTTAAAGATTCTCTCCTATATCCACTCCTCTGGTCCTCAGGACTTATATCAGTCATGACGGGCTAGGTCATGCTGTGGTTGAGAAATCCCCAAATCTCAGAGGCTTAATAAAACCAAAGTTTATCTGTCTCTCACTCTATATGTACAGTGTGGGTCAACAGGGGTTCTGCTCACTGCAGTTGCTCAAATGTCCAGGTCGATGGAGGCTCCATGGCAACACCTGCTATGGGATCTCTGTGGTGTGGAGAAGATGTAACGTATGATGCTAGCTCTTAACACACTGATCTGGAAGTGACACAGACCACTCACATTTTATTGGCTAAAGCAAATGACATAGCCATGGCTAACTTGAAAGGTGGCAGAAAAGTGCAATCTACTGAGAGTCTAGAAAACTTACTAAAGTATTTCTTGATGATCCTAATGAAAGATCCAGGATGCAAACCTTAGATGGCTCATTTAACTGTCACCCCCCCATTAAGGCAGCTACAGGGTCACTATGAGTTGGAATCAGCTCAGTGCCAACAGGTTTGATTTGGTTTTTATTAAGGTCCAGTGGCCTGGTTCTCCCTGCTATCCCTTGTTCTTGGAAGTAACTTCTACTCCTTCCCCCCATTTGCTCCTCCCATATTGGCTCTGCAAGTTGGCTCCCACTCTCTGCCTTGCCTGTAAGATTAATTCCCTGGTGTATGAACCCTTTTACACGTGTCTTTGGGCTTCTGGATTCAGGGCACATAGACATAGAAAAGAAGTGTTCTGCAAACATGGCATGCCTGAAGCTCACCAGAACGAGGTTGGTCCTTGTCTGATCCCCTTACGATAGCAGAGGTTTAGACTTCAGACATCCGGTACTTGCATCTGGAGGACAAATGCCACAGTTGTGGCCAAGAGAAGGTGCCAAGGCTGAGATAACTCTGCCCCAACTAGTCATTCTGCAGGGAGCCAGAGGCAAGGGATAGAATTCTAAAACAGGGTCAGGGAGCTGAGAAACATGAGGAGGAGGATTAACAAAGAGTACATGCAAACAGAAACTCTGTAAACAGGGTCCCATGCTCATGCCTTGGGGTTTTCTAATTGCCTGTATTTAATCTAAGTAATATGTACACAAGGTTTACAAAATCAGTAGGTTTTAAAAAGCTTAAAACAAAAACCACCAGTCCCTGCCCCTTACTTTCTAAGACAGTCTTTTTTCAACCTTTTTAGCTGTTTCTTTTGGTACGTATCTTCATATATTGATAACATGCTTATACATTTATTCCTTAATTTTTTTTTTCTCCAGTTTTAGACTGTCAGTTTGGGTGCTGTAGTGGTTAAGGGATATAGCTGCTAAATAAAAGGTCTGCAGTTCAGGAATCCTGGGAAACTTTATGTGGCAGTCTACTCTGTCCTATAGAGTCACTATGAGACAAAACTGACTTGGTGGCAATGGTTTTTTTGTTGTTGTTGTTGTGATTTGGTCTGTTGTTTTATGCTGTGAACTATGGAGAATTAGCTCTTGTTTGCCATTAAACACATACTTTCTCTCTTCCTATCTTCAGTGTAATTGTATCCCCTTTCTGTTACTATTCAGTACTAACATGATCATAACTATGTAAATATTGTCATAGAGGCAGCAGAGCACAATGATCAAAATTAAGAATTTTGGAGACACACTTCCTGGATTTGAATCCCACCTCTGCCCTCAGCTGTGCGTGGTAGGCTGAATAATGGCCCTCTCAAAGATGAACACATCGTAACTCTCAGAATGTGTGGATGTTAACTTATGTAGTGTGATGGCTAAGGTGTGCTGTGACTTGGCTTGGCCATGATTTTCAGTGGTTTGGCAGTTATGTGATGACATAATTTTTTTTACTATGATTAAGTGAAAGTATACAATCCAAATCAATTTTGCATGCCTGCCTATCTGCAACTCCATCTGCTGTCCTCACCCTTTGGCAGCACATTCCTCCTTTCTGTAATGATATAATTTGGCAGTTATATAGTGATGTAACCATTCTCCATGATGTGATCTGTTGTCATCAATCAATCATTTGTAAGGGGAGTTTCCTTGAGGGTGTGGTCTGCGCGCGCGCGCACACACACACACACGCACGCACACACGCAGGCACACACACCGTGAGATCCCACAATTAAGTCCACAAACTTAATCATTCTAAGTACTACATACCTCATTGCTGAATATCATTACAGAAACCTTTGAAGTACTCCCCTTGGAAAGTTACGCACTGACACCAGCACCTAGTCCACTCTTCAATGCAATTTTGGAACTCTTTCTGGAATGGCCATTGCACCCAGTTACATGGTGACAAGTTCACGAACTTAATTGTATAGTTGTCCGTGAGGGAGTTTTTAGCCAGTAAACAAATAACTGTATTGGCTCCCAATGACATTTTTCTTCATCTGAAGATAAAGGAAATATTGAAAGGAAGACGTTTGGATGACACATCAACGGTAACATGACGACAGCTTTGTCGGGCATTCTGGAAAAAGTTCCAAAATTGTTTTGAAGCGTGGACTAGGTTACTGGCGTGGGTGCAGTAACGATGGGAGTACTTCAAAGGTGACCGCAGTGATGTTCAGCAATGAGGTATGTAGCACCTAAAACACTTAAGGTCATTGACTTAATTATTGGACCTCATATTTATGCATAGAAGTTCTTGCAGATCTCTCTTACTTGCTCGGGATCCTGCATTCAGCTCATCATCATCTAACCTCTGGTTCTCAGAACTTGAACCAGTGGCTTGCCAATTGGAGTTACTGGCCTCTGAAGCCTGTGAGACAACCACCTGCCAATCTTGGAGTCGTCAGCTCCCATAGCCCATGAGCTGCGGAGGTAATTGGTTTGGTTTGGGTTGGGTTGGGATGCTTCAAGTCTAAATCTTTGCTGTCTGACCTACTGATGTTAGTTCATCAGCCTCTGGAGCTACATGAGTCAGCAGAAGACTCCAGCCTAACACCTGACCTGTAAACTTGGGACTTGCCAGCTTCTACAACTCTGTGAGCTATTTTCTTGAAATAAATCTCTCTTTCCATACACACACACACACTTCACTGGTTCTGTTTCTCTGGAGAACATAGCCTAAGCCACTTGGTAAGAAGGGAAAGTGTAGATGTGAATAAGTTAAGGATCTTGAGACAGGGTAAGTAGCTTGGTTGATCCAGGTGGGCTCAGTGCACAAGGGTTCTTATAAGAGATAGACAGGGAGGTAGAAGTCAGAGAGAGAAGATGTAAGGATGGAAACAGAGGTCAGAGGTAGAGAAAATGTTGCATTGCTGGATTCGAGGATACAAACAAAGGTATTGCAGGCAGCCTCTAGAAGGTGAAGGCAATAAACAGAGTGTCCTCTAGACCCGAGTCTCTTCTAGAGCCTCCAGAAGAAGCATAGACTACCAACATCTTGATTTTAGACCAATGAAACTTATTTTGGACTTCTGACTTCTAGAACTATAAGAGAACACATATGTGTTCTTTTAAACAATAAAATTTGTAGTAGTTTATTACTGCAGCTACAGGAAATTTATAGACCATGTAATCTCTGACATAACCATATGCAGATTACTTATCTGTAAAATGGGAATAATAGTGACAGCCACCTCACGAATTGTTCTGAGAATTAAATCAGTTAATAAATGTAAAACACATAAAATAGTGCTTAAGAAACAAAACAAACAAACAAGCAAAAAATCTGTTGCTGTTGAGCAGACTCTTAACTCACAATGACCCTACAGGACAGAGTAGAACTGCTCCATAGGGTTTCCAAAGGATGGTTGGTGGATTCAAACTGTCAAACTTTTGGTTAGCAACTGAGCTCTTAAACACTGTGCCTCCAGGCTCCAGAGCAGCACCTACCAAATATTTAGTGCTATACGTGCATTTGCTATCAATGCTCCTAACTAAGTGACAGAAGGTAATGTGATTATATGCCTTTTCCTCTGTCTTTTCCTGGAGCTAATAATTCCCTCTTAGGCTTTTGTGCGCCTATCACTAATTCACTCCAGTTCTAAAACTCCTTGTCAATATGGCCATGCATGCAAGGTGACTTATCAATTCCTGTGCCCTCAACACCCTATGGCTTAAATCTTCCTCCTCAGTTAGTATTTCTAATGGATACCATGCTGATCTGAGGACCCTAGTTTTCAAATTTATGTAATCACATAAGCCTGTCTTTCATCATACACCTCAAGGCTATTTTGGGGAAATAGTCTTTTGGGGAAACAAGCAATGGCAGGTGAAGCAAGGCTGTTTTGGACAAATGTTCTTCCCCCCCCCCAAAAGAAATAATAATTTCTTCTAGGGACTACTTAAATTATTTCAGCAGATGAAACTTTAAACCAGTGTGAGAAATCCTAAATGAGTATATACCTAAGAACATAGCTTCAAAATATGTGAAGCAAGGTGATGCAATCCAGCACTGGGCAAGGTGGCAGTCCTGCTTCTCAGTGCTGTTCCCATGCTTGACTTCTTTGCATTATTTGGGTCTCTGTTCAAAGGCATCTTCCTCAGATACCTGTTAAACTAATCATTCTACTTAAAATAAACATTCCCTCAATCATTCTTTAACTCTATTTTATTTTTTTCTTTATAGCATTTAGTCACAACATGACATTTCATTATTTACGAGCTATTTTATTGTTAGCCTCTGCCACTGGAGTGTAAGCTTATGGCACATCTCATTGCATTATTCACAGCCGAATATTCAGAGCCTAGACCAGAATTTAGAACTTCCTAAAACCATCGAGTCAATTTTGACTCATAGTAACCCTAGAACATCACAGTAGATGTCAAATAATATTTATTGAGTGAATAAACTGCTGGATTTATTTAATCTGAGTTTAGTTCATTATCTTCATTTTTATAATTTATTCAGCACTCATTATTAAGCCTCTACTCTTGTGTGATGTATGATTCTGGGGAAAGGAAAAGATCTATAAAGTACCAACTTCCATAAATAACTCCCCACTTCCTGAAGGACAAAATTCAAAGTCCTTAGCCTGCCAGGTAAGGCACACCACATTCTGGTACCATCTTTGCTCAGCCATTGTACTCATGATAATTCTGATAGTGACATTAGTAAAGTAATAACTGTTAAGCCCTTACTATATGTTTGAAAAACCCTATGGAGTACAGTTCTACTCTGTACACTTGGGGTGACCATGAGGTGGAACTGACTCACCTGCAACTAACAACCTGTAAAACCCACCTAGCTCATTCCTTCTTCAGTGCTTTAACTCACAGTTTTGCTGACCATGAAGGTATTTGAATCATACCTGGTTCTGCTCAAGTTTCATATTTTTGCAGAAGCCTTTTCTACAGCTTCAATAACACAGACAACTTTCTCTTCTGATTTCTTCATTCATTGTATTTCTCTGTTACTGAACACTGACCTGATATTATTTCTCTCATTACATGACTACTCATGTCCTCTCTCTGTCTATCACCCACTGACAATAATAATTTATGTTTTTTGAGCACATGTCATTTTCCAAACACTATTTTATGAGTTTGGGACAATTTCAATGTGAAGAATTTAAAACTTAAGAGGTTAACAGTCTAGAGAACAGGACTAATGATCGCTAGGTTTGACCGAAAGGTATGAGTTTGAAAGGAAGGACAAGATCTTGCACACAAGAGAGTAGGAAACAGGTGAAGATTATTGTTGTTAGGTGTTGTGGAGTTGACACTGACTCACGGGACGCCACGCACAACTGAAAGAAACACCACCCTGTCCCGTGCCTTCCCCGTGTTCCGTTGTGGAGTGCATCCATGTGATCCATAGGGTTTTCATTGGCTCATTTTCAGAAGTAGATCATCAGACCTCTCTTTCTAGTGCTGAAACCTGTTTAGCATCCTGCTGTTGTTGTTAGGTACCCTCCAGTGGGTTCCGACTCATAGCGACCCTGTGTATAACAGAACGAAACACTGCGTGGTCCTGCACCATCCTCACAGTCATTGCTATGTTTTGAGTCAACTGTTGCAACCACTGTGTCACCCAATCTTGTTGAGGGTCTTCCTCTTTTCTGATGACCCTCTTCTTTACCAAGAATGATGTCCTTTTCCAGGGACTAGTCCCTCTTGACGATATGTCCAAAGTATATGAGATGAAGTTTCACCATCTTCATTTGTAAGGAGCATTCCGGCTCTATTTCATTTAAAACAGACATATTCATTCTTCTGGAAGTCCACAGTATATTGAATATTTTCAACCCACACCATAATTCAGAGGCACCAGTCTTTCTTGTTGTCCAGCTTTCACATGCACATGAGGTGACTGAAGAAATCATGGATTGGATCAGGCATACCTTATTCCTCAAACTGACATCTTTTTTCTTTTTCTCTTTTAACACTTTAAAAGGTCTTTTGCAGCAGATTTGCTTGATGCGTTATTTGATTTCTTGACTGCTGCTTCCATGGGCATTGATTGTGGATCCAGGTAAAATGAAATTCTTTACAGCTTTAATACTTTCTCCATTTCTAATGATGTTGCTGGTTGGTCCAGCTGTGAGGATTATTGTTTTCCTTGTTAAGGGTAACCCACAGTGAAGGCTGTGGTCTTTGATCTTCATCAGTAAGCGCGTCAAGTCCTCTTCATTCTCAGCAAGCAAGGTTGTGCCATCTGCATAACACACATTGTTAACAAGTCTTCCTCCAATCCTGATGCCCCATTCTTTGTGATATAGTCTGGCTTCTCAGATTACTGACTATTGTGTAAAGGATACAACCCTGACACACACTTTTCCTGATTTTAAACCATGCAGTGTCTCCTACTTCCGTTTGAATTATGCCATGTGGCCTATGTACAGGTTCTGAGTAACTACAATTGAAAATGTCCTGGAATTCTCCTTCTTTGCAACTTTATCCACAGTTTGTTATGATAGTCAAATGATCCACACGGAATCCAAACCAAACCCACTGCTGTCGAGTCAATTCAGACTCATAGCGACCCTACAGACAGAGTAGAACTGTCCCAAAGAGTTTCCAAGGAGCACCTGGTGGATTTGAACTGCCGACCTTCTAGTTAGCCGCTGTAACACTTAACCATAATGCCAGCAGGGTTTCCATACATAGACTCCTTAAATTCCTGACGAAAATAAGATTGTATTTTTTTTTAAGTACTTAAGAAGTTAGATTGTTTCTGGAAATATGAACGTGTGCCTCTGTTCCCTTCTGGTCTACCAAGGAGCCCAGCTCCCCACTGTTGGTGCTGAAGTCTAGCAACAGACTGAGCACCGCCCGCCTGCTCAAAGCTCCTCCCTGGGTAATTGACAGCCGGGGAAATCCCTTTGAGATCCGCCCCCACGCTTTCCCCGCTGGACTAAGAGCCACAACCTGGTGGGAGTAGCTGTAGGCTCGGCCAATGGAAAGAAGCAGAGCCAGCGCCTGTGTAAACAAACCCAGAGGTGCTGCGCTTTTGGACTGCTCCCCCACCCCTTGGGGGCCGGACGCATCCTTGGCCCAATATTATCCCGGACGGGTGTAGCATCTGGTCAGCCAATCAGAGTCGAGCCTTCCGCAAAAAAAAGACTCCTCAACGCCAGGAAAAGAACCAGGCTAGCGAAAAGACAGATGTTACAACCAATCAGAAGCTGGAACTTCTCAGGGACGGGGCGGGAACTACTTCACATTTAGACCAATAATCACCACACATGCCCGTCTCGGTGACTGAGCGGCATCATCTTCAGTCCAATAGATGAGTGGGGCGGTGCCTGGTAACCAATGGCTTGGGTTGGGGGCGGGGTGAACAGGCAGTGTGCAGTAAAGAGGTAACCTGGAGAGTGGTAGCGGCGCTTTTCCTGTGCTGTGCTTCACGTTTTGGTGCTGAAGGCCGAGACTGTTCTGGCGACGGTGACCTCCACTGCCACGGCTGAGACTCTCGAAGGAGTGGCAGAGTACGGTCTGGAGGAGGGGTTTCTGGCCAGCCCAGGTGGGCTCAGTCTCCTGGGCAAGGGACCTGTGGGGAGCGTCGCTGTCCTGACTCTAGGGGCGCCCTGCGCCTCTCTTCCCGCCGCGGCCGGGACTGTGAGGGGCGGCGCGCGCCTGCCGGAGCTCCTGTGGTGAGGGCGAGCCTGTGGGGTCCTACGTCGTGGCCATCGGAAGGAAGGGGCGCCCGCCGATCCCCGGGACTGTGCGGGGGGAGGTTCTAACTTAGTCCCTTGTTAACCCCTCACAAGCACGCAGCCCACCCCTCAGCTTCCCTGAGCCCCTCAGCCTTCTTTTAACGCTGGCACTGGATTTGCTAGTTTGTGAGCCCCCCTCGCCACCCCAGTGCCATACTGCTCACTTAATTGGCGGGCGCTGCGTACCCCCCGGCCCGAGACGGGGAGGGGAAGGGTTGCGCATTTCGCCCCTCCCCCATTCGGCGGGTCCCCCTCACGTTATCTGCGTTTTCCGTACACCCTCCGCTGTCCCCTTCCCTCCGGCCGTCTTGTGGATACCTGATTGAACGTGGGAGCCCTGGCCACTTGGCTTCTGCCTTATTTTACCCGAGTGAGCCGTTTACCCTTCCACCCCCTAAATTTCATCCTCTTCTCTCTTGGAAACTAACATTTTCCACTGGCCTCTTCCAGACAACTGGAAGTTAAATACGAGTGAGGCAGGTATGCACTGTGCAGGGAACTTGGCAAGGCTGGGAACTTGAATCTGTTTTGTTAGTGATAAAGTATTCTTGTCTTTCTGAAGATGCCAGTTGATCATTTCACCCTCTCTGGAATCTTTGTCCCAGCGTAGTTCTTTTGGTGCTAATTGCCGAAAATATAGATGAGAAGAGTTACTGGCCACAAGGAATTTAAAAAAAAAAAAAAAATTTAAGTAGATGAAATTGGATTGGATTGTAGACAGAGCAACTAGAGTGGTTGAGAATTTGCAGTACAGGCCGGTCCACCTTAGTGTGTCATAAAATGTAGGATGTATTTTAGCTGTATAGTACATTGTGATTTGCACACACCCAGCCTATGGATAGTACAGCATTGTGTTTAACAACAATAGTCTTTATTTTCGTAGAGAATTTGTATTCACCTTCATAGTCTCCTAGTTTGGTTTCCAGTTGTGTTGGTTCTAGCCATATGTTTCTAGGTAACAGTGCAAAATATGTTGAGTGCTGAATAAAATCTGCCGAGAATTTTATAGGGAGAAACTAACGTACCACTCTTAGTTTTGTTTGTAATTTTTAGAGGTTTGAAAATATTAATTTACATGTGGGACAACGAGTGTTTTATTTGGGGGAAAGAGGAAGTTAAGTATTGGGATAAGCCGGGTGGGCTTTTTCCCTTGGGGTGCTGTGAAAGAATGCATATGTGTCGCAGACCTTGTAAATTCTAACTGCTTAGTTTCGTGACTTTACATAAATTGAGATTGCTGTTTCTAGTTCTAAGTGGCAAAAAAGTGTAAGCAGTTTAGCATGTCGTTTTGTGTTGGCTAGGATTTTATAGCTTTGTGAAGAATTCTTACTGTTTTCCTTACCTTGTAACATGTATATCAATATGCTTCCTTATATTTTAATGTTAAGGTTATATTTTATAATGTATATTGTATATGTTTTTACATTTTATACAGTGGATATATACACACACAGGCAGTGTATTAAAAGAAATTTAATCTGAAGTGGCAGGCAGCATTGTCTAATGGATCATACATTTGAGCCTTGTAGGTAAATCACATTAAAAAGATCTTTAAGCTGTTTAAACATGTGCCTAGGTGTCTGGAACAGTAAAAAGACTTTATGACACAATTTTTAATAGTCATTAAGGAAAAGGTCTGGACAAATTACAAATCTGTGAGTTGATCACCAGTGGAGTTAATTTAATAAGGGCAACAATTGAAAACTAAAGGTAATTTTGTAGTCTTTTCAGGTGTATTTGTGCTTAGTTGTCATTTATTGACTCATTTGCAAATGTAGAGGACTATAGTTATGATAAGCCCTGGTGGCCCAGTGGCTAAGAGATCAGCTCCTAATCAAAAGGTTGTCAAATCTGTCAGCTGCTCTGCAGGAGAAAGATATGGCGGTCTGCTTCTGTAAAATTTACAGCCTAGAAACCCTTTGGGGCAGATCTCCTGTGTCCTGTAGGGTCTCTATGAGTTGGAATAAACTCGAGGGCAACAGGATTGTTTTGTTTCTTTACATAACTATGAATTCTTCATGGAGACCTTGCCCTTGAGGAGTTCACAGTTTTATGGAAAAGAGACCTGTAAACCAAGAAGTCAATGCAGAGGGAGAGAGAGAGGTTCTGTAGTAAAGGGTGAGTACAGGGCACCCAGGAACACTGTGGCCCTTGGTGATCTGGCCTCTCCTAAGCCTGGAGCCTCCTCTCCCACTTCTCTAAACTTCCTAAAATGCCATTTGCTGAACCTGTGTGAGCTTTTCACGTCTCTGGGCCTCTGTACTGTTTGTTCCCTTTTATGGAAACCTCTTTCCACCTCCTATGTGTCCAGAGAGCTCCTGTTCCTTCAGAATCTTTCTGAAGCCTGTCATTGGCCCCATCCAAGTCTTTGTTTTCTCTGCCTCAGTTATTTCATTACAAATGAAACTAGTTGCCGTTGAGTCGACTCCCAACTCATGGTGACCACGTATGTGTCAGAGTTGCTCCATAGTATTTTCTGTTGCTGATTTTCCAGCAGTAGATCTCCAGGCCTTGTTTATGAGATGACTCTGGATGGGCTTGAACCTCCAACTTTTTGGTTAGCAGCCAAGCATGTTAACCATTTGTGTCACCCAGATTCTTCCAGTTATGAAAAATTACTTTTGAATGACTCCTGGAGTCTATGCATGGTAACATTCCCCTAAACTTTTGTAAAATGTTTCTACAGCCTCTTAGATAGTTCATTCACTCTTAATTTATTCAGCAAATATCTATGAAGCAGTTACTGTATGCAAGGCTCTGTTTTAGACTGTGGGTTTTACATCTGACCAAGAAAGACAGACAATAGTCTGGAACTCTGGGGAGAGCCCCAGATTGGAATGTATTTAGTCCCCAGGCTAATGACAAAGTCACTTTATGCATTAACATTATGTAAATTTGCCCTCATTTTGAAACTCAGGAACCAACCCCTTCTTCACAATCACCTTCACTTTGCTGTACATGCAGCTTTTAAATCACTGAAGAAGCTCTGAACCTTTCCTTGGACTAAATCAAAAACCAAACCAGACCCATTGTCATCACATCAAGTCCAACTCGTAGTGACCCAGGACAAAGTAGAACTGCCCCATAGAGTTGCTAAAGTGTGCCTGGTGGATTTGAACTGCTGTTCTTTTGGTTGGCAGCAGTAGCAGCACTACATAGCCAGGGTTTCCTCTTGCACTAAACCAAAACCTACTGCTTTTGAGTTGATTCTGGCTCATAGTGACCGTATAGGACAGAGTAGAACTGTCCTGTAGAGTTTCCAAGGAGTGCCTGGTAGATTTGAACTGTCAATCTTTTGGTTAGCAGCTGTTGCACTTAACCATTACACCACCAGGATTTCTACTTGCACTAAAACAAAACAAAAAAAAGATTGCCTTTGAGTCAATTCTGACTCATAACGACCCTGTAGACAGAGTGGAACTGCCCCATAGAGTTTCCAGGTAGCGCCTGGTGGATTTGAACTGCCAGCCCTGTCAATTAGCAGCTGTAGCACTTAACCACTATGCCACCAGGACTTTCACTTGCACTAAAGTAAGGCTTAATAAGAACCATATGCACTTACTTGAACATATCTTCAAATTCAACTTAAAGGCAGACTCAGGAGCTCATCTTATTTGTAACCTGGGGACTGCCTGTATTTCTAGAGAGAGTATCTTCTCGGATTGGTTTGTCACCCTGTGGAGTGAAGGGCCACCATTGTGCAGAATCTTGAGCCAAGTCATGTCCTAGATGATTGATCTCCCCTGAAGTTCATCCTCAACTGGGGCACTTAGCCCGGGTTCAGTCACTTGTGGCCACAACCGTAGGTTGGTTTCATGCATTACCTGTGATATAAAACCAAACCAAATCAAACCCACTGCCATCGAGTCAATTCTGACTTGTAGCAAGCATATGGGGCAGAATAGAACTGCTCCATAGAGTTTCCAAGGAGTGCCTGACAGATTGGAACTGCTGACCTTTTGGTTAGCAGCCATAGCACCTATCCATTATGCCACCAGGGTTTCCATCTGTGGTATAGACTGTAGTATATGTAAAACGAATCTCTTCGAGATCGTTTCTTCAGAAGACAGCTGAGGGTAAAACGGTCGTTAGAGTTTCATAGACTCTGTTCAGATACCTAACATTGTTATACGTAATGTTTAATGAAGCACCTGACAAAGTAACTGACACATGTCCAATATTTAATTAATCTTCCCTTTGGTGTTGAATTGGTATTATTATGTGTGATAGTTCTCGTGTGTGTCCTTGGAAACCCTGGCGGCGTAGTAGTTAAGTGCTACAGCTGTTAACTGGAAGGTCGGCAGTTCAGATTTGCCAGGAACTCCTTGGAAACTCTATGAGGCAGTTCTACTCTGTCCTGTAGGGCCTCTAGAGTTGGAATCAACTCAATGGCACTGGGTTTGGTTGTTTTTGTTTTTTATGTGTGTCCTTGCTAGACCATCAGCAGGGTCCACGTCTTTGTCTTTCTGTGCTGGGCACGGAGTACAGTGTTTGATACATAGTAATAGATGCACAGACACCCTTCCCAAAAGGGTGAAAAGATGCAAAGGTGTCCTAAAGAAGGCATTGTTTGAGTTGATTCTTAAAGGATAAATAGTAATGTTCCCAGGTAAGTAAAATTTTGAGACTGTCTTCCAAGCACAGATCAGTAGGTGCAAAGGCACAAAAATATAAAAATAAAATGACTGAACATTCCAAGTAGGTTTTTTAAAAAAAGGCAAAAACAAACTAAAATTTCCTAAGGAAAATTCTGTGAATGAGCCGGGCCAGAGGGCATGTCAGAACTGAGGTAATCAGGAGAGCAGCTCTGCAGTGGTACAGTACAGTTTTAGGAAGTGGTACAGTTTTAGGAAGAGAGCATAACACTCTCTGATTGTTGGTAAGATATCAAATAAGAGTTTAGAAATTCAGGTATTGAATTCTGGAAACTATTGTGACATAGCCCAAGCACGTGCTTCTTTACCATATATGAAGCTCATACGTGTCCCACACTGTTCAAAGTGCTGAAAATGCAATCAAACTTATTCTTAAGGACTCCCGGCCTAGCAAAGGAGACAGAAAGATGAACAATGACTTACAGTGTGATAAGTGAGGAGGTAGAGACATAATAAAATGCTGTATAAACCAGGAGAACAGAGTAATTAGTAATATTTGGAGAGCTGGGGGAAGATTTTCTTGGATTAAGTGGTATTTGAACTAGATTCTTGTGGGTAAAAAGTTCACTAGACTGAAAGTAGGGACTTGTTAAAGAGTTAATATTTTTTTTAGTAGGAAAGACTTCAGAATTACTCATATTTTGCTATGTCTGTTATGGGTCCTTAACAAATAATTACATTTATTCAAGCAGTTTCCCAGATCAGAAGACATAAATAGTTGTGCCATACCAAAAAACACCAAATCCACCACTGTCGAGTCTATTCGGACTCCTAGTGACGCTATAGACAGAGTAGAACTCTAGTAATTTCCAAGGAGCATCTGGCAGATTTGAACTGCTAACCAAAAGGATGGCACTATACCACTAGGGTTTCCAGTTATGCCATAAAAACCACTGCCATTGAGTCAGGTCTGACTCATAGTGACCCTAGAGGTCAGAGTAGAACTGCCCCATATAGTTTCCAAGGAGCGCCTGGCAGATTTGAACTGCTGGCTTTTTGGTTAGCAGATGTAGCACTTAACCTGCTAAGCCACCAGGGTTTCCCAAACGTCTTTCGAACAGAATCATATGAGACATGTTTGGAGAATGATTAATGAAGGTACATTTTCACCAGACCAAGATTTATCTGTAGTCTCCATGTACAAGTTCTGTACAATTTTATAGGAAAATGAGAGGAATATTTGGAGGGAAAGTACATTTTAGCCAAGTGAGTATCATCTTGGTCAACATCTCAAACTTAAAAAAATCTGTCATATCTGTCTCCCATGAAGAGTGTGGCTTATTTATATTTTGAAGTTGCAAAGGCGATTGCAGATACCCTGAGGTGTTGCAGAACCAGAGTGGAAGTTAGTGCTGGTGGCAAAGGCACATGATATCTTGAAAGTGCCTTTTTTGAAATGCATTTATTTTAGGCCAAACTAGATATAAAATCGACATCTTGTCTGACTCTTGAGTTTTGGGGGTTGTTTGCCAGTGCCTTTCAATAAGATGCAATTATGTGAGCATTAGGGACGGAGCCTTCATACTGCAATTGTATTTAAGAAAACTGTTGAAATCTGACTATGCGATTCATTCCTGAGGTAGTGTTACAAGTTAGGGAACCAATTTGATAGCACACTAAATTTGAGATCGGAAGAGATAGGTTTGAAATTTGTCTCTGCCAGCTTTCTGTTTGTATGGTCTTGAGCACAGCTGCCTAACCAATCTGTTGCCTCCTTTTCCATTTTCCTAAGATGAGAATACATAGGGTTATTGTAAGAATTAAATGATGTGCATAAAAATACCTTGTGAACTATACAGATATAATACAGACCAAAGGCGTGTCCAACTTAATTGGAGTCAACGATACAGTTTTAGTTTTCAGTTTTATATTATAGTACATGAAGTTTACTACTGTAAAATTAGTAAACACTGATACCCTGCTGACCTAGTGGGTTAAGCGATACAGCTGCTAACCAAAAGGTCGGCAGTCAGATCCACCAGGTGCTCCTTGGAAACTCTATGGGGCAATTCTGCTCTGACTGTAGAGTCTCTGTGAGTTGGAATCGACTTGACCACAGTGGGTTTGGTTTGGTTTTTGGATATGCATTTAAAAAAAACAAACTGTAAAGCACTCTGTAGATCCACCATACTGAGAAAACAGTTGACATTTTGATGAATATATTTAATACATTCTCTGCAAATTCACATGTGCATACCTAAATACGCACTTTTAATGCAAAAATAGATGTATCTGGGGTGTTCTGTTTAGTCACTTTGTTTTTATGAGTAAGATCCCCCAGGAGTAACATTTTAAACCTTAATCTATATGTAATTTATGGTGGTTTTATATGATGATTAAGGATCCCATTTATTTTTCTCTCCCTCTCCCCTTTTTGGGGGTGGCTAATTGTCCCAACACTCTGTTAAATGATCTGTTGTTTCTTCACTATTTGAAATGTAACTTTTAACATAAATTAGATCCCTATTACTGTGTGATATAATTCCCATTCATTCCTCTCCCTAAACCCTAGTAACCACTAAAATCTTTTATCTCTATTCATTTGCCTATTCTAGGTATAAGTGGGATCATGTAGTATATCTTTTTGCAGCTGACTTATTTTACTCAACATAATGTTTTCGAGGTTCACTTGTGTCGTAGCATGTATTAGAATTTCATTTTTCTTTATTGCTGAGTAATATTCCATTGTATGGTATACCACATTTTGCTTATTTATCTTTTGACAGACACGTAAGTTGTTTCTACCTTTTGTCTATTATGAAGAGTGCTGCAATGTATATACGTTAAGAGTAGAATTGCTTAGTCACATGGTGATTCTATGTTAACTTTTTGAGGAAACACCAAACTTTTCCATGGCAGCTGTACCATTTTACATTTCTAAGGGTTTCAGTTTTTCCAGATCTTCACCAACACTTGTTAGTGTCTATTTTTTTTAAATTGTGATTGAGTGAAAGTGTACAATCCAGTGTAAATTCACATGCCTGCCTGTGTGCAGCTCCTACTGCTCTCCTTGCCTGGTGACAGCACAGTCCTCCTTTCTGTTCTGTACGTGTCATATCCTCTTAACTATTTCCTGTCCCCTCCTCTCCACTCCCGTCTAGTAAGAGGCCAGTAGGATGACATTCTAGGGATGCATAGAACCATGAAGTGCACACACAATATGGTTGCTCTGTGTCACAGAGTCAAAGCCATTCCTGTCTAAGGAGTTGACCTCAGTAATGATTTACGAACAGGGGCATCATCAGGTCTTGGGCCATGCCCCCAGGGGAACCTCCAGGCCTTCGGACAGACCGCCAATTGAAGTCTTTTAGTGGAGTTCTCAGGGTGCACCCCTTTATTCTCATATGGCCACTGGGACTCAACTTTGTGAGCCCCATCATGGCTGTCACTGGAGGTGGCAGGGCACCATCTGGTTATTCTGGTCACATGTTGATGTAGTGACCCATTCATGTGGGTCTTTCTGTCTTCTGGGTTTTCTTTCCCCCATGTTGTATTTTTCCTTGGTAATCATCTGTTCCTGCTGAGTTGGGACCATTTGGTGTACCTCAGATGGCAGCCTGCTAGCTTTTAAGACCCCAGATGCCACTCACCAATATGCGGTGGAGAAGTAGTGTCCATCTTTTTGACAGTAGCCATCCTAATGGATGTGAAGTGCCATCTCATTATTTCATAAGAATTTTAGATGTTTTTGTAGGGTTATCAGTTGGATCTGTTTTCCTTGTATCTTTTCTAGACTGGTTGTTACTGGTTTATGCAAAAGCTGTTGACTTTTTAAATGTTTATTTAGCTAGTCTTGATATTAAGATGTCTGACTTTCTAATAATTTTCAGTTGATTCTTAGTCTTTCTGCAAAACCAGAATCATAAGATAATCTTGCGTTTTCCAATATTTCTACTTCTGATCTTGCTTTCTTGACTGATTGCTCTGGATGGTTGCACTCAGCAAAGTAAAATGGTGGTCATGGTGGTGCACAGTCCAAATTTTTTCCTGTTTTTATTTGGAATGCACTGAAGATTTGGGGCAGGGAGATGCTTAGATGAGTAAACTGATTACATTAAAGAAGCTTGATTTTATTCCTTTGCACAATGAATTTTATTAGAATTGGCTATTGAATTTTACTAAAATGTATTTCTAGCAGCTCTTGAGATAACCGTGTACTTTATTCTCCTTTCCCTGTTAATATGTTAAAATGTGTTTTTCTATGTCTTAATTTTATAGGGTCCTTGCATTTCTGGGCTGAACCTTACTTGGTCAAAGTGTTTTTGTTTTGTTTTATTTATTTATTTTTTTAATTTAACATAACTGAGTGAAAATGTACATTCACATGAAAATTTACATGCTCCCCTATATGCAGCTTCCACTGCTCTCCCTGTCCGGTGACTGCACACTATTCCTCTCTGCTCCATACATGTCTCATCCTCCCAACAGTCTCCTTTCCCCGCCTCTCCGTCCACTCCCCTTCCTCCAGCCAGAGGTCAGCAAGATGATATCCTATAGATGTATAGAACCAGAAAGTGCTTCCAACATATGGTTACTCTGCATTGCCAAGTCCATTCCATTCCTGTCCAAAGAGTGGACCTTTGTTATAATTTATGGGAACGGGCAGCATCAGGGCCGGGGGCCATGCTCTCAGAGGAGCCCCAAAACTGCTGGACCATCAGTTGAGGTCTTTTAGTGGAGATCTCATGATGTACCTCTTTTTATTCTTGTGTTGCCGGTGAGGCTCCTCTCTGTGAGCTCCGTCATGGCTATCACTGGTGGTGGCCGGGCACCATCCGGTTCTTCCGGTCCCAGGTCGATGTAGACACCCACTCTTGTGGGTCTCTCTGTCTTCTTGGTTGTCTTTACCGCATGCCATTTTGGCCCTCGGTGAGCATCCGTTTCTGCTGAGTTGGGACCATTTGCTGTGTCCTCGGATGGCAGCTTGGCAGCTTTTAAGACCCCAGACGCCACTCACCAATGTGGGGTGCAGAGAGCTCTCTTAGCAAAACGCTAGTTGTGCCAATTGGCCTGGAATTCGCCTAAGAGCACGGTCCCCCGCCCCCCGCCCCAGCTACTCTATCCTTGCAGTATTGAGTTAAGATGGAAGGAGTACTCAAGTTATGCTGAAGTCCACTTGATGTTGTTCTTGTTCCTAATGTGTGCTGTCACCGCTTTCTCCCAACTAGATTTCTAGTAATTACCTAAACTAAACCCTCCCCCCCTTGCCCTCCCTCCCTCCCTCCCCTCCCTTGCAGCTGTCAAAGAGTCTTTTCTTCTATACACAAGTCTGTTTTTGAGATCTTATCGTAGAGGTCTCATACAGTATTTGTCCTTTTGTCGCTGACTACACTCACTCAACATAATGTCTTCCAGTTGAAACCAGGTTAGGAGATGTTTCCTGGAATCATCGTTATTCTTTATCATTGCGTAGTGCTCCATTGAGTATATGTACCACAGTTTACCTATCCATTCTTCTATTGTTGGGCATCTGGGTTGATTCCACCTTTTTGCTATTGTGGACTGTGCCGCGATAAACATTCTGGTGCATGTGTCCGTTGGTGTGAAAGGCCTTGAATCTGTAGGATATATTCCAAGTAGTGGAATTACTGGGTCAAATGGTATATCGATATCCATTTTTTTAAGGAAGTGCCAGATTGCCTTCCAAAGAGGCTGGACCATTTTGCAACCCCACCAACAGTGTAGGAGGGTTCCACTTTCTCCACAGCCTCTCCAGCATTTGTTGTTGTTTTGTTTTATTTTTAAATAAATTGCTTGATTTTATTAGCTCATTTTATTTGAAATTCTGTGTTTATATCATGGACTTTTGTGATTTTATTTTTTGCTATTTTTGTTCAGTTTGATGTATTGAGCTACCTGTATGCAGATCATTAGAATGCTCTCTTCATTTTCCTGTGCTCTCAAACAGTTGCATAAGAATTATCTTCTTTTTAAAATAGGAGCGTTGTGGTCTGTCAGTGTGTGCTGCTCTCCCTTTAAAATGTAGTGATCTCAGGGAAAATGAAATTTTAATGTGGTGATTTAGTATAAACAGGAGCAGAACAGAGTATAATGATCTAGTGAGACCTTACTTTTGTCTCGTAGTGGTGGTGTCTCTGTCTTTTTACTATGCTCTTCATCTAAGGATTTGTGGGAACTTTGTTCTAATATTAAACAGATGTAGCTGTTTAGTTCTGCAGCCTTGCAGATATACAGAATGTGCCTGCTAGGGCTTTGCTTTGTCCCCACTGAAAGCAGAGAAGTAATGCAGTAATATTGTCTGGCTAGAAGCCTTTGAAGAGTAGGATGTTCTGGCTTAATTCTGTTAACTTGACAGTATAAAAAGGGAAGGAAAAAAAACTTAACTCTTTGTTGAATACAATTCTAAAAACATAGCAAGTGATTCTGCTTTTCTTCTCTAGTAATCATGGGATATTCAGACCTGGTTGGTGTTTTGTTGGAGCCCTGGTGGTACAGTGGTTAAGCATTTGGCTGCTCACCCAGCTGCTCCTTGGAAGCTCTACAGGGCAGTTCTACTCTGTTCCATAAGGTCACTAAGAGTCAGAGTCCACTTAATGGGTTTGGTTTGGTTTTGGTGTTTTATTATTATTGAGCTGTTACAATGTCTTAAAAATCACCAATATGAGTCGGATCCGACTCGACGGCACTTGGCTTTTTTGGCTTTCCAGAATTTTAGATATAAGACGATGAGAAAGATGTTGTGGCAGATCAGGCTGGATTGGGACTGATGCCTGTAAGTTTAGCATTCAGGCTGAATCTCTGGCTGTGGTTTGCTTTCTTGTTATTTAACTTGTAAAATAAAACACATTGAATCGAGGGAAGATGTTAGGACGAGATTGCATCTTTTGGTTGGATGTCTTTATCTCAAATCATGATGGAATGTACAGCCCCCTGGCTTTGGACCTGCTAAAGGAAACTCATTTTTCTGTTTGCCTTATAGGAGTGCTTCTCAAATGCGAGATAACATCAGAATCACCTGAAGGACTTGTTATAACACAGATTGCTGGGCTCCACCCCAAAGTTTCTTATTCTGTAGGTTTGGGGTGGGACCTGAGACTTTGCATTTCTGACAAATTATCAAGTGATACTGAAGATACTCCTGCTTCTGGGACTACATTTTGAGAACCAGTGCTGTACAGTCATGATAGATTCTAGAATAAAGCAGAGTTTGGTCAGGGAATATAAGAAGCATATGGGTGAGGGACCAAATCATGAAAGATTCAACCCTCTGCTGCCAGTGTAGTGTTGAGTTCATATAATGAGCAATACACAGTGATGGAACACAACTCTTGTTTCATTATTGAAATCATATCAAGGAGGGAATTTCCTACAGAGTGTAATTTTAGAATATGTATCAAGTGAGAGCAAGTCTTTTTCCCTTGTAGGGCTTAGAGGCCAGAGGATTTGCCTCAAATGGGATTTAATGATTAAGCCTGGGAGAATAGGGCTTGTTTGTGTCTCCCTTTTGTCTCCATCATTACTTAGCATTTAGCCTGCTTTAGAAGGGCTCAGTAAATTTTTTTTTTAACTTGTAAAGGCTTTTAGTATTAAGTTGAAAGTTTTCTGTGTTTTAAAAGATATTAGCCATGTTTATTCTTAAGGTTTTTAAAGTCAATTAAGGGAATAAAGGAAGCTTTTTCCAAAGAGGAGAAATCACTGGAATTTTTCATTTTACTGGAGTGTAGGAAAATATAGTCTGCTTCATAAAACATCAGGTGTACTGTGGATTATCTTTTTTTTCTTGTGACTGGTCATTCTGTTGTTTGAGTCAATGCTAATAGTTCTCGTAATTCTACTGAAGGTGAAAAATAGGTGTCAAAATCATAGATGTGGCATAGAAGCTGGATAATGGAGACAGTTGTGAAGGCAAATGCACACTCATGTATTTTAAAGGACGTCATGCTTGGTAGAGGGTCAGTGAAAAAGAGAAAGACTCTCAAGGAGATGGATTGATACAGTGGCTGCAACAGTAGCCTCAAGCATGACATCATGTTGTAAGGAGGTTGCCCGACCTAGTAGTGTTTCATTCTGAGTCAGAACAGACTCAATGGCACCTAACGACAACAGCAATTATGATTTAAAGATAAAAATGTCTGTATTCTCAGATACCTATGCTGAATTTAGGTATCACATATAGATGACTCTGGATTGAAGAAAAAGGAAACTCAGAAGCCACACCTTTTCTTAGAGGAGTTTTGCTTCAACAAGTTTTTCTTGTCTGTTGACTTTCTAATTTCCTTTGTTCCACAACTAATAGCCTTGGTGTTATAGTTGGCTAGCTGGTCCAGCACAAACTGTTGGAGGAATAACTGGTATTGCAAAGTGTAGACTGGGCAGATTCTCAGTTTGGAAGCATTCCTGTTATCTTCCTCGCCACTCCTGCTCACTCAGGGAAGAACTTTGGTAGAGACAAGGACAGTAGAACTAGGTCCTACAGACTGGACTTGTTATCACCCGACCTGGCTGCATGTCAAAAACAATACAGGACCCCTTTCAAAAAATATGTATAATTTAGGGTCTCTACCCTCAAGCCTTCTGAATCATAATCTGTTAGAATAGAGTTGGGGAGGGTCTGTATTTTTCACAACTTCTTCAAGTAATTTTATGCAGCCAAGTGGGCTGTATGCCTCAAACCAGACCCATTTAATGCCGGTCCTTGGTGAATTTTCACCAGCCTGTGATGAAATAAGAACAGTAAGGACCACATAATATTTTTCATGAAGTTACAGGTATTCACTTTAAAGCATTGACTTTTGCATTACGATTAGGACCTTCCTGCTTTTTTTTTGTTTTGGCACTAAAATATTCTTTTGTAAAATAGTATTGACAAGGATTTTTTTCCTATTGTGATTGAGTGAAAGTGTACAGTCTGGTTTAAATTTGCATGCCTGCCTATGTGCAGCTCCTACTGCTCTCCTTGCCTGGAGGATAGCACACTCCTCCTTTCTGTTCTATACAAGTCATATCTTCTTAATCCCCTGTCTCCTCCCCACTGTCTCCACTCCGCTCCAGTAAGAGGCCAGTAGGATACATGATATGGTCACAGTGTTGCCGAGTCCAGTCCATTCGTGTCTGAGGAGTTGACCTCAGTAATGATTTATAAACAGGGTCAGCATCAGGGCTAGGGGCCATGCTCCCAGGGAAATCCCCAGGCCTTTGGACCATCAACTGCAGTGTTTTAGTGGCATTCTCAGGGTGACAGAGATGTTTTTAGTGACCTTCTCACCCATTGCTGTGGAGTCAATTCTGACTCACAGCAACTCTATAGGACAGGAGAGAACTGTCCCACAGGGTTTTCAAGGTTGTAATCTTTACAGAAACAGACTAGCAGATCTTTCTCCTGAAGAGCAGCCGGTCATTTGAACTGCCAACTTTTTGGTTAGCAGCCTAACTTAACCATGGTGCCACAAGGCCTCCTTGGCTGACCCTACTTGGTTAAAAGGGAAAAAAAATGCAATCCTCTGTTGTCTTCAGAGTATTTTAGAAAATTTACTGGTCTGTGAAATTCCAAAGAATGACTACCTCTGATCTAACTATTCTTGGAAATTCTTTTAAAAATACCATGAAATACAGGTACATAATTCTTATCTATAACTCTTGGGCCAGACAAGTTTCAGAATCCAAGACTTTTCAGATTTTGTAAGATACTTTTCTGTGTGTTATGTAATGCCCCCAGTGGATCTGGAGCAGTACCCTTAGGTATATATATTAATATTTCTGAGCAAAATAGGAGCATTCACACTAAGTAGGGTAAATAAAGACTCTATCCTAAAACAGCTACCCTGAGAAAATCTTTAAACCTTACACTAAAAATACCCTTGAAATGTTAAATCTTCTTAAAACCAAATAGTAGTTTAGCTTAGCCAGTAAAAAATGTTTGTGCTGAGCAATATGTTCTTTTAAGACATGTCTATATAGGATCAAATTGACAGCAACTCAGAAAGATTTAGACAGGAAACTTAGGCGGCAGCAAGTTATGTTAATGGGGGAGGAACAACTCAGAAAAGGATAATGAGAATGATGGCACAGCTCAGAGAATGTCATCAGTGTCACTGAATTATACATGTAGAAACTGTTGAACTGACCTGTGTTCTACTACATATATTCTCAACAAAAATAAAAATATTTTTTAAAGTTTCAGAATCTGAAAAAGCTCTGATAATGCTGTACATATCAATCACTGGCGAATGAGAGTCCACCACCTGTTTTTCTCAATATTCTAAAAATTGGAGTATACACACACAAAGAATAAAATAAACACTCTGTGGCTTCAGTGAAAAAGAAAGATTGAAGGAGAGTTGATGCATTTTGATTGTGGTGTTGGCAAGAAATATTGAATACACCATGGACTGCCAGAAAAACAAACAAATCCGTCTTAGAGGAAGTACAAATACAATGTTCCTTAGAATTGAAGATGGTGCAACTTTGTCTCGCTTGTTTTAGACATGTTATCAGGAGGGACCAAATGCTCTGGAAAGACGTCGTGCATGGCTAAGTAGAGGGTCAGCCAAAAAAGGTCTTCAATAAGATGGATTGACACAGTGGCTGCAACAATGGGTTCAAATGTGGCAATGATTGCAAGAATGGCGCAGGACTGGGCCACAATTTGTTCTGTTATACACAGGTCCATTATGTGTTGGAATCCGCTTGCTGGCACCTGACAACAACATAGCTTCACATCAGTTTAGGTCCTGTTTTATTGTTAACTGAGTTTTGATACCAAATATATGCAAATAATTCATTTTTAGAACTTTCTTTGTCTTGGGAATTGTGGATAAGGGATTGGCAAACTGTTTCTGGGTCTGCTTTTCCTAAAAGTGCAAGCAAGCTTCAAAGTAAATGGAGCTTTGTATGTTTATGGTAGGGAATATATTTTGATTTAAAACCACTAGCATGTGATGGGACCATGTTCATAGTATCTTTCTGAAGATCTCATTCCTTTTGTTCAATACCATTTTTCTCAGCCTGGCTTCCCTGCTCCCACTGGCAATACTTCATAAAAATCAGAGTTTTGTAGTCTTTAGGGAACTAAAGTGGGAACTGTGAGAGTAGAGGATAGTCATTAGGAGTTGTGAAGCTGTGGCATCAGAAAAACCTATGCTTAAGTTCCAGTTCTGGCATTTGCTAGATTGTATGTACCAAGGTGTTAGTCTCTGAATGGTGATCCATTCAACTGAAAAACCAGGCTAATAATAGTACCTACCTCATAAGATCATTATGAAGGTTAAAACAGAGCATGTTAGTGAAGTACTTATGTGTTCTTGTTATTTGTCATCGAGTTGATTTCAAACTATGGTGACTCCATATGGTACAGAGTAGAGCTGATGTGTAGGGTTTTCAAGGCTGAGACCTTTGGGAAGCAGGTTGCCAGTCCTGTCTTCTGAGGCACCTCCTGGTGGGTTTGAACTGCCAGTGTTCTGGCCAGTAGTTGAGTGCTTAACCATTTGCACTACCCAGGGACACCTTGAAGTACTTAGAGGAGCTGTTACCATATTCTAGTCTCTTCTTCGTAACTGGGTAAATTATGTGTTTCCTGTGTGTGACTTGATTGTCTGATGGGCCCTCTGTTTCCCTGACAGGCCTAAATAAACATGCCTCAAACACTTTCCCAGTTCTTGACTTACTTCGTTTCTACCCTAGCAACTTAGATATAAAATTCTGCCTTTTCAGTGATTTCCACACACTTCCCCCTAAAACAAACAAACAAAAAAAACATAGGCTTCCAATCTTTCTGTGATTACAGTAGTTTTGCTGGAAATTAAAGATCTTGTCCACATTATGCAGTGCAGTGCCTTTCACTGTCTAAAATGTTCCATTCTTGACTTCTATTTTCTTCTTTATTCTCTTTCACCATTATGTCCCTTGTTAGCCAGAGAAACGTCCTCCTTTCTTTCTCCCTTGCACAGTTGTGCCTTTACCTTGATTCTGCAAGGACTTCTACCCCAAATTTATTTTCAAGGAACTTTTCCTGCAAAGACTTGCAGAGATTACAGTTTTTTCTCCCTCATTTCATTTGTAGTTAGCTTGCTTGGTTCCTGTCTCCCCAGTTTGTTATGGCAGTCATTCTTTTTTTTTCAAGAATGTATTAAATAAAAAGAGCATGTGGCCTCTTTTGGTAATTTTTGTTGGAATTCATGGTATGGATTTCTTCCAGTTTAAATAATTCCACTGTGGCAAACTTTTCTTTCTTTCGGAATGTAGTCTCTTTTTTTAACCTATGCTTTATATGAAAGCTTACAGTTTATTTATTCTCATATAAAAAGTTATACATGTTGTTTTGTGACATTAGTTGCATCCCCACAATGTGATAGTGCACTCCCCCTTTCTACTCGGGGTTTCCTGTGACCTTTCAGCCAGTTTCTGTCCCTTCCTGCCTTCTCATTCTGCCTTGGAACAGGAGCTGCCCATTTGATCTCATGTATCTCATTGAACTGAGAAGCACACTGCTCGTCTGTATTATTTTTTGTTTTGTGTCCTGCCTATTCTTTGTCTCAAGAGTGGACTTTGATAATGGTTTCAGTTCTGGGTTAACAGAGTGTCCAAGGGCCATAGTTTCAGGAGTTCTTTCAGTTTCATCAGACCATTAAGTCTGGTCTTTTTATGTGAACTTGAGTTCTGCTCCATACTTTGCTATTATGTTCTCTGTCAGGGTGGTCATTGTGGTATCTGGGCACCATGTAGTTCTTCTGGTCTCGGGCTGGTGGAATCTCTGGTTTTTGTGGCCCTTTAGTCTCTTGGGCTAATATTTTCCTTGTGTCTTCAGTGGTATTCATTCTCCTTTGCTCCAAGTGGATGGGACTAACTGATGCATGTTAGATGGCCTCTCACAAGCTTTTAAGACTCCAGACACATGGCAAGCTTTTATGGCTAGCTTACTGTGAGGATAATTTTATCTCTCTCTTGTCCTATTAAAGGATAAAACAATGAAAATGTATTTTAAAAATCTCCAAAAGTGATTTTTTTCCTCCTTGAACATATTTAGCCTGGAAAAAGAACAGAATCCTGAGTAGAATCCCAGAGTTGTCTAAACAGTGTGGATAGCTGCTCCCAAAAGGTTGGATGTTCAAGTCCACCAGAGAAGAAAAACCTGGCAGTCTACCCCTGGGAAATCAGCCGTGGAAAACGTGCTGGGATGCAGTTCTGCTCTGACACACGGGAGTTGTCATGAGTCAAAGCCAAGCCAGCTCGACTCAGTGGCAATTCAGTTGCAAGTGTCTGGCTGTGGGAAATAACTTTCATACACTGGTCCCTCAGTGAACAGTGCTATCCACACATCCTAGACTGTAAGAGCATGGGCTTTCAGCCTAGGGGATGAGATTTAAGTACAGCACTGCAGAAATGGCAGTTGTCAACAAATTATCGAGGGCCTAGTGGTGCCCAGTTCAGATCTTCCAGGTGCTCCTTGGAAACTCTGTGGGACAGGTCTACTCTTACCTTTAGGTCAGAGTATATATATATATATATAAACTGTATATATAAGACTATATCTATAACTATATATATAACTTCCAAAGTTATGTATAAATTATTCTGAAAACAAATAATGAAGAATACTTGTTGGAGTATATGTGTGATTAAATATGAGACAGAGGCAGAGTGGGAGAAACTTAAGGCAAAAATTATATTCAGACTTTTGCAGTAGCATTTCTGATGTGATCATGCACTTAAGTCAAACTTTCATCAATCTAAGACATTTAGAGGCTTTTCATTTGTTGGGGACAAATGTTATACATACTTCCCATATAATAGTTCGCCCATAGGAATGTTTTTGATTATTGTTACCTGTGAGAGATTTCAGTTCACAATATTTTCGCTGTTAATAGTATATAATATCTTTTAAGAGCTAGATAGACTGATCACTTGAGGTTATCCTGGGAGGACAATTAAGTGCCTTAATTCTGAGGGGAATGGAACTTGGGAGCTGGGTGCAGAGAGTTTGCTACACTGTTGGCATGTCTGGTTATTCTACCTTTGACAGTACCTTTAAATGCTTTATGGAGTGCTGTTTTATATCTGTTTTGTACATTTCCAGTAGAGTAATGGCTTCATCACACCACTCTCTTGGTCAGTGTTTCCAAAAGTTTGTGGGTTGGTAGAAGTTAGGTAAAAAATGTATGACTAAATGAGTAAAGGAAATGGTTTATAAAATAAAGTTCAGTGGGACTTCTCAAAGCACTGAAATCACCTAACCGTGGAATTTTTTTTGAAGAGCATTTCATAAGACTAATGTTTTATAGAACCAGTCTGGGAACTGCTGAAGTAGAAATTAGTGTAATTAGGATTTGAATCTATTCCAGCTACAGTTTGCCACTGTATGGGAGGAATTGTTCTTATTCTGTGCTACATATCAGAATGACTTGTAGCACTTAACAAGCACAATTAAAATGTTGGGCCTTGGCTTAGGCCTACCAAATGAGAACTGAGAAGTGTAATTGTGGAAAAGCTTCCAGGTGATTGTGATGCACTCCAGGGGTTGAAAACCAGTGAAGGAGAATATGTCTTCTCACTACTTACTAAATGCATTCTTAATCCTACTTGAGTATGCTTCTGTTTTGTTTTCTTGGCTCTGTTCCAGAGGCCAGATTATTGCAGTCCTTAAATTCAGTCTTGTCATTCTTCTCAGAGAGTCTGTATTCAGATTTTCAGATTCCATTTCATTAGTGGGACAGATTTGTAGGTCAGAATAGGAACATCTAAAATAATAGTAGAAAAGAGATTGTATTTATATTGTGTTCCTGATCTGGCAACCTTGAGTTTAATTTAGAACATGCTCCAGTTTGTAACTCATTTTTATTTTTAGTGTATTTTACTATTAGGAATCACACAGATAATTTTCTTCCTTTTCTAAAACAAATTTTTTTTTTGTCAGCTAGAGTTTTTGAAAGCTTATCAACTTCTAACCAAAAAACCCAAAGCAAACCAAGTGCTGTCAAGTCGATTGCAACTCATAGTGACCTTATAGACAGAGTAGAACTGCCCCGTAGAGTTTCTGAGGAGCGCCTGGTGGATTTGAACTGCTGACCTTCTGGTTAGCAGCTGTAACACTTAACCACTATGCCACCAGGGTTTCCTATCTACTTCTGGTTGCAGAGAAATGTACTTTTTGTGTGGGCTTAACAAGCCACTGGCATTTGCAACACATTTGTTGTATAAAATAGAAGGTAAGCAATGGAGTATTTGTGTATTAAGGTCTGCATAGAAAAGCTTAGCAAAGTGATTACTTCCTTATTTTCTGTTAAATTCAGTGAACTTCTTGAGCAAATGAATTTACAGAAGAAATACAGGGAGTAAGATCATCCTAATTAGAGATTGACATGGATTCCTGTTTTTTTTAAATCTCTGTATATATATCACTGGGTAGCACAAACTGTTAAGTGTTCACCTACTAGCTGAAAGGAAACCTTGGTGGTGTGGTTAAGTGCTACAGCTGCAGACCAAAAGGTCAGCAGTTTGAATCCATTGAGTGCTCCTTAGAAACTTTGTAGGGCAGTTCTACTCTGTCCTCCAGGGTTGTTGTGAATCAACCAACTCAACAGTATTGGGTTTATTAGCTGAAAAGTTAGTGGTTTGAACTCACCAAGAGGTGCCTCCTAAGAAAGGCCTTGCCATCTGCATCCAAAAGGTCACAGCCTTGGAAACAGTCTGGGGCAGTTGTACTGTCCAAACAGGGGTCTCCAGGAGTTAGAATACACGTAACTGCAGCTAACAATGATATGCATACCCTGCATGACATCCTCACCCCATCCCCCAAAAGCCAGACTACTTGCTGCTAACTCTTCCTATTCTTCCTTCCACCAAATGATAGAGAAAATCATATGGCTTTATTTACCTAGTAAATGAAGACTTTTTACAACAAGGAGACAAATTATTTTAGCACAAAGTATGTGTGGCATATTAAGGTATGTTCTGCATAAATTTAAAAGTCTTTATAAATAAAACTTTTGAGTATTTAGTCAGTCAGAGAATAGAGTTAAGACAGATGCTGACGTCGGAACTCCTTACTAGCAATGAATATGGTACTAATTCTGGAGGTAAGTTTCTGCAGCAGAGTAGAAATGGCTACATGAGTGGAACAAAGTACTTTTGGAGTTGAGTGGAGAAGGAATAGGTCAATTCTAAAGGGAAAACCAATTCATCCATTAAATGTCTACCTTACAGTTCTGACTATCTTCAGGCATTGTTTGGAGTGCTGTAGGTTGAAGTTATTGTGTGAATTAGAAGTTATATGGGGAATCACAGGCACAGGCTAGTCAAGTTACCTTGTTTAAGGTCACACAGCTCCTAAACAATAGAAAAGGGATTTTGAACCCAGACTGCCTGACTTCAGGATCTATGCTCCACCACCTCACAGGAGAAAATTTACAGAACAGGTGGTCAGTGAGCCGGGCCTGGACAGCCATCCTAACAACAGCTGAAAATACGAGCTTGTTTTTGAGTTTTGTTTCCCTTTTGGCCACCAGCCCCACTCAGGATGGCTGTGGGACCTATTACATGGGAGCACAGGATCTATACAATTATTTCTTGTACTGCTTGTGTAAGGAGCCCTGGTCATGCAGTGGCCAACCACCCAGCTGCTAACCAACAAGTCAGTGGTTTGAAACTACCAGCTGCCCTGTGGGAGAGAGATGTGACTGTTTCCTTGTGTAAATATTACAGCCTTAGAAATCCAGTGGGGGCAGTCCTCCTGTATCCTGTAGAGTCTCTGTGAGCTGCAATTAACAGCAGTGAGTTTCTAGTTTGGTATTGCTTATGTAACTTTAAAATGTGTGTACATGGGGTTGCCATAAGTTGGTGTCAACTTGATGGCAACTAAGAACAACTGCTAGTGTGTGTGTGTGTGTGTGTGTGTGTGTGTGTGTGTCCCTAGGTGACACTAATTGTAAGGTTGACAGTTCAGACTTACCCAGAAGTTCACAACCTTGAAAACCCTATGGAGCAGTTGTACTCTGCACAAATGGGGGGCACCATGAATTAGAACTGACCCAACAGCAACAACATGCATTCATGTGTCTCTTTGTATGTGTGTGCATATGATATATGTATATGTATGTATACTGCAAAAAAAATGGAAGCGAAAACAAAAAGCAACAGTTTGACAGGTTTATCTGCAGTTGTTGATGTAGAAAAGAGTTACATTTGAGGGATATAAGATATTTCTACCACTGAGGAGAAAGAAGACTATCAAAGACATAGGCAAGATATGAGCCCAAGAAACAGAAGGGGGCATATGATCCAGAGACTATATCAGCATGAGACCAGAAGAACTAGATGGTGCCTCTCTAGTACCAGTGACCGCCCTGACGGATTACAACATAGAGTCTCTAATGTAGTGGGAGAGAAATGAGTGTGCAGAACTAGAACTCACTTAAAAGACTAGACTTGATGGTCCAACAGACTGGCGGGTTGTCTGAAGACATGGCCCCTGGACTCCCTGTTAGCCCAGAGCTGAAACTGGTCTTGAAGCTAACTCTTCAAAGGTTGGACTAGAGTATAAGACACAAAATGATACTGGTGAAGAGTATGCTTCTTGGCTTACATGTATATGTGCGGCTAACTAAGCAGCTCCTATCCAGAGGCAAGATGGGAGGGTAGAGGTGGAGAGATGAGATGGCTGAATGGACACAGGAAACACAGGGTGGAAAGGGAGAAGTGCATTATCACAGGATGGGGAGAGCAGCCAGAGTTGCATAGTGGTATGTATGTGGGGTTTTGTATGGTAAATTGACTTGGATTGTAAACTTTCACTTAAAGCACAATAAAATATTTAAAAAAATCCTGCCACCAAGGAAGTAAATTCTACTGTCATGGAGTGGGAATGTTTAATGTGGTTTCATAATGGGATAAAATCTCTCTCCCAGTTCTCATCTTCCTTCTGATTTTATGCTCACCATGCAACCATCTGTTACTAATTAAGAATCCTAGACATTTGGATTTTGAATCATGGGAATGTATTACCTAATCCGATAAGTAGATAAATATCTCATCCAACATTCCCACTAAACTATTAGTCCCCGTCTCTTGTATTTCTGCCTTTTCTTAACCGTTCTTTGGCAGTGGAACGCCTTGAAGGAGTTATCTAATACTTGTCATTGCCTGTAATTCATCCCACTTCCATTTGACTTTCATCTTCATTTCTCTTCATGGAAACTGCTCTCATTCAGATTATCAGAGACCTTCATGGTCCTAAACTCTGTGGACACTCCCATCTATCCTCTTACTTGGCCTTTCAGAAGCTGCAACACTCCCACCTTTAGTTTAATAAATTACTATAGCTGAGTGATTTATTTGGGAATTTTTTGTGTCTTTTTTTTTCCTAATTGTGCTGTAGATACAGGTTTACAGAACAAACTAGTTTCTCATTAAACAGTATGCATATTGTTTCATGACATTGGTTAACAACCCCAGGATATGTAAACATTCTCATTTCTCAACCTTGGGTTCCCTATTACCAGCTTTCCTGTCCCTTCCAGCCTCCTAGTCCATGCCCCTGGCTGGCATGCCTCTTTAGTCTTGTTGTGTTTTATGGACCTTCCCAGACTTTGGCTAAGGGTGAACCTTGAGAGTGACTTCGTTACTGAGCTGAAAGGGTATCCAGGGGCCATACTCTCAGGGTTTTTCCACTCTCTGTCAGGCTAGAAAGTCGGGTCTTATTTTTTTTTTATTATGATTGAAAGTATACAGTCCCATATAAATCTGCATTCCCACCTATATGCAGCTCCCACTCCTCTCCTTGCTCAGTGACAGCACACCCTTCCTCTCTGCTCTATACATGTCTTATCCTCCCAACAATCTCCTATCCCCTTCTCTCTACCCACTCCCCATCAGTAAGAGGTCAGCAGGACCATAAAGTGTACACATAATGTCACTCTGTGTCGCCAAGTCCAATCCATTCCTGTCTGAGAGTTGACTTCCATTATGATTTATGGACAGGGGCAGCATCGGGGCCAGGAGCCATGCTCCCAGGGGAACCCTGAAGCTGCTGGACCATCAGTTGCAGTCTTTTGATGGAGATCTCAGGGTGCACCCCTTTTATTCTTGTGTTGCCACTGAGACTCAACTTTGTGAGCTCCATCACTTCTTTCATTGGTGGTGGCTGGGTACTATCCATTTCTTCTGGTCACAGGTCGATGTAGTCACCCACTCACTTGGGTCTCTATCTTTTGAGTTCTCTTTCCCCCATGTTGTTTTGGTCCTTGGTGATTGTCCATTCCTGCTAGGTTGGGACCATTTGCTGTACACCTCAGATGGCAGCTTGGCAGCTTTTAAGACACCAGACGCCACTCACCAATGTGGGGTGCAGAGGGCTCTCTTAGCAAAATGCTAGTTGTGCCAATTGCTTCAATCTCCCCTGAGAGCATGGTCCCCGGGCGCCCGCCCCAGCTACTCTGTCCTTGTAATAATGGATTAAGATGGGAGGAGTAATCATTTTATGTTGAAGTCCAGTTAATATTGATCTTCTTTCTAATGTGTGCTGTCTGAAATTTCACCCAACCAAGTCTATCAACTATCTAATCTAAACCCTCCCCCTCCCTCTGCACGCTTGCAGCCATCACAGTGTTTTTTTCTATGCATGAGTCTAAGTTCTTATCATATGGGTGTCATACAATTTTTGTCCTTTTGTTGCTGACTGTTTTCACTCAACATAATGTTGAATCTTACTTTTTTTTTATTTTTTTAATTTTTTATTTAATATAACTGAGGGAAAATGTACATTCCCGTATAAATGTACATACCCACCTGTATGCAGCTTCCACTGCTCTCCCTGCCCGGTGTCAGCACACTGTTCCTCTCTGCTCCGTACATGTCTCATTCTCCCAACAGTCTCTTTTTTCCCTCCTCTTCACCCAGTCTCCTTCCTCCAGCCAGAGGTCAGCAGGATGACATCCTATAGATGTATAGAACCATAAAGTGCACCCAGTATATGGTCACTCTGCATCACCAAGTCCAATACATTCCTGTCCGAAGCATGGACCTTCGTTATGATTTATGGTCAAGGGCAGCATCAGGGCCAGGGGCCATGCTCCCAGGGGAACCCCGAAACCACTGGACCATCAATTGAGGTCTTTTAGTGGGGATCTCAGGGTGCACCCCATTTTATTCTTGTGTTGCCAGTGAGACTCAACTTAGTGAGCTCCATTGTGGCTATCACTGGTGATGGCCAGGCACCATCCGGTTCTTCCGGTCCCAAGTCGATGTAGGCACCCACTGCTGTGGATCTCTTTGTCTTCTGGGTTGTCTTTCCCCCATGTCATTTTGGTCCTCGGTGAGCATCCGTTCCTGCTGAGTTGGGACCATTTGCTGTGCCCTTGGATGGCAGCTTGATAGCTTTTAAGACCCCAGATGCCACTCACCAACGTGGGGTGCAGAGAGCCCTCTTAGCAAAACGCTAGTTGTGCCAATTGGCCTCGATTTCGCCTAAGAGCATGGTCTCCTGCCCCTCGCCCCAGCTACTCTATCCTTGCAATATTGGGTTAAGATGGAAGGAGTACTCATGTTATGTTTAAGTCCACTTAACATTGTTCTTGTTTCTAATGTGTGCTGTCACCGATTTCACCCAACCAGATACCTAGCAACTATCTAATCTAAACCGTCCCCCCCTCCCTCCCTCCCCTCCCTTGCAGCTGTCAAAGAGTCTTCTATACACAAGTCTGTTTTTGAGATCTTATCGTAGAGGTCTCATACAATATTTGTCCTTTTGTCGCTGACTGCTTTCACTCAACATAATGTCTTCCAGTTGAAACCAGGTCATGAGATGTTTCCTGGAGTCATCGTTGTTCTTTATCATTGTGTAGTGCTCCATTGAGTATATATACCATAGTTTACGTGTCCATTCTTCTGTTGTTGGGCATCTGGGTTGATTCCATCTTTTTGCTATCGTGGACTGTGCCGTGGTAAACATTCTGGTGCGTGTGTCCGTTGGTGTGAAAGGCCTTGATTTTGTAGGATATATTCCAAGTAGTGGAATTACTGGGTCAAATGGTATATCAATATCCATTTTTTTAAGGAAGCGCCAGATTGCTTTTCAAAGAGGCTGGACCATTTTGCAACCCCACCAACAGTATAGGAGGGTTCCACTTTCTCCACAGCCTCTCCAGCATTTGTTGTTTTGTGTTTTTTGGATCATGGCCAACCTTGTTGGGGTGAGATGGTATCTCATTGTTGTCTTGATTTGAATTTTTTAATAACTAAAGATCGTGAACATGTCTGCATGTGTTTTTTGGCTGCCTGGATCTCTTTTTTAGTGAAATGTCTGTCCATCTCTTTTACCCATTGCTTAATTGGATGATTTGCCTTCTTCTTGTTGATATTTTGTAGTATCTTATAGATTATGGGGATCAGGCGTCCGTCTGACATAGAGTTGCCAGATATTTTTTTCCCATTCTGTGGGTATTCTTTTAATTCTATTAATAAAGTCTTTGGATGAGCAAAAGTGTTTGATTCTTAATAGTTCCCATTTATCTATTTTCTCTTCTGATGATTGTGGTTTGTTTGACAGATTTTGGAGTCTGTCCACATTGTGTATTAAAACTTCCATTGTTGTTCCTACCTTTTCTTGGATGAGCTTTATCGTTTTAGGTTTGATATTTAGGTCTTTTATCCAGTTGGAGTTGGTTTTTGTATAAGGTGTAAGATGTGGATCTTGTTTCAGTTTCTTGCAGATGGATATCCAATTTTGCCAGCACCATTTGTTGAAGATACTGTTTTTACCCCAGTTTAATGTCTTAGGGCCTTTGTCGAATATCAATTGTTCATAGGCAGATGATGTCATCTCTGGGGTCTCAGTTCTGTTCCACTGATCGATCTGTCTGTTCTTATACCAGTACCAGGCTGCTTTGACCACTGTGGCAGTGTAATATGTTCTAAAGTCGGGTAATGAGAGGCCTCCCAGTATGTTCTTCTTCTTCAGTAGTACCTTGCTTAACTGGGGCTTCTTCCCTTTCCAAACAAAATTGGTGATTTGTTTCTCCATCTCGTTAAAAAATGTTGCTGGAACTTGTATTGGGATTGCATTATATAAATAGATTGCTTTGGGTAAAATAGACATTTTCACAATGTTAAGTCTTCCTATCCATGAGCAGGGTAGGTTTTTCCTTTTATCTAAGTCTCTCTTAGTTTCTTGAAGTAAGGGCTTGTAGTTCTCTTTGTAAAGGTCTGTTATGTCTCTGGTTAGATTAATTCCTAGGTTTCAATCTTACTTTTTGAGTTATAATTTTGTTCTACATTTTTCTCCAGCTCTGTCCAGGACCCACTGCTGTGATCCATGTCGGAGCAGTCAGTGGTGGTAGCCAGGCACCATCTAATTGTACCGGACTTAGTCTGGCCGAGACCATGGTAGATGTGGTCTGTTAGTCCTTCAGGCTGATCTTTCCCTTGTATCTTTAGTTTTGTTCATTCTTCCTTGCTCCAAAGGGGTGAAACGAGTATAGTGTCCTAGAGGGTTGCTCAAGGTGGGTAGTTTAAAACAGAAGTCTTTTTTACCATAATATAAGGACACTTGTCATTAGATTTAGGACCCACTCAGATAACTCAGGAAACCCTGGTGGTGTAGAGGTTAAGTGCTGTGTCTGCTAACCAAAAAGTCAATAATTCGGAGCCTCCAGGTGCTCCTTGGAAACTCTGTGGATCAATTCTACTCTGTCCTGTAGCATCACTGTGTGTTGGAATTGACTCAGTGGCAGTGGGTTTAGTTTTGGTTCAGATAACTCAGGATGATCTTATCTAAAGATTTGTAATGGATTGAATTGTGTCCCCCAGAAATATTTGTTGTCAATCCTAACCCCTATACCTGCATACATAATCCCATTTAGGAACAGGATTTTCTGTGTTAGGGTAATGAGGCTATATCAGTGAGAATGTGCCTAAAGCCAGTTACTTTTGAGCTACTAAAAAGCAGGTTAGGTATAGAAAAGAGCCAGCAGAGATAGGGGAAGATAGAAATCACTTGAAGATCACAAAAAATCAGAGGAACAGAAGCTGAAAAGAGACAAAGACCTTCCCTTGGGAAGGTTAAGGGAACATTAAAAAATCCTTCCCTTAAAGCCAGCACCCTGAATTTGGATTTCTAGCCCACAAATTTATGAGGAAATACCTTTTCATTAAAGCCACCGCCTTGTGGGCTTTCTGTTATAACAATGTTAGAAAACTAAGGTAAGATCCTTAACTACATATGCAAAGACCTTTCTTGCAAATGAGGTGATATTCATGGTTCTGAGAATTAGAATGTGTCCATATTTTTTTGGAGGTGACCATTCAACTCACTAACTACAGTTCTGTCTACCCTTGAATCAGTAATACCACTCTCCTCTGGTTGCCTTCTCAACTGTGGTTTCTCCTTCTCAGTCTTTTTGTTTATTTCATTCTTCTTCTCTGCCTGTCTTAAAAATGTTCACATACTTTACAGCAATGAGAAGGAAAAAAATAAAGTAGCTGCTGAGACAGCTTACATACAGCCAAATACCTTATGGGATTTGGTTTCTTGATTAGAAGGTTGAGGATCATGGGTTCACAGAACATCCTAGTTAACTGACCAATATCTTGTTTCGAGCTTGTATTCTGTTTGCTAGTTCACTGTGTAACATCTGTGTCTTAAAAGCTTGCAAGTGGCCATCCAAGATATAATTGCTCTTTAGTCAGCTGAACAATAGAGGAAGGAGAGTCCAGAATGGGAGGAGGAAATAAAATGTGTGGCTAATTACCTCCGTAAACAACTGACTTCTTTGCTCTGAGACCAGAAGAACTGGACAGGGCCCATCTACCACACTGACCAATTAGATTGAAGATTCTGTGGAAGAACCTTGATCAGAAGGGGAAATATGCAGAACAGAATTTCAAATTCTATGGAAACAAGATTTTCTGGAGACATGGAAACTGGATGAACCCCTGAAATTATTGCCCTGAGATAATCTTTAAACTTTAAACCAAAAATATCCCCTGAAGTTTTTGTAAAACTGAACAATAGTTTAGCCTAACTTGACGGCATTAGGTTTGGGTTTTGGGTTTTTAGTAAAAAAGTCTGGCTTGAGCATTTTGCTCTTTTAAGATCTATCTATATGAGAGCAAATTGACAACAGCAACTCAAAAGACTAGATAGGAACCTTATGAGGCAGTGAGTTTATGTTAATAGGGGAAAAACAACTCAAAAGGAAGATGAAAATGATTGTACAACTTGAAGAAGATAGTCAGTGACCCTGAAATTTACATGTAGAAATTGTTGAATTGGTGTGTGTTCTGTGTATATTCTGAACAATGCTAAAAATAAAATAAATCGTAAAAAGAAATGTTCACACATGTCACAGCTAGGTCTTACCTCACTTTGCCCTTTCTTTATAGGCAGTACCTTCTAGTCCATGACTTCAGTTACCGTTTATACAAATGACGACGATACTCGAAATTTCTGTATTCAGATCTGCCTTGTTCTTTATTCATATCCTACTTAACATCACCATTTGAGTATCTCTGAGGGATTGAAATTTAACATGTCCAAAATAGAAGCCGATACCCTTCTTATTCTATCCCCTACCACCATCCAAGAAAAGTCTGCCCTTCCTACAGAATTCCTTAGCTCAGTGAAAGATATTACCAGTCACCCAGTTGCTTATGCCCGAGTTACCTTTGATAATTCTCTCATCTTGTCTCCCCACATCCCGTTTATCAGCAAAATCAATTGATACTAAAGGCCTAAAGAAGGCCTCATGGTGCACTGGTTAAGTACTTGGCTGCTAATGGAAAGGTCAGTGAGTGCTTTGAACCCACCAGCTGCCGCATGGCAGAAAGATGTGGCAGTCTGCTTCCATGAAGATTATAGCCTTGGAAACCTTATAGGACAGTTCTCCTGTGTCCTGCGGGGTCACTGCAATTAGGAATTGAGTCACTGGCAGTGCCATGATCTTTTACCCACTCTCGGTCTCTTCAATCCATTTTCTATGTGACAGCCTGACTGATGACAAAGTATATATCTAATCATGCACAAAGAACCTTTTTAATGGTGTCCAGTGCTTTTAGGATGAAATCCAAAATTCTCATGTGATTTCTGAGGTCCCGCATGCTCTGGCTTCATCTGCTTGTCCAACCTTACCTCTCTTCCACGTCACTCTCACACTAGCCCTCCTTTTACCCCCCTGCTTTATGTGTAGTTACCTCCTTTTAGTTCCTGAAGGTTTCTTTCTGCTTGTGGGTCTTGTACAGGTTGTTGTTCCCTCTCTGCCCTATTGCTAAAACAAAAAACCAAGCCTGCTGTCATAGAGTTGATTCTGACTAATAGCAACCCGATAGGACACAGTAGAAGTGCCCCATGGAGTTTCCAAGGAACACCTGGCAGATTTGAACTACTGACCTTTTGGTTAGTGGTATGTAACCACTATGCCTCTTGGGTTTCTCCTGTTGCTGACTTAACTTATATTCGTTCGTCCGGTAAAAATGAAAACGTTGTTCACTTAGGGAAGCTTTTCCTAGCTGGTCCCTATTGCTGGACTAGATTGGGTTCCCTTGTTCTAGTCCCTTTCAGCTGTCTTTTTGTAACACAGATCACAGTTATTATCTTTATTATTTGTTTGTCTCTCCTGATTCAGTGCCAGGTCAATGCCACAAAGGCAGGGACTGTGTGCTGTGTCTGAGCATGGGGCAAGTACAGTGCCAAGCACAACTAGGCATTCAGATATTAGTGAGTGGTTATAATAACTTGAGTTGTTAAGATGTAACTGAGAAAAGGAAAAACCTGAATCCAGTGACAGCATATTTGAGGTAAAATAGTTTTTAAAACTGTTAAGCACAGTATTTACTTTTTTAAAAAATGATAAAAAGTTAAGGAAACTTCAGGAAATGGAAGAGTGGAGAGTCGTTTTTTGTGTCAGCTGCTTAATAGACTTTTTCCAAGTAATCCAGTTGAAAGCCCCAAATATTTTTCACAGTTGAGCTGTTATCATGAGCGTAGTTCAGGGTTACAGCTTCTGAAAAACCTTATTTAACCTCATACAGTAGCTAGATTTCAGTGCGAGCATGTTGGGTTTGAAAGTTATGGCTGTTTCAAAGGGTTGAGCTGAAGACCCCTGTGTTCTAGAAATATCCCATATACTCTGAAGGTCCTGAAGCTCTTTGTGGCTGGGAACTGAGGTCCCTATTTCACATCACATATTTTTGACACAAATCCTTGACCATGGTAAAATGCCTAAATCAAATATTGAGCAGGCCTTAGCATCCGTATTTTGACTATGAATGGGATTATGTGTTTTCTCCTGTCTTCAGCCAAAATGACAGCTGTTATTTTTTTCTCTTCTAGGAAATATTCAGCATCTTTGCCGTGCATGTAGGAGGGGAGGTGGGGATGGGGGAAAAGAAATTTAAAATTGTTCTTAGATTTTATAATTTAGAGACAGACTGGACATACCTTTCTTTATCTGCCATTAAGGTCTAATTCCTGAAGGACTGCTGTTCAATTAATGACCTGTTTCAAACTCTATGTGTTTGTCTTCTGGTGAGGAAAGATCTTGTAGTAACTAACTACTGGCTGGTTTGAGCAGAGCTAGTTGTTAGTGTTTCAGAGCACCTGTACTAGTTAATCTGTTGTTGCCTACCACTTTAGCCCAAAGCTTGGAAGCTTAAAAAAATAAATACTTATTATCCCACAGTTTCTCTGGGTCAGGAATCCAGAAGCAGAGGTAGCTAGCTGCCTCTGTCTCAGGGTTTCTCATGAGGTTGCAGTCAGGCTGTCAGCTGGGTTCTGCTTGTCTCATCTGAAGAAGGGGTACACTTCTGAATTCACTCACTTGGTTGTTAGACAGACGGACCCAAGTGAATGGGAGACTGTGTCAACACATGACAAGAAGAACCAGATGGTCCCTGGACACCACCAAAGACAGCTGTGATGGGGCACATGATGTCAAGTCCCTCTGGCAACATGAGAAAAAGAGGGGTGCAGCTCAAGAACTCTACTAAAAAACCACAACTGATGGCCTGACAGGCTGGAGGATCTCCTGGGAGCATGGCAACCTACGTAGACCTGCTGCTGCCCCTGACCAGAAAACACTACTGTAGTCAACTCTTCAGACAAAAGTGGACGGGACTCAGGGACACAGTGTGACCATATGATGTGTGTACTTATGGTTCTGTGAAGTTGTAGGATGCTGTCCTACTGGTCTCTTTCTAGATGGGAGAGAAGAAGGTGAAGAGGAGGGGACAGGAGCTTGTTAAGAGGATACTACAAATATAGAATGAAAAGGAGTGTGCTGTCACCGGGTAAGGAGAGCAGAAGAAGCTGCAGATAGGCAGGCATGCAAAATTGATTTGGATTGTATACTTTCACTGAATCGAAATAAAGAGAGAAAAGAAAAGGCAGCCACATAAATCTGCACAGCATCGCGTCCAAGGACAGGACAGCTGAATAACTTGAAGGAGGGTGTGCACTTAGTTCATGAAACCCTGTTTTACTTCAAGGAGTTACAGGAGACAGCAGTACTAGCTAGCTAGTGTCTCATAGTAAACGTTACCATTCTGATTCTTGATCCTTCTTAGATAACCAGACATTCCCCTCTCTTCTGGAATCTTTGGGGGTATTCTTTTTGATCTCATTACACTCGACTTTCATAATGATGAGCCTTGGTGTAGCTGAGGATCAAGTGCAGTAATGATTGTGGAAGGTTAAACAGGATGGCTAGAGAAACAGCTGCTCCTCGAGGTCAGGTGTGGGGTGAGCTGGGGCAGAACCGCAAACAGAGACAAGGTTACAGGTTACCATCTGGAAGCAAGAAGTCCAAGCAGCTACAGGTGGTGATTGTTTCTCACCTCAGTGCTTTGTGCAATACCTGACCTCAGAGCTACTAGTCTGACAGAATCTCCCCACTCTCAACTCACTTGGCAGCTAAAGTCAGGGGGAACACATTAAGCATCAATTCACCGTCACCCATCAGTTTTCACGTTCACAGATGCGCAAACCATTGTTCTTGAACTAACCCAGCAACTCAGAAAAGTTGTTTAACCCCTGAATCTGGTACCTTCTTTGGTCTTACTATAGCAGTGTCTGGGTAGTTTTCAAAGTGAGCTTGGACAGATTACGTGCTGTAAATCAGATCATAGATGTAAATGTATCAGGGGTTCTAGTTCCTTGATTTTGGTTTGAATCCCTGCTGAGAATTTTCCTTTCCACCCCAGGTATAATTACTTAATCAGCATCTACATTTTAACAGGATTCCCAAGTGATTCTTACATGAATTTTGAGAACCACAGCTCTACTGGTGAGTGGTTCTCAGGATTGATCCCTAATCAGCAGTATTAGCATCACCTGGGAACTTGTTAGAAATGCAAATACTTAGCAGACGGCACTTGGCTGGCTAGCAGAGGTCTAAACAGGCTTGTTCAAAGCCCTGGAAAACGAAGTGTTAAACACTGCACAAATTAAGTTATTCGATTGCTGTTGCTGAAGACACCAAACTTTGCACTCATGAGGTCGGACAGTTAAGTTCACGAACTCACCCTGGAAAAAGTGCTACATACCCCACTGCAGAGTATCACTATGGTCACCTTCTAAGTACTCCCCTTGGGAAGCTATGTTCCGGTACCAGTGCCCAGTACACCCTTCAAAGCAATTTTGAAACTCTTTTTCTGGAATGGCCGTCAGAGTGGTCAGAGTTTACAAACTCACCCTAGAAAAAGTGCTTTGAAGGGTGGACTAGATGCTGACATCAGTACACAGCTTCGCAAGGAGAGTACTTCGAAGGTGACCATAGTGATATTCAGTAATGAGGTGTGTAGCACTTTGTCTAGGATGAGTTTGTGAATTTTATTGTCCAGCTTCATATGTAGAAAACAACAGATTGAAAAGTTTAAAATATAAATCAATACTAGATGTAAACTGCTGTGGGAGAACTGATGTTTTTAACTTTTCTAAAATGTTTCAATGAAGTTCGGTACCATCCCATGTTGAGTTTGTAGTAGTTTTCCACTCCCTTTATCATGCAGGAGTGCATCCTGCAGTTTGCTGTCTGTGTGCTGCCTTGTTCCTAAATTAGAAGGGTTATTCTGTTTCTTTTTGTTTTCTTCGGCCTTACTTTTTCCTTATGATTATGTGGATGCCAGATTTAATTTTCTGGCAAAGACAGATGTTTCAGAAAACTGAGCTCTGGGTCTCTGGTCTCTATAGATGATTTCCATGTTGACGGTGAGAAATCACTGTGCTGATTGTAAACAACTGCCAAATAAGTCTTTGGAAATAGAATGCAATGTAACTGCCACCCAGCAAGGTTAAGGACCTTTAAGAGTCTGTGCATAGGAATTCCCTGCTTACTTATGCAGTCGATCTGGCATTTAGGGCAGATTTGTTTCTGTCATTGTTACACTGCCAATGGAAGTGGTAAAAATAAAGTACTGGTTTCCTGCCTCTCATAAATCAAAACCAAACCAGTTGCCATGGAGTTAGTTCTGACTCATAGCGACTACACTTGTGTGAGAGTAGAACTGTTCCACAAAGTTTTAAATGGCTGATTTTTCAAAAGTATGGAATTATTACTATTATGGAACAGTATTTGGAGTAGACCCTGATTTCTTTTGTCCTTTTTAAAAATAAAATACATTTTATAGTAGGTGTCCTAGTCAGATCTACAGTGAATTAAATGGACGTGTTTTAAATGAATCAGTTTTTCCATCTATTCTTTATGCTTTACAGTTCCGTAAAGCCTTCTGAGAAGATTAGACTGCAACTAACCAACAGGTTACTGGATTGAATCCATGAGCCACTCCTTACAAACCCTGTGGGATGGTTCTGCTCTGTCTTGTAGGGTTGCTGTGAGTTGGGATTGACTTGACAGCAATGGGTTTTGGTTTAATGTCCATACTAGGTTAGAAAATTGCAAAAACTTTTAAGAAATATTAAGAAAGAACATTTTTACAGGACTTAAGAGCAAAGAAGAGATTTTTCTTAGCTTGCCAAGATGGGGATGAGTAGGGAAATAATTTGTTAAAGAAGTTTCAAAGGATGAGGGCTGCTGGAGTAGGGGTTGAGGGGAGCTGGGGGAGAGAGGAAAAACAGCCTATGTAAATTAATCACAGTATTTATGGAGTTTGATAGTGTGGTCAGTCATAACGAGTGTAAACCTCTATCTTGCTCGTCAGGAGAGGTGAATCTAGTTGGAAGGAAAAAACATGCTGGGAAAACAGAACAGTTAAGTACTAAGTTTATTAACTTGGCACTCCCTAGGTGCAGTAACTTAAGAGAGGGGAAGAGGTCACTGAAAACTGGAATGCTTTTTGAAGAATGGTTAAGATTTAAACAACGTTGTAGATGATAGCGTAACATGTCAAAGTGGATTTGGAAGCTGAAGTAAATGAGTATTAAAGTGCACACATAGTTTAAAAAGCCGTAGACACATATACATACAAAGCCACGGAAAGAAATTAAGCTTGGCAAAAACTGGTACACATACATACACAAAGGCATTACAATAAGTATAATAAAGTTCTTACAAAAAATATATCCTTAGCAGAAAAATTACGATGTAGGAAATATGAATGACCAATAAACATAGATATATTCAGCCTCAGTAAAAATCAGGGAAATATAAATCTAAACAATAGTACATGTGCAGAGAAACAGGCACTTACAGATTACTGGTGGGAACTTAAATTCTTATGGCAGTATGGCAGTAAATCAAGAGCTTTCAAAAAACTTAACACTTTTTATGTAACCTTCATGTAGTTTCTGTCCTAAAGAAATCATTAGAGAAGATGAATATAAGTTCATCCAAACTTTATAATGCAGAAACATTGGAAATACCCTAAAAGACAATGCGGCTATGTTAACAGAAATGAGAAAAAGCAAATGATGGAGCACCTTGCACCACCTGATCCTGTTACTATAAGAGTGGGAACTTGGGGAATGCCCACATGTCTGTGTCTGCATACACACAGGTGAAGTTGGAAGGTTGTATGTATTATATTGTTAACTGTTCTTAAACTCTTAGTGCTTGAGCACCTGGTGACTTGTTTTGTCCTTTGTGCTTATCAGTACAATGAACATGTGTTCTTCTTTTGAAACATATTTTAAAGCAAAACAGTTTAAGAATCTTAAGAATCAGAATAAGGGGCAACTGTCAACAGTGGTCTTTAAGAATGTAGTCTACCTATTTAAACAGTGGGATTTGGCATGGAAAGCTAGTACAGCCTAAACATTTTTTTGCTCTTAATCTTAAAAAAAATAGTATTGTTGTTAACTGTAAGATATAATTGGTTTTCTAACAGTTACAGACTCTACAAGGTCTGACAATTAAGTCCACACTTAATTATTCTAAGAGCTACATACCTCATTGCTGAATATCACTATGATCACCTTCGAACTACTCCTTTTGGAAGGTATGCACCAATGCCAGCACCTAGTCCACCTTTTGAAACAGTTTTGGAACTCTTTCTGGAATGGCCATTGTGTACAGTGGCAGGGTGGCAAATTCACAGACTTAACTATATAGATGTTAGTGAGGGAGGTTTTAGCCAGTAAATAAATAACTGTATTGAAACACCCTCGCTACTCACCTGATCTGGCCCCCAATAACTTTTCTCTTTACCTGAACATAAGGAAATATTGAAAGGATGACATTCAGGACATCAAGGGTAATATGACAATAGGTCTGATGGCCATTCCAGAAAAAGAATTCCAAGAACTACTTTGGAGAGCAGACTTAGGTGCTGGCAATAGTGCATAGCTTTCCAAAGGGAGTACTTGGAAGGTTACCATAGTGATATTCAGCAATGAGGTATGTAGCACTTTCTCTAGGATGAGTTCGTGAATTTCATTGGCAGTCCTCGTATATACCATGATAGAAAAATGGGCAAAGTAAAGAATGAAGTAAAAATGAGTGGTTTCTGTTAATCTATAGGTAAAGTCTTTGACTTAGAACTTAAGAAGCTTCTGGAAGAAACTAGATGTTATAGGTTTGTATTCTCTTGATCTGTGTACTCAGTCCTTTCTTTTTGTTTGTATTTAGGTTGTATCATAATGAATGGATCCAGTGTGGCCAGTACATCACCCAGTGTGAAATCCAAAGAGGACCAGGGGATGAATGGGCATGATGAGAAGGAAAACCCATTTGCAGAGTACATGTGGATGGAAAATGAAGAGGACTTCAACAGACAGGTAAAGAGCGACATGGGAGGCAAGTGATGCATGTAACTAAACAGCTCTAATACGCTCCAAAGAAGTAGGTAGACTGGCTTTAGGATCACCACGAACTGTCTTCAGCTGGCAAGAGATGATAGTGACATGCTTTGAGGGAAGATGTTGATATATTTCTGCCATGGTGATTAACAGAGGACATAAACATCAGACTGATCTACTGACAGCTGACAATCCTTAGATGATAAGCCCGTGTATAATCAGATAGGTTAGCGTCTCCCCACACTGTGGTGTACTCTCGGAGTGTAGCTCGTGCTGCAGAGAGGCCTTGCTATCGTCTCATTTGGAGTACATTGTTTATTGTATTCTCCAGGCAGCTATAGGCCTCTCTAGGAATTTCCCAGAGTTGAAATCAAAACAGGCTGCCCCTGGACTGCAGACCTACCTGTTCCTCTCTGCCTTTATCCATCCTTCAAATGAAAAATAGATTGTTGAGAGCATAAACAGTTTCAGCTAGTTTTGGTAATAGTCAGTAACATCCTCTTGGCCCCACAGAGCAGGGTTGCCCTGGGACTATTAGGAACTGAGTGCCTGACCTGTGGGCTTACACAGGCGTTTAGTGTACTCAGGCAGAAACTGTGGAAAAGTACTGGAAAACTAGGACTTGCAAAAAAGAGAAAGAGAGAGAGGAAGCTGGACAAAAACAGTTGAGAGACTGTCATAGATTGTATTGTGTGATTGTCCATCGTTTTTGTCACCTAATGTGATTCTCCTGTGTTGTAAATCCTCCCTGTATGATGTTAATAAGGTGGGATTAGTGGCAGTCATGTTAATGGGGCAGGACTCAAACTACAATGTTAGATTGTGTTTTAAGCAACTGTCTTTTGAGATATGAAAGATAAATGAATATAGGGACATGGGGACCTCATGTTACCAAGAAAGCAATGCTGAAAGCAGAGAATGTTCTTTGGACCTGGGGTTCCCGTGCTGAAAAGCTCCTAGCCCAGGGGAAGAGTGATGATAAGGACCTTCCTCTAGAGCTGACAGAGAGAAGCCTCCCCTGGAGCTGATGTCCTGAATTCGGACTTCTAGCCTTCTAGACTCTGAGACAGTAAATTTGTTAAAGTTATCCACGTGTGGTTTTCTGTTATAATAGTACTAGATAACTAAGAGGCTTTGGAAATTACCGCAACATGCTAGAGAGATCTACGAAAGAGATTATGGCTTTATCCGTGACAGCTTCAAGGATTGTTATAGGTAAGTGCCAGGCTCTAAGAAGGGCTGCTGCTAACCAAAAAGTTGGCAGTTCTAATTTACCAGTTGCTCCTTGAAAACCCTACAGAACAGTTCTACTCTATCTTACAGGGTTGCTGTGAGTCAGAGTTGACTACAGCAATGGGTTTCTTTATATTTCTCTTTTGGTAAGAAGAGCTGAGGAGATACATGTTTGCTCACATCTCCCCTGTCTTTGTATTCACAGGTGGTACCAGCTTGACAGGCTTCTTTTGAAACTGCTGTGTGATATTCAGGGATCCTAGTAGTACAGTGGTTAAGAACTTGGCTATAAACCAAAAGATTGGCAGTCTGAATCTACCAGCCAGGCGTTGTAAATCCTGTGGGGCAGTTCTCTGCCCTGTAGGGTCACAGTGAGTCAGAATCAACTCAGTAGCAACAGGTTTGGTTTTGGGCTTTTCATTTGATACTCAAGTCAGGATGTTTACTGTTTCAGAGAAGCCTCGTTAGTCCCTCCTTTGGTTGTGCGGCCGGGTTTAGGAGTCTGGGATCTGACTGATGTCACTTTTCACTGTAAATAACTCAATTTCTCTGTAGTGAACTGTAAAGTTTTTCCCCATCACCACCATTATTAGCATATTTTCCATGCGTACTACATATCTTGAGTTAGATCTTTAAAAGGAAAAACTGATTTCTGACTAGCAATCCTGGTAGAATAGCTTATGATTCTCTGATAAAATATCTAAGAAATAACTAAACAACACCAAAACCTAGGAGTGACAATCATTGTTCTATTGAAATGATTTCTGCTTACTTGAAGGCTGATCGAACTGGATTGAAATAGTTTTAAAGACTAAATCTCTGTCTTATAGTTCTGGGTTGTCTACAGCAGCAAAATCAGTGAAGTGTATATAAATATGCAAAGAGAGAAATATGCTTCAAGAAAATGGCACACCCAGTTATGGGGGCTGATAAGTCCCAAATCGATGGGGTCAGGCAACACACTGTGCAGACCTCTACTGGCTTATTTACATGCTTGAAGGGGCTGACAAACCCAAATCTGTAGATCAGGTGGCAGGTTGGAGGCCTCTGCTGGCTCACAGGGTTGTGGGGGTTGATGAATGCAAAGCCTGCAAGTTGGGCAGCAAGCCAGAGACTTCTGCAGGCTTACGTTCCAGGAACTGGAGGTCAGGCAGTAAGAAAAGTACAGGGTCAAGAAAAGGAACAAGCTTTGCCAGAACATCCATTCACATACTAGAGGCGGGCCACCCCCCAAGGAAACTCCCCTCTCAGCTGACTGGCTGCTCATGTCAGACCACAAAATAGAAGGTACATACCCAAACCCAGAGCTGTGGAGTTGATTCTGACTCAGAGTGACCCTGTAGCAGAGCAGAACTGCCCCACAGTTTCCAAGGAGTGCCTGGTGGCTTCCAACTGCCAGCCTTTTGATTAACAGACATGGCACTTAACCACCGCATCACCAGGGTTTCCAGGTGATTACATCGTGTCTACCCAAAGCTGAGAATCTTAGCCTAGCCAAATTGATACATAACGTTAACCATCACAGTCCCCAAAAAGGTAGTGTCACCTATTCAAGTTCTAAGAAAGTATAACTCAGGAAAAAAGGGAAGAGATAAGATCTTAACATTTGAAAAAAAAACCAAAACTTAACATTGCCCTCAAATCAACTCCAACTCTCAGAGACCATATAGAACAGAGTAGAACCGCCATATCGTATCTTTCCCCCATGGGGCAGCTGGTAGGTTCCACTGCAGCCAAACAATTAATCTCTGCCACCAGGGCACCTTAAGGTCCAGTGTACTATTGGTAAATGCGAATGCTTTGTATCTTCCCCTTGCCTGTATACACACAGAAGAACTGAGAGAGAAGAGAGAAAGACTCAACAGGGTTAGGAAAAAAATAAAACACAAATTCTAATTATGTACAGTTTGTGAGATTCATTTTCCCTGGCTATGTAGTGAATTTTAAAATCTTAGTGCTTTTTGCATCTACCCTTCTAACCAGGGGATTTTGTTTGTACTCTGTAGCCTCCTATCTTTTTTTCATGGTTAGCTAGTAAGTAAAAGTTGGGATAGATGTATGTCAAAAATGTTCATTCCCTCCTGGGTATTGAGATTAAGGGTGATGTTTTCCTTCCTCTTTTGGTTTTCTAAGTTCTACTTTTCCACCTCTTATACAAAGAAGAAATGAGGGGAATGAGTTCACATGTGAAGGCCCTAAAAAAGAAATGCCTGAGGTAAAATCTTTCCAAAAGGGAAGGCATAAAAGATTAGAGAGAGAAAATACCAGGCAAATTCAAACAAAAAGAAAGCAGGAATGTTGATGTCAATATTGAAAGAAGTAGAAATTGAAGGGGAAAATATTAAGTTTCATGAAAATAAATCCCACAATGAGTTTTATATTAATGTTTTTCCAAGTAACATAGCAATACAATATATAAAGAAAAAAATTAGAGCTGAGAAGAATCCACATTCTAATGGGAGAGCTTAACTTATGGTACACTTATTCATTCAGCAAATATTTATTGAGCCTGGTAATTAATGGACTAGATGCTTTGATTAAGTCAAACATTATAAAATAGAGTATTTATGTTAAATAGCTTTGATTTAATTGACATGTATCCTACAAATAGCAAATACCTTATTTTTGAATAGCCAGGGAATGGATATTCCCTGGATTACAGTACGCCATCACCTTATTAAGCTATAGAACAAACCTCAAATTGCCATAAAGCACACACTGTACAGGTTATATTCTCTGGTCATGGAAAATTAAGTTAACAAAAAATCATGAACTGTTCAGAAAATTTTTAAATTACAAATAAAACTTTAGTTAAAGAGGATGTTGAAAACAGTTACAAATGATATAAAAATTAGTGACACCGAGAATGTTTCATATCAAAATCTGAGGGATAGGGGCAAAGCTGCACTTCAGGAAATTTATAATCTAAAATATTTCTATTAAGCAAAAAGAAGCTAGAAAAATAACTATGCAAAGCTTTATGCAGTTTGAGCATCAAAACAAGGATCAGTTGCTAGAGTGTTCTTTAAGAATACATGGTTTCTACATAATTTAAGTACTGGAAGGAGCCCTGGTGGTACAGTGGTTAAGCACTCAGCTGCTGACTGAAAGGTTGGCAGTTCAAATCCCCCAGCTGCTGTGCAGGAGAAGGATGTGGCAGTCTGCTTCTGGAAAGATTACAGCTTGGAATCCCTATAGGATCACTGTGAGTTGCAACTGGGTGTCTGCACATTAAGGCAGCCATAATGATTGTGATTAGGTTCCAGGCCATGTAAGAGAATGTGCCATGGAAAGATTTAGCCCTTGCCTGAAAAGAATAAGTGAGCTAAGACATTTTTTGGTGTTTTGTTTATAAGGTTTAGTTAAATAGAATCAACCCTGGGTTTCCAGTACTGAAGTTACACATACTCTAAGAGAAATACCAATGGTACACATTTTATGTCAGCAGAGTATGTGTTCCTTTCCTTCTGTTCTAGCCTGAGTTCCATGTGCTCTGCTATTTTCTGGGATTCCCTAGCTGGTCACTTTCTTCTAGTGCTGTGTAAAAATGACAATGTGGCAGAGACATCTGACCTCATCTAACTCTACAAGGGAGAAAGGGAATCAAGACCCGTAGCCCAAGGCTGATTCCTGTGAGGTAGAGGTCAAATATACCTCCTCCCTCCATTCAACAACCTTTTCACCAGTTTTGACACCAGCCGTCCCACCCGTGGCGCCCTCTACTTCTCTGCTGGCTTTGGGAAGACGTCGCAGTGACCACACAGAACTCGCAGACCAGACTCATAGTTTTGGGGTTTATTAGGGAGGTAGCAGGTGACAGTTCAGGATACAGTTTTTCAGTCAGGACAGCTTCTTCTCAGGCAGGCCTTTCTCTGGCCCTAGCCTGGTCACTGCCCTACTCAGGAAAGTGTCATCATGCTCTTTAGTTCCACCAGTAAGTGCTTGAGGCACTGTACTCCACCAGTATGCTTTGGCACTAAGGTGCCCAGCTCTCTCTGTGGGTTGGTGAACATAGCTCTGCTGTGTGCCTGGAGGCACCCCAATCCACCAACAAGCTTCCTGCCCCAAAGTGCTCAGCTTTCTCATTCTGTGGGCTGGGAAGCTCCTCTTGCCGTCTCCTGCCAGTCTCCTGATGGTGCTACCTCTGCTGCTCCTTCTTACCGTGAGTCTTGTCGTCTCCTGTTTACAGCTCTCTGTCTCCTGGGTCTAGGAGGATTTTAATGCAGGGGTTCCTGGTCCAAAGGACAGAGTCTTCTCCTGTCTCTTCTTCTTGCTGGTAGTCTGATCCCTGCTTTCCATCTTTAGCCAAAGCCAAGTGCTGTCAAGTCAGATCCGACTCATGGCGACCCTAGGATGACTCATTTTAAGCCTAGCAAGATGGCAAAGTTGACAGTCCCATTGTTAGGATTTGGTATACCTTAATTGCATGGTTTCACCCCCACAAAAGTGTCATGTGCCTTATTTGTAGTATTAGCAAACCATCTAATCCCCGTTGGGGGGCCACAGCACTTTATTTGCACAGTCATAGCTACTCTTTGAGCCCTAGCGTAGGAGCTTGACTGTTAAAGATCTGCAGTTCAAACCTACCAGCCACTCCGTAGAAAACCTGTGGTTTCTGCTCTGTCCTACAGAGCAGACTCAGAAGCAATAGGTTTGCTTTTATTGGTTTTATCCAGTCTTTTGGTGCAAGTTACAAGACCATGTCTAAAAAAGCCATATGAGGCAGCTCTTGGTTACCCTCCTCACTCCTCAACAGTTAGCACAGCACGTAAAGGCATATAGCTAAGTGCAGCACCTGGGCACCTCTCGGCCACCTTGTGGCTGGACAGAACTCACTGCACTAACAGTGTCCTCCAAAGCTGAGGAAGGAGGGAGGAAGGATGCTGGTAGTTTTGAAATTGTGGCCTGCTTGCTTTTCTTTTCTTTTTTTTCAGTTTTCTGTATTTTTCAGATTTTCTAAATGAGTATTATGGGTTGAATTGTGTCCCCCCAGAATGTGTGTCAGCTTGGCTAAGCCATTGTCTTGGGTTGAATTCTGTCCCCCCAAAATATGTGTCATCTTGGTTAGGCTGTATGGTTAAGCCATAATTCCCAGTATTGTGTAGTTGTCCTCCGTTTTGTGATTGATACATTCTTCCTGTGTTGTAAATCCTAATCTCTGCCTGTGGTTAATGAAGCAAGATTAGATTTGGTAAAGAGGTTTAGGGTGGGATATGACATCCTTGCTCAGGTCACATCCCTGACCCAACGTAAAGGGAGTTTCCCTGGATGTGGCCTGCACCATCTTTTATCTCACAAGAGATGAAAGGGAAGCAAGCCGAGAGTGGGGACCTCACACTACTAAGAAAGCAGCTCCGGGAGCAGAGCATGTCCTTTGGCCCCCGGGGTTCCTGCTAGGAGCTCCTAGTCTAGGGGAAGGTTGATGACAGTGACCTTCCCCCAGAGCCTGCAGAGAGAGAAAGCCTTTCCATGGAGCTGACACCCTGAAGTAGGACTTCTAGTCTCCTAGCCTGTGAGAAAGTTTTTCTTTGTTAAACCTTCCACTACAGTGGTATTTCTGTTATTGCATTACTAGATAACTGAGACAATGAGTATACTTTTTTTTAAGAAATTATTTTTTTAGATCTGAAAATAATAGGTTCTCTATACCATATGTCACTGTTATGTGAATAAGCACACTGCAGGAAATGATGGAAATAAATGACTAGAGTATAAACAGCACTTATTTCTGAATGGCAAATTTGTCTATTGTGGTTATTTTCTCTTTCTAAAGTTTTTATAATGGTCAGACTGTAAACTTGAAACATTTTAGAAAGGCAGAGTGAACTTCTGTATCCCAGCTGTAAGATTTCCTTTTGCTGTTCAATATAAACATTGGGAAGATGAGAATGCTGCAGCAGTGAGTTTACAGCATAACAGTGATCATCACAGTGGCTCAGGACTGGGCAGTATTCTGTTCTGTCGTATGTAGGGTCACTATGGGTCGGCACCAACTCAGTGACACCCAATTACAGGATGAGAATTCACAGAAATTAACTATATCACACTTTAACTAGTCAGATCGGGGTTAAATCTCATTTCTAGAAATCTCTAGTTTCTGCCACTTTTTGAAATATTTTCATGGGAATTTGTGTGAAGGGCTATGGTGTGGCAGTTTACCATGTGAAATGAGCTTGCTTTAATCTGATATGGGGTGACCTCTGAGAAGGAACAGCTGTGTGCAAACAGCCAGCCTGCTGTGCCCCAGATGGGAACCCAGGTGCTGGCAGAATGTGAGTCTGAGATAGAGAAGTGTGTTAGGTGGGTAAGGCTAGACTGCTGCAAGAGATTAATGTCTTACATCTCTATCACATTTACATTCCACCTAAGCCTTTCAGACCGACAGACATATCTGCTACCATGTAGTCCCTTCCTTGGGGTTCTCTGCCATTCCCAGGGCATTTATTAGCTAAGCAGCTGAGGAATAACTAGGAAGTCCAGCAGTTGGGAGAGGAGAGGGTGAAAGCCAGGGCAAGGGGTGCCCTCTTAATTGAGTGATGCCAAATTGCCACATTCCTTTCAATGACATTCTGTTGATGAACAGTCACATGCCATGTCCAGCATGGGAGACAGGAAAAGTGGTTTTAACTGGTCAGCTGGGTGCTCTAGAAAAAATAAGGAAACAAGCTAAGAGTAGATATCTGGTTGTTGTAAAAATATATATAGCATGATTTTTGCCAGTTCAGCACTTTTCATGTGTACAGTCAAGTGACATCAGTTTGTATGTCATCATCCGTAATCACTGCCAACTTTCTCATCGCCACAAACAAAATTTTATCTGTAATTCAACACAGGTAGATCTAGTAAGGAGGAGCAAGCTGTTTGTGCTTACAGTCCACGCAGCACTTAAATGTTTATATTGTCTTGTGGCTTTGAAATCTGTTACTATTTTAAGTACTTCATGACTGTCTATTTTACTTGAGAGTTAAAATAGTGTGGCTAATTGTAATGTGAAGCACTGTTTTTGAGTTGCACTACTGTGGCTTATCCTCTGAATTTATGAGGCAAAGATATGGACTAGTTTGGTTGATTTTTTTTTTTTATTCTGATTAAGTGAAAGTATGCAGTCCAAACCAATTTTGCATGCCCACCTATCTGCAACTGTATCTGTTCTCCCCACCCTGTAACAGCATACTCCTCCTTTTCACATTTCCAGTATCCTCTTAACAAACACCTGTCCCCTTCTTTCCACCCTCTCTTTTCCCATCTAGAAAGAAACCAGTAGGCAAGCCTCCTATAAATGTATAAAATCATAAAGTACATACAACACATGCTCATTCTGTGTCCCAGAGTCCAGTCCATTCTTGTCTGAAGAGTCGTAATCTGGTTGTATTTTTGTGTGTGTGTGTGTGTTAACAAAACATTTGATATTTCAAGAGTCTTTACATGTGCTGTTCAGTGACATTAATTGTATTCATCGTGTTTTTCAGCCAGCATTGGATGATTCCATTCTGCTCAACCTCCACTCTAGTGGTGGCACTAGTGAGCTGAGAATCTGTCACCAGGCCGGCTGCAGGAAAGGGAGGGCAGATTGTGAGTTAGGAAGCCGGCTCTAAGTCACAAATACAACTTCACAGTGAAGTGTACTCTAATAATCATAGTGTTCTTCAAGAGTTAACTGTGTCTGCAAAGAAGTGTAAAACATCTAGGTATAGATTGTTTTAATTTAAGGCAGTGCTTAAGAAGTGTGGAGTTATTTAAATATTTGAATAGTTCTGGTTTTGAAAAAAATACAACACTGCTGCCATCTCATTTTCTGGAGTTGTGCCTGAAAGTGTTCTCTTTCTAAAATCTTCCCCTGGGGACCTCATTACCAGGAGAGCAGGCCAGAAGCTGAGCATTAGTTTTGGTTTAATCTGTGCTATCCGTGTAGTGGAAAACCCTGGTGGTGTGGTGTTTAAATGCTGTCTTTCAACCAAAAGGTCGGCTGTTCAAATCTGCTAGGTGTTCCTTGGAAACTCTGTCCTGTAGGGCTTTTATGAGTCCAAATCGACTCAGTGACACTGGGCTTGTCTTTTTGTTTTCTTGTTTTTAATCCATGTAGAGGAAAACCCTAGTGGTGTAGTGGTTAAGATCTACGGCTGCTAACCAAAAGGTTGGTGGTTCCAGTCCACCAGACACTCCTTGGGAACTCTGTGAGGTGGTTTTACTGTGTCTTACAGGGTTGCTTGAATTGGAATCAGTTGAACGGCAGTGTGTTTGGGACTTTTGTTTTATCCAGGTAGTGAGCTAGTTATATAGTTAACGTCTTTTTCATATGAGGACTGCCAATTAAGTTCGCAAACTCATCCTAGAAAAAGTGCTATGTGCTTGATTCTTGAATATCACTGCAGTAACCTTCGAAGTACTCCCCTTGGGGAACTATACACCAATGCCAGTGCCTATTCTACCCTTCAAAGCAATTTTGGAATTCTTTTTCTACTATTGGCCATCAGAGCTGTTGTCATGTTACCTTTGATGTCATGAATCTCATCAAAATGTCTTCCTTTCAGTGTTTCCTTTATCTTCAGGTAAAGAAAAAAGTCTTTGGGGGCCAGATCAGGTGAGTAGGGAGGGTGTTTCAATACAGTTATTTGTTTACTGGCTAAAAACTCCCTCACAGACAACTATACAGTTAAGTTTACAAACTTGCCACCTTGCCACTGTGCACAATGGCCATTCCAGAAAGAGTTCCAAAATTGCTTTCGAGGGTGCACTAGGCACTTGCGTTAGTGCATAGCTTCCCAGAGGGAATACTTCCAAGGTGACCATAGTGATATTCAGCAATGAGGTATGTAGCACTGAGAACAATTAAGTTCATGGACTTAATTGTCAGACCTTGTGCTCTTGTAAAATGGGAAATTTAAGAAAGTTGTTGCTTAAGGTTGAGGAAAGAATTTCAAGCTCTCAGATGATTTTCCGTTAAGTACTCGATGGATGGAAAATGTCTGTTGTATATTAGCGATCCTCCAAGATTTGTGAAGAGCTTGAATATCTGCTGAGAAACTATTTCCTCAGTCTTACTGTTGATGGAATTTCATTGAAAAAATTAGAACTGTTTTCCCTAGCCAGTCATTAGAAGCAACTTGATTTTTAGTATGATACTATACAAGATCTTTCTTTTCCTGTAGAGTAATAAGCTCTGAGGAAAGCTGTGGGCAGAAACCCAAAAGGGGTGAATCCCGTTGGGACAGTCAGTCTGAGCTCCCCCACTTTGTTGCTAGGTGGAGGAGGAGCTACAGGAGCAGGAATTTCTGGACCGCTGCTTCCAGGAGATGCTAGACGAAGAAGACCAAGACTGGTTTATTCCATCGCGAGACCTTCCTCAGGCCATGGGACAGTTGCAGCAGCAGTTAAATGGCCTTTCAGTCAGTGACAGTCATGATTCTGAAGATATTTTGGTAAGTGCTATGTAATGTGGTGAATACAGGATTTGAAGGCACAGACCCTCTGTCTTAGCCTTGTAACCTTGGGCGAGGCTCTGCAGCCCTCTGAGCCACTGTTTCTTCTCTCATCACATAGACGTTACTAAAGGGTGCTTTGAGGATGCATCACACCTCATAACGCACGGGGAAAACATTTATTGTTTCCAGCGTCACCACTTTCCATTTTTCCTTAATGTGCTTTTCAGAGTGGAATTAGGATTAAGAATTTAAAAAGTGAACACTGAAGAGATTTGGTTTCAGGGTATGATTTGCTGCTGCCCTTGCCTTTCAATACTTCCCTGATCTGCTTTTAATATAGTTTTGAATGTTAGAAACGTTGCCTGGGAGGAGCATACCCTGAGAGCCTGTTTTAGAAGACCAGCTAGGTGAATTCCCTGTCTTCCGTGTTGATTCAGTGTGTTCCCTGAATGATGTAGTTCTCATGTAGCTCCTCTGCTGAATGGCGGTGCCTTGTGGTTTTGGATATTCGTGTGAGAGAATAGATAGGCCAGAAGGTGAGTATAGAAAGATGGAAAAAAAGAGAAATGGTGGTAACCCAGCTGGGTTTTGTGGAAAACTCTGATTTCAGTCAATTTATGGTGCTCCGTGAATTGAAATATTCTGATGAGAAATTGGACAGCATCATGATGGAAGTCTCAAGCAAGGAGAAAACAAGACTGGTCGGGTCTTAGTGTGTCAGGAGTCCCGGGGAGCAGCCCAGCCTTTGTGTTTGAGAAGCTGAGACACAGAATACGGTCACAGCCTGATGTGCAGAGAATTTTATTTGTTTCTCTCCATGAGGCCCAGGGGAAGATCCTAGTAGTAATGGAAGCAGGGAGAAAATGACTTTTAAATCGCACCTTCCCTTGGGATTTATTGTCTTTTGATTGTTCTTTCAGAGCAAAAGTAACCTGAACCCAGATGCCAAGGAGTTTATTCCAGGAGTGAAGTACTGAGCTGACAGAAAGCTTTGAGGAGGACTTGGATGTCCCCACCTCTGGGGACAGCATTGCACAAAAAGCCAGAGCTGAAGAGGGGGGTGGGCTTGGAAGGGGTTCAGACTGGGGAGGGGAACCGTGGTGGAACTCTGTGACTCCTGTGACTCGAGTATCTAAAGTGCTCAGTCTCATGCTACAAAGCCTTGGAGCGTTTCTCGTTTCTCTTTTGTTATGCTGACTTCCATGAGGAGCAGTTTCCTTTTTTTTTTGTTAGCTTTTTTAAGTTAAAGAAATTGAGATATATTTCTTTTTCCTTCGTCAGGAATGTCTGCTGTGTGTGTTTAAGCAAAATAAGCTGACCAAGAAAAACTAGGTGTTTTAAGAAATGCCCTTCTCACCCTGCTGTCTACTTACAAGGGCAATAAATACATAACTACTTGTCATGTTTGCTAAGCTGGTGGGGACAAGAAGAAGTGGCAGCAGGTGCAAACCAGAACTCACAGCTCAGCTCCCTGTCCCCTGGAGCTCTCCTACAATGAACTGGGATTACTGGGAGCCCATCAAGCCCACTTCTCCTTGCCCTGAATCCTGTTCAAAAAAACACTCTGAAAGTACTGGTTTACAGTAACTCTTGGTGGTTGACAACAGTTGTACATGAGAAGGGGAGGACTGTGATGGGGACTGGCACTTGAGTCATTCAGGTACTTTTGTCATGCTCTTAGGCCTCTATCACAGCTACCATCAGTCACATCATTTACAAAGTGAAAGAACACTGCAGATGATTTGGCACCTCATCCCATATGGCGTCTAGGTACACCTCTGTCTCCTGTCCATGTTAACCTTACTCTTATTTACCAGACATCACAAAGCTGTATGAGAGACGTGCTGTGTGCTGGGCTGGCTGTCAGCATGAGCCTGGAGAAGTCATCCTTGAATCCTGTTAGTTGTGTCTTATATCTGTTTTGCACGATTATAATTTTTTTCCAGTCCCATGAACACTCACTTGGTCCCTTTGGAATTCTTCATTCCCACAGAAAGCTTGATGTACTTTCACAAATAAATCTATTTTTCAGGACATTAGCAAGCAGCTCAATTCACAGTTCCTGGGTACTTCTCTCCCACCTCGTAGAATGCACAGAGGAACTCCAAAAAGCCTAGGAGAGCGAAGCCTGCTTTACCAAGGTGGCAGTAATTGTCAAGATATATTCAGCTGTTATGAAATTTTGCAGTTTCCATACACACCCACTTTGTAGGCCTGTTAGTTTCTGTGGGTACATTTCTTTTCCCTTGCCTTTCTATAACTCACTGGGATTTGGGTTGATAACTCAAAGGAGCTAAACTGGGCACCGGGAGCTTCCTTTGTGTAACAGAGATGCAGGTGGCAGAATCATGTCTGAAAGAGATCGTGTCTAGTCCTGGCCGCTGTCTGAGGACTGGGACTTGCAGAGGTGGGAGGATGCTTGTGGCTTCTGTGTGACTGCAACTGTGTGACAGGCCTTTAAGGAAACGATGACATAACTTGAAATAAGTTCAGTATGTGGATGTGGGACAGAGGCTGGGAAGAAAGGACCAGAGTCAGGAAAGCTTAACAAGTTCTCCTTTTCCTTGGATTTCCCTTGTTGACTCTTTGAATAGCAGAAGGCTAGTGTCACCTCTAAACTGTGAGCCCCATCTTTTCCTCATTTGCATCTGTAGGGTAGCGTCATTTGAAAAACAGCAATCCTTGTTAGCTCTCACATCGTAGGAGATTCACTTGGAGAGCTGGTATTTGCAGACCAACACGGTAATTCCTCAAGTGTCCACCTCAAGAGGATGGAACCCTTAACTCTTCTTCAGGGAGGTCTGTAAATAAAGGAGCTTAGTTGTTGCAGCTTCAGCTTTCAGCTGGTTTCCTCTAACAGAGGGCCTGAGAAGTGCAGAGACAGAAGTCTCTGTTTGGGGTTGCTTTTCTTCCCTCAGTCTCCATGAGCCTGTCCAACCTCAGAATTCTGAAGGCTGCTGGAAATGAGATGACAAAAGAATGCCGTCTCAGGGCTGTAGGTGTCTCCATCGTTGAGTACAGTGGGTTCTCCTTTGGCCTGCCATCCAGGAACTCATCCAGGAACGAATGCAGTGCAAAGGGACAGATGCCCCACCTCTATTTCTAGAGAAAAGCCTTCGATTTGGTTGCCAGCTGAGCTGTTTATTCACCCTTGAGGAAGTTTGAGCCCTGGCAGTGGGACAGCCTGTGTGGCAAGGTACGGTCAGGGACTTCCCTTCCTCACTGCTGGCCTGTTCCGTTTTGGCAACTGTTACAGCCTTGGCTCTTGGTCTTCAGCATAGTTTCTCAAGGCATATTTGGTTAGGACTGAAAAATCTTTGCTGTCAGATGAATAGTGGAGCCTGAGTCCTCTTCAGAAATACTGACTTTGGGGTCAGGAGGTGGCTGATAATGTGACTCCATTTTTAATGTGTATGGCTTGTGCTATAAACAGCTCCTTGTAGCCCAGCTCTTTTCTCTCATCTATTTTATGTTGTGAGGCGGGAGCATGATTACTATCCAGATCACAGGCGCAGCTACTGTTTGAGTTTGCCTGTTTCTTAGCAGAAAGCATATTTGGGTCTTGTTGGACCTTCACTGGGGGAGGGGAGTTAGCCTCAGTCTGTCTGACTTTCTCTCACAGGAAAGGTTCCAAGTGGTGGTCAGTCTTGACACCATTGCGTGTTAATGGGGAGGGGTAAGTTTATTTGTAAGTAATTATTCTGACATTGAATTTAAGTCACTCCATTCAAGGTTTTTATTTTTTTGTTAGCAACTGGAAGTTAAGAATTTGAATAGAAGATGGAACCATGTCTTAAGAGTTGCCAAGTCTGGCTGGTCCTGGTATAGTTTATCAGTGATTGATTTCCGATTAGTAGGACTATTTATTTGACTCTAAATCTTCAAGATGAAAATTATTTTATCTTTCTCTTCAAGAAGAAAAATAGTGGTAGAAACACTTGTTTGGTTTCTTCAGGCCTTTTAGCTGCAGCAGGGAACTCCATACATACTGCATCTTTGGACCAGTTTCTGACCCACAGCAGTGGACCTTAGGGGTTCATGTAAGGTCAGACAAGAAATAATCATAGGAGAAGGCTGGACCATTGCAGCATCTTCCATTTCCAAAGTCAGAACAGCTGTGGCCTCGTTAATTAAGATTACATTGTTAACTGTGTCTTAAAAATAGAACTTTTAGTGAAATACTAAGCAGCATTTTCCAAATTGTGTATTGCTATGATGTAAAAGTTTTGACTGGTTTTGGAGAAGTGAGGAAGTATGCCATAGGAGAAAGTGGCTCCAGTACAGAGAAAGTATAGGAGAAAGTTTGCTCCAGTACAGAGTTACAGCCATGGAAATCGTATAGTAATTCTCCTCTGTGGTACAGTGTCAATGAGTTGGAATCAACTGGCAGCAGTGAGTATGGGATTTAGGAAAGCAAGGAGGTTAGTTGAATCAGCTGGCAGTTAACACACATCAAGGAGGAAAGTTACGTAAGAGCTAGCCAAAGGACACAGTCTGTCTGAACCGTCCTGTGTGAGTGCTCCTGCAAACCCCGTGCAAAGAAATGCTTCCCAGGCTCCCAAAACATCTGGGCCCAGAGGCCTGCTCACCCCTGATGTAGGGGATAGACATTCTTTAATACAGGTTTCTGTGCCACAGGCTAATTACATGTCTTGATTTGGGTGATGTTTGTATGTGAGAACAGGCAGAAATCTAACAAGTGTGACGAAGATTTGAGGATGTCCACCTACCGGAGAATCCCTTGTGTACCTAGCCACTCTCTGAGATAATGCCAACACCGTTTGAAAAGTGGCTGGAGAGGAGAATTGGCTCTGATTTGGCACGTGGCAGGGGCTTCGCTTCTGTCTACCCTTCCCCACAGGAGTCCTTTCACTGTCACGCCTGTGTGGATCACTGATTCTGCTCTCTTCACCCTGTGAGGTACACAGAGCACTGTCACCACCACTGCTCTCCAGCCTTGTCATCAGTGTCATTGACAGACTTGGCTAGTCACAATTTTGCAGGATTGTTTTTTTCCTCCTTTACGTCTAATCCTCTGTGTTTATTTCTCTCATCTTGAAGCTGCTGCTGGTGACAAAGCAGAAAACCCTCCCCTTCCTGCCTAGCCCCTGCTGCTGTTCCCAGTCAGAGTCTTTAGTGGGTCATGAATAGGGCAGCTGAGTACACTGGACTCTTTCTACGTGATGTTAGCCAAGAGATCTACCCCCCAGGGGACAGAAATGTGCAAAGGGACAGATGCACCACCTTTCTTTCTAGACAAAAAGCCTCCTTAGATTTGGTTACCAGGAGTCTCATTTGCAGGATTGACTGAGCTTTTTCCCCCATCCTGCTTCCTTTTGTTTAAAAGTGATAAAGAAAAAGTCTAGGCTATCCAGTACTAAAAAAAGCACTGATACAGTAGTAAAATTTTCTCTCTGTGATAATTCTGTCCTGTTGATTGTGAGCTTTCAGGAATACTGACTGTGTGATGGGTGATTTGGATGGTGGAAAGTCTTTATTTTTTATTTTAAACACTTTGAGGTATATTTTACATGCCAGAAAATTTTCCCAGTTCAAGTATGCAGTTCAGTGATTGTAGTGACTGGCCCAAGTGATACAGCCATCACCATGGCTTGGTTTGAGGACATTTTCTCACGTACCCGACTCCTCCCCCAGTGTGGTCACTCATGCCCATTTACAGTTTGTCCAGTTCCCACCTCCAGCCCCAGCCAGTCACTAACCTATAGTCAGTCTCTATAAATTTGTATTTTCTGGACATAGTCATGCAATATGTGATCTCTTGTGCCTGACTTCTTAATGTTTTTGAGGTTCATTCGTGATGTAATATGATCAACAGTTTATTCCTTTTACTACTGACTATATTCCATTATATGGATATACCATACTTTGTCAGCAAGGGAGCCTTTGGAACTTGGATTTTTGCTTCCTGAAGTCTAAATGAAACCCTCAAAACAGGACTCCTAGTGGGAGCTGCTATTCTCATTAAAGGGACTGCTTTTATCCACCAGCGTTGTCATCTAGAAGCTCCGCTCCAGGAGTCTGAACTGCTGCAGAAATTTTTATAATTTTGCCACTTTTTTATGATGAACGTTTATGCTATTGCCTCTGATCTTCATTTAATAAGTATGAACACATGCTTGAGTGGACAAGAAAAGGAAACCAACCATCAGTGCTGTGTTGGATTTTTTCCCTCCCGAAGGCTGGATGGGGGCATCTCTGAACTTTCTAAATACAGTACCGCGCGTCTCCACTACAAAGCTGACCCTGTATTCGAGAGCCTGCTGGCTTTTGTGGACAGATCTTGGAGCAAAGAGGGCAGACCGCAGAGGGGGCGGAGCGGAAGGGGGCGGAACTTGTGGAGCTGGAAGCCCCCGGAGGTGTGTACCTGGCACAGGTGCCCGTCTAGATGAGGTGCTAATGGTGCCCTAGAGCGACGTGGCACCTCGTCTTCCAGCAAGCCGGGCAGGTCTTCCCTTTGGATGTTTCTGAGGCACAAGGTTTAAAAGCTGTTTTTCTTCTCCAACCCCCACCCAAATGTTACGTGGTAGTTAATACTTTTTTGTAGGAGGGACAGGGCTTTAAAATTAATTTTCATAAAAATATCAAAAATGAAAAAAAGCTACTTTGTAAAACTTATGCTATACAAACCTAATGGCAGCTGTTAAAAATCTCAATAAAATGAGAAGGAAATGCTTTTGCTGGCAGTGATACCCTTTTTCCTCAGGATGGGTCATTATTGTATGACAAGGGGTACATGTGTATGGGGGCTGCGTGTATGTGTGTATGGTTTTTTTTAATCACAGTTTGGCTTGCCTAGTTTTCCATCGAAATAGGATTACAAAGTGCTAAGAGTGTAGGTTTGGAAATCACTTCCTTTGTGCCCTCAGTCAGCCTGAACCACAGCTTCTTTATTTACAAAGGTACATTTCTCTCTTGAGACTACTGTGAAAATTAGATACAGCTTAATTTTAGAATACATAGAAACATTTAATATGTGGTAGCCATCATCAGAACCAACAAATCTGTGTTGAAAGAAGTGCAGCCAGAATGCTTCTCAGAAGCGAGGATGGCAAGACTGCATCTCCCATACTTTGGACATGTTATGAGGAGGGATCAGTCCCTGGAGGAGGACATCATGCACGGTCAGCGTAAAAGAGGAAGACCCTCAGATAGATTCAAACAGTGGCTGCCAACAATGGGCTCAAGCCTAAAAATCGTGAGGATGGTGCAGGGCCTGGCGGTGTCTTGTGCACAGGTCACTGTGAGTCGAAACCAACTCCACGGCACCCAACCACCATCACTGTTAATAGTGGCAGTAATGTGCAGTTTTGGATCAAGTGGTAACAGGAAATCTATGGGCTACAGGAGATACTGGGTGTTTCCTGTTTCTGGGCAAAACTAACTCCCACCTAGTAAACAAAGGGATTCTGTGTCTGCCTTTCAAGTCTTGCACAGGTTTGAGAGCCTCCTTGGTACCAGATGCTGGTTTAGGCACTGGAACCACTGGGCTAACAAATCACATTATCCCTGGAGATTAATTTGGTAATGTGTAGGTTCAATTTATACTAAGTTTAACACTTTCCCTGATTGAGAGGCTTTAGTCTACGATAAAAAGATAGGGCCAGACCAGAGCTGAGTTTTGAAGACTTTGATCACCTTCATTAAACCAGGCAGGGTGGGAATCTGAGCTGGTTTCTTATGTATCGATGTTAGAGGTGCTGGAGTTATTTGGTGAAGTCCCCGAGTGATGCAGATGGTTAAGCACTCAACTCTCAGCCCAAAGGATGAAGGCTTGTACACCCTCAGAGGCCTTTTGGAAGAACAGCCTAGTGTTCTGCTTCTGAAAGGTCAGGGCCTTGAAAACGCCATGGAGAAGTTCTACCCCGCACACATGGGGTCACCATGAGTTGGATTCAAATCAGTGGCAACTCCCAATAGTTATGTGTATACAGCATCTGAGCTACTGAGTGACAGCCTCTAAGATGTGGATGATGTATTCAACTTTTTATCGAAGTATACTGCACAGAAAAATTGCAGATGTTTTTAGTGTACAGTTCCATGAATTCTTGCCAACTGAAAACGTGTGAAAATTTTAATTCTTAGAACACCCATCACACCCAGAATACGCTCAGTATGCTTGCTGAATTAATGACGGAGACGAGGCTGTGTTGTTCACAAGATCACACAAGTAAAGGCAGTGCTGGCCTCCTTCAAGTCCACTGCTTGTCCCGACATCTTAGCCTTGTCACAGGGCCGTGTGGAATCAGATCAGATGAACATGTACATATTCAGTGCCTTGGAAATGGAGAATCCCATGAGTTAATCCTGGTATTTTGTTCAGGGAAGAATAGAAGTTTAAGATTGAAGGAGGGAAATTCATTAAAATCATTTAGGGTGTTCTGCATTTCAGTCTCCGTGTAACAGAACCCTACCAGCTAGAGAATAAGCTATTTCTTTGATGTAAAGAACCTAGGAGCACAGTCTGACTGCAGGCACTTGAGGATTGCCTTCGTTTTACTCAACACTGAAGTGTTCAAACTACACAATCAATAGATGCGCTCCTTGCTCTGCTCTAAAATGTCCCGTGCATGCCACAGTACAGCCTCCAACACTAGAAAGGAAGCATGATGCCTGTAATCCTAAACATTAGTTGGTCCCAGCATTTAAGCTTATAAATCCGTTTTCATCCAGAAAGTTTGGATTGTAAGTCCAAAATACTGCTTGATCCTGGTCTTATCATGTAAATATGAAGGTTCTCTGTTTCTCTAAAACTCACCACTTATTAAAAATTTGGTAGTATTATTAGGACTATGGGATATAAAAAATCCCACCTCATGTATCCTTGTTCTTGTTACAAGCTTTTTACCATTGAGGTAGTGGAGACTTGCTGAGAGCTGGGCCCCACTGGAGGCATAGTTGGCTGGCTGTACCTTCAGAAGGAACTTGGAGTTCTTACTGCTCAGAACTCTGGCTTGCTGGGCTGAGAACACTGGGATGACAGCTGCTGCCATTCTGCTCTGGATGAATGCTTGTTTGAGAAGGCAGCTTGAGAAACAAACCTATGTGCAAGACATCTGACAGTGCCCAATCAGAACGCAGAAGCTGCAAGGGTGCAGCTCCCTCAGCTGCAGATCTTCGGCCCCCTACACCAATTACACAAGGCATCTAGTAGAAATGAAATCCCGTCCCCATCCCACCCTTAACCTAATGAATTAGACACCTTATGGGGGGCAGGACACATAGCTGAGCTTGTCGCTCCTAGAATCAATCACTGGTGTGCTAAGTTTGAAAACTGGTAATGAGGACATGATCCATGCCTGCTCATAGCTGACGCCTTGAACTCTTGTAGAGGTGGCCGCTGTGGATCCAGACTCTCATCAGCCCACCAAACGGCATGGGCAGCAGACAGGAAGCGCCGGGCTTGTCTTCACTTACCAGAGGGAGAATCCAGGACACCAGAACGTGTGCTCTTGACTGATGGTCATCATTCCTGGCACCACACAACATGAGGTCATGCTTTAATGAGAGCCAAGCTGGCAGCAGCCAGGAACAGGTGGGCCACCTAGGTAGGTTGTGCCCAACTGGATGCCTTAGATCTCAGCCATCTTCATAGTCTCTCAAGAATGCATTCTTGTGACAAACTGCCAAATGTGCTGTTTACCCACAATTACCAAACCAAAAAAAAATACCAACCCCCTGCTATCGAGTTGATTCTGAGTCACAGCGACCCTATACAACAGTGTAGAAATGCCCTGTCGAGTTTCCAAGGAGCACCTAGTGGATTTAAACTGCTACCTCATGGTGAGTAGCCATATCACTTACCCACTAATCCACTGGGGTTTCCATTACCCTATCAGTGTTGTTCAAATTCTCCCAGAAGAGAAATGTACCCTCCCCTAAATTCACTGGGGAAGAACTGTCACAGAAGAAGGCGTCACACACCTAAGGTTGTTCCTTGGGACGTTCTGCATGGAGAACACTCCAGTTCTACTGAACACGTTGGGCAGGGGTCACTACTGAGACAGGAGAGAAGTGAGGTCACAGGTCATAGGTACAGTAATGTTGGGGAGCAGAGCCTGCACAGATCTGTTAGCTGCCTCAGTATGCAGACCACAGGCCGGGCACCTGGGATGGTGCTGTAGGCCCTGGACTGAAACCATTCTTAAGCCCTCGGATACCTACCAAGTGTACCCAAGACATACACACCAAGTCAGCTTGGTAACACACTCCCATTGAGGAGAGGCTAAAGTGCATTTATTTTCTTCTGCATGTGTTTTTTTAAAAAAGGCAAAATCAACAAAAAGCCTCCTTCCTTCTAGCACCCAACGTCCACTGGGCTTTGAGGGGTAGAGGCAGGCTGGTCCCTAGGAGAATGTATAGGAGTAGAAGGCAATGGCATTGATGCTGTAGTTGATGGGAAGGCCGTGCCCAATGTGCTTGGCCCCAAGGATGGCCCCACCCAGGGCCGAGGAGTATCGCAGCTTCATCAGGGTGAACTTGGAGAAAGAGTTCTGAGCCTGGATCTCTCTACCCTGGGTCAGTGCCATAAGGAAACCTGGAGGGAAAGAATGCAGAGGGTAGAGAGGAGACAGCAGTGCAGAGGGCGAGAGAGAAAGGGCCAGGGCCTCAAACACTCCTAGAGGGTCCCCCATGCCAGATCCTCAACACGAGGTACATTAGGGCACATGGACCCACTAATAGCTGTGAGGAGCACTGCATTCAGCAGCCCCTTACCCAACCCTTGGGCACCCGTCGTGAGGAATTCCAAGGAAGCAATGGAGGTCCTTAGCTACTTCTGAACATCGAATGGAAACCATACAATGGCCTGAAATAGGGCTGCAAGGGCTAAGAAGTCACATTCTTTTAGGCTAGGATTGTGCTGACTAGAGATGTCACCACAGGTTATCACATACTGGTTACCTGGTTAGAAATTCTGATTTTAAGTTAGATTTGTTGTTGATTTTGAAAAAGTGGATATTATTTCATAAATCCTTTGGAAAAGATTATATGTCAAGAGTCCATGGAAGCTGGAAAGAGACATTATACAGGGCTTACTGGCAGGTGGAAGGCCGGGGGCTTGCCCTGGAGCATTAGCGACTGTCCAGGCTTTTGGACCCCAGCCTCCTACTGAGAGCAGCACCCCCAGCCCAGCCCAGTTCTCCTTGGCAGGCAGCTTTCCTGGGCCACCTCTGTCCCAGCCACATTCCCATAGTCCTGGTTTCTTCTTTCCTATGCCCAAACTTACCTTCCTGTAGCAGCTCCCAGCTCTTCCACACAGAGCCCACACACAGGATGGGGAGGCCAAGCTCACCTTGGAACAAGACCTGGGAAGAGGCAGACAGTGGATGCTAGGGGCCAACCACGGCGCTCCAGGCCTGCAGTGGGTCGTTTCCTCAACCAAACTACACTATCCCTGTCACTCTCCATCTTGCCGGGAGCCAGAAGCTCCGGGAAAGGAAAGGGAAAGGGAATAGGGGAGACTCAAAGGCACAAGGGACAGAAGGAAAAAGGGTTAAGCAGCAGTACAGAGGAAGGAAAGAGGGACAAGAGCAGGAGTGAAAGGGAAGAGCATGCATGTGAAACTAGCGTGCTGTACCTAAGACAGATTGTGACTCATCTCAGAGGGGAGGCGCTTGACCAGAGTACTCTCAAACTGTGGACATTCTACAGAATTTTTCTCATATCCTCAGTTAATTTAAAATAGCACAGGGTTTGTGGGATCAGTCCCATGCTGAGTGAGAAAAGGCCAATCTTCATTTCCCACCTCAACCCACCGGGTCGATCTCAGGCAACACAGCGACGACATGTCTCCCCAGCATCTCCCCAGCTTTCCTGAAGATGTACCGGGAGAGAGGGTCTCCCTGCTGAGCACCTGGGGAGGAGGATGGGAGATGAGGGTGCGCTGGTGCCCTTGGTTACTCCCTCCCTTGGGTGAAAGATGCCAAGAGTGGAGCACTGCTAGCAAGTGGAGGCCGAAATCAGGAAGGGAGGCCCTCTGTGTGTTGTGGGGAAAGCTAGCCTCCAGTTTAGGGGCTCTCCCCCTCCCTGCCCCCACCCAAGAGATACACAATGGCAGTTGGTCCGTACTCCAGCTTGCTGTCAGTCTGTTCCTCGTGGTCTTTCCCTCACTCTGGGGCCCCCAGGCTCTCCCTGAGCAGCTGATGGTTCTCTTCTTGCTGCCTTGCACCCGCCTACAGGTCCGCTGTTGCTAGCCCCTGGCTCACTCTACACAGGATGGGGGGCACTGCTCTGGAGGGCTCAGTCCAGCGGGCCCTGAGAGTCCTGAAATGCATGCCCTGAGACCGTGGGAGTCCATGTTAAGGGAGTAGGGACCTTACACTGGAGAAGGAGCCATGTGCAGAGAGCAAACCCCAAGTCCTGCTTCTCCTGATGCCCAACAAAATACATGCGACCTCTCCATAATACTCTAGTACTTTGGTTATCACAGGCTTTTTGGTTTTTTTTTAAAAAAGTTAGATTTGTTCAACGAAAGACTGCTTCATAAATTTCTCAAAAAGAGGAATACAACATACACAAGTCATGACAGCTGTCAAGAGAAACACATGTGACAGAAAACAAGTCATACCATGCGAGTGCTCCTCTGCCTCCACCCAAGGCCCATGAACCAAGGGCACCTGACTCGCAGTCCCCATCCAAACCCCACTCCACCTGCCAACTAGCAAGTTCTCCAGGGAATAATGCCAGATAAAACCCGGCCCCGCCACCAGTACCTTCTGCGACTTTCCGGCAAAACCCAGCAAATTTGCTTTTATCAAAGTCCCGGTACAGATGGGTGAGGATTCCTAGCCGATCTCGTACCTGAGAGAGAGAGACAGTGAGAGAGAGCACACACGGGTAGTCATCGGAAGCACAAGAGATCCCAGACAGCCCACCTCAGCTGGCTTTCCTATGGACTACCTGGAAAAGCGGCAAGAATTTATTCTCTATTAATTCTAGGAAGCGCAAGGAGTTGCGATTTCTCACTTGCACTCTTATTGGCTGTTTGTTTCCCCCAAGGTGGACTCCAGTGCCCATTACGGACAATCTTGGAGGCAGCACAGAGTACAGCCCTATGTTCTCCAAAGTGTGTTCTACAGCTCTTTGAGGTGCTCCTGAAAACATTTCTCTGATCAAAGCAGTTTGAGGAACACTGCACACTGCTACTCCCCTTTGGAGAGTCACAATACACAGTAACGAATTAAAGGCTCTGAGAAGTCCTACAACCAAAAAATCTATTTAAATTTGTTTCTCCCCAACTTACTTGTCCACAGGAGGCTGCTCTGTCCACCCCAACAAACTTACACACCCCTAACACTACTTGGCAGAGTGGTTAAGTGCTATTAGGCCTGCTAACCAAAAGGTGGGCAATTCAAATCCAGCAGGTGCTCCTTGGAAATTCTATGGGGCAGTTCTGCTCTGACCTATAGGGTCACTATGAGTTGGAATCGACTCAACAGCAGTGGCTTTGGCTTTATAACACCTCTAAAGGTCCTGCAAAATGAGAGATTCCCAGAATACCTTTGAGTAAACTGAAGGAGAGGCTAAAATTAGAGCACCTACTCATTCCAAAACCAAACCCACTGCCATGGAGATGAGGCCGACTTATAATGACTCGATAGGGCAGGGCAGAACTGCTCCAGAGTTTCCAAGGAGCTGGTGGATTCAAACTGCCAGCCTTATGGTTATGAGCCAGAGCACTTAACCACTGTACTCCAAGGGCTCCACAGAGTACTTACAGCAATGTACTAATACATACTAATAAGCATTTTAAACACATTATCTCACTTAATCTAGAAGATAACTCTAGAAGTTGGAAAACTGACTGAAAAACGAGAGTGTAAGCGGTAGACACGCTGGCAGAGTCTAGAACCAACTAACTGCATCAGAACAGCTTTCCTCTGCCTCCTACAGGAAGTGATTTCCCTTCCAGGTCCCTGGCTCCTCCTCTCCCTGGCCCAGGCCACAGTTCCTCCTCCATCACAAATCCCTAAGCCCTGAGAAGACAGCTTCCACCTTCCACCATCTCTAATGGCCCTCCTGGCCCCAGCCCCAGCTCACCTAAGTGGATGGCAGCAAGACTAAGCGGCCCTCAGAAAGAGGGTCTATCCAATTCTCTACCTTCTTCCCCCGCTCCTTCCAACTCTCCCACCTTTTACCTCTGGTTCAGCTCAGGTTGTTTCCTAACCTATGACAAAAGGAGCACAGTACAGATAGGAGGGGAATTCAGTCCCTGAGGCTCTGGGTAGAAACAGCTCCTTTGCACCTCTTTGTGGGCTCTCCTTCCTGACCCACATTGGCCAGAAGCAACTACTTTTCAACACACTTGTTCCAACTGTGCATGCTGCCTGCACCTCCCAGGAGTGTCAGCTGTACAAGAATAAAGTCTGACTAACCACTTACCCCCAAACCCCCTCTCCCACATGCCCAGCACCCTCCTTGAAGGCACTGCCCACATCTTTCCAGAGATCCTCCCCTACGTCTCCAACCTCCAGCGCCAACTCCCCCTAACATCTTGACCCACCCATCCTTCTACCCCATCTCCTACTGCCCTACCCCAGGTGTACACATCTATGGGGGGTGGGGAGCTTACCTGGAAATAGCTGAACATGGCCTCCTTCACAAAGCCAATGTCGTGTGGTGCAGCCTCTAGGTTGTCGATGGAGTCAAACACTATTTTCACAGCTTGGTGTGAGATCCAGTAGGCTGCAGGGAGCGGGAAGGCTTCAGAAGATGGGGTGATCTCCCCGCACTCACATCTAGGCACAGCTAGTGAGCTACCTGAGTCTTACATCAAATTAAGTTTCCTGATTCCCAGTCGGGGTGAGGTGGGAGGGCTCTAATCAAACTGTATCTAAATAGGAAGACAGCACAGATGACACTGTCACATCAGACACAGCAGACAGCAGGACCCCAAGGACTCCTATGTAATTATACACAGGCTGTCTATAAAGAATGGCATCTTGGTGGCACAAACAGTGAAGACCTTAATGACTGGCCAAAAGGTTGGTGGTTCAGACGCACCCAGAGGCACCTTGGCAGACAGACCCGGAGATCTGCATCTGAAAGTTCATAGCCCTGAAAACTTTATGGCACAGTTCTACTCTGCACACATGGGGTCCTACGAAGAGGTGAGGGTGGGAGGAGCTTCTGTGCCCCCTTCCCACTAGCAGACTGGTATAGCATGGCCTGGCATCTATGGCCTTCACCTTCTTAGGCTCAACTCTTCCCTAAGAACTTCCAAAGTCCAGTGCAGGCAGGCAATGACTACTGTGCTGAGGGATGACTCTGAATCCTGGATACAAATCACCACTGGACAATGGTAGCAGTCAGTCCAGCACTGTTGTATTTATGGTCTCCCAGTTTCTGTCCCAGACTCAGGAGCTGTCCCCACAGGGAGCCCCAAGGGTTTGCGGGGACTGAGAGCAGAGGAGAGGAAAAGAAGGGTCCAGGACTCTGAGCCAGGTCTGAGCAGCATGAGCTCACCTGAGCCCTCGTCCCCCATCATGTGGCCCCAGCCACCACAGCCACTCTCAGAGCCATCCGGGTTGACGAGCCTACAGTTGGAGCCTGTTCCAGCGATGAGCACGATCCCACCTACAAAGAGAGCACAGGAGGCTCAGTGTGGCCTGGCCTGCACAGGGCACACAGCTTCGGGCTGAAGGCAGCACAGAAACCAGCCTTGGGAAAGGGATCCTCACCCCGTCAGACAGAGGAAACTGTGCCTGCCTAGTTCCCTGCCTAGAGGCAGAAGGCCTGGGGGTCCTGGGTCTCAGAGAAGCTCCCACCACACAGAACCCATCTCTGGGGGACAAAGAAGCACACAAAGCTGCATCTTGAGGTACACACGTGGCTCCTTGCCCAGCCAGCTGTCCGATGATGACTGTATTTGCCTTTTACTGAGTGCCGGGATTGGGCCAGACTCAGTTCCCTCAGTGACATTCAGTATCCTGACCCACCTCATGAATACAATTATCACCACTGTACAGTAAGGACATCGAAACTCAGAGTTAAGTAACTTCTTGAAGACGATACAGCTGGCAGTAGGAACTGGGATTCAAATGCCAATCTCCTGGTGCCAATGCTCAGGCAGAGCTCCTCCCACTCTCTTCTGGGAACGACCTGCCTTCCCAGCCTGCCCTCATCACTCCACTGCCACCAGAGGCTCTCCTCTGTCCCCAGCTCTGCGGGTTCCACTACTTGGCTTCCCATCAGAATACCCTGCCTGCACTGCCTCCTCCAGCCAGGCCTCCTTCTAGACCACTTAAGCTACAGGACGGAGAGTCAAGAGGAGACTGTGATGGAGGCTGCTTTCCAGCCACTTGGAAGACCAGTTGTACCAGCTACATCCAAGGGGCTTTCCCAAGGAAACCAGTTCTGGACCTCCGCACCCTCCGCCTCCTCACCCTCCGGCGTGGCAGTGGCGATGGAGCCGGCAGCGTCAGTGGTGATTACATAGTTTTCGCTCAGGCAGGGGAATCGGTCCCTCAGCTCAGCCGTCAGGATCCTTATCGCATCCTCCTGATCGCCACCACTCAGGGATAGGCCCTAGGCCACAAGGGAGGTGAGAAAGCAAGCCAGGAGGGCCCCACACCCAGCTCCTTCCTCAGCCCTCTCCCCTACTGATGTCTCTCCCCATCTGGGCTTTCCCTGCTCCTCCGGCCCCAGTCCTCGTTTCCATCCCACACGACAACCCCTCCGGAGGCCGTGGCTGAGAGAAGGGCCTGCAACGGGGACAGACAAAGAAGGATGCAACCATGTCAGGTTTGGAGCTTGGAAGGACAGTGGTGCCCTTAACAGAAAAGGCTGAGGAGCATGTTGAAGGGCGAGGGAGAGAGAGGGGCACGGTCTGCAAGAGAGGACGGCCTACGCCTGCAGAGCAGCTCACGGCAGACATGTCTGGGGTGCAGCCGGAGCTACCACAACTGGAAGAGCAGAGCGGGAATAATTAACAGCAAACAGCATATGAGTGTTTGCAAGTGAGGCTCCACACTAATCACTATGAGATGTATCAAACCATTTCACTTCCTAAACTCTGATGCAGACTCAGTTACTAGCCTCATTCTCCAAATGAGGAAACTGAGGCATAGCGAATATAATCTACTTAGGGTCATACAGGCAGGAAGTGGCAAAACGGGATTAAAACCATGGTCTCAAGGGTTCTTCAAAACCCTGTGCTGTTCCAACTCACTTGTGGCTCACAGGTGGCAAGTGAAGTCAGAAGAATGGATGACTTCTTCGACCAGGGACAAAGCCACAGAGGCCACTCCCCCTCTAGCTGTTGAACCTCATCTAGTCCAAACTACACGTGTCACTGCTGACTCAACTCCCAGGCTCTAACCCAGACTCACCAAGCTGCGTAGAGGCACCAGAGGGTCCACCCCGGCTTTCCGCTTGGCCCTGCTCACCATCTCGTTGATCCTCTCCAAACACTTGTCTGTCCCGATCAGCTGGCCCCAATCAAGGGAGGAAGGAGTTACCAAGGCTTGCAGGACCTGTGCTGCCCATGGGGGCTGCTCTCTAAGCCCCAACCACCACCTCCACCAGGGTTCCTGAGAGTACCACCATACAACCAAGCCCAGTGGTACAGCCCTTACCCAGTGGTTTGTGCTGGGTCCCTCCACTTCTGCCAGGATCTGTCCATCTTCAGAGAGTAAAAGGGCCCTGGACCCTGTGCCTCCCCTAAAAAACACAAGAGGGCGCTCAGGGGATACAAAGGGGACAAGGGGACAGAGAGACACAGAGACACAGCCAAGCTCATGCAGCCCTAGTTGCAAAGCCCAGTGTTATGGAAGAGAGGCTTCAGTAAACCCCATTACCATGCCTAAGCCCCGCTCTGGGGTCTCCTGTTTGCTGTGGTGTTGGACCAAAACCTAGTGCTCATTCATCTTTCCCTGTGGAAGCCCAGCCCTTCCCTCAGGACCCTAGTTCTTGAAATTTTCCTCCCCCCACAGCTCCCTTAGGAAAGGCATCTGCGTGTCTCACAGCTCTTTTGGACTCCTCTGCCTTAAGAGTGTAACTTGTCTGCCTGTCTGTCACTAGACCAGGAACTCCACCGGGTCAGGCTCCAGGCTATCCCACCCTCACGGTTAGCCCAGGGCCTGGTACAGGCCAATGCTTAGCAAAAGAGAAGCCAAAGAGGAGGCCACTTCTTTCACTTTTCTCACAATAGCTAAAGGCTGCCTTTCGAGGTCCAGCTCCAGGTCTTCCACATAACCTTGTGAGCAAGGAACGCTCAGGAGCGTCAAGACAAGTGGGTGAGTTTCTACCTGCTTAAGCAACTAAACCCTCAAATGCTGACAGTGGGACAAATGGTAGTTTGGAGGCTGTGACCGAGGTTTTTTTTGTTTTTTAACAGATCAGGACTTTTAAGAAACGCCTCAGAAGAGGACATTGAAAACCTGCTGCTCATACTCAAATGACATTAAGTTTTATGGAGCAGTTAACACCTGAGGTGGCAAACTCAACATGCAAAAGAGTCTCGTTAAAAGCTGGGGAAAAATGGGTTGGAGCTCACAGATGTATGTAATAGGGAGGAATGCAAGCGCCTGTACTTAAAAAATACATATACAATAGGTATATCAATCGGTATATCCATCAACTCTAACATGATATACAGTAACAATTACTTTGGGATATGTGAGTCAGCAGCGGCTGCCACAGAACTGAATACAATCTCAGATTGAAAAGTACAGCGTCCTGGCTGACAATGACAATGTCTTGATTTGACAAGTCAATTCCCATAATGTGTCACTGGCAGGGGGCTTGGCGATCGTTTTGTTCATCCCACCCGTCGTTTTACACACCTGAAAACTCAGGTCCAGACACGTCAAAAATCTTTTCCATTAGCATTCCCAGAGACAGAGCTATTAAAACAAGTACACAAGCTTCTGAACAGAAAAATGCCAGAGTAACAGCATCTAACCTTCTGAGAAGCCTTGAAGTGTCCACGGGGACGGGGACAGGGTGGGGTTGCCAGCATCAGGGCTGGCAAACAGCATTCTAGCTTGCAGCCACTTCAACTCCCATTTACCTTCCAGCCAAATCTTTGTCCCGGCTCCTGCCCTATCTGACTCCCCGCCCACCAACTTCACTTCTGACACCTGTTCTGAAAAAATCTCTCGGGGGTCGGTAAGAGGCCGAAGGAGCTGCTTCTCCTGGGGGTGGCATCAGGGGGATCTTTCACTGGAAAAAAAAAGGGGCGTGGTTCCACCGTGAAATACAAAGGACTACCGCCCCCTCGGTTGTGGCTATGCCACGCGCGGAGCCCCTGCAAAGCGCAAGCCTTACGCACAAGGGCACCCCTGGGCGGGCTCACACCCCTCCTCCCGAAAGCTCTGCAGCCCTAAAGCCCAAAGGAGCGGGACATCCACCTCCCGGTCGGGCTGGCCACGGCGTGCCACTCCGCCCTCGGGCCCGGGGTGCCTCAGGCTGCTTGCAGGCCGAGCCTCCCAGACTCTCTCCTTCAGACAGCACTCACCCCTCTACACCCCCGTAGAGCGCAGCCATCCCGCCGCCAGCAGTGCTGTTGATTCTACCGTTGGCTTGCCACTCGCCTCCCACGCTCCAGCCTTTCGGCACCGCCCCTCATCACGTGTCCGCCCGCGCAGGCCTGCGAAGCGCGCGTGCACGGGGCGTGGCCCCACGAGCCGCCGTTTGCCTCAGATCCAGATGGTCCGGGCGACTTCTCTAGACTGGGCGGGTGCAGTCCACGGCGACTCCTGCCAAGCTCAGGCAGCCCCTCCTCCTCCATCTCCTGAATTCGGCTTCCGGAGATGGATACCGGGTTCCACACCGAGGAGCTAGAAAGGGGTGTCCGACGCCGGAAGTTGTCGAGGCCCAGCATGGCGCATGCGCAGTGCGTGTGGGGCAAGTGGTAGTAGTCGGAGGTGACCCACGCGCTTGGTGGCGACGCGGAACAACGACACCCCTGCGGAGATGGGTGTTCTGGGGGCTGACAAGCAAACCAAGGCGACCTTGAGCCTCTTACAGAAATTATAATGTTCCACACTGTACAATGATAAAGAACAATGAAGATTTATGAAACATAATCTGGAATCAACTGGAAGACATGCTGAGTGAAATCACTCAGCTGCAAAAGGACAAATACTGTATGAGACCACTATTATAAGGACTCATACACCAAAGAAAAGACTGATGCTACAAGGGTGAGGAAGGAGGGAAACGGTTATTCACAGATTAGTTTATAGCAGTATGGTTATGTGAAGGAAGTGACAGCAAGCAGTAGAAGGCAGGTGAGTGTAACTGGACTGCACCATAAGCTAAAAGGCTTTCTAAATGCAACCTAACATTTCAAAGGACAGAGTAGCAGGGATATAGGTCTGGGGAGTATGTTTTCAGGGCACACTGGGATCAATTAGCATACATAGTCTTCCTCTAAGAGTCTTCCGCACCGCATATTGGTGAGTGGCATCTGGAGTCTTAAAAACCAACCAGCCACCATCTGAGGAAGATCATGTGGCCCCAACCCACCTGGAACAGATGACATCCAAGAACATCAACGACATGAGGAAAAATGAGCCCAGAAGACAGAAAGACCCATATGACTGGTAGACTATATTAGCATGAGGCTAGAAGAAACAGATGGCATCCAGCCACCACCACAGACCATCCTGACAGGGAACACAATGTAGAGTCCCTGACATGACACAAGCAAAAGAGGTGTGCAGATCAAGAACTCTATTAAAAGACCTGAATTGATGGTCTGACAGCCTGGATGGTCCCCTGAGAACATGGCCGCTAGACTTGCTGCTAGCCCAGACCTGAAACCAGTACTGAAGCCAACACTTCTGACAAAGAATACATTGGACTCAGACACAGAGTGATGCATGTAGTGTATATACTTTATGGTGTTACATCTATCTATATATGAGGCTGCCCTACTGTTTTCTTTCTAATGGGGAGAGAAGAAGGTGGAGAGCAGGGGACAAGTGTTGGTTGAGTGGATACTGGAAGTAGAATGGAAAAGAAGAATGTGTTGTCACAGGATGAGGAGAGCAGACAGAGTTGCAGAGAGGTGGGTAGGGAAAGTTGACTTGGACTATAAGCTTTCACTTAATCACAATAAAAAAATTGAAAATTATAATCTTCCACCCAACATCCACCTGGTAATGGCAAAAGTGACATCACACACAAACTCCTGGTGCACAGGTCTTCACACTACACTCAAGTGAGTATACACATGCAGGAAGGCACAGACATCAGTTGTAAGGTAAGAAGAGTTCTTGGGGCTGTCTTTGCAGTCTTGAGAAGTGAGCACTGAGCGTTTGCTACCCATCCAGCCTACTTTGTGGAGGGCGTTTTCTGGGACTCTGGACCACCATCCACTGCCGTCAAGTTGAGTCCGACTCAGAGAAGAACTACCCCACAGAGTTTCCAAGGAGTGCCAGGCAGATTTAAACTGTTGACCTGTTGGTTAGCAGACGTGGCACTTAACCCACTATGCCACCACGGTTTCTGGGACTACAGACAATCTACAGTAAATAAGGCTTTACAAATCCCTTAGTGCCTTGAGGCCATCACCTCCTGTCATAGTTACCCAGGGCTGCAGTATCATGAATACCACAAATTGTTGTTGTTAGGTGCTGCTGAGTCGGTTCCAACTCATAGTGACCCTATGAACAACAGAATAAAACACTGCCCGGTCTTGCACTGTGTCCATAGTCACTTTTATGCTTAAGCCTATTGTTGCAGCCATTGTGTCAATCTGTCTAATTGAGGTTCTTCCTCTTTTTCACTGACCCTCCACTCTACCAAGCATGATGTCCTTCTCCAGGGACTGCTCCTTCCTGACAACATGTCCAAAGTATGTAAGATGCAGTCTTGCTATCTTTGCTTCCAAGAACCACTCTGGTTGTACTTCTTCCAGAACAGAACTGTTTATTCTTTTGGCGGTCCACGATACCTTCAATATTCTTCTCCAGCACCACAACTCAACGGCATCAATTCTTCTGTCTTCTTTGCCCATGGTCCAGCTTTTTCATGCCTATGATGCGATTAAAAATACCATGGCTTGGGTCAGGTGCATTTTAATCTTCAAGGTGACGTGCTTACTTTTGAATACTTTGAAGAGGTCCTTTGCAGCAGATTTTTCCAGTGCAGTGTCCCTTTTGATTTCTTGGCTGCTGCTCCAAGGGCATTAATTGTGGACCCAAGTAAAATGAAATCCTTGACAACCTCAATCCTTTCTCCATTTATGACAATGTTGCTTATTGTTCCAGTTGTGAGGATTTTTGTTTTCCTGATGTTGAGGTGCAATCCATACTGAAGGCTGTGGTCCTTGATCTTCATCAGTAGGTATCTCAGATCTGCTTCATTTCCAGCAAGTAAGGTGGCGGTGTCTGCATAATGGAGGTTGTTAAAGAATCGTCCTCCAATACCGATGCATCATACTTCTTTGTATAACCCAGCTTCTTGGAATATTTGCTGAGCATACAGATTGAAAAGGTATGGTGAAGCCATGATCCAGAAAACACAAAACAACAAATGCTGGAGAGGCTGTGGAGAAAGTGGAACCCTCCTACACTGTTGGTGGGGTTGCAAAATGGTCCAGCCTCTTTGGAAGGCAATCTGGCGCTTCCTTAAAAAAATGGATATTGATATACCATTTGACCCAGTAATTCCACTACTTGGAATATATCCTACAGATTCAAGGCCCTTTCACACCAACGGACACATGCACCAGAATGTTTATCGCAGCACAGTCCACGATAGCAAAAAGATGGAATCAACCCAGATGCCCAACAATAGAAGAATGGATAGGTAAACTGTGGTACATATACTCAATGGAGCACTACACAATGATAAAGAATAACGATGATTCCAGGAAACATCTCCTAACCTGGTTTCAACTGGAAGATGTTATGTTGAGTGAAAGTAGTCAGCGACAAAGGGACAAATACTGTATGAGACCTCTACAATAAGATCTCAAAAACAGACTTGTGTATAGAAGAAAAGACTCTTTGACAGCTGCAAGGGAGGGGAGGGAGGGGGTGGAGGGGAAGAGTTTAGTTTAGAGAGTTACTAGAAATCTAGTTGGGAGAAAGCGGTGACAGCACACATTAGGAACAAGAACAACATTAAGTGGACTTCAGCATAACTTGAGTACTCCTTCCATCTTAACTCAATACTGCAAGGATAGACTAGCTGGGGCAGGGGGCGGGGGACCATGCTCTTAGGCAAATTCCAGGCCAATTGGCACAACTAGCGTTTTGCTAAGAGAGCTCTCTGCACCCCACATTGGTGAGTGGCGTCTGGGGTCTTAAAAGCTGCCAAGCTGCCATCCGAGGACACAGCAAATGGTCCCAACTCAGCAGGAACGGATGCTCACCGAGGGCCAAAATGGCATGCGGTAAAGACAACCGAGAAGACAGAGAGACCCACAAGAGTGGGTGCCTACATCGACTTGGGACCGGAAGAACCGGATGGTGCCCGGCCACCACAAGTGATAGCCACGACGGAGCTCACAGAGAGGAGCCTCACTGGCAACACAAGAATAAAAAGAGGTACATCCTGAGATCTCCACTAAAAGACCTCAATTGATGGTCCAGCGGTTTGGGGGTTCCTCTGAGAGCATGGCCCCCTGCCCTGATGCTGCCCTTTCCCATAAATTATAACAAAGGTCCACTCTTTGGACAGGAATGGATTGGACTTGGCAATGCAGAGTGACCATATATTGGAAGCACTTTATGGTTCTATACATCTATAGGATATCATCTTGCTGACCTCTGGCTGGAGGAAGGGGAGTGGACGGAGAGGAGGGGAAAGGAGACTGTTGGGAGGATGAGACATGTATGGAGCAGAGAGGAATAGTGTGCGGTCACCGGACAGGGAGAGCAGTGGAAGCTGCATATAGGGGGGCATGTAAATTTATATGTGAATCTACATTTTCACTCAGTTATGTTAAATAAAAAAAAAAAAGAAAAGGTATGGTGAAAGGAAACAACCCTGACACACACCTTTCCTGACTTTACACCATGTGGTGTCCCCTTGTCCACCAGGTGCTCCTTGAATACTCTGGGGGTCAATTCTACCCTGGCCCCTAAGGTCGCCATGAGTAGAGTTTGACTCGATGGCACTTGGCTGGCAGTGTCCCCTAATTCTGTTCACACGACTACCTCTTGATCCATATACAGATTCCTTGAGACCACAATTAGGGTATCTGGAATTCCCATTCTCTGCAACGTTAGCTGTAATTTAGTATGATTCACACAGTCAAATGCTTTTGCGTAGTCAATGAAACACAAGTAAACGTCTTGCTGGTATTCTTTGCCTTCAACCAAGATCCATCTAACATCAGCAATGATATTCCTGGTTGCATGTCCTCTTCTGAACCCAGCTTCAATTTCTGGCAGTTCCTTGTCAATATATTGTTGTAGTCGCTTTTGCATGATCTTGAGCAGAATTTTACTTGCGTGTGCTCTCAAGGATATTGTTCAGTAATTTTCACATTTGGTCGATCACCTTTCTTTGGAATGGGCATAAATGTGGATCTCTTCCAGTCAGTTGGCCAGGTAGCTGTCCTCCAAATTTCTTGGCATAGACGACTGAGCACTTCCAGCACTGCATCTGTTTGTTGAAATATCTCAGTTAATCTTCCATCAGTTCCTGAAGCCTTGTTTTTTACCAATGCCTTCAACGCAGCTTTGACTTCTTCCTTCAGTACCATTGGTTCCTAATCATAAGTTACCTCTTCAAATGGCTGAACATCGTCCAGTTCTTTCTGGCATAATGACTCTGTATTCCTTTCATCTTGTTTTGATGCTCTCTGAGTCATTTAATAGAATCCTTCACTATTGCAACTCAAGACCTGAATTTTTTCTTCAGTTCTTTCAGCTTGAAAAATGCAGAACATGTTCGTCCCTTCTGGTTTTCCATTTCCAGGTCTTTGCACATGTCATCATAACACTTTCTTTTGTCTTCTCGAGCTGCTCTCTGAAATCTTCTGGTTAGGTCTCTTCACATTCCTTCCTTTTGCTTTAGCTGCTCAACATTCAAGAGCAAGTTTCAGAGTCTGTTTTGACATCTAATTTGGTCTTTCTTTCCTGCCTTTTTAATGACTTCTTGCTTTCTTCATGGATGATGTCTTTGATGTCATGCCATAGTTTGTCTGGTCTTCAGTCATTAGTGATCAACAGATCAATCTGTTCTTGAGACAGCCTTTGAACTCAGGAGGGATATACTCAAGGTCATACTTCGGTTCTTATGGACTTGTTCTAATTTTCTTCAAATGGGTAGCTTTAAACAACAGAAGTTAATCCTTTCACAGTTCCGGAGGTTGAAACTCCAGGTTGGAGTCTCAGAAGTACAGATTGTTTCCTGGTCAGTAGCACCTGGCCACGCGTTCCTTGGTTGCTCGGTTTGTAGCCAGTCATCCCATGACTGTCATCTTCTTTGTGCATGTGCTTCTGTGTGTACTCATCTATTCTTCTCATTCCTCAGAAGTGAGTAGATCATATTCTACTGGAGTATGATCTAACATAACATACTATTTCCAAACAGGATTACATCCACAGGAATAAACCAACAAAACCAAATCCACTGCTGTGGAGTGGATTTGGATTCATAGTGTCCCTGTAGGACAGAGTGGAACTGCCTCCAGAGGGTTTCCAAGACTGAATTTTTACCAAGCAAACTACCCCTTATTTCTCTCTGATAGCTGGTGGGTTAGAACTGCCAACCTTTAGGGTAGCATCCAAGCTATTTTAATGACTGCACTACCAGGGCTCCTTATCTACAGGTGTAGGAGCTAGAGTTACAAAACTGGGGGTGGGTGGGAGCAATTTAATCCATAACACCCCCTTCTTTACATGGGATCAAATAAGAGGAAAGGAGAATGACAGGGGAAATAGCAGCCATGTCTAGGAGAAGGCTCTGTCTCCTGCAGGTCTCTGTAGGCTCCTTCTGGGACAGAGGGCAGTCAGATGCACTTGGCATCTCTTCAGGAGCATAGCCTAGTAACCGGTTTTTTCAAAAGCAGCTCTCCAACTAGCCTAGCACCACAGTGATGTGAATTCTCATACAGAATTCCGATACCAAGAGCCTTGTTCCCTGATAGCCAGCTGGGTCTGGCTAGACTTTGTTGTGAACGTTTGAGATATGTGGTGCTTTTTAAAGCCAGAGGAGTCTAACTTCCTTTTCTACTTAATCTGGGATGCAGAAACACAGCATTGTGCATTCACAGGAATTAAAGAGTAAGTCACTACTGATGAATATGTGTGAGCAGGTAGGATTTTTGTGTGTCCACCTATAAAATTTCTATTCGTAGCACTTCAGTGCTCCAAGCTACTTCATCAGACACAATCATTTTTTAGAATAACTGGAAAGCCTTTTGAAATAGATATCGTAGGTGCAATTTGAAAGAACAGTTGTTTTTTTTAACCTTGCACTAGGACAACAAACCTTGGTACCTGTATGTGGTATAATGTTCAAGTTTGTCTTCGCATTGCTTGTTTAGAAAAGAAAGAGGGAGAATGCCCAAGTCTGAAGACAAGAATTGAGTTCACCATTTACTAGCTGAATAAATGAAACCCACTGCTGTCAAGTCAATCCCTACTCATAGGGACCCTAGAGGACAGGGCAGAACTGCCCCCATAGAGTTTCCAAGGAGCACTTGGTGGATCAGAACTGCCGACATTTTGGTTGGCAGCCGTAGCACTTAACCACTATACCACCAGAGTTTCCACTAGCTAGCTGACAGTAAGTTACACACACTTGCTGCTGCTTCTCATCTACAAAACAGAAAAAAAAGCAACTACCTATCAGAGCTAACATGGGACTTAAATGTTAAAGAGCTTTGGAAACTGTAAATTACTACGCAGCTCTTGACTGATTTTTATTCACGTTACTGTTTCAGTGTATGCTGCCCAACACAGTGACCACTGGCCATATGTGACACTGAGCACTTAAAATGTGGCTGTTCCAAACTGGGATTGCTGTAAGTATAAAATAACACAGGATTCCAAAAGCTTAGTACCCAAGAAAAAATGTAAAATGGTTTATGCGTAATTTTTATATGAATCATATGTTGAAATGATATTTTGGGATATAAAACTCACTGCTGTCAAATTGGTTCCAACTCTTAGCAACTCTACAGGACAGAGTAGAATTGACTCATAGGGTTTCCAAGGCTATACATTTTCACAAAAGCAGACTACTTCATCTTTCTCCCGTGTAACAGCTGGTGGATTGGAACTGCTAACCAAGTGCTTAACCACTACAATACCAGAGTTCCTTATTTTGGATACAGTGTGTTAAAATACATATTACTAAAATTAATTTTACCCAATTCTTATCTTTTTTAATGTAACAGCTAGAAAATTTTAAATTACACAGGTAGCTCGTATTTGTGGTTCACTTTATATTCTCTGCAGAATAAAACAAAACCCGATATCATCAAGTCAAGTTCTAGTGCATAGTTCTGGCGTATGTGTTGTCTCCTACTCATCCAAATCAGGACATTTCAAAAGTGACTGAATGCATGTTTGTGATATAGACAAGGGCTATATGATTGATCAATAAAAGATTAATGACATTATACATTTGTGTTGTACATTATAGTTCCATAAAGCTCTTTTCTGTACCATGTTTGATTAACCAGTACAACAGAGGTAATAAGAAAAAATAAAAACAACACTGCCATCGAGTCAGGTCCGACTCATGGTGACTCTAGAGGTTGGAGTAGAACTGTCCCCTAAGGTTTTCAGGGAACGCCTGGTGGATTTGAACTGCCAGCCTTTGGGTTAGCAGAGGTAGCACTTAACCCACTACACCACCAGGGTTTCCGACAAAGATAATAGACGTTGCTTATCATGGATACGAGCAGTCACTATAGTGAGAAGGAAATAAAGACGTTGTAGCGCAGAAAGCTCTGTAAGACTCAGACCCTGCGACATCCCAGCCCAGCGGTTCTGGGCACAAGATGTTGTCATGTGCAGCTGAGTTGCTTCTGACCCTGTGGACAACAGAATGACACTCCGCCTGATCTTGAGCCATCCTTACAGTCCTTGCTACGTTTGATCCCATTGTCGCAGCCACTGCGTCAGTCCATTCTGTTAAGGGTCTTCCTCTTTTTTGATGTCCTTCTCCAGGGACTGGTTCCTCCTGGTAACACGTCCAGAGTACGTGAGATGGAGTTTCACCATCCTCACACTGCAGCTGTACTTCTCCCAAGACAGATCTGTTTGTTCCTCTTGCACACAGTCCATGGTCTATTCAATAATCTTAGCCAACACCACAAGTCAAAGGCATCAATTCTTCTTTGGTCTCCCTTATTCATAGTCCAGCTGTTTAAATGCACATGAGACAACTGAAAATACTGTGGCTCAGGTCAGGCGTACGCTAGACCTCAAAATGACGCTTTGCTTTTGCTGTGGATCTGTCCAAGTGCAGTGTGTCCTTTGATTTCTTAACTGTGGCTTCCATGAGCACTGATCATGGATCCCAGTAAAGTGAAATCCTTGACAACTTCAGCCTTTTTGCCATTTATTGTAATGCTGCCTATTGGTTCAGTTGTGAGGATTTTTGTTTTCTGTATGTTGAAATGTAATCCATACTGAAGGCTTTGATCTTCATCAGTAAGTTCTTCAAGTCCTTTTTGCTTTTAGCAAGCAAGGTTACCTAAGTATTGTAGGTTATTAATTAGTCTTGTCTAATCCTGATGCTGCATTCTTTTCCATAAAGCCAGCTTTTCAGATTTGCTTAGCATACAGATTGAATAAGTATGGTGAAACGATACAACCCTGACACACACCATTCCTGATTTTAAAACATGCAGCATCCCCTTGTTCTGTTCAAAAAAATGACCTCTTGATCTGTGTACAGGTTCCTCATGAGCACAACTGTGAAATTCTCATTCTTCACAAATTATATATAATTTGTTATGATTCACACAGTCAAATACCTTTGCATAGACAATGAAACATAGGTCAACATCTTTCTGATGTTCTCTGCTTTCAGCCAAATATCCATCAGCCATCAACAGTGATATCCGTGGTTCTATTCACATCCTCCTCTGATTCTGAGTCAGATTTGTGGCAGTTTCCTGTTGATGTATTGTGACAATTCTTTTTGAAGGATCTTAGTAAAATTTTACTTGTGTGTGATGTTAATGACATTGTTTAATAACTTATCCTTTCTGTTGGATCCCTTTTCTTTGGAATGGCACAAATATGAATCTCTCCCATTCAGTTGGCCAGGTAGCTGCCTTCCAATTTTCTTGGCATAAAGAAGTAAGCAACTTCAATCCTGCATCTGTTTGCTGAAACATCTCGGTTGGTATTCCTTTAATTCCTAGAGCCTTGGTTTTTTCCAGCCTTGAGTGCAACTTGGACTTATTCCTTCAGTACCATTGGTTTCTGATTATATGCTATCTCCTGAAATTGTTGAATACTAACCAATTATTTTTGGTGTAATGACCCTGTATTCCTTGCATCTTCTTTTGCTGCTTCCTGCATTGTTCAATAATTTTGACCGTAGACTCCTTGAACATGGCAACTTGAGACTTCTATTTTTTTCTTCAGTTCTTTCAGTTTTAGAAATGCTGAACATCTTCTTCCTTTTTGGCTTTCTAACACCAGGTCTTTGCACAGGCTGCCATTCAAAATCTTCTGTTCAGCTTTTTTACTTTATCATTTCTCCCATTCATTTTAGCTACTCTATGTTAAAAGAACAATTTTCAGAGTCTCTTTTGGCATCTGTTTTGATCTTTTCTTTCTTTTCTGATTTTTTTAGTGATTTTTTTACTTTCTTCGTATGTGATATTCTCCTACAACTCATTCAGTGTTTTATCATTAGTGTTCAGTGTTTCAGACTGCCTTATTCTTGAGGTGGTCTCCACATTCAAGTGGGACCTACTCAAGGTTGTAGTCTGGCTCTTGCAGACTTGTTTTCAGTTTCTTCAACTTCAATTTCAACTTGCGTATGCACAACTGATGGTCTGCTCTGCAGTTCCCCTGGCCTTGTTCTGACTGATGATACTGAGCTTTGCCAACATCTTTTTCCACAAATATAGTAGATTTGATTCCTGTGTTTTCCGGTCAGTGAGGTCCACATGTATGGTTGCTGTTTATGCTGTTGAAAAAAAGGTATTTGCAGTGATTACATTTTTGGTCTTGCAAAATTCTGTCCTGCAATCTCCAGCATTGTTTCTGTCACCAAGACCACATTTCCCAACTACAGACCCTTCTTTATTTCCAACTTTCACATTCAAGTCATGAGTACTGATCAATACATTTTGATTGCTTGTTTGATAAGGAGTCCATAAATAGTTCTGAGAGTACTTATTAAATACAAAGCACTATCCCACAAACATAAGGGGTAGTGTAATGCCCCACATAAGCCAAATGAGGAAGCAAGCGAAGTCTATGGCAGAGACAATTTGCAGAACAGATTGGGGAGAGAAGGAAGTTTGGAAGAAAGAAAGAAGTGAAATTGTGAGCTGGGGTAGCAAAAGTGGGGGCAAGTGGTCAGGGACCTCACAGGGACCTAGCCATAATCTGTCCTCTGTTGGAAAGTTGCAGTTGCCAGTTCAGGTTTGCCCTCAGCTCTGTGCTTTGAAATGACTGTTCCTCATACAGGGATAAATGAGAGAGGAGATTTGGGAATGGGTACATTTAGAAGGCTGGGGCAGTGGCCCACACAAGATACAAAAAAGGAAGTTTCAAGGGACACAGCAGAGGAGAAACCACCGGGAGGGTGGCCATGAGTCAGAATTCATTCAACAGCAGCAGGTTAGGTTTTGCTTCAGTGCAGCTACAACAGAAATACCATTCAAGGATGGTTTTAACAAACAGAAAATTGTTATCTCACTGTTTAGAAGGCTAAAAGGCAGAATTCAGGGCTCTAGCTCCTGAGTAAGGCTTTCCATCTCTGTCACTTCTGAAGGAAGTTCTTTGTCAGTCATCTTTCATTGGTGTAGGAGCTTCTCAGCATGGATTCTGGGTCCAAAGGACACATTTCTATTTCTGGTATGTCTTTCTTGGTGACTTGAGGTCCCTCTCCTCTTGGCTTGATTTTCTCTTTTGTTTTTCAACAGAGATTACCTCAAGATGCAATCTAATTCTGTGGATTGAGTCCTGCCTCATTAAAAGAACTGTCTCTAATCATGCCTTATTAACCTCGTAGAGGTTAGGACTTACTACTGAAACCAAACCAAACCCACTGCCATGAAGTCATAGCAACCCTATAGAACAGAGCAGAAAGGCCCCTAGGGGTTTCTAAGGAGCAGCTGGTGAGTTCCAGCTGCCGAACTGTTGGTTAGTAGCAAAGCTCTTTACTGCACCAGCAGAACTCCAGATTTAGAGCACAGAGGATAATCACGTCAGCTCGCGAAATGACAGATAACCACACACGCTAGGAATCATGGTCTGGCCAAGTAGACACATTTTTGTGAGGGACACAATTCAAACCATAACAGCTACGTATTTATATTTGAACTTGTCTTTGTATATATTTCAAAGTGATTGAATGTGTCTACTGGTGCATATACTTGAGATGATGTCTATGTATTTTTCTGTACCCCCATGTGCATACATGAGAATCAGAATTTCAACTCTTGAAGGAATTCTGCATATTCTAGGCACTTTGGGTAGATGCATAAATGTGCAGATGTCACTTGCAGTGTTGTGCTGCAGCCCGCTTGCTCAGGAAGACTCAACTGTACATGTTCTTTTCCAACTTCCATTCAGTGATGTCACCGTGATAGCTTGGTGTCAGCATGGTGGAACTGTTCCCACCATGGAAATTGTCAAATGCTATGTATCAGGTTGTTGTTGTTATTGTTTCCCAGGAAACTGATTGTTACCCATTTACCAGCTATGATGGTTAAGTTGCGTATGCCAACTTGGCTGGGCCATGATTCGCAGTGGTTTGGCAAGTATGAAGTAGTTTGGCAGATACTAAATGACGTAATCACTTCCTTGATGAGCTGTGTTATGGTGATGTCACCTCCATGATTAGATTTGCTATAAGCCGGTGCTGCTCTAACAGAAATAACACAGAGTGGATGGCTTGAACAAAGGAAGGTTTATTCTTACACAGTCCAGTAGGCTACAAGTCCAGATTCAAAGATGTCTGCTCCAAGGAAACGCTTTCCCCCTTGTCAGCTCTGGAGAAAAGTCCTGTATTGCATCAGTCTTTGTCCAGGGAGCATCTTGGCACAGGAATCTCAGGTCTGAAGGACACGCTCTTCTCCTGATGCTGCTTTCTTGATGGTATTGTTGCAGGGAAAACAGGAGTTTACAAGTAACCATTAAACGAAGCTTGGAGGAGAGCAAGGATCACGCCAAACACCTCTTTTTTTTAACATGACTGAGTGAAAATGTACATTCCCGTATAAATTTACCTGCCCACCTACATGCAGCGTCCACTGCTCTCCCTGTCCGGTGACAGCACACTATTCCTCTCTGCTCCATACATGTCTCATCCTCCCAGCAGCCTCCTTTCCCCTCCTCTCCACCCACTCTCCTTCCTCCAGCCAGAGGTCAGCAGGATGATATCCTATAGATGTATAGAACCATAAAGTGCAACCAATATGTGATCACTCTGCATTGCCAAGTCCAATCCATTCCTGTCCAAAGAGTGGACCTTTGTTATTATTTATGGGTAAGGGCAGCATCAGAACCAGGGGCCATGTTCTCAGGGGAACCCCAAAACCGTTGGAACATCAACTGAGGTCTTTTAGTGGAGATCTCAGGATGCACCCGTTTTTATTCTTGTGTTGCCAGTGAGACTCAATCTAGTCAGCTCCATCGGGGCTATCACTGGTGGTGGCCGGGCACCATCCGCGAACACCATTTATTGTTAGAGGAAGAGGCCTTATTAGCCGGCACAATGCAGTGGACTGAGTCCGAAAATGGCTGCATTCCCCATCCCACTAAATTCCGAAGTTCATATACGCTTTATAGAAAGTTCAAACAAAGACATTTTCATAGAGCATTCCTATTGGTATTAGTAGTTTTATAAATTATCACTCTATCTTCTAACTGTTGTTAACATGGTTACAAAGAGAAAGATAAGCAAATTCTTAAGTTGGAGGAGGAGTGGGCTCTCCTTTCTCTGGGGTCGAACTATTCACAGGAAGCACTTGCATTGGGTTTTTTCTTATAGGCTTCCAGGCTCCTGGTGCTTTTAACAAGGCTATAACTGCTCAGGTTTGAAATCTTCAGGGTTATGGTATTTTAGGAAAGGCTATCATTCTTCAGGCTTTCCTCTCTCAGTATAAGGTTCCCGATTCTCTGCTTGCTTTGCTTTCCTTTTGTCTCTTGCAGAATGAAAGGATTAAGGATGGTGCAGGCCATAACCTAGGGAAACTCCCTTTACAATAGATGAGGGAGGTGACCCTATGAAGGGATTTACAGTCTCACCCTAATCCTTTAACATACAGGATAGCAAAAGCACACAATGGTGGACAACCATAGAATCAGGGAATCATGGCCCAGTCACATGGCAACACACATTTTGGGGGGACACAAGTCAATCCATGACATCAGGCAATCGGTTGAAAGGGAGTTTCCTTGGGGGTGTGACCCGCATGCAATATACACAGACTTCTTGGCAAAGCTCTCCAGCTTTTGCGCACTCTGGATCCTGCAGCCAGCTTGTCATCATCTGACCTCTGGTTTGTGAGATCAAACCAGCAGCCTGCTATCTGACTGGCCAATCTTGGGTTCATCAGCTCCTGCAGCTGCATCAGTCAGGAGAGGCCTCCAGCTTGATACTTGACCGGTGGAGTTAGGACTTTCCAGCCTTTACAAAACCATTTCTTTAATGTACTGTCTCTCTCTCTCTCTCTCTCTCTCCATATGTGTATGTATGTACATATGCACACACTTCACTGGTTTGCTTTTCTAGAGAATCATGCTCAAGACAATGCACAAAAGCATATAGCAAGTGCCTGTAACTTTCGAGAAATTGTGTTGATGTGGCAAAGTAGAAAAGCAGCGCCAGAGGGAACTAGGTTCAGACCCTAGCTGTGCCCCTACTGAGGGAGGAAGAAAAAGTCTTTAAGAAGATAGCACTTAAATTCCAGAAGGCCTGGGTGCAGGGCTTGTGAGGCTGTAAATGAGTGATTGTAAACAGCTGAAAAAGGTTGGTATGCAGAAAATCAGACCCTTGAAAATAAAGGGTCTGGCCTGCTGAATGTGACCTCTGCACCCACATCCAGGCCTATATACTTTCCTCCTTGAAAGGTGAATTCACCTGAGGAAGTAATCTTTGTTACACTGTTTAGATAAGAAGACACCAGTTTACTTTGTGAAGAACTTCCCAAACCCTATTCTAATCAATGCCTGCTGTCTGCCTGATGCCTAAATTAGGGTTGGGGAGTCAGATACCAGCCTCCCCCACCCCCATACAGATCCTGAGATAAGCTCAGTTTCTAAGGTGAAGGTTAAAGTCCAGATGCCTCTCTCCGGTGCCAGACCTAGATGCTTTCTCCTCCCCCCAATGGAAATCCCTGATAAGCCCAGTTTCTAAGGAGGGGGTAGCTTCTTGCCATGTAAGTTAGTGCTAACTGCTTATCTAGTGCTTCTTTAAATATGCTAGATCAATAGGAATGCAATATGAAAATCTGTACACTTGTAACTGCCAATTAAGAGAATATGCGGAAATTCTTTTGCCTACTGTCTTGGAAAAACATATAAATAGATGTGTCTGATAATAGAACGGGGTATGTGGCTATTTTTTGGACTTGAGTCCATCCGCTGCACCGCTAGCTAATAAACAGTCTCTTACTCTACAAACAAGATGGTGTTCGAGGTGTTTTCTGCTCCGTGGGCTGAACTTATCTTTTTCCTGCTACACTATTAGGCACCTAACCTTTGAGCATATCTGTCTCTACAAAAAAATATGGCTTTTTGTCTAGAGTTTGGGTGGTTAGGTGAGATAGTGCTTCCCTTTGTTTGTCATTCCTGGAGGAGGCTGGCTGGAGGGAAATCCCAGAAGCCCAGCTGGAGAGAGACATAAACACCACTGACACCTGAGACAGATGTCAGATGAACCCACAAAATACAGATAGATAGCTAGAAAGAGGAGGGATCCCCAAGTCTAAAATGTGTAGGTCAGGTGGCAGGCTGGAAATGTCTGTAGGCTTATATCCCAAAACTCATAGATCAAGTGACAAGAAGAGTAAGGAATCAAGATAGAGGCAAGATTTACAGTCTGAGAGCACACCACAGTCTAAGAAACTCTCCTTTCAACTAAGCGGTTGACTGATTATATTATGGAAGGTGTTTATATTATATTGCATTGCGTTACATTATAGAGCACCGGCTAGACTAGTGTTTGGCAAAACCACCCAGACCGCAGCCTAGCCAAGTTGACACATAAAGCTAACTGTCACAACCAAGACGGATTAGGCCACCAGTGGCCAAATCATCATAGAATTCTCAATTCATTCAACTGACCCTGCACAACCTAGACCTCTCCTGAAGCTGTGGATAGCAGGAAACCGAGATAACAAGTGTGTGTAGAGGGAAGGCTGTGACGCTCAACCACCCCTGTGAATTCTGCAAAGTATAAAGCTGGTGGGATAAACCTCACAGGTCCAGTCTCCCCAATTTGTCCCTGTTCCTCACCTGGGTTTAATTATCTGGTTCCTCACCAGAGCCAGCAGTGTGGCACCTTCTCAACTGCAAACATTGCATCCCAGAAGAGACGGAAAAAATTCCAGCAGGTAGGGTGTGGTGAAGTTATGCAGACCAGATCCAAGGGCTCAGAGAGAGGTCTAGAAAGTCCCTCTGCAAGGAATGGGGGAGCAGAGGCCTTGACTAACAAAAAAGTCCTCCTCACTTTTGAAATGTTTCTTTCATTTTAATAATAATAGTAATTTTTATAGAGGTAATTGTAGATCTGCATGCACTTGTAAGTAATAATAGAGAAAGATCCTAGCTTCCCTAGTGGTAACGTCTTACCAAAGCACATATCAGGCTGCATCTGCGATGGTAACATAGACACAGTTCTGCATGCTTATTCATATTTCCCCCAGTTTCACTCGTACTTGTGTGCTTAGTTCTGTCCAGTTTTCTCCCATGCATGAGTTTGTATGTCCACCACCACGTCCAGATATGCAGCAGTTCCATGTCCACAAAGACCCCTCCAGCCCCTCACCTCTGACTCCTGGAAGCCACTGATTTGCTCTCCGTTTTCAAAATTTTGTCATTTCAAAATGTTATACAATAAAACCTGGGTAAGGCAGAAATCTGTCGGAGGAGATAAACTCAAATATTTTCCACAAAAACAAGTGATGGAAAAGTGCTAAGACTAGACTTGGTCTAAGGCGGAAAACTTGTGAGATCTTGAAAAACTAGCCATTCCTGTAGAGTTCTGGCTGTCACAGTTTTCACTGTATACGGAATCCTACCATCGGTAACGTTTTTGGTCTCAGCATAATTCCCTGGAGATTCATTCAAGTTGTTGTGTGTATCAACAGTCATTCCTTTTTATAGCTTGTAGTAGTCCATGAGATATATTTAAGGCAGTATATTTCTTTTTAGTAAAATATTTCATACAGGCAAAAATCAATAACATACATAAAAGGTGTAAAGTCATGGCGACAGGATTACCTAGGGAGACTGGTTGCCACTGCTTGGGGCTTGAGAAGGGTAATCGCAGATAAGAAGCTTCCTTCCCAACAATTAGAAATGACCCGATTAGCTTGGGAAAGGTAATCACGGATAGGAGGGTTCTGTCCTGATAGTTGACGTGTGGATGCAGCAGTTTCCTGGCTGGGACCACTTGCACAGCAGGGACACCCTGGGGATGATCTAACCCTTATTTCCATCCTTTCTCCATGTCATTGTCATACTCTCTCGGAGGGGACCCGTCATGCAGTTGATGACTGTGGCCCAAGACTCAGATTCAGGAGTAACATCAGAACAATGTCACCACCCTCTATCCTTGCCAATGTATAAAAGGGATGCCCCAAATGTGCCCAGGGTCTTTCACCACTTGCAGAGGCTGACCCATTCCCTCTCTGGAACATACTTTCCCTTAATAAAATTGTCCTTAATAAGACTTTACTGCCACTTACTATCAGGAGAGTGAGGTCCCTGTGCCTTGGGGAGGGGGACCCCCATTTGCCACCAGGAGGCAGACTTGCCAGCCTGATTTCCTAACCTGAAACAGGTCACTTGGGGTCTAATCAGTTACAGGATTTCAACAATGACGCCTTGCTCTGTGAGCCCATGAACCTCACAGGAGAACCTGGAACATGAGGAAAAACTAGATTTTAGCATGAACGCTTGGGCCCTTGGGCATGAGTATCCCTCTCTGGAAGGACCGTTGGCTGGGGAAGTGGATTGATAAGAACCCAACCTCCAGGGAGGTGTGGGGATGGGGTACCCCAAGATGGGGAGAGAGGTGGGCTAGACCTTAGGCCAGGCTGTTGCTGCCTAGGACTTACCACTAGTTGCCATCAAGTTGATCCTGACTCATGGCAACCCCGTGTGTGTCAGAGTAGAACCATGCTCTAGGGTCTTCAGTGACAGCTTTTCAAATCTAAATCACCAGGCCTTTCTTCAGCTGTATCTCTGGACGCACTCACACTCCCAACATTTTGTTTAGCAGTCGTGTACATTAACTTCATGCAGCAGCCAGCGACTCGGGTGTAGGACTAGGGCCTCCCTTTATGCTCAGATTGGTAGAGAGACTGGAATGCACGGCTACTAGAGGAGATGGACAGAAACATCTCTCCGAGGAGTCTGTTCTAGTGCCGGCTGCCACCCCAGGAGCGGCAAGGTGACAGGTGGAGTCCCAGCATCAAGAAGGGTTCTGCCAGGAGGGATCCCTGGAGGAGGTGAGAATGCAGGACAGAGATACTCTGTAGCCTTGTCCTCAGCTCCTGGAGCCCACCTAGGCTGGCTGGGATTGCCCTAGGAAACACACAGTTGTCTGCCTTGGGGTATCTGATAAACAGCCTTAGATTGAGTCCAGGCCTCTGGGAGAAAAAGGATAGAGCCTGGGGTGGAGATAGGGCAGTGAGAGAAGTAGAACCTGGGAGGCCTTACCAAGGGCGGGCAGCTCTGCCCTACTCTACCAGGTGCCCAGGGGACTCCATTTCTAGCCTGATCTCCCTCACCCCAGGACCCTTCCTCTACTTATCAGTATTATCTGCTACCTAGGCTCTCACAGAAGCATCTATAAATTCCTGGAGAGCTAAATAAGAAGTAAGAGCAGTCACAGGGAGATAGTCACGGGTCAGATGAGAACGGTGGACTCCAAGTGCCAACAGGAGGTTGGAGAAGTGTTACAGTAGAATACAATTAGGAAAGCTTCCTGGAGGTAGAGGTATTTGTTACCTGGGTCTTAAAAGACTGGTAAGGATTGGATAGGCAGAGAGAAGAGGGAGGAAGAACCTGATGAGAGGAAGGAGAGAGTGGGTGGAGAAGGGGCCTGTGCTGGCGCAGGTGGAAGGAGGAGCAGGTCTGCCGAGTACCATCCCTGGGAGTAGGAGCCAGTTTCCCTTCCTTCTCCCTCAACCCTGGAAACCAGGACCGTGTGACCTGAGGGCAGAAGACTCAGCCGAAGAGGAAGGGCTGTGAAAACAATTCCCTTACAGGGGACCCTGTAGAATTAGGGGGAGCTTCTTGTCACCAATATTTGCTAAGGAATACTGTACCGTCATATTTGACATGCTGAGGACCAAGGGGGTTTGGGGCATGTGGAACTTTACCCTACAAAGGGAACATTTCTGGAGAGGGGTCCCTAGAGCCAGTCTACTTAGCGCTTTCAGAAGGAAAATGGTTTTCAGTGCTATAGAACTGAGTCTTCCGGCAGTTTAGGAGGGAACATCAACGCAAGTGACAAAAAGAGATTGATTCTGCCAGGGCTTCTGGAGCAGTGTTCCCTCAGGAGGGGTTAGTTGTTACTTTCAGAACAAAGGGTTCCCGGGATCTTTGGGAACACGGAGTCTTCTAAAATCTACCCACCCCACCTTGCCTTAGAGATTTGCCACGCTAATCAGTACATTGAGGCTCAGAAGAGCCCCAGAGGAAACTCATTTCCTGCTGTTTAATGACTACATCAACAAGGTTATTTGCACTGAGGGAATCTCAGAAGTATTAAGTCTGCAATACAGTTCTCTACACACAACAATTTTCTCTTAATTCTGTTACCTGGCACCCTGTGTTCGTAGACTTGAGATTCTTGCCTTCTGCCTATCAAGAATGGACAGGTAAGGCACAAGGAGTTTTTCCACACGAGCAAGGCTGATTAGAGAAATGTCCGCAGGCAGAGACAGAGAGGGTCAGGACAATGTCAGCCTCGGTCTCACTGAACAAAGGGCTTGTCAGAGTTTTTAAAGATTTTGAGGTGGGAAGGGAGACCATGACTATTCACTACAGAGGGCAAGGTGGAGCTAGGGTACTAAGGTACACACACAATCAGACTTCAAGATGGTTTCTGCAGTGAAGGCTTCTGGGACTCATAGCAGGACTTATTGTGGGGTGTTGTGCCTGTGTAGTTTCTTGCTCCTTTGGTTCGATTCCCCTGTCCTGACAGTAGCTGTCTCGCACCCTCGTTGGAAAGACATGTAATGAGCACTTCTGTCTCTGCTCATGCCTCTGATTTGGGTCTAAACTGGCTTTTCTGAAAAACAACTTTTGTAATAATTTAAGCAACTCATCCTCCAGTGTGGGTGATAAGTTGCTAATCACTCCAGAATGTTCCAAGGTATGATTAGGCTGGCCCTTCACATCTCTGTCTCAGTTCCACTTTGGAAAACTCTGGAAGATAACAGGTCTAGAGCATCACCCACTCCAAGGCCTTGGAAGTAGCTTACCAACTCCGTAGTCTCATAATTTCTACTCCTGTTCAATTTTTTATGTTTTCTGGCTTTTAAATGCTAGGTCCTGTTCAAGGATCATAAAACTTCTCAGCTCCCTAAGGGGTCTCACACTGAGGCCCCAGGCCTGAATTTTGTTTCCCTCAGGGTGGAACCACCAGTGTTGTTCCTTGCAGCCAGTTTGTCTCTGCTACAGGCCCAAGGCCTGGGAAGACTGGCTGAGCTGTGCGTGCTATGGCAGAGCTTGGGAGTGGCACTGACGCCACTTCTTTCCCTTTCCTTTTACCTCATCTCTTGGAGTCCAGAATTGCTCCCAAGGCTGTGTTTCTGTAATGTCTTGGCCTTTGTCAACCTCTGCTGCCCCTCCCTCTGCCCCCCTACCTCCCCATGGGGAATAGCCAGGTAGCTTTCAGCGCTCTCCAGAGCCTGAGGGTATCCTCCTAGGCCCGCCCCAGCATCCCGCCCTCTGCCCTCTGTCTATCAAGAGAAGCCACTGGAGTTGTTGACCCAGTGGGGCACTGGGAACAAAAAACAGCAGAGGGGTTGGCGGGACATGCTATACAGTCCAGTCTGTCCTAAGCTCTGCAGCCCCTTGACTGGGACAGATGGTACCAGGACACAGCCATAGGCTATAATGTCAGGCAGGAGCAAAAGCAGGAGACACTTCCTGGAGGAGGCAGGATTTCAGGATGGCTTAGAGAATGACAGATTTTCTAGCCCCAAACTGGGGGGAGGCCTGAGCTTCAAAAAAACTGGGCCTTGGCAAAATTGTGAAGGGGTACAAGTTGGCTCTGGAGGCGGGCAGAGTGGGAGCCAGGTGCTCAGCACTGTCCCCCTCCCTACCTTTGAAGGTACTGGGAGGAAAGTCAGCCAGCAACCACTGAGGCCTTGGCTGAGGAAAATCCCATCCCATTTCCCGAAACCCTAATATCTCAGGGATGGTTGATACACTTGGGCAGCTGCTTCTCCTCTCCCTCCCCACCCCACCCCTAAGAATTCTTGGAAATGGGGTGTCAGGGGATGTGATCCGACCAACGGGCCACATGCACAGATCAATTCTAAGATTCCAGTTAGTGGTGCTTCCTCTTTGCACTTCCGGCCTCTCCTACCCCGCTGCCTTAGGGGATGTGCACTTTAAGAGGATTCCTGAGGGACAGCAAGGACTGTCCTTCTGATGGTGGCACTTCAAGTGCTGTAGCAAGTTATGCATAGATAGATATTTAGGCTTGGTGCCTTCCTGATTCTCTCGATACCACATCACACTCCTTGGACAACTGTCCACCCCAAGGCTGTTTCTGTTGCCCAGCTCTCTCTGCTCTTTCCCCAGAGTGAGTGGGGTGAGGGCTGCCATCAGAGGCACTCGCTGGCCTGACCAGTCCCATATGGCCAGGCATGTGCGGTTCAGTGACCTGCTGAGGCCTAAGCAGAGGGGACAGCAGCATCTTTTTGAAGACAAGTGGGAAGAAGGTATCAGCCATGGCTGACTGAACGGTGACCCAAGACCCAACACGGAGCCAATTAGCAGCCACCACAATGGTGGTGGGCTTGTGGCAGCTTCCACAGGAGACCCCACGTGCAACTGGCATGTCAGGCCGAGTTAGCACCAACAGAGCTGAGTGAGGTATAGATGGGGGCTGTCCGGATCCGGGGGGACACTGCTGATAATGCCTCCTCCGGGGCCCAGGGGAACTGAACCAAGTGAGATGCACAAGCAGGTAGGCCTCTGCAGGCATGCTTGTGTGTGCCTGTGGACAGGTGGCTTGTGTGTGTGCTCAAGCACACGTTTGTCATTTAGGGCTTGATGTGTGTCGGTAGGCATGTGCGGGTTTGCTGGCACTCCGTCAGCGTATATAAACGTACCTGCTTTGTGTATGCTGCCAATAAGGGGAGTAGTCAAGGTTCTTGCCTTCATGGAGCCTAAATGTTAGTGGCAGAGACCAAAAATAAACAAGTAAACATCTACCAGCTTCATAAATAGCTGTGAGAAAACATGAAGCCAAAAATGGGAGTGGAAACAGGAAGGGAAGCAGGAAATTTTAGGTCTTGTGATCCAGGAGGGCCTCTCTGAGGAGGTGATCTTCTGAAAGATGAGGAGCCAGCCAGTTAAATCTCTGCAGGAGGAGGACTGGAGACAGAGGGACAGGGAGTGAGTGAGCAGGGCTGGAATTCCATCATAATGCCAGTATGCTTAGAAACCCTGGAGGCCTACCCAGTCTGACTGCAGTCCGAGAAGCTTAATTGTTCTAAGTGCTACATACCTCATGCTGACTATTGCTGCAGTCGCCTTCAAAGCACTCTCCTGAGAAGCTGTTTATCAATACCAGTGGCTAGTTCAGTCTTCAAGGCAATTTGGGAACTCTTTCTGGAATGGTCATTGTGCATGGTGCAAGGTGGCAAGTTTGTGAACTTCACTGTCTAGTTGTCTGTGAGGGAGTTTTTAGCCGGTAAACAAAAAATTGTATTGGAACACCATCCCTACTCACCTGATCTGCCCCCCAATGACTTCTTTGTTTACCTGAAGGAAATATTGAAAGGAACACATTTTGATGATATCCAGGACATCAAGGGTAATACAATAACAACTCTGATGGCCATTCCAGAAAAAGTTCCAGAATTGCTTTGAAGGGTGGAGTAGGCAATGGCATGGGTGCATAGCTTCCCAAGGGGAGTACTTTGAAGGTGACTGTAGTGATATTTGGCAATAAGGTATGTAGCACTTTTCATAGGATGATTTCATAAACTTGGCAGTCTTCATAGTGGTTAAGTGCTACAGCTGCTAACCCAAAGGTTAGCAGTTCAAATCCACCAGGCACTCCTTGGAAAATCTATGGGGTAGTTCTACTCTGACATATAGGGTTGTTATAAGCTGGAATCTACTCACCAGCGGTGGGTTTGATTTTTGGTTTTGGAGAGTATGTATGGTATATCAAAACCCAAACCCACTGCCATCAAGTCAATTCTGACTCATAGCAACACATAGGATGGAGTAGAACTTCCCCATAGAGTTTCTAAGGAGTCCCTGGTGGATCCAAACTGCCAGCTTTTTGGTTAGCAGTCATAGTTCTTAACCACTACATCACCAGGTTTTCTATTCCATGAATGATATGGACAGGAAAAAAAAAAGGAGTTCATAGCTGGGGTGATATCTGACAGTCCAGACAGGGGACAGCCTCAGTAGGAACCTCCTGGGCCAGCTCAGCTCTAAGGGGCAGCTCTAAGCCCTCCATAAATCCACATACTGCTCAGTACACAGCAGCCTGCTTACATATACAGAGCCTGGGACCACCCCCAGGTGGGTACCCCACCTGTGTCCAGATGGTGGCACCTCCACGGCAGGCCACTGTCCGAGGCTCTCAGAGCAAGGCTTGACCCTGGGACCAGCCCCCGAAATGGGCCTTGAAGCTGCCTTCCAGAGCCCAGAGACAAGGCTACCTGTGGTTGCCCTAACCAACTAATGGTATGATGGGGCTGCCCGAGGGGAACACTGAGAACCCAGACCAGACTCCCTCAGCCCAGAGTTTCCCTGAGGGGCCAGGGACCTGATCTGGTGCTCAGTCACAGGCAAAAACAGCCCCGCCTGCCCTCATGGCCCACCCACCTGCAAGAAAGGGCCGCTCTCCACGCTCCTGTAAAGATGCAGAAAGCTGGCTTTAGACTTTGGCCTCTATCTCCCAAGACCCACAGCCCTAGGAGGGAGAGCCTCTTTGGCCCTGGGCAAGGGAACCTGAACTGGTCCCAACTGAAGCCCTCAAGTAAAAGCTGACAGATGGCAAGGAAAAGGGGGGTGGGGTGGGAAAAACTGTTGTCACCTTCTGCAAACCAGCTAAAATCTTCTTCTGATGGGAGAAGATGGATTTGGGTGTCTTAGGGGCTTGGCTAGGTGACAACAGGCATGAAGCCCGTGGTTGAATGTCTGGCTGGGATTGCTCTCTCTGGGTCTGCTTATGCATGTGTGGTTTGGTGTCTGTCTGGTACCTTCCCGGCTGTTGACATATCCATGAGTGCACCCCTAGATGCCTCTGTTCCAAAGGTCTACGTATGGGCCCCACAAGCCCACTCCGGGGGATGGGCTGCTCCGTGTACATGCCTTTCTGGGTGTGTGCTTGAGGTGTCTACGGGGCTGTCGCCTCTCACCCCTGAAGTCCTTAAAACCTGGTTTCCTAGCCTGACCCTGAGGCTCTCTCAGGGGCAGCTGCCCGCTCCACTCTCGTCAAGGCTGTGGTCTGGGATGGCGAGGCAGCTGGAACTGCTCTCCAGAGAGGCAGTTTTGCTGCTGTTTTTGGTGAGTTTCACACTTAGCTTTGCTTCGTCTCACAGTACGCCCTCTCCACTCCAGCCGGCCAGGCCTGTGGCCCTCTTGCCCGTCACAGGCTGATCCCGGCCTCTCTCTGAACCGTGGTTCTGGTTTCAGATACACCTCCCTGCCGATGCCCACCCAGAGAGACAGGCAGTTTGTTGCGGGGTTAGGGATCAGCAATTTCAGATTTGGGAGGAATTCAAGAGGTCCCCTCCCCCTCTTTTCATACCCTTGGCAACAGCTGCATCTCTGTGTGTGTGAGACAGAGCCAGCCAGCTCCCATACAACTTGGATTCGCTCAAGACCCTTGTAAGGATGAGTCCTTTACTGAAATCTCTAGGGTATAAAACCAAAGCAAACCCATTGCTGTTGATTCCAAGTCATAGCTACCCTATAGGACAGAGTAGAGCTGCTTCAAAGCATTTCCAAGGAACACGTGGCAGATGTGAATTGCCGCTCTCTTGCTTAGCAGATGTAGCACTTACCTACTACACCACCAGGATTTCCCTCTAGAGTATGGAGGCGAGAAGGAAGGGTTAGGGAGCATCAACCTGGCAAAGATTTCTGAGAATAGCTCCCTGCCCCCCACAGCCCTGTGTTAGGCTAGACAGTGGTGACGGTGGGCGGGGAGGGAGGGGGCAGCCGTGAGGTCTGCAGACTTAGGGTTGAGGAGGCAAGCTCTCAACTCCTGGGACAGTAATTAAGAAGTAAGAGACATGACAAGGAGATGGTCATGAGTCTGATGAGGCTTCATGGATTGCAAGTGCAAACAGGAATTCCTAAAAGTGTTAGAACAACCAGGAAGGACTGGAGCAACCCAGAAGGCTTCCTGGAGGTAGGAGTACTAACAAGATCTTCAAAGACTGGTAAGGACAGAGTGGGCAGAGAGAAGGGGTAGGATGGGTGCTGTGAAGGAAGGGAGTGGGGGATGGAGGAGGAGCCACCCAGGAGGCAGGGGGTACTTTCAGAGCCAGGACTCTGAGTGCCTTTCGTGGGCATGGGGGGCAGATGGGAGCAGTGGGGCCAGGAAGACTCCAGGGGTTGCCCTTTGCCAACTGGCAGGAAGGAAGGACAAGCTGACCAGGGTTGGACATGCCTGCAGGCCCCTGCTTGCAAGCTCTACCTGAGACTGGGAGGTGGGAATGGGGACTCAGCACTCTGGTGACTCTGTAATCTTCTCGTCCCCAGGGCAGTGGTTCCCATCCTGCTTGCCCTATAGAATTACAGTGGCATAGGAGGGTAAAGGGGTGAGACTTGGAAGGTGGACTTGAAAAGCCTCCACCCAGGAGAGCCCCAACTGCTACCCTTTGGGTTAGTAGCCAAGCACTTCACACCACACCATCAGGGCTCCTTTTATTGGACACAGAAGCTCCACATCCAGGAACCCTCCCAGAATTCACCCTATATGTTTCTTCTTTGTATCCTTCTTGGTATGAGAAAGCTGTGATTTTTTTAGCATAGTATTTTTTGAGTTTGGGGACTCATTTAGGGATTATCAAACTCAAAGGAGTAGTGGGAGTCGGCAGGTGAGCGGTGAGGCTGGCACTCTTGGTGGTGGAGCGAGGTAGGAAACCCTCACATTTGTAGCCAGCAGGCCAGAAGTGTGGAGGGAGGTGCAAACAGGTAAGTGGTAGACTACTCACCAAGCAGTTGACTGTTCGAACTCACCCAGAGGTGCCTTGAAAGACTGACCTGGTGATCTTCTTGTGAGAGGTCACAGCCTAGAAGACCCTGTTCTGTACATGGGGGGGCACCCTGAATCAGAATCGACTCAATGGCAAGCAACAACAAAAGGGACCCCTCAAGCTTGTAGCTGACACCTGGGGTCTTGGGGAGGCTTGGCAGCCTGGGCAACTGTGCCCTTTGATTTGTAGGATCTGTCCTAGCCCTGGTGTTTAGGGTCAAAGGAAGAAGTGTCACATATGCAATTGGATTAGAGTGGAGTAGAATTGTACTGAGGAGTGAGATTTGCTTGAGCCATACATTTGGTGTCAGAGAACTGATCTGCTTTCCATAGCATTAAATATTAATAATAATATCACATTAGGCACATAGATTTTTTTTCTAGGTAGTCCCAGGGGAGAAAGCTGAACCATTTTGCTCAGTGTAAGGAAAATTTGCTCACAGATTACAGAGTAGTGAGTTATCCAGGTGTTGGACACAGTCAGGGGGCTGGGCCTGGCTTGTCAGAGGAAAGGTAAAACTAGCTTCCAGTGAATTCCAACCCTGAAATTCCTTCCTTAGCCCTCTGCTATCTCATTTCCCTGTTTTCCTGAGGAGGCGAGTTAGCTCTTTGGAGAGAGCTGACCCTTTTCTTCTAATCAGGAATTCTTGTCCTGGGGACCACCTAGAGAGCCTGGACTACAGACACGGTTCCAGTGATGTGTGTTATGCTAATGATACAAGTGAGCAGGAATGGTAGCATGGTGCTGTCCCAGCAAATAGGCTGTCTCTGGAGAGCGTCTCCCAGCCTGGGCCCAACCTTCGTCAGCCAACTGCTCCTCTGTGCCACCCCACCTGGCTGCAGGCTTGAACAACCCTGCCTAGGGACTCTGGGGTGTGTGTGTCTGTGTGCATGAGCACGTGCGTGAGACAGAGAGAGACCCTGTTGAGGGATTCTGCTCTGTGTGTGTGTGAATGTGTGTATGAAATAGATACTGACAGAGACAGATAGATCTGCAAGGCTCTTGCGTGATACATGTGTTCAAAGCCTCAGAAGGTTTCCCTTCCCCCTCCCTGCTCCTTGTCGCTCCCCAGCCTCCATCCCCCATGCTCCTCGTCTCTTCTCCCCCCTTCCCCGCCCTCGGAGGCCTCACAGCTTAACTGAAGGCCGTGCGGAGGCAATTAATGGAGCCCTTAGTCAATTCAGGCACCTGAGTTGGGGCCCCAGCCATGTGACAAGGATCAGGGAATGTGCCTGGATTTTGTGCAGGCAGCTGCTTGCATGGAGGACGCTGGCACTGTGCGGAAACAGAGGCCGGGAGGCTGAGATTAGGTACAGCAGAGGTTGACTGGTCCATGGCGGTGGTTGTTCATTGCTTGTGGTTTGTCTCTTACTAGAATCTAACTCTGGCTAAACCACCGCAGAACCAAGAGCTGACGTCATACGCCATCCAGGAAAAACTTCCCTTCTTGGATGCAGGGGCCTTTGGCTGGGGGTTGGGGCATCATGTGGTGACGCTGTAAATGCTGGTTGGAGTGTAACGACGTGTCTTCCTAACTCTCCATACCTTAACACTGTGCTGCTATGGGGTGGAGGAGCTGATGGGGAAAACAGTCAGACTGACAGGCCACAGCTACACAGGACAAAGAGATGATCAGGAGAAAAAAGGGGCCTGAGTCTCCAGGCTTGCCTCTGACTTCATGGTGTCTCTGACACAACCACCACTGTCTACAGCCAGGGCAGGCGTGTGCACAGTGGTACTGCAAACCTGAGTCCTTACCATCTGCTGCAGACAGCCAGTCTTTGAGAAGGGACAAGATGGGATGCAAAATGCTTTATTGCTCACTGGTACACAAGGAGACTGACAAGATAGAGTCCTCCAAAGTCTGCCTCCCAGAAATGGAGACTAGCTGGAGCTTTCACAGGAAGGGGGAATAAGATTTTCTGAGTCCTAGGAATTTGCAGAATGTTAATTCTTCTTTAGGTGGCCACAGTGGTCCAGTCCTAGAAGTGTTGATATCTTAATTGGTATTTTGTACCCAGAGGTGGTCTAGCCATCATGCAAGTTCCCAGTAACAAGGCAGATTCCTTTCTTTTATGATTTTCAGATTGTTATCACTTGCTTTTCTATGGTCTTAAAGATAGCATAGATTTAATCCTTAGAAGAAACTAAGGGAAGTAGTGGACTCTTCCCTTGGGAATATGCGCTAAGAAACCCAATGGTGCCGGTTATATTTGAGGTGCAGTCACTTGTTCTGCTCCACCTACTGCATCAGCAGAGGCCAGATGTGGTGTGGGCCTTGCCTGTAACTGTGTGTGTGTGTAGAGGGAGGAGGTGTATTGTGTACATGTGTGTGAGCAATATGGCTTAGGGTGTATCTACTGTCCGGGCCTGCCCACCAGACCTTTGCTTTAAGACTGGCAGTACCCAAACTCATTGCTATCAGTGGATTCTGGCTCTAGTAGGCCCCGCTCTTGCCGCTCAAAATTCCATTTAGAAGATACTATATTGCCTCTTGCTTGGGTTCTCTCCTGACCCCCTGACTGCCACTAGGGGGCAGCAACAGACATACACAAGCAACTTGACTTTGCATTTCTACAGCGCAGCTACCTGGCATTCACGGGCCTCTTCATTCCATACTTCCCTGCCTTTTCCATGCCCTAGGGAGGTGCAGCCCCCCACTGTGTGGACTTGGGGGACCACAGCATCAATAGAATCCTGTCCCTAGCCTTACTGAAGATGCTACAAGGGACCACAGGTGACTGGGCCAAAGACTGAGCCCTGAGGTATACTCACTGGTTCCTGTAATGCTAACTGTGGAGGGAGAAAAGGAATAACCCAGAGGACTAGGCAACCTGCCAGGAAATAAAGCAAAACCTAGCCCACTGGCCAAATGGTGTAAGATAACCAGGCAGACAGACTCACCCTGCAGCAAAAGGAGGTGACTTTAAGAAACCAGGGAAAACCGGAGAAAGTGAGACTGCTCTGATTCAAACCCCAAATCCTCCAGGTACTAGCTGTCTAACCTTGGATGAGGTATTGAACCTCTTTACGTCTCTCTCAGTCTCTTATCTGTGAAATGGAGACAATACTACTCCTCCTCCTCCCACACTAGAACGTTAAGTGGGTTACTACGTGCAAATCACGACAGTGGGTGGCACAGAGAAACTGATGAGTATTAGCAGTTAGTGCTTTTTGAGGAAGTGGTCCATGTGATGCTGAAATAGTTTCCCTGAGAACTTCCTCATGAAATAGGAAGACTGATAACTAAGTTTGCAAACTAACCCTAGAAGAAGAGCCACATATCTCATTGCTGAATATTACTATGGTCACCTTCGAAGTACTCCCCTTGGGAAGATATGTACCTATGTCAGCACGTAGTCCACTGTTCAAAGCAATTTTGAAACTCTTTCTGGAATGGCCATCAGAACTGTCATTGTATTACCCTTGATGTCCTGAACGTCATCCAGATGTCTTCCTTTCAATTATTTCCTTTATCTTCAGGTAAAGAAAAAAGTCACTGGGGGCCAAAGCAGGTGGGTTGGGAGAGTGTTCCAACACAGTTATTTGTTTACTGGCTAAAACCTCCCTCACAGACAACTATACAATTAAGTTTGTGAACTTGCCACTATGCCACCGTGCAAGATGGCCATTCTAGAAGGAGTTCCAAAATTGCTTTGAAGGGAGGACTAAGGTGCTGGCATGAGTGCATAGTCTCCCAAGGGGACTACTTCAAAAGTGACCATAGTGATATTCAGCGATGAGGTATGCAGCACTTAGAACAATCAAGTTCACGGACTTAATCGTCAGACCTCATATACAGGAATTGGTCCCCACAAGTGTGAGGCATCAAATGGTATCATTTGAGTGTGTATGTGTAAATGTTTAAAATGTATGTGCAACACTGGGATAAGGGTGTGTGTAGTCACTGGGGTCTGTGTGCCATTTAATCAATTCCGATTCATAGCAACCCTATAGTACAGAGTAGAATTACCCCCACAGGATATCTTAGGCTGTAACCTTTACAGGAGATTGCCAGGTCTCTTCTGCCACTAGAGTGGCAGATGGGTTTGAACCTCTGACCTTTCGGGTGGCAGCTCAAGGTGTAACTGCTGTGCCAACAGGACCCCTCTACTGAGGTCTGCAGGTACTTAAAACAGCCAACTAGTCGGTCACCACGGAGCCCACACAGTCTCACTCTTGAAATGAGTCTCTCGACTTGAGCACAGAGCCTCCTATTCCCTCCTATGCCTCCTTCAAAGGATAGACTGGGTTAGCCCCCCAGCTTGCTACCTTAGCTCCGTAGCCAAGTACACAGCTCCCAAGGAGCCTCCCACAGCCCTGCCCTGCACTAAGGGGTGGGCTTGATTCTCTCTGGGGAAATCATGGCTTCGCCCTGCTCACTGTCTGAGGGAGAAGTGGCCAGTCAGAGAATAACAATTCTGGTTCAGTCATAGGTAAACACTCTTAACTTTGGGCCTCAAGATTTCCACAATTCTGAGGAGGGAATGAGGGATATATTTATATTTTCCTTCTTCCATACAGAAAAAAATAAAAAATAAAACTCATTGCCATCAAGTTCATTCCAACTTACAGCAAACCACCCCACTGTTTCCAAGGAGCAACGGCAGATTTGAACTGCCAAACTTTTGGTTAGCAGGTGTAGCACTTAACCATTATTCTACCAGGGTTTCCCCTCCCTCCATAGAATAATAATATTTAGGAATAAATAAGGGCAACTGAGTTTACTGTGCCTCTACCCATTGCTGTTTCTGTGACTCCAACGTTCCATTAGAGGAGATCTGGGATGAAGTTCCCCTATTGGGGCTCTGGGGGGGAGGGTGCGGCCAGGCCACATGACTGAAGATTAGCCAACCTACCTGTGAGTTAGCACTGACAGTGGCTTTTCTCACAAAGGAATGGATAACTGACAGGCATTTGAGGAATGAGAGCAGGCCCAGCCGACCTCCGTGTCTGACTTCAGGAGGGTAGGACACAGAATCAAGACTATCAGCGCAAGGCTGATGATTCATATGAGGTGGAACTCAGACTTATCTCCTCTTTTAATTCTTTTTATGAATTCGGACACCAGCTGTTTCTCCCATGGCATTCTCTGTATTTCTGCTGGGTTTGAGAATTCGTCGCAATGGCCTCACAGAACTTACAAACCATACTCACCCTTGTGGGGCTTATTAGGAAAGTACCGGGTTACCAATCAGAGTCACAATCAACTGTCTGCAACTTAGGATCGGGACCAGGAAGCATCATGGATTCAACTGTTTCCCCCAAATACGTGTCAACTTGCCTAAGCCATGATTCCCAGTATTGAGCAGTTGTCCCTCATTTTATGGTTGGATTATCTTCCATCCGGCTCGACAGCACTTGGCTTGGCTAGCTTCCATCCTGTGATGTTATAAATCCTAGCCTCTGTGCCTGTGGTTATGGGAGTGAGCTGTCCATTATGTTAATGAGACAGAATTAGGTCATGTTAATGATGATTATGGGGGGGGGGGATCCAACACTGTTACCCAGATCACAGTCCTGAATTGTTACGGAATTTCCGTGAGGAGTTGCCTGCATCATCTTTTATCTTACAAGAGATAAAACAGAGAGGAGTGAGCAGAGAGAGAGACCTTCTATTACCAAGAAGAGCCAGGAGGGAGAGAAGTGTGTCCTTTGGACTCTGGGTCCCGGAGCTGAGAACCTCCCAGACCCAGGGGAAAGAGTGTTGCCAAGGCACATGGAGATGCCCAAGGAATGCTGAGACCACAGATGTTGAAAAGAGACAAGAACTTTTTCCCAGAGCTGACAGAGAAAGCCTTCCTCTAGAGTTGACACCCTGAAGTTGGACTTTTAGCCTCCTAAACTGTGAGAGAATAAATTTCCGTTTGTTAAAGCCATTCGCTTGAGTATTTCTATTATGGCAGCACTAGATAACTAAGAGAGGAAGCACACAGGCAACGTCCCCCTCCTTCATTGCAGGCAGCTCTCTCAGCTCCTCGCAGCCATGTACGCTTCCTCTTGGCCCCCTGAGGACAGGCCTCTGCTCTGCTCTGGTAAGTATTACAATAAGAACCCAGGGGCAGCCCACTCTGTCAGTAAGCCTTCTGCCTGAAGGTGCTCAGCTCTCTCTTGCTCCATGGATCAGCAGGCCCACTGTAGACACTTTACTCCCTGGGCCAGCAAGCCAACTATGCCATCAAACTATGGTCTTCTGGTTCTGCTGCAGCTGTTTCTCTGTTACCACTTTTCACCATCTCCGGTATTACACCTGGAGTATCTGTCTGCTGTATCTAGTAGGTTCTCATTGCAGAAACCCTGGGTCCAAAGGACAAGTTCTCCTCCTGGCTCTTCTCTATAGTAGTAAGGACCTTCCTCCTGCCTCTGGCATGGCTCCTTTTAAGCCTAGTGGGATGGCAAAACTGACCAGTACCCTCCTTAGAGTTCCATAAATCTTGTTTGCATAATCCTACCCCCATAAAGGTTACATACACCTCATCTGCAGTATTAGCCGATTGTCTGACCCCCTTGATAGACCACAAACACCTTATTTGCATAGCCTCAGAAAATCATTGTGTGGGAGTCACAAAGACTATAGTAAGAAAGGGTAATTCACTACACTACAACTACATTTAAACTTTATTTTTGAATAGGTAAGACATTTACATACATCAATATTCTAAGGCTATAAAAATACACAGCTGGAAAGTCTCCTACTCTTGATCCAGCCATCCCCAGCCCCCAGGTTCTCTTCTTAGGGCCAGTAATGTTGCTATGTGGGTACACTGAAAGCATCCTCATCCTTCTTTATGGCTGTACTTTATGAGGTACCAAAATGTACTTAAACCAGTTTCCTTTTAATGAACATTTAAGTCCTTTTCACTCTTTTACAATCCTGTGCTGAATGAAGAGACTTGCAAACAAGAGTATGGTCCTTCAAGGTTCCCACTGCACCTTCAATATATCTGTCAGGATTTCTTAACTAGAATCTGAGAGCTCCCTGGAGGTCTGAACACAGAATTCTGGGAGACCAACTCAAGAAGCCCAGAAGTGAAAAAAACTCTCCTCCTTATTTTCCCCAAACTCTAAGTGAAATTTAGCATTTCACATCAATGCAGATAACAAATTCACGGCAGTATTAGCAGCAGCTGTGACTGCCAGCATCTTATATGATGGAAGATATCTTGAAATACTATTTATATTCATCCTTACTTTGGCATAGCTAGTTATTAAATTTTAATATATCGAGCATTAATAAAGAAGCATGTGTCATGAATTTCGTTTAAATATCTTACAGCTGCATTTCAATATGATTGCTTTTCTTTGTAATCTTATGTATTATGCATACAAATATTCTGAGATAAGACTTTCAAAGGAAAAGGTTGAGCTTCCCAGCTACACATACTTTATTTTGCACGTCTGGCCACTAGATGGAGGACTTGGTGGCAAGAGATGCCCCACTCTTCATTGCGCGGCTCAGAGGCGTGTAATGCACTGAGTCCCCACCGGGCACTTCGCGTGCCCGGCACTGGACGAGATGCTACTGAGACAAAGATGTAGAAAGTACCCCCAAAGGAACTCAGCCTAGAAGCAGAGTTACGCCTGAATATGGCCAATGAAAGGCGCCCAACTCCTGTGTAGTAACCTCCCTTGGCCCCAGCTTCCTCATCTATAAAATGATCTACGTCATCGGACCAATTTCCACCACGAACATGGGGCATTTAGCGCCAGTGCCTGGCACACATTAAAAAAACCAAACCAAATCCGTTGCCGTCGAGTCGATTCCAAGTCAGCGCGACGCTGTGTCTGTTACTTGCAGTAGCGAGGAAGCGGTGTGGGAAAACCGGCAGCAACTTTCGGCTGGAGGTTGCTGGGCGACGTGAGGCGCCGGTCCCCAGCTCTGGACACCTCTCCAAGGTGGCGCGCTAGTGCCTAGGCTCCGAGCTCCGGCACGAGCGCGCGACCTTTGCCTCTTTAGGCTTTTCCGCCTCTCTCCGGCTCGGGGCAGCGGCGGTTGGCCCTCCGTGCCGGCGGGGGGCGCTAGGCCGGACCTGGCCTGGGGCGGCGCTCGGGCCGGGCTCCTCTCGGCTGCGGCGCACCGCCGTCCGGCCGTCCGCTGGGCGGGGCACGGATGCAGCGGCGGCTCCGTGTCGCCGGAGCCGAAAGACGGAGGCCCGTCCCGGCTGCTGGGAGGGCGGGTGGAGCCGGGGCGCCATGTGGTTCATGTACGTGCTGAGCTGGCTGTCGCTCTTCATCCAGGTGGCCTTCATCACGCTGGCCGTCGGTGAGCGTGCACGACCCCGGCCCGCGCGGGCTGCTTTCCGATATCTACTCGCCGAGGGTCGCATGTCCAGGACGCCGGGGGGAGCCCAGTTTGGCGCTCCAGACCTTGGTTGCCTCCACCTCCCAGCCCTGCTGTCTCTCTGGGTCCTGCCCCTGCTACAGACCCCAGCAGCCTGTCCTGTCTGCCGGTCTTTGCAGGTGTACGGAGTCCGTCCCAGTAGAGCCCAGGAGAGGCGGACTCTAGTGCTCCTGCCTGTGCCCGTGAGCCGCCAAGTGCTGTCGGTGCCGCTGCGCGGAACTTGTTCACGACTTCTACCGCCGTCCTTTAGCCTCTGGCCCTTTCTACGTGTGCAGTCTGCCTGTGACACTTTCACTTTAGCGGGTTCTTTCTCCTGATCCCAACTGAAATCCCACCTCCTCCCGGGAGCCCTCCATAAGGGGGTTTGATATTCCAGCATGCCATTTACTCCTCCAGGAGTTTCTCACACTGACATCGTCTGACTCCACCCCTTGCCCACTGCTTCCCCTCCCCCAATCTTGCCCCAGATGAGCGAGGGAAGGGTCCTGTCTATTTCTGCTGTATCCTCAATTCAGCCCAAGGCATGGCTCATCCTGAATTCCCAGCAAATAATTATTGAGTGAATGCAGTTCCGTTGTCTGGGCCAGTGGTTAACGTTCTACTAAGGCACCATCTCTCCGTAGTTGCCCTGATAAAAGTTTTACAGACTTGGAAGAGCAATGCGTGGGTTGTTTGTTCCCGACCGTTTCCAGTCCGTGAAGGGTTGATCGGGACCTAGGGCAGAGAAGGGGATGACCAGGACGGTGGAGGTAGCCCTGGCTAATGTTCTCCCTTTTGGTCCCCTTCCCTTTTCTCCCAGCGGCTGGACTCTATTACCTGGCAGAACTGATTGAAGAGTACACAGTGGCTACCAGCAGGATCATAAAATACATGATCTGGGTAAGTGGCAGCTTTTCACCTTCGCTTTTTCACCCTGGTGACATAGTGGCTAAGTGCTGTGTCTGCTAACCAAAAGGTCGGTGGTTTGAACCTGCAAGGTGCTCCTTGGAAATGCAATGGAGCAGTTCTACTCTGACCTATAAGGTCGCTATGAGTCAGAATCAGCCGAGCAGCAGTGGATTTCTTGGTTTGGTTAAAAGGAGCAAGTGGCGACATTTTGGCATAGATGTGAGGAGATATCTGTCTCTGCTGGTTCCTAAGGGTGCCACTCCTACCTTGCTGGCCTGTACCTTGTCTTAGGGTCTGCTCGTGGGACCAGGTCTTCCCTGACCTCCTTCCCCAATTGGCATTGCTTTGCTGCAGGCCTGATGCTAGGTGCCGTAAAGTAACAGCTGAGTGTACATTCTCTGTTGACAGGCCCACAGCTTTGCTTTTGCTGTCTCCCAGTCTGTAGCCCCTTTTTCTCCTTACAGCATTTCAAAGTGAGAGGAACCTTAAGAACAGTTTTGAGTATGTGTTCATTGATCTCTTTCTAATCAGATTAAGTGATTTGTCCTAAATGGAGAGCGTCTTCCCTGAGCCTGGCCTTGCACTCCCCAGGTCTCACAGGAGGCTTCTTTTCCTGAGGATGTCACTGGCAAAGCCACAGGAGTGACTGCTGGGGGGTGGATTTCCACCAACTGCAGGAAAAGCTTGGGTTGAGATAGGGGTGGTGTCCAGTGCGTCTCACGTGGTGTCAACAGCCTCTTCTGCTCTGAGTACGGCCTGGGCCTGGCAGCTGGTGGTGGAGACAAGACCACAGCACTCTGCCATGGGTTCAAAGGCCTGGCTTTTTGGCATTGGCCCAGGAACTAGACCTTCATTCAACCAACTGTAATTTGTTAAGCCCTGACAAATGTCACTCTTGCAGAACACAGCGCTTTCAGATGTGATTTATTATTGAGTTATGTGATCACTTCAGTAGCATTAAAAAAAAATGGAATAGAAAAGACTAGAATTGAAATTTGAGCTCTGATCACTTAGATGTATATGTGTTGGGATCGCAGTATAAAATATTTTTATAACTGTGAGTTGCAGACAGAAAACTGAGAAATGGCATTAAAAGATGCTATCCTTGGGGGTCCAAGAGTCTAGGTACAGTAGCCAGACTTGTGACTGTGAAACAAGAAGAGGGAGGAGCACTGACATGACAAATAAGTGCTGCCCGGAGTGAATGGGGGGTTGGTGGGTCCAGGAGGGCTGTCTGGAAGAGGCTCCCCGAGCTGTGTGCCCGTGGTTGTTTCAGTTCTCCACGGCTGTGCTGGTAGGCCTCTACGTCTTTGAGCGCTTCCCTGCCTCCATGATCGGCGTGGGCCTCTTCACCAACCTCGTCTACTTTGGTCTCCTCCAGACCTTTCCCTTCATCATGCTGACCTCACCTAACTTCATCCTGTCCTGTGGTGAGTGGGCACAGAGGAGCTGAGCTCAGTGTTGGGCATGGGGCGGGGGGGGGGCGCACAGAAAGGAGGCCACCCCCTGAAGTCTCCCAGGAGGCCAGGCTGATTGGGAAGACGGGTCCTCACCCTCAAGGAACCTACTGTCCACCCTGGCGCCGTTGATGAGCATGCAGGTGAGGCGGGCCAGGCCGGGAGAGCTTTCCCAGGGAGGTGAGTGTGAAGACGAGATTGGAAATGGAGAAGAGGTTGTGGGTTGGCTGAGACAGGGCCCCAGGCTGAGTTGTTACAGCTGTAAAGAAGCCACTTGACCAGGAAAAAGCCAAGGTCTTTTTTGATTGGCAGGTAGCCACCTGGCCACTGCTGTGAGCCAAAGTCATGACTAGGACGATGTTCCGGGGCCTGCGGGCTCCTACAGTCGTGGTCTGAGGAACAGCTTTGTCTTCTGGCTGCCCTTTAGCCTGGACTCATGAATGCCTTGGAGGTGGGATGCGGGGAGATCCCTTCTCTATACTCTCTCTCACTGAATGCAGCTGCCTAGGGGTTGAACAATGAGAAATATATTTGGAGGACCCCAGGCTTCTTGTGGATACCCTGGTGGCATAGTGGTTAGTTGCTACAGCTGCTAACCAAAAGATTGGCAGTTCAAATTTACCAGGTGCTCCTTGGAAACTCTGTGGGGCAGTTCTGCGCTGCCCCGTGGGATCTCCGTGAGTCCAAATTGACTCTGGCAGTGGGTTTGGTTTGGATTTGTTGTGAGATTTTTGTCTTGTGACTGCTCCAACTTTCTGACTGGGAAGTCACTTCCCTGCCTGGGCCTTTGCTTTGTCGTCTGTTGAGAGATACTGTTATGTTCCTGACTGAAGTGTTGGGAGACTCAGCTGGCACATAGTAGGTGAGTCGAAATGTTTGTAGAAAGGTTTTGGGCAGTCTACTAGGACTGCCATTTCTCCTATTAATTGTTACTGACCGTCTTAGCTTTGGGTCAGGCTATCATGTGGAGTTGGGGTTTTTAGACTTACTTTTCTGCTTCTGTGAGAATCTGGAAAGACAATCTTATCAAATGGAAGGCACAGTGTTCAATCAAGCCAGCACTGGTTTCTTCTCTGAATGTCCTGGTATTTCACCAAAAACATTTGTTCAGCAGGAGGTTGTGTGGGGAGCTCTTCTGTGTCTCCTGGTGAGGGGCATCCTTCCCATTTGTCTCTCATCCCCCAGAAGGCTCCCTTGGATTCTTTTTATTACTCCCCTGCCCTCCTCTTTAGATTCCTGAGAGAGTTTTCTTGTAAGATATTGTTGGTGCCAGGCACCATCCTGTCTTTCAGGATCCCTTAGCCCTAAAGTGTGGCTCAGCATGACAGAGGTGTCGTTATTGACTCTGAAGGGGAGAGGCAAGAGATGAAGCAGTTGCTGTGTGGCATGTGAGAGGTGTTCACTTTAGGGGGACGCACCTGCCCTTCACCTCTCCATGGGAGCAGGCGATGATGGCTGTCTCTAAGCAACCTGCATCCCAGGCACTCAACTGTCTTCTCTCTTTCATAGAGCCCAGTGCACGCTAAGGAGCTGTGGGTCCAGATCAGACCTGTTGAGACTAAGGTGCCTTACCCCGGGGCAGGATGGGGAAGGACGCCTCTCTCAGAATTTTGAGGACCCTCATAGCATCTAGCAAATGGCTCTGTTATTCCTGAGGAGTGAGTGCCTCGTTCTTTGAGGGCCTTCTCCCTGCTGCCCACTCTGTGTGAGTCTGACCTGCACCCATCACGTCCCTCCACCCAGTGCCCGTGGGGTGCCGCCTGCAGGATTCACACCTACTGAAAACCAGGTTCATTGTCATGAAGCTTGGATTTTGTAGCACAGGGGTCTCATTTGTGTAACATTTTGAGAGCTCCCTTTTAGTACTACTTTTAAATGCTATCTTAGTCACCTAGTGCGGCTGTAACAGAAATACAAGTGGATGACTTTAAAAAGAGAAGTTTTGTGTTCTCACAGAAAAGCAGGCTGAAAGTTCCAATTCAGGGCATCAGCACCAAGGGTAGTCGTCTCTTTTGGCTGTGGAGGAAAGTCCTTGTAGTCAGTCTTCCCTCGGACTGGGAGCTTCTGAGGTGCAGGCACCCCAGGTCCTTCCCAGAGGACACACTCTGCTCCAGGCACTGCTTCTTGGTGGTATAAGGTCCCCAACTCTGTCAGCTTCTTTCTTTTATATCTCAATAGATTGCTTCAAGGCAAAACACAATCTGACTCATTGAGTCCTGTCCCACCAACACAACTGCCACCCATCTGCCCTCCTTAACCTCAGTAGAGGCAGGGTTTACAGCATATAGAAACATCACACCGTATTGGGAATTGTGGCCTAGCCATGGCTACACACATTTTAGGGGGAGCACAATTCAGTCCATGACAAATGCCCTCTGCAGTGGTCAGGCTGGACAGATGGGAAACAGAGCTCTGGAGAGCAGTGTACTTGGTCCAGAGTCATTTTGCAAGCTGGGTGTAAAATCAGGACCAAGAATAAGGGCTCTCAACTCCCACAGGCCATTGGAAGGTTAGAAGCTTTATGTCCTTCTCCCAGTTCTCCCAGACTGACTGACTCCTCATTCCCATACAGGGTTAGTGGTGGTGAATCATTACCTCGCGTTTCAGTTTTTTGCGGAGGAATATTATCCTTTCTCAGAGGTAAGAAGCTTTCAGTGAATGACACTGTTAACTACAGAGGGGGGTGAAGAGGACTTGCATGATGATTGGCTTTGTGGACGTAAGTGTGGTTGGACACCTTGAGTCTCCTCAGGAATTACATGTTAGAAAAACCAGACCCAGGGTTTTAGGAAGCAGTGTGAGGCAGGTGCAGAAGGGAGCCCTGGGGGACAGAGAGAAGGTGTCCTCTCCCAAGTGAGTCCTGATTTGTGGAAGGCAGGAAGAGGCAATGGGTTAGCCTCATAGGGTAGGGGTGGCCTGCAGCCCTGGGCCTGAGCTCCCTCCAGGGATCTTCCGCAGCCTGCTGCTCTAGTCTGGGCCTCAGGGGAGAACAAGGTCACCCACTGCTGTAGGACGTGTGCGGCAGTCACGGCTTTACCTTCCAACTACCTCTCCCTGTTCAGAGGAGTTCCTGGTGCTAGTGACCCAAATTTGAGGATTGTGGCCACACTCGGTCATCTTCAACCTCTGTCTTTCCCCATGCAATTATCTCCACGTCTCAGGATGCCCTGTCCCAGCTTCCTGGGCCCTGGTCCCCTTCAGAGATCAGCTGGGGGGACTTCTGTGCACCCCACCCACCTCTCTGAGACACACAGTGACCACACCTCCAGCGTCACCTTCCTGTCGGTCTCTTTCGTTGCCAGGTCCTGGCCTACTTCACTTTCTGTCTGTGGATAATCCCATTTGCATTCTTCGTGTCACTGTCCGCAGGGGAGAACATCCTGCCTTCCACCGTGCAGCCAGGAGGTGAGGAGGGGCGTGGTTGTGAGGGACCAAGGCTGGGGTGGGGGTGCCGGCAAGGCCTGGGTTAGCTGGGAGCCAGAGCCGGCCGTGTGGCGGAGATGGATGGGTTCCGTGCTGGAGGTGCTCTGGTTCACACTCACGCCTGCACACTCCTTTCCCTGCCTGTGTCTCCACAGATGACGTGGTCTCCAATTACTTCACCAAAGGCAAGCGGGGCAAACGCTTAGGGATCCTGGTTGTCTTCTCCTTCATCAAAGAGGCCATTCTACCCAGTCGTCAGAAGATATACTGACCCCCTTGGGGAGGGGATGTGGGGGCAGGATCAGGGAGGGAGTCAGGCCCCTGGGCCTCTGCACCACCTTGGGGTCACAAGCCTGGAAGGCATCTCCCTAAACCCTGACCTTCCTCCCTTTGACTCTCCTTGAAGCACCCATCCCCACCCTCCTTGGGGAGCTCAGCCCAGCCATGGCACTGCTGCAGGCTGTGACCTCAGAAGGCACGGGGAGGGTGGCAGAGACTGCTTAGCCAGGAGGCCATGGTCCACCTGGGTGTGTGAGAGCAGAGCACCCCACGGCCCTCCCCTCGTCCTTCCGTGGTGGTCAGGAGGACTCCCGCTGTGCTGGGGCAGGCAGGCCAGGGTCTGTGATGGTGGAGAGCAGACAGTGACAGGTTCTCTGGGCAGATAGCCATGGGGAGGGGCCATGGCTTGGCACTTCCAGGAGAAATCCTTTTTTGCTGTTCAACTGTGAGTTCTGTCCAAGTGCTGAATCCCATTTTGAATAAAGGTTCCAGGTGGCACTGTTCGCCTTAATGCCCAGAAAGTTCATCTGCCCTTCTTGCTGCTGACCTTCTGCCCTGGCCTCAGCTGCCCTTCCTGCTCCGGGGACTCCTCCTTTGGTTTTGGGGTCCTTTCTTATGGCCCGTGGTGGGAAGGGGCAGGATGAAGAGCCGAGCTGCTCCGTGGTGTGGAGTGGAGGCAGCTTTTCCTCTGCTTCCTTCTCTTCTTTCTCCAGGGCTCCATGCAGAGCCCTGGTGGCCCAGTGTTTTCATAGCTTAGCTGCTAACCAAGAGGTCAGTGGTTCAAATCCACCAGCTGCTTCTTGGAAACCCTCTGGGGCAGTTCTCGGGTATCATAGGGTCGCTGTAAGTCAGATTTGACATCAATGGATTAAGGCTCTGTGGCTGTCAAGCTAGGGGATGAAGGGGGGTGATTTAGGACTGGGCAGATTTTCAGAACATCTGCAATATCCTATTTATAAGTCTTCCTCTGGGGCAAAAAAGTGGTTTCTGGTAGAATTCTATCCCAGGCTTCCAGGCAGGCTAAGCTACAGCCCATTTTTGAAGAAATGGGCCTGGTTGGGAAGCCACTTGTCACTTAAGAGCACATGAGGGCTGTCTCTCTCTTCTGTGTGCTCTTTGCTCCTGAGGAGAGGACCTCAGCCTTCTGAGAAGATGGGCCAGGCCTTGGGCACAGACCAGCATTTGCTGACCTTGCACTCCGAGTACAGTGCCTTGCAAGTACTCACTAGTACATGCTGGAGTGGAGTCCCCAGGAGAGCATTACTGGCCGTGTCCTATACCTCAAAGCCAGGCTTGCAAGTATGGAGACAGACTGCACACATGGAGCACCTCTGAGCCACCAGAAGACCCTTGCGCTTGAAAATCTTTCCTCTACATCATACCCGAGGTCCCACCATAGCCCTCATCTCCTTGCCCTTAGTGTTTCTCATTCTCTTAAAAATACCAGCGTTCCCCTTTCCCTGTGGGGAGCAGCACATTCTGGTCTTCATCTCTTGGTGGCAACGAGATGGCCAGACCCTTTTATTCTATGCAGACAAGGATAAAGTGCAGGACCCTGGAGTCAAACGCCATCCTCACCAACAGACTGGCAGCAGGCTCTGCTCTCCCCTGCTGTCCACTTCTTTGTCCTTCACCCAGAGGACATGGCTCTGCCCCCTTCCACTCAGTCCACTGCCAGTGCTCTCACGGAGATCGCCAGTGCCCTTATGGACCCTCCTCATATTTCGTCTGACACTTCTCCAATCACACTTCCCTGGCCTTCGTCACAGCACTCAGCTGGCTGGCTTTCCTACCTCTGGCTGCACCTTCCAGTCTCCTGTGCAGGCTTCTCTGCTTGCCCCGTGCGTGAGGGGCTTCTCATGGTTCTGCCTTGAGACAGGGAACCCATCATGCTGATGGCTTCGGGAACACAGCCGAGGAATCGAGCATTGACCTCCAGTCCCGACATCCCTCATGTTCTGAACTTCTGGGTACATAGATAATTGAGGTTCATGGCCCAGATGGTACTTGTCACTGTCCTCACTAACCTGCTACTTTTGGAGACCCGTCTCGGCCCTAAGATCACTCAGGAGCTAGATCTGAAACCTGCTTTCCATCTGTGCTTCCTGTTCTGCCTCACCTCCAATTTCTACAAACTTACAACTCAACCTTCTTAACATCTGATTCAGGCCACCCCTACTGCCATCAGCTTTCACTTGGATTTTTGGTGACAGCCTCCTGCTTATCTGTCCCATGGCCAGAGGTGTCTTTCTAAAAGGCATAGATGATCACGTCCCTTACTCAGAACCCTCCGTGGCTCCTCACTGCCCTCTGGGTGAGTCAGACCCCTAGACGTGGCTCATGAGACTTGTGTGTCCTGGTCTTTGCGTGCCTCTGTGACTTTGTCACTTCCTTCTTGCCTTCTGGGTACCAGCCTCCTGTGCCCAGAGATGCCACAGCACGCTCTCTGTTACCACGTTGAATCTCCCTTGTCCCACTTAACCGGGTAACTTCTCTGTCAACCTCGATTTCACTTCCCACAAGCAATGTTGAATATTCTCTATCTCACCCCCACCCCACCACTGAATCGCTCTGAACTTACTTTCCTGCTTACTGGTCTGCCTCCCACTAGACTGGAAGCTCTTTGGGAGCAGGGACTGTCCTTCAGTTTTTGTAATAACAGTGCCCGGCTTGCTGTCTGGCACACAGAAAGCATTCAATAAATGTTTGCCTAGTGAATGAATTGGACCAATGTGTACAGGGTACCATCGGGGATCCAGGGTTGCTTCCTAGAGGAAGTGCAAATGCTTTTGTAGTCGCAGACTGAAGTCACAGATCCTCTCCCCCCAGATGTGCTGTGCTTGCCTCAGCTGCAGAACGCATGCTGCCACTGGAAATAGGGGACAGCTGCTCACAGTAGCAGAGAAGCCCATGCCAGGGTGACATGGGCTCTTCACTGTTTTCTGGACCTACGTGAAGCATGGAGCCTGAAGCAGGAGGGACCTAGTCTGAACCAGAGGCAGAATTTCCCAGTGGTCCTTCTGTCCTGCAAGCCTTGTCCTTGATGGGTGGGTGGGGGGTAGTGGGGACTGCAAAGCCATTTCTACAATGCTGGGGTACCAGAGAGACTGATGGCCCACTCTGAGCCCTGGAACTCGTTCCTGAGCTCGGTTCCCTGGGGTGACCAGAGATTACCTTGCAGAGAGAAGGAATGCCTGCCATCTGGCCTGCTGGGTGTAGGGAGAGGCCACCGCTTTTCACCTGCAACATGGCGTTGTCACACCAGCTTTCACTAAGTTGCCTCAGGACCAGAGGCCAGCAAGATAACTTTATGGAGAGGGCAGGACAGAGGGTCCCTGGTGAGCACGCAAGGCTGTCAGGAAGGTTTCATCAAATGTTTCCCGTAGGCTCATGGCCAGAGCGTCTGTCCAGAAGGTGGTGTCACCCAGGTGCCGCTTCTGAGGCAGGTGCGTCAAGCTGACGGGGCAGAAGCCCTGGGGTACCTTCATCCTGTACGGCTGCTGTGAGGGGTGCAGCTCACGGACCACCACTTCAAAAGGCAGCCGGGGCACCTGTGTAACCGGGCGGCCATCAACCGTGCCCAGCAGGGCGCCTCCCTGCCCGTCGGGGATCACCTTCACGAAGTAGCATAGGTCGTGCTCACAGCTGGGGTCTGGCTGCACACCCAGGCGGATGCCCTGCGGGAAGCTGATCTCAGTGACGGGGAACCTGGCCGGGTTATTGCACTGGTCCCACAGCTTGGGCCGTGTGACTCTGCACGGCCTGTAGAACAAGGATGTTTGCATGACCATGGGCTGCAGGGTGGGCGGTGGCTTGTGTCGCAGGTGTATCTCCAGAAGAGAGGGATATTTCTTAGAAGGCTTCGGCCGAGGGCCCTTGAGGGTCTTTGTGGGGCCAGCGGCTGAAGGTGGGGCACCAGGGGCCTGCTTGTCACTGCGGGCCGGCAGCAGCTTGCTCCGGAGCCACCTCTTGAAATCCCTTTCATTGAGTGCTTCACACTCTTTCTGCAACAACAGAGGGCACAGGACATTCTTGGAGGACTGCTCCCCAGTGCTTTGGTGGCAGGGAGCCCCGTGGACATAGCTTTTGGGATCCTCCAGTTTGAGTGACCATGAACATGAGGGGAGGAAGCCCTGCCTTACAAGGAGAGAAGTGTTACTCTAAGGGAGCCCCGGGTTGACGGGAGAGACAGAAGACTCCTGTGGGGGAGACACAGATTCCAGTCTAGGCGTCTTCCACCTTCTGAGGGAGACAGTATGTGCCCTAGGAGAAACCTGAAGTCTGGTGGGGAGATACCCCGACTCTACCAGCAAAGTAGCCCCTCATCTGATAGTGGAGGCCTGTCCTGCCTTAAGAGAGTCTGGTGTGATGGGGAAAAGGCAAATGAGAATTGCAAACTGCATCCTTGACCTTAAAAGAGGAATGCAGAAAGGGCTGGCATGCCTGGAACTGGAGGGAACTAATCTCTTCAGGCTTCTTGGAAGCAGTAGGCCGTGAGAAGTCAGTAGGGGAGGTGACACTTGGCTGGCTCTCCAGGCTGGGTGGGGATGGCTCAGTCTAGCTCTCCGAACTCACCTTTGCTGGAGTTGAATCTTCACCTTGTCACAGAACTTCTCCCACCCCATCTTTTGGTCTGTTGCCCTCCTCAGCCTCTGTGGCCGAGGTGGCTTGGAGATTGACCCAGCTCCAGGGCCAGGCTCCAGAGCTAAGCCAGTCATCGTAATCCCATCAGCCCTGCCTGAGACACAAGTCAGTCAGCGTATGACTTGTTCTGAGCTCTGGGGAAGTGAGAAATGAGGGGATGTCTGCTGGGGCTTCTGAGAGAATTTAGGGCTCCAAGAACAGTGTGATTGTGAGGGCTAGGTGGCAGAGACAGACATGCAGAGCTGAGAAAGGGGGAGAACGGGAGAGGGACAAGAGCTGGAGACCAGGTGTAGCCAAGCCACATGTCCTCTCCAACTCTGGACTCCCCTTTGGGTCCCCAAAACCTTCTTTGCAGGCTTTCTGTTTCTTGCACCCTATGTAATTATACCCACTTAAAATCCTTCAGTTACTCCCCTCTGCTTTCCCAGCTGAGATTGTTCATGATCTGGGCCCCTGCCAAATCATCAGTCTCCAGTGCACATCTGATCCCCACCCCATACCGGACCTTCACGTCTCTGCATATACCATGTTCCCGCATGCCGAACGCCCTCCTACACGTCAGCCCCACTTCGCTTGGCCAACTGCTGCCTGTCTTTAAAGACTCCTTTCAAGCAGCATATCTTATGGGGCCTCTTTCCAGACCACCTCCTCTTCTATGGGAATATAACCTGACTCCCCTGTCACAAGTTCCTTGCGTGTCTGCCTTTGGGACCTCGGGGCTGAGGTGCCTGGCACAGACTGAGTGCTCAGTGTCTGTTGGAAGGATTTATGGGACTTTTTAACTAGAACAGAAGTCCCAGTAAAGGCAGGCTGGGTCTCAGAGGCTCTCCTCCTCATCCAGCAGGAGGTAGCACCCTGGGCGGGGATCCATGGGGTCACCGTGAGTTGGAATCGTGTTGACAAATGACTGTGTTTGCTTTTTAACACAGGACAAGACTTTTGACCTAAAGGAGTGGGCTATAATGGAATTTCAGCCTGAGTATGGGATAGGGGGAATCCCTGGTGGCGTAATGGGTTAAGTGCTCCATCTGCTAACCCAAAGGTCAGCAGTTCAAATCCGCCAGGTGCTCCTTGGAAACTCAATGGGTTGGTTCTACTCTGACCTCTAGGTTCACTATGAGTCGGACCCAACTCAACGGCAGTGGGTTTAGTTGCGTTTATGGGATGGGGGAAGGCTTTTTGGGGGTGGGAGAGATTCTAAGCACTCTTTTAACCACACTGTCTGGGTCTGGCTCCTCTGCTTACATGCCTGGATAGCATCTGGTACCTGGCACCCCTGCTGGGCCTCCTCCTTACTTTATACTCAGTCAGGTAATGGCGCTCCAAGATGATCAACCTGTCCTTGAGCCTTTTCAGGTTCTGCATCTCACGGGCAAAGTCCTTCTTGTCCCGTTTCCACATGGCGTCTTTCAAGAACCTGGTGCCAAAGTAGGAGCGTGTCATCCATAGTGACTGAGCTTCACTGTGGGCTGGGAATACCATTGCCTTCTGAGTGCCTGGGGGAAGGGCGAGCTGCCAGAGACGAGGTGAGCAAGATGACTCACCCCTGCTACCAAGGACCCTCTGACTGACTGTCCTGCCTTTGAAGTGAGAAGCAAGTGTCTGATGGCCTCCACACCAACCTTCTGTTGAGGAGCCCCGGGCCCGGGTTAGTGAAGGACGGCAGTGGGAAATCTAAAGGGGTGAGGTCCTTTGGAAAGGCACACTTACTCCTCAGCCTGTAGAAGGTAGGCCACCTGGCTTCCCAGACTCTTTAATGCTTAGCCTGAGGAAAAGGGCAGGGAGAGGAGGAAGGACAGGCTGGGGGTGGGTTTCATGCCCTCACCGGGCACAGGCGCGGTGGTTCCATATCTTGCATAAGTCGATGGGTTTGCATCCCATGGCGTCTTTGGCGTGGACATTGGCACCATTCGCTACCAGGACCATCAAACAGCCCAGCAGACCCTCACAAGCTGCCATGTGCAGGGGAGTGCGGCCATTCTGTGTTTGACTGTAGCAGGGAAGAGGACAAAAAGACAAAAGGCATCTCCTCGTCAGATGGGTGGGCAACCCACTTCCAGGCCCTGCTCTACACCCAGCCCATTGGGTGACCATGACCATGGTCCTTGTCCTCTTGGTATCTCTGTTGCCACAACTGTAGCAGAGGAATTGGACTAAGTGAATCTAAGAGGCTACAGGAGGTAGATGACCATTAAGAATTGCTGGAAGAAGAGCTGAACTGGTGGCAGGGCAGAGACTACTTGCCATATTCCAGTATAACTTTTTTTTTGTGTGTGTGTGTGTGTGTGCAACAGAAGAAGTCTCTTTACTTTTCTGGGTTACATTTCACATGAGGGAGATGAGATCATTCAACACAGTCGCTTGAGACTGATCAAAGTGTAAGGGACCACATAAAAACTCACATTTAACTTTTACAAATGAATAAGTAAAGGAAAAAATTCATGAATTCATAAAATAATGTCCCTTGATGCAGATCTGACTCGACAGCACTTGGCTGGCTTGGCTTGGCTGATGCAAATATCAGCATCTTCCTGGTTTTAGCTTTAATCCACATGAGCTGCTTCTTCATAGGTGGTTTAATTTTTTTCCCAAGCAGTTGGCACTTGTCATGGATTGAATTGTGTCCCCCCCAAAATATGTGTAGCCACGTGGCTGGGCTATGATTCCAGTATCTTGTGACTGTCCACCATTTTGTGGTTTTCCTATGCTGTATGTTAAAGGATTAGGGTGGGACTGTAAATCCCTTTATAAGATCACCTCCCTCCTCCACTGTAAAGGGAATTTCCCTGGGGTATGGTTTGCCCCACTCTTAATCCTTTCATCCTGCAAGACATAAAAGGAAAGGGAAGCAGATGGAGAGTTGGGAACCTCACACCATCAAGAAAGCAGCACCAGGAGAACACGTCCTTCAGACCTGAGGTTCCTGTGCCAAGATGCTCCCTGGACAAAGACTGACGCAATACCTGACTTTTCTCCAGAGCTGACAAGGGGAAAGCCTTCCCCTGGAGCGGACACCCTGAATATGGACTTGTAGCCTACCAAACTGTGTAAGAATAAACCTTCCTTTGTTAAAGCCATCCACTCTGTGGTATTTCTGTTAGAGCAGCACTAGCTGAATAAAACAGTAATTCTATTGAATTTTGCAAAGGAAAGGACAAATTTAAAAAATAATACATTTCTTATTAATCCTGTAACTAGGCTGAATAACATTTAGAAAGTCAGTTCCATTTGTTTCAAAGTAAACCAGTTAAACTTATGATAGAGTTTGTTGTTGTTTTGTCTGCAACAGTTGATATTTGCAATTTTTTTTTTGTATTGTGAATCAAGGACAATTTTATAGTCTATATCATGTTGCCATATAATACCCAGAACTTTCACCTCTATTCTATTCTAGCTGCATGTGACAACATGCTTCCCCCCACATGTGACAACATGCTTCCCCTATTGTTTGGAACTTTCCATGATGTTTTGATAATGATCTGGCCCTCCACAACCCAATCAACTTGGCTCCAGCAAAGTGTCCCTCAGATAACCCCATATACAATTGTAAAGGTTTGTTTGCCTCTAGCATCACTCTGTGTTTTGTATGGTCCAGGTCAGTCCTTGTCAGGGAGCTGGCCCTGGTGCTGGATGCAGTTTGGTGTTAGAGAGACAAGAGCCATGCTCCCATCCATTCAGAAGGCCCATCAGGTGTGGTCTTTTGGTGGAGTTCTAGCTCTGCCTTCTATTCCACCACTGGCTGTTTCTGGAGCTCCTTTCTTTGTACCCCATCATAATTTGTCTTAAAGCAAGCACTGCCCTGCCAGAGCTTAGAGGCCTGCAGAGTCTGGGCCCTGACTCTTCCACCCCTGTCTCTTCTTGATCTTGTCCTTTCCCATGTGTGGCCTTTATGCATGGTGTTTCTTCTGTGGGACACTTCTCCCTAGCTCTTTGCATGGTTGGCTTTCAGTCTTCAGGTCCCAGATGAAATGTCTGCTTCGTAGAAGGCAACAGCTCCTTGCAAATTAGAACCTCTGCCCTCTTTACTGGCCACCCCATCCCTTCTGCCAGTATTTTGGAAACCTTGGTGGCATAGTGGTTAAAAGCTATGGCTGCTAACCAAAAGGTCCACATTTCGAAACTACCAGGTGCTCCTTGGAAACTCGATGGGCAGTGCTGCTCTGCCCCGTGGGGTCACCATGAGTCAGAATCAACTTGACGGCAATGGTTTTGGCTTGTTGGTTTGAGACCGGTATTTTACACGTGCATGAGTTTGCTCATTTGCTGTCTGCCCTTGCACTAGTCTGTCAGCTTCATGAGGGCAGCGTCATCGTTCAGCGCTGGGATTCCCCAAACCCTGGTGTAGCACATAGCCGCTGTGCCTGCTCGGTAGAGATCCTGAATGAAGGCAGCCTCTCCATGCCATGCACTTCTGATGCACTTCTCAGCCACCACAATAGTCTCACTGAGAGGTTCTGCCATCCTCACCACTTCAGCTGAAGACACTGAGTCACTGGTTCCCAAACTTGGCTGCAGATTAGGAACACCTACCCCCAAAGCCCACCACATCCCGGACCAATTATATCACAGCCTTTGGGGTGGCACACAGGCAGTGGTATTGTCAGAGCTCTCCAGGTGATTCCAATGTACAGGTTAAGTCTGGCAATGACAAGAATGAGCTGAGTGACTTGCCCGAGGTCCTGCTGTTGGCTAGCAAGTAGCAGAGCTGGGATGTGAACTAGGTGTGTCTTCCCTCGCAGCCCAGTCTCTTAACCACTGTGCTGTGTGGGCACACTGACTGCTTCATGAGAGACCCAGTCCTTGTCACCCTCCGTGGTCCTTCTGCCTGTCCTGCAGGAGTCTGCCTGCCTGGAAGAGAGGTCCCTGCCTGCGCAGCCTGCAGGCCCCCCTTCCCACTGCCCGTTTGACTCACGCATTGACGGCTGCCTTTTTCGAGATCAGATAGTGAATGCAGGGGAGGACCGTCGTCTTGTTGTCCCTGTGGACAACTAGGTGCAGGGGGGTCTGGCCGCTGTTGGTGGGCTGATTCACGGGAAACTTGTACTCCTCCACCAAGACCTGAAGGCATGCAAGTTGGCCCCCCTGGGCTGCGAAGTGGATGGCTGTGAAGCCCTGCAGGGGCCAGGAGAGGGCAGAGGGAGGCTGAGCAGGAACTGGGGTCCCAGAGTTCACCACTAGCAACTCTTTGGGGTTGCCCTTTGCCCTGTGCCCCGTGGAATTGCTTGCTTCCCTCTCCTTCTTAAGGAGTGCGCTCATCAGATCACCCTACCTTGCTGACCCAAAGTGGCCCTTCTGTAGGTGGAAGGTAAATTAGGGTGGTCTACGCAGGAAAGGACATCTCTGGCTGCCCCACAGTCACCTCTTCTCCTGGAGACCACTATGTGAGGAGCTCTCTGCAGAGGAGGAGCGAGCTGGGTCCTTTGCCCCAGCTCTCCCAGGCCTTCCTTACCTTGCTGTCTGTCTGGACTTGCCCGGTGTTGTGATTCAGACAGAACCGCAGCCATTCCACGTTGCCCAACGCGGCAGCAAATAACTCATATTTTCCAATCTCGCTGCGATCAGACTCCTCCCTGAGGTTAGAGGGAACGCGGGACAGGGTGAGCGAGGACCGGCAGGGGGCGGCGCCCTGGCCGGATGCCCCCTAGAGGCTAAGGCAGCGCTGGGGGCGGAGGCGCGTGTACCCAATCCGCCACCTGTGTTCGGAGGCGTTCATAGGGGTTTGGTCAGGGCTGTCTGAACGAAAAGGCCGTGAGGAAGTGTCTCAGGAGGCGAGTCCGGCCCTAGCCTGTTCCCAAGGGCTTTCTTGTGCTCCCCGGTCTGTCTCATCCGCCTCAAGCCCTATCCTTCCAGAACCGCTGGGGACACCGAGTGGCTCTCCCACGTGCCTGCCGGCGCTTCAGCAGCCGGACTACCTTTTCCCATCCCACCTGGTCAGTCTGGAGGCCGAGTCACCAGAGGGGGCCTTGGTGGAGGCTCTCAGGGACTGCCGCATGGTCACCTGTGAAGGTGACGCCGGGTGCCGCACCGCCCCTCCCCCACTGACTGAGAACCCCCGGCGCCGCAGGACCCCCAGCGGAGTCGCCAGGCAGCTGGAACTCAGAGCCTGGCAGCCTCCGCGCCCCGCCGGGACCCCCAGCTGCTCCTCCGGGCTGGCTGCCCTGCCCAGGCGTCAGTGACGACCCGGGCCCCTGTCTCCCCAAGGGCCACAGCCTGGTCGTCCCCTGGACCGGGGGGGTGGGGGCCGGCTTTGGGAAGAGGCACCCGGGGCAGCTTCTCCGGATCCGGCCAGCGCTTCCCATCCAGACTGTCCCTGCCCTCTGGTCTTCAAGACAGAGTAAAACACACAAACAACAAACGAAGAAGGACGTTTTTCTTTTGTTTCTGATTATAAAAGTAATAAATGCCGATTGTAGAAAACAGGAAAGGACCAGGAGGAAATAAAAAATCGTAATACCACCACCCTAGAAACTACTCTTTCGGGCTCTCCATACACATCGTATGCACATTTTGTACCCCTCCTCCTCTATCACGGTGTGGCGACCTAGCTCCCGGCGTCAGATCCCATCCCTGAGACATTCGTTATGACGCAACAGTCGCCCAGCCGTCCTAACGGATGGGCGGGAGTGTGATCGGCGCTGAAACACACTGGTTCCTCTACTTGATTTTCTTAGGATGGACTCCTGGAAGTAGAATTACCAAGTCAAAGGCTTGCATACTTTTCAGCCTTTGTTAACCCACACCCATTGAGGTCGAGTGGCTTCTTCTGACTCATTGCGGCCCTGTAGGATGAAGAATTGCCCCCAGAGGGTGTCCAAAGCTGAAAAATTCCTTTACAGAAGCTGAGTTGCCGCATCTTTGTCCTGCGGACCGGCTGGTAGGTTCAGTGTCAGTAACCCAGCGCTTAACCGCTGAGTAGCAGGGCTCCATGAGCTGCTGACACGCGCTTCCAAACTCCCTCCAAAAAGCGTTGATGCTGGTACTTGGACTAGCAGTGAAAGGTGCGGTGTCGTGGGCAGATTACTGGACCCCGGAGTCTTGGTTTCTGCATCCATCCGATGGGATCCTAGTACCTTCTTGACAAGGAGTGAGCAGGAAGAACAACGCTAGCAGAGTAAGGGCTGTGAATTTGCTCTTATTAAAAGAGAAACTCTAAACCATTGCTAGCATTTGGATACTGTGTTTTGAAATCAGTGCTCACTGATTTGGTAGTGAAAATGGCTCTTTGGTTACTAGCAAGGGTTAAATATTGGAGCCTTGGCATTAGGAATTAGCAAACAGAAAGGAGACTGTTGGGAGGATGAGACATGTATGGAGCAGAGAGGAATAGTGCGCTGTCACCGGGCAGGGAGAGCAGTGGAAGCTGCATATAGCTGGGCATGTAAATTTATATGAGAATGTACATTTTCACTCAGTCATAGTAAATAAAAAATATATATATAAAATAAAAAAAATTAGTGAACAAAATGTATTTTATTTGTAATAAATTGCTAATAAATTTTAATTTGTCTTCTGTGAGCTGTTTATTCACATTGTTCTTGAGGGTCTTACTGTGTTTTTTACTGATTGCTTAAACTTCTTAACCTAGTAACACTTTAGTAAAAGGGGCCCTGGAGGCATAACAGTTAGGGCTTACCTGCTGTCGTAGATTGAATTATGGCCCCCCAAAATATGTGTACCAGTTTAGCTAGGCCATGATTTCCAGAACTGTGTGATTGCCTACCATTTTTTTGCCTGATATGATTTTCCTGTGGGGTGTAAATCCCACCTTTTATGAGGTTAATGAGGCAGGATTGAACCATATCTGGAGCCAGTGTCTTGAGATAGAGAGACAAGAGGACCTTATACCACTGAGAAAGCAGCACTGGGAACAGAGGGTGTCCTTTGGACCCAGGATGCCTCTGAAAAGAAGCTCCTAGCCCAGGGAAAGATTGATGGCAAGGACCTTCTTCCAGAGCTGACAGAGGAAGTCTTTCCCTGGAGTAGGCACCCTCAATTTGGCCATCTAGCCTACTAGACTCAGAATAAACTTCTGTTTGTTAAAGCCATGCACTTACAATATTTCTGCTAACGGCAACTCTAGATGACTGACACCTGCCAACCAAAAGGCTGGCTGTTGGAATTAACCCTTGCAGGGTGCTCACCCAAGGATGGCAGCCAACACAAGGAATCTTGGCTTTAGCAGCTAGAGTCCCATGGTGACAGGTCTGGGTTCTGCTGTGTTGGTAATGAGGTGCAGTGGTTACGAAAGAAAGATGTCACAGTCTGCCCCTGTAAAAATCACAGCCCTGGAAACCCTATGGGGCAATTCTGCTTTGTCCTGTAGGGTCACTATGAGTCAGAATCAACTCAGTGGCAGTGGATTGGGTTTGATTTTATTTTTAACCCTTTAGCATTTGTATTTGTTGCCAACACTTAGTTTGTCTTTCAACTTTTCACAATGTGGTGGCCGAGCAGTGTTGACTCGATCAGTGTTGGGCTTCGGTGAGCCATCCGCATCTCACTGCTTGCAGGAGGACAACTCCAAGCTCATCACAGAGCTACTGAGACCCTAGTCAGCTCTGTACAGGCCTGACCACACCTCCCACTTCTTGCCACTTTCTCCCTTCGGCACCCCAACTTTCAGGTATTTCCCCTGGGGAAATCTTAAAACCACAGTGACTTTCAAGGAAGGACAAAAACTCAGATTCTCCACCCAGAATGTGCCCCCTTTCCAGGAAAACCTCTTCAGGGCACTCACTTGCTTCCCAAGGGCCTCAAAAGCCAGCCAATTGTGCTGGCTGTCTGCCCCAGGTGGGGCCTTAACAACTGGCTTCAAATCAAGATAATTAATTAAGACACCACAGCACTGCTTTGTAGGGACAAAGTTTGAAGATTTCCTGGTGGGGTATTCTGCCAGCTACCATTGCTTCCAGGGTATTAGGATCTTAATAATGACCACAGGACCTTGTGTACATGTTGGGGTTGGAGGGTGCACTTCAGAACCTCTTTGGGTTCACCTAGGGTATCTCGCAGGCTCTCTGCTGTGGTTTGCAACCCTCGCTGTACATTAGAGTCACCTGGGGGAAAATATTGATGCAGGGCTCTCGTGCCAAAAGATTCTTGTGAACTGATCTGGTTTGGGGTTTGTGTATTGGTATTTTACAAAGTTACTGAGGATCCTCCTGTGCAGCCAGCATAGAGAGCCACTTTGAGGCCTTCCTGCTTCAGGCTAGCAAGTACAGGTGAGCCTAAGGGAGCAGAATCCTTGGAAAGAAAAGATGGCCTACCCTAAAGACCCCTTGGCCACAGGCATGCAGCCGGGCAGGGAGATAGCACCTGGTATAACAGCAGAAGTGAGACCATAGGGAAGGCTTGTTGTTAGGAGCCATCAGTTGATTTTCAACTCACAGCAACCCCATGTGACAGAGTAGAGCTGCCCCATGGGGTTTCCTAGGCTGTATCTTTACAGAAGTGAATTGCTGGTCTGCTTCTCCTGGAGCCGGAGCTGCTGGATGGGTTCGAACTTCCAACCTTTCAATTAGCAGGCAAGTGCTGAATTGATGTACCACCGTTACCCAAAGCAGGTCCTGCCTGATGTGAGCAGGTATGTACCTCAGGAAAATGGCCAGATAGGTGAAAGTTACCTTTTAAATGCATGGGCCAGTTTGCCTGGCCAGTGAAGGCCGTCAGATGGGCCCAGGGCTGGGGGCAACAGGCAGTCACTTTCACCGTGGCCTGGCAGGGTGCTCGTCCAAGGATGGCAGCCAACACCAGGAATCTTGGCTCGAGCAGTTGGAGACCCATGGTGGTAGGTCTGGGTTCTACTGTGTTGGTAATGAGGTGCAATGGTTACGTACTGGGCTACTAGCTGAAAGGTTGGCGATTTGAGCCCATTCAGTGGCTCTGAGAGAAGACCTGGTGATGACTCCAGTAAAGACTACAGCCTAGGAAACCCTACAGGGTCTCTGTGAGTCAGATTGACTCAGTGGTATAAACAGCACCAACAAGACTGACTGTTAGGTCAGCACCCTGGGATAATCATTTATAGTTGGTGGGGGAGGGTGATGCTGTCTTCATGAGGTAGACCCTCACATCTAGGGGGAACAGGAAGCTTGAAAAGTAAATCCTAACAAGAGGGAGAAGGAACACCTACCATTATGACAGCTGGAACCAGATATGGGGGAAGGCAGGTATTTGGGTATCATGTGATTGGGGTGGGGATCCTGCTCAGGACAGGAAAAGCAAGCTGTGATTCCTACATCAGATTTCAACTCGTGTGTCATTTCCTCATCTGTTCTCCCTATATCCTGAATATGAATGGTCCTTTTCTTTAGCTTCAAAGTGATCTCCAAGTTTAGGTGGTGTCTTCTCCCTTTCAAGAGTCCAATAGATCAAGTTGCCTTAAGCTCATTTCTAGATGGTTATTTAGTCAGACTGGCAGGTGAGTATCATGCTTAATTAAGATGATCCCAGATGGGACCCAAAATGTGATTTTAGTGTTTTATGGATTGCGGAGATCAAGCCCCTCTGCCTAACTTCTGGAGTGGTAGCATGAGGAGCTCTGGGGACCCACTCCTCAAAAAACAACCATAGCTGCTGAAAAATACATAAGAAAACAACAATGACCATTTAAAGTCTCTGGAACAAATGGACATGGGGAACCCAATGTATAAAGGGAAAAGAGGAGGATGCTGACACATTGTGGAAGTTGTAACCAATGTCACAAAACAATTTGTATATAAATTGTTGAATGAGAAACTAATGTATACTGTAAACTTTGACCTAAACCATAAACAGCAATCCTGTTGCTGACAAGTCAATTCTGACACATAGCTACACTCTAGCAGAGCAAAACTGCCCCATAGAGTTTCCAAGGAGTACCTAGTGGATTCAAGCTGCCTACCTTTTGGTTAGCAGCTGAGCTCTTAACCACTGCACCTCCAGGGTGCCTTTCACCTACAGCACAGTAAATAAAAAAAATAAATAAATAAGTTAAAACAAAACAAAACATCTGCCTTTGCAGCCAGCAGACTTGGGTTTGAAAAGGAGAGTCTCTGGAAATTTTCCTAACGGCATACAGCAACATAAGGAAGCCTGTATGGAAGGATATCTACTAAATCTCAGTAAAAACAATGATTCTGTATTTCTTAATTCATAGCCCACTAACTCCCTCTGTAAGTTCTCCAGTGCGATGACTGAAACTACAGTCTAGGTATTTGGTCCAGAAAATGGGACTTTTTATCGTCTGTGGTATCTGATTCTGAGGAGCAGGCCATCAGCATTTCTCAATTCTCCCTTGAATAAGCTCCTAGAGTTGTAGAAGCTAAATTCTGGTGAGTGCAGCTGAGAGACTGGGGGCTCCCTCCCCCCCCCAGCCCCATTCATAGGGCAAAGGGCTAGGTCACAGACAGAGCAGGCTGAAAATACTGGATTCCTGATCACTCTCGCCCCTACTTGCTTACGTCTAAGGCAGAGGTTCAATATTGGGAGAGGCACTCAGGAATACCAGAGGTTACTGCTCTCATTCAAAGTCCTGTTTATAAAGCAGGGCTATCTCTTAGAGAGAAATGGAGCCATAAGCTCCAGTGCAGGGACTCAGGGATTATGCTAAGAGGGAGAGTGAGTCCATAAGACTCTAAGAGCTGCCATAGGAAGCTACTTATTTGAAAAAGGGTATGTTGCAGCTAGCACAAGTTCAAGCCCAAGAGGGGTCTGGAAACACTGGAGATTTAGGCGGTAAGCAACTAAAAACGGTCACCTAAACTGCAGAGCAGCCAGTAGAATAGAACTAGGCAAAGAGACAGCTAAGAGGAGCCCTCCTTGCAGACTGACTTAAAAAACTACCTCTGCAAAGGGATCCAAGTCTAACTGGAATCAGATTATGGAGGAATTTATGCCTTAGGGCATCATTAAAAATAATGAGGCATTAATTTAACATTTGTTGTTTGGTGCCATCCAGTCAGTTCTGAGTCACAACAACCCTGCGTACAACAAAATCAAACACTGCCTGGCTCTGCTCCATCCTCCAGTGCATTGCTCAGTTTGAGTCCATTGTCGCAGCCACTCTGTTAATCCATCTTGTTGAGGGTCTTCGTCTTTCTTTGTTGTTCACTATCTTAGCAAGCATGATGTCCTTTTCCTGACACTGACCCCTTCTGATAAGGTATCATGGCCAGCAAGCAACACACGGCTATATATTCAAAGAAAACCATGCCTACAGGAAAAGAGGGTGTGATGACAACGTCTCATCAAGTAGAGACAATCAACAAAGCGATTAAAATTAGATTAAAAAAGAACCAAATGGAAATTCTGGCTTTCAAAAGTGTAATAACTGAAATGAAAATTTCATTGGTGGGGCTCAGCAGTAGATTTGAACTGGCAGAAGAAGGAGCCAACTTGTAGACTGGTGGAGATTATGCCATTTTAGAAACAGAAAAAAGAATGAAAATCAGTGGAGTCTCAGAGATATATGGACAGCAGTAAACACACCAACATACGCAAAATGGGAGCACCAGAGGGACAGATGAGAAAAGAGAAGCAGAAAAAATATTTGATGAAATAATAGCTGGAAGTCTCCCAGATACGATGAAAAACATGGATTTGCATACCACAGAGCTCATAAACTTCAAGAAGGACAAATGCAAAGATATCCACATTCAACACATTGTAGTAAAAATGCTGAAAGCAAAACCCAGAACATTTTAAAAGGAGCAAAAGAAAAAGGACACATCGTGTAGCAAGGAACCCCCAAAAGATTTACAGCTGACTCACTATCAGGAACAATGCAGGCCAGAATGCATTGGCACAAACTATCCAAATGCCAATGGGAAAGAAACTAACAAGGAATCTTATATTCAGCAAAACCACCTTTCAAAAATGTAGGCAGAATCTACGCAAAGTAGAAATCTGTGCATAACATGAGAAATGGTCCCATTTTTTCTTTAAGAAAAGATGTTATCTATGTGACTGGTGAAGTAAAGGAAACCCTGGTGGTGTAGTGGTTAAGAGCTATGGCTGTTTGAATTCACCATGTGCTCCTTGGAAATCGATGGGGCAGTTTTACTCTGTCCTATAGGGTTGCTTTGAGTCCAAATCCACTGCAAAGGGTTTGGTTTGGTTTTGGTTTAGTGAGGTAAATAACAGGTAAATAACAAACAGGACTTATTTTCCCTTTTCCATTAATCCTGCTTTCTGTTACTTGACACCCAACCTTCTTTTTAATACTCTTTCAAGTATTTTAAAACAGCACAACCTGTACTTTAAGTGAAATCAAGTAGAATAATTGTAAAACAATAAATTAGGATTACACTTAAATTTATTTTGCTTCTAAAGAAAATTAAGTTTTGATGTATCAGTAATTATGCACAAAATTAAAAAAATGATTTCAGAATCTAGCTGTATTTTCCTGGATTTTGTGTTCATTGTTCACAGATACAAAAGAATAATTGCAAATGATACAGTTCAAGCTGCCCTTGAAATTTCTGAATAATAAAATGTATGGCTATTCTACCCACTTGGTACATGTGTGAAACTTTTCCTAATAAGAAATAAAAAACTTTACATGGCTATTTCTTCCAATATATGTTCCCTAAAAACAAAAACCCAAGTTAACCCAGCAACATAATTTCACAGAAATACCAGTGATTAACAAATTTTGTAGCATATCTGAATTTGTGTTTCTTGTGTTCCTAAATTAAAAGAAAACATGTGAGAAACTGCTGAGCACTGAGGAACTCCTGCCCTTCACTACGCATACCTCTTGGGAAAATGCAACTGGAGTCAAAGGTGAATCTTACAGCATGGTCGCGAACAAGTAAGTAAATTTAAAATAAAAATATTATCTGACAAACAAAAGCTGAGAGAATATTTTTCCTAGTAGCTCTCCCTTACAAGAATTGCTAGAGGAAATTCTTCAGGCTGAAGAACTGACCTCAAACCTAATTTGGATCCTTGCAAGACAAAAAGAAAAACACAACACTGGTAAAGGCAATTGTACAATTATGACAGTGGAAGTGTATGTCTCTGCTTCTCTCAACTGATTTTAAAAGCTAACATATAACACATTATATTGTTAGGCCTATAACATATAGAAATGTAATATATCTGACAATAATGGCAAAGGATGTGGAAGGGAGCAAGGCTGTTCCCAGATCGTCACTAAATCCACAAGAAAAAAAATGAAAAGAACCAGAAATGATAAACAAGGAGGTTAATGTAACAAACTTTGTAAAGTTCTTTTCTTCCTTCAGCTTTTAAAGGACATAGCATGTACTTATAACACTTATTGTGTAACAAACAGATGTAATATTTTTAACAGTAGCACGAAACGGTGGAAGAAGGAATAGAGATGTGGGAATGATGCTTCAGTATCTCATTGGAATTAGTGTAAATCTGAAATAGATTCTGACAATTAAGATGCCAGAGCAACCACTAAGAAAATAACTAAAAATAATGGTGAAAAACTAAGTTAAGAAATTAAAATGCTACTCTAGAAAATATTAACTTAAAGGACCACATAAACCAGAGACTCTGTCAGCCTGAGACCAAAAGAACTAGATTACGCCTGTATCCCCCTGACAGGGAACACAAGAGAGTCCTTGACAGAGTAGGAGAAAGGTGGGGCACAGAACTCAAATTTGCATAAAAAGATCACATATGTTGGTCTGACTGAGACTGGAGGGACCCCAGAAGACACAGCCCCCAAACCATGTCAACTCTCATTCCCAAAGTCAACCATGCAAAGATTAAAGTGGACTGTGAGACAGAAAGTGATACTGGTGACGAGCGTGCCTCTTGGTTCAGGTAGAGGCGTGAGACTAAATGCAGAAGCTCCAGTCCAGAGGGGAGAGGTGGAAAGGGACAGGAGCCGGCTGAGTGGACCCAGGAAACACAGGGTGGAGGGAGAGCAGTGTGCTGTCACGCGTTAGGGAGAGCAACAGGGGAACATAACAATGAGTGTACAAGCTTTTGTAGGAGAGACTGAGTTGAATTGTAAACTTGCACTTAAAGCACAATTTAAACAAAATTTTTAAAGAAAAATTTACTTAGTGCAAAAGGAAGCAGTAAAGGAGTGACAGAGGTACAAAAAGACAGGACACAGAACGTGAAAAGTAAAAGCAGGTGTAAACCCTATCATTCAGTTATAACCTTCAGTGTGAACGGAGTTAGACAAACAGGAGGTAGAGAATATTACACTGGATAAAAATCAAGACCTAGCTATATGCTACCTATGGGAGACACATTTTAGGTCCAAGCTTACACACAGGTTGTGAGTAAAAGAATGGAAAAAAAACATCGTGCAAACAGCAACCACAGGAAAACTGGAATAGCTATAGCAGTACCCAACTAAATCAACCTTAACACCAAAAATATTGCTAGAGATAAATAAGAACATTTAGAACAACAGGGTCAATCCAGGAAGATATAATAATATGTGTACCTAACAACAGCAAAAACCGGCAGAATTGAAAGAGTAGACAATACAACAATAATAGCTGGAGGCTACATCATCCCTGCAGGGGAGAGAACAGGCAGAAGCACAAGGAAATAGAAAACTTGAACAACACTGTAAATCAACTTGACCCAACAAATATCTGTAGAACTCTCCACTCAATGGCATAATACACATTCTTTTCAAGTGCACTTGGGATGTTCTGCATAATAAATCATACTCTAGGCCTAAAACAAACCTTGATAAATTCAAAAGAATTAAAGTCATGCAAAATATGTCCTTTGACTGCTTTGGAGTGATACTAGAAAGCAATAACAGAAAGAAACTCAGGAAATTCACAGTCTGTAGAAATGAAAATACACATCTAAATAACAAATGGGTTAAAGAAGAAATTGCAAGAGAAATTGAAAAATACTTTGAGATGCGTGAAAGAAAAACATAACTGCCAAACTTCTGAAATTAGGCAAAAGGAATCCTTAGAAAGGTCTCAGATCAATAACATAAAAGTGTAACGTAAGACAGTGGAAAAAGAAAAACAAACTAAACCCAAAGCAGGTAGGAGGAAACAAATAATGAAGACAGGAGTGGAAATTAATAGAGAAGAGAAAAATCAATGAAACGGACAGCTGTTTAAAAAGAAAAAGACAAATCTTTAGCTAGAGGGATCAAGAAAAAGAATACTGAAGTTACCGAAGTTAAGAATAAAAGAGGATGTATTAGCGCAGGCCTTAAAGAAATAAAAAGCATTCCAGTAGCCTCCTCCCATCTGAGGTTTTGCTTTCCTCGGGTTTCGGGTTTCGGTTGCTCACAGTCAGTTGCCATTTGAAATGTTAAATTGTCATTTGAAACGTTGAATACGTAGCAGGATGAAGGCTCATATTGTCCTGCTCCATCACTCACACACCTTTTATTACAGTATGTTATTATAATTGTTGTCTTATTACTAGTTATTGTTAGTATCTTACTGTGCCCATTTAGAAACTGAACTTTATTATAGGTATGTATGTATCAGACAAATCGTAGTATGTGTAGGTTTCAGTATTGTCCCGTGTTTCATGTGTCCACTGGAGGTCTTGGAATGTATCCCCCAAAGATAAAAAGGGGGGCTACTGTGTAAAGTAATAATATGAACAACCATTTGCTAACAAATTAGATAATTTAAGCGACATGGATAAAACTATTGAAGGATACAAACTACTGAAACTGACCAGGAAGAAACAGATAATCTGGATAGATTCATAAAGAGATTGAATTAGTAATTGAAATAAACCACCATCAAAGAAAAGTCTAGGGCCAGATTTTTGGATTTGACCAAACATTTACAGAAGAAACAATAAAAAAAAACAAAAAACAGCACCGTCGAGTCAGTTCTGACTCATGGCGACCCTAGAGGCCAGAGTAGAACTGTCCCATCGAGTATAGTTCTTCTTAAACTTTTGCAAAAAGTTAGTCGTGAACAATTCCAATTTATCCTATAACGCAGGTATTATTTTGATACCCAAATCAGACAAAGATGAAAGGAAAAATTTTCTAGACTGATATCTGTTATGAATATAAATGCAGAAATGCTCACATTACTTGACAAACTGAACCCAACAACATATAAAAAGGATTTCATACCATATCAAGGTGGGATTTATCCCAGAAGTGCAAGATTAGTTTAGCATCTGAAAATCATAAGTGTAATATACCGTATCAATAGAATAAATGACAGAAATCCATGATTACCTCGATAGACACATAAAGAGCTTTGGAATTCAACACCTTTTCATGATAAAAAGGAACCCTGGTGGCATAGCAGTTTTAAGAGCCACGGCTGCTAACCAGAAGGTCAGTGGTTCAAATCCACCAGGCGCTCCTTGGAAACCCTATGGAGCAGTTCTACTCTGTCCTATACGGTCACTATGAGTCAGAATTGACTCAAAGACAGAGGGTTTGGTTTATATGATAAAACACTCAACAAATTAAGACTAGAACAAACTTCCTCAGCTTTACAAAGTGCATCTATGAAAACTCCACAGCCAGTATCATAGAGGTGAAAGACTAAAGGCTGTCCTCCTAAGAACAGGAAGAAGAGAAGGATGTGCACGCTGGTCACTTGTATTTAACACTGGAGTGGAGGTTATAGCCAGGTAAACTAGGGAAGAAAATGAAATAAAAGGGAAACCTACAACTATACTTACAGATAACAAGATCTTGTGTATTGAAAATCCTAAGGAATCTACTAAAAACCTGTTAGAGCTAGTGAACAAGTTCAGCAAATTACAGGACACATGACCAATACACAAAAATCAGTTACATTCCTATCAGTAGAAATAATAAAAAATGAAATTAAGAAAATAATTCCTTTTACAGTGACATAAAGAATTAAACACTTGGGAATACATTTAACAAGTGAAGTGCAAAACTTATGTTCTGAAATTTACAAAACATGATGGAAAAAACTAAAGATTTAAATAAATGAAAAAAACATTCCATACTCATGCATCAAAAGATTTAAGAGGGTTAAGATAGAAACACTCCCCAGATTAATCTATAGATTTAACACCATTTCCATCAAAATGCAGGCTGGCTTCTCTGCAGCAATTGACAAGCCAATGCTAAAATTCACATAGATACTTAAGAAACCTAGAATAGCAAAAACAATTTCTAATGAAAAATAAAGTTGGAAGACCATTATTTCCCCATTCAAAACTTACTCCAAATTTATGGTAATTAAGAAAGTATGATATTGGCATAAAGCCAGCCAAGTGCCATTGAAAGGTAGGCATGTAAATCAACGAGATAGATTTGACAGTCCAAAAATAAATCTTCCCATTAATGGTCAACTGATTTTTGACAAAGATGCCAAGGCCGTTCAGTGAGTAGAGAACAATCTTTTTAACAAATGGTGTTGGGACAAGTGTGTATCTCGTGTGAAAGAATGAAATTGGACTCATATCTTATACTGTATTAAAAAGAAAAATAACTCAAAATGGATCAGACATCTAAATGCAGAACTTAGAAGAGTATAGGCATAAATCTCTGTAACCATGAATAAGGCAATGACATCTTATATATGACACCCAAAACAAACAAAAATAGATAAATTCAACATTGTAGAAGTGAAGAACTTCTGTTCTTCAAAAGACACCAAGAAAGTGAAAAGACAGCTCACAGAATGGGGGACAACATTTGCAAATCAGTGATAAAGGACTTGTGTCTAGAATATATAAGGAACTCTTACAACTCAATAACAAAAAGACAACTCAGTTTAAAAATAGGTCAAATATATGAATAGACATATCTATAAGGAAAGTATACAAATGGCCAATAAGCCCATAATAGGAGCTCAGTATCATTAGTAATTAGAGAAATGTAAATCAAAGCCACAGTGAATACCACTTGACATTCAATAGGTTGGCTGTGACACAAAAATACAAGTTTTGTTGTGGATGGTGAGAAATCACAACCTCCAAACAGTGGAGGTGGAAATGTAAAATGATTAGCCTCTTGGGAAAGCAGTTCGGTAGTTCTTCAAAAGGTTAAATGAGGTTATCACCTGACAAGGCAGCAATTCCACTCCTAGGAAGGTACACCCAAGAGCAATGAAAACATATGTTCCCACAGACACTTTCACACAAATGTTACAGTATTGTCCATAATAGTCAGAATGTGGAAATAACCCAAATGTCCACAAACTGATGAATGGATAAACAAAAGTTGATCTATTCATACAGTGGAATATTATTTGGCAATTAAAAAAATACTGTTACATGTTACAATGTGGATGCATCTTGGAAACATTTTGCTAAGTAAAAGAAACCAGACACAAAATATCACATATTGTATGATTCCATTTATATGAAATATCCAGAAGAGTCAACTCTATAGGGAAAGAAAGATGAGTGGTTGCCTAGGGCTTGGGGTGAGGGGGATGGTTGTGGCTGCAGGGACTGGGGAATAATGGTTACAGAGGGTGCCAAGTTTCTTTTGGGGATAAGGGAAAGATTCTAAAATTTACTGTGATGATGATTGTATAACTGTGAATATACTAAAAATGTTGAATTGCACAGTTTAGATTAATTGATAGTGAATTAACTGATAGTGAATGATATTTCAATAAAGCTGCTATTAAAAACAAAAACAAGATGGAATTGGGTTAAGTAAAGGAAGTGACAGCATGCAGTAAGTAGAAGGGACAGTGACACTGCTGCACTACACCGAAAGCTAAGAGGTTTCCTAAATTCAAGCCAAGATTTTGAAGGTCAGAGTAGTAGGAGCATGGGTCCAGGGACCACAGCTTCAGGGAACTTCTAGGTCAATTGTTTTAAGAAAATGTTTTACATTCCATTTTGGTGAGTGGCATCTGGGGTCTTAAAAGTTACCAAGCTGCCATCTAAGGAGCATCAACTGGTCCCAATCCACCTGGAGCAGAGGAAGACGAAGGACATCAAAGAAATGAGAAAAAGATGAGCCCAGCAGACAGAAGGGGCCATGTGAGCAGGAGACTACCACAGCATTAGACCAGAAGAGCTAGATGGTGTCCGGCCTCCACCAATGACTATCCTGACAGGGAACGCAACATAGAGTCCCTGACATAGTGGGAGAAATTGGGGTGCATATCTAGAATTCTATGAAAAGACCAGACTTGAGGGTCCCACATCCTGGAGGGTCCTCTTAGGACATGGCCCCTGGATTCTCTGCTAGCCCAAAGCCAACTCTAAAGATGAAGATTCAACCAGGCTGTAAGACTTAGAGCAATGCTTGGTGAGGCGTGTGCTTCTTGTCTGAAATATATACATGAGGCTATCCGAGCAGAGTTTGTCCGGAGGTGAGCTAGCAGAGTGAAGGCGGGAAGGAGGACAGGAACTGGTTGAATGAATATGGGAAGTACAGTATGGAAAGGAGGAGTGTGTTGTCATAGGGTCGGGGGAGCAGCTTGGGTTGTATAGCAGTGTGTGTGTGTGTGTATTTTATATGGTAAATTGGCTTGGGTTGTGAACTTTCACTTAAACCCCCCAAAAACAAACCCATTGCCATCAAGTTGATTCCAACTCATAGTGACTCTACAGGTCAGAGTAGAACTGCCCCATAGAGGCTTCAGGGTTCCTCTGGGAGCATGGCCCCTGGCCCCGATCCTGCCCTGTCCATAAATCATAATGAAGATCAACTTTTCAGACAGCAATGGATTGGACTTGGCGATGCAGAGTGAGCATATCTTGTGGGAATTTTATGATTCTGTGCATCTACAGGATGTCATCCTGCCAACCTCTTGCTAGAGGGAGGGGAATAGGTGGAGAGGAGGGGATAGGAGACTGTTGGGAGGATAGGACATGTATGGAGCAGAGAGGAGGGGTGTGCTGTCACTGGGCAGGGAGAGCAGTGGGAGCTGCATATAGATGAGCATTAGAGTTTATATGGGAATGTACATTTTCATTCAATCGTTAAAAAAACAAAAAAAAGAACTGTCCCATAGAGTTTCCAAGGAGCGCCTGGTGGATCTGAACTTCCAACTTTTGGTTAGCAGAGGGGGCACTTACCCACTATGCCACCAGGGTTTCCCCTTTCACTTAAAAAACAGAAACAGCCTATGCCAGTGGACACCCAAAGAGTTCCCCCAAGGTGACTGTGTATCATTTGGAATATGGGAATTATATTCTCAGGTCTCCTTTGGTGCCAGCTCTCCATCCAAGAATTCTGACCGATTCCACAACACAGTGACCCGGAAATGAAACAGCCCTCTGCCTAAGTCCCACTGTTGCCCAACACCTTCACTCTTTAGGGAGCATTTATGACCTCATTGCAAAAGGGCAGGGGGGACAAGGGAGGGATGACCTTACAGAAGAGCAGGTGGCTTTCAAAGGAGTATCAGGCACCGTGTTTTTAGGAAGCTCTTCTCTGGTTTCATAACTGGGAACCTTCCCTCAGCCTCTGCTATCCTCCGCTCCCTGGCCACTTCCCTGGTCCTGGTGCAAACTGTCTTCCATCAACTCGCCCGCTCTGCTTCCTGGAGCAGCCCAAACCCCTCCCCAGCATCTCTCAGACAGAGCTATTCGAGTCAGACACCTCTTCTCTACCCTTGGTTGTCCCTGAGCTCCTATCACACTGAAGAAATATATCAAGATACTCTTAGCAAGGAAATCCTGGTTGCCTGGTGGTTAGGTGTTACATCTACTGACCAAAAGCTGGGAAGTTGGAATCTGCCAGGAGCTGCTTGGAAACTCTATAGAACAGTTCTACTCTGTCCTATAAGGTCGCTATGAGTTGGAATCACTCCACGATAGCGGATTTTGGGGTTTCACTCTTGGCAAAGATAAACAGTTCCCTAAGAGGCATTCTAGCAGTGTCTGTTAAGATACTTTTTTTTTTAAAGTAGAATGGTTTAACGAACCCTACATATTCATCACTGAGCTTGAACAATGATCAGTTTTGCCAGCCTTGGTTTCACCTAAGATAGTAAATTCTTCGTCTCCGATCTTATTTGGGGCACGTTTAAAATAAAATATAGATAGATGCTACTAGCGGGGCGAAACAGACTGCAGGCTTTCTGTTCTTTGCCCAGAGCCAGGAGTTTGCGGAAGAGAGAGTGGAGTGGAAGCCACGCGACAGAGAGAGGACGGGTGTGCAGAGAGCCCTGTAGCGGCGCAGGACCGACGGTTCCGGCGCAGAGGTGGGGTGTCCTGTGGCGGAGGACGAAAGGAAGAGGGGAATCCCTGGGGCGTGGAGGGGCGGAGCGTCAGGCTGCGGGGCGCCGGACTAGAGCGCCGTGTTCACAGCGGGCTCCTGCGGCGCCCCCTCGCGGGGGTAGAACTCATCGATGATGCTCTGCGGGATGCGCTTCAGCATCTCTTTGGGAAAGATACGCAGCAGCTGCCAGCCCAGGTCCAGTGACTCAAAGACCGAGCGGTTCTCATAGGGGCCTAGGGGCAGAGCAGGAGGGTTGGGACTGTGTGTGGTCGGGGAGACAGGGAAGTGGGAGGTACCCCCTGGGCTCTCCAATGTGCCTCACCCTGGTTGATGAAGTTCTTCTCAAATTTCTGCAGGAATTCCAGGTAGAGCAGGTCCTCAGAAGTGAGAGCCTCCTCACCCACTACAGCCTTCATGGCCTGCACGTCCTTTCCGATGGCATAGCAGGCATACTGAGAGAGGGCAGAGGCGGTCGGTGAGCACAGCTATCGTGTGGCCCCCAGCCTGGCTGGGCTGCAGGATCCCTTTTGGGGTAGGAATTTTGCTAGGAGAAAATTCTCTGGTCTAGTTGGGGCTCAGACCTCCAGCTTCTGAAATCAGGTTATCTGCCAGCCCCTGGGCCCGTCTTCCTTACCAATTGATTGGAGACGTCTCCATGGTCCTTTCTGGTCATGCCCTCCCCGATGGCCGATTTCATTAGCCTCGACAGGGAAGGCAGTACGTTGATGGGGGGATAGACCTGGGGGATCAGAGGGAGGAGTGGCAGACAGGGGAATCCCGCTTTTCCTTGACGCCCCTGCCTACTCTCTCCTCTCCCTCTGTAGTCTCAGGAGACTCATTTTCCTTTATCCACCAGAGAAATTTTAGCTGCTATATGTATATATATACACACACATACATACATATGTATACTATATACTATATACATATATATGTATACTATATATATATACTATATACTACGTATACTATATACTATATACATATGTATGTAAAAACCACTGCCTTCGAGTTGTGTCCAACTCAGCGACCCTAGAGGTCAGAGTAGAACTGCCTCATAGAGTTTCCAAGGAGCACTTGGTGGATTTGAACTGCCAATCATTTGGTTAGTAGAAGTAGCACTTACAGGGTTTCCATATATGTGTGTGTGTATATATATACACATATATATACATGCACACACACACTATATATATGTGTACGTATATGTGTACAACAAACAATAAAAATAAGTGCAGGAGGAAAGAAACTCTTAAGCAAAGAGGACAGGGGTTGCCTTTCACCTACACGGGGTCCAGTGGCATCACTAAGGGGTTTGGGGGGTGATACTGTTGGAGGGAATGACAGCAAATGACTCTATAGAATTTCTGTGCAGTGTTTCCTCAGAAATTTATTATTACCATAGTTATTTTCTAGTTTAGGTGCACATATTTTTAACTGTGATTAAGTGAAAGTATACAGTGCAAATTAATTCTGCATGCCTGCCTATCTGCAGCTTCTTCAGCCCCCCTTGCCTGGTGACAGCACACTCCTTTTCATTCTACACTTGCATCCTTTTAGCAATTTCCTCTCCCCTCCTCTCCAACCTCTTCTCTCCCATCTAGACAGAGACCAGTAGGACAGAACCCTATAAATGCATAGAACCATAAGGTACACACACCATACGGTTACACCGTGTCCCCAAGTCCAGTCCATTTTTGTCCAAAGAGTTGACCTCAATATTATCATTATTTTAAATAAAAACATCCCTGTAGGCTGAAACCAGTAGTGAACTCAACTCTTCAGACAAAGATTGGACTGGGCCATGGAACACAAAGTGATGCAGGCGGTGTGTATTCTTTATGATTTAATATATACATGTGGTTGTCCAACTGGTTTCTTTTTAGAGAGGAGACAGAGGGTGCAGAGGAGGGGACAAGTGCTGGATGCACTTTACTGGAAGTAAAGAGTGGAAAAGAAGAGTGTGCTGTCACAGGGTGAGGAGAGCTGATACAGTTGTATAGAAGCAGTGTTTGGGGTTTTCTTGACTTGTAAACTTTCATTTAATCACAATAAAAATAAATAATGAGCTAGTTAATGTTTTGAACCTTTGGATGCCTCCAGGGCCAGAGCTGTCGCTATGACCCAATGACAATGATGCTTTGAATCAGGTGGTCTCATCTACACACGCTACGAGCACATGTTGCTGTCTTTGTTGCTTCCAGTCTTTTTTGTAGACACTGATCTTGTCATATTTTCAGGTATTTTGGCTACAAAATTGTGGTAATTCAGGTGTGAACCTTCATCAGTAACTTTTTTGAGAATGAAGTAACAATGAAGGAAAAGAAGAGTGATACATGGGAATTATGATTTATGAGTAATATTAGTACAATAAAAATTAATAAGGATTTTGTGTGGTCTGATATGGTAGGCGGTCCATGGCAGGGGTGACACCATGAGCTTCCGCACTAGGTGACCCCAACCTGACTGATGCCACTATATGGCACAATTTTCTAACCTTTTAGCACATTATTCATAATCGACTTGTGTCAGGTAATGATTGTATTCTGCTCATTAAAAAAAAATAACTGCAGAGGGAAGAGAAATGATGTTTTGTTAGCATCTGTGAGTTGGAATTGACTCAGTGACCACAGGTTTGGTTTTAGTATGGGCCATGTGCTTTTTATATGCCACCTTATTCTGTCCTCACCATGCATCTGTGTGATTAGTGTATTACCATTTTACAGAAGAGGAAACCTAGGATCAGAGAGGTTAGTTTATTTTCCTAAGGTGACACAGCCAGATAGTCTGGATTCTACCCAGAACATGCCTGTCTCCTGCAGATCACACAGACTTCCCAGGTGTTTATCTCCTGTCTGAGGCTAGCCTTGCCTGGCCTCACCCAATCCACTGAGAGACACAGCACAGGGAGTCCTAGACACAGCAGGAATTTGGTAAGGAGGTGACATACCTGTCTGTTGTGCAGCTGTCTGTCCACATAGATCTGTCCCTCTGTGATGAAGCCTGTCAGATCTGGGATGGGGTGGGTGATATCTACGAGAAAATTTTCTGCCCTCAGTGGGGATGGGCAACCGGCCTCCATCCACTCATGAAGTGACAGGGGTCGGGGTACTACCCCCTGCTCTTATGGACTCACACTTACACACATCAGTGCAAAGAAATGTGGGTCCTTTAAGTGTCCTGGTGGGGAGGGGACTGTGGGGGGCAGTGGGCAGAGAGGAGCTCACCATCATTGGGCATGGTGAGGATGGGGATCTGCGTGATGGAGCCACCCCGGCCCTCCACACGGCCCGCCCGCTCGTAGATGGTGGCCAGGTCTGTGTACATGTATCCAGGGAACCCTCGTCGCCCGGGCACCTCCTCCCTGGCAGCTGAGACCTGCAATACCATGGGCATTGGGATAAAGAAGTGGGAGGGAGAAACTAGTGGTGGCCAGGAGAGGAGGGGCCAGGCTGAGACCAGCCCGGTGGGGGTGGAGGAAAGAGGAGGGGTGGCAAGGCTAGGTGGGCGAGGTGCCCTCCACTTGGGGCCAGGAAGTGAGTTTAAAGGGTGAAACCTAGGGTGCAGCACCTGGGAGAGGCAAGGGTGAACCTGACATGCCTCCAGGCCCCTCACCTCCCGCAAGGCCTCCGCGTAGGAACTCATGTCGGTCAGTATGACCAGCACGTGCTTCTCACACTGGTAGGCCAGGAACTCAGCAGTGGTCAGTGCCAGGCGCGGGGTGATGATCCGCTCAATCCTGGAGGTATGCCAATGGTTAGAGACCCTGGGGGCCCACTGTGCTCCGTTTAGCCCGGTACTGAGCAGGTGAGCCGAGGAGCTGGTGCAGTGGGTGTGTGGGTGGGTGGGTATGTTTGTGTTGCGCCAGCACCACCTTGCCCCAGGGCACCCACACTTAGGTCACCTCAGGATCCTCCCATTACCTGCTGTCCCTGCCACGGCTCTTGAGCGGCGGCATAGCAAGGGTTAATGAGCACACTGGGGTGGGGAGTGTCCTCTACATTGAAGGCTACTGCCTCCCGCACCTCAAATTTCAGGATCAACATACATTATAGCAGCAAGGAGAGTGTACGGGGGCAGGCCCTTAATTTCCCCCCTCTCCCCCCAGTAGGGAGTGGGACTGGCGGACTGACAGGCCGGCTACAGGGGCGCCCTGCCTGGCAATGGCGGTGGCAGTACCCCGGCTGCTAAATCATCCCGGCAGCCACTGAGCAGGGACCGCAGAAAGCGGCACTAAAATGAGGCTGATGCCGGCCGAGTTTTCTGGAGCTGCTCGAGTCCCGCAGTTTGGTTTCCGACATCCCTCTGGACTGTGAGCCTCGCCCCCTCTGACAATCTCACCGGTGTGGTCTGCACCCCTTGCACACCCTTAGTGGTGCGCCTGGCAGCCCCTGGGACTTGCGCCCAGGAATGTGTGCCCTCTCCCCCCACAGTTCCACCTGGAGCGCCATCAACAGAACGCCGCACCGACTCCAAGCCCAGGAGTCCCCTTCCTACTTGGAGCGCCCCTGAGGACCCCCGAGGGCCCCAGGGTACCCTGAGGATCATGCCTCTGGCTCCCGGCGCTCAGTTCGGGGCTCTGCCTGTGGGTCTTCCCTGTGATCGCCTACTCCGGAATTCCGTGCCTGAGTTTTTGGATACCCTCCATTCCCAGCGAGGTATCCTAGAATTTTCTGTCTGCTTGACTCCCAAATTTAAAGTCACATTTTCTAAAAATGTAAAGTAGCGTTTTCCCCAAACAACCGGTTTCGGAGATACTCTTTTTAGCAGTGACTCTGTGGAAGCGACACAAGGATGGGGAACCCCGGCTGCAGACAGGCTTTGGGGAGGGCGGGGGTGCTGGGGCTGCAGGTGGGGAGGTAGTCTGGTGCCCTCTGTCGTCCTTGAGCTGTCATTACCACCTTCTAGGCCTCGTTCCCTGTCTGCACACAGGAGGATGGGGCTCGCAGCTCTGGCCCATTCCCCTAGCTCTGGCACGCCCCTGAGCCCTGGTACTCTGGGTCCTGGAGCGGTGCCTGCCCGCCTGAGGTCAGTACGCGTGTCGGGGGAGGCTCACGTGGGGTCGTTGGCCAAGTTCAGGAAGAGGCAGACGTTCCCCATGGCCCCGTTCTGCTCGAAGTCGGATTTGAAGAACCTGGCTGTCTCCATGTTCACCTGGACACATAGGAGGAGGCGATGGGTGTTGAGTTCAGGACCCCACCTCCTCCCATCCCGTCTCGGTAGAGCTTGTCAACTGACTGCTTGACGCTTATTGGGGGTCAGGGTACCACTACCCCTGGGATGGCCCTGCGGATTGAAAGTAGGGGGGCTAGACGTGCTGTGCCAGTGATGGCTTTCTTCGGACCCCCAAAGAAAGGGAGGAATTCAGGATTCCTCGGATCTCAGCCTTCCTGCCTTACCCTTGGGGCCTCTGAGAGGGTCCTCTGTTACCTCCTTTGCCAAGTTGTCTTGGGCCTCCAAGTTCCCTGGCTCCCACCCTCCTCTAGGTCACCTTGGTCCCATCTATGGCTACTTCAGCCTATGGGGCACCTTGAGGGACACAGTGTCCCACTCCGGCCACTGTGCCCTCTCTCACCCCTTCAGTTCTTCTCTTGCCTCAGTCCTCTGAGGGCCTGCCTCTCCCATCACACAGGCCTGGATGTTGATAGCTTCCCAGGGAGCAGGACTGTGCTCCCCCATCAGGTCAGGCTAGCCAGCAGCCAAGAGGGGCAGGACTGCCCACTCACACTTTCCACGACTGGCCCCTCTCCCCAGCCTCTTACCCCCATGGCTGCAAAGACGATGGCGAAGTTGTCGTCATGGTAATCCAGCACAGCCTTAGACTTCTTCACCAAACCAGCCTGGCGGCAGATCTGGGCAGCAATCTGGAGACGATGGGTCAGGAGAGAAGGATGACATCAGAACCGGGGCCCAGGGCTCACTCCAATTTCCAATCCATCCTCTAAACTGGGCCTTTGGTAGAAATGATTCAAGCCCAGGGAAGTAAAGGGACTGCCCAGGATGACAGCCCTTCTTGAGGGGCAGAAGGTGTGTCCTGTTCTTTGGCTGCTAAACCACTAAGGATATCTGTCATGAGGAGGGGGACAGTAGCAATTCCAAAGTGCAACAGCCTCAGCACAGGTGAAGGGCAGCTTGGTTTAGGGCAGTCCGGCTCTTCTTGCCCTATGCTTGGGCTGGCCCTCCAAGAGATCCCTGGGTTACTTCCTTCCCAAAGCTGTGCCCCAAGGTGAGGGGGGAGATAAACCCTCCAGGAGTTTATCTGGGCACATTATTGTCACAAGCCTGCAGTGTTCAAGGCTACCAGACATCATGTCCAGATCTGGGATGGGTGAGGGGTGCTGGGGCACATCAAAAGTGGCTGGAATGGCAGTCAGAGAAGTCCCTGGAAATCTTGTCACACCAGCTGCTGAGAGGAACTGTGCTATCTGCTCTCAGTAGGGGTGAGGTGGGGAACCTGTGCAGGGAGGCTTTAGGTGGCCATAGGGCTGTCTGGCAGGGATGAGTCCATGTGGGTTGCCAGGACCAGTATAAGGAACAGGGGGTGGAGCCTATCATCTCAGCTGAACAGGACGTTCAACCCTGTGGGGCTACCTGTGGGCTCTCCTGAGCCAGTAAGGGTCCACTCACTAGGGGCAGATAACTGACAGTGAGGAGGTCTTGTGCAGCCCTAGGGGGACAGCTGCCAGTCTGGAGGCTGGTGATCCAGGCTCCTCAGCCCCTCCATGCTTGGCCACCAGCCCAGGCCTCCCTCCCACTCTGTCCCTTCTCCTTGGCCGTGCTTGTTGGCCACTGCAGGCCTCACCTCATTGTGGGGGAGCCCAGCTGCTGAGAAGATGGGGATCTTCTGACCCCGAGCAATGCTGTTCATGACATCGATGGGAGAAATGCCAGTCTGGATCATCTCCTCAGGGTAGATGCGGTCATGGGGGTTGATGGGCTGGCCTGGAGGGGGATGGGGCAATCATGGAGCCGTCCCCAGGGTTCCAAGTCACTTCTATGGGCTGTCCCAACCCTCCTCCACTGCAGAACATTAGCATTCAATAGGACTTCCTGTGGTGCAGGAAGTGATCTCTAACTCTGCTGCCGTTATAGCAGCCCTCACCAAATATGACTACTGAGCACTAAACCCACTGCTATCAAGTCAATTCTGACTCATAGTGACCCTATAGACAGAGTAGAACTGCTCCATAGGGTTTCCAAGGAGCACCTGGTAGATTTGAACTCCCAACCTTTTGGTTAGCGGCTGTAGCACTTAAGCACTAGCCACCAGGCTTTCCTACCGAGCACTAGAAGAGTGGTTAGTGAGAATGAGGAGCTGAATTTAAATTTTATTACATTTAAATTGACATAGCCCAACGTAGCTACGTAGCTAGTGGCTACCTTGGACAGCGCCACTGTAGCTCAAGGGAGGTGGCAGGCCACAGGGTTCTCATGCTGAGGCCACCTTGGGCTGAGGCAGTGTCCTATGACCTATAGGTGCCTGTGCAGGGCTTGAAGGACCTGAGGGTGACTCGGACGCCTCCTGCCTGAGGGGACTGTGCTCTGTGCTGTGCCCCTGCCTTGTGGCCTTGGACAACTCCCTAAGCCTCCATCACATCCTCTATAAACCAATGTGATAGGGTGGGAAGACTCAGGGAGGCCCTCACCATGCAAGCTGTGGGGGCCTCCCTGAGTCCGGAAGGGGGAGGTATCTAGTTATGCAAGCCACCCCAGCTGCCAGGACTGGGACAGAGAACTGGAAGGCAGGACGTGAAGGTCTTGGAGCACAGGTGAACCTACAGAAGGGTGATGATATGGTTACAGGAACTGGACAGGAAATGCCAAGGGCACTATTTCAGGCTCTGTGGCAGGTGGTGGTGGCAGATTTGGGGACACAGAGACCTTTTCTGTCCTTCTGTCACAACTGTCTATGATCCCTGGGCAGTTACTGATGCCCTGTGTCCTGGGCAGAACTTCAAGGGCAGATGGGATGGGAAAATGCTTGGGGACTGGATCCTAAGAGCCTTCCAGTGTTGCAGGTCACTTACCATTGATGTCCAGGAAGTCCTCCGCCATGACTATTGGCCCCTTGTCAATGGGTTTGCCGGAGCCATTGAAAACCCTTCCTGGGGATGAGGTGAGGGTGTTGGAGGAATTTCTGAGTCAGTTCCGTGTATCCCACTGCTGCCCACTCTCCACACTACCACCAGCCCCCACTGGCCGCCCATATCCCCATTTCCTAGTCTCTCCCGGGGTCCCTTCTCAGCCCTCAGTTACCACCAGGGTGCTGGCTACAGTAGCTGTCCCTTGGACGGGCCCTTCTATCCTCTCCAGGAAGACTTTTACATCCCAGGACAATGACTGTGATGGGGAGAGTCCAGGACAATGACCAGGGCAGGTATGGTAGGTTGTGGGAAAGAACTAGAGCACATGCAAGGCTTATCAGCCTGACCCTAAATAGGTAGCTACTTCCTGTACCTTTGATTTAAAGAATCTGTCTTCCTCGTTAACTGAACACCTGATTGACCTTAGAGAGTTCACGGGGGAGCCCGGTAAGTAAACAGGCAGTGACAACGCAGTGTGTTAAAAGCTTGGCCAGGGAAGCTGGGCTCAGAGGACAGAGGAAGGGCTCCCACCCCTGCCCCTCACCCAGCATGTCTTCTGACACTGGAGTCCGTAGGATGTCCCCTGTGAATTCACAGGTGGTCTTCTGGGAGTCAATCCCAGAGGTTCCTTCAAACACCTATGTGGACAAGAGTTTCATTACTCCATTAAGGGCTTGTTGAAGAGAACAGAGCCTCTCATTTTATATATGTTTTTGTGCCCAGTCCTGGGCTAGGTATTATCTGGTAAACAGGACATTTTCTGTCATCTGGAGGTCTGACAATTAAGTCCATGAACTTAATTGTTCTAAGTGCTACACACCTCATTACTGAATTATCACTATGGTTACCTTTGAAATACTCCCCTTGGGAAGCTATGCACTGATGCCAGTGCCTAGTCCACCCTTCAAATTGAGCAATTTTGGAACTCTTTCTGGAATGGCCATTGTGCACAGTGGCATGGTGGCAAGTTCACGAACTTAATTATATAGTGGTCTGTGAGGGAGTTTTTAACCAGTAAACAAATAACTGTATTGGAACCCCCTCCCTACTCACTTGCTCTGCCCCCTAATGTCTTTTTTCCTTGCCTAAAGACAAAGGAAATATTGAAAGGAAAACATTTTTGATGACGTTCAAGACATCAAGGGTAATACGATGACAGCTCTGATGGCCATTCCACAGAGTGTTCCAAAATTACTTTGAAGGGTTAACTAGGCACTAGCATGAGTGCATCGCTTCCCAAGGGGAGTATTTTGAAGGTGTAATAGTGATATTCAGGAATAAGGTATGGAGTAATTCTTCTGCGATGAATTCATGAACTTAATTGGCAATCCTTGTATGTGTGTAGGAACACATGGCTGTATTTATTCACTCAGTCAACCCACAGCTCACTGATACCACTTACCTGGACAACTGCCTTGGTCCCAGCCACCTCAAGCACTTGCCCACTCCTCTGAGTCCCATTGGGGAGGGTGAAGTTGACAATCTCCGCATACTGGGCAAACTGGTAGGAGGGGAGAACAGGCAGAGAGACAGTGAGACCAGAGGCGAAGTCCCTGAGTCTTCTCCAGTCCTTCCTTAAATCCACCTTAAATTTCCTCTCCTGTGTCCAGACACTTCTGGAAATGAACTTTGTTGTGGATTGAATTGTGTTCTCCCAAAATATATGTTAGCACCCTAACTGTTACACCTCTAGATGTAATCCTATTTTTCTTTTTAAAGTTATCTATTTTTTTAATAACATTTTATTGTGCTTAGGGCGGAAGCTTACACCAAATTAGGTTCCCCATTTGACACTTTCTAGACAAATTGCTCAGTGAGATTAGCCATGTTTTCCACAAAGTGTCAACTTTTTCATTAATTGCTTTCTGGATATTTTGTTTCCAGTGCTCTAGTTTTCCTGTCCTCATATCTTCACATCTTTGCTTTGACAAGAAAGCGCAATCAGAGGAAAGACAGATGCCACGTGAAGGTTGTGAGAGTCACCAAGAAAGGATGAATGCCAGGGCTGCAGGAGCAGGAAGAGACAAGGATCTTCCCCCAGAGCTGACAGAGGGAGAGCCTTCCCTTAAAGCCAGTGCTTTGAATTCAGACTTCTAGCCTCCTGAGCTGTGAAAAAATAGACTGGAAGTTACCTCCTTGTGGTATTTCTCTTACAGCAGCACTAGGAAACTAAGACACACCTGAATGTCTTGGAAGTGGGAAGTTTGATTTGTTTTGCAGGCAGTATTCCCCTATGGTTAGGAGCATGGACTTTGGAGTTTTACAGCCCAGGGTTAGAATTGCAGCTCTGCTACTTACTAGCTGTGTGACCTTGCAGAAGTTACTTAATGTCTCTGAGACTGAGTTTTCTTACCTTTAAAGTGGGGATAATAATAATACCTAATTTATAGGGCTGCTATGGGGAGGAGATGAGATAATATATGAAGCCATTAGTGTAGTCCTGGCTCCTTGTAAAAGCTCAATAAACTGTCGTTGCTATTTTGGCTATTTAGATCTCCTGGAAAGCGTCGTTGTTGCTGCTCTTGTGATCTAACGGAGGACACACTAGCAAAACATTATCCTCTGCTGAAGCACCAGGAGAAGGACTCTCTCTGCTTGCATCTCTATCATGTACCAGTGGCAGTCCTTTCTAGTCATGGGGCTTGGATGGATTAATGTGTAGTCTTTCCAGCACTCAGGAACAGACAGAATCAGGCTAACACCCAGAATATGTAAAGAACTCTTACAGTGCAACAAAAACAGGAATAGAACAAAGGATTTGAATAGCCATTTCTCCAAAGACAACCGAATGGCTAATAGGCACAGGAAAAAATACTCAGAATCATTATGCGTTAGGGAGATGGAAATGAAAACAATGAGATACCACTTCACATTCACTAAGATGGTCATAATAAAACTAAGCATGATGAATTTTGGTGAGGATATGGAGAAACTGGAACCCTCACACACATGGGAATGTAAAATAGCGCAGTCATTTTGGAAGACAGTTTGGCAGTTCTTCAAGCAGTTAGACATACAACTATCACATAACCCGGCAATTCCACTGTCAGGTCTCTACCCAAGAGAACTGAAAACATGTGTGCACAAAAAAGTATGTAAGTGGATATTCACAGCCAAATCAAACCAAAAACGGATCCCATTGCTCTCAAGTCAATTCCAACTCATAGCACCCTACAGACAGAGTATAACTACCCCATAGTGCTTCCAAGGAACACTTGGTGGATTCAAGCTGCTGATCTTTTGGTTAGCAGCTGTTGCTGTTAACCACGACACCACCAAGATTTCCATATTCATAACTGCATTATTCATAATAGCCAAATGATGGAAACAACCCAGTGGCCATCAACTAATGAATGGAGAAATAAAATAGAATACTTACACAATGGAAGAACTGAAGTACTAATACATGCTACAACATGGATGAACCTTGAAACATCATACGAGGTGACAGAAGCCAGACACTAAACACTATATATGGTATGATTCTATTTATGTGAAATGTCCGGGACAGGAAAATCTGTAGAGATGGAAATTAGATTGGTGATATTGTGGGAAGCAGAGATGGGAAAGGGGAGATTGGTAGGGTGACGCCTAATGGGTACAGAATTTCTTTCAGGGTGATGAAAACGTTCTGGAATTAGCGGTGCTGACTGCACAACTCTGAATATACTAAAACCCACTGAACTGAACACTTTACAAGGCTGAATTCTGCAGTATGTGAATTCTAACTCAATAAAAAAAAGAGTCAGGTGGTTCTTCTGGGACCGCAAACAGCAGGTGAGCAGGTGGAACTCTCCCCCAAGAAGATACCTGAGCACGCTCAGGGAGCCATCACACCCCAGTCTTTATGAGATTAAAGAGTCCCCAGGAGGCTCAGACAGTTAAGAGCTCAATGACTGACCGAAAGATTGACAATTCGAACACACGCAGAGCTGCCTCAGAAGACAGACCTGGCAATCTGCTTCTGAAAATTCACAGCCTTGAAAACCCAGTGGAGCAGTTTTACTTCGCACTCACGGGGTTGCCGTGAGCAAGAATCTGCTCAAAGACAACTAACATCAACAAAAAGCAGCTAGGAGCTGGGCCAAGGAGGCTAGAGAGAAGGAGAGCCCTCCCGACTGACTGGTCCTCAGCTATCAGCGATGCCAAGAGGGTTAAGTCCTATATCTGCTGCTTCCTCCCAGACAAGGTACTGCGTGAATGCAAAGCTTCAGAGGTACCCCAGCTTTATCACTGTACTTACCAGGTTTTTTTTTTTTTAACTGCTTCCATAAGTAAGCCCTACTCTTAATCTAATGAAAATAAATGGTAGAAAGACAACATCTCTTCCCCATCCATAAAATTCCTAGTATTGTGGGGAACTAGGGATTCCTTTAATTACTTCCTGAACCATAGACAGAATCAAAACTGAAATGACAGATTATCTGAAAAGAATGAAAAGTCAAACAGGGGGGCGGAGTCAAGCTGGCGGACTAAGCCCGTCTCCTTATATCCCCTCTGGAAACCAAGACCTGAATTGCCAATCAAACAGAGCCTTCTGATCACCTAATCAGCCTCAGGACACAGCACAGGGCTGTTCATTGGGACTTCATACCACTCACCGAAAAACCTCTCTGTCGCTGACTCCCGCTCCTGGCTAGCCCCGGCTCTCACGGAAGGAAGGTAAACGCACCATTTTGACTTTTTTTTCTCTGTCTTGGCCGGCGGGCCGAACTGGGTCTTGCCTGGCAGCTGGACTCAGACACGCTGCTGGGGGGATAGGCAGGCGAAATTCCCATATTCTGAGAGCCAGGCTTAGGACTCTGTTAATCTAGCCACTTTGAGCCTTTTGTTTTACATCTGCATCAGCGGGGTTTGTGCAGCACTTCGCAGTCAGGGTGCAGGACGCCATGTTGGTACCGAGATTTTAGCGGGACCTCGTTCTTAGCCTGGGAGCCAGCGCCTGCAAACGGAGCAGCGCTTCTCCGTCAGAAAAATAGTGATTTTGCACAGTGCTGCCTGCATTGGGGGCCCTGCAACAGAAGCAGAGGAATCGCTGCCTCTCGGCACCTTCAGCCCCTCTGTCTGCTGCCTGTGTGGAGGATGCCATCTTGGGTACGGCGGCCGCAGCTGGACCTAATTCTTAGCCTGGGAGCCAGAGCCTGCCCACAGCAGAGCGCTTTTCTATCACAAAACCAGTACTCGACGCAGTGTCGGCTAAGGCTAGGCCCTGTCAGTGGAGGCCAACAGGGCAGTAGCATTGCTGTATTCTGAACTAGTTTGTTATCATCTGAGGTTGGATATAGTGGCACTTTGTCAGTTGAGAAGAGGTACCTCTACACCTGAAAACCTAACTGACTTGTGAAGTGGTCAGATACCTTTTGCTTTACACTTGAAGACAGCCTAGAGAAACATTTGCAATCCATCCTCACAGTACCTCTTCCAGCCTCTACATACTCACATGGGACCCAAAAAGCAACAGACAATTGTGGCATACAAGAAATCAGCTATGGCTTCAGAAGGTTCCCAAACAAAGCAACCAAGGAGTTTTCAAGATGAAGAAACTTTTATAAAAGCATTAGAAAGTGCATACAAAATGACTATATACAGAGCCCTCCTAGACTTTATACAAAATGCAGCAGAAAAAAATGAAAAATTAAGCAGGCTGTTCGATCTGATGGAACACCAATGCTCTGAAATCCAACAGATCAAGAACAAAATCAAAGACATAGAAAATTCCATGCAAAGCCAAGAAAACAGAATGGAATGAATAGAAAAAAGAATTTCTGACTTGGAAGACAGAACTACTGATGCCAGCGTCTATGAGCAGAAATCAGTAAAAAGAAACAAGAAAAATGAAGAAACATTAAGAAGCATGTGAGACTCTATTGAGAGGAACAACCTTTGATTAATTGGAGTCCCTGAACAGGGTGAGACATCTGAGAACACAGAGAGTATCGTTGCTGAGCTGCTGAAAGAAAACTTCCCAGAAATCATGAAGGAAGAGAATATAGACTTCTCAGATGCATATCGTACACCACCCAATATAGATCTGAAAAGAAAGACTCCAAGACATATTATAATCAAGCTTAACAAAATGAAACAGAAGCAGCAACTCTTAACGGCAGCAAGACTCAAGGCAAAGCTAACATTCAAAGGGAAATCCTGTAGGCTCTCGTCAGATTTCTCAGCAGAAACCATGCTGGCACGGAGACAGTGGCATGACACATTCAAAGCCTTGAAGGAGAAGAACTTCCAACCAAGAATTATATATCCTGCAAAACTATCTTTCAAATATGAAAATGAAATTAAAACATTCCCAGATAAACAGAAACTCAGAGACTTTGTAAAAACCAAACCCAAACTACAAGAAATACTTAAAGAAGTTCTTGGCTCTGGCTTAGAAGAATGAAACCACTAACTTTATATTTTAGAATGACACACTACTCAATACTCTACTCTTTTAGGGAAAGCTCCAAAGTCAATCACAGCTTTGATATGGAAAGAAGCAATCCAGTGATCATCATGAAAACTATGGTGTCATCATAATAAAAAGAGGGATGTACTACAGTTGTTACAGTCCTTCCAGATGGAGAGGAAGATGACAAGACTGGTAGTAATTAAAATTGGGTTTATATACAGTTTACTAACGGGGATCATAGGGGCAGCTGTAAAGCACAACAAAGATGTATCATACCATTTCAAGAAATGTAACACACGAGTCTCAACAACTACAAAACCAGCTCTGAAAAAGGTAAAAAATCAACTCACAAAAAAGAATGTCCCAGAACAGACTAACAAGAACAACAGAGAAAACATCAACATAAAAATAAACATATCACAATGGCAGCAGTATACACATACCTATCAATAATTACATTGAATGTGAATAGGCTGAATGCTCCAGTAAAGAGACACCAAGTGTCATCTTGGATCAAAAGACACGACCCATCCATATGTTGTCTATAAGAAACTCTCTTGAGACCTAAAGATAGGAACAAACTGAAAATTAAATGATGGAAGAATATATATCAAGCTAACAATGAACAAAGAAGAGCAGGGGTGGCCATTCTAATCTCAGACAAAATCAATTTTAATGTCAAATCCACCGTCGTGGACAAAGATGGACACTATTTATTGCTGAAAGGTTCAGTACACAAGCAAGACTTAACTGTATTAAATATTTATGCACCTAATATCAGACCACCTAAATACGTCAAAGAAACACTGACTATGCTCAAAAGAGAGTTAGATGATTCCACAATAATAGTGGGAGACTTTAACACTCCACTCTCATTACTTGACAGATCATCTAGAAAAAAAGGTCAGTAAAGATACAAAAGACCTCATTGCCACAATTAACCAACTAAACCTCATTGAGATATACAGAACTTTCCACCCATCAGCAGATAACTACACCTTCTTCTCCAGTGCACATGGAACATTCTCCAGAATTGACCATGTGATAGGCCATAATGCAATGCTCAACAAAATCCATACCATTGAATTACTGCAAAGCATCTTCTCAGATTGTAAAGCCATCAAAGTTGAAATCAATAGCAGAAAAAACATAGATAGAAAGTGGAACTCTTGGAAACTGAACAACATCTTGCTCAAAAAAACATGGGTTATAGAGGAAATCAAGGATGAAATAAAGAAATTCATGGCCTCCAATGAGAACAAAAACACTTCCTACCAGAACCTATGGGATACAGCCAAAGCAGTGCTCAGGGGTCTGTTTATCTCCATACATGCACACATCTGGAAGGAAGAAAGAAACCAAATCCAGGAACTAACTCTACAGCTTGAGCAAGTAGAAAGAGAACAACAGAGGAACCCCTCGAGCACCAGAAGAAATGAGATCATAAAGCTTAGAGCAGAGCTAAATGAATTAGAGAATAGAAAAACAATTGAAAAAATTGAAAAGACCAAAAGCTGGTTTTTTGAAAAGATCAACCAAATTGACAAACCACTGGCTAAACTTACTAAAGAAAAGCAAGAAAGGAAACAAATAACCCAAATTAGAAATGAGAGGGGAGTTGTCACCACAGATGCAACAGAAATCAAAAATATCATAACAGAATACTATGAAAAACTACTATAACAAATTTGAAAACCTAGGGGAAATGGACAAATTCCTTGACTCATACCACCTACCCAAATTATCACAATGTGAAGCAGAACAACTTAATAAACCCATCACAAAAGAAGAGATTGAAAATGTCATCAGAACACTGCCAACCAAAAAAAGTGCGGGCCCAGATGGCTGCACTGCAGAATTCATTTAGAGAAGAATTATCTCCAATACTACTGAGACTATTTCACAGTATAGAAAGGGATGGAGTACTCTCAAACTCATTCTATGAAGCCAGCATAACCCTGATACCTAAGCCAGGGAAAGACCCAACAAAGAAAGAGAACTACAGACCGATATCACTCATGAATCTAGATGCAAAAATCTTCAACAAAATTCTTGCCAATAGACTACAAGAAAATAATCCATCATGACCAAGTGGGATTCATACCAGGCATGCAAGGCTGGTTCAACATCAGAAAAACAATCAATGTGATTAACCACATAAATAACACAAAAGACAAGGATCACCTGATTTTGTCCATTGATGCAAAAAAAGCATTTGATAAAGTCCAACACCCATTCATGCTAAAAACTCTTAGCAAAATGGGCATAGACGGCAAATTCCTCAACACAATAAGGGCCATTTATACAAAGCCAATTGCCCACATCATCCTGAATGGAGAGAGACTGAAAGACTTTCCCTTGAGATCAGGAACTAGACAAGGATGTCCACTCTCACCGCTCCTATTCAACATTGTGCTAGAAGTTCTAGCCAGAGCAATTAGACAAGACCAAGAAAGAAAAGGCATCTGCATTGGCAAAGAGGAAGTTAAAATCTCCCTGTTTGTAGATGATACGATTGTATATGCAGAGAACCCCAAGGAATCTATAAGTAAGCTACTCAAACTGATAGAAGAGTTCAGCAAAGTCTCACGATACAAGATAAACATAAGTAAATCAGTAGGATTCCTTTATACCAACAACGAGACTGTTAAGGAAGAGATTATCAAATCAATACCATTTACGATAGCCCCTAAGAAGATAAGGTGCCTAGGAATTAATCTAACCAGAGAAACAACAGACCTTTATAAAGAGAACTACAAGCCCTTACTACAAGAAACTAAGAGAGACTTAGATAAATGGAAAAACCTACCCTGCTCATGGATAGGAAGACTTAACATTGTGAAAATGTCTATTTTACCCAAAGCAATTTATTTATATAATGCAATCCCAATACAAGTTCCAGCATCGTTTTTTAATAAGATGGAGAAACAAATCACCAATTTTGTTTGGAAAGGGAAGAAGCCCCGGATAAGTAAGGTACTACTAAAGAAGAACAACACACTGGGAGGTCTCTCATTATCCGACCTTAGAACATACTACACTGCCACAGTGGTCAAAACAGCCTGGTACTGGTTCAAGAACAGACAGATGGATCAATGGAACAGAACTGAGACCCCAGAGATGACACCATCTGCCTATGAACAGTTGATATTTGACAAAGGCCCTAAGACATTAAACTGGGGTAAAAACAGTATCTTCAACAAATGGTGCTGGCAAAATTGGTTATCTGTCTGCAATAAACTGAACCAAGATCCATATCTTACACCTTACATAAAAACCAACTCCAACTGGATAAAAGACCTAAATATCAAACCTCAAATGATAAAGCTCATACAAGAAAAGGTAGGAACAACAATAGAAGTTTTAATACACAATGAGGACAGACTCCAAAATCTGTCAAAGAAACCACAATCAACAGAAGAGAAAATAGATAAATGGAAACTATTAAGAATCAAACACTTTTGCTCATCCAAAGACTTTATTAATAGAATTAAAAGAACACCCACAGAATGGGAAAAAATATTTGGCAACTCTATGTCAGACAGACGCCTGATTTCCATAATCTATAAGATACTACAAAATATCAATAAGAAGAAGATAAACCATCCAATTAAGCGATGGGCAAAGGAGATGGACAGACACTTCACTAAAGAGGAGATCCAGGCAGCCAAAAAACACATGCGGACATGTTCACAATCTTTAGTTATTAAAGAAATTCAAACAGAATTTATTAAAACAGAAAGCAAATATGTAACAGAGAAGATCAACAAAGCCCAAACTGGTTCTTTGAAAAGCCCAATAAAACAGACAAGTCTCAAGCAACACTGATTAACCCAGAACGCATAAATAAATAGTAGATATGGTGAATATATTAAAGGGTAATAAGAGGACTAATAAAAAATTATTCATTACACTTGAGAATTTAAAGTTCTAGAAGAATACAACTCAAACCAAACCCAATTAGAAACAAAATAAAAAGCTAGACTAGTCCTTTAAGATGATGAAGAAGCAATTTAAAGTCTCCCCACAAAGAAAACACGAGTCCCAGGCAGTTTTACAGTGAGTTCTAACAATCAAGAAACAAATAACTGAAGACTTACTTAAACTCTTTAAAAGACTGAAAGACCAGGAATGGTCTTTAATTCATTTTATGAGTCAAGCACAACCGTGATACCAAAATATGATGATAATTATGAGAAAATTACAGGTAATCTCACTCATGAACATAGATGTAAAAATTGAAACAAAATATTAACAAACCAAATTCCCCAGTGTCTACAAGGCCAAGTTGTCATTATTCTAGGAATATAAGATTAGTCTAACCTTAGCTGTCTATTAATGTAATTCACTCTTTTAATAATTTAAGGGACTAGAAGTAACTATGATCACCTAAAAATGTTCAGGGAAAAGAAAAAGTCAATATTGAAAACAAAACTACTCTTTGAAAACAAGGAATAAAAGGAGTTTCTTAACCTCAAAAAAAAAAAACCTTTTAAAAACCGTAAAGAAAATATCATACCCAATGTTCTAATGAATAAAGCACTCTCTTTAAAATGAGGAAGAAACCCAAAGTGTCTGCTAACATTATTCTACTCAGTATCACACTGGAGGAAACAGCCAGGGCAGTAAGATGAAGAGAAGAAAGGGACAAAGATCAGAAGCAAGCAAAACTGTAGGATGAAACCCCCAACTTTCAGATCTAATAAATATAATACCCCAAACTATAGACCAGGTTATCTTACAGACAGATGTAGCTACTTTAAATAAGCTATTGGGCAATCAAATTAAGCAATCTACTAGATCAATAAATGAGTACAATCAAACAGAACTTATTCCAGGGAGTCAAGGCTGAATCAATAAACATCAGAGAATTTGTCGACGTGATTAATTGCTTTAATAAATTAAAGGGGGAAAAAGAATGCACCGACCATAGGGCTATAGGAATAGAAGCAAAAAAAAAAAAAAGGCTTCTGATAAAATCTAGTGGTTCTTTTTCATGTAAAACAAAAACAGAAGGCAGTTGCTTGAATACTAGACTGTTTACAAAGTCAGAATCAACATTCTAACTGGTGCAATGCTGAAGCCCTTTTCATTTTCACAAAAATCAGGAACAGACAGAGATACCTGTATCATTGCTATTATTTAATACTGGTTTGAAAGATTCCGATTATAAAGTAAAACACAAAATAAGAGAAATTTCAAAAATACATCAGTAAACATCAGTGAAGAATGTTCTATTTTTTTTAAGGAGGTGGGAGGGGACTATCGTCTTCAGAAATGCCTAAGAAATGTGAAAATACTCCAAACTGGAGGAGTCTAAACACACATGACAATTCAATTCAGCACCTGTCTCTAGGCTAGACTGCATACGGGAGGAGGAAAAAAAAACAGTAAAGGATACTACTGGACCAGCTGATACAGTTAGACTATGGATACTAGATTAAATAAAAATATCCTATTAATGTAAATTTCTGAAGCTGATAAAACTACTGTGATTATGTAAGAAAATATGCACTGGAGTACTTAGGGTATACTGTAGCCTCAAATGGCTCAGGACAAAAATCACATGCATGCATGCACAGTCAGACACATACACACACACACACACACACACACACACAGAGCAAATGACAACAAATGAGATGAAATACTAACAAATGACTGCTGCTTGCACTGTTTTTTATTTTTGCTACTTTTTAAAAATGAGAAATTGTTTTGAAATAAGTGTGCTGATGAAAAAAAGGCAAAATTCTCTTTACTTGCAGATATTATTATATATCCAGAAAAAAAAGCTGAAGCAGTTGTGGTTTAAAAACAAACAAACAAAATGAACTAAATAACCCTGAAACTGAATAGAGATATGAGTATATACAAGATGAATGTAAAAAGTCAATCTGTCTTTTTTCTTTTTTTTTTCTATTTTGACAATCATTTAGAAGAAGAAATGGAGAAAAATACAGCAGTCACAATAAAAGCCAAAATTCATAAAGTACCTAGAAATAAATTCAACAAGAAACCATTAGAAAATAGAATTTTATTGAAGGGCCTAAAATAAGCCCTGGACAAATTGAAGAATACCAGCACGCAAGACAGGATGAGTTACCACCACAAAATGTGATTATTTTTTGAATGCTAACACCTGGTGGCACAGTGGTTAAGTGTTAGGGCTGCTCACCAAACTGTCAGCAGTTCGAATTCACCAGGCACTCCGTGGAAACTCTATGGGGTAATTCTACTCTTTCTCATAGAGTTGCTATGAGCTGGAACTGACTCGATGGTAACACGCTTTGGTTTAAAAAATAATATAAATTCAATGCATTTCCAGTGGATTATTATTTGTTTTGGAACTTTGTAAAATGATCTTCAAATTAGTATCTCAGAATAGCCAAAAATAGTTATAAGAAAGATTGGAGATGAAGGAATTGCCTTACCAGGTAACTATCAAGGCTTGCACAAGCAGATCAGTGGGACAGAGAGTTCAGAAACAGAGTCCAGCTGTTAAGGAACTCTTATAGGACAAAGGTCGCCTGTTAGGCCACAGGGGAAGACAGATGCACTGAGGATAACGAGAGCAACTTATTGTCATCAAAGGGAGTTACAAATACAAAAAGGAAATAAGTTAAAATTAATGCTGTGGTTTTGAACTGGAATTGGGGTATCAATGTGAACCCATCATTTTCAAAATATGTGGACACACTTTTATATTTATTTAACATATAGAGTATTTTATACACAGAATAAGGTTTATATAGAAACTGGTGGTATAGTGGTTAAAATGCTACAGCTGCTAAACAAAGGTCAGCAGTTCATATCTGCCAGGTCCTTCTCGTAGACTCTATGGGGCAGTTCTACCCTGTCTTACAGGGTCACTATGAACTGGAGTTGACTCCACAGGAGTGGGGTTTTTCTGGTTATATTTTACATACAATACATAGAGGTGAATGTACGCGTGTGTATGTATGTAGGTACATATGTTTCCTAGCTCTGTTCACAAAGAGGGTCCGGCAGGATTAATAAGTACACCTAGCATCCAGGTCTTGGCTTCTATTTCTCATTCTCTGCTATAAGGAGCCAAGGCTCCCCAGAGAAATAGCTGATTCTAGGCCTGAGGCAGGGAAAGGGTAAGATGATCCCACAACATCTTACACCAGAGAGTAAGAAAGTGCTTACGCATGATGGGGATGCGCATAAAGCCAGCTTGAAGGGACTCACACCAGCCAAGTTTGAGACAATTCGAACATCGAAATAGTGATGACAGTAATCAGTTATTTTCCTTTGAATAAAATAGGAATCTATGAGTTTAACATGATATACAAAATAAGTGAATGAGATGAAGAGAAAACTTTTTCTTACAATTGGATGCCAAGTAACACATTTAGAAAAAATGACTTAGTGAAATAAACACCATTAGAATAATAATCCAGGAAAGAAACATCATTGGGTGCTGAAACCAGTAAGTGGAAGCTGGATAAGGAATGGGATATCTCAGACTATCTGCCTACAAGGAAAGAGAAAAAGAATAAATTCACAGTGGAGAAACGGTGGTGCCACTCTCTCAGGGGACCCTTGCTGGGGTCAAATCTACGACAGGAGGGTTTGCAGCTCTGACAGTTGCCGAGGGGAACTGGATTGTGCCCCTCCTTGTCCTGTGTAGAGGATGCCAGAAATGGGACCCTGCTTTCCAGGAGTCACCCCTCAGTCCCTGAGGGGCGGGGTAGGGACTTTGCAGGCGCAGAAGGGAGGCTTGCTCTAAGAGGTCTGAGGTCTGTGGCGCGCCTCGGCGCTCAGACAGCTTTGGGCTCTCAACCACGAGAGGGCGCCCAAGAGCAGAGACAGGGGGCGCCGGGGAAGCCGGCGACAGAAAGTGCTGGCTTCGTCTCCTCTCCCGCTCTCTGCGGTCGGTTCTGTGTCGCGTGGCTTCATTAGGTTACCTGTGGAGGTGATAGTGGGCTGCTTACCTCAAAAGGAAAATTGCGGGACAGAACCTAGGGCAGAGTGGGCCCAAAAGACATCAGACAATAGGCCCAATACAAGCTAAGCAGCGGGGAGATACTCAGTAATCATTTTTATGTGGGTTTATATGAGCTTTTTTATTTTTTTGATGTGGGCTTATGCAGTTGAGGAGCCCTGGTGGAGCAGTGGTTAAAATGCTCGGCTGCTAACTGAAACCAGCCAGTCCTTGGAAGAAAGATGTGTCAGTTGCTTCTGGAAAGATTTACAGCCTCAGAAACCCTATGAGGCAGTCCTGCTGTCCTACAGGGCCACCATATCTGAGTGGACTTGACAGCAGCGGGTTTGGTGGCTGTTTGGGATGTAGGTGAAGGAGTACCTGGATAGTGCAAACTGTTAAATCCTTGGCTTGTAACCAAAAGGTTGACGTTTGAGTCACCCAGAGGCTTCTGGGAAGAAAAGATTGGTTATCTATTCCCAAAACATCAGTCTTGGAAAACCTATCGAGCAGAGTTCTACTCTGACACATAGGAGATGGACATGAGTTAGAATCGACAATTAAAATATGTGGCAATTAAAACGTGTGTGTATGTGTATGTGTGTGTGTGTGTGTGCGTGTATGGGTGAGAAATATTGGAGAAGGGAAAGAGTGGTGAGGAGAGCCCATAAAACCCAAACCATCACTGTCGAGTTGATTCTGACTCATGGTGATCCTACAGGACAGAGTAGAATGCCCCACTGAGTTTCCAAGGAGCACCCGGCAGATTTGAACTACTAACCTTTTGGCTAGCAATTATAGTTCTTAACCACTACTCCATCTCCTAAAGCTAAGAGGAAAAGGAACTTTAAAAGGCAGAGAGGCTAGTCAGATGTGAAGAAGAGCTATTAAGATGATCACACTTGGACATGGGTGGGCAAGGGAGAGTGTAGCATCTGGAGTGCTTAGGAAAAGAAGACAGGCTGTGTGTTTATGTGTGTGTGTAGGTTCGTTGCTGGAGCTTGAGGGTAGAGGTCAGAACCAGTTAGAGGAGTGATTAAAAAAAAAATGCAACAAAGCAGTGGCTCCATAGAATTTTTGATAGCTATGATTTTTCAAAAGTAGATCACTAGCTTTTCTTGCAGGACATCTCTGGGTGGATCTGAACCACCTACCTTTTGGTTAGTGGCCAGGTTCTTAGCTATTTGCACCACCTAGGTGAGAATTCCAGTGTGCAACAGTGAGCTTATACCCAGCAGAGGTCTGTTTGACAGGCATGCACTGAACAAGCCTAATTCTGTCAACTCTCACTGTTGGTGACTAGGATTTGGGGGACTGGGGAGGACTCTGTCTGTGCAACCTGTTCCCTCTTTCAGAGATCCAGCTGAGTTTCCAGCCAGCAAGGGGTAAGGGGCTTGGAGGGCTGGGAAGTTCTCAGCAAGCCTGGCAGGACTTATACAAGGGAGTATTGGCCTTCAAAGCTTCTCCCTCTGACGATGGCAGTTTGGAACTTCTTGGAAATTGGGAATTGCCTTCAGAGCTGATGCACCTTCTTTTGAAAGTTCTTTTTTCCTTTGAGAGTTTGGGAGTACAGCACTGAAGCCAACCCTCAGACAAAGACTGGACCAAGCTAGGGGACACAGTAAATGCAGATGGCGTGTGTACTTCTTGGCTTAATGTATGAAAGAGGCTGTCCAACTGGTTCTTCTCTAGAGGGGAGAGGGGAGCGTGGGGAGGAGGGGATAAGTGTTGGCTGAGTGGGTACTGGAAGTACAGGGTGGAAAGGAGGAGTGAGCTGCCACAGGGTGAGGAGAGCAGATAGAGTTGCATAGAGGCATGTGTCTGGTGTTTTATATGGCAAATCAGCTTTGATTGCCAACTTTCACTTAATCACACATGCAAAAATAAAAGGGTTTTGGAGCAGCTAGAGACATGTGGGAGGACCAATTTGAACCACAGAGTGTAGGAGCTGGAGGACCCTTGGTTGCAGTGGTTCAAGATGTACAGTAACATCAGCATCGCTGGGGGAGTGTATTGAAAATGCTGATTCCTAGGCCCACTCCAGGCCTGCAGGATCAGAAACTCTGGGATGGGACCCAGCCACTGAGTCATCACAAGCCCTCTGGGTGATTCTGACCCATGCTCAATTTTGGGAACCACCGCTGTAGTGAAATCTCTCTGCAGGATCCAGACAGATGGATATTGGTAACTCAGACTTTGCCTTAACACCCGCAGTGACCAGTGTGACATGACCACCCCTTCCATCCTCACACAGCTCCCTCGCTGGGAATGCCATGCTGTCAACAGGAGCCTACCCTTGTGGTTGCTTTTGCCCACTGGTCCTGGAGACACCATCTAGCATGACACAAGACGAGGCTCTGTCTCCATTGTCAACTGGAAGGCCCCTCACAGCCTTGAAGCTCCTTCTGTGCACCTTCCGATTACTCCTTTCTGGGGGGGCAAAACACCTCCCCACCCCCATTGCCTTGCAGAATTTTAGACCTGGCTTGTGCTCTCGGTCCCAAGTTGTGGTCTGTTTAGCAGTCTTCAGTGACCTTTCCAGGTTATCCATTTATCTGTGTCCCCCAGGACTGAAAACTGAGCCCCAGAGTGGTCTAGCTCCACCTGTCTGCAGAGAAGTTGTGCCTTCATGAGATCACAACTGGGGATACCAATGTTTAACTATCTAGGGAGTCAGTTGTACACTCTGCAGATTAGGAGTTTAGCCTTTCTAGGATCAGCACCTAAAAAACCAAATCCACTGCCATTGAGTCGATTTCAACTCATAGCAACCCTACTGGACAAAGTGAAAGTGTCCCATTGAGTTTCCAAGATGCACCTGGAGGATTTGATCCTTTTGGTTAGCAGCCATAGCACGTAACCACTATGCACCAGGGTTTCCTTCTGGGTCACTGACCCTGAAGACACAATTGAAACTGGACAGTCTCCCCAGAAAAATGCATGCACACTTTCAGAGATTTGCACACAATTTTAGTATTTTTCTCCAGGTTAAGAACATTTAGGTATACCAAATGGTCTCAATCCATCCGGCGCAGATGATCACTGAGAACAATAAAGATACAAGGGAAAAAAAGCCCAGGAGACAGAAGGATCCATGTGAATGGAAGACTGTATCAACTCGAGACCAGAAGAACTGGACGGTGCCCAGCCACCACCAAAGTCAGCCATGGCAGGGGTCACAAGTAGAGTCCCCGAGGAGATACGATAAGAAGAGGTGTGCAGTCCAAGAACTCTACTGAAAGACCTGAATCGATGATCCAACAGCCTGGAGGATCCCCTGGGAACATGGCCCCTGGCGCTGTTGCTGTTCCTGACAAGAAACCAGTTATGAGGGCAGCTATTCAGACAAGAATTGACTGTACTCAGGGATGCAGCAGGACCATGTGGTGTGAGTACTTTATGTTCTATGTATTAGAAGCTGTCTTACTGGTCTCTTTCCAGATGGAAGAGAAGAGGGCGGAGGGGGGACAGATGCTTGTTTAGAGGATACTGGATACATAGAACGGTACGCGGGAGTGTGCTGTCACCAGGTGGGAAGAGCAGAGGGAGCTGTAGATAGGTGGGCATGCAAAATGTATTTGGATTGTATATTTTCATTTAATCACAATTAAGAAAAGAAAGAACTTTTGATCTATGCAAAATTCTGCTCTCCCTCCCAGTATTTCCATGTGTAAAGGAGGATGGCAGCAGGAAGCTTAATTGCCTGTGTGATTCAAGGTGGACAGAAGCTGGCACTGTAGAGACAGAAATGTGGCACTTTGCTTAAGCCACTCGAGTAGAGCAAGGGATTGTGGGCAATGCGAGGGATGCGGAGAGGTACCTTATCCATCTCCTGAACTCATCAGACTACAAACTTGTTATTTCTTTCCTTCTCTCAGAGTTCCCCACTTGCCTTTACCCCCCAATAATTCACCTCTGCGTGAGTTATGGATGTGTCCAATAATCATAAAGCTACAGGTCCAAGGGTCACCAGTTTCGCAGTCCAGTTCTATTTTAAAGTTGAGAAAACGGAGCCTTCCCCCCGCCCCCATAGCAGAGTAGGAGGCAAAGCTAGGACAAGACAGACCTCCTGACTCCCCTCCTCCTCTGTGTTCTTAAAAGTCACCCAACTGGGTCCTGCAGAGACTGGCCGGTGAGGTAGGGAAGTGGGGGGAGGGGGCATGAGAAGGCCCTGAGCTCAATTAGCGTGTGCGCATCTCTGCATTCCAGGAGAGCTACTGGTAACTCTTCTCCAAGAAAAAGAATAATATAGTAAAATCTGCAACAGGCAGAACCTGTGTAAGGCTGAATTCTGTCAGAGAAGGAAAACACAGGTGTTTTCCACTGAAACGACCCATAGAAAACTGATTAATACTGTACCCTGTGTAAACCTTTCCAGACCCCAAAGACAGGCCAACCTGGTTCAGTTCCTGCTCTCACAGGTTGCACTCTACAGTCAATTGATTTGGTTCTCACAACAACCCCATGACTGTTTAATAAACGAGGAAACTGGGCTTTGCCCTTCCGGACGGAGGATCCCCAACCTTAGGGAGTAGCAGGTCTCCCGGAGGGCTGGGCCCTCCCCCCGCATGTGAGCCCATCAGTTTAGCGTGGGGCCCAAGAATTAGTCTTTCTCACAAGTTCCCAGGTGAGCTGACGTCAGATTGGCTGTCTTGCCCACACAGGTGGCTCAGTAGGAAGGGCAGGATGGAGCTGGGATGGAAAGCCAAGGAGTCTGGGTCAGCCTCTCTGATCTCTGTGCACATGGGCATTACCGTTCAACCACACTGTCTTGCTGGGCAGCCTAGACACTGGGTAGTTAAATAGCAATGCCCGTGTGAACTTGGGACCTGATTTCCAACAGCGAGTGAGTCTGATTCCTTTCCCATACTTGGTTCAGGTATTGACAGATCTAATTAGGTGAATAGTTATTCATTCATTCATCTCATTCATTTATTCACTTTCCTCTGAACAAACGTGGACTGGTGTTTCATGAAGTGCTATATATTTGTGACTCAAGGACTGAGGAATAATGAAACACTGTCCCTTCCTGATAGGAGGGCACGGTGAGATGGGGGATATGTAGCCGGGTCATGACCAAGTGCCTAGATGGATGTTACACCCAAGATTCATCTGTACAGGATGCTGTGAGCAAGTTCAGAGGAGGGAGACACTAGGGAAGACTTCCAGGTGACCTCTCTTGCAGCCCCAGGGATGAGTCGCAGGGAAGGGATGAGGGATGTGTAGGCCAACAGGCAGACGGGAAAGTATGTGCAAAGGCCCAGAGGCATCACATGGCAGTTCCAAACAGCCACAGGCTGGATGGCAATGAGATGAGTGCAGAAAGGTATAGGAAACTTTACAGAAAAGGCTTTGTAAGGTGAAGGCAATGGGAGCCCAAGCAAGTTTGAAACAGAAGAGTGAAGGGGTCAGGTCAGGTCTGCATATAGCAAACAGTGGATAGAGGGAAGGTGGGAGGCAGGCTGGGATCCCAGAGGCCACTGCAGTGATAAGACAGTGCAGAGGTGAGTGGGAGAGTGCCATAGGAACACCAGAACTGATATACGTAGGGCCCAGGAAGGCAGGAGTCAGGAAGGTACCCAGGTTCCCGGTTTGCACAGCTGGGGTGTTATACCAAATTAAAAAAAAAAACAAAAACCCACTTCCATTGAGTCAATTCTAGTTCATAGCAGCCCTGTAGGACTCAGTACAACTTCCTCACTGAGTTTCCAAGGAGCACTTGGTGGATTTGAACTGCCAAACTTCTGGTTAGCAGCTGTAGCACTTAACCACTATGCTACCAGTGTTTCCAGTAGGTGCCATGGATCTCCAAAATTATGTATTATAAATTCTAAGCTGTGTGTCTGTGGTTATAATCCCATTTCGGAATGGGCTGTCTTTGTTAGCTTAATCAGCCAGGTTAGTGGGGTGTGTCCTGAGTCCACCTCTTCTGAGATATAAAAGGGATTAAACAAGCAATGGAGAAACAGAGATGGGGCAAGACAGAGGCCAAGCCATGTGAAGATGGCCCAGGAACAGAAGCTCAAAAAGACGTGAGGATCCTCCTCCAGAGGCAACAGAGTCAGAAAGGGTTCTCTTAGAGCCAGCACCCTGAATTCAGACTTCTGTAAGGAATTAAGTTTCTGTTTGTTAAGCTGCCTATTTGTGGTACTTCTGTTACAACAGCGCTACAGAACTGAGACAGTGGGGGTGGGAGGTTGATGGGCCAGAATCAGTTCGTAGAAGAAGGCCAGGCCCTATGCCTTTATGACTTAAGATCCCTACCCCAGGACTTGAAATGTTCTCAGTGTCCACCAGGCTGCTGGAATTTCCCACAGTGTATGTATAACATGGCCCCCACACCCCACTGGGTTCTATGAAGCCTGCTTCACCTCCCACCCATGTGGCTGGCCTGGAAGCTGAGACTTTACAAAGCCCTTTGAAAACCCAAAACCAAACCCACTGCCACTGAGTCAGGTCCAACTCACAGCGACCCTAGAGGTCAGGGTAGAACTGCCCTATAGAGTTTCCAAGGAGTGCTGGCAGATTGGAACTGCCAACCTTTTGGTTAGCAGACACAGTACTTAACCCACTGCACCACCAATGTTTCCAGGCCTTTGAAAGTCAGTGTCAAAAAACCCCAAACCAAACCCACTACTGTCAGGTCTATTCCAACTCACAGCAACCCTATAGACAGAGTAGAACTATTCCATACAGTTTCCAAGGTGTACTTGGTAGATTCAAGTTACAGACCTTTTGGTTAGCAGCTGTAAGTCCTAACCACTAAGCCATCAGGGTTTCCACAAAAGCTAACAAACTCTGGAGAAATGTTAGCTGGAGTTGACCTGCTCTTGCTCCTCTTCCCCTTTAGACGTCTTTAAAAGAAGACCCAGTGAGAGTCGTGGGCACGGAGAGTTTGGTCATATGAGGCCGTTAAACACAACCTTTCTGCTGGTGAGGTAGGGGAGGCTCAACAGGCCCAGCACCCCCAGGCCACTAGTAGTAGAAGCAGGTTTGTTGAGGCCTGGGGAAGGGCCTCAGCTGGGTTTCTACACCCCTCAGCAGTGGAAAGGGAAGCCTTGGTTGGCTGGCAGACAGCTGGGGAGCAGAACATGGAGGGGATCAGGGAGGGGCTTAGAAAGAGCAGGGCAGGCCATAGGGACTCTTTAGGGAAAAGACAGTCCTAGGGTGGGGGACAGAATTTGGCCTTGGTGGGAAACCCCACCAGAAGGACAAGGTAGAGTGGTCTTTCTTACCTTGACCTGGTCCAGCACCACCAGAGGTCCATTGACGCTGCACACGGTCTTGTAGGCTGAAGGGAACAGCAGAGTGGGTGAGGGTTCGCCTGCTCCATCCCACATCCAGATACACACACACACACACATACAGACACAGAGATAAATCCTGCCTTTCTGCCCTGTATGTCTCCCGCCTCCTCCCCAGCCTGGGCCATCAGGGTCATTAGCTGTGACAGGGCCAGTCACCATTGCTGTAAGGGTCATGCCCCTGCCCACAGGGCCCCCGCTGCCCCGGACACCTGCAGGAGGCTGGAGAGGGCCAGTGAGGGCAGAGGCCTCCTCAGTGCACCCCTCAGCCATGCAGTGGCCTTTCTGGTCCCTAATGCTGCTTAGCCTCCCCTCTCCTCTCTACTCACATCTGTAAAGCTTCTGACCCCCAGCTGTGTCAGGAACTGCCCTCCTCTGCTCCTTACCAGGCACGTGTTTCCCTCATTCTCCCCACACTCACTGAGATCTGTATAGGGAGAAGAGCAGGAGGGGGTGCAGCGTGGGAGAGAAAAACCAGACAGTGGCGCTGGCCTCACCATTCCCTCCACGAGGGAGTGTCCCAGCCAAGCCAAGCGCTGTGGACTTGGATCTGAGGTTCCCTACTAAATGTTGAGCCTTTCAGGCTCACTGGCTGTCTGGTGAGAGAGGGGAAGGAAGGAGGAAGCGGATGGTTTCACGGACATAGAGCCGGAGAGACCAGTGAATAGGAAGGAGCACACTTTACAAGGGAGGGATTAGCTGCAAAATCAAGAACACTTCCTAACTCCAGTGTTAGCTGGCAGACAGGAAGCTGAGTTTTGGTTCTGTACGGACTGGCCCTGGTGGTATAGTGATTAAGTGCTACAGCTGCTAACCAGGAGGTCGGCGATTCAAATCTGCCAGGCTCTCCTTGGAAACTCCACGGGGCAGCTCTACTCTGTCATATATGGTCACTATGAGCTGGAGTCGACTCGATGGCAGTGGGCTTCATTTGGTTTTTAGGTACTAGCCAAGAGACCCCGAGGCAGTCCCTCCCTTGTAACTCTAGGATACCATAACCCTTCCTGGGTTTCTTGTGAGACAGCTGAGATGAAGGACCTTGTCAAGGGAAATGGGTAGGATATCTGTGAGGGTGCTGGGTGGCTGGCAAGCTGCAAGGACCTCAGAGAGGTGGGGTCCAACCCCCTTTTCAGCCTTGAGGGAAACAGAGCCAGAAGGGTGAAGAGCCTTGCCCAGGGTCATGTAAGGTCTCCGGGTGGTGTCAACAATTTGTGCTTAACTATTCACCTAAAGGAAACCCTGGTGGTTATAAGGGCTAAGTGCTATGTCTGCAAACCAGAAGGTTGGTGGTTCAAATCCACCAGGCACTCCTTGGAAACTCTATGAAGCAGTTCTACTCTGTTCTATAGGGTCATTATGAGTCAGATTTGACTTGATGTCACTGGTTTGGGTTGGGTCGGGTTGCGTTTTACTTACCTAAAGGAAACCATAGTGGTGTGTGGTTAAGTGCTATGTCTGCTAACCAAAAGGTCAGCAGTTTTACATACGATCCAGCAACTCCATTGCTGGGAATATATCCTACAGAAATAAGGGCTATCACATGAATAAATATATGCACATGAACATTTATTGCAGTACTATCCCCAATAGCAAAAAGATGGAATCAACCACAGGGGCCCATCAACAGATGAGTGGATAAACAACAATAGTACATATACTCAGTGGAACACTATGAAATGATAAAGAACAATGATGATTTTAGGAAGCACCTCATAACCTGATATCAACTAGAAGACATGTTGAGTGAAATCAGTCAACTTGTAAAAGGACAAGTATTGTATAAAACTACTATTATAAGGACTTAAAAAGGACTTATGCACAGAAGACTCTTTGATGGCTACAAGAGTGGAGAGGGAAGGAGAGGGTTGTTCATAGATATGATAGTCGATAGGAATTTGATTGTTTGAAGAGAGGGACAGCATGCAGTAGAAGGCAGGTCAGCATAATTGGACTATCACATAAACTATTTTCTAAATTCAACCCAGCATTTCAAAGGACAAAGCAGGGACAGGGGTCTGGGGACCATATTTTCAGGGAACATCGAAGTCAAAATACCTAGCCTCTTGTTAAGAGATTCTTCTTCACCTCACATTGGTGAGTGGTGTCTGGGGTCTTAAAAGCCAGCAAGCTGCCATTTGGGGAACATCAATTGGTCCTAATCACCTGAAACAGATGATGACTGAGAACATCAAAGACACAAGAAAAAGTGAGACCAGGAAACTGAAGGACCCATATGATTGGGAGACTACATTAGCATGAGACCAGAAGAACTGGGTGGTGCCTGGCCACTACCAAATACAGCCTTGATGGGGGCACAAGGTAGAATCCCTAGCCTGAGAAAAAGAGATGTGCAGATCAAGAACTCTACTAAAAGACCAGAATTGATGGTCTGGTGACCAGGAGGGTCCCCTGGGATCATGGCCCCTAGACTTGCTGCTGGCCCAGACCTGAAGTCAGTACTGAGGTCAAAACTTCAGACAAACAATGGACTAGACTAGGGGACACAGAGTGAGCATGTACTTTATGGTTTTATACGTTTATAGAAGACTATCCTATGAGTTTCTTTGTAGAAGGGAGAGGAAAAGGTGGAGAGGAGGGGACAGGTGCTTGTTGGGAGGATGATGGAAGCAAAGAGTGAAAAAGGGGAGTGTGCTGTCACAGGGTGGGGAGAGCAGATAGAGTTGTAGAGAGGTGAGTATGCAAAATTGACATGATTGTATACTTTCACTTAATCATAATACAAAATTAAAAAAGAACTATAAAGCTGCAAAATTGAAATGGACATTAAATTAAATGAAAAAAATAATAAAGCTCAGCAGTTCGAATCCACCAGGTACTCCTTGGAAATTCTATGGGGCAGTTCTACTCTGTCCTATAGGGTTGCTATGAGTCAGAATTGACTTGACAACACTGGGTTTGTTGTTTTAGATTAACCTAAATGTTGGCGGTTTGAATCCACATGGGATTGGTCACCAGAAGTCAGAAATCAACTCAACAGCCATGCTTTTTTTTTGTTAAGGGTCATATGGTGGCACAGTGGTTAAGAGCTAAGCTGTTAACCAAAAGGTCAGCAGAAAGAATCCGCTAGTCACTCCTTGGAAACCCTATAGGGCAGTTCTACTTTGTCCTGTAAGGTTGCTGTGAGCTAGAATCAACCACAATGGGTTCGTTTTTTCCTCGAGGGTGTCTGTGACAGAGCTGAGACTGGGTTCCCCGTCTTGTGGCTCAAGTACAAGGAAGGTCCCATGAGACCACATTGCCTCTCTGCTCACTTGCACAGGCAAAGCTGGCCTCTGTCCACTCTAGGCCAGAGGGAAAGTGGCAGCACTTAATCCATACCTAGCCCAGGCTAGAAGTCAATGATCACATCCTTTCCTTTTGTCTGATCTGAGTCCCTTTCCTCTGATGTGGTCAAGGGACACTGACTGGGCAAGACGATTCTTGTAAGGATGTTTGCCAAGATCTTCCAGAAGTAAGGATTGTTTGGAAAGCTCAGGAGTACTTGGATGGACAGACACAAGAAAAGTCCTTGTGTTCTGGTTCAGAGCAAGAAACTCCTTCAACTTCCTATTCTCAAGCCTACAGACCCACTAACCCCTGAACTACCCTCTGCTCCTTCCTCCTCGTTCAGACAAACGAGGTATCCTACCTTACAGCAGTCAGAGGGCCTTAGAGACCCTGCTCTCTGGGTAACTGCCAGCACCTCACCCACTGTAGTCTTCCCATCCAGCAAGCACAGGTATCTGATCTTAAGAAACACTCCCTGAGCTCCAATCCTTCTGCAACTCTCCCATAATTTCTGCTCTCCACTTCCTTCATGGCCTTTTGTGGCAATGGTTACGAGCTGGCTGCTAATCAAAAGGTCTGCAGTTCAAATCTATAGCTGCTTCTTGGAAGTGGTACGGGGCAGTTCTCTGTCCTTTAGGGTCATTGTGAGTGAAAATCAATTCAGTGGCAATTTTTTTTCCCCTTCACTGCCCAGCTTCTCATAAGCATGGTCTCCAGTTGCTCTCACCTCCCCCAGCTTCTATTCACATTCTCTCTCTAGACCTCCACCAGCCTCAAGAATGCTAAATCCAGAGGCCCCAGCATACTGAACCTGAGCCTGATGTGCCTGAGACATCTCCCTCTCCTCCACCCCTCTGGCTTCTCCTTGGTCTCCTTATGCTTCTCTCCCTAGCAGGGCTTCCCTTCTTTTCCTTCTCTCTTTCTGTCTTCAAGCCCATTTCTGGGGACTTCTTACATAGCAGGCCAAGCAAACAAAGAGCTCTGAGTGGGACAAATGGTTAGCGCTATCAGTTGCCAATTAACGCCAAGATTGGAGATGTGGCCCCACCCAGAAGCACTTCAAAAGAAAGGCTTGTTTTCCTGTGAATATTCTCACCACCAACAAAACCTGAAGACATTTTATCAAAGAAAGTCTTGACAAATCTCTTCCAAAGTGTCAGCCATCGAAAACCCTATGGAGCAGAGTTCTACTTTGCCTCAGAGAGAGTCACCATTGAGTTGGAATCCACCTGATAGCAAATTTTTTCTGTTCCTTAAGGTAGATGAAAGTGGGGAAGGAGACACAGAGCCTATAAATCTAAACCAAACTGAAACTCAAACCCAGTGCTGTTGAGTTGAATCTGATTCCTAGTGACCCTATGGGTCAGAGTAGAACTACCCCATAGAGTTTCTAAGGAGCACCTGCAGGATTCAGACTGCCGACCTTTTGGTCAGCAGCTGTAGCACTCATCCAGTACCCCACCAGGGTTCCATAAATCTAAAAGAGGGGATCAAGATAAAATAATGCAATTACAGACCATGGCATGTGCTAGGCGTGAGAAAAATGGAGGCGTGATGGGGGAGAACAGGTGGGAAGACTAGTCAAGGTCCTCCAGGGGTTCTTTCCAGAAGTACTACCTGAGCTGGACGCTCTAGGCTCCAACAGGAATCACCCAGCCAGCCGAGGAGCCAGAGGAGGGCATTGAGTAGGAGGGAGGAACCCCAGAGGTGAGAAAGAACTCGCTGCCTCCGGGCACAGAAGGAGAAGGGTTGGCCTGCACAGGCTGACTTCCAGGGGTTCAGGAAGGAACACCAGCTCCCGGAGAGTGGGGTGCTGTCCACAGTGTTGACTGCTGAATCACAACCTCTTAGTATAAGCCAATGGCCTTCCAGTCCACTCGGCCTCAAGGTGAGGCCATGAGCATCTGAGTGGAACTGTGCCCCTTAGTGGTTCCAATGGCTGATTTTTGTGGAAGTAGATTGCCAGGGCTGTCTTTGGAAGCTTTGGCTGGTGCCAACAGTTAATACACTTGGCACTGGGGACATTCAAGTTCACCCAGAGGTGCCTTGGAAGAGGACCTCTTAGAACAACACACAGTAGGCATTCAGTAACTATTTGTTGGATGGTTTACAAGAGGCACCAACAGATTTGACCAGCTGAACAGATTTTGCCAGCTCATTCTCATATTTCCCTCAAAAGAACTGATGTGTGCCCCCACTGCCTTCTCCCCACTATAGGCCAAATGAGGGTTCCGCTTTTGTCTAGCCTGAGGGGCTGCACTGCTAGCTCCAGTCACCCTCCCTGCAAAGACAGCGCTGGAGAGAGAGGATGCAGAGGGGTGGTAGGCACAGGGAGACCCCCACCAAGGTGGGAAGGTGGCCGAGACTAGGGCATCACTCCACAGTCCCTCACTCCCTTTATGCCCATGAGGAATTTTAGTCTAAAGAAGAACTGCACGGTGGAGGGGTCAGAGGACAAACACCGAGGAAAGCGGGGATCAGCGCGGGTCAGCGGACACTAGGGTGCAAAGGGGGCCTCATTTTAACCGGTCCCGGCAACGGAGGGAGTCATGCAGGCCTGGAAGAGAAACAGGCAGACCAGCCTTAAGAGCTGAGTCGGTGAACTCCGGGATGAAAAGATGCTGAGTGGGTGGGCCGGGTGGGGCGGGGAGTAGAGGGTGTAGAAGCCTAGAAAGCCCCCAAGGGATTGTTTCCAATTCCGCCTTGGGGACAAGCTTTCCTATTTCCTCCCTTTCTTCACTGCCGCTGGCCTCCCGATTTCACAGCTTCTGTCATTTGAAATCCGCATCACCCCTGAAGTCTCATAACTCTACCTTGAGGGGTGGAGCGCCTGACGAGTGGGGTTCAGGGCTGTGAACCGCGGTGGTGGACACAAAGAAGGGAGGTGATCCCTCCCCCCGCCCCCACTCACTACCTCACACTGTCATCCCTGGTCCCCGTGAGGCTGGTCTGGCAGGAGCCAGGGTCCGCTGTAAAGTGCTGGTCTGAGCGCCCAGCGATGCTGGCTGCGTGTCGCTCAGTCCCTTCGCGCGGAGCGAGTGGGCCACAATCCCCAGCCAAGGCCACACAGGTCACCACTGTCAGATGTCCCCTCTCTTTTGCACTAACATGGTTTGTAACCCGCTTTCCCAGGCTCCTAGAAGTCACAGTGCCTGACACTGACGCGGCAAAGGAGCGAGGCTTTATAAATAGTCTCAGGATGAATGCACAGCTCCCAAGCCTGGACCCTTCATGGTGGGTCGTGCACTGGTGTGACTGGGTCTGTTCCAGCACGACCACCCACGTCCTTCAAGGCCTTGCCCTTGCCCGACCCCTGCAGTCCACCAGGCCTCTGCCCACCAAGTCCCGCCTCACAGTTTACCTGTGCCTCAATGTCAGGAGAGTGTCTCTCCCCTTAAACTAGGGCTCTGTGCCTTCGCGGCCAGACTACATAGACCACATCGCTTCCCAGAGGTATCTCTGACCGGAAGCCAAATGTTTTGTTGTACCCATTCATAACCCCGACTGCGTCCATTGCATGGCCAGGCAAACTGAGGCCCAGAGTATGGCCACGAGTCCGGCTCCTCCACCCTGGACAGAAAAAGGTGGCGGCTTGAAGTAGCAGGCTGAACCCGCCGGAAGGCCTCCGAGGGCACTCCCTCAGTGGGCTCTCTTGAGACTTTGCAGACACTCCCTCCAGCTGCCCTGCCCACCTCCTCCCCATTGTCCTCGCTGACACGTCGGAGGGACCCGGGGCTGTCGGAGCCCCCTCGCTGCTCCGCCTCGCCGCCCGCCCTCCCTGTCAAAGGCCCAGCGGGAGCTCCGCAGCAGTGCTCTAATTAGGGCCAGCCCAGCCACACCTGCAGCGTCCCGGGAGAGGGCTGAGCCCGGCACCCATGCTGAGAGGCCAGGATGGGGGCAAGCCCGGGGCAGCAGGTCTGCGCCTCCTCCCCGCCTCTTCTGGAGGGATTAGGGGAGGGAGAGCAGGGGCTGGAGGTGGAGGGGTCTTAGAATCAGCCTCAGGCCCTGCGGGCTGGAAGCGTAGCCTAACCCTGCCTTTCCGCAGGGGAAACAGAGGCGGAGGGCAGTGGTTTGGTACTGAAGCCTCAGGGATGCCTGATGTGGCGCCGTCGTCAGCCAGCCCCTTCTTCTGTATCTTTGCCACCCCAGTCCCTAGCTCTGCCTCTTCTGCCTGGGAGTTCAGATACAGCCCCTGCCACCTGTCTCCACCCCCTACTGGAATACGAGCCTTTAGGGAACAATTCTAGCTCTACGGTGCAAAAGAAAAAAATTGAAACAGATATCAGTCAGGGCTGAATAACGTGATGAACACAGCTTAATTTTTTTAAATAAAAAGATTCCTCCTTCCCCAGGGTGTGTCACCCACACCCCTTCCCTACCTACCCTGTCTCTCTTTCCCTCCGATTCTCTTCCTTAGCTGCTGTACTGCCATAGGCCTGTTTCATCCATCGCCTCCAAGAAAAAAAGACAAAAACAAACCCAGTGCCATCGAGTCAGTTCTTACTCATAGGAAACCATAGGTCAGAGTAGAACTGCCCTATAGAGTTTCCAAGGAGCACCTGGCAGATTTGAACTGCCGATCTTTTGGTTAGCAGACATCGCACTAGGCCACCAGGGTTTCTTAAGGACTCACAAAATGCAGCAAAAGCAATACCAATGACAATACCAATAGCACAGCTAGTGAGGGAAGCTCCAGGCACCAACCTTTACTACTGGTTGGGTGTGGACACATACACCCAGGGAGGTGCCACAGGAAGCTGCCATAACAGGAGGGAGGCAAGCACGGGGTACAGGGGTACCGGTTCTAGTTTGGTTAGGACTTTGGAGTTTCCCCAGAGCTGGCTTGTTAACTGTAAACAGGCATGGCTGGGAGGGAACTGGCCTGTTCCAGGCCTGGGTGTTCCTGCCTGGAGGAGGAGGCCTGTGGGGTAAGGCTGTGCTCCTCAGGGTTCCTGGGTGTGCATATCCAGGAAGAAGGAGAGCAGAACACACAGGTCCAGATCCCAGGGCTGGCTGTTCACCGTCAGCTCTCCTGTTCCCCCAGGGATGGATAATGGGGGAGAAGTCTGTGGGTATGGGCCAGTACAGACACCTCAGCTCAGCTCTCCAGGCCTTGGCTGTGGACCCCAAACCAAACCCACTGACATCGAGTCCATTCCAACTCACAGTGATCCTGTAGGACAGTGTAGAACTGCTGTTTAGGGTTTCTGCAGCTGTACCTCTTGTGGCAGCAGACTGCTGAGCTCATGGTTAGCAGCCAAGCTCTCAACTATTGGACCAGCACCACTCTTTCTGTGGACCCAGAGGAGTCCCAAACCAAAAAAGCTGTCAGTTCTAAGAAGATCCCACGTATATCAGAGGACTGGACTCCATAGGGGCTTTTAATGACTAATTTTCTTAGAAGCACGTTGCCAGGCCTTTCTTATGTGGTACCTCTGGGTAAACTCTTTAAACCCATGGCCGTTGAGTCGATTCCAACTCATAGCAACCCTATAGGGCATAACTGCTCCATAGAGTTTCCAAGGAGCACTTGGTGGATTCAAACTGCCAACTTTTGGGTTAGCAGACGTAGCACTTAACGACGATGCCGCCAGGGTTTGTTTGTACCACCTCCAAAAGACGCACAGTTACCATTTACTTCTGGGCCTCGGTGACCTCAACTTTGGCCTGGGGTTAGGAGCCTGTATCTCCCCCTCTCTCCTTTGGGTATGCCCTCTAGGGAGGATATCCTTGATAAACAGAGCTCCACTGCCTCACAGTTCTCCTTAGCCACAAGGTGTCTCCGACCTGGGCACTTACTTTGGGCCTTAGAGGGCTACCTCCCCACCCAGCTCTGCTTCCCTCTACTTCTCTTGCTCTGTTCTCTGTGGGCACTAGCCGAGCACTGCAGAGCCAGCTCCCAGCTGCCTTTCAGTTCACTTCCCCTTTCCCACTGGACCAGGTAGCTAAGACGGGAGGACAGGAGGAAAGGAAGGAGGGAGGGGTGGCCTGTACTGGGCCCACCTCCTCCACCACACACCCTGTGAGGAGCTTCTGGTTCTGCTTAGCTGGGGCTGGCCAGGCCGGTTTACACAGAGAGCTGGGCTGCTGGGAATCTGAGAATGTACCAGGCCTGGGAGGGTGAACTTGACAAGGAGAAATGTGGGTGGGGAAGGACACCCTTAGGTTTTCTGGACTTTGCCCAGTTCTCTGCCCAGCAGCCTTCTAGTCCCCCAGCTCTCCTCCCAGCCTCTTCCTGTTCCTACACAAAGTTCTCCTGCATGGAGGTACTTAGAGTCCTAGAGCAGCAGGCCAGACTGAGGGGAGGCAGTGATGGACTTCTGATAGAGTCCTGCATCCAGGATACTGAGGGCCTGCAGGCCTTGTCACACTGGACACAGGAGAGGCACTCAGGGGCACCTCTCTAGTCTGAAACCCACGAAGATCCCTTCCAGCACCGACAGGTGCACACACACACACACCTACACACCAGGCACCCAGCTGTACACACACATTTCCACTCACAGCTATGTGGCATCATGTGGCCACACGTCATGTGTACCCTCTTAAGCATGAAACATACATCAGATTCACGGGCCCATCCCAGGCACACACTCACCCTGGGTGTACAAGCATGCACACACCATCAAACATTTCTTCTCTCTGAGTACACGCACATTCACACGTATCTTCACCCAAGTAACCTCCATTCCCCTCTAGACATAGACCTTCATCCAATTATACACCTTCCTTCAGAACACGGGGTTTCCTTTGGGAAACCCTGGTGGTGTAGGGGTTAAATGCTACATCTGCTAACCAAAAGGTCAGCAGTTTGAATCCACCAGGCTCTCCTTGGAAACTCTCTGGGGCGGTTCTACTCTGTCCAGTAGGGTTGCTAAGAGTCGGAGCCTACTAAACAGCAGTGGGTTTGGTTTTGGCTCAGAACAGACACCTACAACCACTGACATTCCATCCGTGTCCTCATCCGGAGAACACACACATGCCCTAGGCTGTACATATACTGCCCAAGTGAACACCATCGTTTATTTCCTCTTGCTGAAAGTTCACACACACACACACACACACACACACACACACACACGATCACACTCACACACTCAAGCAGTTGGGAGCTTTCCTCCCAGCTTAGGCAAAAAGCTGACCTGGACTTCTGGTCTCAGTGCAGGAGCAGGGTAAGGTCAGGGAGGTACCTGCCCCCAGACTAGCTGTCACTGGGGGGAAGTCCACAGACCTCCACCCATCCATCTGCATGGGATCCCCACCCAATCATTCCCACTGCCCAGCGGGACCTAGGGACCTGGATCTAAGGCCTAGGTTCTCCTTTCTGGCAGCCTAGAAGCATTGTCTGGGGTCCGGCAGCCCACCCCAGCTTTCTACTTCAATCTCCCAGGTGGGGAGTTCCGTAGTACTCACTGACACGGGGGTGGGTGATGTAGTTGCGAGTGACTGCCTGCAGGTGCTCTCGAGCAGCACCCAGCTCAGAGCCACTGCCAAGGAGCCCCCCAGGCCTGCTGTCTACCTTCGCAGCCATGGCACGGTGGTGGCTGGGGCTGAGTGCCTAGCCAGCTGGTGGCAGCTCTGTAGCTCCTGACTCTGGACCCAGCTGGAGCTGGAATGAGCTGCCTGGCCTGCCCTGGGCCACCCCTCCCTTGTCCTCCAGCCACCTCTCCTCCCCGCCTGTGTGGACCGTAAACAGGAAAGCTGGTGTCTATAGCTCCAGGCTCTTGCCAACAAGCTCAGCTCTGTGGTGCTGGTGCCTAGGTCTCCCCCAGCCAATCTGGTCTCCTCAAACCTTTCTGTCTCATCCTGTGAAGAGATCCCTGAGAACCAGGGTGGTCTCTCTCCATTTAACCTTAGGATCCTGTCTCATCTTATAATTCGCCACCATTGGTTCTGCCCGAGGACTTCTCGGACCCAAACCAAGACTCATCCCTGGACTAAGGAGACCCTCTTCTACATACTTTGGACATGTTGACAGGATGGATCAGTCCCTGGAGAAGGACATCATGCTTGGTAGAGTGGAGGGTCAGTGAAAAAGATGAAGCCCCTCACAAGATGGATTGACACGGCGGCCGGAACAATGAGCTTAAGTATACTGTGTTTTGTTCTGTTGTGCATAGGATTGCTATGAGTCAGAATCAACTTGACGGTACCTAACACCAGTAACAGACCTGCCCCTGACATCAGCAGGCCTGGGGATGAGAGTACTAATGGAAATCTACATTTGTCTTAATACTTGAAGTGAGAAACTGAGCCATCAGAATGTAATTATTAACGTCACCAAATTGTATGTCTGGAAGTGTTGAATTGGTAAATATTTTGTTGTCTGTATTTTCACTGCACACTACACACATCACCCAGCTGTGTCCACATTTGTCCCTGTGTTCCACCTGGGACCTCTCCCCTGTTTCCCTCCTTATTTCAGAGTAGCAGAGGGCACTGTACTTTCCCCTGGGCCCAGGAATGTGGCATGGATCTGTGGGGCACAAGGCAGAGTGGAGCTCGATGCCCGGACCCGCCTAACCAGCTCTGCCCCAGGCACTTCCAAAGCTCATTTCAGATTCAGGATTTCCTGGTGTTTATAAGCATGTTTCCAAACTGCCACTGAGCCTACAGCTAGGAAGTGTGGATGTGCAGTTTTCCGAGGATCCCCACCACCTAGCACCCATTACTTGAAACCAAAGAAACGGCTTTGTTTCCCTGAGAGGACTGCTTGTCTATCTCCCTACACATCGGAAATCCCGGAGGAACTCTCTGGCCAGAGGAGCGATGGGGGGGGGGGAGGAGGGGGGCGGGAAGGGGGACAGGCAGCCTCTCTCGCTCCTCCTTCTTCCAAAGAACTCTCTCCTGGAGGGCAGGAGGGACAGTGTGACTACAAAGCGTAGCTGGAAGCTCTACCTGATTACCGAACAGTTCTGTAGCCAGATTTCAAGGACTGTCACCAGAGTCTGCACATGCGACAAAATGACGTGGACTTATGCACGTGTAAGGTACCAGCATTGGGTTCCTGGTTTGGGAACCGAACTATAGTAGACGTAGTAACTACTGAAAGAAACTGGGTGAAGGTCACGCGGAATCTCTCAACTATATTTGGAGACTTACATGATTCTATAATTATTTCAAAAATAAAAAGTTAAATAAAACTGTCTTATTTGAACAAAAATAATTTAAACACAAGCGTTTCACCTGCAGTGTGGGCGACTAAGGCAGACCCTGGAAAGCATGTGGGGTCCCGTCCGGGTGCACTTTTGCTGTCCTCTCCCCCTCTCTCTGGATTCTGCTTTTAACCTTTCATTGTCACATGTAACTTTACTAAAGGGCTTAACATGTCCTCCTCCCAAGGATTTTTATGTTTGAGAGACGAGCTTGCAAACAGCACTGCTTAACCAAAGAAAGCACCGATGTTGGCGTGGTGGGCCTCGGGATGCTTGGGAGGACTGTCATTTGGAGTCGGGGTCAGGCGCCCGTCAACACACATATGTGGGCACCCCAGTGCTCCATAACTGCCAGCAGGGCGCCCAGCCTCTGCCTTCTCTCGGTCAAACTCCGGTCACTCAGCATCCTGTTCTCCCCCACCGAGGACGGGGATACAGCGGGTTGGCGGTGAGTGGTGGTGCGGTGGGGGCTCTGCTCCCTTCTTATCATCATTTTTCCTTTTATTTCAGTGAGACACGCACAGCGCACACTGCACTCGCGCACGCAAGGCGCGGGACCAAGCCCATCCGAGTCGAGTCTCCGAGCCGGAGGGTGGGTGGGGGCGGGGCTGTGACTGTCACCCCGCCTCTCCGGGCCTGCGCAGTGTGGGTCTCGACTGCTGGGACCTCCCCTCCCCCCCGGAGGCTGGGGTGATGCCTTGCTCCGGGACTCGGTGTCACGTGGGGGTGGCAGGCTTAAGTGTTGGCTTTCTTGCTGCCAGGGCTGCCGACTTTCCATTCTAGCCGGCTGTAGGGCTCGAAGGCCGAGGAACCCAGTTCGTAGCCAGCGGGCAGGTCCAGCAGCGGGGTCGCAGAAAAGCAGAGCGGTGGCGGAGGGGGCAGCAGAGGGGGCGACGTCGAGGCCGCTGTCAGCTGGTGGAGGCGCGGGGAGGAGTTCCTGGGGTCACCCATGGAGGTGCCCCTCTGGCCGGCAGGCAGGCCTGGCAGGCCGGGGGTCAGCGCCAGGAGACCTGGGGCCCTGGGCACGGAGAGCAGGCGGCCTTGCTCCAACAGCTGCAGGATGTTGGAGGTGGCGAAGGCCTCAGAGGCCGAGGAGGACGCCCGCTTCTCCAGGTCTCTGCTCTGGTCTTTCTTCTGCTTGGTGCGGCGGTTCTGGAACCAGACCTTCACCTTAGGGCAGAGGGTGGGCGCGGGGTGGTCAGGAGGAAGGAGGAGGAGTCAGGCCAGAGGAAAGGCAAGGGGCAAGGGGAGTGGTGGAGCAGGCGGACATGGAGACAGAAAGGAACAATAGATCGTCATTAAGGTCTCTCCACAACCAGCCTGCTCTGGGTGAACTCATGAGGGACCCTGGACCCCCCAGTTGTGGAGCCCCCTCCTCGGCTAAGCTTGCTCTAGGCCTAGGATGGAGGAACGGACTGGCCAATACTCACTATGCTCTCAGCCAAGTTGACGGCTTCAATTCCCACCTTTACCTCAGGCCAAGTCTCTGAACTCAGTTCCCGGACATGTATCCAACGACCTGTTAGACATCTCCTCATGGAAGTCTCCAAAATACCTGAGACTCCGCACGCACAAACTCAGCTTAGATCTCCTCCCCTGGCCTGGGCCCCTCTAGGGTGCCCTCTTTTCACCACTCCGGTAGAAATGTGGGGGACCCCTGAAGCCTCCCCCAGCCAAGGCCTCCTGCACCTTCCCCTTCGCCAGGGCAAATCCTGCTGTCCTCCTGGGAGTTTGCACACTTGTAGGACCACAGCAGTGGCTCCCAACCCTGGCCATCTGCCTGTGACAGCCACTTGGGGAGCTTAAACTCCTAACTTACTGCTGATCCTTAACCAGTCAACTCAAAATAGGGTGGGTGGACTCAAATATGAGTGGTTTAAGGGCTCATCTGATGATTCAAGGAGAAAGAACCACTGCTTAAAGATCTCTTGGCTGGGGGTCCAAAACCTAACATTCACAAGGCCAAGGGTGCTTCTGGTTCTACTCCACCTGGCTCTGCCCATACTGTGAGGACCTCACAGTGCATGTCCAAGCTCTGTTCACACTCTGCGAACAGCACCCCACTTTTGGGGCCTCGTGAGCTGAGTGACAGTAATATGATCTCTTGGGTGGACTGACCCAGAAAGAGCCCAGATAGGTGTTTGAAGTGGACTCTGGGGCACTTGGCCAGGAATTCTGGAACCTGGGTATCTGGGACATGGTCTGGAGCTGGGACACAGGCTCCTGGTGGGCACGGTCCCTGAGTCCTTCAGTCTTCCCTCCATGAGTCAGGACGTGACCAGAGTTGGGCCAGAGCAGGAACTAATTGCTGGTCTGAGGAGGGAATCTCTTATTTCCTGTCATGGTCCCTTTTCCTGCATCCCCTGCCCCCACCTGTGGAGTGAGCTGTCTCTAACTCAGTGCAATCTTAGCAGTCCTCTGTATGAACTTGAGCAGCTCCTTCCTGTCACATCACCTTTAAGGTGACATTAAGTGTAACAGGATGGGGCAGGACATTGAGGGGACTTCCAGTGACCACTCACTCAGAGCTGGAGACAAAGAGGTCCCTAAAGAGGACCACCAGGAACAAAGCAGAGACTTTCTTCAGGGCCTATAAGAGGCAGCACTAGCCCTGCTAGCACTATTCACCACCCAGCACTCCAACCGGCTTCCTGGTCCCCATGAGCAAAGGGAGGCTGGGAGGAGAGCTGGAGGGAGTGCGGGGCTGATGGTGACAGGGTGTTTCCCCCACTCTCTGAGGGGAGTGCTTCCCCCATGAAAGGCAGGTGTGTAGGTGCTGAAATCAGTAGGGGAGCTGGCTCTGCCTCCCAGAAGGAGAGAACCCCATCACTCTCCAGCCACATATCTGCAGGCCCGTGTCATGGAAACACGCAGATCTGTGTCCCTAGGGGCCCAGAGGCTGGCTCTGCCTCTCACCTGGACATCCAAGGGGGCTGGCTGTTGACCACTGAGGGGGCTGCACGGGAAAACATGGAATGGAGGGCCTGAAAGAAGCTGTGTGGCCTCCTTGCATCCCTTTAGCTTTCAGGGGGCCTGAGGCTCCTTCACAGAGAGAGGTGGGTGGGGCAGGAGCTGGAGGGGAGAGGGCCCTGGAGAAGGGCCATCAGCAGAGCTGTGCCGCCCGGGGTGACATCACTATAGGAGCAACCGCTACAGCAAAGGCATCATCTCAGCCTGTCCTCAGAAGGCACCAGTCATTTAGAGATCTCTGCTTTCCTAATGCCCACCCGGCCCACTCCGATCCCCTCACCCCCACCGTGGAGAGGTCACCGACGTGGGGAGCAGCGGCTCAGGCAGATCACACTGCCCTCTGGAGGCTGCCGTGGGAGGTGCTCAAGCGGCACGTGGTCCTCGACCTCACAAAGCCTCCGGGGAGGAGAAGATAAGAGTCAAAACACACAACAATCTGATGTTTTAGAACAAATTAAATCGGGTTTCAATAACCAAAAATGTCCAGAAAGTTCTGGGATCTACTTGAGACTGATTGGCTGATTCACTTAGTCATTCAGCAAACTCCTTTACCGGTCACGTGGTAGTAGGTGCTTTGAGCAATATTTCTCAATGTACTGTGGTGACGGAACCCCCTTTCTGAAGTTTCTCATCTGTTGTAAGGTACAATTAAAATGAGCTAATAAAAAAATTGCTTCATACATTTCAAAATCGTCTTCATTTTTGTCCCTAATTTCCCATGGATGTGTGAGACTTTGCAGGTTGGCACTGGCTCAAGGAACGCAGTCTGAGGACACTGCTTTAGAGAAATGTGGCAGAATGAGGGGGAACAGAAGGAAAAAGCCAAATCACACACATTGCAGTCCAGTCAGTTCTGACTCATGACACCCTATAGGACAGAGGAGAACTGCCCGATTGGGTTTCTTTTTTTTATTATTATTATGATTGAATGAAAATGTACATTCCCATATAAATTCTCATGCTCATCTATATGCAGCTCCCACTGCTCTCCCTGCCTGGTGACAACACACTCTTCCCCTCTGCTCCATATATGTCCTGTCCTCCCAACAGTCTCCTACCCTCTCCTCTCCACCCACTCCCCTTCCTCCAGTAAGAGATAAGCAGGATGACATCTTATAGATGCACAGAACCATAAAATTCACACAAGATACGGTCACTCTGTGTCACAAAGTCCAATTCAGTGCTGTCGGGAAAGTTGACCTTTATTATGATTTACAGACAGGGGCAGCATCAGAGCCAGGAGCCATGCTCCCAGGGGAACTCCGAAACCCTTGGACCATCAATTGTAGTCTTTTTATCAGAGATCTCAGGGTACACCCCTATTCATTCTCTTGTTGCCAGTGAGACTCCACTTTGTGAGCTCCATCATGGCTATCACTGGTGGTGGCCAGGCACCATCTGGCTGTTCTGGTCATGAGTAGATGTAGAGATCCTGTCTTCTGGGTACTCTTTTCCTCATGTCGTTTGTCCTCGGTGATCATCCATTCCTGCTGAGTTGGGACCATTTGCTGTACCCCTAGATGGCAGTTTGGCAGCTTTTAAGACCCCAGACAACGCTCATCAATGTGGGGAGCAGAGAGTCCTCATTAGCAAAGTGCTAGCTGTGCCAATTGGCCTCGATTTCGCCTGACAGCATGGTCCCTGGCCCCTTCTCCAGCTACCTGTCCTTTCAATATTGGGTTAAGATGAGAGGAGTACTCAAATTGTGCTGAAGTCCAGGTATTATTGATCTTCTTTCTAATGTGTGCTGTCAACGATTTCATCCAACCAAATTTCTATTAACTATCTAATCTAAACCCTGCCCCGCCTCCCCTCTTTCCCTCCCCACCCTTGCAGCCATCAAAAAGTCCTTTCTTCTATGCATGAGTCTGTTTTTAAATTCTTATTGTAGGGGTCTCATATAATATTTGTCTTTTGTCACTGACTACTTTCACTCAGCATAATGTCCTCCAGTTGAAACCAGGTTAAGGGATGTTTCCTGCAATCATCGTTGCTCTTTATCATTGCATAGTGTTCCATTGATTATATATACCTTAGCTTACCTGTTCATTCCTCTGTTGTTGGGCATCTGGGTTGACTCCATCTTTTTGCTATTGTGGGCTGTGCTGTGATGATCATTTGTGTGCATGTATCAGTTGGTGTGAATGGCCTTGATTCTGTAAGATATATTCCAAGCAGTGGAATCACTGGGTCAAACGGCATATCTATATCCATTTTTTTAAGGGAGTGCCAGATTGCTTTCCAAAGAGGTTGCACCATTTTGCAATCCCGCTAACAGTGTAGGAGAGTTCCAGTCTCCCCACAGCCTCTCCAGCATTTGTTGTTTTACGTTTTTTGGATCATGGCCAACTTTGCTGGGGTGAAATGGTATCTCATTGTCGTTTTGATTTGAAATTCTTTAATACCTAATGATCATGAGCATGTCTGCACGTGTTTTTTGGCTGCCTGGATTTCCTCTTTAGAGAAGTGTCTGTCCATCTTCTTTGCCCATCGCTTAAGATCTTTTTCTTATTGATATTTTGTAGTACCTTATAGATTACAGAGATCAAACGTTGGTCTGACATAGGGTTGCCAAATATTTTTTTCCCAATCTGTAGGTGGCCTTTTAATTCTATTAATAAAGTCTTTGGATGAGCAAAAATGATTGATTCTTAGTTGTTCCCATTTATCTATTTTCTTTTCTGATGACTGTGGTTTGTTTGACAGATTTTGAAGTCTGTCTGCGTTGTGTGTTAAACCTTCCATTGTTGTTACTACTTTCTCTTGGATAAGATTTATCATTTTAGAGTTGATATTTAGGTCTTTTATCCAGTTTGACTCATGTCGGATCTGACTCGACAGCACTTGGCTTCGCATCCAGTTTGAATTGGTTTTTGTATAGGGTGTTGTTTTAATTTAGTGCAGATGGATATTCAATTTTGTCAGCACAATTTGTTGAAGAGATTGTTTTTACCCCAGTTTAATGTCTTAGGACCTTTGTCAAATATCAACAGTCCATAGGCAGATGATGTCATTTCTGGGGTCTTGATTCTGTTCCACTGATCTATCTGTCTATTTTTGTACCAGTACCAGGCTGTTTTGACTACTGTGGCAGTGTAATATGTTCTAAGGTTGGGTAATGAGAGACCTCCCAGCTTGTTCTTCTTCTTTAGTAATGCTTTACTTATCCGGGGCTTCTTCTTTTTCCAGATAAAGTTGGTAACTTGTTCTTCCATCTCATTAAAAAATGTCACTGGAACTTGTATTGAGTTTACATTATATAAGTAGATTGCTTTGGTTAAAATAGACATTTTCACAATGTTAAGTCTTCCTATCCATGAGAAGGGTGGGTTTCTCCATTTATGTAAGTCTGTCTTAGTTTCTTGTAGTAAGGGTTTGTAGTTCTCTTTGTAAAGGTCTATTATTTCTCTGGTTAAATTTATTCCTAGGTACTTTATCTTGTTAGGGGCTATGGTAAATGGTATTGACTTGGTGATTTCTTCCTTAATAATCTCGTTGTTGGTATAAAGGAATCCTACTGATTTACTTATGTTTATCTTGTATCATGAGACTTTGACCAACTCTTCTATCACTTTGACTAGTTTCCTTATGGTTTCTTTGGGATTCTCTGCATATACAATCATATCATCAGCAAATAGGGAGATTTTTAGTTCTTCTTTGATGATGCAGATGTCTTTTATTTCTTGGTCTTGTCTAATTGTTCTGGCTAGAACTTCTAGTACAATGGTGAATAGGAGGGTTGAGAGGGGGCATCCTTGTCTATTTCCTGTTCTCAAGGGAAGCTGCTTCAGTCTCTCTCCATTCAGGATGACGTAGGCATTTGGCTTTGTACAAATGGCCCTTATTGCATTGAGGAATTGGCCATTCATTAGTATTTTGCTGAGAGTTTTTAGCATGAATGGGTGTTGGATTTTATCAAACTCCTTTTTTGCAACAATAGACAAGATCAGGTGATTCTTATCTTTTGTGTTATTTATGTGGTTGATCACATTAACTGTTTTTCTAATGTTGAACCAGCCTTGCATCCTTGGTATGAATCCAACTTGGTCATGATGGATTATTTTTTTGATATGTTGTTGTATTCTACTGGCAAGAATTTTGTTGAAGATTTTTGCATCTAGATTCATGAGTGAAATTGGTCTGTAGTTCTCCTTTTTGGTTGGGTCCTTCCCTGGCTTTGGTATCAGGGTTATGCTGGCTTCAGAGAATGAATTTGGGAGTATTCCATCCCTTTCTATAAAGTTAGCAGTTTTGGTCCTCCAAGCCAAGAAATTCTTTCAGTATTTCTTGTAGCTTTCATTTGGTTTTTACAAAGTCTCTGAGTTTCTGTTTATCTGTGAATGTGTTCATTTCATTTTCATATTTGAAAGATAGTTTTGTAGGATATATAATTCTTAGCTGGAAGTTCTTCTCCTTCAAGGCTTTGAATATGTCCTGCCACTGTCTCCATGGCAGCATAGTTTCTGCTGAGAAATCCGATGAAAACCTACAGGGTTTCCCTCTGAATGTCAGCATTGCTTTGAGTCTTGCTGCCTTTAAGAGTTTCTGCTTATGTTTCATTTTGTTAAGCTTGATTAGAGCATGTCTTGGAGTCTTTCTATCGAGATCTATATTGAGTGGTATTTGATATGTATCTTGGATATCTATATTCTCTTCTATCATAATTTCTGGGAAGTTTTCTGTCAGAAGCAACAATACTGTCTGTGTTCTCAGGTGTCTTGCCCTGTTCAGCAACTCCAATTAATCACAGATTGTTTTTCTTAATAGAGTTCCACATGCTTCTTCATTTTTCTTGTTTCTTTTTTCTGATTTCTCTTCATAGATGCTGGAGTCAGTAGCTATGTCTTCCAAATCAGAAATTTTCTTTTCCATTTGTTCCATTCTGTCTTCTTGGCTTTGAATTGAAGTTTCTATGTCTTTGATTTTGTTCTTGATCTGTTGGATCTCTGAGTACTGATGCTCCATCAGATCGAACAGCTTGCTTAATTTTTCGTTTTGCTCTGCTGCATTTTGTACAAGGTCTAGGAGGGCTCTCTATATAATCCTTTTGTATTAATTCTCTGATAGTTTCAGAAAAGCTTCTTCATCTGGGAAGTTCTGAGGTGGTTTCTTTTGGGGCCTTCTGATGCCATCGGTGATTTCCGGGTTACTGTCTTCTCCAACGTTTGTTGCTTTTGGAGCTTCATGTGGGTCAATAGAGGCTGAGAGAGATGCTGTGAAGATGGACAACAGTTGTTTCTCTAGGCTGTCTTTGGTCTGTGCAAGCCTCAGTGTGGGGTCAAGGCAAGAGAGGAGGTTTTGCACTCAATGGCATGAAGTCCAAATTTAACAGCCCTGTGCTGCATCCAAGGGTGTCCAGGGTGTCCAGAAGGCTCCATTTAGTTATCATTTCAGATCTTGGTTTCCAGAGGGATTTAGGGAGACATGCGTTTAGTCCACCATCTTGACTCCACCCCCCATTGGTTTTCTAAGTTGCACCTGGTGGATTTGAACTGTGAACCTTTTGGTTAGCAGCTGTGCTCTTAACCAATACACCACCAGGGTTTCCCCATCATGACTCTCTCCCACAATTCTGCTCCTTTCCAGCCTTCTCAGATCTGTAAAAGGTGTCAACATTCACTCATTGATCAGAATTCAAACTACTTCTTTTTCCCCACCCTGGGTGTGTAATTCATAAGCAACCCACAGAAATTCTGTCTCCAAAACAGAGCACATCTCACATCAACCCACCTCACTCTCCTCCATGTCAGTAGCCCCTAGTTGGTTGATTATTTCTCTCCGCAATTCACTCTCCAGAAGGCAGCCTAAGTGACTTCTGTGAAGTGTTGGTCATCTCATGACACTCTCCCTTCAATGCTTTACTACTGCAGCTTCTGAGCATTACAAGATCTGCCTCTATCCCCCCTCCTTCTACCCTCCAAACTCCTGCCATGCCGGCCTTCAGATACTTCTAGAACATTCTCCATCAGTTCTCTTCCCTTGGGGCCCCCAGTGACCCTCTGCCTTGACCTTTCTTCTTATGTTCATCATCAAGCTGCCTCTTTCTTGTAATTTAGGCCTCTATTCAATGCTATCTCCTTAAAGAGGTCTGTCCTGACAATCCCAATAAAAATGACCTCTTCCTAATCTATGTCATGGAAACCCTGATGGTGTAGTGGTTAAGTGCTACAGCTGCTAATCAAAAGGTCAGTAGTTCAAATCTGCCAGACACTCCTTGGAAACTCTATAGGGGAAATTCTGCTCTTTATAGAGTCACTGTGAGTTGGAATTAACTCATGGCAATGGGTTTGGTTTTTGGTAATCTATGTCATATTACCTTGTGTGGTGGATTGAATTGTGTCTCCCCCAAATATGTGTTGAATTTCTGGCTGAAGTACTTACGGAAACCCTGGTGATATAGTGTTTAAGAGCTACAGCTGCTAACCTAAAAGTCAGCAGTTTGAATCCACCAGCTTCTGCTTGGAAACCCTATGGAGCAGTTTTACTCTGTCCTATGGGGTCTCTGTAAGGTGGAATCAATTCTAAAGCAATGGGTTTTCTCTGGCGTGCGGATGTGGGGTGGGGTGGGTTGTACCAGTGGATGTGAGCCTGTCTGGAAATAGCATTTTTCTTTTTTAGTGTTAATGAGGTCTTACCAGTATAAGGTAGATCTTAAACCCAATTCAACTTCTGAGTTTTAAAAAGTCTGGAATAGACATAGACACACACAAAGGGAAGAGGAAAACAGATGATGGAGCTGCTACTTGGTCGGTGGCCCAAACACACCAGCTGCTATGCAGGAAAAAGATGTGGCAATCTGCTTCTATGATGATTACAGTATGGATACCTTATGGGGAAGTCCTACTCTGTCCTCTAAAGTCACAACGTGTAGGAATCAACTGAAGGGCATACAACAAAGACAGACACTGAAATAGACACAGAAGGACCTCCCTTTACAGTCATGCCCTGAATTTGAACTTCCAGTCTTTCAAATTGTGAAAAAATAAATTTCTGTTCTTTAAAGTTTCACACTTCTGGTATTTCTGTTATGGCAGCACCAGATAACTACTTTCCCCGTGTTATCTCTTTTGTAGACTTAATACTCTGAAACACTGTTATTTGCCTGTCTCTCCACAGAATGTAAGCTGTATGAGGACAGGTATCTGGTCTCTTTTGTTCTCTGCTGAATCCCTGGTGCCTATAATCAAAACCACCACTGTCAAGTCAATTGTGACTCATAGTGACCCTTTGGGGCAGAGTAAAAGTTCTCCATACAGTTTCCAAGCAGCACCTGGTAGATTTGAACTGCCTACCTTTCAGTTAGCAGCTGTAGCACTTAGCCACTACATCTCCAGGGTAAATTATAGGCACTCAGTAATGTTTTTGAATAGAAGTATGCATGAATATACTGGGAATTCCATGGAGTTCTAGCTGCATAACTTTGGGAAAGTTAATTAACTTCTCTGAGGCTTAGGGATAATAAAACTCATTGCCATCAAGTAAATTCCAATTCATAGTGACACTATAGGACAGAGTAGAACTTCCCTACAGAGTTTACAAGGAGTGCTTGGTGGATTTGAACTGCTGACCTTTTTTGTTTAGCAGACACAGCACTTAACCACTATAGCACCAGGGTTTCCTTAGGTATAATAGTTCCTATAAAGCCACCTTTTTATAAAGATTAAATGAATTAGTGAATGTGTCTGGCACAAGGAACATAATAGGTGCTGAATAAACCATAGCCATAATTATTGTTATTATTATGGGCTCAGGATTAGAGTTCAGCTATAAATTAAAATACAGACATGGTCTCTGCCCTTGGGAAATGGCCAGCCAGATGATGGAGGTAAGACACAGACATTAAACATCAAAGGTCCAGCTTGGCCGCCCACCCTGGCCCAGGTTGGACCCTCAGGAAATGTGGACAGGGAGGCAGGGGAGGGTAGCTCTGCACTGTGGGATTTAAGGTGCCCCTGGGACAGCTGAGTGAGCTGAGTTTCCTGACAGAATCCCAGCTGGAGATGGAGACATGGGAAAGAAGGAGGTGGAAACTGTGGAGTTAGGTCTAGGGGCAAAGAACAGAAGATGAAGGAGGGTCAGCGGGCAAAGAAGGGCTGGATCCAAGGTCCTGAGGAATGGCCAGGTGCAGTACAGGAACCCAGGAGTCTCAAAGGAATATCAGACTTCCAGAGGTTTTATTACTGACCGAGACACCAATCCTCAGCCATTCTCGGGCACACCACGCACTGTCCACATTTCAAGGAGGATGTCCCAGAGACCGGCTGTGAATCCCAGACCCTTGTGGTACCCTCTGGAAAGGAGGGCCTGGCAAGGCAGGCAAAGACATCCAGCCTGCTCCCTTCCCAGCCAAACAGCAAAAGAGAAAAAGCAGAGCTGCTTTAAATCTTGAGCAAGTTATTTAATTTCTTTGAGTCTTAGCATTCTTTTCTTTAGAGTAGAATGATTAAGACCACCACACACAGCTGTGGTGAGGGTTCAGTGACTTACAGCTCTCTATGCTGTAGAATAGCAACAGGTATGCAGAGAGCCCTCTACAAATGACTGTTGTGGGTTACACTATCTGAAAACCTCCAGGACTGGGGATAGAGGCCAAGAATACAGAAAAACTCATTGCTGTCGACTCATGGTGACCCTATAGGGCAGAGCAGAACAGTCCTGTTGGGTTTCCAAGAAGCAGTTAAGGGACAGAAAAGGAGGGTGGGAGGCAACACAGTAAGCTAAGGATTCATTATGAGCTCACCGTGTGCCCAGCACACACCCAAGGAGGCCTGAAGAGGAGACGTGGTCTTGATGCACTTTCTTGTCTTTGGGAAATGCATCCTGGTTGATGCCTCATGTGTGTGTGCACACACACACGCACACGCACGTGCATGCATGCATGTGTGTGCATGCACACACATATTCCACAAAGCAGCCCCTGGGAAAGGTCTCCTGGGAGGAGGTCAAGAAGTGTTAGGAAAGACTTCCTGGGAGAGGAGGGGCTGCGGCTTAACCTCCAGGGCAGGTAAATGTAGGGCACATGGTTGTAGGGTTGGGGGAGAGGGGGGGACAGTGGCATTTGAGGGGATCCTAGACAGTAGAGTGTCTGGACAGAGTTTAGGACCAAAACTAGATGAGGCAGAGAGTGATTGGCACAAACAGAAGAGGGAGGTACTGCAAGTGACTCTGAGGACTCCCAGCTGTTTCCCTTCTATGCCTGGACTTCAAGGTTTGGGGTACCCCCCTAATTTCCCCAGCCACTGTAGCCTGCCACACACCACTTCTAAGCAGAAGCCTGCTTTCCAGTTGCCCTGGCAGAGCTCAGCTGGATGGAGGGCAGGCTGTCCCAGGCCACCTACTGGGTGGTTTGGAGGCACAATGACACAGCCGGAAGAACCAGTGGAGATGACCTATGTCTGCAGTACCCAGCAGCCCTGCCCTCCCAGCCTTCTCCTCCTCCTCGTCTTGGCCCTCCTCACTCATCTCCTCCTTGGCCCCCCTCAGAGCTGTTGGTCCACCCCTGGGGAAGCCTGCTTTCTTGCAAGGGGGACAGGACATCCTGGTGCATCTATCCATGCCCCATGGCCCGACGTTTAGTTGGACTAGATAGTGTTTTGTGACTGTGATGTGAGGAGCTGGAAGAAATCTAAAGAGGAAAGTGGTGCAACTCTGAGTGAATGAAGGACAGTGGCAAATGTCACACTGAGAGGTCTTTCATAGACTCTCGGGCAGCTTCTACAGGAAAGAGGACCAAGCACCTGTTCCATCCTCTCTACTTCTTCATCTTTGTCTCCGCTTCCCTTTATACATCTTGTTTTGATCGTTGTGGAGTGATCTCCCTCATTAGATGAGATGACATTACAAGAGCTGTGGCCAAATGAGGGGTCTCTGAGTTATTCTTTGACAACTCAAGGAACCCCCCAAGCCAAACCCACTGCTGTCGAGTCGATGCCGACTCGACGATGTGTCTATGTCTATGTCTCTATGCCGACACATAGAATGGAGTAGAACTGCTCCACAGAGTTTCCAAGGAGCTCTTGGTAGATTTGAACTGCTGACCTTTTGGTTAACAGACGCAGCACTTAACCACTACACCACCAGGATTTCCAAAGGTCACCTAGAATATGTGAGACTGCTCATCCAAACCCAGGCTCTGGAATTGATTAGTCATAACTCGACGGCACTTGGCTTTTGGCTTAAGTGTGAACAGGAAACCCTGGTGGCATCGTGGTTAAGGGATACAGCTGCTAACCACATGGCTGGCAGTCCAAATCCTCCAGGTGCTCCTTGGAAACTCTGTGGGACAGTTCTGCTCTGTCTACAGGGTCACCATGAATCAGAATAGACTTGAAGGCAATGAGGGGTGGGAACTGTGGATAAGTTACTTACCCTCTCTGTGTCTGCAATATAGAGATACTACTGGTCCCTACCTCATGGAGTCATTAGAAGGGATTAAGTGAACTAACATGAGCAAAGCACATAGAAGAGAGTCTGGCCCATTGTGAGTACTAAGGGAAGTAATTGGTGGTGCAGATGGTAACGCACTCAGCTGCTAACTCAAAGTTTCGTGGTTCAAGTCTACCCAGAGGTGTCTCAGAAGAAAGGCCTGGAGATTACTTCCAAAAACTCAGTCACGGAAAACCCTATGGATCATAGTTCTACTCCGATGTACATGGTGTCACCATGAATTGGAACCAACTTGACAACAGCTGAGGTGTTGGTTAAGTACTATTTTGTCATCATCATCATGAAGCAACTCTGTCACCAGCTGGAGATGCTTCTAGGTATAGAGAGTAGGTGTTCAGGTAACAGGAGTCTTTTCCTTTAGGTTAACCGTAAACTAAGATAAAACAAACAGCACCCAAACCCCATGCCATCAAGTCATTTCCAATTCACAGCAACCCTGTAGGAGAGTAGAAAAGCCCCCACAGAGTTTCCAAGGAATGCCTGGTTGATTTGATGTGCCGACCTTTTGGTTAGCAGCCAAAGCACGTAACTGCTAAGCCACCAAGGTTTCCATACTGCTGTTAAAATGTCAAGCACTTCCTACGACGTGAAGGGGTGTTGAGAGGCCTCCTTTCTGACAATAGAGACTGAGGCACATGTGAACAAAGGAAGGAGGGCGGTAGAGGGTTAGAAAGGATGGAGAATGAGAAACTGAAGTTTCTAAGTCATTTTTGTAAGATCTGATCTCCTTCCAGAATCTTTGCTTCCAGTCAAACAAGCCATCACCAGCCTTTCCTACAGGGTCTTCCCATACACCAGTACCCATCTCATCTTGAATGCTCTCCTTTGCTTCTCTTGGCTTTTCCCATCTGCTACCTGGGCACCTGACACATCTGGAAGGTCCCTTGTTGGTACCTGCCAGTGCTCTCCATTTGCCATGGTGTTTATTTGTTACCACTGCTTGGCTGGCTGGCTAATCACAAGATCAGCAGTTCAAATCCACCAGGTGCTCCTTGAATACCCTGGGGGTCAGTTCTACCCTGGCCCCTAGGGTCGCCATGAGTCGGATTCAACTCGACGGCACTTGGCTTAGCCGTCACCTGTGACTTTGTGTCTTTTCCCCATGCATCTACTGAAACTTCTCCAACAGTGGGAGGCTTCGCATATCAACCCATGACCTCATACCCCAAAGGGTAACTGGGCTGCCAGGGCAGGGGTGCGGTGGCCCAGCCCTCTTACCTGGGTCTCAGAGAGGTTCAGCTGGCGGGCCAGCTCTGTGCGCTCCCGGCCCACCACGTACTGGCAGCGCTGGAACTCCATCTCCAGACGGTACAGCTGCTCGGCAGTGAAGGATGTGCGGGTCCGCTTGGGCCGGTCCAGGTCCAAGCCCTTGGGAAGGACAATTTCCCTAATGGTTCCTTTAGCATCTGCAGGGGCCATAAAGGGAGCCAGGTTAGCTCACTAGCTGAGAAGTCGAGTGTGTTAATAAGAGGTACTGTGATCGCTAAAAGACTGCAATTCATGGTCCAGCAGCCTGCAGATTCCCCTGGGAGCTTGGCCACTAGGCCTGCTGCTGCCCCTGGCCAGAAAACATTGCTGAGGTCAACTCTTTGGACAGGAATGGACTGGATGTGGGACACAATGGGCAAGGAGGACTCAGTCTGGCCGACCTAGGATTCTCCTCCCTCAGCAGGGGAAAGAATGAATGAAAAGAGATGCACCAGGTCCTCAAGTGTTGAAGAAAGGATGGGTTAGAACTGGGTGTGATAAATCAGAGATAACTTACTGGAGGAGCTGTTCAGAGATAGGCCCTAAGCCCTGTGTCTCTGTGTGTGTGTCTGTGTGTATGTGAGCATTCTGCCTCACAGACCCTCCAGAGTTCAAGAAGACATCAGATGCTGAGTGGTGCAGGATATACTGGGGAGCTAGGTTCCTCAGGAGGAGACCCAGGATAACTGTGATCTCATCAGGATGCTTGGGGTGCCTTCTAGAAGGAAGACTTTGGCCACTCCTCATGTTCCCAGTCCCTAACAGCACGGCCTCCCTCCTGAGCTCTGGACCAGGGTCTCCAATACTTTGGAGCTCACTTAGGAGACGTTGATGGCTCCATGACCTCCAGTCACCAGATATTCCCAGTTAAAGAACTCAACAGCAACAACAAAACCACCAGCACAAGTAAGATACAGGGAGTAGGTGGGTAATACACACATTATCAGTTTTAAGTATAGAGGTGGAGATGACATGTGTTTGAACCGCACACACTGATGGTTTGAAATCTAGTCATTAGAAAAGCTCAGGTCAAAGTTAGACTGTGAACTATGCATCATTGTATATTGTTATTGTTTTTGTTTGGTACCATCAAGTTGCTTCCAGCTCACAGAGACCCTGTGCACAACAGAATGAAAACACTGCTTGGTCCTTTTGCCATAGCCACAATCGTTTTTAAGCTTAAGGCCATTGTGGCAGCCACTGTGTCAATCCATCTCATCAAGGGTCTTCCTCTTTTTCACTGACCCTCCACTCTGCCAAGCATGATGTCCTCCTCCAGGGACTGATCCCTCCTGACAATACGTCTAAAGAATGTAAGATCCAGTCTCACCATCTTTGCTTCCAAGGAGCATTCTGGTTGTACTTCTTCCAGAACAGACCTGTTCATTCCATGATATTTTGCAAGGTTGCCCAAACCACTCCCAACAAATGATGTGAATAATGATGGCCATGGATTGAATTATGCGCCCCCCCCCCAATAAATACGTATACCAATTTGGCTGGGAGATGATGTCCAGTATGGTATCATAGCCCACCATTTTTGGTTTGATGAGATTTTCCTATCTGTTGTGAATTCTATCACTGCGATTCAATAGAGTGGATTGGCAGCAGTTAGACTGATGAGGTCTACATGGTTGGATATTGTCTTAAGCCAATCTCTTTTAAGATACAAAAGAGAGAAGCAAGCAGAGAGACACAGAGACTTCATACCACGAGGAAACCTGTGCCAGGGCGGACCCTGCTCTTAGGAGAGTTGACGGGAACTGCAGTCCTTTTGAGAGATCTTAAACTCTCCCGCAGCATTTTTTTTTTTTCTCTACATTCCAGCAAAAAATAAAAACTCAACCTGTTGCTATTGGGTTGATTCCGGCTGAGGGCAAGACTATAGGACAGAGTAGAACCGCCCCATAGGGTTCCCCAGGAGCACCTGACAGATTCAGAGAGCTTTCTGGTTAGCAGCCACAGTGCTTAACTGCTATACTGTAGGGCTTCTACATCCCAGAAAGGTGGGGTAAAACTGTAGCCCACTGTATCCCAGATCTCTTTGCTCAAATTCCACTGTTTCCAACTGTGAGGCCAGACTCAGCTTCCTCAAACATCACATGTAAATCCATCTCCAAAGGCACTGGAGAGAGATGTAGGTTTTACAAAAAGTTTCTCTGGGAGGGAGTGTGGACAGAAGAGAGGGTGGTGGAAAATTCATATCCTTTCCCAGTCAACTCTTAGAGTCCACTGTAGAGCTCCACAGAGCTCATGGGGTACACAGGCTCCATCCCTACGTTTGTGTAGGAGGGCTCAGAGACGCACCCCAGCTGAGGGTGGAGCCAAGGTGGGCTCTCCCCTGCAGTATCAGTGGAGGCAGGAGTTAGACAAGGAAGACCACCTCAGACCTGTCCTTAAATGTCAAAATATGCCATACAAAAGGAAGACCACCTCAGACCTGTCCTTAAATGTCAAAATATGCCATACAAATAAGTCCATGAAAAGATTCAACATTGCGTGTTACTAGAGAAATGTAAACCCAAACTACAAGGAGATACAACAGCTACACACTTATGAGAATGGTCGAAATCAAAAATGCCAACAGTACCAAATTCTGGCAAGGGTACAGAGATCTGGACCTCTAGTACATTGCTGCTGGGAGTGTAAACTGACAGCCACTCTGGAAATTGGCTTGAGAGATTCTTAGCAAGTTAAACTTATTCTTAACAGACAACTCAGAAATCACACCCCTGGGCATTTATCATGGAGAAGTAAAATCTATGTTCACCAAAAAATCTACATACAAATGTTTACAGCAGTTTAATTTATAATAACCAAAATAAAAAACAAACAAACAAAACTTACCGATGAAGACCAAGGGCCACAGCCTCAGGTATGAATTGTACCTTAACATCAGGAAAACAAAAATCCTCACAACTGGACCGGCAAGAAACATTGCATAAATGGAGAAAGGATTAAGGTTGTCAAGGATTTCATTTTATTGGGTCCACAATCAATGCCCATGGAAGCAGCAGTCAAGAAATCAAAAGACATATTGCATTGGGAAAATCTGCTGCAAAGGACTTCTGTAACCTATTCCAAAGGAAAGATGTCACCTTGAAGAATAATCTGCACCTGACCCAAGCCATGGCATTTTCAGTCTCATGATATGCATATGAAAGCTGGACCATGAACAGAAAAGACAAGAAGAACTGATGCCTCTGAATTGTGGTGCCAAAGAAGAATGTTGGATGTACCATGGACCACCAAAAGAACAGACAGATCTGTTGTGGCAGAAGTACAACCAGAGAGCTCCTTGGAAGCAAAGATGGCAAGACTGCATCTTACATACTTTGGACATGTTGTCAGGATGGATCAGTCCCTGGAGAAGGACATCATGCTTGGTAGAGTGGAGGGTCAGTGAAAAGAGGAAAACTCTTGATGAGAAGGATTGAAACAGTGACTGCAACAACGGGCTTAAGCATAAAAATGACTGCGGACATCATAAGACTGGACAGTGTTTCATTCCATTGTTCATAGGGCTGCTATGAGTCAGAACCGACTCAAGGACTCCTAACAACAACAAAAATAAATAAATAAGAGGGGAAGGAGGGGACAAATGAGATGTCCTTCGTTAGGTGAACAGTTAAGCAAACTATAGTACAACTACATCACAGGATATTCATTACTCAGCAATAAGAAGAAATGACCAAATACTGAGAAACAATGGAGTACAGAATACAAAATTATACATCTGTGTATATGTTGGTGTAGTGGTTAAGTGCTATGTCTGCTAACCAAAATGTTGGCAGTTTGAATCCACCAGGCACTCCTTGGAAACTGTACGGAGCATTTCTGCTCTGTGCTACAGGATCACTATGAATCAGAACTGACTCAACGGCAGTAGGTTTGGGTTGATTTGGGCGTATGGTGACAGGCAATGACTTGATGACTCTCCAAAGATCATGTTGAGTGGAAAAACCTAATCGCCAAAGGTTACATATCATATGATTCTGCTTATGTAACGTGATCAAAATGACAACATTACAGAGATGGAGAACAGCTTAGTGGCTGCCAGGAGTTGGGGGAAGAGAGAGGATGTGACCAAAAAAAAAAAAAAAAGTATCACAAAAAGTTCCTTTGGTGACAAAATAGTTCTGTATTTTGATGGTGGTGTGGTTGTACTGATCTACAAATGTGACACAGTGTCACAGAACTGCATGCTAAGAAATGAATGAGCACATGGAAACACAGGTGAAATCTGAGGAAGGTCTGTACTCTAGCTAATTCCATGGGGCCAATGGAAATTTCCTGGTTTGGCCATGTACTAGGGGTATATGAGGTGTCACCTTTGTGGAAAACTGGGTGATAGGTACACAGAACTTCTCTATTTTTACAGCCTCTTGTGAATCTCTAATTATTTTAAAATAAAAACTTAAAAAGAAAAACATGCCATAAATTTAGAGTGATCATTTTGGCACCAAAAAAAAAAAAAAAGGATGTTTATTAGTGTAAAGCATATGACAGTATTTCCCCAAAATATCTCTGCATTCCACTTGGGGTTTGTAAGATGATTTAAAGTGGTACACAAATAAACACTTGTCATTTCAAAAATTACACACCTATTTTAATGGTAACGAGAAAAAAATAAACCCCTGATTTTACACACTTGGGAAGAGGCTACCACAAGTATTTAATTTTAACAACATATTATGTTAAGATATTAAGTACATAGTAGTATAAATGGAATATGAACATAATAATGACAATGGAAATCAAATGACCAAATATTGAGAAACAATGGACTGTAGAGTACACAATTATAGCCAGGTGTATACGGTGATAGATTTTAGGATGAAAGGGCATTTTCAGTGAGGAAATTTGGGGCTAGTCAATAAATGGAGTTAAGTGGGTTAGTGACCGCAAATTGTTGTTTGGGATAAAATTAAATGCCTCTCTCACACCATTAATAACAATAAATTTCAAAAGGATTAGAAACAAATCATAGACCATAAAATGATAAACTCGGTCTATAGCCATCAAGTTAATTCTGACTCATAGTGACCTTATAGGACAGAATAGAAACGCCCCATAGAGTTTCCAGTGAGTGCCTGGTGGATTTGAACTGCTGACCTTTTGGTTATCAACCTTAGCTCTTAACTACTATGACACCAGGGTTTTCTAAAATGATAAAGATATTAAAATAAAATACAGCACAATATTCTTAACATTCATAGGCTTGGTAAGCAAGAAGCACAAGTAGCGACTACGAAGGGAAAATAAAGAATGTACTGGCTATATTAAAGTTAAATACACTATATTAAAGTTAAATATGACACCTCATATACCCCTAGTACATGGTCAAAACCAGGAAATTTCCATTGGCCCCATGGAATTAGCTAGACTACAGACCTTCTTCAGATTTCACCTGTGTTTCCGTGTGCTCATTCATTTCTTTGTATGTGTTGAAAACCACAGCTGTTGAGTCGGGTCCGACTCATAGCAACCCCATAGGTCGGAGTAGAACTGCCCCATAGGAGCACCTGGTGGATTTGAACTGCTAATGTTTTGGTTAGCAGGTGTAGCACTTAACCCACTGCACCACCAGGGTGTCTATATGTTAATATACAGAAGTTAAATGTATGTTTCTTATGACAAAAGCATCAAAACAAAAGAAAAATGTTTGGGGTAAAAGGCCCAGTTTTACACAAAGCAGTGTGGCCCTCGTTCTTGGTTTCTGTGAAAGAACTCTTGGAGTAAGTGGGGTGTCTGTGTCTGGGACTTCTGGGTCATACCTGAACTTTGTGCTAGTGAGCTAGGGCTGGCCAGACTTGAAAAGACTTACCTGGGAGGCCAATATTAACTAGTTTCCAGAGGCATGATTTAGTCTATCATGTAGAACTGTCGGATAAAAACGTGGAACCCTAAGGCTCAGAGAGCTTCCCGGTTGGCAAGTACTCCTGCTTTAGCGTAGCTAGTGCATCTCTCGGGACATGAAAGCTCGGTGTGGGGAGCACCCACTCACTCAGACCTTGCCCAGTGTGTCTCTTTCTTTGTAGTTTTTGGCTGTAATAAATCTGTGTTCATAATTATGGCATACTCTTTGTGAAATTCTGGAAGTTGTTTTAGTGAATTATAAAACCCAAAGGGGTAGTGGGGTCCAGCAGTTCAGAAAATAAGAGTGCTTTGCAGATTTCCAAGCTTGCAGCTGGCATCTTAAAAGGCTAGTGGATCTGTAGCCAGTAGGGTAGAAGGCTGGAATGTCATGTGGACTCTCTAAACTCACAGCTTGTGGCTCCCTATTTGGCAGTCTGAAGACAGTGTCCTTTTATCTTGTGAGAAATGTACTAACTCTGGGTGGCTAGACTCAAAGAAGGATTGCTTGGGCATCTGGTCAGAAGGGCAGTATCCTTCTAACTTGTGAGCCCTGACTCAGCTTCAGAGAGCAAGCACTAAGTGGGTAGCTAGTGACAGTGCAGAAATGGGAAGGTGAGGACCAGACCATTCCCCACATTTTGGAAACTGGATTCATGTTGATTCTTACCACGCAGTCGGCAATGAAGGTGGGATTTGCCCCTTACTCAGCACAGTACCAGAAACAGATTAGAATGCTTGAAAGAGACAGAGATAATAACCAGCATATATAAATGCACTTTTTTACAGAGGATTTTTTAAAGTGAACTAACCTATTAAAAATGGTCAAATAATTTGACTAGGCCACTTACAGAAAAAAGGCATTCAAATGGCCAATAAACACAAAAAGTTAAGTAGAGTTGTACAGAAATCAAGATGGTACAAGTTCAAGAGACAATGGAAAATTTTTCTCCCATAAGATTGGAAAGACATTACTGTTGTTGTTAGGTGCCGTCGAGTCAGTTCCGACTCACAGCGACTCTATGCATAACAGAACGAAACACTGCCTGGTCTTGTGTCGTGTCCACAATCGTTTTCATGCTTAAACCCATTGTTGCGGCTACTGTGTCAGTCCATCTCATCAAGGCTGTTCCTCTTTTTTGATGACCATCCACTCTACCAAGCACTACTAGAAGACATAAACAACAAAGTAGTGATACACAACGGGAGAATCCACATTCTCGTACCTTGGTAGTAGGACCATGAAAGTCATTGAAACCTTTTTTGGCTGTGTTTGTCAAGATTAAAAATGCATGTAGATTTTGCCCTGGCAATTTCATTTTAGGAAAAGTATAGGTCATGTGCTCCAAAATGTGTATTAAAAGGATGTTTGTTGTGGCATTGTCCAAAAGATTAAAAATTTGAAGGCATCTTCCATGGTCCCCACAAAGCAGATGGTTGACCACATTATGATACATTCATACTGTAAAACACTATGTAGCAATTAAAAATAATGTGGAAAAATCTGTATGAACTGAAACTAAGTAAAAAAAAAAGCCGTAGAACAGTATATTTAATACTATTCCATTTATGGCAACTGCAAAAATGGACTCAAACATTCCTACAATAACAAAGCTGGCACAGAACTAGGCAAGGTTTTGTTCTGTTATGCATAAAGTCGCTGTTGTAGGTCGAATTCATCTCCCCCAAAATTTGTGCATCAATTCAGCTGGGCCATGATTCTCAGAGTTGTGTGAATGTCCAATATTGAATGAGATTTTTCTCTGTGTTGTAACTTCTAGCACTATGATTTAATAAGATGGATTAGTGGCAGTTATATTTATTAGGTTTACAAGATTGGATAGTGTCTTAAGACAGTCTCTTTTGAGATACAAAACAGAGAAGTGAGCAGAGAGACACAGAGTCCTCATACCACCAAGTAAGGAGTGTCAGGAGCAGAGTATGTTCTTGGGGCCCCAAGTTTCCTGTCCTGAGATGCTCCCAGACCAAGGAAGATTGTTGACAAGGATCTTCCTCTAGAGCTGACAGAGAAAGCCTTCTCCTGAAGTTGACACCCTAAATTTGGTCTTGTAGCCTTCCAGACTATAACAGAAGAAATTTCTCTTTGTTAAAGCCATCCACACGTGGTATTTCTGTTACATTAGCACTAGATGACTAAGAGAGTTCTCATGAATTGGAGACAACTCACTGCAACTAACAACCTCAACATTTCATTTATGTAAATAAAAACAATATTGTATATTTAATTATTAGACATATATATTACCTAGTATGTGCCAAGTACTGCTCTAGTGTCCAGAGATGCATAAATAAGCAAAAGAAAAACAAGATTCCTTTTCCCACAGACCATGTATTTGGGGAGAGGGACAGATAATAAGCAAATCTTAAAAGCTCATTTGTAGTGATAAATTCTGGGCAGACAGGAAAACAAGATAAAAGGATACTCCTGCCCCCCTCAAAATAATAAAAAATCTACAATTCTAGTGTGCACATGATGTGGGGCGCAGAAGTAAGACAAGGCCATGCATCAAAGTCAAGTTAGTGTGTAAATCACTGATGCCCTTCACCAGGCATTTCCTATACTTTTCTTCCAAGCACCTGATGGGTGGTACTTTTCAGCCTCCTTTGAAACTAGATATGACCATGTGATTTGCTTCAGCTGTGACCAAGGATGTGTGTCACTTACAGGTGAACACTTTGAAAGCCACCAGTGCCCACCCCCTCCTGTGATGGTCCTAAAAGCCAGAGTCAAGATGGACCTCGGGCAGCCTGGGTTTCTGAGTATCAGGATGACCCTCTGCCCACCTGTGATGGGAGAAATGCACTTGTGCTTTGCCAAACCTCTGAGATTTGGGGGTGTTTGTCCCTGAAGCAAAGCCTATCCTCTTCTTACTGACACAGCACCCTTCCTTGAACTGCTTGTTTTCTGGGTGGAACTTGGGAGAAGCACCAGGAGGGAGAGACAGCTTTCCTGCCAGAGCCTCCTGCGAGGTAGGCACCTGTTAGATGACAAGTTAGATGACAAGACTCGAGTCTAAACAGAGTCCTAGGTGTATGAGGTAGGAGGAGCGGAGGAAGCTGAATTCTGCCTAAGGAGCTTTTGTCTTGGGAGAGGTGCTGACTCCCGCTGTGGTAGCAGTTAGCTTGTGCTCTGACCTCCAGGACCAAATATCAGCACCACCACCACCCCTGGTATCTGTCTCAGAAATCCTGGTGGTGTAGTGGCTAAAAGCTAGGGCTGCTAACCAAAAGGTCACCAGTTTAAATCCACCAGGTGCTCTTTGTAAACTCTATGGGGCAGTTCTACTCTGTCCTGTAGCGTAACTGTGAGTCAGAATCGAGTCAAGGGCAATAGAAGTGAGTTTAGAGAGTTGGGAACCAAGAAGCAGCACTGAGAGCAGAGCACATCCTTCAGACTTGAGGTTCCTGTGCCAAGATGCTCTCACTGGATTTGGACTCAGCCTACCAGACTGTGATAAATTCTCTTACTGAATGGATTTATAATTCATAAATGGATTTGTGGCTTACCGGACTGTGTCAATAACATTTCTCTTCATAAAGCCTTCCACTCTTGGTATTTTCTGGAGTATTACTGGAGTAGTATCAGGTGACTAGAACAGTGGTACACTTGTCAAAAGTTTAACTGGCAAAAGTTGTGTAATAAATATATTTGGGGGGGAAGAGTAGCTGTTGAGGCTGCTGTACACAACCAAACACAGTATGAGATTTGCTTCTTTGGTTTGGAGATTTAGGGTCATGGTTCCATGGACATTCCAAGTAACTGGCCTGATATCATGTTTGGTGCTTTTGTTCTACGCCTTAGTTAACTGTGTAGTGCCTGGGGTCTTACAAGTTTACAAGGGGCCATCCATGGCACAATTGGTCTCCATGTGCCTGGAGCAACAAAGAAGGAAGGCAGGCGAAGACCGGCGATGGAATATGGCCTCCTTTGTGGTGAGAGCAGAACTGGATGCCATTACTGAACATTTTGGATAAGGATTCTATGGAAGAATCCTGATCAAAAAGGGGAGGGGGAATACAGAACAGCATTTCAAATTCTATGGAATCCAGATTTTCTGGAACCATAGGGGCTGGATGAACCTTTAAAACCTCTGCCCAGAGTTAATCTTTAAATCTCAAGCCCAAAGTATCCCCTGAAATCTTCCTCAAATCAAACAATGGTTTACCTCAATTACTAAAGAAATCTACCTTAAGTATTATATTCTTTTGAGATCTGTCTATATGGGATCAAAGTAACAACACAAAATCAAAAGATTAGATGGGAACCAGAGGAACTGTGAGTTTACGTTAACTCAGACAAGGAGAGTGAGAATGGCTATACACATCCAAAAATGTATTCAGCATCTCTGGATTGTACATGTAGAAATGGTTGAATTGCTGTACGTTTTGCTGTGTGCATTCTCAACAACGAAATCAATTTTTTAAAATTCCTCAAGAGAAAATTCATTCTCAAGTTTATATGGAAACTTGAAACTAGAAGAACAGATAAGAAAAAGCTTTAAAGAGTAAGAAGGAAATACTTGCATTACCACAAACAAAAATACATTGCGAATCTCTAGCTACTAAATAGTACGATGCTGGCAAAACTCTTGTATACACACAGGCATTTAGTGTGTTACAAACATGACTTTTCAAATCAGTTGGAGGGGGGAGACTGGAATATTAAAGTAATGGTTTTGAGGTAATTCACTCAATATTTGGAATATGAATACAGTAATTTGTCTCAGGGCATGCAAAAAATAAATACAAGTTGTATTTAAAAATTAAATGTAAAAAATACAGGTCTAAAAAGTAAAGAAAAAAATAAAAGGGCTGTTTTTTTAAAAATAAAAATGAAAAACAGATTTGAGTACCTAGAAACAAAATCTTCTGCAGTTAAAAGACAAATGACAGAAGGGACAAACTATTCATCAAATATGTGTAACACAGTCTGATGTGTAGTCCACGCACAGCCTCTGTAGAACAATGAGAAAAAGCCACGCAATCTGGTGGGAAACTGAATAAGTTGCACAGAAGGATTTTTCAGAGAAGAAGAAATAAAAATGATGAATAAATTAAAAAAGAAGAAATCAGGTAAATAAAAATAGGAACAGCAATAAGATGCTGTCTATGCTTGTGCATCTGATACCTTATTTGATCAGACTGTGTCTTAGTTATCTGGTGCTGCTATAACAAATACCACAAGTGGATGGCTTAAATTAACAGAAATTTGTATTGTCACACTTCATGAAGCTGGAAGTCCAAATTCAGAGTACCAGCTCTAGGGGAAGGCTTTCTCTCTCTGTCAGCGCAGAAGGAAGGTCCTTGTCTCTTCAGATTCTGCATCCATGTGTCTTGGCATCTCTCTTACTGTATCTCTGTTCTGCTTGCTTGTTTCATTTCCTTTATGTGTCAAAAGAGATTGACTCAAAATACACCCTACACTAATCCTGTCTCATTGACATAACAAAGATGACCTATTCCAAAATGGGATTATAATTATAGGCAGAGAGGCTAGGATTTACAATACGTATTTGGGGGGAGCATGATTTAATCCATAACAGACTGAAAAATTGTTCTGGCAAAGGTAAGTGGAAATTTTTTTTTTTTTTCAAGCTTTGTTAGTAAGAACTTGTATAAACTGATACAAAATAAATTTCGGGGAGAGGGCAATTTCACAGGTCCTAGCTTAATTTAAAACAGACAGTCTCTTTGTCCTAGGCACTGTACAGAAGTTTCTACCCCAGAGAATTTTTGGAAATACTGTTTTTAGCGTAGTTTGAAAGAGGAAAAGTTAATTGATTATCAATAGGAATATTGTTGAAATAACGGCGTAGCCCTGTCTTGGACATTAATGAGAATGAGGTATTTCCATTTCCTACGTGTACTACTTAGGACAGATGTCCATTATATATTGCTAACCAGAAACAGTAAATATGTATAAATCCTTTTTTTTTTTTTTAAAGAGTAAAACACCCATAAATCATACCGAAGGTCCACTCTTTGGACACGAATGGATTTGACTTGGCAATGCAGAGTGACCATATATTGGATGCACTTTATGGTTCTGTGCATCTATAGGATATCATCCTGCTGACCTCTGGTTGGAGGAAGGAGAGTGATTGGAGAGGAGGGGAAAAGAGGCTGTTGGGAGGATGAGACATGCATGGAGCAGAGAGGAATAGTGTGCTGCCACTGGACAGGGAGAGCAGTGGAAGCTGCATATAGGTGGGCATGTAAATTTATATGGGAATGTACATTTTCACTCAGTCATGTTAAATAAAAAAAAGAGAAAAAAAGAGTAAAACAAACTTTTATGCACACACACACCGGTAAGATTAATCTATCTCCTGATTCCTGTGGGAAATGAAAGCTGGTCACTGCATTTGTTTATTATTTGGTTCATTGCAAAGACTATGTATGACTTCTGTAACAAAATAATTTTAAGAAAATTATATTACAGAGAAATAGGAGAATATTTTTATCTTGGGATGGGGAGGACTTTTGAATCAAGAACTAAAATATAGGAGTTCAAAAAGGAGATGACTGTTAGATGTAATGGTAATTAGAATTTGAGTTTAGAATTTTAAAAATCTGAGAAGCAAAGTGTTGAAAAGGAAAAAGATCTCTGGGTTATTTGCAAGACAAGCCCTTGGGATAAAGGAGTTTCTTTCCCTGTTATGTAAACAGCTTTTAAACCTGCAAGAAAAACAAGGAACAATTCAGTAGAGAAACGAGCTAAACACGTGAGTAACTAAATCACAGAAGAGGAAATAAAAATGAAGAATAAATATGCAAAAACATGCATGACCTTGCCAGCAATTAAAAATGCTGGTATAAATAAGAGTTTTTCACTTTAAACAATTTCTTATTAAAAGATGAACACATTCTGTGTTGGGAAGATGTGAGGAAATAGCTGGGGACATCAATCAGTGTAACCTTTTTGGCTTGCAATCTGAAAATATCTATCACAATTTTCTGCTAATGGAAAAGGTGATGGTTCAAATCCACCCAGCAGCCACCCTGCAGAAAAGACCTGGCAATCCATTCCTGTAAAGGCTATAGCCTGGAAATGCTATGGGGTAGATATGCTCTTTCACAGAGAATCCTTCTGTGAGTTGAAAATCTAACACCTAACAACAATGTCAATTTTAAGTGTGCATACATGAATTTCAAAATACTACTTCCAGAAATTTATTCCATAATTATATTCATATGTATGTGAAATGATGCTTATTATTATAAACATTTTATTATGAGAAATTTGAAACATATACAAAAGTAGAGAGAGATTATAATTTTGCCTCTATATACCTAGCCTCTGAATTCAACAACTATAAACTCAGATGAATCTTATTTTATCTATAGCCTCATAATTTTAAGCAAATCCCAAACATATAATTTCTTCCACAAGCACTTCTGTATCTATAAAACAATAGACTCCTTTAAAAAATAGCCCCAATACTATTATCAAAACCAAAGAATTAGCATAATTCCTTAATATAATAAAATAATCAGTTTTCACATTATTCAGATTATGTCATAAATAAGACTTCAAAAAATGCAAACACATTTGTTCAAATTAGGTTGCCAAAATGATCACTGCAGCACTGTCTAGAATAGTGCCAATTATAACATTTATCAATAGGGAACTGGTTACATAAATTATATCTATATAATGGAATATGATGCAGCTGTTAATAGGTGAGGTATTTCTAGGTAGAAGTATTTCCACAAGTAATCATTAAACTTTAAATTATTAAACATTTAAAAATACATCTTATTTTTGCAACAGATAATTTACACATTTGTGTTGTTTTATTACAAAGCAAAATTTAGGAGGTTACATCCTGGGAGGGAATGTACTGTGTAGGGGAAATGAGAAATTATTACTTTGTATATTCATGTGACATGGCAAAATAGTGTACAATGTTTTTATGATAAAAAAAGATATTTTATGCATTAGAAAACAAACAGACACCATCAACAAAGTGAAAAGACAAATTAAAATCTAAAGAAAAATTTGCAACACATTGAAAGCAACGGATTACTTCTGTAATAGATACAGTTTCTATCAATCAATAAGGAAAAGGACACTTAAAAACTAAACTGATAAAAGGAAATAAATTCATAACTAAAAGCAGCAGCCCAACTGGTCCAAAGAACATGAAAAGACATTCAACTTCAATAACAGGCAAAGAGGTAAAAATTAAAATGCCAGTGACTCCCCTCTCACACCCTAGCAAAATGACAGTATTAGCAAGATGTAAGGTGATGATTGTGATGGCATGACAGTAAGACTGGAGTGTAAATTTTGTTACAATTTTATGGCAAAAAAATTGGCATTATCTTCAAAATTATAAACACAGGTACCCCTTGAACCAATAATTACCCTTTTAGGCATTTTCTGACCTTTGTGGAAATGACCAAGGAACGAGGTCATTTATTGTAGCATTGTATATAACAGCGACAGACAGCAAAGAAGCTGTGTCGTCGACAGAGCAGCAGCTACATACATTCATGTCTGTTTGGTCCTTATAAATGGAAAATACTAGGTGTCTGTAAACAACGGCTAAGTTCTTTACAGCCCAAGACAGACCGTTAAGTAAAACTACCAAGGTGCAAAAAAGATATCAAGATGCCACCATCTGAGGAGGAAAAAAATAGAAGGAAAAAAATCATATCGCTGCACTGACCTGCACATGCATCAACATTTTCTGGAAGCACGTATTTGAAAGCAGCAGCGGAGGCTGCCTCAGAGATGGGCGGGAACTGGCCGGTGGGGTGAAGAATTGAGAGATAATTCACTCCTTAAAAACTTTGTTTTTGATATTTAAATCGTTGGGATTATCTATTATAAAATTCAATGAAAACCAGTTTAAAAATTTAAGTGTATAGAAATCTTTTGAGGCAGTAATTTCATGTTAGAAGTGTATCCAACAGAAATAATGCTCAAAGAGTGAGCCAAGATCTGCGCTTTGGGAGTTCATTTCACAGTACGTACAATAGAGAAAAACAACCGGAACACTCTTCCAGAGATTAGGAGAATTAGGCTTTCCCCTACCAGGGAAACACTCTGAGAGTCCCTGAACAAGTAGGAGCTGAAAAGATGATCGCTGCCGGTTACGTTCTTAAAAACGCCAACTGCGAGACAGTCCATAAGATGCCATTCTACTTAGGGTGATGCGTTTATATGGGAACCTGACCAAATAGCCTGCCGGATCGCGGGATGTTGGATATTTCTCAGGAACTTTCCACAGTTTCTGGTGTTGTTTTTACTCGGAGCACTTAGTTTTGTTTTTTTAGGTACTGTATCATTCAAGGAATTCTGATGGCCCCGTGGTTAAAACAGGGTCTAAAGCACTTGGCTGTTAACCGAGAGGGTGGTGGTTTGAATCCACCAGCTCCAGATGGGCAGAAGGCTCAGTGAAGATTTACAGCCTTGGAAATTTTATGGGGCTGTTCTAGCCAGTCACGTGGGGTCGCTGGGCTTGAGAATCTACAGGAAGGCGCTCGACAGCACCTATCTGTGTACGTTGGGTTGCTCCCCGGGAGGCTGGGTCCTGTGTTGGGATGGGGTGTCTTCCGTCCGTCCCGCCCTGGAGCCTGGACCTGCGATGGGGCGGTGGGACCCATGCAGCCCAGGAGCCCAGGCAACGCCGGGCCCTGTGGGCTCAGGCTGGATCGCAACGCATTGCAAACAGCGGTTTCAATCCCAAATTTCGTCCAGCTCTAGGCCTGGGCTGCAGGCTTGGTGGGGGAGAAGAGCTCAGATAAAACAGCCAATTATTCCTCTCCACCTTTTGGTTGGTTTCGCTGGTGGAACCCCACAGCCAGGTGCTGAAATAAGCCTGGAGAACGACCACGGACTGAAGTTCCTGTTCATTCCACGGCCTCCCACGCCAGCCCCACCTCACCCATCCAGTTACCAGTAAATCGGCAGTGTGTAAAATTCTTCCAAATATGTATTTCAGTGGCTCCCAACATTGCAGATTTCATCAACAAAATTCCAAAAATTCCAAAACTTCATGCTTTAAGTAATAGTTTATTTTCTCTCATCACCGCCATTACATACAAGGAAAGACACTGTAATATCAAAAAATAAAAATCTCAACTCAGAGCAGGCCTCCTCATAACCACACACACAAGCCATATTTGCACTGTATCCGTCTTCTTTCATTCATTCGACAACTACTGCTTCCTAGAAACCCTATGGGGCTGTTCTACTCTGTCCTATATGGTCCCTGCGAGTTGAAATCTATTGGACGTCCACGTACTGGGGGAGAGGTGGGAATTACTGCACGAAGTACACGTCTGGGAGATCCGGTGAATTTCGTGGGCACCGAACGTGAGAGGCCAAGCAGCGCTAGGCATCTGCCTGGGGCACCCCTTCAGTAATCTCTGAGCCAGCATTCCTCCGTTTGCTGCCCGTTCCCTGCCTGATCAACAAGGAGACACTGCATGTCTAAGACAATCTCTCATCTGGGAAGCTGTGTGCAGGCAGCTCCAGCCCAGGGTCCCTTGGGCACACCGTTTTTATGGTTAGGTGCCCTCAAGTTGGTTCATACTCAAAGAGACCCATGCACAACAGAAGGAAACACTGCCCAGACCTACCCATCCTCACAATCTTTGCTGTGTTTGAGCTCATGGTTGCAGGCACTGTGTCAATAATCCATCTTGTTGAGGATCTTCCTCTTTTTTGCCCACCCTCTACTTCACCAAGCATGATGTCCTTTTCCAGAGGGACCACCCTCCTGAGAATACATCCAAAGTAAGTAAGACAAAGTCTCCGCATCCTCATTTAAAGGAGCATTCTGGCTTTACTTCTTTAAGACAAATTTGTTCATTTTTTGAGCCATCCATAAAATAGTTAATATTCTTTGTGAACACCATAATACGAAGGCACCAATGCTTCTTCATTCTTTTTTATTCATTGTCCAGCTTTTGCATACACATGATATGATTGAAAATACTTCTGCTTGGGTCCTCAAAGTGGTATCAGCTTTTTAATACCTTAAAGAGGTCGTTTGCAGTAGATTTGCTCTGAACAATGCACACTTTGATTTCTTGGCTGTTGCATCCGTGGACATTAATTGTGGATCCAAGTAAAATGAAATCTTCAACAACATCCATGTTTTCTCCATCTATCATGACGTTTCTTATGGACCTATTTGTGAGGATTTTTGTTGTCTTTATGTTAGGGTGTAACCCATACTGAAGGCTGGCTATAGCTTTTGATCTTTATCAGCAAATGCTTCAATTCCTCTTCACTTTCAGCAAGCACAGCTGTGTCACCTACATAATGCGGGATGTTAGTGAATCTTCTTCCAATCTTGTTCAACATACAGACTGCCTAAGTATGGTGAAAGGATACACACTTTTCTGATTTCAAACCAGTCAGTATCCCCTTGTTATGTTCAAAAGACTGCTTCTTGGTCTATGTACACGTTCCATAAGAGCAAAATTAAGTGTTCTGGAATTCCCATTCTTCACAATCTTTTCCATAATTTGTTATGATCCACACAGTCAAATGTCTCTGCATAGTCAATAAAACACAGATGAGCATCTTTTCTGTATTCTCTGCTTTCAGCCAAGATTCACCAGACGTCAGTAGTGACATACCTCATTCTACATCCTCTTATGAATCCAGCTTGAATTTCTGGCATTTTCCTATAAACGTACTGCTGCAACTGCTTCTGAATTGTTTTTGGCAAAAATTTCTGCATTCTGTTGGAATACTGTTCTTTGGAATGAGCCTAAATGTTATCTCTTCCAGTCAATTGGCCAGATAATTTCTCTCAAAGTTCTTGCCATAGGCAAGTGAGCACTTCCAGCACTGCACCCATTGGTTGAAACACTTCAGTTGGTGTCTTATCAGTCCCTGGAGTCCTGTTTTTCGTCAGTGCCTCCGGTGCAGCTTGGACTTCTTCCTTTGGTACCATTGGTTCTTGATCATATGCTACCTCCTGAAATAGTTGAAGGCCAACCAACTGTTCTTGGTACAGTGACTGTGCTACTCCTCCCATCTTCTTCTAACACTTCCTGAGTCACTCAGTTTTTTTGCCCATAGAATCCTTCACAGTTGCAACATGAGGCTTGAATTCCTTCTTCAGTTCTTTCAGCTTGAGAAATCCAGAATGTGTTCTTATGTTTTGTATTTCTAACTCCAGGTCTTTGCACGTTGCAATGCTTTACTCCGCTGTTTTGAGCTGTCCCCTTGAAATCTTCTGTTCAACTTTTTCTTCATTTCTTCTGTTTGCTTTAGCTACTGTACATTCAAGAACAAGTCTCAGAGTCTTTTCTGATATCCTTTTTGGTGTTTTCTTTCTTTCCTGTCTTTATAATGACCTTGAATTTTCTTCTTGTATAATGTCCTTGATATACCACAACTTATCTGGTCTTCAGTCATCAGATGACAGACTCTATTTTTGAGATGGTCTCTAAATTCAGATGGGATATATGCAAGGCTGTGCTTTGGCTCTCATGGACTGCTTTGAATTTTCTTCACCTTAAACCTGAACTTGCATGTGACCAACTGATGGTGTGTTCCACAGTAATCCCCTAGCCCTCTTCTCACTGATGATTCAGAGCCTTTCCACTCTGTCTTTCAACAGATGTTGCAGATTTAATTCCTGTGTATCCAACCTAGCAAAATCCACATGCACAGTCACTGTTTATGTTATTGAAAAAGGGTATCTGACATGAATAAGTCCTTGATCTTGGAAAATTCTATCATCCAGTCTCAGGCATTGTTTCTGTCAACAAGCTACCGAACGTTCATGTTTCCACATTTCACATTGCAATCACCCGTAATTATCAATGCATCTTGATGACATGTTTGATCAATTTCAAACTGCAGAAATTGGTTCCAAAAAAAAATCTTAAACCGCTTCACCTTTGGCATTAGTGGTTGGTGCATAAATCTGAGTAGCAGTCATATTACTCTTCCAGGTGCATGGATATTATTCTACTGTTTGCCATTGTTTCTTCTCATTTTAAATTATGTCACATCAGTAACCGAAGGCTGAAAAAAGTCTATTTTCAGTTTCTTTCAACCTGGAGGGCTTATCACTCATCACTGTATCAGACACTGTTCTGAGCTCTTCGTAACACTTTTACTGGTCAATTGTTTAAAAAAATAGGTCACTAGGTCCTTCTTCCCAGTCTATCCTAGTCTGGTAGCTCTGCTGAAATCTGTCCACCATGGGTGACCCTGCTGGTATCTGAAATACCACTGGCATGGCTTTCAGCATCAGAGTAACATGAAAGCCACCAGAGTAGGGGTAGCTTACAGACGAGTGATGGTGGCACACAGTAGGCACACATCTTTGTGGAATAGAATTACCACTAAGAGAACTGCAAGGCTGTGGTAGATAGGATGCAGAGGCTCTGGGCCATTGTGGCTCCCAGGAGGGCCCTTTGTCCCCGTTAAGGGCAGCTCGGCTTTCCCTGGCCCACCATCCATGGGCATCACAGGCCTGATCCGCACCTGGCGCCACCATCTTCTGCAGCGCCCAGTGCCTGCCACTCAGGCACTCTGAGCGTTGGCTGTGGGAGCTCCCTCAAGGGGAGACCTTCTACTGCCCTCACCATCCCCGCGCGACTCCCCAAGGGATCAATTGTGAGGGAGGGCGTGTGAACCAGGAGCCTAGCGCACCCTGGCCTCAGCGGGTTTCTGGGAAATCTCACCCCACATTAGTGTCCCTTCTCAGAGTTTTTCAAAATAGAGACGGAACCCACCGAGTGCGCAGCCATACAACCGGTTACGGTCCTCTGGGAAGCTGGGTAGATCGCTGTTTTGTATTAAACATATTAGAGAGAAACGGTGAAATATGCATGCTCTTTTTCCTAGTTAAAATAGAAATCAAAGGACTTTAGAGATTCAAGAGCGAGCTTTGGGCTATGGTCGCAGCTCTGGGGCAGGGCGCTAATCGAGGAAACGGAGGCAATGACTGGGCCCACACCAAGTGTAGCCCGGCCCTCTCTCCCTATAGGTGACTAGCAATATCAAGACCTGAGGAATCAGGTGCCTGCGTAGATCCAACCTTCATCATTCGTCCGCCACACCTGGGGACTCACTCGCTGTCCCAGCCTCCAAGACCTCGGTCTCCCTGATGGCAGGGTCCTCTCCTGGGGGTCACTCCCTGGGAGTGTGCGGGGGCACAAGCTGCAGGGGGCTGGTCACCGGCTCCCGCGGGCTGAATGCAGACCTCACGGAGAGCAGCAATGGAGTGAAAACTGCGGACTATGGGCATCGTTCCTTGAAAAGGAAAACAGTGTACACAAGACACACCAACAAGACGACACTGGCACACATTTGGTTGCTAGTCGATTTACGGGTGTGGGGGGTACAGGAGGAAAGAGGCATAGAATGAGATAAATAAAACTAGAAAGGCCTCGCTAGGCAGAGATCGGCGAAGAGAATGTGTGTCCTCCTGTCGGTAACAAGCAAGGCAAAAGGAAAAACAACAAACAGGGGGGGGGAAGATATCTAGCACCCCAACAAATACCTAATACCCTTCCCCCCCATACCCATACAAGAATTAAGACTTCCATTAAGAATTTTCGAATAAGATTCCAGCAGTAGCCATTATCAACCTTTCAGCGAGGCCTGGAACGGATGGTTTTGAGCTCCCCGGTCTTACTAACCGGTTCAGACATTGAAGTCACGCGACTCGGCCAGCCCCCTGGCGATCCAGCTCTAGTTCCGATACAGCCCTCTCGGTAGCTTCGTTTGCCCAAAGGCCGGGCTGTGCAGGCGTGCGTCGGGGTTGCAGGGACCGGGGAGCGAGGCCTGCGAGGCCCAGGCAGAATCCCCCCAGGTTCGGCGGCTGCTGGGGAAGCCAAGCAGAGCGCAGAGCCGGCGCTGGGTGGCTGGCGGCATTGCGCCAGGACTTTGGCTGCTCGGAGGAGGGAGAGAGCTGTCTCCACAGGCACCATCAGTCCTTTGCTTGGCAGGGCCAGACATCTGCCTGAGCTCGAGGGCCCGCCGAGTGCCGGCCACCGTGCTGGTGTGCGCGTTTCCGGAGCACGGGTCCAGGGCCGCCCGAGGAGGGCCAAGGGGCTGGAGTACCAGTAGCTCCCATACACAACGCGCGAGTTGTCCAGCCGCAGCCGGATGTGTCCGCGAGTGCCTCCACGTCCCTAGCCACCGGAGCACCTGTCAAGTTCCGAGCGAATGTGTTTCCGCGGAGCCGGAAACAGCCTGTCGCTCGGCCCGGGCCACCCCCCAGACCCGGAGGTGCCGAGCCGGGCAGGGCGTGGTGGGTCTCTGGACATTGGAGCACTCCCGGAACAGCCTCTGGGTCTTGCTCACCCAGGCCCAGGCGGGCCACAGAGGCAAGGGTGGAGGATGCGGCTTGAATGAGATTGTGGGCGCTGCGCGGGAGGCGCCGAGGCCCAGGGACGGCCTCCGGGGAGCCAGTACGAGTGCCATGCGTTGCCCTTGAACACTGCTGGGTCGGGTGACTCGGGCGCATTTCCTGCTTCTATCACAACAGTCCGAATTAATCTGGGGATCACGTGGGCTCGTCTCAGCCGGCGGGTGTGAGCGTGGGTTGTAGGGTTGCAGGGAGTTTGGGGCGAGTTATTCCACCTTTTCTGGCGTCTGGGAATCCTGCTCCACTGAAAAGGCCAGCGTCTGGTTGTGCGCGACGACTGGTGTGCCCTGCTGTTAGATCCAGGTCTGGAAGGCGGCCTACTCCTTTGGGCTGCCCCCTGCCCTAGGCTGGCTGTGCTCCTTCTGAAGATAAAATAAAGGATCCTCCTCGGCGGCCAGTGCACGGGGGTTGTGGGTTGGCATACCAAGTTTATGGCTCCTATGGAGGCCTCGCTTCATACGCGGTGGGATACGAGGGGCTGAGTTTGCCGCGCGTCTGGTGTGCTCACACGCCTGTCATGGCGGTGGTGGCGTGGATGTGCCGCTGTGTGACATGAAGTAGCCTCGATTTCGAAGCGGGAGAGGCAGCAAGATCGGTCTCCTTGGCTCATATTCCGCAGAGGCAAGGGAAAGCTCGAATCTTTGTTGGAGCGAGTCTCTCCAAGAGGCTTGGGGATAGCCTCCGGGTATGGTTTGCAAAGAAGCACTCATCTCCTTCACCAGCAGCCGGTTCTTGACCCCTAGGTAGCACACCTCCCGTCACAGTCCAGCACTGGAGCCAGGGCCCTTAAGAAGACCTCTGGGGAATGAGGCCTACTGCCCCACCAGTCGGAAGTGGTTTGTAGGTCAGTTCAGAGCTCCCCCTACTTCACTCAAGGAATGTTTGTGGAGCTCCAGCTGGGTGCAGTTTACAGACAACACCGCTGGTCTTTGGCACAGCCCTACACGATAAGGCACATGGCTCCCTGTGTGTGTGTGGGGGGGGGGAGGATGGAGATACAGAGAGCAAAGAAACTGGTCCTAAGAACTTTACAGTGAGGATTAAAACCCAAACTGTGCTTTACTCCAATGCCCAGCCTCTCCTGTTCTCCTGGCAAGAGACTGTTCTAAGGGATCTGTTACCCTGGGGTGGGGCCCAGAGAGTGAGTGCCCAGGGGCAAAGAAAGTGAAGGTCCTGAGGGAGCCAACGTCGTTGTTCTGGGGTCCTCACCCCACCAGCATCCTAACAGCTGCGTGGACAAACGTCTCCCTTTTACCTTTTAATGGCTTCCTCCAAGGTACTGGGGTGGGGGTGGAGGGGTATGTGTCCTCCAAGGTAAAGGGCAAAATGGACACAGCACTCAGGGTCTACTGGAGCCATGGTGATATGGGTTTCCCTTCACCAGTCCTATATCTTTAGGTACAAAGCCTCTGTCCTGAGCCCACGGTGGGGCCCTGAGTGACGCAAGTGACCCTGGCTAGGAAGGATTAACAGTAAATGATGTTATGAGCATCTCTGATCTGTAATAACCTGCCCGTCATGAAATGCGGACGGACAGAGGGATTTGTAATGGCCCTATTTGCCTTTGTTTTCCATTAAGTGTGCAAATGCAGCTTGCATGGTTCATACTGAATATTTTCATTACATTGTATAAATGTGATGGCAGTGCTTCATTGCTTACATGTGTTTGAGGAAGTACATGGCCTGTCAATGCACACAGACCCCGTATTACAGGGGTGTGTCCAGCTCTGCCTGGCTGTGGATTGCTCTCAGCTTGGGGGATCCCACCCTACAGGGTGCAGTGTCATTTTTTACTCCCACCCTAGTAAGAATCTACACCTGGGAGCTACTGAATCGGCATCTCTAAGCAAAATGTATTGGTCCTAATCATAGGGTCAGTACAGTGGAGGGGGTGGTAGGTGGGTACAGAACCCACAGTTGAGCAAAGGAAATATCCACGCATGGTTGGTGTGTGAGGTGATGCCTGTCACAGCAGAGACCTGATGTCTTAGCCCTGGGAGAACACGGACTGGGGGGCTGACTCCTCCATCTCTAGAAGCCTGTGAATTTCCTTAATGGAGCTCAGAATTGACTGCTCAGACCTTGTTCACAGAACAAACATTTCTGTAAGAATAATTCTACTTCAGTCTCAAGTGCCTGACAGGTCCCTACACCTGCTGGATTCTCTGCTGGCTGGGGACTGACCAGCCAGGAGAGATTGATCCTGGACTGCCCCAGTGCAGCTGTGGGCACCCCATCTCCGGGTGGCCACACCTGGCACCAGGAGATTTCCCCAAGATCTGTGTCTACAACAGTTGTCAGCCGCCCCCCCCCACCATGTTAGGCTGTCTCCATACTTTCTCTAGCTCTGTGTTCCGTCTTCCAGCCACCCCCACCCAGAGGCTGCAGGGATGGGTTGGAGAAGCAGCACCCAGTGGCGCCCCAGTGGGAGCCTGAACAGCAGAACTTAGATCAGACAAGTGGGGAACCCCGCGCTGGAGATATTCTGAGCCGACTCTGTGCAGGTTTCCCAGGCTTCCGGGCTTCCCCAGGCGGGGTTACCTCCCGAGGCCCGGCGGATCGCTGGACCAGAGCTGGGGAAGGAGAGGGAGAAAGAGGCAGCGGACGGAAGCCGGGCGGGAGAGCCAGGGAGGCAGGCCTGGAGAATCGTTCCCTGCAAATGTCTTCTGGAAATACGGGAAGGTGGGGTAAAGACCCCGGGCTCCGGCTGTGAACTGGGTACCACCTGGGGCAAGACCTGAGAACCCCTTTTCTCTCTCTCTCTCCGGCGGGGGAGGCGCCCGGGTCCAGCGAAAGCGGAGCTCAAGCTCCGCACGGCTGGCATTAGGGCCCTGAAGCCCCGGCCTGGCGCCAGGAGGCAGGGCAGCGCCGGGTGCTCGGACACAGCCCAGACCCCGGGGCTTACGGGAAAGGGGTGCTGGGAAAGTGAATTCCGTGTAGAGGAAAGACTGAGAAGGAAGGCAGAAGGGCGAAGGAAAAACGAAGCCACGAGAAAGGCCAGGCCGGGAGAAGGCCGCGCTCCCGCGAGGAATTGGAGCTGAGCGCCGCGCGCACCACCCTCCGCGGCCCCAGACCCTCCGCGCGGGGAACCGGTGCCGACTCCCGGCGCTGGGACACCAAACCACTGGGCAGGAGGTGAGGAGGAGCCCGGCGGCGGTGCCGAGCCGGGGCCTTTTCCCCCCAGGGATTCCGGACGCTAGTCCCCCAACTCCTGAACCAGCCGAGCGCGCGTGCGGCTCTTCTCCGCACCTGCTTCAAGCGGCACGGAGCGGAAACCTGCCTTCTGCATCCCTCGCCCGGATCTCTGCCTCGGCTGCGGATCTAGGGCGAGGGGCAGCCGGAGAGGCTGAGAACTGAAAGGCGAGGTAACCCAGACCTCTGCTGTCCCATCAGCCGCTTTGTCCCCTCCACTCAGCTAGGCGTCCAGCACACAATAGGCGCTCGAAGGAATGCTTGCCGAAAGAACGAAGAACGAATATAGGCACGTGGAGGGGGAGACTGTAGGAGGGGCAGAGGGCCCAGGAGGGGCAGTGTGGGGTCCCGCGGGACTGGCCGCCGGTTGCGCCTTACCTCGGACCAGGATGCGGCGGCAGTGGTCTGCTTCTCCCGGTCCCGGCTGCCCGTCGCTTTCGGTCCCGCTCTCTCTGGTACTGGCTGGACTGGAGGCGGAGGTCCCGGCGACATCTCTCGGGCCGCGGCCGCCCGCGCCGGCGCGCAAGTCTTCGGCTCCGCCGCGGTTCCCGCCGCGCCCGCCACCGCCGCCAGATTCCGCCCGGCGAGCGGGACCGCGGTCGCGCTCAGCGCCCCCATCGCCCATGCCGGTCTCCAGCGCCGCCTCAGCTGCAGCAGCGCCGGCTCCGGCTGGCTGAGCGTGGGGCTCCCCGCCCCCGCGGTCCCCGCCCGGCTCCTCCTCCTCCGGGCCTGCCCCGCCCCGCGGCTCCTCCCTTCCCTGCTGATTGGGCGCCAGTCGGGGTCTCCAACTCCCGGAGGAGCACCAGGGCGCCGCTCCTGGGCCCGGAGAGGAGTGCCCTGTTTCGCCACTGCTAGTCTAGCCCGGCTTGGAGCCCGGCAGAGGGAGGCTGGGGAGGCCCTAGGGTACCGAGGAACGTCCTGCACCCTGTCCTGAAGTTTATCAACCCCTCCCCAACCCTTCGCAGCCTACTCCCCACTCCACTCCATCCATCCCCTGGGAAGCGCAGCCTCGCCATTTCGGCCGGTTCAGCAGGATCAATAACCAAAGCGCTCGAGGAAGGCGACCCCGGCGAGGCAGAGCACAGAACAGGAGGTTGGCTTTGTTTGGGCACATAGTGGGGTGGGGGACCTGGGGGCGCGGCTCAGGCCTGGGGTTCAGCGTGTCACTCCCCGAGATTCACACTGACGGCCACACTTGACGATCACCGACTGCAGGCCTCTTAGGGTACTCCCGGGAGAACATAGATGAAAACTTGGGTAGATCAGCCCAGAAAGATAAGGCAGGGAGCCTGAAGCTGCTCGCCGGCATCCACGGGCAAAGAAAACAGACAAACTGGGTTGAGAAGCCGAGAGGGTTGAGAGTGAGATCGAAGACTGGTAGGCAGCAAACTTCCCGCTCCACAGCGACTGCGAGGCCTTCACACATGGGTCAGCAACCCAGACGGAAATAACAGGGCAAATATTTCCTACGCTCCCTTCCACGGAGCACACCCACCCACACCCCCTGAGCTCCCTCTTTGACTCTCTGTAGGCTAAGGCGACTCAGATCTCTCTTTGGAAGACCATGGGTGGGCAGAGGGCAGCGCAGTGGATGACTGATCAGGCCGAGAGGCTGGGCACTGGGGGTCCTTCGTCCCAGCGCTGGGCTCTCCAAGGCAACCTGGCCTTAACTGTTTCTGGTTTCTTTCGTCCCGAGTCTAGTTTCTTTCCTAGCCACGCTAGGAAGAGATTTCCCTTCCTTTGCCTTAGAGAGGGGCTTAGCTGAAAGGTTAAGAGACACTAGCAAAGAGTGTGCAAATATGTGTGTATGCCCCGAGGGCCCATTCTCCTCTCCTAACCTGCTATAACTGCAGGTTCTTTCCCTCCAAAACTCTAGTGGCCTTGTGGTTAAGAGCTATGGCTGCTAACCCAAAGGTTGGCAACTGAAATCCACCGGGACTATGAGTCCAAGTCAACTCCAGGGTAACGGGTTTGGTTTCTGAGAACTCTGGTGGCCTAGTGGTTAAGTGCTATAGCTGCTAACCAAACAAGTGGCAGTTTGAATTCACCAAGTGCTCCTTGGAAACTCTATGGAGCAGTTCTATTCTGTCCTATAGGGTCGCTATAAGTCAGAATCGACTCCGTGGAAGTGGGTCTTTGTTTTCTTTTTGTCTATGGTGTTAGTAAGACCGAGGGTGTTTTGGTCTGTCTGCGGGTCTTTCTGTCCGTGGATGTGCTGGGTATACGTGGCTGTGTACCGATGCAGGCTTCACAGGTCCTGTGCAAATATGAGTGGGTGTATTATTAGTGTGTTTGTGTGTCAGTGTCAAGTGTGTGTCCAAGTGTGCTTGTTCACAGTTAGGTGCATGTATGCAGCCAGTCTTACATGTGTGTCCCCAGCTAAAGGCAAAAGAGGTCATCAGTTACCTAACAGGTTGACTAATGGTGCCACTGCAAGATTTGAGGCCTGGTAAATGGGAAGAACAAAAGGTAGGATGTTACTAGCCTGGATTAATGAAAAGGAAGCAATCATGCAAGGAATCCCAGGCCACCAGGTGATCTGGATGGAGGCAGGAGAACCAGGAGCATGGGACAGGGCTGCATGTGGCAACAGCAGCATGGGCAAGCTTCTGGGTCAAGAGTGTGTATTAGCAGGGTGTTGGAGTGTGAAGGGTGTGAAAAACGAGGTCTATAGGTGACAGGAAATCCTGGAGGCATCATGGTTAGGTGCCATGCTGCTGACCAGGTCAGCAATTCCAACCAACCAGGTCAGCAATTCAAATCCACCAGGGGCTCCTTGGAAACCCTATAGGACCATTCTACTCTGGTCTATTGGGTCACTATGAGTTGGAATTGACTTAATGGCAGTTTTTCTTTAAATTGTATCACAGGAGAGTAGGCTTGGGAGTAAATTGTGTCACCCAGTGGAGAGTAGGCTTCGGACCAAGGGCCTGAGCTCAGTGTCTCTCCCCTTCAGGCACCTACAGGGGCAGCAGAATTTCTCAGCAACCCACCCCCACAGAGCAGGGCTACCCAAGCCCCGCAGGGTTCCTGTCTCCTGAGGAGCCGTTGCCACCATCTTCAACCTCCAGTCTTTCTCAACGTTATTTTTGATATTCTAGTGAAAGCGTTTTCTATGGTCAAATTTAAAACATTCTAGAGCAGAAAGCACTCAGCAGTCCCCTCTCCTAGCCCCAAACCCCCCGCCCTCCGTTCAGCTCACCATCGCAGGAACAGGTTTCTGTTTAAACAAAAATAGGGTGGCACTGCTGGACCCACTGAGCTTTGTTTTCACTTTTCATTCTATGAATGACGTCTTTCTGTGCCAGTAATTCAGACTTCCAACTCAGTGTCATCTTTTGGGGTCCGCAGATGGGCTTTCATGCGGTGCTCAGACTCTTGGGGGGTACCAGGAGCGATCTCCCTTCCAGAAGAGGCGAGTGGCCCCCACGAAGACTTCACCTGGAGAACTGGGGCAGCTCCCGCTTCTATGACTGCGGAGGGGATCCCGCAGGGTGCACTGGCGCTCCCAGCGGGTTCCCGGTGTGGATTCCTGAAAATTCCTGGTCTTCACCTATCTCCAGCCTTTCTCACCTTCTCTCTTGAAGTACAGGGTTCCACCTCACTCAGAAACCTTGGGTTTACTCTCTCCTCTCTCTACAGGCCTGAGCGCAGGGATGGAGCGAGGAAATATGGGCTTCTGTGTGCCAAGGTGGCCAGTGTAGTTTAGAGGAGACTGGTTCTCTCATCCAGTCAGACCCCGTCCAGGTCAATCTGGGGGCTTGGGAGGCCGCTTGAACCCTGGACCCTCTAATGCCTGGCTGCCTCCAGCCCCTTGTCTTTAGGGCACGCTGCCAGACAGCGCAGTTCCTCATCCCACATGTCACCCGTTCTCACCTGGGGAGGGACAGTCGCGCTCTTCTGGGCTATATCCTCCCCCCCCCAGATTTGGGGAAGGCTGGGTGTGCCTGTTTCAAGGTATGGCCACTTGGTAGGAGTAGAGGACTCTGCCCTTGCTGAAGTGGGGAGGGGAAGATAGAGCGAATGCAGTCTTGGGAGCTGTGGGAGACCCTCCTCTTTTTACAAAGTAATTGGGAAATCTAGACACCGCCTGCTGACGGTAGAGGAGCTGGCAGAAGGCCTAAACTGCTGTCTTTCTCCCCGTCTCTGGCCTTGCCATGGCTCCAGGGTAGACAAACCCTAGTTTCCGATCTGGTCCTTACTGGCCCCCCAGGACTGCTGCAGACCAGAGGCCCAGCTCTATACCCGGGTTTAATCTCCCTGTGGGTCTCTGCCAGGTCCCTTGTGGAGACAGAAGGTGCTGGACACAGAGGAGCTGCTTTGTCCTGAAGGCGGGGTGACACTCTGCCACAGGAGTTCTCTGGTCCCATGGTGATCTAGCCCCTCCATTCACAGTGGGAAGAGTGAGAAAGGCCTTCAGCAGGCAGGAGCAGCCCCTTTCCCCACCCCCTTCAGAGACTCCTTAAGACTGACTCTCCCTTGGGGTATCTCCAGGGATCAGCCTGAGTTGAGGCAGGAGACAGTCTTCTCTGCCATCTAGCCTTTCTCAGTGCCCACATCTTTCAGTTTCCTGGCTGCCTCTTTCCCTGTGGGTTGATTCTGGTTTTCTTTTTTGCTTTTTTTTTTTTTTTTTAGGAACCCCTTGGTTCCATTTCATTTACCTCATCTTGACATTATTGCCTCTAAGTGCACTGAACCGATTTCCTGAGCCTAGTGTGCCACTGAGGGTTGGGTGCTTGGCCTCCTTGGGATAAATAGCACCCACTACCCGTGTCCAGCAATGCAGCCCAGATTCTCTCTGTGAAGGAGCTGTGTCAGGAAGTGGAAGCCCAACCTGTTGGGGTTGGAGAAGTACAATTTGTCCCGGGTGCCAAGGGGACGCTGGCTTATATTTGAGTGGGTGGGACTCAAAGCCCCGGATTGCCCAGGTGCTGCTCAGTCCATCAGCATCTGAGCCTACCCGTCCTGCACTGCCGGTGCCTGCAGCTCTGGCCGAGACTTCAGCCTATCTCTGTTACAGCAGCACTCGGTGGCTGAGACATCCTTGCCTTTTGCTTGGAGTTGCAGGTCTTCCTGAAGCCTGGAGGCTGTTGCAGAAACTCAGTCCTGCATCCACCCCCTTTGGGCTGCTCAGGCAGACTCACCAGGCTGACTCTTGAGGCCCGGAATCCCCGTCCAGCTCTAAGCTGTTCCTTTTTGTGCCACTTCCCTGTCACGCGACTGCTCAGGGCAGCCAAGCTTGAGGCTGCAGGGGTCACTTTCTGGGACTCACTGTGCCTTCCTGCCCTCCACCTCCTTTTGTCTCTCTTCACTTCCCTGCTCTTTTTTGTCCACACATGCATCTCCCTTGTGCACTACAGGAGGGAGTCCGGGAGCCTTGGAGGCCCAGGTTCTGCAGCTCTGCTCTACCATTGTTTTTTCTCTGGCTAGCTGCCTGCTTCTCTCCTCACTATATTTGGGGCCCCACTCAAATGTCCCTGAGAGATCCTGGGAGGTGGTCACCCTGTCCCCGCAATCCAGTCTCTGGATGTGATTAACCTCAATTGTCACTGCAAGGAGAGCATGGGGTGGACAGGGAGGGTCACTGCTAGGCAGCTTCAGCTCCCTCTCAGACACTGCTCCCGAAAATACAAAGCTGGCCAAAGGAATCGGCCACTTCCTTCTCCAACCTCCCTGCACCTCCAACCTCTTCGTGGCTGGGAGCCAGATCCCTGTCCAACCTCCTGGATGGGAAGGACTGACTTTCTAAAAGCAGATGGGATGTTGTTGGAAGTCTTAGGATGAACATCATTTTTGTAATAATAAAAAAGGATGTTTATTTTTTTAGAAGCATAGCCAAGTTGAACAGAGGGTGGCTCTGGTGGTGAAATTACAGGTGGTTTGTCTGGACGGTGGGAAAAATGCTGGGAGCAGGCTTCTTGAAGCTGGTGCTTAGGCCCCTCTTATGTCACGGGCCTAAGTGACAGAGGCTGTCACCGACTCCCTTCAAGACAGACCGGGCTTGTCTGTGTTGTACTCTGGGGCATCTGCCAAGAACATGATTCTCAGGATCATGCAGGCTGCCTACTGTGAGGCCAGGCAGAGAACAAAGCTGGTCACCTTTGGCAGGGGCAGGAATCCACGTTGGTCAGACTGTGGCTGTCCAGTGCACCCAGAGGTCAGGAGGCCCAGCCTCTGTGCCAGCTAGGACTGCCACCTATCTTGCATTTATCATTGCCAGCCTTGCCTACGGGTGCCTGGATACCTGGAGTACAGCACCTTGTCTAATTCCTATCTGCAGCTCAGTCTCACCAAATTAGGGTTCATTGCTCTGCTCTGTCTTCTCCTTGGTCAGTCCTAGAGCTGACGGAGATGTGTCTAGGTTGCTGAATACTGGACCCTGGCTGGGTGGTCTGGGGGAGGGGGTCAGCTGTAGCCTGGGCTTGGGGAGGGGGCCAGCTGCCGCTGGGGCTATGTGTAAAAAGGGCCACAGGAGTGATGGCAGGTGGGCTGGGGGAAGGATGAGATCCTCCAGAGACCTCCCTAGAGTAGGTATGATGGCATGCTGCCTGCTGAGTGAAGTCTGGAAGGCTTCAGGGAAGAGGCGACCTCTAGGTCTCTACACTTGCCACATGTTAAGTCACCGGAAGTGCTTAGACAAAATTACAGGTATACTTGGCTACATCCAAATGCCTAGGAATCTTGTTCCAGAGGGAGTCTGCATATTTAAAAGGCCTCCAGGCAGATTGCCATGTGCAGTGCATATGGGGGGGAGGGGTGGAGAACCACTGAACTGGGCAAAACATGGGGGAAGCAGGTAGTCCCAGTAAGTGATGGGACTGGCTGCTGCAAAGCCTGTGAGGTGGTCAGCCGGTGGCGATTCGGGGAATGGGAAGTGGTAGCATTTGCCAGGGATTTGGGTGGAGTTTAGGGTGGTGGGCAGGTGCTGCTGGCACTGTGGTCTGGAAGGTTTGGAGAGCCTGGAGACAGAGTCTGTGGGAGTGCAAACAAGCCTGGCCAGGATCTTCTGCTGGTGGGTGGCCTACCTGATCTAAACAACCTTCTCCCTACTCCCCTCAGAGCATGCAGGATGCTCAGAATCAGAGACTGCCCAAGGGCAGGGAGGGCAAGGGTCCAGTTAAGTCTCTCTGCCAATGTGAATGCAACATCCCCAGGTTCTAGAATGTGACCATCAGGATGCCCCAACCTGGTGATCCCACGATCACCCCTTTTCTCTGCTTCTTCCTTTCTCTTCCCCAGGGTGTTCTTGGGAGTTCTGGGGATGCAGTGTTTAAGAGATGACTGTTCAAAAGTTCACTGCTTCAAATCCACCAGCCATGCCTCAGAAACGCTATGAAGCAGTTCCTTGTTCTATGGGGACAGTATGAGTCAGGATCAACTTGACGGCATGTGTTCTTTCGTTTTGTGTAAGGTGCTGTCTGTGAGCTTTTTTTTTTCCAGCTGCCAGCTCTCAGTTGGGTCCATGGGTCCTTCTTTTGTCACCTTTTCTCTTTCTGTTCTCTGACTATCTTCTTTCCTCTTGTCCTCTTGTTCAGTCTGCCCTGCCTGGCCTGGCCAGTGTGAGTAGTGGCTTATTTTGTACCCCACCCTCCTTTCTTCTCTGCTTCCTCCTGTCCTGTTTTCTTTCTCTTCAGCCCTCACCCAGGGGTGGACACTCAGGGAATTAGGATCCCATCAGGCATGGAATTTATGCTAAAGACAGAGGCAAGAGACTTTGTGAGAATCTTCCAGTTTCCTTCTTTAACAAACTAAATTCCTTCACTTCTTCCACGTTCCCCTCTTTATCTAGATCATCCTGCAATTTAGATCTATCCTTCCTTTGTTTTTGAGCAAGGGATAACTTACCCAAGCTGAGTGCCTGAAGCTATGTTAGACTCATAATTTCCTGAAATAGTCATGTCAATCCCTATGGTAGGGACTTGTTGCCCCATTTTGCAGAGGAGAAAACTGAGGGGTGGATTCAAACCCAGGCTCAGGACCTACAAGGTCCTACTAAAACAGGAATCTGTTTTTTTTTTCCTTACTTCATTCTGAGAATACAGATCTCTCCTCAGTCAACTCCAAGTGGAGCCTAGTTGAGACTAAAGGTCTCCAGGAACCCAAGTGAAGGTGGAAGAGGGGAGGAGGAATCTTCCGACTGAGGGGCTCCACACCCTCAAGGGTTAAAAGTGGCCTCAGGACAGCATTGGTGGGCAAAGAGGGTGGCCTCTGTGGAGAGCCAGTGGATTTGGGGGTGTTGCATACTTGCTGAGCGAAGTCTGGACTTGCCAATGTGTCCTGAAACTGTGCACCTGTGTTTGTAGCAGCTTTGTTGGGATGTAATTCACTCACCATACCCTTTACCCATTTAAAGGTATATACTATATACTATAGTATAGACTATATACCTTTTAAAGGTATATACCATTCAGTGGTTCTTAGTATATTCACGGAGTTGTGCAATTACCACCATAGTCAATTTAGAACATTTTATCACCTCAAACAAAAACAACCCCAAAACTGTTGTTTAGCTATCTTTGCCCCCCAACTCCTTCATTAGCCCCCCTTCCCCGCCACCGCCTCTAGCCCTAAGCAACCACCAGTCTGCTTTCTGTCTATAGAGTGGCCTATTCTGGACTTCCTGTACCAATGGAGTTGCACAACAGGTGGTCTTTTGTGAATAGCTTTTTATTTGATGAGGTTCATCTACTTTGTAGCACGCATTAGCGCTGCATTTTCTTTCCCTTTTTTTTTTTTTAATAGTTGAATAGTATTTCAATGTGCGGATACACCACGTTTTGTTTACTCCTCACTATTTGATGGACGTTTGGATTGTTTCCGACTTAACGTGTGGGCGAGTGCGCGCACATCCCCGCTGATGGGCCAGAAGAGGGAGTGTTCCCGGCGGCTAGACGAGCCTAGCGAGGTTCAGGGAGGCGCCACCCGGTGGCTGTGTGCGCGCTGGGCTAATTGATCACGTTCCCGAAGCCTTTTTTCACAGCTGTCCAATAAGGAGTTAGCCAGCCTGCTGGGCTCTTAGGAAGTGTAGGCTCGGGAGGACCGACTCAGAGCCGTGGCTTTCCCCCGAGGTTGGGTTCGAATCCCAGTGCCACCAATAGCGAACTGGGTAACTCTCAGTGTTCGCATCCATACAAAGCAGATAATACTACCAACCTTCTGGTGATGTTATGGGGAGTAATCCCTTTCGAGCACTTTATGCGGTACCCGGTGGGTGCTTGAGGAAAGTAAATTTAAGCTTGTATTCTGTGACATTTAAGGATTAGAGCCGAGAGCGCCTGTGTGTCCAGGCGCACAGTGCCGGAGCTCCAGGTTACCGGCGCCTGCAGGAAACTGGGCAGGATTGTCCGACCTGGGGTGTCCAGCGGGGATTCTGGGCTTTCAGTCCTTGCCTGCTTGTTGGGAGCAAATGGGAGTGCGAGAGAGACGCGACTGCCTGACGAAGCCGTGGGCAGCAGCTCCCCTGATCCTCTCTCCCAGCACCAGCCTTCTGTTTCTCCGAAGTGTAAGAAGCAGAGAGACCGCAGTCAGGGGCAGTCAGGCTCCACGTCAGGGCCCTGGCGCGGTCAGCACCAGCCTTTATTTAATGTATAGTTTTGGCTGGCCCCTCTGTCTCGTCCCGCAGATTGCCCTAGCGGCCAGTTTTCTCCCTTTTTTCTCAGGTGGGCTCCCCCGGCCCAGCGGTCGTTCCCACACACCCCCAAACCGCAAACCAAAAACAAAAGCAAGCAAAAAACCCCACTGCCGTGGAGTGGATTCTGACTCATAGTGACACTACAGGACAGAGTAGAACTGCCCCACCGTTTCCAAGGAGTACCTGGTGGATACCAACTGCCAACCTTTTGATTAGCAGCTGTGGCACTTAACCACTATGCCACCAACCCAACCCAACCCAACCCAAACGAAACCCACTGCCGTTGAGTTGATGCCAGCTCGTAGTGATCCTATAGCACAGAGTAGAATTGCCCCATAGAGTTTCCAAGAAGTGCCTGGTGGATTTGAACTGTTGGTCTGATCTTTCGGTTGGCAGATTAGCAGTCATAGCACTTAACCACTATGCCATCAGGAGCTCCCCCCCAAAAAACCCCCAAAACAAAAAAACTCAGGGGATGCGGAGAGAAGGGAAATACAGTGAAAGGCCAAGAGGACCCAGTCCTTGGGGACGGGAGGCCAGGGAGGATGGCAGAGGGATGTGTCTCATCACCTCAGTTTCCCCAGACAATTCCCCGGTGGCAGGCAGGGTGTCTGTGTGCTCCTGAGACCTGCTGGGTGGCTCTGTAAGGAGCGGCTACCTGGGCTATCTTCAGGACAGGGGATTGGAGGCCAGAAGGTAGAGGAGACTGGCTTTGCCCTTAAATTCTTTGAGAGTTCTGCTTGAAATTGTGGGGTGCCACCCATTGTATATTGTCGTTAGGTGCCTCCAGTCGATTCTGGCTCATAGAGATGCTATATGACAGTGTAGAACAGCGCCCCTGGGGTTTTTCTAGGCTGTGATTATTTGTTGCAGAAAGAGACTGCCAGCTATTCCTTCTCCCTCCCTGTCAAGGAGTCATGGCATAGGTTCTACCACCAACCTTCTGGCTAGCAGCCAAGTGCCTAAGTGTTGCCCTGCTGGAGCTCAGTCACTGGTTAGGTAAATCCGGTGAAATAATTTTTAAAACGTCGTTTTTAGGAATGAAGAGTTTGTGCATTTTTCTTTCCAACTTTGAGCCTCAGAGAGCTTGCCCACATTGACCTACGGTGGTCTGACAATTAAGTCCAGGAACTTAATTGTTCCAAGTACTATACCCCTCATTGCTGAATATCACTATGGTCTCCTTTGAAGTACTGAAAGCTATGCACTGACACCAGCACCTAGTCCACCTTCAAAGCAATTTTGGAACTCTTTTTCTGGAATGGCCATCAGAGCTGTTGCAGTATTACCCTTGATGTCCTGAATGTAATCCAAATGTCTTCCTTTCAATATTTCCTTTATCGTTGGGTAAAGATAAAAGTCACTGGGGGCCACATCAGGTGAGTAGTGAGGGTGTTCCAGTACAGTTATTTGTTTACTGGCTAAAAACTCCCTCACAGACAACTATGCAATTAAGTTTGTGAACTTGCCACTGTGCCACTGTGTGCAATGGCCATTCCAGAAATTGTTCCAAACTTGCTTTGAAGGGTGCACCAGGCACTGGTATTGGTACACAGCTTCCCAGGAGGAGTGCTTTGAAGGTGACAATAGTGATATTCAGAAATGGGTAATGTAGCACTTCTTCTAAGATGAATTTGTGAACTTAACTGGCAGTTCTCACATCTTGTAGACAAGGCTTCCTTTTGTCTCTGAGGCAGCCACTATGGCCACAGCAACACTGCCACTCAGGTTTACCAACTGCCTCCCTCCCACGTCCCAGCGTCACCTTGGCTAGGGGGAGCTGGTGCAGGAGGAGGCATCCCCTCTCCATCACTGGCTCTGCAGATGGGGTGGGGGCTCTGCAGGTGTGGGGGGACTGTCTCTCCCTTACTCAGTGAAGGTCAAGGACTTCTTGCTCTCACTCTCTGGAAAGTGACAGGAACACACAAGCCTCCCTTCTGTGCAGTGTGGCCCAGGTGGTTTGAGGACGAAGTACCCAGGGATGGAGTCTGAGGAGCGGCCAGCCTTGGCCGGATGAACTGAAGGAACTCTCCATCTTCTGACCCTGGGGAAGAACTTCTGAAAGGGAAGGGTGAATGGCTGTGTACCCAGGGGGATAAGGAGCCTCTGCTGGGATAATGGGGACACACTGGCCACTAGCCACGGACCCCACAAAATCACAGCTAAGAAGCCTGTCTCCTTGTTCTAAGATGCTGCCAGGATCTTACATCTACTGGAAATGAATCTCCTGGAGCTGCTGTGTGATCTCCGCAATATCCTTCATCCACCCAGTATCAGTGGAGCTCTAACTACATGGGCATGGTGCTAAGTACTGGGGGACAATTGTGAACCAGACAGATCCTCATCACGGCATTGACGGCTGAGGTGAGACTACAGCTCGCCAACCTGCCCTTGGACAGTGAGACCCGATGTGGGGTCCCTGCAGGACCTCAGGGGCTGATCTCCCTGGAGGTCCACACACATGCCCACGTCATTGGCTGACTAAGTGCAGACTAGTGTTCCTGACTTGAAAACCACTTCTGAAAACAACCCCATTCTAATAAGCTCAGAAACCCTGGTGGCATAGTAGTTAAGCCTTACTGCTCCTACCCAAAGGGTCACAGTTCAAATCCACCGGGTGATCCTTGGAAACTCTATGGGGCAGTTCCATTCTGTCCTATAGGGTCGCTATGAGTAGGAATCTACTTGTTGACAATGGGTTTGTTTTTTTGTTGTTTAAGAAGTGCTTTAGTGCAGCCTCAGGGGCGGGCCACTAAACAAATGAAGAGCAGGGAAGGGGACCACATCACCATGTGTTAGGTTCAGCTGACTTACAAAACAAAAACCCCCGACAATCAAACGGACTCAAGCCTCAGGGTGTGTGTGGCCCGTGTTTGTCTGTACTGTATAATGTGCAGAAACTTCCTTAACTTTTAAAACGACCAGTGCGTTGGGAGGGGGAGAACGAAATGGGGGAGGGAGGGAAGGATGCCCCGGAGGCGGTCGTGGGAGCTGCTGCGGATCATCGGCCAGGGTATCGGTGGCCCCAGCACTGCTCACAGTGCTCAGTCGAAAGGAGAGTCGCAGTGTCTCCCTCTGGGAACCGTGAGGACTGTGGCCAGAGGCTAGCCTAGCTGTCCAGAGTCTGACTGCTCCGGCGGTCGCCTGACCCAGGGAGAGGCCTTTCCGGACAGTCCCTCCCAGGCAAGAGGAAGATGGGCGGCGGTAGACACCGAGTTGGCACTGCCAGCGGCCAGGGAAGCGACATGCATTAAGGTGCGGCCTAGGACCAGAAGTCTGTCGCGCCAACACACCAAGACGAGCGGCGTAGGGGACAGATGGGCTCCCAAAAGATTGTGGTGGAGGTTGGGGGGCGTTCAGTTGGCCACCACCGTTGTAGCGAAGCCCACACTCCTGGCAACCACTGGCGCATGCGACAGCAGCACAGCGCCAACCACTTCTACACGCGTTTGAGGATCCCGGGGCCGGTCAGAGGGCTCGTCGCGGGGGACACTACAAGTTGGGAAGGCCGGGCAGAGAGAAGCGTACCCAATGAGGTGAAGCCAGTTTCGGTCCCAGCCACACGACTGTTGGGACACAGGGAAAATTCAAGGCTTAGGGGTGCTCACAGAAGGATCAGGAAGAGGAGCACCCCCGGAAGCCTTGGTTACTGTAGTGAAAAAGCACAAGTGGTCTCACCGCCAGGACCGCACACACTAGGGCAGCGCCGTGACTCCTGGAACTCGGAGCTGGCTTCAGCCACCCTGCATTCTCCTGCAGCCCGCCTCGGACAACTGCTCTGCATCTCGGGGGCCAACCTCCCGCTTCTACCCCCAAGAGCTCGGAGGAGGGCGCAGCCACCCCGCCAGAGGGCACATCACCGCGGGACGCTACGCGGTCGGAAGACATCTATTCTGGTGCGGGCCGGTCTTTCACCACGGATGGGCAAACACTGCACAGCTTCCAGAGGAGACGGGAGGGAGTCCGTCCTCCAGAGAACGCGACAGAGGGGACAGGGGTGCCTCGGAAGCAGTCTGTCTGCGGGAAAACGCACACATGCTCTTACCACCAAAGCGTTGCGCGCGTGACTCCTGGAACGCAGGTTGGCACCGGTAACCTGGAAGCGCCCACGCTCGGTTCCGACACTGAGGTCCCGCTTGACCTCGGATGAGGCGGCTTCGCCTTCTCCACAGCTGGGGGGCTCGTCTGCCCATCCGTCCGGTCCAGGGACACATCATCAGGAAAGTTCCCCGGCGCAGTGTCCCGGCTCCGGCCAGCGCTCCGCCAGCCCTAGCTAGGGCACCGGGCCAGGGCAGGCTGACAGCCGCAGCACAGTGGCTGGCGGGTGTTTGAGAGGGCCTCCTGTCCCCTCCAAGCAGCGCGACGCGAGAACGGCGCACGCGCACACGCGTTCCCGCGCCTGGCGCAGACCTGCCCCGCGCCAGCCAGAACTGAGAGCGGTGACCACCCCACCGCGGGGCAGGCTGCCTCCTGCCGGGAAGGAGAGGGGTTCTGTGGCTACTTACCACAGGGGAGGAGAGGCTTCGGCATCTGGAACCCCGAGGCACCGTCGTGGATCGCTAGAGAAAGCCTTCTCACCAAGGCGGGTCATCCACCCAGCATTCCCTTTAGTCCACAAGGTGGCCGGGACGCCCTAGGGGTGGACGAGTCTACAATACTGCTAAGCATCGGCTGGAAAAAGGATCAAGAGCGTTGGTCGCCGGGGCCAGAGCCTGCTGCCTGAGGCTGGTCTATTTGACTCAACGGCCTCATTCTTTTTTTTGCCACGTCCTCTCTCACATCTTCGAGCAAGTGACAAAGCACTGGAGCAGTAACCTCGTGCCCCAGAAGGGACGATTGTACCCCTTTCTTTTTCTCGTTGGCGGCAGATTAAGTCGGAGGGTTAGGAGCAGAAGACTGTACAAACCTAAAAAAAAAAAAAAGTCTTCAGAACACGACGCATGGAATTACATCAAAAGTAGCTTATCCGACTAGAATGATCCTTAGAAGCAAGAATGGCAAGACTACGTCTCACAAACTTCAGACATGTTATTAGGAGGCATCATTCCATACAGAGGGACATCATGTTTGGTAGAGGGCCAGTGAAAAAGAGGAAGACCTTCAGTGAACGAGATGGACTAACCCAGGGCTGCAACAACGGGTTCAAGCATAACAACAATTTGTGAGGACGGCACAAGACTCGGCAGTGTTTTGCTCTGTTGTACACAGAGTCTCTGTGAGTCAGAAACTACTGGAAGGCACCCAACAACATCGACTCCCTCCAAGGGGTCCACACTCTACGATGTCCTCTGGGGATGCATCTCTGGGGTCCATCAGAAACTGTGCTGTAGGAAATCCCCAAAGGGGACTTCACGTGGCACCAGGACACTGGACGCAGCCCTCATCCTCCTCTCATCCTCTTCTCGCTGCCTCTTCCCGTCTCTGCAGACACTAGGCAAGCTGCCTCTTTACTGGCCTTCGCAGGCAGAAGGACAACTCTGTAGAGAGAGCCTGCACGCCCTCACGCCGGTGGACCCTCCTCTCACCGACTCCATACCTCTTTCTCTTTTCTTTGAAGTGCACACCCACCCATAAGAGGGCCAGAGGCGTTGCTGGGGAACTAAACTGCCCGGCTGCTCAGCCTGGAGCATCTGAGGATAGACCTGGATCACTCCAGGGACGTCACAAAAGGCAGGTCGATGCATACTGCCTTAGCCTGGGAGGCATTTGGGTGCAGCGGGTGCGACGGTCCTCCTCACCACCGAGAAAGGCTAGAAAAGGTTTACACCAGGACGAGCCAGAGAAGTCCATTCTGTTGGTCAGAGGACCCCGGTGTCGTCGCAGCGGTGTGGTGGGGAGCAGCCTGGCCAAGTTGGGCAGGATTCCACATCCCAGCCTTCCACATTTGCCAACAGGCAGTGATGAGACCAGGGACCCTGAGGCACAGAGATGAGAACACTGTCCTATTAGTCATGAATGCTGTTTCCTCCCCTGGCACCGCTTTGGCCACACCAGGGAGAGCACGTAAAGACAAAACAAAACAACAACAAAAGAACCAACCAAACAAAATCCTACAGGGCAGGGCATAGACCACTTTTATGGACCTTTCTGTCTCACCAGCCTCCCCTGGCTGCAGAAGAAGCATGGACAAAACATCCCTGGCCCAGGAGAGGAAGACTGTCTTGGGACTCTGAGCCTGTATATATCTTGGCTGCCTTGGGTGCCTGTGGGGGTGGCACAGTGGCTCCTTGGCCACCTCAGCCCTGATGCCTTTAAGTACTGGAGACAGGAGAAGGCACCACGATCTTAGACCTGGGAGCACTAGCCCAAGGCCAGAGCTCAAGCAGGAGGGAGGAGCAGTGGAAGGTTGGCAGCCTGGAACACATCCAGGGTTTTACCTTTTTGGTGAGAGTCACCAAAGAAGAAGAAGAATGTGTCAGCACTAATCTGGTGGTACAAAATGATCCCTTTGGGCAAAAGAAACACAGAGTCCTGCTGTGAAAGAGAGCCATTTTCCACTGTGATCTCTTGAAAATGTGGTCCAGTGACCTTCCCATACCACAACCACAGCTCCTAGGACCATCTGGCCAACCCTGGAACTGACTCAGGAAGGTTTTCCCTCATCTATGGCTTGATCCCTGGGACAGATTCCTCTGTATAACTTTCCATTACATTGCCACCCCAAAGTAAACCATAGGTTGTAGGAGCAATGTGTTTTGGAGAAGACTGAGGAGAACATGGAAAACACAAAGTGAGGAGAGGTTCTCCATCATTCAGGCAGCACAGCTGCTGCATCAGAAAAGCGATGAGCACACTTGCAGATAACAGAGAACAAAATGCTCTTACCTGTATAGAGAGCAAAGAATCAAAGTGTATTTAAGAAAATATTAACAGAAAAGACAAAACAAACAAACAAGCAAACAAAAAATCCAAACCCACTGCTACAGAGTTGATTCCAACTCATAGCGACTCTATAGGACAGAGTAGAACTGCCCCATAGAGTTTCCAAGGAACGTCTGGTGGATCTGAACTGCCAACTTTTTGACTAGCAGGTGTAGCTCTTAACCACTAAGCCACCAGGGTTTCCGTTAATAGAATAGCCTCTTGTCAAATCCCCTAAGAGACTCTCTATTTCCACTGATGTGTCATCTTCCCCTTCAATGGTTTCCTCAAACATCTTACATATTTAATGAAGGGCTACAAAGGAAATAGGGCTACAAAGCCCTATTTAAAAAAAACAGGGCTTGAACCTTTCTTTGCTCTGCAAAGCACTCTGGGTTTCAGTGAGTCCTGTATTTTCTGGAGCTGTTCACCTGGTCACTAGTCTCTGTGCTATCCAGGTGATGTGCCAGTATGGATCTGACCAGCACTTCAAGTTGTTCCCCCACTTAGACAGCAACAACAAAAAACCCACAAGACTGACAAGAGGTTGGTTTTGGAGCCAAGTTAAAAAGAGTTCCTGTAAGCATCATTTAAACTGAATCTCTAACTTTGTGTAACCAGTAGAGAAGACTTCATCAAAGAAACTGGCATTCTATAATATTGCATTCAGATTGCAAAACCATGGAACATGACACTTATGGAAGAGCCGCTTGGCCTCTGGGTGCTCTTCAGAAGAAGAGCCATTCTAGAGCCAGGAACAGCCTCAACCTTGATCTTAAGAAAATTTCCACATCTTAAAAGATAGCATGCGTTCATCTAAGTAGCATCAATTGGTTCCAACCCGCTTGGAGCTGAGGAGAATGAAGGACATCAAAGACATAAGGAAGATGTGAGTCCATGAGACGGAAAGGGTCATATAACCCAGAGACTACATCAGCATGAGACCAGAAGAACTAGATGGTGCCCAGCCACAATCAGTGACTTCTGTGGCAGGGAACACAACAAAGTGTCCCTAACACAGTGGGAGAAAAATGGGGTGTAAAACTAAAATTCTACTGAATAGACCATACTTGATGTTTCGGTAGACTGGAGGGTCCCCAGAAGACATGTCCCCTGGACTCTCTGCTAGTCTGAAATTGAAACCATTCCCGAAGTCAACTCTTCAGACAAAGATTGGACTGGACTATAAGAAAAAGTGATACTGGTGAAGATTGTGCTCCTTGGCTTAAGTAGATACATGAAACTAACTGGGCAGCTCCTGTCCAGAGGTGAGATGAGAGGGCTGTGGGGGAACAGGAGCTGGTTGAATGGACACAGGAAATACAGGATGGAAAGGATTGTGCTGTTACAATGTGGGGTGAACAGGTAGAGTTACATAGCAGTGTGTCAGTTTTTGTATGACAAATTGACTTGGATTGTGAACTTTCACTTAAAGCACAATAAGATATTAAAAAGGAAAAAAAAAAAAAAAGAGCATTTTCCAAAGCAGCCAGATGAAAGCATACATCTGTCACCAGATCTGAAATCTGTCTCCTAGCTGAAGCTTTTGAGAAGAACCAATTCCCTGGTGTTGAGACCAGGGAAGAACTGGCCCAACTAACAGGTCTTCTGGAATCTCAAATTCAGAGATAGCTTCAGAACTGAAGAGCTCAGAGCCCAGTACATAAATGCATCAAAGAAACCCCTTGGCCCAACTTAATGGCCTCATGTGACACTTCCACTTGACTAAAGCAACCTGTCCTCTGTCCCAAGCACGTCTTATCTTCCCTTACCCTCACGTTCTTACAGCAGGCAGCAAGCCTTCTACTTGATGTCATTGGATCCAACATACCCTTTGTTCCTTGAGATCCCACCCTGGGCTGTGTCAGCCAGGCACCAGGTGCCCTAATGGTCCAGCCCACCCTGGCTATGCAGACAGCAGAAAACTCTCATGCCCTAGAGATAAGTTTCAATCACATTCCAACAGGACCTATTGTGGGAAAGAGGTTGTCAGATACTCAGCCTTTTTCTGGCTCCAGGACCAAGAAAATTGCCAGCATTGCCACACTGTGTTGATAGGTTGGTACCACCAAAGCCCTTCTCAGCTTGAGAATCCGAGGAAGCAACACAGGATTTGGCTCAGCAAGACATACCTCCCTTCATGCAATAAGGGCTCAGGTAGTCCAGGGTGTGATTGTCAGGTGGGAACCTACCTAAGAGACACTTCAGTGGAGTGGACACCGTGAGACAGTGGACACCGTGAGACAGTGGATACCCCAGGACATGCCTATGGCAGCAGCTCAAGAGCCACCTCGTCTGCTTGAGCAAGACTGTCGAGAAACCACAGATCTTTCAGATGAACTCTCAACCATAGAGCTTTAGGAAAAGGCTCAGCCCTTTCTGAATCTGGATCTACAGGAGAAGAACCCCCCAAACTGAACTCTCCCTCAGTGACAGTGACTCCCAGGCTCTGCTTGACATGCAGCAAGACTCACAGGGCCTCAGATTCAAGGGAAGAGAGGTATCCAAACTCACATCAGTCCCTCTTTCCCTTGAGGAATCCGAGTGATTTACAGGGATGGTGACCATCCCACACGGCATTTGGGATCAAAACAAAGACAAGAAGAAGGACAAGGCTCTGGGGAACTTGAACCTAGGATATAGGCTCTGTGCTGTGGGCAGCACTGACTGTATCTTCTTCACTCCGTTGTCTGTAGCTTCACTATCCCTCTGTGGATAGCAGGCTGTGGACCCAGTCGCTGATCCAAGGTGAACAAAAGCCTTCTCATGGCTATCTGAGCTCCTTCCTGTCGTCATCACCTTCTTGGTAGTCTGGATAAATGGACCAATTGTCACCAAACCCAGTTGAGGCACAAAGGTGTATGACAGACCCATCTTGACTTCGCTCCCTTCTGACAAGACAGGAAGTGAAACTTGAAATTAGGTTGACGTGTCGATGTGTACTGACAGGCATAATAGCAACATCATTCCATCATTTGAACAGAGCGCATCCCAGTGATTATTGACATGTATATGCATATATAGATACACGTATATACTTAGGGATATAGCTCTCCACACAATTGCTTATTTTATTAAAAATAATCATATAGAAACTTCAGGCCTCTTTCTTAGCATCTTTCACCTGGGACTCCTTCTGGCAGGTGAAATTGTAGTCTGTAAAACACGATTTGGATTATTCAGCTCTGTGAGAAGTTATCATTGGTACAATAAATATATATTTGAAAAGTAATCCATTAAAAAATAAAATGTGCATCTGAAAAAAAAATCTGAAAAGCAGAAAGGATTGTGAAACGACACGTAGTTGTCTCTCCAGAACTGCTACCCAGTTTCTAGGAGCCCCAGTCTCTTGCCCTTACCGCAAGAGTCTATGTGGTCGCCCGCTTTACAAACAGCAACGTGGGTTTCAAAGCCCACTGCTCATCCTGCGGCTTCTGCCTTTAGTGGCACCAGGCATTTGCTCCTGGCAGCGTGCCCCTGGCTGCCTGACCCTTTCTGAGTCCTGATAGAGGACTTGCCATATGTCAAAGAGCCGATTTCCCCATAGAGTCGTCAGTTTAGTATGTTGCAGAATATTTGACTTTTGTAGTTTGGCTAGATTTCTTAAAGGAACAAACGAAGGAGCAACCAGAAAAGGCAAGAGACGGAAGGACAGTTTGCCACCCAAGACTGCTGGCTGCGTTCTGGGCGCCTGAGCCTCGGTGAGGGCGACCCGGGGCGGTCCCGGGCTGAACAGCCCATGGCGCCCGCGCTTGGAGCCTGGAGCTCTCGCCGCCCTTCAAAGGCGGGACCGCGCAGAGGGGGCGGCGGGGTCAGCGGGAATTAGCGCGCCGGGACGCGCGAGGAGGGATCGTCGCGGGGCGAGAGTTCGGAACGGGATTAGCGGGTTCAAAAGCAGGTCAGAGAGAGCTAAAGGAGGCGGCGAGGTCCGCGCGAGGTCAAGGTCCGCGGCGGCGGCGGCGGGCGCGCGGCCGGCGGGCGGGGATTCCGAACGCGCGAGGCGGGAACGGAGAGCTCGGCGCCCCTCGCGCGCCCCGCCCCGCGCTGGGGCGCAGCCTGCGCCCTCTGGTGGCCGCGGACCAGAAGCGCGGCGGTCCCCCAGACCCGGCGGCCGCTTCTGGCGGAGTCGCCAGCGGGGTCCCAGAAGGAGCCCGGGACAAGTTTAATCAACAATGAGCAGATTTATCCGAGTTCCTCATGCGTGCGCGCGGTTATGCTACTGCGCAACGAGGTTTCTTTACTCTTCTTTCAGATTTCATCCTGTTCCCTTTTCTTTATTTTAAATAAACATAGTACCACCCCACCCCTCTCCACCCCCGGGAATAGATAGCTCCGCAAACACTACTTCAACAACATGCGTGCAACAGACCTAAGGGCTTTACTTGACAAGTGTGTGTCCCCCTCCCTTTCAGCAGCAGATACCTGCGACCTCTGCTGCGGGATCTGGAATGTGACGTTATTTGTGTAAAAATAGCGACGACTGACCCTCTACATTTCTGTGTGTTCTGTGCAGTTATCAAGGCGAAACAGGAAGGAAGGCTGAAGGGGACCCCAGCTTCCCTGAAAGAAGTGTGTGTAGGGGTGTCTTGGCTATCTAGTAATGCTGTAACAGAAATACCATAAGTGGGTGGCTTTAACAAAGCCACTCCCTCACAGTGTAGGCGACTAGAAGTCCTAATTCAGGGTGCCAGCTCCCAGAGATGGCTTTTTTCTCCTGTCAGATCTGGAGGAAGGTCAATGCAGGGATGAGGGTCCAGAGGATGCACTATTCTCCTGGTGGTGTGAGGTTCTATGTCTCTCTGCTCTCTTCTCTGTTTTGTGTTTCAAAAGAGATTGATTTACAGCACACCCCAGTTTTATACTGCTGCCTCTTTAATGTAACTGCCACCAACCCCACCTCAAGAACATAGTAACCAACTCAGTTCTTTCAAGTGGTTTCTTGCTTTTGGTGACCCTACAGGTCAGAGTAGAATTACCCCATACCAGTTTCCAAGGAATTCCTGGTGGGTTTGAATCGCTAACCTTTTGGTTAGCAGTTGTAGCTTCTAACCACTATGACACCAGGATTTCCCCTTAACATTTTTAGGGTAGGATTTGTAACACAGGAAAATCACGTCAGGTGACAAAACGGTGAACCATTACACAATACTGGAAACTGTGAACTAGCCAAGGTGACACGTATTTCTTTTTTGGGGGGAAGGGAACATAATTCAATCAATAACAGGGGGAATGTCACTCTGTGTGTCCGGATTTGAACATTTTTAGAACATAGTCTCATATTAGGGTTTCCGGGTAGCTCAAACAGTTTGTCCTCAGCTATCTTTCAAAAGGTTGCTTGTCGGAATTGTGTAAAACCCATTGCCATCGAGTCGATTCTAGCTCATAGTAACCCTTAGGACAGAGTAGAACTGCCCCGTAGAGCTTCCAAGGAATGCCTGGCGGATTCAAACTGCCGACCTTTTTGGTTAGCAGCCACAGCACTTAACTACCATGCCATCAGGGTTCAGAGGATTTAAAATCTAGGTGCCTGGTATATCCGAAACGGCTGGCCTGAGGGTTGGACCCAACTTCATTTTGTTAAGTTCTGCTTTTGCCCTGGCAACTATTAACTTTTGTATAAACTTAGTTAAGCAGCTAAATAAATGACATTTTATTGTTATATGGAAAGGAACGCCAGTAGAATACTCCCTGGGAGTTATTGCTAAAACAGTTATTGAAACCCCTTGTGTATAACATGTCTTCAGGAAATGATTTTGCTTTAAGTAGGTTATCTTAACAGTCAGCACTCAAAAAATCTACTGTGTAATCACCTATGTTGTAACTCACTCCCCCTCCAGAGGGCCGACCTGTACATGTCAAAGGACTTCTAGCTGAAGTTAATAGGACCTACACTCAATCACCATGTCACTCTCAAATGTATTGGTTAAGTGCTATGGCTGCTAACCAAAGGCTGGAGGTTCAAATTCAACAGGTGTTCCTTGGAAACTCTATGGGGGCAGTTCTACTCTGTCCTATGGGGTCAGTGGTTTGTTTTTTTTTTTTTTTTTTTTTGGTTTTCCCCTACACCTCTGCTGTATTTAATCACCTTAGCCCACAGAGGCTCTGTAAACCACTCTTCACAAAAGCTCTGCTGGAGATGTCTTGTCTTTTGCTTTACTGATTGCTTAGGAACAAATCAAGATATTGTAAGGCAAGTTCTTACTTTACTGTATAAGCAGCTGTTGTGTGACTGCTGCTCCGCTGGAGCTCTGGTTTTACACTACGCAAGATCCAGCGTGTCCTACTGCTCAAGTGGTCTTTCTTTCAATAAATCTCTTTATCTGCACTTTAAGCAGAATATGGATCATTACTCTCAGACATTCCTTGGTGTAGTCTGAAGGTAGTTTATCTTCTGTGTTCCCAAGGGTGGTATCACTAAAGTTGATATCACCAGGTGCAGTAACTCATGATGTCAACCCCCCAGGGGTCTCCTCCCATATACTGGACCATATAGAATCTTTAGAAATACTTCTTCTACTAATGTTGAACATAACTGTAATTCCTGTATATTACACTTTCTTTAGTACTTTGCTTTCAAAAAAGTTATTAATATGGGTTTGCAAGTACTATATACTATAATATTGTAGCTAAAACATCAGAACATTTCACAAAATAAATCAGCTATAAAAACATCTCCAGCAGCTATAACAATAGCCCTTGCTTGTACCGAGTGCAGACAAACCCATGTGATTCGGAACATCGTTGTAATTGGGTAGTAATGACAGCTCTGACCAGAGTGCATTGGAATGTTCAAAATGTAAATTGATACAGAATTTTAGCCTTTTAGGTATATTGATACATGTAAACTGGGCTTATGAAAAATGTCTTTGTTGTTTTAATTAACTGCAGGAACATTCTTAATGCCAGCCCAAAGCCAAGTGCCGTCGAGTCGGATCATTCTTAATAAAAAATGATAGATTTATTCTGAAACACTGCACAAAAATTTTATAGACAAATCATTTTGCTGTCACCCCCTCTGCCACTCAGTGTGGTTTACATCTCCGTCAGTCCCCTGGTGATGCTACTGATTGTGGGCTATCAAGACTCTAATCAATGTCAACAATAAATACTTGTTTTGTGGACCTCACCAGATGAAATACACAAGAATCCAATTGACTACTTCTGTGGAAAGAGATGATGGAAAAGGTGCATTTCAGCAGTGAGGACAAGACCAGGTGCTGATGGTGGCACTGACCACCAATTGTTCATATATATATTCAAATTGAAACTGAAGAAAATTAGAACAAGTCCACAAGAGCCAAAGTATGACCTTGAGTATAGCCCACCTGAATTTAGAGGTCATCTCAAGAACAGATTTGATATGTTGAACACTAATGACCAAAAACCAGATGAACTGTGGAACGACATCAAAGACATTGTCCATGAAGAAAGCAAGAGGTCATCAAAAAGACAGGAAAGAATGAAAAGGCCAAATCAGATGTCAGAAGAGACGCTGAAACTTGCTCTCAAATGTTGAGCAGCTAAAGCAAAAGGAAGGAATGATGAAGTAAAAGAACTGAACAGAAACTTTCAAAAGGCAGCTCTAGAAAACAAAGCATCCACATGACACGTGCAAAGAGCTGGAAATACAAAACCAAAAAGGAAGAACATGTGCTGCATTTCTCAAGCTGAAAGAACTGAAGAAAAAAATTCAAGCCTTATGTTGCCGTAGTGAAGGATTCTACGGGTAAAATGTTAAATAACTAAGGGAGCATCAAAAGAAGGAGGGAATACACAGTCATCATACCTGAAAGTACTGGTCAATGTTCAGCCATTTGAAGAGGTAGTGTAAGATCAGGAAATCAGGAACTGATGGTACAGAAGGAAGAAGTTGAAGCTGCATTGAAGGTATTGGGGAAAAATAAGGCTCCAGGAGTTGATGAAATATCAATCGAGATATTTCAAGAAATGGATGCAGTACTGGAAGTGCTCACTCATCTATGCCAAGAAATTTGGAGGACGGCTATCTGAGCAAGTGACTGGAAGAGATCCGTATTTATGCCCATTCCAAAGAAAGGTGATGCAATCAAATGTGGAAATTACCAATGTTATTAATATCACATGCAAGTAAAATTTTGCTCAAGATCATTCAAAAGCAACTGCAACAGTATATTGACAGGGAACTGCCAGAAACTCAAGTCAGATTGAGAAGAGGATGTGGAATCAGGGACATCATTGCTGATGTCAGATGGATCTTAGCTGGAAGTAGAAAATACCAGAAAGATGTTTACTAGTGTTTCATTAACTCTGCAAAGGCATTTAACTGTGTGGATCATAACAAATTATAGCTAATATTGTGGAGAATGACAATTCCAGAACATTTAATTGTGCTCCTAAGGAATCTGTACATGGATCAAGAAGAAGTCATGCGAAGAGAACAAGGGGCCACTGCATGGTCTGCAGTCAGGAAAGGTGTGTGTTAGGATAATATCCTTTCACCATACCTTTTCAATCTGCATGCCAAGCAAACAGTCCAGGAATCTGGACTATATGAAGAAGAACGAGCCATCATGATTGGAAGATGACTTATTAACAAGCTGTGCTATGCAGATGATACCGCCTTACTTACTGTAAGAGGATTTGAAACACTGATGAAGATCAAAGACCACAGCCTTTAGTCATCTCGACATCGAGACGACAAAACTTGTCACAACTGGACCAGTAAGCAACACTGTGATAAGTGGAGAATGGATTGAGGTTGTCAATGATTTCATTTTACTTAATTCCACAATCAACGCCCATGGAAGCAGCAGTCAAGAAATCAAAAGATGCATTGCAAATCTGCTGCAAAGGACCTCTTTAAAGTATTGAAAAGTAAAGATGTCAACCTGAAGACTAGTCTGGGCCTGACCCAAGCCATGGTATTTTCAATTGCATCATATGCATGTGAAAGCTGGACAGTGAACAAGGAAGACAGAAGACAAATTTATGCCTTTGAATTGTGGTATTGGAGAAGAATATTGAATGTACCATGGACTGTCAAAAGAACAGACAGATCTGTTCTGGAAGAAGTACAACCAGAGTGCTCCTTGGAAGCAAAAATGGCGAGACTGGACCTATATACTTTGGACATGTTGTCAGGAGGGATCAGTCCCTGGAGCAGGACATCATGCTTGGTAGAGCAGAGGGTCAGCAAAAAAAGAGGAAGATCCTCGATGAGATGGATTTGCCACAGTTGTTGCAACAGTGGGCTTCAGCAGAAAAATGATTCGCTATGAGTTGGAACTGACTCGACAGCATCTAACAATAACAACACTGTTATTTTTCTTTTGAGATACTTGTTATCCTCATGTGTCTAGTTATTTTGGCCCGTGAGCTACACATTTTCCTCAGAATCTCGACAACTTCGCCTGATGGTAAGTTTGGAGGCAGTCTAAGGACCAGACCCTAGTCCATGTCAACCCTGTAAACACAAAAAGAAAGGATGCTTTGAGCCTGATGAACATCAGAACCTCAGGTAATCATACTCAGTTCTATCACCTCATCTGGAAATGTCTCAAGTCAAGACTTCAACTTCAGACCCTGAGGAGCAGCAGTATGGGGCGGAGATGGGCTTCTTGGATTTTGACCCTCCAGCCCTGGGGATACATAGGAGGAGGAGGAGAAGGTAAATGCATGAGGCCAGTCAGTTCCCAATGATTTTCTTCAGTTACTCGCCCCAGCTGGACCTGAGTTCTGCTCTAATAGTACCCCGAGGACAGTGCCCAAACCTTTTGGCTTTTTGGATCATTTTCATGGACGAAGGGAGGACTCAGTCGTTGTCTCAAAGGGCGAAATTAAAAGGAAAAGAACAGTCTGATCATCACTGCTGCATTAAAAGGTGGAAGCAACCCAATTGCCCATCAACAGAAGAATGTGCATGTGTAACAAGTGCTACTGAGTTGATTCTGACTCAAAGTGATCCTATGTACAACAGAACCCTAAGTACAACAGAACCCAACACTGCCCAGGCCTGTACCATTTTCACAGTTGTTAATATGCGTAAGTACATTTTTGCAGCCACTGTGTCCACCTCTTTGAGGGTCTTCCTCTTTTTCTCTGAACTTCTACTTTACCAAGCATGATGTCCTTCTCCAGGGCCTGATTCCTCCTGATAACATGTCCAGAGAAAGTGAGATGAAATCTTGCCATCCTCACTTCTAAGGAGCACTGTGTCTGTACTTCTTCCAAGACAGAGTTGCCATTCTTTTGGCAGTCTATGGTATATTCAATATTCTTCTCCAACACCATGATTCACTCATCAACTATTCTTAAGTCTTGCTTATTCAGTCCAGCTTTTACATGCATATGCAGTGATCAAAAAAAACCTTGGTTTGAGTCAGGCACACCTTAGTCTTCAAAATGATGTATTTGCCTTTTAATACTTGAAAAACATTATTTGCAACAGATTTGCCCAATGCAGTGTGTCTTCTGATTTCTCAGCTGCTGCTTTCATGGGTGTTGACTGTGAATCCAAGCAAAATGAAATCCTTGACAACTCAAATATTTTCTCCGTTTATCATAATTTGCTTATTGATCCAATTGTGAGGGTTTTGTTTTCTTTATTTTGAGATGTAATCCATACTGAAGCCTGTGGTCTTTGATGTTCATCAGTAAGTGCTTTAAGTCCTTTTCATTCTCACCAAGCAAGGTTGTATCATCTGTAGAAAGGTAGGTAATGACTGTTATTCTAGTTCTAACGTCATGTTCTTTTTCATATAGTTTCCCTTCTTGAACTATTTGCTCAGCATATAGACTGAACCTGTATGGTGAAAGGATATAACCCTGGTAAAAAGCTTTCCTGACTTTAAACCACACAGCGTCCCACTGTTTTTTTAAACAACTGCCTCAGTTTGTGTACAGGTTCCTGATGAGCACAATTAAATGTTCTGGAATTCCCATTCTTTGCAGTGTTATCCATCATTTGTTATGATCCACAGTTGAATGCCTTTGCCTAGCCAATAAAGCACAGGTAAACATTTTTCTGGTATTGCCAGCTTACGGCTAGGACCTACCTGTCACCAGCAATGATAACTCTGGTTCCATGTCCTCTTCTAGGTCTAACTTGAATTTCTGGCAGTTTCCTCTTGATGTACAGCTGCAGCCACCTTTGCATGATCTTCAGCGATATTAATTTGACAATTTGCATATTTACTTGGATCACCTTTCTTGGAAACAGGCATAAATATGGATCTCTTCAAATTGTTTGGCCAGGTAGCTGTCTTCCAAATGTCTTGGCATATGTAAATGAGCACTTTTGGCTCTGCATCCTTTTGTTGAAACATCTCAGTTGATACTCCATCAGTTCTTAAGCTTTGTTTTCATCAACACCTTCCAGGGATCTTGAACCTCTGCCTTCAGTACTACTGGTTCTTGATTGCATGCTACCTCCTGAGATAGCTGAAAGTCAGCCAATTCTTTTTTGGTACAGTGATTCTGTGTATTCCTTCCATCTTATTTTGATGCTTCTTAAGTTGTTTAGTCTTTTCTTCATAGAATCCTTTGATATTGCAACTCAGGGCTTGAATTTTTTCTTCAGTTCTTTCAGCTTAAGAAATACCAAATGTGTTCTTCTCTTTTAGCTTTCTAACTGTAGGCCTTTGCACATGTCATTATACTACTTTGTCTTCTCAACTATTCTTTAAAATCTTCTGTTCAGCTCTTTTACTTCATCATTTCTTCTGCTTGCTTTAGTCACCTGGTACTGCTCTAGCAGAAATACCACAAAGTGGATGGCTTTAACAAGAAAAGTTTATTCTTACACAGTTCAGTAGCCCACAAGTATGAATTTAGGATGTCTGCTGCAGGGGAAGGCTTTCCTCCTTGTTGACTCTGGGGGAAAGTCCTTGTGCTGCATCAGTCTTTGGTCAGGGAGCCTCTTGGTACAGGAACTTCAGGTCTGAAGGATGTACTCTTCTCCAGGTATTGCTTTTTTGATGGTGTGAGACTCCCAACTCTCTGCTTGCTTACTTTTCCTTTCACCTCTCATAGGGTAAAAAGATAAAGGGTGGTACAAGCCACACTCTAGGGAAACTCCCTTTACACTGGAGCAGGCAGGTGACCTTAGGAAGGGATTTGCAGTCCCACTGTAATCCTCTTAAACATATAGCATAGGAAAATCACAAAATGGAGCACAGTCATAAACTTTTGGGATTCATGGCCCAGGCAAATGGCTATACACATATTTTGGTGGATGCAGTTCAACCTATGACACTGCTCAATGTTCAAGAGTACCTTGGGCCTTTTCCTTCAGTACCAGCAGTTTCTGATTGAGAGCCAGTTTTAGAATCTCATCTGACATCCATTCTGGTCTTTTCTTTCTTCCTTGTCTTTTTAATGACCTCTTGCTTTCTTCATGTATGATATCCTTGGTGTCATTCTACAACGTGTCTGGCCTTTGGTCACTAGTGTTCAATGAGTCACATTTATTCCTCAGATGGTCTCAATTCAGGTGAGATACACTAAAAGTTATAATTTGGCTGTCAGGAGCATGTTCCAATTTTTTTCAGGTTCAACTTGAATTTGTATATGAGCAATTAATTGATAGTCTCTTCTGCCATGGGCCCTTGGTCTTATTCTGAGTGATGATACTGAGTTTGAGCATTGCTGCTCTCCACAGATGTAATCAACGTGATTTGTGTGAATTCCTGGTGGTGTACTTCTGAAAAGAATTAAACAGAAAAGTAAATATAGTGTAGATGTCAAAAGAGATGAAGACTAGATACATGAAACGACACGAATGATCACTGAAAAATTATGCTGGATGAAATAAGGCAGAAAAATAAAAATACTGTAGGATCGCACTGATATGAACTATCCAGAATAGTCAAATGCGTAAGGGCCAAAGGCCATTAATGGTTACCAGGGGTGAGAGAGGAAAAATGTATTGCTTAGGGGTTACTGAGTGTCCACTAAAGATGATGGAAAACAAAACAAAAGCAACTGGAAATAAGTACCAGTGATGATTGCACAACATGGAGAAAGTAACTAGTGTCACTAGATTCTGTACATGCAAAAATGAAATGGTCAGTGCTTTGTTATATATATTTCACTACACACACACAGAAGAATAGTTTGTCTCCTCTTTGGAGACTGACGTTGCCTTCAGCTTGTAATGACAGGATCAATGGGAAATAGTCCTAGTTATACTGGGAACAACATCCTGTTCAAGACTTAAGTGGGAATTTAAGCTGTTACAGATTTTTTTAAACTCTAGATTTTTTTAAACAAAATATTTTATTGTGTTTTATGTGAAAGTTTGCAATCCAAATCAGTTTGCCATATAAAACCCTGCACACATGCTGTGAAACTCTAACTGCTCTCCCTCTACTATCCCCCTCCCGCCACCCCATGACAGCACACTTCTCCTTTCCATGTTGTGCTTCCCACATCCATTCAGCCAACTCCTGTCCCCCGCCACCCTCTCATCTCGTCTCTGGACAAGAGCTGCTCAGACTGTCTCATGTACATATTTAAGCCAAGAAGCACACTCTTCACTGGCATCACTCTATGTCATACAGTCCAGTCCAATCTTTGTCTGAAGAGCTGGCTTCTCTACTAGATTCAGTTCTGGGCTAACAGAGAGTCTGGGGGCCAAGTCCACAGGGGACCCTCCAGTCTGATGGACAATCAAGTGTGGTCTTTCAATAGTAACTCTATGATGCAGGTGGTTTGTATACTTTATGGTTTAATGTATATGTGAGGCTATCCTACTGATTTATCTTTAGGAGTTAGAGGAGAGGAGGGAACAAGTGTTAGTTGAGTGGATAATGGAAATCAAGAGTGAAAAACAATGTGCTGTGACAGAGTAAGGAGAGCAGAGAGAGTTACAGAGAAGCAGGTACTTGGGGTTTTATGTGGAAAATTGACTTGGATTGTAAACTTTCACTTAATGCAATAAAAAATTAAAAAAATAGTAACTCTAGATTTTTAAATCATGATTTCCTTTTTAAGTCAATAAATAGCTCAAATACATACACACGCGGTTTATGACCTTCAGGTTCCAGGCACCCCTCCCAGTCTGTGACTCCGATGTCTCTGATTTCAGCCTGTTGAAATCCTCCCCTTTTTTCTCACAACCCATGAAGAACACCACTTCCTTCCTTACTGTAAGCCTCCTGCCAACACTACAGCAGAAAGGCCCTCCAGCTTCTCTAAACTCCCGTGCCTTACTAGAGGTCTATTTAAGAGGGCTGATCACTTCCCACCACAAAATTTAGTTGTTTGTGTGTTCCACAACTACCCTGCTCAGTAATTCATTTGACCTTGATGAATGCCGCTTTGTGTTGACATGGGCCCAGTTCTTCAAACACTTCTGGTGCTGATGGCTTCTTCCAGGACTGTGTCAGAAAATTCTCACACACAGGCCTGGAATCTGCCCATCTGCCACTGGTAGACACTACCCCGGTCAGCACTTCATCACATCCCAGACCAATGTTCTGAGGAGCACAGGGATCCCTGTTCAGATAAACCAAAGGGTTAATCACCAAGGGCCATGTCCCTCAACTTTGCAAAGGCAACACAGTTAAGCTGCAGGAGCAAACAGTCTGAAGTGGCCAGAAGTAGGGCTGAGAGCAGCCTTTGACCTTCCCTCAGTCAACAATGTCCTTTCCAAGAGACAGGACAGGGGTTATGGGAAAGGCCAGTCGACTTCCGGAGCATAGAGTAATCCACCCTCTCCTCACATACCTGAAATTCCTGTTGTCATGTTTTATCTGTTTGTTTGAAGGTGATGCTGGTCCTTGTACTCAGACTGGTCATCAGGATAAAGAAGAAATGACTTGCCATGATCTGGATAAGTTTAATTTCTGTCAACCTTCCTAGAAGTAAGACAGGAAACTAAGGAAAGAGACAGGTGTGGCCTGGAGCAGAGCAGACACTGGATGCACAGATCAGATCTGCCCCTATGCTTCTCTTGCCAACATCTTTCTGCCAAGGAAAAGCCCACCAAGTGGCTGCACAAAGATTCTACCTAGACCTGCCCAGAACTGATATAGTGGTTACAAGCTCAGCCTGCTAACCAAAGAGTGGGCAGTCTGAATCTACCAGGTGCTCCGTGGTAAAGCTATGGGACACCTCTACTCTTCCTTACAGGGTCTCTATCAGTCAGAATAGACTTTTTCAGGCAGCATGTTTCCAGGTAGAATGCTCGGGCACAGCTTCTGGCTGACCCCTGTCCCTCCTTGTATCAGGCTTGTACTTTACGCCACAGTTATTCTAGTGTGTGTCACCCTGTGTCATTTGCTCCTGTGTCTCTGTCCACTACAAGACACTTGAATGGCCTCTAGTCAGTAAGAGGAGGTTGGTGATGTTGGCTACTGGTTGGACATTAAGTGCAGGTGCAGCTGGGGGGCTGAGAATGCTATTGTTCACTACAGCAAAGGGCATATTTTCAACCATTCTTGTACCCCCTGGTACAAGGCAGGTGTTTCAGGAACAAGTAAATAATCTCCCCTTGGGCTCCAGTCAGCACTTTGGGTCCCCATCCTAAGGAGCCTTCTGTCCTGCTCCCTTCCCAGTCCTCTCCTGGCGGATCAGGGTTACAGAGAGTGAACCCAGTGGTGGGTAGAGACATGCATTTAGCTCCCAGGCTTTGAGGGGAGATCGGTGGCAGGAGATGTTCCAGGACTGGACACTGAACGTCGGCGCACATTGCCCAGCACACATGGGCAAGGAATCAGCGTTGAGTGGCGCCCATAGTTTGTGATCAGCAGGGGACAGTACAAAGCCACTCCACTAGTCGTGGCCAGGGAGAACCTACATAAAAGTTAAGAGCAACTGGAGGAGACAGAGGGGGTCGAGACAAAGGGTAAAATTATCTGAACGACCGGAACGTGACACTATTGCTCATGCCTCGCCCCAGTCCATCTGCCCTGACGCTGGAGACTCCCCACGTTGGTGCACTACAGCGGGTGAGCCGTGAGGTGCGGGGTGCTAGCAAGGATAATGGGAGTCAGGTTTCGCTCTTCAGAGAACAGAGTTTCAAGTGCACAAAGAATAAAACTAGGAAGAGTCATGTCTCGTTATAGTCAAATTTGAGTACCTGGTGTGAACTTAGAGATTTTAATAAATATAAATGTAAATGGGGTATGTTGTTGTCTGCCGTCCAGTTGGTTAGACTCATAGTGACCCTGTGCACAACAGAAAGAAACACTGCCCGGTCTTGCACCCTGTCCACAATAGTTTTTATGCTTAAGCCACTGTGTCAATCTGTGTTGTCCCGGGTCTTCCTCTTTTTCACTGACCCTCCCCTCTACCAAGCATGATGTCCTTCTCTGGGGACTGATCCCTCCTGACAACATGTCCAAAGTATGTAAGACATAATCTTGCCATCTTTGTTTCCAAGGAGCACTCTGGTTGTACTTCTTTCAGAACAGATCTGTTTGTTGTTTTGGCGGTTCATGGTTCATTCAGTGTTCTTCTCCAGCACCACAATTCAAAGGCATCAATTCTTCTTCTGTCTTCCTTGTTCATGGACCAGCTTTTTAAGCATATGATGTGACTGAAAACAACATGGCTTGGGTCAGGCACAGCTTAGTCTTCAAGGTGACACCTTTACTTTTCAATAATTTAAAGAGGAAATTTGCAGCAGATTTTCCTGATGAAATGCATCTTTTGATTTCTTGGCTGCTGCTTCCATGGGTGTTGACTGTGGAACCAAGTGAAACGGAATCCTTGACAACCTCAATCCTTTCTCTACTTATCATGATGTTGCTTACTGCTCCAGTTGCTAGGATTTTTGTTTTCTTGATGTCAAGGTGCAATTCACACTGAAGGCTGTGGTCTTTGATCTTCGTAAAGTGTGGTGTAGGTATGGATATATTCTTTAGCTCTGTCCGGTAACAGAGTCTTGTAACAGTGACCCCCCCCCAATAGCAATGGGCATTGCTAGGATCCAGATTTTGAGTTCTACATAACAGTATCCACTAAAAGAAACCAAAACCCTATGGGAAAATGGCTGATTCAAGGAATGGGGCACAGAAAGTGGAAGGTAAAGTCAATGCATCTTGTGCTACAGGAAAAGAAGTGCTCAAGGAATGATGGGGACCTGTCGAAAGGACACAGTGCTAAAGCATTTGACAACGGTGCTAAAGCATTTCAGTAACAATTTAATTTAAAGCAATTCAGTAGTCTCTTCAAAACTGATGGTAGTACAACTTGATATCTGCAAACAAACGAATGAAGTTGGATCCCTACCTCACACCATATATAAAAATTAACTTAAAATTGGGCTAAAGACTTAAATGTAAGAGCTACACCTATAAAACTGTTAAAAGGGAAACATAAGTGGAAACTTTTGTGACCTTTTCGGGGGAGGTCCTTGGAACTTTAAGTTCAGACATTATATACCGGTGTGCGTTTGAGCTATTAATTACTTAAAAAATCACGTGGTTTAAAAATCCACAGTTATAAAAACCTGTAATATTTTAAATTTTTATTGATGTCATGAACAGGATCCTGTGATGTCTGCGATGTGACTAGGACTATTCCCCAACGACTCTGTCATTAGGAGTTGTAGGCAATGTCAGTCTCCAAAGCGGTGAATGTTATCAGTTTATCTTTGGACAGTGTGACAGTTAAAGTTGTGTGTCACCTTGGCTGGGCCATGATTCTCAGTGATTTGATAGTTACATAGTTTGGCAGTTGGATGATGTGATCACTTCAGTGATGAGACTTGATGTAACGTGATCACCTCCATGATGGGATCTGCTGTGAGTAGCCAATCAGTTGAAAGCGAGTTTCCTTGGGCATGTGGCCTGCATTGAATGTAAGTGGACATTCTGGCAAGGCTTGTGGGCCTTTTGCTCACGCTGGATCCTGTATCTGGCTCGTGTTCCTCTGACCTCTGGTTCTTGAAACTTGAGCTAGCAATTTACCTTGAGTCTTTCCTCCTGACCTTGGGATTGCTCTATCTTAGCAGCCTGTGAGCAAGAGCCCTGCTCTCTGACCCTCCTTTCTTGGGTTCAGCAGCTCCTGCAGCTACACAAATCAGGAGAAACCTCTATCCAAGACCCATGGACTTGGGACATTCTAGCCTCTGCAACTATGTCAGTCATTTCCATAATATAAATTTCTCCATGTTTATCTGCTTTTCTAGTTTTGCTTCTCTAGAGAACCCAGCCTGAAACAGACTATCCTTTTTTTAATTGTTATTGCAGTGAAACGTATATAACAAAACATTGACTGTTAGAGCATTTTTTTGTGTATAACTTTTTGTTGTACTGTGTGCAATCATCACCAAATTCATTTCCAATGTTTCATCACCTTTAACAGATACTCAGCACTTAAGCCATACCTCCCACTATTCCCCTCTTACCCTCCCAGGGAAACCATTGATAGTCATTGATCTTTATGCATTTGAATATTCTAGATGTTTCAGGTAGGTAAGATCCTACTATATTTGTTCTTTCATGTCTGAGTTATTTCACTCAGCATAATATTTTTAAGTTTCATTCATGCTGCTGCATGTATCAGGACTTCGCTCTTTTTGATGACTGGATGATACTTGATAGTACAAGTATATCAAGTTTTATTTACCAGTTATCCTGTTGGAAACCCTGGTGGTGTAGTGGTTAAGAGTTATAGCTGTTAATCAAAAGATCAGCAGTTCAAATCTGCCGGGTGCTCCTTGGAAACTCTATGAGACAGTTCTACTCTGATCTGTAGGGTCACTATGAGTCAGAATAAACTCAATGGCAGTGGTGGTTTTTCTAGGGTTTTATTATCCTGTTCTTAACTACTCTGCCACCAGGCCTCATCTGTCATCCTAACTGCGCCCCAAACAAATCCTGTGTTGTCAAGTTGATTCCGACTCATAGTGAGCCTATGGGGCAGGGTATAACTGCTCCATAGAGTTTCCAAGGAGTGCCCGGTGGATTCAAATTACCAACCTTTCGGTTAGCAGACGTAGCACTTAACCACTAAGCCACCAGGGTTTTCTGTATCATGATAGTCCTATATGTTTCCTAAGTGGACAACACGCATAAACTGCTAAGCAAACCCACTGCCATCAAGTTGATTGAGACTCAAAGCGACCCTATAAGACAGAGTAGAACTGCCTCACTATTTCCAAGGAGCGCCCAGCGTATCTGAACTGCTGACCTTTTGGTTAGCAGACCACATACAAACAATAACCCAGCAGAAAGTCCCTTTACTCAGCCTTAGCTAACGGCGCCATCTATGGGTCAGTGAAGAAGATAGCTATCGCTGCAGTCACGGGAACAGCGTCAGGGACAGGACCTTTGGGACTCACGTGCGCTCTGTTGATTAATGAGAGAACTCTACAGTGACTCGATTTTGTGAATGTTTGTTTGACAATGATGTGAGGGAGGTACGTGAGCCTGGGAGCTATGTTCCAGGTTGCCTGAGATAGAAACGTGGAGGGGGGGGGGATTGTTGTCTGCATCTGTTGAGTGGCCTGACTCACGTCGACCTCCCTGTGCCATGCCTGTGACAGATATGAATTGGACAGCTGTGATACACGGCGCTTTCGCTGGCTGATTTTCGGAAGTAGATCAGCATCGTAGCGACATGCAAGCCACCACTAAGGTAAAGGCGGTAGCCACGTATGTGGTGCACTGTCCGGGAATCGAACCCGAGCCTCTATCATGGCAGATGGGAATTTTATCACTGAACCACCGATAACCTAGGTGAAAATTAAGGGAGAAAGCTCAAGTTCGTGGATGTCCGTGTCCTATAAATGCAGTGCTAAGGAAGCAAAAGGAGTGCCAAGTCCAGGGCTCAATGAATTCAAAATGCTGCTGGAAAAGTCAGTCCACATGTCCCAGTTACCTAGTGGCACCCAACATTCGCAAGAGCCAGGCACCCTCCTGAGCATTACAAATCATGTATTAACTCATGATCATTCACAGGATCTTAAGAGGTAGGTGCTATCTTAGCTCTTCCCATTTTATATGGAAGGGAACTGAGGCACAGAGAGGTTTATTAACTTGCCCAAGGCCATACAGTTTGAGGGAGCCAAGATTGCTACCCAGGTGGTCTGACTCCAGAGCCCTGGTCTTCCCCACCACACTGTCCCGGTCTCTGACATTTGCCACTAACACCTGTACGTCTTTCTAGTATGCATTACACATTCCCTGCCTTTTCAGGCAGAGTAGGACCACTAAGCAGGAGTTTACTGGTGGCTTTGATTAGAGTCTTGATACCCATGCCTAGTCTCGTCACTAGTTTGATACTGGACATGTGGACCACCCTGGTGACATTCTCAGAGGAGGTGATTCCATTTTGACTGTCTGTAAAATTTTCATTCAATGTTGAGCATAAGTTTATTACTTTTAATAAAAACTGTTCCTATAGTTAAGAAAACTCAACTTACATGTATCAAAACACCTGGGATGCTAAAATTCCATCCTCATTTCCTCTCTGAACCTTCTGACTTACTGTGGTCAAAACCCAAACCCGAACACATGGCTGTTGAGTTAATCCTGACTCGTAGCAGACCTACAGCCCAGGGTAGAACTGCCGCATAAGGTTTGCGAGGAGCCACTGGTAGTTTTGAACTGCTGACACCTTGGTTAGCAGCCACAGCTCTTAATTACCTTATCACCAGGGCTCCAGTGCCCAGGTCAGAGCTGTGGTTATTCACATTAATTATGATGATGCTTCAAAACACGTGGCTTCCTCTGCAGGTGCTGCTTTCACGGGCTGTTGTTTAGTTGCTGCTGGTGCTTTTATAAAGTGTGGGGTTTGTCATTATTGTGTTAATTATTAGTCTTTGTGAATCTCTATCAATAACTTTTTTGGAAATGAATTAGTAACCAAAGGAAAAGAAGAAGTGACATACAGGAATTAGGATTTAGAAGTAACAGGACAAAAAAATTACTAAAGAATCTGTATGGTCTGGTATGGAAGAGGTTCACGGGGTGGGGGGTGACACCATGAATGACTGCACTAGGTGACATCAGCCCTAGTGATGTCACTGTCCATGACTACTGTGTGCAGTAAGGGAGGCGGGGTTCAGAGGCTGCTGATAGGTGGTCCTTCACTGCCAGGAGGTTTGGAGGGTTGGAAAGCTATGAAGGTATTTTAAGCAGAAGAGTGACAAGGTCTTATTTGTGTTTTAGAAAGACTGTGATGGCTGGAGTGGAGGGAAGGTTGGAAGGAGAAGGTTGGGTCTTCCCAAGAGTGCTGGACGGGTAGCTGTGGCAACGACTGTGAGGCCAGAGTCTGTACAAGTGCCATCTCCTGGCCTAGCTTCTCAGGACTGACTCAGGGGGAGGTTTGTGAGTGAGGACGAGGGGCCGTGGGGGACTCAGGTGAGTCCCTGTTTCTGTTCCCAGTGTCCCCGAGGTGACTGTGTCTTGCTCTAATGCTTTGGAAGCATTTTACCTGGCCACTGGCTTTTACCTCTCCTCTGTCACTCTTCACTGAAAGGACTGGATGCTGGATGAGTGTGCAAGGGGGACTCCAATGACACTTGTCCACTGGAGATGCTACCTTCTATATATGCATTGCCCTGAGGATGTGGGGCAGGGCTGTGCCTATCTGATGGGCCTCAAGACCTTGTCTCCCAGTTCTACGGGCACCAGAGAGCACAGAATAAGCCTCTGCAACCCCACAGATGGTTCAGCTTTTTCTCTAGGGAGTTTGGGATGAGAGCGAGTTTGGGGGAGACCAAGGAGCAGGCCACTCCAGGGGACATGGGCATGTGAGGCAATTTGGTCAGACTTCCTCTTTTTTCCTTCCTCACTGTATACCCTGAGCGGTCCTCCCCTGGGGTACCCATGGGACACAGCTTGCATCTCTGAGTCCTCTTCTGTGTGGCCAGCTGCCTTTCCCCATATCTCCACCAAGTCCACAGGGAAGACTTGGGCCTCGTTCCTAAGCATCTTAGCGGTTGACATCCTAGTGCTGGGGATTCATCACATGGAAGAAGGGGAGGGCGGACTGTGGACAGGTGCTAACCCTTTGCACCCTAGCTTCTGAGGCTGGCTCTGGAAGGAAAAAGTTATGAGAGGGGGCAGGAGAGTGCATCACCCAGACCTAAATGCTTCACTTGCCCTTAGGGACCCTCACTGATTAGTGCTGCCTCTATCTCTAGGGTCTTAACCTGAAACTCACTGCCACTGAGTCCATTCAGCCTCATAGTGACCCTGTAGGGTGACAGAGTAGAACTGTCCCCATAGGGTTTCTTAAGAGTTAACAGGTGGATTTGAACTAATATTTTATTGAGCAGCCAATCTAACCGCTGTGCCACCAGGGCTCTGATTCTAGTGTCCTAAGAGTTGGGAATTCTGCTACTAGCCTTGCACCTGCTGTTACCTCGCTGTGTGACATTTATCAAGTCACCCTGTTCTTTATGGCTTTAAGTTTCCTTCTCAGGGTATTTGCAAAGATGGGCTATCCATGAAAAAAGTCCAGGGGGAGAGGTATCTGTGCAGAGCTTTAGACTGCAGGGACCTTACATGCCGCACACAGAGACTGGAGATGTGTGGAGTTAAGGCGGTGCCCTGTGGTCTCAGGATGGGGAGGCTTACAGAAGGGTGATGGGCTCCCTGTAAGGATGTAAGAGTTAAATGTTTCTTTGGTTTTGTTTTGGCTTTAGCTCTTTAACAAGCGATGTCGCACCTACAAGGTCCAGTAATGAAGTCTGCAAACTTAGTTGTTCTAAGTGCTACATACTTCACTGCTGAATAACGCTGTGGTCGCCTTTGAAGTCCTCCCCTTGGGAAGCTATGAGCTGATGCCAGCACCCAGTCCAGGCTTCAAAGCAATCTTAGAACTCTTTCTGGGATGGCCACTGTGCATCATGGCACAGTGGCAAGGTCACAAACTTAATTGTATAGTTGTCTGTGAGGGAGATTTTACTCACTAAACAAATAGCTGTATTGGAACACCCTCCCTACTCACCTGATCTGCCCCCCCCCGATGACTTTTTTCTTTACCCACAGATAAAGGAAATGTTGAAAGGGAGACATTTTGATGATATTTAGGACATCACGGGTAATATGATGACAGCTCTGACGGCCATTCCAAAAAAAGAGTTCCGGAATGGCTTTGGAGAGTGGAACAGGTGCTGGTATCAGTGCATAGCTTCCCAAGAGGAGCACTTCAGAGGTGACCACAGTGACATTCAGCAGTGAGGTATGTAGTAACACTTTCTCTAGGATGAGGTCACGCACCTAATTGTCCGAGCTCGTATGTTGCAGCTACGTTATCAATCCTGAAATGTTGATTGGTTTAGGCGTTTGGGCCACCTCATCGTGTTTTGGCATCATGGTGGTACTGGTTCGACCACTTACCAAACAAGGAAGTTGGTCTGTGCTGTGTTTTGAGTGTTAAGAGCCATTTGTAAGAGGGGATGCCTCCTGGAGGAGTGACTGTGCTTTTGTATAGCGAGATAAGGTTTGCAAGGAAGTCTGCTGTTTCCTTTGTGTTTCCAGGTATGGTTACTGGCATTCAGAAATATTCAAATGAAAGTGTTATTTTGGGGGCAAAAACAGTTAGTGGTGCATTTCCTGGCTCATGGTACCGATATGTACCGCATGTGTGATGCGCTTTATGGAACATGAGACCAACGTGGCCAGCTTGCCTTAGTCCCCTCTCTGATGGCATCTTTTATAAAGTGCTCACCTCCCTCAAAACAGTTTGGGATGCACTTCCTGGGCCGTGGGACAAATATGTACTGCATGTGTGATGTACTTCACGGAATATGGGACCAATCTGGCCTGCTTGTGATTGACACTCCAGTTTTTCAAATAATAAAAGACTACCAACAAACAGACTCAGCATCCACTCTGTTAGAGACAAAACATGGCATCTTCAAAATAGCACCTGGCCCCCCCGCCCCCCCAAAATTCACTCATGGAAGATTGAAACAGGAGCTGCTTCTAACTTGTCTGGCAATGAGAAGTCTAATCAGAAAGAACAATGGGCCAGAATGTGGAAAGGGGGCCCTGACTGGGCAGAGAGACTTGGGTTGTTTCATCCCAAAGTGTGAGTGAGGAGAGAGGAGTCTGAGTTAGAAGGACTTGACGCTGTAGACAGAGAGAAGGCAATGTTGTGTCCTAGTCTCGAGTGAAGCTTGTGAGGAGGCAGCAGAGGTGACAGCGGAACAAGACGGAGGCTAGTTGGGTGAGAAGCTCCCACCAACCTTCAGAGAAGTTTTGTTCTCTGTGGGGTTTCCAAAGGGACTCATTCCTCCACTTCCTGTGGTAATCCTGCACCCTTTGCTAGGTCCTCCCTGGAAGCTAGTTGCCAATGAGTTTATCCAGCTCCTGGTGCCCTCATGTGTGTCAGAGTACAGCTGTGCTCCACAGAGTTTTCAGAGACTGAATTTTTAGAAGTAGATTGTCAGGTCTTTCTTTTGAGGCACCTCTGGGTGGGCTCAAACCACCAACCTTTCAATTATGTCAACTGTTTTGCACCACCCCAGGACTCCAGATTGCTCCTTGGGTCAACCATGAAAACACACTTCAGATCTCTAACTCGGAGAGTGTAGTTGACCAACGTCCTCAGTCACTATGTTCTGGAATCCATCACCTTCTTGAGACTCTTTCCCCCATGTGTGCTTCCAGCCAATGACTGATGTGGTGGAGATACCAAGGCAGATTCATTCCTGGGAGACAAAGGACTCTTACGATGGGTGACTGTCATGGATTGAATTGTGCCCCCCCAATGTATGGAGCAGTTTTGCTAGACCATGGTTCCTGATAGTGTATGATGTTCCTTTGTAAATCCTGCCTCTATGATGTTTATGAGGGAGGATGGTTGGTATTTGTGTTGGTGGGTCAGGACTCAATATATAAGATTGTATTGTGTGTTGAGGCAATCTCTTGGGATAGAAAAGAAAGCGAAGCAAGCAGAAAGTTGGGGACTTCTTACCACCAAGAAGTAGTGCCATGAGTAGAATGTGTCCTTTGGAAAGGAACTGGGGTCCCTGTGTCTCAGAAACTCCCAGAGCCAACAGACAAAGGCTTCGCCTGGAGCTGATGCCCTGAATTTGGACTCTGAGCCTGCTCTTCTGTGGGAAGGAGTCCCTGGCTGCATAGTGGTTAAGTGCTAAGTCTGCTAACCGCACAGTTGGAAGTTTGAATTCACCAGGTTCTCCCTGAAAACTCTATGGAGCAGTTATACTCTGTCTTACAGAGTTGCTATGAGTCAGCAATGGGTTTGGTTTGGGTTTTCCGTGAGAAAATAAATTTCTCTTTGTTAAAGCCATTGTCTTAGTTATCTAGTGCTGCTTTAGTAGAAATGCCACAAGTGGACAGCTTTAAGAAGAGAAATTTTATTTTATCACAGTCCAAGAGGCTGAAAGTCCAGCTTCAGGGTACCAGGGGAAGCCTTTCTCTCTTGGTTCTTTTTTTTTATTGTGATTGAGTGAAAGCAGTGTATAACCCAACTTAAATTTGCACACCCACCTATCTGCAGTTCCCTCTGGTCTCCTTGCCTGGTGACAGCACACTCTTCCTTTCCATTCTGTACATGTCATATCCCACTAACAATCTCCTGTCCCCTCCTCTCCACCCTTTCCTCTGCCTTCTGGTAAGAGGCCAGTAGGATGGCATCCTATAGATACATAGAACCATAAATTGGAAACACCCTGGGTTCCCCCTATGTCCCCAGATCCAATCTATTCCTGTCTGAAGAGTTGACCTCAGTAATGAATAATGATCTGGGGCAGCAGCAGGTCTAGGGGCCATACTCCTAGGGGAAGTTCTGGGCCCTCGGACCACCAATTTCAGTCCTTTAGTGGAGTTCTTATCTCTCTTGGTTCTTGAAGAAGGTCCTCATCATCAGTCTGTCCCTGGACTGGAAGCTTTAGAGGTGCAGGCACCCCAGAGTCCTTTCCAAAGGATGTGCTCAGGTCCAAACACTGTTTTCTTGGCAGTATGAGTGCCAAAATCCCCTCTTGCCTTTCTTTCTTTTATATCCCAAAAGTCTGTCCCAAAGCACCATACAATCCCACACCTATTGAATCTTGTCCCACCAACTCAACTTCAGCCCATCTTCCCTCATTAACATCCTAGGGGCAGGGTTTACAACATAAAGGAACATCACACAACACTGGGAATCAGGCCCAGCCAAACCACCACACATATCCTTTCGGGAACACAATTCAATACATGACAGCTGTTCACTTGTGGCGTTTCTGTTATAGCAGCAGTAGATGACTAAGACAGTGACTGTAGCTTAAGGACTCCCTATGGCCTTGCCAGATTTTCCTGAAATTGCACAGCACTCTAGTGCGCTTCCCCCAACCTTCTCCTCCTCTGTCTTTACTGGAAACAGACTTGCATCCTGTTTGAAGACTCTCAGCTCTTCCGGATCCCACCCAATTTTCCCTCATAGGGATTTCCATGACTAAAGCCATTGTATGTTTAATCCTGTGTTGGTATCTGCTGTTTTAGAGGAAGTGGACTGACACACTCTCCTTTCTCGAGAATGGAAACCTGCTTTTGGTCTCTTCCAGGTCATTCACCCCCACCAGGTCCCCTGCTGGCAGTGAGTGGCGACAGGGAGTAGGTGAAGCCACTGGAGTGCTCACTACTCCAGAGGTGAAGTCCCCACCTCTTCTTATGAAGACCTCTGAAGTCAAGAAATCTTATTTGTGTCAGTGAAGCAACTGGTCTGTCATGGGCTTCACCACGGATGACAGCAGCAGTCTCTCTGTACACGTCATCTGCCTCCCCATCCACCATTCACTGACCTTTGACCCCAGCCACTGCACCCCAAACTGTCTGGTCTTGATGCAGTGGGTAAATAAGAGACCAGGAAGAGCCTCCGATGGCTTCCTAGAATCTCCACCCCTTTCTCAAACCTCTTCGTCCCCATTGTCAGCCTCACTTTTTGCAGAGAGTCCCTGTTCACAGAAATGACAGGAACCATGTAGCTGAGGCTTTAGGAAAGTCTGAAACTGTGAGGGAACAAAAAACAAGACAAGTGGCCGAGGAATGTCACAAGATTCCTTTGTTTACTTTCTGTTGACTTTAAAAATACTTCGTGGATGTTTATTGTGCTAAACACTGGTTGTCCTTTTCAAGGGTTTCCACATTTAATCCTTCCAACCCTGTGAGGTAGGTACTATTTTAACACTATTTTGCACTTTATTAGCCTTGGTTTGCTGAGATGACTTGCCCTAATTTGCAAAGCTAGGGAATAATGGAGCCATGCTTTAGACTAAAGTTACCTGACTTTGGAATGCCTATTTATTTGACATTATTCTGGGCACTTGGGATGCAACAGATACCAAAACAGTCTAAGATTCTTGTCTTCGTTGAGTTCATAGTCTAAGGCTTATTGTATCTTACCTATTTCCTTTGCCAGGAAAATTGTTGATTCCAGAGTTTAGACCTGAGGTGGAGGTTCTGCTCTGCCACACACTGTTACCTTGGGCAAACCACCCTCGTTCTCTCTTCCCTTTTCCTTACCTGTTCAGTGAGGGCTTATCATTTCCTTGCCTGCCCAGCTCAGAGGCATTGTTTAGGATGGAACAAGGCCATGCAACTTCATGTGAGGCATGCTGTAGGTATAAAACAGGGCAGCCTCTAAACAGGGCATAGAACTGGAAATAGACTTGAACATAGTTTTAAAAATTTTATCATTGTTGAGAATATACACAGCAAAATATATACCAGTCCAACAGTGACATTGATTATATTCTTTGAGTTGTACAATGAGTCCCACTCTCTGTTTCTGAGTTGTTTCTCCTTCATTAGCATAAACTCACCACCCCGTAAGTTTTCTATCTGATCTTTCCAGTTGCTGTTGTTAATTTGACCCCATATTTGATACTGAAACAGCTTAATGCTCAAAGTAGACCTTCTACACTAGTGAAGCTAAACTGCTGTTTGGTCTTAAGTAGGTTTTGGGATATTTTTGTGATAAGATTTAAAGATTATCTCAGGGTAATAGTTTTAGGGATTCCTCTAGCTTCCACGGCTCCAGAAAGTCTGGATTCCACAGAAATTTTGAATTCTGTGCTGCCTTTTCCCCTTTTTGATCAGGGTTCCTTTATAGAATCTTTGATTAACATGTTCTGTAATGATAGAGAGGCACCATCCAGTTCTTCTGGTCTCGTGGCAACAGATGCAGTTATTCACGGAGGCAATTAACCACATGTTCTACATCCTCTTCCTGTTTCTGACTTTTCTTCTTTCTCTGCTGCTACAGGATAACAGGCACCAATCTTTTTTTGTGCCATAGATCGATCTGTCTGTTCTTGTACCAGTACCAGGGTGTTTTGACCACTGTGGCAGTGTAATAGGTTCTGAAGTCAGGTAATGAGAGGCCTCCCAGTGTGTTCTTCTTCTTTAGTAGTACTTTACTTATCCAGGTTTTCTTCCCTTTCCAAACAAAATTGATGATTTGTTTCTCCATCTCATTAAAAAACGACACTGGAATTTGTATTGGGATTGCATCATATAAATAGATTGCTTTGGATAAAATAGACATTTTCACAATGTTAAGTCTTCCTATCCACAGGCAGGGTAGGTTTCTCCATATATCTAAGTCTCTCTTAGTTTCTTGTAGTAAGGGTTTGTAGTTCTCTTTGTAAAGGTCTGTTACTTTTCTGACTAGATTAATTCCTAGGTACTTTATCCTGTTTCACAATTCTTAAATTAAATGCATTGTTCCTCCTTACACCACCTAGGTGTGGTTGGTATTACAGGTGAAAGTGGTATGTCTGGTTCCATGGGCTGACAATGGGGCCCTCAAGGCTACACCTTGAGTGGTCAACACTAGAAAGAAACAATCTCTCAGTTTAGCAGGGCATCTTCTTGGTTTTGGGAAGGGGCTCCTGGGATGGAAGCTTCTGGATAGGGTCACTTTTTAGTTTCAGTTTCTTCCCATCAAGACACGTTTATTCTAGGAGTTCGTCTACTACTATCAGAAGACAAAAAACAGGAGCTCTAGAGAGTACTTGCTGACCCAAACAATTCTTCTCTGTCTTCCCTCCTATGGGAGGGCCCTGAACCTGAGCCTGAGCCTGATCAGGGCTGTGGACCCCAGAGAACACATGAAGGCCAAGCATATCTACTGGGCTTCCAGCGTGGACACCACTCAGCACTCAGTTCACGAGGAGCTATTAAGCTGTACTAATAGTTTCTTTTAAAAGGCAGCCATAACCCATTACAAGGAGATAATCAACAAATCCTGACTTGCAGACATTCTCAAAGCAAGTGGCCAAGACTTTTCAAAAGTGTCATGAAAGATAAAAAGAGACATGTATGAGTGATAGTGGTGATGCTGAATTTATTCGCGATTAAAGGAAACTACAAAGCCATTAAAATCAAATGCAAGGTATCAACTCTAATTGGATCCTGGAGTCAGGGTTTGAAATCTTGGCTGTAGGACCTGTTTTTAGACATCTATATACAGTATTAGGTATTACCATGCCCACATTAAATTCCTTGGTGGGATAATGGCGTTATGATTGTGGAGGAGAATGTCCTTGTTCTTAGGGAATAAACGCTGAAATATCATATCATCTGCAATTTACTTTCAAATGATTCAGCATGAAAAAATGTGTATGTGCACGCACGCACACGTGCACACACACACACACACAGAGTCATGTGTCCCTTAACACCCATGATACATTCTGTGAAATGCGATGTTATGTGATTTGGATGTTGTGGTAACACCATATAGCATTTAGCAGTTTTCAAGGGGTGGCCAGGGCAGAAGGATGTTGCCTCCAGGCTTAGGTTGGGATGCCCGGGCCCAAGGCTGGAAGTATATGGAGGCAGGGACTTGGGACGCCAATGAGGGAGCTTGGATCTGTAGGATACTGGGTAGCATTTCACAGTTTACAACTCACTTTCAAAAGCTTGGCTTCATTGAAAGGTTCCTTGACTTCAGATGGGAATGTGGAGCAAGTCAGATGTCAAATCTTGGAAGATTTTGATATTTTTAATTTACTTTTTAGGGCAATGAGGAACTGATCCAACCAGATTTATATTTTAAAAACTCATCACCCTTATCCCACCCATTTCTTTCAGTATATCCAGAAAATGTCCCTAGTATTTAAATTCTTCCTTATTGGGCCCAGAAGTGAGGTCTTTGTGGTTCTGGTGGTTCTTGCTCCAGAGAAAGCACCCAGAAACCAGGGAATTTCCCATCAAGTCATACTTTCTGAGAAGAGGACTAAAAGAGATTAAACTAGCAAGAAAAGAGAAAGATGAGTTAAGATAAATGCTAAGACACGTGGAGATCTCCCAGGAGCCAGGAAACAGAAGCTGACAAGACAAGGACCTTCACCCAGTGCCAGAAGAGAGAGAAAGCCTTCTCCTCTAGCCAACACTCTGATTTCAGACTTCTAGCACCATACTTACTCAATCTGTGTTCTGAACAAATAATTCAAGGAACCAAACTGTGTGAAGAATGCAGCAACAGAACTGGAGGAATATGAGGCCTAACAACAAAGTCTGCAAACTTTATTGTTCTAAATGCTACATAGCTCATTGCTGAATATCATCCCTGTGGTCACCTTTGAAGTACTTGCCTTGGGAAGCTATGCATCAATGCCAGCACGTAGTCCATGCTTCAAAGCAATTTTGGAACTCTTTCTGGAATGGTCATTGTGCATGGTGACATAGTGGCACGGTGGCAAGTTCACAAGCTTAATTGTATAGTTGTCTGTGATGGAGTTTTTACCCAGTAAACAAATAACTGTATTGGAACACCCTTCCCATTCACCAGATCTGGCCCCAACGACTTTTTCCTTTACCCCAAAATAATGGAAATATTGAAAGGAAGATATTTTGATGACATTCAGGACATCAAGAGTAATCCAAAGACAGCACTGATGGCCATTCCAGTAACAGAGTTCCAAAATTGCTTTGAGCGGTTGACTAGGCACTGGAGTCTGTGTATAGTTGGGGAATACTTTGAAGGTGACTATAGAGATATTCAGCAATGAGATATGTGGCACTTTTCCGAGGATGAGTTCGTGAACTTAATTGTCAGTCCTCATACTCACCAACAATCTGAACTATGCAGATGACATAACCTTGCTTGCTAAATAAAGGTGAAGATGACTTGAAGCACTTGCTGATGAAGACCAAAGACTATGGACTTCATTATGAATAATAATACCTCAATATAAAGAAAACAAAAAGCCAAACAACTAGAACAATAATCAGCATCACAATAAATGGAGAAAATATTGACCTTGTCAAGAATTTCATTTTACTTGGATCCAAAATCAACACCCATCAAGGCAGCAGTCAAGAATCAAATTACATATTATATTAGACAAATCTGCTTCAAAAAACCTCTCTGAAGTGTTAAAAAGCAAAGACGTCACTTTGAGAACTAAGATGTGTCTGACTTAAGCCATGGCATTTTCAGTTGCCTTGCATGTGTGTGAAAGCCAGACAATGAATAAGAAAAACCAAAGAAGAGTTGATGACTTTGAATTACAGCCAAGAAAAATGAATGTACCATGGACTACAAAAAGACTGAACAAATCTGTCTTGGAAGAAGTACAACCAGATTGCTCCTTAGAAGCAAGAATGGCAAGACCTTGCTTATCTCGGGTACTTTGGACATACCAGTAAGGACAAGCCTGGAGAAGGACATCATGCTTGGTAAAGTAGAGGGTCAACAAAAAAGAGGAAGACCCTCAGGGAGATGGCCTGACAACAGTGGCTATGACAATGGGCTCAAACACAGCCATGACTGTGAGGATGGCATGGGACCAGGCAGTGTTTTTCATTCTGTCGTACATAGATAGGGCCACTATGAGTTGGAACCAACTCATTGGCATCTAACAACTGTAACAACAGCCTCTTACAGTGTCAGACAATAAACTTCTGTTAGTCAAAGCCATCCATGTGTGCTGTGTCTGTCACAGCAGCGCTCTATGACTAAGATGAGGACCGTACTCACACTCAGGAAAGGGAGTCGTGCCCGCACCAGGGAGGTGTGGTGGCAGAGGCCCCCAGGCCTCATGTGGTCAGGGAAGAGGAACAGTCTGTTCCAGAATTTACAGAGGGAACTTAAAACAAGCAACAGTACGTTGTTGTTGAAAGTTAGTAAAAATGGACAAATGTATTCTCAGAATGGAGAAACCCTAAAGGGGTAGGAGCTCATTTCTTTCATTTGATGCTGGAGTCTGTATATTTGTCCTACACTGGTGACCTATAGGGTTACTATGAGTCAGAATTGACTCGACAGCAGTGTGTAGGGCCTCTCTGAGAGCATTTAACAGTGTCTGTCACACTCCTAGTACACCAATCGTTCTGCGCCAAACCTATAGACTAATCCACTGGTAGACTCGTGTCCAGTCTTCTACACTCAAGTGGCAGAGTACAGTTGGAGAAAAACCACATAATTGGGGATGTAGAAGGGAAACATTACTTGCCCCTCAGTGGTATGTGAGAGTGAACTCCTACAAGCTCTCAAGAGCCAATAGTGCTTGTCTCTTCCCAACTCTGTCTTCAGTGACATCATATTGGTAGCTTGAAATTTTCCATGGTGAGAATGCTTACACAATAGTAATTGGCAAATGCTACAGTTCAGGATTTCCCCTCTAGAACTAGATGGCCAGCTGTTAAACATCTATGAGAACATCACTGCATTTTCCATTTATTTAAGATTCTTTTGTACCTTTTGTTTTCCACACTGAAGCCTTAAAGAATTTTTCTCTTGGACTAATGGATTTAACCTTGAGAATAAGCTTAACCTTGAATGTTACTTATAAAACAGATCTCAGAAACATAAGGAAAGAGAAAAGGTTCCTTTCCCCTAAACTGTAGGAAAGCAGACCTAATTTAAAGTAAGTTCTGATAAAGAAATGTATTGTGAATATTCTTTAAAGAGCATCAGTTTTACTCTGTTGACCAATGGGGACACACAGATAAAGGTGTACCAGCATAATTCTATTTTGTTTTTGTGTAAGATACCTAGATGAGAAGCATCACTTAGAGGAAAAAATTTAGATTCAAGAACTGAAAGAAGATTGTTTTTCCAACATGGTTCTTCACCTCATGTGGTGTGACACTGGAGCAAAAGGAAGCAACACTAAATTCTGAAAAATTTCACTATTATTCCCACTCAACATTTCTACATCAAACCTGTTACCAAGTCATTTTGATTTTTGTTTCTAAATATATCTGGAACTCCCACCCACCAATTTCCTTCCATACCCATGTTTTCTAGTGAGTTGTTTTTTGTGTATGGAGAAGTTATTCATGTGAATTACTTTTGTCTATGTAGTCATTGAACTGGAGGCCAGGTTGCACAGTAGTTATGAGCTACGGCTGCTAACTGGAAGGTTGGCCGTTAGAATCCACCAGGTGCTTCTTGGAAGCTCTACAAAACAGCTGCACTCTGTTGAGCTAGAATAGGCTTGACGGCAATTTTTTTTTTTTTTGGTGAATCATAGAACTCTCTTGTCAACTTAAATAACTTTTCCAGAGTCTTCTTTTGGATTTCAAGGGCAAAAAAAAAAAAAAAAAAGTTATCTAATCTACAAATAATATTTTTTCTTCTTTCCTTCAAAAAAGAAGGTTGAAACTTACATAAAGAAGCTAAAAAATGTTGACTGACAGACTCAGAATAACAAAACATCATGTGCATCTTGATGTAAAGACTATTTTAGGGACATCAGATTTTCCTAAATTATTTTATAGCTTTCCTAAAACTGCATTAAAATCTCAGTAAGACTTTCTTTCTGTAACTTGTCAAGAGGTAATTTAAAAGAGTGACTTAAGAATGGTTGAGACAATTTTAATAAAAGCTATTGTAAAGGGAGACTGCCATATTTTAAGATATTTTGTAAAACAGTTATTACTCTGCTAACCTTAAGAAAATTGAGAGCTCAGTGAAATAGATTAGAGGGGCCCTTAAGAGATCCAGAACAAAACACTTTTTAAATGTCAAAGAGAACATCAGAAATTAATGGGGGAGGTAGAGATTATGCAATAGAATGGTGCTGTTATTCTGTGCACTAATTACTATGGTCTTTTTTGAAAGAGCTAATGAATCTGTGTGTGATTCAACTGGGGAAGTAGCAAGACCTCAGAGAACAAACTGAAACTTGGAAATCAGAATGAGGGAACTGCAGTCTTCCTCCGGCTCCTGTTTTCTTGGATTCTGGCCAGTATTTCTCAGAAAGAGATGTGTCCATTAAATAAGTGTTAAAAGAAAAAAAAAATTGTACAAACCCTGTATAAACAGTGGTAAACAGATTTTCCCAGCACAGGAATTCTCAGAAACTTTAATATGTTCACAGTTATCACGAACCTCTCAGAAAGGCATATAGCATAGAGTACCAAACTAATTTATGCTTTTTTAGTGAGAGCATATTTCTAGGCTAGTGCTCCATGCAACACACTTTGGGAAGAATGGGTAGCCATAGACTGAGGGGAATATTAAACAGATTCTTGCTTGGAAACAACAGATTTATGTCTGCATAAGTAAAGCATAACCCAAACCCAAACCAAACCTGCAGCTGTTAAGTTGATTCTGGCTCACAGCAACTCTATAGACAGAGTGAGCTGCCCCATAGAGTTTCCAAGAAGCACCTGGAAGATTTGAACTGCTGAACTTCTGGTTAGTAGTGGTAGCACTTAACTACTATTGCCACCAGGGTATCCAAGTAAAGCCTAAAAGACATTTATTTGGAGATTAACCATTTGCTCTCAGACTCAATGGGAAAGCTTGGAAAATGGGGCAAGACCAAGGAAGGACGGGTGTTGGAGAAGACTCTAGAGATATTCCCTGAAGGATTTCAGACATCTCTGAGACTGTGCATTATCATGTGAATCAGGTGTCAGCCTGGCTAATAGTTCTGAGACCCTGCTGCCAGAGAGCTGGAGACAGGGAGTATTCTGATCTCCTCTGCCTTCTGATAATGAGTTGACTCCGTGTTTACCACTGATTCTAAGACTTACCTGTGTTAGGAAAAATGTGTGTATTTTGGACAGCCAAAAAAGAACAACTATCTCTATACTCCAATATTCATATACATCCTTTTTCTCATACTGACATTTCCAAAACTGTTGTCACCTGTCAGCTGTATCTTATTCAGCTGAAAACAGAATCTTTTTCCAAGAGTGGATCACCCAACAGACTTTAAATTATTTCACTGAGCTCCAAATCGAGGATTACTAAATGACAGACCTTTCTTCTCTAGTTCTGTCCTGATCCCATGTTCTGAACAGTTGTACTCAATGAAGGCAAAAATGAGAGGGAAGTGAAATCAAACAAAAAACATGAAAAGTACACACAGCACAGCAAAAAATGAAGTGTACCCACTGTCATCGAGTTGATTCCAACCCATAGAGACCCTACAGGACAGAGAAGAACTGCCTCATAACGTTTCCAAGCAGCGTCTTGTAGATTTGAACTGCCGACTTCTGAGTTAGCAGCTGTAGCTCTTAACCACTACACCACGGGAAGTATAGATAGTGGCTCTAGCCCTTGATTTTGCTATGGTCATGAGGCCATATGACTTCTCTCTATCACCATTTATTCCCTTTTCCTTTTTCCCTTTGATAAACACATCGCTACCTGGGTTCTTGGTGGGAAGAACCACACCGTCATTTCTGTAGGTCTTAATCTACTGGTCATCCTGCTTGTCAAGAGTGTCAGAATTCTAAATTTTACTGGCTGAACTGGGAGATACTCCTGGTTATGTATCTCTTGAGTTCCTGTCATAATCCTCCCTGACTCCTGTAGCAGCTATCTGATACTGCTGTGTAACAAAACACCCCCAAACTTAGTGGTCTTAAACAACAAACATTTGTTGCAGCACAGGTTTTTTTCTGGCTCAGTAATCCAGGGTTGGCTTAGCTGAGTGCCTAGTGATGTTGTAGTCAAACTGTCTGCTGCTGGTCTGTGGTCTCTTGTGAAGGCTTGAGGCATGTGTCCGCACTCACAGGGGCATGAACACCAGGAGGCAGGGATTGTTGGAGACCATTTTAGAGGCTGTCTATCACACCCACTTTGTGTGGCAGTGGACTTTCTTCCTTTGGTAGTCAGGATCAATGTTCTTGCAGGGTGGGCTGGGGAAATACACTTCCCAGATCATTCTTATTTTTTTTTTATTATGATTGAATGAAAATGTACATTCTCATATAAATTTCATGCTCATCTATATGCAGCTCCCACTGCTCACCCTGGCTGGTGACAGCACACTCTTCCTCCTGTTTACTTCATACATGTCTCATCCTCCCAACAATCTCCTATCCCCTCCCCTCCACCCACTCCCCTTTCTCCAGTAAGAGGTCAGCAGGATAACATCCTATAGAACCATAAAGTGTACACATGGTATGGTCACTCTGTGTCGCCAAGTCCAATCCATTCCTGTCCGAGAGTTGACCTCCATTATGATTCGTGGACGGGGGCAGCATCAGGGCCAGGGGCCATGTGCCCAGGGGAACTCTGAGGCCTGTGGACCATCAATTGCGGTCTTTCAATGGAGATCATAGAATGCACCTCTTTTTATTCTTGTGTTGCCAGTGAGAATCAACTTTGTGAGCTCCATCACGGCTATCACCAGTGGTGGCTGGGCACCATCCGGTTCTTCCGGTCACAAGTAGATGCAGTCGCCCACTCACGTGGGTCTTTCTGTCTTCTGGGTTCTCCTTCCCCCATGTCGTTTTTGTCCTCAGTGATCATCTATTTGTGCTCAGTCGGGACCATTTGCTGCACCCTCCCATGGCAGCTTGGCAGCTTTTAAGATCCCAGACGAGGCTTAATCTTGAATACACTTTATTTTTTATTTCCAGCAAAGAGGAAACAAGTGCCCAAAATTTTCCAGAAACAATTTCTCCCCCCTGCAGTGCAGGGACCATGTTTGCTGGTCACGGTGCAAACCTCAGCATCTAGCAGAGCCCGTACACACAGTGAGCACTTGATAAATTTTTCTAAATGAATAAATAAGTACATGAATGAATAAATGAACCACCCATCTCTGTGGGGACATTCCCGATAGAGACATGACGGAGGATACTCAGGAGGACACTCATTCTTGGGGTTTGTCATCCATTTCTGGCTCAAAACAGCAGCTACAGGGACGTCTCTCGGGAGTGAGGATGGGGAGTATGGAATGCAGGGTGTGCTGAGTTGTGCAGGGTGTGTGAAGCAAGTGAAGATTCTTGTTAAGGAGACCCACCCTGCTGAAGAACGAATTCCACAGCTTAGTGGGGGGAAAGGAGTTTGCAACCTTAATAAGATTGGAGAAGAAACCCAAAACATAAAATTGCAGCCAAGAGAGTGGTTGTTATTACTTCCTGAAAAAGAGCAAAAAGGAAATATTTGATAGAAAAGACCTGTTTTCAAAATTGCAAAGGGAAGATCGAGAGAATTGTGCCTGACACTGGTGTATAAAGTAAGCAGTAGCAGACTGATTGGAAAGTGTACCCACTTTGGCATTTATTAGCTTAGTGATTCTAATTTGTAGAGAAGAAAATGTATTAAAGATATCACTGAGGGATTTTGTATTCTCTGATGTTCTGTTCTTTTTCATGGGTCTAGATGCCGAGTTTGGTGAGTAGCCCGTGCAGCACAAAAAAAGTCCCATTAACACAGAAACTGTGTGTTTGCTGGATTTTACACTCTGGGTTTTGGGAACTTGACTCTATAGTCAAACAGGATTCATATGGTCAAAGACTAAGTGATTATTATTAAAAAAAAAAAACAAAAACCGCCTACTGCTGTCCAGGGTTGAACTCATAGCAACCCTGTATGACAGAGTAGAATTGCCCCACAGAATTTCCAAGGAGCTCCTGGTGGGTTTTAACTGCCTATCTTCTGGTTAGCAGATACAGCACTTAACCCACTACTCCACCAGGGTTTCTGAAGTGATTATCACACAAGTTGTTTATATATTATACTTGGAAGTTAGTGGTTAGCCCTCATAGAAAGAAGATTGTTATGGACTGAATTGTGTTCCGGTAAAAATGTGTGCAGAAATCGTGCTGGAGTAGTAGTTATGTGCTACATCTGCTAACCCAATGATCAGCAGTTCAAATCTGCTAGGTGCTCCTTGGAAACTCTGTGGAGCAGTTTTACTCTGTTCTATAGGGTTACTATGAGTCAGAATCAACTTAATGGCAGCTGGTTTAAAAATGTGTGTAGCAATTTGGTTAGGGCTGATTCCCCAGTATCGTGTGATGTTTCTGCAAGTTGTAAATTCTGCCTCTGTGATGTTAATAAGGGTGGATGGGTAGCAGTTGTGTTGGTGGGGCAGGACTCAATGAGTAAGACTGTATTGTGCCTTGAGGCAATTTCTTGAGCTATTCCGAAAGAAGCTAGCAGAGAGGATACTACCAAGAAGCGGTGCTGCGAGCTGAGTGAGTCTTTTGGAAAAGACCTGGGGTCCCTGCACCTCAGAAGCTTCCAGTCTGGTGAAGACTGACAAGGTCCTTCCTCTAGAGCCAGCATAGACAGCTTTTCCCCTGGAGCTGACACCCTGACTTTGAACTTTTAGTCTATAGGACTGTGAGAAAATAAAATTTTTCTTTTGAAGCCATCCACTTGCGGTATTTCTGTTAGAGCAGCACCAGATGACCAAGACAGTGTTTTAGTTAGCTAGTTAGTTAACAGAAATACCACAAAGTGGATGGCTTTAAAAAGCAAAATTTTATTCTTACACAGTCCAGGAGGTTACAAGTCTTGTTAGGGTCCACGATTTTCAAGATGCAACACTGCTACTTTAAAGGTTAAATTTTATTAAAAAATATGCCCAATAGGAAAAATACTGGTGCACCAGGGACGCACCCCAAGCTACACAGAGCAGGGGGCGACGACGAGTTTCCTCAGCGCCCAGTATTTAAGTCGTGAGATTGCAAAGCAGGGAGGGTGAACTGACCTTTACATTGATTGGTTAACTCCTATTAGTTGTAAAATGTGGTCAAGGTCTAGGGGTCACTTGCAGGCTGTCACTTGCAAGGTTGCCCCCAGGCTTGTCTTGTGACAGTGTTTTGTAAGACAAAGGTGAGATTATTCTATGGTATTTTCTGCTATTAAGTTGTTTCTTGTGGCTTTCTTTAATACCTCCAATTTTTGCTGCGCCCTTCCTCATTTCAACAGTCTGAATTCAGGGGGTCTGCTCCAGGGGAAGGGCTTTCCCTCTGTCAGCTCTGGAGGACACACCTCATGCTGCATCATCTTTGGTCAGGGAACAGCTTGACACAGGAACCTCAGTTCTGAAGGGCATGCTCTTCTCCCGGTGCTGCTTTCTTGATGGTGTGAGGTTCCCAACTCTCTGCTTGCTTCCCTTCCTTTTATCTGTTGTAGGATAAAAAGTTGTACAAGCCACATTCCAGGGAAACTCCCTTTAGGATGGAGCAGGGAAGTGCCCTTAGGAAGTGATTTACAGTCCCACTCTAATCCTCTAACATACAGCATAGGAAAATCACCAAATGGAGGACAATCATAAAATATTGGGGATGACGGCCCAGACAAATGGCTACACACATTTTGGAGGGGATACACTTCAACTCATGACAAACAGTTACTTTATCCCAAGGCAGTGTGAAATGTGAATGAATTAGTTATAACATATCTAACACAAGTTATGAGGTCATCTTATGGTCTTTCTTTTTAAGGAACTGGTGCTGTCTCCTGACCAGTGTGGTTAGAGGGGATTGTTTAGATTCTAGGGCTTCTCTGCTGGGTGTTGCATGACATCTCTTCCCTATAAGGGCTGAGGCTATGTCCCTTTTCACTTCTGGTTTTGTTTGTTAAAGGCAATAGTTCATGGTCCTCCACAGTAGCTGAGGAGTCATATGGTCTTGAACAGAGTGGCAGGGCTGTGCAGGTGGATGACAGAAGTTGTAATTGTCATCCTGTGTTGGGTCTGGGGACTACTAAAAAAAAAAAGAATTTGTTTTATTTTTTGTTGAAAATAGACATAGCAGAACATACACTAATTCAATAATTTCTACATAACATAATTCAGTGACAAGTTGTGCCACTGTTTTCATTCTGCTTTTCTGAGTTTTCCCTCCCCCAGTGATGTAAAATCATTGTCTCCTAAGTTTCCTGTCTAACCTTTTGAATTGCAGTTGTTAATTTGATCCCATATAGACAGTTCTTAAAAAGAGTATAGTGGGCTCAGAGCAGACATTCTTTACTAATGAAGCTAAACTATTGCTTGATTTGGAAACCCTGGGGCCTTAGTGGTTAACTGCTACATTGGCTAATCAGGTCAGCGGTTCAAATCCCTCAGGTGCTCCCCGGAAACTCTATGGGGCAGTTCTATTCTGTCCTATAGGGTTACTATGAGTGGGAATCAACTCAGTGGCACTAGTTCATTTGTTTGTTTATTGCTTGATTTAAAAAATGCTTCGGGGAATATTTTTGGTTTAAAGTTCAGGGTGCAAGTGCAAGATTAATTTAGGGCAGTAGTTTCAGGGATTCATCCAGACTCAGTGGCTCCAGAAAACCTGAATTCTATGAGAATTTAAAAATCTGTTCTGTATTCCTCCCCCCTTTGATCAGGATTCTTCTACAGAGCTGTTGGTCAAAATGTTCTTATAATGGTAGCCAGACACCATATAGATCTGGTCTCATGGCAAGGGAGGCAGTTTTTCATGGGAGCAATTAGTCACACACTGCATGTCCTCCTGTTCCTTCCTCTTCTTCTGTTGCTCCAGGAGAGCAACCATCTATTGTTGTGCCTTGGACAGCCACTTGTGTGTTTCTAAGATCCCAGACATTATACAACAAACTAGGAGGTAGAATGGAAATACTAAACATGTTATTAGATCAATTAACTGGAATCTCCATGAAACTGTTGAAATGAGGAAGGGCCCGGTAAAAATTGGAGGTATTGAAGAAAGCCCCAGGAAACAACTTAATAGCAGAAAATACCATAGAATAATCTTACCTTTGTCTTACAAAACACTGTCACAAGACAAGCCTGGGGGCAACCTTGCAAGTGACAGCCTGCAAGTGACCCCTAGACCTTGACCACATTTTACAACTAACAGGAGTTAACCAATCAATGTAAAGGTCAGTTCACCCTCCCTACTTTGCAACCTCACGACTTAAATACTGGGCGCTGAGGAAACTCCCGGTCGCCCCCTGCTCTGTGTAGCTTGGGGTGCGTCCCTGGTGCACCAGTATTTTTCCTATTGGGCATATTTTTTAATAAAATTTAACCTTTAAAGTAACAGTGTCGCATCTTGAAAATCACGGACCCTAACAAAACCATGACACTAAACTTCACAATCTCAGAAACCAAATCCCACGAGATGTTTGGTTGTACCCAGGCAGCCTCCAGGAGTTCTGCGGATTCTTATAAGTTGACTATCACAGTTCTGCTGAATGAACTGCATTAAGTAGGAAACAATTTTGCTATTTACCATCGTTTTTCCTTCAAACCTGCTCTTCTGAATTGTTCTTCCTTATTTCCCGATATAAAATCCCAGTATAGCTTATGACGTTCCTTGATGTAGATTTTTTGCTTTTTTTCTTCATGTCTATTATATTCGGGGTTTGTTGAGGGTCTGCACTGCACCTGTGGATTTATAAACCCAAACCAGTGCTGTCGAGTCGTTTCTGAGTCACAGTGATCCTATAGGACAGAATAGAACTGCTCCACAGAGTTTCGAAGGAGTGCCTGGCAGGTTCTAACTGCCGATTTTTTGGTTAGCAGATGTAGCACTTAACCAGTACATCACCAGGCTTTCAAATTCAGATAATTTTTGAAATGAATTTCTAATTTTGTAATAGCTTTAGATTTTCAAAAGAGTTCCAAGACAGTACCCAATTTTCTATTTTTTATGTTGTTACCGTTTCACATTATAGCACTTTCATCAAATCTAAGAAAGTTAACATTGGAAGAATGCTGTTAACTAAACTCTAGAATTTATTTGGATTTCACTAGTTTAGCCATTAATGCCCTTTGCCTGTTTCAGGATCCAATCTAAGAAACATTGTATTTAGTTGTCATGTTTTCTTAGTCTTTTCGGTCAGTGGTAGTTTCTCAGTCTTTCCTTGTTTTTCATAACCTCAAGAATGTTGAGGAGTTCTGGTAAGAATATCCTTTCATTTGGGTTTCTCTGAGGTTTTTGGATAAAACTGGGTTTTTGGAAAGAACATTGCTTAGGTAGAATGATCTTTTCATCACCTCATATCAGAGGATACCCGATAGCCCCATCTGTGTTGAAGTGAAACTTTATCACTTGGTTAAGATAGTGTTTGCCAGGTGTCTCCTTTGTAAAGTTGCTACTATTTCCTTAAGGTCAGTACGTCCTGTATACCTTTGTGATGGATTGAATTGTGTCCTCCAGAAATATCTGTCAACTTGGCTGCATCATGATTCCCTGTATTGTGTGACCGTCTACCATTTTTGGTCATCTGATGTGATTTCCTCATGTGTTGTAAATCCTATCACTATGACATAATGAGATGGATCAGTAGCAGTCAATGCTGATAAAATCTATAAGATTAGATAGTGTCTTCAGCCAATTTCTTTTGAGATACAAAAGAGAGAAACCAGCAGAGAGATATGCGGACCTCATACTGCCAAGAAAGCAGTGCCCAAAGCAGAACAACTCCGTTGGACCTGAGATTCCTGTGCTGAGTGAGATGCTTCCAGGTCAAGGGAAGGCTGATGTATCACAAGGACGTTGCTCCACAGCTGAAGAGAAAATCTTCCCCTGGAGCCAGCTCCCTGAATTTGGATGTCTAGCCCAGTGTACTGTGAGAGAAGACACTTCTGTCTGTTAAAACCATCCACTTGTGATATTTCTCTTATAGCAGCACTAGATGACTAAGACAACCCTTACAGGTTATGCTAGAAAAGTAAATGAATGGTCTTGCTCTCTGTTCCTTTCATCTTGTTTTTTGTACTCTCTTTTCAGGGCATGCTTCCAGATGGTGACATAGGGATTCTTGATGACCTGGGTCTGCAGGTCAGATCCCCCATCACAATATTTTAATATGGGAGTTTACTCTGAGGCCTGTGTAGTACAAGGTCTGACAACTAAGTCCACAAACTTGATTGTTCTAAGTGCTACACACCTCATTGCTGAATATCACTACAGTCACCTTCAAAGTACTCCTCTTGGGAAGCTATGCACTGATGCCAGCACCTAGTCCACTCTTCAAAGCAATTTTGGAACTCTTTCTGGAATAGCCATTGTGCATGGTGGCAAGGTGGCAGGTTTGAGAACTTAATCGTATAGTTGTCTGTGAAGGAGTTTTTAGTCAGTAAACCAATAACTGTATTAGTATACCCTCCCTAGTCACCTGATCTAGCCCCCGATGACTTTTCCTTACCTGAAGAGAAAAGAAATACTGAAAGGAAGACATTTGGACGCTATTCAGGACATCAAGGGTAATCCAATGATAACTCTGATGGCCATTCCAGAAAGAGTTCCAAAATTGCTTTCAAGTGTGGACTAGGGGTTGGCGTCAATGCATAACTTCCCAAGGGGAGTACTTTGAAGGTGAGTGTAGTGATATTCAGCAATGAGGTATGTAGCACTTTTTCTAGGATAAGTTCACGAACTTAATTGGCAGTTCTTGTCGTCAGCTCCTCTTTTATTTCATAGTCATTTTCCTGTCCCTTCTCCACTCCTGCCCTGCTTTTTCTCTCTTCTCTTTCTGTTTGCTAAGTTTGTTGTTCACTCCAGTTTCCTCCATGTCTTGACTGCAGGAATTACCATTCCTTGGAGATGATTCTGGTCATTGCTGGGTCATTTTAAACAACCCAGGCCTCTTTTCTATGCTGACCATGGATACCTTAGTGATTGCGACCTCCAAGCCTCAGTGATTGGCTCCTCCAAGCATATGATTAGTCTCAACCAGGGAAGGGCAAAAATGGACCAAGCTGTTTTCTTCCTCCACTTTATTCAGAGAAGGCTTCGAAAGCCCAGGAGCATGGAGAGTTGGGAAACAGAAGAGTGAGCACAGACTTCCCTTTCTCTTGTTACACCAGTGATTTTTGATCAATCTCGGTCTGGTCCAAAGTTCCTCTTTTGCTTGGGAGAACTGAGCATCTCCTGGATATCCAGGAAAACTACCAAGTTTCCTGGCCTGGAAGAATAGCTGAGTTACTTGCCTCCTCCTGTCATTTTTCCTCCTGTGCTGCTGGACTACAGCCAGATAGAACACTTAGGGGAATACACAGGGATAGCACTCAGGAAGTATCTCACGTGGATGAACAGGGCTATAGGAAAATAGCTTGTGACATACTCCTTCCTCTCCAAGCATGAAATGAAACTCCTTATGGTTTGGGACTTTCATGTCCATCTCTGAAACCACAGAGGGCCCAGTTCACTCTTGGAATTTGGTGGCTTCTTGCTCAACTTCCTCATGTTATAGATCAGCCCTTTTGCCCAGTGATGATCAGGGTGTGTACCTGAGGCCTCCTTTTCCATCACTCAGAATAAATGCTTCCTAACTCCAGGCCCTTCCTATACAACAGGCTCTGGCTTGGTGGGAGTTCCTGTTTCTTTCTTGGTCCGCTGAGAGGGCATATGGAGAGTCTATCAATAAGTCACGCTACAAGGCAGCAGAGGTTTGAGAAAAGCCAACTCACTGACACAGAGAGGGTACTACACATTCTCAAAGTGTATTTTATGTAGGTTCTGTCCTTCAAATGCCCCGGGAGACCAGGACCACTGAATGGCCCCTTCTACCAGAGTCTTGAGTACTTTGGATTCTTCTCTGTCCCAGGCTCTGGACTATGAGAGTTTGTGGATGTAGGGCCAAGAGTTAAAGCAGAAGAGCCGAGGCCCCTCTGGGGTTAGACTGCACCAAGCATGAGAACCCAGAAACAGAACGTTCTAACTCCTTCTAAGCCTGGTGAAACCAAGACTCTGTAATATGAGTGATCTGAGATAGTAGGTGTATTTGTGAAAGTTCAGAGACAAGCAGTGAGTTAGACTCAGGCCTTCCATTTGTGGAGTTAGCCAGGATTAAAGGTTAGAACAGAAAGCCAGTCTGGAAGTTACAGACAGAATGTGGAGAGGGGACAGATGAGACAAGATGAATGGTATACCATCCAGGACCCGTTTTAGTGACCAGCCTTCCTCTTTAGCGCTTGGAAAGTAGAATGTGGGATCCTCTCTTTGTTCCTCAGCAAGTTAGAGAAGCATCTCTGGCCTGAGGCCCAGCTGGTGAGAGAAAGAGCAGTGAGCGGCCTTTAAGCAGCAGGGAAGTAAGATCTTAAATATCAAAAGGAGCAGAAGCCCCTACATGTATATGTTGCTATTTCCTTGGCCCAGCTCGGACTCAGTCAGGGCAGGCCAGCTTTCCAGTTGTGTGGCCAGAGCTTTATTTCATGTCTAGGTAAGGTGATAAATTCCACTTTTCTTATGCTTTGGCTCTGGAAATAAATGAGACCTACTGGAGGCAGAGGGAAGATGTGGTAGCTTTTGGAAGTGAGATACCAGTCCATGGATTTCACAGTTGCCACGAAGAGCCATCAGATCTTCCACTCGATTATTATCATCTACCCATCATTCCATCACCTGTCCATACAGCCAGTCTTCCGTCCTCCATCCATTTGTCTATCCACTGATCATCCATCTACCCATCCAATTACCTGGACCAACTTTCTTCCCTCCTTTTTTTTTCCTCTCTCTCCCTTCCTACCTTCTAACAAATATTTGTTAAGGGTCTGCTATGTATCAGGTTTCTCATGTTTGGCAGATTTCTGCAGAACATGAGAAGCTGTCCAAGAGAAAATTCAATCCTTCACTGAGCCGCAAATCAGTTTCTTTTGCCCTGAGCATCTCCCACAGATATAAATGAGGCTGTAGGGAGGGAGAGTGGATGTGGGGGTGAAGGAGAGGAGAGGAGGGGAGGGGAAGGGACAGCTGTAAAGAGGGAAGAGGGTGAAGGGGGAAGAGGGGAGAGGAGGGAAGGGAAGGAAAGGAAAGGAGAGAGAACATATTTTTTCATTCTATGTTGCTGAGTTTTCTGGTTTTGGGAAGCTCACAAGTTTCAGAAAGCAGAGAAGAGAAATCAAGTCTTACATTTTTAATCTTCAAGCAGTATTTTATAAACACATAGTGCATCAGCTAAGATGGCTTGCTAACCGAAAGTTGTTGTTAGGTGCCGTTGAGACAGTTCCGACTCATAGCGACCTTATGAGCAACAGAACGAAAGACTGCCTGGTATTGCGCCATGTCCACAATTGTTTTATGCTTAAGCCCACTGTGTCAATCCCATCTTGTCAAGGGTCTTCATCTTTTTTCTGACCCTCCCTCCACTCTACCAAGCAAGATGTCCTTCTCCAGGGACTGATCCTTCCTGACAACATGTCCCCAGTATGTAAGATGCAGTCTTGCCATCTTTGCTTCCAAGGACAACTCTGGTTGTATTTCTTCCAGAACAGTTGTTTGTTCTTTTGGTGGTCCATGGTAGATTCAACATTCTTCTCCAACACCACAATTCAAAGGTATCAATTCCTTTTTTGTCTTCGTTGTTCATTGTCTAGCTTTGGAGTGCACATGAAAGTAGAATATTTTATTGCAGCCATCTCTGTGAGTCTCAATTGACTTGAGGCAATGGGTTTTGGTTTTGGTCTTCTAACTAGTCTCCTTGCTTCTAGGCTTCCCCTACCCAAATCTGTGTTCCTCTCCATGATTAGAATAATCTTTTACAAAGTTTCTGTCACCTTTCACCAAAATTTATTCACAATATTATTATTATTTTTTTAAAGTCCTTCCCATGCCCCTCTCCTACGTGAGTTTTTCACTGGCTTTGTGTTACCCACAAACCTGAGTTTTAGCTCCTTAGCAGCTCCCCAAAGGATCTTCCTGATGTGCCCAAGGTGCCTCTTGGGCCCCAGGCCCTGCCTCCTCCTATCATATATTTTAACTCCAACAATCTCAGCTATTTACAATCAGCCAAGTACTCCATGCTCTTTTATGCACCATAGGTTTGATTTGTAATTCCCTAATGATGTGTTAAATAACGCAGGAAGTATTAAAAGAGGATGAAAGGTTTCAATCAAAAAATAAGATTAAATATATTTGAAACTTTTTATACCAGAATATGTACCAAAAAGTAAAATATACATAGAAAAAAACTGGAATAAAAAACAACAAACTATTAAAATTAGTTATCTTTGAAAAAAAAATAAGATGAAAGGAATATACAGAGTCATTATACAAAAAAAAAAGATTGGTTGATATTCAACCATTCAAGGGGCAGCATATGATGAGGAACCAATGGTACTGAAGGAAGAAGTCTACCTGCACTGAAGGCATTGGCGAAAAACAAGGCTCCAGGAATTGACGGAATATCAATTGAGATGTTTCAACAAGTGAATACAGCCCTTGAAGTGTTCACTCATTTATGCCAAGAAATTTGGAAGACAGCTACCTGGACAAATGACTGGAAGGAATCCATATTTACACCTATTCTCAAGAAAGATGATTCAACTGAATGTGGAAATTATTGAACAATAGCATTAATATCACATGTGAGTAAAATATTGCTGAAGATCCTTCAAGTGTCTGCAGCAGTACATTGACAGGGAACTGCCAGAAATTCAGGCCAAATTCAGAAGAGAACATGAAACCAGGGGTGTCATTGTTGGTATCAGATGGATCATGAATGAATGCAGGGAATACCAGAGAGGTGTTTACCTGTGTTTGGTTGACTATGCAAAGGCATTTGATTGTGTGGATCATAACAAGTTATGGATAACATTATGGGGAGTGGGAATTCCAGAACACTTGATTGTGCTCAAGAGGGAGTTGCGCTAACTGAATAAGGGATTACTGCTTAGTAAAGTCAAGAAAGGTGTGTGTCTGGTTTGTGTTCTTTCACTATACCTATTCAATCTGTATGCTGAGCAAATAATTCGAGAAGCTGGACTACAAGATCCAACAAAGAAGTCCACAAACTCAATTGCCCTAAGTACTACAAACCTCATTGCTGAATATTGCTATGGTCACATTTGAAGTACTCCTGTTGGGACTCTATGCACCAATGCCAGTGCCTCGTCCACCCTTCAAAACAATTTTGGAACTCTTTCTGGAATGGCTGTTGGCATGTGGGTGACATGGTGGCAAGTTTACAAACTTAATCATATAGTAGTCTGTGAGGGAATTTTTAGCCAGTAAAGAAATAATTGTATTGAAACACCTTCCCTATTTACCTGATCTGGTCCTCAGTGACCTTTTTTTTCTTTACCTGAAGATAAAGGAAATATTGAAAGGAAGACATTTTGATGACATTCAGGACATCCAAATGTAATCTGATGACAGCTCTGATGGTCATTCCAGGAAAAAAGTTCCAAAATTGATTAGAAGAGTGGACTAAGAACTGGGGTTGGTGCAGAGCTTCCCAAGGGATATACTTTGAAGGTGACCATAGTGATATTCAGCAATGAGGTGTGTAGCACTTTTTCTAGGATAAGTTTGTGAACTTAATTGGCTGTCTTTGTATATTAGGAAGAACATGGTGTTAGGATAGGGGAAGACTTATTAACAACTTGTGTTATGTAGATGACGTGACACTAATTGCTGAAAATGAGGATGACTTGAAGAACTTACTGATGAAGACCAAAGACCACAGCCTTCATTATGGATCACACCTCAAGAAAACAAAAATCCTCACAACTGGACCAATAAGCAACATCAGGATAAATGGAAAAAGATTGAGGTTGTCAAGGATTTCATTTTACTCAGATCCACAACCAAAGCCTGTGAAACCAGCTATCGAGGGATCAAAAGATGCATTGTACTGGGCAAATCTGCTGCAAAAGACCTCTTTAAAGTGTTGAAAACCAAAGATGTCACCCTGAAGACTAATGTGTCCCTGACCCAAGCTGTGACATTTTCAATGCCTCAGATGCATGTGAAAACTAGGCAATCAATAGGGAAGACAGAAGAAGAATTGACACCTTTGAATTGTGCTGTCGGAGAAGAATATTGAATATACCAACCCTGGTGGTGTAGTTGTTAAGTGCTACAGCTGCTAACCAAAAGGTCGGCAGTTTGAATCTGCCAGGCACTCCTTGGAAAGTTTATTGGGCAGTTCTACTCTGACTTATAAGGCTGCTATGAATAGTAATCAACTTGAGGGCAGTGAGTTCGGTTTGGTTTTTTTGGCCAAAAGAATGAATAGGTCTATCTTGGATGAAGTACAACCAGAATGCTCCTCAGAAGCAAAGATGGTGAGACTATGTATTACATGCTTTGGTCATGTTGTCAGAAGGAATCAGTCCCTGGAGAAGGACATCATGCTTGGTAGAGTGGAGGGTCAGTGAAAACGAGGAAGACCCCCAGCAAGATGGATTGACTCAGTAGCTGCAACAATGGGCTCAAGCGTAACAACAGATGTGGTACGGCCAGCGACTGGCAGTGTTTTGTTCTGTTGTACATAGGGTCGCTATGAGTCAGAACCAACCCCATGGCACACCAACAGCGTATGAAATTGAGCATTTTTTTAATGTGCTCATTTGCCATCTGTATATCTTCTTCTGTCATTTCCATTCAGATCTTTTGCCCATGTCTAACTGGGTTGTTTGTTTCCTCATTGCTGAGTTTTAAGACTTCTTGGTATATTTTAGATACAAGGCCTTTAGCAGTACATATTTTGTAAATACTTCCTCCTTGTCTCTCTTCTCATTCTTTTATTTTTTTATTGTGCTTTAGATGAAAGTTTACTGCTTAAGTTAGTTTCTCATACAACAATTTATGTACACATTCTATGTGACACTGGTTCCTGCCTGTCCCTATAATGTGATAGCATCCTCCTCCTTTCCACCCCAGATTTCCTTTGTCTGTTAAGCCTGCTCCTATCTCTTTTGGCCTTCTCATCACCCCTCCAGACAGGAGTTGCCCATTTAGTCTCATGTGTCTACTAGAACGAAGAAGAACACTCTTCGCAAGTATCATTTTGAACTGCTGACCTTTCGGTTAGCAGATGTAGCACTTAACCGCTACAGCAGCAAGGTTTCCTAACATTTTACAGTCCCAGCTTATTCTTTGTCTGAGGAGTTTACTTCAACAATGGCTTTGATTCTGGGTTAACAAAGAGTCTGGAGGCCATGTCTTCCGGGGTTCCTCTAGTGTCAGCCAGAACATAAAGTCTGGTCTTCTGTACCGGCATTTGAGCTCTGCATCCCACTTTCTCCTGTTCATCAGGCATTCTCTATTGTGTTCTCTGTCAGGGCAGTCACTGGTAGTAGCTGGGCATCATCATGTTCTTCTGGACTCAGGGTGATGGAATCGCTGGCTTCTGGAGCCCCTTTTATCTCTTGGGCTAATATTTCCCTTGTGTCTTTGGTGTTTTTCATTCTCCTTTGCTCCAGGTGAGTTGGGACCAGCTGATGCAACTTTTATGTCTTCGTTCTTTTAACAGTGTCTTTTGCAGAAGAGAAGTTTTAAGTTTTAATAAAGACCAACTTGCAAATTTTTGTTTTTTAATGAATTGTGCTTTTGATGTTGTATATAAAAGGTCATTGCCAAACGTGAAGTGACTTGGAGTTTTTCCTATGGTTAGCTTACAGAAATTTTAAGGTTTTGCATCTTACATTTAGGTCTCTGATCCATTTGAGTTATTTTTTGTGAAAGATGTAAGCTGTCTGGCTAGTTTTGTTTTTTTGGCATGTGGACGGCCAGTTGTTCAAGCACCACTTATTAAAAACACTGTCTTTCTCAATTTGATTGCCTTTGCTCCTATGTCAAAGTTCAGTTGACTATGTGTGAGCCTATTTCTGGGCTTTCCACTCTGTCCATTGCTTTCTTTGTCTCTTTCTTCACCAGTCCCACACTGTCCTGATCATTATACCTTTTCAGTAAGTCTTGGATAGTGTCAATTTTCCAACTATGTTCTTTTCAGTATTGTGTTGACTGTGTCCCCATACCATTCCATATGCTAGTCACTCTGTTCTCTGTGTTTGCTTTGAATAGTGCGCATTCACTACTCTTATGCTGGTCAGCATATTGTATATTACTTGCTCAGGTCTGTCTTTCCTACCAGATTGTGAGACTCTTGAGGGCAAGAACTATGAGTTTTTCATCTTTGTGCCTAGTAGAGGGCCCGGGATATAGAAAGCACTCAATCTACATTTATGGCATGAATGGGTGGGCAGACTGATAATGGAAGAGGGCAATCTTACAAGAGACATGAGATAGCTTTGGGACAAGGTGTTTATGCAATAGTTTCCCTGGAGAAGACAAACTGCCTTTTCCTGAAAGCTCAGACCTTTGAGGAAGGGACTGAGCTGTAGCCAAGGCCAGGCTAGGTGTCTAAGCCTGGAATGAGGAACTTTGGGATGCTGTGACTAACCTCCTGCCAGACTTACTTCTCATTTCCTGTAGATAAAATGTCCTTGCAGAGATGGCCAGCTGGAGGTACCATCACTACAAGGGCGAGTGTGTAGGATGACGGCTGAAGAGGAGTTTCCTTCTGCTCACTTCACAGTAGATAAACAGAACATCTCCCTCTGGCCCAGAGGCAAGTACCAGTCCATGCTTTGATCTGGCTAAGTATTCTGCACCCCAACTGGCTCTTCTTCAACAGATGTTTGCTTCTTCTCCCAGCAGACCCTCCTATCAAGACGGGTTGCTCTCTGGCTCTGAGGAAACCTTCCACCTTGTATGCTGCACTGACCTGCTTGACTCTGGTCCTGGTCACCTCCGTCCTGCTTCAGGGCGTCCTCTGTGAGTCCTCAGGGTTTATTTTCTGCACTCAGTCCTTCTTGACTACCTATTGGCACTCTTGAGTCCCAGGGCTTCTCTTTCCTGCTCTTTATTGGATGCCCTTCCCCTGGCTTTTCTACCTGTCTTGTTTCTCCTCTCTCCATGTGAAGGAATGAGGTCACCTGGTGTGGGAAGTTGTGTTCCTGCACTTCCCTTCCAAACTTCTGCAAGATTTTCCAGATTGGGATCAGTGCTTACCCGTTTGTGCTGGGTGTGGCTGGGTTTTTGTCCCCAGGAAATGTTTATCTCTTCATTCCCTCCCCTCAACTATGCATCCCTTTGGTTCAGAACCTGTGAGCAGCCCCTGACAGCGAGTGAAAGGTCTCCTGGCCCCATGAGGCAGTGAGTTCCAAGTGTGCCTTCAGCTGGCTTCACAGTAGATAAACAGCTTTGCGTGGCCAGTAAGCTCAGAAATCTCCACTGTCTGACCTCCCTCACCAGGCCTCCTTCATGCTCTTTCTATCCTGTCTTTGTGAAGATGACTTCATGGGAGTCCTCCTGTTCATTGATTGTCTGTGTGATATACCTCTGTTTCTCTTTTGTTTTGCAAAGTTTCATGACCTCTGTAGCTGGTCAAGCATTCTTACTCCTGCCAGGTCTCCAGAGAGACAAGGAGAGAATGGACTGTCTTCTCTCTTTACGCCCTGGAGCCACTCACAGGCTCCAACTTGTAGCCTCTGAGAAGAGCCTCTCCCAATCATTTGCCCCATCTGAGACCCGCGGTCTCTAATTTGCCCTTTCCACAAGGCTTTCTTTTGAGTTCTCTCGCTTTCTTTTTGTTTCCCCTCAAAGGCACCCAGGCCTGTGACATGAGTTGGGTCTGAAAGGCAAGGGAAGGGGACACATTTCATAATTCTCCCTTTCCATGTTCTGTGGGAAAGAAACCACTTCCAGATTAGCAAGCTGCGTGGCTGGCCTTCCCTGTGAGGGGCTCACTCACTAGGAATCAAGTGATGGGACTCAGAAGGACGTGGAAAAGTGACAAGGGGGTGACTGAACACATCCCTCTACAAATGTGCCCTGAACGCTCAAAATTCAGACTAGCTTCTAATCCCTACTTTTGTTTGCCTGTGAGTTTCTCTAACAGGTGGCTTATTATTATTTTTTTAAAATCAATTTTACGTTGTCTGCATCCACCGGAGTTCCTGGCTCCTGGCAGTGTCCCTTGCACATTTATTGAATGAGTACATTAATGGATAAATGGAGGTCAGGAGGCAGCTACTTGGGGCAGTTTGCTTCCTTGAGAAGCTTGAGCCTGTCCTGTCCTTTCTCATCTTTTTCTTGCTCCATTGCCAGGGGCTCCCTCAGTTGACCTCTTTATTTCTCCAATTTAGACTCTTGGCTTTTGGGTACAATATCAGATGTAAGGACCAATGCTCAGTCGCTGGAAGGGCGCGTGGATAACATCAGCACACAAAGTTCTGAAATTAAGAGGAATCGTGGCATCCTGAAGGCAGCCATCCTTCAGATCCAGAGGGTGAATGTCAGCCTGGTTCAGGTGCGCTCCCAGCTTCTGATGTTGGAAACTGGTCTGGAGAAAGCCAATGCAGGGATCCAGACATTAACCAAAAACTGGGAGGCAGTCGATGCTCTCAATGCCCAGATCCCAGAGCTAAAAAGAGATTTGGATAAAGCCAGTGTTTTAAATGCAAAAGTCCGGGGACTTCAGAGCAGTTTGGAGAACATGGACAAGTCACTCAGACAACAAAGTAAGTGTCTTGGCAAGTAAGATTGTGAGTCGATCTGAGCCTGTGGGACCTTGCCCATCTTTGACGTGAGGATATCGGGGCTGTGGTTGAGGAGAGAAGAGGAGAGGAGCAAGGCTGACACAGGCTAGAAAATTCAGATAAGAGGGCTCAGCCCTGGGGTGGGAAGGACTTTGGGGCTGCTCAGAAGAGGAGGGAATAGTTACCAGTTAGCGTTCCCACACCGAGGTATGGAAGGTGAAAGCATTAGGGAGGCTCTGTCCTGGCCCACAGTGGTCACTTCCCAGTAAATTCCTAACCCAGGGTCCAAGAGCTCAGCTGTACTTCTATTAGATGGCCAGTGGAGAATTGCTTTCTCTTTATGTTAGAGAAACCCTCGTGGCATAGTGGCTAAGTGCTATGGCTGTTAACCAGAAGGTTGGCAGTTTGAATCCACCAGGTGATCCTTGGAAATTTTATGGGGCAGTCCTACTCTGTCCCATAGGGTTGCTATGAGTTGGAATTGACTCAACAGCAATAGGTTTGATTTTGGGTTTTATAGTAGAAAATGATCCTTGATCTTATTTTCCTCTCTCTAGCCCCAAGGCTCAACCAGCCTCAGTTAAGCTTTCAAAATCTGACAGTGTCCCCAAACCCCTACATGAGGACTCAGGGACCCTAGGGCCCAGCCAAATTCATTAGTGTCTCTGGCATCCCATTCAAGTACCCCCACCTAGCCAGCACCCAGAGAAAACAGGAACAGCAGTGTTTACCTTTAGCCTTTGTTCTCCAGATGACATCCTACAGATGGTTTCTCAAGGCTGGCAGTACTTCAGTGGGAACTTCTATTATTTTTCTCATACCCCAAAGACCTGGTACAGTGCCCAGCAGTTCTGTAAGTCTAGGAATGCACACTTGACTTCAGTGACCTCAGTCAGTGAACAGGTGAGTGCTGTTTCTATGGGCTCTGGGAAGGAGATGTATTAATAGCTTGTGGCCTGTATTAGTCAGAACGGACAAGATTATGCTTCATAACAAACAGTCCCCAAATATCAGGGATATGACAACAAAGGATTTTTTCTCATTTTGCTACATGTCTAATGAAGGCCAGCTAGAAAGTTCTCTATTTATTATGGTTAGTCAAAGATCTAGATCAAAGGAGACTTCGTTTCAACATATGCTTTCACCATTGCTAAGGTGGGAAAGCGGAGTGTGGCAAATTGCACATTGGCTCTTAAAAAGATTCTGCCTGGAAATAGCACTCATCGCTTCTACTGATATCTCACCAGTGAAAGCAAATCACACAGTACCCCTCCCATCAAAGAGGGCAGGAAGGTACAATTTTTCCACATGCCCAGAAAACAGAAATATTTGGGCACAGTGCTAATTATACCCTATGACCCAAGAAATTGCCTGCCTGGTGAGGTAGCATACTGAACAAAGCCCTTTCATCTTGGAGGCAGAATAACAGAGTGGGTGGGCTCTTGAGTCAGTCAGAGCCGGGAGTTGAGGTGCTGCCACCTGACCAGTCCTATTGCCTTGGGTAGATTATTTACCCTCACTAGGCCTTGGCCTATTCATCTATGAAACATGTATGGTAACAGTATCTGCCTCAGAGTCAATGCACACAAAGGGCTTAATGTAGTACCTCCAAAACCTGTGAGTCGGACTCGATGGCACTTAGCTTTGTTGGCTTTGGCTCTAAAACCCAGTTGATTTTCACTCATAGTGACTCTATAGGACAGAGTATAAATGTGTCATAGGGTTTTCAACATTGTAATTTTTACAGAGGCAGACTGCCACGTCTTTCTCCCATGGAGCAGTTGGGTTTAAACTACTGACCTTTCAGTTAGTAGCTGAGTGTTTAATCACTGTATCATCAGGGCTAGTGTAGGACCTAGAGCATAATAATTGCTTAATAAATTTAGCTATTGTTATCATAGCTATAAAAAAACCAAAAAACCCCAAACCCAGTACCACTGAGTCAATTCTGACTCATAGGGACCCTATAGAACAGAGTAGAACTGCCTCATAGAGTTTCCAAGGAGCACCTGGCAGATTTGAACTGCCGATCTTTTGGTTAGTAGATGTAGCACTTAACCACCACACCACTAGGGTTTCCATCATAGCTATAATTAAATTTATTAAAGTGATTAACATGCACTAAGTGCTATGTTATTACTATCACAGAAACCCTGGTAGTGTATTGGTTAAATGCTATGCCAGCTAACCAAGTGATTGGCAGCTCGAATCCACCAGGTGTTCCTTGGAAACACTATGGAACAGTTCTACTCTGTCCTATGGGTCACTGTGACTCAGGATCAACTCAAGGGCAGTGGGTTTGGTTTTTGGTTCATTGTTATTAAGACCATCATCTTGGGGTCCCTGCTCTGGGGTTTTGCTGGGACTTTCTTGTACCCACAGCCCCTTCCTGACACCTGGGTCTGTTAGTGGCAGGGCAGTGAATAACAAGAATTTGAAAGATGCATTTTGGGCTTTGGCAAGGATAGGAAGACGCTTGCTTGAGCGAGATTTAGTGTGACCCTGGTGGTGTAGTAGGTTAAGTGCTACGTCTGCTAACCAAAAGGTCGGCAGTTCAAATCCATCAGGCACTCCCTGGAAACTCTGTGGGGCAGTTCTACTCTGACCTCTAGGGTCACTATGAGTTGGACCTGACTCGACGGCAGTGAGTGAGTGGTGAGTGTGTGTGGGCTCAGGGGCCGTTCAGAGGGCTCGTGAAGACCACTCAGACAGATACTCAAACTCCGAATCATGGCACTCACTCTATCTGTTCTACAGGAGTTTCTGTACAAGACAGCTGGAGGAGCTGCCTACTGGATCGGCCTGACCAAGGCAGGGAGTGACGGGGACTGGTACTGGGTAGATGACACTCCATTCAATGAAGCCCAAAGTGCAAGGTAAGCACCCTAGCCTCCTTCTCAGCCTGACTCTGTGGGGCCAGGGTCAGAGCACAAAGGTCAAGTGCAGGGCTGTGATTCTTTGCTATCTCAGTGTGGCAGAAATATTAGAATGGTGATCTGGCTCACCTCTGTGACTCACTGGCTGGGAAAACTGGGACAAATTTAGGGCCTCTCGGTGCCTTCAAATTTTGGCAGCACAGCCTTCTACACAGCTTTGCGAAGATCCTCTTCTAAGTCTAGGTCTTTGCAGTGTGCCTGTGTAGGGGTGTGTGAAAGGTGTGCCGGTTTGGTCCTACCCCAGAGCGTGACTGAAGGCTCATCAATTCCCTTTCTCTTAGACTTGTGTGCAGAAGCTTCCTGCTCTGTAACCTAGGACCACGTATGGCGTTCAAGTAACTCATCCTTTTGTTGTAAATGCATTTTTCTTTATCTTTTCACTTGGTAGGTTCTGGAGCCCAGGTGAGCCCAACAATAGTGGGAACAATGAACACTGTGCCCATATAAGTGCGGCTTCACTTCGGTCCTGGAATGATGTCTCCTGTGACAATAAGTTACTCTTCATCTGTAAACAGCTCTACGTCTCATCACAATCATGACAGGACTGGCCCTCCCCCCACTCACCCTTTGAGTACCAATGCTTGTCAAACTGGAGGAAATACCTCCCTCTCTTCCATGCTCCAGGCTGACTTTGTGCCTTCATTTTTCTAGTATCACAATTGTCTCCAAAGCATTCTGGAGTCTGGATGCCTTACTGGGAATTCTGATTCCATAGAGGCAGCTGATAGGGGAAGGAGAGCTTGAGTTAAAGTGTGAGGGAATGACGGACAGGATTTGGATATTCACACTGCATGGGCAAATAGGATCAGGACCTGTAATCTGGGACATTTTTTTGGAGCTCCTGGGGAATTGAGGTTGCATTCTTCCACAGAAGTGAGCATGTGGGTCTTCACAGCACTCTCATTAGTCCCCAGGCAGCTCCTCAGGCCATGGACCCCACTTAAAATTTCTTAGGAAATTCTGGGAATTATTCTATTGTCAGATGGCAAGTAGGGAGCCAGGGACTGGTGAGAACTTTGTCTCATTTAACATGTGAATTTATTTTATTGTGTTATTTTTTTTCTGAGTCAGTAGGCTAACAGTGCTTGAAATGCTCTCTCTTAGTGTTTTAATAAAATGTGCTTAAAAAATCTATACTTTTGTATTTGAATGAAAAAAGGAGAAACACAAACAAAAAATCTGACTCACCTCTGTTGACTGATGGAACTAAGCTCTGGTGACAGTACCACAATATCTATTTTTCTATTTCCTTCCTTTGCTCTTTTGTTTGTTCCTTCATTTTTTCATTCATTCCATCATTTAGTTATTCCTTCCTTTGTTCCTTCTTTTGTTCATTCCTTGGTTCCTTTTCCTTGGTTCCTTCGCTTGCTCCTTCTTTCCCCCTTCCTCTCTCCCTGTTGATCTATTATCTTCTTGCTTTCCTTCTTTTTTTTAGTTGTTCTAGTGTTATATATAGAGGTTCCTGGCTAGCACAAAGAGTTAAGCACTCTGCTGATAACTAAAAGTTTGTCAATTCGAACCCACCCAGGGGTGCTGTGGAAGAAGGCTCTGGCGATCAGCTTCTGTAACGATCATGTCCAAGAGAACCCCATGGAACAGTTCTACACCGTTCCGTAACATGTGGGGGTCACCATTAGTGGGAACTGACTCAGTGGCAACAGGTTTGGTTTTAGTGTTACATGGGTTACGTTTTCTTTTGTTTTCCTAGTGTTTTGGGAAATACGTTGCTACACAATATTTTTTTTTTTTGGCTGCCTAACAACTTATTTCTCTTTCCCTCATAAAGCACTCAGCTGCACTTATCAGCATCATTCCTAACACTGTTGTCCTGGTTGGGGCTGGGTCCTGGAATCAAGAGTTGCCACCAGCTTCCATGCAGGTCCCTCCTGTCCAGAGCTTCAGGCTGCCCCAGGAGGGCTGTGGGCTGCCTCTTTCACGGGTTTCAGGTCCTCTTTTTCCATCTACTTCTGTGTTCCTACTCCACACCTCCAGAAGTTTCCTCTCTTCTCTGTTTTAAGACAATTTCCTGTTTTTTTTTGGATCACAGAACGACTGACTAGCCTGTGGAGAAAACACACAGGCTACCCAATTAATTAGAAATATGTGTTTCTAGAAGGGAATTTTTATTATTGTTCTAAGGAAACCTAAAACAAAGAGAATTAATAAGGCTTTCCGAAGAAAACATGCTTCAGCTGAGTCTTGAAAGATGAGAATTTGGGCAGTGAGTGGAGCACGGACAGAGATAAGGGACGATAATTCCACACAGAAGGAACAGAACACACAGAAAGAGTAGAGCACGTTTCAGTAGAGCAGCCCATTCCTGCAGGAGTGTGATGCGACATGAAGCAGGAGGGGTAAGCCAAGTCAGGTCATGCAAGGCTTCAAAGTCAGGTGAAGGAAAGTGCATTACATTCAAAATACAAAGGGGAAGTCCTCTAAGTGTTTTAGCAGGAGAATGACATTTCTTTTGAAAGAAGAAGAATGATAAATGATTAATTATTCCTATAAGCCTACGTACTTCTAGGATCTACAACCTTCCCAGATATGCAATAAGAGTGCTGTAACTGGGGTAAACATTTGTTGTGCTTTTGTGACCCTTCTTTCATCCTTGTTTTAAGTAACTTTCTATATTTTGACTTCTACCTTCTCAAGTTAGAAGCAGACTTAGTCTTTGCAACCTTCCTTGCAGAAAGGTGTAGCTCTGTGACACAGCCCCCAGCAATCGGATTCAACCAGGAGACACTTCTGATTTGGTTCTGGGGTTTGTTCAAGGCACAGATGGGGTTTAGTGTTGTCATTCCTAGAAGTGTCTCAATACTGTTGGAGGGTTGTCCTTGGCAGCACAAACTCCACAGTCTGACTCTTTGTCTTCTGAGTCTCTATGAGCTACTTACTCTTTTTAAAAAAGTCTTGTATTTTAGAATAGTTGTAGATTTATAGAAAAATTGTGAAGATAATATAGGGAATTCGTGTATACTTCCTATCCAGTTTCCCAGGTTATTAACATCTTACTTTAGTGTGGTATATCAATATGTTATTACTAACCTAAGTCCACACTTTATTCACATTTCCTTAATTTTTCCCTAATGCTGTTTTCCTGCTCCTGGACCCCACACAGGACACCACTTAACACCTAGTTCTTAGGCTTCTTTTGATCTAGACAGTTTCTCAGACTTCCCTTGTTTTGATGATCTTGACAGTTTTGAGGATTACTGACCAGGTAGAATGTTTCTCCATTGGGATTTCTTTGATGTTTTTGTTGTAAGACTGGGGTTACAAGTTTTTAAGAAAGTCCTTAGAGGTAAAGTGCCATTCTCATCATATCGTATCAGGGGTACTGCCTTAGTCATCTAGTGCTGCTATAGCAGAAAGTACTGCCAGCGGGTGGCTTTAACAAACAGAAATGTGTGTCCTTAAAGTCAAGTAGGCTGAAAGTCCAAATTCAGGGCATGACCTCTACGGGAAGGCTTTCTGTCTGTGCTGGCTCTGGAGGAAAGTCTTTCTCTTCAGTCTTCACCTGGTCAAGGAGCTTCTCAGGCACAGGGATCTTAAGTCCAAAAGACATACTCTGCTCCCAGTGTTTCTTTCTCTGTGGTGTGAGGTCCCCACATCTTTCTGCTTCCTTCTTTCTTTTATATCCTAAGAGATTGCCTCAGGGTACAATATAATCTTATAGTTTGAGTCTTGCTTTACCTACCCAACTGCCACCCATCCTCCCTCATTAACATAACAGAGACAGGATTTGCAACATACAGGAAAACCACACAATCCCAAGAATCATGGCCCAGTCAAACTGATATAAACATGGCAGGGGGCACAATTCAGTATATACAACAGGTCTTGTTTAAACATCACTGTTGATGTTTACCTTGATCGCTGGACTTGAAGAAGTGTTTGTCTGCTTCTTTCACTGCAAGGTTGCTCTTTTTTCCTTCCCTTTCCATAATGTATTATTTGGACGGAGGCCAGCCAAAGCCAAGCGCCATGCTTAAGGAGTGGGGAGTTATGTTTCCCATCCTTGAGGACAGAATATCTATATAAATTATTTGGCTTTTTTCTGCTTGGTTGATATAACTGTTCTACTCCACCTATTTATTCACTCATTCATGTCAGTATGGACTCATGGATATTTTTTGCTTTGGATTATAATTCAATGCTCCTTTATGTTATTTCTCAGATTGTTCCAGCTTTGGCCATTAGGCTCTTTTACTTGACCCCTATGTCTTTTAATAAGTCTCTCAGCATTGTGTGTGTGTGCTTAGTATTTCCCTACTTTCTGGCACTATAGGCTTATTTTGTATGTTTTCTGCCCCAGTCCTAAAATCAGTCATTTCTCCAAGAAGCCCTAATTTCTTTTGCAGGCAAATGGTATTAGAAAACAAGATCTGAGCACTAGAGGTGCTTGTTCCTCCTGGGATGTCATTGCTCCTAGGCCTTCTCAGATTACAGAGAAAGGAAAAATATGTGTGTATAATGGTGTTTTGAAAAGATCTGTAGGCCTGCAATATGATAACAGAATTTGAGAGCAAGAGGGCAAGAGAAGAGACAGGGGGAGGTATAGAACAAGACAGTTCTCAAGAAAAATCAGGAAGCCGATACCTGAAGAAGGGAGATGCTGGGCTGGCAAGCACAATAGCTTTGCACTGAAGTTTCTCAGAGAGGAAATCCCATTGGAAAGAGTCCTTATGTGGGAAAGACCTTACAGAGGGCCATGGTGACTGTTGCATGGTGAAGCAGGGGGTGACGTGAAATGTGATTACAAGTTAACAAGCTATGGCCCGTGCATAGCTTCCCAAGGGTAGTGCTTCAAAGGTGACTGTAGTGATAGTCAGCAATGAGGTACACAGCACTTTTTCCAGGATGAGTTCGCAAGCTTAATTGGCAGTTCTTGTATATCAGTTTCTTAGAATCATCCAGCAGAAGGCCAAATCCTATAAAAGCTTCTTCCAATACCCTACCCCTGACACTGAATTGCCCAACAGCCCCCTTTATTGAGAAAGCTCAATAAACCTATCTTTTCTCAAGACAGGTACATCCCTGGTGGTCCTTAGTAGGTGGGTTTTAGGAGCTTTGATTATGGTAATCTAAATACATGCTGGTAGTCCTCTAATTGCCTTTTAGATTGGGATTTTTCCAGATAGGTGATCATAACATCTAATGACTTTCCTTTGCCTTGCTTTGTTGCACTGTTCAAACATTCTCAAACACGATTTGAAAATTAGTTTTCTTATAAAATTTGTTTTCTAACCTTATTTTGTGACTAATTATATGAATAGATTTTGTGACATTAAGCCATCTTTAAGCAAACCATCCCCTCTCATCCTTTCTTCAACTTCCTACAAAACAATACTGTCATGGATTGAATTATGTTCCCCACAAAAAATGTCTGTAGTAATTTGTCTGGGCCATGATTCCCAGTATTGTGTGGTTGCCCTCTCATCTGTGACTGTAATTTTCATTCACTTTGTAAATCCTAATCTATGCCTGTGGTTAATGATGCAAGATTGGATTATGTTAAAAAGGACTAGGCTAGGACTGTAAAACCCTTATTAAATCATATCTATAATCCAGCATACAGAGGGTATCCTTGGAGTATGGCTTGCAGTATCTTTTATTTTACAAGAGACAAAAGGAAAGAGAAGCAAGCAGAGAACTGGAGACCTCATACCATTGACAAAGAGTCACGGATGATGAGAGGTCAGGGCAGCCAGTAACAAGCAGAACTGACGAAAACATTGCAAAAACTCATTGAATTGTGTATCAAAATTGTTGGCTGACTGTGAGAAGCATAGCAGAGCAAGTAAACATCTATATAGAAACAGGAACATCTTACCTGAAAATTTGGCATGAGAAAAGTTCATGCAAAAATGGTCCTGCAGGAGCTCACAGAGGAACAAAAGCAAAGGAGAGTTGAAGTTTGCCAAGACCTTTTGGAGAGGCAAGATGATGTTTTGGGCTGTGTCATCACTGGTAATGAAACATGGGTGTACCAATATGACCTTGAAACAAAATATCAAAGCGCACAATGGAAGTCAGCCAATTTCCTACAATCAAAAAATTCCATCAGTCTAAATCAAGAGTCAAAATGATGTTGCTAACATTCTTTGATATCAGAGGGCTTGTTCATTATCAATTTGTACCAACTGGACAAACAGTTAACCAAGTTTACTGTTTGGAAGTACTGAAAAAGCTGCATGAAAAAGTTAGACAAAAACTACCTGAACTTTTCACTGACTCATGGCTCTTGCATCACAATAATGCACCAACTCACATGGCACTGTCTGTGAGGTAGTTTTTAGCATGCAAACAAGTAACCATTGGAACACCCTCCCTACTCACTTAATCTGGCCCCCAATGATTTTTCTTTACCTGAAGATAAAGGAAATATTGAAAGGGAGACATTCTGATGACATTCAGGACATCAAGGGTAATCTGAAGACAACTCTGATGGCTATTCCAGAAAGAGTTCCAAAATTGTTTTGAAGGGTACATAGCTTCTCAAGGGCAGTACTTCGAAGGGACCATAGTGATATTCAGCAATGAAGTATGTAGCACTTTTTCTAGGATGAGTTTGCAAGCTTAACTGGCAGTCCTCATGTGTGTGGGGGTGTGTGTGTGGGTGTGTGGGTGTGTAGAGTCATCAATATTACTATGTGTGTATGTAAGCTTGTGTGCATACTTAAATATATTTCCTAACTGTCTGCAAATAAGGGCTTAAAACCCATTGCCACTGAATTGATTCTAACTCACAGGAACCCTACAGACAGAGTAGAACTGCCCCACAGAGTTTCCAAGTAGTGCCTGCTGGATTTGAACTGCCAATCCTTTGGTTAGCAGCTGTAGCACTTAGCTGTTATGCCACTAGGGTTTCCAATATGAGCTTAGCAGCAATGATAGCCTAAAAGAATGAACAATAAGGCATCTGGATCTTGATTTCTAAATTCCATCTTTTGCTGAAAGGCGAATTGGCTGCTTCCAAGGAGTGGGTTGGTGAAAGTTCAAGATGAGTCCAGAACAGCAAGTGCCAGAAAGGAAGAACGTGATCAGAGAATAATGGGCCATTTCTAAAGGTAGAGGAGCCAACTTGACTGTGCTCCCAGTGGCCAAATATGGGACAAGTGGCGCATTACAATAAAAACTTGTTTTGAATTGCTTATGATCTATTGAATGTAGTTAAGTATGAATTAGTACAAGTAAAAATCTATGAATGCATCTGAAATAAACATAAAATGAAGACACGAGTAGCGAGGAGGGAAAGCTCTTCTCACAGTAGATGCCGACCATTTGGCCATCACTGGAGTGGTGGGTGATTCAGGCAGGAGTCAACGATGGGTGTTAAGAAATACCTCCTCACAAAATATCAGTTACAGATGAAAATTGTGTCCATTTATGGTGAAGAAACCTGACAGACACCACCTTGACAAAGTGACCGAAGTCAGCAACACCAGTGGCAGGACAGGTCAACATCACACATCTTCTGATGATATGGTGTATCGTTTCCATGGAGTCGCTGCCAACAAGGCATGAGCTGAGCCTGGACTTGAGAAAACATTAGATAGACCTAGGTTTGGGGGACATCCTAGATTACGTGAAGTCTGTACTCTTTAAAAACTGCCAAGGTGGTGAAGACAAGGCCAGCCTGAGGAACATTCCAGAATGAAAAAGGATAAAGAGACATGACGATCAAATGAAACCTGTGATGCTGGCTGAAACGCTGACCACAAAGGAAATACCTTGTTGAGACAGCTGTTGGAGTTTGAATGGGACTGTCTGGCAGAGCTGTGTCGTGAGTTTCCTCACATGAATGGTTATGTTGCCGTTATGGAGGAGAGGGGTCTAGTTTAGGGCAAATACAAATACTCAGGAATGATACAACATCATGTCTAAAACTGAAATAGTTCAGGAAAAGAATGATCGCCCTACCTCAAAAGAACAAGGAAAAAGAGATTATTCTTAGGAAGAAGGTGATGGACCAAATGTTATAAAACCGTAACAAAAAAGTCTCTGTGAAGGGGATGTAGCAGCTCTATGTTACTGTTCTTGGGACTTTCTCTGCAGTTTTTATTTCAAATATATTTTTATATTTTGTGTGTATCCATTCACTGTTTCTGTGTACACGTAGGTACGTATATTTACATGCACATGTTCTATATATATCCAGAAGCCTCCACACAGACTCAATAAATCAGAATTCAGGGAGGCTGGTACCTAGGCATGTGGCGGTGGTTAATAAACTCGTCAGGTGATTTCAATGTGGAATCCAGTTTCAGAAACCCCAGGTGACCCCCAGGTCCTGTCAAGTGCTGTAATCCAGGGTGCACGGTGTCAGCTGTGCAGCTGGTTGAAAACCAGATTCCTGGACCCACGCTCCAAAGAGTGGGACCCCGTGGGTCAGGCAGGTGCGTGTGTTCTACCCAGGCTGGGAATAGGCGCCAGGTGGTCCGGCCGCGCCCCTCCCCCTGCCCCTCCGGGGCCGCGCGCGCCCGCGCAGGTGCCAGGTAAAAGCCGGGGGCGCCCTGGCCTCTGCGCTCAGCCATGGACGACGCCGCGCCCTCACCTTCGGGCGCTGGCCGGGCACTGCCCAGCCTTCTGTGCGTCCCGCCGGCTGAGGTTCTGGAGGACGTGCTGCGGGAGCAGTTCGGGCCGCTGCACCAGCTGGCTGCCATCTGCCGGCTCAAGCGGCTGCCCTCGGGCGGCTACTCGTCCACCGAGGGCCTCCGGTTGGTGCTGGAGCGGCGGCGCGCGGCCAACGCCAAGGAGCGCGAACGGGTGAGGCCCGGCGCGGGCCCCCAGGGCCACCTCGCGCCCGCCCTGAGGGTAGCGACTCCCTCACCATCAGACACCTGGTGGATATACCTGATGGACACGCTCGCGGCCCACCTCGGGGCCCACAGCCCGCTGGTGTCTTTAGCTTGCTGGGGTAATGACAGTGGCCTTGTTACCCTCTGCTGTCGTCCAGTTACTCCTGTGAGCTCTGCAGGGATGACTTCCTTAGCTGCTTAAGCACCTGAACTTGTGCAGGGAACGGGGTCTGGGACCCTGGCAGAACAGTCCCCTGGCAACTTCAAAAAGGCCTCCCTTGGCAGGTGTTCGGTAGAAGCGCATCTGGGCCTAGGAGTTGCCGTAAATCTTATCACAGTGTGTGTTGGTTCAGTACTTGGGGCCTAAGAGGACTCCCACCTTTATTTTCACTGCCTTTTGCGTCTTGGCCTCAAAGCAAACAGGTCGCGGAAGAAGGAAGGCTACAGGCCTTTCTTTTCTTTTTTTCTTTCAAATAATGAACCATGCCACACTTCCCTTCCGGTTTCCTCTCAGTCATTTGCGGGTAATTTTCGAAACAGATGGAGTCGTTGTTGTTCGGTGCCGTTGAGTTGATTCCTACTCATAGCGACCCTATGCACAACAGAACGAAACACTGCCTGGTCCTGCGCCACGTCCACAGTCATTTTTATGCTTATGCCCATTGTTGTGGTCACTGTATCAATCCGTCTCGTGGAGGGTCTGCCTCTTTTTCACTGACCCTCCACTCTACCAACCATGATGTCCTTCTCCAGGGACTGATCCTTCCTGACCACATGTCCAAGGTGTGTAAGACACAGTCTCACCATCTTTGCTTTCAAGGAGCATGCTGGTTGTACTTCTTCTGGAACAGATCTGTTCGTTCTCTTGGCTGTCCGTGATACATTCAACATTCTCTAACACTACAATTCAAAAGCTTTGATTCTTCTGTCTTCCTTATTCATTGTCCAGCTTTTGCATGTATATAATGCGACTGAAAATATCATAGTTTGGGTCGGCCGCACTGTAGTCTCCAAGGTGACACCTTTACTTTTCAGTGCTTGAAGGAGAACCTTTGCAGCAGATTTAATAATCAGAACAGATGGCGTACAGGTAGTCCTTTCGCCAGTTGGGATGCTCTTTTGGGCTGTTGTTTGCGCGCCATCTACTGGTAGTATGTGGTATCTTTACGCACGGTCCCAGGCTAGGTTTCCCTCTCGAGTTGGACCCGAAAGAGGGAACGGTGAGCTGGTGGCAGAGTCAGGGAACGCGCTCTCAGGTCTGAAATTTGGCGAAGTTCCGGTGATGGCTGTTCCTAGGCACCGCGAACGTAGCACTGAGTCGACTAGGAGCTTGCGTTAGGATGAAGGTCTGAGGAGAAAGGCGAAGAGTGAGACACGGAAGGAAAATTGCCAAGAGCCGGGAACTACACTTTAATAGGCACTAGAAAGCCTTTATCAAAATACTCCTGCGGTCTGCTTGATGGCCCTAAAAATAACATCCTGATCTGATACTTTGTGCGTTAAGTGGGTCTTCCCACCAGGAAAGCGTTGCCTTCTGCAGAGAACTGATACTGGTTTTATGTGTTATTTTTAAGCTACAGATCTTTCTTATTCTCCTTTGTAGTGAGAAAAGTAGTCCCCCTGGTAAATGTCCAATGACTGAAGGGAGAATTAAGCCACCTATAACACAGATATAATGATTATGAATTTTTTCAATATACAGCTTCTCAGTCTTTTTTCTCATATGCATATGTATTACTTTATACAAGTGGGATCATCCTGCATGTTTATCTTTTTTCTTCCTTCCCATTGTGAAAAAAATTTCTCATTTTAAATATTCTTTCAAAGAACAAGGAGCCCTGATGGCACAGTGGTTACAATGCTTGACAGCTATCCGAGAGGCCAGTGGTTCAAATCCACCAGCCGCCCCAGGGGACAGCGATGTGACAGTCTGCTTCCTTCGGGGCTGCAGCCTTGGAAGCCCTGTGGGGCGGTTCCACGCTGTCCTAGAAGGTATTTATGCATCGAAATCGGCAGTGGTGGGTTTTAAATTTCAGGGCACAACTACTGACTGAAGTTCATCATCTAGATGAACCATAATTTATCCAGTCACCTCTTATTGGGCACATACAATGTTGACAGCCTTTTATTGCTATATAAACCTATGTGGATGTCTGACAATTGCCTTGGGATAAAATGCTGGGAACTGCTGAGACATATGACATATACAGGGTTCGTAGGTGAGACAAATGTTTTGTGCTCAGTAATAACCTACGAGCTGGTGGTTCAAACCCATCCAACAGTGCTTTGAAAGAAAAGGTCTGGCGATTTGCTCCTGTGACAATTAGAGCCAAAAGAAACATGTGGAGGTCACTGTGGGCTGGAATCTACTCACAGGCAGCCGCACCAACAACTAGCAACAGAACATATACGGTCTTTTGATTTTTGACACAAATTGCCTTACTTTCTAGAAAGGTTTGCCAGTTTTTATCCCCATTTTATAGGTTGTCGGAATTGACTCAACGGTGTTTTTTTTTTTTTTTTTACAGCTGACAGGGCTGTTTCCTTTTCTTGCTCTTCCTAATGCTGGCTGGGTAGGGTTAGCAAAAAAAAGATGGTTGCCAGCTTGGCGGGTGAAAAATTGAATCTGATTCCTGTTTTCATTTACAATTCTTTGATGGTAAAAGTTTGCATTATTTTCGTCCTCTCCTTGGTCATTCTGTCTCCTTTGAATTGGCTGACTATGTCCATTTCCTACTTTGCTCTGGGGCTGGAGACGGCTGTCATTATAAGTGAGCCTATTGGCTTTACGGTCCAGCAGGGGGTCAGCTCTTCCAGAGCCCATGTGCCTGTGGAGATGCTCCCCAGATTTCCACGCCTTCAGAGCTTGGGGATCAGACCCTAAAGACTGGAGCACTGGCAGCTCAGAGCCTCTGGCCTGTCTGACAGGCAGACAAAATATGAAACATGAGAAATTGCCTTCTACCTTTCAGGACTCACCAACATGTCAATTCTTGGACTCTAATACTTGGCTTTGTATCAGTAACTCCGCTAGGAAAGACATTAAGAGATTTTGGCACGGTGCTTGAGCAGACAAGCATTTGCACACGTTTTATTCATCCTCACCATCAGTACCACTTAAGACTTTCTGTATGCCAGGGTGAGGTATTTTATGTGTACATTGCACCACTTAATCAGCATAAATCTGCAAGATAGATATTTTCCACTTTGCAGATGAACAAACTGAGGCTTAGAGAGAATTAAGTATCGTGCAAATGCTTGTAAAGCTGGTAAATGGTACAGCTGGATTTTAACCCCTGTGTGGCTAACTCAGAGCTTTGAACCACTACCTCCTCCCATTGCTACATTATAATGCCTCAAGTGAGCTCTCAAAGGAGGAGCAGGGCCACTGTCGATGTGGTTAAACCTTCCAGTCCACCCACCCGCTGTGCCAAGCTTGTGTTATCTCCTCCTTCACTGCTAGTGGAAGAGCAACGCCGTTGAATGTAGCTTAGGTTAACTACCCAGATAAAAGAAACCTGCCCTCACAACCCATTCTGTGGTTTAGCTTGTCTTCGTGTTCTCTTTTTTCTAGATAAAAAACCTCAATCACGGTTTTGCCAAACTGAAGGCCCTTGTGCCCTTTCTTCCACAAAGCAGGAAACCTAGCAAAGTTGACATCCTCAAAGGTGCCACTGAATACATACAAGTTCTCAGTGATGTTTTGGAAGACACCAAAGATTCTGAGGTAAAGGTTTAAGGATTTCCAATGATAGCGATAATTTATTGAGCTTTCTATGTACCAGGAAAACCCTGCTGCAGCTGCTAATTAAAAGGTCAGCAGTTCGAGTCTACCAGGCGCTCTTTGGACGTTCTGTGGGGCAGTTCAACTCTGTCCTATAGGATTGCCATGAGATGGAATCAACTGGATGGTGCTGGTGGGTTTGTGTATCAGGCACTTGATAAGCTATTTACATGTACTTTCCAGTTCTGTTGATAATGATCCTGAGCTGTATGTGATCCCATTTTACAGAAGATGAAATGAAAACAGAGGCGAAGGCCACACACAGCTAAGATGTCAGGATTGAGATGTGAATCCAGCTCTGTGTGAGCTTTGAAGTCAAGTTCCTAACCATCTGTATACATCTCAGCAGACAAGTTTAAGGACACCTAGGTGCTAACTAATGAATCTTTAATAAAACCCTGACAACTGAGGCATTCGTGGTTTCCCTTCAATAGGGCACACATTAGACAGGACGCAGAAAGGAAGAGACATTTCTTTACTTAAGTGTTCCTCCTATAAGCCCTCCTTGGGGACCACTTCTGCTGGGGTGCTCAGCCAGAGACCTGATGATACCAGCCTCACAGAGTTTTGTGACCGTTTACAGGGGGACAATGTAAATAGACCTGCTTTGCAAACTGAAGCACTATATTACCCCCGTTGTTGTCGGGGGGATTGCCAGAAGTGTCCATTAGGCATGGTAAGGTGCAGGCTGGTGGTTTATGGATCTGTTCCACGGAGAAGTAACCGTGATAGCATGAAAGTGGATCCGTCACCAGGGGAGATCAGATACAAACTGACAAGACTAGGGGCCTTAGAAATGAGTCCTCAGGGACACCTGCTGGCTGGAGGAAGAAAGTGCCATCCGAGAGAAGGTGGAAGGAGGCGGAGGAGTGAGATGGAATCATAATGTCAAGAAGGAGAGTTCTTGGAAACTGAGAGTGGGGTGTAGTACAACAAGCTAGAGAGAGACCAAGGAGGGCCAGGCCAGACAGACAACTAGAGCTTGTACTTGAACATCTTGTACTTGAAAGCCGGAAGTCAACGTGTCGGGGGTTGAGGGAGCATTACTGATCAAGATTTGAAGTCGTAACAGAGGAAATTAAAACTTCAAGCCCATTCAAGTTGGAAGTCTTAGGAAGAAAAGAAGGATCTAAGGAATAAAAGAGAAGTCATTAGATCAAACGGCAGTCTTTTTAAGTAGTGATGTGTTCATATTTAAGGACGGAAGAGAAAGAAAAATGGCAGAGAAGAGAGGAATAGAATCAGTCAGGAAACCCAGGGCAAACACAGCCAGATAGTACATGGTGGTGCGGAGCTATTGCTTTTTCTTCTTGTGCAGTAGTCCTAATCAGGAGACTGCTGGGAGAGTACGTCCTATGAAATGTGAATGAATTCCCCTTTGGCCATAGACAGCTGGGTGGTGACAGGTTCCTAGTGTTTGGATGTGTACATGTGACTGCCTTAGTTGTTCCTTGCGTGTTAATTGTGTAACAGAAGTGCTTTTTTTTGGTCTGCATTCACTGTCAAATACAGGATCTGTTTCACATCGGTTCTTTTTTAATGCAGTTGATCATTTAAAAGTTAAGGTCCATTGAACAACACCTTTCTGTCCATAATACCTTAATCATTGCCCTTATCACTTCAATTAAACATCATCAATTAAAACTTTGAAATATATTGATTTTATTCGTCATAGTCTGACTGTCATAGTGTCTGACAAATACGGTTTCTAGAAACAAGACACAGACGATCCGAACTACAGCAGCTCTTCTGAACCCCACATGTCCTTGGTTCAAGAACTATCGAGAAACATCACCCAACATAGCAATTGTGCCACAGGCTTGAAGAGAGAAGAGGAAGTGCTCTGGGCAGATGGTGACAGCGGAGAGTCAACATACACTTGTCCTCAGAGCATGATGTCTGCAGCTGGAGTTGTCATCTCCCCCATCAGGAGTTCGGTAAAGTATTCTTTCTTAACTATCCACAAAGATGTCAAAAAAAAACCTCAGAATGTCTATCTCCAGGCATGGTATTTTTCCATGCTAAAAACAAGATTAAAACAAGATAATTTTTTTGACAGCACCTCCGTGGGAAGGGAATGGCTCGCTAGTGTGGAAATCTGTTATTTCTATCATTCTGTCCCCAAATTAGTTGGTAAGATGTTAAGTGGAGGGAAAATTCCCTCCCCCCACTCTAAGTGACCCCCTACAGGCTTGAGCTTATGTTTTAATGACTAATTAACACATTAAAAGATTGTCTGGACTCGGTGGTGATAATTAAAAAAGTAGCTTGTTATTCATACATAAAGATACATATTGGAGGTGGGGTGGTTGTTGGGGCTGATGGAAGGGAATGTTTTTAATTATTTTCTAAGTAATAACAAAGGAGTTGATGGTAGCAGCTCTTATTACTTAGCCAAACTAACAAGGCAGCTGGAAGAGCAACATGCTTTTCTCTAAAGCTGGAAGTTTGGATTTTTGCCCTCTCTGGGCTCGGCATTGGTAACCCTGGTGGCGTAGTGGTTAAGTGCTACGTCTGCTAACTTAAAGGTCGGTAGTTCCAGTCCTCCAGGCACTCCTTGGAAACTCTGTGGAGCAGTTCTACGCCGCCCCACAGGGTCACTGTAAGTCAGAATCAACTCGAAGGCACTGGGTTCTGGGCTGGGCTCAGCATTACACAAGTGAGACCTTTCTTACCTGATTTGGGCTTCTCCTCCCCGTGTTAGACCACCCATCCATAAAGGTGCTCTTCCCACCCTAAGTGGACTCTAACATTAGGCTCCTTTCTGTGTGGACACCCCTACCTCATTACCTCATCCTGCTCGGGCTCTGACATCCCACGCTGGTCCTCCTCCAGGAGTCAGTGCAGTCTTCACCCTAGTTGGGCTCTGACACCCTTCTCTGGGCCTCCATGCCGTCTCTGGCCTCACTGCAATCCAGCTAATGGTATTAGAACTGAGTTGTTGGGGAAAGGAAAGGGAAAATCAGTTTTTTCTTTGAACTGCCTGCTGTGTGACTGTCTCCCTGGTTAGTTTTAACAGGTTTAACACTGAGATCCTTATTTGCGTACGACTTGAGCAATTATTCACTATCGGCTTTGATCAAGTTTATAAAGCTTGTATTTTATAATTAGGAGCCAGGATGGGTTCCAAGATACAGGGTCCAAGAAAGCACTGCTCTGGCTGGCCTTTATTTGAGAAAATCATCCTCATAAGGATGAGCCCAGCTTACCCTAAGGGATGACCATACAGGTTTTCAGGATTCGGGCCAGCTGCCCTAACTGGGGACCTGGTGGCAGCTGACATAGTTCATTGGATTGAAATATTACATGAGGAGGGGCTTAGAGCTTGAGAGGCAGGCTCTCTCGGACATCAGTTTGTAGCCGTGGCCTTCCGTGTTCCTGCCAGAAGATCCGGCCAGTGGAATCCTGGTGCTGGCAGAAGTGGTCATTCGGAGAGGGGTGGGCTAAGTCACAGCAGGCTGTGCAAGATCAACAACATTCCTGGAAGGCAACGTCCCAAATGAAGTGCGTAAGAATCCGCTGACGAAAGGGATGGAGATTAACTTCTGGGGCCGGAGCAAGTTTGCTTGGGAACTGAATTGGCAGATGTATGTGCAGGCCAAGAGGGCCATAAACCACATGAAGCCGCAGTGTCTCACCTTGGTTGGGATGGGGACCAATTTCAAGCTTCAGGAGAGGCTCATTTAGAACTGGCACAATGTCAGACAGTGGTTTTTGCTCTACTGGAAATAGGTATGAGGAGTGGCAAGGTGCTGGCACCTCCACCCTTTTTATTCCTTCGATTGTCACTCATGGCTGTGGCTCAGGTGTTTCATATCACAGATTTTGTTTAGAGTTGCCTGTGATATTGTAGAGGCTGTTGTTCTTGGAAAAAGGATCTCAGTTTAGGCGTGAGGTACCCAGAGTACTGCGGTCAGAGATATTTTGGAAAGGGACACATGGATGAGCGTTAAGTGTCTGTTACAGGGACCTCAGTAGGCTGCAATCTTGTCCTTCTAAATTGTGGCACATCAGAGAGTGTTCCTTCAAAAGAGTTTCTGAGAGAAGGTAGCCTGTGGGGGTAGAGATCCTGCTATTCCTTCTCCACTTTGTGGTAATCTGTATTTGAATCCACCAGGGGAAACATCTCCTGATTTGAAGCTCTGAAATGAGATGATTTAAATAATTGAGAGTTTTGCTTGTTTACTTTGGACAAGAAACCCTGATGTAGTGGTTAAGAGATATGGCTGCTAACCAAAAGGTTGGCAGTTCAAATCTACCAGGGGCTCCTTGGAGACTCTATGGGGCATGTTCTGTCCTGTCATATATGGTCACTAGAAGTTGGAATCGACTTGATGGCAATGGGTTTTTTGGTTTTACCTTGGACATCATCAGGAAAGACCTATGACTAGAAATGGACATCGTGTTTGCTAAATCAGGGGGCCAGCAAAAATGAGAAAAACTTTCCCTGAGATGGATTGACATGATAGCTGCAACAGTGGGCTCAAACACATCAGCCACCACAAAGACGGCACTGAACTTAGGCAACGTTTCATTCTGTTATACTTAACATCAGCAGGAGCCTGAACTGACTAGATGGTAACTAACAACCACAGTGGAGAATTGGGATGAATTTACTTGCATCGTGGAAAAAGGCAGGAGCTTCTTGGTCATTCGTCTCACATTTCCCCAACAATTTTACCACAGTAGTGTTGTGGGTCTAAGATCATGCTGGTGCCACATTCAGATGCGTTTGATTAGCCAAGTCTTTTTAAAAACTGACTTTTCCTTTTGATGGGGTGGGTGCTCTCTGGTTCACTGAGTCCTCATCGTCCCTTACTGCATCACATTAGTCTTTTCTACCTGTTCAGAATAACTTTTTTTCTTTGCAGTCTTAGACTGAAGAGCATTGGGGCTCGGAGAGAAGGCTGCCCCAGTATTCACTGGCTCTGGGATTTGATCATGTTCTGTAAATTTTAAGAGTTTTAAGGATGGATGCTGGGTGCAAAGATGAGACATCCAGGGTATGCAGGATAGGATCAGCGTGAGTTTGGAGTGATGCCGCCTCCAGTGGAGGATGCTGTCCCCAGTAGTGGACGCTCCTGGCTGCAGCTTCTGTGGAAGAAAGCTAATCAGGCATGCCATGAAAACACTGGAGGCTGAATCTGATCCTGTTGGAGGGAGACAAGTGTATGTTTCTTTGTGAAAATAAGAAGAAATTGCTTTTGTTGAAATGCTGCTTTTTCTAGGAAGACAAAGGATTTAATTCACCATGGAAGTGGGCTTATCTGTGTGTATGCATGTGAGAGAATTTAAAAAGGTTTACGGCAAGCACTTTACCCAGTGTGCGCTACCTGACCTATCAGTAAGCCAAGCATAGTTTGTAAGAAAGCTAATACTTCCTTTCTTTTTTATTTCTCTGACATATAATTGGTCTTACAGTTAAATTAATTAAAGTTGGTCCTCATCTATCCTAGTGGACTTCTAGAGGGAATAGTTACATGTAATTTTTATAAAAGGCTTAATAAAGGCCCACCTTATTTTGGTTCCATGTGGATACAGAGGAGAATGACCAGACTGGAATGGAAGAATCTCTCTGAGGTAGAAGCCGGACTTGTGAGAAGTAATTCTGACTTCCAGGGCTAGCGGAGAAAGCCGTCTCCTACCCTAAATTTGGACTTATAGCCTACTAGACTGTGAGAGAAGAAATTTTTTTGTTGTTGAAGCCATCCACTTGTGATATTTCTGTTACATCAGCACTAGATACCCAAGACAGTGGTCAAAGCCCCATTCATTATAAGGAGAATTCATTTGTCAGAACATCTGTATATCTTTCCTTCCAGACTAGAGAAGGTGTGTTTGTGGCCACAGCGTAGGGTCTGTCTCTGGGTCTTGGCTGAGGCTCCACAATGAAGTTATAACACCATTTAGAGGTGAAGAAATGTAGTGTATTTCCTATATGTACTCTACTTCTTGAAATACCCAGTAAGACTCTTATGATACAGATGGTTGGAAACTTTATTTTGTCCATTTAAGGTCAAACTTCTTTGAGTAAATACTGAAACACATTTAGAATTTAAACTCAGTTCAGTATGTAGATTTCCTACAGGAAAAGCTCTTTACCCTCAGGTGGTTTCCCTTGTCCCTCTTCCGACCCTAAGTGCAGTTTGAGTGTGTTTTATGGAGCTGGAATGGGCGTACCTGGGTGTATCCTGCCTCTGATCCCCCCATTCCTGAGCTGACATTCGCTATGGGTTTCCATGGCTTCAGGGTGGCTGCTAGAACAGCTTTACTAGAACTTCTTTACTTGAATTCTGGGGATCTTCTGGTCACCGTCGGTTTCCCCACGTCCAGCCGGGGCTATGAGGCTGCACTTAGACCCACATACCTGGTGACCTCCTCTGAGATGCCACTTCTTGAGAAGGGTGTAAATCCTTGCTTTCCTCAATTCTACTGTACCTGTCTTGGGATTCTATTACATAACTCTTCTCCATCCTACTCTGTCTGAGTCAAGGCCTGGGACGGCATGGTATGAGATGACTCTTTCTGGGGGTCCAGGCAAAATCTACTCATTAGAAACAACTCTTTCCTACTGTTTCAAGCTTTGCCTGTGTTTTCAGTTGTAGGAAGACTTTTCCAGGTCTCACCTGTGTGTCCCTTGCTTGCAGACTACTTGGTGAGTGGTATCTAAACCCTGACCCACTTGAAGCCAACGTGTTTGCTTTTCTTACTTTTAACAAAGTTATTTCCTTTGAATGAAAGCCTTACTAGTCAAGCAGCTGTTAGACTGGGGACTGAGGTCTAAAACTGAGCTAACCAGGATTTTTCCTTGGTATGTGTTTCGTCCCGCTCTTCCTCTCCATTTACTCAAGCTTTGGTTCAGTAAGTAGAGGCAGAATACATTGAGTAATAATGTGTAGTTATCCAGATATACAACCAATGATGGGAGGACACCTGGCTTGTCATAGGAGCTGAGCACAAGCTGAGTTTCTATTCCTCTGGCCATCCTCTTCTTAAAGCTTAAAGTCCTTGGCTTAGGTGAGGAAAAGATACTTTTCTTAATGAACTATGACAATAAGATAACATTGATAAACTTTGGAATATTTTCCTTTTCTGTTATTTAAATATGACTTTAGCTGGAAAAATCCAGGTAACACTGAAACAAAAATGAAAACAGCAATTTACAATATAACTAAACTTTCTCGACGGCACTTGGCTTGACTAGGCTAGGTAGGATTCAGTGACCTTTTAACTTCACAGATAAGCAGAGTGATATATGAATTTCTCAAATTTAAAACATTCTAGATACATAAAAAGTTAATTTTTTTTTAAGTGCAAAAGCTATAATTTGAAAAGCTAAAAAACAAGCTTGATCACGCACATAGTGGAAAGACTCAACTCAATTTAGGGAAAAAATAATTATTGATACTTATTTGGGGTTAGGTACTTAATGTATATTAGCCTGTTTAATTTTTGCAACCACCCTGTGATATACAAACATTTATATCTATTTTATATGTGAAGAAACTAAGCAACAGAATTTAAGCTCTCTGATATCTAGTGAGTCAATGATAAGTTTAGGAAATGTGGATAATGTGTTAACCCTTTTGTTGCTGTGAGCTGCCACTCAGCTGGCCCCTGACACACTTTGTCCTGTGTCATCTCCGTGATCTGTTGCAGGTTGAACCATTGTGATCTGTAGGGTTTTCCCTGGCTGAAGTAGACCCCCAGAGCTGTCCTTCCCGCCTTTCTCACTTTGGAAGCTCTGCTGAAATAGGTTCCATATCTAGTAACACACCAGCTTCTGCTGAGAAGATGGGTGGTAGTATGTGTGAGATATGTTGGCCAAGAATCAAATTGTCTCCCACATGGGTGGTAGGAATTCTATCAGTGAACCACCAATGTCCCTTAACTCCCCCCTAAAGAAGAAAACTAAACCACTGCCTTCAAGTCTATTCTGACTAATAGCAACCTTGTAGGGCAGAGTGGAACTGCCCTATAGGGTTTCCAGAGCTGTAAACTTCGGAGAAACAGACTGCCCTGTCTTTGTACTGTGGAGCAGATGGTGACTTCTGGCTGCCAGACTTCTTTCTGGTTAGGAGCTGAGTGCTTCAATTATTACAAAAAATCATAAATGAGACTCAACTAGAAAACAGGTAAAATTTTAAAAGTAAAGCATTTAATTGCAATATTGTATTATCTGTAATGATATACTTCATGGGTTTTAATATTTGAGCTGCCTGACTCGACGGCACTTGGCTTGGCTGAACCACAACTTGAGTGACTTGAGTTTTCAGTCATGGATCTGTTTTTCCTTGAAGTTTGAGTTCATAAAATTGAGAAGACTCAAAATGATCATCATAGTAGGGCCACTAATAGAAGTATAAAAAAAATGCATCCAATGTCTTTTCTATACGGCTGAATTATGTTATGGAATGTTTATGGAATTAAAGCATTATGGAATACATAATATTGAGTCCTATTTCTTATTCTATCACTGGCATGCTTAGAGTTTATAATACAATTTTCATTCCAAGTTTTTTTGTTGCTGTTGCTACTCTTCTTAAAAATATTTTATTTTGCCCTTGAGTGAAAATTCACAATCCAAGTCAACTTGTCATATAAAAACTTGTGCACATGCTGCTATGTCCACAATGTGACAACACTTCTCCTTTCCACCCTGTATTTCCTGAGTCCGTTCAGCCAGCTCTTAGCCCTGTCTGTCCGCTCATCTTACCTCTGGACAGGAGTTGCCCAGTTAGTCTCCTGTATCTACTTGCATAGAATAGGGTCACTATGAGTTGGAGTTGAAATTGACTCGATGGCAATGGATTTGGCTTGATCTGCTTAAGAAACATACTCTTAACCAGGATCAGTTTGTGTCTTATATTCTAGTCCAGTCACTGTCTGCAGAGTTGGCTTCTGAAATGTCATGCCAAGTTTTAATGGTCCATCAAGTAGGACAGTTTTCTAATTGCTGGAAACTTAAGTTGTTCTCATAAGCATGGTAAATAGTTTGATGTGTTTAGCTATTTTTTGTTCTATTTTATTTTTTTCAGGACAAATTCCCAGAAGTGGGACTGCTGAGTCCTAGGTAGGTGCATTCTTGTGATGGTGTCAATTTATCATATCAAAAACTATGCTAGAGTATTGATTTCATCACATCCTTGCCAACAATGGCATATATTGAAACAGTGGAATTTTGGTGAGTTAATAAATAGTATTTTTAACTGTGAACATCTTTGATTAGTGATGGAGTTAAATATTTTACATTTTTATTAGTTACATTTCTTTTGTGACTTGTCTGATCTTTTTAGCTGTTTACAATGGCTTTTCTTCTCTATTTCAGCCTCCCCCAAGTATGAAAAGTGAAAAGGCCCAGAGCTACCTTCTAGTGACAAATAAATGCAGCATTGAAAGTTTTGGAGTCTCATAATTTTTGTGATAACTCAAAATTTAGCAATTCTTTAAATGGCCTTGCTTGTCGCAAATTTACTTAAGTCTATACTTTATGACTTGAAGAAATGTTTCAGGACCTTCAGGCCTAATCCTCCACCCTCACTTCCCCACTCTGCCAAGCCTCCTTCTACTCTTTGAGATTTCTGCTTGTATCATTTCTGGGACTTATACCTAATATCTATTATTTGTCTGTCTTGATAACTTTGAGGAGTAAATGACTATTACCTTTCCCATGGAAATTAACCTTAAGTAGGAATAAACATTTAAGCCAGTAACAGTGGAGTTGTAAGCTTTGGCCAATGGGGAGGAGAATTTTCAAGCCTTTCTAAATGAAGAAACTAAAGCCATAGGGTACCTTTGTGCAAGTTAAACACCCAAGTATTTTGAGCACAGACAGCCTTCATCTTTATAACAATAACTCACAAAGGCATAACACTTTAATACATGCTATGCTTTGTTCTCCATGATTTATGTATTCTAACTTGTCTCAAGTTGAAGCTGAAGAAAATAAAACAAGTACATAAGAGCCAAAGTACAACCTTGAGTACATACTGCCTGAATTTAGAGACCGTTTCAGGCATAGATTGGACACACTGAACACTAATGCCTATGGGATGACATCAAGGACTTCATACATGAAAAAAAGTGGAAGGTCATAAAAAAGACAGGAAAGAAAGACCAAAATGGGTGTCAGAAGAAACTCTGAAACTTGCTCTTGAACACAGAGTAGGTAAAACAAAAGGAAAAATGATTATGGAAAAGAGTTGAACAGAAGATTTCAAAGGGTAGTGTGAGAAGACAAAGTATTAGAAAGAAGTGTAAAAATACCTGGCATGAGAAAACCTAAAGGGAACAACATTCTTGCCGTTTCTCAAGTGGAAAGAATCGAAGAAACAAATTCAAGCCTTGAGTTGCAATTGAAGAAGTCTATGAGCAAAATACTGAATAACAAAGTATCATGAGAAGATGGAAGGGATAAACAGTCTATGCCATTAAGAATCAGTTGACATTCAACCATTTTAGGAGGTAGCATATGATCAAGAACCAACAGTACTGAATGAAGAAGTCCAAACTGCACTGAAGGCGTTGGCACTTAAAAAAGCCTTCAAGAATTGGTGGGGTATCAACTGAGTTGTTTAAACAACATCTCAGCATGCAACCCTAAAAGTACTCTTATGGCAAAAAATTGGAAAGACAGCTACCCAGCCAACTGCTTGGGAGAGATCTGTATTTGTGCTCGTGCTCATTCAGAAAAAGAAAAAAGAAAAAACAAGGTGATGCACTAGGATGCAGAAAATATCAAGTGATACGATTAATAATATCACATGCAAATAAAATGTTACTGAATACAATTCTAAAATAGTTGCAGCAGTACATCAACAGGGAACTGCCAGAAATTCAAGCTGGATTCAGAAGATGTGAAATGAAGGATATCAAAAGCAGAGAATGCCAGGAAAACATATACCTCTGTTTTATGAACTACAAAAAGGCATTGAACTGTATGGATCATGACAGACAATAAGACTGCAAAGAATGAGAATTTTAGAACACTTAGTCATACTCACGTGGAACCTGTACATAGATTATGAGGCAGTTGTTGAAACAGAACAAGGGAATACTGGGTGATTTAATATCAGAGATGGTGTGCATCAGGGTTGTATCCTTTCACCATGCTTATTCAACGTGTGCACTCACCAAATCTAAGAAATCAGACTACATGAAGTAGTAGTCAGGATTGGAGGAAGGCTCATTAACAACTTGGGATGCGCAGATGATGTAATTTTGCTTGCCAAAGGTGAAGAGAACTTGCAACACTCATGGAAGGAGATCAAAGACCATAGCTTTGATTTTGGATTATGCCTCAACATAAAGAAAACAAAAACCCTCACAACTGGGCCAAGAAGCAACAGCATGCTAAATGGAGAAAAGACTGAAACTGTCCAAGATTTCATTTTACTTTGATCCACAATCGACACCCGTGGAAACAGCAGTCAAGAAAGCAAACAACACGTGAAGCTGAGCAAATCTGTTCTAAATCAACGTGTTCAAGTATCAAAAAGCCAAGACATCACTCTGGGAACTGTGGTGCACCAGATCCAAGCCATGGTATTTTCAGTCACCTCGTATGCCTAAGAAAGCGAAACAATGAGTAAGAAAGACTGAAGAACTGATGCATTTGAGTTACAGTTTAGGAAAGAATCATGACTATGCTATGGATTGCCAGAATAATGAACAAATCTGTCTTGAAAGAAGCACAGCGAGAATAGTCCTTAGGAAGATAGTAAGACTTTGTTGCAAGCACTTTGGATATGTTGTCAAGCAGGACCAGTTCCTGGGGAAGGACATCATGCTTGGTAAATAGACGGGCAGCAAAAAAGAGAAGACCTTCAGGAAAATGGATTGGTACAGTGGCTGCAACCATGAGCTCAAATGTAGCAGTGTTTGTGAGGATAGTGCAGAACCAGGTGATGTAGGGTCACTGTGAGTGAGAACCAGCGTGATAGCACAAAACAACAAAAACTTGTCTTGTGACCAGATAGGTACCATAATCCTTGTTTTACTGAGGAGGAAAGCAAGACATAGAAAGATTAAAAGACTTGTACAAGATTGCATGACTAGAATGCTAGACCACTTTGATAAATACGAGACTAAACAAAAACCAAGTAAGTTACCATCAAGTCAACCAAAAGCCTCATGGCAAAACCTACAACTTTCATGCATGTCTGGCAGGGACACAAGTACTAACATACTAAAAGGCCTTTTCCCTTCAGTCTCATCTCTAATGAAAATCTTGGTCTACTGGGCTTTAGATCTTTTGCTGCCTTCATCAGAGGGCAATGTTGGCAATTGAATAATAGGAGGAGGACTAACAGGCCAATCTTCTTTACTAGCAAATAAATGGAGATGCCCATAGAAGAAAAGCACTGCAAAAGAGGAAAAAGGTTAGGAATTTCCAGGGCAACTCCCACTGGCATAGGACTAAGTTGAATAAAGATGAGATATTTGAGGTCTGATAATTAAATCTATGAACTTAATTGTTCTAAGACCTACATACATCATTGCTGAACATCACTATGGTCACCTTTGAAGCAGTGCCCTTGGAAGCTATGTACTAATACCAGCACCTAGCCCACCCTTCAAAACAATTTTGGAACTCTTTCTGGAATGGCTATTCTGCACATTGACTTGGTGGCAAGTTTGCAAATTTATTGTGTAGCTGTTTGTGAGGAAATTTTTTTCCAGTAAACCAATCGCTTTTGGAACACCCTCCCTACTCACCTGATCTGGCCACCAGTGAATTTTTTTCTTTACCTGAAGGTAAAATATTGAAAAGAAGACATTTTGATGACATTCAGGACATCAAAGGTAATCTGATGACAGCTCTGGTGGCTATTTTAGAAAAACAGTTCCAAAATAGCTTTGAAGGGTGGACTAGGCTCTGCTGTTGGTGCATAGCTTCCCAAGGGGAGGGCTTCGAAGGTGGCCATAGTGACATTCAGCAATGAGGTATGCAGCACTTAGAACAATTAAGTTGCAGACTTGATTATCAGATAATCGTATTCACACAGTGGAATGCTATGCAATGATAAAGAACAACAGTGAAAAACATCTGACAACATGGAGTCATCTGGAAATGAGTGAAATAAGTTGCAAAAAGACAAATATGATGCCACTATTATAATGGCTTAAAAAAAAGGTTTAATTAAGCACAGAGGAAAATAATCTTTGATGATTACAAGGGAAGGAGGGAGGGAGACAGGTATAAACAGATCAGATAGTAAATAGAGATGGGGTTAGATGGGGTTGTAATAGCATGCAGTAGAAGGGAGATTAACACTGCTGGCACATACCCAAAACACAGCTCAGCTTCCTAAACACAACTCAACTGTTCCAAGGACAGGGTAGTAGGGGTAGAGTCTGGGGACCGTTGTTTCAGGTGATGTGTATGCCAGTCGGCATGACTGAAGTTTTTTTTTTTTTGGAAGATGTTCTGCATTCCACTTTGGTGAATGGTGTCTGGGGTCCTAAAAGCTAGCAAGCAGCCATCTAAGTGGCATCAGTTTGTCCCAATCCATCTGTAGCAGAGGGGAATGAAGGACATCAAAGTGACAGTGAAAATATGAGCCCAGGAGACAGAAGATGCCATATGACCCAGAGACTACACCAGCATGAGACCATATAGAACTAGATGATGCCAACTGCTACCAATGAGTAACCCGAGAGGGAACACAGCATAGAGTTCCTGAAGTAGCAGGAGGAAAGTAGGGGTGCAGAACTGGAACTCTATTAAAGGACCATACTTCATGGTCTGACAGACTGGAGGTTCTCTGGAGGACAAGGCCCCTGGACTCTGTTAGCTCAGAGCTGAAGCCAGGACCTAAGCCAACTCTTTAGACAAAGATTGGACAAGACTATAAGGCAGAGTGATGCTGGTGAAAAATGTGCTTTTTGGCTTAAATATGTGTATATGTCAGGCTGTCTGAACAGCTCCTGTCCAGAGGTGAGATGAGAGAGTGGAGAGAGGGGGACAGGAGTTGATTGAATGGATACAGAAGTACAGAGTGGAAAGCGGAGTGTGTTGTCACAGGGTGGAGAAGAGCAGCTAGAGTTCCATAGTGGGGTGTCTGTGTGTGTGTGTGTGGTTTTATATGGCAAATTGACTTGGGTTGTAAACTTTCACTTAAAGCACAATAAAATATTTAAAAATAAATAAAAAGCAAAGATTCATCTTCAGTAGTACTAAGGTGCGCCTGGCCCAATCCATGGTATTTTCAATCGCCGCATGTATGTGGAAAGCTAAACAATAAATAAGGAGGCTGAAGAAAAATAGACTTCTTTGAACTGTAGTATTGGTGAACAGTATTGAATATACCATGGACAGCCAGAAGAATGAACAAATCTGTCTTGGAAGAAGTGAAAAAGAATGCCCCTTGGAAGCAAGATGGACATGTTATCGGGAAGTCAGGCTCTGGAGAAGGACATCATGCTTGGTCAAGCAGAGGGTCAGTGAGACAGAGGAAGACCCTCAGTGGGATGGACTGACCCAGTGGCTGCAGCAGTGGGCTCAAGCACAGAAACCCTTGTGAGGAAGGCGAAGGACCAGGCAGTCTTCTGTTCTGAGGGTCGCTATGAGCTGGAACTGACTCGACGGCCCCCAACAACAACAGGGCTTTTAGACTGATGGCCTCAGTTTCTAGCTGGCTGTTGCCTGGCAGCTGTCCTCCGTTTCTTGCACATAGGCCTTTCCGACATGATCATCTAAAGCGTGCAAGGCAGGAAGGCAATAGACAGAGTTTGCAAGCAAGATGAAGAATCTTACGTAACCAAATCACACTTCCGCTGTATTCTAAGAAGCAAGTCTCAGGTCCTCTGGCACCTAAGTGGAGAGGATTACGCAGTGTGTGAATACCAGGAGGTGAGGGCCGTCTTAGAAGCTGCGTAGCACACTGTCTGATTCTGCTAACTGCCGTCTGCTCTCCTTACTAGTCAGGGCTCATTAGAAACATTTGTCAAAAGATTTGAAAGTTAGAAATAATTTTTATTGCAAATCAGTCAGGAAAACCAATTTTAAACTCTCCATTTGGCCATCAGTGGCTAATCAAATGTGGTTTTCCAGGGTCTGACATGCTCTTTTCTGTCCCTATTGAAGGGGCAGGCTTCTGGAATTTTCTACGGTGAGCACTCTGAATTCTTGTGGTCTTTCAGTGACAGCCTGTGAAATCAGTGATGGTTGTAGCTCCTCTTGTTGAATCACAAAGCAAAACACCAAACCCACTGCTGTCAATTCGATTCTGATTCACAGTAAACCTATAGGTCAGAGTAGAACTGCCCCATACAGTTTCCAAGGAGCGCCTGACAGATCTGAACTGCTGAGCTTTTGGTTAGGTTAGCAGACAAGGCACTTAACCACTAGGCCACCAGAGTTTCCACTGAGTAACAAAAGAAGTTGAAATTTAGAATGAGAAAGAATGTCAAGAGCTTCAATAGAAATTTATGTAGTCTGTGGATGTGGAAATTCGTATGGAAAAGTCTTGTTTCCTGCCTAACATTGGAACAATTTCTCAATTCGCAGGATGCCGCCCTTCTTCTCAACACTGGGTATCCTCAGATGGGGCCAAGGAAAAGCCATGGGATGGCCAGAGAATCAGAGTCAGTTTTGGGGGTAAATAAGACCGTAAAATGTAGCCATTTCTGTGTCTTGTAACACTTTGCTTCTTCAAGTGGTTAGTGGTTAGGTCCACAAACTACATGCAAAGTGTTTGAATCCTGGTTCTGCTGCCCACTAGCCATGTGACTTTGGGCAAGTTACCTCAGCTTTTTTTTTTTTTTCAATCTCTAAGATGGGATAAATAATAGTATTACCCTCAGAGAGTTCTTGTAAGAATTAGATAGAAAAGCAAACCCATTGCTGTCAAGTCAATTCAAACTTATAGCAACGCTTTGGGATAGGGTAGAACTGCCCTATAGAGTTTACAAGGAGAACCTGGGGGATGCAAACTGAAAACATTTTGGTTAGCAGCCATTGCCAGTAACCACGACACCACCAGAGTTTCTTTGTACAGATTAAACGAAAAACCCAAACCCACTGCCATCAAGCCAATTCCAACTCAAGACGACAAAGTAGAACTGCCCCATGCAGTTTCCAAGGAGCGCCTGGGGGACTTGAACTGCCAACCTACTGGTTAGCAGCTGTAGCTCTTAACCACTACACCACCGGAGTTTCTTTGTAAGGATTGAATGAGTAAAAAGACACATGTAATGTGTTCAGAACAGTACCAGGAGCCAGGAAGAGTTTGCTATTATTAGTTCAAGAAAATGGAATAACGCTCCAGAAAGAGAATTTTTTGTTAAATTTTATTTATTTGTTTGTATTGTGTGAATTGGAATTGAATTAACAGCAACGAGTTTTGGGTTTTATTGTGGTTTGGATGAAGGTTAACACAGCAAATTAGTCTCTCACTGGATAATTAATACACATGTTGTCTTAGATGTTGACTGCCAAACCTGGAATGTGTCAATCCTCCCCTCTTGATGTTGGGTTTTCCACTACCAGTTTTCCTGTCCCTTCCTGCCTTCTAGCCCCTGTTTCTGGGCTAGTGTGCCCCTGTAGTCTTGCTTTATTTTATGGGTCCATCTAATCTTTGGCTGAAGGGTGAACGTTGGAAGTGACTTCAGTACTAATCTACAAAGGTACACAGGGGCTATGTTTTGGGGGTTTCTCTGGTCTGTCAGGCCAGAAAGTCTGGTCTTTTTTAGTGAGTTAGAATTTTGTTCTCCATTTTTCTCCTGCTCTGTCCAGCACCCTCTGTCACGATCCCTGTCGTGATCCCTGTTACGGTGGTAGCTGGAAACTTGCTAGTTGTGCTGGACTCAGTTTGGTGGAGGCTGTGGTAGTTGTGGTCCACTAGTCCTTCAGACAAATCTTTCCTTTTGTGTCTCTGCTTTTCTTCATCAGAAAGAGGACTTTTTTAAGTCTCTGGAGGTGATGGAGGGGATTTATGGTACCTGCCATTTCTGGACTAAAGGAAAACTCTCCAGTCTCCTTCCTGGATTCAGTTTTGGAGGAGGGCCACCATGATCTGTGATTTCTGGCCTCTAGAAAAGGCTTTCCTCACTGTCCGCTGGCACCAAGTGTGCCACAGCCACCTGAAGGGTTTCCACAAACACTGCTTTCTGGTTTGGCCAGACAGATGGGAGGTCCTGGGGGCTGGGTGGAGAAAGCGGTGTTACCCTGTGTCCCTGAGTTTGCTGTGATTCTTCTAGCAGGCTTTGACGGGACAGTGAGGGGAAGACCTAGAGACAGGCTGATTGTAAAGAAGCAAAGGGAAAGGTGGAGAAGCTCTAAGAGTTGAGGGAAGGCGCAGGAGGGGGGTGGGAGGAGTGGGAGTAGAAAGACACCCTCCCCAGGCATCTGAAAAGGGAGCCTGGATTTCAGGTGGTTGTGCTGAGCAAGGTTCTCTTTCTAAATCAGTGGCAGCCAGCACAGCGGGTGGCTTTTCTTAAAGGATTTGTTTGTTAAAAACACCCATAGCTGGGCCCACCTCCAGAGACTCTGACAGGGTAGCAGAGCTGTGGTGGGTGGGGCTCAGTGATTGTGGTTGTGGTGGTCAGAGAGCTGTGTGGCTACCGCACCTAGAAGGCCAGGGGGACAGTGATCTGGCTGGGGCTGGGGTGGCAGTGACCGGGACTGATCTGGAATCTGCATTTGCCCTGCAAACACGTTTGGAGAGCACTCATAGTGAATGTTGGTTTAGGGAGTTTCAGGAATCATTCCAGCTCATGGCACCCTCAAGTGTGTCAGAGAACTGGGCTCCGTCAGGGTTTTCAGTGGCTGATTTTTTTGAATGTAGATTGACAGACCTTTCTTCCGAAGTGCCTCACGGTGGACCTGAGTGGCCAGCCTTTTGGGTTGGCAGTTTAAATGCTAACCACATGTACCGCCCAGGCAGGTCTACTGGGAGATGATGGGTCTGAAATATCATGGTACCCCCCGACATCCGTACTCTCTGGAGTGTGCTGAGATGCACTGACAGATGGCCTTAGGAATGGAAGGTGCGGTAGGTGTATTGCCATCTTACAGATGAAGATAGTGACTGCTTGTGAGTGGCAGGGCTGGCACTGCAACCCAGTGTCCTGGTTTCCCATCCAGTTCTTTGCTAACTATATACCCTTGTCTTCTCTGGAGTGGGAAGCTGGGAATAGGGAAGAAGTTAGAGGGAGGACTGGAGGCAGCTGGACAACACTGAAATTTTGTTCCATTTGAAAACTGAGTTAGGATTAAACAACAAAAACAAACCCACTGCCACTGAATCAGTGCCAACTCATAGTAACCCTTACAGGACAGAGGAGAACTGCTCATCGAGTTTCCAAGGAGCGCCTGGTGGATCTGAACTACCAACCTTTTGGTTAGCAGTGGTAGCACTTAACCACTACCCCACCAAGATAGCAAAACTTGACTTGGAATTTAAGGAAACAATTGATATTCAAATCACTGATGGAGTTATCTTCTAAAAGCAAGATGTACTTCACGGTCAAGAAAGATGGCCAGTGTGAGACTCTTTTATTTTTTTATTTTTTCCCCCTTTAATCCCAGGGAGGGTAAATTCTCTAAAGGAGTTCATGTTTCAGTTTTCTCTTCCCAAATACCCAGATGAGCTCTGGGAGCTTAGGGACGGTTTGCAGAGCCCGAGGTGGGGGACGGCGGGGGCGCGGGGAGCCTGGGCGTGAGCCTGGCGGGGAGCCACTCGCGCGGCCCGGGGCCGGGACTGCGGCAGCGCGGGGCGGCGGGCACTGCGGGCGGCGGGCACTGCAGCACCGCGTCCCTCCCGGCGGCCCGCTAGAGGGGGCTGTCTGGGCGCCAGGAAGCGTTCTTTTGTCAGCGCACGCGGGGAAGAGAGCGCTCATTTCCTTCCAGCCTTGTGCGGGAAATGGATTGCATTCTGGTGGCAGGGCTGTAAGGGAGGAGCCGGAGCGAAACCCTTTTGTCAAGGAAGCGCAGCCTGTGCTGTCCGTCACGACCACTGGAAGCTGCGTTGCTGGTGGAATTTCAGGCAGATGCTGGTCGAGCGATTCTTTCTGCCGTGGTGACAAGCGCAGGACTGCAGGATGGGGAGAAAACATTTCTCTGCAGATTAGGTGGGTGGATTTATTAAACGGACCCGAACCAACCCACCCGCCCACAGAGGAAGACTGCAGAATGGATGGGGTGTCACACGGGAGGTAAGACCGTCTTGGTAGCGGGCAGCCTGGGCTTGCCTTGGTTTTGTTCATTTTCAAGGAATTTCAGAAACGGTGCAGCTGAGGTGGGGGGTGAGGGTAGGGGGCTGGCTGGTCCAAGTGGGCGAGCGCCAGTTTTTGTGTGTGGCTGTGATGCAGCCCTTTCCTGCGGTGGCGTGTGTTAAACCTAAAGGTGTGTGTCGATGATGCAACATTGTAGGGTCTTTGGAAATCCGGAAGCCAAGCGCTGGCCTCCGCCTGAGGACAGCAGGACCGATTCGCACTGAGCAGGACATCTGGCAGGTGGGGCTTTCTTCTGGGTCCTGCTTTCAGGGGTAGAAGGCTTCTCCTTTGGAGGCCGCTCCCTCCCTCCGCGCCCGGCCCCCGCGCTCCCATCGGGGAAGTCTTGCAAGGCCGCCTGGCCCGGGGCTTGGGCGCGCCCCTCCAGGCCTGGCGCCCGCTGCGCCCGCTCGGCCACAGCTGCGGTGCCAGCAGGTGCGATGCCAGCCGGCAGCCCGCTGCATCTTGATAAGGGGAGCTGGCACGTGACCAGCTCGGGTGGGTTTGGATTTTTCTGCGACTCAACCACTTTGGAGGGGAAAAAAAGGCCTGTGTCCCCGAGGAGGTCTTGACAGTCTTTTCATCTCCGCTTCCATCTTCCCTCTCCTCTCTTTCCTCGCCTCTACCGTCCTCCTGCAACACAGGAGGGGGCCAGACAAGGTGGATGAGCGGGGGGCGTTGGCGTCCGTTTGTTTTGAAATCCAGACCACAGCCTACCTGGCCCTGGGGGAAGGGGTGGGAGGGGAAAACTGCTTTAGGATTCGAATCAGGCGCTGAGGTCTGGCCTATTGTCTTGCTTTTTCTCCACCCCTTGGAGGGGGGCTCCCCAACCCACACCCTATCAAATTCTTTTTAAATTATCATTTATTTGTGACACATGGTTATTTCCCATCTGTTTCTTCACACCCACTCCCTCCCTCTTCTTGCGATTTTTCCTCTAAAATTCAACGGACTTAAGTGAGTCTTAGAAATCAAAGAAATCGAGTCTCAGCTTCGCAGATGGACACACGGTCCTGTGTTTTCTGCCTAACCCCCAAGGAGGGGTGGATTTCACATCCTTCCAGGAGTGAATGGCCTGGGAAGAGAGAGAGAGTAGACTCAACTCCCTTCATGTCTGGTCTGTTGGTCCAGTTAGGAGGCATGAAATGATTACCTTGCACAGTCAGGGATGTTTTAATGAATGGGATTGGAAAATTTTGTTTTCTCTTAAGGAAAAGAATAGGTGGTCAACACTGGAAGTGAAAGTGACTTAAATGAATATGTCCAGGGAGGATTGTTGTAGAATTTCACACTGGTCTCCTTCCACCGCATATGCAGAATAGAATGTTAGAGATTTAAAAAAGATATTTAGATTATAGTATCCTGAGTTTATGATAGTCTATCTTCATTCTGTAAATTGATCAGAATTTTCTCAATGCCCCTTGATCAGAATTTTGCCCAGATACCCTCAGTCTCTCCCTCAGATTTTGGATATGTGTAAAAGCAGACTGTTCCATTATTAGCATGATGCTGACAGATTTTGGAAACCTACTAATGACAAATTGTTCTTCAACCCAAAATGAATATCACTTTTGTAGCAAGGCAGTGCATTCTCTTGTACACCAGTTGCTTAACTATATTATAAATATGCTCATCACATGCGCAGTAACCAAAAAAGGCCCCCAAAGACACATTTCTAAGCTAGGTAGGGTTTGCTTTAAATATTAGTATAATGATAAAATTAGCAAATCTCTATCAGAACTCAGACATGATCAAATGTTTTTATCGGCAGAGGCTCTAGGGTTAAAATGACCTATCTAAAAAGTTTGATGAATGTGTTTATCACATACCTTCTTATTGCGTGAGCAATTTAAGACAGTGTACAGGGATTCATAAAATCATGCAAGGCAACCTAACTTAGAAGGAAACAGGAAAGCAAAATGGTGATTAAAAGTTGAGACATCAGGTGGTATTAAGAAAGAGGCTAATAGACAAACGCAGGCAGAAATTCTCCTATGCTGGCTGTGAGTGGGGAAAGAAATCCAGCTCTAAACTTTCTAGCAGCTCATGCAAAAAGGAAAATTGACCAGTCCATGGCTCACGTATTTTTTTTTACTTGCTGACTCATTTGCTTGATGACGAACCTTTAGTGAGGCCTACTATGTGCCAGGTTCTTTGAGAGGTACTGGAAAAAAAGGGGTGAAGCAAACAGAGCTGGTCTCTGCGCTGACAGCACTTACCGATGAGTTTCAGAAACAGACATTCATCAAGAAATCTCTCAGATAAGTTCATAATTACAGACTGTGATAAGGCTGTGCAGGAAAAACACAAAAGGCAACATGTCCAGAACATAAAAACACAAAATGAGACTATCTTAAGAAGTACAACCTTTCTTGATTCTAAGAAAAGGGGACTTTTTCTAAGCATGAGATAGTGTTTTGAATGGTGTCTTCAATCATGTCTTTGTCAGACAAAGGATGAGCTTCATCAGGCTATTTTTTATGGTGTCATTTGGTGTGAGCTCATGATGTCATACCACGGGGAAATCAGATCAGGCAGTGTCTCCTAAAACCTTGAGGTCCTGAGTATATGTGTATTTGGGGAGATCTATGAAATCTCTAAATTTGAGATTTTATTTCAATGATAATCTAAAATAAATAATGATAGAACATATTCTGGACCATCCTGGTGGCCAGCCTAAAACAGAGGCGAAGTTCTGCTTGCCTCTGGGTCTACTCATTCAAGCCAGGAGCAGGTATGGTGATCTTAGGTGACAGGCACAGAGGCACAGATGAAGGAGAGGGGACCTAGAATAAAGAGAAAGATGAGTTGGCACAGAGCACAGTCTTGCCCAAACCAAAAGAGCAGCTCCAGCCACTGCTGCCATATTGGCAAGGAAAGAAGATGCGGTGTAATTTACTTTCCTGAGAACTAGGTTCCAACACATTATTAACAGCAGGTGTTGTAATAAAAATGCAATGAAAGCATTGCTCTTGCTGATTTCAGCAATAATTAGCTTAAATCTCCGTTGACTGCAGATCTGGTAATTCCTCAGTAAGTCCCTTATGTCCAAGAGAATGAGGCAGGTAATTTGATGTAATCGTTGAGTAGAGCCAGGTTGGCCGACCCAAAATCTATTTCCTGTTTACAAGCTGTAAGACTCTGGGCGGGTTGCTCGGTCTTTTACTCTTCACAGCCTCCTCTTATGATAATATGGGAATAAATACATGTTATCAATTTTATAATAATATTCCAAGGATTAATAAATAATTACATGTGAAAAGCTTGAGAATCTAGTAAGGGGCAATTAATTTAGATATTATCACTATTCTTATTAGTATGAATAACACCATAAGGGATGGTTAAGTTTATGTGTCAACGTGGCTGGACCATTCTTCTCAGGACTTGGCAGCTATGATGTAGTTTGGCTGCTAGGTAATACTGTAATTACCTCCTTAACGAGATCTGCTCTGAGCAGCCAGTCAGTTGAAAGAGCATTTCCCTGAAAGTTTGTAGTCTGCATCCAATGTAGGCAGACTTTCTGGCAAAGTGAGCTTTTGTTCGCTCTAGATCCTGTGTCTGGCTCCTCATCTGACCTCTGGTTTTGGGAGTTGAGCTAGCAGCTTACCTATCAGTCTCAGGATTCATCAGCCTCTGCAGCCTGTGAGCCAGAGGGCTGCTGTCTGACCTGCTAATCTTGGTTTTGCCAGCCTCTGCAGCTACATGAGTAGGAGAAGCCTCTAGCCTGACCCATGGCCTTGGAACTTTATAGTCTCTGTAACTATGTGAGCCATTTCCTTGACATAAACCTCTCTCTTATATATACTTGTGTATATACACTTGACTGGTTTTGCTTCTCTAGAGAACCCAGCTTATGACAATATGCAACATATATGTAAGCATGTGTATAAACCACCACCTATCTGTCAGTTTATCTTACTGTGGTGGCTTGTGTGTTGTCATGATGCTGGAAGTTATGCCACTGGTATTTCAAATATCAGCAGGATCGCCCATGGTGGACAGTTCTGAGTGGAGCTTCTAGACTAAGAGTACAAAGAAAGGCCTGACAACTTACTTCTGAATATTAGTGTAAAAATGGGAGTGTGTGACATCACACAAAGGAGAAGGAGAACCAAGATCAACAGCACAGGGCTGACTCCCAAGAGGTGGAGGCCAGACAAGCCTCCTTTCTCCACAGTCTACCAACCTTGACACCAGCTGTCTGCTCTACAGTGTTCTCTTCTTCTCTACTGGGCTTGATAATTCATTGCAATGGTCACAGGGAACTCACAGACCATGCTGATAGTTGTGGGCTTTATTAGGGAAGTAACAGCTTACATTTCAGGCTGAAGAACACTCAGGACACAGTTTTTATGATCACGACAATCTCTTCTCAACCACTCTCAGAGGCACGTCTCTCCCTGGCCCTGGACCTCTGCCCAGAGGCACTCAGTTTTCTCTGTAAGGCCAGAAATGCCACCACACTATCTCCTGCTGCTGGGTCTCTCCTGCCAGCACTTCTCACCATCTTGAGGGTTACAGTTTGCTCCCTCTCTATCAGTCTCCGGCTTTATGGAGCCTCTCAGTATAGGGATGCCGGGTCTAAAGGAAATGCTATCTGCTCCTGGTTATTCTTCCTTGGTGGTGGTAGGATGCCCTTCTCTGCTCTGGAATTGGCTCTTTTTTAAGGCAAAACTGACCAGTCCCCTTGGTGGGCCACAATCACCTGTCACACAGTCCTGTCCAATCACCTGGAGGATGAGAGTTAGAAGACCTTGGCTAGAAAACTCCCCCACAAAAGTAGTTAATCACACAGCAGTTCATCAGTGAGAACCTTATGAATCACAACAGAATATTGTCCAGTTGACTCATGTTAGACATGCTGTAAAACCCAAAACCAAACCCACTGCAGTCAAATTGATTCCAACTCACAGTGACCCTATAGAACAGAGTAGAACTGCACCATAGAATTTCCAAGGAGTACCTAGTGGATTTGAACTGCTGGCCTTTTGGTTAGCAGCTGTAGCATTTAACTGCTATGCCACCTGGGTTTTCTGGTGTGTCATTAGGAAGAATCAGTTGCTAGAGAAGATCCAGGAGCAGTGTATATTCTTTGGACCTAGAGTCCCTACACTGAGAAACTCCTGAACTCAGGGGAAGATTGAAGACAAGGACTTTCCCTCAGAGTTGACAGAGTGAGAGGAAACCTTGCTCTGAAGCTGGCACCCTGAATTTGGATTTCTGGCCTCCTAGACTAGAATAAATGTATGTTTGCTAAAGTTGCCACCCGGTTGCTGTTATAGCCGCACTAGATAGCTAAGACACCTGACTTATGTAGGTATTTCTGGATGACTGGATAGAATTTTTAAATGATGAACTGGATTATCTTCAATTAGCAACATATTTTTGAGCTTATTATAAAGCATGCCCAGGATGCTTTATGTGTTACTTACATTGGTAACAGTTACATGTCACTGTTGTTAAGCCAAAAATGGATTTGTAATTCTAGCAAAACAATATTACCTGTTATGGTAAATAATTTTATTAGACATTTTGAGAATTTGGTAATTGTACTTATTTGTACATTTGCTTTGGTATTTTAGTTGTATAAGAGCTATAAAACATAGGTGTTTTGAACTGGCCTTTATGAGTGTACATATTAAGTTACCATTTAATAAAATTGATGTAGGTCAAACTGGGAGTCCATGAGAAATTTATTTCCTCCAAGAGAGGTTTAAGCATTTTGACTCGTATATAGGGACACACTAAAGATTCTTGGGGTAGAATGTTGAATCTTTAGGAAAGAGACTGCAGCCCCAGTATTCAGCTCTGTATACCTTGACTGCCACGATTTTAGCTGGAAGGAATTTTAAAGCAGTAGGGTTGCCATGAGTCGGATCCGACTCGACGTCACTTGGCTACTTGGCTGGCAATACCAAAAACCACCTCTGTCTTCAATAACAGCAAAATCCCTCAAACCCAAAGAAAGTCATGGAATGGCAAGCTTCCAGCAAAAATTTATCTTGGCCTATCTTCTAAGATAAACCGTATAAAATGTTTGCCAATCGTTATGCTTGATTCCATTGTTGCAGCCACTGTGTCAATCCGTCTTGTTGAGGGTCTTTGTTTTTTCTGCTGACTCTCTACCTTCTTTGTCCTTCTGCAGGGACTGATCCTTCCTGACAACATGTCCAAAGTATGTAAGACTTAGTTTTGCCATCCTTGCTTCTAATGAGCACTCTAGTTGTACTTCTACCAAGATGGAGCTATTTATTCGTTTGACAATCCATCGTATATTGATAATCCATGGTATATTCTTCCCTAACACCCAAAGGTGTCAATTCTTCTGTCTTCCTTATTCGTTGTCCAGCTTTCACATATGTAGGATGTGATTGAAAATACCATGGCTTGGGTCTCCGATACCATAGTCTTCCAGGTAGCATCTTTGCTTTTCAACACTTTTAAGAGGTCGTTGGCAGCAGATTTGCCCAATGCAATGTATCTGTTGATTTCTTGATTGCTGCTTCATGAGCACTGATCGTGGATCCAAGGAAAATGAAATCCTCAGCAACCTCAGTCTTGTCTCCATGATGTTGCTTATTGGCCCAGTTGTGAGACTTTTTGTTTTTTTGATGTTGAGGTGTGATCTGTACTGAAGACCGTGGTCTTCGATCTGCATCAGTGTTTTCCTGTCCTCTTCACTTTCAGCAAGCAGGGTTATCTGCATAACACATAACCTGTGTTATCTGCATAACACAGGTTGTTTGTAAGTTTTCTTCCAATTCTCGTGTGTATGTGTGTACGCATATGTATGTAGCTATGCTGTTTTTAGTTGCCTTTGAGTTGACTGGACTCATATTGGCCTGGTGTTTGACAGAATGAAACATTCCCTAGTCCATCGTAGTTATACTTGATGCGGTATTCCTTAGGGCCAGGTGCGGTGTTACTTAGGGCCAGGTTTGCCTAGGACTGCCCAGGTTTCCTGGGATGGGAGACATTCAGTGCTGTGCTCAAAACAGTTCTGGGCAATTGGGACAGTTGATCAATGTATTTGCCATATTACTTGGTGACTGTTGAGTGTTCTTTGTGGAATGAAGTCATCGTCATTTTAAAACTCTTTTTGTCTTGTACTTTTTTTCCCTTAAATTTTACTTTATATGATAATAAAGGCTGAGATCCTGCCTTCTTTCTGTTCTAATTTCCTTGACACATGTCTGTATGTGTGTATATTTGTGTGTGTGCATGTGTATGTCTTATTAATTTTTCTTGCCATGTCATTCTGAATATTTTTGTGGTATAGTGGTGAAGTGCTATGGCTGCTAACCAAAAGGCAGTTTGAATTCACTAGGTGATCCTCGGAAACTGTATCGGGGGGCAGCTCTACTCTGTCCTATACAGTGGCTATGAGGCAGAGTTGACTTAACAGCAATAGGTTCGGTGTTGGTTTTTTAATATGTGTCTTAGTTATCTAGTACTGCTATAACAGAAATACCGGAAATGGATGGCTTTAACAAAGAGAAATTTATTCTTTGATAGCCTGGGAGGCTAGAAGTCTGAATTCAGGGTGTCAGCTCCAGAGGAAGACTTTCTTTCTCTGCTGGCTCTGGGGAAAAGTGCTTGACATCAATGTTGCTCTGGTCTAGGAGCTTCTCAGTGCAGAGACTCTATATTCAAAGGACACATGCTCTTGGCTCTTCTTGCTTGGTGGTAATGAATACTCCCCTGTTTTATATCTCAAAAGAGATTGACTGAGACACAACCTAATCTTGTAGATTGAGTCCTGTCTCATTAACATATCTGCATGGAATTCTGCCTCATTAACATCATACATGTAGGATTTACAACACATAGGAAAATCATATCGGATGATGAAATGGTGAACAATCACATGGTGTTGGTATTCATAGCCTGGCCAAGTAGATACACATTTTGGGGGGACACAATTCAGTTCATAATAATATCTGTATTTTAAACAATATAACTGGGCTTTTCAGACCAAATTTACATTTATTATATGACATATCTGATCTTCTAAAACTTCATTTTATGCTTTTAAAAATAATTCCAAAGTATTTTCTTTTCCCTCTTTTCTTACCTTACCTTAAAAGTAGTGCAAGATATTCTTCTTGTTGAGAGAAAAAGAAAGTTACCCATACATTTTTTTCTACTAGTCTTCATTGACATTAAATCTATAGTATTGTCTAGTTATTCTCCCACAAATTATGAGAGATTTATTTTGCTTTATTTTTTTTCCTGTCTCCCACGCTTTAGCTTCGTCTCCTAAAAAGTAGCTTTTAGATTCAAATTATTAAAAAAAAAATACATGTGTTTGCTTTTCACAATTATTTTTGGCATTTATTTTGTGGTTCATATCCTATTAACAGCTATTCTCTAGATTATACATATACATATATGAGTTAGGTAGGCTATAGTACTCAGCCTCTTCCCTATGCTTGCTCTTCACTTTTACTTATTTCTTGCTTTGTTTGATTTTTTTCAGAAAAGATAGCATTTATTTCTAGTTCTTGCATGCTAAGAACATGCATTGTTGCTCACCTAATACAATAATGCCGTCCTTTTGGAACATACAATTCTCCTTTAAAACCATGAGACCTCAAAACTCCAAATATTGTTCTTTTTTCTTCTGGCATTTTGTATTACTGAAGATAAGTTTGTTGCCAATAGCAATAAAAGAAGAAAGTCCATGAAAATTTTCCCCTTCTTGATGACTACTTTATTAAACAAACAAACAAACAAACAACACTTAAAAAAATGTAAAACATAACACACAAATAGAAAAGCACACAACACAAAGGAACCACTCAGCAGCTCACGGGTGCAGCCATTGCCGTCTCCTGGAAGCCCTGGGTCCCTTCTAACCACATCCTTCTCCCCCTGAAGGAACTAGTCCCTGTCTTTTATAGTTATCATTTCCTCACTTTCTTTTATAAAGTTTTATAATCTACATTTGTACCTAAAATACATATCAAGCTTCTTTTTGTCTCTTTGAAAATATTTTGCTGTGCTTTAAGTAAAACTTTATAATCCAAGTCAATTTGTCATACAAAAACTTGCACACACACAGACTGCTATGTAACTCTAGCTGCTTTTCCCATGCTGTGACAGCACATTCCTTCTTCCTACCCTGCATTTCTGGTGTCCATTCAACCATTTCCTGTTCCCCTCCATCCTCTCATCTGGCTTCTGGACAGATGCCCAGTTAGCCTCCTATGTCTACTAAAGGTGAGAAGCAGACCCTTCCCCAGTATCGTTTTGTGTCTTATAATCTAGTCCAATCTTTGAAGTGTTGGCTTCATGAGCAGTGTCAACTCTGGGTTAACAGAGTATCTGGGGCCTGTCTCTTCTGGGGACCCTCCACTCTGTCAGACCATCAAGTCTGGTCTTTTTTATTAGAGTTTGAATTCTGCACACTCCTTTTTCTCCTGCTACATCAGGGAGTCTGCATTGTATTCTGTCAGGGCATCACTGTGGTAGCTGGGCACTATCTAGTTCTGCTCTCGTGCTGACGTAGTCTCTGGATTATACAGCCCTTTCTGTTTCTTCAACTCATATTTTCCTTATATATTTGATGTCTTTCATTTTCCCCTGCTTCAGATGGGTTGAGACCATCTGGTGCTAGTCAGATGGCTGCTTGCTAGCTTTTAAGACCCCAGACACCACTCATCAAAGTGAGATGCAGAACATTTTCTAAAAAAACTTTTGTTTTGTCAGTTGACCTAGATGTCCTCTGAAACCATGGTCCCCAGACCCATGTCCCTGCTACTCAGGCCTACAAAATGTTGGGTTATATTTTTATTTAGCTTTCAGTTTGGTCTAGTATCAACCTATTTCTATTACATTTTATAAAATTGGGATTTTACAGTTTGTGTCTTGTGCCAGGTTATTACTATAATGGTTCCACAATGCCTACTTTGATCCATATATGTATCCCAAGGATGCCCTAAAATCATCTTGTGTGATCATTGGGTAAGGCAGTGTGACCAAGGAGGAGGAAACTGTGGAAGACATTGATTAGTTTTAGATAGGTGAGTTTGTGGTGGGGACGGTTGGTGGGGAGGCAGATACATGAGTCTGGGCTGAGAGTTGGGAGAGAGATCTGGGCTGGAGAGGTGCCAGGCCATAAGCATATAAATGGAGATTGTTTCAAGACAATGAAATGAGCTTAAAAGTTTGCTTTCCATCTCACCAAAATGACCAAAGACAAATAAGAAAAACATATCTACTTTAGGTTTAAAACACAGATCCTTTAAGGAACTTCTAGAAGATATGTTATAGATGTGCCAGCCAATACCAGCCAGCCCATGATTCAACAGGGTCCCTCCTGGGTGGAAGTGGGTTGTCCTCCAAGCTGAGTCCTGAAACAGTACTCAGTCTAATGTAACAGGGCTGGATGGGCTGTGGTGTATTCAGGTGGGCAAGGGTAAGGACATTGGCTTGGTTATCTAGTGCTGCTATAGAAAAAATACCACACGCTGGTGCGTTTAACAAAGAGAAATTTATTCTCTCACAGGGTAGGAGACTAGAAGTCTGAATTCAGAATGCCACCTCAAAGAGAAGGCTTTCTGTCTCTGTTGGCTCTGGGGAAGGTCCTTGTCATCCATCTTCCCCAGTCTAGGAGCTTCTCAGTGCAGGGACCCTAGGTCCTAAAGGTGTGCTGTGCTGTCAGCGTTGTTTTCTTGGTGGTGCGAGGTTCCCCTGTCTCTCTGCTTGTTTCTCTCCTTTATATTTCAAAAGAGATGACCTAATTTTGTAGATGGAGTTTTGCTGCATAAACATGATTGTCTTTAATTCTGCCTCATTAACATCATAGAGGCAGGGTTTACAACACATAGCAGAAACATGTCAGATGACAACACAGTAGACAATCACATGATACTGAGAATCATGGCCTAGACCAGCTTACACATTCTGGGGGGACATAATTCAACCCAAAACAGGTATAAATCAAGTGGCTTTAGGAACTTCCCCAGAACCTCCCACTTTGAGTGCCTGGGTCCCAATCTTGACATATGCTGAGAGAGTTCACACAAGGTCAGTCACCTCTGAGAGGGAAGGCCTCACGTCTGATGACCACAACAAAGGAAGGTAAAAACGTACTCTGTCTCAACCCTGATAGAGGACACAAGGTAGAGTCTCTAATGCAGCATGAGACAAAGAGGTGTGCAGATCTAGAACTCTATTAAAATAAAGATCAGACCTGATGGTCCAACAGCCTGGAGGGTCCTCTGAGAACACGGCCCCTGGACTTGCTGCTAGCCCAGAGCTGAAACCAGTACTGAAGCCAACACTGCAGACAAAGAATGGACTGGACTTGGGGACACAGAGTGATGCAGGTGGTGTGTATGTTATGGCTTAATATATATATGTGGCTGTCCTGCTGGTTTCCTTTTAGAGTGGAGAGGAGAGGGTGGAGAGGAGGGGACAGGTGCCAGCTGAGTGGATACTGGAAGAGTGCAAAACAAGAGTGTTGTCACAAGGTGAAGGGAGCAGACAGAGACACAGAAAGGTGGGTACTTGGGGTTTTATATGGAAAATTGACTTGGTTTGTAAACTTTCACTTAATCACAATAAAAAAATTAAAATATGTATATATTTATACTCTGTCCTACTTATCCTTGGGTCCGGCATCCCTGGATTCAACCGACCATGTATTGAAAATGTTTGGGGAAAAAAAGAGAAAGCTCCGTAAAAGCAAAACCTGCATTTGCCGTGCACTGAGCACTATGCTGAATCACACACGGATAACGTGACATGTCAGCACACCCTGCTGTAGCCTCCCATCATCTCACAGATCCTCAGTCTCTCTTCAGCACCCAGTGTTTGAGCATTGTTGGCCTCGTGTCTCATTCATTCACTACTTGTGTTGTGTACACCTTTTGTTTCCAACTCCTACAAAGCAATGAAGTGATGAAAGCAATCTTTCAAAGGCTAAGAAAGAGCACTTTCCAGTTATTTATAACACATTTCATGGTATGAGGTATTATAAGTATTCTAGAGATGACTTAAAGTTTAGGGGAGGATCCGTGTAGGTTATATGCAAATATTATACCATTTGTATGAGGTCTGACAACTAAGTCTGTAAACTTAATTGTTGTAAGTGCTACCTACCTCATTGCTGAATGTCACGATGGTCACCTTTGAAGTACTACCCTTAGGAAGCTATGCACTGAAACAGCAGTGCCTAGTCCACCCTTCAAAGCAATTTCGGAACTCTTTCTGGAATGGCCATTGCATGTGGTGGCATGATGGGCAGTTTGCAAACTTAACTGTACAGTTGTCTGTGAGGGAGTTTTTAGCCAGCAAACAAATCATTGTATTGGAACACCCTCCCTACTCACCTGATCTGACTCCCAGTGACTTCTTTCTTTACCCCAAGACAAGGGAAATATTGAAAGGAAGACATTTTGATGACGTTCAGGACATCAAGGGTAATCTGACAACAGCTCTGATGGCCATTCCAGAAAAAGAGTTCCAAAATTGCTTTGAAGGGTGGACTAGGCACTGGCATTGTGCTTAGCCTCCCAAGGGGAATACTTCGAAGGTGACCATAGTGATATTCACCAATGAGGTAAGCAGCACTTTTTCTAGGATGAGTTCACGAATTTAGTTGCAGTCCTTGTATAAGGGACTTGAGCATTCATGGATTTTGGTGTCCTCTGGGGTCCTGCAACCAATCCGCTGAAGATGCTGAGAGAGGACTGTAGATGTATAAACACATATTAGGTGACATTTGACCCAGCAGTAAATACACCTAACGTATTTGATCGGACCCAGGGCCTTACCCCACAGGCTCCTAGGGTACGACCTGGAGGCAGAGAGTTTAGGACACCATTGTCAGAATAGAGATTTCAGTGTCTCATTTGACATCTGGAACAGTCTTCCCTGGTGTCCTGCCTTGATATAGCTTTGAAAATCTTACCAAGCCAAGTGGCAAGTTCCTGTGGCTTGTATCAGTGGTAGCTCTAAGAAAGTGTTTAACATCTTCTGCCCCAATCCCTATACACTGATAGGCAGCTGATTGGATCAGACGTGAACCTGTGAGGCTTACAGTCCCGGGGCTGGTGACCATATTAGCCTATGCACCTAATGAGGAGAGAGGCCGGGGTGAGGAGGAGACAAAAGTGATCAGATGTGAGGTCGACTGTGAGCTATGTCTCTACTACATTTACCCGCTGATTTCGAGAAGTCACGTGACCGCCTTGAGGTGATCACAGTGATTTCAGTTCTACTAGCTTTTATGAGGCCCAGCTGGACTTGGGTCCCTGTGTTGATGGTCCCTCTTCATTCTGCTGGGATTTGCTTGGATTTCTATTTCACACACCCATGCTACTCCTGGCTAGAGCCTGGATCACTCTAGAACCTCCCAGTTCTCCTCCCTGCTTCTAGCTAAAGCCCCCTCCATTCCAGAGTGACCTTTCTGAAACAAAAGTCTGATCTCCTGAAGGTTTGATACACAGTTACAGGGTGGATGAACCTCGAAAATGTTATGCAAAGTGAAAGAAGCCAGACATCAAGGTCACGTTTCTATGATCCTATTCACATGAAGGACCCCTGGTGGCTCAGCGGTTCAGAGCTACTACGACTACTAACCAAACGGTTGGTTGTTCAAATTCTCTGGCTGCTCCCTGGAAACCCAACTGGGGCAGGTCTAATCCTTACTATAGGGTCATCTGGAGTTGGAATCTACTTCATGGCAAAGAGTTTATTCATATGGAATATCCAGAATAAGTAAATCAATAGATAAGGAAATTAGCTTAGTGGTTGCTAGGGGCAAGGAGTGACTATTAATGGTATGGGTTTTCTTTTGAAGTGATGAAAATGTCTGGGAAGCTTGATGGAGGCAGTGGTTGCACAACATTGTGAATGTACTCAATGCCAATGAGTTATTCACTTTAGGATGGTTGTTTTTATTTTATATGAATTTCATCTCCATAGTAATAATAGTAATAATAATAGAATCCTATCACTCCTCTCCTCTCGTTATAAATCCCAAACTCCTTACTGCCTCTCTGCTTTGTCTTTTTACCTTCACACTCCTTTAGGCAGGCTGAATCACACGTCTTTGGGACACATGCTTCCCAGCCTCTGGACCTTTGCACAGACTTTTCCCTCCATCCCACATGGCCTTCTGCCTCTCTCTGTCTAGCAAGATGATTCTTTTAGAAAGCCAATGAAATAGACAAACTTCTAGCAAAGTTAATTATGATTTAAAAGAAAGATGAAGAACAAAACAGTATTAGAAATGACATATAGAGCAAAGGGGAGAAGAAACGATTGAAATCCTAAGAAAACTGCATCATTGTACTGTAGCTCATGTGGAAATCTTGCTGAAATGGACAATTTTCACAGAAAGTATGGGCTACCAATATTTACTCAAGAAATAGGATGTCATGTCTTGGATGGGAAGGACTGCCGTTGCAAATGTATGGAGTCCTCACAGTTTCTATGTGTGGACGACAGCTTTCCTGGTAACCAGAAGCCACGCAGATTTGTCCCTATCTATGTTCCAGTGGAAACGCTGCTGGTGGTAGTGGTTAAGTGCTATGTCTGTTAACCAGAAGGTTGGCACTTTGAATCCTCCAGGTGTGCCTTGGAAACACCATGCCGCGGTTCTGTTCTCTCTATAGGGTCGCTATGAGTCGGAAGGAACTTTTTTTTTTTTTTAAATGTTTCCTTGATGGAAACTGTTGTGGTGTAGTGGCTATGAGCTACAGCTGCTAACCAAGGTTCAAATCCACCAGGTGCTCCTTGGAAACCATCTGGGACACTTCTACTCTATCCTGTAGGGTTGCTATGAGTTGGAATCAGCTTGATGGCAGTGTTTTTTTTTTTTAATCTTCCTTAGGTAATTTTTCTGTGGAATGTTGAAAGAGGTCATTAAATGCCTTGTGCTCACGTGTGAATCATTTTCTTGAAGGGGAAGACAATATAAGTACATTTACGTGTCACTAAATGATTTTTTTGAAGAACAAATAGAGTTCTCCAACTCTGAAAGGCATGGGGACTTTTCAAATCAAGACAGAATATCATCTAACAAAGCCAAGCCAAGTGCACAAAGAACATCATTTTCCGCTTAGGCTACTTTATCAACTTGAACTTGATGCTTGCTTGTCAGTATGGAGGCGACATAAGAATCTCTTGGCTCTTACTTTTGAAAACCCGTGGAGAAAAGACACAGGAAAAGCGAGGGCGGATTTAGTTGTTTCTCCCTTTTCTGTGTCAGATGGCAGAGCATCCATGCTGATTATCGCAGCATTCCTTTATTTAGAATTTTTTCTCCTTCTCTCTTAACACCACGTTTCTCCTGGAGCCTTCCAACACCCTCACTTTGTCCTAAATTAGCTACATCTGTTACCATAGTTACACAGCTTCCAGTTTAACCCGCTCTGCGCCTGCTCCCAGTCTGCTGAGACTTCTTGCCTCTTCATGAAATAGACCAGTGTTTTTCCTTCTTAAACTCTTTTTTTTTTTAAACAAAAAAAAGGTAATGCACATGCATAGTTAATGCTACTTGTCCCTGACTTAACGTTTGAGTTACTCTGAGCGCTTCAAGGACACCACATACGATTGGGGGTGGGCTGGCTTACATAACTTGTGTATAACTGGAGACGCAGAAAGCACTGATGTTGACGCTGGAAGCTTGTGTGTAATGTTACCAACCCCCAGACAAATTAAGATCGGAATGATAAAGATACTGATAATAAAAGGTAATAATATTGAGAACTGAAAAAGAAAACGGGGGTGGGTGGTGGGGGTGGTGGGTAGTATTCGATTTACATCAGAAACGGTTTATGATCTAGTGGCAGGAAGGAACTCCATCAGAAGTCAGAGACTGCCTGTAAATGAAATAGGCTGAAGGGCCGCTAATGAAAAAGCACCATCGAAACCCTGGTAGTGTAGTGGTGAAGAGCTACTGCCGCTAACGGAAAGGTTGGTAGTCTGAATCTACCAGGTGCTTCTTGGAAACTCTATGGGCCAGTTCTACACTGTCCGATAGGGTCACTGTGCGTATGGAAACCTGGTGGCATAGTAGGTAAGTGCAGTGGCTGCTAACCAAAAGGTCAGCAGTTTGAATCCAGCAGACGCTTCTTGGAAACTCTAAGAGGAAGTTCTACTCTGCTGTATAGGGTTGCTATGAGCAGGAATTAACTCGATGGCCGTGGACTATACATATATATATATATATATGTATATTGTTTTTTATTCCTTCCTCATCCTAATTTCTTAGACAATCACCTTTAGTTGGTTGTTTCTGCTATAGTTATTTTTATATATCTCAAAATAATAAAATATAATATGTAACAGACACATGATGCTATTTCTGAGTTTTTTGGCTGCAGTCATTGTCTAGTGACTTACAGGTGTGGAAGGTGAAGACGTAGCTTATCTACATCACCTCTTGATCATCTCACTGCCTTTCTTTTAGTCACCCTGTAGCTCCTCCAGATAATACATTGACTGAAACCCAATTTCTTGTTCCACTGACACTTAACTGAGTCCCTAGATGCTTGGCTTTGTAAGATTAGGCTATTCTTACAATCACTGTTTGCCTGCTTCGTTCTTACCTCTAGCAGTATTTTTACTCTACCGAAGTTCATGAAGTGTTCATTGTGTTTCACAGACAAAACTCAACTCTTAAAAAATGTTCATCACCTGAGGAGACTGGTATTTTTTACTTCACAATAAGCAACATGCTAGAATTTCATATCCTCCTCAGGGGCTCTGGTTATATCTCCACCCTTGGGCCACTAAGTAGAAAATGTTTCCAGGGTGAGATTCTAACAGTTTCTGTTACACTGGGGTCTCTAAATGGCTCCTGTTTTCCACTTTTCTTCCAAAGTACCTCCAATCTGAGTCTGAGATGTTTCTAAGGCTCTCAGACAGATTGCTGTCCCCTTGGCTCCAGTATCCTCTACCTGAAATCTAGGTTGAGGGCTCTATGTCCTTATTTGTGGGTCCCCAGATAGCCATCTGCTTTTTTGTCCTCTGTTAATTTGTTGAGATCTTTCCTCTTATGATGACTCATTTTTTCTTTGCTTTGTTGTTGAGGAATTACAGATGTTTATATAGGTAGGATAGTCTTGTCATCTGGAATTAGAAACCAGTTTCATTAATTTTCAGTCAAGCCACACTTAGTAGTGATAATACAAACTATTGACATAACTATGATATGAATTCAAACTCCAATAACGTTTCCTTTTCTGGATTATAAAAATACCTTCAAATAGTCGAAGTTGTTATTAGTTACAGCTAATTCTGACTCACGGTGACACCTTGTGTTACAGAGTAGAACTGCTCCCTAGCATTTTCTTTGTTGTAGTCTCCAGGGAAGTCAGTTGCCGGCCTGTCTTCCCTTGTACCACCGGGTGGGTTCAAATCACCAACTTTTAGGTAAGCCCTGGAGCCATGGTGTTCTTAACTCTGCTCCAGTACCTTCTTCCATCTGGAATAGTTCAGAAACATGGAAACACTCCAAGTTCTACTCAAAGATTATTTACTTTAAATTTACATACAATTCTAATATGCTCAGCTCGTTCTCTTCAGAGACCTCAGCGAAGTAGCGATGGTAAATTAGAAAGAAGAGTTTGGCTGACAGTCTAAAAAGGATTAGGTTATGAATGAGAGATAAGAGACAATGAAAACTTGTAGGAGCTTTGATGGAAGTTAGTGAGTGAATGCCGTGGAAGATCATTTATCTGAGTGTCCAGTACTTGATTTAAATCCAGAAAGTAAGGCATTGGCTCAGTGAACTAAGAGCAGATCTGATGGGGTGGGGGTCGGGGTGATTTGTGGGTCCCAGAGGCTCTTTATTCAGAGCAAGTCTGTAGTTAAGATGCCTTAGGAATTTTGGTTACCTGTACATGTCTGTCTAGTTTGACGATTATTGCTTCAGTTTTCAGCTTCGGTGTTATAGATTGAATTGTGTTCCCCCAACATACATGTCCACTCTGGCTAGGCCACAATTCCCAGTAATGTGTAATTTTGTCATCAGATATGATTTTCCTATGTGTTGGAAATCCTACCTTTATGGTCTTAAAGAGGCAGAATTCCAGGAAGTTACGTTAATAAGGCAGGACTCAATCTGTAAGATTAGGTTGCCTCTTAAGTCACTCTTCTGAGATATAAAAGACTGAAGCAAGCAGAGAGAGAAGGGGACCTTGTGTCACCAAGAAACAAGAGCCAGGAAAATACTGTCTCCTCTGAGCCCAAGGTCCCTGTGCTGAGAAACTCCTGGATCAGGGAAAGGTTGATGACATGCACTTTGCCCTAGAGCTGACAGAGAGAGCCTTTTCCCGAATTCAGACTTACAGTCTCCTAGGCTGTGAGAAAATAAATTTCTCTTTGTTAAAGTCACATACTTGTGATATTTCTGTTATAGTAGCACTAGGAAGACACCGGGTAACAATCATTAAGATGGAAAATGAGAGTATGGCCCCCGAACATCCTGTTAGTCACTTCTGAGGTTCATCCTTCAGCTGCAGATTAGACAGGCCCGTAAAACAAAACAAGACTAAATGGATGCACCAACCCAGGCACAAAGACAGGGAGGCAGGAAGGGACAGGAAAGCTGGTAATAGGCAACCCAACATCAAGAAGAGAAGGTTGACATGTCACCAGGTTGGCAGTCAATGCGAAAAAACAAAATGTACATTAATTGTTTAGTGAGACGGTAATTTGCTCCGTAAACCTTCATCTAAGATGCAGTAAATAAATCAATAAAACTGAGAAAGAAATCAATAACTGTTATTAGTAATGAAAAAAGTAAAACTTGAAATCCCTCTATAAGAAATATGTAAATGTTTGGGATTAATAATTCACAAAGCAAGCAGGAATACAAATGGTAAAAAAAAAAAGAAGACTGAAATGGTTTTGGGAGTCCTGATACAGTCAACAAGCATTTACCGAACACCCTTCATGAGCAGCTATTGTTTTAGATGTTGGGGATGCGGCAGTGAGCCAGGAGCTCGTACTCTGCTAGAGGGAGACACATGCTAAACACACAAAGAGACAATTTCCAGTACTGATACCAATTGTGCAGAAGGTAAATTAAGGTAGCAGGAGAGAGAGTGATAGGAAGAAGCTCCTTGAGCTAGAGCAGGAAGGGAAGACCTCTCCAGGGCAGTAGCATGGGGTTGACTCAGGTGGGGTAAGGGGTTGGGCTGGAGGATGAGGTTGTACTGACTGGTTGCAGGCATTTCCATGATTCTATCTGAGCCACCATAATCAGCTGAGAGTGGGGTGAGGAGAGTGTGGGGGTGATATAAGGAGAGATGAGAAGGTAAGACGTGGTCCTCTGGGAGAGCCTACATTAAGGAAGGGCAGGTTGTCTGGAAATATAAAGAAATCATTTGAAAGGTGTGAAGGTAGTTTTGAAGGGAGTCAGCACAGTTACGCATAAGTGCCAGCTGCTCTAGTCTGGGAGCAAGCTGACATTGGGTTTAATCAAGGCCGGGACTCTGCTAGTTGAGAACAGTGGGAGGGCTGAGGGAGAGGGGCAGAGAAGTTAGGGGTGTTTTGCAAGGAAATGGCTACCCATATGGACTATTTAATTTAAACCAGACAGTAAGGCATGTGAAGACTGGAGTCTAGGGGTAGCTGAAAAAGTAAGTAGGATGTCATAGAGATGTTGGGAGGATACTAGAGTCAGTGGGCTGGAAGGGGACAGGTGAGGTGCAGGATGGTGGAATCCAGATGCTGCAGGTGGTGATCCTACCGGTGATGGCGAGATCTAGGATATATGACTATGGAAGTGGGCGGCCAAGTTTAGGGTACAAGAATTAATGATGGGTATTAATAGAGACCAAGGAAATGTGAGGCCTGGATGTTGGGCAGGTCATGGTGAGGATGGGATGAGGAAGCACGGCGGTGGCAGGGAAGACATCAGCCGGGAGTGGGAGTCCTCAGGAATGTTCGGTGTGACCTGAGAGCAGTGGAGAATGGCCAGAGCAGGTGTGATGGAAGTCAAGTTGGAAAACATGTGCTTCACAGGCAATGGGATTTTTTTTTAAATAAATTTGATTGTGATTTAAGTTCAAGTTTACAATCCATATAATTTTGCTGTACAAGACCCAGAACTCACACTGCTATTCTACTCTGACTGGTCTCCCCTCTCTTCTGCTCCGTCGCATCACACTCCTTCTTTTCATCTAGAACTTCCTGTGCCCGTCTGACTGAGATCTGTCCTCCGTCACCCTATCATCTCTCCTCCAGCAGTGAGCTTCTGGACAGCCCTGTGTATGTATTTAAGTCCAAAAGTTTGTTCATCACCAGCCTTACTCTATGACCCACACAGTCCAGCTCAGTCTTGGTCTGGAGAGCTGGCTTTGGTGTTGGATGCGGTTTGGGGCTAGAGAGTTCGAGGGCCGTGTTCCTGGGGGGCCCTCCAGACTCGTGAACCATCACGTGTGGTCATTCGGTGGAGTTCTAATTCTGCATGCTTATCCTTCTACAACATCAGGGGCTCTGGACTGTGCACCCCCTCTGGGCAGTTCATGGTGCTGGCCAGGCGTCATCTAGGTCTTCTGGTCCCATACTGAAGCAGGCTCTGGATCACGTGGCAGTCAAAGGCAATGGGACTTTTGAAGGAAAAGAAATAGAGGTAGCTGTGCGCCTCAAGGAAGACACCTACCCTGCACCGAGGCACTGAGGTAGGTGGGATGTGAGAGAGTGTTGACGGGAACAGTGCATTCCGGGATGAGGCAGGCGATGAGGCAGGCTTAGCTTTTTGAATTTTGGATCCTAGAAGTGAGGTTTCAGTAGTTGGTTTAGGAAGGGCTCCAAGGAATGGTAACACTGATTGATGACACTGGTTTCCCAGCAGAAAGGAAGGTAACCAAGGAGACATTGACTTCTGGCTTGTCTAACTCAATTAAAAGCAATTAATGGGATCTGGTGTTGTTTACCAAAGTGCTTGTCTCATGAGGGATCTCCTAGGAGTTCTCGTGAATTCTAAGAGGAAGAAAAACCGCCTCTCCTGAGGCATCTTGTATGTTTGTGTCATTAATTCCTGCATTGCCCTCCCCTCACGCCCCTAGCCGTAAATCTCCTGGAGGGGACAGGCAGTTTCTTGCCTTGTTATCACCGTGGTGCCCTGTCTCTGCGGTGACTTCCCTGTCTAGTGCAGCTCTGAGGATGGTGACCTGTAATGTAATAAAACACTCACAGGAATAATGAAGATTGATGAGGAACATGCACTTATTTGTGATTCATGGCTGTATGCATTTGAAAGAGACATTTATGAGGAAATGAAGCATGTTACAGGAAAGCCTGTGTTTTTTAAATGCATGGCCAAAAATCTCAAGAAAGCACCCAGGTTACCTGGCAATCCTGTGGGTGTTCGCTTTCCCACTCCCCAGGATGACTAACTGCTCCTCCCTACACATTCTTCTTGGAGAGCTTGTCCAGACCTTGGCTTTAGACTTTGACAGCTGATGAGTCCCCAGCTTGTGTCTCTCTTGCAGGCATCTCAGTGTGAATGTAACACGACCCTATTAGAGCTCTTGACTTCTTTTCTCCTATTCTCTTTGTGTCTTCCTTATGTCATCCTTCCAGTTGTTCAAGCCAAGAATTCTGGAGTTGCCCTTGGTTTCTCCCTTCATTCTCTTTTCCATCACAGCAGCAAATTATGTTGTCTGAATCTTCCAAAACACATTCTAAATCTTTCCATTTGGCCTTACGGTAATCCCAGTAAGCCAGCATTTATTGAGTCTTTCTACTTGTCAGGCTCTGGGCTGATAGTATACGTTTGTTTTTATGTGGATTTAAAGCCTAACCATCATGAAACGCTATGAAGCAGATGACGTTATTAGTTTCACTTTGGGGGTGGGGGAGAGAAAAGTGGACACATAATAGGTAATAAATGTATTTTTGTGGGTTGACTAAATGAGTAAACTTTATAACTTACAACTAGGTAATAACTACATGTACCTGTAGTTACGATTTTTAAAAAAGCCAATTTATTCTTTCTTTAAAAAAACATATTTCCCCCAATTCCTGCTCAGAATATGTCCTACAGAAATAAAAAAGGCAGTCACACAAACAGATACATGCATGCACATGTTTATTACAGCACAGTCCGCAATAGCAAAAGGGTGCAATTAACACAGATGGCCCAAAGCAGATGAATGAATAAACAAACTGTGGTACCTATTCTCAGTTGAACACTACGCAGTGATAAAGAACAATGATGATTTTAGGAAGCATTTCATAACCTGATTTTGACGGGAAGACATTATGCTGAGTGAAATCAGTCAGTGGCACAAGGACAAATATTGTATGAGACTTCTGCTATAAGGACTTAAAATAGACTTACACATAGAAGACTCTTTGATGGCTACAAGGGTGGGGAGGGAGGGAGAGGGTGGGTCATGGTTTAGACAGTTGATAGAAATTTGGTTAGGTGAAAGCAGTGACAGCACACAGTAGAGCAGAACAGCTTAACTAGACTGCACCGTCAACTGAAAGGTTTTCTAAACTCAATTCAGTATTTCAAAGAATAGAGTAGCAGGGTCAGGGGTCAGGGGACCATGTATTCAGGAGACTTGAAGACCAACTGGTGTAACCAGTCGATTGCTAAGAGAGCCTTCTGCACCCCATATTGGTGAGTGGCATCTGGGGTCTTAAAAGCTAGCAAGCTGCCACCTGAGGTACACCTAATGGTCCCAACTCATCTGTAACAGATGATCACCGAGAATAGCAAAGACACGAGGAAAAAAGAGCCCAGGAGACAGAAGGACCCATGTGAATGGGAGATGGTATCAACAGGAGACTGAAAGAACCAGATGGTGCCTGGCTACCACCAAAGACAGCTGTGATGGGGGACATAATGTAGAGTCCCCAAGCCAACACGAGAAAAAGAAGAGTGCAGCCCAAGAACTCTTCTAAAAGACCTGAATTGATGGTCTGACAGCCTGGACACTCCGCTGGGAACATGGCCCCTAGACCTGCTGCTGTCCCTAACCAGAAACCAGTAATGAGGTCCACTCTTCAGATGAGAGTGGACTGGACTCAGGGTCACAGTGAGACCATATGGTGTGTGTACTTTCTGGTTCTGTGCATCTGTAGGAGGCAGTCCTACTGGTCTATTTCTAGGTGGGAGAGTAGAGGGTGGAGAGGAGAGGACAGAAGCTTGTTGAAGGGACACTAGAAGTATGGAATGTAAAGGAAGAGCGTGCTGTCACCCGGCGGGAAAGGCAGAGGGAGCTGCAGATAGGTGGGCATGCAAAACCAATTTGGACTGTATACGTTCACTTAATCACCATGAAAAACGTGAAAAAGAAAAAGAATAAAAGATTTCTCCTTTGTTGTAAATATAATAAAAATAATTGATAGTGCTATGATGTACTTAGAAGAATTAGAAAGACTGTATCTTATCTAAAGGATTTTATGTCTTTGCTAAGCACAAGTTATATTCTAAATGTCCACAGGCAAGTGTCCAAAGGGAGTGGGTATTCTAGAATTTGTAATCTCTGCCTTCCTCAAGCATTTTTTTAAAATTATACTTTAGTGAAAGTCTATAGCTCAAGCTAATTTCTTACACAAAAATTTATACCATGCATTACTATGTGATCCTAGCTGTTCTCCCTATACTCTGACTGCAGAGTCCTCCTTCCTACCAAGGATTTACTGTTTCCATTCAACCAGCTCCCGTCCCCTCTGCCTTCTCATCTTGCCTTGGGCAGGAGCTGCCCATCTAGGCTCATGTATTTGCTTGAACTAAGAAGTACACTGTTCATGAAGTATCATTTTTTGTGTTATAGTCCAATCCATTCTTTGTCTGAAGAGTTGGCCTTGGAAATAGTTTTAATTCTGGGCTAACAGAGAGCCTGGGGAACATGTCTTCTAGGGTAACTTCAGTCTCAATCAGACCATTAAGTCTGCTCTTTTTACTAGAATTTAAGTTCTGTACTGCACTTTTCTCTTGCTGCATCAGGGACTTTATGTTGCGTTCTTTGTCAGGCAGTCATTGGTGGTAGCCAGGTACCACCTAGTTCTTCTGGTCTCAGGCTGATGGAGGCTCTGATTTATGTGGCTCCTGCTGTCTCTTGGGCTAAGATTTCCCTGTGTCTCAGACGTTCATCATTCTCCTTTCCTCAAACTTTTTTTGAAAAGGGTCTTATGTATTTTAAACATTAAAAATATTTATGTCTGGTAACACCAATACTGCAATGCATTCTACTAACACATTTTATCTTGTACGTCCTTGAGAAAAACAGAAATTCTTTTACTACTCTTTACGCCACTGCATTTCCTGGAACCTGTAGAATATGTGAGAAGACGATGTTCAGGATCTAAGATGTGTTTCTTTCCTAAGCTTCCTTTGTGTGGAACTATGTTGAGAGTATTGTGCTCTGCGTCAGTGTCATTGGTTGAATTATGTCTCCCCAAACATGTCTATGATTTGGGTGAGTCATGATTTGCAGTATTTTGTGGTTGCCCTGCATTTTATGATTTTCCTGTGTTGTGAATCCCAATCTTTGTGTCTAATGGGGCAAAAATTAGATTATATTAAAGAGGATTCAGGTGGGACTGCAACACCTTTATTAAGGTTGTACCCTGATAGATGTAAAGGGAGTTTCCCTGGGGCATGCCCTGCACCACCTTTGATCTTACAAGAGATGGAAGTGAAGAGAAGTGAGCAGACAGTGGGGAACTTCATACCACCAAGAAAGCTGTGCTGGGAGCATCAGTGCCATTTGGACCCAGGGTTCCTACGCTGAGATGGTTCCAGACCAAGGGAAGACTGATGACAAGAAGCTTCCCCCAGAGCGATAGAGAGGGAGAAAACTTACCTCTGGGGCCAGAATTCTAAACTCAGACTTCTAGCCTAGTGGATTGTGAGAGAATAAACTTCTCCTTAAAGAGAATTATTTCTGATATAGCAGTACTGGATGAGTCAGACAGGCAATCATCACACTTAGACAGCATGAGGAGAAATGGCTGGGTCTCATAAAGAAGTGGTCTAAATGGTCCAGCAGATGGAAACTCGTTCATAAGGAGATGGTTTAAAGACATTTGAGTTGTTTAAATTGGAGTAGAGCTGGTTCAGCAACTACTGTGCTGTTTAAAGGAAATTTTGAGTACATCTGTACATAAGGTAAGTACGTCTTTTGTAATGTCAATCATTTCTCTAGCTTTATATAAGTGTGAGTCTGTCTTTGGGGAGAGAGGGACACACACATTCATTTTTGTCCTAGTATTTCTGTTACAGTGCTCTCCAAAGGACAAATCGTCTCTTTTAGAAATTCCAGTGTGCTAAATCATATGTAACATCTGTACTTTCATTGTTTCTCTAGGTCATTTGAAAGAACTATCCAAGGAAGTTTTATTCTGGGGAATAAGATTCTTATATATAAGTGCGCTCAGAAAAACTCAAAAGGAGCCCTAAGCCTTAGCAAGAGCCTGCTGATATGACCCCTCACCCCACCCCTGCCTGTCCTTCTGTTGATGGGTAATGAATCACGTGTTGTACATGTGAAGTGTTCCCACTAGAATTCCAGGATGTCAAAACAGAAGGGACCATAGAGGTCTTCATGCCCAGCCCAACCTTTACTATTAGAGATCAGACAAATGAAGCCAAAGAAGAAGGCACTGACCCAAGAGCAGGCCGGTAGTTAAAGGCAAAGCCAGGGCTCTTAAAAAGGTATTCTCTTTTTAAATGGTATCTTCCCTTTTTTTTTTAAACATCAGCATTGTCAGAGTACTATTTGATTTCAAGAAGAAGAATTAGGAAGACTCTAACTTCCCTGTGTGTTGTTGTTGTTGCCCTTGAGTTGATTCTGACTCACAGTGACCCTACAACACAGAGTAGAACTGCTTCATAGAGCTTTCTAGAATTGCTCTTGGGTTGTTAGGTACCATCGAATTGATTTTGACTCCCAGTGACCCTGTGTGACAGAGTAGAACTGCTACATTTCCTAGCTGTAATCTTCATGGGAATAGATAGAGTTTCCTAAGATTCCCTAGGCTATGATCTCTGTGGGAGCAGATTGTCAGGGCATTTCTCCCACAGGTAGGTTTGAACTGCAGACCTTTCGGTTAGCAGTTGAGCACTAAACCATTATGTCACCAGGGCAGAGGCGATGAGCAAGCTCTCTTGGTGGCCAGACCTCAGTGCTGACCTTTAGGTCTCATCTCTGGACTCTGGAAAAAGTTACAGTCATTTTAAGAGTCAGTGATCAAGCTTTATATTTCAAGTTTTGCTAAGTGTTTATGCTTGTGTATCCTACAAAGACATATCATGTCTTTGGGTGCAGGGAAGAAAGAGAGAGAAGAGAAATAAAAGTTTCTATGGTCAAAAGAGTTTGAGAGACTCGTTGAGCATCTGGGTTACAAAAGTCTCCAAGAGATTCTGTAACATGCACCTGTGTTTTTTGTGTTCCAAACTTACTGAACAGGAAGGCTTTAGTTGGTATAATGCTCCATATTGGTTAAGAATTGCCTTTGGCTGCATAAAGCAGAAACCAGGCCACAGTGGCTTAGCCAAATAGAGGATCGTTTCCCCTACTTAGGCAGTCCAGGGAGGACTAATGGCACAGTGATTGAGAGCTCAGCTGCAAACTAAGATGTCAGCTGTTCAAATCCACTTGGCCACTTATGGGAAACTCTGTGAGTCAGTTCTACTCTGTCCTTTAGGGCTCCTGTGAATCAAAATAGACTCAACAGCAATGGGTTTCAGGTGGTCCAGAGGCCAACAGTAGGGCTGGCAGAGCAGCTCATGATGACATCAATTCACTGGGCTCCTGTATCTGCTATGCCATGTTTAGCAGGTAGCATTCTCTCCCACTGAAGTTTGCAAACCACCCACTGCATTTTCAACCTTCCATCCACCTTCTAAACAAAGGGAAGGAAGAAGAAGTGATGAGGGAGAAGGGGCAATACTTTCATCAGGAAATTAGACTTCCCCAGAAATTTCCAACAGATTTCCACTTATACCTTATTAACAAGATTAAAAAGAAGGGCATTAAATGGTTACCTCGAGCTTCCTGGAAAGCTGAAAAATGCAAATGTTGGGTACATAGTGCATGGAACAAAATAGGATTCTGTTTCGAAGGATGAAAGGGAGGTAAATATTATCTAGACAAGCTAGCAGTGACTGTCACACATATACCTTGCCATGCGTTAGTGACCAGGCCACTCTTGTTAAACATTGGCTCCGGTTGTTCTTTGTAAGAGACTGTTTCCTACAGAATTCCAGATTTTCGCATCAGCCATCCTGTTTAATCCCACCTGATATTTTAGCTCAGCCCAAATGAAGCTGCTAAAGAGTGCCTGTACATGTGTGGCTCCATGCTACTCTAAGTGCATTGTGAATTATTTAATGGCGTGATGTGTGTGTGCACTTGTAAGCTAATTTTATTTTCTTTAATGTGCTCTAATGGAATTTGGATCTGACCTCTTCTCCAGAACCCAAGAAATCTCTTCAGTACATAGCAGCCATGTTTAAAGTGATGTACTCAGAATGTGCTAGAGAAGCAACACCGTTTCTTCTGACAACATTTAAAGTAATGGGAACACTGAGGCACCCACCTTATTGCCTGAGATCTCAGTGAGAAGGGAGCCAAAACACATGCGTCCCTTCTCAGGTATGATGGCCACTTTTGGATCTACATAAAATGGACCTGCAATGAGAAGCATTGGTAGGAGGAACCCAGGACCATCTACCTTGCAAACTATAGTAGAATCCTTGTGGGGCCCAGCAAAAGAAAGCATGGCACTTAGACTTATTTTGTATTGAGTCTTAGGGCAGAAGTAGGCTCTCCTCCTATCCAAGCAATGAACTAACAAAATATAAGGGCAAGGTAGGATGGCCATGGGGTTCAAGCTGCCCTTGATGTTAAGTGAGCTAAACAAACCAACTGCCACTGAGTCAATTCTGACTCATAGAGACCCTATAGACAGAACACAACTATCGCATAGTGTTTCCAAGGAACACCTGGTGGATTTGAGCTGTCAACCTTCTGGTTAGGAGCAGTGGCCCTTAACCACTATACAAGTAGGGTTTCCAAGTAAACTAGTACGACCCTTAGTACCCTCCTGATCCAGCCCAGCACAGCTACTACTAAAGAACATGACTTAATCTGAGATATCCTTCAGCTCATAACTCTCTGAGACCAAATCCTTCAGCTGTAGATGTCCCTGTGGGTTTGTTGACGATGGTAATCTGTCACAATTGCACATATCCCCAAATCTGATCAGTGTAAATTCTCCACTCACAGTTTAGAATGATGCACTTTTGTTTTCAACCAACAGCTATAGAAAGTCCACTGTATGTCAGGCGCTGTGTTAGGTCTGGGAATAGAGGAGATGAACGAGGAGGTGTGGTTTTTGCCCTTCCAGAATTTAGCAGGGAGACACATTGGACAGATAATACCTGTGTGATGACTGGTACAAGCGAGATAGGCAGAGACAGAAAGACAAACCAACTAATAGAAAAGTGACCCAAGGATAGGATCAGGCAGTTCATAGGATAGGCCATTCAGCTGATCAACAGAGGGGTGAAAATATGCTCAACCTTGCTAATTTGTTGTTGTTGTTGTTATTAGGTGCTGTTGAGTTGGTTTTGGCTCATGTCCCATGTGACAGATAGAACTGCCCCATAGGTTTTCTAGGCTGTAATCTATGTCAGGGGATTGCCAGGCCTTTCTTCTGTGAAGCTACTGGGTTGGTTTCAACTGCCAACCCTTCAGTTAGCATCAGAATGCTTAACCATTGTGTATCAGGACTCCTTCACCAACTGTTAACCCAACCCACTGCTGTCGAGTTGGGTCTGACTCATAGTGACTCTATAGGCCTGAGTAGAACTGCCCCATAGAGTTTACAAGGAGAGTCTGGCAGATTTGAACAGCCGACCTTTCAGTTAGCAGACATAGGACTTAACCTTCTTTCCCACCAGGGTTTTCTCACTAACTGTTAGGGATTTGTAGATAAGGTGAACACTGGAATACCATTTCTTACTTAATAGATTGGTAAAAATTAGAGTAATAATACCCTATACTGAATGTGTTTGAAGGGTTGGTGACAGTATTGATGCTGCTGCCTTTTTGGAAAGCAATTAGGCAATAGCTCCTTAGCAAATTTGCAGCCTTCAATTCAGTGGCCTCATTGCTGAGAATATAGACAAGGTTGTAATATATTCTTTATGGTGATCAATATTTCTTCAATAATCTGATTCTACTGTACAGAAAGTTATTCTAAAGGCAACCGAGGAAGATACTATCACCTTCCTGAGGAAAATGAGAACATAGTTTTTAAAAAATGATATCAAATGTATGGCACTAATATGTTTGCCATAATGCAGATCATACACCATGCTGATTTTCCCTAAAAGTGAAGTACTTTTGAGGCTGTCTGTGAAAGTTAGGTCTTTTTTTTTCTTTCCTTTTCCATTGTGTTTTAAGTGAAAGTTTACTCTTCAAGTTAGATTCTCAAACAAAAACTTATACCATGTTCTGTGACTCTAGCTGCTGTCTCTACACTGTAAGAGCACACTCCTCTCTACCCAGTATTTCCCACATCCATTCAACCAGCTCCTGTCCCCTTCTTCTTATCTTGCCTCTACACACAAGCTGCCCCATTGGTCTCCTGTATCTACTTAAACCAAGAAGCACATTCTTCACTACTGTCATTTTATGTCTTATATACAAGTTCAATCTTTGTCTGAAATGTTGGCTTTGGAAAGTTTCAGTTCTGGGCTAACAGAGATTCTGGGGGTCATGTCTCCTAAGGACCCTCCAATCTTTCAGAACATCTGGCCTTTTTACTAGCATTCAAGTTCTGCACCCTACAATTCTCCTGCTGTGTCAGGGACTCTTTGTTGAGTTTCCTGTAAGGGTAGTCATTGGTGGCAGCTGGGCACCATCTACTTCTTCTGGTCTCACGTATGAAGGCTAGGTTTTGATGAGGAACTTAAAGAGCCCTGGAATTATGACCTAATTCACCTTTGCAACAGTACTGGACAAAGATGCAGTTCTGTCTAGTTGCTTGGGAGTCACACAGATTGGGGTCTTAAAGTAGTGGTTCCTCATCTATAAAACTGAACCAACAATATTTCTATGGTGGGCTGTTGAGAGGATTACTGATATGTGTTTTGTGGTTAACCTTGTAGCCTAGCACATAGTGTATACTCAACTAAAGAAGATGTGGTAGCCTGTATTATTGTTCAGTATTAATGCAACACCTCCTTGGAGCAGGGTTACATGCTTCCCTACACCGCTGATGTCAGGCTTGGCAAGACGTGGGGTGAGAGGCTGGAGGGGTGTTTGTGGGGGAGATTATCTAGGGACCAGAGGGAGATTGTAGTAAATTGTGTTACCGTTTCATCAAATCTTCTAGATTTTCTCTCTTCACTGCCCCCCATGCTCTGCAGATTCTATCCCTTTCCTGTTAAAGTCAGCCTTCACTATGCCATTTGTCCTGGCTTATGAAATATGGATAAATGTAATACATGCCACTTTTGGGTAAAAGCTTTAAGGGTCTCTTCATAGTCTGCAAAACTGTTTTTCCCTCTACAATGAAACTGGTAATGTCCCAGATAACCACTGGTCCACTGCTGGCATGAAGATGTGGTGGAACAGAGCCCCAGTCAACCCATGAATGATGTGTAATGTGAGAGAAAATTAAATGACTGCTGAAAATATTGGTGCTTCTTGTTACTGCAGCACAACTTAGCTTACCCTGACTGATACAGTGGATAATAGTGAGAAAGACAGATATACAGGGACATTGAGAACAGATTCCAGAGATGGTTTCCTATTGATCTCTGCTTGAATATGTGACATTTCTAAATCTTATTCTGGAGACTTGGGCTGAGGAAGAGAAAAGAACTCACATTATAAGGCAATTATGTCATCACACCTGAAATAGGAATGGCATGGTGGCACGGGGGGAAAACGACATGGTTACTTTGCTGTTCCCTATACTCTGCTATGAACACAAGCTCTTCCCTTGATTTTGGGTGGAGGAAATGAATGTGGGATGTCAAAATACCTGTTCTTCCTATCAATACAACTTTGTCACTATTTTAAGAAGAAAATCTTAACATTTCCTGCTCTTATAAGTTCCTAGGAAAGTACAGTCCACAAACGCCTCATATCCAAAGGCAGCAGCTGAAAGAAGCAAATTCCGTTGTATCAGTTCGGTAGTTGACCTACTATTACACACATGCAAAATTTATTTCAAATTGTAATCCCCCTGAATTCAAACAAAATGATTCATCTATCACTGGAGAATATTTTAAAAAGGTCAGTTTGAAACTGTAAATGTTCCTCAAGCCATTGACCCATAAAAGGGCTGCCATCCGGGGAACACAAAGTGTGTATAGAAGAGAAAGTAATTTAGAAGCAGACAGGATGAGGTTTCTCTCTCCTGAGTGACTGTGTTGTGGCACGATGAAAAGGAATTTACCACCTGGCTCTGGATTCTGATCTTGAGGCTCGTCTTCCTTGTGTGAATTTCCTGTTGGGCTCTTAGCTCCCAGAGCTGCAGGGACCATTTGCTAAACCTTTGCTGTCTCCTTGGAAACCCTGGTGGCCTAATGGGTTAAATGGTATGTCTGCTAACCGAAAAGGTCAGCAGTTCAAGTCTGTCAGGTGCTCCTTGGAAACTCTATGGGGCAGTTCTACTCTGACCTGTAGGGTTGCTATAGGGTGGCTATGAGTTGGACCTGACCTGACAGCAGTGGCTTTGGGGTTGGGTTGCTGTCTCCTTAGCACGTAGCCCCATGCCTCACTTGGATCTCAACATTGGTGAGAGGAGTGAAGACATCAGACAATCCAAACCCGAAAAATTCACTGCCATCAAGTCAATTCCAACTCATAGTGAGTCTACAGGACGGGGTAGAACTGCCTGGTAGAGTTTCTAGGGAGCGCCTGGTGGATTTGAACTGCTGACCTTTTGGGTAGCAGTTGTAGCACTTAACCACTGTGCCACCAGGGTTTCTATCAGGAGAGCAGTGGTCTCCGAATATGTTGTTACCGGGTGTTTTTAAATTGATTTTAATGCCTGGCAACTGGATATGGCAGAGTAGAAACCTAGGCTTCTCTGAGCTGTCGTCTTCCGGGTGGGTGCAAACTGCTGACCTTTGGATTAGCAGCCCAGTGCTTAGCCATGGTGCTGCCAGAGCTCTTTGATACCCAGGTGAAACCATCCAGAAACATTTGTCTGAGGCTTGGACACTGATCGAGCAGCCCCCGGCTGTGGTTCAGTGGTGGGAAGCCCTACCTGGGGGCTGCTGCTGTATTCCTGGGGAGTGTGCATGAGAGCTGGAAGTCCAGAAGGGCAGGGAAATCCTGGCGGCCAAGGGCTCAGTAAGAGTGTACTACGTCTACACAGCTAGTAAAACGCCAAGTGACAACTTGAATTCAGATATCTTGACTCCTAGGCCAGTGCTGTCCTGTCTTACTGCTCCAGGAGGTAGCATAGTGCAGTGGGTAAGGTCACAACCCTGGGTCAGATTGCCTGAGTTAGAATCCTGATTGTGTCCTCCTACTAGTGGTGTGAACTTGGCCATGTCTCTTCGCCTTTCTTTGGCTTGTTTTCCTCATCTTGGTGGTATCTACTTCATCCAACCTACGGTAAGCATTAAAGGAGTTAATTCATGGAGTTAGCACCTGGCCCTATTAACTGTCACGCAAGCATGACAACTGCCAGCTCTGTTCTACCAAGGCTTTTAATATTTTCATCTCCCTTAAGGCTCTCAAAGGAGATAGAAGCTTAGTAATGAGTGATAGACGGGACCCGTCGGAGAGACGGGCCACGATAAATAATTCCACTACCCCTTGATGAGAGCTGTAAGTGCTCAGAGGAGAGACTGATTAATTCTGCTCTCAACATCAGAGAAAACTTGACAAAGGGGCTGACATTTGAGCTGGGCCTTGCAAAGCAAGCTGAAATTCTCCTGCTTGGTTTGATTCCTTCTCGGAAGATTCCTTTGAAGTACAAAAGCTGTTTTTTATTTATTGGTGCAATTTTATAAGAGATCGTCACAATTGCTCAGGAAAAAAGTACCCAGCTCACTAGCCTATTATTATTTGAGTTCTGTCAAGGGGAGATATATTATGTAAGACTTTTCCCCATCATTCCCCTAAATCTATTTTACCTGTAGGTTTTAAAATAGATGTGTTCTACAGTGAGTTGAGGTTAAAACAGTCCGTGTTTTTGACAATAACCTCCACTGAGAGCTATTTATACAATGCATACTGTTAATCTGTTTCTCTGGCTATTGGTTTCAGGGTTTAGTCAATTTATCTCCTCTTCACGGGGTCTTTTGTTGCCCTTGGATACCTACTTCACGTATGTCCCTGAGCATATGCAACTGATTAATCATAGAAATGGTGACACTCCTTAGAGTAATTGGACATAATATAAAAAGCACCTGGTGTGCCTTCTCAGGAAAGAGGGCCAGGCAGTCTAGCGGTTAGGACAGACAGCGGAGCTGCTGTCCTGGGGGGATTAGTCTGGCTGCAGATGGGGGTTTCCTCAGCCCATGGTGTTTCCCTGCGTTGTGCTGGGACACTAGGAACACTGTGCCATCCTCAAATGTGGCCTATGCCCCAGAGAAGACCAACTCCTTCCACACCTAAGTGCCATCTCCGTGCTCCTAAGGCCTCTCTGTCAAACCCTGGTGGTGCAGTGGTTAAGTGCCGTGATTGCTTACCAAAAGGTTGGCAGTTCAAATCCAGCAGGCGCTCCTTGGAAACTCCGTAGGGCTGTTCTACTCTGTTCTATAATGTCGCTAGGAGTTGGAAACTACTTGACGGCAGTGGGTTTGGTTTGGGGGGTTTTAAGGACTGCTCTCCATACCGTGAGCCTGCTCAGTCTATAATTCAGCACTTTGTGACCCTGTCTGGTGGGGGAATAAGAAAGAAGAAGCCACCCTGTAACAAAGATGAGGCTGCCCTTCAGTGGGCCCTGACTCAGCCAGGGGTGGATTATCCAGCAGGTATTCACAGGAGTTTTATTACATCTTTGATGTGAAATTGTTCACTATAAATTAGCAAGTAAGCACAAGTAAGCCTGTGCTTACCTTGCTTCCTTGGTCATCGGGTCCTGTCAAGGATTATAAATTTGAAAAGAGGCCACAAAGGACTGAATCTGAGACTGAGCAAGCTTACAGTGTGGGGAAGAGGCCTCAGGATCATGGAAATGGCACTTAGGTGCAAAAGGAGCTGTTCTTCTCTAGGAGTGCAGGTCACATTGGATTCTGTAGGAAGGTGTGTTGAGGTCGGGAGAGAGGCAGATCCAGCCAGACCTGGAAACAGAATCTTTGATGTGGTGAAAAATGGGAAATTGTTCCCTACAGGTGACCTGGTAAGCATGCTGAGTAATCACTGTTAGCGAATCTGCCTTTGTTCTGGGTGACCCTTGCTCAGGCCTTCTACCATCTTCATGCTTGGTTATGGATCGGAGCACTGTAATCCATGGCATTTTCACTGGCTGATTTTTGGAAATAGATTGCCAGGACTTTCTTCCTGGTCTGTCTCGATCCTAAGCTCCATTGACTCAGCATCATAGCAACACATAAGCCTCCACTGACAGGCTGGAGGAGGACGGAGGACCCTTAATGAGATAGACCAACACAGTAGCTACCCTTATGGGTTCAAGCATGGCACTTGTTGTGAGGATGGTGACTGGCCAGGCAGTGTTCTATCCTCCTCCACTGCAAATGAAGGTCAGTGGTTGAGAATCCAACCCAGGTCTCCTGCCTGGAAGAAGTAGGGATACTTTATTAGTTCATCTTGAAATCTTAGGTTCAGTTTCATTAGCTGATCCAAATCTTGAAAGAAGAGAACCAGAGGGCACATCCAGGTCACTACCAAGTCCTGCTTGATTTCTATCTCCTAACCATCCCCAAAGAACCCTGGTGGTGCAGTGGTTAACAGCTAAGATTGCTAACCAAAAGGTTGGCAGTTTGAATCCACCAGCTGCTGCTTGAAAACCCTATGGAGCAGCTCTTCTCTGTCTTATAGGGTCACTATGAAACAAAATTAACTCGACAACAATGAGTTTTTAAACACCTCCAAACCTATCTACTTTTCCCCATCTTCCCCCATGCCCTGAGTTCCAGTCCTGTCATGCCCACCTGGACATCTGCAGTAGCCTCTATCTAGTCTCCCCATGCTCACTTTATTTTTCAAGCTGTAGCCAGTGTAAGCTTTGCAAATACAAATTGAACGTTGTGTTTTCCTGTTTAAAACACCCACTAGCTGTTGTCATTGTTAGGTGCCATCAAGGTGGTTCCAATTCACAGAGACCTTGCGTAGAGCAGGGTAAAACACTGGGCAAGCGCCGTGTTCGCAATGGTTGCTATGCTTGACCCCATTGCTGGAGCCCTTGTGTCCGTCCATCTCATGGAAGGTCTTCCATCCTCCTTCAACTGGGACAAAGTCTTGCCTTCCTTGCTTAAGTAACATTCGAGCTATACATCTTCCAAGATAAGACTTGTTTGTTCTTCTGGTAGTCCATGGTATATTTAATATTCTTCACCAACACTGTAATTCAAAGGCATCCACTTTTTTTTTTTTAAAAAAAACATTTTATTGTGCTTTAAGTGAAAGTTTACAATCTAAGTCAATTTGGGTATAAAACCCTGTACACATAATTTAGCATATAAAACCCTGCAACTCCAACGGCTCTCCACCTCCGCGGCAGCACAGTCCTCTTTTTGATTCTGTATTTTCCATATCCACCCAGTCACCTCCTGTCTCCCTGCACTCTCTCATCTTCCTGTAGACAAGAGCTGCTCAGACAGCCTCATACATACATTTAAGCCAAGAAACACAGTCTTTGCCAGCATCACTCTGTGCCTTTTAGTTCAGTTCGGTCTTTGTCTGAAGAGTTGGCTTCAGCATGATTTCAGCTCTGGGCTAACAGAGAATGCAGAGGCCATGTCCTCAGGGCACCCTCTAGTCTGTCAGACTGTCAAGTGTGGTCCTTGAGTAGAGTTCTAGTTTTGTACACTCATTTTTTTCCCATTACATCAGGGACTTGATGTTGTATTTGCCTGTCAGGGCAGTCATCAGTGGTGGCCGGGCACCATCTAGTTCTTCTGGTCTTGTGCTGATGCAGTGTCTGGATCATATGCCACCTTGTGTGTTATGGCAAAGGCATCAATTCTTCTTGGATCTTCCTTATTCATTGCCCAGCTTTTGCATCTGTGTGACACAATTGAAAATACCGTGACTTGGGTCAGGTGTACCTTAGTCCTTAAAGTAACGCCTTGCTTTATTAACTCTTTAAAGAGGTCTTTTGCAGCAGATTTGCCCAAAGTAATGCATCTTTTGATTTCTGGATTGCTGCTTCTGTGAGCATTGATTGTACATCCAAGTAAAATGAAATCCTTTACAACTTCTGTATCTTTTTCATTTATTATGTCATTGGTTATTGGTCCAGTTCTGAGGATTTTGTTTTCTTTAAGTTGAGGTATAACCCACAATGAAGGCTGTGGCTTTTGGACTACAAATTGAACTTTATAGTTCCCTGTTTAAAACTCATTAGTGCTTCCCATTACTATTAGAAAAAGAGCAAAATTCATCACTGTTTACATTTTATAATACTTCCCTTTTGCCTTCTCAGTTTCAGCCACACCAGGCTTCTTTTTACTTGTTTAATTCATTGAGTGTTTTCCAGCCTCAGGGCCTTTGCACTAGCTGTTCCCTCTGCTTGAAATGCCTTTTCATGGGATACTTCTTGTCTAGTTCCTTCTTGTCATTATATCTCCTCTTCAGAGGCACATTCTCTCTTTCAATGTAGAAAAATTTTTCCTGAGCTGTTTGAAAAGTAAGTTGCAAAGATATCGCCCACTTACCCTTAAATAATCCAATATGTATTTTCTATGAAGAAAGACATTCTCTTATACAACTAAACATAATAATCAGAACCAGGCAATTAATATTGGTACAATGTTATTGTGTAATCTAAGACTTTGTTTAAGCCTTGCTAGTTGTATCATTAATACTCTTTTTAGCAAAAGATGACTTTTTTTTTTTGCTTTCCTGGCCCAGGATTTGAACTGAGAGCACACCTCTTTGCACTCCGTTAGTCTAATACATTCTTTCTTTATCTCTTGTAACCGTGACATTTTTCAAGGGTCCAGACCTGTTATTTTACAGACTCTTCTTTAGTTTGGACTTGTCTGATGGCTGTCATAACTGGACTCAGATTATACACTCTTGGCAGGAAAGCCACAGAGATGAGGCTGTGCTCTTTTCTGTGTATTCTATCAGGTGGTACACACTGGCTTTACTGGATTAAGGTGGTGTCTGCCAAGCTTCCACTCTAGAGTTATCATTCATCTTTTGCAATTACCACTTATCTAGTAGAGAAGACACTGTTAAGACTGTAAATATCTTGTTTGTCATCATAGTTCTGCCCACCAGTTTTAGCATCCCCTGATGTTTCTTGCCGAAACAGTTATTACCATGGTGCTTGGCAAATGGTGAATGCATCGTCCTTATATTCTATTCATAGCTCTCACCACACTTTTGTGTTGTTTATTCTCCACCTAGGATGTAAAAGCCTAAAAACCAAACCCACTGCTATTAAGGTGACTTCAGTTCATGGTGACCCCATGCATTGCAGAGGAGCACTGTGCCATAGAGTTTTCTTGATTGTAATCTTACAGAAGCATATTGCCAGGCCTTTCTTCTGTGGCTCAGCTGGGAGGGTTTAGGTTAGTAGCCGAGTGCAAGCCATTTGCATCACCCAGGGACCTATACAGGCTCCTTCCTATCTGTTCACTGGTGTTATCTCCCTTGGTGCCTGGAATAGAGTCTGACACGTAGAAAGCTCTCAGTAAATATTTGGTTGATGAGTGAGTGGGTGAAGGCTGAATGTGACCCAGCACAGTCTGGATCCCATGTGTTTCCACCCCACTGGCCTCTCTAGGCAACTCAGCTTTGCTCTGGCCCCACTAGCCTTCCTTTCATCCCACATGCTTACTTTGCTCCAGTCTACCACAGGGCCTTTGTATGTGCTAGTTAGTGCCCCTGCCTGGAACACTTTCTACTTCTGCTTCATTGTTGACTCTTATTATTCTTACAGTGTCAGCTCAAATGCTACTTCCTCTGTAAGGAGGGCAAATTCTCCAACTATAGGCATTCCTGGCACTGTGTGTCTGTCTCTTTCACAGCATCTGTCACAGATGCAAGTACAGTTGTTTCTGTGGTGATTCAGTAATGCCGGTTTCCTGCACCAAACTGTAACTTCATGTTTTCTGGGCTGCTGCCTGGTTTAGTACATCATTCAATCTTGTACATAAGTGCTTGTTGAATGCTTCCCCCTCAAAGCTGAATCATTATCAGCATCTAACAGCAGCGCTCATTTCTTCTCTGCAAGCGCCTAATTTGGATGGAGTTAGTTAAATTGAGCTCTGTAGCTAATTTAAGTCTCCAGTGTTTGTTAGAAAATTCTTCTCGGTGTGCTTTTAACACTATCGAATATTCAACAATGCTGTTAAACGTTTCCTTAGCCTTATTTCTGTCAGATATTTCCTCAGGGTTTTAAAAATTATCAAATGCATGTTGTTTGGAACATTAAGTCAAAATATTTTTCTTTTCTATGCTGAATGAACTTGTAAGCTGGTAATAGCATGACCCTCAATTGGCAAATGAAAACTCATTGGATTTATTTAGAAAAAGCAAACAAACAAGATATGTTAAATAGCATGCTCTTGTTATGTTTCGGAGACCTTTAAAACCAAAAAACTCAAATCTGTTGCTGTCTGACTCACAGCAGCCCTATATGACAGCTGTAACACTAAGCCACTACACCATCTCGGAGACCCATAGCTACGATTTCCTTATCAGGAAAAAAAACCCAGAGTCTTTTCTGGTTTGTTTGTTTGCTTTCGTTTTTGTCTCAGTTGAAATGTTGACACCAACACCTTGCCTTGGAACAGCCAATCAACTTTGCAAGGAAAAATGAATGGGAATTCACCGTTCAAAGTGTTACGAGTAATTCTGGGAAGCAAGCCCCTTAAAAACAGTGTGTTCATTTGCCTAGCAAATTAAAAATCTTGGTCACGAAAGCACTGACACCTTTCTAATAGCCCTACTTCTCAGTGCCAACACAGTGAGCTATTGAAGATACTATGGCTGCTGGTGTTTGTTCTCTGACAACTCTTTTAGATGATTACAAACGTATTTCATACTATATTAGACACGGAGTCAAATGACTAATGCTGTCTTCTCTCCTAGTACAAATTTTAAGTATTTTGAACCAGATCTTCTCTCCCTAAATTACCTGCATGACTCTAATGTACAGAAGATGGGCATGGGCCACGTGATGCTACCTTCTTCACGGAAAGCACACATTTCCTGGAGAGCAGAGGTGCCTAACCTTTACATTGATCCCCTCTGGATTCAAGTCCAGGAAAAACTGAGTGAAAATACAACCAAATTGTCTTTTGCACATACCCCTCTGTGAGCCCTTCACTCTGGCTTATATGATACAATTGCGTGTTGTCATGGATTGATTAGTGTCCCCACAAAAATACGTGTAGCCATGTGCCTAGGCCATGATTCCCAATATTTTATGATTGTCTTCCATTTGGTGATTTTCCTATGCTGTATGTTAAAGGATTAGGGTGAGACTGTAAGTCCCTTCATAGGATCACTCCCCTGCACCACTGTAAAGGGAGTTTCCCTGGAGTACGCGTTGTACCACCCTTTATCCTTTCATCCTACAAGAGGTAAAAAGAAAGGGAAGCAAGCAGGGAAGTGGGAACCTCACACAATCAAGAAAGCAGCACCGGGAGAAGAGCGTGTCCTTCAGACCTGAGGTTCCTGTGCCAAGGTGCTCCCTGAACAAAGGCTGATGCAATGCCGGACTTTCCTCCAGAGCCGACAAGGGAGGAAAACCTTCCCCTGGAGTGGACATCCTGAATTTGGACTTGTAGCCTACCTGACTATGTAAGAACAAACTTGTCTTTGCTAAAGCCATCCACTCTGTGGTATTTCTGTTTGAGCAGCACTAGCTGACTGAAACCCAGGTGCACATGGCAAGGTTGGAGTGGGAGGCACAAAGCCACTCTCTACATTTCATGGCCAAGGAGGAAATACATATTCCAGAAGAATTTTGACTAGACCAAATGTTGGCTTTGCCGATGGATTTCAGAATCTTGTTCATGGACAGATGTGATGTTCTTGTGATAATTTTGATCTGCTGACGGCACTTGGCTTGGCTCATTTAAATGAAAAACTTGGTAGTGTAATGGTTAAGAACTACAGCTGCTAAACAAACCAGCAGTTTGAATCCGCTAGCTGCTTCTTGGAAACTCTAAGGGGCAGTTCTACTCTGTCATGTAGGGTTGCTAAGAGTCAGAATTGACTGGATGGCAATGAGTTTGGTTTGTGGTTTTACTTCATTAAATACAGTCTTGGATTCTACTATAGACGGTGCTATCACATGGCACAACTAGCACTTTAAAACTGGCTTCTCATTAAACATATGTCCAACAAGAAGAGAGACTTGGCAACTTGCTCCTGTAAAGATTGACACCCTCCCCCCACCACATACACACACCCCACCAAGCCCTGCTGCTGTGATTCTGACTTATAGCTACCCTACAGGACAGGGTAGAACTGCCCCCATGGGATTTCCAAGGAGCAGCTAGTAGAGTCAAACTACTGACCTTTTTGGTTAACAGCCAAATTCTTAGCCACTGTACCACTAGGGCTCCAAAGTCATTGCCATTAAGTTGATTCCAACTTACAGCAACCCTATAGGACAGAGTAGAACAATCTGATAAGTTTTCCATGGAGCGGCTTGTGGATTTGAAACTGCTGAATTTTTGGTTAGCAGCCAGGCGCTTAGCCACATCCTAGGAAACCCCAGGGGACAGTTCCACTCTGTCCTATAGGGCCACTGTGAGTCGGAATTGATGCTATGGTACATAACAGCAAGCAACAGCAGCTGGATCCATAGCATAGGATTTAATAAGCTTTTCCAAGAATGCGTATGTTTTTTCCTCATGGACAATGTTATACATGTATTGTCAGACTTAAAGAACTTTATAATATATATATAAAACGTTTAATAAATGCACAGACACATGCATATATGTGTGTACATACACATACAATATCCAACAAATCTGTGAACTTCATTGTTCTAAGTGCTACATAGCTCACTGCTACATATCACTACAGTGACTTTTAAAGCACCCCCTTTGTGAAGCTATGCACTGACGCCAGCACCTAGTCCGTCCTTCAGAGCAATTTTGGAACTCTTTCTGGAATGGCAATCACGCATGGTGGCAAGTTTGTGCACTTAATTGTACTGTGAGGGAGTTTTACCTAGTAAACAAAGAACTCTATGGGAACACCCTCCTTACTTACCTGATCTAGCCCCCTGTGACTTTTTCCTTTACTTGAAGATAAAGGAAATATTGAAAGGAAGACATTCTGATGACATTCAGGACATCAAGGGTCATATGACTCGGTAGATCTGATGGCCATTCCAGAAAAAGAGTTCCCAAATTGCTTTGTAGGGTGGAGTAGGCATTGGCATCAGTGGACAGCTTCCCAAGGGGGGTACTTCAAAAGTGACCATAGTGATATTCAGTGATGAGGTATGTAGCGCTTTTTCTAGGATGAGTTTGTGAACTTAACTGTCAGTCCTCAGCAGCTAATGGTACTTTGTCAGCCGCTCCCATGGTGAGGTCACCATGCTGATTTAAGTTAATGAGTTGCAGTATGAGCCAGTCATAAAAATTTTTATCTATTCCTTCCCTTTTAGACTTCTAGTGCTGTTAGAAATACCACAAGTGGATGGTTTTAACAAGGAAAAATGTATTCTCTCAAAATTTAAGTGGTTAGAAGTCCAAATTCAGGACATCGGCTCTAGGGGGAGGCCTAATCTCCTGTTTATCTTTGGAAGAAGGTCCTTGTTGTCCATCTTACTTTGGTCCAGGAACTTCTCAGTGCAGGGACCCTGGGTCCAAAGGACTTGCTCAGCTCCTGTTGTTGTTTTCTTGGTGGTAGGAGGTTCCCCACGCTCTGCTTGCTTCCTTTTCTTTTTATCTCTTCGAGGATCTGATGTGAGGTTCCCCATGCTCTACGTGCTTCCCTTTCTTTTTATCTCTCGTAGCATCAAAGGTGATGCAGGCTGCACCCTAGGGAAACTCCCTTTACATTGGATTAGGGATTTGACCTGAGCGGAAAGCCCAGTGGTGTAGTGGTTAAGTGCTATGTCTGCTATCCAAAAGGTTGGCAGTTCAAATCTGCCAGGTGCTCCTCAGAAACTCTATGGGGCAGTTCTGCTCTGACCTACAGGGTCTCTATGAGTCAGCCTCGACTCAACGGTGCTGGGTTGTTGTTGTTTGGTTGAAGGGCGTTATATCCCACCCTAATCGTCTTTAGCATCGTCTAATCTTGCCCCCGTTAACTGCAGGCAGAGATCAGGATTTACAACACCTAGGAAAACTGTATCCATCCCCAAATAGGAGGACAACCTCACAACTGGGAATCACGGCCTAAGCAGACCATGACACATATTTTGAGGGGACACAATTCAATGCATGACATTTGGGGGGACACAATTCAATGCGTGACATCTTCCCTCCCCAACAACTGCAAAACCAAAACTGAGTTGTTTTCTATGTTTAGAATTTTGATCACGGCACATGGAGTTCATTGAAAATCTGACTCCCTAGAAACTGCCAGATTAAATGGTAATATCGCATACAAATAGACAGCCGTTTTCCAAAGCAAGGCCAAACAAGCAGTATCACTATCCCTCCTGCCCGGTCTCCACCTCCCTCACTCCCAGGCTGATGTGACTTCGTTGGCTGGTGGTCTCCTGCTGGCTCTTTCTTTCACCTTCCCCAGCCTCAGGGATTTTTGCTTTCTGTCTGTCTATTGATGTATTACCTCTCTTGTCTCTGGTTTTACATATTTGCTCTTTCTCTGTATTGAACTGCTAAAAATGTGTCTGTTGAATTATTGTGAGCTCTTAGATTTATCAATCTTTAAAATTTTTCCTTAATTTGTAATATGCTTAATTTCTTTCTCCTTTGTATTTTGTTTTTCTAAATTTTAAAGTTGAATGCTTAGATATTTCATTTTTATTCTTACGACTCGACGGCGCTTGGCTTGCCTTATTAGCAAAATTCCAAATATATATGTTTGTTTTTTAAAATGACTCCAGCTGTACCCCAGAACTGTTGCTGTAGCGTCTCCTCTTTGTTCTTTACCAGATAACATGAGATGGCTGATTAGAATTCCTTTCTGAACAAAAATTATTTAGGGAAGAGTTTTAAAACTTCTCCGTGGCAGGTTTTTCATTATGATAATTAAGACTCACCTCATTTTAACGTGTTTCAGTCAGAGAATAACATCTGTCTCAAATTTTAACGTGCTCTGGGATTTCTTTTGTGACTTAATATGTGATCCATTTTTTAAAATGTTCCATTAATGTAAAACTCAAGTATTTCCAAGACTTCTAGCCTGCTTTTAATATTCAGTTTACCGTTTTTGAAATTGTGCAATAGAAATGACTCAAATCCCTATTCTACAAATGGTGACAAGTGCTTGTTAGAGATTCCCTGAAATTTCCTGGGTGGAAGAGCTGTGCTTCTCTATCCACCCCCACTCAGTGCTCTTTCAGCTTCTGAGACCGTGACCTCACTCAGGCTCACCATCAGGACAGGCAGAGACACACTGCAGTATCGCGTCATCCCATGATCTCAGTGTCCACATACACCCCTTCTACATGTCCATGGAATGTGCATGTGGGAACTGTCCTATATCTTCCTTATGTGGAGACCCAGGCTGACGGAGGTGCCACCACCCAGAAAACCACTAGTGGCATCAGCAGAGGAAGGGCTCTAGAATGATCCTTCCCAGAAGAGAACTCTTATTCAGGTTTCATTGACCACCTAAATGACATGTGGCAATGCTGAACCAGAAAAGGGTAGAGAGCTGCCGTCTTCTCCTGTGCCTGGAAGTGGAGAGGGCTGGACACTGGTGAACAATAATGCCCATCACACCAGAGGAGCTGCGCTCTTCCCATAAGACACTTGCCATCCCTAAGCGCTGTTCTTTCCCCTTTATCTTCCCAAAGCACTGCTAATGCCAGGCTCTTCTGCCTGTCCGACTTTTAATCAGAGCACTATGCATATTAGAGGGTAATTAGGGCGCAGGGCAGGAAGCCACTTGGCTTCTTAAGATGTATTGGTCATGTTCTGCCATGTGGAGTTTCTCACCTGCTGTTTCCTTCTGTGGAGTTACTTAGTGGTGCAAGAGGTGAAGCATTGGAGACTAACTAACTAGACTAACTAGAAGGCAACTTAGGGGAAAGGCTTGGTGATCTACTCCCCCCAAATCAGCATTGACAGTTCTGTGGAGTATATTCTCCTCTGACACACATGGGTCACCGTGAGTTGGAACTGACACAACGGCAGCTGGTTTTTGTTCTTCTCTGGGTGTCTGTCCTTTGCCATATTCTTGCCTCTGCTCTCTTACCTCGGCCTATTTTGAGGTCACCCATCTTTTCCCCATCTGCTGTTGGGGTACCCCCTCTGATTTCTTGTTACTTGTTCTGGTAGGCAGTTTATCCCCTTGTTTAACCATCTTCTTCCAGAAGGCTGGTAAAAGCTGACAGGGGAGGAAGAAACTAATTTTTTTGTGTTAAAGAAACCTTAACCGTTTTGGAATGTACAAATTCACTGGCATTAATTACATTCACTGTGTTACGCAGCCGTTATCCCTGTCTATTTCTGAAGCCCTTTCATCAGTCCAGACAGAAACTGTGTGCTCATTAAGCACTAACTCTCTTTTCCCCCAGACCCTGGTAATCTCTAATCTACTTTGTGTTTCTATGAATTTGCTTATTCTAGATATTTCTCATATAATACTTATCTTTCTATTTCTGGCTTTTTTTCATTTAGCCCAATGTTTTCAAGGATCAGCTATCCATGTTGTAGTATGTGTCAGAATTTTGTTCTTTTTTATGGCTGAATAATATTCCACTGTATGGATAGACAGTCAAGAATCAAAAGGCACATTGCATTGGGAAAAACTCCTGTCAAGGACCTCTTTCAAGTATTGAAAATTAAAGATGTCACCTTGAAGACTAAGGTGCACTTGACCCAAGCCATGATATTTTCGGTTGCATCATATGCATGTGAAAGCTGAACAATGAATAAAGAAGACAGAAGAAGAATTGATGCCTTTGAATTGTGGTGTTGGGAGAAGACTGCTGAATGTACCATGGACCGCCAAAAGAACCAAAAGATCTGTTCTGGAAGAAGTATAACCAGAGTGCTACTTGGACACAAAGATGGCAAGACTGCGTCTTACATACTGGGGACATGTGTGTCAGGAAGGATCAGTCCCTGAAGAAGGACATCAGGCTTGGTTGAGTGGAGGGTCAGTCAAAAAGAGGAAGACCCTAGATCAGATGGATTGACATAGTTGCTACAAAAATAGGCTTAGGCATAAAAATGATTGTGGACATGGTACATGACCAGGCAGTGTTTTGTTCTGTTGTTCATAGGGTCACTGTGAGTCAGAACCAACTCGATGGCACCCAACAACAACAACATGGATATACCACATTTTGTTCACTTACTCACCTGCTGATGGCCACTTGGGGTTGCTGCTGTCTTTTGGCTATTGTGGATGATGCTGTTATGAAGATCTGAGTCTCTGTTTTCAACTCTTTGGGGTGTACACATAGGAGTGGAATTGCTAGGTTGCATGGTACAACTATGTTTAACTTTTTGCAGAACTGTTTTGCAGAGAGGCTGAACCAGCATTGGATGAGGATTTCCTTTTTTAAAAAAATAGCCATTCTAGTGGTGTTTCCTTGTGGCTTTGATTTGTATTTCCCTAATGACTAACGAGGGAGCCCTGTGGCCTAGTGATTAAGTACTACATCTGCTAACCCAAAGTTTGGCAGTTTGAATCCTCCAAGCACGCCTTGGAGACTCTGTGGGCAGTTGTACTCTGTCCTAGAGGGTTGCTAGGAGTTGGAATCTACTTGATGACAGATGGTTTGGTATTTTTGGATAATAACTGAAGATGACGATTTTTTTATGTGCTCGTTGGCCATTTGTGGATCTTCTGCGGAGGAAAATCTATTCAAATCCTTTGCCCATTTTTTAATCATGTTTTGTCTTTTTCTTGTTGAGTTGGAGTTCTTTATATATCCTGGATATTAAGTCATTATCAAATACATGATTTGCAAATATGTTCTCCCATTCCATAGGTATTCTTTTTGATCTCTTGATAACGTCCTTGGAGGCACAAAGGTTTTAAATTTGAAATCCAATGTATCTATTTTTGTTGGTGGTGTTTCTTGTGCTTTTGATGTCATGTTGAAGGAACTACTGCCTCATCTGAAGTCAAGAAGATTTTGCCCTTACGTTTTCTTCTAAGTAGTTTATGGTTTTATCTCTTAATGTAAGTCTTTGATCCATTTTGAGTTTTTCTATTGTTATTGTATACAGTGTAAAGTAATAGTCCAACCTCACTTTTTAGAAAAGTGGTATTTAGTTTTCCCAATACTAGTTATGGAGGAGATTGTTCTTTCCAAACTGAATGGTCTTGGCAACCGTGTGAAAAAAGATCAGTTGACACTATACGTGATGCTTTATTTCTGGGTTCTTAGTTCTATTCCATTGGTCTATATATCTATACTTATGCCAAGACCACACTGTTTTAAGTATTGTAGCTTTGTAATAACTTTGAAATTGGGAAGTGTGACTCTGCTAACTTTTTTCTATTTCTGAGACTATTTTGGCTATTCAGGGTCCTTTGAACTTCCACTTGAATTTTTGGGTGAAATGCTCCATTTCTGCAAAGAAGGCCATTGAGACTTTGATAAGGTTTGCGTTGAGTCTGTATATAGCTTTAGATAGTATTGTCATCTTAACAATATTAAGTCTTCCTATCCATGAACAGAAACCCTGGTGGTGTAGTAGTTAAGTGCCACATCTACTAAACATGAGGTCGGCAGTTAGAATCCACCAAGTGCTCCTTGGAAACTCTATGGGGAAGTTCTACTCTGACCTATAGGGTCATGGTGAGTTGGAATCAACTCGATGGCAGTGGGTTTGGTTTTGGGCATCCATGAATCCTGAAAAGATCAACAGTTTGAATCCACCAGCTACTCCTTAGAAACCCCGTAGGCAATTCTACTCTGTCCTATAGGGTCACTGTGAGTCAAAACCAACTCGATGGCAATGGATTAATGTGTTAACAAGTTATCCATGAACATAGACGGCTTTCTATTCCTTTACATATTTTTTCTTTTCTTTCAGCAATGTTTTATACTTTACAGTGTCCAAGTCTTTCCCCGGGACTTCCTTGGCTTCCAGCTGCAGCAGAGCTCCAAGACTCCAGGGTCACATGGATGTTGTCCCTGTTTCTATGTCTCCTCTGCTTCATAGGATACCACTCAGACTGCACTAAGACCCACCTTACTCCAGTATGACTTTGTGTTAATTTTATTGGTAGCATCTTCAAAGACCCTATTTCCAAATGAGATCATATTTATAGGCACCACAGATTAGGACTTCAACACAAAATTTTCTGAGAGCACAAGTTAATCCATAACATCAATCTATTCAGATTTTTTATATCTGTCCTTCCCCCCTTTTAGTCCTTTTAGTCTGTCAAGAAATGATAATCATGTTAATATAATCAATTGTTACTGCTTTCCTGTTATTTTTTAACCCATTTCCAACACTTTTTTGCTTTATATAGTCTAATAATATATTATTTGCCACATGACAGCTTAATGTGATATTTCCATTGCAGAATTTACTGTTTCCAAGGACAAAAACAACCTTTGAATCATCTAGCCCTTTTTACCTTGAATTTTGTTGTCTCTAATACAAATATTCTGCCCCATAGTCTGTTGAATCATTCAGCATAATTTTAGTCATTTGTATAACTTCATCGTAGACGTCTCTCTTCATAAGTAACCTGCAGGTGGATTTTGTCTCACTCCCATAACCCGTTCTGATACAGCCAACACTTATTTTGTCTTCGAATCTCTGGTTGCGACACAGCATTGACATTCATGTTTGCCTCTGGCCATACTGCACACCTGACCCTGAAGTCCTGCCACAGGTGTGGAAAGAGAGATGCCAGCAGAGTTCATCTCTGTATAGAAGGACTCTGGTCACTGGCAAAGTTGCATTGTAATGGGAAGGTTGCTAAGTCTTTTGTAGGGTACAGACCCTGGACCAGGAGGCAGGCAGTTGAGAAAGAATCAGGCCATGATGCCGACCTGATGAGCTTTCTTTTCTTGAAGGAGCAAGGTCAAGTGCATGCATCAGTCATTACTGGTACCTCCTTTTTCAGTCTTGTGTGTCTCGTGATGAGTAAGTGTACATTCATTGTTCTAACTATAGGGTAATTGTCATTTTTGGAGTTCTTGTGAGTTGCAGTGGGATTTTGTATGTGAATTGATGTTGGATTTTAGTGAGAAGCTAGGGGGAGGTGAGTCATGGATAAATAGCCAGATATCATCCTAAACTGGAATTTCTTATAACAGCTATAATCATTTTAAAGATTCTGACTTTCCTCTTGGAAACCCTGTTGGCATAGTGATTAGGAGCTATGGCTGCTAACAAAAAAGGCTGGCAGTTAGAATCTGCCAGGTGCTCCTTGGAAACTCTAAGGGGCAGTTCTACTCTGTTCTATAGGGTCGCTATGGCTGTGGGTTTGGCTTTGGTTTTGTCTTATCTAAGATACTCCTTTGGTATCACCCCATCTGGAGCAAGGGAGGGTGAAGAAAACCTGACACAAGGGAAAGATTAGCCCAAAGAACCAATGGAGGGTACACTAACAGGACTCTGTACTCAGCCAGTGATGGAGTAGAGGGCAGAGGCAGAACTCTACCGAAAGACCACACTTGATGGTCCTTGTGAATGGAGGCCCCCTGGGAGCATGGCTTCTCCACTCTCTAACCCCAACCTGTGTCCAGCACTGGGGCTAGCTCCCCAGAAAAGACTTACCTGACCATACAAAACACAAAGTGATACTGGAGGCAAACAAATCATTAAAAATATATATGGGATTGTCTGAGGGACACTGTACTGGAGCTGAGTTGATTGGGGGAGGAGGACCAGACCTTGGTCAAAAGGTCATGGGAAGTTCCGAACAAAAGGGGAAGTGGGTTCTCAGTCGAGGGAGTAGCAACTAGGATAGAATAGAGGTGAAAGTTCTTGGTGTTATATGGCAATGTTATATAGATGGTGAAATTGTTCTTAATTCACAGTTTAAAAAAAAAAAAAACAGCTGATGGACCACAACTGCCATGGCCTCCACCAGACTGAGTCTGGTACGACGAGGTGGTGCCCAGCTACCACCACTGCCTGCTCTGACAGGGATCACTGTAGCAGTCCTGGACAGAGCTGGAGAAAAATGTAGAATAATATTCTAACTCACAAAAAAAGACCAGACTTACTGGCCTGATCGAGACTACAGAAACCCTGAAAGTATGGTCCCCAGATACTCTTTTAGCTCAGTAAAGAAGTCATTTTTGAGGTTTACCCTTCAGCCAAAGATTAGACAAGCCCAGTTTCAGCCACCTGGTATTGCTCTAACAGAAATGGCTTTTAAAAAGAGAAATTTTATTGTGTCACAGTCCAGTAGGCTAAAAGTCCAAATATAGGGCATCAGCTCCAGGGGAAGGTTTCCTCTGCTGGCTCTGGAGGAAGGTCCTGCTGTCAATCTTCCCCTGGACTGGAAACTTCTGAGATACAGGGACCCCAGTCCTTTCCAAAGGATATGCTCAGCTCCCAGCACTGCTTTCTTTCTTGATGGCATAAGGTCCCCAATTCTCTGCTTCCTTTCCTTTCATCTCTTGTAGGATAAAAGTTGGTGCAAGCCACACTCCAGGAAAACTCTTTTTACAGTGGAGAAGGGAGGTGATCTTAGGAAGGGATTTACAGTCCCCTTTAACATCCAGCATAGAAAAGTCACAAAATGGAGAGCACTCACATAATAATAACCCAGCCACATTTCCATACATATTTTGGGGGGACACAATTCAATGCATGACAGACCCATAAAACAAAATGAGACTAATGGGCACACCAGCCAAAGGGCAAGGACAAGGAGGCAGGAAAGGACAGGAAAGCTAGTAGTGGGGATCCTAAGGTTGAGAAGTGGAGAGTGTTGACATGTCATGAGGTTGTTAACTAATGTAACAAAACAATATATGTATTAATTGTTTAATAAGAAACTAATTCACTTGGTAAAGCTGCATCGGAGGTAAAAACAAAACAAATGAAGATTGCCGCCAAGAAAACCTTATGGAGCAATTCTACTCTCTCACATGGGGTCCTATGAGTCAAAATCAACTCAATGACACCTAATGAAAACAACAACAAAATAAAGATTCTTATCTTACCTCACTACATTTTTGTCCTTATTTGTAAATAAGTCTCCCACGTAGTATTTATTTTAAAAAATAAGTAGTAGAAATGACTGGAAGTCCCACAGTGCACTGAGCTATTGATTAGACAAACCTTGATCCAGTGTTCAGCTCTGCCACTTATTAGCTATATTTAGCTCAGCAAGCTGCTTAAGCTCTCTGGGTCTCAGTTTCCTTTGCTGCGAAATGGGAACAATAATGAGTGATAATAACAATCACAATTTTCTGTCTTACTCATAAGGATAAGGGAAGCTGAATCACAATCAGAACTTAGGGGTATAGAATCAGAGCACAACTTGGTTGAACGAACTATTTCAAAACAACATCAATCCTAGTATATCCTTTCTGTAACAGGGATGGTCTTCTTCTCTCCTGAACTGTGTTTTCGTGGGCAGGATGGACCACTTGTGAGTGTCCTAGATGGGCTTAATGAGTCTGCCTTCCTCTAAGCTGATATTATTTAAGTATTCATTCAACACTTTAAAAAAAATTGTTTATTATTATTATTATTTTTTATTGTGATTGCATGAAAACAGTGTACAATCCAAGTTAAATTTGCTCACCTGCCTATCTGCAGTTTCCTCTGGTCTCCTTGCCTGGTGACAGCACACTCTTCCTTGCCATTCTGTACATGTCATATCCTGCTAACAATCTCCTATCCCCTCCTCCCCGTCCTCCCTCTGCCTTCTGGTAAGGGGCCAGTAGGACGGCATCCTGTAGATACATAGAGCCATAAAGTGGACACACCTTGTGCTCACCCCATGTCCCCAAGTCCAATCTGTTCCTGTCTGAAGAGTTGACCTCAGTAATGAATAATGATCTGGGGCAGCAGCAGGTCTGGGGGCCATGCTTCCAGAGGAAGTCCCGGGGCATCAGACCATCAGTTGTGGTCTTTTAGTGGAGTTCTTGAGGTACACCCCTCTTTTTTATTTGTGTTGCCACTGGGACCTGACGTTGTGTGCCCCATCATGGCTGTCACTGGTGGTGGCCAGGCACCATCTGGTTCTTCTGATCACATGTTGGTACAGTCATCCATGGGTCCTTCTGTCCTCTGGGCTCTTTTTCTCTTATGTCTTTGCTGTTCTCATTCAACACTTAAAAAAAAAAATCAGGCGAAATAGATTCTCTTCATGTCCCAAATAATGAAAATACTGAAAATACTGGGGTATTCTGAACTGCGAAATTTCTTCATAGGTTTGTGAAAAAAGTCTCTTGTTGTGTGATGCTGAATTGATTCCAACTCATAGCAACCGCATAGGATAGAGTAAAACTACCCTATTGGGTTTCCCAGGCTGTAATCTTTATGGGACCAGATTGCCAGAACTTTTCTCCTGCCGAGTGGCTGGTTGGTTTGAACTGCTGACTTTTCAGTTAGCAGCTGAGCACCAAACCATTGTGCTACCAGGGCTGCTTAACTGAGGCCTGAATATTATAGAACAAGCTAAATAACTTGCACGTAGCTCTATGTCATGTCTCATTTGGTTTAGAGATTTCAGCTGAACATAGTGGCTACCTTCAGGGGACTGTCATGGTTACACAGTGAAACCTGGAGGGGTGTCATGCAAAAATACTTACAAATTCTAGGTCACAAAGGAAAAGACACTGTCACAAGTCTCCTGCCATCCATCTGGTGGCAGCAGGACTAGTTTACATCTCCCCTTAATGTGAGGCGTTGCCCATGCAGTCCTGAGTTGACTGGCACTGTGTTTCTACTTCATGCCAATCCTGTTTTAATGCTGCCTGGTGAGGGGCACTGTAGGCATCTGCCCAGCTGGCTCACCCCTTCCTGCTGCTCCGAGCATGGGCACTGCCAACTACCACCCATATGAGTCTCTCCCTTCTGCCTTCAGCCTGTCTAGTGCTCCTGCTTCCTCATGTCGTCCCCATGTGATGGGACAAGAGTCATCACCATCTCTGATTGTTCTTAGCAGTTCTGCCCCCTGCCTCTGCAGTTAAAGATGACTCTGTTTTGTGTCTGTGGCTTCTTTCCTTGCCCTGTTCTGCCCTCTTGAAGGGTAGAAGTAGCAGCCACCTGCCAGCCCGGTTCTTCTGGCTTTTGTGGTGGAAAGTGGTGGAAAGTGGGACTAGAGATAGGACGTAGGGGGTGAGGTGGGCAGATGGGAGGAAGGAAGCATTTATTGAATGAACTATTTCTTTAATTTACATGGTACAGTAGAGGTTGGCAGGGAAGAGAAGCAAGGATGAAGGAGGCAGAACACCCTGGGGACACAGGAAAGAGGATCTGTTTTGTATGGTACATTGGGGGCTTGAGGAAAAAGGGATATGGGTAACTGTGGTGACTGTGCAGAGGAAAAAGAGGACTTTATTCTTAATAGGGAAACCCTGGTGGCCTAGTAGTTAAGTGCTACCGCCGCTAACCAAAAGGTCTGTAGCTTCAAACTGCCAGGTTCTTCTTAGAAACTATGATGAAGTTCTACTCTGTTCTACAGGTTCGCTATGAGGAGGAATAGACTCCATGGACATGAGTTTGGGTTTTTATTCTTAGTGGTGTTTGGGAAATTCATGTAAAAGATTTAAACTTTGGGTTGTATAAACAGTGTCATCACGGCTATGCCCTCCAGGATGGACCTGAGTGCGTGATGGTGTTTTGATGTGCCAGATGTTGTCAAGTTCGAATGTAGTCCTCTTGGCCAAGGAGTCACTTTCTCTTTCAGTTACTCATTATACAAATCTCTTCCCCAAAGCCATGTGTGGTTCCCTTAGGGTTTAAGGCAGAAGGCAATCTTATATATCTGATTTCTCTGTTCAGGCGTCTCGCTACAGCTTCTCTTACTTTTGCTAACAAAAATCGTCACCGTAGTCATCGGTAATTACCTTTAACGATAATAAGGCAACCACAGTCACAGGGCCTTCCAAGTGAAGTGAAAACACAGCTAACAATCTTTGAACTCTAAGGATGAAAATCTCAAAATTCTGCCATAATTATTTAAAAAAATGTCAGCACCTTCTGTAGGTGGTTTCATTGTGTTTGGGGTATGAATTTCTCTGTTCATGGACACTCAGCAAACCCTCATTGGTCCTTAGCGTGTGCAAGCTGCTTTTCTAAGGCTATGGAGGGTGGAAAGATGGGCCATAAGTAAGTATGTTACTTTAAGCTTCTCCTGGTAGCATAGGTCGGTCGCTTGGCACTTATCCCAACCCCTTTCCCATAGTCCTTTCCCTTACTCTGTGACTGTTGGTGCAGTGCTTAAGAGATACAGCTGCTAACTGAAAGCCAAGCCAGCCAAGTGCCGTCAAAAAGGTTGTTCAAATCTACCATCTGCAACTTGGAAACCCTAACGGGTAGGTCTGCTGCATCTTATAGGGTCACTGGGAGTCAGGCTGACTCGACAGCAGTGGGTTTGGTTTTTGCTTTGTACATAAATTCATTTTTCCGTGGGTTTGTTTGTGTTACTGTTCATGTGTCTGCTATCGGTCTGGTCCGTCACTGGATCCCCGGCTCCACTGGCCAGCGCTAGAGAGTTTGGGAGAAGGATCTTCAGCATCCCCTATGTCGAGAGATGGCAAGCCCATCAGATCCGTGGGCGAAGGCACCACTGAGGCCAGGCCCAGGCTTTCTAATTTTAGTGCTAGCAACAGACGGGTTTCCTTGACAACAGAGACAAGTCTGCTCATCTGCTTCTAAGGGTGGGCTTTTGCGTGTCTGTGAAGAGCACTGGGACTTGGGGACAGGAAAGGCATTCCTTTCTTTATCGATGCTGCAACCTATGTCTGCAAACCCACCGACTCTTACTGTATTATTAACAATATTAACAACTTCCCATGAAGCATCAGTGGCATCGGTTATGTAACCTGCAAAGTGGGAACCCAGACACAGAATCTTCTGTCCCTTTCCACAGATCTTTGCCTCTGATCTCTGATGTTATTTTACCCGACCTGCAACAGCACCTTTTCGGCAACGTGTTTTAAGCTGTCAGTCCGAGAGGTACTCACCCCGACAGCTCTGGAAGGTTAAAAATCAACAGCCTCTCTTCCTCCTTCGGCTAATGATGATTTGTGTGGTCAGGCTGCTGGGAGGCAACGATGGACGACGCCTCGGCCTGTCAGATGATATCTTCAGAAAAGGCTTTGTGATCCCAGCCCCCATTCTTGATGCAAACTGGAAGATTTAGGCTACAAGCTGGCCCATTTGCTTTGCCCACCAGGCCCATTCCAAGGCAGGGCATCTCGGTGGCAGCTCAGTGTTTTATTCATGCACCACCATTCCTTCCCATGCATTATTAAAGTCCCCTTAAAAAGCAGCCTATGGTCGCAGGGGGAAAGACGCACTGCCTGTGATTTCACATCTCTCCGCAAGAAGCAACATCTGCTGCAGGAAAAACCCTGGAAGTGAGTCTGTCAAATTGTCATCTGTGGCGGACCTAATGGATCTAATGGCCCTTGGACCCCAGCTTATAAAGGAGCTAATTATTTCAGTGTCTATGCCAGTTCATGGAATTCTTGATGGTTAGAAAAAAATGGATGAGAAATTGTGATTGGGACTTACATGCCAAGAAAGATTGGTGTGAGATTGGAATTAATTAGCAAGGCAAGAAGGATTCAGTATGAAGACAGATGGAGGCCAGAACCTGGTAACTTTCCATCAGAAGATTCTGTGACTCCATTTCCTCTTGTGAGGTTTGCAACATCTTATGTAGTTCAAGTTTAGCTCCTGCCTATTCCCCTCCCCCCCGGTTATCACGGCTGAGATGAAGCATTCTACAGCCCTCTGCACAGCTCCTTTGTTTCTGTCATCTCTGTCATCTCCCTGTATGAAAGACACTGACTTCTCCAGGCAAACAGTGGGCTCAGCTCAGGGGGGCTGCTGTCCGCTGAGTCCTTTGTCTAGAGTCAACCTCGCTGTCCCTGGATTGGATTGTGTAGCTCCAGCCATATACTTCACAGGACCCTCCACTCTGTCCTACCTCTTGCAATCCCAGGTCTATCTAAGGATCAAGCTGGGGAGGCACTTTCCACAAAGGGGCAATTTTTCACTGACCTCAGGTCTTCCCTCACATGGACAAATCATAGAGACATCACAGGCTATGCCTGAATCTCTGACTCATAGGAAGGGAACATGTCTGCACTGGAAGGAAAGTCAGAGGTTATCTCCCATCCAGCTCTTTGTTTCACCTGTAGGGAAACAGAGGCCTAGAGAGGGGAAGGAGCTTGCTGTCCATCACAAAGAAAATTAGATGGAGACCCAGGACCTGACCCTGGGTCTCTTGAATTCATCCAGTGGTCTTTCTTTCCCTGGAACGCAGCACCCAAAATGCCGGCTTAGTGCCCTGGCTTCTCTGTATGGTGCACAGTTCAAGGTCTACCCGTCAAGGATCTGGAAATGCTCTGTTTTATACATATATTATCTCAATTGGTCAGAATGTGCACTCATTCAAAGGTTCCTCAGTTGTGCAGGAATTAAATGACTACTGACTGTGAACTTGGCATTGAGATTCCTTGTGACTCTGGATTTCCATAGGTGGGCTTTAACTTAGGAGAGTCCAACGACAAAGCCAGGGCTGTTTTTGGTTAGTTGACAAAATGGCTTTTATAATTGAAAGGTTAAAATTCTTAAGTCACATACTTTATCTATTTGGAGCATTCTCTGGTTTGGTTGGTTGCAAATCACTAACTTTTTTAACTTACCTACAGAATCATGACTAGAGTCTCACCTACTGGCTGTGCCCTTAATTATTCTAGCTTAAGAGGTGGAAAGACAATAAAAAATATGGCCATCAACATCACCTCAGGAGCATTGGCCCCAACGGAATGTCGTACATTTTTGTTTTGCCTGTGGTCCCTCAAAAAAATAAAGGGTCGCAAATACTCCAGAGAAAGTCCTTTGATTGCCTTCTGGTCCAGAACCTGCTGCCTGCAGTGGTAAGGTTGGTGCAGTGCTCGTGGCCTCAGCTGGGCAGAGGTCAGGGCTGCCCGACGTGACTGGATGAGAGCTGGCAGTTTAGCAAACGCTGCCTAATGAAGGCAGCCCAAAGCCAGCAGAGCTCAATGTCCCATCTCTGGAGGGATCTGCGGAGGGATGTGTCTTTTCTCCAGGAGCCCATTCACATTCCTAGAGATTGCACAACGATTAATGCCCAGTGGGTCTTGAGACAAGATGTGATTAGAAAGACTTGGCACTTTGGTCTATACCTTCTTTTAATCTCCTCCCTTTAGGCGCTGTTCGGGGTGACAGGGATACAGAGATGAGGAATGTCAGATAAGATCTTGCTTGCTTGGAGTTTCCAGTCCAGTGACAGATAAAAGCCTGTTCTGGATCTTGGTTTTTGCTTTATGGCTTTTGGAATTTCAAGAAAGATGCTTCTATACAATCAGCCTCTCCCCAACCACGGTCTTTGCTGCTACTTTTTTGTCTTCTGTCTCAGTGTCAACGTTCTGCTCATGTGTCCTTCTTTCCTGAAGAAGAGGCAATACTGCGGTGGTATTAATCTGAATAACAGCAGCCTGTCTTGGTAGGGTGAGCCGAGGCAGAACTTCGGCTAAGCACAGATTTCTGCCATCCCCTCTTCGGATGACTTATCAACCTCCAAGTATTCTTTTCCCTCAACTCCTCAGATGTCTGGGAGGCCCATTGTTTAAAAAAAAAAAAAAGGCAGCCTGGATCCTCCCAGTACCTCTCTCTAAGAAGTCCATGTCCTCTCTGGGTTCCCTGACCCCTCTGCCCCCTGGTCTCTGCAAAGTACCAGGAAGAAGGCTGTCTCAATAGGTCACACTGATGCAGGGAGGATCAGTAAGTATTTGGAGTCCTTGGGTGGCACAGATGGTTAAGTGTGTGTCTCTTAGCCAAAAGTTTGGTGGTTTGGATCCAGCCAGAAATGCGCTGAAGGGAAGTCCTGTCGATCTACTTCTGAAATATCACAGCTGTTGAAATCCTATGGAGCACAGTTCCATTCTGACCCACAAGCGGTCTCCATGATTCAGAATTGAGGTGACAGCAATTAACCGTCAACTAATTAACTGCCTCAGGAGTTTTGACTTTCAAAAGAAGAGATATTATTAGTCAAATACATTGTCATGGATTGAATTGTGTCCCCCCCAGAAATATGTGTAGCCATGTGGCTGGGCCACGATTCCCAGTATCTTGTGACTGTCTTCCATTTTGTGGTTTTCCTATGCTCTATGTTAAAAGATTAGGGTGGGACGGTAAATCCTTTTATAAGATCACCTCCCTGCTCCACTGCAAAGGGAGTTTCCTTGGAGCATGGCTTGCCCCACCCTTAATCCTTTCATCCTGCAAGAGATAAAGGAAACAGAAGCAGGCAGAGAATTGGAAACCTCTTACCATCAAGAAAGCAGCACTGGGAGAAGAACACATCCTGAGGTTCCTGCACCAAGACGCTCCCTGGACAAAGACTGATGCAATACCGGACTTTCCTCCTGAGCCGACAAGGGGGAAGGCCTTCCCCTGGAGCGGACACCCTGAATATGGAGTTGTAGCCTACTGGACTGTGGAAGAATAAACCTTCCTTTGTTAAAGCCATCCACTCTGTAGTATTTCTGTTAGAGCAGCCCTAGCTGACTGAAACAGACACCTTTACTTGACAGCTTTCCAGGCAAAGAGGAGTAGGATCTCAATGTCAGGCAGCCATAGAGAGATTTAGGGGCAGAGTGCCCCTAACCCCCCTGTTCTACCCCTGTGGGCTAGTTTACCTCGCCTCCCACGCTGACACAGACTAGGGTAATTTTGTCAGACCGACTGGCTTTTTTCTGGCGGGGGCTGTGTATGTGCCTTCGTGTGCACATCTGTCCCTCCTTGTTGTTAGGTCACTTCCAACGACATGCATCTACGTAGCTGATCTTGGCCTACAGGCACCTTGGTGGGTGTGTGCCTTCTGAAGAACCTCAGTGTTCCAATGTCTGATGTGGGGCTGAGCTCACGTGTTCCCATCATCCAACCCCAGGGGATCACACTCAGCTTTCCCCATCACCCTCTTCACATGGGTAGAAAAGAGATATTTCACATATACTCTCCCAGTGCTACAGTTTGAGAAAGAAACAGCCTTCATTTTCCTGACACTCTTTTACCAGTTACAAACGGTAAAAATTGCCTGTGGGACTCTTGAGAAATCATGAAGTGTTAATTAGCAGAAGTCCTGTGTAGTTAAAATACGGGGCATATTAAAAAAAAAAAATTATTAAATTAAGCCTAGTTTCCAGATTTGAGAAACCATCTGGTCCAAAATTCTGAGGAGTTGGATTTTGCTGCACGTATTAAGAGAAATCTTTTAATCCTTCTGGAAATGGCCATCTTGTATCATGAAAATTCCTTAAATATGGAAACTGAGGCACAGAAGCAGGCTTCCAGGCCAGAAGCCTGGCTGTGGTCACTGGTTAGACTACGCTAATTGGTATGAAGTAGCCCCATCTCCCTGGTGGTGTAGTGGGTAAGAGCTATGGCTGCTAACTAAAAAATAAGTTCAAATCCACCAAGAGGTCCTTGGAAATGCTAAAGGGCAGTCTAAAGGGTCACTATGAGCTGGAATCCAAATGAATGGCAATGGGTTTGGGTTTGTTTTTTTTTTTTTTTGGTTTAGCTCCGTGCCCCCAAGGAGAAGATTCAAATAGCTCCCGGTATCTAGAGGGCGTGTTTAGAAAGTAACAAGGACTAGAATCACCACTGTGGTTGTTCGAAATATTTCAGAATTGTTAATACAATGATTCTCAGCATTTTCGGATTTAAAAGTAAAAATGACACATTCCCTGCCATTTTGCAGAGGTGTGGAGGACAGAAATCAGGAAATCCAGGTCAAATAAATATCAGTGTGTTTTTCTTGGGAGGAATATACTCGCTTTGGCCTTGTTTTCTCATAGATTTAATGGGTAGAAGGTTTGGCTGTGCATGAATCAGGGTCTAATAAGGAAAACAGAAACCATTGCAAGTGTTTCAACAGAATTAATGCAGGAGAATTACACAAATAATTCCCAACCCACTGCCATTGAGTCAGGTCCGACACAAATAACAGGGGAGCCAAAAACAAAAAAAGCGGAACAGGGTGTGGTGAAGTAACCCAGAGATTAGTCACTATAGGGAGATTCTTCCTCCCCATATCTGGAGGAAAAAGGAGACAACGAGATATTATCCTAGCCCAGGGTCACTCTGCAGAGGCTGGAAGCACAGTGGGCCTCTGTGGTAGGAGCTGGTACCATGGAGGAGATGCTACTTGAAGCAGATAGCAAGGGAGGAAATACTCTGCCCTCTCTCTTCCTCCTGAGCTAGTGTCTTCCATTGCCCCAACCTACCAGGCAGCCAGCTGATTTTGCAGCCTGTAGGGACGAGCCCTTCCTGAGACACAGAGACCTACACGGAAGGCTGAGGAAGTGTTCTGCCAGCAAACAAGCTAGGAGAGGTATAGCGCCATATAGTAACTTTGACGTTCAGTGGGAGACAGATGCTCAATGCAGCCTTCAGGGTTGCCCCTGGGAAAAGCGTGCCAATGAGGCCAGAGTGGCCTTTAAAGAGACCCCCCCATCCCTACCATCAGAAGAAACATTCCCAGATGCATCTACCATCTTGCACACTAGCTTTCAAGCCTTCAGGGAAGGTGTGTGTGTGTGTGTGTGTGTAGTGTGTGTGGTGGTATATAAGAGGAGAAGGAGAAAGAGAAAGAGGGGGAAACTTGAAAAGGACTCTAACTATGGGGGGAGAAGGAAAGGTGAGACCAAACCCAAAGGCAAAGAGTTCAAAGGGCTTTACCTCATGACCCTAGATGGTTACTGTCTGTGCAGATGTGTGCTTCTCATCATAAAATAATTCACAGAAGAGTAGTGTTCATAATGAGATTTTCTGGAATGCTTGAAGTATTTTCACACAATACATCTTATTCAGAGTATTTCTAATCAACCAAACTGGATGGATTTGATACCCTCTTCTGTTGACAGGAAACCCCAGTGGCACAGTGGTTAAGAATCACAGCTGCTAACCAAAAGGCTGTCAGTTTGAATACACCAGGTGCTCCTTGGAAAATCTATAGGGCAATTCCATGAGTCTGAGTTGACTCAAAGGCAATGGGTTTACAGTCACCCGCTGCTAGGTCCCTGGGTGGTACAAATAGTTTGTGCTAGACTATTAGCCTGAAGGTTGGCAGTTCAAACACACCCAGCAGCTCTGGGGAGAAATGCCTGGTGATCGGATTACAGCCAAGGAAACCCCATGGAGCAGTTCTACCCTGTGACACATGGAGTTGCCATGAGTTGGAACTGACTCAAAAGCCAACAGAGCTGGCTAGGCCTTTGCAAGGTGGTCAGTGGTATTTGCAGTCATATTCTGGTGTTAGGAGCTGCAGTGAAATTTGAGGTGCTAGCTGACCCCACTTCTCTAAGTTTCAGACTTCTTGTCTATAAAGCAAAGGAGTAGGAGTGATTTAAGGGCTTTCTCAACTCCATCATTCTGGGATCCACCCCCGACCCCAGCAAACAGGTAAGAATGGTTCTTCAAGTCACGCTAAGAAGGGAGCATGTGAGGTTTAAATCTATGTTTCCAAAGCCACACCTATGGGGTCCAGATTGAGAGCAGTGCTGTGGCTGTAAGGAGGGTTAAATAACCAGAAAACTGGTTGAAACCAAACCCGTTGTCATTGAGTCAATTGCGATTCATAGTGACACTATGAGGCAGAGTAGAACTGCTCCATAGAGTTTCCAAGGAGTGTCTGGTAGATTTGAACTGCCAACCTTTTCGTTAGCAGATGTAGAGCTTAACCACTACACCACCAGGATTTCCAGAAGCTCTTTGTAATAGTCTGAGATCCTGAGGTTCTCAAGTAGGAAATGGGTATAGAGACCAGAGTATTACATCTTATAAATCCACTGTTCTCTGCTACCCAGTGGTCTCACACCTCACAAAGCTGATCCTTCCTTGGACTTACCATCCTCTTGCTCTCTCTCCCTCCCCTTCCCTGTCAATTCCGTATTACAAAGTCCAAGAGTACCAGTGAGGTACGGCAGGGTCTTCTTGGGTTCAGGAACGGTAAGGGCCCAAGGGGAGGGAAATCGAAGGAACACTCATACATTAGTCGTTTTTGTCTTGATTCACATGCAGAGATGAGTAATAGCCAAGAAGAGACACTGGTTTAGGGTTAATGTGGGGTACTGGAGCTCAGAAAAGGGAGCAAGAATTAGGCAATGGAGGATGGAAAGACCGTAGACTAGGAAGACGGGCAGAGTTTGGACTGAGCCCAGCCAGAAGCAAGGATGCAAGTGAAATGTTGGGGGCTGGTGTGGGTGGGCCACATGGGTGCTTGTCTGGGGTGGGCATTTCACGTGTGCAGGGGAAGTGGGCGATGACACTTAAGTGGTAGTTGACTTCACTCATTGATGAGCTTGAAAGCTAAGATGATGTGTTTTGACTTTATCCTGTTGTCTAGAGAGAAATGGCACAGTGGCACTGCCCTCCCCCCATGCCCTGAGCACATAGCAGATACTGGAAATCAATCCCAATGTTCTTTGTGACTGAAGCCAGTGGAGGACTCAAATTCCTTTTTACGTAGCCTTTCAGGCAGCCAGTACTGATTGACAGAAGTCAGTTTATCTTGTGAAGCTTTGTGACTACCGTGACGAAGGGAAGTCATGGATGGTTTTGGTGCATCACTTTAAAATACAACCACGCGTATGGGATGGGTTAGAGGAGGTGAGGCTGGAAAAGGATCAGTAGGAATATAGTCAGAATACAGGCTATGGGGTGTCAGTGTCATCTTTTGACCCTTTCTGCTCTGGAATTGGGGGACCAACTTTTTTTTTAAACCTGGGTTCTGTTAGCAGATGACGCTACCACAGTGGGCTGAATTGTGGACCACAAAAGATATTTGGACCTGGGACTTCAGAATGTGATCTTATTTCAAATAAGGGTCTCTACAGATGTAACTGGAAACCCTGGTGGCATAGTGGTTAAGTGCTGTAGCTGCTAATCAGAAAGACAGCAGTTTGAATCCGCCAGGCACTCCTTGGAAACTCTTGGGAGCAGTTCTGCTGGGTCCTACAGGGTGACTATGAGTCAGAATCTACTTGAAAGCAGTGGGTTTGGTTTTTTGGTTTAGAGATAACATAGGTGAAGATCTCAAGATGAGATCATCCTGAATTAAAGGTAAGCCCTAAATCCAGTGACTGGTATCCTTATAAAAGAGAGGATGATTTGAGACACAGACAGACACAAAGGACAGAGAAGACACCCCATAAAGACGGAGGCAGAGATTGGAGTTATGTAGCTATAAGCCAAGTGATACTAAGGATTCCTGTCAGCCACCAGAAACTAGGAAAGTAGCATAGAAAGGTTTCTCCTTCAGAGCCTCCAGAAAGAACCAACCCTATAAACACCTTGGTTTTGGAATTCTGGCTTCCAGAACTGTGGAAGAATACATTTCTGCTGTCTTAAGCCACCCAGTTTATGGTAGCTCCCGAAACTAATACACCACCCACTTCCACCCTCATCCTGGGGCATGTAGGCCAGTGGCCTCTCTCTCATCTAGCAAACTGACCTTCTCTGTACCCAGTCCAGGCTACGTTACAGTCCAATTCTCATTTCTTTCTTGGACTAAGTGCTTTCCGCATCATAAAAACACTAAGATAAAGTACTGATGCTGGAATAGTCATCAAGTTAATTGAATTTAGGAACTTGGAGTTCTATCAGTCCAGTTTCCATTCTCCTAGGAATTGTTCTGGGGTGAGAAAAAGCTTTTTTTTTTTTTCTTTCTATCAAAAAGGATGAGAGCACTTCTTGGATGACCCTGTTAGAGAATGATAAACCGGAGCAGTCAGAATTCATCAGCATTGCCCTGGTGAGCCGCTGTCCAATTCAGAAGGATCGATCCAGCCCAGGGAGAGGTGCCACTAAAGGTCAACAATTTGCATCTATTCTTCATCCTGCCACAGGACAGCTGTGCTCCAGCTGTGGACTGGGAGATAGCAATGTCCTGAAGGTGGCCCAGGGGGGACAGCCTTTTGTTCCCTTGTTCATAGGTTGCTACAGTTGGAACCGGGTCAACAGCAGCTAACAGCAATGCTGTCACAGTGGCCCAGCGTTGTGGCTGGTTGGGTCTGCCACTTCTGTCCCTTTGTCTTGGTGGCCCCTTTTATCATCGTGCTGCTGTTGCAGACAATGGGATCTCAACCTCAAACCCACAGCTGTTGAGTCAGGTCTGACTCATAGCAACCCTGGAGGTCAGAGTAGAACTGCCCCATAGAGTTTCCAAGGAGTTCCCGGTGGATTGGAACAGCCAACCTTTTGGTTAGCAGATGTAGCACTTAACCCATTATGCCACCAGGGTTTCCAATATGATCTTAATCCCTTGCTATTCAAAACGTGTGATCTGTAGACTAGGAGAATCAGCATAACCTGGGAACCTTTGAGAAATGCAGAGTCTCAGGCCCCATACAGAACTGCTGAGTCAGAATCTGCAGAAGAGCAAGATCCTCAAGGGGTTAGTGTGCACACTGAAATTCTAGATGTGCTGTGTTAACCATTACAATATTCTGTGGGGACGGATACCTTAATAGAGATTTACATTAGTGTCCTACAGCTGCCATAACAAATTGCCGTGAACTTGATGGCTTAAAACAGCAGAAATTAATTCTGTTACAGTTCTAGAGGACAGAAATTCAAAATCAAGGTGTTGACAGAGCTTCACTCATCTTAAAGAGCCTGAAGGAGAATCCTTCTTTGCCATATAGCTCCAGGCATTCTTTGGTTTGTGATGATGTAAATGTATCAAGTTCATTGAAATTAGGGAAGTGGATTTCTATTGCCCAAGTTTCCATTCTCCCCGAAATCATTCTGGAGCCAGGGATGAGAAAATCTTCTTTTCTGCTTCTATCCAAAAGGGTAAGACTGCTTCTTGGTTGACCTTGTTAGAGAATGATAAACCAATCTCAGTCTTCACACAGCAGCCTTCTCATCTGTGTCTGTGTCTCATAAAGACACTTGTGATTGGATTTAGGGCCCACCCGGGTAACCCCAGGTGACCTCATCTCAAGATCCTTAATTTAGTTATATCTGTAAAGACTCATTTTCCAAGGTCGCATTCACAGATTTGGGGAGTTTGAGCGTGGACATACTTTTTGTTGGGCCACCATTCAAACCACTTTGAACATTCAAATCCTTCCACCCACCCTGAAACATTGCTAGAGAATGTTCTTCCCAGCCTCTTGTCAGTGCTCACCTTCCTCAGCTGGTCCAGCCTAGTTCTCTGACTTACCCACAGTGACCGAGAACTGCCAAATTATCTCAGCATAGTTGAATGTATACTGTATGGCAGGCATCGTCGTAAGTATTTTATATGGATGACCTCATTTACTTGCAAGAATCCCTTGGGGTTACTACCATAATTAGCACCCCTCTTCACAGATGATGTAACTGAAGTACAGGGTTTTTAGCAGCTTGCCTGAGGTGTCGTAACTGGGGAAGGTCAACCTGGGGTACAAACTAGGCTGTCTGTACCACAGTCTGCATTCTTTACCATTGTGCAATGCTGGTCCTGAAATTACAAAGGGTTCAAAAAGTCATCTTCCAGGCAGGAAAGAAAGCAGGTGGAGGAGAGAGGTGGCATTGGGGGACTTTGTCCCACTCCCTAGGGAGACTTGGGTACAAAGAAGGTCAAGATACAGTGTGGGAAACTGTCCTGTCCCCCATTCTGTGTGGCGTAAAGGCTGGAGATCCCCCAACTGTTGTTACTTGGAGGGTGGGGACCACTGTTTACTCACTAGCACTTAGGACAGTGCCTGGCATTTGTGTCCCGGGAACAGAGGCATTGTTCAGGGCTGGGGCTGGCAGGGGTCTCCCTCCAATGACTCACCTGGGGTGGGTACCGAGATCTCTGGAGGATACAGAGTTGAGTCCTGCAACTCCGAGAGGGGGTTCAAGTCAAAAAGACCCCCAAAGTAAAAACAGCCCAGGAGCCACAAAAGGAGACGCCACCAGGCCTATTATGTTATGTGCATGGGTAGCAGCCCACGGAGCCACACAACCTGGCTTGGGCTCTTGAGTGCCCACATCTGTGTGTGTGTTTGTGGGTGCTGAGGTAGAGGTGGGGACAGTGTTCCATACATGCCTAGACAGGTGCACAGCTTTCCTGGGAATGGGGCAGCTCAACCACATTCTGAGTCCCTCATGAAGATGCCACCCAGAAAGGGAGGGGTGGGGTAGTTCCATCTTGATGCAAAGGGATATTGCCCATTAGATACTTATTGCTGTGGCTGCCATTTATAAACAAGGTGCACAGTGGTGGACAGACTTGACTGAGTCCCTCAGGCTCCTGAACAGGGGAGGGGTCATGTTCAGACAGAGGCTAGCACAACCCCTGGACATTGTGGGTAGTGGGCATTTAAAAACATTTATTCCACCCAGTGTCTGCTCCAGCAGGCAGTTTTCATGGCTAAGTGCCCATGTGGGTGTTGGTCCCCAAAGAAGGTTGTTAGAGGAGTGGTTCACATGCCTTCATCTCTTGGCACCTTTGGTCTGCTCTGTGCCTTGGGCTAACACACTCCATCTGTGTATTAACCAGTATGTGAAGCCTCACTTAATTTGCTTTAAATACCCGTTATTTTGAGGGGTAAGAAATGGGGCCTCCCCTGCTGCTCCAACGCTAGGATCTGGTGAGTAGATCTGTGCTCACCCTCTCCTCACCCACTGTGGATTGAATCGCGTCCCCCTGGAATATGTGTTGAATAGCTGGCCCTTGTTCTGGTGGATGTGATCCAGTTTGGAAATAGTTTCTTCTTTGTTATAAGGTCATACCAGTGCAGGGTGGATCTGAAATATAATCACTCCTGAGTTATCAAAAGACCAGAACAGAAACAGACACACAGGAGAGTGACAGGTCCCATGTGAGAATTGTCTACAAGCCAGAGGACATAAAGGAACCATGGAGCTCCCGGAGCTACTGACAAACAAGGAATTGACATAGCTGAGGATCTAATTAGCCTCCAGCACTGTCAGAAAATAAATTTCTGCTCTTCAAAGCCACCCACTTGTGCTATTTGTGTTACAGCAGCATCAGACAACTAAGACGGCATTCTTCATAATTTCTCTGCCTTGGTTTACCCTTCTGTGCCACATTTCTTTTTCCCAGACTTAAAAACCAATCCCTTTCTCTTAAGTTGCCACCTGAACTGCTGAGAAGAGCTGGATGCCCTTGCAGAGGCATGGGTGTGTCAGGAGGTGGGCCGAACACGTCTTTGGTGCCTGTAATGAACTACCCGTCAAAGAGATCTGAGAATTAGCTGGAAAAAGCTGCCATCCAGGCATTCTCAGCAGTGATGGAAGCAGCATTGCAATCAGCTCTGGGAGCTCTAGATTATCTGTCGAGTTGGAAACGTGGTACCTGCCATTCAAGACTGCACATGAGGCAAAAATCTACCTGTCTTTTTAGAGTGCGTAGAGTGCAGTACAGAAATTCAGCAGCAGATGAAGCCTGCCTAATTCTATTACACTCAGCTTCACCGATTCATCGACATTCCTTTGAGAACATTTGATGGGGCTCTCAGCCCAGACGTATGCTTACTGGCAAGATGGAATCCAGGCTGCGATTTAAAAAGAAAATCAAATTTTACAAAGTCAGTGAACCATATGAAAAGTAATATTTGCTGTTGTTAGGTGCTGTCAAGTCAGTTCCAGCTCCTAGCAACCCTGTAGGGAAGAGTAGACCTGCCCCATGTGGTTTCCAAGGAGCCACTAATGGATTTCAACTGCCAACCTTTTGATTAGCAGCTGAGTTCTTAACCACTACACCACCAAGGCTTCCTGCGGTATGATAAGCCACTGCTGTCGAGTCGATTTCAACTCATAGCCACCCTACAGAACAGAGTACAACTGTTCCATGGAGTTTCCAAGGAGCGCCTCGTGGATTTGAACTGCCAATCTTTTGCTTAGCAGATAGCACCTAACATTTTTGAGTGCTGGCTAGTTGTCAGGCCCTGATGGTTAAGTGCTACGTCTGCTAACCAAAAGGCTGGCAGTTCAGATTGGCCAGGTGCTCCTTGGAAACTCTATGGAGCAGTTCTACTCTGATCTATAGGGTTGCTATGAGTCGGAATCGACTGGATGGCTGTCGGTTTGGTTTGGTTTTTGGGGAGCAAACCCAGGAGTTCTGGGTGGTGCAGATAGTGAGCAGGCTTGGCTGTTATATGAAAGATGGGAGGTTTGAGTCCACTCACAGGTGCCTAGAAGAAAGGTCTGGTTATCTTCTTTGGCAAAATCAACCACTGAAAACCCTATGTAGCAGTAATACTTTGACACACACGGTGTTACTGAGAGTCAGAGCTGACTCAACAGCAACTGGATAGTTTGGTCATGCAAAGCCTGAGTTCTCTTACCTGATCTCCTTTAATCTTCCCACTAATTCTGTGACTGGTTACTCTTCCTCTCCCTACTGTACAGATGAAGAAATGGAAGTTTATAAAAATAAGGCAACTTTCCCAAGTCAGGCCACTTAGCTTGAAAGATACAGAACCGGGATTCAATCCTAGGTCCTTCATGCCACCCAGAACTTGGATTCTTAACCATGAGTTATATGAAGGAGTCAGTTCCTGGGTCCTTAATGTAGTGAGATAGTTTGGGACCTCTGTGTTGTGAATCAGGCCCCCTAAGCCCAAAAGTATTTTATTTTCTCGCTGCCTGTTTTGGATTTTTTTTTACTCTAAACATTAGGAAAATGTAGGACAGACTTGCATGACAGAATTCAGAGTAGTTGGAGGTAGAACATAGGGGATGGTAACTAGCACTGGCTGAGGGCCTACTGTGTGCTCGGTCTTCTGGCAGTTTTGTCAGTTGGGTTCTTCATTGGCTCACAAGTCTAAGATCCAAGTAGCAGGCCCATCTCTGCTGTAGTCTCGTCTTGCTGTCATTTATACTTTTGTCTTCTCCTCCCGATGACTTAGGTCTCTGTTTTACAGGGGAGGAAGATGCCTCACCAGCAGGAGGTTGATGTGCACTACGTGAAAATTTGTGCACATCTGTCTTCTCTGCTGTTGTAGATCTGAGGACTCTGCACTGGGCTGACGCGGGGGCTGACCTTGTCTGCAGAGACCTTGTCGTGGCCTGTTACTCCTGTGTCATCCCTCTGCTCCCTGATCCAGTGCATGACCTGCTGCTCCTGCTCTGATGGGAAGTCTAAAAGTGGTGACGTTACTTTAATTTACTTTTATTTAAAGTTACTTTAAATGTAACTTTAATGTTACATTTTCTCCCATATTTTAACATCTCTGAAATTGAGATTGTCCTGAAAACCATGATGAGTTATAATTATCATTGGCAATGATTTTTTTTTTCCCTTGAAAATAATGGTGTGTCAATCCATCAATGATGTCTTAGATTTAAAAAAGTATAGTGGTTACAAGGTTCACTTTACTTTTACCCTTCACTGAGACCCTGGTGGTGTAGTGGTTTAAGTGCTATGGCTTCTAACCGAAAGATCAGCAGCTCGAATCCACCAGGTGCTTCTTGGAAACTCTACAGGGCTGTCCTATAGAGTTGCTGTGGGTTGGAATCAACTCAGTGGCAGTGAGTTGGGTTTTTGCTTTATCACATCAGGTCCTGGGCTTGTATGTCTCTACACTGACTTCTGAGATCTGCATTAAATATTGTCCTTGTGGTTGTCCGTGTGACTCACCTCCAATATTATTCCTTCAAGTAGGAGATATTCTGAAGGATGCTGTCATGAGTTTCCAGGATCTGATAGCCCCTCAACTGGTATTATGATATTAATTTATTGTTCCCTTCTCCCTATACCTTATGGAGAGTTTTATGGCATCTCACGGAGTAGAAAAGTTGTGGGTTATATTTTAAGATTGGTGGGTTCATCTAAATAATTCACCAAGTCTGACATTAATAGTCCAATTACCTCACTTAGAAATGAGTTTGAGTGAACTTGAATATGTTTTCTATAAAAGGAGCACCCATTTATTAACCTGGATGTGAGACTGAGCTGATTCTCTTCTTCACTGTTCTCTTGGATCCCTGATCCGAAGTGAACTGAGCATTAAGGTAATTGTTATGGTCAGGTTAGTGCAAAATTGTCTGGAGTCATTAAAAGTCATTTGTGTATTTAAGCCCCATTAATTGTGTGTATATCACATGATATCTGGGAAACATGGGGCTTCCTGACGACTTACAACTACACAATACTTCCACTCGTGTTCATATCTTAGGGGACTTGATTTCATCTTATTGGAGAGTAGAGAAAAATAAAACATTTAGAAGTATTCTAGTAAAAGAACATGTCAGAAGAAGAGAAATGATCTGGAAGGCTCGAAAGGAACATTTACCTCTGATGATAATCTGCTACAAGAACCAGAAGAAAAGTGTTGGAGGACTGTTTGACATTCTCAGTATAGATGAAAAAGAGTTGTTTCTAAGAAATAGTCTCAGACAGTCATAATTACAGTATAGACTAAGGTGAAAATGGAGACATATTAAAGTAAGGAAAATATGCAAGAAGGCAAAATGTTCTGTATCAAAATTAAAATCCACATTAATTCTGCAGAATTAACATCAGTGAAATAGGCAAATTACAATGACAAACCATCAGAATGCAAGCAAATGGTCAACAATAAAAGCAGTAATTAAAAAAATGATAAATTTAGAGAACAGACATTCAATATATGGATAACTGGTATTTCTGGGGAACCCTGAAGGAAATACTAGATAAGCAGAATGAAAGCAGTAACTGTAGAGCTAACAGAAGACTATCTTGAGTTAAAGAAAAGGTGTGAGTATGTTATTTAGAATAGGCTAATGTCTGTAATCATAATTCCAGAATCTCCAATTGGATGTCCTGCAGGTTGCCTTAGTGGCGCTCAAGCTTTTTCACTCTGGGGCTATGGAATTTCCACTGGGTCCTCTACATACATCAAGAAGACAAACAAAGAGAGAATGGAGGTGGAGTAAGACATCTCTAGCCTGAACTGCCTCAACTACAGCTGACACATAGCACTTTTACTTATAGTCCATTGGCTAGAACCAATCACATGGCCCTATCCAGATGGAAGGGGGCTTGGAAAAATGTGGGCTGGGTGGGTATCCAGGAAGAAAAGGGAGTAGGTTTGGTGAGCATGTGACATTCATTGTCTCAGACACACTGGAGTTGCAAATATTCATGTGTGCATGTGTGCACACGCACACACGCGCGCACACACAGAGTACAAAATAGCTCTTCCTTGGTGTCTCCATGACAAAACCAACCATACAGAATTACAGGGGAGAAGAGTGGACAGTCAGACATTGTGTCTCCTGACCATCTTGTTTCTGACACACCGCTCAAGCTTCTGGGATGTTTCCACATGGATGTTCCTTAGGTCAGCAGAGTTCCCCATGGGAACTCTTCCACCCTTTAACACATTCCCTCCAGTTTCTACCATCCGCTCTTCCTGGGCTTAGTAATTCTCTTCTTCCCTCAAAACAGAAAGTCCTGAATTTTCTCTTGAGTCATGAATCTTCACAGTCTGTAGAGGAGGGAAACATGTCAGATCCCTGCCAGTCCTAGATGCTAAGTGTTCTCAACATTTTCTCTGTAGTTGTGCAGTTAAAAACCGTAAGACAAAACAAAACAAAAAAAAATCACTTTGACTTTAAGGTTCAGAAAGAACACTTACTTCCACCTCTTTGAGCCTAGGATGTGACTTATTCTAGTACAGATACAGATCATTCTTGCCTGGCAGCAAACGTAGCCCTGCCTCACAATGCAGTGGGTTACACTTCACTTTCCTATTGAAGGGCACATGCTCTCTCACACTGGGCTAAAAAACAAAACCAACAGTTTTATGTCTGACTTTGACTAAGGCGAGACTCCTCAAAATATAGTTACATTGGTTTTAGGTACAGTCCTGCCTAAAGGTAAAAGGAAGACGTGACAACGTCTTCAAAGTCTCTGAGATAGGCTTCTGGGGCAGCTTTGGGTGTGGAGCAGTGGATCAGAGGATGAGTTCATGCAATTAGATAGCCTTGTTGATGAATCTTTACCTGCAGAGTATCCAAGTTCAGCTGACCTCTTCACTGAAGGGATTTTTCACTGAGGGCTGCGTCCAGCCATCCTGCTGCTTCAGTTCTGTGTCTACATCACCAAGACTTTTCAAATGTCTCTCCTTCCCTTGCATCGAAGGGATGAGCTTCACATCATTCTGTGATTGGTGGCAGAGCCCTATGTCAAGCGGCTGGGACCACCACCAAACTCCATGGTCACCCTCTCGAGGTACTCCTGGTGCAGTATCCACTCAGTACGGTAATGATCTCCCTATGAGCTCCTAGCATTGCAGACCTTTTGAGAATAAGGTGTGTGAATTACCACCCAGTGGTGAACCAGGTCCCAGCTCATGGCAGGGAAAGGATTGTGTTTGAGTCAAGAACAAACAGGTATGTGTCTGCACTGCCATGACCCAGCAGCTAGGGGAGTGGGTGATCCACGGCCAGCCGTCGCCCCTGAAGCCCACCAGCCCTCCTCCTGGGCCGGCGGCATCCTCTTGCCCTAACAGCATGGCTCACCTTGTCAGAGCAAATGCTGGAGGTGCCTATTTTCCCCTTGCTTCCAATCCCTAGCTTCTTCTGGGTGGGGAAATGGCTCAGTTCTGCACCCCTACATGAGAGAAACAGGAACTGGATCACTCTTGCCGGTGTTGTAAACTCCTAGCGACCTCTGCCATTTGCTGAGGTCCATTCCCCACCTTCCTAGTAAACCCCGTGCATCTCCTCACCTTTAATTTGGATGAGGAGGGTAAAGCAGGGTGAGGTAAACAGATGTGAGTTAAAACCCTGATTCTGTCTTTCACTAGCTCTGTGGCTCTGATCAAGTCACTAAATTCCCTGGAGCCTCAATTTCCTCACCTGAAAAACCAGGACAAGGGGCCCATCCTTGCAGGGCCAGAGAGAAGGGCCCAGCACAGCATCAGGCACCTATTTGGATTTCATCGCTTTTGTTGATGAAATAATTTATTCTTTCAAAGGTCTGATTCACGACTCTGGTCCTTCTAGATATAGACCTTGGTTTCTAGCCTCTTATTCCAGCAAGCATTGAACACATTCACTTCAATCACAGAATTAATTTTCAGTTACCTGTATACTGCATGCAAACCTTGGTGGTGCCCTGGTTAGGCACTACAGCTGCTAACCAAAAGGTCGGCAGTTCAAATCCACTAGGTGCTCCTTGGAAGCTCTATGAGGCAGTTCTACTTTGTCCTGTAGAGTCACTAGGCATTGGAAGTGATTTGACAACAAAGGGTTTGGGTACACTGTTTTGAATTTAGCAGTTGATTACATATCTATGTGTATGTATGTATCTATGTGTGTGACTCATCACCCTTCTGCCAGCTTGTCTTACTCTGGTGGCTGTGATGCTGGAAGCTTTGCCACCAGTATTTGAAATACCAGCAGGGTCACCTACTGCATACAGGCTTCAGGGGTGCTTCCAGGCTCAGAGACTAGGAAGAAAGGTCTGGCAATCTGCTTCTGAAAGTGAGCCCAATAAAAACCTGATGGATCACAGCAGAGCACTGCTGGACTCACTGGCTTTGGACCCATTACCAGGAGGGGTCAATTGCTGGAGAAGGACATTGTGTTCGATGAAGTAGAGGCCAGCAAAACATGGAGACCTTCTGGAAGATGGAATGGTACAGTAGCCACAGTGATGAACTCAGACATGCTGGTGATTGTGAGGTGATGCGTGACCATGTAACCTTTCGTCCTGCTGTACCTAAGGTCACCATGAGCTGGAGTTGACTCAACAGCAGCTAACAACAATGCATACAAGGTCCAACAATGAAGTCCACAAACTTGATTGTTCTAAGTGCTACATACCTCATTGCTGAATATCATTATGGTCACCATGGAAGTACTCCCATTGGGAAGCTAGCCACTGATGCCAGTGCTTATTCCACCTTTCAAAGCGATTTTGGAACTCTTTCTGGAACAGCCATTGCTCACGGTGGCACGGGGGCAAGTTTGTGAACTTAACTGTATAGTTGTCCATGAGGGAGCTTTTAGTCAGTAAACAAATAACTGTATTGGAACACCCACCCTTACTCACCTGATCTGGCCCCCAAAGATTTTTTTCTTTACTCAAAGATAAAGGAAACACTGAAAGGAAGACATTTTGGTGACTTAAGGCATCAAGGGCAACATGACAACAGCTCTGATGGCCATTCCAGAAGAAGAGTTCCAGAGCTGCCCTGAGTGGTGGACTAAGCTGGTGTTGGTGCATAGCTTCCCAAGGGGCGCGCTACGAAGGTGACCATAGTGATACTCAGTCATGAGGTCTGTAGCACTTGTTCCAGGATGAGTTCACGAACTTAACTGTCAGACCCTAGTGATCTTATTGGTATTCATCTTTTTACCTTAATGTGCCTGTGAGCCTCTAGCAGGCAGGGGCTGTCTCTCGTTTCTTTCAGGTACCTCCCCCTCCTGCTCAGTTCCAGTTCTTGCTCACTCCTGGCCGTCAATAGCTACTCAAGAAGTAACTGTGCTGGCCCGGTGGAAGGGACTAGAACTGACTCCAAGGGAGTGATAAAGAAAGCCAGGGCCGTTCATTCACAGCTCTGCAATTCCTGGAGGGTAGGAGAAATGACAAACATGGCCTACTGACCATTGGGTTTGGGGCCCCTTGCTGGGAGGCAGGCTTTGTTAGAAGAGTGGGTCAAGGATGTTCACAAGCAAGTACTTGTTGCATCTGCAGCACTGAAGGGGTTAAAGGGTATTTCCAGGAACAGAATTCCCACAGATGGGACAGAAGGAGCCTTCACCACCTCTCTTCTTCCTCCTTTATTCTTTCCAACTATATATGTGTATATGGCTTTTTATGTATATGTATGCATGCACACACACATTTATATATTACATATAATATATGAATATCTATTATGTATTTATACACACCTGTATGTATATACACATAAGTATACATACAGATGTATGCACACCCATACATATACACGTATACACACACACACGTTTATGGAAACCCTGGTGGCATACTGCTCAAGTGCTGCATCTGCTAACCAAGAGGTCAATGGTTCAAATCCGCCAGGTACTCCTTGGAAACTCTATGGGGCAGTTTTGTCCTGCCCTGTAGGGTCACTGTGAGTCAGAATCAACTCGATAGTGGTGGGCTTTGGTCTATAGATATATTGATCCTAGGTCATCCCAGTAGTTACTGCCCACCATGGAATTTTGGACAACTCAGAAGCCTATTAAGAAGATAATGATAAGCTTCCCCACAGGATCCCACCACCCAGAGGCGTGAGCTTTGTCTTTATCTGAGCAGACCAGGCAGGGTGTGGTCCACTCCTTGTTCAGCCGTCTCCATTTCTCCTGCAAAGTAGCAGAAGCAAGGTCGTACCAGCTTCCTCTCTCCCCTTGAGAAGTCTCACTCAGGAATCGGTGAGTCTGAGCTCCAAGTTCACGTGTAAGGCTTGGAGTGAATGCTGTCCTTGCTGGGCATTGGCTCCTGGGTCTAGGAACTTGGGGCTGTGAGAAGCTGGCATGGCCAAGGGGGAAGCTGTGCGCACGCTGTGTGGGGGGCAGGTGGGAAGAGACAGCTGTGGCGTCTTCAGGCTTAGGGTGCTGAGCATTACAGACTGTTCTGAGACACCCACTGAGGCAGCAGGAGACAGGCCCCGCCTCTCCTCGGGGTGCACAGAACTTCAACAGATTTTAGCAAAAAGTCAGACAACTTGGACATCTGTTGCTCCCCTTACAGGCTTTCTGTTCCTTTTAGAGGCACAAAGAAAGCTGCATAAAAATGTGACTTTATACCTCAGTGATTGCATCTGCCAGATCATCATGGGGCAGGGACAAAGATCATGACAGGAGGCAAGCTTCGTTCCTTACAGTAACTGCTGCCATCCCAGGAGGGTGGCTCCAGAGCAGGTCTTTGCTGAGTAGGGTGCGAGGGTGTGAAGATGCAAACTAGAGATGCTGAGAGAGAGTTCCAGGCTCCAGGAGCTGCTGACCCTCAGGACAGAGTAGAACTGTCCCACAGTTTCCGAGAAGTGCCTAATGGATTTAAACTGCTAATCTTCTGGTTAGCAGCCATGGCACTTAGGGGAGGAGGAAGGAAGTCAGGTACGGCGTGTAGCTGAAAATGAACTCTGGAGACAAGAGGGTTGCTGTGTCTTGTGTGTGATGAATATCACTTTGTCCTCTGTCTCTCCATAGTCAGTGTGGACTCGGATTTGTTAGCTTGACAGCTGCAATCTATTGCTGGAATATCTGCTTCAAAACAAGCAAGAAAGGAGCTGCTGGAGGGAGCCCTGCCATTTGCGTAATAGGACAAAAAAAAAGTGTTTGGTGTAAAAGGAGGTGATTGGTTACTAAGACACTGGCCGGATTACCTGCCCTGCAAACCTCTGTTAACGTATTAACATATTTCATCACCTTATTCTGAAACTGCTTTCTTACGGGTCTGTCCTCTGCGCTGAACTGTGAGTGCCCCTAGGGTCTTATGCCCGGGACTTGGGGCCTGGCACAGAGCTCCTTTGCGAAAATGGCCTAACTCATTCCAATTCCTGTTAGCTGAGTTCAGCTGATGTTGATTCAAAGTCCCTGAGAGGTGCAAACAATCAAGGTGCTTGGCTGATAACTGAAAGGTTGAGGGTTCGAATTCACCCAGGGGTAACTTAGAAGAAAGGCCCACAGACCTACTTCCAAAAAAAAAATCAGTCATTGAAAACCCTGTGGAGCACAGTTCTGCTCTGACATACATGGGGTCGCCATGACCCAGAATGGACTCCATAGCTATGGGTTTGGATTTGTAGGACATTTGGGTAGACAAGGGTCCCTGAGTGCATCAGTGACTTTGCCACCTTTACCATCTAGTAGGTGGCAGCTAGGAAAAATTCAGTGTCCTGGCTTCCTCACAGGACTGCCATTTGTCTTCCCACCTCACAAGATGGCCCGTCCCATGGCAAGCTCAACTGACTGCTGACAGCAGGCAGTAGCTGACCCTGGCCACTCAGGCATTGTCAAGAGCCCTGGGGCTGATGCCCCTGCCCCCAGTGCTTGGGACACTATGGCTCACATTGACCCTTGCACTTCTCAGCTCTGTCCAAGGGTGTGGGTGGCCGGACACTGGGGTGAGCAAAGTCTTCAGAGCTCTGGGTATACAAGGAACCAGCCGTGGGACACATGCTGGGGAACCAGGAGGCTGATGGGTGGTGATGCTTGTTGGCTTGATGCCAGAGACAGAGAAGACTCACTCAGGTGAAGATCTTTCAAGACCTACCGTGGGTGGGAGCCCTCTCCCAGGTGGCACAACCCCTCACTGTGACACTAGTGTCAGGCCTTTCTCTCTTCCCTGTTTCTCATTACCTCTTGCTTCTCTGGGCCTGGTCAGGACTGACAATTAGAGATTGGACAGTTTCATCACCACAAGGCAATGGTTTACAAATAACACATTTGCTTACAATAACTCTCTGAACTATTTCTACATAATCAGGAATCACACCGGAGCCCAGGAACTGCAACTCTGATAGTGGGATTTTAACACCAATGGCATTTGAGATGGGAATCATTTTATTTAGTACATGCTCATCTGGAGGCTAAGCATACAGCATGCGCTTCTCGGTACTTGGCTGTCTTTCCACATGAACGGCAAAGATCACTTGTGGGGCCGAAGGATTAATTCTCTCAATGGATAAGAGAAATAGTTCAGACTCTGAAATCTTAGCGGGTCGCTATCACAGGGTTTCCTGGGAACTCCACAATGGGCTGCTGGGGAAGGGACAGAAGCTAGTGCCTCAGGTGAGACAACTTACCTGGCTGCAGGATGGGCCCTTGGGGAAGGCGGTGGCCACCCATCCAAAGGATGGCCTCCACAGGTGTGTCAGCAAATGCAGCCGTGGGCCAGCCCTGGAAGAAGGGGCTCCCACGTAGGTGGCCACTGGAGACAAGCAGCATCAGGTGGTGGCTACGTCCCTGTTATAGTCAACAATGAAGTCAGTGGAAGGAAGGCCCTCAGCTGGCAACTGGGTGTTCAGAGAACATCGACAGTAGCTCTCAGAAGCAACTATCGAGACTCTACCCAGAGGCGGCAAGCATGAGAATTGGGCTCAGGCACTCTCAAGCCCTGAAAAGCTACAGCCTGGTCCTCTCATCCTCCTGAGGAGGTAGCTGTGCCTCCGTGGGTCTGCAGGTGTCTGGGGTTCCCTTTAAGCACACTGTACTTGGTAATAAAACTCTTGTCCCTTGTTGGTGGGTCAGGTCTTTCCAAATGGCTCTGCTCTAGGCAGCACTGGTCACAGCACCCAGACGGACTCGAGCTGGCCAATAGTCAGGGTAGGCAGGGCCTCGCCCCCAAGCCATATCTGCAGAGGAGGGAGGGTGCTGGGGGTGCTGCTAGCCTTGGGTGAGATAGTCCCAGCACCTCTGCATCTCAACACCAGGGTGCTCACATGAAAATGGAAAACTATCACTTGGCATTTAAATAAGTAAAACAGTAATTAACATTTTGCAGACCTTGGTCCCCAGGATTTTTGGTGAAGTCACTCACCCTTGTTTGTAAGACAGTAACAACTTTTCATTCCTCCTTCAGTAGTATTTTATGACCTGCTATATCCAGGTACTGGAAATCCAGGCTGCATAGTGTTTAAGTACTACAGCTGCTAACCAAAAGATTAGTAGTTCAAATTCGGCAGGCGCTCCTTGGAAACGCTATCAGACAATTCTCCTCTGCCTATACATTCGTTACCAGTCACAGTGGACTCGACGGCGATGGGTTTATCCAGGTATTGAAAACCCTAGTGGCATAGTGGTTAAGTGCTACTGCTGCTGGCGAGAGGTCAGCAGTTCAGGTCCTCCATGTGCTCCTTGGAAACTCTATGGGGCAGTTCTACTCTGTCCTGTAGGGTCACTATGAATCAGAATCTACTTGATGCCAACTGGTTGGTCCGTCGGTCCACCCAGGTGTTAGCTAGTTGCCGTTAAGTCGCTTCTGACTCGTGGTGAGCCCATGTGTACAGTGGAGCCTTTCTCCCTGTGGAACTCTAGGTGACACTGTCTTGAATCTACTGATCATGGCCTGCAGGACTCTAAAACCCACCTACTTCCCAGGGTGCTATTCTTCAGGCTTCTGCCTTTTGGACTCTGGCCCAAACTCCTCATTCCAGCATCTGAGTTTCATAGCTGTTAGTGCAGTGTTTTGAGGAGTCTCAGGGGGTCATACTCCTTCCATCAGCAGCTTGTGGCTCCCTCTGGGCTCACCCAGGAGCTTCCGTGCTCTTCCCTCTTCCATGCAGCAACACCCCTTCTCTGAAGGCTTGCTGGCTGGCTTCGGCCCTTCTCCAATTTCCCCCCTTTCCCAGGAACTCTGATTCAAGCTAGAAAGCTAATGAAGCCTTCCTTACTTTCTATAGGCATGATTTGCTTTTGACATAAAAATTCAATTCAAGATAATTGTTAAGAATTTCCCAGTAGTCCTTAAATAAAGCAGTGCGGCAAAAGTATACATTGCTGCAAAAACATCATTGGGAGTTACAGGGGTGCGAACGAGACCCTGATGTTTGTTGTTTTTGTGTTTTCCAGCTCCCCCCAGATGTCTGAAGTCGTGTAGTTGTGGTCGACGTCCCTGAGAGTGGAGCAGGGTGTGCGGGCCAAGCACTTGAGAAAAGCGAGCCTTGGACCAGGCTGGACCGGCGTCCTGGTAATTCGCTGGCAGCTGGGTAGCGATAGAGGATGCTTCCTTTTGGGTTGGGTATATCTCAGTAGTCCGAGCTTCCTGACACTCAGGCCGTGGCCATGAACTCCTCTGCTCACTCAGGAGCTACCGGAACCCGAGAGATCTAGGAGGTTGCTAGTCCAGCTTCCAGCAGTGGCAGAAGTCCCCTACAGCATCCCTGCAGCCATTCTGGCCTGGAGAAGCTAGCGCTGACTGACCACCTAACCAGGCAGCCTGTTCCACCTCTATTCCTGAGCATACCTGCTGTTAGAACAACAACTCTCCCTCACACACTCACGTAAAATCTGCTTTTCTACAATTCCCACTGGGTTCCTAGTTCTGCCCACTGAGGCTACAGGGAATCAGCCGAACCGCTTTTCCGCATGGCCACCCAACAGATATTTGGGGACAGTACGATGGAGTGGAGGTATGCAGGATCTACAGGGAGAGTCCCGTCTGAAATCCTGTCCCCATTGTTACCTGTGCAATCTCGGGCAAGTTACCTAGTTTCTCTGTGACTCAGTTTATGTATAAAACTGGGACAACAGTGTCTCTAGCATCCAGTGTCCCTGGGGATGAAAATGAATTATGAATACAAGTTGCCTAGAATCACACCTGATCCTACAAACGCTGGATGCCTCGGTGTCCCCTGACCCTCTTTTGTGTGGTCTTCGGGTTGACACAATCCCACCGTTGTCTGATCAGAAAACAGTAGGCATTCTTATCAAGTCTCTTCCTGGATGTTCATTTTGTTAATGTCATCAAGATTGAATTTATTTTTTTGGACTAAAACATATAATTATAGTTAGTTAATGTGCACCTGTTTACAGTTGAATCTCAAGGCCCTCATTGCTTGAGTTCTTGACCTAAGATGATTCTAGCCCCTAAGTGACACATGACAATAGCAACTGCTTAATAGCACTTATTATGCAACAGGCCCTGTTGTAAGCCCTTCAAGTACATTAACCCACCCAGTTCTCCCAATAACCTTAACCAAAAAAACCAAACTGCTTTCGAATTGAAGCTGGCTCGTAGAAACCCTGTAGGACAGAGTAGAACTGCCCTATAGAGTTTCCAAGGAGTGCCTGGTGGATTTGAACTGCTAACCACTATACCACCAGAATTTCCACAGGGACCTTAGGAGGTAGTGAAATTGTTATAACCTCCATATTATATATGGGGAAATCAAGGCACAGAAAGGTTAAATAACTTGTTCAAGATCACACAGCTGGTAAGTGGCATCACTGAGATTTGAACTAGGTGCTCTTGCTCCAGAGTCTGTGCTTTTAACCACTAAGCTATGTGCAGACAACTTCTGACCACCTACATAATATTTTTGGAAAGGAAGGAAAAGGCACAATGGGATGTCTCTGGCTCCCAAGGCTGAACAGTCTGCCCAGGACCCTCCTGTCATGGTGGTGGAATCCGGGGTTCTCTCTCCAACCACACCCCTGATGGAGCACTTCCAGAGCAGGCCTCTGGGGGCTGGGCTGTAAGGTGTGAAGGCAGACCATGGCAGGGTGGTGGGGACTCTTGTCCATCAGGCCAAGAACTTTTAGATTCCTGGTACTTTGGGGACTAACCTTCACACACCTCCTCTTTCAAAGTGGGTTCTTCTTTAAGGGGAAGGAGAAAGGACCAGACTTATGCTGATTGGAAGGAGAGGATTTAGGCTGGCAAGGCACAGTCCCAGGCTCTGCAGGCCAACAAGCTGCCATTTCTGGAGAAGCTGAAAGTTGAGGTGCTTCTGGAGCTGCTGGGAGCAGAGTCCTTGGGCACTCGGGCCTCAGCTCAGCCCAGTGCTCCTGTCTAACCATTGGTGGGCAAGTGGGGAGAGTTGTTTGTGGCCGTTTAAAAAGTGATATCGAAGGTTCAAGGTTTTCAAAGTGCAAGGAGGAATTCATTTGCCTTGATGAGTCACTCCACAGACAGGAGGTGGATGCAGTGGGGCCATGCCACCCTCACAGAGAATTCTGGTCTGCATTGCTGCCTGCCCCAGAGTGTCGGGGATGTGGCTGTGTGTCTGAGAGTCTCTGACACTCCTGCTGTGTTTGACCTTGCATTCCTGCCTTACCACCCACGTTCCTGGGCAGCTGGGCCAGGGCAGCGCAACGGAGGGGAGGCGAAGTGTTATGAACTCGCTGCATGCACATGAGATTGACTTGAACCCACGGGGTAACTGCCAGTTGCTTGCATGTGTTATTTCCAGATGTTTCTCTTTTGGCATCTGGCTTGAAGGAGAGCCCCTGGGTAGAAGCAGGAAAAAAGGTCTTTTGCTTCAGGAAACTTGGATCGTCTGTCCTGCCTTTTCTAGATGAGTCTATCCCTTTCCGGTTCAGACACATCATATCACGTCAGAACTGCAAGGGACCCCAGAGGTCATTCTGTTCACCCCTATTTTAGAGACAATCAGAGTGAGACTCAGAAAGGAGGAATGACTTGCCCGAGCCCACACAGCTGCAGAATTAGAGCTGGGGGAGATGGCAGCCACAGACAGGCATCCAGAGCTAATTCCTCCAGGAACATCTCTTTTTGACTTAATTACTTTTTTCTGCACTTAGATGAAAAGAAAGGGTCTCGCTTTAAATGGTACTAAGTACTACGTCAAACATTCTAGCAACCTGCCATTTCTATATAAAAAGATTTCTTTGGAGAATCTCTTTTTGGCTGCTGCTCCCAGCAGACTCTGTTTGCCTACATCCTCCTGTCCCCTGCCACCAAACGTTTCCTCATGACTGGTGGTAAAGCTGATTGCTGGTTGGGGAGAGACCTGGCGGGGGTCTTCACAGGGAAATGACCAAATGAGTGAAAGAATTAAAACAAACATCATGGTCTGGCAGTCTTGGAGTCGTGGGGTCTGTGTGGTGTGCAGAGCCGTTGGGGTCTCCATCCCAGGGCTGGGTGGGCTGTGCCAGGTGGTGGTAAGAGGGGAGAAGGGGTCCTGGACAACCATGGGAAGTAGCCCTAGGGTAAGAAACATTTCTGTACTGTCTTTGGCAGGCTTTGGGGACCAAAAATGGCCAACACTTGAACAGACACCTTCCGTTATATGTAACAACCTTTATCATCTAAGCCAGGGGTAATTCAACCCTGGCTGCTCGAGGAATCACCTAGGGAAGGTTTTTTTTGAAAAAAATTCTGATGTCCAGGTCACACCACAAACTAAATTACATCACGATCTCTGGCATTAACGTGTTTTTCAAAGCTCCCTAGGTGATTCCACTGTGCACTCAGGGTTGAGACGCACTGCTTTAGGCCAGTTCTTAGGGTTCTTCTCTATGTGCCTTTCCTGGAACTTTGATACAGATGATGCAAAAATTTCCTGAAGACACAAGCTGCACTTGCAGCCTCCAGCGCCCGGCTCTGTGGCTCTGGTCGGGCTAGTCTCCTGTGTCAGCACTGCTAGGCCCTTAAAGCTAAGCTATACTCCTTTAGTATCCAAGATGCCCTTATAGGTTGTCCCCAAAGGTGGGGGGTTGAGGGGTGGCCACCAGAAAAACAAAAATCCTCTTGGTATTCTGATGGGGAAGATTCCCACTTCTCTATGGGCTTATTGATTGCACCAGTCCTCTACCCAGAGGTGCTGTAAGGGTAGAGCCCTGACAACCCACGGAAGAAGAGGTCATTGGAGTTCAAGGACAAGAATATGTTTTCTTAGCCATGGGCAAGATCTCCTTTGCAATGAGCTACTGGCCAGAGTGATGGCTAAAGGCTGGGGCTAATGGAACTGTTGGAGCTGGGACCCTGGATACATCCAGGCCCCTGGTAACTGGCATCCAGGAATGTAGGACAGATAAAATCTGGGAGGCTAAGGGGGTCACAGAAAGAACATGTGAGCACCCCACCTCCTCATGGAATGACAGCCCAGGCAGGTAACGCGAGGTTCTGACAGATTAGGGAGGAGAACCCAGTTGTCCTAACCCCGGCTTCAGACTCTTTTGTTTGTATCTCCCAGTTTATTAAGGAGTCCCTGAGTAGCACAAACAGCTAAATGCTTGGCTGCTAACCAAAATGTTGGCAGTTCCAGTCTATTCAGAGATGCCTTGGAAGAAAAGTCTGGTGACCTACTTCTGAAAAATCAGCCACTGAAAACTATGGAGCACAGTTTTAATCTGACCTACACAGGGTCACAGGGTTATGGGGTCGACATCAGTTGGAACTGACTCAACAGCACCTGGTGGTTGCTTTTTTTTTTTTTTGGCTGATAAGGGGATAAGCCAGCAGGGGAAGGCAAACTCTCCCAAATCTTACTAAATAAATATACAGGACTATTAACAGAACAAAAACTGTTTGAAGTATTTATACATTATAAGGCTACCCTGGGTGCTGAAGAGGCATAGTTCAGAATTAAGGGCCTAGCAGTCCTGACACAAGGGAAATGGGCTTAATCAGAGCCATGCAGCTGGCACTGGAGGCTGGGACTGCCAGCTTCTTCAGAAAGGCCACCACTGCCGCAGTGGAGGATGTCCGTCCCCTCATCAGTCATTTAAACAAGGATACTTGAGCAGGGAAACCACGTGGCTTTCTCCCAGTTTAATTCTCCAAACCTGTCCTAGCCTTCACTCCAGGGGTCAGTGAGACATATGAACCTCTGGGCAGTCTGGCAACTTGGCATTCTACATACAGTATTTATTCTGTTAATATTTCTGGATATTAACTTAGTGAGATTTGGGAGAAACTCAGCGCCCTGGTGGCGCAGTGATTAACAGCTCAGCTGCTAACCAAAAGGTCAGCAGTTTGAATCCACCAGCTGCTCACTGGACACCCTATGGGACAGTTCTACTATGTCCTGTAGGTCACTGTGAGTCGGAATCATCTCGACAACAGTGGGTTTGGTTGGGGAGAAACTAATTTTCCATTAGCAAAAATTGTATGCCTTTTTTAAACCTGGAAGAAGGATCTGATTCTGCATTAAGAAATGTTTTACTGAAATAAATTCAGCAAAGCAAATTCAAGAATTTAAAGGAAAATTTTTAGGAAAGTATTTCCCACACATTGATACTTCTTGTTCTCTTTTATGAATTTCTCACCACTTTGTTTTTAAGGGAGGGTTATTAAAGGGTTTACATTTTAGATGAAGTCCTGATTCCAAGCAAATAGCTTTAAGCTATGGAAACCTTGGTAACATAGTGGTTAACTGCTTCGGCTGCTAACCAAATGTGTGAAGTTCGAATCTGCCAGGTGCTCCCTGGAAATTCTGTGGGGCAGTTCTACTCTGTCTATAGGGTCGCTATGAGTTGAAATCTAACCGACAGCAGTGGGGGTCTGGGTATGCAGGTATGCATCACAAATGCTCAGTTAGGCATGCAAGTCCACAATCCACACAGTGTTGTGTGACCAGCTGTTGTGTGACCAGCTTAAACCTGGCCAGCTATTTAGTGAAGGGGTGGTGGACGCTTGAGCCCTATACCAAAATCTTTACTTAGTACAATAATGCTTTAAGTGGTGGGGCGGTTGTTAAGCACCTAGCTGATAACCAAAAGGTTGGTGGTTGGAACTCAACCACCTAGCAGCACCGCAGAAGAAAGGTCTGCCAATCTGCTTCCATGAAGACTACGGCTAAGAAAACCATCAGGGCGGCTGCCGAGGTCTTTTCCCTGAAGCAGCGGCTCTGGGAATACAGCTGCGTCTCATGGTAAATGCTGGAAACCCTAGTGGTGTCGTGGTTAGGTAACGCTAACTAGAAGGCCAGCAGTTCACATCCACCAGGTGCTCCCTGGAAACTATGGGGCACTTCTACTCTGTCTTGTAGGGTTGCTAGGCAGTGGTTTGGTTTTGCTTGGCATGGTGATGCCATCTGAATACAAACCCCGTGCTTTAAAGAAATGCTGATCCCAAGTGGAAGAATTAACCTGCACACTTACCTTGTTTTCTCCGCAGGGTTCGGGAGTGGATTGTAAACTCACCAGGGAAAATGAGTGACGAGACTGTCCCCGAGGCTGCCTCCTCGCCGCCCCCTCAGGGGCAGCCGTACTTCGACCGCTTCTCAGAGGACCCCGAGTACATGAGCCTGCGCAACCGCGCGCCAGACCTGCGACAGGATTTCAACCTGATGGAGCAGAAGAAGCGCGTCACCATGATCTTGCAGAGCCCTGTGAGTGGGTCTGACCGAGCGAGCGGGGAGAGGGCGGAGGCGGGTGGGACCGAGCTGAGGGTGCAGAGATGATGGGGAGAGGCGAAGGGGAGGCGGGCGACAGCGCTGGTTCCCCAGGGTTAACATGGAAAGAGAAGTCACTCCTCTTCCGTTTGCTCAGGGTTGGCAGCGGTTTAAACCAGTTGAGCAAGACAGTCTTGCAAAGTGGCAGTTTGATTCTTCCCTTGCTGGGAAGGTCTATATGTAGGCAGTCTGGCTTCAGCGTCTGAGGAGGGGGTACTCAGCGCCAGAAGCACCCACCTCCGTTTCTTGTGCCTCAGTTTGTGTCCCTCCCTCCTCACCAAAGGCTGTAACAGTGAAGTAACAGGCAAGTTCATGTCATCTAGAGGCCAGTGGGTCACCAAGTGGAAGGCTTGGGGCTGCCTTTATGGAATGCCATGAAGTGGGAACGGCTTGTTGGGTCAAATAAAGCTCTGGCGTGTAGGAGGCAGGAAACCCTGGTGAGGTAGTGGCTAAGCCTCACAGCTCCTAACCAAAGGGTTGGCGGTTCAGATCACCATGCGCTACTCGGAAACTCTAGGGGATGCTATGAGTCTGCTCAGCAGGGTCGCCAGGAGTCTGTCCAACAGGGTTGACATGAGTCTATCCCATAGGGCCTTTATGAGTCTGTCCTATATAGGGTCATATATAGAGTCGGAATGGACTGGATGGCAGTGAGTTTTTTTTGTCTTTTTTTTTTTTTTTTTTTTTTTTTGCGTGGGGCAGGGTTGAGGAGGGCCTGAAAGTCTGAGAAGGTAGGAAGTGTGGAGAGTTCAACAGGGCACAGGGGGTTATGGGCCGGGGCTGGGGTCCCCCTCTGTCCCTCCAGATTGAGGTGATGGGTGCTTGGTGAAGGCACAGATCTCATTCTTGGAAAGGAGTGGGTGTGGGCCTCATGCGTCACTCAAGTAGGGCTGTGACACAGGCCTTCAGGTGGGAGGAGAGAGAGCCATGTGGAGGGAGGCTAAGAGTCATCCGAGGGCTTGGGGTCCCCAGGAAACAGTGTGTCATCCTAGGGATGGGAAGCTCCAAGAACAAGCAGCATAGCCAGCTGCTTGCCAGATGGGCGCAGGAGGGGGTCTAGCTCTGCCTTGGAGCCCCTGGGCTCTGGGGAGGCGGGGCATGCAGCTGGGGTGTGTGTGACCCCAGCTAAGACCACACAGTGAGTGCTCAGGCCTCGTGTAGGAATACTGAGGGGGGCGGGTCTGAGGTCAGGAGGACAAAGTGCTCAGGACCCTGGAGGAATAGTTGTTGTTGTGATTAGTTGTTCTGAAGGACATCTACTCCCGGTGACCTTGTGTGTGCAGTGGAAGTACTAAAACATAAGGTGAAGAGTCATCGTGGAAAACTCCCACCGTGTGACTGGGAGGGATGACAGGTGTGACAGAAAGGGCGATACAGCAGCAGCTCAGGTGTCAAGGCTGAGGGGATGGGATTCTACTCGGCAGGAGTTGGGAATGGGTGGAGTCCTGCTGCTGCTTGTCCTTTCAAAGCTTCTCCAACACTTAGCAGGCTATTTCTTCCTCAACGTGAGCTACTGCCACCTGGTGGACAATGACACCAGATTTGTGACCTGGTGTCTGAAATCTCAGGGACCTCAGAAATGATGAACTTCTATCCTTTTGTTAAGCCACTGGGGAAACTGAGGCCCAGAAGAACATGGCTAGTGTAGGGGACAGCAGCACACTTTTTTAAAGACAGTTCTGCTTTGAACCTGTCACAGTTTCTGAAGTGAATGACGACGTTTCTGGTGTGGGGACTGTTGGGCATCACTGAGACGCAGCGCCAGGGACCCTGGCTACTGCGCATGCAGCAAGGAGACATAGGATCCAGTTCTGGCATCCCCTTGTTTGAGGAACCTCCCGATGTCCCAGTGGACTTGGCATAGGGTGGGGTACCTGGAAGACCCCGAGGTGGCCCCGTGAGAGGCTCTCGTGGGACCGGCCCCGCGGGGCTCTGTTTCAGTCTTTCAGGGAGGAGCTGGAAGGCCTCATCCAGGAGCAGATGAAGAAGGGGAACAACTCCTCCAACATCTGGGCCCTGCGGCAGATCGCGGACTTCATGGCCAGCACCTCCCACGCAGTCTTCCCAACGTCTTCCATGAGTATGTGGGTGGCTGGGATGCTGCCAGGAGCAGAGGTGCAGGGGTGGGCTGAGCAGGAGAGGAAGGAGCAAGCAGCAGCTTGGTTGCCAGGCTACGGAGCCTCCCAGCTGCCTTAGCAGGCTTGGGGGCGCTAAGCAGGAGCTGGGAAGGCACCCGGCTCTGCGGCAAATTAAAGATTCCCAGGAGATGGACGGTGACATCCAGGAACGGGAAGAGTGGGGAGGGGTGGAGCTGCTGACCTTTGGGAGAACCCGTTTCTGGTTCTGCTAGGGAGGAGGACACCGCCCTGTACGAGCTTTGCAACTTGAGGTCCCTCTGTCCCTGCTCTGCTGGACAGCAGGGTTGAGAAGGGGATCCTGCTCCATGTTACTGTGGGGAAAGAACCTAGGGAAAATCCTCAAGTCCTGGTAATATCTATCCCGGACTCAGGCTGCTCTGTCCTCAGCTCTCTGGATTTGGGGTGTCAGGAGTGGGAGAATAACTCTGAAGCCTGGCTCCGTGCCCTGCTGGACAGGCCCGCTGATGGACCTAGGGGAACCGGGGCTATGCGTGAGCCCACCTTCCTGGGCTAAGAAGCTCCCTTTAAAAAATAGATAACTATCAAAAAATACTTTCCCTTATCCAGATTAATACAAGATTATGGTAGAAAATTAGGAGAATGATTGAGAATGGGAAATAAAATTCACTGTACAATGTTCTTAAAACAAAAAGGAAAGAAAAACAAGCAAACAAAAATAACTACTCAGTTGCTGTCCAGTCGGTTCCAACACACAGTGACCCCATTGGTGTCACAGTAGCACCGTGACCTGCAGGATTTTCAGTGGCTGGTTGTTCAAGCAGATAGCCAGGACTTTCTTCCCAGGTACCTCTGGGTAGACTTGAACCAACAACCTTTCTGTTAGCTATAAATGGGTTACCATTTGTACCACCCAGAAATAACTACTGTCAGTATTTTGGTGTATATTTTTCTAGCCTTTCTCTCAACATATACAGGTTATACGAACAAAAATAGAATCACAATAGACATATAATTTTAATAAGTGTCTTAGGCATCTAGTGCTGCTATAACAGAAATACCACAAGATACCACAAGTGGATGGCTTTAACAAAGATAAGTTTGTTTTGTCGCAGTCCTGTAGGCTACAAGTCCATATTCAGGGCATCAGCTCCAGGAGAAGGCTTTCTCTATTGGCTCTGGAGGAAGGTTGTTGTTGTCTGCTTTTCTCTAGACTGGGAGCTTCTGAGGCTCAGTGACCCCAGTTCCTTTCCAAAGGACCTACTTTGCTCTTGATGCTGCTTTCTTGATGGTATCAGGTCCCCAAATCTACTCTTGCTTCCCTTTCCTTTATATACTGAGAGATGGCCTCAAGGCACAATACAGGCACAATACAGTCCCACACAGTCAGTGGGTCCTGCCTCACTGACACAGCACTGCCCATCTTCCCTCATTAGCATCAGAGAGCCAGTATATACAGCATACTAGGAGCACAGTGCCATCCTGAGAATCATAGCACAGCCAAATTCCTACAAGCAGATTTTTGGGGGGCATAATTTAACTCATGACAAGTGGTTTATAGTAATTATATCATTTAGAACTCTGCTATGGATGAGATGACGTCCCCTTCTCACTCTTAATTTTGTGTGTTTCTATCTTGTCTTTGTTGGTTTTTGTAGATGTTTGCTTCTCCACGCAATTTCTCACATAGACCCGTTCTGCTATTCGTTTATTGTTTCTACTAAGTTTTCTGTTTCCCAATTCATTGATTTTTTTTTTTTGCCTTTATATGCATACTTTTGTTTGGCTTCTTTTTCTCTTTCTATTTTTTCCTAGAAGTAGACAAAATGGGTTTGATTGACTTTCATACTTATTTTAATGATAAGGGCATTTAAGACTGAAGTTTTTCTCTCAAGATAGTTTTGACTTCATCCTGTGAAGTTTGACAAATAGTGTTTCCATTATTGTTAATTTCTAGACAGTTTGCAGCTACTATTTTGGTTTTATTTTTACTTTAAGAGCTATCCAGCAGTATGTGTTTATCATTTTCATGATTTTGTATTTTGTGAAAAAGATGGTGTTAATAAAGTCTAGTTTTATCATTAGATAAATGTGATTAGAAATGTAGCCTATTTAATTTCTGTGCTGGGGATTTATCAAGATTGTGGCCTAAGACTATAATTTTTAAGTGGTACCCAAACAGAGATTCTGTTTCTAGGGTATATTTAATTTATATCTTCATTTATAGTTTTTGATTTTGAAAAAAAAAAAAAACGAGGGAATGTGTTGTCTCCAACTACATTGGATTCCTGTTAATTACTCTTTTTGTTTTTGATAGTTTTTGCTTTACGTATCTTGGTAAAATGATATTCAGTGCATCAGCATTCTTTATGGCTTTATCTTCACGATCGATTCTATCTTTAATCTATATAAAATAACCTATCAAATTTCTGTTTGCCCAGTAGAATATTGTTTTACAGAGTTTACTTTGATAATGTTATTATAGCCTCTGTTTATTATTTTGTTTATGGTTGCCTGTCATACCTTTGATCATCCTTCTTTAACTGTTTTTTTGTATCACTTTATTTGAGGTTTGTCCCTTGTCAGTTCCCCATAGTTTGGTCTTAATAACATCTGTACCTATAGCAGAGAAATCTGAGGCAACCTAGTTTTCTCCCATTGCAGTTGACCAGATCTATTTTTTTTTTTTTAATCCTTTTAGATTTTCTTCCTCATCTTTGTATTTAAGAAATGTTGGCAGGAAACATGTAATTGTGGGTTTCTTTTAGTGGGCTTTTCCACTGTGGAATGCAGTAAGTCCTTACAATTTGTATATCCAGGTGTTTTTTCAGTTCAGAAAATTTTTCCTCTGTTATGTCAATCTGGATTATTTGTATGCAGGCTCTTTGGTTTTCATCTCTTATACCATCCTGTTCTCTCTCATTATTTTTGTGTCTCTGCACTTATACAAGGTCTGACAATTAAGTCCACGACTTTAATTGTTCTAAATGCTACATACTTCATAGCTGAATATCAGTCTGGTCATCTTCGAAGTACTCCCCTTGGGAAGCTATGCACCCACATCTTTGCCTAGCACACCCTTCAAAGCAATTTTGAAGCTGTTTCTGGAATGGCCATTGCACATGGTGGCAGGGTGGCAAGTTCACAAACTTAATTGTATAGTCGTCAGTGTGAGGGAGTTTTAGCTGGTGAAAAAAATAATTGTATGGGAACACCCTCCTTACTCACCTGATCTGGCCCCCAACAACTTTTTTCTTTACCCAAAGATAAAGGAGATGTTGAAAGGAACACATTTTGATGACATTCAGGACATCAAGGGGAGTAAGACAATGACAGGTCTGATGGCCATTCTGGAAAAACAGTTCCCAAATTGCTTTCAAGGGTTGACCAGGCACTAGTGTCGGCGCACAGCTTTCTGAGGAGGATGCTTCAAAAGTGACCGTAGTGCTAGTCAGCAATGAGAGTATGTAGCACTTTTTCTAGGATGAGTTCATGAACTTAATCGTCAGTCCTCCTATTCTTCCTTTTGAGAGCAATAGGCTGACCACTATTCCTGCTGCCTTGCTGATCAGCACCTGCCAGGAAACAGTAGATTCCCATAAAATCTGACTGACACAGACCCAGAGTTTCTGAGTCCAGGAATATGGAAAGAGGAGGCAGCAGGTTTCATGAGTTCAAGCCCAGAAAGGTTAATCTCTGTCATTTATAATTTAAGTTTTCGTTTTGTTTTGTTTTACGTTAGTCTAAGCCTCTGGTTGAGGGAGTTGATGAATTTTGCTCTTTTTCTGTGCTTTCTTAGGTACTTTGAGTACATCACTGGATTGTCTTGAGTCATAAGCAGAGAGAGTATGGCTGTCAGTCCTCCTGATCATAATAAGTGTTCTTCATGATAGGACTCCAACAGAGCAGAGAGGGACACCTCCTGTGCAGTCCTCCCTTTTCCGTGCCCGGCCCTGTGGTGGGGCCATTCTCCCAGCTCTAACTCCACAGGGTGGGGGAAGGGGACTCTATCTGGCACAGGACATGGTAGATGTGATCAGTGAGTGTTTTTAACCAATGCTGGCTTCCTTGCCCTCACTGAGACTCCACAGTTATTTTCAAGAGAAAGGTTCAAGGAAGTCTGGACTGGAAGACTCTGTCAACTCAGCCTTATTTGCCTGAGGGACTTAATACTTTTGGTATGCCTCCCCTTTCTGCTATCAGAGATGAAGTGCAGATGTCAGCCTGTGTTCTGTGGACCCACAGAAGTGATGAGGGAATCCCAGACTGATCAACTTGAATTAGAAATCCTTGGCTTTGGAATGGAAACCCTGGTGGCCTGGTGGTTAACTGCTATGGCTGCTAACCAAAAGGCTGGGGGTTTGAATCCACCAGGTACTCCTTGGAAACTCTATGGGGCTGTTCTGCTCTGTCTTTTAGTGTCACTATGAATCAGAACTGACTCGATGGCAGTGGGGTTTTTGGATTTGGGATCTTGTTGTTCTTTTGGTCACTTGGTTTTGCAGTGGGCCTCTCGGACCTTTGGACTACTGCAAAACAAACAAACACCAAACCCATTGCCATTGAGTCAATTCTGATCTACAGGGTTGTTGTATAGGACAGAGTAAAACTGCCCCACAGGGTTTCCAAGGAATGCCCGGTGGATTTGAACTGCTGATCTTTTTCTTAGCAGCCATGGCACTTAATGACTATGCCACCAGTGTTACCTGGACTGCTGAAGTCCCTGTCAACTACATGTACTGGATACATGGCCTGGGGGAGTATCTTATTGGTCAGCGCAGACCCTTTGGCTGCGTGCTCCTGCTGTGGGGTCTTTTGAGGCATGTACTGCTTGCTTAATGGTAGCCCAGCAGCACTACCTGCTCTCATGTTTGTGGACCAGCTCATCATTTCAGCTAATGTCAAACCTGATATAGGACGTATATCACATTGTGTAGCAACAAGGTTTATTGAGATGGTGAAAGCTTCTGAAGAGCATTTTCATCCCATTAAAGTTTTCAGAGGGAAGCTGGGGAGGCAGCATCAGGCAGCTCTTGGCCAGAAATTATTTTAAACCAGAGTCCTTTCCTATTGATTGTTTCATTAGTTCCTAGATACTGAGTAATCAGAGTCCTAGGGCTCAGATGCCCTGTTCTGCCCTCCTGAGCTGAGTAGGCAGTGGGCATCATGATTAATGGAATAGACTGAACATAACTCTTAGACCCTCTGGGTGCCATGAAGACAAGACTATCAATGCCCCTAAGCCCGTTTCCAAATTTCATCTATGCCACCATAAAATTCCTGGAGAGAACCATGAACTCTTTGATGGACTGCATATTCACAGAGAAAACAGACATATCCTGTCGGAGGCCTCAATCCCTTCTGCTAACTGTTGACACACTGACTTCTGGGAGTTGTAACTTATCAGAAAAGCTGAGGATTTGCTTCCTGACTGATCTGGCTATTTACCCTCTTTCGAAATCAGAATAAAAGCTGTTTTACATGGTGTAATTAAAATGATATGAAAACAGCAGGTATAATAATTAATAGGAGCCCTGATTGCACAGTGGTTAAGAACTAGGCCACTGACCTAAAGGTCAGCAGTTCAGATCCATCAGCCACTCCTTGGAAACCCTCTGGGGCAGTTCTACTGTGTCCCATAGGGTTCCTGTGAGTCAGAATCGACTTGATGGCCATGGGTTTGGGTAATGATTAGCAACACCTTCATTAAAACTAACTTATGAAATATACCCATTTTTCTCCTCAGAAATTTTTTCAGTTTTTACGTTTAAGATTTACGGTAAGTTTAGCAGTCTGAGAACTCTTCATTCTGTGACCATGAATTTTGCCCTGAATTTTGACCAAAAGCAGTATCATTCCTGTCCTAACAAGCAGAGGACTTTATAATAAATATTCAGTCTATGGATTTTCTTCTTCTGTATAAGGTCTCAGCCTCAAGAGCCAACAAATATTTAATTCCTTCCCTAGAGAAGTCTCTGGTATAGTGGTAGGACCAGGGAGAAGTTGGAGAGGACTGAGCTGCACTGACTTTGCCCTTGCCCTTGCCACTTGCAGACTTTTCCACGATGACGCCCATCAATGACCTCCACACAGCTGATCCCCTGAACCTGGCCAAGGGGGAGCGCCTCATGAGGTGCAAGATCAGCAGTGTCTACCGACTGCTTGACATCTATGGCTGGGCCCAGCTGAGTGACACCTACGTCACGGTGAGGAGAGCATCCTGAGTGGGGTAGGGTACCTACATAATCCCAAGGGAGAGCTGCTGAGCCTTGGCATGGTCATAACACTGCTGGTGGCTCTGGGCTAAAATACTCGGAGCCCTTCCAAAGTTACTTGTCTCTGTAGCCTCCTCGAATCATTTAACCAGAGGATACTTCTCGGAATGAGGAACTAAGACTCCCAGGGCCTGTTTCCAGGGCTCCCCTTGACCATGTCCAGATTCTTCTTCCAGCTCCGTTTCTCTAGCTCCAAATTAAGGGGAGAGCTCTCTTCATCTCCCATGGATAGGGAGGGAGATTCAGGGTTCTTTGGAGGAAGACTTGGGTGCAGTGGAATCAGGGAAAGAAAGGATTCAAGCAGTGTATTCTTGGAAATGACCCTTTTCCCTCCTTGTCCCTGAGAGCCTGTGTCTTTCCTCCAGTTGCGGGTCAGCAAGGAGCAGGACCACTTCCTGATCAGCCCTAGGGGAGTTTCTTGCAGTGAAGTCACAGCTTCCAGCTTGGTGAGTATAGCCAGTGTCTCAACTGCCCCCTCCTTATTGAAATGACAGAGCCTCCTCTCTCCTGCTGTGACAGGCCATCCCCACATCAGCTACTCCCTATGGAGCTCACAAGCTGACTGCACAGAGAAGCCCTGTGAACATCAAAGCAAACAAAGTGTCCAGTGCTTGACGCAGCTAAGAGGCGAAGCATGAGTGCAGGCAGCAGTCGTGACTGGGAGGGGGGGGTGAGATAAGACGGGCTGGAATCCTCGGAGCTGATGTGTGGGATGGCAAAGCCTGGGAGTGGACCACAAAGCCTGGGAGTCGAGAGGCCTTGCAGATGGGAGAACGTAATCAAATGAGAGTCAGTGTTTTGCCTCAAAGCACCGCAAGACTTGCCCTCCCTGGTGCTGTCACAAGTAGCTTCTGGACCTTTTCATGTCTTTTAAGTGTGGTATGAAGATTGATGAAAGCTGTTTGGAGCAGGACCTATTTTTAGGTGGGAGGAAGAAAGTACTAGAAAAGACTATCTTAGAAGCGAAAGGCTACTACTAGTCTGTCTTAGATCTGTGAGCTGAGGCTGGTATGCCATGCACCTGATGAGGAAGATTTCACATGGGGGGCTCTGCCAGGCTTGAGATGGGGAGAAGATGTAGAGTCCGGCTACTCGTTTGAAAAGTCTAAGTTGATGACATCACAGAATAGGTGGGTAGGGCAGGAACCTTAAGGACTGCCAGCACCACTGTATGGGAAAAGAACACTGCTGCTTAGTGAGGTAATTGATGAACATGTGGCTACCCAAGGAGGTCATGACCAAGTGGGACTGGGACTACAGAGACAAGGATGGCACAAGCACCGTGTTTCAGGAGTTTGGTTGAGTTGGTGGGGACAGGCTAGGCAGTCAGTGATAACTCTCAGGATGATGTGTGCTCTGAAAGAGTGGAAGTTTAGGGGCGGCTAAAGCATGAAATCAGAAAAAGTGTACATCAGGGTTGTATCCATTCACCATGCTTTTTCAATCTGTGCTGAGCATAACTCAGAGAAGCTAGACTATATGAAGTAGAACGGAGCATTGGATTGGAGGAAGATTTGTTAATAACTGCCGATATGCAGGTGACAGAACCTTGCTTGCTGAAAGTGAAGAGGCTTTGCAGCACTTACTGATGAAGATCAAAGTCCACAGCCTTCAGTTTAGATTACAGTTTAGATTACATCTCAACATTCAGAATACAAAAATCCTCACCACTTGGCGCATAAGTGACATCATGATAAATGGAGAAAAGATTGAAATTCTCAAGGATTTAGTCTCGCATTTACAATTATTGCCTGTGGAAGCATCAGTAAACAAATCAAATGCTGTATTGCATCGGGCAAATCTTCTGCAAAAGACTTCTTTAAAGTGTTAAAAAGCACAGATATCACTTGAAGGACTAAGGTGTGCCTGACCCAAGCCTTGGTGTTTTCAGTTGCCTTATGCCCCCAAACCCAAACCCATTGCCATTGAGTTAATTCTGATCCATAATGACCCTAAAGGGTAGAGTCAAATTGCCCCATAGGGTTTCCAAGGATCACCTTGTAGATTCGAACTGCCACCCTTTTGGTTAGCAGCTATAGCTTGTAACAACTATGCCACCAGGGTTTCCTCTTGCCTCATAGGCATGGGAAAACTAGACAGTGAACAAAGAAGACCGCAGAATTGGTGCCTTTCAATTACGGTGTTAGCACAGAATGTTGAATATACTTTAGACTGCCAGAAGAATGAACAAATCTATCTTTGCAAGAAGTACAGCCAAAAGCCTTGCTGGGAGCAAAGATGGCAAGACTTTGTCTCACATGCTTTGGACTGTCCCTAAAGAAGAGCATCATGCTTGGTAAAGTAGATGAAAAAAGAGGACTCTCAACAAAGTGGATTGGCACAGTGGCTGCAACAGTGAGCTCAAGCGTAACAATTGTGAGGGTGATGAAGGACTGAGCGGTGTTTCTTTCTGTTGTAGGCAGGGTCACTATGAGTTGGAACCAACTCAGTGGCTTCTAGAGTAAAACCGTGGTGCTGGAGTGGAGTCCTCACGAGGCAGCAGGAGTGAACAGGAGTGGACTAGGTCGGCAGGGAGGGGTTTGTGGAAAGGTGAACGAGTTCTCAGCAGGCATGTCACATGCGCCCAGCCCAGGTACACGTGAGACCTTTGTGCATTTGGGAGAATGCGGCAAGTGGCTGAGTCTGGTTTATGTATTTGAATCATGTCAGGTGTAAGACAGGAGGGGGACATGGACCAGATGATAAAGGGCACTGAATGCCTTGTCGAGGCATGTGTCTTTATTTGGTTGGACAAGCAGAACCACTGCAGTATTTTAAGCAGGCGAGGAATAAGATTAGATTTCCATTGTAGGAAGATCCCTTGGTCAGCTATGTGGAAAAAGATTGACAGCAAGATCACTGGCTGGTGGCCAATCACGTAAACCAGGAAGGAGATTCTAGGCCTGCAGGACATCCTTCTCCTATGGAGGAGGGAAGTTATTTGGGAAAATCTGATTAACCCTTGGTCTGAGTCTGAGAAGCTTGTGAAATTTTCAAGAGGACAAGTCAGTTGCATTTGGTTATCACAGGTTAGGAGGAGACCCGGCTTACAGATACAGGTTTGGCAGTCATGGGCATGAGATGCTCAGGAAGCCTCTATAGACTCAGGGCTGCTGTGTCTGGTTGTGCAGCTTGTGCACTGCACAGGGGACCTGTTAATGAGGGAGAGGGAATATGCCATGTGCTCCACCCGTTAAGCTGTATGTCCTGGCACTGGGCTCCTTTTTTGAATTTGAACAGCAGCAATGCTCACACGTCAGCTTTGGCCCTGGGCTGTGTCCTCAAGAGGAAGTGCCCCTTCTCATTTGTACAAAGGCTCCCTATGAACTAATACGTGTCCTGTTGGGTGGTAGAGACTCTTGAGTGATAACAGACTACATATCTAAGGATGACAGAATGAATACATAAGGTCAGAGAGAGGCCATCCCAGAGAGGGAACTCTGAGCACGTCACACAGCAGAGGAAGTGAGAGAGCTGGACTGAAATGGTAGATTGGCTAAAGGAGATGCCCAGGGAGTCGACATCAGACAGTTGCAGGTGCAGAACACCTGAAGTGGGAGAGTTGGTGCTACTTCCATGACTTAGGCAGCGTTAAAGTCATGCTCATTCTGTGAAGTTCACTTAAAATAAAATTTTGTAAAAGGGGATTTGTTGACCATCTCGATGCTTCTGCTGAAGCCAGTGGTGTTGGCTGCATGTCCCTTTCCCTGCCTCAGCGCCTGCCACCTTGCTGTGGCACCATCTTTTCTGTTTGGGTTCCCCAGTGGGGTGGAGTGCTTTAGTTCTCTGTGTTGTTGAAACACCACAAGTGGATGGTTTTAACAAACAGGAATTTAGTCTGCACAGTCCAGGAGGCTAGAAGTTTGAATTCAGGCTGTCAGCTCCAGGGGAAGACTTTCTGTCTGTGGTCTCTTGGGAAGGGTCCTTGTCATCAATCTCCCCTTAGTCTAGGAGCTTCTCAGCTCAGGGACCCTTGGTCCAAAGGATGTGCTCCACTCCTAGCCCTTGTTTCTTAGTGGTATGAGGTTCCTGTTCTCTCTGCTCATGTATCTTTTATATCTTAAAAGAGATTGATTCATGATACAACCTAATCCTACAGGCTGAGTCCTTCCTCATTAACATCATGGCCTCTTATCCTTACCTCATTAGCATCGTGAGAAACCAAACCAAACCCACTGCCATTGAGTGGACTCATGTGTCCCTATAGACAGAGCAGAACTGCCCTATAGAGTTTACAAGGAGTGACTGGTGGATTTGCACTGCTCACTTTCGGTTAACAGCTGTAGTACTTAACCATTATGCCACCAAGGTTTCCGTTAGCATCACAGAGGTTAGGATCTATGACACATAGGATAATCACATCAGATCACACGATGGTGGACAACCACACAGTCCTGGAAATCATGGTGTAGCCACGCTGACACACATTTTTGGGGAGCACAATTGAATCCATGTCAGGTTATGGAGCCAGTTGTAGAGATGCCTCGTGTGCTCCATTCAGGATGCCCCTAGTGTTGGGATTGAAGATCCAAAACTGTGCTACTTTATGAAAACTATAATCTTCCTGTCCAGGGACCACCTGTAGTCACTAGGTTAGGGGAGCTCCCAGCTGCTGGGCGATTGGGCCCAGGGAACCTTGGACCATGTCAAGAAGAGGGTGCTAGGAGGGGCTTGTTTTAGGTTTGTGTTTGTATTAGGTGATCTGAGGGAGGGTTCTAAGAAGGGGAGTTGTCTTGGATTGGGAGCTGTCAGGTTGCAGGGGCAATTCTGTTATTGGACACTTTTATAATTTTTGTCTGGGAGGTGGAGGAAGTAGACTCAGGATCCTGCCAGCCAGGAAAAGAGAATGTCGGTCATTCCTCCTTTTGGTTTTGCCTGTGCTTAGGCATGAGTAAGCAATAGTCTTTTGTCTTGCTGTATCACAGTCACAAAGTGATCCTCTCTGGTGACAGCATTCTATGAAATGGCTTGTTAAGTAATGAATGTCTTGGCTTAGCAAAGAACTCAAAAAGAGTCTTTTGCAGAATTATCTAGAAGCAGATAGGAGGAATCTTTCATCCCAGTTTATGATAGGGGAATCAGAGACTGCTTCCCAGAGGAGGTGACCTCCTTATCTGTGAGCAGCTATCAGGGCTGCTTTGATTTTTTTCCCAAAATTTTAGGCACACACATAAAGTTTTGTGCACACACGTAAGTGCATGCACAACTTTTAGTCATGGAACCTAATAATCCCTTGGAGTGAAGACAGATTATAAGATCAGTGACTACTTTCTGCTTGTCCTTTAAGATCTCAATTTTGGGTGACTAGTCAATAGAAGCCCTGGTGGTGTAGTGGTTAAGTCCTAAGTCTTCTAACCAAAAGGTTGACAGTTCAGCCTCCCCAGGTGCTACTTGGAAACTCTATGGGGGCAATTCTGCTCTCTTCTGTAGAGTTGCTATGAGTCAGAATTGACTCAGCGGCAGTCGATTTTCAGTAATAAATGGATGCTCATTATAGTATTCTCTGTACCTCTGTATGATTAAAATTCTTCAAAATAGTGTTTTTTGGTTTTTGTTCTTAAAAGGCTTTTCTTGGAGGTCATATCCTCTGCGAGTCCTTTTCTGATCCCTCTACTGTAAGCTGGGATCACAGACTCCACTTATCATCTTTTAGAGAATTCTGTGAATGACTTTTCTAGTTCCTTGTTACTACTCAGAGTGGTCCGTGACCGATGGCACGGGCATCACAAGGGAGCTTGTCATACCTGCGGAAATCTCAGGCTCCTGAATCAGACTCTGCCTTTTGGCGAAGATCTACAGGTGTTTCATGTGTAAAGTGAAGTCTGAGACCCTGTCTCCCTTGCTACACCGTGCGTACGCTCTGGACCGGGACCCTGTCTTCTCCCTCTCCATGGTGTCGCGGGATGAGGAGGGCGGGTGGGTAGAGCGTGCTGAGTCTTCCTGCAGGGAAGGGAGTGAGGGGCCTGTCTGCCTGTTGGCACCAGTCTTTCTCCTTCCCTTGCCCAGATCAAGGTGAACATCCTGGGAGAGGTGGTGGAGAAGGGCAGCAGCTGCTTCCCGGTGGACACCACGGGCTTCTGCCTGCACTCGGCCATCTACGCCGCCAGGCCCGACGTGCGGTGCATCATCCACCTGCACACCCCGGCCACGGCCGCGGTGAGTCGTCCTCCTGCTGTGCCTGCGCGACACCGCATGTCAACCCCTGAGCCCCAGCCTGTGACCCGGGTCTCTGAGACTGTCCTTGAGAAAGAGACTTAAGCCGCTCAAGCTAGTAGCAAATTCATTTTTAACGGCACGGACAGGATTTCTGGCACTCAAGCCGAGGTGAAGAAAGAAAAATCCCTGCTGTGGATAGGGATTGGGGTAGGAGGGGTGGCGAAGGGGGTCCTCATTCCCTCCGTTTTTCTATCTACTGGAGTCTTAGCTTTGGAGGTCAGGTAGAGACGTGTCATTTCTGCAGCTCATGCACTCCCCACCTGCCTCACACGCAGTCTGAGGCCACCTTCCTAGGTGTTGGCATTTCCTAAGCTCCTACTCAGCTCTGTCCTGCTGGCCTATGTCTCCCTTGCCCAGCCACGCCCTAGGGTGGAGATGTCACCACAGGAGATCGCAGGATGGTGGGAACTTGGCCACACCTGCTTTTCACGAACCAGGAGGCCTGATGGCTGGGCACAGGAGCAAGGAAAGGGATAGAGTAGAAGGAAGACTTCAAGAAGCAGGTAGTCCCCAAGGGTATCTGTATTTCTCCATGTGCCCCTAAGGTGGTCACCTGGAAAGACGGCAGACAGCCAGTTTCAGGTGTTTCCCCAAACGCTCACCCCATCCTACCAAACCCCAGGCCACATGCTTACAGGGGAAGAGCAGGCTGGCCACTTGGTCTGTAGTCTTCTCAGCAAAGTGCCCCAGTTATGAGAACTTCCCATAAAAAAACCCGTTGTCATTGAGTCGGGTCCTACTCATGGCGACCCTAGACATCAGAATAGAACTACCCCCTAGGGTTTCCAAGGAGCGCCTGGCAGATTTGAACTGCCGATCTTTTGGTTAGCAGATGTAGCAATTAACCCACTACACCACCAGGGTTTCCTATGAGAACTTAGCCCTCCAGAATTTGAACCGAGACTCAGCTAAGTGTTTGTGTCAAATGTGCATCTCTGTGGAGCATGGGGTGACACACCGGTAGGAGCAGGGAAGGCAGAGGGGGTCTTCTCAACCAGGGGTGGCCTTACAACCTGCACATCACCCAGTTTTTTGGCACCCATGTTGCCCTGTTATCAGTGCAATGGGGCTTCTTAATGGGCCTCCCTGTTAGTGCAGAGTTGTGGCTGGTTCTGCACTCACACTAAGGCTGAGGGTCTACAGTAACCAATCCCAGGGGACCCTGGACTCGGCTTTCCACCAGCTTGGTGCAAACTGTGTTTTCCCAGAGTCCTAAGACAAAAGCGGAGGCAAGGGACAGGGGCAGCAGTCGCTGCCTCAAGTGCCTTCTTTCCAGCAAGTGTAAAAGGTGACTTATGGACAAGGCTCCTGAGAAAACTGCCACAGAAAGTACTAGAGGAAGCAGCATGAAAGCGAGACCCCAAGCTGGACAGAGGAGTCAGGGTGCTGCTTGGCCCTCGCCTCCCTTTGCCGTCAGCAGGAGGCAGCTGGCCCTGCGCTGCAAGCTGACCTGCTGCTCTGGGGGAGTTGGGGTAGGGCGTCAGAGATACAGGTGCTAACCACCCCTGCTGTCCGTCCCCAGGTGTCAGCCATGAAGTGGGGCCTCCTGCCTGTCTCCCACAATGCTCTGCTGGTAGGGGACATGGCCTATTACGACTTCAATGGGGATATGGAGCAGGAAGTGGATCGAATCAACCTGCAGAAGTGCCTTGGACCCACCTGCAAGGTCTGGTTTACTTTTCCAGGAAGGTTCTGTGGGGTGGAACTGTCAACAGCGGATGGTGCAGAAGTGGCCCACGTGCTCATGGCTGAATGTTTGGAAGCTGCAGTTAAACCAAAAGAAGGAAAAATAATTTTATTTATCATACTACCCAGATGCTTTGACACACCCTCTCCGAATATAGCCACATAGATTTATAAAACTCAGATCCTAAAATATATCCTGCTTTTTTTCCCTTAGCAATATGGAGTAAATACCTTTGTATGAGATTACATTTTTCTTATGTTATTGGTTATTAAATTATACCTCGTATGAATGACCATGTCACCGTTTACCTAAACAATCCTTCATGGTTGGACATGGTTTTTCAGGTGATCTCTTAATGTGAATAACACAGTGATGAATGTGTTTGCAGCTAATCCTTAGTGTGTGGTTGGGATGATTTCCTTAGGTTAAATTCCTAGGGATATATACATTTTAAAGCTTTTAATTCATATTATCAGATTATCTCCCACATAGTTGGCTGCCTCTTTCTCCCCATTTCTAGGGTATGAGACTGCTATTGCCTGTAGTCTCCCCAAATTAGAGTGTTGCCTTTTTATTTTTCTAGCCAACCTGTTGGAGAAAAAGGAAGTCTCATTATTGCGTAGCTTTAGTGTAAAAACCTATTTTGTAAATAGGGGTGAAGGGGTCGGCTTAGTGTGGGAAATGCTTCAGGACCCAACCTGGGCTGATGGACTCTTGTTCCTTGCCTAATAAGAGACCCATGCCTGCCTCAGTTCCCTTCTGAGTGTCCCTGTGTCTCCACTGCTAACAAGGGATGAGAAATCCTTTCTGTTTCACTTCAGAGGTGAAGTGTCATTTATAGTGCCTGGAGATGGATGACATGTTCATAGTGATGAAGTGCTCCAGACATGTCAGAGATGGAGCTTTTGTCATTTGCAAAATCTTTTCTGGGCCAGAGATGTTATCTCTTCCCATCTCTCTGGTATAAGAGGGGGAAAGACTCTGCTCTTTGTAGCAAGAAAGGATGTGGTGCTTAGAGCCACCATGCCCCCAGCCAGGCTCCTACAGGCACAGATATGACATATGGATCTAACAGAGATGCCAGGAGCATCATTTAGTGTCAAAGAGTTCTTGTGGGTAAAGCCAGCCACCTGTCCAGGGACAGGGACAGGGACTGTGCACCTGGGCCTTAGGGAGTCATGCTCTTGGTTTCAATTCATCCCTTTCTTTTATCCCTCTGTCCCTGGTAAGTCAGAAATATTGCAGGAATAATACAGACACCTAGTGGGTTCTACTTCTGATCCCACCTCCACTTTGCTGGGAGTCCTTCTACTTCTTTGGGCTCCTGTTTCCTTATCTGTAAAACCAGTGAGTTAGATTAGAAGCACACTATGACTGCTTTTTTAAATTTGTTTTTTGAGGGATAGCAGGGGGCCCATTGAGTTCAACCCCAATGTCTTTTACGGAGAAGAGATCCAAGGTCCAGAGAGGTCACAGGACTCCCCACCAGGCTCTTAGGTCCTCCTACCATTTCTCTAGAGCCACCTCTTGGAGAACCTCCCCCTTAGTTTTTGATCCCCCAATAGACTAAGTCACAGGGGTCAAGAGGTTGTTTTTGTGGTTGGACCTTTGTTGTGGACATCCAATAATTTCATTCATATTAATGCGAATGCCAGATTTCCAGACTTCTAATCCCTCTAAAGAGTCTCTGGGTGGTACCGATGGTTACCATGCTTGGCTGCTAACCAAAAAGTTGGAGGTTTGAATGCATGTGAGAAAGGCCTGGAAATCCACTTCTGGAAAAATCAGCCATCAAAAACCCTATGAAGCACAGTTCTACTCTGATGTGCACGGGGCTGCCATGAGTCAGAATCAACTTGATTACATTTGGAAAGTTCTTCAAGGCTAAAAGATCCAGACATTCCTCTAAGAAACCCACCAATCCATTTAGTGTTCATTTAAAAAGGCGTCTTCAGTTTCTTAGGGTGGATGCTTAGGGTTAACACATGTGGGTAGCACTGGGGTATTTGTATAGGGAAAATGAACAAGCTGTGTGGGAGAGCTATCTGGGATTGGATGGAAATGGGTGTAAATAAAATGAAAAATCTCTGTTTCCCTCATAACTCAAGTGTGGAAAGCCTGAGGCTTTAATTAGCTGTTACTCCTTTGCAGATCCTGGTGCTAAGAAACCATGGAGTGGTTGCTCTGGGTGACACCGTAGAGGAGGCATTTTATAAGATCTTCCACCTGCAGGCTGCATGTGAGATACAGGTAAGCAAGTTCCTCTGACCCTGGGCCCAGGACTCAGCTCCAACAGGAGCTGATGGGCCAGCATAGCAGTGCCATTGTCTGTGATTCAGGGCATCCTTTGAGAGTCACCAGAGCCCTGTAGCCTCAGTGGTTAATAGCTTGGCTGCTGACCCAAAGGTTGGTAGTTCACGTCTACCCGCTGCTCCTTGGAAACTCTGTGGGACCATTCTACCACATCCTATGTAGTTATTGTGAGTTAGAATTGACTCCATGGCAACATGTTTGGTTGAGCTTCATGATCTAAAAAGCACTTGCCCTAGTTCTTTGCTTTGGTACCACTTTACCCCTTCCAAGTTTCACATTTATGATCGGTTTTGTGGCTTTAAAAAAATTGCCTCTGTTGTCTAATGATCAACACTCAACCTTTGGGGGAGTCATTGCCCAGGATGGGAGAGCTGCCTGGGCCTTTCCATGGAAAAGTTGTCACAGGACATAGAAAAGCTCTTAATGTGCTCATATGTTATCTGGAGGTGTACCTGTTATACCTAGGGTGCTGTATAGACATTGGATAGGTAGTTGATTTTGTTTTTGGGGGGATCAGGGATGTAAAAGCCAGGAGTATGGCCAAGTCCTTAAAGAGGACTAGAGAACAGGCCAAGATGGCTAGCTGCCATAGCAGGCCCAAGCAGCAAGGGGCCATCCTAAGAGGATGTCTGGGGACCCTGTCATGAATTTCCCCTAGTTGGTAAGGGGTGGGGTGTAGGGGAATTTCAGTGATGATGGGCCACCTGGAGGAGCTGTTGGCAAAGCAATGGGAAAACAGACAAATCTTATAGTTCACGAGGTGACAAAGTAGTGCTGGACTGGCCAAGCTCATGCTCTTAAATGTGGCAAGTGGATCGGGATGAGCATGTGGCTTTGCACAGCTCTGGAAAAGACTTGCTAATCCGAAAAACTGGGCGCCAGCGCTTCCAGCTCGGGGCTGCACGCCTTTGGGCAAAGGTCTTGCCTTCTGTGAGCCTGTTTCCACACAGCTACACGTGGGGACCTGTATGGCTGTTGTGAGGACAGGCTTTTCAGAGGAGGGGGGATGTGGCCCGTGGTAGTTTTAGGACTCAGTTGGCAGAGGTGAGGCGGCTGCTCCAGCGTGAGTCAGCTCGGTGCCGGCCACTCTGTGTCCCGTGTGCCCTCTGCTGGCCGGACAGGGCAGAGCAGTGCACGGAGGAGAAACACCTGGTCTTTCTGGGGAGTCACCTGCAGAACAGCTGGAACGGCCCAGAAGCCTCGCCAGGGGAAGTTACACAAGTGGTGCCTTTTCTAGTCTCTAAAGGCATCTGTTGAGAGGACAGTTGTTAAAAGACAGTGGTGAAGAGACATTAGAGGAAGTGATGTGCAATTTGCCCCTGAAATAATAGTAGTCAGAGCAGAAGATGTGGACAGGCTACACCCAGGACCAAGGCTGTGTTTTTCTGCTCTTACCCTCCATGCACCACCCCAGCCGGTGATGCTGGCCCTGAACTGCGATTGCTGCTCCTTGTGAGAACCTGGCTCAGCCTCTGATATACTCTCTTCTCTTCTCCACGTGTGAACTTTTAAGAGTTCCCCATTTTTCTTCTCCAGACAAGGCTAGCATTAGAAACCTAGCTCATTAAAAAAGATCCTCATCTGAACACCAGTTGGTCCCAACCCACCTGGAACAGATGACAACCGAAAACAGCAAAGACACAGGAAAAATGAGCTCAGGAGACAGAAGCACCCTTATGATTGGGAGACTACGTCAGTAGGAGACCAGAAGAACCAGATGGCACCTGGCCACCACCAAAGACAGCCCTGATAGGGGACATAATGTAGAGTCCCCGACGTACCCTGAGAAAAAGAGGTGTACAGATCAAGAACTCTACTAAAAGACCAGAACTGATGGTGCAACAACCTGGACGGTCCCCTGAGAACACGACCCCTGGACTTGCTGCTAGCCCAGAGCTGAAACCAGTACTGAAGCCAACACTGCAGACAAAGAATGGACTGGACTTGGGGACACAGAGTGATGCAGGTGGTGTGTGTACTTTATGGTTTAATGCATCTATGAGACTGTCCTGCTGGTTTTTTTTAGAGTGGAGAGGAGATGGTGGAAAAGAAGTGACAAATGTTAGTTTAGTGAATACTGGAAGTAAAGAGTGAAAAAGAAGAGTGTGCTGTCTGTCACAGGGTGAGAAGAACAGATGGAGCTGCAGAGAGGCGGGTACTGGGGGTTGTATATGGAAAATTGACTTGGACTGTAAACTTTTACTTAATCACAGTTAAAAAAAAAAAGTCCTCTTCCTTTTGCAAAGACAGCCCAGCCCTAAAAATAAGCAGAGAAGGACACCCACGTGTCCTATCCAGAATGAAGTATACCTCTGCTGGGCTCCAGACCCCAGACGTGACACTCTGCCATTTCTCCATGGGCAGCAAGGCCATCTAGCAAGGAGGGGGTGATCTGCCAGCCGCTGTCCCTGCCAGCCCTCCTGGCTGCCTCTTTTTGCCCTATCCACTGTCACTTTCTTTTTGGGACTGGTCTGATGTGACCTTGTTACACATCATCAGGAAACGGGGGCAGATAACCTCCAGACAAGCTCCAGTGCTTTTTTTCCAGCTGGTGGGACTGTGAGGCTGCTAGAGAGAAGAACAAAGCCCGTAGATGCAGAAGGAAGGCAGTTTAGATCAGAGCAGAGGCATTGGTGGATTGGGGCATGGGTGGGCTGTGGTACCAGCAATGTGCAGACGTTCTCTGGTTGCCATGCCTACCAGAGCCATTTTTTTTTTTTTTGGTCAGGGGAGATGGTCAACACTGAAGTTCTGTCATTCCCATCACTTACCTTGTTTCTCCCTCAGTGACCTTGGCCAACAGCAGATGTGGCTGCAGTCGTTATAGTCATTCAAAGCTAAGAGTGAATTCAGTGCTCTAGGGAATGGTGTTCTCTTTGCTTCTTATCACTTTGGGGTTCTAGGAAACTAGGTCATTGCCACCTGAGAGAGGCCATGCATTGCTCTGCTTACAGGCAGATGGGAAGAAGCTTGAGCAATTCTCCATCTGCTACCCATTGCCATGGAAACGGATGGAAGAAGAGGAAGACGGGAGGAGGCAGCTCTTGCAAAGATGTGGGCAGTTCTCTCCTTCTCTCCTTCTCCATTAGCGGTTGGTCCCATGGGATGTTGCTTCTCGGCCTTTTATGATTAAAACCTCAGATTGTATTTATCAAAAACACTTACATGGTACTTTCTATACACCAGGGATTATCCTAAGTGCTGTTCAAATATTAGCTTAAATAATCCTCATAAGGTAAATACTATTTTCTTTTCATTTTACAGATGAGGAAACTGAGGCACAGAGAGGGTAGATAGCTGCCCAAAGTCACACAATGAGTAAGTGGCAGGATTCAAACCCAGGCAGCCTGGTTCCACAGTCTGTGCCATTAAACAACCTCATTGCGCTGCAGTGCGGTACAGAAGTTGTGTTTGTCTTGAGCTAGCACTTTGAGATAAGACATCAGGGTCCCAGAAGGATATGACCAGGTGTCTTAGGCTGGGCTTTCTAGGGAAGAAAAGCCAGTAACACATACATGTACAAAGGAAAGATTTATATACAAAGTACCAGGAAAGATTTATCTATAAAGGAAACAGCTCATGCAATTGCAGAAGCTGAATGTCCCAAGTCCTGGCACAAGCCTCATGTGGCCACAGGAGCTGGTGAACCCCAGGTCAGCAGGTCAGAGACCAGAGTTCTAGATCACCAGTTGTGTAGGTTAGTGGATTCCAAGCTGGTTGTTAGACAGAGCTGCAGAGGCTGGTGAACCCAGGATCAGCAGGTCAGGGAAGAGGACTCTCAAGTGCTGGCTGTAAGGGTTGATGAATCCCACAGTTGCTAGTTCAGGTCCAGGAACCAGATGCCCCAAACGAGAGAGCAGAAGCTGCTGGCTTGGTGAGCAGACCTGCAGTAGGTGGTGGAAGGCAGAGAGATGAGAGCTGAGGGGTGGGAAGCCACCACAGGCCCCGCCCTGCCACTTGATACAGCAGCCAAACATGGAGTAGCCGAGTTGACACAATCCTGACCACTACACCAGGGCATAAAGCTCTGCATTGACCAGATAGGGATCCCACATGATCTAGGTGATTGATCAGCCAGATGGGATTCACTACCTCTGAGGCTGTATTCCTCTATGCTCAGCCTCAGTGCTGAGTGAGAGGGACTTCAGAATTAGAACACATGACAGCAGAGGGCAAAAATAGGCTCAGTGACTGCAAATGATAAAAGGATAGAGTTCCATCTGAGGCACATCAGTTGGTCCCAACCCACCTGGAAAAGATGACAACACAGAACATCAAAGACATGTGGAAAAATAAGCCCTGGAGACAGAAGGATCCACATGATTGGGAGACTGTATCAGCACGAGGCCAGAAGAACCAGATGGTACCTGGCTACCACCAAAGACAGCCCTGATAGGGGACACAGTGTAGAGTCCCTGATGCTGCATGAGCCAAAGGGGTGTGCAGATCTAGAACTCTATTAAAAGGCCAGAACTGATGGTCTGACAACCAGGAGGGACCCCTGAGAACACGGCCCCTGGACTTGCTCCTAGCCCAGACCTGCAACCAGTACCGAAGCCAGCCCTTCCGACAAAGGATGGACTGGACACAGTGCTACGGCTGCCGTGTGTCCTTTGTGGTTTAGTATATATGACTGTCCTACTGGTTTCCTTTTAGAGGGGAGAGTAGAGGGTGGAGCGGAGGGGACAGCCCTGGCTGAGTGGATACTGGAAGTAAAGAGTGAAAAAGAAGAGTGTGCTGTCTGTCACATGGTGAGGAGAGTTGCAGACAGTCAGGTACTCAGAGTTTTATATGAAAAATTGGACTGTAAACTTCCACTAGTCACAATAAAAAAATGAAAAAAAGAGGCATTTTTCAGCTCAAGAAACCCTTCTGACATTGGGATAATAGCATAGTTGGCTGTCTCTCTGAGCACCGAGTTAACTACCTTCTAGGTATGCTAGACAAGAATTCTCACTTTGGGTGACAGGATGGAATATGTAGTTTCTAAGGCCTATTTGGAGTCCTGGTGGCACTGTGCCTAAGAGCTACAGCTGCTAACCAAGTGGCAGAGCCAGGATTCAAACCCAGGCCTCTCACTCCATGGAAACCCTGTAGGACAGTTCTGCTTTGTCCCGTAGGGTGTGGGTTGGAGTTAACTCAGTGGCAATATGTTTGGGTTTTGTTTCTTTGAGGCCTGTTAAAGGAGCCGTCATGGCACAATGGTTAAGTGCTTGGCTGCTAACTGAAAGGTTGGCAATTTGAATGTACCAGTCACTCTGCAGAGACAAGAACTGAGGATCTGCTACTGTAAGGCTGTCAGCCTAGGAAACCCTTTGAGGCAGTCCTACTTTGTCATAGAAGGTTGCTAAGAGAAGGAATTGACTAGATAGCACCCAAGAACAGCAAGGGCCTGTTGCAGCTCAAAGCTTCAGTCACTCAGGCTTGTCTTTGCCAGGGTGTGGTGTCATCTTTACAAGATACCAATGGTGGCTCCGTTAGACGTGAGTCTTGCATGAAAAGGGTGTGGAAACTGCATGCTGTTGCCTCTTCCTCCTCACAGAGCAATGAGGACATTGGGGAAAGGTGGCCTGGCTGACCTCCAGGTCATCTCAGAGAAGGCATTTCTCACTCTGATGAATTCACCCCACTTCCCAAACCTCGTGAATTCACAAACCTGCGTGCGTTCACAAGCTAAACTGGATACTTTAGTTCTCAGTAAAAAAAATAACTATCAGAAAATACTGGCACATTGGAAGTTTCCGTATTAGAGCTGTTCCCAGGTAAGAAGCAGGCTACCATGGGAAATCAGATATTAATTAACATGCTAATGCACTAATGTGCAGTGCAAAGCTCTTGAATTACTACCTGGAGTACACTTAAAAGCCACCGCTTCTCTCTGTACAAGGACATATCCAGGAAGCCACATCACGGCCGGTAACACCTGCGTGGTAGATAGGTGGGAGTGGTAAGAAAGCAATTACGTGAGCGTGGAGTTAGCAGGCAAGGGAGTTGGTTAGATGGATGGATGCTTGTTAGTATCATTCTACAGTCACCTGATACAGACACATCTCTCCCCCTAAGACTCCAAGTTTGTTACCTGTAACCATCTGCATCCTCTCCTCCCCTTGGAATCTTGACATTGGGGCAGACCGTCCAAGTACTTGGATCAAAGAAGCGTAGCCCCTGCACAGGGCCTGCACTGTCCACACTGTCCCCTGCCTCTCCAGCGTAGGTGTCCTGGACTGACAATCTTTCCTGTCTTTTTCCTCTAGGTCTGTCATTCTGTCAAATTGAACTGGCCTAGAAGGCCACCTATTTCTTTCTGGTGTCTTTTTAAAAATTTATAGAAAATCTTTCAAATGTACGGGAAAAAAGACAACATAATAGACAGCCACTACTTTGATTTAACAAATACCAGCAAGCCTTTTGGGAAACCCTGGTGGTGTACTGTTTAGTGCTACATCTGTTAACCAAAAGGTTGGCGGTTTGAATGTGCCAGGTGCTCCTTGGGAACTCTGTGGCGCAGTTCCACTCTGTCCTATAGGGTTGCTATGAGTCGGAATCGACTAGATGGCAGTGGGTTTGGCTTTGGGTTTCTTTCTTGTAAAGAAATAGGCCAAGAGTCCAAGTGCCCTGTGGAGCCCATTCTGACCCACTCTTCCTTTCCTTCGAAGAAATAATTACAGCTAGAATTTAGTCCATATTGCAAACGACTTTTCAGTCCTTTGTATTGTGTTATTCTTAGGGTTTAGCACTCATTACTTTTTTTTCAGTATAGTTTTATATCAGGAAATAAACTGCTGCTACCTCTTTCCGTATTCATGGTGCATGTCTGGCAAACTAGGGGTGACTTTTTCTCTAGGAGGAGAGATCCAAATGCAGCTCTGTTTCCCAGAAGTTCGTGGTTCTGTGTTTTCTTCCTCGATTCCCCATTCTCCTGACGTACACATGCAGGCACCTGCCACAGGCACAACTTGAGGATGCTGTCTTTGTCTCAGGTGTCTGCACTGTCCTGTGCTGGAGGAGTGGAGAACCTCATCCTTCTGGAGCAGGAGAAACACCGGCCCCACGAGGTGGGCTCTGTGCAGTGGGCAGGGAGCACCTTTGGGCCCATGCAGAAGAGCCGGCTGGGGGAGCACGAGTTCGAGGCCCTCATGAGGATGCTGGACAACCTGGTGAGCCTCCTGCCCTTGTCCTTCCAGATGCATCAGTGGGAAGCTTTTATTTGGGCAGGGTGTGAGAGCTGCTAGCATCGTGGGTAAAATGTTACAGCCTCATTGCGTGGCAATTTGATTTAGAATTTCTCATCATTCTAGTAGGAGTTAAGTTTTCTTAAACAGGGCCATTTACCACCCCTTTTACGAGCTATGAATGTCATTGTGCCTCTGAGTGCATGGATCAGGGTTGGGGAGATACCGGCAGGTGTTAGAAGTCGAATTGCGTAAGTATCAGAAACAAGGAGCCTCTCTTATATTGTGGCTCAGTTCACACCCCTTATGTAGTCTGTTCTGCCTTGCTCCATAATCTCATGACTTGAACACAGAAAAGCACATAATACCACTAATTTCCTTATCCCTAGTCATGAGCATTTGTAATGCTATCCTACTGTAATAAGTGAATGCATCAGTCAACCATGTAAGGAGTTCATTGGTATGTGTCATGAATAGGCTGGCCCTTGAATGAATTTCAAGGCATTTTTCCTTCTTCTAGAGGCTCATGGTTCAGTTGATGAGGTGTTAACAGGAGACAATTCAAGAACAAGAGAAAAGCCTGTACCTTGAGAAGCTAATTGTGGGAAGAGACTAAGACTTCTGAGATGGCCCAGAAAAGCAAAAGATGAAACCTAGCTTTGTCATATTTGTATATCTTTTGAATGTTTTCCTCATCCTCATGGCTACCAACTTGGATGCTGTTTACTGTATCTAAGCCATTACAGTAATTGTCTCCCTGTCTCCAATTCTTCTAAATTGTCTCCCCCTTATTACCATGGTGACCGTGAGAGGTACTTTATAACGATGAAGGATATAATACGCAGTGGAAATATAACTCATTAACAGTGGTGTGCTTAGTATTCTAGGCCTAAATAAAGCAAGGATCAGATGATTTCGTGCAGAATTTCTTTTATCCTTTAAGAAATAGACAGTCCCTATGCTATTTAAACTGTTTTAGGGAGGGATATCAGCCTCAACAATTATAACACGTTTAGACCATTAAACTTTGACTCACGGTGAAAAATGTTACCTGAAAACCAGCTAATGGTGCCTGGCAAAATGTTAGAATAGTAAAACAGAATAATGAAATGACAATTCATTTCTGGTATTCAAGGGTAGTTCGGTATTACAAATCTTTTAAATAGATTTCACAATATTAATAAACTGAAGGATAAAAACCTTTTGATCATTTTAATGAATGCCAAAAGGTGCTTGTTATAAATTCAACATTAACTTACAAAAATAATAGCTGTTAAATAGAGTAGAAGAATAGTTATTTAATATGATTAAAATGACTATTTTTTCAAAATAAGAACCAGTATCATGGTGAATTTCTAAAAGTCTTTCCAGTCATCTTTGAAGCAAAATAAGGATTCCTGCTGAGTGCTATTATTACTCTTGGAACTTAGTTCAGTATAGCCTGGCATAAGCTTAAAACCAAAAAACCCAACCCACTGCTGCCAAGTTGATTCAGACTCACGGCGACCCTACAGAACAGAGTAGAACTTCCCCGTAGAGTTTCCAGGGAGTACCTGGTGGATTTGAACTGCCAGTCTTTTGGTTAGCAGCTTACCATGACACCACTAGGGTTTCTAGAATAAGCATAGGGGTGGGAATAGTGGAAGAAAGGCCTGGTGATGTAATTGCAAAGAACTGGCCGTTGAAAGCCTGACGGAACGCAGTTGTACTCTGACGCTTATGGGGTCATTGTGAGACAGTGTCGACTTGACAGCAACTTAAAAAAAAACAAGTATTGGAAAAGAGAAGAAATAGCAAGTGCTGTTCTTTCCAGATGATGTGGTTGCATGTCTGTAAAGCCCCTGAAAACCAACTGACTGTATTAGAAATAATAAAATAGTAGAAATCTAATAAATATTAGAAATGGTAAGGTGGCCAATTATGGAAATATGTACAAAAAAATCACTAGCTTTTTTGTATCTCAACAATACCTACTTAGAAAACATAATAGTGGGAAGAAATAATCCCATTTGCAAATGACGAGAAACCATAAATTAAGCAAAACCCATCTAAAGAATGCTGTAAAATCTACCAAGGGACAACCAAGAAAAACCTGACATCAGTGAAGAGCTATCATTGATTAGCTTATCATCGAGCTTGTCATTGGTTAGCAAGTCCCAGCAGGACAAAGAGGTTCCTTCTCCTGCCACCACCAGCACCTACTCTGTAAAGTCGATGTAATTCCCTCAGAAATGAGGATGAGTATAAGGACTTAACAAAATGTTATTCTGGGAGAAAATCAGAATGGCTAGGAAAATCCTGTAGAAAAGAGAAGTAATCAGGAATATTTGTTCCACCGCAAGGTAGAATGTTATAAAGCTTTGGTTATTAAACAGTACAGCACCAATATAGAATGGACAGGTAGATCATTGGAACAGCATAGGGAATCCAGAAACAGATTCAAAAACATATGAGAATTTAGCATATGACAAAGACTATTAGCCATCTGGAAAATAAAACTAAGCTGGATGGCTGTCTCATTCCTTTCAATGAGATACTTTCCTGATTTATCAACAATCTAAATATAAAAGTGAAGTCACATAGGCAACAAAAACCATATGTTAATAGTTTGGATGATTTTGTGCTGGGAAACAGATATTGACAAATACTATCACATTAAAAAGTTCAAAATTTACATTTCTGTAAAGCACTCTCCTTACCATAAGTAAAGTTAACTGGCAAACTAGGGGAGGAAAATATACAAAGAGTTATTACAAGTCAGTGCAAAAAAATAAATATCTCAATAGAAAAACAGTCAATGAACATAAATAATTTACAAAGGAGGAATTTCAAGTGGCCATTAAATAAAATTTAAAATACCTAACTTTACTAGTAATCAAAAAAAGAGAGAAAAAAATAAACAGTTTTACTCCTAATGCACCCAATTGCAAATAGATATATTTTTTTAAAAAACTAGACATATTCAGTATGGGACAGGGGAAAGAGAACAGGGAACTCAAACACCATTTGTGGACATGCAAATTGGCTCGACAGTTTTAGAAGGATATGATAAGTATATGAAAACTTACAATGTGAACCCTTTGATCCAGTCATTTCGATTCTAGGAATTTATCCCAAGGAGAGAATCATTCAATAGGCTAAAGAAGAATGTGCAAATTTACTCATTTCAGGTAGATTTATAGTATTAACAAAGTGTGCATCAGTAGATAATTGGTTACATAAATTAAGATATAGTCATTTATTGGCATAGATGCTGTTTAAAGGCAGCTGTATCAGATGCTCATTGGAAACTCTATGGGGCCGTTCTACTCTGCCCCACAGGATTGCTGTGAGTTGGAATTGACTCCATGGCAATGGGTTTGTTTGCCAAGAATCATAGAGATGGCGCAGAACTCGGCAACCTTTGGTTCTGTTGGCCATGAGGTCGCGTCAGCCTGAGTCCACCACATGGCAACTGTCAACAACCACATGTGTTTATAGGCTCAATAACATCCAGAAATCTGCAAAACACAATAAAGAGCTGTAAAACTAAGTTATATAGAGGCTTATCTATTGTGGTACCACTTACACACACACACACACACACACACACACACGCACGCACAAAGAGACGTATTTGCATACATGCACATGTATATTTGTGTGTTGAGAGATGACTGGAGGATTTTTAGTGGCTGCCTCTACAGGTGAAGTTTTTCATAAAACCCACTTTTTTTTTTCTTTTTCAATATTGCTTAATTTTTTTATGAGTCTGTTTTCTTCGGAAACCCTGGTGGTGTAGTGGGTTAAGTGCTACATGTGCTAACTAAAAGGTTGGCAGTTCAAATCTGTTGGGAGTTCCCTGGAAACTCTATGGGGCAGTTCTACTCTGACCTACAGGGTCGTTATGAGTCAGACATGACTCGATGGCAATAGGTTTAGTTGGGTATTTTCTTTATAATAAGAAAAAATGCTCTTTTAATTAAATATATATATACACACATATATATATATATGCAGAAGACAGACAGAACAATGTATACTCTGGCTGCTGCCAAGAGTCCTGCCCATTTACTGGCACTGAATCACCCCTGCCTCTTGGGGACAGAGGGGGAAGGTGGCTCACTCTAGAGACAGGCATGTTCTTGAGTCAGATTTAGGGGTTACAAGAGGAAGGCAGTTAAGAAGCTTGGGAGGTGAGTAAGGGAGTGGGTGACCATTAGAAGAATCTGAAAAGCTTAAAAAAAAAAATCCTGTGGCCCAGGCCACATCATTTCATCACCGTCTCTGAGGTGAGACCCTGGTGTCACAGTTTTAAAGCCTCTCACATGACTCTACTGTGCAGCCCTAGTGGAGAATCACCACGGAGCTAGATGAGGGAGTGGAGCTCTGGCTGGGTAAGGAGCTGTGTCTGGCTGTCTCAGGAGTTTCCAGGAGCTTTCTCAGCCCTGATCAGAGGTCTGTGATGAGTGTGGAAAAAGGCAGGGATTAGGGGACTGTGTTAGTTACTCTAACAGAAATACAAAGAGGGTGACTTTAGAGAACAGAAATTTAATTGCTTACACTTTGGGGGGCTGTAAGTCCCAATGAGGGTCGCAGCTGTGTTGATGACTTCCTTATTGTAGCCCCAGGCATCCCTTGGCTTGTAGTTGGTCCTCGCATGTCATCTGTCTTCCACCTGTGTGTGCAGCTGTGTCAGTTCTGCCCTTTTTATAATTCAGAAAGGATAAAGTTTAGGATCTGCCACACATGGTGTGACCTCCTTAATGTAACACAAGGAAATTCTGTGTCCAGACAGGATCATGTGCAGAGGTACAGGGGTCAGAAATTCCACGTATTTGGGAGGACACAATTCAGTCTGTATCAGAGACCAAGGAGAGGGAATAATTCTGAAATAGACCAGAAGAGCTATGAGGCATAGGTTGTATTCTGGAGATTCCAGTTTAGATTGAGTTCTTTAACGGAAGGGAGCACTGTGTTACACTGCATGTGCACACATCAGACTGTTTCTCCCACCACTGAGGGGCTTTATTTTTGTCCTTCTTAGGGTTACAGAACAGGCTACACATACCGTCACCCCATCGTTCAAGAGAAAACCAAACACAAAAGTGAGGTGGAGATCCCAGCCACGGTCACAGCCTTCGTGTTTGAAGAGGACGGCACCCCGGGGCCTGCCCTGCGACAGCATGCCCAGAAACAGCAGAAGGAGAAGACACGCTGGCTCAACACTCCCAACACCTACCTGCGGGTCAACGTGGCCGACGAGGGCCAAAGGAGCATGGGCAGCCCTCGGCCCAAGACCACAGTAAGCAGAGGGGACCAGGAGGCCCGTGCTGGGGAAGTCCAGGACAGACGGGATAGACAGCAAGACTTGCGGGATTAAGCAGCTTCGAAAGAATGGAGTAAATCTCCCCTGAGTTGAGTTAGTACACTCTTCTCTGAGAGCTTCCTACTAGTAATCTCAGAGCGGTTCCTCACCCTGCTATGAGCTCTCGGGTCTGAGGAGGGAGTAGATTTCTCCCGAGGGGGGCTGGACCAGGTCTCTAGAAGCAGTGCAAAACCCAGGAGCAGTGGTTTCTGCTTCTCACTCCTGCATCCAGAGGGAACCTCTGGGAAACTCAGGGGCTACAGCTGAGCCCTTGAATGACACGTCTGATACAAACCCAGGAGGTGGGAAGGCTGTTCATTTCTGTTAAGTTATATATTTCCACCTCCCTCCCTCCCTCTCTCTTTCTTTCTCCCTTGTCCTCCCTTCCCTCATCCCTCTCTCCTTCCTTCCCTGTCTCTCTCCTTCCTTCCCTCCCATCCACCCTGTTCCTTCTGTCTTTTTCTCTCTTATGTACACTCTGAATCTCAGTACAGGTCTTTGTTATTGTAAAAGTAATGTGCAGATCTTCCCTGTAGGGTACAGATGGTTAGTGTGCTTGACTGTGCTTGGTTGCTAACCAAAAGGCTGAAGGTTTGAATCCATCCAGAGGTGCCTGGGAGGAAAGACCTGATGATCAGTTTCCAAAAGTCAACCATTTAAAACCCATGTGGAGCCTAATTTTTCTCTGACACATGTGGGGTTGCCATGAGGTGGAATTGACTCAATTGCACCTGCTCATCTGGAAGCCAATAGAAGAGCTTTTCATTAAAAATGCATTCCTGCATTTTCTGATTACTGAGCTATTTAACACAGAAGCACAAGTGATTGCCCATCTGTCAAGGCTGGTTACCGAGGTCTCATCCCTACTCTCCAGTGTTCGTGGCTGACCATTGATTGGCCTGAAGACCTTCTTAGGCAGATTGGGTGGTTTCCCTTTTCTGGTCTGGGAGTCAGACATCGAAGAGGTCCACAAGGAGAGAACACCTCTATGTAGGCTTCTGACCTTCCAAGTCCGCCGGGTGGGCCCTGGGCTCTTGGGGTGACCACTCTCGGGGCTGGCTCCGTCTCTTACCCAGCTGACCTTGTGTTTGTTCAGTGGATGAAGGCTGATGAAGTGGAGAAATCCAGCAGTGGCATGCCCATTCGGATTGAAAACCCAAACCAATTTGTGCCTCTCTATACCGACCCCCAAGAAGTGCTGGACATGCGGAACAAGGTGGGTGGGCCTGCTCCTCTCACTGTCCCTTCTTTCGAAACGGGTGGCTCGTGTCCTGCAAACCTGCTCAGTTTCCAGGATGCGCCTGCCTCACCAACATCCTGGATGCTTCATGTAGGAAAGAAACCACCATTTATTGACCCTGTTCCAGGCACTGTGCTTATATTGCCCTATATTATCCTGTTAGATGTAGGGGTGGTGATTGCTTTACCTGTTCCTTGTGTCCTAAGGACCTGCCCAAGAAGCCCTAGTGGTGCGCTGGTTAAAGTGACTGATTGCTCACCAAAAGATTAGCAATTGGAAGCCACCAGTGGCTCGGCAGGAGAAAGATGTGGCCAGCTGCCTCCACAGGGATTTACAACCTCGGAAAACTTAGTGGGCTGAGAGTCAGTTACAGACCTGCACACAGACCTGTTTTCCTCTTAGAAGCCCTGGTTGCTAAGTGGTTAAGTATTCCCCTCTGCTCACCAAAAGGTCAGCAGTTTGCATCCACCAGGTGCTCTGTGGAAACTCTGTGGGGCAGGTCTATTCTGTCCTATCAGGTCGCTATGAGTTAGAATCAACTCACTGGCAGTTGGTTTGGTTTGGGGGTTTTGCTTTCCTTTTGGCTTATTTTCAAGATTTCTGAATCCTTTATTTCTGGACTTTCACTTTACAGTTCACTCACTTATATTTCTAATGTTACTTTTAAAATTTAAGTTGCTGCACATCATCTGGAGGGGGCCCAATAAGCTCACAGAACAGTGTGTCAGTGTGTGGTCCACAGGTCCCTCACAGAGCTGGTTTGAAATGCAGATTCCTAGGCCATGCCCTCCAAAGATTTAGATTCAATAAATGTAGTGGTGACCCCGGGAACCTATATTTAAACCAATTCTTCAGGGGCTTATAAAGCATATGACAATTTCAGAGCCCCCCTCAAGCATCTGCTCTGCCTACCTTCACTCTTTACCCCTTAGTTACTTTCTCCAAGTTTGTGGAAAGTCTGGTGTTTTAGATAAACTGCTCTTCCACGCTCAAACAGGTAGACATCTGAGAGCAGATTTATTGTGTTAGAAACAGGGGAGACACGCTCCCTGACACTAGAGGACTTCTCTTGGCCACAGTCACTAGCCACAGCAGACGTTACCATGCCTGGGGACGCTGGGCCCCCAACTCTGCACTCTGACGTTAAACAGCTAGCTCACTGTTCCCTTCCCCTCTCCACACAGATTCGAGAACAAAATCGGCAGGATGTGAAGTCAGCAGGACCTCAATCCCAGGTCCTAGCAAGCGTCATCGCTGAGAAAAGCCGGAGCCCGGTACAGCAGAAGCCACCCCTGTCTGGAGGGGACACATGCTTGCCTTCTGGGTCTGCCGTGCCTGGGGCCGGGCAGCAGGATCCCTGAGTCCTCATGCCCATTTTCCCCTGTGCTCTTGCTGCAAAACTGAGGTCCACCTCGCAGGGGTGTTGTGAGGAGCGCCTCACAACAGGGACAATGTCTAATTGCCCCGTGGGAGGAGCGGTAGCCCAGCCTGCCCCTGGAGTGATGCTGGCTTCCATGCCCCCTTCCACCATGGAACTCGGCTTTGCCTGACACTCGTATTCTGCAAAGCAGAGAATCACAAGGCATGCGGCTGGTGGCTTCTAGGTGCTCCTGGCTGGCCCCTGCACTGGGTGTTTCTGATCTCTGTGCATGGAAGGTGCATCAGGTCATAGCTCTGGGAAGGTGCTCACGCAGTCACAGGGCGGGCAGACACAAAGGGACCAATGCTCCCACAGGATGGGATGGGGCAGTTACCCATGCAAACCCGCATAGAGTTAGAAAGTAGAAAGTCATTGTTTCCCTGCTTGAAATAGAAGAGTATTTGGTGCTTAGCAAAAGGGTGAAGATCGGAATCCTGGTCATGTTTGAAATCATTGCTCCTCACTGGTGATGGATACAGCATTTTCCTTAGCAGTAAGAAAGGTGAAAACACAGGGAAATGATCCCCTCTGCAGAGCAAATTGAGATCACGCCACCACCCACAAGGAGGGTGCTCATTAGCGGCAGCAGTGTGAAGACCGTATCATTGCACCCACCTCAGCTCTCCCAAGAGGTGGAATACCAACTAAGCAACAGGGGTCGGGGTAGAAATAGCCCAGGATACAGGAGGAGGGGAGAGAGAGGTCAGTGCAATGAACCAACATGTTAAAAACTCTGCTGTTTAGACCAAGCACTGTCTTCAGAGTCCCTCTTCTTAGGATCTTGGTCTTAAATTCTCCCTCTAGTGAGCTGATTTGGTGAGATCAGCTGCCACTGCCTCTCTTTTGGGAAGAATCCATGGCCCCTCTTCAGAAGGCCCACCAGGCAGGGCAAGGAAGCCTGAAGGACGTGGTGGCAGCCAGCAGCACAGACTTCTGGGAGAGAGAGACTCTCCTCTCCCCAGGCTCTCTTCCGTTTGCTATCCCTCAGCCTCAGAGCAGTGGATTCTTGAAGGCCAAGTTGAGGATATTGAATTAGGAAGAATGGTTTTAGAGTCTGAATTTTCCCCTCTGTCTTGGACTGGAGGGGCCAAACAGTCCCTTAAAGTTTATGAGAGGTCTAGCTCATCAGCTTCCCATACCCATCTTTCCACAAAGGTGGCAAAAGAAGTCACATTGCTGATGTCCCCTCAGGGCCCTGCAGGCTGAGTGGGTTGAAGATTCCCAATTCAGGACCTTGGCCGTCTTGTGATTTGTGACTGTATGCAAATAGGATTGACAGTTCGCGCTGATTCCGCTGTGTGTTTTGTGTGTGATTTAACGCTGTGTGTTGTGGCCTGCACTGATGTTGGGGGGTGGGCAGGGGCAATTGTGGGGTGAAGCCAGCATGAAGCTTGCTTGAGCCAGTGCTGTGCTTGCTGGGCTTTGGCTGATGACTTTGGGCCACTGACTGTATTTGTGTGGTGATTGATGGCTTGGAAGTGCCCACAGAAGGGACTGCAATAAAGGTGTGTCTTCCTTCTGCTTGGAGCATCTTTTGGTTTTATTTCAGGGGCCGAGGGCGGACCCCTGCAATTATTCAGGCAATTGCAAAGAATCTGGGTCTGAGGGTGAGGCAGTCATGGGGAGGAGTGAACAACCCTTACCCCGAGACCCTGAGCTGTTTCCGAGGAGCTGCATGCCGCACTGTCCCTAGCAAGACCACTCACTGGCCAGCCGCAGCAGTCTGAAAGGAAGCTGGGCCTGGGCTCCGCTGGCGGCGGTCCCAGAGCGACCTGCATCTGTGGTTAACTTTCAGTCGACAGAGAGCCAGCTGATGTCCAAGGGCGATGTGGATACCAAAGACGATTCTGAGGAGACCGTGCCCAACCCCTTCAGCCAACTCACCGACCAGGAGCTGGAGGAGTACAAGAAAGAGGTGGAGAGGAAGAAACTAGCGCTCGATGGTAAATAGCCCCGGGGCTGGGGACTCCACCCTTTCAGGGCTCCCCCTGGATGGAGGTGAGAGGGCAGGAACACCCAGACTGGGAGCAGAGCCAGCCAGCAGACACTGATGTGGCCACCATCGTCCTGGGAGGCCTGAGGGGACAGCCTCTCTGAGCGTCAGTGCTGTTAGCTGTGAGGTGCCGTGGACAGCACCTAAGGCGTTCAGAGGTCTCATTCACCAGGACAATTTCAGTGTATGCCTGTTGCCTGTGTATAACTATTAACAGTGTCCTTTTCATTCTCGAAAGTGTTCATTAAAATGAAACAGAAGTGTCCCAAAAGTGGACTATAAATTACACCCTCACCCTAAACATCAATAGCCACATGGTAGGTGTCTTGGTCATCTGGTACTGCTCTCCAGAAATATCATGAGTGGATAGCCTGAACAAAGAAAAGTTTGTTCTCTTGTAGGCCAGTTGGCTAGCAGTCCAAATTCAGGATGCTGGCTCCAGGGGAAGGCTTTCTCTCTCTGTTCTGGAGGAAGGTCCTTGTCATCAGTCTTCCCTTGGTCTGGGAGTGTCTCAGTGCAGGAACCTCAGATCCAAAGGAAACATTGTGCTTCTGTCTCAGCTGTCTTTATGGTGCAAGCTACCTCCTTCTCTCTGCTCCTTTCTTTTACACGAGATTGGCTCAGGACACTATCTAATCTTGCAGGTCTTCACAATATAACTGCCACAAATGCATCTTATTACATCATAGTAATAGAATTTACAGCACACAGGGAAACAGCATCAGTTGACAAAATGATAGTCACTCATATAATACTTGGAATCATGACCTAGCCAAGTTAACAGGTTTGGGGGGCTACACAGTTCAATCCATGACAGTCGGAGTGTCCTGAAAATAAAACAAGGCAATACGTGTTAGGATATTAGTAAAACAAAGCTATAGAGGAAACAAGTCCCAGAGACAGTGATTAATTGCCCACGGTCACCCAGTGTGCCAGAGAGGCAGTATCAGCACCAAGTCTCTTGTTTATAGTCAGCATGTTTACCTCTAAACCACAACCTCTGCTTTCCGGGTGGTTTGGGGTCCCCCAGTCTCTGCTTGGTTCCTTTTCCTCTTTATCGCCTGAGAGATAAAAGGTGGTTAAACCCAGGGTAACACCCTTTACATTGGACCAGGGGTGTGACCTTAGTAAGCGTGTTACAGTCCCACCCTAATCCTCTTGAACACAATCCAGTCTTGTCCCGTTAACCACAGGCAGAGAGTTAAGATTTACATCAAATATGAAAATTACAATCACAAAATAGAGGACAAACACACAATGCTGGGAATCATGGCCCAGGCAAATTGCTGCATACATCTTTGAGCGGGTGTAACTGGAAACCTTGGTGGCCTAGTGGCTAAGGGCCACAGCTCCCAACTGAAAGGTCTGCAGTTAGAATCCATCAGACGCTCCTTGGAAACTCCGTGTGGCAGTTCTACTCTGTCCTCTAGGGTCGCTTGGAGTTGGAATTGACTCAACATCAAGGTGCTTGGTTCGTTTGGTTGAATTCAGTCTGTGACACAGACCAAGCGTTCTTTAAAAAAAAAAAAAGTTCATTCTTGCTTTTCAACTCAACTGGCACGAGTGTTTTGTTTCACGGTGTACAGAACACTGTAGGTGTGCTGAGTTTTCCTGGGATGCCCAGTACGGTCACCACCATTCACTGTAGGTTGTAAACCTGAAAAGTGTAAACAGAGCTGGCAGCATAAATGTGTGAATACTCAGGGCACGCTCCACCTCCCGCAATTCCTGTACATTCGTTCACGACATACAGAGAATGCAAAGGAGGAGCCTGAATTCTTGTCGGGGGGCTAGGAGACAGCAAGGCCTAAGAACTTAGTAGCTCAGGAGACAGAGAGGGCCTGATGCCAGGGGTGTTGTTTGGCATGGTAACAGCATGGGGAGGACGAGGCTGGTATTGGTCTCTTGACAAGGAATGGGAAGAATTATCAGAGCAAGAGGCCTGAACAAAACCACAGGGCATGTAAGTGGGCAGGGAGCCCAGAGAGGGCCACACCTGTGGAGCAGGAGCAGGTGTTCGTAGATGGAGTGGGCTTAGTTTTGACGGCGTTGTGTAATGTGGTGCTGATGTGTTGCTGCCGTTTTCCAGAAGAGGAGATGCCAGATGCGTTAGAGGAAATGAAGAGACCATCTGGGGCTTGCCTCGTTGCTGCCTTATTTTATTTTATTTTATTTGGTTTTTAGTAATTTATTTTAAAATAAATTTTTTTGTGACTTAAGAACAATTCTGCAATCTGTATCATTTTGTCATAGAACACCTGGAACTTTCACTTCCATTCTAATTGCTCCCCCTCCCGTGACAGCATGCTTTCCCCTTTCATCGGGAGCTTCCTGTGACCCTCTGACCAAGGTTTCACTCACCCCACCCCAACCCTATCATCTCGGCTCCAGGGATGAGTCTCTAGAACAGCCCTGTGTACATATTTAAGTCCAAAGGTTTGTTCTTTGCCAGCCTCACTCCGTGTTTTGTGTAGTCCACTTCAGTCTTTGTCTGGAGAGCTGGCCCTGGTGCTGGATACAGTTTGGGGTTACAGAGCCCAGGGATGATGCAAAGCCCCAGGGACCCCCTGCTCTGACAGACCATCATGGGGGGTCTTTTGGTAGAGTTCTAGCTCTGCCCTCTATTCCTTCTTCCAGTATGTACAGGGCTTCATATCATGTACCCCATCTGGGCAGTCATTGATGGTGGCTGGGCGTCACTTAGTTCTTCTGGTCTTGTGCTGAACTGGACTCTGGCTCATATGGCCCCTTCCATCTGGTGGACTTGTATTTTGCCCCTGTCCTTGATGTCCGCTGTTTATCTCTGGTGCAGGGGTATTGGGACTAGCTGATGTTACTTAGATGGCAGCTTGCTGGCTATTAAGACCCCCAGAAGCTACTCATCTAGGTGGTATGCAGAGCATATTTTTAAGAAAAAAAGCTTGGGTATGCCATTTAGTCTGGATGTCCCCTGAAAGCATGGTGCCCCAGCCCCAGACCTTGTTACTCTGTCCTTCCGAAGAGGTGGACTGCATTTAGAGAACAGTTGAGTGTTGAAGCTGAGCAGTGGTGTGGAGGGCTGGTGCAGCCTACAGCCAACCCCAATCCTAACGACTGTCTAATCTGTGCAGATCCCTGTCTCCCTCACCACCGTTGTAGCTGTCAAAGATTGATTTCTTCTGTGCTCAAATGATCTGTTGCGTCCTTATAATAATGGTCTCATACAATACTTGTCCTTTTTGCCTCTGGCTAATTTCACTCCATTTTGGTATGTGTGTATCTGTTTGAGTGGTGGCCCTTATTTTTCTGGGATCCCATTGCCCTCTTGAGTGTACCCAGCAGTCTGGCCACAGAGATAGATCCCGTGTGCTAAACACTCCAGGAACACCTTCTCCCTGTTTTTGCTAAGGAATTGTGTTTTCAGTGCATCGAGCAATTAGAATGTAGTAGTTAGCAGTTAGATTAAAAAATAACCATCCTGCCTAATCAGAATACCAAACTTGTTGCTGTTGAGTCGATTCTGACTCATAGTGACCCTCTAGGTCAGAGTAGAACTACCCCAAAGAGTTTCCAAGGAGTACCTGGTGGATTTGAACTGCTGACCTTGTGGTGAGCAGCTGTAGCAGTTAATCACTGTGCCACCAGGATTTCCTTGCTGATCAAGCTGTGTGTCGTTTGTTGCTACGTCTCCTAAATGTTAATCTGTATCCTGCCTTCTGTTCTAGTCATGTCTAGTAGGACTAAGTAACATATGATATCTAATAAGAGAATCTTCTCCTTTTAACAGCTAAATCTATCCATTTATATTTATGGGTATGACAGATCTGTCTGGCTTTACTTCTTTTTATTATACCACACTTCCTTTGAGTAGGGGAGATCCTTTTTGTTCTGATGCTATTAATAAAATATCCTGGTTTTCAAACTTTGAACCTTACCCTTCTTAGCCTTTTTCCATTTAAAAGTTCTGATTTACTCCATAGTGCAACGGCCCACTTTTGAAATCAAAAGTGATTTCAAACCTGTTTTTCTCTTTAGACCACAGGGTTTCTCTTCTCCACCATCTTCTCCCTCCTTCATTCCTTGCAGCTTGGCTTAAACACAATTTTATCTTTTAAGAAAGGCTAATGATTTCTGGAAACCTTGGTGGTGTAGTGGTGTAATGGTTAAGTAATACAGCTTCTAACCGAAAGGTGGGCAGTTCAAATCCACTAGGTGCTCCTTGGAAACTGTGAGGCAGTTCTGCTCTGTCTACAGGGTTGCTATGAGTCTGAATCAACTCAACAGCAGTGAGTAATGGGTAGTGATTTCTTGTGGGGTAGGGGTGCAGGTAGAGGAACCCGGATCCCTTTCTGCCCAGCAGTGCAGGCAGAATGCACTGCTAATTCCATGTTCTTAGGTGAGTGACTCTAAAGCCTTAGTGGGCCAGTCTAGGACTGGCTCAGCTGATTCTGCAGTCTTCCAGAACCATTCTCTCTGCCACACCTAGAAACGTGAAGAAATAATGTCATAATATTGGTAATTAAAACTTTTTGAAATGAGTCTTGGGTGATAGACTCCTTATATTGAATTGTTGTTGGCAGCTACTCCTTGCCAGAGGCCCTGGATACATCCCTTCCCACCTGGGCAGGCCTCTGAGGCTCTATCCATCCATCCCATTTGTGGTCTTCACTTACCTGCCCCCAGGGACTCAGCCAATGGAAACCCTTTGAAGGACAACATTCTGATCTGCATCTGACCGTAGAGTTGGACAGGACCAGGTGGCATTTTGTTCCATTGTGTGTGGGGTCACTGTGAGTCACAGCAGACTCCACTACAGCTGAAACAAGAGTGCAGAGCTAATTTCAGCTGGAAAGTTCATGATTAGCCAAGAGAAATAATGAACAAGTAGGAAAAAAGCTGTTTTTTAAAAAATGCACATTCTCTCTCTTTCTGTCCTCTATTTTTTGTTTTAATTTTTTTATTGTGACTAAGTGATAAAGATTACAATCCAAGTGAGTTTTCCATATGAAACCCCAAGTACATGCCTCTCTGCAACTCTGTCTGATCCCCTCACCCTGTGACAACACAACACAGCTTTCTTTTTCACTCTTCTCTCCCAGGATCCCCTCAGCCAACATTTGTCCCCTCCTCTCCACCCACTCCTCTGCCCTCTAAAAAGAAACCAGTAGGACAGCATCCTATGTATATTAAACCATGAAGTACACACACCACATGCATCACTCTGTGTCCCCAAGTCCAGTCCATTCTTTGAAGTATTGGCTTCAGTACTGGTTTCAGCTCTGGGCTACCAGCAAGTTCATGGGCCATGTTCTCAGGGGACACTCCGGGTTGTCGGACCATCAATTCTGTGGCTGACCTCTATTCTGATGTGGTTTTTTATGTTTTCAGGAGAGAAAGAAATTGCCACAGAAGGGCCTGGGTCACCTGTGAAGTCGGCACCTACTTCTCCAGTGAAGAGTCCATCAAAATCAGAGACCAAAAGCCCCCCAGTATCTCCATCCAAGACGTTGGACGGTGAGTCAGCTGGGCAGTCACGCTGGAAGGGAGTTGTGTCCACAGGCCAAGAAAGGTGCCTTTGAGGAAGATGGGGCAAGGATGCACACAACACTTTAAACAGGTGTTGTCACTGACCTGAAAAGCTTTCCCCTGTGCTCTTCCTGGGGAGTCTCAAATAAGAGTTACCAAACTGAGCTTGTTTCATTCCCAGGCCATGGTAGCCCTCCTTAGCAGCCGAGCCCAGCCTAAGCAGTGACAAGTAAGTTGACTGACCCACAGCCTCTTTGGCTCTAACTTAGATCTGTCTGGCCGATGGGCCTTTTTAGATGCATACCCCAGTTCTCAGACTTCAGGGTGCACAGGAATCACCTGGGATGTCTTGTTAAAATGCAGACTGGGTCTGGGTGGGACCTGACATTCTGCATTTGCAATAAGCCACCAGGCGTAGCTGATGATATTCTGGTCCCTGGCTACATAGGAGCTTTCCAAACTATTGATAACGGACTCCCATCAACTCCCATTCTGAGTTACATGGTCTGGGGGAAAGGGCACGATTGAATTTTTAAGACCTCTCCAGCAGACTCTAATGTGCAGCCTAAGCCAAGAACCATTGCGTTAGAGAGACACAGAATTCTAGGCCCAACTCAGCTGCTAACTTTAGCAAATCATTTAGCCTGTCTGTGCCTCAGTTTCTTCACCTGTTCTATGAGGCTACCAATATGTTCCTTTTTTAAGGTTGTTATGTGGATAAGGGAAGCTGTAGATGAAAGCTTACTTTGAATGAATAAAAGCATGACTTAAATGTAACGTCTAATTATGGTTGTGATGAATAATATTATCATGTGGTGGATAATTGTACTGTTACAGTCCATCACCACCAAAATCATAAAAGCATCTTTAATATGCTAAACTCTGGTGGTGCAGCGGTTAAGTGCTACATCTGCTAACTAAAAAATCAGTGGTTCAAATCCACCAGGTATTCCTTGGAAACTCCATGGAGCAGTTCTAATCTGTCCTGTGGGGTCGCTATGAGTTGGGATCAATTCGACGGCACTGGGTTTGGTTTGGTTTGGTTTTTGGTTTTGGGATCACCCCAAGTATGTACACTCTGCTCCAGGGCCCCCCTGGAGGATCCTTCTGCTACGCGGGGAGCAGCCCCTCCGTGGCTTGCTGTGGTCATCTCCAGGGAAGAAGGGCTGCCTTGAGCAGGTCCAGTGTCGACAGAGGAAACCTATCTGCTTGAGGCCAGAGACCCCAAGTGGATGTGCCCGACTGTGTGTGTGTGCTCATGGTGTGTCGTCACGGTGTTGTCAACTTGTGTCCACAATGTCTTCCTTTCTTTTCCCATTTGTGCCTTCATCAAAGGAGTTTCCTCCGATTCTGAATACTTGTCTCTGTAGTAAGTATAGAGAGACTGTTTACTAACTCGCTCCAACCCTTGCAATGGGGGAGGGCGGACTTTTTCAAAGGAAATATATTTCTCCTCTTTTTTTCTTTCTTTTGCAACTGACATCCCTGCCTTCGAGAAGTTTCCTGATTGTAAGATTCACCACCGGTCCTACGTATGTGCTATGCATGGATGAGGCTTCCCTGTGAGGGGCATGGGTACAGGGCATATACATGCATAGACATGCACAACCCATACGTATACCCAGAAGCAACAAGTCCCCCCAGTGTGTGGCCTTGGGGCCAGCTCCCTGGGACTCTGTGAGGTTGAGGCCTTGTGACGCTCAGGAGCACACCTCTATCTCTGTCCCTAACATATAAGGCACCTCTAGGGAGCCTGTGACCTCTTCTAGGGCTGTGGGCCAGAGCCTAAAGGCTCTTGGGGACCAAATGCCTTCTAGGGATGCTTAAAAGTCTGGCCTGATTTTGGCTTCATCATCGCTCAGGGCATGTGCAGCTGTAGGAAGGAAATACAGGGCTGAAGAGAAGGCTGATGGTAGGTGGGACTGAGGGTGGGAATTCCATTCAGCTGGAAAGCCCCTTGGAGTGACTTCTGCTCCTCAGCAGGACAGGAAACATGAAGAGGGTATGCACTGGGCCAAATAGCCTCTGACCCGCTGCCTGACGTCTAAGCCACGGGGCCTGGGTTCCTGGTTCTCTCTGCTCCAAAGCTACTCACCTTGGTACACTGTGGTTATTACAGAAGTTAGGATGTTCGTTGAAGACACTTCCTAGAATACAGACAAAGAGGGAAGCATGGTCGTCTTTGGAGCAGACCCTGCAAAGTGAGGGCGGGAGTTACGGCTGTGTGGCATGACCGGTGTGAAGTGGCCTTGTGGTCTGTGGCTGGCTCAGCGCCTAAGGGCAGGAAGGGTGACCCTCCACACAGCCTGTGCACCTTCATATCTAGCTGCTGTCCTCTCCAGTCCTCTTGTGCTGAGTCCCCTCGTTGTCGTTCCTCGTCTGTCTCCCTGACTCCTACTCCTTCAGCCTCTCTGAAAGGGAGTCTTTCCGACCCTCTTTCTTCACATCTAGTCTTCCTCTCTGCAAAGCTCCTGGCTGGCCCCTGCTGATTCCATTTCTCAGGGAGTGCCCCCCACCAGGGACCCTGGACAAGTCTCTGAATCAGTAGTCTGTATTTAGCATCAGTAGACCAGCTCTACTGCTGACTAACTCGGCCATCTCACTTAAAAATAGGTAGAGTGGGGGAATAATGTGAATCCGTGTACTTCGTAACTCACAACATTGCTGTCAGGATAAAAGGAGCTAATGAATGTAAAATACTGCGTTATGTGTGTCTTGGTCAACTACTGCTCCTATAACAGAAATACTACAAGTGGAGAAATTTGTTCTCCCGTAGCCTGGAAATCTGAATTCAAGGTGCCGTCTCCAGGGAAAGGCTTTACCTCTCTCTTTGAGCTCTGGAGGAGGGTCGTTATAACCAGTCTTTCCTAGTTAAGGAGTTTCTCAGCACAGGGACCCTGAGTCCAAAGGACGCATAATGCTCCCAGCCCTGCTTTCTTGGTCCCCTGTCTCTCTACTTGATTCTCTCTTTTGCATCTTAAAAGAGATGGACTTAAGATACAGTCTAAGCTTGTAGATTGAGCCCTGCCTCATTAACATAACTGCTTCTAATCCTGCATCATTAATAACATGGAGACAGAATTTACAACATGTAGGAAAATCCCATCAGATGAGAACATGGTGGAAAATCACGCAATACTGGAGATCATGGCCTAACCAAGCAGACAGTTCAGTACACAACATAGGGTCTCGCCATGTGGCCCATCCACGTGGTATCTCCATCAAGAGAGCAGGACTTTTTACATGGTTCAGAGCTCCCCAAACTATGAAACCGGAAGTTGCCAGGCCTTCTTGTCTTGGCCCCAAGGCTGGTGTAGTGGCGCTATGTATGCATTCTGTTGGTTACAGAGCACCACAGAGAGGGCCCAGATTCACTGTGAGAGGAGACTATGTCAGCCTGTGAATTCCTGGAGGCATGGCTCACTGGGACCGTATGTGGATATAGCTACCACAGTTGAAGAGCATATTGGGTGCGGTGGGGAATTTTTAGGTACCAAGCATGGTGACTGTGTAGAAGATGGTGAGAATCGAGTACCCCACATATCAGAAGCTCTGCTTTGCTCTCCTATCAGTGGTGCTGTCTTGGTCCTTGGAGAGGTGAAGGTGGGAGAAGACGTATTGTCCTATCCCCACGTTTCCCAGTGTGTGACCAGTGCAACTTCTGGTCCTTTAACAAACTGGAGCTTGTTAACAACATGTATTTCTTGGCCCACCTTCTGTTTCAAAATAAGTGGTGAGGGTAAGACTAGCTGTCTACATTTTCACAGACTCCTGGAATGATTCAGTCACTAATCTTTGAGAAACCTCAGCAGAAATTCTATTTCATACTTCTTTGGGTGGTCAGCATTCAGCTGGCTGATCAGCCAGAAGGCAGTTCAGTTTATGGTCTTCTGTTCTCTGATCTGCTCTTTACTGCTGTCTGAGTGACCTGTGGGTGTTCTTGCCTGCACTGAGGCCTGAGTGCCTGCCTCTGTTCCAGCACGGGTTGTCGATCTTAGTTTTCTTTCTGAGGTTTTAATGAATCTTTATATGGCTTCCCTGTGCAATGGCATGAAATCACTTTATCAGTATGGAAGTCAAAACTGTACATGTGAACCACCAATTCTCCATGTATTTGTTTTATGAGATCTGAAAATTAAGTCTGTGAACTTGATTGTTGTAAGTGCTACACACCTCAGTGTTGAATATGTATCACTATGCTCACCTCTGAAGTGTTGCCCTTGGGAAGCTGTACACCGATGCCATCACCTAGTCCACCCTTCAAAGCAATTTTGTTTTTAATAATCTCATATGCATGTGAAAAGCTGGACAGTGAGTTAAGAAGACCAAAGAATTGATTCTTTTGAATTGTGATGTTGGTGAAGAATATTGAATATACCATGGACTTCCAAAAGAATGAATTAATCTGTCTTGGAAGAAGTATAACCAGAATGCTCCTTAGAAGCAAGCTTGTTGAGACTGCACCTCACATGCTTTGGACTTGTGACCAGGAGGGCTCAGTCTCTGGAGAAGAATGTCATGCTTGGTAAAGCAGAGGGTCAGCAAAAGAGGAAGACCCTCAAAGAGATGGATTGACACAGTGGCTGCAACAATGGGCTGAAGCAGAGCAACAGCTGTGAAAATTGTGCGGGACCAGGCATTGCTTTGTTCTATTGTATGTAGGAGTCAATCCAACTCGTTCAGGGTTTTCTCTTTGTCACTAACCATCTACCAAGCGTGTTGTCTTCTCCAGGGACTGGTCCCCCAGTGATATCATGCTGGAAGTATGTGAGATAAAGTCTTGCCATCCTGGTGTCTAAGGAGCATTCTGGCTTCTAAGGGGCAGATAGACCTATATAAGATAAATGTGATAATTTTATAGTTGCTATAATGAAAATTTATACAGGAGAAGTGGAAAGGAAGGAGTGCTATGTTCTACTTGGAAGTGGAGATGGAGGGTCAGGAAAGACTCAAGCTGATACACTGTCTGGGGGAAGGGCTGGGACACAGAGGGAAGAGAAGGGCTTTCCAGACAGAAGGAAACAGACAGAAATGACAGGGAAGGATGCAGGGACCAGACAGTTGATGAGGCCCAGTGGCAGGTGAAGTGGGAACAAGAGAGTGAACAGGTGGAAGCTTGTGATCATATCAGTTCACTGCTTTCAAGAGCACTGCACTGTGATGGCCCAAGAGTACCTGGGGATGGGAGGAAGTGCATTGAACTTGAAGCTTTGGGAACTTTGATGCTAAGCTTCTGAATGATGACAAAATATAGACTAGGCAGTTGAAAGAATGGGAATCAGAGGGCAAAGATGCTAAAAGAGGCCTACTCCTCAAGAGTCCTCTGGGAGAGGTCGCTGACCTGCCTCAGCCCAGTTCTGAAGTTATGGAGCCTGTTATCCCGTGGCCATTGAGTCAATTCTGGCTCATGGTGACTATACATGTCAGAGGAGAGCTGCCCCAGAGGCTTTCCAAGGACTGGCTGGTGGCCGTGAACTGCCAACCCTCTGGTTAGCAGCAGAGCTCTTAATCACTGCAGCACCAGGGCTCCAAAGTTAGACAAGGCTTCCATATGAGGAGATCTTGCCCCAGTAGCTAAACTACCAATTTCTAACTGTCCCCAGCTTTTCCTGTCCCATCCTCCATGTAACCAGATGTTGTCTCAGTCTTGACTCCTGTCAAGAACCCTAGCCTTTTCCTAAAAAACTTATTTCTTTGCCTGTTTCTTCCATAGTCACACTTTTCACCATCCCCCGTTGCTCACATTCCTGTACAGTGGAATGTGACACAATTTCTTCTTGTGATGTGATCTCACATGCACACTCACACACTCTCACACATACTTGTGCAGATATGCACACACATACATTCCTCTCAGTTTCACTTAGTAAAGAGAACATTGGACTAGACATCAGAGTCTGAATCTACCCACTGGCTTACTCAGTTTTCATATCTGTAAAATGAGGAGAAGGTAATCTAGGTGATCTTCACATTTACGGTTGCATTTTAAAATCTGTAATTTTATACTTTTCCCCTCTTCCCTCCCCAGGAAGGCTGCATTTCCTGGATCTGAGAAGTCTTGTACATGGTGGCCGTCCCAGCAGGTCTCCACCATGGAATAAAGAGTGGGGCCAGGGCAGCTGCTAGACCAGGCCAACTGGAGTCTTCCCTGACTGGTCACTCCTGTGTCTCAGACTCAAGGGGATCCAAGTCATTCAAGACTTTCTGTCCTCCCTCTGTCCTCCCCTCTCTGCTTGCTGGGAAGAGGCTCTCCCCATTTCCAAAATTTTCTCCCCTATGTAGGAAATGAATGGGTTTGAAAACATGTAATTTTCCTACTACTTTTATTGGTGAAACTGAACCAGTTAGACCAGTTCTCAGAAGCCTCCACTGAGACTTCCATGACGTTGCTCTCCCATCCCACAGCTTTTCTCCTCCTCAGTGTCTCTTCCCTCTTTCTACGCCCGGAAAAACTCTGAACTGGGCCCCAGCTGGGGCCTCTGCTGTATTCATACATAAATATCTGTTTAGATTTGTAGACAAGCACCCAGAGTTACTGAAGCATCAAGGACTCATTTCCACAGCAAGCCACGTGGCAGGGACTGTAGGATTTGGATAACGTCCAGTCCTTCCTTCTGCCTCTGAGAGCACTGGTTGGCCTCACCCCCCAATTTTGTCAATCTGCCTGTCCCCTTATTCCAGACTCATTTTCTAGAATTGCCCAGAACTTGTTCTATTAACCGCAAGTGAAAGCTGTCACTTGAGTGAAACCTTATGGGTCATGTGTTTTTATCTTTTTTTCTAAAAAGGTGCTAAGAAGACAGAAGTAGACAAACCCCCCACAGAGCCTGAAAAACCCCCGTCTGAAGAAGTGGTGGTTAACGGCAGGGAGGACGAGCAGACGGTGGAGGAGATTCTCAGCAAAGGCCTGAGTCAGATGACCACCAACGCCGACACGGATGTGGATACCTCCAAAGACAAAACCGAGTCAGTCACCAGTGGCCCTATGTCCCCAGAGGGCTCACCTTCCAAGTCTCCGTCAAAGAAGAAAAAGAAATTCCGAACCCCATCCTTCCTGAAAAAGAGCAAAAAGAAGGAGAAAGTGGAGTCTTGATCCATGGCTCTTGTGGGCTCCTGTCTGCATCCTCTGTTTCCTGCCTTCCCCTTCTCCCATCTCTGTCCCTGGAAGCACAGGGCCCAGGAGGGGTAAAATAGGACCCTGGATCACACTCGGAGGGGCATCTTAAAGATCACCCAGCCAACCCCTCGTTTGACCATTGCCCCAGAACAGTCAGGTGATATGCCCAAGGTCACACAGCTGGTTAGCGGCAGAGCCTGCACTGGAATTCAGGTTTCCTGACTCCCAGTCTAGTGGGCTTTCCACTACACAACACTGCCTAGTGGTGGGCCGCCTTTGTGAGGGTGTTGCCCATTCATCTGAGCCCAGGGCATGCAGGCCAGAAATGGGTGGCAGGCTCTCGTGGGCTCGGGCTAAATCAGAGGTTAAGGTTTTGTGCTGAGCAAGATTTACTTTGTTTGAGAGAATCCAATCTCCAGCTGATGGAGAAATCACTATGTGTGAAAGTCTTCTCTTTCTTATTGAGGGTCCTACCCTGCTGCTCAGAGTAACCGTACAAATCAACCCCCACAACTGAAGATAATCTTTGCTCCCAAGGGCTGATGGCTTAGCTTGTACTTCCCCCACCACTGACCCTGAGTTTTCTCCATGGAACCTCTTGAATGACAGGTGGAGAGTGGTAAGAGTTGACAGATCTGAGGGCAGGCCATGTCGCGCTAAGGATTGGGAATGACTTGATTGACGTAAGAAGCCAGGAACCTGACCCATGCCGGTTGTGCATCTCAGGCACTTCAAAACTGAGCCGAATTTAGCATGGAAAGAAAAAGTCATCTTATGCCCAGGACACAAATCGGGGAGAATTTGTCTTCTCTGTTGGCTTTGGGTTGTATAAGGCAGATTGGAGCAGCAAGGGAGCAGCCTTCCCAGCTTTGTGTGACACACAGAGCAGTGTGGCTCTACGTGCTTCCCTTGCTCTTGTCCTACAGTCAGGTGTCCTTGACCTTCCCTCATCCCCACCACCGTGTGCTCTCGGACCAGAACTGGTGCCCCACCCTGAGCACCTTGGGGTTTTGACTCTTGTTCCGGGTCCAGTAGAGATGGGATCAGAGATGTTCCCTTTAAGGTTAATCTCTTTGGACCAGGGGTCAGAGAAATGTTTAGGTGTCCCTGTCCCTGCCTACCTTGGGGGCCAGTAATGGCCACACCTCTTGTTTTAAATGCCAATGTTACCTTTTCATATTCCTCCACAGGCACTGATTGATGAGCACTGTTAGAGCCTAAAAATGAGACAATCCCTTCTCTTTCGAGCACAGTATCGTCAAAGAATATTTTTCCCCTTTTGTGCTGAGTAATGTAAAAATATTTTTGAAAGTTCCCAATCATAGTATTCCACTTTTTGAACATTTACTGTGTATAGACACTGTGTGGGCTTTCCATACCCTGTATCTCTTAAACCTGCCACTAATCCTGTGAGGTGGGTACAGTCATTCCCATTTTATGGGTGAGGAAACTGAGGCCCTCGAGAGACAATTGACTTGCCCCAGGTGACTCAGCTAGTAAGAGCCAGAGCCTGGATTTGAACCCAGATCAGACTGAACCTAGAGTCTTTGCTTTTAACAACTGTTTAATCCCCAGGAGTAGTTGTTTTAGTCCACAATCCACTTTTGTGACTTTTCTTTGCTGCATAATTTTAACACTTAAAAAAGAGGTAATACACCACCCGTACTTACTCTCATCATTGCACGTTTAGTTCCTGGTTAAGTGGATGTGGTGATGTCACTGTGAGCCTCTGAGACAGGAGAGGCAAGAGCCTCTAGCTGGGGCTGGAAATAATAGCTGAGCTATTTCTTGAGAAGAAAGGAAATACTAACATAGGATGCAGGAAAACCCAGTAGTCTCTCTAGCACAGATCCCTTGGCGTCTGAGGCTCCCTCTCTCGGCTCCACTTCCTGGTGGGACAACGCCATGGTCAGGAGCACCAATGCCTCAGAAGAACCTCTGCTGTGGGAAATGCCTCTTACAATCAATCCTTGATGCCTTCTTTAAAAAATAGATTTCACATTCCTTCATTCATCCTTCTACAGTATTTGCTGAGCATCCATTAAGGGTCAGGTGTCTTGCTGACATGAAAAGAAAATAATCATTATGACTAGAACAGTCAATGGCGGGCAGTGTTACGGGAAGGGTAGCGTGGACGCAGCCCCTGATGCAGCTTTTTTGTTCTTGTGTGGTTGTAGTTCCTAAATGATTGGCTCCTTGTAGTCAACACTTTGTTGGTATTTCCTTTACAAGACAGAGGCCTCATTTAGGTGACACTACTATTGCCTCGCTGGAGCACCATCCTTGGAATGTATGTCATGAGTCCATCTTGTACTTATTAATTTGTTCACTCCTCATGCATTTGAAAAGCATGTGTTGAGCTTGGCTCACAGGCTGGGTGGGAGGCTAGGGCACAGCCCCCGCCCTCAAGAAGTTTTTATAAGAACAGCAGACTTGTAGATAAATCACAAAACAGATGCAGGATACAGATGTGACAGAAGGCAGCAATTGATAACTATCTTGGGGGTCAGAGAAACCTTCCGGAAAGAAATGAGGGCTAAGTTAGATTTTCAAAGCAAAGCAATTTTTCAGGAAGATGAAGGGTAGGAAGACCATTCCGTGATGAAGGGCATGTACTAAGGCTGGGGAGCACGGCATGTCCTGACACGTTCCACAGAGTGATTCAGTATTGCATGAGCACGTTGTGCAAGGCAGGATGGGGGTTCTCTTTAGATGTGGACAGGGCTGGGTCTTGAAGAAACTTGTATAAAGTGCAGAGGAGCTTATCATGTAAGAGGATTGGAGTTGTGGTGGGCCTTAATTCTGGATAGTCCTGGTCAAACTTGCATTCCTATCTTTTCTTTAAAGATCCCTTTGGTGACTGGAGAGTGGATCAGAGGGACCAGGGCTGGGTTGGAGGCATGGGTTGTCTTCACAATGACACTTTCTGAAATGTCAGTACTAAGATAACATTGATGGCCTGCCTTACACTACCTTTTACTTTCTAGCAAATAGTGTCCAGCACAGAATGCATTTCCGTACATTTCTTTGGCTCAAGAATCTTATAGGAGATTTCTAAGAAGAAGGAAATATTCAAAGAGTTAATCTGTAGTGCAGAGTTGTCAGTTCTATTTTGTCTCGATGTAGAATTGTTGGAGGAGCTGTTGAGTAATTGTAGAAATTGATTGTACCCCCTGTACAAAAAGGGTGTGATGAGCTTACCTCCAGGCTTGAGGACCTGAACCCAGTGCTGTTGAAGCGGATACGCAGTCCACACAAAACCACAGGCTTTTAGGGTTAGGGCGAGGGTTATTTTCTTGGGCTCTGGACAGCAGCTGGCTGAAAGCTTTGACCAAGCATCACTCTGGAGATAGATGTGTATGGAGAGTTCAGAATTGGTCGGCAGTGGGCTCATGTCTCATAAAGTCACTGTGCTTGAATATGCATGAGGAAAGGGACAAGAAAATGGAACTAGTCTGCTCTGAAGCTGCCCTCTGGCTGGCTGAGCTGGGAAGTTGAGAGGTTTCTGAGTCTGTCACCCTGAGGCGATGGGCTGGTGGCAGTGGGGAGGGAGAGGAAGGGCGAGAAGCCTGGCTCTAAGGACTATTTGTGTACTTGTGGCTGGCACTCAAGTACAAATCAACACATGACCTTTTCCCAAACTTTGTAAAAGGTGCTGCCAGGAGTCAACCCCCTAGCCTGGGTCAGGGCTTCGTGAGAGCCTTCTGGTCTGCAGGTAGCCAGGTGGTACACGGGTGTAAATGAACCCTCCTCCGATACTCCTTGCGCTAAAGTGGGATTCTGTTCATGCGGAGGAAGGGCTTGAGGGGATTTGGGTGATCCAGTGAGAACCCTGCTGTGAAGTGCAGCCTGTATGCCACTGATTCATGTGTCTGGGCTTTGAATGCTGTTCCCTGTGTATGTGTAATACTGTGCACTCATTTATGATAGTGTAGCAAGCTGTCCTTCAGCACTGCCCTAACACGGCTACTGCTCCTGCCTACACAGGAGAAACTCTATAAGGCCACTTCTTTGGTTGCTGGGGATTGGAAAGAATCATTTAATCAGCAGCAAAGCTCACTTCTGAAAATGTATAGAATGACGAATGTGGGTTTTTCCATGGATGCATGAGTGGGGTAGATACATGTGTAGATTACCAGAGCCCTGGGCCTCACGCTTTAGTGCAAGTGTGAATTGTGTCTTATTTCAGGCCAAGGGTCTTCAGTGTTTGGCTGCTGAACCAATGAGAAAACATTTACCCCTTGTTTATTTTACACTTGTGGGTCAGCAGAGGAAACCCTGGTGTCGTAGCTGTTAAGGGCTACATCTGCTAACCGAAAGATCAGCAGTTCGAAGCCACCAGGCACTCCTTGGAGACTCTATGGGGCCGTTCTATCCTGTCCTGTAGGGTCACTAGGAGTCAGAATTGACTTGAGAGCAGTGGCCTTTTTTGAGGATGAGCAGAAGCCCTTAACTGGACGTAGCTGCCGTTGATTCTCCGAGCATAAAGCAAACAGGTGTTCTTCCAGCTTCTGTCAACCCTTCAGTCCAGCCTAACTCTCTAAAAACAATCAAGTTCAAAACCATAGGAGGAAGGAAGTAGGGAAGAAATCTGTTCTCACCATTCCCACAGAAGGGCAAGTACCTCACAGTTCAAAACCTGACAGTCAAATCACCACCATCCTGCTTCTGTATTGAAAGGAATAATTTAATACAGAAGAGGTCTGAACTGACTAGTTTCATGAAATGTGCTCATTGGTTATTCATCCTCATACCCCTTTCACCCCGGTTGAAGAAGCACACACAGCAGTGTGATGATTGCCAGCCGCCCTGCCTAACTGACCTGTCTACCGCGACCTGGCATACCTGTTTGCAAGAGACGAGAGCATACCTAGACCCCTGCTACCCTAGTGCACTCAGCGCTGTTTTGCCTCTCCCAGTGGGAAGCCACACTCATCCAGGGTTAATGTGGAGATGTCAGGTGGGTGTCCTTCTGTACAGAGAAAACTTCTGCTATCATTTTTGTGTGGAATGGAGGCTCTTTTAGGAACAATTGCAATCCCCATTTGGGAACTTTTAAAAAAACTACGGAAGTAATGGTTGGCACTGGTTCATCCATAGTGCATATTGAGTTTTGCTAAACGGATGCTTCGTGTTGCTCCCCTTCAAGATTTCCTACAATGGTGGGACGTGACTGTAAGAAGTTGGGTTGGGACCTGCAGGTGGAGGAGAATGGTGGCTATTGTGGACACAGGGGAGGGACTCGGCTGTGGCTTCAGTTAGAGCCTCAGGGGAGGAAGTTCTCTGGAGGCATCTGCCCAGGCGTGGTGTAGCTGGTGTCCTCGACTCCCTTCCTTGCCCACCACTTTGCAAGCAGCAGGACGAAGCCAGCTGTAACATAATAAGCTCCTTGTTTGTAAAATTAACCAATTGCTGCCAAGTCAGCACCAACTCATGGGCGAACCCCTGGGAGTCAGAGTAGAACTGTGCGCCCCAGAGTTTTCAGCGGCTGCGTTTTGGAAGTAGGTCTCCAGTCTTTCTTCCTGAGGTACCTCTGGGTGGGCTCGAACATCCAACTGGTTAACAACTCATTATGTTACCCATTTCACCACCCAAGGACTCCTTATTTCTAAATAAAAGAAAAAGTTATAAGGTAGTGAGGAGTGGTGAGAGAACAAATGTAGAGAAATCTGAAATCCTTATCCCTGCTAGCAAATCATGTTTTATGACTTTCAGAAGCCCAAAGGCCAGAGCTTACTTTTTTCAAAATGATCCACAAACAGGACAACAGTTGGAACAGTGACAGAAGAGCCACACTTAACAAAACAAAAGGTGTCTTAGAAAAGGAAAATGTGTTTTGGCAAACTCCACCCTCTATTTCAACTCCACCTTATGGTCTATTGGTCCTTCTCTGTAGGTGATTGGTATCCGTGGACTGCTTCACCTTGAAATTCCTGCAATCTATGCTATCACTACTGAGTCTCAGTGTTCCCCAGTCCAGAGATGGGATTGTCTGGCCAGTGTAGGTAGAGTGCACTGTTCTCTAGTTATTGAATGGTTTTGGTGAGCTATCTGTATCTGACAATCGTCACACAAGAGTACTGCTTACTGTCTTCCCTTGTACATACGTTGTCTGTGTTTAGCTTTTCCTAGTATTGTGAGGTTTCCAATAGAGGTTCCATGTAAATACTCTTTCTGCTACTGAAATGCCAGCCCCCTGGACCACGCATCATCCCAACAAATGGTTTTTGCCTTTCTCTATGCTAACACTTTTTGAGCCACTGACGTGCAGATTGATGGTTAGTCTCGGGCTTTTATTTTGCAATTTTATATATATACACACATATAATATATATTTATGGGTTGGTTTTGTATTGTTTTCCGTTTGAATCTCTGAGCACCAAAGCTGCCCTGTGATTTTCAAAAGAACTTTCCAAAGCCACTTCCTGAGCCCTTTTGCTGCTTTGGTGTCTGACTGTGTTACCAGGGTGGGGATCTGCCCGGGGATTTCTGTATGTATGTGCTGTTATCTCACTTGCAGATATCACCCTAGTAAATATGATGTGCTTGGCTTCCTGCTGTGTGGCCCATCTCTGTTGACCACCCAGTTCTCCTGGTAACCACTTACCCTGTTCTCCTGGCAACCAGAGGAACAGAACCTAGAAAGGGGATTCACTTATGGAAATACTCAACCATACAAAAAATATTTACCCTAGAAAGCATTCCTCACACATGAACCTTCTGGGTTGGAGTAGAACTGTCCCATACAATTTCCTTGGGTGTATAAGATGGGGAATATAGGACTGGGGAAAGCCAGGAAGTCAACCCAAAGAGTAAGAGGGAAATGGTGATCTCAGGAGAGGAGAAAGTAAGAGAGAGAGAGAATCCACTTAGCACCTTCCCAGCTCTAGGTCTTTCTCGTAAGAAGCCCGGTATTTGCTGAGCATCTACAGATACATGCCAGGGGCTCTTTTAAGCACACTGCACATAACCCGCTGCCACTGAGTCAATTCCAACCCATGATAACCCTGAGTGTCAGAATAGAACTGAGCACTATGGAGTTTTCAGTGGCTGATGTTTCAGAAGAAGATCACCAGGCTTTTCTTCTGAGGTGTCTCTGAGGGGACTCAAACTTCCAACATTCCAGTTAGCAGCTGAGCGTATTACCTGTGTGCACTATCCAGGGGCTCCCTCTTACAGCACCTCATTTAATCCCTACAAAAGCCAGCATTGTCCTTCTACCCATTTTACAGATGAGGAACCAGGCTCTGAAATAAAAAGTTTTTTTTTGTAGTTAATACATGGTGAAGCCTCCGTTCAAACAGGTCTTTTGGTAACTAAGTCTTTGTTCTTTCTTGTATAAGGCAGTGCCCATGTGCCCCTAATATCACTCCACAAAAAGCAGTCCTGGTCATCACTCCCAGGCCCACTGCATCCTAGAGGACCTGTCCTTCCAACACCGCTTCCCTCCAAGGCCTGAGCCCCATGTGCCCTCTACTCCATTCAGGTAGCCTGGAGTTCCCATGGTCCCCTGCGAACCTAGCGATAAAGAACTCAGACCCTTACCTGGCCCAAAGCCATCAGTTTCTCCTTTCCTGATGCCACCAAGAAAACCACCTGTAAGGTACGTGACTTCTCAGCTCCGTAATGTCACAGTTGGTGTGCACTGATCAGACCCGGGACTGTAGTGAATGTGTTGATAACACTTTATAAAGCTTGTCACTTAAGATGGTGATTCAAACCCACAAATGGAACTCTTTTTCCTCCTTCGGAACTTCCCTTGTAATAACTAAAGGGATACAAACCTGGGAGCAGGGTGTCTTCGAGCAGGGTGTCTTCCACCTGCCAGAAATGTCAAGAAATTTCTCCAGAGCAGAGCATGTGATGGAAGAGATTAAGTTTAGGAATAACTAACTAGCAATTCACCGCATGTAGAAGGAAGTCTCCTGGAACAGAAATGGGGAGTACACACAGTGGATGCCAACTCCAGCATGAAGCCAGCTGACGGCAGTGATGGGGCACTGCGAAGACGTGGTGGGGGCTCAGTGCCAGCCTCAGAGCAGTCCCTAAGTGTGTCAGGTGCTGAGGTTCACCCTGCAGAAACGCCTGCTCGCAAAGTCTAAGTAAAGAGAAATCTGGGTGGTGGTAAAGTAGGCTTCAGCACCAAGACCTTGGCAAAGATCAGAGGAGAAGGCCATGGCCCCAGCTAGCTCTGAGGTACCCCAATAAATACCAAAAAGGAAACTGTCAGCTAAGTTATTATAAATCTCAACACTGCCACGTAGATAAACTGGATCTCTGATCTAACATAATGTCACCATAACAAACATGAGTCTTCCACTTTCTCTTCCTTTGGGCTTTTGGACAGGGACCCAACACAGGAACCAGTCTTAATCTGGATAGAGGTATCACTCTGTTAAGAATAAGCATAGGGAAAAGGTAATGTGGAAAAGATTTAGTAGTTCCAAAGGAGACTGGCTTAAAAGTTAGAAGGCAAGTTCCTCAAGGAAACAGAGGTCCTGCAAGAAGCAGGAGTAAGGTTAAGAAAATCTTTATCGATATCACTCCATTTGTGAGAAAAGTCTGTCCAGACTTTTGTTAAACAAACAAACAAACAAACAAACAAACAAACAAACAAACAAACAAACAAACAAACAAACCTTTCTCTTAGTGAAGAGAACACTGCCATATTTTAAAATGAGTCACTGGCTTTGAACATTATTAATCGAACATTATTGATCACGTATGAACAGACCAGGAAGGCATACACAGATATTTAAGAGATGCAAATTCTCCATTGAAAAAATACCAGCCAGTCAAGTATTTAGTTGATTGTGAAATTAGTATAAGTAAATAAAATAATGAAAGACCAATCATGAAAATGATTGTGAGTGATGAAACCCAATGAATGTATAGCTAAGTCTAGTTTTTTCATAGTTGGTATGAAAAACAACGCAAATGTTTCAAGAGTACTGAATGAATTAAGTTATATGATAAATTTCAAGTAATAATTTGGAACAACAGGGGGTAAGGCGTGCCAAATTTTTTTGCTACTGAGAGGAGGATTTTAGCAGACTATTTACATTTTTTTTCAAAGAAATTTATAAGGAAACTGGTTTGATTACATAAAAAGTTGTGAACTTAAAGGTATTTATAAAAATGTAAAGACCATCTTCATTAAATCATTAAAGAGAAAAATAACAAAGAGACATTAACCAATAGAAATCCAACCAATATGGAGAAACAGAGACCAGATAAAATATTTCAAAGAATGGTTTTCAAGAACCTGGACATCTGGCAATGATGGGTAGTGATCCCAGGAAGATGGGAAACAAATGACGTGAACACTATAATGATCCCAGCTGACTGACTTAAGAGAATTTCTAGGCTACGGAGCAGGGGGTGTGAACCAGCCAGAGCCTGGCAAATTCTCTTACTTAGAGTTGAAGTTGAAAGTCTAGGGAGAAAGGGTAGCCAGTGCTTTCAGGATAGAGCTCCAGAAAGGACAGAGCTGGCAGTAAAACTACTCAAAATCTGGGAAAGAACCATCCAGATGGATTAGAAATAAAAGTGCTGACACAGGGCCATGGTGCCTGTTTCCACAACAGTGACTAGAGAACTTTGTGATTCATGTAACAATAAATAAAGTACAGAGCAGAGTACTCTAGCTTGTCTTAATAAAAATCAAAACTCATTCAAAGAGTGAACTGAACGAAAGGACACACAGAGTGACGCAGGCGGTGTGTATACTTTATGGCTAAATATTATATGTGAGGCTGCCCAGCTGGTTTCCTTTTGGAGGGGAGAAGGGATAGTTGAGAAGAGCAGACAAGTGTTGGTTGAGTGGATACTGGAAGACTAGAAAAGTGTGCCGTAGCAGGGTGAGGGGTGCAGATAGAACTGCGCAGGGGCAGTTGCTCAGGGTTTTACTAGGCAAGTTGGCTTGATTGTAAACTTTCACTTAATCACAATAAAAATTTAAAAAAAGAAACAGTAAAAAAACATAAACAAAAACATTGCTGTTGAGTCAATTATGACTCATAGCAACCCTATAGGACAGAGTAGAACTGCCCTATAGAGTTCCCAAGGACTGCCTGATAGATTTGAACTGCTCTTCTTTGGTCAGCAGCTGTAGCACTTAACCACTATGCCACTCTTGCCTCATTACTGGGGAATAATTAGTCCTAGATTAAATCCTACTCTGGTCCTGTTTAATAAATCTCAGAACCAAATCCTCAGGAATTTAGCTGCTTCTCAGAGCAAAAGTCAAGAGTATTCTACAAGAATAATGTTGCACTCAACATGGCAAAATTTGCAATGTCTGACATCAAATCAAAGATGTGCAGGCATGCAAAGAGGCAGAAAAATATGATCAGTAATGAGGAAAAACATAATCAAGTAAAATTCATTTAGAATCGACTCAGATGGCAGACTTGACCAGCAAGGAGATTAAATCAGTGGGTACAGCTGCATTCTGAATGTTCAAAAAGTTATGTAGAGGCATGGAAGATATAAAAAAGACACAAATGCAACTTCCATAGATGAAAGCTACAATGCATGGGGTGAAAAATAGATTGACAGCAGATTAGACATTGCAGAAGGAAAGATTAGTAAACTTGAAGATCTAGTGATAGAAACTAATCCAAAATGAAGCACAGATTAAAATAAAAGAAAAATTAACAAAGCTTTGGATAACTTCGAGTGATAGAATATATGTGTATTTGGAGTTCCTAAAGGAGAGGAGAGAAGTCAGGAAAACTATTTTAAGAAGTAATGGCCAAGATTTCTGCCAATTCCTCAAATCCACAGATCCATGAAACACAAGAAACATGAAGAAAATTACTCTAAGGCACATCAGAAGCAAATTGTTCAAAACTCATGATAAAGAAAAAAAAGTTTTAAACCAAGCAGAGAATAAAGACATATTAGGTACAGGTGAATAAAGATAACTGCAAATTTCTGGTGAGAAATGCAAGGTTGGTTTACAATGCAATTCACCATATCAACAAACTAAAAGAGAAAAACCATGTGATCATCTCATTTAAAGTACAAGTATTTCAAAGAATCCATCACTTTCTTGATTAGGGAAAAAAAAAAAAAAAACTTTGCCAAAGAATAAAATATAAGGAAGTGTCTTCAATCTGATAAAGTACATGTACAAAAAAACCCGAAGCTAACATCAGAGTTAATAGTGGAACACTTTACCCCTGAGATAGGGAAGGTCGCTCTCACTGCTTCTGTTCAACATTATACTTCAATGATCCCACAGAATTCACCGTACTCACAACTATAGCTCTTACAACGGAAGTAGCAGGCTGCAGTTCAGGATCGGGATCAACTTAGAAGTAACAAAAACAGCCCAGAAGATGGTTATTTGATCAAGACAACTTCTTAGCTGTGCCCACAGGCAAGCCTCTGTCACTGGGCCCTGCCCAGGTCTGGCTTGTGCTCTGCTAGGGCAAGTCTTACACCTTTTTGGCTCCACCAACAAGTGCTAAGAGGGGCCCCACTCTGCCAGCAAAACTCTTGCCCAAAGGTGCTCAGCTTCCTCACTTGTGAGTCAGCACAGCCACTGTAGCCATCTGGCTCTGTGGGCTAGAAGGCCAACTGCACCATCTCCTGGTCTCATGGCAGCCCTCCTGGTTCTGCTGCGGCTGTTTCTCTGCCACTAGACTCTGCTGTGCTTGCCACCATCCCATGCCATCTTGCACCGTTCTTGCACTTTCTGCAGTGTTAAATTCTGTCTGTCTCCTGAGTCTAGGAGGCTCTCAGTGCAGGGAACCTGCATCCAAAGCATGTGTTCTATTCCTGGCCCCTCTTCCTGATAATAGTGAGGTTCCCCCCCAACCTCTGGGGTTGGCTTCCTTTAAGCCCAGCAGGAGGGCAAAAATGATCTTTTATTTGCACGGTCCTACCCCTACAAGGGTTCCACACACTGTGTTTGCATGATTTTACGCCTGCAAGAGCTCCGTGCACCTTGTTTGCATTAGCAAAACTGTCCAATCCCCTTGGCGGGCCTTAAGCACCTTATTTGTTTAGTCCCACTAAGCTATTTTGTGGGCATTACAAGACTAGAGCTAGAAGAGCAGTATTATAGTAATTCATAGCACTGCAAAGATTTAAAACTGTTTTTATTTTCAGAAAACATGGTTGTTATGTCAAAAAAACTGAGAGAAAAGAACAGTGGAATTAATAAACTTGGCAAGGTTGCAGAATATAAAGTCAATATCTACAAATCGGAGCCCTGGTGACACAATGGTTAAGAGCTCAGTTACCAAGCAGAATCCACCAGCCACTCCTTGGAAACCCTATGGGAGTTCTACTTTGTCCTATAGGCTCAACAAATCAATTATGTTCCTAATATATTAGCAAAAATCAGAATTTAAGTTTAAAAACAATATTATGTACAATAGAATAAAATATGCATTACTCATGGATTAAAAACCAAACCAAAACAAAAATAATCAAATCTGTTGCTAGCAAGTTAATTCTGACTCATAGTGACCCTTTAGGATGAGCAGAACTGCCCCATACAGTTTCCAGGGAGCACTTGGTAAACTCAAACTGCCTACCTTTTGGTTAGCAGCTGTAGCATTTAGCCATTACGCCACCAGAGAAAAACATGATAAAAGTTGTGAAAGAACTGAATGCTAAAAATTACAAAACATTGCCGAGAAATAAATGAATATCTGAATGAATGATTAGACAGGCTATTTTCATAGATTTAATACTGTGAAGATATCAGTTCTTCCCCAAAGTGACCTACAGATTTAAAGTCATCACAATCAAATTTTTAGCAGACTATACTATAGGGACTGACAAACTGGTTCTAAAATACATAAGGAAACAAAAAGGACCTAGAATAGTCAAACCACTTTGAAAAGATGAACAATAAAGACTGCGGTACTGGCATAGAGATAGAAAAATAGATCAATAAAACAGAATCTAGATTCTAGAAAAAAGACCCAAATCTATGTAGACAACTAATTTTTTATGAAGACAGAAAAGACTCTAGTACAGAAAGGATAATGTTCTCCACAAATAGTGCTGGAACAACTGGGTATCTATATGCAAAAATAAAAAATGAACTTTGATTTATATTGCACATCATAGATAAAACAGATCATAGACTTAAATGTAAACTCTAAAACCATAAGACTCTAGAAGAAAATGTAAGAGAAACCTGTTGTGACTTTGGGTTTGGCAAATATTTTTTAAAATACAACACCAAAAGCTTGGTCTATAAAAGAAAATAATGATAAATTGGACTTCATTAAAATTAAAAACTTCTACTCATAAAAGCACTCTTCAGAAAACGAAAAGACAAAATAAAGACTGGGAGAAAATATTTGCAAAGCATGTGTCTGATAAAGCATTCAGATCCAGAATACATGTATAAAGAGCTCTCAAAACTGACTAATAAGAAAACAAACAACCCAGTTAAAAAATAACAAGAGATCTTAAGAGACACTTCATCAAAGAAGATATATAGATGGAAAATAAACACACAAAAAGATGCTTACCATCATTGGTCATTTGGAAACACAAATGAAAGCCACATTGGTTGCAGATTGGATAAAATAATTCAATGCCTTCTAATTAAAAGATACATGTGTATCGATCAATATAGAAATGTTAAGGATAAAGGAACATGCAAGGACATATTTAAGCAAATATGTAAAGGCAGGAAAAAGCAGGAAAGGCAGTACGGAATATATCAAATAGCAGAACTCAAAGGCTTAATAAGAAATTGTACAAAAAGTTAATTTATATAAAAAGCTCAGTCTACCATGAAGTGATTAGAGTGTTGAATAACATAGATTTGAAATATGTAAAGCAAAAACTGTTGGGGTATGAAGAAAAATAGACAAACTACAATTAAAGATGAAAGATTTTTAACACATCTCTCTGCTCCTCATAATCAAGTAGATAAGAAATGTATGTAAAAGTGTGTCTACCCACGTGTGTATGTATGTGTCTATGTCTATGTGTCCTTATCTATGTGTCTACATCTATGTATCTATATCACTGTATTCACACCTATCTGTCTATATCTATGTATCTCTATGATTTTCTTTCCCCAGTGCACGTGTCAGTTTGTCTGCTGTGATGCTGGAAGGTAAAACACTGATATTCAACTACCAGCAGGGTCACCCAGTGTGGACAGGTTTCAGGTGGGTTTCCAGATTGAGACAGACTGGAAAGGAGGACCCAGTGGTCTGCTCCTAAGAGCATTAGCCAGTGAAAATCTTGTGAACAGCAACGGAACATTCTTTGATACACTACTGGAAGATAAGCCCCTCAAGTTGGAAGACCTCTGGAATATGGCTGGGGAAGAGCTGTCTCCTCAAAGTAGAGTTGACCTTGATGATGTAGATGGAGTCAAGCTTTGGGGAGTTTTTATTGCTGATGCAGCACAGCTCAAAATTAGGAGCAGCAGCTACACTGACTAATAACTAGAGTGTAGAATGTACAAAGTATCAATTTAGGAACGGGAAATCATCAAAAATGAAATGGAACACGCACACATTGATATTCTAGGCATTAACAGACTGAAAATAGCCCGACACTGGCCGTTTTGGTGCATACATTCATACTATCTGTTATGCCAGGAATGACAACTTGAAGAGAAATCACATTGCGTTCATCATTAAAAAGACAGGAAAGAAAAAAAATAAAACTGAAATGGATGTCAGGAGAGACTCTGAAAGTTGCTCCTAAGCATCAAGTAGCTCAAGTGAAAAGAAGAAATGATGAAGTAAAAGAGCTGAACAGGAGATTTCAAAGGGTGTCTCAAGAAGACAAAGTACAGTATTGCAATGGCAGGTGCAAAGACCTGGAGACAGAAAACCGAAAGGGAAGAACACACTCGGCATTACTCAGGCTGAAAAAACTAAGGAAAAAAGTCAAGCCTCAAGTTGCAGTACTGAAGGATTGTTTAGGAACGGGAAATCCTGAAACGAGGCAGGAAGCATCAAAACAAGAAGGAGGGGATGCACAGTCAGTATACCCAAGAGAACCGCTTGACGTTCATCTACTTTATAGGAGGTAGTATATCATCAGGAACTGATGGTGCTAGATGAAGAAGTCCAAGCTGCACTGAAGGCATTGGTGGAAAACGAGGCCCCGGGAATTGACAGAACTACCAAGTGAGATGTTTAAACAAATGAATGCCACACTGGAAATGTTCACTCATATTTCCCAAGAATTGGAAGAGAGCTACCTAATCAACCTATTGCAAGATATCCATATTTATTCCTATTCCCAAGAAAGGAAATCCAATGGAACGTGGAAATTATTGAACAATATCATTAATATCACATGCAAGTAAGGTTTTGCTAAAGATCGTTCAAAAGCAGCGGCAAGAAGTGCTAGAAATTCAAGCCAGATTCAGGAAAGGACATGGAATGAAGGGCATCATTGCTGGTGTCAGATGGATCCCGGCTGAAAACAAAAAGATGTTTACCAGTGTTTTTTGCCAGTGGTGCAAACCACTGACCTTTTGGTTAGCAGCGAAGTGTCTAACCACTGTACTACACAGTAGGTATATATATGTATATATATCCCTACCATACCTATATGTATCTGTATCTATATGTATGCATACATGGGGAAGGGATTGGAGAATGTAACAATAAAAAATTCTGTATTTAGTAGACACAAATACATCCTACAAGTAAAATGCAAATTCCTTTCAAATGGCCTTTGGACATTACAAATAAGTGATCATCTACCAGAACACAGAAAGCCGTTTGGCTTTGTCACCAACCCCAAACCTGAGATTGGTTGGTCTCCCACTGTTGTTACCAAATATGCCCACCAGGTGGCGGCATTTCCTTTCCATGCTTCCACATTACAGAAAAAGTCCCAACAGGACTCTTTCCATTTTGGGGGGCAGTCAGCCTTCCACAATGCTATTAGGAACCCTGGTCTGCTTTTGCAATCAGTAAAGCGATGAATGATAAGACGTGAGGCTTCTTATTCATACAGGACCTAAGAACCTATAGATTACCGTGTCCCAGCAGACTTGAACACGTGCCTAACCAACATTCATTAGAATCTGCCCAGCTCCCTGAGTCTCTGTCTTGGGGCAGCTTGACAGACGGCCTCCGCTTTCTCTGGGTCTGTTCTCCGGGCCAGAAGGCCATGTAGAATAGTGAGACAGAGCCCAGGGCTTTGCAGTCCCACGGCTTGCAGTGAATTCTGGCTCTGTGACCTATGGGCTTTGTCCGTGGGCAAGTCACTTGACATCTCTAAACCATAATTTCCTCATCTGTACAAAGGGACAATTATTTCACTTGCCTTATATGATTGTGGAAACCCTAGTGGCATGGTGGGTAAGAGCTACAACTACTACCCAAAGGGACAGCAGTTCGAGTCCACCAGCCACTCTTTGGAAACTCCACGGGGAAGTTCTACCTTCTACAGGATTTCTGTGAGTTGGAATTGACTCGACGGCAGCATGTTTTGCTTTGGTTTTTTGACGTATGACTGTGGTGAGCGTTAAACAAGTACCGCACAAGTAGTGCTTCGCGTAGTGCCCGGTATACAGCGAGAGCTCAGGCAGCGCTAGCCACGGAGACCTCCCTCTACCACTGCAGGATCCAGCCTGAGTCCTAGCAGGAGGCTCCAACTCCCTCCCAGCCTGCCTGCTGGAGCAAGGAGAAGTACTGCCGTTGTGCTTCAGGACTCTGGGACCCTGCCTACCCCTCTCAGCCCAAGACTTCCCCAGTATCCCTGGTTTCTGCAGAAGCACTTGGAAGTTGAACTTGACCCTATTCCTCAAATCTTGCAGGTGCATGTGAACCTGTTGCTTACACTGACATGGGTTACAACCAAATCTGAAGGCAGTTCAGGGAAAAAGACATTTCCTTACACCTGTCCCAGAGCTCCTGTCAGGGCCGTGAGCTGGATAGCAGTTGGCAGAAAGTGCATGTCCGTGAGTCCCAGCAAAGCAGGGGCACCATGTCAAAGAGCTTGTGATTTGTTATATCAGAAAAAAAGACACCAAAGAAGTCAGTATGGAAAAAACAACGGAATTTGAAATTAATTATTATTAATTTTGATAACTTAAGATTATTTTAATTTTAAATTATGTAGTGGGGGAATCAAAACTTTCACTGCTTCATGCGATAACACACAGTAGGAAGAAGTTCAGCTTACCTGGACTTCAACATAAACTGAAAACTCTTCTAATCTTAACCTAATATTGCAAGGATAGAGTAGCAGGGGCGTGGGTCTGGGGACCATGCACTCAGGGGACATAGAGGCCAACTGGTGTACACAGCCTATTGCTAAGAGACTCTTCTGCACCCCATATTGGTGAGTGGCATCTGGGATCTTAAAAGCTAGCAAGCTGCCATCTGAGATACACCAAATTGTCCCTATTCATATGGCACAGATAATCAACAAAGACATGAGGAATAAAGAGCCCAGGAGACAGAAGGACCCATGTGAATGGGTGATTGCATCAACATGTGCCCAGAAGAACCAGATGGTGCCTGGTCACCACCAAAGACAACCATGATGGGGCACACAGTGTTGAAACCCAGTGGCAACACAAGAAAGAGAGGAGCGCAGCTCAAGAACTCCCCTAAAGAAGTGCAACTGATGGTCTGCTGGCCTGGGGGTTCCTCTGGGAGCATGGCCCCTAGACCTGCCCCTGCCCCTGACAGAAAACATTACTGAGGTCAACTCTTTGGACAGGAATGAACTGGACTTTGGGACACAATGTGACCACATGTTGTGTGTACTTTATGGTTCTACACATCTCTAGGATGTTGTCCTACTGACCTGTTACTAGAAGAAAGAAGAGAGGGTGGAGAGGAGGGGACAGGAGATCATTAAGAGGATATGACACACATAGAACGAAAAGGAGGAGTGTGCCGTCACTGGGCAAGGAGAGCATCAGGAGCTGCAGATAGGCAGGCACGTCAATTTAATTTGGATTGTATACTTCCACTTAATCACAAAAAAACTGTACAAAAATTTTTCACCACTTCAGACATTTTCTACTGTTCTTTAAATTAATGCGTGCATGTACACATAAACACACACAAAGACACATAGTCTGTCCCACATACTCTTGGCATCATTCTAAACTGAACTTAAAACGGTTGCTCAACTTTATCCTGCTTTAGCTAGTCAAGATAGCCTGAGCCCAAAGGGAGCAGCTCCTCCTTTGAGTTAGGGCTCTGGCTTGGCTCCATGTTGGCATAAAACAAATGTCCTTTCTGACCACCATAACTACCCTGAGCCTTCAGAGGTGCAGGCCTACAGTGCAATTGGAGTCCGTATATTACATGTCTAAACATTTAAAAGTCTCAAATTAAGCTAAACATTTTTAAGTGAAGACCTGGTTTGAACTTGGGATTCTCAGACTCATTGGAGTTCCACACGGGAACATGACGGTGTGGAGGGAACTGCGCCCTGGAATCTGGCCTCTTAACTGAAGACCTGTAGCCTCCTCTTTCTACTGATGGGTCCTTCCACATCACAAGGGTCTTGTATGTGCATGAAGACACTCAGAGCCCATGTCTGGACTCTGTACTTCCCATGCAAACAACTGCAAAAGGGTAAGGCTAAAGGCTAAAGGTCACCCTCGGAGTCCTTGAGAAAAAGCACTCTGAAAAGAATCTATGCAGAAACTAGACATGGGCAAGGGACCATTTGTACAGGGCATGCTGAGGTCCCATGTAGCCACAGGACAGGGTAGCACCAGGTGGGCTCATCCTCTTGGCCTGCTGACACCTCTGTCATGGGGGGGCGTGGCCAGAAGACAGGTCAAGACAAGGCTCCCTATGTGGTACAGGACCCTGGTCCAGAGCCCCTGTGTTGGGGTCTCAGGTCAGTATTGCTTGTCCAAAATCCTAAGAAGGGGTCTTGAGTACTTCCAGCGCTGTATCACTTTGTTTAACATTTTAGTTGTTATTCCATCAGCTGCGAGAGTCTTGTTTTTCACCAATACCTTCAGTGTAGTTTGGACTTCTTCCTTGCATAGCATCAGTTCCTGGAGGCTTAGCCTTTTTCTTTAGTTCTTTCATCTTGAGAAGTGCTGAGGTTGACCTTCTCTTTTGGTTTTTCATCTCCAGGTCTTTGCATGTGTCATCAGGATACTTTGTCTGCTGGAACCTCCCTTTGATATTTCCTGTTCAGCTCTTTTACTTCATCATTTTTTTCCTTTTGCTTTAGCTTCTCAATGTTCAAGAGCAAATTTCAGTCTCTTTTGACATCTCTAGGTCTTTTCTTTCTTTCTTGTCTTTTTAATGACCTCTTGCTTTCCTCATGTATGATGTCCTTGATGTCATCCCACGACTCATCTGGTCTTTGGTCATTAGTGTTCAAATGCTTCAAATCTATTCTTGAGATGGTCTCTAAATTCAGGTGGGATATACTCAAGTCTGCACTTTGGCTCTCATGGATTTGCTTTAATTTTCTTCGGTTTCAACTTGAACTTGCATATGAGTAATTGATGGTCTAATCTGCGGTTGGCCTTTGGCCTTGTTCTGACTGATAATATGGAGCTTTTTCATCATCTCTTTTCACAGATGTAGTTGATTTGATTCTTGTATATTTATCTGGTGAGGTCCATGTATATAGCAACTATTTCTGTTGCAATGAAGAAATAATTGGCTCTGAAAAATTCAATAGGCAATCTCTGGCATTACTTTTATCACCGTAGCCTATTTTGCATCTACCAATCTTTTTACTGTGTTTCCATCTTTCATATTCTAATCACCAGTAATTATCAGTGCATCTTGATTGCATGTTCATCAGTTTGAGACTGCAGAAGCTGATAAAAATGTTCAGTTTCTTCATTTTTGGCCTTAGTGATTGTTATGTAAATTTGAATAATTGCCACATTAATTGGCCTTCCTCATGGACGTGTGAGTACTTTCCTATCACTGACAGCATTGCACTTCAGTGAGGTGTTTTAGAAAAACGTATTCTCACATTAGGGTTCCTGAGTAGTTCGGTTTGCTCTGAGCTGCTAATCCAAAGACTGTCTGTTCAGTGCTGCAGAAGAAAAGCAAGGCTATCTTCTTCCACAAAGATTATAAACCAAAAATCCAAACCCACTGCCATCAGGTTGATTTCTGACTCGTAGCAACCCTAGGGAAAAAAGTAGAACTGCCCCATAGAGTTTCCTGGCGGATTCGAACAGCTGATGTTTTAATTAGCAGTTACAACACTCAACCAGTATGCTACCAGGGTTTCCATAACGATTATAGCCAAAAACCCTAGATAGCAATTCTCCTTTGTCATGCATGCTTTTGGCATGATTCCAAATCCAGTGGGCAACAATAACTTCTGGAAAAATAATCCTATAGTAGGTAAGTTCTCTCTGTCTTTGTCTCTCAACTTTCAAAGAGTTCCTGGGGCCTGAAGAAGAAGCTGAGGGGTACTAGAGGATGTGAGACTGGCACTTGGTGGATGAGACTAAACAAACAGGACAGACGGACCAGTGCTAAGTGTCGTCAGGTGGAGGTGCTCTAGTCTTGATCATCATTTCCTGAGTCCCCACGTCCAGCCATTCCTTCCTCAACGGCCTGCTTCTCCCTTCCCCGGCCTGGGACTTTTGCCTTCCTTTCCCCATGGGTGAGGCTGGCATCACCTGGAGAGACAGAGACCGCATGCCCAGTCATGCAGCTCGATGTCCTCAAAGTCTACCCCACTGGCTTAAGTCCCACTCTTTTTACATGAGGAAACCTTCTAAAGTCGAGTCTGCAGGGGTGAAATTTGCAAATTCTTCTTGGAAACGGTGGTGGTGAAGGCAGGTCTGTAGCTCACAGTGACGGGGTGGGGGTAGGTGTGCGTGGGGTAGGTGTGCGTGGGGTAGGTGTGCGTTGGGTAGGTGTGTGGGGGGTAGGTGTGCGTGGAGTAGGTAGAAAGGGAAAGACAGTAGGGATGAGGCTGGGGTGTGACAAGTTGATGGGTAACAGGTCATGGGAGAAGAAAGAGCCAGGAAATCCAGAAGAAAAGGGGCAGGGCTAGAACTGGGCAGCCTTTGCAGACCCAAAAAAGCCTGGCCACACCACCTAAAAATTTCTGCGTTTTCTGAAATTTTTCCAAAATCATTCTGTTTGGTCAGAATGCTGGCTGGTCTTGATGGGCATATCAGATAGTTAATGGGGAAGCCAGCCTAAAGGAAGTAGTCTCCAGGAAGACACAGCTCACTCACTGATTTTCATTTGGCCCTGCCTCACAGGGCTCCTACTGTCGATGTGGCATCCCTGGATGGATGGTGGGCTAGGGGCCCTGCCCCTGTCCTTTGTCTGGTGGGATTTGGTGGCATTGGATTGGTTCTGAGACATTTTCAGGTTTCGGATTGAGTTGTATCCCCTCAATGTGTCAACTTGGCTAGACCCTGACTGCCAGTATTTGGTTGTCCTCTGATTTGAGATCTCTCCTAATTACCCTTTGTGTTTTAAATCCTGCCTTCTCTTATTAATGAGGCAAGAATCAATTGAATGGACTTAGTTTTGTCTTGAGGTAATCTCTTTAGAACTTGCTTTAGAAGGGAAGCTAGCAAGAGTCAGAGCCTGTACTTAGGACTCGGGTTCTCTGAGTTGAGAAGCTTCTAGACCCACCTCTGGCCACATGATCTGTTCTGTCTCCTCATTCCTTGCTAGCCATCTGTGAGACTGCAGATTGGCCCACAGTATGGACAGTTTAGTGTGTTATGGAATATTTTGATCTTCAGTTGGTTGGCTAGGTTTCTTTAAATAACAAATGAGCAACCAGAAAAAGCTAGCAAAGGAAAGAATGTTTGACAAAGAAGACTCCTTGCATAGGTCCAGGCTTGTAAGCCTATGTTTTGGAGAAACCTGGCTGTCCTGGCTTGCATATCAGATCACACCGAGTTCAGTGGCCCTTCAAAGGAGGGCTAACAGAGAAAACCTTGAGGTGCTTCAAAAGAGGTGAGCAGAATATGGGAATTAGGCTCCGGAGGTGGCAGGGGTAGGCGTTTGGACAGAATGAAAAACAAAACAAACAAACAAAAAACTGTAATTAAGTAGATTCCAACTCATAGAAATCCTATAGGACAGATAAAATTCCCCAAAAGGTTTCCAAGGAGTGTCTGATGGATTAGAACTGCTGACCTTTTCATTAGAAGGCATAGCTCTTAACCACTGTAACACCATCAGTATGTCCATGAGCAGGTCATGGAGAGCTAAAGGAAGCCACGAGTTCCCCACCAGGTCAAGGCCCTCAGAGAACTGCCCCATAGAGTTCCCAAGGACCTCCTGAGGGATCTGAACAGCCCACCTTTGGGTTAGCACCTAACCACTGACCCACCAGGGTGTCCACAGTGCAGCCAAAGAAGAATCGAGAAATTCAGCAACAACGAAGGAAAACAATGGCGCCTGCTAGCAGCATATGTAGACTAAACCACGTGATGCGGAACGTACCTGTAACTGGGTAGTAACAGCTGCCGTAAAGGCACAGCATTAGACGGTTAAAAGAAAAATTAAAGCGTTTTAGCCTTCTAGGTATAGTGACGCATCTAAGGTGGGCTTACAAAAAAAATCTTTGTTGCCGTAGCTAACTACAGGGATGCTTTATCAAAAGTAATAAATTTCTGCTGAAACACTGCACAAAGATTTATACACAATCATTTTGATGTCACCCGCTATGAAGTGTCACCAAGGCCAGTGCAAGCCGTATTTCCATAGTGACAATGCTGGAAAAAATAGGTAAACCCCCGTGCACTTGGACATGTGCCTTGGAAACTCGGATTAATGTTCTCTTCATTCATTGAAATCGTCGGCGATTGATTCTCAGCCTCACCTAGCTGCCCCTTCATCAGTAGCCACCAGGCTCGGAGTCCACCACGTTCCTGGCTCAAGGCCGCCAGAGGGCGCAGCGTCCCCCGGAAGGCAGGAGGGGTCCTCCTGGCCCTGGGACCTCCCGCCTTTACAAAGTCGATGGGAGAATCAGGGGCGAGTTCAGGCTTGAGGAAGTCCTTTGGAAAGTTACACATTACACAGAAGTAAGAGGGAGTTTGTGAGTGGGACCTGAGTGCCTAAGTCAAGCTGCTGTGCTCTAACCTAAAGTGTGTCTTCATTAATTGCAAAATCAATAATCTTTTCAATAGCAAAAGGAGGAAATACCCCACCGTCAGCTCCAATTTTCCCCACTATCACATAACGCGGGAACCCTGGTGGCATCGTGGTTAAGCGCTATGGCTGCTAACCAAAGGGTCAGTAGTTCAAATCCACCAGGCGCTCCTTGGAAACTATGGGGCAGTTTGGGTGTCTATGAGCCAGAATTGACTTGATGGCAATGAGTGTCACATAATGTGCCCCAAGCCTTCGGGTAGGGTAGAAAGTAACACACTGGGATATTTTTACATTATCTTCTGATTTTGACATTGCTTTTCCAGGGCTAATTAAGGCTAGAAGGGCTTGGCTTTCTTAGATTTGATGATTCTGAAGCTGTTTGAGGGTTTTAAAACAAATAAAATGTCATTTTAACCTAGGGTAGGCTATGCTGTTCCTCCCACGTAATCAAGCCACTAGAAGCCTGACTAAATCTTTGCCCTGGCACCAGCTGGGCAGTTGGGCCTGCGATACTACAAACTTCAATGTGGGGCACGTGGGGACTGGGAGGCAGCGTGGCAGCTGTGCCGTGGCACTCTGGTCCCATCCAGTGACTCCCTTTCCCTTCTGTGTGATACATATCTTTCTAAAGCACTCCCTCATGCTCTGTCTCCTTAGATTTTCTTATAACTCTGGAAACCAGGAAGACACATATAAGTCCTGGTTTTGCAGTCAGTTGACCTGCATTCAGAAACCAGCTCCCCTCTTTACTAGTAAAGTCAAGAGCCTTGATTTTCTGCCCCTCAAGATGAGGTCAGTGGCAGCGCTGGCCTCCTGAAGCTCTGTGCCAGCTGCCTGAGATTGGTATGCACAGCCTCCTACAGATCCTCAGTACACAGCAAGTAGTCCCCAAAGGTCACTGCTTATTACTATTTTTGCTGTTGTTATTGTTATTTCTCCCATTTTAACCACAATGAAACCAGGACTCAGGTTAAGGGATTTGCTGAAGGCGTACCACATTGACAGACTGAGGCTGAGCCCTGGCTCCTGGCTCCTGTCCAGCACCCTCTCCAGCGAGCTCTGATGTCCTTCATTGTGACAACAGTATTGTTCCCCCTCCTTCAGCAGGGAGGAAGGCATAATTAATACTTGCAAGAGCTCCCAGATGCTTAGATAAAAAGTCCTAGGAAGTGCAGGCCTGCCATTACCCAGCCTTTTTGTCTTATCATAGCCTTTGAAGTTTGTTTTGGTGGAAGAACCCAGTGGTTTCCACTGGGTGCTGGGCTGGCCATGTCTCTTGCCAGTCTGTGTCTCCTGCCCCAGGTTCTCCAGCAGGCAGACTGGGCTCCTGATGTACAACATCCCTGGCCTCAACTGTCCAAGTTACTGGTGAGCTAACTGGAAAACTTCCAAGCCTTCCAGATTGTCTTCTTGAGACATATGGCTTTGTCCTCTGTGTTTTCCTCTAGTTGCTTTTCCATGAGTGGTGCAAAGACTTCTGGAAGGGAGGCACTGATGAACACAGAGGCATGGGATGTTGCTTTTAGGACTGGGACAGCGTATAGAAACAAAGAGGAGAAGCGTAGCAGAGAGAGGGACATGGAGGCTCCAAAATCAATTTCTCCCTCACAATTATGGGGACAGCTGAATCATTAAGGACACAAATCAGATTTACTCCTGTGGTTTTTAAAAATAAACACCACAAGGCCAGAGTGACCTGAGAGCTTGTCCCTTCCAGAAAGGTCTGTTGTGGCCACTATTAAAAGAAATTAAAAGACAACATGCTTCAGCACAAAAGATAGTGTCATCTTAAAAGGATGGGGCCAACATCCTTGATCTTCCTGGGCAAGAAGGAGACCCATGAGCCTGGGCTCTCTTTCCACAGCTTTGAAGGACTGATAGGGCCGCTGGGCAACTGGAGGGAGCAGGCCTCTGGGCAAGCAGCAGAGGCACAGGCGTAATGCCCAGGATGAAGGCAAGCATCGTTTACCTCCTAACTTCTCCAGGCTTCAAATAGTCGTGTGTGATCTTCGTCACCAGCTGTAGTTGAGAACCCTGAGATACAGGAGGTATGAAGGACTGAAGGGAAGAGCTGCTCCAGCGTTCTGTCCTCTCAAATGTCTATCCTGGAGTGCCTGACAGCATTCCAAGCTTATGAGTGTGGTTGGCTGCCACCAACTGGTCCCTAGCTCATGGCAACCCTGTGCACAGCAGGAGACACTGTGTGGTCCTGCGCTAGTCTCTGATGGGTTGCAGATTGGACTGCTGTAAACCCAGTGGCATCGCTAGAGGAGATGGGGGGTTTCAAGCTGCACTGGGTGACACTGTCAGAGAGAGCGACACCACATGGCCCAGAGATCTATCCAAGGCCAAACTATGCAGGGTTTGAGCTCCTGCAGGGAGCCCATAACTGCTTCAGCCACATTTCAAAGGTGCCTGTAGCTGGGGCTTTTGGTGTCTGCTGGCACCACTGGCACCATCCCTGCAGCCTGGCTGCGGGAGCGTGCCTGCCAGCCTGCCCATTGCCCTCCCCAAGTGCTCAGGAAATGGCCTGTGGGCACGTTGGGCTTACCCTTTTTGTTGCCACTATCAGTGTGTATGCATCTTGGAATTTGGAAGAGAGAGGGTACAATTTAGAGATTGTCTCTGGACACCCCTTGCCCTGCCTGTGCCACTGTGAGCCATAAAATTTTCTTTTCAGAAGTAGATCACCAGGCCTTTCTGCCTAGTCTGTCTGAGTCTGGAAGTTCCATTGAACCCCATTCTGCATCATGGCAACACACAAGCCTTGTCTGACAGATTAGTGGAGGCTTTGCATTAGGGGCTTTGACTGGAAATCACACTGAGGTCTCCCTCATGGAAGGCGAGCATTCTACACAGAACTAGCAACATCCTCATAAACTTAAGAGTAGAGACCGGAAACTCAGCAAGTGGGATGGAGGGGTTCCAGGAAGGACCCTTCTCAAATATCTCCCCCACTGCCTTTCACTGGAAACCCTGGTGTCCTAGTAGCTAGGTGCTTGGTCTGCTAACCAAAAAATCAGCAGTTTGAATCTGTCAGGAGCTCCTTGGAAACTCGTGGAGCAGTTCTACTCTGTCACACAGGGTCTGTATGAATTGGAACCAACTCAGTGGATAACCAGAAGGTCAAAGGTCAAAACCGTCAGTGGCTCCACAGGAGAAAGATGTGGCAGTCTGCTTCCGTAAAGACTGACACCCTTGGAAGCCCTATGGGGTTGCTGTGAGTCAGAATCAACTTGACAGCAGTGGGTTTGTTTTGGGGTTTCCTTATAAAGTGAAATCACCTTAGGGGGTTTATTCAAGTATTCCTATCAGCAAACTGAGTCACCTTGACAAAGTGGTGGCTGGGAAGAGCTTGCTCAGCCTTCTTGCTCATGTGGCAGCCATGTGACCTCCTGTTAAACCTGCCAGGCCAGGAGCAGGAAGTCTGTTTCCCACACTTACCTCAGCATCTATCTGATGCATGGAGTTACCCCAACAAAGGCTGATTTCTCTGTGGGCTTTTACAAAGTGAACCGTTCAAACTAGAAAAACTAGGATTCTCCAGCTTAAGCATAGTTCTGAGGTGATGACAACAGTTCATTAATTAAACAAATAATCTTGGAGAACATTCTGTGCAGGCTAGAGGTATGAGCAAGATATTGGTCTCAGGGGGATTAAGCTCTGGTCCCTCAAAGGAAGATGAGCCCTGAGCCCATTAGAAAGAACTGGACACAGGCTAAAGTTAGAAGACTGGACTCCTCAGAGACGCTCCAGAACAGGTCAAGGGAAACTAGAAGTGAAAGTGGAGAAGAAATGACAGATTTCCCAAGAAGACAAAAAGGAATTAGCTCCATAATGGTCATTAGCTTGAGATGATTCAAGTTGAAGAAGGTGTTTCACTTGCCTCTATGTTCTGTTTAATTATGATTTTCTTGCCTGTGAATCACTTATTCTCCTAAGTTTTTCTCCCGCTCTTCATACAGAGTTGATGGCACCTAACAACAACAACACTTATCTGTCCGTTTGTCACACTGAGGTGTCTTGTGTGTTGCTGTGATGCTGGAGGCTATGCCATGCATCTTTCAAATATTAGTGAGTCCTTTCACGGTGGACATTGGTTTCAGTGGAGCTTCCAGACTAAGTCAGACTAGGAAGAAAGGCCTGGAAACCTAGTCCGCAAAGTTAGCCAATGAAAACTGTATGGATCACAACAGAACAGTGCCTGATACTGTGATGAACGATGCAAACGTACCAATGATCAGAAAGACGACACAGGACCTGGCCAGTGTCGTCGGCTCTATTACATATGAGTTCACCGTGGGTACAACCACCACCACCAATGTTCTCAAGAAGGCTTGTTGTTGTTGTTGTTAGGTGCTGTCGAGTTGCTTCCAACTCATAGTGACATCACGCACAGCATGATGACCCTGCGCCGCACCCACAATCCTTTTTATGCTTAAGCCCGTCATTGCAGCCGCTGTGTCAATCCATCTTGTTAAGGGTCTTCCACTGTTTCGCTGGCCCTCTGCTCCACCAAGACTGATGTCCTTCTGCAGGGACTGATCCCTCCTGACAACATGTCCAAAGTATGTGAAACACAGTTTCATTATAGTTCTCTGAAATAATAACACACTTTAAGAAATATACTTGCATAGAAAAAATGGGAAGCTAGTTTTGTTTGTTTGAGGGGAGAAGGGTGAGAGGCAGGGTTCTTTTCTAAGCCTTACGGGTGGGCCAGGGCAGTCAGGTAAAGGAATTGTTGCAAAACTAGCCAGAGTCCTTGCGAGCAAAGAGGCTAGAAGAAATTAATCTATTGTTTTGTTTTTTAATGAATTTTTGTTTTATCAATGCATGTAGTTTCAGATGTCACATTCTACTAAAACCCTTATAAAAAAATACAATGATTTCCTGTCCCGGCCCTGCCCACTCCAGGAGGTCCCTTCCCCAGTGGTACTGCAGTTAACTACCGTTTTCCTGGATCCATGCATCTTGGTGTTTCTAAATAACACGTGTATGCTGCTGTCTTTGACTTTATTGATTTTAGATGCTATCTGCTGATTTCTTGCTGTGGCAGATGAAGATCTGATTCTCTGACACACCACCCCATCCCTTGGCTTCCTGTCTTGCCTCCTCTCCCCGTAGCTGTATCCTGGTTCTTGGTCCCAGCAGTGTTTGGTGTTTACATTATTATGGTAGTGTACTATGCTTATGTTTGCTTTCTTAATTTTTGTTTTACCTATAACTAATAATGGGCTAGAAATCCCTGGGTGGCATAGACAGGTGAGCACTTAACTACTACACAAAAGGTTAATGGTTTGAACTCACCCAGAGCCAGCTGGGAAGAAAGCCTGGTGATGGGTTTCCCAAAGGCCACAACCTTGAAACCCTGTGGGGCAGTTCTGCTCTGCATACACCGGGTCGCCATGAGTTGGAATCAACTCACCGGCAGCTAACAGTTGCTTTGCTTTCTATTTGTTGAATTCTTCTTGGTATTCATTGCTAAATCATCTCCCAGCTTTTAGATGTGTCTCAGAACAATTTCCCATAAGGCCGTCAACTGCAAACTGTCTAACTATTCTATGTCTTGTTGCTGGCTTTGGAGATGAGCCTCATGACAGTCTGGTGGCTCTTTCTTTCTGGGATGGTTACTCTCTAAGCTTGCTGCACAGTTGTCTTTCCAGCTCCAACTTCTCTGTGCTATCATCTTTGGAACGATTTTTGCCTTTCTCTGTGAGTTGAATTCTCTGCTTCTCAGGTATCTTCTTCTTTCTTAGCTTATACCTTGTTTTAACAGAATACATGTTCCCATAGTTTCATCAGATCATTTCATCTGGCTGCTGAGGTTTTGAGAAATGACTGGGGAAGTGGTCTCTTGACCTTGGCATTTAATCAGTATATGCTCACTTAACCTGTTTCCTGTATAGTTCTCAAGCCTTTATTTTCTGTCTTTAGAGAAAAACTCCAGTTTTCTGCCGGGATAGGGAGAGAGCAGTTTCCGTTTACAGATGGCAAGGTGACGGCTATTCTCATGATACCTGTCCTTCAGGCGACATTGCTGAAATCTAAACCGTTACTCTGATCTATAGCTGTCCCTATGATATCTCCCCTCATCATATTCCTGGTGATTACTTTCACTTATTTCTTGGATTGAAATTTACTGTTACTATTGTTTTCTATCTCACACCCTTTTTGTTCTTGCTTTCTTTCTAATAGCTCCCCATGACTTCCTGAGAAAGCATAGGTGACAGGTAGAGTTTTTGAGACTCTCAAAGTTTTAGGATGTCTTATGTGTTCCCACTTTATTGATTTTTGACTGACTGTAGAATCCTATCTAGAATAGTCAGCCAAAAAAAATCGGTAAAGGGGGAGGGTATGATAAAGACATCTTAAAACATAGGTCAGTTGTAAATTTTTTCCCCAAGAATTTTGGGGTCATTGCTCCTTTGCCTTTTTGATTCCAGCTCCAAACCCTTTAGATGCCTCTTCTATTATATGTGATCTAGTTTCTCTCCTTGAAAGCATGTAGGATCCTCTCTTTGTCATTAAAAACAAAAAACACTACCACTGAGTTGATACCAACTCAGAGTGATGCTGACTCATAGGGACCCTATAGGACACAGTAGAAATACTTCATAGAGTTTCCAAGGAGCTACTGGTGGATTTGAACTGTTGAACTTTTGGTCAGTAGAAGCACTGAATCATTGCATCACCCTGGTTTCCATTTCTTTGTTATTGACCAAAACCAAACCCACTGCTGTCAAGTCAATTCCAACTCATAGAAACCTGGAATTATGCAATGATGTGCTTTCATATTGATTAATTGTTAATCAGTTTTTCTAAACTCTCACTGGTTACTTAAAATCTGTAAAGTTTTGTCCTTTGGCTTATAAACCATTCTTAACTGTTTTTAAAACTGTTGTTGATGATTTGTTTCCCTCAGTGGTCTCTTTTCTGTCTTTTCAAATTCCTCTTGGTCAGATTTTGGATCTTCAGAACTCACTCTCAGATGTCTTATGTTGTCTCTCTAGTTTCCATCTCTTTGTCTTCTCGCTCCATTTTTTTAAATTCTTTTTTTTTAATTATGATTGAGTGAAAATGTACAATCCCACATAAATTTGCATGCCCACCTATGTGCAGCTCCGCCTGCGCTCCCTGCCTGACAGCACTCTGTTCCTCTCCGTTCTAGACATGTCGTATCCTCCTAACAATCTCCTGTCTCCTCCTCTCCACTCTCTCCCCCACCTCTGGTAAGAGGTCAGCAGGATGACAGACACCCCGTAGATGCATGAAACCATAAAGAGCACACACGATATGGTCACTCTGTGTCGCCAAGTCCAATCCATTCTTGTCTGAAGAGTTGATCTCCATTATGACTTATAGACAGGGGCAGCATCAGGGCCAGGGACCATGTTCCCAGGGGAACCTTGAGGCCCCTGGACCCTCAATTGTGGTCTTTTAGTGGAGATCTCAGGGTGCACCCCTTTTTATGCTCGTGTTACCACTGAGACTCAACTTTGTGAGCCCCATCATGGCTATCACTGTTGGTGGCTGGGCACCATCTGGTTCTTCTGGTCACATGTCAGTGTAGTCACCCGCTCACATGGGTGTCTCTGTGTTCTGGGTTCTCTTTCCCCCACGTCATTTTGGTCCTTGGTGATCATCTGTTACTGCTGAGTTAGGACCATTTGGTGTACCTCAGATGGCAGCTTGGCAGCTTTTAAGACCCCAGACACCCCAATGTGGGGTACTGAAGATTCTCTCAGTAAAATGCTAGTTATGCCAATTAGCCTCAGTGTCCCCTGAGATTTGCTCTATTTTTTTCCTCCCCTAGGAAATTTCCTCTGACTTAGTTTCTGGTTCTTCTATTGAGTCCCTTATTTCTTCCATCTTCTTTTAATTTTCAAGAGCTTTTTGCCTTTGTTGTTCTTTGAATATTTTATTTATTTATTTATTTCTAAATAACAATGTTGTTCTTGCTTCATGGATGGCATCTCTCCTCTTCTCCAAGAATGTTAATGATAGCTTTTTATTTTTAAATTTTCTTCTTCCTACACTGGCTATTTCCTCTAGGTTACTTTTCATTACTTGTTTGGGTTTCTGTCTTAGCATGTTAGAGGACTTTCTGAGTGTCTGCAAAGTCTTGTTAGCTCTTGACTAAGATTGGGGAATAAGAATCTGACTATAAGTTCTAAGTGTGTGAAAGCCCTGAAAAGTTAGAGCTTTACTGTTGGATGAATGGATTGTGTATAGTACAGTCTTCAACTCAGTCTTTCCTCTTAGGCTAGTCAGTTTCCTTAAGGAAGACTTGTTGATCTTTTGAGAAAGGAATGGGGTAAGTGGTCCAGGGATCTTAGCATTTAATTCATTTGTGGGAACTGACAATTAAGTTTGTGAGCTCATTCTAGAAAAAGTGCCACATATGTCATTGCTAAATATCAATACAGTCACCTTCAAAGTACTTCCCTTGGGAAGCTATACACCGGTACTAGTACCTAGTCCACTCTTCAAAACAGTTTTGGAACTCTTCCTGAATGATCATCAGAGCTGTCCTCGTATTACCCTCAATGTCATGAATGTCACCAAAATGTCTTCCTTTCAAGATTCCCTTTTTCTTTGTGTAAAGCAAAAAGTCATTGGGGGCCAGATCAGGTGAGTAGGGAGGATGTTCCAGTGCAATTATTTGCTTACTGGCTAAAAAACTCCCTCATGGACATCTATACAACTAAGTTCACAAACTTGCCACCTGCCTCATGTGCAATAGCCATTCCAGAAAGAGTTCCAAAATTGCTTTGCAGGGCAGACTAGGCACTAGTGTCAGTGCTTATATTCCCAAGGGGAGTTCTTCAAAGGTGACTGTAGTGACATTCAGCAATGAGATACATAGCCCTCAGATGAATTAAGTTTTCAAACCTTTCAGGCCTCATATATGTTCACTTAATCTCCTGTTTTCTGTTTAGTACTCAAGGCTTTATTTTCTCTCTTTAAAGAAAACCTTACAGTTTTCTGCCAGGGTGGAGCGAGGGCAGTTACCAGGAGTGTGGCATGAAGAAGGGGCTTCAGGGATCCAATCACATCTCAACAGCTTTCTCTGTGCTTATTATTTGAGCCCACTTTTCACTCCCTGTTCTGGAGGTATTCAGTGCTATCCATTTCAGAGTCTTTTGAGGATGCTGTGGAATAAATTATGTAACCTTAAGTCATAGTTTAAGATTAAGATTAAACCATAGCTGGCTGAAGATTCACCCTTATCAGTTCTGCTAATCCAGTTATTGTTCACCCTTCTTTAGCTTTGAATTTTTTGTGGCTATTCTCTCTAGCCTGGTAAGTTTGGTTTTGCTTATAAATCTCTTTACTGTAGTTGTAGTGGATTTTTTGAAAGGAGAGAATGTAGACATCTATTGTATTCCATCAAGCATCTTAATCAGAGGCCTGTAAGGTTAGGTTCTAAACCCAATGATAAAAATAACCAATTCATGTTCCAAACAGTCATCTAAGTATTTTGCATATATTAACTGACTAGGTCTCATATCAATCCTAGGAGATAAATACTATTATCATCAAATGGAAAAACTGAGGCACAAAGAGGTTACATAACTTGTACAAGGTCTCCCAACTAACACGTGGTAGAGCTGGGATTCCAGCTCAGGACTTCGGCTCTAGACGTTGCATAGTATATTGTCTAAGGAATGTTATTATTATTCTCTCTTATTCTAAGTACTGGTTATCAAAAAGGAATCTGGTTAGGATTGCTTTTAGCAAAATTTTTCTAGTTATAGGATCCCCTTGCTTGCCCTGCCTCCTGTGTATCAGACACTGTGCTTCATTTGATCCTTTGAGTATTAGTTTATCAATGGGCCTGTTATACAGATGAGAGTACTGGAGTACAGAGACGTCAGGCAACTTGGTGAAGTTTCTTGTAGTAAACGAAAGAGCCAAGATTCAAATCTAAGTCCATTGGCTTCAAAGTCAGTATTTTGGAATGTATCTGTCAGTAACAGGAGACCAAAGCCCAAATATTTAGCGAAGTTAATATTTCTTTATTTAAAAAAATTTATTATCTTTTAAGTGGAAAGTTACAATCCAAGTCAATTTGCCATATAAGCCACTCCCCCTACACACCTCTATGCAACTCTGGCTGTTTTCCTAACTGTTTGACAGCACAGTCCTCCTTTCCACTCTGTACTTACCATATTCATTTTTTATTGTGGTTAAGTGAAAGTATACAATCCGAATCAATTTTGTATGCCCACCTATCTACAACTCCATCTGCTCTCCTCACCCTGTGACAGCATGCTCCTCATTTCACTCTTTACTTCTAGTATCCTCTTAATCAACACCTGTCCCCTCCCCTCTACTCTCTCTTCTCCCATCTAGACAGAAACCAGTAGGACAGCCTCCTATAAATATATAAAACTATAAAGTACACATACCACATGTTCATGCTGTGTCCCTGAGTCCAGTCCATTCTTGTCTGAAGAGTTGACCTCAGTACTGGTTTCAGGTCAGAACCAGCAGCAAGTCTAGGGGCTATGTTCCGAGGGAACCCTTCAGGCTTTTGGACCACCAATTTGGGTCTTATAGTAAAGTTCTTGAACTGCACACTTCTTTTTCTCATGCTATATCAGGGACTCTGCATCACAGCTGCTTTGATGGTGGCCAGGTACCTTCTGAATCTTTTAGTCTCACGCTGATGCAGTCTCCCATTTATATGGATCCTTCTGCAAAGTAAATATTTGTTGTGTTTCATTATTTTGGTTTTTATCTTTGGGGACTCCAATTATCTGTATGTTGGATCTTTTTGGTCTGCATTTCATGTTCATCATTTTTTCACTAACCCTTTTTTAAGTTTTTACTATTTTGCTTGATTTTTTTCATTTCAGTCTCACTTATCTGCTTGCCACAGTGTTTATTCTCCTTCATTTCAGTTGTGGCTTTATTTCTTTCTTGTGCTCTTTGCTCAGGCTCTGCCATGTAACTGTTCATCAAATCCTGTCATTTTTCTCTTTCCAAAACTCCTGGATCTCTGCTTTGTCCTTTTACTTTATAGAGATAATTGCTTTATTGTATGCTTCTAAGATTCATGGTGAAATATTTGTGGTCAAAATTTCCATCTGTTCCATTTTCAAGTTAACTGTCTTTTTTTTTTTTTCTGTTCCATTCTTTTTTTTCTCCTGGTATTTTTATGTGGATTGTATGCTGCTTTGTTTTAGTTACTCATCAATGAAGGAGGTAAATTTTTCTGAACTGATTATTTGAAAGAGATTCATGTGCTAGTGGGTCTAGAATTGTGTTTATATGTGTATTTATATGTGTGTCCATGTGTGTTTCTTTAGCATTTATTGCTTCACAACTAATGGAGATGGGCAACTTATGATGCTTTTGTTTGATTTGTTTTTTATAATGCAAAAGTTGTCTTTCACTGCTGAAGAGGTAGACTGATATGACTAACTGTTCAATCTTCTTTGCATGTTGAAACCAAATTGGGTTCAGGAAAGCTTCTTTGGACAGCTAGAGTACTCCTTAACTGTGGTTAGAATAAAAAAAAAAAGGAGTTTTGAGTTTTGCTCATTAAAGGGGCCTGGCATCTTCAATAAGGGTGCTTTCGCTCTCCTTTTCTGAGATTTGTGGCTACAACATCCTCTCTTGGCAGCCTTTTTTTCTGTACACAAACACCCTCACTGAATCTCTCTGTGTTTGGCAGTTTTTTCACCCGACATATGGTCTGTTTTATCTGTCTTTAAGTTTCTCTGAAAATAGAGTTTGCATTTTTCCATTCTCCTTACTGCTTTTGGATGAATTCAAGAAAAATGGGAAGAAAAGAAAAAAAAGGAAGAAAAGTGGAGGAAAAGATAACTTTGAACAATGATCTTCAAAAGAGCTATCCACTCTAATTCTCTTTTTAGGCCTGTTGTACCACTTCATATTTACTGAACTTTGGTAGGTCTGCCTTTTATATCTCATGTCTTAATCACCATGGGTTTATAATATTTTCACCTTAGTTTTTCTACAAGATGTGTCTAGAGATATTCTTTTTTGTTGTTGTTAGTCTGGGGCTACTGAGAAGCAGATTTTTACCTGAATCAGGGAAAACAGGTAAGTATCTGGGGAAGACTGGGATAAAACCAGATCAAGATGCAAATTTGACCACAAGAGATGTAGAAAGGAAGAAAAGTCAGGTAGACGTGTCCTAGATTGCTGTTTGGTCCAAGAAAAGATCCAGCAAAGCCACTGGGGAACCCTTGTATCCTGGGAATGGTGATTATTTAGTAGCTCTGTTTATACTCAGTCATTGACGGGGAGCAGCCTGAAGGAGGTATGGCCCTGGCACAAATGGATTTCAAGTGTGAAAGTGGAACTATTATGCTCCCCATAGACTGAGGTCTGCAAAGCGTGTTCTTGTGGTAGTCACATATTCTTTGCTTTGTATTTCTGAAAATACTTTCGCTTCAGCCTGACATCTGATAGTTTATAGCGATATAGAATTCTAGGCTCAAGATACTTTTCTCCTCAAACTTCGGAGGAATTGGGTCTCTCGTCTTCCAGAAGCCAGTTGCTGATGAGAAGGCTGGTGATGATCTAACTTCCAATTTCTTTTTTCATCGAGGTGAAATTCACATAACATAAAATTAACCATTTTAAAGCAAACAGTTCAATCACAATTAATACATCTACGATGTTATATAACCACTACCTCGATTTGGTTCCGAAATGTTTCCATTACTGCAAAAGAAAATTCCATACTTATTAAGCAGCAACTCTACCTCTGTGGATTTGGAAACCCTGGTAGTATAATGGTTAAGTGCTACTACTGCTAACCAAAAGGTCGGCAGTTCAAATCCACTAGACACTCCTTGGAAAGTCTATGGAGCAGTTCTACTCTGGCCTGTAGGGTTTCTATGAATCAGAATCGACTCAGTGGCAGTGGTTTTCTATGGATTTACCTTTTCTGGCTACTTCTTATAAATAGAATCACGTGCTATGTGACCTTTTGCTATGTGCTATGTGTCTGGTTTCTTTTGCTTAGCATAATGTTTTCGGGAGTCCTCCATGTTGTAGTGTATTAGTACTGCATTCCTTTTTAGGGCAAAATATACTTTTATATAGATACATTCCAGTTTGTTTACCCATTTTTCTGTTGATGGACACTTGAGCTGTTTCCGCCTTTTGGCTGCTGCGAACAGTGCTGCAGGGAATATGTGTGCGAATGTGCTTGTTTGAGAATCAAACAACCCTTTGGGGTACACATCTGGAAGGGGAACTGCAAGGTCATATGGGAACACTGTGTTTAACTTTTGAGGAACCATCGAATTGCTTTCTACATGAATGCACAATTTCCCATCTCTACCAGCTATGTGAACATTCCAGTGTCTCTACATCCTTGCCAGCATCCTTTCAGCCATTTTAATAGGTGTAAAAGTGGTACCTCATTATCTGACTTCTGATTTTTAAAGAATCTATCTCTCCATCTCTTTTGTACACACATACATATCCTCTTCAAAATGCAGAAGTCTGATCATGATGTATGTGGCTGTCAGCACTACGTGAACTTTTTAAATCCAAAAGCTGTGCCTTTTTCCAGTCCTGAGAAAGTTTTGTTTTTTTTTTACATTAATTTATTTGGTCTACTTTCTCTGTTTCCTCTCTCTGTAATGTCTGTTGGTCAGATATTTGTCTTTCTGGACTGATCCTTAATGCCTCTCATTCTTTCCTGTCAGGTTTTCATCTCTTTGTTCTTGTGTCTGATGTCCCAGGAACGTTTTTTGAGTTTACATTCCAATTATTCTGTTAATTTTTTTTCTAACTGTTTCTTTTGAGTAGTCTTCCTTCTCTTATTTTGACCCACATATATACATGGCATCCTCAAAAACAATGAGGGTATTAATTAAAAGACTGTTTTGTTTTCCTATCTTTACTGGGTTGTCTGTTTCTTTTGGAGTAATCTGTCTGTGTTTGACATTTCATACTCAGTTGTTCATCTTTTATCTGCTGATTGTAAATTTCTATATAATCATGGGGAATGGTGTTGATTTTTCTCCAGAGATGCTGTGGGTTTCCTTTTCTTATGTTGGGGTATGTTTATCTTTTCTCAGGTCCCTCCCAGGAATGTATGCACTGACTGGGAGCTTGGCATATAGCACGTGGCAGGGCTCAGCCACAGCACACTGCTTTTCTTGACTGGTAGGTAGACAGACAGTCTTTAGGCTGGGGATCTCCAAATGAAGGAGTAGGGGGCTTTGCTCACCCTTCTGCAATTGCTGAGACTCACCTGAGGGGTCTTGGTTGGTCTCTAGAAGTAACTTGAATGTCTTTAAAGAGACACCTGGTTTTTATCCCAAAGGGACATGCTGGGGCTACTACAATGTGTCTCTTGGCAATAGCCTACTTTGAATTAACTCTTTCATTTTGGGACACTTTAGAATCTCTATGTTCCTTCCTACCTGCCTGCGGCAGTCTGGTTCTGCACCCTCTCAGGGTTGCCCCAGGGCTATTGGTATTCTCACAACTGCTTTTTGGGATCTCAGATGAAAAGGGGGGGGGGGGGAAGTTCTGGGCTCAGTCTGCCAATTTGAACTTAAAAATACCCATGTCCATTTGTTTACATAGTATCTTTGCTGCTTTCATGCCATAAGAGCAGAGTTGAACACAAGAAGCCCACAGATCATGAATAAGTTCTGTTCCTAAATCTATCTTTAAGCCAAATTGTCACAGTCTGACAATTAAGTCCGTGAACTTAATTGTTCTAAATGCTACATACCTCATTGCTGACTATCACTATGGTCACCTTCGAAGTACTCCCCTTGGGAAGCCATGCACTGATACCAGCACCTAGTCTACCCTTCAAAGCAATTTTGGAATTTGTTCTGGAATGGCCATTGCACTTGGTAGCAAGATGACAAGTTTATGAACTTAATTGTATAGTTGTCTGTGAGGGAGATTTTAGCCAGTAAACAAATAACTGTATTAGAATGCCTTTCCTACGCACCTGATCTGACCCCCCAGTGACTTTTTTCTTTACTTGAAGATAAAGGAAATATTGAAAGAAGAATACTTGCATGGCATTCAGACATCAAGAGTAATACGACCACAGCTCTGATGGCCATTCCTGAAATAGAGTTCCAGAATTGTTTTAGAAGGGCAGACTTAGCACTGGCACTGGTGCCTAGCTTCCCAAGGCAAATACTTTGAAGGTGACTAGTGATACTCAGCGATGAGGTAGGTGGCACTTTTTCTAGCATGAGTTCCTGAACTTAATTGGCAGTCCTCATAAATATAGTTTGGAACACTGATGTATGTATGTTTCATATCTAACTTCGGTTAGTCACATATTTGTCCTAATACATAGTGTACTTTTCTATGCATAAAAATAAACACTTCCAGATACATTAAGACATTAACACAATGTGGTAATAATAATGTTTTAAGTACTTATTATGAACCATTGTATGATTTTGAATTTTTAATATAATTGGCTTTACATGGGTTGGTCTGTGACTACCGTTCATGTGTAAACTGGACAGTTGTAATCTGAGGACTGTCTATAACTGCAGCTGAGACCACAGGGACTGCAAGCCTAAAATATTTACTCTCTGACCTTTTAAGAAAAAGTTTGCTGATGCTTCTTTTAGAAAATTATCTTTAAGAGCAATTGATAGTAATAATAAAGGATATCTCTATATTTATCTTTTTCTTTTCTTTTTTAAAGAAAATCATATCTGGAACTTTCTTTCTTTAGATCCAAATTTTTATCCAGTAGCATGTTCCTTCTGCCCAGAGAACTTCCTCTGACATTTCTTATGGACAGGTCTATGGGCAACGAATTCTCTTACCTGTCGATTTTCAGCAAAAGTCTTTTTTTCTCCACTTTTGAAAGATACTTTCACTGTCCGTAGGATTCTGGATCAATAGTTTTCTTTTAAGCCCCAGTCTTTTAAATAAGTTGCTTTAGTAACTTCTACTTGCGTTGCTTCTGGTAGGATTCTGTTGTAATTCTTTATTCCTTTGTATGCAGTGTCCCTTTCTCTCCCTCCTCCTCCTCCCCTCAGCCAGCTACCTTCAAGATTCTTTTCAATCTTTGGCTTTTAGCAGTTAGACTATGAGGTTTCTAGGTGTTTTTTTGTTTCTTCGGTTTTTGGTATGTATCCTAAGTTTCTTGAGTTTGGTTTGATGTATCTTATTATTTTTGGAGAATTTGTTATCACTACCTCTTAAAATACTTCTTACCTGTTTCTTGCTCTTGTTTTCTGAGATTTCCACTGCATGTGGGTGAGCTAGAGTGCTGGGGGCACAGGGCTGAGGAGCTCAGCTCCTAACCCCAAAAGTTAGCAGTTCAAATCCACCAGCCACTCCTCGGAAGCCTTACAGGGCACTTCTGCTCTGTCCTGTAGGGCCACTGTGAGTTGATATCCACTCTAGGGCAATGGGTTAATTTCTACCACTGGGTAAACTATTTCATGCTATTCTACTGCCTTTGGAAGCTTAGCTATACTTTTGGGTTTTGTTTGTTTTGTTTGCTATTTTGTCTTGTTGGTCGTGCAAAATTCTGTCATGCCGTTTCCAGCATCATTTCTGTCACCAAGGCCATCTTTTCCAACTATGGATCCTTCTTCTTTGTTTCCAACTCTCACATTCCAATTACAGACAATTAAGGATGCATCCTGATTGCATGTTTGATCAATTTCAGGATGTAGGAATTGGTGAAAATATTCATGGTCTTCATTTTTGGCCTTAGGTGTAAATCTGAATAATAGTCATATCAAATGGCCTTCCTTGCAGGCGTGTGGATATTATCCTGTCACTGTCAGTGTTGTCATTTGGGACAGATGTTGAAGTCACCTTTTGGACAGTGAATGCAATGTCTTTCCTCTTCAAGCTGTCGTGCCTGTCATAGTAGAACACACGACTGAGCCAGAGTGACCAATGCCAGTTCGTTCATTTCAGCTCATTCATGCCTAGGATATCGACCTGTATATGTTCAATTTCATTTTTGATGATTTCCAATTTTCTTAGATTCAACATACATGCAGAGAAACGTATTGTTCTTTTTTTTCTATTATATCCTTTAGCTTACTGATTGTAATTGTTTTTAAAGTCCCTGTTTCCAACATCTGGACCATCTTTGAATCCAGTTCTGCTGCATGCTTTTCTCTTGACTGTAGAGGTTTTCCCCCCTTGTTTTGTGTCCCTCATAATTTTTTATCAAGTGCCAAACATTATGTACAGAACCGTAGAGACTAAGATAAACAGTAGTTATGCCCGGAAATGGATATATCTCTCCTATCAGGATATTAGTCAGGAAGATAAACCTAGTCAGGAGTTGAAATGGGCTTGGGTTTTGTTGTCGCTGTGATTACTATTGGCACGTTCACAGGCTTCCGGTTCATCTAGCGGTGGGCTTGTGTTGGGTGGGAGCAGGATAGAAGAGGGCTTTTCTACCGCTAATGCTCTACCTTCGGCTTTCGCTTGTTCTTGCTTGCCTGTACCGCTAAGGATAGGGTCTCCTTCCACACTCTCACTCCTCCCTCAGTGGTAGACTATTGTTCCTTCTCACTCTGTGCTACGCTTGTAGGGTCCCTACGAGTTGGAATCAACTCAGTGGCCGTGGGTTTGGTGTTTCTGGATTAGGCTTGTGTTGGGGACAGGGAGTAGTTCTTGTTATTCAGGCTTAGGGAAGCCCTGTACTCCTGGGCCTCAGAGATGACCTTTCTCAGTGTTTCTACTTCTCTTCTTTGTGGCAGCCAAGCTCTGTATTATATCTGTGAGTGGGCTTAGAAGAGTTTATGCCCCTCCTCCAGCAGTAGGAGAACTCTGAGTGGGATTGGTACAAGATCTCATACCCAAGATGGTTTCCTGTCCCTCTACCCAAGAGTAGAGCTTTTTCTTCTACTCTACCCTTCCTTTTAAAATGACTCAATCAACAGCAAAGGCAACAACAATGGGTCCCTAGCTTTTGCCATAGTAAGCCTTTAATCTGCACCCTAAATGTGACAGGCTTTACTACACCACCTCTGGTTGGGTTCAGGATTTCTCAATGTTTCTCATTCCACTATAATTGCACTGGCCTCCTTGTTCTTTTTCAATGCACCAGGAAAGCACCCCAGGGCCTTTGCATCACTATTCCCTCTGACTTAAGCACTTTTCCCTCAGATATCTGCATGGCTCACCTCCCTCTTGGACTAACGATGAGGATGAATTGATTCTGAGGGGTGTGTGTGTGTGTGTGTGTGTGTGTGTGTACAAATCAGTTAATCTTGATGCTCAGTTAAGAAATTAAGACATCGTATTAGGTGTGAATGAAAATGAATGCAAGTATAATATATTACTCTGCCAAATCCAGGTTGGATATTTTGGACTGGGAAACAGCTGTTAATTAACACACATCTGCTAAATAGAATGAGATAAGAACAGAAGTGCCAACTGAGGTACAAATTATTAATTTCCCATGCTTGTCACTGTATTTGTAGCCCCAAACTGCTCCTCCCTTCTAAACTTTTCCAGGTGTACTGTGTCAGAGAGACCCGCACTTCTGTATTTTGTTTTCTATAATGGTTGTGTTGGACTTTATTGCCACTGATAGAAATTGAAGAAGATTTAATAAGCTCCTTTTGGGCTCTTCTGCTTCTCCAGGTAGTGCAGTTAATGCATTCAGCTGCTAATTGGAAGACTGGACGATCAAGTGTACCCAAAGGCACCGTGAGAGGAATACCTGGAAATTTGCTTCCTAACATTCAGCCACTGAAAATTCGATAGAGCACAGTTCTCCTCTAATACACGAGTCAAATGATTTTAATTGTCTCTAATTCGATTCCTGCCGACTCCTGCAAAGTTGGCATCTAAATTGCTGAAAAGGCTCCATGCTGCCAGCAGATGGCGCCATCACCGCACACAGGCTCTTTCAGGCGCTGCTGCACTCAGGGGTCCAGAGGTGCTTTGATTTGGGATGCGTCTGCCCAGGCTTCCCTACTTGACAGCAGTGGGTTGGGTCTGGTTATGCTATTTCCCTAACAGGCACCTGTTTGACTGACATTTCCTGGCATGCACACATCTTGCCATATTTCTCTGTAGGTTGAGTTTGGCTTGAAAGGAAGTTTCAGTGATTTATCACTTCACACCATCCGATTTCCTTAGCTTGGAAATCAAGCTCAGCTGAGTGATGAAAACAAACATGTTCTTGAGTAACTCTACATGGATATTGCTGTTCTACTAATAGGGTGTTAATTAGTAAAGAGCACTTAACTTTTTTACTGCCAACCTAAACAAGCTGTCTTTGTTTTTGGCTGTGGGCCCTGCAACTGGATCTGAAATTGCTTTACAAACATTAATTAAACACTTCAGTGCACATCCAAGAAGTAGGCACCATCAAGTCCTTTTCTAGAATGTGGAAAACAGATGCCCTAAGCCAAACTAGGACTAAGCTAAGGCAAGGACCCAGCTGGGCCTCAGTTTAGAATTCTGTGGCCAATCCCAAGCCTCTCTGTGCCCATTTCCGTGACTCGCTCTATCAAGTCATCATCTTTCAGCCAGACAGTGGATGCCTTAGGTTTACAAGCAACTACAGCGTCTGAACTTTCCAGGATGGTGCTGATTTCGTGTCCTCCCTGTTTGAACCTATCGATACTATGACCTGTCCACCCACATCTGCTAACATCTGCTTCAGAAATGTGATCTCCGAAACAGGGACAGGTTCACGACCTTTGATGCACAGACGCAGCCTAGTTGGAGAGAACATTCCTCAGTAAGGACTCAGCTGTAAGTTGATTTCCCACAGTCAGCCAACATCCTTGTCTTGTGTTTCTACCATGGTGGGGCTCAGGAAGGCTTGGGGGTGGCTCTAATGGGGAGAAAGGCCAAGCCCTGGGAGGAACAAAAGGCTTCCTCTTTGAGTCGTCTGTTCTTGGAGTGTTTCTCTCTCTGGCCCTAAGAAGTAGCACCAATCACACAAAGGTGCCTAGAAGCAAGTAGGCTCCCCGCCCCCACGCATTCCCTGATGATGTGTCCCCCGCAAACGGTGCGGGCTCTATTCTGCTCTAACCAGGAGCGGTGGCTCAGAGATAGATGGCTCCAGGTTCACGGAAAAGGGGGTGGAACCACCTCTCACACACAGATTAGCCCAGCTGTCAGCAGCGAGCTCAGCTGAAGGAACAGGCAGTGCTTCCTTTCCGTCTACCAGGGACACGCGACACAGTTATGAACAGAGCAGGGGGCGGCTGCAGCCTGCCCTGGACCTCACTACCTGGCTTCCAGGTGTGACGTCAGGCTGACCTGTCCAGCAGGGACAGGCACCGAGAGTAAGTTAATTACTCCACGCTGCTGAGCTGGTAGAAGGTTCCTGGAAGAGGTGTCCTACCAGCTGAGTCCTATAGACTCAGGGTGTGACTAGACGTGTGTAGCTCATGACTGGCTCTTCCCCCAGGAAAGCTCTCCGTGAGGGATCCTCTACTTTTTGGTAGCTGAGCAAGGGGCAGATTCAGGGCAGTCCTGATCCTCCTGATGCCCTCGGAGAACTACCTAAGGGGAATAAAGGTTTTTTACCGGTCGAGGATCCGAGCCAGGATCCTATTAGCTGTCTTTCCTCCCTTTCATTGCTTCCCTCTTTCTCAGGCCCAGCAGAACCCCGCCCCCCGAAAGTCATTAACCCTTCACAAGCTGAGTCACTGGACTTTGGCTAGTACAGGATTAGTGAGTTTAGCTGAAGCTGCTCCTGGGTGTAAATGTGCTTCACTGGTCCCTGAGGCACTGGGCAGTGCCCTGTAGGACCACCCTGAATCATCAGTATGACATTCAGGTAGTTCAGAGGCTCTCCGGGCCTTTCTAGCCTCTGGACACCCCAGCCTTACCAAAGATGTGAGGTCATCGGCACAATGTGCACATCTGTGTGAACAGAGGCTGGGCTAGAGTTTATAGTACGGGCCATTGAATGGGACTGAGTTATGGAGGCCACAGCTCATAGGCCAGAGACCTTCCTCCTGTATGGATTAGGAGCAAGTCTTGGTGACATCTTGCCACTTACCCCCAGATCGTCTTCTGGGGGTTCCGTTATACAGAGGGATAGAATGTGTTCCACTAATTCTGCTGATCTGTGTTAGACCAACTGAAAATGAGTGAGTAAGAGAAACAGAAGAGAGAAAAGAAGATCTTAGGAGTGGTTTAAACTAGAATGTTTGTGTCCTCCATATCTACTTCATGAAACAGCCATTTGAGGATGGCAACAGACGGAGATGGCAGATCGAGGGACAGAACCTTAGGACATATCCAGCTATTTGAACTGTATTAATTTATAGCCTATCAGCAATTATTGAATACCTGCTGTATACTACAGTGCTTGGTTAGGGTACGAATCACCACTAAATGCTGGGTTAAGAAACGTCTCCAAATACATGCTGATAGAAAAGCAAGAAAAGTTTCTAAAGGTCCCAAAGAAACAGAAGCAGGAGTTCAGAGAGACAAGTGACAAATAAAGTCAGTGGTAGCTCTATGGGCTTTTGAGAGGACAAAATATTCTCAAGGTGGAATGTCCCACTGGAGACTCAGATGAGGTGGTGACTTCCCAAGGCTACCCTAACCCTTACAAAAGGAACCAGAGAAAATATTGATCTCAAAAGAAAGGAGGCAGCAAGAACACATGTCTGTCAAAAATCTAAACCAAACCCATCACCACTGAGTGGATTCCAATTCACAGCAACCTTGTAGGACACAGTAGACCCACCTCATAGAGTTTCCAAGGGATGACTGGTAGATTTGAGCTGCTGATCTTTGGGTTAGCAGCCCTGTCTCTTAGCCACTATGCCACCAGGCCTTTAGGTAGCTGGGGTAGTGGGTGGAGGGTGCTCTAAGAATTTGTCAAATAAAGAAAAAAGCTGGCCTTCCTAAAGTTTGGGGTCTGAATTCACACTACCCAGATAGTTTAAAGATTCTCAAGTCTCTCTAATTAATAATATTTTGATGTCTGTAAACCCTGGTGGCATAGAGGGTTCAGTGCTACGTCTGCTAACCAAAGGTCAGCAGTTCAAATCCTCCAGGCATTCCTTAGAAACTCTATGGGGCAGTTCTACTCTGACCTATAGGGTTGCTATGAGTCAGATCTGACTTGATGGCAGTGGGTTTGGTGGGTAATGTAGTTTGCATGCATCCAAAAAGTAAGGTGGATTGATAGATACATAGATGGCCTATTGCCACCGAGTCAATTCCGATTCACAGTGATCCTGTAGGATAATGTAGAGCTGCCCCATATGGTTTCCAAGGCTGTACATCTTTCCAGAAGTCAGCTGCCATGTCTTTTTCCCCACAAAGCAGCTGGTACATTTGAACTACCAACTTTTTGTTTAGCAACCTAATGCTTAACCACTGTGCTACCACGGCTCCTTATAGCTGGATATACACATGATAAAGCATTTTAATGAAATGTTAGTAGTTGAATAGAAGAGGTGAGAGTGGGCATCCTTGTCTAGTTCCTATTCTCAAAAGGAATTCTTCCAGTCTTTCACCATTCAGGACGATGAAGGCAGTTGGCTTTCGTAGATGTGTTGAGAAATTTCCCCTCTATTCCTATTTTTCTGAGAGTTTTTAGCATGATTACAGTAATTGTATTTCTGATGTTGAACCAGCCTTGCATCACTGGAATGAAATCAACTTGATCATGATGAATTATTATTTTTTATATGCTGTTGAATTCTATTGGCTAGAATTTTGTTGAAGATTTTTGCATCTAGGTTCATGAGTGACATTGGTCTGTAATTTACTTTTTTTGTGGGATCTTTCCCTGGCTTTGGTATTAGGGTTATGCTAGCTTCATAGAATGAATTTGGGAGTATTCCAACCCTTTCTATGGTATGAAATAGCCTCAATAGTATCAGAGTTAACTCTTCCCTAAAAGCTTGGTAGAATTCTGTGGTGAAGCCATCTGGGCCAGGACTTTTTTTGGTTGGTAGATTTTTGATAACTTTTTCAATCTCTTCCTTTGTGATAGATTAAGTTGATCTACTTCTCTTTGTGATAATCTTGGTGGGTGATATGAATCTAGAAATTTGTCCGTTTCCTCTAAGTTTTCAAACCTGTTAGAGAACAGCCTTTCATGGTACTCTGTTATGATTTTACTTAGTTCAGCTGGGTCTGTTGTAACATCTCCCATCTCATTTCTTAATTGGGTTATTTAAATCTTCTGCTGTTTTCCTTTTGTAAGGTTAGCCAATGGTTTATCAATTTTGTTGATCTTTTCAGAGAGCCAGCTTTTGGTTTTGTTAATTTTTTGAGTTTTTTTTCCCTATTCCCTAGCTCATTTAGTTCTGCTCTAATCCTTATTATCTGTTTTCTTCTGGTGTCTGAGGAGTTCTTCTGTTCTTCTGTAAGGTTAATTCTTTAATTTGGACCCTTTCTTCTTTCCAGATGTGTGCAGTTATAAAGAAAAACTGACCTCGGAGCATTGCTTTTGCTGTGTCCCATGGATTCTGGTAGGATGTTTTTTCATTCTCATTTGATTCCATAAATTTCTTTATTTTGTCCTTGATTTCTTCTATAACCCAAGGGTTTTTGAGCAAAGTGCTGTTCAGTTTCCAAAAATTTGAATTTCTACCCATGATTTTTCTGTTATTGATTTCAACTTTTATGGCTCTATGCTCCTAGAAGATACTTTGTAGTAAATCGATGGTTTGGATTTTATAGGGAGTTGCTTTATGACCTAACACATGGTCTATCCTGGAGAATGTTCCATGTGCATTGGAAAAGAAGGTGTACTTATCTGTCAATGGATGAAAAGATCTGTATATGTCAGTAAGGTCAAGTTGGTTGATTGTTACAACAAGATCTTCTGTATCTTTACTGAGGGTTTTTTTCTGGATGATCTATCCATAACTGAAAGGGTAGTGTTGAAGTCTCCAACTATTATTGTGGAATGATCTACCTCATTTTTCAGTGTTGTCAGTGTTTGTTCAGTGTATTTAGATGCTCTGGTATTGAGTGCATAAATATTTAATATTGTTAAGTCCTGCTTGACTAGTGAAACTTTCAGCAGTAGATAGTGAACATCTTGTCCACAATAGTAGATTTTACATTAAACTCTATTTTATCTGAGATTAGCATTGCCACACCTGCTTGTCTTTGTGTGTTGTTAGCTTGGTATATATTATTCCATCCTTCAATTTTCAGTTTGTTCATACCTTTAAGTCTAAGGTGTGTTTCTTGTAAGCAACATATAGACAGGTCATGTATTTTGATCCAGATGTCACTCAGTGTCTCTTTACTGGAGCATTCAGTCCATTTCCATTCAGTGTAAGTATTGATAGGTATGTGCTCAGTGCCATCATTTTGATGTAATTATTTTTATGTTGATGTTTTCTATATTGCTCTTAATGTTCTATTCTGGGTCATTCTTCTTTATGGGTTGACTTTTCAGTGTGCTAGAAGTTCTAGCCATAGCAATTAGACAAGACAAAGAAATAAAGGGCATCTGTATCAGCAATGAAGAAGTAAAAATCTCCCTATTTGCAGATGATGTGATTGTATATACAGAGAATTCAAAGGAATCCATAAGTAAACTATTGGAACTAATACACGAGTTTAGCAAAATATCAGGATACAAGATAAACACAAGTAAATCAGTAGGATTTCTTTATACCAACAATGAGATTATTAAAGAATAAATCACCAAATCAATCACTTACTATAGCCCCCAAGAAGATAAAATACCTAGGAATAAATCTACCTAGAGATGTAAGAGACCTTTACAAAGAGAACTACAAGACCTTACTACAAGAAACTAAGAGAGACTTACATAAATGGAGTAATCTATCCTGCTCATGGATAGCAAGACTTAACATTGTGAAAACATCTATTTTACCCAAAACAATCTATCTATATAATGCAATCTCAATAGAAATTCCAGAAACATTTTTTAATGAGATGGAGAAACAAATCACTAACTTTTTTTGGAAAGGGAAGAAACCTCAGATAAGTAAAGCACTACTGAAGAAGAAGAATACACTGGGAGACCTCTCACTACCCAACCTTAGAACCTGTTACACTGCCACAGTTGTCAAAATAGCCTAGTACTGATACAAAAAGAGACATATAGACCAACGGAACAGAGTCGAGACCCCAGAGATGCCACTATCTTCCTATGAACAGTTGATATTCAACAAAGGCCCTAAGATTTTAAACCGGGTTAGAAGCAGCCTGTTTAACAAGTGGTGCAGGAAAAATTGGATACCCATTTGCAAAAAAATTGAAACAAGACATATATCTCACACCTTATACAAAACCTAATTCAAATTGGATAAAAGGCCTAAATATAAAATCTAAAATAATAAAGCTCTTTCAAGATAAAATAGGGTCAACAATGGAAGTTTTAATATACAATGTAGACAGACTTCAAAACCTGACAAAGCATGATTAACAGTAGAGAAAATAGATAAATGGGAACTACTAAGAGTCAAACACTTTTGCTCATCCAAAGACTTTATCCAAAGAATGAAAAGACCACCTGCAAAATGGGAAAAAATATTTCGCAGCTATATGTGAGACCAACATCTGATCTCCATAATCTACAAGGTACTACAAAATATCAACAAGAAAGAATAAACTAATAAACTAATAAACTAATGGGTGGAGATGGACAGATGCTTCTCTAAAGAGGATATCCAGGCAGCCAAAAGCCACATGCGAATTGCTCATGATCATTAGCTATTAAAGAAATTCAAATCAAAACTACAATGAGATGCCATCTCACCCAAACGAGGTTGGCCATGAACCAAAAAACACAAAACAACAAATGCTGGAGAGACTGTAGAGAAATTGGAACTCTCCTACACTGTTGGTAGGATTGCAAAATGGGACAACTTCTTTGGAAAACAACCTGGTGCTTCCTTAAAAAGCTGGAAACAGATATACCATCTGATGCTGTAATTCCACTGCTTGGGATTTATCCTTCAGAAACAAAGGTTGTCACGTGAACAGACACATGTACATGAATGTTTGTTCCAGCACAGTCCACAATAGCTAGAAGATGGAGTCAACCCAGATGCCCATCAACGGATGAATGGATAAACAAACTATGGTACATATACTCAATGGAAAACTGTGCTATGATAAAAAACAATGACAATTTTAGAAAATGTCTCGTAACATGGTTTCATTTGGACGAGATCATGCTGAGTGAAATCAGTCAGGGTCAAAAAGGACAAACCCCTATCATAAAGACTTAAAAACAGAATTATATACAGAAGAAAATAACAGTGTTAGCTACCAGGGTGGTGGGGGGGTGAGGGTTTATCAAAGATGAGATAATTGATAGATGTTAGAAACTTTATTCTTTTACTATAATTAATAAATAAAAATATTAAAGGAAAAAATGTTAATAGTTGAATCTAGGTGGTGGATGTATGACATCTTTATGATTTTGAGTTTGCTCATCCATAAATATGTCATAAACCAAGAGAACCAAATGAGTTGCCTGGGCCCTGTTTATGTATGTATTCTTTAATTCTGTCTTTCCATAAAGTTTGATTATCTTCTCCACAGATGTCCTATACATTTTTTGTAGGGCTTAGTCTCAGGAACTTAACATTTTTAAAACATTATTGTAAATGTACTGTGAGGACATTTCAAAATAAATAGCTTTACACATTTCCAAAAATTATAGTAGTTATTTTATTTCTTTTTTAGATTTTGGAACTTGTTTTTTTTTTTACAGTTTTTGTGGCAACATGTTTAATTTATGTTTGAATGCACCACTCTAAAAATTTATTTTTTAACTGATTATCACTTTTATAATTGTAACTTATATGCCTCAGTCTTTATCAACCTGCTAAATTGTATTTCTATTTATGTTCAAAATTTAAATGTTCCAGTGCACCTATGACACTGTTTTAGCCAGCTAGTGCTGCTCTAACAGAAATACTACTGAGTGGATGGCTGTAACAAAGGAAAGTTTATTCTTACACAGTCCGGCAGGTTACAAGTCCAAATTCAGGATGTCTGCTCCAGGGGAAGGCTTTCGCCTTGTGGGCTCTGGAGGAAAGTCCAGTCTTGCTTCAGTCTTTGTCCAGGGAGCATCTTGGTGCAGGAACCTCAGTTCTGAAGGACAGGTTCTTCCCCTGGTGCTGCTTTCTTGATGGTATCAGGTTCCCGGTTCTCTGCTTGCTTCTCTTTCCTTTTGTCTCTTGTAGAATGAAAGGATTAAGAGCAGGGCAAGCCGTACTCCCGGGAAACTCACTTTACAGTGGAGCAGGGAGGTGATCCTATTTACAGTCCCATGCTAATCCTTTAACACACAGCACAGGAAAATCACAGAAAGGAGGACAATCACAAAATATTGGGAATCATGGCCCAGCCACATGACTACACATATTTTTGGGGGGACACAATTCAATCCATGACAGATACTTCACTGTAGAAATGACAGTCTTTTATCTGGTTTCCTTCATACCCCTGAGGATTTCTGAGGCTCAGGCTGAGATGATTATTTGTTATACACATATTTCCAAGGTGCTGTTTCCTGGTAGGGCCTGTGTCTGACCTCTGTCAGCAGATGGATCAATGAACCACCACCAAGAGGCCACTGCTCACTGCACTGATGAGCTCCTCAACACCATTGTTTCTCTTGCCTGCACTGCCTCCTTCCAGGTATGAACAACATATACTCCGCCTTCATGTCATTGGAGTAATTGCTAAGCTAGGTTATAACTGAAGATCCACAGATAACAGGGTGGTGGACAGAAGGAGATAACATACAGAATAGTGGACAGCTGCCTAAATATGACCCAGGCCCAGACTCATGCCTCTATATGGCAGGGCCAACTTCGCTCCACCAAAAGTCTACCCTTGAGCATATTTAAGCCTTTGAGTCCAAATCCAACTCTCCCAAGACCCAGAATCTGTGTATCACCCACTCCGACTCTTTCCTATCCCAGAGTAAAATTCGTCAGAAGGTGATTAACAGTGAGAAATTCAGAGTTTTATTGAGGCATAGAACAAACTACAGTTTGGGCAGCACTAAGGAAAAGGTTTCAAGTACTCCGAAGCCCACGAGGGGATAGGAATTTTTTATGTATGAGGACTGTGAGTTACAGAAGAACAGCAGATAAGCCTTTCACTGTATCAATTAATCTATGAGATCTGACATTTAGTTCAAAAACTCATCCTAGAAAAGTGCTACATACCCAATTGCTTGGGGTCATTATGGTCATCCTCGAAGTACTCTCCTTGAAAAGCTATGCATTGGTGCCAGTGCCTCATCTACCCTTCAAAGCAATTCTGGAACTCTTTTTCTGGAATGGGCATCAGAGTTGCTGTTGTATTACCCTTGATGTCCTGGAAGTCATCAAAACATCTCCTTTCAATATTTCCTTTATCGTCAGGTAACGAAAATGGTCATTGGGGACCAGAGCAGTTGAGTAGGGAGGGTGTTGCAATACAGTTCTTTGTTTACAGACTGAAAACTTCCTCACAGACAACTATACCGTTAAGTTCACATTGCCACCATGTGCAATGGCCATTCCAGAAAGAGTACCAAAATTGTTTGAAGGGTGGCATAGACACTAGCATCAGTGCATAGCTTCCCAAGGAGAGTACTTTGAAGGTGACCGTAGTGATATTCAGCAACGAGGTATATAGAGCTTAGAACAATTAAGTTTATGGACTTAATGGTTGGATCTTGTATTTTCCACTACAGACTTTCTGGGGAAAACGCTAAGAAATTTTCTGATAACAATCTTTCACAAACATCTTTTTAGAAAACATTCATATCATTTACTTCCCAGAACACTCATATCACTTGTTTAAGCATAAACCACAACCTTGTTATACATCAGCTGCAAGTATTCTTTTTCAGAAACAAAGCATTTTTATCATAGTCTTAAGAAAACAGAACCACATAGTTGTTCACCTGGGACAAGGTGGGGGCCATGGTGCACACATCCTGAAAGCAGAAGTTAATAAATTGATATAGGCAAAGGGAAGTTGGATTCAGATCCAAATGGAGGTGTGCCTCCATTTTGGAGTGCTCTTATACATTTCCTCCTTCTGATCATGAATCTCTGTAGAGATTCCTTGATCACCATTATGAGTGTTTTCTTCTGTATGAACTGCTCATTTGATTGATATTGTGTAAGTTAGATTTTCTTTCCACTTATTCATCATGCCATAGCTCAGACCCTCTGTTGTGTGATCCTCTGGTTGGGGCTGTGTAGATGAAGGCCACATTTGGAGGAACAATACGGCATTTTCTAAAGGTTAACTTAAGTTATGAAACTGAGGTTACTTGCAAACTTGGTTTCTCCAAGGTAGATGATTTTATGTATTGCCAGTAGAACAGTAGCTTGATAGCAAATATTAGAAAAGCAATTCGTATAACACTTGATTAGTCCAAAGATAATCATAACAATGATAATCAGAATAATCCAGTCTGCAATAAAGAATGCAGCCCAAAGCTGATATCATTAGGTAACCGGTTAAAAATACTAAGTAAAAAGAGTATCGGGCATAGCAAGTGTCAAATGAAGCTAAGTAATTTTTTGGCCAGTTTTTGTCATATTTTGTTTTATTTCACCTGTAGTATTTGCTGGAAACTCTGGTGGTATAGTGGATTGAGTGCTAGTCTGCTAACCAAAAAGTTAGCAGTTCAAGTCCACCAGGCACCGCCTAGAAATTCCATGGGACAATTCTACTCTAACCTCTAGGGTCGCTATCAATCAGACTCAACTCGATGGCAGTGGGTTTGGGTAGTACTTACCTAGGCACAACATGAAGTATTAGCAATAGCACAGACTCCTCCTTGTTGAGCTGAAAGGAAGTCAGGAGCTATTCTGTTATCCAGTAAAACCTTTGCTGAGCTGACATCTCATCTGCAACGTTATCAGCAATTTGAGCCACAGTGGCAGATAAATTATAAGTAAATTTTTTAAGCTGAGGAATATGATGTGGTTGTTGTTAGGTCCTGTTGAGTCACTTTTGACTCACAGCAACCCTATGTACAACAGAGTGAAACATAACCTGGTCCTGCTCTGTACTCACCATGGTTATGCTTGAGCTCATTGTTGCAGCCACTGTGTCAACCCATCTAACAAGCATCTTCCTCTTCTGTGCTGACCCTCTACTTTACCAAGAACAACGTCCTTCTCCAGGGACTGATCCCTTCTGATAACGTGTCCAAAGTATGTGACACATAGTCTTACCATCCTTGGTTCTAAGGAATACTCTGGTTGTACTTCTGTCTTCCAAGACAGATTTGTTACTGCATCCATTTGCTGAAATGTCTCTGTTGGTATTCCTTGAATTCCTACAGCTTTGTTTTTCCCCAGCACCTTCATTGCAGCTGAACTGACGAGAAATACTATAGCTAGGTATTAATGCTTGGGGGAATACCAGCCTAGGTTGATCAGCTACTTGATTATTCAATGATATAGAATTTCTTTTAGCTTATACGAAAAATTTCAGATCATTAGTCTAAAGTACACTTGCATTATAGGAATAGATAGCTAAAGAAACTCTTAAATGGACTAAAGTACATTAACTTGTCATGTTCCATCCTCTAAGACAGAGCAGTGCTCAAGCATAAAGTTCATCTCTGGGGTTCTGTTCCATTATTCCAGGATAATTTGATCCCCCACAGAATGTACATCCATAAAGAGCACAAACCACACCATCTCCATGGTGTGGAAAGGGGATCATTTGACTAACCTGCATAAGTTGTTTCTCTGTTAAAGAATTATTACACACGGGCAAGTATTCCAGTCCTAATTTGTCTGGACTCTTAAGTTTGGCACAGGAGATTTTTCTAAATTTACTCTTGCAATTTGTTACATCGGCTATGTGAGCGGTTGTCTAGAACCTAGGAGGTTTTGAATATGAAGCTAGAAAATCATTTTGGCAGTTGAAACCAGAAGAGTCTTAAGCAGCTTCGGAGCACTTCTTTCTGATTGGGATGAAATTAAACATGGTACATGAGGTTCAGCTAATAATCCAGGGGGATACGATAGTCCAGTAAGTACAGCCTGTTCAGAGGTGATGTTGGGGTTAACAGTAGTATTGGGTAGACAGTTACAGTTCAATATAGGGAATGTTAACATGTCTGAATTTTCATGCTCAGTTCATGGGAAGCAATGACAGATCTAATATTCAAATTATTGTCACTAACTACTGATCAGGCCAACCTAACAAATGCATTTTCTCACTAAGCATTAGAAAAGTTTATCAAAATAGAAAAATTAAAGCTAAACAAATCTTCAGGATTAATCAAGCCACCAAGAAATAACACCACAATTATATAATAAAGTTGAAAGCATAAGAAGAGCTACAATTAATAAACAAAACTCACGAATTTCAGCAACTTGCACAGGGTCTTGTTTTGCGTCTTGGAATCATCTCTCTGCCTCAGACATCATCCACTTCTGGCTACTGGATTATTTAAATGTAATTTGTAAGTATTCAGAGGGCTGATTAGTTTAGAAAGTTAACTTGATTAAGTTAGGATGGATGGATCTAGAGCTTGATTCCTTCTGACTTTGCAGTGCAAGGGGTAGTGAGGAGGACAAATGAGAGTTCCTCCAATGAGGTTCCAAGGAATCCTTTAACTGATATTTCTTCCAATATACACAGTCTCCTGAAGGGATGTTAGGCAGATTTCAGGAGGGAGTCTGGTTTCTGTTCATCAAAAGCTTCTTGAACCTCAATTGTTTTTATCTTATCCTACATGGGAGCTTTGATGTAAGGTCTGCAACACTGGAATATGTAAACAACCAGGTAAAATAGCTTTCTTTTTTGTTGAAATACTTTGATCAGGCATTTTCAATGAATCAACAAAGTAAAACCTATCAAAAGATGACAAACCTAAAAATGTCCATGGTTAACTTATAATAATAATCCTTAAAAGTGAAAGACCTGAGAGTAATTAGTTATAAGACTAATGCCCACCCAAGCCCACTGCTGTTGAGTTGATTCAGACTCATAGCAACCCTATAAGACGGGGTAGTTCTGCCCCATAGAATTTCAAAGGAGTGCCTGGCAGATTCAAACTGCTGACCTTTGGGTTAGCAGACACAACACTTTACCACTACACCGTCAGTGTTTCTAAAACTAATGCAAAGCCCAATAAAGCAGATTTAAAAAACTTGAGATAAAAATATCTGTAAATATAATGATTAACCTTACTTGCAAAGAGCTTCAAATATAGCACATAATAATACCATCAGAGGAAACCTGCTATGGATATTAACCAAAAGGTCAGCAGTTTGAATCCATCAGGTACTCCTTGGAAACTCTATGGGGCAGTTCTACTCTGCCCTAAAGGGTTGCTGTGACTTGGAATCGATTTAACAGCCGTGGGTGGGTTTGGGTATCAAGAGCCAGGAAATTATCATACTGTATTGTGTTCATAACCTTGTCTTTTACATGCTTTATAGGACCATTTAGAGAAGAAATGTAGAATAATTTGTCCTTTTTTAAGGCCTTGTTACACCAAAATTTTTTAAATGATCCTTTTTTTTGGTGAATTTTTCAAATAGGCTGATTTATGTCAAAATTTCTTAGAGCAACTACTAAAAGCCCATGTGTAAGAAACAGGTCTTTTTTGGAAGAGAAAAAAACTGGTATTTTAGACAGCTCCATGAAAAACACCAGCCATGGCCTTCAACTTGATACAAAAACTCTGACACAGCACTCTAGATTAGAGGCAAGTTCTCAAAACACAATGAAAAAGAAAGGCTACATAAATTCATCACCTGTGAGACCAGTTCAAAAACAAAACAAAGCAAAACAGGCTTGTACAGTACCACACAACACCACCAACTCAATTCCTTAAAAATGTTTATAGCAATCCAGGACCTAGATATGCTTGTTAACCTTCCAAAGTCTCCGATGGAGAGATTTTATTTAGACCCTTTGACTGAAACTGAGCATCAAAAATTCCCCAGAGGAAAGAGAAGACAACACAAATGGGAATTCATTTTCCCAAAATGGAAGGAAAAAGAACAGATGGAAACTCATTTTCCCAAAGTGATGACTGAAATTCTAAATTACTTCAAGTATTTTCAGCTTGGCACTTTGGTCTCCCAAAATCAAATAAAATTCACTGAATGTCTTCTCAAAGACTCTATGACTCCTTTGTAACAAGCAAACAAAACCTGGCCACATCCTTTCTGAACCTAATTCATTATGCTTAGTTAATTTAGAGATAATGTCCTGCAGGGGAACAATTTTACTGTCTTGATGTTTCTTAGGAAACCCTGGTGGTGTAGTGGTTAACTGCCTCATCAGCTAACCAAAAGGTCAGCAGTTCAAATCTGCCAGATCCTCCTTTGCAACACTATGGGGCAATTCTACTCGGTCCTATCGAGTCACTTTGAGTTGGAGTCAACTTGATGGAAGTGGGTTTGAGTCTTTTTTCTGTTTGTTTAATGTTTCTTGGAGAGCTCATTGGAAACCCTGGTAGCATAGTGGTTAGGTGCTACAGCTACTAACCAAAAGGTTGGCAGTTCGAATCCACCAGGTGCTCCTTGGAAACTCAGTAAGGCAGTTCTGTTCTGTCCTTACAGGTGCTAGGAGTCAGAATTGACTATATAGCAATATGTAGAGAGCTCACTTTTACATAGAATGTCTGCATGGAGATAGTTAAAAGCTGTTTTCTTGTGGTTACCCTCCCCAAGGCTTCTGAGTGTTATTGCCATGCTCATTAGAATTGTCTTCTGCTGATTTTTCATCACATCTGACTTTTCTGTTTAACAAGCTTTAAATTGTTAGCAAGCAAGGAAGCAAACGTAACAAAATAGGTATCCCAGAATGCCCAGTGACTTAACAAACTGGCATTAGGGTGCTCAAGCAAAAGAGCCACATACAAACAAGACCTAGTCTAACAGTTCTTGGCCGTGTAGCTAGCCAGAGGTCCACTAGGAAAATCAGCTGCTTCCTTCAATTTAGTATCCTGTACTGAGGGAGTCACAGCAAACAACCTTTACATGCAAGAATCAAAACAAAACCACAATAAAACCCAAGCTATCAACACAAGGGAGTGGAGCGCAAATTGAAGAGGTTATTTACCTTAAGATGACACCTGAAAAGGTGGTGAGTTCAAAGATTCTTGAAAAACTGGCCAGTTCAAATGGCTCACTGGTACCAGAGCTTAGGTCCTTGATGCCTCAGGGGTTGTGAAAGAAAGTTCATCCGTGACACCCACAATTCTGACACCAAAGATGTCAGAGAAACAACTTTCTTACTCTGTACGGAGTAGAAAAAGAAAAAGAATTTTACTGAGGAACAAGCTGCAGTTCGGGCAGCATAAAGGAAGAGTTTCCAAGTACCTCAAAGTCTGAAAGGGGAGAGGGATTTTTACACATGAGAGCTACAAGTTTCCCATGAATCACACTAAACCTTTGAAAACATTCATCAATCTGTTTTCCATCAGGAAACCCTGATGGTTTAGTGGTTAAGTGCTATGGCTGCTAATCAAAGGTCAGCATTTCAAAACCTACCAGGCGCTCCTTGGCAACCCAATGGAGCAGTTCTACTCTGTCCTATAGGGTTGTTATGGGTTGGAATTGGCTCCACAGCAGTGGGTTTTTTATTTTCCATCACAGACCTTCTGGGGATAAAACTATACAAGAAATATTCTGAGAACAATCTTACATGAACATCTTTTTGGGAAATATCCTTGTCATTTCCTTCCCAGAACAGTCTTATCAATTGCTTAACTATGAATCTCAACCTTGTTATACATCAGCTATTAGCATTTCTTTCGAGACCGGCTTTTTTTTTTTTAAAAGAAATCACAGTCTTAAATAAGCATAACCACATAGTTGTTCACCCCAGGGAATTGGGGGATGGTAAGTGGAAGAGGTTGTACATATTCTGGAAGAAGATGGGGGGACAAAAAAGGTGAGGGGAAGTATACAACAAAAAGAATCTTGGATTCAGACCTGTGTCAACCACTTATTTATGCCAAGTGCCTTAGTTTTGGACTGCTGTTACACAATGTAGTCTTAGTTATGTTGTCTTAAATATTCTGCATTGGTAAAACGGGTATTATGGGAAATAAAGAAGAGTGGGTCACTCAGTGTGCCTGGCAATCTGCACAGCTGCATGTACCTCACCAGCAAGAGGAACCGCTCTGGGTAGGAGTCTGAAGGACAGAGATTTAAAGAGCCCAGAGTTGACAGTCATTTTCTCAAAGAGAAGCTTGATATGATGAGTCCAGGAGTACGGGGTGGAGTGATGTCACCTGCCCTTGGATCATCTGCAACAAGAGGACACTGATTGTTAGCAGTTCAGCCAGCAGGTTGTCACTTTCATCTCCTATGACATGATCGGAGCTGCATCAGGGACCCCTGTTGATATAGTTGTCTCTTTTGTTTAGTTCTCTTCTTCCACAGCACCACATGGTCAGGTGGTGTGAACGTCTGAGCATCACCCAGCAGGCAGTTCTGCACATGTAGGGTGGTGCCTGGCACTAGGCTCTTACTAGTGCTTGCTGTCCCCCTGTCTCATCACATAAAGAGGGGAATAAGCAGGTTTTCTCCCCATTAGTTTGTGGGGAGAAGGTGATGACTCCAAACTAAGTTACAGACATTCAGTCAAAGGACCATCACCTCAAGCTATCAGATGGTTCGCAACAACTGGGAATGGCGCATCCCTTTGCCTATGTACCGGTGGAGTGAGGGGTCATGTGTGGGCAGAGGGGTCATGTGTGGGGAGGGGAGGTCTGGGCAGCTTCCTGCTGATAACAAGTCCGACTCACTCCATTCCCTAGTCTCTGCCTGGAGCGGCCCAAGCTATTCTGGGAACATGTTGCAGGGTTTAGAGATGGTTATGAGATGTCCATTCTGAAGCAGAGTCCCTTTCACCTGCCCCACCTCAAAGAAAACAGCAAGCGCACAGGTAGGGAGAAAACTAAAATTTGTGAGGGGAGTAGGTACATAATTAAAGGCTATTTAGACAGTCCCATGCAATACGAATCATTATAAATGCCACAAGTCTTTAATGAAAAGAAGATTTTGGGGGAGTCATAATGTCCCTGGTGCCTGCAGGGGAGTAGCAGTGCTGTTGCCCTCCCGTTCCCTGCTTCACCTCTCCCTACCCCTCAAAACCCCAGCAAATGGCCTGCAAAACGCCAAGGCAAAATATAAAAGCTCCATAACTGCGAGCAATTGTCATAACACAAAATTCATTTTTGGTGAATTTCCTCTCTGGAAAGCAGCTAAAGCCTCTAAAAATCTTAACAGAAATATTATTTTGTTCTGATTTTCACAAGAAGGTCCTATAAACTTTTCTATTGACTATCACAGTAGCTGTTGGTTTACATTTCTATTATTTTTACTGTATTAAGCAAGTACTCTTCTGTATCTTGGAAACTCTGCCAATGAAGTGGTTAAAGGCTATGGCTGTTAACCAAAAAGTTGGCAGTTCGTATCCACCGGTGCTCCTTGGAAATTTGGGGAGGCAGTTCTACTCTGTCCTACAGAGTTGCTATGAGCTGAAATCGACTCGATGGCAGTGGGTTTGGTTTGGGCTTTTATTCTCTAGATTGCAAAGCATTTTAGCGAGTAGTTTGGTTTTTATTTAAACTATTGTGTATGTACCTGTCTACCTGCATTGCATATAGATAGACTGTGCCTCAAAATTCAGACAGCCGTAAGACTGCGTGGAATGAGACACATATACCTACCGGCAGCAACCAGCTGACTGGCCTCACTATTATGTCATTTGTAGTTCTTATGATAAATTTATTATTCCTGTGGCAGGGGTACACCATAAGTCACTCACTTTGCATAGTCCTGGCTATTCATTTTATGAGAGTTACAAGCCCAGGACTAGACAGGACATATAAAAGCTCTTCACTGCATCTGCACAATGTTTCCAGTTAGAGTTTTATCTGTGCAAATCTGCTGAAAGAAATTGTGTAATCTTGAGGGTTTTTTTCACCTCTTCACTTCCCCATCTGCTATCAGATCCTTGCAAATAGGTCTCTCAGGAGAAGATCAGGCATTTAGTTATTCACACACCATGCTTGCTATGTACATGGCACATTGCAAAAGAAAACTAGTTCTGTATCTCCTGCCTTTGGTATGCTTGTCAGGGACAGGAAATCATACTACAGACAGAAGTTCTTTTTTAAAATTTTCTTTCTAAACTATGTCACATCATAGGCTATAAAACCTTTGACATGACTCTCTTTATTTAACTTAGTCTTAAAGACAAGTCTACAAGGCATTCAGTATTTTACAGAAGTATAAATAATGTTCTAAACTTGTCCAAGGTCATCTGGATAGTGAGGAATAAAGGTTTGGGCTCCAAATCCCATACTCCTTTACCTAACAAGCTAGAAATGACTAGGCACGTGGGAATAAGGCAAAAGTGACCAATGTATCACAGAATCAAGCAGAATGCCTTGAAATAAATAAAACCTGAAGAACTACTAACAGTTATAATGATGTGATTGATTGGTGTTAATCACAGTAATTGAAAAGTTATGCTCCAAGAACTCTGTAATTATTGTTTCATTGGATCCTCCCCACACCATGAGGTGGGTCCTATGTTTCATAGACGGTACAACACAGAGAACTGCAGAGGTGAGATGCCTCCCTCAGGGTCTCATCCCAGGTCTGCCCTGCCACCTTCACAGTCTAGTGTGCTGCACTGTTGTCCCCTGCTCCCTTCAGGCTAGTGTGTGGCTGTGTTAGAAGCAATGCCTGGAAGCACTGTGGAGGACCAGCTGTGTCTGTGTCTCCAATGATGCGCAGGTTAGGATTATGAGGTGAGCCAAATTATCAGGGCTAGACTTTAAAGACTATCTAAAGACAAAAATGTCTCCAATTTTTCATTGCTACCTGTGTTTTCTTTGAAAAACAGTTCTGGAAAATTCTGTCATGGGATCATCAGCATCGATTCTGTCACTAAGGCCGTATTCTCCAACTACTGATCCTTCTTCTTTGTTGCCAACTTTTGCATTGCAATCACCAGAAATTAACGATGTATTCTGATTTCATGTTCAGTCAATTTCAGACTGCAGACGGTGGTACAAATCTTCTATTACTTCATCTTTTGTCTTAGTGGTTGGTGTGTAAAGTTGAATAATAGTTGCAATAACTCGTTCTTCCTTGTAGCCATGTGGATATTATTCTGTCACTGATGACCTCACCTTTAAGCTTGCTTTCAAGTCGAACAATCAAGGAGAGAATTTCTTACCAATAAGATTAAGCCCAGGTGTGTTTTCAGCTGTAAAACAACACTTCCATTTTGGGTAAGAACAAATGGGTGTAATTCAGACCAGCCTTTTCACAGAGAAAGCTAGAAAAAGCGGAGTGTCTTAGTGTGATGGTTAAGGTTGTTTATGAACTTAGCTGAGGCTTGATTCTCGGTGGTTTGGCAGCTGTGATGTAGCTTGGAAGGCATATCATGATGTGATCACCTCTATGAAGAGATGTAATAAAATGTGATCACTTCTATGATGGGATCCGCCATGGATGGCCAATCCCTTGAAATGGAGTTTCTTTGAAGGTATAGCCAGCATCCAATGTATGTGAACTTTCTGGTACAACTTGCTGGCTTTTGCTTGGCTTTGGGTCCTGCATTTGGCTCATCAGTATCTGATATCTAGTTCTTGGGACCTGGGCCAGCAACCTGCTGTCTTACTTGCTGATCTTGGTCATGTCAACCTTCACAGTTGTGAGCAAAAAGCCTGCTGTCTGACCTATGGATCTTACATTCATCCACCCCTATAGATGTGTGAGTCAGAAGAAGCCGTCAGCTTGACACTTGACCCACAGATTTGAGACATGCCAGCCTCTACAGTTCTATGAATCATTTCCTTGAGATAAATCTCTCTCTCTAACATCTATCTATACCTCAGAAACCCTGGTGGCATAGTGGGTTAAGTGCTATGTATGCTAACCAAAAGGTCAGCAGTCCAAATCCACCAGGTGCTCCTAGGAAACTCTATGGGGCATTTCTTCTCTGACCTCTATGGTTGCTATGAGCCAGACCTGACTCATTGGCGATGGGTTTGGTTTTTTTGGTATGCTTCTCTAGAGAACCCAGCCTAAGATATGTGCATGAGTTGTATCATATTATATGCAAATGTAACTTCATAGTTGTCTTTACTTAAAGATTATGTATGGCTTAAGGAAATTTGCACAAGTGCTCAGTTAACAAGGGGTGGACTCTGATTAGGGTTGTATGCAACTTGGCTGGGTCATGATTCTCAGTGGTTTGGCAGTTACATAGTTTGGCAGCCATGTAATGATGTAACCAACTCCATGATGAGGTCTGCTATACATAACAAATCAGTTGAAAGTGAGTTTCCTTGGGAGTGTAGGCTGCCTTCAATATATAAACGGATGTTCCAGCAAGGCTCTGGCTCTGGATCCAGCATCCAGCTTATCAACAGCTGACCTCTGGTTCTTGGGACTTGAGGTACCAAGAAAAAAAGAGAGAAGACTAAATTTACTAAAATCAGGAATGAAAGAGTGGGCATCACTATGATTTACATAAATAAAAAGGATTATAAAGAATACCATATACAACTGTACACCAACAAACCAAATAACCTACATGAGACAAATTTCAAGCAGCCTGAGTTAGCAAATAGAGTTAGCAGCTTACCTGCTGATCTTAGAATTCATCATCCTTTGCAGCTTATGAACCAGCAGTCTGCTGTCTGACCTACTGATTGTGGGTTTATCAGCCCCTGTAGCTATGTGAGACAAGAGAAGCCTCCCACCTGATAACTGACTGACAGAGGTGGCACTTGCTCTGTCAGGCGAGCTACAACCGTGTGCGCTATTTCTTTGAGATAAATCTCTCTCGCTCACTCCCTGTTTCACTCTTTTGCTTCTCTGCAGAACCCAGCCTGAGACACTAGTTACCTAGTGCTCTGATAACAAAAGATAACACAAGTGGGAGACTCTAAAAACCAGAAATTTATCATCTCAAAGTTATGGAGACTAGGATGTATTCTCTGGGAAAACATTGAGAAAATGGCATTAAAAAAATAGTAAAAGAAACAACAAGAAGATTAAAAGAGTATACTAGAAAACATTTACCTAATACAAAAGAGGATATAATAGAGGAAGAACAAGGGAAGAATAGAAGAAAAATGGCATAATGTATATATTTAAAAAATGCAAAGTGACAGACATAAATATTACATTATCAACTACTACATTAAATATAAATCAATTAAAAGCTCCAATTAAATGCCAGAGACTGACAGAATGGATTGAAAACATGATTCAGTTTCATGCTGTTTCCAAGAGATTTACTTTAATTTCAATGAACATAATAAGTTGAAAGTAAAAAGAAGAAAGTATACCATGCAAACAGTGATGAAAGAGAGCTATGGTGTCTGATAAAATATTCTTTGATAGAAAAATTATTACAAGACAGAGAAAAACATTTAATAATGAGAAAAGCTTCAATCCAACAAGAATGCATAACATAAATGAACATAAACACACATGAACTTAAACACAGAGATCCAAAATCCATGAGGCAAAACTGATGGAACTGAAGGGGAAAAAAATAACCAATTCAGTAATAATAGTTGGAGACTTCAATACTCTCCTTTCAATAATGGATAGAACAATAGGTAATCAAGGAAATAGAAGACTTGAACAGTAATATTAACCAGCTAGATATAACAAACAGCATAGAACAGTCCTTTCTGCAATAGCACAAAACATTCCATTGTCCAAGATGAATGTATTTTAGGGCAAAAACAGCTTCAATAAATTTAAACAGCTTGAAATAATACAAAGCAGTTCAGCTGATCACAATAGAATTAAACTACAAATCAATAAGAGAAGGAAATTTGAAAAATTTACAAACATGCAGAAATTAAGCAGCATACTTCTAAATAACTAATAAGTCCAAGGGAAATCAGAAATACTTCAAAATCAAATGAAAACAAAAATACAACATCATGGATTGAATTGTGTTCCCCCCAGATTATATGTAGCAATTTGGCTGGGCCATGATTCCTGGTATCATATGATGTTCTTTCATGCTGTAAACCCTGCCTCTGTTATATTAATGAAGGAGGATGGGCGATGTTTGTGTCGATGGGGCAGGACTCTGTGTAAGATTGTATTATGCCTTGAGGCAGTCTCTTGAAACATAAAGGAAAGAAGCTAGCAAAGAGATGCGGGGACCTCATACCATCCAAAAAAGCAGCACTCAGAGCAGAGTGCATCCTTTGGACCTAAGGTTCCTGCACTGAGATACTTCTTGACCACAGAAAGACTGATGAAACACAAGGACCCTCCTCCAGAGCCAGCAAATAGGGAAAGACTTCATCTTGAGCTGACACCCTGAATTCAGACTTGTAGCCTACTGGACTATGTAAGAATAAACTCTTCTTTGTTAAAGCCATCCAGTTGCAGTATTTCTGTTAGAGCAATACTAAACGACTAAGACACACAACATACTAAAACTTATGAGATAGTGTAAAAGCAGTGCTGAGAGAGAAATTCATAGCACTAAACACACATAAAAAGGAAGAAAAGTCTCAAGTCAATAACCTAACATTCCAGCTTAAGAAATTACAAAAAACAAACATACAAACAAAAAAGACCAAACTCAGCCCAAATATACCAGAAGGAAAGAATTAATGATTAAATGGAAATAAATGAAATAGAGAACAGAAAAAAAATTAATGAAACCAAAAGTAGATTCTTTGCAATGAATTAGCAACATTGATAAAACTTTAGCAAGACTGGCCAAAGGGAAACAGAGAGAAGATTAAAGTTACTAAACTCAGGAATGAAAGAGAGGGCATCACTGTAATTTACAGAAAAAAAAAAGAGTCTAAAAGAATACTATGAACAATTGTACATCAACAAACTAGGCAACTTAGATGGGGTGAACAAATTCCTGGAAAGACACAAACTACCAAAACTGACTCAAATGAAAAAAAAAAAGAAAGAAAGAAAAGCAATTCTAAGCAGATCTATGACAAGTAATTCTATTGAATCAATAATCCAAAAACTTCCTACAAAGAAAAGGCCCGGACAAGATGGTTTTTCTGGGGAATTCTACCAAATGTGTAAAAAGAACACCACTCCTTCACAATCTCTTCCAAAAAAACAGAGGAGGAGGTAATACTCCTAGCTCATTCTATGAGACTGGTATACCTTGATACCAAAATCAGACAAAGACATCACTGCTACCTGGTTAGCAGCCTAGCAGTTAATCACTATGCCACCAGGGTTTCCAGGTATATTATACCAAACCTGTTACTGAATATAAGAATCTAATAAAAGTCACTTAGATTGTTAGACTACATTTCATCCCCTGTCCCAATTATCACCCCTAAACCAGGTTAGTAGGTCTGCATTCCTCTTCCTACCATAAATCAATTTGCAAGACCTCAGGGATATAGTGAAATTTGGAGTCATTTACACTGTTCAGTAAGATGTAATGGAATCTTGTGACTCTCTGTTATTTTTCTGTGACTATCTTCAGGTGCCAATCCCTTTGAAATCTGGCTATAAAAACTCCTGGAATTGTAACCCAAGTGAGACAGCCTTGGAGAAGCTATTCTCACTGTCTCCCAGGTTTACATGCTTGCCAAGTCAAGTGCCATCGAGTCGGATCTGACTCATGGCGACTGTGTTATTAAAGCAGTGCTTGAACCTTTTTCCTTCATCTCTGAATTCTGGCTACAGTGAGAGGTGGAACAAGCTTGCTTTGGTTCAGCAACGGACCAACCAAACTCACTGCTGTCTAGTTGATTCAGATAATAGGTTAGTAGTCGTAGAGGTCTCTAGTGCTGCAACAGTTAATGGACTTTAATGCCAACCTAAAGGTTGACTATGAGAGAAAGACCTGGCTATCTGCTTCTGTAAAGAGTGCATCCAAGAAAACCCTATTCTAGAATCCTACTCTGCCGCATGGGGTTGCTATGAGTTGGAATCGAATTGACAGCTTCTGACAACAAGGGCTGAGGGCTTGTACAGAGGGAGATGGGGGAATAATGGAGAGTGACTATCAGTGGGTTTGGGGTTTGCTTTTGGAATGATGAAATGTTTCAAAATTGATTGTGGTGATGGTTCCCAATTACATGAATACACTAAAGGGCATTGAATTCTATGCTTTCAGTGGGCAAACTGTATGGTGTGCAAATCTCGATAAAGCTATTGAACAAAACAAAAGGAAAATTCACAGCTAACATCATACTTAATGGTGAAAGAATGAAGTCTTTCTTGATAAGGAGCAAAACAAGGATGTTCACTTCTACTATTTCTGTTTAACATTGTACTAGAAGTCCTAGAAGGTCTATTAGGCAACTAAAAGAAAGAGGCAGCCAGACTGAAGTGGAAGAAGTAAAACCATCTCTATTTGCACATGAAATGACTTGGGCAGAGTCTTCCTCCAGCTTTTATCCTCACTGGCTTCTGCTAAGTAGTTTGTCCATAAAGTCTTGGTATCGTCTTACTCCGGCATTGACTATCAATTGTCAGGTTCATGATGTCTCTATCGTCCTTGTCTCAAAACAAAGTCAAACCCAGAGCCATTGAGTGGATTGACAGGTAGCAACCCTATAGAACAGAGTGCAACTGTCCCATAGGTTTTCTAAGGAGCACTTGGTATATCTGAACTGCCAACCTTTTGGTTAGCAGCTGTAGCGCTTAACCACAGTACCACCAGGGCTTCCTCTTTGTCTCAAGTAGAGGGCAATCCTTTGGGATGGCTGACTCTTTTGCCTACCTTCCTGTACCACATGAGGGCCCCAAGCCTCTGTGATACTGTTCTCAGTTCCACTCACCTAGATATCTTGCTGTTGTTATTAGGTGCTGTCTACTCAAGTTTCAACCCATAGCAACCCCATGTGCTACTGAGTAGAACTGTCTGATACAATTTTCTATGCTGTAATCTTCAAAGGAGCAGATCATCAGGTCTTTCTCCTGCAGAGCTGTGAGGTGGATTCAAACCTCCAAATTTTGTCAGCAACTGAGTGCTTAAGGGTTGCACCAACAGAACTCTTAGATGCCTTGTTCAGCCATTCATACAGGTTTTTCCAGGTGCTGTGTTTCTGTGAAACTTACAGTCTCTCAAGCTGTACCTTTCCAGCTGCCAGGCCTCAGCTCTCCTGAGAGACCGAGTCAAGGCAGGAAGTGGAAGGAACTTGCTGGGAAGAGCCTGAGGACATGAGTGCTCAGAGCAGCAAATTACAATGAGTCAATACTGAAAGGGGTTGTTTCCCTTGGTGGGAAGGACTAGAAGGACATTCTCTATGGAAGAAAGAATCAGGAAAGAAATCACACAGTGATGAGGGCAAGACATGTGTGAAAGTTTTAGGTGGCAGAAGGGATTGGACTTCGACACAGAGGAGGCTGGTAGGGGAGCATCAAGACTGTGGACAGGCCCAAGTAGCAGAAGCCTGACAAGTCAAGTAGACAGTAGGCCTGGTCAGCAGCATAAAGTCCTTGCTTGGGGTTAGAAACAGATTGCAAGGGAGAAGTCTCTGTAGTGTCTCCAAGGGCTGTACCTGGAGACCACATGCCAAGGGTACCAGCATCAGGCCCCAGGGATGATAAGAGGTTCAGTAGCATCAAAGAAGCTCACCTCCTGGGAGAATTAGCGATGTTTCTGAATAAAAATTTCTAATGTATAATCCACTCATGTTTATTAATAGAACTTGCTTTTTGACCTCCGCTTCCCACTGCAGCAAAGGCAAGAAGTCCACCAGGAAGATGACCATGGCATTCCCATGCACCAGGCAGGTGTGCAGCTCAGTTAAAATCATCTCCACTTGGCAAGGCACTGTTGAGTCCCCACTCATTCCTAATATGATACTGTCACTGTTGACTCAACCAGGATGGCTCCTAAGTGTGAACCCAGCCATAAAAACACTCATCAAATGTGTAAATAAATTGGCTCTGTCATTCCTTTTGTACATAGATATTTACAAATCAGGGGATGGCCTTGATCAGAACATGTGTCCCTACTTTTTATTTGAAAAAGACAAACACTTCAACTTCCTGTTATATGAATGAGACAGAGGCTGTGACCCAGTCTCCCAGAACTTTAATTTTAGTAGGTTGCAAAGTGTATACCATCTGAGTCAAGATGGGAACAAGTGCAAAAGTGGGTGCTATAGGCAGTGAGCACCATCAAATTGAAAGACATTAAGAAATACTCATTTCTAAAACCCGTAAAAGTGAGGACTGTCCCTCCCACCCTCTAGACCCACTTGTCCTGTGAAGTTATTCTGTCCTGAGCTGAACATTCTCATGATGTCTAAATAGGAACCTTATATAGAAAGAAAAACAAAGCAGATTATTTCACGAATTTGGGGGGGATATAACAGAAGAAAACTAATAGACTTCCATGACACAAAACCCCGACTTGTGTTTATGTGGTCATAGATAAGTTCCTTAACCTATCCAACTCTCCACTGTCCTCTTCTGTCAAATGGGAGTGCCTGTATTTGCCTCACAAGATTATTGTGAAGATTAGGGAAGGCCTCTGGTGGTGCAGTGGTTAAGGACTAGGGCTGCTAACCAAAAAGTCAGCAGTTTGAATCTACCAGGTGCTCCTTGGAAATTCTATGGGGCAGTTCTATTATTCCTATAGGGTTGCTGTGAGTCAGAATCAACTCGATAGCAATGGGTTTGTTTTTTTTTTTTAATATTCAAGTACATGATCCACCATCTAAAACAACCAAACCAGTCACTGTTGAGTTGACTGCAACTAGTAGAAATCCTATGCATGTCAGAGTCAAACTGTGCTCCTCAGAGTTTTCGATGGCTTATTTCTTGGAAGTGAATTGCCACACCTTTCTTCTGAGGCACTTCTTGGGTGGATTTGAACAGACAACCTTTTGGTTAGTAGCCAAGTGCTTAACCATGTATACTACCCGAGGACATGTGGTCCATAGTGGATGTTAAGCACATAGCCGTCCTGATCCTTTTCTGTCTTTAGTGGAGAGAAGAAGTGATATAAACAACCAACACCAAACTCCTTACACTGCCTGGAATAGACAAACTACTCTGGCCTCCTCTTAGTCTTAGGTTTATTTAGCTTACCAGGATCAAGCCTTCATCTAAATTAATCCAGTTATACAACGGACACTGCAGCTTGAACATACACAACTTGATTCCTTCTCCCTCCGTCATCTCAGTGACTTTCTGAATAATGCCCAAGTGCCTTAGAAAGGCCTGAACTCCTTAGAAGGCTCGTCTTCATTGCTTTTCCAGCTTCAGCCACACTTGGCCAGGAAGAGGGCCATAGATCTTCTCTCCACAGAGACTGTCGTGTCCTCGAACACAGCCTGCCTTCTCTGGAACAGGGCCCTACACCTCACCAACCTGACGTCAGCTCTGCCCTCCCTGGGGCTCTGCCAAGACTGAGATGGGTCTGCTGTGAGCCCCCAGCTTGGAGTTTTCAATAGCCATCGTGTAGGGAGCAAGACAGCGGATGTATCCATGTCACCAGCTGCCTCTGATGATGTGGCCTCTGAACCCTGAGGTCACTGAGCCAAGAGCTAAGTTGGTGAGAGTTCCTACAATCACAAAGGCCAGGCCTCCATGTGGCATAAAGAGAGGTATTATCTTAGCAGCGTGAGCGATGGTCAGATGAATAAGGCTGGTGGTCAGACTGCTTGTTAGTACCTGACCTCAGCTGGTTCAGTGCCCAAGCAGTGAAAAACAGGCAATTCATAGAATTCCTTTCTTTCTTTTACACTAATTACACAACACCAGCCACACAAACCCATTGCCAGTGGTATTTGCAAGTCAGTGTTTTACAGACCAAATCGCACATTAATCTTCTTTCTTGGCATTGGGAGGCCAGAACTAAGATGTCTAATTTGTCTCTTTCTTTTACTAAGAGCTGATATCTGTCCTGGCCCACATGTCACAATTTAAAATATGACTAAGTCTGATTTGTGAGTTCAGTTGGAAAGTCATCTTATTCCTTAACAGTGTGGCTGTCACTACAGAGTACATGCATCCAACCACAGCTGAGACCTCAGATCCAACCGAGATGCTTTGCTTTGTGTGTGGTCAGCTCCTTCTCTCCCTTTAGAGATGATTTCAAGTCTTAGAACTGTCTCTAAGCCCACAATTCAACTCCTTGGCTGTTATCCTGGCAGAGAGCCTCCCTCCCACTTTATCAAGATAATTGGGGTGGGCACCATAAACTAGTAGACTACTTCCCTTTCCTCCTCCCCACCTGCTGACTTAGTCACATCCTCTCCTATCTTTACCTCCATGTCTCCAGACTGAGGAAACCCTGGTGGCATAGTGGTTAAGTGCTATGTCTGCTAACCAAAAGGTTAGCAGTTCAAATCTGCCAGCCTCCTTGGAAACTCTATGGAGCAGTTCTACTCTGTCCTATAGTGTTGCTATTGGGTCACTATGAGTCAGAATTGACTCGACAGCAGTGGGCTTGGTTTGGGTTTTCTCCAGACTCAGAGGACCAGAAGTCTGGACTTGGACTCAAAACTAGCCCTTCTCCTACATTCCTGACTCATCATTTGCCCTTTCCAGAAGGGACACGAGCCTGCCAGTCAGTTTCTTTCTCTCCAATATCTTCGAATTACCTCTCTCTACTGGCTCTTTTCTTTCATCCTATAAGCACACAGCAGTCTGTCTCACCCCTCAAAAAGAGGATCTAGCTTCTTCCTAGCTCTCTGCAACAACCAAGCTTCAAGAAGCATGTTTACTCTTGCTCTCTCTACTTTCTCACCTTCCATTTACTCATTTGTAATCAAGCCCCTGCCTTGGCGATACCCTGAAACTTCTCGGAAAAAGTTACTGGCTTCTGGAAGACTACAACAAAGTGTTCTATAATTCTGTCTCACTGTGAACTTTTCTGCAGAATTTGATGTGCCAATCATGTCTTTCTTAAGTGTTTCTTCTTCTAATGATTCCAAGACAACCCTCTTCTCCATCTGCCTCTAATTGTTCCTTCTCAAGGTCTCTTTCTTGACACCCTGCTTCTCTCTCTATACAAGATCTGACAATGAAGTCCTTGAACTTATTTGTTCTAAGTGCTACATACCTCATTGCTGACTATTACTATGGTCACCTGTTGAAGCTCTCCCCTTGGGAAGCTATGCACTGATGCCAGTGTCTAGTCCACCCTTCAGAGCAATTTTGGAACTCTTTCCGGAACGGCCATTGTGCACTGTGGCAAGGAGACAAGTTCGTGAACTTAATTGTCTAGTTGTCTGTGAGGAAGTTTTTAGTCAGTAAACAAATAACTGTACTGGAACACCCTCCCTACTCATCTAATCTGGCCCCCAATGATTTTTTTCTTTACCCATTGGTAAAGGAAATATTGAAAGGAAGACACTTTGATGACATTCAGGACATCAAGGGTAACATGACAACAGCTTTGATGGCCATTGCAGAAAAAAGTTCAAAAATTGCTTTTGAAAGGAGAACTAGTCACTGGCATCGGTGCATAGCTTCCCAAGGGGAGTACATTGAAGGTGACTATAGTGATATTCAGCAGTGAGGTATGTAGCACTTTTTCTAGGGTGAGTTCATGAGCCTATTTGTCAGGCCTTGTGTTCTTCCTCTTCATGGCTTTTCTATCATGATGTACTGAGAACTTTCAAACAAGTAGAATCAGCCCTGACCTCTCCTCTGTCCTTCACACTGGTGTATGTAACTGCTTGATGGGCATCTCCACTCAGATGAAGTCAACCTCGAAGTCAACCTGTCTAAAACTGAACGTATCTTTCTCTCTTCTCCCCATTTCTAGATCTTCTTGCCTTTCTGTTACCCATCTTATAACATACCCACAATGTTAGAACACAAAGTTATAAACCCGGCAGTCTGGACTCCTTCCCTGGCTTCGTCCCTCCCATTCAAATAATCACTAATTTCTATCAATTTTATCTCCTAAATATCCCTAGAATCCATCTGTTTCTTCTTCATCCATTCTACTAACAACTCTTTTCATCTCCACCATAAACTTTCCATCAGATTCCATTTGGGTCTTGCTCAAATTCACCTGTCACATAGTCCATCCCTAGAACAGCTTAAGGAAATAATAGATCTAACTGTTTGGCTTCCCTAACTGACCCACCCATTGCTGTAGAGTCAGTCCCAACTCCTAGCAACATTATAGAGCAGAGAAGAACTGCCCCATAGAGTTTCCAAGGCTATAATCTCTACAGAAGCATACCGCCATGTCTCTCCCATGGAATAGTTGGTGAGTTCAAACGACCAATCTGTCAGTAGCAGCCAAGGGCTTAACCACTGTGCAACCAGGCTCCTTTCCGTGCGTGATAGGGACAAATAAACTACATTTAAAAATTTTAAATTCTTGCTTGACTTCCACTGGGAAAATGGAGTATGTATACTTTTTTCCTTTATTTGTCTCACTACACACAACTAAAAACTCCAGACACGGTATGTAAAACAAACATTAAAAAACTCTGAAAATTTAAGAGAAGAAGGTAGACTGGTTAGGGACCTTGGACCCAAGGAACAATATAGTGGTGAATTTCCTAAGTTTATTTTTGATTTATACATTCTAGACTTAGATCTGAAAAAGCTGTGTAACTTGAAAATTCCAACAGGTATCAGTAAAAATAAGCCATAATAAAAGCCTGTTTGCTATAACTGAAGGACCAGGAAATGGACAGACTAGCAAAATAGAAAAATTTTAAGCAATAACTGCTCTACCCCAGCCAAATATCACAGAAAAATTGTGGCTCCACATCAGTAAAGGCCAAGTAGAGAGCCTAGACTTTCACCCTCATGAGACAGTAGTGAGGTTACCCCAACAAATGTGCTGGGGTGATGTCAGAGAAGGGCATGTGGGGAGGTGGATTTGTATCCCTGCCAGCTAGTAAGCTGGTAATAAGCCCTGACCCAGTGGCAGTGGAGGCCTCATGTGAGCCTGGACTTCCAGTGCTAGCCAGCAACGACAAAGTACTCTTTCTCCTAACCACTGCAGTGTTGTTAAAAGAGTCTGTGCTTTCACTCTAACCCAGAAGTAATGAGGCTACTACACCATGATAGTGGATACCTTGTGAGGAGCCGAAACTTCATTCCTCCCTGCAGTAAGGAGGAGCTTCCCACCTCAAGTATCTGACAAACATTTTAGGATTACCTGACAAATATTTTAAAGAGATAGAAATGCTTCAGCACACAATTCTGAATAAATTTGAAAGATATTTTTAAAAAGTAAAAAGTCTTGGCAAAAAATATAGATAATCTCAACCAAAAAAAAATAGACATACATAACCAAATGGGAGTTTTATAACTAAAAATATAATAACCCAAATGAAAAGCTCAGTGGAGAACTCGACAACAGACTGAAGGGATAGAGGGAAGAATCAATGAACTAGAAGACAGACCAACATAAATTAGCTAATATGAACAATAGAGACAACATAGACTGAAAATAAAAAAGGAATAGAGCCTCAGAGATCTGTGTGACTATAACAAAAATCTAACATTTCTGTCATGAGAGTCTTGGAAGGAAAAAAAAAAAAAAGATGGGACTGAAAAGGTTTTTGAAATAAAGGCTGAAAATTCCCCAAATTTGACAAGAGATATAGAGAGAATCCTAAACAAGATAAACTCAAAGAAAGTTATAATTTAACTTACAAGAACTAGAGACAATGTAAAAAATATTTGCAAAAACCTTCCCTATAAGGGAAATACAATCCAAATGATAACAATTTCTCATTAGAAACATAGAGGCCACAAAAATCAGATTCCTCTAGATTAACAAAGAGAACTGTGAAAAAGAAATCAGAAAAATATCATTCACAATAGCCCCCCAAAGATAAAATACTTAGGAATAAATCTAACCAGGGAAGTAAAATATTTATACAAAGAAAACTACAAAATACTGCTGCAAGTAATCAAAAGAGACTATGCAAATGGAAAAACATGATATACTCTTGGATAAGAAGACTTAGCACTATGAAAATGTCATTATGATCCACAGTGATGTATAGATATAATGCAATCCTGATTCAAATCCCGACTACATTTTTCATCAAGATGGAAAAACTAATTACTAACTTTATGTGAAAGGGAAACTGGCCCCAAATAAGTAAAGTTGTACAAAAATAGGGGATAACAAAGTAGGGGGGTCTCACATGACCTGATATTAGAACCTACTGTATAGCTATAGCAGATGAAACAGTCTGGTGCTATACAGCAATATAAACATAGACCAATGGAACAAAATTGAGAACCTAGACATAAATGCATCCACCTATGGACAGCTGATCTTTGCCAAAGGACAAAAGATTATTGACTAGGAAAGAGAGTCTCTTCAACAAATGATGTTGACATAGTCATATATTTACCCGTAGAAAAACGAAACAGGATCCATAACTCACACCATACATAGAAACTAACTCGAAATGGATTGAAGACTTAAATATAAACCGAAAAGTATGAAAATCAAGGGGGAAAAATTAGGGCAGTGCCAGAGACCCTAATTTATAGCACAAATAGATTGCCAAGCATAGCTAAAATGCACACACAGAAGATGAATGAGATATGTGGGACCTCCGAAAAATCAAATACTATGCTCCACAAAATACTTCACGAAAAAAGTAAAAAGAGAACCTACAGACTGAAAAAAATTGGCTATTACATATCTGACAAGGCTCTAATCTCTAAAATTTACAGAAAATGTCAATGTTTCAACAAAAGAAGACAAATAATTCAATTAAATTTGGGCAAAAAATGTGAATAGACACATCACCAAAGAAGACATTCCGGCTGCTAACAAACATATGGAGAAATGCTTGTGACCATTAGAAATTTTAACACAAATATGCATCTTTCTTGTATTCTTTGCTTCCATCCAAGATTTATCAGACATGATATCCCTGGTTCCATGTCCTCTTCTGAATCTTGCCTGAATTTTTGGCAGTTCCCTTTCAGTAAACTTCTGCAGTCACTTTCGAATGATCTTTATCAAAATTTTACTCATGTGTGATATCAGTGATATTGTTTGATAATTTCCTCATTCAGATCACATTTCTTGTAAATAGGCATAAATATGGATGTCTTCCATTTGGTTGGCCAGTAGCTGTCCTTCAAATTTCTTGGCATAGATGAGTGAGCACTTCCAGCACTGCATCTGCTTGTTAAAATATCTCAACTGATACTCCATCAGTTCCTGGAGCCTTGTTTTTCACCAATGCCTTTAACGCAGCTTTGGCTTCTTCCTTTAGTACCATCAGTTCCTGATCATATGCTACCTCTCAAAATGGTTGAACGTCAAACATCTCCTTTTAGTATGATGACTTTGAGATCCTTCACTTTTTCAACTCAAGGCTTGAACTATTTTTTTTCCAGTTCTTTAATTAACAATTAAAACCTAACCAAACCACACTGATGTCAAGTCACAAATCAAAACTACAATGAGATATCATCTCACTCCAACATTGTTGTTAGATGCTATCAAGATGGTTGCAACTCACAGTGACCCTATGTACAACAGAACAAAATATTGCCCAGTCCGTTGTCGTCTTCACAATTGTTGTTATGCTTGAGCTCATTGTTGCAGCCACTGTGTCAGTGCATCTTATTGAGGGTCATCCTCATTATCTCTTACTATCTACTTTACCAAGCATGCTGTCCTTCTCCAGGGACTGATCCTTTCTACGAATATCTCCAGAAATCTCGCCATCTGTGCTCCTATTCTGACTGTACTTCTCCCAGGACAAAATTTGCTCATTCTTTTGGTAGTCCATAGGATACTCAGTATTCTTTGCAACACCATAATTCAAAGGTATCAATTCTTCTTGGTCTCCTTTATTCATTGTCCATCTTTTGCAGCCATATGAGGCAATTTAAAACACTATGGCTGGGTTCAAGTGTACTTTAGTCTTCAAAGTGACATCTTTGCTTTTTAACACTTTAAAGAGGTCTTTTGTAGCAGATTTGCCCAATATAATGCATCTTTTGATTTCTTGACTTCTACTTCTATGGGTGTTGACTATGGATCTAAGTAAAATGAAATACTTGACAATGTCAATCTTTTTTTTTCATTTATCATAGCATTGCTTGTTGATTCAGTTATGATGATTTTTGTTTTCTTGATGTTGAGGTGTAATCCATACTGAAAGCTGTGGTCTTTGATCTCCATTAGTAGAACTTCATGTCCTCTTTACTTTCAGCAAGGAATGTTGTGTCGTCTGCATAATTCAGATTGTTCACGAGTCTTCCTCCAATTCTGATGCCCTGTTCTTCTTCATGTAGTCAATTGACACAATATAGTTCTTAAAGACAATGTCCTGTAGTCCACTTTAATAAGTAGCATCTGGGGTCTTAAAAGTTTTCAGGTGGCCATCGAAGATACAACTATCAATCTCTTCTAGTCTAGGGCAAATAAGAGGGAAAAAAGACTAAACTCAAGGGAGCAATTAGTCTAAAGGACTAATGGACAACATGAACCACAACCTACATGAACCACAACCTACACAAACCACTGTCTACAGAACCCAGAGACCAGAAGAACAAGATGGTACCCAGCTACCGCTACTGATTACTCTGATTGGATTACAACAGAGGCTCCTGGGCAGAACTGGGGAAAAATGTAGAACATATGATGAAATTCACAACAGACACCAGCCTTATTGGTCTGACAGAGACTGGAAGAAACCCTGAGACTATGGCTCCCAGACAACCTTGTAACTCTGCATTGATGCTACTGCTGAAGTTCATCTTTTAGCCAAAGGTTACCAAACCCCAAACCAAACCCAGTCATGCTGACTCATTACGCAGTCTTATAAAACAGACAATAACACATCACATGGGAACATACTTCTTAGATCAATCAATGTATGTTTTCAGATGGGCAACACCTGTCCAAAAACAAAGATGAAAAGGTGGGAAGGGACAGGAAAACTGGACAAATGGAACAGAATAATCCAGAGTGGAAAGAGAAAAGGGGAGAGCAGTGGCAAAATTCAGGATTGCAACCAATGTCACAAAACAATTTGTGTATAAATTTTGAATGAGAAACTTGCTCTGTAACTGTTCACCTAAATCACAATAAAAATAAATAACACACACACACACGTAATAAAGGAAACATAGCAGCTAGAAAGGATGTGTGTGGCACAATAGTTTTTGAGTGCTAAAAGAAAAGAACAGACAATCCAAAATTCTATGAAGAGCAAAAATATCCTTCTGTAATGAATGGAAAAAGAAGACATCTTTACATGGAGGAGAACTAAGAGATTCTGCCACTGACAGACATTCCTTAAAAGAATGGCTGAAAGAATTTCTCTAAACAGAAAAGAAATACAAAACAAGGAATCTTGGAACACCAAGAAAGAAGAAAGAACATGATTAGCAAAAACATGGTGAACAGAATAGTATTTCCTTCTTCTCTTGACTTTTCTAAATTATATTTGATGCCAGCAAGTGCTGTCAAGTTGGATCCGACTCATGATGGTTGAAGCAAAAATTATAAAACTGATGTAGTTGTAAATGTACGTAGGAGAAATGTTAAGATAATTATGTTATAAATGAGGGAAGATAAAGGACCAAACCTCAACAAATGTAAAACAGCAACTCTACACGTATAAATTTGACAGGTTAGATTAAATGAACTATTCTTTGGAAAACACAGACTATTACGATTCACCCACTATAGAACAGATTTGAACAGTCCTACAACTATTAAAATCCTTACCACCAGACCAGTAAGAAACACTGTGATAAATGAAGAGAAGATTGAAGTTCTTAAGGATTTTATTTTACACAGATTCACAATCAATGCTCATGGAAGAAGAGGTCAAGAAACCAAATGACATACTGCACTGGGCAAATCTGTGGCAATCTCTTTAACAGGTCACTTTGAGGACTAAAGTGTGCCTGACTTCAGCATGATGTCTTCAGTCACCCCATACACATTTGAAAGATAGGCCATGAATAAGGAAGACAGAAGAAAAATTGATGCCTGTGAATACTGGATATTGAATATACTGTGGACTTCCAGAGGAAGGAACAAATCTGTCTTGGATGAAGTACAGCCAGAATGCAGCTGAGAAGGGAAGATGGAGAGAATTCATCTTATGTACTTTGGATATGTTAACAGCAGGGACCAATCCCTGGAGAAGGACGTCATCTTGACTTTGTATTGGCTGCAATGATGGGCTCAAGCATAGCAATGATTATGAGGATGGTACAGGACTAGGTAGTGTTTTGTTCTGTTATACATAGAGTTGCTATGATTCAGAATCAGTTCTTGACAGCTCTCAACAACAACAACTATTAAGGAAACTAAATCTATACTTTTCAAAACTCCTCAAAAAAGAAATATTCAGGCCCAGATGGTTTCAGTGGGAAACTCTACTAGATATTTAATAAGAATTAACACCAATTCTACACAATCTCTTTCCAGGAATAGAAGACAAGGAAACTTCTCAGTTCATTTTATGAAGCTAATATTACCCTGACACTAAAGTCTTAAGAATATCTCCCCCTCCAAAAAAATCCATTGCCGTCAAGTTGGGTCCGACTCATGGTGACCCTAGCAGTCAGAGTAGAACCGCCCCCTACAGTTTCCAAAGACTGCCTGGTGGATTTGAATTGCTGAACTTTTGGTTCGCAGAGGTAGCACTTAACCCACTACACTACCAGGGTTTCCACAGTATCTCAAAAATCAATTAAAGACAAAAGAAGGAAAACTACAAACTGATATCCATCATGAATATAGATGCAAAACTCCTTAACAAAATATTAGCAAATATTATTCAATAACACATGAGAAGAATTATACCTGACAAAGTAGGATTTATTCCAAGGACACAAGGCTGGTTCAGGATTTAAAAATCAATCAGTATAATGTATTACATGAGCAGGCTAAAGAAAACATATTGTATGATTCTATCAATTGATGTAGGAAAAACATTTGACAAAATTTAACACTCGTTCATGATAAAAACTCTGAGAAAAATAGGAACAGAGAGGGCATCCCCAACTTGATAAAGAGTATCTGCAAAAAAACTATAGCTGAAGTTATACTTATTGGTGGAAAACTGAATGCCTTTCCTCTAAGACTTGGTCCAAGGTGAGGATATCCACTCTTTCCACTTATATTCAGCATAGTGCTGGGCATTCTAGTCAATGCAATAAAGCAAGAAAAGGAAATAAAAAGCATACAAATTGGAAAGGAAAAAATAAAACTTCCTATCTGCATATGACACTATTATTTATGTAGCAAATCCCAAGGAATGTATAAAAACTCCTAGAACTAATAAGTGGGTGCAGCAAGGTTATAGGATACAAGATAAATGTATTAAAATCAATTGTATTTCTATGTACCAACAATGACTAGTACAAGCAGAGTGTCCATTGGAAGCAAAGATGGCAAGACTGTGTCTTACCTACTTTGGACATATTGTCACAAGGGATCAGTCCCTGGAGAAGGACATCAAGCTTGGTAGAGGGTCAGGAAAAAGAGGAAGACCCTCAAGGAGATAGATGGATTGACACAATGGGTGCAACAATGGGCTTAAGTGTAAAAACGATTGTGGACATGGCACAATACTCGGCAGTGTTCTGTTGTGCACATGGTGGCTATGAGTTGGAACTGACTTGATGGTATCTAACCACAGCACAACAGCAATGACTATGTGGAAGCTGAAATTAAAAATGCTATTTACAATTGCTTAAGAAAAAGAGAGACTTAGGTAAATCTAACAAAATGTGTACATAACTTGTATGTTGAATATTATGAAACACGGAAGAAACAATGAAGATATAAATAATAGATGAGACATACGTGTGCATGGATTAGAAGACTCCATAAAGAGTCAGTTCTCCCCAAATTGATGTGTCTTTTAATGTGATTCCATCAAAATTCCAGCAAGATTTTTGTAGATATAGCCAGGATTGTTCTAAAATTTGTATTGGAAAAGCAAACCACAAAACCCATTGCCCTAAAGTCAATTCGGACTCATAGCAACCATATAGGACAGAGTAGAACTGCCCCATTGGGTTTTCAAGGAGTAGCTGGTAGATTTGGACTGCCAACTGCTTTGGTTAGTAGCCCTAAAAGCAAGGGAACTACAGTGACTCAAACAATTTCAGAAAAGGAGAATAAACTGAGATAAATCGGACTACCTACTTCCAAGACTTAATAGAGAACTATACTAGTCAAGACTGTAGTATTAGTGGAGAGATGCATAGATCAATGGAATGTAGCAGTTTGAAAAACTTTCTGCCTCACCCTAGACTTTGACAATTTTCTTTTTTCAAGTTTCACATTTAAGTCTGTGGTCTATTTTGAGTTCATTTTTGTAGAAGATGTTAGACTTAAGAAGGAATTCTTTTTTTTCCTCCCAAGATGTCCATTTGTTTCGATGTGTTGAAAAGGTGATTTTTCCTCTCTCAGGTTACTTTTGCACCTTTATCAAAAATCAGTTGAGTTCAATTATTTATGTGGATCCATTTCTGGGTTTGCTGCTACATTCCATTGATGTACACATGTCTCTCTCCATCAATATTACACAGTCTTGATTACTATAGCTCTCTGGTAGGTCTTGAAATCAAACAGTTTGATTCCTCTCAGTTTATTCTTTTTGAAGACTATTCCAAAAAGAATGATCCATAAAAGGAACAAAGGGTAAATTGGACTTCAATGAAAGCAAACTTTTTCTCTGTGGAAGATCTTGTTAACTGGATGAAAAGATAAGCTATAGAGAAGGAGAAAATATTTGTAAATCATGTATCTGACAAAGGACTAGTATCTAGAATATAAAAATATACAAATGTAGTTTAAAAAAATTGCAGGGGGGAAAAATCTTCTCTTATACTCCTCTAAGGGGAGTGCCTCAAGGAAGATATCAAACCCAGAACCCACTCCTGTCAAGTTGATTCCAACTCATAGCAACCCTACTGGACAGAGTAGAACTGCCCCATAGAGTTTGCAAGGAGTGCATGGCAGATTTGAACTGCTGACCTTTTGGTTAGCAGCTGTAGTACTTAACCAAGATAATTTTGTTTTATTAATCAGAGATGCAGATCTGATGAAAAGCTAAGAGGATGCATCTGCCTAATGAAGGGTGAGGGAGAGAAGGACTCAGAGGCAGAGAGAAGGCAAGCTAGAAAGGACAGCAGGGCAGAGAAAAAGAAAAACACAAGACAGATTTAGGCTTAGAGCATTTGCCATAAGACATTGATGAGAAATCAAAGCTTGGGCATAAGAATTGCATGATGTGTTATGTAATTCTCATCACAGTCCAGAAGAGACTTCAGTGAAGACCTGAGGTGGGATTTATGTTTATCGGGTGTGATGCCAGAAACCCTGGTGGTATAGTAGTTAAGAGCTGCCTCTGCTAACCGTGAGGTCAGCAGTTCAAATCCATCAGGTGTTCCTTGGAAACTCTATGGAGCAGTTCTACTCTGTCCTATAGAGTCACTATGAGTTGGAATTGACTCAGCAGCAGTAGATTTTGGTTTTGGGTGGATGTGATGTCAGAGCAGTAGTCTGCTAGGCAGCCTGGAAAATTCATGTCATGTTTTGAGTTTTTAACGTGAATTACTCTGCAGGTAAATTACACTCCCTGGAACTATCAGAAGGATAAGTTTTCACCATAGCTTGCTCTTTGGAAAGGCAAAAACAGGTGACTCATTTTGTTTAAATTCATGAACAATTTAGATTTCACTAGGAAGCTAGCTTTCTTGCTGTTGGGGGGATCTTATTCAGAAGGAGGCAGAGAAGGTACCAGCCGAGCTCTGCTCAGGGAACCAGACTTTAGAGTGGAGTTGGGGCCGGAAGCAGGAGGCAAAGCTGGCACCAAGATGATGCAGGTGTGACTCAGCCTGCTGAGGTCAAGTCTCGGCAAGACAGGTTCTTGCTCTCTGGGTGGGGATGACTGATGGAAGGGCTAGATTGTGCCCTACGAACCGAAAGAGAGGAAAAGGACTTAGTGGGTACGGGAAGGGAATCTGGAGCAAGATTCTCTGGAGAGCTTTTAGGAAGTATTGCTGTGTTATGTGTTGTGTCGCCAACTCCTTCCTTGAGATCCTCAATTAGTCATCAGCAAATGCCAACTTAACCAGTTTATTGACATGGCTCAACTCAGTGGGATATGAGCATGAAATGTTTTTAGTGTTTTTGGTAACTGCTCTTCAACTCTGCTGTGCCCAGCTCCTCTTTCCCACCTCATGAACACTGATGGCATGGTGATTAAGTGCTATGCCTGCTAACCAAAATGTCAGCAGTTCAAATCCACCAGGTGCTCCTTGAAAACTCTATGGGGCAGTTCTACTCTGACCTGTACAGTCACTATGAGTCAGAATCGACTCAACAGCAGTGGGTTTGGGTTTTGATAGCATTTTGTTGAGATTCTAGAATTTCTGTACCCACTTTCAGTGATTGAAACAGTCCCACTCTAGTACTGAAAACTCAGTCTTACTCAACAAATAAGAAACCTTTACTCAATCTAAAGTGCTTCGCCTCCTTAGCCCTCTATCCAGGGCAGAGAACTATGGTCCCAGTAGCCTGGGGTTGGGAGGTGGGATGAGGCCCCGTCTCAAATACCTCCCCTCCCATTCTAAGCCCAAGCTTTGAGGGGAGAGAAAGAAAAGGACAGACATTGGTCTCTCTGTTCTTTGGCTAACACCAACCATCCACTGTTGGTCTCTGACTGTCAGAGAGCCAAATGTGGCCCTTTCTGAAGCCAATGAGGTCCCCCCTATGAAGATTTCCTGATTTAGGAAGTCCTTGCCTCTGAAAATGCCACTGGAGTCCCCACCCACCCAATGAATAGCTCAAGCCTAGCCACCTTCTCTGGCGTCTACTTGACCTATGGGAAGTACTCACATTTTGTGGGGGTACTACTGTCCTACTGGCCTTTTCCGTGCCCACTCTTTTCTCCAGGCCACTCATCTCACTGGCCCCAAACACTTGTATAATTACCCAACTCCCTGTATTAAATTCCTTTCCACTTGAAACACATAAAATGGTTTCTGTTTCCTCCATGGAGATCTGGCCACTATATGCTGTTTACAAACCACAGGTCTCAAATAAAGTGACACACAAAGGCCTTCCTTAAAATGATGCTCAAAAACAGGTTACATAAACTGAAGCAAAAAACTCAAATAAGGGTGACAATACTAAGAGTAGACAAAGAAGAATTCAAGAAAAAAATTATATGGACTATTATATCAATATAAGATACAAACCACAAAGAAGAAGGAAGACTCATGAATGTTTATTTCTAGATAAAATACCATCTAAACATTAAAAATTTAACAAAGAAATGGGTGAGATTAGAATTATCTTGTGGTAATGTTTATCATTTCTTTTATGGACTTTGATTAATCAAAGGAGCACATAAAAAAATTAACATAATCAATAGTCTCAACACTTACAGTCCAAAACCATGTCTTTCATATTCTTTTAAAATAAGCATGAGCATTTATAAACTAAGGTACTATATTAGGCCATAAAAATGCTCAATAAAGCATTAGTTGTAATTTGACTGTAGGGTTTCTATGAGTCGGAACCAACTTGATGGCTACCTAACAGCAACAACAACATAATCCAGCAAAACCGGGAATTTGTAAGAAAAATAATAAATAGTGGAATCCAAACACTGGAAAATTAAGCAATATTCTTTTAAATAACTCTTGGGTAAGAAAGGAAATAAGACATGTAATTAAATACTATTTTGAAAATAACAATAACAACAATAGCAGTTTTCAAAACTCCTGGCATGTGACAAAGCTTTGCTCAGAAAGAAAATCATATTCTTAGCTGCTATTACTGTTTTTTCAAAAGGCCTAATGAAAACAAATGAATTAAATACTCACCTTAAGAAGGTAACTTTTTAAAAAATGTCTAGTAAATCTGAGTAAAACTGTAAAAATGAATTAATCAAAGCAGAAATTAAGAAAAATGTCATGAATAATCAATCCAAGACAGTTTTACAAAAAAAAAAAAAAAAAAAACAAACCCAATGAATTGGGAAATCTTCTACAAGTCTAGTAAAACAGCAAGAAAGAGAGTGAGGAGGGCAGAAAGACAGAACTGTGACAGCTCATGTGAAGATCTGGATAAAACAAAGGACTTTCAAAGAACATGTAAATTATCAAATTAACAGAAAGTAGAAAACCACTACTAATCTTTCAGGAAAAATATTTTAATTGCAAAAGAAAGGGAGCCCTGGTGGTACAATGGTTAAAGCACTCAACCGCCACTCAAAAGGTCCGCAGTTTGAACCCATCAATGACTCTAGGGAAGAAAAGACCCAGCTGTCTGCTGTGGTCAAGATTATGGCCCAGGAAGCCGTATGGAGCAGTTCTACGCTGTCCTATAGAGTGAGTCGGAATCGATTTGCCAATTTGCCGGCACTCAACCACTGAAGAAAGTTTGTGGTCACAAAGTTTAGATGGTCTACGGGACACCTCTGGATGCCACTGCAAATCCTCTAGTCTCAGCCTTTATTTCCCCCACTAAGGTGGCTACCAGTTTGCCTGGACTTTGGGCACTATCTAGCCAGTGTAGCCTCATGGCACCTTGCCTCGGGCCAAGGACAAGGTGCCTCTTACGCCATGCCCAGGGCTGGTTTGACATGTCTCAATGTGCGATGTCAGTGGGACTTTGCCTGTTCAACCAGGTTAAAAAGTTAATCGCCTTTGGAGCAACCCTCATCCAAGAAGGGAAAGAGGTAATGGATAGAACTTCACCATTTCTGTTCCCAGGTGCAAGGCACTGAGCTGCACACCAAAAAGATTTTTGGATGGTCCAGTGGGATTCAGTACCCTGCAGCTGCTGGCCCACTCGATAATGTACCCTTGTTTCAGTGCTCCCTCGTTATTTCACCCCATTATCTCTCACTTCTGCTCTACCTAGATCCACACTCCCAAATAAACAATCATATTCGACCCTCAGTCTCAGGCTATGTTTTCAGGAGAGCACAGGCTAAGACAGCTGGCACCAAGAGCAGTGAACCCTCAGGTGGGAATTTATAGCTGTGTCACTCACTGATCCGATGGCGATCAGGTCCTCATGGCGGGTGGCAAGTGGGGTAGTGATAACTCCTAACATGTATTGACATCTCAATTATAAGACTCTTAACTGTGTTGCCTGAGATGAAGTGCAGATGGTAGGTGATGTTTTGGGTTGGGGGACAGTAGAGGCAGTGTTTGAACAGCTAGAGGCAATGGTACCTAATAAGGGTTATGAAGTTATTTAGCTTTTGCTAACAGCATTGGAATCCTGTAAAAAAGAAAGGGATAAAATCAGGACAGCCAACTCTCAACTCACAGAGCACACAGTGTAAACCAGGTTGCTTCTACTGAAGCTTTTAAGGAAGACTGATTTCCAGCAGCTACAGAGCAGATTGAAAAATCAGGCCCAGGGTTTAACTCTAAGGGTAGATCAGTCAATCAATAGCTGCCATCAAGTCAGCTCTGGCTTTTGGCAATCCTGTGTACTGTAGAACAAAGCTTTACTTGGTCCTACATCAGTCTCATGATCACTAGCACAGTCAAGTCCATTTGGGCAGCCACTGAGCTGACCCATCTCACCAAGGGTCTCTGTTGCCCTTGCCAGCACTCTGCTTCACCAAGCACAATGTTCTCCTCCAGCTCTTGGTCCCTCCTGATGTCCAGTGCAAGCAAATCCGACAATGTTCTGTTGTGACTCACAGGTTTTCATTAATTAACTTTCAGAAGCATATAGCTAGGCCTTTCTTCCTACTCTGTCTTAGTTGGGAAGCACCACTAGAATCTGTCCACAATGGGTGATCCTGCTGGTATTTAAAATACTGATAGCATAGCTTCTAGCACCACAGTGACATGCAAGCCACCACAGTATAACAAACAGACAGCTGGTAGAATTATATGGGTAGCAAAATTGAAAAAGAGACAACATGGACATCTGGCATGCACATGGTTCATCTGGTAGAATTGGTGCCCTGATAGAAAATGAGTGAATCCATGAGGCTGGGAGGGCAATGTTTGGATGTGTGAATCTGATAACCTCGAAGTCTCGGGATCCCCCAAAGTATCTGCCCCAGGAAAAGTTGCCATCTCTCCTTTACCAAAAAGAGCCATCTCTCCTTACCTAGGAACCCTACAGACTTCATTTGAGGCAAATACCTTGCAGTATCCCTCCTCATCCCTCCACGCTGTCTATCGTCTGACTACCAGCAGCTTGTCTGATGAGGAAATGCAGCTCTTGCTCCAGGAGGAGTTGAAGGACCCATGCCTTGCAGCCCTAATGGCCTGGGGCAGCCATACAACACATCTGGGAGAGGACCTTGAAGACACTGGACTGAGGCACACAGAAGAGAAGGCTGAATGAGAAGAAGGTGTCAAAACTGGGCAGTTGCCAACGCCTTGAGAAGGAATATTCCTAAAGCACGAATTCAAACAACTTACCAGAGAGTTCTTTCAGGCATCTCAGAAAAAAATAATTCCATGTTTTAAATACTACTCCAGAGAAAACAAAAATGTGAGGGGGGGAGTGTAAACTTAGAAATTTTCTCATTTATAAAATAAAGTTCAACTTACAGATGACCAAAAAAAAAAAAAAAAAACAACAACAAAAACAATAGACTTTGTTTCTTTTATCAATGCAAAGGAAAAATCCCAGGATAAAACATTAATAAATCTTCCTGGACAGCATATTTTAAAGTACATATCTATTCAGCATTCAGATAAGGATTTAGTCCAGAAGGCAACTCTAACTCAACAATGGAGTTACTATAATTTATCACACAACACTCTTTGGGGCAGTTCTACTCTGTGCTGTATGGTGGCTATGAGTTAGAATTGACTTGGTGGCAATGGGTTTGGGTTTCGGGGTGGTTATTCGGGTTTTCTCCAGTGGTTCTAAATGGAGAGTTACCGTCACCATTCTACCGACCTGTTCAGTTTGCTGCAAAATCTTCTAGCTGACTGTAGTTCTGGCCCAGCTCACCCTTTTCTCTGGACAGTGATTAAAAAATGAAGCTTGAGCTTCCTGCTCCTTGAGGAAGAGGACTTACAGCCCCGTATTCAGTCTCCTCAGTGATGGAGAGGAGCTTGTCACCTGTTTTATATGTTATCTATTACAATCCTACACAATGATTAAAAATAATTTTTTAGAACCATACTCAGGGACTTGAAATGTCCACACTAGAAATCAATTTACTAAATAGTATGTACCATGTTTTAAGTTTTGTAAACAACGTATTTTTTACATGGATAAAAAAAGATCAGATATACATACGCCAACATCTTATAAGATGCATGCTAATAGCAGTTATCACTGGGTCATGGGATTTGCATTTAATTTATATGATCTTTCATTGCTTTCTACCTTTTCTAAATTTCTCATAGGCAACATAGCACATTTATAATTTAATAATAAATAAATGCTAAGACCAACTGAACAAAAAATATAATAAGGTCACACCTGAGAAATATCTAAAAAATTTTTTTGTTGGGCTTGCAAACTGCCCAGAACAAAAGAGGAAATAGGATACAAAGCTATTATTCTTGCATTAATTACTGTTATTATGGAAGCACAATTGCTGTCTGTCAGTTGTTAAGTTCCTGTTACCACCTTAGTCTCAGTCTTCACGCTCTTCCTGCCTCTTTCATCAGCAAATCTCAGAGTAGCATGCAAACATTCCCTTCCAGGTGAATTAGAAACACAGTGATGACCTCCCAGGCTTCTGAATGGACAGAGCCTCAGAAGAAAACAAGAATTTGCCCATCTCAGCAGTGCTCTCCCAGAACCTCAGAGTTGGAAGCCATCTTTGGAGATACTCATTACCTGGTGCAATGCAGAGTTCTGGGATCCCCTTCTCTGGTAGGGTCCACTGTCCTTGAACTTGATATACAGTCTTCAGTGATCTCATTGAGCCTATCTAAAAGTCAGAGAAGTTCCTGGGCAATGCCAAGTTGCAGCACTCAGTTGTCACCCAAGCGGTTGGAGGTTCAAGTCTTAGCTCTTTCCAGGCATCTCAGAACAAAGACTTGGAAGGTCAGTTTCTGACAAATTAGCCATCAAAAACCCTGCAGAGCACCATTTTACTCTGATGTACATGGCAGACCCGTGAGTTGGAATCAACCCCATGGCAACTAATCAAAATCAGTCAAGGCAAAATCTGCATCCTTGGAATTTCCATTCACTGGTTTTGGTCAGGCAACGCTCCTGGTGCAATGGTTTAGTGCTATGGGTGCTAATAAAAAGGTGGGCAGTTTGAATCTGCCAGCTGCTCCTTGGAAACCCAAAGGGGCAGTTCTGTTGCATAGGGTTGCTATGAGTTGGAATCACGTGATGGCAATAGGTTTGTTTTGGTTTGGTCTCAGTAGAGAAAACAGAATTTTTTGAGTTGTTTTGGCATGACTCTGAGTGCTGCCAGGCTTTGACTGCACTGAGGTCCATCCAGCAAAAGGAAAAGCAGTAACTCTCTCTCTCTTTCTAATCTTAAAAAAAATAAAAAGAGTTGTCATTGACCCATAGTGACCCATGTGTGTCAGAGTAGAAAGAAGTGTTCTCCACAGAGTTTTCAGTGAGTGTCCCTAATCCACTTGGAATACTACAGATAGATTGCTTTAAAAAAACAAAGCCTTTTCTTCACTCTTTTTGTAATCAGTGTGGTAATGGGAGGGTAATGTCAACTCTACATCACATTGACTTGCAAGGGACACTGCAGTGTCTTTGGCAGAGGCCTTTCTTGCAGATTCGAGGCCAACAAAAACTGCCCCAGTCCTATGTCCAAGCTCTTCCGGTATGGGGCGGAAGTAGGATGGATTCAGTAAAGATGAACTTGGAGAGAGTCCCAAACCTGAGGCTGTGGCAAGAGCTCAGATCTCGCAGCCTCTCAGAGAAAGAATAGAATTATATCCTTTTTGCTGAATGCCAGCACCTAAATAAAGAGCCACGGATGGAAGAACCTCATCCTGAAGAGTATTTTCCTGTTGAAATCGCTAACCAAGAAACACAAGTCTTCAGACGTGACAATACCTGTAGCATACACACCAGCTGTACGTTTTCAATTAATTCAGTCATCTCCTCATTCTTTTATTTTCATGCTGATGTCACCAAGCTAGCCCCTTAATCAGCTACCCACAGCAGCCCACCCCCACAAAGATGTTTTGGTTCAGTTTTTAATCTTCGTTCCACAAAGAAGCCTGCGGCCATTATGTCTAAACAAAACTAAGAGGTTAAGGTCTTTTACCCTTCTGTCTGCTTGAAAGATTTTACCAAAAACCACAAATACTTGACCTGTTTTTTCAGAAAGTGCTTTTCTTCCATAAAGTGATTATTTCTGGGGATTGTGGGAGGTGGTAGGGAAACCCTCAGAGAAGTAAACACAAAACTCAGGAAAAGGTTTAAAACTCTCTGAGGTTTACTTCTGCACCTAAGGCTGGACCAGCCTCAAACCACCTTTGCTCCTGTCTTTCACTTGTCTTGACTGTTGACGTTTTTCCCCCCAGTCTAGTTGCTCTGGTGTCAACTTTGACTCATGGCCACCCCACGTGTGTCAGTGCAGAATTCTGCTCCAAAGGGCTTTCAGTGGCTGAAATTTTGGAAGTCCATTGACAGGTCTTTCTTGCAAGATGCAGCTGGGTGGCCTGGAACCACGACATCTCAGCAGCCCCTGAGTGAGTTAACGGTTTTGCGTTGCCCAGGGACTCTTGCCAACATTTTTTGAAGAACATAAAACGATAGACTCAAAAATCTCAGGCAAGTGTGTCACACCAAACCAGAAGCTGATATCCAAACAAGTGGAAAGTTTCGGATGCTGAGCCCATCTCCCCCTCCTGAACCAGTGCCACCCAGTGTGAAAAGCCTTTCCAAAGAGACGAGAAAATGACTTCCACTCCTAAGTGGGGAAACTACAGATTCTGATTTTTCTTAAATGCTCAAAAAAAATACAAACAGACAACTTCACTATTGCCGTCCATATGTTTACACCGCTGACATCTGACTTCAGACTTCAAAGTCTTACACAGTTGTGGTGTCGCTGGTTGGTGCTCCTGGCCCCTGCCCCGCAGACACCACGCAACACTTACCCTTGCACTTTCTCACATACCCATACATATGCCCTGCTGCGGCTTCATCATCGGAGTGCTAGAGGAACGAAGCACAAAAAGAGGGCTTGAGGAAGAGGAGTAGATCAGGCTGGCATTGATGGTTTGCAAAGACACATTGAGTGGTTCTGCATTCTGAGAGAGCTCAACCAAAATTAACTTTGTTTTCTTTCTTTTTTTTAATCGTACTTTAGTTTCTCACTGAAAGGTTAGTACACATACTGTTTTGTGATATTGGTTAACAACCCTACGACTCATCAACACTCTCCCATCTCAATCTTTAGTTTCTTATTACCAGCTTTCTGTCCTCTCCCACCTTCCAGTCCTTGCCCCTGGGCTGTCGCACACCTTTAGTCTCATTTCATTTTATGTAACTGTCCAATCTTTAGCTGAAGGGTGAACCTCAAGAGTGACTTTGTTACTGAGATGAAAGGGTGTCCTGGGGCCATACTGTTGGGGTTTCTCTAGTCTCTATCAGGCCAGCAAGTCTGGTCTATCTCTTTGGGTTTAGAATTTTGTTCAACATTTTTCTCCAAGTTTGTCTGGGACTCTCTGTTGTGCTCCTTGTCAGAGCGGAGGCTGTGGTATTTGTAGTCCATTAGTCCACTGGATTCATCTTTCCCTTGTGTCTTTGGCCTTCATCCTTTTTCCTTGCTCCCAAAGGAATGAGACCAGTGGAGTATCCTAGATAGCTGCTCACAGGCTTCTATGACCCCAGATACTACTCACCCAAGTAGAATGTGGAACATTCACTTTATAAACTATGTTATGCCAACTGGATTAGATGTTCCCTGAGACCATGGTCCCCAAAGCCCAGGAATTCGGTCTCTCTGAGAGCGTGGATGTGTTGATGGAGCTTCCATGACCTCACCTGGGACAAACTGTGCTGGCTTCTATACTATCTCAACTGCATAAGTTAACCACAGAGTTCAGTGTTTGGAAAATGTGAATGCTAAGGAGGAAAGAGAGAGGGGAAAGTAGCCCTCTGCTCAATGAATGCAGTTAGAGGAGAGCCTTAGGCACTCTTAATACAGGAACTCTGCTCAGCTAGGACTCTAATACTCCATCCTTCCTGCTGTGATAATGAAGGTTGAATTTGTTTGTTCGTTTGTTTAATTGCCCCCTTGTGTGCCATCAACACGTTTTCAACAACATCCTAGAGAACTTCAGAGAAAATCAAATTAACTCTTAATTCATCTATGGTATTACTTAGATTGTGGCTTCAGGGTGCCTGAGGTCACTGTGGTTTTATTGTGGTGATCCCAAGAGTGACAGCGTCTATAACCCCAGCAAGACTAGGGAGTGGACGGGCCGCAACACGGCACTGGGCGTGCTCTGTGTGATGTTGTGGTTAGGTGCCGTGGAGTTTATTTTCAACTCCTAATGACCCTAGGTGATAGAGTAGGACTGCCTCATAGTGTCTTCTTGGCTGTAATCTCCATGGAAGCAGATTGCCAGGTCTTTCCCCTACAGACCCACCAGGATCATTTAGCAGCTGAGTGCTTAACCACTGCACTACTTGGGCTCCTCTGTGTGATGGGGAGGCCATATCATTTTAAAAACTATTCCACTGAACAAAGATGGCTGCAACACTTACTGTGGTTTGGGGTCTATGATTTCTTGCTGTTCGTTTTAAAAATAGCTATACCAAGGGGCTAGCAAGAGTGCAACTGATCAAGCTAAATAGCTTTTCATTTCCTCCAAAAAATCCTGAGTTTGGTGGCATATATAACCCCAGAGGTAACTCCAGCTACCTTCTCATGATCTGTCCTTGTAACTACCCACTATGTGCAAAGGCTCAGAAAATGCTTAGAAGGTATGTGCAGAATGAGTTGGGTGTTTTGGTTTCAGGCATCTACTTTTTTCTTTCTTTCTTTCTTTCTGTTTGTACTTAAGATGAAGGTTTACAGAACAAACTAGTTTCTCATTAAACAGTTAGTACAGGTATTGTTTGATGACACTGATTAACAGTCCCATCACGTATCAACACTCTGTTTTCTCAATCTTGGGTTTCCTATTACCAGCTTTCCTGTCCTCACCTGCCCTCTGGTCCCTGGGCTGGCAAGCCCCTTTAGTCTTGTTTTGTTTTATGGACCTGTCCATTCTCTGGCTAAAGGAGTGACTTCATTAATGAGCTGAAAGGTCGTCTGGGGGCCACACTCTCACGTTTCTCCAGTCTGTCAGGCCAGCAAGTCTGGTCTTTCTTTCTGAGCAATAATTTTGTTCAATACTTTTCTCTAACTCTGTCTGAGACCTTTTGTTGTGATCCCTATCAGAGGAGTCAGTAGTGGTAACTGGGTACCTTCTAGATGTGGCAGGCATGCACTTTTGAAGACTGCAGAATCCCCAAAGTAACAAGTTGATAAGACTAAGCAGCACTGTGCAGCCATATCTGGACTGGCGGCCACAGAGGGAAGAATATGACCACAAATATCTCAGCTGGCTTACACAACAGATGGAGTCAATGCACCAATACTGTAGGAGACTGGAGGGGTGACTTCTTCATTCCTCAGGTGGCCTGTCATGGAGACACTGTTGTGGGCTGCTGTGGAGTCAGCTCTGACTCATGGACACCCTCATGGACACCCCATGCACAGTGAAACGAAATGCTGCCTGATGCTGCACCATTCCCAAAACCAGTTGTGGATCAGGGCCTTTTAATCATTAGGGCTTTCATTGCCTTGAGTGTCAGAAGAGGATCACCAGGCCTGTCTCCCTAGTCTTAGTCTGAAAACTTCACTGAAACCTTTCCAGCATCCTAACAACTCAACAAGCCTCCACTGAAAGATGGGTAAATGGCTGCACATAGGAGGTGCACTGGCCAGGAATTGAACCCAGGTCTCCCTCATGGAAAGCAAGAATTCTACCGCTGAATCACTACTACGTCACACTCACAGAGAAGGAGGTGATAAATCAGCTTGTTTAAAACATTAGGACACATGTAAAGACTTGGCACCACCAGAAATACAATTAAATATTCGAAAGTGAATACTAAGGGTGTACTCAGAGACCAGTTATGGAACAGAACAAGTAGAGGCTCTTAACAGAATAGACAAATCAATTTATCAATTTATCAATTTCTGGCTAGAAATAATATTGATAGACTCTGCATATCAGGAATGTTGATTGACCCTTTGAAGGACAGAATAGCAGGGTCAGGGTTCTGGGGAGCATGGTTTCAGAGGACATCTAGGTCAACTGGTTGTAACAAAGTTTTTTTAAGAAAATTTTCTACATCTCACTTTGGTGAGTGGTGTCTGGGGTCTTAAAAGCTAGCAAGTGGCCATGTAAGTAGCATCAGTTCATCCCAACCCACCTAGAGCAGAAGAGAATGAAGAGCATCAAAGACATCTGAAAAATATGAGCCCAAGAGACAGAAAGGACCACTTAATCCAGAGACTACATCAGCATGAGTCTAGAAGACTAGAGGATGCCTGGCTACCACCAACAAAGTCCCTGACGGTAAGCACAACAAAGAGTCCCTGACAAAGCAGGAGAAAAATGGGGTACCAGGCTCAAACTCTGTTAGAGAGACCAGAATTGATGGTCCAACAGATTGGAGAGTCTCTAGACTCTGTTAGCCCAGAATTGAAAACATTCCTGAAGCCAACAATTCAGACAAAGATTGGACTGGACTATTAGACATAAAATGATACTGGGGAACAGTGTGCTTCACGGCTTACATAGACTAACGGGGCGGCTATTGCACAGGGCTGAGATGAGAGGACAGAGGTAGACAGAAGCTGGTTGAATGGACACGGGAAATACAGGGTAGAAAGGAGGATGGTGCTGTCACCGGATGGGAGAATAGCAGTGTGTGTGAAGAATTTTATATGATAAACTGAATCGTAAACTAAAGCACAATAAAATATTTTCTTTTTGAAAAGACTATTGGTTGAAAATGATAGGACAAAAAGAAGATATGAAAACCAGCAACAAATCTGTTAAGTAGTAACCAACTTTCTAACGTACAAAGAAATGTAGACTAAAAGTTGGCACTGGTGAAGAAGTTGATGACACAGGATGGTAGGAACATCGAAAATGTTTACACCTGTAAGTTTCAGGTTGTTGTACAACCTCTGTGGTCACTCATGACTGCAAGCTGTAGTTGTATTCAGGCTTTAGGAGCTAGAGACCACAGGATGAGACACCCATAGATGTATCCATCACAACCTGAGGTCCAGAATCAACACAGAATGATAGAGGGCCTCTGACTTTCACCTTGACCCTCATGTTTGTTTTCTCATAAAAGGGAAAGAAAGAGTCTGGGAAAAGCACAGAAACCATTTTAGAATAAAAACCCCAAACCAAACCTGTTACCCTTGAGTCAATTCTGAGGCATAGCAACCCTATAGGACAGAGTAGAACTATCCCATAGAGTTTCCACCTGGTGGATTTGAGCTGCCAACACTTTGGCTAGCAGCTGTAGCACTTAAACACTATGCCATCAGGGTTTCTACTCATAGTGAAAATATAGGACAGAGTAGAACTGCCTTCTGTAATTTCCTAAGAGTGCCTAGTGGATTCAAAGTGCTGATCTTTTCGTTAGCTCTTCACTACACCCAAACCAGGAATAGGTAGATAATACAAGGTCAGACAATTAAGTCTGCAAACTTCATTGTTCTATATGCTACATATTTCATTACTGAATATAACCATGGCTGTCTTCAAAGTACTCCCTTTGGGAAACTATGCATCGACACCAGTGCCTAGTCTACTCTTCAAAGCAATTTCGGCCATTGAGAATAGTGGCACGGTGGCAAGTTCACAAACTTAATTGTATAGTTGTCCATGAGGGAGCTTTTGATGACATTCAGGACGTCAAAAGTAATAAGACAACAGCTTTGATGGCCTTTCCAGAAAAAGAGTTCTGAAATTGCTTTGAAGGGTGGGCTAGGCGCTGGCACAGGTGTATGATTTCCCAAAGGAAGTTCTTTGAAAGTGACCATAGTGACATTCAGCAATGAGATACACAGCACTTTTTCTAGGATGAGTTCACAAACTTAATTGGCAGCCCTTATATTTTAAAATTTTCAGTTGGTTCACTTAAGGAGCCCAGGTCATACAACGAAGACTTTTAGCATGTCTGTGGGTGACTTCCCAAAACATAGTGGTCTTGAGAGTATTTTGCAACTTCAGCTGTGTCACTGACTTAAACAACTCACATATAATGTTTATTAAAACTGGGTATTGCTGTGTTTCTAAAACACATTTCAATGTGCTACGGAGTACTAGAGCAATTTCTGAGAGTGTTGAGGTTGAGACGACTGTGGTTCAAAGTCTGGGTGGAGCTGCAGATGGATACAATCAGCTATTTACAACTGTGTGATCGAAACTGAGCCACCTAATCCTAAGGCTTTAATTGTGGAGGTGATAATGTGTCCCTTCCTGCTTGTTTTCAGAACCCAGTGGAAAAAAATCCAGCTACTGAAGCAGGCCCTCTAGTTTCATGAAGTTTGAAAATTCATACTTCATGCCCAGACTGGCATAGTCAGCTGCCCTACTTAACATCTTTGCTTAATGCCCATTTTTAAATTTAGCAAGCCCTGAATTGACCTTCATTCAATCAAGATCCTCTTACTGTCTTCTCCATATCAACAAATGGCATTCCCAGCCTCCCAGTTGCTCAGGTAAAAAATCTTCCTCTCAGATGTCCATCAGCCAAATCTAGCCATCTCTATTATAAGTGTTGTTGTTAGACTGTCAACTCTCTTCCAACTCATAGCAACCCTATGCGCAACAGAATGAAACACTGCCCAGCCCTGGATCGTGCCCACAATTGTTTTTATACTTACCCCCATTGTTGCAGCCACTGTGTCAATCCATCTCATTGAGGGTCTTTGTCTTTTTTACTGACCCTCCACTTTATCAAGCATGATGTCTTTCTCCTGGGACTGATCCCTCCTGACATGTCCAAAGTATATGACACAATCTTGCCATTTTTACTTCCAGGGCGCAATGGTTGTACTTCTTCCAGAACGATCTGTTGGTTCTTTTGGCAGTCCATGATATATTCAATATTCATCTCCAATACAGCATTTCAAAGGCCTTAATTCTTCTTCTGTTTTCCTTATTCATTGTCCAGCTTTCACATGTGTATGATGCAAGTGAAAACACCATTGACTGGGTCAGGAGATCTTAGTCTTCAAGGTGGTATTTTGTATTTTCAACTTAAAGGGTTTCTTGCAAAAGTTTTTCCAGTGCAATGTGTCTTTTGATTTCTTGGCTGCTGCTTCCATGGGAGTTGATCGAGGAAGTAAGTAAAATAAAACCCGTGACAATTTCAATCCTTTCCTCATTTATGATGATATTGCTTATTGGTCCAGTTGTGAAGATGTTTGTTTTCTTTCATGTTGGAATGTAATCCATACTAAAGGCTGTGGTCTTCAATCTTCCTCATTAAGGGTTTCAAATTCTCTTCACTTTGAACAAGCAAGATTGTGTCATCTGCACAACACAAGTTGTTGATGAGTTTTCCCCAGGTCTTAATACCTCATTCTTCTTCATGTTATGCAGCTTTTCATATTATTTGTTTGGTATACAGATTGAAAAGATGTGGTGAAAGGATACGATCCTGATGCATACTTTCTCAGACTTTAAACCATGCAGTGTGCACTTTTGTTTGCAAGACTGCCTTTTGCTCCATATACAGATTCCTCACAAGCACAATTAAAGTGATTAATTTCTGTTCTCCACAATGTTACCCTTAATTTGTTATGATCCATACAGCTGAATGCCTTTGCATAGTCAATAAAACATAGATAAACATCTTTCTGGTATTCTCTGCTTTCAGCCAAGATCTATCAGATGTCAGCAACGATATTTCTCATGCCACATTCTCTTCTGAATCAGGCTTGATTTCTGGCAGTTCCCTGTCTGTATACTGCTGCAGTCACTTTTGAATAATCTTTAGCAAAATTCTGTTTGTGTGTGCTATTAATGGAAACCCTGGTGGCATAGTAGTTGAGTACTATAGCTGCTAACTAAAAGGTCAGCCATTCAAATCTGCTAGGCGCTCCTTGGAAACTCTATGGGGAAGTTTTACCCTATCCTATAGGGTCGCTATGAGTCTGAATCGACTTGGCCGGCAGTGGATTTTTGGGTTTTGGTGCTATTAATGATACCGTTCAATAATTTCCACATTTGGTTCAGTCACCTTTCTTGGAAGTAAGCATAAATATGGATCTCTTCCAGTCAGTTAGCCAAGTAGCTGTCTTCCAGATTTCTTGACATAGATGACATAGATGAGTGAGCACTTTCAGTGCTGCATCTGTTTGTTGAAACATCTCAGTTGATATTCCATCAGTTTCTGGAGGCTTGTTCTTCACCAGTGCCCTCAATGCAGCTTTGACTTCTTCCTTTAGTACCACTGGTTCCTGATTGTATGCTACCTTTTCAAATGGCTGAACATCAACCTGTTCTTTCTGGTATAACTCTGTGTATTCCTTCCATCTTCTTTTGATGCTTCCTGAGTTGTTTAATATTTTTCTAGCAGAATCCTTCACTATTGCAACTCAAGGTTTGCATTTTTCTTCAGTTTCTTGTGAAATGCAGACCATGTTCTTCCCTTTTTGTTTTCTATTGCCAGCTCTTTGCACATGTCATTATAATATTTTATTGGGTCTTCTCAAGCCACTCTTTAAAATCATCTCTTCAGTTATTTTACTTCATCATTTCTTCCTTTCTCTTTAGCTACTTGATGTTCAAGAGCAAGTTTCAGAATGTCTTCTGACATCCAGTTTGGTCTTTTCTTTCTTTCTTGTCTTTTTAATGACCTCTTACTTTTTTTATGGAAGATGTCTTTGATGTCATTTCACAACTCCTCTGGTTTTTGTTAGTTAGTGTTCAATGTGTCAAGTCTATTCTTCAGATGGTCTCTAAACCAGGTAGGACATACTCAGGGCATAGTTTGGCTCTTCTGGTCTTCTAATTTTCTTCAGTTTCAGCTTGGGCTTGCGTATTGATCAACCCATGGTTTCTGCTGCAGTCAGCACCTGGTCTTGTTCTGACTGAATGTTGGGCTTTTCCAGCATCTCTTTCCACAGATGTAATTTACTTGGTTCCTGTGTATTCTATCTGGTGAGGTCCATGTGTACAGTTGCTGTTTGTGCTGATGAAAAAAGGTATTCACAATGAAGAAGTTGTTAGTCTTGCAAAATTCTATCATGTGATGTCTGGCACCATCTCTATTAACAAGGTCATATTTTCCAACTACCAGTCCTTCTTCTTTGTTTCCAACCTTTGCATTCCAATAACCAGTATTTATCAATGCATCCTGATTGCATATTCAATCAATTTGGACTACAGAAGCTAGGGAAAAATCTTCAATTTCTTCACCTTTAGCCTTAGTGGTTGGTGTGTAAATTTGAATAATAGTTGTGTTAACGGGCCTTCCTTGTAGGTGTATGGATATTATCCTATCACTGATAGCACTGTACTTCAGGACAGATCTCGAAATGTTCTTTTTGATGATGAATACAGCGCCGTTCCTCTTCTTCCAGTTTTCATTCCCAGTATAGTAGACTACATGATTGTCCAATTCGAAGTGGCTGAAACCAGTCCATTTCAGCTCACTAGTGCCTAGGATATCAACGCTTATGTGTTCCCTTCACATTTGATAATCTTCAGTTTTCCTGGAGTCATAAATCACACGTACCACATTCTGATTATTCATAGATGTTTGCAGCTGTTTCTTCTCATTCCAAGTCATGCTATATCAGCAGATGAAGATCTCTAAAGCTTGACTCCATTCATGTCATTAAGGTCAACTCTACTTTGAGGAGGCAGCTCTTCCCCAGTCATCTTTCGAGTACTTTCCAACTGGGGGGCTCATTTTCTGGCACTATATCTAACAGTGGTCACCTGCTTTTCGTAAGGTTTTCACTGGCTTAGTAGACTGCTGGGTCCTCTTCCTAATCTGTCTTAGTCTAGAAACTCAGCTGAAACCCGTCCTCCCTGAGTGAACCTGCTGGTATTTGAATACTGGTGGCTTAGCTTCTAGCATCACAGTAACACACAAGCACCTACAGTAAGACAAACTTACAGACAAGTGAGGGGTCTGTCACAAATAACCATCAAAATTCAATCCTTGCTTGGTAAAGTAGAGGGTCAATGGAAAAGAGGAAGATCCTCAATGAGACTGATTGACACAGTGACTACGTCCACGGGCTTGACCATGGCAGTGACTGCGGGGATGGCAGAGGACCAGGCAGTGTTTCATTCCATTGTACATGCGGTCACTCTGAGTTGAAACTGACTTGATGGCACCTAACAACAACAACTTACCAACTCCACTGGTATCACCCTGATCCAGGCCACCATCTATTCTCACCTGGATTATTTCAACAGCCTCCCTATATCTATTTCTACACCCTCTGTTCTATTCTTGATACCAGAGAGTGCTCCTTTTTAAATATAAATCAAACCATATCACTCAGCTTAAAACCTCCAGTGCCTCTCATTATCCCAGAGAAAAGCCCAGAGTCCTTACCGTTTGTCCTGTGGGACCCTACCCAGCCTGCTCCTTCTCCCTACCTATTATACCTCTGCCCTTGCCCCCTGTGCTTCCTACCATTCCACTCTGCTTCCCTCTTCCTTTGGGGGAAGGCATGCCCTTACCTCAGGGCCTTTGCATCACTTTCTCTTTGCCTGGCCCATATCTGCAAGGCTTACTCTCTCACCTCCCTTAGATCTGGGCTCGAATGCCACCTGCTTCATAAAGTCTTCCCTGATCCCCCTTGTTAAAATAACTACTCCCCTCATCATTTCCTTTCTCCCTTACATGCTTTATTTTTCTGCATTATATGTATCACTATCATATATTATTTGTTTATTATCCATTTCCCCCCTGGAATGTATGCTGCATGAGGGTAAGACATTTTGTTTGCTCTTTGTTTTTTCACTGCTAAGGTCCAAGCACCTAGAATAGTTTCTGGTACATAGTAGGTATACAACATTGATAAATGAATGAATGAACTTTGATGTTTTCTTGATGTTAGTAGATTAAATTGAGTGATATGGCTTTTTTATGCTATCTTATGTTTTCTAATAATTACAGAGGATGGAAATATTTCATCATGGGAGTCAATATCCATCTGCTTTCACACAATAAATATCAAACTATCCCAAAGGAAAAGGCTTTTCTGGGGATTTATGGGCGTTGACTACCATGATTCCACTTAAGGATGCAAACTCAAAGTGGCTGTGCTTGTCTTCCCATCGTGTGGTTCATCACTACATTGAAAAGAATATGACCCAATGTTCTGTTGACTGGCTATTCAGGAATCTGTTTGACAGTGCCCAAGAACCTGGGAGCTGTCACCAGGACCATCATGTAAGGAAACATACATAGATTTCTTCTGAGAGCCATACTTAGGCTTGGCTTGTGCTAAGAAGCCTATTGTAAGCACTGTCCAAAATAGGTTAAGTCATCAGCTTCTGGGGTCTATCAGAGAATAAGATATTGAAGAGAAATATGTTTATGGCTTTGACTGTTGTGGCAACCCCATTAAAAGGTTGGGTCGTTCAGCACCCATTTCCAAGCCCCTTCTCCCTTGCCTTCCTCTGCCCTAGAGGCTGCATCATGACTTCCAGGTTTCCCAGCCTCCTGGATAGCCAGGGATGACCATGGGCACACTTCTGACCAATGAGACCTAAGACAGAGTGGGATAGAGTCGTTTGCTTCCCTTTGTCCCCCATTCCCTTCCCTGCCTTGGAATGAGAAAGATGCCTGGAAGTATAGCTGGCATTCCAGCAGCCATGAGATCATAAAGAAAAATGTGGAGTACATTGGGCCAGAGGTGCAGTAGGGGCCTGGAACCCTAACAGCATGTGGGGTGCTGTACAGTCTGCACTTCCCACCTTCAGCTGCTTGTTGTAGGAGAGTATAAAAGTTCACTTCGCTTAGACAACTATGGAGAGGTGTTTTTTATGGCTAGCCAATGAAAGTATTCTTAAATTTTACCAATATATATATATATAAGATAGGTGAGCAAATCCTAGAGTTAGGGGGACCACTTCATCCTGGTTTGTCCAGGACTCCCCAGTTTTAGCACCAAAACCCCCTATCTCTGGAAGTGTTTCATACCTGGGCAAGCGGGGACAGCTGGTCATCCTACGTGGGTACAAGACACACAGGCAAGGACAAACACAGAGGATATTCAAGGGTGTAGGCTGCGTTTAACCTGTATTTGTTAATTCAGAAACCCATCTGTGCTAATGCAGAAAATTTGTCCTTGTTGTTCGTAAGAATATCATGGTGATGCTGTAATGTGACACTACACTGGCTTGGAAAAATGAGTTGGAAGTTTTTGACAGTGTAAGGGACTGATGTACACAGAGATCCAAGCCTTAGTGTCTGCTGTTGCTGTTGTTGTTAGTGGCTGTGGAGTTGGTTCTCACTTGTAGTGACTTTGCTTATGTTTCATGACAGAGTGAAACATTCCATTTTCATGGTCATTGGCATGTCTGAGTCCTTGTTGTGGTTACTGTGTCCCTCTACCTCCTTGAGTGTGTCGTTCATTTTTGCTGACACTGTACCAATCATTATGTCTTTTTCTAGTGATTAGTCTTTCCTGATGACATGTCCAAAGTGAGCAAGCTGAGGTCTTTGCTAGCCCTCCTGTACTGATCCTTTAAAATTGCTCCCAATAAAGCTGGCGATGGGTACCCTGGAAGCAATAACCTTTTCTACATTCAAAAAGAAAAGTCAAGGCTATCAATTAGTGAAACCCTGGCCAGCTTTAAAGTATTATAGTACTGTGTAGTCCTGGAGGCATACTGGGTAAGTGCTACAGCTGTTAATCAAAAGGTTGGCAGTTCAAATCTATCAGGTGCCCCTTGGAAACTTTATGGGGCAGTTATACTCCGTCCCATAGCGACTAGGTCACTATCAGTCAGAATCAACTCTACAGCAGTGGGATTTGATTAGGTGCATATAATGAAGATTGTAAGGGAGGCTATCAAGGCATCAGTGTAGTGTGCTTGATCCTCAGAAAGAGTTGTGATATCTCTGTAATATGGCAGTGATAAACATGGCATATTTGACATCTGAAAAAGATCATTCTTTTTGATCCATCCTCTACACAACAAAATTATTTTTAGTAACATTTTTAGTAATAACTTTGAAATGAAACTAATGATAATAATAATGATAGGGTAATCATGAGGGAAAGAGTGAGCCATGTATGTGTGTATACGTGCTCTTTGTGCACACAAGATCGCCATGAGTCGGAGTCTATTCAGTGCAACTAGATTTGGTGTCTATACCCCTGGGGTGCTGCAAACTGTTAATGCACATGGCTTTTAACCACACGTTTGACAGTTTGAGTCCACCCGGAGGTGCCTGAAAAGAAAGGCCTGGTGATCTACTTTGGAACATCATCCATTGAAAACCCTACAGAGCACAGTTCTACTCTGACATACATGGGGCTCACTCTACAGCAACTGGCATTTTAAATAAATACATATATATATAATTAAAATTCAACAGTAACTGCAAGAATTGTTTAGAGCTTATACAAATAAAAAACTTTGGTGGTGGGGGAACCAAACCCATTGCCACTGAGTCCATTCTGACTCAGAGTGACCTGATAGGAGAGACTAGAACTGCCCCATAGTGTTCCCAAGGAGCACCTGGAAAATCTGAGCTGCCCAGTCTTTGGTTAGCAGCCAAATGCTTAACCACTGTGCCTGCAGGGCAGGAAGAGTGTGCCATCACTCCTTTGCTTAGAATTGCCAGTGGGAATTGATGCTGAAAAGTAGGTGAACTTTTAGCCCACTTATTACTGTTTTTAAATTCTCCACTGCCTACATCCTGGAAGGATGGCTCCTGTCACTCCACCCATATAATAATTTTTAAGGTAAAAAATTGGGTCATAGTTTTAAGTTTTCTTTTTTTCTCTCTGATTTTCCAATATTTATACTTCTTTTTTTTTAACGTATACATTTGTATTGGTTAGGACTCAAAAAAAGTGATAAGAATATGTGATAGAGTGTTCTTTTAGCTGCTTCCCGGCTTTCAGGAAATATATCTAGTACCATCATTAAAAATAATATTGGCTTCTGGTTTTATTTAGATATGTTCTGTCATATTATAGTAGAATCCTTTATTTCTAATTCACTAGAAGATTAATGAAAAGAAGATAATGACTTGTGTCAAATTATTTTTTTGTATTACTTTTTGACATCTATTAATATCATCCTTTTGTTTTTCTCTTTGACTAACAATAATGGGATAAGTTAATCTTACACACTTTGTAATTATACTGTTGTTACATTACTCAAACAGTCTTGACTTGGCCATGGTGTATTTTTCTTCTGTTTGCAACTGATCTCATTTTGCTAGTATTTTACTTATGATGTTTCAAAAAATCTATATTCGTAGGTGAGAGCAGCTTATACATTTTTTGGTACAGTCATTGCCAGGTTTTGATGTCAGGATTATGCCAAGTTTGAGAAATGCATTGGGAGACATTCCATCTTTTCTTGTTCTTAGACCATTTAAATAACATGAGAATTTTCTGTGATAGGCATCTCTCCAGATTGTATTACAAGCAGAATAATTCACTTCCTTTTATATACAGTTTTTTACTTTCAAATTGTCCATTACTTTTAGAAACTTGTTTTTTCATTGCTCAGTTGGTATATTTTTATTTATGAAAAATTGCTTAAGAGTGTTGAGTTATAATTGAGTGTATCCTAATTTTTCCAATTAAATGCAAATGTATTCTCATTTAATAGGATTTTAGTTAGCAGCGTGATTTTCAAGAATGTATTAAAGTCATTAAGTGAGGGATAGACATATATTGCTTATTTTTTCCCTGATCTTACAGGGAATCATGCTATATGTATTCTTACGGAATTGTTTTTTGGCACATATTCATATTGCTGCATACATCTAGAGCTACTTATTTTCACTACTGTAAAGCTGTCCATTTTTAGAGCATGCCACAATTCATCCAGTCTAGTTTTTATGAAAACTTGGGTGTTTTTCTATCCTTCATGGCAACAAACAATGCTGGCATAGCCGTTGTTTTGCTACAGGATCTATAACTAGAGGAAACCCTGCTGTGGCTGCTAACTGAAAGGTCAGCACTTTCAGTCCACCAGCAACTCCTTGGAAACTCTATGGGACAGTTCTACTCTGCTTATAGGTTTCGCTATGAGGCAGAATCAACTTGATGGCAATGGGTTTGTCTTTTTGATATGTAGTTAGAAATTAAATTACAGGCTATAAGGTATCTGCTTGTCCAACTGTATTAGATAACCCAAACACTTTGCAACTGCTGCCTATGAAGGTTCCCATTGTTCCACACTGTGAGACTTCCATTTTTGTCTACCTGGTGGATATGAAATGGCTTGAATTTGAATGACCTTGATAATAAAATTAACTGTCTTTTCACATGTTTATGATAATCTGAATTTTCCTTATGGAAAAATGTCTGCTCCAGTATTGGTAAATACATCAGTGTTGTCACTGACCAAATTTACCAAGATGAGTCTAGAAGTGTAGATAGTTAGAATAAGGCTAGATGAAACAAATAAACTAAAACTTCAGTGACTGACCATAATATGAGAGTCCAATATGGTGTTCCTAGTTTGTGTCAGGGGTTAAGAAAGAGGCTATGATCCACACAACGTAATTAAAGGATGAAGGCTGATGGAACATGTATCTACTTCGAAGGTCGCCTTGGGCATCAACAGCCAGGTGGCAGAAAGGAGAAGTGAGGAAGGAAAAGGTACACAGAATTTTTAAATACTATGGTCTAGAAATAACTTGTGTCGCTTCCATTGATGAGAACTAGTCACATGGCCTGTCCTAGATGCCAGAGATGCTGGAAATGTAATTTTTCAATTGGGAAGGTGTTTCCCAGCAATAATGCTATGTCATGGAAGGGAATCAGGAGAACAGCTAGCCAGCTCTGCAATGAGTGGGTCTCTGTTCTTAAATTTTGAATGGGAGGCAAAGAATTCTTTTGCTAGTCATACAGCTCAAAAACTTTTCTTCTATCATATCTTTGATTATTGCTGGTCTCATATGTTCTGATTCTTCTTCCACAGTGTCAGCTAGCTGAATGCTGGTCTCTAGTCTCATTCGTCTGTACCTTTCGTTTTCTCTCTCACCATTTTCATGGTCGTCCCTTTTTCTCTGAATTACAGGAAGTTTTCTCAACTTTTTTATCCTCGTAATGAATTCAGTTTTCTTCAGCACCAGGCCTGCTACCTACTGAACTCAAAGTTGATTTTAGTTTGCTTATTGAATTTCAGTTTTTAAAAATCTGAAAATCTTCCTCGTATCATTCGTGTTCCTTTCCATGAAAACTAGGACAGTATTACATCTCAGTTTCCTCAGAATAGTCCTGTTTTATACTTGTTAGGCTAACATATCTTCTCATTTTACTTTCTATTTTTCAGCTGAGGTGTAATACACAAGCATTAAAAGTGCGTAAAATCACTGATTTTAAGAGTATAGCTCAGTGAGTGTTTGTATATGTACTGGTACACATTGTCATACGTATCAAGATTCAGAACACTCCTACTCACTGCTGTCAAGTCGATTCTGTCTCATAATAACTCTGTAGGACATAGTAGAACTGCCCCATAGAGTGTCCAAGGAGTGGCTGGCTGATTTGAACTGCTGACCTTTTGGTTAGCAGCTGTAGTACTTAATCACTATACCGTCAGGGTTTCCAGACCACTTCTAGTACCCTATAAAGTTCCTTTGCTCCTCTCACTTTCAGAGATAAGCACTATTCTGGCTCTTTCATCACAGGTGAGTCTTATCTGCTCTTGCACTTCTTGTTAACAGAGCCAAATAGTACAAGGTCTGACAATTAAGTTTGCAAACTCAGCCCAGAAAAAAGGTGTTGTATACATACCTTGTTGCTGAATATCACTATAGTCCCCTTTGAAGTACTCCTCTTGGGAAGCTATGCACCTATACCGGCGCCTAGTCCACCCTTCAAAGCAATTTTGGAACTCTTTTTCTGGCATGGCCATCAGAGCTGTCATTGTATTACCCTTAATGTCTTGAATATCATCAAAATGTCTTCCTTGCAATATTTCCTTCACCTTCAGGTAAAGAAAAAAGTCCTTGGGGGACAGATCAGGTGAGTAGAAAGGGTGTTCCAATAGCGTTACTTGGTCGCTGGCTAAAAACTTCCTTACAGTGTCATGTGAGCTGGTACATTGTCGTGATACAAGAGCCATGAGTTGCTGGTGAAAAGTTCAGGTCGTGTTCATCTCACTCTTTCACGCAGCCTTTTCAGCACTTCCAAATAGTACACCAAGAGGTGTACATGAAATTTTCAACTACTCCATATTGTTGCCAACACTTTGTCTCATCAGTCTTTTAATTTTAGCCATTCTGGTGAGTGTGTAGTGGCATCTCATTGTGGTTTTAATTCATATTTCCCATTAAGTACTGATATTAATAAGTTTTCATATGCTCATCAGTTATTTAGACATTCTCTTTTATAAAGTGATTGTTCAGGGCTTGTGTCTACTTTTTCATTGGGTTGTCTAATGTCTTTTTCTTATTGAATTTTGACATTGTTTTATATTTTGTATACAATTCCTTTATATTGTGCATGTTATCTCCCCTTCCGTCACTTACATTTTCATTCTCTTAAGGATATCTTTTAGTAAACAGAAGTTCTTGATTTTAACAAAATTGAATGTATCATTTTTGTTTGTTTGTTTCATAAGTAGTTATTTTTGTGCCTTGGTTAAGAAATCTATTTCTGCTCCAAAGTCCATCTTCTGGTTACTCTTGGTGCATAATAAATCATCTAAAATCTGGCAGCTTAAAATATCACCAATCATTCTATTGTTATCATTTTAATAGAACAAACAGATTTGACTCGGAAGAAGGACAACCAGAGTGCTCCTCAGAAATGAGGATAGCAAGACTATGTTTTACATATTTTGGATATGTTATTAGGAGTGATAAATTCTTGGAGAAGGACATTATGCTTGGTAAACTAGAGGGTCAGCAATAAAAAAAAAAAACAAAGACCCTCAACAAGACAGCTTGACACACAGGCTGCAACAGTGGGCTCAAGCACATGAATGATTGAAAGTATGACGCAAGACCACGCAGTGTTTCATTCTGTAATAGAAAGAGTCACTATAATTTAGAACTGACTCCATGGCTCTTAACAACAACAACATTTGGTTACCTCTCGTAGTTGCTGTGGGTCAGGAATTCAGGGAGGGCTTAGCTTTATAGTTCTGGGGTCTCTCACGTAACTGTAGTTGGGTAATGAATAAAACTGGAAAAGCAGAGAACTAGGGCTATTAGGGGCTGGCCAATAATTTTTCTCACTTTATGTTGTCTCAGGGTCCCTACATGCAGTGTCTCCACATGTGCTGCTTTGAGTTTATCCACAGCACAAAACTTTAGGGAGGTTAGATTGCTTATATGGCTTAAGTATTCCAACCACCCAGGTTGAAACTGCATTGCCATTTGTGACCTAGACTATCTAGATTCAAAGAGAAAAAAATTAGAGTCCATGTATTCATGGCGCAGGGACAAAGTCACTACAAAAGACCATGTGGGCAAGAAGTGCTACTGTGGTTGTATGTGAAAGACACAAATGGCCAGAGTCATAAAGCTTTTATGCTATATTATATATATGACATATATTTTTCCTAGGAACTTGGTTGTTTCTCCTTTCTCACTTAGAATCATGATCCATTTCAAATAAACTTACCTGTAGGGGGTGATGTAGGGCTCAAAGTGTATTTTTATTTACAGATCTCCAACCAGTCGAGCACTGTTTATTGGGAAAAAGTCATCTTTTCTATCACTGCATTTCAGTGGGCCATTGTTAGAAAGTGGCCATACATGTGTGGCTTTACTGCGGTCACAATTGTCTTTGTCTGCCTTTGTGCCAGTATCATACTAAATCAATCAAGGTGATTTCTGTAATAAGTCTCGAAGTTTGGTACTGTCTCTCATTCTTCCATTTTGTCTTGGTTGTTCTAGAACCTTTGCAGTTCTGCACACACTTTTTAATTAGCTTGTCAATTTCTACAGAATGATTCTGCTGAGATTTGGATTTGAATTGCAGTCCAATTTGGGGAGAATTGACATTTTAAATATATTATGCTTTTGGATTCATATACATTTACTTTATTATTTTAATTTTTCCCATCCATATTTGTAGTTCTCAATATAGAAATCTTGAACATCTTCTGTTTATCCCTAAGTTTTTGATGTTATTGCAAATAAACCAAACCAAAACCCACTGCTGTTGAATTGATTCCGACTCATAGTGACCTTATGGACAGTAGACTTGCCCCATAGAGTTTCCAAGGGGCAGCTGGAGGATTTAAACTGCTGACCTTTTGTTAGCAGATGTAGCACTTAACCACTATGTCACCAGGGTTTTCTACTGTAAGTAGTTGTTTTAATTTTCTATTGTTAGTACATAAATATATAACTGATATTTTATATTGATTTGTATTCTGCATACTTGTTGACATAACATATTCAGATTCTAGTTGTTTGTACCTTTTATTGAATTTTCTACATCTACAGTCACGTCATTTACAAATGATGAAGTTTTTTTCCTTCCTTTCCATGTTTCATGCTCTTCCTATATGCTTTATTATAACCCATTGCCATTAAGTTAATTCCAACTCATAGCAACCCCATAAGGTTCCCAAGGCTGTCAATCTCTACAGAAGCAGAAAGCCAGCAGTTGATTGCTCTAACCACTGTGCAACCAGGGCTCCTTCTTTGCTTTATTGTACTAGTTAGAATATTCAGTGCTATGTTGAATAGAAGTGGCAACAGTGAACATCCCTGCATTATTTTCATTTCAGAGGGAAAGCATTCATTATTTTGCCATCAGCTATAACATATGCTATAGATTTCTTGAGATGCTCTTAATCAGGTTAAGGAAATTCTTTTCTATTTCTGGCTGGCTGAGCATTTTCAGTATGAATGGATATTTACTGTATCAAACTTTTTTTTTCTTCGCCTACTGAAGTAACTATTTTTCTCTGGTCTGTTGATACATGAATTATAGTGGTTCTTGGACTGTTCAACCAACTTTTCATTCTTGGAATAAGCTCCATCTGGTCATCCATTTAGGATTTTCTGGGTTCTATTTGATAAAATTTTGTTCAGAAGTTTTCTGTCTATTTTTATGAAGTATTGGCCTGTATCTGGCATAATTATTACTAGTTCCCCTCTTTCACCCTAAATAGGATGATAAATAATATGATCACCCTAATAAATACTATGGAGTCCCTGAATGGTACAAATCATTAAGTGCTTGACTACTAGCTGAGAGGTTAGTGGTTGAAATCCACACAGAGATACCTCAGAAGATAGTCCTGGCAATTTGCTCCTGAAATGTCCCAGCCTTGAAAATCCTATGAAACACAGTTCTACTTTGCACATATGGAGTCACCCTGAGTTAGAATTGATTACATGGCAACTAACAACATCAATAAATACTGTGTCTTCTTGTATGTTATTAAATTGTAACCTTCCTGGGTTCCCCCAACTCCAGTCTTACCATAGATTCTTTCAAAGTCTTCAGAACTACATTCTACTTTTCTTGTTCTGAAGAATTCTTTCTCATGTGCCCATTTTGGGGTATGAGCAATAGAGTTTTCATTTTTGTCCAACTAAGATGAAGACTTTCCATGTTAGATTTTGGACAGCAACCATCAATGGATTGCCCTGAGCCACACAGTATACTGTGTGGTGAGCATTCCCTTGTTTAGCCTATTGCTAGACAGCAAGTTGGCAAGTGTGGTGTCGAGATCAATTTCCAGTTTTAACAGTATGACCCTAACTGTTTTCACTCTACTGATGTAGCACATTCCCACACCTGGTTCTGTATTCCTGTGAACTATGGAGTCACATGCAAAACTACAGTTGATAGTGTGTACTGCTATTGGGCAAGACCAGTGACTTTTTAACTGCAAATGCGCTTTTTTCAGCAACATAAATTGTAATTATACCCATGGGCCTCATTGGATGGAATACACAAGAATCAAATCAACTACATTTGTGGAAAGAAATGATGGAAAAGCTTAATATCATCAGTCAGAACAAGGCCAGAACAACAGACCGTCAACTGATCATCTGCAAGTTCAAGGTAAAACTGAAGAAAATTGAAACAAGTCCATGAAAACCAAAGTACAACCTTGAATATATCCCACTTGAATTTACAAACTATTTCAAAAATAAATTTAATGCATTGAACACTAACAACCCAAGACCAGAAGACTTGTAGAATGGTATCAAGGAAATCATATATGATGAAAGCAAGAGATCATTAAAAAAAAAAGGAAAGAAAAAAGACCAAAGTGGTGTCAAAAGAGACTCTGAAATTTGCTCTTGAACATTGAGTAGCTAAAGTGAATGGAAGAAAGGATGAAGTAAAAGAGCTGAACAGATGACTTCAAATGGTAGCACAAAAGACAAGATATTATAATGAAATGTGCAAAGAGCTGGAGTTAGAAAACCAAAAGGGAAGAACATGCTTGGCATTTCTCAAGTTGAAAGAACTGAAGAAAAATTTCAAGTCTTGAGTTGCAATATTGAACTTGTGATATATACCAGGTAGTGTTTCATTCTGTTGTTCATAGAGTTGCTATGAGTTGGAAGTGACTTGACAGCACCTAACAACAACAACATAGACAAAACATTGAACAGTGCAGGAAGCATCATAGAAATGCAAAGAAAGGAATGCAACGAGTCACTGTAACTGTATCAAAAAGTGGTCAGCGTTCAGTCATTTCAGGAGATAATGTGTGATCAAGAATCAATGGCATTTAAAGAAATCCAAGCTACACTGAAGGCAGTGTCAAAAAACAAGTCTCCAGGAACTGACAGAATACAAACTGAGGTGTTTCAACAAACCCATGCTGTGCTGGCACTGCTCACTTTCCTATGCCAAGAAATTTGGAAGACAGCTATCTGGCAAGTTGCCTGAAAGATCCTTATTTGAGCCCGTTCCAAAGAAAACTGATCCAGTAGAACACAAACTATTGAGCAGTATAGTTAATATCACATAGAGGTAAATTTTAGCTGAAGAAAATCCAAAACCAGTTGCAGCTGTACATTGACAGGGAACTGCTAGAAATTCAAGCTTGATTCAGATGAGAACACAGAATGAGGGACAGCATTGCTGATGTCAGATGAATCTTGGCTGAAAGCAAAGAATACCAGAAGAATGTGTACCTGGGTTTTATTGACTGGGTGGATCATATCAAATTACGGATAACGTGGACCAAGAGGCACTCACTTGAACAGAACAAGGGGATGCTGTGTGTTTTAAAATCAGGAAGAGTGGTATCAGGGTTGTAACCTTTACTGTACTTATTCAATCTGTAAGCTCACCAGATGATCTGAGAACCTGGACTATATGAAGGAGAACATTGCATTAGGAATAAAAACCCACTATATGTAGATGATAAAACCTCAGCTGCTGAAAGCAAGAAGGACTCAAAGCACTCAATAATGAAGAGGAAAGACTGCAGACTTCGGCATAGATTACACCTTGATGCAACCCCAAATCAAACCCACTGCCATTGAGTCAGATCTGACTCACAGCGACCCTAGAGGTCAGAGCAGAACTGCCCCATAGAGTTTCCAAGGAGCTCCTGTGGATTTGAACTACCAGCTTTTTGCTTAGCAGACATAGCACTTAACCCACTATGCCATCAGAGTTTCCACCTTGACACAAAGCAAACAAAAATCCTCACAACTGGACCAATAAACAACATCATTAAAAACAGAGAAAAGATTGAAGTTATCAAGGATTTCATTTTACTTGGATCCACAGTCAACACTCATAGAAGCGGCACTCAAGAAATCAGATGACATGTTGCACTGGGCAAATCTACTACGAACCTGTTAAATTCATTGCTGTCAAGTCAACTTTGACTCATAATGATCTCATAAGACAGAATACTACTACCGTGTAGGGTTTTCAAGGAGCAGCTGGTGTACTCAAACTGCCAGCATTTTGGTTAGCAGCCAACAACAAAGAGGTGCTCTGCAGACTGAGCTTACACCTGGCCTAAGCCACGGTGTTTTCAGTTGCCTTGTATGTCTGCAAAAGTTGAAGAACAAATAAGGAAGACTGAAAAAGAATTGATGTCTTTGCATTATGGCATTGGTGAAGAACACTGAATGTACCATGAAGTGTCAGAAGAACAAAGAGGTCCGTCTAGGAAAAAGTATAGCAAGAATACTCCCTGGAAGGGAAGATAGCAAGATGTTGCCTCACGTACTTTGAATGTGTTATCAAGAGAGACCAGTCCAAGTATGACGGGAAGGACATCATACTTGGTAAAGGGTCAGTGAAAAAGAGGAAGACCCTCAATACAATGGACTGACACAGTGGCTGAAACAGCAGGCTCAAACACAGCAATGACGATGAGGATAGTGTGGGACCGGGCGGTATTTTGTTCTGTTGTACGTAAGGTCACTATGAACCAGAACCAACTCAACAGTACCTAACAACACTGCTATTAGGGATCTTCCTGTCTCCACCCCTGTCTGTAGTGTTTAACCTGTAAAGACTGAATCTCTTAGGATGCAATACAAAATTGCTAGTTCTCCTTCTTCCCATTCCTCCCCCACATACACACACAGTTCTGACCAGTTATTTCCTGGGAGGTGCTACTCCAAATAGATGCAGTATTCCCGTCCTCAGATACTAGCGCTTCCCTAGCAGAAGGGTGCCTCCCTAGAGTTCTAGTTGTATGGACTTTAGATCGCTATGGCTGTAACAAAGAGTGAGGGCAGCTACCTCCTTGGTCTCCGTTACCTGACCTCTAGTCAGGATAGGTTAGTGCTAATTCAATGTGTCCCACTTAAAAACGCTTCCTAGAATCTGGTTAAGCCATTGATTAGGTTGAAGTTTCTTGTGTTGTCTGAGTTCTCATCTTTTTCTTTGCTTTCATTAATATCTTCACGCAAGTTGGGAGAGGCTGCCTAAGATCCTTTTAGCCAAATGACGTTTAAAGCCAGAAGTCATTTCTTTGTGGCCAGCTATTTTTATGTCTGTGTTTAGATCTGTCATTAGGGGGAGAGGCAAGATGCCAGAAATCTGTAAAATAGGATTGTTTGTTTTTGCTTGGGTATGAATGGCATAAAGAAATAAGGTTTAGACATCCGGGAATGCTACTGTCACCTGTAGTGAGCTATTTACTAGTAGCCACCAGGGTTTCCGTTGGTTACACAGGACCTATTTTTCTCCGCATGTCTCAGATGTCACTGTACTGATTTTACAAAGTAGGCACTGCACCCCCTTTTCTGTTTGTGCTCCCTGTCCCCTTTCAGTAGGTCATGATTTTTAGCTGTTGAACACTAGACTCTTTCCCATCAGCTGAACCCTGCTACCACGCCGGTCTCCACTCTGAGTTCTAAGCTGAGTCAAGACACCAGTCTCAGCTGCTTGATTCTCAAGTCTTCTTTCTGGGCTTTATTCTTGTAAAAACACCAGATCAGGTGCTCAAAGCGCGAAAAATATAAAAAAGAGGGATGTTCCGTAGGACACACTAGAGTGTAGAGGATATGCTGTTGAATTAAAGCACTTAACCCATAGGACTTGTGGCCCACTCTTGGGCAGGCAAAGCACCTTTGTTTTTACTTTTCTAAAAAGTATTTTCAGATATTGTGATTTATTGTGATTTCAGGCTTGTAGGTCTGAGATGTAGGTTTCTCAAAAATACATGGCATGGTAGTAGAAGGCCTATGAGTCCTTTGTTAAAAGCTTTCAACAAGAAGGCTTGTAATTATTGGCAAATTTAAGAGATTTTCCAAAGGTTAGTTCATTCATTCATTGAATGAATATTTATTGAGAATCAACTATGTTTTAGACTTTGTACTAGATACATAAACTTCTGAAAGGAGAAAAACTCCATTGCTATTGACCTAATTCTGACTCATAGAGATCCTAGAGGTCAAAGTAGAACTGCCCCAAATGGTTTCCAAGGACTGGCTGGTGGATTTGAGAGGCCCACCTTTTGGTTGTCAGCAGAGCTCTTAACCACTGTGCCACCAGCAACAGGAAAGGAGAGGCATAAAACCAACAATTCTGAAAGGCCACATATAATTATAATTGTGATGTTAGTATAATAGTTGTGAATTTAGATGCACCACCTTGATTTCCCTAGATCAAATTAAATCTGGCTTTGAAAGCCCCTTTCCCAGCTTCATGAAGTTCCTTCCCACTATTAGTTATTTTTGGTGATCCCTACTCCCCTTGGGCCGATATTGTTCAGGAAGATGAGGCAGGAAGGCCGTATTCCTCAGCCTGGGGAGTTCCCATTTTGGCTGGTCCATACGCTGGCCTGTCCACAGGTAGTGCAAATGGTTAGTGTGCTCTGCTGCTAATGGAAAGGTTGGTATTTGGAGTATCTTCAGAGGCATCTCAGAAAAAAAGACCTGACTTTCTACTTCCAAAAGCTCAGCCACTGGAAACCCTACAGCGCACAGTTCTACTTTAACACACATCAGGTTACCAGGAGTCAGAGTTGCTTAGATGACAAGTAGTGTTTGGTTATTCTTGCCCACAATCCCTGAAAGGGCAGCCTGTTCTTCTGGAATCTCTACTCTCACCCTCTGAATTTGGCCATGGAGAGCCACAATGACATGTTCAAGTTTGCAGGCTTAATGCCTGGGCTCCATGGGTAGCTCATCAGTTGTCCATCTGAGGTCTTGCCACTGTGGGGAGGGCAATTAAGTGTGGTTAGACTTTTATAATCGTCAGTTTTATCTTCTAAGTCTGCTCCCCAAGGGTTCCAACCACCACCTTGAATCCCATGGCTTCCACGTCCTTCTAGGTAAGTTTCTTCCTATCACAGCTGGATATTTGTACACCCGTGGAGATCTCAGAGGTGCAGTAGAAGGGCATTTCTACCTGCACTTTGGGGTCAGACACGGCATACCAAGATGGGGACAAAGAAAGTGGCATGAGTGCTGTGGAGAAGCCTGGACAGTGAGATGGGGTAGGGGTGAGGCGTAGTCCTACCGAGGGATCCTTGAAGATCCATGAGGGATCCATGCCCTGAGGAAGTAATATTTAGGTTGAGCTCTAAGAAGTGTGAATTAACCAGGAAAGTTTTAGAGTTGTTGGAATAGAAGTTTGTGTTTTGTTTTGCGTGTGATGTGTGTATGTGCTGTTGTTTTTCTGAGACTATAACTGGGAGTGGAAAGTGATTAATGCCATTAAACAAAACCAGTCAATTCTAACTCCTGGTGATTCCATGTATAGCAGAGTAGAACTGTGCTCCATAGGGTTTTCAATGGCTGATTTTTTAGAAGTAGATTACCAGGCCTTTTTCCAAGGTATCTCTGGATGGACTTGAACTCCCAACCTTTCCATTTGTAATTGAGTGCTTTAATATTTGCATTACCCAAGGACTCCATCAAAGAAATCAGAAGGATAATATTTTGGTTGTGAGTAGAGCTTGATAAATAGAGCTACCTCAACTAAACTTCTTGTTTAGATGTTACTTAGCTTCTTGGGATTTCTAAAAGGAGTCAGCTCCAACTCGACGGCACTTGGCTGGCTTTTGGTAGGTTCTCACTGCCCATTCAAATTCTGCAACAGCCAGGGAATCTGGAGATATCACCCAATTTGGGGTTGTTTAGCATGATCTCCAGTAGTAAATCATTAAACATGTTCCAAGTCTCACCTTTGTTCTGGCTGTGTTTTTTTTTCTTTTTTTCCAAATCATTTACCACCACCATACATGCGAGAACATGTTTGGGGTTAAGATCACTGTGTGTGGAGACCTGCGCAGATAGAACCCCTCCCAAAGGGACAATGTGCTCATCATTCCTCATTCTCTTAGTCACCGACCTCTCTCTCCAGCTTCTGTAGCTTCTTTTGGTTATGATGTTTTCAAGCAGTCTCTTAAAACTGTTCCTTCCTTTTTTCTGTAGGTAGTCCATAAAACAAGTCTCATCCATCAGCTGAGCAGGTAAAGGAATTCAAAGCTAAGAGAGATCCGAGTTTGACATAGTGACTATCACAAAGACTATACCTTTAATTCCTGTTTGCCAAAGGCCTTGGTGACAGCAATGGCCTCCCCTGGAGAGATGGTCCTACCAACAGAAGTGATGATTTCTATTTAACTTGTTGCAGATGGAATAAAAAGAACACATGCTATTGAACCCACTGTGTGCCAGGCCCTGGATTTGTAGTTTGGAAGGCCTGGGATTCATGTTGTTTCTCTGATACTTCCTAAACAAATGATTTAGCCTCTCTGAGCCTCAGTTATAACATCTGTAAAGTTGGGATAATGCAAACAGCTTCCTCTCACAGCCTTGATATAATTACACAGAAGCTCTTTGTTTAGGGTCCCTGACAGGAAAATATTGATAATTGCTCATTCAGTGTGATCCAGCAGCAATACATAGAACCCATCCCACATCAGAAGTCCCTTTAGGGGGAATTCCAAGATGCCACCCAACTGGAGAGACAGGTCACTTGACTGACTCCTGCCTCTCATCATGATTTGGTATCAGGAAGCAGTCTGTGAGAGCAGGCAAGCAGATCTCTAGTGATACTGCAATCTGGGACCCATGGGGGACACTGTAGGCAGGCACACTGGCACTCAGATCTGAGGTGTGGCTTCAGGGCATAGTTGAAGGTTGGGTCATGGGCAGAAATTAGATGATGCTGAAGCTGTTATGACTGTATTTGCAAACATGCTTCATCAAGTTTCTGTGAATGCTCACAAGGGAAAAAAAAAAACAAAACCCAGAAGCCCAGTTATCTGAGAATAAGAAATAAAATGACAGGATAAAGATATATTTCAGACGGGAATAGAAATCAAGAATTTTGTTGTTGGTGGTGTTGCTGCTGTCTCTGTTAATTGAAGACTCCAGACGTAGTTAAGAGTGAAAAACATTAAGCGAGGTTCAGCTGAAAAACCAAACCAGCTGCTGTGGAGTTGATTTCAACTCCTAGCAACCCTATAGGACAGAGTAGAACTGCCCCACGATGTTTCCGAGGAGCACCTGGTGGTTTCAGACTGCTGACCTTTTGATTAGCAGCCACAGTGCTTAACCACCACTCCACCGGGGATTCTGACGTAGACTTTTGAAACTCAGGAAGTAATATTTAGGTTGAGCCTTGAAGGGTGAGTGTGAATTATCCTGGCAAGTTTCACAGTTGGTGAAAGAGAGGATTGTTTGGGGGTGGGGTGTCCGTCTGCCCTCCTGTTTTTCTGAGGCTGTAAGAGTGGGCAGAAAGCGATGAATGCAATTAAACCAAATCAGTCCATTCCAACTCATGGTGAAAACTCGAGACAAAATATAAAACCATACCCATGAAAATTTCAATAAAAAATAAAATCACTTGAATGCTTAGTCTCTGATACTGCTGGTAAAGACAGAGAGAGTGTGAGAAATGGGCAGAGGGTGAAGTGAAGAAGAAGGGAAGGAGGTGTCTGCTGGAGATGGAGGTTGTGTGATAGGACACTGAGGTGGCCAGAGGAGGAGGTGAGTGACAAAAGGTCTTAGAGTCTGCATGGAGCCAGAGAAACTGTTCTTTCTCCTGGAAGCATGGACCACCAAACAGGATAATGCTGCCTTTGATTGTCTGAGTATCTCAGAGCAATTACTTCTGCTCTAGAAATAGCTCAGGGAGCTGTTTCAGGAATCGGTGTTTGTTTCCACTGGAATCCTGAAAGTTCTGTGGTGTGTGAGGGAATGACTTACATTTTAGGAGTTTCCTTTTGTCATTTTAATTCTATCTTAAAATCTTCTGGTTTTCCTTTTTTCCCCATATTCTTGCAAAAAAAAAAAAAAAAAAAAAGAAGAAGAAGAAAAAGAAAAAGGAATCAGTGGAAAACAAGAAAAAGAAGTAGGAGGGTTATTCCTCTGAGCACAGCTATTACCCTGCTGTGCTATTAAACTCTGAATAGTGGAACTGGTAAAGCTTACTGAGGAAGCCCTGTTTCTGGGATATGACAAGGAAATGTCATTTTCTAGCTTTGCCACTGAGATTAGTAACACTTTAGGTTTGACAGGGAGAGGATGATAAAAGGGTGTACATCTGCTGCCTCGCTTACCCTTTTCCACACTGTTCACAGGCACATCACATCCCAGTTGGGCATGGCTCTCATCACAAGTGGCCTTTCTCAGTCTTCTACTGTCAGGAAGGCACCGTAGGCTCTGAGGGCAGGGTCAAGTGTAGAGTGCAAAAGCCCCTCCCCGAGATTTCTCTATCCATCCCACACCCCCATAGTTACTGATAGCATGATAGTAACTGCAGAATGGAGGATACTAGCATCGGGTAAGGAGGGTAATAGCATCACATAGGAGGGTAAAGATAGAGTGAACAGTCCCCACTTGCTTGTCAGTGGAGGTCTGCTTGTCGCTGTGACGCTGGAAGCTATGCCACTGGTATTTAGGTACCAGCAGGGTCACCCATGGTGGACAGGTTTCAGCTGAGCTTCCAGATGAAGACAGACTAGGAAGAAGGACCCAGCAGTCTACTTCTGAAAAGAATTAGTCAGGAAAAACCTTACTAATAGCAGCTGAACATTGTCAGTTATGGTTCCAGAAAGTGAGCCCCCCAGGTTGGAATGCATTTGGAAGATGACTGGGGAAGACCTGCCTCCTCAAAGTAGAGTTGACTTTAACAATGTAGATGGAGTAAGGCCTTCAGGATCTTCATTCGCCGATGTGGCATGACTCAAAATGCAAAGAAACACTATAAACACCTGTTAATAATTGGGACATAGAATGTACAAAGTATGAATCTAGGAAAATTGGAAATCAAAAATGAAATGGAATGCATAAGCATCAATATCCTAGGCATCAGTGAGTTGAAATAGACTGATTCTGGCCATTTTAAATCTGACAATCATATGGCCTACTACTCTGAGAATGAAAACTTGAAGAGGAATGGTGTTATGTTCATCATCAAAAAGAATATTTCAAGATCTGTCCTGAAGTACAACCCTGTCAGTGATAGGATAATATCTATACCCCTACAAGGAAGGCCAGTTAACATGATTATTATTCAGATTTATGCACCAACTACTAAGGCCAAAGATGAAGAGATTGAAGATTTATATGAGCTTTTGCAGTCTGAAATTGATTGAACGTGCAATCAAGAAGCATTGATAATTACTGGTGATGGTAATGCAAAAGTTGGAAACAAAGAAGAGGCACTGGTAGTTGGAAAATATGGCTGGAGACTGCATGATAGAATCTTGTAAGACTAACAACTTCTTCACTGAAAATACCTTTTTTAACCGACACAACGACAACTGTATACATGGACCTCACCAGATGGAATACACAGGAACCAAATCGACTACCTCTGTGGAAAAAGAAGATGGGAAAGCTCCATATCAGCAGTTCAGACAAGACCAGGTGCTGACTGTGGCACAGATCACTGATTGCTCATATACAAATTCAAACTGAAACTGAAGAAAATTAGAATAACTCCACAAGAGCCAAAGTATGACCTTGAGCATATCCCTCCTGAGTTTAAAGACCATCTCAAGAACATATTTGATGTGTTGATCACTGATGACTGAAGACCGGATGAATTATGGAATGACATCAAAGACATCATCCATAGAGTTAGCAAGAGGTCATTAAAAAGACAGGAAAGAAAGAAAAGACTAAATTGGATGTCAGAAGAGACTCTGAAACTTGTTCTCAAATATTGAACAGCTAAAGCTAAAGGAGGGAATGGAGAAGTAAAAGACCTAAACAGAAGATTTCAAAGGACAGTTCAAGAAGACAAAATAAAATATTACAATGACAGATGCAAAGAACTGGAAATGGAAAACCAGAAGGGAAGAACATGTTCTGTATTTCTCAAGCTGAAAGAACTGAAGAAAAAATCAAGTCTGGAGTTGCAGTAGTGATAGATTCTACAGGGAAAATACTAAATGACTCAGAGAACTTCAAAAAAAGATGGAAGGGATACACAGATTCATTATACCAGAAAGAGCTGGTCAATGTTTAGGCATCTGAAGAGGTAGCATATGATCTGGAACCAATGGTAGTGAAGGAAGAAGTCAAAGCTGCACTGAAGGCATCAGTGACAAGCAAGGCTCTAGAAATTGATGTAATATCAACTGAGATATTTCAATAAACAGATGCAGCACTGGAAGTTCTCACTCATCTATGCCAAGAAATTTGGAAGACAGCTACCTGGCTGACTGACTGGAAAAGATCTATATTTATGCCCATTCCAAAGAAAGGTGATCCAACTTAATGCAGAAATTATTGAACAAAGTCATTACTATCACACACAAGTAAAATTTTGCTTGAGATCTTTCAAAAGTGACTGCAACAGTATATTGACAAGGAATTGCCTGATATTCAAGCTGGATTCAGAAGAGGATGGGAAACCAGGGATATCATTGCTAATGTCAGGTAGGTCTTGGTTGAAAGCAGAGAGCACCAGAAAGATGTTCACCTGTGTTTCATTGACTATGCAAAGGCATTCAACTGTGTGGATCATAATAAATTATGGCTAACATTGCAGAGAATGGGAATTCCAGAACACCTAATTGTGCTGTTAAGAAATCTGTATATGGATCAAGAGGCAGTTGCATGAACAGAACAATTAGACACTGTATGGTTTAAAGTCAGGAAATGTGTGTGTCAGGTTTGTATCCTTTCACCATACCTTTTCAATCTGTATGCCAAGCAAATAATCTGAGAATCTGGGTTATATGAAGAAGAATGAGGCATCAGGATTGGAGGGCGACTCATTAACAGCCTGTGTTACACTGACAATACCACCTTACTTGCTGGAAGTGAACAAGATTTGAAACACTTACTGATGAAGATCAAGAACCACAACCTTCAGTATGGATTGCACCTCAACATCAAGAAAACACAAATCCTTGTAATAGGACCAGCAAGCAACATTGTCATAAATGGAGAAAGGATTGTGGTTGTCAAGGATTTCATTTTACTTGGGTCCACAGTCAATGCCCGTGGAAGCAGCAATTGGAAAATCAAAAGACCCGTGGCACTGGGAAAATCTGCAGCAAAGGATCTCTTTAAAGCATTAAAAAGTAAAGACGTCACCTTGAAGACTACAGTGTGCCTGACCCAAGCCATGGTGTTTTCAGTTGTATCACATGCATGCAAAAGCTGGACAAGGAGCAAAGAAGACAGAGGAAGAACTGATGCCTTTGAATTGTGGTGCTGGAGAAGAATGTTGAATGTATGATCGACCACCAAAAGAATAAACAGATCTGTTCTGGGAGAAGTACAACCAGAGTGCTCCTTAGAAGCAAAGATGGCAAGACTGAGTCTTACATATTTGGGACACGTTGTCAGGAAGGATCAGTCCCTGGAGAAGGATATCCTGCTTGGTAGAGCGAAGGGTCAGTGAAAAAGAGAAAGACCCTCGATGAGATGGATTGGCACAGCAGCCACAACAGTGGGCTTAAGTGTAAAAACGATTGTGAACGTGACGCAGGACCCAGCAGTGTTTCATTCTGCTATTCATAGGGTCGCTATGAGTCGGAACCAGCTCGACGGCACCGAACAACAACTGCACAATGAGACGGTTCTCGTAAAGCTCTGGCCCCTCAAGCTGTGTGGTTTGCCAGCCCCAGACAAGCTCCAGGAACCCCTCGACGATGCAAGTATTTCAACCTGTGGCTACTAACCAGAAAGCTGGAAGTTTGAACCCACCTAGAGGTGTCCTGGGAGAAAGGCATGGAGATCCACTTCCAAATGGAGCCCAGTTCTGCTCTGTAACCCAAGGGTCACCATGAGTCTGAATCAACTCAGTGACAACTGAAAAAACTAAAACCCAAACCAATTGCTGTCGATTAGATTCTGCAACACAATAGGACAGAGTAGAACTGCCACTTAGACTTTCTAAGGAGCGCCTGGTGGATTCAAACTGGTGACCTTTTGGTTAGCAGCTGTAAGACTTAAGCACTAGCCACCAGAGTTTCCCAGTAATGATCAGTTTGGCTTTATACTTGTACCAATTTACCAATTTAGTCTCAGGAAAGCTTGTCTTCCTGGATTGGGCAAACACTGCAAAAATCTGTAGCATGTGACTTGACAGCAGTTGTGAATCACGGCTGTGATGTGAGCCATGTGTTCTAGCAGCGTATGTGTGTCAGGCTGTGACTTACAACCTTTAACATACATCTCATTTAATTTCCAGAATGACTTTACTATGTATTAGATAACCTTTATGCTATAGGTGAGGAAATATATTGTCACTCTGCATCACCAAGTCCAATCCATTCCTGTCCAAAGAGTGGACCTTCATTATGATTTATGGGCAGGGGCAGCATCAGGGCCAAGGGCCATGTTCTCAGGGGAGTCCTGAAGCCCCTGGACCATCAATGCAGTCTTTTGATGGAGATCTCATGGTGCACCCCTTTTTATTCTTGTGTTTCCAGTGAGACTCAACTTAGTGAGCTCCATTGCAGCTATCACTGGCGGTAGCCGGGCAACATCTGCTTCTTCCGGTCACAAGTTGATGTAAACACCCACTCATGTGGGTCTCTCTGTCCTCTGGGTTCTCTTTCCCCCATGTCGTTTTGGTCCTCGATGGTCATCCATTCCTGCTGAGTTGGGACCGTTTGCTGTATCCTCAGATGGCAGCTTGGCAGCTTTTAAGACCCCAGATGCCACTTTCCAGTGTGGGGTGCAGAGAGTCCTCTTAGCAAAATGCCAGTTGTACCAATTGGCCTCGATTTCAGCTGAGAATATGATCCCAGGCCCCCCACCCCCACTACTCTGTCCTTGCAATATTGAGTTAAGATGGAAGAAGTACTCAAGTTATGTTGAAGTCCACTTATTATTGTTTTTCGTTCTAATGTGTGCTGTCACCGATTTCACCCAACCAAATTTCTATCAATTATCTAATCTAAACCCTCTCCCCTCACCCTCCTTGCCTCCTTGCCCCTTGCAGCTGTCAAAGAGTCTTTTCTTTTATGCATAAGTCTGTTTTTGAGTACTTATTATAGGGGTCTCATACAATATTTGTCCTTTTGTCACTGACTACTTTCGCTCAACATAATGCCCTCCAGTGGAAACTGGGTTATGAGATGTTTCCTGAAATCACCGTTGTTCCTTATCATTGCATAGTGTTCTATTGAGTATATATACCCTAGTTTACCTATCCATTCCTCTGTTATTGGGCATCTAGGTTGAGTCCATCTTTTTGCTATTGTGGACTGTGCTGCAATAAACATTCGTGTGCATGTATCAGTTGGTGTGAATGACCTTGATTCTGTAGGATATATTCCAAGCAGTAGAATTACTGAGTCAAATGGTATATCTATACCCATTGTTTTAAGGGTGCGCCAGATTGCTTTCCAAAGAGGTTGGACCATTTTGCAATCCCACCAACAAGGGAAATTTTAAATAAGGAAAAGCAAAGAGAATAGACAGATAATCACCCAGTTTTTCTGTCCAGACTCTCAAGTGTTGCAACATTTGGGTACGTGTATGGCCCTCTGCTTGTTTCATGGGAGAAGGAAAACAATTGCATCATACAGTACATTTTTAAGGCATTTTTATAAATATATATACCAAAATGTCTCAGATTGAAAAATTAAATATAAAAACATTGGAATAAATAGAAAACTGAAAGCCAAACCCATTGCCGTTGAGTCAATTCTGACTTACAGTGACCCTCTAGGACACAGTAGAACTGCCCCATAGAATTTCCCAGGAGTGCCTGATGGTTTTGAACTGCTGACCTTGTGTCTATCTGCCACAGCACTTAACCACTATGCCAGCAATGTTTCCAGGATAAATATAGATGAGTCTTTATTTCAGGTCGTGTTCACCTGGAGTCTAAGTATAAAGCCGTGGAATTGTCACTGCTGTGTGCCGTCAGAATTTGGTATGCGTCAATAGACAGACAGCGAAGACAGAGAGATGAAAGTCAAATGATAGATAGACAGACACACGGGAGGAACAGTTTATAGCTTTCATCAGATTCTTCAGATTTTCAAGCAATATGTGACCCAAAGAATCAACGATTTATATTAACTTGGCCTGGAGAAAAATATCTAGTGTTGGAAATAGGTAACGTTCACAGACCAAACCAAAAAACCATTGCCACTGAGTAACCCTGTAAGACTGAGTAGAACTGCCCCGTAGGATATTCAAGGAGCAGCCAGTGGATTCAAACTGCTGACCTTTTGGTAAGCAGCCAAGGTTTTAAGCCCTGCACCACCAGGGCTCTGCCTTGGCATAGCTGGTAGGAATGGTCATTAATAAAACTTTTCTGTAGAGCAGTATATGTACTCTTGTGCATATATGCACATACACACGTGTGTGTGTAATTGAAAATTGCCATATGAATACATTATGAAGTTAAAATAATGCATAACAATGGGAAATAAAAGGGCAGAGATAGACAAAGCATCTGTAGAGAATATAAAGTAATTTGGATTAAGATTAAGGCATTATTTCAAATCAGCAGGGAAAGAATAGATCAGAGGAATGAGGATTAAAAACTTTCAGATTCTTTACCACCAGATCAAACTGGTATGGAAAATGTTATGGAACAGTGGCTAGATTAGCATCCTTGTTTAGTTCCCGCCTTAATGAGTGTGCTCCAAATGTTTTACTATGAAGAATTTAAAATATATATATTTTATTGTGGTTTCACTGAAAGTGTACAGTTCAAGTCAATTTGTCATACAGAAACTTAAACACACATTGCTATGTAACTAGCTGCCCTCCCTGCCCAGCGACAACCTACTCTTCCTCCCTACCCTGCATTTCCTGTGTCCGTTCAGCCAGCTCCTGTCCCCCTGCGCCCTCTCATCTAGCCTCTGGACAGGCACTGCCTAATTAGCTTCACATATCTACTTAAGCCAAGAAGCACAGTCTTTGCCAGTATCATTTTGTGTCTTACAATCCAGTCCAATCTTTGTCTGAAGAGCTGTCTTCAAGAATGTCTTCAATTCTGAGATAACAGAGAGTCTGGGGGCCATGTCTTCTGGGGACCCTCCAGTCTGTTGGATCATCAGTTCTGGCCTTTTTAATAGCGTTTGAGCTCTGTACAGCCATTTTTCTCTGGCTACATCAGGAATTCTATGTTGTGTCCCCTGTCAGGGCAGTTATTTGTGGTGGCTGGGTAATATGGAGAAGTTTATTGATACTGATTTTGCATAGGGGTTCTTTATCTTAATGGAATACTCTATTTGTAGTTAACTAAGAACTTTCCTAGCAACTGTAGAGATAATTATAAGTTTATCTTGAATTTTAGGTGTAATTATTTATATTAATAAAATATTACCTGCATTACTGAAACAAACTCCATATGGTCATAAAATATTATTTTTTATAACATTTGGGATTTGATTTACTAGTATTCTGCCCGTACGTTTTCATCTATACTTACAAGTCGGATTAGTCTTTAGTTTCTTAAATTTCTTTCCTATAATTGTTTTTGCTATTTGTTAGTTTGGGATATTAGGGTCATTTTAATTTCATAAACTGAACTGGGATACTTTCCACCCTCTTGTGTGTTCTGGAAACTTTTAAATAGAATTCCTGCAGGCTAAAAGAAATTAAGTGTGTAACTCTCTGGAACAGGCATATTTTATGGAATGGAATGGAAACAAGTCTTTCTATTTCTTCTCTGGCCTTTTCAAGTTTTCTACTTCTTCTTGAGTCAATTCAGTAAATATATTTCCCTAGAAGATTTTAATGAGATTTTGAAATTCATTAGTGTTGAGTTATACTACACATACAATTTTCTTATAATTAAGAAAATCTTTTCCATATATGTTCCATCTTACATCTCATTCCTAACGCTATATATATTTTTGTTTTCTCTCCACTCTTCGTGATTAATCTTGGCGTGGTTTTGTTATTGTTTTCAAAAATGCTCTTACATTTATTCATTCACTTTGCCTTTTTTAATTCATGACTTTCTGCCTCAAATGTGAGCCTATATTTCTTTTTTCCTTAGGTTCACTTAATTGCCCCTATCTTTCTATGTCAGTTAAGTTGTTTAACAACAAAAGTTTTTCAAATACAAGTTTTCTTTTCGTATATCTTCAGTGAATCTGAAAATTCTGATTTTGTTCTCATTTATTTTCCATCATAGTTTTAATTTTCTCTTGGATCTAGTATTGATTTAGGAAAAAAAATATTTCTTAATGATGGCATGTTTAAGTTGTCCTTGTATTATTAAGTTCTCATTTAACTATACTGTAATCAGTGACCATAGCCTGAAAATAATTTTTCTTAAAGATGATTAAGATTTTATTTGAAGGTCAGCATGTGATAATTTTTTTAAATCTTCTACAGATATTGGAAGGAATGTGTGTATACTTTACAGAATAGAAAATTCTGGATTTTGCATATTAAACCAATTGTATTAGGTAAATTATGAAAATTAATCATGTGGTTGTTAGTTGCTATCGAGTTGATTCCATTACATAATTTTTATCCTTTTGTGGGGCTCCAGGCATACAGAGAGAAGTTCATGTCTCACAAAGTGTACCCATTCCATATTGCTACATAACAAGTCACCCTAAAATTTAGCCATTTAAAACAGCGGTATTACCTCTCATGATTCTGTGGACTGGCTGGGTGGTTCATCGGTTGGCCTTACCTGGTTTCATTCATGACACTGCGTTCAGCTGGTGGGTTGGATAGGGGCTGAGTTTAGCATGATAGTTTGTCTCCTCTCCACATTGTTTCTCATCCTCTAGGACACTAGACTGGGCTTCTTCCAGCAAATGCATTCCAAGAAGGTCAGTGAATAAAAAAGCAGTAGAACTTGACATTGAGCCTAATTCTCACTACTCTGGCCCCAGTGATTTTTTTCTTTAGCAGAGGATAAAGAAAATATTGAAAGGAAAACATTTTGATGACATTCAGAACATCAAGGATATAACAACAGCTCTGATGGCCATTCCAGAAAACAGTTTCAAAATTGCTTTGAAGGGTGAACTAGGCACTGGCATAGATGCATAGCTTCCCAAGGGGAGGACTGTGAAGGTGGCCATAGTGATACTCATTAGGATAAGTTCGCAGATTTAATTGGCAGTCCTCACATGATGAAACTCAGAGTTAATAGGACAGGGAACAGAGCCTCATGCCCATACCGAAGCCAATCATAAACAGTGGGTAAGGGATAATGGGAAGCATGCTTGTGGTCAAGAGCTCAGGCTGATAACTAAAGGGTCAGCAGTTCGAATCCACTAGTCACTCCTTGTAAACCTAATAGTGCAGTTCTGTATTCTATAGCATTGCTATGAACTGAAATCTACTCAACAGCAATGGATTAATGGATTGTAACTTGTCCTTGCCATTCTCTTTAATTTTTTAACAGTTTTAAATAAAATACCCTACTTTATATCAAATTGTTTTGTCTGCAGATTTTTGTTTCCTCCTAATTTTATTACCACTCTAGATTTGGTTTTACTTTTTTAATTATACTTGAGATGAAAGTTAGCAGAGCAAACTAGCTTCTCATTAAACAATTAATACATAGATTGTTCTGTGACATTGGTTGCCAATCCCAGCACTTGTCAACACTCTCCCCTTCTCTGCCTTGGGTTCCCCATGACTGGCTTTGCTCTCCCCTCCTGCCTTCTCAACCTTGCCGCAAGGCTGGTCTGCTCATTTAGCCTCGTTCTGTTTTATGAGCTTATTCAGTCTTTGGTTGAAGGCTTAACCTCAGGAGCGACTTTATTACTGAAATGTAAGTGTGGCCAGGGGCCCTTCTCTTGGGGTTTCTCCATTCTCCGTCAGATCAGTAAGTCCATTTGTGTGTGTGTGTGTGAATTAAAATTCTGTTCTACATTCTTCTCAAGCTCTGTGAAATTTTCATCCATTCTTTCAACTTCACATATCAGACTAACTAATCATGGCTCAGACAATCAAAAAACAAAAACCCAGTGCAACTGAATCAGACATTAAGGAGATTTAATTATACTACCTAGAAAGGAGGGTAAAGAGAGGCAGATCCAGGGCTGATTCATCAGTTATTCAATGTCGGGGTGCTGCGTGAGCACCTCTTAGATTGTCTTGACCTTCTCCTCACAGTCACAAAGTGGATGTCCCAATTCGACACTGCATCCTTCAACAACCATCGTCAAATCAGGCTACTACACTGTCTCTCTTTATCAATAGGCAAATTCGTCTTCAGAAGCTTACCTGAAGACTTGCCCTGACCATTCATTGATCAGAATTGAGTCACATACCCATGCCTAAATAAATCATCAACAATGGACAAGGAATCACCTTGACTGATCCTCTGGAGCTGGGTACATTGGGATTCCATCAGCTGAAAGGAAAGAAAAATGTCCATCCCACAGGCAAGCAACAGTGAGTGCAACAATAAAATGTAACAAAAATAAGTATTTAGTAATTACATTTATTGCCTTCCTTGTTCACGAACATTTCCTTTATATGAAGTCTTTCACATTACTGAGTTCATTGTTTGTTTGAATGCTTTCTCTAGATTTTTTCTTTTTTTACAGTTAGAGTGGTACATGTGTAGTTTTTTTAGCTGCTTTGTCTCAAACATCTTGGTGTGTTGGTAAGGTACAGAATTTTGTGTCACAGTCATTTCTCCTTCAAAATTCTGTGAATTTTGCTACGTTGTCTGTGGCATTTAGTGTGGCAAGTCCCAATATCACTATTTTCCTAAAGAGGTAACTTGGTTCTTCTGCCTGAGTTCTCCAAAAGGCAGAAAGCACTTATTATTGTGAAACCCTAGAGCTTAGCCTGATGCCTGGAACAGAACAGGCTCTCAGTGGGCATATGTAGGATGAATGAGTGAAAGAAAACAATAATCAGATCCAGTCATCTGTAGAGGCTAGAGAGTGAACAAAGAGTTTCTTCTTTAAAAAGAAGAGTTTCTCTCCTCTGGGTGTTACTGTACATTAGCCGAGAGCTGGTGTAGTGCCCTGATCAGGTACCTTCTTGGCAGTGTTCTCTCTGTGTAGTTGCTGCCAGGTGCTGTCCAGTCAGCAGCTGCCTCAGAGTGACCTTGTGTGCAATGGAATGAAAGGCTGCCCAGTCATGTGTCATGTCCATGGCCATTTGCGGGTCAGCCTGTCGTGATCCACAGGGTTTTCATTAGCTGATTTGTGGAAGTAGATTGCCAGGCCTTTCTTGCTAATTTACCTCAGTTTGGAAGCTGTGCTCAAACCTGTGTGTGACATCCAAGCCTGCACAGACAGATGGGTGGAGGCTGAGCACGAGGTGTACTGGCTGGGAATCAAAGCGGGGTCTCCCACGTGGAAGGAGTGCATTCTACCACTGAACTACCACCAACTCATTCTCTCTGCACATCAGAGGTGAGCATCCTTCCTCCTCCACAGTGGGATCACTGCTGTGTGTGAACCCCAGTACAATGACACCTCCTGAACACTTCAGAGGACTGAGATTTGCCCCATCTGACTTACGTGTGATTTATTTTTGCCTGCAATCTGTGTTGCAGTCAAGCCCAGGAACATTAGTGGGTTCTAGTGGAGGTCTTGGCTTTGTTTTTGTCTCATATCTTCTCTCTCATATATACATATATACACATAGTTCAGATCCGCTAGGTGCTTCTTGGAAACTCCATGGGGCAGTTCCATTCTGGCTGTAGGGTCGCTACAAGTCAGAATCAACTCAAGGGCAATGGGTTTGTTTATATGTATGTATACTTACACATATATATTCCTTTTCCTTTGAATTTGAAGAGAATTTCTTGAGTTTGTCAGGTCCACTGACTTATCACTAAACAACACATTATTAAGCCCCCTTTCCAGCACTCTATAACTCTTTGATTTCTCCTTCCTCAATTCTTTGTATTTACTTTTCCTGTTTCTCTCTTGCAACTGTTGATCAGTCTTACCCTGTGTCCCTCAGCACTGTCAGTTTTGATTTCCAAAAGAATTCTGGGCATTTGATTTAGAGTTTTTATACTGACGACTCCTCTGGAAGGCTAGGGTCCATCTTTCCAGTCTTCAGAAGCACGTGGCCATATAGCTGAGGCTGCTGGGAGACAGGAACAAAATTGACTATAAATGGTAGTAGCAGTAATATCCACATCTGTCTAACTTCAGGATGGATAACAACCCAGAACAGCCCAAAGCTGATCCCTATGAGGTCGAAGTCTGACATACCTCCACTCTCCAGCCATTTTACCGATTCTGACACCAGCTGTGTCCCCCATGTCACAACCTACTTTTCTTCTGGCAATAATCTATTGCAGTGGTTACACAGAATTCACAGACCATACTTACAGTTAAGTGGTTTATTAAAGAAGCAACAGATTACAGTTTGGGTCCACTGCAACAGGCTACACCCCAGGATCAGAATCAAGATAGGCAAAGTCTCCCTTCTTCAGCATAGGACAGCTATCTCAGTTCTCTCAGGAGTAAACGCTTCTCTCAGCCCCCTGAGGGTAGGCCTCTCAGCCGCCTTAGGTCAGCCTCCCCCCAGCCCTTTCAGGAAGGTTCCTTTTGATCCTGCCATCTGTCACCACTGACTCTATCACAGGACCCTTCCAGGCCTGTCATTGCTGGATCTGCCAGTGCCCCCTTTCCGGGCCTCTCACTATCTTCAGTGTTACAGTCCTTGACCCCTGTAACATCTCTTTTGGGAGGTTCTTTGCTCCCTCTCTTTCTCTCTCACTGCTTGTCTTTTCTTTCTTCCTTTAGCTTCTTTCTGCTGCTTCTCTTCCTGCTTCTTTCCATCTGGAAAGCCTCTGTCGGGCTGGCTGCTTATATACACAAACTCCTCATCAATTTCAAGGCTTGAACATCCCACCAGGACTACAAACTGACCAATCCCCTCTCAGTGAGCAACAGTCACTTTATTTGCATAGTCTATCGACCAGTCCCTGCAAGGTACATACCAGTCACTGGGCAAGCTACAGCCCGGGACCACACTAAAAGTATCAAACCAAGTTGTTTACAACATACCCAGGAAATATCAATCAATACAGATAGAAGCTAACAAATCTTCTGGGGTAGAAAATTAGGGTAAGCATAAGTCCTCAGTACTTAAGGGAAAAATCTCTCAAACTGTTTTTCAAAAAAAAACAAGGCAAAAGACTACATAATAGAATTCATTTCATCATAACAGCAAAGAAAGGATTGAATGTATAGCTTTTCTGCCTTTTAGCAGAACTCAGCTGTGCTGAATTCTGTGACTATTTCTGTGTCCTGGTCATCCAAGCAGTTCACAGAGTGTGAGAGAAGAAAATATCTCTAGCTACAGTGGCCATCTAGTAACTCTTAGAGACTCCAACCAATCTAATGCCTTGACATCACAGAGCTGCTTGAACTAAGAGTGGACCACCAACCTCCAGACTTCCCCAAAGGACTTGAGAGCCATCTGTGATAGCCTTTGAGAAAAAGAATTTGAGTTTAATAAAAACTTTGGGGTGCATTCCCAAGGTAAACTTCAGAGCTAGGGCTGAGAGATGTTAAACAGAAAGACCAGCCTTGGGAACGGAGTAGAACTGCCCCGTAGTTTCTAAGAAGTGCCTGGTGGATTTGAACGTTTTGCTTAGCAGACGTAGCACTTAACCGCCATGCAACCAGGGTTTCCACCCTATAAAATAGAGGAAAACAATTGAGGCTGAGACTTTGGTAAGAGAGTAACACAGCCAACAGAGACCAATTTTGAAAGCAAAGCTAGCTAGTTTCAAATTTGAAATGGAAGCTTCTATGCTATGCTGCCTTAATTTCCATATTTTAAATAAGAATAATACTTAACTCATTGGACTGATGTGAGGAATAAATGCAAGAATTTGAAAGCATAGCACAAAACTCTCAGCAGTTCTACTGTGTTCACTGGTAGTTAAAATCACCCAGATGGCACAGGACAAAGATAATTCAACTTATCCCTTGTCCCCATGTCCCCTGCCCATAATGCTGGTGATGAAAACTGCAAAAATGAGCTCAGTATAAGGTTTCCTACTTTTCGCTTTGGCTAGAGAGATAAAGAATACACAAACAGCTGATACTTGGACAGCACCTGACTTTGGATTAGATTTCTTTTCCTAAATCCCTTATGCCATTAAAATTTCCACACCAACACATAGTTTTCCAGAGTCCTTGATAAAACTCCTCTCTTTCTCTCTCTCTCGGATGGTTTCTGACTTTTACCCTCCTGCACCTTGCAGTCTTTCCTGCTTTCCCATTGAGCCCTCTGTTTCTGCTACCCAGGAAAGCCTACAGCCACCTGCAGCTGGCTCTGGCTCCAGCTTCCCGAGGCCTGTCTGCAGGAACTGCAATTCCTTCGATGCTATGGTCCATGACCGGGCTTCTGCCCTAAGAATGTCTGGGCTGTTTACTCGGAAGCATCTTGGGTAATTGCCCCGTCTAAACAGCAGCTCAGCTGGCCTGACTCCGCTGCTCGTGGCCCCACAATCACTTCCACAAATGATACAGGATGGAGGAGGAGGCTGATTATAGTGAAGACAGAGACTATTTAAACACACACTCTGTAATAAGTGTGTAGAAGAAAGGAAAGAGAAAACTGACAGGGGATTTTACTAACCTCTGAGTAGGACATAACATAGTCCTCTTGTTTGTACAGCTAGTAGGAGCAGCTAATAGACCATCAGCTGGTGCGTTTTTTTTTTTTTACAGAAGGGATTATACTGAGTTTAAGGCTCACTGAAACAAGGTGTGTGTGATGGTAATCCAGGCGTCATCCTTGAGGGAATGCTACGTAGTCAGGTCCCACGTGCACACAAAAACAGGACTCCAGTGGCAAAGTGAGACAGCAAGTACAGTGACTGTATGTGAAGGAATACATCTGAGTCTCCACACAGCTTCCAGAGGCTACAGCTGGGATTGTACTTAGTGTAAAAACATTGAAGAACAGCCACACTACTAAACTATGGGAACACCAACACCACACTACCCTGGAGGGAAAATGATCTCTTTGCTCTAAATCACATTATGTACTTTTTTTTCCCCCTCATTTTCCTTAGACTATAGGCCAAAAAACTTGAAATTATTCACTCCTGATTTTAGTGATGAAGAGCTCGTCTGCCAACCAAATGTTCAGCAGTTCAAATCTACCAGCTGCTCCTTGGAAACTGTATGGGGCAGTTCTACTTTGACTTCTGAGTCAGAACTGAGTTGATGGTAATGGCTTTGATTTTGTTTGTTTGTGGTTACCTGTGAAATTATCTCCCATAGAAAGATAAGTGTGTGTGTACACACACAGTAATATACAAAATCAGGGGAACTAATATGGAAGTAAAATACAGATAATGGTAGGGAATTGAGAGAAAGAAAAGGTGTGTCCACTGAGGGAATTTTTTTAAAATAGTAGCTAGATTCATTGAACACTCCCATCTAATTTTGTGCTAAACTTTCAGTTCTTGCATTTAGTCTTCTCATTGATCCAATGAGTTAAGTATTGTTCTTTTTTTTAAAATATGGAAATTAAGGCAACATAGCATAGAAGCTTCCATTTGAGATTTGGAACTAGTAGCTTTGCTTTCGAACTTGGCCTCTGTTGGCTGTGTAATTCTACATATATTACCAAACTCTCAGCCTCAATTGTTTTCCTCTATTTTATATGGTAGAAACCCTGGTGGCATAGTGGTTAAGTGCTACATCTGCTAACCAAAACGTCAGCAGTTCAAATCCACCAGGTACTTCTTGGAAACCCTATGGGGCAGTTCTACTCTGTTCCGTAGGGTCGCTATGAGTCAGAATCGACTCAATGGCAATGGGGATTTTTTTTATTTATAGGGTATCCTGGGAACTCCATGGGGCAATTCTCTGATCAACAGGGTTGCTATGAGTCAGACCCAACTCTATAGCAGTGGGTTGGGTTTAATGTGTAGAATAGGATCTATCTCACAAGGTGGTTCTGGGGCTTAAATGGAGTAAGTCAGAATGTTTTAGCATTTTAAGACATTATGTTTGCTCCTAGTTCAACAAATGAATGTTATAAAAAATCGTTTCAGATCACTTTCCAAAAATTGTGTGGAAGTTTGGAGAAAAAAAAATTCCTGATCATCTGTTTTACCCAAATGAACTACAAAGTTATAAAACTACAGATGGACCAGCCCTTGAAATTCTGAGTGAGAATTAATGATTTCCAGACATTAGAGCATGCTTTGATTTGGATATTCTTTCGATTACAAGATGGCAAATTATCTTTTTTTATTATAACTTATGAAAATGTACATTCCCATATAAATTTACATGCCCACCTATATGCAGCTTCCACTGCTCTCCCTGCTCGGTGACAGCACACTATTCCTCTCTGCTCCATCCATGTCTCATCCTCCCAACAGTCTTCTTTCCCCTCCTCTCCACCCACTCTCCTTCCTCCAGCCAGAGGTCAGCAGGATGATATCCTATAGATGTAGAGAACCATAAAGTGCATGCAATATATGGTCACTCTGCATCGCCAAGTCCAATCTGAAGGGTGGACCTCCGTTATGATTTATGGGCAAGGGCAGCATCAGGGCCAGGGGCCATGCTCCCAGGGGAACCCCGAAGCTGCTGGACCATCAGTTGTGGTAATTATCTCTTGATTAAAGAGATTTTGCAAAGGGACAAACTCATTGACTTGATGCTGCGGCTACTTCCCTCCACCCCCAGCTTTGTCTGGGGGAAGGAGCAGAGCACAGGAAACCGCTCACCCTGACTCTTGACAGCTGGACACCCAAATCTCAGCCACAGTGAGCTTGATATGTACGCATGCATGTTCCAGGAGGACACAAGCTGACAAATCCATTGCCAGTCTTTGTCATGAGCCTGGAGAACAGAAGCGCTGGGAGAGCCGCTGATTCCATCACTCCTGCAGCCAAGGCCACTGTTCCAGTGAGATGACCGGGGAGTCACCAGAACAGGCAGAGACCAAGTGGAATGAAGTGGACACAGACACCCAGGCAGTCAGGGACACCCCACTAAAGAGCGTATCTGTACCCATGGAGGGGGATTGGTTATGCCCAAGGATCGCCAGAGGAAAAGATGACCCGGAACTTACCATAGTACCCTCACTAAAGATCATTAAAGGTTGAAAGGATAGTAAAATAGCCTCTGACACATTTACAATGTCTGACAATTAAGTTCACGAGCTTAACCGTTCTAAGTGGCCATTGTGCACAGTGGCAAATTTGTGAGGGAGTTGTTAGCCAGTAAACAAATAACTGTATTGGAACTCCCTACCTACTCACCCAACCTGGCCCCCAATGACTTTTTTCTTTACCCAAAGATAAATATTGAAAGGAAGACATTTTGATGGCATTCAGGACATCAAGGGTAATATGACAGCGCTCATGGCCGTTCCAGAAAAAGAGTCCCAAAACTGTTTTGACGGGTGGACTAGGCTCTGGCTTGGTGCATAGCTTCTCACATGGAGTACTTTAAAAGTGACCATGGTGGTATTCAGCAATGAGATATGCAGTACTTTCTCTAGGATGAGTTTGTGAACTTAATTGGCAGGACCACACTGGAAGGTCTCATCCATTGATGTGGACTTACTTTATTTTCAAAATTCCTTTTTATACTGGTGATTCCTGACCAAACATTGAGACCCATGGCCTGGTGCCTTCTTTTTGAAACTAGGCCCCTGTGCTCAGAGGAAACAAACTTAGCAAAAATCTGTGGAATTTGAGCCTGTGCTCCAGGCAAGAGAATTCCCTCTGCTTGTCGTCCACCCCACCACCACCCGCTAAACCAGGAGAGAGTCTGTTCTGAGCAGCCAGGCTGGAATGGAGAAGAGAAGGTTAGGTTAGGCTGAGCTTTGGCACCTGGAGGATATGACAGGTCACTGTCTCTCTGGATGGTCCGAGGAAATTACACACCTTCTATTCCTCTCCTGGAATGCTTTCCCTCTGTCTCCTCCACCTCCCCAAATTCCAGCACCAAGGGTCAGCTCAAGATCCAGAAATCCTGAAAGGGCCACTAAGGTGGCTTTGGCCCATATGTCCTTCTCTTGGCCACAGTTGGTCACACACTGCACACTGTTGGCCTTAGCACTGGGGCAGGGATGGGGGTCGCTATGCATAGCCACATTACCCACAGACCCATTTTCTTTCCTTGTGATTGAGTCAAAGTTTACAATACAATTCAAATTTGCATGCCTGCCTATCTGCAGCTCCCTCTGCTCTCCTTGCCCAGTAACTGCACACCCCTCCTTTCCATTCTACACGTGTCATATCCTCTTAACAATCTCCTGTCCCCTCCTCTCTACCATCTCCACTCCCTTCTAGTAGGAGGCCAGTAGGTTGACATCCTGTAGATGCCTAGAACCATCGAGTGCACACAGGTAAGTCACTCACACATGTCCACCAGCCCCTGGACCCATTTTCGTTGTCAGTCTCCGGCTACATGTATGGAGAAGCACTGATCTTAACAATGTATCTACCTGGGAACAGGGGTGATTGCACCCTTAGTCAAGCGGGTGATTGCACCCTTACATGACATAAAACCAAAAACCAGACCTACAGTGGTAGAATCGTGTCCAACTCATACTGACCCTACCTAGAGGTCAGAGCAGAACTTTCCCATAGAGTTTCCAAGGAGCACCTGGTGGATTTGAACTGCCGGGCCTTTTGGTTAGCAGACATAGCACTTAACCCACTACACTACCAGGGTTTCCCCTGGGTGACATGCATCCCTAGAATTAACTGTTCCTCACAGGAATGGGGCACAGGTGGGAAACCTGGCTTAACAAATTCTTTGCCTGATGCTGGGGAATACTTTCGTTAGGCCAGTTCTTGGTGGGCTGCTGGCAGCTTGCAGGCCCGATTCCTAGCTGTGATCCCAGCTCCCCGCCGTCTTAGAGGAACCTCTGGAGGGGCCCTCAGTGCAGGTGACTGTCGCCAGAGTGGCTCCATTCCGCCGCCTAGAGACTAGATGCGATCACTGCGCCCCAGGACGCCTGGGCTCCACTGTGGACGCCCACTCGGCGCGCAGGGACCCGTCGGCCGCCAAACGCTGGCAGTCTTGGGGTGGTGTCTGAGGTCGGGCGCTTCCTGCCTTTTCCTCCTCTTGGGTGCTAGTCTCCCGCCGGTGCGGCTCTGGGAATGCTCCTCCGCCCCGCCCCGCCCCGCCGGCTCCCAGTGCGCAGGGTTCCGCCCCCAGCGCCAAATCCCCACCCCTGTGCCCCGAGGGGGGCACCCCCATTGAGGCGGGAGGGTGGTCAGCCGTGGCGCAGTCGCCAAGTGGCTGAGAGGTGACGGTAACCGCCTTCCTATTTCCGCCCTGCAGGCAGCGCAGCGGAGAGTGCCCGCGGACAGGCGCTCAGTCTGCCCTCCCTCCGCCAGCCCGCGCGCACCAGGGGGCCGGCCTTGCCTTCCCTGCGCCTTTTTCCCCGCCGCGCGTGGCGCCGCTCCCACACTCGGGCACCTCAGACAGGGCAGTGGGCCGGAGCGCCTGCTGCCTGCCCGCCCGTAAAATGGTCACCTCTACCGGAGAGCTCTCCCTGTTCGCGCTGGGTGAGTACGCCTCCTGCTGCGCGCGCCCTGCGCTCTCTGCCCTCCGCGCCACCCCACTTTCCTCTCCCCCTTCCTTCTCTCTTCGCTGGGGGGCTTTCTGTGCTCACCTGGGAGAGGAGAGGGAGGTAGGGAGGCAAGAAGAGTCCTTAGTACTGAGGACACGGCGTTTGGGAAGCCCATTCCAAAGTGGGGTTCAATGAACCCCAGAGGCTTCCCTCTGGGAGGTGACCGCCTGAGCGGTGCGTGAGAACGCCGGGAAGGGGAAGGTGTGAACTGGGGTGAACTTTAATCCGCTGCGGCTGTGTGTCTGCTCGCATGCTTGCCCCCACCTACCTGCTTACCTGCCACCCCCGAGCCCGACTCCACTTGCTCAGCCTGCGCTGAGAGGGTGGCGGGTGCCGGAGCCTGTGGTTTCCCCTCTGTCCCACCCACACCCCTTGCCAACCCTTCAGCCCCAGAAACGGACAGATTTTCACAAGCTGGAGCTGCGCCTTCCAACTTGAAGCTCTTTCCAGCTTCGGGTCACTTTTGGATTCGCCCCTCCCCCCCCCCGATTAATTGTTTATTTTAATTAACTTCCCTAGGAGAGGTGGTTTGGGTGTCTGGCTGGCAGAAGTGAAACCCTAGACGAGTCTCACCAGTTTCCTTTGCTTTTATTCTTGGAAAAGAACAAGGGATGGAGGAGGGAAGGGTGAATGAAACCCCGCAGACCCAAGTGGGGACTGCGGAGGCGCTGAGATGTGGAGTGGTTGGTACACAGGTCTGTCTATGAATGGTGGGGGGTGCAGCACAGTGCCTGCCCGGTCGCCTCTGTCCGTCATGACGCTGGGTCTCTCTGGTGCCCAGGTAGCAGATTAACAGACCAGGTATCCTGGTTATTGCAGCAGCCTTCCGTGAAATGAGCTGCTCAGTTGTTTTCCCCTGAATTTAACCCCAGAGAGCAAGTTGCGAGCTACAGGGTCATCTACTAGAGGAAAGCTGTGGAACCCCTCCCCCAAATGCCCAGAGCTTCAGCCTCACCCAGTTCCGTGTACAATTTGGGGTGGGGGAGAGTCGCGGCCCGCCTGCATCCCAGTCCTTGAAACACCAATTAAGAATTTCAGCCAAAGGGAAGCATCATCTGAGGGAAACACAGAGCAGTGCTGGAACTGAACTAGCCAAGCTGCGCCCTCACCTGACATTCGCCGACAGGTGGCATGATTCTGGGTGTTTTTTTGTTTTCCCTCAGAACGACCTTTTTTTGTTAGGATAGTTGTTTTGACTTCAGACTTGTCTTAAAGCATTAAAACATTACAGGCACAATGGAGGCCTCCTGTGTTTGTATTGTGTTTGCAAATAGTAAGGGTAACTAAAACAGGATTTGAGAGCCGACTGTGGCAGGCCCGGTTCTAAGGTGCTTTATATGTGTTCACCTACTTAATTTTCACACCAACCTGGTGAAGAAGGTGTTATTACCTCTCCCATTTTATAGATGAGGCCACGTGAAGCGGACAGGCCCCACAGATTACAGAAATTGGAACGTGGACATGAACAGTTACTTAACTTGCCTTCAGTATAGTCCAATCTCCTAGACTGGGGACTTGACTTCCAGGAGAAACTGTCTGGAAGACCTGGAACTTGCTGTGCAATAGGGTTTCCCACTGAACTCATGAGATGTCAGCGTGGTCTTAGGTTATTAAATGAAAGTTAGATGCAACAAACAGTGAAAGTGAAGAATGACAGTCCCCTCTCCCCATCACAGAATATTCACCAGGGAAGACTGAATCCATGTACCATATAATTTTTCTCTCTTTGAAAACGTTCTCTCGAACTTCAGCTTTGTTTCTTTCCTTAAGAAATATGGTGTATAAACCTAGAAAGACAGATTAGTATGTAAAAGCTGCCTCACATGCTTCCAGAATACGAAGCAGTTGGCAAAAGCAGAGGAAAAAAGGCAGTAGTAATTTATGCCATCGAGGATTCCTTTTTATTTATATTTCTCTTAAGACATCAGAGTCGTTGGTTCTGTGCCTTGATTAGCACCACTGCTTTCCAGCTCACTTTCTGCAAAACAAAACAAACCCACTGCTGTCCAGTCGATTTCAATACATAGTGACCCTTTAGGACATAGCAGCAGGGCCCCATGGACTTTCCAAGGAGTGCCCGGTGGAGCTGAACTGCTGACCTTTGGGTTAGCACACACAGTACTTAAGCACCGCCAGTGTCACCAGAGCATATTTAGGGATTGCTAAATACTCAACCCAGATCTTTAGTTTGCATATTTCCCCCAGAGCTGGTTTCTTCTCTGATTTTTCTTCCCTTGGCTGAAGGCAATTTGGGTGAATCAGCCAGAAGCCAGGCTGGCATGCTGTCCAGCTTCTAGATGGTGAAGATCTGTCCCCATCTCAGAGGGACAGCCTAAGAAGAAACTGACTGCTAGGAACCAGACTTGAAGCACTGATTGACATTTTGGGGAGACAGTGTGGAATGACAATTTTGGAACCATCGTCTAGGCTCTTGTGGTCACTGTGCACGCATGTCCAGTTTCCATCCCTGGCAGGGCAGACCTCCCAGAGGCTTGGCACTTCCATCCCCATGTTTGCCTTCTCCTACAGGGAGCGAGATGTGTAATCTTGGACAAGTGACTTAGCCTCTCCGTGCCTTGTTTTCCTCGTCTGTAAAATGAGGATAATAATAGGATTGCTGAATATTTTGAGTGGGTGGAGAACGGTGCCCAGCATGGTCATTGCTGTTGTCCCTTTGAACTCCATGGAATTCTAGGTGTCCCTGCAGGTTCTGTGGGCCCTGTAACTGGAAGAATCTGTCCGTCTTACTTATCTTTCCACTCCCCACCCTTTCATGCATCAGAAAAATACCATTCAGCCTGAAAAACCTAGCTAGTGATTTCTGGTAAATGTCCTCTGGCAGATGACAGATTGAAGCAGGTGTAGGGGAGTTTCGGAAATCTTGAATTCTTTTACTTTTGGTGCAAAATCATTTGTATTTCTTCCTTGATATTCAGTGATCAGTTTACTTGCTAAGGTCAGTACTCACCTTCAGTTTTCTCCTCTGTAAAGTAGGGATAATAAAATTGTACCCACTCACAGGTTGATCTGAAGATCAAGTGAAATGGTAACTATGGAAGCCATTTATAAACTCTAAAAATAGTGGGCTACATACAAAATGAATTTGATTTTATAATGTAGAAACTGGGCAACAGCTTTGATATTACAAGGCCTCTTGGGGTTCGTCCATGATGGGCAGGAGGACAGAGAAAATGCCAGGCACACATTAGCTGTTTTTAACTGGAGCTCCCAGAAGCGAGGGCTGATGCGTCTAGACCTAAAGAGGGTGTCCTAGGACACGTAGCATTAAGTGGAGTACAGAAGAGTGGAGGTGAGACAGTCCGCTTGCCTGTGGAACTGATGGGCCAGTAGAGGCCAACGACTGAACTGGGTCTGTTCTGCATCGAGGAAATGAGGTCTCTCCCAGCAGACAGCGGAGGTTTGCCCGGGACATGTGTTTTCCATATTGGCAGCCATATTAGGGAACATTCACTTAGAATATGGGCTGTAAAGGGTGTGTATGGAAGGCTTAAAGCCTGATTTTCCCATGTTTGCTTTTCCAAAATTTATTTTCCTCAGAATAAAGTCATCTTTCTGTAATTACTCCATGTCCCCTGCAAAAGGGACCTTTCTTATATAAGTGAATGATGCTTCATGTTACTATGGTAACACACAAACCAGAGATGACTTTTCCATTAGACCTATCTCTAAGGACCTTTGGAAAGTGTTGTTTTGAACAAGGTCCTATTCTTTGGGTTGCCCACCGAAAGGCATGGGCAAGGGGAAGTGGAGCTTGGGTCAATCAGGAGGAGAGTTCGTGGCCTCCTTGTACTGAAGCAGGCCTCATGGCCTTGATTGCTGCTCAGAGGCTCTGTAGTGTCTTCTACCGCCGTGTCCTCAGACTTGAACATAGGTCAGAGTCGTCTGGAGGGCTTGTTACGTGGGTGCTGGGCGCCAGCCCCAGAACTCTGATTCAGCAGGCTGGAGAGCTTGCATGTCTAGCGAGTTCCCAGGTGTGGTGGAGGCTGCTTTTAGGGTGTCTCACTTTTGAAAACCACTGCCCCACAGTAAGCTGCTGTTAGGGAAATGTCTGGCTTAACATATTACATTTTATTTCAAGTATGTTCTGATATTTATAAATACCACTGTGGATTTATGAGCCATTATTAAAGGTGCCTTGACTCAATGACACTTGGCTTGGCTTATGGTTTGTCTTGCTGACCAGGGCAGACTTAAAACTCTTGCTGACATTTCTTTTTGTGTGTGTGTGTGTGTGTGTGTGTGTGTGTGAAAATGTACATTCCCATATAAATTTGCCTGCCCACCTGTATGCAGCTCCCCCTGCTCTCCCTGCCTGGTGGCATCACACTCTTCCTCTCGGCTCAATACATGTCTTATCCTCCCAGCAATCTCCTGTCCCCTCCTCTCCACCCAGTCCCCCACCAGCAGTAAGAGGTCAGCAGGACGACATCCTGTGGATGCATAGAACCATAAAGTGCATTCGTGATATGGTCACTCTTGCTGACATTTCCTAACTGTTAAAGGATTCTTGTGTTTTTTCCATGGAAAACACAATGACCCTGTGTTACTAAGTTTAGGTGTTCTGCGTTAATCATGTCAGGGTGGCCAGCTGACTTTCTTTTTGGTCACCAGAAATGGACCATTGTTTTGTGGCCATTTCAAATACATCTAATTACTTAATTTTGAAGTGTACACTTAATTCTGTGCTGATGGCTAATATGTTTAGATTGCATTTAGGTAGAAGATTGGGACATTTTTACGGTGGTTTTTGGTTTTGTTTTGCCAAGTTACTTTTCCTGTGAAACACCAAGTAAAGAAATACAGAACCAGGAAACCTAGAAATCTAGACTCCAGAACCATCCCTTGGGAGCTCCTCACTCCAAGTAAGGGGAACATTCCCTTCAGATGACCTCTAAAAATTTAGGTAAATTCTTTTAAAGCATTATGTATTTACTGTATGAAATATGATTTAAGAGATAACTAGCTGCTAACAAGTTTGGAGCTCTAGTGGTGCAGTGATTAAGCACTCGGCTGCTCACCAAAAGGTCGGCAGTTCAAATCTAATAGCTGCTCCTTGGAAACCTTATGGGGCAGTTCTGCTCTCTCCTGTAAGTTTGCTATAAGTCAGAATTGACTCAACAGCAATGTTCTCATTTTTGTTTTTTTAACCTGGGTTTAGAAAAAGTTGGAAGCTTATCCAAGTGGAATTTTACCTATTTGCTAGTGCTTTATCTAGTCTTTATCAGAGGACACATCTACACTGTTTTTCTTCATACAGTGTCCAGTCAAGTAAATTCTGAGCTAAGTACTTTTGCCTTTAATTTGTTAGTGGAGGTGGTGCCCTCCCTTACCTTGAAGAATCTGGCTTTCCATGCCATAGTGTTTACTCTTCAAGTATCTGTAGGCTATTAGGGCCTCCACCAGTCCCTGGTAGTGGCTTTATCAGTCACTCAACTACTCGTGAGGAGTTGGTGCTTCACACCTACCCAGAGATGCCTCCAAAGAAATGCCTGGCAGTCAGCTTCTGAGAGCCCACAGCCCTTGGAAACCCAGTGGAGCACAATTCTCTGACACACATGGGGTTGCCATGCATTTGAATCAACTCGACGGCAGCTGCTGGTGGCAGTGGTGGTGGTCCATAACCTAAAATATATATATTGCCATCAACTTGATTCTAACTCATAGTGACCCTATAGGACAGAGTAGAACTGCCCCATAAAGTTTCCAAAGACCACTTGGTAGACTCAGACTACTGGCCTTTTGGTTAGCAGCCATAACTCTTAAACCTCTCCACCATCAGAGTTTTCAGTGGTGGTAAGAGCGTCCTTAAAAAGAACTTCTATATGTGACTCCTTTCATCCAGCCTGCAATTGCCTGGTCTTTTGGGGCTTTAATCTTTCAATGTGTCAACTTTTCTGACTGAGAACCCCAATAGCGAAGTCCTGGCCCCTCCAGGCTCTGCCTTAGACTATTGCCTCCTGGCACTTTTCCTCTCTTCCCTGCTAGTTGGATGGCTCCTTGAGGCCAGGGACCCTAAGTCTTTGTCTCTGCCTTTGGAACCCCTGAGCACAAGACAGTCCTCGGAGGGGACCAATAAGCGTTCGGTGATTCTGTGGAGTGGGTGCCCAGGGCAGGATGCTCCAGTGTGGCCTTAGGTGGCAAAGCCTTGCCTGCTTTGTTAATGCAAATCCTAATAAATCTTAAAGATAACTGAAGGAGGTCACTGGCATCACCGATGCAGCTTAGTCCTTAGAAAGATGTTTCGTTGTTTTTAAAACGTATTATGATTTAATGTTTTTCTACAATTACAAAAATATTTTTATTGTGAAATATATGGAAAATGCTGGGAAGCCTAAGAGAAGAATGTTTTAGTGATCTGTAATCCCATCACCCAAAGAAAACCACAGTTAACATTTGAGTGTAGAACCTGACAGGTGAATGTGTAGCAGATAGGACTTAAAAGAATATGTGAATTTCCTTGGGCTCAGACTGTTTGAGTTACTTGTTTTCGTAGCTTAATCTTTCCTAACAAACGTCTTTACTATTACTAGCTGTGCATCCACAGTATCACTGGTAGTGGCTGGGTAACACCCCGAGTGTGATTCGTTGGTTGTTCGGTGCCGTCAAGTTCATTATCATTCATGGCAACCCTGTTTCACAGAGTAGAGCTGCCCTGTAGGATTTTCTTGGCTGTAATTTTTATGGAAGAAGATTGCCAGAAGATTGCTGAGCAACTGAGTAGATTAGAACTGCTAACCTTTCAGTTAACAGCTGAGGGCTTAACCATTGTACCACCAGGGCTCTCTCCCTTGGACTGTCTCTACTATAACTGAACCAATTTTGAGAAACTGCGGCCATATTGGTGTTTCTAATGCCTCACTGTTATGAAGAATCTGCCCACTGTTGTTGGAAATTGATGCAACTGTTTTTGCATGTCGGAGTGGCTTTAGCTATCCATTTTAAGTGACACAACTTTGAGTCAGTAATTCCCCCTTTTGATATATAGCATGCATCAACATTTGCCTAAATGTGCAAAGAAAAATATACAGGATAAGTTGTATCTTTCGTAACAGCAACAATTTGCTAGTACCACACTCTGATAATTATTGAAGAAGATCCTTGAAGTATTTATATGTCCATACAATGTTTACTGTATAGACACTTAAAAGGAAACTTTTCCATGATACGTTACATTTCCCCAGTCAGGTTACAAAGTGTATAGTACAATGCCTTTGATTTGAATCAGTTAATTTTTTATAGCAAGCATATATAAATATATATATTGCTTCAAGTCAATTAAGATAATTCTGCAGTAGACATTCTTGTATATCATTTTTTAGCTCATGTGTGATTATTTATTTAGAACAGACTGCTAGCAATTGGCCTTTCTCTCACCAGCAGCAGATGGAGGCCCATTTGCATGAATCTTCCGTAACACCAGAAGTTACCAGTAATTAGTTTTGACATTTGCCAAATTGACCACGGGGAAAAAGATCTCTGTCCAATTTTCATATTTACTGTTTTTAGGGTGAATATGTTTGTTGGCCATTTGTCATCTTGTTATTTGCATCTTAACCTTTTCATTTTTTTTTCTTGCTGAGTGATCATCCTTCTCTTAGAACTTTGTAACCACATTTTATATAAAAGCAAATTAATTACATATTCCAAGTCCCTTCTCCCCTGTTGATTTGTCCTTCACTGTTTTGTTTAGGATATTTTGATGTAAGGTTTTTATTCTTATGTAGCAGTAACTAATTCTTCCCCCTTAAGCTTTCTACCATTGCTTGCATATTTAGGGAAACTTTCCTACCCTGCAGTAGGAGTGCCTGGGTGATGCAGACAGTTAAGGCACTCAACTGCAACCAAAAGTTAGGAGGTTCAAGCCCACCCAGAGGCACCTCAGAAGAAGAGCCTGGTAATCTACTTTTAAAAATCAGCTATTGAAAATCTCCATGTAACACAGTCCACTCTGACACACATGGGGTCTCTTTATATAAGTTGGAGCTGGCTCAACACTAACTGGTTGATGAATCCAAGATAAGGCAAATATTTACTCTTTTTTTTTTCTTCTAATTCTTCAGTGGTCTCATATATTAAATTGAACTATTCTATTTATGGAAACCCTGGTGGCATAGTGGTTTAGTGCTGCATCTGCTAACTGAAAGGTCAGTGGTTCAAATCTGTCAGGCGCTCCTTGAAAACTCTATGGGATGGTTTTCCTCTGCCCTGTACGGTCACTACGAATCAGCATCAACTCGATGGCAGTGGGCTTTAGTATTCTATTTATAGTTTCTTTTAGTCTGTAGTGTAAGGTATAACTCATTATATTAAAAAAAAAAAAAAAACCCAGCTAGAAACACCCAGCTAGTAATCTCATTGCCATTTATAGAATAATCTGTCTTGTCATTTGAGATTCCATTTTTATCACATTTTGAATTCTTACAAGTACTTGAATCTTTTGTGGAATTTCAGTTTGGTTCCATTGTTTTAAATTTTTTCCTTTGTGAATTTATCCTATAAATATTTATGGAGCACTTTTTTTTGTGCTGGGACTGCTTCTAGATACTGGTGAAATTAAGCCCCAAATGAGACAGAGCCTCTGTTCTCCTGAAGCCGGGGTTCTAGGGCAAGAAATTTCCCCCTGCTATCTAAATGGTGGAAACCTGGGTGGCATGATGGCTAAGTGCCACAACTGCTAACCAAAAGTTCAGCAGTTTAGATCCAACAGAAACTCCTTGGAGACAATATGGGCCGGTTCTACTCTGGCCTGTAGGGTTGCCGTGAGTCAGAATCAACTCCATGACCCTGGCTTTTTTTTTATCTAAATGATTATTGTGGGTGTATCAAAACTTCCCCCCCAGCCCTGTATTTATTTATTTTTAATAAACTTTGCTCGAATAGTCCTTCATTTGGTTCTTTTGTGTTTTCTATGCAGTTGAGGTTGAGTGATGATCCTGTAATTTTGAATAATAATCATTTCACCTCCTTTGAGTATGTGCCTCTGATTAATTTTTCTTGTAGTACTGAGATCTTTTTAAGAACACATTCTTCTTTTAAGCAGTAGATATCCTTGCGTTTTTCTTGCGTTCATTGATTCTCTTGATAGCATCTGATGGTTAGGTGTGGGCTTGACTTTGGTTTTGTAGATGGATATAAATTTAATTAGAGACAGCGATAGAGACACACATATGCTATTCTTTATCATGTCAATAAAATGTACTTTTACAACTTACAGAAAAAGTTGGCATTTTTCTTTTGTTTTTAAACCAGGAGGAGATAATGTGTTATAGCTGGCTGGTTTTCTCAAATGTGTTGAGGATGTTATAGACGTAGTTCTATTAAAACCATCCTTAAATGCCTAGAACAAACCTTTTTTTGACTGTGTGGTATTATTTGCTTTATCTACTGCTAGATTTGATCGTTGCAGAGTGGTTGGGGCCTTGTTTTCTCTTTTAAGATTTTGCAATAACAGTTATGTCAGCTTTGAAAAATCAGTCTTAAACTTTCCATCTTTATACTCTGGGATAGCTGAAATATTGAAAGCAACGATTTACAGGCTTGAAAGAAGTTACTGATGACCCTCAGGGCATGGTCCCTTTTTAGTGGTCAGTTCACATTTTTTCTTTCTTGGGTCAGTTTTGGTAATTATATGTTTTCCTCAAAATTTAGCTTTCAAAAATTTTAGCATTTATAAATGATTTCTAAATGATCTCCTTTTAATCTAGGTTTTTATCTTTTGCATCTGCAACTCCAATTACTGTTCTTTAAAAATGTGAAACAAAACTAGCTCCTAGACTCCAGAAATAAACTGTGTTATTAACTTGGCTTTTCTTGATATTTTGGAGGAAAAAAACTTTTTTTACTCAATAAGCCGGATTCAAGTGGAAGTTTCATATTGAACCTCATTGTTGAAATCCATTGCTGTTGAGTTGATTCACATGCATAGTGACCCTATAGGACAGAGTAGAACTCCCCATCCTGTTTCCAAGGCTGTAAATCTTTATGGCAGCAGACTGCCACACGTTTCTGCCCCTGAGCCGCTGGTGGGTTGGAACTGCCTACCTTTCAGTTAGTAGCCAAGTGCTTAACTGCCGTGCCATCAAGGCCTCCTCTACTGTTGAGTCTTTTTAGTTTGTTTATATAACTACATGTTTTCAGATTGTTAGAGTAGTGCCATTCTGGTTTGGATGGTGTATGTCTTTGCTATTTATTATACAGCCTGCGAAACTGCTTCCTGATGCTCCTTAAGCTTAAAAACCTTCTGGTACAACCTTGCACTCATCAGGTGCTTCTGTGGCATTTGGAATAAGACAATTAATGCTTGTAGGGGAGATTTTTATTGTTTTTATTGTGTGTGTGTGTTTTTCCACTTTTTAAGATCACTACTTTGTATACTAGATTCTTAAGAGAGACCGACTTTTTTTTTTTGTGCTTTAAATGAAGGCTTACAGAACAAACTGTCTTCTCGTTAAATAGTACACATACTGTTTTGTGACACTGGTTAACAACCTGATGACATGCCAACACTGTCCTTCTCAACCTTGGGTTCCCCATTACCAGCTTTCCTGCCCCTTCCTGCCTTCCAGTCTTTGCCTCTGGGCTGGTGTGCCCCTTTAGTCTCATTCTGTGTTATGGGCCTGTCCCATCTTTGGCTAAAGGGTGAATCTTGGCGACTAACTTCCTTACTGAGCTGAGAGGGTGTCCGAGGACCATGCGCTCTGGGTTTTTCTAAAGTCTCTGTCAAGCCAGCAAGTCTAAGAGACCATATCTTCACCTTAGGTTTTTAAGTGCCTTTAGTCTGGCTTGAGTTAAGTGGTTGGCGGCTAACCAAAATGTCAGTAGTTCAAACCCACCGATGGGAGAAAGATTACAGCCTTAGAAACCCTATGGGGGCTGTTCTACCCTGTACTATAGAGTCACTATGAGTTGAAATTGACTCAGTAGCAATAGGTTTGGTTTGGGTTTAGTATGAGCTTGAATGAGGTCAGTAAACAACACTCCCGGGGTGCTTTGAAGAGTGATGTGCCTTACTGCCTTGAGACCTCTTTCATTATCTCTTGCCAGGTCTGAAACATTCTCTGTGTAATTGCTGTATTTCCAAAAGGCACGGGGGATGAACTGGCTAAGTGGAACAAGTAACGTGATGACACAGAGCCAGTCAGTGCTGCTAAATGGGAGGTTTCCAGTTACACACTCCGCTCCCCTCCCTCTGCTGAGCCTTGGCACCTATCAAGGGAAACACAAATTTACAGTGCTTCTCTTGGTTGGAAAAAAAAAAGATTACAGCCTGTAGCCTTTACCATGGCAGTAGCTCTGAGGAATTAACCTGGGAATTCTGACAGGGCATAACCTGTTCCATGACCCATCAGATTGTCACATGGTGGAGACTTGTGTGTTGCCGTGATGCTGGAAGCTATGCCACCAGTATCTTAAACGCCAGCAGAGTAACACACGGTGGACAGGTTCCAGTAGAGCTTCTAGACTGCGGCAGACTGGGATGTGAGGCCTGCTGATCTACTTCTGAAACTTAGTCAAGGACAACCGTATGATTGCCACAGCACATAACCCAGTGTCAGGAGGAGGGTTCAAGTCCTGGAGGAGAACATTATGTTCAGCGAAGGAGAGATCCATTAAGGCTAGGGGTGACACTTAGTGAGATGGACTGGCTTCAGTGATGGCCTTGAATATGCTAGTGGTCCTGAGGATGATCCAGGATTGGGTAACATTTCATTCTGTTGTGTATTGATGTAAGGTCACACCATGAGGTGGAGTCAGCTTGACTACAGCCACCCATCATCCATCCATCCATCTATCCACATACCCACCCATTTGTCTGTCAGTCTGTCTATCCATCCATCCATCCATCCGTCCATCTATCCATCTGTCTGTCCATCTGCCTATCCATCCATCTACCCACCCATCCATCTGTCTATCCATCCATCCATCCTCCCATCTACCCACCCATCCCCTGTTCACCTCATTTGTCACTGAGCTCAACTGGAAACTCCGTACTGCAGCCCTTCACACCTCGGGAAGTTTCTGGGTTATAATTCTTTGCATCAGAGAAACACGTCAGACGATTCGCATTCTATACACAGTCCCTGCCAGCAAATTTAAACAGCGACAGATTTTTTTTGCACATAGTAGACCTTGGGTGTTATAATTAAGGTTTCAGGGGATGAATCATAGGTCCCTGAACTTGAATGAAAGCAAGCCTGGGGCTTGAGCATTTTTTTAGGGATGTGAGGTAAACTGCTGGATCACACAAATGGGTAATCCTTCTGGAGCTGGACTCTCCCTGAACCTCATCAACCAACCACTGTTCTGGCCCCCAAAGAAAACTCCCCACATCCCTTGTGCTGGCTGTGGTCCAGGCCACTCTGTGCTTATAGAAAACACAGCCTCTGGTTTCTGCCTACCCAGGTGGGCTGTTCAGAATGTGCTCCTTTTCCACCAACCCTGGTTAAGTCTTGCTCATTCACCTTCCAGATTGAAACATCAATCAGAACCTGCAAACAAAAGAATCTGAAACCGAGCCCCCAAACCTGAGTTGCCCAGAGACATGCTCTTACTGGGTTTGATTACCAGTTACACTACCAGATTTCCTTCTGTGTACCAGTATGGTTATTTGTATCGTCGTGTTTTTCTTTCCCTAAAAAGTAGCATTTGGCTAGTTTCTGCTTTGAAATCTGCTTTTCACTAGCAGCATATAATGAAAATATTTCTGTGGCAAAAATGTAAATACATCCAATGATCCATCATTATCTGTCCCTATAAATGGAGATGCATGTTGTTTTCAAGTTCTAAATATTCAAACCTGAGATGAAAATACTGGCAGCTAAATCATTACTAACTTTTTAAAAATATTTTTTAGGAGCTACCCCCAGAAATAGGCTACGGAGTCAAAAGGCACATACCTGTCCTGCCACTTTAATATGTTTTGATAACCTGCCTTCCAGAAAGACTGTACGAATTTCTACTGTTGTGACCTGTGCGGTATGCTGGTGGCACAGTGGTTAATTGTTCAGTTGCTAATCAAAAGATCAGCAGTTCAAATCCACCAGACACTGCTTATAGGGCAGTTCAACCATGTCCTTAAAGGTTGCTGAGTCACAACTGACCAGACAGCAGTAGGTGTGAGAAGATGATCTTTCAGTCATTCGCTGGTATCAGTTCTGCAGGGAGGAAGATTTGTATTTTGAGCCATCCGTGGGTTGCAGAAGGTTCTGAGACAGGACTGGTTATGCCCACTGGGCCATTTGAAAGTTAGAGATTTACACTGAAGAAAGCAACATCAGCTCAGCGTGTAATGTGAGCTTGTTTTCTTGTGAGGTGCCTCTTTCCCCTACTGTGCAACAGAGAACAAAACAAAACAGTCCTTTCTGCTCAACTGGATTTTTTTGACCTGCAGATAAAAGGCAAAGAAGACATTTTCCTTTTAACAGTAATAACAGAGGCTTTGGGGTATTTCGGCTGTCACCTATGTGGGCTTGCATCTAAGAGATCAAACAGTATTTGTGACCTTGGTGAATTGGGCATAGTGTAGAATTTGCTTCTCAGTTCACTCCAGGAGGCTACTTTATTCACTTATAGTGGATTATAGAGCCAGAGTGATGAAGAGCAAAAGTTGTGACGGATACTATTTGTTTTTGTAGGCAGATTGTTCACTGCAGCGAACACTTACTGTGTGTCAGGTACTTTGCTGAGCTGTGGGGATACTGATACAGAGGAGACTATCGCCTAGCCCTTACCTCAGCCTCTGAATGCCCTGCACATCATGGCAGAAACAGACATGCAGTGTTTCACGAAACAGTATTAGGTACCCAGCAGGCAGCTTGGGCTCAGAAGAAGAGTTCTTGATACAGCATGGCTAGGACACTTTCTTAAAGATGATAACCAACATTCAGAATAGTGCCTGGCCCAAGTAGCACACTGTAAGTACCCGACATGCTCCTCTTAACTCATTTAGCCCATCTAGCGGTCCTTTGAAATGTGGTGATTATCCCCATTTTACAGATGAGGAAACTGAGGCATAAAAGTGATAAGTCACTGGCTCAGTGTCCCACAGCCAGCCAATAGCAAAACGAGGGTTTGAACTCTGGCAGTCTGGTTGCAGGGCTGGCCTGCTGGTCTGGCCACTCTGCTATCCTGCTTCCCTGTGTCATTCCTGGAAGGCTATGGATGCTGAGGTGCCTGGAGCCCTTACTGTGTGAGGATGCCGTATTGCAGTAAATGTTAGGCTCCTATGTATCCAGACTTGCAGACAGCCGTTACTCTAAACATTTACCGTATTGAGAATAATTGCCACATTGGTAATTGCCATTTAAAAAAAAAAAGAAACACTGTACTGCTGCTTCTCAGTGCTGTGGAATGTGATTTTTTAAAAAAGAAAAAGAAGTGTGAAAGAGTGCTTTTTCTGTTCTTCGGTTGAGAGTTCAGATGCTTTCGGTTGAGAGTTGATGCTTAGAAGACAGATCATAATGTGAGGCATGTTATTTGGTATATTTTGTTGTGAACAGGCAACCTCTAATAATCACTGACAGTGGGGGGTCTGTTTGCATTGCTGAAATCCCTGGGTGGTGCAGATGGTGAATGCACTCGAAAGGTGAGAGGTTCGAGTCCACTCAAAAGCACCTGTCAAGAAAGACCAGGCTGTCTACTTTCAAACAGTTAGCCCCTGAACACCCTATGGAACATAATTCTGTTCTGAGGTATATGAAGGGGACCCTGACTTGAGTCAACTCAGTGACAGCTGGTTTGGAGTTTCTGTTTCTGCCATTATTTTTTTGAAATACATTTGTTTTCAAGGGTAATCTCTCCCATTTCTGCAGGCAGCCTGTCCCCCAGTGGGTGGCATGTCTAAAAGTCACAGTGTGTGTAGGGGGGGCCTGCAGCCCCTAGGACCTTCTGCTGGGGGCCTGGGCTGCCCCTCCTGATCACCCGCTTCTGAGTCTCCCCGTCAGTTTGAGCCTAAGTAAGAGCTAGAGATAGCAGAGTCTTTTACACTTTTGCTTGAACACTTGGAGTTCTTCACAGTCAACTAAAGATAGAGCCTGCAACATGAGCACATTTGCAACATTAGTGAAGACATGTACCCAGAAAAAACACAGGCATTTTCACGGTCTGATAGCAGATGAGATCAGAAGTGGGTTTGCTGTTTCTTTCATCACAGGAATTTCATTCAGCTAGGAGCACCTTTTGTTTTTTTAATGGCCTATCCCTGCTGAATCGATACTTGGACACTTGAGTATCTGCCTCAGGTCTGGATCCCCAGGTGTTAGAGGGGTCAGAGTGTGGGCCTTCTGCGTTCAAGGTGGGATTTTTTTTTCCTCCAGGTAGAGGGAAGGCAGTTGTATGCATTGGCAAACAGTCAGCCAGCCAGTGGGGTAGGTCTCTTTTACAAAAAGTGAACTTTTGAAAACAAACACAAACAAAAGATGTGGGTTTTAAAACTCAGCATGCTACTTAAACAGGTCTGATAATCCTTTTCTAGTCTCTCCTTAATTTGTTTGTAAATCCCCAAATCGTTCATACATCTCGTTTGCTCCAAGTACACTTATCTCCTGCTGTGGCCAGAATAAAAAAGGCAACAAGTCGGTGACTGTGAAACCCATCTTTCTGGTCCATGAGGGGCTCAGCTGTGTGTGTGTTTTCCACAGTTGCACTCTTTCTTAATCTTCATTTGTGTCAGTTAATCTCTTGGTGACACTGCCTTCTGCCTGATCTAAATGTAACAACCAGTAGGATTTTTTCTGAAGAGAGGAGAGGTTAATCTTTTAGAACAGAGCAGTTCCTTTGGGTCAGAAAGTCTTCATCTTTTCAGCTTGTACCTCACAGCCCAAGGACCCAAAATCATACAGTGCTGGTGACTGATAACCAGGAAAAGTCTGGTGAAATAAGTTTTGCTGTTTCCAGCAGTAAAGAAAATAAACTTGCTGAATCATTTATAGATTGTTCGTCAGAGAACACTTGCCAGTGTTTCTGGTTCTTCTATGGGAAGAACTACCTGAAGCTGAGAGGTGGTTCTGTCCAAACAGTGACTGTTGATGGGCTGAGAGTGGAGGTGGCTTTCTGAGAGAGAATGCTCCACAGCGGAGGGTCAGTGAGTCAGCTCTGCAGAGGGACAGTGGATCCGAGTCTCTAACCTTGAGAAATGAGCTACAGGGGGCATGTGTAGGTGGCGTTTGACCCTAGAATGCAGGACATACTGGTGTGTCTTCTCTTGACTCCCCTTCATGAAACAAGGCAGAGCACCCACGGCCCTTTTGAGTAGGAGAGGGTCGGGCTAGAGGGTGAGACTTCCTCCTCATGAGTGTGGTCTCCTTCCCTGGGGTGGCCTGGTCTGGAGGCTGGGTCTCCTTAGCCGAGGAGACCCCTTTGGGCCTGTGATCTCACGCCCCTGCTAAGTGTAACAGACGTGGAGAATGACTTCACCGTTAGACCATGAAGATACAGTCATTCACTTTTGTGAAGAAGTGTGATTAGCTTCCTGGTATGATAATTAGAAACCATTAAGAAAATCTGGATTGTTCTAAGCTATCTGGCTGTGTGCTCTTTCTGGTTTTCTTTCTTCTTTGTTTCTTTATTCCTTATTTTATTCACTGGCATCTGGTCAGTTCCAACTCAGAGCTCTGCTATAGGACAAAGTAAACTGCCCCGTAGGGTTTCCAAGGCATGGGTGGTGGATTAGAACTGCCAACATTTTGGTAAAAGCAGCTATAGTTCTTAACCACTGTGCCACCGGGGCGCCTTCCACATTTTAGCTTCTTTGATAAATAATTCAGTCACTGCTTTCAGCTCAACTTTTGATCACCTGACGAGCTCTTTTCAGAGGTCTCACAGGAAAGATAGGCAGAAATTTTCTGAAAATCTGGGACTTTGTATTAAACGTTTGGCTCAGAGGAGGTGAGTGAGTTAGTATGAACAGCTTTTGATGTTCGCATGTGCTGTCTTGTCTTATGCAAGGGGAAAAAGAATCCAGTGTCCTTTTGAAGTCACAGCAGGTGTCACCTGATGACCCCTTGCTCCACTGATAATAACTGGGTGTGAGTATATGAGGGCGAGTGCGTGTGCAGGAGAGTATGTGCGGGTGCGGGTGCACACATTTCATCTCGAGGTTGCATGTTTACTTCATGGACCTTTTATTTCACCTTTCTTCTTGCTCCTATTCTTGTCTCCTGCTGTGTCTTGTGTAATACCTCACATGAATTGTTGACCAATTGCTGCTAAAAGATTTACCTCTATAGTCCGTCTTTGGTTTCATCCCCCTTACCTACTGCTTGCTTCCAAAACATCATTGACATAGCAGCATAATCTTTTTGTTTTTGTTTTATTAATATTTTATTGGGCTTTATGTAAAAGTTTACAATCCAAATCAATTTGCCACCCAAAACCCTGAACACACACCGCTATGCAACTGTTTGCCTGCTTTCCTCCCTCAAGCACCCCAAAACAGAACCCTCCTCCTTTCCACTCTGTATTTTCCATATCCGGTCTACCAACTCCTGTTGCCCTCCACCCTCTCATCTTGCCTGTAGAAAGGAGATGCTCAGCCAACCTCACGTATATACTTAAGCCAAAAAGCATATTCTTCTCCAGGATCACTCTACGTCTCAGAGTCCAGCCCAATCTTTGTCTGAAGAGTTGGCTTCAGGACTGGTTTCAGCTCTGGGCTAATGGAGAGTCCGGGGGCTGGGTCCTCAGGGGACCCTCCAGTCTGACAGACCATCAAATGGGGTCTTTTAATAGTGTTGTAGTTTGCACACCCATCTTTCTCCTGTTCCCTATCAGGACAGTCATTGGTGGTGGCCAGGCGCCATCGAGTTCGCTTGGTCTCATGCTGAAGTGTCTCTGGATCATGTGGTACTTTCTGTCAGCTGGGCTTGTATTTTCCTCGTGTCTTGGATGTCCTTTGTTCTCCTCTGCTCCAGGTGGATGAGGACCAGTGGGCGCTACCTAGCTGGCTGCTTGCTAGCCTTTTAGACCCCAGATACCACGCACCAAAGTGGTATGGAGAAGATTTGCTTTAAAAACAAAAAACAAAAACTTCATCATGCTACTTATACTATACATTCCCTGAAACCTGTCCTTGATACTCTGCTCTTCAGTGTTGGGTTGTATCTCGAAAACCTTTTAGCTTTTGGTGTAGTCTAGTTGCAGTGCATAATTTTGAGCACGAGTGTGAAACAGTTCTGCCTCTTAGGCCACCTCCATCAGATGGAAGCAACTGTTCAGAAGGATGTTGAGGCTGCATCGGAGTTCCATGGAAAATGATGCTGTCATCGATTAGTGATGTCTGCCCTGGGCTCAGAATGAAAGTGGTAATATATGTGTAGTTCATTAGCATTTCTGCTTGAGATGGTAGACCATCAGACTGAGAAAAAGACGTTGTTTCCAAAGAATTGGTTGCAGATTTTCCCATTTCTGTTGCTTAATTTTATGCTTTTTTTTTAAAAAAAAAATACGGCACTCTAGTAGCATAGTGATAGCACGGTGTTTAAAAACTTGGCTGCTAACTGAAAGGTCAGCAGTTTAAATCCACCAGGCACTCCTCAGACACTCAGTGGAGCAGTTCTACTGTGCCCTGTAGGGTCACTATGAGTCGGAATCGACTCAACGGCAGAGGTTAAGTCGATGGGCGGTTACCCTGGTTTTTAAAAGACATCCCATAATCCTAGCTGTGTAGACGTGCCGCTGAGTCCTGTTAGACAGGATTAGCCTTCTAACAAAACAAGGAGGCCGTGAGGGTGTGAACTGGTATGTCCTCTCATCATTCAGGTCCCCTTCAAAGAGAGAAGCAGAAAACCACAGCTAACACTGGGTGACAAAACTCTGTGTGCACAAGAATTGAGTCTACCAGTCCTTCACCCTTTTTGAGTTACTGGGACAAAGCCCCAGGAGTGTTCTGGCCACCTCCTCCTCCGTGGGAACACTGGCTGCTGCTTTTCTGTAAGGGAAAGACTCTTCTTTTGGAGGCTGTGTGGTCCGTCGTACTTGTCATGCTGCAGCGTGGCATCCGTCTCAGCCTCGTCACACCTTCCTCAGTGGGTGGCTGTCTCTGTCCTGTTCTCTCTGCCAGGCCCTCAGGGGAGGGCAAGGGAGGAAGGAGGTAGGCAGGGAAGTGTAGACCTGGCTTGTGCCTAGGAGGCTGCTGCAGACTCAGGACATAGACATGCAGAGCAGAGACTAGGCCCCGGGTTTGTCTAGTTGCAGCAAGTACGGGCTGTGGGCCCAGGCTGGAGCTGAGCCTGCTCCCTTGGCTGCTTGTAGGCCTTCACCTCTGAGTCTGTGTGCTCAAGGCTGGCCCTGGAGGTGGTAACGGTGGGGCATAGGAGGACTGCCAGTCAAGTTCATGAACTCATCCTAGAAAAAATGCTGTGTACCCTCATTGCTGAATATCACTATGGTCACCTTTGAGTCACTCCCGTTGGGAAGCTATGTATCGACACCAGCCCCTAGTCCACCCTTCAAAGCAACTTGGGAACTCTTTTTCTGGAATGGCCATCAGAACTGTGGTCGTATTACCTTTGATGTCCTGAATGTCATCAGAATGTCTTACTTTCAATATTTCCTTTATCTTCAGGTAAAGAAAAAAGTCACTGGGGGCAGGTCAGGTGAGTAGAGAGGATATTCCAATACAGTTGTTTGTTTACTGGCTAAAGGCTCCCTTACAGACAACTATATAATTCAGTTCATGAACTTGCCACCATGCCACCATGCATGATGGCCATTCCAGAAAGAGTTCCTAAATTGCTCTGAAGGGTGGTCAAGGCGCTGGCATTGGTGCATAGCTTCCCAAGGGGAGTACTTCAAAGGGGACAGTAGCAATATTCACTAATAAGGTATGTTGCACTTAGAACAATTAAGTTTGCAGACTTAATTGTCAGACCTCATATGGTGGGTGGTGGTAAAAGATACTGTATGAGCATCCAGGAAGATGAGAGCACAGCAGTCATAATCTGGAAGCTAACTTACCCTGGACATTTAACAAGTGCCCCATAGGTAAGCCTGGGATTACCTTGGATTGGGATTCCCAGAACCTGCCTGGTAATGACCATGGACCAAACCATCATTCCAGTTTGTAGCAGAGGCTTCCAGGGTAGTGTGCAGATTACCGGAAGGGAATTATTATTGAAAGGCTTTTAGATAAGTTTTAGAGTGTCAAAATCAAAGTAAGATTGACTTGAAAAGACCAGACTTGCTGGTCTGACAGACTGGAGGGTCCCCAGAAGACACGACCCCCAGACTGTCTGTTAGCCTAGAACTGAAACCATTCTTGAAGCCAAATCGTCAGACAAAGATTTAACTGGTCTATAAGACATAATAATGATACTGGAAAAGAGTATGCTTCTTGTCTTAAATAGATACAAGAGACTAACTGGGCAGCTCCTGTCCAGAGGTGAGGTGAGAGGGCAGAGGGAGACAGGAGCTGGTTGAATTCACAGGAGATGTACAGGGTAGAAAGGAGTGTGCTGTCACAGGATGGGAGAACAGCTAGGATCATATAACAAAGTATGTGTGGGTTTTTATATGAGAAACTGACTTGAATTATAAGTTGTCACTTAAAGCACAGTAAAAAGGGAGGAAAAAATAAAAGATTTACTTGTGTGTGATCGACACTTGTGAGGCTTGTGATTTTTTTCACTGGCCTGTTTAATTTTTAGAGGGAGTCTGGATCTTCCAAGTGAAGGGTCAGGGAGGATTTTTGAAAAAGTCTAGGTATAAACTGGCTTTGAAGTTTGGATGTGGCCTAGCAAGGGGAAGAGGAAGCACGGGAACATTACAGGTAGAAGCAAACTGAAGAGAGAAGGCTGTTAGTGAGCCAGGCTGAAGTATACCTCTGATGGACGTTCAGCCTGTCAGCAAGTCCTGTCAACTGCAGGTTATACTCTGACGCCATCCCCTTCTTTGATCTGCTGCAATAGCTCATCCTCAGCCCTCCAGTTTCCATGCTGGCCTCCTTGAATGCCTTCTGCCCGCAGCACCCGGAGCAATCCTTCTAACATACGTCAATGCTGTCACTCCTCAACCTAAAACTTTCCAGTAGCTACCCAGCTCAGAGAAAAATCCAGACTCCTAGCACATCACGTAAGGAGTGCCTGCCCTGGTATCTCCATCCTTGTTTCCCATCATGCTCCTGCTCCAGCCACACTATTCTTCTTGTTTTTTCTTGAACAGGCCAAAGTTGCTCATACCCCAGGACCTTTGCACTTGCCATCCTTCTGCCTTAGACCTCTTCCCTTAAGTAGTTGCAAGACTGGCTTCCTCAGCTTATTCAGGCCTCAGTCAGTTGTTCAGAAAGGACTTCCTTAATGCTTCTGTCTATACACACACACCTACACACTCTGTGTCTGTCTCTCTTCCTCTTTTCCTGCTCCTCACTCTTTCTCGTGATGAAGAAAATGCTTCAGTGTCTGCATTATTTTTAGAACTGTCCTCACAGAAAGTTTTAAAGACCTTTATTTATTCCAGAATGAAAGAACCTGGATTCAACCAAGTCCTTATAAAAAGTGTTCCTTCTCAAGTAGGAGTTAAAATGCTGTCTCCTTTGGTTTAGACTCTCTGGACTTCTCTTTGGAACTGCCTGGCAGGTTTGACTGAACTGAGCTCATTCAGCAAGTATTTATGGGGAGCTGTCTGTGTATCAGGTGCTGTTGTAGGCCCTGAGCATCCATTGAACAGGAAATCACCATCCATCCCTCCTTGGTCTTAACGAGATAGAAAATAAACAAACAAATACACAATAAGATGTCAAGTTGTGATGGTATTGAACTAAAATAGAAGATGGAGAATGAGCCGTGTTCATCATCACATTGCAGAAGATTTTCCCAGAAGGATGATGCCAGACAATTAAAAGGACTCCAGCTTGTTCTTGGCCCTTTCCCACCTGAAATGCAAGAAAAGGCAGGAAGAAGAGGATTGGAATAGCAGTCTCTTCTGCTGCAACTTCATTAAAAAAAAAAAAAAGAACTGTTGCCATCAAGTTGATTTCCTACTCATAGGGACCTTATAGGACAGGGTAGCACTGTCCCACAGTGTCCGAGGCTGTAATATTTATGGAAGCAGACTGGCCTGTCTTTCTCTCACAGAGTGGCTGTAAGAGCTGAGGACTTAACCACTGCACCACTGGGCCTCCTGTAGCTTCATTATTTAGCATAAAGGCTGGGTTAGAAACCCACTTGTAAGCCCACTCGTAACTGTAGCTGGAGGGCTGAGAAGTTGAATTAAACTACTCTTGTCAATGACTGTTGTATTCTTCCCCCTTGGCCACGGAGCTAACAGCTGACTAGCTACAGGTTGAAGACTGTATTTGTGACTTACTCCCAGCTGAGAGAGAGTATGTCTGGGATGTGTTGTCTATTTTAATTTAGGAACTGAAAAAGCAAGGTCGGTGTCCTGAAACTGGGGTTTCCTGGGTGGTTTCGAAGGCTGGACTGGTTGCCTGACTGTGTGATGTTGCTCTCTTCATTAGGAGACTTCTCTGGAAGATCCCCACCCTCACCCTGTATACACACACGTTGTTCTTCTCCCCTACCATTTCCATCTGCAGTGAGAGGGGCCTTGTCCTCTGCTTCCTATCATCTGACTCGCCCCTGGCTTCGAGTGTCTTCCCCCTGGCCCAGCCAGATCAGCAATGACAGAGGATACCACTTCTCCCAGGGATGACAAATGCTTATTGACAGAGCCTGCAAAGACAGTTCATGGCAAGTGAGAAGCAGTCATGCTTCTTGTGCTCTCCAAATTCTCAGCCTAATGCCCAAAAGACCAAGCCTGCTGTTGTCGAGTCAGCTTTGACTCATAGCAACCCTATAGGGCCGAGTTTAATTGCTTTCCAGTTTCCAAGGAGAACCTGGTGGATTCAAACTGCTGACCTTTCATTTAGCAGTTGTAGCACTTAACCACAACACCCAGGGTTTCCAGCCTAATACGAAAACCAAACCCACCACCACTGAGTCAATTCCAGCTCATAGTGACCCTATGGAAAGAGAAGAACTTGCCCCACAGAGTTTCAAAGAAGCACCTGGTGGATTTGAACTGCTTACCTTCTGGTTAGCAGCCATGGCATTTACCACTACACTGCCTGGGTTTCGTTTCCTCTAGCCTAATAGTTATACCAAAAGCTAACACAGAAGCAAGCTGTAGGATGTTATCTTTGCACCCAGACTCGCAGGGGCAGCGGGTGATGCTGAGAGCGAGGTGCTCCATGCTGGTCCAGAACTGGAAAGTGGCTCCTCTGTGTGTACAGAAGACAAAGCCCTAAGCTGCTTTCCCATGGCCTTCCTAACATATGTTTACATGTTTACAATATGTGTAACTGGACAGTCTAAAAGTGGAGTGATGCAAGCCATAGCTTGATAGGGTTATAACTGTCACTAGCTGGTTTTGATTCCCAGATGGCTTTGATTTGGCTGATCTGACTTTTAGATCTGATTTTCCCAGGTCATACTTCAAAACCCCACTTACTGTATTTGTTCTTGTGTTCTGTGGAGTGGACTCCAGCTGGTAGCAATCCTGTGTGACAGAGTAGAACTGCTCCAAGGGCTTCCTAGACGATCATCTTGACAAGAGCAGATCACCACGTCTTTTGTCCTGATGGGATTGAACTGCCAGCCTTTTGGTGCCACGAGGACCGCTGGTAAATACAGGGACCGTTGCTGATGTACTTGTAATACACTTTTCTCACTGTACTTGGATGTGTGACTTCAGTGTAAAGGGAATGTCCTATAAAACAAGGGCAGGCCAGTGTGCCACCTCTCAGAGACCCCTTGAAGGACTCTGATAAGGCCTGGTTGGTACCCATGGTCTTCTTCCCAGTGTCCCTACTCTGGTTAGAGCTGAGCCATGCTGACGGAAAACTTCTTTCTCCATCTTTTCCCTCCTCCCTCTTCCCTTTTGCTTGTCATGTCTGCTCTTTCTCCATTTTTTAGCTCATGTGTGATTATTTATTTAGAACAGACTGCTAGCAATTGGCCTTTCTGTCACCAGCAGCAGAAGGGTTTGGAGACATCTGTTACAGGTGATGGGAAAAGTCGGAGGTGGGGCATAGTGATGCTTGCGCCACGTGATGAAGACTGAATTGTATATTGGAAGAATCAGCATTGAAATGGCAATTGTTTTGCTACTCACATGTTTTTCACAATATAGAAGAAAAATTAGGGAAGGGGCAAGAGTGCTCTTGGAGAGAGATCCTGCACCCATTTCCCGTAGACGAGCTATCCCTGTGTCTTTCCGGCTTTTCCATTTCTAAAAAAATACTTTTAAGCTGACGCCAGTAAGAGGTGTTTGACATTCTTCCACCTGGCGGCTGTGGCCTGCCTCGTGCTGGCTGATTTGTCTCCAGAGCCAGCCAGTGAGCCGCCTTGTGCTATCTTCCCTGCTCAGGCAGTTCGTTGCAGTTGTGTTATTTGGGAAGCAGCTTTCCCACACATGCCCATAAGAACAAATGTTGGCCCAAGGGGAATATATCAGAGGCCCTAAAATCAGGCTGTGAACCTGGAAAGTCAAATGCTTTCCACCCCTGTCTGTTCCCTCCCTCTTGGGTGTCTCTTTGGAACTCCGTGACTATAAAATCCTGGGAGTGGGCTGTGTAGCTTGTCCGTCTTGTTCTTTTAGAGGCATGTTTCCTATTGTGCAACCCAGATGCTCTGGGTTAAGTTAGAGATGGATAGAGTCACGTAGGGAGAGAGGGAACAGCTGGAAGGGAAAGGGAGCATCCCGGTGACAGGAGGGAAGGCCAGTGTGCCAACCTCTTGGAGACCGCTTCTGAGGGTTTGATGAATAGCTCTGTCAGTTTGTGTGACTGTCAGCTACTTCCAGTTCCCTTGAGTTTTGGAGACCTCTGCGTGTGTGCAGTTGGAAGCTAAATGACCCGCGCTTGAGGGGACTTTCTGTGCTAGGGTTCAGAATGTCTCAATAGGCTGTGCACTATTAGTGCCTTAAACAGAACAAAGTCCTCTATGCGTAATAGATCTATGGCATCCCTGGACCCACCCACTAAATGTCAGGAGTGCCTGCAGTCATTGTATTCATCAAAAAGTACCCCCTGCAGGTTTCTAGGTACCCTCTAGGGACCAGTACCCAAACCCTGCTGTCAAGTTGATTCCAACTCCCTGACTCTGTAAGACGGTAGAACAGCCCCACAGAGTCTCCCAGCAGCACCTGGAGAGCTTGCCCTGCCGTCCTTTCGGTTAGCAGGCATAGCGCTTAATCACTGCGCCACCAGGGTTTCCAGGGCCAGTACCAGCAGGTGAGAATTCCCTGGGCTAGGGGGCTGGGCTGCGAGGGCCTACCACCTTCTGCCCACTTCCTCCTCTGGCCCTTCCGGCATCCAGTACCTGCAGTTGTCTTCCTCAAGTCTTTTCTTACTCTCTACTCTTCACCCTCATCCCATTCCTCACATCTGGGCCCCAAAGAAGAGAATTTAGGCTTCCGTCTGTAGTATGAGGTGGTGCTTCAAGAACTTGAGGGTTTTTCCCCCCTCTCTTACTTTTTATAAATCAGTGGTTACGGGATTTGTGTCCTCACTTTGAGCCTTGCTTCTTAACCAGCAGCCCTCATCTGGTCATGTGAGTTCTGTGGCCAGCACGGCAGAGAGAGCACGGTGGGGGACACGTGGTGGGGATTGCCTTGGGGCAGCACCATACCCACTCCAAAGCTGATGGCCATTGGTCTGAAATGATGCCCAGTCATAGTGGTATTTACCTTGGCCTAAAACCCAAGGCTAGGAAGACCTTCTGGAGGATGGTTGCAGGGGTGTCCTGAGTATCGTGGTGCTGTGAGAAGGGATTAGTTTGTCATCCACAAGCTACTCACTTGGAGGAAATGGAACAGAGTTCAAGGATTGCTTATCTTTACCTCATCCCCACTCTTAGCCTACTTCAAGCCACTGGCTGGGAGTGACGTTTACACAGGGCATTGACAGAAGAGAGGATGGGCCTGGCTTTGTTGTGGCTGCCAAGAGGCCAGCTGCGCCGGCCTGGAGTTGCCACAAGCAGGCTACTGCTGGCCCTGGGCCCAGAGACTGGCAAGTAGCAACTGAGACAAGACCAGCAGGCCTGCACGGATGGGGAGGGCTCTGTGACATCCTAGGTGGACTCCTTCAGAGCGGGACACTGGCTCCTATCTCCCACCAGGCACATGCTCTCCACTCAGCTGACAGAGTCGTGGAGTCTACCCTCAGCCTTGCCTCTAGTCCACTCTCTCCACCACTTTTTACCTCTGGGATCTTTGAAGGACAAGTGTAGCCCTTTCCAGAGACACTTCGATGTCTGGAATCACAGTGTCAGTCAGCCGGAATGGGGTTTTGGAGCACCCCAACTTGTCACGGCTTCTTTGTGACCTCAGAGCATGGCCCTGGTAGAGCCTGTTGGTGATTCAGTGGCCTGGGAACTCCAGCAAGCCAGAGAGGGCTCAGCAATACTCATCCTGTTGCCTTGCAATCCCAGGCACTTGGACAGGGACCTTAGCCAGCCGTTGGGGGAGCAAGCCCTGGGGAGGAGGAAGTTTGACTCAGTGCCCAGTCCCTGATCCAGGTCTTTAATAAGGCTTTCGTGTTGCAGAAGAAACAACTGTTTCCCCGCAGCAAAAAAGAGCATGGGGCAGTTCTGCCTGAATTTGGAGCCAGGACACGGCCTTCCTCACCCACTGGATCCTGGCTGGGTGATTGTTTGATAAAGATATTTTGCTGGAATAGTGTGCTGTCACCGGACAGGGAGAGCAGTGGAAGCTGCATATAGGTGGGCATGTAAATTTATATGGGAATGTACATTTTCACTCAGTTATGTTAAATAAAAAAGAAAAAAAGAAGATACTTTGCTACTGTATCCTGTTTGCTCTGCTTTATAGGTAGGGGTCCTCTCGGACCGCCTGATCAGTGGGCAGCACTGTTCAGTAGGGCTTTGTAGTGGGAGGGCATATCATATATAGGGCAGAGCGGGGAAGGAAGGTGTGAGGTATTCCTAGTGACCTACAGGAAAAAATGAACCTGAACAGGGCAGAGCTCATCTTTCCTGAGAAGGATACTTGCACTTTTTGGTGTAGCTGTTTATTTATTTATGTACTATTTGCTTGCTTTTCCAGATGTCAGGAAGAGCACAGATCAGCTCCTTTTGCAGCAGCACGGCTTCTGTGAAGATGCTGGGCATGTAATCTCAGTCCTGGGTACGAGGACTGCCAGTTAAGTCTGTGAACTCCTCCTAGAAAAAGCACTATGTGCCTCACTGCTGAATATCACTATGGTCACCTTCAAAGTACTCCCCTTGGTAACCTATGCACCAATGCCAGCACTTAGTCCACCCGTCAAAGCAATACTGGAACCCTTTCCTGGAATGGCCACCCGAGCTGTCATTGTATTACCTTGATGTCCTGGATGTCATCAAAACGTCTTCCTTTCAGCATTTCCTTTATCTTTGGATAAAGTCACTGGGGGCCAGATCAGGTGAGTAGGGAGGGTGTTCTGATACAGTTACTTGTTTACTGGCTAACAGCTCCCTCACAGACAACTAGACAATTAAGCTTGCGAACTTGCTATCATGTGCGATGGCCATTCCAGAAGGAGTTCCAAAACTGCTTTGAAGGGTGGACTAGGTGCTGGTATTGGTGCATAGCTTCCCAGAGGGAGAACTTCAGAGGTCCCTGTAGTGGTATTCAGCAATGAAGTATGAAGCACTTAGAACAATTAAGTTCACAGACTTAATTGTTGGACTTTGTGTTTATGAGGCCTTGACTTTAAGGAGTTCCTAAGTGCTGCAAATGGCTTGTCTAGAAGGGCTTTGGAAGACAGGCCTAGCAGTCTGCTTCTGAAAGATCACAACCTTGAGAACGCTATGGAGTGGTTCTGCTCTGCACACAGGGGGTCCCCCTGAGTCAGAGTCAACTCAACGACAGCTGACAACCACCACCACCCACCTGACAGCCACCACCACTCACCTGACAGCCACCACCACTCACCTGACAGCCACCATCACTGACCTGACAACCACCACTCACCTGACAACCACCACCACTCACCTGACAACCACTGCTCACCTGACAGCTACCACCACTCACTTGGCAACCACCACTGCTCACCTGACAACCACCACTCACCTGGCAACCACCACCACCACTCACCTGGCAACCACCACCTGTCACCTGACAACCACCACTCACCTGACAACCACCACCACTCACTTGGCAACCACCACCACTCACCTGACAGCCACCACTCACCTGATAGCCACCACCGCTCACCTGACAACCACCATTCACCTGACAACCACCACTCACCTGACAACCATCACTCACCTGACAGCCACCACCGCTCACCTGACAGCCACCACCACTCACCTGACAACCACCACCACTCACCTGACAACCACCACTCACCTGACAGCCACCACTCACCTGACAGCCACCGCTCACCTGACAGCCACCACTCACCTGACAGCCACCGCTCACCTGACAGCCACCGCTCACCTGACAACCACCACCGCTCACCTGACAACGACCACCGCTCACCTGACAGCCACCACCGCTCACCTGACAGCCACCACCGCTCACCTGACAGCCACCACCGCTCACCTGACAGCCACCACCGCTCACCTGACAGCCACCACCGCTCACCTGACAACCACCACTCACCTGACAACCACCGCTTACCTGACAACCATCACTTACCTGACAGCCACCACCACTCACCTGACAGCCACCACTCACCTGACAGCCACCACCGCTCACCTGACAACCACCACTCACCTGACAACCACCACCACTCACCTGACAGCCACCACCGCTCACCTGACAACCACCACTCACCTGACAACCACCACCACTCACCTGATAGCCACCACCACTCACCTGACAACTACCACTCACCTGACAACCACCGCTTACCTGACAACCATCACTCACCTGATAGCCACCACCACTCACCTGACAGCCACCGCTCACCTGACAGCTACCACTCACCTGACAGTCACCACTCAACTGACAACCACCACCATTCACTTGACAGCCTCCACCACTCACCTAAGAAGCACCGCCACTCACCTGACAACCGCCACCATTCAAAAGAGCCCAAAGCATTTTGCAAATATTCTTATTTGCCTCTTGAAGTAGATTGAGGTCAGTAATCAGTTCTCCTAAATAAGAGGCGGTGGGAAATGAGGGACAGGTGTACTCACCTTTGTAGGTGGCTACAGTGAAGTCTTCACCCAGCTGCAGTGGTAATGGGTGTTAAGGGGTAGAAAGGAGAGAGCACTACCTGCTGGGGTGGTCAGAAGTTGTTCGTGGAAAGTATGGGATTGAGCTAGGCCTGGAAGGCTGGGAAGAAATAAGACCAGGGCAGTGAAAAGGATTTTCTAGGCAGGAGAGAATGAGTTACCTAGACTAAATGAGGAAACCCTGGTGGTGTAGTGGTTAAGTGCTATGGCTGCTAACCAAAAGGTCAACACTTCAAATCTGCCGGGTGCTCCCTGGAAACTCTATGGGGCAGTTCTACTCTGCCTTATAGGGCCCCAGTGAATTGGGGTTGATGTGACAGAAGGGATTTTGACTAAATGGATCATTTGAGTGGAACAAAAGTCTTGAAGAGGGGACATCTGGAGATGATGCTCTAGGGTCCCTGGGTGGGACAGATGGCTACCATACTTGGTTGCTAACTAGAAGGCTGGAAGTTCAAGTCCACCCAGAGGTACCTTGGAAGAAAGGCCTGGGAATGTTCTTCCGAAAAAAATCAGCCACTGAAAGCCCTACGGAACACTGTTCCATTCTGACACACATGAAGCCACTGTGAGCTGGAACTGACTTGATGGCAGCTGGACAGGTGGAGATGCTCTGGTGTTTGTGCCTTAGTTGTGTGCCCTCATCTACACTACCAGCTGCTAATGGCATGTCCTGGCTTTGCTTGAAGAGCCCTTGGGCATGTAGTGCTTGTTAAATAAACACTCAGGTTGGCTCACTCTTGCCACAAACCGTGTAATGAGCTTTATGCCCCTTTTCTCTCCCTCTGTCTTCTCCTCCTTGGGAAATGGTCAGGCTTCTTGGGGTCACTGAGTGCAGGTCATTCTAATTCCTCAAAAAAGGTGTGGGAAAAGCTGCCAACATGATGGGAAATGACACCTTCCAAGGGCAGTCTCATGGAGGGACCACACAATGCAACATCATCTTGGCTTGACTGCTTTAGCAGACTGAATTCCAGGCCAAGGAGAAGGAGGACCCATCCTTCATTCCAGCCATTTTTCTGTACTGAGACAACTTAATACCATTGTTAACACAGAGGACACGTCTAAACTCCCTACCCAGCTGAGTGACGGTGCAGCCACGCGTCTGCAGTGGAGTTCTGTGTGCTAGATTCCAGGCGTTAGAAGGATTCTTACTCACATGAAGAATACCTTGTAGGTGCTTGCTCCCCACTTTACCTCCGTACCTAGGACAGCATCTCTCACATAGTAGGTGCTCAGTAAGTGTTGGTTGATTGAATGAATGCCAGATGTCAGGTATTCCCCATCTCCACTGAAGTCAGAAGAAGAGCCAAAACTTAGAATGGAATTCTTGGAATCTAGGATGGACATGGGAACATTTCTGAGGCTCCATGAGCTTTCTTATTCTCTATCTGTACACTTTCAATACTTGATCCCCTTCAGGTCTGTTTTCAAGCTGGTGACCCTCTTAGAGAAATTCACTGCAATGTGTTGTTGTTGTTGTTGGGTACCATCAAGTCAATTTTGACTCCTGCTGACCCTACATGACACAGTAGGATTGCCCCTTACAGCTTTCTTCGCTGGAACTTTTAGGCATGGGGATCAGCAGATCTTTCTCCTGTGGAGTGACTAGGTGGGTTCAAGCTGCCCAATTCCCAGTTAGCAGTTGAGTGCTCAACCAGTGGCGCCACCTGGGCTCCTACAGTTCAGTAGACATTTAGTGAAAACTTAAGCAGGCACTGCAGCCTGGGTGTGAAGATCCAGATACAGAAGAGACACATGACAGTTTCTGATGACACTAGAAAGGGAGACAGACAGACAGACAGGAAAATTCCTGAACTGCAAGATAGAATAAAATAAGGACTGCTTGACCGATGAAATGAATATTTCTGATATCTGAGCAAGACTTTGAGGGGAAACGTGATTCCTTGGGCAGAGGAAGGGGCATGCCAACCTGAGAGATCAGCTTAATAGTGATATTAATGCTCGTTCTAGTAACAGCTGCCTTTTGTGGCGTGTTTCTTGTGTGCCACTCAATGTAAACAGTTATTAGTGAGTCAGTTCCCACTCAGGGTGACCCCTGTGTCAGAGCAGAGCTGTGACCTAGAGGCTCTTCAGTGGCTGATTTTTCAGAAGTAGATTGCCAGGCCTTTCTTTGGAGGCACTTCCTGGATGAACTCAAACCGCCAACCTATTTATTAGTCACTAGCAGCTGAGCACAGTAACTATCTGCACCACCCAGGGACTCCCTTTACAGGTGTTACTTCGGTTAATCTTTACAGTGACCCTGTGTGGGAGCTGGATATCTTTATCCTTTTTACAGCTAAGGAAAGCGAGACTGAGACAGCTAAGCAAAGGTCACCTGGCTGGCAGAAAGTGCCAGAATCAGGACCCAAGCCAAGCCAAAGCACCATGTGGGGGGAGGGTAGGTCATGTGCAAGGGAGGCACTGGGGAGTAGGAATGTGTGGGAGGTGTCTAGGTGGCCACAGGGCCTGGGACCAGATTAAAGACTTGAAATCCTCTACTGAGGACTTTGAGCTGGGCTCTCAGAGACAGGGAGCTGTGGGTTGTTAGAGGAAGGGAGTGACAGTGTCTAGCACGTGTTTCAGGAAGGTCACTTGCTAGGCAGCAGTAGCCAGGGTAAGAAAACTGTTGGCAGGAAAACCAGTCGGACAACTATTGTGACAGCCCAGGGAGAGATGATGAGGCCTGAATTGGGGCAGCGACTGTAGGGATGGGGTGTTGGGGGGGTGTGCACAGACACTGTGGAGGCAGTGTGTGTAGGGGGGCTTGCCTTCGATGGGGGTTAAAGGGAGTGAGGGGTTCACAATGTCCCAATGGCTGTTGGGTCTTCAGGAACAGGACAGGGGACAAGATGAGCTTATTTCTGAACACGTGGTTTGAGGTACTGGCCTCTAGAGACAGGTGTGGGTTGGAGATGCTGGGATGTGGAGGCTGGAGATGCGTCTATGAAAACGTGGGATCAGTGAGGTACCTTCTGTGGGCTGTGGCACACTTCAGCAGCCTCTGTTGCCTGCCTCGGCTAGAATGTGGAAGCTTCTGTTTATCTCTGATAATGTGGATATTGTTGCTATGCCATCTGGTTTGGACATCTTAAAGGCAAGTCACATGGCTTAGATTTTCTTTCTTTTCTTTTTTTTTTTTTTACCCTCAGAAGGTGGTCAGTATGTATCTGATTATCTGACAAATAAGTCCTAGAAATTTTTTTAAACCTCATAGGACTTAGCATTCCAAGGTCCAAAAAAAAACACCAAACCCACTGCCATCGAGTCATTTCCAACTCATTGCAACCCTATAGGTCAGAGTACAACTGCCCCATAGAGTTTCCAGGGAGCACCTGGCAGATTTGAACTACCAACCTTTCAGTTAGCAGATGTAGCTCTTACTCCGCTATGCCACCAGAGTGTCCCTTCCAAGGTCAGTGTCATGGAATGTCAACAGGCTGTAGCTAAACAGCCCCCCGTCTCAAGGAAATATTCTTTGCTGTGTCCTCATGGAGAGTCCCAGAGGGAGGGCAGCAATGGATAGGTATGACTGTCCTCTCTTTGCTGGCCAAACTTCCCTCCTGCAACAAGCTGTGGAGGAAGAACCACCACTGCCAGATTTAGGGGGTGAGCCTGCCAGTAGTCCAGAGACTTGGTGTGCTTTATTTCCTTCCATCTCTGCAATAGTCCTGGGAGGAGATGGTTCTCCTTGTTTTATGGATGAGAACACCAAGAATCAATGAAGTAACTTAGCCAAGGTCTCACAGCTAAGAAATAGCAGAGGCAGGATTTGAACCCAGGCCTGCCAGCAAAGCTCTCCCTCTGCTCTGCCCTGACAGACCCTCAGTCAGAATTAGAAAGCCATTGAGGGGTGCAGTACAGGCACCCATCTGCCAGGCTCCCCCTCCTCCCAGAGTTCATTCTGTCTACTTGGCTTTTCCCATCCTCAGATATATTTAGTGTGGGCAGATGGATATGAAACATTTCCTGTGAGCATTCAGATAATGCTGGCTGATGTCCCCTGACATCATCGTCACTGCAGATTGCCAGGACTCATCAGGTTGGACTTTGCCACCCCTGGGGTCATCAGAGAGGGCAGCTGAGGGTCCGGGACTCATGAACTGAAGCACATTCCTTCGATGGCTGTGAGCTGGGAATACCTTACGAAGTCAATATCGGATGCTTTGGTTTAGAATCTTGCCTGTCTTCTAGCAGATGTAAAACCCAAACCAGCTGTTATCAAGTCACTTCGCAGTCATAGTGATCTCAAGTGTGTCAAAGCAGAACTGTGTTCCAGAGAGTTGTCAGTGGCTGATTTGGGGAAGTAGATCACCAGCCTGGAAATGCCATGCTAAGCAGAAGATGGACTTGCACAAAAGCATCATGAATTGTGTGCCTTCTCAGACAGTACACCTGCAGTCACCTTTGTGCCTGCCGCCCCTTCAAGGCAGGGAGTCCATGATAAGGGGTTGCAGTTAGGCCACTGTCCCCGGGTAGGACGCTGAGAAAGATGTACAGCCCTTATCTTCTCAGATGCCAGGATTTGAGTGACTGTACAGATCTTCTGGCTCAGTCTGTCACTTAAAGATAGCCTTGGAAGGTGGAGTGGTTTTCTAACGATGATGCCTTTCATGGATGGCCTTAGTCTCTGGACTCCCTTGTGGCCTGCATTTCCCACACTCTGGCACACACCTAGCTCATACCCAGGTGAGAACGGGAGGAGGGCTCTTCACAGCATGCCTGTGTCCTTTGGTTATACTTCACAGCAGGAAACCCAAGCCAAGTGGGCCAATGGAACTCTTCAGCCTGAGACTACAGTGTCTGTCAGGAGTCTCTGCATGACACAGATGGTTAAATGCTTGGCTACTAACCAAAAGATTGGAGGTTTGAATCTACCCAGAGTCATCTTGGAAGAAAGACATGGTTATCCACTTCCAAAAGGTCACATCTTTGAAAACCCTATGAGCACAGTTCTACTCTGACACATACAGGGATGCCATGAGTTGGAATCGACTCAGCAGCAGTAACTATGCCACTTATAAGCTACAGGAACTAAAAAAAAAACCTAGTACCATCAAGTCGAGGCGGACTCTTAGTGACACCATAGGACAGGGTAGAACTGCCCCATAGAGCTTCCAAAGAACACATGGTGGATTTGAACTGCTGACCTTTTAGTTAGCAACCGTGGCACTTACCCACTATGCCACCAGAGTTTCTGGAAGAACTTAGGCAAGTCATTTAACCTTATACGTCTGTTATCTTACATTTAAAATGGGAATATCATAGTACGTACTCTGTAGGAGTTGCTTTGTATATTCAATAAGAATTAATAACCAATTTTAATAACCAGTGATAACCAATATTAACAATCCAATAATTGTTAATAACCATGTCAGCTACAGTAATCACCTAACTGAATAATGCGAGACCCACCAAGCTCTGATGGTCTTCCCCACGCTGCACTCCGCTGGCACAGTGATGTCTTCCTGCTAATTTCCTGGGTGTCACGAGTGCAACTGGGTGCAGGGAGTAAGACCTCTTTCTTGGAAGCTCATGACTAAGAGTGTCCGCTTCCCTGCCTGGTTTTTGGTTTCTTTGCTCTGGTGTCAGACCTGCCACCTGAAACACAACTCCAACCTTTTCAAGTATTTGCTCACCGATAAGACTGCCACCGTGGGCAGCAGAGTCCCACCTGCATTTTTCCAGCATCACGCCCGATCCGGGTGGTAAAAGAAAGAGCCCGCAGTCTCAGCCTGTCTGTCCAAGGTGAGTCATCCCGTGTCATATATTTCTAAACTCCCTGCCTTTCCCAGAGTTTTCCTAATCCTGTCTGGGCAGTTCCTCCACACATTCCTCTTCAGCTTTGCTGACGTCCTGGGGAGCAGTGTCACTGATACCACTGTGACAGGAGGAAGTGTGAACTGTTACCTCTTCCTTGAAGAGCTAGCCCAGCTCCTCAGTGGGTTGCCCCCTGCCTGTGCGCTCTGCACCCTCCTTGGTTGGTGACGCGCGGAATTTATGGGGCACACTCATGGTCTCCTGGTCATGTTTGGGCATCTCCTTGCCCTTACCTACCTTGCCTTCCCTTTTACCTTCTTTCTGATCCGTTCTTACTCTGAAGCCAGAGCATACTCACCTGGCTCGCAAAACCTCTGGGCTGTAAAAAGATGGATACCTTGTGCAGTGATGCAGGTTTTGCTCTGCAGTTGAGGTCCTGCAGTGTTTGCAGATACAACTTAACTGTTGGAGTGTAATTCACACAGAAAGATGCCTAAGCTTTGTACCAGCCAGCTCTGGGTTCTGTGTGACCTACTGACATTTATTTTTGTGTGACTGTGGTTGCTCTCATGGTGTCCTCTGATGATCTAGGCTGAGCTGCAGAATTCTGAAAGGCGAGCACCCTTTAAAAGGCAGCTGGCTTTTAGCCCACCCTCTAGGGATCACGTACCTCTTCTGGAGCTTCTGGTTCTGTTTATGACCCCCAGTGGCAAGCATGACAGGAGAGGAAACGGAGAACCTGAGTGTGCCCCTAAACACACACACAGCCCCGTGCTCCTCCTGCCCTGAGTTCTTCCCAGCAGCCCTTTTCTCTCTACCTTCTTCATCCAAGAGAGCCTGCTGCCAGCGCTTTGTCCTTCTACCTCCCTGCAACATCAGAGCTCATTTGTCACCCCTTCCCTCAGGAAGCCTGGCCTAGAGAATCAAAAAACGGCTGCAGGTAGAGCTCTTGATTTGTGTGGGGGAACAAATGATACATAGACGGGAGCAGGTAGGAGCCTAGAATCCAAGAGCGGCTACAGTGGAGGCCACCGCAGGGCCTTCTGGGGTAGCAGTGGGCCAAAGGGTGCTTCTCAGAGGTCCTGGCGCTAGAGCTACCTCTACAAAGGAGGCCATCTGTAAGCTAGTGGGTAGGAGAGGGCAGAGGGTGTCCCCATTCAGAAATCTGAAATTCATGCATGAGGAAGAGCTGCACAGAAGGGCTGTGGCCTTGCTCTGTGGCCTGCAGTCAGGGGTTTCCAGCTGCTCTCAACAGCTGCTGTTAGCACAGCAGTGAATAGGGCTCAGGATTGCTCTGCCTCCGTAAACTGACAAAACAAACCGACTGCCCTCCAGTTTTCCGTTGTTTCTGTTAGAAACTTTTATCTGAGTTCCAAACAGCTGAATGAAAACGTTGCAACTATTATCCCCCCTTGGGGGCAGCTGAAGTGTCTGCTCTGCTTTCTTTGGGGCTAGCCTTTCATCGTGTTTTTCTTTTGTTGTCTGTGGTTTTCCCTCCATCCTACTCCCCTTGTTCTTTTCTGAAATCCACAGTCTAGTGATTCCCCTGTGTGGGGCCGTTGAAACAGAAATGGGCAGCCCCAGAAGGAGGGGCCTGGTGGCTTCCCAGCCTGCCATTGGGTCCCAGACCTGTGGTAGCTGAGCTGCAGCTTTTCAGCTCTCACAGCAAGAGCCTATGACACCCCAATCTCCTTGAGAAGCGTCTGCTGTCTCCGTAGAGCCACTGTGCAGTGTGTGTCCCAGCGGCCCTCCTCTCCCCACTCAGCTGCCCCCAGGGGAGGATTTCCTTTGTGCCTAGTGAGCCTCAGAGCCTGCCAAGGCCATGTGTTTCTGGAAGGCCTTCACAAGGCTGGTCTTTCCCAAATGCAGCCTTGGGCCAGCAGTCTAGGCTCTAGGGCTTAAACAGATCGGGTGGCTGCTTCCCTTCCTCAGGGCTTGCTCCTCACAGGGAACTGGAGGCCATGCAGATGTGGAAAACTCCCAAGAGGCAACAGATACAAGGTCTGATGATTAAATTGATAAACTTAATTGTTCTAAGTGCTCTGTACCTCATTGCTGAATATCACTCACAGTAACCTTCAAAGTCCTCCCCTTGGGAAACTATGCACCTGCTCCAGCACTAGTCTACCCTCCAGAGCAATTTTGGAACTCTTTCTGGAATGGCCATTGCACACTTTGCCGTGGTGGCAAGCTCACGACCTTAATTGTCTAGTCGTCTGTAAGGGAGTATTTAGCCAGTAAACAAAGAACTCTGTTGGAACACCCTCCCTACTCACCTGATCTGGCCCCCAGTGACTTTTTTCTTTACCCAAAGATAAAGGAAATACTGAAAGGAAGACATTTGGATGACATTCAGGACGTCAGTGGTCGTATGACGAGAGCTCTGATGGCCATTCCAGGAAAAGAGTTCCCAAATTGCTTTGAAGGGTGGACTAGGGGCTAGCATCAGTGCATAGCTTCCCAAGGGGAGTACTTCGAAGGTGACCGTAGTGATATTCAGCAATGAGGCATGTAGCCCTTTTTCTAGGATGAGTTCTCTAACGTAATTGTCAGACCTCCCTCATATGGCCTCCTGAAAGAGAAAGATGGTGCCTCACCTGCTGGGCTTGTTTCATGTAGGGATTTGCAGTATTGGAGGGGCTGGTGAAGGGAGCCAGGGCTGGTGAAGGAGGCCAGGGCTGGTTCAGTGGTAGAATTCTTGCCTTTCATGCAGGAAACCTGGGTTCTGTTCCTGGCCACAGCCACCACCTGTTGTCAGTGGAGACTTATGTGTTGCTATGATGCTGAACAGGTTTCAGTAAACATTCCAGACCAAGATGAGCTGGGAAGAAAGGCCTGGTGATCAGCTTCAGAAAACCAACCAGGATCATAATGGCCTGAACCCAGACCAGGCATGGGGATGGTTTGAGCCTGGGCAGCAGTTTATCCTGTTGTGCATGGCATCCCTGTGAGTTGGGGGCCAACTTGGTGGTGGCTAACAACTTCATGACAGTAGGTGATTACATGTCCATCCATGCTGCCTCATGATGTGCTGTGATCAGGGGCTGGCATGCAGTGCAGTCATGAGATGCTGCATTGGACGTGGGAGTCACGTAGACTTGCGTTTGAACTTGGCTCTGCTACTTACTTGGCTATAAGACTTCGGCAGATTTTTCAAACTCGTCTCTACGGCTCAGTTGCCTGATCTATAAAACTGGGTGTTTCCATAGACTGGACCAGAAGGCAGGGAGGGTGACAGGTGCCTGTGTTATGGTTATGGTGAGGACTAGATAAGATAACGTGTGTGTCTCAGTTACGTAGTGCTGCTATAACAGAAACACCACAAGTGGGTGGCTTTAAACAAACAAATTGTCTCATACTTTAGAAGGCTGGCATTCCAAATTCAGGGTGCCAGCTCCTCTGGGAGCTTTCTCTCTGCTGGCTCTGGAGAAAGATTCCTGCTGCTTTTCTGCTTCTGTTCCTCGATTCCTTTAATGATCTTCATGTAGCAATCTTCCGTTTGTGCTTCGTTCTGTGCGCCTGATCTGCTCAGTTTATATCTCAAAGGTAACTGACTTAGGAAACACCCTATATGTATATGGCCTCATCATAACAAAGAAAATCTTTTTCCCGAGCAGGATTACATCTATTTCTAAAGTATAGGGGTTTAGAATTTATAATATGTTTTTGGGAGACACAGTTCAGTTTGTAATAGCATGTGAACCACAGTGCTGCAACTCGTAGATACTCAGAAAGTGGTGCAGACTCACCCAAGATGGGAAGGGCACAGGCCCACCTGAGGTGGGAAGGAGGCCCAAGGGCTCCTGTCACCTTGGTCCAAGGCCTGCTTGCAAACTCAGCATGCAGGATCCCCACCTCTCATCCTAGTGCCTTGTTCACATTATACATGAATAAAGATGCCAGAGGGACACACAGAGCATTAAGAAGTTGGTTTTGGTTATTTTTTTCCCCCCATGGGAGTGTGAGGACACAGAAAGGAACTGTTCTTCTCAGGTTGCTCAAATTATGAATAAAATCCCAGCGCCTTTCATCTCTGGAAGATGGTGGTTTTACAAACTGTAATTTATTTCTAAAGCCTTTGTGACATTGGCAGCTAACAGCTGAGGAGAAGAGGGGAGGTGGTAGCTTGCCCCTAAGATGGGAAAGCAAGGCCTCGTTAGTACAGCCTGTCCTCTTCCCAGAGGGAGAGCTGGTGTTTGCCTGGGCCCTGTCCTGGATGGCAGTTGTACAGTATTTGTTTTCTTGTCTTGGTTTTGCTTAAGCAAAGTGAAACATGGGGCCCAGGAACAGTGTTTGCCCTGGAAAACCCTGGTGATCTAGTGGTTAAGAGCTGCAGCTGCTAACCGAAAGATCAGCAGTTCAAATCCACCAAGCTCTTCTTGGAAACCCAATGGAGCAGTTCTGCTCTGTCCCATAGGGTTGCTGTGAGTCAGAATTGAATCAACAGCAATGAGTTTGGGTTTTGGGGGAGCATGGATATGGTGCAGAGACTGCAGTGTGAAGGTAATCCATCTATTCAGGACAGTGCGTGACAAGCCTCTTGAGAAGCATGCAAACAGCATCCCATGTCATCTCTGGAAGTTACTGCTGGTCACTGGCTGGCAGTGGTCCAGAGTGACGTGTGGAGGTTCCAGCAAACTCAGTACATGACCGTTCCCCTCAGCTGGCCATGTTGAGTTGCTGAGACTTTGTCTGACTTGGGACAGGAGTGCCTCGCTCTGACTCTGGGTGTGTGGATTATGTACTGAGTCTTCTAGAATTGTCGAAGAGAACCCTAAGACCCATGCTTTCAAAGTTGTGTTGCCTGGCTCTGAGGGGTAAAGTCCATTGGACACTAAGAAAGACTCGCACAGGGAAGATACGTGTGATTCTATTAATCTTCTCTCCCCCCTCCCCCCCGCCTCTGCCTCATGCTCAAGTACCTTGTTCAGGGCTCTGAGTTGCTGTTCTGTACTGTTGAGTCAATTTTGACCCTTAGTAACCTTGTGGGACAGAGTAGAAGCACCCCGTGGGGTTTTCTAGGCTGTAGTCTTCATGAAAATAATCACCAGCTCTTTCTTCCTTGGAACCTCTGAGTAAGTTCGAACTGCCGATGTTCTGGGTATCAGCCAAGCACTTAGCCATTGCTCCACCACAGCTGCTTCCAGGACTCTCGACCAAACGACATTGAATGGATGCTGACTCATAGAAAGCCTACAGGACAGAGTAGAACTGCCTTGCAGAGCTTCTAAGGAGCACCTGGAGAATTTGAACTGCCTACTTTTGGCTAGCCGGCCATAGCTCTTAGCCACAATGCCACCGAGGCTTCCATCAGGACTGTCTAGTCCAGAGTATTTGGGAGGTCCATGCCATGCCTCCAGGAAAGCTTTCTGAAGTTTTTGTGAAGTTTTCTGTTTCAGAGGTCTAAAGGAAAGGTGTGAGCGTGACTGCTTTTATCTTTCCACACTTATTTCTCCCCTGAATGCCGGAAATTCTTAATCTGCACCCCGAGGGCAAGGGGAAGAGAGCCCTCCCAACCCACCTGGCAAGGGTTTGCATGGGTCCTGTACAGCGAAACCCTGCCTGTGAACCTGCTGGCTTACCAGGCTCTCTGCCTGGCTGTGCTGACCTCCTCATGCATTTCAGTTTTAGGAAATCATTCTAATTTAGTGCTTAAATTGATTGCAGAACTCTTAATATGTTCCTTCTTCATTGAAATTCTGTTGCTGTATTTCCAGAAACCTCCAGTATTGTAACATGAGGGTACCTAAGGTCATCTGTTGGCAAAGCTGACGTTATGAACGTGTACCCCATGCGGGAGAGCTCTGGACTTGGAGTTTCACGCTTCGCTGTTACAATCATGGAATTCTTAGTTTTATCTTTGAATCTGTGTTTGTAAGTGATGACTGATGGGGGCACTGGAGGGTGACTGAGGGCTTGGAGACTTGACTCTCATGGTGCAGCTTTTCTGCCTCCCCTTGGTGGGTTCCCATCCCTACCAGAGTTTGCCGCTGGTGGGGACTTAAACATAGAGGTCAGGTCAAGTGTGTGTGTCCCCTAGTATCTCAGGCAGGACAAGTGGTGTGGTCCCCATCCCAGACTGGCAGCATATTCAATAGATGATTAGGTAGGGGTGAGCCTTTCCCCTGCCACCGATCCAGGTATCTACATGTCCCAGTGTGGAGGTCACAGTACCCTTAGGGGTCACTTGTCCACCATACATTGGACTGCCAGTTCGTGGGGCGAGGAGATTCCTGACTAGGCTCCCCCAGCCTCGGCTGGGGGCACAACACATCAGTTCAGTTGCTGGTGGGAGAGGAACCCAGCAGACTGTGGGTCACCTGAGAGCCTCCTTTGTCTTCTGGGGGCCCCAGGCTCTTACAGGGGCCTAGAATCACCCCATGAATATCCTGTGCCTGGAGGAGATAGATGTCGTTAAACAGCAAATGAAAAACACCCACAAAAAGAAAGGAGAAGTTTCATGTCAGTACCACTGACAGCATGATTTTCCTTCTTTTGGAACAAGGGATCTCACATTTTCATTTTTCCCTGGGCCCTAAAAATGAAGTAGCTGGTCCTGTCTGTTGGCCGCTTTGGGAAGCCACCACACCTCTGCCTTTTCAAGGTCCTACCCTTGAAACTTCTGCAAAAATTATACGCTGAGTGAACTCTTTTCTCTCTTCTTCTCCCTCACAGGTGTTCTGCTAGCTGTGTGCCAGGCCCTGGAGAATACTACGTCTGCTCTGAGCGGTAAGTCCAGCCTTTCCTGGATGCATTGATGGTGTAGAGGTTCTGGGAAGGAAAGCCGACCTTGGCTGGTAGGTAGAGACAGAATTCTGGCCTTGATCTTAAAGAGCTTTCTGTCCACCGAGAGTCTGGCTGTTCCCTGAGCCCATTTCATGCTCCCGTCACAGAGGTCAAGGTCGTACTCACTGGGTTGTCATAACCAAAGGTCTGGGGCAGCTGTCCCCTGCTCCCTCTGCACCTCACCTTCTCCCAGCTCTCCTCAGTGATTCATGGTTACTGTGGAAAGGCACTCTAGAAAACAAAGCCTTCAGGACCCCAGAGCTCGGACTGTCCACATTTTGTAGCTCATACAAAAACCAAACCACAGTCCATTACCATCGAGTCAATTCCAACTCGTAGCAAGCCTGCACTGTCAGTCAGAATTGACTTGACGGAAGTGGGTTTGGATTGTATTTTTGTATGACCCTTGGTGCCAGCTGCCACATAGCTTTCCAGATGAATTGTGTTGATGGCTACATCAGCAATACCTGTAGAACTGCCCCATAGGGTTTCCAAGGAGCCAACTGCCAACATTTTGGTTAGCAGCTGTAGCTCTTAACCACCGTGCCACCAAGGTTTCCATCTTGTTGTGGGACAAAGGCTCTGGATTCTCGTTACCTGCCCCCCAAAGCCAATCCCTGAGACAGGTTATTTGGGTGAGTGATCAAAAGTTTATTATTATTATTATTTATCCATGTTTGCTGGCAGAAGAACATGGGGGACAGATAGCATATTCATTCTTCACGCCTGTCTGAACTGGTCAGGCTGAATTGGGGGTTTTACAGGAGAAACTGCGTGCTGCCCTGGCACAGGGACATGGCTTTAGGAGTACAGTGAAAGCAGTTTGGGAAGGGCACCTGTCCTGGAGCAGGCTGGCAGAATCTACATATTAAAGGCTGGGGTCTGGAGCTTCTTGGCTGTCTCCTGGGGCAATTTCGAAAATGGCCCCAGAGCTGCTTGGAACTTTTATTCAGCATGTTCTCTCACCTCCCTACTTGTTTGGTGCACCTAAAGAAGCTGTAAAAGCTGCAAAGATTATTATCTCAGTGGCTCCTGGAAGCTAATGTGTGACTTCCTGCTGCGGCCTAGGTGAAGGAAGCTGGGAATTTTAGAAAGGGAGGAAAAAGACAAGTAAAACGTCAGTTCTCTAGAAGAATTAATCCTGGCTTGGCTGTCTATTTTAATTTCCCCTTTTAAAATTGCCTGCGTCAAGCTTACTTAATGGTCTATAAAGAAGCACCAAAATTCCTGAACCCTGTTGTCTGCTTCTGCCTGGCCATCTTTGTTTCATTATTTTTTGGTTTGTGCCTTGAAATCTATAGTAATAGCTCCCTTTTTTAAAAAAAATACTTTAAAGATCCTATGTCAGTATTTGGGAGCATTTGTGAGATAGAGGAGGCAATACTGAAAGTATTTGTGGTACCACATTGAAACAGCCATGCTGACATCTGTGCATGGCCTTCAGCCTTTGTCCATAAGTGTTAATATTTTTATAATATTAGTCATGGTGAGGAAACTATTTTGATTCCTTCTTTTACTTACTCAAGTTTTGGGACTGTACATTTTCCATGTTTCTGGAAAGTCTTGAAATCTAACCTTTTAAAATGTCAGGATCTTCCTCTCAGATGGCTATCCATAATTGAATTAAACATTTTCCATTGCATATTGATGGAGAATTGGCTATTTATGCCTCAGATTTTAAGTTGAGATGCTGCATCATCATGCCCAGAAGTTTTATTCTGTCTCTTGGGTCCTTTCTTAAGCTGTATCTCCAGGACCAGGAATAAACACACTTAGCAGTTAAGTGCTATAGCTGTTAACTAAAAAGTTGACAGACTGAATCCACAAGTCACTCCTTGGAAACCCTATGGTGCAGTTCTACTCTATCCTGTAGCACCACTGTGAGTCAGAATAGTTTCAATGGCATTGGGTTTGGTTTGGTTTTGGTTCTGTATGACCCTTGGCACCAGCTGCAGCATAGCTTTCCAGGTGAACTGTGCAGATGTTTACACCACCGGTGTGTGAACCTACCTGTTTCACTCTCGTTGTTGTCATGAAGTACATGTTGCTGACTTCTGCCTCATCTTTTACTGCAGTAGCTCTTGCCCATGTCCCCTAATTATTTCAGGGAGCTCCCTGGGAGTGTTTCTTAGGGATCTGTAAATTCTCTAATCGACCCACAGCACTCTGCTGCTTTTACTCTTCTCCTCTTCTGGAACTTTCCCTCCAAACACGCAGGAGGTAGTGTTGCCATTTGTGCTGGGCACTGCTGTGCCTACAGCCCCATAGCCTCATCCTGACTCTGTTATCTCTGCTGTGCTTTGGTAGTCTACAATGGTGTCAAAAACTGTTGCCTCTCTTCCTCTGTTATGTTTTGTTGGGGCTAGGGGAGGAGGGCTATGACTGTGTCCAACCCAAAGCAGTGTTTCTAGGGACTGGAGTCTACCAGAGTTTCTATAAAGCAGTTCTTTTCCTTTTTGATTACTTCTCATACCACAAAGGGCTCAGATGTGAATATTTAGGGGGACAGTAGGCAGCCTGCTGAAGCCACCATGTTCCCAAAATTGCCTCCTGGGGTGCACTGGACCTCAGGTGTATCTTTAGCTCCTGTGCAGACAGGCCTCCAGTGACTTACCTTGATGCCTTAGTAACATTCACACGCTTGACATCATTTGAGAGAACCTGGACACTGGACAAATTTGGGGGTCACCACTTGTTCTGATAATTGTCATTATGATCGTCAAGCGTCTCCATGAGATGAGATGATTCCCCTGTGTGCACCTTGCCCTCCTTGTACCTTTCTAGGCCAGATTGGATGTAGCTGAGACAGACAAGCCTTGGGTTAATGCTAGATGGGGAGAGATGGAGGCCTCTGTCCAAGGCCTCCACCCCTGTTCTTGGTTGTCTTGTAGAACCCCCTTCTCATTGTACGGCCTGGCAAAGAAGGATCCAGGTACTCTGCCGAGTCACTCTCAGGGACTAGGTTGCAATGATAGCTGGTGCTGATAGTGTCTTCCATGGGGAAGGAGTGTTCTCCTTGTAACTTTACCCAGAGCCATAACAAGGGACAGAAGGGGGCACTTTTGCTGTGCACAGGTCCAAGGGGGCACTAGACTAGATATAGAATGGCATTCCAAGGCACCACAAGGCCAGGCAAGAGGGGGAAGGTGTTTCTGCTGATAATTTTACAGTTCTGCTCTCAACATCAATTCATCTGGAAATTGGAGGACGATAGAACTGAGAGACTGCCCCTGGATGCTCTTTACACATTATGCCCGATTTCACCCCCTTCTCCTAGTTTCCATCTGTTTACACAGACAAGAAGAGCCTGGGGAAATGTCTAGCCTGAGCCTGTTGCCTTTAGGGACCTCCGGTGGCTCTTGCCTTGGCCCTTTGGGTTTCCCAGCCACTCCTGAGCAGACATGGGTGGACCTGCTGCATTCATCGAAAAAATGACCGTCCGTGTTGCAGTAGGGATACAAACTCTGTTCCATCTTTCCTTTCTGGACTTCTTTTATGAGACTGTCCCTGATGTCAGCAAGAACCTGGGGTTTATTCTCCATTTTGATATCTGTTCAGAAAATACGAGTTGAACCCCTGCTGTGTTACACACTCCCTGTAACTGTCCGGAGGCCACTCTGTAATCCAGCAGGCTGGGGAAGAGCTGGCTCAGTGCTACAGCTTCTGATGTCTGTGGGCCTTGAGGCCCCAGAACTTCTTGGTGGTCTGTGCAGAAAAGAGGTGGACTGCTTGCCTGGCCTCTCCTGAGCTGTTGGTTTGATGAGCTACTAAGATATGGAGTGTTGTAGGGGTTAGTGAAATAGCTCTTTCTATTTTGGCTTAATCTTTGTCCGGCTGCACTGACTCAGACAGAAGTCCAGACAAGCCTGGGTTAAGGGTCAAGTCCAAGTGATAATTAGTGTGGCATGGTTACCTTTCCATAGATGGAGCTTTGTGACGGAACCAAGCTTGTTTGCTTGACTTTGTCTTCCTTTGGGAGGGACTTCCTATCCTATAGAATACCTCTCAGGTCTTGAGAGGCATTGGCTGCGCCCACTGTGCCTTCACCAGACTTGGTGATACAGCTCAAGCTGAGGATCACCCCACCACCTCACTAGCTCTCAGTGGAGAGAGAGAGACAAAATGAGTGTATGTGTGTGTGGTTAATACTTGGCTGATTTAATCAGTAAAGCTATATAGTAACTCCTTATTCCTGAAACTCTCCCACATAGAAGAGAAGTGAAATCAGTCCCCATATAACCATCACCAGCTTCAGTAGTTATCAATACTCTGCCATTTGCCTTCCATCTGTTCCACTTTAAAAAAAAAGAAAGAAAGAAATTTTCTTGGCTAGAGGATTTTGAAAGCAAAGTCAGTTTCACTTGTGAGCACTTCATTCTGTATGTCTAACAGATAAGGACTTTTACGAAATAACCGTAGTCCCATCCATTGTCACACCAACAAAAGTAACAATAATCCATTTTTGTCAGACATTGCGACTAGATGGCACCCTCTTTAGTTTCATCACATTTCATTCTAATTCACATTATTACATGTTGTCAGAGTTTTGCTCTCTACTTGTATTTTCTCTCCATGAACAGTGTTTTCATCAGATGTATTCATCTGTATCCTGTATACCTTCTTTTACATCTAAGTCTTTCCTAATATGTTGCACTGTAATTGTGGTAGGCTCGTTTACTAAACCCTGGAACTCTGTTTAGGCTTTGATGATGGGTAGTTTTAAGACAAAAGCTACAGGGACTTTGTCCATGAAGTAATCACTGTGCAGGTCTCTTGAAGTATTGATGGGCATGAGAAGCAATAATGGTTATAACATAGGCTTTGATACATTTCTCAATGACAGCACTGGAGCAGGCTGTGGGAATAGTCAGGGTGAAGCCTTCGTATTGTAGTGACCCATTATCATGGAGAGAAGATGCGAACTCCATGTGCCACCTCAGGGGTGGTGTGTGGGCTTGAGGGACTGTGGGGCTGATGCAGGTGGCTTTCTTGTGCTTTTGGGGAGAAAAAGAAGAGTTTCATGTTCTTATTAATGATTGCCTTTAGCCTTTCTTCTGGACGTTTCATTGCTTTCTCCCTCTGAACTCCCTGTCTCTTTGATCCCTAAATATGGAGGGTAGACAATGCCAGACGCATAGGAAACTGGCATAATTGCCATCAGTCAATGCTTCTCAGATATGTGCTTTGGGTGGGATATTGGGAGAATATGGTGCCAAAGCTGGAGGTCAGGAACTCTGGGTGTGGAGCCTACCTTAGTATCAGTTTTGCCAAGTCCCTGGGCAAATTATTTACCTGGATCCTGTTTGGGTCTTAGTTGTTTTGTTTTGTTTTTTTTATCTGTTGGGCTTGCATCAGGAATGGCCCATAAGTTTTTTGTTTGTTTTTCATAAAACTACTCTGATGGATTGGAAGAGCTGCTCTGGGGGAAGATTATAAGCTGTTAGAAATACTGTGATGATCACTCATTAATCCCTGCCGTGGACCCGGGACAGGGAGGTGGTAGGATGACTGCCCTACACATTTACATGCTGTTGGAACTGGATGCTATTTGACATTCTGCTTCTAGCACCGGGGTTGCTGGAGAGCAGGCCTTCTCTGTCCTTGACCTCAGGGAGCCCGCCACACAGGTGAAAAGACAGGATGGCTTACCCTGATATAAGACAGCCTTGGCAGATGGCTTTGGTGCCTGATTTAGGAAACAGTGGCTGCTGATTGTCACTTACAGCAACCCTGTAAGGACAGACTAGAAGTTCCCCATAGAGTTTCTTAGTCCGTAATCTTTACAGAAGCAGACTGCCACATCTTTCTCTGGTGTGTTTGAACTACCAACCATGCTATTAGCAGCCAAGCACTTAATCATTGCATCACAGGTCTCCAAAACAGTGGCTAGGGGAGTGACATCACTAGTCTGGGGGTTGGGAAAGAAAGTTTTTGTCTGGTTGGGTGCCCATTTGTAAAGTAGGCAGAGAAACATTAGCTGGAGGCAGGGCAAGGGTGGCAGCACCTCAAGCTTAGAACATCTGTCACACCCTCCCCAGGAAGGAATGATGACCCATGTTCAGAAGGCACCTTGTAATGCCCCTTAAAAGGGACAGAATGTACCCTGCTTAAGAAGTTGCTGGGTGGCTGCTTGCCTAACCCTCGGCAACGTCGCCCAGTTCCCAGGCCACCCATCTGGTTCTCATATTCTAATGAGGCTCCCTCTGATGACCCAGCAGGGTGTGGTGAGTGTCTAGCTCAGGCACTATCTGCCTGACACCATCTGGGCGCTCAGGCTGACTCTTTAAACCAGTGAACTTCTGCTCCTTCCTCTAACCTGGACCTGATGACACCCACCGGGAATTGGGGTGTGTTTGAAGGCCTGCCTAGTTTAATATTTGGGATACTTCTCAGAGGTGATGGTGAAAAAGCATGGAGAAGTCACAGTGGTGCTATTCATGGAGAATGATTATCCACTTTCTTGGGGAGATAGATGGTGGTCAGAACGTGCTGGGGACACTGGGCTTATATTTGTTGAGACAGTGAGTTGGAGCTGGAAGTATACAGGGGAGAGTAAGTCACATTATGGGGAAAAGTCTTTGAAGACTTTGCTTGTTTGGAAAACAGGTAGTACCCAGGTCAGCCAGCCTGCAAGTGATCTGTTTATTGCTTATCTTGCTTAACAAAAGCTTTTCAGAACTGCAAACTTCTTCCCCGTTCCATTGTCTGGAGTTTTTCCACATGGAGCTGAAATCATTCTAAAATTAGAAGGCTCACGTGTTCCGCCTAGGTACATGGTTCACCTGTTACAAAAATGTGATGAGAACACAAGAGACTTGGTATGTCTTAGTTGCAGGATAAAACCACACACACCCGTGCGTGTTGGCACTTACTGGTTTTAGAGAACACTTAAGGGAGCAAAAAGACGCAGGAGGGAGTAAGAGATTCCTTCCTTTCCTCTCTAGGTGTGATTCTTGTCATCTAATACCTCATTTCGCCTACTTTTAGCAAAGGAAATTGTACTGGGTGCAAGCAGTTAACACTCTTGGTAGCTCAGCAAAAGACTAGAGGTTCGAGTCCATCCAGAGGTAGCTCAGAAGAAAAACCTGGTGATCTACTTCTAAAAAATCAGCCTGTGAAAATCCTGTGGAGCACATTTCTACTCAGGCACACATAGGGTCACTACAAGTTAGAATAAATTCTGTAGAAAATGTTTTTTTTTTCCAGTTGATTTTTGAGGGAAAGAAAGTTGTCATAGGTAGTAGAAAAGCCATAGGATATGGAATCAAGAGTTTTAATTCTGACTGACGGACTGTGTGACTTTAATAGATCTTTTAAATCTTTCTGAACCTCAGTTTTCCGTCAATGAAATGAAGGAGCAGGATTAAGGCAGTCTCTTTTCAAACTATGAGCTGCAAATGAAATATTTAGTGGACGCAACCAGGGCTGTGAACCAGTTTGAACTGGTTCAGTCATGGCTGATGAAGCAAAACAGGAACAAATCCAGATATTTATAATTTGGGTGATCTGGTACAATAGCCGGAGAGGGAAAATTTTACAGATGAAAGCCCTGGAATGGAAGGATTGGAAGAGACACAGTGAGCCTTTTCTGGAGCCTGATATATAAGACTGAAATACTGGCAGACAGAAGTGTGAAGAGCAACCCCCATTCAAAGTGACATGGTTGGCCCCCATCTTTGAGCAGGGCACCTGTTTCTGACTCTGCACAAACTGAAGGGCAAGAGATTTAGTTGCTGTGCCACACATATGCTGCCTTTATTTTCTAAAAAAAACAATTAGTTTGTAGCAAGACTTTGACTCGTAATTTTCTCCCATGCCAGGTAATTGTTCGGATTCACCTGATTTTTAAAATTTGGGTCTGTTCGGGTTTCACGGCCTTGGCCATAACTGAACTGGGGAGAACTAATTTGAACCTCTTATCACAACTGGCATTTGTAAAAGATGAAATTGAATAGCTTAGAATAGAGAATTTCTGAGAGTGTCACATGAAGGAAGGACAAGTACTGTTTTATGGTACTTTTAGTGATTAATGAATTCATATGTTAGTGTTCTATGTTGCTTTAGATGGATAAACTGTACCCACAGTGTATCGCCTATAATTTCCAGATTTGATTTCTTTACAGTAAAAATGTATACACTTGCAGAATAAATGCTCTAAAATCTTTCTAGACCTGAACATTTCTCCAATATCCCTAGTTGTTTTCTTTTTTAATAGTTGACTGGCTTGGCTAGCTAGCCTTGTTTTGAAAACAGTATTTTTAATCTACTCATCTTTATCAAGCCTTTACAAAACATTAAATTTACAACAGAAGGAACAGCTCCTTCTTTGTGACCAGATATTAGATATTAATTTGCTTAATATATGTTACAGGTTGAATTATGTCCCCCCCAAAATATGTGTTGTAAATCCCAACCTCTATGCCTGTTTATAATCTCATCTGGGAATAGATCATCTTTGTTATGTTAATAAAGCAGGATAAATTTAAGCTGTATCTTGAGTCAGTCTCTTTTGAGACATCAAAGAGACAAAACAAGCAGAAAGGAGATTGGGTAAGATAGGTGCCAAGCCACAGAAAGACCCCCCAGGAATAGAAGCTCAGAAGAGACAAGGACCTTCCTCCAGAGCCTACGGAGAGAAAGCCTCCACCTAGAGCTGACACCCTGAATTAGGACTTCTAACCTCCTAAACTGTGAGAAAATGAATTTGTTTGTTAAAGCCACCAAATTGTAATATTTCTGTTAGCAGAACTAGATAACTAGGACAGAATTTTGTACTGAGAAGTTGAGGTGCTACTCAAACAAATACCTACAATGTGGAAATGGCATTGGAATTGAGTAATGGGTGGAAGAGTTTTAATGTTCCTGATAGTCAAATGGAAACCCTAGAGGTGTAGTGGTTAAGTGCTGTGGCTAGTAACCAAAAGGTTGGCAGTTTGAATCCACCAGGCGCTCCCTGGAAACTTTAGAAGGCAGTTCTGCTCTGTCTCATAGGGTTGCAGTGGGTCAAAGTTGACTCAACAGCAGTGAGAAATAGTAAAATTATGAGGGTGATGGAGGACTGGGCAATATTTCATTCTGTTGTACATCGGGTCACTCTGAGTCAGAACCAACTGAGTGGCCCCTTACAGCAGTGATAACAATAGGAAAAGCCTAGATGGCCTTGAAGAGGCTGCTGGCGGAATAATGGATGTCAACTGCAGTTCTGCTGAGGGCTCCGAAGGAAGTCAGGAGAATTGTAGAGAAAGTCTCTATCATCTTAGAGAATACGTATGGCACCAGCAACAAAGTGCTGCTAGAAATGTGGACATTAAATATGCTCCTGATGGCCCTTTAAAAAGAAAAAGATAAACATGTTGGTGCCTGTTGTCCCATGGAATGCAGCAGTTAAAAAAACAGACAACATACTGTGTTGGGCAAATCTGCTGCAAAAGGTCACTTTCAAATGTTGAAAAGCAAAGATAACACTTTGAGGGTAAAGTGTGCTTGACATGGGCCATGGTGTTTGCAGTCACCTCACATGCATGAAAAAAGTGGATGATGAATGAGGGAGACCAAAGACGAATTGGTGACTTTAAATAATGGTGTTGGCGAAGAATATTGAATATACCGTGCACGTCTTAGAGCAAGGATGTCAAGACTTCTCACGTATTACAGACACGTTATCAAGAGGACTAGTCCCTAAAGAAGGACATCATGCTTGGTAAAATAGAGGGTCAGCCAAAGAAAGGAAGACCCTCAAGAAGATGGGCTGATACAGTGGCTACAACAGGGGGGTCAAGCACAATACAGATTGCAAGTGTAGTTACAGGACTGGGCCGTGTGTCATTCTTGTTGTGCACAGAGTCACTGTGAGTCAGAACCAACCCAACTCGATAACACCTATTAACAACGACATTCCTTCTTTGCCTCCAGTTTCTCCCATTTGTAATGGAAATGTCTGTTTTATACCTGTTCTACCACACTGTGCTTTGGAAACAGATAGTTTACATTCTAGATTCATGACAAAAGTTTTGCTCCAGAATGAAATACACCTAAAATCCTGCTCATATTTAACTTAGAAGGTTGAGAAGATGGGATTTTGGACTTGGAGTTGATTTAAGACTTTCGGGATGATGTGATAGGGTGATTGTGTTTTATGTGGGACAAGGACATCAATTTGGGCAATTCCAAAGGTAGGATGTTATGGATTCATTATGCCCTCAAAAAATATCTGTTGAGATGTAGAGGTACGCAAAAGCTGACTTGAGAAGACAAAGTATAATGAAATATGCTAAGACATGGAGATAGAAAACCAAAAGGGAAGAAGACACTAGGCATTTCTGAAGCTGAAAGAATGGAAGAAATATTGAGTTGCAATACTGGCAAATTCTATAGGCAAGATATTGAACAGTACAGGAAGTATCAAAGGAAGATGAAAGACAACAGAGCCACTGTAACAAAAACATCTGGTTGCATTTAACCATTTAGCAGGTAGTATGTGATCGAGAACCAATGGTGTTGAAAGAAGAATCCAAGCTGCACTAAAGACATTTGCAAAAACCAAGGCTGAAAAAAATTGATGGAATACCAACTGACATGTTTCAACAAGCAGATTCAACATTGGAAAATACTCGCTCGTCTATGCTAAGAAACTTGGAAGAGAGCCATCTGGCCAACCATCTAGAAGAGATCCATGTATGTGCCCATTCCGAAGAAAGTTTATCCAACAGAATACAGAAATTATCAAACCATATCTTTAATATAACACATAAGCAAAATTTTGCTGAAGGCAATTGAAAAATGCTTGCAACAGTAAATCAAGAGGGAACTTGCAGAAATTAAAGCCAGATTCAGCAGAGACATGGAATGAGGAATATCACTGCTGATGTCAGAGGGTCCTAGCTGAAAGCTGAGAATAACAGGAAGCTGTTTACCTGTGTTTTATTGACTATGCAAAGGCTTTTCACTGTGTCGATCATAACAAATCATGGATAATATCACAAAGAATGGGAATTCCAGAACACTTTATTATGCTTACGTGGAACCTATAGGTAGTTGTTCAAACAGAACAAAGGGATGCTTCAGGGTTTAAAATCAGGAAAGACGTATGTCTGGGTTATATCCTTTCACTGTCCTTTCTCAGTCTATATGCTGAGCAAATAATCCTAGAAACTGGACTGTATTAAGAACATGGCATCAGAACTTGAGGAAAACTCATTAACAGCCTTCAGTTCACAGATGATGCCAACTTGTTTGCTGAAAACAAAGAGGATTTGAAGCACTTACTGGTTAAGACTAAAGACTACAGACTTCAGTATGAATCATATCTCCCTATAAAGAAAACAGAAATTGTCACAATTGGACCTATAAGCAGCATCATGATAAATGGAGAACGTGTCATAGTTGTAAAGGATTTCATTTTGCTTGGATCTTCAGTCAACCCCTGTGGAAGCAGCAGTCAAGAAGTCAGACAACATTTTGCATTGGGCAAATACGTTGCAACAGATGTCTTTAAAGTATGAAAAATCACCTAACATGCATGTGAAAGCTGGACAACAAATAAGGAAGACTGAAGAAGAATTGATACTTTTGAATTATGGTGCTGGTGAGGAATATTGAATATACCATGGATGATTTCAGAATCAACTAATCAGTCTTGGAAGAAGAACAACGTGAATATTTGTTAGAAGTTAGGATGGCCTCTGAAAGTTTTTCTCATGTACTTTGGACATGTGATCAGGCAGGAGCAGTTCCTGGAGAACAGGACATCATACTTGGTAGAGGGTCAACAAAAAAGAGGAATACCCTCAACAAGATGGAATGACACAGTGGGTGCAACCCCACCCACTGCCATCAAGTCAGGTCTGACTCATAGCGACCCTAGAAGTCAGAGTAGAACTGCCCCAGCAGTGGACTAAAAATATAGCAATGGTCGTGAGGATGGTGCGAGACCTGGCAGTGTTTCATTCTGTTATGTACAGGGTTACTCTAACATAGGGTTATTATAATCCCATTTTGAAATGGGTTGTCTTTGTTACGTTAATGAAGCATGATTAATGTAGGGTGTATCTCAAATCAATTTCTCTTGAGATATAAAGGAGATGAAACAAGCAAGCAGATGAGAGCTGGGGTAACCTAGGTGCCAGGACACATAGAGATCTCCAAGGAACCAGGAAACAAAAGCTGACCAGACAAGGGTCTTTCCCCAGAGTTGTCAGAGAAAGATTTGCACTAGAGCTGGCATCCTGAATTTGGACTTCTAGCCTCTTAAACTGTAAGAAAATAACCACATGTGGTATTTCTGTTGTATCAGGACTCAGTAACTAAGAAAACATGTGATTAAATTATGTAAGTAGAATAATGAATATAACTGACATAAACAGATTTGGGAAAAAACATGATCTCTTGGCACATATACCAGCCTAAGTGTTGAGAACAGAAAGAGGCTGGTAAACTGGAGTAGACAGCCATGCTGAATCTAGAGGTTTTCCCAAAGGAATGGGGAAAATGAGATTAGGTACACCAGGGATTTTGTTTAAGGAGAGGTTAGTTAGGAGAGGATTTACCGCTTGTTGAAGGAAGCAAGGCAAATACAGAACTCATGAATATTTTTAAAACCTAGACCTACAGAAGCTTTACTGTTATCCCACTTTTTGGTTTTCAGCATTCATTTAGCACTCACACGTTAAGGACTACCTCATGCCAGGCACTGTACTAGACTCTGGCGATGCACATGATCGTTAAACGTGAGTCCTGCTGTCAGAGGAATTAGGGTCAGGCAGACGACGTGATAAGCTGAGTATCTCAAAGGTAAACTGTACACATAGGCAAAACCATGATCTACGATGATGAGAAGGAGCCCTGGTGGTGCAGCAATGAGGCACTCGGCTGTTAATTGACAAGTTGGCAGTTTGAACCCATAGAGTGGCTCTGCAGGAGAAAGGCCTGGTGATCTCCTTCCATAAAGATTACAAGCAAGAAAACTCCGTGGGGCATTTCTACTTTTGTCACAAGGGGTCAGTTAAGTTGGAATTCACCCAGTGGCACCTAACTGCATATATACTAGGGACTACTTCATACCAGGCACTGTGCTAGGGCCCTGGTATGCATATGACAGCTTAGATCCTCAAGAGACGTAATTGGGTTAGTTTGCCTTCCTTGGTCAAGGAGCCACCCATCATTCATGGCAGGGTAGGGGGTAGAAAAATTGTAGGGTAATGAGGGGTCAGAGGACAGCGTAAGGCTTGGGCAGGGTAGATTCCTTCATCATGTTGGTTCATTGAATAATCATTCATTCAACCAACAAATGCTTACTAAACACTTACTATGTGTCAGGCCCTGCCCTGAAGGAACTTCCACTCTCCTGAGAAAGACAGATACAGTATTATTGAATTATATGTTTATGCAACATAAAATGCCAGTAGTTAGTGGTGAGTGCAATCAAAAAGAAAGAAAGAATAGAGTAAGGTAGTGCATGGTGGGAGGTCTGTTTTACACTGGCACCTGGAAGGTCCTTGTGAGCAGAGTGACAATTAATTAGTAAAGACCTGAAGCTGTTGCTGTGTGCCGCCAGATTGGTTTCATCTGATAGTGGCCCCGCAGGGTTTTCCAGGAGGCCATCTTCCTGGAAGCAGGTCCCCAGGCTTTCTTGCATGGAGCTGCTGGGTAGGTTCCCACCACCAACCTTTCAGTTCCTAGCACTGAATTGTGGCTTCCCGGGAGCCCCTTAAAGACGGGAAGGAGGTGAGGCCATTAGCATAAAAAAGTTCCAGGCAGAAGACAGCACAGTGTGAAAATTCAGAGGCCCTGAGGAGGAAATGTGCTTGGTGGATTTGAGAAACTGAGACATTTGAGACCAGAGAGTCTGGAAGAAGCTTCAGTGAGTGGGGCACTGGTGGCCCTTGTGCCTTATCCAGGGAGTTGGTAAGACATTTGAGAAGGACACGTCCCACTACCTGTCTTTGTCACCATGTTGTCCCTGTTTCTCTACCTAAAACTACAGGATATAACATAAAAGAGAACCCAGTGCCATAAAGAAATGTGCCAGATTAGGGAAAGAAGGAAATGTATAGGGGCATTTGGGTTTTTGTTGTTTTATAATGATCAGTAACAAAATTTTCCTGTGCTTCTTGATACTTCTAATGGGAGAAATGGACAAGTTACCAAGAGACGGCCTCTTGGTGCCACGCTGAGGTTAGAGGTAATTTGCGTTTGTAATGGTGCAGAACATGTTACTATGTTTTTTATCTCTTTCCGGTTATATTTGGGTAGAGTGTTGAGTTTTTATTGTGCTTTAGGTGAAGGTTTACATAGAAAATTAATTTCCCATTCCGTAATTTATACATAAATTTTTCCATGACATTGCATCCCTCCATCTGTCAGCACCCTCCCAGTTACCACTCTGAGTTCCCGATTTCATCTTACAGCTCTCATGCCCACTAATGGATGAATGGATAAACTGTGGCACATACACACAGCGGAATACTACGCTGCTGTGTTTTGATCTGGGAAACCCTGGTGGCTTAGCAGTTAAGTGCTGCAGCTGCTAACCAAAAGCAGTTCAGATCCACCTGGAGCTCCTTGGAAACCATGGGGCAGTTCTGCTCTGACCTCTACGGTTGCTATGAGTCGGACCTGACTCGATGGCAGTGGGTTTGGTTGTTATTATTATTATTATTATTTTGGTTTTTCTTTTTTTTTTGGTATATATATATATATATATATATATATATATATGGCATATTTTGATCCTTGATGGTTTTGAAAATCTGTGTTTGCTGACCAGCCTCTGAGTGTTTAAAGGGACAGAGCTGGTCCTGGGATCACATCTTCTCCTTGCCCCTTCAATAAGCTCACCAGCGACCCATGGCGTTTGGCCTACGCACCTGCACAGCTGGACACGTCCAGGTCCGCATGGTGCGGCTAGAAAGAAACAAAGCAGGTGAAAGCGAAAAGAAGACGTTTTACTTGACTGTCTAAGTCAGGTAGCACAAGGGGACTGATAGCGCCAAGGTAGCCCTCAAAATAATAGCCCAAGGGGTTTATATGGGTAAAGAAAAATGAGTGTGGGGTCTTTAGGAACGCCCCAAGGTGGAGACAGCTCGTTGATTGGTTTGTCCTATAAAGGCGGTCCTGGGGGGGGGGGGTCAGGTTTCTGCGCCTGCTCAGTCTGAAGGGGGGGGGGCACAAAGAAGGCGTTTTGCACACTTTTGGACCGGGGACAGGGAACGTGTTTTTTAGTTTCTAACGTCAGTAAATTGTCCAGTGGACATGGTCTCTGGTGCTGGGGTACTGCGCATGTCAGCCAGAGCTGATGTGGTTCAGGACTGGTTTTAACCGGTCTTGAGTCCGGAGCCCCTTTGTTTTGCTCACCGAGCAGGAACCGGAAGTGGGCCTAAATAAGGAAGAATCGTAAGAAGAATCGTATTACCTGCTGAGGAGGTAGGCTACACGCACAGAGCCCATTCGAGATGCTGGGCTTGCTTACACCTTCCGTGCTACTGATGTGTGACCTCACTCGGGTCTTCTCTAGCTCTACGTCACAGACAGTAGAAGGGTAAACTTAAATAAGGGGTATGTGCATTACTGTATTTTCGTGAACATGCTAAGGGATAGCAGTAAAGGTTTGGGCATTTTTAAGGTACACTTGGTCCAGATCATTCGACTGCAGTGTTTTCCTTTTGGGATCTATGGTGGCCAGTACAGTATAAATTGGCCCAATAGTTTGAAAGGGCTTTTTAAAAAATATAACTAATACAGCCTCATTGAAAGGTGTTAGAAATGGTAGCAAATCTATAAAGCCAGGCAAATCTATAATGATCCTAAACAAAATCAGTTCACTAGTATTTTATCACCTTCTGTTTAAAGCGCTCCACAACCTTCAAGGATAATTGTTTTAAAGTATCGTTTAATATTAGAGAAATAATCTATATTATCAATAGCCACCTAAGAGAAACTGTAGAATTGCCTCAGTAACTTCCGAAAGGACGGTTTATAAACTACAAGAACATTCTTGGTGGAAACAAGATCAGTAAAAATAATTTGGGCAGTTTAGCAATGAACAGAGAACTTTTTTTTTAAATAATAAAAGGTATCTTAAACAGAAATCAGGGTCATTCTTAATGATGAACTGCAAAAGGCAATTCCATTAAAATCAGAAAAACAATAAGGTTAGCAGCTGCCATGCTGCAGAAATTCATTAGGCAGAAATTAGGTAGGTGGTGGGTAGATAGATATGATAACTTATAGGTGGCTGTATACCCAACAAATACAAGCTGATGAGCTAGAAAACCATTAAAAGCAATTAATCATGAATGACTTAGTAAGAAACAATGTATATGGATAAACGGATGAGAATAAACATCTTTCTTGTTAACTGTTAGTAACTAGTTAGATAATATAGGGAAAGTGTCACATTCATAATAGCAACCAAAATTATAAAATACTGGAAAATGGTCCTAAGCAAAAATGATAATAAATACTACAAATCGTTATAAAGAGAAGACTAAGAGATTAATATATGTAAAGTACTTGGTACTGTGTTCACTTGCATTAAATACACTATTAGCTGCTATTACTGCTTTTAGTTGCCTTCTGAGTAAACTGCTCCATAGGGTTTTCAAGGATGTGACATTTCAGAAGTTCTCCATGTCAGTCTTTCAAGGTGCCTCTGAGTGGCTTCAAACTTTTGACTGATGGTTAAGCTCTTAACCGTTTGTGCCCCGAGGGACTCCTGTTATTACTATTCTGCTGCGATTATTAATATTGGTAACATGTGTCTGGTGAAGCAAGACCTGTACCTTTATGGTGCTTGTTGTCACCTGGAGTTAGGTTCTAAGACAGTGGTTCATATGCTGTACTGTGCATAGCAGTCATTCTATTAAATGAATTAAAATGCAGATTCATGCCCCACCCCCCAGCACATTTTAATGACTGCTTGAAGGCAGAAGCTGAGCAGTGCCATGCTTGTCTGTGACCCCTGCTGTGTAAACCAACATGATTTAGCCAAGGTGCCAACTCTCCCTCATCCCTGGTGCTCTCGCTCCTCAGCTAGACAGTGGTGGTTGCTGGAAATTGAAATATTTGTGTTCTAGGTATCTGCCCAAGAGTTTGATTAAGAAAAGTCAAAAACCTCAGACCTCAGTTATCGCCTCAAGGTGTTGTCTTTCTTGTGAGCCTTGCTGTGGTGAAATGATGCAACACAGTGGCCTTTGCGTAGACCGTCAGCTTTATTCTTAGGGAGCCTGAGCCCCAGCCTCCAGCTTGTGATTTTGGGGAACAGCTTGGAATGGCCAATGAAAAACTTTTAGCTGCTCCATCGAACCAGTTCAGGTGTCTTGCTTAGCAGGATCAGCAGCTGTGTGATTCACCAACTCATTCTGAATCTCTCAGTCTTTTGTCTTGAAAGTCATGGCGTGACTTCCTTATCAGAATGTGTAATGGAAGGTGATTGCGTACCTCTATCCATTTTGTCACCAGATTGCATTGACTAAAGTGTTTCTTAAATGCCAAAGCATGTGGGGTATGGAGGTGAGGCAGGAAGAAAGCAACTTGCTGAGGAAAGTGTGTAAATTCTTAACATTATAAAAGTTTCTGCATTGATCTGGTCACAGATATGAGCTTCCTACGATGTTTCCTAAGTTTATCTCGTATGACTGATACAAGTGATGAGCTATTACCAAGCTGTCCCCCCATTCGTGGTGACATAAGCACAACAGAATAAAATGCTGGATGGTCCTGCACTGTTTCCATGTTCCACGACAGATAGGACCTTTGTGATCTGTAGAGTTTGTATTGACTGATTTTTAGAAGCAGATCTCCAGGTCTCTCTTCCTAGTCTGTGTTAGTCAGCAAGGTATGCTGAAACCTGTTTAACATCATAGCAACATTCAGGCCTCCACTGACAGATGGGTAAGTGGATGTGCTTGAGGTGTGCTAACCAGGAAGGGGACCTGCGTCTCCCGCAGGTGAAGATTTTGCCACTGAACCACCTGAAATACAAGGGATTGTGTCAATAGGTCTCCAAGGTCACAGTCAGTGTTGATAGAGTGCCCGCTCTCCTGCTCTTGGGCTTTACTCTGTGCCCACCCTGTTTCCTGATTGCCTTAGGTATATATCCAGGGGGGTAGTTCTAGGATAAAATTTCTCAGATTATTATTAGAGCTTACGTTTGACGTGATTTCAGCTTCTCATTAGCAGGCGAGAAAATTACACATTTTTTATCTGTGTAGATTTGACTTGATGGGAACGTGCCTAAGGATAGAAATTGTCAGTGTCTGATCACACAGTGGTGAAAGCAAGATCTGAAGTCAAACAGCCTTGGTTCAAATCTTAACTGTGACCCTTGGATACTGTGACCTATGGTGATTTCCTTGGCCATACTGTGCCTCAGTTTCTCCATTTGGAAAGTGAAGGTAACAATAAAACCTACTTATTGGAGTTGTTGTTAGAATTAAATTAGTTAATGTATGTGAGGAAACCCTGGTGGTGTAGTGGTGAAGAACTCTGACTGCTAAACAAAAGGTAGGCAGTTCAAATCCACCAGGTGCTTCTTGCAAGCTCTATGGGACAGCTCTGCTCTGATCTGTAGGATCACCCTGAATCAGAATCAACTCAGCAGCAGTAGGTTTTTTGGTATCATATATGTGAAGCGCTTAGAGGTACACAGCCATTTCTCTCTATTTGTTATATAAATCTTTTCATACAGATTACGAGGAAAGAATGAGAAAGCAAGAGCATGCCTGTAAGAAATGGTGTCAAAAATACCAAAATGGCTTGGGCCAGTTAATAAGAGGGACTTGACAAATTTGAAATTAAGTTATAAAGGATCTTGACAGGATAAATGCTGTAACTCCAACACTAAGGAACATCCCCTTGAAACTCAAAGAACAGATAGAAAGGGTCTCACATTGCCTGTTGTATCATGGAATAGCTATTCTAATAGAGTCCCTGGACTGCACAGTTGAATGCTTGACTGCTAGCTGAAAGATTGGTGGTTCAGTCCCACTCAGGAGACAGGCCTGGCAATCTGCTTCCAAAAGACCACCGCCTGAAAACCATATGGTGCAGTTCTGTACTGCACAAGGAGGGTCTCTGGGAGTCAGAACCAACTCAGTAACAGCACCAATTCTAGTAAATGCCAAAAGTTAGGCTTTACATTTAGATTTTACTTTCAGCATTGTGGTTCCCGAAGCAGAGGCACCAGTCGTCCCCGTCAGTGGCAGTTCGGGTAGACGTGGGATGTGGTACTGTATTCTGGACAGCATGGCTTAGGAGGAGCAGAGACATGGGAGGGAACCATGGGGGGTGCCCTACAGAAAGGCGGAAGGTCTGAGTTGGAGAAGCTGGGGCAGCAGAGACATCAGAGGCAAACAAAAAAGAAGGATGGCCTAGGAAGGGCTCAGCTCCCTATGCCCCGCGCCCTGTGAAAACAGCGCTGTCACTTGGTTGAGGAATTCCTTTGTCACTGGCTGCATGGAAGCACTCGTTACATGGTATTTCATATAAAATACATATGAGGTGTGCTCTGAGTTGCACTTCATGTGAAAAGTTCGGGGAGAGGTTGGTGATCAGAATGGAGAGTATTTATAGCGATTTCTGTGGGAAATGTTCAAGCCTCATTTCCCTTTTAATTATAATGCATTTAGTATCCAAGTGGGAATAGGGGTTTGAAATGCATAAAGATGGAAAACTAATTAGATAGTTAAACGGAGCACATAGCCCGTTGAGGAACTAGCGCTGTGGGGGTTAGACTCTTAACTGTCCAGGGTGGCAACATGTACAAAATTGTACCATTTTAAAAAGAGAGGAGAAAAATTCCTTAATACTTTTGAGAAAGAGGATATTTAGATAAAGGGGTCTTTGGCCCATTTCAAGTTGAATCGTTTTCATTATGATTCTTAGGCCTGAGTGGCAGGACTTCCTGCAGAGCTCTGTGCTGGGGGACAGAGGAGGACCAGGGACAGTCCCTGACCTCCAGGAGCTTTGAGTGATCCAAGTCGGGAGCAGAACTACAAACCCGACCAGAATTAAATGACTGCCCAGCTAGTTACAAACAACGCACGGCCAGGAGAGTGAGGTTGTGTTTGCCTGGGACAGCTGAAGAAGGCCCCTTTGAGGTGTGAACTTTTCGTCTGCATTGGTGGCATGGTGGTTAAGTGCTATGGCTTCTAACCAGAAGGTTAGCGGTTCAAATCTACCAACTGCTCCTCGAAGCTGTAGGGGGCAGTTGTACTCTGTCTTATAGGGTCCGACTGTAAGTCAGAGTCAACTTGACGGCAGCAGGTTTGGTTTTGTTTCTAGACTAAGATGTTCTACCAGGAGACGTTAGGTTATGTGGCGGTAACACAGTCTCAGTGACTTCATGCAGCGTGAGGTTACTTCTCATTTACTCCACGTCTGCTCTGGGCGTGGTGGACTCTCCAAGGCCAACTGTTGGTTCAGGTTGCACCTCCGCATCAGTAAGCGGGGTGTCAGGTCATGTACAAACCACTGAATGCTGTCACCCAGACAGGTGTCACTTCTGCTCACATTTCATTGCCTGAAGCAAGTCATATGGCCAGACCAAGAGCAACGGTTGGAAAAGACCATACTTTCTACCTGGAACATTGTTATTAGTTGTCATCGAGTTGATTGTGACTCATGGCAATCCCATGTGTACAGAATAGAACTTCTCCATAGGGTTTTCCAGACTGTGACTTCTGGAAGTAGATTGCTAGACATGTCTTCTAGCCTTTTGCCTGGTAGTCAAGCATGTAACCATTTGCATCACCGAGGGACTCCTGTGCCTAGAATAACTGAAAACCAAACTCCTTGTTGTTGAGTCAGTCCTGACGCATAGCAACCCTATAGGACAGAGTTGAACTGCCCCCATGGGTTTTCCAAGGAATAACTGATAGATTCGAACCATCCACTATTTCGTTAGCATCTGAGCTCCTAACCACTGGGCCAGTAAGGCTGTTAAATAGGAGAGTGCTTATACCGAAAAGCTCTGTTGGTATCTGCTACAAGGTCTGCATGAGAATCATGAGGGGGGAGCCTGGAATCTCCATGTTTCGCTCCAGAGGTGATTTCATGTTCACATTGGAGTTGGAGAACCATCATACAGGACGGTGGCTCTCGAACCTGGCTTTGCAACAGAATTCCCTACAGAGCCTTTACAAAAACACCAATGCCTTGGCCCTGCTCCAGAGGTTCTAATCCACAGGGTCTGGGGTGGCCTCCAAGCATCAGTCCTTTTAAATCTCCCCCAGGGATTCTAGTATGAAGCCTGGGCTGAAAACCACTGGTGTAGGAAAAGGCAAGGACCTGGAAGTCAGACCCCCGTAGATTGAATCCTGGGTCTAGTGCTGACTGAGCCCCAGTTTGCATGTCTATCAAATGGCAGCAAGTATCAAATGAATGTGAAAATGTCAATTGCAGCATTGTGCAATCATTGACCATTGCTGCAAACTGGCAAGTGTGGACTTCTCTGTCAAGAGAATGTACCCTTTTCTGTACTTGACATCTCCCTCCCAGAGAAGCCGGGGAGGAAGGAATGCACCCTCTGTACCCACTTCCTTAGCACTTGCCTCCTTTGAAAATCACTAAATGGGTAGGCTGTCTCCCTCCCCTCCCCCCGGCTTATCTTGGGGATGAAGGACAGAAAAGAGACAGCAGACAAGACTCCTCCCTGCCTCTGTTTTCCTCCCCTCAGCCTGTCAAAACTACTGGCATGGGGTATTTTTCCTGCCATCTCCATTCCCCAGTGCCCGTTCCCTTCACATGCCCTTGAGCCCAAGACCCATGTCTTACACTTCTGACCCTGCAACCTTTGTCTCCGGCCTCTTCCCCTGATCCGTCCACTGGCATTCCAGACCCAGGCCTGCAAAAGCAATGAGCCCCTTGGCCCTGGCTGAGGCCCTTGTCTGCTTTCTGATGGGTTGAGCTGCCTTGGGGGTCATACTCGCAAAAAACATGTGGCCAGGGCAGGGTCGCGTTGTGGTCTCAGTCAGGGTCACAGTTTTGGCAGCACTCCACTTGAGGGGAAGGTGTGCAAGATGTCAGGTCAGCTTTGGTGGTCTAGCACTCTGACTCACTCTTTGTGCTGTTCTGTTCCTTGTGGATTCTGGGATGTAACTAGCTAATTTGCAAACCTGTTCTTCGAAGGCTATCAATCTGCACCTGAAATTTACCCCAGAAGTTGGTTTTCTTTGGTTTTAAAAATATCGTATCAGCTTTCTTCCCTTGATAAGAGTTCATGCTGGAATAAGCTGTTTTTAATTAATTTTCCCCTGAGGTCTAACAGGTTCCAGGTGGAGCAGTGTAAGAGTTCTTCACTCTAAGTAAGCACAGTGCTGTTGCTGGCATTCACCTCCAACCCATGGCGACCCCAGATACAGCAAAGCAGAACCTTGCCAGGTCCAAATCCATCTGCAGGATCACTAGCACGCTGGAATGTGGTTTTGCAGCCACTGTGGATTTTGAATGCTTTCTAACATATGGGCTCATCTTCCAGCACTAAATCCAGCAGTAGTCTGTTGTGATCTATGGGGTTTTTACAGGGTAATTTTTGGAAATAGATCACCAGGCCTTTCTTCCTACTCTGTTTTTGTTTCGAAACTCTGTTGAAACCTGTCCACTATGGATGACCCTGCTGGTGTGTGATATACTGATGACATAGCTTCCAGTGTCATAACAACATGCAAGTCACCACCGTACGACAAGCTGACAAACAGTGCGGTAAATACAATCGTATGTAAGAAATTCCAGATTTCTGTTCAAAAGTAAATTGATGTAAATTGTTGACCACACAATTGGGATAGAGATCCTTCAAGATCATTCTCCCTGAGAAGGCTGATAAGCTGGGGTTCCTGGTCATGGAAATTTTATGTCCAACTTCAGACTTGGGCACCCTAGCCTTTCCAGTGGTTGGTAGCCACTTTCTTCGGTCCTACCCACCAGCCTGAGCATCTTTGCCTAGGATGGTTCTTAACCAGACAGGGACAGGACTAGAATGAAACTGTCTGAAGGAAAAGGTGCTTACAGAGCTCAGCTCCTGCCAGGGAGGGACCACTCAGTGGTGCATCTTTTCCATATCCCCACTGCCTCTCACATTCTTGGCAGGTGCTCTTCCTTATTCTGTGCATGGTATTAGGTCTGGCATAGAAATGGGAGATTTCATTGAACAAAAATCTTAACAATCTTAAAATGAACCTCCTTCAGTATGCTCTCCATGGTACATTTTGTTGCAAATAAGATACCTGAACACGTATAGGAAGTTATGGAGTCCTACCATGTTGCAGAAGGCTAACACACTCAGCTGCTGACCTAGAGGTTGGAGGTTCATTTCCACGCAGAGGCACCTCCGGAGAGAGGCCTGGTGGTCTCCTTCTAGAGAATCAGCACTGAAAATCTTGTGGAGCACAATTTTACTCTGACACACATGGGGTTGCCATGCATTGGAATGAGTTTGATGACAACTGGTTTTTTATAGATGCTTCTGGTTTAAATTGCAATCCGATGCATTAGCTGCATGTGAGCATCAGCTTATAAGAGCAGCAGCTTTACTCTGATCTCAGCGTAAAGCCCCAGCTCTTGGTCATGCCCTGCAAGTCTCTGCTGGATCCAATCCCCGCTCCTCTAGCTGCAGCTCACACCTCGGCCTTCCTTTCTGTGTTCTGACTTTGTAGCCTCCTTCCTTTACCCCAGTGTGTCAGACTCTTGTCTACCTCTGAGCCTCTGTACTGGCTGCTCCCTCCACCTGGAATGCTTTTCCCCTAGTTTTTCCCATGGCTGACTCCTTTATGTCCTTCATGTCTTAGATATGCTTCATCTTCTCAGAAAGCTCTTCCCTGAATGATCCCTCACACGGTGGTTCTCAAACACATCACTGTCCATTCGACACTCGCTGCTGTCTGTGATGACTTTGTTAAATTACTTACCATTTGGCTGCTGCCCCCAGGAGATGAAAGTTCACTGAGGACAGAGACTTTGTTTGTCTAGCTCATTAATGTATTCCCAGTGCCAACACAGTACTTGGCAGATAGATGACACTTGCTATTTTGGTGAATGAGTGAATGCAAAGCCCTGTATGGATCTCTTTACACCAACTATTGTGTGCTTGTAACACTGCATGTTGATACATGGGGAAACTGAGGCCCAAGTTTAGAATTAGAAGCAAACACCCAAGACTTGCTCTCAGCTCTACTTGCCTGCAAAGGTTTGTACTAGACTCAGGTCTGAGGTTATGGTTCAGTCTTGAGTTTTGGCCTGTTTCTGTATCTCTGTAGGTGCTCAAGTGTGAAGAGTCTTATTTTTTCCTGTGGTTTTTCTTAGAGGCCATCAGTAACCAATCAAAAATATGCTGGGGAAGATCATATTCAAAACAGTTGCAAAAACATAGAGTATGTAGGAATGAACTCATAAAGATGTAGTCCAAATCTGTTTGAAGAATCCTGTAAGATTTGGCTTTTGAGGGCATTGCTTAAAGAAACCCATGCTTTGGGAGGAAGACGTCATGTTATACAATTGCTAGTTCTTCCCATGAATTTAGAAATTTAAGGAAGCTCTAGACAGTCTTTCCATAGGATCCGAATGGGAGGAAGGAGCTTTACTAAAGGGTTCTGAAGTTCATCTTTAAGAGTAAGGCACAAGAAAAAGGTGGTTATAAGTACAGAGAAGGATACATGCCATCAATTATTAGTATTGTAAAGGTGTAATAACTAAAAGAGTGTGAGAGTGGCGCAGCAGAGATACTTCCATGAGCCAGCATGCAAAGCTTAAGAAGAAACCCAGTTGCACATAATAGGTTAATTATTATTCTATACAAATGAACTTTCACATCCTTAGGGGAAAAGTGGATCATGTTACAGATGACTCTGGGACAGTGGGTTCAACAAATTTGAAGAAAAGTGAATTTAGACCTGAAAACTTAATCACATTCTAAGATGAGTGATAGATGATTGAAATTTTTGATTGTTTTAAAAAAATGGAAGCATAACATTTCTAGGGGCAATATAGAGGAATATGTATATAGCCTGTGAAGAGGAAGGTCTACGAAAGGAAAGCGTAAAGTAAAATAAAAAACCCATTGACACTGAGTCGATTCTGACTCACGACAACCGTACAGGACAAAGTAGAACTACTCCACAGAGTTTCCAAGGAGCACCTGGTGGATTTGAAATGTAAACCTGTTGGTTAGTAGACGTAGCACTTAACCACTAGACCACCAAGGTTTCCTAAAATAGATACATACAGAGTATAATCATACACACGCAACACTGTAAAGAAAATCAATAGGCAGTATTGACCAATATTTGAATCCTAGAGAGGATTCGTACCTTTAATACGTTTAGTACTCTTGGAAACCAATAACAAAACTTGTAACACACCGGGATGAGAGTGAAGCAGGGCCCCGGTGGTTCAGGGACAGGGAGTGCGGCTCCTGAAGAGCCCCCGCCCAGCTGTCAGTGGAGGCTCGCGTGTCGCCCCGGTGCTGTTGCAGTCCTCTAGTGCGGCCATGTCAGAAACTACTGCGAGTGGATGACTTTGACAAAGAGAAATTTATTTCCTCACGGAAGAGTAGGCTGAAAGTCCAGATTTGGGGTATCAGCTCCAGGGGAAGGCTCTCTCTTGGCTCTGGTGGGAGGTCCTTGTGGTCAGTCTTCCCCTGGACTGCGAGCTTCTGAGACACAAAGATGTCCTGTGCTTCCTGGGCTTCTTTCTTGATGGTATGAGGTACCTGGATCTCTCCGCTCACTTCTTCCTCTTACATCCCAGGGGATTGCCGCAGCCTGCCTCGCTAACACAGCTGCCGCCTGTGCTCCCTCACTGACATCGTAGAGGCAGAATTTACAACACATGGGAAAAATCACACACTACCAGCAATCATAGCCACGCCAAACCTTTTGGGGGGAACACAATTCAGTCGATGACAGATGCCAAACAGATTTCAGTGAAGCTTTCAGACTAAGACAGCCTAGGATAAAAGGCCTGGCAGTCTGCTTCCAAAACATCAGCTGGTTAAAACTCCATACATCGCAATGATCCAGTCTGCAACCCATCATGGAGATGGCAGAGGACTAGACAGTACTGCATTCCATTGTGCATGGGAGTGACATCAACTGGGGGCCTCCTTCATGGCAGTTGACAACAGAAAGTTGTTTACATGTGTTTTAGGGACCGGGTAAAGACGTGTGATTGTGTGAGTGGTAATGAATTATGAATAATTTTACAAAGACGGGGAATTTCAGAACACTTAACTGTGGTTGTATGGAACCTGTTCATAGACCAAGAGGCAGTCATTTGGAACAGAACAAGGGATTACTTAAGTGGTTTAAAATCAAAAAAAGGTGTGTGTCAGGGTTGTGTCCCTTCGCCATACCTGTTCATTCTGTATGCAGAGCAAACAATCTGAGAAGCTAGACTATATGAAGAACAGAACATCAGGATTAGAGGTGGATTCACTAACAACCTGCAAAATGCAGGTGATGCTTCCTGAAAGCAAAGACAACTTTTTTGAAAAGACTTCTTTGAAGTATTCAACAGCAAAGATGTCACTTTGAGGACTAAGGTGTATCTGACCCAAGCCATGGTGTTTTCAGTTACCTTATATGTGTGTGAAAGCTGGACAGTAAATAAGAAGACCAAGGAATTGATACCTTTGAATTATGATGCTGGCAAAAAATATTGAGTATAGTATAAATTGCTGGAACACCAAACAATTCAGTCTTGGAAGAAGTACAACCAGGAAGTTACTTAGACACAAGGCTGGCCAGACTTCATCTCACATACTTTGGGTATGTTCTCAGGAGGGACCAGTTCCCGGAGAAGGACATCATGCTGGGTAAAGTAGACAGTCAGCAAAAAAAGAGGATGACCCTGAATGAGATGGACTGACACAGTGGTTGTACCAGTGGACTCAGGTACAGCAACAGTTGTGAGGATGGTGCAAGATTGGGCAGTGTTTTGTTTTGTTTTGTTGTATATATGGTCACTAGGCGATAGAACTGATCCAGCAGCACCCAACAGCAACAGGAGAAGGAGCCAACTGTTTGAATAAGTAACTCACAAAAGAACAACGACACATGGCTAATAAACAGAAACAATGTCCAGCCTCGCTCATCATCAAGACACGCAAGTTCATGAGCTGTATCATTTTTGTTTCTCAAATTGGCAGGGATAAAAATAACTATTGGTGCAAAGCAGGTAAGGCTGGGGACTTGTTGGGTCTGTAAGTTGTTGCAACTTTTGTGAGAGCCGTGTGGGAACAGTCAGTCATAAGACTAAAATACCTACCTGTTGACCCAGATGTACCACTTCTAAGAATTTATCCTAAGGAAATAAGCATGGGTGGATTTGCATCGAGGCTTAGCTGAGATAATGTTGATCCAACAAGATATTTATCAGAAAAACTCCTGGTAATAATACGAAGATGGTAGGACGTGCTGGAAGAAGGCCTACAGTGGCTTTGCAGTGGATAGGCAAGGCCCGCATGGGTCTTACAGGACCCCAGGGCATGGTAGGTGCTCCAGACACTTAGCTGAGTGTTGAATGAGACGTACGTGGAAGTGGCAGTGAATGCACTGAGGAGCCTGTCGCTTCTGTTTTGTTTTCCATTTTGATAGAAAGTTTGCAGGCTTGTGTCTTTCAACTGACTTTGAATTTGGGGCCGCATTTCTCATTTTTAGTCTTGCTGTTGGACACCTGCGTAGGTTTCTGTAGTAGTATAGACCTAGTAATTTGCTTGAATTCTGACTTGATGCTGGCCCTCAGATTGTAGTTTGTAAAAACAAAACATGGCACATTTCCTCCTGCTGGACGACAGACAGATGGGCTGGACAAGCAGGAGAGTTTGTTTTGTTTGATGTGGTAGACTGAACAGTGGACCCTCGACAGTGTTTGCATCCTAGTCACTGGAACCCATGAATATGTTATATACTGAAAGGTATAATTCAGTTAAGGTCTTCAAATGGGGACATTATCCTAAATTATCTGGTAGGACCCAGTAGAATCACAAAGATCCTTCCTTTTATGAGGGAGTCAAGAACGTCAGGGTCAGAGAAGAAGATGTCATGATGGAAGCAGAGGTCAGAGTCATGGAACCATTAACCAAGGAGTGCAGGCAGCCTCCAGAAGCTGGAAGAGGCCAGGAGTTCTCCCCTACATCCCCCTCTAGAACCACATTAGGGACTTTGATGTGACCCCAACCAGCCCTGCTTACCCCTTGACCTGACCCCAACCGGTTCTGCTGACACCTTGATCTAGCCCCTGTAAGATGTATTTCATGCTTTTGCCCTCTAGAATGGTGAGCTAATAAATTGCCGTTGTTCTGAGTGCTGAGTGTGTTGCCATCTGGTCCGGCCGCAGTGGGAAACTAATGCATTTGGAAGAGGAGGGAACATGATGAGACATAGACTGGAGCCCTAGCTCTACCCTAGCTTGTCCTGGGTGAGAAGTTCTGACCTGGCTTCTAGTCACAAGCTTGGGAAGGTCACCTCTCTGGATCTCCTTTTCTTCATCCCTAAGTTTCCCTTCTGTGCTCTAAAGTTCTCTTCCTCCTTAAGCATTTGTTGACCATCGTGAAGATTGTTATGACACTGATAAGTGTGGGTGAGGCTAGGGAGTAAATTTTAGTTTATTTGTTTTGGAAGCTAGCTCCATTACTGTTAGCATTTTCCTTTTCGGAACATGCGCCTGGGTGTATGGTGTGCTCGTACAGAGGAACCGCAGCATTGCAGGGAGCGAATGGAGACAGAGATTAGATGCCATCAGAACCAGGACAAGGGACGGCCAGGGAAACCTGGAGTTAGGCATGCTGCAGAGCCCGTGACATGTTCAGTAACGCTGTATGTATGCAGTGGTGGGGTTTGTCATATTGATTCTTCCTCTACATGTAAGCACAAGAACCATAATCAGATTCGTTACTGCTTGAGACCTGGAGTGTATTAAAGCCAAAGGTGTATGTGTAGTTTTCAGATTGGCATTTGTGTCTGTAAAGAATCAGGGCTATATTCAAAAAGAGAAAGAATTCATCTTATAACCATTGGGAACAAACTTCCATAGAATTTAGCATTAACACAAAAATAAAGTCATTTTTATCAGGAAATGACATGAAAGCCATTTTTGTTTTGCAAAGCACGTTTGAAACATGATGATTGAGAAATGTGCCAGGGGGTCACAGTTATAACTTGTAGTCCCAACGTATAGAAAGGTTGTGAAGTGGAACTGAGGTTTTGAAGTTATAAATGGGAAGATGGAAAGCCCCTCCTTTACACAAATTCTTTTGTGTGTGTGTGTGCGTGCGCACGCGCGCACACACACATGCTTTAAGTGAATGTTGGCAGTTCAGGTTAGTTTCTCACGCAGAAAATTATATATTGTTATGTGACCCTAGTTGCTCTCCCTGTGATGGGACAGCACATTCTTCCTTTCCACCCTAGATTCTATGTGTCCCTTCAGCCATTGCTCATCCCCTTTTGCCTTCTCACTTCATCTCTAAGTAGGAACTGCCCCTGTAGACTCATGGTAACTGAGTAGGAATCAACTCGGCGGCACTAGATTTAGGGTCTTATGTCCTTCAGCTAAGAAGCACTGTTCACAGCCTACTCTTTGTCTGCAGAGTTGGCTTCGGGGATGGTGTCAGTTCTGGGCTAACGAAATTTGGAGACCATGTCTTCTGGGATCCCGCTGGTCTCAGTTAGACCATTAAGTCTGGTCTTTTTACTAGAATTTGAGTTCTGCACTCCTCTTTCCTCCTCCTCACACAGAAACTTTCTGTTTGTACAAGCTCATTTTAAGTCAGAAAAAAGAACAAGGTACATCAAGGTGAGATAAACAGCCCAGGATCCCCTGGGTGATGTGCATGGTTCAGTGCTCAACTGCTAGCTGAAGGATGCTGTGAGCTCAGGAAGAGGCACCTTGGAAGACAGGCGTGGGGATCTGCTTCTCAAAGATCACAGTCTTGAAAATCCTATGGAATGCAGTTTACTCTGCACACATGGGGGTCACCCTGAGTCAGAATTGACTCCATGGCAACAACAAGGAAAAGCTCTAGTTTGAGAAGCAGGTAGCCTTGGGTACCATCTGTGGCACTAGTACCAGCTAGCCTTGTGACCTTGGGCAAGTCACTTCTCTTGGCTGAGTCTCATTTCCGTATCTGTTAAGTGGGAATAAGAGTACCTGCTTTGTCTGGTGCCTGTAGGAATTAGAGATAATGCTGATATACGGCAGCCATGTATCTAGTCCGTGCCTGACCCGGGAGATACAGAGACCTGCTGAGATGATTCCAGGGCTGTGGTCTACTTCCATGATCCGATACAGAGCCTGTGAATTCCTGCTGTAGAGTCCTCTCACCCTAGCCCCACCTTGGCCAGGTGTGGAGTTAAGGAAATGCCACTTTCAAGTACCTGTTAAGGCCCAGGCGGTGGAGTTCGGCTCAGATCAACACCGGACAAGCTTTTTGTACCCTTCCCCATCCATTGTTATATCAGCTCCCAAGGTTTGGTCTATAGTCTCTACTACCCTTCTTGACACTTTCTTTTTTCTCTTTCTGGTATCACCATAAGTTGTTAGATGTCATTGACTTGGCCCTGAAGTCATGGCTAACCCAGGCTCAGTGGAACAAAACGCAGCCCAGCCCTCTGCCATCCTCATGATCAGTTGCAGGTCAGACCGTGGCAGTCCATAGGATTCTCACTGGCTCATTTTCAGAAGTAGGTGACTGGGCCTTTCTTCCTAGACAGTCTTAGTCTGAAGCTCTGCTGAAATCTTCGGTATCATAGCAACACACAAGCCTCCACTGACAGACAGGTGCTGGTTATGCGTGAGATACATTGCTCGGAAATCAAACCCAGGTTTTCCATGTGGAAGGTGAGAATGCTACCACTAACCTCCCATTGCCTCCATCTCCATAAATTAGTGTGTGGCTATTGACATCCTCACCCAGGTACAAGATCCTATTAAGGCAGAGTAGGACTTGCTAGTAGTTTGTATCTTCTGCAGGATCTAAGAAGTTATTCTGCACAGGGAAAGAGTAAAGACACTGGAGAAATCAAGGTCCCACCTACGGTGTGTTGGAGGTATACCTTTGTTCCACTCATTTCCTGGGCTTAAGGCACTCTTCATCTGTGCCATGTGGACTGCTTCCTGGTACTTCTAAAGGATTAGGGTAGGAAATGTTCAGAACTGTGGTATCTTCCATATGACAGCAAAGTTGTGAGGGAAAAAGAAAGGGGAAAAAGAGCAAAAAGGCCCCTTCACTTACCTGAGTAGGGCCTTTTCCGTAAAGTGCCAGTGTTCATGTGCCTGAAACCCTGTTACCTCACTGTCTTCAGCAAGAGGGCCTGGTTATCTGGGGACAGAGTAAGAGACTTTTCACAGTAGGCACTTTTGTTCTTCTTGAATATTCCATAGGATAAAGAAAACTAACGTTTTTAAAGACCAAATCCAGTGTAGGCCAGTTCACAGTCCCACAAGACTCAAGCAAACCATAGGTAGGCCTCAGTGGAACTGTCTCTAGTGACATTAGCTTCCTTGGGATGTGTGTGCCGAGGATGACTTCTCTCAGCTTGTGCCACACTGGAAAGTTTGGTTTGGGTCAAGAGGGTTACTGGTCACCCTCACCTTACTGAACTGAAAGCCAGTGGTCCTGGCAACCTCTTGACACGTCATCATGGTCCTGCTTCGGCATGGGCTTGTCCTGGGAGACGGTTCCTTCCCCATTCCTGACACCACGTACTGGGCTGCTGAAGGGCACGAGAGAAGCACGATCCAGGAGCCTTTTGCTCACTGCCCTCAGCTCCACTCAACAACGCACTTGGTTTCTGGTGGGGCTGTGGGAGGTAAGAGTGCCTTCTTTGGGATTCAGATTACAAGCGGATGGGGGGGTGGGTGAACTCTGTGCTGCTTCTGGGCTTGGAAGCGAATACTAACAGTTTTTCCTCTGTTCATTCCCACTGAATGTGGTTATGTCATGTATAAAACCTGATTATGGTTAGGGAAACCCATGCTCGGCATCACTTTGTATTTTCCTGAGTTGGTTTTATGAATGACTTGAATTGAAGGGAGCTGACTGGTACTGAGATACGCCTCTGCTCTTGTTTGGCTTTGTTGACATTCTCCAGGACCCGCCAAAACATGCAAAGTGTAGAAAGCACAGGAAGCCAAGACTTGTCTGTGGGACTGACGTCCTCCCTAGGTGGCTGGCATGTTAGTTAGGGCACATGTCTTTTCCTAGCTCAGCTATGGGTTTAAAGCAAAAACAAGGCAGGAAGTTAGAGAGAGACCAATTCATACCCCCATGATTATTTACTCAACATGATGCTGAAAGACATTTGTGTTTTTTGGAAGTTCTATCCCCAAATACCAGCTCTGGCAGTGAAATAAAACCTTCTTTCTAGACTAGAAAGTTCGATGTCCAACTACATTAAAGGAGTGCCTGGTAAAAAGAAACTCTGTATTCTGCTTGTGAACACAAGAACTTCCACTGTACTATGGAACCTCAGTGCAAAGCTCATTATCACACCTGAAATTGCAATGCAGAAATGAAACTGAGCTAACAAAACTGAAGCACTGAAATAATCCCTTTTGCCATGGTTTGAACATCATTATATGGGAGGGTTTCTTTTGTTTGTTTTTTGATTAATCATAAGGAGAGAAGAAGAGAAAGAAGTATTGTCTTACCCTCTCTGAAAATAGTTATTAAACGTTGTTTTAATTTTTCTCTTTTTAATTACACCATTTATTGATACTAGATGGTAAACGGGAGCCTCAGGATGGCACAGACAGTGTATTAGTCATCTGGTACTGCTGTAACAGAAGTTACATCCACAAGTGGATAGCTTTAACAAAGAGAAATTTATTCTCTTACAGTCTAGTAGGCTGCAAGTCCAAATTCAGAGTGTCACCTCCAGGGGACAGGTTTGTCTCTGTTGGTTCTGAAGGAACATCCTTGGCATCAATCTTCCCTTGGTCTTGGAGCCCCTCAGTGTTGGAACCTCAGATACAAAGGGACAAACTCTGCTCCTGGCACTGCTTTCTTGGTGGTATGAGGTTCCCTTGTCTCTCTGCTCACTTCTTTTTTATATCTGTGAAGAGATTAGCTTAGACAGTATCTGCTACTAATCTGTCACATTGGAAACCCTAGTGGCATGGTGGTTAAGTGCTAAAGCTGCTGACTGAAAGGCTAGCAGTTCAAATCCACCAGACGCTCCCTGGGAACTTAATGAGGCAGTTATACTCTGTCCTATAGGGTCATTATGAGTCAGAATCAATGGTGCTGGGTTTAGTTTTTTAGGTTAATCTGTCTCATTACATTACAGTGATAAGATTTACAATACAGGGAAGTCACATCAGATGACAAAATAGCAGGCAGTCATACAATACTGGGAAACATGAGCTAGCCAAACTCACAGATGTTTGGGGGGACACAATTCAACCCATGACAAATGGTTATTGCATTCAGCCACCCACTAAAAGGTTAGCAGTTGGAATCCATCCAGAGACCCCTTGGATGAAGGTCCTGATTTAACCTACTTCCAAAAATTCAACCACTGAGCGTACTATGAGCACAGGGCTCTGACCCATATCAAGTTGCCGGGAGTTAGAATCAACTTGACAGCAACTCGTATATGGTAAAACCAAAAACCCAAGCCTATGCAGTTGAGGCAGTTCCGACCCATAGTTTCCAAGGCTGTAGACTGTCACATTTCTTTCTTGTAGAACCACTAATGATTTCAAACTGACAGTTTTTCAGTTAGCAGTTGACAGCTTCAGCTGCTGCACCACCAGTGTGTGGTATAGACATCAAATCAGTGATTACATGCTTAGCGAATTTTGCTACAGTTGTTTGTGAAGTTTTTATGCTTCTGTTTACAACCTGGGAAGGAATTTCTTGGTTTTGTTTTCGTTTCTTCCAGTCCATTTATCCATATTAGACAAGTGAGTCTCCAAGTTGGCTGTCTATGAGAATGGCCTGGGGAGTGTTTAAAGTACAGTTGTCCACTCTGCACCCAGAACAATGAAATAGTCATCTCAGCTGGGGGGGAGATGGACTTGACTACTCTTTGAGAGAGATTTCAGTGTTACTGAGACCCTTGAGCACCAGCCTTGTTCTGGAGCCATGTTTCTCAACCTGAAGTATGCATGCGACCCTCCTGGGCATCTGGTTCAACTGTGGGTCGGATTCAGCAGCTCTGGGGTGGGCCTGAGATTGTGCATTTCTAATCATCTCCTGCACAGCACCACAGTTGCTGGACCGTGGACCACACTTTGAGTAGCAGGATCCTAGACTCTGTAAGAGAATCTGCAGTTAGAAACCAGGTTGTAGACCCAGTGGTTCTAAAATGCCCTGCAGATTCTTATCTTATCCTTTGACTTCCCACTGCATCCTTGCTTTGTAAACAAATAGCACAGTCCCTAGAGTCTTTATTTTCCTTTTCCTGTAAAGACTTTTGTTTTTTATTTGTAAACCTGGAGGAAAAGCTACTCTTCTCGAGACATTGCCTGGAGGTGTTCTTGTCCTTGAGAACATCAGTCACCCTGAGTAGAAATGGGGTGCTTCTCTCCTGAGTGGGCGGCCTGGGTGGTGACCCTGAGATCCCTCACCAGGCAGCTGGCCTGGTTGTGGGAACATTCCCCAGGCAGCCTGGGGAGCCCTGGTCTCGTGCTTTGTCTGGTGGGGAGAAGCAATTTTCGTAAACACTGCGTGGGAAGAGGAATGAAATGGAGAGAGAATGAGGTTAACAATGGGTGTGAAACGTCAGGTTGAGTGAGGCCAGGGTGCCTTGAAGCTGCATTCCTACACCCACCTCTGTCAAACAGCTGGTGGGAGAAGGTACTCACCTGCTGCAGAGCCTGGGTCCTTGGCTGCTAGGCCAGCACCTTCCCCCCAGGGCTCAGGCAGGTGGGGCACAGCATAAGGACATACGTGCCTGCAAGAGCTGACAGAGGCATCTCTGGGTGCCCAGGACACCAGGGCATGTGTGAGCCTCGCTCTGAGGCCTGGGTGTACAATGAAAGTGCAGCTGCTGCCCAGGCCTGCTATACCCAAGCTGTCACAAAAGGCCTGCAGGCCTGTGCTCTGTATTCTGCAATGCCACACAGCTTCTAGAGGGGTCTGGGCAAGGCAGAGACTCCTAAGTTGCTTGACATGGATTCCTTGGTCATCTTTTGGATCAAGGAAAACTTGAGCTCAAAGCTGGGCTTTCAGGACTAGGCTCTCTATTTAGAGCAAGTAGATTCAGTAGGTAGAGGACAGCCCAAGGCTGAGCTAAAGGGAAGGCATTAGAAACTTCCTCAGACACCCTTTTCCTGCTTTTGCTGTTCGCTCCTCAAGAATCTACCGTGGTTCCTGATCTCCAGTCACATCACATCTAATCTGTCTCCCCCTAACCTGTTCCTTGGCCCCCAACCGCTCACCTTACTTAACCCCTGACCCCTGCACTTGAGCACACGCCCTCCACGCGGAGTACGTGGATCCCACATACTCCCTGCACCCTTCAAGATTCCACATTCAAGTTTGCTGTCTCCAACAACTCTTCTTGTATGAAATGAGCCACATTTAAACAAACCCCAAAATCCAAACTCACTGTCCTCAAGATACCAACTTGTAGCAGCGTTTCAACAATTACCCTTTATTCTTTCTGATCCTTCTGAACCTGAGTAGTCTGTTAATAGACTGACATTGGCACTTCTGTGGGGCACCGTCCTCAACTTTTCTGTCCAAGGTACCTTTTTTTTAATATAAGAAGAACCTTGGTTATATACAATGGACCCCTCATTTTATAGAAGTGTCAACTGAGTCCCAGAAAGGGAGAGCAACTTGGCCAATGTTATCAAAAGTGTGTGACCAAGTCGCCACCAGGATTCAGGCTGCCACCTCAGCATCTTGCGTTGCTGCCTACAGTCCCCAGTGTACATCAGTGCACCCTTCATGGCTGGAGGCTTTGTCAGAGTCCAGAAGTGGTTGGGAAATCCTGGTGGCACAGTGATTAAGTGCTACAGCCCCTAACCAAAAGGTCAGCCATTCAAATGCACCATGTGCTCCTTGGAAACTCTGTGGGGCAGTTCTCCTCTGTCCTGTAGGGTCACTGTGAGTTAGAATCAACTTGACAGCAACAAGGTTGGTTAGTTTTTAAGGGTTTTTCAAAGTTAATGGTGGGTAACCTGAAGCCTAGTGTGTTACATAAAAATAAGAAATCTGGCAGCAGTTGCTCTGTGCAGAAATTCGGTGAGGGATGCAAAAGGAGCCCTGAATCACTAGAGAAAACAGCATGTTTGTGACTGGGAAAACTCAATTTTATAAATGGTCCAAAAAAACCAAACCCAACCCATTTCTGTTGAGTTGCCTGTCACTGATACAGACTCGGGACGGCGGAGTAGAACTACCCTCTAGGGCTTCCAAGGAGCAGCTGGTAGATTTGAACTGCCAACTTTTTGGTTAGCAGCCAAGCTCTCAACCACTGTGCCCCCAGACTCCTGTATGTTCATGAAAAACCAAACCAAACCCTTTGAATCAGTTCCAACTCACAGCAACCCTCTAGGATAGAGCAGAAGTGCCCCATAGAATTTCCAAGGAGCACCTGGTAGATTCAAACTACAGACCTTTTGGTTAGGAGCATGTAACCGCTGCGCCACCAGGTTTCCACATTCGTAACGGCATCCTTTTATTCCTTGTTGAGGTAGAATGGAGGCATAGAATAAAGACAGGCTCTGTTCTAAAGCGCTAACAGTGGTTATCTGTGAGTGATTGGTTTTTTCTGTTCTTTCAAGTCTTTTACTTTGAGCGTATGTTGCTTTTATAATTTCAGAAGCTATTTAAAAAAGGAGATGAAGGTGGGGAGGGAAAGGTTGTAAAATCTGGAAGTGATTTGCTCAGATTTTTTTTAAAAGAGAGTGTAGACTCTTGCTTAGGGTCTTGTACCGTGGTGAGGAGTCCTGTGTCCTTCTTCCCTTAAGCTGCTGTGAAATGGGTGAGAATGTTTATTGTTTCACTGTCTGTGCTTACAAGGGCATTTTTGCTGCCTTGGCTGAAGGCAAAATACACTAAAAGCTGTTGCCATCAAGTCACTTCCAACTCAAAGCAACCCTGTAAGACAGAGTAGAACTGCCTCATGGAGTTTCCAAGGAGCGCCTGGTGGATTCAAACTGCTGACCTTTTGGTTGGTAGCCATAGCTCTTAACTACTATACCGCCAAGGTTTCCAGGGACTGTAAGGAAATGAGGAATTATATACCAGGCAGCCCTAAATGTAACTCAACAATGACATGGACATTTGATCCAAGATAAAAAAAAAAGAATATGAAAAGTTATATAATGGGTATATTGTGTGGATGTGTGGCCTGTTTAGATAATACCATCTGAATCCTAGTTACAAAATTGTCTTAAAGGTAGAATGTGGTTTGATAGCAAATTTCAGATGGGTACATTGTCTAGATATCTCGTATTTGCATGCTACAGATTGAACACCTGAAAAATTCTTTACATACTTCTGCTGTGGTTTAATCAGAAGGTAGAGGAAGCAATGGGGACAGCTGCTTCTTTGCAATCTTGAGCAAGGAGGACAGCAGGTAGTAGCAAAAGATGGAAACATAAGATGTAGGTAGACTTCAGGAAAGCAGAGTCTCCAAAAATTCAGAGAAAAAGTCAGATATGGTTCCGTCAGGAGGATTTTAAAAGTAAATGTGTCCTGGGAAAGTTGAGATGCTCGTAATGGTTCTGGGCTTGTAGTCAGAGAAAGAGTAAGAAAGAAAAGGGTGACAGAGCATTTAAAGAAAATCTGTATCTGAAGAAGATGTTTGCTGGTACACCATTTAATGGGTTGTGTAGGGAAGATCAAAACAAGGGCATGTCCCAAGAGGTGACGAAGAACAGTCTAGAATGATACTTTGTTAAATAAACAAGCTTGTTGGTGCTTCCTGGGTGGCAGGTGTTGATGAGAAAGTCAGGAAAATCGAAGGACATGGGGAACTGAGGCGTGCCCTCGTGGCTGTTGGCCATGCCAAAGATAAAGGAGGGAGGTTCCTAAAGCTATATTTGGGAGCAGACAGGTGAAAAAGAAGGAATAAGTTCATTCCTTGAACAGATTGAAAAAGGTTCATCCCACACCAGAAAAAGACTATTATTTTGCTTCCATATTTTCTGTAAAGAAGGATCTTCGAACAAGAGAAAATAAAACAACCATAGTAAATACGATACAGAAGGAGAGAGGATACTAGTGGCTGAGCACCTGATGCCATAAATGAATTCACTTTTCAGGGGTGCAGATGAGTTATACCTCAGGGTACTGTCGTAACTTGTGGCAAAAATTACTCTGTTCATACTGTTAATTTTTAAGAACTAGTCACAAATGTAAAAATTGCTCAGAGAGTGGAAGTAGATATGTTTTTGACTTTAAGTAAGTAAAAATGCCTGAAATTTTTCTGTATCACGTATAATTAAAACTTAATGATACCCCCAGGAAAAGTATACACCAAATTATTAGAGTAGATACAGAGTGATGAAGATCAACATGGATTACACCTCAACATAAAGAAAGCAAAACTTCTCACAATTGGACCAACAAGCAACATCATAAATGGAAAAAACACTGAAGCTGTCAAGGATTTAATTTTACTTGGATCCCTAAGCAACACCCGTGGAAGCAACAGTCAAGAAACCAAATGACTTAACATGTTGCACTGGGCAAATCTGCAAAAGATCTCTGTGAAGTGTTAAGAAACAGAGATGTCAGTTTAAGACTAAGAAGTACCTGGCTTGTCCCAGTGGCAACACAAAAAAAAGGGGGGTACACCCTAAGAACTACACTAGAAGACCACAATTGATGGTCGAAGGCCTCAGAGTTCCTGTGGGAGCATGGCCCCTAGACCTGATGCTGTCCTTAGTCATAGATTATTGCTGAGGTCAGCTCTTCGGATAGGAATGGAATGGACTCAGAGACAGAGTGACCATATCATGTATGCGCTTCATGGTTCTGTGCAGCCTATAGGAGATTGTCCCAGTGACCTCTTACTAGAGAGGAATGGAGAGGGTAGAGAGGAGGGGACAGGAGATTGTTAAGAGGATATGACATGTATGGAATGGAAAGGAGGCATGCTCTCCCCGGGCAGGGAGAGCAGAGGGAGCTGCAGATAGGCGGACATGCAGATTTGAATTGTATTGTAAACTTTCACTCAATCACAGTAACAAAAAGGAAAAAAAAAGAAGCACCTGACTCAATTCATTGTATGTCCACTCACCTCATATGCATGCCACAGGTGGACAGTGGATAAAGAAGATGAACAGGGATTACTTAGTGCCTTTAGATTATGGCGTTGACAGAGAATATTGAATATAGCATGGACTGTTACAAGAACAAACACGTGTTCTAAGAAGTACAGTCATTGTGCTCCTTAGAAGTGAGGATGGCAAGACTTCTTTTCACATGTATCAGGCCTGTTACCAGGAGGGACCAGTCCCTGGAGATGGACATAAAGCTTTGCGAAGCAGAAGGTCAGCCAGAGGGAAGAAGACCCTCAACCCAGTGGATTCACACAGTGGCTGCAGCGATCATGTCAAGCATAGAATTGATTCTGAGGATGGCGCAGGATCCGGCAATATTTCGTTCTGTTGTGCGTAGAGTCACTGTGAGTCAGAACCGACTTGAGATCACCTAAGAACAGAGAAGGAGTACTTACGACCCTCGGTGACCTCGCCAAAACTTGGACACAGCTGGCTAATTTCTTTTTTAGCAGTATAGAACTGAAAAGAGAAATGCTACAGGGATGATGCTTTTGAGATAATACAATCAGATCTCAACAAGGTGCATGACAAAATCTCTCCACGTATTCCTATGGACAGAATGAAGAAATGGGAGTTGAAAGGCCTCACAGCGGGCTGGTTAGTAATACTGGAAAATGACAGTAGCCTCCTAAAATGAATGAATCCTCAGGTATATGTACATGATTCCCTTGTGAGCTGTGGGGAAGGTCAAGAAGTTTTTAACCAGGAACATCTCCAGAAAATGTTTGCTGATATGTCTGCATTGATCTGGAAGGGGCCTCTAGAGTATCCCAGCAAGGTTCCTCCTCTTCTTTTTCTATTGAGGATTTCATGAAATCCTGAAAGAAGACCATAGAAGACAAACTGACCAAATTTAGAAGCAACACGAAGCCCAAAATCCTGTCTAAATATTGGATGATAAAGGCACAAAAAGAAAAAGAAAAAATTATTAAACTAAAATAGTGGATCAAAGCCCAGCAACCAGATTAAAGTGAACAGTGGCACAGTTACTAGAATTTAGGTTGAGAAGAATGCTTTCATAAGGAAGGGCATGAGTCCAAAGTTGACAGCAGTTTATGTAGAGAAAAGTTCAAGTCTTAAATTGACCCCAAGTTTTCATAATCCAGCAGTATTCCAGGACTGCTAGCCAAACTGATGGAGAATTCAGCTGTATATTAGTATAGAAATCAGGCCATCAGAAATGGTGTTCCTACCATACTCTGTTCCCATAGCCCAGAGCTTTAGAGCATGAGTCCAGGAGCCACTCTGCTTGTTTTTTTATTTTCCTTCTTAGTACAGTGGGGAGTACTTTAGGGAAGATTCTCAAGCTCCCTAAACTGCTGCTCCTCATCTGTAAAATGGGTAGAATAATAGAATCTATGTCGTAGGAATTTTCTAAAGGATTGACTTTGATGATATATATAAAACAGTTTCACAGCAGCCAACACCTAAAGCACTCCGTGAATGGTTTTATTATTTTTATCATCATTACTGTGAATGCTACTCATTTAAGGACACTAAAAAAAAAAAAAAAAAACTGGAGTCTATCCTAGGGTAAAGAGTCTACAGACTTTCTCAAACATTTGTAGGAACTTAAAGTATGTATTAGATATTTATTGTTAATTATTAACTAATTTTTAGCTAAACTTAGCCACTTAAATCAACAGATATTATCTCACAGTTTCTGGGAGTCAGGAGTTAAGAAGCAATATAACTGGGAGGTTCTGGCTCAGGGTCTTTCGTTGGAATTGTGTCTGAAGGCTTGGCTTGGGTCTAGAGGATGGCTCATGCACATGGCTGTTGGCTGGAGGCCTCGGTTCCTGGCCACATGCATTGCTGTGTTGTGTGTCCTGATGACCTGGTGTCTTAGTTATCTAGTGGTACTATAATAGAAATACCACAAGGGGATGGCTTTAACAAACAAGTTTAAGAGGCTCAAAATCTGAATGCAAGGCAGTGGCTGCAGCAGAAAGTTTCCTGTCTGTCACCTCTGGGGAAAATCCTTGTCATCAATCTTCTTCTGGTCTAGGAGATTCTCAGCACAGGGACTCCAGGTACAGAGACCACACTCCGCTTCTACCTCTTCTAGCTTGATGCTAATAGGTCCCTCTCCTCTCTGCTGGTTTCTCTCTTTTATATCTCAGAAGAGATTGCCTCAAGATATAACCTAATCCTGTAGATTACATCCTGCCTCATTAGTGTAACTGCCTCTAATCTTGCCTCATTAACATCATAGAAGCTAGGATTTATAACACGTAGGATAATTGGGACAGATCACAGCTGGAGGACAGCCACACAATCCTGAGAATCATGGCCTGGCCAAGTGGGCACATTTTGGGGGGAAGACACAATCCAATTCACAACACCAGGGAATCTTAGAACAAAGCCACCACCACCAAGCACCTCTAGATGGAAGGACATGAACAGGGCCCCCAGCCCACCACCCATGGACGGTGCACTCACAAAAGAAGTCCTTCTGGGCAGGGGTGAGTGTTGATCAGTTGAGTGAGTTGTATTTTCCCAGAGACTGGTTCCTCTAGCCTGGCTTCCCCATTAGCAATCCCGCATCTTCCCAAGACCAGCCAGCTTGCTGACCAAATGGAAAATTAAGGGGAAGTTGGAGAAAAGGTGGACTTTATCAGGCGTTGATGCTGCCAGGCTTTGTTTGGGTCCTAACAGATCTCCCAGTTCCAGGCTCACTCATGTATCCTGAGGTCTCTTGCTCTCCTGTGACCTGGCACCCCTTTACCATGATGTCCCCAGCTGTCCTCACTTTTGTTTCCTTTGTACACACTCCACACGTGCCTACCTGCTCTGTGTACACTTTGGGCAGAGACAGTATATGGAGGGGGTTTCCAGACTGGCTAGAAAGTTAGACTTGAACACTTCCCTGTCCCTTCCAACTCCATGATATTTCCCTTTCTGGGGTACAGAAGAATCTCATGAAATGGAATCCTTTAGAAGATAATTTCTATTATTTTATTTTTGATGGAAAAGAAATCTTTCATGGAAGCATAAAGCTTTTGTTCTGAACAGGTTATGGCTTGGAGAAACTATCAAGAGGAAAAATGACACTAGTGTTTCTGAAATCCCCTAACAATTCATCTTTCTAAGAACAAAAATTAAGAGATGGTTGGGTTATCTGTAGCCCATGGGATTTAAACCAGGAATTCCCAACTTTTATGAGGCAAAGCCTTTACATCATGAAAGGGACAGGAAAATTGGCACTGAGTTTTTCCTCACTGGGAATCCCAGAAGGCTTTGGAAAAAGGGATGGGTTGCATCCTGGTGGAGATTGGCCAAGTTAGGCTCAGCTGTCCACCCGTGGGAATCAACTCCTCTTTAAGCATGCAGAAGTACTTGCTGGCACTTTGCTAGAGATACCCTTAGGGAGAACTGGGCATGAACTCATTTTTAAAATAGTCCGGTAGAGCACCTTTTTAAGTGGTTTGCAGGGGTGACAAGGCAATGTTAGATTGGTCAGTTTGTGTGCAGATAATGTAGAAAATGCTTATAGCAAAAGGAAGGGTTTCTGGGTAAAACGAAGGGGGGTGAACATACCAGTTTTTAGTCTTCCTTTCCCCATATGGAACCCTGGTGGTATAGTGGTTAAGAACTCAGGCGGCTAACCAAAAGGCTGGCAGCTCAAATCCACTGTTGGCTCCTTGGAAGGTGTATGAGGCAGTTCCGCTCTGTCCTGTGGGTCACTATGAGTGGGAATCTATCAACAGCAATGGATTTTTTCACTCATATGCCATTGGACACTCACTGAAATAGTCAGTGGAATTGAAAACTCTTTCTAAATTTGTGTCAATACTAGCAGCTTTGACGACTTTCTGCCAGTAAATGTGTAGATGGAACCCATCCTACCCCAGTGCAGCAGCCATTCCTCCAGTAAGTAGGTTTGGGATTGTCATGGGCAAAGTCATACCAACAGCCCAACCTTGGAAGGCCGAGGTCTGGGGTGAGGGTGACCATGTGGCAGTAGGGGAGGGGACTCACATCTGGATCCTACTGACAGCTCGGGAAGGAGCTCCAGTCAGGTCCCAAAGTGAAGACCTCTGTCTCTTCTTACCCCTGACGTAGCATGGCTGGCCTGGAAAACACAGGGGAGAAAAACAGAACAACAAAGGTCTACCTTAAGGCTGAAAAATAAAACCTTCTGTAGTACCTGCTGCCTCTTGCTTCTACTAAACAGACTTCTTAGCTATTTGAAGCCAGTAAATCTTTTTGTTTTCTGTGTATTCAGGCCCAAAATATTGAGCAGTGTCTCACCGTCAGTGACTGTGAACCCACCTTAACTTCCCATACTGGTCTCATGTATTTTGAAGGCTGTAGCCTTGACCTTCATCATTACGAGCTTCAAGCCCTCTTCATTTTCAGCAAGCTTAGATTGTGTCATCTGTGTATCCCAGGTTGTTAGTGATCTTCTCTCCAATCACTGATGCCATATTTTTCTTCATATAAACCAGCTACATAAAGACCAGGTGTTCACTATACAGAATGAATAAGTAAGGTGAAAGAATACAGTTCTGCCACAGACGACTTCTTATTCTGAACCAGGCAATATCCCCTTGTTCTGTTTGCATGGCTGCCTTTTGATCCATACATAGCTTCCACATGAGCACAATTAAATGTCTGGCATTCTCATTCTTTGCAATGTTATCTATAATTCATCCAGATAAAAATCCCAAGTGGGAAAGAGATGTAGGAAAAAACAGTGATAACCTAAGTACACATTTCTGTTATTGATTTAGTTATACTAGTACAGATGTCAAAACTATTTAAATAGAAGTAGTATAAAAATAATGCTGTAGGCATCTCAAATCAGACTGTAATAACAAAACCTGGTAACTGGGAAAGAGAGAAACGAGGAAGTAAAGGTATACTGAATTTCTTACCTAGTAATACATTAGGTTTCATTCTTAGCATTTATAATTAGAGAAAATAAAATAAACTAAAAAACTTAAAGTTAATTATCAATAGATTAAAAAGAGGGTACATGTATTCTGAACCGCTGCAGGGGGAGAGCAAGGAAATAGAGTCCATCACACAGAAGACAAGAAAGGAACCCATTAGAAACAACAAGCATTTGTAGAAGGTTTCATAAGAACAGAGTAGTTATTTCCCAGTGACAAGATGGCATGTAATTTTCTTAGTTAGGATTTCTGTGTCTTCTCACATTTCAGCAGTTTTTAAGTTAACCATTTGGAAAAACCCTCGTGGGGCTTTTACAAAAATTAGTTCTGTGTACAATACCCTGCCAGTAAGACTACAGAATGTGTGAAAAACCCACAGTGTGATATTGTCAAGATATTCTGGCTTAAGATGGCATTGATTTAAGACTTTGAAGCTGGTGAGATGCAAGATCATGGCAATGTGGAGAAACTATAGGGGACCCGTGTTCTGTACCAAGAAGACTGAAGGTACAGTGCTATTGTGTGCTAGTGATTTGTGTCAGGAGGGTTTGGATGACTCAGTAAGTTTACATCATCTGTGGCCTTTCAGTCAAAGGTTTTTGTGCCTACTCCTTATTCCAAACCCTTGGAGGACTTCTAGGGAGAAAGATCTCATCAAGGAGCTTTCTAGAAACCCTGGGAATAGAGTGGTTAAGTGCTGGGTCCACTCACCAGAAGGTTAGCAGTTCAAGTCAGCCAGGCACTCCTTGGAAACTCTTTGGGACAGTTCTATTCTGACCTGTAGGGTCACTATGAGTCAGAATCAACTGAACTATAGTGTCTTTGGCTTTGGCTTTTTAAGGTTTCTATGGACCAAACCTGGAAGTGGCCACACCCCATTGGCCGTAAACTGCTCTTAAGGCTACACCTAAATGCAAAGGAGGCTGGGAAATGTAGTCTCTGTGCCTAGGGAGGGACAAGAAATTGGCCTTGGAGGAACTCTTTGGAGGCTCTGCTCCAGACTTTTTCCTTCTCATATTCCCCATCTCCCTCATAGAACTATTTCCCTGCCATCTTCTCTCAATAAAAACTGGCATATGAATATAACAGGTGGAAGTGGAGTAATAGATGAAATAGAAAAAAAAAGAAATAGGTTGCATTCTTTCTGGGTTTTGTTGCTGTTATTATTTATAGTGTATGAGGAGGTTCTGCCCCTAGAGGTCAAGGACAACTGTCACCAGATATCTTTCATCTGAATATCTTCTGTCTTCCCTAATTATTCTGTGGCCTCCTTACCCCACTTTAATGATAAAACATGAGATGATGACACGTGACTTACCATATGCTGATTCAAATCTGGATTCCTAAAAGCCAGTCATCTTTAAAACTACAATTCCATCTGTGAGTAAAATCCTAAAATAAAAACAATTTTAAACTAGCTATATTGATGAGTATTTTTTAAAATTTTAAATAATGTTTGTTTTCAAACTACAAAAGGTTTGTTTTGTAAAATTTAGAAAATTAGAGAAAAGGATGTCCCGTAATCCCATCACTCTCTTAACATTTTAGGGTATTGCCTCCGGCATATAATTGTAAAGGCCATCGAAGTACATTAATATGAAACTCATTTTGGGGAGGAGATACTTTTTCCTCATGGGACTAACTTCGGGCCACAAATTCACTTTTTTGTTTTCAAGACTGTTGAGCTTGAATTTGGCTACTTGCATGTAGCTTTGTGTGCCTCAGTTTCCTCACTTACAATGAAGAAGACCCTTCATCTGCCCAGACTGTATCTGCAGACTGCAAATGAAAGAGGCATCTGTCAGTAGCTGGGAGGACGCGAAATGTTCTAGAAAAACAATCATCCTAGTAGTGCTTCCAAGTACTCTGTGTGGAAGGTTTAAAGGGATTATGATTCAAAGATTCAACAAGAGGAAGCCTTTTTTCCTAAGGGTGAGTTGAGAGTTTCCTGCCAACCACTTTACCTAATAGTTTTGATATTAATAAAAAGGAGAACAGAGACACACAGAACTGCAAAGCCAGGTAGCCCTGGGCTCCAACGAGGCTGGCCTCCCACTGAGCCAAGACAGAATTCCCCATCCAACAGGACTCAGCAGTCATTGCCAGAGCCGTTCACGTTCTGGTTCATGGCCGGCTAACGAGAGCCAAACAGTGACGTCCTTGTGTGCTGTGGGAATAAAAATTGGAAGCCAAGTATTTTCAAAATGCTGGTTGATACCCAAGAGGATGTAATTCGAATAAGGGGCTTTCTGGTTTGAGGATAATGAAAGAAACGATCTGTCTCTTTGAAATCAAATTATTAAATAGTAAAATAGAGAGAGGAGGCTTGGCTTCTACTCTTCAAAGAGAAATGATGACCTGCAATGTTCCTAAGTGCTTTTTTTGCTTAAAATTGCTAAGGCGAAGGTCGGGATTGAAGGAACAAGTTGGGGGTTGGAGGGTGGGTGGTGAGGAGAAGGAGCGGAATGGGAAGGGTATACACATTTCCCTTCTGCTTCCATCTCATTTGAATCCCCAGTGAATCTGGAGTATAGGCCAGCCAGGTGGACCACCTCACATGAGTCCCTCCATCTTCTTGCTCTTTAGGGGTGGAGGAGTTAGGGTACAGATAAGGCTCCAAACTGACATTGTGTGTTCTGTGTTCAGAGAGATACACGCATAGCCCACGTAATTCCACGAGTTCGTTGAGGTTTTTTATATTAGACTCCTAGTGCCACTTTGATAATCAAAGCTGTTTTGCCTTGACTTAAACCAAATCTGCTGTTGTTGTGTCTATTCCAACTCATAGTGACCCTACAGGACAGAGTAGAACTGCCACATAGTTTCCAAGGAACACCTGGTAGATTCAAATGGCAGATGTTTTGGTTAGCAGCCATAGCACTTATCCACTACGCCACCAGGGTTTCCTTAGGACTCGTCGTCCTTTTCATTTTAAAATGCCCCTGAGAATTCCATAGTAAATCCCAGTTGATTTAGTCTCCAATTAAAAAACAACAGAGCTAACTTAACTATGGCTATAAGGTGTTCTTAACCCTCAGTTGGTTCACTTGTGTTCTCTCTTTGTCTCTGGCTGTGTCTCTGTCTGTCTCTGTCTCTCAGACACACACACTCACACACACCCTCTCTGAAGTGACAGTGTGATGTATTAGAACTGGAGCTGTAGAGTCAGCCAGCTGTACGTTCTGGTTTCAGCTCTGCCATTTACAAACTTGGCAACAAGGACAGCCTTGACTTCAAGTTTAGTTTCCTCATCTGTAAGACTGAGACAGGACCAATTACATCACAGGGCCTTTGTGAGAATTAAATGAACTCTGTTGAACAGCTACGTCACAGGGCTTTTTTGAGAATTAAATGGACTCTGCTCTATAAAATACTGAGCATAGTGTTTACACTTAGTAGGTAGTCTACTAATAAGACCTGTCGCTGTTGAGTCATTTCCTACTCATAGTAACCCTATAGGACAGAAAACAACTGCCCCTATAGGGTTGCTGTGAGTCGAGTTCGACTCAATGGCAGTGGGTTTGATTTTTTTTAACAGGGTTGCCAAGGGGCAGTTGGTGGATTTGAACCACTCGCCTCTTGGTTAGCAGCCCAGCTCTTACCCATCATGCCATCACGACTCTAATCTATCAGCAGTAACTGCTGTTAATAATAGTTGTTATCAGCACAGTCCCACCCCTGAAAACACACATTAGATTAAAAACTCTAAGTCTAGGTACCTTAGATGGGCCATGAATCTAGCAGTATATTCCTATTTTCATGTTACTTGGTTTTCTTCTCTTGGTTGAAATACAAAACGTTAACAAAAGTAATGCAAACTCTGCCTTCGACTTAAACACATACAGGATGAATCCTATTGGGGGAATCTGGTGACTTTCTCTCAGAATGTGTATCTGCTCTCCCATCTCTCTCTTTCTCTCTCTCACACACACACATGCACACAATGTTATTAATAACCAGCATCTTTGTAGGAAATACATTGCTTCTTTGAGTGAAGCCGTTCTTTGAATTAGGTTCCGTCACAGTAGATGCCCCTTGGGTGTTACCTGAAGGGATAAACAGCTAGAGGGAATTAAACTAGATCAGATGTTCACTAAGGTTCCCCCAAGTGTCATGTTTTAAACTGTAAAATCAGTGTGAGAGCTAGTTTTAGCCCTTCTGTGAGCAGAAGCTCTCAGCCCCTTGGAACAGGAGAATCTTGTAAACCAGAGGTGCAGGCTGGTGGGATGGTCTGGGGAGGCACGGTGGCATCATGTGAACCAGCCCCCCACCTTACATCAAGGCACATCAAGTCTCCCTGTAGGATGGAGTAGAACCGCCTCATAGGGTTTCCAAGTAGCAGCTGGTGGATTTGAACTGCTGACACTTTAGTGAACAGTGCGGCCTTGAAACACAGTGCCACCTTGTCTTACTGCCAGCGTTTGTGTAGATTTTGACCATAAGCCTTCTCATTGTTTGTTTCCCTGGGCTTGAAAGGTCTTCCAGTCTTCATTCTCTGAAAATCAGACAGGGCTGAGTTAAAATTCTGCTTCTAGGTACTTTCTAGGCACATGACCACTGGCAGGCTGGTTTACGCTTTTGCTGAGTTTCCTTATCTGCAAAATAGAGAATGATAACACCCACACAATAGCTTTGAGGGTCATTAAGATAATACTGTGTTCCTGACCCTGTGTGACAAGCGGATAGGGGAGAAAGATGGGTCAGGGAAAGATGAAAATCAAATAGGGCCAAAATTAGCCAGTACTGGGAAAGATGACTAAGTAATTAGCAAACCGTGTTCAGGAGTCATATTCTAGGAAAAAAGATCTCTTGTAAGTATAAGAATGAACTCTCCCAGTAAATTGAGAGGCTTGGGGCTGGGGCGGGATGACAGTGTCAAAAATGGCTCTACCTCCTGACTCAGCCCTCAGGATGGCAGGAGGAATTGCAGCTCCACAGGACATTAGTCCTCCCTCTGTCATTTCCAAACCCAGATAAATGCCCTTCTCTCTTAAATTATGGTCCTGTGAAACCAAGCTCTGTGTTTAGATTGTTTCATATCTATTCTTTAGAGAGGATTCACTGTTCTTGGTTTCCATAGTGAATGGGCTGCTGTCAGGTATATCTCACCCAACAACCATGTGCGCACATGCCCCAAACAGCAAAATCTAGTTCCCCTCCTTGGTCAGTAGTGCTTAAGAAGGAGACGAATGTCGCACTCCTTCTGTAAGTGTGACAGGGATGAATTGGCTGAGTTCTGTCACATTCCTCTGCTCGTTTAAAAACTTCCCTCTTGCTCACGTGCTCTGGCTCACCCACAGCATCCAGAAGTGTCTTTAGTCTCTTCTCAGATGGGGCTTTCCTTGCTGTGGAAGAGGTCAGTGCCCTTCTCCTGCAGGGTGGTCCACTTGCCAGTGTAGCCATAACAGAAAGAACCACAAGGGCTGGCTTTAAAGAGCAGGGGTTTATTTCTTCCCTGCTCTGGAGGCTGAAAGTCCAAATCATGGTCTAGGACAGGTCAATGCCTTCCTTGTAGGTAGTCCTGAGTGTTCCTTGTCTCCTTCCAGCATAGAGGACCTCACCTGGGTGTCTGCCTTCCCCCTTTTGTGCCTCCATCCTTCTTCTGTATCTCGTCTGCTCTTTCCATAGCTCAGAATGATAAAGTTTGGAACCCACCCTATACCGATAGTGGCCTTATGAACTTACAGAGAAAACAATGCTTCTAAACAGGATTACTGCCAGAGGTATAGTGGTTAAGATTCTAGAACATTTGGGGGGATCTATAATTCAGTCTGGAAACCATGGTGGCATAGCTGTTGCGTGCTACGTCTGCTAAGCATATGGTCAGCAGTTCAAATCTGCCAGGCATTCCTTGGAAATTCTGTGGGGCAGTTCTACTCTGTCCTATAGGGTTGCTATGAGTCAGAATTGACTTGACAACAGTGGGTTTGGTTTTTTTTTTTTGTAATTCAACCTGTAACAGGGATCATTTATAAAAATTACTATTCTCACCCTCCCAACCCCAACCCCTAAATGCACAGGGGACAAGAGCCCCTGCTCACCAGTCTCTACTGGGAGCCTGTCTGTGTGTTCTATACCTTTTATTTCTCTAAGCCCTAGCTTAGCTCTCCCACAACCCCAAAGAATGAGTCTCCCTCACAGCCTTGGGTTCACACACAGGCCACTTTGGCAGGTTTTCCCAGTGCTTCATTATGGAGTTCCATCTCTGTAAAATGGGTATGCTGAGCCCAGAGCTACCCTGGGGTTGAAACGGGGGCCCAGGCACCAAGGATGTCAGAGTGCGGATCTTCGGTGTCTATGCCACCAACTCCGGCTTCACTGTGGTGTCCTTGGGTCAGCTGATAGCCAGAAGATAGAGATTCAAGTCTAACTCAGAGCTAACTGGAAACAAAGACCCGGCGATCTACTTCTGAAAACTCAGTCGTTGATAAGACCATGGCACACAGTTTACTGTGACACACAGGTGGGTGGTCACATGTCGGAGTCAGACAGGATGGCAGCTAGTCAGTGTGCCTCCCTGAGCTGCCTGCTCACGCCCATTCTCGTTTGATTCGTCTACTGCCTTTTCTCCTAGACACTCAAGAGACATGAGTTGGCTTAGCTGTCGAAACGTCTGCAGAGAAAATATTTAATCCCAGGTCAAAAACCTTGGCTGAAATTTGTACTGAAAAGCCAGACATCATTATTAAATTGTCAGAAAGTTAGCTATATTGGAGGAAGTAATGAAATTATTATAAATGATGTAAGCTTTTCAGCAGTCCAGCTCACTCACAACTTTTGACATCTGGAGATGCAGACGAAGAGCCACCACCTCAGCTGGCTCGCCTTGGCCAGCTCAGCAGAAGGTCCAGTAAGACCTGCTTTGAAAGAGGGGCGATCATATTTGGGGTATGGAGGGTGCTCCCCTGGGAGCAGACATAGTGGGAGTCACTGTCCAGATGGCTGCCTCTGAACTGGAGAAAACCCACTTGTAAATTGAAGCTCTGGTTGTCTGGCCCCTTGATTACTATCCCAGGCCCTCCCCCTGTGAGTGGGGCCGAGCTCAGAGTCTCATTAGTGGGGTCTGTGGTCTCCGGGCAAAGCTTTCCCAGCCTCCCTGGAGAATAGTGGTGTTTGCAAGATGTATGTTTGGTTAACTTGTTGGATGGGCCGCTGATAAATTTCACAGGAACAGAAACTGAGTAACTTTGAAACTCCAGCCGCTGATGGGCTTGGTATGAAGGCTGTTCTGAAAACCAGAACGTTTGCTTTTCCTATCAGTCCCAAGTCCTAATCAAACCCTGTGCCTGGTGGAGACACACCTAGAGCCCTTTCCTCCTCTCCTCTGGGACCTCACCGGAGCCCTTTGGTCCCTGTCAACCCTCACTGCCTGTCTTTCTAAGCAATTTTTTTTTTTATGCTTTACGTTTCTAGACTATTTTTTCTACCCTCGGTAGCTCCTCAAGTGTATAGTCAGAAGAGAAAGAAAAAAAGAGAGGGAGAGAATGGAGGGAGGCAGACAAAGAATAGGGAGAAGGAAAGAGGAAGGAAGAGAGAAGCTTGGACAGAGGCTGAGAAATTTGCTTTTGGGAAGATACTGGGAATTTGGAGGTTTACTAGCAATACTGATTTTTATAAAGTAACTAGAAGCCGTGTACCCTAACAAAGACATGGTGCTTTTAGTTGTGGAGCAAATTCTTCTGGAGCCAGAAGGCAGCACCTGTTCACCTGTGGTCACCACCTGCCCACCTCTTTGATGAGGTGATGTAAAGACAGGCATCTGGCATGTAACAAACCAAGTCATTGCCACTGAGTGTGTTACCACTCACAGAGACCCTGTGTGTTACAGAGTAGAACTGTTCCAGCATATTCTTAGCTGTAATCTTCACAGAAGCAGATTGCTAAGCCTTTTCTCTGCAGAGCCACAGGGTTGTTCAAACCACCAACCTTTAGGTTAGTAGCCAAGTGCAAACCATTGGCACCACCCAGCAACCTTGGCACATGACAAGCTCTGAACAAATGGTAACCTGTCCCTCCTTTCCTTTCTCTGCTCCTCAGTGTTCTTTTCTTCTTTCCGGAACCTTGGTGAGACTTCTAGGACTGTCAGTGAGAATAGGCTTGCCTGGGCTGACCTGGCTGTCATGTTGGGGTTTTCCTTGGTGACTGGTGGCATCTGAGACAGACACCTAAGAACAAGAGTAACTCCCATGTATCACACCTGGCATGTTTCCCACTTGGCAGTGGGCTTTTAAGTGCATGAGCCCAGGAGGCCTGCACAGCATCTGTCAGGATAGACTAGCTCCATTGGCCCCCTCATCATCTGGGTCAGGTAGACCAGCTCCCCCTGGGATTGCACAGTGAAGCAAAATGGCCAGAGGAGGCTTGCCTAGCAGCCCCATCTACTCCTCCTCCTCCTCTTATTTCTCAGATGCAAATCACATTGCCTAACTAAAAACCTCTGAAGAGGTCCTGAGCTGCCAGGTAATGCAGCTGGGAACAGGGCTTATCCTTCTCGTCATACACGTTGAACTTCTGGGAGTCCGGGTCCAGGACAGCATCCTGTACAGAGAGTCTTTATGAGAAGACGCAAACGGTACATAATAAATACAGATCAAGGGAGACAACACACAGAGTCCACCAATCAGTTTGTGAGTAATGCTCACAAAAGACAACCCCAGGGTATGTATAGTTTGGTTTGATTATTCCTCTTAGTGTCTTTCTGTTAACTTGAGATTTTACCACAAAGAACCTCAGCAGATTTAAGGCTTTCGTGCATGTCACACAGGCTCTGAAGAGCTGAAAGTCGATTTGCTCCAAATAAACAAAAAACGATACCTTGCAGGACCCTGCTGTTTTACTTCTCTGAGGAGGAACGTGGTCCTTTGTCTCTGTCTTTGGTTGCCTGGATCATACAAGCTCCTGCAGGTTGGACATTAGTGTCGGCAAGAATCACTAGATAGATGGATGTAGTTGTTAGTTGCTCTCGGGTCACAGCCCCTGACTCATGGTGATGCCACACACAGTGGACAGAAACCCTGTGCCTCGTCCAGCGCCGTCCCTGTGATTGATTGTAGATCTAACCATGATGATCCACAACAGTTTGGAGTTTCTTTTTTTTTTTTTTAATCTCTTTCTCATTTTTGAACATTTCATTGCATTTGGGGTGAAAGTTTACAGAGCAGATTTGTTTCCCATCTGACAGTTTATACGCATTTTGTCTCATGATGCTGGTTGCTGTCTCCTCCACGTGACAGCACTCTACTCCCTCTCTCCGTGATTTCTCTGTTTCCGTCACCCATCTCTTCTGCCCCTTCCGTGCAACACGCTTTCATTGATCTTCAGAAGTAAACTCTCAGGCGCTTCTTCCTAGGATGAATGTTAGTATATTTCTCAATAGACCTGACTTTCTAAAATTATTATTGTGCTTTAGGTGAGAGTTAACAGTTCAAGTTAGTTTCTCATACAAAAATCTGGACACACATTGTTATCTAACCCAGGTTGCCGTCCCTATAATGTGGTTTCCCATGTCCGTTCAACCAGCTCCTTTCCCTTCCTGCCTAGTGCCGTTTAGTCTCGTGTTAAATAGACCTGACTTTTAAAAGTCACCTGGAGAGCTTGACAGGCTTTGATGCCTGCGCCCCACCCCAGAGATCCTGATTTCAGCCGGTCTGGGGGGAGGCCCTTGAACTTGGCTTTGTAACAGGCTCCCAGGGGAGGTGAGCTGCTGGTCCATAGACCACACCTTGAGGACAGCATCTCTCAGCCCTGAGAAGGGACTTCCTGTAGCTCCTTGGAGGTGGTAGTTTGAATGACCTCTTGCGGAGCTCCTCAAGGGTCCTTTTGAATGTCTAAATCAGATTAGATGCACTGGTCCCTTGTCCTTTCATGTCTGTGTATTTGCTCCTTAACGAGTTCAGTGAGCCCAGAGGAGCCACGTAGATTCACTGCAGCAGACCCTCTCCAGTCTCACTTTCACACCCAGGGCCCCCTGTTCATCAGGGACTGAGTCTCTTCATGACCCTCCCCCACCACCAAGACCTGGAACTCACAGGTAAACTGCAGTCAGCCAAGGCAATTGAACCACACTCCCTGGAGGCTGCTGCTTGGCAGAGAATCAACCTGCCTGGGTCAGTTTCTCTGCTGATCTGTACAAGTAAAAGTAATCATCGTTACAGGCTGAGGGAGGCACTGGGACTTTAGTTACACATCACTTAAGTTTGTGAAGGAGGATGATACTGTGGTGATCTGATTTATAGGGATTCATTAGTAGCTTGAAAACCCCAGTGGCCCACTGATTAAGTGCTAGGCTGCTAATCAAGAGGTTGGCAGTTAAATCCACCAGGCACTTGTTGGAATGCCTATGGGATGTTCTGCTCTGTTCCCATAGGGTTGATGTGAGTCAGAATCGACTCAACGGCTCTGCGTTTTTTTTTGAGGGGGGGAGTTACTAATATCTTGAGATTGTCACTGCTGTTGATAGAAGCACTACAGCTGACCCTTTGTTGGGTACAGTGCTTTACAAGCTTTGCCTCATTTAATCCTTAGAGCCACCTGTGGTTGTTGTTAGCTGCCATCGAGTCAGTCCTGACTTTTCTAAAGCAGATTGCCAGGCCTTTCCTCCTAGTCTGTCTTGGTCTTTCATTGCCAGTGAACTCTGTTCAGCATCATAGCAACACACAAGCCTCCACTGACAGAGGGGTGGTTCTGGGCTTGGGGTACACTGGCCGGGAATCAAACCCGGGCCTCCCACATGGAACGTGAAAATTCTACCACTGAGCTGCCACTGCCTGCAAACCTGCATTAACCATAACTATCTGTTAGCTGTGGATGCAGACTAGTAGAGGCTGAGTACTGCATACCAGCACAGAGTGAGGATTCAGACCCCTGACTCAGACTCCAGTGCTCATGTTCTTAACAACTGTACCTTCTCCACCTTCTGTATCAGGCAGTCTGTTGCATTTTTAGCCTCTGCTTTTTTCAGTGGAATTATGTTGTTTTTTTTTTTAATTATGACATTTCCAGAAGCAACTGATGAACAGAGAGATGTCAACATGTATTTAATAGTTAATAGGGGTCAAAATCCCACCTTGTGAAATGTTCTGTACCTTCTCAAAGAGCAAGAGCTCCAGAAACATATTTTTTCCCAAAAAAGTTACAAAGGCTCCCACTAAAGCCACTGTCATTGAGTTGATTCTGACTCATCGCAACCCTACAGATCAGAGTAGAACTGCCCATAGAGTTTCCAAGGAGCCCCTGGTGGATTTGAACTGCTGACGTGTTGGTTACCAGATGTAGCACTTACCCAGTATGTCACTGGGGTTTCCAGGAAAGGCCTACTCACCCCAAAACCCAAAATATGAGCAAAAGAGGACTTGTTGAAAGAAGCTATGGAAACAACATCTATCGTGCCGTCTTGAAATAGCTACCCACTGTGTCTCAGGTGGAAACCCTGGTGGCGTAGTGGTTAAGAGCCATGGCTGTAATCAACAGGTCTACAGTTTGGAAACTCGAAGGGGCAGCTCTCCTCTGTCCCGCAGGGTCACTGTGCGTTGGAACCGACTCAGTGTCTCAACAGCAATGGGCTTATTTGTTTGGTTTTGGTGTCGCAAGTGTTAGCTGGACAAAATAAGGTTATCAGAGTCAAGTAAATCAAAAATGATGCCTTTCATGCAGATCAGCAGATCTGTTCGCATGCTGGTTCCTTGTAGTGCTCTTGGACAGACTGGCTATTTTCTACTCCTATCTGAAAGCAGAGGAAGAAACCCTCCCCTTACTACCACCCAAGAGGTTTGATGGCCATTCCAGTTCATAAGGTTTGTGGGGGCTGGAGCTGGGAAGAGGGCCCTCTGTGTCCCTTTCCCAGTCACTGTCGGCTGTGCTGCTATAACAAGGAGTACCACAAGTGGATGGCTTTAAGAGAAAGTTTGTCTCTCACAGACTGGTAGGCCTGAAGTCCAAATTCAAGGTGCCAGCCTCAAGGGAAGGTTCTCTCTCTGTTGGCCCTGGAGGAAGGCCCTTGTCATTCATCTTTTTCTGGACTAAGAGTTTCTCAGTGCAGAGACCCAGAGTCCAAAGGAAACACTATTCTCCTGGCTCTTGTTTCTTGGTGGCATGAGGTCTCCTGTGTCTCTCTTCTTGCTTCTTTTGTATCTCAAAAGAGATTGACTTAAAATACACCCTAATCTTATAGATTGAGTCCTGCCTCTTTAACATAAATGCCACTAGTCCAACCTCACTAACATCATAAAGGTAGGATAGTAGGGTATACAACACATAGGATAACCACATCAGACAACAAAACGGTGGCCAGTCACACAATCCTAGCAATCATGGCTTAGCCAAGTTGTCACACCTTTTAGGAGGGCACAATTCAATCCATAGCAATAGCTTTACCACTCCTAATCCCACCCCATGAGAGACGCAGTGCTACCATTTAATGTCTGAACTTCTGGCTTTATTTTATTTGAATTTTATTTTTAATTGTGATTTAAATGAAAGTTTACAATCAGAGTCAATTTTCTCCTATAAAACCCTGAACACACACCTCCATGCAACTCTGTCTGCTTTCCTCGCCCTATGAGATCACACTCCTCCTTTCCACTCTACTTCTGGTATTCATTCATCTGGTTTTATTTTTTAAGTAGAATCATACATTGTGGGACACAGTGGAAACCCACTTATTTCACTTACAATAATCATGAACATCTCTTTATGTCATTAACTCGTCTTCCTCAGCATCAGTGTCATTGTTATAGAGTGCGCTGTTTTACTTTTATTTGGAAACCCTGGTAGTATAGTGGTTAGTGCTGTGTCTACTAACCAAAAGGTCAGCAGTTCAAATCTACCAGACACTCCTTGGAAATTCTATGGAGCAATTCTGTCTGTCTTGTAAGGTGGTTCTGAGTCAGAGTTGACTCTGTGTCTATGGGTTTGGTTTACTTTTACTCTGGTTTCTTGCTTTTAACAGAGATATTAGTGGAAGCTGATTTTAAAAATGATTATAATCACCCAGCAAAGATAAAATTAGATAGTTCTTGGATCATAGGCTTTGAATAGTAAAATTGCTCTGATGTCTTTCGAGTACACCGAATCTTTTGAGGTGATTGTTTTGTTCTCTCTGCAAAAACCAACCAACCAAACAGACAAAAAACCTTGCTGAAAAACACAGGACACAAGTATCTGGTCCTAGGCTGCCTGTTAGCAAGCGAGCGAGAGCTGAGAAGAGAGGGGGAACCTGTGCAGGGCCTGTGGTACACCCTGAAGACTGGGCAGCACACACGGGGACTTCTCTCAGCTGTGCTGTGAACCTAAGCCGATGTCTTTTCTCTCCCCAACAGAGCCACCCTTGGCCGCCGCTGTGGTATCCCATTTCAATGAGTGCCCGGATTCCCACAGCCAGTTCTGCTTCCATGGAACCTGCAGGTTTTTGGTGCTGGAAGACAAGCCAGCTTGTGTGTAAGTGTCTCCTGGGGCTCTAGGGTCCTGGGATAGGGTGGCCCAGCGACCACCTGACGGAAGTTTGTCTTATCAAATTATCAAATGTCACCTGGGGGGGAAATTGCCCCTGAGTTGGAACCACTCACCACATCAAACAGCCATTTTTATAGGTTAAAATGGTCAAAAATTAGTTTCAAATGGTTTAACCTAATAAACCAAACCTTTTGCCATCAAATGGATACCAACTCTTAACAACTCTATAGGACAGAGTAGAACGTCTCCGTTGGGTTTCCAAGACTGTAATCTCAACATAAGCAGACTGCCGCATCTCCTCCTGTTGTGAATTTGATCTGGCAACCTCCTGGTCAGCAAACAAGCACTTCATCACTGCAGCCTGAGGCCTCCTTACAACCTGATAGCACCAATAAATAATAATAAACATAAATCAAAAGCTTTTGATAAATGCCAGCCACTGTTCAAAGCACAATCCATCTCTTTAAGTCATTTAGTCTTCATAATGGTCCCATGAGGAAGGGGCAGAGAAGTTCTGTGCAGGTCACTTAGCTGAACTTAAATTTGAACCCAGATTCTGAGGCTTCTGAGGCAGAGCTCTTAACTAGAATGCAGCAAGGGCATCAGGCCCATTAGTCCCGGGGACGCTGGGGACCAGAGGGGACTGCTGCGGTAGCACTGTGAGCAGCAGTGAGGGTGACCTCTTCTGAGGTAGTAGCTGTGTAAGCCTGGGCCTCTGAACCCGGACAGGCAGCTGGGCCACCTTCCTCTAAGAGGAGGACAGTATGAGGCCCCCAGGCTGTGTCTGCAGCTAGGCCACCTTCCTCTGGGAGGAGGGCTGTATGAGGCCCCCAGGCTGTGTCTGCAGAGCTAAGGGACGCCCCAAGATGAGCAGCTTCCATCATCTTGTAAATACAAAACACAAAGATGATGCTGATAGGCACTATCATTGTCTATGAGTATCATTCTTACTAAAATACTAAGTCACTAAGCCAGCCCCCAGGGAACTGATGAGATTGTTTATATTGGTACCCCAGTCAAAGTGGAAAAAACTGTCTGTGTGTATGTAAACTGACCCAGAAGGAAGGGAGGCCTCCCAGCATCTTGGTACAGTAGACTGAAGGCAGTTTTCCGTCCATCAGTCACCATGCTGGGCCAAGAGGGCAGGCTTGGGGCCTAGAGTTGGGGGAATCCTCTTAGGAAAGAGAGGGCAAGTCTTTGCTGACCTCTGGTCAGAAGTGGTTTGGAAGCTCCGGTTTTCCTCCTCAGGTACTTACCTTCCCTACCAGATCAGGGGCCGGTGTACATTTTCTATAGCTAATGGCCTAGTGCCTGGGGCATCAGACCTGCCGAAGGGATGACCTTATCTCTGGCTGAGACCCACCCATGGCTGGCTGGAAACGTTCTGCCAATTGGATGGAGGCTCCTCTCTGGGTCTCCCCAGTCTGACGCGCAAAGCCCTACTCTTGACTCTGGAAAGATCATTAACTATTACATTTACACACATTAACATCTGGGTGATTGGGATGACTGGATGTCTGTCTGATTTTATTTTGGTAGTCAGAGGATTGACCATCTGTCTCCTCATTCCTATTATAAATATTACTCTTGATAATAATAGTAATTTTTCATTAGAAGCTATAACTACATACCAAGAACTCCACATCTGTTGTCTCATCTCATCTTTACAACAACCCTCAAAGTAGATTACCATTAGCCTTGTTTTTTTAAATGAGAAAAGTGAGGCGCAGAGAAGTTAAGCAACTGTCTCAGTCACCTAGTGCTGCTGTAACAGAAGTGCCACAAGTAAATAAATGGTTGTAAAAAAGAGAAGTTTATTGTCTTACATACTGTTAGGCTACAAGTCCAAATGCAGGGCGTCACCTCCAGGGGAAGGCTGTGGAGGAAGGTCCTTCCTCTGGCCTAGGGGCTGCTGTGTGCAGGAACCCTGGGTCCAAAGGACACACTCTGCTCCCAGAGCTGCCTTTTCAGTGGTGTGAGGTCCCCTATTTTCTGCTTACTTCCCTCTCTTTTTATCCTTGTGAGATGAAAGGTAGCAGGCCACACCCAGGGAAACTCCCTTCACACTGGGTCAGGGATGAGACCTGGACAAGGGTGTCACATCCCCACCCTGACCATCTTTAAGAAAATCTGCTCTTGCCTCATTAACTACAGAGAGATTAGGGTTCACGGCACATACGAAAATTTATCAATCACCAGATGGAGGACAGCCACACAATACTACGAACTGTGGCCTGACCATGTTGACACATATTTCAGAGGAACAAAGTTCAGTCCATGACAGCAACTTATCCAAAATCTCAGTGACAGTAAGTAGCAGAAAGGATTCAATCCAGTTGGTTACAATCCTGAAGCCATGCCCTCAGCCATTGCCCGTAGAGCCTACAAGGCTTAGCATCGCATAATCGAACCCAACCGAATCCACTACCGTTGAGTCAGGTATATGACTCCTAGCAACCATAGAGGTCAGAGTAGAACTGCCCCATAGAGTTTCCAAGGAGTGCTTGATGGATTTGAATTGCCAACAATCGTTTGGTTGGAGACGTAGCTCTTAACCACTACACCACCAGGGTTTCCCAAGCATCACATAGTTCGCCTCAAATCACAAAGCCCTTTCACTTCCAGGAAAGGTGTTGACCTTCCCTTGCAAGTAAACTATTCTCCAGAGAGAGATCACAGTCACTCCTAGGATCATTCTCTTGACCACAGACTCTTAGCAAAGTCCTCCCTGTGGACCGACTGTGGGAGCTACAGGGACAAATGAGAGACTGTCACAGTTTGGAAAAAGTGGCCATCAGGGAGGAGGGAGGCACAGTCATGCAAACTTGTTTCCATACAAAGTTTTGGAGGCCCATAGACTGCATTCAGCCCACAGACATGTTTGGGTATTTTTTAAATTGTGCTTTAAATGAACATGTATAGCTCAGGTTAGCGTCTCATAAAAAATGTATACACGCGTTGTTATGTGACCCTAGATGCTGTCTCTATAATGTGACAGGACACTCCTCTTCTCCACCTCAGATTTCCCATGTCAATTCAACCAGCTGCTTTTGGCCTTCTCCTATCACCTGTGGACAGGAGCTGCCCATTTAGTCTCCTAATATCTACTTGAGCTAAGCAGAACACTCTTCACAAGTATCATGTCTTATAGTTCAGTCTAATCTTTGTCTAAAGAGTTGGCTCCGGGAATGATTTTAGTTTGGGGTAACAGAATACGGGGGCCGTGTGTTCTGGAGTCCCTCCAGTCCTAGACCATTAAGTCTAATCTTTTTTACTTGAATTTGACTTCTGTACCCTGCTTTTCTCCTGCCATGTCATGGACTCTCTGTGTTCTTCCTCATCAGCGTAGTCACTGGTGGTAGCCAGGTTCCATCTAGTTCTTCCTGTCCCACTGATGGAGTCTCTGGTTTATGTGGCCCTTTCTGCACAGACATGTTTTTTGTCTCGGTGAGATTTTACATTTCCCTCTACATGCTTGTTTTCTCTTGAACAAGCAGAAGAATGATGAGACTGGTTCTGCACTCCCAGATGCAGCCACTTGCAGGAAGTCACCTGCCCGTGCTCTGCTGCCCCTGAACAAGCCTTGCCCTCTGCAGTCCTCCCATCTCTGCGTCTCCCACTACTCATCAACAGTGAAGCAGAAGATTGGTCCTGTATTCTTTCCTTCCATTGTTCTTTTGCTCATCTGGTCTACTCTGCTGACTTCAGAAACCCTGGTAGCACCGTGGTTGAGTGCTAGGTCTGCTAACCAAAAGGTCAGCAGTTCGAATCCACCAATACTCCTTGGAAACTCCGTGGGGGCAGTTCTGTTCTGTCTTGTGGGGTCACTATGAGTCAGAATCAACTCAGAGGCAGTGAGTTTGGTTTGCTGGTTTTGCTTACTTTTTTGACAGCTATTGTTCTCAGCTACCTTTGAGTTAGGCCGCAGTTCATGGCTCCTGTGTGCACAGCAGAATGAGATGCTGTGTGCACAGAACTGCTACTGTGTGCACAGCAGAATGAGATGAGTGCCTGATGGGTTGCAAGTTGGAACATTGGAATCCATAAGGTTCTCGTTGGCTGATTTTCTGCAGAGGAACCTCCAAGCCTTTCTTCTGAGTCTCTCAGTCTGGGAGCTCCACTAAAACCCACTCGGCATCAGACACCGACAGATGGCGGGTGGCTGCATGTGAAGTACATTGCCCGGGGAATTGAACCCAGGTCTCTCTCACGGAAGGCGAGAATTCTACTCCTGACCCACCACTGGAGTCTTCTGCAGACCCCTCCAGCTCTGAATTCTCTGAGCAGGGCTAAGCTGTAGGGGGGACAGAGGGTATCGTGTTATTACATCTGCAGGGGCCTCTGAGGGCAGACTGGCGAGCAAAGCCCTTGGCACTGACACGTCTCCAGATCTGCTTCCCTTACCCTCTGGCTAGCTTGTAAACTCTGTGAAGACAGGACCACACCTTTTATACCACCTAAAAGAATGTTCTAATTAATTGGTTTCCACTAGACCAGAAACTCAGAGTCTGCGTAAAGTAGAACATTCCATCCCTGCTCTGACCTCCCCAGCTTTAGGGGAGCTGACATACACATCCTGGTCAATAAAACTGACATACCTTGAGGTGAGGCCCCGTCTGTCACCACATGATAAGGAAAACCTGCAGACTATAACTAGGAGATTCACTGTGAGCTCTTTCTAGAACAATATCACTCTTAAAGCTTTGTCTCCCACAAGAGTAGTCTTTAGGTTTCCAGGGAACCTAAAATGACATCACACACTATTGAATAAAGGGAAGAAAAAAAAGTTTAAACAAAGAATTGGAGATGGCCAAAGGTAGTGGAGATGACCCTTAAACAGTTGTGCATCAGATGAACTCCACAGCCCCACTGGTACCCAGTGACGTGGGAAAATAACTGAGAGAAGAGTCTTCAGAGACAATGAAGTACTGTGTAGAAACACAAGGCTAGGACTCGGTGTACGATTATCTCCCCCGAGGCAGATTCCCCAGCCTGCTGCTCTGCTGCCTGCAGAAGCCTTCAAACAAAAGAAAACAGCCTGAGGATGCCACCGTCCTTCAGGTGCTAAGGGTTTCAGTGTCGACAGCCACTCTGAAGTTTCTAACCTGTCCAAAACTCTCCTCAGTGGCTGAACTCCCTGACTGAACATTCCCACAGCGGGGTGTGAAAACAAACTGCCGTCAGCCAAGGAAAGCATTCCACACGGCCTTGGCCACGTTCCATTCCGGTGGAACTCTGAAAAAACTCAAATGCCCAGAGAACAAGGACGCCCATCAGTGCCCAGGCAGGCTGACCAAGGCCTCGCCTCGTGAGAGAGCGGGATTGGCAGAGGTTTCCTAGCTGCTGTTTGAGCCACTTTCTGGAGATCGAACACCCTTTCACTAAAAAGCAGGTTGTGGGGCGCCGGGGTTGAGGAAGGATGCCATCATTCCTGCTAACCTGTGTGAAGAAGGCACATGTCCTCATTCTTCTCTCTCCCCCACCAGCAGCAGAAACTGAAGGTCAGACCTGAGGTAGGATAACACAACAGAGAAGGGTATGGATTTGGAGGTCAGAGAGAACTGAATTAATGCCCAGCTGAGTCACTCACACAAGAGACTCAGCCTCCTTACGCCTCAGTCTTTGTGTATGAAATGGAGATGCTACTACCACGGAGGGCTGGAGTGAGGACCAGTGAAGATGCCTCAGGCCTGTTCTGTCAAGATGCAGCCATCAGACATATGGGGATATTTTAATTAGTTATTTTTATTCACTAATTAATTAAAGTTTAGTTTTTCAGTCCCACTGGCCACATGTCAAGTACTCAGTAACTCTCAGGGGCTAGTGGCCTACTGTGCTGGATAGTACAGATGAGACTGTTTCCGCTATCACAGAAAGTTAGCCCCAGAGAACATGCAAGCCCAGGTTCCCGGGTAGCCGCCATCAGCACTGTCCCCACTGTCCTCACTGCTGTCATCACCACCACAGCTGGGGCCACATGAGGTGGTGCCGAAAGGAGTTGTCCAAGTAGGATAGACCATACACCCCGTGGCTGTCCCACTGAGTTACTGGATCCAAGCTACGAAGGAAGTCCTTGTCTCATCCAGGCCGCTCTCCCCTCTGGAACAGAAAGGTTATAGGACTTGAAGACTTCTGTTCTTGAAAGACCAAGAACAGAATTCGCCCAATGCACCTGTCTGGGAGCCGATTGCCTCCCATTTCTTCTCCAGCCCTGTGGAATGTCTCCATGACAAAGGCAAGTTGGGATAAGGCATACGAGGTCAACAATGAAATCTCGCGAACTTAATCGTTCTTAAGTGCTACATACCTCATTGCTGAATATCACTGTGGTCGCCTTTGAAGTACTCCCCTTGGAAAGCTATGCACCCACACCAGCACCTAGTCTGCCCTTCACACCAGCGCCTAGTCTACCCTTCAAAGAAATTCTGAAACTCTTTCTGGAATGACCATTGCGCATAGTGGCACAGTGGCAAGTTCACAAACTTCATTGTCTAGTTGTCTGTGAAGGAGTTTTTAGCCAGTAAACAAATAACTGTATTGGAACACTCACCCTACTCACCTGTTCTGGTCCCCAGTGACCGTTTTCTTTACCCAAAGATAAAGGAAGTGTTGAAAGGAAGACATTTTGATGACATTCAGGACATCAAGGGTAGTACAACAACAGCTCTGATGGCCATTCCAGAAAAAGAATTCCAAAACTGCTTAGAAGAATGGACTGGGCGTTGATGTCAGTGCTTAGCTTCCCAAGGGGAGTACTTCAAAGGTGACTGTAGTGATGTTCAGTAATGAAGTATGTAGCGCTTTTCCCAGGATGAGTTCATGAACTTAAGTGTCAGACCTCGTATTTCTGAAACCATTTTGGTCACTGGCCCCCGTATTAAAGGCTTTATCTTGGAGGCCTACCCCTAAATACTTGGCTAATAAAACTAGCCTCCTGCCAGAAAAGTATAGTACTGTATATGAAGACAACAAAATGTACCCATCCTTGTGTCTGCTTGACAAACACTTAATACAACTGTTTCTTAGTAAGGCAGTGTTGTTCACACTTCACAAGCTATTGTTGAATGTTCTACCTCTGTAAGGTAGATTTTATTACGATCACACTTTAAAGATGCAGAAACGAAGCACAGAAGGGTTAAGTAACTTGGCCAAGTATATACCAGCAGCAAATGTGGAAATGAGATTTGAACCCATGGCGGTTTGGTTTCATAGTCTGTGCCATGTTGCTACCACTTTTTAAACTTTGTACCATGAAAATAACCTGAAATACAAAGATGTGTGCACAATGATAGTCACTGTGTCGTTACTTAGGATGTCAAAATTGGATAGAGTCTAAATGCTAATAGTTCATTGAAGCAAATAGCAGAGGAAAAACAGCCAAACCAAACCCTTTGCTGTCAACTCTTGTTTTAGACAGCTGGTGCTGCTCTAACAGAAATGCCGCAAAGTGAATGGCTTCAACAAAGGGAAGTTTATTCTTAAACTGTTCAGTAGGCTACAAGTTGGAATCCAGAGTGTCTGCTCCAATGGAAGGCTTTCCCCTTTGTTGGCTCTGGAGGAAAGTCCTTGTGTTATATCAGTCTTTGTTCAGGGAGCATCTCAGTGCAGGAACCTCAAGTGTGAAGGATGCAGTCTACTCCCAGTTTTGCTTTCTTGATGGTTTGAGGTTCCCAATTCCCTGCTTGTTTCTCTCTCTTTTTGTCTCCTGTAGGGTGAAAGGATAAGGGGTGGTGCAGGCCTCCCTTGGCAAGGGTGTTGCAGTCCCACCTTAATCTTCTTTTAACATAGTCATTCTGTGAGGCACAGGCGGAGATGAGGATTTACAGCATCAGAAAATCACAGAATAAAGGGACTCCTCGTCCAGCCAAATGATTGCACATATTTTGGGGGGGACACAATTCAATCCATGACAAGTTCATTCTGATTACTAGTGATCGTCTGGCAGATTTGAACTGTCAACCTTTTGATCAGCAGTTGTAGCACTTAACCATTATACTACCAAAGTTTCCTTTCTTAAGAAAAGAATGCAGTAAGTACAACTTGAAATAAGCATTGTGAACCTGGTGAAATAGAAACTTAGTGAAGAAACTGAGCAGCTGGACAGAACAAAAAAAGCTTTAGCCCAGAGAAATAAGAGGCATTTCATAGATCATTTGATTATGCTTTTTCAAATGGAGAGCAAAGCCTGTGCTGCTCAGAAAAGCACATCTGGATGTGATCAGTTGACACCAATAAAAAAACTTAGAGAAACCTGCGTGGCTGGACGCTTTGCCTTTTCATTCCAGATGTAGATTGTTCTCTTTGCAGGCCAGACAACCTCTTCATCCCTCCTCCACCACTGTGCCTGCTTGGTGGGTGCATGCGTGCAAGCTTGAGAGCATGAGAGTGCACTCACACGCGCACGCGCATTTGGAGCAGCGGGGCTGGGGGAAAGGACAGCCTGAATTGTGGTTCTAGCTCGTCTTTTTCGGAATGAGGAAGACAACACAGCATTCCAGGACCTCATGTTTAGCTAGTGGCAGTTGTGGGTCCCCAAACCCACTGCTGACGGATTAAATTGGTCAGATGAAAAGAAGAAGATGTTGACTTTTACACATGGCCTGTTTCCCTGTGTGGTAGAGTAACTCCTGTTTTGTTCAGAGTCCTTTCTTTAACTGGAAATGCTTCAGCTTCCCACACTGTGTCTAATAAAAGGTGGCCCATTTTACAGAAAAAATGCCCAGAGACAGGAAGGGGAAGTGGCAGATTTTATAATTAGTGGTTCTTAATGTGCTCTTGGAAACCCTGGTGGTGAACTTGACATCAGTGGGTTTAGTTTTGGTTTTCGGAATCTGTTCTTGGAAACCCTGGTGGCTTAGTGGTTAAGAGCTATGTCTGCTAACCGAAAGGTCAGCAGGTCAAATCCACCATGTGCTCCTTGGAAACTCTATGGGGCAGTTCTGCTTTAACCTGTAGGGTCACTGTGAGTTGGAATTGAATCAATAGCAGTATATTTAGTTTGAAATGTTAGTAGAAACTTGGAGAGGTTAAAAAAAAAAAAAGTAGATTACAAAACCTTTTCTTTTTCCCTGTCATAAAGAGCAACTGAAAAGCACTCGCATTATTGCAAATGATTTAGGAGGGGTAGGGGCCTTTCCCAGCTCCAAGACCAGGAAGTCTAGAATCACCATTCTCAACCTTGGCAGCCCAGTGGACTCTCTGGAGCTTTGAAAATGCTGATGCCTGGGCCCCACTCCTGAAGGTACTGATTTAGTTAGTTGAGAGCGTGGCCTTGTCTTCAGGATTCTGTAAAGCTCCCCAGGCAGTTTCAAGTGAGCAGCCAAAGTTGCAGATCATTGGTTTTGCTAGTAAAAACTCAGCTCTGAGTTCAACAGAATTACCTATGACCCATTTATAAAATGCCAAGATGCTTCTTTCAGAAGTAATTTGGTCTGGCAGATGCTGGGGGAATCCAGGGAACCCGGCCCATAGGCTACTGGGTCTCCCAACTGGAGTTGAGGCTCACCTAGGCTGTGACCTAGAGTCCCATCTATTAGACAGCATCCTCAGGTGCCTGTCCACATTGGGCAAGTGTTCATTTAGAAGCTAGTAATAATTCTCCAGCACCAGTTCGCCAGCCAAGAAGTGCCCATGGCAGACAAGTAGCAATCATTGTGCTGATGTCTTTTCCTCCAGTAGAAACCCTGGTGGTGTGATGGTTACGTGCTACATCTGCTGACCAAAAGGGCAGCAGTTCAGATCTGCTAGGCACTCCTTGGAAACTATGGGGCAGTTTGGCTCTGTCCTGTAGGATCGCTGTGAGTCAGAATCCACTTGACAGCAGTGGGTTGGGTTGGGTTTTTGGATGACCTCAAATAGCAAAGACTAGAGGAGCCCCCAGGGTTCTTGCTGTGGGCTTTGGGTCCCTCTAGCCCAGCCCAGCCTGGGGGGAAACGGGAATGAGAGCTCTGTCTGGTAAGACTGCTGATGTTCCTGCCCTCCCCAGCTGCCACTCTGGGTATGTTGGTGCACGCTGTGAGCATGCGGATCTCCTGGCCGTGGTGGCCTCCAGCCAGAAGAAGCAGGCCATCACCGCCTTGGTTGCAATCTCCATCGTGGCCCTGAGTACCCTCGTCGTCACCTGTGTGCTGATACAGTGAGTACTTGCTTCACCACAGACCCCAGCTGCCTGCCCCTGCCAGGGGCATCAGTGGCATGCCCAGATAACACAGCCACCTTGGCACAGCTTGCTGCTGTGAAGTCTGCTTGGTGTCCGCAGAGCAAAGAGGAACTTGGATGGCTCTTAGCATGCTGTGGCAGCCAGGCTGTATAGTGGTCATGCATCCTGGGAGGGTCCCCCAGAAGTGGGTGTGTACACCACAGGAAGCCAGAATCAAGGCTTCTAGATCCTTCTGGCACGTGGGGTCAAGGCTTCTGGATCCACTAGGCGTGTGAAGTCAAGGCCTCTAGATCACTCATGCATGTGAGGTCAGGGCCTCTAGAGCCCTCTGGCATGTGACGTCAAGGCAACTAGATCCCCTGCGCATGCGAGAGCAAAGACTTCTAGATGGCTCAGTCAGGTGAGGTCAAGGCCCGTAGATCCCTCTAACAAGGAATCTGCAGTTCAGGAGAGTTCTACTCACAGAGGACTCTGGTCTGAGACTTGCCACTGTGAGAGAGGCCAGCTGGGCAGAAGGGTCTCAAGGCCACATCTCAGCTCTGCTTCCCAGAGAGTGGGATCCCAGGAACCTTCCCAGCTTTGCACTCCAAGGCATGGCCACAACTGGGAATGATGAAATGCCACTCTGGCATGGCTACAGGTTTGTGCCCTCTTTTCTGTCTCTGGGCCCATGTCAGCTGGGACGGTCCCCTGAGTCCCAGCCCACGTCCATGTAGGTTTTATGTACACATTCAAGTTAGAATAGGGGAAATGTGGTATCCCAAGGGAAACAGCTCACAGTGTCTCTGTAGATACTTGAGGTCTCAGCACTTTCTCCTCTGCTGATTCCGTGATTCTTTTTCCATCCTAATTCTGAAAATTATTCATTCCTGCCCACAGAGGGAGGCAGGTACATTTACCACACTGATGGGCAGCCCTCGGGCAACATGGGCACACAGAGAAATGGACTTTTCCACAACTAGAGAATTTCAGTCCCAGAGGAGGAGTTCAAGATGCAAAGCCATTGAGACCCATGACTCAGTCCCTCACCTCTCCATGGGTCAGTTCACCCTGGCAAATTCCCAGGGTGCTTTGCCCCTGGCAGTACCTGACAAACGGCCGCTCCTGCGCCCTCCCGGCCTGCCAGCCCAAGGTAGCTGCACTGTCCTGGTCCTGACAGTAGTTTTGAACCATTACTGCATCCGCAAAGTTACCTGACTGGTTCTTTATCGAGGAACCTCTGGGTGGGTAGCTGGTAACCTCTGATGTCTGGGGAAGCTGGAGCTTAGAGCAGAGCTGCAGGAATGCAGCTGATACTCATGGCAGCCACCAAGTGCTTTTTTCTGCCCCCAAGAGCCACCATCCTGCACAGTCCTCAGCCCTCTCAGGAGTACCCCTCTGGAAAGCTGATTTAGGGCCCAGAGCATCCCTACAGGCCCCTCAGGCTGGCACACAACAGCTGGGCACACCTGCCAGGCCCCCCGCCATGACCACCTTCTCCAATTCCCCGCAGCTGCTGCCAAGTTCGAAAGCACTGTGAGTCGTGCCGCTCCTTCCTCTGCCGGCAGGAGAAAACCAGTGCCCTCCTGAAGGGAAGGACCACCTGCTGCCAGTCGGAAACAGGTAAGGGGCTGTGTGGGAGGGGACCTTGACTCCCTTTGGTGGCAGTCTTGGGTGAAGAAAATGACTACCTTCTCCAAGTCAGACGTTCTAAAGAATGAAGCAACGAGAGAGAAGAAAGGAGGAGGCTCTTTTATCCTCCCAAATCAGGTTTAGTTTTGTTCTAAGGTATGTTTTTACATAGCAAGGAGTTCTTTTGTCCTTGCTGATGACTGTGTGACCTTTGACAGGTTATTTAACCTCTCTGAGCCTCAGTTTACATGCACTTAAAAAGATCACTGTGTAAGTCAAATGAGTACCAATAACCTGGGAGAGCGTATGACGAAGTGCAGACGCACAACAGATGTTCATTCTTTTTCCCTCGAGAAAGTCACTTCCTTCATTCCTCAGGGATTTGAAGAGTTTTCTAAGGACCCTTCAGACTCTTAGTTTCTAGGATCTTCCTTAAGTCTATCTTTTTTTATGTTAAGGTCTTTAGTAACAGCCAAGAAACAGGTTGGCCATCGGGATGTGTGGCCACACACTGCATCTCAGGAGCCTTTGTCTGGGTGTCACTAGCCCTGGGATCTTGGAGTTCGGTAGCTCCTTGATCCAGACAGGTCCTGAAATTGACACTCCTATCAGCCTTCCTCCTCGGGATGCTCTTTTGACTGACAGAGTGCATCATAAACTTAAAATTCCTTTGAAGGAAGTAGTGGGCCAAGAGACACTCATAAGAGGCTGTTTTATACCAGGAAACCCTGGTAGCAAAGTGGTTGAGTTCTACAGTGCCTAACCAAATTGTTGGCAGTTCATAGCCATCAAGTGCTCCTTGGAAATTCTATGGAGCAGATCTCCTCTGTCCTGTGGGGTTGCTATGAGTCAGAATTGACTTGATGCCAATGGATTCACTCTTAGTGGTTCTACACTAGGGTATTCTTCTCTAGAACAGCTGGCATTCTGGAAGCTTAAGGCTGCATGGCAAGGGGTAGGATGTAAGGCGTCTAAGGAGCTGAAACTTCCGTATGTTCATTAAACCACACAGCAGTCTGATTGGAGGCAACTGGAGTTCAAGGAATGTCGTTTCCTGGTTCTTCGATTCAGTGATCGTAATTACTGTGCCTGAGCAGGCCTGTTGGTCCTGGAGCCCACAGCTCTTGAGGATGGTAATCCATTCATCTTCATAATGGTCGAAAGAGGATGATTTGTGAGTGTTGTAGGGAAACTGAGTCAACCAAGGCCAGCTTGGGTGCACCAGGGGTCAGGGAGTGAGGATGGAACCAGACTTCAAAAGGCCCCACTCACGTGTCTCTTCCACTCGCTGGGGCAAAGGAAGGGAGTACACTGAACTAATAAAGGTAAACCATCGTCTTTTCTGCGTTACCACCAATAGAAAAATTGTTTACATCTGTAAAGAAAATTCACAGTAGGTTTTACAGCAGTTGTCTGCAGCTGAGCAGTGTCATTTGGAAAGAAGTGTTAAGTTTCTCCGTACTGGCACTTTTCTACCCACATTTAAGCAGAGGTTAGTTTTGAGCCTGGGGGTGGACCTGGCCTTTCAGACATGGCCCCTCCCTCCAGCATTATACGGCACCTCCCTGACCCCAGGGTGCTGGATCTCGGGATGGTTGAACTAGGTGCTTGCCTGTGAGCCGCGTGACAGCAGCCTAACCGGGACTGCACTGTACCCGCACACAACCCTCTTTCAGAGAAACCACAGAGAGACCCATGGCAGGATGAATCCTGGCTGAGCTGGACTCAGAAGCTGCATCCATGCTGCCTCATCCTGACAGCCACAGTGGATACCCTAGGGACCCCACCTAGTGAAAATATAAGGGGATCCATTCCTATATGGCCTTAACGAAACAAAATCCGTTGCCATCAAATCATTCCTGACTCACAGTGAGCCTGTAGGACAGAGTAGAACCGCCCCGTAGCTTCCAAAGAGACGTTGGTAGATTCAAAACTACTGACCTTTCGCTTAGCAGCCCAACTCTTAACCACTATGCCACTAGGGCCTTAGGAGGAGCACATCTGCCACCAGAATCCTGTACTGCCTTACGACATGCCCAGCGTGCCATCCTTTGCAGCGAGCCAGCCACAGGCAGGCGTGGATCACCTGTAACTGAATTAAGATCCTCACGACAGGTGTGTCTCGTTCTCGGCTGCTTCGGCTCATGTCGCTTCAGTCAGCCCGTTGGGCCTCCGTGGGCATGGAAAGCACAGCTTCTAAAGCTGCCGCGTAGAGCCTGCAGCAGCAGAATTTAGACGCAGGCCTAACTGCCTGAGAGTGAACCTGGTGACAATGGCCGATGGCATCTCCATGTTTCTGTGTGTCGCCAGTTTGTTTTGTCAGTGAGGCTGGGGTGTGGTGCACGGTGAGAAACTTGTTTTTTCTCCCTTCCAGTGGTCTGAGGAGCCCGGAAGAGGAGTTCGGCCAGGTGGACGGAGCCACCTGAGAAGAGAAGACTTCCTCCGGACAGCCCCATAAGGGACGCCTGGGACAGGCCAGCAGATCCTTCCTTCTTTGCCTGAAATCACCTGTGCAGCCTTCTGTCTTTTTGGGCCTTCGAAACTCTGTCAAGAACTTTGTCTGCTGGGGGTTATTCAGTGTGACTAAGAAAAGAAATCAACAGACCACAATGTAAAAGCTAGTCAAAAAAAGAATTGCAAAGGGGCTGACATCCTGTTTACATTGATAAGGGGCATCCATCGGTCTCTGTTTCTTTCAGTTGTGTGTAGTTGTCTTTGCCTGTCGTGGACCCTGGGCTGTGATTCTTTCATAGTACTACCTGTTCATTACAGCATCCTGCCTGACACCGGAGACTTCTGTACTTGTCACAGGTTTATCTTATTGGCTTATTGGGGAGGAAGATGGAGAAAGTGTAACTACTCGCTGTTAGGTAAAGATGCCAAGTGTAAGAAGAGCTGGGTCTTCTGTCACCCAGACCCTCCTTCTGCCCCAGGTCTTCCACAGACTCAAGATGTTGGAGACCTTCCCAAGCTGCTGCCAACCTCAGAGACAGTCTTATTTATTAGATGGATAATGGTTCTATTTTTTATCTCATTTTTTAAGCCAGTGTAAAAAACATAAAACCCCTCCAGAATTCCACATTAATGATGTATGTGTTGCAGTTACACTGATTAGAAATGTCTGGTCCCTTCCGGACAGCTGGGACCTGGGTACAGAAATGGAGCCAGAGGATGAGTTACTGATGGGACCGATGATCGGGGTTCAGAGGTCATGCTATTTAAGGCACGATAAGCAGTTAAATTCCTGGGGTACATTCTGGGTAGAACATCAGCAGAAGGGATTTGCCGTGCCACACTGCTCGGTTATGAAACATGATTGTTAACTTCCAAGGAGTCCCTGAATGGTGCCAGTGGTTAATGCACTAGGCTGCTAACCAAAAGGTCAGCAGTTCAGGTTCACCCAGAGACTCCTCAGAATAAAGGCCTGATGATCCACTGCCAGAAAGGCAGCCACTGAAACCGTATGGCTGACAGTTCTACTCTGACAAACGTAGTGTCACCGTGAGTTGGAAATAACTCAGCGGCTTCTGGTCGTGTTACCTTCGACGGAGCCCTCCAACACAGTATGCTTAGCCATAGGACAGTGGCAGAGAACCGTGGGCATTTCAGGCCCAATCGGTGAGAGACGGACCAATCATTTATTTTTCCACTTAGGTGCTTGCTTGGCTCTTTGCTTTATTTTTGAAAGGAGAAATTTAACTTTCCTGTTTTACTTTGAAGCACTTGGAGAAATCTCCCAGTGATTTTCACCTGCCCATTCAGGGTGCTGGTTTCATTGACAAAATTCACAAGCCATCTCTGTGGGTGGGCTTCACTGTACCCTCAAAGAAGAAGGATTTTCTTGCGAGCATCTGGGTACATTCTGACCTATACACAGAAAGCAGCAGTTCCCTCCAGATAAACAGTGGCTATCTCATCCCTAGGGATTTTCTTTTAAATCTGAAAGGAAAATAACAATGAAATAATGTTTAAACCCTTTATGCAACGATACACTTTAATCACTAGTACAGGCATCCCCTAACTTTTCAAAAGTTTGCTTTCTGCCAGTTTGTTTTTATAAAAAACCTACACCATTACCAGTTTTCGCTATCCAAAAGAAATTGAAAGAAGATTCACTTTTAGGAAATAAAGTGAAAGGGGGAAATAGAGTCCCAAATTTGTTTTGCATACAGCCCTTAAAGAGACAGGGCACACCCACCTGAGCTGGGAGAGGTACGCCACCAAGCCCCATCCCAGGGAACTACACCCAGCATCTCTGTATCCCGCCTTCACAGGTGGGGACCGTCTGTGAGCGCCTGTGCCTCACCTCCATTTATTGGGTGTGTCTTTTAGCAAGACATGTCCCAAGGTATCCAAAGTGTAAGAGAGCTCCTAAGGGTCTTATGTGTCATTTGCTATTAATTGGTAAGTTATTTCGGGGGCTGTGAGAATCCTGGAAAAAAATTCTCCCACGTAAATTAATGCCTACTGTCTCTTGCTCTGTGCCATTTCGGCTTCGGTCAGCCCTCACGGGAACACTTTGCTCTCAGACAGCAGGGTAAACTGCGATTTGGACAATAAAAAGCTTTCTACCTGTTAGCCCTTCAGTGCATCTCGCTCCTTGCATAATGAAAGAACTTTTAAAATATCTCAAGTTGGCTTGAAATTTCTGTCAGAAAAAGCTGTTGTCTCCTTGAATCGTCTTCCCCCATCTGTCCATTGGTATAAACTTTTTGTGTTTTAGAACTAAGACAGCTGTGTGCTCTGCATCTTAACTTGAGCATGTTCATGGCACAATGCTGCCTTGGAAGCACTAAGGGCAGGGTTGGCGTCCGCTGCCTCACTGGTCCCTCCAACAGTCTATCTGATGCGGCACTCAGGTTTCCACTGTAAATGTTTGTGTTCCTTGGGCCGGTTTCACAGCAGCAGGTACCTGGGCTGAGCCCCGTCAGATTGACACAGGTGTTTAGCCCCCTGTTTATACTCAGCCTCTCAGACTGTCCTGGGAATGTGAGATACTGGTTGGGAGAGACTAAGGAATGGCACAATGTCCTTCATGTTCTGAGTTGACATAGTTTTGTACTTTAGAAACATCTTTGGTCTTGAGAGGTTACTTGAGCTTGCCTTTAAAAAGCATGAACTAATGTGACAGCGTTTTGTGGAGGCGAGCTTTCTTCACCTGATGATGTAATCTAAAGATGGTATCAGTAATTGGCATCCAGGAGCCTTTGCTGGAGTGAAGGAGGTTGATTATGGGCAGATGATTGGAAGCAGAAAGAACTTTCTTGGTTCCCGGCAGGGACTTCATATTTAGTGTCTGTGGAGGTTCTGGGCTTGGGGTCCAGTAGTCACTGCTGTGGAACCTCTTTTCTGGAGCCAGCATACCTGTGTTTCAATGGGTGCCTCTGCAGAAGTGCCTTCCAAGTTAATTCTTTGTAAACTCGTGGGTCTGAAAAGTGTTGGAAGCAAAGATGGGTTCGGGGGAGCCTGGATTGGACCTGCAGGCATACCCCCAGGAGACAAGAACCTTGCTTCCTTGATGATTTCCTTTTCAAGTCCCATGGCCATTTGGCGCTGGATTCCTGTGCTGTTTCATGGCAGTGACACTTCTTTAGTTAGCAGTAAAAATGCTCCCTTTTTAGGTTAAAAGATACATTTTCTAATCCATCTCTGCAGGTTCCTTATGTTTCCTTGCCCCTTAGAAAGATGTTTCTGATGCTTGGGGAATCATTCTGGGAACTTGACATGGCCAAAAGCCACACACCTCACAGTAGGAACACAGCCATCTCCAGGGTCTAATGTAATGATGAAAAGCCACCATGGCAAAAAAAAAAAAGAAAAAAGGAAAGAAAGGCTTCCGTATCCATTGGAGAGCCTGGATTCTCTTACTGCTTTAGTATATGTGATGTCTTTAAGTATACTGGCAGGAAATATTTTTTTTTAGATGTTAGAATCTATAGTAGAAATTCTGGTGGCATAGTGGTTAGGTGCTGTGACTACTAACCAAAAAGTCTGCAGTTCAAATCTGCCAGGTTCCCCTGGGAAACTCTATGGGACAGTTTTGTTCTGTCCTATAGGGTTGCTGTGAGTTGGAATCAACTCAATGGCAGTGAGTTTGGTTTGGTTTTTTGGTTTTAAAATCTGCAGCAGCTGACCCTGATCTGGAGACAGGGCCCACTCTGGACACCTGTGGAACCAAGCAAGAGATGCAGTTGGGTCCCAGCAGAGGAGGTGGGCACAGTGGTCCCAAATCTTTTCTCCTGAGAATGGAGGAGAAGATGAGATTGACATACTCCCAACGGAAGAAAATTTGTGGTTCTAGGGCTTCTAGGCAGACTGTTTGTTCCCTCAGGTGGGGAAAACTTGGTGTCTTTGAGCTGGATCATACATGGTTGTGTCAGGCATGTGCACCAGAAGTTGCTTTTCCCAGGCATTTTTGGCGGGAACCAACTAGGCTCATACACTGCCCCTTAGTAGGATCTGGGCTTTGATCTTCCCAACCTGCCCAGCTAAGAAAAGGGGATGATGGGATGAATCAAAGGACCAAGGGGACAACACAGAAACAAGGCAAACTACCTACCCATGTTTGTTTCAATGCTCTATCATAAGCCCTTGTTCTAGCTAGCCACTGATTTTACCAGGCTTTCTGAAAAATCTAGTGGTAAACACACATACATACACACACATGCACACACAGTACTGAGAAAGAACCCCTCTTCCCAGTGTAATAACTTATGAAATGTTGAACTTTATTATAACACGTGTTAGGCTTTATATATATATATAAACTTGTTACTCTGACTTCTGTATATGTTGCACTGAAAAGGTTAATATTTAATGTTTTAATTTATTTTGTGTGGTAAATTAATTATGATTTCTGTAATGTATCAATGTGATTTGCAGTTCTTTTCCTTACATCTGAATTATAGTTATTTGAAGAATAATGAGCGCCATCACATGTGGTTGTGTTTTTCTAGAAATGTACACTGTTGTCCAGTTGTACTGCCTCATACCGTATTGGGAAGGATGGAAGAATGAACTGTTTGGGTTTTTCCACCCCCAACAAAACCAATCTTTTCTTTAGTGAGATTAGGGTATTTCTAAAGCAAATTAAGATGGTTCTCTAAAAATTTAAATGATGAGAATAAATTAGGTGATATTTTGCAAAATTTGGGAATTCTCAAAACAGCCACATTGATCCCTGTCTACTGGAAGAAACCAAGCACTCTATATAAAGTTCTTCCCAAAATGTAAGTGTTTCATCAACTGTGTGCCCAGAAATGTGCTAACTGAGGTGGGGGAAACTATATCATACACACACCCTGCCTCAACATAATGAAAATCATGGTGACATAGTAGTTAAGCTACAGCTGCTAACCAAAAGTTTTGAAGTTTAAATCTATCAGGTGCTGCTTGGAAACTCTATGGAGCAGTTCTCCTCTGTCGTGTAGGGTCACTATGAGTTGTAATCACCTCAGTGGCAGAGGGTTTGGTTTGACCCCAACATGATGGAGATCAGGCTGGGAAGACAGACTCACATGCAGAAAATAATTGTTGGTTATTTATAGGTAGAATACAAGTTGAGTCATGAGATTGTGAAGAGTTGTCCTGTAATACTGCTACTCCAGGTATCATCCCCAGGCCAGCTGCATCAATATGACCTGGGAACTTGTGACAAGTGCTAGTTCTCAGGCCACACACCAATATCTACTCAACTCTGCGTGGAACCCCAGAATCTGTGTTTTAACAAGCCCTCTGGAAATTCTGGTTCAAACTCAAGTTTAAAAACCACTATGGTGTTATCGGAAACCCTGGTGGCATCATGGCTAAGTACTACATCTGCTAATCAAAAGGTCAGCAGTTCAGATCCACCAGGTGCTCCTTGGGTACTCTATGGGGTAGTTCTACTCTGTCCTGTAGGGTTGCTATGGGTGGGAATTGACTCAGCAGCAATGGGTGAGCATCGAGTTTTGAAAGAAAGCTTTGTAGAGGAAGTAAAACTTAACACAGTTTACAGCTTCGACTTGCTATGTGATAGCTTTCAGGAAATAAGGCCTTTGAATTTAGGGCCAGCATTTATTTGGATCTTCTTTGCTCAGCCTGGTTGAGGAAAAAAAAGGCCTGCCTACCCCACCTCCTCCTACCCAACCTCCACCCAGTTTCTAGCAAGAAGAAACTGAAAAATTGTCCACCTGTTCTAAAAGCCCCACTGCACTTGAGTTCCCGTGAGGTGAAGTCTCTACACTTCTAACCCCCTTGTGGTGTACACATGCAGCACGTCTGAGGAGTTCTGGAGAAGTCACCAAAACACTGCCCTTGAGGAAATCCCAACTCACAGTGACCCTGTAGGACAGAGCAGAACAGCCCCATAGAGTTTCTAAGGAGCCCCTGTTGGATTCAAACTGCTGACCTCTTTGGTTAGCAGCCACAGCACTTAACCACTACACCACCAGTGTTTCCATGGAGAAGGCTGAGTGAAACAGTTGCTGAATGGTCCAGGCCTCAGTAGGCTTGGGGTTGGCCCCACTCACAGGAAGATAGAAACCCAAGTGACTCTTCATCGCAAGTTCCCTATTCTGGCATCTGTTCCTCAGTAGAGTGGTGACCTCCCTTGTAGGAGGGAGTGGGAAAGACCTGCTGTGTGAACATGGCCTTCCTGCCAATGGCCCCCATTCAGTCTCAGGGACTCCTCCAAGCCTTATGATTAAACTGGAGGATTTGGGCTTCTCTTTTTTTTCTGCTTGATTTCCAAGCCCTCTTACTCCTGCCTACCAGAATCTGTGTCCAAGGACTATTCCTGCTTCTGGTCAGGTGTATGGACTATCTGGGGTAGGAGGAACCTCCCAGGAAAACACTTAAGTATATACATATATACATATATACATATATACATATATACAAGTGACTTGTAGTTGCCAAGTAGAATCCATGGTCCAGATTGTTGTGTGTTGGCTCAACTATCAGACTGTGTTCTTCCTGGCCTCTGGAGGTCCTGGCTTCTTTCTGCCTGAACACTTTTTAGGATAGAGGCCTGGGACCCTAGCCTACCTTCCTCTCTGGCTCGAAGTTGCTTGCCTTGCAGCCTCTGGAATTCCAGTACCAACACTTTTTCCTCCCAGCCTCCTGAAACCCTGTTTTTGGCATTTGCTGTCTACAGGACGTTCTCTATCCAGCAGACCCTGTGGTCTCTGCCAGTCTTCCGTCTCTGAAGTAAGGAGTGCTGAGCGAGTAGTCACATGAGATGGGTCTAGCAATGTTTGCCTCACTGTGCTAGTGTCTGTCCCCTAAATCAACTCAAATAGAGTCATTTTGGGTGGACTTGGGCATCTTTTTAAAATCCTTCCAGATGGTTTTAATCCAATTCCTGTTGTCCTCTTGAGTGTATCAAGCAGGTGACACAAGAGAGGCTTGAGGCTTGGAGCTGGGAGTATCAACTGCCACATTGGGATCCCATGTTGGTCCTGTTGTCTAGTGTCCCTTATTCACCAGCAGCCATCGATCCCTGGGGACACACAGAGACTTGGCCTCCTTTCAAGTGGGATTATTTGAGGCAGGGACATGAGAAGTCTGCCATGAGGGCAGTGCCCTGTAAGGGCATGCACAAATGGGTGATAGCTTTTCAGGTGCCAGGTTTGAGATTGGAAAGTCAAATAAGGCGAGTGTGTAATGCAGAAGGGCAAACAGGGTGGAAAAAAAAGCAGCCCTTTACCAGGGACATTTAGTCCAACAGACACTTCAGGACATGTGGGGGCTACATACTCACCCTCAGACCGAAGGAGCTTCCTCTGCTGTAAAGTCCATCACAAGTTCTGTTGGGGTGAGGGTGAGGGGGAGACTCCCCACAAGGGGTGCTGCCCAGAGCTGGGTACGAGAACAGCACCACTAAACCAGGCCGGGTCTTCGGCTGGTTGTCTGGCCTGCGCACTCCAGGGAGGGATGGATCTGGACATGTGACGTCCAGAAGGGCAGTGCTGTGACAAGCCAGCAAGCCAAGCCAAGTGCCATTGAGTTGGATCCGACTCATGGCGACCCTAGGGGCCAGGACAAGCCAACATCCCCTAAACTCTGTTCTGCCACACCCCTCCTCTGCAATATGACTCTCCCAAGACAGACACTGTGGATCACGAAGCCTCCCAGCCAGAGTGCAAGGAGTCTGGCCCGTGTGGAACGAGTTGGTGACAGCTGGATTGTAACTGACTGTGTTACCCTCGGATGTTACTGGTTCTTTGGATGCCTCAGCTGCTTACCAGCACAGGAGAGTGTTAACACCTGCCTGTGTAGCTCGGGGGTTGCTGAGGTGAAGTTCATAAACACACTGTGTGTGCTCCCTGACTCTTGGAATGTCTAGTCCATCTTTCTTCACATTGGGGTGCCATGGAGTCAACTCAGGATCATCTCAATCCCATGCAACAGAGTAGAACTGGCCCCGTGGGATTTTCTAGGCTGTAATGTTTATGGGAGCAGATCTCCAGGCCTTTCTTCCTCAGAGCTGCTGGGTGGGTTTGAACTGCCAGCATTTCAGTTAGCAGCTAAGTACTTAACCACTGTGCACTTAAGCACTGTGACATCAAGGCTCCCTAACCCAAACCTACTGTTGTCAAATAGATTCTGACTCATACAGAGACCTCAAAGGACAGAGTAGAGCTGCTCTAGTGCAGCCCGAAATGCCTTTGGTACAAATACATTGTCCAACTCAATGGGACACCCCCATCCTCTGTTGACCTTCAGTTCAAAGTAAGGGAAGCAGAAAGTGAGAGCTGTGTTATGAGATCACTTCCAGAGGGTCATTGGTCAATGGGGCCACATCCAGAGGGTGATGGTTCCAGGATGCTACCCTAGAAGAGGTAAGGGGCCCAAAGGAGCAAGGAGAACTGGCCTCAGACATAGGAAGGTATGGGAAAGTGTTCAGGCCACCCTCAAGCTGGAGGCAGAGAGGTTGATCTTGGCTTGGTACAAGCTTCGTTTTCCTTCTCAGAGTTTCCCCTTGGCTGTGGCTGCCTTGTGGGCTAGATGGCTTCTGCACCCCGGAGGTGATCAGGCACAGGCTATGTGACCACCAGGACCACAAGGGGTCCCCTGTTGAGCCAGAGCACCTCCAATGTTCTGACTAATGAGATCACGGTCTCCTTGAATACAAGTGTGTGGGCTAGCCCTAGAGCTCCAGGCCTTCACAACTACAGGGCCATAATGGAATAATCTTTGTGATCCTGGACTTGATAATCTGTCCTCTCGTTGTCTGGTGTGTGGTCCAGGGCTAGGGGATGGGGTAGGATCTCAGGCCCACCGGCCCCTTTCCCTTCCATCTGCTGGCTTTAGAACTTGGGACTTTTCCATTCTCAGGAGGCTCCCCCACACAGGGACAGCAGCCTGAATGGCCTTCAGGAACAGCTTTCCTTGCTCCCCCCAGTTCCCACAGGCACTTCGGTGTAGTAATTAGTCTCCACTTTCCACTTTCCTCTGCCTGGCCCATGCACTAGGCTGACCCCTGGGACTCTCTTGTCCTCTGGCTTCTGGTTCCCCCAGTAGGAGGCCTTGGGGGGTGAGAGGGGAGAAGTCTGGGTATTTGCTCCTCTCTCCCTTGCTGTTTCCAGGCAGGGTCCAGCAGTGATTTTGCTCCAGGGATAGACTGATAGTCTCCCCTTCCAGCTCCAGCTCTTGTGAAGGCCCAGTAACACAACTTCTTCCCCTTGTCCCTGCAATCCTAGAGGTGCAATATCTTCCCAGAGTTGCTGTGTTTAACTCTGTCTATCACCTTGCTACTCTTTAATTTCCAGTAATTCTTAAGAGTAGCAACAGCAAAATGCTTCCATGGAGTTGGTTCCAGCTCATGGCAAGCCCATGTGTGTCAGCATAGAACTGTGCTCCATAGTGCTGTCGATGGCTGCAAACTTTTGAAAGTAGGTGCCAGATCTTCTTCCAAGGTGCTCCTGGGTGGACATGAACTTCTGTCCTTTATAGTTAGTAGCCGAACACTTACCTATTTGTACCACCCAGGCAGCCTAATTCTTAACCAAAGAAAAAAACAACAACTATTGCCATTAAGTCAATTCTAACTCATAGAGACCCTATAGGATGCAGTAGAGCTGCCCACAGGCTTTCCAAGGAGCAGCTGGTGGGTTCAAATTCTTAACCAGAAGCTGGAAGCTTAGATACCTTCCAGAATGAAGCCGATCATCTGAATTAGTGAGGGGAGTTGGTGATGATGTGAAAGTCTTTGAGTGTGGAGAGGGTAGATGTGAAGAACTAGGGGGCATAGGCCCTATATCTGAAAGGGGTGCTGGTCACTCCTTGGCGCTAATCCATGGTAGACATCCAACAGCGTAGATCAGGGAGGCTAGATTTTCCAATTTTCAAGAGAAGTGGGCAGTGTGGATTGTTTCAAGACATTTCTCCATTCCTGAATGTGGTTCAGATTTGTAAGGTACTCTGACCTCAGCAAAACTTGTCTGTGTGTCACCGTCACTTTGCAGCCCCTGCTCTCAGCTGTTCATTTATCTCAGACCCTGTGAGGCCCTTCTGCTCTTCTCTGCCTTTGCTGTTTTCTTTGCTGGGAATGGCCTTTCCTGCTGCTTTGCCTGTGCAGACTTCTGTTCCTTAAAGACCTGGCTCACACCTCATCCTCTCTGGGAAGGCTTCCCCTGGTCCCCGTGCGTAGAAAGCTCTTCCCTAAGGTACAGCAACAGCTGTGCACCTGATGATAAAATACAGGGCCTGTGCCAATGAAGGAAACCCTCAATGATGTGGATTAACAAAATCGCCATAAGAATGGGCTCAAGCATATAAAACATCATACAGATGATGCAGAATAGAGCAACTTTTTGTTCTCTTATACATAAGATTGCCAGAATAGAGAATCACAGCCCCTCAAAGAATTCTGAGACTTGAGCCAGTTTATAGACATGCAACCTCTTAAATGAAGGCCCTTTTGGGGAAGGACCCCACCAAAGTAAAAAATGCCAAACATATTACATTCAAGTTGATTCCGACTCATATAGACCCTACAGGACATAATAGAACTGCCCCATAGGGTTTCCATGGAGCAGCTGGTGGATTTGAACCACTGTAGCATACCGTGGCTCTTAGCCACTGTACCACCAGGGCCCCAGGACCCTGCTACACTGCCAAATTTTTATACTATTAATTTTTCTCCCAGTCTTTCCCATGGGGATCCACAGCCTTTTACAACAGTGTTCATTGGGGAAAAATAAAATTATCAGAATTTGGGGGGTTACTGAACGCTGGGTTTGAACTGACGTAATTCCATCACTATGGCCCACCAATTGAAGTAGAGGCATTAAGAAAGAAAACTCCATTGCCACCGAGTTGATTCTGAGTCAGTGACCCTACAGGACAGAGTAGAACTGCTGCCATGTGATTTCCAAGGAGTGGCTTCTGGATTCAAACTGCTGATCTTTCAGTTAGCAGTCAAAGGCTTTAACCACTGCACTACCAGAGGCATATCAGATTATTAATGAAGTCTTAGCTCAGGTACATCTCACATTGGATCCAGTGGATCCCTGAACTCAACCTATAGTTATTTCCCTGGTTCCAGAATATATTATTGGAATAGACATACTTAGCAGCCAAAAGAAAGCCCACACTGCATCCCTATTTGGCGTAAGGACTAATATCACAGGAAAAGCCAAGTGGAAGCCCTTAGAGTTGCCTTAAGAAAAATGTAAAACAAAAGCAGTATGAATTCGTGGAGGGCTTGGGGAAATTACCGCCACCATCAAGGACTTTAAAAGATGCAAGGGTGGTGTTTCCCACCACATTACAGTTCAACTCACTTATTTGGCCTGTGCAAAAAAACAGATGGATCTTAGAGAATGACAGTGGATTATCATAAACTTAACCAGGTGGTAACTGCAATTGCAGTAACTGCATCTTCCAGATGTGGTTTCATTGCGTGAGCAAATTAATGTATCTCCTGATACTTGATATGTAACTATTGATCTGACCAGTTCCTTTTTGTTGATTCCAGTTTTGACAGATTGCCACAAGCAGTCTGTTGTCAGATGGTAAAGCCAGCAATATACCTTCACTGTCCTACCTCAGAGATGTATCAACTCTCCAACACTATGTCACAGTTAAGTCTGCAGGAAACTTGACCACCTTTCTCTTCCACAAGACATCACACAGGTCCCTTACATTGGTGACATTATGCTGGTTAGACTTACTAAAGAAGAGATGCCAATGACTCTAGATCTATTGGTAAGAAATTAATCCAATAAAAATCCAGGTGCCTTCCACCTCAGTGAAATTTTTAAGGATCCAGTGGTGGGGACATGTTGATGTTGTCCTTCTAAAGTGAAGGATAAGTTGGTATATCTGACTCCTCTTATAAATAAGAGGGTTCTCTGGATTTTGGAGGCAACATGTCCTTATTTGGGTATGGTACTCTGGCTTATTTATCAAGTGACTTGAAAAGCTGCTAGTTTTAGGTGGGGCCCAGAATAGGAGAAGGCTTTGCAACAGGTCCAGGCTGTCAGGCAAGCTGCTGTGCCACTTGGGCCATAAGATCCAGCTGACCCAGTATTTTTTAAGTGGCAGTGGCAGAGACACTCTTTGAAGTCTTTGACAGGCCCATATAGGTGACTTGCAGTCCAGACACTTAGGAGTTTAAAACAAAACCCTGCCTTCCTCTGTAGATAACTTCTCCCCATTTAAGAAACAGGTTTTGTCTTATTACTGGGGCTTAGTAGAGACTGAACACTTAAACATGAGCCACCAAGTCACCATGTGGACTGAGCTCGCTGTTGTCTGACACACAGAACCATAAAATCAAATGTGCACAGCAACATTCCATCACTGAATGGAAGTGTTATATATGAGATCGGACTCAAGCAGGACCTGAAGGCCCAAGTAAGTTACATGAGGAAGTGTACAAATGCCCATGGTCTCCGCTCCTGTCACACTACCTTCTTTCTCCTAGTCTGCACCTGTGGCCTTATGGGGAGTTCCTTGTGATCATTTGACTGAAAAAGAGAAAAAATATGCAGTGATGCTCAACATCATTAATCATTAGAGAAATGCAAATAAAACCACAATGCTATACCACTTCCCAAACATGAAGATGGCTCTAATAAAATAAATAAATAAGATGAACTACAACAAATGTTGGCAAAGATGTGCAGAAATTGGTAGGTGTCCTTGGGTAACAAAAACAGTTAAGGACTCAATCACTAGCTGAACGTTTGGCAGTTCAAACCCACTCAAAAGTGTTTCAGGAGACAGACCTGGCAATCTCCTTCTGAAAAGTTAGATCCTTGAAAATTCTGTGGATTTAGAAAGAAATTAAGTGAAAACATATGTCTACACTAAAATATGTGTATGAATTTTCATAGCACATATTCATAAAAGCCAAAAGGTTTCAATAACTAATGCAATGCTATTTGGCAAAAAAATGAAAAGGAATAAAATTAAAAAAAAAAAAAAACAGAAAAGAAATGATATACTAGTACCTGCTACAACATGAATAAGTCTTAAAAACATGTGTTAAATGGAAGAACCAGTTACAACAGAATATAATGTAATATAATATAATTCCACTTACATGAACTATCTGGAATAGCCAAATTTAAAGTGCTGGAAAGAGTTTAGTGGTTTCTAGGAGCTTGTGGGAAAGGAAATGGGAAATTACTGCTAATGGCCATGGGTTACTTTTGGGGATGTAGAAAATGTTTTTAAATTAGATAGTAGTGATGGTTGCACAATTCAGTGACTATTCAAAAAGCACTAAATATGACATTTTCAAAAGGTGAAATTTTTGGAATGTTTCATAGATTTATGAAAATTTAAGCAACATTTTGATAAAACCATAAAAACTACCGTTGCCATTGAGTCAGTTCAAACTCAGTGACCCTGTAGGACCAAGTAGAGCTTCCCTGTAGAGTTTCCAAGGAGCACCTGGAGGTTTCAAACTGTCAACCTTTTGGTTAGCAGCCATAGCACTTAACCACAGCACATCAGGGTTTCTATAAAATAACAGACAACTGAAGACCCTATTACAGCATTATGGATTGAAATGTGTTCCCCAAAAATACCTGTCATCTTGGTTAGGCCATGACTCCCAGTATTGTGTGATTGTCCCCTGTTTTGTCATTTAATGAGATTTCCCTTTGTGTGACAAATTCTATCACTATGATGCAATGAAATGAATCAGCAGCAGTTATACTGATGAGATTCTGTAAAATTAAATAGTATCTTAGTATCTTTTGAGATATAAAATAGAGAAGCAAGCAGAAGGTCAGGAGATCTCATAGCCCCGGAAGAGCAGTGCTGGGAGCAGAGCACATCCTTTGGACCTGAGGTTCCTATGCTGAGATGCTCCCAGACCAAAGGAAGACTGATGCATCAGAAGGACCTTCCTCCAGAGCCAACCAAGAGAGAAAGACTTCCTCTAGAGCTGGTGCCCTGAATTTGAACTTCTAACTTAACAAACTATAGAAGATAAATTTCTCTTTGCTGAAGCCAATAACTTGTGGTATATCTGTTACAGCAGCACTAGATGACTAAGACATATGCAAAAAGGAAAAAGAAACAATTGTGACAAGTACACGACAAGAATTTAAATTTAAAAAATTATTGATGATTGTATATGCAGAGAACCCCAAGGAATCTATAAGTAAGCTACTCAAACTGATAGAAGAGTTCAGCAAAGTCTCAGTATACAAGATAAACATAAGTAAATCAGTAGGATTTCTTTATACCAACAACGAGACTGTTAAGGAGGAAATTATCAAATCAATACCATTTACGATAGCCCCTAAGAAGATAAAGTACCTAGGAATTAATCTAACCAGAGAAACAACAGACCTTTACAAAGAGATCTACAAGCCCTTACTACAAGAAACTAAGAGAGACTTAGATAAATGGAAAAACCTACCCTGCTCATGGATAGGAAGACTTAACACTGTGAAAATGTCTATTTTATCCAAAGCAATTTATTTATATAATGCAATCCCAATACAAGTTCTAGCATCATTTTTTAATGAGATGGAGAAACAAATCACCGATTTTGTTTGGAAAGGGAAGAAGCCCCGGATAAGTAAGGTACTACTAAAGAAGAAGAACACACTAGGAGGCCTCTCATTACCTGACCTTAGAACATACTACACTGCCACAGTGGTCAAAACAGCCTGGTACTGGTACAAGAACAGACCGATCGATCAATGGAACAGAATTGAGACCCCAGAGATGACACCATCTGCCTATGAACAGTTGATATTCGACAAAGGCCCTAAGACATTAAACTGGGGTAAAAACAGTCTCTTCAACAAATGGTGCTGGCAAAATTGGTTATCCATCTGCAATAAACTGAATCAAGATTCATATCCTACACCTTATACAAAAACCAACTCCAACTGGATAAAAGACCTAAATATCAAACCTAAAACGATAAAGCTCATCCAAGAAAAGGTAGGAACAACAATGGAAGTTTTAATACACAATGAGGACAGACTCCAAAATCTGTCAAATAAAACTCAATCAACAGAAGAGAAAATAGATAAATGGGAACTATTAAGAATCAAACACTTTTGCTCATCCAAAGACTTTATTAATAGAATTAAAAGAACACCCACAGAATGGGAAAAAATATTTGGCAACTCTATGTCAGACCGACGCCTGATCCCCATAATCTATAAGATACTACAAAATATCAATAAGAAGAAGATAAACCATCCAATTAAGTGATGGGCAAAGGAAATGGACAGACACTTCACTAAAGAGGAGATCCAGACAGCTAAAAAACATATGCGGACATGTTCACCATCTTTAGTTATTAAAGAGATTCAAATCAAGACAACAATGAGATACCATTTCACCCCAACAAGATTGGCCATGATCCAGAAAACACAAAACAACAAATGCTGGAGAGGCTGTGGAGAAAGTGGAAGTCTCCTACACTGTTGGTGGGGTTGAAAAATGGTCCATCCTCTTTGGAAGGCAATCTGGCACTTCCTTAAAAAAATGGATATCGAGATACCATTTTACCCAGTAATTTCACTACTTGGAATATATCCTACAGAATCAAGGTCTTTCACACCAATGGATACATGCACCAGAATGTTTACTGCAGCACAGTCCACGATAGCAAAAAGATGGAATCAACCCAGATGCCCAACAATAGAAGAATGGATAGGTAAACTATGGTACATATACTCAATGGAGCACTACGCAATGATAAAGAATAACGATGATTCCAGGAAACATCTCATGACCTGGTTTCAACTGGAAGACATTATGTTGAGTGAAAGTAGTCAGCGACAAAAGGACAAATACTGTATAAGACCTCTATGACAAGATCTCAAAAACAATACAAGAAAAGACTCTTTGACAGCTGCAAGGGAGGGGAGGGAGGGAGGAGGAGGGGGGAAGGGTTTAGATTAGATAGTTACTAGAAATCTAGTTGGGAGAAAGCGGTGATAGCACACATTAGAAACAAGAACAACATTAAGTGGACTTCAGCATAACTTGAGTACTCCTTCCATCTTAACTCAATACTGCAAGGATAGAGCAGCTGGGGCGGGGGGCGGGGGACCATGCTCTTAGGCGAATTCCAGGCCAATTGGCACAACTAGTGTTTTGCTAAGAGAGCTCTCTGCACCCCACATTGGTGAGTGGCGTCTGGGGTCTTAAAAGCTGCCAAGCTGCCATCCGAGGACACAGCAAGTGGTCGCAACTCAGCAGGAACGGATGCTCACCGAGGACCAAAATGATATGCGGTAAAGACAACCGAGAAGACAGAGAGACCCACAAGAGTGGGTGCCTACATCAACTTGGGACCAGAAGAACCGGATGGTGCCCGGCCACCACCAGTGATAGCCATGATGGAGCTCACAGAGAGGAGTCTCACTGGCTACACAAGAATAAAAAGGGGTGCATCATGAGATCTCCACTAAAAGACCTCAATTGATGGTCCAGCAGTTTTGGGGTTCCTCTGAGAGCATGGCCCCCGGCCCTGATGCTGCCCTTACCCATAAATTATAACAAAGGTCCACTCTTTGGACAGGAATGGATTGGACTTAGCAATGCAGAGTGACCATATATTGGAAGCACTTTATGGTTCTATACATCTATAGGATATCATCTTGCTGACCTCTGGCTGGAGGAAGGGGAGTGGATGGAGAGGAGGGGAAAGGAGGCTGTTGGGAGGATGAGACATGCATGGAGCAGAGAGGAATAGTGTGCAGTCACCGGACAGGGAGAGCAGGGGAAGCTGCATATAGGTGGGCATGTAAATTTATACGGGAATGTACATTTTCACTCAGTTATGTTAAATAAAAATAAAAATAATAAAAATTAAAAAAACTATTGAACTGAAGAAACTGGCTGAGATTTTGATTGTTTTTATCTCAACAGCACTTGCTGGAAATGTTGCTCATCTTTATGAATATAGGGTTGAGAACACACAGGACAGTTTAGTTGGAAGCAATTGGATGATTTGTGATATTCTTTCTTTTAACGACGAGAGCACAAACCAAGCCAAACCCACTGTGGCTGAGTCGATTTTGACTCATAGCAACCCTGTAGGTCAGAATAGAATTGCCTGATAGAGTTTCCAAGGAGCACCTGGTGGATTTGGACTGCCGACCTTTTGGTTAACAGCTGTAGCACTTAACCACTATGCCACAAGGGTTTCTGATGACAGCATAGATTTAAGTAACATACAGCTTAACTATGCTTAATCACTGAATCCAACAGGTGTTGTTGATTGTTGCTTTTCTCTTTTGTTGTGTTTTGGGGTTTTTTTTGTTGTTGTTCTTTTTTAACGTGAATAAAGAACTTTTGGAGATGGTACTCATGCCAGACACAATATTAGGGAACAAATTATTTTGCATTGAGAATATCCTTGAAAATTTAAGCTTGACAAGTCAAAATTAGTCAACATAATGACACACAGACAGTGCTGTTGTGATGCTTGTGCTGACATGGCCTTGTTGTGAAACTGAATTCCAAGGTGGCATCATTCCGCAAGGACACAGCATTTAAATTCCTTATGTCATTCATTAGGAATCTCTTTGTTGTCAAAAAATTAAAAGAGAACACATGATGAAGGTAGTTAGTAATTAACACTGTGAACTATGTTCCCACCTTGGCTTTGGTCCAGGCCATTCAATACGCAACGAACTGAGAGGTTGTTTCTCCAAAAATGGTGCAAAAGACATGTTTGGAACAGTGGGAGGAAAAAACAGGTTCATGTCATCCAAGTAAAAGTCGCCATCTCAGCTCATCAATTAAAATTGGATCAATTCCCATGTGAGAGGTTGACTACATCGACATGTGACCAGACGAACAGGATGGTGCCTGGCCACCATAGCGATAGTCATGAGGGGGCTCACAAAGCTGAGAATCACTAGCATCACAAGAATAAAGAGGGGTATACCCTAAGATCACCACTAAAATACCACAACTGATGGTCTAGGGGCCACGAGGTTCCCCTGGGAGCATGGCTGCTGACCCTGATGCTTCCCCATCCATAAATCATAATGAGGGTCAACTCTTCTGACAGGAATAGATTGGACTTGGTGACACAGAGATACCATATCGTGTGCACTTTATGGTTCTATGCATCTATAGGATGTCATTCTGCTGACCTCTTACTGGAGGCGGGGCAGAGGGTGGACAGGAGAGGATAGAAGATTGTTAGGAGAACATGAAAGGTATAGAATGGAGAGGAAGAGTGTGCTGTCACTGCGAAGGAGAGCAGTGGGAGCTGCACATAGGTGGGCCTGCAAATTTTTATGGGAACGTACACTTTCATTGAATCATAATTTTAAAAAAAAGGATCAATTCTTGGTCTTTTCCTTTCCTTTTTTTTTCTTTAATATTTTATTGTGCTTTAAGTGACATCTTACAATCAAGTCAATTTGTCATACTAAAACTTAACACACACATTGCTGTGTAACTCTGGTTGTCCTCCCCACACTGGGACAGCATACTCTTCCTTTTCACTCTGTATTTCCCATGTCCATTCAACTAGGTCTTGTCACTCTCTGCCCTCTCATCTTGCCTCTGGACAGGAGCTGCCCCATTAGTCTCATGTGTCTTCTTAAGCCAAAAAGTACACTCTTCACCAGTATCATTTTATGTCTTATAGTGTAGTCCAATCTTTGTCTCAAGAGCTGGCTTCAGGATTGATTTCAGGTCTGGGCTAAGAGAGTGTGGGGGCCATGTCTTCCGGGGAGTCTCCAGTCTGTCAGACCACCACATCTCATCTTTTTAAAAGAGTTCAACTTCTGCACCCATTTTTCTCCCACTACCTCAGGGACTCTTTGTTGTGTTCCCTGTCAGGGTAGTCATTAGCGGTGGTTGGGCATCATCAAGTTCATCTGGTCCCATACTGATGTAGTCTCTGGATTATGTGCCCCTTTCTGTCTCTTGGGCTCATATTTTCCATATGTCTTTGATGTCTTTCATTCTCCTCTGCTCCAGGTGGGCTGAGACCAACTGATGCTATTTAGATGGCCACTTGCCAGACACTGCTCACTTCTGTCTTTTTTGTTTATCAAGGCTGGATGAACTCTGGAAACTATTGTTCCAAGATAATCTTTAAACCATAAACTTGAAACCAAAACTATCCCCTGAAGTCTTCTTTGAACCAAACAATTATTTCACTTAATTAGTAAAGTATGTCTGCCTTGAGCATTTTGCTCTTTTAAAGAATTATCTATTTAGGATCTAACTGACAACAGCATCTCGAAAGGTCAGGTGAGGAGTTTAGCGAGTAATGAGACTATGTTAATGGTGGTGGAATTACACTGGAAAAGGAGAGTGAGAACGGTTAAACAAATGCAATAATGTAATCAATGTCACTCCATCCTACATGCAGAAATTGTCAAAATGATGTGTCTTTTTGCTGAGTATATTTTGACACACACACAAAACTATTAAAAATAAATTAAATTTTTTTAAAAGATAACACCTCCAAAATGCCTTTGAAGGGCATTCACAACTAGTTTCTGAATTGTATGATTTGATTTCTTCTTTGTAGAAAAAGTAGATTTATTTGGTGAAGAATAACTTGGCTCTTTTTACTATATAAAAAACAATACTCCAGTAGTGAAAAAAGATGACCCAAAGTTAACTCTCAAATTGAGATGATAAACATTGAATTCCATAAATGGGCCCCTATTATTAAATATATGAAAATGAACTAGCATTTCTCAGTTGTCTTTCTAAATGAATGCTTATAGTGTGAGTAAAGAACTACAAAAAGAAGTTTTTTAAATTGAGTACTGAAAACTAAAAAACTTTGGTGTATCAGAATTCCACAAGTATTCATATAATGGTAATCTTAATTTTAATGAGAACATTGTGTAGTATTATATCTCTGTTTAGAAATACCATGTTTTAAGAACAAGTTTTTATTATTATTGTTGTTGTTCTGATAACTAAGTATCATCCCCAGATACTAAATGGAAAACAAAACCTGTCTTTGGATTCTTGGCACAGGTGCAGTGGTAGGGTGCAATTAATGACCTACAAAGAAGTAATAAAAAAGAACCATGGGGAAAAACACATAAGGTAAAATTTCTACTCTAGCCAATCCTATATTTGAAACATAATTGTCAATGTCATGTATGTCACGTTAGATGCTTCTCTTCTCCTTATAATTCAGGAAAAATAAATGTTGTTTTTGATGATACGTTGTTTTCATCTGTCAGGCTTGTGTCACTCAATTATGTTACTTCCCTCAACCTTCAGATGTTTTAATTTATGAATTGTTTTTTACCCCTTTTTCTTTGTGTGTGTATACATAAACAAAGACATGTACAGACAATTTTTTTTTGCAAACAGAGAATTACACTGCAAGTGTTAATTATCCAACTTTCTGTTTTTTATATACAAAACACAAACATACCTCTAGGACAATAATAAGTTAATCTAAGTCATTCTTATTAATAATTACACATTTCATTTTTATGGATACTCTGTCTTTAACTTTTTGCTTCCAAAAATAATGTTATACTAAACTGAACATGAACCTCTGAATACCAGGGCTTTCATTCATTAAGGATGGTGCACACGCAGGACTGGTTGGGTCAAAAGAGCCATGGGTGGCACAAGAGTCCCTGTGTAGTGACAGTGGCTTCCATTTGACTGTTAATTCAAAGGCTGGTGGTTCGGGCTCACCCAAAAGTGCCACGGAAGAAAGGCCTGGCAATCTGCTTTCATAAAGATGAAAGCCTAGAAAACCCAATGGATCAGTTCGACTCTGTAACACATGGGATTAACATGAGTCAGAATAGACTCAACATCAATGCTTCGAGTTTTTTGTTTTTTTGTTTCTGTTTGCTTCATAGGGGCAGTCAAAGGGTGGTATTGTATGTCTGGGTAAAGAGATACTCAGCTAACAGAAAACCCTACTAAAACAGGCTTAAGCAAATAAGATCCTCCCCGCCCCCCCATAACTGCAGTCTGGAGGTAAGTAGCATCTGGTGTTGGTTTAGGATCCCAAGTTCGTGTTTGTTTTCCTTAGCAGGAGCCTGGGTGATACAGTAGATAAGCATATGGCTGCTAATCGAAACGTCAGCAGTTTGAATCTACCAGCTATTCCTTGGAAACCCTGTGTGGCAGGTCTGCTCTGTCCTGCAGGGTCACCGTGAATTAGAATTAACAAGATAGCAACAGGTTTTGGTTTTGTTTTCCTGTTTTTGTTTTTATCCTTAGCATGTGACTGTTTTCTTCTCACTCTGTCTCTTGGTTGCTACGAGTCCAGGCATAAATCTGTTTGTATTCCAGGTAAAAGGGAAAGGGTATCTACAGATATGTTTGTACCTGGTATCAGCAAATCAAAGGCTTTCCCACAGACCCTGCAGCCGTCTTTCCCTTCTATTTCCTTGGTCAGAACTGAGTTACATGACCACCTCTAGTTGCAAGGGGTGCTGGGAAACCAACTGGGAAAGACTGGGATCGCCATCATTCCTCAGAGCAATTACAACTTACCACCCTGCTGCTATAAACAGTATTAGGATTCTGTTAGCAAGGGAAGAAGAAAGCCATAGATATTAGATAGGGAACAAGACTGTCATAGAGTATTTTTTTCATAAACAGTACCAAGACCTTTTCCAAATAAACTGTAACAATTTACACTTTGACCAGCAATGCCTGAGAGTACCCTTGTTCTGCATCCTGTCTATACTAGATATAATAAATTTGTTTTGTTTTCACTCGTTTGAGATGTGCAAATTACTTTAAAAATCTCTTAATTTGCATTTCCCTGACAATGAAACTAAGCATCTTGTCATATGATAACTGTTTGTTTGGATTTCCTCTTCTTTGAAGTGCTGTTTGTATTCTTTATTTGTTTCTAATAGACTTGACTTTTTTTTCCTTATAATTTTCATACTTTTTATGTGATATAACTACTGTTTGGTCATTGGTAGCACACATATTCCCAAATCTTTTGTCGTCTTTTGATTTCATTTATGTTGTATTTTGTGACATTAAAACAAATGTTACGTATGCTGTAAAATTTTGCCTCTTGTTCTTAGTTGCTTCTGGGTTTCTTGTGCTACTCAGGAAAGTCTTCCTCTTGCCCTCTAGTGAATTGGAAATTATTTTACAACCCAGACAGCTACTTATTTCAAATTTGAAGCAAATACGACTAGGCATCCAAACACCATGCAACAGAAAGAGAGAGAGAACTATAGCTCAATCTCATTTATAGGTGGAAAATTTTAAATCCTAAATAAATTTTAGATTTTTTAATCTGAAGAATATTATAAAAACTCACAAACAGTAGAGCCTATCCCAGGGCTATAAGGATGATGGGGAACTAAAAAGACTTTATATTGAGTAACTGAGGAAAAATGCTATAGAAGAAATATGTTGTTTTAGTCATCCAGTGCTGCTATAACAGAAATACCACACATGGATGGCTTTAAAAAGAAAAATTTCATTCTGTCACTGTCCATTGGCTACAAGCCCAAATTCAGAGCATCAGCTTCGGGGGAAGGCTTTCTCTGTTGGCTCTGGAGGAAGATTCTTGTGGTCAGTCTTTCCACAGACTGGAGTTGCGGAGGTATAGGGACTCCGGGTTCTTTTCATAGGATGCGCTCTGCTCCTGGCACTGCTTCTTGGTAGTTTCAGGTCCACAACTCTCTGCTTGCTTCCCTTTCCTCTATATCCTAATAGATTGCTTCAAGGCACAATACAACCTTACAGGATGAATCCTGCCCCACCAATACAAGTGCTGCCCATCTTCCCTCGTTAACATCATAGAGGCAGAGTTTACAGCTTGTAGGAGCATCACAACGTTATAAGAAACCACGGCCCAGACAAATAGCTGCACATATTTAGGGGAGGGGAGAGAACACAATTCAATCTATGACATAGGTACTATTTAGTGACGTTGATTACATTATTTGAGTTGTCCAACCATTTCTTCCTCCATTAGCATAAATCTACTGCCCCCTAAAGTTCCTCCTGGAAACCCTGGTGGTGCAGTGGTTAGGTGCTACAGCTGCTAACCAAAAGTTAGCAGTTCAAGTCAACCAGGCACTCCTTGGAAGTGCTATGGGGCAGTTGTACCCTGTCCTATAGGGTTGCTATGAGTTGGAATTAACTTGACGGCAGTGTGTTTGGTTGGTTTCGTTTAAAGTCCCCATCTAATCTTTCAAGTTGCTATTGTCAGTTTGATCCCATGTACATAATTCTTAAAAGAGCATAATGCTCAAGGCAAACATTTTTCACTAGACTAAAAAAAAAATATTGAGTGGTTTTAAAAAGACTTTGCGGAGTAATTTTAGTTCAAGGTTTAGAGATTATCTCAGGACAATTTTCAGGGATTCATTCAACTTTCATGGCTCTGGGACTCTGGAGTCCATGATGATTTGGAATTCTGTTCTGCATCTTACCCCTTTTGATCAGGATTTTTCTATAACATCTTTGATCAAGATATTCAGTAATAGTTGCCATGCACTATCCAATTCTTCTCATGGCGAAGGAGGCAACTGTTCATGGAGGCAATCAGCCCCCCATTCCATTCAGTCCTTCTATTCCTGACTCTCCTTCTATTGCTCCAGGAGAAGAGTGTCCAATTAGTGTGCCTTGGATGGACACTTGCAAGTTGTGAAGATCCCAGGCAGTATGTCAGGAACTAAAAGGTAAAACAGAAGCACCAAACATGTTATTAGGCCTATTAACTAGGATGTCCAGTGAAACCATGACCCTAAACCTCCAAACCATGAAACCAAATCCCATAAGGCTTTTGGCTGTGCACAAGCAGCCTCAGCAACTACTCTTTTGTTGTTGTTGTTGTTGTGAATGTATCTCTCATACATTTGCCAATACAGTTTTTTATAGGTGTACAACTAAATGACAGCAATTGCAATAATTGAGTATGAAACTCTATCTTTAATCTAATGTGACTATTTGATTAATGTCAGTTTCCCTCCTCATGTTATATGATCCATGAAAGCAGGACTGTGCCTGTCTTTGTTCATCATTAAAATTCCAGAGCCTAGCACAGAGCCTGGCACATGATATGCAGTCCATCATGACCTGTTGATTGAGATTCTAGGGGAATCTCATTAATCATTTAAATAAAAAAAGATTAAAACCAAACCCATCACCACTGAGTCAATTTCAACTCACAGCTACTCTATAGCATGGAGTAGAACTGCCTCATAGAGTCTGCAAAGAATGCCTGGTGGATTCATACTGCTGACCTTGGGTTAGCAGCCATAGCACTCAGCCACCACTAATACCACCCAGATTTTCAACAGAAACAGGGAAATGACATGTCTAGGAATGGTCTTAATGAGAAATACGCAGAATGTGTGTGAAGAAACTACTAAGCTCTAAAAAAACCAAACCAAACCCATGGCTGTCGTGTTGGTTCTGATAGCTAGTCAACTATATTTTTAAATGTTTCTGGCTTGCAAAACAAATATTGTGAAATTTTCATTTCTTCCCAATGTATAGTTCACAGATTTGGTGCAATTTTATTCAAAAGCCTGCTGAAATTTTTTTTTATTTAAAAAATACTTACCTAAATTTCCACCAATGAACATTACAAAGAAAAAAATTTTAGTGAGTGACAGTAGGGAAAAACTCTAATAGATCTGAAAACCTGTTTGAAATTATGACAAATCAAGCAATATAGTATATAAGTGTAAGGCTAGAAGAAGCATTACCACAGTTTATATATGGATATGTGTGCTATGTATACACACTGATTTAAAATGTAGTGATAGAGATACACAAATCAACTGAGACACAAAGATCATTCAGTAAATGGAGCTCAAAACTGGCTATCAATTCAGAAAAAAAAAATCACTGCGAATCTTCACCTTATATACTAAAAAACATAATCAATTAGACCAAGCTCACTGCTGATGAGTTTATTCTGACTCATAGCAGCCCCACAGGACAGATCTCTAGATCTGCCCCATAAAGTTTCCAAGGAGCACCTGGTAGATTCAAACTGCTGTCCTTCTGGTTAGCAGTTAACCAGTATGCCACCAGGGTTAGATGGATTAAAAATGAGATATAAAAATTTCAAAACATGGAAAAAATAGAAAACAGAAGTAAGCATTTACCAAACCTTGCAAGTGGAAGGAGGACTTTCCTAACTTGGAAGGGACTGAAGATAATATCACAGAGGAAAAGATGACTCTACTACACACAAAAATTTGATCTTCTGTTTATTCAAATAGAATAAATCTTCTATTCAGTTATTTGAAGTCAAGAAGAATAATTGCTACAGATTTAACAGAAGGATACCTTCCTTATATAAGGAATTAGTATAAATCTATTCAAATGTTCAAAGACAGAAATAGACAAGTGGACAAAGAATACAACTGCTCATTTAGTAGAAGAAATTACTATTAGTAAACAAACTACAAGAAAAGCTCAGCCTTACTGATAATCAAAGAAATGCAAATGAAAACTGGATCCCGTTTTCCCCCAAAAGTTACTGTTCATTCAGGAGTCTGTCAACTTGGCCACTCCATGTTTGGCTGCTGTATCAAGTGGCAGGGCGGGCCTGTAGTGGTTTCCCTCTGCTCAGCTCTCATCTCTACACCTTCTACCATCTACTTCCTGTCTGTTCACGTTGCAGGCAGCTCTTGCTCTCTTCTCGTGTCTGGTTCCTGGACCTGAACTAGCAGCTGCGGGATTCATCAACACGTACAGCCAGCACTTGTGAGTCCTGTTCCCCAACATGCTGATCCTGGGTTTGCCAGTCTCTGCAGCTCCGTGAGTCAGCAGAGACCTCACAGCCTCCTGCCGGCTTGGGATCTGTGAATCTGTGCAACCCGTGATCTAGAACTCTGGTCTCTGATCCACTGGCCTTGGGTTCACTGGCTCCCGTGGCCACGTGAGGCTTGTGCCAAGACTTAGGATGTTCAACTTCTGCAATTTTGTGAGCTGTTTCCTTTATATATAAATTGTTCCTTGTACTTTGCATATAAAGCTTTCCTTGTACATATACATGTTACTGGTTTTGCTTCCCTAGAAAACCCAGCCTAAGATTAGAAATTGCGATACGGTCCAGGGCTGGTGAGGGTGCTGACGGCACTGAGTATTCTCACACATCCACATTTCAGCTATGTTGTTACCTGCTGTGGAGTCGACTGCAACTCATGGAGACCCCATGTACAACGAGATGGAACATTCCCCGGTCCTGGGCCACCTTCACAATCATTGGTGATGCTCAAGACCATCACAGCACCCACTGTGTATCTTAAATGCCTTCCAACCTAGGGGACTCATCTTCCAATATTATATCGGACAATATTCTGATCCATACAGTTTCAATTGGCTACTCTTTAGAAGTGTATCACCAGTCCCTTCTTTCTAGTCCGTCTTAGCCTGGAAGCTCCACAGAAACCTGTCCACTGCGACAGACTTGCTGGTATTTGAAATACCTGTGGCCTAAGTAACACACAAGCTACCCGCAATGGAGCAAAGGGACAGACAAAAAGCCAACTTGGACTCTAAATGGCTAAACACCTTTGGAAAGCAATTGGTCATCTATACAGTAGGAGGAAACTCTGGTGGGGTAGTGGTTAAGAGCTATATCTGCTAGCCACAAGTTCACCAGTTCAAATCCACCAAGTGTTCCTTGGATACTTTACAGGGCAGTTCTACTCTGACCTATAGGGTCACTATGAATCAGAACCAACTCTACAGCAGTGGGGTTTTTTTAGTTTTATACAACAGGACCAAATATGATTTTTTGATCCTGCAATTCTACACAGTCAAAAGCTGACATCCCCAAAGATTTAAAAACCCTTGTTTCAAAAAGTTATTTGCCATCTTGTTCTTTTTAAACTGGGCATCAATCATAAGTAGGCTCAATGATCAGTAACTGTTTTACTAAGTAAAGTGTGGGGTATCAGTCAGTGCACCACAATGCAAACATTCCAAATAACTAATGAAGACTATTTCATGACACGAGAAAATATTTATTGTCTAATGTAAGGGAAAAGTTAGGGTACAAAGTTGCATGTGCAATACGATGATTGTATTTTAAAAGTACGTTCTGTAAGTTAACACATGTAACAATAACTGTATAAATTCGCTAGACAAGTTACAATTTTTTCTTTTTTTTAATTGTGCTTTAAGTGACAGTTTACAGCTCCAATTAGTTTCTCATTCAAAAACTGTTATGTGACCCTAGTTGCTCCTCCTGTAACGTGACCACACATTGCTTCTTTCCACCCTGTATTTCCTGTGTCCATTCAACATGCTCCTGTCCCTTCTGCCTTCTTATCTCTCCTCCAGAGAGGAGCTGCCCATTTGGTCTCATGTGTCTACTTGAATTAAAAAACACGCTCTCCACAAGTATCATTTTATGCCTTATAGTCCAGCCCAATCTTTACCTGGAGTTGCCTTTGGGAATGGTTTTAGTTCCAGGTTAACAGACAGTCCAGGAACCACGTCTTCCAGGATTCCTGCACTCTCAGTCAGACTATTAAGTCTGTTTTTTTTTTACTAGAATTTGAGTTCTGCACCCCACTTTTCCCCTGCTCCATCAGGACTCTCTATTGTGTCAGAGCAATCACTGTTGGGAGCCAGGCAGCACCTGGTTCTTTTGGTCTCAGGCTGGTGGAGCCTTCAGTTTATGTGTTCTTTTGCTCTTAGCCCACAGTGGCACAGAGCAAATGCTCAATAAATACTATTTATTAATTGTTTCCTGGGCTCATATTTCCCTTATGCCTTTGTTGTGCTTCATTCTCCTTTGCTCCAGTTGGGTTGGGATCAATCAGTGGATCTTAAAAGACCACTTACCAGCTTCTAAGGCCCCAGAAGCCACTCACTAAAGTGGGATGTAGAACATTTTCTGAATAAACTGTTATGGCAGTTGACCTACATGTCCCTGAAACCATGGTCTCTAGACCCCTGCCTCTATTACTCTGTCCCTGAAAGTATTCAGGCAACTTCTTAGCTTGTGGTTTAGTCCAGTTGTGCTGATTTGCCCTGTGTTGTGTGTTGCCCTTCCCTTTACCGAAGAGACTTCTTGTCTACTGTCTGCTTAGTGAATATCCTTCTCCTTCCCTCCCCACCCTTGTAACCATCCAAGAATGTTTTCTTCCCCATTTAAACCTTGAGTTCTTAAAATAGCAGTCTTGTATAATATTTTTCCTTTTGCAACTGACTAATTTCACTCAGCTAACGCCTTCCAGGTTCTTCCAAGTCATGAGCTATTTCATGGATTCATCATTGTTCTTTATCGTTGCATAGTATTTCATAGTGTGAATGTACCATAATTTGATTATCCATTCCTATGTTGATGGGCACCTTGGTTGTGTCTATAAATATTTATTGCTATCATTTTCTGTAGTTTGTTAACATTTGTAACAGGAAAATAAACATTTAAAAATATAACTGTTACTTGAAGGAAGATACTTAAAAATTGGCTCACTATTTTTGTTATTTTTCAATTAGTTCCTATGAACATGTTTTCATGGTCAAGTGCACAGGCTTCCAAGTCCCAGCTCCACCACTATGGATCTCACGCTGAGCTTCTCTGGGCCTCAGTCTCCACTTTAGTGAAAAAGGGAATAGTATTTGTACCTAACTCAGGGAGACTTCGCGAGGCTTAGACCCTCTTAGCCCACACTAGCACACAGCAAATGCTCAATAAATATTCTTGTATTAGTTATTACTAGCAACACAAACTCTCTGCAGTGTAAGTCTGTTTATTTTGTGGGTTTCACCCTCATTGATTCCTGGGAATCATGTTACATATACACAAAGCAAGAGCTCACTCAACACAGGTGTGTTGTGAATTATCTTTGAAGCTGGTTCCCACTACCATGTCAAGTGTCTGTTAAGGAAACACATTTGAGACAAGGGAAGCCAAGAGTTCGCAGGGGAGCTGGGCCAGCCAGGTTTCACTGTGCCAGCTGCCTGGGAAATGCATTCATATCTGTGCCCAACGACTCAGCAGTCATTGCACAAGGCACAGGGAACACACCCTCAGGGAGATGCACGTAGTCACAAAGCAAGTACGGTGTGTCTGCCAGGCTCCCCACCCCCAAAGCAGAGAACAGGGAGTGGTGACAGACATAAAGGTGAGACTCAGAAGCTGTGTGACAGTCTCATTCCTCAGGAAGGTCCTCCTCATTTATTCCCCTTGCAGCTGGCCCCTAGGGCACCTACCTAGGATCAGGCAGCTAGAGGGCCTCAGGAGTGCTGAGTAACTAACGGGCTTCTGCAGTGTCTGCTCAGTTAGCGCTTGAGTTTTCCTTCTGAGATGAGGAATGGATTTGTCTGGACCCTGTCTTCCACTCTAGCCAAGCCACCTGAGAATGGCACCAGCAGAAAGCGAGTATAGAGGCATCCTACCCCCTCCTGGTGTCCCTAAAGAGGCCAGGGGCAGGGGTGGCTTCCTCCTAGGAAGGACTCAGTACTGGTTAATTGAACTTTCCTAAACTCTGCTGGCATAGTGGTAAGGGCTACAGCTGCCAGTCTAAAGTCAAGCAGTTCAAATCCAACAGGTGCTCCTTAGAAACTCTATGGGGCAGTCCTATGCTGTCCTGTAGGGACACTATAGATTGGACTCAATGCCAACAGGTTTGGTTTTTGGTTTTTTCCTAAAAGGAGCCACACTCAGGGCATGATGCAAGTTGATGTTGTTGCTGTTAAGTGCCATCTAGTGAGCTCCAGCTCATGACACTCTTAGCTCATGTCATCTTCATGGTCCTTGGTATTCTAGAATCCACCACTGTGGCTATTATGTGAAGGCATCTCACTGAAGCGCTCCTTCATTTTCAGTGACTCTTTTCTTTACCAAGCATGATCATTTTCTAGCAATTGATCTTTGAAGATGATGCATCCAGAAAAAGCAAGGTGACATTTGATTTTCGTTTCACTGAAATTCTGCGATGACTGCTTTAGCCTTGTTCCTCTCCCCAGATTTCTCTTTCTCATCTTTACACTTTCCCGTGCCTTCTGAGCTTGGGATACAGACACTCTACTGCTAAGGCCAGACAGCTAACATTTCAGCCTAACATACATCACAGAGCAAACACAGCTGCCAGCCAAGATTTGAGAAATTTTATTCAGACAGAATAGACTATCCTAATAGCCATGGCACTGGACTTGGATCTCACCGTTCAAAAAGAAGTGTTCAGAGAGCTTCCAATGATGAGGGGAAAATGCTCACAATTTAAGGTCAGGAAAAAAGACTGTAAGAAAACAGACTAACAATTAGTGCTTTTTCTATATAGCAGAATTGTGATTTTTATTTTCTTCATAGTGTTTTCCTGTGTCTTCTACAATGTGTGCTCATTAATCTCATCACCGTGTTTGTCACCTAGACCAGAATCCACCACCTGTCTATCAAAAGCCCAGTTTTCCACCTCCTTCTCCCTCCTGCATCTCCCTCTCCCATTATACACTCTTAACTCCGAAAGTCTCTGTCCTCGGGTTCTGCTTTGAGGTGAACATCCCCGTAACTTGCACATACTCAACTAGCTGCTCCAGAGGAGAGAAGACCTATGATCTGTTCCCATAAAGGTTCCCCAAACTAAACCTACTACCGTCAAGTCTCTTCTGACTCATAATGATGCTACAGTCAGAGTGGAACTGCCCTATAGAGTTTCCAAGGAGCAGCTGGTGGATTTAAACAGCCGATCTTTTAGTTAGCAACCATAGCTCTTAACAACTATGCCACCAGGGTTTCCCCCCTAAAGATCACAGCCTAGGAAACACTACAAGGCTCTGTCCTACAGGATCCCTAGGAGTCAAAATCGACTTGCTGGAACAAAACAACAACCATGACTTTTCTTCTTGAACTAAGAATATTCTAGATATTTAATGACCAAATGCCAGGCTTGTTGCATTCGTTTACGTCACCTACCTGACTTCTGACCAGATAACGGCCAAGCTGCATTTCCAGGTTGGATGCTAACGGTCTCTCAATGTGCCAGACACTTCTCTAACGTGAAATGAGAGGGGATTTCTGGTGCATGTTTGAGCTCCTGAGCCCCTACTTCTCCATCAGGCCAGACTAAAGATTTAGTATCCAGTAGTACATCCTAAAGTCTATAGGCTTGATATTGGGGAAATTAAGAAAACACACAGCGTCTACTGTGACCCCAGGACTGTAAGCCAGGAAATGGTCATCCCACCTATATCAGCTAATGTTTCAGGCTGCGAGTAACTAAAGACTCAGTGTCTTTAAAGTCACTAAAAGTGACTTAAATAGTAAGTCTTAAAACTTAAGACTTAAGATTTAAGGCTTAAATATACCGGTGTATAGGGGTAGAAAGCACCTACCCTACAATTGGTTAATCCACAGGTTTGATGACACCCTCGAAGACTGAAGGTTTTCTACCTTTCTGCTCTACCAGCCGCAGTGTGCTGACTGTCTTGACTCTCACAGTTGCAAGATGGCAACTGCAGTTCCAGTCATGTGCATGCATGACGACATCTGTGAAGAACAGAGGCTTTTCTTCTCATGTATCTCTTCTTATTAGGGAAGAGAATCTGTATTAGAAGACTTCCACCTGCGTACCAGAAGACCTTTCTTCGGGTCCCGTTAGCTTAAGCCAATCACCACAAGCAGAATTGCCATGGTCTGTCTGAGCCAATCAGGATGCATCCCATGAGGCTGGGGTGGAGAGCACCTTCTTTGGCCTTATGAGAAGTGGATGAACAGAATCTCTACAACAAGCAAGACGAGGAACGACTGCTAGGTGGATAACCCAGGACATCTTACACGTTACCTACATACCCTCAAGACTCATCTCAAGTTCTTCTGCCTCCTGAAGTCTTACTAGGCCCCAATGCCTTTGAATCAGGAAGGCTGATTGTTTTGGTGTCTTCTTTGTAGTTAATAGCTCGCAGTTACCATGGAATTCTATGAAGCCATTAAAAAAGATTACATAAACCTCAAATCTATAGACTTGGAATAATTTCCAGGATATCTTGTTAAATGCAAGCAAGCAAGTTTCAAAAGTATAAATAAAGCATGAGGCCATTTATTAAAATATCTGCATGCACATATTGAGGGACATAGAGAAATACATGTCTCTGTAGAGGTGGTGCTGTTAGTTGCTATGGAGTCAGTTCACAACTCATGGTGCTCCCATGCACAATGAAACAAAATGAAACAGATCCTCAGGATCTGTTGGGGATTGGGTCATTATGGTCCATAGGATTTTCATTGCCTGATTTTTAAAAATAGATTGCCAGGCCCTTCGTCCTCGTCTCTCTTAATCTGGAAGTTCCACTGGAATCTGTTCAGCATCATAGCAACAACACACAAGCCACCACTGACAGACATGTGGTGGCCATGCAAAAGGTACATTGATGGAGACCAAACTCAAGCCTTTCGGGTAGAATGCCAGAATTCTACAACTGAACCCCCATTGCCGTCATCTCAGGTTTGTATAACATAGAACAGGATAAAAAACACTATAGAACAGTGATTCTTAAAATAAGATCTCCTACCACAAGCATTAGCATCATGCTGGAACTTACTAGAAATGCAAATTATCAGGCCCTACCTCAGACTTGCTGAATCAGAATCTCTGGGGGTGGGGCCCAGCAATCTATTTTAACATGCTTTCCAGAGAGTTCTGATGGTGCCTAAAATTTCAGAATCACTGCTCCAGCCAAAGCACGTATCTGGGAAGGAGGAGAGAAGTAGCATAGGGGAAACTCTTGACTTCTTTCTTCACTTCTGCGCTGTTGGACACCAAAACTAGTTATATTAGGAGGGAAGAAAGCTTCTCAAAGTTGTGCCCACACTTTAGTAGGTTAGGGCGTTTGATAACAACCCATTTCTGTGCTCTACTTGAAGAAAATCCAGTGTACAGAACTTGAGCTTAGAGGAGCTGTAACTGAATGATTTCTTGATCCTCCCAGAGTCAAGTACAAAGAACACAGACAGAAATCAGGAGTTGAACTTGACCTCTGTTGTGTGACCCAAGGAAAGGGAAAGGCAGATTCCCTGAGCCTTGGTGGCCTCATCTGTGACACACTGCCGCCTCATCTCCTCACAGGTCATGGGGAGGAACAGATAACATCAGGGAAGGTGTAAGGTTTTATTATTAGTATCAAGGTTTCTGAAAGCAGCAAAGGGCCCTCACAAACTTGATCAACATCCTGCTTTTCAGAAATATCATGATTACCTAAAATGCAGTTCTTCTAAAGATCAGCCCGGAATGATCCTTCTAATGGAAACAGCTCTGCCAGGAGTGAAAGATCCTGTCAAAGCCCTGACCCACGTCTGCTGAGGTCATTTTCACCGCTGAAACACGGAAAGCCTTGATGTAGCCAGTGAATAGGTACAAAGCCTTTCTCTCCAGACAGGCCCAGGCCCTACCCCCCACAGCAAGCCTGCTTTGTGTGCTGGGTCTCTTTTATGGTCTGTGAAAGGGCCTTTTCCTTACAGACTCACCTCCTGGTCCTCAGACAACAAAGCAGCCTTTTCTATTTGCACAAAGTACTTGCTGCTCTCCTGGTCCATGAGAAAACGTGAAGCAGAGAGCAATAATGTGCTCCTTCTTTCTGCTCCAATAAAAAAGAGTTATGAAACAGAAGCCCGGGGCCAAAGCAGGCTCCCTGTCTTGTGTCTCCACAAAGACATCGTTTCTGTAAGTCTAGTCCTCGGTAGATGGCAATAAACAGGTCGGAGCTTCTCAGATCGTGTCATGGAGATGTCCCTGCCCTGATGACAGGATCTTGGTCTCTTGAAGGGATACATGCCCACAGTAGCAGGTAGGACCCTGGCCTTCCATTCAGAGGGCTTCAAACCCAGCCCCGGGGAGCAGGGGTGCAGAAGACCTGCATGATATTGGGATCCCCAGGAGCTAGCCACAGCTCCACCCCTTGAAGGTTCTCCATCTGCCTTTGGAGAAGCTGTTGGGGAAAATGTAGAGAGATTTTTGGTTTTTCCCATTGAAATATTGATCTGATAACACAGAGGAAAGACCTAGGACCCAGGCTTTTTTTTTTTTAAAAAGCTTTTTGGTAATTCTGGTGGCTAACCTGATTTAGGAACCTGTTTCAGGGTCATGTAAAATGTTTCACCTTCTACGAAACCTTGATTCTCCCAGGCAAAGCTAGGCTTACCACCTACTTCAGCCTTCCCCCAGGCCTTTCCCAACAGGCTCCCTAAGGGGTTACATATCATTATGAAACTGATTGCTCCTTAACAGGTTTCCCTCACCCCTAAAAGATCAGGTCAACTGGATCCAGCTCCAGGCGTTGCCACTTACCTGTCCACGTCCCTGGGATGCGACTTAAGAACTTTTCCTTGTTTCCTTAGCTACAAAGTGGAAACAGTAGTGACTCTTAGCTGCATAGAAATGGACCTTATGTGGGTAAGCATCAGAAAAGCGTAAGGTGTAAGCAAAGGGTGCACTTGTTATTCACAGGCTGTCTGCCCAGTTGGGTATCCACACTCTGGTTCCTGGCCTTTTAGAGATATGGCAGTGACCAGCATCCTCAGTACAGAGCCAACCATTCCTCTGTACAGGGGTGGGGAGGAAGAAGAGAGGCCCCCCAGGCCAGGTGCTAAGAGAGTCCTGCTTGGATCTGAGGAGCTCTGCTCTGTGTCATGTGTCCACCCACTCCAGTTCCATTAGAGAAGCGTTCCTGAGCCAAAATAAAACCAGACTGGCGAATAGGAGTAGAAGGGTTGATCTGCTATTTGCCAAAACTGTACTTGTTATGAAGAAATAATGATAAAAGGCAACAGCGGTTCACATGATTTCCAAAAGGAAAATATCTTTCTTTTTCCTGGGCTTGCTACTTCTTGGTCTGCCACAGGTCTTTCCCATGAAATGTTCTCTAAAAACTTGGGGTTCCTCCAAGTGGCCTTTACGGCCCCTTAGACAGTATTAAACTTATCCCTCATGGCCACTGTGTGTGCTGTTCCCAGTCTCCAATTTTCTTCCCCCAACATCACTAGGGAGCCTGAAGTTTCAGAACATAGAAAGCATTACTCCAAGTCTGAAAACCACTGGTGAGATCCCTTCTCCCACCTTGCTCCCCTCCTTCCTCTTCCCTCCCTCCTATCCCCTCTCCTCCTCTCCCCCTTCTCTGCCTCTTGCTTGTATTCTCCCCTCATCCCACCGCCAGCCCCGGAGTGAAAGAGACACACGAGCCACACACACACACACACACACACCCCACTTCTCTCCTTTCCAAGAAATAGCACTAGAGGAAGACAGGTGTCCAGTCCCAGTGTACGGTCGGTTGTTAATAGCCCTGGACCTAACTTTACCCATCTGTAAAATGAAAAGATAAGAAAAGACATAGTCTATCATTTCCTCTAATCTCTTATCAGTCTCTTCTCCATTATGAAGATCCATAGCAGACCCCAGTCTTAGGCCTAAGGATGACTTGGCCTTGCCTACCTACCTTCTCAGGCAAAGCAGGGAGGCCATGCCATGAGTCTGCCTCTTTTCTGTAGGTAAAATAAGAAAAAAAATTATTTCAGAGCCAGAACTGCCTGTTTGGGGAAGGGGGCAGCAAGACAGTCAACATCTCAAAGGTTTGGGTGTATCCTTTCTACTAAAGGAGGTGTTCAGAAGGGACTGGAATTTTTCAGAAAAGTTTCTGCAGGCCTCCAGCCCTTCTTGTGCTTGAGATGTGACATGCAGGAAGAGTTTTGGAATGAGACAGATTTGAAGGCAAACTCCAGTTCTCGTACTTACCAGCTATATAATCTTAGATAAGTTATCTTAACCTCTACAAGCCTAATTTAACCAAATGGAAACAAAAGGGTTCGTTAATACTTACAGTATTGTAATAGGATGTAAATGAAACATATTTTGTAAAGCAGAGGTCACCAAAATTTTTTTTTTTAATCAACACACCGATTTTAGTCAGCTAGTGCTGCTTTAACAGAGATACCACAACATACCACAATAGAGATACCACACAGCTTTAAAAGGAGAAATTTTGTTTTGTCACAGTCCAGTAGGCTAAAAGTCCAAATTCAGAGTATCAGCTCCAGGGGAAGGCTGTCTCTGCTGACTCTGTAGGAAGGTCCTTGTCACCAGTCTTCCCTGGACCGGAAGCTTCTGAAGTGCAGGGACCCCTGGTTCTTTCTAAAGGGCGTGCTCAGCTTCTGGCACTGCTTCTTTGGTGATCTGAGCTGTCCAGTTTTCTCTGCTAGCTTCTTTCCTTTGTATCTCTAGAGACTGCCACAAGACACAAAACAGTCTTACACAATTGCGTCCTGCCAACACAACTGCCACCCATCCACCCTCATTAGCATCGTAGAGGCGGGATTTACAACATGGAGAAACATCTCACACACACACACACACACACACACACACACACACACACGGTACCAGGAATCATGGCCCAGCCAAATTTCTACACATGTTCTTTGGGGAACACGAGTCAGTCTGTGACAATATCTGTTAGCAAAAAAACATTTTATGCACGTACTTGTGTATGATAGGTTTAGTTATTTATAATGACTATGTATGACTCTTCTGATCTATTATTTACATGCACAAAAAGCAAAAAGTTTAAGAGGAAAAGCTAATGATAAAGTTTGAAATAAATGGTTTTGTCTTTTTAAGCTACATAAAAATTATTTTTACTCTCACTTCAAAATTCTATTACTATTTTTAATGAGTGCAATGTGTTTCAGTATAGTTCATTACATTTTGGAATGCTGTTTAACTGATTTTAATACAACAATTCCAAGATCTTTTCTGAATTTAGAATTTTCAGTACTTGGTTTGATTGGCTGCCGTAGCTGAGAAAGATAATTTCCAAAGAGAGGTACATCTAAACAGGGGATGTGAATCATGATGTTAAAATCGATAGGCTGAGACAAAAGTTTCTGTTGAAATGCAGGTCTTATAGTTACTTAATGCCCTTCTGATGCCCGTTGTTTCAACATCCTCCTTGGAAATGTTGCTTTTTAAAATTATTAATAAATGTATTCCAAATGTACTGGAATTCTTTATTTGAAGACTGTAAAATAGCAAGAAAAGCATGCTTCTGTGTTTTTTAAAAAAGCAGATCTCAGCATTTTTATAGTGACCCACTGACTTCAATTTTGAGCATAAAATCACATAATAATATTGCCAAACATTTGTTTTCAAAATGCTGTCTCGGTGGCACAGATTTCTGCCATAAAGCGACTACTTTCTTCCTCGCGTATTGTCACAGCCTTAAAGGGACAGAATACATGTGCTTACTTTTCTTTAAATACCTACAGGGAAACCCTGGTGGTGTGGTGGGTAAGTGCACCAGCCAATAAACAGCTGAAGTCCACCAGGCACTCCCTGGAGACCCTGGGGATAGTTCTAATCTGTCCTGTGGGGTCACTATGACTTAGAATCAACTCAATAGCAGTGGATTTGGTTTGTTTTTCTAAGGACCCACTTAACCACTAATAAAAATGTGGCGTATTCAGAAGTCTTGTCTTTTTATGATGGAAAAAAAATACTTAACTCATTTTACGTGTAAGTATTCTGCCATAATAGCCAACTTTTGTGTAGCACAAAAGATATTTATGGTCACTACCCGTTTAGTTCAGAGCACTGTTAAGATTCTACTATGTTTTTATAGCTCTATTTTTGACAAAAATTACCAGGTTGGCAATATCTTACAGCCCCTAGTGTATTTCTAGCTTCAAGAACTTTGAGGAAAATTTTACTTTTTAATAATTAAGTGTATTGGTTTCATCTAAACTATGTACTACTTCTATAATCTCACCCCTGAATCCTGTTTTTACATACCATTCAAAGCAATCACTCCATTCATGGTCACAGTTACACATTCTTTCCTAAAATCATTGAGTTTATTACAGAAGCTACTCACTATTGAAAATACACATCTTTGTACATTTTTCCTTTTGTAACTCAAAAAACAGAAAAAAGATTTTGGGGGTAGTTCTTTTTTTCTCCAAGGACTTTTTTTTTTCCTTTGTACTTTAGATGAAAGTTAACAGCCCAAGATAGTTTCTCATACAAAGATTTACACAGACACTGATATGTGTCCCTAGCTGCTATCCTTGTAATGTAGCTGTGTCTTCCTCCTTTCCACGCTAGATTGCCTGTTAGATATTTGTTTTTTTAAGTTCTGACTATAATCGTGGATTCATCTGTTCCTTTTTCACATTTCATCAACTTTTGCATTATGCATTTTGAAATTCTTTTATTAGGTGCCTAAACATTTAGGGTTATGTCCTCTTAATGAATTGATCATTTTAGTATTATGTAAAGTCTCTCTCTACAACCTAATAGTTATGTAGAATAATATTTCTTATTCTGAAGTCTAGTTTGTCTGACATTAACATAGCCACTCTACCTTTTTATAAATTACGGTTCACATGATTTTTATTTTTAACCTATCTATGAGGTCAGACAAGTAAGTCCATAAACTTAGTTGTTCTAAGTTCTACATACCTCCCTGCTGAATATTGCTCTGGTCACCTTTGTAGTACTCCCGTCGTGAAGCTAGGCACTGATGCCAGCACCTAGTTCACCCTTCAAAGCAATTTTGGAACTTTCTGGAATGGTCACTGTGCACAGTGGTACGGTGGCACATTCACGAACTTAATTGTCTGGTTGTCTATGAGGGAGTTTTTAGCCACTAAACAAATAACTATATTAGAACACCCTCCCTACTCAGCTGATCTGGCCCCTAATGACTTTTTCTTTACCTGAAGATAAAGGAAATATTGAAAGGAAGACCTTTGGGTGACATTCAGGACATCAAGGTTAATACAATGACAACTCTGATGGCTGTTCAAGAAAAAGAGTTACAAAATTGCTTTGAAGGGTGAACTAGGCACTGGACTCAGTGCACGGCTTCCCAAGAGGAGTACTTCAAAGGTGACTGTAGTGATATTCAGCAAGGAGGTATGTAGCACCTTTTCTAGAATGAGTTGGCAAACTTAATTGGTAGTCCTCAAACGTCTTCATATTTAAAGTAGCTTTTTTTTCTGTACACATCAAAGAGTTGGGTCTTCCTTTTCTTTCTAACCTGATAATCCTTGTGTTTTATTTGGAGTGTTTAAACCATTTACATTTAATATAATAAGTTGGATTTCAATATATTGTAGCTGTGTATCATTGATGGAGTGTGTCCCTGTGTGACAGAGAAGAACTGCCTCATAATGTTTCCTAAGCTGTCACTTTGATGGGAGTAGATGACCAGGTTTTTTCTCCCCCAGAGTGCCTGGATGGGTTCAAGCTGCCCACCTTCCAGATAACAACCAGGAGCTTAACCACTGCACCACCAGGATTCCTTAGATGTAAATCTGCCATCAGATAATTTGTCACATCTGCTCTTTAGGTTTTTTCCCTCTCTTTCCCTGTCTTCTTCTTCTTTTTTTTTTTCTTTTTTTTTTTCTTTTTTTTTTTCTTTTTTTTTTTCTTTTTTTTTTTCTTTTTTTTTTTCTTTTTTTTTTTCTTTTTTTTTTTCTTTTTTTTTTTCTTTTTTATTTAACATGACTGAGTGAAAATGTATATTCCCGTATAAATTTACATGCCCACCTATATGCAGCTTCCACTGCTCTCCCTGTCCGGTGACAGTACACTATTCCTCTCTGCTCCATACATGTCTCATCCTCCCAGCAGTCTCCTTTCCCCTCCTCTCCACCCACTCTCCTTCCTCCAGCCAGAGGTCAGCAGGATGATATCCTATAGATGTATAGAACCATAAAGTGCAACCAATATATAGTCACTCTGCATTGCCAAGTCCAATCCACTCCTGTCCAAAGAGTGGACCTTTGTTATAATTCATGGGTAAGGGCAGCATCAGGGCCAGGGGCCATGCTCTCGGGAACCCCGAAACCACTGGACCATCAATTGAGGTCTTTTAGTGGAGATCTCAGGATGCACCCCTTTTTATTCTTGTGTTGCCAGTGAGACTCAACCTAGTGAGCTCCATCATGGCTATCACTGGTGGCAGCCAGGCACCATCCGGTTCTTCCGGTCCCAAGTCGATGAAGGCACCCACTCTTGCAGGTCTCTCTGTCTTCTAGGTTGTCTTTACCGCATATCATTTTGGTCCTCGGTGAGCATCCGTTCCTGCTGAGGTGGGACCATTTGCTGTGTCCTCGGATGGCAGCTTGGCAGCTTTTAAGACCCCAGATGCCACTCACCAATGTGGGGTGCAGAGAGCTCTCTTAGCAAAATGCTAGTTGTGCCAATTGGCCTGGAATTCGCCTAAGAGCATGGTCCCCCGCCCCCTGCCCCAGCTACTCTATCCTTGCAGTATTGAGTGAAGATGGAAGGAGTACTCAAGTTATGCTGAAGTCCACTTAACGTTGTTCTTGTTTCTAATGTGTGCTATCACCGCTTGCTCCCAACTAGATTTCTAGTAACTATCTAAACTAAACTCTCCCCCCTCCCCCTCCCTCCCTCCCCTTCCTTGCAACTGTCAAAGAGTCTTTTCTTCTATACACAAGTCTGGTTTTGAGATCTTATCATAGAGGTCTCATACAGTATTTGTCCCTTTGTCGCTGACTACTTTCACTCAAAATAATGTCTTCCAGTTGAAACCAGGTTAGGAGATGTTTCCTGGAATCATCATTATTCTTTATCATTGCGTAGTGCTCCATTGAGTATATGTACCATAGTTTAGCTATCTATTCTTCTGTTGTTGGGCATCTGGGTTGATTCCATCTTTTAGCTATCATGTACTGTGCTGCGCTAAACATTCTCGTGCATGTGTCCATTGGTGTGAAAGGCCTTGATTCTGTAGGATATATTCCAAGTAGTGGAATTACTGGGTCAAATGGTATATCAATGTCCATTGTTTTAAGGAAGTGCCAGATTTCCTTCCAAAGAGGCTGGACCATTTTGCAACCCCACCAACAGTGTAGGAGACTTCCACTTTCTCCACAGCCTCTCCAGCATTTGTTGTTTTGTGTTTTCCGGATCATGGCCAATCTTGTTGGGGTGAAATGGTATCTCATTGTCATCTTGATTTGAATTTCTTTAATAACTAAAGATGGTGAACATGTCCGCATATGTTTTCTGGCTGCCTGGATCTCCTCTTTAGAGAAATGTCTGTCCATCTCCTTTGCCCATCGCTTAATTGGATGGTTTATCTTCTTATTGATATTTTGTAGTATCTTATAGATTATGGAGATCAGGCATCAGTCTGACATAGAGTTGCCAAATATTTTTTCCCATTCTGTGGGTGTTCTTTTAATTCTATTAATAAAGTCTTTGGATGAGCAAAAGTGTTTGATTCTTAATAGTTCCCATTTATCTATTTTCTCTTCTGTTGATTGTGGTTTTTTTGACAGATTTTGCAGTCTGTCCTCATTGTGTATCAAAACTTCCATTGTTGTTCCTACCTTTTCTTGGATGAGCTTTATCGTTTTAACTTTGATATTTAGGTCTTTCATCCAGTTGGAGTTGGTTTTTGTATATGGTGTAAGATATGGATCTTGATTCAGTTTATTGCAGATGGATAGCCAATTTTGCCAGCACCATTTGTTTAAGAGACTGTTTTTACCCCAGTTTAATGTCTTAGGGCCTTTGTCGAATATCAACTGTTCATAGGCAGATGGTGTCATCTCTGGGGTCTCAATTCTGTTCCATTGATCCATCTGTCTGTTCTTGTACCAGTACCAGGCTGTTTTGACCACTGTGGCAGTGTAGTATGTTCTAAGGTAGGATCCCTGTCTTCTTTTGGATTAGTGAGTGTTTTTGTAATCCTGTTTTATCTCTGCTACTGGATTAATAGTCATGCCTTTTTGTTATACTTTTCAGTAATTCTCTAGGGTTCACGTTATACAGTCTACCTTCAAATACTGTTTCACCATTTCAAGTGTAGTATGAGAATCTTATAACAATATTCTCCCAAAGTCTCCCTCCTAGCCTTCATGGTATTATTGTTATACATCTCACAGCTACATATGTTATAAAATCCTCAGCCACATACAACTTTTACTTTTACCTTAGCCAAACCCACTGCCATGAAGTCAATCACAACTCCTAGCGACCCTATAGGACAGAGTAGAACTGCCCCATAGCATTTCTAAGGGTATAATTTTTACAGAAGCAGAGTGCCACATCTTTCTCCCATAGAGAAGCTGATGAGTTGGAAACACAGTACTATCTGTTAGCAGCCCTAGTGCTTTAACCACTGCACCACCAGGCTCCTTCAGTGCATCTCTACAGTGGGGTTAAAGTAGCTACCTCAGGGATTCCTGGGATAGTTAAACCCAAAAGCAAACCCACTGCTATCAAGTCAATTCCAACTCACAATGACCCTATAGAACAGAGTTCCACAGAGTTTCCAAGGAGCACCTGGTAGATGTGAACTGCCAACCTTTTGGTTAGAAGACACAGAAGTTAAACACTGTGCTGCCAGGGTTTTCACCCTGAGCCTATTGGTAGAAAATCTTTGCCTGGGACCAGAGGACAGGAATGTTTCCTTACCCATGCATTAGAAACGTAATGGTTTTTGCACAATATAAGAGAAGAATCTGGGAAGAAAGTAGGGTTTCAAGTCTGTACCATACAGGATAGGGTTCTCTCAGGTCTCCTAGCCCACTCCCAATCTTTTTCGTGAACACTCAGTGGACGCTCACGGAAAAGAGCTACCAAGTCAGTGTGGACTCCTCTTGGGTATGAGATTTCCAGGGATTCTAAACTGTCACACCAGTCCACACTTGATCCTTGAGAATTCTTTAAAATTTTAGCTGTTTTCTTCTCGCTTAATTTTTTAATGTATTTTATTTTTGTTATTATCTTCGAGAATATATATGGCAGAACATAGACCAACTTAGCACGTACAACTGAGACATTGATTACATTCTTTGAGTTGTGCAAGCATTCTAACCCTCCTTTTCTGAATTGTCCCTCCCCCATTAACATAAACTCATTGCTCTCTAAGTTTCCTATCTAATCTTTCAAATTACTTGTCAATTTGATCTCATATATGTCTTGTTTTTATGGTAACTTCCTCTTCCCCCACCCTCCACCAAAGATGAAACGGTTCATGTGTCCTATTTCTCCTCAGGGAGCTGTGGAATTGAGTTCACCTGGTTCCTTTGAGAACTTAGCCCTCTAATTGGTACAAAAAATGTAATGCTTTTGTATATTATCCAACCTTCCTCATTATTTTAAGGGCAGACATGTCTTAGTTATGTAGGGTTACTATAATAGAAATACAAGTAGATGGCTTCCACAAACAGAAGTTTATTCTCTGACAGTCTAGTAGGCTAGAAGTCCAAAATCAGGGTGTCAGCTCCAGGGGAAGGCTTTCTCTCTCTATTGGCTCTGGAGGAAGGTCATTGTCATCCATTTTACTCTAGACTAGGGGCTTCTCAGGCCTCAGATCCCAGCCCCCAAATACACACTCTTCTCCTGACACTACGTTCTTGGTTGTGTGAAGTCTCCGTATCTCTCCACTTGTTTCTCTCTTGTATATTGCTACCTAATCTTGTAGATTGAGTCCTGCCTAATTAACCTAACTTCCACTAATCCCACCTCATTGACATCATAGAGGTAGGATTTACAGTATATAGGAAAATCACATCACATAACAAAATAGCGGACCATCACACAGTGCTGGGAATTGTGAACTAGCCAAGTTAACACACAATTTAGAGGGACATAATTCAACCCATCACAAGGAGCAAAGATATTTTATAGCTTTCTGTATCCTGAGAAGCACTGTTTTCCTAGTCGTCTATATTGAAATATAATTTAGGAAATACCATAAACTGGCACATATTACACACATCTATGCTTCCATCTCTGTATAAAAAAAAACTCTCAAAGTTCGCAATACTTCTTGTTTCAAATCTTAAGCATTACATCATTGAACAATTTTCAGTGTTCTTTGCTTACCAAACAATACATCTTAGTTTCTTCCTGTTATATTGTTTTCCGTGTATTTCAGCCAATTTTAGTATGTTTGGAAGTGTTTCTCCAAAAGTATGTGACATTTTGTCTTTTGCTATTACATAAGAAACCTCAGAAGGGACTTTGTTGTCATTGCTGTAGTCAGGTGCCGTCAAGTCAGTTCCGACTCACAAAGGTCAGAATAGAACTGCCCCATGGCGCTTCCAAGGAGCACCTGGTGGTTTTGAACTGCTGACCTCTTGGTTAGCAGCCGTAGCATTTCACCACTATGCTACCAGGGTTTCCAAAAGAGACTTGAAACATGTTACTAAGTTAAGTGACATTTTCTAGGAAATAGGATTGGTTTTCCATTACATAAATGCTGTAAAGGTCTGGCGTCATGTTTTGGGTTCTTAGCTTTTTAATATAATGCTAACTGTGATGATCTTATATTACCATTAACCATTATTTAAAAGCGTGATGTAAACATAAGAGGAGGTTACCTTAAAGAAAATCCATATTTCAAGTAGTCTTCCAATTTCTTTTCTTTTTTCTTTCTTCTTCTTTTTTTTTTAACCAATTTGTGTCAGAGCTAATCATCTGATTGGATCATCTTTGGCTTTACTTCATAATATGGCCGACACAATTCATTCTGGGAGCTGAAGTGGTCCCCTCCCATTTTCTTGCTGCCTGCTTGCGTTTACATTTCAGTATTATTTTTAATCCATTTGTGTCTCTTTAAGCTGTTTGTCTACTTTGTGAGAATAATTTTAAGATCCATAAATTCACTTAGTCTGGTGGGTGTTCACTGTAGTTGGTCTCAATATGCTGAAAATGAACAAACATATGAGGTATCACTGTCAGCCTTCTGTGAGGTTGTGGTCCCCTTTCCACCCTCAAGATGCCGTACATATCAGGCATGAGGGTTCTCTAAGCTGGTTGTCGTTGAGTCAATTCCAACTCATGACAATCCTATGCATGTCCAAGTAGAAGCTTGCTCCATAGTGTTTTCAATGGCTGATCTTTCAGAAGTAGACCACCAGGCCTTTCTTCAGAGTGCCTCTGGGTGGATTCAAACTGCCAGTCTTTCCATTAGTAGATGAACACTTAACTGTTTGCACCACCCGAGGACTCCCAGTATGCATTATTGTTGTTGCTGTTGTTGTTGGGAGCCATCGAGTCAGTTCCAATTCATAGTGACCCCATTGGGTAGAGTGGAACTGCCCCACAGGGTTTCCAAGGAGTGATTGGTGGACTTTGTTGACAGCCAGGCTCTTACCCACTGTGCCAGCAGGGCTCTGTATGAATTAAATACTAATAAATCTTATTTTTCATATTTCTTAGATTAGCAAATGCATGTAAGTAGAAATCCTAGTATGTTCTTCCTGTTCCCCCATGGATCACCCTTGACGATCTCATAGTCACCCCACTTTGGTGAGCTTGAGTACAAGAACACCCAGCCTCAATCTTAATGAGTAATTAATTAATGCAAATTATCTTCCCTGGAGGGAATGCATTTGGAAAAAGACAGGTGATGTCATCCAGTCCTCAACTCTGGTAAATCTCAGGTGTTTATCTCTATAGACAAAGGTCTCCAGGAATTAAAAAGAAATGAGCCAAGTCGGGGAGGACTTGAAGACTCCTGAGGCTGGAAAAGGCTTGTGTTCTACCAGAGCCTGAGAACCAAGAGGTGAGATCACTGAGTCACCACATCGGGTTCCTCCCCAAGGCCACCAGCATGGGGATGAGGGTCAGCAGAAACAACTCACCCAGATGTTCCTGAGGGCTGGCTCTCCAGAAAGGAAGATAAGAGGACTCTGATGAGAGAAGCCAGGTTCCCACTCAGGCAATTTGGCTTGAATAACAGCTGCCTTCCACTAACAAGAACCCCCTGAGCTGTACAAACAATTAAACGCTCAGCTACTATTTGAAGGGTTAGCAGTTGGGGTCCACCCAGAAATAGCTTAAAAGAAAAGCCTAGTGATCTGCATCTGAAAACAGCCGTTGAAAAATCTTAGTGATCTGGTTTGGTTTCCATTTAGCTAATAAGAAGCTTCTAGGTCCCACTCTGATGGGTGCTCTGTCAGACTGCCTTCAACATAAAAGGCTCTTGACTCAGAAATGCAGCTCTCCCCTTTTGGAAGCATTCACTCCAAAGCCAAGCAGATGGAGGCACCGCAGCCAAAGCCACCAGCTTAGGACTCCTGGATCTCTAGACGTAACAGTGAAGATCACATGTCTTGTCTGCTACATCTGGGATCTGAACAAATCCCACAGGCCTCCTTCTCTTCCATTCTCCTCTCTCCAGAGAGGAGGGAAAAGTGGTCCTGTGGTTCCTCCGAGGGGCTGCCTGACAGAGGGTCTCTGTGCCCACACAGGAACAGCTCTGTGTGTTCGGCTGCAGCCTTTGATAAACCCACACAAGGAAAACCTCTTCCAGGGCACAAGCATCACTCACTTACACAGAGTTTGTTGGCTGGTATCAGCCTTATGATGTGTAAATCACTGCCTCCTCCCTCTAGCCCATCTCAGAAGCACAACTTAAATAACAGCTTTCATTTTTAGCTCTAAAGTAAGCCAAGGCTGGAGAAGCTCCTGGCTTTCCAGATGTAGCTTTTCTGCTCTTCTGAATGGTCTCCTTTGATGACTCCTAAACCAAGGTATCCATCAGCATAAATTTGTTGAACTCTTATTATTCCACTTCACACACTTGTATCCAGCTAAAAACAAAGCTTCAAATAAAGGGCAACAGGATATGAAATAGACTCACGAGATTCCAGAGCTAGGAGAGATTCTTGGACAATAACTTCTGTTTTCAAGGTGACAACATTAAGAGCCCAACTGCTTTGAACTAGTCCCGGTTAATAAACAGTATTAGAAGTTGAATCACAGGCTCTTAACGTGAAGAGAGGCTTCGTAGTGAGTTTTATCCAGCTGGGCTCCAACTTAAGTTTGCAGATTTCTGAATCCCTCTCCAAGATATGAACGATCTTGGTGACTCCCACAGATACATGCTTTTAACAAACTTTCCTCCCACCACGCACACACATACACACACACACACACACACACAGAGCTAATTCTGATGCAGATGGCACACTCTTTGAGATATGTTTATCTAGTCCAATTTTCCAATAAATGCCAGAATCTGTGAAGAAATCACTCTGGTTGTACTTCTTCCAGGACAGATCTGTTTGTTCTTTTGGCAGTACCACCAGGGTACTCCTTGAAAGAAAGGATAGTGAGATTGTGTCTTACATACTTTGGACATGTTGTCAGGAGGGATCAATCCCTGGAGAAGGACATCATGCTTGATAAAGTAGATGGTCAGTGAAAAAGAGGAAGACTCTCAACTCTCAACAAGATGGCTTGACACAGTGGCTGCAACAATGGGCTTAAGCATAAAAACGATTGTGGGCATGGCACAAGACAAGGCAATGTTTCGTTCTGTTGTGCATTAGGGTCGCTATGAGTCAGAACCAACTCAACAGCACCTAACAAGAACAACATGAGGAAAGCGTGCCACCTGAGATGAACATATTGCCCACTTCCCGAGAGGCCAGCACAGTCCACTGCTGGGTAGCTCTTACCTTTAGAAAGTTCTTACTTATGATAAACAGTGTTTCAAGGAGGTTTTGTCAGGTATGGGGGAAACATATGTACAGGTAAGGAGAGTGTAGTGTAAGACCACATGTGGAAGGAAGGGTGCAGGACTCTCAGGACAGGATACTGGCCTGGATTTCAGGGGTCCCTCATGGGAAATTGGAACAAGTGCTCATGGTCATTCAGGTCCAGTAAGCAATTCTAAAAACCCAGCGAGCTGTTTATCCTCAGAAGCAGGCATTTGTTCTTCCCAAGAATGAAAATATGGTTGGGTCAGTTTGTCATCATCCAATCCAGAGTCCCCTGTTTGGTCAGCCTTTGGCTTGGCCACCTAAAGCCACCATGGAGATGCTCTTCTCAGATCTCTAGCCAGACTACTCCCAATCAGTCACCAAGCATGGAGGAGAATAGTAGAGTTAGGCCATTTTTTGGCAGAATACAGAACTCTTCTGGCAGAAAACTTATGCCCGAAGACTCCCTACCCATCAGGCTGAGGTTTTCTGAGATGCACTCCAGTGCGAGGCTCTTCCTACCCGGTTCCTTTTTCCTTCCCTCCTTTCACTGGTGTCATCAGTGGGATCTGCCCACCTAACTCCTACACTGTCTCTTCTTTATCCTTTACAAGCATCTCCCCAATATATCTATTTTACTTCTAATCCCACCTTGCCATCTGATTCCTGAAGAACCCAGACGAACACACCACTGTAGGCTCAACGGCTTCTTGTATGTCCTGTCTCTATAGCCATTTTTGCTTCTGACTTAGGTACCAATCTTAGTCTAATCAGGTAGCAGGGGTCATACAATCCCAGCCGTAACTGCTTTGTGAATAAACCAATACCTTGGCTGTTCCCTCAGAGGAGACCAGGGACACAACAGACACTTGGAGCATCAGGAGTGATCCAGTACAGTCAGAATCAGCCTCCTTAAACCTCTCCGCAGCACTAGTATTGGCAGTGGCCTGTAAAGCACGGTCACCTTTGAACATGCCCCAGTAGCTTAGTTAGCTAGCACTGCTGTGACAAAAATATCACAAGTGGGTGATTTTAAAGAATCTAAATTCATTATAATTTAGGAGGCTAGAAGTCCAAAATTAGGGTATTGGCTCTAGAGCAATGCTGGCTCTGTAGGTTCTGGGGGAAAATCCTTTATCTTACCTACTCTGGCACTCTTCTTGATGCTGCTTGGAGACCTCCACTTAGCATCTACTCTTCCCCTAATAGTGCTTACTTGCTTCTTGAGCCTGATTTGCTCCTCTCATGTCTTAAAAACAAATAGGTTTGAGACCCATTCTACACTGATATGGACTTGTTAAGATAACAAAGAACACTCTATTCCCAAGTGAGATTACATCCATGGTTGTTTTAATTAAAAAAAAAAAAATGCCATTGAGTGATTTCATCCCATAGTGACCCTGTAAGACAGAGTAGAAGTGCACCACAGAGAGAATTTCCAAGGAAAGGCTGGTGGATTTGAACTGCCAACCTTTTGATTAGCATACTAATGCTTAACCACTGTGCCAGCAGGGATCCTCCACAGATATAAGGGTTAGGATTTACAACACAAATTTTCAGGAGATACAGTTAAATCCATATCATTCAGAATGCAGGGGGAAAAACACTAGAGCTATTTATTTATTATCTTTAAGCAAGAAAGACATCCAACTTTGCTAGTGATTAATATGGATACAATTTGTAAATAAATCTCTAATTACTAGAAGGGTGCTGAAGTTATTTTACTGATATAGATGAACAATTTTTACATTTGGAGACCAGAGCTTTAGAGCAATGATGAATAAATCGGATCACTCTTTGATGTGTTATTTCTGAACACCTAAAGAGAGTTAGTCCATCCTCCCTAAATTCTCTTTTCTTCGGGAGAAGCATCCCCGGGTATTTTATTCAGCACTCAGATGACTGGTCTATAAGACTCTTCACCTTTCCTGGTTGCATTTGTTAGTTGCTGTAAGGTGGTATTTGGCTGGGGTCCAGGGCCTCTCATCTCTTCATAGGTTCTTAAAGAAACTATTCAGATCAACATGGTAGGGAAAATATTTTAATTCAATTAAAGTATTCACTCAAAGCATGTTTACTGAGTGCCACCTATGTGCAGTTACTGTTCTAGCTGGAGATACAATAAATGATTAGCAATACAAGAAAAGTCTCTTCTCTTATGGAGTTTATAATCCAGTAGAGGAACATACATACATGTATACCAAAAAAAAAAAAAAAAGCCAAACTGGCTACCACTGATTGCAATCACAATGACCCTATAGGGCAGAGTAGGACTGCCCCATAGAGTTTCCAAATCCCCATAGTGGAATGCCAACCCTTTGGATAACAGTCATAGCACTTAACGGCTACACCACCAGGGTTTCCATATATACACATAACACAAGACAAAATAAAAGAGGATGAGGGGATAGACAGCCAAGGGACAGGTGGCTATCTAAGACAGAATGGTCATGGAAGATCTCTCTGGTGAGGTAGCACTTGATACCTGGATGAAGTGAGAGAGTGAAACATGACAAAGGGTATGGGAAGTACATTCCTGGTGAAAGAACCAGCAAACATGAAGACCTTGAGGCAAGAACAAGCTTGGGTGTGAAGACACCAAGAAAGGCAGCTGGCTAGGGTGCAGAGAGAAGGTAACATTTTAATGACGGAAGAAAGAGGAGACAGCCACAGATCAGAGGAGACAGGATCCGGAGCATAAGTGGAGAAGTCAGCTTTAGACCAGAGGAGGGAATAACTCCTCTTCAGCACTGGAAACAAAAGTAGAGTCTATAAGGCCAGAAGGAAGTAAATGGGTCAATTTGGTGACAGGAAGATAAGATGTTATGAAATAAGAGACAATAAGAAGAGAAAAAGCAAGTTGCATTTCACAGGCACTGAAATCTACAAATGGCCTCTTGGAGATAAGAGAACCGAGAAGAATTTTGGCAGGATTTCTGGGAGACATTAAGAGATCTCTTGACATTTGTGGTCATAAAGGTAAAACAAGAAGAGTCAAAACGACTGTGAGATTTTTCTTCAGCCACATCTCCTGCTTGAGAGTTGAACAGGTAGAAGGCTGACTTTAGTCAGCATTGTGTTTTTGTCTGCAGAGTACTGAGGAATGAGTGGAAGGACAAGGAATTGTGGTATTTACATGGCTATAATGGTGGACCTTGTGATGCATATTGGATGAGGGAGTAAATGAGTCCACGAGGGAGAAGGTGAATGGTATAAAAGTCAGGCCAGTGGACCAGAGGTTTCAACGGAGTTGAAGAACTGCTGAGACTAGAGTAACTGGATAAGTGAGCCAGACAGACTGACGATGGTGGTAGCAGTAGCCAGAGAATAGGATGCTGAAGTTGAGATTTAGGAGATGGTCCAGTTATTCCAATACCCAAGGAAGCAGCAGTCAAGAACTCAAACAATGGAACTCCACAAAAAGACCACAGTTTATGGTCCAGGGGCCATGTGAAGCCCCTGGTCCTGATGCTGCCCCTGCCTATAAATCATTACTGAGGTCACCTCTTCAGACAGGAATGGATTGGACTCAATGACACAGACTGACCACATTGTGTGTACACTTTATGGTTCTGTGCATCTATAGGACGTTGTCCTGCTGGCCTCTTACTGGGAAGGGGGAGAGTGTGAAAAGGAGGGGACAAGAGATTGTTAGGAGGATCTGACATGTACAGAATGGATAGGAGGAGTGCACTGTCACTGGGCAGGGAGAGCAGCGGTAGCTGCACTTATGCAGGCATGCAAATTTATGTTGGATTGTACACTTTCACTCAATCACAATTTAAAAAAAAGAAACTAACCAAAAAAAAAGAACTCAAACAGTGAATTGCATTAGGATAATCTGCAAAAGACCTCTTGAAAGTCTTAAAAAGCAAAGATGTCACTCTGAGGACTAAGGTGGCCCTGACCCAAGCAATGGCGTTTTCAACTGCCTTGTATGTATGCAAAAACTGGACAATGAATATGTAAAACTGAAGAAGAACTGATGCCTTTGAATTATGGTATTGGCAAAAGATATTGCATATACCATGGACTTCCAAAAGAATGAACAAATCTGTCCTGGAAGAAGTCCAGCCTGAATGGTCCTTAGAAGCAAGGATAGCGAGACTTCATCACACATAATTTGGACATGTTATCAGAAGGGATCAGTCCCAAGAAAGGACATCATCCTTGATAAAATACCAGGTCACAGGAAAAGAGTAAGCTCCTCCATGAGAGGGTCTGACACAGTGGCTTAACAATGGACTCAAGTATAACGACAATTCTAAGAATGGTACAAAACCAAGCAATATTTCATTCTGTTGTGCATTGGGTTACTGTGAGTCAGAGTCTTCTTGACGACACCTAACAACAGCAACCAGTTATTGGTAAGGATGAAGTTTAAGGTATGGTCATGGGAAAGAACAGATGGCACGCGGGTAGCACAAAGGAGTAAGATGCAGAGGGATAAAGTGGCCCTGTGCAGGATGAATCATCTACGTAGACATGAAGCCACCAAGAATGCTAACGGGCTTAGTGATGACAGAAAGATAGTGAGCCAGCTGCTAAAATCCCAGTGAAGAAGGGGAAAGACTAAAAGAATGTACATGACTTTAAGAAGGAACAGTCACCTTTGAGTCTGATGACACTGCTTCACAAAAATTGGGAGGGTTGAGGGGCTGAGAAAGGAGGAAGAAGAAAAATTCTGGGAGTGTGACTGAGAAGCAAGAAAGATACTACTCAGCCTTTAGGCCCTGTGTTATTTGCCTTGAGAAACTTGGGGGAAAAAAATTAAAACAGTGTTCTCAGGAGACAGCCAGGTTTTCATTAAAGCAAGGTCCAGTTTGACTCAAAACACAGCTTGAGGATGTAGGCAGCTTTCTGGGACAATCCTAGAGTTCCAGGAGGCACAGTGTGAGTATTGAGAGCAGAGTAGGAGATGGGCCAGATTATGGACTATACCTTGCTACAATACAGAGATGGGTGTGCTGCAGGGTGATACCCTGGGAGTCTTGGACTTGGACTCTAGTGGAACTTGCGTAATCAAGAGCACAGTGCATAATGGAGACTGGTACAGATTGGCACCGATATCATCATGTGAAGGTGAGCACTGTTGTTGTTGTTGTAGTAGTTAGGTGCCATCAAGTTGGTTCCAACTCATAGAAACCCTATGTGCAACAGAACGAAACACTGCCCAGTCTTGTACCATGCCCACAACTTGTTATATGCTTAAGTCCATTGTTGCAGCCACTGTATCAACCCGTCTCATTGAGGTGAGCGCTGGTTCCTAGTTTATCTTCTATCTTGGAATTGGTCTCTTACATACATTGTAATAGTGAAGCAGGCCTGTTAGGCAGTGTGAAATGGTGGTCTTCCACTTTCTAAAAAAAAAATTCTGTCAGCCTCCCTCAAATCATTTTATTTTCTAATATTCTTGCTCCAAGCCCTAGTTGGTCTTCTGCTGAAACAAAAAGGACTACGTGCAGTGATGGCCATCTGTTGGTCTAAGGCCCAGTTCTAAAAACAAATGGAACTGCTTCCTGGGTCCTTGCCCCAAGGCCCATGTCTTAAACTCAGTTCTTTGGCTCTTATCTCTTACGGCTGTGATAAAACAATTTGAAAAGCAAACAGGCAAAGACATGGCTTTCTCTTAAGGTCAAAGCAGAACTCATCAATCTCAGGCCTTCCCATGTCCCCTGACTGGCAGCAGCAGCTGGGTGTCTTTATCACCGAAACCCCACATGAGAAGACCAAGCTTCCTCCAGAGAGCTGCCTAGGCCATGGTAGGGAAGCCAATAGATGGTCTTGCCCAGGATTTACACCCCAGGAGAGTGCCTGAGATGGAAGAGGGACTCTTGAGCACCCGCTAGAGGACAGAGACAGACATATTCTCATTTGCTTGTGTGCTTAAAATTCAGGCCATCAGAGTTAAGTGTCCCAGCTCAGGGTGCAGTGAATTACATCCCAACTGCTGTCAAGTTCAGTCCATGATTACAGAGCTATAGGTATATAAGTTGCCAAATCTGGATATGTACGAAATAGCCCTTTATTTTCTTTATGACTTACTTTCTGACTCCAAGCCCTCTTCCCAACACGATGGCAGAAAAGTAACTTGATTATCTTTGTGCTTCTGTTCCCTGTGGTTATGTCAAAGTTTCAAGAATGTAAGTGCTTGGTGCCAGGCCATCACTGGCTTAGTTGAGTGATTGGTTGGGTGATTGGTTGGGTGGTCGGTTGGTTGGGTGGGAGGGTGGGTGGGTGGGTGGGTTGGTTGGTTGGTGGGTTGGTTGGTGGGTTGGTTGGTTGGTTGGTTAAAGGTCTGGAAACAAACTCTGATGGTAAAACAGTTAAGTGCTAGGCTGTTAACTGAAAGGTGATGGTTCAAATCCACCCAGTGACTGCAAAGAAGAAAGAGCTAGCTACCTGCTTGTTTAAGGATTAAACATATCCAGTGTCATCCAGCTGATTGCAATTCCTAATGACCCTACAGGACAGAGTAGATCTGCCCATACAGTTTCCAAGGCTGTAAATCTTTACAGAAGCAGACTGGTACATCTTTCTCCAGTCAGGCAGCTGACTGGTGGATTCAAACTGCCCAACTTTTGGTTAGTTAGCAACTGAATGCTTCACCACTGAATCACCAGGTTTCCCTGAAAACAGACTACCGAGGACAAACTGGGGAAGCAAGAACGTTGAGACTCAGGGGTTGCCTGTGTGGAAAGGGGATTAATTTAATGTAATATCTTTAAGATATGATTCTGAGCTACCTCACTTATTGTCTCGTCATGCAACTGTGTTAAATGGAAGAGCTCACGGTTTCACAACAGTCATCAGGCTCACAGAGAGACTCTTCCGTTCTTGAAAGTCTCCATCAGAAATTCTGTTTCAATCTGCAGATGCTGAAGCCCAGAAGAAAAGGCAAAGCCACAAGAAATTCAGCACCCTGATACCCATGGCAAATAGTAGGAGGGCTTATTTATAACACAGTGAGGTACTGGTTTAATAAATTCTGACTTGAAGCAACCAGTAGCAACTGATCATTTTAGTATTCCTTTTTTTTTTTTTAATGGGGCATAGTTTGCATGCAATTAAAGGAAGGTAATTACAGACACATTCTGGTACAGCAACGGTTAAGCCCTTGGCTCCTGACAGGAAGGTCTGCGGTCTGCACCCACCCAGCGGCCCCACGGGATAAAAGACCTGATGATCCACTCCTGTAAAGAATACAGCCTAGAGGCCACCATCAATGACTGTCCTGATAGGAAACATCTAAGATACCCTGACAAAGTGGGGAAAAAAAGGATGTAGAACTGAAATCCGGTTAAGAAGACCAGACTTGATGATCCAACAGACTGAAGGGTCCCCAGAAGACATGGCCCCCAGACTCTGGTAGCTCAAAACTGAAACTATCTATTCCCAAAGCCAACTCTTCAGACAAAGATGGGACTGGACTATTAGACATAAAATGATACTGGTGAAGAGTGTTCTTCTTAGCTTAAGTAGATAACTGGGCAGCCCATGTTCAGAGGTGAGATGAGAGGCCAGAGAGGGACAACAGCTGGTTGAATGAACACAGGAAATACAGGGTAGAAAGGATGAATGTGCTGTCAGGGTGTGAGGAGAGCAGCTAATTACATAACATTGTGTGTGTAAGTTTTTGTATGACAAATTGACTTGGATTATAAATTTTCATTTAAAGCACGAGAAATACTTTTTAAAAGACATTAAAAATAATACAATTAAAAAATAAACAACATGCAAAAATAAATTAATTCAAAGGATACATTCTAGAAAACCCTATAGGACAGTTCTACTCTTGTCACGGGGATCATACTGCGATGAAAATCGGTTCAATGGCATCAATAATAACAAAGGCCCAAAGGCTACACGGCCGTTCTCAAGCGTCCTGACTATGTCCCAGCCGTGTTACAATGAAGCGGGGCCCCAGCCTGGTTCCATCTCCCTGTCTGTCACTCTGGAAAGTTCTCCAGTTTCAGGGTAAGGGGGAATGCCCATCTCCCCTGACCCTGCCTTCTTTTCCCCTTCTCCCTTTCAGCTCCACCTCAGACTGAGTTCTCCTGAATGTTCCGGCTTCAGAAACTGCTTACCTAAGTGCTAGGAAGGGAAAGGGGAATACATCAGGTGAAAAAAAATTAATGTCTGAAAATACTGTCACTACATTGGAATCCCTGGTGGCATAGCTAAGTGCTACAGTACTAACCAGAAGGCCTACAGTTCAAACCTACCTGGCCCTTCTTGGAAATTCTATGGGGCAATTTTACTTCATCCTATAGGGTCACTATGAGTCAGAATTACTAGACAACAACGAGCTTGGTTTGGCTATCGCTTTATTACATAACTGACGTTGAACTTGTTACGAAAAAATCTCTCAGATCTTTTGCAAATGTACTGCTGTTAAGACTTTTCTTCCACATCTTACTAAACTTTTTTCATGAAATGCATGAATTAACCCTCTGCCTTATTGTATTGGTCATCTAGTGCTGCTGTAACAGAAAGACCATAAGTCAAGTGGATGGCTTTAACAAAGAGAAGTTCATTCTCTGACGGTCCAGTAGGCTACAAGTCCAAATTCAGGGTGTGCTGGGCAGAGAAGGCTTTCTCTCTCTGTCAGCTCTGGAGGAAGGTCCTTGTCATCAAGCTTCTCTTGATCTGGAAGCATCTCGGTGCAGGAACTCTTGGTCCAAAAGATGTACTCTGCTCCCAGCACCTCTTTGTTGGTGGTATGAGGCCCCCAAGTCTCTGCTCATTTTACTTTCCTTTTATCTCTTGAGAGATAAAAGGTGGTGCAGACCGCACCCCATAGAAACTGCCTTTACATTGGATCACGGACTTCGCCTGGGTCAGGGTGTTTCACCCCTTCCTGATCTTCTTTAACAGAAATTGTAATCACAAAATAGAAGACAACCCCACAATACTGGGAATTATGGCCTAGTCAAACTGATAGATACATTTGGGGGTGGACATACTCAATCCATGATACCTATTAAACCGAATCTTGTTAATGTCAGTACATTATGATCAGGATGAATTTTCAATTCAGTTCTATGACCTAACATAGTATATAAACTACCATTCCATTCTATTGTCTCTAGTCTAAGACACAGGATTTTCCACATTTCAAAATTTTGCAAATGATGCCATTACGTGACCATCAATGTGAAAGAAACTTGGCCAGCCACCAGAGTAGAGAAAGAAATTGAAATATGACTGTTATTAGCTATGCCTGAAGGAAATTATTCATGCACATAATTATTTGTTCTTCTGACTCATATCAGCTGAATTCTTAACATCATCAGTGCTTCTCACCCTACGTTAACAACTTAAATCTGGATCCCTAGTTGCCAACTAAAATGCCATCAGGAAAGATTACATGATGACCCAACACTGAATTGGAAAAAACTGAGGTTCACAGAAATTTTCCTGTCACGCACAAGCTGGCCAGTTCAACAATACCTCAGAACAGGTGATAGAATTTGCAGAGCTAGGAGAGGCCAACATGACCAATTCGTGCCTGTCAGGAAGAATCATTGGTGAGGTGTTGAACGTCTATTCATCAGAAGCTCCCAGCTAACTTTCAAAAGACATTTTTGAATTCCAACAACACTAATTCAACAAAACAGGGATGTTCACATAATTAGGCAGTTCAACAGGCAGTTATTTTTTGTTGCACCTCAAGTTTTTCCTTAGCCCTCAGGATCTCCAGCTATGGGAAAACAACCACACCTCTTAGGGGTACATTCTGTGTGGCCTTTAACAATGATGGTCATCCCCTTCCTTGTCTAGAGGTCCATTTCAGAGGGGTGGGAGACTCATTTCTTCCAGTGAGACAGGAAGGTGCCACGTGACTTCTAGAAAGACTCCTCCTTTGTACGATAGACAACTGCTTTGTATGTCTGAGTACCGCTGCCTGTTACATCCAGCCTGAAGGTGAAGCCAGAACACTCCAGATAGCGGAGCAGAGAGAGGGGACAAGTTGGGTCCTTGAAAACACTGCTGAGTAGCTGAATCAGCCAGCCCTGAAACACACTTATGCAAGAACTCCCAAGTACATGAGAGAATGAATTTCTTGATTGCTTCAGCCACACACACACTACTTATCATAAGACAGAGCACTGAAGAGGAAAATTGTGATTACTATGATGATTATTAATGCCTAAATGTGATTTAGAACATCATTAAATTCTGACTGTGGACACTTAGACCTAAATTAGAAGTCTTAGAATCAAGGAAACACAAACTCAAACTGCAAAATCAAAGCAATATCAAGTTCATAGAGAAATGTAGGCTATTTTCAGTTAGCTATTTGTTTTTTATTTTTCAGTTCTGGGACACTGAGTGCAATGTTTTGGTTTTCAAAAGTTTGTTATCAAGTTGGTGATGTGACTCCTACTCAGTGTTGTCCCAGAATTGAGAGAATACAGCAGCTAGAGGTGTTGCTCAGAATGATGAGGCAATTTTGAAAAGATTATTTCCCTCAGAACAATTTTGTAAGTGTGATGTAATACCATTTAAAATACAAATAGAATTTTCCTAGTTTCATAATATATTTGGAAGTTCAGTTGGAAAATAATAGAGATAAATGTCAAAGAAATAATTTGAAAATGAGTCTCATTCAGTACCTACCCAGCAGATCTTAAAATAAGCTATAAAACTAAAATATCAAAAACAATATTATATGGCATAGAAATCGATCAAAGAACCAGTAGGACAGAAAAAAAAGTCCAGAAACAGTTGCAAGTCCATTTAAAAATTTGAAATGTGATAGCTAAGTCATCTCTACTACATGGAACAAGACAACTAGGTAACTATATAAATGAGAGGAATAAAAAGCGATGCCCATACCTTATACCAGATGTTGTTGTTACCAGGGGTTGTCAAGTAGGTTCAACTCACAGCCACCCCGTGCACAACTGAACAAAGCACTGCCTGGTCCTGCACCACACCCAGCATCATTTTTACGCTTAGGGTCCGTTGTTGCAGCCACTATGTCAATCCATCTCGTTGAGGGTCTGCCTCTTTTTTGCTGACCTCCACTCTACCAAACATGATGTCCTTCTGCAGAGACTGATCCCACCTAACAACACATCCAAAGTTTACACCAGAGAGCAACATAAATTACAGGTAAAGTAAGGATTGAAATGTATAACATGATTATGAAATAATAAGTAGATAAATATTTATGTAATCTTGAGAAACAGAAACCCTTTATTAACATGATATCAAAGGTATCAACTGTAAAGGGAAAGACGATTGATAAATTTGAATATTAACATTTCAAATCTCTTCACAGAAGACAGAACACCTTAACTAAAGTTCAGTTACCAAACAAGCTTGTTCATCAAAATGTTTATAACCCACTGCACCAGAATGTTTACTGCAGTACAGTCCACGATAGCAAAAAGATGGAATCAACCCAGATGCCCAACAACAGAAGAATGGATAGGTAAACTATGGTACATATACTCAATGGAGCACTACGCAATGATAAAGAATAATGATGATTCCAGGAAACATCTCCTAACCTGGTTTCAACTGGAAGACATTATGTTGAGTGAAAGTAGTCAGCGACAAAGGGACAAATACTGTATGAGACCTCTACGATAAGATCTCAAAACCAGACTTGTGTATAGAAGAAAAGACTCTTTTACAGCTGCAAGGGAGGGGAGGGAGGGAGAGTGGGGGGGGAGGGTTTAGTTTAGATAGTTACTAGAAATCCAGTTGGGAGAAAGCGGTGATAGCACACATTAGAAACAAGAACAACATTAAGTGGACTTCAGCATAACTTGAGTACTCCTTCCATCTTGACTCAATACTGCAAGAATAGAGTAGCTGGGGCAGGGGGCGAGGGACCATGCTCTTAAGCGAATTCCACGCCAATTGGCACAACTAGCATTTTGCTAAGAGAGCTCTCTGCACCCCATATTGGTGAGTGGCATCTGGGGTCTTAAAAGCTGCCAAGCTGCCATCCGAGGACACAGCAAATGGTCGCAACTCAGCAGGAACAGATGCTCACCGAGGACCAAAATGACATGAGGTAAAGACAACCGAGAAGACAGAGAGACCCACAGGAGTGGGTGCCTACATCGACTTGGGACCGGAAGAACCAGATGGTGCCCGGCCACCACCAGTGATAGCCGTGATGGAGCTCACAGAGAGGAGTGTCACTGGCTACACAAGAATAAAAAGGGATGCATCATGAGATCTCCACTAAAAGACCTCAATTGATGGTCCAGCGGTTTTGGGGTTCCTCTGAGAGCATGACCCCCGGCCCTGATACTGCCCTTTCCCATAAATTACAACAAAGGTCCACTCTTTGGACAGGAATGAATTGGACTTGGCAATGCAGAGTGACCATATATTGGAAGCACTTTGTGGTTCTATACATCTATAGGATATCATCTTGCTGACCTCTGGCTGGAGGAAGGGGAGTGGACGGAGAGGAGGGGAAAGGAGGCTCTTGGGAGGATGAGACATGTATGGAACAGAGAGGAATAGTGTGCAGTCACCGGACAGGGAGAGCAGTGGAAGCTGCATATAGGTGGGCATGCAAATTTATACGGGAATGTACATTTTCACTCAGTTATGTTAAATAAAAATTAAAAAAAAAATGTTTATAACCCACTGCCGTGAAGTCAATTCCAACTCATAGTGACCCTACAGAACACAGTAGAACTGCCTCATAGGGTTTCCAAGGAGCGCCTGGCAGATTTGTACTGCCAACCTTTGGTTAGCAGCAGTGGCACTTTACCACTACACCACCAGGGTTTCCAAGGGAAGACAGTTGAAACTACATAGATCTCCATCGTTAGGGAATTGGTTGAATAAATTATAGCACATTATTATTATAACAGTCTATGAAGTCATTAAAAACTACAGGAGATAAGAACACTTAACGACAGAAAAAAAGGATTCTGATTCTTTCATTACATAAAAAAGCATTTACAAACTAGTATATACTGTACAATTCTAATTCATACAATAAATATTTATTTACACACATTCATATGGATTTGTAAAATGAGACCTTCCATGTAATGATCTTAGCATAATAACTGGCATGTGGTAAGAATTTAAAGGTCCCTGCATGACACAAATGGTTTGTCCTCAACTACAAACCTAAAGGAAAGCCTGGTGGTGTAGCGGTTAAGAGCTATGGCTGCTCACCACAAGGCTGGCAATTGAAATCCACCAAGCGCTCCTTGATAACTCTATGGGGCAGTCCTACTCTGTCCTCTAGGGTCACCATGAGTCAGAATTGACTCAGTGGCGGTGGGTTTGGATTTGGGTTTTATTAACCTGAAGGGTGATTGTTGGAGCTCACTCAGCAGTTCAGCCACCAAAACAAGGCCTGGCGATCTGCTCCCCTAAAGATAGCTAAGGAATCCCCGTGGAGCAGCTCCACTCTGCAGCGCACCAGGGCACTACAAGCTGGAACTGATTCCACAGCAAAGCGTTTGATTTTCATGGGGTTTTCTTTGGTAGAAATTCAATCAACAGAAGCCATTATATTTTAATCCCCACATTTGCTCTACAAGGGATGTCGTCAGGGATTGACAAAGTAAGTGTCAGCTCGGCTGCTCTGTGATACCCAGTGTTGTGTGATTGTCCACCGTTTTTGTCATCTGATACGATTTTCCTGTGTGTTGTCAATCCCACCTCTATGATGCTAGAGGAGGCCCTGGTGATGCAGTGGTTAAGAGCTACAGCTACTCGCCAAAAGATCAGCAGTTAGAACCTACCAGCCGCTCCTTGGAAACGATGGGGCAGTTCTACTCACTCCTTTAGGGTGCTGTGAGTCAGAATTGATTTTAACAGGCAGTGAGTGAGTTACAATGTCAGTGAGACGTGATTATCAGCAATTACGTTAATGAGACAGCCCTCAGTTTGTAAGATTAGGTTGTATCATAAATCAATCTATTTTGAATTACGAAAGAGAAGCAAGCAGAGAGACATCGAAACTTCATGCCACCAGGGAAATAGTGCCACCAGCACAGTGTATTTTTGGACTTGGGACCCCTGTGCTGAGAAGTTCCTGGTCCAGGGGAAGATTGATGACAAGGACCTGCCTTCACAGCTGGCAGAGAGAGAAAGCCTTCCCCTGAAGCTGGCACCCGGAATTCAGACTTCCAGTCTTCTAGACTGGGAAAGAATAAATTTATCTTTGTTAAAGTCTTCCACTTGTCATATTCTGGTATAGCAACACTAGATAATCAAAACGGAAGCACTATTATTATCTTCATTTCATAGATGTGGACGCCGAGGCAGAAAGAGGTGAAGAAACTTGCCCAAGCTCACCCATCTTACAATCGGTAGAGTTCACATGTGTGATGATACACTGAGAAAAAATGCCTGGGAGATATTAAGTATTTCATTACTTTATTAATATTGTACACATTAAAAATGCATACTTAACTGGGTATTGTCTTTTAGTGGAAATTTATTAAAATACACACACACACACACGATATACTATGGGGAAGCCTACTGATAGTTCTTGGGTTTATTCCTAACTGCTACGTCCTCTCTCTAAACTCTCCCCAAAGCCAACGTGACCTCTGTTCCTTACAGCTGTGAGGACAGAACCCCTTAAAAAGCTCGGAAGACTGTGGCAGGCACTGGCTGACACCAGTAGATAGGATGTCCTCACTCCTCCGGTTTCTGGAGCCTGCCCCAGGGCACAGTACAGCTTTCTAGGGAAAATTCACTTTTCCCACTGCATCCAAGTTACCTGAGAACTGAATTCCCTGGGGTGTCTTGACACTCACCTGATGCTTTTTCTGGAATATTCCATGGGGATCAGAGTTAAGTAGTTTCTCAGCAGTCAAATGTCTCTTTCACATTTAAAAAGCAAATGTGAGTGGTTTAAACAGAATGACGATCATAAGCATGCAAATGTAATAAACCAAATTAGAATATTTTAAAGGAAAAAACACTAACTGGCTGTTTAATTTTAGAACGGAGGTCTTCACGGTTGAACATGGGGGACAGAGACTTGGAGACTTTGGGTTTTTCACATCGATTCAGAATTTTCCTCAGGCAGGACTGTAAATGTCAAAAAACCTGAAACTTTCTGTCTTGCAGTGTTCCCCCAAAATTCTGTAGCTATTTAGCAGGGCCATGATTCCTGGTATTGTGAGATATTCCCCCATTTGTAAGCCAGGCCCGTGTGAGGTTAATGAGGGAGGATGTGTGGCAGTTGTGTTGGCGTGGTAGGACTCAGTGTGTAAAACTGTTTTGTACCTTGAGGCATTCTCTTAAGACATAAAGGAAAGAAGCTAGCAGAGAGATTGGGGGACCTTATGCCACCACAAAGCCGCGCCCGGAGCTGAGCGCTTCCTCTGGGAAGGAACAAGTTCCCTACACCTCAGAAGCTTCTGGTCCAGGGGAAGATTGATGACAAGGACCTTCCTCCAGAGCCAACGGGGAAAGCCCTTCCGAGGAGCCAACACCCTGAATTTGGACTTTTCGCCTACTGGACTGTGACAAACTGAAATTTCTCTTTTTAAAGCCGTCCACTTGCACCAGATGACTAAAACACCTTCTGATTGGACCTTCAGTGTGATAAGCAGTGTACACAAGACAGATGGTCGCCTCTCACTCCCTGCAGCTCAAGCACTGCTATGTTGTTAGGCAGCTGCTGGACCAGGCTTTCCCTGCACGCCAAAACATTACATAAAATTAGGCACATCAGTAACTACATGCCTGTATATAAATCAAGTAATAATATATATGTATAACTCTGTATTTTCAAGCCAGTCTAGCTTGAGGATTTTAATAAGCATGGGTCACAATAATGGTAACTAAATCTGGTGACTCCGTGGCTAAAAGCTCTGCTACTATTCAAAATGGTCGCCGGCTGGAATCCACCAGGGGCTCCTTGGAAATCCTTTGGGGCAAGTTCTACTCCATATTACAGGGTCACCATGAGTCAGAATCAACTTGATGGCATCAGGTTTGGTTTGGGGTAACCACACCAACTGAGACAATCACTTAACTCTCCTGGGCTTCTTTCCCATTCAGGGGCTTGTTGGGTTGCCTCTGTGAACTTTGAAACAACTGTTGCCCTCCTGGAGGGCTCTCAGCAGCTCCTTGCCTCCCAGGGGACTCTGCAACCCCCTTGAAGGGGATTCACCTCTGTTATTTTGAATTCCTTGGTCTGAGACTTCCTGAGGAAAGACAGCAGCTTTATCTCTGAAGTGTGCAGTACAATACTGATTGCATTCAGCCTGGCAAAGCAGGGACAATAGTGAGCCACTGTTTATCCACCAGGAAACACTGGTGGCATAGTGGGTTAAGTGCTACATCTGCTAACCAAAAGCCTGGCAGTTTAAATCCACCAGGCAATCCTTGGAAACTCTACGGGGCAATTCTACTCTGACCTCTAGGGTTGCTATGAGGCAGACCCGACTCTTCAGCAGTGGTTTTCTTGGTTTATTGAACAGAAAAGTTCCCATCCTGGGGCCTCAGGCCAATATCTCCTCAGAGACCTTCCCCTTCCATCTGCAAATCCCTTTTACTCTCTAGGAAACCCTGGTGGTGTAGTGGTTAAATGCTATGGCTGCTGACCAAAGGGTCGGCGGTTCAAACCCACCAGACACTCCTTGGAAACTCTACGGACAGTTCTACTCAGTCTATAGGATAGACTCAACGACAGTGGGTGGGATGCAGGAGAATGAGACCCAGGTTCATTCCCAGACAATGTACCTTACATGCAGCCACCATCCATCTGTCAACGGAGGCTTATGTGTTGCTGTAATGGTGAACAGATTTTAGTGACACTTCCCAACTGAGATAGCCCAGGAAGAAAGGCTTGGCAACCAGTCATTGGAAACCCAATGTATCATAAAAGTCTAATCCACGATCAATCATGGGAATGGCTCAGAACCGGACAGCGTTTCATTCTGCCATGCATGGAGTCGCCATGAGTTGGGGACAGACTGGGTGTTAGCTCACAACAATAACAACTTGCTTGTATCAGGACTTCCCAGACCTGACTGTGCATAAAATCACCTGGGGTGCTTTTTAAAAATATCTATGCTTGACTACCTCCTACCTGCCAGACCAGGCATCTAGGGATGCACCCAGGCACCCCTTCCCTTCCCGCCAGACGAAGCCTCTGAGGACAGACCCAAGTACCAGTATCTTTCCAAAGCTCTCCAAGTGATTCCAAAGTGCAGCCCAGTTTAACAACCACTTCAAGAGGCTTGTTTGCCAACGGCAACCCCAGCTGCTGGAGTTTTCTCTAAGCAAACACCATCACCCACCCTTGGGTATGTGTTCTGAGAACATCACATCAGTCCCTTGGAAGGTGGAACTGCAGAAAAAGACCTGGAGGAGCAAGCTGTGGTTAACCCCTGCCTCTCGTTTTCACAGGTGCACAGTCAAATGACCTCATCTGTGTGCGGGCAAGTTCCTGAGGTTTCCCAGGCTGGGGAGACTGTGCCACGAAAGCTGTCCTCATATCTCACGCCAGCTCTCGGCAGAGGGAACACAGTGTCTCGCCTAGCTGCCACTCACAGGTTTATTTTCCTAAACCTAAGAAGAAGGCAAACAAGAACCTGGCTGCTGTCCCATCCAAGGATGGCTTGGATACACATCATTCTGATGACACCAGAGACCTCCCCTCTCCTTGGAATGCAGCTAGAGAGGATGAGCTGCATACTCCTTTACTTCATTCATTCGCTCAGTAGTATTTGCTGAGTATTAGCTACTTACCAAGCATAATGAATTTTAAGACTGCATTGATGAGTAAGATCCCCACAGAGACTAGGGACAGAAGCAACCAGATTAACCCAACAACACACTCCAAAGTGCTAAAGGCCATCCCTGAAGAGGGATAAGCAGGAGACCACTGGGGATCTGAGCAGAGAAATGACCATCTCACAACGGGGAAGGGATGCTTGGACTGGTCTCAAAGACTTCTGTGTCAGATAAAGGAGGATATGTGGATACAGCATGGGGGCTAGAAGAAGATGACATGGGTGTGCCTGGGGCAGGGACAAAGGTTGTCGAGACTGGCAGGAGTTGAAGCTGCTTACTGTTCAGGATGAAACGTGATAAGCCCTAACCTGTTGTCATAAAGTGACTGCAGAAAAGAGTGGATTCAATGCAGATTTCAGAGAGGTGTTCAGGGCCAGGAGAGTAGGGACGTATCTACCCAACTCTCTTCCCAGTGTTTCCACCTGTCTTGTGTTCTGCTGGTTCTGCTCCCACCCACAGCCCAGGCCAGCAGGAGAGAACATCAAAAGGGAAATAATAAAGGCTGTTGGAGGGTTTTGTTTGGCATGTGTTCTTTTTAACCCCTGTAAAGCCCACAGAGTTTAGATTTAGTTCCCTGTGCGTCCTCCATAGGTCATGAGCACATAGCTAAAGCCCGGTGTAGCCCTTGAGAGACAGTGCTGCTGTGTTGTGCTGGTTATTAATACGAGCTCCAGCATCACGTAGGTCTAGATTCAAACACTGGCCCTGTAAAGAAGAAGATCCAGGTGGCAGTAGCATGAGGTGGGCTTGGTAGGCAGGAGCCAGATCGTAGGTGGCCTTACAGGCCCTACACAGACTCTGAATTTTATTAAAGAAGCCACTGAAACATTTTAGATAGTAGATGGTCTGATGGTATGACCTAATTCAACTTAAAAAAAATTTTACTTTTTAGTTTTAAGTGTACAGAAAAATTATGGAGAAAGCACAGAGAGTTCCTATCTACCTCTGATCCTCTGCACACAGTTTCTCCTCTAACATCTTGCATCAAAATGGTACATTTATTATAACTGATGAACCAACACTGATGCACTCTTATTAACTGTAAGTCCATAGTTTACATTAAGGTACACTCATTGAGTTCCACAGTCCAAAGGGTCTTAACAAATGTATAACGTCATGGACTGAACTGTGTCCCTCCAAAAATGTGTGTAGCCATTTGGCTGGGCCATCATTCCCTGTATCAGTTGATTTTCCTATGCTGTAAATCTAATCTCTGCCTGTGGTTAATAGATATGATGATTATGGTAAAAAAGGATTAGAGTGGGACTGCAACATCCTTTCTGAGGGAGTTTCCCTGGAGTGTGGATTGCACCACCCTTTATCCTTTCATCCTACAAGAGATAAAAGGAAGGGAAGCAAGCAGAGAGTTGGGCACCTCGTACTATCAAGAAAGCAGCACCAGGAGCAGAGCGTGTCTTTGAGACCCAAGTTTCCTGCATTAAGATGCTCCCTGACCAAAGACTGATGCAACACGAGGACCTTCCTCCAGAGCCAACAAAGAGGGAAAGCCTTTCCCCTGGAGTAGACACCTTGAATTCAGACTTACAGCCTACTGGACAGTGTAAAAATAAGCATTTCTCTTTTTAAAGCCGTACACTTACGGTATTTCTGTTAGAGCCATACCAGATGACTAAAATACGTAATGTCGTATGTTTGCCATTACAGTATCATATAGTACAGTTTTGCTACCCTTAAAATAACCTATGCTCCACCTTTTTATCTCCATCCCACCCCATCCTCAATCCTGATACAACTGATCTCTACTATCTCAATAATTTTGCGTTTTCCAGGGTATCAGATATTTGGAATCATACAATAAGTAGCTTTTTCAGATTTTTTTTAACTTAGCAATACACGTTTAAGGTTCCTCCATTCTTTTCATATCCTGATACCTCATTTCTTTATATCTCTGATTAATACTCTATTGTATGGATGCAGCACAGATTGTTTATCCATTTGCTTTCAAATTGGGGCAGTTAAAAATAAAGCTGTTTGTGTGAACACAAATGTTTCATTTGGGAGGGCTAAACACCTCGGAGCGTGATTGTTGGATTGTATGGTTAGACTATATTTAGCTTTACAAGAAACTGCCAGACTGTTTTCCAAAGTGGCCATGCCATTTTGCACTCCCGCAGCAATGAATGAGAGTTCCTTCTGCACCATAGCCTCATCAGCCTTTGGTGTTGTCTGTGTTTTGGATTTCAATCATTCTAAAAGGTGTGTAGTGGTATCTAATTATTGTTTTACTTTGCAAATCCGTAGGGACATATAATAATTTCTTCTGATATACTTATTTACCATCTGTACATCTTCTTTGGTGAGATATCTGCTCAGTCCTTTGGCTCGTTTTCTAACTGGGTTGTTGTTTTTCTTATTATCGACTTTCAGCAGTTCTTTATAAACCTTGGAAATAAGTCCCTTATCAGATATGGTTTCTGTGAATATTTTCTCCCAGTCTTTTCATTTTATTCAGTGGTTTATTTTTTAAAAAACTAAGGGAATAAGATGAAAAGCCTGCCAGTTGTCAAATGATAGAAGGAAAGTAGGAGTAGAATTGGAAAATCCTGTTAGAAATTCATAGCAGGTGTCTATGTGAGAGATACGATGACTGATAGATACCATGCAAAGCATGCAGTGGGGGTGGAGTGCATGTTTGCAGGTGGAGTGCCATATTTGACATGTACCACAGGCATAACATGACAGAGCTTGCTTATAGTCTGAAAGGGGGATGAGAGAAAAGCAAGGAATCAAGGACGACTCCTAGAGGTTCGGCTAGAGCAAACATCTGTGGACTAGTCATGTCATTTACCAAAATAGGGAATACTAGAGAAGAACTAATCTTGGGAGGAATCCTTAATTTTGTTTTGGAAAGTTAGAATTTGTAATGACTTGCAGATATCCTGGTAAAGATGTCTTATATGTGTTTGCATTTATGAATCGGGAGTTCACTGATGAGGTCAAAGCTGAAGATGTAAATTAGGGAGTCGAACACATAGGTGAAACTGGGTAATACTCCCCAAAGAGTAAATGTAGATGTGGAGAGAAGAGGTTACATGGCACTCAACAGAGAGGCAAAGGGAGGCTAAAGGGGAGGGGAGGGAAATGTACAGGAAAGAGCAAGGGGGCCCAGCTGAGCCCTGGGGTGCATCAGTGTTTAGTGATCAGGTGAAGGAGATGGTCCACAAGTGAGACTAAGGAAGCAAGAAAGAGGTTACCAGAGGTTTGAAAGTAAACCAGAAGAGGGTTTATCTGGTAAAACCAGTTGCCATCCAGTCAACTCTGACTTACGTTGACCCCATCTGTGTCAGAGGTAGAACTGTGCTCCGTAGAGTTCCCAGAGGCTGATTCTTCAAAAGTAGACTGTCCAGTCTTTCTTCTGAGGTGTCTGGATTCAAACACAGCTAAGTGTGTTAACCACTTACCACCACCCAGGTACTCCAGGGGGTTGATCAGGTAGGTGATGAGAGGTGACTGTACCCAGCTGGTGGCTTTATAATTAAAGTGCTACATCTGCTAACCAAAAGGTTAGTAGGTAGACTCCATCAGACGCCCCTTAGAAAGTCTATGGGGCAGTTCTCCTTTGTCCTACAGGGTCACCATGAGTTGGAATTGACTGATGGTAATGGGTTTGGTTTGGGTTTGGTACCCAGCAGAAGGAGGGAGAGGAACGCCAGGGGAAGACAGAAAACTGGCCATTGCATTGGCAGCATGGTTACTGGTGTCTGGGCAAGAGCTGCTTCGGTGAAGCAGTAGAGAAGGAACCCAGAATGGAGCGGGTTGGAGAATAAATGGGAGATGGTGAAGTGAGGGTGGAGACATAGGCAACTTCCCAAAAGTTTGTCACCAAGAGGAGGAAAAGAACCTTGGCAGAACAGGGTACAGGCTCAAAAGTAAATCTATTTAGTTTTGTTCTAAGCTATATAATGGCAAGTTTGCACATGAAGAAACAGACGCAGAAGACAGAAAATTTATACAAGAAACAAGAAGAGTTAACCTCAAGAGTGAAGTTGTTAAGAAGGGGAGGGACTCAGGCCAAAACATGGGGAGAAGTTGGAAGACTGCGGGTACGAGTGTGGAAGTTTGCAGACAGGTGGTAGAAAGATGTGTATCCTTCACTGTCTTGGTGAACTGTAAGGTAAAATTATCATCTGAGGGAAATGTAAGAAGACACATAGAAAGTTTAAGACAAGAACAGTCACTGTAGCGAGTGAAAAGCAAGTTTTCCAGGAAACAGTGGCACTGCTAGACAGTGTTGAATGTTCATTTAAGATATAAGGTCATGGTCAACAACCCCAGTCCTAGATATATACCCAAAAGTTTTGAAAGCGGCAACACAGATACCCTTTGTCATGGACTGAATTGTGTCTCATAAAAAAATATGCAGAGCCATTTGGCTAGGTGATGATTCCTAGTATTGTAAGATGTTCCTATATGTTGTAAACCCTGCCCTTATGATGTTAATGAGGGAGGGTGGGCGGCAGTTGTGTTGGTAGAGCAAGATTCTCTGGGTAAGACTGCGTTGTGCCTTGAGGCAATCTCTTGGGATATAAAATAAAGAGATGCAAGCAAAGAGTTGGTGACCTCCCATCATCAAGAGTGCAGTGTTAACAGCAGAACTTGTCCTTTGAAAAGGATCCAGGGTCCCCATGTGAATGGGAGACTGTATCAATATGTGACCAGAAGAACCAGATGGTGCCTGACCACCAACAAAGACAGCTGTGATGTGACACACAAGGTAGAGTCCCTGAGGCAACATGAGAAAAAGAGGAGTCCAGCTCAAAAACTCTACTAAAAGACCAGAATTGATGGCCCGATGGCCTAGAGGGTCCCCTGGGAGCATGGCCCCTAGACCTGCTGCTGTCCTTGACCAGAAAACACTACTGAGGTCAACTCTTCAGACAAGAATGGACTGGACTCAGAGGCACAGCATGACTATATGTTTTGTGTACTTTACGGTTCTATGCATTTATAGGAGGCTGTCCAACTGATCTCTTTCTAGATTGTAGAGAAGAGGGTGGAGTGGAGGGGACAGGAGATTGTTAAGAGGATGCTAGAAGTATAAAGTAAAAACGAGGAGTATCCTGTCACTGGGCAGCTAGAACAGAAGAAGATGCATACAGGTGGGCATGCAAAAGTGATTTCAATTGCATATTTTCACTTCATCACAATAAAAAAGGAAAAAAAGAAGAAGAAAGAAAAGGACCCCGAGTCCCTGTGCCTCAGAAGCTCCCAGTGCAGGGGAAGATTGACAACAAAAATCTTCCTCCCGAATCAACAGAGAAAGACTTCCCCCGGAGCTACTGTCCTGAATTTAGACTCATAGCCTACTGGACTGTGACAGAATAAATTTCTCTTTGTTAAAGCTGTCAACTTGTGATATTTCTGTTATAGCAGCACTAGGTGACTAAGACACCCATACTCTAATGTTTATTGCAACATAATTCACAGTCACCAAAAGGTGGAAACAACATATGTGTGAATGAATGAGTAAAATGTGGTGTATACAGACGGTAGAATATTACTCATATTCATTTCTCCATAAGGAGAAATTAGTCCTCATACATGCTAAGACATGAATGAACCTTGAAAAATTATGCTGAATGAAGTAAGTTGGTCACAAAGGACAAATACCACATGATCTCACTTACATGAAATTAACCAGGAGTGGAAAGGAGGGTGACAGGAGATATTTACTGTTTAGGGGCACTTAGTTTACGTTAATGACCATGGAAAGTTGGAAAAGGATATTAACAATGGTTGTACAACATAAAGAGTATAATTAGTGTCACTAAATTATGTACAGAAAAATTACTGAAAGGACAGATATTTGTTATGAATATTCTCATTGTTGTTGTTTTTAGGTGCTGTCAAGTTGGTTCCTACTCACAGTGAGCCTATGAACAACAGCGAAACACTGTCCAGTCCTATGTCACCTTCATGAACATCGCTACACTTGAGCCCAGTGTTGCAGCCACCGTGTCATTCCATCTTACTGAGAGTCTTCCTCTCTTTTGCCAACGCTCTACTTTATCAAGTGTGATGTCCTTTTCCAGGGACTGATCCCTTCTGATAACATGCCCAACGTATTTGAGACTAAGTCTCACCATTCTATCTTCTAAGGAGCATTCTCAGAAGCACTCTTCCGATACAGATTTGTTCATTCTTTTGGCAGCCCACGGTATGTTAAACATTCTTTACCAACACCATAACTCAGAGGCATCAGTTGTTCCTCAGTCTTTCATATTCATTGCCCAGCTTTTGCCTGCATACGAAGCAACTGAAAACTCCATGACTTGGGTCAGGTGCACCTTAGTCCTTAAAGTGACATCTTTATTTTTTAAGACTTCAAAGAAGTCTTCTGGGGCAGATTTAGCCAATGCAATGCATCATTTAATGTTTTGACTACTGCTTCCATGGGTGTTGATTGTGGATCCAAGAAGAATGAAATCTTTGATGACTTCAGTCTTTTCTCTGTTTACCTTGATGTTTCTTATCGGACCAGTTGTGAAGACTTTTCTTTGTGTTGAGGTCTGATCCATACTGAAGGCTGTGTTCTTTGGTCTTAGTAAGTGTTTTATGTTCTCTTTACTTTCAGCAGGCAAGGTTGTCATCTGCATAACAGATTCTTAAGGAATCTATCTTCAATCCTTGTTCCCCATCTTCTTCATATAATCCAGCTTTTCAGATTATTTGCTCAGTGTACAGACTGAATTAAGTATAGTGAAAGGATACAACCCTTATGTATGCCTTTCTTGACTTTCAGTCAAGCAGTATCCCCTAGTTCTGTTCAAACAACTACCTCTTGATCTTTGTACAGGTTCCTCATGAGCACAATTAAGAATTCTGGAATTCCCATTCTTTGAAATATTATCCATAATTTGTTATAGTTTACACAGTTAAATACCCTTGCATAGTCAATTAAACACAGGTAAGTATCTTCCTGGGATTCTCTGCTTTCTGCCAGGATCTGTCTGACATCAGCAATGATATCTCCCATTCCACGACCTCCTCTAAATCTAACTTGAATTTCTGGCAGTTCATTGTAGATGTATTGCTGGAACTGCTTTTGAATGAACATCAGCAAAATTTCACTTGCATATGATATTAATACATTGTTTGATCATGTTTCTTTGGAATAAGAAAAAATATGGATCTCTTCTAGTCAGTTGGCCAGGTAGCTGTCCTGCAAATTTCTTGGCATAGACGAGTATTTCCAGCGCTGCATCCATTTGTTGAAACATCACAGCTGGCATTCCATTAGTTCCTGGAGCCTTGTTTTTCAACAGTGTCTTCAATAGCTTGAACTTCTTTCGGTATTATCAGTTGTTGATCATGTGCTGCCTCCTGAAATGGATGAATGTCAACCAATTCTTTTTGGTACAGTAGCTCTGTGTATTCTTTCCATCTTCTTTTGATGTTTCATGCATCATTTAATATTTTTCCCACAGAATCCTTCAATTTTGTGATTTCAGTCTTGAATGTTGTCTTCAGTTCTTTCAGCTCAAGAAATGCTGAGTATGTTCTCCCCTTTTGGTTTTCTACTTCTAGGCTTTGTACATGTAATCATAATCTTTACTTTCTCTTCTTGAGGCACCCTTTGAAATCTGTTTAGCTCTTTTACTTCATCATTTCCTCTGTTCACTTTAGCTACTTGACATTCAAGAGCAAATTTCAGAGTCTCTTCTGACATTCATTTGGATCTTTTCTTTCTTTCCTGTCTTTTTAACATCCTCTTGCTTTCTTCAGGAAACCCTGGTGGCATACTGGTTAAGAACTATAGCTGCAAATCCACCGGAATAATTAATGGTCAGTTCTTCAGTCAGCTCCTGGTCTTATTCTGACTAATAATACTAACCTTTTCCATCATCTCTTTCCATAGATGCAGTCAATTTGATTCCTTCATATATCATCCAGCAAGGTCCAAGCGTATAGTCTCCTTTCAGGCTATAAAAAGGTATTTATAATGAAGACATCTTGTAAAATTCTATCGTGCGGTCTCCTACATAATTTCCAACCAAGGGGCTCATTTTCTGACACTATATCAGTGTTCTGCTGCTATTCATGAGGTTTTCACTGGATAATTCTTCTCAGAAGTAGACCACCAGGCCCTTCTTCCAAGTCTGTCTTAGTCCCAAGTTCAGCTGAAGCTTGTCTGCCGCGTGTGACCCTGCTGATATTTGAATACTGGTGGCATAGCTTCCAGCATCACAGCAACATGGAAGCCCCAACAGCACAACGAAGTGACATACACATGTGGGGTGTATATTCTTGCCACAAGAGTAAATAAATAAATATGATGAAAGGAATGGGATTATGGCATTTAAGTGGAAGAAAAATTGTACTATCTCGTGATTTTCCCCAGCCACTTTCAGTTATAACAACATGAACAGCTGGGTTTGTTATGACCAAAACTAAGTGGAGTTCATGCCACCTGCTGCAAACAGCCAGGCTTTGAGATAGAGATGAGACGAGAAGCAAGATATTTATTGCACACCAGTAGGCAAGGTGACAGAGGAGATCATTCCTCCAAAATCTGCCTCCCTGAAATGGAGACTAGCTGGAGGTGTTACAGGACAAGAGGGTAAGGATTTACGAAACCTAGGATACTGTAGAAAGTTAATCTTCTTTAGGTGGTCACAATGGTGGCGTCTCTGACGTGTTGACATCTTAATCAGTGTTTGGGGCCAAGAGGTGATCTGGCTATCACGTAATCTCCCAGCAGATTCCTTCGTTTTTTGGTTACAATCTTTAGATTACCATCATTTGTTTTTTGACAGTGGTAAAGAGAGCATGGGTTAGTCCTTAACCTTGAGAGGAAGTAAAGGAAACAATGGACCCACCCTTGGAGACAGAATCAGGAAAAAAAAAATGGTGCAGGTTATGCCCGAGGTACTGCCACTTATTTTACTCTTACCTGTTCCAGGTTCCACTGTGGCTGTGACTGTGCCAAAAACTGTGATCGCGCAAACAGGAAGTGATTGTGATAAACCACTGATTCTAGACTAGATAAGAAAGTGAGGCTGAAAGGAGAGATATAAATATGCCAGATTAATAGAGTCAATGTGTGGGTGGTTCTTAAGGGGTTATGGGATTGCGGCAGTGCAGATACTAAAGCAGAGGAGCTAGAAGAGCAGGGAATCCTTGGGATCTAATTTTAGAGATAATAGCAGTTGTTGGTGATAACGAGATCTTGGGTGCAGCCAAGTGAGTGGGTGGCTGAGAGGGGATGGAGGAAGAGCTTGTCAGCAGTGAGAAGGTCAAGGCACAAAGACACCAGGATGTTTGATAGATTATGGAAGCAAGCACTGAAGTCATCAGTATTAGAAAAGGTATAGATGGAGAAGAGAGTGCTCAAGTCACCAGTAAGGGAAGAGAATCTCAGCCAAGAGAAGAGGCAATAAATGTTATAGCAAAATGGCATATATTTCAGAAAAAGATGGCACAAACTTGAGAGTAAATGGCACATTTGGTTATTCATTTCTTGATTTTTGCTTGTTTAAAAGAAGGATGAGGAGAAATGGCTTGGAAGCTTGAAAATGTAGATGCCTACTCCAGCTCCTTGTTTATCAAAATTTAAGTTGACTTCTTTAAAAACTTTTTCAGAACATTATAAGGGCAAGGTCAGAAATGCTAACAGGTTTTATAAGGATATCTGTTGCCATGTAGCTTACAAGTCGAGAATTTACACAGAGCTCAGTAGGGACGATTGGTCTCTACTCCAACTCAGTGTCACCTGGGATGAGCCAAAGGCTAGAATAATCTGAACACTGTTCATTCATATGTCTGGCCGTTGATGCCAGTAGCTAGGGCTGTGACTAAGGCACCAAAATAAGGTTTTCTCTTGTCCCAGCTTAGCTTCTTCACAACATGGAAGCTGAGATTCAATTGTTACTATTGCAAGAGAACCAGGCAGAAGCCGGGTCACTTTCTATGACTTAGGCAGAATCAAGGGGAGGAAGCAGACTCCAACTTTCACTGGAGGAGCTCACACTGGAAGTTCAAATTACAAAGTCGAGTTTACGTTGTAAGAGCTTATAACATTAGACACAAATACACTGGGGTGACCAGTCACATTTGGAAAATACTATCTGTCATACTGACTTCTATTTTTTTCCCCCCTTCATATTGAAGTGGGATGGTATCTAGTGAGTTCAAACTTGAATTTATCTCATTTTTGACAATCAGATCATTAAGAAGTTGGGTGGATGTTCAGCCAGCAAGCTCACAGCAATTTGTTACAGCAACATCAGGAAATGTACGTAGGGAATTATACTCTACCTTCTTGAGGGTGGGGTTAACTGTGTCAACTATGCTGAATTCTCCTGCATGGGAAATTTGTCTCTTCCCTCCCATTTCGTTCAGCTGTTTGTTTATGTCAGTATGGACTCATGGACATTGGCTTCACACTCTGGGTTATAATCCAATACTACTTCATTTATTCTGTTGTAGCACATTCTTTTTAAAGACAGAATGTCTTTCTCTGTGCAAGCAACCCACCACACTTCTGGCAAACACATGAGAAGGTTCTAAGAACTAGATGGAAATTGGCAAGGTGAGTTTGTCCAACTATGTGACCAGACTGAGAACTAAGTATAAAGAGTTTAAAACTGATGTACAGTCATAAACCCACCGTGGAAGCAATATTGTGGAAGACGATGTTATTCACACACACAAAAAAAAGATTTGGTGTACAAATGAATAAGATCTGTCAGATGTTTGTCAGTTCTTTTCAACACTAAAAATTAATGATCTACATTTAAGAGGAAAAGTTAACCCGGCTTTTTGCTGATGTCAGAGATAGATTTCAGTCACTCCGTACTAAACAATCAAGGAGCCTCTGAAGGCAGACAGGTTTCACACTAGGCTGCTTATTGAAAGTTTAGAGGTTCAAGTCCACCCAGGGGACCTCAGAAGAAAGGCCTGGTGACCCACTTTCTGAAAACTCAGGCATGGAAAATGCCATGGAGCACAGTTCTAGGATGACACGCATGAGGTCACCGTGAGTCAGATTCAACTCAATGTCTGCTCATGTTTTGGACCAAGCAAGGCACAACCACTTTTGTCTACTTTCTTCACAAATACCTCAAGTGAAAGTCACACCACACCCTGGTTTAGTACCTACCCAAAGAATTTTATGCTGCTTACAAGACCAGGTTTTCCTCATTTCTGATAAAAGTTTCTTTAATTCTAGTTTTCAGCCTGAGAGAAACAGAGAAAGAAAGAAAGAGAGAATGCATGTTTTCAAAAAGTTTTAATGCTTGAACTGGGGCAGCAGCAAGGAAGACTGTAAAGGTATTTATGTGAGAAAAGAGAGAAAAGAAAAGGGCTCTCATGTAAGTACTAAATACACAGGCTGTTAAGTTCTTCAAGTACAATTAATTGGCTGCGAACAAGCTTTGCAAACCCAGAACAGATTTCTCCAAGCAGAGGGCAATACAGCCCATCTCCAGGAGCTGAGAAGGCAGTCTTTGAACAGGACAGACCTGGTTTTCCAATGTGGCTGTGTCTCTTGTCAGCTGTGACCTTGGGCGAGTTGCCTCCCTGGGTCTTGTTTTCCTCATCGTAGGTTGTGTGAGGAGCAGATCAAGCCATGTGGTTACACAGAACAGGACGGGACCAGCGCAATTCCAACAACCACTGCTATTACTGTTGTTATGGTTTTGTTAGTTGTTATTGCTGATTGGTAAAATCACAGCCATGACACAGGCTCTGGAGCCAGAGAAAGTGGATTTCAAACCCCAGTTCCACCGCTATAACCCTAGGCAAGTTATTTAACCTCTCTCTGCTCTTAATTTCCTCTCCTGTAATATGGGAGAAATCTCATAGGCTTATTAAGAACACTAAATAAATAGGTGATGCATATGAAGCACCAAGTTCAACGATTAACACACTGAATGAATAAATATTAACTAATATTATCATGTTACACTATGTAACACCTTTCAGCGTGTGGCTGTCCCTGATGGTCCCAGACCATCAGGCGGTAGGTTGGCAACGCAGCCTTCACCATCTTCCTGCCTGGGCAGGCTCCTGAATTGTTCCTCCTGCCCCCAAATTAGAACAACTCTGAATCGTATTCTTCCCCCCTAACTCTCAGCCTGTTTGTTCTGGCTTGAATTCCTGCTGAGAATTTACATTTCTGACAAGTTCGACTGTGTGGATCATAACAAATTGTGGATGCTGTTGTGGAGAATGGGAATTTCAGAACACTTCACTGTGTGCCTGAGGAATCTGTACCTGGATCAAGAGGCAGTCATACCAATAGAACAAGGGGACAGAGCATGGTTTAAAATCAGGAAAGATGTGCTTCAAAGTTATATATTTTCACTATACCTTTTCAATCTGTATGCTGAGCAAATAATGTGAGAAGCTGGATTATATGAAGAAGGAGGTATAAGATTGAAGAAAGACTAATTAACAACCTGTGTTATGTAGATGACACACCTTATTACTTGCTGGAAGTAAAGAGGATTTGAACCACAGCCTTCAGTATGGGTTGCACCTCAACATCGAGAAAACAAAAATCCTCACAACTAGACTAGTAAGCAACATCATGATAAATGAAGAAAGGACTGAGGTCGTCGAGGATTTCATTTTTATCTGGCTCTACAATCAACTCCCACGAAGCAGCAGTCAAGAAACTGAAAGACAGAGTATATTGGGAGAATCTGCTGCAAAGGATCTCTTTAACATATTGAAAAGTAAAGATGTCACCTTGAAGACTAAGGTGCGCCTGACCCAAGCCATTGTACTTTCAGTCACGTTGTATGAATGAAAAGCTGGCAGTAAATAAGAAGACAGAAGAACTGATGCCTTTGAATTGTGACATGGAAGAAGAATGTTGAATGCACCATGGACTACCAAAAGAACAAACAGATCTGTTCTGGAAGAAGTACAACCAGAGTGCTCCTTGGAAGCCAAGACGGTGAGACTGTGTCTTAGCTACTTTGGACATGTTGCCAGGAGGGCTCAGTCCCTGGAGAAAGACGTCATACTTGGTAAAGTAGAAGGTCAGTGAAAAAAAGGGAGACCCTGAACGATATAGTCACGGGGGCTGTAACAACGGGCTTAAGCATAACAATGATTGTTGTGCATAGGGTGTCTATGATTTGGAACCAACTCAGTGACACAGTTTTAGTTATCTGGTACAGCTCCAACAAAAGTACCACAAGCAGATGGCTTTAAAAAGGGAAATTTCATTTGTCACACTACAGTAAGCCAAAAGTCCAAATTCAGGATGTCAGCACCAGGGGGACACTTTCTCTGCTGGCATAGGAGGAAGGTCTTTGTTGTCAGTCTTCCCCAGGACTAGAAGCTTCTGAGGTGCAGGGACCCTGGTCCTTTCCAAAGGACATACTCAGCTCCCAGCAGTGCTTTTTGGTGGTAAGAGGTCCCCAAATGACTTTGCTAGTTTCTGTCCTTTATATCTCAGAAGACCACCTGAAGGCACAAAACAAACTTACACACTGAATCTTGCTCTGCGAACACAACTGCTACCCACCCACCATTATTAACATCACAGAGGCAGGAATTCCAACATGGGAGAACATTACACAAAGCCAGAAATCATGGCCCAGCCAAATTGCTACAGATTTTTTAGGGAACACAATTCAATCTATGACAGGCACCTAACGACAACAAGCTCCCTGCTGAGAACATGCATTTCTGTCCCAGACGTACACAATCAGAATCTACATGTTGTTTTGAAGGTTTTAAAATAATGTTTTTTTTTCTTTTCTAACTTCTAAAATATGCACATCATAGAAAACTCAGAATCAAAGAACGAGAAGAACACAAAAGGCATCTAAAATCATTCTGATGTTTTAAGTAAAATTTGGCATGTCCTTCTATGTCTTATGGATGCATGTACATAACTGGGCACACACTTTCAGCTGGTTGAGGTTATGCAGTACCTCATTCATTTAGTGCTGCTGTAACAGAAATATCACAGATGCATGGCTTTAACAGACAGAAGTTTGTTCTCTCACAATCTGGTAGGCTAGAAGTCCAGGTTCTGGGTGTCAACTCCAGGAGAAGGCTTTCTCTGTTGGCTCTGAAGGAAGGTCCTTGGCATCAGCCTTTCCCTGAACTAAGAGCTTCTCCAAACAGGAACCTGGGGTCCAAAGGATGGTTCCTGGTGTTGCTTTCTTGGCAGCATGAGGCCCCCAGAAAGGGCCATAGTGCTGTCATTGTCCACATTCAAGTGGCGCCTGCCTATCATGAAGATCCTTCTGTAGACCAGGCAAAAGTTTCTTCTTTTCAATGAATTGATCATAAGAAACTCCCAGGAGGCCATAGGTACACACTGGGAGGTGGAAGGGAATACAACAAGCGTGGAGACTATGGGCATTTGGGCCGCTTCTCCGTGCAACTTACTCACGCCTTCAGGTCCTGCTCAGGCGCAATCTCACATATACCACTTCCATTTAGTGGACATGCTGTGCATGTCCAACTTCACACCTCTGTGGATCACACAACACCCCGGTCATGATGGGCAGCTCAGACTACCTGGTGACTTGGTGTCCCATGGGTAAGCATTCAGTCTCCACTAAGGCCCAGCAACAAGCCGAAAGCTGTCTCTCCAAAGCAGAGTAGTTATCTTCAAAGGAAGAATGGCAGGGCCCTTTTTCTAGAATGAGTTTGTAAACTTAACTGTTAGTCCTCATCATATCAAATCTCACCATGACAGTGGTCACACCATTATATGACTACCAAACCGTCGAGAATCATGGCCCAGCCAAGTTAACACACAACCATCACACACAACATCATGGATCATGTCTTTTTACACATCATGAATAGTTACCAGTTCAAAGTCCCAAAGCCATGAGTGTTTTGACAACCAAGAATACAGTATAGTCACTCCGTCAGAAAGAAGCTCCTAATAGCCTGGAGCTCCTAATAGCCCTAATAGCCCAGATCCTTCAGGAATGAAGGTTTGGGTCACCTCACCAGGCAAGGAACCACGACCAGCTTGCTTGCTGAGGGCAAAGGGAATACAGAATGGGTTGTAGAAGAAGGTAGTTCTAAATATCAGTTACGGTCACGTGACCAGTTGCAGAAACGAGGACTGTAATTGCTGAGTATTCCTGCTTTGTATGTGTGTATTGGATATTTTGTTTACTTATGAAACATAAATGGGTTAATGCATTTTCAGTTGTACATGTGTTAGTTATATCATGTTGACATAAGTATGACTTTGTAACTGTACCCCTTCAGAGACTGTGCATGGTAAGGTGAGATATGTGCGGATGCCAAGTTGACAAGGGGTGGACTGTGGTGGTCAGGATTATGTCAACTTGGCTACTACATATTTGGCTGCTGTGTTAAGTGGCAGGGTGGGGTTTGTGGTGGCTCCCTGCCCCTTGGCTCTCATCTCGCGACCGTTTCACTACAGCGGCTGGTCGCTCACATGGCCAGGAGTTCCTGCTCTCTTCTTCCAGCGTCTGGTTCCGGGACTTAAGCTAGCAGCTGTTGGACTCATCAGTCCTTACAGTCGGCACTTGAGAGTCCTGCTCCCTGACCTGCTGATCCTGGTTTTGCCAGCCTCTGTCGCTTCATCTCGCCACCAGCTTGGGATCCACTGACCTACACAACCGTTGATCTAGAACTCTGGTCTCTGACTTGCTGACCTTGGGTTCCTCAGCTTCCATGGCCACGTGAGGCTTGTGCCAGAGCTTGGGACATTCAGCTTCTGTGATTACGTGAGCTGTTTCCTATATTTGTATCTATCTATCTATCTATCTATCTCTCTATCTCTCTATCTCTCTCTCTATCTATCTCTCTCTCTATCTCTCTATCTCTCTCTCTCTATCTCTCTACCTATCTATCTATCTATCTATCATCTATCTATCTATCTATCATCTATCTATCTATCTATCTATCATCTATCTATCTATCATCTATCTATCTATCTATCATCTATCTATCTATCATCTATCTATCTATCTATCTATCTATCTATCATCTATCTATCTATCTATCATCTATCTATCTATCATCTATCTATCTATCTATCTATCATCTATCTATCTATCTATCATCTATCTATCTATCATCTATCTATCTATCTATCTATCTATCTATCTATCTATCTATCTATCTATCTATCTATCTATCTATCTATCTATCTATCATCTATCTATCTATCTATCTATCTATCTATCTATCTATCTATCTATCTATCTATCTATCTATCTATCTATCTATCTATCTATCTATCTATCATCTATCTATCTATCTATCATCTATCTATCTATCATCTATCTATCTATCTATCTATCTATCTATCTATCTATCTATCTATCTATCATCTATCTATCTATCTATCATCTATCTATCTATCATCTATCTATCTATCTATCTATCTATCTATCTATCTATCTATCTATCTATCTATCTATCTATCTATCATCTATCTATCTATCTATCTATCTATCTATCTATCTATCTATCTATCTATCTATCTATCTATCTATCTATCTATCTATCTATTATAATTCTTTCCTTGTACCTACACGTGTTACTGGTTTTGCTTCCCTAGAAAACCCAGCCTAAGACAGTTATCACAAAGAAGATACTTACAAATTGGTTAACTCATTAGCATTATTTTTTATCATATGTTGCCACCTCATGACACCTAAAAAGCTTACATGTTGCAAAACAATAAACATTGAGCACAATAAACACAGCTACTTTATAAAAGATGCACATATAGACTTACGGTTATAATCCACGATTTGCTAGATGTGGGGATACTGGACAAGAGCCCGCCCTCCTTCTTTGTCTCCTTTTTCCATCTTTTCAGCAACTAAGTACAGAGATACGTCTAGCTCCAAGAGGGAGGATTAGCGAAGGTCACTACCAGGAGACAGCCTTTCCTATCAATTTCAGGGTCTTTGGTCTGACGAGGTAGCTAAGCCTACTTAGATCTGCTTTCTCTGACCTGCAAGGCCCCTAATGGGTGGCTGACATTCTCCTTCACTCTTTTATATCCCCCGCTGGAAGGTACTCCGGCCTTGGCCACCTGTAGGAGTTTCACAGCAGCCCGGCAAGGTTGGACTGGGAGATTCAGTGACCAGCAGGGTGCAGGTTCCAAGAGGCTGTTGTTATCAGGTTACAGAAGAATGAAGGGTGCTCTCTGCAGGAACTCAGAACCTGTATCTTACAGTGTAACATCCTGGGAACTTGTTAAAAACGTAAATTCTCAGCAGGGATTCAAACAAGACTGAACCAGTTTTAACAGGAGTACACTGGTTTGAAGCCTGCTCTGAACAGGAGTCTGCAGGCCAATAATCCACATTCTGCTCTGCCGTACATTTATGAATATACCCGGGAGACTAATACACCTGAACCCCTAGCCCACCTAGCCTGGGTCTCTGACTTCTCTCCCAGCATGCACTAGCCCCTTCTCTGAAGTCTGGCGCATTCTACCTTTACCCTTTCTTTGTGACTAAAGCACTGCTTTGCCTCCCACAAACCCCTTCAGAACCAGGGTCCTACCCAAAAGCCCCACTGCCTCACCCAAGCCACAAGTCATGGATGCTGGCAGACTGCATCCAACTGGAAGCCACTATTCCCTCTAAGATCCTGAGATCCCTGGAGCCCTACCTGTACCCTTTAGCTGACACGCCTGCACTGCTGACGATTGCCTACCTTCTCACAGCTGAGACACTGGAGACCGGCCGTCACTTCATTTTACCTTCACAACAATGCTTGAATAGTCCCATTTGACAGGTGAGGAAATGGAGTCCCAGGGATATTTGGTGATTTGTCCAGTGTCCTGAGATTAACAACTGCTAGAGAATGTGGGATTCCTGACTTCTAATTCAGGGCCCATTCAGCTTCCTGTCACAAATCCAAAGCTCAAGAGAGTCAGCTCCCTAATTTTCACTTTGGATGACAGTGTTAACTTGGCAGATATTCTTGTTCCCAACTCCTGGGTACTTGGCATTGACAGGTGTGTTTCCAGAGATACTTTTCTGCCCATAAGAAAAAATAAGGACCATATTTCTGTTTGCCCAAAGAACACATAATTCCAAGGACACTACAGTTTTGTTTTGTATTGTTAAGCTTACAAATAGCCAATCCCAGAAAACTGCATAAATGGAAGAGACAGGAAAGTACTGAGTTGGCTGAAAACATCTGAATTTACTGCAAAGGATCCTGTAGGATGTAAGTGTCGTCAACATGAACCTGGGAAGAAGGGGACAGGATCTTCCAGGAGTCTCCCTCTGCTCAGTGAGGCTCTGTTTCTTAGAGGGCCTTGGTTCCTGTGTGTCTCACCGACCAGCAGCTTTGCCCTGGAGTCCTATACAGGCACAACAGAATCAGCCCAGGTGGCCTTGAACGTCACATTTGACATCATCAGGAGTTTTTACTCCGGGAAAGACTTCAATACGTGAGCCTAGAGGAGAAGAGGCTATAGACCACAGCCCTCATTACCATCAGAAACCATCTCATTAATTTAATTGTTCTCCTTGTACATTCCACAGGAGCAAGGACATGGCCTATTCAGTGCTGGTTCGCCAGCTCTTAGAACAGTGTCTGGCGTTTATGTCATACATGCTATAGTAGGCTCCCCGTCAATATCTTTTTAAGTGTGTATAGTATAGATCCCAACCCAGACCTTCTGGGTCAGTTGCCAGACAAGCCAAAGGTATTGAGCTTTCATCACTCATGGCACGGGGAAGGCCTGGCAATCAGCCCAGTCTGCTGCCTGGTGGTCAGAGGTTATTGCTGGATTTCAGGTGGGTATGACCAACATAGAAGAAGGCAAGGGCATCTGCCTTACTCATGCCTCCACCCAACATTTTTTGTAATTCTAAAATTTTTGTTGCTGTTGAAAATATACACAGCAAAACACCCTGATACAACAATTTCTACATATACAATTACCTTCTTTGGACATGTTGTCAGGAGAGATCAGTCTCTGCAAAAAGGACATCATGTTTGGTGGAGTGGAGGATCAGTGAAAAAGAGGAAGACCTTCAGCGAGATGGATTGACACAGTGGCCACAACAATGAGCTTAAGCATAAGAACAATGGTGGACATAGTGCAAGACCAGGCAGTGTTTCACTCTGTTGTACATGGATAGTCACTGTGAGTCAGAACCGACTTGACGGCACCTAACAACAACAATTCAATGACATTGATTACATTTTTTAAGCCATAATAATCCTCACACTCTTTTTCTGAAATGTATTCCATCATTAACATGAACTCCCAGATCCCTGAGCTTTTTGTCTAATCTTCCCAGTATCAGCTGGTATCAGTTTGCTCCAATACAGACAGAGCTTAAAAGAGCACCAAGGTCAAGGCAGTGTTGCTGGGTTGTAAGAAGACTTTAAAGGATAGTTATGATTTATGATTTAAGGTTTAAAAATTATTTCAGGACAATAGTTTTGAGAGGTTCATTCCCCTAAAGGATGTTTATTTGTTTGTCTGGTTTTTGTATTTAATCATAAATATTATATACAGCAAATTTCACTGCCCAAAGACCTATCTCATTAAGTCCACCGAGTATCTTCCCTATCCAAACCTGAAATGTAAGCAAGAATTATTACTGCTTGCCCTTACTTACTGAATGATTACCATGGGCTACACATATAGCATTTCACAAAGTCCCTAGAGCAACTCTTGGGTCTGTACTACTGTTCTCATTTTACTAACGAAGAAACTGATGCTTAAAGAAGCTAAGAAATTTGACCTAGCTTACAGAGCTGTCAAGCAAAGCACATAAAGTGTGAACAATTCTATCCAAAGTCCCTACTCCTAGTCATCATACTGTATTGCCTCTCACAACATCACAAAATAAATGAATTGACTTTTTTAATGTCAGAATTCTAGAAGACAAGACATCCATGCCAAATTCTATCAGACCTGGATTGTTCAAGGGTTTGCTAGTGAATGGCAAGACTGCCTAACTGTATCACTGAGGTCATCTCCCCCTGCCAGCAGATTTTGATCAGAACAACTGAAGTAAGACTACCCATAGCAACTCTTAACTGTCCAAGAATAATGTAAATGGTGCTGACACAATGAAAGGAAAGTGTGTTTTCAAACAGCTTGTGGGCTTCCCTCGGTGGGTTTGCTCTGCACTTCTTTCACCTGTCTTGGGAAGTTATGGGCATGGGTGAATTAACTCACAGGAGTGTCTTAGTCATTCAATGTTGCTATGATAGAAATGATACAAGTGGATGGCTTTAACAAAGAAAAGTTTACTCTCACAGTCTAGCAGGCTAGAAGTCCAAGTTCAAGGTGTCAGGCTTTCTCTCTGTCAGGTCTGGAGGAAGGTCCTTGTGATACATCATTCTTCCCAGGGTCTGGGAGCATCTCAGTGCAAGAACTTCAGGTCCAAAGTGTGCTCTTTGTTCTTTGTGCTGCTTTCTTGGTAAGTATGGGGTCTCCATGTCTTTCTGTTCACTTCTTTCTTTTATATCTCAAGAAGGATTGGCTTAAGGTACTATCTAATCTTACAGATTTAATCAATCTAATGCCACTAATCCATCTCATTAAGATCATAGTGGTAGGATTTGCAACACATAGCAAAATACATCAGGTGGCGAAATCATAGACAATCATGCAATACTGGGAATTATGTCCTAGCCAAGGTGACAGAAATTTGGGGGGCATGCAATTCAACCCATGACAAGGAGTGACCCAAAGTTCTGGACACCAAAGTATCACTTCCAAGGCCTCTGAAATCAATCTTCTTAATGGAACCCTCATTAAGTTATGTGTCTACCCTTCCATCTAGGAAAGACTAACATCCATCCAGAATTCTTCCTGATGATACTTTAAATAATAAAAATCCATGGGCTCCTAGCATCTTCCAAGGAGACAGTTCTCGTAGTAAAAAAGAAAATCTATTCTCTCCTTTGGAAACACTGGTGTTGCGGTGGTTAAGTGATACAGCTGCCAGCCAAAAGCTTGGCAGTTCAAATTCACTAGGCGCTCCTTGGAAATTCTATGGGGCTGTTCTACCTTGTTTTAAAGGGTTGCTGTCAACTTGACAGCAGTAAGTTTGGATTTTTGGTTTATTTTCTGCTTTAGATTTGCAATTTCTTGTCACCATTTAACATGGGTCCTTGCCCCCACCGTCATTCCTCTCTTCCCTCAGACCTTCAGACTTCATGAGGTCAACCATTACATTGCTATTGCTGTCACTTCCTGTCTGTTGGCTGCAGCTCACAATGACCTTACATGTGACAAACCAAACGTTGCCTGGTCTTGTGTGATCTTCGTGATTACTGGTATATTTGAGTCCATTGTTGCAACAACCCTTCAATCCATCTTATGAAGGGTTTCCCTTGTTTTTGCTGACCTTCTACTTGACCAAACATAATGTTCTTTCCTAAGGATCTGTCTTTCCTAATGACATGTCCAAAGTAAACAGGCTGAAGTCTCACCATCCTTGCTTCTAAACCATCATATGAACCCCAAAGAAAATTCCATCTCTGAGCCACCAGGATAAGGTTATGGTCTTGACCAATCTAGGAAAGATGAAGGTTCCCTGTGTTTGTGTTCTAAAGAAAGATTTTGTAGGCATCTCAAATTCTATGCACCCAGATGAATCACCCCAAATCATTTCTTAGTGGCCACCTCTGGGAACACCACTCCGTGGCCCTAAGCTTGGCCCTAAGCTGATAGTCCAAAGTCGATCTCTTTTCTCCACTGGAAGGGCAATGGAGGTGTTGGTGCCAAGAAAGTGGTACTTTAGCTGGGGGCGGGGGGGGGTCCAACGGAAAGAAAAAGATCTACAATTCAGCTACACTGTCATGACATCAGGATCTGGAAATTGAAGAACGCTTGGATAGAAAGAAGGGAGGGATGTTTGTTTAGAAACCAGCTCGCACAGTCCAAGTTAAATAAGCTGTTTTCTCAAATCCACTTTCTGTCTCTGCTCCACTCTCTCTACTCATTCTCACCTCTTCTCAAAGCTCTCTCCCTCACCCCAGGGTCTTGTTTCTTTAAGAGCCTAGGAATTTTCCCCCTAATCCTCTAGGGCCTAAAATACATACACAAACTTTATATCAGCTGACCCATTTAAAAAAATGCCAAGAATAATCAAGGCCACATCTGTGCTCCAATGTCTTTCCTGAAAACTGCAGCTCTATCTGATCTCTCTGCTTCCCCCCAGTCATGGATCTTACTGACTGTACCATCCATTTGAGCCTTTATTCTGCCCAATGGTGATTGTGGCTTTCTTGTCTTGACTTTTCTCAGATTCTTTAATGTAAGTGTCTTGTCTTCCAGGGAAAACTTAAAGCATCCTAGAGTCCAGGATTGGGCCACGTACTTTCTTTGTGTGTGATATTGTGTGGCCCTCACGATACTGGATACACAGGAAGTGTTCGACATTTATGGAGCTGCACTGACGTGCATAGTTAAAGGGAGGCAACAGGAAAACATCGATCCACTGAGCATTCATTAAGAAAATGGTCAGTAGCCTCCAATTTCAGATGAGTAATGCCTAGGTTAGGCCCAAAGTATATATGAGAATGATACCTCGGCTCCAGTACCTGTTACAACAGGTAAGCTCACAGAATCCTGTGGTGTCTTGGATTGTGTGGCCTGCACCTAAAGAGGAGAAAAAAAGAGAGAGATCCATAGTTTATTTGATCAAGACTCAACACCAAAGCATAGGGCAAACCAGCTTGTCAAAATGAAAAGCTTCCCTATATAGTAGGTGCCAGGTTCAAAGGATTTGCTTACTGTTAGCCCATATTTTTGCACTATTTTATGTCTTCATGGTGACATGATTTTCTAAGGACACCTGATTTGCCCCAGTCACAGCCTTTGTAGAGACAAAAGTCATCCATTAACTTACCTGATCTAACAAAGTCAGAGGTCACTGGGAATTTAACTGAAAGCAACCTGGAGCCTGAAATTGGGCCACATACTTCCTGGAATTTCAGGTTAAGTCTCTTTAGAATTGGAACTAAGTTTCCTCATTCCCTTATTAGGATGTGCAAACTCTTAAGAGAATCTTTTAACTGATAGCCTCCTTCTAGATACTAGCAAGAATGAATTGTCTACAGGAGAAATTAGCAACCTGCCAAAAGATAGAGATCCCCAGAGTTTAAAATGCAGGGTTAATGGTAGACTCTTTGGAACGTCTTTAAACAGGTGAGAAGGACACTTCAGAGAATACAGCTCCGTTTCTCGTTTTCCACCCCAGACACACTAGAGCCTACAGCATTGTACGGCTTCCCTAGGGTCAGACGGCTTGATACTGATATTCTTGAACTAAGGCTTCCATCTCGTAACTCCCAGCCATGGTTTTCCTACGACATCAAGAAGGAAGGAATCCAAAATACTTTTTAAAAATGAGGCACAAACACTGTGGCACACTTGATGGACATGGAAACAAAAACTAGAAACCCATTGCCATTGAGTCAATTCAGACTCATAGCCACCCTATAAGGCAGAGTAGAGCTGCTCCATAGAGTTTCCAAGGAGAGCCTGGAGTATTTGAACTGCCAACCTTTAGGTTAGCAGACATAGCACTTAGCCACTAAGCCACCAGAGTTTCCAGACCTGGCACAGGCAGAGTAAAGTCAGTGACTGTATCCTGAACATGACTTGCACCATTTTGTTTCTTGATTGTGTCTCCAAGCATGAGTCCATTGCTTTCCATAGTTTCTCGCAAGGCTAAGGACTAATCTATGCTCTCTTTAGGACTGTGGGAAAACAAGTGATAATAATCTAAAGGCCATAACAAAAGAACAAAGGAATTATATAATTATACCAATTATATGATAACCAGATCACCTCCGGGCCCAAAACACCAACTAAGATGTCAACCCATCTGAGGTGTGACCGCTGTGACCACCTAAAGAAGATCAATTTTCTACAAATTTCTAGGACTTGTAAATCTTTATCTCCCTTCTCCTATAAAGCCTCCAACTAGTCTGCATTTTGGAAAGGCAGATTTTGAAGGAACCTCTCCCCTGTGTCTCCTTCCTACTGGTACGCAATCAGCATCTTGCTTCTCATCCCACTCCTGTCTAAAAGACAGACTGCGACCAGCAACATGAACTCTGCTTAGTTTTGTGGTAACAGACCTACCTAAAATACAATGTCCTCCGAGGGTCTACTAAGGACAAAAAGTTCCACGGAACACCTAAAGGTAGTCGAGGCGCTGATAGTTACCGGAAATACGAGGAACACCAGACTCAGTAACACTTGTTTCTGAGTATCTAGTGGGAGTTGTCTAAATTCTCCCCTTCCCCCATAGGGCTAGTCTGGCGGGACATTGGTTTAGAGATAACAGAGGCACTGGGGTCCCTCAGTCCGGCAGCCAGGGCAGGACCGTAGGACTTCCTGAAGACTCACATGCCTCCCCTGCGGCAGCTGCTGCCCGGGTGCTTCTGGGAACCCTTGTCAGAGTCACCTCTCCACAGAACATCACGTGCAAGGGTAGAACAAAGAGAGGACTTTCAGAAACAGATGGGGTTTTGCCTTCGTTCATAGGAAAAAATCCCTGGGTTAGAGTCAGAGGCAAAGATGAATACGAAGAAGGCTGTGCTGCAGGCCTGGCCTGGTCCCAGGCAAGCAGCACTGTCAGGCAGCAAGATTGGCCTGGAGGCTGGCAGCCAGATGGCCCATACCCGGCAACAAGGCAGACAAGCGGCAGCCTTCCCTCCTCTGGTTACAGGCTTTTATCAGAGTCTTCCCAATGGCAGCAGCTTTCTGCAGAAGGAAATCCAGTGAAGTCTGCCTGTGTTTGGAAACCCACCAAAGCAAGGAGCAAAACCGTCTCCAAACTGGTAGGGAAAGCTGTTTCGAGTCTGGAAAGCAGTCTTCTGATCCAAGAACAAAGTGACCATCAAGATAGCTCAGAAACTGTTTAATTTAGGACAAAATATGTGTTGATTTTTTTTTTTTTTTTAAGTGCAGAGGGGTAGGAGCTGTGTTATGAATTAGGGTCCACACGAGAGGGAAGAATTGATAAGACAGCAAAATGAGTAAAAATAAATACAAACCAATATGTCCCCCAATCTACAGAGATGAAAAACAGAGTTGCCTAGGGTTAGTGAGGTAACCCTGGTGGCATAGTGGTTAAGTGCTGTGTCTGCTAATCAAAAGGCTGGCAGTTCAAATCCACCAGGTGCTCCTTGGAAACTATCTCTATGGAGCAGTTCTACCCTGTCCTGTAGGGTCGCTATGAGTCTGAATTGACTCAACGGCAATGAGTTTGGTTTGGTTTTAGAGTTGGGGATGGTGATAAGGGGATTGAGGGGTAACAGCTAAAGGGCACAGAGTTCTGCTTTGGGATAATTAAAGTGTTCTAAAATCAAATGTATGAGAGATACACAACTCTGAGAATATACTACATGCCATCAAGTGTTGCACTTTAAGTGGAGAAAGCATGGGGTATGTGCATTACGTACCAATAAAGCTGTTTTTAGGGGGGAAAATGTGCCCCCTTTTAAAAAGGAACTTGCAATATAGGCAGATTTGCTTAACACCCAGTAAGACAAAAAAAAAAAATCAAGGTAACGTCAAAATGCTTCTCCAAATGTGGTCTAGACTAGCTTGGCCATTTACAAGGGAACCATCTCTGCCAACCAAATGCAGGTCTCTCGGAACAAGATGAACTTCGTGATCCCTTCCTGCACCTGAAGTCAAACACTAGTCACAGGGACTGGCTAACATCGGACACAAAACGGAAGGTCAAAAAGTCCCCGCACCTTTTGTATTCATTAACACCTAGTGATCACCACGTTTTCCTTAACAAAGCCAACAGAGCAGGTTGGTCATTTGTTACTTAAGGTGCCTTCCCTTTGGGAGCCTGGTGGCTCCTTCACTTATTCCCTGGAGCCTTTCCTGGGCCCAACACTGAGCACCACTCTTACAGGACAGCCTGGCACGGCAGGGCAGCTGCAAAGAGCTCCCTGTGTCTGGCACCTGAGATGTGGCTTGCTTCGCATAAAATAAACTTTTCTTGCCATCCAGTTGCACATCCGCTCCAGTCTTGAAGCTGGTTAACCATTAACATACCACAGAGGAAATAATTAGAAAAATCCAAAGACCACACGTGGAAAACAGACAGAAAATGGTGTGTTCTAATTTGTAATTACTTGGAGTCACTGGGCTGTACAAGAAGTTCATGCCCTGGGCTGTAACGGAAAGCTTGTGGGGGTTTATTCCACTCAGAGGAGCCTCAGAAAAAAGGCCTGGCATTCTGCTTTTGAGAAATCAGTCATTGAAAACCCCATGGAGCCCAGTTCTACTCCGACACACATAGGAGCCGCAAGACTTGGCGTCCCCTGAATAACCACAGGCTCTTTTATAGCAAGCGTGCAATAAAAAGTAAGAGAGTGATCCTGATTGGCTGGTCCCAACTTCCAGGTGAAGGAGAAATGTCTACGGGGGCTTTGACCTATGTAGCTGGATTCCTAGAGGCCACTCCACAGGCCACCCAGGTGAGCAAGGAAGGTCTCCCCAACCTTATTTCTTGCAAGCGAGTTTTCTCTGCTAAGAATGCCAATGACAGTGATTACTATCCACATTGGTTTGATTAAAAGAGTTAGCTTCCCATGTAAAATTAAAATGAAGATGATGTCAAAATAAAGTAAAAGAGCTCGAGTGATATAAATGCAATTAGACACCCCCTGTGATGCCCGTGGCTTTTGTGACAATGCTAATTATTCCACAGAAACACAATGAGGCAGAAAAGCACTCAGTCGCAGGGATGCTACCATTTGATTTGTATTCCTTAAAGGAAGGCTGCACACTGCCCACACTCTGGTGTTATTATCCCACTCAAGACAGAAGCCAGCCCTGATACCAGAGGGTTGCTGTTAGTTTACATTAAGTCAGTGCTGACTCGTGGAGATGGTACATGGAGGAGAACTGCTCCATTGGGTTTCTAAGTCTGTCATGTTTCGGAAGCAAATCACCAGGTCTGTCTTCTGAGGCACCTCTGGGTGGGTTTGAGCTGCCAACCGTTTAGCTAGTCATCCAGAGCTTAACCAGCACCCTAGGGCTCCATGGAAACCCTGGTGGTGTAGTAGTTAAGTGCCACATTTGCGAACTAAAAGGTCAGCAGTTCAAATCCACCAGGCACTCCTTGGAAACTCTATGGGGGTAGTTCTACTCCCGACCTACAAGGTTGCTATGAGTCAGAATCCACTGGACAGCAGTAGCTTTAGCTTTTTAGTAAGGACCCCATAAACTAATAAACTCAGGATCGACTAAACCAGCCTGCCAGGATATTGAAGCAATGAAGAGACCCTGGTGTGGGAAAGGCTTGAATGAAACCTCCTGGAAGAGGAGGTCAAGTCCCAGCCCTTGTTCAGAAGCTGGCAGCAGTTAAGTGAGAACATTCTACCAAGCCCATGCTTCCTGCTGCGTCCTGCCAGCTCAAGCCCTCAGGGAGCACCCATGAAGCAGACAACACAGCCTCGGCCCCACCCACGTGGAAATTACAGTCCTTCTGGGAAGAACAGACTAACCTCAGAGAACAAGCAGAAACAACCTGGGATGGTGTGTGAGTTAGGGCTGGCTGGAGCGATCTGACTGCATCGGCCAGAAATGCAGAAAAGGGAGCGATGGCACGCACTGGCTTAGCCACAGGCGTCTTACGAGGGGGAGGGACCTCAGCAGGAGCAGGAGAAGAAGAAAAGGGAGAAAGAGATTTCTTTATAATACGGAATCACATCTGAAGAGCCGGTGGGAGTTTTCTGTGCCTTGGGTTATTAATGATGGAAGCCTCGTGAGGGTCTGGTGTGCTGTGTGTCTCTCTCCTCTCTCTTTCAATTGATGAGGTGCGTGTTATCCAGTTAAAAAACAGAGGGCATCATTCTGTAATTAGCACTTTCAGGGAAAGAGAGTAGGATCCTCAAAGTGGCTCAGAGTCCTTGAAAACTTGTCATTAACAAGTCAATCACCAGTGGACCGATACTGGAAGATCCCACTTAACATGAAAGATCTAGAATAGACAAATGCATACAGACCCAAGTCTGTCAGCGGTTACCAGGAGAGAGGCAGTCGGGGTGAAAAAGGGAGTCACTGCTTGGGGGACACTGAGCTTTTCTTAAGGGGGATGGGAAAATCTGAAAATAGTGCTGTAGTGGTGCAACTTGATGGAAATAATTAATGTCACTGAATTATACATGTAAAAAAGGTTGAAATGGCAAATTGGATGTTACATATTTTTAAAATCTATATATGTGGGTAAATATGTATATATATGTGTATATATATATATATATATATATATATATACATATGGAAACTCTGGTGGCATAGTGGGTTAAGTGTTAGTCTGCTAACCAAAAGGTCAGCAGTTCAAATCTGCCAGGCACTCCATGGACACTGTATAGGGCAGTTCTACTCTGACCTCTAGGGTTGCTAAGAGTCAGACACAACTCAAAGGCAGTGGGTTTTAGTAGGATATATGTATATATATATATATATATACATATATATATTCACCACAATAGGAAATTTGTTTTCTAAATTCCCTTAGCAGTAAGGATGACTCACCGCAACCCCTCGCAGGCAGGTAGACCGGATATGATAAAGTCATGATTCACTCTTCCTCACACCAGAAACCAGGGAGGGGGTTGGGGGTACAGGACACATCCCCTGGCTTCTCCAGGGCAGCTGACTAAGACATTTCTGATGGGTCTGATGAGCTTGCCAGGCCCACCCAGAGAAGCCTATCTCCCCAGGCTTATCGTAAAGGGTGAAGCCAGGTGTGGGAAGTTGACACCTTCTCAACTCTGGGGAAGCCAGAATTCATTGTGCCTCTCACCCCATTGCACATTACTTCTCTTGCTAAGTGTCTCACAGGTTCAAAATTAAGCCCCATGAGGTTCGCCACATGGATGGACCTTATGAATCTCTTAATTCAGAATCGACTCGAAGGGAGCAGGTTTGGTTTGGGTTTTATATTTCATAGACAAGGACATATATCTTGAGGAGTTATCTGCCCAAGAGCTAACGCCTGTAAGAAGGGAACCCAGGCTTCTGATCCTGAGGCAGGACTCCTCAGTTATGTCTGGGAATATCAACAAGAGAAGTGTCAGCAAATTGTTTCTGTAAAGGGCTCAAAAGTCAGGATTTTAGGGCTTGTGGGCAATAGGCTCTCTGTGGCAGCTACTCAGTCCTGTCTTTGTGGCCTAAAAGCCATCAAAGACACTAAGTGAACAAGTGGGCACAGCTGCACTTCAACAAGAGTCTCAGAGTGGTGCAAATGGTTAATGCGCTCAATGGCCAACTCAAAGGTTGGCGGTTCAAGTCCACCCAAAGGCAATTCAGAAGAAAGACCTGGCAATCCACTTCCAAAAATTCAGCCATTGAAAACCCTTTAGAACCCTATTCTATTCCAACACACGTGAGGTTTCCATTAGACAGCACCACCGTAACTTGGAATCACCTCAACAACAGCTGGTTTGTCGTGCTCCAGCACAACTTTAATTACAGTCACAAGAGGATGGCAGGAGCTGGCCCACCAGCCAGTCCTTGCCAGCATCTGAGCAAGAGTATTCATCGCTAACTGATCACCCATGATGCTCCAGGACCTGTGCCAAGCACCCTGTAAGTATTCTCTCATTTAAGTATCATTAATCCTTTGAGATTAGCAGTATTCTCCCAGTGCCAGATGTGAAAGCTGAGGCTAAGAATGACAGATAACCAGCCCAAAGACAGCTTGTACCTGAAGAACTTTCAGCAGCTTTCTTAACTTCTAGTTCTTTCCATAGACCCTTGAAGTGACTTGGAGTCATTTAGAAATTATTAGCAAGTCAGACACCAACAGACAAATCTTGTATGAGTCCACTTATTTGAAATACCTAGGACAGGCAAACGCACAAAGACCCCAGTCTAGCATTGGTTATTGGTAAACCACTGAGCATGAAATCTAGCCTAAGTTTATAGGTCTGTCCAACTCCAGAGAGCTGGACTCAACAGCTAGACCACCGTACCTTCCAGGTGCATGAAGATCTTTCATTTTAGATGTTTTACCAACCTCCTTTGAAGGCCACATCTGTCTATAGAGAGGTTGACCAACTGTCTCCGTTTACCCAAGACTCAGAGGCACAGCTACACAAAACAGCACCGGTGGCAAGAATCAAGATCGTGTCCCTGTCCAACCATCCGACACCTATCTTTCAGATAACCTTCCCGTAATAGCAGCTAAAACTACAAGTCAAGCTGGCTAATCTTTGACTTAGTATGTTATGGCGCTACGTGAAAATGACAACTGCACGTTTTTTACTTTTGCTGATGAAAACTGGTCTACAACATGCTCTGAGTTTTTTTTTTTCAGTTTCTTCTCTGTCTACACTCAGCAGAGCAAGATCAGAGTCTGTCTCCATCTGCGGAGGCTCTCACATACGAAAGTGCTAGTTTTAACTTGCTGAGTGATCTCTCAGAGCTGGCGATGGAACTGCAATGGTTGATAGAAACTGCTCCGTGGCTCCTCCTTCAAGCTGTACCCAGGGCATGTGCCCTACCGGCCATACCTTAGATCCACTTTTGCCAGGACACAGGATGTTCAGTGCTAGAGCAAGGCCAGTCCCAGGCAAAACAGAATGGTTGGTAAACCTACAGGAAAACATTTTCATGGTACGTTTGGGGCGTCTGAACAAAGTAAACTCCTATGGCTGCCTAAGGCAGGATTTGAACTGAACCCCTTCCCCTAAGTGAGAACAGAGTCCCAGAGAACAGTCACATGGTGGATGGCCCCGGGGAGACAGTCATAGGAAGAGAAGGAAAAAAGGCTGAGAAATACCTCTCAGGAGGGTAAGAGAAAGTTACACTTCCTGGCTGGTCCCAACAGTTCTCTGTCTCTCTCTCCTTCTCTCTCTGTCCCTGTTTGTCTCCTTCTCTCTCTATCTTTCTGTCTCTGTCTGTCTCTTCTAGACTCATTCAGTCTTCAGTCCTCTGTCTACCAGTTCTCTCTCTCTATCTCCTCCTAGACTTATTCAGTCCTCTAGTCTTCTGTCGACCAATTCTCTCGCTCCCTCTGTCTCTCCTCTCGTTTTCTCCTCCTAGACTCTACTTCTCTGTCAACCTGTTGCGGTCTACTCATGCCTATTTGCACACTAACCAAATAGAAAAGGAGAACCCACTAGGAAATCAGTCTTGACAGAGAGCCTATTGGGGATTTGGCACGTTCCTGAAACAATCTCGAAACCCCTGTCTACTTCCCAAGGTGTCTCAATGCACTCTGTGTCCTCTGGGAAACTTTTCCCTGTCCCTCTCCCCCACGGTCCCCTCATGTATGTTTCTCTGTCACTGCGCATCCCTCCCGCAGATTGTGTTGGTCTCACGAGCATGTAACTGCCAGTCTGACTTGTACCTGCCTGGCTAGACAGTAAGGTCAGCACTGCACACTCTTGTTCACCCAGATGTGCCTGGTGGCTAGAAAAGAACATGTCAAAAGAGGTCCTCAATAAATGTTCACCGAAAAAGAGATGTGTCAGACCAAGGGAATGAGAAGGGCACAGGGCCCAGAGAGCACATCATGTATGGTTACCAGGTACAATTAAGACAATTAAGTCCATGAACTTCATTGTTGTCAGTGCTACATATCTCATTTCTGAATATCACTACAGTCACCTTCCAAGTACTCCCCTTGGGAAGCTATGCACTGATATCAGCGCCTAGTCCGTCCTTCACAGCACTTTCTGGAATGACCCTTGTGCATGGTGGCACAGTGGCAAGTTCATAAACTTAATTGTATATTTGTCTGTGAGGGAGTTTTTAGCCAGCAAACAAGTGTCTGTGTTGGAACACTCTCCCTAGTCACCTTATCTGGCCCCCAATGACTTACCCAAAGACAAAGGAAGTAGTGAAAGGAAGACATTTTGATGAGATTCAGGACATCAGGGGTAATACAATGACAGCCATTCTAGGAAACAAGTTCCGAAATTGCATTCAAGGGTAGAATAGGTGCTGGCATCGGTGGATAGCTTCCCAAGGAGAGTACTTCAAAGATGAACGTAGTGATATTCAGCAGTGAGGTATGGAGCACTTTTTCTCGGATGAGTCCGTGAACGTAGTTGTCAGCCTTCGTCGACGGATGAGTACATGAACCCCGAGCGGGATGGTGAGCACACATTGGTACGCTGGGGGCTTGTCTCCGGAGGCCACCTGACCTATACGTCGGGGGCTGCTCTCCAGAGGCAGCCTGGCCTGTTTCGGCCTTTCCAGCCCTGGAGGACTCCCCCACGTCCCTGTTAGCACACACAGAGCCATGCTGTCTCCAGACAGGCCTGGACACTTGTTAAAGTTAGGTCAGCTCATTTCGCAATGTGGCGGTGGGAAGTGATCCTTATTTGAGACTTCTGGGCCCTTTTGACAGTTGGAGGTAACTGGCCATCCAAGCACATCGGTGAAGTGCTACTCTGATAATTGCTAAAGCCACAGCCCCAAATCATAGGAGTCTGGCGATTGGAAAACCACATCTACCAACCCAACCGCCAGGTTTCATGAAAGGAGGCCTCAGCTTCTGATAAACTCTCAGGAACATTTCTAGCACACTCCCCCTTTCTCTGGCTCCTTCTTTGCCATTTTGTCCAATGTTCCTCCCTCCTCCCCTCACCCCTCATTAGAGTCTTGACTCGAGGAAAAGCATACACATTCCCTCCTTCCACTTTCCGTTCAAACTCAACTGCCTTCCAGCCCCCACTCCAAGGACAGGCCAACCGAACTCTCTGATCTGAGTTCAGAGCTCTGTGTCCTGCATGCTAACAAGCTGGGATCCCTCCCCCTTTTTCCTCCAGCTCAGATTACCTGCTTTCCAAGTGAGCCAACCCAGGGAGGAGCCCTTCCAATCAATACCCTCAGTGGATTTCTAAATGCCCATGCTTCTCACACCAGAGGGAACAAGCAACAGACCAGAGGAAAAGAAAGTGGCAACACAGTTATTACATTATTTCCTTATAACCAACATCTCTGTGTTGGGGGTAGGGGAGGGGACTGAAAGGTATTTGATGAATAAATGCCTTGTAGTTCTCCTTGGGAGTTTGGTGGTGCAGTGGTTAAGCACTCAGCCGCTAACTGGAAGGTCAGCACTTCCAACCCACCAGCTCCTCTGCGGCTGAAAGATGTGTCAGTCCATTTCCATAAAGATTCAGCCTTAGAGACCCTTGGGGCAGTTCTGCTGTCCTAGGGGATCACTATAAGTCAGGATCAACTCAATGTCAGAGGATGTGAGCTTTGGATTTCAGTCCTCCTTGGCTTTTCTTTGAAGGACTCCCAGCACATCGTTGCAAGTATTTTCAGTCTTCCATAGACCACTCCCTCCTCAGGGAGATGATAAAACCCATTTCACAGACTGAAAATGGAAGCAGTAAGTAGCCTGATGACTCTCCTGACCCCCAAGCCTGTTCTTAAGCTGCCGCTTTCACTGTCAAGTTTATTTTCCACTTTTCTTAGAATGTTCCTCCTTGGTGCCCACTATTTGCTTTTTCCAAGTTCAACCCTATTTCTAGGTCAGTCTCCTTCCTCTATCATGTGGAAGAATCCAACTCCAGACATTCTGATTCTTACTTTCTTCTGGAGAAAAAAAAAAAAAAAACCCAAGTCACTAATTATATTGTATGATATTCTCTAGTTGTCTTCACATGGGTGGTGTGCCCTACTAGAATGGTAACCTGCCCAAGACTAGATTTGTAGGGGAGTTTCTTTTCTGTAGAAGAATAATCACCAGCTTCTTCAAGGCGCTGGCCATTGCAGAAGATCTCATGGAAGGCTGGTATAGGGCAATCTGCTCTGGCTGTCCTGGAGGGAGTTAAGGCAAGACCTTCTGAAAATAACTGAAGCTGCCCCATGTCCGTTGATACCAAGAAGGAAAGGATTTGTTTATCAGCATGTCCACTAACCATCCTGACCCAGAATTCTCTGGGAAGGCATCTGGCAGCCAGTGAGGTCTCTGAGTGAGTGGACTTAGAGCACCATCGAGCACTAGGGCACCTCAGGCTGGCACACAGCAGAGGCTGTGACAAGGGCTTGTTATGGATGGGCTTACAGCCCCCCAAAATATGTGTTGGAATCCCAACACCTATACCTGTGAATATAACATGATTTGGGAATAGGGTCATCTTCATTGTGTTACAGACACCACAGCAGTATGGGAATGTGTCTTAAACCTGATCACTTTTGAAATGTAAAAAGGAAGATTAGCAGGCTGTAACTCAGAACTGAATCCAAAGATTAAAACCAAACTTCACGCTTTCAAGTTGATTCTGATGCACGGAAACCCTATAGCACAGGGTAGAGGTGCCCTATGGGGTTTCCAAGGAGCAGCTGGTGGATTCAAACAGCTGACCTTTTGCTTAGCAGCCAAGCTCTTAACCACTGTGCCACCTCGGGCTTCAGTCAAAGATTAGACAGGCCTATAAAACTAACATGCAGACTTCTTAGTTCAGTCAAATACATGAGACCAAATGGGCAACACCTGCCCGAAAGCAAGGATGAGACAGTGGGAAGGCACGGGAAAATGAGACAAATGGAAACGAGGAAATAATTAAAGTTAACCTTATAAAACAATGTGTGTATACATTTTTGAATGAGAAACTAATGCTATAAAACTGTCACCTGAAGCTCCACAAAAAAAAAAAAAAAAAGTGAAGAAGAAGGTAGGCACAGAGACAAGAGGCACAAACTGGAGAAACCACCAGCAAGGATCACCAAGGAACCAAGGAGCACACTGCGGTGACAGCGGCCGAGACCAGGACCCTCCCCAAGGGCCTGCAAGGAAGAGCCTTGCTCTAGAGCTAGCACCCTGAATTCAGACTTTTAGCCTCCTGAACTGTCAGAAAATAAATTTCTGTTCCAAAACCTTGCAACTCAATGGTTAAGCACTACATCTGCTAACCAACAGGTCAGCAGTTCAAAACCACCAGGGGCTCCTTGGACGCTTTATGGGACAGTTCTACTTTGTCCCATAAGGTCACTTTGTGTCGGAATTGACTAAACAGCAGAGGGCTTGGTTTTTTTGGTAAAGCCACCAGTTTGTGGTATTGCTGTTATAGCAGACCTAGCAAAGTCACACAGGGCTCCTGGCATGAGGGTGGCCCCAGGAGACAAGCTCTCCCAGGAGAACTCCTGAGGAAGGTTTCATGCTCTAGGCTTGAAAAGATGAACCCGTCACCCAAGGGTTCACAGCCCCTGTGGCCCTCATCTCTGCCCAAGGCCTCACTGTCCCCAAATCCCATATCTGAGCATCCATATGTCCAGCTGCCACCACCAAAGAGCCTTGCATGGATGTGCAGAGTCCAGCCACAGCCCAGCGGTGATGCCCGAGTGGTGCAATGCACTGGGAACGGCACACAGCGGCGTTCCTCCCGCACAGCTGTCCTGGGATCTCCTAAAGGGCACTATGTCTTCTGGGACTGGCTTTCACACTGTGTAACCTGCAGGATGTTAGCACACAGATACGTAAAGTCCTGATGAATTCTCTCTTTAGTCCCGTGCACTGACATGTCCTGGCCATTCCACATTTCCCGTGTTCCCTCTTTCCTTGGCTTTTGGGGGACCATTCTGAAGCATGGCCACTTAGCATACTACAAAATTCACAGACCAGAAGATAATTCCATCTTTGTTTATTCAAGACAGAAATATGTCACTTTGCCTCATAGTTTGTGGAAGAGACATTTCAGAGCTTCATCCCCTCTCCCCTCCTAACCATGTAGCTTCTGAGGAACATAACAGTTGGCAGGAACACACAGGCAAGCTGTCTTTCCCAATCAGTCTGATGCCTCTGTTCCTAGTAACATCCTATTAGGCAGGTTTATACATTGATTGCAGCCTGGTAGCATGGTGGTTAAGTGCTATGTCTGTTAACCAAAAGGTCTGCAGTTCAAGTCTGCCAGGTGCTCTTTGGAAACTCTATGGAGCAGTTCTACTCTGATCTGTATGCTCACTATGAGTCAAAATCAACTTAATGGCAATAGCATTGGCCACATCTTCTTGTAGCTATAGGATCGCTATGAGTTTAAATCAGCTCAACAGCAGTGGCTTAGGTTTGGTTTCTAGAGTTTTTTGTAGCTTGATAGCTCTTTTTCTTTTCTTTTTTTTTTTTTTTAAATGCTCCATGGGCAAAGCATCACTGATTTGCTAATGCATGTACAAACTTTTACAATCTATCAGCACTTCTGGAGAACATTACAGTCTGTTCTAATCAACCACCAATAAAAATTTGTTTTAGACCCTGGGAACTCTGGAGTCAACCTGCACAGCATCAGCAATCTTCTAGAGAGGGGGGTGTCCACTCAGCTGCCCCTACTCTTCTGCTCTGGAGGCTTATGGTGATCTGACTTTAGCCTGAGACAGGTCTCCTGGCCCCGGGCTCACAAGCACTGCTGAGGAGAACCACACGATGGTACGAACCAACATCTATAAAAACTGAGAGACTCCATTCCAGTTGTGCTCTGGGTACCATCTTGCATCTCAGCTAAGGACATCTCAGAAACCCTGGTGGCGCAGCAGTTACGTGCTACATCTGCTAACCAAAAGGTCAGCGGTTCAAATCTGCCATGGCACCCCTTGGAAAATCTGTGGGGCAGTTCTACTCTGTCCTCTAGGGTCACCATGAGTTGGAATCGACTTGATGGCAGTGGGTTTGGGTTTTGTTTGTGTGTTGAAGGTCATTGCCACTTTCTTCAAGCCTTGCTTCACTCTGCTTTTCTCTCTCACAGAAGTCTTCATCTACCACCTCAGAGAGATCCCAGGCATACCGGCTTGGGCTCCCTTGGTGCTCCTCCCCATCCCCACTGCCTTTTTGTCCCTTCACCCTCAAGGACCCCTTTGGAGGTCAGCTCCTCTGACTCTGAACAGACCTTGATTCCTCAGTGATCTCACTCCCTTCTTCTTCACTGGCGTTTTCGGCTCTCCCTTCCACCCACTCAGGCCTCAGCCCCCTGCAAAGGGAACCCAAGGCCGCCCTAACACCGCCGCCCTGCTGACAGTAGGCAGATTTTCGTGATTTCCATCAGTGTTGCTGGCTGTGGGACAGACCTTGAACTAGGGCTAGAAGTCTTCTCAAACGATCTGAATGCCCGAGCTAGGTTCTGGGCTGGCTCAGCCAACGTCTGAAAAGCAAGGGCTTAGCAGACTGGGCGTGGATTTAGAAAAGTCTGGAAATTCCATTTTGGTGAGTCAACCCTACAAAGGTGGGATCAGCCATATGAGAATCACCTGGGAGGTTTGGGAGACATGGAACCCAGGAGGAAAGAGAGGGCAGTCAATGGCTGGCAGTGGCTTAGAAAATCTCTCTGCTTCTCCCACGTCCATTCTCTCTGGGCCCACACCAAACCCATACATCCTGCTCCCCACACCCTGTGGAAAGGGCCCCTTGGGGCTGGACTGCAGTGAGGTTAAGGCTGTCACCCCAGAAACAGATGAGCAAAAAGCACCATAGGGCTTGGGGAAACATCAGTCCTAACTCTCTGGGTCTCCTCACATCCCAGGGCAAAGTGGAGGCAAGTCATGCAGATTTCAAGAAGGCAGTCTGACACCACCATCAGGTCTGAGTCCACAGAGATTAAACAGGTGTTCTGATCCCAGCCAGCCCAGAAATTACCTTTTCTGAGTGCAGAGTCCCTACATTTCTGCTTGGATCTCTGTGCTAAATCTCTATACTACAGACCCTAGAGGCAATGAGATGTTACCACTCTTCCCATTAAGAGATGTGGGGGTCTATGTCTCAACTCCATTGAATCTGGGCAGCCCTTATGACTTCCCTTGATCAGTAGAACATGGTAGAGGTGAATAGTCTGTAAGTATTAGAATCAGGCCTTTAGAAGTCCTGCAGCTTCCACTTTGCTCTCAGGGAATGATGCCCCCTGGTATCACTAGGCAGCTGTGGACCATACTGGGTGACACTGTCAGAGGGAGTAACACCAAAATGATTGTCTATACAACATTTGTGTAGTGTTTCAGCAGAAATTTATTATTTTTTATAAAAATATCCCTATAGTTAGTTACAACAAAAGTATTTTTTGTAAACCTAGTTTATATGTATCAATATACCTACAAGGCTAAAATTCTATGCTGATTTACTTTTTGACCATTCTAATGCACTCTGATCAGAGCTGTCATTATTACCCAATCTAAACAATACTTCAGATCACATGATGTCATCTGCATGTGCCATAAGCCCACGCTGGTGTTTTTGTTGCTGCAATTTTTTTTAGAGTCACTGACTTTGTCGAATTTTGTAGCATTTTAGCTACAACACTGTGGTAATTTGCATAGTGGTGACACCATGAGTACCACACTGGGTGACACCAACCCTCGTGACATCACTGTGATGCCCTTCAGTCAATCTAGCTCTATTCTTGGATGCAAGGAAACCTGGAGAACTTCAGCACTCCAGCTGATAGACTGCCTGAGTCAATTGCCAGGCATGTGAATGGGACCAGTTGGCCCATCTCGCTGTTCCAGCCCCTATCTGGCTATTGATTGCATTAGAGAACTCAGGAAGATTGCAGAAGAATTGTCTGGCAACTCACAGAATCAGGAGAAATAATAAATTGTTGTTGTCTTAAGGCACTCAGTCTTGGAGTGGCTTATTATGGAACAATAAATAATTGAAGAATCTCCTCTGCTGTCCAAATCTCAGGCCTAACTCCTTCCTTGCCCCAGTGTACCTCACTTTCTAGCTTTGGGATTTTGTTCCCATTTTGGTAGCCCTGCCTTGGTATGGCAGAAGCCTCCTCGGGTCCTAGACACTGACCATGAACCCATCCTTTGACAAGCTTACCGCCGTTCATTGATCACCAAGAGCAGCAGCATCACCAACCCCAGACTCCATGCTGCCAGCTCTGCCTACTTCCTTCCCCGGGGACTCAGCCTGGTGGCCACCTTTTCCCTAAGGTAACTTGGAAACCACTTCAGGAATCCTCACCTGCTGCCTGAACTTACATGCCAGCCCTGTGAATGGAGCTTCAGTGTCTGTCTCACCCTAAAGGGCTCAACTTAGGTCACGTCCCCAACCTCTTTGGTGCCATTCCTGCTTGTCTAGATAGCTTTTGACCGAAGTCTGAAAATAACGCAATTACAATAAACCCCATTGCCATCGAGTCTGGCCCAACTCATAGAGACTCTAGAGGCCAGAGTAGAACTATCCCCATAGAGTTTCCAAGGAGCACCTGGCAGATTTGAACCGCCAACCTTTTTTGGTTAACAGATGTACCAATTAAACCATTCTGCCACCAGGGTTTCCAATTATAGTGTAATTATAGATTAATTGTCTCTCCAGCTATGCGTTTCTCCAGGCCAGGAGCCAGACTATTCATCTTTGAATCTGCAAGGTTTTTCTTAGTGCCTTGGAGAATGAATAAACTCGGGAGTGAGTGAATTTTTCAGTGAATGAATGAATGACATATACAATAGTACAATGATCTTCCTCTATTACCTTCACCTTCACCTTCCTCTCCAATAAATTTAAATTACAATAAATTAAGGATTTACACAATCCTGTCTAATCATGGTCTCCCAATGCCTGGGGACATACGTGCAAAACATGGTGCAAAGTAACCTGGCTACAGTACAGAATATTTGTATCATTTCCTCAGGGATTGCCAAGGTGAGTGGTTGGGTGTGGAGCAGAGCTGCAGTAGGGAAATCCAGAGACAGACGTCAAAACTGTCAGTGCCCGCTACTGGTTGTTTGCTCCTGGGAAGCAGTCTCACAGGAAAAGACCTGAGAAGTTGACTTGGTTTCATTAAACCAGACTGTTCAGTCAAAAGTAATTCTTCAGTGGAAAAGGGTCTAATAATCCAGTTACATTTTCAACGAACCTTCTAAGACATGTTGAAGCAGTCCAACACGCCTTCTTTTTTGGCAGAGATGCAGTCTGCTGTATATTAAAACAGTTCTCTCAAATGGTAATTCTCTAATGAATTTGTTTAGCTAGTTAATCTTTTTCGTTTTTTTTTATATTGTAGACAAGGCTGGAGTCTATATGCAGGATAGAATTTATTTAGTACTTTGTCTTTGAAGTCTCACCGCTTCTGAGTTCAAATCCAGATGCTACCCTAACTAGTCATGTGACCCTAAGCTACCAAAAGCTCATTAAAGAAATTAGTTTTTAATTTCGCCGTCTATAAAGTGATGTCACAGGCAGTTGTGCACGTCAGAGATAATGCATATCGAGTTCCTCCCACAGCCCCCAGTCCAGAGGTATTGCTCAAAAACATCAGTTACCATTGAGAATAATGACACAATAAATATTCGCTATTATTAACCACGGAAACCCTGGTGGCGCAGTGGTTAGGTGCTACAGCTGCTAACCATAAGGTCAGTAGTTCAAGTCCACCAGGTGCTCCTTGAAAACTCTATGGGCAGTTCTGCTCTGTCCTATCAGGTTGCTATGAGTTGAAATTGACTCAAGGGCAGTGGGTTTGGGGTTCAGATATTATTAACCACAGTTTATTACATACCAGGAAGTTAGACTCTCTTAAGGAGGATAAGATGTCTAGTCATTCCTCCCAGACAATTCAGGGACTGGGTGCTGACCCCAGGGAGTCCACCTCCAGACAGTCTGACCAAGAGATTCAGTAACCTGCAGCCATGGGTGGTGTCTTAGTCACCTGGTATTGCTCTAACAGAAAATACCACAAGTGGGAGGATTCATGAAGAGGAAACTTTATTGTCACAGTCCGGTAAGGCACAAATCCATTAACAAGTTATAACTCCATTCAACAAGAGAAGTTATCACACCCCAGTAGGCTGAGTCCAAATTCAAGGAGAGCATCTCAGCACAGGATCAGGTCCAAAGGACATGCTGCGCTCTCGGTGCAGCTTACTTGGTGGTGTGAGATTCCCAGCTTCCCCTGCTCTCTTCTCTCCCTTATATCCCACAAGCTTGTAGCTTGAGTCCTGCCTCAGTAACACAACTGCTGCCCATTCTGCATCATCAGTTATCACAGAGGCAGGACTCACAACACATGGGAGGAATGGCACCATATTGGGACTCCTAGTGGAGTCAAATCAACACATATATTTTTGAGGGGACACAATACAATCCATGACAGAGGGACAGGGGGAGGAAGGGAGTGGGAGAAGGAAGTTTGAGACAGCCAGAGGGATGCCATGGAAATTAGATGAACTTAAAATGTTCCAAGTGGTAAGAGGAAAAATGAGACAAAGGAAATCCAAGCACCCAAAAGGAATGCTACAATTGTGGTTTAATGGTGCTAAAGGCTGCACCTCACCTTGGCCAGGAATCTATAAAAACACCACAAAAACCTGGCTCTCTTCCCCACTTTTCCTCAACCAATTGCTGGACTGATAAATGTTTAGCAACAAGCTTGGGTGTTGTGCCCTCCTTACATATATATTTTACTGATACAAAAGAGGTACAACACTGGCAACACAAGAATAAAAAGGAGTGCACCCTGAGATCTCCACTAAAAGACCACAATTGATGGTCCAGGGTCCTCAGAGTTCCCCTTGGAGCATAGCCCCTGGCCCTGATGCTGCACCTGTCCATAAATCATAATGGAGGTCAACTCTTCAGATAGGAATGGAATGGACTTGGCTACACAGAGTGGCCATATAATGTGCGCACTTTATGGTTCTGTACATCTATAGGATGTCGTCCTGCTGACCTTTTACTGGACACGGGGGAGTGGGTGAAGAGGAGGGGATAGGAGATTGTTTGGAGGATAAGACATATACGGAGCAGATAGGAAGAGTGTGCTGTCACCACGCAGGGGGAGCAGTGGAAGCTGCATGTAGGTGGGTATGCAAATTTATACAGGAATGTACATTTTCATTCAATCATAATAAAAAAAAGGATGTGCGAAACAAATCACCGATTTTGTTTGGAAAGGGAAGAAGCCCCGGATAAGTAAGGTACTACTAAAGAAGAAGAACACACTGGGAGGCCTCTCATTACCCGACCTTAGAACATACTATATTGCCACAGTGGTCAAAACAGCCTGATACTGGTACAAGAACAGACAGATGGATCAATGGAACAGAATTGAGACCCCAGAGATGACACCATCTGCCTATGAACAGTTGATATTCAACAAAGGCCCTAAGACATTAAACTGAGGTAAAAATAATATCTTCAACAAATGGTGCTGGCAAAATTGGTTATCCATCTGCAATAAACTGAATCAAGATCCATATCTTACACCTTATACAAAAACCAACTCCAACTGGATAAAAGATCTAAATATCAAACCTAAAACGATAAAGCTCATCCAAGAAAAGGTAGTGTTTTAGTCAGCTAGGGCTGCTCTAACAGAAATACCGCAGAGTGGATGGCTTTAACAAAGAAAGATTTATTCTTACACAGTCCGGTAGGTTGCAAGTCCATATTCAGGGTGTCCGCTCCAGGGAAAGACTTTCCCCTTGACGGCTCTGGAGGAAAGTCCGGTATTGCATCAGTCATTGTCCAGGGAGTGTCCTAACGCAAGAACCTCTGGTCTGAACAACGCGCTCTGCTCCCGGTGCTGCTTGCTTGATGGTAGCGAGGTTCTCAAATTGTCTTTGGTTCTTTTTCCTTCTATTCCTTGCAAGCTAAAAGCATTAAGGATGGGGCAAGCCATACTCCAGGGAAACTTCCCCCATAGCAGGAATTCACAGCCCCACCCTAATCCTTTAACATACAGGTTAGCAAAACCACACAATGGAGGACATTTCCAAGATACTGGGAACCATATCCCAGCCACGTGGCTGCACACATTTTTGGGGGGACACAATTCAAACCATGACAGGTAGGAACAACAATGGAAGTTTTAATACACAATGATGACAGACTCCAAAATCTGTCAAAGAAACCTCAATCAACAGAAGAGAAAATAGATAAATGGGAATTATTGAGAATCAAACACTTTTGCTCATCCAAAGACTTTATTAATAGAATTAAAAGAACACCCACAGGATGAGAAAAAATATATGGCAATTCTATGTCAGACCGACGCCTGATCTCCATAATCTATAAGATACTACAAAATATCAATAAGAAGAAGATAAACCATCCAATTAAGTGATGGGCAAAAGAGATAGACAGACATTTCTCTAAAGAGGAAATCCAGGCAGCTAAAAAACACATGCGGACACGTTCACGATCTTTAGTTATTAAAGAAATTCAAATCAAGACGACAATGAGATACCATCTCACCCCAACAAGATTGGCCATGATCCAGAAAACACAAAACAACAAATGCTGGAGAGGCTGTGGAGAAAGTGGAACCCTCCTACACTGTTGGTGGGGTTGCAAAATGGTCTTTGGAAGGCAATCTGGCGCTTAATTAAAAATGGATATTGATATACCATTTGATCCAGTAATTCCACTACTTGGAATATATCCTACAGAATCAAGGCCTTTCACACCAACGGACACATGCACCAGAATGTATACCACAGCACAGTCCACAATAGCAAAAAGATGGAATCAACCCAGATGCCCAACAATAGAAGAATGGATAGGTAAACTATGGTACATATACTCAATGGAGCACTATGCAATGATAAAGAATAATGATGATTCCAGGAAACATCTCCTAACCTGGTTTCAACTGGAAGACATTATGTTGAGTGAAAGTAGTCAGCGACAAAGTGACAAATACTGTATGAGACCTCTACGATAAGATCTCAAAACCAGACTTGTGTATAGAAGAAAAGACTCTTTGACAGCTGCAAGGGAGGGAGGATGAGGGGGGGAGGGTTTAGTTTAGATAGTTACTAGAAATTTAGTTGGGAGAAAGCGGTGATAGCACACATTAGAAACAAGAACAACATTAAGTGGACTTCAGCATAACTTGAGTACTCCTTCCATCTTGACTCAATACTGCAAGGATAGAGTAGCTGGGGCAGGGGGCGGGGGACCATGCTCTTAGGCGAATTCCAGGCCAATTGGCACAACTAGCATTTTGCTAAGAGAGCTCTCTGCACCCCACATTGGTGAGTGGCGTCTGGGGTCTTAAAAGCTGCCAAGCTGCCATCCAAGGACACAGCAAATGGTCCCAACTCAGCAGGAACAGATGCTCACCAAGGACCAAAATGACATGAGGTAAAGACAACCGAGAAGACAGAGAGACCCACAAGAGTGGGTGCCTACATCGACTTGGGACCAGAAGAACCAGATGGTGCCTGGCCACCACCAGTGATAGCCCCGATGGAGCTCCCAGAGAGGAGTCTCACTGGCAACACAAGAATAAAAAGGGGTGCATCATGAGATCTCCACCAAAAGACCTCAGCTGATGGTCCAGCGGTTTTGGGGTTCCTCAGAGAGCATGGCCCCCAGCCCTGATGCTGCCCTTTCCCGTAAATTATAAAAAAGGTCCACTCTTTGGACAGGAATGGATTGGACTTGGTAATGCAGAGTGACCATATATTGGAAGCACTTTATGGTTCTATACATCTATAGGATATCATCTTGCTGACCTCTGGCTGGAGGAAGGGGAGTGGACGGAGAGGAAAGGAAAGGAGGCTTTTGGGAGGATGAGACATGTATGGAGCAGAGAGGAATAGTGTGCAGTCACCGGACAGGGAGAGCAGTGGAAGCTGCATATAGGTGGGCATGTAAATTTATACGTGAATGTACATTTTCACTCAGTTATGTTAAATAAAAATAAAAATAAAAAGGATGTGCAATACACAATTTACAAATAATAATAAAATGTACAATAAAACAAGCAAACCCACTGCCGTCATGTTGATTCCAACTCTTGGTGACCCTAGAGGACACAGTAGAACTGCCCCAAAGGGTTTCCAAGAGGCACCTGGCAGATTCGAACTGCCAACCTTTTGGTTAGCAGACATAGCACTTAGCCACTTCATCACCAGGGTTTCCAAAATATACAACACTCTTTCTTATAAATGCCATATAACTGATTCATTTGTACATAAGTCTTCTGTTGCATTTGCCAAGTTCTTTTACCCATAGCCAACCTCAGGTTGCAACTAATGAATCAGTAGAGCTCTGCCATGAGTCTCTGTTGATATTTTCAGTTACATTAACGAGCGACTTGCTTTACTAGTAAATCTAAAAATTTTAAGTGCTGTCTTGACAGCTTTGAGCCTCACAGGGCCCCAAGGGTCAAACTGTGAGTTTCCCTACTCTTGCCACATATGCTCCCCCTGCCCCTCCTACACACACAGAAAAGGCTTCCCACCCAGCTAGTTCCCCTGGACCAGGAGCACTCCACCTGGTCCTCAGCCTAATGGGCTTCACTTCCCTGCCAGCCTGTAGGATTACTTAAACAAACCAAACACATTCTCCCGTGGGAGCCAAGGGGCACTCCACCCTTTTGTCACTACAAAGCCTGCCTCTCGCAGCCCCTGCTGACTTGCTGTATTCTCTATTGCAACCCTCGTGCGCTCCTGCACAAGTGTGCAGCCTCACCTGGGCTATGAGGAAGCATGATTAATAAACTACCATCAATCTCATCCGTCCAGTGTTTGGTGTCATGTGTTGGATCATCTTGTATTTTTTTAGGGTGAGGGATTCCTCCTTTGCCAACAGAGTAAATAAGAGACGTTCATAACATTTTTTCACTGCGTTAGTGGAAGAATATGCCCTTGATTTTTTGTGTGTGCCATTCACAATATAACCGCTGTGGAAATGACGCACTTGTAAGTTCGGTCTTCACTATTTACTCTTTCTTCATCACTTTAGGTGTAGATACTCAACAAAACAATAAGCCAAGCCCTAATCTGTAGCATTTGCTGATTTCTGTGGTGTCAAGACTCCCACCATGGCCAATGTCAAGCTGTCAGCAGGAAGTTTCTAAATGAGGAGTTGGAAAGACTCACAGTAGCGCACAGCTGTATAGCAATTCATCCATAATCTGGAGTATGTAAATAACCACAAAAGCATAGATAACTATAAAAATGTAGCAAAATCATTAGGAAGTTCTTTTTTAGTGTTTAGTACTTATTGCCTTTTTAATACAATTGATTTAATTGTAAACCTATATAAATTAATTTTTTTTCCTTCTTTTTTTTTTTTATTTAACATGACTGAGTGAAAACGTACATTCCCGTATAGACTTACACGCCCACCTATGTGCAGCTTCCACTGCTCACCCTGTCCGGTGACAGCACACTATTCTTCTCTGCTCCATACATGTCTCATCCTCCCAACAGCCTCCTTTCCACTGCTCTCCACCCACTCTCCTTATTCCAGCCAGAGGTCAGCAGGATGATGTCCTATAGATGTATAGAACCATAAAGTGCAACCAATATATGGTCACTCTGCATTGCCAGGTCCAATCCATTCCTGCCCAAAGAGTGGATCTTTGTTATAATTTACGGGAAAGGGCAGCATCAGGACCGGGGGCCATGCTCTCAGGGGAACCCCGAAGCCTCTGGACCGTCAATTGAGGTCTTTTAGTGGAGATCTCAGGATTCACCCTTTTTTATTCTTGTGTTGCCAGTGAGACTCAACCTAGTGAGCTCCATCATGGCTATCACTGGTGGTGGCTGGGCACCATCCAGTTCTTCCAGTCCCAAGTCGATGAAGGTATCCGCTCTTGCGGGTCTCTCTGTCTTCTAGGTTGTCTTTACCGCATGTCATTTTGGTCCTTGGTGAGCATCTAAATTAATTTTTAATATTGGCTATGTTTAACAGCTGGCTGGCAAAATCCCTGGAAATTTACAAACTGCCTCTGGTAAATCAGCATGAGACTGTTCTCACACACCGCTGCCCCAGTCCTCCCTTCTCCTCCAAGACCTCCTCCCCCAAGCTGAGCAACTTGGTCTACCCTTGGTGGGTCTGTTAAGAAGACCTAACACAGTCTGGCAAATTCTTGTGAAGAAGTAAGTGTCTGTCCCACAGCTATTGCTCTGACCTCATCAGAGCACCAAGTAACAAAACCCAGAAAAAAGAAAAGGCACGAGGTTGGCAAATTTACAGCCTCATAGGGATCTGAGCTATGCAACTCAAGAGTGTTCATAGGTGTCAGACACTTTCTAAGCATTTTTTGTGTGTTAACTCATTTAATCCTCAGACCATCCATAAGAGGTCATTGCTATCATTAATATCCATTTTACAAATAGAGAAACTGAGGCACAGAAGGATCAAGCACTCGGCCCACAGTCATCATTAATGGATGGCAGAGTCAGGCTCTTACCACACTGAGAAAGGACTCTCAACTTGCAGCAAAGTCAAAGTGGGGTTGCATTTTGTGCCTGGAGAAGAGGCAGAAGCCATGTGCCCCCCAAATGACCCTATTATCCTATATGAAAAAAGGAAAAGGGAGAAAGAAGGAAGAACAGCAGGAAGAAGGAAAGATTCTCAATCCCACTGTCTTATCCGGCTACCATCTCTCCTCCCCTTTACAACAATATTTTTTGAGACCACCAGCTCACTAGTAAGGGTCACTGTTGAGAATTTATAGGCTGTAAATACAGAAGTGAAACCCTGGCTGTGTAGTGGTTAAATGCTAAAGCTGCTAACTGAAAGGTCAGCAGTTTGAATCTACCAGGCATTCCTTGGAAACTCTATGGGACAGTTCCATGTTAGAGGGTCACTATGAGTCAGAATCAACTCTATGGGAGTGGGGCTTTTTTTATTTTTTTAAATGCAGGGGTTATGCATATTCAGAGTGGAGAGGCCATCTTATGCCAATTTTTAGTGTGTAGAGGCAGGGAGAATGTGCACACAGCAATTATACTTATTAGCCTATGGTTCCAACCACACAGGACACTGCAAAGCAATTACAAACAACTTTTATGGGATATTAGCATATTTGATCTTGTTGCTTCCACATGTGCCTGACCCAAGCTGGAATATTTTCAATCATCACATGTGCATTTGACAGCTGGACAGTGACCAAGGAGGACTGAAGAGTTGATGCCTTTGAATTATGGTGCTGCTGAAGAATATGGACCATACCGTGGACTGCCTGAAGGACAAACAAATCTGTCTTGGAAGAAGTGCAGCCAAATAGATGCTTCTTAGAAGCAAGGATGGAGAGATTTTGTCTCACAAACTTTGGACATATTATCAGGAGGCACCGATCCCTAGAGAAAGATATCATGCTTGGTAAAGTAGACACTCAGCAAAAAACAGGAAGACTCTCAACAAAAGGGACTGACACAATGGCTGCAACAATGGGCTCAAACATAACAATTGTGAGGACAGTATAGGACCAGGCAGTATTTTATTCTACTGTACACTAGGTCACTATGAATTGAAGCCAGCTTGACAGCACCTAACAACAGCATTCTTTGAGTATAGGACCCTTTTTTCAGGGCTGTGTATAATGTCTGTTGGACTTACTTGTACATTCCAAACTTGCTGCCATCCAGACAGTTCTGACTCATAGTCATAGACTCGTAGAGGCCACACAGGGTTTCCAAGGCTGTAACTCCTTATGTCAGCAGACAGCCACATCTTTCTGCTGAGGATGCCCTGGTGGCTTCCAGCTGCCAGCCTTTCAGCTTGTAGTGGCATCTCTGTGGTACCAGGGCTCTTCGTTTGTCAATCAAACTACATCTTCCCAGAAGCTGAGTTCCTGGGTCAAAGAAAGAGGAAAAGTGAACACTTTCCAAGGAGATATTCTCACTCTTAATCATACTTAAGAATACAAAACAAAACATCAGATTTTAGGAGATCACACCTTTGCAAGAACCATGGGCGAGTGTCTACCTTCCCAGAATGCTTGAGGAGCAACTGCCAACCCATAGACCCCCGAAGAGGCAGACCTTATGGGTCAGAACTCTGCACTCTACCCAAGCTGGACATGTTGACTGAATGAGATTTGAACACATGACCCCAAATCAACCAGTCCGTTGGCTGGAAACCAATCAGGTCTTTCTCCTCTAAAGAATTAAACTAGGATCCCTGGAGGCCATAGGAAATGATAATGAGTGCTTATCGAGTCAAAAGACATTAGGGTTAAGACAGCCGGTGTAGGTCACAAGTGTGTGACCAGAAGAAGCTGGCTAGGATGGTAAGTGAGGGAAAGGGAAGACGTGCCTAGAAAAGCAAAGAAGGACAGGCAGGCCTTTGTTCTTGCCTGCTCTGAAGTTCCTATCCTTGCCAAGCTGTATTTCCTGCCCTGGTGTTCTGGGAAGTACCTCTGCTTTTTTTTCTCTCCTTTAATAAATCACACTTATTACTTGATCTAATTTCAGTAGATCATTATTAAGCAAACAAAATAGCATCCCTTCTTAGATTAAAAGAACACTACAAGTGGGAAGAATCATCACACCATATACACGGTGGCTGCCTGCCCACGCATCCCCTGCTCCACAGCAGACACGACAACTGTGAGGCTGATTCTGTCCTCAGCTCCAGGAGCGATCTGTAAGGAAATCAGGGAAGTACCACTCTCCCGGCCACAGTGAAACGAACACGTAACCTAATATGGTCCAATCAAAGAATAGTTCAGAGGGCTTACTTTCGTGCATGAAGGAGGAGAGGAACTCTTCCTAAATTAAGAAGTACATGTTTACCAAGGAGAAACCCAAATCAGGAAAATATGAAGAAGTAGACAAAAACAGTCTCACTGGTAATTAGAGGAATAGAAAAGAAAATCACTTTTCATTTGTCAAACCAGAATTTTTTTCCTTATGATCAAGTGTTGACAAAGTTGTGGGAAACTGATACTTTTATACTATAATAGGCATATAAATTATCCCCCCTTTGGAGAGAAAAATAACAGTATTCTCTTAAAATTTAAAATTCCTTCATACTACTTTGGAGAAGCCTTGGTACGTGTGCCTAAGAAGAGGTGTTCAAGGATGTTCAGTGAAACATTATTTGCCATAATCAGAAACAACCTCAGTTGTCACGAGAAAGAGAAGAACTAAACCAGTGTAATAAAGCCATACTAAGAAAACAAAACTCCTTACAACTGGACCAGTAAGTAACATCGTGATAAATGGAGACAGGACTGAGGTTGTCAAGGGTTTCATTTTACTTTGCTCCACATTCAACGCCCATGGAAGCAGCAGTCAAGAAATTAAAAGATGCGTTGTGTTAGGAAAATCTCTTTAAAGAGATCCTTCTCTTTAAAGTGTTGAAAATTAAAGACGTCACCTTGAAGACTAAGGTGTGCCTGACCCAAGCCATGGTATTTTCAATTACATCATATGCATGCAAAAGCCAGACAATGAATAAGGAAGACAGAAGAAGAATTGATGCCTTTGAATTGTGATGTTGGAGAAGAATGCTGACTGTACCATGGACTGCCAAAAAAACAAACAGACTTATTCTGGAAGAAGTACAACCAGACCGCTCCTTGGAAGCAAAGGTGGTGAGACTGTGTCTCGCATACTTCAGATGTGTTGTCAGGAGGGATCAATCCCTGAAGGATGTCATGCTTGGTCAAGTGGAGGGTCGGTGAAAAAGAGGAAGACCCTCAACAAGACGGATTGACAGATACTGGCTGCAATGATGGGCTCAAGCATGAAACCAATTGTGGGCATGGCACAGGACCGGGCAGTGTTTCATTGTGTTATGCATGGGGTTGCTATGAATTGAAACCAATTCAACAGCACCTAAGAACAACAGTAACAAGGAATGGCATGCTGCAGTTAAAAGAATGAAGCAGGTCAGTGTGTTATAACACTCACCAAGACAAAAATGAAAATGTGAAAAGAAATGCATGGAGCGATATCATTTATGCTTCAGAAAAAAACAGACAGAAAACAATATGGGCCTCTTCCACGTGTTTCTATACATAGTCACATGAATGTACAGGAAAAGCCCCAAAAGGAGGAATGGCCAAAGAGGGGGCTTAGTTTATCTTGATCATAAAACGATAATTTGGTGCAAGAACAATGCAATAATGTATTACTCACATAATTTTAAATTAACAAAATAAAGGTATATACATATAAGTCATCTGCTGCCATCGAGTTGATTCAAACTCAGAGGGACCCTGTAGAACAGAGTAGAACTGCCCCATAGGGTTTCCAAGGAGCGGCTGGTAGACTACAGACTTGAACTACCAACCTTTTGGTTAGCAGCCATATCACTTAACCACTGGGCAACCAAGGCTCCAAATAGAGAGATATTGTACACAAACACATACACAAAAGAAAATTTGGAGAATACACAGAGAAAAAAGAAGTAAAACAACCTGCAATCCCGCATCGACTGCTAACCCCTTGGAATTCTCCCTTTCAGGCACTTTGGAAAGGATCAGGGTTGGCTCAGCACAGCTCAGAATAGGCCCATTGGGCCATCAGCTTCCCTTCTGCCCGTGAGGGAGTCTGAAGTCACTCAGTTCAGCAGGCCTCCTAATCTGGATAGCACCCTAGACTCTACAAAGGTTGTGGTGCCCACCCACGATTTGCAATTCAAAACATATACAACCCTAAATCATAAACTGTATCCAAAAAAGTTCTCAGTTTTCCCCTAACCGCTTCAACACTTTGTTTGAAACAGTGAATATCAAAATATTTCCTAACGCCTCCCCAGCCCACCCTTCCATTGGATATTTCATTTTGCTTTGCTTTGTTGTGTTTTTGTGTCCCTGCATCTTGGAGCCCTAAACCCACACACAGGCTGCCTCTTGACTAATCTTGAGGAGCTCATCTCCCCAACCCCAAGAAGGCTGTATTTGCAGAGCACACCCCGGTTCCCACCCCCACCCTGCCCCACATCCCTCCTTCCTCCTCTGTCTCGCCTTTGTGACCAGGGCAAGCTGCAGAGTAATGAATTCTTTGCAGCTGATGGTGTTGCCCTGTCACCCCATTCTGAGACAACCCTAGTTATGCCTGGCATTTGGGAGTCAGCATTTTGTAGGTTTCTGTGACATTTGAGAGCTCACGTCCCACTTCTTCCAGCATTTGAAAGAGAGAAGGACAGAGGGCAGCTCTTGTCACAACCATGAGTTCATGCTTCTCAGAAAGGCAATAGAAAGCTACATTTCATCCCATGAATCAGGAAGTCTGAATTCACAGAACACACATTCTCCAGCTGTCTGACCCACCCAGCTGAACTTTCTATCAACAGGAACACTACACTAAGCCTCCTTCCTAGGATGAGAAAAGTGATTAAATCAGGAAAGACTTTTTTTTTTGTGAAACAAACCCTTCACACCATCTGTCTTAATCATCTAGTGCTGCAACAACAGAAATACCACAAGTGGATGGTTTCAACAAAATCAAATTTATTTTCTCACAGTCTGGTAGGCTACAAGTCCAAATTCAGTGCTTCGGCTCTGAAGGAAAACTTCTTCTGTCGGCTCTGGAGGGAAGTCCTTGTCATCAATCTTCCACTGGACTAGGAGCTTCTCCACACAGGAGACCCAAGTCCAGAGGACATGATCTGCTTCCAGCACTACTTTCTTGGTGGTTCGCCCTCTCTGCTTGCTTTTATTCCCTTTTGTCTCTTGTAAGACATAAGGAGGTACAGGCCTCATTCCAGCGAAATTCCCTCCAAATTGGGTCAGGGATGAGATCTTAGTAAGAGTGTTACAACTCCACCTTAGTGCTCTTTAACATAAGATTACAGTCCCAGAGTGGAGGACTACCATGCAATAATGGAAATCATGACCTAACCAAGTGGACACATGTACTACCCGAACCAAATCCACTGCCATAGAGTTGACTCCAACTCATAGCAACCCTATAGAGAGAGTAGAACTGGCCCGTAGAGTTTCCAAGAAGCACCTGGTGGGTTTGAACTGCTAAACTGTTGGTTAGCAGCCATAGTGCTTAACTATTACACCACCAGGGTTTTGACGTAACATAAATTTCCTGGAAGAACAATTCCATCCATGACACCATCCATCTGAATCCTTTGATTTGTCTGTTCTTCTAATGTCACAACATTTTCTTTCTCAGGACTCCCGTGGCTGAAGTCACACATTTTGTTGAATACTTCTCAACATCAATAGGCTGCTCAGTATACCCAGGGACAAGCCACTTCTGCTCTGAATTTCAGTTTCTTAGTCTACAAATTGGAACCACAATCCCAGTCACTGCTAGCAAATTGGTGCCAAGGGATTCAGTACACCATGCATCGATTATACTGGTCTTGGGAGGCTAAGTCAAGCAATATACCATAAAGGTCAACAGTACAGCCTCCAAGGTCAGACCACCTGGATTTAAACCCTCTCTGTATCACCCCTTATTGGTGTGACCATCAGTGATTTCTCAACTTCTTCAAATTTTAAATGAGAAAGTAAAATAATAGTTACATCTGCCTTATAAGGCTAGGGCCTGATGGTGCAATAATTAAGAGGCTGCCTGCTAACCAAAGGTTCAAATCCACCAGCCATTCCTTGGAAACCCTATTGGACAGTTCTACTCTAACCTATAGGGTTGTTGTGAGTTGCAATCCACTCAACCAATATGGGTTGGGCTGTTTCAGTTTGTAGGGCTACTGGGGTAAGTAAAAGAGATGATACATATAATGCACTTAGCACAATACTTTCAATAAGATTTTTATTCTGATAAGATGTTGGCCATTCTTATTGTGGTAGTTGTTACTATTGGTACTGTAGGTATGCTGTTAGAAAACAAAGTATTCAGATCCATGACAAGATCACACATACCCTGGAAAAATGTCAGGTGGAAGGAGAACTATCAAAGTTACTACAGCAGACACTAAGTCCATTTCAATTACAAGTGACAGAAGCTCAATGCAAAACTAGTTTTTTATTACGATTAAGTGAAAGTATACAGTCCAAACCAATGTCGCATGCCTGCTATCCTCACCCTGTGACAACACATTTCTCCTTTTCATTCTATACTTCTAACATCCTTTTAACGAGCCCCTGTCCCCTCCTTTCCACCCTTTTCTCTCCAATCTGGAAAGAAACCAGTAGGACAGCTTCTTACAAGTACATAAAACCGCAAAGTACACACACCGCATGTTCACCCTGTGTCCCCGAGTCCAGTCCATTTTTTTCTGAAGAGTTGACCTCAGTACTGGTATCAGGTCAGGGTCAGCAGCAAGTCAACTCAAAACTAATTTTAATGAAAAGAGGGAATTTTTTAGCTCTTATACCAGGATTGGAGTTGGCCTTGGGCATGACAGGCTCAAAAAGCTCAGAGTTAATTAGGATTCACTTTCTTTACTCAAGTCTGCTTCTCTCTGCAAATTGGTCTCATGATCTCATTTTACACATGGCTTTCTCTCAGCAACAAGTAACCTAGAGAAAAAAAGAGCTTCTCTCATCCCACATCTGTATGCAAAATCCAGGGAAAGACACTCATTGGCCCTTGTGGATCATAAGCTTAGCCCTGGCCAATCACTGAGGCCAAATGGATGGAGTGCTCTGACTGACCTAGCCTAGGCTGTTCTACTCCTCTCCCCAGGTGCAAGGGACACTCTTCCTACCAAAACCACACAGAATGGAGGTTGGTCAGTTCCACAAAGGGAAGGGAACAGTGCTGTCACCAGCAAACAAGGACCCAAATGATGCAGGACACATCAACAGATGCCTAGTCTAGGCACCGTCTAAGGAGATCACATGCCCTAAACCCCCAGGTCAAAGTTCAGCTCCAATCTCTGGAACACTAAAGTTAATAGTACCAAACTTAACCAATTAAAAATTTCCAAATGCATGACATCCCCTGAGAAATATTTCCAAATTAATGAAAAAAGTACCTTATGTATAATTAATTACCAGTTAGTTTCTAATTCCATCAGGTCCACAGTCAGCAATCAGCAAGCTCAGCCTTTTTAGCTCTTCAAACTTTTAAACTACAAAGTTGTTTTTTAAAATGGGGCAAGGAATGGAAATCCCCATTGATTTTCCAACTCCATACATGCATGACACATGCTGAAGTTACTTATGCAAATTCTTCAAGGTCATAGGCCTCTTGTTCATTGAGATGTTTCTCTCTGTAAGAGGGTCCTAGGAGATATCTCATGTACAATGGAGGCCCAGTGCTACTCAGCCACTTATTCTGGGCCTCCTGGTACTCCTTAAGCAATTGGGTGCTTTCTTTCAGTTTTCTCTGGAATTCTTCAGCCTCTTCAGAGTAAAAAACTTTAACCAAGGCACCAAAATTAGTTACTGCTTTTAGTGCTATGAGCCTGTTGTGATTAAACAAACAAACAAACAAACAAAACCTGTTCCCGTTGAGTTAACTCAAATGCATAGTGATCCCATAGAACAGAGTAGAACTGCCCCATAGAGCTTCTAAGGAGCACCTGGTAGATTAGAACTGCTGACCTTTTGGTTAAGCAGCTGTAGCTCTTAACCACTACGCCACCACGGTTTCCCTGCCGTGATTATTGGGGTGCAAAATGGACTGCTGGCTCTATTTCTATAGCCTCTATGTCTCTTGTTGTGTCAAGTGTCCCAGTCCTCATTTTTGGATGAAAGCCTTTACAATACTTGCAAGATTCTAGAATGATCTTCATTTATTAAAATGTCCAGTAAACTACCCACCATAACATAGGGATAAACTTGGCATGTGACGAAAAACTTAGGAAACTTGAAACTTCTGGGAAGATCAGATTTTCTCTTTAAATTGAGTCAGTTGAGTCCGATTCAGCCTTGCTTATGTTATAGTTGCAAATGTGATGTCACAGCATACTGCGCAAAAACTCTAGCATTTATAATTCTAATGTAACGTTGGAGTAACAGAATTTTTTTTATCTTCTTAGAACTCCAGACAGACACCCACTGCAGACTGAAGCCATCAAGTCATCCTTCCCAGTCTTACAGAACAGTGACCTAGTTCTCCTACCGCTATGCTTTAGTCAGCTAGTGCTGCTCTAACAGAAATACCACAGACGGGTAGCCTTAGCAAAGAAACGCTTATTCGCACAGTCCAGTAGGTCTACAAGTCTGCATCCAGGGTGTCCACTACAGAGGAAGGTTTTCCCTCTGTAGCTCTGGAGCAAAGTTCTTGTGTTGCGTCAATGATGTTCACTGATTATAAAGTAGCCAAGAGTCACAGGAAATGAAATGAGAGCTCTTAGGTCTTTTCTCCACCATTGCCTCAATCATTAATTCATAGTTTTGGAAGGATGTCTGTTGTCCTTGTTACTTGGCTAAAACATTTCAGGAAACTGCTTAGTAATAACAATGACAGTCTCAGAGGAGCTTCACCATAAAGCCTTCCTGCCTCACTGGGTTTTAATCTCGCTTCTTTTTCTCCTTCCTTACTCATATCTTCTTTTGCCCTTTACCTCCATCGAGGACCTAGTTTCCTCCATTCCGCCTCTTTTTTCCTTTTTCTTTCCTGTTTGTCACAATTATTTAAATTGTGTCCTGACAGTGGCCTCATTTTCTCCCATTTCCAGAAGACACTTCAAAGGCTTCTCCGCACGTTCCTCACGAAGTTGTTTAGCCTATTTGTGCTTCTTGGACTTCTTGCCTGTGTTGATGTCCTGAACCTGCCCACCATGCCCACCATCCTGCCAGATTTAGGCCAGGCCAACTGAAAGATGGTCGGGGTAAGGGCTGCAAGACACTGCACACTGAGGCAGAAGGGTGGCACGGTCAGTGGAGCAAAGACTCAACCCACAGCAGGAGACTACATTTCATAAGATGAAAATTGTCTGCAAATACTTTCCTTGAGCTGGAAGAGAAATTCACAGCAGTCATAGTAGAACTGATCAAAAAAATCCCTGCTTCAAAGCTGCTATCTAAGGAACACTGCTCCCAACCCATCTGGAGCAGATGAAACAAAAACATCAAAGACGTGAGGAAAAACGGAGCCCAGGAGGCAGAAGGGTCCATATGATTGGGATATTACATCAGCCTGAGACTAGAAGAACTAGATGGTGCCCAGCCAACATCAAAGACTGCACTGACAAGGAATACAGTGTACCTTTCCTCATGAAATACAAGAAAAAGGGGAGTGCAGATCTAGAACTCTGTTAAAAGACCAGACTTGATGATCTGACATCCCGGAGGATCCTCTGAGAACATGGCCTCTGGACTTGCTGCTAGCCCAGAGCTGAAACGAGTAGTGAAGCCAACTCTTCAGAGACTGGACTGGACTACGGGACACAGAGTGATGCCGGTGATGTATATACTTCTTGGCTTAGTATATACATGAGGCTGTCCAACTGGTCCCTCTTTATAGGAAAGAGGGGAGAGTGGAGAGGAGGGGACAAGCGTTGAGTGAATACTGGAAGCACAGGGCAGAAAGGAGGAGTGTGCCATCACGGGGTGAGGAGAGCACATAGAGTTGCATAGAGGAGTGTGTTCGGGGTTTTGCATATATGGAAAATTGACTTGAACTGTAAAGTTTCGCTTAATCAAAGTAAAAAAATTTTAAACTCCCTGCTTCAGAATCTCTTGAAACCCAGAAAGATACAAGGTAGGAGACAATAAGCCATACAATCAATGATAGTAAATGATAAAATCAAGAATAGAGGCCTCAGGGATAGAAAATTGCTGGTGTTTGGAGCAGAGGAAGCAGAGTGGTGACTGGGGAGAAAGATGTTTGTCTGGTGGCTGAATCGTGACACAAATATGCTGAGAGCATGGCAAGGTTCCAAAGCAGAGGAGAATGACTGCAAATGTACAGGGTCTCTGAACTAGACGTCATCGGTGACCTCCAGGATTATGGCTGACAGCTGATGTGGCCTTGAATGCATGCTGAGTAAGCTGCAAAATTGGCACATCCTCCCATTTAAATTTCTGAATACACACTGAGAGGAAAGAAGCAAAGCCAAAGCACACATGTGGAAATCAGAGTAGTTGCTGCAGACTGACAGAGCCAGGAATGAGATGCTGGTAATGTGCTTTTTGTGGTGAAACACCATAAGTTATGGCTATTTGTGTTTTTTCTCTATAAATAATTCACTCATATCCACTGCTATTTTTCTACTGGGTTGTCTTTCACTTACTGATATATGAAATCTACATATATTCTTGATACTAATCATTTGTCATGGTGTGCACTGGAAATGTCTTCACCCAGTCTGTGACTTGCCTTTTCTCATGGATTGCCTCTCTTATTATTTACTATTTTAATTTTGATGTTGCCCAAGTTTCCTTTATGGTTCATGGGAGGGTATTTTGTTTTGTTTTGTTTCATTTGGGGAATCTATGTAAACTCCATTAAAATATTCTTCCGGGTTTCTTCTTAAAGTTTTACACTATTTTTTTCATAGTCAATCTTTAATCCAAGTGAGATTTATTTTGTGTATGATATAAAGCAGAGATTTGAGTTTAATTTTCTCCATAGGGAGCCACTGGTTCCAGCCCATTTATTGAATAATTTATTGCCCCTTCATAATTAATGATTATCAAGTTCCTAGAGAGAGAGACCTCAGAAATTGATCTCTTTGTAACACTCATACAACTTCAACTATTACAACTTTATGACAAGTCTTAATAACTTAAGGTTAAATCACCCCACAGTATTCTTCAGTGTTAGCTTTACTTGATCGTTTCTTTTGAAATTCTTTTAGAATCAACTTGTCAAACTCCCTGAAAACTCCCACTCAAAATTTTATTTCAGTTACATTAAATTTATAATTTGGGAGAAAATTGTTCCCCTTTTGAATATAATGTATCTCTCCCCTTTTTAAAGGTCTTCTTTTATGCCTTCCGTAAAGGTTTTGCATATCTGCTTATTAGATTTATTCCTGGACTTAAAAATTTTTGTTGCTATAGAAAATAGCATAAGGATTGTGTGTGTATGTGTGTTTGCTTTAGGTAAAAATTTACAGCTGAAGTTAACTTCTATTTCAAAAATTTATAGATGTTGTGGTGTGACATTAGTTGCAGTCCCTAAATGTGACAGCACACTGTCCCTTTCTACCTTGAGTTTCTCTGTGTCCATTTAACTAGTTCCTGTCCCTTCTTGCCCTCTCGTCCTGCCCCCAGACAAGAGTGGCCAATTTGGCCTTGTATATCTGATTGAATTAAAACACACATTCCTCACAAGTATTATTCTTGGTTTTATAGTCCAGTCTAATCTTTGAAGAACAGGATTCGGGAATGATTTTAGTACTGAGTTAACAGAATGCCCAGGGACCATACTTTCAGAGGTTCCTTCAGTCTCTGTGTAAGCGTTGTCTACTTTTGTGTTTGTTTTTTTAACATGAATTTGAGTTCTGCTCTGCACTTATCTCCCTCTCTGTCCAAGACTCTCTGTTGTGTCCCCTGTCAGGGAGGTGGGCTGATGGCAGACAGGCACAATCTACTTCTTGTGGTCTCCGGATGATGGAGTTTCTGGTTTACTTGGACCTTTTGTCTCCTGAGCAAACACTTTCTTTGTGGTTTTGGTGTTCATTTCTCCTTTGCTCCCAGTGAACTGGGACCAACTGAGGCATATTAAACAGCAGCTCATATGTTTTTAAGACCCCAGATGCTACTCACCAAAGTGAGATGCAGAACATTCTTTTCAAAAATTTTGTTACACCAACTGACTTAGATGTTCCCTGAAATTATGGTCCCCAGGCCCCAGGCCCAGCTACTCTGTCCTTCAAAGTATTTGGATAGGTTCAGGAAACTTCTCAGCTTTTGCTTTAATCCACTTGTGCCAAATTCCCCTGTATTGTGTGTTGTCCTTTGCTTCACCAAAGATGATCTTTGTCTGCTATCTAATTAGTGAATTCCTGCTCTTCCCACTTTCATAACTGTCAAAGAATACTTTCTGCAACACTTAAACCTTTCCTTGAACTCTTGTAGTAGCAGTCTCATACAATATTTGTCCTTTTGTGACTGACTAATTTCACTCACTGTAATGCAGTCCAGATTCATCCATGCTGTGAGATGTTTTGGAGATTCATTACTATTGTTTATCATTGAGTAGTATTTCATTGTGTATATATACCATAATTTGTTTCCCATTCATCTGTTAATGGGTACCTAGTTTGTTTTCAGCTTTTTGCTATTGTGGACAGTGCTGCAATGAACCTAGGTGTGCATGTATCTGTTCATGCGATAGCTCTTGTTTTATAGGATACACTCCAAGGAGCAGAATTGCTGTATCATATAGTATGTCTATTTCTAGCTTTTTAAGGACGTTTCAAACAATTTCCCAAAGCAATAGTGCCATTTCACAATCCCACCAGCAGTGCATAAGTATTCCTGTCTCTCCATAACCTCTCCAACATTTATTATTTTGTGGTTTGGAGCTTTAAAGTATAGCATTCATATGGTAAAGTATACAAAATATAAATGTAACCTGGATCTATTTTCACAAACTTAACACACCCACAAAGCTGGCAAATGGAAAACACAAAACACCCTCCTGCCCCTTCCCAGTAGCTATTCCCTCTTTTCCCCACCAAGAGTAACCACTGTCTACCCATTTAACACCATACATAATTTCACATGGTTTGAGATTTTATATGAGTCATAAAAAATGTGCTGTTTTGTGACTGCTCTTTTGGGCCACCAGGGTTTCCTTTAAGCCACCAGTTTGTGGCAACTTGTTGCACCAGCAATGTAGCCTCCAGCCTTGGTTCCCTAGCCCCAGATAACTTGAGGGACTGGCTTTCTACCCCCGCGTCACATTTGTGATGTTCTTCCATATCATTACATATAGTTGCAGTTGGTTCATTCTTACCACTGTTTTGAATTCATTCTGTTCTGTGACCACGCTCCAGCCAGCCGGCTGGCTGGCTGGCTAGTTGGTTGGTTGGTTTACCCCTTCTACCACGTAGTTGACAGTTTAGGGCTAATAAAAATAGGGCTGCTCTGCCTATTCTTCTATATACCTCCAGGTGAATACAAGGATATAAGAAATGATATATGCTTAATTACAGATTGTTATTTAAGATGTTTAGGAATACTCACCAAAACCATGGTAGCATAGTAGTTAAGAGCTATGACCATCAGGTGCTTCTTGGGAGCCATATGAGGCAATTCTACTTTGTCCTGTAAAGTCACTGTGAGTCAAATCCAACTCTATGGCAACAGGTTTTGGTTTGTTTTGGGTTTTTCTGGCTTGGTTAGGAATACTCTTGAGCTTCTTAAATTCATCTTATATATTCTAATTTGTCTGAAGAGTTTCCTGGGGCATCCATGCAGAGAGTCGTAACACCACAGGCCTTATCTCCAAGCCTCCACTGGGGACCACTGATACCTGTTCCAAGACACCAGAGAGATGAAGCCCATCTCGGAGCACCAGAGAGATACAGTATCACAGTCCCAGAAAGGGCACCCTCGGGGTGTGGAAACCCCTTTCAGGTTTTTCTTTTCTCCAGGCTGACAGCTATCTTTGACTCATGGCAAACTCTTAAAGACTGAGTCTAGTCAGATACATGTATCGATTTCTACACCTATGTCCCAACCATATTCTCTCTGTCTTCTGAATTTGATGTCTGTGGTGGACAGAATAGTGCCCCCTAAAAAAGTCCAGGTTCTAATCCCCAGAACCTGTCAATATGTTACCTTGTATGGTAAAAGGGACTTCATCATTGTGATTAAGCATCTTGAGACGGGGGGAGTATCTTGGAGTACCTTGTAAGAGAGAAGAGGAAGAGTCAGAATCACAGAAGGAGATATAAAAACAGAAGCAGAGATCACAGAGAAATTTGACAGTGCTCAGCTGGCAAATAGAAAAGGAAAGAATGGGCCACAAGCCAGGGAATGTGGAAGTAGAATAAGCAAGAACATGGGTTCTTCTCTAGAGCCTCTAGAAAGTATCAGCCCTCCAAATACCTGGACTGCAGCCCAGTGAGACTGGCTTTGGACTTCTGGCCTCCAGAACTGCAAAATAATGCATGTGTGTGGTTTTAAGCCACTAAGTGCCCGAAAGCCAAACCCATTGCACTCAAGTCAATTTCCAAGGAGCACCTAGTGGATTTCAGCTGCTGACCTTTTGCTTAGCAGCCCAGCTCTTAACCACTATGCCACCGAGGCCCCCTTTAAGCCACTAGTTTGTGGTTGTCTGCTGCAACAATACAGCCTCCACCCTGCTTTCCAAAGCCACAGGTAACTTGAGGGTGTGGCTTCCTCCCCTTACACAGCACCCCATTTCAGCTCCACCCACAGCACCCACTTCTCTGCAAACTCCCTTTCAGAGAAGCGGGCAGGGCTACCTCTGTCTCCACCACTGTTCTTGTCCTGAGGACTCAATGGTTTTTTCACTTTCCTGTCTTCAGGCTAATGGAAACTGGTGATACAGTGGTTAAATGCTATGTCAGCTAACCAAAAGGTCGACAGTTCAGATCCACCAGGCGCTCCTTGGAAACTCTATGGGCACTTCTACTCTGACCTATAGGGTCTCTATGAGTCAGAATGGACTCCACTGGCAGTAAGTTTTTTGGCTTCTGGGGCTTAGTCAGCCCACAGAGACAAAAAAACATCTAGGAGGTTATCTGTTCAGAAGTTATTGCCACTTTCTAACCCAAGCGGGAGCCAGGGGCAGTGGCAGGGAATGGCTTAGCAGAACTCAGCCTTCCCTAGAAAATCGCATCAGTGCCAGCTTCCTCACAAATCCCCACAGGCCACCCTGTAAAATACTGGGTCTACATCCAAACCAGGTAATCGTCGTGTCACAACAACTTCCCTAACTTCTCCCCACCTGCTTCCAGCCAGATTGCTGATGCTAACAGCTGTGGATCAAGAATTTGGAGCCTGTAGTAGTGTGAAGGAAACTCTGGTGATGTAGTGATTAAGTGCTATACCGGCAGTTCGAATCCACCGGGCCCTCCTTGGAGCAGTTCTATGCTGTCCCATAGGGTCACTGCAAGTAGGAATCGACTCACTGACAATGGATTTTATTTATTTATTTGGCAGCAGTAAGAGACAACCTGAAAATGGAAGAAAGGACAAATTCCAGTCATTACACTGTTCTTATTCTCATCCTCTTGGGGCTTGAGACCTCAGAAACCTATCTCTCATCTTTCCTATCAGAGTATGTCCCTGGGCTTATTGAGGAAGACGCATTAATGTCAAGTTTTTAGAGACTGGGGGCTGAGGAGGCGGGGGTGCATAATTACTTATAAAATATTTTCCCTCAGTTTCATGTCCTCAGACTTTCCAATTAACTTGTTTGATAGGAGCATGAATTGTGTGGAAACCAAGGATGAGATTGTGCTTCGTGCTGGAACAAGACAAAGAAGAATGGAGAAAACCCTTTAACTGAGGAACCAGGAGTTTAGAACTAGCAGAGACCATTGCCCATCTCCCTCTGTTCCTCCATCCCAACCCTAGCCTACAGCCCCATGAATCCACAGCAATTTTAGGGAGACCACTGGATTTCCAAGGTACAAAAGAGATGACTCAAAGGAATCGCCATTAGGTCTTGAGGTGTGAGGTACCTGATACCTGAGCAATACTTGAATAGACCCAAAAAGAGGCCGAGGCAAGGTTCCCACACTCACTGTATTCAGCTTTTTAATTATTAGTCATTCATTCAGTAGGGCAGTCAATATACATTTATTGAGCATCGGCCACATGAAAGGCACGAGGGATTCAACAGTGGACTAGTTGCCTGTCCTAACCCTCAAGGAATTCCTGTCTAATGAGCAATGCAGGTAAGGTGAGCACAGAAGCTGTGTGTAATGATCAAGGTAAGCACAGGGGAGAACAAGGACACTCAGAACCCAGTCACCTGAGTGGTCATTCAGCCTCTAAAGAGGGCAGGTGGTACACTAAAGAAAGCAGCAGGGATGGCCTCACTGTGAGCATGACTGCAGCTCTGGCATCACCTGCATCACCTCAAAGCTGCAGGGCTCCAACATCCCTCTGGGAAATTTACACTCCCTTTTCCACCCAGCAGCAAGACCTTCTCCCCCATAGCTGCCACCATAGCATCTCTGGATTCTTCCTCCACATCTCTCCACCTCAGTTGAAACAGTGCAGGAAGACAGTCTCCCTCTTTGAATTACTCCCCAGAAGTGAAGTACCGAAGAATCTTGGTTTTAAAATTTTTATTGGTAATCCCTGTGAAATAACAGTGGATAGAACAAATGCTAAAACCGGTGTATCTTACAAATATTCACAGATTTTACCAGGCCTTACAGGGCTGATCTCGAGCTAGGAGTTTCAAACTTTCTCTGAGACAGTAAATGAAACAATTATCATAACAACAACAACAATAATAATAGTTACTGGGTACCCAGGATTTCCAGGTACTTTAAACTTTGTAGATACACAATTCAATCTAATCTTATCCCTTTCTGTTGTTATTTGATGTTGAGTTGGCCCCTACTCCTGGCAACCGTATGGACAACAAAACAAAAAGTTCCCGGATCTGCACCATTTTCATGACCATTGAGCCCATGTGATCATAGTGTGTTCAAGTCTACTGCTACAGCCTCTGTGCATCTGCGGCACCTTCCAGCCTAGGGGACTCATCTTCCAACATTCTGTTGGACAATATTCTCTCGTGATAGAGAGGCTAATTTTCAGGAGTAGGTCACCAGAACACGTTGCCATCAAGTCTGACTCATAGTGACCCTGTAGGACAGAGTAGAACTTTCCCGTAGAGTTCCCAAGGACTGCCTGGTAGATCCGAATCACCAGCCCTTTTGGTTAGCAGCTGAAGTACCTAACCATTATGCCATCAGGGTTTCTTTACCCTAGCCTGGTGGCGTGGCAATTAAGTGCTATAGCTGCTAACCAGAAGGTCATCAGTTCAAATCCACCAGCTGCTCCTTGGAAACCCTATAGGAAGTCCTAGTCTATCCCTTAGTGTCGCTATGGGTCAGAGTTGATTTGATAGCAACGGGTTTTAGGTCACCAGACTTTTCTTCTTAGTCTGTCTTAGTCTGGAAACTCCACTGAAACCTGTCTACCAGGGGTGACCCTGCCGGTATTTGAAACAGTGGAGGCATAACTTCCAACATCATAGCACCAGGTAAGCCACCGTAGTACAACAAACCGACAGGTGGTGGATCTCCTCTCTACAGATGAAGAAACAAAGGCTAAGTATGGAGTGGCCTGTCTGAGGGTGCAAAGCAGTAAGAGCTGAGTGTGAAGTCTGTACTCTGCACTGCATCTCACTGCCCAATAGGCTCTCTGTCTGCGTTTACTGCTGAGAGGGGCACTTATGCTCCTCCCCTCTTTGTCTAGATCTTGGTCAAAGGTCACAGGGACCCTTCCCTCCCTGCTGGTCCCTCTTCCTACTCTCAAAACAAAGCATTGTTGCTCTCCTTTGTCTCAGCTAGATAATTTGCCTCCCCCAGTGTCTCCGGGAAACCTTGGTGATGTAGCGGTTAAGTGTTAAGCGCTACTTACTGCTGCTAACCAAGAGGTCTGCAGCTTAAATCCACCAGGCCCTCCTTGGAAACTCTATGGGGCATTTCCACTCTGTCCTAATCGACTAGACAGTACTAGATTTGGATTTTTTGTTTTGTTGTTTCGTTTTGTTTTGCTTTGCTTTGTTTTGGTAAGGGTCTCTGACTTAGAGAATGTTTATTCTCCAAGCTTCTGGATCAACCTGGAATGAGCACAGTCTATTTTTTTCCCATAACCATATTTTTTTTCACGCTTAGGTGAAGCAAGAAATACACAGAGAAAGAAATCAGGGCCAAACAGGGCTGGTCTTTATTTCACCTACTTATATAAGAGTAAAATCATGTTTGTTAAGACATTTAAAGCAGGGTAGCTCCTAAATATGTGAGCTGAAACTGTGTTTTTCACTCACCTCTAACTGACTGGCAAACTCTTCTCAAGCCATCAACTTCTCTCCAATCTGTTTACTCTGCGCAGACCATTTGAATGAAGCCAAGTGACCACACTTCCCTTAAACCTTGATCTCTTCTTCCATGTCATCCATGCCCTTGTCTCCCGCAAGACACAGTCACCTAACTCTTCCAGTGCTGACACTCCTAAGTCTTTGGTTTGTCTTCACCTACCACCCTTCTTCACCTATGTACATGCTTGTTGGTACACGCCCTTTGAGTCAATTCCAGCTCATAGAGACCCTATATGGCAAAACAGAACCATCCCATAGGTTTTCTAGGCTACAATACTTACAGAACAAGAGGGCCAGCCCCTTTCCTCCCTATAACCACTACCAAAAAAAAAAAAAAACCCCAGTGCCATCAAGTCAGTTGCAACTCATAGCGATCCTGTAACCACTGGGTGATCGCCAAGTTTTCTTTTGGTTAGCAGCTGAGTGCTTAACCATTGTAACACCTTAGTCCCCCCAAATTAAGACAAAACTAAATACTCATGTCTAGGGACCATGCTCTCAGGGGGACATGGAGGCCAGCTGGCATAACTAGCCTATTTAGCCTATTGCTAAGAGAGACTTCTGCACAACATATCAGTGAGTGGTATCTGGGGTCTCAAAAGCCAGCAACCTGCCATCTGAGGTACATCAAATGATCCCAACTCAGCTGGAACAGATGATCACCGAGGACCAAAGCGACATGGGGGAAAGAGAAGACAGAGAGACCCACATGAATGGGTGACTATATCAACATGTGACCAGAAGAACCAGGTGGTGCCCAGCCACCACCAATGACAGCCATGATGGGGCTCACAATGTTGAGTCTCAGTGGCAACACAAGAAAAAAAAGGGGTGCATACTGACAATTTTGCAATTGATGGTCTCAAGGCCTGGGTGTTCCCCCAGGAGCATGGCCCCTAGACCTGACCCTGACCTTGATCATAAATCATTACTGAGGTCAATCCTCAGACAGGAATGGATTAACTTAGGGACACAGAGTGACCACATAGTGTGTGCACTTTATAGTTCTATGCATCTAAAGGATGTTGTCCTATTGGCCTCTTACTAGAGGGATGTGGAGAGGGTGAAGAAGAAGGGGCAGGGGACTGTTAAGAGGATATGACATATATAGAACAGCAAGGAGGATTGTGCTGTCACTGGACTAGGAGAGAAGAAGAAGCTGCAGATAGGCGGGCATGCAAACTTAGACTGGATTGTACACTTTCACTCAATCACAGTTTAAAAAAGATAAAAATAAAACTAACAACTCTTGACTGTCTCCCTCTCAAGTTACCACCCTTTACTTTCCCCTCCCTTTGCTACCCAACTCCCATAACCCCCTGCTTACCTGGCTTCCTGTCTACTGCTGATGTCATCACAAAAGTCACCAGTGACTTCCTCTTTGCTGAATGATTTTTCTTGATCCTAAGGAGCACTTCCTCTCCCCGGCAGCTCTGTCCCATCCCATGACACCGTTCTCATTGTCTCTCCTTCTCCCTCTTTAAAACACACCTTCTTAGCCTGCTTTGCCATCCCTTCTTCTCTTTAAATGTTAAAGGCCCCCAGTTTTCTGCTCTTTACCGTTTTCTCTTCTCCCTGAACTATCACACCCACTGACACATCTTCAACATTCTTCTAAATTTTCCCTTCCAGTCCCTGAGCACTGGAAGTATGGAGCCAGCCACATTTTACTGGGAATTGTTCTGTGAGAGTGCTAAAAGCTCCGCTACCCTACCAGACGTTGGATTTCTGCCTGGTGACCCATGAACACTCCATAATTAGCTGTCAAAATAGATCCATGTGAAAGGCCTTCTACTAGTTACTGTGAGAAATGCTCAGAAGCTCAGAGGTCTGCAAGCTGGTTACCAGCTTTCCTTTCCCTTTACTTAATTCTCTTCCTCTGTGACACCCACATGCCTCAGACATCCCCATCACTACCATCACAAGTTCCACACAACAGAAAGAACAGTTGATTTGAAAAGAATGATCTGCTCCTCCTGTGTCAACACTCGATTCTTTTTTCCTTCTTTCTAACATCCTCCTCATTACTTCACTCTATCCCCTAAAGTCAAACAGACCCAATGTCACGTGATAACTGTGCCCCTACAGCAGTGCTTTTCAAATAGCAAAAGTGTCCTCTTAGTAGATGTGGCAGATAGTATTTTCCAAATGGCCCCGACAATGCCTCACATCCTACCTGCTCTTCTTACAAGGTGACCTGGACACTCCTTCCTTCAAATTGTGGAGTCTATGTTCCCTCCTCTTGAAATGAGGTGTTGCTATGTGACTTCAAGACTGAGTTAGGTTCTGCCTAATTCTCTGAGGACAGTTGACTTTGGAACCTGGAGCTATCCGGTAACCAATCCAACAGTCACGAGGCCACGGTGCTGTGAGGAATCTCAAACTAGCCCATGTAAGATGATCATATAGTGAGACTACATGAAAAGAGACAGAAACGGCCAGCCCCAGCTCACTGTGCCAGCCTCAGTCACTAACACAAGAGACTTTAAGTCAGAGCAACCTAGCTGAGCCCTTCCCAAATTCCACCCAATAGAAAATACGAGAAATAGTAAAATGGCTATTGTTATTTTTAGGCACTAAGTTTTGGAATGATTTGATGTCCAGTAATATAGAACTAGGTCACGATATCAATTTATTATTTAAAAATTGACTAGAATTTAATGGAAAAAAAAAGAATAGAATGGAAAATGTAATAACAAAGGATAAGTGTTATTGTACTGTGGGGTCTTGCCTGTTGCTGTGATGCTGGAAGATGTGTCACCGGTATTCAAGTGCGAGGATGGTCACCCATGATGGACAGGTTTTAGCTGAGCTTGCAGATTAAGACACATTAGAAAGAAGGTCTCAGCTGTCTACTTCTGAAAGCAGTCAGCCAGTGGAAACCTCACAAATAGCAGTAGTGCCAGAAGATGAGCTCTCCAGATTTGAAGGTACTCAAAAGAGCTGTCTCCTCATCAGAGTAGGGTCAATATTAATGACATGGATGGATCTAAGCTTTCAGGACCTTCATTTACTGATGTGGCACAACTCAAAATGAGAAGATACAACTACAAACGTTCATTAATAATCACAATGTATGCAGTATGGATCTCGGAAATTTGGAAATCTTCAAAAATGAAATGGAATGCATAAATGTTGATATCCTAGGCATTAGTGATCTGAAATGGACCAGTACTGGCCATTTTGAATCAAACAAGTATATGAAATACCATGATGGGAATTCTAAGCTAGGAATTCTAGTGCTTCATAAGGAAGTTAGCGTGAGTCCGCTTAGCTTTACCATCTAGAGAGGGGAACAAAGCAGAAGAAAGTGATTCCTAGCAAAAGAGGTGGTAGTTGCTTCTAGCATACTTTTGCTATAATGCTTAGTGCCTTATCCTCTCAGTAAATACTCTGTTGGGTGTTGGAATATCTGAGACATTTCTATGGCATTTTTTTTTTTCACGGATCTCCTGCATCAGAATCACTGAGGGGCTGGTAACAACTTAGAACACTGAGCCTCTCTCCAAACCTATAGTATGAGATGCGTGGAGCCCAAGACTCCAACTTCAAACAGCTTACCAGGGGAATGATATGCACTGGGTAGTCTGAGATCCATTAACTCACCAGGAGGACCTCAAAATATTTGAAATTCAATTCCCATGGAAAATAAAAATTAACCTTACCATGCATGGTAATTAATGCTGTGTGTCAACTTGGCTAGGCCATGATTCTCAGTGGTATTATGTAATCATCCTTCAACATATGATTTGACGGGAGAAGTTGAAACTGGAATTTCCTTGCAGTGTGGCCCACATCCAATATATATGAATGTTCCGGCAAAGCTCACTTTTTCTGAATCCCACATCCATCTCATCATCCTCTGACCTCTGGTTCTTGGGATATGAGCCAGCAGCTGGCTGTCTGACCTACAGATTTTGGGATGTGCCAGCTCCCAAAGTCCTGTGAGCCAGTAGCCTTCTTCCTGACTTGCTATTTTGGGGTTCCTTAGTGCCTGCCACCAAATGTGAGTCAGGAGAAGCCTTCAGCCCAACACATGGTACATGGTTTGGAACCTACCAACCCACAACTGTGTGAGTTATCCCCTTGAAATAAGTCTCTACACACACACATATATATATATATATATATATATATATATATAAACTAGCGAAGTGTGTGTGTGTGTGTGTGTGTATGTAGATACACACACATATACATATACACACACATATACATATACACACACTTTGGAAACTCTGGTGGCATAGTTAATGGGTTAAGTGCTAGGTCTACTAACCAAAAGATCAGAAGTTCAAATCTACCAGGCATTCTATGGGGCAGTTCTACTCTGACCTACAGGGTCACCATGGGTCGGACCTGACTCAACAACAGAGTTTTTTTTTATATATACTTCAGTAGTTTCCAATTCCCTCAGACTAACCTTCTTTTTAAGAAATTGATTATTGATATTGTTATGGTTCATAAAACAAACTTGCTGGCTGAGAAGCAGTGCTATTCTTAGTTGAATTATGTATTTGACTCCAGATATGGGAGTTAAACAATTCCACAAATAAATAAAACATCATTTTATAAATTGTATATATGACAACAATTATACTTCGGTTTTTCATTTCAGACCAATCAAGTATGACCTTGCATTGAGTTCTCTCTCATGGACCACATAAGACTACATCAGTGGCTCTAGAATCATGTGACTTGTGACATATCTAGACTGGTCCTGTGCAAAGATAACCAAAATGCATGAGTAAGCAGAGGAGGGGGTACCACAGATTATCAGCACTCAGGGTCCTCACATGCCTTAATTGGGCCCTAATTGTAACTCCCTAAATTCCCACTAGACAGGGCCTCCTCTCCCTTTTTCTTCTTCCTTCATTCCCAGAATTGCATTTATATTGCTATAGAGCTGATTCCGTAAAATAAAACTTAGATATCTTACAATTCAGAGTTAAGAAATTTGACAATGGCTTTTTTTTTGTTTATTTGTGTGTTTTAATCATCATATGTTGTCAGAAAACCAATAGGGTCACTTGGTTACAACTAAGCAGTCAAAATTGTCTCACAAGCCTCATCTCACCCAAGACGGGAAACACTAGATGGTGCCCTGCTGCAACTACCAACCATTCTGATCAGGGTCACAATCATCCCAGGTGGAATGGGAGAAAATCATAAAACAAAACTCAAATTCTTAAATAAAAAAGAAGCTAAGCTTACTGGACCAGTAGAGACCAGCGGAATCCCCAAGACTATCACACTGAGACACTCTTTAAACTGAGCTGAAAACACTACCAGAGGTTACGTTGCAAATAAATAACAGATGGGGTCATTAAAATAAAAAACATCACCTATGGGTACTGTGGCCCTTTAATTTTTTTAAAAATCATCTATATGAGACCAAACAGGTAACATTTACCTTAAAGCAACAGTGAAAAACTGGGCAGGTAGGCAGAAAAAGAGTGGCAGAGAAGCCAGATTAATGAACACAGAACAATCAAAATGGAAGTGATGAGAACATGAACACAATGTGAAAAATGTAGCCAATGTCACTGAACAATCTGCATCCGAAATCAAACCCACTGCCACAAAGCCAATTCCGACTCCCAGTGACTGTGTAGGACGGAGCACAGCAACTCATAGGGTTTGCAAGTCTGTGATCTTTACAGGAGCAGACCGCCACGTCTTTCTCCCGTGGAGGGGTTGGCCGTTCGCAGTCGAGTGCTTTAACCACTGCGCAACCGGAGTTCCTTGAACAATGAGTGTAAGAAACAAATCCTTTGCTGTCACCTCGACTGAGATGCATAGCAGCCCCGCAGGGCAGAGCAGACCCGCCCTATAGGGTTTCTGTCGGGCACGGAGAGTTCCCCAACCAGCAGGGTCAGCGATAAGGGTGCCATCGAGATTAAGGAAAAAGGCAGACACAAAAAAGTGGGATCACGGGGCTAACGGTCCTCACAGCTGAGAGCCCAGAAGTGAGCTTTCTTATTTATAGTTTGTTCTAGGGGAGGTTAATCTGGATGTGCTCTTAGGTCACTTCTAGGTTAAAGGACTCAAGATGTTAACATTATGTCCCCCAGTACAAAAGGTTAGGCAGAGTTGTGATAAATAGCTTACGGTGGCTCAAAATGGCCACGGTTATGTCAAGACTGTTAGTATAATTCCCACAGGTTTCCAAAGAGTGGCTGGTGGATTTGAACTGCCGGCCATTTGGTTAGCAGCGGAATTCTCAGCCACTGTGCCACCAGCACTATGAACAATACGTATAGAAACTGTTAAATGAGAACCTGCTTTACTGTATAAATTTTGAACAAAACACAATAAAATATTTTTTAAGCAAGGTCATAGAAGCTCCATAGACAATCCAGACTCCCTGAGGGAGTCTAGACTGAGGGCTGCAGGAACCACGGTCTCAGGGAACATCTGGCTTCACGGGCATAACAGGGCTTATGAAGAAAATATTCTACATTCTACTTTGGTGAGCAGTGTCTGGGATCTTAAAAGCCTATGAGCAGCCATCTAGGATGCTCCAATGGTCTCACCCCTTCAAGAACAAAGATGAATGAAGAAAACTAAAGACACAAGGAAAAGATTAGTCTAAACGACTAGCGGACGACATCTACCACAGCCTCTGCCAGACTGAGTCCAGTACAATTAGATGGTGCCCTGCAGCCATCACTGACTTCTCTAGCAAGGATCACAATAGAGGGTCCCAGACAGAGCTGGAGAAAAATGTAGAATAAAATTTTAACTCAAAAAGAAAAACCAGATTTGCTGGCCTGACAGAGACTGGAGAAATCCTGAGTGTCCTGTCCCTGGACACTCTGTCAGCTCAGTAATGAAGTCATTTCTGAGGTTCACTCTTCAGCCAAAGGTTGGACAGGCCCATAAAACAAAACAAGACTAAGGGGGCACACTAGCCCAACAGCACAGGCTAGATGGCAGCAGGGGACAGGAAAACTGGCAATAGGGAACCGAAGGCCAAAAAGGGAGAGTGTTGACATGTTAACCGATCCTCTAAAACAGTATGTGTATTAACTGCTTAAGGACAAACTGGTTTGTTCTATAAATCATCTAAAGTACAAAAGTTCTTTTAATTTAAAAAAAAACAGAAAAGTCAGTAAAATATTTTTAAACCAGCTAAGCACAATACAAAATAACCAAAAGTTTATTCAAATGTTGTTTTGTCTTATAAGGTAGCAAAAAATGTGAGGTAAAATAATTCTTACTGTATTAATGAATGAAGAGGGGACACTGAGCTTCTAATAAAGGTGATGGAAAATTCAGAAACAGATAATGGTAATGGTTAAACAACATGATGTACACACTTAGTGTCAATTAAATGTACCTGTAAAAAATGAGGAAATGGCAAATGTTTTGTTACATATGAGGTCTGATAATTAAGTCTGTGAGCTTAACTAAGTGCTACGTACCTCACTGCTGAATATCACTATAGTCACCTTGGAAGCTGCACCAAACACCAGTGCTTAGTCCACCCTTCAAAGCAATTTCAGAACTCTTTCTCGGATGACCATTGCACACGGTGGCAAGGTGACAAGTTCACAAACTTACCGTATAGTTGTCTGTGAAGGAGTTTTTTCAATTGTGATTAAGTGAAAGTATACAATCCAAATTGGTTTTGCATACCCACCTGTCTGCAGCTCCTTCTGCTCTCCCCCCCTCTCCGTGACAGCACGCTCCTCCTTTCCATTTCATACTTCTAGTGTCCCCTCAACAGGTATGTGTTCCCTCCTCTCCACCCTCTTCTCTCCCATCTAGAGAGAGACCAGTAGGACAGCCTCCTATAAATGCATAGAACCATAAGGACACACACCATATGGTCACACTGTGCCCCTGAGTCCAGTCCATTCTTGTCTGAAGAGTTGATCTCATTACTGGTTTCTGGTCAGGGACAGCAGCAAGTCTAGGGGCTATGTTCCCAGGGCAGCGTCCAGGCTCTTGGACCATCAATTTAGGTATTTTAAAAGAGTTTTTGGGCTGCACACCTCTTTTTCCTACTTTGGCGCAGAGATTCTATATTGTTTCCCCTGTCGTGGCTGTCTTTGGTGGTGGCTAGACACCATCTGGTTCTTCTGGTCTCATGTTGACACAGTCTCCCCTTCATACAGGTCCTTCTGTCTCCTGGGCTCTTTTTTCCTTGGGTCTTTAATGTTCTCAGTGATCATCTGTTCCAGAGGAGTTGGGACCGTTTGATGTACCTCAGATGACACCTTGCTAGCTTTGAAGACCCCAGATGCCACTCACCAATACATGATGCAGAAGACTCTCTTAGCAATAGACCGGTTATGCCAATTGGCCTCAATGTCCCCTGAATACATGTCCCCCAGTCGCTGTCCCTGGTATGTCTGTGAGGGAGATTTTAGCCAGTAAACAAATAACTATATTGAAACACCCTCTCTGCTCACCTGATCTGGCCCCCAGTGACTTTTTTCTTTACCCAAAGATTAAAGGGCGTATTGAAAGGAAGACATTTTGATGACATTCAAGGCATCAGGGTAATACAGCAACAACTCTGATGGCCATTGCAGAATAGGAGTTCCAGAATTGCTTTGAAGGGTAGACTAGGCACTGCTGTCGGTGCGTATTCTCCCAAGGGGAATACGTAGAAGGTGATTTTAGTTGTATGCAGCAATGAAGTATGCAGCACTTTTTCTAGGACGAGTTCACGAACTTGTCAGTCCTCGTACGTATTTATCTCAATTAATAAAAACAAAAAAAGACTGAAAACCACAAACTATCACAAACGTGTCCTAATTACAAAACGAGAGAGCTAACCTGGAGATCACAGAGTAGGTGAACTATCTCCCCCTAGTGGTGACTCTCCGGTACTGCAGTCTGTCACAATGGCTGAAAACTCTTGACTGCCTCACAACAACCCGTATGTGTGGTTTCTGCTATTACGTATTTTTAATACATTCAAGAAAAAACTATTGTCCGTATGATTTGATGTGGGTGACACAGGTTTGGCTTGGAGGTTTTTAAGATCACTTCACAGAAAACTTCTAGAAACACAGATTTAATCTTTTTTCAGTCGGGAAAACTGAGGACAAGATGGGATAATGACTAGCCCCAAATGATAAGCTACTCTTTACTCAGATGCTCAGAGCGAGAACAAAAACTGGAAAAGTCTGACAGCCATGCTGGGTGCCTAGCTCTGGTCTTTGATCCCAAGAGCACTCTGGATTGAAGAGCGACGGGTGGGCGGCTGGGAGGGACAAGAAGAGTCAGAAGAACTGTCCCTGCTGCTGGAATGTGCCAGTTGTCAAGGATGTAAGGCAGAGATCTGGTCCTTGGGCCTTTTTCAGAGATTTGATCATTTGCTTCGGATGCATAACCATCTAGAGAGTTTATGAACACGAGGCGGCGATCTAACACATGGCTTTTATTCTTAGTCCCAGCACGGTGACAATACAGCCACAATGAAGTTGTATCCATTCAGCTGCACTTTGCACACTGGCATGGTCATACAGGCCCAACTGGGGTACACAGCTAGTGCCCGGCTGCTCTGGTTTCCCTTGAGGTAACACCAGGAGGCTGGTGAAAAGATGCCATGCTGGTTATAACCTTCAGTGCAGCGACCCCTGCTGCCAGGACCTGGAAGTGCATGTTTGAATCAACGTGCCATCCTCTAAGGCTTCAACTTGTGTTTCTCCGGGTGCCCAAGGCCCTCACTCACCTGCAAAGCCCACGGACTGGCATTGGCTGTTTATGTAGATTCTAGCTATGGATTAGGAGGAGACACTGCAGAGAAAACTAGGAAGTGAGAGATAGCCGGAGAGGAGTGGGAAGAGGGGTGGGGAGCCAGGGCTCAAAGGAGCGCCCTCCCGGCTAGGCAGAGCAGTGACGTTCAGACTTGAGTAACACGTGGTTGTCTTTGGAGAAAAGGAAAATTCTTCTAGATCTGACACTGATGATTTTGCAGACTTGTCCACTGGCCCATCCAAGGCCATGGCTAGAGAAATCATTTCTAAAGTTAAAAACCATCACTCTGGAATACCACTGAGTGCCAGTAGGATGGTAAAACAAAGATGCAGACCCAGGCCCTGAAATCACCAGAGATGATTCTCTCAGAATATGGTTACTGATAATCCAAGACATACTTTTATTAATTTTTTATATTCTCAACAAAATGAAAATACAATATTAAAACTTTTTATAGAATGTACAAATTCCAGGACCACACATGAGGTCCTCCAAGCGATGGAGGACTTCCATTGGAGAAAGTTGGGTAGACTGAGTTGGGACCTGCACAGATGGTTGCTATTCGGCAAATCAAAGAGAATCTGCAAAGCTCAGAGGGAAGTTGTGACTGTGGTGGAAAAAAAATTATTGTCACTCTTCAAGAAAAAGCATATTTGGATGGATTAAAAAAACAATGTAGGGGTTGCTGGGCCTCCTCTCTGGACAACGGAGCTTCATTAGTCTTGCCAAACTGCCCAGCCTCTCCCATCAGCTCCCAGGAAGCAAATTAGAGACAAGGAAAAAGCACACAAGTGGCACAGAGCTTCTGGGACCTGGAAAGAAGGACAGGCAGCAAGCAAAGGACCAGCTGCCTGGTTTTGAGTGGACTCAGAAGGACTGTGGTCAAAGCTGTGCCAGCTCTATGAGTGGGTTAGAATGGGGTCACTGGGGTGAACTAGGAGCAGGGATGGAAGCTACAGTGAGACATCCCACCAAAAGAAACTGTTTTAATCATCTGCTGCTGCTACAACAGAAATATGACAAGTGGACGGCTTTAAAAAAAGAAAGTGTATTCTGTCACAGTCTAGTAAGCTACAGGTCCAAATTCAGGGCATCAGCTCCAGGGGAAGTCTTTCTCTGTTGGCTCTGGAGGAAAGTCCTTGCTGTCAGTCTTCCCCTGGACTGGGAGCTTCTGAGGTGCAGGGACCTTGGGTCCTTTCCAAACGATGCACTCTGCTCTCAGCACTGTTTTATTGGTGTTATGAGGTCCCCAAATCTTTGCTTGCTTCCCTTTCTTTTATATCCCAAGAGAATGCTTCAAGGCACAACACAGTCTTACACACTGAGCCCTGCCCCAACACAACTGCTGCCCACCCTCCCTGAATGACATCATAAAGCCAGCGTTTAGAGCATGTAGGAACATCACACAATACTGGGAATCACAACCTAGCCAAACTGCTACACATATTTTTGGAGGGACACAATTCAATCCATGACAAGCACCCACTGAATCACAGTGCAAAGGCAGATGAAAGTGGGGTCCAGTGATAATCAGATTACAAATCAGTCACTGTCACATTGACCCCGACTCACGGCAACCCCATTTGTGTCCAGGCTGTGCTGCAGAGGGTTTTCAGTGGCTGATTCTTTGGAAGTAGAACTCCAGGCCTCTCTTCTGAGGCACCTCTAGGTAGACTCCAACTTCTAGCCTTTCAGCTACCAGCCAGATGCAGTAACCACTTGCACCACCCAAAGCCTCCCACTCATTCTACCAGCTACTCACAACTTACAACCTGTTACTATAGCAACTGCGACTGGGCCAAGGCTAGTAGGCACACTATAATCAGAGACTTCTTCCTCAAACCTCTATGTTTAATTGTAGACTATACAAAATGAAAAGATTGCATAATCTTGCGTAATGAGGAATCTAAAATCACTCAAGAGAAGTACAAAAAACATGTATATATCATCCGTCTTCAGTTATGGGCATTGTTTTCCTCCTAAATGAAACATCAGCAAACTGAACCTAGCTGATATTAAAAGAATTATATATTGGAAACAAATATGATTTAAGCAAACAATGAAAAGATAGCTATACATTAGAAAAATCTATTGATGTGATCTATTATGTTAACAGATTAAGAAGAAAAGCTTTATGAACACCTTAGTAGATGTGGAAAAAAATTTTGATTAAATGTAGTGCCCATTTTTAGCAGAGGGAATTTTCAGCAAACTGGGGGATGAAAACTTCCCCAAACTTACCAAAAAATTACATTGCCATCAGGTTGATTCCAACTCACAGCAATCCTGTAGGACAGAGTAGAACCACCCCATAGGGTTTCCAAGAGGTGGCTGATGGATTCAAACTGCCAATCTTATTAGTTGTCAGCTGAGCTCTCAATCACTGTGCCCTGGGGGCCACAAACTTGCCAAAGAACTTAGAAATCTCTATAGGCAACAAGGACTCACCACCTTGAGGGAGGCCAAGTATCTAACCTTCTCATCTCAGTTCACAGGGAGACACAGAGGCATCAGCTCACCTTTTCAGATAGGCAGCCCCCTCCATTGTCACTCAGTGGTGCACTCTCTCCTGTGTCACACCTGGGCAGAGAGTACTGTCAGCTTTGGCCAGGTTATCATGGCCAGTCAACCAGAAAGCAACCAATGTCATCCACTAATCCCAAGCTTTCCTGAGCCCCCGAGTCCAGGAAAATATCTATTCTCCATCATCTGGCTCAGCACAGTCGGAAAAAGCTGGCCAGGTTTTAAGACTATGGTCCAGGTTCTACATCTGGCCCAGACGGAAGGCTAAACACCAAAGTAGTACTATATATAACAGTATCGCATTTCACAAGCATCCCAGGGCGTGTTTCAGGTCTTCATAGGAAAAACATAGGACATGCCAGCTCAGGCCCTGTCAGCAAGAACCCTGAGTCCGGTGCATGTGAGCACTGATTTGGGATGTGCCAGCTCAAGCCCCAGTCTCTGTGTGAAAGCCACCCTCCCTTGGTCCGGGGCCTCAGTCCAGCCTCCTGCCCGGCCTCATTCATGCTCCCAGGCACTGTCTGCTCCACGTCCTCCAGGCTTCTGATCCAAATAGCGTTTGTCTGTCTGTAGCCTCCCATGGAGAAGTATAAGCTGTGCTCCCCAATCTCCTCGGAAAGAAAACTTTACTCCAGTGTCTGCTCTTGATCTTTTTCCGTTGCTACTTAACAGATGTGCTCAGAAGAGTCCAAAGGGAAAGTCTTCTGAGAGTATGTGTCTGCTGGTAAAACAACTAACAATAATAAGGCTTATAGTTCTTAATACATAAACCTGTTGTCATTGAATTGACTTTAACTCAAAGATACCTTACTAAAAAAAAAAAGCCACTGAGTCAATTCTGACTCATAGTGACCATATAGGACACAGTAGAACTGCTTCACGAGTTTCCAAGGAGTGCCTCGTGGATTTGAACTGCAGACCTTTTGGTTAGCAAACATAGCAATAGCGTTAGCATAACTACTATACCACCAGGGTTTCCAGAAACCCTACAGGGCAAAGTAGAACCCCCATAGGGTTTCCAAGGAGCAGCTGGCAGATTCAAACTGCCAACCTCTTGATTAGCAGCCAAGGTCTTAAATGTGCCCACATAGCTCAACTGGTGGAACATGAGACTCTTAATCAGCATGTCGTGGGTCCTATTCTATATGTATATGCATATAGACAAAGTCCCTTGGTGGTGGAAATGGTTAATGTACTCTGCTGCAAACCACAAGATTGAAAGTCTGGGTCCACCCAGAGGCTCTTTAGAAGAAAGAGCAGGCAGTCTTCTGAAAAATCAGGCACTGAAAACTATATATGATGTGTGTAGGCAGCTGCCTTTTCTGTTAGACCTGTTCTGTGCTCCTCTGAGACTCCATCGGAAGTCAGAGACCCATGTGCCCCACTCTGCACTCTGTACCCTAGCTCACCAGCCACTCACCAGCTCACCTGCTTTCCCAAACTTACAGAAAGGGGAAAGACAGCCCGTTCAACTTTGTGGTTGTCTACATGGGCAGGACAGCAACAGAGATGGGTAGGACAGTGTTTTCTTCAGGTTGAGGAGTTGCAAAGAAGGAAATACTCTTGTCATAATCAGATTCCCCATGGCAAAGATAGAGTGACTTGAGGAAATCTTTGGCAAACAGAATCCACACCCTTGAGATTCAAGTCCCGCTCTATGATACAAGTGAGAAAGAATGCGTCCACTGGGGAAACCAGGCAAGGTGAGACTGTCTTTTTGACAGTCTGAGCAGAGCAGTGAGTACACATGGCCCAGCCTGTCAGGATGAAAACCAGAATCCACAGCACCCACACCCAGCCATGTGCTCAGGCTTTCCCTTGCTGTCCTTCTATCTAACTAGTATATCTGGGCAACGACATGGCCTAAGTGTTTGTGCAAATACCCAACCAATCCACCGCTGTCAAGTCAATTCTGTCTCATAGCAACCCTACAGGACACAGTAGAACTGCCCCAGAGTTTCCAAGGAGCACTTAGTGGATTCTAATTCCGACTTTTGATTAGCAGATGTAGCACTTTAGCACTATGCCACCAGGGTCTCTTTGTGGAAAAAAGCACCTAGTAATTAGTAAAAATAGCAATAATTTTTAAAGTGTTGTGGCCCTGGTGTGACCTGGAGTATTCCACGAGCTACTGGTCCTCAGAGTGCTGCTCATCAATTACAACAAAATGTTCTGACTTGAAAGAACTGTCATCTAATCCAAGGGGACACAATTTAGAAACCAACTGGGAAACTCCATGAAAACATTCAGAAGGAAATTGTTACGATTTATAACCCCATCACCCATCTGTAACTCATGGCCCATCACATTTTACTGTTCAGCACTCTTCACTGTTTCTGGGCATATATACATATTTGTCTCTTACAAAAACAAAATCATGATGCACAGACTCATTCTCACTTGATTTTTTCCTCAGCTAAATATAACACCAACTTTAAATGTCAATAAAAATACTCCTACTGTGAAAATGGGTTATGGGGAACTCATAGTCAAGAAGGGGAGAGCGCTGACATGTCCATGGGGCTGGCAATCAAAGTAACAAAGCAATGTTAGTCAGTTTAGTGAGAAACTGATTTGCTGTATAAAGCTTCATCTGAAGCACACAAAAAATAAGTACTCTACAGCGTAATTCTTTTATGTCTGTCTGCAGGAGATTTCACTATATGGGGTTCTCATTAGTTGTTTGGACACTCCACTGGAAGAGTGGTTAAATGAGATGTCTACTAACCAAAAAGTTGGCAGTTCAAATCCACCAGGTATTCATTGGAAACTCTATGGGGCAGTTCTACTCTGACCTACAGGGTTGCTATGAGTTGGAATCAACAGCAGTGGGTTTGGTTTGGGGTTTCATTAGTTATTTAATCAGTCTTCTATTATTGTGCATTTACCTGCTCCCAGATATGGAATATGGGGTCACTATGAGTCAGCATTGACTTGACAGTGCTGGGTTTGGTTTCCTGGGGTTTTAAATATGGAACATTATAAATGATGTACTAAACATGGAGCCCTAGAAAGACTGTAGTTAAGAGCCTGGCTGCTAACCAAAAAGTGGGGAGTTCAAATCCACCAGCCACTCCTCAAAAAGCTTATGGGGCAGTTCTACTCTGCTGTAAACAGTTGCTATAACTCAGAATTAAATGGATGGCAGCAGATTTGACTTAACAGAATTAAACATTCTTCACCACAAATATTCAAATATGTCTGATTATCTGTCTAGATTAAACTCCTTTAAAAGCAGTTGCTGGGCCAAGGAATTTTCCTGGTTTTACACCTTTGAATAATTGTCATATGAACCTGCCCCATAGAATAATCACACCACTACTGTTGTAGGAATGTTTCTTTTTCTTCTCGTCCTCATCTGCCACTGGTTTCATCCTGTTATTTAGTCAGTTTTCTGTGGTATCTGTACTTAATTCCCTTTTTTTGCCTTAATTTTATTATATCTTAGATGAAAGTTCACAGCACAAATCGGTTTTGCATTAAAAGATTTTATACACAGATTGTTTCATGACATTAGTCCCTGCAATGTGTCAGCACCCTTCTTTCCCTGTCCACACTGGGTTCTCAGTCTCCATTCATCCACTTGTGGTATTTCTGCTAAAGCAGTACCAGATGACTAAAACAACTGGTATTTTCTATTACCCTAAAAAATAATTCCATCAAGGATTTAAAACATAGTAGTATAACATTGTGTATAAGTCTTCTAATAATTTTTGTATTTAAGTTTTATTTAATTTTTAGTGATGCTGAATATTATTTCATATGCTTATTAGTCATTTGTATTTCTTTTTCCTTTGGTGAACTGCCTGTTTCTCTGTTGAGCTGTTCTCCTTTGATCAGTAGGAACACTTTATATATAGTGTGATTATTAATCTTTTATTTGTTACAGATGTTGTAAATTTTCCACAGTTTGTAGGAAGCAAGAATCTTACAGTTTTAGGGTTTTTCTAAGGTATCATTCTTTTTTATTTGATTTTCGTATCATGCTTACACCCATCCTCCCTCAAGATTATAAAAATAGTTTGTCTGTGTTTCCTTTAGTACTTTTTGGCTTTTTTTTTTTTAACTTAAATCTGAAGTTTACTTTGCCAGGAGACATAAATCCCTTTTTTCCAAACAGCTAGCCTATTATTCTAATATATTTATTGAATGATTCTCTTTTTTCCAATAATTTGAAGCCATCTTTATCACTTACTGGAAATCCTGCTGACGTAGTCGTTAAGTGCTATGTCTACTAACCAAAAGGCCAGCAGTTTAAATCCACTGGGCACTTCTTGGAAACTCCACAGAGCAGTTCTAATCTGATCTTTTGGATCATATGAATCAGAATCAACTTGAGGGCTGTGTCTTTTCTTTTTCTTATTGCTTATTAAATTTCCCTAAGCATTTGGATCTGTTTCTGAGCTCTTAATTCTGCCTCATTTTCCGTCTCTGTGTTGCTGCTCTGTACTTTATATTTCAAGATCTGAAGTGAATACTCCTTATAGCGCACAAGGAGAAGCTTCTGTCCTGTATTAGATAATTTTATCAGAAACACTTTTATTGAATGTCTGTTTATTATAACTCTCTACAATAACGTCATTTTTCTCAATCATTCATTTATTCACAAATATCTTCGAAACAAGTACTACGTGCCAGGCCCTGTGCTGAATGTTGAGAGAGAACCGTGAATAAAGCAGACGTGTCCCTGCACTCGTGAAACTGATTTAGAGTCCCGTGGAGGACACAGACAATAATTCAGTAATGACATAATGAATGTAAAGGCACAATTGCAGCAAGTGCTAAGAAGAAAAAACTTACACTACTCCAGGTGTGGCCCATGGGCCAGTAGCATGGACTTTACCCCAGAACCTGCTAGAACCGTACAATCCGTAGAATCTAAGTCCGCCTGACCCAGACCTCCTGAAATAGAATTTGCATTTTAAATGCGATTCCTAGGTGCTTCATATGCACATTACACTTTGCAAAACACTGGAGTAAGGAGAATTTAGTAAATCCTGGTGGTGCAATAGTTAAGAGCTTGGCTGCTAGCCAAAAGGTTGGCAGTTGGAATCTGCCAGGTGCTCTTTGGAAACTCTGTGGGTCAGTTCTGCTCTGTCCTATAAGGTTCTTGTGAGTTGGAATCAATCCAACAGAAGCAGGTTTTGGTTTTTTAAGGAGAATCTGATCAATTAGAAAGGTTAAGGAAATATTCCTTAAGAAAGCAAGGAATACACTTAGATCTGAAGGAAGAAAGAAGTATCAACTAAGTCAAAAGGGAAGGAAGTTATTCACAAATCACCAGCAGGTGGAAACAACCCAAGTGCCCGTCAACAGGTGAATGGATAAACACCATGTGGTACATACACACGGTGGATTATCACCCAGCTATAAACAGAAATGAAGCTCTAACGCACGCCACCTCATGGATGAACCCTGAAAACACAATGCCAGGTGAAGCCAGTCAGTTGCCAAAGGCCAAATACTGTATGATTCCGTTTCTATTGACTATCTGGAAGAGTAAACCCATGAGGATGTTTACATTAGTGGTTACCAGGGGCTGGGGGGGAAAGGAAATGGGGACTTTTAAAAAGGAGGGAAGAGTGTTGGGGGGCGGAGGGAAGAGCATGTGCACACCCCATGATGGATGGAAGCACGATTATAGGAAGAGCAAAATGACCAGTGGAGCTGGGCACCGAGCGCCCGCAGAGCAGGGAGGGACATGAGCCTGGAGAGAGGAGGGGCCCACATGCCTGCGCTGTGTACTAAGGACTTCCGTCTCTATATTAAAAGCAATAGGAAGCCATGGTTACATTATAAACATGAACGTGATTTTATTATACCTGAATTGGAAAATCATCACTCGCGATGCCTTTAATCTGTTGATGCGAGGAAATGAATAATGTACACTAATAGACTACATTATGTGCTCCTACAGTAAACCTTTACCCATGTCTATCAGTTCGTCATACTGTAGTGGCTTGCACGCTGCTGCGGTACTAGAAGGTAAGCCACCAGTATTTAGGACACCAGCAGGATCATGTTTGGTGGGCAGGTTTCAGTAAAATTCTCAGATTAAGATAGACTAGGAAGGTTTGGCAATCTAAAACCAAATGCCATCAAGTCAATTCTGACTCATAGCAACCCCATAGGGCAGAGTAGAACTGGCCCATAGGGTTTCCAAGGCTGTAAGTCTTTATGGAAGCAGACTGCCATACCTTCCTTCCTCGGAGCACCTGGTGCATTGGAACCACCAAACTTTCAGTTAGAAGCCAAGGGCTTAGTCAACATTAGCCAACGGAAACCCTATGGATCACAACAGAGTGTTGTCTGACTTTGGACATGTCATCAAAAAGGATCAATCGCTAGACGAGGACATTCACGCTTGATGAAGCACAAGGTCAACAAGGCGACCTTCAGTGAAATGGGTTGGTGATGAGACCCAAGGATAAACTTGAACATGCTGGCTACTGGGAGGATGACGTGGGACCAAGCAACATCTGGTTCCCTTGTACATAAACCTGCTATGATCAGGAGTTAACTCAAGGGCAGCTAACAATAGAATAAACCCTACCAGAATATGGGGCTTATTCTTTTAATATACTCCCGAATATTATTTAGAAATATTTAGTATTTTTTGCATTTACATTTATTCATTGAATATGGTTGTTTGTTTGTTTCCTTGTTTGCTTGCTTGCTTGCAGGTGTGGGGTGTTGTTTCACATCTGTCTGTCTCTGGATCATACCAACTTTATAAAATTAAATTCTCTACTAACCAACAGTTTATGTGTCATAGGGATGTTTCTTTGAAGGCTTGAAAGATCTCATTTTATACTGCATAGCTTCTTGAATGTATACTGGTGTCATGAATTGAACTGTGTCTCCCCAAAAATGTGTAGTAATTTGGCTGTACCATGATTCCCAGTATTGTGTGATTGTCCTCTACTTTGTGATCTTCCACCACCTTTCATCCTTTCCTCCCACAAGAGATACAAGAAAAAGGCAGCACGCACAGAGTTGGAGACCTCATGCCATCAAGAGAGCAGCACCGAGAGCAGAGCACATCCTTTGGACCTGAGGTTCCCGAACCAAGATGCTCTCAGACCAAAGAAAGACTGATACAACACAAGGACCTTCCTCCAGAACCAAGAAAGAGAGAACGAGTGAGTTCCACTGGAGCTGGCATCCTGAATTTGGGCTTCTAGCTTACTGGGCCATCTGAGAATAAACTTTTCTTTATTAAAGCCACTCACTTGTGCTATTTCCATTACAGCAATACCAGATGACTAAAATTATATTATATTATCCTAAAAAAGAATTCCATCAAGGATTTAAAACATAGTAGTCTAACATTGTACGTAATAGTCACCTACAATTTTTGTTCTCCATGGTATCTGTACTTAAGTCCCTTTTTTCCTTAACTTTATTGTATTTTAAGTGAAAGGTCATAGCACAGATTAGTTTTCCATTCAAAAATTTTATACACAAATTGTTTCGTGACATTAGTTACAATCCCTGCAATGTGTCAGCACTCTGCCTCTTTCCCTTTCTGCCTTGGGTTCTCAGTGACCATTTGTCCAGTTTTCCTGCCTGTTCCTGCCTTCTCGTCTTTGCTTTGGGGCAGGAGTTGCCGGTTTGGTCTTGCGCACTCAACTGAACTAAGAAACCTGTCTGCCGTGTGGGTTACAGTTTATTTTATACGCCTCTCTAATCTTTGGCAGAAAGATGGACTTTAGGAGAGACTTCAGTTCTGAGTCCCTAGACACCCTGCTGAGTCTTTTTCTTGATTATTTATTTTGTCTTCTTATCTTGATTAAACTAGCGATGGTGTCTACTTTATGGCTATTTCCTTTGTATTAACAATGTATTGAGTTTACCTATTTTGGGTAGAAGAAGCTGTGATGGAGCCATGACTGAGTGCTCCTCTACTAACTGAAAGATCAGCAGTTCAAACCCTCCAGGGATTCCCTGGGAGAAAACCCCTGGTGACTTTCTGCCAGAAAAACCACAGCATGGGAAACCCTATGGGACAGTTCTACTCTGTCATATAAGGTTGCGGAGTCAGAATTGACTGAATCACACACAACAACAATTTAGTCATAGTAGTGACTAATTTTTTTAAATCTGTCAAGCATCCCTATATCCCGCAACCCAATTCCTCGTAAGTGACCCCACAGCTGTGACTACAGGAATAACCAGCAACAATGACACCAGAGTTTACTTGAGACCCAGATCACACCAGTGAGAGTTCTGCCCCAGGGTTTTTCTTGTAAGAACTGAGAGATACACCTCCTTTTCCCATCTGGTCACTACTTGGAAGGATGTAACTTTTGAGGTGCCTAGATTTATGTTTCACGCAGAAACAAGAAACAGGAAATGCTAGGCCTGGTCCGGGATCCTTAGTTTCAGATTAAGGTCAGCTCTTTCTGTTTTTTCCTTCAATTTGGTGACATAAATCCAATAAAATTCCTTATTAAGGGTTGAGTTTATAAAACTTTGCACTCGTCTTCTCCTTGAGGGTTTAAAAGAACTTCCGTGTATTTTATCTTGGATTCATTTGCTCTGGTAACTAACATTACAGTTCTGATTTCTTTTGGTTTACCTTTGCCATGGTGGAGTTTTTATTTGCAGGCTTTCTGAACTGCTTTGTTCTCCAGGGAGTACCCGGGTAGTGGAAATGGCTACAGTGCTCAACTGCTAACTTAAAAGATTGGAGGCTGGAGTCTACTTAGAGGTTCTTTGGAAGAAAGGGCTGGCGGTCTACTTGCAAAAAATCAGCCATTGAAAATCCTATAAGGCACATAGGATTTACTTTGACACATGTGGGGTTGCCCGAGTCAGGACCCACTCGAAGGCAGCTGGTTAGTTTTCCCAGCCTCTCTTGTCAATGGCTACACAGCAGACACCACCAGGAGGGCCCTCGGGCCAGGAAGGGCTCCTAGTGAAAGAGGAACGTGAACTCCAGGACTGTGGTTGTTTAAGCCCTGCTCTCAATGGCCAGCTAAATTTACCCTGTGTGTACAACGTGACCACAGGACTGTACAACACAGAAGCCTCTCTGAACATCCGTCCTATCTGGTATTTTCATCTCTGTATCACTTAGGGTTTCCTTGCCCTGTCTTAGCTTCTGTTTGTCCCCTCACCAGACTCTTCCACTGTGCCTACCAGAATTCATTTTGTAGAGAACATGAGCCCAAGAAACAGAAAGGACCATATAATACAGACACTACATCAGCATGGGACCAGAAGTACTAGACGGTGCCCAGCTACCACCAATGATTGCCCTGATGAAGTATATAACATAGAGCCACTGATGTAGTGTGAGAAAAATGAGTGTGCGTAACTAGACCTCTATTAAAAGACCAGACTTGATGGTCCGACAGACTTGAAGGTCCCTGCAAGATATGGCCTCCAGATTCTTTGTTAGCCTGGAGCTGAAGCCAGCTCTTCAGATGAGGACTGGACTGGACCATAAGACACAAAATGATACTGGTGAAGAGTGTGCTTCTTGGCCTAAGTATATGTATGAGGTTAACTGAGCAACTCCTGTCCAGAGGAGAGACAAGAAGGTGGATGGGGACAGGAGCTGACTCAGTGGACATGGAAAACACAAGGTAGAAAGGAGGAGCATGCTGTCACCGGATAGGGAGTTACATAACAATGTAGACGCAAGACTGTGTATGACAAACTGACTTGAATTATAAACTTTCACTTAAAGCACAATAATTTTTTTTAAAAAACCATTTTGTGTGAAATAAACATCCTCATCTTTCTACTAAATATTCCCTTCACCTTTTTGCCTTAACTGAAGCCTAGATTTCCCCCAAGAGGTCCCATTCCTAAAATATTTTTAAATTCTGTGCCTCCTCCAGTTTGCTTCAAAACGTTTTTTCTTCATTTCTTCTGCCTCCTCTTTACTTCTGTACTCTACCAGATACTTCATTTTTGTTTCTGTCCACTCTATCATTCTCTTTTCTTCCCTTTTCTGAGAACCTCATTTTCTTGACTTTTATTGGAAGACTAATGCAGATGTTTTCAGATTTTCTTTTGTTTCCTGCAATAAATCTTTTTCAAAGATACTTTTCTCTACACTTATTCTATGTCAGTCTCCTTCTTTAGCTTACAAAATCCTTTTATAGAGCTCATGTTTGTTTTCTTTTTCTCAGTTTACTCATTCTGTATCCAAGCCTGGTATTTCTCCTAGAAGCTGAGTGTGTGCTCTCTGATTAGTTCCTCCTACTCTCCATTTAGATATAAGATTGTATCTTGTTTCTCAGGTAGAATGATACAGTGTCTACTCAGTGATCCACCTATTCCAGGGAAGTCAGGGCTGTGGGAAATCCCTGGAAGAAGTATCTTTGCAAGTATCTTTTGTAGAGGCTGGAATGACCCAAGACCAGGGGTCAGGATAGACACTTCTTCTGATTTACATAGCCACAGGGCTGGCAAACCCAAGATAGGCAAGTCAGAGAGTGGGCTCTTGCTCACAGGCTGCAAAGATTGATGAAACCCAAAACTGGCAAACAAGACCACAGATAAACTGCTAGTTTAAGTCCCAAGAACCAGAGATCAGATGAACAGGAGCCAGCTGCACAATCCACGATAAAGCAAAAGCCCACCAGTCTTGCCACTCATATTCAGTATAGGCCACATGCCCAAAGAAAACCCATTTCAACTAATTGGTAACTTGCCAGATCCCATCATGAAGGCGATCACATAATATCAAATCTCACCATGGAAATGATCACAACATCATACAGGGTCTGACAATTAAGTTCACAAACTCATCCTGGAAAAAGGTACTATATACATCACAGCCAAATACCCTTCAAGTCGTCTTCAAAGTACTCCCCTTGGGAAGCTATGCACCAAAGCCAGCACCTAGTCCACCCTTTAAAGCACTTTTTCTAGGATGAGTTCACAAACTTAATTGTCAGACCTTGACAGATGATAGCTCTGATGGCTGTTCCAGAGAAAAGAGTTCCAAATTTGCTTTGAAGGGTGGACTAGGCACTGGCGTTGGTTCAGTCTCCCAAGGGAAGTACTTTGAGGGTGACCATAGTGATATTCAGCTAGAAAGGAGGAAACCATGTGAGTAGGACTAAACAGGAGCCAGATGGGATGCTCCACTTTTCCACGGAAGGCAGGAATGGCTGAATGCTTTCAGAAATCACACTATCCTATAAAATAAAAACCCACTGCCGTTAAGTCAATTCTAACTTATAGCAACCCTGTAGATAGAGTAGAACTGCCCCACAGAGTTTCCAAGGAGAGCCAAGCAGATTTGAACTGCCAGTCTGATGGTTAGCAGCCATAGTGTTTAACCACTGTGCCTCCCACTATCTTATAGATAGGTAAAAACTATTTGTTGTGCTGTGATGCCGTACAACTTTTACCACTGCTTCAAATTTTGTGTCAACAACCGCCACCTAATTGTGTCCGTGATGCTGAGACAAAGTGTAGGCATCAGGGCAGTATCTAGTGTAGTGTGACCAGCTTCAGAAACAAACTAGCACAACAGAAGATGAGATGTGATGGAAATGGAAAACTCCACAGAATTGGAGACTTCCAGCTCAGATTAAATGAAAGAGCCCCCAAAATCCTCAGAGAAATTGGAAGAAGGATGCCAAGTTTCCCAGCAGATAAGCATTCAAGACAATTTTATTTAAATCTTTAAAAAAAAATGAAAAGATGACCTCAATAGCAAAGAGGAGTTTGCAGACATTCACCAGCCAATATGGACATGACACACTGAGGAACTTTGCCAAAGTGTCAAGAAATCACAGAACTCCCCTTCTAATAGACAATCAATCCTTCATCAGGAAATGAAGAATTCTTTCATGTTTCCTCTTAAATCTCTGCCTAGTGAATCTGATTATATTGGTTCAGGCAATAGCACTTGGAAATTCCAGGTGGTATTGCATTTAATGTGTTCTGAATTCTTTATACACTAACTGGGCCGTCTTTTTCTTCATCTTTCCATTATTCCCTCATGCAGTTATCAACATGTTATGGATCAAATTGTGTCTCTCCATCTCTAAAACGTAAGAGAATAAAGTTCTGTCTGTTAAAGCCAACCAGTTGTAGTATTTCTGTTACAGCAGCACTAGATGAGGACACCAAGTGTAGGACTTTCCTGGTTTCAGAGGAATTCAGAGCAAAAGTAAGATGCAATTCCTGCTCTCCAGGTTCACGGTCAGATAATTATGAATGGCAGACTGGTATGAAGAGCTGGGGATAAAAATGATGCCAATGAACACTAGAGAAATTGAGAGAAGTGGGTCAGATCCCTGCAGGGAACAATATTGAGGAAAGAAGTCTAGTGAAATGGGATTTGGGCTGTGTCTTGGGAGACACATAGGTTTGAGAGTAAGAAAAGATGCTCCATATTGACTCGTGCCGGTGTCTCCTTGGCCCAGTCAACTAGTAAGCCTTTGAAAGTCCAGCTTCACAGACCAGGAGTTTTAGATCCTCTCTGAGTTTGCCTAATGTTGTAAAACAAGGAAGTTATCACCACTGTGACATTCCAAGCATGTATAAAACCCTTCTCTTTTCAATAACTTGAACAGAGCAAGTTAGACATTATCTTGCCAGGCTCTCGTGTTCTAAGCAATCTTCTGAGGCTCCTTCTCTGCACCACACAAGCTGAGGAGAGGAAGGTGCCACAATGGTGCCACTCTGTTCTTCCAGAGGGATCACTCTCAAGGAAGGAGACTTGCCCTGCAGCTCCCTGACATCTTGGTGAGGACACTCCTGAGGAAGGATCTCTCGATGTGATGTTCACTTCCCTGAGGTGTTGTCAGAGCCCAGGTGAAGAGTGACTGGTTAAAAAGCTTGGCTGTTAACCAAAACGTCAGCAGCTCGATTCCACCAGTCATTCCTTGGAAATCCTATGGAGCAGTTCTACTCTGTCCCATAGGGTTGTTCTGAGTTGGAATCGAGCCAGTGGAAGTCAGTTTACGTTGAAGGGCTGTCAGGCTATGGTAGCTCAAGTACAGTAGTGGTGGGAGAAAAGAAAGTGTGGGAAATATAGGGAAAAATACACATGGGGATCATGTACGTGCAAGCTACCCATACTCCTGGCTAACTACTGATCAGTGTCTTCTGCTTCCCTTCTCCACCACACACATTCCACACACAGCTTGTCCTTCTATGGGGCTTCCCAGGTATGATATTTTGTCTCCTTCATGCCTGTCTAACAATATATTTTACCTATTTTATTCATGTACACAAAGGAGAGCTAGCACAGCCTTGGCCACGTCCTGCACCTTGGTCCTGGGAGAGACCCACAGTTCCACCCAGGATAACTTGAGGTCCTCCCATAGTGGGATTTCACTGGGAAAGGTGGGCCAAAGGCATTTCCCTTGCGTCTTCCACCTCTCCATTAAGAATGTGCTTACCTGGGCCGTGAGTGCGAAGACAGCAACAGCAAAGGAGGAGTCCAAGCTGGAAAACGCTGCGGGTAGGCTGCAGGTGGAGGGGTGTTGATTCAAAGTGTTCTCTTTGGATTGGGAAATCTGCTTCTTGACGTCCCTGTTGTAGTGGACAAGGATTTCCTTGATAGGTATTCACTGAAACCAAACGACCAAATTTTGACTGAAGACAGAAGATACAAGGAACTGTTTGACGAACTTGTTTTAGAAAAAGGAAAAATCCAATGTCAAATATCCTACTGGCGGCTCTACCCAGAATTCAGTCAAATTAGAGCTTATGAGAATGTCTCGCTGGAGTCCAGTGTCTTCTGGTTGCACCCAGCCAAGGGCCCAAGGCCATATGCATACAAATGGAAAGGTTCCTACTCAGCAGAAAACCAAACTAAACCCACTGCAGTCCAGTCAACACCAACTCATAGCTGTTCCAACTGTAGGACAGCGTAGAAATGCTGTATAGAGTTTCCAAGGAGCATCTGACATATCTGACTCATAGCAACCCTATAAGACACAGTAGAGCTGCCCCCATAGGTTTCTGAGGAGTGACTGGTGGATTTGAACTGCCGACCTTCTGATTAGCAGTGTCACTTTTAACCAATGAACCACCAAGCCACTCTACAGGCTCCTAACTTGGGGTAGAGAAAAAGCACACTAATTATCCTTCTTGTCATTGCAACATTACTTTAAATCAGAAGGAGGAATGCATCCCACTCACTCTGGTGTACAGGTGGAGCCACCCTACAAGCCAGTTAAGAATTCACCTAGAGCCTGATAATCCCACCTCCCCACCTTGGGTTCTTTACCTAGAACTACAGGTCACAGCTAGAGGCCCCGAATCCCACGAGGGCTGCTGGTGGGATGGCAACCCCACTCTCACTCCCATTCTTCAGCAACTCTAACCCCACCTAGATGCTGCTGACCTCTGAACAGCAGCTCTCCTGCCTAGCTCTCTCCAATTTGTCACCACCACACCAAGACACCCCATTAAGTCATGTTGATTTAAGGACACAGGTAAGTGTACAGAACCTGGTGGGGTTTTTTTTGTTTTTTTTTTTTTTAAGTGAAGGCAGTCTTTCCATTTTTCTACAGTTAAGTGATGCACAGTGGTCCCAGGCTGGATGAGGAATGAGCTGCCCATGTTTGCCCAGTCAGATCTGCTGTGTCTAGACTTTATGTGAGGTGCCACCAACTTTCTGTGATCACTAAGAGAACCCACACCAGGCTTACATACATCACTCTTCCTGTTCAACTCAGATGTCTTTTTAATATCTGCACCAGATGGTGTTTACAGTAGATAATATGCTCAGTGTTTACAGTAGATGAAGTAAGTCTTTGGTAGTGCTTTGGTTTCTATCTTGAATCTTCTTTCCTAACACTGGTCTTCTCAAGAGTCCAGTATCCTAATCCTACCTTTAACTGCACATGATTTTTACCACTTAAGCTCCTTAGTCTCCCACTTCAACCTAGTCCTGGGACACCTGGCCTCCAAACAGATCTCTCCTCACTCTTCAAAGCTCAGCTACCAGGTATGTTTTTCAGCAAGTGAGGCACTCTCAGTTAGCTCTCTCTTGAGTAAAGGATATTGTCGAAGGTTGTAAAGTTGATGAGGACCATGGAGATATAATCCAATCTTCTCTCATTTTATGGATGAAGAAGCTGAGGCCCAGGGAAAGGAAGGCCTGAGACCAGAACAGATCCAAAGACCTCAACTAAAGTTCCCAAGTGGGATGTCTCTTTGGGTTAGCAGTGTGTGTATAACAGTTATCTGGCCTCCTCTTGCCAGCTGAACTGAATACTACCCCACAAGAGGTCTTCCTGACGGAGGTTCTCAGCACTTCTGCCAACAAAGCCTAGCCCACAGTATACCGAAACCAAACCCAGTGCTAGCAAGTTGATTCTGACTTATAGCAACCCTATAGGTTCCATAAATGATTGCTATTGTTATTGTTATTACTATGGCAGCCACAGAGTGGGAGAGAGGAAAACACAGAGTTTCCAACAGCCTGAGCCTCACAATTACAATCATTTATCTCTGACCTCAGAGACACTAACTCATGGCCTGTCACCACACCCCTGAGAGCTAATAGCATCACTCACAACTGATAGAAGGAAAAGGAAGGAAGGGAAAGGGGGAGTGCCTCTGACGGACAGATGTCAGAGGTTGACTTAGGATGTGGAAGAGCCTGATGATCAGTCCCAAGGCTGAATCTGTAGATCAGTATTTTCAACAGAACCTAGATCTGTGACCTATCCAATACTTCACACAATACTTTTCAAGTTCTTTTGGCTATCATGCAGAACAAAAACTGTAATTTTACATTTAAAACCAGTTGTCATTGCATATGATCCAGAGACTTCATCTGCATGAGACCAGAAGAACTAGATGGTACCCAGCCACCACCAATGACTGGCCTAACAGAGAACACCATGTAAAGTCCCTGATGTAGCAGGAGAAAAATGGGTGTGCAGAACTAGAAATCTATTAAAAGACTACACTTGATGGTCTGTCAGACTGGAAGGTCCACTGACATGGTCCCCAGACTCTCTGTTAGCCTAGAGCAGAAACCAGTGCCAAAGCCAACTCTGCAGACAAAGATTGAACTGGACGATAGGACGCAGAGTGATGCTGGTGAAGAATATGCTTTTTGGCCTAAATATATACAAGAGGCTATCTGAGCAGCTCTTGTCCAGAGGTGAGATGAGAGGGTGGAAGGGAACAGGACTTGATTGGATGGGTATGGAAAATACAGGGTGGAAAGGTGAATGTGCTGTCATAGGGTGGTAGGGAGGAGAGCAGTGAGAGTTGAATAGTGGTGTATGTTCAGGGTTTTATATGGCAAATTGATTTGGATTGTAAACTTTTACTTTAAGCACAATATACATATATATATATATATTTTTATTGCCATTAGGTTGATCTGACTTGTGGTGACTGCATGTGTATGGGGTTTTCAGTGGCTGCTTTTCCAAAGTCAATTGCCAGGCGTTTCTTCTCAGAAGCCTCTGGGTGGACTTGAACCTCCAACCTTTTGGTTAGCAGCTGAGTGCATTAAATCATTTGTACCACCTCGGGCAATTTCCTTGACCTCTAAAATGCTTCTTCTTCTGTCAAATGAAGGTAACAGTGCACCCACAAAGATGTGAGGAGGGGTTAGAATTCCTGTTCTTAAAATGTCTGGCATGTCTGGCACACAGTAGGTGCTCAATAAAAGGAAGTTATTATTATTACTGAATGTGACATCACAGATGAGAAAGGTAAGGCCCACACAGCTTAGTCTTGTTCCAGGTTCTACAGTCCAACTGAGAGTCAGGTAACAACAAAGGGCTTCTGGGGACTGTGACCAGAAGGATGGGGATGCCAGCAGTCAAATCATGTTACTTCAGAGGTACATGGAAAACACACTGGGCAGAGAGTCAGAAAAATCCTTTTCTCTTCTGTTTCTATGGCTCACTGACTGTGACCACATGAGCTCTTTGTTCCTTCATCTCCCAGTTTGATGAGAAAGTTGATTTGGGTCAAGAGTTTCAAACTGTGCCCCAAAGCATGCACAGAGGTCTTTGGGGTTCCACAGAGCTCTGAGAAGTCTAATTTTTCAAATGTTTTAAAGTAGTTTTTCAACTGTAATTTTGAAAACCATACCTGTTCAAGTTAATCCTGTGACATATTGTAGGTCAGGAGACATCGCTCGAGTATTTTCAGGAGCTGCCAGATCAACTTGCTTTAGTTCAGACTCAAGCAAAATCTGCTCTTGCCACCTGTGTTTAAGGGAACAGTATGCTAACACTGAAAGACTAATACCCTTTCCACTGTTGGAAAGCGTCAGCATGTACAACAACAAGGGCTGACAACTAAGTTTACAAACTCATTCTAGAAAAAGTGCTACATGCCTCATTGCTGAATATCACTATGGTCACCTTTGAAGTACTCCTCTCGGGAAGCTATGTACCCAACCCACTGCCTAGTGCACCCATCCAAGCAATTTTGGAACTCTTTTTCTGGCATGGCCATCAGAGCTGTTGTTGTATTACCCTTCACGGCCTGAATGTCCCTTTCAATAGTTCATTTATCTTTGGGTAAAGAAAAACACCACTGGGGGCCAGATCAGGTGAGTAGAGAGGGTGTTCCAATATGTGTTCACTGATCTAAAAACTCCCTCACAGGCAACTATAGAATTAAGTTCACAAGCTTGCTACCGTGTGCAATGACCATTCCAGAAAGTGTCCCAAAATTACTTTGAAGGGTAGACTAGGCACTGGCACTGGTGCATAGCTTTCCAAGAGGAGAACTTCAAAGGTGACCTATTCAGGAATGAGGTCTGTGTTAGCACTTAGAACAATTATGTTTGTAGACTTCATTGTCAGAGCTCATGTTTATCTGGGAGAATTAGGCTACCCCTGGGTAATGCAAGGAAAACCTTGTGGCATAGTGGTTAAGTGCTACAGCTACTAACCAAGAGGTCGGCAGTTCCAGTCCTTCAGGATCTCCTTGGAAACTCTATGGGGTAGTTCTATTCTGTGTCTAGGATCACTACAAGTCAGAATTGACTCTATGGTAGTGGGTTTGGTTTGGATTTGGGGTGATGCAAACAGTTAACATGCTCAGCTGGTAACCAAAAGTTTGGAGGTTCAGGTCTGCCCAAATAATCCATGCATGAAAAATCAGCCATTGAAAACCTTATGGGGCACGGCTCTTCTCCAACATATGTGAGGACACCACAGGTTGGAAGTGACTTGATAGCAACTGATTTTGATTCTGTATAAATAAAAGGAAACAGATGGATAGAAGGTCATGACCTTCCAACCTTTTGGTTAGCATTTGACCCTGCTGTTTGCATCAGTCAAGAACTCTGATAACAGATAAGGGAAAACTGCATGTTACCAGACGTTTGGTTTAGAAAGCTCACTAACGTTTGGAGGGAAGACTGTAGCAAGAAGGGCTAGAGGAAGAATGATGACTTCAGTAGTCAAGGGATGGATGAAGGTTGTTGAACCAAGGTAGGGGCTAATTGTCTCGGTTTGTGTCACATGGTTTATGTTGCTCAGAACTCAGTGCTGGTGCCCTGGAGCAGAGAACTAAACCAAACCCAACGCATTGCCATCAAGTCAATTCCAACTCAAAGTGACCCTATAGGACACAATAGAACCATCCTATAGGGCGTCTAAGCAGCGCCTGGTGGATTAATGACCTTTTGGTTAACAGTCAAGTTCTTAACTACTATGCCAAGAATCCACAATTTCTTAAGTCACTGTGGAGATCTATACAGCTAGTTTTGTTTCATTTCTAACTCAGTTCATGTAAGGAATATATACATGGCTTTACAGATCTCAATCTACAAACTCAGAAGCGTAGAAATGTAACTTTACTTTTCTAAGACTAAAGAATTTTCCTCCCTTGACTACAATCTTCTTTTTTTAATATTTTACTCTGCTTTAAGTGAAAGTTTACAATCTAAGTCAATTTGTTTTATAAAAATGTACAAACACGTTGCTATGTAACTCTAGCTACTCTCCCCACCCTGTGAAAGCACACTCCTCTCTCCACCCTGTATTTCCTGTGTCTATTCAACCAGCTCCTGTCCCCCTCTGCCCTATCATCTCTCCTCTGGACAGGAGCTGTTGAGTTAGACTCATGTATCTACGCAAGCCAAGAGCCACACTCTTTGCCAGCATCATTTTACGTCCTATAGTCCACGCCAATATTTGTCCTCAGGAATGGTTTCAGCTCTGGACTAACAGAGAATCTGGGGGCCACCTCTTCCAGAAAGCCTCCAATATGTTAGAACATCAAGTCTGATCTTTTTAATAAAATTCAAGTTCTGCACACCCATTTTTCTCCCACAACATCAGGGACTCTATGATGTATTCCTTGTCGGAACAGGCATTGGTGGTAGACGAGCACCATCTAGTTCTTCTGGGCTTATACTGATACAGTCCCTGGATTATGTGGCCCTGTCTCTTGGGCTCGTATGTTCCTTATGTCCTTCATTCTCCTCCACTCCAGGTGGATTGGGACCAACTGATGTTACTTAGATGACCACTTGCTAGCTTTTAAGAATGCAGATACCACTCACCGAAGTGGGATGCATAACATCTTCTTTAAAAACTGTTATGTTAATTGACTCAGATGTAACACTGAAAATTTTTTAGTGTGAATTGCTTTATGCCCGGCAGAGACTTAATCTGCCACTTAATCTGCAATTCTGGAGTTGCAGCTAGGTGACAAGCTGTGTGGTGGGAGGGTGAGTAGTATCATCTGTCCACAATGGCACTTGTGAGACTCCCATCACATGAACAAGATCTTAGCCCTTGGTCCACATTAGATACTGCAAGATTGTCCTGTTCCAGGCCATAAGACCCGTTCTGGTTCAGCTCTGACACTCTACTCTTGGTCTCTGTGCTTCTCTGAGCTCCATGGAGATCATTAGGCAGTTTCCATTTGGATCATGGGAAAGGGCTACTTAAGGCCATCTGAGACCCCATCTGGTTGCATGCTACTTCAAGGCTATTCCCACCCATGCTGAACCTTGGGGAATCTTGTGCAGCTGCCTGGGACACTCTGCCCAGTTCCACCATATAGACATTTGCTTTCTGGTGTCTCAGAAGGCATATATGCCTCCTCTGTTCCTGGGATGCCCAACCCAGCTGGGGGTTCTATCAGCCTGCATCCTTGAACTTGAGCAGAAACAAGGCCGGGGGCTCTGATTTTTCACGGTTCGGCATGGTTTATGGGCTCCTAGATGATCTTCCGGAAACCCTGGTGGCATAGTGTTTAAGTGCTATCTCTGTCAACTCAAAGGTCAGCAGTTCAAATCCACCAGGTGTTCCTTGGAAACTCTATGGGGCAGTTCTGCTCTGATGTATAGGGTCACTATGAGTCAGGCTCAACTTGATGGCAGTAGGTTTAGGTTTGGTTTAGATGATCTTCTTGATGTACCTGGGTGGTATAAATAGCTAACGGGCTCAGCTATTAAGTGAAAGGTTGGAGGTTTGAGCCTACCCAGAGTCACCTCAGAAGAAAGGCCTGGTGATCTACTTTCAAAAAACTGCTCGTTGAAAACCTAATGGAGCTTGGTTCTAGTCTGACACATACGGAATCACTGTGAGTTAGAATCAACCCCATGCAATTGGTTTGGGTTTTTTGGTTTCCTTTTTGTAGTTGATCTAACTCTGTTTCTCCTTCATCCTCTCCTACACTGGAGACCTTTATCTAGCCTTTGGGACAGGAAGCTTTGTCTTACTCCTCTAGTATTCTCTCTTATCTATTATCTTGGCTGTGTTCCTCCTCCAGAATTTTGACACTCAAAAGCCAGAATTGATTCCCCTTTTCTCTGTACTCTACTGAATTGTTCCTTCCCCAAGACAATTAATTAACACTAAATCATCTGGCTGAACAAAGGATACAGAGACACTATAGGAAACTTCAGTTAATATTTTAAAATATAATCTTATCATATACCAAAAAAAAAAAGTTTCGCAAATTAGTTTGACTTCCAGCTGCTACTAGGAAGAAATATTTACTCAAGCATTTATTATGTTTTTATTACAAACTCCCAACTATGCTTAATTCTGTTTTCAGCGAATTTGCTGATAAAATTCGGAAGCATCTAGTTTTTGTCATTTTCATTGCTGTCTTTGTCTAGCTTTTATAAGCTTCATACTTTTTCAGTCGAATTTTCTACCGGGGACATGGTCCCGTGTATTAAAGCAAAGTTTTATTCAAACAGATATCTGTACACCAGCATTCACTGATTGGAAACCACGGTGGCATAGCGATAAAGTGCTTGGCTGCTAACCAAAAGGTCAGTAGTTGAAATCCACTAGCCACTCCTCAAAAGCTTATGGGGCAGTTCTACTCTCCCTAAGGTCGTTATGAGTCAGTATCAAGTTAATGGCAACAGGTTTGGTTTTGCTTGAGATCCACTGATTTTAGCAATATTCACAATAGCGCAAAGATAGAAGCAACACAAGTATCAACAAATAAATGGAAAAACAAAATGACCGTACTCATAAGTGGCATATATTATTCACTCACAAAAAGGAATAAAAGACTAATACATGCTATAACATGGATTTTTTTAATTTTTTCTCATTTCCAAATTATTTGTAACCTGATTACATGATTTTTACAAAAAAGTGTACTTATTCATTTATTAAACAAATCTATATCCACTGCTACGGAGTCAGTTCCAACCATAACAACCCCATAGAGCACAGTAGAAATGACACTTAGGGTTTCCAAAGCTTTAATCTTTACAGAAGCAGATTGCTACATCTTTCTCTGGTGGAGCAGCAAGTGGGTTCAAACCACTGACCTTTAAGTTGGCAGCCAAGCTTAACTGCTACAAGGACTCCAAACAGACCTGTATGAAGTCATTAGCATATGCCAGACACTACACAAAGAATCAAGAGGGAAAATGAATGAGAAAGACACAGTTCCTATCTTCGGAGGTTTTGGTCTAACAAAAGAAATACAGACAGGACAAGTAATGAGTAGCGATGGGGACTTCACCAGCTAGTACAGGGTTTTAGTAAAGTACATGAGCATAACAGGGTAGTGGGTGGAAGAGACAGTCACAAATTCCATTTTGAGTCCATAAAGTTTCAATAAATTTCAAAATTACAGAGTACATTTGCTGTCCATCGCTAGCTTGTGGGAGTATTTAACGCAGTATTATGAGGGAAAAATTGTAGACTTAAAGTATGTATTAGACAGAAGTAGAACTGAGTCAAAAATAAATATAATTTCCGAACATCTCAGTAACATCTTAATGACCTTGATGTTGAGAAAGGTTTTCTAAACAGAACACGATAAGAATTGATGACAAAAATAAATTATAAACTGGACTATATTGCAATTAAGAGCCTTTTCCTTCAGCGGATGCTATTCCAAAACCCATAGCCATTGAGTTGATTTCGGCTCACAGCAACCCTATAGGGCAGAGTAGAACTGCTCCATAGAGATTCCAAAGATGTCATTAATACAGTAAAAAAGCCAGTCATGGAGTGGGAGAAGACATTTGCAATGCATATAATTAACAATGAACTCACATTGAGAATACATAAACACATCATATAAACCACTAAGTAAAAGACAAACCAGTCAACAGGAAGATGAGCACAAGAGTTAAACAGAGTTATGACAGTTTCCCCAACGACATTAAGTTCTAATCCCTAGAATTTGTAAATATTGCTTTATTTGAAAGAGAGTTTTTTGCAGACAAGATTAAACTAAGGCTCTTAAAATGGGGAGATTATCCTGGATTATCCACGTAGGTCCTAATTACAGTCACATATCCTCCTAAAAGAGCGGCAGAAGAAGATGATTTGACACAGATATAGAAGAGAAGGTGATGTGAAGATGAAGAAAGAGATGGGAATGATGTGGCCACAAACCAAGGAATGCTGGCAGTCACCAGAAGCTGGAAGAGACAGCTTCCCTAGAGTCTCCACAGGGAGTGCAGCCTGGCCAGAATCTTGATTTCAACCCAGAGATACTGATTTAGAACTTCAGAACTGTAAGAAATAAATTTCTATTATTTTATGCCCCATTGTTTGAGATTATTTAATACAGCAGCCACAAAAAACAAAAAACTAATACAAGTCAATTTTGTAGTAATCCAGACAAATAATTAAAATAATCATGGCATTGCCTAGTGTGATAACAGTAACATAAACATATGTATATAGATCCAAAAGATATTCACATGGAAGATTATTTATAACCACAAAGCATTAGCATACACACACACACACACACACATACATATTGTATGAGGTCTGACAAGTTTATGAACTCATCCTAGAAAAAGGGCTACATTCCTCATTATTGAGTATCACTATGGTCACCTTCGAAGTACTCCCCTTGGAACTCTTTTTCTGAATTGACCATCAGATCTATAGTCATATTACCCTTGATGTCCTGAATGTCATCAAACTGTCTTCCTTTCCATTTTTCCTTTATCTTTGGGCAAAGAAAAAAGTCACTCAGGGACAGATCAGGTGAGTAGGGAGGGTGCTCCAATACAGTTATTTATTTACTGGCTAAAAACTCCCTCGCAGACAACTATACAATTAAGTATGTGAATTTGCCATCTTGCCACTGTGTACAATGGCCATTCCAGAAAGAGCTCCAAAATTGCTTTGAAGGGTGGGCTAGGCACTAGTGTTGGTGCATAGCTTCCCAAGGAGAGTATTCCAAAGGTGACTGTAGTGATATTCAGCAATGAGGTATGTAGCACTTATAACAATTAATTAGGTTTCCGGACTTAATTGTCAGACCTCATATACACATACGTGTGCATATACTTTTCTTCCCCCTAATAAAAGATTTTGGACTTCCAAAACTGTTGAATATCTCTTTCTGCAGAAGACAGCAGTTTTTGCTTCAGATTCTGCTTGGAAGTTTTCTTTTCCTCAGCAAGACCTCCTAATCTACCAACAAATATCTTGACTAGAAGATGATCATATAATCACTTTTTCATTTATCAGTTTAATCCCTGAAGAGTCATTTGGAACCATTTGTTGTGAGTAGATTCCAACCTATGGCAACTCTGTATGTTTCAGAGCAGAACTGCTCTCCATATGGTTTTCAACAGCTCTGACCTTTTGGAAGCAGGTCTCCAGGTCTTTCCTCCAAGGTGCCTCTGGATGGACTCAAACCGCCAACCTTTTGGTTAGCAGCCGAGTACAAGCAACAGCAACTGATATGACCATCATTTGCTGACTGGATTGGAGAAAAGTCCTGTCAATTTACTTCTGAAAATCAGCCAGTGAAAATGCTGTAGAAGACAAAGGTCTGATCCACAACCTGTCATGGGATTGTCACAAGGGCAGTATATCATTCTGTCACGCATGTGACGTCATCATGGGTCAGGGCTGATGGCAGCTAATAACGACCACCAGCCCTTGGGCTAGAGAAGGACCTTGAGTCAAGTGAAGTCACCCAGTGCCCTCAACTCAAGATCCTCCTGCCACCTAGTGCCCCCTAGGCAGCAAACACCTAACTTCCAATGGCAGGGCTTCTTTCCTTGTGTTGCCCCACTCACGACACTCTAGGAAGAACCACTTGGCTTCCTCAAGTCTTCAAGTTCCTTCATTCTCTGGTTTTCCACACTCTGTTTTGCCCCCAGCAGCTCTTTGTGCCCAGCATGCCACCCTCTTCACACTCTCTAGGGTACCAGGCAAACAACAAGTCCTCTTCAAGGACTCAAATCAAGCTTTGCTTCCTTTAAGAAATCTTTTCTGAGGTACTATGCTGCTCACTTCCTCCTTGCAGGCCCAAGCCACCACTTTTCCCAACATGACTTATGTCTGCCACTTTCCTATCTCTGCTGATACTCCCTCTCCACCCAGCCCTTGGCACAGTGCCCTGCCGGTTTCTAGCAGGCCTTCTATGCATGTCTGACAAATGAACATATAAGATGATAAAGGACGGAAAGATATGCATTTCACTGGTCTTTGTCACTACAGAACCCAACCTAAGACGATGACTATTATTCAGATTTACAAACCAACCACTCGGGACAAAGACGAAGAAACTGAAAACTGTTACCAACTTCTGCACCCTAAAATTGATTCAACAAGCAATCAAGATGTGCTGATAATTACTAGTGATTGGAATGTGAAAATTGGAAACAAAGTAGAAAGATCAGTAGTTGGAATATGTGACCTGGGTGATAAAATGACACAGGAGATTGCACGATAAAATTTTCCAAGACTTTCATGGAAATACGTTTTTTCAACAACATAAACACTGGCTATACTCCTGGACCTCACCAAATGCAATATATAGGAATCAAATCACCAACATCTATGAAAAGAGATGACAGAGAGACTCAATCACATCACTCACGACAAGGTCAGGGACCAATTGCATAACAGCCCATCAATTGCTCATACGAGATCTGACAATTAAGTTCGTGAACTCATCCTAGAAAAAGTACTACACATCTCATTGCTGAATATCACTGCAATCACCTTTGAAGTACTCCCCTTGTGAAGTTACGCACTGATGTCGGCAGCTAGTCCACACTTTAAAGCAATTTTGGAACTCCTTTTCCGGAATGGCCATCCGAGCTATCATAAAACGATGAACAAAAACAAAGCAGAGTCAAAGTTTGCCAAGACACTTTAGAAAGGCATGATGACATTTTGGGCCATGTTATCACTGGTAATGAAACATGGGTGCACCAATAAGACCCTGAAACAAAGCGTCAACGTGTACAATGGAAGTCAGCCAATTCTCCATAACCAAAAAAGTTCCGTCAGTTCAAATCAACAGTCTAAACAATGTTGTTAAACTTCTTTGATTTCAGAGGGATTGTTCACTATGAATTTGTTCCAACAGAACAGTTCACCAAATTTACTATCTGAAAGTGCTGTAAAGGCTACATGGAACAGTTAGATGAAAACAACCTGAACTTTTTGCCAGCAACCCATGGCTCTTGCATCACAACAATGCACAAGCTCACACAACACTATCTGTGAGGGAGTTTTTAGCCAGTAAGTAAATAACTGTATTGGAACACTCTCCCTACTCACTTATCTGGCCCCCAATGACTTTTTTCTTTACCTAAAGATAAATGAAATGTTGAAAGACAGATGGTTTGATGACATTCAAAGCATCAAGGATAAATGCAATGACAGTTCTGATGGCCATTTCAGACAAAGGGTTCCAAAGTTGCTTTGGAGGGTGAATAAGTGCTGGCATGGGTACATAGCTTCCCACGGGGAGTACTTCAGCAATGAGGTATGTAGCTCTTTTTCTAGGATGAGTTCACAAACTTAAATGTCAGACCTCATAAGCAAATTTAAGCTTGAAGCCTCAGACAACTAGATCAACTCCACAAGAACCGAAGTACAACCTTGAGTATATCTCACCTGAATTTAGAGACCATTTCAAGATTAGATTTGACACATGGAATACTAATGACCAACAATCAGATGAGTTGTGTAATAACAGCAAGGACATCATGTGTGAAGAAAGCAAAAGGTCATTGAAAAGAAGAAAGAAAGAAAGAAAAGACCAAAATGGATAACTTGTTTGTGAACATGAAGCAGCTGAAGCAGAAGGAAGAAATGATGAAGTAAAACAGCTGAACAGAAGAGCTGCAACATTGAAGGAATCTGTGGGGAAAACAGTAATGACACACAAAGCATCAAAAGAAGATGAAAGCAATATACATTTGCTGCTAAAAAAAAAAGTGCCATGAACTCAATTACTGCTCATGGAGATCTACAGAATGGTGTTGAAATGCCCTATAGTGTTCCAAGGAGCAGCTGATGGATTCGAGCTGCAGACCTTTTAGATAGCCATGAAGCTCCTAACTATTGTGCCACCAGGGCTCCAGAGTCACTGTACTTAAAAGAATTTAGTTATGAATAATCTTCCATTGTATGGGCATATCATGACTTGCTCATCCATTCACTGGATGATGGCCATTTGAGTAATTCTCAGTTATTATCTGAGAGTTATATTTCTCTGACTGTTGTATACAAAGCAGCAACTGTGAACACTTTTGTGTAAGTCTGTCATAGACACAGTTTTCACTTCTGGAAGACACGTAGTAGTGGAATTTCTGGATCATAAAGTTGTTGTTCGGTGCCTTCCAGTTGGTTTCCTACATATAACAACCCTACATACAGCAGAACTAAAAGCTGCCGGGTCCTGCTCTGATCTGGCAACCATAGCTGTTACTCAGTCCATTGTTGCAGTCACTGTATCAGTCCAGCTAAGTGACCCTCTACCTTACAAGGCGTGAGGTCAATCAGTTTAGGAGGCAGTACATGATCAAGAACTGATGGTATTTAAGGAAGAAGTCCAAGCTGCACTGAAGGCATTAGTGAAAAACAAGACTCCAGAAACTGAAGGAATACCAGTCGAGATGGTTCAACAAAAGTTTGCAACACTGGTAGCACTCACTCATCTACACCAAGAGATGTGGAAGACAGCTACCTGACCAACAAACTAAAAGAAATCCATGTCTGTGCCTATTCCAAAGAAAGATGGTCTAGCTGAACGCAGAAACTATTGAACAACATTATTAATATCACATGAAAGTAAAATTTTGCTGAAGAAAATCCAAAAGCAATTACAGTGCTACATTAACTGGAAATTGTCAGAAATTAAACCTGGATTCAGAAAAAAGACATACAATGGATACTATCATTGCTGATGTCAGATGAATCTTGGCTGAAAGCAGAGAATACCAGACTGCTCTTTGCCTTGTGTTTTATTGACTATGCAAAGGCATTCAGCTCTGTGGATCATAACATATTATGAATAACATTGCCAAGAATGAGAATTCCAGAACATTTACTTGTGCTCGTGAAGAACCTGTGAATAGACCAAAAGGCAGATGTTCAAACAGAACAAAGGGAAACCATGTGGTTTAGTCAACAGCTTTAAGACAATCAAGTGAGCATCGGGGTTTAATCCTTCCACCATACTTATTCAGTCTATACATTGAGCACATAATCCAAGAAACTGGACTAAAAGAAGAACAAGGCATCAGGGTTGGAAGAAGAGTCACATACAAGCTGCTATTTGCAAATGATACTACCTTACTCCCTGAAAATGAGTAAGACTTGAGGCTCTTTCTGATTAAGATCAAAGACCACAGCCTTCAGTATAAATGGTAGCTACAGATATAGACCCTGGCAGATGGAATACACAGGAATCAAATTTTTAAAAATCCATAAAGAAAACAAAATCCTCACTAAGCAACATAACGATAAAAAGAGAAAAGATTGAAGTTGTTAACTCTTTCCTTTTACTCAAATCCACAGTCAGTGCCGGTGGAAGCAGCAGTCAAGAAATCACGCAAGGTATTGCATGGACAAACTTGCTCCAAAAGAGCTCTTTCAGGTGTTGGAAGCAAAGATGTCACTTTGAGGACTATGGTGTACCTGACCCACATCATGGTGTTTTTAATCGCCTTATATACATGAGAAAGCTGGACAATGAATGAGGAAGACTGAAGAAGAATTGATGCATTTAAACTACTGTGTTGGCAAAGAATGTTGAATATACTGCGCACTGCCAGGAAGTAAACAAATCTCTCTCGCAAGAAGTACAGCCTTCTTAAAATCGAGGATAGTGATACTTCATCTTGCTTATGGACCAGTCTCTGGAGGACATTATGCCTTATAGGGTAGAAAGATTCCCTGAAAAAGAGGAAAACTCCCGACGAGCTGGACTGACACAGTGACTGCAACAACGGTCTCAGACGTAGCTGTGATTATGCGAAGACAGCGGGACCCGGCAGCACTTTCTTCTGTTGTGCATAAGACTGTGGTTTGTTGAATCCAACTAGAAGGTACCTAACAACGACAGCTCTGTGATCCAACAATTGCACTTCTGGTGTCTTTCAAAAGACAGAAAACTACATCTACGACAGACTTGCACAAAGATGCTCATAGTCACTGCTTTATATATAACAAATAATGACTTGGCCAATGACTGAGAATGACCCAAACGGCTATTAGCCAGTGAATGGATAAGCAAATCGTGATATGCCCATGAAATGGAATACCACTCAGAACTAAAAGGAAAGAACAGCAGGGCTGAAACAAATACATTATGCTAAGTTAAAGTCTTGTCGTGTAGTGGTTAAGAGCTATGTCTGCTAATCAAAAGGTCGGCAGTTGAAATCCACCAGGCACTCCTTGGAAACTCCATGCCGCGGTTCTACTTGGTCCTATAGTGTCGCTATAAGCCAAAATAGACTCGACAGCAGCAGGTAAGTAAAAACATACAGACACAAAAAGAGTTCATATTTAATAATTACACAGATCTGAATTTCTAAGAGGCCCTGATCTCTCGGCTGCTGACCAAAAGTTCGGTGATTCAAATCACCGGCACACATGTGGCAGACTACTTCAGTAAAAAACTTGCAGCCTTAAGAACCCTGTTCAATAGAGTCACTACGAGTGGGAATGCACTCCACGGCAGTGGTTTAGTTTTGTTAGTTTAAATAGGAAATTCTAGAAGAGGAAAATGTAATCTATAGTGCTAGAAAGCTAAGTGATAGTGAAAAGGCCAAAGCTGGTTAAAGGTCATCCAGCTGTACACCTAAGATCTGGGCATTTCTCAGTCTGTAAATTATAAAGAAAGGAGGAAGGGAGACAGCCTAGAAGACAGGGAGGGAATGAGGCACAGAAGGCCGGAAGGCAGGGCGGGAGAAGTGTTGCCGCAGACTGTCGCCAGGTGGCGGGCCGGTCGCGGAGCGCGGCCGCCCGGCCTGCAGTTCCTCCCGGAGGCCGCCAGGGGGCAGCGTGGTGCCGGGGCGGACGGCGAGGTGGCCCGGGAAGCGGCGCGAGGGGGCGGGCCCGCGCGCTGCAGTCCATGTGGGCGCCGGCGCCGTGGGCCGCAGCGTGGGGTCACCATGGCGGAGCTGCAGCAGCTCCGAGTGCAGGAGGCGATCGACAGCATGGTGAAGAGTCTGGAGAGAGAGAACATCCGGAAGATGCAGGTAGCCGGGCGGACGCCGAGCCGGGGTCCCCTTCTCCCGAGGGCCTGGGTTCCTGAACTCCTTCCTGCAGCTGCTTCGCGAGGCCAGGCCCGCTGCTCGCCGTCCTCAAAACCGGGTCAGCACGACCCTGGGGTCGCCGCGGCGCCTTCGGAAACACGCCTCGCCCCAAGATAGCCCTGCTAGAGCTTTGGGTGATCCACGAAATCCATGCGCGCTTGCTATGCGCACGCCATTTTCCACTTAATCCAGCCCGGGCGAAAGGGTGTCCGTGAGCCAGAGTTGGGGATCCGCTAGTGTGAGGCTTTCCTGCCCCCTACCCTCCTATCAGGCGCTGCCCCTTCTACCCGAAAGCAGCCCGAGACCCAGAACGGGCATGACCAAGGTGAGAGACCAGAAAGGCGAAAGCATGGGTCCACTCTGACGGCCAGATCACTCGATTCTGTTGCATGGAACTCCCCACCACACAGGCCTGGTCTTTAGGATGTTCTGCTTTTACACCCCAGGTATTTTGTGTGTCAGCGGTTGCTGACCTCTGACCTTTGGCACAGGCACCTGGTTTTCAGAGCATGGCTTCATGTGACACACCCCCCAGCCATAAATGCAACAGGTACCAACGAGCCAGCCACAAGAATCCCATGAAGCACTCTATTAGGCCCTGAGGATAATTTTCCCATTCGTGGTTTTAAGGTGCTGATGTCTGTTAGGAAGTGGAGGGGAGAGCAGATGAGAGAGAGGGAGGTGCCATTGTCGATGGGTCCTCCTAACGCAGGTCATCTGTGTTCCCCGAGGCATGCCGGCCTGACCCTGCTCTGCCCTCCTCCCTCAGGGCGTCATGTTCCGGTGCAGCGCCAGCTGTTGTGAGGACAACCAGGCGTCCATGCAGCAGGTGCACCAGTGCATTGAGCGCTGCCACGCGCCGCTGGCTCAAGCCCAGGCTCTCGTGACTAGCGAGCTGGAAAAATTCCAGGTAAGAAACACCCCAAAGGGAGGACTCTGGTTAGGAGACCCGGAAGGTTGCTTTTCTACAGGAGTTGACAAGCATTTGTTCGAAATTCCTGGCTTTAATGGCTTGGTCATTATTAACTTTTATGATGTCTATGTGGCTGGCCAGAGACTTCAAAAAGTTTGAAATTTTAGAGAAAGGCATGCAAGTTGAATGCTGTAAGTTACACCATGTTTTCCCGTAGAAGCAATGTTTTGAAAGGGTATTAGGTTCATGACCAAGAGGCTTATGCCTGTTTGTTTTGTTTTCCTTTTTGCCACAGTCACCAAATACGGTGTGTATACTGTACATACCTAAAAGCTTTCCAGTTTCAGGACTACCCAGAGGCACTTTGGAAGAAGGTCTTGGCAGTCAACTTCCAAAAGCTCAGCCGCTGAAAACCCTCCCCTTGGGAAGCTCTGCATTGATACCAGCACTTAATTCCCCCGCCTTCAGAGCAGTTTTGAAACTCTTTCTGGAATGGCGATTATACACAGTGACACAATGTCAAGTTTGCAAACTGTCATGGATTGAACTGTGTCCCCCCAAAAATGTGTGTAGCCATATGGCTGGGCCATGATTCCCAATACTTTATGATTGTCCTCCTTTTTGTGATTTCCTCTGCTCTCTGTTAGAGGATTAGGGTGGGACTGTAAATCCCTTCATAGGATCACATCCCTGCTCCACTGTAAAGGGAAAGCTTTATAGGTATGTACAGTATACACACCGTATTTGGTGATTGTGGCAAAAAAGGAAAACAAAACAAAACAAATAAACAGGCCTATGCCTCGTGACCATGCTGAACTTAATGCCCTTTTGAAACATTGCTTCTAAGGAAAAACACGGTTTAACTTATAGCATTCAACTTGCATGCCTTTCTCTAAAATTTCAAGCCTTTTGAGGTTTCTGGCCAGCCACATAGCCATCACAAAAGTTAATAACGACCAAGGCATTAAAGCCAGGAATTTTGAACAAATGCTTGTCAACTCCTGCAGAAAACCCACAGGTCTACTCTGACACACAGAGGGTCACCAGGAGTCAGAACTGACTCAGTAGCAAGAAATACCAATGAGTCAGCTGCAGGAAGGTGGTGGTAGTATAGAAAACATGTATTAATACATAAAGATATTTTAAAACAATAGCAGAATCTCCAAGAGATTGGATCAGGACAATCGAAAAGGTGAAGATTAGAACAAGACCGTACCACCATGCTGTACAAACTTACAGGCTCACCTAGGAATATCCCTAGCTGCTACAAGGACTGCCAGTTATGTTCGCAAACTCATCCTAGAAAAAGTGCTACGTATGTCACTGCTGAATATCACTACTGTCACCTTCGAAGTCACGCTTCCCCTTGGGAAGCTGTGCACTAACACCAGCACCTCGTCCGCCCTTCACAGCAGTTTTGGAACTCTTTCTCTGGAGCAGCCATCAGAGCTGTTGTCTTATTACCCTTAATGTCCTGAATGTCATCCAAATGTCTTCCTTTAATATTTCCTTTATCTTCAGATAAAGAAAAAAGTCAGTGGGGCCATTTCAGGTAAGGAAGGAGGGTGTTCCAATACAGTTATTTGTTTACTGGGTAAAAACTCCCTCACAGACAGCTAAACAATTAAGTTCACGTTTTAGTCATCTAGTGCTGCTCTAACAGAAATGCCGCGAGTGGATAGCTTTAACAAAGGAAATAGTTTATTCTTACACAGTCCAGAAGACTACAAGTCCAAATTTAGGATGTTCACTCCAGGGGAAGGCTTTCCCTCGTCAGCTCTGGAGGAAAGTCCTTGTGTTGCATCAGTCTTGGTTCAGGGAGCATCTTGGCACAGAACCTCAGGTCTGAAGAACACACTCTTCTCCCGGTGCTGCTTTCGTGATGATATGAGGTTCAAGATTCTCTGCTTGCTTCGTTTTTCTTTTCTCTCTTGTAGGATGAAAGGATAAAGGATGGTGCAAGCCAAACTCCAGGGAAACTCCCTTTACAGTGGAGCAGGGAGGTGATCCTATGAAGGGATTTACAGTCCCACCCTAACCCTGTAACACACAGCAGAGAAAATCACAAAAAGGAGGACAGTCATAAAGTATTGGGAATCATGGCCCAGCCACATGGCTACACACATTTTTGGGGGGACACAGTTCAATCCATGACAGTTTGCAAACTTGACACGGTGTCACTGTGTGCAATCGCCATTCCGGAAGGGGTTTCAAAATTGCTCTAAAGGGTGGACTAGGTGCTGGCATCAGTGCATAGCTTCCCAGGGGGAGTATTTCAAAGGTGACCTTAGTGATATTCAGAAATTAGCAACTTAGAAGGTTTCAGGTCCCCTATTTATCAGAGCTCATATACCCAGAGGCCACCTCATGTATCAGTAGGGAGCAGTCATTTATGGAAGCATTGCTGTCGTGGACGCACAGCTGCCCACCTCACCAGCGCCCCTAACATTACTGAAATGTTCTGTTTTTCCTTCTGTGGAATAAAGGTATCCACTCATTCATTCTGCTTCCTTCTTACAGTATACTCTTCTAGAATTAGGGAGAAAAGGGGCCTGTTTTTGAACCAGTTTTTCATATCCTGAGATTTCACATGTGAAAAATTCTATCGAATATGATATATTTTTACATTCTGCTGTATAAAATTTTTCAAAATCCCTAGCACAGTGAAGGAATAAATAACTTCTCCAAGGTCATAGAATTCCAAAGGGTTTCTCTGTGTTAGTATCAACAGCTAATTTTGAAGAGCGGCCCTTGGAAAAATTGGTCTTTGGAAGGCTGCATGATTTTCTCCCTCCTTTCTCTCGTCAGTTGTCTCCAGTCAGCCTTTCACTCTGACCCTCTGCCAGAACTGCTTGTCTCTCCCCATCACCGGGCGGACCCCAGTGGTCATGTCTCAGTTCCCATCTTCCCTGGCCTTTCTGCATCACTGATACAGTTGGCCACCGCCCTCCTCCTTGAAACATGGATGAACTTGGCCTCTGGAACGCCTCTCCTGGTTTTCCTCTTCCCTCCCTCCGTGGCCTCCCCTGTTTCACCTCCTTGGTGGGTTCCTTCTCTGTCCAACCTCTGAGCATTGGTGTGCCCTAGGTAGCCCTTCAAACTTTTCTGTCTACTTCTCTCTAATCTTACAACTAACTGTAAATGTCATCTGGAAGCTGACAGTTCCTATTGTTAGGGTCCGTGATTTTCAAGATGCGACACTGTTACTTTAAAGGTTAAATTTTATTAAAAAATATGCCCAATAGGAAAAATACTGGTGCACCAGGGACGCACCCCAAGCTACACAGAGCAGGGGGCGACGGGGAGTTTCCTCAGCGCCCAGTATTTAAGTCGTGAGGTTGCAAAGTAGGGAGGGTGAACTGACCTTTACACTGATTGGTTAACTCCTATTAGTTGTAAAATGTGGTCAAGGTCTAGGGGTCACTTGCAGGCGGTCACTTGCAAGGTTGCCCCCAGGCTTGTCTTGTGACAGTGTTTTGTAAGACAAAGGTAAGATTATTCTATATTTTCTGCTATTAAGTTGTTTCCTGGGGCTGTCTTTAATACCTCGAATTTTTACCGCACCCTTCCTCATTTCAACACTATATTCACATTCTCAACCATGCTTCATACATGAACTTCAGATTCATATAACCAGTTGCTTCCTCAGTATCTCCACTTTTCTGTCTACCTTTCATTAGATGTAAGTTCACTGCAGGCAGGTACTGTTTTACTCGTTGCTGCTTGGCCCAGTACAAAAACAGTGCCTGACATGTAATAGATGCTCAGTAATATCTGTTGAATTGAGTGGTTTTCAGGAGCATGGACAGACATTCAAGAATGAGGGTGTTTTAGTCAGCTGGGGCTGCTCTAACAGAAATACCACAGGGTGGATAGCTTTAACAAAGGAAGGTTTATTCTTACACAGTCCGGTAGGTTGCAAGTCCATATTCAGGGTAATTACACAGTCCAGTAGTTTGCCAAGTCTGTATTCAGGGTGACCGCTCCAGGGGAAGGCTTTCCCCTTGTGGGCTCTGGAGGAAAGTCCGCTATTGCATCAGTCTTTGTCCAGGGAGCGTCCTGGCACAGGAACCTCAGGTCTGAAGGATGCACTCTGCTCCCAGTGCTGCTCTCATGATGGTATCGAGGCTCCCAATTCTCTTTGTTTCTGTTTCCTTTTATCCCTTGCAAGCTGAAATGATTAAGGGTGGGGCAAGCCACACTCCAGGGAAACTCCCCCTACTGCAAAGCAAGGAAGTAATCCTATGCAGGAATTTGCAACTCCTTTAGCATACAGTTTAGCGAAACTACACAATGGAGGACAGTCCCAAGATACTGGGAATCATGTCCCAGCCACACGGCTGCACATATTTTGGGGGGGACACAATTCAACCCATGACATAGGGTGTCTGTAACCCTTTGTATCGCTTTGGGCCCCTGAGCCGCTGTAACCTGTCGCTTCCTGGAAGCGGTGTGTGTGGTTTATGCTATCATTCACCTACTTTCTAGTTCTGTTTGGTCTGGGCCCTCGTGGTGCCACTCTCTGCCAAACTCAGTGCCGTCAAGTCACTTCCAACTTATGGTGACCCTATAGAACAGAGTAGAACTGCTACACAGAGTTTTCAAGGAGCACCTGGCAGATTCAAACTGCCGACCTTTTGGTTAGCAGATGTAGCACTTAATCACTGTGCCACCAGGGTTTCTAATCAAGATGGTCTTGAGTCAGAAAAACCAAACCAGCTGCCAGTGAGTCCATTCCAACACCAGGCAGCCCTGTGTGTGTCAGAGTACAACTGTACTCCATAGGATTTTCAATGGCTGATTTTTTTGAAAGGGGCTCACCAGGTCTTTCTTCCGAGGCGCCTCGAGTGGATTCGAACTACCAGCCTTTCAGTTAGTAGCTGAGTTCTTAACCATTTATACTACCTAGGGAGTCCTACATAGTGTTGGGTAACTGCACTATAAAAAGAAAGCAAAAGCAAGTTGTCATCAGCTGGCTCCAACTCATGGCGACCCCACATGTGTCAGCATAGAAATGAGCTCCTTAGGATTTTCAGCCCCTGATTCTTTGGGAAGTAGATCACCAGGTCTTTCTTCTGCACCACCTCTGGGTGGACTTACATATCCAGCCTTTTAGTCAGTAGCTGAGTGCATTAACCATTTGCATCACCCACAGACTCCAACTGCACACCCCAAAACCAAACCCATTGTCATTGATTCTGGCTCATGGTGGCCCTATGGGACAGTACAACTGCCTCCTAAGGTTTCCAAGAAGCTGCTGGTGGATTTGAAATGCCAGGCTTTTGGTTAGCAGCCACACATTGAACCGCTGTGCCTGTAAGACTCCAGCTGTGCTACCCAAACCAAACCTGTTGCTGTCAAGTCAATTCTGACTCATAGCGACCCTATATATCAAGGAGTGCCTGGTAGATTCAAACAGCCGACCTTTTTGGTTAGCAGCCAGAGCACTTAACTACTATGCCACCCAGGTTTCCAAAACACTACAGTGTCCCTTTAATTGATTAAGATAACATATGTCAAGCCTGTAGCCCAGGCCTGATGCATGATGGTAAATGGAGGCAGCCTCTCAGCCTTCTTCTCTTCCCTCTTCCTTCCTTCATACCGCAGGACCGCCTGGCCCGCTGTACTATGCACTGCAACGATAAGGCCAAAGACTCGATGGATGCAGGCCATAAGGAGCTTCAGGTGAAGCAGCAACTGGAGAGCTGTGTGACCAAGTGCGTGGATGACCACATGCATCTCATCCCGTCCATGACCAAGAAGATGAAGGAGTCTCTCTCATCCCTTGCAAAATAAAAGCCTTTGCCAGTGACCATTGGGAATGAGGGCAGGATGGACACTGTCGTCTTTTAAGTGCGGTTTAGGGATAAGGAAATTAATAATGGCAGCAAGTTTACAGGATATGTCACCTGGCTCTGGTCGCTAGTTCTTTTTCTTTTTTTAATCTATAGGAAGTGGAAAAAACTGGTGCTAAAATTTGGGTTGGAGGTAGCACTGGCAAGTTACTTAAAGCCAAAACTGTATGTGGCAAGTGCTTACCAGCAGTACGTATCTCTGTTGCTGTGTTAAGCCAAGCCCTACAAGGCACCAGATTCTCCTTATTACAAAGTACCAACAAGCTGGCGTATTCTTCCCACCTCCCTGTGACCTGGTGGAGTTTGAGGAGGGGCTTTTCTGTTTGTTGCCACCCTCCTATTTACAAGTGTGCCCACCCCATTTTACATAAGCTGTAAAACGACCCATAGGATCGGTACTTGAGAAGTGAAGAACTGATTTCTGGGTCTTTGTTTTGCTTAGTTTTCTTTTATATACACGATCCTGAAATTTATACAAAGTCAGGTTGGGAGACAGAGAAGTTTGGATGAAATCTGGCTGTCACAATTGCTTGTCTTGAAATTCTCACATACTCAGCCGAGGGGACTGTGCAGAAGTGAGCAGCAGTGTCACGCTCTGTAGGTGTGGGAAGCAGAGTTTTCTTCTCACTGCCTGCTGTGGTGGCCTCAGGCTGTCTGCAGTAGAGTGACAGGACAATCCTACAGTGACACTAGTCGTTGAAGGAAAAGGGGGAGTTGATTGTGATATATGTCAATATCTGGGCATGAACAATGAAAGAAACAGACAGCTGCTTAATTAAGAAAGTTTCCTGGATTTGGAAAGACCAAGTTTTTCATATAACAATGAAATGAAGGCCTAAACCCAGCATCGCTTGTTGTGTTTTGTTGTTGCCAAGTTACCATAAAGTCAGCTCCAACACTTTAGGTGTAACAGAAGTGGATGTCACCAATTCCTGTGCCATCTTCATGATCATCGGTGTATCTGAGCCCAATTAGGACAGCTGTTGTGGGAATCTTTAAAGTTCCTCATTCTTGTTCACCCTCCGTCAAACATAATGTCCTTTTCTAGTGATTGGTCTTTCCTGCTGACAGGTCAAACTGTTTGCTTACCCCCAGAAATAACATTGAGCACTGTTAAGCCAGTCCTCTGGCAGTGGGACAGTCAAGGGAGAAAAAGTTAGTAACTCAGGGGCTAGGGAAAGCTGTGACTCCTTTAGAGCAAAGGAGGGCCAGCCCCCATTACCAAATACCACTTTCTGCCCGAGGCCTCTGCAGTGTGCAGTGTTCCTGCTCCAGTGACGCCTTACTGTTTTGATCAGGCCTTTTGTCATCTTTCTACCAACTTTATTACTTGAAGTGCTAATGTCACGTGTCTATTTGCTGTTTCAAGGCTGTGATATATTTTCCTAGTGGTTTAATTAGAAAAAATAAATGATGTTTAATTTTCCCCACACTGTTGTATTTCTTTCCTCGTAACTGAGCAATAAATATAACTTAAGGGTGCTTCTCCTTGTAATGTGTGAAATAGGTTTTCTTAAGATGTCCAGGAGAGTAGTATGGATACTGTCTTACAGTTCAGATGCAAGACTACTGTAAATGAGAAAAACTTGGAGGGAAGACTAGGGCACTGGGACTGGAAGCCCATTAGTAAACAAAAATATAATTCTTCATGAGGCTTGGAGGGGGGCCTTGGTGTCCAGGTCAGGTCTCCAGTTTCGGCTAAACACTAACAGCAACATGTAGAAGAGGTACACAGCTGTGACCCCTCTAGAGAAAATTCAGCATCTAAGATTTTGAGCACTAAAAGACAAAAAAAAAGGCAATTGATGAGTTTAACTTCTTACTGTAATTGGTGTTTCAGTAGAGCTGTCCGTGAACGTTGACCAGAAAACCAAACCCATTGCCAGAGTGGATTCCGACTCATAGCGACTCTGTAGGACAGTGTGGAACTACTGCATGGTTTCCAAGCAGGGCCTGACAGATTCCAACAGGTGACCTTTTGGTTAGCAGTTGTGGCACTTAATCACTATCAGTGAACATTAGGAATAAATTTAATATTGGAGAACCACCCCTACTTAAAACCAGCAAGGAATTCAAAAGGAAAGTGAACTCTCTTGTGTTTTGGTCAAAGTCTTTCATAATCTCTATTACTTGTTACCCATCATTGTGGACTTTTCTATTCTGCACTGGTTTCACAACTGGAAACAAGTTGCGGACCACCTTTTACAGTTGCATACTTAACGTGGAAAACCAGTAGCTCAAGAGAAGTCTTTTCTGTTACACACTTTGGTTTCCATGTAGGGGCAATGACACATTAAGCAGGGTTTTACGAATATCTATAAAATAGAAGCAGTGTTACACAGAATTGCAGGGCCTTCAATTGGGAATACACTCCAGGCTGAAGACGCAAATTCTGGGAGAAGGAAGCCCTGTCACTCTAGTGGAGTGAAGTCACTAATTCATGTTACTGGACCCCTAGACTTGATACTGTGCTGCAGAGAAAAATACAAAATAAATATGAGGAAGTCCTCTGAGGGTGGGTGGAGAGAACAGAAGTTACGTGATGGAATGAGCTCCTGCCTTCCACGCAGGAGACCCACGCTTGATTCCAGGCCAAAGCACCGCATGCACAGCCATCTCACCCTCCACTCGGTAGACACTTGCATGTTCCTATGATGCTGACCGGGTTTTAGGGGCACTTCTATAGACTTAAAGCCAGGAAGAAAGGCCTGGCGATCTACATCCAAAAAATCGACCAAGGAAAATGGTCCCATTCATTTGCACACAGGTGCACCTTGAGTCAGAGGCCAGATGAACAGCAAATAACATTAACTACTCCAGGGCTCTTTTCATTTGGTAAATATGAAAAAGATGAACAACTCTGTCTACAGCCACACGATTGGTCGGTGTACCTCAAACTCCAGAGACGGGGCTGTTAATCTCACAGAACCAAACCCATTGCCCTCCAGTCTATTCCGACTCATAGCGACGCTATAGGACAGGCTAGAAGTATCCCATAGAGTTTCCAAGAAGCCCCTGGTGCATTTGAACGGCCAACTTTTGGTCAGCGGACACAGCACTTGCCAAGGTTTCCAGAGACGAGGCGGTTTATCTCCATTTCACAGAAAAAGAAAACGGAACTGGGCAAAGCTCTCTGGCCAATCGCTGACGACGCAACCGGAAGTTCGGAGGCGGATTCAAGCTTCCGGTAAGCATCGCGAGATGAAACGTGAATTCTGCCATCAAGCGATTCGCTAACAGGACAGATGATGTCAGACGCAAAGATCGCTAGCCAACGGCGGGAGCGTGAGAGGTTCTGGGATTTCAGGTTTCACGCCGCGTTGAGCCCTCCGAGACCGCACAATGAGCAAGGCTCACCCGCCCGAGTTGAAAAAGTAAGTGTGTGTCACGCTCGAGCCGCAGTGGCAGCGTCTTTGCGTGGCGCAGGTGCCTTAGGTCCATTTCTCTTTCCCTTAGCGCGCCCCGGCCTGTGTAGGCTGAGTGGCATGGAACCCAGCACCTCCCCTCAGTCCGGTCCGAGGTCTCCGGGATCCCGGCCAGGGTTTCGCGCTTCGGAGCCTAAGTCCGCGCGGAAGCCGGGACAGCGCCTCCGTTCTGCCCATTTGCCTCCCTTGTCCCCGAGCTCCCGGCCCCATCTCTACGCTCTTCCTCGTTACTAGAGGATCTTGACGTTACTGTTTGGAACATCGTGAAGAGCATCATATTCCCGATAAGGTGGCTGGAATGGAAGTCTTCATAAGATAATGAGGACTAAAGAGGCTCTTTAATCTTAGATAATGTGTGTTGTTCGAGCATTTATTTGCAAATCCAGTTCCTTTTTCTTGCATTTCTGTGCTGGAATGTCTTGTGCTGTCTGGCTGTGATCGTCAGCGTTGTGTGAGAGCTTTCATTGTTCTTTTCAGAGAAGGCTGGTGTCCCCTCTCCCCCACCGCACCCAGTAAAATCAAACTGAACTTTGAGTATGATATCCCAACGTTATTCAGAACTGAGTTTGAAGCCTTAAGTGTCTTGATTTTTTTCCTCCTTTATCCCAAGTACCGTCTTTTCGTACTTGTTTTCTACAGAATAAAGACTTCTTAACACAACATTCTTAAATCCACCACCAAGGAGACCGTGCATTCTTATACTACTAAAATTGGAAAACATTGTTCCCCAATAAAACTGAACCATTTCTGTTTGCGGAGACTCTCATTCACCTGTTGTGTGGCTTTGTGACCTTAGTAAACCTCAGTTCCCCCCCCAACGTGGTGGTGATAGTAGCATCTAACTGGCAGCAATGTTGCTGGGCTTACATGAGCTCATGTGCATACTGTAACATATATAATGTAACTATACATTATATCCTGTAAACATTTTATTGTGACTTTGTATGCCTTCTACTTGGCCATATGACTTACCTGTGAATTCTGTCACAATAGCCTATGCTTTAAGTTTGAATGAAAATTGCTTATTTTCATAATTTCATGTTTTTAGCCTGAGTGTAACTAGAAGAGAGAAAAGTTGACCTGACTACTTAATAGTCTCTTACTGTCTTGCTGTGATTGGATTTTCTTATTTTAAGTTCTTTAGTTTCAAAATAAACTTTTGTTTTTGCCATGAGACCAGAAGAACTGGGTGGTGCCCAGCTACCACTACTGAACATTTTGATCAAAGACTATAGGGGTACCCCAAAAGGGGTAAAGTGTGGAACAAAATTTCAAATTTTTCTGGAATCCCAGCTTTCTGGAGCTTTTGAAGCTGGATGAACCCTTCGAACTATTTCCTGGGGATAATCTTTAACCTTTAAACCAGAAATATTTTCCAAATCTTCTTAAAACCAAGTAGTAGATTAGCTTAATTGGTAAAGAACGTCTACCTTGAGCACTGGGATCAAACTGATAGCAGAAAGGTAAGACAGGAAGTTTAGGGGGCAGTAAGTTTGTTAATGGAGGAGGAGCAGTTCAGAAATGGAGAAAGAATGGTTGCACAATTTGGATGTCATCAGTGTCACTGAACTGTATATGTAGAAACAAACTGTTAAATTTGATTTTAGTGTATTTCAGTGTATGTACCACTGTGTATATTTTAACACAACAAGAAAAAACATTAAAAAGGAAAAAACATATTTTGCCCAGACATACCTATGTGTTAAAGAACATCCTGAACACTTAATTTTGGTGTTTTAATATTAAAACAACACTGTTGACCCAAATATAAAATACCTTTTGGCATTGAATTGTATGTGGTTTGGTTACCCTCTGATGTCACATGGGTTTGTTTAGTTCTGAAATTAACCAAAATGTAACCAAATCTGCATTTTTCTGTTATGGCTATAAAATCCAACCACTGAAAATGAGGTCAGCATTGAGCAACAAAAATGTTCTTGTAATTCACATCTATAAAGATTCAGTTTCATGTAGGTTAATATACTCTAAATACATTGGTTTGGGTTTTGTTTTTTGTAAGTATCTTGTATTGGTTTGTCATAATGTCTACTTTAAGTAGCTTCTTGCTCCTTTATCCTTTTTATCAACAGAAAGTTTTTACTGTTTTCAGTTTCATTATTTCTGCTGTGTAAATTTTAGCAAATTGTACTGACTGTGCCTAATTATGTGCTTACATACACTGAATGTTTTAAAATCAGTTATATAATATCAACTCTTTTTGTTTTTCAGATTTATGGACAAGAAGCTATCATGTAAGTGATTTTAAATTACACAGTTGCTATTTGTATCTTGACAGTATGTAACATTCAGAACAACCTCATAAAAATTTAAAGCACGTGGAACCTTTAATTTCTCTTTGTTGATTAGGCAGGTTCATCCTAATTCAGTATGGCAAACAAGTTCAGTTTTTTGGTTTGATATCTTATAAGCTTAAAACATTTCAGTGTTTTCATTATTTCATGCAAGCCTTCCTTCACTTGGACAAAATTAACAGGTTTTTTTGTTTGTTTTTTAGTTTAAAGCAATAGACATTTATTCTCTCACAGTTGTAAAGGCTAGAAGTCCAGCTTCACGGTATCGGCATGGCCGTCCCCCTGAATGCTTTCGGAGAAGATCCCTGTGCCTGCCAGATTCTAGTAGCACCCCGTCGTGTCCACGTATTCCATGGTTAATGGCAGCATAACTCCAATCTCTGCCTTTAACAGGATTTTCTTGTGTCGTGAAATTTGAAATTTTAACATCCTTTTTCCTTTAAACAAGCTACATGATACTTAAGCAAGAAACGTACTCTTTTTCTTGGCATATGTGTAGGAAAAGCACATTTTGTTCCACTTTACTAAAAACCAGACACTCCTTAAATACTCTAGGAGTCAGTTCTACTCTGGCCCCTAGGGTTACCATGAGTCAGATCCGACTCAACAGCACTGGGTTTTGGGTTTTTACTAAAATCCTGATCAGTACGTACTTGAAGTATACAGAGGTAACACCATCAGCTTCAGAGGTTGACAGCCTCACTTCGACCTCCCCAACTGTACCACACAGAGCTGCATTCCCTTCAACCAGTAACTTAAAAGCTCTACACTGTCGCTCCCATGTCAAATAAGGCAAATACTACTGTATAGGATTCTTGTAAATGTGGAATGTTTAGCCCAGTGCTTGGAATATAGTGAGGGTAGTGGGTTTTCTATATGGCAGCTACTTGTGTTTTAATACCATCTAATTTGTAATGAATAGTTGGTAATTAGTGGTCACTTTCAATAAACTAATCTTTCCTTTAAATAGTGAAATTAAATGGTGGCAGACACGTCCAAGGAATATTGCGGGGCTTTGATCCCTTTATGAATCTTGTGATTGATGAATGTGTGGAGATGGCGACCAGTGGGCAACAGAACAATATTGGAATGGTGGTGAGTAAAGACAACAGGTTTCCATTAGAGATTTCGGTTTTTCTTTTGGAATCCCTTAACTTCCCTTCTGTCAAACTTTTTAAATAAATTGGAGTAATTAAAAAAGAAGTAACTGCCAGCAAAAACAAATTATGGGCAAGATTGGACTCTCCATCTCCCTGGTAGTTTCACTTGGGGCAGTCACTCAGCTGCAGTAATAACCTAGTTACCTGTAGGTAAGATCTTAACTCTGCAGAACCTCTGAGGTCCTTAGACTTGAAAGAGCTATTGAAAATCAATTTTAAGCTTTATTCGATATTAGAGCTCCATAGTTCCTCACTAGAACAATAATTCTTTCTTTCTTTTAAAAATATTTCATTGTGCTTTAAATATTTAAAGCTTGCAATCCTGGTCAAGTTGTCATACAGGAATTTGCAAACACACACTGTAAAGCAGTAATTCTTAATCGTATGTTGGAATCAAATTAGTCTTAGATGCCAAATAGGTATTTTTAAAGTTTCCATGGTGATTGTCAGGTGAGGCCATTTAGATTTAGAGCATTTGCTATCACATTAGGAGGCTTACAAAGAATGAAAGCATGCCTGGGATCCATCCTAGGCCAGTTTCCTTAAGCTTTCACTCCAGCCCAGGGTGTGCCTACAAAAGAGTGAAAATTCTGTATGTTATGACTCTGCGTAATTCAAGAGCCCTTGGGAGTGTTGTGCTTCTGTGGCAGTTTGTACTTTCACAAAATAGCTGTGCCCTTTCAGTAGACTGAAACCCTGAGTAGCACTTGGCAAAGGCTAGTGTGTGAGTACAACACAATTCTGAACCTGATGGTTCCTGATTGATTTGTGGAATTAGGCTTCAGAACACTATAGCAGTATAGCAAAAAACAGAGCAACAAGGTGGAAGTGTGCACCAGCTAGCCTGATATTTCTGTATGTGGTGTGAGAAGGAGAGGAAATGTGTTCTACCCTTTCCAGAGAATGTTCATGCTCAACCACAATTTCAGGGGTCAGGTGGGGACAGATTGGGGAGGAAGCTAGGAATGAAAGCTGGTTGTTTCTCACGCTTTTCTCAATGAACTATTGTGTTCATCATCTGCTGCAGGAGAAAAAGCCAGGAATTTAAAACTTTTGAGAACTAGGTCAGTGTGTTGGTTAACTTTTCCACATTTCCATTCCTAACTTAGAAGAAGAGTAAGTCAGTGAGCGTGCTGTCCATGTTGTCATTTTTCAGGGCATTGTCTCTTTCAAGATGCTTTGCCACTTTCTCACCATACTCATTGCTGGTGCTGTCTGTGTGGCTTCAGGACATCCTCCCTTCTGTCAGGCTCCTTTCCTGTCTGTCTGCTTTGGTGTAATCACATACAGGTTCGTTTGCGTATTTACTTAGCACATACTTCTTGATCCTCTGTGTGCCTATTGCTGTTTTAGGCCCCGGGGATACTGTGCTAGGCAAAGGTCCTGAGCTCATGGAGTTCCCATTTGAGTAGAGGAGACAGTGTTAGTGTGTATATGTAAGTCAGTTAGAACTAAGGAAGAAAAGAACACGTTTGACAGATGTTTCTGTTCTCTGAGCAGCTTGCAACCATAGCTCCACTTTGAGTCTTATTCACAATACCTCCATTTCTCATAACACTTCAAATTGTTGTATTTCCCATTATCCTCCTTCCTGTCTTTTCACCTATCCAACTAGCTCCTACTTGATCTGGTCTGTGGTTTCCTTGTGATCTACAGTATATTAGGGGCCCCTTGTACTGTACTCCTTTCAAGGAGCCCAGGTGACACAGTGATTAAGCACTCAGCTGCTAACTGAAAGGTTGACAATTCAAACCCACCAGCAGCCCCGCAGCAGAAAAGACCCAGTGATCTGTTCCCATAAAGATCACGGCCCAGGAACCACGTGGGGCAGTTCTCCTCTGACCTGCAGGGTCGCTGTGAGTCGGGATTGACTGACAGCACCCAACAGCTGCTTTCATCCGATCTCTCTTACTTCCCTACCCCTCTCAGGCTCGGTTACTGGCCGTGTCACCTGTGTTCTCATTCAGGGCTCTCTTGATGTATGGAATGTCTGCTGTGTCAAGGACTGCATTCCTGGGGCCTTTAGAACTTCCTGCCTCTAAGGTCTCTCTCGTGCAGAGTTACACTGTTGGCCAAACAGTTACGATTGTCATTCCCCTAAAGTGTGAAGCTTTTGCTGGCTCACTGTGGGTTTCGAGATGCCCCCTAAACATTAATCCTGGCATCTGAGGTCCTGGTGGCATACTGGTCAAGTGCTACATCTGGTAATCAAAAGGTCGGTAGTCATAGTCCACCAGGTGCTCCTTGGAAACTATAGGGCAGTACTGCTGTCTCCTATAGGGTCTCTGAGTGGGAATCAACTTGACAGCAGTGTGTTTGGGTTTAGTTTTGAGGTTAGTTGCTAGCTGTCTGTTTCCTGCTTCCCTTCATGTTGAAATTACACTCCTTACACCTTTTAATTTTCTTAATTTTGTCAGAATTTCCTATCTTCGTGTCAGAAGTCTATCCAACTTTCAAGACCGAGATAAAATAGCATCTTCTTAGAGCCTGCCCTAAGCAGCTTCCCTCCTCCTGTTTGTTTCCTAAATGATCTCAAACCCCTAAACTTGGTATACACTACTGTACTTATTTTTCCCACTAACTTGCATATATCTTAGGAGCAGAGAGGCATGTCCATTTATGTTCAGCAGTTTAGAAGGTATATAGCTCAGTGGAGATACAGATGATTCTCAGTGCTGCTATAACATATACCACAGGTGGATGGCTTGAACAGACAGATTTATTGTCGCACATTTTAGGAGGCTGGAGGTCTGAATTCCGGGCACCAGCTCCCAGGCAAGGTCTTTCTAATCACTCTTGCCCTGGTCTAGGAGCTTCTCAGCGGGGACTCCAGGTACAAAGGACATTCTCAGCTCTTCTTCCATGGTGGTGGAAGGTCCATCACTCTGCTTGCTTCTTTAATCTCTTATATCTCAAAAGAAGTTGACTTGAAATAGAACCTAATCCTGGAGTTTGAATCCTGCCTCATTAGCATCATAGAGTTTAGGATTTATAACACATGGGATAATCACATCAGATGACAAAATGGGGACAGCCACACAGTTCTGGGAATCCTGGCCTAACCAAGTTGACACACGTCTTTGGGGTGACACAGTTCAGTCTACAACAGCCTGCCATCTCAGAAAGGTAGTTGTTAAAGCCTTCAGTCTCAGAGATGTACATCTCACAGCTTGCTGCCTGCCTGTTTTAAGATTATTAAGATTTGAGTAATATAGTCTTTCTGCTTTTTGTAAAAAGCCTCACATACTGACATGTAAAATTTAAAAGTCATTAATGATTTGGTGAGAATTCTTTCATCTTCACTGATATTTCTAGTCAGAATTGTGTTTTCAAAACATATTTCTCTTTTTTAGGTAATACGAGGAAACAGTATCATCATGTTAGAAGCCTTGGAACGAGTCTAAGTAATGGCTGTGTTTGAGGAGCAATCAATTACTTCCCATACGTCCTTTTCCCCAGAGGGCCTGTTTTATGTCATGTAAAAATCAGGCTGTGTACAGTCTTTAGGTTAAAATTTTTTTGTTAAATAAACTTTTCTAGAAAGTCAAAAGTGTTTCCTCTTGAGTACTCTGAATATAGAAGTAGAATATTAGATTTTATTCTGTTTTCCTCTGAAATGAACTTTGCCTGGTGCTTTCAAGTTGAGACTGGTCTCAGTAGACTTTATGCATTGAAATAAAAGAATCCTGTTAAAACTGAAATAAGGCAAGGGTTCTTTTTCTCCGTGTTTAGACAGAGGAAGCAGCTGCAAACCTGAGTAAGTTCTGATACATGCTCAGCTATAGAAATGCCGTAACTCGTATCTACTCTCACTCTTCCAAGTACGTCTACATTTGACGGATAATACAACAGCAGTAAAACACAAAAAGTAATGGTGTTATTTATTTTGAATCTAATCATTATGTGAGAATTGTTTTTTTTTTTTTTTAATACAAGAATAGAAATAGGATACATTCCAGTGTACTGCCATTCGTTGTGGAGTAGAGAGGAGTGAGAAGGCTGCCCATAATCTTCTAGTTCATGAGGTGTATTGGATGGCACACAAGGTGAGGTCGGATATATTACAGATGGCTGTATTATAAACATAACCTTAGAAACCTCCCAAGCAAATGCCGAGGCCTGTTCTTTTCGTAGTCTGGTAAAAAGCTTGTAAATCTCGAATCACTTTAAAACTGTCCGGGATGGAGTATGTACAGGTGGTATGAGAGGTACTCTTAAAACACAGAACACAGCAGCTTATATGTGTCTCTAAAATGGTACTTCCTCTTTAGAGAAAGGTGTTATAGAAGAAAAGCTGGAAGTTTCAAACACCGTCACAACACAGCATTGGTGTAAGGTTTGATGCGTCTTTATTTTTTTTGTCTGTTCTCCAACAGCTCTTTTTAGTTTAATCTTCATTGATGTTGATTAAAAAAAAAAAAAAAACCACACCCAGTGCCGTTGAGTCAATTCCAACTCACAGTGACCCTCTAGGACAGAGTAGAACTGCCCCATCGAGTGCGCAAGGAATGTCTGGTGGATTCAAACTGCCCATCTGTCAGTTAGCAGCCATAGCACTAACCATGGGGCAACTGAGGTTTCCTTGACGTTGCTAGACTTGCATTTTTGTTTCAGCCACACAAAGCTGACCCGTAGAGGTGTGGTTCCTAATCTAACAACATCACCTAAGGACCCTCACACTCCAAACCTGTCAAAAGGAAATACTGGGGGTAGAGTCCAGGCATCTGTTTTAACAGGCCTTTCCACTGCAGACTAGAGTAGAAGCCCTGGCATACAGCTACCTTTCACTCAGCCCCTACATGATTTTTAATGATTCTCTTCTGTAAAAAGACTAGAATGGTCTCCTGCAGTAGCAGGTTCTGACAATTTCTCTCCAATAAAAAAATTCTTTAATACTGTAATTCTGTTAATAGGCCAGAGGTGATACCCGTTTGCCCTTTGGGGACGCAATTTCAGGTGTCCTGTTGGAAAACATCAGCACAGATTTGATAAACCAACACTGGTATCCTCAGTAAAAATATATCCCATTGTAAAACACATTTACCAGTGATAGAAATCATCTTAGTTGCTATTAGTATTTGCCAGTCTTTGTATATACGTCTTCCATTAAAACCACAAAAGGGAAAAAAATATGAATGCTTCTTAATATACTTGTTAATAAAATTTTTAAAAAGCTGACCCTTGGACAAAACGAGTTAACTGCTCTATCTTTGTCAGGTAATATATCTTGGCAGTTTTATCAGCATGTTAATATTCACAAGTATACTAGAGGATAAAATCATTTTTACTGTGCATCAGTGCTCTCTTAGACCCATTTGCTAAAATAGCTACTGCCATCACCTGGTAAAGGACTTCTGGTAACTTTGGTGGTACTGAGTGTTAGAATTCACAAGCTTTTGCTTGTTCTGTCCTACTGGTGGCTGTAAGGACAGTCATGTGATCTTTGTATGGGAGATTCAGAGCTGGTTCTCCAGTTTGACTGCACATTAGAATCACTTAGGAATACTTAAGTCATCTTCAGGTGATCCCAGTGTGCAGCCAAGGTTGAGGACTACTGCTTATTTTAGCAACTGTTTCTCACCCAAAATGCCACAGAAGCTGTGAAAACATTTAACGCTTTGTACCAGATCTGGTCACATTTGGTGTCATTCTAAAGATCCTACTAGTTGGCAGCCACTCAGTGCTTACTAAGGCTGTTAAGGCTGTCAATGCTTACTATTCAAGATTACTACTAGAGCACTCATTGAAGAATTTTGGAAACAGGATCTACTTTAATAGTGTACTGGGTTTCTTAGGACTTGAAAGGTACTAAAAACCCTTTGTAAACATCCAATCTCTTCTAATAGAGGAAGTATTTTACCTACAGTTGACAAACTAGTTTAGGTCACTGTCAGATTTTTACATCAGCGAGTCTCGACCCTGGCTCACATTAGAACTTGACCAAACTACAAGGCCAACGCCCAGTCCCCAGTCCGCAAAGTCACAGTCTGGTGGTAGGTGTCTGTCAGTATTTTGTCAAGTCCACATTAAGTTTGATAATAGAAAGCCAATTTCTTAAATCAGTCACTCATATTTGCTTCTCATTTTGTTGTATAATATTTTCAAGTTGTACCACTAAGACTTCAAAATTTCATCCCTCATAAAACTGGGACAGAAGAAATTGAAAGGTAACATTGTGAAGGTCAAGGCTTTGGGCATGGGCACATTTACCATGAAAAAGAGTATAAATTACTAATTCCAGGTATAAGACACTAGCTCTCTTTATAGTTTTGATCTGATTGAACGTCATGACCAGCTGTAAAGCTCAAGTGAACCCACCCTCAACAAAGAGGCTAAGCCTGGCAACTAGTTCTTCCTCGAGTGCTCAGCTTAAATACTGTAAGATCTCATTCAAAATCCAGGGCCCTGTCCCTGGGTCCTGGATGGACACAGTGGCTACAACAATGGGCTTTAACACAGCAAGGACAGTGGGGATGGCGTAGGGCAGGCCACGTTCAGTGTTTCCTTTTGCATGTGGGGTTACTGTGAGTCAGAACCGACGTGACAGCACCCCGACAACAGCAGCTGTAGGCCTACTACAGAATCATCAAGAGAGGAACCTGACATGCTGCACGTTTAACAAACCCCAAGTGATTTTTAGGATCAGAGAAGTTTGGAAAACACTGCTAAGGGAGACAGAAAGAGGTGTGAGGAAATTTGGGAGATGGCATAAGTGCAAGTTACGCCTTCCCGCATAATTAGAACTTCATATTTTCTTGCAGTCCACAGGGATTACTTTTGTTAAACTGATAAAAGCAAAATATTTGATTCAAAATCATCTCAGCTCAGATTTTCTTCTTTTTTTAACCAATGCTAACCCACTTGAACTTACAGTTCAGTCTTAAGTTTTTCATATAAGCCTTCCTGGTCGATCATGTCTGTGTGACCATTCCAGCGGTGATAGGCCAGCAGAGCCGTGTTGTGGGCTGCAATGGCACTCATTTCCATGGCACTAGCTGCATACTCGATGCCGTTAATATAATAAAGTTGATCATGGAGTATGATGGAGGGGCATTTCTCCGGGGGCTTATACTGAGGATAGGCGAACCAGGACTTTTTCACTACATAATCGTAAGACAGAAAGAGCTTCACAATTTGCTCTCTGGTAAGAGTGTCTTGGGAGAAGATCTTCCAAACCTTTGTCCCATCTGTGGACGGCTCAGGGCTCTCCTCTTCTCTTACAGGGGACACAACCCCAATGCTGTTAATGAACAACTGTGGATTATCAGTGGTTAAGACTGCGGTGAGATCAAAGTCACCCAAGGCTCTGGCTGTAAACATAGTTGTATTCAATTCTCCCTTAACTAACGTTGTCACTATATGTTGGTAGTATTGATGGAATTCCTCAATTGGAGGATCAAAGTTCAGAAAAGTTATACTGGACATTTTTTGATTCAACGGAGTGGCCACCAAGACAATGTCATAGAAGTCTGAATGGGTTTCAGATCCAGTTTGATAGACCACTTCATACATTTTGGTAGGATTTCCTACAAGGAATAAGAAAATACACACTTCTTTAGTATTTCTAGCATACTATATTTTACATTTTCTAAAAGTAATTCTGTACCTACAGAATACCAGACAAAACTCTGGCTGCTGCTGAGTCGATAAAGTTCCCAAGGAACAGCTGCCTGATGGATTCGAACTGCCTGCCTTTTGGTTAGCCTCCGAGATCTTAACCACTGTGCCACCAAGGCTGTACCTTCAGATTGTTTTCTCTATAATTCTAAGGGATTAAAGGAGTTTTAACTCTTAAAATAACTGTTCCTCATAATTTTATTACACTGGGGCCAATTTCCTGCTCAAGATGAAAATAATGCCTCATTTACAAGTACAAAATAGAGAACTTTTACTTGGGAAGATGAGCTTGTTTTTAAATCCAAATAGTCATGCTACTGCACTTAAGTACATGATAGAAGATACATCACTTGAAGTTATGTCTTTTGAAACCGGGCAGAAGAGACATTTTCTCCCTGAGAGATCATTTGCTCCAGGGGGAATAATGAACAATGGACAGAGAAGATGAAGCTTACCAGTCACCTTGGTCCTCGTTTTCTCCTCTATGGAGGTCACAGAGCCAGATATGAGATTGCCTCTGGAAACCTTCAGGAGCCCTGAGCAAACACGTTTATTGCCTCCTTCTACTGCCCACTGGCCAGAGTCTGCACAAGCCATTGACACAGCCCCTGCCAGTGGAAGGAAAAAAAAACTTAATTCTGACTTTATAAGAGGCCTTTTACCCTCCCACCCTTCCTAATTAGATGAGTCCAGCTCCAAGCTATCTGGCCAAATGCAAGCTGGCCTAGTTAGCATTTTCATGAAAGGTGACATCCAATTAGGACTGGCTATAGGGTTTTTTTCTTTTAATATATATATATGTATAATTTCAGCAGCCTAGGGCAAAATGAATATGCAGAGCCTCTTGTACAATAATAATGAAGAATTTCAGAATGGTTGAGAGCAGGCTGTTAAACCTAGTGGGGGGTTGGGGCGGCCCTTCTTAGCACCAAATCCTGCTTGGCCACATGGGGAGCACACCCATAAAGCCATCCCTGCATCCAGCATTGAAATAAAACTGATGAGTCACACAAAAGTGTGCAAAATGACTCTGATACAACAAGAGTGTTACCAATACTAGAAACCACAGTGAGCAGAGACTGACTAAATCATCCCGTTGACAAAAGCATGTATTGCCACTCAGTGATCTCAGAGATGCGGGGTCATCCATGGATTCTTCCCAAAAGACAGTGTGACTCTGGGTAAGTTTCACAATATCTAACACGTAGCTTCTTCTCAACCTTGGTGCTATCGACTTTGACCAAAAAACCAAACTCATGGCCATCTGACTCATAGTGACCCTATAGGTCGGAGTATAACTGCCCCAGAGAGTTTCCAAGAAGTGCCTGGTGGATTCCAACTGCCAACCTTATGGTTAGCACCCATAGGACATAACCACTATGACACTTGGGCTTCCCATTGACCAGTAGCACCCTCCTATCACAGTGTTTTGTCCAACGATGTATTTTAATTTTAACTTTGTAGGAGTCTGTCCACCTAAGTGAGTTCTGTTCAGGAGTTCTCCAGACGTCTCCAGACATTGCCAAACGTCCCACTTCCCACCCTCCAAGTTATGAACCATTGAATTAATGAAAGCTAAGGACCCTCTGCCCATAAAAATTCGTATCTGCACATGCACAATGCTGCCAACAATTTCTGGGGTTTCACAGAGAAAAGTAGCCTTGTCTAACCCACGGCTTAAATTCAGGAGCTGTTCCAACGTCAGGTGAGTCCCTCTGTGAACTGATGTTGCCTGCTGTTGGGTCACTTACCGACAAAGCCATTGATGTTCAAGCTTTGGCCATAATTAACCCTCATGAGAGGAGTAACAATTTCGTTGAGGAATTTCTCAGAGAAGCCAGCTTTCTCCAGGGTTTCAAGAAGCGTCCTGTTAAACAGTCCGATAAAGTCGTCCCCTCCTAGAGCATGTAGTAGCTTCTCTACACTGCTGAAGGCATAGTCATGTGACTGGTAGCGGTAGACCCTTTAAAGAGAAAAGAAGAGAAATGGCCATCAGACACCAAGACAGAAGGAGAGGGCAGGTGAAGAAAGGAAATAGGGTTTTAAATACCAAACTGACTTCTGTGTTTCCTTATGATGAGATTCCACCTACTATGTGACATATGGCTTAGTTATCAACTTGAGTAAAGCCCTTCCCAGGTCTCCCGGGATCTCTCAGCTCTCTCCTGCCCCTCTTTTAGAAGTCCACTGTCCTTTGTATGTACACCTCCTTTGCCGCATTAATATGATCGCTGGGATCCACATTAAATCACAGGGTGTCACCTCTTCTCCTTCACCTCTGTATCATCCTTCAGCAGCACTGAGACATATCTGAAACCAAATTCCATCTTTCCACCAGCCCCAGTCCTCTCCACCTACCCCTATCCCAACTAATAAGCAACACCATTCCTAACGGCCTCTATTTCATCCTCGTTTCTCCCTTCGACTTCCCCCATCCATCAGCAGGAAACCTCAACAGTCTTCCTAACACAACTGTTACCTGTTCCTCTGGGCGACCTTAGTCAGGATTAATATTCAAAATAGGAAGATGGCAACTGATCCACCTGCTTGTAGTTTCTTTTCCTTTGAAATACATACAAGTCTCCCCTAAACCCTAAAATACCTCTTTTCCACTGTCATTCATTTATTCAAAAAACTTCTTGCTGACTATTGCAATTAAATAACATCCACATCATTTAGCTTGACTTTTTATTTTTTTAATTAATTTTTTTTTTTTATTTAGCTTGACTTTTAAAGAAAGAGTCATGGAATTTTAGACCCAAACTCATCAAGGCTAACTCTTTTGGTCTAATTGTATCCTAGATAATGAAACAAAGCAGAAGAGGTAGAAGACTGTTCTAAAAGTTACATGGCAGATAAAAGACTTGTCTCCTGTGTTCTCCACAACACACACACTCACACCCTCGACTTGCACACTCCAGATGCTTTCACTGGTCTCTAAATAGGCACTGCATGTTGTCTTCTCACCACTGTGCCAGCTCTTCCCTCCAAAGGGAATGTTCTTTCCCATTCCTAGCCAGAGAGTACCTGTCATTCCTTACAGAGAGTATAAATCCCACCTCCTCTGGCAAATCTTGTCCATCTTCCCAGTCCACAGGTATAGCATCAGCTTCAAAAGTCCCATAAAACTTAGCACTCATACCACCGGCTCAGCACTGAAATGCTAGTCTATATTATTTACTTCTTATAAAATATCATCTGACATTTCTCCAGCACTTGATGGATTTAAAGAACACTCACATAAATTGCTTCAAGCAGTAATTCAATATGTAATTCTTCAGATTATAAGCTGTATGCAGATGAGAAAGACACAGTTTCTTTCCCTTAGAGAGCCCACATTAGGGACAGGTAATAAGGCATATGTAGAAACAGGTGTATTTTTAAAAAGGAAGAGATAAATGTCATAAGAAAGTAAGGCTACACAGGGGGCCAGGGACCATGCTGTCAGGGGAAATCAAGGCCAATCGGCACAACTATCCTTTTGCTAAGAGAGCCCTCTGCACTCCACACTGGTGAGTGGTGTCTAGGGTCTTAAAAGCTGCCAAGCTGCCATCTGAGGGTACAGCAAATGGCCCCAACTCAGCAGGAACAGATGATCACCAAGGACCAAAGCGACATAGGGGAAAGAGAACCCAGAAGACAAGAGAGGCCCACGCGAGTAAGTGACTACATCAACTTGTGACAGGAAGAACTGGATGGTGCCCAGCCACCACCAGTCATAGCTGTGACGGAGCTCACAATGTTGAGTTTCATTGGCAACACAAGAATAAAAAGGGGTGCACCCTGAGATCTCCATTAAAAGACCGCAATTAATGGTCCATGGGCCTCAGATTTCCCCTGGAAGCATGGCCCCTGGCCCTGATGCTGCCCCTGTTCATAAATCATGATGGAGGTCAACTCTTCGGACAGGAATGGATTAGACTTGGTGACACAGAGTGACCATATCATGTGTGCACTTTATGATTCTATGCATCTATAGAATGTAATGTGTCCTGCTGACCTCTTACTGGAGGCAGGGGAGTGGGTGGAGAGGAGGGGATAGGACTGTTGGAAGGATAAGACATGTATGGAGCAGAGAGGAAGAGTGTGCTATCACCGGGCAGGGAGAGCAATGGGAGCTGCATATAGGTGGGCATGCAAATTTATATGGGAATGCACATTTTCATTCAATCATAATAAAAAAAAGACTAAAATAAAATATGGCTACAGTGTTACCAGTTACAGCAGGAGAGTTTTATATCAAGTTTCTTCTCTCAAACTAATTGACATCAACAGATAATGCCATGTATGTTTCTTCAGTATTACTCATCTGACAGCACAGTACACAAAATGCTGAATCAAGTTCTACAGGGAAATTGATTAGATATCAGTATAAAAATTAAGAACCTAAAATAACTCCTTCCAACCCTACCACCTGGCTTACTGGCCTGAGAAAATTAGGAGAAGTACAGCAAAAACACTGAATTCCTTAGAAAAACAATACACTATATCCTCATGAATAGAACTGACCTATTACTAATGATGTGCATGACAAAATAGTATCCAATTAAATAACCTACATATGATACCATAAAAAACTTATTCCCCACCTCACTGAAAGGTGTCTACCAACCATGCTCAAGCAAGATTTCTAAGTAACGGCTTCCTAAAAAGGAAGATCCAACAATATATACCACTATAAAGACTAAGCATGAAAATAATTTCACAATACTAATTGCATTAGAATGAATATCAATGTCATGGATTGAATTGTATCCCCCCAAAGATGTGGGTATCACTTTGTCTGGGCCATGATTCCTGGTGTTACATGATGTTCCCATGTGTTATCCTACCTTTATGACATCAGTGAGGGAGGATGGACAGCAGTTGTGGTGGTTAAGGCTGGACTCAGTCTATAAGACTGTATTGTGTCTTTAGGCAATCTCTTGGGATATACAGAAAGAAGGGAGCAGAGAGACAGGGGGACCTCATACCACCAGGAAAGAAGCCCTGGGAGCAGAGTGCATCCTTTGGACTTGAGGTCCCTGCACCTGAGAAGCTCTCAGTCCAGGGGAAGATTGAGGACAAGGACCTTTCTCCACAGCCGACAGAGAAAGGCTTCCCCTGAAGCTAATGCCCTGAATCGTTACTTTTAGCCTACTTTACTCTGAGGAAATAAATTTATCTTTGTTAAAGTCATCGGCTTGTGGTATTTTCTGTTATAGCAGCACTAGATGACTAAGACAATTCCTAAAAAGTCAAATGTGAGTATCTAATATTTTCTGTCATTCTTTGTATAATGCTTAACAGTTATTGTCATGGATTGAATTCGTGTCCCCCAAAATGTATGGATGGCAATTAATGGTCCAAAGGCCTGGGGATTTCCCTGGGAGCATGGCCCTTAGACCTGATGCTGCCCCTGATCATAAATCATTACTGAAGTCAATGCCTCAGACAGGAATGGACTGGACTCAGAGACACAGAGTGACCATATCATGTGTGTACTTTATGGTTCTATGCATCTAGAGGATGTTGTCCTACTGGCCCCTTACTAGTGGGGAGTGGAGATGGTGGAGAGGAGGGGACAGGATATTGTTAAGAGGGTATCACATGTATAGAATGGAAAGGAGGAATGTGCTGTCACTAGCCAAGGACAGCAGAAGGAGCTGCAGATAGTCAGGCATGCAAATTTAAATTGGATTGTACACTTTCACTCATCACAATAAAAAATACATATAAGTATAGAAATTTAGTTGTGTGAGTGCCCTCAATTTTGTAATTTTCCTGTGCACTATGTTAAAGAGGATTAGGGTAGGAACATAAATCCCTTCCTAAGGTTATCTCCCTGCTCCATTGTAAACGGAATTTCCTTGGAGTGTGGCTTGCACCACCTTTTATCCTTTTATTCTACAAGGGATAAAAAGAAAGGGAAGCAAGCAGAGAGTTGGGAACCTCACACCACCATGAAAGCAGCACCAGGAGTAGGGCACTTCCTTCAGACCTGAGGTTCCTGAGCCAAGATGCTCCCTGACCAAAGACTGATGCAACATGAGGACTTTCCTCCAGTGCTGACAGAGGGAAAGCCTTCCCCTGGAGTGGACACACTGAATTCGGACTTGTAGCCTACTGGATTATGGAAGAATGAACTTTCCTTTTCATTTATGCATTCAACAAATACATAGGGAATACCTACAGCCAGGCATTTTTCTACATGCTGGGGATATAGAGGTCAACAAGACAGATATAAAAACCTTCCTGCCCTCAGGAAGCTTATGTTTTCGTCAGGGAAAGAGGTAATGGAAATGAACACAAGTACAGTATATAACAGATAAGAGAATGGTAAGTACCAGGAAAGAAAATAAATCAGAGAACAGAGGCATGGGGTTGGCAGGGCTGCAATTCTAAATAGAATGGTACAAAAAAAAAAAAAAGTGGTAAGGGAGGATTGCATCTGAGCAAAGACCTGAAGGAGGGACAAAACACGTATCATAGATTGAATTATGTCCCCCCAAAAATGTATGTAGCCATTTGGCTGGGCCATGATTCCCAGTACTGTGCGACTGTCCTCCAGTATCTGATTTTCCTATGTTGTAAATCCTAATCTCTGCCTGTGGTTAATAGGGCAAGATTGGATTTTGTTAGAAAGGATTACAGTGGGACTACAACACCCTTACTAGCCAGCCAAGCCAACTGCCATCGAGTCGGCCACCTTTTTAGTCCAATGTTAAGGGAGTTCTGCTGGGATGTGGCTTACACAATCTTTTAGCCTACAAGAGATACAAGGAAAAGGAGACAAGCAGAGAGTTGCGAACCTCATCCCACCAAGAAAACAGTGCCAGGAGCAGAGTGTGTCCTTTGAACTTGAGGTTCCTGGAGTGCTCAGATGCTCTCACTAAAGGAAAACTGATACAACCTAAGGACCTTTCTCCAGAGCCATCAGAAAGAGAAAGCCTACCCCTGGTGCCAGCACCCTGAATTCAGACTTCTAGACTACTGTCCTATGAGACAGCAAACCTCTCTTTGTTACACCCATCACTTGTGGTATTTCTGTCACAGCAGTACCCAGTGACTAAGACAGCAGGCACACAGACACCTGAGACAGGAAATATTTTACGGAGAGATAAGAGCAGAGCAAAACCTACATGACAGAAGCATGTCTGGGGTGGGGTAAAGAACGTCACTCCATTCAAAGTAATTTGGTCTTTGCCTTTGGTTCCTGAGAGATACTCTAAACTTCTCAAGTATCCTGGGTGAATAAGGCACCTTTACTATCCAAAGCTTATAGACCATACTTAAGGCTGTGTACTGAGGAGACTGTGCTGACATGGCCAGAAAGGCCACCACATGGCTTGGAATCAACCTCACTGAGGGTGGGAGGCATGATTCAATCAATCATGCCTATGCAATGAGCCTCTGAAAAGGATGTGGACACAGAAGCCCCACAGGCTTCCTGGTTGGTGGAAACCAGCTACTCTAGGAGGGTGATGTGCCCTCTTTGGATGCAGAACTTGGGAACCCTCCCAGACCTCATCCTATGTATCTCTTCTTTATGCATATCCTGCTTTTTATCCTTTATAATAAAGCTGTAAGTATAGGGCTTTCCATAAGGTGTCAAGCTCTTCTAGCAAGTTATCAAAATCAAAGGAATAGTGGAAGCAGTATGTCAGCAGTGAGCGGGGGTCTGGGGAATTGCTAAACTTGCAGCTAGTATACTCAGGGAACATCAGGAGCCTGAATTTGTAGCCAGCAGGCCAAAACTGTATCATGGGACCTCCCAAATTTTGGCAGGCATCTGAAGTCTTGGGCCAGTTTGGCAGTTGAGAGTACTACGTCCTTGGGCCTATTTGGCAATTCAAAGACTATGTCCTTGAACTTGTCAGCTGTGACTTAGCTCCAGGTAGTTAAAACCAAAAACCAAAACCAAACCCACTGCCATCAAGTCAGGTCCGACTCATAGCAACTCTAGAGGTCAGAACAGAACTGCCCCACAGAGCTTCCAAGGAGCACCTGGTGGGTTTGAACTGCTGAACTTTTGGTTAGTAGACTTGATGGCAGTGGGTTTGGTAGGGTTGTAATCTTTATAGAAAGATCTCCAGGCCTTTTCTCTGCAAAGCCACTGAGTGAGTTCCAACCACCAATGTTGCAATTAGCAGCCAAGTGCAAACCACATGCACCAGCCAGGAAACTTTACATAAGTCAAAAAGCAGTCAGCATACAGCCCAGGCATTGGAATCTGCTTGCTGAAAAGTGAAGAGAGAAGGTGAAGCACTTACTGGTGAGGATCAAAGACTACAGCCTTCAGAATGCTCACACCTGAAAGTTAAGAAAACAAAACTCCTAAAAACTGGACCAATAAGCAACATCATGACAAATGGAGAAAAATACCGACGTTGTTGAGGATTTTTTTTCATCTTACTTGGATCCATGACCAAATCCTATGAAAGCAGCACTCAAGAAATCAAAGGACATATTGCAAGGGACAAATCTACTGTAAAAGATCTCTTTAAGTTTGAAAAGGTGTCATGTTGAGGACTAGGGTACACCTGACCCAAGCCACAATATTTTCAGTCTCGTATGCATGTGAAAGCTGGACAATGACTAAGGAAGACCAAAGAAAAATGGATGCCCCTGAATTACGATGTCGGAGAAGAATACTGAAACAGGAGGACTGCCAATTAAGTTTACTAACTCACCCTAGAAAAAGCGCTACATACCTCCTTGCTGAATATCACTACCATCACCTTCAAAATACCCCCCTTGGGAAGCTATGCACTGACACCAGCACCTAGTCTACCCTTCAAAGCAATTTTGCAACTCTTCTCCTGGAATGGTCATCAATGATGTCATCATCTTATTTTTCATGATGCCCTGAATGTCATCCAAATATCTTCCTTTCAATATTTCCTTTATCTTCAGAAAAAAGTCACTGGGGGCCACATCAGGTAAGTAGGGAGGGTGTTCCAAAACAGTTATTTGTTTACTGGCTAAAAACTCCCTTCACTATACAATTAAGTTCAGGAATTTTCCACCTTGCCACCATGTGCAATAGTCATACCAGAAAGAGTCCTAAAAATTGCAGTGAAGCATGGACTAGGCACTGGCATTTGGTGCATAGCTTCCCAAAGGGAGCCACTTGAAGGTGACCATAGTGATATTCATCAGTGAGGTCTGTAGCTCTTAGGACAACTAAGTTCGCAGGTTTAATTGTCAGGCCTCGAGTACCATGGACTGTCAGAAGAACAAGTCTGTCTTGGAAGAAATAGCCAGAGTATTCCTTGAAATTGAGGATGGTGAGACTTTGTCTTGTGTACTTTGGACACATTATCAGGAGGGACCAACACTTGGAGAGAGACATCATGCTTGGTAAAGTAGAAGGTCCACAGAAGAGTAAAATCCTGGACAAGATGTATTGACACAGGGGCAGCAATAATGGGCACAAACACAGCAACGACTGCGAGGGTAGCACAGGGCCTGGCAGTGCACAGTCCTGTTGTACACAGGGTCGCTATGAGACAGAACTGACTTGATGGCAACTGACAACAGCAAAAACATTACAAACTTGCTCAAAGGACTAAGGAACACTGTAACTGAAAACTGGAAAGGGGAGAAGCCCCAGATAAGGAGAGCACTACTGAAGAAGAAGAACAAAGTGAGAGGCCTCACACTACCTGACCTTAGAACCTATTACACTGCCAGGGTAGTCAAAACAGTTTGGTTCTGGTACAAAAACAGACACACACAGCCATGGAACAGAACTGAGAATCCAGATATAACACCTTCCTCCTATGAGCAGCTGGTATTGGGCAGAGGCCCAAAGTATGTGAACTGGGGAGACAGTCTCTTTAATAAATGGCGTTGGCAAAACTGTATATCCATTCTGCAAAAAAAAGGAAACAAGACTGATATATCACACCATGCACAAAAGCTAACTCAAAATAGATCAAAGAACTAAATATCAAATCTAAGATGATAAAGATCATGAAAGAAAAAATTCGGACAACACTGGGAGCCCCAATGCACAGCATAAACATAATACAAAATATTAGTAACAATGCACAAAGAGCAGAAGAGAAAATGAAAACCGGGAGCTGCTAAAAATCAAACACTTGTGCTCACCCATAGACTTCACCAACAGAGTATGAGAAACTGCCCACTGAGAAAAAAATACTTGGCAACCACCAACTGATTGGCATCTAAATCTCCATAATCTATAAGGTACTGCAAAATATCAGTAAGAAAAAAACAAATAACCCAATTAAACAATGGGCAAAGGATATGGACAGACACAGTCAAAAGATATGTGAGTACTCAGGAGACCAGAAGGAACCATTATGAATGGGAGACTGTATTAACATGAGACCTGAGGAACCAGATGGTGGCCAGCCACCATCAAAGACAGCTGTGATGGGGGACACAATGTAGGGTCCCTGAGACAAGATGAGCAAAAGAGGCATGTAGCCCAAGAACTCTGCTACAGACTGGAACAATGGTCCAACAGCCTAGAGGATTCTGAGGGAACAGGGCCTCTAGACCTTTTGCTGCCCCTGACAGGAGACCAGTACTGAGGTCAACTCCTCAGACAAGAATGGAGGCTGTCCTACTGGTCTCTTTCTAGATGAGTGAGAATAAGGGTGGACAGGAAAGGACAGATGCTTGTTAAGAGGCTACTAGAAACACAGAGTGAAAAGGAGGAGTATGCTGTCACCAGGTGGGGAGAGCAGAAGGAGCTGCAGATAGGTGGGCATGCAAAATTGACTTGGATTGTATACTTTCAGTTAATCACAACAAAAATTTAAAAAAAAAGACAAATGAGGAAATGTTTACAGTCATTAGGCATTAGAGAAATCCAAATCACAACTACGATGAGATAACATCTCACCCCAACAAGACTGACATGAATCCAAAAAATACAAAATAACAAATGTTGGGGAGGCTGTGGAGAGACTGGAACTCTTCCACAATGCTGGTGGTAATGTAGAATGGTAAACCTCTTTGGAAAGCAATCTAGCACTTCCTTAAAAGGCTAGAAATAGAAATACCATATGATCCAGCAATCCCACTGCTTGGAGTATATCCTAGAGAAATATGGGCTGTCACAAGAATAGATACATGCACACAAATGTTTATTGCAGCACAGTCCTCAATAGGGAAAAGTTGGAATCAACCTTGGTGCCCATCAGCAGATGAATGGATAAATAGACTATGGTACCTTCACACAATGGAACGCTATACAACGAATAACTATAATTTTACAAAACATATCATAATCTGAAATCATCTCGGAGACATTACGCTCAATGAAATCAATCAGCTGCAAAAGGACAAATACTGTATGAGGCCACAGCTATAAGGACTTAAGAAAAGGTTTATGCACAAAAGACAATAATCTTTGGTGGCTACAAGAGTGGGGAGGGAAGAAGAAGGGTATTCACAGGTTAGATAGTTGATAGGAATTGGGTTAGGTGAAGAGAGTGACAGAAAGCAGGCAGCAGAAGGGAGGTTAGCATAAGTGAACTACACCATAAGCTGAAAGGTATCCTAAACACATCCCAACATTTTAGAGGACAGAGTAGCAGGGACATGATTTTAGGGACATGAAGACCATAGTTTTAGGGGACATCAAGGTCAATTGGCATAACTAGTTTTTTTTCTAAGAAAATGTTCTGCATCCCATATTGGTGAGTGGCTCCTGGAGTCTTAAAAGTCAGCAAGCTGCCATCTAAGGAGGTCCAACCCACCTGGAGCACATGAAAACCAGGGACATCAAAGTCATGAGGAAAATGTGGGCCCAGGTGATTAGGAGACTATATCAGCATGAGACCAGAAGAAGTAGATGGTAGCTGGCCACCATCAATGACTGCCCTGACAAGGAACACAGTGCAGAGTCCCTGATTTATCCGGAGAAAAGGGGATTACGCATCTAGAACTCATTAGAAAACAAGACCTGATGTTCTAACATCCTGGAGGGTCCCCTGAGAACATGGCCCCTGGACTTCCTGCTAGCCCAGAACTGAAACCAATACCGAAGCCAACTCTTCAAACAAAAATTGGACTGGACTATAAGGCATAGCTTGATGCAGGTGGTGTGTGTACTTCTTGGCTTAAATATACATATGAGGTTGCCTGACCAGCTCCTCTCTAGAGGTGAGAGGAGAGGATGGAGAGAAGTGGACAGGTGTTGGGTGAATTAATACTAGAAGAACAGAATGGAAAGGAGTAGTGTGCTGTCACAGATAGAGTGTCACTGAGGCATGTGTTTGGGGTCTTCCAGGGCAAATTCATTTTGACTGTAAACTTTCACTTAATCACAATAAAAAAAAATGTTTTAATTGCTAACTCAGATAGATTAGATCAGTAATTTAGAGGGCAATGAATTTATGTTAATGAGGGAGGAACACCTCAGAAAAAGAGGATGAGAAAGGCTGCACAACTTAAAGAACGTCATCAAGGTCACTGACCCACACATGTAATAATTGTTGGAGTAGTATATGTTCTGCTATGTATATTCTTGACAACAATAGCAACAGAAAGATAAATTTCCAGAACTACGGGTTAACTTGACAATCACAGATGTCAGCAGCTGCAGGATTTCCACTCATATCAGCACAGCTTTCAAGGCCTGGGGTACTGTCTACCACAGGCTAAACCCTCTCACATCTCTCATGGTTTACTACTGTCAAGTGGCCTTCCACTTACACTGTGGACATTAGGAAACGAGACACAAACTGCTTTCCCCAAACTGAACAGCAAGTTCCCTGAAAGTTTCTGCACAACATTACACAGTCAGTTTTAAGGGAACCAAAGGATGTGTCATTCAAACAAAAAAAAGCAAAACATCGCTGTAGAGTCAACTCTGACTCATAGTGACCCTATAAGACAGAAGAGAACAGCCCCACAGACTTCCCAAGGAGCACCTGGTTGGATTCAAACTACTGACCTTTTGGTTAGCAGCCATAGCACTTAACCACTACACCACCTGTCAAATCTATATCCAAAAATGGAAAATAAAAATATGAACAGAAGTTTTAAGCTTCTATATTGCACAAAGAAAGAAAAAACTCATCAGTATCTTCCAGTTACATATTTTACTCAACTCTATGGATAAGTGAGATTCACTTGACATGCTTTAAATATCAGTGCCCAGATCCCTGATCCCTGATCCCAGAACACTTAAAGGAAAACTCTCAGGGGTGGAGCTCAGTCTTTGCCTTTCAAAAAACTTCCTCAGGGTTACAACAGAAAAAGTGCAGCCAGGGTTAAAAACAACTGTTTTAACAAAAAGGCAGGGAAATTAGTTGTTTCAGGTTTTTCTTTGGTAATCTCTGAAGTTCCCAGTCCTGGCTTTTGTGACATTCCAGAATGCCTCCAACAGGGGGTGGTATTAAAAATATTTAACACTCAGACAGCATGAGCACCAACAGGACATAGATGGCTGTAGCAATGGAGCCGGGTCAAGACTCCCTGCGGGGTGAGGCATGACACCCCCAGCTCCACCCCCTGCAGTAGCTGCTGGGGACAGAGAAAGGAGGAAGCTGGAAAGCAGTGAGCTGACTTGAGGGAGAACACTCAAGGCAGCATTCTGCCAGCCAGCAGAGCTGCACAACCCACAGCTGGTGCACACCAGCATCCACTTCAAGTCCTTGATTTACTGAAAGAAACAGAAATGTATGATGGCCAGCCCTCTGAGCAACACCAAGTTCAGTGTTGTATAACCAACTATCAGAAACAGATCAGGAATAATATTCCATAAAGTCTGATAACAGTTTGGCAGTTCCTAAAAAAGTTAAACATAAAACTACCATATGACTCATGAATTTCACTCCCAGATAAATACCCAAGAGACTTGCTGACACCAGGGCAAACATACCCACTTATACCAACGTTCATTGCAGCGCTGTTCACAATTGCCAAATGGGGGAAACAACCTAAATGTCTATATAAACAGAAGAATGAATAAAAAAAGGTAGTACCTTCATACAATGGCTATAAGCCAGAAAGAGCCATCAGGTCCTGAAACATACTACAACACGGACAGACCTCAAATACATTACGCTGAGTGAAGTACATTATTACGGATTGAAGTGTGTCCCCTCAAAATGTGTGTTGACTTGGCTAGGCCATGATTCCCAGTATTGTGTGCTTGTCTTCCGTTTTGTGATCTGTTGGAATTATCCTGTGTGTTGTAAATCCTAACCTCTATGATGTTACTAAAGCAAGATTAGAGACAGTTACACCAGTAAGGCAGGACTGCAACAAGATTAGCGTGTATCTTGAGTCAATCTCTTGAGATATAAAGGAGAGAAGCAAGGAAAAATGAGAGGGACCCTCATAACCACAGAGAAGGAAGAGCTAGGAGCAAACCACATCCTTCAGACCCAAGGACCCTGCACTGAGAAACTCTTAAAAAAGTTCCTCAGGGTTACAACAGCAAAAGCGCAGCCAGGGTTAAAAACAGATGCAGAGGAAGTTCAGTGACAAGGACTTTCCCCCGGAGGCAACAGAGAATGAAAGCCTTCCTCTGGAGCTAGAGCCCCAAATTCACACTTGTAGCCTCCTAGACTGTAAAGAGAATAAATCTTAGTTTGTTAAAGCCATCCACTTGTGGTATTTCTGTTGCAACAGCATTAGACAACGGAGACAGAAGTCAATCACAAAAGGATAAATGCTGTATGATCTTACTCACATAAAGTAGCTAGAACAGGGAAACGTACAGAGAGTAAAGTTTATTAGTGGTCACTGCGGGGTGGAGGGGTGGAAGGGAAGCAGAAGGCACTGTTTAGGAGGCAGTGAGTTTCTGTTTATGGCAACAGATACTCAGAATGGTGGCACAACATGATGAATGTGATTCATCTCATTAAACCGTAGACGGTAACTGGCAAATGTTGCATGACATGTATTTTTTAAATGAAAAAAAAAAAAAGAGTTCCCAGAAACAAACAACCTAGGCATTTCCCAATGCTTCTTGTTCACAGTTCTCTAACAGTCTGAATTCCTTCAAAACTGCTTTCTCATTCTCAATACAGTGTTTTAAGGAGCAATTCTCAGCACATCAAGTAAGTGACAGTCAAGAAAACTTACACCTGCAGGTAGGGCAGCATCCGGTGCCATCTAAACTTGATTTGCCTGAGCCTCCACTAACATGCCACCCACCTTCTTTAGAAAATCACTGGCCAACTCTTCAGACAGGAATGGATTGGACTTGGTGACACAGAGTGACCACACCGTGTGTGCACTTTATGGTTTCATGCATCTATAGGATGTCGTCCAGCTGATCTCTTACTGGAGGCAGGGGAGAGGGTGAAGAGGAGGGGATAGGAGATTGTTAGGAGGATATCACAGGTACAGAATGGAGAGGAGGAGCGTGCTTTCACCAGGCAGGGAGAGCATGGGGAGCTGCACATAGGCAGGCATGCAAATTTATACGGGATTATACAATCACTAAATCATAATCAAAAACAAAAAGAAAATCACTGGCAAAAAAGTGAAAAGAGAAATCTACAAACTGGGAGAAAATCTTCCGAGTCAGTTCCAACCCACAGCAACCCCACAAGGCAGAGTAGGACTGCCTGATGGAGTTTCCAAGGAGCATCTGGTAGATTCACACTGCCCACGTTTTGGTTGGCAGTCATAGCTCTTAACCACGATGCCACCAGCTTTTCCACATATCCAAGAACGGTCTAATATGCAAAATATATTTTTAAAAAGCTGCCACAACTTAACAGAAAGACGAACAACCCAGTGAAAAACTGGGTGAAAGACTTGCACATTTCACCAGAGAGGATGTTGAAATGGCCAACAACCATGAAACGATGCTCGATCAGTTTAGACATTAGAGAGATGAAATCAAAATCACAATGAGATTCCATGTAGCTCCTAGTAAGATAATAATTTTTAAAAAGAAAAGGCAAATAATAGGTGTTGGCAAGGTTGTGAAGAAACGGGAACCCTCCTCCATTGCTGGCGGGAATGTAAAATGGTATGACCACTGTGGAAAACAGTTTGGTGGTTCCTGAAAAAAGAAACTGACCGTAGACTCAGATGTGACTCAACGGTCCCAGTTCTAGGTATGTCTCGAAAAGAAGTAAAGGCAGGAACACAAACAGAAACCTGTACACCAAAGTAGACTCTCTTACATAGTAGTCGGCAAAGGCTGGTACTCGTACAACTGTAGACATATTGACCAACAGAACAGAAGGAGAACCCAGATGTAAATCCATCCACTTACACTAACCGCATGTTTGACAAAGGCTCTAAGGCCATAAAATGAGGAGTCTTTTGAACAAATGATACTGGCAAAATTAGATGTCTATCCGAAAAAAAAATTAAACAGGCCCAACACCTTACCCCAGATACAAAATCTAATTCAAAATGGATTAAAGACCTAAATATAAAACCAAAAACTTTAAAGATCATGGGAGAAAAAATAAGGTCAATGCTAAGGGCCCTAATATATGGCTTAAATAGAACACAAATCATAACTAACAATATACAAACACAGAAAATAAGCTAGATAATTGGGATCTTCTAAAAATTAAATTATTATGCTCACCAAATGAGTAAAAAGAAAACTTACAGATTAGGAAAAAAAAATTGGCTATGATATATTCAACTCTAAAATCTACAGGAAAATCTAGCACATCTACAAGAAAAATACAACTAAACTAATTAAAAAATGGGCAAAGGACCAGAGCTGAAACCAGTATTGAAGCCAACACAAAGAATGGACTGTATGTGGGGACACAAAGTGATGCATGTGGCAAGTGTACTTTATGGTTTAATATACATATGAGGCTGTCCTACTGGTTTCTTTTCAGAGAGGAGAAGAGAGGGTGGAGAGGATGGGACAAGTATGGGTTGAGTGGATACTGGATACGGGAAGCAAAGAGTGAAAAAGAAGAGAATGCTGTCACAGGGTAAGGGGAACAGAGGTGCAGAGAGACAGGTGCTCAAGGTTTTATATGGAAAATTGACTTGGATTGTAAACTTTCACGTAATCACAATAAAAAAATTAAAATTAAATAAATTTCAAAAATGGCCAAAGGATATGAAGAAACACTTCACCAAACAAGACAGTCAGCTAAGAGGTACATGAAGAAAGGCTCGCATAACTCGCCATTAGAGAAATGCAAATCAAAACTATGAGACATCATCTCACCATGACGTTGTTGCCATAAATCAAAAAACAGAAAATAACACCTGTTGGAGAGGCTGCAGGGCAACTGGGATTCTTATGCCCTGCTGGTGGGAATGCAAAAGGGTACAACGATTTTGGAAAATGATACGGCACTTCCTTACAAAGCTAGAAATAGAAATATCATATGACCCAGGAATCCCACTCCTAGGAATATATCCTAGAGAAATAAAAGCCATCACACAAATAGATAGATGCACACCCGCATACACTGTGCCATTTTTCACAATAGCAAAAGATGGAAACAACCTAAGTGCCCATCAACAGATGAACAGATTGTCAAACTATGGTACATACACACAAGGAGCCCTACCTGATGATAAAGAACAATGATGAACCTGCAAAACATCTCACAACACGGGTGAACCTGGAAGGCATTATGCTTAGTGAAATAAGTGAATCATGAAATGACAAATAACTGTGTGAGAACACTACTATAAAAATTCATGAAAAAGTTCATAAATAGAAACAATGTTGGATGGGTATAAGGCAGGGCAAGGGTGGATGGAAAAACACTACCTAGACAATAGCTATGGGATAACTTTGGTGAAGGGGAACAGTACACAGTATTGGGGAAGCCAGCACAACTTAACCAAGGCAAAGTCATAAAGCTGAAAGACACATCAAAACTCCCTGAGAGACTGAATTCCTGGGTTGAGGGCTGGAGACTACGGTGCTGAGGGGCAGCTAGCTCAACTGGCAAGACACAACTTACAATGAAATTATTCTACATTCTACTCTGGTTAATGGCATCTGGGGTCTTAAAAGCTTATAAGCAGCCATTTAGCATATACCTACTGGTCCCCCTCCATCTGGAGCAAGGGACTAGCAAGAGTCCAGCGGGCTAGTGGACCACAAGGATGGTAGCCTCCAGCAGACTGAGTCCAGCCCAACTACAAGGTACCTGACTACAACCACCAAGGACTCTGTATAGGGGTCCCAAGAGCGGGCCCCAAGCAGAGATGGATTAAACTGCAGAACAAATTCCAAGTCACACACAAAAAAAGACCAGACTTCCTTGTCTGACAGACTGGAGAGACGCGGAGAACATGGCCCCAGACACCCTTTTAACTCGGTACTGAACTCACTCTTGAGGTTCACCCTTTAACCACAGATTAGACAGGCCTATAAAATAAAGAAGAACACTTGTGGTTCAACCATGTGTAGAGACTAAATGGGCACAGCAGCCGAGGGGCAAAGCCAAGGATGCAGGAGGGGAAAGGAAAGCTGGGCCAGAGCAGAGGGGGACCCAAGGTGGAGAAGGGGAGAGTGTTGACAAGTAGCAGGACTGGTAACCAATGTCACCAAACAATATGTGTACTGACTGTGGAATGCTCTGTAAACTTTCACTTAAAGTGCAGTAAAAAAGAAATAAAATTGATTTCTCTTTTTTAAAAAAAAAATCTACAGGCCAATGTTCAATGCAGCACTTTTCACAATGGCCAAAAAGTGTAAACAACAGAAATGCCCATCTGCAGACTAACAAATAACCAATTACTAACAAATATACCCACAATGGAATAGAAGTCCCCATACATGGACCAGCCCCGAAAACATCATGCTGAGCAAAGTCAGTCAGTAACTAAAGGACAAATACTTGTATGGTCTCACTTACATGAAATAAGCAAATGTGTAGAAACCAAAGATTACAACTGGTTATCTGGGTGGGAGGAGAAAGAACAGGGAAGTTTTTGTTTAGGCTGCAAAAAGTTTATGTTAATGGTGGTACAATGATTTGGAAAGGGAGCATGAGAATGGTTGCACAACTTGAAGAATGTCATCAATGTCACTAAAGTATATGCTAGTTGAGATGGCAGGTTTCATATATTTTCACCACATTAAAAAAAAGCGACTGGCTAACTCTATATAAATTCCATATATGCCAACAAGATTGGCCATGATTCAGAAAACACAAAACAACAAATGCTGGAGAGGTTGTGGAGAAAGTGGAACCCTCCTACACTGCTGGTGGGGTTGCAAAATGGTCCAGCCTCTTTGGAAGGCAATCTGGCGCTTCCTTAAAAAAATGGATATCGATATACCATTTGACCCAGTAATTCCACTACTTGGAATATATCCTACAGATTCAAGGCCTTTCACACCAACGGACACATGCACCAGAATGTTTACCACAGCACAGTCCACGATAGCAAAAAGATGGAATCAACCCAGATGCCCAACAATAGAAGAATGGATAGGTAAACTATGGTACATATACTCAATGGAGCACTACGCAATGATAAAGAATAATGATGATTCCAGGAAACATCTCCTAACCTGGTTTCAACTGGAAGACATTATGTTGAGTGAAAGTAGTCAGCGACAAAGGGACAAATACTGTATGAGACCTCTATGATAAGACCTCAAAAACAGACTTGTGTATAGAAGAAAAGACTCTTTGACAGCTGCAAGGGAGGGGAGGGAGGGAGGGTGAGGGGGGAAGGTTAAGTTTAGATAGTTACTAGAAATCTAGTTGGGAGAAAGCGGTGATAGCACACATTAGAAACAAGAACAACATTAAGTGGACTTCAGCATAACTTGAGTACTCCTTCCATCTTGACTCAATACTGCAAGGACAGAGTAGCTGGGGCAGGGGGCGAGGGACCATGCTCTTAGGCGAATTCCAGGCCAATTGGCACAACTAGCATTTTGCTAAGAGAGCTCTCTGCACCCCACATTAGTGAGTGGCATCTGGGGTCTCAAAAGCTGCCAAGCTGCCATCTGAGGACACAGCAAATGGTCCCAACTCAGCAGGAACGGATGCTCACCGAGGACCAAAATGACAAGCAGTAAAGACAACCAAGAAGACAGAGAGACCCACAAGAGTGGGTGCCTACATCAACTTGGGACCAGAAGAACCAGATGGTGCCCAGCCACCACCAGTGATAGCCACGATGGAGCTCCCAGAGAGGAGTCTCACTGGCAACACAAGAATAAAAAGGGGTGTATCACGAGATCTCCACTAAAAGACCTCAATTGATGGTCCAGCGGTTTTGGGGTTCCTCTGAGAGCATGGCCCCCGGCCCTGATGCTGCCCTTTCCCATAAATTATAACAAAGGTCCACTCTTTGGACAGGAATGGATTGGACTTGTCAGTGCAGAGTGACCATATATTGGAAGCACTTTGTGGTTCTATACATCTACAGGAGATCATCTTGCTGACCTCTGGCTGGAGGAAGGGGAGTGGACGGAGAGGAGAGGAAAGGAGGCTGTTGGGAGGATGAGACATGTATGGAGCAGAGAGGAATAGTGTGCTGTCACCGGACAGGGAGAGCAGTGGAAGCTGCATATAGCTGGGCATGTAAATTTATACGGGAATGTACATTTTCACTCAGTTACGTTAAATAAAAGTAAATAAATAAAAAAATTCCATATATGTTCTTAGTTGTTTGTTTCCTGCCTGCATCTCCACTAAAATATATGTTTTTTGAGAGCAAGGACTTGTTCCAGGTCCCATATCCTTGGGACCTGTCATAGTGTTTAGCACATAACAGGTACACAATAAACCAATTAAAAAAAAGAAAAAGTCAATGAATGAATGAATGACCTCTTCAAAACAGCATGCACTGAAGATGGATTTTGACGAGACACATTTCAAAAACTGGCTTAGGAACGATGGTTAAAAAGAAAGAAATCCCTAACTCCTATAAACCCAAAAAACACACTGCCATGAAGTCACATCTGACTCATAGCAAACCCTAGAGGTCAGAGTAGAACTGCCCCATAGAATTTCCAAGGAGTGCCTGGTGGATTTGAACTGCCGACCTTTAAGTTAGCAGATGTGGCACTTAACCCACTCTGCCACTAGAGTGCTATGGTTGCTAACCAACATGTCAGCAGTTCTAATCCACTAGATGCTCCTTGGAAACTCTATGTGGCAGTTCTACTCTGACCTGTAGCGTTGCTATGAGTCGGAACTGACTCAATGGCACCTAACAGTAACAACATCTGTTCAATATCTGGTCATATGACATGTAATGTTACCTTTTAAACAATTTTTTATAACATCAGAACAGCAACAGTAATGAAACATTACTAGCATTACAAGCTGAATTCCTCCAGTGCCTAAAATGGTAAACCAGCATAAAAACTGGCATATGTCAAGGACCTTAAAAAAACAGACCACACCTATGGGAAAATATGTTAACTCTCTTGACATGACTGAAGCCATCTTGGCTGCCATTCTGTTGTTTACTTCAACTTTATATAATCTTTTGTACTGAGAGCATGATAATCAATTATATCATAATCAATTATCTTGACTTTACCTTGTGTCCGGCAGCCAAGGAGTAATGTGGGAACACATCCAGGTAATGAGATAAGGCATGCAGGGACGTGGAAAACCGTGGCCCTGGCATGTAGGCCAATGGGTAGCAGAAAACCATTCCCACCTTAGCAACTAGCTAGGCAAATGGATGTTTCCAGCTCCTTGGTTTCCAGGATACTAACTGTTCTCAGTGGATGGTATAAATACTTCAGTAAAACCTGACTCTGGGCTCTCGGCACGGTGACCATCAGCCCCCTGACCTCCTTTTTGTCTGTATGTCTTTTCCTTAACCTCGACATGGCTTCTCCTCTGCCCATGTTCATCGGAGAACTCTCTGACTCCGACACACACCTCTCAAAATTCAGACTAGCTATTGTATTTGACTCTCCTTGATTACCACAGCAATGCACTTTCAGACTCATGGAAATTTTTCAAACTTCAGAAGACTATTAAAAAAAAAAAAGCAATCTGTATTTTTACTACCCAGGAAGAGTGTTACAATTTAGCATCTTGATTTAAATTGTCAGAGCACAAACTTAACAGTCTCCAGTGCAGGCTGCTGACTCATGGCAATATCACGTCATTTTGCAAAGTTCATTTAAACTTTCAGATCTTTCTGCAACCTCTTGTACACATTATCTCATTCACCTACAAAACACTTGCCCAGCACAGAGATTAAGAGTGAGGACTTTGGAGCCAGACTGACTACATGGGTGCAAACTCCAGCTTCCCATCTACAAATTGTGTGAATTTGCACTTCAAGCTTCTCTATGCCTCACCATTCTTACCTGTAAAATGATCCTAACAGCCGTACCTACCTGAGAGAGTTGTCACACGAATCAAAGAAGTTAATCTTTGTAAAGCATTTACCAATGTCTGCCGAAACCAAATAAGTATTTACAAGATATATTTTCAGAAGCAAAAATAAACCGCCCTTTCAGTCTCCAATTGGATAAACAGCCTGCATAATTTTTATGAAAAAACAAACAAAAAAAAAAAAAACATTGCCTAACAATCTTACAAACAGGCCTTGAAGCTAGGTAGAAAACTGTTGCAAGAATGTATAATTACTAACACTCACCAAACTAAAAGGCTTTGGATTAAACAGAAAGGAAAAATTACCTCATGAACTTATCTAGTATGTCCTCTACCCACATCCGCATTCGAAGGAACTGAAATCCATAGTGCCAGATTATTTTAATCATGTTAATTATAAACCAGGGGCTCTCCTCAAACACTAGCTTCTCTCCATCATACACCCCTATTAGGTCACCAGAGCCCTTTGCAGCAGAGAGACCTGCAAAAATAGAGAAGGAAAGATAAGCCAGTGGTTTCTATGCTGATCAAGTGAAAAAAAAAAGTAATCTGACGTTATCAGGCGACACTCAGAAGTGAATGAATTCAGGGCTTCCCTCACTCTCAACGGACATGTTAAAGGAACCCTACTGTTAATAAATAGCTCATCAGCTGGAATCCACTAGTGGCTTCTTGAAGGCCCTATGGGACAGTTTTACCCTGTGTTACAGGGTCACTGTGACTTGGAATACACTCAACAGCATCGGGTTTATCTTCGGAACAGTGTGGTACACTGCACTGTCCAAAGGCAAATTCTCCAGAAGACAGGTCAGAGAATCTTGTAAATACAGCACATCTAAAAAGACCCCAAAAAAGTCAAAGAAAAAGACACAGTACCAAGTGACTACAGCTAAAGAACAAAACTGTCAGACACGAATCGTCACACCAAGAATTGCTCCTCCACTAAGAGGGACTGGAGGTCCAGCCGGTGGGTGTCCACAGGGCACCTGGACGGTAGTCAAAGAAAACAAAGCACTCCTATTCCTGGGTGAGTCTTATTTTATATAACTGGTAATGTGAAATCATTGCACGGAGGCCCAAATTACCAGGTCAGATTCCCTAAGGAAAGGAGCCTAGCAGGCTGCCAGACTTCACCCACCACCTGTTCAGTTCCTGTCCTGGTACAGAAGCAGTGGGAGGTCCCCAATTCTAGGTGCCTGTCTACCCCTACAGTTGTGAGACTTTTTAAGTCTAACAATTTCCACCTCTAGGTCTCATTTCCGCGGCTATAAAATGAGCAGGTGACATCCTTTAATTCTTCCACAGGAACCCAGGGGTTCCAGAAATGGCAAGAGCAGTCACCCTCACCCCCTCCTCTAGCTGTAATTCCAGATAACTGAAAATACAGATAACTAGTGTCCCCTTACAGGAGAGCCACTCCGAATTAAGGCAATGCCAGTGGCTAACAGGAAGGTGGGGAAAACAGTTGTGACAACTTCTCCCTGGAAGGCAGAGAAGTTTCAGTTCCCCATCTGATAAAAGTGTCCGTGGATGGTTACACTGAGAGCCGCTTCTGGTTTCTAAGACCAAACTTACGTACCCAGGTCCTTGACAAAGCGCTTCATGTGCAAATTTAAAGGATGGATGATAGAACCTCCTGACTCATATTCTTGCCCCTCCACAGTCAGGGTGGCCAAGCGGCCGCCCACCTCTCCTCTTTCAAACACGTCAATCTTCACATCGTCACCAAATTTCTGCCGTAGATAATAAGCTGCTGACGTGCCTCCAATTCCAGCTCCAATAATTGCTAGGGAGAAAAAAGATGACACAATGTCTTCCCCTGTTACCACTCCAGTAGGTCTGGTTTTGTTTTTCAAAGGTCATCATTAATAAGAGCAGGGGCTGCATGCGGAATATTGTCAGCAATTTCGTGAAGCCTGGGAGGAGGCGCAAGGCAGGGGGACACTTGCAGCTGCTATGAATGGAGACAGACACGCCCCTGAACCAAAGCGGAGGTTGATCAATCTATAAAACTGACATTCATCAGCCCTTTCCTCTGCCAGATGCCCAGTGATTCTCAGTCCTTTGTTGAAGGAACATCAAGGAGCCCGAACACCTTCTTTGTGCCCGTGTGGAAACAAAAGAGAACACAAGCCCTTGGGCCTATCCAGCATTCCTCGGCAACGAAGTGCCCTCCGTTTTCGTCTGGATTTGTTCTCCCACATTAATGTGGGTGGCTAGGTTAATGGTTCCAAAGAACACAGCCTTAAGCGGCAGAAAAAAGCCAGGAACAACAACAAAACTAGACGACTGAAACTAGAAAGAGAATAAACCTTTTTGGTAGCTGCAGCAAGTCATAGGTAGAGGAACTGTGCAAACCAGGAGCCTCGGCGAGCTGGCCGAGCTCTGCAGCGCTGACCTGGGGGAAGGGAGTTCCAGCCCATCTATGGAAACAGGCAGGGTCACCCCGTGCGCACAGCTCAGGGTGCTGTGTCCGCTCTGGGCGCGCCTGTCATCCGCCCAGTTAGGTGAGGCCCGTGGATCCACGATGCACTACAAGCCTAGTCTCGCACAAAGTGGAAAAAAGGAAGGCAAACAGATGGGCCCCGGCATCCCCAGAGCCCAGACAACTCGAGAGAGGGATGCAGGGGACCCTTGGCGGCTGGCCGGCCCCCTGTGCGGCCCATTCCTCAAGTGGGCACAGCTCCGCGCCGGCGAATGCGCGATCCTGTCCCTAGGAGACCGGTACAGACCCTGAAGCGCCAGCAGGAGAAAGCGAGACCCGCGGGGAGAGCTCGGCCTGCGGCCTGGCTCCAAGCAGCAGCTGCTGGGCCCGGGTGCACCACACAACAGCCGCCCAGCACGGGGCGCACTCCAGCACCCCTTCCCTCGCCACCTCCTGCTCGCCTACCGATCTTTTCCGGTGGGGGCCGCGGCTCGGCGCTCCCGGGGCACCCCCAGCTACAAAGCAGCAGCCACAGACCCAAAAGCGACGAGACCAGCTCCGCTGTGGCGCGCCCCATGGCCTCCCCGAGCGCTCCAGCCGGCCCTGCGCGCCCCACAGTGAGCCCAGCGCAGGGTGACTGCGCGCTCCGCCTGCTCCGCCCCCGGCCCCGCCCAGGCCCTTTCCGAATCGCCCCTCCGCGCCGCAGATCGCCTCGCGTCCTCGCGCCCCTCTGGGGCTCCCCACCCTCGTTCACAGGGGTCCCTCAACCCTCTCAGCTCCTTCGACGCCCTCTGTGCTCCAGGGAACGATCAAAGGCGCGAGAGGAGGAGAAGGCTCACGCTAGCTCTCCTCCCTCCCCTTCCTCTGCACGGATGGAGCGCCTGGCTTCTTCACTAGTGCCCCCTCCTGTCTCTTCAGTCGCTGCCTCTGGGAGAAGGCACACAGCCAGTCGCCGGCAGCAAATGGCTGGTGGTGCCAACAGATACGTACCAAGTGATCACTACGTTCTGAGGACTCTTAAATATGGGGGACGAGGGGAGAGGGGTGATGAATGGACAAACGGTGCCTGGTGATAGGACAACTGAGAAAGAGTTGGGGAGGGGTAGTCCAAGGCTAAGGGAATCGAAAAATGGTAACAGATGGTACTGCTAGCAGTTACGTATGGTAAAACATTTATGCAGGCATTAAAAAGAATGTTGGACCTGTAAAATTTATCCTGCTATTGTTAAAGTGAGAAAAGCTGGTGGGTGAGTGATGAGTATTGTGTGATTCCGTTTCTGTAATTGTAATGAGTGTTGTTGTTGTATCCTGTCCAGTCCATTCCGATTCACAGCGACCCCATGTGACAGCCCCTAGCGTTTCCTAGGCTGTAACCTGCACGGAGGCAGATTGCCTGGTCTTTCTTTCTGAGATGCTGGTGTGTTTCAAAGCATAACTTTACAGTTAACAGCCAGGCATTTAACAACTGCGCCACCAACGTGCCATGTAATTATCATACACCCTCCGCCCCAAAAAGAAAACTACATGAACACGAAGAGCAGTATGAATGCTATCACGGCTTAAATTATGTCTTCCCAAAAATGTGTGTGTCAATTTGGCTGAGCCATAATTCCTGGTATTGCGTGACTTTTTTCTCTTGTGTTACATATCCTGCCTCTGTGGTGTTAGTGAGGATGGGTGGCAGTTGTGTTGCGTTAGTGAGGATGGGTGACAGAGTGATAGTGGGACCTGACACTTTCAAGAAAGCAGTGCCTGGAGCAGAACATATCCTTTGAATCCAGGGTCCCAATGCCTGAGAAGCTCCTCTACCAGGAGATTAAGGACAAGGAGCTTCCTCCCCAGCCAGAAAGACAAAGCCTTCCCCTGGAGCTGATACCCTGAATTTGGACATTTAGTCTACTTACTGTGGGGAAATCAATTTCTCCTTGTTAAAGCCATCCACTTGTGGTATTTTCTGTTATTGCAGCACTAGATGACTAACACAGAGGTCAAGAAGATGCGTTGAATAGAAAGAATGAATTTGAAGAAACAGAACAGAAGATCCAGGGCAAAAAGCATTCATTCATTGGACAAATATTTATTGAGTTCCTTCTAAGTGACAGGCAATGTTCTAGATGCTTGAGAAAAATCAGTAAACAACACAGACTTAAAAAAAATCCTATCGTTATGAAGCTGACATCCTAGTGGGAGACAAATGTAATTAAATCAGTAAATAATACATTTTTAAAACATGTTACCATTTTAATAGGGTAGTCAGCAAAGCTCTCATTAAGTTTGTGCCATTTGAGCAAAAACTTAGGAGGTGAGGGAGTGAGCCATGGAAATTTCTAGGAAAGGGTTAACCAAGCAAAGAGAATGCTTAGGGTGTTTGAAAAACAGCAAGGGGGCTGTTTGTGGCTTTAGCCTCCATTTTTCAGACTACATGATGCCCACAATCCCCCAGTTGATTCCATTTCATAGAGAGTCCATGTGACGGAGCAGAACTGCCCCGTGGGATTTTCTTGGCTGTAATCTTTAGGGAAGCAGATCACAGGATCTTTCTTCCACAGATCAACTGGCTGGATTCCAACTGTGAACCTGTCAGTTAGCAGCCAAGGAAGGGCTTAACCACTGAACCACTGGTAGGCCCTCAATAGATATTTGTTGGTTTATCAGAATCATGGAGAGGGCTATGTTACCATATATATATTAAGTATAATAATAAGGTGATACATTAACACTTATATAAAGGAGTACTGGAAACCCTGGTGGCATAGTGGCTAAGTGCTACATCTGCTGGCCAAAAGGTGGGCAGTTCAAGCCTGCCAGGTGTTCCCTGGACACCCCATGGGGTAATTCTATTCAGTCCTATGGGGTCACTGTGAGTCAGAATCCACTCGCTGGCAGTGGCTTTGACTTTAAAGGAATATTGCCGAAAAAGTAATCTCCTTAAACACAAATCCATAAGTCTGCTGCTGATTCATACATTTTTTTTTTCTCTTTGAAACCACTCTGAAGAGTATTCTCATACTTTCTTACTACCTCATATCTCTCTGTCTCTCTCATTTAAGTGGTCTACATGATATTTATTTTCTTAAGCAGGACAGGAAACCCAGAAACAATGTAAGAAATGCTGAATGTATTTGACTACATAAAACCTTAATATTCAACATTGCAAACAGCAGAATTACAAAAGTTAAAAAAATAAGCAACGTATGAGGAAACTATGTGCCATTCGCATGACAGACAAGTTTATGGTTAACATCACAAATATATAAAGAGTTTTAAAATTTCTAAAGTAAACAACTCAATGCAAATGTGGACTAAGTACATGACTAGGAAATTCACAGACAGAGTACTAATGGACACAAAAAGCATATGAAGAGTTGCTCAGCCTCAGAAATATCAGAGAAATCCAAATTAAAATGAGTAGACACCATTTTTCATCTATTGCATTGGCAAAAATTAAAAGGCTGATAACGTATTAATGCAGGAGGAAAACTGGGGTGACGGGGTTTGGGTCTTGGGGACTGACTTTCAAACAATGTTGGTAGACGTGTGAATGACTACAGCCCTTTTAGAACATTATCTATAAAGATTACCATTTAATTCAGCAATCCCAAGTTTGGGAATCTATTCTACAGAAGTAAAAGTATCAGTTCCCAAGGACAGACACACTAGGATGCTTATTTGTACTGGCAGAAAAAAAAATCAGTAACCTGAATATCCATCAAGGCCAGTGATGGTTAGTTTATAGTTTACTATCACTTCGCTCGGCTTGGCATTGAATAAATTATGGTACACTCATTCTATGGACTATCCTGCAACAATTAAAAAGCAATAAATTAGATTTACATCAGTTGAACTGCAAAATATTTATAATGTAAATCTGAGTAAAACAAGTTGCAAAATAATATCTATAGCATGATCATATTTTTAAAATAAAACTCCCAAGTATTTACATATTTATACAAAAATTAAGATATGGAGGCTTACAAACCAACCTGTTGATACTAATTACCCCCAGGAGGGACAGAATGAGGAAATTATTGATCACTTCCTTATATATCTACATCTTTGATTTGACAATATAAGCATGTACAGTATTACTTTTGTAACTTAAAATATTTGCTAAATATTAAAGAAATACTTGTGTTATATTCATGCAATGGAATTTTATTCAACAATTCAAAAATGAAGTCGTAATATCCGTTACAACATGCATGATATTAGCATTATGTTAAGTGAAAGAAGTTAGTCACAAAAGATCACATATTGTGTGACTCCGTTTACACTGAGATGTCCATGATAAGAAAATTTTCAGAGTCAGAAAAAAGATTAGTCATCTCAGGGTAGAGTGGGATGGAGACTGAGGAACGACGGCTAATTGGTCAGGGTTTTCTATTTGAATGATGAAAATGGCCTAAAAATTAATTGTGGTTATTAGTTGTACAGCTCTGTCAATATTCCTAATATAGATGAAAACTGGTGACTCCTCATTTTAATTTGCATTTCTCTAATACCACTGGGGTTGAGCATCTGTTTATATTTTTGTTTGTTTTTTGTATACATTAAATGAGTGAATTATATGGTATGTGAATTACAGTTCAATAAAGTGTTTAAAAAAAAAAATCTCCTCTATTAACATCCATCTTCTGGTGGATTTAAACCAGCAACACTTTGGATAACTGCTGAGAACTCAACCACTGGGCCACTAAACGCTCCAATGTTTGCGGCAATCACCCTCAAAAGACTAAAGTGTCTTTGAATGTAAGTAGGAGAAAATACCACAGAATCTAAAGATAATTTGAAAAATAGACATTCAAAAATACGTGATAATATATAAGAACTACTTTGAAGAGGATATCACGTTTTGGGATGTGTCAGTTCTATCGTATTTAAAAACTAGTATTTTACATCAATATTAACTGTAGTAAGAAACGAATAACGAATACGCGGAACAAAATTTCAGAACAATAATTTTTCCTCTCCCTGAGAAGCGGACTGAAATGAGTACTCTCTGATTTGTTTGCCTTTGAAACAACTGCGACCAATTTGCATTAAATAGTTCTTAAATATTTGTAAGTTGTGTATTCTAAAGAAATGCAAATATCAAGAAAAAAACAGCAAAAATCTGTAAATAGTTTTCTTGCTGTCTAATATATTGTTAACCTTATGAAAGCAAATTTTTCTTAATGAAGACTTTTTAAGTAGAATGTTTTGAGATTTTTGAGAAAGTAGGAACATCCATTCAGCTGTACTGGGATGAGAAAGGAGAAATTGTTTCTTGTGGAAAATAACACATTATAGGTTCTGAAGAAGCGTTATGTTTTAAACTAATGAAAATATAATACATACTTGAAGCAAACTGCTGTCTTTAGTTCCTATAAAGGATTTCAGAGGGCTTAGCTACCGTGAGCGCCGCTGGTGTAGTGGTATCATGCAAGATTCCCATTCTTGCGACCCGGGTTCGATTCCCGGGCGGCGCAGCGGTTTTATTCCGGCTCCTTAAAATTGAAAAAGTTTGATCTTGTTTAATAATTCTTTGTACGAAAATATCCGGAACTTTTTTCCTTTCACAGATTGTCGTTTCATTATGACACTGTCGAAAAATTATAAAACTGAAGACAAAAAAAAAATCAAGTTTTGAAATAATTAACCCAGGCGCCTGCGCAGTCTGAAAAAAATCCCCTAGCATCTAGCGGAAGAGCGGCTGCGCAACAAGTGAACCTATGGCTTGAGGTGTATTCTATCGGCCGGGAGGGTGAGCCTACGAGGTTATTCTGCGCCTGCGCGGCTCGGGTCACTTGGCTGGCTGCTTCTAAGCTCCCGGCTCTCCGCCATCTTGTATTGGGGCTTCATTGTTCACGCTGAGTCGGGCGCTTTAGTGTAATTGCCGCCAAAGGAGGAGGCGGAGTAACCTCCGGTCAGCGGAGAAACCCCGCTATTTCGCAGCCATAGCCGTTCAGAAGGTTTAGGGGAGGTAGTAAAGCGTAGGGACCTGGACCCGGAGGCCCCGCCGCGACAGCAGCAGCCATGGAGGACGAGATGCCCAAGACTCTGTGAGTCTGGGGCAGCGCTGAGGGGAGCGGGATGGGGGTCACCCGGGAGGGAGGCCTCGGCCCCGCGCCGCTCCTCAGCCCATTGTTCGTCGTGGGCCCTGCGATATCACGGTCCTTTCTCCTCAGCGCACATCCGGATACTTAGGGACCGAGACCTGGGCTGTGAGGGGGCGAGGTGAAGGGAGACAGGACTCCCCGTCCAGATGGGTCCCTTCGCCTCAGCGACACCATAGTGTGGCCCTTAAATGAGGTCTCCGGCCTGACGAGGGGACTTTTTCATTCAAATCTCGTTTAAAACTCGGCAGACCTTCCTTCTTACCCCGATGGTTTTCTTCCCGCTCCCCCCATTAGTTTCTTTATCTTTCAAGCTTTTCTCTTTCGTTTTACTTTGATTTCGTCCTGAAACTCTTCTTCTTGTGGACCAGAATTTTTTTTGTTTCTTGAGGCTGCTTGTCCGTATTATCAGTGAGGTAAACTTTATTCTCGCAGTTGCTAGCTGGGAAAAAAGCCAAATATTTTTTCTCGACCCATTCTTTGGCTTTCTTTCTGGAGTATCTCCCCTCTCACTACCACCACGGATGGAAATTTAAAAAAACCTGAGCGGTCAAACCAGGGATTTGAAAGTGTTCTTGAAAAGTGGAACTCTCACCTGAAGGTGCAGTGTAGGGAGGTGGACTTCGTTTTTACAGTCCCACGCTACTAGTGATTGACGTGTCGCTGAGTGAGCGAGCACTTTTGATGAAGCAACAGTTGCTGAATACCTTAACATTTCGAGTCCAGTCTGAGAATTTGGAGAGGTATTGTTAAATGATCTCAACTTGCGATATTGTCTTTGTCATCTAATTTCTCCCGTGCATTTGTCTTTGTTTTTCGAAGTATTATCGGATGAGGTGATGCTGCCTTTGTTGCTTTCCTCAAAAAAAAAAAAAAAAAAAAAAAAAAGCTCTATGAGTTCTTGACGTGGCTCTTTGTTTTACTTCTGGAATACTGGCAGTTTGAAAAATCTGTGCGTTATGAATGCAGTTTTAGCTTTTTTTTTTTTGGTAACTTTCTAGGTGCTAAAGCTGTCCTGAAGTGCAATGTAGTTATTTTTCGTTTCCATAAAAATTGGCAAGTAACATTTATAGTCCCTATGAGATAAGTCACACGTTGTTCTTAATAGATTAATAAATGTTCTGGAAGTTTATCTGATAATCAGCTAGTTACCTTGAAATATCCTTCTAATAGGATGCAGCAATTAGTGAATGACCTCTGTTTTGGAAAGATTTTTTTCTGTGGAGGAATACTATGTAGAAAGCATAAGATTTATTGCTTCCCTCTCCCCCTTAATTCTTGGCTAAAAGTATGATAACCACCATCAGTGTATTACATTAAGCACTGCTCATCTTTTTGTAATGTCTTTTAATTTAAAGTTCTCATATTCTGAAATTTTTTAATTTCAGAAACTGCCAGAAATAACTGGAAACAGTCTTTTTAGTGTGTTAGTTAGGAAATTGCAGCTATTGAAGACAGCCTTCCCAGGCCATTCTACAAAAGTAGGTAGTTAGATAATGAAGTAAATTTTGTTCAGCAGATAGTTATTGAATGTCTGTTATCTGCCTGGGTCTGTGTTAAGTGCATTACTTGTCCATGTAATTTTCATTAGCATTCTGTGGTACCATTATTCCATTTTGCTGCTGGGGAAAAGCTTAGAATTTAAGTAACTCACCCAAGATCATATACCTTTTTGTTCTTCATCCTGCAAGTCTGTTGTCCTCATCTCTTAACTTTTACACTTATGACTAATTTTGTAATTTGGGTTATCTTTTCCCCCAGAGTATTCCATGCTCTGAAATTTCCTATTGTGCCCTCACTGCTTATATCTCCTTTAACCAAAACTCCCCTTCTTACAGTAGGGCCAGTCTTTTTCTTTTTTTTAAATTATGATTGAGTGACAATGTACATTCCCATATAAATTTGCATGCCCACCTATATGCAGCTCCCACTGCCAACCCCGCCCAGTGACAGCACACTCTTCCTATCCATACATGTCTTATCTTCCCAGCAATCTCCTCCACCCACTCCGCCACCTCCAGTAAGAGGTCAGCAAGATAACATCCTATGGATGCATAGAACCATAAAATGCACACATGATATGGTCACTCTGTGTCACCAAATCCACTCCATTCCTGTCTGAAGAGTTGACCTCCATTATGATTTATGGACAGGGGCAGCATCAGGGCCAGGGGCCATGCTCCCTGGACCTTGGACCATCAGTTGTGGTCTTTTAGTAGAGATTTCAGGGTGCACCCTTTTTATTCCTGTGTTGCTAGTGAGACTCAACTTTCTGAGGTCCATCACGGCTATCACTGGTGGTGGCCTGGCACCATCCTGTTTTTCCAGTCACAAGCGGTAGTCACCCACTCATGCAGGTTGGTCTGTCTTCTGGATTCTCTTTCCTCCATGTCATTTTGGTCCTTGGTGATCATCTGTTCCTGCTGAGTTGGGACCATTTGCTGTTCCCTCAGATGGCAGCGTGGCAGCTTTTAAGACCTCAGACTCCACTCACCAATGAGGGGTGCAGATGGCTCTCTTAGCAAAATGCTAGCTGGGCCAGTCTTGATTAAATATGAGTAGCTGCTAATCCCTAAGGCATAAATAGTCTATCAGTGTTTTCACCTTTAAAATAAAATGTTTGGTTTAATAGTCTTGGGAGTTGGGACTTTTTGCTATAATCTTAGCTCCTAGCAGAGCGTCTGGCTCGTGGTAAGTGATCAGTAAATGTGTTTAAGAACTGATATAATTTTCAGTGGTGAATTACGAGTTTACTCATTCTTGAGGGTAAGATATAATGTCAGTGTCAGTATCAACTGTGTGCTTAAATGTCTCAGAGGAAATACCTTCATTTGCCACATGAGTGTCCAAGCATCATTACCCTGTAGGTTAGAGATTGCCAGTAATCCATTTCTTATCAGCAGTAACTTTGGAAACATACAATGAGAACTTTGTTAAAGAAATTTATACTGCAAGCAGGTACAGTTGCTAAGTTCAAACATTTATAGTGAGCACAAGTGTGATGTATACATAAAAAGAAACAAACCAAGCCTATTGTGATCAAGTCAGTGTCAATTCATAGTAACCTTGTAGGACTGAGTAGAACTGCCCCTAGAGTTTCTATAGAGCTGCTGTGGATTTTGAACTGCTAACCTGTTGACTAGCAGCCAGGGTCTTAACCATAAAATTAAATGTGTACAGTGACTCTAAATTGGCATCTGGTCACTTTAAAGTTATTCAATTTGTTCATTAAAATCTATCACTAGACTGGAAAAATATTGGTGTTGACTAATGGAAACTGATCCTCCCAAACCTGGTAATATCCTTTGTGTGATTTAGTCTCAAATGCTTATGTGTACTTATTATCGCTTACCTTTCACTCTTACTATCCATCCTCCTCCTCTCCACACACCTTTGGCTTTATAATATGTGAAATAGCACATTTGTTATGTCCAGTTTGCCTTTTCATTCGTATTATTACCCTTATCAAATGGTTAGATTGAAGGCAAAGTTGACTGAAATGAAATATTTAAATTATTGGAGATACTCGTGCTGTTCCAGATAACAACTAATAACTATTAGTGATTAAGTATGTGCTAGAAACATACTCATTTAATAATACTTGAGAGCATACCACCTGGCTGTCACTGCTTGCATGCTGGGGACACAATGTTAAACATAACAGACCCTGTAACAGCTGACATTCTAAACGAGGAGATAGTGAACAAATAAATAATTATGTTAGATGGTTATAAATGCTATGGAGAATAATAATGCTTTGTAAGGAAAACTAAAGAAAAAAATGCCCACTACCATCAGGGTGATTTTTGACTCATAGTAACCTTACAAGACAGAGTAGAATTGCTCCACAGTTTCCAAGGGGTGCCTGGTGGACTCAAACTGCCAACTTTTTGGTTAGCAGATGTAGCGCTTAACCACTAGATCACCAAGGTTTCCAGATTCATTGTTAAGTTGATTCCGACTCATAGCAACCCCATAGGTCAGAGTAGAACTGCCCCATTGAGTTTCCAAGGAGTGCCTGGTGCTGTTAGCCCTTGTAACACTTAACTACTCTGTCATCAGGGAACTTATCCCTGTAGGCAAAACGGGGGAGTATTAATTTATACACAGCACTAAAGGAAGGCCACTTTTTGATACTTGAGATTTGAGTAGAAAAGTGAAGAAGGAGGTGCCTCCTGGAAAGAGCAAGTTGAGATACCCTCAGATGAAGATGTGCTTGCTGAACAGCCTGAGGAGGGAGGAGAAGAGAGGTGAGGGAAGGAGTAAAAGAAGAGATGGAGTGAGGAGGAAATAGTAAGCTAGGTAGAGAATACCTGATCCTACCGGGCCTTAGGAGAGCTTTGTCTTTATCTGTGTAGTAATGGAAGCCATCTGGTTGTAAGAAGAGGAATGATATTATCCTTTTGAATCTTTAAAAGGATAGAAACAGACGAGTTAAGTTTTGACATATCCCAATTAAAAAAAGACTGACAACTAGTGAAGGTGAGAGGTGGTTTGGTTCTGGGTATGTTTTGAAGATAGAGCAACAGGAATTACCAGTGGATTAGATGTAAGATGTGAAACATGAAATGTTAAAAAAAAAAAAAACGCTACTGCCGAGTTGATTTCAACTCATAGCGACCCCACAGGATAGAGCAGAATTACACTGTTGGGTTTCTGGGTTGGTAAATCTTGACAGAAGCAGACTGCTACCCTTCCCACCTTTGGAGTGGCTGATGGGTTCACACTGCTGAGCTTGTAGTTAGCATCTGGGAGCTTTAAACAGTGGTCCACCAGTGCTCCTTAAGGTCAACGGTAAGTGGGTTTATTTTCAAATGTGTCACGTCAGTCACCTGAAATACCTAGTTTGTTACAAAGTATAAATAAAGATGAGAGCAGTTTTGAGAGCATGGATCCCTCTTCTCATGTCTACAGGCATAATGGTCTGTTTGGTAAGGCTGGCTGATGACTGTGGTCTGATCTCCCAATGAAGAAAGTATTGTTCAGTACAAGATGTGTTCCAGTTTTTCTGATACCTTTTTTTTTTAATTTACAGATCCAATCCTGTATACCATGCATTTAGTCATCATTCTTCCAAGTCTCCTTTAATCTGTGCACAAAATCCAGTGGACCAGAGATCTGGTTGCTACGCAGTGTGTATGCTGCCCTTGTTTTCTAAAAGGGAGATTAGGTTTCTAGCAGGGCTTCAGCCTAGTATTTTTCCTCTTCTGGTTTACCTCTGCAGTTCACCTGAATTGTAGACATGCGGTTCTGTCCTGGTGTCACTTCCTTGGCCATGATTGAAACAGGAAGAACCAGTTTGAAGCCCTGATTAGAAAACAGTCAGAGTCTGTCTAACACTGAAAAGCAAACCTGTTATCATGGAGTACATTCTGATTCATAGCAACCCTATGGGAAAGACTATAACAGCCCCACAGAGTTTCCACCAAGTGGCTGATGGATTCCAGTGGAAACCCTGGTGGCATAGTGGTAAAGTACTGCGGCTGTGAACGAAGAGGTCAGCAGTTCATATCTGCCAGGCGCTCCTTGGAAACTCTCTGTGGCAGTTCTTTTCTGTCCTGTAGGGTCACTATGAGTCGGAACTGACTGGACAGCACCTAACAACAACAGCCTTTTGATAGCAACCGTAGTTCTTAATGACTGGGCTCTCTGTGCCACCAGGGCCCCACCTCACACTCAAGTTCAGGGGAATTAAGCTCCACTTCCTAGTAGAAGATACAGCAGACAATTTGCAGACATGGTAAACCACCAATTCATTGGTGTAAACCAATAATTAGTAAATATTTTGAAGCTATGCAAATACACTGTTTCTCCTTAGTGAAGTTTTATCAGCTAATTTTAGCATCCATGGGTGAATCTGACCTGCAGTAGTAGCTTTTTTCTGGGAGCACTTTCTTCATTTTGGATACTGCAAGATGCTCCAGGCTTATCTGTACTCATCATGTATGTTCCCCCTCCAGCCCTAGAATGAGCATCTTCTGCAAGGAACATGCATAGGTGCTTTTTAGGGTCTGACACGTACAGAGTGGTTGCTGGACTGTGAGAAAGCTGATTAATGTCCCTTTCTTTGCTCTTGTCTTTGCTCCTGTGGTAATAGCCTACCTCCAATTCTGTCTTCTGCCCTAGAGCAAAGCCTTTTAAGGCCCAGATTACATCCTAATTCATATTCTCTCAAAGTGGATGAGAAAGAGAATTATCAACTCATCTTGAATTCTCAATATCCATAGCAGTTGTAGCTTCAGCTATCCCAAGTCACCATAACCATCCCACTATATTCTTTTATTTTTATCTTTATTTTTATTATGACTGAGTGAAAATGTACATTCCCATATAAATTTACATGCCCACCTATATGCAGCTTCCACTGCTCTCCCTGCCTGGTGACAGCACACTACTCCTCTTTGCTCCATACATGTCTCATCCTCCCGACAGTCTCCTTTCCCCTCGTCTTCACCCACTCTCCTTCCAGCCAGAGGTCAGCAGGATGATATCCTATAGATGCATAGAACCATAAAGTGCCTCCAGAATATGGTCACTCTGCACCACCAAGTCCAATTAATTCGTGTCTGAAGAGTGGACCTTCGTTACGATTTATGGGCAAGGGAAGCATCAGGGCCAGGGGCCATGCTCCCAGGGGAACCCCGAAGCCACTGGACCCATCAGTTACGGTCTTTTAGTGGAGATCTCAGGATGCACCCCTTTTTATTCTTGTGTTGCCAGTGAGACTCAACTTAGTGAGCTCCATCGCGGCTATCACTGGTGGTGGCCGGGCACCATCCAGTTCTTCCGGTCCCAAGTCTATGTAGGCACCCACTCATGTGGCTCTCTTACTGTATTCTTGAATTACGTTTTATTATCCAGCCAATCAAGGTAAGGACTGGATCATATTTTCCTTTGCCCTCCCTAATGCATAGACATATGAAAATATTCAGTAAATGTTTGAGATTGCTCTAGCGTCATCTACCTTATAATTTTAATTCTGGTAAATGAATAAAAAAAACCCTAAGCATGTTCTGTGGTCGGGAATGTTGTATCTGATACACAGGGTAATACTTTTCCTCAGGAATTTATACTAGGAAAGATGTATGGCTTTACTAATGGAAAGCAGACTCACTGAAGTGTCTGTTTCTTCCTTTCTGGTGCAATTCTGCCTTCTAGCCCCAGCATATTCCCCAGGTGGTGGTGACTCCAATGATGAATAAAACCTCTCTATCACTAAGTAAAATGGACATTTATTTGTATACTCTATTTAACCTCTCAACAGCATTCTCACCTATTGACCATTCTCTTTACTGAAATTTTCTTTTTACTTTTCTGGAACTGTATTCACTTTGTTTTCTCCCTACCTTGAACACTGTTGGAAACCCTCGTGGTGCAGTGGTTAAGTGCTGTGACTGCTAACCAAAAGGTCAGCAGTTTGAATCCACCAGGCGAACCCTGTGGGGCAGCTGTGCTGTACTGTATAGGGTAACTGCGAGTCGGAATCGATTCCAAGGCAGTGGGTTTGTTTTGGGGGGGTTGAACACTATTTCTTGTTCAGTCTTTTTTGGCCCTTTTTTCCTCCTCTGTCTCATGTTTGTTTAATGAAAAATTTCAAAGAAATAATTGGGCAGTAATATACCCACCAGTGTGCCATATTTGTTTAAGCTGTGTTCTTTTTTCTGGCCATTACAACCCAAATTACAGAGAACCCAGTACTTCACCCTAATTTTTTAAGCATGTATCTCTAAAATAGGACATTCTTCTATATATATAAGCCCAATATCATCATCTCCCCTGATAAAATTAAGTATAATAATGTAATACCATTTGCTTTCAGTCCATATTAAGATTTACTCATTTGTCTAAGAAATGCTTTTATAGCTATTTTTCATCATCAAGTTAAGTATCAAGTTAAGGGCCACTCATTGTATTTGGTTTTCAGTTGTCTTTAGACTCACTTAAGGTTCGGACACTGAATCAAAAATGGTAACAGGTAGCAGCCAAAGCTTTCTGTTTTCAAATGGAATTTTTTTTTTCCTTTATATTTAGTAAGCAGTGTGTAAGATAACTCTGGCACTCTGTGAATATCCATTTCTGCACCAGACTTTTCACGTAGTGTTTTTAACAGCTATTAATGATGTTTGCACTATACTATTAGTATCTACATAACAGATACTGCAAATAACATTTCATGTGTTTTGAAAGAGATTTTGAAGCTTCTGCCAACTTTGTATGCTATTCTCAGCTAGTATAGTGTAAGTCAAAGACTTGCTTAGTCCCAAAATTTGTTTTTCAGTGAACATCATTAGAAACAGTTGATGCAAAAGAAGCACATTTAAAATGGTACATTATTTTTGTGTTTCAGATACGTCGGTAACCTTTCCAGAGATGTGACAGAAGCTCTAATCCTACAGCTCTTTAGCCAAATTGGACCTTGTAAAAACTGCAAAATGATTATGGATGTAAGGGTATTTTACTTTAGTTAACTTTCTCCTTTTTCATATATTACTTAAAGCAATTATTTCCAGGAACTCCTTATTTAATTTGTATAATGTAAATTCAGGAAACCCTGATGATGTAGTGCTTAAGTGCTACAACTCCTAACCAGAAGGTTGGCAGTTCAAATCCACCAGGTGCTCTTTGGAAACTCCATGGGGCAGTGTTACTCTTGTCTATAGGGTTCAAAATCAGCTCGGTGGCAGTGGACTCTTTTTGATTTTGATACAAATTCATGAAGATGTGAGTGAATTTGTGATGAGTCAGTTTTGGTCACTGAGTTTATTTTACTAAATAAAGGAGGAAGAGATGAGAATAGATCCAGTCATCTCTAAAGCAGAAAAAAAACTACATAGGCTTGTGTGTTTTAAGGTATATAGAGGTATCAGAAATGTTTGTTTTATATGTGATATAAATTTTGGGGTAATGTAGAAATCAGTTGTTCTATGTGCATTATGACAAATCCTCAACAGAAACATTACAGAGCAAATGCTACTCCCATTTTGTGTATAAAGAAATGACATAAACCAAAGATCAAGTCCAGATTGATCTGTCTAAATTTCTGCATTGGTTTGCATGCTGCTAGTCTTTTCCGGTCTGGTTCATTCTCGTACTTCCTCAGGGAAATGATGAGATGAACTGTTAATGGCTACCTGACCTACGGAAGAAACTAGCTGGGTTAGCCTTTGCCACTTTTAATAAATTTTGGATTCTGATCACATTCCAAGACTTATACTAGCAATTTTTTTTTTCAATTAAAATCTAAATTCCAGTCTATTCACACTTTGGGAATGGTAATCACATTTATGAATTTTATGTTCCCTTGGAGTATAAAAGCTGATAAATGTATATGTTTAGATTCTTTTTATTTAAAAAGTTAAATGATTTTTTTCTGGGTACAGATTCAGTGAGCATTTTTTTCATTTATTTGCTGTACTCTTGAAAGCAAACTTCTTTTCATAACCATATTCTGATGCCTGTCAACACTGATATTTGATAAAAGAATTTCCAGTAAGTGTAGTTTGAATTATACAACTAAAAAAATATATTTTTATATTCCGTTTTTTAAATAAAATAATTAATTCAGAAGCTATGAAATTTCTGGTTGCCTCCTTGCTCTAAAATTCTTAAAGATCTTTGCCAGTGACATTTTTAAACTATTAATTGTACATGAAACGATATATTTCTTATTTAAATAGCTTTCTAAGCTTTTAATTTCTTTTTACAATTTTCTTGGGAGATGATGGAAAGAATAAAAAGTAGACTGTCAAGTAAATTGACATTTTAGCTTGTAAGTTGAAAATAGCAGGTTTTTTTCTGCTGCTTTAATTTACAGTAAAACTTCCAGATCTCACTTACCAGACAATCTTACTACCCAGAAACAACTGGAGAGAAGAGAGAATTTTTAAAAGGCTTCTAAGCAGGCAGAAAAACTGATATCAGAAAGTTAGTATTGTAAAACTTTGTTTATCAGAGAACCTCTTTAGTTTTCAGAGTCTAGTTACCTATATTTCAGAAACAGAAAGCAGTAACAAGGTGTGTAGATTTATAGCAATAAAAAATAATAAATGATAAGGAAGGGAAACAAAAACCATAGCAAGAGCTGAAAACACAGGAGTCTAGTCAAAGTTAACTTCTGTGGCTTAAACAAATGATTCTATTGTGTGATGAGAAGGAAAAATATGTACTGGTGCATGATTATGACATTTAATCGTTTACAAAAGATTAAATTGTATAGAATTAAAAAAATATATGTTGGCGTCAAATTGATTCCAACTGACAATGACCCTCTAGGACAGAGCAGAACTGCCTCTGAGGGTGGCCAAGGAGCAGCTGGTGGATCCTAACTGCCTACCCTGTGTGGAACAGCCAGCTGCGTAAACACATGGTGCCACCAGGGCGTATACATAAAATTTGTTGAAGAAGATAGCTTTCTATAATATTATATCATTTTTTTTTGCATGAGTCTCAGGAATTAAAAGTATAAAGCTTAAAACATGCCTTTGTGTTTCTTTTCCAACAGACAGCTGGAAATGATCCGTATTGTTTTGTGGAGTTTTATGAGCATCGTCATGCAGCTGCAGCACTTGCTGCTATGAATGGGCGGAAGATAATGGGTAAGGTAAGCTATCATAATTCAAGAAGGTGACCGTACTGGGAACACATGTATACAGTTTAGTTTCCTTTTTAGGTTATATTGACTTCACAGCAACAGGTCGACTATTTATATTTAACATAGAAAGGATGTAATAGAACTTTAAGAGGACAAAGGCCTGTGTTTCTGTTACTATTTCCCATGACGTAATGCTCGTGATAAAGACAGGTAGTGGCTTAGTCACACTTGGATGAAGTAGCTAGCATTCCTGGATGGTAATGAGGAGGATGAAGAAGGCAAAAAAGCCACAGATACGCTGAGTTAGAAAAAATTAATTGCATGTTAACAGAGTACTGTATAAACTAGGATGTCAATGTCCATATATGTGTAGATTAAAAGATCAGTGTTGAAGGTGACAAAGACTTGTCTCCTTGAATATGTCGTGTCAGACGTATACCCTCCTGTGTGATCCTAAATGTAAATCTGGTAATACCTGATTTTGAGCTTTATTTTTATGGAGTATAAGTGTAGAAAACTTTTTTTAGGAAGTCAAAGTGAATTGGGCAACAACTCCCAGCAGCCAAAAGAAAGACACAAGCAGTAAGTATATTTTAATACTCTTTGAACATTTGTTTTTATTATACACAGTAGTTTTATTGTAAAGCATATAAACATCATACATATTTGCAGTAATGTTTTGATCGTTATCCTAAGATATGATTTAATGTGTTTGTGTTAATAAATTTAAGAACAAATCTAATCTTTGTCATCAGGTAGTACCGTTGTCAGCACACAGCGTTCACAAGGTAATTGTATCTTCTTAAACATAAAATGAAATCTCTTGAAAAGGGTATTCACTAACCACCTGAAGTTTTTTGTTTGATACTGGTGGGAGGCGGGAGGGAGGGGGTCGTATTTCTATTTGTCTCTCTGGCAATATTTTTCCCCCTTCTTCCCAGTGTTGACCGAGTGTGGCTTGCCCACTACTTTGATGCTATTTCAAGCTCTCTGACCCCCTTGATAGCAGCTGATGTCTTAGAAATACTTTCATCAACTAAAGGGCAAGATACCCTGCTTCCTTGAGGTCTCGATCTGTGCTTCATACCCAGATCTTCAGAATGCTTGAGTTGCTCCTGAAACTATGTTTCCCAAATGGCAACCCAATACGTTGCTTAAGGCCTGCCAAATAGGGGTAACTTTTCTTTCGACATATACTTTATCGAAATTTATATATGTGTCCATTTTGAAGTGTTGGTCCAACTGTTTTTAAGTGTTTTGGGACTTTTTTTGAGAATTGTCTTTTTTAAAAAACCTCAGATACGGGATCATATTTCTCTCCAATGCTTTTTTAATGACTGATATAAAGTGAAGGGATTACTGTTTTCATTCTGTTGCCTTCAGTCTTAGTTCACTTGCACATGGATTCACATAAACAGAATGGTGTAATGTCTGGGCAACCAAAACTGTTGGCTTTTGAGAAAACTGTCAAATACTTTAACATCAAACTGTTGCAATGCAAGGTATTTCTTTGATTGTTCTTCACAAAATATGGTTAAACCAAGTGTATTGCATAGCTAGCTTCAGTAAATTGTCTTAACTGAGGCCAGTCTGGTCCACATAACTCATGCCACTATTTTAGTGTCATTTGTAAAGCCTTAATATAGTGGTAAGCTGAATGGAAGTAAATAATTACTATCAAAATGGTAACTAAGCCACTAAATTTTTCTCATTAATTAAACTTGTTATATATTATTAGTTTGTATTCTTAGACCAGTATTGGCTGTTAGAAATATAGCTTTCAGTGTCAAGTTAGGTATATCACAGTCTTTTTAGGAGAATCTTTATTTATTGTTACCTTGATTCATTATGCTTAAAATTGGTAGAATTTGTGTAGATATAGCATAGTGTTTTATTTATACTTTACTGTAAGCCACAAATTATTTTAAGAATACTTTACTGTATTTTTGAAAAATTTTAGTATTTTTTAAATTCTAAAGTTCTCTTTTTTTTTTTCACTTCCCCTTCCTTCCCTTTATAAGATCATTTCCATGTCTTTGTTGGTGATCTCAGTCCAGAAATTACAACTGAAGATATAAAAGCTGCTTTTGCACCATTTGGAAGGATATCGTAAGTAACAGAAGATAAATTTAAAATGCTTTTAATTAGAAGGAATCCTACATAGAAGTGATTTTAAAATGATTCTGTTGTGAATTTTGAGCGTTAATTTTAACACTTGAGTATAATGAATTCAGGTAGATAATAAAAGAAGATTATTGTCCCATTGATGAATTAATCTTTGGTCCTTAATTTTTAAATCCACTTCAATTAGCATTAGCTTCAAACAAACAAATTTGCCATTGTACAGATGTCTTTCGAGCTTGGTCAGAGTCTTTAGTAAACTTGTCCTATGACTAAGGAATTTAGACCTTTGGGCACTTCTGTGATACCATGCATTTTGTGTTAATATTTAAAAAAAAAATCTTAGCGATTCAACCCAGAAAACAGTTATCAAATGACATTTCTAAGAAATCTGCCCCTTTTTTTCAACTTTTAAAACAATAATGTCTTAAGTGTTTTGTGAAGCACTGTCTTGCTTTCATTTGTTATTAATCATACATTTTAGACCTTTTGTAAATAGCTTGCTCAAGGTAGCATTCATCATAGAACTTTATGTTTTGAAAAGCATGCCATGTTAGGGTGACAATAACAAGTTGGTTATAGTACTTCTTAGAATAGAAGTTGTTGTATTTATAATTTTTTTTAGGGTTTCTGGTTGCTTTTTTATTGTTGCAACTGAAGAGTAGTATAAAGGAAATACTAGATGTGTTATCATCAACAGAGATAAGAAGGTGAGGAGTCTGGAAAGTAATTGCCAGCAGTGTTAGTGATAAATTTTGGGGGCTTTTATTTGAGGAGTTGTAGTTTGTTGGTAAGGAAATGACAAAACATAATGACCAAGAGTGGCTGTAAATGAGGGATCAGCTTTAAAAGCATTTACAAGGTTAGGGCTGTTCTGTTGGATGACATTTTTCTTTGTGAGAATGCATTAGGAAAATAAGGGAGGTTTTAATTTCTTGGTGGTTGTCCTTATCTGTCTCAGGATTTTGCTAATACAGCTTGCTTTCACATATCTAGACGAGATGGTTGTAAACCTTTGGTCTCTCAAACACCTCTGTATAGAAAATTTTGTGTGTATTTTTATTTTGATCTGGAAAATCCCAAATTTCATTTGTCAGAATAGTCACAGGACTAAGAACCCTTATCAAGATGTGACTTCTTCTTCCTTGGGGAATTCTTTCAGAGAGAAATGATTAAGCGTTGATTATAGTTTCAGGGCTAACATTTCCTGAAACTTACCTTTATAAGACGAAATGATTCTAAGTTTTGTTAACGGGTTACATAGCTGTTTCCTAAAATGGTTTCATTTTGGTTGAAGTAGGTTTTGTGAAAAAGCACAGGTATTTTAGTTAAGGATAAAACTGTTGCACAGTTGGTAAGTTTAAGGTAAATACACTTAAAATGTTAGTAATATGATTACTTTTAATCATGGATCAGTAATTTCTTTTTGGTAAATATGTTGGTATCATATTTTTACACTGGATTTTCTTATGGTCCTCTGTGATTATTGGTGTGACTAGTGTTTGTTTTGTGGTGAAGCAAACTTTTGTAATTTTCAGTTGAGGATACATACGATGTCTGAGCTTTATTTAGGCTATCCAAGGGATTAGCTTTCCTGAATTAAAGAAACCACTGGCTGGTTTTTGTTTGCTTGTTAAAAGAGATAAATTGATGACTATCTTGTAGGGTTCTCATGAGATGTTCTGTAGGGTGCTTAAAACACCCCTTGGTTTATAGAAGGTATATAATAATGGTGGCCTGTTAGAATATGTAGTATAAAAAGTATTATAGTACTTTCCATAATTTAGGCAGTTGAAACTCTTCCTTCTTGAGTTGAGGGCAGCAGGGCCAATATTGGTATAGAAGTGAATCAGCTACCAAGTTCAGTGCATGTGTGTGTACCATACAGATAATTTAATAAACATTTTTACATATTTTTACCCCTTTTCACCACCACCTCTTTGTCATGTTGACCTTACACACTTTAACAAATCACTCCTGAATTGACCTAAAATTTAGTTATATATCCTTGAATAGAACACTACATTGCATGGTTTTGACTTGGGTTTCTGTTGTGCAAGTGCCTGCTTTGTTCATGTGTCCTGAAAGAGCAAGCATTGTGACAAACCTGGCTAACTTAAAAGCAGATTGCCTGTGAAGCACAGTTTGAGTCCAGTTTTTTGAGGTATGGAGTTGTAGCTATCATGGCTGGGTTTTTACTCAATCTCAAATAATAGGGCTCTGGTTATTTTGCAGAGTGTCTCTGAAGAATGGACAGAATTGCCCTGGCTAACTACAAGCTACGGTTCACAGTGGATAAATGTTGGCGTGCTTTTTTACTTTCTGACTTTTTAAAATTTTGCTTTTATATCTTGTAGTTTCCAATCATTCGTATATGATTGCTATTATAAAATTCAGTATAAAATCTTGTTCTATAAAGTTTAAAGCTAAAGTGTGTGCCTAGTTATTTTTTCAATGATTTAACATTTCTGAAAAATATCAAGTTCTCAAAGTTATCAGTTTACTGATAGTCCAAAAGGGGGGAATTAATCTGAGAAAATGAAATAATTTAATTAATGTAGGGAATTATACCTTTTTCATTCTTTTAGTTCCCAGTTTTCTATTGTAATTTTTTAATAATTAGGTAGAACATAGTGTCAAGTAGTGCATATAAAATTGCATGGTTAAAGAAAGCCATTCATCTAATATACTTTGTGAACCCTGTAAATGGTTAAATAACTCATATGAATAGCTGCTTTCACCATGCTTCATATTTGAAAGTTTAAAAAACATTTTGAAGTGGGAGGAAATTTCTATACAATGTATACATATATACTTAAGAAGTTACTGATTTGCATGTTTATAAAAGTAAACTTCTTGTAGAGTAAACAGTGAATTTACATTAAAGGTTCACTTTAATGAAGGTAAAACAGGCAAATGAGTTATGTATAAAATTCTCACTTTATATCCACATAACAGTTTGCAAATCTAAACTTCTGATTGTTTCTGATTTCAGAGATGCCCGAGTGGTCAAAGACATGGCTACAGGAAAGTCAAAAGGATATGGTTTTGTCTCTTTTTTCAACAAATGGGTGAGCTCAGTAAGACATGTCTGTGTAGTGCTTTAAGAGTGGAGAATGCAAATACTCTGTTGGTTTTCATTGTTAATCTTTCTTCCATATGTTATGTGTTCATGTCACTGATAGTAGTTATTCTCTCTTATTTGGTAATTTATTCAGCACCTGATGGACGCAAAGTACTGATAAAATTTTTTTGAATATAGAAAGATGTTAAGGTAAATATTAAAAATCTCATTTATGGATTTAATGCATTATCTCTCTGTTACAGATTACGGTGGTAATTTAAAAGTAACTAATACAAAGTGGGAAACCATGGTGGCACAGTGCAAACCATAGAGAGACAGCAGCTAACCAAAAAGTGGGCAGTTCAAATCCACCACCAGACATTCCGTGGAAACCTTATGTGGCAGTTCCACTCTGTCCTATAAGGTCACTATGAGTTGGAATCAACTTAACAGCAGTGGGTAGATAGAAAATGTCCCAACAGGTTGGGACTTCTTTTTTAATTATATGTTAACATATTTGAAAATCTTTTATTTTTTCTTTCAACAAGTATTTACTGAACAGTAATTTTCATGGGCATGAAAATTCTCTTATGCAGAGAATAGGAAGGATAGTGCAATTCGTCAAATGAAGGAAGAAATAGCTCATATTTAGTGTTGTAACAGCTGGATAAAAATCTTTGGACTATCTTCCATATAGTATACTAGGTGGCTGAAGTTTTAATTATTTCTTATACTTTCGGTGAAGATTTATAGAACTAAACTAGCTTCTAGGTACTAAACCATTAGTACCTAGACTCCTATGTGACATTGGTTACCAACCACATGATGTGTCAACACTCTCTCTTCTCAGCCTTGCATTCCCTGTTACCAGCTTTTCTGTCCTTCTTGTCCTTGTCCCTGGGCTGGTGTGCCCTGTTAGTGTTGTTTTGTGTTATAGCCCTGTCTAATCTTTGCCTAAAGGGTGAACCTCAGGAATTAGTTCCATACTGAGCTAAAAGGGTATTACCATAGGGTTTCTCCAGTCTTGGACAAGCCAGTAAGTATGGACTTCCTTTGTGTGTGAGTTAGAACTGTGTACTATGTTTTTCCCCACTGCTGTCTGGGACCCTCTGTTGTCATCTGTCACAGCAGTCAGTGGTGCTAGCCAGGCATCATCTGTTTGTGCTGGACTCCTGGTGGAGGCTGTGGGCAACTGTTACTTTAAAAAAAAATGAGAATAGTGTGCTGTTAATGGACAGGGAGAGCAGTGGAAGCTGCATAAAGGTGGGCATGTAAATTTACACGGGAATGTCCATTTGCACACAGCCATATTAAATAAAAAAAAAAGGAAGGAAAAAAATGAGGAACTCTAAATAGTGGTTTTGGAAAGATCTCCACAGTATGTTGTCTGGTGGAAGGCTAATTCATGTGAAAAGGAAGGGAAATGTATTTGTGTGACATGCATAAGACTGTCTGTGTCTGTGTGTGTTTCGTTTTTTCCTTGTAGGAATAAACAAGAAACTTAGGATACGGTTTCCTGCCTGGGGAAGGTGGGCGATGAGAATTAGGCATATGTGGAGCAGAGGGCAGTGTCTCACTGTGTTGTACTTTTTGATGTTTGATCTCTATCAATGTGCTATCTAGTCATATAATTAAATAAATGAACTTTCCAGCTATGATAACTGAAGGTTCAAAACAATCATAGAGATATCACACTGTCAAAAATGTAGGGGTGCATGGTGGGAGAATTCACAGACACTAATCTTGGGGTATATACCAAGGTTTCATTAACTTTGGATTTTATTTTGTTCCTATGACTAGTGATTGACAGTATTAAGTATAAAAACACTATATTTCTGTATTATAGTGCCTTAGAGGGAGACATTATATAAGTCTTTGACAGTATGAAATGTATTTTAGGAAGCTATTTCTCACTTTAGTAAATGAAGGATAGATTAAATAAGACAGAATGAAAGAATGAAATGTATTTTGGGAAGACATTTCTCACTTTAGTAAATAGGATATGGGTAGTTTCTTCATGACTCCAGGTCATATTGATGAACATCAGTTACTATAATATGCTATGATACAGTGGTTCCTTCTGGGGCTTTTACAAAATATATCTCTTTGCAGCTATACCAGATAGTATCAAATCCATGTTTTTTCTGGTTGCTGGGTCTGTGTATATTGGAACTAATGTCCAGTAACCTCAGTATGAAATTTTACTGTCCAGGGATTTGTTACAACAGTTTTTAATGCTTTTTGCCCCAAATTCACTATTCAGATTAAAAATCTGCTCTAAAAATGTTTACATAGCTCATAAGATCAAGTAGCTGTGGTCAGCTGTTCTCACAGTAAGGTCATATCATTTAAAGGTATAAAATCACTGTCACCTTCCTTATATAACATCTGAGATTAGAGAACTGTGAAGAAAGTACATAAGCATAAGACGTTGGAAAAATCTGCATTAGAGAAAAGGTGGAGGTGATAACACATAGTAAGAGGTAAAAAGATGTAGATTTGACCATATATCCTTTCATAGCATTGTTTTTTCTATTAGATGTGTATAGAAAAACTGTGAGTATAGTTAAGTTAGTTCTGAAACCTTTACTGTATTTCTCAGCATATTTTGGGAAACTGGAAAAAACCTTGTACAATTGTTTGATTATGTCAGTCTTACAAGGAACTAACATTAACTGTGGCTTAGATTTTCAGAGTACTTTTGTGCTGTTTGAAGAAGTAGGGTTTTTGAGTGGGCCAGAAACTCACTTTTTCCCATTTGAAATTTTGGAATATAGACTCCTGCTGTATAAGACAACTGTTGCTGAATGCATATTTAATATACACTAGAGTCAGATAGCAAAGGGTGGCTGTGGATACTCTCTGGAGTCAATCAGAGATGGATTGAATCCTGACGGTCATCATGTTAAGTGTAACTTTGAGTAAGTAATTTTGTTTTCCTATGTATCAACTTCCATAAAACTGGTGATTGGCACTCAGGTGTCATGCAGCGCTTCAGCCCTGACTGGGTTAACCGCAAGTCCCTTGCCCCTCCCCTGTTATTGCTCATGCTGGGGAAACCCCAGTACTAGTGGAACTCACCATCTTTGCTTACTCTGAAAAACCAAATAATTGCTGGAGAAAGATCACATAACAGCATGAGCTTGTTGCACTTCTTATTTTGTGGTCCCAGACTCACAGACTTGAAATCAGTCTTCAGTACTGTCCTTACAAGTCTGTCTGGTATGTGTGAATTCATAGGATCTATTGCCTACTCTTTTCTATCTCCTCAAATATCCTAAGCTGACAACTTTTGCTTCACTAAGAAAATGGAAAAAGGAATTCTATCTGTCAAGCACGAGATCTACATAAGATGTCATCCTTCCTTTCTGTTTCACTAGAGGAAAGAACAGACTTTTTTGTCAGATCATTTATGATTGTTGAGATCTCATCCCCTTTGCCTTTGCAACAACTGTGATCCTGAGCTTTTGGGTTTTTTTAATTTTTTGTTGTGATTAAGTGAAAGTTTACAATCCAAGTGAATTTTCCATATGAAATCTGGAGCCCCCACCTCTCTGCAACTCTGTCTGCTCTCCTCACCCTGTGACAGTACACTCTCCTTTCCACTCTTTACTTTCAGTGTCCACTCAACAGACACTGTGTCCCTCCTCTCCACCCTCTCCTCTCACTTCTAAAAAGAAACCAGTTGGACAGCCTCATAGATATATATATTAAACCATAAAGTACACATACCACCTGCACCACTGTGTCCCTTGGTCCAGTCGAATCTCTGTCTGAAATGTTGGCTTGAGCTTATTTTTTTATTGTGATTAAATGAAAGTATACAATCCATATCAATTTTGCATGCCCGCCTGTCTGCAACTGAGCTTATTTTTTTAATAACAGCTTTATTTTTTTATTGAGATGTAATTCACATACCATAGAATACACTGAAAGTTTACACTTCAGTAAGTTTTGCTATGTTCACAGTTGTGCCAGTGTCACTATCATCACTTTCGAGACATTTTCATCACCCATTAATAGTCACTACATTTTTTCTGTTTCTTCCAACTGCTCAACAACAACTAGTCTAGTACTGTGTTTACAGATTTGCCTCTTGTGGAAGGAAAAACCCCCAAAACCAAACCATTGAGTCAATTCTGACTCATAGCGACCCTACAGGACACAGTAAAACTGCCCTATAGAGTTCTAAGGAGAGCCTGGTGGATCGGAACCACCAGCCTCTTGGTTGGCAGCCATACTACTTAACCACTATAATACCAGGTTTCCTGCCTCTTCTGAAGAGTTCCTGTAAATCAATTTACGTGATGTGTGTTGTGCTTGTTCTTGCTATACTGTGTCTAATCAGTCTCTCCCCTGGATCATTCTCATCAACCAAAAAAACATGTTTTAGTATCTCTCAAAACCACACTTAATTCCATATCTCTTTCTTAGCTCTGGAAACCCTGGTCATGTAGTGGTTAAGTGCTACGGCTGCTAACCAGGTTGGCAGTTGAAATCTACCAGGTGCTCCTTGGAAACTAGAGCAGTTCTACTCTGACCTGTAGGGTTGCTATGAGTCAGCACTGACTCCAGGGCAGTGGGTTGGGTTTGGTTTTGGTTTTTCCCAAGCAGTATCCCCACTTCTTCACAGTTATTTACATAAGCTTCCAGGTCTTTATCTCCTGTTCACAACCACCACCACCTACACCCTCCATAAAAGATGTTTGTGACTGAATTGTCCTCTTTGTTTGCTAGGGCTGCTGAAACTAACTACCCCAAACTGGATGACCTAATATAACAGAATTTTTCCTGCCATAGAGCTGGAGGCTAGAAATTCAAAAGCAAGTTGTTGGCCTGGTCACTGAGTCGGTATCAACTCAGTGGCAGTGGGTTTGGGTTTCTGTTTGCAGAATCTTGCTCCCTCTGGAGGCCGTAAGGAAGATGGTTTCCTTTCCGCTGCCTAGCTTCTGGCTGTTGTCAGCAGTCCTTGATATTCCTTAGCTTTCTGGCTGTGTCACTCATCTCTGCCACCACTTCACATTCCCTCTTCCCTGGGTGTGGTCGTTCCGTAGTTTGATTGAGAGCCCACTGACTTTAATGAATTACAACTGTAAACATCCTATTTCCAAATAAGATCTCTTGGGGGGGACACAGTGCCACTCACAACAGGAGCTAAACATCTCTGAGTGCAAACTGGTTAGCGTAATAAACAGTGATTTTTGTAAGTACATACTTCCTTTTTACACATCTCAAGAAAAGCCTTTAGCATACCTTTGCCTCTGTTCCCTTACTAGTAAGCTAAGCCTACAGTTGACAGATGCACTTCAAAGCCCTACCCCCCCAGCCCATTGACTTTGAGCCCTCTATAACGGGCAACACTACTCTTCAAAAAGAGTCCAGCTGGCACAAGCACTTGGGATTGACTGCTAACCTAAAGGCTGGAGCTTTGAACCCTCCCAGCAGCTTTGCAGAAGTAAAGTCCTGGAGATTGCTTGTATAAAGTTTACAGCCGAGAAAACCCTATGGAGCAGTTATGCTGTCACACATGGGATTGCCATGAGTCAGGGGCCAACTCATTGGCCACTAACAGTAACTCTTACAGGGTTACCAGTGATCTCTATTTCCATTGACCTCTTCTTCACTGGCTTTCTATAATACACGGTATGGGTTTCTTCCTTCCTGTTAGCTACTCCTTCTTAGTCATCTCGATTAGTAGTAAATTACTTCCTTTACCCAGTTTTCAAAAATGGCTGTTTTTCAAGGTTGTATCCCAGGCCGCCTTTTCTCTCCCTAATTTGTGTTGACACTGAATTTTCTGTCTCTAGCTTAGTCTGCGTCTCTGTACTCTTCATTTATTAACAAATGATTTCCATTTAATGTCTCATAGACATTTCACATTGAAAGTGTTGTACCAGTACTGGGATAGCAAATACTGCAAGTGGTGACTTAAATGAACAGAAATTTATTTTGTCATAGTTAGGAGGCTAGTAGTCCAAATTCAGGAAGCTGGCTTTACGCGGGGATCTTTGCCTCACTTCTGTAGCATTTTCCTCAGCATTTTTTGGAGATTTTCATGTAGCTTCTATCTTCCCTGTTTATTCTGGCGTGCTTTGGCATCTATTCTGCTCTTTTCAATCTCAAAAGTGACTGGCCTAAGGCATACTGTATAGCATGAAACTGTATTCTCTAATTGACCCCAACTACTGCAGCTTCCGTCAGACTATGTCCAGCACAGTTAGATGGTACCCAGCTACCACCACTGACCTTTCTGAAAGGGATCACAAAAGAGGGTCCTGGACAGAATGGGAGAAGAACCTAGAACAGAATTCAAACTCAAAAACAAAGTTTACTGGTCTGACAGAGGAAACCCTGGTGGTATAATGATTAAGTGCTAAATCTGCTAACCATAAGGTTGGCAGTTTGAATCTGCCAGGTGCCACTTGCAAACTCAGTGGAGCAGTTCTACTCTGTAGGATTACTGAGTTGGAATAAACTCAACAGCAGTAAGTTTGGTTTTTTCGGTTTGTGGTCTGACAGAGACTGGAGAAACTGCCAAAGTATGGCCCTTAGACACCATCTTAACTCCGTACTGAAGTCATTAGCGAAATTCACCCTTCAGCAAATATCAGACAGGCCTAGAAAACAAACTAACACATGCAGTTGAACCACATATGTGAGACTAAATGGGCGCACCAGCCCCAAAGCAAAAGATGAGAAGCCAGGAAGGGACAGGAAAGCTGAATGAATAGAAATGGGGAACCCAGTGTCAAGGACAGAGTATTGATGTGTCACAGGGTTGGCAGCCACTGTCACAAAATAATTGTGTATATTGTTTAATGAGACATTAATCTGTTCTGTAAAGTTTCACCTAAAGCACAATTAAAAAAAATTACTAAATGAGATAACATCCATAGGCATATAGGAGTTACGATTTACAACAAATATTTTGGGGGCACGCAGTTTAGTCCATACATAGGTCTTAAGTGGAGTCCGTTGTTTATTCCTCAGACATGTTCCCCTCCTCTGTCCCAGTCTTTCCCCCCTTTTTGGTAAATGCAGCACTAGCTTCCTCGCTGATTTTCCTTTAGATGACATCCATGGCTACTATACTAAGTCCTGGCCTAAATCTAACAACCCAGCATATTTACCTAGAATATTTCAGTAATTTCATAAAGCATCTTTATCTTTTTACTGTTGATGTTCCTAAATCATGCACCCACTAAGTAATAAGAATGACCTTTGTTTTTTGTTTTGTTTTTTTAAAAAAAGGCTTTTTGCTGCATCAGCACCTTTGCAATCCTTGCCCCTCTACTTGGGCCTGATTTCTTACTGATTTCTTACTGATTTCTGACTTGGCTATCTCTACTCCTTTCAGCCTCAGCTTATCTGTCATTTTAGAGAAACCTTTCTACAGCATGCTGTCTGTCTAAAGGAGATCTCCACATCATATTGGCTCTCACAGCCTTTTGTTTTTTCCATGGTACTTAGCACGATTTACAGTTTTGTTTGTCCCCCTTGTTCCCCAGTGTATCTGTAATTGTAATCATAACCTGATGCCAGAACATAATTGTTGTTCAGTACTTAACTTGTTGCATGAATGAGATGCCCAGTGCTGTCGTCTGAACTTGAGGGCTTACCAGAACTTCATGGTAGCTGCTTTATGAGGGCTTTGGAACTCAGGACTTTCTCAGATGATTAATTTTCCCAGAATTTGAAATCCAAATAAAATTTAAAAGCACCCTTGCATTTTCAGGAAAGCTGTCATACATTGGGAAATAGACCCTGGTGGCGCAGTAGATAAGTGCCATGTCTGCTAACCAAAAGGTCACCAGTTTGAATCTACCAGGTGCTCCTTAGAAACTATGGGGCAGTTCTACTCTGTCCGGTAGGAACACCGTGAGTTGCAATCAACTCCATGACAGTGGGTTTGGTTTTTTCATTGGTCATACATTGTGTGTTTCTTAAAATGTTTCATTCAGAGAAATTTGTGAAAAGCAGTTGTCTCTATTGCTAAAAGTTGTTTAATATCAGCTAACAAGTTGCTTCTTTTGTCGTTTCTAATGTGCGCAACAGGATGCTGAAAACGCCATTCAGCAGATGGGTGGCCAGTGGCTTGGTGGAAGACAAATCAGAACTAACTGGGCAACCCGAAAGCCTCCAGCTCCAAAGAGTACATATGAGTGTAGGTGTATTGGAGAAGAAAAGGAAATGTGGAGTTTTGGAGAAAAATACACTAGATTTTAAATGTGTTAGAGCTGTTCCTGGAGACTTATTGCAGAAATAGATGAGAAGCAAACCAACACTACTGTTCAAAAATGTACTTAGTTTTCATTTTTGTAATTATAACATGATATTCTCTCTAGTGTCAAGTCTCCTATTAAAAGTAGAGAATCTGGGTAATTTTTTAGACATTTTGGGGGGGCTTAATTGTAAATGTGATGTGTATTATATATGCAGTTTGCCCAAGGTAAATATTATTAACATAGTTGTGTAGTTAATGCTGTTTTTCTCTTTCAAACATTGTATGGAATGAATTAAAGATGTAAACCTTGATCTTTCCCCAGCAAACACCAAACAGCTATCATATGATGAGGTTGTAAACCAGTCTAGTCCAAGCAACTGTACTGTCTACTGTGGAGGCGTCACTTCTGGACTAACAGGTATGGGTGCTTTACTTGTCTGTCATGTTGAAGTGATCTTGAAACTGAGATGTTTAGTATTTGTAGGATTATTGTATAATGTCATGTGGGTTTCTTTGTTTTTTTCCTAACAGAACAACTAATGCGTCAGACTTTTTCACCATTTGGACAAATAATGGAAATTCGAGTCTTCCCAGATAAAGGATATTCATTTGTTCGGTAGGCATGATTCCCTTTCCACCCTCAGATATTTTTTAAATATTTTACCTAGTGGTTTCCTTAAAAATTTACCTGGGTTATAAAGAAATAGCCATTTCTCTGGTATTTAATGTATTGCTGCTCTTTCTTTTTTATTTTTGTTCCCTCTTCTGAACACAAGGCCAGCAAAACCTATCTTTAATTATTTAGTTTCTCAAAAATTAAATGATCTTTTGGGGAAGAAAATATGCCATTTTATTACTTCTTTTATGTAAGCTTTCTCCTTTTACCTCAAGTTCAGCTTGAGTTTTAAAAGTAACTTGTGAATATTTAAAAGAATGTGTATTGTTAATTCTTTTTTTTTTATTTTTTTTTATTATGACTTAGTGAAAATGTACATTCCCATATAAATTTACATGCCCACCTACATGCAGCTTCCACTGCTCTTCCTGCCTGGTGACAGCACACTGTTCCTCTCTGCTCCATACATGTCTCATCCTCCCAAGTCTTCTTTCCCCTCCTCTCTACCCACTCCTCTTCCTCCAGTCAGAGGTCAGCAGGATGCTATCCTATAGATGCATAGGACCGTAAAGTGCACCCAATATATAGTCACTCTGCATAGTGTATTGGTAATTCTTAACATTGTTTTCAATAGGTTCAATTCCCATGAAAGTGCAGCACATGCAATTGTTTCTGTCAATGGTACCACCATTGAAGGTCATGTTGTGAAATGCTATTGGGGCAAAGAAACTCTTGATATGATTAATCCTGTGCAACAGGTGAGAGGGTTCTTGAATTGGGGGAGTAATTGCTGGGCTGTATGATAAAGGTGAATTCTAAATGACAGTTGTTGATAATCCATGTTAATAAGTTTCTAGTTAAAATTCTAGCATACAAGGGTTCTTCCCACGTGTATTGTGGTTCCAGAATGGTGTGTTATGCATTGCAGTGGTGACATGATGAATGTGACCGCCTCATTGGACTCATGCTCCCTGTGGATTTTAACATGCTCCAACAAACCTAACAGGGTGGTAAACGTTTTTTTAATACTTGGTAGATTTATTCACATACTATTTGGAGAAGAACTTGGAACAAATACATTGATTCAACTGAAACAGAAACATGGCTGAAAAGATATTCAGAGCCTTAGCATTTTCTCTTGGATTTTGCTGCTTTTGTTTTTCCAGGCAGTTTAGTGGTTCAAATCTATTCCCACAAAACTTTCTATGAGGTAGTTGTCAGTGGAACAAAGAGATGGGAATTAAGAAAATCTAATTTACACAGGCTTCTTATGGGAAAAAAAATTTAATACAGTAATTTAATAAGTAATCTATCTTCCCTATAAAGGAAACAGCCATGTGGATAGTTGATAAAACATTTAAACTTCATACTGAGTTTAATATTATTACTAGGATATTACTTGCTGCCTTACAAAAGGTATGCATTCAGAGCATCATGTGGAGTTAGTATAACCTTGTTTTGTTTTTTTTTCAGCAGTCACTAAAGTTGTTATCCTGTTGTTTTAATTATAATGATGACTCTGTTATCCATAAATATTTATATGGATTACTTAGATTGTTTTTGTACAGATACCTTCAACTAAAATACTAATGTATCTGTGATAATTTCATCTCAAAGCAGAATCAAATTGGATATCCACAGGCTTATGGCCAGTGGGGCCAGTGGTATGGGAATGCACAACAGATCGGACAGTATGTGCCCAATGGCTGGCAAGTACCTGCCTATGGGATGTATGGCCAGGCATGGAACCAACAGGGATTTAAGTAAGTACCTTTGCTCATTTTCTTTATTGACCTTTTAAAATGTTGAGAATTTCAAATGAAATTACTTAGTAGGCAATACGCCCCTCTGTCTAAAGCTTAGCTTTTGTTTAGCATTTGAAGGAATTTAAGTTTAGAGTAGATTTTAATTTACAGTTTTAAATGTTTCTCTTGAAAACTTTGCCTGGAAACAGGTTGACTTGAGGTAAAACTAGAATCCTAAGAATTTTGGTGATGTTTGGTGATGAATCATGTAATTTTTCAGTAAGAAAATAAAGGCTTAATAGTTAGGTTTTTTTACACAAGTGGTCACTTAGTAAGCCATTCTTACTTGCAGTTATTTTGATGATTCCAACTCATAGGGACACTATAGGACAGAGTAGAACTGCTCCATGGAGTTTCCAGGGAGTACCTGACAGATCTGAAATGCCGACCACACAGTTAGCAGGTGTAGCACTTAACCACTACACCACCAGGGTTTCCCCAGTTTTATTCAGTACATTTTTTTCTGTCCAGAAGCCCTTATTAATACATTTGTTTATAACACACTTCCTTTATACACCCTGAATTAAGTCAATTTTACTTAAATTTCTGAAGAACTAAAAACAAATATTTTGCAAGTTAATTTTTTATTGCAATACTGTATAAATCTTTGTGGCTATTACATATGCTGACAATTGTTTCCATCTTTTCTCTGAGGAATACAAATGCTGGTCTGTATCAGCACGTGTCCAAACGAGATGGACAGTTTTCCTTTCTGAGCTGCAAGGTGGTTTTTAGAGTTTGAAGGAGATGAATGTTTGTACGTTAAGAGGATTAGCTGTAATTCCCAACAAAATTAAAGATACGGGGAAGCTTGTTTTTAAGGGAACAGACTTTTGCGTTTGTCTTTTCTGGCCTAACAACTGTTGTCATATTTGGGTTCAAGAAAGGATTTCTCTCCTTTCCCATGTATCTGTAACACTTGTTTTTGGCATGGCACTGTATTTTAACCCGTGGTTTTCCCCTTCCCTCTCCTCTCACATCTCTACCAGTCAGACGCAGTCTTCTGCACCGTGGATGGGTCCTAATTATGGAGTGCAGCCACCTCAAGGGCAGAACGGCAACATGTTGCCAAGCCAGCCTGCTGGGTATCAAGTGGCAGGGTATGAAACCCAGTGAGAAAGGACTCCAAGATCTAAAGCCAGTGGCTTGAGGCCACAGGGAGTGTAGTAGAGCCGTTGTTTACTTAAAGATTTATCAAATCAGTCAGTGCAAATGCCAGATACAATGTATTTATTTAAAAGATTCATTTTTTAATCATGAAATTCCTTATCATCCACATTGTTTGAAAAAGAAACAAGATGCTGGATGTCTGCCAATTTTTGCCTTCATCACCTTTTTTGATAAAAGTTTCTCAGATCCTTGTTTCAAATACAAATGCAGGGATTGCTGCCACTTTTTTAAAATTAAGAGGCAGAAAATTGCACAATGTTGAACTTTTTTCCACTAAAGTAGTGTGCAGTTCTAGTTTGCATTCCTGATATGATTTAAAGCATGTAATATAAAGATGTAAAAAAAGACAAACCAAAACTGTGTGGAGTCTAGAAGTTCTTTGTTACTTTCAGCTTGTGCACAATTCTGTTTCATGTTTTGCTGTGTTTTTTTTTAAGGCATTGTTTGAGCTGTCCTATCTCAACTTTTATCCCTTTGGGATTTTTAAATATAAATTATTAGTTTACATCATTTTTGTATCTAGATTTTCTCACAAATTTGTCTTGCCTTATTAAAGTTCTGTAAACTACACTTAAACGGGGAAAAAAATAATGTTCACTTCAGTTGAAAACTTTTCTCAGATGTATTCATAATTGCATTCATTTTATGTTTTTTATGAGAAGGTGCCTCAAGAATTCCCTGTTGGATTTGTTGAAAAGGACTTATCTTCTGTGATAAACTTTGCTGTGTACCAGGAAATATAAAAACAAAACCTTGTTACTAAGGAAAATCTCTGAAATGTGAGACTTTCTTATGAACCATGTTAATTTCATGTGTCAGTTTCTACATTTATGTGTATTATTTCATTATGTGAAATGTTTTAGCAATTTAATATTTTGCACAATTAGCGAACTTTGTATGTAATTTCCTTCTTAAAGGTATCATGCAGAGTTGACATGAGATTTATAAGAGTTTAAGTTGTTTGCATGTGAATATCAAATACACACTTTGGTAGTCTTTGAATACACAGTCATCTGCGCTTGTTTTTCAAGAATTTTGAGACAAAATTGTATGTAAAGGAGTATATTAATTTGCCATTTTCTAGTTAGATTTACTCAAAAGAAGTAAATCAATATGTACAGATGATAGCTGTGAAACTGTAGAATATCCTCATGTCAGGCTTGGGGTTTGTGGTGAACTTGAATACTAGCCTAAAGGACCAGCCGGGCAAAGCATTTTTAAAATGTTCAGAGGCCAAAAAAAACAAACAAAAAACACTTAAAATCCTACCTCCTTAAAGAGCCTTCAAAGAGGAGAATCCTCAGTGCAATCATTGTTTTTATTCTTTTGGTACCTGTTTTCCTGGAGTTGCCTGTTTTATCATTTTGGGGTAGCTCCGAGCATTAAGAGGTGTAACCTTTCACGGCACTGTTCTAGTTCTGACATTTCTCGTGCATTTCAGAGTCTTTTAGGAGAGGCGTGGGAGATTTTGTTTTGTTCTCAGTGAAGGTCACAGACCTTCCTTGACTCACAAAGGGTGAAGACTCCCCACTATACAGATCTCGATGGCTTTTTGTTTTCTTTTTAGAACCTTCCAAGAACTCCCAACATTTTACTTAGGAACAGAAAAGGCCTGTGAAATCTTAAGAGTTTCCTGGCCTGCGTCTTCCAGGTAGGAGCAAATGACTCTCACCTGGTCTCTTAGAAGCCAATATACTTCTAAACCAGAGCCCAGGAAAGACAGCTCCTAAGTTTATAACTCTCTGGAGCTCACTTCTATGCAGTTGTACTGATGTCTCCTTTAGTCACTGTGTATTTTTAAGTGTTGGTATAGTACAAGTTGCTTTATGAAAGATGAGTAAATTTTTTAAGTACTTGGAAATTTTATTTCCTTTTATAGATCAGGGCACACAACCAAAAGCAGCTTAAAATAAATACTCTAAAAAAACAAAAGTATCAGGAAGCTATTTTTAGATTTTTCTGGTTTATGTTTCTATTTTAGGACCCTCATCATTTTCTGTTAGTCAGAAATACTGTTATTTCCTTAACATCTTATGGATTGCAGGGTAAATTATTTGGGCATAAATAATTTAAGCAAAAGTATAATTTTTGTTTTGAGTATCTCAAGTAATAACACTTTTTTATTAGCCAGTATATTTTCATATCGCACAGATCTTAAAATGTACGCCTTTTCCCCCATATTAACTTTTTTGAGAAGAAAAGTAATGTCATTACTCATGGTGAAAAGATTACTACTGAACAATCCACATTTCAGGAACATTGCTAACTTCTATCTACATCATACTGTTGGTGTTAAAGCAAATCATTTTAAGGATTTCTCAAATCAAAAATCATACTGGTGTTAGTATCAGGTAAGGAAATTAAAGTTTTTAAATGTATCCTTCTCTGCAGTATGCATTCTGGTACTGTAAAGAACCTGAAGTGATTCACACTTACTGAGTCATTAACCCAGTATTCTTTACCCTGACTGTTTGGATATTAAAGTTCCTTTATGTTTTCTATAGCCTGTGGGATCTTCTTGCAGTGATTATTGTGTGTGAGAATTTTTTTTTTGTCCTTTTTGTCTAGCAATATTGTGAAATTAACTCTGCCAAGAGCCATAGTTGAAGTTGGATTACTATTCAGTGCCACAAAGAATTGGCATTTTGCAGGTATAACATTATGAAACAAAGGTCTAATTTTTCCTGTGAATGTGATTTCATCTCCCTATTGGTGTTAAAAATGAGATTGACATTCTAGTTTGATTCTTTTGTCCTGTGTTTGTTCATCTTCTGTATGTTTATTAGATTTTGTTCCCTTTGAGAAGACCATTGATGACAGCTAGACTGCATTTACAAAAGTCAGATTCTACCACCTGCTGTAAAAATGTTTATAGGAAATACAAAAGTAAACCCTCTCAAGGAGAGAGCAGTGCAACAACATTTATTCATTAGGACTTGCTGCATTTTATTTCACATCACTCTGTTTCGACTGTTGTGTTTCTATTTGAAGACCATACTTCTAAAACGATGATTTTTAATTTAAGTAACATGAATAAGTTTCACAGGAAGACCTTAATTCACCTGGATATACAGTGAAGGATAGTCAAACTTGAAACTTCCAGATATTAACAGGAATATGTCTTCAGTGATGTTCAGTAATTTCTAGTCAAACAGTTGTATGAAGTACTGGCTTCAGAGATGGTATTTTTGCCAAGATGGACTGGTAATCACACTATATAAGCAATTACACTGTTTAAAGTAGGGGATGAAGTTATTCTACGACTAACTTAAGAAAGAAAGAAAAAATTCTGGCTCAGGGTCACTTGACCACTAGGTGACACAAGTCCCTGTATAAAAATAAGCAGAATTTTGCATACTGGATCAATAAGATCCTTGTATTCTATCTTCAATCAGCACTAACATACCACTAAAGAAAACCAAACCTACTGCCGACTCACAGTAACCCTGTAGGGGGCAGAGTAGAACTGCTCCATAGGGTTTTCGAGGAGCACCTGGCGGGTGTGAACTGCTGACTTTGGTTAGCAGATGGAGCATTTAACTCACTACACCACCAGGGTTTCCAGCATACCAAGAGCCAGTCTTAAATCTACCGGGTGGAATGGTGGACAGTCCTTCCTGGAAGAAACTAAACCACTCTCAAGAGAAACAGCAGATAAATCTGTGGGTGCCCACACAAAAGTCAGCAGGCCACCAATCCCCCTATAATGAAGTACCCCAGTCAGAAAGTCCTGTCTATATACACAACTCTTACAAGCTGGTTTTTAGTGCTTCACTTAAAATAGGGGACAGCCAGAAGTCACCAGAATTTTATGAAAACATTGTGAGAAGTACATCTAAGTAAAAAGCAACTCACAGGAAGTAGAGAATATTGAAGAAGTGAACTGTATGTGATAGCCTCAGATAAAATACTGCTTCAAAACTGGATAGCAAGATATTACAGCAAAATATAAGAAACTGAAAATACAGATAAACTCAGTGATAAGGTCAGAGACAAGGAAATGCTGTAGAACAGAAATCAAAACTACAGCTTTGTGGGGAGGGATCAGTTCTGGAGGTTTAACATCCCACTAAGAGGAGCTCCAGGGAGAGAACTGAGAAAACAAGAGAGGTGTAGCTGGTGATGAAGACAAGAAGAGAAATTTTCCCTGGTAAAATGAGGAGTCTCAAGGTTGAAAACAAAGCCTGTTGTCACTGTGTAATTTTTCAAAACCCCTCACTATGGAATACTATCATGAAAGTTTAGACCACCACACAAAATTACTCTACAAGTTTCCAGATACCAAAAAGTTCTGAAGATGAAGAATTAGTTGCTGTGAGTCGGTTCTAACTAACAGTAAACCCCATGTGTCTGCCATGGCCCCGTAGGGTTTGCTTGGCTGTCATCCTCACCGAAGCCCTCCAGAACCCTCTGCCTGGGTGTCGGGTGTCAACCACCATCCTTAGCTAAGCAGTCCCACAGGAAACATCTCTGCCCCCCTGGAACTTACTGAGAGTAACACCAGTCTTGGGTTCTCTACGGCAACGCTGGAAGGCAGGGATCAATGGGACGCTGTCTCCAGAAGTTTGAATCCAGTTAAGCCAAGCCAAGTTCCATCGAGTCCATCAAGTCATTTTTAAGCATGCCAATTCTCAAAAGATACACTTCCCATTTACTGGTTCCCAGAAAGCTACTGGATATAGTTCAAGCAAGAAAATACATGATCTAGAGTCTAGAGACGAGATCCAGCACAGGAGAGTGAAGAGGAAGCCCTGAATGACAACCCTGAAGCCCGTTTAGCAGCCATACTACATGACAGGCTGGACCAGACTGACAGGTTACGCTGCTGGGGAAATTGTATGGCGGAGATCTAAGACTCACACGGTAGAAGGCAACTGGGCAGATGAAAAAAGAGCAGTGTATCAGGAAAAAAAAAAAAAGTCACATGTGTTTCTTCCTCAGCCAAGTACATGTACCAAGATGTCAGTAACAGCAACATGGAAACTATTCAGTAAAATTGGAGAAGGAACCTGTAGACAAAAGTCAGCTAAAAGCCTCATCTGCCATGACAGAACTGATGATAAACTGATGGATCAAAAATGCATGTGGGAAACATGGAGATAAACCAGAAAGAAAAAGTGCTCTGCTATAACGCCCTCATTTGTCCAATGGGAATGGTACACAGAGGAGAGAGCGAGCGAGCACTTAACAAAACGTGGCCTGGTAATACATTTAAAATGCTAACTGTAAATACATTCTCAAAGTTATGCAGCTGTTTTCTGGGTAAACGGATTACTATGTAGGTTTTAAGTTATTAGTTTATTATCTTCCATTTAATGACTTAAAATGCTTACCAAAGAACAGGCCATGCTTATAACAGTTGTAGGCAGGATATAAGAGAAAAGAGACTTGCCTTTATGAACTGTGTCTTACACTCAGTTCCAGTCTCAGTTTTTTCACGAGACAACTTGGTAAGGGGTCAAAAAATTGGGGAAGGAAAAAAAAAATTTTTTAATGGTATATAAACCTTGCATAGGCGATGGAGCTGCTAATACTGATGGTGGCTGTTTTGAAAGGAACAGAGTGGTCAACAGCTTGGATTCCTATGCTTATAGGAAACTGCGACTAGAAAACGTTAAACGTTTTTAGATAGATTCCTCCAATACCTGCCAAGTGTCCTTAAATGCATAAATCTCAAGATGCCTTTGAAAATCACCCAAAGACGTTTTGACTTCCAAGACCGGTGCTTGCTTTATTTTATTTTTATTTTTTTATGATTGAGTGAAAATGTACAATCCCGTATAAATTTGCTTGCCTATATGCAGCTCCCACTGCTCTCCCTGCCTGGTGACAGCACACTCCTCTCTGTTCTATACATGTCATGTTCTCCTAACACTCTCCTATACCCTCCTCTCCACCCTCTCCAGTAAGAGGTCAGCAGGATGACATCCTATAGATGCATGAAACCATAAAGTGGATACATGATAAATGGTCACCCTATGTTGCCAAGTCGTATCCATTCCTGTCCGAAAAGTTGATCTCTATTATGATTTATCAACAGGGGCAGCATCAGGGCCAGGGGCCATGGTCCCAGGGGAATCCTGAGGCCCCTGGACCATTAGCTGCAGTCTTTTAGTGGAGATCTCAGGGTGCACCCCTTTTTATTCTCAGGTTGTCGGTGACAAGTGCTTTCTCTCCTGATTTACTGCACCACACACTAATGGAAGGGCTAGGCACTGGGGACTGCACACCATTCTGCAATTCCAGAGTAAAGGAAAGGTCTTTGAACAGTGGTTTTCCAATATGGGTAGGTTAGATATTTTACCATTTGACGCTAAGTACTTAAGTACACTATAAACCTAAAGCAGATACTTAGAAGGATAATGTTTTATTAAACTTCATGATTACTGCTCCTCAGTTTACCCCCTAGAATTTTTTATTCTAGTATCTGGAAGAGAAAGGCTGCTGGCTCCTAAATTTTTTGGAGGAAGGGATTAAGAACTTGTCCATTTCCATTCTTCATCTTGGGCCAGGTAGACAGGTGAAGCTTACCAAAGCATAGCTATTTGTAACTCAATAAAACTATCTTTGAAAACAACCATTTTAATGTATCTGCATCCCTTCAGAAAATTAAACTTGGTGAGAGCTGGTGTCATGTGTCATGTTTCCAAGTGAATTCCCAGCACCTAATACTGCCTTGCTGGGACAGTGGCTAACAGTTCAGCTGCTAACCAAAAGATGGGAAGTTCAAACCCACCTCCTGCTCCTTGGAAAACCTATGCAGCAGTTCCACTGTGCCTACTGGGTCACAATGAGTCAAAATCAACTTGATGGGCAACTTTAAAAAAAAAAAATGCCACCCCAATACAAGTCCAGTGACAGTTTTCAATGAGATGGAGGCACAAATTACCAACTTTGTCTAGAAAGGGAAGAAGCCCTGGATAAGTAAAGCATTACTAAAGAAGAACACTACACTGGGAGGCCTCTCATTACCCGACCTTAGGACCTATTACACTGCCACAGTAGTCAAAACAGCCTGGTACTGGTACAAAAACAGATCAGTGGAACAGAATCGAGACCCCTGAGATGACATCATCTGCCTATGAACAGCTGATATTCGACAAAGGCCCTAAGACATTAAACTGGGGTAAAAACAATCTCTTCAACAAATGGTGCTGGCAAAATTGGATATCCATCTGCACTAAGTTGAAAAGAAAAAAGTCCCCGGCACGCAGTTGTACTTGATTTTTAAAATCAATCTCTGGGGTCTGGCAGCACCCCTAACTCCTTCCATCTTTAAAATGGCTCCACGTCTGCTGCAACTGAATTTCTTGCACTCCATTTGCCACACAATCCACATGATCTATAACCAATCTGATCTTTGGCTAGCCAGAGGAATTCTCTTCTTTCAAACATTTTGAAACTCTCTCAGTCATTTACTACAACATGTCTTAATCATCATTCTGGGCCCAACTTTCAAGGAATATAATGTGACTTTTCCTGAATCATTTTGTTATTGTTCTTAAGAATATACATAGCCAAGCATAAACCAATTCAGCAGTTTCTACAAGCACAATGTACTGACATGATGACATTCTTCGAGTTGAGCAGTCATTCTAACCCTTTCTGAGGTGTTCCTTTCCCCATTAACATAAACTCACAGCTCCAAGTTTCCCGTCTTCCCAGTTGCCACTGTTAATTTGATTTCCCATATAGCTACATCTTAAAAGAGCATAATGCTCAAAGGCAGACTTTTTTTATTTTTTGAAGATTTCAAATTTTTTATTGTGATTAAGTGGAAGTTTACAATCCAAGTCAATTTCCCATGTAAAACTCCAAGTACCTATCTCTGTAACTGTCTGCTCTCCTCACCCTGTGACAGCACACTCTTCTTTTTCACTCTTTACTTGAGTATCCATTCAATCAACACCTGTCCCGTCCTCCCCACACTCTCCTGTCCCCTCCTCTCTAAAAAGAACCAGTAGGAGAGCCTCATACATATATATTAAACCATAAAATGCACACATCACATGCATCGCTCTGTGTCCTCTAACCCAGTCTATTCTTTTTCTGATGTGTTTCCTACAGTACTGGTTTCAGGTCTGGGCTAGCTGCAAGTCCAGGGGCCACATACTCAAGGTACCCTCCAGGTTGTGGGACCACCAATTCTGGTCTTTATGAGAGTTCTAGATGTGCACACTCCTTTTTCTCCTGCTAAGTCAGGGACTCTAGATTGTGTCCCCTATCAGGACTGTCTTTCATGGTGGCCAGGCACCACCTGGTTCTTCTGGTCTCATGCTGATGTAGTCTCCCAGGCTCATTTTTCCTCCTGTCTCTGGTATTCTGGTTGACATCTCTTCCAGGTGGATTGGGACCAATTGATGTTCCTCAGGTGGCAGTTTACTGGCTTTTAAGACCCCAGATGCCACTCACCAATATGGGGTGCAGAAGACTCGTGGAAAAAGACTAGTTATGCCAATTCACCTTGATGTCCCCTGAAAACATGGCCACCAGACCCCTGTCTCTACTACTCTGTCCTTTGAACTGTTGGGTTGAAAAAAACGATTTGGCTTGTGCAGTAATCCAGTTATATTGACCTGTCAAGGCACACATTTCTTTAGTAGTTACATTGAATTATTGTTTGGTTTAAGGTATAAAGATAACCTCATGGCAACAGCTTCAGGGATTCATCCAGGCTACATGACTCCAGAAAGTCTGGGTTCCATGAATATTTGAAATTCTGTACTATATTTTTCCTCTTTTTGATCAGGATTCTTTCGTAGAATCTGAGATCAAAATGTTCAGCTGGGCACCATCCAGTTTTTCTGGTCTCACAGCAAAGGAGACAGTTATTCATGGAGGCTTTTAGCCTCATATTCCAACCCTGGAAAATAACTTTATTTACAGGTGTACAACTTATTGACAGCAGTTAATTAATGGCCTATGCAACCCTACCCTTAATGTGATTTTTCCATCACTGATCTGGTGTGACCTTTAAATATGTAACGTCAGTTTTTATTTCAGAAAAGTTTTCCTGAATTATAAACAGTTGTATTATTCCACAGCTCTGGGTGTCTTTGGCAACTCCAGATGTACTGTGGTGGCTAAGCGCTGCTGGTTTCCATCATTTGCTCTTAATCCTTTTTCTTTTTACTTTGTTTGCATTACTTGTTTCTAATCTCTGTTCTTAATGTGCTTCCTGTGGTGTTCAGACTCACTTGTACTCCTTTTACTTTGTCATTCCTGAAGTGGTCTTGCCCTTTTCCTAAATTGTACCAGGTTTGGGTTTTTTTTTTTTTTTTTGGAACTTTAGATGAAAGCTTACATAACGAAGTAGTTTCTCATTCAACAGTACACATACACTCTCCTTTCTCAACTGCAGGTTCCCCATTACCAACTTTCTTGTCCCCTCCTGCCTTCTAGCCCTTGCCCCTGCACTGGTGTGACCCTTTAGTCTCATTTTGTTTTATGGGCCTGTCCAATCTTTGGCTGAAAGGTGAGCTTCAGGAGTGACTTCCTTGCTGAGCTGAAAGGGTGTCCGGGGGCCACAGTCACAGTGTTTCTCCAGGCCACTAAGTCAGGCCACTAAGTCTGGTCTTCCTTTCTGAGGCAGAATTTTGTTTCAAATTTTTCTCCAGCTCTGTCTGGGCCCTCTGTCGAGGTCTTATCAGAGTAGTCACCTGTGGCAGCCGGACCATCTGGTAGTCCTAGATTCAGTCTCCTGTAGGCTGCTGTAGATGTGGTCTTTTAGTCCTTTGAACTAACCTTTTCCTCGCTTCTTTAGTTTTCTTCATTATTCCTTGCTCCCCAAAGGGTGAGACCAGTGGAGTATCTTAGATGGCCACTCACAGGCTTGTATGACCCTAGACGCTACTCACCAAAGTAGAATGTAGAGCATTTTCTTTAGAATCTATGTTATGCCAGTTGAGCTAGATTCCTGAAACTGTGGGCGCCACAGCCCTCAGCCCAGCACTTCAGTCCCTCTGGGAGAGTTCAGGTGTGTCTACGGAGTTTCCATGACCTTACCTGGGACAAGATGTGCTGGCTTCCCCAGTCAGTGTCCTGTCTTAACCCTACACCACATACCAGTTCTACCAGTTTTTGTTTCATGCCAGGGACCTATCTTGCTTGAATTCTTGCACTTCTTAGTTCCCTTTGCTTCACTAGATTTTTAAAATACACAGCAAAATGTTGGTGTACTACTTTCAGCTGCTTTGTGGGAACATCTCCTTGTGAATTTTCTCCAAGGAAGTGGTAGGTAAGTCTTGCTCTTTCATCTTTTTCATTAGTGTATCTTTGTAGAAATGCTGGGCATATTCCTTTCTACATACTTGTATTTGAAAGAATTACATTTTCCGGGACCAAGTACTAGCAGGAGGGTAAAAGGAAGGGGCCCTGTCCAGTGTCACAGCTTCCTCTAACGTGTGGCTCCAGAACATATTGTGTCTTTAACATAAGGAACCTCGGGGTGGCAATGCCTCTTCTCTCAGGATGTGGCCTTATTTACAAGGAGTTCCATGGCAGCTCTGACTTCCCTTGGTTCCTTCCATCTGTTTGCTACATAAAAGGGCCCTAGCTCCTGCTTTTCAAGGACTTACTTTCTGAGATCTGTGACAGCTGATGGCTGAGCACTTCGTGCACCCATTTTCTTGCCTCTCCCAGCATTCACATACTGGAGGCTCGCCCATCCTCATGGCAGGTCCTACTCAGGGCCGGGTTCTGTCCCAGGAATGAGTATTTACTGATTTCTGAAATCTGACACCACCAGCCCCCTCCAGTAGTCTTTAGTCACACTTTCACTCAATGTGGCATTTCCCATGTTTCAATGAAGATACTATTTATTGGGGGTGGGGTCTGTGGTGAGAGGGGAAACCCTGGTGGGTGCAGTGGTTAAGAGCTAGGGCTGCTAACCAAAACATTGGCAGTTGAAAGCTACCATGTGCTCCTTGGAAACTCTACTGCACAGTTCTCCTCTGTCCTACAGAGTCGCTATGAGTACGAATTGACTCAATGGCTACTCGATGGTTTTTGGTGGTCAGATGTTCTCCCTGTTGCACTCTGTTTCCAGAACCAGGCTGCTACTGTTCCTACTAGAACCACAAGTCCAAAAGAATCTGTTAAACATGTAGATCTGATCATGACACACTGCTGCTTGGACATTTTCATTTGCCTCAGATTGCACTTAGGATGTAATCTGAACTCTTCAGCATGACCTGCACGGTCTTCTGTAGTGCAGCCTTTCACTCAGCCAACTTCACCGCAAGCCATTCTCCTCCCACAGAGCCTGAAGCTCCACACTAATCTTTCAGTTTCTTGAATGAGCAAATATTTTCTGTTCACCAGAGTCCTTGTCCCATCAGATCACAGAAAACACAGTAGTAATTTGAAGAGGGTAATTTTAATATGAATACTTGCTAAACAGTAAAAGGTCTTTAACCACTAAGAGGCCTAAATGAGGACTCAAGGGGGAACAGAAATAGCACATGCAAAAAAAAAAAAAAAAAAGCAGCTGCTTCCTTAAGAGTGGACAATGAAAGAAATACAGAGAAGTCCCAGTCCTACTGAGGCTGAGACTCTGTTGCCTTCAAGAGAGCTTTGTTACCACAGGAGCCCTCAGCCTGGTGAAGATGTACTGGAGGGTATGGGCCAGAGCTGGCCCACCGAAGCAGCCTACAGTTGTCAGAGAATGTGGGTGAGCTGGAGCTGGTCTGTAGAAGTGGTCTACCAGGTGAGAGGCTGCTAGCTGCCAGATTTAGCAAATACACTTCTAGATATTGCATGGCACCCCCCCAAAAGCCGTTACCATCAGGTCATTTCTGACTCACAGTAACACTGTAAGACACAGCAGAATTGCCCCATAAGGTTATGAAGGAGCAGCTGGTAGTTTAGAACTGCCAACCTTTGGGTCAGCAGCTGAGCTCAAGATCACTGTACCACCAGGGCTCCTGCATGAGACATATGAGGTCTGACAATTAAGTCTGCACACTTAATTGCTCTACATGCTACATACCTCACTGGTGAATATCACTATGTACACCTTCCAAGTACTCCCCTCCGGAAGCTATGCACCAATGCCAGGGCCTATTCCACCCTTCAAAGCAATTTTGGAACTCTTTCTGGAATGGCCATTGTGCATGACGTCCTTATCCAAGGATTGGTCTCCTAATAACATACCCAACCAAGTATTGCCATCAAGTCACTTCCAACTCATAGCGCTCCTATAGGGCAGAGTTGAACTGCCCCATAGAGTTTCCAAAGAGCACCTGGTAGATTTGAGTTGCAGACCTTTTGGTTAGCAGATGTAGCACTTAACCACTACGGCACCAGGGTTTCCACTTGAGACACAGTCTCAATATTCTTGCTTCTAAGGAGCATTCCAGCTGTGTTTCTTTAAGACAGATTTTTTGTTATTCTGGCAGTCTGTGATATATTCAATATTATTCTCCAGCACTATAATCCAGAGACATCAATTGTTCTTCAATCTTCATTATTCAGTGTCCATGTTTCACATGCATATGATGTCACTGAAAATATCATGCTTGGAAAATTCAACTTCCACACAAACTTGCAGAACAGCATTTGGTGCTATGTTCTGCAGGCAGACGCTGGCCTTATTCTGACTAATGATATTGAGTATTTCCATTATCTCTTTCCACAGGTGTAGTCAATTTGATTCCTGTATATTCTACCTGGTGAGGTCCACATGTATAGTCACTATTAATGTTGTTGAGAAAAGGTATTTGCAATGAACGAGTCGTTGGTCTTAAAAAATTCTATCATGTGATCTCCAATGTTATTTCTATCATCAAGGTCATGTATTTTCGAACTACCAATTCATTGTTTCTAACTTTTGCCTTCCACTTATCAGCAATTATCAATGCATCTTGACTGCATATTTCATCTGCTTCAGATTGCAGAAGTTGTTAAAAATCTTCAATTTCTTCATCTTTGGCATTAGTGGTTTGTGTGTAAATTTGAATACTAGTCATACTAACTGTTCATTGGGGGTATATGACAGCATTTCACTTTAGCATAGATTCTGAGATGTTCTGACTGACAATGAATGCAATGCCATTCTTCTTCAAACTGTCATTCCTGGAATAATAGATCATATGACTGTCTGATTCAAAATGTCCAATACCAGTCCTTTTCAGCTCACTGATGCCTAGAATATTGGTCTTCAAATTTTCCATTTCATTTCTGAAAATTTCAAATTTTCTTGATTTATACATCATACATTCTATATTCCAATTATTAAAGGATGTTTGCAGCTATTCTCATTATGAGTCATGCCATATCAGCAAATGATGGTCCCCAAACCTTTACTTGATCTGTTATTGTTTCTATTTTGAGGAGAGAACTCTTCCCCAGTTGTCTTTTGAGTGCCTCCCAACCTGAGTGCCTTATATTCCAGAGTTGTATCAGACAATAGTCCACTGCTACTCATCAGGTTTCAGTGGCCCATTTTTGGGGAAATAGATTGCCATGTTCTACATCATGGTCTTAGTCTAGAAGCTCTGCTGAAACTGTCCACTGCAGGTGATCCTAATGATATTTGAAACACCAGTGGCAGAGCTTTCAACATCACAGGAACACACAAGCCCCCACATTACAACAAACTGACAGACAAGTGGTAGCTATCTAGATACATGTGCTGCTTATGAGAAACCTATTTAAAACAACACGGAAAAATATATACCAGGATAACTTTTTTTAAAAGCTAGTATATCTAATATAAAACAAAATACAAACAGGCTTTTTATTAAGCACACACAGAATAGTTATGAAAATATTGGTTTAAAAAGATCATCAGGGCAGGGCCAAGATGGCAGAATAGACACACACCTCTTCCATTCCCTCTGGGAACTAAGGCCTAAAACAATAATTGAATGGGGCAGTGTGGACATTCTGGGAGCCCCAGGATCTAGCGTAGGGTTGTGTCATTGGACTGGGTGACAGGAAAGGGGAAACTACCTTTGTTGGAGGTGAGGCAGCAGCACACTGAGTCCTGCTTCCACTGACGCACTGTTTGAGAGGACTCCAGGTACAGATACCTTCTTTGTTAACCAGAAGGTAGGGACAGGGTCTGCCGAGCCCATGAGCCTGGCATGAGCTGGCTAATATGCCGAACTGCAGTGCTTAAATAAACAGTGTCTACCATGGCAGAGAGACTGTGCACAGGACAGCAACATCTTGAGAATCTGGCTGTTGCTGGCAACTGAGGGTGCCACTGTCCTGCCCCCACTCTTCTCTGAGCTGTGCCACAGATTCGACTTACTCACTGCAGGAAAGACAGCTCAGGTAGGATGCCATCTTGGTCAGCTGAGTAGTGAAGGCTGCCATGCCTGAGGTGTCAGCTGAAGCTAATTCTCATGCTGAGAAACAGTGCCTGTCTGGATAGTGCTCCTCCAGCAGAAAAGCTGTTTTTAAGAGCATCATACCTAAAGGGTGTGCCAAGGCCTGGTGCCAAGGGTGGAAGTGCCCTAGCCCCTCCTTTCTTTAAGCTATGTCATAGCATCTGAGAATAGCACATGAGGCACTGTCACTGTCAGGCAGGCGGCAGGGTCTGCCACACCTGAAGGCCCGGCTGCTGTCAGCCAGGAGGCGGGGCCTGCCACTGCTGAGTGCCTGGCTGCTTTCAGCAGTTCCTGGACAGCACCTGTTTTAGCCAGCTACTGTTGCTCTAACAGAAATACCACAAAGTGGATGGCCTTTAATGAACGGAAGTCTATTCTTATACACTCAGGTCAGCTACACATCCAAATTCAGTGTCTGCTCCAGGGGAAAGCTTTCCCTCTGTCAGCTTGGGAGGAAAGTCCTTGTGTTGTACCAGTCTTTGGTCAGGAGCATCTTGGCATAGGAGCCTCTGATCTAAAGGATGTGCTCTTCTTCTGGTGCTGCTTTCTAGGTGCTATAAGGTTCCCAATTCTTTGCTTGTTTACCTTTCCTTTTATCTGTTGTAGGATAAAGGGTGGTGGAAGCCACACTCCAGGGAAACTCCCTTTACAGTTGACCAGGGAGGTGACCTTATAAAGGGATTTACATTCCCACCCTAATCCTCTCTAGCATAATCCACTCTGTTAACCACAGGCAGAGATTAGGATTTACAGCATCAGAAAATCACAAAATGGAGGGCAATCACAGAATACAGGGAATCCTGGCCCAGGCAAATTACTACATATATTCTTGGGGGTGACACAATTCGAACCATGACAGCACCCATCTCAGGAGAAAAGCACTTTTAAGCTAAATGCATCTAGAGAGTGCAGCCAAGTGTGATGACATCTCTCCTGCCTTCCCTGAGCTACACCATAAGCTAGACTGGTGTGATGACGGAGAGTCACCACAACTAACTCACCACCTTTAGCAGCCAGGAGGCAGGGCCTGCCACTCCTGAGAGCCCAGGTGAGGTAGCCATTAGAGAACAAACAGGCAGCTGGCAACCAAATCTAGCAGTGCCCTTATTCAATACCTTCTTAGAACTACGCCACAGCTCCCATTTGTGTAACACCACAGAAACTGAACAGCTTCTTGATGGTGTGAAGACAACCATCAATATCCAATGAATTAAAGAAGCAGAGCACCAGGCTCCGGAAGACTCCCAAAATAAAGAAACAAAAAAACTCTGCAGATGAAGAAGGCTTTCTGAAATTGCCAAGCCAAGCCAAGTGCCGTCGAGTCGGATTTTCTGAAATTATAGGAGTCAAATACAGTTTAGAGCCCTTCTACAGATTAAACAAAATGCAGTAGAACAAAACAAAAAATTAACTATGCTATATGAACTGCTAGAATATCAATGATCTGAAATTCAGCAGATCAGTAATAAAATTACAGAATTAGACAACTGAATCCAAAGCCAAAGGAGCAAGATTGAATAAGTGGAATTCAGAATTAGCAAGTCTGAAGATAAAACAATTGACACTAGCATTTATGAGGAGAAATCAGAAAAGGAAATAAGAAAAATGAGGAGACATCAAGAATACGTGAGACTCTACTGAGAGGAATAATCTACGAATAACTGGAGTTCCTGAACAGAGATGGACAGAAAAAATACAAACAGAATTGTTGAAGAGTTGCTGATAGAAAACCTCCCTGAAATTATGAAACAAGAGAATATAGATACCCAAGACACTTATCAAATGCCACTAAAACTAGACTCCCCCCCAAAAGACACCAAGAGATACTATAATTAGGCATAATAAAATGAAACATACAGAGATGCTCTTAAAGGCCGTGAGGCTTAAAGAAAAACTAACACACAAAGGGAAGCCCTGTAGGCTTTTGTCAGACTTCTTGGCAGAAACCATGTTGGCAAGAAGGCAGTGGGATGACTCATACAAAGCCTTTAAGGAGAAAAACTTCCAACCAACAATTACATATCCAGAAAAAATGTCTCTCAAATATGAAGATGAAATTAAGATATTCACAGATAAAAAGAAGCTTAGAGACTTTGCAAAACACAAACCAAAACTACGAGAAATGCTGAAAGAAGCTCTTTGTTTAGAAAAGCAAAAATATCAAAGGTATACTTAAGGATGCAATGCAGGACACAGCATCCAGACTCCTATTCAGGGAAGTTACAAAGCTCAATCAAAGCTAAAATATTAAAAGAAGGGAACCAAGTGATCTTAACATGAAAACTATGACATCATCATACTATAAAGAGGGATTATTACAGTAGTTATAACCATTGTAAATGGAGAGAAAATTAAGAAGATACACAGAAGTTAAAAATTGGTTTAAACTTAGAACATTAAAGGGGATCAAAAAGGTAGCCTCAAAGCAAACTAACAATGCAACATATCAAAACAAGAAACATCACACAGGAATCTCAACAAACAAAAAACCAATACTGAAAAAGATAAAAAGTAAAGCCATAATGAAAAACGGCCCAGAACAGGATATTAAAAGGAACAAAGAAAACATTAACACAAAAATAAAGGCATCAAAATGACAGCATTGAATACCTACCTATCAATAATTACACTGATTGAATGGTCCAATAAACAAGCAGAGAATGACAGCCTGGATTGAAAGACACGATCCGTCTATATGTTGCTTACAAGAAATACATTTTAGACTCAAAGATATGAACAAACTGAAAATCAAAGGATGGAAAAATACATACCAAGCTAAAAACACACAGTAAAGAGCAAGAGTGGCAATACTAATCTCAAAATAGATTTTAATGTAAAAGCCACCATTATGGACAATAATGGTCACTATTTATTGCTGACAGGTTCACTACATAAACAGGACATAACAATATTAAATATCTGTGTACCCAGTACTAGAGCATCTAAATATATAGTACAAACACTGGCAACATTAAAAAATGAGATAGATCCCTCCATAATAATAGTAGAAGACTTGAACACTCCACTTTCAGTAATGGACAGATTATCCAGAAAAAAGGTCAGTAAAGACACAGAAGATCTTATTGCAACAATCAACCAACTAGACATCATTGACATACATAGAACTTTTTACCCAACAACAGATAAGTACATCTTCTTTTCCAGTGTACATATTCTCCAGAATAGACCATATTTTAGATCATGAAGGAAGTCTCAACAAAATCCAATCCACTGAATTATTGCAAAGCATCTTCTCAGACCACAAAGTCACAAAAGTTGACATCAATAACAGAAGAAAATGTACGCAGAAATTTGAATTCATGGAGACTGAACAATACCATGCTCAAAAGTCCATGGGTTATAGAAGAAATTAAAGATGCAATAAAAAACTTATGACATTGAAAGAGAATGAAAACACAGTCTACCAGAACCTAGAGGATACAGCAAAAACAGTGCTCAGAGGTCAATTTACCTCTAAATGCACACATCTGCAATCAAGAAAGGACCCAAACCAAAGAATTAACTCTACAACTTGGATGAGTAGAAAAAGAACAACAAAGGAATCCCTCAGGAACTAGAAGAAAACAGATAATAAAGATTAGAGCAGAACTAAATTAATTAGAGAATAGAAGAGCAATTGAAAAAGTTAACAAAACCAAAAGCTGGTTCCTTGAAAAGATCAACAAAATTGATTAACCATTGGCTAAACTTAGAAAAGAAAAACAGGAGAAGAAACAACCAAAATAAGAAATGAGATGGGAGATGTGACAACTGACCCAACCAAAATCAAAAGTATCATAACAATACTATGAAAAACTATATTTTAACAGATTTGAAAACCTACAGGAAATCAACAAATTTCTAGATTCACATCACCTACCAAAATTATCACAAGAAGAAACAGAACAACTTAACAAACCCATCACCAAAGAAGAGACTGAAAAAAAATAATCAAAACATTTACCAGCCAAAAAATGTCCTGGCCCAGATGGCTTTGCCAAAGAATTCTACCAAACTTTTAGAGAAGTTAATTCCAATACTACTGAAGCTATTTCACTTCATAGAAAAGGACAGAATACTCCCAAATTCATTCTATGAAGCCAGCATAACCCTGATACGAAAACCAGGGAAAGATCCCACAAAAAAAGAAAAACAGACCAGCATCACTTACAAACCTAGATGCAAAAATCTTCAACAAAATCCTAGTCAATAGAATTCAACAACATATCAAAAAAAAATAATTCCTCATGACCAATTTGGATTCATATCAGGGATGCAGGGCTGGTTCAACATCAGAAAACCAATTAATATGATCAACCACATAAACAACACAAAGGATAAGAATCACCTGATTTTGCCAATTGATGTAGAAAAAGCATTTGACAAAGTCTGGCATCCACTCATGTTAAAAACTTTCAGCAAAATAGGAATAGAAGGGAAATTCCTCAACGCAGTAAGGGGAACCTACACAAAGCCAACTGACTACATCACCCTGAGTGAAGAGAGACTGAAAGAATACCTCTGAGGATGGCAACTAGACAAGGTTGTCCACTGTCACCACTTCTATTCAACACGGTGCTAGAGATTCTGGCCAGAGCAATCAGACAAGACAAAGAAATAAAGGGTATCTGCATCAGTAAAGAAATAAAAATATACCTATTTGCAGATGATATGATCACATACATAGAGGATCCTAAAGAATCCATAAATAAACTACTGGAACTAATCAAAGAGTTCATCAAAGTATCAAGATATAAGATAAACATAAGTAAATCAGTAGGATTCCTTTACACCAACAAAGAGGTGATCAAAAAGGAAGTCACCAAATCAATACCATTTACTATAGCCCTTAAGAAGATAAAATACCTAGGAACAAATCTAACCAGAGGAGTCAGAGACCAATACAGAGAAAATTACAAGACCCTACTGCAAGAAACAAACAGACTTATATAAGTGGAGGCATCTACCTTGCTCATGGATAGGAAGACTTAATTAACATTGTCAAAATACCTATTTTACCCAAAGTGATCTACATATACAGTGCAATCCCAATTCAAATTTCAGTGTCACTTTTTAATGAGATGGAGAACAAACCACCAACTTTGTTTGGAAAGGGAAGAAACCCTGGATAAGTACAGCACTACTGAAGAAGAGGAACAAAGCAAGAGGCCTCACATTACCCAATCTTAGAACCTACTACACTGCCGCAATAGTCAAAACAGCCTGGTACTGGTACAAAAAGAAATATATAGACCAAAGGAACAGTCTGGAGACCCAGAATTATCACCATCCTCTTATGAACAGCTGATATTTGACAAAGGCCCAAAGGTTGTAAATTGGGGTAAAAACAGCCTCTTTCACAAATGGTGTTGGGAAAATTAGATATCTATCTACAAAAAACTAAAACAAGATCCATATCTCACTCCTTACACAAAACTAACTCAAAATGGATCAAAGACCTAAATATCAAACCTAAAACAATAAAGATCAGGCAAGAAAAAATGGCCAACAATGGAAGTTCTAATAACACAGCTTACACAGACTGCAAAATCTGACCAACAATCTACAAACAACAGAAGAGAAAACAGACCAATGGGAACTCCTAAAAATCACTTACGCTCCTTCAAAGACTTTATCAAGAGAGTTAAAAAAACTATGTACAGAATGGGAAAAAGTATTTGGCAAATACATGTCAAATTGATGTCTGATTTCAATAATCTACAAGGTACTGCAAAACAGCAACAAGAGAAAGGTAAATAACACAATTAAGCAACGGAGAAAGGAGATAAACAGACACTTTACCAGGCAGCCAAAAGACACATGAGGAAATGCTCACAATCATTAACTATTAGAGAAATTCAAGTCAAAACTAACAGGAGATACCATCTCACCTCAGTGAGGTTGGCAGTAATACAAAAAACACAAAACAACAAATGCCGGTGAGGCTGTGGAGAGATCAGAGCTCTCCTATACTGCTGGTGGGAATCCAAAATGGTACAACCTCTTTGGGAAAGCAATTTGGTGTTTCCTTAAAAAGCTAGAAATAGAAATACCATGTGATCCAGCAATCTCACTGCTTGGAATACATCCTACAGAAATAAAGGAGCTCACACAGACAGACAGATGCAGATGAATGTTTCCTGCAGCACTGTCCATGACAGCAAAAAGATGGAATCAACCTAGGTACCCATGAATGGATGAATGGATAAACAAACTATGGTACATATACACAATAGAACACTATGCAGTGATAAAGAACAATGATGATTTTAGGAAGCATCTCATAACCATAGTTTTAACTAGAAGACATTAAGCATTGAGTGAAATCAGTCAGTTTCAAAAGGACAAGTATTATATGAGACCTCTGCTATACAGGCTTAAAAATGGACATAAGTACAGAAAAAAGACTCTGTTGGCTACAAGGGTGGGGAGGCAAAGAGAGGGATATTCACAGACTAGATAATTGATAGGAATTTGGTTATGTGAAGTGAGTGACAGCACACAGTAGAGAGCAAATCAGCATAACAGGACTACACCATAAACTGAAAGGTTGTCTAAACCCAGTATTTCAAGGGACAGAGTAGCAGGGACAGGGGCCTGGGGACCATGTTTTCAGGGGACATCTAGGTCATATGGCATAGCTAGTCTTTAGCTAAGATGTCTTCTGCAACCCATGTTGGTGAGTGATGCCTGGGGTCTTAAAAGCTAGCAAGCTGCCATCTGAGGTACACCAAATGGTCCCAACCTACCCGGAACAGATGAAGACCAAGAACATCAAAGACACAAGGAAGAATGAGCTGAAGAGGCACAAGGACCCATATGAATGGGAGACTGCATCAGCATGAAACCAGAAGAACCAGATGGTTCCCAGCCACCACCAAAGGCATCTGTGATGTGGGACAAAATATAGAGTCCCTGAGACAATGTGAGAAAAAGAGGTGTGCATTTCAGGAACTCATCTAGAAGACCAGAACTGATGGTCCAACAGCCTGGACTGTCCTCTGGGAACATGGCCCCTAGACTTGCTGCTGACTCTGACCTGAAACCAGTACTGAAGTCAACCCATCAGGTAAGAATGGACTGGACTTAGGGACACAATGTAACCATATGGTGTGTGTACCTTATCGTTTTATATATTTTATTATTTTATAGGAGGCTGTCTTACTGGTTTCTTTCTAGATGAAAGAGAAGAGGGTAGAGAGGAGGGGACAGGTGCTCCTTAAGAGGATTCTAGAAGTACAGAATGAAAAGGAGGAATGTGCTGTCAAAGTGTGTGGAGAGCAGATGGAGCTCCAGATAGACCAGCATGCAGCACTGATGTGGACTTTATATTTTCACTTAACCATAATTTTAAAAACAAATAAACAAAAAGTTAGACAAAGACAAAAAGTAGAAGAAAAACAGAGGTAACCAGGAAAGTGCATTATTAGAAAAATAATAGACAAATCTAATGGATAAAGGATACTCTTTTCAACAAATGATAACCGAACATTCATATGCAAAAAAAGAGAGAATCTAGACACAGCTTACATCTTTTACAAAGTAACTCAAATCGGGTTGCAGAGCTAAGTGTAATAAGCATAACTATAAAACTTCCATAGGAGGCAAAACTATAACACTTTTATAACAGGAGAAAACTCTAGATCAATTTGGGTTTGTCAATGAATTTTTAGGTACAATAGCAAAAACATTATCCATGAAAGAAAAAAGTTGGATGTTGGAATTTATTATATTCAAAAATCTTCTAATTTGTAAAAGATATTTTACTATGGAATGAAAAGGCAAGTCACAGGCTTACAGAAAATACTGTCATATCACATATCTGATAAAGAACTTGTATCCAAAAAAAAGACTCTTAAAACTCAACAATGAGAAGACAATTAAAAAGTAGGCAGGGCCAATATGATGAAGTAAGTCAATGGACACATCCCCTGAAGCTTGTAACAACATAGACCAGAAAGAACCAATCCAGTACACACAACATCCTAGGAGCCCTGAACATCAAAGATAAAGCTGAGAAACTGGACTGAGCAATGGGGAAGCAAGAGTGGCATCAGAGGTACATAGGATTTCACAGACCTGACCTGACAGGAAATGGATGTGACCACTGTGGTGGGCCCAGTGGTGGAGTTTGGTGGTCATCATCTACAGTAGGAAAAGTTGCGTAGAAGATCCACTCATGTCTCCAGAGCCAGTGGCTACAGCACCAGATCACTGAAAGCTCAGTCTCTGTGTATAACCCATCATGTACATATGAATCTTTCTGTCAAGATAGGTCTGTCTCCCTTCTCCCAGATCTCCCCCCATCCCTTCTCTGCACTGTGCACATCTCTGGAGTCTGCTGGCATTGCCAGAGCCAAGAGCCGTCGAGTCGGATCTGAGCCAGAAACAGGACTCCTCAAGACCACCCTGAGCCACTGTCTGAGACTCAGAGGTGAAACAAGTTAATAAAATTGAGGAAGGAAGGAAACAAGAAAAAATAAATAATGCCAGCTCTCCTACGCCAGAAAATCAGGGCAGAAACTTTTCCTTCACCTAGATTTGGACATAATGGTATGTACCATCCTCACAGATACTCAGGGACAGCTGTTAGCTCCCTGCCTTTCTAAGCGGCCACAGCCAGACACCAGTGCCTATACCAATCACCCCTGTCCACGTAGGACAGTAGATGAAAGCCTGCACCACACACCTGGTGACTAACTACCTGGACACTTGAGCTTAATCGATGTAAGAAAGATAAACAGACTCTTGGGCTCTAAATAAATATGATTTACTGATGGCTTAGAGACAACAGTCAATTTCCAATCACTTAAAAAAGCAGACCATGGTTTCTTCATAAAGTTCCCAAAACAAAGAAACAAATTTTCCAGAGGAAAAGAACTTTCTGGAATTATCAGAGATAGAATTAATATTTAGAACTCTTTAAAAGATGAGGAAAGAAATGAGGCAAAATGCAGCAGTGCATAATGACAAAATGAACATGCTGCAAGAAAGCAAACTTCAGCAAGAACTAGACATTCAGAAAAGTAATAATAAAATTACAGAATTAGATCATTCAATAGAAAGTGAAAAGAGCAGAACCGAAGCAATGAAAGGCCAATTAGACTGAAGATAAAGCACATGACATCATCATATTTGAGAAAAAATCATATAAAAGAATTAAAAAGAATCAAGAGACACTGAGAATTATGTGGGATTCTATTAAGAGGAATAATAACAAACAAGTGATTGGTATATCAGAATGGGGGGTGGGGGTAGAGAATAATGGAGAATACAGAGAGAATTTCTGAAGACTCACTGATAACAAAACTTCCCCTGATATCATCAAAGATGAGAAAGTATCTCTCCAAGATGCTCATTGAACTCCACACAGGGTAGATCCCAAAAGTAGGCCACTAAGGCATATTATAATTAAACTTGCCTAAACTAGAGAAAAGGATACACTTTTAAAAAATGACTAGGGATAAACAACAAATAACCTACAAAGGAGAATCAGTAAGACTAAGCTTGGACTACTCAGTGGAGATCATGCTGGCAAAAAGGCAATGTGATGACATATACAAAGTCTTGAAGGAAAATAATTGCTAGCCAAGAATTATACATCAAGCAAAATTGTCTCTTAAATATTATGGCAAAATTAGGACATTTCCAGATAAACAGAAATTTAGAGAACTTGCAAAAAACAAAGTACAAGAAATAATAAAAGGAGTCCTTTAGCTAGAAAATCAGTTAACACCAGGTAACAATCAAAGACCAGAATATAGAACAAAGCAAGTGGGTATCAACCTAAATACGGGAATCACAAAAATAATCACAGGCAAAACACTGAAAATGGGGCATCATTATGTAAATCTCATAATAAAACAGAGAGACTCAAAAGAAAATGTAGTCGTGCATCTTTCATACGGAGAGGAAGTCAAGGAGATATACAGGAATTAAAGACTGGTTTAAATTTAGAAAAATAGGCATAAATGTTAAGACAGCTACAAACAACACTATCATTCCCGTGTGTCAAAATAAAAATCATGAAGTCTCAGCAGATACAAAACCAGCAACACTGAAAAAGATGAAAATACATAAAAAAAGACTCAGCACAAAATATTACATGGAACAAAGGAATTGTCTACAACACACAAAAAGACATCAAAATGACAGCACTAAGCTCATACCTATCAATAATCACACTGACCGTAAATGAACTAAATGCACCAATAAAGAGATGGAGAGTGGCAGACTGGATGGAAAAAACACAACTCATCTATATGCTGCCTACAGGAGACATGCCTTAGACTCAAAGACACAACCTAAAACTTAAAACATGGAAACAAATACATCAAGTTAGCAGCATTCAAAACAGCAGGAATGGCAATACTAATCTGTGATAAAATAAACTTTAAAATCTACCACATTGGATAAGGAAGAACATTATATAATGATTAAAGGAGGACATAACCATATTAAATATCTGTGTACACAATGAGATGGCTCCAAAATACATAAAACAAACACTATCTGCATTGAAAACAGAGAGACAGGTCCAGAATAATAATAGAAAACTTCAATACACAGCTTTCACAGTGAAAGAGAGAACATCTAGAAAACAGCTCAGTAAAAACACAGAAGATCTAAAATGCCACACTTAACCAACTTGACTTCACAGACATACATAGAACACTCCACTCCATGGAACAGCAGCCAGGTATACTTTCTTTTCCAACACATACGGAACATTCCCCAGAACTGACCATGTAGTAGGCCACAAAGCAATCCTTAACAAAATTCTTAAGTACTGACATATTACAAAGCAACTTTTCAGACCACAAAGCCATAAGAGTAAAAATCAATAACAGAAAATAGAAGGAAAAAAAAATCAAACATATGGAAACCAGGAAACACCTTGCTCAAAAACAACTGAGGTATAAAAGGAGTCAAAGACGGAATAAAGAAATCCATAGAATAAAATTAGGATAAAAACACATCCTACCAGAACCTATAGGACACAGCAAAAGCAGTGCTCAGAGGTCAATTTATCTCAATAAATGCACCCATCCAAAGAGAAGAAAGGGCCCAAATCAAAGAATTAACACTACAGCTCAAATAAGTGGAAAAACAGCAGCAAAAGAACCCCTTAGGCACCAGAAGAAAGGAAGTAATAAAAATTAGAGTGAAAGTAAATTAATCAGAGAACAGAAAAATGACCGAAATAGTTAACAAGACCAAAGCTGTTTTTTTTTGAAAAGATCAACAAAATTGATAAACCATGGCCAAACTGACAAACGAAAAACAAGAGAGGAAGCAAATAACTCAAATAAGAAATACGATGGCCCATATTACAACACACCCAACTGAAATTAAAAGAATCAGAACAGGGTACTATGAAAAACTGTACTCTAATAAATTCAAAATCCTACAAGAAATGGACAAATTTCTAGAAGCACACTACCTACCCAAACTAGCACAAACAGAAATAGAACTAAATAAGCTCATCACAAAAGAAGAGATTGAAAAGGTAATTAAAGAACTCCCAACTAAAGAAAATCTTTGCCCTCATAGCTTCACAGAAGAATTCTACCAAACTTTTAGAGAAGAATTAATACCACTATCACTAAAGGTATTTCACAGTATAGAAAACGAAGTCCAACACCCACTCATGTTAAAAACTCTTAGCAAATTAGGAAAATTTTGTTACAAAAAAAAAACAAATTCCTCAACATGATAAGGGGCATCTATGCAAAGCCAAGAGCCAACATCATCCTAAAAGGAAAGAGTCTGAAAGTGTTCCCACTGAGAACAGGAACCAGACAAGAATGCCCACTGGCACCACTTTTACTCAACATTGTCCTAGAGGTTCTAGCCAGAGCAATTAGGCAAGATAAAGAAAGAAAGGACATTGAAATTGGTTGGGAAGATGTACAAGTATCTCTATTTGCAGATGATATGATCTTATACACAGAAAACCCACAAGAATACATACACACACAAACACACACAAACTAGAACAGAAGAGTTCAGCAAAGTATCAGGATACAAGATCAACATATGTAAGTCAGTTGGATTCTTTTACATTAACAAAGAGATGATCAAAGAGGAACTCACCAAATCAATATTATTTACAATCACCTCGAAGAAGATAAAATACCAGGAATAAATTTAACCAGAGGCATAAAAGACCTATATTGAGAAAATTACAAGACTCTACTACAAAAAACCAAAAGAGAACTATGTAAGTGGAGAAGTGTACCTTGCTCATAAATAGAAGACTTAACATTATGAAAATGTCTTATTCTACCCAAAGTGATCTACAGACACAATGCAGTCTCAACACAAATTCCAACGCATTTCTTGAAAACATGAAGAAAGAAGCCACCAACTTTATATGGAAAGGGAAGAAGCCACAAGTAAGTAAAGAATTACCAAAGAAGAAGAACAAAGTGGGTGGGGGGCCTCATATCACATGACTAGAACCCTCTGTTGGTTCTGGTGGAAGGTTCCTGTAATTGCTGTTCCCCTGGACTGGCAGCTTTTAAGGTGCAGGGGCACTGGGTCCTTTCTAAAGGATGCACTCTGCTCCTAGCACTGCTTCTTGCTCGTATGAGGTCCCCAACTGTCTGCTTGCTCCCCTTTCCTTTATATCCCAAGAGATTGCCTCATGGCACAGTGCAAACTTACACATTGAGTCCTGCCTTACCAACACAAACACAGCCCATTCTCTCTCATTAACATCACAAAGGCAAGATTTACAACATACAGAAACATCATACAATGCCAGGAATCATGGCCTAGCCAAAATGCTACACGTTTTAGGGAAACACAGCTTGATGCATGACAGACATGACCAAATGACTGATCACAAAAGATATACACATGATATGTGAAAAGATGCTCAACATTATTTGTCATTAACGAATTACAAATTAAAATAACAACATGTGGCTACATCTATTAGAATGGCTAAAAGCCAAAACAGTAACCACCCACATGCTGGTGAAGAGATGCAGCAATGAGAATGCTGATTCATTGCTGGTGGGAATGCAAAATGGTACAGCTACACTGGCAGAGTGTTCGGCAGTTTCTTGCAAAGCTGAACTTACTTCCTCACCAAAACCTGAACACGATTGTTTATAGCAGTTTTATTCAAAATTGCTAAAAATTGGAAGCAATCTCCCCTGAGAACACGGCCCTTGCACTTGCTGTTGGCCCAGAGCTAAAACCAGTAATGAAGCTGAAATCAGACAAAGACGGGACTGGACTACGCGACACAAGATTGATACAGGTGGTGTATGTACTTTATGGTTTAATATATATATGAGGCTGTCCAACTAGTTTCTTTTTAGAGGAGAGAGGAGACGGAAGAGAGGAGGTTACAAGTGTTGGCTGAGTGGATACTGAAAGTAAAGAGTGGAAAGGACGGGCGCTGTCACAGGGTGAGGAGAGCTCACAGAGTCTCACAGAGGCAAGTGCTTGCAGTTTTATAGGGCAAATTGACTTGGATTGTAAACTTTCACTTAATCACAGTAAAAAAAATTAATACATAAATAACTGTAAGCAACCAAGATGTCCTTCAATGGATCAATGCATAAACTGGGGTACATTCATACAATGGAATATAACTGAGCAATTAAAAAGTGCCAACCTATCAACCCACTTAGCAGAACCTTAAACACACATTGTTAAGAAACCAGTCTACAAAGGCTATATACTGTATGATTCCAACTATATAATATTCTGGAAAAGTCAAAATTAGACAGACGGCAAAAACACGTTCAGTTCTTTTGCCATGTCTTACTTTTACTTTAGCTACTCAACATTCAAGACCAAATTTCAGTCTTCTGATATCCATTTTTGCTCTTTTCTTTCTGGTCTTTTTAATGACCCTTGCTTTCTTCAAGTATGATGTCATTACACAATTCATCTGGTCTTCCAACACACCAAATCTGTTCTTGAGATGGTCTCTAAACTCCGGTGGGATATGCCCAAGGTCATAGTTTGGCTCTTGTGGACTTTCTCTAACTTTCTTCAGTTTCAATTTTAATTTACATATGAGTAATTGTTGATCTGTGCCACAGGCAGCACGTGGTCTTGTTCTGACTGCTGATGTAGAGCTTTTCCATCAATTTTTTCCACAGATATAGCTGATTTGAGCAGCATCAGGTAAGAACGGTAACAGCATCAGGTAAGGGGGATAACAGCATCAGATAAGGGGGATAACAGCATCAGGTAAGGAGGGTAAAGACAGAGTGAGCAGCCCCGACTTGTCTGTCAATGGAGGCTTGCTTGTTGCTGTGATGCTGGAGCCAGGCCACTGGTATTTCAGTACCAGTAGGGTTATCCACAGTAGACAGGTTTCAGCTGAACTTACAGACTAAGACAGAGTATGAAGAAAGACCCAGCAGTCTACTTCTAAAAAGAATTAGCCAGGGAAAACTTATGAGTAGCAGTGGAACACTGTCAGATATTGTGCTGGAAAATGAGCCTCTCGGGTTGGAAGATGCTCAGAAGATGACTGGAGAAGAGCTGCCTCCTCAAAGTAGAGTCGACCTGAATGATGTGGCTAGAATAAAGCCTTTGGGATCTTCGTTCGCTGATGTGGCACAACTCAAAATAAGAAGAAACAGCTGCGAATATCCATTAATAACTGGAACATAGAATGTACAAAGTATGAATCTAGGAAAATTGTAAATCATCAAAAATGAAATGGAACACATAAACATCAATAACTTAGGCATTAGTGTGCTGAAATGGACCGGTATTGGCCATTTTTAATCTGACAATCATATGGTCTACCATGCTGGGAATGAAAACTTGAAAAGAAACAGTGTTGCATTCATCATCAAAAGGAACATTTCAAGATCTGTCCTGAAGTACAATGCTGTCAGTGATAGGATAATATCCACACGCCTACAAGGAAGGCCAGTTAATGCAACTATTACTCAAATTTATGCACCAACCACTAAGACCAAAGATGACAAGATTGAAGACTTTTGTCAGCTTCTGCAGCCTGAAATTGACTGAACATAGAATCAGGTAATTACTGATGAGTGGAATGCAGAAGTTGGAAACAAAGAAGGACCCGTAGTTGGAAAACACAGCCTTGTTGGCAGAAATAATGATGGAGATTGCATGATAGAATTTTGCAACACTAACAACTTCTTCACTGCAAATATCATTTTTAATCAGTCAGAATGGCAACTCTACACATGCACCTCACTAGATGGAATACCCAGGAACCAAACGGACTACATCTGTGGGAAGTATACGATGCAGGAAGCATTAAAAGATGTAAAGAGCACAGAGTCACCATCTGGCCAACCCACTGGAAGAGATCTGTATTTATGCCTATTCTCAAGATAGGTGATCCAAGCACATGCAGAAGTTAGTGAACAGTATCATTAATATCAGATGCAAGTACAATTTTGCTGAAGACAATTCAAAAGTGGCTGCAGCAGTATATCAACAAGGAACAGCCAGAAAAATTCAAGCTGGATTCAGAAGAAGTCATGAAACCAGGGATATCACTGTTGATATGAGCTGGATCCAGGCTGAAAGCACAAAACACCAGAAAGATGTTTATTTCTGTTTTACTGACTATGCAAAGGCCTTTGACTGTGTAGATTACCGATAACATGGCAAAGAATGGGAACTCCAGAACACTTGATTATACTCATGAAAAATCTGTACATAGATCAAGACCCAGTTGCTGGAACAGAAGAACCGGACACCGTATGGTCTGAAGTCAGAAAGGCATGTGTCATGGTTCTAGCCTTTCACCATACCTATTCAATCTGGATTTTGAGCAAATAATTGGAGGAGCTGAATTACATGAAGAACAATGGGACATCAGGACTGAAGGAAGACTCATTAACAACCTGTGTTATGGTAGATGATAAAACCTCACTTGGTTAAACTGAAAAGGACTTGAAGCACTTTTTATACTTTTTTGAGAATTCACTTTATTTTCTTTTAATTATATTTTATTATGGTCAAGTGTAAATTTAAAAATGAAATCAATTTGTCCTATTAAACTCCATACAGAGACCTCTATGCCAGCTCCATCTTCTGTCCCAGCCCTGTGACAGCACACTGGTCCCTTCCACTCTGTATTTCCCATATTCATTCAACCTAGTCCTGTCCCCTACTGTTCACCTTCCTCTCTCATCAGTATTGGGGAGCTCCTCCAACAGCCTCATGCCTCACAGTCTAGTCCAATTTTTGTCTCAAGAGTTGTCTTCGGTGCTAGTTTCATCCCTGAGATAGGAGTGACACCAGGGTCTGTGTTCTTGGGTGATCCTCAGGGTCCGGTTTTTTAACAGAATTCTAGATTTGCACCTGTATTTTTCTCATTATGTGTCAGGGAGTCTGACAATGCATTGCCTCTCAATACAGACACTTGAGGTGGCTAAGCTTGAAGCACTTATTGAAGATGAAAGACCACAGCCTTCAGTACAGATTATACATCAACATAAAACATAAAGAAAACAAAAATCCATGAGGAAACACTCATGATCATTAACCATTAGAGAAATCCAAATCAAAACTACAATGAGATACCATCTCGTGCCAACAAGGCTGCTATAAAACAAAATAAATGTTGGAGAGGCTGTGGAGAGACTGTAACTCCTCTACCCTGCTGGTGGGAATGTAAAATGGTACAACCTCTTTGGAAAGCAATTTGTGCTTTCTTAAAAAGCTAGAAATAGAAATGCCAACCCCACTGCTTGGAATATACCCTAGAGAAAAAAGAGCTGTCACACAAACAGATACATGCACACCAACATATACTGCAGCACTGTCCATAATAGCAAAAATATGAAATCAACCTAGATGTCTATCAACAGGTAAACAAACTATGGTATATTTACATAATGAACATTATGCACTTGTAAAGAAGAATGATGATTTTAGGAAACATCTCACAATCTGGAATCATCTAGAACACATTATGCTAAGTAAAATCATTCAGCTGCAAAAGAACAAATACTGTATGAAACCACTATTATAAACACTTAAGAAAAGGTTTATGCAGAGAAGTAAATAATCTTTGATGGCTACAAGGATAGGGAAGGAGGGGGAAAGTTATTCATAGGTAGTTGATAGGAATTGTTAGGCAGAGGCAGTGACAGCATACAGTGTTAAGTGAAGTCAGTTTAACTAGACCACACTACAAGCTAAAAGGTTTTCTAAATATACCCCAACATTTTAAAGGACAAGATAGCAGGGACGGAGGTCCGCGGACCATGGTTTCAGAGGACATGGAGGTCAACCGGCATAATCCCGTTTTTTCCTGAGCAACTGTTCTGCATCCCATATTGGTGAGTGATGCCTGGGTTCTTAAAAGCCAGCAGACTGTCATCTAAGGAACATCAACTGATCCAACCCCATGGAGCAGATAAAAACCAAGAACATCAAAGCTCCAACCACTGTGGCTGTGGGGTCACGTCTGACTCATAGTGACCCCCGAGCATCAAGCCAAGGCCAAGTGCCGTCGAGTCGGATCCGACTCATGGCGACAAAGACCCGAGGAAAACAGGAGCCCAGGAGACAGAAGGGTCCACATAATTGGAAGACTACATCAGCATGAGACCAGAAGAATTACATGGTGCCTGGCCAACACCAAAGACTGCCCTGAAGGAAACACAATGTGGAGTCCCTGATGAAGTAGTGGACAAAGGGGAGTGCAGATCCAGAACTCTATTAAAAGACCAGACTTGAGGGTCTGACATCAGGAGGGTCCCCTGAGAACACGGCTCCCTGAGAACACAGCTCCCTAGACTTGCAGCTATCAGAGAGCTGAAACCAGTACTGAAGCTAACTCTTCAGACAAATCCTGGACTAGATTACAGGACACAGAGTGAAGCAGGTGGTGTGTGTACTTCTTTAGAGGAGAGAGGGGAGGATGAGAAGAGAAGAGAGGATGGAGAAAAAGGGACAAGAGTTGGTTGAGTGGATACCAGAAGTACAGTGTAGAAAGAAGGAGTGTGCTGTCACAGAAAACAGGTCGAGTTATACACAGGTGTGTCTTTGGGGTTTTATATGGCGAATTGACTTGGATTGTGAACTTTAATTTAATCACAATAAAAATAATAAAAACAAAAGAAAAATCCTCACAACTGGACCAACAAGTAACACCAAGATAAATGGAGAGAAGATTGAAATTGCCAAAGATTTCACTTTACTTGGATTCACAGTCAAGACCCACAGAAACAGCAGCCAAGAAATCAAGAGATATACAACAGGCAGATCTGCTGAAAACACCTCTTTGCAAAACAAAGATTTGCTCCCATTGTGTTTTCAACCGCCTCATACACATGTAAAAAGCTGGGTAATGAATAAGGAAGACAGAAGAATTGATGCCTTTGAACTATGGTGTTGGCAAAGAACACTGATTATAGCATGGACTGTCAAAAGAACAAACAAATCTGTCTAGAAGGAGTACAACCAGAGTGCTCCCTAGGGGTACGGATGATAAACTGTATGTCCCACATACTTTAGACATGTTACCAGGAGAAATCAGTCCCTAGAAAAGGATATTCGGCTTGGTAAAGTGGAGAGCCAGCAAAAAGCGGAAGATCCACAACAAAATGCACTGACACAGTGGCTGCACCAAGGGGCTCTGGCAGAACAGCGATCGTGAGGATGGCGCAGGGCAGGGCAGTGTTTCATGCTGGTGTATGTAGGGTGGCTGAGTCAGAGCTGACTCTGTGGGACCTGAGAACAACAACAAAGAGCGTCTGCCAGGTGTCTCAGTCATGGTGGTGTAGTGGTTATAAGTGCTACAGCTGCTAACCGGAAGTTCGGCAGTTTCAATCCACCAGGTGCTCCCTGAAAACTCTATACAGCAGTTCTCCTCCATTCTACACAATCCTATAGGGTTGCTACAAGTCAGAAACAACTTGACGGCAGTGGGTTTGTGTTGGTTTTTGTAACAGAAATATCATAGGTGGATGGAGCAGCTTATTCTCTCCCAGTCCAGTAGTCAGTGGGCTGTAAGTTCAGATTCAGGGCTCTGGCTCCAGGGAAGGCCTTCTCTCTCTGCCAGCTGTAGAAGGTTCTTGTGCTGCATCAGTCTTCCTTTAGTCTTACAGTGTCTCAGTGCAGGAACCTTAGGTCCAAAAAAGATGCACTGTACTCCCAGTACTGTCTTCTTGGTGGCATGAAGTTCCCCATTCTCTGCTTGCTTCCCTTTTCTTTGCTCTTGTAGGATAAAAGGTGGCACAAGCCACACCCCAAATGTATCACTACAGTGGAACATGTTAGGAATAGGAAAAAACTGAACAGGAGGAGAAGGAGTATATGGGAGTTCTCTGTACTTTCTAACTTTTCCGTAAGGCTAAAACTGCTCTAAAAAGTAATCTATTACAAAAAGAAAAGAAATAACAGAGATAAAACAAAGATAGACTAGCTCAAACACACTAAAAAGTTTGTTTTTTTTTTTTTTGAAAAGATTAATAAAATATATAACATCAAGACGAAAATGATGAGGGGTATCACTGATGCAATTTCATCCCCCCAAAATGTGTAGCCATTTGGCTGGGCTATGATTCCCAGTACTATGTGACTGCTCTCTACTCTGTGATTTTTCTATGCTGTAAATCCTAATCTCTGCCTGTGGTTAACAGATGGGCTTACAAGGTCCGACAGGTCTGCGTACTTCATTGTTCCAAGTGCTACATACCACGCCACTGAATATCACTACGGTCACCTTCGAAGCACTCCCCTTGGGAAGCTAAGCACTGATACCAGAGTCTAGGCCACCCTTCAAACCTTTTTGGATCTTTTTCTGGAATGGTCACTGCACAAGGTGGCACATTTGCAAACCTACCTGCATAGTTGTCTGTGAGAGAATTTTTAGCTAGTAAACAAATAACTGTATTGAAACACCACCCCTACTCACCTGATCTGGCCCCCCGTGACTTTTTTTTTACCAAAAGATAAAAGAAAAATTGAAAGGAAGACATTTTGATGACATTCAGGACATCAAGGGTAATATGATGACAGCTCTCATGGCCATTCCAGATAAAGAGTTCCAGTATTGCTTTGACGGGTGGACTGGCGCTAACATTAGTACATAGCTTCCGAAACGGAGTACTTGGAAGCTGACTGTAGTGATATTCAGCAATGAGGTATGTAGTGCTTTTTCTCGGATTAGCTTGCAAACTTAATTATCAGCCCTTGCATGTTAAAAGAGGATTAGGGTGAAACTGCAACACTCTTCCTAAAGTCATCTCCCTGCTCCAACATAAAGGGAGTTTCCCTGGAGTGTGGCTTGTACCACCTTTTATCCTCTTGTCCTGTAAGAGATAAAAGGAAAGGGAAGCAAACAGAAAGCTGGGAATTTCATACAATCAAGAGAGCAGCACTGGGAGTATAGTGTGCCCTTCAAACCTGAGGTTCCTGCGCCAAGATGCTCCCTGACCAAAGAAAGACTGATGCAACACAAGGACCCTCCTCGAGAGCTGACAGACAGAAAGCCTTCCCCTGGAGTAGACACCCAGAATTCTGACTTGTAGCATACCAGACTGTGTAAGAACAAACTTTTCTTTGCTAAAGCCAACCACTTGTGGCATTTCTATTAGAGCAGTACCAGATGACTAAAACAGAATTTGGTGCTCAGGAATGGGGTGCCTCTAAGCACTTAAATTTGAGGGAGCTAGATTTGCTGACCCACAGAGAGAGAAGAGTGCCTGTGTGAAGGAAGCTTCCTGGCAGAGTCGCATGCCTCAGGGCCCTTAAATTGTTGGAGCTGAAGAGGTTTGGAACACTTGCTCCAGCAGGGCGGATGTGGGTCTGAGGCCCAGGCCCTGAGGCCACAGGTAGCAGAAGCTGAAGAGACAAGGAAGAAGCTTGAGAAGCCGAGATGCCTCAATCCCAAAAGGTACAGCTACAACCTCAGGGGTTTGAAAAGATGGAGCCATGGCCCCTGGTGTTTCTAAGGAGGGAACTGACACTTAGTTGGGCTTAGAAAAAGGCGGGCCGAAAGCCCAGGAAGCAGAGTTGCTATCCCAGTGGGCCTGGAAGGCAGTGCTATAGCACAGGGCCCATGGGCGTCCACTCAGAATCTGGAGAGTGTGACCAAGACCTAGAATCTAGAGGGCTAGGCCATTGTATAAAATGTCTCAGGCAACTGAAGATTATTTTCAAAGCTTTGCAAACTAATGTAATGTGTTCTGTTAATTTGTTTGGTGCCTGTCTGTTCTGTCATTTTATCTTAGAAGTAAATAACTTGTGTTCCCAACTTTGCAAATGAAGAGCAATTTCTGGATTTTAGACTTGGACTTAAGATTGTTGTTATCACATGGGATGAATATGTTTTGCCATGACTTCTGCTATGATGGGATGTTTTGCATGTTGCAAGGATGGAATTTTGGGGAGCCAAAAGGTAGAACTGTATGGGCTGAACTACGACCCCCCAAAATGTGTGGCCATTTGGCTGGGCCATGATACCCAGTATTGTGTGATTGCCTTCCATTCTGTGATTTACCTATACTGTAAATCCTAATCTCTGCCTGTGGTTAATAGGCTGGATTATGTTAAAGAGGATTACGGTGGGCCTGTGACTCTTTTCGTAAAGTCACCTCCCTGCTCCAGTGTAAAGAAGTTTCCATGGAGTGTGGCTTCCACTTTTATCCTGTAAGTGATAAAACGAAAGCAAGCAGCAAGTTGGGAACCTCATACCATCAAGAAAGCAGCACAGGGAGTAGCGCACATCCTTCAGACCCGAAGTTCCTGTGCCAAGATGTTCCCTGACCAAAGAAAAGACTGATGTAATTCAAGACCTTCTTCTAGAGCTGACAGAGAAGGAAAGCCTTTCCCCGCAACATACATCCTGAATTTGGACTCATGACATACTGGACTGTGTAAGAACAAACTCTTCTTTGCTAGAGTCAATCACTCGTGGTATTTCTGTTAGAAACAGCACCAGAGAACTAAAACAAGGGGCAGGGGGCGGCGGGGAAGAGCTTTTAGTGTAACTACCTCAAAGATTTTAAAAGATAATACAAATAACAAGTTTATGCCAATAATTTGCAAACTTAATTAAAACAAATAATTTACTAGAGTGAAGACTAACTAAAAAACTGCCTCAAGAGGAAACAGAAGACCTGACTAGTTTAATAACTGTTGAAGAACTCAAAGCAATAGCTAAAAATCTCAAAGCAAAAAACCACACCACTACCATTCACTCCCAAACAGCCAGGACAAATAGCCTTACAGGTGAGAACTACCAAATATTCTAGCAAAAATGTAAACGTTCCAAACTTTTCCTGACAATAGGAGGGAATAGCCTTAAACTCATTTTACAAGAACTGAAAACCTTAAAACTAAAACCAGACAAAAAAAATAAGAGAAAGGAAAAACAAGTCAATCTCACTAATGAATAACATGATGGCATTGTTGCTGGAAGTCTGATTTACAGAAATCTGAGTGTTTCATACAAACTGGGACACATTATCCACTGAGACAGACTATCCATAGACTTTATTTCTCCAGTCTGATAAACTGAGGCATGGCTATGTGACTTGCTTCAGCCAGTTATGACCTGGGATACTTCTGATAAAATCAGCCCTGGATGAGAACCACTGCTGAAATGACCACTGGCACCAATACGATCACAGACACAACCCAGGCACTGAAATCCCACAGTGCTGATAAAAAGTGATCCTACACATGACACATGTTAATGATTTTTATTTGTTTATCTAATTATAACAAACAAAAAATTGAAAGGAATATTCTAGGCCCCTCTCCCGTTTGAGAAATGGAGAAACATTTCAAATCTTGGTCCTGCAAAGAGCCATTTCTCTCACTGATAAAGTGGTAAAGTAACCTGTCCACAGCACTGCCACTAGTAGACAGCAGGACCAGGGCCAAAGGTGCAGGAAATTTCATTCCAGCGTTTTTCAACAAATACGCAGGCCTCACCCTAACCACTAGGCACTCAGAAGCAACTTCAGTAGTGAACAAGGAGCACTTGGATTTAGTGATTTCAAGTAGGGCAGAGGAAGCAGATTTCGGCTTATTTTAAGGGCAATATACCAGACATACATCAAAATGTAGTTAAGGGAGAAAGAGAGAACTTGCCGTAAACATACAAATGACAGAAACAGAGAATCCTTTGGTGCGCAAGACCTCCCTCCAAGAAAATGCTAAATCGCAGCGGATATTTGCTAATAAATGTAGAAGATGTCTGGCGAATTTTGCATCAATTACTTATGTAACTCTATTCAGAAATAAGACTCTCTCGGGTCTGAAGCCGTCATGAGCGGAGCTGTATTCTGCCTTCCGCACCCGCAGAGTCGGCCAAAAGCACTCCGTCCTCAACAACGAAGATCCTGCGTTCTACGGCCGCCCGCTAAGCGGAATTTCTGCCATCAGGTTTCCCCAGTAAGTCTCGGCAGCCTCTCCGATACGAGGAGACTACAACTTCCATCAGACAACACGGGCTAAAGTGGGCGGAGACCAGCAGCGCGTGGGCGGCCCCGACCAATAACGGCTGTCGTTACAGCGGACAGTTTGGCCGCGTTTGTAAAAGGCCGCGGCAGGCGAAGAGAGAGGAGGTGAGGGCGGTCACCAGCGTGGGGCACTGGGACGCGCTGGTGGGGGTGGGGGTGGCACGGGGCCGATGATGGGGAAGTGTTGACAGAGAATAGGAGGCGGCGATGGAACCAGGGTGTTGAGCTCGGGCCCCTGACAGAGAGCGTGTCCAAGGAACAGGGTGTCAGCAGGGTGACGCTTTTGCTGGGGCCTACCTAGGACGGGAAGGGAGCGGCCGCGCGCGGAGAATGCCGGGAAGCAGGTCCTGACAGTGGTGCGGCGGGGGAGCGCGCCAGCTCCGGGAAGGGCAGTAGGGTTCCTGGACCTGGGGCTGGACGCTGTTTCTGAGCGGCTCTGGCTGCTTTTTACGGCTGCTTTTTACCGCTGCTTCCAGGAGCGTGGAGCTAATGGAAACGCTTTGCTTCCGGAGTCAGGAGTCCTTGCTTCTAGTCCTTCACTGCCTCGCACTTGTGGTTAGACACGTTGGCTCACGTCAGACACCTGCTGGCTGTGTGTGACTTGGGTCAAGTCGCTTGCTCTCAGCCACTTTTCTTATCTCTAAGTGGGTAAAGGAGTACCTCCTTAACAGGATCGTGCTGAGAAATAAATGAGTCAATTCGTGGAAAGGGACTTAGCACAGTGTGCTCCGTAAACATCAGCAAATTGTTACTTGCGGCATTATACTGTGATTCACAAGCATTAAACAGCATCCACCAGACTATATAGCTTTACAGCCCGATGTACCTAGAGGAAACCCCACCACTCCCAGGGAGCTTTCCAGGATTAACTCTCCCAGCACCAGTCCCTTTAAAGCCTCTTGCTGAGTAGCCTGTTTTGTAAACACACCAAAGAGAGACAGTCAGGTCTATAGATGACCTTTTTGTTAAGGAATGAAAAAAACAACCTTACCATCGCGTCAATTTTGACTCTAAGCGACCCAGTATAAAACATTAGCGCTGTCCCATAGGGTTTCCAAGGCATGCCTGATGGACTGGAGCTGCCAACCTTTTGCTTAGCCGCGGTAGCACTTAACCGCTATGCTACCAGGGTTTCAGATCTCGTCATAGGGAGGTTTAAAATACATACTCCTTACAGGTCGTGTTACTTGTTTGTGTATGTCTTCCGTATAGAATCTGTAATAAGTTATGCTATTATATGAAACCCTGGTGACGTAGTGGTTAAGTGCTTCTGCTGCTAACCAAAAGTTGGCAGTTCAAATCTACCAGGTACTCTTTGGAAACTCTATGAGGGCAGTTACAGTCTGAGCTATTGGGTTGCCATGAGTTGGAATCGACTGGGCAGCAGTAGGTTTGGTTTTTTAGTACATGTTTGAAATTCAAATAGCACACAACAGTGAAATGTAGTTCTTCCTTCCACCCCTTATTTCCCAAGATCCAAGTCATTTCAGAGGCAACAGAGAAGTTCTACATGTGTCTCCCTCTGCCTTTTTCCTTTTCTAAACCAAGAGGAGCATATTATACTTTTTCAATTCACAATGTATCTTGATAACTTGTTCCTTATCAATACACCTGTGGGTTTTTTTTTTATGAGAATTACTTTTATTCAGTAATTTAAAAGAATTTTTTACTGTATTTTTGGTAAAAGTGCACAGAGCAATATAAGTTCTCATTGAACAGTTTGTACACATAATGCACACTAACTGTTATACATTAAATTGCATCCCCCCAAAATGTGTGTTAAACTGAGATAGGCCATGACTGATTCTCAGTATTGCGTGATTTTCCACTATTCTGTCATCAGATGTGCTTTTCCTACGTGTTGTAAATCCTGCTTCTATGATGCTAAATTAGGTGGGATTAGTGGCATTTAGGAGACCCTGGTGTCACAGTGGTTATAAGTGCCATGTCTGCCAACCAAACGGTCGGCAATTCAAATTTACCGGGTGCTGCTTGGAAACTCTATAGAACAGCTCTACTCTGACCTACATACGGTCACTGTGAGTCAGAACTGACTCAATGGCAGTTGGGTTTAGTTTGGTTAAGTGGCAGTTACGTTAATGAGGCAGGTCTCAATCTACAAAATTAGGTTGTGTTTTAAGCTCATCTTTTCTGAGATAAAAAGAGAGAAGCCAGCAGAGACACATAGGCACATTATACTACCAAGAAAGCAGCAATGGGAGCAAAGTGTGTCCTTTGGGCCTGGTGCTCCTGAGTGGAGAAGCTCCCAGGCTAGGGCTAGAGTGACGACAAGGACTTTCACCCAAATCTGATAGGGAGAAAGCCTTCCCTTGAAGCTGGCACCCTGAATTTGTAGTTTCAGCCTCCTAGGTTACGACAGAATAACTTTCTCTTTGTTAAAGCCACCCACTTTATGATATTTGTCATAGTAGCCCCAGAAAACTAAGGCAGTGGCATTAGTTACATTTTCCAGTTTGGGTCAACAAATGTCTGTATACCTGGACTGTCCCGGGTCGGCTGAGGCATTAGTGTTATAGAGCAGGGAACACACAGAAATAAGCTCAAATGGACTTACCTTGAACTTCATGCTAGGAGCAACTCTTACCATGAACAGAGCCACAGGCAGGACTTCGTCTCTTGAAACAACTTAGCCAGATGTGTTTTAACAGTCTAATTTTTCTTTCAACTTTTCTACTGTATTGAGGCCTCCAGGCCAACTCAGTCCCAAGGTGTGCAGCAACTGAGTCACGCAGGCAGTGAAATGGGGCCTGCTGTCACGTTCAATGACTGGGGCAAGCTGAAACTTGAGTCAGTGTATATGTTCTCCCATTGTGCCTTTGTCCATCTCAGCACCTTTATCATGGCAACTAACTCAGCTTTCCGAGCCAAGGGACCAATGCAGGGAGCAGCTGCCTCTAGAGCTGTGGTAAAGATGATGACTGTGTAGTCCACCTTGCACTGCTTTCTTTCCATGAAGCAGCTCCCGTTGGTGAGGAGCTTGAGATCAGCAGTAGTCAAAGGCTGGTCCTCTAAATCAGGGTGGCTAGCAACAGTTTGAACGCATGTATGACATGATGGGGTCACTGAGGGCAGAGCAGGAAGGAGGGTAGTCAAGTCCAAAGTCATGGTGGGTTGTAGATGGATGTTAGGATTTGTCTACAAAGGGAACTGTGGGATAGCCAATGACTAGCCCTTTGTTCAAGGACAGCTAAAACAGAATGTGCCTTAGCCATGCATACTTGCACCAAGTATCCCAAAGTAAGCTTGTTGGTGTCATTAATATGCAAACCATTGTCACAACCACCTTTAAGCAAGCTGGCCATCCCTGGGTCACTGAGTCCAAAATGTTGGAAAAATAAAAGCCCCTGGGTACTCCATGATCCCAAATGCTCGGTGAGTGCCCTTGCCACTGTACACTGCTGTTCAGGAATGAACACACACAGGGCTTCTGCAAGTCAGGCACACTTAGGCTGGAGGCCTCCTCTGTTACGGCCTTTTTCACGGTTTAGTTTAAGTGCCACCTGCTCTTGGCCAGTCTGTACATACAAATCTGTTTCTTCTTTCAGAAGCACACAGAGGGATTTGGTCAGTAGTCCAAAATGAGGGGCCCAGATTTTGGAAAACCCTACCATTTCCAGGCATCTGTGGCGCTGTTACCAGTTCTCAGGTTGGGCAAGTCGGCAGACAGCATTTCAGCTCCTGTTGCTCTCCACAGGTGATGGCCCCTAATAAGTGACCTTCTGTGGCACAGTCTGAGCCTTTTCCTTGGGTGCTCAGTTTCCATCCAGTCACTGTGTTAATACTGCAATCAAATCTGTCAGTACTTGCAGTAAGGAGATTGTCCCCACGCTGTGGGAGGACGCCATTAGTCAGTACTAGTCTCTGAAGTTCTCTGTCCAAGATGGTCCCAAACAAAGTCAGGGAATTTTTAAATCCTTGTGGGAGAACGGTTCAGCAATATTGCTGTCTGGGTCTGGAATTTGGATACTTCCATGCAAATTGAAATATCTCTTGGCTTTTCGAGTCCTGGGGAAGGAAAACAAATGCATCCTTTTGATCTAAAATGAACAACGAAATCCAAACAGGTGGCAGGATTGAAAGCAAGGATCAAAGGTTAAGCCACCAATGGATGTACAGTGATCACTCCGTGGTTGATGGCTCCCAGAGATCAGACTAAACGAAATGTCCCGCTGTCTTTCCTGACTGCCACAACAGGAGTGTTAACAGCTGCGTGGCAGGTTCACAACAGTCCAGACTCTAGGTTCTTATGAATGAGCTGATGAATGGCTACCTGGGCTTCTCGGTTTGGTGGGTACTGCCTGGCCCGTGGTGGTATGACACTGAATATTAGTTGGACCTTGACTGGTACTGTGTTGTGGGTACAGCTTGCTGCCAAGTGGCCCACCAACGGGGTTCCTTTCCTTTTCCACATACTGGTTTTAGAAGAGCACCTCCCCTTGACAGCAAGGCTCTATCTCTCGGCAGATGAGCTGGGCCTTCCATCCATGCTGAGATTATCAACATGCATCTGTCCTTGCTCATCAATTTCAGCCTGTAGTTTGCTAAGCTGCCCCCTCTCTAACAATAGTCAGTCATGTACAGGATGGAGTGGCTCAGGGTCTCTGCCAGCCAGTGAAAGGCTGGAGGAAAGGTCGGCTATCTTCTTTCCCTCATGTAGACATTTTTTCCCAGTGGCTTGACCTTCTGAGTTAAAAATTGAGGTGGGTGTCAGCAATATCCACCAAAAACTCACTCGGTTTTCCTTCCACATTCATTAATATAACCAGAGGTTTGGGTGCCGAGCCTGGCCCCAATGCCCTCTAATAAGAGTCTCCCTGTAAGCTTAGGGCTCGCTGCTCGGTGGTCCTTGTGTTTGACCTCTACAGCTTCGGCTACATTTTCTTCCAGCGGCCTTCTTTATTGCTGCAGGTCACTGCTCTTTGTCCAAGGCAGCCTTGTCACGGGCTCCCCCTACTGGAGGCTCTCCTTATTCTTTGCCTCTTGGTGGCCTTCCGGTAGGTGGCGCAGTGGTTACGCTAAACCCACGAGGTCCTCCTTGGAAACTCTATGGAGCAGTTCTGCTGTGTCCTGTAGGGTCGGTATTGACTTGAAGTCCTGTACAGTCGGAACTGACTCAGTGCCAGTGGGTTTTTTGGTTTTAGGTAGGTTTGGTATGGTTAACTGGTTAGGTGTGGTTTAGGTTTGCTGCTAACCAAAAGGTCAGCAATTCACATTCACCTGGCACTTCTCAGAAACTATCGGGTAGTTCTACCCAGTCCTATAGGATGACTATGAGTTGGAATTGACTCAGTGGCCAAGGGTTTTATTTTGGGGGGTGGGGCTGCTGCCAGCAAGGCTGCCTGTCTTTTGGCTCTTCCATCTTCCTTGGCATCTTGTTACTTCTTTCTACTTTTCTCTGTTGTTACAAAATGAAGGGCCAATTCAGCTAGGTGCCCAATACTCATAGTCATGCGTCCTTCAGTTTTCTGAAGTTTCTTCCTAAATTCTGGGAAAAATAGTGTTAACCATCCTGGTATTTTTCAGGCTGTTTTGGGTCTAAGTCAGTATATTCCTGAAGGTGGAAAAAATTTCTAAGAAAATACAGGGGTCCTCTGACTTCATAAACTCTACTGAAACTCTTCTACTTTGGACGCCCATTTCTAAGCCCCATGACTTAAGCAGTCCCGTAATGAGACAGCCTACCCGGCTCCTCCCGTTGGGTGCTGTTCGGCATCCAATGCGGGTCTTAGCCTCAGGTTACCCGGTGTGTCGGTAATGAGTTGCTCCCCTGGCTGTTTAAAATTCCATTTGTCTTTCCTCAGGAGTCAGGAAGGTATTTATGAGAATGACAGTCTGCCCAACTGGGATCAAAAGAATTGGAAATCGTGGTAAAAAGTGGATACACTTTTACATGCATATTCTGAATATCCCAGAGTGTAATTTTTGCAGTTACGAAAGTCAGAGGTTGTGAAAGGCACCCACAGTACCCACAGCATGGCGCCATGCCCTCTGGGGTCTGCCTAAAAGGATATTGTCCTGGGGCTGCCTGAACATGGCTCTGGTCACGCACGAGCTCTTCCTGATGGAATCCAGAACTGGATCGGGGTTCCTCTGGATCATGTGAGGGGGCAGAGAAGATGCTCCCCGCCTCCGTCCCTCCGGTGGCTGCCGTGTCGCCTAGTTGCGGTCGTAAAGTCCGGGACAGGGCGAGGCTGGGCTGGGTACGGGGTGTCCCGGCTGCTGAGTCCCAACGGACCCCACACATCGTCCCAAAATTAATACTGAGGCTTTTTCTTACTGCCTTTTTGAACAGGGATTGTTGAGTTTCTTCATCATGAGTTCATAACCAAACTTTCGCCTATGTTTTAATATACACCTTAAAGGGGTAAAATTCAGGGATGTGCCCAGTGTTTCCCCTTTTCATCTTCCTAAAACAAATTCTTCTACCCCAAACAAAACGACTAGTCAACGCAAAATGCCAAGATTCCACAACTAGCGAGCGACCCCACAGGAGCCCTCAACCCGGGCCCAGACAGCGCCACCATCAGGCTGAATCACAAGCCCAATTCCAAGCGGATCACCTACCCAAATTCTCAAGGTTCTGCTGCTTTCCGAGGGCTGCCGTCGGGTTGAAGACAGGACCTCCTAGGGGCTGGGGCGATGTCCGCCTGGAGAGATCTCCGGTGCACGCTGGGTGCTCTCCAGCTGTCCTGGGACACCCTCCTAGCGGGCCTGCCCCAAAGAGAACCGGATTGTTCCAGATTGGCTCCATACAACCACAGAGACACAAAACGGGGTCCACGCAACTAGATTCGGTACGCCGAGCAAAGCCACACATCGTGACCTGTGTCGCCAAGATGGCTTCCTGAAAAACTGCTGCTAGAGCCTTATATATTATGGGAAGAGTCAGCGGTAAGGAGCAAGGTTGTTGATTGGCCTGGCCCTAAAATGACGCTCTGGGGCGGTTCTGCCATCTGCGCTTGCTCAGTCCAAAAGGGACAGGCTCTGAAACCTGAAGAACAATCGATGCCTCCAGATTGTGGTGTTGTTGAATATAGACTATTCCAAGGACTTCCCGAAGAACGAACAGATCTGTGTTGGGGAAGAGTATAACCAGAATGCTGCTGAGAAGCAGGGATGGCGACACTATGTCTCACGTCCTTTGGACATGTCGCGGGAGGGAGCGATCCCTGGAGAAGGACTTCATACTTGGTAAAGGAGAGGATCAGCAAAAAAGAGGAAGACCTTCAATGAGATGGATTCACATAGTGGCTGCAACAATGGGCTCAGACACAACGATTGTGAGGATAGTGGAGGCTTGGGCAGAGTTTCATTCTGTTATACACGGGGTACATTAAACTGTCCTTTCATGTCCTTTGCCCTTTCTTTTTAAATGAGTTTGTTCATCTTACTGATTTTTAAAAACCCTTATTTTAGGAAGGAGACCCTGGATAATGCACATGGTTAATGCTCTCAACTGTTAACCAAAAGATTAGAGGCTTGAGTCCACCCAAAGATGCCTTGAAGAAACTAAAGACTGCTTTTGGAAAAATCACCCACTGTAAACCCTACGGAGTGTATTTCTACTCTGGGACACATGGGGTTACCTTGAGTCAGAATCAAACTCAGTGGCCGCTAATGGTGATGGCTTACTTTAGGAAATTCATTTGCATTTCAAGTATTTTTGCTCTTTTTTATTTTTTTAAATATCAGCTTATGTGTCATCTGGGTAGCATAAAATTCAGTTTGTTTATGTGTACAAACCAGTGGGTTTTAATCTACCGTAGTTCCTCCTTATCCATGCGGGATACATTCCTAGGGACATGGTTCTATCTGGCTCGCCAAAAATGCAACCGGATTGTTCCAGGTCGGCTCCACGTGACTGCAGCGACACAAAAGGAGTGAAAGGAAAAGAAGCAGCTTGATTCAGCCAAGCAAAGCCACATGAGTAGTAGTGAACCCCATATATGCTGTTTTGTTCTGTGTGCACATAAATAGGACAAAAGTTTATTTATAAGTTAGACACAGTAAGAGATTAATAATAACTAAGAATAGTTACCACAATATACGGTAATAAAAGTTATATGAATGTGGTCCTAGAGTGGGACAGCGTGAGATTTAAGCATGCCAGGTAACATCTTCAGACCAAGGTTGACCTTGGGTAGCTATAACCATGGAAACTAAAACTGAGGACAAGGAGGGGACTACTGTAGTTACGGAGCCCTGGTAGCGGATGGTTAAGTGTTCAGGTGCTAACCAGAAGGTCAACAACTAGAATCCACCAGGTGCTCCTTGAAAACTCTGTGGGGCTGTTCAGCTTTATCCTAGAGGGTTGCTGCGAGTTGGTATCAACTTGACAGCAACCTGTTTGGCTTATTTAATATGGTCTCTGTAAGTCAGAATCAGCTCAAGGCAACTGGTTCTTTTTATTTTTTTAAAGTGTTTAATGAGTTCTGCAAACTTTCATCACTCCAGATAGAAATCTCACGCCCATTAGCAGTCACTTCTCCTTTCCTCTTGCTGCTGGCCTCAGACAACAATTAATTTGTTTCTGTACATATTTCATACAATATTTTTTACAAATGGAATTATATGATGTATGGTCTTTATATTTGGCATCTTTCACTTAGCACATCGTTTCATCCATGTTGTTGCATGTATTGGTATGTCTTTCTTTTTTATGGCCAAATAATATTCCACAGGGATAGCTATGAGCAGGAATCAACTCGACCATAGTATGTATACACACACACATACCACATTTTGGTACCACAGTTTGGACATTTGGGTTGTTTTCACATTTGCACTGTTGTGGATAATGCTGCTATGCATGTCTACAAGTTTTTGTGTGGACCTATGTTTTAAAACCTCTTCAGTATATATTTTTCTGGGAATCATATGATAATGCTAACATTTTGAGGAACTGTCATACACCTTGTCAAAGTGACTCCCATTTTACAGTCCTACCAACAAAGTATGAGGGTTCCAGTTTCTCCACATCCTTACCAATACTTGTCATTGTCTCATTTTTAGTTAGTTGGTATAAAGTGGCATCTCATTTCATTGTAGTTTCTATTTGTGTTTCCTAATGACTAATGTTAGACATTTTTTCATGTGTTTATTGGCCATTTGTATATTTTCTTTCAAGGAATTTGAGTCGCAATCCTTTGCTCAGTTTTTCAGACTTATTTTTAGAGCAGTTTTAGTTTTACAGAAAAATTTGCACACAAATTACACAGATCTCATACATTCCCTTTCCCCCTGTACCCTGTCTCACCTATTAACATCTTGCATTCCTGAGGTGCACCCATCTTTAAATGGAGTGATTTGTTGCTTTGTTGTGGCGTTGTGAGTTTTTTATTCTGAAAATCCTGGTGGCTAAGTGCTATGGCTGCTAACCAAAAAGGTCAGCAGTTGGAGTCCACCAGGCACTCCTTGGAAATTCTATGGGACAGTTCTACTCTGTCTTATAGGGTCGCTATGAGTCGAAATTGACTTGATGGCAACAGGTTTGATTTGGTTTTTGTTTTACGTATTCTAGATAAAAGTTTTGAGTCATACTATGTTGTGCAAACATTTTCTGTCATTCTCTGGGTTATCTTTTCACTTTCTTGATGGTGTCCTTTGAAATACAAAAAATTTTAATTTTCATCAAGTCAAATTTTTCTTTTTTACTTGTGTTCCTCTTAGTGTCGTATCTAAAACACCATTGTCTAATTAAAGGTCATGAAAATTTACTCATGTATATCTTCCTAAGACTTTCATAGTTTTAGCTCTTGCATTTAAGTTGAAGAATCATTGTGAATTAATTTTTGTGTGTGATTTGAGGTAGGGATCCAACTTTTATTCTTTTTCATGTGGCTATCCAGTTGTCACAGCACCATTTGTTGAAAACACTAATCTATCCCAATCAGTGGTCTTGATACTCTTTGTCAAAAATAATCACAAGTGTGATGGTTAATCTCTGTTTTTCTTATTCTGTTCCATTGATTTATATGTCTGTTCTTAAGCCATTACCATATTGTCTTGATTACTGTAGCTTTGTAGTAAGTTTCAAAATCAGAAGGGTGAATCTTCCAACTTGGTTCTTTTTTTTTCAAGATTATTTTGGCTCTTCTGGGTCCCTTGAGTTTCTATATGAATTTAAAAACCAGCTTGTCAATTTCTGCAAAAAGGGCAGCTGGGATTTTCGTAGGTATTGGATTGAATTTGTACACAAATTTGAGGAATATTGCTATCTTAACAATATTAAGCTTTCTAATCCATTAATATGTATCCATTTATTTAGGGTCCTTTGGTGTTGTAAATGCTTAATACATTCAATTGCTAATTGAAAGGCTGGAAGTTCAGATCCACCCAGCAACACCTTGGAAGAAAGACCTGGTGATCTACTTCCAAAGAATCAGCCATTGAAAACTCTATGGAGCACAATTCTGTTGTGACACACAGGAGATCACCATGAGTCAGAAATTACTTGATGGCAGCTATTAAGAAGGTGTAACGACTAAATGCAGCATAGTATCCTAGACTGAATACTGGATCAGAAAAAGGACAAAGTATAACATTTCTTAATAATAATGTACCAGTGTTAGTTTCTTAGTTTTGACAAATGTTCCATGATGTTAGATGATGGTCACATCAGAGGAAACTAGGTGGGCAATATCTGGGAACTCTGCTCTATCTGCGCAGCTCTTCTGCAAATCTACGTGTATTGCAAAATAAAAACGTTCTTCTTTAAAAAAGAACATCCATGGTATAGTTACTAGTATTGCCCCTTTGTGAAAACCTCACTTCGGACAAACGTAACATGACTATGTGGAATGTTACCATTAAGACAAGTGGGGTGAAAAGTGTCCAGGAACCCTCTGAACTGTCTTTGTAGCTTTTTTGTAAATCTAGGACATTTTTATTTGTAATTTTGGAAAATACAAATTGCCTTCTACAGGGCATAATTAAGGAAAGAAGTGAAAGAAAAAATAAGATGAAAGAGTGGAATTCCCCGTAATAAAGCACTAGAACAACACTTTGTTCTGCCACAAGCAACTGGCAAACCATTTCCTCCTCTGATGATGATGAAAAGTTGTTCTTTTTCCCATTTCACTGATGTGAAATCGTCATCATCAACAGTGCTTTTAAATTTGATGTATTGTCTGCTGTCATTGTCGTCCACTGCTGCAGAGTAGGCTCAATCACGGCGACTGTGTGCTTCACAGGATGACACTGGGCTGGCTACTGTGTGCCGTCTTCATGATGTCAGGACATTCTTTGCAAGACTCTCGTGTTTATGAATTTTGGGGAATGTGGTGGCTGTCTCCATTTTGAAAAAAAAAACCTGATGCTCAGAAGTTAAAGGAGGTGGTCATAGAGCGAACTGGTGGTACTAAGTCCTCCTGCTTTTTTCAAATCCCGGGTCTTTGAAGTTTGGAACTGTGAACAACCACCTCTCCTAAGAACTCTTGTTTGAGTGAAGGAGCGTAGCTGCTAAAGAAGGGAAGTGCACTGAGCTGGGAAGGAAATGCTGTGTAAACAGACTGATGTCTCTAGATCAGTCCTTCAACTAGGGGTGAGTTTGCTTTCCCACCTGTACCTCACTGTGCTGCTGGGGGACAGTTGGCAGTGCCAGGCAACTCAACAGCAGCGGATTTTGGAGACATTTTTTGACTGTCACAGCTGGGAAGGCTGCCCCTGGCATCTAGTGGGTAGAAGCCAAGGATATTGCTAAACATTCTGCAGCATACAGAGTGGCCGCCACACCAGAGAATAGGCCAGCCCTAAATGTCAGTTGTGCTAAGACAGAGAAACCGTGTTACAGATTATGTTCATAAACTCTCCTTCACAGTAGATGGCTAAAATTCTAGTTGAAAATTAGTTCACAGCACCACTGAAAAAGAGCATTCCTAGGCAATCTTATATGTACTTCCCAAGTTGTACATCTTTGGATTACAGAAATGCAGTGGGAAAATATGAGGACCACTCTTTGGGATCAATTGTGAGCAAAGCAATGCTCACAACCTATTTCTAAATCACAAGCAGATTCCCTCAGCAGAAAATAATTTTTAACAATATTGAACTTTATTAATAATATATATGCTGAGCTGATACCTGCCACTTATTTTGAAATGAATCAAAATATGAGATGGATCAGAGGGGTGGAGAGCGAGAGGGATGGATGGATAAATATATAATAAAGCAGACACAGTAAAATGTTACTGTAAAATCTAGATAGTGGGTGTATTTGAGTGTTCACTGTACAGTTCTTTCCATTTTTCTGTAGGTTTGAAAGCCATAATAAGACACTGGGGCAGGGGTCACTTCTCAGTAGAGAGGTGTGGGGTAGTGGAAACTGCATTGGTGGTTTTGTTGGGTAACCTGAGGCCAGTTTGCTTCTTTTTTTTTATCTGTTCAGCAGTTGTTGTTAGGCTCAAATGAGATACTAATATTGCAAAGTTCAAATAAGGAATAGAAAAGCATTTTGAAAAGCATAAAGCACTCTAAAAGAATCTGTGTCGCTCTGCATAAGGGTAAGTGTTTCACTCAAGAGCGGCTCTGGGTGCAATTGGAAGTACAAATCACTTGACCATTTCCACAACAGTTTCTGGCAAATATTTGTAAAATACTTAGATTCTTGTTCTGTCTGATTTCTGAAAACAGTCTTCCCATCTCTGTACAGCTCGACAGTATTTTTCTTCTTGTTTTACCTAGAGTCAACCAAGATCTTCCCTAAGGTCTGTGGAACATTGAGGTGGAGCTTTCCATTGGCTGATCCAGAATGCCTGCATTGTTACACCACAGAGTTCAGACTTCCCATGATTTGGGGTTAAGCAGTGTCATTTACTCTGCCGTGGATTATGTCTTCACCTGTCCCCTCTGATGACCACAACCCATGAGGCACCTTTTAGATCTTACGGATTCAAGCAGCACTGTTTTGCAGACACTCCGGTGGATGGTACCGGTAGGACTGGGCTGGGTTTGGGGGGGAACGCAAACCTAATACATTGCCTTCAAGTTGATTCCTATAGGGGAGAGGTGAACTGCCCCATAAGGTTTCCAAGGAGCAGCCAGTAGATTTGAACTGTTGACCTACTGCTTAGCAGCCAAATTAGTAATGACTGTACAGCTTCATGGTGGGGCTGCCATCTTTCTCATTTTCCAGTTCTCGTTGCATGTGTGCCAGTGCCAGAGAAATGCTTTGATGGTTACATTAGGGTTTAAAAGGTAATAGCCCGATACGAAAGGAAAATTATTAGCCTTTCAAGGGAGGTAGCCTAGATATAAAAGGCACAGTTGCCTCCAGTTTTGTTTGTGGCTTTATATTGATGTCCTGTGTGAACACACAATTTGAAAACAGTGAATTGCAACTTTACATTCCACTGTACTAAATATCACAAGTGATTTTAACTCTTTTGTGTGTGAAACTATGTGGATACTGATGGGCGTATTGCCTTTCATAGGGCCTGTGAAGAATGGAACCAAACTCTCTGAGGACTAAAGTCCCAGCTTTCTTATCCGACCTGGGCAAGGCCACACTGAGAGGGATCAGAAAGTGTCCTCGGTGTGGCACCTACAATGGAACCCGGGGACTAAGCTGTAAGAACAAGACGTGTGGAACCATTTTCCGCTACGGAGCACGGAAGCACCCTAGTGTTGACGCTGTCAAAATCATCACAGGCTCTGACCTGCAGATCTACTCAGTGCGGCAAAGGGACCGGGGCCCGGATTACCGGTGCTTCGTGGAGCTAGGTGTTTCAGAGACAACAATCCAAACAGTGGAAGGGACGATCATCACTCAGCTGAGCTCTGGCCGGTGTTATGTCCCCTCCTGCCTGAAAGCTGCTACCCAAGGCGTTGTGGAAAACCAGTGCCAGCACATTAAGCTGGCAGTGAACTGCCAGACAGAGGCCACCCCTCTGACCCTGAAGAGTTCTGTCCTGAATGCGATGCAGGCCTCCCCAGAAACCAAACAGACCATCTGGCAGCTGGCCACAGAACCCACAGGTCCCCTGGTACAGAGAGTCACCAAAAACATATTGGTAGTAAAATGCAAGGCCAGCCAGAAGCACAGTTTGGGATATTTGCACGCATCCTTTGGGCAGAAAATCAGTGCGAAAAGCTTGTCTGAGCGCCGCTTCTTCTGTTCCTGCCAGACTCTGAAATCGCACAAGTCAAACGCCGCCAAGGAGGAGGCAGCCCAGAAATGCATTCATTTCTTTGCTTGCGTCTGTGCCTTTGCCAGTGACGAGACATTGGCTCAAGAGTTCTCCGACTTCCTCAACTTTGATTCCAGTGGTAGGTGGTTGTGGCTGGCAAAGTTACTCTTGTTTAAGAAGTGGTAATGCAAGAGTGCCACCCCTGGCGTTTGGAGATTGTCCTAGCAGTCTTCAGAAGCAGTTGCTGGATAGTAAAAGTGGAAAGCATTGTTTCTTTTAATCCCAGCCAACACACTTGCATAAAGGTTAGCTGGTTGGCTGATTGGTTGATTGATTGGAATGAATGATCAAAAGACTTTGGCATTTTCATCAAAGCAATCTAAAAGTTAACTTTGCTTTAAATTTTTACTCTTCCCACAGATGTCCTATGTTAGTAAAAACAAAAATCAAAGCCTTTGCCATCTAGTCGATTCTGACTCATTAGCAACCCTCTAAAGAACAAACCAAACTACGTCTTATTCAGTCTTACTTGCTTGTTTCTCATCTTTGAAGGTGTAGAAAACTAGTACCTTGCCCCAAAAGAGAATCTGTAAAGGTTTCTACACTCAGTCTGTTGTTGATGTACTTTTGTCTTGGAGGCATTTTTACTGTTCATTTCTAAATGGTCTTTAGTCGACAGCAGCAACCAGCTTCTCAGTGTGGCATTTCTCTGTAGAACTGCCTTCTGTCAAGTTTATCATCTGTGAACAAAAACTTAATGTTTTAGGAAGTTCTTTTTTATGTTTATTTTTTATTGTGCTTCAAGAGAAAATTTACAGTTTGAGTCAGTTGCTCATACAGAAGGTCTCACATGCTTTGTTGTGTGACCCTAACTGCTGTCTCGACACTGCGGCGGCCCATTCCTCCTCTCTCCACCCTGTGTTTCCCACGTCCATTCAGCCACTTCCTGTCCCCCTCTGCCCTCTCGTTGTGCCTCCAGACAGGAGCTGCCCGGTTAGCCTCCTGTATCTGCTTAAGCCAAGAAGCACAGTCTTCACCAGTATCATTTTAGGTCTTATAGATGAGTTCAGTCAGTGTCTGAGGAGTGGGCTCTAGCAGTGGTTTCTGTTCTAGGCTATCAGAGAGTCTGGAGGCCATGTCGTCTAGGGACCCTCCAGTCTGTCAGACCATCAAGTCTGGTCTTTGTTACTGGACTTCAAATTCTGCACCCCACATTTCTCCTGTTCTATCTTCCCTGTCAGGGCAGTCATTGGTGGTGGCCAGGCACCTTCTGGTTCTTCAGGTCTCATGCTGATGTAGTCTATGGTTTTTGTGGGTCTTTCTGTCTCTTGGGCTCATATTTCTGTTATGTCTTTGATGGTCTTCATTCTCCTTTGCTGCGGGTGGGTTGGGACTAATTGATGCTTGTTAGATGGTTACTGGCTAACTTTTAAGACCCCAGACACAACTCACCAAAATGGGATGCAGAACATTTTCTTAATGAACTTTTTTATGCCAGTTGACCTAGATGTCCCCTGAAACCATCGTCCCCAGACCTCTGCTTGGGGAGTTCTTAAAATGAACTTATATTAAAGGAGGCAGTCATTCCATAATTTGTTATAGGAATTTAGATTGTGATAAATTAGCTTTTTGCTAAGTAAGAACACGTATGTACCCTTGGATAATAATAATAATTCAGAAATCTGTTATTTTTTAGGTCTGAAGGAGATTATTGTGCCCCAGCTAGGATGTCATTCAGCATCAACGGTAGCAGCTTGTGAGCCTACTGCTTCTAAGCCAAAGAAGAGGAAAAAGGATGAATTATCTGGTGAGAGGCTGTCTGTTTCTGATGGTGTTGTCCTTACATCTTTTACTGTGTTTCCCTAAGTCCCAGTAATTACAAGAAATACCTCTTAGACTTTGTTTTCCCTTTTGGTCAAGTCAAGCTAAGAGTTGTTTTCGTTGGCCAAAAATACGACCCACCCAGAGTTGAGTGTTATTATTGTATCTGTTCATCCCTTGAACATTCACACTAGTCTTAACCCTTAATATTTTGTAGGGCAATATTTTGAACTTTTTATCTAGAGGGTTTAAAAAAGCATTTGTGATAGTGGTTTGTTTTTCTTTTTTTTCCACACAAATCTAGCACTGCAGCTTTCAGCATGTGGTGCCGTGTATGCAGAGATAGTTTTTTTTCAAAATTGAAATACTTAATGCCAGTGTCTTTTAAGAATTCACAGAAGTCAACATTAAAATGCTGAGGTAATCTAGTAAGTAAAGGTCAAAAGACCTGGACTCTAAACAAAATGAAAAGATTATTTGTACCATACACATGGGGAAAAAATGTTTTAACACTAGAGAACAGAGAAATGTAGACATTTTAAAAATTCAAAACTGAAGCAGGATATTTTTTGCTGTCAAGTTAGCAAAAATTTTTAGGATGGTGATACCCTGGGCAAAGGGCAAACCAGGGGCCTGGCACTGTTAGCATCACGTAAATTGCTATTTATAGCAATTTATAATTTATAAATTATAAATTTAAATTTAAATTATAAATTTATAATTTATAAAAGTAGCTTACCTTCTCTGTTCTGCTACCATGCCAGTCAAGTTGTTTCGGACTCGTGGGGACCCCATGTGTGTCAGAGTCGAACAAACAGTACTCCTTCAGGTTTTTAATGGCTGGTTTTCTGGGGGAGATCACCAGGCCTTTCTTCCAAGTTACCACTGGGTGGACTTGAACCTCCAACCACTTAGTTACTATCCAAGTGTGCTGATTGTCTACACTGCCTAGAAGCTCTGCAGTACCTGTTACGAACCTTAAAAACGTTCCTCCTCATAAGGAGTGCTGCAGGAGGCGGATCATGTGCGCAAGTCCTGGTGCTGGGGAGTTGGCAGAAGATTCTTGAGAAACAAGGGGTCGTGTTCATTTCTGTGTTGTAGAAAGGTCATTCTGGCAGCAATGTGGAGCAGAGACTGCTGTTTAATGCTTCTTGGTTGGTCTTTCCCAGGAAAACTTAAATTCTAAACCAAACCAAAAATCTTCCTGCTCTCTGACCCAGTAGTTCTAATTTGAAGGAAACAGTCTTTAGCAGAGAAGAAGCACTTTGTCCAGAGTTGTTCATTTTATGGTCGTCTGTAAGATTGGAAAATGAGACACACTGAAATTTCAACCACTGGAGAGTCGTTACGTGAACCCCGGTTAAAGCCACCTGATAGAATGTCAGGCAGCCATTCACAATTGTGGTAGACATCTAGTGCTGTTACAACAGAAATACCACAAGTGAATGGCTTTAACAAAGAGAAATTTGATTCTGTCTCAAGTTCAGTAGGCTATGAAGCCAAATTCCTAAGCCTTTCTCTGTCGGCTCTGGAGGAAGGTCCTTGTTGTCTGTCTTTCCCTGGACCAGGAGGTTCTGACACATAGGGATCCCCGGTCCTTTCCAAAGGAGTGCTTCTTAGTAGTATGAGGTCCCTATCTCACACTGCTAACTTCTTTCCTTTGTATCTCAAGAGACTGCCTTAAGGCACAATCCAGTCTTACACACCAGCACAACTGCCCCACCAACACAGCTGCCACGCATCCTCCTTCATAAACATTGTAGAAGCAAGATTTACAACATGGTGGAACGTCACGCAATTCCAGGAATCATGGCCTAGCCAAATTACTACTCACATTTTGGGGGTAGACAGAATTCAATCAGTGACAATGATTAGGACAAATTTGGGAAACTATTGAGATCACTAGGGTGGCTAGACAAAATACAGAATGCTCAGTTAGACTTGAATTTCAGATAAAGAATAATTGTTTAGTACAACTAAACACTCCTGTGGAGTTTATGGAGCATAAACTAAAAAATTGTTCTTTTGGAAAAAGTTTTTTTTTGGAAAGTTGGCAACCTTAGTAAAATCACAGGTATTTGAAACCACAAAACTAGCAAAAGCAAACTATTCATAGAAAAGAAAATGGAAGACAGCTTACCAGAAAATTAATAGTGATTATCAGAGACTTGGGAATGATAGGATGACTTAGGAATGATTAGACTTCTGATTTTCTTTCCCTTTGATTTCCTACGTAGAGTATAAGAAACTTACAATTTTGTCTATATTGGCCAATGCTAATTCCTTCTAGAAACTGTGATTCTAGCCTAGAAATTAGCAAAGACTGTATGTCTTAGACTTTTCAGAAATCAATATTGGATCAGTTTCTCTTCTGCAGAAGTGTCACTCAATGCTGTGATGACTTACGTTCTAGGTGCACAGACGGACAGTTTACTGCTGCCTCAGGATGCAGTGAGCAGTAATCTAAGGAAAAGTGGCCTCAAAAAGCCCGTGGTTGCTTCTGCATTAAAACGGCAAGGTCAGTGTCACTCTCCCAGAATAGGCTAAGGAGGTAGACACTCACCCGGAAGAAGCCCAAAGCAGCAGCATCAGGCGTTGTTCCCATCAAGGGTTAAGTTAAACACTGGCAGGCCTTGAGAGTGAGGTCTTTCCTGTCTCACTGCCTCAAATCAAGAGTAAATTATGCAGCATTATTCTGTAGAGACAAAAGGTGGAAACACCCCAAGTGTCCATCAACAGACAAAGGATGACTGTAGAATGTGATACATACATACAGTGAAATATTACTGACGCATTCAAGGAAATGAAGTCCTGATATCTGCCACAACATGAACTTTGAAAAAATGCTGAGTGAACCTGAATGGATGACTGTTACGTGACCCATGTATATGAAATGTCTACAACAGGCAATACACAGAGACAGTTTAGTGGTTACCAGGGCCGGGGGCGTGGGGGAGACGGAATTAGGAATCACTGCTCTCTGGTGGTGTGGTGGTTAAGTGCTACAGCTGCTAACGAGAAGGTTGGCAGCTCAAATCTGCCAGGTGCTCCTTGGAAACTCTGTGGGGCAGTTCTACTCTGTCTGCAGGGTTGCTGTTAGTCAGAATCACCTCCACGGCAGTGGGTTTGGATTGACTTGGCTGTCTAGGTACTGAGTTTCCATTTGAGGTGATGAAGAAGCTCTAAACTGATGAATGCCACAGGATTCTACCCTTAAAGATGGTTAAAATGGCAAACTTTATGTTGTGTATATTATACTGTAGTTAACAACAGCAAAAAAAAAGGCTAACAGATGCTCATTGAAGGGATTCTTGAAGTATAGAGTGGGAAGGAGGAGCGTGGTGTCACCAGGTAGAGAGAGCAGAAGGAGCTGCAGATAGGTGGGCCTGCAGAACCAATTTGGATCGTGTGCTTTCACTTAATCACAATAAATAAATTTTTAAAAAAAGCTAAATTATGTCTTTTAAGTAACAAATGCAACAAAATGACTGACATGTTTTTGTAGCAGGTCTTTTGCAGGATTTTCGCTCTTGTTGCTTATTGCATGCATTTAGCATGGGGGTGCAAAGTATTTTATAGTTATGCAGTGATAAATATTTGTTAGCCAAAGAAAGACAAAATATAGTCTGTCTGCAAAGTCAGTCAAGTTTGATAATAACATATGACTATATTCCAAGTTTATGAGACAGGAGTAATTGTGTATTTATTTATATCACTATTACACTTAAAATATTAAACCTATATATTTGGACATCAGTATAACTCTTATACACTCTCTAAAAATAGTTGAGTTCAACTTTGGAAGTATTTCTTGAATATTTGCTATGATATGGCTAGCTGTATAATATGGCTGATGATTTAAAAACCAGACAGCACGCTCTGGTTTTGAAGACAAATCCAATACATAATTAGTGAATAATATAATACTGAATCATAATTACCTGACTAATAGGCACTTATATATCCTTGGAAACCCTGGTGTATAGTTGTTAAGTCCTACACCTGCTGACCAAAAGTCAGCATTCAAATCCATGAGATGTTTCTTAGAAACTCTGAGGAGCACTTCTGCTCTGTCCTATAGGGTTATTATAAGTCAGAATCCACTCGACAGCAGTGAGTTTTTTATACATTCTAGGAATAAATACTTTTGGAAGATCAGGAAGTAGAATGGTCAACAATATGAGGTTGGATATTATTAACAAATTTTTATCATTTTCATGCTGCAAAGAAAAAATAGCTTTCAGTCAAAATTATTAACTATATGCAGTATACTGGTCAGTTTTTCTTTCAAATAATTCCCCCTTTTATATATGGTCAGTTTTAATTTCAAATGATAATTACACCTTTCTGAAAGGGAGTGTACTTCAGATGTGAAGGCATTTTAGGAAGAGAGGTAGAATAGAATAGTAAGACTGGGGAAGGCTGTAGAATCTGGAAGGCTCTAGAACCCGGACTTATACCCTCACTTTAGAGAAGAGGAATTTCACACATTGACAGCAGTCACTCAGGGCAGTGGGGTCATTTGGGGCTAAGCAGCAACTGAACTCCCAGTCCTAAACTCTGGCCACAGAGAGTTATACCACTTTTACTGTATGTTCTAATTATTTACTATAGGACCATGAGAATTTTAGTCTCTCACTTTCATTTAAAAGTGAAATTTCATTCATTTTGCATTTCTGAAAACAAGTCTAGATTTTAAGCATAAAAGTTTCATAACAATTCATAATGAATGCACAACTCAGTCTTATCTATTTGTGTTCAACCTTGATATGAAGCAAATAGCTTTATAATTGGGAGGATTTGGAGCCCACAGATAAATCCTCATTAAACAGGACTAACTTGTAGATTTGAGACAGCTTTTGTAAACACAAAGCAAACAAATCAACCAGTTTCTGTCTAGTCAGTTCTGACTTACAGTGAACCTATAGGGCAGAGTAGAACTGCCCCATAGAGTTTCCAAGGAGAGCCTGGTGGATTTGAACTGCCAGCCACTGGGTTAGCAGCTGTAGCACTTAACCCTGGGGTTTCCAGGGCTGTCCTTAAATCTGCTATGTAGTATTGAAAGCATGTTAACTGTCTGTGGTTACTAATCTTTAGATTAATAATTCTCTCAGAACTTAGTTTCTTTCCTTTTTAATAAATGGATTCTAAATGGAAAACGTTCCTAATATTTTCCATTTTACTTTATGTATCTTATTTTTTTGAATTAAAGATTCTTGTCCTTTTTTTTCTGCCCCAGCTCATTCACTCTTTCAAACTTCAGTAGAACGTTGTATGAGAGAAGATACTAAAGAGGCTTTGCTTTTCTCTTTCCCTAGCCTGTGGCCAGCTATTAGATGAGACCCAGGTAACCTTATCCTTCCAAGACTGGCTGGCCAGCGTCACAGAACGCATCCATCAGACCATGCACTACCAGTTTGACGGTAAGTGCTAGTTGCCCACCTGAGCTGTTACTCAAAGTAGGAGAAACTGTCTCGGTAGTTCTACTCTTTTTTAAGAAGTAAATTGCCAGGTCCTTCTTCCTGGTCTGTCTTAGTCTGAAATCTCTCCACTGAAACCTGTCCGCCACGGGGGCAGCTGCTAAACCAGTGGCATAGCTTCAAGCATTACAGCAGCACGCAAGTCACAGCAGTATACCAGAGTGACAGATGAGTGGTGAAATAATAAAATCAAGAAAACTGTGTGGCAGGATTGTATCCTTTCACCACACTTACACAGTCTGAATGCAGAGCAGATAATCTGAGAAGCTGTAATTCATGAAGAAGAACAGGGCATCAGGATTGGAGGAAGACTCAATGATTTTATGATTTCACCACTCACCAACTCAATGGCCCATAACAACAGCTGTACTCTGTTTTGAAAGGAAAAGTCATTGGACTTCAGTCCACAGAAGAAAACACAGCAAATGAGTAAAAGTAGACAGCACTTATGTTGAGTATGTGTGTCTGTCTGTCTGTCTGTCTGGTGAGGATACAGCCTTAGATTATTCTAATCCACCAGTTGAAGATTGGGTGGCAGGTGGGTGGTGTAGAGAAAAACCTGAGACTGAAATAGGCCCATACCTACCACTGGCATGCTTCTGAAGACTGGGAGACACAGGCTGGGTTTGGGCATGATTGTCACAGCATCCAGGAACTTGGGGACTTCAGAAGTGGACCCTCTAGCCAGTCCTCACCCAGCTTCTTACAAGAACTGTAACTGGCTGGTTTTTCAGGCTTTGTCCAGTGAGGAAGAGCTCACTGAGTCTGGACGCTGCGTGTGTAACATCATCGGACAATAGGAGTCGTGAGGAACTATGTGCACTCACTCGTGCTAAGTAGCAGTGTGGATTCCAGTCCACACGTGGAACCACACAGTCTGTTCCTGTTTCTGAATGACAACCCCCACCATTAAACACAGCCACACCTCCACACCCCCACACCCCCACACCCACCCACACCCACCCACACCCACCCACACCCACCCACACCCACCCACACCCACCCACACCCACCCTACTGCCTGACAGGCCTTTCCTTATTCAAGTGGCACATCCTGGGTTCATGAGATACTCCTTGTGCCGTGTTTACAGACCTCATATCATCTTCATGTGTTTTGCTGGATATTTTTATGAATGTCCTTTAAAAAAAAAAAGGCACTCTGAACTAAGTAGTAGCCTAACAGCAGTAGGAAAATAGGACAAGATGAGTTTTGAAGGAATGCAATAGTTATGGCTTTAAGGAGGAGCCCTGGTGGTGCAGCGGTTAAAGCACTTAGCCGCTCACCCAAAGGTCAGTGGTGGACAATGACCAGTGGTTCCACGGGATGAGGTTCCACGGATGAGGCCGTCAGCTTCCACAGAGATTTACAGTCTTGGAAACCCTACGGGGTTGCTATGAGTTGGAATCAACTCAAGGCAGTGGGTTTTTGTTTTGTTTTGCAGGAATGGAGGGCCTTGAAATACATGCTTATGTATCTGAATTTTTAAGTCAGAATAGAAAATGCTTCAGAAATTACTTTTTAGAAAAATAATAAAATAAGCCAATAAACAGGGTTATAAAGAGTCTTTTACATTTCGTTGTTTACTCTTTGTAATAATACGGTAAGCACAGACAATAGAATATGGACAAGCAGGTAAGCACCCAGGGTGGTCCCCCGCCACCTATCCTCTGCACTGCCCCAACCCAGTCAACCCCTCTAACCATCTCCATCACCACCGTTTTTTCCAAGCCACCATCGGTGCTCCTGGACTGCAAGTCTGTGTTTTTAGGAGACCTTGGAAATGAATCCTCAAACCTGATTTCCAGCATCATCTCAGCTGGGTTCTGGGACAGTTCTTTTAGAGCTGTCCCAATTCTTGTATAGTCATCATCCAATTTCAGGAGAAAAGATTTTAAAATTCCCTTGTGTGGGGACATGTCCAGAGTGCCCAGATATTTATATTTTAGTGGCTGAAAACCTGTGATGGTTTTGTCACTGACATTCTATATTGAACCAAGTAGGTAAAATCAGTTGAAAAAATGTTTTTTTCCCCCCCGTGGGGTCCTAGAAATTGTTTCATTTCTGTTTTTCTTGGCTAAACCTTTGTTTCAAAAAGGCTTCTGACTATCTGTCTTTTTTAAAGTCTTGCTTGAAGAGATAGTCCTGAAGTTGTATCCAGGCTGATAGAGCTTGCTTGTCTACCTGGTTCTGGATTGTTCCCTTTGCCCAAGCTTGCCTCTGGAGCAGAGTTATTTATGAAAAATTCTGCACTCATTCAACCCTTCTGAACTCTCTGTGCCCCCGCATGACCTGTTGACCTACTGTTCTCCTGGTATCTTGCAAATTTCTGTAAGGGATTTGGTAAGTATTTCCAGACATGTCACCTGCCCTGACATCATTCTCAGAGACACGGACTCATGCAAACCTGCACGCCTGGTGTCCCAGCTCTGTATTTCCAGACGTGTCACCTGCCCTGACATCATTCTCAGAGACACGGACTCATGCAAACCTGCACGCCTGGTGTCCCAGCTCTGCATCCTTGGCATGCCTGGTACTGACTGTTTGAGTGAGTGCACGCAGTTCCCCTGCTGGCAACACTGAGTGGAAATGGCTCGAGTGAAGACAGCTGAATGTGTTTTCAGCTGTCCATCGTCACTGTCCTCTCATCTCACCTGGAAGAGGGAAACTCTGTGCTGTGGCAGTGTTGACAAAATGGGAGTTTGAATACTTGTCCTCAGTGGATGACAAGGATCTGCTGTACTTTTTATAATTTCAAGGGCTCAAAAATAGGACTAGTAACAGTGCTTAGCTCACAAAGCCCAGAACCTTCTTTTTCCTCTGTGTAAAGAAGCCTCAGTGGTGACAGTCCTTTTTCATTATTTCTGCTCCTCCTTTTCATTTCTGGAGAAACTCTGGTGGTGCAGTGGTTAAGCACTGCTTGGTTCAGTACAGAATGTCAGTGACAAAACTGTCACAGGTTTTCAGCCACTAAAATATAAAGATCCACGCACTCTGGACATGTCCCCACACAAGGGAATTTTAATATCTTTCCTCCTGAAATTAGACGATGACTGTACAAGAATTGTGGTAGCTCTAACAGAACTGTCCGAGAACCCAGCTGAGATGATGCTGAAGCTCAGGTTTGAGGACTCACCTCCAAGCTCTCCTAAAAACACAGATGGCAGTCCCAGAGAGCTGGTGGTGGCCTGGGCAAAGGAAGTGGTGATGGAGCTGGTTAGAGGATTTGACTCTGCTGGAGCAGTGCTGGGACCCCACGATGGCAGGGACCACCCAGCGTGCTTACCTTCTTGTCAGTGTTCTACTGTCTGTTTTTATCACATTGTTCGAAGAGCTGCATTCAGCACTACCAAAAGGTAGGCAGTTTGCATCTACCAAATGCTCTTTGGAAACTCTGTGGAGCAGTTCTACTCTGTCCTATAGGATCACTGAGTCGGAATCAACTCAGTGGCAGTGGGTTTCATTTGGTTTTTTTCCATTTCTTGGGTTTGGTTTAGTTTTTCCATTTCTTTGGCTTCTCCCCACACGTGGGAAAACCTGCTGAGTTCCTTTCCATGAGCCTCTCCTCATGTCCCGCAGGCAAACCAGAGCCCTTGGTGTTCCACATTCCTCAGTCCTTTTTTGAAGCCCTGCAACAGAGAATCTCCATAGGAAGTACGAAAAAACGGCTCCCCAACTCCACCACAGGTATGAGATTTCTCCTCGGGACTTGCAATCGCTGTCCTGTTGCAGGCTTAGCACTTGTGGCCACAAGCCTGGCGCGTGAAACCTTCACTAAAGCGTCCTTGGAATAGTGGCCACACTCTTCAGAGGCCCCACTGATTCCGGTAAGAGTTAGTGGAAAAATTCAGAAAGTACAAACCTGGGAAATGGTGAACAGTGAAATGCAATTACTGGAAAGGTGCCCACTGAGAGGTTTCGTATTATTGAGAAAGAAACCAGTTTCCACAAAAGCATCACATTGCCCCATAGTTATTTGGAATGGACAGGCTTCTTGAAGCATGTAATGCTGTGTGTTGATAAACAAGATTTTTCTGTCATGATTCCTAATTTTTTGTAAAGGAACACTTTATTTTTAGGGTAATTGAGACTTCCGACACTTATGATTATATTATTCTGATACTGATTTTTTAATTTTCTGTAGCATCTTTTTACTAGAGATTTGAAGATACTTCTTATTAGTAGCTGGGGATTAAGGGAGAGTAAGTGCGAAAGGATCACTCAGGGACAGATAGGCCTACAATTAGAAACTGGTGCTGTTTCTTTAATAAAGTGTTATTTGATGTTACAACAGTGACTTTATGATGTTTACACCTGTTTTTTGAATATTGCAAGCTGTGGATCATTTATGTTTGGGGCTGCAAACACCTTTGCTTCACAGTTTATCAATCCAACATTTTTTCTTCTTTCATTATATTTTTATAAGTAAAAAATTATTTTTTAATTTTATTTTATGAATAATAAAAGTCATATTTTTTAAAAAATATTTTGTTGTGCTTTAAGTGAAAGCTCGCAGTCCAAGTCAGTTTGTCATACAAAAACTGGCACATGTGCTGTTGGGTAACTCTAGCTGCTCTCCCCACCCTGTGACAGCACATTCCTCCTTTGCACCCTGTATTTCCCATATCCATTCAACACGGGGATGCTGTCCCACTCCAGCGTCTCATCTTGCCTCTGGGCAGAAGCTGCCCAGTTAGTCTCATTGTTTCTACTTAAGCCAAGAAGCACACTCTCTCCTAGTATTATCTTAAGCCGTTTTAGGGGGGAAAATTGTGTGTGTGTGTGTGTGTGTGTGATTAAGTGAAAGTATATAATCCAAATCAATTCTGCATCTCTGCCTATCTACAGCTTTTCTGCTCTCCTTGTCCTGTGACAGCACAGTCCTTCTTTTCGTTCTGCACTTGTATCCTCTTACCTCCACCCTCTTCTCTCCCATCTAGAAAGAGACCAGTAGGACAGCCTCCTATAAATGCATAGAACCATAAAGTACACACCCCATCTGGTCACATTGTGTCCCCGAGTCCATTTTTGTTTCAAGCATTGACCTCAGTACTGTTTTCTAGACAAGGAAAGCAGCAGGTCTAGAGGCCATGCTCCCAGGGGATCCCCTGGGCCACTGGACCACCAGTTGTGGTCTTCTAGTAGAATTCTTGAGCTACACCCCTCTTTTCCTCATGGTGCCACAGGGACTCAACACTGAGAGCCCCATTATGGCTGTCTAGCGACGGCCAAGTCCAGTTCAATCTTTGTCTGAAGAGTTGGCTTCAGGAATGGTTTTGGTTCTGGGCTAACAGAGAGTCTGGGGTCCATGTCTTTAGGGAACCCCCAGTCTGTCAGACCATCAAGTCTGATCTTTTTAATAGTGTTTGAGTTCTGCACATCCATTTTTCTCTTGGTCTGTCAAAGATTCTGTGTTGTATTCCCTGTCAGGGCAGTCACTGGTGGTGGCTGGGCACTGTTTGGTCACATGCTGATGTAGTCTCTGGTCAATACAACTTTTGACACGAGGCTGGGTCTTCATTCCAGTTTAAATCTTAAGTGTAACACATTGAACTCACCCACCCTCAACTATTTTTGCAGATTCTTCATTGGGATCCCTTTATAATCCTGGAGGCTGGGTAGCAGGTTGGCAACCATGTTAGTAGGCTTAAATGGTTTTGAAACTTGTGATTTGACCTCTGATACATCTGAAGTTTTAATCAGCTGCTTTGTAATGGGGCCCTACACAAGTAACTTTACTAAACAAATAAACAAGTTTTTAAGGTAACAAAGTAGTTAGCACTGCAAAGTATCAGATAATGACTTTCTACAGTAAAAATCCACATTATTGAGCTTGTCACATGTTAGCCACACTCCTAGAATTTCAATTTGAAAGTGCTGTGATTCTATAAAGAAAGTCAAACCCTGTACTAAACTGTCTAGAAATTAAGGAACAAATACAGGGAAAGAGAATGTCTGATTTTGTCCCTTTTTTACATTGCAGCTTTTGTTCGGAAAGATGCCTTGCCACTGGGAACCTTTTCCAAGTACACATGGCATATCACTAACATCCTACAAGTTAAACAAATCTTAGATACCCCAGAGGTAAGAGTTTTTTCTATAATAGTGGGAAGGTAGAGAAGGTATGAGAAGGAAGTCAGGGAAGTACATTTATACCAGTTCCTTGAGTTACAGAAGCCAAAGAGAGCTCTTGTTTTTCATGCTAAGGAATTAATGAGAATTATCTATGGTTTTGTGGTTCTGACTGATTTTTGGGGGGTATTGACCATGGCTTGAAATTGAACTGTGCTGTTTCTAATGTCTCCCCCTATTTTGTGGGGGAGGGATGTGTGAAATATATACACATTAAAACATACATCCATTCAATAGTTTTTCTATGTACAGTTTGTTGACAGTGGTCACAGTCTTCAAGTTGTATCACCATTCTCATTGTTTCTGCCTCTGTTGTTTCCTCCGTGTTAACCTACACCATCTGCCCCTTGAGTTCTCCTCTGTGCTTTCAAGTTGCTGTTGTAGTTTCAGTCTCACTAGGTAGTTCTTCAGTAGGGCGCGGTCCCCAAACCAGACATTATTTATTGAGCTAAACTGTTGTTTTGTTTAAAGATCACTGTATGGGATAGTTTCAGCTTCAGGTTCAAAGCTTATTTTTAGGCTCTAGAATTGATATTTCTGTTTCCTATATCTTTGGAATCAGAAAAGAGAGGATTTTTCTTGCAAGTTAAAGAAGCATCCCCCATTAATCACTGTGATGGAAACCCTGGTGGCATAGCTGTTCAGTTTTATGTCTGCTAACCAAAAGGTCGGCAGTTCAAATCCACCAGGTGCTTCTTGGGAACTCTATGGGGCATTTCTACTCTGTGCTGTAGAATTGCTGTGAGTTGGAATCAACTCTGTACCAGTGGGTTTGGGTTTGGTTTTCTCAGTCACTATGATGAGCCCTTGATTTGGTTGGCTGGCAGCTAAAAACAGTAATATAAATAATTTGAGATGATCTATAGTTTGTGAAGTCAGCGTGTGCAGCACAATCCAACCCCCCCCCAAACTGTGGTTGTGTTCTCGTTAGAGAAGCAACCCTCGATTAGTTATATGTTCTCTTTCCAAAGGGAAATCTTAGACATTTTTAAGGATTTTGTTGAAGCAGATCCTGAAAATTTGAGATGGATTTTGTCAGTTATTTTATTAAAAAATGCAGCAGAATGTGCTTCAGCATGTTATATATTCAAATTAGCTGCAAGACATTGTGTTGTCAAGTATTGTATTTGGTAGAAAGGACTGTTCAGTGACAAATGGGTGCCAAATGACAACACATAAACCCTAGAAATGGCCTGTGTTAGCTAGCTCAGAAGACACTTGAGGAACTTCCAGAAATGCAAGATGCCACAGATGCAGCTTCCAACCTGGGACAGGCAGAGTTCAGTGAGGCCCCAAAGCAACGCAGGACAAAAGTCAAATCAGAGAAGAGAGCTAACCGTCACTGAGCTTGTTCTGTCTTCCCCGCACCTCATTTGATGTCTCAGCCATGCCTGGCAGGTATGAACTATGTTTTATGTATAAGGACACAGGCTCATGAAGTCAGGCAACTGGCTCAGTGTCACCCTGCTGTTCAGTGGCAAAGACAGGATTTTGTTCAAGTCCTTTCTGGCCCAGGGCTGAAGATAGTATAATGTACATGGGATGAGGGGATGGTGAGCTGTAGGTACAACTGACACAGATTTTAGGAGAAGAATGCTGAGAGGAGGAGAGCCTGAGAGGGAATAGCGCTGATTTTACAGCAGGTCCATGCCAGGAGCGGTAGTGTCGCTATGAAGACGCTACAGGTTCCCTGGGCATGTGGTTTGGCTGGGATTCTTTTTTTTTTTTTATTTAACATAACTGAGTGAAAATGTACATTCACATATAAATTTACATGCCCCCCTATATGCAGCTTCCACTGCTCTCCCTGTCCGGTGACAGCACACTGTTCCTCTCTGCTCCATACATGTCTCATCCTCCCAACAGTCTCCTTTCCCCTCCTGTCCATCCACTGCCCTTCCTCCAGCCAGCGGTCAGCAAGATGATATCCTATAGATGTATAGAACCATAAAGTGCTTCCAATATATGGTCACTCTGCCTTGCCAAGTCCAATCCATTCCTGTCCAAAGAGTGGACCTTTGTTATAATTTATGGGAAAGGGCAGCATCAGGGCAGGGGGCCATGCTCTCAGAGGAACCCCAAAACCGCTGGACCATCAACTGAGGTCTTTTAGTGGAGATCTCATGATGCACCTCTTTATTCTTGTGTTGCCAGTGAGACTCCTTTCCATGAGCTCCATCGTGGCTATCACTGGTGGTGGCCGGGCACCATCTGGTTCTTCCGGTCCCAAGTCGATGTAGGCACCCACTCTTGTGGGTCTCTCCATCTTCTCGGTTGTCTTTACCACATGTCATTTTGGTCCTCAGTGAGCATCCATTCCTGTTGAGTTGGGACCATTTGCTGTGTCCTCGGATGGCAGCTTGGCAGCTTTTAAGACCCCAGAAGCCACTCACCAATGTGGGGTGCAGAGAGCTCTCTTAGCAAAACGCTAGTTGTGCCAATTGGCCTGGAATTCGCCTAAGAGCATGGTCCCTGATTGGAATTCTTAGTAAGGTTATAGAGACAGAAGGAAAGCCATGAGTGATGTGAGGAAGGAAACCTGGATGGAATGAACTTGAAAATACAAAGGGAATTTTAAATGAATGTGAGTGTCCTTCAAAATAACAAGAGTGTAAATAAACGGTCTCTTCTCACTAAGAATGTGTCTGCTTTGAAAGTGTTTCCTCTTTCACCTTTCTGGATATTGTCTTGTTGCCCAGATGCCCCTGGAAATTACCCGGAGCTTTGTCCAGAACCGAGATGGGACTTACGAGCCATTCAAGTGCCCCAAAGTCGAAGTGGAGAGCATAGCCGAAACCTACGGCCGGATAGAAAAGCAACCAGTGCTGCGCCCCTTGGAGCTAAAAACTTTCCTCAAAGTTGGTGAGTTGAACTGGTGTTTTCAGTAGGGCATCCTCCCCTGAAAGTCAGCTGTGGGCATCACGCTGCCCTAACTAAGCTTCGGATCTTGATGTAAACAAAGAAGACATGTTCATTGGTCTTCTAACAGTCTGTTTGAGCACCCAGTCAGGTAATCCTGGGATAAGATATTTGATTAAATTTGAGCCAGTACTTTAAAAATCCAGGTATAGAAGTTATACATCTTCAGCTGTATAGAGCATAAAGGAGAAAAATTCAAAGTACCTATAATTTCACCCCTATAGGCAATACCCCTATTAATATTTTAGTGTATGACCTTCTACACCCTTCTGTGCGTGAAAAACAATCTTCTGATCATAGAGTCATCCCTCCATTCCATTTTTACATAATGGTATTTTAAGAACAGCTTGCCGAGTCTGTCTCCAACCTTATTTTTTTCCCAAGTTGCATAAAATTCATTCATAGTATATACTACATGCTGATCAATCCCCTAGTTAGGTCATTTTCCCCCCCTTTGGTTGTGCTTTAGATGCAAGTTTACAGAGCAAATTAGTTTGTCATTATACAATCAATATACATATTGTTTTGCGACACTGCTTACCCATCCCATAACATCTCAACACTCCCCTTCTCGACCTTGGGTTCCCTTTTACTAGCTTTCATGTCCCCTTCCTGCCTTCTCATCCTTGCCCCTGACCTGGCGTGCCCTTTTAGTCTCTGTTTGGTATATGGCCAGTCTAATCTGTGGCTAAAGAGTGAACCCAGCAGTGACCTCAGTACTGAGTTAAAAGGGTGCCTAGGGGTGGTTCCAACTTTTTGCTATTATAAACAGTGCTGCCATTAACTATCTTTAGATAAACCTTTTATATTCTGAATTGTTTTCCAACTTATTTAGGAGGTTTTCCTATTTAGGATATTCTTTGGGATAAATTCCCCAAAGTGGAATTACAGGATCAAAGGATATCTACGTTTCTAAGGCTTGTGATTGTTTTTGCCACTCCACGTTGCATAGATTGCAGTAATTTATATAATTTGTTCCTACCAGCTGTGTGTAAAAGAAAACATTACACTTTTTTTAATCTTTGTTGATTTGATAGGCAAAAAACATCTCACTGTTTTAATTAATTTGCATTTCCCTCAGTGTTAGTGAGGGTGAACTTTTACATATGTTAATTAGTATTTGGTGAATTGCTTTCTCTTGGTCCATTTTTAATTGAGGTATCTGTGTAATTTCATAATGACAGTTACGACCATAGCAAACAGCACTTAATGAGAACCTTCTCTGTGCCAGGCATTCTTTGAAATGCATTATGTGTATTATACACTAAATGCCCATCAACCCCATGAGAGGTGGATTCTGGGGTCCATGTGAAGAAACTGAGGTTGAGCTAGGTACAGTCTAGTAAGTGATGGAGCTGGGCCTCAGTTCAGACCTCAAGACACCCAAGCAGTTCAGAGTCTGCGTTCCTCTCTCCTGATTCTCACCTGTCTCCACTGCCGAGACTCTGAACTCATCTAACCAAAGCAAGAAATTAGGTCCCACTTGTTCTCCCCTGAACTCCAAAACAGCAGAATGCCTAGTCCATACTAGGCACTGAGTGAAGACATTCTGTGTGAATGTATGGATGAATGAGTGAATACAAGCCAGGATTTTAACTACTTTAGGTTTGTGATCCATCCAGCTGAACCCTTTCCTTTCTCTAACTTGTGAATTTCGTCCCAGAGAAATTTAGAATTCATAATTATTTTGTCCAATTCTAAAAAAGAAAAGAAAGAAAGAATCCTAAAACCTGTTTTGACTGACTGGATGTTTGCTAAATTTACAGATTCATGTAAGGAGACACAGAATATTCATTTTCCTATCCAGGACAATGACAGTGTCTCTCTGTTTTTTATTCAAGACTTTCAGATACCTCACTAGAGTTTTGTAACTTCTTCATCCAGGTCCCACACATTTCTTATAAATGTATTCCTAGTTTTATGTGTATATTTTGCTGCTATCATGAATGGAATGTTTATCATGTTTCTGTCGATGTAGAAAAGCTCTGGGTTTGGGTATGTGATGACCAGATTGGCCCCTTAATGAATTCCAAGTAGTCATAACAGTAAATCAGATGTGTCGCACCCCCACCACCAGTGTTTCTGCGAAATAAGTTATATGTCACCTGCAAAATGATAACTTTGTTTCCTATCCAGTATTTATATCTCCTATGTTTTTTCTGGCTCAGTTAACCAGGATTTCCAGAATACCAATGAATAATAGTGTCTTTTCAGGCTCTTCTTATAACTGCTCCACTGTAAGGTCTGTCAGTTGTGTCTTGAGGAAGAGATAGTAATAAATATTCTGTCTTGAAGAAGAGACAGAAGTAAAGTAATGCATACTCCAGGAAAAAAAGCATGCAGAAGCCCAGTAAGTTGGAGAAGTGCTTCGTATCATCATAGTTCTCTGACTCTAATAAGACACTTGACTTTACAATGCTCAGGGCATAGTGATAGCTTTTTTGGTAGGAAAAAGAAACTTGATCACCCAAGAACTGCACTCACAAAGGAGCGTTGAGATTGCAGAAACTGAGATACAGAGGCAGTGGGGAGTAGTGTCTCAGAATATACTTGACTGCCTCTTAGGGATTCATTCTATAAACTGGCATTTTTATTATAATGCCCTGAAATTAAAACACCTGTTGAATTTGACTTAACTGCAGTTTCCCAAACTTATTTGACCAGCAAACATTTTTTAAGGGAATACCATTAGTATTTTATAGACTTTTTTCTAGGAGAACCTGCTCTCATGTTTTACTATTGATCATTGCTTTTTAATTTCACGTAATTTTTTAAGTATTTTCAGGACACATATTGTTGCTAGGTGTCATCAAGTCACTTCCTCCCTCTAGTGACCCTGTGTACAGCAGAAGGACACTCTGCCCAGTCCTCCAGCCTCACAATCACTGTTATCTTTGAGCTCTATTCTTATTAGGAAGTAATATCATGAAACACCTTCTTACTATCATTTAACCTGTTAGTGCAAATGACTTTTACTAGTAGATTTTTTAAATTGAAATAATCTTGCATTTCTGGAATAAATCCTGTTTGTCCCCTCCCCCCCATATTGTAAAAATGGTTTGGTGGAGGTATCTGATAGCCTATAACTTCAGAAGAGGGAAAGAGAAACAAGATCAACAGCCCAAGACTGCTTCCTGTGAGGCAGAGGTCAGATATGCCTCCTCTCTGACCTCCGTACCAGTTCAGGCACCCAGACTCCCTCCCATGGTATTCTCTACTTTTCTGCTGGGCTCAATGATTCACTGAATGGCCATATAGAACTCAACATACCATACTAGTAGTTAGGGAAGTCACAAATTACAACTGAGGTTCCAGAATGCTTGGGACACGGTTCTTTGATGAAGACAGCGCTTTCTCACTTGTGCCTGCAGGCACACGTCTCACTGGCCCTTCGCTCCAGCCTCTGCTCTGCTTGTGGCTCTGCCAGTAAGTGCCCAGTGGCACCCCACTCCACCAGTAAGCTGTAGCCCAAAGGGGAGCAGCTCTGGCTCTGTGGATGCGCAAACCTAGCTCCATCAAGTACCTAGAGGCACCCTATTCTGTCAGCAAGCTCCCTGCCTGAAGGCACTCAGCTTTCTAGCGCTGAAGGCCAGGAAGCCCACCACCATCTCCTGCTGGTCTCCTGTCAGTCTCCTGTCTCTGCTGCCACTGTTTCTCTGCTGCCACTTCCTATTGGCTTCGGCGTTAAAACTCTTTTTCGGTCTCCTGGTTCTAGGAGCTTTTCAGCCCAGGGACCCTAGGTCTGAAGGACACACTGTGCTCCTGGCTCTTCTTTCTTGGTGGTGGTGAGAGCCTCCCTTCCTGCCTCTGGGGTGGTTCATTTTAAGCCTAGCAGGATTGCAGAACTGACCATTCCCCGTGCTTGGGTTCCATACACATTATTTGCAGGGTTCCACCCCCACAGGAGGGCCATGCACCTTATTTACAGTATTAGCAAGCTATCCAATCCCCTTGGTGGGCCACAACCACCTCATCTGCATAGTCTCACCCTATTGGGTGAGACTATTTGGTAGAGTTGCTATGACTACTAAGACCATGACTAGAACACACCACAAATATATACCTAGATCCTCTTTACTAATATTTGGAATTTTTAAATATATGGTCATCAGTGAGAACTATTTACAATTTCTTTTTGGAATTGTTTATTTTGGGGGAGGAGGTTTGGTATCAGACATACTAGCAAATGACTTTGGAAACTTTCCATTTTTGAAAAAGCTTTGCATTAGATTCAGTAACTTTGGCAATATCTGTTCCTTGGAAGTTTGAAGAATTTACCCTCTGGACCTAATCTTTTTTCAGAGACAGTTCTCTAAATGCTTGTCTAGTTGAGTTTGATTTACACTGATACTCTTTGTTTCTGGCTTTTCTGGAGTGAATTTCAATAATTCACATTTTCTCTGAAACTAATGCATTTCATTTAAAATTTAAATTGCATACTTATTTATAAGTTTTAGCCCAGATGACAGTCATATAGATTTTCAAATCTGTTCTAAATTTGTAGCTTGACACTCTACCACACTGTGTTTTAGATCTCTTTCAAAGATCTATTGTATTTATCAGCTGTTCTAAATTCGTTTCTGATCATTTCTCCTTTTATCTGTAATAATTTGTGCGAAGACTTGTTAAATTTTTCCTAACTTTTCTCAGGTTTATTTTATTTTATAACTTAAAAATAGAATACTCAGATAATATTATTTTAGTTCATATGACTAAATATGTTCCTTAGGGTTGTTTTTCAGAACTGGTAGGACAGCCTCACATATATTAAAACGTAAAGTACACACACCACCTGCATCCCTCTGTGTCCCCAAGTGCTGTCCATTCTTTGTCTGAAATGCTGGCGTCAGTACTGGTTTGAGCTCCGGCCTAGAAACAAGTCTAGGGGTCATGTTCTCAGGCGACTCTCCAGGTTGTCAGACCATCAGTTCTGGTCTTTTAACAGAGTTCAGGATTTGCACAGCCCTTTCTGTTGTGTTGCATCGGGTATCTACATTGCAGAACCACGTCGATTTTAATTCTACTGTTTCTTTCTGGTTTCCTGGAAACATGACCTTCGCTTGCCAAGCTTCCTTTTAATCCTATCCAGCTGTGTTTTCCTCTCATTTCATGCTCTCCTTGTGATTCACTTACCCCTACGTTCACAAAGACTGTGTCTGATTTTGTTCTTTTGAGGATTCCAACAAGCTCCCTGAAAATTTCTTTCAGCAACAGCAGTAATCACTTTCCCTTTCCTTCCTTCTTCAGCTTGTCTTATATAGGGCTTTTTTTACTTCTTTTTTGGGGGGGGGCTATATAGGGGTTTTTTGCTGTTGTTGTTTACTTCTTTTCTTTTCCTTATTTATTCCTAAACAGAGAAAGTTCTTTTTAGAACCATTTTGGCAGCAGACAGGTGGTGTTAGACGTCCTGCTGGTCACCTGCTCAGATCTACACTTGGAGGGCTGACGCAGAGTTCTCAGGCCTGCCCTGCTGTTGCTCTCCTCCATCCTAGTAGTGTCTCTCTATCAGCTCTCTCCTTCTTTGCTAACTTGGACCAGTGTAATATATGGGGAAAATGCACACGTGTGCGCGCACACGTGCACACACACACAGAGCTAATAGTTCAAGTGTGTAGCTTCCCAGCTTTGTCCTCTCTCCCCTGCCTGTGGTGCTCTCCTTGTGTGGCCTGCACCTTCCACAGTATATTCTGCCACTAATCAGCTTTAAATGTGCACCTGTTACCAGATAACTACAGGTTCTTGCCTACAACTAGCAAAGAATGTCAAGAAGAGTCAACAAGAGAATTTGGAAGAGAGCGCCTTTATTGGGAGGAGAAGCACTGTATAGAGAAGTGCTGCCTGGTGGGCCAGCCACCGGGTAGATGGCGCTCCAGGAGGCTAAGGCCCCCGGGCACAAGCAGGGCGAGGACGTCTGAGGTTTACAGGGAAGCCTGGGGTCTCTGCCTGTCGGGCCCACCAGGCTCTGTTTTCTGCTTCAGTCTTGACAGCTCATATTTCTGACTTTTCCTGAAAGAGTGGTCAGGGGCCAGGCCAGATGGTTCTCAGGGCAGTTAGGTATGGCAGCTGTCTGAAAAACACCCCTAAGGAACATATTTAGTCATAATAGAAGGAAAGTGGCTCTAGGGCAAGCTTCCTTCAAGGTCTGTCCACATTCCATTATCGGTTTTTCCTGAGTTTATAGCTGGTGGGCAAGTGGGCCTCAGATTTTCCTGTTTTCTGACCACCTGTCCAGTCTCACTCTACCCTGAGAGATTTCATATTCATAATTCTTTATGGGAACATGAGTGGGGGTCTCATCCTCTGTAACTTCTTCTTGCCAAGTTGGGGCGTTATTCCTGCATCACTGAATAGATATCGTGCACTTTCCATGCTAACCTTAGGCTAACCTTTGGGACCTCCTCGCCTTCCGAGACTGGTTGCCATCCCTGCACTGCTGTTAGCTTGGTTTGTAATCTGAAAGATATAAATTTTTAATTCTTTTCAATTTTACTGCAGATGTGGTTACTGAGAAAGACTATGCAGAGGGACAGGATAGGATCAAACCTTCAGAGGGCAGTGCAGAGAAAATGATTTACAGGATCCTAAAACCTGAGTCAACAGCAGAACAAATCAATACATTTATATTTAGGTTTATTCTGGAAACCCAGGGCAGTCTGGTCTGGAGCTGTCTAGCCTTCCACCTTCTCTCCCTACTTCCTGCTCATTTTCTTTCACTTTCTTCTTCTTCCTTTCTTTCTCCCTGTTTTTTCCTGCTCTTGCTGCTCTAATAAGTTTTTCTTCCTTTTCGGCCTTCCCTTTTTTCCTTCTCCATTTTTCTCTTTCCTAAGTAGACACCTCATGTTCAAGCAGTGAGCTCAGCCCTGTGGGTTGATGTTCCTGCAGGTAGTGTTTTAGCTTTAGTGATGTCATCTTGGTTTACAATAGCATTGGCCTCTTTGGTATTTTAATGTCCCAAACTTCTGGTGTAACCTGGCTGAGAGTTTCTTTTACATGCCCTTTTGGCTTTTTAGTTTTTCATTGCTTTTCCATGATGTCATCCTGATACAGATAGCATAGCCTTCTCTGGTGTGGTAATGTTCCAGACTTGTGGTGTAACCTGGCTGAGAATTTCTTTTGGTATACGCCCATCTGACTTTTTAGTTTTGAATTTATTAACCACCAGCATTAAGTAATTCTAAGTCCTCATTTCTTATGTTTAGTTGAGTTTTTAAATGCATTTGTTGTCCCAGTTTACTTAGAATTTTTTGTCTTAGCAATGCAGCAGAACATTTGGGGCCTTACCAGTTGTGACCCCATCAGACATAAGAAGGGGTGAGTAAACTGTCTCACCTTAGGTTTTCTCATCCAAGCCAGTAATCACATAGTCCAGTTCAGAGAGTGGGCCCATTAGGTAATTTAAAGTAGAGAAGGTGCCTCTGGTCTCTGAGACCCCTCCTCTGAGAGTCATCCTTCCCGATAGGTTTGTTGGTCTAGTCCTTTGATGGGGTGTCAACTGAGCGTCCTGTTTTAGGGTGTTGAGGATACTCTGCCTTTCTTCCAGTGGCCTCGTTTTCAATAGTATCTACGTTGATCAGGGTCAGTACTCAACCAGCTGAGTGAATGATCTAAGTCCTGACTCCCAGAGGTCAACGAAGTTATCTTGGGGTGGGCCTTGGCAAACTATATTCAACAGCTGGGCTTTCTTTTTTCTCTTCTTCCCTCTAATGCCAAATATCTGTTACTGAACACTTTAAAGGTCTCCTCTACCAGTTGAGAGAGTAGGATTTGAGGGTCTGCCTCAAGCTTGTGTAATTTTTGATTTATGTCTTATGTGGGATGGGATATAAAATGCATGACCATAATGGCTTTCCATTCTCTGCTCTCAGGATATATTTTCCAGAGGGTTTAGTGAATCTGGTGAGAAAGACAGCTAGGTTCTCTTGGCTTAGAAGAGGGCCTGAGAGTGGGTCTTTACTCTCTTCTGAAAACTTGAAAAGATTTTTCTTTTGGTTCCTTAAATCTGCATTTGGGTTTTAAGTCTGGGTCCTGATAGAGGACTGTAAGTCTCCACACTTACGAGATTTTTCTCTCACATTTACAAAACAGATTGAATATTTTTTAAGAAACATAATGCTCAGCGTAACAGTAATTTATCTGGACCATTGTTTGACTCAAAGTGACTTCCAATTTTTTTTTCTCTTCAAAGCTCAAAGTTCAAAAGAATAGCTAAAGGCAGTAATCTTGTGTGGGTTACCCCACCTTCCTTGAAAGTCAGAAATCTAGATTCCAGAAGAATTGCATACAACTTTTTCATGGTTCCCTATCCTGAATCATGGTCTCACTATAGAATCTTTGATTGAATATGTTCAGTAAATGGTGATCGAGTACCATCTGGATTTTAAGATCTCAGCACCATAAGTTGAACTAAGACATAGAAAAGAAACATTAACAATAATATTAGCCAATTGTCTGAAATAACCAATGAAACTATCACCCTCAGGTCTTTGAAGGAGGAAACAAATTTCATGTGGTGTTAGTTTATTCATGAGCAGCATCAGTAACTGTTTTTCATGTGCTTCAGCAATGGTGTATCAGTGTAAAGACAGCAACATTTATCTATCAAGGCACGAACCATTCCTCTACTTTTTTGTGACCAAGTGGTGAACAAATCAATCACCTACATCAAGAGAAACACAGCCTAAATCCACTGCAGACGATGACCTTGCAGAAACATTATGTATCATTTGGCTCTTGTGCCTGTCAGAGCCATGTCACTGCAGACTCCAGTTACATGGCCCTAATTAAGAGTCCTCGCATGAAGCTGCTCCCAAATTTTCACATAAATGAAGACACAGAACAGCTTACCACAATGAAAACTAAGACCATTGCCAGCACCTGCCCATCAACAGAAAGCAGATGGAGGTGGATGGTGAGAACGCACCCTGACCCCAACTCCCACCCACAGCCCACCGCAGCTTTCCTTTCTAAAGGCCGGCTTCATGGAGAAGGCAGCTCAGGGCCCGTTATCCCTTCTTCAGTACCCATTATCACTTCTTTCCTCCACTGTCTCCCATCTGTAGTGGAGATGTCTACTTTATGCCTTGCCCTGGATTGAATTGTGTTCCTACTCCCTCCCAAAATGTGTCAACTCGGCTAGGCCATGATTCCCAGTATTGTGAGATTGTCTACCATTCTGTTATCTGATACGATTTTCCTATGTTTTGTAGCCCTGATGGGGCAGCAGTTTAAGAGCTACAACTGCTAACCAAAAGGTTGGCAGTTTCAAATCCCCCGGTTGCTCCTTGGACCCACCATGGGGAAGTTCTACTCTGTCCTGTAGGGTCTCTATGAGTTAGAATCAAGTTGACAGCAATGGGTTGGTTTGTTTTTTTATAATGTTAATCAGGTGAGACTATGAGAGACTAAACTTATTAAAGCCATCCATCTGTGGTATTTCTGTTATAGTAGTATTAGATAACTAAGACAGAGCACCAAGCAAGTCGAAAACCCAGCAGAACAATTTACATTAGCTCTCAAGGCTTGAAAATAATCCTGTGTCCTCTGTAACTATCAGGGCAAGGGCCTTGCCCTCCAGACTCTTGGTGTTGGCCATACTGTCTGGATTCTGGGTGGAGGCCACCAAACTTCAGCTCTGCCTCCTAGGCCTACCAGAATGTCACCTCTGCTCCCTCAGCTTTGGGCAGCCCCATTTGTCTATTCTATCTGAGTGGCCACCTTACCTCCTCAGCCCCGTGGGTCTCATTCTTCTGCCCCCTAAGCATGACAGCCCTTTCCCTGCAGCTTTGGGCTGTGGTCCCATCTCCCTGGCATCAGTGGAGAGCAGCCCCACACTATGGAACTCAACTGATGACTTTCTGACTCTGAAACCTGGGAGGCCATGGCTTCACCCTTTGAAACCCAGTTGACTGTGGCTTTGAGACCTAGGAGGCTGTGACTAACCCTTTGAAACCCAGGCCATCCTACTTCCTATGCCGTACCAACAGTTCTGCTGATCTCCCAGCTGTTCCATGGAGGCTCCTTTTCTTTTCTTGAAAGACAACAGATATAGCTCCTTTGTCCTGTTTCCTGCCTATAGAATTCCAAGAGGCAGATAGGTTCTTTCCTGTCATTCTTTCTCTGTCCCCTTCAGTCTAAACTGATGGATTTTCTGCTGTGGTAGTTGGCTAGATCCATCAGTCATAGGCTTAATCTCTTTAACAAAAGATTGTGTGGCCATGTCCTCCGTGAATATATGAAGACAGATGTCCTCAGCTGGTACAACAGAATTTTCCAAATCTTTCAGTGCTGTTTTCATTTTGCACAGCTCATTTCTAAGTCCATCTCTTTCCTCTTTCATTTATATAAGCGACAAGGAGAAACCATATGGCCCCTTTAAGATCTTGCTTAAAAATCTCCTCAGTTAAACATGCAAGTTATCCCTTACAAATTCAACCTTCCACCAGACATTTGAACATAATTCAGAAAAGGTCTGAGCTACTTCATAAAAAGCATCACTCTTTTTCCATGGTCCAATCACATGTCCCATCATTTTCTTTTAAAGCCTCACTAGACACACATTTAATGTCCACGGTCCCAGTTATATTCTGTTCCTGGTACTATGTGTGTTCTTTTCTGTATAGCTCACTCACTTCCTTCTGAGACCTCACCAGAAATGCCTTTGACACCCATAATTCTATCAGTGGTCTCTTCAGGGCCACCTAGACTTCTTACTGTTGTTATTTTGTTGTTAGGTGTTGCCGCGTTGGTTCCACCGCACAGTGACCCTGTGTACAACAACGAAACCCACGCAGTCCTGCACCACCCTCACAGGCATCGCTGTGTTTGCGCCCACTGTCTCAGTCCCTGTGTCACCTCCTCTTGTTGAGGCCTTTTTGTTTTTTGGCTGACCCTTTACCAAGCGTGATACCCTTCTCTAGGGACTGGTCCCTCCTGATAACATGTCCAAAGTATTATTAAACAACAACAACCTGTTCCCATCAAGTTGATTCCAACTCACAGGGACCCTATCACAGAGTAGAACAGCACCACAGGGTTTCTAAGGCTGTAATCTTTAGGGAACCCAACTGTTACATCTTTCTGTCATAGAATGACTGGTGGATCCAAACCACTGATTTTTTCTTAGTTAGCAGCCAAGTGCTTAATGACTGCACCACCAAGCAAACTCAACCCACTGTCATCAAGTCAGTTTCAACTCATGATGACCTTACAGGACCAGAGTAGAACTGCCCCATAGAGTTTCCAAGGAGTGCCTGGCACATTCATGGTGCTGACCTTTTTGTTAGCAGATGTAGCACTTAACCCATGACACCGCCAGGGTTTCCATACTGCACCACTAAGTACTATTCAATAAAACCCACTGCTGTCGAGTTAATTCTGACTCATAGCAACCCTTAAAGGACACAGTAAAGCTGTCCCATAGGATTTCCAAGGAGCAGCTTGTGGATTCAAGCGGCCCACCTTTTGGTTAGCAGCCCAACACTTAATTACCACTGCACCCCAGGGTTCCAACCACAGGCATTAAAAAACAAAAAACACCATAAGCATAGGAATTAGGACCTATAACACATCTTTTCTCCTTTTTGATGTTTTATTGTGCTTTAAGTGAAAGTTTACAGTGGAAGTCAATCTGTCACACACAGACTTATCACACACTGCGATGTAACTCTAGCTATTCTCCACATACTAACACAGCACACTCCTCCTTTCTGCCCTGTCCTTCCAGTGTCCATTCAGCCAGCTCCTGTCCCCCTCTGCCCTCTTATCTCACTGCTAGACAGGAGCTGCCTAGTTAGTCTCTTGTCTCTACTTAAGGCAAGAAGCACACACTTCACCAGGATCGCTTTATGTCTTATAGTTCAGTCCACTCTTTGTCTGAAGAGTTGGCTTCACAGATGGTTTCAGTTCTGGGCTAACAGAGTCTGGGGGCCATGTTCTCCAGGAACCCTCCACTCTGTTGGACCATCAAGTCTAGTCTACTTAATAAAGTCTGAACTCTGCACCCCATTTTTCTCCTGCTCTGTCAGGGAGTATCTGTTGTGTTCCCTGTCAGGGCAGTCACTGGTGGTGGCTGGGCACCCTCTAGGTTTTCTGGTCTACATGTATTTTTGGAGAACACAGACCAGTCCAGAACAGAACACCGATTAGAGTCACATGCCATTGTGCTCATCAGTGTCTCGTTTTTCCTCTTAGGCAATACTTCCCCAGACCAGAAGGAGCCCACACCGTTTATCATTGAGTGGATCCCAGATATTCTCCCTCAATCCAAGATTGGTGAACTGCGGATCAAGTTTGAGTATGGTCACCACCGCAATGGGCATGTGGCAGAATACCAAGACCAGCGGACCCCCCTGGACCAGCCTTTGGAACTGGCCTCCCTGACCACCATCACTTTCCCTTGAGGCAAAACAAAAGCTTCTAATGCTGCTCAATTTGCACATCCCCACCCCTTGACAACTTTCAATACCTGCTAGGCACTTAGCTGGCCCTGTTCCTTAGCAAACTGCTCTTCCTTAAGATGCAATTTCTGAAAGCATTCAAGTAGGTTCTGCTGAAGACAAAACTTGGTCAATAGCCTTGGTGGTGCTGCTGTGTACAGTCTTCATTGCAGATTTGACAGTATTTCTAATGCTGGAAAGGAACAAGAAAACCAGCTCATGTTCCCTCTTATGGACTCTTTCAACCTGTTTCTAATTCTCTCTGTAAGACATTAACAGTACTCACCTTATACCTATAGTGTTGCAAAGCTAATAAAACCCTGGCTAGGGCAGAATGTTCTGGACCAACCTGGCCCAGTTACAGCAGGCCCTTTATTTTGTTCTCAAATAAAGCACAATGTCACTACTTTTTCCAAATCTCATTTTGATCTGTTTATAAACCTTCATGGAGGTTTTAGTTGATAATGACACGGGAAAAAGAGGTCCAGGTGTCAGGGGGATATTGACCTTCCAGACTAATGCTTATAGAATTGTTTGTTCACTTGACGTTTAATTTATTGCCCTTCTTGTCCTGAAAATGTTGAACAGCTGGAGAAATTCAGTTCCTGTTTCTGAGTTCATCATTACACACAGAATGGAAACACTGAAGACCTAGAATGAGAAGCCCATCTTCAAGGAGAAAAGAAGGAAAAGAGTATTTCCTACATATCTACTACTTGCCAGACATTTTCATTTACATCTTGTTTAATCATTTTTCTTATTTAATCCTCATTGTTCTTTTGAATGTAGTCATCACCCAGTCTTTCACAAAGTTACAGAAGCAGCCTCTCCAAGGTGAGGTATTTTGCTGGAGACACCATTAAAAATAATGTTTATTTTTACTCCAGAGTACATGTGCTTTCCAATTTATCATGCTGCTTTGATGTGAATTTCTGGGAAGAAACGGCCTCATGAAGCAGGCTCTTAATTTTCTTTCAGTTGCAAATCATAGAAAGCCAACTCATACCAGTAGCAAAAATGGGAATTAACTGGTGACTCATGGCATCCAAAGCACGGTGGGACAGCCACACTGGTGCACAGCTGGCGGGGTAGCTAGGCCTCAGGACGCCTCAAGCCAGGGCCCATCCTATCTATCTCTGCCCCACTTCTGGGGCTTCAGTTATTTCAGCACAGAGCAACTCCTTCTCGTGGCAGGAATTCTGATTCCTTAAGTTCTGAAAGTATGGCTTCGACAGCAGAGATGGACTGACTATTCTCTTATCCTAAAACCAAAGTCTCTGAGGATGGCTCTGATTGGCCTAACTTGAAACAGTGAGCATTTTCAGCAGAAGTGGGAGCTGAGTCCCTCAAAGAGAAGGATGGGTAGGCAAATTAACTGTTGTCTGTCCTGTATGACTGAGTGGCCAGCTTGTGTGGATAGCTCCTAGGAGCTTTGGATGGAGGAGAAATCATGCAGGAGAATCCAGGAAGTTCCATGGAGAGGCAGAACTTGCACTGGGCTATAAAGGTGAGAAAGGATTTGGATAAACATGGAGAGAGGGAGAAATTAAAACTAGGCAAGGCAGAGGGCCTGCCTGAGAAGCAAGAACACCCAAGGATGGACAATGGTGGTTGGCCTGCTACGTGAAAGCCTTCAAGCTGAGAACTGGAGGCCCTCAGTCACAGCTTCTGGACTAAGACAAACCATTATGGATGGCAGGCAAATGCCTGGTGCAGCAGTACCTAACCGTGATCCAGAGGAACTCAGAGGCCATGAAACACACGGCTGGGGAGATGAATCCACCCAAAGAGGTCTCCACTCAAGCACTACAGTCTTCCCCCAGGGGTACCCCAGCACACCGTCAAAGCCCACCACAATCTGGAGTAGGGTTCAGAGTTACACTGACCCTTTTTTCTAACCAGACACCCTCACTACCCAGGTCAAGCCCATGCCTGAGAGTACCAGTAGGACCACGGCAACCACTCCCAGTTTCCAGATACCTCTGGGACACCATCAGCATTGACCTCACTTCAGACCCACCCTCTACCCAGAGAGTTCTAGATACTTCCCCGAAGAACAACATTTGTCAAGTCCTGTGCTGCCTGCCTTCCCTGAGCACACACTCCCACCTGTGCTATCCGTTGTACTCCTTCCCCATCAGTGAAGGCACTCGCTCATCTCCATGGACTGCACAGTGGCTGACTGCGCTGCACCAATCATTTGTATCCTAGAAGACAGTTCACAATCATGTCTACACAGTGTCCTGTACACTGCACAGACTAAGCATCCTCAGACAGAAAAGATTAGTGAGACCTGAAAGGGAAGCCTTCTTAACACCTCTTCCTAAAAGCCACAAAGCTGGGGCCCCTGACATTGAGGTCTCCATGAGAACCACCGGCGACTCTTTCACTCTGAACACTTGTGTTCTGACCTGCCAGTACTGCTGTCACCTGAACAACCCGCTAGCATTTAGAGGAAAAACAAGCTACCTGAGGGCCTCCAGGAAATGTTTAACTGCAAGAACCACTCACCTAAGCAAAGGTCTGCAGACCTGCCACTTAGCTCTCTCAAGGTACCAGATGCCCCCAGCCTTCTGGGCCTAACAACTCCCAGGCACGTAAGTTCTCCCCACCTGCACTGATGCTTCTGGTGTCTGTGCAGTCAGTGCCTTGTCCTTCCCTCAGCCTACAGGAACATACACATAACCAACACACTCCTGCTCCCCAGTTCGGACCACCTATGACAGGCTAACTCCATATGGAACCCAAGAGGCACTGTTCTCTCAGTACCTTAGCTAGCTCCTATTTCTGATTTTCCCATCCCAGCACATACCTGTCACCCGAAAAACTCACGAAAGTCCCACTCCACTCAAAGAGAGGGGACGGGCAGAGGCTGGCCCAACCCTCTAGCTGTTTTAATGAACTGAATACTCTCAAGTGTAAGTCACAGATAGCACGAAAAGACAGCCACACAGAACAGCACCTCTGTCTCTTGGGAATTTTCCCAGAATGGATCTGCTTGCTCCCTCAACATATTTTTTCTCCCTTTTATCTTGGAAATCCTGGTGGTACAGTGGTTACAAGCTTAAGAGCTGTGGCTGCTAACCACAAGGTCAGCAGTTCAAATCTACAGGGTGGTACTGGAAACTCTATGGGGCAGTTTTACCCTGTCCAGTAGGGATGCTATCAATCAGAAGCAACTTGATGGCAATGGGTTTGCTTTTTGGTTTTTTTATCTCTTAGATTCTGGTTTCTGATTTGCCTCCTCTGCATCTCATGGTATTTTCTGACACCCTTTGACTTTTTCACCTTTTTTTGTGGGCTGTGGTGCCTGTAATACCACCTATAATACATTTTTCACCTCTAAGGTTTATTGGAAAGCCTCTATCCCGTTTACAGGGTGCGCTGCAGCAAGTCTCAGACCTGTATAACAGTTAGAAATGGAAGAAACAAGCATGAGCCTCAAATGACATTTTTCACAGGGTACTGTATGAGGTAGTGCTGAATCTGTTTTTAGTATGGAAATACAGATTTTTGATAAAATGTTACTTGAGACTTATGACCACTGGACTTGGGGGGCAGGGATAGCATTAGTGGTGCACCTGTGTCCCTCTAGACACTTGAATGGAGGACTGGTGGCATGAGACCCCCCCCTAAAATTCGTATTACCAACCAGAAATTGAAACAAACTCAGTGATTCCATGTGCATTCCATGAATGGAAACACGTGGTATCAACAAAACACTCACAGCAGAAAATAGTTGAGTCTTGAAAGAACAAATGAGCCTCCTTACCCATCTTGCTCCTGATTCAGCACCACCTCATACCTGGCAAAAAAGCTATTTGCAGCACATGCCGTTTTCTTCCATTTCATCCAGTCTGCAAGCCCCCATGATACTGTCATGTTGTCCTACCTGCCTCACCAAGACAGCAGGCTGACCTGTGCCACAACAGTGCTTCTCAGGCTTTACTGTGGACGGGAATCGCCCAGGGATCTAGTTCAGAGCACACATTGTGATTGAGAAGATGTAGTGTGGAGCCCAAGGCTGTCTGTCAAGCTCCCAGGGCTGCAGCAAGCGCGGGACCGCAGGGATGCTGCTGATCTTCCGACTGTGCTCGGAGTACCAAGGGCTGACGTCTGACCTGCGACGGAACAGGCACTCTAGACCTACCTGTGACCTCCCTCTCCACCTCCTCCACCTCCTCCACCTCCTGTGAGGCAGGGCAGTGCTGGAGACCCGCTGACAACCAACACATCACCAGGGCACTCCAGCCACTTAAAGGCAGTTTGGTAGTGTGAGCTTCCCTGCACCCTAGCACCCTCCTGCAGAGCGACTCAACCTGACCTGGGCGCTAGCCTTATCCCTTGAACCTAGCTTCAGCTTAAGGGTACAGAAGCAGAAAGCAGGTTCTGCAATGCTGTAAATTTCCTGAGGTTTTTCTCCTTCCCAACACCCCCTTTTTTTTTTACTGTCATCCCCACCCTTCCCATCTTAAGACTTTAAGCACTGGTTTAAAAATGCCAACTCTGTCACAACCTTGACCAAGTTTTTCTCATCTGAACTGACTTTCTCATCCGAACGATGTAACAAATAATAGGCCGTGTTTGAGTTCTCGGGCAAGTTTTCCTGGCCTTAGACAATTTTCTCACGTGAGTGAGGTCACTATTAAACCCTGGTTAGATTGTTACTGATAGGTGACATTGAGTCGGTTCTGACTCCTAGTGGCCCTGTGTACAACAGAACGATACACTGCCCAGTCCTGTTCCATCCTCACAATAGTTATGCAGGAGCCTGTTGTTGCAGCCACTGTGTCAGTCCAGCCTGGTGAGAATCTTCCTCTTTTTTGCTGACTGAGTTTACAGTGAGGAAAAATTTCACTGATACAGAGTAAGAGTCGCACAGCCAATTAATTGTTGCTTATAAGCTGTACACTTGTAAGAATTGGCATACACACACAAAAAAGATACTGTGTATGAAATGTTCATAAAATACTATAATCCTTTTACCTACTGTTTGAACTTTTCCTTTTCTACCTCAGTCCTTTGTGTCAGGGCTTCAAGAGTGCTTTCTGTCCATTCTAGCGAATCTCTGTACTTAAGAATGCTAAGAAAAGTAAGATCACACTTTTGCTTCATGCAAAACAAAGACAGGGTGGAATTAAATATGATGAAAAATTAAAGATGCTTTGTTGGTATTTTCTCCGTATCTCTCCCTTTTTTCCTGAACAATATTACTGTCCTAAGTTATTTAAAAAAAAAAAAAGGCAAAATGAACAACCTGAAAAGAAGGGCAATGGATATTGCCAAGACGATTCTGCAATCTCTGTAAACAGCAAGAGGAAGAGAAAGAAAAAACTGCTGAGGCGCCCGGGGGTGGGGGCAGGTCACGCGGCAGCCACCCTCGCTCGCCGGCGAGAGGACGTGAGTCACGTTCCTCTCGCCGGCGCCACAGCCGCCTCCCGCCCGCTTGCTGGCCTCTTCTTCCACCAGGCGGCGCCGCAGGACGTTCACTCGCCGCCGCCTTCTGCGCAGCCGCCCTAGGTCCGGGACACGTCACCACCTTCGCGTCTTTTCTGGAGAGCGCGGGAAGGCGAGGCCTGGAGGAGGCGGTGACGTCAGCGGGGTTCCCCGCTTGGTGCGCGGGGGCGGGGCTGGAGACGTGGCGCAGGCTCCGGCCGGCCGGGCGGGGGAGGGGCGGCGGCGCCGAGCCCTGGCGCTGGCGGAGCGGGGGCCCCCGGCGCCCGCCTCGTGACCCGCGGAGCGGAGCCCGGGCCCGCCCGGCCGCGGGGGGGAAAGAGTGCTGACGGGGCGGAAGCGCGAGCTCCGGGGGGGGAGGGGGCGCCGGCGGCCTGGCGCGAAGCTTTCGGGGGTCGATGGACTGGGGCACGCGGGGTCGGGCCGCACCCCGACTCCCAACCGCGCGGCTCCGCGGGGAACGAGTTGTGTGCCAGCCCCCGCTGTCCGCCACTGCTGCCCGGCTCGTGTCGCCACCCCTCCCCGGCTTTGGGCACCTGACAAAGAGAACTGGGTTTGAGTCCTACCCGTTCCACTGGCTGTTTGCCTCGATCGAGTAATTGGATATCTCCAGTGTTGGTTTTCTCCTTAGTAAAATGGGTAGTACCAGCCACTCCAAAGGCTTGTTAGAACAAAGGGCCAAACTCGGGGAGGGTTTCCGGTCAGACCATGAATTCCCTATTCACTGTTATCTACGCGCTCCTCAGAGCCAATTTGGGTGGACCGTCTCCCCCCCCCCAAATTAAAAAAAAAAAAACCTTTGCGTGGTTCAGTGTGCTCGTTTTTTAATAGCGAAATGCCTTTTTGTAGTGTGAGCTCCACAGTCCCTGACAAGTGACCCTAGAGGAGAAAGCTCTTCTCATAAAGGGCTCCTCCGGAAGTTGCTGAGTTGAACCTGGGAAATTCAGGGGAGGGGTTACGTGTTTTCCTGTTACCATCCAGTAATTCTGATAGGCACCCTGTAGGACACGGTGCAAGTATCCTAGTAGGGTTTTGAAAGCTGTGATCTTTTTGAAAGCAGACTGGAACATTTTTCTTCCACTGAGCAGCTAGTGATTTGGAACTTCAGCTTTTCACCATCCCAAGGGCAAGGGTAGTTACCAGAAATTTATCTGGATCCCATGTACCTATGTAAGTGTTTCATCTGAAAGGCCACAAGATTTCCTGCTGGGTGCCCTGTCTCCAGGCCACTCTGTCTTGGAGCACCCTTCTAATTTCTCTTTCCCAGAATCCTTTACCTCATGTGACTTGGCTGTAACCAAGTCATCTTTGGGGGGGATAGCCTGTGCTCTAGAGATAAGCCATCCTCCAGGTGCTGATATGAGGTTGAGCTAGATAGTGGAAGACTAGAATTGCTTAATAACCCTTCTAGCCTAGTCTTTGTGATTCCTACACAACGATTGGGTGAGGCCATGCAAATAAGGTGCTTGTGACCCACCAATTATTGGACAGCTTGCTGAGAGTGGAAATACAGCGCGTGGAACCCCTGTGGGAGTGGGACCATGCATATAATGACGGAATTCGTTCAATTTTGCCATCCTCCTAGGCTTTAAAGAACAAATTCCTCTTAAAAAAAAAAAAGGCAGAGGCACAACCTCACTACCACCAAGCAAGAAAAGCCAGGAGTAGTGAGTGTGCCCTTTGGCCTTGGGATCCTTGTGCTGAGAACATCCTAGATCCCAGGAGACAGACATCAAGAAGCTGCAGCAGAGAAACAGTGGCAGCAGGTCCAGGAGACTGTCACCGTGGACTTCCAGGTGGATGGTGCAAGGCAGTTAACAGTGGCTGTATTAACCTACTTGGCAAGCAGAGCAGAGACCAGACCCAGGGGCTGAGGAAGAAACCTAGATGGAGGCAGGGCTGAAAAGCTATCCTGACCAAAGAACTCCATCCTGAGTCATTCCTGACCCTGAATTGTAACCTGTTAACGGCTCTAAAATCATCATAATTGTAATGTCTGTAAGTTCTGTGTGGCCATTGCAAAGAATCAGCAGAGAAGTAGAGAATGCCATGGGAGGAGTGGCTGGGGTGAGAACTGGTGAATAGATTGGAGAGTAGCGGTGTGTTGGACTTCTGCCTCATAGACGTTGGCCTCGGGCTGATGTGGAAGATGTTTCTCCTCTGCCTCATAAATTTAGACTAGGAGGCCAGATGCTGCTGATGCCGTTATTTTATAAAGACTGCATCCTGGAAGAAAAGAAACCGGTGTATACCGAAATGTTTATTTAGCATGACAGGGATTGTACCACACTGTTCACAACGGCCTTGTGAGCTTAGCTAGGTAGAATTATCCTTCTATAAATGAGAAAACTGGCTTATCAGCTTAAATAACTCTCACCCCACATCTTGCAGCAAGGATGTAGGTGGAATCAGTGCTCTTGGAATCCACACTGAGGTTCTATTTTGGGGTTCTTTCAAGAAAAGGGCAGTACCACTCAGACCTTTCCTAAGGTATGAGATGTTCAGGACCACCCTAGCGAGTATGAGAGAAAGCATTTTACCCCATAGCCTTTTCCTCCATATTCCCACTCCCTTGACCACATCTACAATTTGGATCAAGGCAAAACCAGGTTAAGTAACAGATCAAGGGCAGCATTTGTGGAGCTGAAACCCCCAAAAGTTAGAGGAGTGGCAAATCACCTGCCTGCTTTGCCTTGCTCATGAATGGGTTAATGGGAAGGGTCTTCTGTGTATCAGCCTTGGGCCTGTATTTTTTAGCATCATCTGGTAGGAGCCACCTTTCCTGGCACCTGATGCTTCTACAAACCACTGTTCATTTTCCAGCCAGTGGTGCAAAAAAGGAGAACCGTGGTGCATATGTAATCCAGATTCAACAAACCCCAGGAATGGCAGTCTTCTCTGTCTCATGTCAGGAGAAAAGCAGTCCATACCCACTGCTAGGTGTGTGTGGACCTTGCAAGAGATAAGAAGAAAGACAAAAGCCCTCTCTTTAGTTTCATTTTTTTAATTTTGGACTTAGCTACAGCTCAAGATAGAGAAATTTCCAGGATAAGACATACTAATAAAAGGCCAGGTATTTTGGAGGAGTGTCTTAGAACCCAAGGCTTTGTAGATAGGCCTTGATCCGGACAAAAACAGTTTCTGTGTTTCACATTTGGAGAGAGAGTTTTTCTCTCCCTTTTTCTGCAACTGAAGTATACCTTCCTGTCCTGAATTTATAGACATACTTATTGAAGCCTACAAAGCATGTGCCCTCAAACACTTTGGTCTAGTTGGAGAGACATCTCCTATTTTCTCAGTACAGCCTGTGTACTAAGTGATGGAAATTGGTTTGCCTTCAGACCAGTAAAACCCACATGTAATGTATGATTAGCCTTCTGTGACAGTAAACCTAGAGATGACTTGTAAATGTTGTCTAAGAGCTCAGGGGTATCGTAAACTCTGATCAAGAAAGTATGGGAGCAATCTCAGGAAAGAGACTAGAATGTGTTTCCAGTTAGGTAAATCAACTGTGTCTTAAGTTTGGAGAACTGAACAGGGGTTTGGCCATCCTTAGGAAGTGTTGAAGCAAGCCCTGGTGAAGTCCATCCTGGCATGGCCTAAGGGACAGCAGGTCTTGATTAAGGGAATTTGAGCTTTGTGATTTCCTGGTTAGACTGCTCCTGCAGAAGGGAAGAGGGGCTCAGGCTGCCTTAAAAGAGAGACATGACTTTGGGTGGGTTACTTTTGTTCCAAGTCCCATTCAGCAGGCAAGCCATGGGGAGAAGGTAGGAGCATCAGGCCAGTCTACTTGGAATATTCAGTAGTTGTTGATGTGAATCAGTACATTGACATCTGGCCGCTGTGTGACCTTGGCTGATAAAAGGACCAAGATAGAGATGGGCCCCCTCTCAGTGGGCCAGTCTGAAAGTCAAAGGCCTAGACCTGGGTCCTTGGTAAATTTAGCCTGGTAAGCACTGCCAGGAAACCCTGGTGTTACAATGGTTGGTGCTAGATCTGCTAACCAAAGGGTCGGCAGTTAGAATCTACCAGGTGCTCCTTGGAAACGCTATGGGACAGTTCTGCCCTGTAGGGTTGCTGTGAGTTGGAACTGACTCAACAGCAATGAGTTTGATTTTGCTTTAGATGCATTGTCATGTGGTGGGGAGCTGTGAGCTCAAGGGGGGGGGAGGGGGAGCAGACAGCAAGCCAGCTTTGTCCAGGACATACTACCCTTGTCTTCTTGTTGGTCCTCCCCGATTGCAGTCGCATTGGGAATATCCTATTATCAGCACAAGACAGAACCTAAATTCCACGTGAGTGATACAGGCATTGAGTGCTGTGGATTCTGAGGAGGGTGCGATTACTGTGGACTTGGGAAGGTTATGGAATGTCAGAGAGGAAATTCGTGGGACTTGTCAACTAGCGGAGATTTGAAGAGGCGGAGATGTAGGAGGCAGAGCAGAGCAGACACAGTCTTCTGGTTTCGTAGCTGTTAAGCCAAAGGGAAAAGAGGGTTGTGACAGGAGAAGGAAGTGGTAGGCCTCAAAGAAAAGAAAAGAAAAACTACTTAACTGCTTGTTTATCCAACATTTGTTGAGTTCCTGCTATGTGCCAGGCACTAGTGGGGTCCCAGGGACACGGCAGTGAGAAAATCAGCAAAAATCCCTGCCCTCAGAGCTTCCATTCTAGCAAGGAAAGAGAGGGGGAGAAAGAGAAGGAATGAGTGAATGAAGAAACAACATGCAGTGTCAGATGATGACATGGCACAGACGCAAACAGGACCCAGGGCAGAGGGAAATGCTGAGGGGCCCCACCAATTCTGCATAAGTTACATGCAAGTTCATAGAAAGGTCAAATGGACAACAGTTTGTGATCTTTTTCTCTGATTTTGAGGAGCTGGCCAGGTTGTGTACCAGGAGATAGAACTATAGTTTGTGACATACTGCTTAGGGACAAATGAAATAAGCAAGGTGCTCTGAATGGAGCGTTTTTTTCTGGAAACCAGGAAAAGCCAGGTGCAGTGATAGAAAAATTAAAATTATACCCTGGTCTCCTAAATATGAATACTGTTGTTGCTAGGGCCATGCAGTCACAGTGACCCCATGTGCAGGAACAACACACTGCCTAGTCCAGCACCACACACACAGTTGTTGCTGTGTGTGCCTGTCTTTGCCAGCACTGTCCATCTGATTGAAGATATTGCTGTACTTTACCAAGCATGACGTCCTTCTCCAGGGACTGATCCCCTCTGATCATGTGTCCAAAACATGCAAAACTAAGTCTCACCATCCTTGTGGCTGTATTTCTTCTAAGACAGATTTATTTGTTCTTCTGGCAGTCACCCTGGTGGCATCGTGGTTAAGTGCTACAGCTGCTCACCAAAAAAGCAGTTCAGATTTGCCAGGCGCTCCTTGGAAACTCTAGGGGCCATTCTACTCTGACCTCTAGGGTCACTGTGAGTTGGAATCGACTTGACAGCAGTGGGTTTGGTTTTTGGTTTGGCAGTTGGTGGTATATTCAGTGCTCTTTTCCAACATGGTAATTCAAAGTATGAGTTTTCCATTCTTCCTTATTCATTGTCCAGCTGTCACATGCATCGGAGGTGGTTGAAAATACCATGGCTTGGGTCAGGCACACCTTAGTCCTCGAAGTGACATCTTTGCTTTTTAATGCTTTTGAAAGAGGTCTTTTGCTGAAGATTGCCTAATGCTACATGTCATTTAATTTCTTGACTGCTGCTTGTATGGGTGTTGACTGTAAATCTTAGTAGAATGAAATTCTTGATAACTTCAGTCTTTTCTCCATCATGATGTTGCTTATTGGTCCAATTATGAGGACTTTTGCTTTCTTTGTGTTGAGGTGTAATCCATACTGAAAGCCGTAGCCCTTTTTAATTGTATTGTGCTTCCGATGAAATTTTACAATGCAAACTAGCTCAAAAACTTAAGCACAAATTGTTTTGTGACATTGGTTGCATCCCCTACAGTGTGTCAGCACACTTCCCCCATTTTACTTTGGGTTCCCATGTCTGTTTTCCAGCTTTCCTGTCTTTTCTGCCTTTGCTTTTGGGCAGTTGTTGCCCATTTGGACTCACTCACTTAGCTGGACTAAGAAGTACGGTCCTGACGTGTGTTGGTGGTAGTGGTATAGGACTGTCTAATCTTTGCTTGAAAGGTGAACTTTGGGGGGCTTCAGGTTTGAGTTAGCAAACTGTCTAGGGGCCACAGTCTCAGGGTGACCTCCAGTCTCTGGCAGACCAGTACTTCTAGTCTTTTTTGTGAAGCCTGTAGTCTTTAAACTTCATCAGTAAGTGTTTCAAGTCCTTTTCACTTTCAGCAAGCAAGGCTGTGCTATCTGCATATGGTTGGTTAATGTGTATTTTTCAAATCCTGATGTGACATTCTTCTTCATATAGTACAGCTTTTGAGATTATTTGTTCATCATATAGACTGAGTAACTATGATGAAAAGACATGAATTTGATAGTTTTTAGAAAACAGCAGTGTTGACCTGGTGAAATGGGACAAAGCAGAGAGGAGGAAAGCACTAAAAAAGCACCTTCTGGGCTACTTTTCCTGCCCTGGGGATGGAGAATATGAGGTGGGGTTGGGAAAGCCAGGCCTTAGGCAGGTGTGATGATGGAGTCTGTGGAGACCACACCTGTTTCCTCAGATGCAGGCAGAGGCTGGAGATTCTACAAGTTAAAAAAGGAAGAACTCACACTCTGTCCCACCACGTGACCCTGCACTGTCCTCTAATGCTATTTTCTGGACCAAGAGTTTCAGAGCTCCAGGGCTTATCATTCTTCTTCCTGGTGCCAGACATGAAATTGGAGCACAACAATATTGGCATTCTGAAGCCATTTTGATGATTAAATGAGTAATTTCTTTTGTAAGTATCAGCACAAAGTCAGTTCTTATGAGGCAGAGGTTAAAGATGTCCCAAATATCCAACTTTTCCAAACTGCTGGCCTGGCCATTCCGTCCTAAGAACAGAGCTTGAGCAGCATCACTAACATCAGCCCCCACCCTCCTCTCAGTACTCTCCCTCCCATCGTTTGGTTCTGTCATTCAGTGCAGTGTCTCACAGAACTCACAAATCCTATCAAGGAAATGGCTCGGGCAGCTGTGAAGGCTGGCAAGTTCCAAATCTATGGGACAAGCATGAGTTTCTCCTGACTCCTGTGGTCTCTGGGGCCGCTGAACCCAAATCAGCAGTTCCAATGACAGGCTGCTGGCTCACCAGGCTGTAGAAGCTGGCAAATCCCAGAGTGGAGGTCAGGCGTCAGGCTGCTGGTGCCAGCTCCGAGAACCTGAGGTCAGACGGTAATGAAGCAAGTGAGGGATCGAGGGTGAGACAGAAAAAACACTTTCAGGGAAATTCCTCGACTTGAGCAAGGCAGTAAAAGGGTGTGACTTGAGTAAGGCAGTGATTTGAGTCACGTCCTTTAGTGAGGGTGTGACTCAAGATTCACCCCCACCCTGATCCTGAGGTTTAGCATTTACAATATGTAGAATACCACAAAATGAAGGACAATTACATCAGATCAAAGAGTGAAGGACAATTATACAATACTGGGAACCATGGCCTAGTCAAACTGTAACCATCGTGGGTCCCATGCACAAAGACTATGGCTAGAAGAGTCATGTTAAATAATTCGTTGCACGGGGATGATTTATGACCATAATTGGATAGACCAGTAGAAGGAAGTGTAAGTTTGTTGAGGAGGAGAAGATCAAACGTGGGTCAGTACAAATAACAGATGGTACCCATTGTAACAAAGCCGAGAGATGGACAACATGTCCCTGAAACTCTCCACTGACCTGTAAGATCTCCAGGTCAGTGACCACTTAGATTCTTTTTGATGCTGGGGGCAGTGGGGAAGTGAGTGTCCTGTAGAAAAAGGCCCAGGGCTGATAGCTGACCTTAGCTCAGAAACTTACATTCCTGGAATTACCTGCACCCTTGCCTCCCCCCAGGTAATTATAAGATTAATTATAATTGAGAGGAAAGTAGCCAGGGGCTTTTTGTGTTCTAGGGTGGCTCTGCTGCTCTCTAGCTCTGTTCTTACGCAGGTTCCTCCACTTCTTGGAGCTCTGACTTAATCTTCTGTACAAGAAGGACTTGAGCTGATATCTCTGTATCTTTAAGGCTCAGACATTCTGCAGAGAGAAAGATGGGGGGTCGTTTTACCTATGACCTGGAAGGAGGTTGGTCACTTGAAGCCAGTTAAGTGCCATCCTTTCCTGAACAGTATTTCCCGTTTTTGCTTCCTCTGCGCAGAAGAAATGGTGGGGGAAAGCACTCATGGGAGAAGTTCTGTGGGAACCTCAGCAGTGGCATCGCCCCCAGAAGGACACCCGGAGTGTAATCAGCAGAGACCACCAGCTCGATGGTCTCAGTCCATGAGAGGAAGAACACACCCGCAGTCTTGAAGGGTCTGCCGATTGTCCAGTACTTTCTGAATGTGATTTGGCAGTGCCCATGAGGATCATAAAACTATCAGCAATTTTTTACTTCACTGGCAGCTTCCTCTTTCCTCACAGCATGCTAGTCCTATGTCCACATACTTCTCTCCAGTCCCAGTGGCAGTATGTTAGTTCAGTCCACCTTCGTCCGTCCCCTGGGTCACTACGAGGGCCCTACCCCAACTCGCGCGCTCTTCAGGCCTTCCCGCAGCATGCCCTGTCTGCTGTGCCGTGTTACTCCCATGGTCTTTCACTGTTTTCAGATGTTTACAGGAACTAATACAAGGTCTGACAATTGAGTTCATGAACTGATCCTAAAAAAAAAAGTGCATTGAAGGGTAGACTAGGCGCTGATGTAGGGGCACAGCTTACCAAGGGGAGTACTTCCAAGGTGACCATGGTGATAATCAGCAATGAGGTATGTAGCACTTTTTCTAGGGTGAGTTTGCGAACTTAATTGTCTGACCTCATATGTGTCCATCACTGTCTGGACATCGTGAAGGACAAAACAAACACAGGACCTAGCCTATCATAGCATGCCATGGTGTCTTTGATCACCTGGTTCTGCTTATTTAGCTCCTCATCTCTTCCATGCCACCTGGTCTCACCCTTTATTCTCCATCCACAACCAACCACATGCAGTTCTCAGGCTGAGGCACGCTTTCTCTCCTCTTTCTCTGTACATGTTGGTCTCCCCAGCTGATCCTTTTTTCCTTTTCCCACTTGCCCTGGCTGACTCCTCCTTACCCCTCAGGTGTTCAACTCAGGCATCCACTCTGGTTATTCTTCTCTAATGCTCCATGTACCATCATATTTGAAAGCAGGCAAGATATGCAGTAGTAAGAGAGGTCGCTCACTGTGCAAGCCTCCATCATACTGCCTCACGTGTTGTTTTGTAGTTGTTGGCTTTCCCCACTCATCAGACTGTGAACTTCTTCAAGACAGAGTATGCGTCTTAATTCATCTTTGTATTCCTAGCACGTAGCACAGCACTTACACACCCCAGGTTCTCTGTAATGTTTTATGAATAAATGAATGAATGAAAGGATGAGTTCTCTGTTGATCCTGAACAATTCTTCTTGATTCCAACATGACAAGCGTGGAAAGCCAAAGTCTTGGCATCTACCTATTTGCAATGGATTCTCTCCTCTAGTCTCTGGTTCCCTTGGAGAGTCTTGTTATATTTTTCAGGGTTCTGGAGCTAGATGGTGAGGCATATGAGGCCCGTGGGTACTGGATAACTCACAAAAAGGATCTTCCGGAGTCCCAAGCAAAATGGGGCCTGTCACTCATACAGTAAGGATTATACCTCAAGTTTGTCACATCCTTATGACAAATTTGGTTCAAGCTTAGTTGTCTATGATGGGGCCACTGTCTGCTCAGAATCTGTACATGGAGTCTTCTCTGGGCCAGATTCCTAAATGAGTTCATGCCCCCGTACTCCTCTTCACCTAGAGGAGAAACTCTCTGTCATTAGTGGCAGTGGTGGTTTTCTCATACATGCTTTTGGGCTCTGTTTTGCAAGCTGATAGGTTTCTGGCATTCTCAAAAGACGTGATCTGGCTGTTTCCCATTTGTCATTTATGTTCTATTTTTTTGTGACACGCTGTGTTTCAAGCCAGGATGTCCTGACAGGAAACCTGAGTAACAGATTGCTCCTTCTTCCTGCTGGTGCATTTAGGGTGGGTGTGGAGAAGCTGCAGCTGAGGGGTAGCTTTTTGAAGCTTGTTACCGCCTGTGGTGTTCATTATCTTCTGTCTGGTTGGGATTTTCCGCTGAGAATCAACCAGTCAAGAATGAATCTTGCAGTGTCTTTCCTGGTGACGCTGTACGTGTGTCATCAGGAGCGGGCACGCTTTCTGCTCAGCATGCCTTACAAATGTGACCACACTCAATGGAAGTGTTCTGGCTACACATTCTCTGGGGAGGAGTATGATTTGGTCCTGGACACCTGAATTCTTGCCGAGTTCTGTGTCTATGAGAAAGACTGACTTTTCAACTCACGTCTGACTTGAGCAAAAATCTTTCATTGAGCACAGTTGTTATATATCTTACCCAAGCCAAGTGCTGTCCAGTCACATAAATTATCTATATATTTGCCAAGGTATTCTAGCTAATGAACCCTACCACACTGTTGTGACTAAATTAACACCACAAGAGGTTAGCAAATCCTCTGTGGAGTACACTACCTAGAGCTTGCACTTTGGCTGTGATTTTTGCAATATAAAAACGATCTCCTCAAAACCTTTAAAAAGGAAGAGGGAAAATTTCAAACCATTCTCCTTCATAAGTCGCATTTCTGACACACAGCTAACCATGAAAATGACGACAATGCCAGGATATAACTGATACCTTGCAAATGGGATTTAAAAATGACACAAATTAGTCCAGACCCACTTATGAGCTCAAGATGTCTTAACAAGGTTGTTCCAGACTCAAAGGCTGGGTGGTCGTGTTTGTTCCTGACCCCTGATGCAGGGCTCAGACTGTGATAGGTGGGTATTAGGTGTCGATCAGCAGCCTTCGCGTTACTGAATGGAAATTTACTGGGGCTCCGGACCTGCTAGACTCCACACACAAACAGACCTGCCCAATGGGATTCGTAACAAGAGCAGGCTTTTTGTGAGACTGCCCTCTGAGTTGATTGGATGGATAAAGTGAAACCGGGGAACTGTGTTTTAAAACCGAGTAGAAGTACTCCGAAGAGTTTTTCAACTAGGATTTCTGCTTTGTGAGAAGAAACAGACAAAGTAACTGCTTACTTGAGGTTTGCAGCATCTGTGAAAATAGAGATTTTTTTGTTTTGTTTTGGAGGCTGAGATGAACTCAGCAGGAAGCTGGCAGGAAGCTGCCTCTGGTCCTTGCCCGAGAGGATGACACAAGCTGAAGGAGAAGAAAAACACCCAGGCGGCCAGAGCTAGCAAAGCACTTTGCAGAGTAGTTGCAGAGCTTTCCAGGTTTTTCTGGAAAAAGGAAGAAAAAGAGAGTAAAGGGCAAGTAGAGGATTGGTTAAGTACTGGCTTCAGAACTGCTGACGAGTGGATTCGCCTACTGGTTTTGTTTTTCTGTTTTCCTAAGTCGAAGTTGAGGAGGGTGTGCTTGGCCAGGACGGCTCGCTGGCAGGCAGCCCTCTCCAGGCTGTGGGCGGACACCGGAGAGGAGCCCAGTGGCCCCCGGCTGGCCCAGTGCTTCTCATCACGTGGGGGGAGAGGGAGCCCCAGCCTGACCTCCAGGGAGGTCTCAGGCCTGCTGTAGAGTGGAAAGGACAGCAGTTTTATTTTTGTCTTTAAAATGTGTATATGTATGTAGTTTTTCTGCCATGGGTAAAAACTGAAGTATAAAATACATACACATAAACGTACATACTAAATGTTCCTGGATGGTGCAGACGGTCTCCACTGGTAACAGAAAGGTCAGTGGTTCAAACCCACCCAGCAGCTCTGTGGAAGAAGCAGGCCTAGTGATCTGCCTCCCTTAGGAGTGTAGCCAAGAAAACCCTAAATACATGGGGTCTCCTAAGTCACAGATCAGCAACAAAAATAAATGGTGTAAAGTAATGAGTCTCTTTCCTCCCCCATCCCAAATAGATTAAAAAAAAAAAGTTGCCATTGAGTGACTTCTCATAAGACACTATAGGACAGAGTAGAACTGGCCCATAGGGTTTGCAAGGAGCAGTTGATGGATTTGAACTGCCTACTTTTTGGTTAGCAGCCATAGGTCTTAACCACTGTGATACCAGGGTTTCTCACAAATAACCACTGTTATTTGGGTTTTGTATAAACTTCTAAAGTTGTTTTCCATGCACATGTAAGCTAAAACACTATATATTCCTTTTAATTCCACTTTAACTGAAATGCCATGCTATACATACATTTTGTACCTTGTTATCTGGTTTGTTTTTTTCCCCCACTTAACACTATATCTTGGAGACATTTCTATACGGTTTTATTTTAATGGCTACAGAGTATCGCATTGTATGGATGTCCCCTAACTTATCCCCATTTACAGACATTCAGGTTACTTCCAGTCTTTGGGTACCACAAATTAGACCAATACTTTAAAAAAAAGAAAAAGAAAAAGATGCCACTTTGTTTTGCCCTGCTGCCTATGCAATTGACACTTTCAGGATTTAGACCCAAGCAAAGGGGGCCCCTATTCTTGGTCCTATGCTTTAGAGGACCCCAAATGTTACAAATCCATAAAATTATAAATTATTTGAAAAGCACATGGATGTCTTTGTCACCCAGGATGCAGTGATCAGAGTCAACCCAGCCCCACTCATAGCTCCAAACCTCTGCTCTTACAGTTAACCATATTCAGGCCCCAGGAACCTGTGTCCTAATACAAAAGGGCAGTGCATCTGAATGTTGTAAAGATATGGGTTGTGTATGTCTGTGTTCGAAGACTGCTTTGGGTACACAGAGGATATGGGGAACATAACTAGTTAAAAGGGAAAAAAAATTCAACATATGGAATCCTCAGCTAGCAGGTGCATTAGTTTGTTATCGTTGCTATAACAAATGATCACGGATTTAATAAAAAAAAATAAAGCCATTGCCATGGAGTCAGTTCTGATTCATGGTGACCATATAAGACAGAGCAGAATTGCTCCATAGGACTTCCAAAGGGCAGCTGTTGGATTTGAACTGCTGACCTCTTGTTAGCAGCAAAACTGTTATAACCACTGTGACACCACAGCTCTTCCACAAATTTAGTAGCTTAAAACAACACAAATTCATTACTGCTCTAGAGGTCAGAAGTCCCCAAGTCAAAGTGTTGGGTTGGCAAGACTCTACCTTCTGGAGGCTGTAGGGCAGAATCTGTTGCCTTGCCTTTTGTGGTTTCTTGAGGTCACCTGCTTTCCGTGGCTCAGGAACTCGTCCTCCATCTTCAGAGCCAGAAGCATGACATCTTCAAATCTGTCTCTGAACCTTCTGCCTCCGTCTTATAAGGATGCCTCATTCCTTTAGGCCCACCCTGATAATCCATCACAGAAACCCTATGATGGTATCTTCCATGTCCCTTTTGCCATTGAAACTAAAATATTCACAGGTTCCAGAGATTAGGATTTGCATATCTTGGGGGGAGGGGAGAATTATTCTCCCTCCTATTGCAGGGATACAGCCCATTTGTACAAAATAAAGGATGGTTTCCAGGAGCACAGAACATGGATTTTCTTGCTTCTCTTTGTATTCTAACGTGTAGTTCCAGAAGTCCTCAGGAATTAGCAAACATCTACAACAGTGCACATGACAGCTGAAGAAATGGCCTTTTTCAGTATTAAAAAGTTCACGTTATTCGTAAATTTGCATATGCATATCGGTAACAGCATGATTCTGTGCAAATTAGATGTATATTGAGTGCTAGAATTACAAATAGCTTTGCTTCTACAAAAATGTGTCACTGCATCTAATTAAACTTTCAAAAAGCTGAATAAAATTTCAGATTTCTTTAAATATTTGTATTTAAATGTTCCTGAACACAGACTGCGAGCTTCCGCAGAACTGAACTTCTGTTTTCTGCCTTTTTGCTCATGCTGTTCACTGCACCTAAAATGCTTCCCCTGAATTCCCTTTCTTCTGGTCAGAATCACACCTTTAAATATCGTTTATACTTTCTCTCACCTTTAATTTTAATAGATACTTTATTTCAAAAGAAACAAAGGGGTGAAAACATGAAAAATTGTTTTAGTGTCAGATATTTTACATATACTGTACATTTTCAGGAAGCCTTGGTTGCATAGTGGTTAAATGCTACAGCTGCTAACCGAAAGGTGGGCAGCTTGAATCCACTGGGCTCAGCATGGACACTCAATGGGGCAGTTCTACTCTGTCCTGTAGGGTTGCTATGAGACAGAATCGACTTGGTGGCAATGAGTTTGGGTTTCTTTGTTTTGGGTTTACATTTTCATAAGAGTTACTCAAGTTTTATTTGCCTCAAATACATTTTCTTGAATCTTTAGATCAGTGCTGTTTAACAGAGGTATAATGCAAGCCACAAATACAATTTAAAATTTTCTTCAGTAGCTGCTGAGCCCTGGTGGTGCAGTGGTTAAAGAGCTATGGCTGCTAACCAAAAAAGATCCACAGTTTGAATCTACCGACTGCTCCTAGGAAACTTCCCTGAGGAGGTGCTCCTCAGCCTTATGGGGTCACCGTGAGTCAGAATTCACTCAACGGCAATGGCTTTGGATTTTTGGTTTTTTTTAGCAATAGTCACATTAAAAAAAAAAGTGAAATTAAACAGTTGAGGTTAATTTTAAAAATATTTGATTTGATCACATATAGCCAATATAATCATTGCAGTTGTCACCGATGCATACATTAATTATGAAATATTTTACCTTTTTCTACCGTCTTCAGAATATCATAACACTAGTAGTTTCACCACAATGAAGGCAAGAAGAAATTTTACGGAATGCGTAATAATGTATGAACTATGTTTGCCTTCATTCTGTGACTCATCCCAACATCAACCAGTCTATCAACAGGACAGCCAGACATGTGCAGCAGAAATGAAATTCAGACAACTTCAGTAGTTTGCAGATTCTTAATCCTATAAAAACCTATGAGTAGTTTTACCAATACTGTGTGGGATTCTTTTTTGGTATGAATGTATGGTATATGGGCCTCTATATGCTCTTTGCCTCAAGTCCTGTATATGTCAGGATGGACCTGCTTGCTCTCTCTCCACTGTATGATCAGATGTGATGGAGAGGAGAATCCTTAGGGTCCTTTGTGACAGCATTTACCTCTATGCTTCCTTATTCCTGAATATCTTCCTGCCTCCCTGCTGTGATTCTCTTCAGAATAAATATTTATTGAATTTTGAGTTCACATGCCCCTACCCTCAATGTAAAGGAACGTTCGTATCTATCATCTGTTTGATTCACACCAATCCCTATGAAGTAGGCAATGGCCAATAAGGAAACAGACTGAGAACTCTGAAGTACTGGGACTAGTCACAGTTGGTGACCCTACCTTTTTGGTTTAAGTAGTTTGCAGTATTTGGGAGGTGAATTCTTTCCTGGAATCAGGAAAGAACCATTTCTCATCCTTTGCTAAAGTGAGGGTCCATGTTGGTTTTCTTTAAAGCAGGATTGCCAGGGAGTGGCAGAAGCAGGGAACCCTCACATAGAATCTGGAGCCTGGCAGTTGGCTACTGAACTTTAACTGAGGGCATCTTCAGCCCAACTTTGCTGAATGTGCTTTTCTGGGTGCACAGAAGGCCATGGATGATTTTTCCAACTCTGCAGCCTGCAAGTGCCAAGAGAAGAGTTTTGTGATGCAGTGAAACAGGTTCTGTAGGAAGAACAAAGCGTGAGACCTCTGCTTCCACTCCAGACTAACCACTTTCTTTCACCAGTTTGGGCCCCCAGTCTAGGAACTTTTTAGAAGTGTGTGCAGGGAGACAGAATGGGGTCACCGTGATAAACCAGAGAGATCCTTGTGGGTGTCAACTCACTTGAGAGCTTAGTTTGCCTGGTTCAAAACCGGATGTATTAACATAACCAAGGGTAGATCAGCTCTCCGGGGGATGACTCATTAACTGAGTTCTCAGACACTGATGTACGTGTAGGGACAATCGTTTGATATCTTAAATGATGTGTCATCTTAGTGTTTCCTGTTAGCCTTGGACCTTCCTTCCCCTAGTGTTGGCTGAAGGCACTGCTGTAGAACAGAATGCAGACAGCAGAGGACTGAAGACAGGTTAGTCAGAGCCAGTCTCCTCCCTAACCACTAGACTTGAGTGTTCCCAAACTAGCATCCTAAGAGAGTGAAATAGAGAGGGAGAAGGCCTTAGGTCCCCAGGAAAGCCCCTCCACTGAGTGCTGGGGAGTGGGGAAGAGACAGGCAGATACACCACACAGACTTGGGGAGATCTGAGAGCAAAGAAGTCCCTCTCATGCCTCTTTCCTCAATAGATTCTGGAGGGGTAGCAGGACCAGCTCCATAATTTGCAGGATCCAGTGAAAAATAAAGATGGGATATTTTGCTAAAAAAAATTATAAAGAATTTCAAGATGGTGGCAGCATAGCATCAAACCAAATGCAGGGCCCATCTAAGCACAGAACCTTGTGTGACTGCACAAGTCTCATGCCCCTGAAGCCATACCTGGGAGGTAGAATTATCCCCAAAGTTCCCTGACCCTGGGGTGGTGAGGGCGCCACCGAATGTCAGTGCTTGGAGAAGTATCCAGCTAGGCCATCTCATCACCCCAGTGGCCTCTCTGTGGTCGTGGCTTCTGTGGATGCTGATGTGGGTGGATGACCACGTGGACAGATGTCCTCTGAGAACCAGGTGGTGCTCCACCTTTCGCACACATACATACATATTTTGCACTGTGTCAGACCCCTGGGAATGCAGACCTAACCTCAGGGAAGGGAGAAACCTGAACTGTTGGATTATATTTCCTGATACTTAGGTTTCTGTAGCATGAACATTTATTGACTAAGATTTCTATTTACTTTACATAGAAAGGAAAATCTTGATGGTGTAGCAGTTAAAAGCTTTGGCTGCTGACGAAAAGGTTGGCAGTTCATATCCATCAGGCACTCCTTGAAAACTCTATGGAGCAGTTCTACCCTGTCTTGTAGGGTCGCTGTAAGTTGGAGTTGATGCTAATGGTTTTTTTTTTTTTTTCAGTTTTGTACATAGAAAGCCAACTTCCCAACCAATGAATGTACAAGCCCCCTGATATTCTCTAGCCTGGCCATTTTCTCCTAATGATCACATGTACATTGGGAACCTCATTAGAGTCAGAAAACTGCTAGCAAGATTAGAACCAAGACAGAGTTAGTTATAGGATTGGAATATTTTACCAACCTTCCACCTTCATTCATATATCCATACAGTCCAAAGCTTCTGCTTCCACGATACAGAGGACCTGCCATTTTGGCCAGAAAGGCAATTGACTCCAAAATTGTCTCTAGATAATTTTTCAGCTCCAAAAAGTCCTTTTTCAAATATTTTATTGTACTTTAAGTGGAAGATTACAATCCAAATCAATTTGCCACATAAAACCCTGCATACACACCGCTATGCAACTGTAACTACCCCCCTTCCCCCCAGTCTCTCCTCTAGACAGGAGCTGCTCAGACAGCCTCAGGTGCATATTTAAATCAAGAAGCATATTCGTTGCCAGCATCACTCTGTGTCTTGCAGTCCAGTCCAATCATTGTGCTAACAGTTGGCTTTGGGACTGGTTTCAGCTCTGGGCTAACAGAGAGTCTGGGGGTCTTGTCCTCAGGGACTTGTCATCCTGCCAGACCAGGTCTTTTAACAGCGTTAAGGTTCTGCACGCCTGTTTTTCTCCCAGTACATCAGGGATGTGACATTGTGTTCCCTGTCAGAGTAGTCACTGTTGATGGCTGGGCACCCTCTAGTTCTTCTGGTCTCATGCTGATGTAGTCTCTGGGTCATACGGCACCTTCTGTCCCCTGGGCTCAGATTTTCCTCATGTCTTTGATGTCCTTCATTCTCCTCTGCTCCAGATGGGTTGGGACCAATTGATGCTACTTAGATGCCTGCTTGTTAGCTTTTAAGACCCCAGATGCCACTCTCCAAAATGGTATGTGGAATATTTTCTTAAAAAGAAAAAAATCTTCATTGTGCCAATTATCCTAGATGTCCCCTAAAACCGTGATTCCTGGACCCCTGTCCCTGCTACTCTGTCCTTCAAAACGTTGAGTTGTATTTATAAAACTTTTTAGCTAGTGGTGTAGTCTAGATATGCTAACCTCCCCTCTACCACATGCTATCACTCCATTCGCCTGACCCAGTTCCTGTCTGCTATCTAATCTCTGAATAACCCTATCCCTCCCTCCCCACCTTGCAACCATCAAAGATGATTTTCTTCTGTGTTTCAACCTCACAGTGGTCTAATATTTTATTTGTCCTTTAGCAACTAGTTTCACTGAGAATAATGTCTTCCAGATTCCTTTATGTTATGAGACGTTCCTAAGATCATTGTCATGGATTGAATTGTGTCCCCCCCAAAATAGGTATAGCCATGTGACCATGATTCCCTGTATTCTATGATTGTCCTGCATTGTGTGATTTTACTGGGCTGTATGTTAAAGCATTAGGGTGGGACTGAAAATCCCTTCAGAAGACCACCTCCCTGCTCCACTGTAAAGGGAGTTTCCCCGCAGTGTGGCTTGTCCCACCCTTAATCCTTGCATCCTATAAGAGAGAAAAGGAAAGAGAAGCAAGCAGAGAATAGGGAACCTCACACCATCAAGAAAGCAGCACCGGGAGAAGATCATGTCTTTCAGACCTGAGGTTCCTGCTCCAAGATGCTCCCTGGACAAAGACTGATGCAATACCGGACTTTCCTCCAGAGTCCACAAGGGGGAAAGCCTTCCGCTGGAGCAGATAGCCTGAATTTGGACTTGTAGCCTACCAGACTGTGTAAGAATAAACCTTACTTTGGTAAAGCCATCTGCTCTGTGTTATTTCTCTTAGAGCAGCACTGACTAAAACAATCATCATTGTTCTTTATCATTCCATAGTATTCACATACTATGTGAATATACCATAGTTTGTTTATCCATTCATCTGTTGATGGGCAGCTAGGTTGATTCCATCTTTTTGCTTTCCTGGTCAGTGCATGTATCTGTTTGTGTAACAGCCTTTATGTCTATAAGATACATTCCAAGAAGTGAGATTACTGGCTCACATGGTATTTCTACTTCTAACTTTTTAAGAAAATACCAATCAATTTCCAAAGTGGTTGTACAAAACATTTTATACTCCCACCAGCAGTATAGAAGAGTTCCAGTCTCTCCACAACTTTGCCAACATTTATCATTTTGTGTTTTTTTGGATTAATGCCATCCTTGTTGTAATTACATCCTTGTAATTTGATTCGAAATTCTCTAGTGGCTAAAGATGGTAAGCATTTCCTCATCTATCTGTTAACAGTGTGGATGTCATCTGTGGTGAAGTCCTGTTCATATCCTTTGCCCATTGTTTAACTGTTTTTCTTGTTGAGGTTTTGTAGTACCTTATAGAGATTAGATACCAGTTGGATTCCTGGTAGCCAAAAATTCTTTCCCAGTTTGTAGGTAGGCCCTTTACTCTTTTACTGAAAAATCTGGATGAGCATAAATATTCGACTTTTAGAAGTTCCCAGTTTTATCATTTTTCTCTCTGGTGTTTGTGCATTGTTAGTAATATTTTGTAGTCTGTTTATGCCATGTATTAGGGCTCCCAGAATTGTCCCTATTTTTTTCTTTCCTAATCTTTGTTGTTTGAGATTTTAGTTTTTGGTCTTTGATCCACTTCGAGTTAGTTTTTGTGCATGGTATGAGCTATGTGTTGTGTTGTGTTTTTTGTTTTTTGTTGTTGTTGTTGTTGCAGATGGATGTCCAGTTATGCCAACACCATTTATTAAAGAGACTGTCTTTTCCCCTGTTTACAGACTTTGGACCTTTGTCAAATATCTGTTGCTCACAGATGGATGGATGATGTTGTATCCGGATTCTCAACTCTGGTCTATTGATCTATGTATCTATTCTGCAGCAGTACCAGGTTGTTTTGACTACCGTGGCAGTTTAATAGGTTCTAAAGTTGGCTAGAGTGAGGCCTCCCACTTTGTTCTAATGCTTCAGTAATGCTTTACTTATCTGCGGCTTCTTCCCTTTCCATATGAAGTGATTTGTTTCTCCACCTCATTAAAAAATGCCATTGGAATTTGTATTAAGATTGTATTGTATCTATAGATTGCTTTGGGCAGAATAGACATTTTTTACAATGTTTTTACATCTTTTTCTTTAAGTCACTATAAGTCAGCATCAGTCACTATAAGTCGGTATCAGCTTGATGCCAGAGTGTTTGTAGTGGGTTTTACTGATGATTAAGATGCAGGCTAACATGTGGCTTTTCTGCCATGTTTTTATGCAGACAAGGAAATAAATGCTTGCTAAAGTGAGGGACCTCTTGGTGTCTTTTAATTCTGGTTAATTAGCAACCCAGGCACATACAGGTTCAACGTAATAACATAAGTGCAATGTGTGTGTGATTGTTTTGTGGCCAGGCCTGGGCTGGGGCAGCCCCAGTGAACATCCTTCCCCAGGCCTGCCATTTCTCCCCATGGAGTGGAACAAGGAGTTCACTGTGAAAACTTAGGAAGGCTCTAAACTGGCCTCGTTCCATCCCTTGAGTAGAGAGCAGACCCTATATGGGAGCTTATTTGTTTTCTACTCCAAGAAGCTAACCATAGAATAACCAAATGCCTAACTCAAAATCCAAGGCTACGGCGTCTTCTTGGCTAGCCTGGGACCTCTGGAATCTGGCAGACAGTACAGTCACACAAAGATCCATGCCTGTGTTTGAAGATTTAATGCTCTGTGGTCATCATCTTGAAATTCTTTATGATTTGATTTCTAAATCTGTGTTTTGTGAGTCAAGTCCAATGGAACAAGGGAGTGTGCATGAGACCACGGAGTCCTGACTCAATATGTGATTCTGTCTCCCACTGCCCCACCCTCCCAAATGGGTTCTCAGCCACCCATTCCCATGCCCAGTGACCACTGCTGCCCTCCGCTCCTGGTGTGGCATGGGGACGGTGGGGAACAGGTATGTGCCCCCTACATGCCAGATGCAGAGAAGGGCCAAGGATAAGGGTCTGCACTTATTCCACAAGTATCCCCCTATCCACATCTGGGGGCAGAGAAACATTAAAGAGCAAATAAAAAACACACAGGCAAGTTGAGAGACTGACTGTGCGAGAAATGAAAAGAGCTCTTTTCTCTTTTACATTCCTTTACACTCTTTTTACACACCTTTTACACTCTTCTGCATTGTGACACTGGGTTCTGCAAATTATGTATCTGACCCTGCTGGCACACAAAGCATCCCCTAGAGTCTAAGAATATTCTGGGGATATCATGGCTTACGAAAGTCAGTTAGCCTTGGCCAAATCTGGAACAATGTTGGGGGCTACTTCAAACCACATGAAAGGTCCACACTTGTGGTAAAGGACTATTAACAAAGCAGATATGAAGTGACTCCACAGATAATAAGGGAAAAGGAAGGTTGGTGGGTGTTGCAAATAGGTTTTGGAGTTTGTCAGTTGTCTTTTAACTTTGTCTCTTTGGAATGTCTCAGAGCCACACCATTTGAAGGAAGAGAATGAGGTCACACTAACAGCAATACTACAGTCTCATTAAGTCAACTGCTATAATCACCAACAATAACTGAGCATGTGTGAAGTGCTTTAATAAAAAAAAAAAAAAAGCTACAGAAAACCAAACCCACTGCCGTTGAGTTAATTTCAACTCACAGCGATCCTATAGGACAGAGCAGAGCTGCCCCATACAGTTTCCAAGGAGTTGCTGGGGGAATTAGAAATGCCAGCCTTTTTCTCAGCAGATGTAGCACTTAAGCCCTATGCCACCAGGGTTTCTACTAAGTGCGTTATTTGCCATTAATTCTAACAATAACCCAGCAAAGTAGGTACTGTTATTATTTCCATGTCATAGATGAAAAAACAAAGATAAAAGAGGTTAAATAATTTGTCCAGTCATATGGCCTAGTAAGGAACAGAATCTGAGTATCAAACTTAGGTCTATCCGACTCGCATAGATGTCCCAGCTTCCAATCCTGCCCTGTTCCATAAGATAAGCTACCTGTGGCTACAGAGCGCCTGAAACATGGCTAGCCTTTCAAAGACCTTGTAAGAATGTAAAACTATTGTTCTCATGGTTACCTTGTTATTACATACTGAAATAATAACTTGGACATCGTGAGCTAAGTAAAATATATGTACCTGTTTCTTTTGTATTTTTAACTGTAGCTAATGGAGAGTTTTAAATAGGGCTTGAACAGTATTTCTCCTGACACTACTACTGTAACCATTTTTCCTGCAGTGCCACCCTTCACTTAGGTGAAAACAGTTCTCATGACCCTTGGGGTCTTTTCTTCTCCAGCGACATTACACTTTCAGCTCCTCAAATTTACGGCCCAGTTAGAACATCCAGCTGTTGTTTTGTTTTCTGAGCATTTTGAGTTCTCTTCACTCTTTCTCACAGGATGTGGTATTGGCAGTTCTGACATCCTTGTCGCCCACATCTGGACATTCTTCTGTGTAAAGCTATCTCTTGTAGCCTTTTCTTCCTCAACGTGGAAAACAAGCTCTTCACAGTGACCAGCCAAGATACCCCAGAAAGGTGATTGCCGGGTTCCAGCCAGCCATCACATATTACCCTGCAGCCCACCATGGGGGAAATCGACCAAGACCCTGGGGTTTTTCCCATTGTCAAGACTAGTTTTCTTCGTTTGGAATGCGCAGAAATCGACTCTTAAAAGCTACTGCACATAATGAAACTCTGCTTAACGTCTCACCCTTCTTCCCTAGAGAAGAGTGGCGCCCCCAGAATTTCACTGAAATGAAAGGCTGAGACCATTTAAACCTGCAGTGGCTGGCATTCGCTTTTGTCGATTTTTCGAACTCCTGAAAAGGGCTGCGCAGAGCAAGCGGGTGCTGGGAGGAGAAGGGGAAATGGGGAGCAAATGGGGGCTGGGAGGAGAGGCAGGGGAAGTGGGTGGCTGCATAGATGCGTCCGCAGCAGGGGGAGACCAGGGACAGAGGACCTGAAAGCCGGTGTCTGCAATGGGCTCCAGCTCCCCGCGCCGGGGCTCAGGAGTCTTTGTCCTGGGCTAGGCGAGCCGGGAACACAGGGCCCGGGTGCGCGCGGGCAGGAGGGGCGCCCTCCGCGAGGGAAACGCAACCCCCGCGGCAGCTGGGGCGGGGGCGGGGCGCTGACAGCCGAGGAACAGGCCGGAACCGGTTCCCTCCATCCCGGCTCACCCTTTCCTGCCCGCGACAGCCGGGCGCTCGGCGCATGGCGCGCCGCACGCCCGCCCCTCGCTCGCCATCGTCAGTTAACAAAGAGTTTAGGGAAACCGTACCGCCTTCACTGCCGCAGCCGGCACAGGCGTGCGCGTTCCAGCAGGGCAACGACTCGTCCACCCAAAGAATGGGAAATCACCCTTAGCAGCAGCGTGGCTACGGGAGGGGACAGTCCCCGTGCGCGTCCCCGTGGTCTTGTTCGACCCCATCCGTGTCGTTCTTTGCAGCGGGGCGCTTATCGCTCCGGCCGGGTTCCTGCTGGTTTTCTTGTTTTGTTTGCACTTTCTCAGTTGACTGTGTAAGTATTAAGGATATATATATTTATTATGATCTCTTCGTCATCATCCACCATTTCGAGTTTTAACAAGTAGTTTATACTTCCGTAATTTTTTCCATGCCCACGTAAAATCACGAGTGCGCCCTCACCACAGTTACTCTTTTGTTTTCCAAAATGGCATCATATAAAAGGTGCCTCCCTGCATTTTGCTCTTCCGGTCCATCGTGGAAATCACGAGTCTGGTCTGGGATTCACCCAACTGGGGGCTTAATGTTAATCCACGGTACGAAGTCACCTCCTTGCATTTAGTCATTCTGCTGTTTATACCTTTTCCTGGTTCCCATATTTTGCCACCATAAGTGGTGCTGCAGTGAACAGACCCCACCCCCACCCCGTTTTCACTACCCAGGAGACCTATAAAAAAGGGGATAGTGACAGACACAGTGTGCTGCAGAACTTGGAAGGCTCCCTGCGCTCTCTAGCTCCTCACCAGCTTCTCCCTCATTTCCGTTTTCTGCTCTTCTCACCCTTGAAGCTGCTTCCTTTAGCCAACCAACAACCTAACCCATTACCATGCAGTCAATTCTGACAACAGTAGAACTGCCCTGTACTGTCCAAAGTAACTGTTTCAATTGCCAACCTTTTGGTTACCAGCAGAGCTCTTAACTGCTAAGCTACCAGGCTCCCTACTTTCCCTAGGGTGTCAAAAACTGATCTTGAGTCGTCTCCTTTCAGTTGCCTCCCTATCTGATCAGTCTCCAAAGGACGACCAGTGAAATATTTCTTTCTACCCCATCCTGTGTTCCCCTGCCTCCACCTGCAGCAGCCATCATCCTGCCACCTTGGCCAGGCCACTGCAGTGCTTTCTTGGGAGTCCTTTCAGTGCACTCTTCATCATGATCCAGAACCCGATAGCAAATTCCATTCCAAGAGAACGCTGCCTTTGATGCATGAGATTTATTGCCTGGAAGGAGCGCTTGCCTGGCTGGGATTAGAATGCAGAGCCTGCCCTTTCCTAATCTGGTCCCACCTCCAGCAGATGGCTCAGCATCTCTGGCTTCTCACCAGATGGTCCCCCAGGTCTGGTGGCTCCGGCATTCCTGAGACTACAGTTACCATTCCTTCTCATGTCTCCTGCTTTCTGGACCAGCCCTTTCCTCAGTCAGACCCACTTCTTTTCTGGCCTTGAGGGGTCTCCGAAAAGCCCTTCTGAGCCTAACAGATGCTACCCTTCCTGAAAGACTTGACCTGGGTCTGTCTTGTTTTTGCCCTAGAGCCTTCTGCGTTGTCCCCAGGGGGAAGAACTGTTCTGTCCTTAAAAAGGTCGTGGCCCATTAGCACTTTGTCTGTATCTCCTTAATGGCACCTTTCATTCTGCCTTTTAGAGCTGGTTGCATACCTGTCCTTCTGTTGTCGTTGACCTGACCTGGTAGAATAGATGGCCTGAGGAGACTCAAGACCTTGTGCTGAAACTAAATAATTGTGTTACCTTGAACCTGTCACTTAGCCTTTCTGAGCCTTGATTTCCTCATATGTAAGATGGGGCTAATCAGTTTTGTTGTGTTGATTAAATGAGAAAATACCTTCTGTTGATGAACCACGTGATGAAGTGTTTGCGGACTGTAAAGCACTCTACAGATGGGAATAATAATAATAAATATTACTCAGGTGCTGTCAAGAGTGATTATCTTTCCAAAGCAGAATAATAAAAAGAAGGTGAAGAAATCTATGGGAGAAAGACAGCTTTTTTCTCTGGTTGCAGTCTGAACATCTGAGGTGTACCAGTTTCTTAACATTATTTCTTTTAGATCAGTTAGCAGGTACCATTAAAAAAATAAATAAAAGCTAGAAATAATGTGAATTTTGAACAAGGAGAGAATGGAAATAATCTGTGGCTATCAATAGTTACTTTTTGGAGGCACATTTAATGACTTTGGCAACAACTCATCATATAACATCAAGGCTGGCAAAACAATGTGTGGAGAGGGGTTATCAGATGGGAGGAGGCTTCCTGCCCCTCCTCATAGCTTTTTATTAGACCTCTAAATGGGGCACCTGGTGTCAGAAAACTTGGGACACATTCCAAGGCTTGAGTCTTACACAAATAGCTCACTCCCGGCCTCCCCAGGGTCACAGATTCAGGACAGATGAGCCAGGAGCCTAGCACCTCGGATAAGGCCCCAGCCTGCCCCAGGTCCCAAGGACAGCCTTAGGCCTGCTGTGGCATCTCTATAGCGTGACACTCTGGAGTCCTCTCTCCATTACGTTTATTGGCTGGCCTTCAGGCCTCAGACAGATAGAACCTCTCAGGGCCAACTCTGGCACCGTTTTCAGGGTACATTTGCAGGAAGGAGCCCTTCCGACCAGAAAGTAGTAGGCTCTAAGCTTAATGCTGGGCTCCAAAAACAGGTACCACAGGCCGCGAGAGTGGGCAAGAATGAGCTACTGCAGGCTTGGGGATGTCGAGGGGCTCTAGGGAAAGGGTGGCATGTGTGTTGGCCTGGGAAGGAGGGCAGGGATTTGGCAAGTGGCAATACGATCATTAAAGTAAAATACTCTAATGGTCTTATGAGGTCCAGCAGTTCATTAAGTCTGTGAACTTAATTGTTCTAAGTGCTACGTACCTCGTTGCTGAATATCACTACGGTCACCTTCGTAGTCCTCCCCTTGGGAAGCTGTGCACCGATACCAGCTCCTAGTCCACCCTTCAGAGCGGTTTTGGAACTCTTTCTGGAATGGCCATGGTGCACAGTGGCATAGTGGCAAGTTCACAAACTTAATTGTCTAATTGTCTGTGAGGGAATTGTTAGCTAATAAACAAAGAACTGGATTGGAACACCCTCCCGCCTCACCTGATCTGGCCCCCAATAACTTTTGTCTTTACCTAAAGATAAAGGAAATGTTGAAAGGAAGACATTTTGATGGCATTCAGGGCATCGAGGGTATTCCAGAGAGAGTTTCAAAAGTGCTTTGAAGGTGACTGTAGTGATACTCGGCAGTGAGGCATGTAGCACTTTTTGGGGATGTCCTTGTAGTTATCAACTGCTGATGTAACAGAAATACTGCAAGTGTGTGGTTTTAACAAAGAGAAATTTATTTCCTCACAGTTTAGAATTCTAGAAGTCCAAATTCAGGGAGCCAGCTCTAGAGGAAAAGAAGAAAAAGAACTCTTTCCCTCTGTGTCAACTATGAAAGAAGGTCCTTGTCGTTGGTCTTTGCTTGGTCTAGGAGCTTCTCAGCACAGGAACCCTGGGTCCCAATGAGATGCTCACTGCCTGCTTCTCTTTCTTGATGGTATGAGGTCCCTTTCTGTTCCATTCTCTCCTTTAGATCTCAAAACAGATTGACTCAAGATACTACCTAATCCTGTAGACAGGGTCCTGCCTCGGCAACATAACTGCCTCTATCCCTGATGTGATGTCATCACGTCACCTATTAACCCATTATTGTCAAGTCAATTCCAACTGATAACAACCCTATAGGACAGAGTAGAATTGCCCGTTAGAGTTTCTAAGGAGCATCTGGTGGATTTGAACCAGTGACCATTTGGTTAGTAGACGTAGCACTTAACCACTGTGTCACCAGGGTTCCCATTGCATTACAGAGGAAGGATTAATAACATGAAGAATGAATCCAGCAGATCACACAGTGGTGGACCATCACGCAATACTGGGCATCATGGCTTAGCCAAGTTGACATATATTTGGGGCGACACAGTTCAATCCATGACAATCATCATTATCTTACCCTCATTTCATACCCCAGGCAGAGGTAGAAGAATGAGAAGGAAAGATTTTTTTTTTAATATTTTATGGTTGCTTTAAATGAAAGTTTATAATCCAAGTCAATCTGTCGTACAAAAACGTACATGCACATTGCTGTGTAACTCCAGCTGCTCTCTTTACCCTGTGACGGCACACTCCTCTGTACCCTGTATTTCCCATGTCCATTCAGCCAGCTCCTGTCCCCGCTCTGCCCTCCCATCTTGCTTCTGGACAGGAGCTTTCCAGCTGGTCTCATGTACACTCTTCACCAGTATCATTTTATGTCCTGTGGTCCTTTCCAATCTCGGAAGAATTGGCTTTGGGAATGGTTTCAGTTGTGGGCTGAGGATCCACATGTCCTGCCTTCTGGGGACCCTCCAGTCCATTCCTGGGGAGCTGTTAAGAAACATGAACCCCCTGCAGAGACTCTAGTTCACGTAAGAGCAAGGTTGAGTCTGTGCACGTGCACACACACACACACATCACAAACCACACACCCGCACGTGTCTAAGTTCACATGTCTGACTCCGTCCATGCGTAAATACTGCCAGTCTGACTTCAAGAAATATCCAGGATCTGAACACCGCCTCTGCTTCTGTCACCCTAGGCCAAGCCACTGTCTTCTGCCTGGAGTATTGCAATAGGCTCCCAACTAGTCCCCAGCTATCTTTACCTCCATGCCCATTTGGTTTTCTATATAGTTCTCTCCTCTTAAAGCGTAAGTAAGGCCATGTTCCTTCTCTGCTGGGAATCCTCCTATGACTCACTGTCTTGTTCAGAGTAAAAGGCAAATCTGTAGAACGGTGACGATGCCCTCTGTGACTTCACTCCGTACTTTGTTGGCTTCATTCCTTCCTACTCTTCCCTTTGCTCACTGCACTCCAGTCACACTGGCCTCATTGCTGTTTCTCAAGCCCAGCTAGAACATTGCTGCCTCAGGACCTTTGCACTTCCTGTGCTCTCTTGCCTAGACTCCTTTAGTAGAGGCAGATTAACCACGTCTTTGATAGAGTGAAAAACAAATGTAATCGTGAGCTACAGATTAGTAAGTAAGCACAAGTAAGCCTGGGAGTACCTTGCTTACTGGATATTCCATCCCTAAGCCAAAAACAACAACAACAACAACAAAAACCTATTGCCATAGAGTCAGTTTTGACTCATAGTTACCCTATAGGACAGAGCAGAACTGCCCCATAGTTTCCAAGGGGCACCTGCTGGATTTGAACTGACAATCTTATGGTTAGTAGCCATAGTGCTTAACCACTACACCACCAGAGTTTCCATCCATCCCTAGGTCCCAGACAAATGTCTTTCCTCACAGGGTCTTCCCTGACCACCCTAAATAAAACTGCAAAGTCCATCCACCTCCCACATTCCCTATACCTCCTTTATTTTACTTTTCTCAGAGCATTTTTTTTTAACACACCTATCATGTATTTTTTGTTAATGCCAAAATCACAAAGTCTTTCATGCAAACAGCTCTTTGCTTCTCTCTCAAACATCTCTCTCCCTTGAGATGCAACAGTTGCGTTTTCAGCCTCTCCCACCTCTGAATTTGTGTTCCCAGCCTCCTCCCTTCCCCTGCCTTCACCTGTCAGGTCGGGTAGATGAACCCTCAGAAGATCCACCAGGTCTCCAGCCCTGCAGACGGCTCTTGATGGATTCCCGGGTCTGGCTTTGCTAAGATACCTGGCTACATGTGCATACATTTACTTATGTTCTTATTATAGTTTTTACACAAAAGAAATCATAACATGACTATTGTTGGTCAGTGGAGATACTTTCCAAGTTTTCACTATTATTAGCATCCTTGCACACACCCGTGATTGTCTTTTGGAGATCAATTATTCTAAGGGAATCAGGGAGTCAAAGAAGATGCAATTTTCATGACTTCCGGTGTGTGTTCCCAGTTTTGTCTCCATCTTTTCTAATGATACCCCCACCAGCTGCACATTATGGCTCTTATATACAGCCTTACAGCCTTGACAAAAGTGGGTATTAAAAAAAAAAAAGGATAAAAAGATTCTTCTTTTAATTGATATTGTTGGTGAAGTTAAATTTTTTTTTCCTACTGTTTCTTTTTTTATTGAAATGAGTTGTCTTTGCCCTTTTTTTCCTTTTGGGATGTTATACCTTTTCTCCTCCTGACCTAGAATCATTATATTTCCATTAAGAATATTTACCTTTAGAAATATGTGTTGCAAACATTTTTATCTGCTTGTTTCACACCTTTCAATTCTGTTTAATGCCTTTTTTAACAGAGAAAAATATAGAAATCTTTACCACTCAAGGTTCTGACTCTTTCTCTTTATAGATTTTGGTTTGGGTTTCATGCTTCTTCTAGGCAGCAGGTTTTAAATAGCCCCCGTGATAGTCCTTGGCAGCTGAGATCTCATGCTGGTTGACAAGTTTCTAAACCTAGAGTTTCCAGCTCTCAGTTCACCTAGCCAGTGGCTTCCACAATTTTTTCATGTGACTTAGAATGGGGAATTTTGCACTGCAAACAGCTACAACAAAAATGTTGATGTAAAAAATTATTTTTGAAATTCATGAAATAATACCCTAACTATGGGTGATCCTGTTAGCTCATTCTATTTTAATCTCTTTTATTTAAAAAAAAAAAGAATACTGGTCTTTTGACCCAATAAACTGAATTAACAGTGGTACCTTGACTCACGTTTGAAAAACAAAGAGCAGATCAGGACATGGAAGAGGGTGATTTCTGTCTCTCCGAATCTTATCCACACTTCCTAAGCCACTTTTACTCCCCTCCCAGGCTAAAGGGTTATGGAGAGGTCAAGACCATCATAAATCCACAGGGAGAATACTCTGAAGACCTGTTTGTAAGACTGAGGCTCGGTTAAGGTTTTGATAGGTCCCTCACAGGCAAAGCAAAAATGGGTTTGAATTTCAGCACTGAGGGTTAGAAAAAGGTTCCTTCTAGTTCCATGGTCCCCCCATTCTCAACTAAGCTAGAAGCATTTTCACGTGTTTCTTGAAAACGCCTCTGTCTCCTGTGGAATCTGGCACTTGGCTACGGAGGTCAACAGCGTTGGCTCCAGCTCAGCTGTTCTTTCAGTTGGAGCTGAAGGAGGACACTCCTTTCTCGGGCGTGGAAGCCGACGTGATGCATCCTTTGTGTGTACACTTAGACTGGCATGGAGAAGCTGGCCCCCCGCGTGCAGAGGTAGAAAAGCATAGTCGATGTATTCAGAAAGAAAGCTGATGATAGAAAGGGAATAAAGAAACACTCATTAGAAAAATCCCAGTAAGAAAAATCAGCTTGGGATTTGGGAACAGAAGATCTGAGGTCAAGTCTCCATTCTCTCCAGTATTTTCCTGTATTCTGTTCTAGGCCAATTCAACACTGCCCTGTGCCTTCTTTTTCTCTCCCCTAAATGGTTATAATAATGGCAGCTTTCTCAGGCTGGCAGCTGAAATACAAATAGTAGTTACTGCTGTTGATCTACATAGAGCCCTAGTGACTTGGAAACTGTGCTGAACTATTGGTCATTGAATTGGGTTAGTGATTTGTGCCTATAGCTGAATTCCAGCCAAGAGCTAACGGTTCTAATAGCCATGAACACAGCTTAGAACTCAGGCCAGGCACCTCTGGCTCTTACCTGCTGGGGCTAACTTTGCAGGGGTAGTTGCTATGCACGAACCCAAATGCAGAGTTAAACCCAGTCAAATGCATGGCATCTGTTTTTATTTTCTTTTCAAAAGAGCCAGCTGGGGTTCCTGGCTGAGTGAGGCCAGCAAGGTACCTCTGCTTTCTAGACTCGATGCCTTCATTTACTTTTGTCCTGAGTAGCCCTCTGACCCAGGAAATAGTAGTAGCAGTAGGTAGTGATGAAACTATAAATGGAACTAAGATGCAAAGCTTAGACAGAATTTATAACTCAGAACATTCCCGTGGAAGCTTCTAGTGGTGACCCAGCACTTCTGTTTCCTCCCTCTCCATACCCCTGCCAGAAACTTATCTGCTGGGGACACACCTGGAGGAACTGCCCAGCCCACAGAAAGTGCCTTTCTCTAAAGCAGAGCCTAGCAGTCCTGGACCCCATTGCACTGAGCAGAGGTAACGGCCAGACATCTAACCCAGGCCGATGAAATAATCTTCTGTGGGGAATTTGAAACCAGAACAGAGAGTCTCAGAGACTGGCAAGCTTGGAGCTTAGCCATGTGAACTACTCACTGTCCTGGAGAGAAGCTCCCGGCCACCCTGCTTCCTGCCAGTCTGGGTTGGCCTGTTTTGTCACTTCTTCCCTCCATTCTCTGAGCCACCCCAATCGCCTTCCCATAAAGGCCTGTTTAAGATTAGGTGGCCACAGCCAAAGCCGGTTTGGGAAGGGGAGGGCTCAAAAACCTAAACTCAAACAAGAAAGCCATCATAAATATCACAGCATCTGAGGCATAAAGACACAGAATAAAGGATGGCTTTGGGTCTTTCTTTTTAACTCTTTCCATATCCTGGATAGGTTTGAATCTTGTCTACAATTTGCAAGCCGTGTAAGTTTAGGCAAGCTGCCTCCCCTTTCTGAACTTTTATTTCCTTGATTACCAAATGAGGATCCCTTACCTCATACAACTGGCTTTCCAATTAGTCTGGTGACATTTATCGTGGTCACTCACAGGCTATTTTTGCTTATTTCCTGGTGGCCAGCTATACAGCAGCTCAGTGAAGTCTTGAACACTACTGATGTTAGGGTACTTTTATAGAATCACTTTTTTTTTTCTTTTTAATGTTTTCAGTGAAAGTTTACAAGCCAAGTCAGTTTGTCATACAAAACCTTGCACTCACACTGCTGTGTAACCCTAGCTGCTCTCCCTACCCTGTGACAGCACACTCCTCCTTATTTCTCGTGTCCATTCAACCAGCTCCTGTCCCCCTCCACCCTCTCGTCTCGCCTCTGGACAGCTGCTGCCCAGTTAGCCTGATCTATCTACTCAAGCCAGAAAGCACTCTTCACCAGTTTCATTTTTTGGTCTTACAGTCCAGTCGAATCCTTGTTTGAAGAGTTGGCTTTGGGACTGGTTTCAGCTCTGGGCTAACATGGAGTCAGGGACCGTGTCTTCTGGGGCCCCTCCAGTCTGCTGGACTATTGAGTCTGGTCTTTTAATAGAGTAATAGAACCACATGTGAAATCGCCTTAAGACCAGGAATCCTTTCTTGTCCATCCTCTCTAAGAATATTCTGACTACTTGCAAGGGTTTTGGTTTGTTCCTCCACCTTGAAATCCTAACACATGGAGAGATAGCAACCACATTTAGGACACTGTGTTTCAATGGTATGTTGAAAATATTGAATTGCATTGCAACTTATGTTCATGCATTAATGAAAATTATCACATGAATAAGAAATTTCAAAACCCTTTGTCAGACTACGTTATCTCTGTTCTAGTTGAAAAACTATAGTAGCTGTTAGTATTCTCTGGGTCAGCTCTAAGCAGTGTGAGCTCCACCCTGGGGAAACTTCCTCAGAAGTTAGTGCTGAAAGGAAGCTTAGAAAGTGTCCAACTCCACAGCCTTAACTTACATAGTTGCCCATCTACTTGATTATTCAGGCATCAAACAGAGCCTATATACCAGGCAGCTGCTAACCAAAAAGTCAGCAATTCAAATCTGCCAGGCATTCTTGGGAAACTCTATGGAGTAGTCCTACTCTGTCTAGAGGGTCTAGGAGTTGGAATTGACTCACACTGCCGTCGAGTCGAGTCCAACTCACAGTGACCCTAGAGGTCGGAGTAGAACTGCCACATGCAGTTTCCTAGGAGCGCCTGGTGGATTTGAACTGCCTACTTTTGTGGTTAGAAAATGTAGCAATGAACCCACTGTGCCACCAGGGTTTCCATACATCTATATATACACACACATATATACATATATATGTATATACATGTGCATGTATATATATTCATTTATATACACATATGTCAGCTGTCTTAGTTATGCAGTGCTGCTGTAACAAAAATGCTGCAAGTGGATACCCCTCACAAAAACAGTTGTTTTCTCCCCGTTTAGAAGGCTGCTGTTGTTGGGTGCTGTCCATCACTTCCAACTCATGGCTGCCCTACGTATATGAAACGCTGTCCAGTTCCGCGCCATCCTCCCAGCCCTTATTTTGCTTGAACCCACTGTTGTAGCCACTCTGTCAATCCACGTCATCGAGGGGCTTCCTCTTTTCCTACTTTACCAAGCATGACGTCCTTCTCCCAGGCTTGGATCTCTCTTGATAATGTATCCAAAGGATGCGAGAGAAAACATCTGTAATGCTCACTTGTAAGGAACATTCTGGCTATGCCTCTTCCAAGACAGATTTATTTGTTCTTTTGGCAGTCCATGGTCTATTCAATATTTCTCATCAACACACACACCATGACTTAAAGGCATCGATTCTTCTTTAGTCTTCCTTATTGATTATTCAGCTTTTGGATGCATATGAGGTGATTGAAAATACCATGGCTTGAGTCAGTTTGCCCCTAGTCTTCAAGATGATGTCATTGCTTTTTACATCCTTTAAAGAGGTCTTTTGCAGCAGACTTGCCCAATGTGATGCGTTGTTTTGTTGCCTGATGCCTCCGTGGGTGTTGATTGTGGATCCACGGAGGGCAGTAGACCAAATTCAGGGTGCCAGCTCTAGGAGAAGACTTTTTTTCACCCTGTTGGCTCTGGAGGCATGCCCTTGTCCACTCAGCTTGTTTCTTGGTTCCTTGAAGCTCTCCCTGTGGTTTGCCCTCAGGCTCCTTCCATCTCTGGTGTCCTGCTTGCTTGTTTAATCTGTTTCTCAAAAGAAATTGATTAAAGACACACCTTACACTAATCCTGTCTTATTAACATATCAAAGATGACTCATTTCAAAATGAGATTATTACCATAGGCCTAGAAGTTGACATTTACAACACATTCCGCAGGGCAGTGGGGTACACAATTTGATCTGTAAGACGCTCTGGCTGTACACTGGTTAAGTGCTTGGCTGTTAACTGAGAGGCTGGGGGTTTGAACGCACCCAACGTGGCTTCTTGGGAAGAAAAACTGGTCACCTTCTCCTGTAAAGATTATAGCCAAGAAATCCCCAAGGTTGTAATCAACTCAAGGGCACCCAGTGACAACAGCGTACTCCAGGACGGGGAGGACATAGCCAGGGACGGCCAACCAGCATCCTTCTCTGTGGAGCTCCTGGGTGTCGGGCGGTGGACACAGTACACTGGAGAGTGGGCTGCAGGGGTCAGTGGGCTGGTGCAGGAGCTGAGATTACAAATGGAACCCGAGACCCATTTTGAAAAGCTTCACATGCCCTGGAGAATAGTTCGGGTTTTATTTCAGTCACTACAGGTAGGGGAGGTGGTAGGGTGGCGGGGAGGTGGAGTCAGATTTCAAATTTGAGAGTCATGAGATGGATGTATGTTCTGGGAGAGCACTGGCAGCGAGGGGCACAGACGGCAGGCTGTAGGATTGCATAACGGACCCAGAGTCTCATGCTCAGGGAGATGCCTGTTGCAGTCAGTAGCTTGGAAACATGAAATATCTTTCCTAAATCACACAGTGACAGATAACAGGGCCACAGCCCAGTCCCATGTTCTTTCCAAGTGGCTGCAATACAGTGAAGTTTTCAAAACTGCTCCATGTCAGAGTTTGTCGGCACTGTATTTCAGGGAAGATTCCCCTCCGTGCTGTCCGCGTTCTTCCCTCATTCCAGTCCAGTGCTAGTCTTCCCACAGCTAGGTTCCTGGGGGGCAGTCCCTCAAGGACACGGTAAGAAAGCAAGTGATAGAAAATGGGTGACATTCCTAGCAACTGCCACCTGCATGCCAGCAGCTGGCTTCGCAATGCTGTCTTTGTACCTTCCAGATAAAGAGATCAAAGTTTCTCCAGGATCTGATGCCCCAAGCTGATTTACAGAGGGAGGGTTTGGGAGAGGAGGAGGGGCACAGGCTCGTCTACTGCGAAGATGCAGATGGGAGTTTCTGTTTCAAAGGTGATGTCTCCACACTAGAGAGACAATCAGCTCTGGTCTCTGACTGTGGGATCAGATACAAAATCTAGCCAGGGTCTGGCCTCCATGTGGAATCCTGCCATGTCTAAGCTGGAAGGGATCTCAGTCCTATTTAGTTCAAGCCATCCATTGTATCAAAAAAAAACCCCACAAAACCCATCACTCTTGAGTCAGTTCTGAATCATCACGAAGCTATAGGACAGGGTGGAATTGCCCCATAGTTTCCAAGGGGTGCCTGGTAGATTTGAACTGCTGGCCTTTTGGTTATCATCTATAACATCTAACTACTATGCCATCAAGGTTCCCACCCATAATATAGATGGGTAAATTGAGACCCAGGAAGTGACAAGCCAGATCTGGAGACAAGTGCTCTTGACTTTATACTTATACTTTCCACATCCTCTTGCTGCTTCCTTCCAGTAGCATGTATGTACACGCATGCTTGGTGTCTATGTTTATAAATAAATAAACTCTAAGGAATAAATAAATAAAATGAAACAGAATGCACCCAACAGTAGCTATATATATATTTTGATGTACCTGTTCAGAAAGAGCGTGAAGCAAAATGCTTCTATCTAAGAAACCCTGGTGGTGTAGTGGTTAAGTGCTACGACTGCTGATCAAAAGGTCAGAAGTTCAGATTCATCAGGTGTTCCTTGGAAACTCTACGGCTATTTCTACTCTGCCCAGCAGTCACTCTGGGTTGGAATTGACTCAACAGCAATGGGTTCGGTCTTGAGGGGGGTGTTACAGCCCTGTTTCCCTTCCGAGTTTGCAGTGAGCAATATTCACTCCAGCAAACCCTCATCTTTTGTTTAGCTTTAATGGGTACAGCTGTACTAGTTCTGCATAGGTCAGCAGAATGCACTGGGAGAGAACAAATGAAAGAAGCCAGAGCAGGAGATCCCCTCTCCATCTGGGTCCTTTCACTTTTTTACTCCAGTGATTCCCAACCGTTGCTGTGTGTTAGAATCACTTGGGTGGCTTTTAAAAACTCCAGCATGCAGACTAACTAAATCAGAATCTCTGAGAGTGGAGCCCGGCCATCAGGATTTTTCAAAGCTCCTTAGTATTGGATACCAAGTTTGAGAACCACTGCCCTTTCTCAAAGATACGTTCTGTGCCTCTAACTCTTGTTATGGCAAAATTAAGTGGAGTTTATGCTTGCCTGCTGCAAACAGCCAATCTCTGAAATAGAGTTGAGATGAGAAGCAAGATGTTTACTGTGTTCTGCTAGACAAGGAGACAGAGGGGATAGATTCCTGCAAAGTCTGCCTCCCCAAAATGAAGACTAGCTGGAGGTTTCATAGAAGGGGATAAGATTTGGAGTCCTAGGAATTTGTAGAGTGTTAATTTTCTTTAGGGGGGGTCACAGTAGTCACCCAAACAAAAACCCATTGCTGTCAAGTCGGGTCTGACTCTTAATGACCCTAGAGGTCAGAGTAGAACTGCACCATAGAGTTTCCAGCCAGATGTGTTGATATCTGAATTGGTGTTTCTCTGGGCCCAGAGGCCGTCTTGCTATTATGTAAGCCCCCAGCAAATTTCTTTGTTTTTCCTTTATGATTTTTAACTCACTGTCACTTGTTCTTTCATACTCCTAAAGAGAGTACAGATTAGCCTTTAACCTTGAGAGAAACTAAGGGAAGCAATGAATGCATGCTTGGAGATAGTATCAGGAAGCAAAACCATACAGATTATGCTCAAGATGCACTCATTTAATTGATTTAAGACACACCTTACACTAATTCTGTCTCACTAACACATCAAAGTCAACCAATTTCCAAAGGCCTAGAAGTCGGGATTTACAACACATTTTAGGGGGACACAATTCAATCTGTAATATCAAGAAAAGGGGCCCTGGCTGAACATTGGTTAAGTGCTTGATGATTAATGGTTGGCGGTTTGAAACCACCTGTCGCTGCTAAGTCCAGGCCAACTCATAGCGACCCTTAGTTTGACCAGCATGCCATCACAGAAGTTTGACAATCTTTGTAAAATGGATTGGGAAAGACAATGCAGACAGATGACTTCGTCTGTCTCTAATTTAAGAACTGCAAGCTTGTGTGTTCCTGAGGGTGGCTTTGTAACTTGGTGTTTTGTGCCTTGTACCAGGAACTTACATCGTGTCAGAGCATCTGTCTGTGATGCACCCCAATGAGACCCTAAGTTTTTTTGCTGTCAGCGAGGCAGTATTGCCAAACGGTTAATCATGGGTGTTCTGGAAGCCAACTCACCTAGGGTTTTCTCATCTTGGGCAAGCTACTAAATCCATGCAAAGTGCCTGGCAAGTGTCAGCCTTGTAAAAATTGTAGGCATTGCTATATGTACGGCTTTGTACTTTGATGCTTTCTTAGACAAAACAGTCTCCGAAGAAAGTTCCCTGGTTGGCGGGCATAGTGCAGCACGGTCCAGTAGAAATACACATTTATCATTTAGGTTTTTCTACCAGCCACATCAAAAACTCCAAGCCAAAGAGGGGAAATTCATTTTAATAACACACTTCATCAACTCGACCTGTCCAAAATATTATCAGTTCAACATGCAGTCTGTACCAAAAATTGTTGACAAATTATTAATGAGATATTTTATAATGTTCTCCCCCCATACTGAGTCTTTGAAGGTTCCCTGGTAGTGGAGTGGTTAAGAGCCTGGCTGCTAATTAAAACGCTGGCACCTTGAATATACCAGGCATTCCTTGGAAACCACTTAGGGGCAGTTCTACTCTGTCTTGTAGGGTCGCTGCATGTCAGAATCAATATGCTGCCAATAAGATTTTTACTCATGTTTTTCAAGTCTTTGAAAGCCAGTGTATATTTAACATCTTAACTCAGACTAGTCATATGCCAAGTACTCAGTTGCCACACATGGCTGGTGGCTACCTTGTTGGACAGTGCGGGTTTAGTATCTCTTGCGTGTTGTGTTTCCATTAATGTGCTTATCGGGCTGATCCTGTCCGCCTGTGGGGCTCCCTCTTCACAGGGGCGGCCCTGCTCTGCCCAGGCCTTCTCTTGTTCCAGGCCTGAGGCCCATGTTCCATAAAGCCTCATTTTTTTTAGCATAATGCTCTGTACCCCCACCCTTGTCCAAATGTCCCCATGCTTTGGCAAGGGTTCCCTCCTCCTACGGGGCCCGTCATCCTGGCTTCAACTTGTCTGCTTCCACTGGGAAGTTTGTGAGCCTAAGAGGCAGGTTACACTTTCCGTCTTAATTTTTACAAAAACATTTGGTTGGCCTAAAAGGCCCCCTGCCCAGGGGCAGGGTAGGAAGCTCATAGCAGCTGCTGTACCTGTGACTCAGCCCACCCAGGCCCCACCCCACAGTGAGTGCCAGCCCCGAGGCCTTCTGCAGCCAAGTGGGGTGAGTCATCACGGTCACTTGTTGAACCTTCTGTTCCAAATCTCAGAGCGGCTTTTGTTTTTCAGTTGAATACCAAAAATCAAGAGCCAAATTCACTGCCATTTAGTTGATTCTGACTCATAGCAACCGTATGGGACAGACTAGAAAACCATAGGATTTCCAAGGTTGTAAATCCTTACTGAGGCCAGCTGCCATATCTTTCACCCCCGGAGTGGCTGGTGGACTTGAATCACCAGCCTTCTGGTTAGCAGCTGAGTGCTTTAACCACTGCACCACCAGGGGTCAGTTGAATACATAGCCTTAAACACACACACAAACACACACGTGCGTGCGTGCGTGCATCCACGTGTGGTAACACCAGGCCCAGGGGTAGGTTCTACAGCAGGAAAGCATATTTTTGCGACAGTTATTATCGTAATCCTGAACCTGACACTCCACTGTCTCACCAGAGATTGTTAGGCCTCCCTGCCAGGGAAGCTCTCTTGGTTTAATTTAGGGCAGAAGGTAGGAGAGGAATTCAGATCCTGACTGAAAGGCCAAACGATGCAGGAATGCATCCTGGGGAGACACCCTTGGCTCCCACAAGAACCCGCTGCTTCAGGTGGGACCACAGAGCCTCTCCTTGTCCTTCCTCCGAGGACTGGGCCGTCAGGGTCCTGGGCACCACTCTGCTGTTAACCCCTGAGTTCTCCTCCATGACCGTGAATTAGAGTCACTGGGGCAGCCACCCGGAACGTTCCTGCTGTCCAGGCAAAACCCAGAACAATGGAATGAGAATCTCCAGAGGCCTTTACTCTTTGACCAGGAGGACATATGGTCTTCCCTCGCAGGGGGAGCCCAAAGCTCTCTTCAGCAGTTCTTCAGTCCTCCTTAGTCAGCAGGTTTTCTGGGCCTGGCACCAGCGATTTCACACCTCTCCGCTTTCTGGGTCCCTCGCATTCTCCTTTTTTTGTCTGGTTGACGAAGGAAAGAGGTGAGTACTTTTCTCCTGAGGTGTGGGTACTCATCCATTTTAAACTTTTTCCCTGCATTTCAAGGAAAGAGGAGCTCTTCTCCTCACCCGGAGTCCCCCAGGGGTTAAAAAGATTCATGTGTTGGTTTGAGCCCACCCAGGGGTCCCTGGGAAGAAAGGCCTGGAGATCCACTTCTGAAAAGTTAGCCAGTGGAAACCCTGTGGAGCACAGTTCTACTCTGTCACATCCAAGTCACCAGGAGTCGGCCTTGACAGCTGACTCCGACAGGGTTCTCCACCTCGGGAGTCCTTTCCTTCCGTGTGCCCTGTGCTTTCGCTCTGTGTAACTTTTCCCCTTTTTCTTTCTCGAACTTAGTCTGTTTCACTGTCCTTTCCCCTCAGCTTATAAATACCCACATGTTAACCCCAATCCAGTTGCTGTCAAGTTAGACTCCTGGGAATGCCATGTGTGTCAGAGTAGGACTATGCTCCACGTGGCTGTCAGTGGCTGAGTTTTCAGAAGTCGGTGCCAGGCCTTTCTTCTGAGGTATCTCTGGGTGGGCATGGCCTTCCAACCTTCCAGTGAGCAGCCAGGCCTGGTAACTGTTTGCACTGCTTGGGGACTCTGCATTCTCAGGTTACTGCAACCTACAAATCCAGAGCGTTTTCTCAGTCCTGTCTCTCTTCAATTTAGTTTCCCGTCCTGGCCAAGCTTCTTAAAGGAGCAATCTTTAAAGGGGGTTCTCTTACCCTTTTCACTCCTCAACTCGTGGCAGGTGACTTCTGCTCCATCACAGTGGTGACACTAAGTTCACCAGGGCCCCCTTACTCACTGAATCCATGGCCCGTTTTCCGTCAGTTCCCCTCTTTTGCTCTTTAGCTGTATCAGTCACTTTCTGTCCCTTTAAACTCCCTCACCGTTGGTCTCCAGTGACTCCTGTCTTCCTTGATTTCCACTCACCTTTTTAATGGTTTCCAGCCAGTTCCCTTTCTGTTTCCTTGCTCGACCTTCATACACGTACTGGTGCTCCCCGGTTCTATTTGTGATCTTCTCTCCAGCGTCAGTGTATCTATCTCAGCACCTCAGCTATCGTCTGTATGATTGTCTTGGTCGTCTGGGATTGCTCCAACAGAAATACCACTAGTGGATGGCTTTAACAAAGAAAAGTTTATTCTGACACAGTCCAGAAGGCTACAAGTCTGAATTCAGGGTGTCTGCTCCAGGGGAGGGTTTTCCCTCTTTGTCGGCTCCGGAGGAAGGTCTTTGTGTTGCACCAGTCTGCGTTCAGGGAGCGTCTCTGCATAGGCACCTCAGATCTGAAGGACACACACTTTACGTATGTGCTGCCTTCTTGATGGTATTAGGCTCCCAACTCTGCTTATTTTCCTCTCGTTTTATTTCTTGTAGCATAAAAAGATAGAAGGTGGTACAAGCCACACTCCAGGGAAACTCTTTCCACATGGGAGTGGGGAGGTGATTTTAGGAAGGAATTTACAGTCCCAACTTAATCCTCTGTGACATAATCCACTCTTTTAACCACAAGCAGAGATTAGGATTTACAGCATCAGAAAATCACAAAACAGAGGGCAATCTCACAATACTGAGAATCATGGCCTAGCTAAATTTCTATACATACGTATTTTTGGGGGGACACAATTCAATCCATGACAAGCAAGTTAACTTCCAAACCTTTGTCTCTAGCCCAGATTTCTTTCTGTCAGGTCTCAAGACCTCTGTGAACCATTATCCACTGGGTATCTCCACACAAATATCCCTCTAAACCTATACAAAATGGAATCTATTATTTTTTGCCCAGGAAATTTATTCTTCATGTAGCTATCACACTTAATAGTGCAACACCAGAAATACTACCACAAAAAATTAGAAACAATAGTGCATGTAGCCATCACTACTACTTAGAATTATTTGGAAGATGTATTAAATATAATAAGTCTTTTGAGAAAAAGAAATATAAGCAGCACTTCTTGATAAAGAAGGCAGTCGTCAATATTTGCAGATCCGGAGAATCACTCGACAAATAGAATTAACAAATTAATTGACAAGGTTGTATATTACAAATGAATGACATACTAATAATGGTATGTTGCTTTAAGCCAGTATTTCTCTTTTCATTTAAACATCTTTATTGAGGAACTACATGGTGAAACAAACAAACAGACCCTTTGCCATCAAGCCAATTTCAACTCATAGTAACACTACAAGATAAAGTAGAACTGCCTTATGAAATCTCCAAGGAGCACCTGGTGGATCTGAAAGGCTAGCCTTTTGGTTAGCAGCCAATTTCAACTCATAGTAACTCTACAAGATAAAGTAGAACTGCTTTATGGAATCTCCAAGGCACACCTGGTGGATCTGAAAGGCTAGCCTTTCGGTTAGCAGCCGTAGCACTTCACCACCACACCATCAGGGTTTCTGGCTACAATCTAGGGGCACTGCTTCTTCAGTGCTAGGGGTACAGATATGAACAACAGAAATGGAGCTTCTGTTCTCATGAAGCTAATATGTAGGAACAAATTAGATACACTGATAAAAAGATCTCATTTATAATACCCAAAAACCCCAAAACCATTGCTGTCAAGCCAGTTCTGACTCATAGCAATCCAAAAGGACAGAGAGCGAGAGAACTGCCCCCAGGAGCTTTCCAAAGCCTTAAATCTTTATAGAAGCTGACTGCCACATCTTTCTCCCACAGAGGAGCTGGTGGATTCAAACCACCGACCTTTTGGTTAGCAGCCAAAGGCTTAACCATTAGGCTGCCAGCACTCCAAGTTCATTTATAACAATCCAAAACCCAAACCTGTTGCCTTCGAGTTGATTCTGACTCACAGAGACAGAGTAGGACTCTGAGCGGTTGGTAGATTCAAACTGCCAGCCTTTTGGTTAGCAGCTGAGAGCAGCACGACTGTGCCGTCAGGGCTCCAAACATGAAGTTTAAAGAACTGTAACAGCAAATTTAAAACACCCAGGAATAAAGTTAATCAGTCATGTATAAGATCTAGCAGAATAAAACTACCCAAGGGCATAAAGGGAATCTTTCAAAATGCAAAGGAAAAAACCATGTACCTAGATCGGAAAATCTGATATAAATTTTAAATTTTAATTTGCTTATTTCAGAGACAGTTTGATGCAATACATTTAGTCAGAAAGTAAATGAGAGAAAATAGTCAAGAAAATGTTGAAAGACATGTAAGGCTTGCCCTACCGGTTATATTATCATTTATACATAGAAGCAAGAACTAAAGGGTGGGAACTAGCCCTGGAAAAGAGACATATCAATAAAGCAGAAAGAGAAGTCTAGAATAAAGAACGAGTTTATTATCTATTAAAGCCATCTCACATCAATGGTGGTAGGACGTGGTAGGGGCTAGATGAGGGAATGACAAAAGGTTTCAACTTGAAGCCAAATGTCACAGGTAGGATGTGCTGCCTGGGTTGAGAGGGCTAGTCCAGGTTTAGCTGAAAAGAGTTCGGTGTTTGATTAGAAATGTCTTGGCGGGGGTGGGTGGGGATGGGAAAAGGATGCCCCAACAAGCACTATGATGCCATGGGACTGCCCACAGATGAGTATTTACCATTCCTGGTTTATTCAATAAATGTCACTGGGACAACCAGCCAGCAATTCTTAGCATTATCCTGTATACCAGAATAAAATTCAGATGGATTAATGATTTAAATGTGGAAATTGAATGTACAAACTACTAGAGGAAATTAAAAACATATATATTATGGTGGGGAAAGGACTTCCTAAGCATGGCTCTAAAATACAGAACAGCATAAACTTAGAGGCAGATGGATTTGGCTACTTAATTGTTAGAAACTGTTGCAGAGCAGTAATTAAAAGGAAAGTGACCAATTAAGAAAAAAATACAGTATATATCAACATGATTAATATTTTATCATACAATGAGCTCCTCAATCAATAATATGAATGTCCTAAGAGAAAAAGGTAGAAAAGCAGGCAATTTACTTAAGCAGAAATGCGAACAGCTGAGAAACATTTTTTTTAACTCACCAAGAGTTTAAGGAATGCAAATTAAAACAATACCATAATTTTTTTGTTTGTTTTTCTTTTCCTCCTGCCAAACTAGCAAAGAAAAATCTCCATTGTGGGTAAGAAGGTGGGAAACAATACTGAAATGGAGAAAACCCCAGCTAGTGGAGCAGAATCCCCTTGGACACGAAATCCCCCTGGCAATGGTTTCTGATTACCTTTATCGGCGAGCAGTCAAGCAACAGAAGGCAGAGCTTACTGGGGATGTCTGCAGAAAGTTGCGAAAGGAACATACCTGTGTGGTAAAGCTCTAATTCTGTGAACTTGTGGTTAGCTAGAATATCCTGTCCGACTGTTGGGTGCTAGTTTCCTTTTCTGATTCTAAAGCTTAGGGCCTTAAGGGATAGGTTATGAGGCTTTTGGCTATTTTCTCCTAATAAAGGTTTCACGTCTAGAATACTCAAATCCCTTGCTGAAATGTTGGGTACAAGTTGGCTGTACCTCAGGGTACAGTGGGACAGCCCCCTGCTGGGCACCACCACTTGGCCTGAGGCCAGAAGGCCCACCAGGATGAGCCAACCCCTTCTCTGTGAGGAATGTGATCCCCACAAGTCTCCAGCCTCTGATCAGGTGTTGACCTGTAGACAATAAACTCGCCTTCTGTCGCCATGGTCTGGGTGAGAAGGGGCTTTCTTCCCAGGAGACTTGATTGGGAGCTGTTTTAGGATTGTGGCTTCAAGAGGCATCTTTATTTTGACTCAAATGTGATTTCACTTTCACTGTGTAATACCCAAATACCGTCATTAACAGAATAAAAATATAGTGGTTACATTAATAATATAAGAGTTCATCAAGTACCTCCTAAGGCCCTTCTAGGGCCAACAAACACCACACATTGCAAGTGGATTCTGACTCATAGTGACCTATAGGTCCAAGTAGAACTGTCCCATAGGGTTTCCAAGGAGAGCCTGGTGGATTTGGACTGCTGACTTCTAGGTTAGAAGATACTGTACTTAACTAATAAGCAGCCAGGGTTTCCAATGTGACTTTGGGTAGGGTGAAGAGAAAGAACAAAACCCACTAAAAATACTGATGGATTTGCCTATTAACAATAATAACAAAACACTCTTTGACACGTCAAAAACATTTTCAGCATTCACGATAAGAAGTTAATATATTAAATATTAAGAGTGTTCCTACAATCAATAAAATAAGGATGACCCTTCCAGGAGAGCAAGTGTGCAAAGTCTAGAAAGAGGCAATTCTTACAATTTTTTTTTTTTAAATTATGACTGAGTGAAAATGTACATTCCCATATAAATTTACATGCCCACCTATATGCAGCTTCCACTGCTCTCCCTGCCCAGTGACAGCACACTATTCCTCTCTGCTCCATATATGTCTCATCCTCCCAACAGCCTTTTTTCCCCTCCTCTCCACCCACTCTCCTTCCTCCAGCCAGAGGTCAGCAGGATGATATTCTATAGATGCACAGAACCATAAAGTGCCTCCAATATATGGTCACTCTGCATCGCCAAGTCCAATCCATTCGTGTCTGAAGAGTGGACCTCTGTTATGATTTATGGGCAAGGGCATCAGGGCCAGGGGCCATGCTCCCAGGGGAACCCCGAGGCTGCTGGAACGTCAATGGCAGTCTTTTAGTGGAGATCTCAGGGTGCACCCCTTTTTATTCTTGTGTTGAAGAGGCAATTCTTAAAAGAAGAAATGTCAGTTGCAAAAATCATCAAGCAAGGTTTGACATGATTGGAAATTACAGAAAGCAAATTAAAAACACAAAGAGATCCCGCTTTTTGCCTAACAAAAAATAGCAAAGCTTTAAAACAAACAAAATACGATGCCCACTGTTGGCAAAGCTACAGGGAACAAAAGGCACTGTGATGGAAGAATACTCTGGGAGGCTCTTTCTATAGGGCAGTGTTTCTTAAAGCGGGTTCAGAAGCCCCTAGGACTCTCTGAGATCCTTTCAGAGATCTGAGAGGTCAAAACCATTTTCACAATGATAACCCAAGACTCACTGCTGTTGAGTGGATTCTGACTCATAGCGACCCTATAGGACAGAGTAGAACTACTCCATCAAATGTCCAAGGAGTGCCTGGTGGATTAGCAGCCACCGTGTTTAGCCACTAAGTCAGGAGGGTTTCCTTCACTATAACACTAATAGGTTATTTGTCCTTCTCACTCTTACTCTGTCAGTAGCATACAGCAAAGTTTACTGAAGGCTGCATGCCTGATGTGTGATATCACAACAGATGGCTATACAGAAGATTTTATTGGAAAATGTTTATAATTTATTCACTTAAAAAGTAGGATACAATGAAAGAATAGTCTTTTGAGCAAATGGTGTTGGGACAACTGGATAACACATGTATAAGAATAAACTTGAATCCCTGCGTCACACTCTCTACAAAAATCATCTCAAAATGTATCCAAGACCTGAGTGTAAAAGCAAAAACTAAGGAATTCTGAGACAAAAACATAAGTATCAATCCTTGTAACCTTGGATTTAGCTACATATGATACCAAAAGCACAATCAACCAAAAGAAAAAAAAAAACTGGACTTTGTTAAAAAAAAAAATTGTGTGTCAGAAGATGTTATTAACAGAGTGAAATAACACAATGGGAGAAGATATCTGCAAATTATGTGTCTTGTAAAAAAAAAGCCAAACCAAACCCATTGCCGCCAAGATGATTTCAAACCTATAGGTCAGAGTAGAACTGCCTCATAGGGTTTCCAAGGAGCACCTGAATTTGCACTGCCAAGCTTTTGGTTAACAGCCATAGCTCTTAACCACTGAGCCACCAGGGTTTCCATGTGTCCGGTCAGGGTTTAGTAAACAAAAATACTTAAAAGATTCTTACAACGTGACACTAAAAAACACTTAGCCAGATTAAAAAGTAGGCAAAGGATCTAAGCAGGCATTTCTTTAAAAAATATATACAAATGACCAATAAACACTTTCCTGAGGTTGGAGTATTAGTGCCCCATAGTTTCCAAGGGGCACCTGGTAGATTTGAACTGCCAACCTTTTGCTTAGCAGATGTAGCACTTAACCACTCTGTCACCAGGGTTTCCCCCCAGTTTTTAGGGACATGTAAATGAGATGCCACCCCATACACCAAGCCAAGCCCTCTGCCTTTGAGTGGCTGACGGCTCATAGCAATTCTGTAGGACAGCGTACAATTGCCCCACAGAGTTTCCAAGGAATTCCTGGTGGATTTGAACTGCTGATCTTTTGGTTACCAGCTACAGCACTTAACCATTCCACTACCACTCACTAGGACAGTTCTAACAGGAAAAAAAAGGAAAACAGAAAGCTGCTTGGGAGCTGCATTTCAAACCAAAAACTCACTGTCGTTGAGTCGATTCTGACTCATAGTGACCCTATAGGCCAGAGGAGAACCACCCCATGGAGTTCCAACAGAGTGCCTGTTAGATTCAAACTTCCCATTCTTTGATTTGCAGCCGTAGCAGTTAACCACTACACAATCAGGGTTTCCACTTAAAACCCAGAAAACCAAACCTAGTGCCCTCGAGTTGATTCTGACTCAGTAACCCTATAGAACAGAGTAGAACTGCCCCATCAAGATTCCAAGGAGCTCCTGGTGGATCTCAACTGCTGACATTTTGGTTAACAGACGTAGAGCTTATCCACTACACCACCAGAGTTTTCATTTACTTATGTTCCGATATTGGCCCGGCCCCAACTAAACTGTGTAACCTTGAGCAAGTTACTTTACCGCTACATGCCTCGGTTTTCTCGCTTGTTAAATGGCATTGAAATAATCCCTACAATGTAGGGATTAAATGCATTAACTGATGTAAGGTACTTTGCACACAGTAAGCATTTTATAAATTGTAGCCAGTCCCGGGGATGTGTATCAATGCCAAACAATCAGCAGGCAGTTTGTGTTCTAGGCTGGGCATGACCACGTCTGACCCAAGTACTGTACTAGTGTCCTGTAAGGAGTCAGTGGGAAAAAGTTCCCAGAAAGGCTTAATGAACAAGCCCAGACATGCTTTTTTGAAGTGTAAGTGAATTGACCAAGGCATAGGTTTTCATTCCAAGAAAGGTAGGTTTAAAAAAGTGTAAGGTATCCTTTCTCTGTGGCTGAAGTGCTTAAGAAATCACCACTTTGAAAGTATCCACCACCTTAGTGACTAACCGGTTAATCTGTTTGCAGTTACTGAAGGAGAGTTGCCTCAGCGCCCTGCTGAGGCCCACTCAGCCCCGTGGCAGCTGTGTGGAGGCATAACCAATCGCTGGGAGGGGAAGGGGCGTCATAGTCACCCTGTTTCTACTTTAACGAACACAGGGGCTGGGGACAGTCAGGGGAGCCTGAGTATGAAAAAAAAACAAAACCAAAAACAACCCACTGCTGTCATGTCAATCCTGCATCATGGTGACCCTATAGGACAGAGTAGAACTGCTCCTGGTAGATTTGAACTGCTGACCTTTTTGTTAGCAGACTTAACCACTACACCACCAGTGTTTCCGTTAGAGTATTAAAGCAGCAGCGAGAAGGGGAAGTGGGCTGGTGTCTGCTCTTGGGGACTGACTTCTTGTGTGTAACCTTCTCTCGCCTGTCTCACTTGTCCTTCCCCTGTTCCCCACCATCTAGTAACAGGCCCCATGGGAGATGCTCAGTACACGTATTTCGGGAAGTTTCATCCCTTCTTCTTTCTCCTTAATCAAGACCCTGTGGCTAGTTACCCACAATGCCAAGCTGGAGCTTGTTGCTGCCAGCTTCCTATTAACTTTCGGTTTTCTGTCCTAGAATGTTTACAGGAGGTTGTTTGTGTGTCGGAAGTCAGCCCTTTGGTTGCAGGCAGAAGCAAGGTGGCTGGCACAGGGGCAGCCTTCTTTTCCAAGGCAGGCAGAGAACTGTGTGTATCAGAAGGATATTGTCCTTCTCAGATGGAGGGCTGAGACCCAGAAAAGGGAAACAACTTGTTCAGGATCCCCCAGTGAGTTGATGTGAGAGTCAGGACTAGAACTCGGGTCTCCTGACCCTCAGCTGAGTGCAGTTTCCCTTGGAGACTGCAGATGCCCAAGAACAGGAGTCCCTGTTAGGAGTCCCAGGACCTCAGGCAGGTAAGAAAGAAGTACACAGCCGGTGGTAGAAACAATTATATCCCAAAGGCAAGGAAACCAAACAGAATGACTTTAGGGGAGCTCCAAGTTGTTCTGCGGATAGAAACCAGAGGCTAGTAGGCCTTACACTAGTGAGGGTAGTAAGAAACAGATTCTGAAGGGTCCTCTAAGCTTTGCTGGGAGTTTTGGATTTCCTTCTGTAGACCAGGGTGGAGGTGGGACATGGTGACCTTTAAGCAGGGGCTTGCTTTGCATTTTAGAAAGGTCCCTCAGGTGGCTGGGCAAGGTGACCAGAGGAGGGGGTAGGAAGGCTTCTGTGACAACAGCCTATTGACAAGTCTGTCTGGATGCTGTCTTGACGCCAGGAGGGGTTGCCTGGGAATAGTGGAATGCATGTGACCGGCCACTTCAGGAGGCCAAGAGCTGCAGAGAATGAGGTGGGGTCAGCCCTTGGCACACACTGTTTACTTTGCAGGTGAGGAGGAATCTTCAGGTGGGAAATTGAGAATAGTGACTGACTGTCCAAACGACTGGCTGGGCATGGGACATGTGGCTAAGTTGGTGGCAGTGGGGGGGGGGGTGTTGTGTGTGTTGTGTGTGTGTGTGTGTGTGTGTGTGGAAAGGGAAATGGAGACTTGGGAAGCGCAGTGGAGGGAGACCAGCCTCTCTAAATGCATGGGACAACTCCCGTGGCTATGACACAAGTTGTTTGCCAACCTGTTCAGATGCCTCTAGACTGTGGCACTGGCTGTGGCCCAACAGCTGGTGGTAGGAATGAGGCTGTGACAGGGAACGCAGCAACTGCACAGCGGGCCTACCCGCAGATTCCCAGTCTTCATTCCAGAGGAGGAGACGACATGCTCCAGTTATCCCAATGGCAAAGGACAAACGAGAGGAATCCTGAAATGCAAGTCCTGGTAGGAGAAGGGACCAAGTAACTTAAATCCCAGTAGTCAAGCTGGTCTTGTGTCTGGAGTTTGTACATACCTATAGCTTTAATTTTCCTTTTCCATTGGTTCCTTGTCATCTGCCTTTAATGAGGTTCCTTCTAACAACTACCATAGAATAAATTTTCCCCTAATTCTCTCAAGTCATTGCCCTCTTTCTTTCTCTTCCGTTTCTGCCAGCTTGCCCGGCTGGGCCCTCAGCCTGCTACTGCAATCTGGCATCCACTCTGGTCGCTCGGCTGAAGTTCTTCTCCCCAGGGATGCTCAGGACACCGTGATTGCCAAACCTAGGCTTGCTGGAAGTGGTCTCTAAGATTACTAGAGCAGGGCTAGGGGAAGTGGGAAAAACCAACCAACCAAACCTGTTGCCACTGAGTCGATTCTGACTCATAGTGACTCTATAGGACAGAAAACTGTCCCACAGAATTTCCAAGGAGTGCCCGGTGGATTCAAACTCCTGACTTTTTGGTTAGCAGCTGAGCTCCTAACCACCGGGCTGCCAGCACTCCAAGAGGTAAAAGAAAAAAATACAACACGCCAATTATTTTTATCTTAATTGCTAAAATACTGTTTTCAAACGCAAATAATAGATGCCCTGGTACTGCAGCGGTTAAAGTGCTCAACTGCTAACCAAAAAGTTGGTGGATTGAGCCTACCAGCTGCTCAGAGGGAGAAAGATGTAGCAGTCAGCTTCCATGAAGATTTATAGCCTCTGAAACCCTAGGACGGCACTACTCCATCCTATAGGGCCACTGAGTTGGGCCTCAACTTGACAGCAGTCCATTTATGTACATAAACCCACCCCCTGCCATTAAGTTGATTCCAACTCATATGGACCCTGTAGGACAGGGTCAAACTACCCCCCAGTTTCCAAGAAGCAGCTGGCTGATTTGAACTGCCAACCTTTTGGATAGCAGTTGCAACACTTAACTACCACACCCACTGGGGCTTCCTTAATTTACGGAGTATTTGGAATCCTGCTTGCATATAAATTATAAATAAGCACAATGATTAGCGTGTTGCTGCTCTTGTTAGCTGCTGCTGAGTTAGAGAATTCATGGCCAATCCAGGTGTTATGGACTAGGACTGCTCCATACGGTTTTCTTGGCTGTTATTTTTTTTTTCTTTCAAACATTATTTTTGTTGTTGTTGGGAATATATATACAAAGCATAATGCCCATTCAAAAATTTTTACAGGTGTAATTCAGTGACACTGATTATAGTGTTTGGCCATCATCTTGACAGACGTGGATTGTCAGGCCTTTCTTCAAGCTGCCAACACTTAGCTTGGCAGCCAATTGAAAACTGCACGTGCCACTCAGGTTTCTATGATCAGCACACATATACACAATTTTTAAGTTAAAAGCCTGCAAGAAGTGTATATGTGGATGAGTTTTCACTGAAGGAATGCACTGAAGCACTGAAGGCCCCTGGTCTTCAGGATAAAGCACTGGAGGTGCCTTAAGTTAGCCCCAGAGTATTTTATGGATTCATCTACCTTCCCTTCCTTCCTTCCACACACACTGTGCTCCAGGGACACTGAGCTGCTAGCCTGGCTTCAGAGGCACTAAAACATCAAGCTCTACTTCAAAGTAGTTTTTGCAAACTAGGTGCCTCAACAAATCCACTCAACAAACATAATCTGCTAACAACCTCTCACTTTTTTTTGTCCTTCTACCAGCCTCCAAACTCTTCTTTCCAGGGAACTATCCTAGTTTTTCTCTGGCAAATTGGACTATTCCTCTGCCTTCTTCATTGGTTGTTTCTTGCATAATCATTCTACAAATATTTAGTGAACCCCTGCTATGTGTCAGACATGGTGATGGGCACTGGAGATAGAGGGGTGCCCAGGAACCCCAGGGGCCTCCCCTCAAAGCTCCTTCTCTAACTCTTCCTCTTCCTTACTTCTGTCTCCCTCCAGCTCTGACTTCTCTGAACAACTTCTAAGTCTAGCTTGTTTCTTATTTCTACCTGCCTGGATTTCCATCACTGCGTCTGCACCCAGTTCTTTCTCCCTTCACCTCCGGCACCCAGGCCCAGGGTTCAGTCTCTTACATTTTCTCCTTTCATTTCCCAAACTGTATTAAAATCTTCTTCTTACTGGAGGTTGTTTTCTAACTGCTGTTCTTTGGAACTAACTGCCTTCATCCACCCAAGTTGCCATGTATCCTGTACCCTGCTGCTGAAATTATTTTACAAATTACTGCAAGCTTTGCCCTGGAAGTAGTGTAAGGAGGAAAGTTTGAGGCCTACCTTTTACAAGGCATTGGGGTCACTTCAGCCAGCAAGCTTCAGGGATGCCTCACAAACTCCAGATCGGTATCTGAGGGTACAACCCTATTATCCACTCCTCCCCTACAATATGCAAGCCTAATCAACTGGTGTTCATTATTCTCAGAAATGAACTGTGCCTATTTCTGGGGCTTCACTAAACAACCTTCGCCCTGCTCCATCTACCCTATCCCCTCAGTCCCCCTCTCGTCTAACCTCACAGCCGCACTGCTTTGTTCTCTATCTGGTTTTTCAGCCCTAAATACAGTGAGCCATCCGTATATCCAGAAATGGGCCTTTTCTCTTTTTCATTAGCTAAAGTCCATTAGTTTACAGGCTTCTAAGTACTTTATACACAGTCTGGTATTACCTTTACCAGCCAGGAAGTATGTTAGTTTTAAATCACAATTTTAGAGATTAATGTGCCCAAGGGCATAATTAAGGGGCTGGCTCCAAATTTGAGCTTGTCTAGTGCCCCGAATTTGGATTCTCTTCAGTGACTGCTGCCTGACCCCACCGTGGGTGAGTGAGGTGCACAGCTGACCCCAATCTTACCTCCAGGGGCTCTTGGAAGCAGGCCTCCACCTCAGGAAGGAGCAGATGCCCTAGAGGATAAGCTTCAACAACTATTTATTGTGGAAAGTACTCCCCTCCCAAAGGAATTTCTCTTTGTTAGTGATCTCCCATAATGCCTGGGGTTTGAACTCCACATTTTGGCACCTAACTGTCTATTGTCTCATACTGTCGTTTCTTTTGTCTTGGCCTAATGGCAGAGAATTGTTCTTCAGGCCTCAGATCCAGTCCAGTTCCCCCGTCTGATGACAGAAGTTGCAGGGCCTTCCCAACACAACCCTCCTTCAATACGCAGTAAACAGCTTCACCTGCGTTTTTAAAAACCCCAAGTCATTCTCAGGTCCTCAGTCAACCATCACTCAACAATCTTGTCAGACTGTCCTGTTAGGAAGGACCATTTCCTGGTATGGAGATGTCTCTCAATACTGCACACAGCTAAAGAACTGGAAGCTGGGCCTCCTGTTTGCGTGTGCCATGACCTCCTGACAGGCGAATTGCCACAGGTGCATGTTTGACATGTCCACCCCCCGCGGCGAGTACCATCCCTGCCACCCACACAAGACCCCACCATCCCTACCACCACTCAGCAGCTGTTACCCTCCCAAGCCCTGAGACCCACCCTTCCCCACAGCCCTCCCCTCCCCCCGGCTTCTGTCCCTCCCTCCTCCGGTCCCTTTCACTTTCCCTGGGCCCCAGACTTGCCACATCTCAACTGGTAAGATGAGGGAACTGGTTAGTCGGGAGAATGGAACACACCGCCAAGCATCAGTGGGCCCACAGAATCTACGCACATCTCCCGTTTGGGAAAACCTGGTTTCCTACCAGAGAAATAGGCAGAGGCCTCTCTCTGGAACTTGCCTGGATAAATGTCACTCGAGGGGAGATGCCCTCTGTCTCTGCAAACATTCCAAGGTAGGCCCAACTTGCGGTGTTCCTTTGTTGAGGCACAAAGGGGCTGAAACCTTACCGATACGGTGAGAGACGCTGGAGAGAATATCAACTGCCAACCCACCCTTCTCCCTCCTCCCCACAAACACCTAGTAGTTAAAAGAAGAAAAAAAAAACACCAACAAGAGTTTAAGATAGCAGTTCCCAGCTTTTTCAAATATGAAGCAATTTTTTTTAACCAATCCGTTTTTTAATTCTCGAATTCTTGACATTACAGAACTAAACTGAAATTTTTAACATTCCACTCTTACATTTCTTATCGACAAACAGAAATAAAATTCATGAGCCAAAAAACCCAAACAAAACTAAAAACAGGGAAAAGCTTATAAAACTAAAGATGGATCCCAGCATTAACAGCTGAACAGAAAATGTGATTTTTTTAAATTCTTAGCAGATGACAAAGTTATGTAGAAACTGAACACTTACAAATTATTTAGAACCTGGAATCACTGACCAGAAATTACACAGTTGGATCATGGGAAAACAGCAGAAAGGGGTTATGAGCGAACCTACACTGTTCTAGCTGCACCCCATACCCTTCTCAGAAGACAGCCTGGCATTGATTAGATACTGGGCCAGGCTAATACTGGCAGCCGAACCAGTGATAGTAACCTGCCTACCAGAGGAGCCTTCCACTGGGTTGGCAATTTTGATCTGGGCCCCCGACATCTGGCGGATCTCATTAATGTTGGCGCCCTGGCGCCCGATTATGCAGCCAATTAAGTTATTTGGAATGGTGAGTTCATGGGTGGTTTGAGTAGATGCATCCAAACTTGCCCAATAGCCTTTCACCTCTGGAGAGCTGGAGTCAATTCCGGCGAACCCGGTCCCGCCGTGCAGCATGGCAAAGTGAGACTGTTGTCTTGCCACCTGGTTCAGCTTGGCCAGATCGAGCGGAGAAATGGTGTGTTGTCCTTGAATCGAGTAGGCGTCCAGAGGTGGTCCCTCCAGGTCATGGGTGGCATGGGGGTAGCCCGCAGCGTCGCTGCAACGATCTTGGCCGCCGGCACAGATGACTGGCGAGCTGGCCGGCATGGGCTGGTACGGAATGGTCATGACTCTCCCCTGCGGAGACTGGGAGAGCGTCTCCAGCATGACCAGGCAGATCTGCTTGACACACTCGGTGACAGACTGCGGCACGCCAGCAATGGTGATAGCCCGCTCGGTGGAGTTAGGCAGCATATCCCCCGCCACCTGGACCTGGGCCCCCGTACTCTCGCGGATCTCCTTGATCTTACACCCGCCTTTCCCAATCAGGGAGCCACACTGGGTGGCCGGCACCACCAGCCTCAGGGTGACCGGGGGCCTGCTGGCCGCCGTGCTGTTGGTCATAGAGCTGTTGATATCTTCTTCCAGCTTGTCGATGATCATAGCGAAGGCCTTAAAGATAGCATTGGTGGGCCCGGTCAGAGTGATGATTCTCTCGGGACAATTCCCCTCCGAGATGTTGATCCGCGCGCCACTCTCCTCGCGGATCCTCTTAACCGACTCCCCTTTCTTCCCAATGATGCTTCCTACTTCCTTTCCGTGCATAAGAAGCCGAATGGTGAGAGTCACATTTAGTCCGCTTTCAGTCACACCGGCATCCATGGCGAGCGGCGGGCGGCGTTCGGGGGAGTTGGGCTCGTTACGTGGTCAAGTCTTTGGTGGCTGGCGGGGGGAGGGGAGGTGTAGGCCCAAAACTGCCGGAACGAGGCGAGCGAGGGCCGCGGGAGCGAGCGGGTGCGGGCGGGAGGCCGCGGCGGCGTCACAGGGGCGGGCGGCGGCGGCGGAGGGGGCGAGCGGGGCCGGGAGCGGCGGGCGGGCGGGTGGGCGAGGGCGCGGCGGTGGCGACTCCGGCGGCAGGCTCGGCGGTCTGGGCGGGGCGGGAAGCCCGCTTTCAACCCCGCGTACCCTCTGACCCCGGAAGTGCTTGCTGCCGCAGGACCCCTTGAAAAAAAAAATGAGGACCCTTTTTTTAGGTCACAAGATCTCGCCACCTCCCTTATGGGACTTAAAAAAACGCCCTTTCTAACGCCCTGGTGGTGACCATAAAACACATAATGGGCAGACTCTGTGAGTCCGGCAGGGCTTTAAAATAAATATGTATTTTATTCAATGCAACGGTACTGGCAGATGTTTAAAAATGTTAGTGTTTTGTGCTGCAGAGATACTTTATTTTCCCCATCCACAAAAGGGGTTTGTGCACGGAGTGCCGCGGGCAGCCCTAACAATAACTGCAGGCGGGAGCTGGGACGCCGCGGGTTTAAAACGTGAGCGTGAGGTTGCCAGAGCGCTTGCGCGGAGCTGTGGGGGGAACGGGCGGGGCACCCGCGGTCTTCCGGGGGGGAGGGGCGGCGAGGCGAGGCCTGACGGGCGCGCGCGGGCGGGCACGTGGGGCCCTTTCGTCCCCTGCGTCCGGCTGGTCTGCGCCAGCCCCCACCCTGCTTTGGCCCCACGGCGGTAGCCGGAGTCGAAAGACTAAAACCACCCCCCCGGCGCTGCCCTGGGTCTCCGTTCTGCTGATTGTTTCTGGGAAGTACTAGAAACACTGCGTGAAAAGAATGGCGTCCATTTACATAATGCTTTGTTTGCATTTTGCAAGTTTCTTTGGGTTGAACCCGCAGAAACCCCACCTCCTGCCCTTGCATCGTTTTAATCGTCGCAGCCTCATCCGACATTTAAAACAATAGTTTTCTTTTGTGGAGGTTTCGTTTGTTCAGGGGTTATAACCGATGCTTTGGCGAATTCCTGCGGTTCTTACCGCGCGGCTTGCGACCCCCACTTTCGGCCCTTGGTGCAGTTACCGCGCCCCGCTGTCCCCGGGGGCGGCCCCCGATAGAGCCCGCCATCTTGGAAAGCCTTTCTGACTAGTGTCGTTGCCGCACGTTCCTCTTGCTCAGGCAGTGTCTTTCGGACGCTTTTGTACGAATAGTGATTTCTGCCCCTTGCCTTTCGGCCAAGCTAGACCAGAGCAGACTTGTACGAAACGTGCTTCAGGATCTCGCAGGGAAAGCGACTAACGTGGCGGCGCCTCCCCCCCTTCTCCTTCCCCCTGGGGGTGGCCGCCATGTTTCCTGAACACAAAATGGCGACACGTGGTCCGGATTCGTCGCCAGCGAGAGGCCCGAAAACTCGAGAATGTGCCCCCTCCCCCCAGCAGCTTCCGTCGGTCGGGGTCTTCCTGCAATGGGGAGTCCTCTGAACGCTCGGGGGTAAAACTCCTAGGGCTGGTCCCCAGCTCTGTGTGTGAAATTTTAACACGTTTTCCCCAATTCAGTTGAAAGGGAACAACAGTCATTGCAATTGTGGGCACAATACTGATACTAGTTTTTGAAAATTTAATAATTGGTAATGGGGGTGGGGTGGGTGCGGGCAGGATGGGGGGGAGGAATTTGAGCCCCTCAAGTGAAGGAACCACTGCCTTAAAAAATGAAATGGGAAATTATTGTTTTCCTAGATTTTCTAACACAGGCTTCTGGGAGACTGAAGAATGGTTTTAAACTCGTTTTCTTGAAAGATTTAACCTCTGCAAAACGGTGCCTGTGAATTTTTCCCAGGCCATCTGGCCTTGAGCCTCAGTTTACCACACAGTTGTTCACTTTAATTTTACAGCGGGCAGACACTTAATTGTGCGCATACCAGCTCTTCTGCTAGAGTTTTTTTTAATGCATATTTAATTTTTACAATAATTCTCTGAGGTAGGCGATGTTACCTCTCTCTTTGTTTAGGCCCTAAGACATGAAGTCACTACTTGAAGGTCACACAGTGGGGGAATGGAATCCAGAACTGATTTCCTTACTGGTGAGTGTGTTTTCCAGATTTTCTATAGATGGAAATTTGAGAATTCAAATGCTGTTTTAGGTGAGCTTTTTATTTAAAGGAACCCTTTAGGTAAATTTCTGTGGTATATTCACACCCCACTTTTGTCTGTTTTGGGACTTGCTAGTTTTTCCTAATGTGGGTCACACCAGTAATGGGCTGGAAGGCTGTCGGGTGAGGATCAGGAGAGGGAGGTGATTCAGCCCTGCTAGAGGCTCAAGCATCTGTCATTGCTGCCTCCCGGTGACACATTTGAGTGTCCCTAGCTCTCTGGGAGCAAACACGTCTGTGACTCAGGTCCTCAGCCCCTTGGGTTGGACTCCCACCTCCCCCGCTCCACCTTCCCCTCCCCAGGTCCCCAACCAGGGAGAAATAAATTATTTCACTCTGCCGCCAAGTCTCCAGTTCTCTGTAAATACAGACCACAGGACAGGGTGTCGGATAAATCCCAGTCTGTGAGCTTGTCGGTTCAACATAACAAGCAACAAATAGATGACTAAGTAGGGCTCTACTTTGGTGATGTCACAGAAGGAGAGCAGGATTTTTTGTTTCTTTGAACTTGTGTCAGTGTCATATCTCAAACTTCCCAAAGTGGTTTCACATTATTTTATAATCCTGCAGACTGATAGGTAGATGGCAACAGTGCTGAGCGCTTACTGGGTGCCAGCCACTGCTCTAAGCCTTATCTACCCATTAATTCATTGGCGCTCGTTTTTAAAAGCAGCTTATCGTTAGAAATACATTTTAGATCATGAGTCGGGCACGTATTTAACAATGCTGTTCTGTAACAATACTTATCATTTTTATGTGCAATTTAGTCTAGTAATTTTTATTTTTCTTTTTATAAATTTTTTTAAAAGGCCACTCATAGGTGTGACTAAAAACTCTACGTTTAATCCTCACAAAACCTTTTGAGATGAGTGGTGATAGTATTTCCATTTTACAGAGATACAGAGAGGTAAAGAAACTCGCCATGGGCATATCACTGTAAGTGGCAAAGCAAGGATTGGAATCCAGACAGTCTGGATCCAGAGACTGTGTGCTTTAGCGGTAAGCTAGACGTCCTGTCTGTGGAGAGCCTTGACTTGTAGGGAGACCGAGCAGTTAAGGGATTAAAGAAATTAATGAATGTTGAAAACTCAGTATAATGAAAGGACCAAGTGGTATATAATCGAGGATTATCCTGATTGAAAGCATCCTGGTCCTCTCAACCTGCCACCTATTTATTCGCTCTCAATTTTTTTTTACCCAGCAGGTCTTCCTTCTCAGGATTGTATATTTTAAGCCTTTTCTGTCTGAAATAGTCCCTTGATTTCCTTTTATCTGAGTACCTGCAGGACTCAACTCACCTCCTCAGTGAAGCCTTCCCTTCCAGCTCCCCTGGCTCTCCGCTTCCTTTCTTCCCTCAGTTGTACAACCTCTCCCCCTGGGAACCCACGTTTGGCTGTTGCTCCTGTTATAATTGCTTTTGGTGTTGATAACGTGTGGTAGAGACCACAGGTACTTGGATGGCGCTTTGATCTGGCAAAGAGGGTCTTGGACTTGAAAATCAGAGTTCTTGAGTCCTCACCGCAGCTCTGCCACTGACAGGCTCTGAGACTGCTGCAGGCCTCAGTTATGCCATCTGTAAAACTGGAGAGTCAGTGATCGTGAAGGCACCTTTCACTTATGTCCGGGGAGTTTTGGTATGTGGTGATCTTGGTTATTTATCCCAGGGGGAAGGTTATATAAAAGTTTTATTCGTTTATGTAAATTTTCCACAGGTCAGGTTCCTCATATGTGCACAGTTTTGTGGATTTGTGAGTGAATTCCATATCAATCACCACTTTACAGATGAAGCCACTAAGGTATGGAGCAGCTGACTCTGAATAGTCACCACCCCACCCCTGCAGCCTCATACCTGACTGTCTTCTTGCTCAAGTGACGGAAGGTTAGGTAAGGGCTTGAACAAGGTTGGGAAGGTAAGTCAGGCTTGGACTTTGGAGATGGAATCCCAGAATTTATACTCCCTTCAGAGGAGGGATTTCTGCTTCCTGTTACTTCCCATTGGCAAAGGAAAACCTTTCAAAGTGATTTCACATTAATTGTTTGATCATGACGGACAACTTTTAGCAAAGTTACATTGTTCAGGTTTTATGGAAGAGCGCTAACTTTAGTTTAGAGGAGGGAAGTGACCTGCCCACGTTACCCAGCTGGTTAGTACCTGAGCCGTGGATTGTTCCTTGTCTGATCCTCTTGGTACTGTCTCTAACATGTGGAATAACTTGAACTGCATCTCGAAAGGCTTTCTAGCTGCTTATTTTTCTGTCCCAGAACGTCCAACCCACTTAGATCAGACTCTTAAATCTTAGTTTAAAAGACTGTCTTCCTGCCTGGCCCAGCAAGTGTCCCACAGCTATTTGAAATCTGCCGTACTAACATGCAGCATTTGCTTTGGAAAAAGTTTTTTGCTTTCTGTGTTTTCAGTTTTCTCATCCTGTTTTTCTTTTGTTTAAAATTACAGTAACTTGTGAGGATGTTTTACCCATTACATTCTAAGCTATTACAAAGTGAAGCCTGGAAACGTGTCTCTCCCACTTTTTGGATGGTTTTTTTTTTTTTTTTCCTTTAACAAAAAGAAATTTATTCTTTCACGGTCTAGGAGGCTTGAAGTCTGATTCAGGGTGCCAGTTCTAAGGGGAGGCTTTCTCTCTGTCAGCTCTCAGGGAAGGTCGTTTTTGTGAATCCTTCATGGTTAAGGAGCTCAGGTCCAAAGGATGTGCTGTTCCCTGGCTCTTGTTTTTTGGTGATACAGGGTCACTGTGTCTCTGCTTGTCTCTGTTATAGGTCAGACTGAGTTAAGACACTATGTGATCTCGTAGATTTGAGTCCTGCAGCATTAACATAACTAATACCAATCCTACGTCATTGATCCCAGAGAAATGGAATTGACACCACATAGAAAAATCACATGACAAGACAGAAGAGTAGGCAGTCACATAGTACTGGACACCATGGGCTAGCTAAGTGGGCACTCCATAAGTTCAGTCTGTTACAGTATGCATGTGTCTGTGTTACTTCTGTTAGACCCTAAGGGTACCTAGGAATGGAATGGCTGGGTCACTTGGAAGCTCTGCCTTTAGGGTTCTGAGGAAGTGCCGGACTCTCGCACGGTGACTGTACACTTTTGCCTTCGTGCTAGAAATGGATGAAGGTTTGGAGTTTAACAATTAGACTTCATTTGTTGGTGGCCCTCTTCTCCTATTACTGGGCTGCTGCCTGGTTTCCTCTGAAGGCACTTCTGAACTCCCTGTGATGCTTCTAACTAAATAAGGTCTGGGGAAGGGAATGTGAAGGAGTTAAAGGGGAAAATGAAGAACGGAAAGTAGAGACCAAAGATAGGAGAAGTGGGGGAAGGTAAGAAGAGGAAAATACGGGAATGCCTGGAGGGAAGGAAACCCTGGGGGTACAGAAGTTAAGTGTTAGGGCTGCGCTCCAGAAGATTGGCAGTTCAAATCCACCGAGCAGTCCTTGGAAACTATGTGGGGCAGTTCTCCTCTGTCCTATAGGGTCGCTGTGAGTTGGAATCATCTCAGCAGCAGTGGGTTTATTTTATTTTAGTATATGGAGGAGAGGTGAAGAAAACAATCCAGGGCTATTTTATCTTCTTCGATAGAAATCCTGGTGGTGCACTGGTTAAGTGGTTAAGGCTGTCAGCCAGAAGGTCAGCCGTTCAAATCTGCTAGGCAGTCTTTGGAAACTCCATGAGGCAGTTCTACTCTGTCTGTAGGGTCGCTGTGAGTTGGAATCATTTCGACAGCGGTGGCTTTGGTTTTGGGTTTTTTATGGTATAGAAAAGGAGTTCATGTGGCCCAGTGATTAAGCATTCTGCTGGTAACTGAAAGGCCAGTAGTTCAAACCTACGCTGTGGCAGTCTGCTTCTGTAAAGATTAGAGCCTGAGAAACCCCGGGGCAGTTCTGCTCTGTCCTAACTGTGTGCTGTGAGTTGGAATTGACTTGCTAGCAGTGGGTCTTGTTGTATGGAAAAGTCTCTGGATGGTTAAAACTGTTTGCACTCAGCTGCTAACTGAAAGGTTGATGATTAAAACCCACCTGGCAGTTGCCTTAGAGGAAAGGCCTAGTTGGTCGGCCTCCTAGAAGAAAGTGTTACAGCCAGGAGAACCACGGGGAGCGCAGTTCTGCCCTCTAACACTTGGGGCAGCCAGGAGTCAGCATCCATTTGACAGCAGCGGGTTTGCGTGTGCCGGGACCTATGGTCTGGGGACCGAGGCTGCTGTCTCCTGTCAAGGAAGAGTAGCTAATGTGCTGAGTCTTTCTGAGGTGACCTGCAACATCACCTGCCTGCCTGTTTGCTCTTCCATTTCCAGAAGCAGGTGAGTAAATGTTTTTGGTTCTCCTGTAAGAACGTGATTAGATGCCAATAATTTTAGTATTAGGTTCAGTTCAGTTGGTTTGTAAAGGAAATTGTGGCCCAGAATCATAGAAGGTATTCACAGTCCAGTTTCTTTGTATTCATTCTTTCAACACATAATCGCTGATGATATGTCCCAGGCACCAGGGGTAGAGAGAGCAATGGGATTCTGTCCTTTCTCTCAAGATGTTTACAGTCTGCAGAGGGAGACAGGCAGGTAAACAGATACCTACAGTGGGTTAAGAGTTAGGATATGAGTAAAAAGGGAATTAGGACAGCACAGAGGGTGGGCCCTTGATTCAGCCTAGGAGGGGCCAGGAAAGGCTACCTAGAAAAGTTGACATCCAGGCCGAGTCTCAGTTTGACAAGTTGCAGGGAAGGGTATTTCAGGCAGAGGGTGAGTCTTTGCAAAGGCCCAAAAGTAGAGGGATTAGTCCATTCAGAAGATGTAGTGATTTCAGGAAAGTATAAAGGATGTTTGAATTGTCTAAATTTTGGCGATTACTGTTCTGTCGCCATAATAGTGTGGATTACTGAGACTCGATTATGATGGCTGAAACATCGAAAGTGAGAAGTCTTCATTTTGTAGCCACAAAAGCATTTTCTTTTTCAAAAAGGAAGGCACCAAAAATTGCACTTCTATGTCCAGAGATTCTATATGGAGGGGAGCTGAAGAAAAGTGGTTAAGTAGGTAAGGCTGTTAACCAACAGGTCAGCAGTTCAAATCAGCCAGGCGGTCCTTGGAAACTCAGTGGGGCAGTTCTCTTCTGTCTGTAGGGTCAGTATGAGTTGGAGTCGACTTTCAAAGGAGAAAATGAAAACAAGGCAGAGTCTTTGAGAGCAGAAGCATATCCCTTTGTCATGCAACTTTTGGATTACTTCGGGTTTTGGTTTGTTTTTAAAAAGAGTGAGTCTTTAGGGGCTTTGTTGAGCTAGTTAGGAATTTTGAGAAGGAAGACTAGTTCAAGGATAATTGCTACCCACAGTGACATAATGGCGAAGTGCCACTGTAGCTAACCAAAAAGTCAGGCGTTCCACCAGTCAGGTGCTCCTTGGAAACTGGGGCAATTCCACTCTGTCTTATAGGGTCCCTGTGTCAGTCAGGATCGACTTGATGGCAGCAGGTAGGCTGGGGGCAGAACAAAACAAACGTGCTTCAGCAGCTCAGTTCTCCAATCCCACCTGTAGGACACAGTGAGGGACTTCGTGTCAGGTGCACAATTCAGCCAGATAGAGTGTTTGTTCTGTGTTATTTACTGTATGAAATGTGTTGTGTCCAGATAAAGAGCATTGGGTTTTGGGTTTTTATTTTTCGAGACACAGGTATAGCTGCATTAAAGAGGATCCTGATGTATATTCATTGGACAATACTAGGTTTTACCTGGAAACATGTGGGATGGGAAAGAATGTGTTTAGAAAATAGCACATGGGTTCAACGGGCCTGGTTCTCAGCCTTCGTAGTTGGCTTGGCAGTGGCACTGGCAGTCCTCCTTTGTACTCTCGCTCTCCTTGGCTTCCAGGACACCACCCCTTTGGTCCTCCTCCTCCCTCCTGGTCCCTCTTGTTCCTCCCTTCTATTCTCCCCCATCTCCTCAGCTAATGATGATAAAGTTCTCAGATCAATCCTCAGAGCCTTTTTCTGAATGTATTCCTTCCTAAGTACCCTCTTTGAAGACTTCAAATACTGTTTATATCCTGAAAGTTCTCAACTGTGTATTTCTAGCCTGGATGTCCACCCTTCACTCAAGACTTTTGTATCTTTAACTGCATACTGGAAACCTCCAGTTCTCAAAGCTGCTCAAACCTAGCACATTCAAAAGCTTAACCTTTGGTGACCCAGTTATCTTCTGCTTTGAAATTTTTGTTGATTATGTTAATAGAAGCATACTAGAATCATTAAGTGTCTGACTTTTTGGTAGATTGTATGGGTGTTTTTTCCGTGCCTCCTTCCACAGGCCTGTCCTAAGTGTTCAGTGGTACATATGACGCAACACTAATTATACCCAAGAGTCCCCACTGGGGTCTGTTAGTAAGTATGTGGAAAAAATAAAAACATACGGAATCTCGTTTTTTCTACCAAAACTCAGACACATCATGCAATACCCTTTAGGAACAGTAATTTGTGGCACACTCTTAGTTCTTCAGTTTCAAAAAATGGTAAATGTCCTTATCTTCCAGTAGCATGCACTGTTGGTAGTACGAGGTCCAGTAATCGAGTCTGCGAACTTAATTGTTCTAAGTGCCACATACCTCATTGGTGAATGTCACTACAGTCACCTTTGAAGTACTCCCTTTGAGAAGCTATGCACTAATGCCAGCACCTAGTCCACCCTTCAAAGCAGTTTTGGAACTTCTTCTGGAATGGCCATTGCACACAGTGACACGGTGGCAAGTTCGTAAACTTAATTGTGTAGTTTTTAGCCAGTAAACAAATCACTTGTGTTGAAACCCTGTACCTACTTACCTGATCTGCCCCGATGACTTTTTTTTTTGAACCCAAAGATAAAGGAAATATTGAAAGGAAGACATGATGATATTCAGGACATCAGGGGTAATACAATGACAGCTCTTATTGTCATTCTAGAAAGAGTTCCCAAATTGCTTTGAAGGGTGGGCTAGGCACTGGTATCGGTGCATAGCTTCCCAAGGGGAGTACGTTGAAGATGACCGTAGTAATACTACTCAGCAGTGAGGTATGTAGCACCTCTTCTAGGATGAGTTCATGAACTTAATTGTCAGACCTTGTGTAGTAGCTTCCCAATAAACCTCACCAAACCAAGCGTGTTTGTGTTGAGTTGATTCTGACTCACAGTGACCGTATAGCACAGAGTAGAACTGCCCCATAGAATAAACCCCAGGGGCTGAAAAGGTTCGTGGTCACTATATGTACTCCCAGACACGAAAGGGTTAACTCTAGAACTTCTAGCAAACCTGTATTTTGGGGTGTTCCTGCCCATTTCAGTTTCAGTTGTATGGAATGTACAGTAGTGTTTCCCTTGACTGTTCTTTTTCTTTCCTTCCTCACCCAGTCCACTGACAGGTACTGCCACCTTTAAAAAAATGTGTCCAAATTTTGAATACTACTACTGTTGGAATAGCCTTCTAAATGGTTTCCCACCTTTTTCTGTTGATCCATGTCCTAGTCAGCTTGTGATGCCTTAATAGAAATACAAGTAGATGGCTTATAAAAGAGAAGTTTTATTTTGTCCCAATCCAGTTCTCTGAAAGTCCAGATTTAGGGTGTCAGCTCCAGGGAGAGCTTTGTCTAACGGCTCTGGAGGAAGGCTGTGATCACCAGCCTCCCTGGACTAGAAGCTCCTGAGGCGCAGAGACCCTAGTCCTCTCCAGAGGACGTGCTCAGCTCTTGGCATTGCTCCTTGGTGGTAGGAAGTCCCCCAGTCGCCACTGGCTTATCTTTCTTTTATATCCCAAGAGCCTTCCCCAAGTGAGGTACTCTCCCCTACGGAGCCATTTCCCACCAACCCATCTGCCATCCGTCCTCCCTCATTAACATCACAAAGGCAGGGTTTACAGCATACAGGAACTTCACACAATACCAGGAATCACAGTCCAGCTGAATTTCTACACACAGTTTTTGGGGAACACAGTCCAATCCCTGACAGTGCCTGTAACACAGTGGCCAGGATGATCTTTTAAGTGTGTCAAATCATGCCACTCCTCTGCTGCAGACTGTTTACCTGGGTGCTCATCTCACACTGAAATCTAAAGTCCTCACAAGATGTACAGCACATCTCTCCCCGCTGCCCTCGGCCCCTCCTCCTGCTGCCTTCCCGTGGTGTGCCAGCCACACTGGTCTCCTGGTTGTTGGTTGGGGCTTCTGCCTGGAGTACTGTTCTTTCAGGTATCAGTATGGCCTCCTCTGTTACCTTCTTCAGGTTTCAAGTTTATCAGTGATCAGTGAAGCATTCCTTAGCCATCCATCCTATTTAAAGGAAAAGCCATCTTCCTGCCTTGGATTCCTTTCCCCCTCCCTGCTTTGTTTTTCTCTGCACTTAATGATGTTTCACATTCCTTTCTCCCTTCCTTCCTTCTCTTACCTTCTCTTCCTTACTTTCTTTTGCAACTGAGTGCTGCCTACCATATGCCAGGTACTGTTCTAGGGACACTCTAGGTTATTATATAAGGAGAAATGTAAATTTCATGATGGCTAGGACTTTTTTTTTTAGGACTGTATTTCTGTCTCCTAGAGCTGTACCTAGCACATAAGAGTTAAATGAATAAATATGTTCATCTTTTGTACAAAATAAATTGAGTATGTGGAGGGTGGTGTACCAGGTTAATGAGGAAAAGATCTGTACGAATTCAACATTGTTCCTGCCCTGAAGTTGCTCAGAGTCTAAAAAAGTATGAATATAGACTTAAACAGTGATGCTAAAGCGATCCATGCTTTTGGAAGTGGGGAGGTGAAGACTGGTGTGCAGGGGTGTGGATTTCATCAGAGATGAAGTCTTGCTTTGTCAGACTTGCCAATAGTTTGCATTGTCCCTGAGACGGCAAGATTGATGATAGCTTACCACATCAGTGGCTCTTGAGGTTGTAATTGCTGTTGGGCTTTGTCTTGTTAGAGCAATTTAGGACTTTTTAACGAGTATCTTAAAAATTCTGTTGTCAGTGTTGGTTTCTTTTAGGTACCCCTTCGGCCCCTGTAACAGCTATCTCCTCCATGTCTTGGTAGGTCAAAGAGCTTATCAGCTTCATCTTCCTCTGTATCTGCAAATTCTTCTCCAGCAACTCTGAGCTTAAAAGCTGTGCCTACTTGAACCTCCTGAATGTCATTTTCTGTACCTTTCAAGTGGGGGTAATGACACTGATTAACGTCTGTGAGAACTAAATGACTAAGACAGCTGTGCATCACATAACGTCTGTTCATCAGTATTTGACCATGGTCCCAACCCTCATAACATTAAACTAAAAATGTGGAGGTAAGTACAGTGAGGTATGACAAACAGGAGCTACTGTGGGACAGGCATCAAAACATTATTGCTAGTACCATTACTGTATTATTAGATGCTGTAGATGTTTTAGTGTATCTAGAAAGTTTTGTTTTTAATGGTTTCATGCATAGAGGGGTACACTGTATACCACATAGTACAACAGACACTTAACTAAGTGATGACAGACACAAGCCCTACCAGACTGTTCTCTGACAGGTACAAATTTGACTTAAAAAGACAGATTTAGGAATGGAACTCGTTTGTAATACGGGGACTGCGTGTTTATTAACGTAGTACAGTGTTTGCACAACACCCAGATCACATAGCATCTTATTCCATAGAATGCATCACAGGTACTAAGTGACACGTGAGAGTGCATTGTTGATGAGAACAGGAGGGTGGGAAGAGGAAGAAGGGAAGAGGGTAGGCACCATCAGCTTTTTAGGAACTATTGTGTACCTCTGCTTTGTTACAGAAGAAACAGTGAGCATGTGTTTCTTTTCTAATAAGAATAATACTCCCTAGCTGTCATCGAGTCTGATTCAGAGCTACACTGCAGGGCAGAGTAAAACTGCCCCATAGGGTTTGTAAGAAGCTGTTGGATTTGAAGTGCTGACCTTTTTGTTAGCAGTTGGATTCTGAATCACTGCACTGCTGGGGCTCTGTAATAATAGTAATAAATTGTTATTAAAAACAAAAAACCTTGGTGTATTACTTTTTCTACACTAACAGGTTTACAGTGAGTACTCCTTGTTTCCCCACCTGAATACTCACCCCTGGGTTACATGCGGGAAATGGTGCACTAGAACCCACCCCAGGCTAACCTTTGAGCCAGGATCCAGACAGGACCTAACCTTTTCTGTTTAGGGGAAGTTGGATCCCAGGAGGTAGTTCTGGAGAGGCTTAGAGCGGTTGATAACGGTGGTGGCGATGATGGTGGTGACAGCAGCGGCACTCACATAGTGGTGGCCACCTCTGATGGGTAAGCACTGTGCTGGCACTTTATGTGGGTTATTTTATTTTTAAAAGATTTTTTTTTTTTAATTGTGGTTGAGTGAAAGTTTACAGTCCAAGTCAATTTGCTATATAAAACCCTGAGCACCTGCCTCTCTTCAGCTCTCTCTGCTCTCACCACCCTGTGACAGCACTCTGGATGATTTTATTTTAACGGCATAGCCATGTGAGACAGGGACTGGGAGAAATGATCGGTGTAGGAGTAAGGTGTGTAGACGCTGGGGTCAGACTGCCTGCAGTGACGTCTCGGCTTTGCCAGTCTCTGACCCTGTGATCCTGAACAGGGAACCTGTGCCGCATTTTCCTCATCTGTAAAATGAAGTTACAAAGTACGTTTGCTTCATAAAGCGGTCATGATGATTAAATGATACAAGCCAAGTAAAGTGCCTGACGTAGTGTTGCCCATAGAGGGTACTCAGTATGAGTTATACTGTTTTTATTTAAATAGCTGTCATCCTCATTTAGTAGATGGAGAAACAAAGACTTAATGGTATTTTTCTTGAGTCAAACAGTGAAAAAATGATGACAGGGATTTTAACCCAGGCAGCCAGACCTCCACAGCTCTTATTCTTAATCATTAAACTGTTCATCTTAGTAGGTTGAGAACGGAAAGGAGAAGAGCTGTGTCTTGTCCATCGTGAGAGTGTAGGCCCAGAGGCTGGCTTCGGATCTGACCTACCTAGACCTCATTTGTCGTGTTAAGCATCACATTGGCACACTGTGTGCCGCGATCATTCTGGGAATTGATTTGTTGTTCGATCCAGGAAAGAAGGAGAAAGGAGTGGTGGGTCAGCTGAGTTGTCTTATGTTGAGGAGCGGGCTGTTCCTGGCCTTGGGCTAGAAATGGAGCTAAGTGAACATCTAGTGACCTTCCTATGTAGCTCTCTGGCCCAGAATTAGGAGCTTATGGGTGTTTCTTGTCATTAGGCTGTTTCTCTCCTTCTTTTGTTACATTTTATATCATTGTTGATGCTTGCTTCTCTTCGTAATATACCTGATAACAAATAGAGCAGTATCTGCACCACGTCATTTCTGTGTGTTCTACATGGATTATCTTATTTAACCCTTAAAATACCCATCAGGAGACTTCCTTAATGTCACAGAGTTAAGTGGTAGAGTTGGGACTTGAGTAGGGCAGTCTGGTTCCAGAGCCCACGCTCTTAACCGTTAGTCTCTGCTGCTTCTGGTTTCTGTATATGAAGTAGGTGTGTGGACTGGGAGGCTTCGGAGGTAGTAGGGCCAACCGTATTTTTTCCACTTGAAAAGTGAGATTCTGACCAATAGGCTGGGAATAAGATGTGTGTTCTTGTCTTGAGCCCATCATGAGGTCCAGGATTTCACTTTTCCCAGCCTTAGTGTCCTTATCTAGCAAACAAGTGGGTTGTTATAGATGACCCCTGAGACCTTGTCTCACTGATGTTCTGTGATTGATCACATGAAAACTAGGAGAGGGACACCTGCCCAAGTTCGTTCACTTGGGGGACTAGCATTTGTGAGGTCTTAGGGAACCTGCTGTGTGTGGGGAAGATGCCCAGATTCCAAGGCAGGACATGAGCTACCTCTTTGAAGAAGATTGTTCCAGGCTGTTTTTAGGGGGCTAGTTGCCGGGGAAACCTAGCTGCTGGCCAGCAACAGCCAAGAGTGCTTTGGTTGAGGACTGGGTACAGATAGTTCGACAAGCAGGACATTCAGGTTTCACTGTCCTTCTCTCCCTCTCCCTTCCCTGCTACCTTTCTTTTTCAGCTGATCACCTTAAACACTTGCTGTGTGTTAGGTTTTGCTTCTGTTCTAATGTTACAAGTAATGAAACCGAAGCACTAAGAGTTAAGTAATCAGCCACACTTATTCAGGGAGAACTCTTCAGTTATGAGTATGTGTTTTTGTTTTACTTAGAACAACAGACTCTGGGAGCTAGAAAGAGACAATCTCCATCTGCTGTGTGCCATTCAGTTAAAGGACTACTTTCTGTTGCCCGTTGGAGAGACAATCACCTCAGTTCTCATGGAACACCTCCACTGATGGGAAAGCTCATTCCAGTTAAGGAGTCTCATTATATTGTTGAACGACTCTCACTGGTTTTTTTGAATTGAAATCTAATGAAGACTTCTCATTCCTGTTAGGGCTGTCCACTCTAACTGTACAGAATAAATGTCAAGCTTCCACACACCCATCTTGTGAATGTTTGAAGACAGTCTTCCATTTCATAAGGCATGTTTGCAGTTCCCTCTTCTAAATTTGCCTTCAGTTTGGATTGATTAGTGCACAAAGAGTCTCGACCTCTCTCATTGCTTGGCAAGTGCGGCTTCAGAAAACCTGGGCTTTGCTGTCCTGGTTTGGTGCCTTTCCGTACCTTGCAGACATACAGATCATGAGCTAAATCTGTGCAAGTGCATGAGTCTGGAGGGTTTGCAATCCTTTCCGACTGTGAACTGCAGGAGGTCAGGCTGATGCCCTGTGCACAGTGATCTGTGTACACGTGGCTGTTGAGTTGATTCCAGCCAGTGGAGACTCTGTAGGCAGAGTACAGCTGCACCATAGAGTTTCCAGGGAGTGGCTGTGGATTTGAACTGCCCACTTATTTGGGGTCGACAGCTGAGCTCTTACCCATTGCACCCCCAAGGCTCGGTGCATACTGACAGCACTCGCAAGGTGGGTGGGTTGTATCTGGGCACTGGGTGAACCTGCGCTTACCTCAGCAGGCCACTAGGTGATGAACGACTCACAAATGCAGACTGCCAGCAACGGCTGGGCACGGTTTGTTTGGACCTGAAAAGGCCATCAGTCATCTAGTCCAGTCTCTTCATTAAAAGGTTGGTGTCTGATCACACGTCTCTCGTGTATTTTGTTTTTCTCAGTTTTGTTGTAATTTTAGTGTTAATTTGGCCAGGATATTTCCTTGAGTAATTTTCTTAGGAGGGAGGTATGGATGGTACTTTAGATAGCCTGTATGTCCATACATGTGTATGTATATATGTATAAACACCTGAAGTGTGAATGGTGTCTGTAAGCCGCTTTCCACTTTCTTCAGCCCCCGGTAATACAGATAAGAAGTCCAGTGGCAATAGAATTCTTTTTCTTTCTTAAGTGATAACCTGCTTTCTCTCTGGAAATTTATAAATTTTTTCTTTGTGCTTTAGACTTTATCATGGTATGCTTAGGTGTGTGACTTTTTAAAAAAACAGTTCTGCTGGATACACCTTGTAGTCTTAAAAATTTAAGATTTTTTTTTTTCAGTTCAGGGAAGTTACATTGCATCTCGTCTGTTTCCAACCTGTTTACAGATGAGGAAACTGAGCCGAGAAACGTGGAAGGACTTGCCCAAGGTCATGTAGCTAGTTACAGAAGAACCTCAAGCAGGTGACCTGAATCCTTTGGTGAACAGGTGCCGCAGTGGTTAAGCAGTTGGCTGCTGACCAAAAGGTGGGCAGTCAGAATCCATCAGCCACTCCTCAGAAACTCTGTGGGACAGTTCTCCTCTGTCCTGTAGGGTCCCTGTGAGTCAGACTGGACTTGACAGCAGTGGGCTTTTTGGGTGGACTACATGTTTATTGTATTGCGTACTCTTCTACTGAGAGGGCCAGTGTGAACAACATGGAGATTTTTTAGTGAGACCTGAATTTTGCCAGCGGTTCCCGGGAGATGAAGAGGTGATAAAATTCATTGTGATTAAAACGTGGCCCATCTGAAGGACTGCAAAATTTACAAGTCCTTTTGATATTCCATGTATTGTAAAAATCCAAAGGACTAAAACTTCATAAAGCCAGGAATTTGCTTGAACACGTGAAGAATTAGACATTCAGATGTCAGGAGTTGCTTAATGTGGACAGGCCCTGTTGTAAATACTGGAAAACATACAAATGACATCTGAAGACTTGGAGACAGACCTCATAAATGGTGTTATCAGTGGTCTGGTTTCTGTTTTGAGTTTAGCCTGGGACCCTTTCCTGCCGGGAACCACCCTGTTCCTGGCTCTTTTGGTCTTTGGACTTCCCCAGCCCTTTAGTCCCTTTCAGTTTTGAAATGAAACCTACCTTGGAGGGCGAGGTCAGGCACCTGCAAGGACTTTTGACAGCTCACCCCAGGCTGTTTCCCTCCCAGGGCTGTCTGGTGTGTGGCTGCGGGAGGTGTGGGACTCAGCAGGTGGTGATGGAGTCTCAGGGATGGTGAATCAGCTGTTGGGCAAGGCCCAGCTGGGGCCATTACTTTGGTAACCAGGAAAACACGTAGACCAAATAGGATGTCTTTATTGTTCTCGGAAAGTAGAGAGTCAGGAACTCACTCACCGGAGAGCTGTCGTGATCTTTCTGACCTTGGTTTGCTCCAGAAGGGCAAGCTTTATTTCATTTTCTTTTCTCTCCTTGTGAACTTCAGTTCCATTCAGGCTGGAGCCAAGTCCCTAGCCTCTTCTGTTCCAGCTTTTAAACCTTTATGGTGTGCCTCCTGGAATTTCTCCTTGATGTGTATTGTCTTTTCTAGATACCCCTAGGGTATCTCCCCTGAGCCCCTTCACAGACTACAGCTTCGTTTTCCTTTGCTGTAAACCAGATTCCTCCTAGATTATAGCATCTGACGTGGGATCGTTACAAGTGGAACTGTCTCATACTTAAGTTCACCTCGTACCACTTCTCCCCCATTCCCTAGCACCCTAGAAATGTTCCAGACTGCTGAACTGTGTTGTCCTTTAAACACCTTCCTTTCTGAGACTTCTGCTGGCCAGGAGGGCCACTTGATTCCTGTCCTTGAAGCTGTATCTACACCTGTTACTTTGTGTTTATTAAAGAGTTGGGTGCATGATCTCTTCTTTGGGGGCTGAGGCCCAGGATCAGGGATTGGTGGCCCAGGTTGGACAGTGGCCAGGGATTCAGGATAGAATGTGGACGTACAGGGCTTGATGTCCACATCTTAGAGGTGGTCAGGGGAAACTGGAAGATCTAGACATCACCTGTGGGGGCCAGCGGGGCAGGACAGAGCAAATTTAGGATCTGAAGCAAAGGCTGTCTTCTGTAGGCTCCTCCCCCTGCCTATTCTTTTTTTTTAATTCTTAATTTTCAAGAAATACAGTAATATTTAAAAAATTTAAGCATTGCTGGTAACATTTTGATGGCTCCTGTTCCCTTTCCCGCATTCCAGTTGTTTCTGTTGTTCCCTAGAGGTCACTTTCTAGCAGTGTGGAATGTATCTTTCAGACTGTTTTCTGTGTGTTTGCATGCATACATTTGTATGAGCTCCACAGACTAAAGTACTGTTTTGTGTTTTATTTACCAAAATGGTACCATAGGTTATGTATTATTCTGGCATTTCCTTCTTTGACACAATAGTACACCTCAGCAGTATCCCATGTTAATACGTAAGGACAGTATCATTCTTCTTGGCTGATGTATCATGCTTCATGGAGTTCCTAGGTGGTATAAGTGGTTTGCATGCTCAGCTGCTAAGCAGAAGATTGGTGGGTTGAGTCTACCCAGAGGTGCTGAGGAAGAAAGGCCTGGTAACTTACCTCTGCAAACCAGCAACTGAAAACCCTGTGAAGGACAGTTCTGCTCTGACACACATGGGGTCACCAGGAGTTGGCAGCTTTTTTTTTCCAAAAATAGTATCTAGTAGATTGGTTATACTGTATTTTATTTAGCTGTTTTCCTGTTGAGAAATGTTACAGTATTTCCAGTTTTTTTTACTATTAAAAATAATTCTTCTGTTTGAAATGGCAGCACTCTGTGTCTCAGCCTGTATTTTTCTTTTCCTTGTATTTCCACTGGTAATCTCCACCTCTCCAGCAAGTTCAGTTCCTATCTACATGTGGAAGATGCCTAAATCCCTGTCTCTAGTGCCAGTCTCTCTCCATATTAGAATATCTAGCTGTCCACATGGGCAACTCGACAGGATGTGCTACAGACCCTGCCGCCTGCAGCCTTTGCTTCCTCCCGGCTTGCTTCACCTCTTGTGCCCTATCCCATTGCACACAACACCCCCACCCCTGTAGTGGCTGAAGCTTGAAGCCTGGTACTCATTCAGAATTCTTCCCTCCCATGTCTGATCCCAGCCAATTACCAGCACTTGTCTTCCATAACCAAAAAAAAAAAAAATAACCTGTTTTGGTGAGTCACTTTTAACTCAGTCACTCTACCCCTTTAATATATATTTTTTCAGTTTTTTTTTTTTTTTTTTAAAATCAGGTGTTAGGTAAAAGTTTAGAGAGCAAATTAGCATTCGATAGCTAGCACATAGCGCATTTCATGGTCTTGATTTCATTCCCTACAACGTGTCAGCACTGTCCACTCATGCCCTGGGTTCCCCATTTCCTTTCATACTTATCTTCTGCCCTTTCCTGCCTCCTTATCTTTGCTTTTATGCGAATATTTCCCTTTTGGTCTCATGTGATTGATCTGAGGAGTGTGACTGTCTCAGGTGTTACTGTTTGTTTGAGGGCCTGTCGGGTATATTTAGTTGTAAGGTGGTCTCTGGGAGTGGTGTCAGTTCCAGGTCAGAAAGGTGCCTTCGGGCCACAGTCTTGGGGGGTTCATCCAGTCTCTGTCAGACCAGTAAGACTAGTCTTTCTTGTAAAGTTGATTTTTTTTTCTTCCACGTTTTTGTCCTGCTCTGCCTGTAACCCTGTGTTGTGATCCCATCCAGAGCAGATTGGTAGTGGTGGCTGGGCACCATCTAGTTCTTCTGGTCTTGGGGTATTTCTTGAAATTATTTCTTCCTTTTGTCCTTGCCACAACCTTCTATCCCAGTTTCCTAATCTATAAAAATGTGTATTTGTGAGGATGAAATGAATTAATATACGTGAAGTGCCTAGCGGAAGAGGTTGGCACCTGGTCAGTGTGAATGTTGCCTGTTGTTACCACATTCTCTTCGTGGTCCTCACCGTCTGCTGCATGATCCACTTTCATCGCTGCCTCCCGTCTTGAATTTATCTTCCTCACCTTTGTTCCATTCTCCACACTGCAACCAGAATTATCTTTATGAAATATAAGAATGTTGCTTAAAAAATTTTAATGTTAGATCCTTCAGGGTTTTGCATATACTGTGAAATCCCTTCCCCTCCGGGATGCTTTTCCCTGTTATATTTGAATGGCTGCCTTGTTTTTATTCAGAGAACTGTTTTTAAATGTAGTCTCTTCAGAGAGGACTTTGTATGACTTCGTAATGATGGTAATGATGCTGAAGTAACTAACCAGATACTTCCTGTCCTATCACCTTATTTTAGTTTTTTACAAAGCACTTACCGGTACCTGATACATACATATAGCATATCTGTGGTATCCTCCAACTAGAATGTAAATTCTCTGAGGGCAGAGATGTTGTTTTATTCACTATTACACCTCGAGCACCTGGGATGGTGCCTGGCATGACAAATTGTTAGGTGAATGATAAAACAGCTTCGTACGTCTAGTGAGGTACTTGTTAGCTTCCTTAACATCATCTGCCTCAGCACAGCCTCCCTTTGGATGCTGTGTCTCAGCTCTTTCCATCTCTTCAGATGAGCTTTCTTGCCACGGGGCCTTTTCATGTGATCTTTCCTCTATGTAAAATACTTTCCATCAGGTAGCCTGCCACTGCTTGGGTGTCTCCTATTGATCCTTTAAGTTTTGGCTTACATATTACTTTAGCTGACTATTTTTCTCATTCGTATAGCTTTGTGGGTATGGTCTTTAATTATTGCATATGTTAACAGTTGTTTAATCATCTGTGTCTTTCAGTAGACTGTCAGTTCTGTGGGGCAAAGGACTGTTGGCTTGTTCACTGTCTTGTTCCTCATGCCTACATGATGGGCTCTGGGCTGGAAGGATCCTTGGAGCTTTGTGCTCAGGTGAGAAGGGTATGGGGCACAGGAGGCAGCTCTGGAGGGCTAGGAAGGCCCACCTCTCCGTCCTCCTGATTCCAGCATCTTTGCTGATTCCACTTTTTGTCTGGGTGAACCATCTAAGGTGCTTCTCACTGGCTGTCATATTCCTGAAAGCAGGTCATTCAAGCACCTGACTTGCCCTTGAAGGGGGCTGTGTGGTGAGGATCTAGGAAGGCAGATTGCTTACTGCAGGTGACTGTTAGCAGGGTGACTGACAGTGAGGTGGAATCCTAAATACGGAAGGAAGCAGACGGCCTGAGGGGTGAGGTGAGGCAGGGCTGAAAACCGGAAGCTGAATCACTAGGTCAGAAACCTACAGAATGCGGATAATGGGTGGAGTATCTGAAGGGACGGGGCAGGCAGTTCAGGATTGAGGTTATAAATGATCTTGGGGATTACTTAAATCATCTTTTCACATTCTTACCTCTGTAGAGTGGAGCCAGTTTTGGAATTATAGGAAGGATCAAGTCGCTGACATATAAGGGAGTGAGCTAGGTTGGGTATTACATTGTTTTTAATTTATGTGCTATTTACTTTAGCCCCAGGTCTCCACAAATTCTATCTTACCTTTCTCCCCCATCGCAGTTTCTGCTGTTGGGTTCCAGGTTCAGCCTACTCATCTTTGGGAAACGTTTTCTTACATGGAAGTTCGCGGCAGGGTGAAGAGACTTGTGCACACTCTCCTCCAGGCCTCCTCTGCTACCAGGCCAGGCGTGTGAGCTGCCCGCAGTCTTGTGGTTTCAGGACGTCGCCCAGCCTGAACCCGTGGCATCTATCTCTGCATTTTGGGGAGGGGAGGGATGTGAGAGTAGAATATGGTCTGGAACTGTCCTTGTGAGGGATACGAATAAGAAGGAGCAGTGGAGGACTGGACAGATGTGTGTGGATGGGAGAGTCTCATGGGGTGCTGGGTGGCGGGCTTCAAGGCTCCTGACCTGGAATGGTTGTTTGGTATATGACAGGGTTAGGGACCTCTATGTGCCAAGTAGAGTGTCTTGGTGAGGACTGCTAGTCAGCAGCCTTTGGAGGTATTTGTAGGCCCTTCTCTGTAGGTTGGAGTTGTTTTGCAGGCTGATCAGTAGCTGGCATCATGGTGGTGCTGAGAGGGAATCATGGGACTAGAAACAGTACTCCTGCAGAGGAGCTTATTTTCTTTGGTACTTGAGGAGGGGTGATTGTGCACATACTGGGTGGTCTCTGGGCTTGTGAGGTAAGGTGTCTCCACCCCTGTCCTGGAGCTCTGCTGGGAGAACCAGAAAGAGCTAGAGAGTGTGGCTGTTAGTGATTTTCCTGAGAGTGTCTCCCATCTTTGCTGGCCGCCTCTGCTCCCCACACCCTGTGTTCTGATGCCCTGCTTCTGGGGCCTGTAAACTTCACAGTCCTTTCAGACTCCTCTTTCTAGATTACTCACTCAGTGCCCAGCTTGACTCTTGGCTCTTTGTAGTCCCCTAATTTAAACACTGCCCCCCAGTGTTAAGGATTTCTTAGATACTAGCCTTGCTTTTAGAGCTGTGGTTTTGAAGCTTGAATGCATTGGAATTACAGAATCATTGGGGAGGGGGTGTGGCGGGCAGTGGCTTTAAGTGTAGATTCCTGGTCCCTACTCGTATTTTGATTCAGTGGGTATGGGAAGGTGGCCAGGAATCTATCATTTGATCAGCCTTGCAGGTGATTCTGATACTAGTCGTCACCTGCAGGCCATATTCAGAGAAACTCTAACTTAGAGGACTCTGTCAGCTCCCTGCCCTTACAGGAGGAAAAAGGAGACCTGAATCCTTTGCTTGGTTCCTTTTTAAATGTTTTAGAAACTTTGTCTTACTACCTGTCATCTAGTGGTGATGGTGACAACCATCTCTGTGTATCCAGACCCTGTTTTCTCATTGCCACAGTAAGACCAGGGCCCAGATGAGGCAGAGAGCCTTAGTGACTACCCCCATTGCTGGTCAGTACCTTTAGGGCTTAGAGGGGCTTTGCCTGTGACCTCAGAAAGCAGGTACTCTCTTGGTAGAATGTAAACCTTGAAGTCTGCCCTTACCACCTCAGCTCTGTCTGTCTCTGTGCACTTTGACCCTGCCTTAGAAGGGGCCTCCCTCACCTGGTCTCCAAGCTGCCAGTGAGATGGGATTAGAGGCTGAGTCTTAATTGACTTGATGGCAGTGGGTGGTATGTTAATGGGGCAGGAATCAGTGTAGAAGATGAGGTTGGGTCTTAAGTCCATCTCTTTTGAGATAGAAAAGAGAGAAGTGAGCAGAGAGACACGGGGTGCAGCCTTTAGACCCAAGGTACCTGTGCGGAAAAGCTGCTGGTCCGGGGGAAGATGGATGAGGAGGATTGTCCTCCAGAGCTGACAGAAAGAGAGAGCTTTTCCGTGGAACTGATGCCCTGAGTTTGGGCTTCAGGCCGCCAGATGATGAGAGAAGAAACTTCAGTTTGTTGAAGCCACCCACTTGTGGGGTTTCTGTTACAGCAGTGCTAGGTAACTGTCATCTCGCGCTGCTGTAACAGACACCGTGTGTGGGTGGCTTCAAGAAGTTTATTTTCTTACAGTTTAGGAGGTTGGGAATCCAAGTTCAGGGTGCTGGCTTTAGGGGAGGACTTTCTGTTGCCTCTGGGAGAAGGTCTTTGTGTCTTTTACCTTCTGCCCATGGTTGATATTCATGTGGCTTGCGTCTCTCTCCTTCCATTTTTGTCCTGCTTGCTTGTATAATCTTTATGTATCAAAAGAGATTGACTCACAGTACACCCTACACTGATCCTGCCTCATTAATGACACAGACAACCCATTCCTAAATGGGTTAGAATCTACAGCACGTATTTTGGGGGGGCATAGTTTAATCCGTAGCATTCTGTTCTTGGCCCTCAAAATTCATGTCCTTGCCACATGGAAAACTCATTCATTCCATCACATTATCCCAAAAGTTTAAAAAAATCAACGCCAAGTCTAAAATCTAATCTTCTGAATTATCTAAATCAAATGTGGATGAGGCTTTGGGTGTACAAATTCCTCTTTAATCTGTGCACCTGTGAGGTCTGTACTACAGGTTATCTGTTTCCCAAGTACAGATGGTGGTAGACCAGGTACAAGATAGACATTTCCCTTACACACAGAAGTGAGAGGAAAAGAAAGGATGACAGGCACCAAGCAAGTCCAGAACTCTGCAGAACAAAATGCAGTAGCTCTCGAGGCTTGAAAATTATCCTCTCTTAGACCTTTGGGCAGTGGCCCCACCTTCCAGACTCTGGGTGTTGGCCACATTGTAGATTGTGGGTGAGGGTCCCTCGGCTCTGAGCTTCAGCTCAGCTTTCTGGACCCACTGGGATAGCAACTCATGCCCCTTCAGCATGGGACAGCCCCACTTGCCTGGTCCATCTGAGTGGCAGCTCCGTTCTTCTGTCCCTTGGGCATGGCAGCACAGCCCCTCAGATTTGGGTGGTGCGCCCATTCCCCTGGCACACCTTGGTGGCAGCCCCAGACCGCAGAACTGAGTTAGTGAAGTCTCACTCTGAAACCAAGAAGGCCCATGCTTCTTCCAGCAGTTTGCTGATCTCTGATCTGCTCCGGGCAGGGTCCTTTTTTTTCCTTGGAGGACAACAGCTGTAGCTCCTTTGACCTGTTTCCCACCTGTAGAAGTTAAGAGGCTGTGATTCTTTTTGTTCTTTCTCTGTCTGCTTTAATCCAAGCTGATAGATCCGTCAGTTACAGAATTAGTCTCTGTAACAAAAGATTGTGGGGCCATGTCCTTAGTATAAATTCTAGGACACGTATCTTTAGTTTGTGTGACAAAATCTTCCAAATCCTTTTTCTTCATTTTGCACTGTTCATTTTTAAGTCCGTCTCTTTCCTCTTTCATCTAAGTATAAATGACAAAGAGAAACCACGCAGCTCCTTCAAGATCTTATTTAGAAATCTTGTCAGCCAAACAGTCATCACTGACACGTTCTACTGCCCACCAAACATCTGAACATAATTCAGACAAGTTCTTTGTCACTGCATAAAAGACATCACCCTTCCTCCATTGTCCAGTCCTACATTCATCACTTTCTTTTAAAAGCCTCTACAGAAGCGTGTTTAGCGTCCGTATTTCTAGCAGCATTCTGTTGCTGGTGTCGTGTGTTCTCCAGAAAGAGGCGTCATGTGTTCTCCAGGAAGAGGCGTTCTGTGTAGCTTTCTTCACGTCCCTTCTGAGTCCTCACCAGCATTGCCTTTGCCGCCTGTAATTTCTCCAACAGTCCATGCGTAGCAGTTGAGGCTGTTACTGTTAGGCACCTTCAAACTCTTCCAGCCTCCACCCACTGTCCAGTTCCAAAACTGCTTCAGCATTTTCGGTATCTGTTAGAGCAGCGTCCCACTCTTTCCGTATCCAGTTCTGTTGTAGTTACGTAGTGCTGCTGTAACAGAAATACCGTAAATGGGCGGCTTTAACACGTGTCATGCACCTGTTAAGCAGAGTGATACACACATACACAGAAACTGATAAAGGAACGCTCTGCCAGAGCTGTCAGTAAGAGAAAAAGACAGAACAAAGCAAGGTGAGTGCAGAACATTGCTTGTGTCACTGCTAGTGTTAGTATAGAAAAAAAAAGAAAACTGTGTGTACTTGTTACATACCCAGAATGCCTCTGGAAGTTGTTTTTTTAAATCTTTTTTTGTGTTGTTGAAAAAAATTTTTGTACCAATGTGTAGTCTTACATAAATGTTTTAAGAATACCTTCATGCATAGAGGTGGGCATGCAAATTTATATGGGAATGCACAAAAGAATGCCTTCATCCTACAAATGTGGTCCTGAAAAACTGGATGTGAATATATGTATATGTGTGTGTATGTGTGTGTGTGTGTATGTATGTATGTATGTACGTATGTGGGTATATATACATGCGTGCACAAGGACAGGGCTGTGAGGGGTAGTTAGACCTGGTCTCTCTAAACTATTTGTCTAATGAATGACCTCCCAACTTTATGTCTCACATTTTTGTATTTGTGATTTTCTTGAAGTGAAACACAGCTCTCCTAAGAATAAAACAAGAAAAGGGGAGAGTCAACCAGTGCTTGAAACTGAAGATCCCAGTGTATGTTGGGACACCCCTCCATCTTGGAGCTGTGTTTTTTAGTGACATGTTTCCTGTGTGTTCATTTTTCTTTCCCAAACGGAGTGAATTTCTTGAAGATGTGGAGACGTGTTTTATGATGGTACTCCATAGTGCTGAGCATCACAGAGCTTGCTCAGTAAGTCCGTGTTCAGTAAAAAGAAGGGAAGAGAGACAGGGCTTCTTCTGCTGAAGAAGTGATGCCTTTTGGTTTTCTCTGACTCGCCTTGTACCCTTTACCGGCAGGGAATTTCTTTCCCTCGTGGACTGTGTTTGTGTGGGGAGATGGGATGGGAATGGGCAGGGAGGCCTGTTCTCTGCTGAAAACCTGGGAGACCGAGCAGAAGCCAGAATGGGGCCACTCTCCAGGTGCACCATGACCTTCTGGGGTGACGTTCGTGGAAATTCGGGTTTAATTTTAAGAACTGAGGGAGCTGGGGGCACTGACCTGATAGTGTATAGCAGGACCTCTGTGTCATAACCCTGAGAAGAATCTTCAGTTTTTAGTCTCTTCTTAGTATCCTCCGTGGGTATTCAGCTGTCAGCGGGGCAGCTGGATTTGTATGTGCCCTGGGTTGTTTTTTTTTTCCCCCCATTGTTGTTTTGGAGAAGTTGCATATGGCATTGTTTTAGTCAGCTAGGGCCGCTGTAACAGAAATACCACAGAGTGGATGGCTTTAACAAAGAAAGATTTATTTTTACACAGTCCGGTAGGTTGCAAGTCCGTATTCAGGGTGTCTGCTCCAGGGAAACACTTTCCCCTTGATGGCTCTGGAGGAAAGTCCGGTATTGCATCAGTCATTGTCCAGGGAGTGTCCTAACGCAAGAACCTCTGGTCTGAACGACTCGCTCTGCTCCCGGTGCTGCTTGCTTGATGGTAGCGAGGTTCTCAAATTGTCCTTGGTTCTTTTTCCTTTTATTCCTTGCAAGCTAAAAGCATTAAGGGTGGGGCAAGCCATACTCCAGGGAAACTTCCCCCATAGCAGGAATCCACAGCCCCACCCTAATCCTTTAACATACAGGTTAGCAAAACCACACAATGGAGGACAGTCCCAAGATACTGGGAACCATATCCCAGCCACATGGCTGCACACATTTTTGGGGGGACACAATTCAAACCATGACAGGCATATTAGGTTTTTTGTTATATAAAAATATTTAAAAATTTCTGTACATACTATGCGGTGGCATTGGTTGGGCTTTTGGCGTTACTTTCGTTCTGCTCGTTCTGTCTCCATTGCTTCACCTTGCTTGTCTCCTGTGACCTCGTGTTTGGTCTCAGCTGACTGTTGGCTGTGACTGCTGGTCTCATTTAGATGATTGCTTAGGGGGAGCCCAGGAGTCACAGAGAGTATGTAGTTCATGAGCTCCTCTGTCTTTTGGCCTGGGGAGTGATTTGAATTCCAAGTATAAAGGGTATCCCAAGGGCGGTAGTCTCTGGGATCCCTCTTGTCTGCTGGTCCAGTAGTTGTGACCTTTTTAGAAATTTGAGTTTTATCCTACATTTTTTACCAGTTCTCTCTGGGACTTTTTATTGTGTTCCTGGTCAGAACAGTCTGGAGTTGTAGCCAGGCATCATCTAGTCCTGGTCTCAGGGGAGGGGAGGTGGTGGTTCTTACATGCTGTTTGTCCTGTGGACTAGTTTCTTCTTTGAGTCTTTAGTTTCTTTCCCTTTTGCTCCAGATGTACAGAGATCGATAGTTGTACCTTAGATGGTTGCTTGCAAGCTTTTAAGCCGCTAGAGGCTGCTCACCAGGCTGTGGCATAGGATATTATCTTTGTGAGCTATGGTAAGCCAGTTTACTGAGTTGTCCCCTGAGACTCTGGTCCTAATCCTTCAAACGCAGTGTTTTAGTCAGCTAGTGCTGCTCTAACAGAGATACCACAGAGTGGATGGCTTCAACAAAGAAAGGTTTATTCTCACATAGTCCAGTAGGCTGCAAGTCCATATTCAGGGTGTCCACTCAAGAGGAAGGCTTTCCCCTTGTTGGCTCAGGAGGAAAGTCCGATATTGCATCAGTCTTTGTCCAGGGAGCATCTTGGCACAGGAACCTCAGATCTGAAGGACGTGCTCTTCTCCCGGTGCTGCTTTCTTGATGGTACAAGGTTCCCAACTCTCTGCCTGCTTCTCTGTCCTTTTATCTCTCATGGGATGAAAGGATTAAAGGTGGGGCAAACCATACTCCACGGAAACTCCCTTTACAGTGGAGCAGGGAGGTGATCCTATGAAGGGATTTACAGTCCCACCCTAATCCTTTAACATACAGCATAGGAAAACCACAAAATGGAAGACAGTCACAAGATACTGGGAATCATGGCCCAGCAACATGACTGCACATATTTTTGGGGGGACACAGTTCAATCCATGACACGCAGTAACCTAATTCTGTGAGGTTATTTGGTTATGTCTAGGAAATACCTGTAACTGGGCCACCATTGCGCTCTAGGCATCTTAAGTTCATTAGCATGTAATAAGAATGTTTGATAAAAGCAATTTTTCCATTTTGAGTGCTAGGTTAGGAAAGCACGTAAGGCAAGGTCTGGCATGTAGTGGGTGTTCAAGAAGTAGTAGAATTTTTGAGAACGATTTCCAAAGAGTCAGCTGTTTCCCTGGGCCCCCTGCCTCCATTCATGTGCCTCTACCCCCACCCTCAGGCTAAAGAAATAGGGGACAACAACTTGGGTTCCACCTATGGGAGGTTTTCGATTGGTTTGTGGCTGTGTGCTGAGATAGTAGGTATTCTGCCTCCGCATACCTCAGAGCAGGTATGTCTGCGCCCTCGGCTAGTTTACTCAAAGCCTCATCCCAGACCATAAGTGTTCTCATCAAAGTAGTCTGTATGGTCACCCTGGGCAGCCTTCTGAGCAGTGACCTGGTGTTGAGAATCTTAGTAAGCCCATCAATTCAAGTCTCTAGGGTAACGGAGGCAAAAGGGAGGGGATGGCTTGGGAATGAATTGTTAATTTAGCCAAGATAGTTTGTGGGTCACATATATGGAGGAGGAGGCAAGGTAGAGGGCGAAAAGGGCTCTGCACGGTGTCTTCTGCCCATAGGGAGACGCGGGCACTCCTGTGCAGGAGCAGAGCTGCGCTCTGTGCTCCCCTGTGAATGAGGTAGACTTACTCCTGACTGCCCCTGCAGGGCATTTTGAGGTTAGTAGAGGGTGAAATAAGAAATTTGAGTCAGGTAGCCTTACTTCAAATAGTACAGATCTGTAGGGGTGAGGTACACTCTCCAGAACCTGTTTCCAGTATGCTAAAGTGAGAGGAATCCCTTCCAGGTCTCTGAGGGGTTTCCTCTCATCCTTTTTGGCACTCCTTCAGTTTACCCCTTAAGGTTTTATTTCTTTCCCCCTATTGCTGGCCTGGTACTCTGAGTTATCTAGTGTTCCTATAACAGAAGATCACAGGTAGATGGCTTTGACAAACACAAATGTATTCTCTCACAGTCTACAAGGCAAGAAGTCCAAATTTAGGGTGCCAGCTCCAGAAGACTCTCCCTGTCAGCTCTGGGGGTAGGTGCTTGTTGTCAGTCTTCCCCTGGTCTAGGAGTTTCTGAGTGCATGGACCTCAGGTCCAAGGGATGCACTCAGCTCCCAGTGTTTGTTCTTGGTTTTATGAGGTCCCTCTCCTATCCACTTGATTCTGTCTCTTACATCTGAAAAGACATTGACTGAAGATACAACCTAATCCTATAGATTACCTCCTGTCTTGTTGACTGCCTATAGTCCTGCCCTAGCACACAGGATAATCACATCAGATCATTAAAATGGTGTACAGCCATACAATACTGGGAATCATGGCCTAGCCGTATTCATATGCATATGCATTTTGGGGGGACACAGTTCACTCCTTAACCCTTGGCTGCTGGGAAGAGGAGGGAAGAGGGAGAGGGTGGACAGAGAGAGTTAGAGAACTTGTAGGCGTGTGTATGTTTGCCACTCTTAAATCCTTTCTGGAACAGAGTGTAGGTGTGGGGAGGAGAAGGAGGGGTGGGAGAGCAAACAGATGCTGCGTGTATCGCCTGTCTGGCACTCAGCCTGGACCCTGGCTTGGGAGTACCCATTTCTTTGTATGGTGTTCTCTCCTACTTAAGACCATAAGCATGCATTAACATAAGTAAATCCTACCTTAATATGTTTTGCTTCCTTAATGTTGTTTAGGAACTTTTTCCTTTTGTGTTGTATAGACATCTTTTAATAGATACTGGACAAATGGCTGAATTATATTGCAGTGTGTGGGTTTACCATGATACATTTTTCTCTCTGATTAAGTCATTTATCTCAGCTGTTGCCAACATTGGCCTCTTTACATAAAATTAGAGCATCCGCCTTTCTTGTCTGTCCCCTTCTCTCCTTCATTTTTCTGTATAGTATTTATCATCCCCTGATCTCCTGAAGACTTCGATTCTTGTTTATTGACTGACTTCTTCCATTAGAATGAAAGCTCCATGAAGAAGGATTTTTTTTTTTTTTTAAATCCACTGTTCTCTGCACCTGTACTTTGTACAGGTCCTGGTACACAGTTCGTGCTCAATAGATATTTATTGAATGAATTTGTTGGGTTTGGGTTATAACTGTTGGGCTTTTTTATTTGCAGTATTTTTGCCATTAGAAAACCTTGGTGTTTATGTCCTTGTCTGCTTACCTACTTACCTACATAGGATAAGTTTCAGGAAATCTAATAGCTGAGTTATACAATTAGGCATATTTAAAATATTGACTCAAGAAGCCATACTGCTCATAAGAATGTTAACTTCTACCAGAAAAGCATGTGGTATTGCCTATTTCCTCACATCTTCAGTGACACTGGGTGTTGTGTTTCATCTTTCAGCATCTGACAGGTAGAAACATGGTCTTGTCACTGTGACACTGTGGTTAGAGTGTGATTCCAGATCCAGTCTACTGGGGCCTAAATTCTGACTCATCACGTGTGACCTTGGGTAAGTCATTTACCTTTTTTGCCCCTCGGTTTCATCTTTGGTAAAATTGAAGGGTAATAGTAGCACCTATTTCATAGGGGTGATTGTGAAGAATAAATCAGTTAGTCCAATTAAAATGCTTAGAATCAGAACTGAGATATCAAAATAAAAACCTAGGCTCATTTTTTTTTTTTTTGAATAATGGCTCATAGTGACCCTATAGGACAGAGTAGAACTGCCCCAATTAATTGATTTAATGTACATTTACTTGAATATTAAAGTTGTACATCTTTTCACTTGTATTTTGGACCATGTTTTTCTTTGAATCTCTTATTCATGTCATCTGTACAGTTTTCTGAATAATGTTTTTCTTTTTTAATTTGGAGATGATCTTTTCATGTCAAGAGGCATAGGATAAATGGCTGAATTGTATCTCGTTGTGTGGATGTACCAGCACGCATGTTTACTGAGTCCGTGTATGTTGTCGCAGCTGTGGAGCCTCCCTGACACCTTTACTCAGACTTGCAACAGTCCCTCTTCCTTCTCCGCCTCCCTCCTTCTTTCCTTCCTTCCCTCTCTCTTTTTTTTGTTTCTCACATATCACCACCTCATATCCTACAGGAGCCCTGATGTTGCAGGGGTTAAGAGCTCACCTGCTCACCGAAAGTTTGACAGTTTGAGTCCACCAGCTGCTCCCTGGAGCCCTGTGGGGAAGTCCTGTGTTGTCCTTTACGGTCACTGTGCGTCAGAATTGACTCAATGGCAATGGGTTTGGTCTTTTTGCTTTAATATACTGTAGGTGTATTGACTGTTATATATAATACAGAATTATCCCCATATTATCATTTGTCTGCGAACTTCATTGATGCCTTTTTTTGGTCTGGAATTTTTTTATTTTATTTAACATGACTGAGTGAAAATGTACATTCCCATTTAAATTTACATGCCCACCTATATGCAGCTTCCGCTGCTCTCCCTGTTGGTCTGGAATTTTTATATTTTCAGGTAGAGTAATCTTTCTCTCATAGTTTTTTCTGTTGATATGTCAGTGCTCAGAAACAGCATGCTTTCCTACCTCAGGCTTATAAAAACAGTTACTCCTTTTGTTCGTTTTTTTCTTTTGCGTGTGTGTGAGTTTTCTTTTGAAATCCTTAAATTTAAATCTAACCCATCTGAAACATATTTTGATATGAAAAGGGTAATCAGGATTGGGCTCTGTTTTGTTGTTTTCCTAGCTAGGTATAGCTGGTTGTCCCAAATCTCTTTAGTGAAGAAAGAAGAGCAACAGCAGGAGCCCCTAATCTGTTTTCCTTCCCCAATTTGAAAGTGTCTTACCCTTTTGAACATCGTATCTTCAGAGATAGCAAGTCTCTGTTACACAGAACGGATTGGATACCTGGGTGTGGTCAGAAGGCCATCAGCGTATAAGCTGTGGGTGACTGTGCCATGGAGAGCAGCTTGCCATTAGAGTGCACAGCCTGACTCTTGCTTGGGGATAGCTGGGTTTGCTGCTGCAGCTCCTCGCTGTCTCTGGAGACATCTCCGGAGTGGACCCTAATGTGCAAGCTGCTGTAAAGGCACTGTCGTTCATTTGGAAGGATATGTTTTGAAGGGACTGTACCAGGTGTTTGTTTCATCAGTCATTGATAGAATAATAATGGTACAACCTACGGTGCTCAGGCTCTGCCCAAGTCAGCTGCTTGGGAACTAGAGTTTCATTTAGCTTCTTGCTGCCTCTGACTCAGGATGGAGGGAGGGTGACTGTTTTATGACAGAACATTCACAAATCTCATTGGCAGTGGCTTCCTGCCAGACGTGATGAAGGAAGATAGCTGGCTCTCCCACAGCCCTCGCTGTGCTATGCAGCATACGTGTCGCAGCTCTTCTTGTGTGGTAGGTGCTCTAATTATCATCTCTGTTTTCCAGGTAAGGAAACAGGCACGAGAGGTCAAATCCTGTGAGACTTCTCTGTGCCCCTGCTTTGCTCACTGGTCCGCTCACTCGGCGGCTCCGGCTGTTTCTCTGTTGGCCCTTCATCATCACTGTGGCCAACAGCTTCTGGAAAGGCCAAGACCAGGCTGCTTCCTCTAACAAAGCATTCTTGCCTCTGTACACTTCAAAGGAGAGCCTCTGCTCAGCTTGATTGTTTCCATAGATCTCTCCCTCTTTCCTCCCAGGAGGGAAAATCAAGCCTTTAATTTTTTACTTTGTACACAGTGTCTGGGGTGTGGGTTACGAGTGAGGAGGGTCACCCTGCTTCTGACCATTGTTTTTATGCTTCCCTTTCTGCCTCGTAGAGTCTGGTCAGTAGAGAACTCAAGTCTCATGCTTTTCTTTGGAGCTTTTAGGGTCTTATACTTGCTCACAGGACACATCGCAGCCCATAGCTGTGGGCCTCGCGGGTACTGGCTCTGAAGCCACTGCTGATCCCTCTGCTGTTGATGGAGTCAGCCCGCCACATGGCTGTTGTCTCTGCCAAAGGAGTCAGGGAGCCTGAGCTGGATAAGGGCTCCGGCTAAAGCATGTCATCTCCTCAGATGGCTCCGTGACTGCCCGCAGGTCCATCTGCTGGCGTCCTGCCTCTGTGTCCCATTATTGGCTGTAGAGTCTTGCTTCTTTTCCATATAGACCTTCTACTTTGGATTGAGCCCTTATTTATTTTGAGTCCCTCTCACTGAACTCCGAGCACAGGAGCCATGCCTGTTGTGTTTTCTGCTGAAGCCAAGGACTAGATTAAGAATTTTACGAAGGCCTAAGCAGTAGAAAAAGACAACATGAAGCATAAAAGAAGTATAAGGAGATCCAGTCAGGTTGAGACTTATCCCATGGTATCTACTCAGATGCTTAAGAAAAAGAAAGAAACAACTAAAAAATGTTGTCTCTGACAGTTCCCTGACTACCTGCTATTCGGTAATCCCACCAAGGCTAGCTTCTCCCTCACCCCATCACTTCTTCTTTACTCCACCTCCAGAAACTTCCAGTCAGCCCCTCGCACCTCCTAGAGGTACCTGGCTCCTGAGACCACATTCTGGGCTAATATCCCTGGCTGTGTAAGTTCTTACCCTGAAAGTGAAGTGGAATATGTGTGTTGCTAAGGAGTAACCTACGATGAGAGCTGCCATGCTGGATTGTGATTATAGTCAATTTAGCACTTGATGCCAGGTGTTTACACCTAGGCCATTTTTAGTCTTTAATCTGTTTCTGAGATCCTGTGTGTGGGGAGCCAAGCGATTCGATCCCTTCCTGGATCCCTGAGAGAGACGTCAAGACACAGGCTCATTCTGTTTTCGGTAGTAATTGCGGCCTCATCAAGACCATATGGAGAAGAAAGGCGTGATACTGGCAGTGGGGCTCAGAGCTGCCCTAGGCAGTCCTGAGGCTCTGACCATCATCAAATCCTTGATGCCAAAGAGTTTAAAAAAGTGTTGGGATATACAAAAACCAACTCCAACTGGATAAAAGACCTAAATATCAAACCTAAAATGATAAAGCTCACCCAAGAAAAGGTAGGAACAACAATGGAAGTTTTAATACACCATGTGGACAGACTCCAAAATCTGTCAAACAAACTACAATCAACAGAAGAGAAAATAGATAATTGGAAACTATTGAGAATCAAAACACTTTTGCTCATCCAAAGACTTTATTAATAGAATTAAAAGAACACCTACAGAATGGGAAAAAATCTGGCAACTCTATGTCAGACCGACGCCTGATCTCCATAATCTGTAAGCTACTACAAAATATCAATAAGAAGATAAATCATCCAATTAAGCGATGGGTAAAGGAGATGGACAGACATCTCTCTAAAGAGGAGATCCAGGCAGCCAAAAAACACATGCAGACATGTTCACGATCTTTAGTTACTAAAGAAATTCAAATCAAGATGACAGTGAGATGCCATCTCACCCCAACAAGATTGGCCATGATCCAAAAAAAACAACAAATGCTGGAGAGGCTGTGGAGAAAGTAGGACCCTTCTACACTGTTCGTGGGGTTGCAAAATGGTCCAGCCTCTTTGGAAAGCAATCTGGAGCTTCCTTAAAAAAGTGGATATAGATATACCATTTGACCCAGTAATTCCACTACTTGGAATACATCCTGCAGAATCAAGGCCATTCACAGTAATGGACACATGCACAAGAATGTTTATCGCAGCACAGTCCACGATAGCAAAAAGATGGAATCAACCCAGATGCCCAACAATAGAAGAATGGATAGGTAAACTATGGTACATATACTCAATGGAGCACTATGCAATGATAAAGAATAACGATGATTCCAGGAAACATCTCCTAACCTGATTTCAACTGGAAGACATTACGTTGAGTGAAAGTAGTCAGCGACAAAAGGACAAATATTATATGAGACCTCTACGATAAGATCTCAAAAATAGACTTGTGTATAGAAGAAAAGACTCTTTGACAGCTGCAAGGGAGGGGAGGGAGGGAGGGTGAGGGGGGAAGGGTTTAGATTAGACAGTTGCTAGAAATCTGGTTGGGTGAAAGCGGTGATAGCACATATTAGAAACAAGAACAACATTAAGTGGACTTCAGCATAACTTGAGTACTTCTTCCATCTTAACCCAATATTGCAAGGATAGAGTAGCTGGGGCAGGGGGCAGGGAACCATGCTCTTAGGTGAAATTGAGGCCAATTGGCACAGCTAGTGTTTTGCTAAGAGGGCTCTCTACACCCCACATTGGTGAGTGGCGTCTGGGGTCTTAAAAGCTGCCAAGCTGACATCTGAGGGCACAGCAGGTGGTCCCAACTCAGCAGGAACGGATGCTTACCGAGGACCAAAATGACATGGGGTAATGACAACCTAGAAGATAGATCCACATGAGTGGGTGCCTACATTGACTTGGGACTGGAAGAACCGGATGGTGCCCAGCCACCACCAGTGTTAACTGCGATGGAGCTCACTGAGTTGAGTCTCACTGGCAACACAAGAATAAAAAGGGGTGCATCCTGAGATCTCCACTAAAAGACCTCAGTTGATGGTCCAGCAGTTTTGGGATTCCACTGGGAGCATGACCCCTGGCCCTGGTGCTGCCCTTGCTCATAAATCATAATGAAGGTCCACTCTTCGGACACAAATGGATTGGACTTGGCGATGCAGAGTGACCATATATTGGATGCACTTTATGGTTCTGTACATGTATAGGATATCATCCTGCTGACCTCTGGTTGGAGAAAGGAGAGTGGGTGGGGAGGAGGAGAAAGGAGACTGTTGGGAGGATGAGACATGTATGGAGCAGAGAAGAATAGTGTGCTGTCACCGGACAGGGAGAGCAGTGGAAGCTGCATAGAGGTGGGCATGTAAATTTATACGGTAATGTACATTTTCATTCAGTCATACTAAATTTAAAAAAAAAATCAAAAAGTGTTGGGGACCTCCTAGAAAAAAGTACCACCCTAACCTGTGGGTAAGGAATTGGTATGTGCTGGCTAAGAGCAGGAGAAGGGGTAACTATGACTTCCAAGTTCTATTCTGTACTCGTTGGTGATACGAAGTGTGACATCAGCAGTCTGATCTGATGTTTTGTCACCCTGATTGGTTTTTGCTCATCAGAACGACATGGGCTGTGATGACAGAGTAACGGCCGGCACTGGGTTAGAGGTAAACGTGTTCATGCCAGTCCCTATTGTGTGACATTTGGAATGTCCAGAGGGGCTTCCGCGTTAGACATCCGTCCTTTTGTTGGAATTTCCAGACTCCTTTTGGAAATGCAGTGTTAGTATAGCAGCAGAGTTAATATAGGAACCCAGCAATATCATTCACGTTTTACGTGAATACATTTCCTCAGGATTACCTTTAAAGTGTGATCAGATCAGCTCTTCTAAGGGTGGACACTTGGAAAGGGTTAGGAAAGGACAGAAAGGCAGGCTTAGGTAGGTGAAGGATACTCAGTGGAAGCTTGGACAGCCAGAGAATGGTATGAAGACACCAGGAACACAATGAACTAAATGGGGAAGAAAAGAAACTCACATCCCTTGGGAGCCAGCACACAGTAGATGCTTTTTTGTCTGTTATTTAATTATACTACAACCCTGGGAAATACTATCCCCATTTTTGCACATGGGCAAAGTAACAGAGAAGTCGTGTAACTTGTTTAAGGTCACTCAACTAATGAAAGGCTGAGTGAGAATTTCTACTCAGGTCTGTCTATCTCCAAAGCCCATGTGAGATTTAGGAGAAGGGGAGACTTAGTAAGATTTAGGAGAAGGGGAGAAGAAAGAAAGGTGAGGAGGCGCCAGCTTTCTCCACCTCACAGTTTTGCTTGTTGAGACGTGTTTACCCAGAGCACCCTGTTTGTAGAAGGTCAGATTCTATATATAGAGATGCGTATATAGAGCTGCTACAGCCTCATGTGGGAAAGATAGTACTTGGACATGGGGTGGGGGAGTGGGTTTAAAAAAGTCTTGATTCCTCCCCCCTGGTCCTCATTGCAGTGCGGCCACAAGTGCCAGAACATCACTGATAACGGCGGTCTACTGCTTAGTGGCTGTGTCCTGTCATCCTGAGAAAATCTGTTGCTGTAGCATAAGGAGCGAGCTGTGATAGGGCAGAGTCGAGGGTGTACGGTGCACTTTCTGCATGTCTTGGAGCTGGCAGTACCTGTTATGTGGCTGTTACATAGTAAATGAGGTCTCTCTTTGTTTTAGTCAGCTAGTGCTTCTCTAACAGAAATAGCACAGAGTGGATGGCTCCAACAAAGGAAAGTTGATTCTTAACACAGTCCTGTAGGCTACAAGTCCGAATTAGGGTGTCCTCTCCAGGGGAAAGCTTTCCCTCTGTTGGCTCTGGAGGAAAGTCCTTGTGTTGTATCAGTCTTTGGTGGGGGAGCATCTTGGCACAGGAACCTCAGGTCTGAAGGATGTGATTTATTCCTTGTGCTTTCTTGATAGTGTGAGGTTCCCAACTCTCTGCTTGCTTCTCTTCCGTTTTATCCCTTGTAGGATAAAAGAATGAAAGATGGTACAAGCCACACTCCAGGGAAACTCTCTTTACAGTGGAGCAGGGAGGTGACCTTAGGACAGGATTTACAGTCCCACCCTAATCCTCTCTAACATAATCCCTGTTAACATAGGCAGAGATTAGGATTTATAACATCAGAAAATCGCAGAACGGAGGGCAGTCACAGAATACAGGGAATTCTGGCCCAGTCAAACTACTGCACATACTTTTGGGGGGACATAATTCAATCTATGACATCCCATCCTTTGGCCTCCCCAAAACTGTATTTTTAAAACGTGTAACACATTCATCCCATCATAGTGAAATCATGTCCATTCCATATGATAGAAGTCATAGTTCCTTAAGTCCAAAATGCAAAATCTGTTCTATATCTGTGAAACCCAGAATACAAGCTACCTGCTTCCAAAGATACAACAGCAGAATAGGCACAAGTTAGAGAGTTCCATTACAAAGAAGAAATGTCAGGGAACGAAGGCATTAATAAGCAACAAGCAAGTCAGCAGAAGATATTAGTTCTCAAAGCTTTGAAAAGAATCTTCACTTTTCTGAGACATTTTACACAATAGCTTTGCCCTCTAGATACTAGGTATTGTCCACACTCTCCAAATTCTGACTGAGACCCCAGCCCTGTGCTACAACTCTGCCTTCTAGGCCCACTTGGACAGCAACTCTACCCCTCACCTTTTGGTGCATCTTGAGTCCAACTGAGTGGCAGTTCCACGCATATAAACACAGGAAGCCATTATTCCACCCTTTCAAACCACTGAGGTCATGGCCATACCTTTTGAGACTGAGGTGGTTCAGCTTCTCATGTTCTTTGTCTCTTCATCTACTTCCTATGGCCCCATGGCCCAGGCCTCAGGCCCATGTCTGTCCTACAGGAGTGAGTGTTCCAAAGCTTTGTAATTCCACTGATTTAAGGGCTGGGAGGTACCTCCCTCTGCTAGGAAGCTTCCTGTACTGAGACACTCAGATCTCTTGTTCTCTGGATCAGCAAGTCTAGCTCCACCAAATGCCCAGAGGCACCCCACTGTGCCAGGACTTCTGTGCACAGGCACTGTCTTCCTCTGTGAGTTGGCCCCAGTGCTGTCTCACACTGGTCTGGTTCTGCTGCTGCCTGTCCGTTGCTGCTGGCCACCAGTCCGCTACTGCACCTTTCTCACCGTCTGCACCTTCATTGGTGTTAATATTTCTCCTTGGTTCCTTTTGAATCTTCTATCCATTCACAGTTTTAAAACCACTTCTACGTTTTAGGTATTTGTTAGAGCAGCACCCTGCTCCTTTGGTACCAAATTTGTTTTAGTCGTCTGGTACTGTTCTAACAGGAATTCCACAAGTGGATGGCTTTAACAAAGGAAAGTTTATTCTTACACAGTCCAGTAGGCTACAAATCCAAATTCACGGTATTCACTCCATAGAGAGATTTTATTGACTTTGGAGAAAAGTCCTTGTGTTGTATTAGTCTTTAGTTGGGAAGCAATTTGGTGCAGGAACCTCAGGTCTGAAGGAAGTGCCCTACTGCTAGTGCTGCTTTCATGATGGTATGAGGTTCCCAGCGCTCTGCTTGCTTCCCTTTCCTTTTACCCCTTGAAGGATAAAAGAAGGAAAGGTGGTGCAAGCCACACTCCAGCGAAACTCCCTTTACAGTGGAACAGGGAGGTGGCATATTGCGGTATTTCTGTTAGAGCAGTCTCAGACAGGTAGAACAGCATTTGACACAAAGGAAGCGGGGTTCTGCTCTAACAAATACCTAAAATGTAGAAGCAGTTCTAAACAGTGAATGGATAGAAGTCTCCGAAGGAACTCAGGAGAAATGTTAGTAGTTGCACCCTAATCCTCTCTAACGTAATCCCCTGTTAACCATAGGCAGAGAGTAGGATTTACAGCATCAGAAAATCACCAAATGGAGGGCAGTCTCGGAATACAGGGACTTTTGGCCCAGCCGAGTTACTCCAGACGTTTTTGGGGGGAAACAGTTAAGTCCATGACACTCTTGATTTTCCAGGGAAGACAAATGGCTTTGGGTGCTGGCACAGACCTAGGAGATCCTGAGCTCTGGTCTGGCAGAGGAGGACAGCTGGAGGCTGTCAGGTGATGGACAGGGCTGCTCTGTCAAGCAGTGTCATTGGGGAGAAACAAGAGTGTCTCCTGCCCCTCCAAACTTGCCCCAGCTATTTGCTGTTGCTTGGAATTCCACAAATGGAATTTTTCTTGACTTAAAAATCTTTGAGACCCTGTTAAACATGTGAAGACTCCAGATTGTGAAGCATCTCTTGTCACGTGAGTCAAGTGTGAATGAGTCTATGAGATCTGTTTCTGAGAACAGTAGACTAGGACAGGAACAGGGAATGGAAGGCACTGTGTCCCCAGTTGCAGGGATGGGAAGGAGACACAATGGCATTTGAGACGAAGACCCTGAAAAGAGGAGCGGAGTTCCTAAAGAAGAAAACACTTTGTTTTCGTCACAGTTTTCTCTCAGAAATGATAAGCAGCTGGAGGTTTGAGTCTCCTGGCCCCAAAGAAGGGTGGGGAGGATGCAGGGTGCTGGGAAGTTAGATTTTCTACCAGTGTGGTAACTCCTTAGAGCTGTGCTGTCTGCAGCTCAGCTGAGTGCACAGTGTAAGGAGGGGGGCAGGGCTGGGGCTGTGGTTTGCTGCGATGTCCTCAAACGATGTCCTCAAACAAGACCGTCACAGATCTGAGGAAGGGGGCAGGCACAGCTTCCTAGAAATGATGCAATATGGTGGCGCAAAAGAGGCCACCGATGACAAGAAGGGCAGGGTACTTCCTTAGTGGCAGCTGGTCAGACAGCTTCTGGTCTCCGTTTCCCAATGAGCTATGCTGAGATAGGGCTTTACCGGAAAGCACAGTAAGCCAAGTCAGAAGCAATGACAAAGCATCTGGGGTGTTCATCCGTGTGGAGGTACAGTGTCATCCCTGTGCCTGCTGACACTGGGGAGCTGAGAGGGCTGATCCAGAAGCTGCCCTGTGGTTCAGACGTAAACTGAATGGAGGACTGCTGGTCTGACTCCCTCCAAGGAGAGAGCTCTCCTAGCTGACTGGGCACCATGCTTTCCCCCACCAGTGCCCTCAGGTTGCCTTTCTGGCTGAATTCTCACAGCCCCCCTGACAGAGCTGTATCTCCTGACAGAGGCAGCGCACCCTCCGTGCTTCCCTAGCCCCGAGAGCTGAGTTTGTAGATGTCCTGTACTTCAGGCTCTCACCGTCTGTTCCATCCACATTTTTGTCCTAAAGCCAGAACATTTTCTTTTGGATCCAGACTTCTGACTTCCTTGTAGACCTCTTGGGTTCTAACTCTTTTTTTTTTTTTCATCTTTATCTACAGCGATTTCCCAGGAATAGGCACCTCTTCTTCCCCCAGCCCCTCCAAGTTGGATAAAGTCTGAACCTCTCTTCTTGCTGGGATCTGCAGAACTCTCTCGAGGTTCTGGATATACCTCCTTCCATCCCACCCACCAGCCACCCCCGCAGAACATAGTGATACAGCTGTCACTGTGGATTTGGTGCCCCAGTAGGGAGGGCTCCTGGGCTTATGTCCCATGGTGCCCAGCAGCGGCTGCCTCTCTTTGCATCTCTCCTATGTTTTCCTTTTCTGTAGGAGGACGGTGCTTTGTCCACTTGCCTTGCCTGAGCTGTCTAACCCTGTCCAAGACCCCAACCCTGCTGTCACCCCCTTCCTGAGCCAGGTCCCTTCTGTGACACTGGGACCTTTTTTAGGACTAGGCTTCAGTGGGCAGAGGCCTGTGTGCATACAGGTCTCCTGGTTGCTGACCACCAAGTTACCCCTGAATCCCGCCTACTGCGCTTTGAAGTAACTGGACATTGTGCTGGTCTGTCCAGCTGTCCTTCTGGAACAAGGCCCTGAGTTGAGTAAGGCTCTGTCTTGGCTTTCATGCTAGCTTTCCAACTGCTGCTACTTCCAAAAAAGCTTTTAATATGTGTTACAAAGCTCCAAGAAGGGGATGGTGAATGTAATATTTTCCATGCATAACTAGAGAACCTTTTTTTTTTTTTTTTTTTAACGGAGTGATGTGTATTAAAATCTCCCAGAATCACGTGGTATAGCGTATGGTGAAACAGAGTTTGGGGAAGTGAGTGGCTCTATCCCAAAGGAGTAGACATCAAATGGAGGAGTTCCAGGTGAGGGTGGTGTGGCAAGTCAGTGAGAGAAATACTTTGGGGGCAGGGAATCTGTCCTGGCACTCTTCATTCAGCACTCTTCATTCAGCACATTCCCACTGAGCACCTACTGTTTACTAGTCCGTCTAGCGGAAATGGAAACCCTAGTGGTGCGGTGGTTAAGTGCTATGTCCGCTAACCTAAAGGTTGGCAGTCTGAATCAGCCGCTGCTCCTTGGAAACGCTGTGGAGCAGTTTTTACCCTGTCCTGCAGGGTCACTGTGAGTTAGAATTAACTCAGGCTTGGTTTTTGGTGTTTTGGTCTACCGGAAACAACCGCGATGGTGCACTGATGAAGTGTTTGGCTGCTAACCAGAAGGTTGGCAAGTTTGAATACACCAGGCGCTCCTTGGAAACTCCATGGGGCAGTTCTCTGTCCTGTATGGTTGCTGTGACTTGGAATTGATGAGTTGTTTTTTTCCTCCTAGAAACAAGAAGCCCTGGTGGGGCGGTGCTTAAGTGCTCTGCTGCTGATTAAAAAGATCAGAGGTTTAAACCCACTGGCCATTCAGCAGGAGACAGATGGGACAGACTGCTTCTGTAAAGATTCATAGCCTTGTAAAACCTATGTGGCAGTTCTCTGTTCTCTGGGGTCACTGTGTGTCAGAATCAACTCCAGAGCAGTGGGTTACAGGCCATTGGGGTCATACCATGTGTTTAATTACTTACTGTGTCTCTGCATAAAGCCAGCCGTGATTTCCAGTCAAACCCTAGGTTGGGGAGGAAATAGGGATTGTGCACTCTTTCTCCCACTTGTAGATCCTTTTTTTTTCCTTTTCTCCATTTGAAATAGAAATTGGTGAATGGAGTAGTGTTATCACAGCCACAGGCATCATCCGCTCTGGATCCAAGGAAGGCAGGCCTCTCAGAGGCTTCTTTCCCCAGGTTTGGCCTCTGCCTGAACTTCTCCAGAGCACTCTGTAGTACTCCTTTCATGTCACTGTAGGGATGTCCATATCAGTATCAGTCTCAAATCACACTGCTGGTTCAGGATTTGAATGCATGAGGATTAGCGCTAAGTGGGACGAAATTCATTTTTATGGAATGGGTATGACATTGTTATAAATTGTCTACTTTCTCTCTTAACTCCATCACCTTTTATAGCTATGGGCCAGTATATGACAATTTTTTTTCAACCCTTGAATTAAGATAAACTCATACTGTGTGAGCAGGGCAGTCCTGTAGATGGAGAACCATTTAAATCTGGCAGGGGGTGGGGCACCAAGTGCCAGGAGTTCCAGCTGGCATAGCTGCTGATGGAAGCAGCTGCCAATTATTTCCTCTGTATGGCATTCCCAACCAGGACTGCCGTGAAATCTTAGGCTTCTGATTAAGAAATAACTAGACCCCATTGAGACCCAAGTATTGACTGTCATAACCCAAGATAGTTAAGCCAGTCAGAAAATAAACTAGATGGAAAGGTTCAGCTTTGACCCTGTCCTTAGGTATGGTGTTTTTTCAGCGTCTAACAAGCAACCTTCTCTACCCATAAGCCTTACCCTAGAAGCCTAGATCCTTGGCATATTTGTATCTGCCATTTCCTCCAAAAGACCATAGTTCAGTTGACAAGGTGGAAAGAAGCCTTAAAATGGGCATTTAGGGATCTGAAGTTGAGACAGTTACTTGTGCTGTCTGTCTGTAGGTATTAAGTATCAGTTGGACTATGATCCTGGAAGGTTTGTTTTCCATGACTAATCTCCAAGTCAACTTGACAGCAATGGGTCAATGGGTTAGTCTTTGCATAACAAGCTCCTTAGATGAAGCCATTTCTTAAGATTCTGTCCTTGATCCCCTTCTCTCCTCTCTCTGTATACTATTTCTAGATAATCTCATATATGCTTATGGTTTCAGCTATTATTGCTATACCTCAAACTCTCAAATCTCTGTCTCCAACTTAAGATCTCTCTTCTGAGTTACCTACTCAGATAGCCAAACTGTGTTGACCTCTAACCTGAATGACTCTTAGACGTCTGAAGTTCAGCATGTGCCACTCCCATTGTGTTCTTCATTGACTGATCTTCTTGTCCCATCTCAGAACTTCTTGTCCTTCTCTATTGTTCCTTGATTTTGAAGCATAGCCATCCAGGGTCGTTTGTTTACTTGCTTCCACAGTATTATCTTCCAAAAGTGGCCCTCTGCTGGGATTGAATAGGTTCTGGGTATAACACAGAGCCCTGGTCTCACAATGGTTAAGACTTCAGCTGCTACTTCACATCCACCAGGCACTCCTCCGAAACACTATGGGTCAGGTCTGCATTGTCCTGCAGGATTGCTATGGGTTGGAATTGACCCAGCAGCAACGGATTTGCGTTTCTGAGTGTAATATAAAACGTTAAGGATGGTTCTCCCCTTTCTTTTTTTTAGAATTTGGTCTTTGTCTATAAGAAATTTATTATTGAATCTGACAAAGAACAGGAAAAATCTGAGAAAAATTAAAGGTTACACTGAGGCTCTAATTAAAGGTAAAGTGGAACTTCTGATAAAGAAGAATCTGAGGTTAAAATCTCTAGGAGAAAGCTTACTGGAAGAGGAGAAAGTTGACCAAGGCCACTTCTAGGTAGGGTGGACCAAGAAGACCCAGTTAGGAGAGAGTGGAGTGAAGAACGAACGTGGCATATGATCGGCTTCGTTTCTTGTGCAAGCAGAGGGATCATTCCCTCCTCTGCTGGTGGCTTCTGTAGGTCTCCATTCATCCTCCTGCAGTTTGCTGCCTTTTAAAAGATTCTAAGATTGAACAGCTTAGTGTAACCCATTAATTAGCTGGGACCAGACACCCCCTTAAAATTTTGGCATTCTCTAACTTGTAGAAAGTCTAATTCCTTCCTCCATATTTCTGCTCATGTATTTATGGTCACTCTGATCTTGAACTCTGACTTCCGCTAAATTAGCTGAGATTATAGACAGTCTTGCTGTCTGAAGCATGTGTCTGTTTCTGTCCACACTGATCTAAATGTAGAACTCAGATGTCTCCAGCCAAAGTCTTTATATGTGTTGCTGTTGTTGTTAGGTACCATCAAGTCAGTTGCACGTGTAGTGACCTTGTACGCAACAGATCAAAATACTTCCTGGTCCTGTGCCATCCTTACAATCATTGCTATGTTTGAGCCCACTGTTGCAAAGAATGTGTCCATCTGTCTCATTGAGGATCTTCTCTTCTTTGCTGACCTTCCGCTTTATCAAGCATGATATTCTTCTCCAGGAACTGGGCCCTCTTGATAACATGTCCAGAGTAAGTGAGACAAAGTCTTGCTATCCTGTTTAAGAAGCTTACTTCTTCCAAAGCAGATTTGTTTGTTCTTCTGGCTGCCGGTAGTATATTCAGTATTCTTCACCAGCATCACAATTCAGATGCATCACTTCTTCTGTCTTCCTTATTGATAGTCCAGGTCCCAAATGTTTATCAGGTCATTGAAAATACCATGGCTTTGTAAACTATGGTACATATACTCAATGGAGCACTACGCAATGATGAAGAATAACGATGTTTCCAGGAAACATCTCCTAACCTGGTTTCAACTGGAAGACATTATGTTGAGTGAAAGTAGTCGGCGACAAAGGGACAAATACTGTATGAGACCTCTACGATAAGATCTCAAAAACAGACTTGTGCATAGAAGAAAAGACTCTTTGACAGCTACAAGGGAGGGGAGGGAGGGAGGGTGGGGGGGAGGGTTTCATTTAGATAGTTGCTAGAAATCTGGTTGGGAGAAAGCGGTGATAGCACACATTAGAAACAAGAACAACATTAAGTGGACTTCAGCATAACTTGAGTACTTCTTCCATCTTAACCCAATATTGCAAGGATAGAGTAGCTGGGGCAGGGGGCAGGGAACCATGTTCTTAGGCGAAATGGAGGCCAATTGGCACAACTAGTGTTTTGCTAAGAGAGCTCTCTGCACCCCACATTGGTGAGTGGCATCTGGGGTTTTGCTAAGAGAGCTCTCTGCACCCCACATTGGTGAGTGGCGTCTGGGGTCTTAAAAGCTGCCAAGCTGCCATCCGAGGACACAGCAAATGGTCCCAACTCAGCAGGAATGGATGCTCACCGAGGACCAAAATGACATGCGGTAAAGACAACCTAGAAGACAGAGAGACCCGCAAGAGTGGGTGCCTTCATCGACTTGGGACCGGAAGAACCGGATGGTGCCTGGCTACCACCAGTGATAGCCACGATGGAGCTCACTAGGTTGAGTCTCACCGGCAACACAAGAATAAAAAGGGGTGCATCCTGAGATCTCCACTAAAAGACCTCAATTGATGATCCAGCGGTTTCAGGGTTCCTCTGAGACCATGGCCCCCGGCCCTGATGCTGCCCTTACCCATAATTTATAACAAAGGTCCACTCTTTGCACAAGAATGAATTGGACTTGGCAATGCAGAGTGACCATATATTGGTTGCACTTTATGGTTCTATACATCTATAGGATGTCATCCTGCTGACCTCTGGCTGGAGGAAGGAGAGTGGGTGGAGAGGAGTGGAAAGGGGGCTGTCGGGAGGGTGAGACATGTATGGAGCAGTGAGGAATAAGTGTGCTGTCACTGGGCAGGGAGAGCAGTGGAAGCCTCATATAGGTGGGCATGTAAATTTATACGGGAATGTACATTTTCACTCAGTCATGTTAAATAAAAAAGAAAAAGAAAAAGAAAATACCATAGCATTAATCAGGAATGCCGTAGTCCTCAAATTACCGTCTTGGCTTTTTAACACTTGAAAGAGGTCTTTTGCAACAGATTTTCCCTGTGCAATATAACTTTCAATTTCTTGATTGCTGCTTCCGTGGGCATTGATTGTCCATACAAGTAAAGTGAGATCCTTGATAACTTGACTGTTTTCTCCGTTTATCTTGATGTTCATTATTGTCCTAGTTGTGGTGAATTTTGTTTTCTTTATATTGAGGTGTAACTGTTACTGAAGGCTGTAGTGTTTGATCTTCGTCACTAAATGCTTCAGGTACTCTTCATTTTTGGCAAGTAACATCATCTTATGCCACAGGTTGTTAATGAGTCTTCCTTCAGTCTAATGCCATTCTGTTCTTCATATAGCCCAGCTTCTCGGATTATTTGCTCAGCATATGGATTGAATAAATATAGTAAAAGGATACTACCCTGACTGACAAGTTTTCTGATTGTAAACCATAGAATTTACCCTTGTTCTGTTGGAATAACTGCCAGATGTGAACATCTGTTTGTAACTGGAAGATGCAATGTGTGAAGTACAAGGAAAATTGGAAGTTGTCAGAAATGAAGTGGAATACATACAGATCTGTATTCTAGGCATTAGTGAGCTGAAATGGACTAGCATTGGCCGTTTTGATGACAAATTTGAAAGTTATATGACTGTTATTCATTTTTATACACCAACCACTAATGTCAAAGATATAGAAATAGAACATTTTTACCAACTTTTGTAGCCTGAAAATGATAAACATGTAGTCAAGATGCATTGATAATTACTAATGATTGGAATGCAAAAGTTGGAAGCCAAGAAGAAGGATCAGGAAAATATGGCCTTGGCAATGGAAACAACATTGGCTACCACATGATAGAATTTTGCAAGACCAGAGACTTATTCCTTGGAATACCTTTTTTTAATGACATAAATGGCGACTCTACATGTGGACTTCCCCAGATGGCATTACACAGAAATCACATCAACTGTTTTTGTGGAAAGAGATGATGGAGTAGCTCAGTATAATCAGTCAAAGCAAGGCTGGGGCCAGCTGTGCAACAGACTATCAATTGCTCATATGCAAATTCGGGTTGAAACTGAACAAAATTAAAACAAGTCCATGGGAGCCAAAGTAAGACCTTGGCGTATATCCTGCCTCAACTGAGAGGCCATCTCAAGAGTAGATTTGATGTACTGAACTAATAACTGAAGACCAGACAAATTATGGGATGACATCAAGGACATAATACTAAGAAAGTCAAAAGTCATTTTTAAAAACAGGAAAGAAATAAAAGACCAAAATGGATGTCAGAAGATACTCTGAAACTTGCTCTGGAATGTAGAGTAGCTAAAGTGAAAGGGAGAAATGATGAAGAGCCCATCAGGAATTGTCAAAGGGTGGATCAAGAAGACGGAGTCAAGTATTTACATGAAATCTGCAAAGACCTGGAGTTAGAAGAACAAAAGGGAAGAACACAGTCAGCATTTCTCAAGCTGAAAGAAGTGAAGGAAAAAATTCAGGCTTCAAGTTGCAGTATTATTTCCTCGGCAAAGGAGACCTGATGGCACAGTAGTTAAGAGCTCAGCTGTTGACCAAAAAAGTCAGTAGTTGAAATCCAGCGGTTGCTCAGTGGGAACCCAGAGGGGCAGTTCTCCTCTGCCCTCAGGCTTACAAGACAGAATCGACTCGATGGCAGTGGCTTTGGTTATGGGAAAAATAAGGGTGCATCAGAATAAATCAGAAAAAATGAGGATGCATCAGAAGAGGATAGAAGGAATACAGAGTCACTGTAACAGAAAGAATCCATGGACGTTCCACTGTTTCAGGAGGTAGCATATGGTCAAAAACGTATGGTACTGTAGAAATTGAAGGTACACTGGGAGCAGTGGTGAGAAACAAGACTGAATTGATGAAATACCATTTGAGGTGTTTTAACAAACGGAGGTGTTGTGGATTGAACTGTGTCTGCCTGATAAGGTGTGTTGCCATGTGGCTGGGCCATGGTTCCCAGTGTTTTATGATTGTGCTACATTTTGTGATTTTCTTCTGCTGTATGTTAAGAGGATTAGGGTGTGACTATAAATTCCTTTATAAGATCACCTCCCTGCTTCACTGTAAAGAGACTTTCCCTGGAGTATGGCTTGCAGCACCCTTTATCCTTTGGTCCTACAAGAGATAAAAGGAAAGGGAAGCAAGTAGAGAACGGGGAACTTCAGACCATCAAGAAAGCAGCATACAGAGAAAAGTGCGTCCTTCAGACCTCAGGTTCCTGCGCCAAGATGCTCCCCAACCAGATACTGATGCTATGCAAGTACTTTCCTCCAGCGCCAACAAGGGGGAAAGCGTTCCCCTGGAGCAGACACCCTGAATTTGGACTTGTAGCCTTCTAGACTGTGTAAGAATAAACTTTCCTTTGTTAAAGCCATCCACTTTGTGATATTTCTGTTAGAGCAGCACTAAATGACTAAAACAAGAGGTAACACTGTAACTTGCTCATTCATCTATGCCAAGAAATTTGGAAGACAGCTACCTAGCCAGTCAGCTGAAAGAGAGCCATATAGGTGCTTATTTCAAAGAATGGTGATCCAGTGGAATGTGGAAGTTATTGAACACATTAACCCTGTGCAAATAGGATTTTGCTAAAGATAAATAAAAAACAGTTGTAGTAGAACATTAACAGGGAACTATCAGAAATTCAAGCTGGATTAAAAAAAAAAAGACATGGAATGAGGGATATCAGTGCTAACATCAGATGGATATTGGCTGAAAGCAAAGAATGCCAGAAAGATGCTTAGTTGTATTTTATTGACTACCCCAAAGTGTTCAACTATGTGGATCATAACACCTTATGGATAACATAGGGAAGAATGGAAATTCCAGAAAACTGTGCTTGTTCAAACAGAACATGGGGATATAGGTTTCCCCTGCTGTCCCAAAGTACAACATTGCTGTGAAGTCTTTCATAAGCCAAACTGGCATAAAGGGAAGAAGCAGTTAGCATTAGTGTATACTAGAAACATTTTTGAGCACTCCCACACCCAAGTCATACCAAATAACAGATAAAATCTAAAATATAAGAATAAAAGCAGGAATATGAATACATAGCATATATGAAGTAGATATGATAATGCATGTGTAATGTAGTTTGACAGACACAGTTCAGAGCTGTGGCAGCTTGGTGCTGAGAAGCTGAGTGTAGATCCTGGGAAAGGGTCTTGGCGACACCTCTCCTGCTGCTCAGGGAGTCAGCCCTGTTTTAGGGCTTGCTGCAGGACGATGTCGAATGCAGTTTCCATATTTCACCTTTTTTTGTGAAAGCAAAACTCCTTTCTGATATAGGTCTTTCATAAAAGTATAGTGGTTTAAAATGAACTTTTGACAAAAGTGAATTACCTGTAATGCATGATTTCTGCAAGTAGTGGACTTTATTAAAAGCTCGGAATAATGAAGAGGCTTTTACATTGCAACACAGCAAGCAGCTTGAATTCTGCTACTGTCTGTACCTGCTCCTTAAAGTCCTTTTGCCCAGCACTCCATTTAGGGATTCACTATGTTCATACAACCCATGTGGATGGTCTTGGTCTCTTATAATCTTACCCTTGTCTCCTCTGCAAACCTTCCTTACCATATTTCGACAAGGAACTCCAATTGCGTCTTAGTTTATTATTCAAAACAATTTAACTTTCTCTAATTATTCTTTCCAAACTCAACTTCAGATTCACCTCTGTATGTGCAGAGCTGGCTGAGGGAATCAGTGAATAAAAAGTTCTGTCCTCAGCCGTCAGAGATGTAACTGTCGTTCTCTACTTGTGTGGAACAAAAGAGAATGAAGCAAGCCAAAGATTCAAAGAAGAAAGTAATCCACAGAAGTGTTGGCTTGTATGAACCACGGCGTCATCCACCCTGAGACCAGAAGAACTAGGTGGTACCGAGCTGTCGTTAGTGACCCATTCTGACCAGGGACACATTAGAAGGTCCTGGACAGAAAGGGAGAAAATTGTAGAACAAAACTCAAATTCCTAAAAAGGCCATTCTTAATAAAGCTGTGGAGAATAGAGAAGCTTGCCAAGACAGTCACCTCAAGATGCCCTGTGAACCTGGAACTGAAGCTACTCCTGGTGGTCACATTTCATCCAAGCAGGGCTTGCTTATAAGATAAACACAACCACCACTAAATACTGTGCTTCCTTAAATAATCAACTATAAGAAACCAAAAGGTCTACTTTTGTCCATGATGAGAAGCTAAGGATGGGCAGGGAAGCTAGAAAAATGGAAACAGAACAAACAATGGAAATCATGAGAATGTTGACATATCACGAAAAATGTGGCCAATATCCTGGAATAAGATGTGTAAAAATTGTAAGGTAGTACCGAAAACATAATAGAGTATTTTTAAAAAATTGCCCATAGATGGGGGAGAGGAAGCTTTCTCCTGCTCTTTAGCTACACAAAGGATCTGTAGATGCTTCTGAATCATTCTTTTACAGAATCTTCCATCTTTTAAAGGCACTTGTTGTTTTAAATAGCATTTGTCTCTGTACCTCATTTAATGGTTTTGCTTTGAAGGCTATCTGGAGAGAAAAAGTAGAATATTCCATGCAAAGGCAACAATTCAAATATAGGCAGCAACTTACAGAAAACCTGTTGTGTACCATGAAAAACTAGTCCCTTTGGAAAGCAAAGTTCTTGTTGAGGAGCAGAGCCCATAATAGATTAGAAAGTGGGAATAGATAGTGTTAGGATAGATAACAGGGTGACCAGCTAACCATTAAAAAAAAAAATTACCATAAAGCAAAATTAATTCTAGATGGATTAAAGACTTTTACATTAATGCTAAAGTAATAATCTATTAGGCGATAATTAGGTTCTTTTAGTATGACACCAAAGGACAAAGTGTGATGGATTAGCTCAAAAAATGCTCAGGAACCCCACTGTCGTGGGTTGAATTTAGTCCCCACCAAAAACGTGTCATCTTGGTTAGATCATGGTCCCAGTGTTGGATAGTCCTCCTCCACTTTGATTGTTATTTTATGTTACAGAGGAGTAGGGTGGGGTTACCTAATGCACATCTGTGATCTAGTGTAAAGCAAGTTTCCCTGGGGTGTAGCTTACACCACTTTTTATCTTACAAGGGATAAAAGAAAAAGGAAACCAGCTGCAAGTAGGGAACCTCATGCCACCAAGGACACACCAGGAGCAGAACCTGTTCTTTGGACCTGGGTACTTTCTTGGAGAAGCTCTTAGTCCAGGGAAATATTGATAAGGACCTTCCTCTAGAGCTGACAGAAAGTCTTGGCCTGGAGCTGATGCACTGTATTTAGACTCTTCTTTCTTAGAGCTGTCTATTGGTAGTATTTTTGTTGTAACAGCACTGACTAAAACAACTGTAAACAAAAGATAGATAACAAACAAGTTACAAAGAGTTCAGCATATCTCTAATGTGCACAAAGCTCTTACAAACCAGCAGGGAGAGAAAGCAAATACCACAGAAGAAAAGAGGCCAGAGTCATAAAAGGATAAATAAGAAGGACCAATAAAACGTCTGGAGGAAAGGCTGTTTTTCCATGTGTGTTTCACTTACACAATCCAAGAACCTAAAGAGAAATGAGATACCATTTTTCAGCTGGCCAGATGACAAGTGGTAAGAAACCCACTGGTGCTAGTGAGGAAGCAGAAACCCCTGCCTTGTTGCTGGTTGCTGGAAATGGAAATTAATACAACTGTGCTCAACTTCACTTTGGCAGTATGTCTCAAGATTTAAGGTGTGCGTGCTCTTCAGTCTGCGATTCTACTTGTTTATAGCCTAAGGGCAAGTGTAAAAGATACATACGAGGGGACTCGTTGCTGCAGAGTTCACAACCACCACAACTGTTGTTGATGAGGGGCTGGTTAACTAAATCGTGGTGTGCCCATACAGTGATAAGTGGCATGGAAAGATGGCTACAGTGTATATGTGTGTATACATGAAAAATATACAGGATATAAATCTGTATATACAGCCATAAAGAAAAGCCAAACCAAACCCGATACCATCAAGTGGATTCCGACTCATAGCAACCCTACAACCGTGAGTCGATCAACCAAACAACACAAACCCATTGTCATCAAGTCGATGCCAGTCCACAGTGACCCTGAGACAGTAGAACTGCCACCACAGGTTTTCTAAAGGATGCCTGGTGGATTTGAACTGCCTCACTTTTGGTTAACAGTGCAGGCACTTAACCACTGTGCCATTGTAACACAAGCAGTGTTAGGGAAGATTTTGCGGTGTGGATATGTGGAGTGAATGAATCGGAAAATGAAGTCAAAGAAAACCAGTCAGGAAGCTAAGAGTGGCAGCACGGGTCTGAAGTAATATGGCATCGACTGGGGTGGGCAGTGGGAAGGGGCGAAGTCTAAGACATTTCATGGAGGAAACCTCTGATTTGGTGAATCTTAGGCAGGAAGAGGAGAAAGAAGAAAGAGCAACCAGTCACTGATAGTTCCACTTCCGTCTACCCCATGAAACTGAAAAGTTATCTCCGTTGTGACAGAAATGGTGGTGACCGCAGAGGGCACCACTCTTCCGGAAGGGAGAGGCCTCTTTGTACTCTGGAGCTGAATTGGAGAGGCTGGAGGTCCATCCAAGTGTAAAGGCTCTGCAGGCTATGGACCCCTTCATGTTTAGTGAGAATAAGTTCTTTCTAACAGTAGCAATAGGTTGGAGTGGAGCTCTCTTCAGAACTGGGACCTTAAGAAATGGGGGGAGGGCTGGTTGGCACCTTGGTCTTCCCAGCTGGCGGTCTTGATGGGCTCTAGACAGGACAGCATGGTGGTGGGGCTCAGTTAGCGAGATGACAGTTTAGGGATGGGGGAAGTAGGAGTGGGTAGTACTGTATTTTTAAGCACGTGATGGCACCTACATTTGTTTGTTAGCCGTGCCACATCCCGGCCCCTCTACCCCCGCCCACCTCAGGTATCAAGCATGCTATGCTGATTTTTTTACAGTAACTTTTTTTGTCAGGAATAATAACACCCACAGCTTTTAAAAATCATTTTACCACCCTCTCAAATGCCATCATTGACAAAGTGCCATCACAGCAAAACAATCTTTTATGTGTGTGTAATTATTTTGCTTCTTTTATATGGACATTGTAGCTCAGTTGTAGGGTAGGATTAGGACTCAGAGTCAGGTTTTCAAACCTCAAATTCTATTTCTTGTTTCTTTACAAGTCTTAAGAGAAGAATTTCCCAGAGAGAGAAGGACCAGAGCCAAAGCTACAGCCTGCACCTTGGGGTAGCCACAGTTACAGGGTGGAAAGAATAGGATCAGGGAAGATAGCGTGTCACTCCAAGTCATTGCCTTGTTTCTCGTAGATCCTCACATTCTCCTAGACCAGAGAATGTTAGATGTTCTGTTGTATTCAAGGGAAAAGGGGAAAAAGAGTCCTAACCTCTCCCTAGGTATTTGTGAGATGTTTTGCAAGTCAGGTTGGCCAGCTTGCTTATGACAGAGCTAGCGCAGTAGCTTGGTGGTTTATTAAACTCTGGCTTTGTTCCTTTAAAGACAGTACCATAAAAGTGCTTCAACTTAGGCTGCTTGAGTTAAAGGAAAAAATATTTTTGTGGTTATTAGAAATCTGTTACCATCGAGTCAGTTCCTACCCGTGGTGACCCTTTGGACAGAGTAGAACTGTGCCACAGAGTTTCCAGAGAGTGCCTGGTGGATTCAAACAGCCAACCTTTCGGTTAGCGGAGAGCTGTTAACCACTAAGCCACAAGGGTTCCCCTGTGGTCATTAGGTTGGTTTGTTTTGACAGTTACGTGGTTACTGTACTTGTGTTTGTGCTGTCTGGTGAGACCCTAAGAGAGCCTGCTTCATAGGCTGCCAATCAAGAGTCTCCTGAGTCACTTCAGTTTTCCAACTGGCAATCATGTTTATGGGATTAAATTATTTAGCCAATCTGCACAGGTAGCATAAACAAGAAGTACAGTTCTGTCATATCAGAACTTCTGAATCAACAGAGTTCACAGAGATTCTCCTATAAATGAGAAACTGGCATCCTCCCAGGAGGAGGCCTCTGAGGATGTGCCGGGTGTCTTCGTCCTTGTAAGCCTCTCGAGAAACTGGGGTCAACGAGGGAGTGACTGAAAAACTGAAGGAATCTTCCTCCCAGATACATGTGGCACTGTCTGGGACAGTCTGCCCACAGGCTCTCTGCATACCTTTACTGGGTGGTTTTGTGGTAAGTCCTGTCGCCTGACTTTGACAGTGAGGGAGGCAATAGTCACCAGAGAAGTTGATGAGTGACTCTGCAGGAAAGGGATGGTTCTGAAGCTGGTGAACGGGTGTCCCTAGGGCCTCAGTCACGTGATCCCTCCACCTGAAAGATCAGGCTGCTGAGAAGCTCCCTGGAGCAAGTGAGGAGCCCGTGGAGGCAGATTTCTTACTGGCAGCTGGGATCTCACCCCAGGAGAGCAGCCACTTGGTAAGGTCCTCTGTGGGAGTTTTCCTCCACCCTGCTTCCTCACTTTTCCAATTCTAAATCTGGAGCCAGGAGTGGCCCTGGCTCATCTCTGGCTTTTGTTTACCCAGCCAGGGCGCTGCCCTTTGGCTAAGGGCCATTGGCAATTTTTAGCCCTGGTGGAAGTTACACCCTCTGCAAGGTAAAGCAAACTGGGAGGTTCTAGTTCTGGCTCCAGAGGGACTGGAAACTGGGGCCTGTCACCTGGCCCTGCCCTGTTTCCTGGTGTGGGTTCCTGGCTTTTTGCCCTTAGCGTACTTCTTTCAAGCCCAGAGTTCTGACTGAATAAGGATTAAGGAAGGAGCCCAAGTGTCACAGTTGTTAAGTGCTCCACTGCTAAGCAGAAAGGTGGCAGTTGTGACACAGCAGCATTGACTCATGACAAAGATGGGGCAGTGTGCTTCCGTAGAGGTTTACAGCCATGGCTACCATCAGTGGCCACCCTGACAGCACAACAGAGAGTCCCTGATGGAGCAGGAGAAAAATGGGGTGCAGAACTGAAACTCACCTACAGACCAGGGTCGATGGTCAGACTGAGCCTGGCGGGACCCCAGAAGACCTGGCTGATGGACTATGTTAGCCCAGAACTAAAGCCGTGCTCGAAGCCAACTCTTCGGACAAAGATGCGGCTCGGCTGTCACCGTAGCGCTGATCCTGACTCACAGCGACCTTAGAGCTGTCTGTAAGGCGAGTTTCGCGGCACACCTGGTGGGTCTGAACCGCTGGCCTTCTGCTAAGCAGCTGTAACGCTCCTAGACTGGACTATGAGATACAAAATGACACTGGTCCGGCTGGGATTCTTAGCTCAAATAGACCCATGTGATTGAGTGGGCAGTTCCTGTCGGGAGGGAAGATAGGAAGGCAGAGGGGACAGGAGCTGGCGGAAGAGCCACAGGCACCACAGGGTGGGCAGGAGGTGTCCACTGTCCTGGTGTAAGGGGAGCTGCTAGGGTCACATGATAATGTGTGCACAATGGTTTTGTCTGAGAAACTGACTCAAACTGTAAAGTTTCACTTAGAACACAATTACAAAAAAATATTAAGATCTACAGCTGTGGAAACCCGGTGGCGCCGGTGTACTCTGTCCTGTGGGGTTACTGTGGGTCAGACTCAGAACAACCTTTTGTTTTTCTCTTTTTTAAGAGTTAAGGAGTGGCTTCTTTAGAAGTGCCACTGCGTGCCTTGGGAGGATTACTGCTGCCCTGTAGGTCACCTAGAAACCCTGATGGCACAGTGGCTCAGTGCTATGGTGGTTAACCAAAAGGGCCAGCAGTGCCAGCCCACCGGGTGCTCTGTGGAAACCTGATAGACCGGTCCTGTTCTGTCCTGTAGGGTTGCCGTGAGTCGGAATTGGCTCGATGGCCATGGGTTTGGTTTTTTGGGTTATAGACGACCTGACAGTTATACTGGGGTGGTGAGGAGCATGGAGGTCATTCGTATTGCAAAAGGATATGACACAGTGTTTCAAGTCTTGAGCCTGCCTTTCAAAATAAAATTTAATTGTCCAATTGTAAGTAATGTGCAACTGTTTACAGAACATTAACATCACAAAGTACTTTTCAGTTTTTTTAGTTAAACGCCCTGTTTTAGAAATGAGCAAACCTGGAGAGATCCAGCAAGATGCAAAGCCATTTCTGAGCAGTTCACCCTCAGATTGTAGGAAAAGACTGAAGGAGAGGGGAGTGGGCCCCAAGTGGAAGCTGCAGTCCCTCCTGGAGGAACCCTTCCACAGCCTTTTTAGGGTGGGTGGGGGCACGTTTCTCCCCAGGGATGCCTGCTCACACCCTTCGGGCTCACTAACTCTTACGTCCCTTTTACCGTAGTCCTTCCAGACTGAACCGCAGATGAGCCAGTGCTGGCTCAGAATTTGAGACTTCCCACAGCATGTTAAAATAAGTGAAACCCTAAGTTACAGAGGAAACCCTGGTGGGGTAGTGGTTGGGGGCTACAGCTGCTAACCCAAAGGTCAGCAGTTCAAATCCACCAGGTGCTCCTTGGAAACTCTATGGGGCAGGTCTACTCTGTCCTATATTGTCACTATGAGTCAGAGTCGACTTGATGGCAGTGGGTTATTTTTTATTCAGTTACAGAATATCAATTATTGCGTGCAACTTTATTAAATTTAATGTGTAGACACACTAGTGTTGGGTTAGCAGAATGTTGGTGGAGGATCTTCAGGGTGGCCTGTTACAATAAGTTAATGTGATTGATTTGTAATTAGAATTATCCATTTTATAATAAACTCAGTGCTATTGAGTCGATTCCAAATCATAGCAACCCTATAGTTCAGGATAGAGCTGCCCCGTAGAGTTTCCAAGGAATGCCTGGTGGATTTGAACTGCCGACCTTTTAGTTAGCAGCCATAGCACGCAACCACTACTCCACGAGGGTTTCCTCTATTTTATAATAGGTATTTATAAAGTCCATTTGTTCATTTATCATGTATCTATTAATTGAAGAGAGTTCTGTGACAACTTGAGCTGAGTCTTCTTGTAAGGAGCTTACCTTCAGTATATAAATAATTTTATTTATAGATAATGTGATAAGGATATGATCAGAAACCGAATCCGGCCCCCTGTCACTGAGTTGATAGCGACTCATAGTGCTGCTCTAGGACACGGTAGGACTGCCCCATAAAACGGTCAGGGAGCACCTGGTAGATTCAGACTGCTGACCTTTTGACTGGCAGCGGTAGCACTGAAAGGCTTCACCGCCAGGGTGTCTGCACTCACAGACAAGTGCTGTGGAAGCCGAAGGAGAGACGACGTTGAACTTCGGCTGCAGAGAATAAGGGATGTTTTATGAAAACAGGTATGTTGGTTTTCAGGAACACTAAGTAACCTATTTTGGTGAATACATTCCTGTGGAGTCAGTTTCCACTTACAGTGTGACCCTGTAGGACAGACTAGAACTTGCCCCCTAGTTTTCAAAGAGCACCTGGTGGATTTGAACTGCTGACCTTTTTGGTTAGCAGCTGTAGTTCTTAACCACGACACCACCAGGGAGGGTTTCCATTTTAGTCAAAGGTAATGTTAATTCATTTATATTATTAAAATTCTAATAGCAACACAGCATACTTCCTTTCACTATGCTTCTTTGCTCATTTCTAAAGCAACTTTTGAAAGAGCAGAATCTTCGATTTGAAGAAAAGTCACTTTTTTTAGACAGCAGCTCTGCTAATGGGAGAGGGGGCCGTGGACCCCAGTCAGGGAGACCACTCCTTGAAGAAGCTGGGTCTCCCAGGTGAGGTGGGTGACACGTGGTCCAGGATCAGGGAGGGTTTATTTTTAGAGACTGAAACACGCCTGTGTGCTGTCAGAAAGGATTCAGTGGAGAGGGAGAAGTTGAAGATAGAAAAATTGTTGAGCAAGGTCCCTGAGGAGAAGGGGGAACACTGGGTCATGGGCACAGGTGGAGAGATTACACTTGAGCCACATGAAGGACAAAGCTACCCCTGTGACTGTCACCAGCACCAGCACCGCTGTCATCTACTGCTTCCCTGCTTTGCACTGGCACTCTGCTGAGCACTTTACAGTCTCACTCAGTAGAGGAGGAAGAGGAAATTGGAGTAAGATTTTTGGGAAGAGAGAAAGCTGAAGCTTCTTTCTGAGGCTTTGCTTTCCCTGAGCAGGAGAAATGGAGATCAAATGCTGGAGCGAGTGGGACAGTGGGGAGAGTGGGGGGTCTTACACAGCTGGGGTGCCAGTGGCAGGGAGTGAGCTGAGGACCCACAGGTGGATAGCGGAGCAGCGCTGAGGACCCAGCCGGTGTTGCAGGCCGTGAATTTGTAGAGGAACTGGTTGTCGTGCCTTGATGGCGTAGCACTCAGCAGCTCAGAGGTTACAGCAAAGGGAGGAACATTTGTGTTCACACAAGTGCTTTGTTTTGGGGTTACATGAAATGGAGCTGCACGGAACAAGGGAATGTTGCAGAATATTGCAGGAGAGTGGTTGTCATTAGCCCTGGCTCGAGAAAGACGTGAGTCCAGGAGGGGACTGATGGAAGCGGTGCCAAGGGACTAGAAATCTCGAAGAAGGTGAAGAGTAAAAGCTACAGAAGTCAAGTCCTGGGGTAGTGGGGGTGGCGTGTAGAAATACAGGAGGACATAGGAGGTCATGCTCAGGCAAAGGGTCTGACTTGGGGTAGAAAGGCGCATTGTGATGGAAGGGCCAAAATCCTTAGTGACCACAAGGTCAGTTAAAAAAAAGAAACCAAACTCACAGCCGTCAGGTTGATTGCATTTCACACTGACTCTGCAGGACAGAGTAAACTGCCTCAAATGGTTTCCAGGGAGTTGCTGGTGGGTTTGAACTGCAGCCCTTTCGATTAGCAGCCGTAGCTCTTAACCAGTACGTCACCGGGGCCCCAGAAAGTCAGGAGATGACAGCAGTGAGAAGTAGAGTTGTGAAGCCTGAATTCAGCAAAAGAATTATCTTTTTTTCTTTTTTTGACAGGCTGTGGGAGTAGTATGCTTGCAGCGGCACTGCGATCAAATGGTTCTCTTCCTGATACTGCTGGGCACTGAAGAGGGATTTTATGGCTGCAACTTCGGTGTCTGGGAAGCAGGTTCCTAGAGGGTGTCAGGTGTCCACAGGTGTAAGGGGCCAGGACCATCTTTAGGGCTGGCTTTCTGAATTGCCTGCCTAAGTGGTGTTTTAAAAGACAGGGACTTCTGGCCGTTAGGGTGACCACAAAGTACTGGGCCTGGAGGCAGACTTTGCTGGCACAGAGGCCAAAGACTCAAGGTGGAAGCCGGTGGGACTCTTGCAGGCAAAATTCCACTTGGCTACTAGGGTTTTTGGACTGGTCAGGTTCTAATTGGGCTGGTGCTATTCTCCTCTGAGAGGCTAAATGGGAACTTTTCTAAATGTTTCTTACTGAAAACTCTAGGAGCTGGTGGACCCTTGAGTCTTTCTGTTCCAGTGGGATCTGGAATCGATTTCTCCTGGGCTGTGTTCAGTCACTCCCTCCACGGTGACAGCAAATAATGCCCTAGAGCCCAGATAGTTCGAAAGCATCTAGAGGTACTCGGCTCATTCTTCATAAAGGCTTTTTGGGGTTTTCAGTGGTTGAGAATTGCTTTGACTTTGTTCGCATATGACTCCAAACATGTAAGAAAGAAACCACCAAATAGCTGAAGTAAACAAGCAAAAATCCCCCCAATTCTTTTTGCTCCTTCTTCACTTGATCCACTTACATCACCACCCGGGCCCTGAAAGCAGATGTGAATAGCCCAGAAAATGATGACCTGATCAGCCACGTCACCACAGGAACCCCAGCCAGGCTGTGGAGCCCCAACAGAAGCAGCAGTGTGGCTCAGAGCTTGGGGTGCATGCTTCCTGTTTCACTACTCTATATAGTTTGTTGTTGATTTTGCCACTTAAAAATTAGACACTTCGGTAGGGCAGAAGCAATCATCAACAAAGTTAGAAGACAATAGACTGTGGGAAAATGGGATGTGTATACCAGGCAAGGGGTTAAAATCTGTGATCCGTGAACCCAAGCACACCACTGTCGAGTCCGTTCTGACTCAAGGCAACCTTATAGGGCAGAGTAGAACTGCGTAAGGAGTGCCTGGTGGAGTCGGACGGTCACCCTTTTGGTTAGCATCGATAGCACTTAATTACTATGCCACCAGTGTTTCCATAATCCATGGAAGGTACCTACAAATCAATAGGAAAAAGGCACTAGACTCAACAGGAAATAGGCAAAGAATACAATCAGACAAGTCACGGCAGGGGAAGCTGGCGTTTCATGCATGGAAGTGCTCGCCCCTCAACACAGACTTCTCTGGACAAGGATATTCACTGTAGTGGCCAGTGTCTTGTCAGTCTGGGTAATGTGACATACTGTGTGACTGCTAAAACACTGAAGTGGGTATTTATGTCAGTTAAAAAGAAAACGGGGGTGTAGAACAGTATGAATAGAATGTTATTTTTTTAATATTCCTATTTTGGAATGTATGCATCCTGTTTTAAATTTTATTAGTGGTTGCTTTTAAGTTTAAAATATTTAAGGCTGTATTTTTCTAATTACCACAGTGATGAATGAAATGTCAATTTATGGCTCCCTCTTATGTTAGATAAAAGATCTGTTCCCCATCCTCACCTCCCTTCTCTCTTTATTGGTTTAATCTGGTATAAGTCTCTCCCCCTAAGAAGAATTCAGGACAACTTCTCGCTACCCTTCCTGCCCCAGGATCTGAAGGATTCCTGAAGGACTGTTACTGGGCCATGGTGCTTACCCTTTGTTTTTGATGTGATGGGCAAGGACACTTGAAACTCGGTGTTCTTTCCTGGAATAGCTTCCTTTTTGGTACTCACCGGGAAACTCTGCCAACCCAGAGGTCTGCAGGCAGATCTGCCCGGCGCTCCTTGGAAACTCTATGGGGCAGTTCCACTCTGACTTCTAGGGTTGCTATGAGTCGGACCCAACTCAACTGCAGTGGGTTTGGATTTTTTTTTTTGGTACAGCCTTGCCCGGCCTCTCTGCCTGTGGGTCTCTGGTGTAGTCAGTGGGGCTGGAGCCTCCTGCTGCCTGGGAGACCTAGCTGCTCCTTCTCCATGGAAAGTCAAAGGGAAACCTGCCAGCTTGTGGTGGTGGTGGTGGTGGTGCTGGTGGTGGAGGGGACAGGGCTTCCAGCAGGCCTGCGTCCTGGAAGGAACCGTGCTCCTTGAGTTGTCCTTGTGGCTCCTGTGGAGGGAGGTGTTCAGCTCGTTTTAAAATTGGGCTTAGGCCCCCACCAGGCTAGTGCCTACCCAGTGGTTGCACAGTGGGCTCAAGCAAAGCAGGGGCCGTGAGGAAGGCGCGGGCTGGGCAGTGTTTCGTTCTGCTGTGCCTAGGGCCACTGTGGGCTGAGGCCCACTTGATGGCACCTAACAGCAGCCGCCTCTGTGAAGAGAGCCCTTGCAGCTCACACTCGCTCTGCCTTGAGGTGGTACTGGGACAGGAGCCCTCAGCCTCTCTGGCGGTTGTGGATCAGGCCAGGCAGTGCGTTTTGGACAGAGGCATGGCTTCCCTTACACTCTCCCTGTCAGTAGGCCCTAGTGTGTGTGTGTGTGTATGTGTGTGTGTGAGTTGTTTCATACATAGGCTTTGACACCAGCTGGAGCGTTTGGCTAGAGGGACGTAAGAGAAACTTTCTTAAAATCAAAAGTGACTGCAGTCAGTTCTGCTTCTAAATGAAAATAAAAACTGTCACTGAGTTGACTCAGTCTCATGGTAACTCTGTGTGTGTCAGAGCCAAACACTGTTCCATGGAGTTTTCAGTGGCTGATTTTTTAAGACGATCTTTCTTTAGAGGCACCTCTGGGTGGGGGTGGCATACTTCATGTCTGTGAGAGGGAAAAAACTTCCTTTTACCACTTGCAGAATGGTGCAGGTGATGCCAGAAGTTCAGAATTGCTGTTCTTTGGTGCTGGTCAAGGGTGGAATCTGGGGTGGATGTTCACAGGGGGCTGATTCAAGGTGTGGGTTACTGCACATCCGGGGACAGTCTGGAGCGAGGGAATTCAGACACCCTTCCCTGCAATTGTAAAGCCTTCCTTCATCCCTTCAAGAAAGTCTGCTGGCCACACAGATGCTTTGAGTGAGTTTATGTGTGTGTATTTTTTCTCTTACTGGTAAGGAATGGAAAAAGGGAACTGAGTCCCCTACCTGGCACGGCACAGAGCAGAAGAAAGAAACCAGCAACCTTCTGAGTAAGACGTGAGATGAAAATCCAACATGAGCTGGAGTCAGAGCCAGTATCCACTCAACCAACCCTTGTCCCCTCCCCTCCGCCCCATCCTCTCTTCTCTAAAAAGAAACCAGTAGGACAGCCTCATGTATACATATATATGTAAATAAGATATAAAACCATAAAGTACAACACCGCCTGCTGCTGTAGAGTAAATTTTGACTCATAAGTGACTCCATAGGACAGAGTGCGATTACCCCATAAAGTTTCCAAGGAGCTGCTGGTGGATTTCAACAGCCAGCCTTTTGGTTAGCTGTCAAGCTCTTAACCACTGCACCACCGGGCTCCATTAAGAGTATTATAGCATCTGGCCACCGCCAGAGACAGCCGTGACAGGGAGCACAGTGTGGAGTCCCTGACATAGCACAAGAAAAAGGGGTGTGCGGATCAAGAACTCTTAAAGACCTGACAACCTGGAGGGTTCCCTGGGAACATGGCCCCTAGACGTGTTGCCAGCCCAGACCTGAAAGTAGTACTGAGGTCAGCACTTCAGACAAAGAAGGGACTGGAGTTGGGGACACAGAGTGGTGCAGGTGGTGTTGTACTTTATGGTCTTATATCTTATTTACATACATATGTGTACATGAGGCTATCCTACTGGTTTCTTTTTACAGGAGAGAGGATGGGTTGGAAAGGAGGGGACAAGGGTTGGTTGAGTGGATACTGGAAGTAAAGAGTGAACACAGAGTGGGCTGTCTGTCACAGGGTGAGAGTAGAGACTTGCAGAGAGACGGGCATGTAAAATTTATTTGGATTGTAAACTTTCACTTAATCACAATTAAAAAAAGAAAGTATTAACTGATGGGAATGTGCTGAAATATTGGACTTGTGGAGATCCAAGCAGCTTTGAAACCATGCCACGGGAAAGGGTGACTGCAGCTGACACCTGATTGCTGCTGTGCTGTGTCACTCCTGCAGCACGTGGGCTCCAGCTCCCAGGTCCTACTGTCCCTCTGGAGGTCTGTGTGTTGGATGCTTCCAAACATCGTGATCATTCCCTCTCTTGCGCAATACAGAAATCCCAGCTGGTCGCTGATGAGTTGATTCCAACCCATAGCGTGGTTCTATAGGCAGAGTAGAACTGCCCCATAGGGTTTCCACGGAGCAGCTGGTGGATTCAGACTCTCTGATTGGCAGCCATGTCACTTAAGCACTGGGCCACCAGGGCTCTGTCTGCCCAAAAGAAGAGCCATTTTCCCTTCAGACTCCAAAAGGGAAACCAAACTTCCAAACCAAGGGTTTTGTTATGACCCTTGCGTTCCATTGATTTGCATAGAACTTGAGGCTGCTGGTTCAGGAACCTGCGAGCTCAGCCTCCCCAGCTCAGGCTGTGCTGGGTAGGGAACATCATGTCGGGGGGAGGAGAGGCGAGTGAAACCTCCCGTAAAGTCTTGGGACTTGAAGACTGCCCTGAGCAAGGACCTGAACAAATACTAAGACGTGCCTGAGTTCCCTAAATCGAGAAACTGAGGTATCTGGGCAGCAGAGATGGGACCACGGCGCATCCAGCCCGTGCCACACTGAACAAGTACTTGCTCATTCCTTAGGGAGGAAGACACAGGTTGGTGGAAGAACCATTGTAGAGTCTTACCTTACCTGTTAATGCTAAAGGTAGAGAAGTCGTGATCGGTGGACTTTGACTGCCCAGCAGACATTCTCCCTTCTGAGCTAAGAGCATCTTGATTTTCCTCTGGGGAACCACCTGCGACCCCATTCTTAGACCAGGTTCTGGTGTGTCAGGCCCATTCCTTGGCTGTAGATGGAGGACACGTGACTATGCCAGTCAGAATTACAGCTGGCATGATGTGACCCAGATCCAGGCCAGCCAGTGCTTTTGTTGGCACTGTCGAGAAATGAACTCTCATGCGTTTTCCAGCTGCGCTGACAAGCCGGTAGCATGTAAGCCGCACACGGCTGGTGGCCACCTTGCCACCTCAAGGGGACCTCTGCTGGAGAATGATGCCAACATAGGTGAACACTTAGCTGCAAGATAGAGATGGAGACAAGATATATCTTTAGAGCTCCTGGATCTTACTATGACTGAAGCTAGTCCGGCTTTGGATGTTTTGTTTACAGAAGCCTAGGTGTTCCTTTTTTTCTTCCCCCCCTTAATGAAAGTTTGTTTTGGGTTTTTATCCCCTGCAGCCCAAAGAGGCTCAACTAATCCATGTCGTAAATTGTATATAGTTCTCATTACCTAGAGCACTTCAGCCTTTCTCAGCAGCTCCTGTTGTCTTACGGTGCTGAATTGTAAGTTTAGAACCAAATGAGGCCACATGTATAAAGAACCTAGCATTACCCTTGATGCCTAGAAAGGATCTAGTAAGTATCAGCCACAGAAAGCAGAGAAGGAGGAAGAGGGGGGCACGAGGGAAGGAGGAGAACTGAGCTAGGAGAACCCTGAATTCCTTAAGGTGATCTTCTCAGAACCCTCAAACCCGATCACATTCCCTTGTTCTTCATGCCCCCAGCACCCCATACTTTTCCCTTGTAAACCTACACCAAAGTTTGTAATTACATGTTTATGAGATATTTTGATTATGCCTTGCTGACTGACCTGACAGTTCCATTGGGTAGTGTTTTTGCTCACTGTTAGCTCCATGGCCACCTAGCCTGCTGCATGAGATTGAGCAAACATTTATTGGATGAATTGTGACATAGAGTTACCCAAATCGGACTGACCCTCCTCGATTATTGGGGTTAGGACTGTGGCAGGATTGGGAAAATCAGGGAAAGTAGTCTCAGTCTCCTCTGCCTTCTCTGCCATCACCCACACCCCCCAAACATACCCCGAGAACCTTGTCTGAATGAGTTCATTTCACTGTGGTTGTGAAACTCTTTACCAAACCACTGGTTCTTGGATTTGTATTGGATGGTTTTATCAAAGGATTAAATAGTGTTGGTGACTGGCTTGATACTGGAGAAAACCTTGCAGAGAAGTGGGTCAGGTCTCTGTGTGATTCAACAAACTCTTTTGTTTCTATAAATTCACTTAGTTAAAGGGTAATCAATACACCACCTAGGCTTGCTCAGGAATGTGATGGAGTTTGTAGGAATGCCAGGAAGTTGATAAGGGGAAGGTTCTGGGGACTGGGGACTTCTTGTCTAGCAAGAAATAAAAGCAGTAAAAGTGGCCCTGGGAGGGGGAAGAGGGGATTTACTAATCTGATACTAGATAGGAATTATTTTAGGTGAAGGGGGGGATACCACAGTAAAGGAGAAGTCAGCACAATTGGACTAGACAAAAAGCTGAGAGGTTTTCTAAATATGACCAAATACTTCCAGGAACCATGTCTAGGGACATGGTTTCAGAGGACATCTAGGTCCATTGGGATAACAAAGTTTATTAAGAAAATGTTCTACATCCCACTCTGGTGAGTGGTGTCTGGGATCTTAAAAGCTAACAAGCAGCCGGCTAAGAAGCATAACTGGGCTCAGCATCCTGGAGCAAAAGAAAGTGAAGAACATCAAAAACATAAGGAAAATATGATCTCAAGAGACAAAGTCTGCATAAACCAGAAACTACATCAGCATGAGATGGGAAGAGCTAGGTGGTACCCAGCTGCCACCAACGACTCCTTTTACAGGGAACTCAACAGAGAGTCCCTGATGGAGCAGGAAATAGGTGGGATGCAGAACTTGAACTCTAGTGAAAAAGGACCAAACTTGATGGTCTGACAGACTGGAAGGTCCCTGGAAGACACAGCCCCCGGGCTCTCTTTTAGCCCGGAATTGAAACCATTCTGAAGCCAATTCCTCGGACAATGACTGAACTGGCCTGGGCTGTAAGACATAAAATGACATAATAAGACATAAAAAGACATAAAATGACTGGTGAAGAGTGTGCTTCTTAAGAGGCGTGAGGCTGACTGGGCAGCTCCTGTCCAGAGGTAAGACGGGAAGAAAAAAGGGGACAGGAGCTGGTTGAATGAAAATTCGGGGTGGGAGGAGTATGCTGTCACAGTGTGGGGAGTGCAGCTAGGGGTACAGAACAGAGTGTAAGTTTCTGTATGAGTAACTGACTCAACTGGTAAACGGTCACTTAAAACACAATAGAAAAAATATTTATTAAAAAAATAGTGGCCCTGGGTGTCAACTTGAAGCTCACCCCTTGAGCACATTTCTGCCCAAGCAGCCTTCAGTGTGGGCCCAGACTGCGCTCCAGGACACCACCCCAGCACTTCTTGCCAGGAGGAAGTGACAATATGTCCTCTTCTGAAGCCCTGCCACCCTTCCCAGGCAGCATCACCCCCTTCCCCCAGCCTGTTTTCCCTAAGGTGGGACAGTGTCTTTCCCAGGGCCCATGTGACTTCCACAGGCCAGTGACAATTACAGCCGGTTTACCAGCCAGGAAACCTGCCAAGGGTTTTGTGCTGTAATAATCCCTATCCTGTTTAAAACTCTGGGGATTTTCTACTGTTGCCAATAGTTTTTCAAGTCAGCAATTACGGTGTCGATTATGTAATGGCTAGGTATTAAAAATAGAACAGACTGGAGTTTGCATCTATTTTAACCAAATGGAAACAGAGCAAGGGAGGAGGAGAGGAGAAGCTAGAGGAAGGAGGGAAGAAAGATACCATGTGACAAGAAACAGTGAGATTGTGTCAAGTGACTGGATAATCCGCACCCCGCCCCCCCAGTTGGCCTTGCCCTTCTCCTGCCATTCATGGCCTGAGGGCCTGCACGCCCTTCCTCACCTCCTGCAGAGAAGGTGCCATGAGCAGAGGCCCTAGTATATGAGACCCCCTACCCCTGCTTGCCCCCACCCATGTCTAGGACTCTTGCATCTTTATTTCCAAGGTTTTGGCTCTCAGCTTGTTTTTCTTGTTCTAGAGGTAAAGTCAGGGATGGCTTGTGGGAGAGTCAGCATCCCAAATCACTATCAGCCCCTTGGTCAAAGCTGCTTCAAATAAACATTCCGTGTCATTTAGATCCATGCATTTATGATGAAAACACGGCTTTCAGATAGATGCCCCTAACCTTCCCCTGACCCCTTACCCCCTGCTTTTGTTTCAACTGGCGTGCCACCCCTAAGCCCTCTGGTAGGAATTCTGGGGCTAACACAAGGAGTCCTGGCAGTGCAGTGGTTAAATACTTGGCTGCTAACCAAGTGGTCAGCAGTTCGAATCCAACACCTATTCCACAGCAGAGAGATGAGACTGTGACAGTCCGCTTCTGTACAGACGACAGGCTTCCTGTGAGGCTGGCAGTCCGCTTCTGTACAGATGACAGGCTTGGAAACCCTGTAAGGCAGTAGACTGTCCTGTAGAGTAGCTATGAGTCAGAAACAACTTGCTGGCAAAGGGTTCAGTTTTGTTTGGGGGTGGCTACCACTGGTGTTCTTATGTGACTTCCCACCTATCCCCCACCCCTGTGTTCCCGGGTGATGATTCAGAAGATAATAGTGGAGTGACTGTTCCCTGTCTTTGAGCATAGAGAACGTGACCGAGCTGAAGCTGAGCCCACAGGGACTCACAGGAACACATCAGCTGGACTCTGAGATACGGAGAATAGGTAGGACAATCTTGGGAGTTATCTTTTAGGGAGGAAATTAGGGAACGTTTCACATAAAGCCCATCAAGCAGAACACAAAAGACTTTCCACTCTTTCTATTAAACCAAAAAACTAAACCCATTGCCTTTGAGTCAATTCTGACTCATTAGCGACTCTATAGAACAGAGTTTCGAAGCAACACCTGGTGGATTTGAACTGCTGACTTTTTGGTTAGCAGCTGTGGCACTTAACTCTTAAACCACCAGGGTCTCTACTCTTTCCATTAGCATCTTGTAAATAGAGATTTGCTGGACCACTGAAGACCCTCATGACCCGTACCAGTGATTGTTAAGAAAGACATTGAAAATGAAAGATCCCAGTTTCTAGCCAGTCTGTAGAAAGGTGACGCTTTCAGTGATTCTGCCCATTCTGTGGTAATACGCACTGACTCTGACAAGTGAACCTTATAGATCACTCTGTCCTGTGGGGTTCTCAAGGCTGTGGGTTTTTATGGAAGCATACTTCCACATGGTTTTTCTGCAGAGTGGCTGGTGGGGTCGAACCACTGACCTTTCTGTTAGAGCCAAGCGCTTGAACCACTCAGGCTGGGGCTGAGGCCTCTGAATTCCACTTATTGGTTGAAACTTCCCTGGCCAGAAGTGCCATGAGGTGGGATGAGTGGAGAGATGACCAGGCACCTGCTGACCCCAGCCACAGGGGAGCTGCTCCTGGACTGTCAGCAGAAGGTGGCAGTGAGGGGTGGGAGGTGGGGGGAGAGAAGTAAGAGGAGAAACAGAGGGAGAAGGGGCGGAGAAGGAGGATGAGCCTCAGGGAGGAGGGGCTGTCGGGAGGCCAGTGGCCAAGCCTTGGAAATGAGTGCTGCTTACCTGGGACCAAAGGGCCAGGCAGAATTTTCTGTTTGAGGGGCTGCCACTTGGGAAAGCAAGCAGGGGATCTCTTGGCAGCCAGGGCCGACCTTGGGATAATCTGGCTCCAGGCCAGCCTGACCACGGTGCTAGAAAGAGGCAATTCTAGCTCCTAACCTGTCTCTCAATACTCTCTATGCTTTCAGACCAAATGGACAGGCCCAGGCCCCAAAGACCCATCCCTTTGGAAACCCTCATGGAGTTCTGATTAGTACTGTGTCTGCTCAACAAAAGGTCAGCAGTTCACATCTACCAGGCACTCCTTGGAAACTTTCTGGATGAGCTCTACTCTATCCTGTAGGGTCTCTGTGGGTTGGAACTCAACTCAACGGCAGTGGATTTGTTGTTTATTTATTTGGTTTGTGGAAGAAGGCAACTGAGGAAAGAATTCACTGCTGTGTGCTGGATGCTACCCTATCACCCTTAGGGGTTTGCATTTTAAGAAGAGACCTCATAATGTTACTTCTATTGAAAATACTGCTTTTAATTTGTCCTCAAAGGAAGTGAAAAAGAAAATCATTAGCAGAAAATTTTTGTCTTATATTTTTAATTTCTACTATATTTTTCTTCCCTTTTTAATTCCAAGCTTTGCTTATTTAATGTTTCATGTGTTTTTTTCACAATCAGTTTTATTAGAGGTTTGTTTTCTTAAAAAACAAAAAAAATCCTAGTTTTGGATTATTACTACTGTCTTCCATTTCATTAAGTTTTTAATAATAATTCTTAAACCAGTTGTATAATCGATAAGTAATACAAACGGTGAATTTCTCTTACAAATGATCATAAAAATACCAACAGCTCAAAAGAATGGGCAGAGGATTGACAGAAGAAATATAAATGGCTTATAAAGATAACAAAGGGCCATATTCTGAAGTACCGTAATATGCCTTGTATTGGGGCACTCTCAATTTAGGGAGATTGGGTGGTGCAGTGGTTAAGGGATACAGCTGCTAACCATCAAGTCGGCAGTTTGCATCCACTGGGCACTTGCTGGCAACTCTATGGGGTCAGTTCTGCTAAGTCCTGTAGGGTCACTGTCAGTAGGAATTGACTCAGCAGCAGTGGGCTTGTTTGGTCTGGGTTTGAACGGGAAATACCCTGTGGAAGGAACACAGTGGCAGTGGGGGGCCTGGCCCCCGTCATTCGCTCAGTCGTGGCTAATGAGCAATGGCCCCACCTGCCCGACCTCAGTGGCTGTTGCATCCAGGCAGGTACCGAACGGGGAGGAGGGGAGACACCTGGACACCCTCTCACCCCCTCGCTGGAGCTTCTCCCACAGGCGGCAGCCTGGAGGAAGCGGCCAGGCCCTCACCCTTAAAGGAAACTTTAGTCTGAAGGGAAGGAGACAGCCTTGATTCTCTCTTTAGTCACTATACCTGCTTTCTTAACCCTTCTTCAGCTACATTTTGCTTTTGTTCTTTGGTTTTTATCACTGTATTCTAAGGAAAAGCAACTGGGAGGGGGAGGTGTGCTGGAACGGGGAGCCAGGAATGGCTTCTCTGCAGCAGGGCCACTCTCATGTCGTGTGTGTATGTTGTCGATGAAGATGAAGATGAAGATGAAGACAACCTGGCTTCCTACAGACTTGTAGTTGGGAAAAGTAGGAGTATTTTAATAGCCTTTTAAGATAGTTGTAGATATTTGTCTTTGATCTATCACCAAAATTCGACAAATGACAGCTTGGGAAAGAAACTAGGTGACGGTGGCCTCTCATGGCATGTGGCCTGGGACAGGTCACTTAAGCGCAACTGTGAGGGAGGTGTGGGCAGGCTGTCGGTGCCTCCACCCGGCTGGAGACTGCCTGTTTGTCCTTGAAGCCACGTCCCTCTCAGCTCCTGCGGCAGTGCGGCCAACTGCTCTTCGTGCCCCGTCTCTGGGTCCCCGTCTCCCTCCACAGCTCCTCCCCAGCCCGCCCCTTCCAGGCTGGCCTCCACCTGTCTCGCCGCCGCCTCCTCCTCTCTCTGGGTGAGCTTAGCCCCTCTTTGCTCTCCTGTCATGAATTGCAGGCTGACAGCTCCCAGATCTCTGTCTTTAGTCCAGATGGCTATCCCAGCTCCATTTCTGTGATTCCAGCTGTCCCTGGGACCACTCCACCTGGGTGCCCTACAGGCATGTCAGAGCCCGCTCCTCTAAGCTGATTTCATCATCTCCCCTCACGTTGCCACCCCTTCCAGAAGAGCCAGGCTTGGCTAATCCGGCATCCACGCAGCTGCTGAGTCCCACAGCCCCAGAACCCTCCGTCTCGTGTGGCGCTTCCGCCCCTCCCTGACCTGTTCACTCAGGCCCCCCGAATATTCTCCCATCTTCCTCCCCACCCCCCCAGCACGTACACTCTCCATCACCAGGCCAGGCCCTCACCACTGCTGCCCTGGCTAGAGCCTTCTGCCTGATCTCCCACCACCAGCTGCCAACCAGTACTTTGCAGCTCGAGTTGGAAACCTTCAGAGTTTTTTCATATACTTTTGCTTTTTGTTAAATAAATACATACCAAGCATATATTCCAGACAGTGTATAACATGCTAGGGTTGCACCATGGGATGCTATAGACACAGCCCCTTGTCTCTAGAGCTCTCAGTGCGGAAAGCAGGGAGAAAGGTGCAGGGCACAGATAATTACAATTCAGTGTGGTAGAGAAGGTGGGGAGCTGCTTGGGAACCTCTAGAATGTTAGATGAGGGCTGGCTGAGTCCCAGGCATGTGTAGTCACGGAATACTTCCTGGAGGAAGTGACTCTGAAACTGCATGCTGAGGGCAAGTTAGCAGAAGCATGAGTGGGGCCATGGAAAGCTTTCCTGGCAAGTTTGACCCTCTTTTTTTCTCTGCTAAAAGCTCTCTTCTCAGGTTTGCCAGTGCCTGCAGGATCAAGTCCAGAGAAGCAAAGAATGCAATTTCTGTAGCTTTGTCTTTCTTTTCTTCCTTGTATTCACGTTAATCAGCCCGAGCTGCTTCCAGGCCCCATAAAGCCCACGTGGCTCTCGCAACTCCAGGCCTTGGCACGTGCGCTCCCTCCCGCCCTCCCCCCGTCCTGCCCTCGTCCTGCCCAGCTGCCCGTGTCCTGTCTGGTGAACCCTGAGCACTGGAGACAGCTTCTGAGGAGGTTTCCCTGGCTCCTCCCATGTAGACTTTGTGGCTCCCTTGCCTGCGCTCCCACCTCTGTGCACACCTGGATTGTGTGTCCTTATCGCACTGTTAGAGCTTGTCCCTGTGTGCCTGTGATCCTTCCTCTACCTGCTAGTACGAGACCCCAGCTCCTGTCTAGTTCCCTCACCCGCAGCCCGTGAGCATGGTGGGCATCCCCAGCGTGGCTGTCTCCCAGGTGCTGGTAGACAAGCCTAGACAGTCACCACCCCTACCCCAGCCTCCAACTCTGCCACCTCCCTTTGTCTCGCCACACCCCGTGAAGTTATCAGTTCTGCAAGACGTTGCCACACCCGCTGGGAGCCACTGACACTCCTGTTGACATGAGGTCAGCCCTGTCCCCCCGTAGGAGCAGTGCTAGGGGCTGCTGGCACCCCATCGCCTTCCAGAGTTGTTGGGGCTGGCCCACACCTACACTGAAGTCAGACCACCGACCGCTCCAGCTCAGAACTGCCTCCTTCCACTGAGCAAAACTTTTGCCTCGAGGTCTGCCCATTGTGCCTATCTCCTTCTTTCCTTAAGAAGAGTTCATTCCAAAAGGCCTCGCAGCCCCTCAGGTTGACAGGTTTCTCAAGGTTCTGCCCAGCACGCCACACAGGCCCACTTTTATGACTGACCGTTGCCAGCCAAGGTGCAAAGGATATGTGCCTGCTTACCTGTTAAAGGGCGAATTACCTTATTTACCAAGTCCAGCATCATTGTTACCAAGTCCAAACTGTGGAGAAAATACATAAAGAAGGAGCCCTGGCCTTGGCCTGCTGGTGCAGTGGGTAAGCACTCTGCTGCTCGCTGAAAGGTCAGCAGTTTGAACCCACCAGCTGCAACCTGAGAGAAAGATGCAGCAGCCTGCTCCGTAAAGACTGACAGCCTTGGGAACCCTGTGAGGCAGTTCTCCTCTGTCCTGCCGAGTGGCTGTGAGTCAGGGTAAACAGTAACAGGCTACAGAGTAAAAAGTGACAGCCTCCATCTGCCTGGTCCCCCACCCTAAAGCCCAAAGTGACAGCCCCTTTCTGCCTATCCGCCCACCCTAAAGCCTACCCTACGGGTGGCGGTTAGCTGCCCCTGAGTTGGCCCCTGACTCACAGTGACAACAGAAAGCTGCCCAGCCCTGTGTCGCCGCACAGTTGGCTGCATACCCACAGGGTTGTCACTGATTTGGGAAGCAGATCGCCTGGCCCTTCTTCCTAGTCCATTAGTCTGGAAACTCCACTGAAACCTGTCCGGCATCAGAGCCACACGCAAGCTGCCCTGAGGGATGGGTGGTAGGTACACACCAAGTGCATTGAGACTTCAAACCCAGGTCTCCTACCTGGAAGGTGAGAAGTCTGCTACTGAACTCCGGCACCCTCCACTCTGCAGGTGGGCACGGCAATGATTTAGTGGAAACCGCCAGACCTTTTGGTCCATGTTGACATGTATGCACAGCTGGGGTGACACGTAAGGAGGCCTGGTGGTGCACGCAGTTGTTAAACTCTTGGCTGCTCGCTGAAGGCTTGGAGGTTCTGACCCACCAGCCGTTCCGCAAGAGAAAGGGCTGGTGGTTTGCTTCCGTGAAGACAATAGCCTCGGAAGCCTTGCAGATCTTGCCATTAGCAGCTGAGCCTTACAGGGCAGCAATGGGTTTGGTTTTTATAGGGTGTATTTGAGAAATTAAATCTCTTTCATTCCTCCTGCATTTTCCCCTTTCCACTCTCACTTCCTCAGAAATCATTACCTCCTGAATAGCTCCCTGGGTTAGAAAACAGAGTCAACCTTCAAGTTTCTCTGAATTTTGTGTACCAGAAGCTTAAGCGTTTAAGGAAGTTTCAGGATTGGCTGAAAAGCTCCAAGGAAAAAAGATTTTTTTGCACAGACAGGGTGCTTTGACTACAAACAAGACGGGAGAAGGGTTTCCCTAGGGTGGGAAGACTCCTAGCCCTTTCAACTCGCCCCACCCTAGACTGGCCGAGCACAGAAGAGACAAGAGAAAGGTCAGTGGTCCCAGAAGCCCACCCCTCATTTTAGTAGCTCACATGGTGGGCAGGAGTAAGATCCCAGAGAGGTAGCACATGGTGGGGCCAGGTCACGAGGGCACAGCACCCTGGTCCAAAATTCTTGCCTGCCCACAAATGGCAGAGGGCCGCAGAGCCTACCAGGCCCACGGGGCTGTGCTGACTCAGCCTTAGCTGACTTGTTTTGGGGCCAGAGTGGCCCTCTGTGTCCCAGGTCTGGTACTTTGCAGTGTCCTGGAGGATTCAGAACCACCTAAAATGAAGTTTGCTATTGGCAAGTAGGCCACTGTTATCCTGAACACCTGAATTTGTGGACTGTGACTTGGGATATTTATATATTCTGCCTCTTTTCTAAAAAAATAGCAATATAGGAGAAAATTCAAACCAGTAGATATGTGTCATTATTTTTAAAATAATGGTATATTTCAAAAACAATACATGTTTATCGTAGGAGATTGTAACAGTATCAAAGTAGAAAGTAGTTTTCCATTCCCACTCTTGATACAACTGTTGGTAACAGCTTCTTGAGGATTCTTCTGGAAGCTTGCTGTGCAGATAAAGCAATGTATCCCTTTGTATATGTAAATAAACTGTCCACACCTCTGTCTAACTCATTTGATTTCTTTGTTAGCCACTTCATGTTCCCATGCCCGCACGTCTAGTTCTCCCTCCTCTTTTCTGTGGCCTCCCAGTGCTCCACAGATCGGATACGCCACATTGACTGAACCAAATCAGTTTGCAGAGTTGTAGCTTTTACCAGTAAGGGTATAATGGAGATGCTCGTTATAGCCACTGTGCCCTACTGGGGAAGCACATGCGGCCTGTCCAGTCTAACAGGGTAATACTCAGTGAGCACAGACATTGTTCTAAGCACTTTGCAGATAGTCAGCTAACTTTGTAACAACCCAATGAGATAGGATCCATCGTCATCCTCACCTGCCAAATGAAGGCTGTGAGTCACAAAGAAGCCCCTGACTTTTCAGAGGACACACAGCTAGCTGGTAGATGCAGGTGGCGGGCTGCCCCCAGGCGGTCCCCCGGCCCTGAGCTGCAGTCCGCGTCACTGCGCGCAGCCCTGGTGCAGCAGCCGAGTGTCTGTGGCCGCTAGGGCTGTGGAATATGTTTATGTCAGCACAGCTGCTGGCTCAAGACAGGTGTGTCTTCAGCTTGAATGGCACTGAACAGAAGTGGCATGTTTCCTTTCATGACCTAGTACAGAGTCTGCTTGCTTCCTGAGCAGAGAGGAGATGCTGCTGGGGAGAGACATGCTCAGAGACCCGCCAGAGAAGGGCCTTCTCTTGCTGTGGCTAGGAAGGGCTCCAGCTCTCAGTCCTCGGTGGCCTTTCCTCCTCTGGGCTAGACTAGGCCATCAGAAGTCCTGGTAACCCCTCTACTGCCCTCTAAGGTCAAGGCCAGAGGCCACTGGAAGTGTCTGCCCCCAGCTCCCTTTTTCCTCTGCGCCGTCTTGGTTTGCTGACTGGTAGGTCAGTCCCCTAGGCACCGTTTTCGTGTTACATCAGCAGAAGGAAACACTGGTGGGCACCTGGAGAAATAGAACTGTTCCTTCCTGTAGTCCCGCAGCTCTGACACCTGGCCACAGAGAGCCCCAGAGGTGGCAGGTCTGAGTGTGTGACCGGGTTTCTGCATGGCAATGGCTTTTATGGGACTGTATCAATGGTTCTCAAACGAGAGATTTTGTGCTGTCTCTTCCTTCCTGAGACATTTCAGAATGTCTGCATACAGTTTGGGTTGTCACAGTGGGTGAGGGATGAGGGTGGGAGTGCCACACTGCTGCCAAATACCCCACAGTCCCCAGGACAACCCGTCACCACAAAGAATGATCTCGTATGATTGGTGCCAAGGCTGGAAATTCCGGGCTACAGAAAGGCAGACAAGACCCAGCTGACAGCCATCACTGGTGACTCCTGGACCACTTTGAAGAGAAGCTGAGTGGTGGCCATCTGGGTGGACAGGAATGGCCAGAAGCAGTATTTACACAAAAGTGCTTTATAAACGCTGATTAGACACCCATTTCTCTCAAAGAATGAGCAGGACTGGTGGGGGGCGTGGGTACAGGGATGGACCCTTCACAGTAGGCCCTCCCTAAATGCAGCTGCAGACGATCTAGAAATCAGGACAGTGAAAACACTACATATCGAAACTCACTAGATACCAGCTAGCTGTTCTCAAAGCAAAATATTTAGGGTTGAATGCTTTGTCACTGAACCAGAAAGAAGGAAATTTAACTCACTAAGCTAGCCACTCAAAAGATGAGAAAGAGCAAGAAAAGTAATGAAGAAAAAGTGGTGAAACAAAGGAATTCAAAGCAGAAATTGATGAATTAGAAAATGGGAAATACATAGTTTTAATAAATACATTTAAGTAAAATAGATAATTTGGCAAGCTTGTCAGAAAGAACACAACCAAGTAACATTGTATACAAGTGCATGTGGAAATTGAACAAAAATGAAGATAAACCACAGTGGAACACTGTGTGAGGGTTACCCAGGATAGGCTTTTGGAGGTTCGGAACCCCAGGCCTGGGGATGGTGAGTGACGCAGCAGCACATGCGTGCACCCACCCAGCGGTACCTGTGAGCACTCATTGTGTGCCAGGCACTGTTCTAAGCACTGGGGTCAGCATGGCTTAAAGTAGCCTCAAAGAGTGGCCCTTCTGAGTCCTGATGAGCAGTGCACTAACAGCTAAGGCCTAGAACTAGGCCTTGTTTTCAAAGCATGTGCTGAATGAATAACCACAACAAAAGTGCTGAGCTGGGGTGAGGTGGTGGAGTGAGAGGTAAGAGGAAGCTTGAATTCCTACCAGCAATTCTGGATCCAGAGAAAACAGAATCCTCTGCATAAGAAAATTAGTATTTCATAATCACCCTGAGGGGCTCTTTTCTCATGTGTTGCATTGTCTGAAGTGGTGTCGAGACTGACTGACCAGCACTCAGTTACCTGCCTCTGAAAAAGGGTTCCGTGTGGAGTTGGGGCCTCCTCTCCTCTGTCTCTCCTTCCCAGGCCCCAGACTTCAAGGAAAGACACCTTAAGAGTTGCGGGGACGTGAAGCCATTGCTAGGGCCCAACCCCTGGGAGACCTTGTTTATGGTTGCATAGCTCTCTGCAGAACTTGGGGTAGCAGTACCCCAACAGCTCTTGCTTTTTTCTCTTGCTGGGTCTCTCCGTGTCCAAGACCCTTGATGGTCTGTCCGAAGAGTTTCCACAAAAGTGTTTTGTGGCCAGTGGCTGCCTCCCAACTCCGCTATGACCACTTCTTTGGGCTCCAGAACACTTCTTATGGCACATGGGAGGGGAACTCACCTGCCTGTGTGGGGTCTGTTTTCACAGAAAGAAGTAGAGCGCTCAAGGTATTCACAGGAAAGTATTTTCAAAATGTCCTTTGTTAACAGGACACTCATGTATTGCTTACCCTGTGCCTGGCTCTGTTTTGAGCTCTTAGCAACTTATTTAACCCTTGTGACACCTTTGTAAGGCAGGTTTCAATATTATGATCCCATTTTACAGATGAGGAAGCTGAGGAGCAGAGATTAAGCTCCTTGCTTGAGGTTGCTGTTGTGGCAATCTGAGCTCAGCTTCTACATGGCTTCTCACAAGAGTTTATGACAAGTGTTTCAGGACTTCCCACCTCTCTCTGCTCTTTCTACCACCTTAGGGGCACTAGGGTGTGATCACTTCCATAAAAGGAGAAAAAGCAGTGGCTGACTGCTCTTGTTGTCCTGACTCTGATTCCCTCTGCATTTCCAAAGGCCTTTGCAGTCTTTTCTACAGAAGATTTAACTGAATGACGTGGACACTGATTGCTGAGATTATACACAACCTTGAAAATGTACCTGTTGAGTTTCAATGAAATCCTTCTGTGATTGTTCCAGTGGTCACTTAGGACTCTTTTGGTCTCTGGCTGCTTGGGTAGAAGATTTGCTTAGTGAGGAGAGCAAGCTTTACCAGGACCGGGAGGAGCTGGTGGGTTAGACTTGGGACCCCACGCACATAGTACTTTTCTGAGTAGGCCCGCAGTTTGGAAAAAGGGGATATTTCTAGAGGGGGTCCTCCCGCAACTGAGATAGGAAGTCATAAACAGGCTGAGGGCTCAGAAGGGCTCTGGTGGCACAAAGCCAAGTGGCAAAGAGGAAATACTCACTGGCACATTAATTATAGGATGCCAGATTGGCTTTGCCTCTGGGTGTGGGAGCACAGCCTAAGCTTTAAACAAACAGCCCCGTCACTCAACAATAATTATAGCAACACTAGGCACCTTCACAGAACTAGACTGACAGGTAGCCTATACCACAGGACCTCAAGCTTGGCCTAGAACTGGGCTTGGAGGCCACACCTGTGAGGACAGTGGGTCACGTGTGGGCAGTCCACTGGGACACCACAGAAGGGACACATTCTTTTTTAAGCTGTTTCCTGAGAATGTGTTATGAGACGGTTCTAAGAGGAATCCAAAAGAGAAATGTCAGGCACAGATCTCACAGTCCAGCTCATTGGAGGAGGTGGCATTAAGCTGGAGAAGTCTAAACAGCAAGACAAGAAATACCACATCTGCCGACTACAAGGGATGTATGCTTAGAACCGCGTGGCAGGTCCGGACAGGGCTTCCCACCAGGGGGAGGAAAGGCGGCTCTTCACCACCTGCGGAGTTCCTATGACACACTGCTGTGTGTCTTGTGAAAGATGCTAAACACAAAGAAGACGGAAGAAAACAAGTGTCATACTCAATAACACTTGTCAGAGATAGGCATTGCTAGTATTTTAGTGTACATCTTTAGTGTACACTAGTATTTTAGTGTACATTTTAGTGTGTGTGTGTGTGCATGTATTTATATGTATACATATATGTACATATACCCACCAAAACCCAAACCAAATCCACTGCCTTCCAGTGGATTTCAACTCACAGTGACCCTATAGGGTCTCCCACAGAGCTAGTGGTTTCGAACCATTGACCCTGTGGTTGGTAGTCAAGTACTTTGACCAATGTGCCACCAGGGCTCGTATCTATACACACATATATAGTTACATATATATGTGTATATAACATATATAAGGTACATATAGGTTTTATTAAATAAATGGATTCTTACTGTATGTTTATTCTGTAACTTGCTTTTTATACTTAGTGGTAATAGCTTTCCTTGCAGTAAATAAATTCATAAATCTCTGGTATCTCTGTATGCTATGGTTTAGCTAATGCTTTATTATAACAGCTTTAGGTTAACTATTACACAGAATGGTAACTGTGCACACCCTCATTTCTGTCCTTAGGATATACTCTTTAAGTAGAATCACTAGATCAAAGAATATGTATACTTTCAAAGATTTTGATGGCCAGATACGCCTTCCTGGGCATACTGCCTTCCAGAAAGGACGTACCAAATGAGGCTTTCACCAACAGCCCAGCGAGAGTGTCTGCTCGCTATATCCCTCCCAATACTAGGTATCAACATTTTAAAAACATTTTCAAATTTGATCAGCAAAAAAAGTTTCATTCTTGCTTCTCTACTGTTACTGTTACTATTAGGAAATTGGGCTCTTTCTTACAGGCTAGTCATTGGAAATTCCTTTCTGGCTGATTGATTATATGCTTTATCTGGTTTTTCATTGGTATATTGATACACTGTTTGTTTTATTGATTTATAAGAGTATATGCATATTCAGGCTATTATCTGTCTTTAATATATGTGAAACCAGTGAGAGTGGAGTTCAGTGGGGCTGCCTTGTCTTTCCAGGTCTTAGAAGTTTTCTGCCTTTGACAGAATGCAGTCTAATCACTTTTCTATCACTCCTCTCAGTGGAAAATACTTGACTTTTCCTTCTCTGACAGGTTTCTGCCTTACTCAAGTTCTGGCTTTCGCAGGTTTCACTGCATCACAAAGATCTTGTCCTAAGTTGCCTTTGCCCTTTAGCTTTGTTCACCAGTTGAGCGTTCAGAAATCTAAAATGTCCATCTTGTCAAAGTAGTCTGCATAGGCCTTCCGAGTTATAGGGTCAGAGGCGGCTCAGCCCAGAAGCAAGGAGCGGTGGGTGGCCCCTGTGACGGTGGTGGCCTGGTATGACTGAGACGTGCAACCTGCCATCAGGGCATTGCTGGTAGGATACAAGCCGGTAGATTCAAGCCAGAGTCGAGAAGTGGCCAAGGCATGTGACCTTGGGTGGGGAGCGAGGAGTCTGGAATGATTCACAGGGTGCTGACCTGGGCGACTGAGTGAGCAGGTGGAGAAAGAACTAGAATAGGGGATACAGACAGAGGAGAGGGGACGGGGGAGGAGGCCGACGGCGGCAAAGATTGTTGTCATTCCGTCAGTGACCCCTGAGTTGAGGCTGGGTTGGTGGAGACAACTTGTTGGCACTTGGATGTCTAGGACTGGGCTGGTTTCAGGCTCAGAAAGGCTTTTTCTGACACGAAATTATATATTCACATAAATTACCTCTTAATACTTAGATAGTTCCTTTTTTTCTTAAGTGTTTTAATCTATGTAGAATTTGTGGTATTTTAGTGACTTGTGAGAATTAAGGATTTGACTTCTTGCCCCCAAATCACCCCTTATCTTGCTACTCATCTGAAATTCCTCCCTGTCTTGCAGTTAAGCTCCCTTAAGATCTGTTCATTGGTTCTGTGGTCTGTTCCTTTGACTTATCTGTACCTATTTCAGTTTCAGACTGTCTGATCACAGTTTCTTCACTGTCCGTTTTAGTAGGTGGTACCAAACCCCAAAACCTATTGCCATTGCATCAATTCTGACTCATAACAACCCTATAAGACAAAGTAGAACTGCCACATAGAGTTTCCAAGGAGCACCTGGTGGATTCGAACTGCCAGCCTTTTGGTTAGCAGCCATAGCACTTAACCACTATGCCACCAGGGTAGGGTAAGGCATATTTCATCACACTTCTTTCTTAGAAGTTTCTGTGTTCTTTCAGGATGTATATTCTTTCAGGCAGACTTCAAAATCTTTTTCCCAAGCCCTGCTCCCTGGCTGCACAGTGGGAGCAGGGAACGTGGGTCACCCTAGTGGGGCTCTTTGCATCCATAAGGAGAAAATATCCAGGAACTAGATTTGGTGGGGTTGGGCTTTCTTCCTGGGGCTGAAGTCACACAGCCTCTTGAGGAGGAAATTCTCACTGCCACTGACTTCCACTTGCCACAGGCTGCAGCCTGGCCCAGAGAGAGTCCTGTGTCCCTCAGAGCCCCTGTGTCCCTAGCAATGTTGCCACAGCACTATCTTTATGCTCCGACTGTGGCCAAGCTGACTAGAATTGAGTTTTCCCAATTCTTGCAGGGGAATCTGCCTATATCTACGGCCTGCTTCCAGCCTGGGTCTCCCCCAAGGTATCTTGTAGGTTACCTCTGAGAGGTCTCCCCTGAATTTGTTCTCATCTTAGCCTGTTCCTGCTTGTGTCATGTCCAGAAAGAATTCCTAAAAAGTTCTAGCATTTTGGTGACTTTTTCTTTGCTTCTTTTGTGGATGTAAGTATTTCCCTATTTTGCATTTGTTAGGGTCTCTTTCCTTTTTTTAAAGTGCCTTTTTGGGTAATCTTTTATTGAGGGTTGATTAACATACAGTAAAGTTCCAGGTCCTAAGCACACACACTAAGCTGCTGGTGGGAGGTTGAGTAGAGAGGGGAATCACGAGTGTGTCCCCACATTGCCATTCTCCCCCTAGAACGGCCATTAAAGGATTTTTAAGGAGAGACCCTCATAGTTGGCTTTATAAGGTGGTGTGGAAAGCAGAGAAGTTAGGAATGTGAGTGATGTCTGGTCCTCTTCTCACTAGGCTTGGGATGTGTTGTGCCTCAGTTTCAACAACTGTAAAATGGGGGTAGATATTAGCACCTACCTCATAGGATTGTCATGCAGAGTTCGTGAGATAGTGCATGTAAGTGCACAAAAATGTTAATTGTTGTTTTTGTTGTTATTAATAAGGGGAAGAATCACAATCACCTGAGGCACTCTCACAAAGCACAGGCTCAGCCTGCCCGGATCTAGTGAGTCAGAATTTAGATTTTTACACTCCTAAGTGGGCACTCTGTTTCTCATCCTGGGTTGAAAACCACTGGATTGGAGGTGGCTGCACCTAGAAGCAGAGAAGGGTAGGTGGCCGGACGTGACAGAGGTCAGAGCAATGCTGAGAAGACGCAAGCCTGCACATTCAAGCGCGAGTTGAGAGGTGGCCAAGACGTGTGACTTTGGGTGGGGACTGAGGAGTCTGGGATGACTCACAGGGTGCTGACCTGGGCAACTGAGCAAGAAGGTGGAGAATCAACCAGAATAGGGGATACAGGCAGAGAAGGAGGGGTGGCGTAGGGGCTGGCGGAGGGAGGGTAATGGCCCCAAAGATTGCTGTCGCTCCCTTCTTGATTGTTGAGTTGAGGCTCCTGGTGGAACTCATTTGTTGGTTTGTGGAATTTTTAGGCCTGGCTGGCTGTGAGGTTTTTGGAGCCATCAGGAAAGTCGAGAAAGTCATGGGTCTGGTCACGGAGCAAATGCAGAGAGCAGAGGTGAGGGCAGAGGACTTATGTGTCGCCTTTCTGTCCAGGCCCGTGTCTGCTTCCGCATTCTGCCCTGTCTAGAAACAGAAGCAACTGGCTGCCTCTAATAACCTCCCTGCTGAGGACTGCAGTGGAATAAACTCAGAATTCTCACCTGAAGCTGAGTAATAACTTGGGGTTGTTTTCTCTCCTCATGGGTCTTGAAGTTTTCCACATCCCCTGAGAGAAACGTGCAAAATCTCATTGACCAGAGTCCTCAGGCTGCACATTTAGCTAGGGACACGTCTTACCTTCCCATGTCCCTCCAGCTCCAGTGCATGTACTCAGTATCTTCTGGGAAAAGCTTTCCTTAGTTGCCGCCTTTCTTCAGGCCCTTGATACCATCCAATTATGGTTCGGTAAGAATGTCAGCCAGTCCCATAGCTCTCGAATACCATAACTCTCCTGGGGACATTTGCATCTGGAATTATAAGTGTAATAGAAACAGTGAAAGGTGTGGGGTCCCCGAGGAACAGCTAACGTGGAATAAAATCATCCAGTTGTTCATTGTAGAGCACTGCTGTGCACTAGAGCTTTCTGGAAAGATGGCAGTATTCTGTGCTGTCCAGTAAGGTAGCCTGTGGCTACATGTGGCCATTGAACACTTGAAATGTGGCTAGTACTGACTAAAAAGAAGAAACCCACTGCCATCGAGTTGATTCCAACTCATAGTGACCCTATAGGGCAGAGTAGAACTGCCTCATAGAGCTTCCAAGGAGCACCTGGTGGATTTGAACTGCTGACTTTTTGATTAGCAGCTATAGTACTTAACCACTACACTACCAGGGTTTCCAGTGTGGCTGAGGAACTGCGTTTTTAAGTTTAATGAATTGAAATCTAAGTTGACAAAAGAAAAAACAAGCACTACTGGGCTACATTAGCGGGATGAACCAGAGAGAGGGGGACAAGGGCTTGACAGCCCATCTAACTGCTATGCTCTCAAGTGTTCCCCAAATAGCCTTCAAAATGGGACTTTGAAATCCAATGGGCATTCTTTCTCCCATCCCTCCTAGTAAGGCTAGGTCCCTTATTTTACCTTCACTGAGAGGCTGGGTACCTCCCGTTGTCCCCAACTGCCCCCCACAGGCCACTCCTGGCTCTCTCCACACTCCCCCAGAGGAGGCTCCTCACACCTCTCCTCTTGCCCCATCACTTCCTCTCCTCACCTCCTTCTGCTATGCCTCAAGACTCACCTCCTCCAGGAAGGGCTCCCTGCTCCCCTACCCCTACCAGAGGAGGCTGGTTTTAGGGCCCTACAGATCCATTTGTTTCCCAGTGGTGGGATCTGGAAGCAGCAGGAAGATGTAGCCACAGGATGGGTATGACTTAGATCATTTAGATATTTAGCAGTTAAAGTATCCCAACTTCTCTAACTGTCACTTCTCCTATTCAAGCCATGACACACACACACCTACCTACCTACAGATAGACAAGACAAAAGCAGAAGTTTTGTGAAATAATATTTAGCCTCATGCCTGTAATGTCTTCTTTTCTGCTTAGTTTTTGAAGAAAAACTTCAGTTGTGACCCACTAAATTGGTTTACCACCTCAGTAATGGCTAACAACCTGCAGGCTAGAAAATGCAGTGTGGGGTCAGCTCTGAGAGCCACCCTGTACCCTGTCTCAAAACAGCTCCAAGAGCAGGCCCAGCGGCCCTGGGTGGCCCTGCCAAGTCTGCCAGCTTCTTGCAGGGCCGGCAGACAAGGCACCTGCAGCCCTGCACTGGTGTCTACCTGATGGGGACTGTTCCGTCTCAGTGCTCCACTCGGGTTTGCTGCACGGTGTCCACAGATACAGATGCTGGAGGAGGGGGGGCCAGCGGGAGTGCTGAAGGCTATAAAGCCCACTGGGCTGAAGAGAAAGATGCCAGGCCAGTGTCCAGGGTCCCAGGACTGGGCAGCTCTCCCTCTTGATGAGTTCCCCACAGAGCCACATAGAACAGCCAGGCCTGAGGGCTTGGCAGCCTGGGGGGTTCCACAGCACAGCAGCACGGAGCCCTCATGATAGTGTCACCCCGAATGAAAGCACCTCACCAGCTGGGGCCAGATGGTAAGTACATACCAGGAGCATTCCAGGTAGAAGTGAGTCTTGAAGCAACATCTCCCTTTGGATTTTAACTCTAAACTTGAAGTTGTTGAGAACAGGACCGAGAAGGAGCTAAATCAAAACCACTGCATCTGAACTATATTGCTCTGAGAGCCTCACACTTCTTTTTTTGGCCCTCAGTGTGCTATTCAAACCCTGCTGTCATAGTGGTTAAGAGCTACAGCTGTTGAGCAGCTGTTTGAATCCACCAGGTGCTCTGTAAAAACTATGGGGACAGTTCTACTCTGTCCTATAGGGTTGCTATGAGTTGGAATTGACTTGATGGAGATGAGTTTTTGTTATTGTTTGGGCTGTAACAAGGGTGACATCTGATTTCCCAGCCTGCTGCAGATGAGTATGGTGTGTGAAGTGGGGGTGGGGGCATAGGTGGTGTTTAGAGGCAGACCGTGGATGACACAGTAAAGATTAAGGAGAAGGCTGGAGAAACAATAGAGAGAAAACAGCCATGTTGGTGTCCAGTTTCACAGGGAATGCTTGTAATGGTGACTGTGTCCACAGGGAAGGATCTGTTTGTAAGGAGTAAGGCATCAGACTCATCACCATTGAGTTAATTCCAACTCATAGTGACCGTATAGGACAGAGTAGAACTGCCCCCCCGCCCCAGAGTTTCCAAGGAGCACCTGGTGGATTTGAACTGCCGACCTCTTGGTTCACAGCCATAGCTGTTAACCACCATGCCACCAAGGTTTGCCGAGTAAATCATAGTGGATTATACATTTAGCAGTTATCTTTCCAAGTAGTTAAAACAGTGTTTTAGCAGCTGAAATTTTACATTTCAGGAAAAGTGATTCATGGGGCCACCACCTGGCATCTTGTGTGTGACTGTGATGCTGGAAGCTATGCCGTCAGTGTGTCACATACCCGCAGGGTCCACCCTTATGGACAGTTTCTAATGGTGCTCTGGGACTAACAACAGGTACAGTCCACGCAAACCTCAGTGACGGTGTATGAAGATTCTGGAGCTCCGGACTGGGGCTGGCTCTTCCCACAAGCTCCAGAGTTAGACTGAGGCTGTGATCACAGGTGCACAGGGAGGAAGCCTTCGCGTCCTGCCCTCGGCTGCCTCCCTGCCTCAGATGCCTCCTCTACAGTTGGGTTCTTTTGTCCATCAGGGGGAATTGGTGAATAAAATCATTTTGATCTGGAAGCTGGCCAACAGTGGCTCCCTCATGCCACAGAGGTAGGTGTGGAGAGAGGACCTGGAGCTAGACACTCCCTGGGGATGGAGAACTGGCTGGAGTGACCCAGATTACTGGAGGGCAGGACAAAGCCAAAAAAATCAAACCCAGTGTCACTGAGTCAATTCTGACTCCCAGCAACCCTGTAGGACAGAGTAGAACTGCCCCATAGAATTTCCAAGGAGCGTCTGATAGATTCAAACTGCCAACCTCTTGATTAGCAGCCATAGCCTTTAACCACTGCACCCCCGAAATTTCTGTGGAGAGCAGGACAAAGCCATTGGATATTTGAGCCAAGCTAGGCTAGAGGGTTTTAGGAAGCTGGGGTAGGGGTTTGGGAGGCGGATTCCCTCTTCCTCACTGCTTTACCCAAGGGTAGGCCTCTCACCAAGGCAGGGCAAGCCAGCTTCTCAAATCTTCTGCTGTGAGTGACCTTAGGTGACTGGAGTGTCCCCTGGATGACAGAAGCATGAGTGACTTGGGACTACCCCTTTGACCAAGTGTGAGGGGGCCTCAAGGAGAAGCCACATACTTCTGTGACATGATTTATTCCATACCATCTGAGAGAGACGAGTAAGTAGAAGACAGCGGGGCTGGGATCTGTCTTACCACCAGGAGGTTCTGCTTGCAACAACAGGTTGTTATTATATATTATGCATGCACAGTATATTATAGGGTCTCGATATTTACAAATGCTATTTGATTGCAAAATGATGAAACCGTTCTCCTGATGGGGCTTCTTATTGCGTGCCATAGGGTCCTTTCCAACTCCCAGTGACCGTATGTGACAGATCTGCCTCCTAGGGTTCTCTAGGCTGTAATCTTCAGAGGAGCAGGTTACCAGGTCCCTCTCTCACTGAGATGCTGGTATGTTCTGATCGACAGTCATTTGGTTAACAGCCGAGTCATTAACCACTGAACCACCAGGCCTCCTTCCTGATGGGGGGAAAACCCTAAAATGACAGTATTAAAGGTCTTTGAAAAGATTTTAGAGGTTTTACAAAACCACCCTATGACATGACCCCAGTGCCATCAGAAATGGGGTAGAGGTTGGTCAAAGGGTGGTCCCAAGAAAATACCTAAATGAAGTCTTTCCACCCCACCCCTTCTTTCAGTAGAAATACAGTGTTAGAAAGACAAAAACTTCCCAAGTTTGAGCATTCAAACCAGTAGAAATTAGCTTCTGGTGGTGAAGTCACAAATGCTCTTGACAGAGGGAGTGGAGAGGGTTGGGGGCAGCAGCTAACGATGGCAGATAAGCTGAGACGGTCACGGAACCCACTGCTGTTTCATCTTTAGTGTGATCCTTGGGTGTGATGTGCTCACGGGCACGTCTGTGTCCAGAAGGACCAAAGTCCAGGCTCAGCAGTGACTGTCCAGGAAGCCTGGGGTGAGGGCTGCACACTGGCTTCCTTATTGAAGTCTGTTTGGAGCAGGAGGGTGACAAAGCCATGGCTCACCCTCTGCCAGGCAGCATGTTGATGTCAAAAGTGCCCAGTGTGCGTTTTGTCTCCAACTCCACCACCCTTGAGAACGGTCCTCAAGCTCTAGGGTAGGGAGGAGACACAAGGGAAGCAGAACAAAACCGTCTTAAAGTCCTCAGTGAAATAAAGCCCGCAACTGGAAATGACGAGTTACTGGGCTCCCCACCCCGACTTCCCAACCACCGCACTCTGCAAAGGTAGTTTCCCAGGTGGTCCTGAGTTCCCACAATGCACGTGTGGGGTGGGATGGCCAAACCAGAGACAATTCCATTTATTAGTCCTATGTTTAAAACCAGACAAAGAAACTTAAACTTGTCCTATTCAGCAATTGTTTTTTTTTCCTTCAGTCAGTTAGGGTTTAAAACAGTCTTGTCAGAATGTGAAGAAAACGTTTCACAGGGGAACTGTAGCATTTTTTATTTGGGTTCAACAAAATTGATCATCTAGGAACACTGTATCGGGGAGCTGCAGTGGGCTTGCAGAGGGGTCTGAGGGTCTGTGAGGACCAGGAGCACAAGACTCAGGAGAGCCAGGCCCCCTGGGGGAGACAAGGACCTGGGACAAGCACAGGGTTATGTGGAGTCCAGTGTGGGGCACAGGCTCCAGGACACTAACCCAAAGGAAGTGACCCCAGGACGTATAGGACAGAGACAGTGTGGGGACAGAGGAGAGTGGGTAATGAAGCAAGGGTGGTCAGCCTGGAGGAAGGAGGTGACTTCAGAACTGAAGAGCTACCCGAGGGTAGACAAGAGACAATCCTGTACATCTGAGAATAGAGGGGGACCAGTGAGCCGCATTAGAGGGAGGCTGGCTCAGTCTTGGCTGGCTGAGAAAGATGCCCGGTACGGTCATCACCATTCCCTGTCAACAGAAAGTTTGCACGGGATCTGGGTGGCCTCCCTGCCAGGACACCTCAGAGGGGATATTAAAGCCTGAATAGGAAGGTATCCTGGTGACTTCTAAAGTTCCTTCCCAAGATGTCACTTCATGCCCCCAGGGAGGAGTTGGGAGAGGTGGACAGCTGGAGAGTGCTGATGAAAAGGACAAACTAAGGCACCCAAGTTCAAGTACTGTTTATGTCACTTTGTGTGAGCCCTTTGTCAAGTTCCTTAACCTCTCTTCATCTCAGTCCCTTCACTAAAAATCAGAGTCTTGATCTCATGCCATGAAGCATTCAGAGCAGGCCCCATGTATAGAGACTGGACTCTGTTAGTGGCTGCTGGATGGGGGCAGGGGGGAGGGGGAAAGAAGGCATTGTCACTTAGGAAGTCTGAGCTATTGTTAGAGTGATGGGACATCAGGAGCAGGTGCTGGGGATGGTTGCCCACTAGTTAATGTACCTGGTCACTAACGTGTATACATGAATGACACTGACTTGGCAAATGTTTTGTTATCCATATTTTTACAGCAACAGTGAGAATCATGGCAGTGGTACACACCAGCTGGGATTTTTGCGAGGCCGAAAAGAGTTAATCAAGGCACTTAGAATAGCGCCGCACCCGTGGTGAGGGCTCGGTGCCCTGGATAAGCCTCGGTTAGCTCACTCCTTTTCCTCCTCCTCAGCGTCGGTTAGCAGTGACAGAGCCCTTCTCTATGCACTGGGGGAGTGGAGATGAGCGGGCTGGGTCCCTGCCATCCGGAAGCCACAGCCCAGTGTGGGAGGCACAGCATACACAGAGGGGGTAGTGCAGAGTGTGACCACTTCACCTGGGCAGCTACCACTCAGTGAAGGCTTCTGGGGGTGGCAGGCTGAGGCCTCTTGGAAACCAGCTGCTGAAACTGTGACAAGGCTCAAAAGCATTTTCGGCACCTGAGGGCCAGTGTCTCATAGGTCACCTGCTCACCCAGCTGTTTGGGGGCAGCTGTGCACAAGCCCCCTCTGTGGGCCCCAAGCAAGCCAGTGCTGGACTGGCTGGGCCAGCGGGACAGGTCTCTGAGGTTGGGGCCCCGTCTCAGGGCCTCCTGAGCACAGCTGGAGCCCACAGTCCCTCATTGCTGAGCTTTAGGGTCCCAACATTAAAGCCCCCTCTGTGCCCCTGCTTGGTGACCCCACCAGACGTTCTCCAGGGCTGTGTAGCATCCTACGGGGAGATGGGTGGTGTTAGAGCCTTTTCCCGTTTACGACTAAGGTAACAGGCAGGAGTGCCTCGTAAAGGACAGAGGAGCCAGCACTTGGAGCCGAGGTTCACAGTGTCCAAAGCAGGTGCTGTTTCTGTACCCCACCCTGGGCAGGACCGAAGGTGATTCAGCCAGGAGACCTGCCCTCCAGGAGGACAAGGAGCCAGAGGGGTGATAAGTGACCAAACTCCCCAGCCCAGGGGACAGCCAGAGGGCTCTGGAAACTATTGATCACACCCATCCCTTTGAGTCCCAGTGCCAGGCCCACCTAGAGGACCACTCCTGCACAGTGGTTGCTTGCCACTCTTCATGGAAGCATCTCTCAACCATGATCATTTTAGAGAAGGAGGACAGTGGTTAGATAAACATGTTTCCAGGCTGTGGAGGCCTTTTCTCAAGATTTTGTTCATCATCCTTAAACTAAGAACAGATACAAGCCAGCTGTTCTGAGTAAAAGGAGTCAGGGGGAACTGTGTGTGACCTTGCGTTTCTGATGGCTCCTAGATTCTTCTGCAGAGCCCCAATATAGTCTGTGACCCCTGCTCTGAGAAAAGAGAGGTAATTCTCTCTTTTGTGATTCAGCCTTTGCCTGGATTTGTGTCTCCAGAGCATAAGTGCCATGTGGTAGAGGTTTTCATCTCTTGTTCACGGCTGTATCCCCAGAGATAGGACAGTGCCTGGCACCTGATAGGAGGACTTGGCTTTCAGCTCTGCTGTACCTGGGAGCCCCCTCCTAGGGGGCTGTGTTGTGTGTTGGACCTAGCTGGTACCTAGTCAGCAGGTGTCCTCTTTTGATGGGATAAGTTGTTTAGAGGTACCGACTGGTATCAGAAGCTGCACAGAAAAACAAATAATGGGAGGTGGGATTTCAGGTGGGAGGCCCTGGACAGGTCGGGCAGTCTACCATCCTGACTTCCACTGGTGCTGGCGTGGAGTCAATTCCGGTTCATATGTACAGAGTAGAATTACTTTGTAGGATTCTCAAGACTGTGATCTTTCAGAAGCAGATCACCAGGCCTGTCTTTCAAGAAGCCTCTGGGTAGGTTTGAACCCCCAGTCTCTCAACTTTCAGTTAAGCGCTTAACTGTGTGCCACTCAGGCTACCTGCTTCCACCATAGTGCTTTTTCAAACTGTGTCTCTTGACCCCTTCAAAACCAGCATTTATGAAAAATGCAGTGGAACAGAAAACACCAGGGTGTGATATATGGAAAACGGGGTAAACGTTACTTAGTAAAACTCTCGTTTCCAGCGTGATAATTATGAACATAAAGTTGCTGTCAGTTGGAACCTGTGTGGCACCACCTACCAGTGATGCCACTGATGTGTGTGTGTGTTGGATCTAAAGCATTTCAGCAGCACTACAGTACAGAATCTGAGGCTCTGCTTAAAGAATTCCCCAAAAGAAAGAGAAGGGAGGAAAGGAGGGATGGAGAGAGAGAGAGGAGGAAGGACAAGCCTAAGCTTTGGGAGCTAGATCAAGCTGGACCTGAATCCCCTTTCCATCTATTTTAGTTGTGGAACTTTAGACTTTTTTTTTTTTTTTTAATCTCCCAGAGTTCTAATTTCTGCATAGGTTACATAACATGCCCAGTTCTAGCATATGGTAGTCACTCAGTAAATAAGGGGAATTATCAGTACCATGATATCGTGATTTATCAGTTTGGGTCTACCTAACTGAAGCAAAAAAAAAAAAAAAGAAGACTCTCAGCTCACAGAATTGATGAAAGGCCTGAAAAGGAGGCCTGGAGTTTCAGGAACAGGACGGGTGCCTTTGGGCAGGCATGGCGCCAGCCCTCGGTGTGACCTCCAGGTTCAAATCCCCCAGACAGTGTTGTCTTCTGGTTTGCATTCTATGCTGACAACCCCACCAGGACAGTGTGGAATCTGGGAGTGGGGGAGGCAGCTCTCTCTCGGAGGTGAGAGGCTCAGTTTCTGGAAGAAGGGAGGGGAAGGTGCTGGCTGGGCAGAATCACTGCCCACTATGAATGAGGATCCTCCACTAATCCCACACACCCCCACATCTGTGGTCATCTAGGCCCACCAGGTCAGTCCTTCTGTGTGGAGCTGTGTAATTACTGTCTCCCTCCCCACAAACCATTCTCTAAAGTCCCCCACCAGTTTTAATGTCAACACACAATCTTCCATCCTGGCCCAACCTAGCCAGCCCTGAGTGGGAGGCTGGCACCTTTATTCCAAGGACTGTCTTGTCCCTCCACAGAGCCACTTGCTGCTCCCCATCTGCCCAGAGACCTTGGCCCCTCCAAGTGCATCCCCGAGAGTCGCAGGTCCAAGCACTCAGCCACTCTTCACCACTGAATGCACCATTTGCAAAGGAATCTCAGGCCAACGTTTAATCAACGTGTGCGTCTTCCTACTCAGAGTTTTTCAAAACTGGTTTCTTTCTACTTTCTTTTCTTGGCCAAATATTGCAGAAAATACACTCTTTGGAAGGCTCCCAGCAGGTGTTAGGCAGCCAGTAGAACAAGAGGCTCAATGGAGAATAATTGAAAACACAAGTCCTGGGGATTCCTGCAGCCTCCATGGGGCCAAAAGAGGGGCCAGCTCTTTTCGTTCTGCTATCCCCTCTTCTGCTCTGTCTGTTCTATCAGCAGCACTATCACACTCCTTCATGGAGGGTGTCTTCACAGGGCCCCCGTGTCGGAGTGGTCACTCTTCAGAGGCCTCAGACTACACAGGGACTAGCTGTAGCCCTGCTGAGGGCAAGAAGTGGTCTCTCTCCTCAGGACCGTAAGTCAGCATGTTTGTCTGTCTGTCCTTGTTCTTCCCTCTCTCCTTTCAGGTTCCTGGTGCCCTATCCCCCCCAGTTCTTCTTTATTCCCTCTCAAGCTCCCAGTGCCCTGTACCCCCTGTACCCCCTACATGTGTGAAAAGTAGGGAAAATGATTTTTCTTTAAAGGACAATTCTAAGAAGCAATGAAGAGTGACTTTTGGATAGAGGAATTTTTGTTTGTTTGTTTGTTTTGAGATAGAAAAATTCACAAACTACAGGTCACCCTTTCAAATTGTTCAGTTCCGTGGGTTTTAGTATGTGCACAGGGTTGTGTGACTGCCATCTCTATCTAATTCAAGAACATTTTATCACCCTCCAGAAGAAACGCTGGACCCGCTAGTTGTTGCTCTGGACCCTTTCCCCTCAGCCTCCAGTAACTGCTCGTCTGTTTCCTGTCTCTATGGATTTGTCTTTCCTGACGTACAAATAGAATCATACAATACGTGCTCTTTCTGTTTCTGGCTTCTTCAGTTAGCATAATGTGTTCAAGGTTCATCCACGTTGTAGTGTGCATCAGGACTTCTTTTTTTTCATTGGCAAATAACATTCCATTGCATGGAGGCAGCAGATTTTGTTTATCTGTTCGTTAGTTGACGGGCACTGGGCTGTTTCCACCTTTTGGCTCTTACGGAAAATATTGTTATGATTATCCATGCACAATTTTTTTTTTTTTTTTTTTTTGCTTTAACAGCTATAAATTTATTTTTTCATGGTTTAAGAGGCTAGAAGTCTTGAGTTCTGGGCATCAGCTCTAGGATAAGTTTTGCTCACTCTATCAACTCTGGAGGAAGGTCCTTGTCTTTTCTGTGTTTCTACTCATGGGTGATCTTCCGATGGCTTGACATCTCTCTTCGCCCACCCGTACTTGCCAGCTTGGTCATTTAATTTGTTTTTATCTCAAAAGACATGAACTCTACAAAATATCAATAATAAGAAGATAAATCATCCAATTAGGCAATGGGCAAAGGAGATGGACAGACATCTCTCTAAAGAGGAGATTCAGGCAGCCAAAAAACACATGTGGACATGTTCACGATCCTTAGTTATTAAAGAAATTCAAATCAAGACGACAATGAGATACCATCTCACCCCAACAAGGTTGGCCATGATCCAAAAAGCACAAAACAACAGATGCTGGAGAGGCTGTGGAGAAAGTGGAACTCTCCTACACTGTTGGTGGGGTTGCAAAATGGTCCAGCCTCTTTGGAAAGCAATCTGGCGCTTCCTTAAAAAAATGGATATAGATATACCATTTGACCCAGTAATTCCACTACTTGGAATATGTCCTACAGAATCAAGGCCTTTCACACCAACGGACACATGCACAAGAAGGTTTATCACAGCACAGTCCATGATAGCAAAAAGATGGAATCAACCCAGATGCCCAACAACAGAGGAATGAATAGGTAAACTATGGTATATATACTCAGTGGAGCACTATGCAATGATAAAGAATAATGATGATTCCAGGGAACATCTCATACCTGGTTTCAACTAGAAGACATTATGTTGAGTGAAAGTAGTCAGGACAAATATTGTATGCGACCCCTATGATAAGATCTCAAAAACAGATTTATGTATAGAAGAAAAGACTTTTTGATGGCTGCAAGGGAGGGGAGGGAGGGAGGGCGAGGAGGGGAGGGTTTAGATTAGACAGTCTGTAGAAATTTGGTTGGGTGAAATCAGTGATAGCACACATTAGAAACAAGAACAATATTAAGTGGACTTCAGCATAACTCGAATACTCTTCCATCTTAACCCAATATTGCAAGGACAGAGTAGCTGGGGCAAGGGGTAGTAGACCATGCTTTTAGGTGAAATCGAGGCTAATTGGCACAACTAGCTTCTTGCTAAGAGGGCTGTCTGCACCCCACATTGGTGAGTAGCGTCTGGGGTCTTAAAAGCTGCCAAGCTGCTATCTGAGGGCACAGCAAATGGTCCCAACTCAGCAGGAATGGATGCTCACTGTGGACCAAAATAACATGGGGTAAAGACAACTCAGAAGATAGAGAGACCCACATGAGTGGGTGCCTATATCGACTTGGGACCGGAAGAACTGGATGGTGCCCAGCCACTACCAGTGATAACCACGATGGAGCTCACTAAGTTGAGTCTCACTGGCAACGCAAGAATAAAAAGGGGTGCATCATGAGATCTCCACTAAAAGACCTCAATTGATGGTCCAGTGGATTCGGGGTTCCCCTGGCCCTGATGTTGCCCTTACCCATAAATCATAACAGAGGTCCACTCTTTGGACACGAATGGATTGGACTTGATGATGCAGAGTGACCATATATTGGATGCACTTTATCGTTCTATGCATCTATGGGATGTCATCCTGCTGACTTCTGGCTAAAGGAAGGCTAGTGGGTGGAGACGAGAGGAAAGAAGACTGTTGGGAGGATGAGACATATGGAGCAGAGAGAACAGTGTGCTGTCACCGGGCAGGGAGAGCAGTGGAAGCTGCATACAGGTGGACATGTAAATTTATATGGGAATGTACATTTTCACTCAGTCATAATAAAAAAAAAAAACTCACAATGCACCCTATTCTAATCCCGCCTCATTCATGTAACAAAGACAGCCCATCCCCAAATGAGATTATGACCACAGGCATGGAGGTTAGGATTTACAACACATATTCTGGAGAGTGCACACAACTCAATCCATAATGTTCCATCCTTTGTCCCCTTCCCCAATTCATGCCCTTGCCACATGTAAAACACATTCGTCCCACATCACATCATCCCAAAAAACTTAAATCAACTCTGAGTTCAAAATCCTATCTTCTGAATCATCTAGATCAAATACGGGTTAGACATTAGACATATTCTAGCCTGGGACAAAATTCCTCTTCCCCTGTGACTCTGTGAAATCTAGGCTATAAACTATTTCCAAAGTACATGGTAGAACAGGCATGAGGTAGACATTTCCATTACAAATGGGAGAAATTGGAGGGCAAGACAGGATAACAGGCCCCAAAGCAAGTTCAAATACCAGCAGAACAAATTACAATAGCCCTCAAGGCTTGAAAATAACCATCTGCTCTTTGGAACTGTCTGGGCATGGGCCCTGCCCTCCGGGCTCTGGGTGTTGGTTACCATGTACATATGTGCTGTGGACATACGTATTAATTTCTAAACTAAGGTGAAGCAGCCCTGGTGGTACAGTGGTCAAGCACTCGGCTGCTAACCGAGAGATCATCAGTTTAAACCCATCATCCCTTCTGTGGAAGATTCCATAAAGGTTACAAGCTTGGAAGCCCCATGGGGCAGTTCCATTCTGTCCTACAGGGTTGCTTTGAGTTGGCATTAACTCAACAGCAAGAGGTCTGATTTGATTTTTTTGGCTTCCTGATTATACCATGTGTTCATGGCAAAAAGAATTTACATACAAATGCATTCAGAAAAAACAAGATTCACTGTATTTCTATAACCCATTAACAGCTATTTGAATATATCAATATATTTCTCTCAACTTTCTTGCATATATTTAAAAATTGTATTGAGCTTCAACTGTATAGCTTTATGTCCTGATTCTTTAGCTTTATCTTCTCTTGTGTATAAATATTATTCAGTATGTTGTTTTCTTTCTGCCCACATGGTATCATCACTGGGTGCATCGTAACTCCTTTAATCAAACTACTGTTCTTAGAAATGTTGATCATTTCCAAATTTTTGTAGTTCTTATACGTGGTGCAACATCTTTGCACACAAACCTCCACCTGCACCTCTGATAAACTGAGATCATGTCTTTGAAGTAAAATTTCTGGTGAAAGAATGTGGATATTTTTCAGATAAACTTTATATTTTGAAGTCATTGTGGATTGAGTCATAAAGATAGTACAGAGAGTTCCACAGACCCTTCACCCCATTTCTTCTAGTGTTAGTGTCTTACCTAGCCACGCTACAGTTGTCAGTACTAAAAAAATTAACATTGGTGCCATACTGTTAACAAACCTTAGACTTGACTTCAGCTTTACCACTACCTGCACTGATGTCCTTTTCCATTCTAGGATCCAATCCAAGATAGTATATTTTATTTAAAGTGTGGATATTTCTTAAGGCTTTATATGTATCAGTATCTCAAAAATCTTAAAAAATCACACACAAACACCCCTACATTCCATGTATATGCATACATATAGTGTGAGGACTGCCAATTAAGTTTGAGAACTCATCCTAGAAAAAGTGCTGCATACCTCATTGCTGTGTATCGCTATGGTCACCTTCGAAGCACTCCCCTGGGAAAGCTCTGCACCAGTGCCAGTGCCTAGGCCACACTTTAAAGCAATTTAGGAATTCTGTTTCTGGAATGGTCATCAGAGCTGTCATTGTATTACCCTTGATGTCATGAATGTCATCCAGATGTGTCCAATATTTCCTTTACCTTCAGGTAAAGACAGAAGTCACTGGGGGCCACATCAGGTGAGTAGGGAGGGTGTTCCAATACAGTTATTTGTTTACTGGCTAAAAACTCCCTCATAGATGATATATAATTAAGTTGGTGAACTTGCTACCGTGCCACTATGTGCAATGGCCATTCCAGAAAGAGTTCCAAAATTGCTTTGAATGGCGGACTAGGCACTGGTGTCAGTGCACAGCTTCCCAAGAGGAGTACTTAGAAGGTGACCGTAGTGCTATTCAGCAATGATGTTTGTAGCACTTAGAACAATTAAGTTTGCGGACTTAATTGTCAGACCCTGTATAGCATGTATGTGTGTGTGTGTGTGTGTACTTATATATAAATACTATTGTGCAGAAACTTGTATATTCCCACCAGTAGCAAAGGGGCAAAAAAAAAGACTGGCAACTTAATAAGCATAATGGCAACAACAACAACACTAATGTGAACTGAGTGGGCATTTGTTTTTTAAAATTTTTGTTGTGCATTAGGCGCATTAGAGCTTATTAGTCTCCCATTCGATAGCTTGTACACGAAGCATTCCATGGCCTTGGCTTCATTCTCCATAATGTGCTAACCCCCTCCCCGTTTCCACCCCATGTTCCCCAGGTTCCTGATTTTCCACCCCTTCCTGCCTTCTCATCTTTGCTTTTGGGCAGATGTTGCCCTTTCAATCTCACAGTATTGTTCTACAGAACACATCTCTCTTGGGTGTTACTGTTTATTTTATGGGCTGTCTAGAGTTTGGCTGAAACATGGTCTCTGGGAGTGGTTTCAGTTCCAGTTCAGAAGGATGTCTTAGGGCCATAGTCTTGGGGGTTCCTGCAGTTTTTGTCAGACCAGTGAGTCTCATCCTTTTTGTGAATTTGATGTTTGTTCTGCAGTTTTTCTCCTGCTCTGCCTGAGACCCTCTGTTGTGATCTCAGACAGAGCTCAGTAGTGATAGCACTATCTAGTGCTTCTAGTCCTTTAAGTTCTTTGGTTTTCTTCACTTTCCCTTGGTCCAGATGGGAAGAGACCAATAACTGTATTTTAGATGGCCGCTCACAAACTTTTAAGATCCCAGATGCTCACCAAGTAGGATGCAGAACTTTGTCTTTAGAAACTATGTGTGCCAGTTGATGTAGATGCCCCCCAAGTCTGTGGTCCTTTGCCTTCAGAAATGTCATCTCTTGAGGTGTTTGGTTGTATCTAAGAAGTCGCCCCACTACAGCCTCAGTGTGCTCTACTGTCTGTATTAATATATAAGCAGTACCTGCAGTTAAATATGTGAAATATCCACCACCAAACCTATTTATGCAGGTGAGTGTGTTCCCTTATACCCTTCCACACCTCTTGGCATACCTGTCTGCCTGTATATCACTGGTATTGTCTGTTAACACAGCTCTGGTGATGTAGTGGTTAAGTGCTACAACTGCTAAACAAAGGGTTGGCAGTGGGAATCTACCAGATGCTCTTGGATAATAGGATAATATCCATATGCCTACAAGGTAGGTCAGTTAATACAACTATTATTCAAATTTACACACCAACCACTAAGGCCAAATTTGAAGAAATTGAATACTTTTACCAGCCTCTGCAGTCTGGAATTAATCAAACATGTAATCAGTATGCATTGATAATTACTGGTGATTGGAATGCAAAAGCTGAAAACAAAGAAGAAGGATCAGTAGCTGGAAAATACAGCCTTGGTGACAGAAATAACACCGGAGATCACATGATTGAATTTTGCAAGACTAATAACTTCTTCATTGCAAATATGGTTTTCACTAACACAAATGGTGACTGTACACAAGGACCTCACCAGATGGAATTCATAGGAAAGAAATCAACTACATCTGTGGAAAAAGATGATGGAATAACTCCTTATCAACAGTCAGGACAAGACCAGGTGCTGACTGCGGCACAGATCATAAATTAGTCATATGCAAATTCAAATTGAAACTGAGGAAAATTAGAACAAGTCCACGAGAGACAAAGTATGACCTTCAGTATATCCTAACTGAGTTTAGAGACCATCTGAAGAACAGATTTGATTGTTGACCACTAATGACCGAAGACTAGAGAAGTGTGGGATGGCATCACAGAAATCACCCATGGAGAGAGCAAGAGGTCATTGAAAAGACAGGAAAGAAAGAAAAGACCACAACGGATGTTGGAAGAGACTCTGAAACTTGCTCCCAAAAGTCGAGGAGCTAAAGCAAAAGGAAGGAATGCCGAAGTAAAGGAACTGAACAGAAGATTTCCAAGGGCTCAGGAAGACAAAATAAGGTATTATAATGGCATCACAATGACAGGTGCGAAGAGCTGGGAGGCAGAAAATCAAAAGGGAAGAACACATTCTGCATTTCCCAAGCTGAAAGAACTGAAGGAAAATTTCAAGCCTCAAGTTGCAATAGTGAAGGATTCGACACGGAAAATATTAAATGACTCAGGGAGCATCAGAAGAAGATGGATGGAATACACAGAGTGATATCAGAAAGAACTGGTTGATGTTCAGCCATTCGAAGAGGCAGCATATGATCAGGAACCGATTGTACTGAAGGAAGAAGTCAAAGCTGCATTGAAGACACTGGCAAAAAGCAAAGCACCAGGAATGGATGGAATATCAGTTGAGATTTTCAGCAAACAGAAGCTGTGCTGGATGCACTCACTCATCTAGGCCAAGAAATTTGGAGGGCAAGCTTCCTGGACAATTGACTGGAAGAGATCCATATTTATGCCTGTTCCAAAGAAAAGTGATCCAACCAAATGCAAAAATGACTGAACAGTATCGTTAATAACACACGCAAGGTAAAATTTTGCTCAAAATCATTCAAAAGCGACTGGAACAGTGTCTTGACAAGGAATTGCCAGAAATTCAAGGTGGATTCAGAAGAGTGCATGGAACCAGGGATATCATTTGTGATGTCTGATGGATCTTGGCTGAAAGCAGAGATTACCAGAAAGATGTTTACCTGTGTTTCATTGATTATGGAAAGACATTCAACTGTACGGGTCATAACAAATTATGACTAACATTGTGTAAATTGGGAATTCCAGAACACAATTTTACTCTTAAGGAATCTGTACATGGATCAAGAGGCAATCATGGGAACAGAACAAGGGGACACTGCGTGGTTTAAAGTTAAGAAAGGTGTGTGTCCGGGTGATATCCTTTTACCATAGCTTTTCAATCTGTATGCTGAACAGATAAGTTGAGAAGCGGATTATATGAAGAAGAAAGACGCATCAGAGTTGGAGGACAACTCATCAACAACATGTGTTTCTCAAATGGCACCATGTTACTCGCTGGAAGTGAAGATTTGAAACCCTGGTGAAGATCAAAGACCACAGCCTTCAGTATGGATTGCACCTCAACATCAAGAAAACAAAAATCATTCCACCTGGACCAGTAAGCAACATCATCATAAATGAAGAAAAGATTGAGGTTGTCAGGGATTTCATTTTACTTGGGTCTACAATCAACACCCATGGAAGCCGCAGTCAGGAAATCAAAAGACACACTACACTGGGAAAATTTGCTGCAAAGGACCTCTTTAAAACATTGAAAAGTAAAGATGTCACCTTGAAGACTAAGGTGCGCCTGACCCAAGCCATGGTATTTTCAGTTGCATCATATGCATGTGAGAGCTGGACAGTGACTAAAGAAGACGGAAGAGGAATTGATGCCTTTAAAGTGTGGTGTTGGAGAAGAATGTTGAATGTACCACGGACTGCCTAAAGAACCAACAGATCTGTTCTGGAAGAAGTACAACCAGAGTGCTCCTTGGATGCAAAGATGACAAGACTGCATCTTAACATACTTTGGACATGTTGTCTGAAAGGATCAGTCCCTGGAGAAGGACATCATGTTCAGTGGAGTGGAGGGTCAGCGAAAAAGAGGAAGACCTCGGCGAAATGGATTGACACGGTCACCACAACAATGGGTTTAAGCATGAAAATGATTGTGGACGTGGCGCAAGACCAGGCAGTATTTCATTCTGTTGTGCGTGGGCTCACTATGAGTCAGAACTGACTATGCAGCAACTACCAACAACAGGCGCCCCTTGGAAACTCTGGGGGAGTGGTTCTACTCTGTTGTTTAGGGTTACTACAAGTTGGAATCTATTTGACAGCAATGGGTTTGGTTTTTTGGTTTTTAATACAATTGTTGTAGGATTATCTGTGCTAACATAATCATTGTAGTTGCCCTTTGTTCTTGCCTTCCTTCTGGTGTCCTCCCTTACCTCGGCCATATTTTGCTGACTTCCTCCAGGTTGTGTATTGATTTTTCCTTCCCCAATATTAACGTGTGTCTTCTGTTTGGTAATTTTCCTTCCCTCCCAGGGATTTCTTAGTTGCTAGAGTGTTTACAGATCTTTCCATATTTTTGGTGGCCAGGAATACTCTTTGATTTTTATTTCCCTGTCATGTATAGAGATTTTTGTCAGAGTATCAGTCTTCAGTTTGCATTTACGCTGACATACAACTCAAGGGTCAGGTGGCTGTCTGGGAAGCCAACACCAAGGCGGAGGTCCCTGGAAGAGCAGGTCTGGCCAGACAGCAACTGCACAGGTGTCTCTCCTCTGAGCCTGTCTAGAGCCAAAGAACTGGTGATGGTGACATGTGTTGTCCTCGTGTGAGAGAGCAACTCCTCTAGCCTGAGTCCACAAAGTTCCTGGTGAGGGACAGACAGGCAGAGGGGAGGCCAGCTGTGTACGAAGAGCCATCTGTGGTGGGGACTGGCACATTGTAAAAAGTGCTGGTCTAGGAGTCAAGAGAAATGGGATTTCGTCCTGGTTTTCTTACTGCCTGTGTGAACTTGAGCAGTCAGTTTCATTTTCTGAGTTTTAGTCTTTCATCTGTTAAATGGGCATAATTTTTGGCCTGTTGCGAAGACTGAACGGACAGCGATTTTGGAGGCACTTCAGAAGGCACTGTCCAAATGTTTACCTTGTTGCAGGGAAAGGGGCTGTGGGGAGGAACGGGCAGAGGTTTACACGGAGAGCATGAATCTCAATCCATCAGCCCACGTGAGTGAGAGATGCTGCGTAAATCAACTCACTTCCAGCTCTGAGCTTTCATCCTGCCTGATGCAGTCATTATTAGGTCTCCTCCTGGTGAAGGCCACCCCAGAATCCAGGAAGCTGGTGGTGCAGCCCAGAAAATGCAAGGAGGATAAACCAGAGGAGGGGACCTTCTGTGACCTGTCCCCTTTCCTGGGCCCAGGTGCTTGTGAGGCTGACTCTGCCCTGAGTAACCTCTGGGCTTTCCTGAGCAGCTGCCCGCACCCCCCACAGGCCTGCTTCTCCCCGGGGTACGGAGCACAGGTCTCTGTTCCTTCTCCGACTCTCCAGCCTCTGCTGCCCTCTCATTTCCTCCTTTCGAGACTCTACCCACCCAGTCTTCAGGATCGCAGGCTCAGAAAAATGGACACAAAGGAGAGAATCATCAAGGTGGCTTCTGCGTGGTTCTGAACCACAAACCTGGCCTGCCACCGAGGAGTCCGAAGGAGGACAAAATCAAGGCTTTCTCAGAAAGGGAGGGGAAAGGAAAAAGGCAGCTGTCTAAACCCAAATGACTATCTGAGGAAAGCATCCGGCCACAGATGCTTTGGGGCAGATGCACATTGTGACACAACCCTGCCTGTTGGCCTTGGTCGGGTCCCCCACGGTCTGTGAACCTGAGAGTCCTCACCTGTGCAGACAGGGGCCGGAGCCAATGACCTCCAAAGCAGCACCGTTGTCGTCAGGTGCTGTTGAGCTGGTCCTGACTCACAGCAGCCTTGCGTACAACAGAATGAAACGCAGCACGGTCCCGGGCAGTCCTCCCGGGGTGTGGTAGCTGTGCCTGTTGTTGCAGCCACTGTGTCAGTCCATCCCCTTGAAGACTGTCCCTTTTTTTCGCCGGTCCCTCTGCTTTACAAAGCTTGATGTCCGTCTCCAGGGACTGATCTCCCCTGACAACGTGTCCAAAGCACATGAGACACAGTCTCACCATCCTTGCTGCTAAGGAGCATTCTGGCTGAACTTCTTCCGAGACAGATTTGCTCTTCTTTTGGCAGTTGGTGGAATTTTCAGTATTCTTTGCCAATACCAAAATTCAGAAGTTTTCCTCACTCATTGTCCAGCTTTCCTATGCATATGAGGCTATTGAAAATACCATGGCTTGGGTGGGGCACACCTTCATCTTCGAGGTGACTTCCTTGCCTTTGGACACTCTAAAAAGGTCGTTTGCAGCAGATTGGCCTGATGCAACGCATTAGACAGATTCAGGGGGGCCTCTGAAGTGACGGGGACAAAGCAGCGTGAGTGCTCACAATTCCAGTGTTTGCCACCCCCTGGGAGGGGGCAAGGTTTGCTTTTATTTCTATGTTCCACCCTTTTCCAGTCACTGTCACGTGACCTGACCAGCATCATCGTAGACAGATTTCTGCTGAGGCCAGTAGTTGGCCTATTCTGTGAGAGTTTGTGTAGTTGTGTGTAGTCATCCAGCTGTTTCTGTCATCTAGTCGACTCTGGGCTTGGCTTCAGTGCTGCGTGTGATTGTCTTGTTTCATCCACACACCTGCTTGCTGGTTTGTTTTCATTTTATGAAAGAGGAAACTGAGGCCCGGCGAGGCCCAGTAGCTTTTCCACAGCCACAGTGGGTGAGGGGGGCAGGCAGTCTGACTCTGAAGCTTTGCTCTCCAGCCTCCTCAGGAGGTCCCCTAGACTGGGCAGAGGGAACTGAAAGGCAAGTGTCTTGGGACGAGTATGTGACCAGCCTCAGAACCACTCTGGAAAAACCCTTTCTGAAGAGACTCCCAGGTTCTCGTGTCCCCCAGAGTCCTAGAGATACAGAGAGAGTGTTGGGGGATGGGGACTCTCTGGGGATATGTGCCAGTACTTCTGCGTGCTGGGGTCACTGCCTGGATGTGTGAGGTGCGGGACCCTGCTGCCATGCCTACCCTGCAGGAGGGTGTCCTCCTTCCTCCTGGGGCCGGAGACAGGCCCACCAAGAGGTGTGTTCAGCCACAGGTCGCCCAAGAGCACCTTGGCCTGCTTCCTCCCTGGGCTGGATTGGGGGGCGTGTCTGCAGCAGGTACATACCCACAACCATCATATACTACACGGGAAGACAGGTCCAAAACAGTGTGAGGCACCACCAACAAGCCTCACCTCGGTGATGCTGACACCCCACTTCCAATTCCACCTCACTTTTTCACCTGACAGGCTAAAAATTGACAGTGAAAACCTTGTGGCCCTCTGAAGACATGCTCCATCTAACCTTGATGACCCAGCCCCTTGGGAATTGGGACCTCACTTCTCCAAGTCTCAAAATTTGGGGTTGTAGTGACTAAAAATTCACGGTGAGCCATTTCTTCCCATTTGTACTTATTAAGCCCTTTCCGGGGGACACTGGCCCAGGTATTGTGAGGGTACCGTAGAATCTAAGACACCGAAAGGAAGGCATACAGACAATCCTTCCTTTTATAGATGGAAACATCACAGCCCAGAAATGTGTAGAAACAGCCCAAGGTCACACAGCTACTTGGGGGCCTTCCTGTGTTTGGAACTTGAGGTCCCGGCCTCTCAGCCAGCTGCTCTTTCGACAGCACCTCTGCCCTTGCACAACAAATCTCTTCTGTGGCTGGCGGGGTGGGAGTAACCCCCCCGAAATACTCACAAAACTGCCAGATGACAGCAGAGTTCCCCTTGGTGATTTCCCACCCCCAGTGGGTCACTACCAGTGTCTCTGGGTTGTTTGCTTACATATGCTCGTCTGGGGGTTGTAATGTTCTTCTGAGATTCTAGGGATTCCCGTAAAGGAAAAAAAAAGGGCAGTGAAATAGAATTTCTACATTTTTTTTTGCCTAGTTCGTGCTCCTTTAGTGTGTGTGTGTGTTTGTGTGGTATGGGAGATATTCGGGCACTTTCTGTCTTCAGACAATTTCACATCGGGTGATCTGTGTTGGTATTCTCTGTGTGCTTTGAATGGGGCTAAACTGCGGACACCAGAGAGGGGGATGAACCTGGGGAAGAGGGCACCAGGTTCAGAGGAGAGACCCTGTCATCTTACTGACTGGGACCCTCGGTGCCTGCATGAAGAAGGGAGCTGTTTCTGGCTGTCCCTGGTGGAGGGCAACGCGTCTGGGTAGAAGGAAGGCACTAGTGAAGGACTTTCTTTTTTATTCACTGTGTAAGTGAAAGCTTACAATTCAAGACAATTTGTCATACAAAAACTTACATACACGTGTTTTGTGACCCTACTTGCTCTCCCCACGCTGTGAGAGCACAACTCCTCCTTCCCACCCTGTATTTCCTGTGCCCATTCAACCAGCAGCAATCTTCATCCACCTTCTCATTTCACCTCCAGACAGCTGCCCAGTTAGTCTCCTGTATCAGCCCCAAAGCACACTCTTCACCAATATCACTTTATACCTTATAGTCCACTCCAACCTTTGAAGAGCTGGCTTTGGGAATGATTTCAGTTGTGGGCTAAAAGACAGTCCAGAGGTCATGTCTTCCGGGGACCCTCCTGTCTGTCAGGCTGTCAAATCTGGTCTTTGTACTAGAGTTCAAGTTCTGCACACTGCATTTTTCCTGCTCCATAAAGGACACTCTTGTGTTCCCTGTTAGGGCAGCCATTGGCATTAGCCGGGCACCATCTAGGTCTTCCCATCTTATGCTGATGCATTCTCTGGTTTATGTGGCCCTTCCTGCCTCGTGGGTTTGTATTTTCCTTGTGTCTTTGGTGTTCTTGATCTTCTTTGCTCCAGGTGGGTTGGGACCAAATGATGCTTCTTAGATGGCTGTTGGCTAGCTTTTAAGATACCAGATACCACTCACCAAAGTGGGATGCAAAACATTTTCTTAATAAACCCTGTTAGACCATTTGACCTAAATGTTCCCTGAAACCATAGTCCCCAGACCCCTCTGTCCCTGCTCCCCTGTCTCTTGAAGTATTTGGTTGTGTTCAGGAGACTTCATTGCTTTTGGTTTAGTCCAGTTGTGCTGACTTCTGTATTGTGTGTCATCTGGTAAAGAAACTTCTTAACCCAGAACTGTGCAGGTTCTGAAGGCTTCTGCTGCTGGTGGCAATGCAATCCATTCAGTCACTCACTCAAACGATTCTGGAGAGTATTCAACAGATAATTTATTAAAATGAGCTCTGTGTCAGGTTCTAGAGATTTGTCTTCTACTGAAGGACATGTCCGGGTGTCATCCACAGTGCCCTCTGGTTCCTGGCGTGCTGAGCGCTCCTGCTCAGACTCGTGGGCTCCAGAGGTGACTCTTGCAAGCTGGCTCTGGGCTGGATGGAGACTGGTGCCAGCCTTTCCATGGGGGTGAAGGCTGACTCCCAGAACTGCCCCACTGAAATCAGTCCAGTTTTGAGAGAGGCTGGGAGGAGGCACTGCAGGGCTGGTGTCCGAGGACACACACGAGTGCAGCTGCTTGGAGCATCCCATCCCTTACTGCCTCACCCTTGACTTGTCGCTGAAGATCAAACCAGCCAGTCCCACACTCCAGGACTGAACCAGATCTGATCTCATGAGAGACCAGGAGAGTCTCAAAATGGAAGTCCAGGGGCCTTCACAAAGAAGGAACCAGGCCACAGAGGCCACTGGTCCTGTCACTGTGCCACCTGTACCACCAGGTTATGTGGTTGGTGCAGGTGGTCTGGACCTTACCCGGCCACTCAACTGGGGGCAGACAGGGCAGGGGGTGCCGACCGCAGTTGGGTCTCATTTCTAACTCCTGTTTCTCCAGAGCTGTGAGTCTTACAGATTTTTATCTGGCCTGTTTTGACCCTCTGTGAGGCAACAGCTGGTGGGGAGTGGGGTGTGGGGCATGGGGGAGGTGGAGGGACACACAGAACAACAAGCTGGCTGGTTCTTCTTTTTTCCATTTAGCAACTTCCGGCAACTTTTGAGCAAGGACAGGTGTAACCCTTTGTGCCCACCCTGAAGTGTGTGATCTCCAGCTTAGGCCAGTGACCCCAAATCCACTTAGGAGTTGACTGCAGCTTAGCACAATCACCAGCCACTGGGGAAGCAGAGGGGGGTGTTAACTAAGCAGCCTAGGCTTGGCCCTGCCACTCCCCTGGGCAGCCATTCTCAAATAATTTTTGAGTACCTACTATGTGCCCTGCACTGGAGAGGGCATTCTGGCTTCTTTCTCCATTGTTGTCAGCTACCCTGACTCCTGACAACCCCATGGATGAAAGGACAAAGTATTGCCTGACCTTGAGCCATGGCCGGGATCATTGGGAAGCTCGAACCCGTTGTTGGTGCCAATGTGTATTTTGAGTGCCTTCCAATTTAGTGTTAGGGTCCGCGATTTTCAAGATGCGACACTGTTACTTTAAAGGTTAAATTTTATTAAAAAATATGCCTAATAGGAAAAATACTGGTGCACCAGGGACGCACCCCAAGCTACACAGAGCAGGGGGCGACGACAAGTTTCCTCAGCACCCAGTATTTAAGTCGTGAGATTGCAAAGCAGGGAGGGTGAACTGACCTTTACATTGATTGGTTAACTCCTATTAGTTGTAAAATGTGGTCAAGGTCTAGGGGTCACTTGCAGGCTGTCACTTGCAAGGTTTCCCCCAGGCTTGTCTTGTGACAGTGTTTTGTGACAAAGGTGAGATTATTCTATGGTATTTTCTGCTATTAAGTTGTTTCCTGGGGCTTTCTTTAATACCTCCAATTTTTACCGTGCCCTTCCTCATTTCAACATTAGGGGACCCAATTTCCAGCATTATATCCAATGGGGAAGCTTGGGTGGCATAGTGGTTAAGTTCTATGACTGCTGACCAAGAGGTCAGCAGTCCAAATCCACCAGGTGCTCCTTGGAAATTCTGTAGGGGCAGTTCTGTCTCTTATAGGGTGGTTATGAGTTGGAATTGACTCAGTGGTGATGAGTTTGGTTTTGGCTTTTTAATAACCAGTGATATTCTCTTGTGATCCATACAGCTTTTGCCAGGTCTTTTTTCCTAAGAGCTTTGCTGACACCTGTCCCCTGTGGGTGACCCTGCTAGTATCTGAAACACTAATGACATGGCTTCCAGGATCACAGTAGCATGCAAGCCACCACTGTACTGCAGACTGACTGACAGATGGTGGGTCTCTTTATTATACACTCCTTTCTCTTTTAAATTTCAGTGACCAAGACGCGGGGCCCCAGGAAGAAAACCATGGACTTGGCTTCTGTCTGCACATGAGTATACCTGCTACAAACAGGCTTTTCCTGGAGTAATTCTGGGTGCTTTCCAAGCTTAGCAGCCTTCTAAAGGTGTGGGAAGAGGCAGGGAAAGCTTTCTAGATAAGGGAACAGAGACCAGGGGCCATGGAGTGAAAGGGAACTGGGCCCTTCAAAGCCTGAGAGAAGGCCACATGGCCGGCATGGTGAGTATAGTACAGTTTGGGGTTTGCCCTTTGCTGAGAAAGTGAGCTCCCCCTATGGGTATCTTGGATTGAATTCTGTCCCCCCCCCAAAATAGGTGTAGCCACGTGGCTGGGCCATGATTCCCTGTATCGTGTGACTGTCTCCATTTTGTGGTTTTCCTATGCTGTATGTTAAAGGATTAGGGTGGGACTGTAAATCCCTTTATAAGATCACCTCCCTGCTCCACTGTAAAGGGAGTTTCCCTGGAGTACGGCTTACCCCACCTTTAATCCTTTCATGCTGCAAGAGATAAAAGGGAAGAAAAGCAGGCAGAGATTTGGGAACCTCTTACCATCAAGAAAGCAGCACGGGGAGAAGAGTTCGTCCTTCACACCTGAGGTTCCTGCGCCAAGATGCTCCCTGGACAAAGACTGATGCAATACCGGACTTTCCTCCAGAGCCGACAAGGGGAAAGCCTTCCCCTGGAGCGGACACCCTGAAGATGGACTTGTAGCTAACCGGACTGTGTAAGAATAAACTTTCCTTTGTTAAAGCCATCCACTGTGTGGTATTTCTGTTACAGCAGCCCTAGCTGACTAAAACAATGGGAGTCACAGTCCCCCCACTTTACCTGGGACATCCCTTTCCATCCCCAGAAAGGTATTCCCAGAGCACTGACACACCATTAAAACCAGTTGCCTTGGAATTTATTCTGATTCATGGATACTGCAGGTATGGAGCAGAACTGTGTCTCAGGGGCTGATTTTCTGGAAATAGGTCACCGGGCCTTTTTCTTCCGAAGTGGCTCTAGAATCCTCCACCTTTTGGTTAACAGCCAGGGGCTTAACCACTTACACCACCCAGGAACACCAGTGTAGTCCCCCGCTTCATTGAAGACTCTTCTCCACTTCCTCTCCAGATCCTCAGAGGGAGTTGTGTCCTTCAAAGACTGGGGGACTGGGGGCTTTTCAGCTCCCTCAGAGGCCATGCAATCCCTGACTAGGGTTAGTCATCTCTCCTGATGATCACACCTTAGCTGGGAACTGTTCCCAGAAGGGCATTGGCTGGGGACTACAGGCGTGTGGCCAGGGCCTGATTTGCGCCAGGAGGACCAGCCCCATCACCTGGAGTTCTCTTGCTTGGGGACTGTCAAATATAGGCTTCAGGCAGCTGACAGGCATGTGATGGGAGTGAGAACCCGCCAGCCCAGAACCTGATATCATGGGACCAGCCAGCCTTACGGCTCTGTGCCTCTTCAGCACAGGGACACTTCAGCCACCCTACCCAGAGCTATTGCCCTTTTGCACAAAGTGCCTTCAGATCCTCCCTCTCTGACTCAGCCTTTTCTCTCTCCAAGGTTCTGGTCCACAACTCCCACCAGCCCCATCCTCTGCCACCTGCTGTCTGCCAGCTGCCTCACCTCCTCTTCCTGAGTTCGTTTCCCATATCGTAAACCCTTCCTCCTTCCTAGACCTTGCAGCCTCATCCTCTTTGTCCCCTAGTAATGGTGATCTAGTAAGGATGCCCAGATCTAGTAAGGATGCCGTCCGCATCTCCCCGAGGGGCACTGGAGCTCCCGCAAACCAAGGCGTCCAACCCCAACAGAGCCCCAAGCAGCCAGTATTTCTGCCCCCTCTCTGCTCAGAGTCATTCCGTATCTCCCTACATCCCCTACCCCAGACTTATCCACTGCTCTGCCAGCAGACAACCTGCACCCCACTTCACTGAGAGGTCTCCCACTCAGGTCTCCCCTCAGAAGGAGCATCGCTGCTGACAGGAGCCAAGGTCTGGCCCCTTTGGCCCGTGGTGGGATCCCTCAGGGTCACTCGGGCCCTGGAGCCCCCGCTGGGCGGGCCAGGCTTCCTCAGAGCTGCCCACAGTCCGAGGCTCTTCCTGCCCACCCTCTGGTCTGCGTGACAGCCTGAAGGGTCTCCCTGCCGACTCCTGCCCCTCTTCCCCCCAGTAAATCTGTATTTCTGTGTTCTAGCTTCTGCATCTCAGGGAACCTGAACTGGCAACTCGCTTCCCGCCTTGGCTTTGGCTCTTGTGTTCTTCCTACAGATCTCCGTGTGACAGACAGCCGTCTGCCAAGGCTGGCCCTCCCGACTGTGCCGTGGCCTCACTTCTCTCTCCCGTGTCACTGTCACCTGACCCCTTTCTCCTTCCCTCCACTGCCCTGTGCTTCTCTTCTCTGGCCACACAGCTCCTCGGCACTTCAAACCTTTGCGGCACCTGACTGCTAACCATCTCCCTCATCTTGGACCAGTCTCCCTTCTTGTCTTCTAGAACCCCCTTCTTCGTCTTCCCCCTTCCTCTCTCACTGCGTCTTCTCAGTCTCCTCATACACTGCTGGCTCCTTAAACACCGTTCTTAGGGTGTGCATCTTAGCCCCCTTCTCGGTCAACTCTCTTCCCTCACAGGGGAAGTGATTCCCAAATGCTGAAATGTGGACAATGCCCAAATTCCATCTCCCAAATCCAACCAGAATTTTCTCCTGCCATCTAGATTTTAGTACCCAGCTGACCAGGGGACCCTCTTGCTTGAATGTTCACCTCTGTCTGACATCCAGAAAGTGCTGAGGTGAACTCACAGTCACCCTGCAAAGCTGCTCCTTGGGCATCTTCACCCTAGAGGGTGCCACCACTATCCTCCCAAAGCACCCAGGCCAGAGACAAGGGTAACCGCCTCCATCCTCTGTGGTGGTCACCAGGTGCTATGCATTCTGCCCCCTAAACTCCCTCCCCGTTTCTCTGCTCCTCCCCATCACCACTGCGGAGGGCTTGGTTCAGGCCTCTAGCAGTCCTTAACAGCACTGTGAGTTCTATCTCTTCATCCAGTTCTTGAGGCTTGTCTTTTTTCTCTCCATCACAGTCCTCAGGTTGACTTTGCTAAAAGCCCTGTTACCCTATCTTCATCAGCATCACCGTTTATCTCTCTTTTTTCACGTCCTGATGAAAACACCTCCGGATCTGGCCCTGCCTTCCTCTACAGGCTCCTCTCTGGCCTCAGATCATTGGCCAAACTAAATCACATGTAGTGATTTAGCATGCCTCAGGGCCTTTGCACTGTCTCTCTCCTCCCGGACCACTCTCCCCCTCTTCCCCACCTCATTAAGTCCTACCCACGGTGTTGTCATCCCTAGGAGCTGAGTAAGGTGCTCCTCCTCTGCCTTTCCCGGCACCCTGCCCAGATCCCTGTCTGCCAGGGGCTTATGATCTTCTTCACGTTTCCCCCTTTGGACTCAGAAGTTCTGAGAGCCTGGCTCCTGTTTGCATCCCCAGCACCTAGCACAGAATCGGGCACATGGTCAGCACTGAATCAATGTTATTAATGAAGACAAGAATGAACAAATGAACGGCTTCTGCTGGGGAAAGAAGTGCTAGCTGGGGAGAGAACATTTGAGGTGAGTCCAAAGGAACAACTAAGAACTTATGAAGCTGGGGTCTAAGTGGAGATGAGGATTCAGGAAGAGGGACTGAAAGGTGCAAGGTGTGGAGGTTTGGGAGAGTGGGTGTGGCAAGGGAACTGGAGGCAGCTCCGTAGCCGGAGCAGAGGGTGAGTATGCAGGACATGCCAGACGTCAATAGGGAGAGAGGTCAAAGGACTACGGAGATGGAGAGGGACTACTGGGAACTTGACTTTGCCAGGATCAAATGGGGCAGGATGCTTGTTTCTGACATGAGGAGGGAGGCAGACAGGAGCGAGCAGTGCTGGCCGAGGGGATCCTAGCGGGGATGTGCTGAGTGATTCAGGTGATGGAACATGGGTTGTGATCCAGGGTGGGATAGAGGACAGAGAGCAAGTGTAGATGGCAGTGATTGTGCCTGCGGAGGTGCAAGGGCTGCTGGGGAAGGGGAAGGTGATGCTGCGGTGTCTGGGTGGCCTCCTGGATGGATAGTGAAGATTTTCACCCAGAGGGCAGCCCTGGGGAGGAGCAGGTTAGAGGAAAAGAAGATGAGGTTTGTTTTGTTTATAAGATCAAGGCTAGAAAATGTACATTGGACATGGCTGTCAGGTTTTTGGAGAGCTTTCTGAGAGACTCATTCAAGGTGGAGCTGGGAGGGGATAGAGGCTTAGAGCCGAGGGTGGGCTGGAGTCTGTTCACATCAGCTCCCAAGACAATTTTCAAACTTTTGTGAGACAGTGGCTGAGTCTAGCTAGTAGTAACACCCACCAGCTTCTCCATGGAAGAAAAATATGGCAGTCTATTCCTGTATCTACTTCCTTGGAAAACCTGTAGGGCAGTTCTATTCTGCCCTGTAGATTTGCTATGAGTTGGAATCAACTTTGAGGGCAATAGGTCGAATTTTAAAAACACTGTATTGAACACAAAGATAGCATTCAAAACTTATCACTCTGCGACTATTTTACTACATTTTATTATCATTCATGCCTTTTCAGTTATTTATATCTATCATGTCTATGGAAATATGATATAATGTTGTGTTACTGCAATTTTCTCAATTTCACGTTCAGTAACATCACCTTGGCAGCTTGAAATCAGTCATGATGGGAATATTTACACTGTGGAAATAGGCAAACACCACAAACCAGGGCTTGATTTATCATTTCGTTGACTATCTAGACTTAAAGTCATGGAGAAAATGTTAATAATGTGTATTAAACTTAAGCGTTTATTATGCCCATGGGTGTTACAGTGTAACTAGCACTGAAAGTTTAATAGTCTTCCTTATTCAAAACCTATTACCTGATTCAGCAAAGAAATTGTTCATACTATGGGCCAATGAGTAATGTTTCAATATATGTCTCCACTGTTTCAGTGTTTTTCCCATTAATTGATACGGATTAAAATATCAGCGACCATTGGTGAAGAAATTACACTGGCTTATTAACTTCAACTATAGTTGTCTGTGGACTCAGGAGTTTGGCAAGACTCAGTGAGGCATCCTCTAAGACTCTTGTATATGTGCACTTTACAATAAAGAGTATTGTCATGAGCACGGAAACCCTGGTGGCATAGCGGTTAAGTGCTACAGCTGTTAACTGAAAGGTTCGTGGTTTGAATCCACCAGAGACTCCTTGGAAACTCTATGGGGCAGTTCTGCTGTGTTCTATAGTGTCGCTATGAGTTGGAATCGAGTTTGATTGGGTTTTTCAGTCATCAACAATGGATACACAAAATATGGTGCATGCATACAATGACTTATTACTCTACCATGAAGAGAAATGAATTCCTAAAGCGATGACTCTTAAAAACATTAAGCTAAGTGAAATTAAAATAATAATAATAATAAAAATCCACAAACCCACTGCGGTCTAATCTATTCCAATTTGTAGTGACCCTATAGGACAGAGGAGAACTTCCCTATATGGTTTCCAAGGAGTGGCTGGTGGATGTGAACTGCTGAACTTTTCTTAGCAGCTGAGCTCTTAATCACTGCGCCACCAGGGCTCCAAGTGAAATAAGTCAGTTATAAAAGGACAAATATTGTGTGATACCACTTACATGAGATATTTAGAGTGGGCGATTGTGTAGAGACTGAAATCCAGTAGTGGCTCCCGGGGGCTCTTTGGGGGAAAGGGAGAGCTGTTGTTCACAGGGTATTTTCTGTGAAGGGCGATGGAAAAATCTGGAAACAGAGAGTGGTGATAGTTGCACAGCCTGATGAATATCACTAATGCCACTGAATTGCACACCTAGAAAATGTGAAAATGGCAAATGTCATGTATATTTTTACCGCAATAAAAAAGCACTGTATATTCTATTATTTTGCAAATTGTCAAGCACGCTTTCTGTCAGTAAAAACTGCTTATCAAAAATCACGCTTGTGTGCTTGCAAGTGTGTGCACGCGCATGTCCATGCAAACCCACGCATTCCCTCAGGGAACCTGTTGTTGACACTTGCCAGCATGCCGCAGGGCAGACTGCCCCAGACTGAGGCGCCATCAGGAGCCCAGGTGGCCTAGTGCATAAGCGTCCGGCTGACTAATCGAAAGGCTGGCAATTTGAATCCAACAGACGCTCCTGGGAAATGCTGCGGTATAGTTTGACTCTGTCTTACAGGGTCATTGTGAGTTGTGAGTTGGAATTGACTGCACAGCAAATGACTTTGACTTTGATAGGATTCCCAGAAAGAAGGAGGGGAATCACTGATGGAGAGACTGCTGAGGAGAGAGATGAATCAGTGAGGCTCAAAGTTGTCTACAGAGAACAAGAGAGAAGGAACTAGGAAAGGCGAGGGTATGGCCTAAGAATCTGGAGTGGGGCAAAGAGAAGGGGTGTGGGAGAGGAGGAAGGCACCAACAGTCAGGAAGAACCCAGGCAACAGCAATAGAAGGCCCACTGAGAGGACCAGCTGGGAGAGAGCAACGCAGATTCTGGGCATGGGTGTCTTGCTGTGATAGGGATTGCTTGATTTCTTTCCTAGGACAACCCTGTGAGGAAACCGAGGCTTGGAAAGGCTAAATCATTCAGTGCTCCTGTGCAGTAAGCGGCTGAGCTGGAGTTTCAACTTGGGCAGCCTTGTTCTGCTGATGAGGAGGAGAAGGCACAGAGGCCCCTTTCTCTCCAGCAAAGCCCCTCTGACCACAGATGGGAGTTGCTCCAGGACAGAGATTGACAGGGCAGGTGCGTCGGAATGTCAAGGGCCTGAGGGCTTCAAAAGGGCTGGCAAAGGCCCCTCTCATCTCTGGTTGCAACCTGGTGTCCACCTCTTGGCATGTCCCTGTCACCTGATGCTAGTCATTTGGTCTGCAGTGTCTACTGAATATGGCAATAAAGAACTAGACATTGCATTTCTCGTATCTTTGTTTATTTTATATTTTAGTAATTCATTCTTTTTAAAAACGCTTTATTATGGTGCAAATACACACTGCAAACCACTGCCCAGTTCCACAATTTCTACACGTACAATTCGGTGACATTGGTCACACTCTTCATGCTGTGCAGCCATGATCCCTGTCCTTTCCCTAGTTATTCCATCACCATTAACAGAGAAACTCAGTGTCCCCTAAGGAAAAACCCCTGCTTCGCTCCTCCCTGCCATCGCTGGTTCGCTGTGTTAGATGCTATGGAGTTGGTCTCTACTCGCAGTGACCCCTGTGTACAACACAACACCACACCGCCCCGTCTGGCGCTGTTGTCATGATCATCGCTAGGCTGGGGCTCCGTGTTGTAGTCACAATGTCAGTCCATCTCAGCGAAGGTCTTCTTTTTCACTGGCCGTCTGCTTTAGCAGACATGATGTCCTTTTCCCTAGGGCTGCTGACCCAAAGGTCAGAAGTTTGAATCCACCAGGCTCTCCTTGGAAACCCTGTGTGGCCCTTCTGCTGTGTCCTACAAGGTCACTGTGAGTCGGAATCAACTCACTGGCATTGGACTTGCTTTTCTTCTCCAGTCCTTCCTGATACCATGCCCAAAGTAGGCAAGATCAAGTCTCACCGTCTTCCCTTCTACGGGACATTCTGGCTCTGCTTCTTCTAGGGCAGATTCGTTTGTTCTTTTGTCGGTCCATGACCTATCCAGTATTCTGCACCAACACCATAATTTGAAGACATCAGTTCTTCGGTCTTCCTTGTTTTGCACACATATGTTTTGCACATTTATGAAGTGATTAAAAATAGCATGGCTTGGTCAGGCACACCTTAATCTTCAAAGTGACATCTTGGCTTTTTAAGATTTGAAGATCTTTTGCCCCAGATTTGCCCAAACTGTCCTTTAATTTCTTGACTGCTGCTTCCGTGGGCATTGACTGTGGATCCAGATACAATGACATTCTTGACAACTTCAGTTTTGTCTTCATTTATGATGATGTTCTTTATTGGTCCAGTTATGAGGATATTTTTAAAAGATTATTGTGTTTTAGGTGAAAATTTACAGTGCAAATTAGTTTCTCATTGAAAACTTTATACACGTTTGATGTGTGTGTGTGTGTGTGTGTGTGTGTGTCAGTGTTGGTAATCCTCACAATGTGTTAGCACTCTCCCTCTTTCCCTTTACACCCTGGATTCCTGTGACCATTTGTCCAGTTTTCCCATTTCTTCCTGCCTTCTTTGCTTTGCTTTTAGGCAAGCATTACCTGTATTGTCTCCAATTCTTGATTGGACTAAGAAGCATATTCCTTGTGTGTGTTACTGTTGTATAGAGCTGTCTCATCTTTGGCTGAAAGGTGGACTTTGGGAGTGGCTTCAGTTCTAAGTTAAAAGCATGTCCAGGGGCCAGAGTCTCAGGGCCCCCTCAGTCTCTGACAGACCAGGAATTCTGGTCTGTTTGTGTGAATTTGAATTTTTTTCTACAATTGTTTTACTCTCTAACTGCAACTCTCTTGTGATCCCTATCAGAGCAGTCAGTTGTGAGGATTTTTGTATTCTTGATATTGAAGTGCACAATCCATACTGAAGGCTGTGGTTTTTTATCTTCTTCAGTAAGTGTTTCAAATCCTCTTCACCTTCAACAGCAGGGTTGTGTCTTCTGCGTATGATGGTTGTTAATGAGTCTCCCTCCATTCCCGATGCTCCATCCTTCATGCAGTCCAGCTTCTCAGACTATTTGTTCAGCATACAGGTTCAATAAACATGGTGAAAGGATATAATCTTAACACACACCTTGTGTGATTTTAAACTATCAGTGCTACTAGCCGCTAATAATCTTTGTTTCTACGTGTTTGCTTACTTCATACAAGTGGGATGATACAGTAGCCATCCTTTTTTCACTGATTTTTTTTTCACTCAGCATCACGTTTATAAGGCTCATCCGTGTTGTGGAGTGCATCAGGACGCCATTGTGTGTACACACTGCATTTGGTTTATCCGTTCATCTGTTGATCAACACTTTGGTTGCTTCCACTGTTCGGCTATTGTGAAAAGTGGCACAGTGCATGCTGGGGTACGAGTTTCTGTTTGCATCCCTGCTGTCACTTCTTCTATGTATATGCCTAGGGTTGGGATTACTGGGTCACGTTGTAGCTCTGTGTTCAACATTTTGAGAAAGCTGCCAAACTGTTTTCCATAGTGGCCGCACCAGCACTGAAGTCCAGTTTCTCCACATCTTCAGCAATATCTGTTGTTTTCCATATATTTTTTTAAATCATAGCCATTCTAACAGATATAATGTGATATACCATTGTGGTTTTAATTTGCATTTCCCTAATGCCTAATAGGAAAACTCTGGTGGTGTAGTGGTTAAGAGCTACGGCTGCTAACCAAAAGGTCAGCAGTTCAAGTTCACCAGGTGTTCCTTGGAAACCCTGTGGGCAGTTCTGCTCTGTGCTGTAGTGTCGCTATGAGTTGGAAGTGAACCAACAGCAATGAATGCGGTTTGGTTTTTATTGGAATGCCTAATGGGAACCCTGGTGGCACAAGTAGTTGAGAGCTATGGCTACTGCCAAATGGTCAGTAGTTCGAATCCAACTAGACACTCTTTGGAAACCATATGGGGCAGTTCTACTCTGTCCTACTGGGCTTCTGTGAGTCAGAATCAACCTGATGGCAATGAATTTGTCATTTTTTTAAATGCCTAATGCATAGGATCCCTGCTTGCATAGTGGTTAAGCTTGTGGCTGCTAACCAAAAGGTCAACAGTTCAAACCCACCAGCTGCTCCAAAAGAGAAAGATGTGGCAATCGGCTTATGTAAGAATTCACAGCCCTGGAAACCCTATGGGGGCAAGGATAAGGAGCTCTGGTGGTGCAGTGGTTAAGCACTCAGCTACTAACATAAAGATTGGTGGTTTGAACTCACTGACGGCTCCTTGGGAGAAGAAACCCAGCAATCCACTCCTGTAAAGATTACAGCCTGCGAAGCCCTGTGGGGCAGTTCTACTCTGTCACGTCGGGTAGCTGAGGGTTGCAATCAACTTGATGGCACACAGTGACAACAGTAGCTGATGATGATGAGCATCTTTAACGTGCTTGTCGGTCATTTGAAGATTCTCTTTAGTGTATTATTTGTCCAGGTCTTCTGTCCATTGTTCTTTGGAATGTTTGTCTTTTTGTTGTGAATTTAGTAATTCACTCTTAGGTCATATTTCACTAAAGTAAAATACACAACAAATCAGAAATTTGTAAGAGTGGTCCATGCTATCATCACGTCGTCACTTCCCCGCCTGGAACCCTTGGTGAGTCCCAGTGACTACACAAAGGTCTTCAAATGGTGAGAGGAGATCAGTTGATGGTTTGGGAAGCTAATTTAGTGTGTCATTACCAGCAGTATAAAAAGAAGAAAGGAAAGAAGTGGTGTCAAGTAGAAACCATCAGAGTACATTGTGCACAATAAATACATTTTGTTTCAGTTATCCATGGGTGTGTGTGTGTGTAACATATGTATATATTCCAATGCACGTGTGTAGTGGATTATAATGGAAAATGCCATTTTTTTCTGGGACCACCATAAAATAAAGTCTGACTGCCACTGATCTGTGGAATCCAGACCACACCTCTGGGCCCAGAGTTCAAAACTGTCGAGGTGGAAGCCATTGCTGTGGAGGTCAGGCAATCATCTTGGGAAAGGATGAATGTGAGCTGTGTGTGGAGAACAGCTGGGCTATCAGTGAGCAGAGGGAAGAACATGAACAAAGGCTCAGAAATACCCTGGCTTGCACACCTAGGTCATGCTGGTGCTCCCACTAAGATAGGCCCTGGATCCTGGCTTCTGGGAGCTTGCAGTAGCTTGAAGAACATGGGCTATGTGATGGGAACTCAGGGGAAAGAGCCCTTAGATCTATAGGGGAAATCAAGGGAGACTTCCTGGAGGTGGCAATGCCACAATGCCACAGCTGACTTCCGAGGGAAGAGTTGTAGACTGCCAGGGAAACAGGGGTAGGGGGAAGGGCTTGGCTGTCTGAGTGAGTGTGGCATGTGAAAACGCACAAGAAAGTCCATTATGTTTGCAGAACTACAAGCCATTCAACGTAGGCAGCCTGAAGTCTGAACTAGGGGGAGATCGTCACACCGTGCTGACAGTCAAGTTTTTATTATGTGATGGGGAGTTATGGAAGGATTTTGAACAGTGACAGGATCAGATTTACATCTCTGAAAGATGACTTGGGCTAGGAGGATTAATGAGGAGAGGAGGGGAGGCAGGGAGGCCTGCAGGGTGACTGTTGCTAGAGTGCAGCCTGAATTAGGGTGGGTGGGGGTGAGGGGAGAAGGTGGGAGGGAGAGGTACGCAGGAGGACTTGGCAATGAACAGATAGGACGGGCAGTGACAACAGGAAGGTGGTGAGGGTGACTGTGCTTCAGACTCTGGAAACATCTGGCTACTGGTGGGGCCACTGGCAGAGATGAAGAACGCAGGAGGAAGAGAAGGTCGGGGAGAAAAGCTGTTTAATCTTGAAAGCGGCCCTTCCAGGTGAACGCAACAGGAGCAGAGGACAGAGTTGGACCAGGGGTACAGATTTGGGTGCCATTATTTTGGGGAGACTGGACAGAACAGAGGCAAAGGCCTCTGAGAGTGTCCAGAAAGAGGGGACCCCACTAAAGATAGAGGGGAGTGGCCTTACAGGTAGACAATCCAGGAACTGGCATCATGGAAACCAATGGAATGGAGAGACCTGGGAGGAAAGGCAACAGTGCAAATTCTACAGAAGACCACCTTCCCTGAAGGCTGACAGTGGCTACGGGAAGCTGTCATGGGGAGGACACAGCGGTGGATGGTAGGGGCAGAAGCCAGGGCCCTTGGGAGGCAGTGACACAGGAGTCCCTGGGTGGTACAGAAAGTTAAGCACTTGACTGTTAACCGGAAGCTTAGTAGTTTAAATCTACCCAGAGGCACCTTGGAAGAAAGCCCTGGTGTTCTACTTCTGAGCAATCAGCCATCGAACCCCCCTGCAGGACAGTCTATTGTGACACATCATGGAGTTGTCATGAGTTGTAATCGGCGCAATAGCAACTGACACGGTTTGGAGGTGCCACCACAATGCAAGTTAAGCAGAGCTGCATCTAGACTGCATGGCACCTTTGTGTGAAGTAGAAAGAGGTGCCCCCGCCTCCAGACAAATGGAGCCCTCATCCCAGCTCATTTGCTTGGTGAGAGGACAGTGCGCTGGACTTCAGCCTTGACGAGCCAATGGTGAAACTTCTTTGCACAGTGAACAGCTTGTACAGCTGAACACCATGCCAGTCTTTCTAGAAACTGACTGTCCGGGAAGGAGAGAAGCGGTAATCCACCATAGGGAATGCAGGCTCACAGGAGGAGTTTCTGTTTTAGGATGGGAGAGATGTGTGCCTAGGGATTCTGATCAGGGAAAGGAGAGTGAGAGTTTGGGTATTCATAAAACAGAGGTGATACTTGGTGGGGACATCTGTAACAAGAAGCTGGTGAAGCCCTCAGCAGGTAGGGCACACCTTGTCTGGGGTGCAGGGAGCAGGGCAAAGCTGAGGGACAGCAGTGAGTTCACAGTGCACCTTGTAAGCCCAGGGCCCAGGGTACAGGGCCAGTGCTGCAGGTAGAGTTAGCTCAGAAGCTCTGCCACGGGCATCGGTGAAGAGGCTGAGCAGGGACACATAGCCAAGGTGATTAACGAGAAGCAGCTCCAGTGCACAGGGTGGATGATACACAGACTACCCAAGGAGGGGGCCAGCAACGGGCAGGCCAGGGTGGGAAGGTTTTGAGGTGGAGCCTTGGTTTACTATTTTACTTTTCTCTACGGAAAAATTTCCAACACACTCAAAGGTAGGAACATAGTAAAATGAACCCCCTTGTAGCTGTCATTTAGCCTTGACAGTGATCAATGTTGCCAGTCTCACTGTATGTATTCCTCCTGCCCACTTTTTAAAGTACCTCTATAAAATTATTTTTTTAATTTTTCCTATTTGGAAATAATTTCAAGCTTACAGAAACCTACAAAAACAAGCTCCTTTATTTTTAAATAACTTGTTGCTTATTATAGAATATATTCTCAGAATGTTTATAGAAGAAAACATCATTTGTGATTCCACCACCCAGGAATTGGTTCTGTCGTCACGTCAGTGTGTTTACTTGGTCTTTTTTCCTCTGCTAATAGAGCTTACACACACACAATTTTTGCATGCATATTCTAAATTGCACTGCCCTATCCAGAGATTAATCCCACCCCCAAACCTGGTGTGTTCACACAGGCTTCCTTAGTCCCAGCCCTTCAGCTCCCAATTCCATCCATACATTGTTTCTCCGTGTAAAGACACAGATTAACCCCAGGTTTTGGTTTGTGGAAGCCCTCATTCCGTGGTTTCAGTGCCGATGAAGATTTCCCTTCAACATTGGTTTTTCTTTTTTCTGAGTGATATACGTTGACTTCCGGTGGAGGGAGTTGCCCGATGCACCTGTGTAGCCATCTTGACCGGAAGTCGTCCATTGCATCTCATGCTGTTCCAGGTACTTGTCTTTCTGGATTCTGAGCATCTCTGTGGTTCTGCCTCACTCACTCCGTGAACTCTGAGGTAGGTCTTGCATCTGATTCATCATTCCATGTGAGGCCGAACTGACCTCAACCAGTATGTATGGAATTATCCCAGCCCACTGAACGGGGCACCATCCTTCCCATCTGTGCTGCAGACTGCCCCAGTGCCTTGCTTGAATTAGTAGTAACCAGCATGTTGTCTGGCACATAGTGGGGTGCTCCATAAATGCTTGTTAATGCTGCTACCAGTAACCCAGAGCTGTCCATGCAAGTTAAGGTTCCGTTGTTTCTCCTTTCTTCCCTTCTTCCTGATGGTCCAAAGAGAGACCTTTGGGACATGACCAAAGTTCCTCTCTCGGCCACTGCCTGTCTTCTCTAAGTTAGGGGCACAACTAAGTTGACAGTTGATTCAAAAGAAGCAGTTCCCCGGGTTGGGGCTATTTTAAATATTTTCATTGCTCACAATACCGGTTATCATTAGCAGCAATTAAAACTATTTTAAGGTTAGTTCCAAGCTGCCTTTGAGGTATTTTAAGCTGGACAGAATTTCTCCATGTGTCTAGCTCAAAGTAAGTTTCCTGGTATCATTAAGCCTACCTGCATTTGGAGGTTACCCAATCTGTGTATTTTTATCACCTGAACATTTCATAAGTTGCAGAGGTGTTTGTCAAAAGTGGTTTAATGTCCCCAAAGGTGTTTGGACCAGTTTTACAGGTACCACTCCCAACCTCAATTCAGTGTGTGGGTCAGGGGGACAATGGAGATGGAAGGGGAGGGAGAGGGATCTGCAGAGGGTCTTTCCCTGAGATCCAGCCCTTCCTGCCGAGAGGAGCATCCATAATCCCAAGGGAGGGTAGCAATAGTTGGTGCAAGAAGGGGTGAGGACTTGGACTAGGGTGGGGGCACCAGGAATTGCGAAGAAGGTGGGAACCTAATTTGGAGGACTGGGTGGTGAGGAGGAGACTGTGAAGGCCTTCTGGATGTCTTAAGTCATCTGCATATTTGACTGAAAGATAAAAACAGGGAAAGAACCGGTTTTGGCAATTGGACTTCTAGGGAGTGAGTCAGTAAGGTGTTCTGACCAAGTCTTGATTAGTTCAGGACATGATCCTGGGTTTGGAGGGTTCTCAGTGGCATTGGGGCATGAGGATCACTGCTCCCAGACACCTCCAGGGCCAAGACGTTCACAAAGTATTGCTGCCTATGCAGGATGGCTTCCAGTGGGCTGGGCTGGTGGGATTCATAAGGAAAGGTTCTTCAGCTGTATTGATCAAGGAGGGTGGGAGAGCAGTCCACATGGGAAGAAGAGTTCTGGAGCACTGGAGAACTGCAAGGGAAGGAACATCGCGGGCAGGAACATTCTGTCCCTCAGTGGCAGTATTGGCCAGTTCAGTGAAGGCTGGGACAGAGATGCTCATCTTGATGGGGTCTAAAAGGGACTGAGAAGGGACTAGACAGGGACAAGTTGTCCTGGCCAGAACTGGATATGAGTCCCAGCCACAACATTGGTGGGTGGTCTGAGGGCTTGTGGTTTGGGGATCAGAAACTGCTGGTGCCTCAGGCATCCCAGCCCACCTTGCTTTGGTTAGAGCCCACCCACACTCCTTGGACTCTGGTCTGAATTCACAACTAGAATATGGTGCTGAGTATACCTCTTTGCCTTCCCTCCAGCTTGAAATCCTGGTGCCCTAAACTTACTGAAGCAGAACACTGGAAACAATGTGGGCTGTGCTCCAAGAAGCAGTGCCACCAGCCCTTCTATAAACTGTCACACCCACCCAGGGACAAGGACCTCAGGATGGGGCGTGCAGGGCTGGAGTGGGCTAACATGGAGATGTGCTCTTGGTGACCACTGCCCAGGGATGGGATGAATGGAGGACATCCATGTCCTTGTCCCTACAGGATGGAGAGAACAGAAGGCAGGATGACCCACTTCAAAACCGGCTCCTTTCAAAGGCTGTGGCTGTGACTGGGGGCTGCTTTAAATGGGTCAGCCTCATACATGCATGGGTCTTAAACTCATCAAACCTTGGCTGTTAAACATCTCTGTCTCATTTTCATTAGCTTGTAAGCCATGGTGAGGGGGGACCTGCCTAGGTTTCTGAACCAGCAAGTGTGCCTAGAGGCTAATAAACAGCAGGTGTGTCCACTAAGTGTGAGTTTAACACTCAGTGTCGATGTGTGCACAGGTCAACATGTGAAAAGAAAACCAAAACCCAATCAAATCCACTGCCAACTCTCAGTGACCTTGTAGGACAGATTAGAAATGCCCCATAAGGTTTCTGTCATGGACTGTGTTGTGTCCCCCCCAAAATGTATGTATTGATTTGACTGGGCTGTGATTCCCAATATGGTGCCATTCCTCCCACGTGTTGTGAGTCCTGCCTCTGTGATGGTGATGAAGGAGAGTGGACAGCATCTGTGCAGGTGAGGCGGGACTCAAGCCACCAGCGGTGGGACAGAAGGGAGAGAAGTGAGCAGAGTACGCTGGGAACCGCACACCACCAAGAAGGTAGCACTGAGAGCCGAGCACGTCTGCACCTTAGGTTCCTGTGCCGAGATGCTCTCCCTGAATTTGGACTCAGCTTACCAGACTGTGTTAATTTCTTTTGTTGAGGGGACTTGTCACTTGTAGATGGATTTGTGGCTTACTGGGCTGTGACAATAAAAATTTCTCTTCATGAAGCCTTCTATTCGTGGTATTTTCTGTTGGAGCAGTACCAGGTGACTCAAACAGTGTCCAAGGCTGTAATCTTCACAGAAGCAGACTGCCACATCTCTCTCCCATGGAGCAGCTGGTGGAGTCGAACCGCTGACCTTTCAGTTAGTAGCTGAGCATTTAATCACCGCACCACAAGGGCTCTTATGTGAAACAAAAGGCAGGGGTGCCGAATTCTGGGTATAAGTTAACACAAGTCCTGAGCCATTCTAAACTGAGAACGATAGTGCAGTTGTGTTTGCATGGTGTCTGCTTGACGTGTGCAGGATATACGTGCAGTGTGTGGGGAGTGTGTTTTCGTAGGTAGTGTATGTATGTGCTGTAGGAAAGAGTGTACGTGTATGTGAGTGTGTATGTGTGATGTGTGCATGTGTGATGTGTGCATGTGTGATGTGTGCATGAGTATATGCATTTCGAGAGAAGGCCTCAGCAGATGTGGTTAGAGGTGAAACCAGCTAATAATTTGCAGCACCCAGTGCAAAATGGGAGTGTGGGGAATGTTGTTAAAAATTGGTAAGAGTTCAAGGTGACAGTAGCAGAGCATCAAGCCAATTTTGAGGCTGTGCTGAACTGTTTAACCCCTCACCTTCCTATGCTGCCTTTAAGAGGCCTTGACTTCCCCTGTGCTTTCTCCCCATCCACTTCCCCCAGGATGATCTTGACCCCAGGAATGCCAGGAGGGACTGGAGTGGGCTGGAGAGGAGGCAGAGGTGCAGCAGCGATGGATCCTTTAGCTGTGGCCTCATGTGTGCGTGCAGGGCTGGTCTCAAGCTTTCCTGACCCTCCTCTGTCTGGGTCTGGACCTCCTCAGGGATATGGAGGTCCACAAGGTGTCTCTTGGCTCTCTGCTCAAAAGCGATCTCCTTGGAAGGCCCAGGTGCGCTCCCGTGTCCCCTGCCCTACAACGGCCCTGCCTTCTCAGAGCCTCAGCTCTTCGGACATCCCCGCTGTGCTCCTCAGAAGTTGCAGAAAGAGTCTTAAGAACACGCATCCCTGAGTGCAGCTGCGCCCGTGGATTCCGCGGAGGGCTTCAGTTTTCTGGGCCCACAGTGGGTCCTGCTCGGACCTGTGTTGGCTTGTGTGACTGTCTCTGGGAGGAGAAGCAGCAAGAGGGGACTGGGGAGCCGGGCAGGATGGGGCAGAACTCATGGCCCTGCAATCTTGGTGAGGGGGTGTGGAGGGTGGGGAGCCTTCCTGCTTAGCGCCCTGATTGGTCTCCTCTCTATTAGGTGTGGGGTGTTCACCTCAGATCACACTCAGCACGTGCTGATGGGTCATAATGAGGGTGTTCCACCCCAATACCTATACTTGTCAATCACTGGCAATGGCTTCCTAGGTTCTGGGCGGGAGGTTCTAGGAGGAGGCAGAGAGCCAGGCCCAGCCCAGCTGGTTTAGCCCAGTGCACCACTGACATGGCAATTCCAAGGTCCCTGAGGGCTGCTTGGGAGTTCCAGGCCTGGACATCTTCCAAGGGCTAAGGGAACTTGTGAACTTACCTTCATCATGCCCCCAATCCTAGCCAGAGACTCACCTCTGTGTCACTCGAGGGCTGGCTTCTGACCCTTCGCATCTGGCATGACACCATGACAACTGAGTGACTGCTGGATGCTTATGTCAGGGGGATCACAGATGGGACTGTGTGAACAGACACATTCTATTGGAGGGCCACCCCCAATAGGGGCCCCTGTCTAAGCCAGTCGTGGGGAGTGGGGGGGTGCGGGGCAAGGGGATTGCTTAGGAGGTGATTTGGCTCATGTAGTCGGGTAGGGTGGAGGTTACTGTGATCACCATGGGACTTTGCCTGCCGCAGAGAGGTGGTGACCGGAGCCCCCACCTACAAGTGTGCTGCTAAACTGGCTTTCCAGGGAAATGAAGAAGGTCTTGGTTTAGCGTCTACCAGTTTGGGTGGTGTCTGTATCCCACCATGTTCCATTTAGAGTTACCAGCAATTTAAGAGCAGGGTTAACAAAATTCTTGAATATTTAATGGTCACCTATTGGTCACTGCCCAGTGAGACCACCACACCCAATGGCAATCAACAGCCCTGCGCTTCTGTGGGCTTGTTAGCTTGATGCCTTCATCCACCCCTGGGTAGACAGAGAGGCCTGTAAGCTCCCTGTGCTTTGGGAGTCCTAGAAGACAGCCAGCCAGCGGCCTCCCAGTTTATCATGAGGTGAAGGGTGTGCCATGACTGCCCAAGTGGACACCAAACAAGACAGCCCATTTCTACTACAATGGGGAGATCTGACTGGAGTGTCCACCACCAGGGTTTGAAAAGCCACTGACCTAGCTGCCGAGCCACCCTGCCTCTCCCCTCCCCCGGCCCACCAGCCTCCTTACTCATTCCCACTTCCTGTTTGGTCCACCCTGGTGCCTTGTATGGCACCTGACCAACAGGAGACCAGGTGTTCAAGGTGACAAACATGAGGGAGCCCGGAAACCATTGGGTCAGCTCCCTGGGCCATGGGACACCACCCATCCCAGCGCTGGGAGTCCATAAGTCCATTTGTAGAAGAGGCTTCCTGTTCTTGCAGGTGGCTGAACCATTTCTCTGCGTGCAGATTTTGCATTGTGCAATCAGAGACCCACCTGCTCTTGACACCTCCCCACTGATGCCATTTCCCCCTCTTCTGGGCTCTTGGAATGTGACAGGGGCCCCACCTTGACCAGGCAGTTGCAATGAGAGATGTTGACCCAACTGCCTGTCCTCGGGCTCACAGCATTAGGTGGTAGCGGCTGGAGTCAGCTGGGACTGGAGCCAGTGGCAAGGACTGAGAATCTTTGGGTGTCATCAGAGACCCTGGACTGTGTAGGCCGTAAGCAGGGCCAGGGCACCTCTGGGATTCAGCCAGGTACTAGACACCGTGTGGCATCGGGAGCTGGCAAGAGACAGGCTCCAGGCCAGGAAAAACAGCTCCAGAGCCACAGATACGCCACTTTCTTCCCGAGCCGTTCATCCTTCTGCTTGCTGGCAGCACGTGGCCAGGCCTGGGCCCCAGAGTAAACATCTTAGGGGGCTTTAGACAATCACAAATACCAACGTTCACATCAGCCCCGGATTCTGGTTCATAACAGGAGACAAACCACTGAACAATCCAGCATAATGCACCGTGATACATGTTTAACCAGACGTGGGCCCCATGTTATGGGGACAGACTAGAAGGCTCTGTGGAGGTAACATTTAAATAGGGTCCGTTCAACAGTCCTAGTCTCTCTGTGCAAGTCCATGCCAGGCCGCTGGCCCCAGCTCTGCTTTGCAGCCATCTTCAGGGGGCATCCCAGGGCTGCCTGTCACCCCAGCTGGGGTGGAGGGTCACACACCACACAGCTTCCTCCAGTCAGAACTTTCCAGGTCCTCTGCACAGGCATCGCCAATATGGAGATGTTCTCCCTTTCAGAACAGAAAGGGAGAGGAATTCTGTATTCTCCTTTCTAGGCAGGGGACCAGATTGAGAGGTGGGAAGGGGAGGGCTGCAATATCCAGGGAAGGGGCTCTCAGAAGATTCCTGGGAGACACAAAGGACCAGCAGGGCAGGGAGGAGACCACGTATGTGGCCCTGTCGACGGACCTGTGCAGAGCTGGGGCCAAATCCCCTGCAGACCAGGAGACACCCCATCCTCTGTCCACTCCCAGACCTTTCAGGCCCACCAGCCACTTCGGGCTTAACCGAGAGCCCACAAGCCCTGGCTAGCCCCAGAAAGTGCTGACTGAATTAGGTATAATCAGTGAGGGAAGATTCTTGAAGCAGTTGAATTCATGAAAAATTCGTTGGTGTCTCTGTGCGTGTCCTCAGTCATTTAAAAATGATTCCAGTGCGTGCTTGATCCTGAGTGTCTCCTTTTATTTATCTCCCTCTTCAGGCCATCTATAGAGCTCTGATACGTATACAGTGCCTGGTACCCGTAAGGGCTCAGTCAATGTCACCTCCTTGCCTTTGGCCACTCCAAGTGGTCACTTGAGGAGAAGGCTAAAGAGGTTTTCACAATGTGAAAATGGATGGGTACCTGGTCCCTGCTTCCCCCTTCCTTCTCTGGCTGATGACAAACACCAGGATGTCATAACATCCTCAATGTGCTCATGTATTATTCTGGGACAGGGGCTGGCGAGGGTACCCAGGTAGGCCCTTCTGGCTGTGGTAAGCCCTTCTGGTAACGTGGGCTGGCTGGCCTGTGCCCATGCCGTGGATGGGTGCAGAAGGGTGAGGTACCAATCTTGCTAGTCAGGCAGGATACGGCAGGAGGGCGGGGCCAAGAAGGGGCGGGGCCTATAGAACAAAGGAGAATGGGCAGCCCCGGGGGCCAGGCCAGGCATCAAAAAGGCTCTGCGGCTGAGCAGGCCACAGCACTGTCCGCCTCTGCATCCAGCTGTCCGTCCGAAATCCCTGAGCTGGTCCATCTGCTTGCCCACAGCCGGGCAAGCAAGCAGCACTCCACTCCAAAGGCCTTGCTATCCAGCGTGATTGCGCCGACACTCATCTGTGGCTTTCTCTCCTTGGTGTGGGTTGCTGCTGCAGTTCCAGAGCAGAGCAGAGGCATGGCTGGGAGTGGAGCCAGGAGCCAGGAAGGCCACCGGGAGCGTGCCTTTGTCCCAGAGCCTTTTGATGGAGCCAACCTCACCCCTCATCTCTGGCTGCACCGCTTTGAGGTCATCAACCATCTCAACAACTGGGACCAGGTCACCAAGCTGAGGTTCCTGAAAGAGTCCCTCAGGGGAGCTGCTCTGGAGGCCTACAGAGGGCTCAGTCCTGAGAACCAAGGAGACTACAGGGTTGTGAAAGAGACGCTAATGAAGACCTTTGGGGGCCCGGGTGCTGCCCGCAACCACCTGCCCAAAGAGATCGTCTTTGCCAACAGCATGGGTAAGGGCTACTACCTCAAGGGAAAAATTGGCAAAGTGCCCGTGAGGTTCCTGGTGGACTCCGGAGCTCAGGTTTCTGTGGTCCACCCAAACTTGTGGGAAGAGGTCACAGATGGTGATATGGACACCCTGCGACCCTTTGAGAATGTGGTCAAGGTGGCCAATGGTGCTGAAATGAAGATCCTGGGTGTCTGGGACACAGTGGTGTCCCTGGGCAAACTGAAGCTGAAGGCACAGTTCCTAGTGGCCGATGCAAGTGCTGAAGAGGCCATCATCGGTACCGACGTGCTCCAGGACCACAATGCTGTCTTGGACTTCCAGCATCGTACGTGCACCCTGAAAGGAAAGAAGTTCCGCCTCTTGCCTGTTGGAGGGGCCCTGGAAGATGAGTTTGATCTGGAACTCATAGAGGAGGAACCTTCCTCAGAGAAGGAGCAGGAGCAGCTCTCCCACTGAGAACCCCCTTTTCCTATCCTCCAAACCTTGTTCGGAAGACCTACCAGAGTAGGGGTGACCTATATTTTCAGGGGTGTCACTGGGTTGGCCAACCTTCAAAAACCAACACTTGCCCTCCCGCTCCCTCTTCAGGGGTCCTAATCTGCCCCTGGTGGTGGAGGAGCCCAGGGTGAGGGAGAGCAGGTAGGCTTTCTTATAGGAGTGTCCCTGTGGTGGTTAAGCTGCTATTGGTGACAAAGACTAGAAGACTGGTAATAGGCTTGAGAATAAGGCTAGAAGTGGTTATCTCTGATAGGAAACTGGGGGACCTCTTCAGGCTCTCTAAAGGTGTGACTCAGTCACCTGCAGGTCCGCACAGTCTGTCTCATTTGGGCTGAGTATAGTTGTAGGGTCCTCATGAGAAAATTTCAGCTCATGGGTGAGGATCACAGCTGCTCTGGATTCTTCCCTGTTGAGTCCTCCCGCCTGTGTGATGGTATGTCTCTTCTGTCATTTGCCTTGAAACCCATTAGCTTTGGCCAATTATTCAATTACTTCAAAAGCCAATAAAGATTGATTCATGGAAAAACCATGTCATGTGTTGATTGGAGATGAATGGAATGGATGTGTGAGGGTGGGAGAAACAAGAAATACATGTCAGCAGGATGGAAGAGCCAAATATTTACTGAGTGCCTTCCATGGCTCTAGCCTGAAGGTACAAGAGGACTGTGCTTGGAGTGCTTATGTGTCTTGGATTTTCTACAGGAGCCTCTTCAAATATTTTTACTAATTTATTCTATAATTCTTCCCATAATTTCTAAACTAATCATATATCCTTTAATTATTTCAAACTACAGTATTTTAACATCCAAATGGCCCCTCCCACTCAAAAGTGACTCTAAAATTATCTGAGAGATGTCTGGATTGGGGATTGTTAAACTCTGGTTGTTGTAAGCAAGTAAGAAATTATCTGCCTGGCAAAGAGGTTCTTGAAAATCCTGGTGGCGTGGTGGTTAAGTGCCACATCTGCTAACCGAAAGGTCAGCGATTTGAATCCACCAGGTGCTCCTTGGAAACCATATGGGGCAGTTCAACTCTGTCCTGTAGAATGGGTCACTGTGAGTCAGATTTGAGTCCATGGCAGTGGATTTTTTTTTTTTAAAAAAAGAGGTTCTTATAGCCCATGGGGAACCAGAACTTGGAAGCAATGTCCAGAGGCTGTAGCTGACCTGTGTGGGGCAGCGGGAGGGTGCTCTTGATACTAGAGGAAGGGCCTCCAGCAACGGGGCCTGCAGAAGTTGGAGGACAACCTCTTCCTGGAAGGACCTGAACCAAACCTGACAGAGAGGCTAGTGGAGTAGGAGGGACATGGCCAGATCCATGAATGGGGTGCCCATCTTCTTGGACGGTCTAACCCATATTTTCTTCCAAGTTCCTACCTCTCCTTCCAAGGGCTGGGAATCTGAAAGCTTCCCTAACCCAAAGAGAGAAGCTGAATGGATAGAAACCTCTGTAAAGTGGCAGAATTGTCTCCATCTCCCAACTAAGTAACTCTGTCCAGCCAGTTCTTAGGGGCAAGTGATCATACACTCTGAGCTGACTGTGGGCACTGGAAGGTGGCCCAAAGGCTCGGGGTTTGGAGCTGCCTAGATCCAATGCTCTGTGGGGTGAGAAGGCCATTTTTCTATCATGAGGGGAGAACCAGCCTCTTCTGGTAGTTTCCCACTTGAGGGACAGACAAGCAGCCTGAGTCGGGAGCTAGAAAGTGGGACTCCCTTCTTTGAAGCTAAGGAGCCCCTGGGACTTGCCTTTGGACCCCCTGAAATTGTCTAAGCAGCTCCTGGCCCATTCCTCCCTAGACTCGAGCTGGGATTCTCCAGAATGAGGCCGCCAGCTCAGTCCCTAATCTCCACGGTTTACTGAAGCCTGAGCTCTGCAGAAGCCAAACATCTTAACTGGAATTAGCCTGTCAGCCCCAGGGCACGTGGGGCAGCAGAGGAGATCTGGAGGAAGGCTCCCCTGGAAAGCAGGCCTGGAGGAGGGGAGGGGCACAGCCAGCGGGGCTGGGAGAACAAGAGAAGACAGGCCTCACCCATCCCAGGTACCGGGTCCCTTTCTGAAATTTGTTTTTCAGCCTCCCCTCTCGGCAGGTCTAACAAGCGCTGCTTCTTCCGTTGGCCAAACCCTCTCCCAAAGGAACCAGCCGGGTGGCACCTCCTTGTGACCTATTTTCCCCTGGGTCCTTTGGGTCCTAGCCACTTTCTAGGCTGAAGGAGGGTGAGGAGGGGGCAGAGAGGTGACGAGGGGTGGGGGGACAGGGTGGCTAGGTCAGAATTTCAAAGTGACACCCAGCGGCTCCTTCCTTACCTTGCCACCCCACACAGTAGGGAGCTAAGCCCTGTTCTGGGCAAACACTATCCTAGAATTTGTGTCCCACTAGAGCAGTCCTGCCTCCTGCCCTGGTCCGAGCCAGGAGCGGTGGTCTGAGCCAGCGAGTTCCCTGCCCTTGCAAGCTCTTTGGGCTGGCCTCCTGCTCTCCTCTGGGGCAGAGGGAGCACAGATGTCTGTGTCGAGGGCCCCGCTGGCTCTGACCTGGAGGCATGGAGTGAGACTTCAGACAGGTGTGCTACACGTGGGAGAGAGACAGACTAAGAAAACAAACAACGTGGAAGCTAGGTGCAGGATCCTAGCCAGCTGCTCCCTGGCAGCCGAGCATCAAAGAGGGAGCTGGGAGAGAAGCCAGGAAAAGTGGGTTGAGGCCACATCACAGACAGCTGGCAGCTTGGGCAAAGAATTCTCCCTCTGCTGACTGGGCAGGTGTTTGAACAGAGGAGGAGCACCAGAAGGTTCCCCCAGCTCTGAGTCTAGGAGGGAGTGCAGGGCCAGCAAAGCAGTCCAGCTTAGCAGTTACGGATCCACACTTCAGAAGGGCTGAATGCAAGCTGACTGGCTAGAGGAGACAGAAAACCAAGAAAGCCAAACCCACTGCTGTCTAGTTGATTCCGACTCATAGTGACCCTATAGACAGATTAGGACTGCCTATAGAGTTTCCAAGGAGTACCTGGTGGATTTGAACTGCCATATTTCTGGTTAGCAGCCATAGCACTTAACTTCTATGCTACGACAGTTTCCAGAGGCAGGCATCCACGTAAAGCTTTAACCCTGGCCGCATGGCAGACTCTGCTGGAAGACCAAGTCAGCTCTTCCTGTGAGTCTGAGGTTTGAGATGAGCTGGTGTGATCTCTAGCGGTGTGGAGTCCATGCTTCTCATGACGTAGTCCCTGCAGCTGCAGAAATGCAGCATCACCTGGAAGCTTATTAGTGTCCCAGTTAAGGGGCAACACGAGGTCCCTGCAGGACACCCCCCCACTTCTCTAATAGGGACCATCACATACAAGCTGCCGGCTGATCCCCCCCAAGCCTGATAGATAACCCTCATGCTCTTATTCAGCAAAAGTTTATTTTTAAATGTTTAAAATAATTTCAGACTTACACAAACAGGTTGCAAGAGTAAGCACGAAGAATTCCCATGTGTATTTCACCCAGTTTCCTCGAATACTAACATTTTACCAGTTTACTTTATCATTCCTTCTCACTCTCATTCTCTCTGTATGTGTATAACTGCTTTTTGAACCATTTAAAAGTTGCGTATCTGATACACATTTACCTTTAAATACTTGTCTATTTCTTAAAAAAAAAAAAAGGAAAATTCTTTGGTATAATATAATACCCATTGTTGTCAAGTTAATTCTAACACATAGTGACCCCGTAGGACAGAGCAGAACTGCCCCATGGGGTTTCCAAGGAATGAATGGTAGGTTCTAACTGCTCACCTCTTGGTTAGCAATCAAACCCTCCACCACCAGGGCTCCACCTTAAAATTAAGACATTGACATTGATATTAATAATACAAAAAAAAAAAACCCACTGCCGTCAAGTGATTCCAATTCATAGTGATCCTATAGGTCAGAGTAGAACTGCCCCACAGAGTTTCCAAGGAGCACCTGACAGATTTGAACTGCCAACATTTTGGTTAGCAGACCTAGCACTTACCACTATGCCACCAGGGTTTCCAGTAATAATAATACTGTCATGTAATCTGTAGACCTTATTCAAACTTTTCTGATTGCCCCAATAATGACTTTTATAACAAGGGACAAATCTTTTGTCTAATCCAAGATCCAGTCCAACTACACATTGCATTAGTTGTTGTGTCCTGTTAACACACGTGTGTTGAGTCGATTCAGACCCAGAATGACCCTATATGACAGGGTAGAATTGCCCCATAGAGTTTCCAGGGAGCTCCTGCTGCATTCAAACTGCTGACCTTTTGGTTAGCAGCTGCAGTTCTTAAACACTGCACCACCAGGAATTCCTTGTCTTATTAGCCTCCTTTAATCTGGAACATTCCTTCACTGTATCTTTATCTTTCCTGACCTTGACATTTTTTAGGAGTACCGGACAGTTATTGTATAGAATATCCATAAGTTTGAGAGAATCTGATGTTTTCTTGTGATTGGATTCAGGCTATGTAATTTGGCACAAGCACCTGGAAGTGATGTTGTACAACTCACAGGATGTCTATTTGTCACATCGCTGGTGACAGTGACTTTAATCACTTGGCCAAGGTGGTGTCTGCCCAGCTGCTCTGCTGTACAGTAACTGTTTTGCCGTGTGAGCATCTTGTGGGGAGATACTCTGACCCTATAGAGATACCCTGTTTCTCGTTAGATTCTCACCCACTAGATACAGCGTCCACTGATGATCCTTCCTGAATCAGTTATTACCCTGAGAGGTGCCACATGGTGATTTTCTTTCTTTCTTTTTAAATTTTTAAATTGTGATGAAGTGAATGCTTACAATCCAGCTCAATTTTCCATATAAAACCCTGAGTATCCACCTCTCTGCAACTCTATCTGCTCTCCTCACCCTGTGACAGCACACTCTTTTCACTCTTCACTTCCAGTATCCACTCAGTCAGCACTTGTCCCCTCCTCTGAGCACTCTCCTCTCCCCTCTAAAGAGAAACCAGTAGGCACTTTATGGTTCTGTGCATCTATAGGATGTCATCTACTGGCCTATTACTAGAGGGGAGTGGAGAGGTTGGAGTGGAGAGGACAGGAGATCGTTAAGAGGATATGACATGTATAGAATGGAAAGGAGGCATGTGCTGTCACTGGGCAAGGAGAGCAGAAGGAGCTGCAGATAGGTGGGCATGCAAATTCAAACTGGATTGTACACTTTCACTCAATGACAATAATAATAATAAACCAGGAGGACAGCCTCATATATATCTTAAAGTATAAAGTACACATACTACCTGCATCACTTTGGTCTTTCTTTTTTAAAATTGAGCTTTAGGTGAAAGTCCATAGTTCAACTTAGTTTCTTTCTTTTTTTATTATGACTGAGTGAAAATATACAATCCCATATAAATTTACATACCCGCCAATGAGCACTTCCCACTGCTTTCCCTGCGCGGTGACAGCATAGTCTTTCTCTCCATTCTCGACATGTCATATCCTCCTAACAATCTTCTATCCCCTGCTCTCCACCCTCCCCCCAGATCCAGTAAGAGGTCAGCCAGATGACATCCTATAGATGCATAGAACCATAAACTGCACACATGATATAATCACTCTGTGCCGCCAAGTCCAATCCATTTCTGTGCAAAGAGTTGACTTTCATTATGATTTATGGACAGAGGCAGCATCAGGGCCAGGGCCATGCTCCCAGGGGAATTCCAATGCCCCTGGACCATCAGTTGTGGTCTTTTAGTGGAGATCTCAGGGTGCACCCCTTTTTATTTTCATGTTGCCAGTGATACTCAACTTTGTGAGCCCCATCTTGGCTATCACTGGTGTGGCCTGGCATGATCTGGTTCTTCCAATCACATGTCGATGTAGTCACCCACTCTCGTGTGTCTCTCTGTCTTCTGGGTTCTCTTTGCCCCTTGTCATATTGGTCCTTGGAGATCATCCATTCCTGCTGAGTTGAGACCATTTGGTGTACCTCAGATGGCAGTTTGGCAGCTTTTAAGACCCCATATGCCACTCACCAATTTGGGGTACAGAACTCTCTTAGCAAAACACTAGTTATGCCAATTGGCCTTGATGTCCCCTGAGAGAATGGTCCCCAGACCCCCACCCCAGCTACTCCATCTTTGCAATATTGAGTTAAGATGGGAGGAGTAATCATGTTATGTTGAAGTCCAGTTAAAATCGATCTTCTTTCTAATGTGTGCTGTCACAGATTTCACCCAACCAAATTTCTATCAACTATCTAATCAATACCCCTCCCTCCCTCCCCGTGCTTGCAGCTATCAAAGAGTCTTTTCTTCTATGCATGAGTCTGTTTTTAAGTTCTTATAGTAGGGGTCTCATACAGTATTTGTCCTTTTGCCACTGACTACTTTCACTCAACATAATGTCCTCCAACTGAAACCAGGTTATGAGATGCTTCCTGAAATCATCATTGTTCTTTATCATTGCATAGTGTTCCATTGAATATGTACACCATAGTTTATCTATCCATTCCTCTGTTGTTGGGCATCTGGGTTGATTCCATCTTTTCGCTATTGTGGACTGTGCTGCAATAAGCATTGGTGTGCATGTATCAGTTGGTGTGAATGGCCTTGATTCTGTAGGGTATATTCCAAGCAGTGGAACTACTGGGTCAAATGATATATCTATTTCCAGCTTTTTAAGGAAACAAGGTTGCTTTCCAAAGAGGTTGCACCATTTTGCAATCCCACCAACAGTGTAAGAGAGTTCCAATATCTCCACAGTCTCTCCAGCATTTGTTGTTTTGCATTTTTTGGATCATGGCCACCCTTCTTGGGGTGAGATCATATCTCATTGTAGTTTTGATTTGCATTTCTTTAATAGCTAATAATCGTGAACATTGTCTGCATGTGTTTTTTGACTGCCTGGATCTCCTCTTTAGAGAAGTTTCTGTCCATCTCCTTTGCCCTTTGTTTAATTGTATTATTTCAGTTTTTCTTATTGATATTTTGTAGTACCTTATAGATTATGGAGATCAGATGTCATTCTGACATATAGTTGCCAAATATTTTTTCCCATTCTGTAGGTGGTCTTTTAATTCTGTTGATAAAGTCTTTAGATGAGCAAAAGTGTTTGATTCTTAGTAGTTCCCATTTGTCTATTTTCTCTTCTGTGTTGATTGTAGTTTGTATGTCAGATTTTGAAGTCTGTCTACATTGTGTATTAACACTTCCATTGTTTTTCCTAATTTTTCTTGGATGAGCTTTATCGTTTTAGATTTGATATTTAGGTCTTTTATCCAGTTTGAGTTGATTTTGTAAAAGGTGTGAGATATGGATCTTGTTTCAATTTATTGCTGATGGACATCCAATTTTGCCAGCACCATTTGTTGAAGAGATTGTTTTTACCCCAGTTTAATGTCTTAGGGCCTTTGTCAAATATCAACTGTTCATAGGAGGATTGTGTCATCTCTGGGGTCTCAGTTCTGTACCATTGATCTATCTGTCTGTTTTTGTACCAGTACCAGGCTGTTTTGACTACTGTGGCAGTGTAATAGGTTCTAAAGTCAGGTAGTGAGAGGCCTTCCAGTGTGTTTAGTAGTGCTTTTCTTGTCTAGGGCTTCTTCCCTTTCCAAACAAAGTCAGTGATTTGTTTCTTCGATGTATTTAAATGCTCTAGTATTGGGTGCATAAATATTTAATATTGTTAAGTCCTGCTTGTGTACTGAACTTTTCAGCAATAAATAGTATTCATTCTTGTCCCTTATGGTGGATTTTACATTAAAGTCTATTTTATCTGAGATTAGTATGGCCACACCTGCTTTTCTTTGTGTATTGTTAGCTTCATATATATTCTTCCATCCTTTAATTTTCAGTTTATTCTTATCTTTAAGTCTAAGGTGAGTTTCTTGTAAGCAACACATGGATGGGTCGTGTCTTTTGATCTGAGATGCCACTAGTTGTCTCTTTACTGGAGCATTCAGACCATTCACATTCAATGTAATTATTGATAGGTATGTGTTTAGTGCTGTCACTATGATATGTTTATTTTTGTGTTGATGTTTTCTCTGTTGTTGTTATTATTCTGTTCTGGGACATTTTTGTTTATGAGTTGATTTTTCACCTTTTTCAGTGTTGGTTTTGTGGTTTTTGAGACTCCTGTATTACATTTCTTGATTTGATATGTTGCATCTCTATTGTGCTTTGCAGCTGCCCCTGTGATCCCTCTTAATAGTCTATGTTTAAACCCAATTTTAACTACTACTAGTCTTATTAACTTCCTCTCAATCTGGAAGGACTATAATGACTGTGGTACATCCTTCTTTGTGATATGATGACATCATAGTTTTCATGATTTGATCACTGGATTGCTTCTCTTAATATTACAGCTTTGATTGAGTTTGGAGCCCTCCTTAACTGAGTAGGTTTCTGGATGATGTGTCTTGTATTTCCTCCTAAAATATAAAATTAATGGTTTTGTTCTTCTAAGCCAAAAGCTTCTTTCAGTATTTCTTGTAGCTTTGGTTTGAATTTTACAAAGTCTCTGAGTTTCTGTTTATCTGTGGATGTCTTAATTTCATTTTCATATTTCAAGGATAGTTTTGCAGGATATATAATTCTTGATTGGAAATTCTTCTCCTTTGAGGCTTTGAATGTGTCATCCCATTCCCTCCGTGCTAGCATCATTTCTGCTGAGAAGTCAGACAAAAGCCTACAGGGTTTCCCTCTGAATGTTAGCTTTGCTTTGAGTCTTACTGCCTTTAAGAGTTTCTGCTTGTGTTTCATTTTGTTAAGTTTGATTATAATATGTCTTGGAGTCTTTCTTTTGGGATCTATATTGAGTGGCATTTGATATGCATCTTGGATATCTATATTCTCTGCTGTCATAATTTCTGGAAAGTTTTCTGTCAGCAGTTCAGCCACAATATTCTCTGTGTTCTCAGGTGTCTCACCCTGTTCAGGAACTGCAATTAATCATAGATTTTCCCTCTTAATAAAGTCCAACATGATTCTTAATGCTTCTTCATTTTTCTTGTTTCTTTTTTCTAATTTCTCCTCATAAATGCTGGAGTCAGTAGCTCTGTCTTCCAAGTCAGAAAATCTATTTTCCATTTGTTCAATTCTGTTTTCTTGGATTTGAATTGAATTTTCTCTCTGTTTGATTTTGTTATTGATCTGTTGGATTTCAGAGTACTGGTGTTCCATGAGATCAAACAGCTTGCTTAATTTTTCATTTTTCTCTGCTGCATTTTGTATAAGGTCTAGGAGGGCTCTGTATATAATCCTTTTGTACTCACCCTCCAATAGTTTCAGAAAGTCCTCTCCATCTGGGAACTTCTTGTGTCTTTCTTTTGTGGGCCTTCTGAAGCCGTAGGTGAATTCTTCCTCATGTTCTGGACCAAAGTTTGTTGCTTTTTGGGCATCTGGAGGTTGTGTTGTTTCTCCAATGTTACCTTAACAGGATCTAAAGCTCAGTCTGAAAAAGAAGTTGATCACCAGACACTTCTATGTACTCCATTGAGTGGGCTCAGTGGAACCTCTGGGGTAGCAGGCTCCACCTCCTGATTCATGACACAGCTCCACTTATAGAATCACTGGGAAAACTTCAGCTGACCCTACAATGTGAGACAGTAAAGGCTGGAAGAGATGCCATCAGGAGGCACTACAGTTATTTCTCTATTGAAAGGTAAAAGGCATCTGACAGCTTCCAAAATTAGTCAGGCTTTCAGGTGCGAAAGTCTCTCTTCCCTGCTGGCAAGGTAAGCGCTTCTATGGCAAAGACTGCTTTACTGCTGGAAAAGAGCTCTCCGGGCAGGCAGGGCCTTCCAGCCTGGGAATTAGGTCCAGCTGAGGGCTCTGTATAGGAAACTCCACCTCCCAGTGAATCAGCAGAGTGTCCCACACAAACTCCCCTGCCCACCTCAGAAAAGGCCACCCAATGGCAGAGGTTCAGAGATTCTGAGAGACAGAGGTCAGAGGTGCTGAGCTGCACAGACCCCAAGGACAGGCCCTTGAAAGGTGACGACTCTGCTCACCAATCCCACCAGCAGTGTGTCCAAGCCTCGCTGCCAGCCAAACCCCAGCCCCCTGCCCCCGCTGGCCACAGCAGGGAAAAAGAAAGCCAAAATGACGATTTACCTTCAGTCTGCAAGAGCGGACACCCAGCAAGGGCGGGGATCGGCAAAGGAGAAGAAACCTTCCGCTCAGTGGTATGTAGATCAAATTGACAGCCCTATGCTGTGTCCTAGGGCTCACTAAGTGTCCAGAAGGCTCCGTTTAATTATCAGTTCAGGCCTTGGTTTCCTGAGGGATTTAGGGAGATGTGTGTTTGCTCTGCCATCTTGTATCTGTCCCCCTCAACTTAGTTTCTTACCCCAAAATTTATACATATATTGTTATGTGACCCTAGTTGCAATCCCTGTAAGATGACAGCCCCCTCCTCCTTTGCACCCCAGGTTTCCTGTGTTCATTCAACCAGCTCTGGTCCCTTCGGCTTTTGCATCCACCTCTGGATAGGAGCTTCCCATTTAGCCTCATATTTCTACTTGAATTCAGAAGCACCCTCTTCACAAGTGTTATTTTATGTTTTATAGTCCCACCTAATCTTTGTCTGAAGAGTTGGCGTCAGGAATGGTTTAATTCTGGGTTAGTAGAGAGTGCAGGGGCCATGTCTTCTGGACTTCTTCTAGTTTCAATCAAACCGTTAAGTCTGGTGGTCCTTTTATGGGCAAATAGTGATTTTCAATTCTAGTTTTTCTTCTACAGTTATTAACTTGCACTCAACTCTAAAGAGCTTTCCCTTTAACTACTTTATTAATTTTTATCACTGTAGACTCACAGATTTTTCTCAATGAGTTATACTTTTGTCACGATCATGTATTCTGATGTGCAGATTGTTCTGAATTTGGCCTTGGGAACCTCTTCAAGCTGTGACTCCTATCTCGTGTGCCATGTCCCTATCACAGTCTGAGCCTGTCCTTACTTTCTGGCACAACAAGATGTGTGAAGTTCATCTTGGACCTTCCCTGTGCCAGACCTGGAATCAGCCAGTTCTCAAGGTGTCCTAGGCCCTTTTAGTGGAATCTGGTATTCAGAAAGCAGGATTGAGGTGCCCAGGTGTGCTTACTGCTACTGACGTTTCTATCATGACTTCCAGGTGCTTTCAGTGGTCTGAGCTAAGGGAAAAAAACCACATATTACATCTACATACGTGTCTCTCTTTCTTTATCTTTGTATATATATTACAAACGTAAGTCCATACTGACACTTCCAATTCTAATCCAGTCCCATAGGGTTAGTTCTAACCTTCCCTCTTTCCATATGTCCAACCCCCTTTCTCTAACATGTGGAAACCCTGGTGGCATAGTGGTTAACTGCTACATCTGCTAACCAAAAGGCTGGCTGTTCAAATACACCAGGTGCTCCTTGGAAACTCCCTGGGGCAATTCTACTCTGACCTATAGGGCTGCTATGAGTCAGAAGACTCAATGGCAGTGGGTTTGGTTTTGGGTTTGGTTTTTGTCCAACATTGAGAAACCTGGCTCTAGGTTACTTAACTGCTCTGTCCTGAAATACCCAGAAAGTAGTTTCAGATTAGTTAAATCATTGCCCATGACAAATAAACCTAGAAGCAGTTATGCACCCTCTCCCAGGTGATGATGTGGGTGGTCCTTGGCAACCACAGGAGGGCATCCCACAAGAAAGAGAAGTAGTAAGATCAGAAGAAGCAGGTACAGTCATCTTAAAAAGAGGCTCAGCCTCCTGGGGTGTGAGGCTTGCCTTGAGGACCAGCCAGCAGGCCTACCTGAAATGAGGACACAAAGTGTCCATCAGGAGGACAGCTGAAGCTGGCTACTGATGGACACAAGCCCTTACCATGTGGTGATGCTAAGGCAACCTGGCCTGCCCACCTGGTCCGCAGCTATTGCGGCCACCACACATTCCACTCCATCAGTCACTGCTCTTGGCAAAGAGTTCACTGTTGCCGAGCAACCCCAGGAATGGGGCTTCCCTGGCCCTCAAACTCTGGTCAGGTTGCTCTAACCCATCGGTAATCATGGGCCATAAATTGGTTCTCAAGTTTCATTTGTCTCTTAGTGCTCAGACATTGGGGGCCAGCATCCCCCAAGCTGGTTTAACTCTATAATTCTCTGAGCCAGGATAGTGTCAAATTCCTCAAAGCATGTGTTTCCTGTAGGACTTACCTGGTGCCAGGTTTGTCCTCCTGACCTTAAAGATGCTCCTTTTGGAGCATCTTCCTGCCCCAGGAACTACGTGAAGTGAGCTCGGCCCTCAGGATTGACAGTCAGGATGAGGGAGACACCCAGGCCAGTGAACACAGGGCCCAGGAGTGCAGGGACAGGAGACATAGGCAGAGGTCATGTCCTGTATCTGGCTAGGGAGCGGGAGGCAGAAGGGCTCCACAGAGATCTCTGAGCTGAGTCTTGAAAGATGAATGGGTGCTCCGCAGGAAGATGCCGAGTGGAAAGAAGGAAGGGAGCAGTGTGAACAGCAGGCAGGCCGGCATTGGCTAGCCTGGCCATTGGAGGGGAGGACAGAGAGCACCAGGAATGGAGGGGTCTTGTGTGATCTTTGAGAGGAAGCCAGAGAGAACAGATGCTGTATTTCTCAGAGCTTCTGACCATTTCCTTCTGTTCTGAACTCCTGCTGAGTATTTGAAGTTCTAACAAATTCCCTGGTGAGAATTTGTGTTTCCACCCCAGATACACTGAATCAGGATCTACATTTTACAAGATTTGCATCCGTGATATATTCAGATTTAAGAAGCAGTAACTTGTGTGGGTGGTGGGGTGGTGGGGCTAAAATAGAAAAAAATGCAACAGACTTCAAGTAGCAGCTCACATGGGACTGGCTGGTATGCAGTGTTGCAAAGGATCCTGGGACCATGCCCAGACCTAGCAAGAAAGATGCTATGATTGATTGGTGATGTCTGCCCTGTCAGCAAGAGTGAAGAAGGAGCAGTAGCTTTCTTAGCTGTGGGAAACTGGTGACTTTTATCCTTAGGTGGTTCAGTGGTAAGTTTCTCACCTCCTATGCTGGACAGCGAGGTTCAATTCCCAGTCAAGGCACTTTATGTGCAGCCACTGCATGTCTGTTGTTGGAGGCTCTTGTGTTGCTGTGATATTGGCCAGGTTTCAACAGAGCTTCCAGATGTGTGTGGATGGAGGCGCTCTGACCGGGGTTTAATCTAACGGTAGCTAACTGCAGCAACATCCTTAATGTTGTAGTCAGCCAGTGCTGCTCTAACAGAGGTAACACACGTGGATGGTTTTAACAAAGGCAAGTTTACTCTTACACAGTCCAGTAAGCTACAAGTCCAAATTCAGGGTGTCTGCTCCAGGGAAAGGCTTTCCCTCTGTCGGCTCTACAGGAAGGTCCTTGTGTTGTATCTGTCTTTGATTTGGGAGCGTCTTTGCACAGGAACCTCAGCGCTGAAGGATGCGCTCTTGTCCCAGTGCTGCTTTCTTGATGGTGTGAGGTTCCCAATTCTCTGCTTGATTCCTTTTCTTTTACTCTCCCATAAGATGAAAGGATAAAAGGTGGTGTAAGCCACACTCCAGGGAAACTCCCTTAGCAAGAGTGTGGCAGTCCCACCCCAATCCTCTTTTAAGATAACTGTCCTATCTATTAGCCACAGGCAGAGATTAGGATGTATAGCATAGGAAAATCACAAAATATTGGGAATGGTAGTCCTGCCAAATGGCTGCACACATTTACTGGGGGGACACAGTTCAAGCCATGCCACTTAGGAAGCACTACTATTTTTAGGGGGCTCTGATGGCACAGTGGTTAAGAGCATGGCCACTAAGCAAAAGGTTAGCAGTTCAAATCTACCAGCTGCTCCTTGGGAAACCTACGAGGCAGTTATACCCTGTCCTATAGGGTTTTCCGAACTGACCTGATGACACATCACAGTAACACAACCCATTTTTAAGTTGGTCGTGTTGTGGCATCTTGCATGTTGCTATGATGCCCGAAGCTGTGCCACTGGCATCCCAGCAAGGTCACCCACAGCACACAGGCTTTCACAGAGCTTCCAGACTAGGAGAAACTGGCAAGAAAGGCCCAGCGATCCACTTCCAAAAACTGTTGTTGTTGCTAGGTACTGTTGAGTCGGTTCCAACTCTTAGTAACCCCAAACACAGCAGAACTAAACACTGCCCGATCTTGCACCATGCCCACAATCATTTTTATGTTTAAACTCATTGTCGTGACCACTGTGTTGATCCATCTCATTGGAGGTCTTCCTCTTTCTCCCTGACCCTCCACCCTACCGAGTGTGATGTCCTTCTCCAGGGACTGATCCTTCCTGGAAACATATCCAAAATACGTTAGATGCAGTCTTGCCATCTTTGCTTCCAAGGAGCACTCTGGTTGTACTTCTTTCAGAACAGATCTGATTATTCCTTTGGCGGTCCACGGCACATTCAACATTCTTCTCCAACACCACAATTTGAAGGCAACAATTCTTCTTCTGTCTTCTTTATTCGTTGTCCAGCTTTCACATGCGTGTGATGTGATTGAAAATACTGCGGGGATCATAGCAGAATATTGCCTAGTATAGTGTGAGAAGATAAGTACCGTAGACTGGAAGGCACTCAGAATACACAATGGTCACAGCCATGGACTCAAGCAGACCGATGAGTGTGAAGATGGGCACCGCGTCTCCCTGTTGTCCCGAGTCACTGCGCGTTAGAGCTGAGTACACGTCTTAGAAAGCAGGGAGATGAGGAAGGGCCAGCCGGGGAAGTGACATGATGCAATCCACATTTGTAACAGGTCTGACCTGAGTCCACAAATGGAGAGATTTGTGAGAAAATCTCTGACAAATTTTTAAAAAATGTTTTTCCATAAGTAATCAAGTTTGGTGCTGAGTCCCCCTCCAGACAGGCTAATGAGAACCACATTCTCACTCATTCTAGGGGCTCTCCCTGCTCTGGACTGGGGACAAGTTCTAGAATCTTAGGCAGCACTGAAGTACTGTCTTAGTGGAGGCTGCAAGTCATGGATGCTTGGTCACACTGTTATCATCGAGATGTTCAGTGTCCCTGTCCATGTGATCCCTTCAGACCACATAGCTATACAGTCTTCTGCACCACGCTCAGGGCGCAGGGAGCCCTGGTCTCTGGTCCTGCCTCTCCAGGGTCACCAGGCAGCCACCTGCTGTGATGCTCTGCCACCTCTTCACGGTGAGGCCACTGAGTGGTGTGTAGGTGCTTGTTCTCCCCAGGACTGACCCCAGCCCATCCCTTGTCCAGCCAGCTTTGCCCTTCCCCTCTCTGCTAACCCGTCAAAGGCCACCACTCCCCATCCTCGGCCCTTGGACGTATTCCATCCACGGGTTTAGGCATGTACCAAATACAGGAAAGGACAGTGTCCGCCTGGCAACACCAGCTTTGGGCCCAGGAACGTGAGAGAAAGTCCTACCATGAGCCTGAGATGGAAAAACAGAGAAGCAGAAGAAGCCGTTGATGGTTGCACGTCTTACCCTACCGGGTGTCCCAGCAGCCTGCGGAGGGTAGACAGAGAAGAGACGGCATGGAAGGATGAGGGTGGACAGAGGGAGGCTTCACGGAGGGTCCGTGTCTGGTGGGGAGTCTGTGCCAGCCTGGGTGCAGGCCCAAGAGTCTAAGCCTGCTCCATGGAGAAGCCAGGACAGACTCCAGCATAAAGGAAAAAGCAGCCCACAGATGGCAGACATCTGTTACCAGGTGTGAGGGAGGGGCAGTCTAAGGCAGGCATTCTCTCCTAGGGCTGATTTTCAATCCCCTCCCTGGCACAGCTGACAATATCTGGAGACATTTTTGGTTGTCACAACTTTGGAGGCGAGCGCTGCTGGCATCTAGCAGGTGGAGGCCAGGGAGGTCACTAAACACCCAACAATGCATAGGACGTCGCCACAGAGAAGAACAATCCAGAGAAAATAGGAGCAGTGCTGATGTTGAGAAGCTGTGGTCTGAGGTAACTCACAGCGTGCTGATCTGGCAATTTCTTTCTCCTTCTCCCCAAATCGTCACAATGTGGGTTTTGTCCCCTTTAACTGATGGGTAAATTGAAATTAGGAGGAGTTTATTTGCCCAAAGCTGCACTGATGGTAAGCAGCTGAGACTGGCTGTAGCTATTTGGTCAAAACAAAGGTTTGCTGGAACTGAATTTAGGTTGTTTCCTTTTATTACAAAAAAAGCAAGGCAAAACGAAGTGGTGAACCAAGCAGTGTGAGAGGTATTTGCAAAACAATTAAATGTGGGAACTGTGGTTGGAAACACCAAATTTTTTAAAACCAATTGACAAAAATAAAAAATTCACAAAAATCACCAAACAAGAAGAGGGGACATAACTGGCTGAAAACAAACTAGGAGTGAGAAAAAACAAAAAAACAAACAAACAAACCTAAAACCTCCTTAAAATTCCAGATTGGCTTTGTTTGTAACTTATTATCACTGTGTTAATTCTCTTGTTGTTTAGATTCCTTTCAATTTTAGCTTTAAAAAAAAAAATTGCAAAAGAAATGAGTGCTCATTCTAGGAAAATCACAAAATTAGGTTAATTTTAAAATGTGAAAATGCAAAGAGAACCTTCATAAAGAACTCCGTTTACCCGCCCTAGATCAACCATGAACTCTTTCCCAGACTTTTCTCTCTAGATGAGCATATGGATATCTTTCCGTTTATTCTCTCTCTTTCTCTCTAACTTGTGAACAAACCTAGATATTGCGCTTCTGTTTTGTCAGCTCCCATACCTTATCCTTATTTAACTAATCCCTGATTGTTGGTTATTTAAACTGTTTTCAGCTTTTTGTTATTGTAAGACTCACAGTAGAGCGGTGGAAAGGAACAGACTGCAGGTAGGAACCGCACTGGCCAATCTGACGAGCATCCCATTGAGCACAAGACGCCAGAACAAAGCGTACACTGTGTGATTCCGTTTGGACAATGTTCTAAAACATGTCAGCAACGCGAAACCATGTGTCTAGAGATGGATACTCAGGAGGCAAAATCACACAGAAAGGACACGGTTACCGAAGCAGTAGGGCACCTTGTCCTTCTGGGTTCCCACGGTTGCATGTCAGAGGTCACGTGTCTTCTTGATTGGGCAATGGCTGAGGTCCTTGCACGCTTACGATTGATGCTGTTTTCTGTCTGTGCACGGCACTTCACAATCAGCTTTTATACACATGAACAGAATTAAAATAGTTGGCGAAACATCAACTAGAAATTTAAAGTGAAGGGTGAAACGAAATATTCTGAAACTTAAACAAAATGCCTCAAAAGACTTAGCAGGACGCAATGCGCCTCTCTCCTGCGTCACCGCTCCCTGGTTGGAAACACACAGTGCGGGAGAGTTGTAGACCCAGTTTTGTCCTTTGGGCTGATCTGTTTCCTCCACAGCTTGCTCTCAACCGAATTGTTTTCTATCACAGTGGTTTTATTTTGGACCAAGTCATCTGAGTTATTCTAAAACTCCAACCTTTTCTGTGGCACTCTGATAGGGATAGCCCTTCCGTTCTTCAGTTTTAGTAAAAACCTGCCCCTGTGTTTCTCCTTCTGCTCTGAAGGTCATGAAGGTAGGAGGCTTTTGTGCCGTTAGGGGGCTTGAGCCGCAGGTGGTCATTGTCCGTCTCTAAAGGGACCTCCCTTAATCCCTCCCTCCCTCCCTCCCTCCCTCAATCCCTCCCTCCCTCCCTCCCTCCCTCCTTTCCTCCGGCTCCATTCCTCTCTTCCTCTTGGCTCCCTTGCTCTCTTCCTCCTCCCTCCTTCTTTCCCTTCCTCTTACTGCTCTCCCTCTCCCTCCCTCTCCCTCCCCCTGCTCCATCTCCCTCCCTCTCCTTCCCCCTGCTCCCTCCCTCCCTCTCCTGCCCTCTCCCTCCCTCTCTTTCCCTCTCCCTCCCCATGCTCCCTCTCCCCCTCTCCCTACTCCCTTCCATCCCTCTCTCTACCTCCCTCCCTCCCTCTGTCCCACTCCCTCCCCTTACTGCCCTCTCTCCCTCTATACCCCTCTCCTTCTATCCCTCCTCTATCCCTCTCCTTTCCTCCCCTTCCTCCTCTCCTTTGTCCACTTCCCCTCCCTCCACCCCTCCCCTGTCTCTATTCTTACCACCCTCCCTCTGGCCCCCTCCCTCCCTCCATGCCCCTCCCTCTCGTCCTCCTCTCTTTGGCTCTTCCCCTCCCTGCCTGTATCCCCTCTCCCTCTATTCCTCTCCCCTCCCCGACGGCCCCTTCCTCCTCCCTCCGCTCTCCTCCTCTCTTCTCCTCTCTTCTCCTTCCTCCCCTCATTCACTGAACTGTCCTGTAAGCTTTCGGGGACACAGCCTTCACCGAGTATCCAGCCTCTGCTGTCACAGGGCTCACATTTAAAAGGCAAATAGACAAAAACATAATACATCCCACGGTGGTGACAGAAAGTGATGGGGGGTGTTATTTTGCATGAAGAGGGTCCAGGAGGCCACCAATAAGCTAAAGTTTGGGCAGAGGCCAGGATGGGGTGAGGGCACAAGCCCTGAAGGTGTCAGCAGAGGGCATTCCAGGCCGACATGGTGGCATGTGCACAAGACCCTGAGTTAGGGCTCCCTGGATGTTCAGGGAAGAGCTGGCAGACCAGGGTGACTACAGCAGAGCTAGTGAGGGGACAGGTGGTAGAAGGTAAGGACAGGGAGGTGGCCGGGGCCTGAGCACGGTCCTGTCGCTGCAGAGACTTGGAGGTCCTGCTGAACATAATGGCAGTCCCATAGGAGGGTTTGGGCAGGTCAGGGTGGGGATCTGATGTCTGTTTTTAAAGAATCGTGGGGGTCTGTGGGGAGAGGCAGGGGAGGAACAGGGGTGGGCTGGAAGCAGAAAGCCCAGCTTGGGTGTTGTGTGGGGTCCTGGGCTGCCTTTAGCCAGCGCCACATGGCCGTTCCCTTGTTCTAGTGGCCCCTTCGGTTGGCCACAGGGTCTTCCATCTGATGATGCCTTTGCTCTGTTGCCCAGTTGGTAAACAGTGCGTCCCCTCTGACACTGGTACATCTGAAGCCTGTATTTTTCTCTCTTAAAATGCGTCTAGTTCAAGATGCCCCAGCACTTCAGCTGGTGGAGGACTTTTTGGATCCTGATTCCTTCAGGCGATCTGGGTGCCATCCTGCTCCCTTGGTGTCGTCCCTGGGGTACAGCGTGTGCCGTCCATGGTGTGGTTAGCTGTTGTGACGTTGGCCCTGACTCCTGGTGATCCTGTGCATGACAGGATGGAACCACTGTGAGTCATGCCATTTTCAATGGCTGAATTTTAGAAGCTGATCTCCGGGCCTTTCTTCCTAGCCCCTAGTAGTCCAGACGCTCTGCTGAAATCTGTTCAGGGGCACAGCAACACACAAGCCTCCAACAACTAATGAGTGCTGGGTGCACATAGTACACTGGCTGAGAATTGAACTTGGGTCTCCTGTGGGGAAGGTGAATGTTCTACCGCTGAACCACCAGTGCCCCATGCCATCCATGCTCACCTCCCAGTGGTTGCATTAATGTCTCCCGGGAGAGGGTTGGGTGTCCCATTCATGCCACTGGACGTTTCCCTGCAGGTTGTCCTGTGTTCACCAATTCAAGTTTCGTGTGCTCACTGATGTGTCAGAGTCAACTGGGAGTTGAGCCACGAGGAACGTGTCAATAAAACACTGAAATTTGCAAGTGCTTTACTTTTTATAAATAATGTAACAGAGCAGGTTCAAGGTTAAGCCTATAAAAACATCATTCTCATTGATTTGCCATCCAGTGAACTTCCTTGAGTTGGGGAGAAAGGGTGATGTTCCTTACTGCTTCTCACGGGTGACTCAGACCCTACTCAGCTCTACTGCTGCGTCTGGCCTGTGCAGAAACCCCTGGAGGAGCCCCAGTTCCTCGGAGAAAGGATGACTTTTCACCCCAAGACAGATGACTCCCTTCTATTCTTTGGCAAGTTTTTTCCACTATTAAAAAAGAGAGAGAAAGAAAGAAAACACTCACCTCCATTCTACCACTCCTGTTGCCTTTGCTTAGTCAACCTCACTTCCCTCTGCTTGTGAAAGAAATGGCAGGAACATTTTTCTAATATGCACGGACTGTGCTCCTATATGACAGTGTCCTCTCGTTCTCTGCAAAGGTGGATTTGAAATGACTTCCAAATTGCTTATATTAAAATAGGAAACATTTTATGTGAAAAATCAAGGTCAGAGAAAAGTTAGGACACAAATACACCAATCACAAGCTTTCGTGTCATTACTAGAGGTGAGGCATGAACTTACCTCTGAGCTTCCTGGCAGCCAAAGCAAGAAGAGAAAGATGATCCATTTAATGATTCACTGTCTCCATGAGGTAAAGTTTTCCCAGTTCTTCAAGGGAAAGGATAGGCTTCCTGCCCAAGTTCTGAAAGCCTTTTGCACCTGGCATTAAAGAATCTTAGTGTGGTGAAGGGAGTCCTCTTTGCATAGTGGTTAAAGCACTTGACTACAAACTGAAAGATCAATTTGAAACCACCAGCCACTCTGAGGGAGAAAGACGTGGCAGTCTGCTTCCACGAACATTTACAACTTTGAGAACCCTGTGGGGTCACTGAGTTGGAATCTACTCAGCTGCAGTGGGTTTAGTGTATTGAAAACAGCGCCCGCGACGAGGCCCTGTCCTGGGCATCTGAGCATCTCCTGTCCTGTGCCTTGTGCTGGTCTGCACTGCACTGCTAACTGCTTTGACATGCCAGTCAAAATTGTGTGACACTGGCACAACCTCTGCAGTTCCTCAGTGTTCACACTTGAAATGTGGCATTTTCGTTGACATCTGGCTCAAGTGCCAGCTACTGTCGTTCTGGATTTGCTGTTAGAAAGATCCGTGCAAATGCTGGAAGTGAAGGTGTTTTGCAGTCTTCTGCTGAGATCTTTGCAAAATGCAAGCATGGGGGTCACCCATGCAGGGGCCTCTCTTCGAGATACCCTTGTGACGCTTGATTTCTCCTTGAGAGGAGCTTCTGAGCAGTCCTCAGGGCTGGAGGGCTTGAGGATTTGCTTTGGAACCCTGGTGGTGCAGTGGCTGTGAGCTAGGCTGCTAATCAGAAGGTCAGCAGTTTGAATCCACCAGCCACTTCTTGAAAACCCTAAGAGTCGGTTCTACTCTGTCCTATGGGGTTGCTGAGTTGGGATTGAGGTGATAGCAGTGGGTTGCTTTTTTGTTTATTTTCTGAAATAGCACTCAGTGAGATGTCACCTGGCAAGCCCTCTCCCCATTGTCCGTGTCATGTTCTGTCCCTGAGTCACCCTTTTTCCGGCTCCCTCTTTGAATTAACCACTTCCTGCACACTATATGTTGTCTGAACAGCACAGTCAGAATGATGTGTTTGAACACTTCTCTGCCCTCGGGAGTTAATTCTCCCTTCCAGGGTTCTTGCATCTCTGAATGCTAGAAACTTGCCTTCTGAAAATCTAAGTGACATGCCTGGCCACACTCACACTTTCTCTGTGACTAGTAAAATACTCACAGTTGCTCACACATATTACATGCTTCCTGCTAGGTGGAGACTCAGCTTTTTCCAGACCTGATTTCATGTAATCCCTCCCCTTCCCCCAACAGCCTTGAGAAGTAGGGATTGTTATTCTTCTCACTTTATGGATCTCAGGAAACTAGAGCTCCAGACCCTTGCCCCAGGTCACACGGAGAGTGAAGGGTGGAGTTGACGTTGACATCTGAATGCATCTAGCCAGAGTCTGTGCCCAGGACCACCTCCCGAGACTATCTGTGGGTGTCTGAGCACACAGTACCCCCTGAGCTGCCTCTCACTTCTACTCGGCCAGCCCATTCATCTTTGTTGGTCAGAATTAGCTCCCATGCTTCCTAACAACGGCATTTCCTACCTGCTGGGGAATGGGAATGTGGCAAGACAAGACAGGAGTTTGTACCAGAGTCTGTTTTTAGTTGAATGAACTTTCCAGCAGACGCTGGGTCTCCTGTGGCCCCTGGACCCTGTGCGGCCTTGGGGATTGCCCTTATGTGTTACAAGCCTGGCCATCTGGAACAGCCAACAACGATGGCGGGCTGGCGTCCCTTCCTTCCTCCCAGCTGCTTGGCTTTCCCAGGAGCCTGCGCTCCAGGTCCGTGGACTTCCTTGTGGGTGGACATATTCCCGACCCAGAACTCCCTTGCTTTGCCTTTTCACTCAGACCACTCCCGGATGAAGCCAAGAGCACCCTGTACCCTCCTCCTTCCCTTCTGGCCTCAGTGAACCTCTCTCTAGCCCTAGCACCCTGGTCCACCAGTTCTGTCGGCCAGGCTTAGGTGCATAGCCTTCCAGGTTTCTGCTGGCTCTTGCTGTAACCACCTCTTTGGACTGGATGGCCCAGTCTTCTCACTGAATCCTGAGCCCATCTTCCCTGGGGATGATGCCCTCAGCCAGATGGGGAAGCTTTCAGAAGCTCCAGCCGGAAAGAGCCTGTCTTCTGTCCACCTGAAAGGAAAGTTAGTCCAACTATCAGCTTCCTTTTCCTGTAGTCTACACTCGACAGCCCTAGGTTGCCTGGTCAAGACATCCCGAATTGCAATTGCTCGGGAATTCGAGACAGATGGGTGGGGAGTTGACTTACCACCCAATCTGGGCTGATACCTGAACAATGCTTCCTGTGGAGTCCCTGATCCTGACACTCTCAGTCACCAACGTTGAATGTCCTTTACTAATGAGGAGACTAATGGGAACAAGGAGTCTCTACCCTACATTCTCTGGGAGAGAGCTCGGTGTTTATTTTGCCTTGTATCAGTCACACTGAGTAAGAGGCAGGCCTAAGTGGCCTTTGATAATGGGGACTCGAGCCTCAGTGGAAGTCATGTTCAGTAAGTACTGGCTAGGTAAATAGTGATGTCACAGAGTCCACAGCCAAAAAGACACATTACAGAAAGGATACCTTCACCAACCCTTGTACAGCAACGTCTTTCTCTAAGAACAGGAGGGTCAGGAATGGGAAGAAGGTTGCTCTTCACAGTTATGCATAGAAGGAAGTGAAGACTGAAGCCATGGCAATGACTGAACAAGCATCTCGTGGGTTTCAGTTTTCTGCTCCTTACACTGGAACCCAAGCTCCTCTGTACAGAACGGGTAGTTGCATTAAAAGAATTCAGGATATGGAAAAGGCTTTACAGCTGGATACAAATTAAGGCAAGGGAGTGTGGGGTTCTGGAGTCAGACAGCTGAGATTCTTAGTCTTACCACTCCTGAGCTCTGTAAACTTGGGCAAAATGTCTCACCTTTCTCTCCCTCAGTTTCCTCATCTGTAAAATGGGGCTAATGATAACACTCCCCTTCTAGGGTTGATGTGGGGGTTCACTGAGGCACTGTGGTAGGCAGCAAGCACTCAGTAAGCACTCAGTAAATAGGGGGCCCTAGAGGCTGGAGACTACCAATGAATTAGTAGTTCATCAGCAATCAGGCCACTTCTAGTCACCACGCTCCACCCCCATCCCACTCACTTCCCCCAAGTTGTTTTGCAGACTGTCTAGAGAGCCCCAGCTCCAATCTAACTGGCTCCAATGGTCAGACACGTGCAGAACAAACATGACTGACAACAGTGGGCCACCATGCATGTTCAGTTATACAAGAGGATTCATGTCAAGGAATGAAAAGACTCATGTTAAGCAACTGAAATCACCACATAGGTCATCAGTTGTAGCTGAGCTCATTTCAAAAGCAACAGTCTGCCAGACACTTCCATACCCAGTCTTGGCCCCACCTCATAATGAATAATCAATAGAAACTACGAATAATTACAACTTCCAGATCCTGCCCACCAACTTCCTCTACTTCTATATGAATAATTATTAAATGTGAATGCTCCCTCAAATCGAGGAACTCAATCCAAGGTCCATACCTTGAGTTCCCACTTGCTAGCCTGTGAAATAAACTCTTGCTGTCAAAACCAGCACCTGAGAGTTTGGCTTCTGGCACGCATGCTGGACGAACCAGACCCTTTGGTCTGGTTTCACGAGGATATTTTTTCATCAGGCTACCATGAACAAAGAAAGCCAGGAAACCATGGAAATAAGATTTGTCATCTTGCGGGGAAAGCTATCTTTGTGAGAGAACTGTCTTCATATTATCTGTGGTTCAAAACTTCCTCTCTTCAACCACTGTCAGTGAGGATCCTGATGGTTTTGGTAGAACATAGCTTTCTCTGATGTTGCGAAGAATTCACTGCTTGGTGGGTCCAGCATGAAACCTGTCCACAGAGTTGGATCTTTGATTCACACATCTTAGAAGGGCTCAGTATGTTGCCCAGATTTGTTGGAGGAAGGAAAAGAGCCAGGTTACATTTCCAAAGTAGAACCATCAGAACGATCCTTTTTCATAAGACCTGGAGGCCATCGGTTAATTCCCAAGGCACCACTAAAAGCTTTCCAAAATCTTAGAGATGGTTTTTAGACTAAGAAGTCACTGGTTAAGGAGAAAGATATCCTTTTCCTTCCTGGTATAGATGTTATAGGAATGCTTTTCCGGGGGAGCCAGAACATAGAACTGGGAGGCAGGTAGCATAGCAGCCAGTACTGGGCTTAGCGAATGTGACGAGATGAAGAACTGAGCTCCAAGGCAGAGTCTCACTGGGCACATGGCCCAGGAGAGCAGGGATGTTTGTGTGCTGTGTTCATGAAGGTGTCTGCAGCCCTAAAAGAGAGCCCGGCCTGGGGCAGGGCCTCAGTGCCTGTTTGTTAAGTGAATGAATACATGTAAATCAGCCAAAAGAATTAATATGTGAGAGAACCCAAATCCTAAACTTGTTTCCTTTTCTCCTCTGGGTGAATTATGCAATACTTGAGGTCTTTCATCATACGGCCTCCTCCCACCCTCCCCACGTACACAACGTACAAATCGTACACACTGAGGTCACACCCAAACTCAGAGAGCTCTCCTTCCTGAAAACCAGCATGTTTCAGCTGGAGTCCTTTCCCTAGTAAACATACGCTCTTTCTCCCTGGCCCAGCTCAGACACCACAACCTCTATCATTTCTCATGGCACTTCTTTGTGCAACTTGATTTCACAACTGACTGTACTGCATTAAAGTGTGTGTGTGTGTGTGTGTATCTATCTTTCCTCTCTAATTATGGGCTGCCCAGAGGATGAGCAAATCTGTTGGTCCCTGCAGCCCCAGCACTCGGCTCGCCTCGTGAGAAGCATCTCTGACGAAGAGGGAGCCAGTCCCAGAGCAGTAAAGGGGCAGATGAAATGGACCTGTGTGGTGACAAGGTTGTGGAGGCAATGGTACTGTGACCAGTGTAGACCAATGAAGGGCCTGAAAATTCTCGTCTCAGACTCCAAGGCCTGGAAACACGTGACCAGTGACTTTTTCATGAAATTAAAAGAGGAAAGAAATGCAATAAATTCAGTGCTGTGAGTAAAACCTACAAAATGTTAAACTTAGGGGTACAAAACCTCAGGGAAACACAGTTTCTTTAATAATGAAATAATTTATTATCTGTTAATAGTTGAACAATACAGAAGTTTACATACACACAGCAGAGATTCTCTAAAACATGTAGTTGCTAAAAATGCATGTGCCAGCTGTCGTGGAAAGCACCATTCTCTATGGTCTTGACACAGGATTTACAGTGGTGTAGTATTTACATATAGAAACATCTGGAAACAGAATGTCATATTCTCTAATCTGCTGCTCCCCTTTAGGCTGTGTTTACCATCTGAAAGACGTCCTCTCAACCCTCCCCAAGTCATTAGTTTAACAGTAATGTCCCAAGAGCACCAATTCGAGGGCCAAGGGGCAAAGGCAAGTTGGTTCTCAGGAAAATGTAAAAAGGAAGAACCTTCTCAACCTCCAGTAAGATTAAAAAAAAAAAAGAAAATCAAACATCTACTGAATCTTAGAACTAGGTGCCTTACTAGTTCTCATTTTATGATTTTCAGAAGATAAAGACATTCAATTTCTTCAGCCATCCAAGAGTTGAGCCTAGTAGCACTGGTCAATCATTTCTTCCTTGAGAAGAACAAAGCATAAGAAAATTATCCACGCAATAAATATTGATAATGAAAAAGCCATGATAAATCTCATCATTGTACCCTCCTTCCCTGGTATCGCTAACACAAAACATCCTACAGTCTATGGAGATCTCACCAGGTAGCCTGGGAAAAAATGAGCTCATCTAAAAGGGTCTTTGGGTCTTCTCCCAGGAAGGATTTCTGAATCACAAGCAGCCAGCTACCTAAACACGGCTGCATCGAAGAGTCAGACGTAGAGAAAGAATACACTGACATGCAGGAAATTTGCCTTTCAGCCTTTACTGTACTCAACACACAGGGAGGGCAAAGAGGGAAGACAAAGAGACTTGGAGAGATACGAAGAAACAAGAAACGATTCAGATTCAGGGGGATAAAGAGATTATACAGCACAGTGAAAGTGGAATTATTACCCATACAGTGTGGTGTCAAAACCTAAATGATGTGTGTATATAGGAGAGGCAAGAAGAAAAAAAGCCCTAAGATCCTGCCAGACAGTATGATGACATCGCAGTTCTTAGTTTACACGACGCAGGATTGGATCTTCTGAGATGGGAAGAGGCCCATTGGGAATGCTGGCCAGGACCCTGTATTTCATCTGAAAACAGTGGTGGTTAAAGGGAAAATGCCCACCTTGAGAACAACAGTAACACCTGTGTGTTCGATTCAACAGTTGGGGGTCTATGTAACGCTCAATTCCAAATGGACACTAAATGATTTGGGTTTGGGACTAGCAGACAGAATCTGAGTTCTCAGAAAGATCGTACTCTCTGCGTTATTTAACTAGCACGAGACCTGTGACCAGAGAAAGGAGCTGCAGTGGCGCTCAGCACCTTGAAGAATCAAGATCTCCGCTTGGCAAAAGACAACCAGATACCCTGGGTGCTAGCCTGCCATTCAGAGGCAACAGGGGAAGGAAGCCTCCGCTTTCCGGGACGTGAAGAGAAGCAGCTCACGTAGCACCTTCTCACAACACGAACTTAAACTGGACTACCGATTCCATCTTCCCACTTGTACCACAATGGTTTTCATAGGAGTGCAGTTCAGATTTTTTATTTGAAAATCAACCTTCTCATAAAAATATGCATGGGCCTCTATTTATACACATCTGTATTTACGTACAGCCGTCAAAGTGTCATAAGGCTGGGGTTTTTATCTTTCCCATCCCTCTCCCCCCTCCCCACCCTCCCACCAACCCTCATAGAAAGGTTTTTTATTTTGCTTAAAAAAAGAAAAAGAAAAAAACTCGATAGCTCTTAACAGTCACGCTGGTGCATCAGTGAACGAGAGAGGACAGATTGGCAAATCAGGGCTGCTGATCAGTCATTTGGGAAAGGGAGCAGCTGCCCTGGGCTGAGTTTGCTGGTCCTGAAGGTACAGTTTTGGTTAGAGAAAAGCCTGCTTCACATGCTGACGTGGGCTACCGCAAGCTTGGGAAGGAACTGCCTAACCCTGGTGTCAGTTTATCACAAGTGTATTAAAAATAGAGATCTCTTAAGGTTCATATTTATATTCAATCAAATGGAAAAGGACCAGACGAACAGTGCACAGGTCAAATAATGACTGTTTTATATTGGGACAGTACATTTCATATTGCAACCAAAAGACAAAAATGCAGATTAACTCAAAGGCACAACAATTAAAACACAGAATATAACAGCATCTCAAGGATGCCTTATTTCTAAATTAAACAAACAGGTACACACGTGTTGTTCCCTTCCCTCCCCTGATGCAAGCCCACAAGGGTTTCCCAAAGTCTGGAGTTCTCAGTGCCACGTGACAGCCCTACTCGTGGACATGTGAGGCGCCTGAATATAGCAATTCAACAAAATGCTCAAGAGGTCTAGTGAATGGCCTTTGAAAGGGACCTCAAAGTGCAGGTATAGCTTTTTCAAACACATATACAGGCTGAGCTGGCTCTTTGAACACTATCACTCTGCTTAAAATCAGGAAGCAGGCTTTATAAATGCAAAAGGCATACAAGTTGTATTTCAGTGCAAATCTTCAGCTGGTAATTGGAAATGATTCCAGCAAAAAAAAAGAAAACAAACCTTTTTTGTCACCTGCCCCTCCCCGCCCCTCCCCACCCCACCCCAAGTTGAAATGAGAAAAAAAACCCGGAGGAATTGCAGATGACTTTGGAATCATTTAGAAACTCATGACTACCAATTAAAAAATTGTTAAAACATACTGAAGAATCATTAAAAAAAAAAGTAATCTGGTTTTGTCAAGATTGCTCTTTGTTTATACAAGGAGCTTAAACTTGTGTTTAGTTGTGTGGAAGGCAGGGTCTGGATGAGGTGCGGGGCTGGGGTACGCGGCAGACCGTAGGCCAGCAAGGGGGCGCCCGGAGGCTGCCCGCTGCCCGTCAGCCATCAAGCCCTTAGACTGCAGTGCGTCTGGGGATTTCAGGAATGTTCTCATCACTCTGTGACACATGCTCTGTTTGGGCATCACAGATTTTACCAAGGGTCTAAATTCAATGGAAAAGATTAGCCAGAGGCTGAAAACATCAAGACCTCGAAAGTAGGAACACAAGAAGAGCTACGGGAGAATGAACCAATTGTGTAGATACCTACATACAAAGTTTCTAGAACATCTATAAAAGCACAAAGTCATAGGAATTGATTTTCCATCACATTAGTTTATATAAAATGAATAAATAGTATTTATAGATTTCCTGTGTCTTATGTACATATACATGTGCTCTGTTTTAGCTTAAATAAAAATGCTACAAAGTGGGAGACCTCTCAAGGGAGAAAAAAAGAAGAGAAAAACCAGCCTGTTAAACTGTCAACCCAAAAGCCTCCATAAAGAAGTTTCTGAGTATGTCCATAAGTTAAACAACAAGGAGAGGAATTCTAGTGACATGGTACCGTTCCCTCCTGTCACTTGTAACATAGAGAGTAGAAACGTGGATTTTTTCCTTTCACTGATGAGGGACACTGGCTCAGCTAGTGCCAAAGCTCAGTTATTGCTGAAAGTTAAATAGGAAAATAGATTAGAATTGGACCAAATGTCACTTATTTGGAAGTGGAGGGTAGGGAAGAGGCATCATCACTGTATTAACACGGGATACGGAGATCTCATTTATCTCTGAGGTAGAAAAAAAAAAGGTTCCAGAGACAAGTAGTATCAACAAACTGTGAGGGAAAGTCTGTCTCAGGACAGCAACTACACAGCAAGGTCCCAAGAACATTGCACACAAAGAGATTGTACCGTTTTGTTCATGAGAACAAACAATATTGGGACTTGTATAAGCTGTGCAAGCCTGAAGACATGCTATCAAGATATCCCCTGAAAGAGAGAAATACTGCACCCCTCCACACGCAGGTCAGGGAATTAGCTGGGGGTGTGTGTGTGAAGGGTCTCTGTTCTTGGAGGTATTCCTGGCTCCTCACTGGGGTGAAGGCCACGGTTGCGTTCTCTTAAATGCTGCTTCCAAAGCTTACTTTAGGGTTCTGAGATCAGGAGCTCAGCTTGGAGGGTGTGCTGCCTTCAAGTTTCCTAAACACAAGACACGCTGGGACAATTCTGCGAGGCAAGTGATGCGGTAAGCCAGACAACGCTAAGAAAGCTCTGGTGGGCTACAGGAGGGCAGAGGAGAAGAGGGGAACGGACTGAGATGTGAAAGTCGGTTCTTCGGTCTGAGAACGCTTGGGTGCTTCAAATCGACTGGAATGTACAGGCTCTGAGAGACACACTCTCACAGAGAGAAGACGAAGCGAGTGGTGGCATTCAGAAACCCACAACCCTGAGCACCTCCTTCAGACCTCTGACCGGGCTGGCTTTGGTACGGGCGGCACACTGACACTGCCGTGGCAAGGGGGTCGTGAGAAGGTCCAGTACACTACCTACAGAGATCCGACAGGGAGCACCGCTGGGGAGGCAGCGCGGCGACCACCGTCTCCTATACGCCGACACACGTCTTGTGCTGCTCCTGGAGCTTTCTTCTCTTGACGCCGGAGCTGGAGTAGCCCTCGTCACTGCCCAGACTCCGCATGCTGCCGCGCTCGTCAGAATCGCTCACGCTGCTGCTGCTCCAGTCCAGGTCCCTGGCCAGATAGTCTGTGCTTTCAACGTCCACATCGATTTCTTCTGGGGGAGAACAGGAGAGACAGAGAAAGCGGAGGAGGTGCTCTTAGGCTGATTCCAGTGACAGCCGGCCAAACGGCTCAGGCTGGAACAGGAGTCACCCCAACCTGGGCTCTTCTTAGGAGGCTATTAACTAAGCCCAAGAAAGAGGGACTCATTCCCAGACAGCCCACTCCTCAGGTTTTCTAATCACAAGCCATTTCTTCTTTCCCTGTATGCTCTGGCCCCTGGGTGAAGCAGTGGCCGGTGGGACAGGGAGGAGGGGAGGCAGGTGGCCGGGGCAGTGCCCCTGGAGCTCTTACCCCGGTCCGAGTCCGAGCGCTCCGAGGAGACCGTGGAGCCGATGCTGTCCATCCGGATCCTCTCAAGGCCCAGCTTCTCCAGCTGCCTTTTCAGGTGACGCTGCTCTCGCTGAAGCTGGTCTATTTGGTGAATGGCTTTTCTGTCACAGTCTTCAAGTTTCTGTAAATCAAAGAGGGAGTTTCGGGAGCCCACGGATGGACTCAGGAATCAGCAGTACCTCTGCCTCGTCTGCTTTAACCATGTACAACGCCCAGTTTCCTCAGGAGCCACTGGGCGTACCACTTGCCCACCTCCTAATCAGAGACAGGAAGCTTGCTGGCCAGCCGCTCCTGGCTTCAACTAGCTTTTTTTGCATCAAACCCTGTGGGTCCTTGTTTCCTCACAGAACTCTAGGGGTATGTTCTCACACTCTGGCATCCTGGGACCCCCTCAATTTTGATATAAAAGAGACTGCGGGCAGGCACCCAGACCTGGTCCCCCTTGTTTGCAGTGATACCCTGAACACCTAACCACTGAATAAGAAAACTGCATCTGATGGTAGCTTAAGAAAGACACTTTTATTTAAAATGACGTTCACTCAAGCACATGTTCTAATTACATCAGCACTTTTTTGTGTCATGCCAAATCTCAATTAACTTCTGTTCGTTAGCACAAAATAACAGTCTCTTTTGAGGCTGTGATTCCAAATTGTCCAACATAAGAGCTTAGAAAGCACATATTCACAGACCACGTGCTTTTACAAATCTGTCCCCTGCTTCTCGTATTCCTCAGATAATTAAGAAGATTGCTTAATTGTGGTTGTTTTGCTTTAAACAGAGGTTTCCCTCCCCCGCCCCCGGAATTATCATGTGTGAGACTACAGACCAGAATTACACTGATAGGTGTCCTGCCAGGATATGAACATGTCAATACTCTGCACAGTGGCTCCGGCTGAGGCTCTCAGGGTTTTGAATACAATTCGCCTTAATCTTTGCCACTCAGGCGACATACTGAAGCCCCAGTCTGTGGCTGACACCTGTGAGGTCCTGAGGACAGAAGGTGGCCACAAAGACCCAGGTCTTTCCCTCATGTCATCCAAAGTCTAACGGTAGAGAGACAACCAGTCACCAAACCTGTTCAGATTATCACTCTGACAAGTGCTGAGAGATGCCCAAGGGGAGGACCATCTGTCACAGAAGGAAGGTGACCTAGTAAGGAAGGCAAGGAAGCTTCCCTGAGCTCCTGCTACCTGCACGGAGATCTGGAGGCTGAGTAGATGTTAGTTAGGTTACGAAGGGAGGGGAAGAAGCACACCACACCCAGGGACTACATATACACAGTCTTGTGCTCCAAGGGGATGTGAAAAAAGCAAGCGACGCAGTGCAGGGCAGGAGTGAGGACAGCAAGGGGAGCATCTGGTGTCTGATGACACCGCAGCGACAGGCAAGGGCCAGGCCAGGGACAGCCGTGGGCAGGCCTGGTCACAGAGCTTGCCCTGGGCCACAGGAGGTTTTGAAGTAGAGGGATGTGTTGACTTGAGGTTTGGAAGGATTGTTCCAGGGAAGCATGGAGATACTGTTGGAAGGGGGCCTGAAGAATGTAGAGTTATTACCTCTCAGGACTGCTGTGTAGACAGTGAAGGGGTCAGATGCAAAGACACAGTTGGTGAAATACTTAGGGCTTAGAGATGCCTTAGATACGGAGGGCAAAGGGGCAGGAGCAGTCAGAGGTGATTCCTGAGACTGTGGCTTGTGCAACTGGATAGACAGTTGGATGGAACCACTTAATTTCCAGTGCTTAAGAGTGAAAAAAATCAGTGATTTTTTTTTTTAATATTTCATTGTGCTTTAAATACAAGTTTAGAATCCAAATCCATTTGCCACATAAAATCCTGAACACAAACCACTACAAAACTCTTAACTGCTCTCCCTCACACACCCCCAGCACATTCCTCCTTTCCACCCTGTACTTCCTGCATCCATTCCACCAGCTCCTGTCTCCCCTACCCTTTTATCTCACCTCTGGACAAGGGCTGCTCAGGCCCTTGTATTTAAGCCAAGAAATGTATTCTTTGCCAGTATCACTCTGTCTTACAGTCCAGTCCAATCTGTCTGAAGAGTTTGCTTCAGTATTGGTTTCACAGTCCAGGGTCCATGTCCTCAGGGGGCCCTCCAGTTTGTCAGACCATCAGGTGTGGTCTTTTAAAAGAGTTCTGGTTCTGTACACTCATTTTTCTCCCACTGTATCAGGGAGTAGTCAGGGCAGTCACTGGTGGTGGCTGGGTACCATCTAGCTCTTCTGGTCTCATGCTGATGTAGTCTTTGGATCATATGGCATCTTCCAACTCCTTACGTCTTTGATGGACACGCTGATTTTGAGGCACCTGTGATTCATCTGAGGAGCCCTGGTGCCACAGTGGTTAGGAGGTTGGCTGCTAACCCAAAAGCTGGCAGTTGGAGTCCCCCAGCTATGCCTTGGAAACTCTATGGGGCAGTTCTACTCTGTCCTAGAAGGTCACTATGAGTTGGAATCAACAAGACAGCAACAGGTCAACAGGTGATTCATCTAAAAGGCAGGTTGGAGGAGCTAAGAGATAAGTCCTGTCTTGGAGATACATATTTGCTGTCCTTCATAAAAACTGACACTCCCTTCCTGGACAGGGAAAGGCAGAAAGGCCTTTCAAGGACACACTCACCTTTATGTGCAATTTGGCCTTTGTTAATAAACTCAGCGTAGTGTGTCGATTTGATTCCGGTCCAAGTGGTACCAGCCCTTTCAGCTTCTCCAGGCACAAGCGAAGGTGGGCCCGTCTACAAAAACAGAGTCAGTAGCATTTCAGAATTTCACAGTGGGCTGGAAGGCATCCCAGGAAGAACATGTTCTAAAAGACTATGAAGTTGCTCAAGTCCAGTGATGACAAGCGCCACCAATGACCTCTTGCCAAATAAACATCTTTCGAAACCAGGCAACTCTGGTAGAAGCCAATGAGAAGTAAAACACAAGGTTTTCTAAAGTGAACTCTGTTTATAATACAGGTGTCTAATACAGGAACCAATATCTGCCATTATAGGCATCTTTATCAGGTTACCGCCAGTTTCTGGGTTACAATGTGACCTACCAAACGACCAAATTCAGAAAACAACGACCTGCCAGGATAGGAATTCTTGTAACACACATTCTCGTTCCCCATCCGGAACCACTAAATCTCTATAACTATTATTACCACTGTGTATAGTATTTGAGCATGGGAACAACATGTATGTGTGGTTATGGGTTGCAGCGTTAGCTATGACAGCAAAGATTGAAACAACCAAATGGCAATCAGTATGAAATTGGTTAAATGAATTACAGTATTTCTATGCCATGGAGTACTACGCAGCTATCCAAAAAGAATGTGAATGTGCCCTAGATAAAGTAAGGAAAGTTCTTCCAGACACACTGTTATGCCAAGAAAGGAAAATAGCAAACCGTGTGTATATCATGCCATTGTGTACATGATCACGTAAATGAAAACAAATCTATATTTCTGGTTTTTTTGTATGTGCACACAGAAACTCTGGAATGATACATACCAAACTAATAACAGTGGCGGGGCAGGGAGAAGGCAGGAATCAGTCCGGGACAAAAATAAAAAAACACAAGATTTTTTACTGAATAATGTTTTATACTTTTTGGTGTTCCAATCACGTACATTATTACTCTTTAAAAAGTTAAATACTTCAAAAAAATAAGGAAGAATTATGACCTTGGAACTGCATACCGGAATAGCATGAGGGACTGGAGTGGGAGAGGGAGATGGGCTGGAGGAAGGCAGAGGGGGGATGAGCCGGTGGTGGCGGGGGGACAGGGAGACGGGCTGGAGGAAGGCAGAGGGGGGATGAGCCGGTGGTGGGGGGGGAACAGGGAGACGGGCTGGAGGAAGGCAGAGGGGGGATGAGCTGGTGGTGGCGGGGGGACAGGGAGACGGGCTGGAGGAAGGCAGAGGGGGGATGAGCCGGCGGCGGGGGGACAGGGAGACGGGCTGGAGGAAGGCAGAGGGGGGATGAGCTGGTGGTGGCGGGGGGACAGGGAGACGGGCTGGAGGAAGGCAGAGGGGGGATGAGCCGGTGGTGGCGGGGGGACAGAGAGACGGGCTGGACGAGGGGAGCCTCATGGCTCACTCAAGAGAGAACCTTCAGTGAAAGATTTGGCCAGAGGCACAAGATTCCCTGAATTTTTAAAAGAAACTGATTAACATTTCACTGAAATGTTGGTTTGGGCTCCAGAGTCTAGTCCTAGCAGATTACATGAAACGGCCAAGATGCAGAGTTTTGGGTTAAGCCAATCACCACCTTAAAGCTTCTCAGGCCATTCCAGCGCACGATCATTCCTCCGTTTTCTTTTACAAAAACATTTAAAAGCATTTTATTCCTTTTATTAATGAAACTGTTTTCTTTTTTCATTTAGATGAAGGTTTACACAACAAACTAGCTTCTCATTAAACAGTACACATACTGTTTTATGCCATTAGTTAACAACCCCACCACACATTGATAACGTCCCTTCTTGACCATAGCTTCCCTGTTATCAGCTTTTCTGCCTCCTCCTGCCCTCTCGTCTTTGCCCCTGGGCTGGTGTGTTCTCTAGTCTCGTTTTGTTTTACGGGCCTGTGTAATCTAGGGCTGAAAGAGGAGCTTCAGGAGTGGCATCATTATTGAGCTAAATGCTGATATTCTCAGACTTTCTACCAGTAAGTCGTTGTCTTTTGTGAGTTAGAATATTATTCTACATTTTTCTCCTGCTCTGTCATCAACCCTCTACTGTGATCTCTGTCAGAGCAGGCAGTGGTGGTAGCTGGGCACCACCTCGTTGTACTGGACTGTCTGGTGGTGGCCACGGCAGGGAGGGCCCGTTAGGCCTTTGGACTAATCTTTCCCTCGTGTCTTTAGTCTCTTCACTCTCCCTTGCTCTGGAAGGGGTAAGGTCAGTAGAGGATCTTAGATGGCCACTCACAGGCTTTTAAGATCCCAATACTACTCACCAAGGTAGGACGTAAAACATTTTCTTTATAAATTACTTTATACCAATTGAGTTAGATGTTCCCTGGGTGCACGGTCCCTACAGCCCACAGCCCAGAACTTCAGCCCCTCAGGGAGTTGGGATGTGTCTACAGCAGTCCCATGACCTTGCCTTATACTAGTTCTGCTGGGTTCCCTAGTATTGTCTACTGCCTCACTGGTCACCAAAAAGTCTCTGTTAGCTACCTGAATGTCTCCTTTGGTGAAGTGTTTATTAATTTCCTTTGCCCATTTCTTAACTGGATTATTCACCTTTTTGTTGTAGGGGTGTTTGATTTTCTCACAGATTTTAGAGACTAGATCATTGTCAGATTCGTCATAGCCCCCAATTTCTTCCTGGTCTCCAGGTTCTCTCTTTATTCTTTTGGTGACGTCTTTTGATTAGTATCAGCATTAATCTTTAGAAGCTCCCAGTTATCAAGCTTCTCTTCTGGAGTTTGTGTGTTGTTAGTTATGGTTTGTGTCCTGTTACTGTTGTGTATTAGGGCCTCCAGTTTGATTCTAGTTTTCCTCCTATAAGCTTTGTAGTTTCTGATCTTATACTTAGGGCTTTGATCCACCTTGAATTAGTTTTTGTGCCTAGTGTGAGGTGTGGGTCCTGTTTCATTTTTTTGCAGAAGGACATCCAGTTTTGCCAGCACCACTTGTTAAAAAGACTGTCTTTTGGAGAGACCCATGTGAGCGGGTGACTACATCGACTTGAGACCAGAGCAACCAGTGATAGCTGTGATGGACCTCACAAAGTTGAGTCTCACTGGCAACACAAGAATAAAAAGGGGTACACCTGAGATCTCCATGAGAAGACCATGGTGGAAGGTCCGGGGGCCTCGGAGTTCCAGCATGGCCCCTGGCCCTGATGCTGCCCCTGTCCATAAATCATAATGGAGGTCAACTCTTCGGACAGGAATGGATTGGACTTGGCGACACCGAGTGACCACATCATGTGTGCACTTTGTAGCTCTATGCATCTATAGGATGCCATCCTGCTGACCTCTTACTGGAGGCAGGGGAGTGGGTGGGGAGGAGGGGATAGGAGATTGTTGGGAGCATAAGACACATATGAAGCAGAGAGGAAGAGTGTGCTGTCACCAGGCAGGGAGAGCAGTGGGAGCTGCATATAGGTGGGCATGCAAATTTATATGGGAATGTATGTTTTCACTCAATCATAAAAAAAGACTGTCTTTTCCTCATCTGATGGATTTGAGGCCCTTGATTAAGATCAGGTGACCACAGGTGGATGGATTTACATCTGGGTTCTCAATTCTGTTCCATTGGCCAAAGTATCTATTGTACCAATTAAAAGGCTGCTGTGACTACTGTCACTGGATAGTAGCTTCTGAGGTGAGGTAGTACAAGTCCTCTGACTATTCTTCTTCAATAGTGCTTTACTTTTCTGGGGTCTCTTTCCTTTCCACATAAAATTGATCAATGATTCCTCCATTTTCTGAGTACCAATCTGTTTATACCATTCATTAGGATGTTATACTACACTGTCTGAATTGTTTGGTATTTGTTACTTAACCGTCCTTTGCAAACTCCTCAGAAAGCTGGGGCTAGAGCTTACTCACTGCTGTAGACGCACAGTGCTTCACACACCCCAATCCTTAATACGTGTTTGCTGAACAGAGTCCATCATCTGTTCAACTTGACTCGAAGCCCCAAGTGGACAGAGTCTATCTGTATTACATCTCTGCCTCTACAGCTGTGTAAGGGTCTTGTGGTTTTCAACAAATGTTCACTGCCCACGTACAGCTCCCAGGAGCAGAACTCCCTGGAGCCAAGGAGGCTACCCTGCAGCTAAACTGTGGACAGCTCTAATTCCTTAAAGCTTAGTGTGCCCTTTTTTCCTTCTTGGAATTTTACTGTCTTAGCAAAAGTTGGAAAGGCAGACAAAAGAAGAAAGTTGCTTAGAGAGCTTTAGGACAAGCTCCCCCAGGCAGATCTGATAAACTGATATATTAGGCACCCTCCTGAGCCTCCTTCCGTGCTTAGTTCATGAAGGGGCCATCCTACACTTTCCAAGGGCCCTCTAAGCCCTGATGAGCTGGAAGAATATAGCATTCATTTCCAAGTGAGGAAAGTTTAATGGTACAAATGCCTTTCTCTTTTATAGGACTGGCTCTGAGAACCTGTCCACAAGAAAAAACTCACACAAGAGGTTTGCTTCTCCTGCTACAGCATGAAAGAGAGAGAGACAAAGAGAAAGGGAGAGGGAGAGGGAGAAAGAAAGATTGAGAGAAAGGGAGTAAAAAGAGAAAGAACAAGATGGAGAAAGAGAGAGAAAAAGAACGCACAGTCTGTTTGTGAAATGTGCTTGCTTATCTTAGATAATAATTTTCTTCCAAAAAAACCCTGCAAATAGACGACGTTGTTAGAAGCACCAGGAAGAAATGTAGTCACTCACCGAAAGCTCTCCAACTTGTTTCTTACTACAGAGTTTATACCCTAATTTTCAAATTAGGGGAAAAAAAATTAAATTAGATTTAAACATGTTTGTTCCACTTGCTATTTGCAAAGGCTGCATGATTCAGAACAGTGTTATCTTAGTCCTTTTACAATGTGGGTTTATGTACAGATATGAGTATGTAAATTTTTTAGGAAGTTTGTGTACTGATAAAGGTGTAATAATAAAGTCATCTCTCCATGCACCGTCATTTCTTGTTTCACAAGGAGTCCAGTCCAGAAAGTAGAACTTCATTACCCAAATGTGGGTTTCCAAAGAGCACTCCAGTTGTGCAACTAGAAATAGACGGTTTGCCTAATTCAAACTGAGGGAAATCCATGCCCATTCAGCGTTCTGTCTCAGGTGGGCCTGTCTGGCCTTCCCCCAGCTGCACTGCCCCAGTCTGCTGACCGCCCTGCCCGTCTGCTGACCACCCTGCCCGTCTGCCATCCACCTGTGAATACATCCCCACACCTGGGCCAGGCCAACCACCACGGAGGTTCATTTCCACTGTAGAGTAGTGAAATCCAAACTCCGAACCAGATGACGAAGCAAACAGACTCCTCTGTGACTTCTATGATAGCTCCAGTAAGGATCCGCAAGCCTGAGATGCACCCCTACCCCCACCATCCCTCCACTATGGGGTCTGGATGCATCAAGCAGCCCTGAGCAGCCATGCTGCTCTCAGATCAGAAACCAGCAGAGAACAAGCCCTTGCTCTGCTCTCCTGCCTCAGTCCTGACTATTCCCTGCTAAGGACTCCACTCCTTTAGAAGGCACCTAGCATCTCATTTTGAGCCAGCTGAAACTTCCTCTGGGCATTGAGCAGTGATTTTACCACTTTAGGCCCTGTGTCCTCCCCAGGAAGCCACCCGATAGCTCAGTCTGACACCTGCTAGGGTCTCCCACCATGTCTTCCCAGTCTTCCCTCTGCTACCCAGAGCTGCCTTCCAGTTCCCCAGCCCCAGCAAAAAAGGGTGGCCAGTCCTGGCTCCTTCCTGCCTCTGACTGCCGCTTCTTTTTGCGCTGATCCCTGGGTAAGCCAACAGTGAGGTGCACAATTACTAGATGAATGGACGGTGTTTCAAGCCCACCTAAAGGTGCCTTGGAAGACAGTCTTGGTGACCTGCTTTGGAAAGATCATAGCCTTAAAAATCCTACAGAACAGTTCTTTGCACATACAGGGTTGCCATGGGTCAGAACCAACTTTACAGCAGCTAACCAGGTAACTACAGACTGCTTTGGGCTTAGATCATGAACCTGACAAACTTCACTTGCTGACTCTTTCAGAAAGACGAATTACTGTGAATGGACTGACATACCTTTGGTCATGAGTAACATAAAGAAAGAAATCTTTAACCGACCTAGAGTCAGTGACACTCAGAATCAAGCATGGCTCAAGCAAAAAGTTAGAGTTAAGAGTTGACTCTAACTCCTAGTGACAGAATAGGGCAGAGTAGAACTGCCCCACAGGGTTTCCAAGGAGCACCTGGTAGATTCCAACTGCCGACCTTTCGGTGAGCAGCCTGAGCTCTTAACCACCGCACAACAGAGTTCTGGCCTATACATCACTGCTGTTGAGCTGGTCCGACTCACAGTGACCCTAGAAGTCAGAGCAGAACTGCCCCATAGAGTTTCCAAGGAGAATCTGGCGGATTGGAACTGCCAACCTTTTGGTTACAGCACTGAACCCTCTATGCCTATACATAGTGATAACAAATTTAGACACAACTATTGCCTCTCTTCAACAAGTTTTTTTAAAGTATCCCCAAATTTACGTTTTCATTTTCTTTTCTGTTCTGAATTTGTCACTAGGCATACCACAAAATACTAGTGTAGTGATTAAGAGTAAAGGTTTGGAATCCTGGCTTCGCCGCTTACTCCCTACGTGGCCTTGGGCAAACTATGCAACTGTGTGGCTCCAGTGTCATCAGTAGAGTGAGGCTGACAAGGCCTACTGAGGTGGGCTGCTGTGAAGGTTAAGCAAAACAATGCCTGGAAGCCCCTGACCCAGCTTCCGATGGACACAGAGCGCTCCATGTACGGCAGCAATCAATTCTTTCATTCTAGCATTCTCTGCAGAGGTGTAATTACTGTGAACAGACACAGATAATTACAGCATTATAATATTCCTTTTAAAATCAATAGGTAACTCGAAAGTGTCTCACTAGGCATATGGAAGCTCTCGGGTAACAAAATACATGTCTTTGGACATTAAAAGATTTAATGGAACACTGCATCCATTTTCCACGGAAACACACACTTTGCTTATGGTAAAGATCATATTTTTTAGCTTTCAAAAAAATTAGCCAGCATTTTACAAAGCTAATGTGTGCACAAGAAAAAAATCCTTCACAGCCACCCACATCACATAGAAGAACGGATTGAGGGGATTCCTGGGGAAAGAGCGAAACATCTGCCTCACTTCTACCTGCCCCAGGGTACCTGGGTCCCTTTCTTACATCTACTGTGATGGCAAAGGGAAAATAAAAATAGGAACAAATGTATATATTGACCTTGGAAATCCAAATACATGGGGGGGAAAAAACCCAAATCCACTGCAGTTGAGTCAGTTCTTATTCACTATAGACAGAGCACAGAGTTCCCAAGGAGCTGCTGGCAGATTTGAACTCTCAACCTTCTGGTCAGCAGCCATAGCACTTAACCACTACACCACCAGAGAATTTAAAGTATCTCTGGTACAACAGTAAGAAACAGTATAATATATTTTGAGAAAGATCTATGGGAAGAAACTATAAAACTTTGCAGAGAGATGTTAAAACCCGAATAAATGGAAAGAAACACATTTCTGGACATGAACCCTCAAAGTAAAAATGTCAGTGTTCCCTAAGACTGTCTATAAATTTAATACATTTCAAAGAAAAAAAGGTCAATAATATTCTTTTTAACATTGAACAATTGGTCTAAAATTCACCTATAAAAATAAATGTTGTGAGGCACTAACAATATTTTTGAAAAAAAACAGTAATCAAGAGGCATGTGCTGTATCAGCTACTACGTTCTCTTATAAAGCTTTGGTAACTAAAACCAGTGTAGTACCAGTACAGGAATAGACAGAGGAATCAAGTGAACAGAATAAAAATCCCCAGAAACAAACCTAAGAACAGACAAAAACGCAGACTAACAGAGCTAACACTCCAGAGCCTCAGGGGAGAACAGATCACAGAGAAAGCGGCAGGTGAGTCGGGAGATTCACATCAAAATGAAGTCCAAACTATTGGAGGTTTAAATATAAAATGTGTTTGTTTGGATACCACATAGTTCTGTTGTTATTTTCCCTCAGCTCTTGGCAGACATGAATTATGGAAAACTAAACATCCAAGTGACGGGCGTCGTTAACGAAGACAGCTCGGGCTTGTCTGAGCCATCCCGCCCTGCCCGGCCTGGACCCCGGCGGAGGCCGCTGGGCGAAGCCGAGCCCTCGCAGCAGCTCCGGACGAGGCTCTGCTTTCGGCCTCCAGACCCAGGCTCCTTCCATCCTGTGCGCACACACTTGGGCTGACAGAGTTGTACGTGGGGAATAGATGTAACACAGAATGAGGTCGCAAGCAGACCATGCTATCTGCTGAAAGCAGCTCCTGAAATTCACTGATTCACTAGCTTTACCACTTCACCTTCTTCTGGACTCAGAGGTAGTTATGACCAGGAGGGATTGTCACACCAGGTGTGCACACACGTGTGGATGCACATCTGTGTCTTGAGGGTGGCTCTGTTATTGGAGACCATTTTTATTTATTGAAGGTGCAGTTAAAGTTACTTTTGCCCTCCGACTTTCACAGTAAAGCACATGACCCCAAACGTTACAAAGCAGGGACGTCCTGTAGGCAGAATGTATAGGATGCCAGCTACTAAACAGGGGACCTATTAGGTTCATAGGTGGAAATCCTGAAACACTCAGTTTCATTTCTTTAGTCCGCTAGCATGTCTCAAAGGGTGACTGTGCCCTGCATCTCCCTGGGTGCTGGGGACACAAAGCTGAGTCAGACGAAGTCCGCGAGGTCCCTGACAACAAGTAGGAGTGACGAAATACGGAACAAAGCATCTGTGAGTGATTTATTGGAGCTGTCTCCCCACCATGACAAACACCAGCTCCAGCCTGAAGTTCCCTTTGCTACTGCCAGCGGACACGGTTTCCCTTTCCCTCCACCACAAACATCTTTAACTTTTCTGCAAAGCTTTTCAAGCTTTCATACCTATCATAATGTTTTACTCTCTTCCAAATAGATCATGTTCATCTATTTATTTATTTACTCACTGAGGATTTCCTGTGTATCTAAGTTACTGTTTTGTTTCTTTCACTGCTAAATAACCAAAGGAATCAAGTTTTCTGTTTTGTGTTAATACACCGAGGCCTAGAAATAATAATGTATTGGTAGATACTGATTTAAGAGTAAAATCTGATGTCTTTGGTAATTTGTGTCCCTCTTCTTTGAGGAAAACCCTCCTTGAAGGACATGACTTACTAGACCTTCCTCCATACCAGTTTCATCATTAAAACTGGACCTCTAAAATGCAGCCTCACATTATTAACCAAAGGCTGGGAGCAGGGAGCCACAGAAAAAGTATTCTGCTCACCTCTGAGGCTTTCACTTTATCTCCTGTCTTTGTGCACAGAGTCAACCAATTAAATAGCCTTACAATTTCTGTAACTGGAGGATGAGGAAGTATATAGTCAAAGTAACTTTATATATAGGTATACATGAAATTGGGTTTAGTTGTTTTGTTTTTTAAATGAGGTTTGCAAAAGGGTATTTAATATACAGTAAAAAAAAAATCCATAAACTTTCACTTAATCACAACAAATTTTTTTCAAAAAACACAAATCTTATTAAGGGGTCTAAAATAATTCCCTAAAAGTAATTACAGGTTGCAAAAGATCCTGGCCTTCTCCAAATTTGGGGTTGAGAACAAAGCTTTACCAGGTTAAAAAAAAAAATCCAGGGGAATATAGCAAGTTATGCTTTGAGAAAAATGAGTACACTTTTTCTAAAATGATCCCTTTGTAATGAATTGTCAAATGCATGATTATTACCAACTTAATTGGAACCCTGAAAGGTTTTGAAGAGTTCTCATTGTGCTAGAAAACACAAACACAGTAACATACAAGAGCTGTGGGATGACATGTCATCCAATAAACAGTGCAAAGTAGCAATTTGCAGTGGCTAAATTCTAAAGATATAAATATGATTGCTGCTTACTCACAGTAAGAGATTTCTGTGGATGCCTTATTGATGTTTCCTTTACAGAGCCTACATGTGTCTATACACATCTATTTATGTTTGTATTTTATATATAATGTAAATATGTGTGTACATGTATAAGTATATATACTAGAATTAGTAGTTGCTCACTCTATCTCACCATTCAGCCATCAATGTCTGTGACAAAAAGTCTGTGAGTACCACCAGGGCTAGGAGGTAGGGGAGAGGAAACTGGCTAAATAACCAGAACATGCCTCTTCTCCAAGCTTTTCCAAAAGCAGATGCCATTTATCTAAGACGTGCAAGTGCAGGAGTGAGTCAGTGAGTCTAGTGGGACAAACCTGACTGCTCCTCCCCACCATCGACACAGGTCAAATGTGCACATCAGTGACTATATCCTCCCTTTGTAATAACCAAACCATGCTCTTAGCCCTGTGTGGCAACAAAGCAATGTGGATTCCTCTTAGGAAATCCTAGAGCGAAATGTGGACATGGCCAAGAGTGTTCAGAAGCAGTGAGAGTGGTGCAATGAATATCACAACTCAGAACGCACAAGTCAGGCCTCCATACCTACTTCCATATTAGGAGTTTCAAAAACCCTAGGCCCTCAAATAATCCACATCGCAAGACAAGCAACTACAGGAACCTGCAAACAATTAGAATATTCTGGAAGAGACCTGACTGGAATGGTCTCTCATGCCAGGTCAGGTGCCACTGAAATACTATTAGACCAAATGAAAAGAACTGCTGAGATTAGCCCACTGGTCCTCGCTACAGAGCACACAAAAATCTGTTATCACAGGGTCAGAAGACTCTGGCAGAGTGACCTCCCTATGTCCAGCAAATGCTGCATATGGACCATTCCAGAAAAATGGGTGTCTGTTATTTCCTTCTTTAGAAACAGGGGCCATTCTTGCACCTGACTCCTGACTGATTGGCCACAGTCCCATGCCTTTATTCAACCAGTCTCCACCTGCTACTGTGCTTACTGAAAGGCAGTTATGCCTGAGGGATTCCCAGCTAAAACCAACAGCAGAACTATCATCAGCAAAGGACACAGAACAGTAACAAAATTAGAACTGTTCCTATATCCCAACACTAATTAGTAACTACAGTGGGAAGGGAAATCCTGGTGGTGTAGTGGTTAACTGCTATGGCTGCTAAAATCTGCCACGTGCTCCTTGGAAACTCTGTGGGGCAGTTCTACTCTGCCCTATAGGGTTGTTACAAGTCTGAATCAGTTCAATGGCAGTGCGTTTGTTTTAGGGGCTTTTATTTATTTTGGGGGTACAGTGTGGATGAAATCAACAGCAACTAAAATAATAGTAAGAATTTTTTAAAAACCAGAATATGTTTTACAAGAAATGTGTAAGACTTATGTGAAACACTGTAAAACTTGGCTCAGAGACAGGAAAGCAATCTGAATAAATGAAGACACATACCAAATACTGGATGGAAAGATCTGAGATATAAACAAATCTTTTCAGCTCTATTTCTATTAGAATTACCCAATTTTTTAGCAATCCCAAAAGAACTTGAGGGTGAGGCATTTACGAACTGATTATAAAATTCATCTGGAAAAATAAACTGGTGAAAATAGTTAAGAACATAGTAAGATAAAAAAGAATGAAGGGAAGAGGAGAGATTTGCTTTACTAGGTCCTAAAGTACATGATAAAACGTCAGTGATTAAAACAATGTGCACTGGCACAGCAGCCCTGGTGGCATTGTGCCTGAGCCCCCAGCTGCTAACCGAAAGGCTTACTGGTTTGAGCCCATCAGCCACCCCAAGGTAGAAAGATGTGGCAGTCTGCTTTCATAAAGAGTATGATACTGAAAACCCTTTAGCGCAGTTCTCCTCTGTCCTCTACTATCATTATGAGTCGGAATTGACTAGATGGCAATGAATTTGTCTTCTTTTCGTTTTTAGTTTATATTGGCACGGGAAGAGCAGACAGACTGATGGACTGAAAGACCAAACCCAGAAACGGATTTAGCCATAAACAAGAAAGGATAGAGGTAGCGACTTCAATCAGTGACAGAAGGCTGACTTCATAAAAGTAAATAATAAACTTGAAAATTACCTGATAGATAAATGACATCTTTCAGATACATCTTTCATATTACAGAATATTTTTAAAATAAAGCAAGAAAAAGAGAAACTTCTCAGTGGACAACTGGGCAAAGTTGTTTAACAGACAATTCACATACACACACACAAACACAAACTGTCAATAAAGACAGCAAGACTGTTCAACTGTGCGACTAAAAAATGAAAATTAAAATAAGTTGTATTTTTTATTAGTTATCAAATTGATAAAGGTCTTAAATTACAATGTCAGTCTATGGAGATACAAAGGAAAACACTGCCTGGTGGGCAATTTAGGAATCAACATTAGGGGGAAAAAAGTGTATATCACAAATTCCACAGCTATAAATATATCCTAAGGAAATAATTGTGATGTCAGACAACAGTTTAGCTACAAGATGGTTCAAGGAAGCATTGTTTATATTAGCAAAACTAGAAAGAACCTAAAATACGGGATTGGTTAAATGAGCTAGGATACATCCATATGACATAACATCAATCATTCACCAAAAAGAATGTGGGAGGAGGTGATTTAATGGCACTGGAAAATGATTGTGACATAGCTTGTGAAGAAGCAAGCTACAAATTATTTATTGTATGATTTCACGTTGGTAAAGAAAAGCATGCACAAAAGACTGTACAAAACAGAACAAATGTTATTAGTGGTTCCTCTTCCAAGTCTCTTATAGGTGGTTTTTATGTTCTTTGTGCTTTTCTGAAGTTCAACTTTTCTACCCTAAAGTGTATTTTTTACATTTAAAGTTATTTTCCAAAAACAGCTGAAAAGATACATATCAAAGTTTCATTGGTTTTCTCTGGTTGCCAAAATTATGACTTTTTTAAGCATGACTTCCTATATTTCTCAAAATTTCCTTTAAGATCAGTTTATAAGCAAGAGAACCACACATTCACCAAGTATGTTTCCTTCGAAGGCAAGGCCAACAAAATTAGTTAAAATTCGGAGAAGCACATGCCAAGAGCCAACTGGCAGATCACTCAAGTGATACTAAAACTGAGCCCCTCTGAGGTCAGGGCTTGGTCTTCCTCTCTGTACTGCCAGCACTAATGGTGCTTAACAAATAAACTCTAAACGGAAAACACCACCCTCGCCACCAGTGAGTCCTACTACTGCTGTTCTAGAAGTCTCTTCTTTCATCTTCCCACCAATGCTAGATAATTAAAAGTGCAGAGTTGACTCACAGTGGACTCTGATCAACTAGAGTTAACACCAAGTCTACTGTTTAAAAAAACGAAACCAAGTGTAATCAGTTCTGTAGTATCAAAGAGGAAAAAAACACTTTGCTGTGACAATCTTTGTGTGTGTGTCTGCACGCATGCAATGTTTTAAGGTAAAAATGAGTGGACTGTATTAGCATTTCCAAAGCAGCTTTCTTTTACAGGGTTCAGCTACCAGAAACAGGGAGACTGTCAGAGCAGCGTCCTCTGGCCTCCCAGCCCTAGCATTCTCAAGCATCCACACTAACAGGGGAAGAGCCCCTCAATTCAGCTGCCTCTTGTGGACTGCAACAACCAATGCTTGGCTAAACTAAGTAAACTGAGTTCCTGCTTCCTTCTCTTCTGGTCCATATGCTCAAGACTAGAGAAAGAATGATTGAAAAGAACAAATTTCAGAAATGAAAGGACAATAAGGAAACTAGATAACCAACCCTTCAATAAGCACAAGTTGACTGGACTACAGAAACAGGCTGAATTATAACCAGCTGGTTCAGCAGTGGCTTCAAATCCAATTTTCTAGAGTCTTTGCTCCCATAGTGTCCTGTATATACCTCAGTCTTTGCACCTAGTGTGTTAACTGAAACAGCCTCTGTGTTTTTCTCATGAGAAATACTATACATTTTTCTAGCAGAAAAACTGTTCTCAGTCACCCAGTACTGAACTCATTTAAATACCCCAGCTCGAAGCACAAGCTCCTGGGATACAGCAGACAACCCTAAACTGCTAAAATAAACTGTAAAATTGGCATTGAGTGGCATTCCTACAGAGGTAAAAGGCACACAGCTGTCATAAGCCTAAGAACTTTTACCTGAAGAGACAAAATTTTAGTATTAGTGAAAACAAATGCCTAAGTGAAAGATTAGGGGGGAGAAGAGAACCAGAAGGCTTTTTGGTAGAGACACCCCCAGTTCACCCTAGTGGCAAGAAAATGGGGGAGAATCTAACTATGATAAAAAGAAGCCCCATCTTCCTACCTTTTCTACCTTCAGAAGAGATACATTTGAATGTCTAGTTACATCAGTTCTACGTACATAAATTCCTGAAGCACAAAGGATGCTCCAGTCTGAAACACAGTCAGAAGGAGGGACAGAGAGAAGCACATGTACCAAGAGGCAGACACGCCATCAAACACACATCACACACACACACACACACACACACACACACACGCACGCACATGCCACATTGTTCCACAGTCTTCTTGCTTGGCAAAGGTCTGGTCTGCCCTTTCACTGAAGAAACATCAACACTCAGATCCTGACTTACAGAGGCACGCCATCTTTTCAAAGTGAGTTTGCATGAAACAACCACACGTATTCACCAAGCCAGCATCAGACACCATCTGCTTGTTCACGCAGCCACTGAGAAGCTACTAACTCTGCATAGCTAACTGGTATTTCCAATGGATGGGAGCAGAGAGATGAGAATGAGGCTAGTTCAATGGTCCTAAGTCCTGGCTACACGTAAGACTCACTTGGGAAGCTTTAAAAAAATTTTCTTAAGAGGATATGACATGTACGGAATGAAAAGGAGGAGTGTGCTGTCACCAGGCAAGGAGAGTAGAGGGAACTGCAGATAGGCAGGCATGTAAATCTGAACTGTACTGTAAACTTTCACTCAATCACAACAACAACAACAAAAGAATTTCATTCACAGATTCAGTCCAAATTGATGAAATCAGAATGATAATTCCACAAAGAGTTATCATTAATCTTGTTCATTCTGGTTAAAAGCAAGCTACATTCTTTTAAGTCTTCATCTACTAGTGATAAATAGAGACATATTTTCAGATAAAATATGAAGGTCTTGCTTTAAAATATTTACCTCTGTGTGGAGCAGGACGGTTTCCATTGCACATGATTGGCAAAATATTGATAATTGTTGTAGCTGAGTGACATATGTAAGAGCTGATTATACTATACTCTTGTATGTTTGAACATTTCTATAATAAAAAACTTATTTTATAAAGTCAGCAGAAATATTTGTTCTCTTATCCCTCTAGTACATATGTATCTGTGTGTGTGTGTATGAATATGTATATGTGTATGAATATATATATAATGTATTTAATAGAAAACATCTTAAGAAATATGTTAAGATGATAGCTCTGAAGGTGATTCTAATGGGCAGCTAGCACTGAGAACCACTGGACCGCGTTACTGAAGGAAAAACAACCATATTTGACAAACAGACTAAAATAAGCAGCAAGAGGCAACCCGAGTGAGGAAGAGGCAGCTTAGACCTGGAGCAAGCTTTGAGCCAGTGCACGTCGCAGACCTCCTCCAGTCGGTCACCATCCCCCACTTCTGTCGTACATGCTTTTGTTTGCATTTTAAGAACCCTCATTTATAAGTAAACTGCAAACATACATACATATCTGTATCTGTTTATATATCTAGATCTCTATCTGCGTGTTTATGTACATATGTCTCTGTGTGTGTGATTTAAGAGAATATGGGTAATTATATTCAGAAGCATATGATTTTTTTAAAAAATACTATTTTTAGAAACACTACCTATTATCTGAAATGCCTGGACCTGTGCAACAGTCATACAGAAAAGCATTCCTCAGGAGGAGTGGGCTGGAGGATGAGGGTTGGGGGTGTGGTCTTTGGAACTCAGTGACTTGTGTACAGCATTGCTGAGAGAGTTCTCTTCCATCAGGGGCTATTAATGGGAAGAGTACCGATGGATCTTCAACTTCATGAAGAAAGAATGCATCAAAACTCCCCCATGCTGAGTCCCTGACGTAGCTGGAGAACAACGGGTGAGCCGAACTAGAACTCTAAAAAAATGACCAGACTTGATGGTCTGACAGACTGGAGGATCTCTGAAAGACATGGCTTTTGGACTCCCTGTCAGCCCAGAGCTGAAACCAGTCCTAAAGCCAACTCTTCAGACAAAGTGTAATCTGGACTGTAAGACATAAAGTGCTACCAGTAAAGAGCACGCTTCTTGGCTTAAGTAGATACAGGAGACTAACTGGACAGCTTCTGTCCAGAGGTGAGATGACAGGGCAGAGGGGGACAGGAGCTGGTTGAACGGACATGGGAAATACATGTTGGAAAGGACGAACAGGCCGTCACAGGGTGGGAGAACAGCTAGAGTTACATAGCAGTGTATATCTAAGTTTTCGTATGACAAATTGACTTGGATTGTAGACTTTTACTTAAAGCACAATAAAATATGAAACAAACAAACCAAATTCCCCCGTTCCACTGCCAGAATCCCCAGCTCACCTATTCTTCTCCATTTCATTGTGAGTTGATCTGAAAGAGACAACAATAAGAAAAAGATTAGTCTTGTCTTGAAGGACTATATCAGCTTCCACGTGGTTATTTTAACGTCTTACTTCCTGAAGTTATAGAAGACAAGGAAAGGGAGATAAACTCACAGGGCTCTACGAAAGAAATCAGTCCATTGGGGGAGGTGGATAAATATTAAAGTTGTATTCAAGGAGAGTAACAAATGAAGGAGCATGAGGTCCCCAGAGGAAAAGGAATCCATTTTCAGACAGGAAATAAAAGGAGGTTTATTTATACAAAGAGAAAAACAGCTGTACTATGTGATGTGATTTTAGATTATATAGTACCACAAAACTGAGGGCAGAAGAGTAGCACCCTCCTCTAGCTCTGTACTTGTTTCTAGGTATAAAAAAACAAAACAAAACCACTGCCACTGAGTCGATTCTGACTCACAGTAATCCTATATGACAGAGTAGAACTGCTCCACAGAGTTTCCGAGGAGCACCTGGTGGATTTGAACTGCCGACCTTTTGGTTAACAGCCGGAGCACTTAACCACTGCACCACCAGGTTTCCTGTTTCTTGGTGCAGGACACTACAATTTCATGCTCACCTGTGTCACTACAGGATATAGTTCAAAATGGGTAAAATAATCTCTCCCCTAGTCGTTCTACTCCCTAAAGTAACTAATTTCTCATGTACAATCTAAAAGGTGCTACCACCGAGTAGCTACCCAATGACTTTAATAAAAAAACACTTCCATCAAGTTGGGTCCAACTCATAGAGACCATAGGGGGTCACAGTTAGAATTGCCCCCATAGAGTTTCCAAGGAGTACCTGGCAGATTTGAACTGTCAACCTTTTGGCTAGCAGCCATAGCTCTTAACCTTCCACTCCACCAGGGTTTCCTCCAAATGACTTTAGGGTTTCTAAAACTTGGCTCAACATAAAGAGTAGCTGAAGCAGCAGTGAAGGTGAAATTTGAAGTCCAAGTGTCATGGACTGAATTGTGTCCCCCCCCAAAGGTATGTATTGGTTTGACTAGGCTAGGAGTCCTAGTATGGTGCCATTCCTCCTATGTGTTGTGAATCCTGCCTCTGTGATACTGATGACAGAGAATGGACTGCAGTTGTGTTCGTGAGGCAGGACTCAAGTTACAGGCTTGTGGGATATTAAGAGAGAGAAATGATGTATAATAGGGGAGAAATCAAACTCTTCACCTTCCTGTCCTCAGTTAACCCCTCTGTAAGCTGAGAATTAAAACACTTGCCAATTATCTACTGAGCAGGCCCAGATCAATGAGGAAGCAACTGTAAAAGTGATCAGAGTCCTGGATGAAAGCTGTGATGGGTCTGAAATCATATATTAGTATGTTTATAGTTGACCTTGACTATAAGGTCTCGTCTAAGAACTCATGGGCAAGGAGGCTTCCACAAAAATCACAAGAAGTCAGTCAGTGTACCGCCTTCACTGTCCTTCCTCACATAGCAACTCCCTAACTGGTTACAAGTCAGCTTGAGGAGCCTGAGGAACCTCCCAACATTATAAAGGAGCTTAATTCTGAAACTTCTTTCAAAATTGAGGTGCCTGATGAACGTCCCAGCATTATGAAAGAGCTCAGTTTGGACCTTTCTATAAACTTAGAGAGTGTAAGGAATCTCCCAGCATTATAAAGAAGCTCAATTTTGATCTCTTTTATATAAGGAAATGCTCACTCCCTGGCTCAGATCATGAATTCTGGGGGCTATAATCTTTTTCTCACTGGGTACAGAAGATAAATTCGCACAGCAACCATGGAGGAACACTACCTTCAGGAATGCTCGGTCACTTACTTACATCAGATGAGGGGCACCGCCACCAAGTGCATTCCCACCAGGGACTGGAGCGGTAGGGGTGGTGGCCGGGGAGAGATCTTGATATGTGAAATTTTCAACCCAGCACTAAACTGTCTCTTCCACAGGCCCTTGGGATACCAGTTTTTATTCAGGAGGGGAGAAGTAATAGGGACAAGAAAGCAACGACAGTATTCTAAATTTCAGGATACAGTTTTCTACATAAAGGAGACAAGAACCTTAAAACTGGTTCACTTCAAAGCTTTGAACTGGTTCACATGGTCATCCCCTCCTCACTGTCCTTCAGTCACAATTTTTTCTAAAAGTTTACTTCCTACAGTAGACAGCAGGATACTACAGTTAACAAGACTCTGGCATGCATTTTAGTTTTAACAGAGAATAAAAAGTTTAAAGTCTGACAGGTGTTTTTTCACGTGGATTAAAGTATATGGCAACAGCTGGTCAAGATTTCCCTGTTTAATGAAGTAGGCAGAGGAAGGAAATGGTAGATAGCTTGAAAAGAACATAGTCTCTGGTAGCAGAAATAACAACATACAGGATACTCACACTAAAAATTTCTGAGTTCTTTGGAAAAAAACCCTGTCTTTATACATATATGTAATTTAAATTATTCTAAATCCCCAAATAACGTTTAACAAATTCCATAGGAAGCACAACTCCTAAGCTTTGAAAACAGAGCTGAAAACTAGAGCTGTTAATTGGTTACGCAGGGTGCTGAACACAGCGTGATTTTTATGGGGGAGGAGGAGGTTGCACCTAGGGGACATTAATTAAGTAAATATGGTTTATCAAAGCTGCATCGTTAATAAAAAGCAGGCCTTTCGAAGCTGCCTGCCACCTCTGTTGACGGGTAAACATATATATTTTTAATTAAAGCATTAGAAAAAACCATAAAGACGGTATGTTGAAACTATTTTCCGTGTGATTAATGAAAATACTTGATAACTCTGGAATCACTGATAGAAGTCAAATTTCACCATTTAAAAACATATTCTAAACGAGATAGCTAACCCAAACTACAGAGTACCTGGGAAATAGGAAAAGCCCTTGGGCTCAGAAAGACTCTCCACGTCAGGTCGGTGCTAGAGTCTCTGTCTTATAAAAGAACTAGAGGTGAGTACTGGCCATCCCTTCTCACATGAGTGCCAAAGCTTGCTTTATTAACTTAGCAAAACACGCTTTTAAGAGCTCTGGATAGCAACTCTAAGTAATCAGTAACTGATTTTAAAAATCATTAGAAAACAAGAAAAAGATTCCATATGCCTGTATGCTAATAGTTCTCAAGTGATTCTGAAATAACTAATAGTCTCAAGTTCATTCTTTTTCTGCGTTTTAAATAAACAACTTGACAGACTTCATTAAGATTTGCACTTTCAATTCCCAAGAAGTTTGATATGTGGCTAAATCTTATATTTTACTGTCTAAGGAAAAATACTGCCCAGATTCTGCAAGTGAATAGCACAGCAATTCAGTGTGAATTAACAAGAATAAACTGTTACCTGATGGTTATGTAAACCAACAGTAATGACTCCCTAGCCCTTACTTCACATCAAAATCCTGAGCAACTGCGTAGTCTTGCCTTATGAGTCTACTTGAAATCAAGGCATCAAACTGCATTCCCAGTGAGATGTCTCACCACCCAGGTAAGGGTTATTCCAGACAGGTCACAAAGAAAGAGATCACATTCCAACAAAACCTGCTCTAGCTGCATTTGCTTGCTTGGGTGCCATCTCCAGGTTGAATCATGGTCTCTCAGAGATCCTTGCACCACTGAAGATATTACGTCAACTATTAGTCAAGGAATCAACTGGCTTGAAATTCTCAACTACCATTTTTTGTTCCCTCTTTATCCTCTGGAGCCCTAGAGGCCCAGTGGTTAAGAGCTTGGCTGTTAACCAAAAGGTCAGCAGTTTGAATCCACCAGCCACGCCCTGGAAACTATGTGGTGCAGGTATACTCTGTCCTATAGGGTCACTATGAGTTGGAGCTGACTCGACAGCAAGTTATTTATTTATTTATTTAAATCACCCTCTGGAATCAAGACACTTGCCTTCAACTGAGAATCCTCACTCCCTGCCACAACTATCCTGTGAAATTTAGGAAAACCCAAAAATCTTAAGATATTAAACTTGGAATGTTAACATGGATGGGAACCCTGGTAATACAGTGGTTAAATGCTACGGCTGCTAACCATAAGATCAGCAGTTCGACTCCACCAAGTGCTTCCTGGAAACTCTATGGGGTGGTTCTACTTTGTCTATAGGGTCTCTATGAGTTGAAATGGACTTAACGGCAATGGGCTTGTTCTTTCTTCTTTTCTGTATTAACACGGATAACCCTTCCCAAATAAGTAGGCAGTAATAAAAACAACAAATATGCTGTACTTTTCCAGAGAAATAAACCAAGGGCCTCAGAAAGTTCTTCCAAACAAAAGATAAAAAATTGGTAGTGTAACAAAATGCAATGCAACTTAATTGTTTTTCTACCATTTCATAATACAAGTCAGTATGCACAGTTTTCTTACAGGGCCTCAGTACCCATGTACAGAACCACTAACTATCACCTTTAAGTAATAACTAAAGATGGGGGGACAAGGAAAAACAATCAGCTCATTACCAGGTTCACCCTTTATATACTTTCTTATCCAAGAGCACAGCACATGTATGCTGCACATATCCTGTGTTCCACCACCAGCACAAGGACACTGGGGTGAACTGAGGACAGAGAGGCAGCAGGAAGAAGGAGTGTTAAGTTGAAGAAGAAACTTCCTCGCTTTTTAGGGGTCTGTATTATGCCACAGGAAACCCTGGTGGCATAGTGCTTAAATGCCATGTCTGCTAACCAAAAGGTCAGCAGTTCAAATCCGCCAGGCACCCTTGGAATCTCGGTGGGGCAGTTCTACTTTGTCCTATAAGGTGGCTATGAGCTGGAATTGACTCAGCAGCAGTGGGTTTTTTTTATTATGCCACAGAGGCTATGCTAATACAGTTACTTACGGAGAATTATTTATTAGAGGGGAGGGAGGAGGATGAGGTTCTAAAGCAATGAGGAAAAAGTGAATGGTTTTAATTTACTGGCATGAAAAGAATAATTGAAAGGGTATAATAAAACAGATTTCCTAAAATTTTAATGGAAAAGAGAGAAAGGGAAGTAGCATTGATAGAGCGCCTCTGTGTGTCAGGAACTACACTTACGACTTTAATACATGATTTGCCCGACCATTAACGAAGAACTATGCAGTGAGACGTACAGCTTTTCAGAAATTTATGGCAATTTATAAGGCTGAACAGATGGTTTGGCATATTACCTTTTTAATATTATATGTTCCTCCAATAGCAAGCAGGTAGGCTTTAACCTTACTAATTCCTCATTGTCATTATAAATAGATGTAACCAATTAGCTTATCAAGCAAAGCACTGAATTTCATTTACACGTCAAGTATGAAATCCTACCACCTATGCCGTCAGATCTCTTAATTTGTTTATAACTGTTCACTATGAAAAGTAAAAGAAATCAATGCCCAGCTTTCTCAAATATAGAAAACTTGCCTTGAATCTACAACTTCTGAAAACAAAATATTGTCACTGCTGGTAATCTCGCTTGACGCTTCCACAGATTTTCGTTCCAAAGGGAATAAAAACAAAATTAAAACTAAAACATACACACATACACAGAAACCACTGCTCAAAAAGAAATGTGAAACGTTTCCATTTCTCTTTCATTTTCATTCCCCTCAATACAAACAGTAAGGCTGCTTCCTCCACTGGCTTAGAACCCAGGGTGCATTACTACTGAATTATGACCACCACGGAATATATTTACAGGGTGACCGTCACCACGGGCAACTTAATCTTCTGCAGTTTGTCTCAACCAAATGGAATCGAAAAGAGAAAGAAAAATATTTACCAAATTACCTGCTATTGCTGTTAGTCTTCTTGGGTTTGTTCCTCCGTTTTAAGGCATCTCTGTCCTTGTTGTTGCAAGGTAACATGGAGGCATAACCGTGTTCAGCTTCTAGAAAACCGGAGGATCCAGTTAATGAATGAGCATGGCATCCAGTACTCGCTCCCCTCCACAATGTCTGCTTATTTATTTTTTCTTTAATACGAGTATGGTGGAATAATTAAAAGCACCCAAGGTGGAATTCTGTGAACAATGAGTTTCTCTCTCTCTCTCTCTCTCCTCTGTCTTATTGTGTGAACACCCTCAGTTCCGAGGTGTGCGAGAATTCCAGCTGCTCACTGTGGAGAGAGACACCGAGCCCAGGTCTCCCATTCCCAGCGTCCAGCAGGTTGGCGTGCGTGCATGGGACGCGCTCCAGGGGACGCTTCGGGGCAAACACGGGGCGCCGGGGGCGGGGGGCCGGCCCGGGCAAGCCTGGGTCAGGGAAACCAGAGGGTCCGGCTGAGCGGACCGGGGGCCCCCCACTCGCACGGGGGTGGAGGTGGCGCTCGGGACGCCTGGGGGCGTCGGCCCCCTCACACCTCCATTCATCGCATTCGGGCAGCGGCGGCCTCCCTCGGACCGCGCGGGGAACAGCTGCAGGGGTTGGTAGCGCTCGCGGTCGCCCTCTCCGCGCCTCCAACCCCCGGCCGCGGACCGGCCCCTCGGGGTCCCCGGCCCTGACTTGGCTGGAGCCCTCCCGGTCCCTGTGCACCTCTCTCCCGCCGCTCCAGGTAGTCAGCCGCCTCCAGGAGCAGCTGGATGTTCATCCGAACGGCCGTCGCCATTCTGCACGGGAGGACGGAGCCACGGGACCAACCCCCACTGTCCACGGGCTCGCTGCCGCAGCCGCCGGACACCCGAGTCCCGCTGTGGCCCCCGCGGAGCAGGGCTGAAGGAGCCGCTCTGGGGACTACGCTCGCTGGGAGACGCAGGAGACCAGTGGGCTTGGGTACCGCCAACACTGTGACAGAACCCCAAGCTGAGGAGCCGCCACCGCCGCGGAGTGTTTATCCCCACTCACCAGACCCCGCCCCCAGCCCCTTCCCTTGACAGGCCCGCTTCAGCGGCGTCCCTTATTGGACACTCCAGAAGGCTCCGCCCCTGACCTTGTCCTACTGGGGGATGACAGTAAGGGCCCGCCCCCCAAAAGTCCGCTTCTTCCTCTGGTTGGGCACGTTTGACAAGGCCCAGGCTCCACCCCCTTCCTCCAATTGGCGACAGGGTTCGCAACTCCGCCTCGTGCTCCTTCCCTGTTTTCCATTGGTTCTATACCAACAACCAGGACCTCTTTTGCTTTGTTAATATTGGCCAAGAGCTACAGAAGGCAAGCTTCTTCACCTGCTTTCTATTGGTGAAACCTTCTGAAACCTCCCAACTACGATGATGTCACCTTTTTCCAGGCCTGGCGAGCCCTGAGTGGCTGGAGGTGAGCCAGGGAACGCCTCCCTAGGCCTTGGATTGGTTGGGAAGGACGATCCGTGCGCTGGGCGGTGCTGATTCACTGGCTTCGGTGGAGCCGCCTCCACCCTACCTTCTTCGGACCTGTTGCCTGGTCCCCGGGGAAAACTTCGGCAGCTTGTCTGGAGTCCCTCGAGTGGAAGGCGCAACGCGCCTCGCGTGGGTTCACAGCCCAGCTCAGGTCTGGGGCCAGAGTGCTGGATCTGGCGGCCGCGGCCACGGAGGTCCGGGTTTCCCAGGACTTAGGTGGCTGAGGACCACACTGCAAATCCTTGTGCAGGGAGAGCGGCGCCGGCAGCCTGGCGAGCCACCGGAGGGTCTGTGGCCTCGGCGGCGCCACGTGGCTGTGGAGCTTAAAATAAAAAGCCTGGCTTTGGCTTTTTCCTCTCCTGAGAAAGCTGTGGTACATAACACCGAAGGCATTATTTTTTTTCCCTCCAAGAAGTGATGATTTAATTAATTACACCCTCCTGCAAATTCGTTCAAAAAGTTCTTGTACCTACAAAATAACTTTGAACACAGAGGTTCTTTTAAATCTATGTTTAGGTCTTTCCCTACCTACTGATTCTAGATGAAAACATTCAAGGGAATACTCCCTTTTCAAAACGTGCCCGTGTGGCAGGGGCCAAACGCGTTGCTGTCAAGGCAAGCCGTAACTCCTAGTGACCCTATAAGAACAGGGTAGAACTGTCCCCATAGGGTTCCCAAGGAGTGTCTAGAAGTGCTGACCTTTTGGTTAGCAGCCTAGCGCTTAACCACTTTACCACCAGGCCTCCACGTACCAGGGTGGCTCAGCGGTTAAGCACTGAACTTAGCATTCAGTGGATCAATGGTAGTACCAACAGACACAACAGAATTTTAAATCTACGTCACTAAAAAGTACCGTTTAAGGGCTGTTCCCCCTAATCCTACCAAGATTTCCATGATGAAATCTATGTCCAGCCCCAAGGTTCCTGGTTAATATACTGACCTCTCCAATTTAAAAAGGAGAAACAGAATTTTTGGTTGACAGTCCTGAAAACAGAAATCAGTCAAGCATGATCATATTTCAGACAGCTTTTTTTAAAAGCTTATTATTGTAGGTTACTGTGTCAAGTGATTTACCTGACATTAATCCTCAATATGACTCATGACCTAGGTTGTGTTAATTATATCTAGTTTTCAGAAACTGTAAGAAATCGTGGTTCCTTCAGTTCAAAACCCTCCTGTTAATTCACGCTTATAACAAACTCCCTGCTGAAAATTGGCATTTCCACCCCAGATGTACTGAATCAGAATCTACATGTTAACAAGATCTCTTTGGTGTAACTTCCTGGGACTGTGTTAGAACTGTTGTTTCGTTTGGCTTCCAAGCCCTGTATCCAGTGGGCCCCAGTAGGAAGTGAACCTAAGTGAATCTAAGCTTGGCTTAGATCTAGTTAAAGGGCTGCCTTTTTATGAAAACACTAAATACACAACTGGAGAGTTTTCAAGAAAGCACAAAACAAAGTTGGAAATGAGGATATGTTTAAAGAATTGTTTTTAACTACATGTTTAATTGTAAAATATATTTCAAAATCAAGATGAATGCAATTCTACACAAGTTCCCAAACTGACTCTGATTTTCTTAACATTTTGGATTTTTCTATACTTTTATACTTTTGCTAATTTTATTAGGTTCATTCAGCATATCTTTATTCCCTCTTACTCTCAACTCTTGATCTTAACCCAAGTCCTATTTCAATATTATGATTTCCCTAGGAATTCTGGTGGTGTGGCAGCGTAAAGCACTTGGCTGTTAACCAAAATGTCGGCAGTTCCAAATCACCAGCCACTCCATGCGAAAAAGATGTGACAGTCTGTTTCTGTAAAGATGACAGCCTTGGAAACACTATGGGACTAGTCTACTCTGCCCTCTAGGGTTGCTATGAGTCAAAATCAACTCCAGGACAGAGGTTACTCTTCCACTAGGAGTCTGTGAGTGGTGTTCTGAGCCCACCTACAGGTGCCTTAGAAGATAGACCTGGACAATCTGCTTCTGAAGGTCACTGCCTTGACAGGTTTATGGGGCAGTTCTACTCTGCACACGTGGGGTCACCATACGTTAAGACTGGCTCAAAGGCAACAAACCTCCAGGGCTTTGAACCAATTCTCCCAGTTCAATCGTGGCTGAGGATGCTAAACTCTAACAGCCAAATTTTTATATATTGAATGACTCAGAATGATAGCTGGAATATCAGCAGCCTGTTGCATGAGACTGGTTTATGAGCAAGACTGTGGACAGCTACACACACACGAAGCTGCACAGTTCGCCACCATCTTTGAATAGCATCTCTGTTCCCTGTAAGTGGAAGAAATGAACAGTTGGCCACCAGTGGCAACCAGGAATTCGCATCATGAAGAACTTCAAAGGGTATTTGGTGCCACCTACTGGACATAACCGGTAAGTAAAAAAATTTTAGGTTTTACATTTAGTAGGTACCCCACCCCCGCTAAAATTTTACACATATGTCTGTAGGGGAGGTCTCTGTTCTAATCGGAAGATCTGCAGTTCAAATCCAGCAACCTTGGGAACTCCACAGGGCAGTTCTATTCTGTCCTATAGGTTAGCTACGAGTTATAATCGACTAAATAGCAATGGATTGGGTTTTCGTTTGTTTTTTCAGTTATATATACAATGATCAATTGACTAAGAAAGTCTGAAAGTACAAGTTTTGAAGAAAGAACTAAAAATCCTCAGAAATAAAAGTTATGACCTCCCAGCCCTTCGTGCCTCTGAGGCATTAGGTAAGCATGGAATGATTATCACAGCCCCCAAAATGAAAACTGGGACTTATGACCAGAATTTTAAATGAACATACAAATGGCTACGTGCTCAACTACCAGCCAAAGGCTGACTGTTTGAATACACTCAGAAGCACCTCAAAAGACAGCCCTGGTGATCGCTGTCAAGAAGTCACAGCCTTGAAAGCCCTAAAGAGCAGATCTACTCTGCCCACATTGGGTTGCCACAAACAGGAACATATGCAACTGCAACTAACAACACAGAGACACGGAGTGACCACAGCTTGACATCAAGATAAACTAAGGCTTGAAAAATACAGTTCAAAATGGGGAAAAACAAAGACATAAGATATTATACTTGCCAGTTAACCTTTACTGCAGTCCTTAGAAAGCTAAGATCTTTGAGCACAGAATAGTATGCTGAAAGGTAAATGCCAGTGCTGAATGAATAGCATGTTTATTAAATGTATAGAAATTGACAGACATGTCTCTTCAGTGAGTAACTTAGTGTAGCAGGGAAGAAAACTGTCGTATTATAATCCTTCAATGTCTAAAAAGTCTCTCCCTCCCTCCAAAATCTATTAATAATTGTTTTTTACCTCCTAAGCACTGAGACAGAAACCCTGGTGGCATAGTGGGTTAAGTGTTAAGTCTGCTAACAAAAAGGTCAGCAGTTTAAATTCCAGGTGCTCCTTGGAAACTCTATGGAGCAGTTCTACCCTGACCTCTAGGGTCACTGAGTTGGACCCAACTCGATGGCAGTAGGGGTTTTAAGTACTAAGACACTCAAATGAATTTTGTTTACAGGTTTTTGAGGAACTTACCTTGTTCCTCATAGTATAAAAACCAGAACTGGAAGTTTCTGCTTTGATGACATAAATACTGTTCTTTGTGGCCACTGAACCACACTGCAGTATCATGATATCCAATATCATAGTAAATTCTGTAAATGGTGCCTTGTAAAAATTAGTCACTCCATGAATATCTGTGACTTTAAAAATAAGGCAAAAGCTAAGCAAACTATGATATATCCACTCCACCAAACACTGCAGCGATTAAAGGAGAGGTAGCTTTACATATACTGACATGGAAAGATCCCAGAGCATAGTATTGAGTAAATAAAAGTGACTAATAAAGTGCGATGATGTCATTGTGTTGTTGGGTGCCATCAAGACAGTTCTGGCTCATTGCAACCTTATATATGACAGAAGGAAACATTACCAGCTCTGTGTAATGATATCCCGTATCCCACAGCCTCTCTGTAATCTGGCTTGAATTTATTGGCAATTTCCTGTTCACATACAGCTGAAGCCATTTTTGAATCATCTTCAGGAAAATTTTGCTTGTGTGTGACACTGATGATATTATTCAATAATTTCTGCATTCTGGTTGGATCACCTTTCTTTGGAATGGGCACAGATAATGGATCTCTTCCAGTTCGTTGGCTGGGTAGCTGTCTTCCAAATTTCCTGGCATAGACGAGGGAGTGCTTCCAGCCTTGCATCTTTTTGCTGAATCACCTCAATTAGTTTCCTTCAGTTTCCGGAGTCTTGTTCTTCACCGATACCTTCAGTGCAGCTTGGACTTCTTCCCTCAGCATCATCAGTTCTTGATCGTATGCTACCTCCTGAAACCTATAAATGTTGACCAAGGCTTTCTGGTACCGAGATTCTGTGTAGTTCTTCCATCTTCTTTGAGGGACATGCTTCCCATCTCATTCAATTTTTTGCCTCTAGAATCCTTCAGTATTGCAACTAGAGGCTTGAAGTTTTTTCTTCAGTTCTTTCAGCTTAAGAAATGCTGAGTGTGTTCCTCTTTTTGGTTTTCTAATTTCAGGTCTTTACTCATTTCGTTAATATTTCTTGAGCTGCCCTTTGAAATCTTCTGTTCATTTACTTCATTTCTTCCATTCACTTTAGCTACGCGCCATTCAAGTTTCGGAGTCTCTTCTGACATCCATTTTTGTCTTTTCTTTCTTTCTTGTCTTTTTAATGACTTTTTGCTTTCTTCCTGTATGATGTCCTTGGTATCACTGCACAACTGTTCCAGTCTTTGGTTGTTAGTGTTTAATGCATCAAATGTATTCTGGAGAGTCTCAAAATTCAGGTAGGATACACTCAAGGTTGTATTTTGCCTCTCGTGGACTTTTTTCTTTGACTTCAGCTTGAACTTTCACATGAGCAAACTGTGGTCTTTTCTGCAGTCAACCCCTGGCTTTGCTCTGACTGATCATCCTGAACTTCTCCATTGTCTCCTTCCACAGATGCAGTGGATTTGACCTCTGTGTTTCCCATTTGGTAAGCCTCATGTGTCTAGCTGTCATTTATGATAAAAACAGCTATTTCTAGTGAATAGGTAGTTGGTCCTGCAAAATTCTATCTTGTGATCTCAGGCACTGCTTCTATCACCAAGGCAATATTTTCCATCTACTGAACCTTCTTGCTTTCAATTTTTGCACTCCAATCACCAGCAATTATCAGTGTATCCTGACTGCATGTGTGATCAGTTTCAGACTGCATATAAAATGTGTATTATTTGTGTAAGAAAAGAAAAACAGAAAACAAAAATCCAAATCATGTGTTTTCCTTTTTTCCAATTCTGTCACATATAAACAGGCATTGACAAAGGTCTGGAGGGGGGCCATACAAAGTATTAACAGTGGAGAAGGGGAAACAAGACCAGGATTGTGGATGCCAGTCGAAGGGCACTTAGCTGCCTTTGAGTTGGCCACTGATTCATGGTGATTAAATGCACAAAACTGGGTGGCAAAGTGGTTAAGTGCTACATCTGCTCACCAAAAGGTCAGCAGTTCAAATCTGCCAGGCGTTCCCTGGACACTCCAAAGAGCAGTTCTACTCTGTCCTACAGGTCACTGTGAGTTGTAGTCAACTGGACAGCAGTGGGTTTGGTTTTTGGTTTTTAATGGTGGTGTAGTGGTTAAAAGCTATGGTTGCTAACCAAAAAGGTTAGCAGTTGCAATCCACCAGGAGCTCCTGGAAAACCATATAGTGCAAGTCTACTCTGTCCTGTAGGGTCACTATGAGTCAGAATCGACTTGATGGCAAGGGTAACGTAATGCACAATAGAACAAAATTCGGTCCAGTCCGGTGCCATCTCCACAGCTGGTGCAGATCAGACCACTGTGGTCCACGGGGTTTTCACTGGCTAATTTTCAGAAATAGATCACCATGGCTTTCTCCCCAGTCTTAGTGTGGAAGTTCCAGTGAAATTTGTCTAGTATCATAGCAACAGCACACAGGCCTCCATGGACAGCTGGTGGCAGTGCATGACGTGCACTGGCTGGGAGACATACTGGAAGGCAAGAATCCTACAGCTGAATCACTAGTGCCTCCACCAAAGGGGACATGATTGTCATAATAGATACATACATATTTCAATCTGTAAGAAAAATATGCCCATTTTTTGCTTGGTACATAAAGGTTAAAATGAAACTTGAGAGAAACAGATGTGAAAAAATGTTACAGAACTATATTAACAAATTCAACAGGTTTTTATTGTTTAACTACGGGCCAGGCACCCTGCAGGGCTGGAGCTACAGCGTGAATGAGACACCAGTCTTTGCCTCTCAAGAGCTCCCTCTAGTGGAACAGCCAGGCAGTGATAACGGAATGCCAAGCACATTGGCAGTCGGGAGCGGTGTGAAGAAAACGGTATGCAAGGATGTGGCGAAACTGGAACCCTCCTCGTACCCTGCTGGTGGTTATGTGGACGGGTGCAGCCACGCTCCTCAGGAACTTAACCAGTGACCGTAACATTCAGTGATTCCACTCCTGGGTACATACCCCCAAACATAAAAACAACACAAACCCCTCCATACATGAATGCGTAGAGCAGCATTATTTGTAAGTCAAGAAGTGGAAACGACCCAGTGTCAACTGCTGAATGGATAAACCAAATGTGGAATATCCCACAATGGAATACTACTTAGAATAAAATAAAGGATAGAGGTTTTGATCCATGCTGTGATGTAGCTGAATTTTGAAAAATTATACTAAGTAAAACACAGCAGACAGCAAAAAAAAGGCCACGCATGATTCTGTGCCTATGCAATGCGTAGAGTGGGGAAATCAATACAGGCAAAATGTAGATCGGTGGCTGTCAAGCGCTGCGGGAGGGAGGAGTGGGAGTGTCTACTAATGGGCGTTTCTTTTGGGAGTGATGGAAATGTTCTAGAATATCTTGCAGTTTACAGGACTTGTCAACGTATCAAAAACTACTGACATGTACACTCTAAAAGCAGGAAGCTTACCTCTCAGTGTAAGTAACATAAAAGGAAGATAAAGCAGGTTAAAGGAATCCAGGGGAAAGGAGGGTTGCCATTTTGGACAGCGTGGTCAGCACCAGCCGTAGACATGGTACCTTCTCTGCTATTCTTAAAGTGCAGCAAGGGGGGTGGCCAGTGTGGCTGAGTGTGGTGAGCAAGTGGTGAGACTGCAAGAAGCCAGGGTCCAGATCATACAGAGGTCAGGACTGGTCTTTATTCTCAATCATGGACCACCACACGGGTCGGGAGCAATGCGACCTGACATGCCTCTGCTGCTTGTTGAAAACAAACAGGCAGTGAGAAAGCAGACAGCAATGCTGGAGACCAGGGACAGTAGCTTTGATTAGGGCAGTACTGGGGTACGCGGGGAGAAAAGGAGGAGGATTTAAAATTGACTGTGGGGTTACAGCCAATAGGGGTTGCAAATGAACCCAAAGAAGGAGGAGTCAAGGATGACTTTAAGGATTTTGCTCTGAGGAAACAAATGAATCAAGGGGAGGCCTCCGAGAAGACCAGGCAGGGAAAGGACAGTTCAGTTCTCATGAATTTGAGATACTGGTTCATTTTCTAGTGGGGACCTTTGTTGTTAGTAGCCATTGATTCTGGCTCAACGGTGACCCCGTGTACGCAGAACAGAACTGCTCCACAGGGTGATCCAAGGCTGTGATCTCTCTGGAACATACCCCGACGCCTGTCTTCTGAGGTGCCTCTGAGTGGGTCAGAACTGATGAACTTTTGGCTTGTAGTTGAGCACTTAACCGTCTGCACCACCTAGAAACTGTGTTCCATGTGTATGTAGTACTTAAAAACAGAAAAATTAAATCTAGCCACGGAAGATACAAGCTTGAAGTTCAGTAAAATGGTCAGGCTAGAAGTATAAATTTGAGAGTGCTGGAGGATGATGCTGAAAGTCTAAGAACTCATCATGGGAGAGTCCAAGGTCTGGTCCATGGAAACAGAAGACTTTACACAATTTATATCCTCTGAGAGGGAGGGGCCTGTTAGAGAAAGAAGGATGCTTCATCTTCTCTTTCTTCCACAATCAGATGATTGGATGGGCAGACAGTCCTTCAAACCAGACTTCTTTTAGGATCAGCGGTTATCTTCTCTCTAGGTGTTCCCTGATTCCTCTTCTTCCATTTCCCCTGTGTTAGCTCACGGATGGTGAACCCACTGACCTACCAGGAATGCTGAGATTATTTATAAAATCTGCTGCCTTGGGAACCTCCAATAATCTCCTTATTAACACCACACTGAAAACAAGAAAAAAATAATCCAAAAATATATAACTCGGGTGTATTATTTTAACCCTTTTAAGACAACTGAGTCTCCTTTCCTCAGGGATGCATAAATATTGTCCAACAGTCTTTGTCATGGATAATGGACAGATACACACCATTTTAGGGGCAAAGAATCCAGGCAAAATAATCCAACAGCTTGGAGTCGTCACACTCGTGCACTGGGTACCTCAAGTTGGACCACTGATGAACTGCACCCAGATACCTCAGCTCCGAAGGCAGCAGGAAGCAGGCAGGCCAAGTTTCTGCCTTTGTGGCCTCCACTGAGGCAGTCTTTTATCTTCTTTGAGCCTGTCTCTTCATCTGGAAAACGGCACTAATGGTACCTGCCCTATCTCATACAGATTATCTGAATCAGAGTGCTCTGTACACTGAACCATGCAACACTGTCATGTAACTGCTGTTTGCTTTACTGGGAACTAACTGGCCAGGGAAGTTTTTAGATACAATACTTAGCCAAATTTCAGATGCACTAAGGATTTGAAAGTTTATCCTAAGACAGTAGTAAAATCATATATGTATAAGAACTGTCACTGCAAGACTGTTTAAAATAATGAAAGATAAGAAGCAATGCCCATCAACGTGGAATTAAGTTAAATGAATCATGGTCCATCTTACAATGGAGTTATCGCTGTTAAAAAAAGGTAATTTTATATGTACTGATAAAAATACAATCTTAAGATGCACTAGGAAGTGAAAAAAGTGGCTAGATGCCCAACAGTATACAGTTTGCTTCCATTTGAATGATAAAATAAGACATGTTTGTGTATGTATGAAATATCTCTAAAAGGATGTAATACTCTTGTCATAGAATATTCTCTACACTGTTTCAGTCACGTTCCATGTCTATACTGCTTAAAAAGTAAAAATTAAAATTAAATTTTGCCATGGAAGTCTCCAATGTCAGCAAGATTATAAAAACAGGATGGGCAGTGGTTATTTCTTCAAAAAAAAGATAAGTTTACCAAAAGACAAATGGATCCAAAATTTAGAATCAGCATTTCATGGAAGAAATACAAATGGCTAATCACATTTTTCAAGTGTTCAACCTCCTGAGAAACTAAACAAATTAAAAACACATATCCATCAGATCATAAAACTTCTAAAAAATCTAATACCTAATACTGGGGCATGTATACAAAATGGAAAAGCTCATACTTCCCTGGTGACAGTCAGCTGTTACCTTTTCTAGCCCTATGTGTCAACAGCCATTAATACACGCACGCTTCACTCAGCAACACCACAGCTACAAGTTGAGCCTGAAGACATAATGGAACAACCACAAAAATAAATATATATAGATAATAGGATATTAGAGTTTTAATTATAATAGCAAGTCACAAAAGCCAATCCAATGTTCATCAATAAAGGATTTCTTAGTAAATTAGATCAGACAAAATAGACTTTAGGGCAAAATCTGTTAAAAGAGATAAAAGTGAACATTATACAGTGATAAAAGAGTCAATTCATCAAGAAGATTTCACAATCCTAACAAGGCAAGCCCCCAACATCAGAGCACCTAAATGCTGACAGAAGTGAAGGCAGGAATACACAGCACCACCACGACAGCTGGTGGCTTGAGTGCACCATTCTTGGAACCAGACAGAACATCCAGAAAAGAGGATAACAAGGAAACAGAGAACTGCATGACACTGCAAGCCAATGGATCATTCTCCAGTACCAGAAAAAAAAATGTCCACAGGAAACGGGGGAAGGAGTTAAGAGAAAAAGAGCAGCACACACAGTATAACTTCATGGCTGGGAGCGACACACACACACACATGCACGCATACACATGCACACACACACGCGAGCCTGGAAAGACATGTAACGCTGATTAATCCTGGGAGTGAGATGACAGGCGAGTTGGGGCTTTTTTCACTTTTTGGTTTCTCTCAATTTTTTTTTTAAACCAAGCATGCACTGGGGTCAAATAATAAATGGTATTTGGAAAGAGAGAAAAAAAAGGCACAGAAAGATTCAAAAATTCAAAATTCATATTTTATCATTCTTCCAGTTTTTAAACTATTAAGAATCAAGACACTTAAATCCATGTATGAAAAAGAAAATGTCTAGGGAAATTCTAAAACCTAGTAATAAAAATATGTATCAAATACAAAAGGGCAGAAATATTGCTTTATTGGGGAAACTTACATTCAAATTACATTTATGCTTTTTAAAAACTCCTGTAAGCATCCAGGAAGAAAACATACACAGCTTCCACAGGAAAAGGGGGAAAAGAAAAATGGGGTTGATGACTGCCTCAAATGATATTTCCTAAAAGAAAAAAAATGTCATATTTAACCTTTCTTTTTTGAGGCAGGGTAAGTGAACTACATAACTTATAAATAAATTTTCTTACTTTATAAGGAGGAAGAACTGAGATACTGTTTTGGATGCACATTAAATACAAAATAGAAAGTCCACTCTTTAGACCAAGGTGAGGAAAAAACCATTATTCTATATTTCAGTGCTCATGCGATGAAGTCCAAAGGTCTGTTGAATCCACCTTTCCGATTCATATACTGCCTACAGTGAGAAGAGGAAAGTTATTATTAAAAAGAATTCTGGTAACAATAAAAAAACAACCCAATTAGAAAACTAGCAACAACCAGCATCACTAACCATCAAAAAAAAAGCCCCCCAAACAAAACCCATTGCCGTCAAGTTGATTCTGATTCACAGCAACCCTACAGGACAGAGCAGAACAGCCCCACAGGGATTACAAGCAGCAGTCGGTGGGTTCAGACGGCCGATCTTTTGCTTAGCCCCTGCACTCTTAACCACCTCACCACCAAGGCCCCCATTAGCCATTAGGAAGATGGGAACACAGCCACAAGGAGATTATCACCTACCACTGCTAGAAGGGCAATGATTTAAAAAAAACCCTCAGGAAACAAGAAGTATTGGTGAAGTTGTGGAGACACTGGGACCGCCACCCACTGCTGGCTGGAAATTGAAGTGGCATGGCTACAGTGGGACAGCCTGGCAGTCACTCACTAAGGTGAACACAGAATCACCACATGACGCAGCAACCCCAACCCTAGACACACACCCAGAAGTGAAGGCAGGAATATAACAAGAGACCTGTATGCCAATGTGCACTGCACCACACTGCACAAGAGCCAAAAGGTGGAAACAACAGAAACGTCCACCCACAGATGAATAAATAAAATGTGAGATATACACGTGTACGTTCATACGTACATGCACCCCCCCACATACACAGTAGAATATTATGCAGTCATAAAGAGAGAGCAAGTTCTGATGCATGCCACAACATACACCATGAAAACATGTGGAGCGAGACAAGTCAGTCACCAAAGGACAATACTGTATGATCTCTCTTACACGGGAAATAAATGCATAAAGACCAGAGATTACTGACAGCTGCTAGGGGTAAGAGGGAAGGAGAAAAAGGGAGTTTTCTTCCTGAGGGGTGGGGGGTGCTCTGGGTGTTATGTTGATAGTGGTGAGTGTTTTGGAGGGCAACAGTAATGACAGTGGTACATGACAGATGTAGCCATCAGTGAACTGTCAATCCGGAAGCTGTGTTGGTGAATGCTTTCACGGGTGTATTTTTTCTCTCTCTTCTCTTACACTCTCTCTCTCTGACACTGATACATACACACACACCCCTCAATTTCTCTCATAAAAAAACTATCACACGCTAATATGATTAAAAGATTAAACCTCTAAACCAACTTCAAAGTGGCAAAGTACAGGATTCTCCGGGTGGCACAAATGGTTAAGTGCTGGGCTATACCCCAAAGCTGGTAGTTCAAACCCACCCAGAGGTGCTCTGGAATAAGGCTTGGACACATCTCCTTCCACAAGGCCACAGCACTGAAACCTCTGAGATACACCTACTGATCTCACCATGTCTGGAGCAAAAGAGAAAGAAGGAAAGCAAAGACCCACAGAAGCAACTAGGACTAGCAGGACTCACAGACAACATGAAACACAGCCTGAGACTAGAAGACCTAGAAGATGCCTGGCTACCACTAGTGACCATTCTGACCAGACACCATGGGAGAAAAACACAGAACAAAACCGAAATTTACTGAAACAGCTGATATTACAGGTGTCCCGAAGACTATCTCCCTCACATACCCCTTAAACTTTGAACTAACACCACTCAAAGAGGACTACGGGACAGAGTAGAACTGTCCCTCAGGTTACCCAAGAGTGGCTGATGGATCTGAACTCCCCACCTTTGGGGTGGCACCCAACTCTTCAACACTGTGCTATCAGGGCTCCAGAGCCACTCCTGGAGGTCACCTCTCCACTCAGTAACAGACTGGCTTACAAAGTGAGCATACTTCCAAAATTATCTGGAATGTAATTAATGTCACTGGATTGTACACAAAAAGACATGTGAAATGGTAAATGTTGTTATATTCATATTACTACAATTAAAAAAAACAGACTTCAAAACATTATTTGGTGAACTGTACATGTAAAAATTGTCAAATTGGTGTATCTTCTGATACGTATACTCTCGACAACAAACAAATTGTAAAAAAAATGTTTTGGAAGATTTTACAGACTTTTAAAAATTAAATTGAAAATCCACATTCATTTTAGGCAGTACTAAACATGCAAACACCTAATTTAGGGAAACAAAAAGTTCCACAATAGGCATATAATCAAGCAAATCTGATTCCACACTGTAATGGTCCTCGCAAAAGACCTTTGAAGGTGATTTTACAAATGACCATCACTGACGATTCTAGTACCGTATCTCACAGCACTTTTTTTTTTTAATTATGACTGACTGAAGATGTACATTCCCATATAAATTTACACGCCCACCTATATGCAGCTTCCACTGCTCTCCCTGCCCAGTGACAGCACACTATTCCTCTCTGCTCCATATATGTCTCATCCTCCCAACAGTCTTCTTTCCCCTCATCTCCACCCACTCTCCTTCCTCCAGCCAGAGGTCAGCAGGATGATATCCTATAGATGCACAGAACCATCAAGTGCATCCAATATATGGTCATTCTGCATTGCCAAGTCCAATCCATTCATGTCTGAAGAGTGGACCTTCGTTATGATTTATGGGCAAGGGCAGCATCAGGGCCAGGGGCCATGCTCCCAGGGGAAACCTGAAGCCGCTGGACCATCAATTGAGGTCTTTTAGTGGAGATCTCAGGGTGCAACCCTTTTTATTCTTGTGTTGCCAGTGAGACTGAACTCAGTGAGCTCCATCGCAGCTAACACTGGTGGTGGCCGGGCACCATCTGGTTCCTCCAGTCCCAAGCCTATGTAGGTACCCGCTCATGTGGGTCTCTCTATCTTCTGGGTTGTCTTTATCCCATGTCATTTTGGCCCTCAGTGATCATCTGCTCCTGCTGAGTTGGGACCATTTGGCACAGCACTCTTGAATTACATTCTCTATATTCTAACTGGAAATACTAATCTTCTATCAGTGATCAGGGTGGAAAGCCAATGTTTAAACATATCCTCACTTTTCCATTCACTAGGAATTCAGTGGGATTTTAAGTAGGAACTGGTTTGTTCCAACCTTCCATAATCAATCCTGGTCAATCTGTTTTAAATCTACAGTTATATTAAACTCAAAGTGTAAAGACTTGAGAGTGTGCTGTTTTCAGGCAAGATCTCCACACCCTGAAACATTTAAGTCAGCTAGTCTCTCTGTCAGCTATCAGTTCACATGTAAACCAGGAAGCAATTTAACAGATCAGCCCATAAGCAATCACTAAAACATGGGATGGAATGAAAACTGCTGTATTTCCTATAAATGTGATTATTCCACAACAAAATTTTTTCCCCAGTATGTAATTTATATCTTTAGCCGAAGCATAATAAATGGGGCTGTGCATACCTGTACTTTCTCTTCTGAGATACATTTATCGCGTACGCATTTACAGAGCCATCTACCTTCTTTCCCTGAAGAAAAGCAATAACAAATGTAAAAAACAGGAAGGATACATTACATGACTTGAGTAGAAGGTTGGATCTTCACAGACACACTGCAAGATCCATTTAAAAACGAAGGCGAAAGACTTCAAATTCCAGGGACATGCCAGAAATTCCCAAGTGTTAGAAGTCTCTGCTCATACCTCTTTTTTTAAATTGTGATGAACATATACATAACAATACATTTGCTCAGTATTTTTTTAGACATACAAATTTAGGGACATGAATTATGTTCACCAGGTTGTGCAACAATCACAACTTGCTTACACTTTTATCTTCATACGCAAACAATTACAATATTCAAACCAACGAGCATGTGCATTAAGTATTACACAAAAGGCATGTCAGGCAATAGGGCAGCAGATGACACCCTTGGTCAAAAAAAATCCTTCGCAGTCAGGTAAAAGGTTGCATATCATCTTCAGAAAAATTCACATTTCACAAGATTTAAGTTACGACCTGTTGTGTATTGAGCTATGTCTCCCTAACACACATGTTAACAATCTGGCAAGGCTGTGAGTGCCAGTTGCATGTCATTTACCGCCATTCTGCCATCTGATATGACCTTCCTGTGTTGTAAATCCTGTCTCCAGGGTCCTAGGAAACCCTGGCAGCCTAGTGGTTAGGAGCTACATCTGCTAATCAAAAGGTCAGCAGTTCGAATCCACCAGGTGATCCTGGGAAACTCTTAAGGAGCAGCTCTACTCTGTCCTATAGGGCCACTGTCACTTTGAGTCATGGGTTATGATGCTAATGACATGGAATTCGTGGCTGTTTTGTTAATGAGGCAGGACTCAATCCACACGATTAGACTACGCCTTAAACCAGTTTCTTTCTTTTGAGATATAAAAGAGAAGCAAGAAGAGAGCTAAGGGAATCTCCTCCCACCAAGAAAGCAAAGCCAGGAGTGCATGTCACTTGGACCCAAGGTCCTGGTGCTAAAGACTCCCAGACCAAGGCAGCACTGACAGCAAGGACCTTCCTGTAGAGCCTACACAAAAAGCACGCTTTCCCCTTGAGCTGATACCAGAAATGTAGACTTCTAGCCTACAAGACTGTGAGACAGCCATCCCCTTACGGTATTTCTATTATAGCAGCACTAGGTGACTAAGACATGACTTGAGCATGTGGCATTCTCAAGTCATGGCTGAAATAAGTCACTGTTCATCTAAATCCCATTTCTTGCGTAGACCTTGCAATTTTGATTTTTAAACCAAGAATATGAACACAGAATTACAGATGCTAATACTACAGTCATGCAGGTGGCTCCTCTTAATGTGGCCCTGTTCCCCTTTTCACTCATAGCTTTAGGGTCTTTTAACCCAACCGAGTTGACTCTCCACGGCTACTTGCCTCCGTGTTGTCTGTCAGGCTTGAAGGGCCTTTGCTAGCTCCGCCCAATCATCAACCATCTGGTTCTTATCCATTCTTTACCACTCAATTCCAATTACCCGACTGCCATGAAGGCTCTCTTCTCTAATGCTTGTAGAAGGCAGACTGTGCTTTCCTCACAGTGTCCTTCATTTTCTACCCTATATCACCACAGTGTACACACACCAAACCAAACCCACTACCATTGCATCGATCTGGACTCACAGTGGCCCTACAGGACAGAGCAAAATGGCTGCACAGGGGTTTCATGGCTATAAATCTTTCTAGAAGCAGACTGCCACATCTTTCTCCTATGGAGTAGCTGGTGGGCTCAAGCTGCTGGCCTTTGGTTAGTAGCGAAGCACTTTAACCACTGTGCCACGAGGGTTCCTATAATATAGACTGTATTTTTAAATAAATATGAAAGTTTCTTGATGGTAGGTGTTACACATAACATTGTATCCCCCTTAAAGACATGCTGGAATCCTAACCACTATACCTGAGGGCATCATCTTACTTGTAAAGGAGATTTTCTTTGTTAACTAGACTACACTTAGTAAAGTGAGGGCTAAATCTAACTACTTCCACGTTGAAAAAGAGTAGATCAGACAATGAGATATACACATGTGCTGGGGAAGAAAAATGCCACCAAGGATCGCCAAGGAACCAATAAACAGAATGCCTGGGACTACTAGGAAGAAGGAACTGACATAGCTCTGATAGTAACTTTTAGCCTTCAGAATTGTCAGAAAATACATGTCAGTGCTTTAAACCAACCATACGCCCAACAGTCACCTCTGTATTCTCATACCCTAGGCTATCGCACTCACATGTGTTCATAAAAAGACTGCTACATGTATGAACATCACGTTAATGCCACAACACACACACGTGTGTGGTCCCCAACCTCTCCTTCTCTCACATTACTTGTGGGAGTTAACAGTCTATCTGGATAACATAGTTATCAGACAGCTCTATCAGGGAACAAAAAGGATTCTGAATCACTGGCCTAAAGACACACACAGGAAGGCTACACATACGAAATGCATCTAAAATACATACATCTGATCTTACTCTTCTATTCCTGTTTCACATTTACTTTGAAATGAAAATACTGGACAAATGACTTCAAATATACAACTGGGACATCCCAGGGAATAGAAGGGAGGCATGGCTTGGAAAATACAGTAAATCATGTTAACTTTTTCACTAAGTTTAATTCCAAAAAGCTTACTATTTTTTTTCTTTTGTGCTCAGTGAAAGTGTACAATCTGGTTTAAATTTGCATGCCCGCCTATGTGCAGCTCCTACTGCTCTCCTTGCCCAGTGACAGCACACTCCGCCTTTCTGTTTCTTACAAGTCATATCCTCCTAACAACCCCCTGTCCCCTCATTTCCAAGCTCTCCACTCCCCTCTTGTAAGAGGCCAATAGGACGACGTCATACAGATGCATAGAACCATGAAGTGCACACATGATGTGGTCACTCTGTGTTGCTGTATCCAATCAATTCCTGTCCAAGGAACTGACCTCAATAATGATTTACGAACAGGGGCAGCATCAGGTCTAGGGGCCATGCTCCCAGGGGAACCCCCAGGCCTTTGAACCATCAGTTGCGGTCTTTTAGTACAGTTCTCATGGTGCACCCCCTTTTATTCTCGTATTGCCACTGGGACTCAACTTTATGAGCCCCATCATGGCTGCCACTGGAGGTGGCTGGCCACCATCTGGTTCTTCCGGTCACATGTTGATGAAGTTTACTGATTTTTGAAAATAGTTTTAAAATAGTTTTATTTACATAGTCGACTATTATTACTTCTACTCTCATTTATTTACATGCTAGAACAGGAAACTATCCACTAACAAACATAACCAACCTTCAAAATTTTCCTAGAATTACATTAAATGGAAGGGAAAACAAGCAACTATGTGGCATATGACAAGGTTCCACCATGTATCAATGACGAAATATCAAAAATACACACTACTGAAAGACACAAATAAGCTAACACTTTGTAACTAATAGCATAGTTAGGAAAGAAACTACACTGGCTAAATTAACATCCTTGCAGATGTCATTTAAAAAAAAAACTGACATCATTTAGTCTCACTGTATCTACTGCCAGCAAGTTGATTCCAAGTCTTAGTGACCCCACAGGACATAGCAGAACTGCCCCATCAGGTTCCTAAGGAACAGCTGGTGGATTTAATTGCTGACCTTTCAGTTAGCAGCTGAGCTCTTAACCACTGTGTCTTCATGGCTCCTTGGTCTCACTGCCACTATGTAATTTTGACAGGTTCTAGGAATTCGCCTTTCTCCCTTATAGACCTACTTGACATAAACTACATTAAAAGAAAGCTGTGCCCCCCAAACTATGGTTCTAGCGTTATCTTTAAATCTTAAATCAAAAATATTTCAAGTCTTGTTAAAATCAAAAAACAGTTCAGCTTAACTAGCAAAAATGTCTGCCTTAAGCATTATGTTCTTTTAAGAACTATCTACATGGGTCAAACTGACAAGGGCAACTTGAAAGGTTAGACAAGAAGCTTAGAGGGCATTGAATTTATGTTCATGGGGGAGGAACAACTCACAGAATGCAGGGCAGAATGGCTGTGTGACTGGAAGAGTATGATCAGTGTTACTGCACTGAATGTGCGGAAGCTGCTGAGTGGTCTGTTCTGCATCTCCTCTCCACCACCACTGCCTCGGTTCAGGCCTTCATCATCTTCCACTTGCTCGACACAGCAGATGACCCAGCAGATCTCCTTGCTTCCAGTCTAACTCTCCTTCCATCTGCCCTCCATGTAGCCCCCAGAATCAACTTTCCAAAACACACACATACTCATGCCATTTCCTGGCTTAAAAATCATGACTTGTGCTCAACACTTAAAAAATTGACTGTAAATTCCTTAGCATGGTATCAAAATCCCACCATGATTTCATTTCTCCTTCAATTTCTATTTTCATCCATAGTCACAAGCCCATCAGCCACTGAACTTGACGTTCCCAAAATACACTAAGCTCTTTCACACATAACACATGGACTTCTTCCTTCTACTTTAAATATCTTCCTCCTCTTCTTTGCCTAATCATCTCTACTTAGCCTTTAAGAACTAACTCAAATACCATCCCTGGGAAGCACTCCCTGAATTCCAAAGGCAGCTCTGTGCTTCTTCCTCTATGATCTCAAAGTCCTTCACATAGACTATTACTGTCTTATATTCAAATAAACTTGTATTGATAGGAAAATTACAACTGACGGCAAAAGAAAATGGAAAAACAGGAAAGTCATATATCAGTCTGTTATTTGGTGGTGGTTTATGTGTCACTGTGATGCTGGAAGCTATGCCATCAGCATTTCAAATACAAGCAGAGTCACCCATAACAAAGAGGTCACATCAGAGCTTCCAAACTGAGACAGACTAGAAAGCAAGGCTTGGTTATCTATTGCTGGAGACTAGCCAATGAAAGTGGTATGGACCAAAACAGACTACTGTCCCACGCAATGCTGGAAGATGAGCCCCAAGGTTAAAAGGCCCCGAAACACGCAGAAGCTGCAACAAGAGATTCCAGCAAACTGCCAACTCTGCAGATGGCATGGGACCACGCAAAGTTTCATGCTATCGTACAAAGGGTTGTCGTGAGTAACAGTCATGTTGATGGCAACTGACAGCAACAACATTACGATTAATTCAAATCAGAATGTTGGCCTATGTGTTTTACTTACTTTTGTGGAATCAAAGGAGGCAAACCCCATTAACTTCATCATTTCTATCTCTTCCTCTGTTTTGCCCTCTAAGTCCTCCTCTGCAAAACATAAGTGGTAGTTTTTTTAAAAACTCGTCTGTCATTTTACATATATAAAATGAAAAAGGGCAAAAAATTAAGTCATTCCACATCACCAGCAGAGAAGAAAGCAATTATGACTTAAGTCTAAAGAAAAAACTCCCGTTCAATTTACAGACAGATTATGACAATATCTAGTTGGGAAGATGCTTCAAAACAGAATTCTCTTCCATGTCTGTAACTGTTCTTTCTCTATTACATCAGGAGCAGTAACCATCAATCTACTAAGGTGCAAATTTCAAAACCCAATCAATACTGTATTATTTAGATTACACTTCTATAATTTTATCACCTGACTGAAACTGTCTAAACAAGACTGGACTTCTTCAACAGTTAGGTATCTAAAAACATTACCAGTAATCTGACGTTCTTTGCTCTTTGTTTCTTTTGTTTCTTTCTTTTCTTCATCTCTTCTCTCTTTCAGTCGAGAAGGGGAAGGAGATGTAGATCTATGTCGTCTTGGTGATCTAATAGTTAATAATCAAAGATGTTAGAAACAAAGACATACATGACAATTTTGTGCAGATCACCATATCAGAGGCTAAAAAGTAAAGGCTGGACACAAGCTAGGCTCCAGAGAGCCAGGAGTCCACTCCCTATAGCAACGGGAGGGCGGAGGCTCTGCCTAGGCTCCAGTGGTTAACAAAAAAACAGAAAATATTGCTTATTGCTTATCATCACTTTCATTCATTACAGCTAGAATGAAAACAATTTTTTGGGAGGCAGAAAAAAGGTAATTCAAAAGTTTTTAACAATTACGTACAAACACAAAAATTTTACTAAATCATTATCACCCAAAATTTATTTTAAAAAAGCTTACTATTTCTTACTGCTAACTAAATTTCCACATATGATAAGTCTATGATCTAGAGTGTTATTAGCCCCACCTTATCAAAGAGAACATGATGTTTAGAATAAGGTTAAATTTCTCTCATTTCATGAAATTCAAAATCCCTTTAGGAGTGGTAAAAATAAACTCAAGAGCCAGCAAGTAGTTTCACAGAGCCTTAGAGTAAAGCTTTGGGGTCATTTGCTGCAGCTACCTGGAGCGTCTTCTGTGTGGTGATCGAGAGCGGCTGCGCCTTCGGTCTCTCTCCCGGGACCGAGACCTTTCTCGGCGTCTGCGTTCCCTCTCCCGGGACGTGGACCGGGACCGCCTTCGCTCTGACACAAACACATAAAGTTGCAGAGATAAAATTTACCTCAAACATCTAGAGCTACACTGTCCAGTGAAAATGTAATACTAACCATCTCTAGTAGTCATGCTAGAAAAGTTAAAAAAAAAGGAGCAAGGAGTAATTTAATAATCTATATTACATAACCCACTATATCCACTGCAAGGAGCCATGATGGCACAGTGGTTACAAACTCAACTGCTAACCGAAGGCTGGTGGTTTGAGCTCACCAGCCACTCCAACAGGTCATGTGGCATGATTTGCTTCCATAAAAAAAAATTTAGAAAAAGATTACAGCCTTGGGATATCTATGGGACAGGTCTATTCTGTCCTACAGTGTGGCTCTGAGTGGGAACTGACTTCACAGAAATGGCTTTAAACTGAAACCAAACCAAACCCACTGCTATCAAGTCAATTTCCACTCATAGTGAGCCTAGAGCACAGAGTAGAACCTCCCCATCAAGTTTCCAAGGAGTGCCTGGTGGATTTGGTCAGCAGACGCAGCACTTCAACCACTAGGACACCAGGGTTTCCACAATGAGTCTAGGTTTTTTTTTTTTCCCTAATTTTTTTTATTGTGATTAAGTGAAAGTTTACAATTCAAGTCAATTTTCCATATAAAACTCCAAGTACCTGCCTCTATGCAACTTTATCTGCTCTCCTCACCCTGTGATATCTACTCTTCCTTTTCACTCTTTACTTCCAGAATCCACTCAACCAACACTTGTCCCCTCCTCTCCACCCTTTCCTCTCTCCTCTAAAATGAAACTACTATGACAGCCTCATACATATATTAAACCATAAAGTACACCCACCACTTGCATCACTCTGTGTCCCCAGGTCCAGTCCATTCTTTGTCTGAAGTGTTGGCTTCAGCACTGATTACAGCTCTGGGCTAGCAGCAAGTCAAGTCTAAGGGCCACGTTTTTAGGGGACTCTCCAGGTTGTTGGACCATCAGGTTCTTGATCTGCACACCCCTTTTTCTTGCGCTATGTCACCAACTCTACATTGCCCCTATCAAGACCGTCTTTGGTGATGGCCAGGCACTATCTAGTTCTTCCAGTCTCATGCTGGTGTAGTCTCCCAGTCATATGGGTCCTTCTGTCTCCTGGGTTCATTTTTCTTCATGTCTTTGATGTCCTTGGTTGTCATTTGTTCCAGGTGAGAGAGGACTAATTGATGTTCGTCAGAGGGCAGCTTGCTGGCTTTTACAAGCCCAGGCACCACTCCCACTCACCAAAACAGGGTGTAGAAGATCTTCTTAGAAGACCAGTTACACCATTTGTCCCCCGAAAACACGGTCTCCAGACCCCTGTCCCTGCTACTCTGCCCTTTGAAATGTTGGGTTGAATTTAGAAAACCTTTTAGCTTATGATGTATCCCAGTTATGGTGACCTGCCTTCTACTGTGTGCTGTTACTTCCTTCACCTAACTGAACTCCTGTCAACTATCTAGTCTATGAACAACCTCTCCCTCCCACCCCACCCTTGTAGCCATCAAAAAGTATTTTCCTCTGTTGATAAGTCTTAAGTCCTGATAACAGTGATCTCATGCAATATTTGTCCTTTTAAAGCTGAATGATTTTACTCAGCATAATGTCTTCCTGTTGACTCCAGGTTATGAGATATTTGATAAAATCCTCATTGTTCTTTATCACTGTATAGTATTCAATTAAGTATATGTACCATAGCTGGTTCATCAATTCATCTATTGATGGCCACCTAAGTTGATTCCATCTTTTTGCTACTGTGGACAGTCCTGCAATAAACTTTCATGTGCATGTATCTGTTCGTGTGACAGCCTTTATTTCTCTAGGATATTTTCCAAACAGTGGGATTGCTGGATTATATGGCATTGCTACTTCTATCTTTTTAAGAAAACACCAAGTTGCTTTCCAAACAGGTTGTATCATTTTACATTCCCACCAGCAATGTATAAGAGTTTCAATCTCTCCACTGCCTCTCCAGCTTTTGTTGTGCTGTGTTTTTTGGATTAGTTGGGCGAAATGGTATCTCATTGTAGTTTTGATTTGGATTTCTCTAATGGTTAATGACAGTTGAGGATTTCCTTATGTGTCTGTCCATATCCTTTGCCCATTGTTTAATCGGGTTATTTGTCTTTTTCTTGTTGATATGTTGTAGTATCTTGTAGATTAGGGAAATCAGACACTGATCAGATACTTTTTCCCCAGGGTTTAGGTTTTTTATATCCATTTCAGCAGTCCCTGGGTGGTGCTAATGGTTAAGTGCTCCACTACTAACAAAAAGGCTGGTGGATGGGATAGTCAAACGTACCTCAAAAGAAAGGCCTGGCAATCTGCTTCGGAAAGGTCACATGGCCTTGAAAACCCCAGGGAGCAGTTTTACTCTGCACACATGGACTGCCATGAATCACGGACAGCAACTGACAACATGATGTCCAATTTGAACATACCAATAATTTATGATGAGGCATTTTACATTATCTTTTCTACTAAGTCAAGGGATTCTGGTGTGTATTTTATACCAACAGCGTTTCTCCATTAAGATGAAATACATTTTAACTGCTCAACAACCACATGAAACTTGGCTTAAAGGTCCAACGCCTTTAAGAAAATCTTTAAGAATACTGTCGGGCTAGTCAAAGGTGTCAAAAACTAACCAGAGACAAACTGAGATTGTGAATTAGATCTGACCGAGGTCCAGGGTTCTTCATGCCGCACTGGCTCATTTGTGGGGTGACAGCCACATAATCTTCTGAGGTGAGCATCCTGGACATAAAATTGTGGCTATCGATGCCTCTACTACAAACCGGGATGGAAACTAACATTCATTGAGCTTCTAAAATGCCAGGTGCTACCACATACTGTTAACGGAATAAATATGACATTGATTTTCAAAAGTTTTTTAAGGTAGACAGCCATGAGATGGAACTGCCTCCCACAGCACTGTTTTGTTTGTTTTGAATTTCTTCCCAACGTCTAGTAGGGGAATTCGAACACAGATAGGGTGAGTTGTCTACAGTCAGCCAGAAATCAAGTGAAGGGATCGTGGTCTGGACTTAGCTAAATGCCTCAGCCACCAATATAACTAGTTATTATATAAGGCCGGCAGAGGCAGCGAAATCGCATCCCAGAGAAAGAAAAATGTCTTCAAACTTTGAGGGTCCGGGTTACGTCTAGAGCCCAGGATTTTATTTCACCATCTCGTCCCAGCTCTTCTCCTTCTTAGGAGAAAAAGGTTCGCCTCTCTGCTGCCCATTACTGGGAAAATAAAAGCCCTCGAATTATTTCTGAACTCACCTCTCCGCGGCGAGCGGCTGCGGCTACGACCCATTTGGAAGCCTCTTTCTGCTTACACCGCCCCGGAAACGATTGTTCAATAACTTCCGGGAAGGAGGAGACCTTAGCTTTTTTTCCAGCCGACTAGGAAACATAAAAGCGACTGGCAAAGGTTCCGGCCTTTAAAGAAAGAAGGCTTGTTTGAGCATGCCCCAAATTACCCGGCACCGCTTGGGAAGTGTCAGTGCATTCCAGCTCTAGGGTTAGCGTGAGAATCAGGTCTTCGAATCGGTTCGTTCGGGTTTGAACCCCTGCTGAAAATTTGCATTCTGACAAGTGCCCTGCTGATAATTTTCATTTCTGCCTCCTAATATACTAAGTGAGAATCTACATTTCAGCAAGATCCCCGGGCGATTCTTACGGATAACTTCCTGAGACCTTGTTAGAAATGCAGACTTGAGTCTAATGAAAAAATGAATAGAGTTGTGATCTCACAGCTCCGCCCTCTTTCGCAGTTTCTTCCCAATCTTCTGTGTCCACCGTGGGCTTTAAAATATGCCATTTGATGTTATTATGAGAAAACTCAGCCTGTACTCTCCACCCTAACACAGCTCGCCTTTTTTTTCCATTTTTCTTTACAGTCTTGGTCTATATGCATGGACTATTTTATTTCTCATCAAGCAAGTGCTTAATATAGTGCACAGAGTTTGTATATGTTCATCTTCTTAAATAACATTCTCTCACTCGTTAATGAACTGGGTATCTTCTGTGATGCTAGCGCTTAAAAGGGACTGAAAAAGTGCTGTGGGCTAATTGAAGGAGTAGACCATCTGTTTCTTCCTGTCCGACCACCACTCTGCCTGTGAGTAGATCCTGACTCATAGTGACCCTGCAGGACAGAGTAGAACCCCTCATGGGCTTTCTAAGGCTATAATTTCTATAAAGATTGCTCCATCTTTCTTCTGTAGAGCAAACAGACCTTTCAGTTAGCAACCAAGTGCTTTAACCACTGTGCAACCACAGGTCCCATCCAAAGAAGTACAAATGGTCAAGTGTTTGGCTGCTAAGTGAATGCTGGCAGCATCTAGTCCTCCCTTCAAAGCAATTTTGGAATTCTTTCTCTGGAATGGCCATCAGAACAGTTGTCATATTACTGTAGATGTCCTGAATGTCATCCAAGTGTCTCCCTTTCAATATCTCCTTTATCTTCAGGTAAAGAAAAAAAGTCGTTGGGGCCAGATCAGGTGGGTAGGGAAAGTATTCCAATACAATTATTTGTTTAGTGGCTAAAAACTCCCTCAGAGACAAGATACAATTAAATTTGCAAACTTGCCACTGTGCCACTATGCTCAGTGGCAGTTTGAGTACTCCAGGGATGCTTCAGAAGAAAGTCTTGGCAATCTGCTTCTGAAAAATCAGCGTTTGAAAACTCTATGGAGCACAGTTCTATTCTGACACATCTGGGGTTGCTATAAATTAGAATTGACTTGCCAGCAACTGGTTGGTTTATTTCACCCTACTCTCTCTCTCACATAGACACAAACACACACGTATGGTATTTTCAGTAGTTTTATATACATACAAAAATTGGACAAAGAATAAGGAATAAAGTCAAAGAATTAATGCTTTGAATTATTGCGTTGGCAAAGAATACTGAATATAACATGAAATCCCAGAAGCACAAACAAGTCTGTCTCCAAAGAAATGGCACCAGAATGCTCTTTAGAAGCAAGGGTGGTGAGACTAGTCTCCTGTACCTTGGCCATGTTATCAGGAGGAATCAGTCCCTGGAGAAGAACATCATGCTAGGTAAAGGTAGGGCAGGAGACAGGAAGATCTTCAATAAGACAGAATGAGGCAGGGGGTGAGACAGTTGCCTCAAGCATAGCAAAGATTGTGAGGACAGCATGAGACCAAGTAGTGTTTCACTCTGTTGTGTGCGGGGTAGCTATAAGGCAGAACAAACTCATCAAGAGTGTTTTTCTTTGTTTTGGTTGTACAACACTTTAACCTGATCACTTGCTTGCCAACTTATCTGTTATTGTATATTTTAGTTCTACAAGGTGTGACAATTAAGTTTGTGAACTCATCCTAGAAAAATTGCTACATACCTCACTGCTGAATATCACTACAGTCACCCTCGAAGTACTCCCCGTGGGAATCTATGCACCAACACCAGCACCTAGTCCGCCCTTCAAAGCAATTTTGGAACTCTTTTTCTGGAAAGGCCCTCTGAACAGTTGTCGTATTATCCTTGATGTCCTGAATGTCATCCAGATGTTTTCCTTTCAATGTTTCCTTTATCTACAGGTAAAGAAAAAAAGTTGTTAGGGGCCAGATCAGGTAAATAAGGAGCATGTTCCAACACAATTATTTGTTTACTGGCTAACGGCTCCCTCAGAGAAAAGATACAGTTAAGTTCACAAACTTGCCACCATGCCACCATGCTCAATGGCCATTCCGAAAAGAGTTCCAAAATTGCTTTGTAGGGTGGGCTAGGCAGTGGCATTGGTACACAGCTTTCCAAGGGGACTACTTCAAAGGTGACCATAGTCATATGCGGCAGTGAGGTATGTAGCACTTAGAACAATTAAGTGCACAGACTTAATTGTTGTACTTTGTATTTCTTTTTTATTTTTTTAATTCTTACAGGGTGAAATAGATATAACAAAACACTTGCCACTTCAGATGTTTTTGCATGTACATTTCAGTGACTTTAATTAACCTCCACCATGTGCAACAGTTATTATCCATTTCCAATCATTACTCATAACAAAAACTCTGTAACCACTTAAACAATACCTCCATTTCTGCCTCCCACCATTCCTATTCCTGGTAACTGCTAGTAAGTTTTGATGTCTGTGCAGTTGTTACCAGACAAAACTCTGGGTTCCTGCTACCTGCTGCAAGCCAATCTCTGAGATAGGAGCTTGGGTAAGTGATCAAAGACTTTATTTCTATGTGCTGGCAACACAGGGGACAGGCAGCATTCTAGTATTCAAAGCCTGTCTGAAGTTGTCAGGCAAGGTCAGGGTTTTCAAAAGGAGAGGCTACATGCAGATGCAGGGCCAGATATCAGGGAGAAACAATGTGGGCAATGGGGGGAGGGCATCAGTCCAGGAGTAGGCTAGGCGAAATATGCATCAGAACTGAGGTCCAGGAGGCGCTTGGTTGTCACTTGAGCATGGGGTTATCAAAATGCCACCTCCACTTGTTTTATGCTCGTAGGAGGATGCTGCAAAGGCTGCAAAGATTTTATCAATGGCTCCTGTAAGTTAATGTGTGCTTTCCTGCCTGAGCCAGATAATATTAAGAAGCCAAGAATTTTAAGAAAAACAAGTAAAGAATTAGTTCTGAAAAACAGATAAAGAATTTGTCCTGACTGCCTACTTCAATCCCCTCTGAAAATAGGGCCTACCTCTTTCACATTTGCCTCCTCTGACTATTTCATGCAAGTGGAATGATGCAATATTTTTCCTTTTGTGTCTGCCTTATTTCACTCAGTGTAATGTTTTCCAGGTTTGTCTGTTTCATAGCATGGGCCAGAACTTCACTTATCTTTATGAGTAATATTCCATTGTGTACCACATTTGTTTATTCATTCATCTCCTCTCCTCACCTCCCTTCTTCCCTCCTCTCTGCTCTCCTCCTGTAATTCCAATGGAAGCAGGTATATGAATTTTTAACTCTGTCACCCAAGTTTCTAAATGGCTGTAGATTCCACATGTCAGTGTCTAAAGAAAGCTGGTCTTTTGTCTATCCTTAATCCTGGAATACAGTGCTTTGGGGCCCCAATACAAAGTTTGGAGTGTTAACCAGTGTTTTCCTTCTTTGGCAGTCTTTTGAGCTAGAGTTTTGTCCCCTTATCCCCTTGGCTCGATAAAAAGCTATGTTTCACTTCTAAGGTGCCCCTCCTAGAATAAAAGGATCCCTCTAAAGGAAAAACAGTGGTAAATGCTGGCTTCTTTCTGGATTTTCTTCTCCCAGATCTTGACCCTTTAATTCACTGCCTTTGTAGTAGCTTAATGCCTTCAAATATAAGCTTTTAGAAAATATTTTGTCCAGCAGCACACAATAGAAAGATCAACTTAACTAGACTTCAACATAACATGAATATGCTTCCAATATTGCAAGGACAGAGTAGCAGGGGTGGGAGTCCAGGGACCATGCTGTTACGGGACATCAGAACCAACTGGCATAACTGGTGTATTGCTGAGAGAGTCTTTTCCACCCCACATTGGTGAGTGGCGTCTGGGATCTTAAAAGCTAGCAAGCTGCCGTCAGAAGTACACCAAATGGTCCCAACTCAGCAAGAACAGATGATCACCAAGGACCAAAATGACATGGAGGAAAGAGTACCCAGCAAACAGAAAGACCCACACGAATAGGCGATTACATCAACACGTGACCAGAAGAACCAGATGGTGCCTGGCCACCACCAGCAACAGCCATGATGGGGTTCACAAAGTTGAATCTCAGTGACAACGTGAGAATCAAAAGGGGAGCACTCTGAGAACTCCACTAAAAGACTGCAATTGATAGTCCGAAGGCCTTGGGGTTTGCCAGGGAGCATTGCCCCTAGACCTGACGCTGCCCCTGTTCATAAATCATTACTGAGGTCAGTGCCTCAGACAGGAATGGATTGGACTCAGTGACACAGAGTGACCATATCATGTGTCCACTTTATGGTTCTATGCATCTATAGGATGTCATCCTACTAGCCTCTTACTAGAGGGGAGTGGAGAGGGTGGAGAAGAGGAGATAGGAGATTGTTAAGAGGATATGACATGTATAGAACAGAAAGGAGGAGTGTGCTGTCACCAGGCAAGGAGAGCAGTAGGAGCTGCGCATAGACAGGCATGTGAATTTAAACCAGATTGTACACTTTCACTCAATCACAATAAATAAAAAAATAAAAATAATAAATAATTTAAAAAATTTACTTTGTCCAGCTTTTCTCAGTAGGAAGGTGGGTTGGAAAACTTAGCATATCATTGCTGGAAGAGGCGCTTCCCTGTCTGCTGATTTTTAATTCTGAGTTCCTAATTTGTGGAACTCTATCCGTGAGAAATGAGACTGAGACGCTGATTAAAGGGTTCCTGAAGAGAGAACATGCAGTGGATTAGTGGCAGAGTTCTCACTTTCCATGCAGGAGAGGCAGATTGTGTTCTCCGCCAGGGCACCGCCTGGGCAGCCGCCACCCATCTGTCTGTGGAGGTCCCTAACTGTATGATAGGTTCCAGCAGAGCTTCTGTACTAAGGTAGGCTAGGAAAAAAGCCTGGCCATCCACTCCTGAAAATCAGCTGATGGAAACCTTGTGGGTGACTGTCATGGGCTGAATTGTGCTCCCTACAGAATCTGGAGCCCTTTGACTGGGCCATAATTCCTGCCTCTGTGATATTAGTGAGGGTGGATGGATGGATGGATGGCGGTCGTGTTGGTAGAGCAAGACTCAGTATGTAACTTTTTTTGTGTGCCTTGATGGAATGAGGATATGTATACAGGTTTCTCCATTCTCCACCAGGGCTCCAATTCTGATTTTCCCTTTTTCAGTTGGAGTTTTGTTCCTCCTTTTTCTCCAGCTCTGTCCTGGGACCTTTGTGGGTTTACTTCTATTCCACCCTTTCACTGAGATTCCGGCTTTCGGATCTCAAGCTGTTGTGTGTGAGATGAAGGGAAAGCCAGTTAGGTCATGTACCCATGTTTTCTTACCTATTTGTCGTATCTGCTTTAGCTCTGAAATTAGAAGCTCAAGTTCACCAGACAAAACCCGGTTGTCATGGATTGAATTGTGTCCTCCCAAAAATGTGTGTTGCCATGTGGCTGGGCCATGATTCCCAGTATCTTGTGATTGCCCTCCGTTTTGTGGTTTCCCTAAACTGTGTTTTAAAGGATTAGGGTGAGGCTGCAAATCCCTTCATAGGATTACTTCCTGCTCTACTGTAAAGAGAGTTTCTCTGGAGTATGGCTTGCCCCACCCTTAGCCCTTGAATCCTATGAGAGATAAAAGGACAGAGAAGCAGGCAGAGAATTGGGAACCTCGTACCATCAAGCAAGCAGCACCGGGAGAAGAGCGCGTCCTTCAGACCTGAGGTTCCTGCGTCAAGATGCTCCCTGGACAAAGACTGATGCAATACCAGACTTGCCTCCTGAGCCGACAAGGGGAAAGCCTTCCCCTGGAGCAGACACCCTGAATATGGACTTGTAGCCTACTGGACTGTATAAGAATAAATCTTCCTTTGTTAAAGCCATACACCCTGTGGTGTTACTGTTAGAGCAGCCCTAGCTGACTAGAACACCGGTGCTCCTCTTTACCGCTCAGGATTCCCAGTGGCACTTAAGTTCTTGGCCTCTAAGAATTCCTTTCTTTCTTGCCAAAGAAATACAGCTTTGTTCCCATCCAAACTTTATTTCAAGAGCTCTTCCAAGTTTTAACCTGGAAAGGAAACGCTGACAGAGTGGAGGGCTGGTCCTGGTTATTCCTTATAAACCTGGCATACGTTGAAAACAGGTAGATCACTATTTAGTCTAATTTTTATCTGTCTTATACTCAATCTCTCTTCCTCCTTAGTAGGCTACTGTTTTATGTTTTCTGTTCTGTAATTCCTGAATTTTGTCTGTTTTCGCAGACATTTAATGAGGAGTTGGAAGAAGCCCCACTAGATAACTTTGATTTGGGATGGATGCGAAGCCTGCTTTATCCGCTTTGACCTGTATCCTGATTTCAACCCAGGCCTATGCCTGTTACCTGCTCTGCTGACTCACGTGTAATTCCTTCAGGAATCGACTTGGAATTACAACTGTAACAGCAACAGCTCTTTCTGTTTTCTCCCCTTCGCTACCTTCAGATAGTGCTTTATTTTGGGAGGATATACAAGGTCTCACAATTAACTCTGCAAACTCAATTGTTCTAAGTGCTATATACCTTGTTGCTAACTATCACCACAGTGAACTTTGAAGTACTCTCCTCGAGAAGCTATATACCAACGCCAGCATGTAGTCCACCCTTCAAAGTGACTTTACAACCCTTTCTGGAATGGCCCATTGCACACAGTGGTCCAGTGGCAAGTTCGCAAGCTTAATTGTCCAGTTGTCCGTGAGGGAGTTTTTAGCCAGTAAAGAAGTAACTGTTTTGGAACACCCTCCCTACTCACCTGATGTGGCCCACAATGACTTTTTCCTTTCCCCAAGATAAAGGAAAAGTTGAAAGGAAGACATTTGGTGACAGTCAGGACATGAAGGGTAATAAGACAGCAGCTCTGATGGCCATTCCAGAAAGAGTTCCAAAATTGCTTTGAAGGGTGGACTGGGTGCTGGCATCAGTGCATAGCTTCCCAAAGGGTGCACTTCAAGAGTGGCTGTAGTGATACTCAGCAGTGAGGTACGTAGCACTTTTTCTTGGATGAGTTCCCAAACCTAATTGGCAGTCCATTTAGTTCTCAGTTTGTGCTTTACCGTTCTCAGCAATTTTGCCCCTAATGATAGTATGTCTTAGTCATCTAGTGCTGCTATAACAGAAATACCAGAAGTGGAAGGGTTTAAAAAGAGAAATTTATTTTCTCACCAAAAAAAGTAGACCAAAGTCCAGATTCAGGGTGTCAGCGCCAGAAGAAGGCTTTCTCTGTTGGCTCTGGAGGAAGGTCTTTGTTGTCAGTCTTCCCCCTAGACTGTGAGTGTCTGAGACACAGGAACCCTGATTCCAAAGGAGGCACTCTGCTTCCAGTGCTTCTTTTTTGGTGGTATGAGGTCCCCAGGTCTCTCTGCAAGCTTTTTTTCTTTTATATCTCAAGACAGTCTTAACACACCGAGTCCTACCTCACCAGCACAACTGCTGCCCATCATCCATCATTAATATAAAGGCGGGATTTACAACATGTAGGAACGTCACACAATACTGGAAGTCATGGCCTAGTCAAATTGCTACACACATTTTTTAGAGGACACAGTTCAATCTCTGACACCCAAGTGCCTTTTGGGTGCTGCTGGGATAGAGAAAGATGGGAGTAAGGGTGGGATTGTCTGCCTCCTGGAGCAGCACTAGAGAGAGGAAAGGAAGTGCTGCCTAATTCTTAGGTAGCTGTAGACCTACATTGTCTGATGAGATGATGACTACCAAATGGGTCATCAAGCACTTGAAATGTGGCTGGTTCAAGGGAGATACGCTGTAAGTGTAAATGTTACACTAGATTTTCTTTTCTTGGTTCATTTTTTGTATACTGGATTTTTAAGACTTAATGTGATTAGTAGTCATTTAATGCTACTAGCATAGAAATACCACAAGTGGATGGCTTTAACAAAGAGAAATTTATTCTCTCACAGTCTAGTAGGTTACCAATCCAAGTTCAGGGCATCAGCTTCAGAGGAAGGCTTTCTCCCACTGTCAGCTCTGGAGGAAGAACCTTGTCATTAGTTGTCTCTTGGTCTGAGAGCACCTCAGTGCAGGAAACTCAGTTCCAAAGGATACGCCCTGCTCCTGACACTGCTGTCTTGGTATGAAGTCCCCAACTCTCTACTTGTTTTGTTTCTTTTTCCTTTTATCTCTTGTAGGATAAAAGGTGGTACAAACTACACTCCAGGGAAACTTCTCTTGCATTAGATCAGGAATGCAACCTTTAGCAAGGATGATACAGTCCCACCTTAATTGTCTTTAACATAACCCCATCTTGCCCTATTGACAACAAGCAGAGATTAGGATTTAGAACATATATGAAAAACATGTAATATGGCAGACAGTCATACACTACTTGGAATCAGGACCCAGCCAAGTTGACATATATTTTGGGGGAGACACAATTCAGTCCATGACAAGGGGCCCTGGTGGCTGTTAATCAGAGCATTGGCAGTTTGAACCTGCCAGCCGCTCCTTGGAAGCCCTATGGGGCAGTTCTGCACTGTCCTACATGGTCACTGTGAATGGGAATTGACAGCAATTTTTTTGTTACTTCGCTAATTTTTAAATATTGATAACACTTTGAAATGACAATATTTTGGAAATATTGAACTAAGTAGATGTATTATTAAAATTAGTTTTACCCATTTCTTTTCACTTTTTCAAATATGATTACTACAGAATTTTAAATTATTTTTGTAGCTTCCATTGTATTTCTATTGAAGTAATACAACCAAAGTGTGACAGGGAAGGTACAAAATGCCATTGGTTTTAGAACTTTCTAATGAGACAAGATGTCACCTTGAAGACTATGATGTGCCTGACACAAGCCATGGTATTTTCAATAGCATCATATGCATCCAAAAGCTGGACAATGAGCAAGAATGGCAGAAGAAGAAGAGTTGATGCCTTTGAATTGTGATGTTGGAGAAGAATATTGAATACAGCATGGACTGCCAAAGAAAAAACAGATCTGCTCTGGAAGAAGTACAACCAGAGTGTTCCTTGGAAGCAAAGATGGGGAGACTGTGTCTTACATACTTTGGACATGTTGTCAGGAGGTGTCAGCCCCTGGAGAAGGCCATCATACTTGGTAAAGTAGAGGGTCAGTGAAAAAGAGTAAGACTCTCAACAAGATGGCTTGACACAGTGGCTGCAAGAATGGGCTTCAGCATAAAAACAGTTGTGGATGTGGTGCAGGACGAGGCCGTGTTTTGTTCTGGTCATAGCATTGCCATAAGTTGGAACCGACTCAACAGCATCGAACAACGAGACAAACCTGGCACACGGTGAAAACAGGTAGATTATTTTTTAGTCCCGTTTTTACTTGCCGTATAATCAGTAGTACTTCCTCCTTACTAAGCCACTATTTTACATTTTCAGTTCTGTAATTCCTGAACTTTGACCATGTTTTCATAGATATTTAATGAAAGTTGGGAGAAGCTGCACTCGTTAACTTTGACATATGAAGCTTGCTTTATACACTTTGATGTGCAGGACTCAATACATACTGGTCATTACGTTATGTGTTTCCTATGAATGAATGTATAATACCAGTGTAAACGGCTGGTTTCTTTGGTCAACACATTTTGCTGTAGGACCTAGCAATGAGCCCTGTGTTGACTCAGGACATTTCTCATTCAAAAATCTATACATAAATTGTTTTGTGACATATGTTGCAAGCCCAGCATTGTGTCAGCACTCTCCTCCATTCCATTTCCATTCTGGTTTTCCATGTCCATTTGTCTGGTTATACTGTTCCTTCCTGTTTGTCTTTGGATTTGGTCAGGCGTTGCCCATCTGATTTCTCATACTTGGTTGAACAAAGAAGCAGACTCCTCCTGTGTTACTGCTTGTTCTATAGGCCTGTCTAATCTTTGGCTGAAAAGTGAACATTGGGAGTGACTTCCATTCTGAATTAAAAGGGTGCCAGGGGGCCATAATCTTGAGGGTTCCTCCACTCCATTAGCCCAGTAAGTTTGTTCTTTTTTTCATGAATTTGAATTTTGTTCTACATCTCTCTCTCTCTCTCTCTCTCTGGGATCCTCTCTTGTGACCTCTGTCAAAGTGGTTGTTGGTGGTAGCCAGGCACCATCTAGTTCTTCTGAGCTCAGGCTGTGATTCATGCGGTCCATTTGTCCTTGGCAAATTTTCCTTATGTCTTTCATTTTCTTTGTTCTCCTTTACTCTGGATGGGATGGGACCAACAGACGTATCTTAGATGTCTGCTCTCAAACTTTTGAAGACCCGGATACTACTCACTGAAGTAGGTTGTAGAATATTTTCTTTACAAATTATGTTATGCAAATTGACCTAGATGTGCCCCCCAAGACCATTGTCCCCAACTCTCAGCACCAGTAACGTGGTCCCTCAAGGTGTTTAGATTTGTCTAGGAAATTTCTATGACTTTGCTGTGGTCGAGTTGTGCTGGCTTCCCCTATCATGTGTGTTGTTCTTCCCTTCACCAAAGTTGACTTGTTTACTATTGAATTAGTGATTTGCCCTCCCTTGTTACCATCAAGATTGTTTCTTTCTGTGTGTAAAACTTTTCTTGGATTTTTGTAACAGTGTTCTCATATAATATTTGTCCTTTTGTGATCGACTTATGTCACTCAGCATAATGCCCTCCAAATACATCCATGTTTTGAGATATTTTATGGATTTATCATTGCTGTTTTTTGTTGCATAGTATTTTGTTTTGTATATGTACCATAGTTTGTTTAACCACATATCTGCTGATGGGCCCTTAGGTTGTTTCCAACTTTTTGCTATTGTGAATAATGCTGGAGAGACTATGAGTGTGCAAAAGTCTTTGTATTACAGCTCTTATTTCTCTAGGATATATCTGTAGTGGTGGGATTGCTGGATTGTATGATATTTCTAGCTTTTTAAAGAGGCACCATTGCATCTTCCATAGAAATTATATCATTTTACGTTCCCACTAGGAGTTTATGAGAGTTCCAACTGCCTGGCAGCCTCTCCAGTATTTGCTGTTTTTCGATTAGCACCAATAATGTTGGGTGAGATGGTATCTCGTTGTAGTTTTGATTTGCATTTCTCCAGTGGCTCATGATTATGAGCATTTCCTCGTCCATCTGTTAGCTGCCTGAACATCTTCTTTGGTGAAGTGTCTGTGTTTTAGTCAGCTAGGGCTGCTCTAACAGAAATACCAGAGTGGATGGCTTTAACAAAGAAAGATTTATTCTTACACAGTCTGGTAGGTTGCAAGTCCATATTCAGGGTGTCCGCTCCAGGGAAAGACTTTCCCCTTGTCGGCTCTGGAGGAAAGCCCGGTATTGCATCAGTCATTGTCCAGGGAGTGTCCTAACACAAGAACCTCTGGTCTGAACGACGCGCTCTGCTCCTGGTGCTGCTTGCTTGATGGTAGCGAGGTTCTCAAATTGTCCTTTGTTTCTTTTTCCTTTTATTCCTTGCAAGCTAAAAGCATTAAGGGTGGGGCAAGCCATACTCCAGGGAAACTTCCCCCATAGCAGGAATTCACAGCCCCACCCTAATCCTTTAACATACAGGTTAGCAAAACCACACAATGGAGGACAGTCCCAAGATACTGGGAACCATATCCCAGCCACGTGGCTGCACACATTTTTGGGGGGACACAATTCAAACCATGACAGTCTGTTTATATCCTTTGTCCATTTTTAATTGAATTATCTGTCTTTTTGTTGTTCAGGCGTTGATGTATTCTGCAGATTTTAGAAATTAGACCCTTGTTGAATATGTTGTAGGCAAAAAGTTTTTCCCAGTCTGTAGGTTCTCTTTTTACTCTTTTGGTGAAGTCTTTAAATGAGCATAAGTGTTTAATTTTTAGGAGCTTGCAGTTACCTAGTTTATCTTCTGGTGTTTTTGCATTGTTAGTTATGGTCTGTACTTAATTTATGCCATGTATTAGGACCCCTAGCACTATCCCTATTTTTCTTCTGTGGTCTTTATTGTTTTAGGTTTTTGATCCATTTTGAGTTAGTTTTTGTCTTTCGTGTGCAGTATGGATCCTGTTTCATTTTCTTTTACAGAGGGGCATCCAGTTTTTCTAGCACCATTTGTTAAAAAGATTGTGTTTTTCTCATTTAATGAATTTTGGTCTTTTGCCAAAGATCTACTGACCATAAGCAGGTGGATTTACATCTGGGTTCTCAATTGTGGTCCATTGGTATATGTGTCTGTTGTTGTACCAGTACAAGGCTGTTCTGATTACTATAGCTGTGTAGTAGGTGTTGAGATCAGGTAGTGCTGAGGTCTCTTGCTTTTTATTAAAGTAATATCTTGTTCACTTGGGATCCCTTTCCTTTCAACATAAAATTGGTGATCAATTTTTCCATCTCTTTTAAGAGTGCTTTTGGTATTTGGATAAGAATTTTATTATGCCTGTAGATGGCTTTGAGTATAATTGATATTTTCACAATGTTGAGTCTTCCTATCCATGAGCATGGTATGTTTTTCCATTTATGTAGACCTGTTTTGATTTCTTGCAGTAATGTTTTGTAGTTTTCATTGTATAGATCTTCTTAGTTCCTGATTTGATTTATTTCTAAATATTTTGGTTTTTTAGAGGCTATTATAAATGACATTGTTTTCCTTTCTGAGGTTCTCTTTTTGTGAGTACAGGAATCCACATGATTTTTGTATGTCGATCTTATATCTTGCCACTTTGTGGAATCTTTCTGTGAGTTCCAGTAATTTTCTTGTAGGGACTTTGCAATTCTCTAGGTACAATGTAAGGGCCTTTGTGGCACAGTGTTTAAGAGTTCAGCTGCCAACCAAAAGATCAGCAGTTGGAATCCACAGGCACTCCTTGGAAACCTTATAGGGCAGTTCTACTCTGTCATTCAGAGACGCTGTGAGTCGGAATTGACTTGATGGCAAAGAGTTTTTTTTTTTTTTTTTGGTTTGGGTTTATGTATAGTATCATATCATGTACACATAGGGATAGTTTTACTTCTTTTCAGCTTAGATGCCTTTTACTACTTTTCAGCTTAGATGCCTTTTATTTCTTTTTCTTGCCTTATTGCCCTAGCTAAGACTTCTAGCAGTATTAAATAGGAGTACTGATACAGTGCATCCTTGTCTTGTTCTCATTCTCATAGGGAATGCTTTCAGCCTGTCACCGTTGAGAATGATGTTGGCTATTGGTTTCATATAGATGCCCTTGAAGAATCTTCTGTTCTAATTTTATTGAGAGTTTTTATCAGGAATGGGCTTTGGACTTTAATCAAATGCCTTTTCTGTGTCAATTGAGATATCACATGAGTCTTTTCTTTTTTTCTATTTATTTGTGGATTACACTGATTGATGTTTCTGATGTTAACCATCTTTGCATACCAGGTATGAATTTCATTTGTGTGTTATTTTTTTGATATGATGCTGAATTCTATCACCTAGAATTTAGCTGAGAAATTTTTCATCTCCATTCATGAAAGTTATGGGTCTGCAGTTTTCTTTTGTTTTTGTGGAGTCATTGCCTGGCTTTGATGTCAGGGTTATGCTAACTTCACAGAATGGATTTGTGAACCTTTTCTTTTTTCTTTTTTTGCTCTGAAACGGTTTGGTAATACCAGAGTGAGCTCTTTAAATGTTTGGTAGATTTCTCTAATGAAGCCATCAGGGCCAGGGCTTTTTGTTGTTGTTTCATCACCTCTTCAATCTCTTGTTATGGGTCTGTTCAGATTTTCTGTCTGCGTTAGTTTAGGTGGATAGTGTATGTCTAGCAATTTGTCTATTTCTTATAGCTTCCCAAATTTGTCAGAGTAACATTTTTCATTTTGCTATGATCCTTTTGATTTCGGTTGGGTTTGTGATAATGACTCTATGCCATTTCTTATTTGCTTTCTCCAACTTTTGATCTTATTGATTCTTTCTATTGTTTTTCTGTTCTCTATTTCATTTATTTCTGTTCGAATGTATATTCTTGTTTTTCTCCTGGTGCCTATAGACTTCTTTTGCTATCTTTTTCTATTTACTCGAGTTGATTTTGGTCTGTTCTGTTTTGATGTGTACGTTTATTGCTATAAATTGATGGTTGAGCACTACCTTTGCTGTGTCTAAAATGTTTTGGTATGGTGTGTTTTCATTCTCATTTGATTCTAGGAATTTTTTGATTCTCTCTTTGATTTTTGTTATTACCCACTGTTTTCTAAACAATGTTATTGAGTTTCAGTGTATTTTTTCCCTTGCTCTTTGTGTTATTGATATCTATTTTTATAGCGTTTTGATCACAGAGAATGCTTTGCATTATTTCGGTGTTTTGGATGTTACTAAGTGTTGCTAAATGGCCTAAAATGTGGTCTGTTCTGGTGAAAATTCACATGTGTTGGAAAAGAATGTATATTTGCTACTGTTGGGTGGAGTGTTCTGTATATGTCTGTGAGGTCGAGTGGGTTGATTGTGGCTTTTAGCTCTTCTGCATCTTTGTTGAGTTTCTTTCTAGATGTTGTGTCCTTTACCGAGAGTGGTGTGTTGAAATTCTCCTACTATTGTTGTGGAACTGTCAGTTTTCTCTTTTCAGTGCTGTTAAGTTTATGTATTTTGGAGCTTTGTTGCTTGGTGTATAGATATTAGTTATATCTTCTTGATAGACTGTCTCCTTAATTAGCATATAATGTCTTTCTTATCTTTTATTGTTGGTTTTGCCATAAAGCCTATCTTATCTGAGATTATTATTGCCACTTTTGCTCTTTTATGGTTACTGTTAGCTTTGCATTTTTCCATTTTTTTATTTTTAATATTTTATGTCTTTGTTTAATGGCTATCTTGTGGGCACCTTATTGATGGATCAGTTTTTAAAATATTCTGCCACTGTCTCAATAGCACTTGGTTGGCTTGGCCACTGTCCTTTTGTTTTTGTTTTTTTATCGTTATTAAGTGAAAGTATACAATCCAAATCAATTCCACATGTCTGCCTCTGCTCACCTCACCCAATGACAGCACACTCCTCCTTTTTACTGTTTTCTTCTGGTATCCTCTTAACAAGCACCTGTCCCCTCCTCTCCACCCTCTTCTCTCCCATGTAGAAAGAAACCAGTAGGACAGATTCCTGTAAATGTATAAAATCATAAAGTACATATACCATATGCTCACAGTGTCACTAAGACCAGTTAATTCTTGTTTGAAGAGTTGACCTCAGTACTGGTTTCCAATCAGAGTCAGCAGCAGGTCTAGGGGCCATGTTCCCAGAGGTCCCTTCAGGCTGTCACATCATCAGTTCTGGTCTTTTAGTGGAGTTCTTGAACTGCACACCTCGTTTTCTTGTGTTGCTTCAGGGACTCTACATTATGTCCCCCATTATGACTGCCTTTGGTGGTGGCTAGGCACCATCTGATTCTTCTGGTCTCATGTTGATATAGTCTCCCATTCATATGGGTCCTTCTGTCTCCTGAGCACACTTTTCCTCATCTTTGAAGTTCTTGGTCATCATCTGTTTGAGATGGGTTAGGACCATTTGGTGTTTTTCAGATGGCAGCTTGCTAGCTTTTAAGACTCCACACACCACTCACCAATTATGGAGTGCAAAAGACTTTCTTAGCAAAAGACTAGCTATGCCAGTTGACCTCAATGCCCCCTACCCTCTTTATTTATGGGTACATCTAAACCGTTTACATACAGCATGATTAATTTTGTTATCATGTTTTTGTGATGCTGATGTATTCTTTGTTCCTTACTTTCTTGTGTTGAGTTCCATTTGTGGATTTTTTTTATTATAGATTTTGTGTTTCCTATTTTTTTTTTTTGATGGCTAGGTTTGCTAACTTTGTGGTTACCTTGAAATTAATCCTTATCTTCCAGAGTTTGAACTAGTCTTTTATTACTCAATATCACCTTGGCTTTTTCTCCATTTTGAAAATTCTATACTGACCCTGTTTATTTCCCCCCTTTTGTTTTGATGTTGCCATCATTTATAGATTGTCATCTCTGTTTCCATTTTAGTCTTTTAGCTTTATTATTGAGTTCTTTATATAGGTTGGTATCTGGCTAATGCTGTCCTGTGTCCTAGACTCAGATTGTTGTCTGATGCCATTGGTTTTCTAACTGAAGGACTCCCTTTAATATTTCAGAAGTGTATTACTTCATTATTACATATGGATACATGCTGTTCAGTCAGTTTTCTACAGATGTACTCAGTCATTAGTTAATAGTGGTTGATGCTGGATGACGCTTTCTATGCTTTGTACTCCTGTACCTTAGGAAAAATAAAATGCTTTCAGGGTGGCGAGGGAACTGTACTATACCCTCCTCCTCTACTTTTAAGCAGCCAAGTGATTGGGTACACACTGCTTGATATATTATGACTCAGGTATATATTTCAGATTGACATTTGACCTGTGCTTGCCATTTGCACCCCTGGCTCTAGTATCTTTTCTGATTTTTACATGAGCTTGTATTTAGTGGAATGTAACTTTTGACATCGTTTCACTATAAATATTCTAGACCAACTGTCCAATAGAACTTTTGGCAGTGATGGAAATATTCTGTATTTGCATTATCCAATAGAACATGGCCATTATGATGCTGTTTGGGAGTTATACAATATCATCATCTACATGAGATCTGATGAAATGTAATTACCTCTATGATGAGATCTGCTATGGGCAGCCAATCAACTGAAAGGGAGTTTCCTTGTGTGGCCTGCATCCAATATATATAGACTTTCCAACAAAGCTTCTGCTCTGCTATGATTTGACTCCTCATCATTTGACCTTTAGTTCTTAGATTTGTCAGCCAGTAAGCCAGCAGCCTGTCATTGACTTGCTGATGTTGAGTTCCTCAGCCCCTGCAACTACACTAGTGAGAAGAGGCCTCCAGTCTGATGCCTGGCCCATGGACTTGGACTTGCTAGCCTCTACACCTCGATACACATGTCTCTCTCTCTATATGTATGCACAGGCTTCACTGGCTTTACTTCTCTAGTGAGCCTAGCCTGAGACAAGACACTAGAACATTCTATCTTAAGGACCTCTACTTTACTGATAGAAAAGCAGAAATAATTATGAGTGAGGAAATACTCTTTTCTACTCAAAGCAGTTAAAAAGACCAAGTTAAGTGAGAAACACAAAAGCTTTTGTGTATGAGAGTTTGTATACTGGTAACTTCAAGCTGACAATATTTAAAGTGAAAATATTCCCATGGAAAAAAGCCTAAAGTTTGCAAACACATAAAAGTATCTGGTAAGAAAACAAAGGCAGATTTTTAGAATAATGTGAAGTGCTAAATGACAACTGTCTATTTCTCAACGTGAGAACATCCTTGTTTGTGAGTAAAAGAAAATAATCATCCTGTCTGTGGATTGTGAACTTGGCCACAAAAGAACCAGTGGATCAGAACCATATATAATTCTAGTTTGGCTAGTTTATATATGTAAGTCAAATTAAATAGTTAACTCATTCAAACCTGTTGCCACTGATTCTGATTCATGGTGACCCTACAGGCCAGAACAGTACTACAGGGTTTTCAAGGAGCTGCTGGTGGCTTTGAACTGCTGACTTTTTGGTCAGTAGCCAAACACTTAACCAATGCTCCACCAGGGCCCCAATTTTTAACAATACTTGAAGTTATATTTACTTTCAAGATTGCAAAAATTTAATTATTCAAATAATTCAATTTACCCTGTTTGGCATTTATATATTTCTTTAGATATATATAGGGTAAGGAACCTCTTATGATGCTGTGATGATAGACAGTGACAACATCTCATGAAAGAGATATGACTATGAACAAAAATAAGAAAGCCGCTTGGAACAGCCACATCATTTTATTAGAAACATTTAAATTACAGGTTTGTAGAGGTGGAGGTGGCAGAAGCATCCAAAAGAGTCCTTTAACTTAAGCTAAGCTAAGAGGGTGAACTTGGAAAGCATAAAAGTAATTTATGAGCCCGTGGATGTACTACTGGAGGAGAAAAACCATCCGTAAATTTCCAAAGTTAAGTCTAGTTGGAACAAAAAAATCTAACTAGAAAGAAAAAAATTCTGATTTACTCATTCTTCTGTGATTTTTTAAAAATCATTTTCTATGGGTTTATTTTTTTCCCAGTCTTATTTGCACAGATATATAAAAATGATTCTCACTTTTTTTGACATACTAAAAATACACATTACCCACAAAAAGTACTTATTCCAACTGAAAGGAAAATGAGCAAGGCTGTTTGCAACATAGCAGGAAACATAACAAGCCAACATAAAAAATCACTGACACATGTATACCTCATTTTTGAAAAAAATAAGTTCTATTTTTTACATTAATGCTTTATTATCCATCTTCTCTATTAGACCCTCCAACCTTATTTACATTTCCTATGGAGTTTCTATCAGCATGTGTAACTCAAAAGGCACTCAATTCAGAAGTTATAAAGTCCTGAGCTTAAGTAGGAAATATGATTCTCAAATAAAATCTGAACATAAATAATTCTGGAGATCAGAGAATATCAAAATATTTAAAGGGCAAATATCTGGCACATAAATAATTAATGACCTCCTAGTAATAAAAGTTGTACAGAGCATCAATGTATAAATTGAACGGCTATCTGTAACTGGCCATTCAAACAAGTCTTTTGACATTCTTTTAGCCAAATAAATTTACAGATAACTGAGGTTCACTAACATGAGACAGGGTCAAAGTTTAAGCTAAAAAGTAAGTTTGTATTTGGTTGTGGAGAAATGTGGAATTTATCTAAAGCCTTTTTTTTATGCTAAATCAAAAACATGAACTCCCATCTTTATAACAGAAATTGTGTGAAAAATATTTTCTTGGCTTAAAAATTTTTTTTTTGTATATGCATAGAAATGTAATGAGGATAAGAATATTCTTCTGCACTGTTAACCGCTGATAAGGCCTTTGTCTTTGTTAGTCCCCTTAGATGTGATTATCAGTAGAGCCGTTAAATTACAGCTGGCTGAAAAAGTTTTCCACGTGCTACTGGTTCCAGGTGATGACATCTTCAGTTTTCTGGATTTTCTGGAGGACAAGTATTGTCAGTTCTCTTTTCTGGTGATATATACAGGAAGTTGCAGCAGATGTATAAAGGGAAGACCAGAAGTCTGCTGTCCAAGTTCATCACCACTTGTTCCTACAAAACAGATTTGCAGCTTTAATGCCAAGAGACCTAGACAGTAATATGAAAAATAAAATAAAACCAAACTGTTGATATGAGTGAACTGAAGGCGACAGACTGTGACTAAGAGTTTGTGTTGCGGAGTCTGAGGGCCACGACTCAAGTCTCAAAACTCCCCACCCGCTAGCAGTGTGAGCTTGGGCAAGTCACCGACCCTGTGAATGACAGCTTGTAGAGTGCACAACAGGACAATGGAGAGTGCCCACCTTGCAGGGCTGCACTGGAGATGAAGGGAGACACTGCGTGCAGATGGCTTTGCACAGCCCGCCGTGCGTCATGGTCTCAGTAATGGTCATTCTTTTTGTTATTGGAAATTTCCTATCAGCTACCTACACATTCATGACACATTCAGTCTTCACAGATATACACACTTCACAGGTGGCTTCCATTCCTGACGGCCCTCAGGCTCACCATATCATTGCAATGAAGGATAAAAATATCAAACCCACTGCCATCAAGTCGATTCCGACTCATAGCGACCCTATAGGACACAGCAGAACTGTGCCACAGAGTTTCCAAGGAGTGCCTGGTGGATCTGAATAGCCAACTTTTGGGATACCAGCTGTAGCGCTTACCCACTATGCCACCAGGATTTCCACAGTGAGGGTGGGGAGAGCCACCATTATCACTGACGAGCTGGTTTCAACTTTGGTCTAAGATTTCTTGCTGTCCTTATGACAAACACATTATTTCTTGGAAGGTAAAATATATCAGAAATACATAAAAATACTAAGCCTCAAAGCATTTTCAGGACACAAGTCCAGAAACTGATGCCACACACTCAACTGCATGCCATGAGCTCTGCACCCCGCACTAGTCCTGGGTGAGCAGGAGAGCTCCCTGGAGGAAAGGAAGTCGTGCCAAAATGAGAATTCTTCCTTTCTGAATACTGGCATATGTTCTCTGTAAACTATGCATTAGATTCATTCACTTTATTACATGAGTTTTGGAGAATATACTACTAATCACTGGTTAAACCCAGAGTTCAGAACTGTTGGTTGAGGCATCTGCTCCTGCAGCAAACTGGGACCAATACCAGCACATCTGAGGGAGCTGAGGTGGGCTCACCCGGGCACAGCTTCTGTGCTGGAGGGGTAGCAGGCTTTGTATAAAGGAGGAGGGGAACACAAATGACACATGCAGACACAAAATCTCCACACAATCCAACATAGGGGAAGAGTGTTTAAAAAAAAAAAAAAGAAAAGCTCCAGGGAACAAGACAGATTGGACAATGGATCAGGCCAGGCCATCACCTAGGCTGCTGGGCTTGTTCCAGAGAGGACTCATGTCAAAGCCTAAGTGGTCGGTCACCCTAGCCTAGTACCTTTTGTAGTAATAACCTGAGTGAAGGTATTTTTATAAAACTTATTGAGGACTAGTGACCTGATGATGTGCTTAAGACAAACGAAACAAAAAAAACCCAACATTTGGTACGATGCCAAAAATTAGTGTTAGGAAGATGAGTGAGAGATCTTCTGGTGTCTGAGTAGAGTTAAGGTTGGAGTCGGGGAGGGGACTCGGCCCACTGGACCCATGTAGCCCTCACTTGAGGCTGAAGAGACATCAATTTCTGAAAAACTGCATTAAGCCCCACTCCCAGCCTCCAAGTTACGTAGATTTAATCCTACCTTAATCAAACCTTTAACACCCCTCGAGGGCTCGCCTTAGTCTACCTTTGCAGTGAATCATCTTTCCAGCAAAGTTTCTCTCTCCTTACTCTGCTGGAAGGTGGAAGCCACGTGGTCCACATGCACTGACATCAGACGGCGACAGCATCTTGCTAGGCTTTCATCTTTTACCTCTGGACCACTGTTTCTCCACCTTCATGTACAAATTCCTGCCTTATTCTCTAATCATACCGCTGCTGGAAGCCCTGGGGGCAGTTCTACTCTGACCTATCGGTTCGCTGTGAATCACAACCAACTTGATGACAACAGATTTGATTTTTATTTGATACCTGTTACCTTTCTGCATTCTTATAGGTCTAAATGCTAGGATTCATAAATCTAACTCCCTAATGGAAGTCTCATTCAAATCCAAACTCCCAGCTACCGGTCACTACCTATTCCTTTCTTTCCTTCTGTGCCAACTACACTTGAACTCTTGTAAGTGGGCTTTGACTCTCCATTGACACTGGAAACAGGCCATGTCACAGACCCCACCACGTCAGGGTATCCGCTCTCTGTCACCAACGGGCTCTGAACAGTGACAGCAGGACCTTCTCTCTGTAAGAATGCTCACATACAGGGTGTGTAACTAAGGGTTTTCACGATGCTCAATTCTGATGGGTATATTTAGTCTCTGCACTCTGAAGAAAATTGCTAATTTCCTCTAATATTGTGAACCGGGCACTGGCAGTTGAGTGGCAGACTTGTCACCTCCAAGTGGGAGCCCCAGTTCACTCCCTCAGCTGTGTGCCCCCCACCTGTGTTGGGGAGGCCCGCCTGTTGCTCTGATGCTAGACAGCTGTCAGCGGAGCTTCCGGATACAGAGAGACCAGGAAGAAAGGCCTGGCGACCGACCACTAAAACTCAGCCCGTGAAGACCTAGGGGGTCACGTGGGTGTAGCTGGTCCCACTGTGTGTAGAGTCACTGTCGTCAGTCAGAGGCTGACTCAGTGGCCGCTAAGAACAGCAACATAGGCACTGAAGCCTCTATTCCATCCATGTGCCTCTGAGATGGTGACTGGTTTAATAAACTTGAATATTTTAAGAGCTCTCACCTTGCCTCTTGAATACGGCCACTTTCTCATTAGGACACACTGAAACTTCTATGTACATGTGTTATGTGAAGAAACAAACGGCTTTACAGGGTAATTTGTGGAACCTTCTAGGTGCCTGGAAACCACGGTGGCATTGTGGTGAAGTGCTATGGCTACAGTCCAGAAAGTGATCAGTTTGAATCTGCCAGACACTCCTGGGAAACCGTTTTCCTCTGTTCTATACGGGCATTATAAAGTTGGAATCAACTTAACGGCAGTGGTTTTGTTTTGGTAAAAATAGGCACCGACCATTTTACAAACCTGTTTTGCTCAAGAATAAAGTTCCCTTACATTATTTGGGAGCTATGGAGAAATACTGGACTGCCTTCTTGGTATCTGCAGCAAATGTATAAATAAATGCACTTATGTGCACAATGTGTAAAGTAAAAATATACCTTTTTGAAGAAAATACACAATTATCTTCCTATCTGCCTCTCAAATCAAATCATGTTTTCCTTTGCCCTAGTCAGTTGCTGGTGGGGTAGGGTAAGTTATGCAGAAGTGAACATGGTACTTTAATCAATACCTTCAAACAATTTTCAAACCAACCTTTAAATCAAAATATAATTAATCTTAATTCTACTTCAGAATGTTGAAAAGAGGATTCAAAAGGCATATATTCCAACAGAGGAATTAACAGAAAACATACCTGGTCCTTTTCGAGTGTCAGTATCTGATAACCAGTTGTTCTACTGCATATTAGCTTTCCACTACTATCAAAAGAGGCCAAGCGTAATCTAGGATTGAAAAACAAAACAAAGCTCAAATAAAAAATAAACACATGATTTCTAAACCACAGATTGCCTTCTCTCACTTTTCATTTCCTTTTCTACCATCCAGATTCTCGGTCAGACTTGGAATTGTCGAATTCTATACACAAACATAAGGCGGTGCTATTAGAGATTACCTGAGATACAAAATTAAATATATGACTTCTAGTTGTGCAATTAATGGACCTGGCTGTTACCTGAAAGGTTGGAGATTTGAGGCTACCCAGAGGTACCGTGGAAGAAAGGCCTGGCGATCTCCTTTCAAAAGTCAGCTACTGAAAACCCTATGGAGTACAGTTCTGCTCTGACACACACAGCGCCACCGGGAATGGGAACCAACACAGTGGTGACTGGTTTAAATAGTCTGCTCATTAAACAATCTTGCAATTTATCAACTTACAGCATCCTTTCTGGAAGAAGACTGCCCACTCCTCTGCAGGCCAAGGTGGACACAGCAAATCCTATGGAAAGCTAAGGGTTGTACCAGACAAATTTTCCTAGGAAAATACTTGAAATTTATCGGCTTATAGCATCCTCTCCAGAAAAAGACTGCCAGCGCAACTATCATGCCAAGCTGAACACAGCAAGTCTTGTACCAAAGGGAACAGACATGTTTTCCTGGAAAAATACCTAGCCAGATTTCTAGTTTGGACCTTTTACTTGCTAGAAATAGTAGAGCGATACTTCAAGGCCAGTATCAATCCTGTAAGCATTCCTATCCCAGCCAAGTTTTTGTGCCTACCATACTGGCTCGTAGGACTTAGATTGTTAAACCCAGTCTATAGGGAAAGAACTTACCACTGCCAGCGCACACATGGATTGTATCTTACCCAAGTTCTACTAGCGTTGCTGTCAACTATCATTCTTATTTAGTTTTTACTCCCTCTGTGGTGGGAAGAAGTGGGGCGGAGAGGGGGAGTCTCACCCTACCTGAAGGCGATGCTCCTTCGCGGCTGTAAACTGACAGACCCGCTACATGGCTGATTCAGGGTATTGCGTTTGAAGATGATGTAACGATTGGTGTACGTCACAAGGAGGTCAAAGCCGAAGTTAAAACCTGTCCACCGCCAGCAGTACTAAGACATACAAAAGGAAAAAAAAAATTGTATTAGCAAGCCAAGCATAAAAAGTTCATCTGAGAAGTCTTTGTTTTTTATCTAACTCATTCCAAACAGTTCTCATAGGACCCTACTTCTTGTCCATGCATTTCTCTTAAGACTTACCATACACAATCAAATATCCTAGACAGAAAAACAGCCTTCATGGTTACTTTGTCATGGATTGCATTGTGTCCCCCCAAAAAATATGTGTAGTAATTTGTCTGGGCCATGATTCCCCATATTCTGTGACTGCCATCTGTTTTGTGAATTTTCCTATGCTGGAAATTCTAATCTCTACCTGTGGCTAATAGGATTATATTAGAGAAGATTAGGGTGGGACTGTAAGGTCACCTCCCTGCTCCATTTTGAAGGGTGTTTCCCTGCAGTGTGGCTTGCACCACCTTTCATCCTTTTATCCTACAAGAGATAAAAGGAAAGGGAAGTCAGTAGCAACTGCCCTTCAGACTTGAGGTTTCTGTGCCAAGATGCTCCCTGACCGAAGACTGATACAACACAAGAACCCTCCTCTACAGCTGACAGAGAGAAAGCCTTCCCCTGGAGCGGACATCTGGAATTTGGACTTACAGCCTACTACACTGTGTAAGAGTAAATCTTTCTCTTTTCAAAGCCATCCACTCAGTGGTATGTCTGTTAGAGCAGTACCAGATGACTACCACACTCCTAACTTCCCTTCCCAGCACCCTTTCTTTACCCACAGGGTCTGTTTCTTTTTCTCGCTGCACCGTAACCCCATCACATACAATATGGGTGTTCACTGCAACTCTAGGGCTCAGGGCAGAAGGAGTCTAGATGGAGGTGCTAAAAATGATCACATTCCACCCTGCTTTAAAAATACTCTAGAGCACTTTAAGTCATTCACCAACAGACACACAACTGAATTATTTTAAATACCATCAGAGGGTTGACAAGCAGGTTTGTTCGTTCGACCACCTTGTAGCTATTGGGGGATTACTAGGTAAGGTGGGGTACTGCAGTGAGTCAGGACTTCATCTGTTTGCTTGATGGACTGAATTACATGAAGCCAACATGTAACGAACATTTACTGAGGATGTGTTTTGTGCCTGGCACTGTTCTAGACACTGCAGCCACAGCAGTAAACCAAACAGTGTTTCTGCCCCTGTAGAGTCTGTATTCTAGCATATGTGCTTGTGTGGTGGAGGGTCGGTGAGCGGTCCACACAAGACGGGACAGAAGACCACAGGCAGCACAGAATGCGGGAGAGGGCGACAGGTCAGAGGCGGGAGGCTCGCCGCTGGGAAGCCTGCTCGTTTAGACAGGAGGTCAGGGGAGGCCTCTCTGAGATGTTCTGAGTAGACACCGGAGTGAACTGCAGAGGCAGGCCAGGCAGCCAGCTAGGGAAAGTGTCTGTGACAGAGAGAACAAGTACAAAGCGCTGGAGGCCGACATGTGGCATAGCTCAGGAGGAGCACGAAGGGTTACATGGCTGCAGCAGTGACAGTGGAGGACAGAGATTAGGGAGGCAGTCAGGGCTCCTAGAAGGCTGGTTCCCTTTAGTCCACAGTAAGGCCGAGCCTGGATTATTCTAAGTGGGGTGGGAAGTTTCTATCAGCTATCAGTCTCAGAGAAGGAAGTGATGACATGATCCAATTTGCATTTTAAAAAGATCACTTTGGCGGATAAAGCCACAAACAGAACACAGACGGCTATGGGTGAAAACCGGAAGAGCAGCTGGGAGGCTACTGCAAAGGGCAACGGGCAACAGCCAGACGAGAGGTAACAGCAGCCCAGACTTGGGTGGCAGGGGAGATGTGCTAACAGTGTACTTCAAAAGTAACACCTGGAGGAATTTCTCCAGAAGAGAGGTATGAGGAAGAAGAGTACAAAATGAACAGGGAGCTTAAAGCCTACATAACAGATGAAGACAGAGACCATTATAGATTTACGAATATAGAGAAGGGGGACGTTTGGGCATGAAAACCAAGAGTTCCGTCTGGGACTATTCCATGTGAAAGGCCTGAGTCTGAGCACCCTGGTGGCATGGCAGTTAACAGCTTGGCTGCTAACCAAAAGGCTGGTGGTTGGCACCCATCAGTCACTCTCTGGAAACTCTATGGGACAGTTGTACTCTGTATTATAGGGTCACCATGAGTTGGGATCGGTTTCGTCTGTCGCTGGGTTTGGTTTTTGAGTCAGAACCGACTCATCAGTAATTGGCTTATTTTATTTTATTACATGTCTAAGTACAGATGCCAAGCGAGCGGCAGGATGCATGAATCTGAAGCTCAGAAGAGGGCGCAGAAGCAGAGATCAATGTGGAGTCACCATGCAAAGCCATGAGATCACAGCAGAGAGCACAGAGAAGGAAGAATCTAGCAAAAGTTAGGAGGAGCAGCCAGTGAGGCTTTTAGGAAAACACCAGCTGAGCCTTCTGGCCTGGGAGTCAAGCGGAGACGAGCTCTAGAGACCAGTGACAGTGACAGTGACAGGACAGTGCAGGAGGCCTGGGTAAGGGAACAGGGGAAGATTCCAGAGTGCATCAGAAAGGAGGACGCAGAGCAACAGATGCAGTCAACTCTTTTCAATGAGTTTTGCTTAAAAGACGAGTACAGAAATGGAGTGGTAGCTAGAGGGGTGTGGGGCCAAGATGTGGTTTAAGAGGGGGTGCAGGTACAGACTGATGAGAAGGACCCAGGGGGAGAGAGAAACTGACCAGGCAGGAAAGGGAGGGACTAACTGCAGGACCAAAGCTTCTGAACAGGTGAGACGGGACGGGATCCAGGGCAAGAGGAGCAGCCGGGTCAAGGTAGAAGCAGAGGTTCTCTGTTCAAACTGGAGAAGAGGCACAGGCTACAGGGTACTGACACAGGATGGCTGGTAGACGGATGGCAAGAGGATGGGCACCTTCTCCTGCAAGGCTATGAGCTCAGAATAAGGGTGGCAGTTCTGGCTTTTTGAAAAGAGAAGATCAGAGTCATTTCAGATGGTGGGAGGACAATTCACCAGCAGGATGTGGGAGGAGCCCACAGCCCTGCAGGAAGTCTGTGGTTACAAGACTCTAGAGAGATCCACTGGAGGAGAGTAGTTTTCTTTACGTTTAGATGCAGGCACAGAGAGCAGGAAAAGCTGGGATTTCACAAGAGTTGAGGTTCAGCCAGGCGACTGTGCCAGAGTACACTCACTCCAGGGAAAAGGAAAGTTCAAAGTGTAAACAAGAGACGGATGTCATATAAAGAAAAAAAAAGGATGTTGCATAAGGTACAAGGTGCTGGGCAGGAAAAAGGCACTGAGAATAATGTACTGTATGTCCCAGGTGGCAAAAAAAAAAAAAAAAAAAGCAAAAAAAAACCAACCGTGGGATTAGAGTTATTACAGTAGATTACAGTAGGGAGACAGCTGGAAGGATAAGAGAGGTGGAATCTGAGAAGACGATGCTTAAAAGGGCAGTTTTGAAGAGGGTGAAGTAATTAGCACTGCAAAAATTGAGGATGCTCTCAAGTGAACAAGTAGCCAAGAGTGAGGGCAGAACAGGACGGGGACAAGCAAGATGCTCACGGAGCTACGACACTGAAATCGCCAGGACGGAGGAGGGCAGCAGTGATGAAGAACGACTGAGCCCAGTGAGCAACGGCCACCACAAGAAGGTGGAGTGAGCATCTTCTGGGGCGTGCTTCAAAGGAGCTGTGGCTCAGGGAGGGACCAGGGAGGAACAAGGTGGAGAAACACCAGAGAACTAAAGAACAAAGATGTGTCTCTGCTTTCATACTTGAAACATCTGCCACAATTATGAATGCAAACAGAAAATCATTTTTTAAATATTAAAAGTAAAGTGAAAATGAGAAAAAACCAGAGGCATAGAGGGGGATAACTAAAAGTTTCTCTAAATTAGGATGAACTGTTTTGAAGATAAAAATTACAGTTATGCTGAGAACCCCACTCAAAGACTACAATTGACGGTCTAGGGGCCTTGGGATTCCCCTGGGAGCGTGGCCCCTGCTCCTGTCCATAAATCATTACTGAGGTCAACTCTTCGGACAGGAATGGACTGGACTTGACGACACAGAGTTACCACATCGTGTGTGCACTTTACAGTTCTGTGCATCTACAGGATGTCGTTCTGCTGGCCTCTTACTGGAGTGGGGGAGAGAGTGCAGAGGAGGGGACAGGAGATTGTTAGGAGGATATGATATAAACAGAACAGATACGAAGAGTGTACTGTCACTGGGCAGGGAGAGCAGTGGCAGCTGCACACAGGCGGGCATACAAATTTATACTGGACTGCACACTTTCACTCTATCACAATAAAAAAACAAATTATGGTTAGGGTAGAATTTCTTAAAGTACAGATCATGTCCCATTCCAACCCAAACGACTCTGCTGCTGTGGAACTGATCCTGACTCACAGTGTCCCCACTCTGCTCCACAGAGTTGCCAGCGGAGGAGCACCCGGCAGATCTAAACTGCTGGACTCTCAGTGAGTGGCCACTTAACCTTTGGAGCCACGAGGGCTCCCGTGTCCCATGAGTGGGTAGAAGATCAATTTAATGGGTCACAATCAGCTTTTTAAAACATTCAACAGAAAACAGGACCTTCAGACACAACAGGGCCAACTATGGTTTCATAGCACCTGTGTTTCACTTCTATACATTCACAACAGGTAGGAACAAAAAACGTAATTCTTACTGTGGTTAGCAAACAGGTCTGAATACCTTCAAGGATAATTAGAAAGTAAAATCACTTTTTTACAATGATTTAGCAGCTCCCATATAACTTCTCTTTATGTTAATTTCTGGATCCGTGCGGGATGCGGTCTCTCAGATGTCTTATTTACACCCAACATTTAAGCTCAGTAATTAAGGCTGAATCATCAGTCACTGTGACAGAAAGAGCGGTGGCTGTAAGCCCTTGCACAGACGGACAGAGACTGTGTTAACAAGCTCTTCTGAGGTGTGACAGGTGCCAGGATGGTTACTGGAAGTCCACTAGGTGCAGATGACAGAGTGGCAGGAGTCACCACCCACACTCACCTCCCCGTCTTTGGCCAGCTTTCTTCCACACCGCATGCTGTACCCCTCTAATTCTTCTTTATTGATTTCCTGAGGCCTAAAAACATGCACAGGACATGAAACCTCAGGGAAAAGTACGCAGCTGTCACTGAAAGAGAATTGTGACTTAAAACAAACAGAAACACTCCTAGGTTTAAAACAAACTTTTGGGGTATAGATAAAAATGAAGAATATTCATCATCTTTGCTAAATAAAAAAGCCCTGAAAACTTCAATGTTTCACCTATTGCTCCAATTTCTACAATATGTTGAACAGGGCTCAGCCCAACCAGAGATGAGGATAAGACAAAAACAGAAACAATACCCAAGAAAGGCTGTCCCTCAGCAAAATAAAACACTCAAAAGACTAACTAGTGAGTAAACTAAAGTGTATTATTTCTATAAGGTGTACACCTACCATTTGTAGTATAACTATATGAAATCAATAGTTAAGAAAAAAGAGCTGTCAATTTTTATCAATTAATCTTTACTTGGCCTCTTTAAAACCTTAAAGAGAAACAAGTTATTTCAAGTTACAACAAAAAAATGACATTATCAGCCGGATAATTACAAATGTGAAAGTAATGCAATGCATTTCTTCATGTACTCATTCCTTTACAGCATTTAATGAGTGCTACTACAACAAACACAATAAAAGGTAAGTAAACGCAAATAAAATGGACAAAAACCATATTCTTGACTTCCCAGAGCCCAGGGTGCCAGGGAACTAGACTTAAGTGATAATTATAATAAGGTGAAGAGTGCTGTGATGTTCAGAACATGAAGAAGAGAAGCATTTATTGCCCGCCTTTACACAGGGATCCCAGAGGGAAGGTCGTCTGAGCACCAGTGGGGTTTGTTGGGGTGTAGCCCGGTGAGCTCTATGCAGGGGCTGGGGTGTTCCTGCAGATGGGACACTGGATGAGCATGACAGGAGATCAAGCTCAAGGCACTGGGGACCGACTGCTGAAGGGCCCTGCAGGTCATGCCAACAGGGTTGCCAGGCGTCTGCTTCATTACTTCTAAGCTTTTCCTTGTGAAAATCTCCAAACAGAAAGAAGGAAAGAGACTGGCCTGCACCAACTTTTCTGATCATCTAGCTTCAGTCACCTCATTTCAGTTTTACTATCTCCTCTTCTCTCCCTGCTGATTATTCTGAAGTTAATTCCAGACGTAATATCCTTCCCTCTATAAATAGTTCAGTATATATTTCTTAAAGATAGAGGCTCCCACCTAAAAATAATAAGAATTCCTTATTATTGGAGATCCCCAGACATATTTAAGAAGGAAAGTGACAGTTCCGTTTCTGTTTTAGGACAATGACCCTGTTGGCAATGTGAAGGGTGCAGAAGGAGAGCCAGCATCCAGGGACCAGGCTGCCCTCCACATGCTGCGGCCCGGCAGCAGGGAACATCCAGGGACCAGGCTGCCTTCCTTACACTGCAGCCCTGCAGCAGGGAGCATCCAGGGACCAGGCTGCCCTCCTTACACTGCAGACTGGCAGCAGGGAGCATCCAGAGACCAGGCTGCCCTCCTTACACTGCAGCCCTGCAGCAGGGAGCATGCAGGGACCAGGCTGCCCTCCTTACACTGCAGCCCTGCAGCAGGGAGCATCCAGGGACCAGGCTGCCCTCCTTACACTGCAGCCCTGCAGCAGGGAGCATCCAGGGACCAGGCTGCCCTCCTTACACTGCAGCCCTGCAGCAGGGAGCATCCAGGGACCAGGCTGCCCTCTGCACACTGCAGACCGGCAGCAGGGAGCATCCAGGGACCAGGCTGCCCTCTGCACACTGCAGCCCTGCAGCAGGGAGCATCCATGGACCAGGCTGCCCTCTGCACACTGCAGACCAGCAGCAGGGAGCATCCATGGACCAGGCTGCCCTCCGTACACTGCAGACCGGCAGCAGGGAGCATCCAGGGACCAGGCTGCCCTCCACACACTGCAGACCGGCAGCAGAGAGCATCCAGGGACCAAGTTGCCCTCTGCACACTGGAGCCCTGCAGCAGGGAGCATCCAGGGACCAAGCTGCCCTCCACACACTGCAGCCCTGCAGCAGGGAGCAGGTGCTCAGTAACTGCACAGCAGCTGCTTCTTCGGCAGCAACGAATCACACACTTCTGAAGGCAAGAAAAGCAGATGCTTCCCTTTAGCTCACTCTCTCATTAACCTCAGTAAGGATATTAGCCTCTACAGGTGAGAAAAATCTTGACTACTACAGGACACTAGGAAGCTGAAGATACAAAAGAGGCAAATTAGGACGATGATTCATAAAATACTTCATACATTGTCACATGCATCAAAGCTAAGTTCCATTAAATAGTTGCTATGTTTGCCTTTTGATTTACTATTTCTATTTTAATAGTCTTACTGTATTTGTGCTAGATCAGCATGCTATGAACTCTTTTTGCGAAAAGATGGAGTATTAATTATAAATAAAGTAGAAACTAAAAACCATGAATAATAACTTCATAATCATGATTGTGAATTTACATATCACTTTTATACATTCACTATGTGGATATAAACTTGTATCTAAGCCATTATTTTCAGAAGTACTTTGGTGAATAAAAATGGGTTGAAAGTGATTGAGGGCAAAAAAATGAACCTTCATACAGCTTCTTCCATATGCTCACAAATAGATCTGTCTTGTCACCCCACCTACGTCAGGGAGCTATTACACAGATCAGATAGATGTGGAAGCACTTCTGTGAACTGCCAAGTGCTATGTATACAGTGAATGATGAGATAATTTTCATTCCTTTAAAATGCAAGTAGTATATAAATATTTTACAGGGGATCATGGGCTTTTGGGGAAAACATTTGATTTTTAATTCATCTTAGACTCAAAGGTCTTGAAAACCTATTACGCTACTTAGAACTTGAAAATATTACTACATGTAAGAAAATTAGCTTTACCTATACATAAGGAGGAAACCCTGGTGGCACAGTGGTTAAGTGCTACAGCTGCTAACCAGAAGGTTGGCAGTTCAAATCCACCAGGCACTCCTTGAAGACCCTATAGGGCAGTTCTCCTCTGTCCTACAGAGTCTCTATGAATCCAACTGACTTGATGGAAATGGGTATAAATACATGTAAGAATCACGACTTATGAAAACAAATTCCAAGTAATATTTAAACATGTTCAAAGAAAACCGTAACAGTATGTGAGACACAGTGTATAAATTGACTTACTAACTAGCACATGACAATCCAAACATTCTAAGATTAAAAAGTGATTATATAATCATTACTTCAACAGCTTTTGTTTTTTCAATACTGTTACTGATTTTTTAATACAATAAATACAAAACGTTTATTTAGAATACACAATACATGACACACTTACCCCACCTCACTGTCTTGCTCTGCCCGGAGCATTGCCAGCCACTGCTGTTTATACACAGAGGACAGCCATTCTAATATTTAAAAAATAAACAAATAAGGAACAATATACAACATTTAAAGAAGCCGATAAAATGGCTACTTGATAACATAATTCAATTTAACATAGCCATAAATAAAGCAGGCAGCTTATTATTTTACAAATAGGCAAAACAATACAGCTCCATGATCGTTAAACTGGTGTAAGTTATCTTGCTTTACTGCAGAGACCCAAGTTTCTTAGTGGTTACCAGGAGTGGGTGGAGGGGCAAACGGAGACTCACTGCTCAAGGGGTACTGAGTTTCTGTTGGAGGGCAACTTTCTGTTGAGGGTGATGGTAAAAAAGTGGAAATGGTAAATTTTTTACTGTACTTTAGATGCAGGGTTACAAATTCTCATTTTTAACAGCTGTTACACACGACAGGACAGTGGTTATCAACGCCATGACTCGTCAGCACTCTCCCTGCTCAACTCTGGGTTCCTCATTGCCAGCTCTCCTGTCCCCTTCTGTCGTCTCGTCCCTGTCGTGGGGCTGCTGTGTCCCTTTAGTCTTGCTTTGTTTTACAGGTCTGTCCAATCTTTGGCTAAAGGATGAACTTCAGGAGTGACTTTATTACTGAGCTAAAAGAGTGTCTGGGACCCAGAATCTAGGGGTTTCTCCTGCGCTGTCCAGGACCGTGCTGTAACCCCCATCACAGCAGTCAGGGGTGGTAGCCGGGCACCATCCGGTTGTGCTAGATTGGCCTGTTGTGGTGGCTGGAGTCCATTAGTCGTTTAGAACATATTCTCTGTAAACTAAGTTATGTGAAATGCTGACTATTTTGTTACATATATTTTACTACTACTGTTTTCTAAAAGCTTACTTGTTTTGCCTTAAGATGCATCTTTTTAGATTACAAGTCATTAGTTACAACTGTATTCTTGCTTTTAACAGTTTCCTTTTCACAGCTCAAATTAATTTTCATTTGTGTGAATCACACCTGAAGCAATAATATTTCCAGTTTCTGAAAAAGTTTTACCATAAACCTGAATAATGGATTGCTACTTTATTAAGTCATTAGTGTTTTGGGAAATAAAACCATCTCTAAATCTGCAGGGAATCATGCAAGCAAACAAAATAATTTTTACACATTAGATTTTAATAACTATTATTAAAAAGATTATAATTTATTTTAAATAAAAATCTTATGTTATAGTTTTTCCTTTAATAGTAAGTGTACATTTTTTCCAAGTCTGTGTTAACTGAAATTTTATTTCAGACAAAAGTATAACTTTATTAAATATAAAAGCAGAATGAACTTCTTTCCCCAATTAGCATATGGCTAATTTACTTTTTTGCTCATTTATACCTCATTAGGAAGGACAAGTCGTCTATGTTTAAGTTAAGTGATTTCTCAAAGGTACTCAGCAATCTTCTTCTACCTAAAAAACCAACACCAACTCATAGTGACCTTAGATGGCAGAGTACAGTGTCCCCACAGGGTTTCCAGACTGTAAATCTTTAAGGAAGCAGACGGTTGCATCTCAATAATCTCCTGTCCCCTCCTCTCCACCCTCTCCTCTCCCTTCTAGTAAGAGGCCAATAGGACAGCTTTCTATAGATGCGTAGAACCGTAAAGTACACACACCATATGGTCACACTGCATCTCCAAGTCCAGTCCATTCCAGTCTGAAGAGCTGATCCTCAGAAATGCTCTCTGGTCAAGGGCAGCAGCAGGTCTAGGGACCATGCTCCCAAGGGAACCCCCAGGCCGCTGGACCATCAATTGTGGTCTTTCAGTGGATTTCTTGAGATATACCCCTCTTCTTCTTGTGTCACCACTGGGACTCAACACTGTGTGTCCCGTCATGATTATCACTGGTGGTGGCCAGGCTCCATCTATCTGGTTCTTCTGGTCACATGTTGATGCAGCCACCCATTCATATGGGTCCTTCTGTGTCCTGGGCTCTTTTTCCCTTGTGTCTTTGTTGTTCTTGGTTAATTGTTCTGGATGAGTTGGGACCATTTGGTGTACCTTAGATGGTAGCTTGCTGGCTTTTAAGACCCCAGATGCCAACTCACCAATATGGGGTGCAGAAGACTTACAGACAGCATATGACTTTTATGATTCACTTATAAAACTGGAATAAAAGGGTCACACACAGAGTCTCAAAAGTCAGTTGGACTCACGACGACACTACAGGAAGAGAAGAAATGTTCCCTAGGGTTTCCAAGGCTGTAAATCTTTACAGAAGCAGACTGTCACCTTTTTCTGCCACACACCAATTGGTGGGTTCTAAACCATTGACCTTTCGGTTAGTCACTGTGTCACAGGGACTCCTTCTTATATAAGATATCCATGTTTTAAAATGACTTAAAAGTTCCTAAATTCTCACAATCTTTATATAATCTCCTTTAAAACAAAATACATTTTAACAAATTAAAGTAATGGTACATGTTTATATTCTCCTCCTGTCTTGGCTTAATCCAAGACAGCAAACAAAAAGTGGAATTAGTCATCTCTTTGGTCACTGGTAGCTCAGATTCTAGAACATACACCTTAAAAGCAGCACCCCAAAACTAAGTCAGCCAAATCCCTAACTCAAATGAACCACTGAGAGGTAAATGGGGCGGGGAGGCCCTGGGGTAAAATGTTTGGAAAACATCGGATGAAAATGACTGAAACAGGTTCTTATTCACACAGTTTTTAGTACGTTTCTGTACAGTTGTCATGAATTGTGTCCTGCCCCCCAAAATTGCCCCTCCCTGTTGTAAATCTTGCCTCTGATATTAATGAGAAGGGACGAGCTGCAGTTTTGTGGGCAGGGCTGGACTCAGCATGTAAGACTGTTTTGTGCCTTGAGGCAGTCTCTTGAGACACAAAGAAACAAACTAGGAGAGATATTTTTGGGGACCTCATTTCACCAGGAAGCAGTTCTAGGAGCAGAGCGTGTTCTTTGGAAAAGTTCAGGGTCCCTGCGCCTCAGAAACTTCCAGTGCAGGGGAAGACTGATGACAAGGACCTTCCTCTAGAGCCAAGAGAGAATCTTCCCTTGGAACTGACACTATGAATTGGAACTTTCAGCCTACTGGGTTGTGACAGAATAAAACTTTTTTTGAAAGCCCTCTGCTTGTAGTATTTCTGATAGCAGCACTAGCTGACTAGGACAACAGCCATTATCTAAAGGGCAGATACACTAGGTAGAGTCTGCCAGAATCTTTTTTGGCATAGAGGTAGTATTCTGTAGAAAAACTCTGAAGAGGCGCCTTCAAGAAATTTCCACTCAGTGATAACAAGTTCAAGCACTTATTTTAAACTTTTTAAGCATCAGTCCATGATAAAGTTTAAAAACGAGCATTTCAACATGGTATCTGTCAGTGCCACAGACTGGAACATAGAGAAAATTTCCCCAATGCTATATTACAGAGATGAGAGAAAACACTGAATGTTTCTGAGTATTTTTTTAGTTTTCACCATTATTGCCTTTTATTATAAATATCTTTATAACTTAGAACATCCTGAGTGTCGGAGAGTGAACACTGTGGAATAACGTCAGCAAATTACACCCGGCACCCCTGCATGCGGTACTAACAGTGAGACGTGCAAATGGAAAGAAACAAACCCTGTCACATGTGCGCTTCGTTGTAACTTGAATATGTCGTTAAGTTGGGGACTACCTGTATGGAGTGATTTCGATGTATTTTTTGAATAAAATTAGTGAGGTGAGTTTACATACTTCTTTGTTTCAAGCAACTAATTTTTTACAAATCTCGAACTGCTTTACAATTGCTTCACCTCAATGTACAGGGGCAGTAAGCATACGGTTCCCCTGTCACCCCCACAACAGTAAGTCCGTGGCCACAATGCAAACTAAGTGTCCATACCTATCCTCAAAGTTAAAAAATTAGGCATACTCAAAAACACTGACTAAAAAGTTATTGTTGAGTTTCTACAACTGGGTATGCAAACATGAAGAGATTAAACAGAATGGATTTCTTCCTTTTCTTAAAAAATATTTTATTATGCTGAGTTTATAAATCAATTTGTCACACAAAACTCTGCACACACACCGTGATGCCACTCTAGCTGCTCTCCCCACCCTGTGACAGCACACTCCCTCTTTCATCCTGTATTGCCTGTGTCCGTATGACCCATTCCTGTCCCTCCGTGTCTTTGCATCTCATCGTGGACAAGGAGTTGCAGTGGCCACTAGGCAGTACTGAAAACGATACCAGAGAGACTCGGGGTCGCACTTGAGCTCTGCTTCTCACTAGTGTGTGGCCCAGGGCCAAGCACTGCTTCACTTCATCTGTAGAAATGGGGACAATCTGCCTCAGAAATTCCAGAGATTAGACCACGTAACAGATGGTAAGTGTACCATCTGGCATATTACCTGGGTCATTGTGAAGAATCTACACCTACTTTTCACTTTTCCTCTTCCTTTAAAGTTCTTATTTTAGAGGCTAGAGCCAAAACTCATCTGATAAAGCAAATGCACTATTAGGATCTATGTAGCTGACAGGTGATGGAAAGCAATTTCAGTTCACATAAACATCTGCTGCGTGTCTCCCACTTAACCAAGTACTGTGCTGTGTTCTGGAAGCAAAAAGATGAAAAAATACGACTGTGGCTGTTAAGGAGCTCCCAGTCCAACAAGGGTCACAGACACATTCTGTACCAAAATTACCTAGCAAGAGACGGCAGTGTCTTCAACATGGAACAGTAACAGGCAAAGAAAGGAGATGATTTTGAGAATTATCCATAAACAAAAAACACAGGAGCAATGACTGGTATGGAAGTAACCATTCAGGAGGCAATTAAGATGACTTCTGGGATTGTGCTTTGTGAGGCTGGGATATTAATGCTGCTGATGACTGGTGCAGGGAAGACAGGAACAAAAGCTGGAGGGATTTAGGGTGACGGGGAAAGACACGCACTTGTTTGGGACACGTGAACTGAAGCCACTTGCAGATGGCTAGCCACCAAGTGGATAGCCAAGCATGAAATGGGAGAGTTCAGAACTGGAGTCTTTTAATAAATCAGACAAACACAGGAGATCTCTGGAGCCTTGTACAGAAGAAGATCAATGGGCCAAGAGCACCCTTAGGGAGTAATGAAGGGTGCAGAGTAAGAAGAGCTTATAAAAGAAAGAGAGAACAGGAAAAGAACCAAAAGAGCACAGTATTTCTAGACTGAGGCAGTACAGGACAGAATGCCAAGGAAAAGGAACAAACCACAATAGAAAATGATAGAGAAGTTGAAGTAAGGTGAAGACGAGGTCACCGCACCCTACAGAGGACAACCCTAACTTTTGCCACAACAGTTTCATCATCCCCCTGCTTCCAGTCGGTCTGTGGGGCCAGGGAGAAGGAAGGAACCAAAGACCAAAGGACTGAGGGGCCACAGCGACCACAGCCCCCACCGGGGGAACCCCACTGACTCCTCTGATGGGGTCACGACAGAGGGCCCCAAACTCAGCTGGAGAAACAGAGAGCAGGATTCAAACTCAGTAGAAAATAAAAGACCAGACTTACTGGTCTGAGAGAGGCTGGAGAACCAACCCCCAAACCCGTCACCCTTTTAACTCAGTGGTGAAGTCACTCCTGAGGGTCATCCTTTAGCCAAGTGGTTCAACAGGCCCATAAAACACACAGTAATGCATGTAGCTCAACCGCGAGTATGAGACTAAGGCGATGTTACAAAATAACACGCACAAAACAACATGCACACTGTTTAACGAGAAACTAGTCTGCTCTCTACATCTTCATCTAAAGCACAATGAAAAAAAGAAAAGTCAGTGGTATCAAAACAATGCTGCGCGTGCAGTAAGACAGATTTAACGATCTGAGCTACGATATATCTAAATCCACGAGATAACAATGGGATTCAACACACTAGCTGAATCCTAAAATATAAAGCTTCTAATCAGAATTCAATGTTTCAGACTGCTAAATGCATAACTTTGAATAACATCAACACATTTGGTATTATTTCTGAATAATGCTCAATAAATTTTACATGAGTAATCCAAATGATTTTAGTTTATTTCAGACTTAAGACACTTTCCTATTTAGAGTATTACTTCAACCTAGCTCAATAATCTGAGCTACTGGGCCCCCTTTCAACTCCACAAACAGTGCAGGATGTAACTTTAATTTATATTCTGCTTTTGGAACTGTAACTTTTATTTGGATATAGAGGAAAACCTTTTTTACCCATTTATTATCTGCAAGATGGTATATTCTAAAATGACAGTGCTGTACTGTGCTTTTGGGTCAGGAAAAAATAGCTGAAATCTGGCTAGAAATACAGGATCTACTTTACAGTTTTTACACTGAGTAAAATATTTCAGATGACAAATACCTGTACCCATTCTATCTAAAAATATAAAGCTACCTATATCACAAAACCAAAAACTGCCAGCTGTTGAGCTGGTCTGGACTCCCAGTAACCCCTCATGGCAAGGCAGAACTGCCTCACAGGGTTTCCAAGGAGCAGCTGGTGGATTCAAACTGACAACCTTTTCGTCAGCAGCCAAGCTCTTAATCATTGTGCCATTAGGCATATCTAAATCAAACTACTTTAGCAAGGACTTATTTTTCATGCTCTTTCAAAATTCCTCTTCAAAGGCTTTGAAAGGTAGGCTGTCTGGAGTGGATATACACAAACGGCCTTGGCATCTGACACTACAGCCCGGCTGGGGCCTGTGGATAGCACACACTGAAACTACTGCACATCTGCCATGCTACTGGGAATACAAGCTCAAGAAAAACGGTGATTAAAAACCCACCCAAATATAATCCACATTCTCTCATCTATCTAAAATTCATGCTATAAGAATGATTTATACAAAATTAACAAAAAACTGCCAAAAGTGATTTTACAAAAGTACATTACTTTCAAATATACCAGAAATATTAAGTTTAAGTTGGCTTTCCATTCAACACTTCTCAAAATAAATATAAAGATTTCAAGAACAATTTTCAACTCGAAACACAGACATAGGGTTGTATCAAAACTAAGAATTTCAGTTAAATTTGTAGTTCTATTTCTACCAATGTCTAAATCTTTAAACCAAAGTATTATTTTGAATTTCTTACATGCATATATAGTACTAAACTGGATCTTACACAAGCACTAGAGATTTAATTTAGAATAGTGTTTCAAAATTTTTAATTAAAATTAACAAAAATATTACATTTATTTCTGCATGGTTTTAGACTTCAGACTGAACAAGGAAAACAGACAGACAAAAGACTCAGAAAATAACCAATTTAAGAAGTAGTAACAGAAAAAGCAGTGATGGTGTTTCATATATTGAAAGCCACTTTAAAGTGTCTGGTAAAAATGGTGTACTGATTAATCAAATTAAAGAACATTCACATTAAAGAACACCATATAAACATTTCAACATTCTAGGGAATAATTAATGATACAGGAAAATACTCATGTAATTAGGCATAGAAAATGATCTACATAATAAGATTCCACCTTGTTATAAAAATATATACCTTTAAGGGATTAAGCACAGTTTTCATTTTATTCTTCTTCTTCCTATGACGTATGTTATTATCATCAGAAAAATGTTACTTAAAACCACAGTGTCTTCATGTTCTCTCACCTGAAGGTATGAGACAATCTTGTTCGATAATCCTTGCAGAGGCCAGATCACTAATAATATACTGTAACCTTAAGTGTCTGAAGACGGACACAAACGGTTTCCCTTGCTCAGTTTCAAGGAAGGCCATACCTTCAAAATCTGTAAACAATAATTCAAATGAAAAGGTTATTCTTTCCAAACATATTATTTTATTCCTAAATATTGTGACACACACAAGTGTCTATAATAACACAACTAAGCTGGTTTTAAAGTTTCCAAGGATTTTATAAACCTCAGGTTTGTGGATAAAAACTTAGGAAGATTTAGCGGACTACAGAGCCCAAAGGCTTCACTAAGGGTCCTCACAAGGCAGAAGCTGAACATCGCTTGACACTCCTCTAACTTAGGCTGCAGCTCCATGCCATGAACACTAGTTAATTCTGCATTTTAATACATTAATTGTATTAAAATGTATTAAAATGCAGAATTAACTTATTAACTAGTGCTTATGACATGGAGCTGCAAAATGCAAAATAGGAAATAAAGACATTGCAACCATGAGTTTTCACACACTGTAGCCATGCATTTTCAAAGTAGAAATGCATTGCCCTCTCCACCTCTGACCGTATAAAACCTATGACCAGTTTTAAATCAATATCCACTGAGAGTCCAGTGACCGGTATAGAAGGTCTACCCCTGATAATACATCCATGCAGTGTGGGCACACGCACGTGCGCACACACCCAACCTGCCAGCCACTTTCAGGGGTTCTCATACATCAAAGCTTGCCCAAGTGCCTTTATGCTAAGAACAGTTGCCTGAGAGACAGACAACTTGCTAGAGAAAATGCAATTATGGTCAAACAAAAGACAAATACCATCACCAATATTTGCTGGTAACGAAACAGGAAAATAACAGCTTGGACTCAATTACAGTCTCAGTTCAAACAGTAACAACCACAGGCACAGCGTCTTTGTTACCTGGCCTCTGTGCTCTCAGTACAAACAAGGGGCTTGTCATGGATTGAACTGTGTTCCCCCAAAAACAGGGGTAGCCATGCAGCTGGGCCATGATTCCCTGTATTCTACCACTGTCCTCTGTTTCCCTGGAGTATGGCTTGCCCCACCCTTAATCCCTGAATCCTACAAGAGGTAAAAGGAAAAGAGAAGCAAGTAGAGAATTGGGAACTTCACACCATCAAGAAAGAAGCACCTGGAGAAGAGCGCGTCCTTCAGACCTGAGGTTCCTGTGCCAAGATGCTCCCTGGACAAAGACTGATGCAATACCAGACTTTCCTCCAGAGCTGACAAGGGGAAAGCCTTCCCCTGGAGCAGACACCCTGAATACAGACTTGCAACCTACCGGACCGTGTAAGAATAAGCTTTCCCTGTTAAAGCCATCCTCTCTGGGTTACTTCTTTTAGGACAGCCCTAGCTGACTAAAACAGGGCTGAATTAGATCACTGCTACAGTCCCCCCAGCTCTATAAACACATCAGGACCTAAGTTTAATATACATCATGAAAAAAATTCTCACTCAAACTTTCAGGCATACCTTTTCTCCGCTTAGAAAACCAGACATCTGTCTCAGTCAAAAGCTGCTTTAAAGACCCATTCCATGAAGGCACAAGTTGCAGGAACATCCACTAGTTTAAAACAAAAAAATAAGGAAAATAAATAAATAAGCAAAAAGCGTCTTCATTTCATAACCTTACATTTTCAAATTGTTTCCACCTTAAAACATAATACCCAGAAGAAATGAATTTCCACTTGATGAGCAACTGAAAGAAAGGGTCCAGGGCTTTAGAGTCGTCAGGGCACTCACCGTGATCTACTGGTAAACACCTGACCGGTGTGTGCGGTGAAATACGCTCGGCCATGGAAAGCACTGGCAGGCCAAACATGCTGCAGATTATACTAATGAAAGGTAAAGGTCTAATACACATGTTTCATTAGAAGTTTACACTAACTTTATTCTGCTATTGAATTAACAGCTCAATTTCACTCTATCCTACATGAGGCTATGGGAAGCAAGAAATTTAACTTGGGACACAGGCGTTTCTTTGTCTCATTGATGTTCAGACCAGTTAATAAGAGCACGGACTTTTAAATCCTGGCCCAGCCGCATGGTAGCTGGGCAAATTCCTTTTCTTTCTAGGTCCAAATTTCTTCATTTGCAAAATGAGTGTATTAGTATGTCCACTTCTCAGGACTGTGGAAGACATGTGTAAGATGCTTGGAATGAGGGTGAACACACAGTAAAATAAACTCCCTATTAACCATGATCATTACAAACAAAAGTAGCAACAAGAGGGAAAAAAATGAATGCTCCCAGTGGCTCAGAGACGGAAACAGGTACTTTTCCACTACTTTAATGATAGCCTAACCCAAATGGTAAACGGCCTTAAAGAAAAATAATGGGATCTCATCTTTGCCATAAAAATAAACCACCAATCCCAACAGAGACCTACGAGGTAAGCATCTTGCTCCAAGGTTCCACAACTGTGCCACATGCACATTCTGGACTGGAGACAGTCAGCTAAAGGCAGTGGAGAATCACTGGATCGGGACTCGTAGGACCTGGGTTCTGCGCCTCATGCCTGCCACTTAACACTTGTAAAAATTGTGAGTCTTATTACCTACAGCCCAAGAAAACCAGCTGACTTGTCTCTTCAGAGTGTTGTAAAAATAAAATCAGATGAAGTCATGTTGAGAATTTTCAAAGGGGTGAAGCGAAACATGTGCCTGAAGTGAAATTTGGTCTTTAAAACAAGAATATTGATAGTTTGTACAAAAAGGATGTATTGAAAATTTTACCATAAAATCATTAATTCTACTAAGATTGCACTTAGCTTTAGCTACTAAGATTGCACTTTGAAAGCATTTATGAAAACCACAAAAACCATTTAAACAGTCTTAAGACTATAGTTTGTCTGATCACGTAAACAACAATATCATAGCTATTGTTGAAGTCCTAGAAAAAGCAAAAAAGAAAAAAAACAAAATTAAAATTATTCATGATACCTGACCCTAAAGATAAAAGTTTTTAAATACTGCAGCATATTTCCTTTTATTTCTCTTACATTAATGATCATTCCTCTGCTACTCACTGGCCAGCAGCTGTTCCCGTTTTTCAGCACTGAAAATGACACTGAGTTAACAGCTGTGCACACATCATAGCATGTTCCTACCTTTTTAAGAGCGGTGTAAACGTCCATCTCCACCTGCATCACAAATAAGTTAGAGGAACCGATAAGCTGTTTCATAACGTTTATACTAGAAGAGAGAAGACAGCAGAAAGAAGAACATGATAAACATGAACACTGAAAAACAAAATTTAAAGGAGGAAAGAAACAATCATTGTACTTCCTGTTTCTGATTACTGCAATCACAAATACTTGAAGGGAAACATTAAACATTTTTATACATACATTAAATTTTCTGCTGTGCTGTTCTCCCCACTGCAAACAGCCAGGAGTGCCCTATGTTGCCACAGTCCCCTTTTGTTGGACAGTTCATTTTATTGTTAATTAACACCACAGCAAACATTTCAACGCAGAGGTTTTTTTTTTCCCCGTTGAGACAAATGACCCACAGTCTGTTCCCAGTATTCAGATTCAGGGTAACACACATCAGGGGTCGTGCCACTTATGACCACAGCTCCACAGAAACTCCATGGGGTGGGAAGAGGGGGAAGTCTTTTCGGTAAAGTGTTTGACCTGGTCAGTATACACATGGGAAGAAGAAACAGCTTGAACCCCACCCTCACCCTATCACACAGACTAATTTGAGATGGATCAGAAACTAACCACAGAAGGTAAAATAAAAAAGACTCCAGAAAAAACAACACAGGACCTTTCAAGTCTTTTGGGGTACACCTAGAAGTGAAACCGCTGGTTCCCATCAGTTCTATTTCCAGTTTTCTGAGGTAGCATCAGCGGATTCTCACAATGTCTGGACTACTTTGCATTCCCACCAGCAATGGATACCCCAAATCCTAAGCCCACTGCCATCAAGTCAATTCTGACTCATGGCGACCCTGCAGGACTGAGCAGAACCATGCCATAGAGTTTCCACGGACCGCCTGGTAGATCTGAACGGACGACCTTTTGGATGGTAGCCATAGAACTTAACTGCTAAGCCACCAGGGTTTAAGGGTTCTAATTTCCCCACATCCTTGACAACATTTGTTATTTTCTGTTTTGTTTTGCTTTTTAAAATCTCAGCCATCCTAAGAAAGCAAACAAAAACCCCACTGCCATTAAGCTGATTCTGACTCAGAGTCACCCTATAGTCATTCTAAACAAAACCAAACCCATTACCTTGAAGTCACTTCCAACTCATAGTGGCCCTACAGAACAGGGTAGAACTGCCCCATATGGTTTCTAAGAAGCACTTGGTGGATTCAAACTGCCAACCTCCTGGTCAGCAGTCATAGATCTTAACCACAATGTCACTGAGGATAACCATGCCAGTGGGGGTAAAACAGTACCTCACTGTGGTTTTGATTGGTATCCCTCTGATGCCTAACGACATCAAGTATCTTTTCACGTGTCTGGTGGCCATCTGAATGTCCTCTCTGGTCAAATGTCTATTCAGGTCTTTTGCCCACTTTACGACTGGTTTTTTTTTGTTGTTAAGTTGTATATATATTGAGGCTATCAGATTCTTGTCACAATCAATGTCCATGGAAGCAGCCATCAAAAAAATCAAACAAGGTATTGTATTAGGCAAATCTGCTGCAGAAGTGTTGAAACGCAAAGACATAATTTGGAGGACTAAGGTACACCTGACCCAAGCCATGCTATTTTCAAGCACCTCATAGGCATGTGAAAGCTGGACAATATAAAGAAGTGCGAAGAACTGATGTCTTCCAATTACAGTGCTGGTAAAGAATACTGAATCTATCACAGATTAGCAGAAGAATGAACAGATCTGTCTTGGGAGAAGTAGCCAGAAAGCTTCTTAGAAGGAGACTTTGTCTCACATACTTTGGACATGTTATCAGGAGGGACCAGTCCTGGAAGAAGGACATCATGCTTGGTAAAGTAGAGGGTCAGCGAAAAAGACGACAACTCTTAACGACACCAACTGACACAACGGCTGCAACAACGGGCTCAAACACTGCACCAGCGTGAGGACGGTGCCGGACCCAGCAGTGCTTAGTTCTGTTGTACGTACAGCTGCTATGGGTGGGAACTGACTCCACAGCACCTAGAAGTCCAAATTCAGGGCACCAGCTTCTTGGGAAAGCTCTCTCTCTCTCGGTTCCGGGAGAAGGTGCTTGGTATTCATCTCTCCCTGGTCTGGGGGAGTTACGAGACGTTACACTTCCTTTATGTTGAAGTGCAATCCACACCGTAGGCTATGGTCTTTGATCAGTGGGGGCTTGAGGTCCTCTTCACTTCCTGCAAGCTGGGTCGGTTCATCTGCACGTTGCAGATGGTTGATGAGTCTTTCTCCAATTCTAATGCTGTCTTCTTCATACAGTCTGGCTTCTCAGATTACTGACTCAGCACGCAGACTGAGTACGTATGGTACAAGGATATGACCCCGACACACACCGTTCCTGACTTTAAGCCACGCAGAACGCTCTTGTTCTATTCCACCGACCGCCTCTTGGTCTAAGTACAGGTGCTTCACGAGCACAGTTACACACTCTGGAATTCCCACTCTTCGTAGTATTATCCATAGTTTGTTATGACCCACACAGTCTAATGCCTTTGCAGAGTCACCTTTCAGCCAAGAGTCACCTGGGCTGCACAGCTAAGAACTGTAACTGATGGGAACTACTTGTACCAGTTCAGCAAGTTGAACTCGCAAAAATTATATATTTACAACAATGACCAAAAAAAGAAAACAAACAAATAAAAAGCAGCAGATGAAACTGCTTTATGTACAACCAAATATCTCATGGGACTTTGTTCCTGACGTCTGAATTTGCTATAAATAAAATCGTAATATTCTTGTTCTTCCACTATTTGCTTCTTTCAGGCAGCAGTTTTCTCCCATCCACAGCCATTCCGATAGCTATAGTCACTCATCTTCATTGCACTGAGGGTTCCACTCCATGAACAGATCCACATTTCGTCTAGTCTACTGTTCATGGCCATTAGGATTACTCCAAGATTTTGCCATAACCAAAAAATACACTGCTATCAATGTGTGCATAAATTCTCTTGGGGAGCAGTTCTCAAACTCTTGAGTCTAAGCACCCCTTGATACTTTTAAAAATTATTGTGGATGCCAATAAACTTCTGTTTATGCAGGTTGTATCTACTGATGTTTACTGTAATAGAAAAGCTATCAGGAAAGCTATTAAGGAAAAATTCGAAATAAGTGATTACATTTCCTTATAGGTTATGACTATTCAGATTTTGTTTCTTACTGAACCAGTCTGAGTAATTACATGTGTATTTTTAAACAAATTCACCAATTTTATTTACATTTCCTAACTTACTGGTGTAATTAATATTGTTTTCTTGACACAGATTGAACTGTGGTTCCTCCAAAAAATCTGTGTGGCAATTTGGCCAAGCCAGGATTCCTGGTATCATGTGAAGTTCTTCTACGTTGGAATTCCTGCCTCTATGATATTAGTGGTGGCTGGGTGGCAGTTGTGGGGTACTAGGCAGGATTTAATGTGTGGGGATAATACTGTGGCTTAAAGCAGCCTTTTGGTATTTAAATTTGGAAACCTCATACTATCAAGAAAGCACCAAGAGAAGAGTCGGCTCTTTGGACCCGAGGTTCCCAAGCCAGGAGGCTCTCATACTGAATTTGGACTCTTGGCCTACCAGACTATGATGATTTCTCATACTGAATTTGGATTTGTAGCTTACTGGTCTGTGACAAAATCAAATTTCTCTTTTTAAAGCCATCCACTCATATTTGTTAAAGTAGAACTAGAAAATTAAAACACTTCTCATCTACTTTATTTCTATGGTTGTAGCCCTTCCTTTATTCTGAATTGTGCTTTGTCATGCTTTCCTTCTTTTTTGTTAGCATCTCCAGAGGAATGTTTTTTCAAAAAAAGCCTTCTAAAAGAATCAACTTTGGGCTTTAGCAATCCTTTGTACTGTAAATTCTATTTCATGAATTCCTATGGTTTATGACTTTCTGAATCCAGCCCAACCCTAGGCCTTAAAATTGAGCCAGTAAATTTCCCTTTCCTTAAGCTACTCTGAGTAATGTTTTCTGTCACACATGACATAAAAAGCCCTACCAGATGAAAGTTATCAGATGAACCTTTTAAGAAAGTAAATATTCCACTAAACACTAAAACCAAAAGGATGTTAGCAAAGTAAACTTAAAAGTTATATTTAAATAAGATTAAAATGGTAAAAGTTATTACACAATATGCTGTTTTACATTCTAAAGTAGAACATGCAAAAATATTACATGGCACACTCTAGGATGAATGACAAGACAATTTTAAAACTTTTTTTTGGCTGTTATTTATCTTAATTTTTGTGTGTATGTGTTCTGTTTGTTGTTGAGTCAATTCTGACTGACAGGGAGCCTACACAACAGAGTAGAATGGCCCCATAGGGTTTCCCAAGCCTGTAATCTTTTTTTCAAAAATTTTTTACTTAACATGACTGAGTGGTGAAAATGTACATTCCCATAAATTTACATGCCCACCTATATGCAGCTTCCACTGCTCTCCCTGTCCGGTGACAGCACACTATTCCTCTCTGTTCCATACATGTCTCATCCTCCCAACAGCCTCCTTTCCCCTCCTTTCCACCCACTCTCCTTCCTCCAGCCAGAGGTCAGCAGGCTGATATCCTATAGATGTATAGAACCATAAAGTGCAACCAATATATGGTCACTCTGCATTGCCAAGTCGAATCCATTCCTGTCCAAAGAGTGAACTTTTGTTATAATCTATGGGTAAGGGCAGCATCAGGGCCGGGGGCCATGCTCTCAGGGGAACCCCGAAACCGCTGGACCATCAACTGAGGTCTTTTAGTGGAGATCTCAGGATGCACCCCTTTTTATTCTTGTGTTGCTAGTGAGACTCCTCTCTGTGAGCTCCATCATGGCTATTGCTGGTGGTGGCCGGGCACCATCCGGTTCTTCCGGTCCCAAGTTGATGAAGGCACCCACTCTTGTGGGTCTCTCTGTCTTCTAGGTTGTCTTTACCGCATGTCATTTTGGTCCTCAGGGAGCATCTGTTCCTGCTGAGTTGGGACCATTTGCTGTGTCCTCGGATGGCAGCCTGGCAGCTTTTAAGACCCCAGAAGCCACTCATCAATGTGGGGTGCAGAGAGCTCTCTTAGCAAAATGCTAGTTGTGCCAATTGGCCTCGATTTCTCCTAAGAGCATGGTCCCCTGCCCCCTGCCCCAGCTACTCTATCCTTGCAATATTGGGTTAAGATGGAAGGAGTACTCAAGTTATGCTGAAGTCCACTTAATGTTGTTCTTGTTTCTAATGTGTGCTATCACCGCTTTCTCCCAACCAGATTTCTAGCAACTATCTAAACTAAACCGTCCCCCCTCACTCTCCCTCCCTCCCCTCCCTTGCAGCTGTCAAAGAGTCTTTTCTTCTATACACAAGTCTGTTTTTGAGATCTTATCGTAGAGGTCGCATACAGTATTTGTCCTTTTGTGAGACAATTTTAAAACTTTATCTGTGTTTCAAAAGCCAGACCACAAATTGGCAACTATTAAATGAATGTCCCTTTCCATGAATCAGTGGCAGTGGGTTTGGACTGATTTATCACAAGTGAATTTTCACTATAGGCTTAATGTAAAACAAAATTTACTGACTATATCACACATCAAAAAGAAGTTTCCAGAGTAGGAAATCTGACATAATTCTTCAAGATGAATTTTGATTTTCTTATGAGTGTCTCATTTATTTCATAAGTATGTTCTATTTTCTCCCTAATCATTCACTCTAACTCCTTAAAATCTAATTTCTGTTCCGGCATTTCACCAAAACTTCTTGGCAATCAATTTACTATCTTTCTTTTTTTAAACTGTGAATTAAGAACACTTTTACAGCTACATCATGTTGCCATACAACACCCAGAACTTTCACCTCTATTCTATTTGAGCTGGCTGCCTCCATCTGACAGCATGCTTCCCTTTTGTTTGGAACTTCCCGTGACCTTTTGACCAAGGTCTGGCCCTCTTTACTCAATCAACTCAGCTCCAGCAAAGTGTCCCTCAGACAACTCCACATACAAGTCTAAAGGTTTGTTCGCCTCCAGTACCACACTATGTTTTGTGTGATCCAGGTCAGTCCTGGTCTGGGGAGCTGGCCCCGAAGCTGGGTGCTAGAGTCCAGGGGCCATGCTCCCAGGCTACCACGTTCCCAGAGGGCCTCCATTCAGAAGGTCAACTGACTTCCTTAGTTAAACAAGTATTAAATTAATAGCAGTAGCAGCATCTGCCTTAAATTAACAGTACTTACTATGTTCTTGGAACTGTTAACTGCTTCACACATATGCTTTAATCAAATCCTCACAACACTGAATGGTACCATTCCTTTCTTACAAGAGTCCTTTGCTGATACAAACAGTTACTGACCAGAAGGCTAGAACCCACAGACTTGACTGGGAAGACAGGGCTGGCTGAAAGGTCACAGTCTCGAAAATCCTACAGGGCAGTTCTACTCTGTACACATGCGGTGGCCGTCAGTCAAACTCAACTGGGTGACGACTAACAACAACATCCCTTTTTTGTAGGTAACCGTATTCATGTGGCTGGAGGAACACCGACAGAACTTACTGTCAACTATCTCCTCGGTCCAGTCTTCCCTGGACCACGGTGACAAGCGACAAGCCACTCATGGTGTTTTCCACTCTCATCAGCCTCTTCTTCCCACCCAGCTCTCCAAAAGCTGGCGAGCTCGAGGTTCCGCCCTAGCATCCTTTTGCTTTCTCCTTTCCCCTCAGCAATTTCAAGGATTCAAACACCACTTCCAGGAAGAGGAAACTCAAATTTTCTACTCCCACCCCGAGACAAACCTCACTAGCACACACACTCCATCCACATTCTACCCTGATGTAGTTCCTACACCTGAAAAGCTTCCTGTCCTTCCTTACAATCCCGGTAAACATCTCTCAACTCTTCTCACCTGACGTGCCACTGTCTCTCTGACACCTTGGCCAGTCTACCCACAACCAAGAGTTAACCCTGCTCTGAAATCCTGCCTTCTCTCCACAGAGTTCAAGCTCTCAGTAAGAGGGACTGCTTTTGGAAGTAGTAAGCTTCTCTCTATGCACAGCCTGGTGGAAACAAAGGCTTTAAAACTTTATTACTGGAAAAAAGTGGGGATGAAAAGGTCTTACTAATGTTATCCCCTAGGTAAAATAATCTCAAAGTCAGAAATGATCTATCTGGGACCAAAGATGCTTTTAACTCAGACAGTATGTAGTGAAAGGCCTCTTTTTCTGTTCCCAGAGAAACGAATGCGGAGCTCTAACCTGCTCAGAAACCAAGTTAAAGCAAGATCCAAAATAAGGTAACTTTTAGCACGCCCTGCTAAAGCTGCAGCCTTCTTCTTTTGCCTTTCTCCCTCCATCCAAAGATTAAAAAAACAAACACAAACTTGTTAACATTTACTAAAATAGCTCCAAATCTTTAGACCCTAAGCTTAAGACAACTGCTTAGTCAACACATGTTACTACTATTAAAGACACCAAGGTCAAGAAATAGCTCCCAGTCCAGCAAAAGACTGACGACTAGGACCTTCCTCCAGAGTTAACAGAGAAGAAGCCTTACCCTAGAGCTGATTCCCTGAATTTGGGCTTGCAGCCTACTCGACTACAACAGAATAAAATTTCGCTTTTTAAAGCCGTCCACTTATAGTGCTTCTGTTACAGCAGCACAAGATGACTAAGACAGTACCTTTCATTAAACTGCTCATTTTTCATACATAATACCTTTTTGCACTATATAAAAATACAAGCTTCAGGTAATGCATGGAAAAACGCTGTCATTTATAATTCAATACCTGAGTTCTTTAAAAAGTTCAACATTCTGGTGTGTCATCAAGTTGTTTAGAAGCCATTCAAGGCACCTGAAATGAAAACATGTAACGATTATATTGTATGTACTGTATATGTATCATACATCTACAGTTTATTAAACAGGACCTACAGTGTAAGATAAAAACTATTAATCTTGCTAGAACATGCTTAAACTTTTTAGTTTAACAGTTGGAAATTTAGTATGTCTTTGTCAGCAGTTATTATGGGACTATTCCTTTCCTTACTAGTAATAGCATATCTAATTAATAAAAACTTAACTTCATATTTATGTTCAATGGTTTATGAAAGTGCTTGCATATACCTGTTAACTGTTTTTAAAATCTGAATCTGAAAATGGGTATTACAATGTTAAAGAGCAAAGACTGCCAGTCGTTGTTTTGATAGCATGTATGGTACGCCTAATCAAAAATAAAAAACCAAACCCATTGCCACTGAGTCCATTCCAAAGGGACAGAGTAGAACTGACCCACAGGGTTTCTGAGCAGTGGCTGGGGGACTTGAACTGCCTACCTTCTGGTTTGCAGCCATAGCTCTTAACCACTGTGCTACCAAGGCTCCATATTACATCTACTCTTTAAAAATTGTTTTTTTTAAGAAAACTTGCAGTAAAAAGTGATTATGGTTTTTATAAGGATATAGAACCCACTCACAGTCATCACATCAAAGACAACACTTTTAAGAATGTTACTGATTGGTCCAAAGTAAAAAGAGGCTTTTTATCTTTTTTTTTTTTTTTTAATTCTTTTAACTATAACATTTTCTTAAGAAACCAAAGAGCCACGGTCCCAAAAGTGGGATGGGAGGGAAATCAAGGAAGGTAACTCACTTTTTCTTTACAGAATCTAATCCATAGGTCCCTGCTGATGTATAATAGCCACATACAGTTTTCACATTAACTGTTTCCTTCATTGTCTCACCACACTGCTGTATTAAACCATCCTGTAAACATAAATAAGTGCTGGAAAGGCCCATTTCACATGGGAAAAATTAGCTCTGAGTATGTGCTTTTACATATTTAAAAGGTGAAAAAAAAGAAAAGAAAAAAAGGAAGAAAGAAAACTCATTAAGTAATAGCAAGCCTAAATTTTTTCATAAGTCCAGTAAAAATACTGAAAAAGATCCAGCCTTCAACTAAACATTTGGAATTGGAAAATGGGGGGTGAGTGGGGTGGCAGCTAAGATGCACACTGCTACTCTGACTCCTCTCTACTCTTCTTCTCTCCAGGATGTCTGCAAAGTTCTCTAGCAGCTCTCTGCCTTGCCTGTTCCTTTCCAAGAACTTTTTGGCACAGTCAGCTGACCACGTGATGGGCCAGGCAAGTAAGTAATATGAATCACCAGAGGGTGCTTACTAAAGTTTAAGGTACCTGTCAGTATCTTAAGAAATGTACCTAAACAAATACATTGTTGTTTTAAAAAACTTCCATTAAAATCTTAATCTAAAATGCTTATCTAAAAGGTTTCAAATGAAACATATGGAAAGAAGATTGTCACTTGTCACACAAATTCCTGAAATATATTCATCATGCAAATATATTAAGTTAAAACAGTTACTTAATCATACAAAGAACACCAAAAGAGGATTTAAAACAGAACCCAAACTACCAAAGTCAGAAAATAAGGCATACTTATTGGAACTAAGTATTAAAGGGATCAAAACATCTTAAGAATCAAGTCATCTTCATTATGCATACTGAGCAAGCTATTACTAATACTTCAAATAAATGAGCACACAAGTATTACATACAAGGATTCATAAACAACATTTTAAATGATGGGATAGAACACTGACTCCCAACGTGTTTTAAGCTGAATCTGAAAGTCACTTTAGACTCCTCTCTTTTCCTCTAAATTAGCATTTGTTGGCACCAAACTTGACAGATTATCTCTACTTAATGTCTCTGGTGACCAGGCAGTGTTTGCTTACGTGGTACAGAGTGGCACTATGCGCTGGAACTGACTCAACAGTTAGTAAATGCAACGCTATCATGTCTGGCATCTTTTCTCCCCCGTCTCCACCTTCACGCTACTCTCTAAATCAGACCCTCACTTGGACTATTTGGCAGTAGGTTTTTGCCTCTAGTGTTATATTCAGATTTCCTTCAATCCATCCTTCACATTGTTCCTGGAATATCCTTTCTAAAACATAATTGTGTCTATACCCTGATCACATAAGTTGAAAGTTCCCAGCAAGATGCAGAGGAACTTCCACGATCAAGCCTCTGTCTCCTCCCCACCGACTCTTCTTATATTCTGCGTAGACTCCCTCATTATTCATGAGTGCACATCTCTAGGTCTTGGTACACTGTCTGAAATCCTCTTCCCTCACTGCTCTTTCACTGCAAAATAAAGACATTTTCAACTTTCCCGACTCAGCCTCAAACATTACCTTCCTGTACACCACCATCGGGTTGAGAAGACCACTCCTTTTGTATATATCCTACAGGATGTTTATTTTTATGACAATATTGGGCAGCTCATACTTTGCTTTTGGGATACTACATTGCATTCACAGATACTATACTGCAAGGTCTTTGAAGGTGGGGACAATAATTTATATTTCAATGTCTAGCTTGACATACTGTTGAGAAAACTTCTGTTGAACAAATCTATTGTGCTACTAGCAGAATAAAAAATATATATGTAGTTAAGAAAAATTTTACCTAGTAGGCACTCAGTGACCCACTAACATAAATGAATAATCATAACCCGTCTGCTTAATAGTCAAGATAAGCCACCAAGAGGAATTTATAAATTGACTTAGCCAAGTAATGTTTCCACGTTATAATAATACTCAGACATCTACACAGAAATAGTTTACACTTACGCTAACTAGATACCATGACCTCCCCTTCAGTTGTAATAAATTGCTTTTGGTTGAGCATTTCAAATGACTTCTGACAAATGGCATATTTATATCTCTAATTTTTATATAAGTTAAGGCATATTTTTGTTTTCAGGATAGATACTTTGAAACAAAGGTGCAACTGTGAATCTCCCTTTGAATAATGTGCACACTTACCAACTGCAGCATGCTGGCTGCTGCCAAAATAGCAATAACTCGACTGGGCTTTATTAAGACATCATCTCGATACAGTGACCCAAATGCAACCTGCAGTGCTGAAAGCAAAAGCATGTTTGTAGAATGAAGTAACAATTACAAGCACATGGGATGACAAAAACAATGACTGTCTTCACAAAGAAAGACAACATCTGTCCAAATCTGGTCTATGCCTAAAAAGATAGGTATCACTACTTAAAATGCTAATAATAGGTACTAGTGATTGATGGTACCAATAATGTTACACATTTTTGTTTATTCTACCAAGTCTAGCTGGATTCTTCTAGCAATTAATATTAGTTATCAGAATCAAGATACCTTTGAAAAAATTTTTCTAATGATATGCTGGAGGAAAAATTTTTATAATGATACCACTGAGTAGAATGGAAACCCTAGCACCATAGCAGTTAAGAGCTACAGCTGTTAACCCAAAGGGCTGCCGTCTGAACTTGCCAGGTATTCCTTGGAAACCTCACAGGGCAATCCTACTCTGTCCTTGAGGGTCCTGATGAGTAGGCATCGACTTGACAATAATGAGCCTGGTTTGGTTTTCTGAGCAGAACAATCATTAGACACAAAGACCCAGTGATAATCCAAGCCCTGCTCCTTCACCACTGAGGTGTGCCCTAGCTGCTGGGCTTGTCTATGCCACACGCCCCCTAGTGGTGGCTCGCTGAATACACGGCTCACAAGGGTGCCATGCATCAATCTGATTCACAGAGACCCTACACAACAAAAACAACTGTCCCATTAGGGTTTTCTAATCTTGAGAAGAGCAGCAGATCACTAGGTCTCCTCCGCTAAGAACAGCTGACCTCTCAGCAGCTAAACTCCATAACACTCTAACACAGCAGTCCACACAACCCCTACCAATCATCACAGTGGGCAAACGAGGTACTTACCACTGCAAATCTAGTGTGCCAAATCCCATCTCTTGGGAGAGCCTATATCCCTTCTCTCTGATCTGATCCTCATTACCTCTCTGAGTTTAGTGCTAACTACCATCTCCCTCTTAGGTAACTGCTGTGGTCACCAATTTCATCTGCCTGTCCCCAACCCACTCACCAGGGGCATTCTACCACCTAGCTCTGTGTCTCCAGACTGCCTGCACTCTCAGCCTAGAATGACCTCAGATATTAATGCCCAGCCCCTATAACCACCTAAGCTTGTTCATCCCTCTCTCTGCTGCCACTCACATGCATGTTCCACGTGGTCCGCTTTGTAAAATACTGTTAAATTTTCTCTTTGCCTGGGTGTTGGGTACTAGGCTACCAATGAGGGGAACAGAAGGAGTTACTAGAATAGGAGACAAGACGGCTGTAGTCTATTCTAAGCACACTAATTGTTCAGAGACTCAAAGTCAGACCCTTAAATCCTCTGGACCTCAACTTTCTTACGGGAGCACCCCTTAGAGCCCTGCAACAATGTGTTTATGTGATTCATACACGCATTGTCTCCAGAAAAAGATACTCACATTTATGGAATAGTCAGTGAATATTATTTACCAGCTTTTCGATATTAGTGTAAAAAAGGTGGCACTTTCCTTCCTTCACTCTACTGCATCCTCTGTGGTCCAGGCAGGTGTATTTACAAAGCTAAGTAAACAGAACGATTCAGGCTCACAGGACTAGATTAGGGATAGGTGAAACAGAACAATGGAATAAATCCATACAAAATTACCTCCTTCAGAGGCCTAAAGGAAGCTTTTCTTAGCCTACAAGGTTAGAAAAAGCTAAGAGAATAAAGATGTTTTATATAATTATAATTATGGTGGTGGTTACCTTCTATATCAATATTCTGGTCAGGAATCTCCAGTTCAATAGTATTCATGCTGGATTCTTTCCAAGAACCACTGAACATACTAGAAAAGTAGCCAGACTTAGGGGGGGGAAAGAAAAACAGTCAATGATTACCCAGTACTTTCTGTGTCTTTCAAATTATTTTCCTATTTCTAACTCTGAACAACTATTCTATCAAAACTTATTATTTCAAGAGGAAAAGAACTGTGGAATATGTCTACAGAAGAAAAAAATTAGAGACATGATCAATTGTATCAACATACCAAATCCTATCAGTTTAGTACTGACAAAGACTAAGCAAAATTCTCATGTTATTACCTGAACTGAATTCCTACACTGCTATTTGAACTTCATTAGCTTTTTACTTAGTTAAAACACACATGGCAACTAAGTCAGCTTAATGATTCCTTTAAAAAGGTAGTTTGAGTATGTGACATGGAGTTCATGTTTTCCATCTCAAGTGAGATTCTAAACTCAAGCTCAGACTCTATGTCATGTGTGTACATACCCTCCACAAATACATGACAACACACAAAGGAGAAATCTAGTAATGTATAAACGAAGACAGAAGCAGGCCAAAAAATTCCTCAAACTGTTGAAACCTTCCTGTACCTCACTGGCTATAAAAGGGTCTAAACCAGCTCTGAGTCAGTCCTAGTAAGATGCATCCCTAGTAAATCTGGGAAAAATCCAAAATTTAGCTTTAGCTAAAAAGAGAAGTCCAGAATGGACCTGAAATGTTGGAAAGGTACTCGAGTGGACGAAGTCTTCAGTTACCTTCTAGACAGCATTCTTTACAATGAGAATTTTGTGAAAACCAAAAAACTCATTTCCATCGAGTTGATTCTGACTCACAGCAATTGTATGGCTCAGAGTAGAACTGCCCCACAGTTTCCAAGGAGCACCCAGCAGATGTGAACTCCAGACCTTTTGGTTAGCAGCCGTAGTACTTAACTACTACACCACCAGGATTTCTTTCAGAATGACTCAAATAGTAACTAATTTATTTCTAAAATTTTATTACGTGCTTATCATGCATAAAGCACCCTGAATGTTCTCAAGGGGTTTATATTTTCACATGTGGCTTGAACTCTAATTGATTCAGTTTCTCTTGGGAGAGGAAGTCCTAACAGAGGTATTCTCACTGCCTAGTTCATGAAACTGACTAGAGAAAAACGAGTAAGGCACAGACTGTATCTTCAAGTCAGATCAACATTCTGATATATTCTCTGGGCTATACACTTCAAGCCAAAATAAATTCATCCTACATAGACACACACACACACAAAACAAACAAAAAACAAGACACACACACACAAATTAGAATGCTTGAGAGAAAAACTCTTTTAAAAATATTTCAGCCAAAAAACTCTACACTGTGTTATCAGTAATTACTCTTGACTGACAAAGAAGACAGGTAATACACAGGCTCCAAAGAGGAAGAACTGTTCTGTTCGTGGCCCTGTCCCAGTAGGTCATCCCCACCTCATAACAAATCTGATTAATGAATGAATGAATATTTGAGTCAGGAGAGGTAACATTTTCTTGTACTTTAAAAATTTTGAATCTTTAGGATGAGATGGCAAGACAGGAATGTTATCTGCATAGAAATCATTGTGTATCAGCTAAATGACTTAGCCCACATACTCTTCTATTTTTTTCTAACTAGATTTCTGAGGAAAGAGGTCAACAACTTTCCATTCACTTTAAGCCTTAACTACAAAGTAACATCTCAAAGGTATTTATCCAGTTGAAATAATCGTATATACAATAAACAAACTCAGCAATCTTAACATTCAACATTTTTTCTCAACATCTCCCCGTTTGTTAACAGAAGTGCCAAAAGAAGCAGCTTAGTGAGAAAATGACAAAGGAATTGCTAGGCTGGAATGACAATGAAAATTGCAAATCTGTTTTCTAGGCCAAACTAAAAATGTTTACTAACAGTTTTCATCATGTTCTAATAAAACAGACTTTCTATCGGATTAGAGGACTTACTTTCCATGCTAAAAATTTACTGCAAAACACAGTGAAAAAGAACACAACATAAAAGAGTTAAAAAAAAATTTTTAAGTGGCTAATTCTAGCTACTCGAATGGAAAAAACAGAACACTTACTTGACATAAATATATTTTGTGTAAGCTCCACTCTTCTCCGAGAGCACAGATCTTAATATCGCTATTTTCACCATTCAAAAACAATGTCTGATAAATATATTTGGATGTACTCTTTAATTTTTTCCTGTTAAAAGAAATACAAATAACATACATATAAGAGACTGTTTTACTGATTTTGCATATAACTCAAAATACTCCTTTGTTCAATTTCTGTTAGAGCCAACACATCCATTGTGCACAAAGGAGGCAGGAGTGGAGGACAGTATTTGTTCTTGCTCATATGTGGCAGAACACAGAACTGGCCAGTGTGGTTACCTCTGGGTTATCTAGTCACATGAGAGGTGACAACGGATAAATGGGGCAGCATGGCAGAGCTCCTTCACAGAACATCTCTTTGCAGTCTTTCAGTTTTGAATTAAGTGAGCTACCTATTCAAGAACTAAAAGAACTCAGTCGGTGGCTTCTGCTATTTCCTAACAAGGAGAGCAGCGGCACAGAGGATCTCACAACTGCAATAACATGCTATGGAATTAAAATACGGAAAATGAGTGAAAACTGCACCTATACAGTAATTTTTAAAATCTTTAACATTTCATCTTATTTTGGTAGCAAACTAAAGTAGCTAAAACACTGTGCTCCTTTGGGGACTACATCAGCTATGAAACCAGAACTAGATGGTACCTGGCTACCACCAATGACTGCCCTGACACGGAACACAACGCAGAATCCTTAATGCAAGGGGAACAAAATGTGGGTGCAGAACTCGAACTCTATTAAAAGACCAGACTCGATGGTCGGACAGTCTGGAGGGTCCCCTGAGGACATGGCCTCCAACTCTCTGCCAGCCCACAGCTGAAGCCAACTCTTTAAAGACTGACTGTAAGACACTGAGTCTTGCTGGTGAACAGTGTGCTTCTTAGCTTAAAAATGTACACAATGCTGCTGGAGGAGCTCCCGTCCAGAGGGGAGGAGGGCGGGTGGAGAGCAGGGGACAGGAGTTGGTTGAATGAATATGGGAAGTACAGGGTTAAAAGGAAGAATGTGCTGTCACAGGGTAGGCAGAGCTGCTAGAGTTGCATGGCAGTGTATGGAGGTTTTATATGGCAAACTGACTTGCACTGTCAACTTTCACCTAAAGCACGACAAAATATTTTAAAAAGTTGTCTTTCATGTACAAAAGGTGTGTATTCTTAGCTCCAAGATTTCAAATTTATGCTCAAGGGGGAAACTGCCTCAAGGGTCAGAGGGAACTGAGTGGTACAGCTGTGAGCATCCCACCTAAACTCACCCAGAGCAGCGCTACACACTCGGTTTCTGCACAAGAATTAAAAAAAAAGTTTTTATTATTATTTTCTTTTAACGTTTGAAATCCCTGTTCAAGACAATCCAGTAAATGTGAAAAGGTCTCAGGCAGAAGCCCATCAGTATCTTTTGAATTCCTGGCTAGATCTGTTCTGTTAAAAATTTTAAATCTCTTTTCAAAAATGAAATCACTTTTTCAGATGGTGTCTTTAACCAGTGTGATGAGTACCTGTTGCCAGCAGCAGTTTTGCTAAGGGACAGATGGGTCTGAGGCCCAGCTCTAACCCAGCTCAGGTTCCTCATCCGTAAAGAGGATATTAGCAGCGCTTCACTGGGTTACAGTTAGAAATGAAACCATCAAGCTTCTAGTTCATGACACTGTAAATACACATGTTTGCTTCCCATCGCTGCCCAAAGTACACCAAATGACCAGAAGTGCAAAAATGAATAAACCCACAACAGGAAAAAAAAGGCAGGTTTATCACCTGCTAAGAGAATTCTACTGACCTGTAAATTAGAAAATAAACAGGAATGAAAAAGAACAGCAAAAGTACAGCGCAGAAGATACAAAGTGCAGTCATCAGGATTGGCACCTCGCTGCCCTTCAGAACCTCGGGGACTGGGTGGTGAAGGGAGAGAATTCAGGGACACACAAGGTAGAAATGAGAAGTGTGGGAGAAAACAGGGAAACTTGTTCCCCTAAAGGCCTCCACCACCTTCTATGAACACAAAGTACAGATAACCAGAGTACAGTTAACTCTGGCAAAAAGATCCCAAGGTCTTGGAGAAAGAAACAGAACTTAGCAGGAAGACCTAAGGCTTTAGGACAGGTGTTTGTTACCTGAGATAAAGCAGTCTCCATTATGGTGTCTGAGGAATCTGCAGTCTGTAAGCTCCCACCCCATTCAACCTAACTCAAGGTTCTCCAACTATGGCATCGGGAAACACTTCAGCAAACTCAGAGAAGCATGTGGAAAATTTTAAATGTAAAAGAAACACATAACATCTTTCAGGCACCATACAGTTTACTACCAGTGATTTGTTTGGACCTAACAAGGAAGTATGTCTTTTGGGCCAGAAGGGCCATAAAAAATATTACTAAGACACTAGGGGCACTGTGAACCAAGAAAGTTTGGGAACCTCTGCTCTAAAGTAAACATGTTCCTGTGCATATCCAGTGAGCTGGTAGTCACGTCTTGCTACTCAAAGAAAAAGGCTTATTGGAAATGTATCTATTTATTCAATTAAACAAAGACACACACACACAAGTCTGTTACTCATTCTTAAAAACAGAAGGCTCACCCAACATGAGGAAAAATAGTTGCACTAAAAAGCCTTTAAAAAAGAGAAAAAACTGGCCACAGAGAAAGCATATAGCTCAGGAAAGAGAATTTAAAAAGGAAAAAAAACCCTCTAATTAGAACAATCAAGGATCTGAGATTATTATACTTATAAAATAAGAACAGATGTTACAATAAAGGACTCTTCAGGACATGAGTGAGATCTCTTGGCAAGAGTCGGATCCGACTCGACGGCACTTGGCTTGGCTAATTAAAAAGTTCAAAAAAGAAGATGAATAAGAAACTTGAGGAAATTTCCCAGAACATAAAGCAAAAAAAAAAAAAAAAAAGAGACAGGTGCACTCCACGAAATCTGAAATTCAATTGAGGAGTTCCAGAGAAACAGAAGAAAACAGGGGAAAGGAAGTTATGGCAGGAATGAAACTTTCCGAACACTAAAATAGTATAGAAGTCTCCAGCAAATTGTAAAGATCCATACCAGGTGACAAGACCCTTAAAAGACTCCCACTTAGATACTTTAGTTAAATTCCAAGCTACCAAAGAAAACAGTCACCTAAGAAGAAAAGGGAATTAGACCAGCATCCAGTTTCCCATCAACACTGTACGCTAGATGATAATGAAGCAGTATCATCAAAGATGTGAATAAAAGTTATTCTGGATTTCCATACCTGGTTAAAGAACTCATAAAATGATGAAATAAATGTGTATCTACATATGCACAAATTATCTCCTTTTGTATCTTTTCTTGGTAAAATGCTTGAGGCTGTAGCTCCCTAAAATGACAGAGTGAAGATATAGGCTACAAAAATCAGTGGATTCAATCCCAAGAAACAGTGAAAGTAAGCTGGAAGACAGGAGCAGGCCTACATAACAATGAATGGATCTTGACTGGAGGAGTGAGGTCTGGGCTTAGAGGAGGATGACTCCATGCAAGTGTATTTGAAAAGACAGAAAAGCCAACATAAATGCACAACAAAACAAGTGCTCACAATATTTAGTTTTCACTTCTATAACTGGTTACACGATCATAGCTGATATTTATTACCATAATCTTCTGCTACCCATTCCTTATTACTCTTACCCTCAAACGGCACCTCAGCTGGTTGTGCTTCTCTGCTTGGTGGACTGACCTAAACTTTCCTTCCTGAAGGTTCTAGGCCATTAACAATCCTGCCTGAGCTGGATTGTTGGAGTTTTCCACTAACCTCAATCACAAGGCAGGGAAGTACTCTGAGAGGCCTTAAGGGATCCTCTGTGTTCCAGACATACTTTTCCTTATCCCCACTGTGTAGCAGCAGCCCAATTTTCCCTTGGCAACAGGATCAATCTCCTAGTCAGTACAGTAACCTCCTTCAAGGACTGTTGAATCTGAGGTTTTGGGAGTCTCAAGTGGACAGGTCACAGTCTTACCTTTCAATTCCCTGAAATCACTGTGTCTCCTGGTGAATGCGTTCCTCCCTTTGGAACTAGAACTCTAGACCAACAAAGCATCAAGTTCGGACAGGAAGCAAAAATTCTGCAAGTGGTACTCCTCCCATTTCTTCACCTCTTAATTCCTGGATCCGTGAATCCCAACTACGTAAGGAACCACACCATAGTGGAAGTTGATTTAGAGCATAGAGTCTCTTGGAGAATACTGCACCAGACCAGGAAGGCACCATTGCCTAGCTGGTGCTATAACTGAGTCTTCAAAAGGCCATTCCATGATGATGAAATTTCAAAACCAGTGGACTTCATGAGCATGGGCTCACGGCTGCACTTCTATGTGCTGTGAATGTTTGATCAGAAGGACTGCTGTATGGGCTATACTAACAGTGGCTAAGGCATTCTGAGCCTACTGATGGCCATTCTGGCAGATATACTGCATTCAGCAGACCCTTGTGGTACAGTGCTGAAGAGCCACGGGTGCTAACCAAAAGGCTGGTAGTTCATATCTGCCAGCCACGTCTTGGAAACCCGATGGTACAGTTCTATGCTGTTCCTACGGGGTTACTATGAGTCACAATTGACTTGACGGCAACACAAGGTAACTGCTTTGAGTGTAAAGACACTGGTAAGTAAAACGTAAGAGGATGGAAAAAGATACACCATTCAAACATTTATCAAAAGGAATTAGAAGTGGCTGTATTTATTACCAGAGCAAAGAGGGGGCATTTTGTAATGATAAAGGGGTCAATGTATCAAAAACAAAACAAAACAAACCCACTGCCACTGAATTGATTCTGACTCACGGAAACCACAAGTGTAACAGAAAGAAAGTGCTCCATAGGGTTTTCTTGGCTGCAGGTTTTATGGAGCGATTACCAAGTCGTTCTCTAAAAAAATCATTCGATAGGTTTGAAATGCCAACCTTTAGGCTAGCAGTAGTGCACAAAGAAGAAGGATAATATTTACTAAATGCTTACATGCTAGGCACTAGCTGTATGCATTCTCATTTATTGGTCAAATCCTGTAATAACAAACAAATGAACCAACCAACCAACCAACCCCCTGCTGTAGAGTAGATTTTGACTCATTGTAACCCTACAGGACTCACAGTAACACTAAATGTGCCATCAGGTTTCTAAGACACACCTGGTGTATTTTAACTGCCAACCATTTGCTTAGTTACTTTTAGTTAGTTACTGGGCCACCAGAGCTCCAAATCCTGTAAAACCAAACCATCTCACTGCCATTGAGTTGATTCTGACTCATAGCAACCCTACAGGACAGGGCAGAACTGCCCCACAGTATCCCAGAAGTGCCTGGTGGGTTTGAACTTATTAAATAACTGTGGCTAGCAGCCATAGCTCTTAACTGCTCCACAGCCAGGGTTTCCCCAAACTCTGTTATGAATTGAATTGTGTCCCCCCCCAAAATATGTGTAATCATGTGGCTGGGCCATGATTCCCTGTCGTCTATGATTGTCCTCCATTTTGTGATTTTCCCGTGCTGTATGTTACAGGATTAGGGTAGAACTGTAAATCCCTTTATAAGATCACCTCCCTGCTCAACCTTAGAGGGAGTTTCCTTGGAGTATGGCTTGCCCCACAAGAGAAGTAGAGAATTGGGAACCTCACACCATCAAGAAAGCAGTATGTGGAGAAGAGCCCGTCCTTCAGACCTGACGTTCCTGAGCCAAGATGCTCCGTGGACAAAGACTGATGCAATACTGGACTTTCCTCCAGAGCCAACAAGGTGGAAAGCCTTCCTCTGGAGCAGATATCCTGAATTTGGACCTGTAGCCTGCCCGACTGTGTAAGAATAAACCTTCCTTTGTTAAAGCCATCCACTCTGTGTTATTTCTGTTAGAGCAGCACTAGCTGACTAAAACACCCTGTAAACCCAAATCCACTGCTGTCAAGTGGATTCAGATTCATAAAAACCCTCAAGACATGAGTAGAACCATCCCACAGAGTTTTCAAGGAGCACCTGGTGAATGTGAACTGCAGACCTCCTGCTTAGCAGTTGTAGCGCTTAACTACTACACAGTAAGGCTATCCCCAAATCCTGTAAACCCAAACCCACTGCTGGCAAGTCAATTCCAACTCAGTGTCCCTACACAGTAGAACTGCCCCAAAGAGTTTCCAAGGAGCTCCTGGCAGCTTTGAACTTCCAACCTTTTTGTTAGCAGATGTAGCACTTTATTTACCACTACACCACCACGTTTTCCAAACCCCATAAGGCAGGTATTAACATTTACAGAAGGAAATACAGCTATTAATTGTAGAACACAGATGAGAACTCAGAATGAGCTCTTAAAAGTATGTTACACTTTCCCAAAGGTCGCTCAACAGTATTCACAATGGAGGCCTATTTTCGGAAATAATACAAACATATTCATATATAAAAGTGTGTGGAAGATTTTATGAATCACACTATTAATAGATAAAGCCAAGTGCCGTTGAGTCAAGTGAATCATAATTTTCCTTCCTAAACTTCTTTTTCTAATAAATATATAACACTTGAGTAGCAAAATGTTTTAATGAATTATTTTTTTAAACTTTCATTTAAAAAATTACCTGCACAGGGCTCCATGGATGATCTTTTTTTAAAACAGAGCAACCATATGGTCTATGTGAAAATGTATCTTACAAACAAACTACAATCGAGTTTACCAGCAGATACGCCACTTGTCAGCTCTTCACATAAGGCTACGCAAGCCGCAGCACAGCCTTATACACAACCATGGTCAACGATTTCAAGTACCGGAGACTTAGCAAGGGAACCCTGGTCGGGGACAAATGAACACTAGCGACAAAACTTCCGCTTTACGGTTAAGGAGCCCACCTGTGTGCGGTTATTTCCGCTCGGCTCAGAGTCGACAATAAGGGTTACACATCTCAGAGGCTACATCTGCATTTCTACACTATTTAAGGTAACTGGGTGCCAAACAACCCATATTACTGCCATCCACCCAAAGAGTTTGACAAAGGTGGATTGCGGAAGGCCAACCAGTCGGTGTTCTCTAAGGTTTTACGAGACGCAAGCTCCGGCTTGGTGTTCCACAGTCACATTTTGGGGCCCTAACAACACCCTAGGAGCGTCTGTGGTTCAGAAGCCAGAAAGCCTGGCGTCTCCCAGGGCGCACCCAGATCCGCCCTGGAGTCGGCGGTTTCCCGGTCTCATTCCCGGGCAGCCCGCACATTTATCCTGTCAAGGGCATGTCTGCTCTGTGCAGGCTGGGGTGCGCCGCACCTCCCAGGTGCACCCGGCGCTGGGCTCGTTCCCAGGAAGGGCCGCCGGAGGCGGCGGCGCACCGAGGCCCAACAGGTGCGGGCGCCGGGCAGGATGGGCGCATCCCTCCAGGTACCTGCGAGGGGTGTTGAGCAGCCGCTGCTGCTCGTCCCCTTCCTCCTCATCCTCATCCGTCTCGGAGTCCGGGTGACAGTAGCATAAGGCCCCGCTGCTCCGCTTGCGCTTGAGGCTGCCAGGGCAGTAACAGAAGCCGTGGCCGGGTGCATCGCCGCCTGCCCTGGGCCCACGGGCCGAGCCCACCTCCCCGGAAGCCGGCTCCGGCTGGGCTTGGGTTCGCTCTCGGTGGCGCAGCACTCGGCTGCTCAGCGAGCCCATGAGCGACGGCTCCCCGGGACTTCAGGGAGCGCACCTCAGGGAGCCCAGCGGAGAGGGTCTCCCGCCATGGTCCTGCCCGCCGGCCTCCACGCAACTCGGGGGCTTACACCTCCACTGTCTCACGCGCAGCCCCAACCGTTGCAGCGGACGACACCTCCTCCATCCTCCGCCCCGCCCGCGGCGTCCCGCCTCGCGGCGCGCCTGGACCACAGGACCTCGCCCCCACGCTGTCGCAACAAAGCGCGGATCGGATGGCGCAAGCGCACTGGGAGACTCCGGAAGGGGCGGGGAGAGGACCGCTGGCGCGGGGGGTGGAGCCTGCACAAAAGGGGCGTGAGAGTGGGAGGGACACGTGTTCACGCGGTGGCCTTTGGCTTGAGGTCTGCGTCTTGTACAACTTTGAATTTGGCTCGGACCGACCCAATGGTTAACCGTAGTTCACATACTCCTTGTTGTGGGCAGGACTGGAGATTCCAAGTCATTTCTGTAAAGGTTGCCTGAATTCTAGCTGTTTACTCGATTCTGTGCTAGGCCAGGGGCAAAATGACGGGCTCTTTGGGCCCATCCGTGGGGTGCTGGACCCCATACTGGGATTCTGCCATGCGGTGGTGAAGCATGGATTCCTGGTGGAGGAGGAGGATCTAGAGTGAGAATCTGGGAGGCAGAGGGTTGCCTTTGTCTTACATCAGCTCTGACTGATGCTCTTAAAGGATGAAAGGAACCAGTTGGATTACCTTCCCTGAACTTCCCTTCCCAGTGCAATTGGGACGTCTGAATAGGGTCTAGTGCCAAAGCTGTAAGGAGAAACCCTTGTGGCATAGTGGTTTAGAGCTAAAGCTGCCGATGCAAAGGACAGCAGTTTGATCCAGCAGGTGCTCCTGGGAAATTCTATAGGGCTGTTCTACCCTTGCTGCAGGGTCACTGTGAGTGGAAACTGAATGGAAAAGGTTGTTTTTGTTTGTTGTTGAGTTGATTCCAACTTATAGTGACCCTATAGAGCGCCTGGCAGATTGGAACTGTGACCTTTAGGTTAGCTGCCATCACACTTAACCACTAGACCAACAAAGTTTCCTTCAACTTAAGTAGCTATTAACAATTTTGCTCTGAAATGATTGTACCAGTTTACACTGCCATGAGCAGAAAGTGCCTGCAGAATCAGCTTTAAAGTCTGCCAAGTTCACAGTGTGACTCCCCTAGTCAACTGGTGTGTCATTCACTGACACCCGAGAAATGTGAACAGCTACAGGCCGGCTGAGGTGGGGGGGGGGGGGGTAAATGGGTACAGAGCAATGGCTGCACAAGGATTAGCTTGCACACCTAGAATTTGACAGCACAAAGGATGTCAAACGTGTTTCCCATGGAGCAGATGTGGACCACAACGAGACAGCCAGCATGGGATCATCTGAGATCCTGTCCAAGAGGAAACAGACCTGAGCACAGAGGAGCTGTGAGTACCACTGAATTCCCGAAGGCTGGCAAAGGCATAAGTGAGCAGCTAAAAGAGAACTGCATTTGTGCTGCCCAAGGGACTACAAGTGCATAGATCTCCTCCAGTGATGAGGCTGACAAAAGGAGCCAAGACAATGCCAGCACAATCAGGTTTCAAGTTGGCCAAAGGGACAGATCCTTTACCACCACAGCAATGACCAGTGAGGTTAGGAAATTTCCTGTCCCTCTTTACTCTCCCCACTCCAGCACTTAAGAAGGAGGCTGGAGGAGGGAGAAGGAGTTATGGAAGGAATCCCTGGTAAAGATGAGAAGCCTCCTCTTTCCCTGTCATGGATTGAATTATGTCACCCCAACGTGTCAACTTGGTTAGACCATGGTCCCAGGATTGTGTGGTTGGCTTCTACTTCATTTATCTTTAAAGAGGATTAGGGTGGGATTGTAATGCCTTTACTAAGGTCACACCCCTGATCCAGTGTAAAGGGAGTTCCCTGGAGTGTGGCCTGTACCGCCTCTTATCTTATAAGAGAGAAAAAGAAAGGGATGAAGGCAGAGAGTGGGGACTCCTTAACACCAATAAAGCTATGCCGGGAGCAGAGTGCTATCTTTTGGATCCAGGGCTCCAAGTCCAGGGGAAGACTGATGACAAGGACCTTCCTCCAGAGCATACAGAGCGAGAAAGCCTTCCCCTGGAGCTGAAGCCCTGAATTTGGACTTCCAGCCTACTTGACTGTGAGAAAATATATATCTCTTTGTCAAAGCTACCCAGCATTTCTGTTCTAGCAGGACTAGATGACTAAGACAGTCTCTTTCTCCAAAAGCTGGCTTCCTGTTGGCAGCAGGCCACAGCTGAATGAGGAAAGAAGCCTCACTGTACATTAAATTTGCAATTTTGACTAGACATTATTATTGAAATGGCACTCTCTAGTAGGACTTTTAAAACCTGAAAGTAACCAGAAAAGTCATGACTCTGTCTGAATTTTCATCTAGGGACTAGACAGCTAGGTCCACTGAATAAATGTAAATAGTGGGAGGGAAAAAGAAAGTTGCTTCATAATTATATCCTGTAAGTCATGCTTGTTCAAGGTAGGTAAACAGAGTGGCTTTATCCTGCCTTCTACAAAGCTATCAGTCAAAAAATGCAATCTATTTAAAAATTCTGCTAAGTCACAGAGAATTTGAAATTTCTACCAAAAAATGGAGAATAGGTCTCCAAGGGAAATGAAAGCGATTTGGATATGCAATCTTCTTCTGGGTAGGTGTCCATATGGCAGGACGACTTCCTATAATTAACTGGAATGACTAAGTATTCCCATAAATAGCTTTCACCAAGTAGCACCAAACTGAAAAAAACAAATCCTTACACAGTATTGCACCCTTCAAAATACAATGGCACCATGGTAGTGACGTGTGTCAGAGTGTAACTGTGCTCCGTAAGGTTTTCAGTGGCTCCAAGTAGACTGCCAGGCCTGTCTTCTGAGATACGTCTAGACTCAAACTTCCAACCTTTAGAGTTGAGTTCGTAAACGGTTTGCACTCCCCAGGGACTCCTCAAAGTTCATGAAACCCAAACAACCCACTACTGTCAAGTTCATTAGGACTCACAGTAACCCTAGAGGTCAGAGGAGAACTGACCCCTAGAGTTCCCAAGGAGCACCTGGCAGATCTGAACTGCTGACCTTCTGGTTAGCAGATGTAGCACTTAACCACTATACCACCAGGGTTCCCAACCTCAAAGTCCATAGGAATTCCAAAATGAATAAAGAAGGCAAATACTTAGTATAAGTATTCTCCTTAGTAGAACAGAACGCATCCCTCATTTCCAGGCAATAAACTAAATATTTTATATTCAGTAGTGTTTGGCATATGTAAACATTAGTTTACAGCAGTGGGCACACATAAGCTAAAATGGGTTTTTTTTTTTTTTTCATGTTGTAGTTCCCAGTAAAACCCCCAAACACCAAATCCATTGCCATCAAGTCAATTCTGAGTCATAGGGACCCTGCTGAAACCTGAGTAATGGACAACCTTTCAGGATCCAAGGTGAAACTGACTCAGAAGTGGAAAAAGCAATCAGAAGAAGAGTATACTTCATTTTAAAGACATTATGTTTTATTAAAATTTTTATGTTGCATACAAACAGAACTTTTCAATTAAATCCAAATACATTTTCAGAATGATTCTAGAGTTGAAGGGCACAGTGCCATTTACCACAAATCACTGAAAAATATTTTAAAAGTTATTTTTAACCCCAAAAGTTTCTTTTAAGTCAAACTAAATTCAAAGCATTACACTATTACCAGAATACATAGTTGGACACTTAATTTTTTTCCATTGGTCTTCAACTGGATTAAGACATTAGCCACAACATTGTAGAATGTCCAGTATTCATGTCTGGTAAACAGACATGTACAACTATATTTAGAACTTAATTTGTTCAGACCAGTTAGTGATTTTGCCATATGTCAACCTGGAGAGAAGAAGTGACTGTAACACAAGACATGATGAGAGAAGTCTCCCATACCAAACTTAGTCAACTAAGCTATAGACGAAACCTGAACAAAGGGTATCTGTGGATGATTTCAACGTATGTCAATGTAAAAGACCAAACTAGATGAGTGTCCCCACTAACTGCTCACAATGCCAAATCAAGAAGTTACTAGCACCCAAAAACTATTAGGGAAGAAAAGTGATTTTAGAAAAAAAGTCTTCCAGTCCTCCACTTTATAATTTTTCACCAAACAAAAAACCTGAAATAATTCAATACATTCCAGTCTCTCTAAAACACAAGCAGTGGAGAAGTGCATTATTATTTCTAATTTTAAGTTTCCCTTCAGGTTTTATAAGCTTTGAAATATAAGTACAGCCTTGAAGCATCAAAATGACTAATTATAGATGAATAATAGTACAGACAGTCAAGATCCTAGAAGGCAGCTGTAGCTGTTTTAATTAGAAATAAGCATTCAGAGATAATGCTAATAGCAGTGTAGAAAAATAAAATTAAAAAAAATCCCCAAAGCTTTGGAGATCCTCCCATCCTTCATGGATTTTATTTTAATCATCTCCTCCACAGAGAATCAGCAGCACCTTCCTGTAGTCCCCGGAGGTGTCACCCTGGGGGCAAGAGAAGCAAAGTACAGTCCGATAAATGGGTCTTCAAGTGGAATATGCAGCATAAAATCAACCAAAAAACCAACCCCCCTCCCCCGCGGGACTGCCATCAAGTTGAGTCCAACTCATAGCAACCTTATAGGACAGAGGAAAACTGCCCCATAGAGTTTCCAAGGAATACCCGGTCGATTCGAACTGCAGCTTAAAGTCCCCTGAATTAATATTTCCAAGCTTCTCTGGATTCTTGTTTCATTTTTATTTTTTTTAAATAACATTTATCTTTTTTTTTTTTCAACACCAGCAATACTTGTTCAATGTAGAAAATAGAGACATAAAAGAAAAACCCAGAAATCACCTCTAGTTGCACCATCCAGTGACTACCAGGGAGCCCTGGTGGCACAATAGTTAAGCACTCAGCCGGGGACCGAAAGGTCAGCCATTCAAGCACACCATGTGACAAAGATGTGGCAGTCTGCTTCTGTGAAGACTTAGAGCCTTGGAAACCCTGTGGGGCAGTTCTGCTCTGTCTTTGGGCTTTAGTATGAGTTGAATCCACTGGACAGCAAACCTGTTTTTTTTTTTTTTTAGAGTTTACTATTCTTAACATTTTGGTGTGTGTGTATACTTCAGTCTTTGTTCTATGTGTACAGACACCAATGTGATGGCACTGTAGTATTCTTCTGTATTATGCATGTGAATTGTACAATTAGCTTTAGACAAAGAATTGGGTCTTTGTCCTCAGTTCCTGAGAGGTAACCTATAAACCCTTGAACTTCCCCAGTGATTAAAGTCTTTGTTATTCATGGAGGGGCTCCACTAATGAGGGAGGCTCCTTGGATCACAGTCTTGTTGCGTCTGAGTTAAACCATAGGGGCAATGATTCAGTCAATTGTGCTTGGTTTTCTGAAACCCTAATAAAAACTCTGCTAAAAATAACCCTAATAAAAACTCTGAAGCAGCAGTCAAGAAATGAAAAGAGACATTCACTGCATTGGGCAAATCTGCTGCAAAAGACCTCTTTAAAGTATTCAAAAGGTAAGATGTCAGCTGGAAGACTAAGATGTGCCTGACCCAAGCCATGGTGGTTTTCAATTGCCTTATATGCATGTGAAAGCTGGACAATGAATAAGGGAGAACTGATGCTTCCGAATTACAGTGTAGGTGAAGAATACTATACCATGGATTGCCAAAAGAAGGAAGAAATCTGTCTTCAAAGAAGTACAGCCAGAATGTTCCTTAGAAGCCAGGATGGCTAGACTACATCTCAGGAGGGCTCAGTTCCTGGAGAAGGGCATCATGCTTGGGAAGGTAGAGGGTCAGCAAAAAGGAGGAAGACCTTCAATGAGATGGGCTGACACAGTGGCTACCACAATGGCTTCAAGCATAAAAATGATGTGACAGTGGCCCAGGATCAAGCAGTGTTTCTTTCTGTTATAAGGAGGGTCACTGAACAGAGTCTAGGGCACCTAATGACAACAGGGAGAACTCTGGACATTGTAACTCAAGTGAGCTTCCTAGTTGGTGAAAGACAATGAAGCCCAGGAAAGCTTTGACTACCTTAAGATGTAAAGCAATCCTGGCCATTGAATTCTGCCTCATCAGTATGACATCCTGCCTCATTAACATCATAGAGGCAGGACTGACAACTCACTAAAGAAAATCATAGATCAGATGACAGAAAGATGATCACATAAAACTGGGAATCATGGATTAGAAAAGTTGATGCATACTTTGGTGGTATACAAATTCAATCTGTGACAGTATTCTTTATACTAGTCGTCAGTATAGAGCTTTCCTAGTTATGTGAGTCATTTTAGCCAAATGATAGTATCTCAGAGGGTAATGGGAACCCCTGAATCTGTAGCCAGCAAATCAGAAGTAAAGGTGTTCTGAGGGCCCAGAACTTGTAGCTGGTGTCTGAAGTCTTAGGTAGCTTGAGAAGTCTTCAGTATTATATACCCTTTAAATTGTGAAATTCAACCTAGCTCCAGGTGGTTGGGGTCAGAGGAAGTGCTGATTTTGTGGGTGGTGTCCGAGTGGACACTCAGATTGTGTCAGACACACAAAGTACTGCTTTTTTCAGCTAATAAAGCCTTAATATTTGCCTATTTTGCTAAATATTCTTCTACAACATCATTCTCTAATGGTTAAAGAATAACCCCTTGTAGTTAGGTAAAACAATTTATTGTACCAACCCCACCTTTGATGGGTATTTATTTTGCTTCCAGTTTTTCACTATTATAAGCCCTGCTGCTATAAGCATATTAGTGTTCAGTTTCCGTGCATATTCTTGATCACCTGTTTAGAATAAATTTTTCCTAAAATGGGAATGACTGGATCAGTGATTCACATATTTTCTTAAGCCTTTGATACAGGTTGCCAGACAGCCTTCCAGAAAAATTCTGTAATTTCTACAGAGATATTTTCATGGTCTAACAGATCCATTTTGTAAATACTTCATTGGCACTAGAAAAGATGGAATCTGTCTATAGGGTTCAAAATCTAATATATTATCTCTGCAATTCAGTCCTAATATAGTCTTGTCTATACTTTGCCTTGCAGATCTGCCAAAGAGTAGGCATGTGTGGCAAGTCTTGCATTAGCACGGGACTGCCATCACTGTCTTCTTCTGCATCTCTGAGTTTTATTTCTCTATTTGAATACAATACTACTCGGCATGTAAAGTTTCATAAAAATTAGTCTTTGTTGTGAATTGTTGCCTTTATTAACATGAAGGGATCAACCTTCTCCTATTTAATGCATTTTCTCCATGAATACTATAATCTCTGCTTTCTTTTTTGCATTTGTAGGATTTTCCTCTGCCTAGCCTTTTTTTTTTTAATGCTTTTTAGATGTCACTATTTTAGATGTTTCTCATAACCTGACAGCTTGTTTACTTGTATCACTATATTTTTGGTCATTTATCATCATGCCATTTTTCTGTATGACCTACATATTTTTTTCTTCTATCCTGCTTTTTCATGACAGTTATTATTAAATGGGTGAAATATTCTTTATTTTTGTATTTTCAGTGGGGTATGTGTCTGTGTGTATGTTGCCAAAACATTTATAAATGTTGAAAGCATTTATAGGGATGTTTTCACAAAACAATCAATATGCTTGTATCCCATGATTTTAGTGGCTATATGGTATTCCAGTGTAAGGATTTTTTCCATTTATTCCCTACTGGTTAACGTAAATAGTAATATATAGTTACATATTAGAGTATGTAATTATATATCATATACTATATATATGGTATAAACAAAATAATATATAAATACAAATAAAAGAAAGTAAATAATGTAAGTAATGCTATGATGAAACTATAAGGTTTAGTGTAGTTTTATGACTTTCTCTAAAGGAATCTCTAGACATATAAATAACTATGTGAAATCAGACACTTATTGCTTAATATCCCCCTCTCCCTAGAAAGGTTTGAACAGTCAACGACGGTCAGTTTCCATCAAACTCTCTCTAGGGCTGGTAATGCTCTCTTTAAACTTTGCCAAGGAGTTAGGTGAAAAATGATTATGTGTTTTGATTTGGAATTCTTTTTTGAGTATTACTCAGATGAAACATTATATATTTATGGGTCACCTGTGTTTTATATTTTGCAAAATGCATATTTAGTATCCTTTGTCCAGTTTTCTCTTTGGGTGTTTCTTTTTTTCTTAATGATTTGCAAAATCATTAAGATATAGAAATATTACGGATATTAACTCAAATATACATGTTACAAATATATTTTGCATAATTTCATTTATGGTCAACCTTGAATCTCACAAATTATCTAAGCTAGCTGTATTTCTGGACCGCCAAAAGAACAAACAGATCTGCCCTGGAGGAAGTGCAACCAGAGTGCCCCTTGGAAGCAAAGATGGCAAGACTGTATCTTACACACTTTGGACATGTTGTCAGGAAGGATCAGTCCCTGGAGAAGGACATCATTGGAGGGTCAGTGAAAAAGAGGAAGACTCTCAAAAGAGATGGATTGACACAATGACTGCAACAACGGGCTTAAGCATAAAAATGACAGTAGACATGACACAAGACCAGGCAGTGTTTCGTTCTGTTGTTCAAAGGGTCACTATGAGTCAGAACCGACTCAACGGCACCTAACAAAACAACAACAGCTACGTTTCAGCTCTGCAAAACAAAGTTACCTCATAGGCTGTATAGAAGTGGAACTATGTTCCTGAATGTCTTATAGACATGATAACAAAATCTGTAGCTGATAATTATACCTCTGTAAGCCATGCACGGTACTCAGAAAAGTGATTTAATTTACAGATCGAATCCTTATTTGAAGTCTGTTGTGCAGACAGCTGCAGCTTCGAGGGAAATTGGTCTTGAACCAGCTTCTTCCCGAAGCAAAATCCCAATAATGAGGGGCTTTGAGGGATGTGAGTCATTTGTCATCACTCATATGTCTTAGGACTCCTAGAAGCCTAGTGCCAGATGTGGTAGTTGTAAGGTGCTGGAGAGTTGCTTCGGCCTCATTGCTATGCTCTGTACAATAGAATGAAACACTGCAAATTCGCAGCTACACTGTGGACAACAAAAACGAAATACTATTGACTTACAGCGGCGCTGTGTACAACAGAATGAAAACACTGCCAATTCACAGCTATACTGTGGCCAACAAGAATGAAATACTGCTGACTCACAGCTCTAGGTAAAGAAGAGCAATCCAAGAGAACTACAATGCTTTCCCATATTCCCAGACAACTGGGCGGCCTTGAAGAGAGTTCTGGAAGGTGACTGTTTATCTTTCCCTGGAATCAGGCAGATAAGGAAACTCTGCTCTCAACAGTATTTATTAAAATGGAAGCTTTCTCTGTGTGGGGTCAGCATGAAATAATTACTGTATTTAGAAGGCAAACATTTCCAGCTTCTAATCTTGTGAAGATTTAAACATCTGTGTGAAAGGAGCAAGACCAGCAATATGTGAATTCGAGTAGCATCTTTAAAGGGAATGATAGATACCAAGAAGGAAGGGACATGAAGTCTTTAAATGCCTAGGTTAGAACCCTGTCCTTTCATCAGTGCTTGCCCTCGGGCAAGGCAGGGTTCCAGTGACCCACCCTGATGAAGGAGTACAGAGACTTGCCATAGACCCACCCTGATGGAGTACGGAGACTGCCATAGACCCATCCTGATGAAGACATACAGAGACTGCTGTAGACCAACCTTGATGAAGGAGTACAGAGACTTGCCATAGACCCACCCTGATGGAGTACAGAGACTGCCATAGACCCACCCTGATGGAGTACAGAGACTGCCATAGACCCACCCTGATGGAGTACAGAGACTGCCATAGACCCACCCTGATGAAGACATACAGAGACTGCTGTAGACCAACCTTGATGAAGGAGTACAGAGACTTGCCATAGAGCCTCTTGAAATTGGCCCGGATGTCCAGCATGTCAATCTCTGCTCGAGAAACCATCACTCTGATGAGGGTGTCATCATCAGTGCCCAGGCCCTTAGGAAGAAAACAAGATCCCCACTTATCAAAGCCTGCCTGGTCTTCAGATGGTACTTTTCTGTCATCTGTCAAGGCAAGACTGGGTATGACTCTCCCGACAATGTCCTTTGTCTACTCTGCAACCTCAGAGGCCTGTGCAAAATGATAGTCAAGATTTTCCACAACCTACCTTTCCAGCACTCTATTGTTCTGACCACAGAGACTGCTCTCTGTCATTCTGGAAACACATTCGGTGCTGTCCAGCCTGCTTGCTTTGCCCACAAGTGATTCCCAGTGACACCTCCCCCTGGAATGTCATCCTTCTCTCTCTAGCTTTCCCATTCTTCCCTTTCCCATAATGGGAAATTCTCCAATGTCAACATTTCTTTAAGGTCCTGCCCAAACATATCAATATTTTTTTGTGAAACAATATTTTATTATTTTTGATGAATGTTTATATAGCAAAACAGGTTCCCATTTGACAATTTCTACATACATTATTCAATGATGTTAGTTGCAGTGTGTCAGTATTCTCTTTGTGTTCTGGTTGTTCAGTTTTCCAATATATCAACCTCTTAATTAAGTCCTTTCTGATCCTTTTCATTAAAAAAACCATAATTAAAAAAAAAATCCTTTCCACTGCATTCCTACAGTGTTCTGATCCTCAGTTAATGCCTTATGTTCTACTTTGTGACTGGTATTCTGCACACACCTGCCTTCTCTGCATGGCTAAGGTTTTCTGGGGTCAAGGACTACATTTTGGTCTTTGTTGTAACTCCCACTAAAGCCCTGGTGGTGCAGTAGTTAAGAACTCAGCTGCTAACCAAAATGTCAGCAGTTCAAATCCACCAGTCACCCCCTGGACACTCTTTGGGGCAGTTCTACTCTGTCCTGTGGGGTCACTGTGTCTTGGAGTCAACTCAACGGCAGCGAGTATGTCTCCCATGGTTCTTAACACACAGTGCAATGGTTGGTTAGGAGTATGGACTTGGGAGCTAGATTTCCAGTGTTTGAATCCCTGCTCCATTACTTGCTCTCTTGAGGACCTTGGGCAAATTATACAGCCTTTATTTTGCCACAGTTTCTTCATCTGTAAAATGGGAGATAGTAATAGTATCTGCTGCATAAAGTGGCTGTGGGCATAAAATTATACAACAGTGGCCTGCATACCAGAAGTACTCAATAAATATTGCCTGATAGTATTATTGCAGCCACGGAGTGAGTATTTGATGAAGGAAACTAAGGCCTCAGGCTGAAGGTGGAGGACACAGTAGAATACATAAGCAACTGAAGACAGACCCAAGACATGCCACATTCACGTAGATGCAACAGGCCATTTACCTTCATAGATTTATAAAGCCTTTCAGCAAAATACGCAGGTTTGTTCCTCATGCACTTGACTGTCAAAAGAGAAAAAGAGAAATGATTACAGATAAAACATACAGAAAAACAAATGGTTATTGCCTCTGTTTCTGTAAAGAATCAAGTACAATCTCTTGTTGACTTTGCTGGACAAATTTCTGCCAATGTTTCATGAACACAGGCTATGTGAAAGGCATTTATTTTCATGAAGTTCCTGGTGAAGTATTAATAGTGGCAAAGAAATCAAGCCGAGGGAGGCATACAGTTTCAAAAGGGCGATTGCTATCTCTACTGTAAGAGACAATTCTTAATTCTAAGCCTTTACGGACTTGAAAGATACAGCTGTTACAGGATTATTTTTCCTATACACCAAAAAATCCTGGCACATTGGATATAAACTATATAAAGCCAAGTCATATCAGAGCAATCAAACCCCAAAACCCACTGCCGCTGAGTTGATTTGAACTCATAGCAACCCTAGAGGATAGATTAGAACTGCCTCATAGAGTTTCCAAGGAGCACCTGGTGGATTTGAATTGCCAGTGTTTTTGATTAGCAGCTGTAGCTCTTACCCACTACTCCACCAGGGTTTTCTCCTTAGTTATCAGGTTATATGTATAGTACTTCTGGTTTAAAATTATTGAGTGCATCATGAGGGATTTCAACAATTTTCATGACTAGGGGACAAAAATGTACCTCCCCATGACAACAGTCTCTAGACATTCACTTCTCCACTCCTCATCTGCTGCCAGCTTACCGATAGCCAGCAGAGCATCTTCAAAGCTACCAGATGTTTCCGATTTAATACTCTGTTCAATGTCCTTCTGTGATATCCTTTTGTATTCATCAAACACTACAAACAGGAACAAAATGCCATTATAAACAAGAAAGAATGAGGAAGCTAAAATTTATGCAGAGAGTGAACATCTTTTTTGTTTTCCAGAAAATAATATATTTTTATTAACTGACACTTACTCAATGAGTTTCTTCCTGTTGTTTTTTTTTTTGCTTTTCCTTCAAAAATTTTTTTGTTTCTTTTTGTTTTTATTGTACCTTACACGAAGGCTTACAAAACAAAAACTGTCTTCTCATTAAGCAGTCAGTGCACATATCATTCTATGACATGGCTTAATAATCCCATGACATGTGAACACTTTCTAATCCTTGGGTTCTCTATTACCAGCTTTCCTGTTTCCTCCTGCCCTCTTGTCCTTGTGCTTGGGCTGGTGTGCCCCTTCAGTCTTGTTTTGTTTTATGGACCTGTCTAATCTTCAGCTGTGACTTCATTACTGAGCTAAAAGGGTGTCTAGGGGCCACACTCTTGGGGTTTCTCCAGCCTGTCAGGACAGTAAGTCTTGTCTCTTTTTGTAAGTTAGAATTTTGTCCTGCATTTTTCTCCAGCTGTGTCAAGGACCGTCTATGGTGACCCATGTCGGAGCTGTCAGTGGTGGAAGCCGGGCACCATCTAGCTGTCCTGGATGCAGACTGGTGGAGGCCAGGGTGCTTGTGGTCCATAGTCCTTTGCACTAATCTTCCCCTTGTGTCTTTGGTTTTCTTCATTCTCCGTTGCTCCCAAAGGGATGAGACCAGCAGAACATCTTAGATGGCTGCTTCCAGGCTTTTCAGACCCCAGATGCTACTCACCCAAGTAGAATGTAGAACATTTGCTTTCTAAACTATTTTATGCCAGTTAAGCTGGATGCTCCCTGAGACCATGGTCCCCATAGCCCCCAGCCCAGTAATTTGGTCCCTTAGGGAGTTCGGATGCATCTATGAAGCTTCTCTGAGAGACAGTCTATACTACTGACTCATTGGTATACTTGAAGAGGAAACTAATTAGGCATGCGGGTGGGAACCCAGGATGGCTGTGGAGCCGAGGAAGATGGGACACCAATCTGTGAATCTTGGAGGACATCAAGGAAGTCTGTTCCCTTACCTGAGACCTTGTTTTCCACATGTAAAATAGAAGATAACCTATGAAGAGATTTGCTTTCTTTTTCCCATTGTTTCATTAATAAACAGGAAATGTCTTTTTGTAAGTCTGGCCTTGGCAATCACCTATGTTCCTCTTCCTTTTGGCTCATCAAAACTAGAGCTTTCACCCTCTCCAAAACTGAATCACATTTGGCAATAGTTGGTTGCATCTTCTAATCAACCATAGCGCAATTAATTATTATTATTTTTTTGCGTTCTTGCCAAGTATTTTTGAATGAGATGTTTTCCTTTCTTGCTGCCGCCTTCTTGGAGTGGATATCTTGTTTTGTTTATGTTAACACTGCCAATTTTGGTATGCTGTCTTGACTATCATTGGGATTCTCGTAGGGCCATCAGTCAAGGGGACATCTCTTCGCTCCCAACACACACCATAGCCTCAATCAAACAAGTAGTTCACCCACTCAGGGCCAGTTACACTTGATGTCCTAGGAAATTTTTCATTGAGCAGACCACAGAGATGGCCAAAAGCAATGATCATCCTACGACAGTGCCCAAGGTGGTTCTTTAACCTCAGTGAACATGAGAGTCATCTGGATATGTGGTGATATTCCTGGGTCCTACTCCCAGAGATTCTGATTCAGCCAGTCTGAAGCAGGCATTCAAGGGTCACCATTTTAAAGAAGACCAGACTTCGGAAAACTTTGCCTTAGAAATAAGACCCTCAAAGACCATGGTCTTGGGCAGCATCTAGCATAATGTAGTTTATAAAGAACAATTTCTACATTGTACTTTGGTGAGCAGCATCTGGAGTCCTCAAAGCCTATGAGTGAGTGGCCATCTAGGATGCTCCACTGGTCTCACCCCATCTGCAGCAATGGAGAATGAAGAAGACCAAAGACACAAGGGGAAGATTAGTCCAAAGGACTAATGGACTGCAAGTACCCCAGCCTCCACCAGTCTGTATCCAGTACAGCTAGATGGTGCCTGGCTACCACTACTGAGTCCTCTGACAGGGATTACAATAAAAGGTTCTAGACAGAGCTGGAGAAGAATGTAGAACAAAATACTAACATACAAAAAAAGACCAGACTTGCTGTCCTGAAAGACTAGAAAAACTCCAAGAGCATGGCCCCAGACACTCTTTTAGCTCAGTAATGAAGTCACAGCCAAAGATCAGACAGGCTCGTAAAACAAAATGAGACTAAAGGGGCACATCAACCCAGGGGCAAGGACTGGAGGCAGGAGGGGACATGAAAGCTGGTGATAGGGAACCCAAGATCAAGAAGGGAGCGTGCTAACATGTCATGGGGTTGGTAACCACTGTCCCAAAACAGTATGTGTATTAATGTTTAATGAGAAGCTAGGTGTTTCTGTAAACTGTCATGTGAAAACCAATGAGTTCCTCCCACAGACCCTCAGAACTGCCTTGATTTCTGTTCTGCCTCTAATTGTTCAGTTACCCTTCAATACTATGTTAGGTGCCATCAATTTGTTTCCAACTCATGGATGGCCTCTGTACAACAGAACGAAGCGCTGCCTGGGCCTGGACCTCCCTCACAGTCATTGATGTGTTTTAATATACTGTTGGAATCACTGTATCAATTCACTTGTCAAGGGTCTTCCTCTTTGTCATCAACCTTCTGCCTTGCCAAACATGATGTCCTTTTCCAGGGACTGATCCATCCTGATAACAGGTCGAAAATATGTGAGGTGAAGTCTCTCCCTCCTCGCTTCCAGGGAACACTCTGGCTCTACTTCTTCCAAGACAGATTTGTTCCTTCTTCTGGCAGTCCATAACATAGTCAATATTCTTTGCCTAAACCATAATTCAAAGGCATCGACTCTCCTCTGGTCTTCCTTATTCGCTGTCCAGAATTCACATGCACAGGAAGGGACTGAAAACACCTTAGACCAGGCACAGCTTAGTCCTCCAAATGACATCTTGGCTTTGGAACACTTGAAAGACTTTTTTTGCAGCAGATTTATTCAGTGTAGTATGTTGTTTGATTTCTTGACTGCTGGTTCCATGACTGTTGATTTTGGATATAGGTAAAAATGGCATCTGTGACCACCTCAGTATTTTCCTCATTTATCATGATGTCACTTATTGGTCAGTTCTAAGGACTTCTGTTTTCTTAGGCTGAGTTATAATCCATACTAAACGGTGCAGTCTTTGATCTCTATCAGTAAGTGCTTCAAGCCCGCTTTGCTTTCAGCAAGTAAAGTTGTGTATAGCACAGGTGGTTAACGAGTCTTCCATGAATCCTGATGCCTCCTTCTTCCTCAGACAATCCAGCTTCTGTAATTACCTGCTCATGGTATTTCTATTCTGTTCTGTTCTATTCTATTTCAATACTAGGAATCAACAGTATTTTCCCCCATTCTATATATTATTTTTCCCTTATAGGTGAAAGCTCATAGCTCAGGTTAATTTCTCATGCCAACATTTTATACACATATTGTGTTGTGACACTGGTTGCAATCCCCACAGTGTGCCGGTGCACTACCCCTTTCTACCCCTGGTTCCCTGTGCGTTTTGTTTTTTCTTACCTGCATCAGGGTCAATCAGTGCGTACTGCTTAGAATCAAACAGCAAACAGCATGTTTGCTCAAAATCAAAGAATCCTAATCCACACACTTTGTAAGACTCGGTTTAATCCTCTATAAAACGGGGGAAATAGTGACTACTCCAGAGATATTGCAGGAAACAGTGCTTAAATATGCTTACCACTGCACTTGAAAAAGTGCTAAAAAAAAAACATCAATTGTGGACCTTCGCTATTGTTTTTGATTAGAAGGAAAAATACAGAGTTTTCTTTATTCAAATAGTTTTTCATAGATTTACTTCCAGTGACTTCCAAGGAAAACTTTGTTAACTGCCCAGTACTGCCTTTTTCCGAGAAAGAAACTCATTAGAAAGGCATTTGCACTAACTGGCTTCTGAGAGTCTGCAGTTCTACGAAAGTGCCACCAGGGGGAGATGTGTAAGGTAAGGGAAGGCAATGAAACACGGGGCTGATGGTAAAATCCAACTTAAACGCTGTGCGCCCCCTAGTGACCCTACAGGACAGAGCAGAAATACCTGACAGGGTTTCCAAGACTGTAAACCTTTACACAAGCACACTGCACATCTTTCTCCCACTAAGCAGCTGGCAGGTTCCAACCACCAACCTTTTGTTAGCAGCCGAGGACGTAACCACTCTACCACCAAAACCCATTGCCAACAAGTCGATTCTGACATGCGTCAACCCTACAAGGACAGAGCAGAATTGCCCTATAGGGTTTCCAAGGAATGGCTGGTGGATTTCAACTACCAACGGTTTGGCTGGCATCCAAACCCTTAACTGCTGTGCCACCAGGGCCCCGCTGTGCCACCACGGCTCTGCTCTGCCACCAGGGCCCCGCTGTACCACCACAGCTCTGCTCTGCCACCAGGGCTCTGCTGTGTCACCAGGGCCCCTCCCTCTGTGCCACCAGGATCCTCATTTAATGATAGGCCACGGTATGTGTTAACAAGCGTGATCACCTATTTCTTGTCAGTATGGAGTATCTGAAATCACTGCAACTTCAATATTCTACTTTTTTTTTACAAGAAATGTTATACTTTTCAATCATTTGTTTATGTTTGCAATTCACCGATTCCCTCTTCTCAAGTTCCTCACAAGCTTTGTAAACTCGGTGTGTATAAGTGTGAGGGTGTGCTGTGTTTATAAAATTATAATCCAGCACAAAGACCAACAGAGCTTAAATAAAAGATGAAATATCTTAATAAACCTTTACTGCCGTTTACAAGAAGGAAGCAAATCTGGCAACAAATACTCGACCATTGCATAGGATCTCTTCCCCAAAGAAGTTAAAAGCTCATTACGAAGATCAGAATTATCAGGAGCACATTAGAAACCTTACACACAGGAAATAAAATATGAAATTACCCACTATGCATCTTATGCAGCGTATCTCTTAGGGGATCACTTCTATTAGCATTACAGTTTGGACATTATTGTCGTTGGGTGCCACCGAGTGAGTTCCAACTCCGTGACCCTATACACAGCAGCAGGAGACACTGCCCAGTCCTGTGCCGTCCTCCCAGTCATCACTATGGTCGAGCTCATCACTGAAGCTACCGTGTCAATCCAGCTTGGATGTTAAACGGGAATAAATGTTCACCTGCAGTTCTATCTGACTGCTTGCTGGTGCACTGAATGCTTTCTTACATAACTGAATTAAAATGAAGGTCTTGGGGTTGCTTTATAAAAAGGACTGTGAAGGTGGTTTTCCTAGGATCAGAATCGCCCAGTTCCTATGAATACATTGTGTACTGGCTAGTTTTCACAGTTGGTCTTTAGAAACTGGCCCTGATGCACATCTCTGAATTCATACACTTCCAAGGTAAGACATTCAAGGCAGTACAGTATCATCGGTTTTCTATAACGACTGAAGGGGAAAAGGTTATCAATCAATTAAGGGTGACAGCAGTTTTCAGTCTTCCAGGTAGGTTCTTTGGAAAGAGAGGCAAGCACCTTACCATGCAACAGATGGTTTCGATTCCGGGAACAGAGAACACTTAGAAACTTCACCTCATCGGTCCCCCATCTCTTCTCTCCAGCCTCATATAGTTCCTGGAAGCCAAACAAAGCACGAGTTTAACATACCACAGAAGACATGCCAAGACACAGGCAAGCATTTCCAAAACGTCGAAGAGCCGAGTTGGCTTAATTTTGTTTTGTTGCTGATGGCGTGGAACTAGTGTTGTGTTATGAGTGGAAATGCCTCCGGATTGTCCCTGAGGCACAAGACCGAAGGACGCTGTCATATGTCCCTCAGGACCAGGGCAGACACCAGACTCTCTACATGCAGACTACATGGTTCTGTCTCAAGAGCTAAAAAGAATTCCTTGGACTTGGGCTGTCCCATGCAGCAGCCACCCACCATATCCACGTGTGGGGTCTCAGTGTCCTGGTACTGCTCTAACAGAAAGTACCACGAGGGGAAGGCTTCATGCAGAGAAATTTTGCTGTCACAGCCCGGTAAGCTACAAACGCATTCGGAAGTTACAAGTCCATTCAGTATGAGAAATTCTCACAGGCCGGCAGGCCAACAATCCAAATTTAGGGAGAGTATCTTGGCACTGGAACCTCGGGTCCAAAGGATGTGCTCGGCTCGGTGCTGCTCTCTTGCTGGTATGAGTTTCCCAACTCTCTCTCTCACTTCCATCTTTTATATGCCACAAGCTAGTCTCTTGAGTACTGCCTCAACTAGCACAACTGTGGCCCACTGTCCCTCATCAACATCCCAGAGGCAGGATTCACAACACAAGGGAGAAATCACTCAACACTGGGAATCACGGCCCAACCAAACTGATACACACATTGTGGGGGAACACAACGCAATCCATTACAGGCATCTATTTAAATTTAATTCAATTTAATGTGGATAAAGAACCTATTTTTACAGAATGATATTTTTCTGAAACAAAACAAAAATGTCCTTGAAAAAAGCAATCTTTAAAAATAGGCAGAAATGGTATCTTTTTGTGTTAAATTGGGTTTTTGAATAACTAATGAGGTTGGACATTTTTTATATGCCTCTTCTATCTTTTCTTTCCTGAGTTGCCTGTTAATGTCTACTCTCCTTTAAAAAAAAAAAAGCCAAACAAAGAAAAAAAAAACTGGGCTATTCCCATTTTTCTTTATATAGAGAGCCTCTTTATATGTTAAAAGTTTTTATACATAAGGTGAAACTTTTTTCAGTTTATCATTTGATCCTTAATTTTGTTTATGGTAGTTTTTAAAGAAATTGAAAAATTTTTTTTTATTGACCAAACTAGTAATAGTCTGCCTTTGTGAGTTCTGCCTTTTGTGTCATGCATACAAAGTCCCTTCCCAGCCCAAAATGTAAAGACTTAACCAGACGTTATTCTAGCACATTTATGACTCCAGTTAGTTACATTTAAATTTTTAGTCCATCTGGATTCATGAAGATGTACAGTTAAAAAAAAAAAGTAGGGATCTAACTTTTTTCTTTCCCATTTGCTTAGCCAGTTGTCCCAGCTCCTGAGTAGCATGAGTATAATCTGTCCCCTGACCTCTGCTCACACAGTGGTTTGAAATGCTACCTGTGCATTCTCACATACACCTGATTCTGTCTCTACACTTGTCATTCCACTCATTGCTTTCTCTTCTTGCACCCAAATCAACCCCACTGCTGTCGAGTCAATTCCGACTCGCAGTGATCCTAGAGAAAGAGAGGGACCTCTCCATAGAGTTTCCAACGAGCACTTGGTGGATTTGAACTGCCAATCTTTTGGTTAGCAGCCAGTATGCCACCAGGGTTTCCATCCTTGCACTGGGTCTGCATGAACTATTTTGTCTTTACTATACATTTAAACAGAAATGAGGGCAGGTTTGTCCATCTCCTTCTGTCAAGATGCTCACTGCCCCATCCTTCCTCTGCATTCCACCTCCTCTCCCGTCTCCTTGTCCCTGTGCTCTGAACTCTGGGGACGGTTAGACATGGCTTTCTATAGTGACTCCGTTTTCTGCAGTGTCATTCTGGAGAGCTCCTCCTTCTACAAGACCTTACTTTTTTAATTTGTTTCATTTAAGGACATCTGTCCCCAGTTCATCTAGCTCTTTTTTAAACTTCTGTGTGACCATTTTCAACACTGTTGTTTTCTTACTGCATCTCTCTTAGCTCTGAGGTAACTAAAAACCAGTTTTCTATCATTTAGGGTCCAAAAGATATCTGCCTCTGTCTGTGTTCCCTGCAGGCTGGCTAGGTATGGCCCTTGGTGCTTCCGTTTTTTCAGTGTGTCCTGAGTTGCAGGTTTGTTGATTTTCATGCCTATTCACCCCGAAATGGTAAACACTTTACCCAGACGGGCATTCTCTCCAGAGCAAGTGAAGGGATTTTTCCTCAATCTCCTCCCTTTTCATGTGGCTGATTTCCAAGCAGTGCACTTGCCGCTGCTTCAATCCCACGGGGCAGCCTGTTCTTTCCTGCACAACCCACAGTAATTCGTACTCGACACACCGAATGGGACCAGCCCTTCCCTACGTCTGCGTGTTGGTTACGAACACAGGGTCCGGGTCCATACTGTCTGGGTTCAGATCCCACTTCTGCCATTTATTAGCTGTGTTCTCTCAGACGTTTGTTCCCTTTTGCATGAAGCCACTGTGGCTGCTTCTAGCTAGGAGTACTCAGCCACCTTCTGAGGACAGCAGAACGACTCCATAGGATTTCTAAGGCTGTAATCTCTATGGGAAAACTCTGGTGGTACATTGGTTAAGTGCTGTGTCTGCTAACCAAACGGTTGGCAGTTCAGGTCTGCTGGGTGCTCCTTGGAAACTCTGGAGCAATTCTACTCCGTCCTAGCGGGTTGTTATGAGTTGAGATTGACTCAATGGCACTGGGTTTGATTTTTTTTTTTCTTGAAATCTTTACAGAAAGTAGACTGCCACACCTTTCTCCTGCAGAAATTCTGTACACGACCTGTTGTTTTTGGAAACTCTGGTGCTGTAGTGGTTAATTGCTACGGTTGCTAACCAAAAGGTCAGCAGTTCAAATACACCAGGCCCTCCTTGGAAATATCGACTCTGTCCTATAGGGTCACTGTGAATCCAAATCAACTCGATGACAATGGATTACCTGTTATTTTAGTGCAAGTATCATCCCACGAATAAATAAAGTTGGACTTACTAGATAATAGCCTCTTTGTGTTTTAAAGTCTGTAACTTTTATAAGAAATTATTGTCTCATTCCACCTGCACCGATTAGTCCTTTCATTTCAAATGCATTCACTTTCCTAGATCAAAACTCAGCTATGATATCCAAACACTGATTGCTAATGCAAGCTAAAGAACAAAGAATGGCTGACCCTAGAGGAGCTCAAATCTCAGATGGAGTTTTCTTGGGTTAGACTTGGAAGATCCAGAAAAATCCTGCTCTGAGTTTTACTGTCCAGCTTCCCCAGATGACGTATGTTGGGAAGCACCTCTTCACTTGATCACTTCCCAAGGAAAACTTGTCCCTTAACCCCGCAAATACCAAACTTGTTGCAATCAAGTTGACTCTGACTCGTAGCGACCCTACAGGACAGAGTAGTACTGCCCCATAGGACTTCCAAGGAGTGCCTAGTGGCTTCAGACTGCCAATCTTGTGATTAGCAACTGAGCTCTTAACCACTGCACCACCAGGGCTCCTTGCACCTTAATGAGCCCCCAAATGCTTGTTGATTGACTGTATGATTTTTAAAAATCACACAGACCTGGATTCGAACAGTTCTTCCAGCTATAAGATTGTGGACATGTTATTCAAATTTGTCCATCAGTTATCTGATCTACAAAACAGGAGTAATAATTTCTATTTCACAGATTTGTTACAAGAAATAAATGGGATGATCTATATAAAACAGTAGTAAAATGTCCACTTTACAGATTTGTTACAAGGAATAAATGAGATGATCTATGCAAAACAGTAGTAAACCGCCCGCCCAAAGAGGACCGGATATAATGTGTCAGAGATACGTCCCCACCTCACTGACTGTCATGTACTCTGGGATTCACCTAGGCTACACAGGTTTTTGACAGCATGCCCAATAATGTTCTTCCTGAGGCCAGCGGAAATTCACAGGAGCATCTGAGATTTCCAATATTTTCAATACCTTCTCCTGCCCCAAGCCTTTCAGCTTGGAGGTCACTTCCTGTCTCTCTTGTATGGCCTGGAACTCTGAGTCCTCAGACCTCTCACCTGAAAGCAACAGGTTCTTCCTTGCACAATCTATAATGTTTTAGATTTAACATACTGAGTGGGACCAACTCTCCCCTGTTCATATGTGGGTTAGGAATACGGGGTCTAGATCCAAACGCTTGGGCTCAAATCCTAGCTCTGCTACTTACTGTTATCTGTATGCCCTTGACCAAGGAACTTGACTTCTCTGAGTCTATAAAATGGGGAGGAGGAGCATTGACCTCCTCGAGTTATTGCAAGGATTCAATGACATCATTCCTACAAAGAGCTTAGAACAGTGTTTGATGCCTGGTAAGCCACCACCTTTCATTAGCTGTTGTTATTAGTGTTATCTGGCTACAGCTGATGAGACCAGGAGCTGGTGCCAAGGCAACCATCTGGGACAGGGGATCAGCTCAGTAACTGTCTCTAGGGTTTAATATGCATTCTACCCAACTGTGCCAGGCTGTTTGACACAGGTTCAATCAGATGTTTGCTTTGGGGAAGTAGAAATGCAAAGTCAACAGGCAAAGGAAGGTCCCAACACCTCCAAGTGATTCTTAAGAAATGTCATGGTTCTCCGGGGTGGACACACCACAGCCCCAGTGCTGAGAAACCTGGAGCACAATGGTACTTTTATATCTCACAAGGTGACATCCAGTGCCACCACTCTAGCCCAGAATCTCTGCAAGAAATCCCTACCATAAAGATCATCTATACAAATTTTGTTTTCCTTAAACGTCGGGGGCCATGAAAAAACTTCAGGCCCCAAAAAACAGGAAGTCTGGAAAGCCCCTGAAAACGCGCGTGCGCGAAAACTGCCCGCACATCACTGCCCAGTGTCACTGTCCAGGCATACTGCCTAACCAAGCATAAAACGCCAAGTGCCTCACACCAGATATCATCTGATTCTAAACCCCTCCCCTCTTCAATGTGTATATATTCCGCTGTTGCAATAAAATTTTTTTGAGGCTTGATCAGAATTTTGTCTTGCCTCCATTTCTTCGCATCTCTTGCCCCATTTTCCTTTTCACAGGTTCCTCCCCGCTCCTCCGCTGATATGCCCCGCGGGCCGGGGCACTTAAACATATGAGGTCTGGCAATTAGGTTCATGAACTCACCCTAGAAAAAGTGCTACCTACCTCATTGCTGAATATCACTGTGGTCACCTTTAAAGTACTTCCCTTGGGAGCTAGGCACTATGCCAGTGTCTAGTCCACTCTTCAAAGCAATTTTGGAACTGTTTCTCTGGAATGGCCATCAGAGCTGTCACTGTATTACCCCTGATGTCCTGAATGTCATCAAAATGTCTCTTTCACTATTTCCTTTATCTTCAGGTAAAGAAAAAAGTCACTGGGGACCCGATGAGGGGAGTATGGAGGGTATTCCAACACAGTTATTTGTTTACTGGCTAAAAACTCTCTCACAGATAACTATACAAAGCTCACAAACTTGCCACCGTACACAATGGCCATTCCAGAAAGAGTTCCAAAATTGCTTTGAAGGGAGGACTAGGTGCTGGCATCGATGCACAGCTTCCCAAGGGGAGAACTTCGAAGGTGATTGTATGAGGTATGTCGCACTCAGAACAATAAAGTTCACGGCCATAATTGTTGGACCTTGTATCCCAGTGTAATCAATACACACTGAAATATAAAAGGGCAAAAGACAAGAAAACTGGGGGCAAAAGCTGCAGTTCTACCAACCTGGGCATCTTGTTTCATGAGATTGTCATCCAGATAATTTCCTTCATCCCTGCCACCCTGAGGACGAGAAACACAAACCAATGAGAACGAGAAAAACAAACCAATGAGAATGAGGGTGTACCCAGGAAGATTTAGGGGCACTGTTGAGACACAGAAAACCCTGGTGGCATAGTGGGTTAAGTGCTGTGGCTACTAACCAAAAGGACGGCAGTCCAAGTCCACCAGGCACTCCTTGGAAACTCTGTGGGGCAGTTCTACTCTGACCTATTGGGTCACCAGGAGTCAGAATGGACTCAACAGCAACAAGTTTTTTTATGAGAAACAGTGTCTGCAAGGCTGAGGACACGGTAATCAGAAGAATGCCTCAAGGGGCTAGGCTTCAGACGTCCACTGCCTTTGCCAGAACAACTATTGTGGGCCTCACTGCACCCAGGGGCCATGGCCTACCAGCAGGCCAGGCGTGTGCTCGCTAACTGATGGACGGCTGTCTGCCAGCAAGAGGGGTCGGAATGCTGCCCGCTGACCCCTCCTTTCAGTCCCAGCCCCACTCCCACCATAATCCTTTGTCTTCCCACTGACTGCTCCCCCATTCTCCCCATTCCATGCCCTCCTGTGTCTTCCCAGCCCACCCCTGTCTTTTTTTTTTTAATTTATTGTGATCAAGTGGAAGTATATAATCCAGTTTAAATTTGCATGCTCACCTATGTGCAGCTCCTACTGCTCTCCTTGCCTGGTGAAAGCACACTCCTCCTTTCTGTTCTATACAAGTCATATTGTCTTAACAATTTCCTGTCCCCTCTTCTCTACCCTCTCCACTCCCCTCTATTAAGAGGACAGTAAGACAACATCCTATAGATGCACATAACCATAAAGTGCACACAGGATATGGTCACTCTGTGTTGCCGAGTCCAATCCATTCCTGTCCGAGGAGTGGACCTCCGTGATGATTTATGAACAGGGGCAGCATAAGGTCCAGGGCCATGCTCCCAGAGGAACCCCTTGGCCTTGGGACTATCAATTGCGGTCTTTAGTGGCGTTCTCAGGGTGCACTCCTTTTTAATCTTGTATTGCCACTGGGACTCAACTTTGTGAGCCCCATCATGGCTGTCATTGGAGGTGGCCAGGCACCATCTGGTTCTTCTGTCACATGTTGATGTAGTCACCCATTCATGTGGGTCTTTCTTTCTTCTGAGTTCCCTTTCCTCCACGTTGTTTTGGTCCCTGGTGATCATCTGTTCTTGCTGAGTTGGGACAACTTGGTGTACCTCAGATGGCAGCTTGCTAGCTTTTAAGACCCCAAATGCCACTCACCAATATGGCCCATCTGTCTTTTTCACCGGCAAATCGACACTGATCAGCTTCTGCCACAAGGGGGCCAAGAACACATGGAACTGACTTCAAACACTTGATTCCGACTCTTAATAACCCTGTAGGACAGAGTAGAACTGCCCCATCGTTTCCAAGGAGTGCCTGGTGGATTCAAACCACCAACCGTGTGGTTAGCAGATGTTGCACTTAACCACTACACCACCAGTTTCCTACTGTAAACTTCTTGAATCCCAATTGACTTTTTTCATTAAACAAATATTTATGAAGTATATACAATATCCCAAACTTTGCTTTAAGCTTCTGTATAAAAAAATATATATATATATGACACTGTTGTAGATTGAATTTGTGACACCCTGTCAAAACAAATAGGTGTTAGAATCCCAGCCATGCACACCTGTGGATGTAATTCCATTTGGAAAGTGTTTTCTTTGTTACGTTAATAAGGCTGTATCAATGTAGGGGGTGTTTTAAACCTAATCACTTCTAAGTTATAAAAACAACACATTAGAGACAGAGAAATACTCATAACCTGGGTAAGACAGATGTCACATGATGACTGCCAAGCACTGCCACTAGGAGATGCTGGAGCTTAATGGCAGAAGGAGACAAGGATTTTTTTTCCCCCAGAGCTGTCAGGGAGAGCCTTCCTCTATAGCCAGTGCATCACAGACTCCTAAACTGTCAGAAAACAGATTTCCGTGTTTGAAAACTATCTATTCATGGCATTTCTGTTACATCAGCAGTAGCAAACTAAGACAGATGTGTTCCCTCCCTGTACAACTCACCTGAAAGGAAGGTAAATAAGCCAACAAGGTAGAACGTGATATAGGATGCAGATGAGGGAAAAAAATCAACACTGTACAGCTGTAGTTGAAAGGGAAAAATACTTCTAACTGTGATAATTAGAAAATTATGGAAGAGTTGAATCTGGTGCTGGAAGATAAGGGATTCCTCAGAAAGTGTGAGGAACACCCCCGAGAGAAGAAACAACAGGAGGGAATCAGAGGTAGACGCTGAGGGTACGCTTCAAGGACAGTGAGTTAAGGTTTGATGGTAGCATCATGACACAAAGGTGATCGCTCAAGAGGAATCAGAAGAGCAGGTGGAGGCCAGGTTGTGACAAGTCACAGGGATCTGTTAGGAGTGCTTGGGCTGTGAAGTGACAAGTTCAGTATCTGCTGTGCGGCTTTTGCATGCATGTGAATCCCAATTCATTTTTCCACTTTGTTCGGTAAACAGCCTGACTGTGCCAACTGTTCCTTGAGCACACCCCAGGTTTCCTGTCGCCTGCCTTGTCCTTGCTGTTCATCCTGCCTGGAAAGCACCTACCCCCAAATCCTGAAATCCTAGTGAGCCCCCAAGCTCTCTCTCAACCGGCATCTCTCCCATCAAGGCTGTACTTGTTTCTTCAACCCAATCTCTCCGTCAGCCTTCCTTTTACTACGTGGCTCTCCTCTGGCCCTTAGTGTTTCATCCCTTGATTACAGCAGTTGTCTACCTGCTCTGGTCCCTTAAGACAACATAAACTCCCGGAGCACAGCACTGCTTCTTTATTTTCTTCACTGCTCTCTGTGCCCTGAGGGAGGGAGCATCTAGCAGGTAGTAAAAATCTAAACTCATTGCCACTGAGTCGATTCCAATTCATAGCAACCCTACAGCACAGAATAGAACTGCCCCATACAGTTTCCAAGTCACACCTAGTGGATGTGAACTGCCGACCTTTCGGTTAGCAGACGTAGCACTTAACCACTGCACCACCAGGGTTTCTAGCATGTAGCAAAAACCCAAAACGAAACCCACTGCCATCGAGTGAATTCCAATTCATAGTGACCCTATAGGACAGAGCAAAACTTCCCCATAGGGTTTCCAAGGAGTGCCTGAGGGATCTGAACAGCTGACCTTTTGGTTAGCAGCCGTGGCACTTAACCACTACGCTACCAGGGTTTCTAGCGTGTAGTAGGTACATGTAAGTATTTCTGGAATTCAGTGGAACAAACAGGCGTACATACCTGGCCAGAGTCTCTGAGGGGGTACCGTGACAGAAGAACTGTGACAGGCCCAAGAACAAGACCCTGGGGATGCTCATGTCTGGGGCTGAAGAGGAGGGGAAAGGCTGGCCAAAGGGACAGACAGTGGGCATCTCACTAAGTCCCCCTCTCCCTCAGAACCAGCCAACACAGGACAGCACTCACAGCTGACAGGGACACAAGAACTCGCTGGAACATGAAGGACGTGTCCGAGCAAATGTCCTCCTCAAGGCTCCGTCCATATTCTAGGGAGAGACAATAATTAGCTACATCAAATACAGAGCCCTGCCCCAGGCCTGAGTCACGCTCCAGGGCAGCCTGTTCTCTCTAAAGTCAGCGAGTTCCCAGAGGCTGCCTATCATGAGCTTTTCAACTCCACACACAACCCATTAGCAGCTGTCTTCAAGGTGACTCCAACTTACGGTGGCCCCCCATGCACGTCAGAGAAGAACTGGGCTGCTCAGGGGTTTCCATGGGTGGACTTGAACTGCCAACCTTCTGGTTAGCAACTGAGTCTGTAAACTGTATCACCACGGATTCTACAGTTTTTCAAAACTGAAACTCTGGCGAAAGGTCCAATAACATCATTATAATGAAAGGGAAATGCTGCTTTTCTTTAGAAGGAAAAAACTGGGGTGCACTTCCCCATCTGTGGTTCTGCCTGGTCTGTTCTGAGGGGTCTGTCTTGAGCATGGCTTCCGGGGAGGCTGAGAACAGTGCTGCTGAGTGGCCACTGGTGGGTCCCAAGTACAAAGGCAACCAGGACAGAGTGGAGTTTCTAAACTGTAAGTGCGCGCCACGCACAAATCTGAGTCTGTGCCTTCTCTGCCACGTCCCTGGCTTGGGAGCTTCCAAGAGCTTTGCCAAGAGAAGCATAAATCCTTCCCAGGCTTTGGGGGGAAAAGTGGAATTCAGCAGATGTGAAGATCTGGTGTTAAGACACACACCAGATTCCTGAGGGTCAGAATCTCCTCCTTAGAAGACTTGCCAGCTGTCACTGATTTGTTTTTTGTCACAAAAGTGGAAGCTTTCTCCCAAGAAAACTTTGGGGGAAAGGGAAAAAACAAAAAACAAAAAACCTACCACAGTCTAATCATCTAGAAAATAGTCATTGATAAGATATTGGTGACTATCCTTCGATTTTTCTTCATGTATACATATTATTTTCTTTTCTTAAAGAAATGCACTCATACTATACCAGTTTATGATTTGCTCTTTCACTTATCTGAGTTGCCCATACCTTGTAATGTGATTTAGTAATATTCTTCAGTATAAGTTGTAATGTCTACATAATTATTTATAGGGTGAGTATACTTTGTTTAGCCAATCCTCTACCACAGGACATTTCTAGCTAAGGTAAATTATACTGCATAAACACTAGAATAAAAACCTTCGTGCACTGCTTTACTGTATTCTTAGGGCAAGAAGGTATGCATATTTCAAAGGCTCTCCATACATACTGTCCTCTGGAGATTTTTTAAGAGGAGAATAAATGGCTATCAGTTGGAGATGCCTAGAGGTACACAGTCTAACTAAAGGTAGGGAGTTAGGCCAGAGAGCCCCTCCAGGCCACTCTGTGGAATGGCAAGACGCCCTGGTGTCAACACTTGTAAGCTAGCACTTTTATTATTACACTGAAGAACAATTTTCCAACTTTCAGGGTAATAATATACTGCACCAGGTAGCCTAAGCAGAGTGGCATTTTCCCTGAGAAGTCTCGAGAAGCAGATAGGCAGTTATTTGCCTAGACAAGGATCTGCCTTGAAGCAAAGGCTGGAACTGAGGCCTTCTCACGGTGAACAGTTCCCGGACAAGAGTCTAATCAGTGGACAACCAACCAGTTACTAGTCTCTAGTCCCCCAACCTCAGGTAACACCTTGACCAGGACCACGTGACGTTACATACGCTGCTTGTAGGTCTGGTTGATGTGCCTGATCTCCTCAGGGGTCCGGGAGGCCAGGATCTCAATCAGGCAGCCCTCGTCTGTGCCGGCACCCTACACATGGAACAGGAAGAGAGAATGTTAGCAGCCAGTTTATAGAATCGATTCTGCAGAGAATAAAGACGGCCCCCTGGGTTCCAGCAATTGGCACTTGCTAACTCTTATTGCCCGACCCTGAATCCAATGTGTTTATCAAAATCAAGGTCAGTAAGAACAAGCATTTATAGACTATTTACTGTGTGGGGGTTATTGTACCAAGTTAGGTACAATTTCTTCTCTCCGGGGGTTTGACTTTTCCTTGGCCTCCCCTGTTCTATTACTTCGAAGGGCAAAATCTTCTGGCCAAGGCTTTGTTACCTCTTTGCTTCCCCAGAGCCCAGCCCAGAACCTTCCACAAGGGTGCGTATTTACTGATATGGCTGACGAAAAGAATTAACTCTATCTGGATTTCTCACTTGGTCATTGAAAATCCACAGACCTTTGGCTAAGGTATGGTGGGCTAGTCATCTGAGGAGTCTAAGGATCTTTTTTTTGTGTTAGTTCTAAGCCTACAGCAGACACAGAGGCCCCTAAGATGTCAGTTATAACATCTGTACCTCAAAGCCCACTAATATGACAAACGTTTTGGAACTGCACCAAAAGCACAGCTCTAACAATTTACTGAAACACCCAAAAAAACAACCCACTGCAATCAAGTCACTTCTGACTCACAGCAACCCTACAGAATAGAGTAGAACTGCCCCCCAGAGTTTCTGAGGAGTTCGTTGGCAGATTTGAACTCCCAACTTTTTGGTTAGCAGACATAGCACTTTACCACTACACCACCAGGGTTTCCTACTGAAACACAGGATAGGGCAAATGATTTCACAGCTTTTTAGAAATTAACTTTTTAAATTACAACTGCTATAGTGTAATGTCCATTGCCATCAAGTTGATTCCAATCCATAGCAAACCTATAGGACACAGCAGACCTGCCCCATGGAGTTTCCAAGGAGCACCTGGTATATTCAATCTGCTGACCTTTTGATTAGCAGCTATAGTTCTTAACAACTACAGCACCACGGTTTCCTACCATGGATAGACCGAGTCCCAGGAACTCAAGTCTGTTGTAAACACAGATGTGAACCTCTGGCATCCCCTCCCCCCATATCTAATAAGCCCCCAGGTTTAGCCTGAAACATGACCCCATGGTCCACAATGTGGAAACCTGGTGGTGTAGCAGTTAGGTGCTACATCTGCTGACCAAAAGGTCACCAGTGCAAATCCAGCAGGCGCTCCTTGGAGGCTCTGCAGAGTTCTACTCTGACCTATACGGTTCCTATGAGTCAGAATTGACTTGGCGGCAGTGGTATACATACCATACACTGGGTAATGTTGTATTTTCAAGTTGTCATATATGCAGGAAAGTCTTTCTCCTATAGCTTATCCTTGCTCCTCTGAGAAGGCCTTTTGTCCCTGATCAGGGAGGAGCATGTTGGTGTTTGCATGACAACACCAAGGACTGAGAGCAGATGCACACACCTTCATGGCCCGCTTCAGCTCCTGCACGTCATACAGCACCGTCGGAGTCATCATCCCCACGATCACCTGCTCGAAGTTGCCACTCAGTTCTGATTTCAAGTCATCTATCAAGTCCTGCAATGTGAGAAGGTGACTCCATTTAGCCAGTAAAACCAAAACCAAACACCACTGCTGTTGAGTTAATTCCGACTCATGGTGACCCCACTTGGTGACAGAGCAGAACTGCTCTACAGGAGTGTCTTGGCTGTGATCTTTATGGGAGCAGACTGCTAGGTACATGAGCTTTAATTAGCCACACTCGAAGTGTGGGCAGTGGACCCCTGGGGTCCTGGCAACCTCTCAGAGTGGCTGTGTCAGTTCTACTTTCATAACAGTAGATACAATACCAAGACTACTTGACATACGACAAGGTTATTAAAATGCTCCACCTTCTCTAATCGACATAGTCTACGTGAGGTCAGATGTTCTTCATACATACACCTCAGCTAAAGCAACACACTGTGACAAAGTAACTGCAGAAGCAGATGTGATAATCCAGCTGTCCTCTATTAATCCATTCATTAAAGAGATCTGCAAAAAGTGAAAAAAGAATGCTAACCTTACTAATTTTTTTAACATGTATGTTTCATAAATATGTTTTATTTATATTAACATGTAATGGGTTTATTGTTATTTTTAATAAATTAGAATATACATATTTTTAAGTGCTCTCAGGTTTAATTTCTAATATGGTTAAATTATCAACAGACACAACCCACAAACCAAAGCTCTCTGGGGTCGTCAACAATTCAGAGTGTAAAGGGGTCCCGAGACTAACAGTTTGTAGAAGCTGACTTAAACATATTTGTTTCACTTTAATATTATATCTTGAATACATTTCCAAGTCAATAGTCACCTAAAATATTTTTAACAGCTGCACAGTAATTCTACCGCTGCAATACATCATAATTTCTTACCCAGTACCTGTTACGAACTGAATTGCATCCCATCCAATTATGAGTTGGAATCCTATACCTGTGGAGGTAATCCCATCTGGGGATAGAGCTTTATTTATGTTGTCATTAGTTACTATCAAGTTGATTCCTAATATGGCAACCCCAAGTGTGCAGAGTAGAACAGCTCCACAGAGTTTTTAAGGCTGTGACCTTCTGGAAGCAGATCCCAAGGCCTGTCTGCTGAGGTGCCTTTAGGTGGGTTGGGACCACCAACCTTTGGGTTGAGCCTAACTGTGTGTGCCGTGTCAGGGAGGCCACATCAGTGTAGGGTGTGCCCTAAACCTAATTACTTCTGAGTTATAAAAAGAATAGATTAAGCACAGAGGTGAAGTATGCACAAAGCCGGGAAGACAAATGTCATGTGAGGGTTGCAGAACCCCTAAGAAGGAATGGACAAGGGGCCAGGAGACACCTGGGAAGTAATGGACAAGGAGCCACAGCACACCACAGAAGGAACTGACAAGGCGTCTAGGAACTCCTGGGGAGGAAAGGACAAGGGGCCAAGACACACTGGGGGAGGGATGCATGAGGAGTCTGGGCACACCAGGGAAGGAACAGGCAAGGGGCCAGGGCACCGTGGGGCAAGGGCCTGGGGTACATCTGCGAAGGAAGGGACGAGGGGCCGGGACACACCAGGGAGGGAACAGACGAGGGGCTAAGGCACACCGGGGAAGGAACGGACAAGGGGCCAAGAAACACCTGGGAAGGAACGGACGAGGGGCCAAGAAACACCTGGGAAGGAACGGACGAGGGACCAAGAAACACCTGGGAAGGAATGGACAAGCAGTCGCTGAACACCTGGGAAGAAATCGATGGGAGCCACGGACTGCCTGGGAAAGAATCAACAGGGAGCCAAGGAACACAGGGGAAGGGATCAACAGGGCTGTAACCCTGATTTGTACTTTCACCTTCCAGAACTGGGGGAAAAGAAACTTCTGTTCCTCAAAGCTGCCTACTTGTCACACCTGTGTTACAGTGGCGACAGCTAACTAAGATGGCACTCTGTGTCTGTTTCCCTACGGTTATACATATGAGGCATCTAGTTGTAATCATTATCATCTTGTTTCTTAAGGGTCAGTTCCTAAAAGGACATGCAATTACCTAACAAAGAACTACATTTAAAAGAAATTTTTTCATATTTCCTTCTAAAACTATGTAACTGCACTACCGTAGGAAGACCAGCCAGTCTATAACTGGGCCGGTGCTTATCCAGGTTGGCCCACATGCCGTAACATTTTATATTTCACTGGCACTTTTGCATCACAGCTTTCTTACTCAGAGCCTGTCTGACCGGTTGGCCCAAGGGCCCTGCAAACCATAGTTTGAAGATAACACCAACGGTAATAGCCACCCTTTGTTGAGCACATGCCACTGCTTTGTGGCTATGATCCCTAGTCTACATAATTACAATATAAAGTTGGTATTATCTCCACTTTACAGGTCACAGAGTTAACATCTTGCTATAATCAACCAACCAATAAGCCAAGGTGACAATTCAAATCTGGATCTCTGATTCTTACAAATCTGACTCTATGACATTGTGTTTCTATCTATTTTGCACTTTGATGTTGGGCCTATACATACTGTATGAATGAATGATTGAACGAATAAACAAATTAGTGCTCAGTCAATCTGTTAACATCAGCTATCTTAACAAACTACCATCAGATTGGCTGAGTTCTGGAGCTGAATATGAGCCCTGATTATCATTGGCTGAACATTACATGTGAGTTCATCACAAATTTCTTTGCGGATGGAAAAGCATCCAAGCCTAGGAGATACAGGGAGCAATTCTGCTGGGAGAAGCCCGACTCCCTACTGAGAGGTCCAGCTAGGGTTTCCATACAGATGTCCCCAGGTGGCGCAAAAGGTTAAGCACTCAGCTACTAGCCATAAGGTTGGTGGTTTGAATCCATGCAGAGGCACCTCAGAAGACAGGCCTGGTGACCCGCTTCTGAGAGGTCACAGCCTTGAAAACCCAATGGAGCAGTTCTGCTCTGCACAGACGGAGGACTTGAAGGCCAGCTAACAGTGATGGCTTTGGGAAACAGCTTGAGGTAGCCCTGTCCTACCAGCAGTTTAAGGCCTGTCTTTGGAAGTGGCCTCAGCTCTGACTGGCCATGAAGTGTCTCAAGGATAGACATACTTATCATCAAGTTACAATATGCTGAGAGCTGGGGATACTTATTGTTAGTATTTCTCCAATAAAAAAGGTTCTCGCAAAGCACACAAATGGGCTTTCAGCAACCTGGGAAGACTGTGTAAAGTGACACTGTAAATAAGTTTTTTACCATGGAGACTATGAGGTGTCCTAAGAAGTATGGGATTCAAACTGAAAGAGGAAACATGGTGAGTTTTGAAAGCATAAACTCTGAACACATAAACTACTAAGCACACAGAGACCCAAACACATGCAACTCCAGACTAGAATTTGAGGGGGGCACCTCAGCTGAGGGTCATCAAAGGAATATCTGCTACAAAGGGGTGTGTGTGGAAGAGGTGGAAAGACCCAAATTAGCATAAGAGCTTGTTTAAAACTAGATTTAAACATCTCAGTCACTGCAGTGAGTGGCCTGAAAAGAAGGCATACTGCAAAGCTACAGTGACTGTGTAAAGACTGGTACTTGCCAGGGACTCAGGGGTGGCCGGGGAAGGATCAGTCAGTGGAGCTGGGGGCATTTTTAGGACAGTGAATCTATTCTATGTGCTACTGTAATGCCAGACACATGACATTAAAAATCAAAGATAAACATGCTGCCATTTAGTCGATTCTGACTCATAGCAACCCTATGTGACAGAGTAGAACTGCTCTATAGAGCTTTTAAGGAGTGCCTGGTGGATTAGAACTACCGACCTTTTGGTCAGCAGATGCTGTGCCTAACCACTATGCAACCTGGATTCCCATATACATTAAGCATTTGTCAAAACCTATAGAGTTTGTAACACAAACACCGAATCCTAACACAAAGTATGAACTTTAGTTACTAATAGCACACAAATACAGGTTCCTGAATCCAAGCACTGCCTGTCACTGCTATCACAGCCTGTATCCATCATGGCAGAAGCAGGTGGAGGGATGCAATGGAAACTAATGCAGGACGTTAACAGAAGCCATGTGTACGGGGAGGGGTGCGTGGGAACCTAAACTCTCTCTGAAAAATAAAGTGTTGGAAGATGACGAGGAAAAAGAAGCTGCCATGACAGTGACCCAAAAAGAAACTACTGTCCCCCACTTCCAGCCATCAGGGTCCCGGAGGCAGCGCTAGAAGCTCAGCCCTGGTCTGTGCTGACGCTGCTCAAGGCCGTGATTGTAGAGGCCACGTAACAACCAAACCACCACAGGGCCCTGAGGAGAGCCCCAGCCTGGCCTTGAGGTTTGTGAGGGGGGAAACTACACCCACCGCCACTGAGTTGACCCCGACGCAGACAGATCCTATAGGACAGAGGGGAGCTGCTCCACAGTTTCCACGGAGCACTGGGAGGATTCAAACTGCCAACTTTTACGGTTAACAGTTGTAGCACTTCACCATGACACCACCAGTGTTTCTGTGAGGAGAAAAAGCCCCCTCACATCCCTTCTGGCTGAGTATAATGCAGAAAACAGAGCGACCTGCTGCAGCAGTTTCTCAACAACGTCTTTAAAAAAGCAAAGGATCTGTCTTGAAAACAACAAGGCTGCTTGAAGCATCAAGGTCAAAGTAGCCACCTGACAAGTGCCTTGTCAACCGAACTGTGCGGGAGAGACTGCGGCCTACCCTGCCGATGGTGGATTTGTAGGCTGTCCTGATTTCCTGGCGCTGGGCGGTGTTGCGGTAGGCCAGGACATTAATAATGCCATCTTCGTCGGTGCCTGGGGGAGCAGAGCAGAGAAGGTGACCACGATTGAGAGAGGAGGAAGAAGACAGCGGCTCATCTGCGATTACTGGAATGACCCACACTTATTGTGAGAGTTTGAATGCCATGTGGCCTGCTGTCTGAACTGGGGCGTTCTTTTCTATCCCAATAAATTGAGATAAACCCACTGCCATCAAGTCTCCTCCAACTCACAGAGACTCTATAGAACTGAGAAGAACTACCCCATAGAGTTTCCAAGGAGTGTCTGGTGGATTTCAACTGCTGACCTTTCAGTTAGCAGCCACAGCCCTTAACCGTGAAGACACCAGGGTTTCCGAAAATTAGGATGAACCTGAAAAAATCATGGGCTCAGTACATTTTTCACTTTATTTATCAGAATGAAGATGAGGAGAAGGATACATCAGTCAAGACACTGTTCTGCTCAGACGTGGGCAGCAGGCTAGCACAGCCTGAGCTCCAACTCTGGAGTCAGCCCACTTGGAATGGAGCCCTGACTCGAAGGCTTTCTAGTTCTGAGACCTTGGGCAGGTGGTCTGCCCTCCCTAAATCTCAGCCTTCTCATCCGTGAAAACAGCCTCTTATCACGATGCATCCAGCACGGTGCTGGAGACACAGCAGAGCTTACTGAATGGCTGCTGTTACAAAGAGAGCTGGTAGCACTCTGGCTAAAGGGCTAGGCTGCTACCTGGAAGGTTGGCAGTTTGAACTCATGAGTCTCTGCAGGAGAAAGATGTGGCAATCAGCTTCCATAAAGATCTGGAGCCCTGGAAATCCTGTGGGGCAGTTCTACTCTGTCTTATAGGGTTGTTCTGTGTTGGAATTCACTAGACAGCAGTAAAATAGGTTTTTTGGTTATTGTTACTTCTATTGTTAGCAGCACTGCGAAAACCCAAGTCCACTGCAATCAAGTCAATTCCAACTCATAAAGACCCTATAGGACAGAGCAGAACTGTCCCACAGGGTTTCAAAGGAGTAGCTGGTAAGATTCAAACCACCAACCTTCTGGTTAGCAGCCATGGCTCTTAACCACTGCACAATCAGGGTTCTTAAAAACAAACAAACAAAAAAACACAAACCCATTGCCATCATGCTGAATCTGACTCACAGCAATCCTATAGGACAGAGCAGAACTGCCTCATTGATTTTCTAAGGAGCAGCTGGTGGATTTGAACTGCTGACATTTTGGTTCGCAGCAGCTGCTGCTTTTAACCACTATGCCACCAGGGTTTCCTTACTAGCACCAGGACTAAATAAAACAAACTCTTTTTGGAAAGGAAGACTGGAGAAGAAGGTCCCATAGTTGTTTTTTTAATTTTTTATTTATGGATTTGTTTTTTTAATTGTACTTCGGATGAAGGTTTACAGTGCAAACTAACTTTGCATTTAACAATCATAGTCAAGCGTTTTTGCTCAAATCTCAGGGAGCGTCTAAATGAAAACAACAAACCAAGGCCACCTCTGTCCAAAAGTCTACTCAGGCAAGGTCTCAGAGGTAGGGACCAGGCTTGGGCAGCCTACAGAATGTCCCCAACAGGACAGTGCCCTTCCAGCAGGTGGCTCCCTCAGGGGAACTGGAAGACAGTGCCTTGGAAAAGAAGCCCTTCGGGTCATGTACACACAGTCTTCTCCCCTAAAGTCCCACATACTGTATGTCGGTACTACCACAGCAGCAGCTGGCACACGTACAGAAGGGAGAGAACGCAGACTCTGAGCTGGCAGGGCTCAGTTTGAGACCAGCTCTGCTGAATATGAGCTTGCTTCCATTCTAGGAGACATTGTGAGAGTTACTGAACTTCTCTGGGTCTCAGTTTCCACATCTGTAAAATGGGGCTAAGATAACAATAGTAAGAGTTGCTTTGACTCTACCACAGGTCTGTTGTACATACGTAATGAGATAATGTCAGTGAAAGTCCTCTGTAAACATACTAACATGGACAAGAAAACACACACATTTCTACAGTGTTATAAATAGTCATAATTTTATCACTCAAAATAACTGGAGGAACTTACAGTTAAGTACAGAATCCTGCGGTGAAGTGTGCAATTAATGCCCTCCCATTCAATTTGTATTCCACTGTGTTGTCTTAAAGTGAGACCAACCCGTGATGGCCAGCGGACAGGGTATAACTTACATCAGTGAGTCCCTGAAGATCCTCCCTCTGCCACCTTGCCCCTCCCGTGGCAAATTATAAACCCAAGTGACTCTCTGCTGCACAGTGTTTGCAAAAGGGAGGTGCCACCTGCAGCAGGACACTCACCGAACCCTTTCATGGCTTTCCTCAGGCTCTGGGCATCCTCCATGGCATTGAACCCTGACGCAGCTTTAACAGTGCCTCCTTTGCTTGCCTGCACACACAGAAAGGGACACGACTGAGACACAGAAAGTGACACTGACATCGTACCATTCACTGTTCAGCAAACATTTGCTGAGCACCTGACAACTGTACGAGGGAGTTTGGCAGTGAGCCCGAGAAATAAGGCTCCTGCTCCCACAGAGCTGATGTTCCATTCATAGACAGGCAGACAGTCAACAAGCCGACAAATGAACATTCTAGAAAGTGTTCAGTAGTGAGAAATGCGGTGAAGCAGACAGAGGGTTCCGGAAGGGCTGCTCTGAGCAGTGACACTTAGGCAGAGATCCAAACAATGTGAAGGAGATGAGCACTCAAACATCAAAGGCAGAGTGTCACAGGCCGAGGAAGTGCCACCACAAAGCCTTGAGGCTGGAACAAGGTTCTGAAGGAGAGGGACTGAAGGTCAGAGGGCTCAAACGTGGTGGGCAAGTAGGCAAGCAGTGAAAGAGGTTACAGCACCCCAAGGTAAATCATCTTGGCCCCCAAGTAAAAGGAAAAACTCAAACCTGAATTTGATCAAGACTCTAGAGCCAAACAGCAATGAACAGGAAATAGAGGGGAGAGGAAAAGGTTAAATCACAGCAGAGGGCTGCAATCAGAAAACACAGGCCGTGTGAAACACCAACGGATACAGCGTCTAGTTTCTTCGACTAGAGAGAGAGAGAAGGAGGGAAACTGTAGCTTCAAACATATCCAGAAGGCACACCAACAATCATCATAAATGACCCTTATCTGGATCCTGAACCAGTTTTAAAAAAATGACACTTATCAGACAACAGTAAATTGGAACCCTGACTTCATATTCCATGACATTAAGGTGCAATTATGGTATTATATATTTTTAACTGAGGTAACATTCATGTAACATGAAACAAATCATGAACGACTTTCAAGTGTTAATGTGTTACAAGGCAGAGACACATGGTACATTGACAGTGTTGGACAACTACCATACCCATCACCTCCAAAGGAAACTCTGTACCCATTAGGAGCCACTCCCTCTTTCCTCTACCCTCAAAAAAATCTGAACCCATTGCCATCTAGTGTATTCTGACTCACAGTGACTTTACAGTATGGAGTAGAACTGCCCCATAGAGTTTCAAAGCAGTGTCTGCCTGGTGGGTTCAAACCGCCAACCTTTTCACCACCACCACCAGCTCATAATCACTGCACCACCACGGTTTCCCACCCTCAGTCCCAGCAGTGTAGTGGTTAAGAGCTGTGGCTCCTAACCAAAAGGTTAGCAGTTCAAATCCACCAGGCGCTCCTTGGAAACCCCATGGGGCCCATTCTACACTGTCCTATAGGGTCACTGTGGGTCAGAATCCACCTGACAGCAATTTTTTTTTTTAACCTCAGTCCCTCGGCAAACACTAGTCTGCTTTTGTCTTCACAGATTTGCCTATTCTGGGTGTTTCACATAAAATGGAATCATATAATACACGACTTTTTGTGTCTGACTTCTTTCATGTAGCATGTTTTCATAGTTCATCCATGTTGCCACACTGCAAGCATTCTCTCTTTTTTATGGCTGAATAATATTCCACTGTGTGGCTATATCATGTTTGTTTTCTCATCTGTCCACAGACATTTAGGTTGTTCCCATCTTTTGACTACTGTAAACAGTGCTACTGGACGCATTCATATACAAGGAACTGAATATTTCAGTTCTTTTGGGGCTACACCTCAGAGCAGAGTTGCTGGATCATAACTTTCTGAGGAACCACTAAACTGTTTTCACAGCAGTTGTATCATTCTACTGTTAGCAACACATGAAGGTTCCAATTTCTCAACATCCTTGTTTTATCAAAGAGTCTTTATCTTTACACTGAAATAGCTTACAAATGAAATGATGTCTGGAATTCACTTCAAAATAACACAGGAGGAGGAAGTAAAGGGAGGTAAAGAAGAAACAAGGTTGACCACAAGTTAATAATTATTGATAGGTACCATTAAGTTCCTTCTAATATTTTGTCTGATTTTGTATGTAGGCATAATAAAAGTTAAAAAAGAACAGGCAGTCAGAGAGGTGGATCCTTATTAAGGAGACCGATGGTCCACAGTGAGCAGGGACAGTTTAGCCGGGAGCAGGACAGGCCTCCGTGTGATCCTGACTTTACCTTTGCTAGCTGAGTGGCCCAGAGGAAGTTTTGTTTTTCTCACTATTTCACACTACTGGGAGTAATGATGTCAACCTATGGCTTTACTGTAATGATGAATCAGAGAGAGGCAGAGGTACAGAGGGAAATAACCAGTCCTTGCAGGGTGCAAACGGTTAAACACTCAACTAGCAACTGAAAGGAGCCTGATAGTACAGTGGTTAAGTGCTATGGCTGCTAACCAGAAGGTGGGCAGATTGAGCCCACCAGCCACCGGCCTTGGAAACCCTTTGGGGCATCCTATAGGGTCACTATGATTCAGCATCGACACAACGGCAAACAAGGGGTTTGGTTTTCTTGGTACCAGCTGGAGGGCTGGTGGTTTTAATTCACCCAGAGTTGTCTTGGAAGAAAGGCCTAACACTTTCCTTCTAAAGGCCACAGTCATTGAAAAGCCTATGCCGTGCAGCTCTACTCAAATATACAGGATGTCATTAAAATAATAATGAAATGCATGATAATGATGAATCAATGCAATAGCAATTGGTTTTAGTATGCATGTACACACACATGGGTATGTCTGTGTATGTACATATGTATGTAAAATAAACATACTTATTATGTATTTTGGAACTCTGGTAGCACAGCGGTTAAAAGCTCGGTTGCTTATCAAGAGGTTCACAGTTCAAATCCGCGAGGCACTCCTTGGAAACCCTATGGGGCAGTTCTACTTTGTCCTATAGGGTTGCTATGAGTCAGAATTGACAAGAAGGCAACTGGGTTCAGTTTTAGGTTTTATAAGTCATTAGCAAAGAATCCAGCAAATAGTAATATGACTTCAGTAACATCTCCACAGTAAATACAATAGTGAGATTCTAATATCTTTCTTATATTGGGCCTCAATGCAAGGCTATGGTGTAATGCCACAGCAAAGTCTCAAATGGGTTATTTGTACAGGGTGGCAGAAACAGTGTAATATAGATTTAAAGCTCTCTGAGGATTTGATTCAAGAGGGTCATCTGGGCCGCTTAAGGGAATGGAGAATGTTTATACCTTCAGGGCCATTCTCTATGGAGCTCTATGAGCCAGTCCGGCTTGCTCTGGGCCTTTTATGCCCACTGTGCCTCACATGAAGCCCAATCAAAGGCCTCAAGCACAAGAGTGGTGGGTTTCTCCTGATGAATGACATGACTTTCCTGTCCTGCCTATGGTCAGTGTCCACCACGCAGTCACCCAGGCATTGTACAAACCCAGACAACTAACCTCATTGCCACTGAGTCAATTCTGACTCATAATGGTCCTATGGGACAGAGTAGAAAGACGGTATACAGAAAATAGAAATATATAACATCAATTTTCTTTGGCATTTTACTTCTTTTGTTTTACTACATATTAGTTCCTCCAACTGTGATTTGATGTTGAAATTCTAACACTGATTAACTCAGCCCCCAGTGCTACCACCCTGAGACAACTTTCTGAGTCAATGAGCTTCTCAAAGTTTTTGCCACTAAGGACTGAAATTTTTTTAATAGTACTTGAACGCTGAATTTGACCGTAAAAGCAATCTGCATTGCTGAGGGGCACCAGGAGGGATTAAAATTAATATCTAACAAGATCAATCAATAAAGAGCTTTGCAGGAGTAGCTCAGTATATCGATTAGCATTCTTAGTGACTCTTTCTGGGATAAAGATAAGCTACAAAGATTTGTTCCCTCCTAGCCCTAAAGTATCTGTATTGATTGAATTTTAGGGCGTGGTACGTCATTATTACGTGGGAAGGCAGCGAATTCCATTCCAGGAGGGCATCTGTGAAAGGCACAGGCACAGGAAAGATGTAAGGAAGGCAAAGAACAGTAGCTGGAAAGCTGTGCTGTTGTTTGCTGTTGTTACATGCTGTCGCGTCAGTTCTGACTCAGCAACCCTATGTACAACAGAAAGAAACACTGCCTGGTCTTGCGTCATGTCCACAGTCGTTTTTATGCTTAAGCCCACTGGGGCAGCCACTGTGTGAATCCATCTTGTTGAGGAAAGAGGTACTACATCACAGTTAATGAAATATTATCCAGTCATTAAAATAATAATGAAGATGATAAACATAAAAAATACTGGCATACGATATAAAAAAGCAAACCAAACGCATTGTCGTCAAGTCAATTCCAACTCACAGAGACTCTACAAACAGAGTAGACTTGCCCCATAGACTTTCCAAGGAGCACCTGGTGGATTTGAACTGCCAACCTTTCGGTAAAGCAGCAGTAGCATTTAACCACTACGCCACTAGGGTTTCCAGCATACAATATAATGGAATACTAATCAGCAATAAAAATGGACGAGGGAAAAAAAATTGATACATATAGCAACATGGAAGAATTTAAAAAAAATACAGTACTTAGCAAGAGAAGCTAGATACAAAAAAAGTACATACGTTTGATTCCATTTATAGTACATTCTAGAATAGGCAAAACTAACATATGGTTACAGCAATCAGAGCAGCAATTGTGTTTCAGAGGTAGAAAGTGCATTCGGGTGGGGACTGACCAGGAAAGGGCATAATCGAACTTTCTGGAATGATCAAGTACTGTCTTAATAGGGCAATGGGTTACACAGATACGTGCATCTGTCAAAACTCATCTAAGAGTAAACTTAAGAACTGTGTAGTTCAGTACACGTAAAGTATACCTCCATAAAGAAAAATATCATACTTGGTTACAGTGGTTTTTAAAACATGTTTTTCTTTTATAAATGTATCATATACTCATTGTAGAGATTGTTGAAAATAAAAAAAAGTATTAAGAAAATAAAAACATCCATAAATCCACCACCTAGAGCAAATGATTGTAATAGATATAAAATTTAACATAAAATGTTAGCATAATTTAGTGTAAATATATACTTTTGTATCCTGCATCTTTCATTTATCACTCTGTTCTAAACATTTTCCTAAACTAAGCAGAAAAAGTAGGTGACAAAATTATTATTTATGCTCTTATTACTACTATTTGGAAATCACTATACATGAGTGGGGTCTAAAACGAAATGACAAAAAATAGTTGAGAGTTATCATATGGTGACTGTACTGCATGGTCTTTCCTTTCCTTTAAAAAATGTCCTTTATCTGCCAGATTAAATAAGTTATGACAGAAAAACAGGTTCTAAGAGGAAAGACAAGCACAACAGAGGTTATTTTCAAGGGCAGAAAGCACAATTATGGGTAATCTGGTTACAATCTTCACACACAGGAAGACTTCAAACTTCTTGAAGACAGGAAGGCTGACCCATTAATTTTGAGTCTTCAGAGCCTACCTTTGGCACAAAATAGGGTCAAAAGCATTTCTGAATACATGTTCTCCATATCCCCCAAACCAAGACAACCCCTTGCCGTTGAGTCAATTCTGACTCAAAGCAACCCTATAGGGCAGATTTGAACTGCCCCATAGGGTTTCCAAGGAGCACCTGATGGATCTGAACTGCTGACCTTTGGGTTAGCAGCTGTAGCACTGACCACTAAGCAACCAGGCTTTCTTCCATGTCTCCAGAGAGACTTCACCAAGAAGGAATGGATTTTAAACGCAAGCATGACAGATCTCTGGCAAACATGAGTGAGTTTCTGTCAAGGCTGACAAAGGAAATTGTAGAATGACTAATTTAAAAATTTTTAAGAGATTCTATTTGCCCAAGATAGTTTACTCTATAAAACCATCTCCCTAAAGGAAGGTGGCTAGAGCTGGTGGGATTTCCGCTTCCTCTCCGGGTATAGAAGCCTTTTGCCAGTTGAGTCGATTCCAATTTATGCTCACTCTATACAAGGCAGAAATGCCCTACAGTTTCCAAGGAGCACCTGGTGGACTTGAACTGCGGACCTGTAGGTTAGCAGCCATAGCACTTAACCACTACCCTAGTGGTGTAGTGGTTACTGCTTGGCTGCTAACCAGAAGGTCCACAGTTCAAACCCGCCAGGCACTCCTCAGAAACTCTTTGGGCCAGTTCTACTTCACCTATATGGTTGCTATGAGTCTGAATCGACTCAACAGCAGTGAAATTGGTTTGTTGGTTTTTTCCAGGTGTAAGATTCTATTTCTATTATTCCTTCTCATAACACCAAGGATCAGAACCACCTGCCTTTTCTAAAATGTCACTTGGGTGGGAGAAGGACAGAAGACGGCTGGCCTCAGGCAAAGCCACATTTGCAGGTAAGAAACTCAGCTTCCTCCTCAGCACTGAACTGTACAGTCATCTCCAAAGGATCCCATTCCCTGCTGGCCCCAAAGATCAGATAACCAAGCTTTGAGGAGTCGGATCACAGCCAGCAGAGAGCAGGAGGCAGACGACAAGCCCTTATTGCTGAGGCTGAAAAGACAGAACTGCCCCAGAATGTCCACAGCGGTCATCTCTTTCTGGTACAATTTGTAGGATTTTTACTGTTTTTCCTTTTAATTTGCCTATTGTCTACAATGAACATGAAGTGCCTCAGCAGAGAGAAAACTCTAATTTGTGTCTAAGCTTCTAAGGCTTTATAAGGTTCTCTCTTTGAATCACATTTCAGGATCAAGTCACTCACCACACTGGAAAGAATATAAAATTATAATAAAAAAAATAAAAAAGGAAGAACCAGCCTTTTCATGTCTTTCCTCTTCCCCTGCTAAGCCTTTGTTTAAACCCACAGTCCCTGAGTATACCTCCTGTACCTGCCTGGAGCTGGCACCAGACAGGGTGAGGCACTTCACGACTTACCATGGCCATGACTTTAGGTCAAGATCAGAGTTCAGTCACCCAAGCAGGAATTCTTCTGTGATAAAAGAAGAGAGAAGGTAGAATTACTGTGATAAGAGAAACACCACTGAAATCATTCATCGAGACCAGCTGCAGTTAAACCATGAGGAAGTGACGCTCATCCTCATGAAAAGGCCAGCTATTTATTAACCAAAAGTGCAAGGAAGCAGGTCAGTAACTGTCAAAGCTGTTAGAACTGGGAGCTTCACTATACCAGGTAAACTCTTTGCTATCTGCTCTTCTATTTGGAGACAGCACATGTCTTAGTCAACTAGTGCTGCTTAACAAGGCCACAAATGAATGGCTTTACAAAAGAGCAATTTTATTTTGTCACAGTCCATCCAATAGGCTAAAAATCCAAATTCAGGGTGTCAGCTCCAGGAGAAGGCTTTCTCTGCTGGCTCTGAGGGAAGGTCCTTGTTGCCAATCTTCCCTGGGACTGGGACCTTTTGAGGCACAGGGATCCCGGTCCTTTTTTTCCCAAGGACATACTCAACTCCCAGCACTGCTTCTTGGTGGGGTCAGCTCCCCAGATCTCCCTGCCAGCTTTCCTTTATGTCTCAAGAGACAGCCTCAAGGCACAAAACTATCTTGTATACCAGGTCCTGCCCTCGAAGCCACTGCTGTCCATCCACCCTCATTAACATCACAGGACTTACAACAGGGAGGGACAGAACACAATACCAGAAACCACGACCTAGCTAAACTGCTACACAGATTTTTCAGGGAGCACAATTCAATGCACGACAGCACACTACAGAAAGGACTCCTAGTGTTTGGTTACGGTGACAGGACAGTACTTGCATTCCAGGCAAACGCAGATCCCGAACTGTGGATTATGGAGGACCAGGAGGAGCTCCACTGGATTGAAATCTGGCCACATTACGGAAAAGCACCACACAAAAACTTACACTCTGAGCACGTGAGAGACAGAGAGACCACAACCAACGTTAGACAACATTCGTTTTCCCAAATGGACACTTTCGCAGCCACCGTATCAGGACTTAAAGGTGCCTCCTGCCTGCCAACTTTACACGCTCCACTTTACAGCCTGACACACCCGACACTGCCCTCAGGTGTCCTCAGGACCCTCCTCCATCAAGAAGGTGTGAACAGTCACACATTTATTCAGCCATTCAGAATGCAAGACATGTGTTCATTGGGGTCTAGAAATCTTGGGGGGGTTCACCTGCTATACAAGCAGGCCTGAGGGGCAGGTGGCTGTCTTCCCTTTCCCATATCTAAGTCCTGTGGACGTGGCTCCTTCTCTAAGCCTTTAGCTAGATCTGCTGGTCTCCTGGTTCGGCTGCTGCCGTTTCGCTGCCACTGCTTCTCACCGGCTCTCACCGACTCCAGGGTTAGGGCTCTCCCTCTCTGTCCTCGTCCTGCTGCCTCTCAGCCTTTTGTGCTACCATCCCTTGCTCTCCTCTCCTGCTGTTGTTAGGTGTCCCGACGAGGTGGTTCCGACTCACAGCAATCCTATGCACAAAGAAACAAAACACTGCCCAGTCCTGGGCTGTGCTCACAGTCAGTGACGCACAAGCCCACCGTTGCAGCCACTGTGTCAATCCACGGCGCTGAGGGTCTTCCTTTTTTTCCTTAACCTTCTCTCTTCTAGTCCCCTCTTAAGCCTAGAGCGACGGCAAAATTGCCCAATCCCCTCATACCGTTTCATATCCCATATCTACATGGTCCCAGCATCCTCCCCCACCTTCTCATTCCCAAACCATCAGGAAAAGAGGAAGCTATTCCATGCAGATTCTCCATTGTCGCCTTCATTTCGAGTGTAAGGGTACCACACACCTTATTTGCATTATTACCAAACTATCCAATGCCTTTGGTGAGCCATAAGCCCACCACCTGCAGAGTCTCATCTTACTATTTAGTAAGAGTTACAAAGACTGTGGCTAGATGGGCCATAGTAAGTATTCACTGCACAAGCTGGCTCTTCTAGCCACTGCTCCTTTAATACCTGAAGGATTAACTATCTCCCCTCCCCAGTCACTTTACCAGTCCCAAACCATCATTAACAATTAGTCCTTCAGTTGGGCAGAGAGTCCTGAGGGTGAGGCTACACAGGCACCAGCCACTCCAGTCTGCTGCAGGTACCCCTCTGATCTGGCCAGGTTCCCCAAATGTCTATTTTATTTTCACTCTCTCTGGCCTCTGATAAAAATTTAACTCGGATATTATTCTCATGCTCTGAGCTTCCCAAGGTAATCACCATAGCAAAGCCTTTAAGAGCCTTCAGGTTCCACTGTTCTCCAATCTAGCAGTGCCTCACCCTAATTCATTCTTTTACAGTTACAGCTTCTACTATTAAGGTGTTTATAATCACAACCCTGTTAACAATCAACAATCCCAGTTGAATCACTATTGTGTCAGTATCTTTTCCCACCTCCTCCTCCCCAGACTCATCAGGAAAAAAAGGAAACTACTCAGTGGGGATTCTCTGTTGTCCCTCTCTGTAAGCAGACCCATGAAAGTATGTAAACCAGCCCCTGCAGGCCTTTATCTCCCCTCATTTAAGATTAAAACAAACAAAAAGCCCACCAAACCCATGACTGTCAAGTTGATTCTGACTCTTAGCAACCCTACAGAGTACAGCTGCCCCACAGAGTTTCCAAGGAGCACTTGGTAGATTTGAACTACCAACCTTTTGGTTAGCAGCCATAGCTCTTAACCACTACAACACAGGAGTTTCCCACAATTAAGACAGCAAATGTTTAAACTGCCTCTTCCTATCAAATCAGTACTCTGAGTAGACAAGCATGGTCCTTGATCTGATGAATCTTTCTTCTGACTGGAACTTGGAGTGTCTATGTCCATAAGCAAAGTCCAGTCCAGAGCAAGCCATCAAATTGCAGCCATCTGTACCTGCTCATGGTGTCATTTCTCTTCACTTGGTCGTGTGGACAGCTCATCACTAGCGCCTGTGAGCTACGTCAGCAGGAGCTGCCCACAGGCTGAGGAGTCCATACACTTCCTGACACTTAAGCCCCTTCTCATCTCTTTCTCTCTTATCCCTATCCCCCATATTCTAGGTCAACTGGGCACCACCCATAATAGACTCAGGAGTCCACATACCTCCTGGGAATTCAGACCAGAGAGCCCTTCTCTCTCATCCTTGCATCCCACGCTGTAGGTGAACTGAGCACCACCCACAGGCTCAGGAGTCCACATACCTCCCTGCACTTCAGATCAGCCAGCCCTTCCTCTCTGTCTCATCCCCAGCCCCCACAGGCTAGGTCAATGAGTACCAAGGGACCATGTCCCAATTCAGCCCATCTCTCTGTTGTTGCCCCTCCCCGACTTCCACTCACTGAGTGGACCCAACTGGTCACCACAAGCAAGCATACGGGGCTGTCTGCTCACTGGCTCCCTTTCACTTCCAGCTCTGGAAGGGGGTTCTTCGGATGGTAACTGACTCTTCTGGCTTCAGTGCACCAGAAGGCAAACTGCTTGGTCCAGATTCAAAAAGCCAAACAGTCCTGCTTTTCCGGCAGGTCCTTCCTCCCAATGCAAATCTCTGCTCTCAGCAGTTCTGGGTGGGTTTGCCTGTCTTTTCAAATACAAATCTCTGACTCTGGAGGGTTACTGGACTGAAATGAACAGCTTGTGTTGTTTCAGGAAAATTCTAATTCCTCTTTTAACATATTTAATCAAGTACTTGCTGAAGGCAGAGTTACAGAATCTCTGTAATCTATAATACCCAATATTCATTTCAACTACACATTTATGTCTGTTTTATACTAGCTAGGAGAAACATTTAATATCCACTGTACATTCAAATACATAACCTTATTTAAAAATATTTCAGTGTCACCCTCTCTACTCTTTGACTATCTTCCCATTCATATGTATATAGACTTGGACCGCTGGCTGCATAGAACCAGTAGACCCCACTGTGTTGTGTTAGGTGCCATTAAGTTGGTTTGGCCTCATAGAGACCCTACGTACAACAGAATGATATCCTGCCTGGTCCATATTATGCTTCAGTCCATTATTGCAGCCAGTGTTTCAATCCGTCTCATTGACAATCTTCCTCTTTTTCACTGACCCTCCAATTTACCAAGCATGATGTCCTTTTGCAGGGTCTGATCCCTACTGACATCAAAAGTATGTTCTTTTTCACTGACTCTCCAATTTACCAAGCATGATGTCCTTCTCCAGAGTCTGATCTCTACTGACATCAAAAGTATGTTCTACTTTTTCAATGACCCTCCAATTTATGAAGCATGATGTCCTTCTCCAGAGTCTGATCCCTACTGACATCAAAAGCATGTTCCTCTTTTTCACTGACCCTCCAATTTACCAAGGATGATGTCCTTCTCCCGGGTCGGATTCCTACTGACATCAAAAGTATGTGAGACACACTTAATGGTCCCTCAGTCCAGAAGGTCCCCTGAGGACACGGCACCCGGACTCTCTATTAACCCCTAATGGCATCCAGAACAGAAGCCAGCTCTCCAGACAAAGGCTAAACTGGACTATACAAGACATCGAGTGATGACGGTGACAAACAACCCTCTAGGCTTTAATATGCACATGGAACTGTCCGAGAAGCTCACTGATGGAGGTGAGATGACGGGGTGAAGTGGGGCAGAACTGGGTGGAATGGACACGAGAAGTTCAGGGCAGAAAGACAGAGTGTGCTGTCATGGTGGGGGAAGGAGAGGAGAACAGAGTAGAGAAACTGTGTGAGTTCCAGGTGTTATACAGCAAATTGATTTGGATTGTAAACTTTTACTCACAACATAATACATTTTTTAAAAAATCATGTGAGAAGTAGTCTCATCATCCCTGCTTCTAAGGAACATTCTGGTTGTACTTCTTTTAAGATAGGCAGCCCATGGGATATCTATCAATCATCTTGTTTAATCAACCTGGCTTTTGTCCCAGGTCACTCTAGATGCTTATTTTCTTTCCTCACCTCAGAGACGTTCTGCTATGTCTCTTACCTTCCATTTGGCCATCACAGGCAACAACCACCAAAGCTACCACCTAAGAATCAAAAGTTTCGCTTCCCGTACCCTCTTGTATTTTCTCTTACAGTTTCCTGCTTCCAACAAACCCCACTTCTGACTTCAGCTGAAAATTGCATGACAGAGGAGGCATCTGACTTCCTCCACCTTCATGAGGGGGAAGGAGAAAAAAGCTCAAAAGCCCAAGGCTGATTCCTATAAGGTAGAGGTCAGGAATGTTTCTGCCCTCTGATCTTTTCACCAATTCTGACACCAACCACCCTCCCTATGGCACTCTCTACTTCTCTGCTGGGTTCAATAATTTGTTGCAATGGTCACATAGAACTCATAGACAATATTCATGACTACAGGGTTTTTTAGGCAAGTAACAGCTTACAATTCAGTTTCAGGAATGGTTAGAATAACAGTTCTCCAATCTGGACATTCCCTTCTCAGACCTGCCTGAAGGCACACTTCTCTCTGGCCTCTCTGCCCATCAGCCTGTCCCATGCCCTGCTCAGGTTAAGTATTACAAAGCTCTTTTAGTTCTGCTGATAAGTGTTCAAATGCAACCCACTTACTGGTAAGCATCCTGCCTGAAGGCACCCAACGTTCTCTCTCCATGGGCCCGGAAGCCCATTGCACCATCCCCTGCCAATCTCCTGCTTCTGTCGCCTCTGCTCCCACTGTTTCTCTGCCACTGCATCTTGTCACCTCTCAGTGACTTCAGTGTTGTAGCTCTCTCTGTCCTGGTTCTGCTACCTCTCTCTGTATTCCCTTAGGGCTCCTCTCTCTGTATTCCCTTAGGGCTCCTCTCTCTGTCTCTAACTGCACTCAGATGGAAAAACCGACCAACCTACTCCTCAGGGTTTCACTCACCTTATTTACATGGTCTCATCCGGCAAAGAACATTTAATTGTGTTCATGAGGAACCTGTATGTAGACCAACAGGCAGTCATTTGAAAGAACAAGAGGATTTGCAGTGGCTTAAAGTCAGAAAAGGTGCCTGTCAGGGTTATAGCCTTCTACTATATTTATTCAATCTGCATGTTGAGCAAGCAATCCAAGAAGCTGGAATGTATGAGAGGAACGCAGCATCAGAATCGGTGGCAGACTCATGAACAACCTGCATGATGCAGACGACACAACCTTGCTTGCTAGAAGTCAAGAGGACTTTAAGCATTTACTGGTGAAGAACAAAGACCACAGCCGTTAGTATAGATTATGCCTCAATATAAAGAAAACAAAAACCCTCACAACTGAATCAAAAAGCAACATCCTGACAGTGAAAAGAGTGAAGGCGTCAAAGATTCCATTTTACTTGGATCCACAGTTAACGCCCACGGAATGTAACAGTCAAGAAACCAAATGATGTATTGCATTGCAAAAGACCTCTTTAAAGCATTGAAAAGCAAAGCAAAGCTGTGACCTTCAGGAATAAGGTGCGCTGGACCCAAGCCATGATGTTTTCAATCTCTTTGTATGCATATGAAAGTTGGACACTGAATAAGGAAAATTGAAGAGGAAGAACTGGTGTGAAATTACAGCTTTGGTGAAGAATAATGAATAAACCACAGACTGTCTGAAGAACAGACAAGTCTGTCTTGGAAGCAGTAACAGCCAGAATACTTCTCAGCAGCAATGATGAAGAAGCTGCATTTCACATACTTTGGACATGGTACCACGTGGGACCAGTCCCTGGAGAAGGATATCATGCTTGGTAGAGCAGAAGGCCAGGACCTCAACGACATGGACTGACACAGTGACCACAACTAAGGGCTCACAGTAACAAGCACTGTGAGGGTAACGCAGGGCAGGGCAGTGTTTCCTTCTGTTGTGTGCGAGGCTGCTATGAGTCAGAACCGACTAAAAGACACCGAGGAACTCCCACAAAGATGCCGTGTATCTTCTTGACGTTACTATCAAGCTATCCAATCCCCTGAGTAGGCTACAAGTACTTCATTTGCCAAGTCCCACTGAATTATTTGGTGGGAATTAAAGACGATGGCTAGAAGGGCCATATTAATGCACTGCATCACAGTCTTGTTCACTTTTCTTTTTCATTTAAATTTTTTTATTATGATTCAGTGAAAATGCACGTTCCCATATAAATTTGCATGCCCATCTATATGCAGCTCCCACTGCTCTCCCTGCCCAGCAATCTTATCATCCCAGCAATCTCCTACCCCCTCCTCTGTACTCACTCCCCCCACCTCCAGTAAGAGGTCAGCAGGACGATATCCTATGGACACACAGAACCATGAAGTACACACATGATATGGTCACTCTGTGTTGCCAAGTCCAATCCATTCCTGTCCGAAGAGTTGACCTCCATTATGACTTAGGCACAGGGGCAACATCAGGGCCAGAGGGCATGCTCCCAGGGGAACTCTGAGGCCCCTGGACTATCAATTGCAATCTTTTAATGGAGATCTCAGAGTGCACCCATTTTGATTCCTGTGTTGCCAGTGAGACTCAACTTTGTGAGGTCCATCAGGGCTATCACTGGTGGTGGCCGGGCACCATCCAGCTCTTTGGTCACAAGTCGATGTAGTCACTCAGTCACGTGGGTTTGTCTGTCTTCTGGGTTCTCTTTCCCTCATGTCGTTTTGGTCCTTGGTGATCATCTGTTTCTGCTGAGTTGGGACCATTTGCTGTACCTTTAGATGGTAGCTTGGCAGCTTTTAAGACCCTGGAAACCACTCACCAATGTGGGGTGCAGAAGGCTCTCTTAGCAAAATGCTAGTTGTGCCAATTTGGCCTCGATTTCCCCTGAGAGCATGGTCCCCAGCCCCCCATCCCAGCTACTCTGTCCTTTCAATATTGGGTTAAGATGGGAGGAGTAATCACGTTATGTTGAAGTGCAGTTAAGGTTGGTCTTCTTTCTAATGTGTGCTCTGACAGATTTCACCCAACCAAATTTCTATCAACTAACCTAAATCCTCCCCATCTGTCACCCTCCCTTCCTCCTCACCCTTGCAGCCTTTAAAGAGTCTTTTCTTCTATGCATAAGTCTGTTTTTTAAGTTCTTATCGTAGGGGTCTCATACAATATTTGTCTTTTTGTTGCTGACTACTTTCATTCAACATAATGTCCTCCAATTGAAACCAGGTTATGTTTTCTAAAATCATCATTGTTCTTTATCATTGCATAGTGTTCCATTGAGTATATATACCATATCTTACCTATCCATTACTCTGTTGTTGGGCATCTGGGTTGGTTCCATCTTTTTGCTACCATGGACTGTGCTGTGATAAACATTCATGTGCATGTGTCAGTTGGTGTGAACGGCCTTGATTCTGTAGGATACATTCCAAGCAGTGGAATTACTGGATCAAAAGGTATATCTACATGGAGCTTTTTAAGGAAACGCCAGACTGCTTTCCAAAGAGGTTGCACCATTTTGGAACCCCACCAACAGTGTAACAGCGTTCCAATTTCTCCACAGTCTCTCCAGCATTTGTTGTTTTGCATTTTTTGGATCATGGCCAACCTTGTTGGGGCAAGGTGGTATCTCATTGTAGTTTTGATTTGAATTTCTTTAATAGCTAATGATCGTGAACATGTCCACATGTCTTTTTTGGCTGTCTGGATCTCCTCTCTAGAGAAGTCTCTGTCCATCTCCTTTGTCCATTGCTTAATTGGATTATTTATCTTTTTCTTATTGATATTTTGTAGTACCTTATAGATTATGGAGATCAGGTGTGAGTCTGACATATAGTTGCCAAATATTTTTTCCCATTCTGTAGGTGGCCTTTTAATTCTATTAATAAAGTCTCTGGATGACCAAAAGTGTTTGATTCTTAGTAGTTCTCATTTATCTATTTTCTCTTCTGTTGTTTGTAGTTTGTTTGACAGATTTTGAAGTCTGTCTATGTTGTGTATTAAAGCTTCCATTGTTGTTTCTACTTTTTCTTGGAAGAGCTTCATCATTTTAGATCTGATATTTAGGTCTTTTACCCAGTTTGAGTTGGGTTTTGTATAAGGTGTCAGATATGGGTCTTGTTTCAGTTTATTGCAGATACATACCCAATTCTGTCAGCACCACTTGTTGAAGAGATTGTTTTTTCCCCCAGCTTAATGTCTTAGGGGCTTTGTCGAGTATCAACTGTTCATAGGAAGATGGTGTTATCTCTGGGGTCTCAATTCTGTTCCATTGACCTATCTTTTTTTTTTTTTTGTACCAGTACCAGGCTGTTTTGACTACTGTAGCAGTGTAATAGCTTCTAAAGTCAGGTAGTGAGAGGCTTCCAAGTGTGTTCTTCTTCTTCAGTAGTGCTTTACTTATTGGGGGCTACTTCCCTTTCCAAACAAATTTGGTGATTTGTTTCTCCATCTCATTAAAAAATGACACTGGAATTTGTATTGGGATTGCATTATGTAAGTAGACTGCTTTGGGTAAAATAGACATTTTCACAAGGTTAAGTCTTCCTATCCACGAGCAGGGTAGGTTTCTCCATTTATGTAAGTCTCTCTTAGTTTCTTGTAGTAAGGTCTTGTAGTTCTCTTTGTAAAGGTCTTTCTCTGGTTAGATTTATTCCCAGGTACTTTATCTTCTTAGAGGTGATAGTAAATCGTATTGACTTGGTGACTTCTTCATTAACAATCTGGTTGTTGGTATAAAGGGATCCTACTGATTTACTTACGTTTATCTTGTATCCTGAGACTTTGCTGAACTCTTCTATCAGTCTGAGTAGCTTATTTATGGATTCTTTAGGATTCTCTGCATATATAATCATATCATCTGCAAATAGGGAGATTTTTACTTCTTTGCTGATGCAGATACCTTTTATTTCTTGGTCTTGTCTAATTGCTTTGGCTAGAACTTCTAGTACAGTGTTGAATAGGAGAGGTGAGAGTGGGCACCCTTGTCTAGTTCCTGTTCTCAAGGGAAACTGTTTCAGTCTCTCTCCATTCAGGATGACGTAGGCAGTTGACTTTGTATAAATGGCCCTTATTGCATTGAAGAATTTGCCGTCTATTCCTATTTTGCTGAGAGTTTTTAGCATGAATTTGTGTTAGACTTTATCAAAATGCTTTTTCTGCATCAATTCACAAAATCAGGTGATTCCTGTCTTTCGTATTATTTATGTGGTTGATCCCACTAGCCTAGCCCTTCACAGAAGAAGTATACTGGCCTGTGGTACAAAGAATGACATGACATGAATACTGGGAAGGAGCTGGCCAAAACAGGGTGATCTAGGGAAGGCATCTCAAAGGAAATGATGTTTGTGCTAAATGAGAAGGGGCCAGCCATTCAAAGGTCTGGAGGAGAAAGGTTTCAGGCATAAGGAGCAATCAGTGCAAAGGTCCTGAGGCAGGAATGAACTTGTGTTGGAGGGATGGACAAAGGCAATGAAAACAAGGAGACTGGCATAACACAAGGTTGGAGTATAGCCAGGGCCATCTACAAAGGGCAGCAAACGATACTTCCTTCTCATTTGCCCAGAATGTACTTAGGGAGCTCATGAACACTGCTGTTTTCAGACTTTGATGGGCCCTGGGCTCTCCTTCATCTGCAAACCCTGTTCCTCATCCTATGAATTACCAAAATGCACCAATATTCCTCATTAAATATAATTTATATGTGGGTTGAATTGAGTTGATGCCGACTGGTTAGCAAACTTGTGGTACAGACTTCCATGTAGTTTTTAAATAAACGACAATTATAGACACAGGGAAGGGGAAGATCCCTGCCCCTCCTCCCCTACCCAAAGCTAGCCTTTAATATAAGCATTTCCACTCCTTTCTACTACGCCTAGAAAAGGAAAGACTGCTTGGTCAAAGCCTTCTGGAAATAATGGAAGTGATTTTTCAACGAGCTAGCAATATTTTACCAGAGGAAAAAGAATGTATCACACTTTAGGTTCTTTTAGTCAATTTATTTCAAAACTTGAACAGCACACAGCACAAGTCCATCTAAATACAGATAGCTGAATATTTATTTGCTAGTACCAAGAGAATTTCAAATAGATTATAGAAAGGAAGACAGAAAGCAGTGTTCCTTGATTCTTTCATTAGACGTCAGTGATGTGTGTAAAGTGAATCACGCAAATGCTTACTGGCACAGCACCCGGCTCCGCTGCGAAAGAACCCACACTACTGCACCATTCTGTGGCGAAAGCCTTCTATGGCAAAGAGATTTTGATTATGACATATCAGAAAACAAAAATGGGAAACAGCCTGCATGCGCTCAGGCTATACACAAACCAATGTCCAAAGAAGTACAATCTTAGGCATTTTTTACATGATTTTGACAGGTGCTGATTCATCAAGAATGGGGGTCTTTCAACCTGCCCTTTGCAATCAGTGGAACATATGTCTATGAGCAAATTACTTATAGACTATGATTGGTTAAAGACAAACAACTAAAATCATGACTGGGTGACTTTTTCTTGTTTTTCTTTTCTAACAACTTGGTCCCCTGGCTCAAGGGTCCTGGGTCTGTCATATGATGGTGGTTTTTGGTTATGTGGGCTAAGTGTGGTATTGGGTGGCTCTTTAACTCTTTCCCTGGGATAATTTGTTCATTTGGGTATGGACACCCATAATCGACCGAGCTAGTTACAGCACTTTGTTCTACCATATGATGCAATTTTTTTATTGTTTGAAGTTCTATAAAAACATAACCAAACAAACTTATTGCTGTTGAGTTGATTCTGACTGATAGTGACCCTAAAGGACAGAGCAGAACTGCCCCACAGTTTCCAAGGAGCACTTGGCAGATTTGAACTGCTGACCTTTTAGTTAGCAGCTGTAGCACTTAACCACTGTGCCACCAGGGTTTCATAGATTCTGACAAACAAGCTGGCTTTTGGTGGTTATGGACTGACTGCTGTGGTTAGGTTATCCTATATCCTTGCCATTAGGCCAATTCCAACTCATTGGTGAGCTGCCATGTGTCTGAGCAGAGCTGTGCGTCTCAGGGTTTTCAATTACTACGAATTTTGGGAAACAGAGAACCAGACCTTTCTCCCAAAGCACCTCTAGGTGGATTCAAGCCTCCAACCTTTCAGTTACAAGACAAGCACTTAACCATTTGTGCCACTGAGGGACTCCTGCCTGGCCCCTAGTAAAGTCTTCATAACTCTTGACAAGGAGGAACAGGAAAGGAAGGGAAAGAACAGCACAGCACCTCCTCTTCTGAAATGAATAAAATGATCACCCCATAAACGAGTGATAGCCCTTCTCCCAAAGCCTTCACCTGTGGAAGCTCTTCCCCTTTGTCTTTGTCAGCTAGTGCTGCTTTAACAGAAACACCACAAGTAGATGGTGTTAAAAAGAGAAATTTTGTTTCATCACAGTCCAGTAGGCTAGAAGTCCAAATCCAGGGGTTCAGCTCGAGAGGAAGGCTTTCTCTGCTGGATCTGAAGGAAGGTCCTTGCTGTAAATCTTCCCCTAGATTGGAAGCTTTGGAGGTGCAGGGACCCTGGTCCTTTCCAAAGGATGCTCTCAGCTCCCCGCATTGCTTCTTGATGGTATGAGGTCCCCAAATCTCTCTGCTAGCTTCTTTCTTTTATATCACAAGAGATGGCCTCAAGGCACAAAACAATCTTACACACTGACTCCTGCCTGACTAACAGAAACGTGCTTATCCTCTCTCGTTAACATCACAGAGGCAGGATTTATAATACAAAGGGACATCATACAATACTAGGAATCATGGCCCACCCAAACTGCCACATACATTTTTGGGGGAACACAATTCAATCCATGACACCCTTCGCCCTTCCTTCCACATTGTCCACCTGCCCTGCAGTGCCCAGATCTACGTAGATCTCTGCTGGAAGTCCTCTTCTGCCTCGGCTTTCTTGATTCATTTTTTTTTTCTCTCTGAAGTCCTTCCTGCATTTTCATAAACTATCTGGCAAACCACTCATTCTGAACCATATGACCAAGTTTACAATGATTCAGATTGTGCACTGGGGTTTAAGGTTTGTTTGTTGTTCACGGGTGGAGCAAGATAATTAGTGACTCTGTGTCTCAGCTTTTATATCCATAAAATGGAAAAGCACGTGGGTCTACAGTAGTTCAAACGACCCTAACAGCATCGGGACTCTTCATTACGGCCAGATGAAGGCCAAAGCACCAACATGGTAACAGTGTCTTAAAAAAACCGAAGAGTCGTATCTACGTATATGGAAGACTATACTTTTTAACAATACCAGAACTCTACAACCAGCACTTGTGAAGTTTTTAAGACACTGCTTTAGAACAACTGAAGGAAAGTTGGAAACTAAGCCCATGAGACCTATGCCAACAGCAAGTACAATTAGACAAATCCATGGGAATAATTTACAGTGGCTAAAGAAACACCAGAAATGTCAAGAACACACCCCTAAGTTTTCTAGTTAGTGTCCACAGGGATAATTATTACACTTTCCCACAAATTGCCCTATTAGACCGTGGCCAGAATTTTTTTGGACAAGCCAGGTGTCGGGATCACATACAGAGTTTCTTAAGTCACAGCAGACCGCAGGCTTATGAGACAAGGACTTCCGATTTCAAGTCATACTCCGGTAGATCATATGCTGAGATGGAGCCCTGGTGGCGCACCAGTTAACTGCTCAGCTGCTCACGGGAAGGTCATAGTTTGAACCCACCCAAGTGGCTCCCAAGGTGAAAAGACCTGGCCATGTGTTCCTGTACAGACTGCAGTTTCAGGAGCAGTGGCACTCTGTCACTTGGGGTTGAAATCAACTCGAGGGAACCTAGTAACAACCAAACAAAACATTTGGAGGCAGTTGTGCAGGGACTTCCCCTCCACCCACCCAGATGCTGCAAAGCAGGGAAAGCAGATCTCTCCCTGAGAGTTGTACTAGTAAAATCAGCAAAACAAATACATGCAAAGTCATCTCAACCAGAAAGAAGGGTTTCTGGCTGAAGCAGGTTCTGGAGAGTTGTGAATGTATTTAAAGAAAAACTTCATTTGTCAGCAGTGAAATCTCTCCATTAAATCAGGAGGGAGGCTTACTTGGAAATCGTCATGAAGGCCCTGTCCTTTAGAAAGGGTGGCTCAGCCCCATCACCAGAAGGTCCAACCAGACACACCAAACCCAATCCACTGCTGTAGAGTCGATTCTGACTCAGAGAGACCCCACAAGACAGAGCAGAACTGCCTCACTGGGTTTGTAAGAGCAGCTGGTGGTTTGGAACTGCTGATCATTTGCTTAGCAGCTAAGCTCTTAACCACTGTACCACCAGGGCTCCAGATATTTCCCTACTATGAAGATGAACGTCACCCACCTGACACTTTATTACGATTCCATGACTGCCAAGCAACTTTTAGACTAGAGTTTGGCTGTCTGTGGATATAACTACTGAAGCTGGATTTTCATCTAAGTAACAATTGCGTTCCTCAGTGTTAACAGAGAATCCGGCTCTGTGTGTGTCTCTGCAGTGAGCTTGAAGAAGCTGTCCCCGAGAGTTGAACCTGTTATGATTTGTATTCTCAAAAAAATATGTTGAAGCACTAATCTCTGGTGCCTGTGAACAGGACCTTGTTTGGAAACAGGGTCTTCAAAGCTGCTATTGAGACAGGGACACATAGAGCCAACCTAACCACATCTAGGAACATTACCGAATGATAAGCAACTTATTTTATCTCCTACTTCTGGAGACAAGTTCCTTAAATTATCCCTAAAGTTGTTTTTCAGAGAAGCCTGTTTAGATGCAAATCAGAGGCATGTGCAAATGAGATAGGAAAAACAAAACAAACAAATCCACTGCGGGTCAAGTCAGGTTCAACTCACAATGACCCTAGAAGGCAGGGTAGAACTGCCCCATAGAGTTTCCAAGGAGTGTCTGGTGGATTCGAACTCCTGATCTTGTGGTTAGCACATGTAGCACTTAACCCACTATGCCACCAGGGTGGAGGTGACTGCTCTGTGTCCTTCTAAAGGTGGCACCAGAGAGCTACAATCAGGACAGGGGGATTGAACCAAGGCAGGGGTAAGTGGGCAACATCCCATAATAAGTCCTGCTACCAGTCCCAGAAGCCCCTGTGGCAGGAACCATCTTAAAGTCTGTGAGTACGTCCCACTGGTGTACAGGCAGCCATCTGCCAAAAAAAGGAAATTCATCACATCCCCATAGCTGATCTGTGGTCCTCAGGTAGTAGTGGTTAACCTCCATATCTGCTAACCAAAAGGTCAACAGTCCAAATCTTCCAGATGCTCCTTGGAAACTCTATGGGGCAGTTCTACTCTGTCCTATGGGGTCTCTGAGTTGGTACTGAGTTGATGACAGTGGAGTGGGTTTGGTTTGGTTTAGCTATGCCCTGGACACAGACAAGCTATAAAAACCCAAGTGAACTCGCTCAGTGGCACAGCCTGCTGGAGTACTGTGCCCTCTGCTGCTGCCCCACTTTGAATTGCCTTCACTTTCCAATCAAGACTTCTCTCATGGGCCAGCCAGAGCTCCCTGAGTAATTCTTTCTCATGGATCTGACAAGGCCCACTGAGGGTCTTCAAAGATTCCGGTAATATTACCAGTTAACATGAGGTCATACTGCAGTAGGGGCTGTAGGGGCTGTAGGGACTGTTCTACTCCATCTAAGCATCCCAAAAAAAGAGAAGAGTCTACAGGAAGACAGCCCCGTAAAGAGACATCTATAAGCCAAGAAACTACTGGGACTACCAGAGGCTAGGAGAGACAAGAAAGATCTTCCTAGAGGCTGTGGAGAAAACATGGCCCTGTTTACCCTGAACTCAGATGCCTTGTCTCCAGAAATGTGAATCAATAATGTCCACTGTTTCAAGGCACCTCCTTTGTAGCACACTTGGATGGGCAGCCCTAGGAAGCCAGCACACTTCCCACCTGGTGGGCTGATGAGTTAAGATTTCTCTGCACCTGCTGGAATGCTGCACAGTGGCCAACTTAAACTTGGCAGTGGATGCTCCTGCCATGCATCTGTCTGTCTGTCATACTGTTGTGGCTTGCCTATTGCTGTGAGGTTGGAAACTATGCCACCGATATTTCAAATACCAGCAGGGTCCACCCTGATGGACAAGTTTTAGCAGAACTTCTAGATTAAGATAGACTAGAGAGAAGGGTCTGGTGGCAGACTTCTGAAAACACAAAACAGTAAAAACCTTATGAATTCAAAGATGCCTGCAGTGGTACATTGACTGAGAATGGGCAGAAATTCAAGCCAGATTCAGAAGAGGAGGTGGAAAAAGGGATATCATTGTTGACATCTGACAGATCTTGGCTGAAAGCAGAGAATACCAGAAAGAAAGATGACTATGTACAAGTATTCAATTGTGTAGATCATAACAAATGATGGATATCATTGTGGAGAATGGGAATGCCAGAATATTTAATTGTGCTCATCAGGAACCTCTGCATAGACCAAGAGGCAGTTGTTTGGACAGAATGAGAGGGTACTAGTTGTTTTAAAATCAGGAAAGGTGTGGATCAGGGTGTATTATTTCATTATACTTACTCAATCTGTACGCTGAGCAAATACTCCATGATGCTGGATGGTATGAAGAAGACAGCATCAGGTTTGGAGGAAGACTCATTAACAAGATGTGATACGCAGATGACATGACTTTGCTAAAAGCAACTATGAGCACTTACTGATGAACATGAAAGACCACAGCCTTCAGTATGGATTGCACCTCAACATAGAGAAAACAAAAAAACCTCACAGCTGAAGCAGTAAGCAACATCACAATAAATAGAGAAAAGAGTGAAGTTGCCAACGATTTCATTTGACTCAAATCCACAATCAACGCCCATGGTAGCAGCATCCAATGATGTACTGCACTGGGCAAATCTACTGCAAAAGACCTCTTGAATGTGTGCAAAAGCAAAAGCACTTTGAAACAGGGATGCAAAGGGCCAGCGTAACCACATCTTGGAACATTGTGAGTGTTAAGAAAATTGTTTTTCCACCCATACTAAGGCTGAGTTGCTTAAATTATCCCTGAAGTTGTTTTTCAGAAAAGCCAGTTTAGACCAAACACAGAGGCAGAGGTGACCGCTGTACGGCCTTTCAGTGAGGGCATCAAAGAGCTGTAGTTGCCCTTGGGAGTGGAACCAAGAAAGTAAGGAACTGCACAGGTGCAACACCCCATAATAAGTCTTGCTACCAATCCCAAAAGCCTCCATTTTAGAAGATATCTTGAAGAAATGCTTCGCAAGCATCTAATGAAGATGACCCCATTTCTGGAAAAACCCTGCTTATCCCCATGAATAATCATAATTCCCCTTCCCACCTGAAAATCTTTGGAGAAGAGGGTAAGCATTACCAAGGCCCTCCTTGGCTCCACTTGTATGCTCCTTTCTAATAAAGCTTTGCTCATGTGAAAAGATTCTCTGTGCCTCACCTGTTCCTTCCTGGTCAATGAGTGGCAAGAACCTCACACAGGTTCACGGCACCTGGGACGCCATGGCAATTACATGAAGGACTAAGGTGCACCTGACCCAAGCCATGGTATTTCAAATTGTCTTGAAAGACGGACAATGAATAAAAAAAGACCAAAAATCACTGATGCTTCTGAATTATGGTATTAGCAATGAATACCGAATATACCTTGGACTGCCAGAAGAACGAACAAGTCTGTCTTGGAAGGCAAATAGACAGTGCTCCTTGGAAGTGAGTATAAGACAACTTTGTCTCATGAATTTGGAGCATGTTATCAGGAGGGACCGGTCCCAGGAGTAGGGCACAGTACTTGGTGAGGTACAGGGCCTGCAGAAATGAGGACAACTCTTGACAAGATGGACTGACTCACTGGCTGCAAAAACAGGCTCAAACATAGCAACAGCTGCGAAGATGACACAGAAGCAAAGAAAACCAAACCAAACCCACTGTGGCTAAACTGGGTCCAACTCATAGCAACCCTATAAGTTCAGATTTGAACTGCCCCACAGAGTTTCTACGGAGCGCCTGGTGGATTTGAACCACCAACCTTTATGGTTAGCAGATGTAGCACTTAACCCGCTACGCCACCAGGCAGTGTTTATTTGTGTTGTGCATGGGGTTGCTATGAGTAGGAACTAACACAATGTCACTTACAAACAACAATGGGTGCTCTTCTTGAGACCCCAGCTTTACTGGGGGGAATCCATTCAGCTGTCTAATACTGCAAAGTCCCACATCCCAGGGCAGGCATCCCAAATGCTCATTACTGAGGGATTTGCTGTCCTTGTGACATGTCCTTACTGAATCCTTTCCCCAGAAGATCACATGTGAGTGAGTCACCATTTTTCTCTGAGACTAGGTTCCATTTTGCAATCCACAAGGGTGACAAATTTAGACTTCCGGCCTGAGAGTTTGTGGAGGGTGTGACTGGACCCCACCCAAACACTAAAAGCTTTCAAAACCATCCATGGAAAGCGAATTCAACTCTGTCTTCTTGGCACTTGAAACTTTCTAAAGGACAGAGGAAGTCTTGTTTCAGTGGTGGGACTTGAGTCACAGGCAGTATTTTCAAGAATTTATTTAAAGGCCAAGTGAGTAATTACATGTGTAGATAAATTTAGAAACCTACCTGTTAAGTTATTCCAACTGAGCACCTGGAGAGTAACTAATTGACATTCTTTTGGAATTAGTAAAGTTGGAATAACTTTTAGCCACTTACAGTGTTGTGGGTGACAATAATAATAATTTCTATCTACAAATTAATTCAAAGCAGGTATTTCACATGTAAATTAAAGCATCCCACTTCTCTATTCTTCCCACATCATGACTAAGTCTATCAATGTTTTTAACTGTACTTCAATGGTTCCTTTGTCCAAAAGACAGGGAAAAGGTAGAGAACGGTGTTTACTCAATCCTCTTCCATGTATCTTGTTTAATGGGCCCAGTAGTTTTCATAGGCATCTTTATTACCTGCACTTCACAAGATAAACAAAAAAGGTTCATCAAGGTTCAGTCATCTGTCTGATGCCATTCAGTTAGCAAGTGGCCAGAACCAAGTAAAAACTCAGTTTGTCAGATTCAATATTAATCAGCCGCAAAATATAATAGAAGTTGATTGAAGTGAGTCCTATGTGTGTTAACAGAGAGTATTAAATGCCTACATTTCACAAAAAACAAAAATAGTATGAAGGTGATCTAAACCATTGTGGGGAGCAAGCTGGTTGGGTCCTGCACTCTTCATCTGATTCTTTCCTTATAAAATGGGAGACCCTGGTGGCATAGTGGTTAAGGGCTACAGCTGCCAACCTAAAGGTTGGCAGTTCAAATCTGCCTGGTGCTCCTCGGAAACTCTACGGGGCAGTTCTAGTCTGTCTATAGGGTTGCTATGAGTCAGAAATGACTCAGTGGCAGCGGAGCTCTCAATCTCTCTCTCACTGAGTGTCTTTCTACTTCACAAGATACCTCAGTTTCCCCAGGAACACCCTTCCAATGAGGCACAATCGGAAGCATTTGCTAATGCACGTTATAAACGTGTTCCTTGTTTCACTGTTTAGTGCTTCGGATTTCCCTAAATTGTTCTCTTTCATCTGAACAGTTCCTGGTGCCACCTGTGGACTGGAGACCTTTGGGATTCTAGTTGACAAGGGTTTTTTGTTTTTAACTACGGCCATGCATTGAATCATGCCCCCCCAAAAATGTGTGGAGCCGCTTGACTAGGTCATGATTCCTGGTATGGTGTGTTGTTCCTTGGTGCTGCAAATCCTGTCTCTACGATATTAGTGAGGGAGGATGGGTCTCAGTTGGGTTGACAGTGCAGGACTCAATGTATTAAGTTCACAATGTGCCCAAAGGTAATCTCTTGTCACATAAAGGAAAGAGAAGCAAACAGAAAATTGGGGACTTCACCCAACCAAGAACACAGTGCTGCAGTGTCCTTTGGAAAGGACCCAGGGTCCCCAAGCCTCAGAAGCTCCCAGTCCAGGAGAAGATCGACAAGATCGACCTTCCTCAAGAGCCAACAGAGAAAGCCTTCACCTGGAACTGAGGCCTTGAATTTGAACTTCTGGCTATTTTTCTGTGAGAACATTCATTTCTCTTTGTTAAAGCCATTGCTTGTGGTATTTCTGTTATAGCAGTACTAGATGACTTTCTCTTAGGCCAGTGACCACAGAAACAAGTTGATGTACTAATAACATGGATAACTGCTTACCATCCTGGGACTGACATGATATTTATGCTGTTTCCTGTTCATTCATTCATTCACTTAATCAAGAAATATTATCTGACAGAAACAGGATCCAGCAATCCCACTGCTTGAAATACATCCTAGAGAAATAAGGGATGTCACACAAACAGCTACCAATGTTCACTGCAGCACTGCCTACAATAGCAAAAAGATGGAACCGACCTAGGTGCCCATCAACAGAAGAATGGATAAACTAACTATGGTATAGTCACACAACGAAATACTACGCAATAATAAAGAACAAGGATGATCTTGGGAAACACCTGACAATGTGGAGTCATCCAGAAGACATGATCCTGAGTGAAATCAGTCAACCACAAAAGGACAAATACTCTATGAGACCATTATTATGAGGTCTCAGGAAATGGACTAAGCACAGAAAAAAATAATCTATGTTGGTCAGGAGAGAGGAACGGGAGGGAGATAGATATTCAGAGATTAGATATTAGATAGATAGGAACTGGATTAAGTGAAGGCAAAGACATCACACAATAGAAGGGAGATCAACATTGCTGGACTATACCAAGTGCTAAAGGACTTCCTATGAACAACCCTATACTTTGAAGGTCAGAGTAGCAGGGTCAGGGGTCTGGGACCATGCTTTTGGGGAAAATCTAGGTCAACTGGCCAACTAAGCTTTTTCTTTTTAAGAAAATGGTCTGCATCCCAACTCGGTGAGTAGCATCTGGGGTCTTAAAAGCTAGCAAGCTGCCATCTAAGGTCATCAAAGACAAGAGGACAATGTGAGCCCAGGAGAGAAATGGGGCCAAATGATTCAGATTCTACACCAGCATGAGACTAGAAGAACTAGATGGTACCCGGCCGCCCCCGCCCCCCCGTGTCAGCCTTGGGACGCAATACAGTGTCAGACTCCTTGACACGTGGGAGAAAAATCAGGATGCAGATGTAGAATTCTATTAAAAGACCAGATTCGACTGTCTAACAACCTTGAGAGTCCCCAAGGGTCATGGTCCCTGGTCTCATTCCTAACCCCAGGGCTGAAACCAGCACCAAAGACAACTCTTTATACAAAATTGGACTGGACTGGAAGCCACCAGGTTGTCAGAACAGCTTCCCTATAGTAATGGGACGGGAGGGTGGAGCAGATGGACAGGACTAGGGTTAGTGAACATGAGAAGCACAGGGTGGAAAGGAAGAAGGTGCCGTCACAGGGCTGAGATACCAGAGGGAGCTGCCCAGGGGTCTCTGTATGGGAAGGAATATGACAAGCTGACTTCACTTATAAATTTTCACTTAACCACAATAAAATATTTTTTTAAAAAGAAGGAAGAAATATTATCTGAGTGCCTGACCCTTGCAAGGTACTGCTCTAGGTGCCACAGGACACATTTCAATTTCTATCTTCATATACATACATACATATATTTTGCATGTTCTTCATATAGAAAGTTATCCCTAACCTTGTCTGTTCAAGAAGATGCTACCATTAAAGAAAATCCTAGAGGCTTTCAGTGATAATTCAGTTGCCCTTCCTGCCCATTCCAAAGCCCTCTTCCACAGCCTTTGTGAGTGTTCTCTCCCAGCTGCTAGTCATCCACCTGTGTTCACCCAAAGCCCGCAGTCGGTCTGTGATCTACCTGTGGTCACGGGTGTCATTCCACCGCTAAATGACTCTGAGCATGAGGAAAGCTGATTGACATTCCTGTTTCTGCTCTCCTGAGCTAGAGAGATTTTATTTTTAAATAAATACTTACAGACTTCAAACTGTAATGAATGCCTAGGTACTTTACCAGTAATATATATCCTTTTGTCCTCTAGTCATCCCATGGTTATTTGTTTCAGAGAAGTCAAGCACAGCACCCAAGGCCACACCCACAGAAAGTAGGAAGAGGTAGGCGCGCTTCCACCAAATGCATACATTGTGTCCGTTTGTCTCTAATGATGCATAAAGGCAGGTGACAACTAAGGTGGCTTTAAAAATTACGGTGGCATACGAACACTACATCGTCAGTTTCTTGCTGAGCAACAATGTGGAGACAACCAAACCAAATCAAATGACCACCAAAAATTACTCCTGTCTCTAATTTCACAGGATCACACTTGGACAGGCAGCAGCTCCCGGTCAAAAGTGTTTCATACGAGTGGGTGGAGAGGAGGGGACAGGAGACTGCTGGGAGGATAGGACATGTATGGAGCAGAGAGGAAGAGTGTGCTGTCACTGGGCAGGGAAAGCAGTGGGAACTGCATATAGATGAGCATCCAAATTTTTATGGAAACGTACATTTTCATTCAATCATTAAAAAAAAAGTTTCATACAAGGCTGTTGGCTCTCAGAAGAGAAGCACAGTTCTAAGTCTCACACCCTCCTGCTCAAGATCAGCAGTGCAGCCTTTCTGGTAGAAGGACACCTCCTTATGGCTCTGTGACACCGTCTTTTTGAGCAGACATGTGGCCACATCCAGCTGACAGGATGTAAGAATTCCATCCAGCACGTTCTGTGCCTCCCCCATACCACGGCCCATCAACTTCCCTTTAGTGCAGGCGGGAGAGATCCTGGCTGATCCACCAAGTGCTGACTGTGTAAGAGACTGGCCAATGTGTCCACACACACTCTGAGACGGTTTAAATCCAGTGACAAGGGAGTATAGGAATAATGACTCTGTTAGCTGCCGGTTCTAGCCCTAGGAAACTTTGGTGGCATAGTGGGTTAAGTGCTATGTCTGCTAACCAAAAGGTCAGCAGTTCGAATCTACCAGGTGCTCCTCAGAAACACTATGGAGCAGTTCTCCTCTGTCCTATAGGGTCACTGTCAGTTGGAATCTACTCGATGGCAGTGGGGTGGGGGGAGAAAGAATGCCATAAATAGCTCTTCTAGCTTTTTCTGTGAACTGAAACAGTTCATTCAAGGCCGATGACAGGTCTGACACCCGTGACTGTGTTTTCTCAAGCCCTAGATGGCAGGTACTTACACCACAAGAGGCAGTGGACCGCCAGACTTAACACACAACTATTCTTTTGATCACCCAGCGTTGGTTTTTTCCTATTTCAGATCGACAGGTCAAGGCAATCATTGGTAAGAGAGCAATTCCAAAGCCAAATGAAAGCATACAAAGAAAGCAGGACCGTCAACCGAAACCCCAGAAAAGGCTCACTTCCGCCAGCCTTGGGTTTGTCAAGGTAGAGAAGACTCCAGCGAGCACCCAGGCCACCCCTCCCTTGGCTTGTTCCCCCACTAGGTACCCGACAGCCTTTCCTTTTAGGTGGAGCCCACATGCAGGGAAAAGCCAAGGCAATCAAAGAAGAGAAAAAATACACTACCTGGTTTCAGGGCTGACTGTGTTATTGTTGTTAACTGCCACCAAAGGTCCAAGAGTCGAGATAATGCTGCATTGGTATAAATACAGGCAAATGATTCAATGCAAAATAGACCCACACCTATAGGGTCAACTGCTTTTCAACTAATAAAGACAGGAAAAGTTTTTTTTCAATCAACCCAAGGAAGATAAAACCAAAAAGAACCAAACCCTGTGCTACTGAGTTGGTTCTGACTCATAGTGACCCTAGAAGTCAGAGTAGAACTGCTGCATAGAGTTTCCAAGGAGCACCTGGTGGATTTGAACTGCCGACCTTTCAGTCAGCAAACATAGAACTTAACCCACTATGCCACCAGGGTTTTCCTGGAAAAGACAGGGAAGTGTTTTTATCAATCCAATAAAGACAGGAAAGTCTCTTTTGGCAAATGTTGCTGGAATAACTAAATATTTACATTTCAAAAACAAATCTTGGCCCTTTTCTCGCTCCATACATGTGGTGGTCAGGATTATGTCAACTTGGCTACTACATATTTGGCTGCTGTATTAAGTGGCAGGGCGGGGTTTGTGGTGGCTCCCTGCCCCTCGGCTCTCATCTCTCGACCTTCCACTACTGCGGCTGGTCGCTCATGTGGCCAGGAGCTCCTGCTCTCTGCTTCCAGTGTCTGGTTCCGGGACCTGAACTAGCAGCTGTTGGACTCATCAGTCCTTACAGTCGGCACTTGAGAGTCCTGCTCCCTGACCTGCCGATCCTGGGTTTGCCAGCCTCTGCCCGCTCCTGCTCCCTGACCTGCCGATCCTGGGTTCGCCAGCCTCTGCCCACTCCTGCTCCCTGACCTGCTGATCCTGGTTTTGCCAGCCTCTGTCGCTTCGTCTCGCCACCACCTTGGGATCCACTGACCTACATAACCGGTGATCTAGAACTCTGGTCTTTGACCTGCTGACCTTAGGTTCCTCAGCTTCCGTGGCCAAGTGAGGCTTGTGCCAGAGCTGGAGACATTTAGCTTCTGTGATTACGTGAGCTGTTTTCTATATTTGTATCTATCTATCTATATTATAAATCTTTCCTTGTACCTACACGTGTTACTGGTTTTGCTTCCCTAGAAAACTCAGCCTAAGACAATACACAACAAAAAAGTTAACTTGAGATGGATCACAGACCTAAACATAAAACCCAGAACCATAAAATCCTTAGAAGAAAACATAGAAGAATATATTCTCTATCTTCAGGCAAACAGAGTATTCTTGGAACACAAAGAAAGCATGAAGGGTAAAAGAAAAAAACTGATCAATAAGATTTCATCAAAAATTTAAATGTCTGGTTAACAAAAGATGCCATTAACAAAATGAACGAATAAAAAGGCCATAGACTGGAGAAAAATATTCACAGCACGTGTATCTGACAGATGACCTGAATCTAGAATATATCCCCTAAATCCAAATCCACTGCCATCGTGTGGATTCCAACTCATAGAAATTCTACAGGCAGAACAGAACCGCCCCACGGGGGTTCCAAGGTGTGCCTAGTGGATTCCAATTGCTGACCCTTTAGTTAGCAACTGTAGCTGTTTACCACTACACCACCAGGGTTTCCCCAGGATTTATAGCAAACTACAGATCACAACAAAAAAATGAATCATGCAATTTTTTTAAAGGGCAAAAGACTGAAACAGAAGCCTCACGAAAGATACATGGATGGCCAAGGGCATAAAAAGGTGCTCAGCACTGCTTTTCCAACAAACGCAAAATAAAACCTTAATGAGACACCATTTTATATCTGTTAAAATGGTTAAGATGGGGAATAAAAACTAACATCATTAAATAAATGTTGGCTAGAATCCAGGTATCAGACCAGGCACAATACACACTAGCTTCTCTCCAGCTGCAAAAAGCTACAGAGAGTAGAACTGAGGGTGTTGGGTCACTCTGCCTTCTCACAAACCCAGTCTCCATACCCTTCTCGTATGACAAAGCCACTGAGCACATGAAATGGTACTGTGTGACTGCAAAACGGAATTCCAAATTCTATTTAATTAACTTAAATTTAAACATTGAAACAGTATAAAATATTTTTTAATTCCATACAACTTTATTGTTTTGGAAACCCTGGTGGTGTAGTGGTTAAGTGCTATGGCTGCTAACCCTAAGGCTGGCGGTTTAAATTTCCCAGTTGCTCCTTGGAAACTCTATGGGGCAATTCTATTCCGTCCTTAGGATCATTGTGAGTTCAAATTGACTCAACGGCAACGAGTTTGCTTTCTTGTTTTGGTAGATGTATTTCATTTTAACCACTGCATCATGTCCTGCTCAAGTCAGGGGCGTTGCGTCTTTTCTGGCCACTAGACACTGCTAGAGCACATCACTGATCTTAGGGGTACCACCAGATGTCCTCCTGTTTCATGGTATTGTTCTACAGGCAGATGCAACATTTCCATGCAGTGTTTTCCTCAGCTAGCGCTGCTGTAACAGAAACACCCCAAAGTGGATGGCTTCAGCAAAGGAAAGTTTATTCTTACTCAGTCCGGGAGGTTACAAGTCCATGCAGAGTGTCCGCTCCGGGAGAAGGCTTTCCCTCTGCTGACTCTGGAGGGAAGTTCTTGTGTTGCACTTGTCTTGGCTCAGGGAGCATCCTGGCACAGGAACCTCAGGTCTGTACGACGCGCTCTACTCCTGGTGCTGCTTTCTTGACAGTGTGAGGTTCCCAGTTCTCTGTTTGCTTCCCTTCCCTGTGGTCTCTTGTCGGATGAAAGGATAAGGGGGGCGCAAGCCACACTCCAGGGAAATTCCCTTTACAGGGGAGCAGGGAGGTGATATTACAAAGCGATGTACAGTCCCACCCTGATCCTCTAACATGTGGCATAGGAAAATCACAAAATGTAGGACAATCACAAAGTATTGGGAATCACAGCCCAGCCACTTGGCTATACATTTTTGCGGGGACACAGTTCAATCCATGACATGTGTCTGACAACATTTTAGTGCATCTGACTGAACATGTCCTACAGAGAGCACAAGTCATGGTGATAATCTACGTACTATGTAAAGTGCAACGTGTAATTTTACTTAAAGACATCTTATTTTATTTAGGAAACCCCAGTGGCATCGTGGTTGAGTGCTACGGCTGCTAAACCAAAAAGTCAGCAGTTCAAATCCACCAGGCACTCCTTGAAAAGTCTACAGAGGCAGTTCTCCCCTCCTCTATAGGGTCACTATGAGGCTGTTCTACTCTGACCTACAGGGTCACCATGAGGCAGTTCTACTCTGACCTATAGGGTCACTATGAGTCAGAATCCACTAGACAGCAGTGAGTTTGGCTTGGTATTTTATTTATAACATTGTTTACAACATTTATTTATAACATTGTTTCTAGTTTTATAAAAATAAGTATAGACATTTTTAAATTTAATACAAAGGCATGCCACTAGTGAAGCCACAAGTGGAGAAGCGGAAGCACTGTTACTGACACAGTAAAGAGACTGAAGTGACCCCAAATCAGAACCAAACCGAACCCACTGCCTCCTGCTCGGTGACCATGCAGGACACACAGCAGAACCTCCCCACAGGACTTCCAAGGCTGTAATTTTTATGGAAACAGACTGCCACACCTTTCTCCTGAGAAGTGTGGTCTGAGGGTCCCAATCTCTGGGTCAGCAGACGAGCCACTAACCACTGTACCACCAGGTCTCGAAATGCCACAGGAATGAGTGAATTTACTAACTTAGTTATGGCTTTAAAATGATACCATCTTTGCCTCAAAGTCAAATGAATTCTTCTAAAAGAGTTGGGCTAGTTTTTCTCCAACATGACTGTGAATGGTGAAGGAAAATGATTTGGGGGAAACTTAAAATCAGTGTCAAGCAACTTTTGTATGTACGAAATAACCTGAATACATAAATCTACTTTTTCAGCTATAAAATTTATGAACTCTAAACAGACATCAAGTATTTCCAGCAAAAATTTAGCATTCAAGTTCAGAGGTGGTGTCAATGTAAAATATACATTTCTGAGACTCAATATGAACAGAAGACTGTAATATAACTTATTGATAATTTTTTGTATTATGTGTTGAAGTCATAATATAGATACATTGTAGAAAAAACCCCCCAAAAACTCATTGCTGTTGAGTTGATTCTGACTCATAACAACCATACAGGACACAGTAGAACCGTCTCATAAGTTTTCCAAGGAGCACCTGGTGGATTGCAACTGCCTACAATCTGGTCAGCAGCCGAACTCTCAACCTCCACATCACCAGAGCTCCAAAACAAAAATGAAACACACCCATGGCTGCTGAGTTGATCCCAACTCATTGACCCTAAAGGACAGAGGAGAACTGCCCCACAGAATTTCCAAGGAGCGCCTGGTGGATTTCAACTGCCGGCCATTAGGTGAGCGGCCATAGCATGTAACCACTATGCCACCAGGGTTCCCATCAGGCTCCACACCGTACAAAATAACCCATATTATTAAAATTAATTCCACCTGTCTCTTTTTACTTGTATTTGTTGCTCTCTTTATGTTTCTTCAGGACAGCTCTGATCCATATATATGACGTCAGACAATTTCATGAACTTAATTGTTCTTAGTGCTACATGTCACTTAGTGCTGAGTATCACTACAGTCCCCTTCAAAGCACATCCCTTGGGAAGCTGTGCACTGATGCCAGCACCTAGGCCACCCTTCCAAGCACTTTTGGAACTCTGTCTGGAATGGCCACTGTGCACAGCGGCAAGTTCGCAAGGAGTTTTTAGCCAGTAAACAAATAACTGCATTGGAATGCCTTCCCTACTCACCTGATCTGGCCCCCAGTAACTTTTTCCTTCTTGAGGATAAAGGAAATACTGAAAGGAAGATATCATGATGACATTCAAGACATCAAGGGTAATATGATGACAGCTCTGACGGCTGTCAGAAAGAGTTCCAAAATCGCTTTGAAGGGTGGACTAGGCGCCGGTGTCGGTGCATAGCTTCTCAAGGGGTGCACTTCAAGGGCGACAGTAGTGATATTCAGCAGTGAGGTATGTAGCACTTTTTCTAGGGTGAGATCATGAACTTCACCGGCAGTCCTCACGTCTCAACTTGTTTACCAGTAATTATCACAGCTCATGTTGACTGAAGGGACCCGGGTGGGCAACGGTTAGGTGACCGACGGCTAACCAAAGGTTGGTGGTTTGAACTCACTGTTCCTCAAGAAATCATAGAAAAGATACAACACAAAATACTGATTGGCCTTTTTAGGATAACCTTTATTTATTTTTTGACTTTACAGATAATAAATGTACACGACAACCAATTCATCATTCGGTTTTTATTTCTGTTTTAGCAGTTTCAGGACTGTATGCTGGCGACAGTCAAATACAGATCCTGGACATTTAATGCTAACTTGTCACTGTTAACCTTTCCTTCGTCCAGCTGTTATCATTTGTCTGCCTGATGTGACAAACCTGTTCCCCAAACCCAGCAGAATGCGGATTGGGAGTGGAATTTTCCATTAAGGCTCAGGATTATGGACCTTGTCACTGCCTGCACAAGGAAAAGATTAACTTTCACAGAATTTTAGAGACTGCAAGGCCTTCAGCAATCATCAATTTCACTCTTTTACTCTGTATATTGTTAAGTCACCTTTAAATGCTAAAAAAAGACATTTTAGAGCAACATAAACTTACCATCTACCTTGACTTTGCTCATTCCCATCTTTGAGCACACTGGTAATTCAGAATATGCATATAATTTTGTGTTCTGCTCTTTCTGCTTAATTCTCCCCATTCTACACCACCGTATTCATCACTTGAGTGAATTTATACTCGAGAGTGACACATAATTTATTCAGCTTCCCTAGCACCGGTTGTTCGTTTTTTTTATGCTATGACTAAAATCCTTATAATTAGCTTTGTGGATATATATATATTTTTTCTTCACCTTTCTGACCTATTACTTGTGACATTGGTAATTATGGCCACTTTCGGTTGTATTCTAATTTATAAGGCTATCTGAAGCTCTGCCAGCCTTGGGCCTGCCCACCTGCTTTCCTCCCTCTCTCCCTCTCCTGCCAATGTATTATTTACATGTAAAATTACACCTCATTATTGCTTAACTTTTTTAAAAATTAGTAGTAGGAATACTAAATCTTTCCTTCTTTCTTCTTTTTTCTACTTATATCCTTCTCCAAAAACTGCTCTCATTTTTGCCTGCTTTTAGCATCTTGTAGCCACAGTGGTTAAGAGTTCAGCTGCTAACCAAAAAGATCTGCAGTTCAAATCCACCAGCCACTTCTTGGAAACTCCATGGGGCAATTCTAGTCTGTCCTACAAGGTGGCTGTGAGTTGGAATTCACTCCATGGCAACCCGTTTGATTTTTTGTTTTTTCCCCGAGATCTTGGTGCTTTACATACCTTAGGTCTGCAAAAACGTATACACACACACACACTCCACATAAAGGGCCCGGTGGCCAGTGGCTAAGCACTCGGCTGCTAATCGAAAGGTCCATAGTTCAAATCAATCTACCACTCTTTTGAAACCTTATGGGGCAATTCTACTCTGTCCTATAGGGTTGCTATGAATTAGAATCCACTCCATGGCAATGGGTGTAGATACATATGTGAGTGTATATACACATACCTATGCATATACTACAAAATCTAATAGTTTACATCTAAAACTTATTATAATGACCTCCCAATTTAACTTTCTTTTAGTTTTGCATGATTAAACCTTAGAAGGCAAATTTTAAGTCGCAGCTAGCCATTTCTTCCTTTATCCTATCTACTTTTATCACTTCAAGTTAGGAAAATCTCTTTTGGGGGAAATGTTGAGAACTGTTGAGTTGGATGATAGGTGGGTGTGTGGGGTTCACCCTGTTATTCTCGCACTTGCGAGATATGAGAAAATGTCATAATAAATACTCTGTTGCTAGAAACCTGGTGGTGTAGTGGTGAAGCGCTATGGCTGGTAACCAGAAGGTCGGTGGTTCAAATCCACCACGCACGCATTGGAAACTCTGTGGGGCAGTTCTGCTCTTTCTACAGGGTCGCTATGAGTCAGAAACCACTCGATATCAGTGGGTTTGGTTTCTCTCCATTGCTACAAGAACTATTTTATTTCTACTCATTTTTCTCCCACTTCTGTCATTTTACAGTTGGGGAAACTCTTGCCCACGAAGTTAAAGTAACTTGCTTATTATTACATTATGACTCATTTGGTGTTCCTCCCACTGAACTTAACCACAACTTCTTTTTTTCAGGTATGGCAGCAAGCCCCAAAGGCAGGGCTATTTGGAAAAGGCTGGAATTTATTAAAGAAAGCTGGGCTGGTAATCAAGTGACTGGTGCTTTATTCCTACAAACCTACACCCTTCTCCCAGCAAGGTGTTGTTCAAAACAGTGGTGTGCTGGCAAACTTAACAACCTGTTCTCTAATTTCCTTGGCATAAAAAAAGGCTGGAATTCATTAAAGAAAGCTGGGCTGGTAATCAAGTGACTGGTGCTTTATTCCTACAAACCTACACCCTTCTCCCAGCAAGGTGTTGTTAAGACCAGTGGTGTGCTGGCAAATTTAACAATCTGTTCTCCAATTGCCCTGGCATAAATGCTTCCACTATGACTGATTTCACATACACAGTGTGATATAACTGAAGTCGGAATTGTAAACAGATGGGTAGCAGGATTCCCTGGGTAGTGCAAACAGTTAATATGCTCAGCTACTAATTTAAGAGCTGGAGCTTCCACAGAGGTGCCTCAGAAGAAAGGCCTGCTGATCTACTTCCGAGAAATCAGCTATCGACACCCCTACAGAACACAGTTCTGCTCTGACATGTACAAGGTCACCATGAGTCAAGGTCAACTGGATTACAGCTTAACACTCTATCATGTAATATTTCTATCACAGAGATACATAAATAACCTCAAGAGCATAGATAATAATAAAAGGTAGGAAGTAATTGGTTGTTTTGAATATAACTTATTTATAAATATTTATATTTAATACAGAGTCCTGGTGGTACAGCGGTGAAGAGCTACAGCTGCTAACCAAAAGGCTGACAGCTTCAATCCATCTTAGAAACCCTATGGGGCAATTCTACCCTGTCATATAGGTTTGTTGTGTGTTAGAATTGACTCGGTCTGTTTTTTTGTTTGTTTGTTTTGGTAGTGTCCTGAAGGAGCCATGGTTGCTCAGTGGTTAGGCACTCAGCTGCCAACCAAAAGGTCAGTGGTTTGAACCCACCAGTGACTCCATGGAACAAAATGTGGCAATCTGCTTCTGTAAAGATCACAGGGCTGGAAACCCTACAGGGTGGCTCTGCTCTGTTCTACAGGGTCATTATGCGTCGGAACCCACTCGATGGCAATGGGTTTGGTATTTGGTTTGATAGTGCCCAGCTACCCATTCAGGGCCTTAAGGAGAATGTGCCGCCCCGGTGGGATCTGGTACTCCACCTTCTCACTTCCAAGGAACCAAAACAAACAAAAGAAAAACCTTTTGCCCTTGAGTTGATTCAGACTCATAGGGACCCTGTAGGACACAGTAAAATTACCTCATGGGGTTTCCAAGAAAAGACTGCTGAATTCGAGCTGCTAACCTTTTGGTTGATGCTGAACTCTTAACCGCTCTGCTACCAGGGGCCCCCAAGCAACCAGCCCAGCCTGGTATCTGCCCCAGCACCCAGCCACACAGATACACCCAGACCTAGATCCCAGAGTGCAGCCCTGGGAAGGTGCCCACCTGTTTTACTGGCACGAAAGAACCTAGAAAGGAAAGAAAGTGCCATGGACACAATTAAACCCCGCTGTGTTACTTCCTTCCCCAATAAGTCCAGACTAGGATTCGTGAGCACACACTGCTCTAGATCAGTGCTTCTCAAAGCAAGCTTTTCCCATCAGCTGCCTTACCACCACCCCGGGAAGCTGGCCCAGACCCAGACCTACAGGTGATTCAAGGAGGCCTGGTGGCCATATGGTTACAGCACTCAGCTGCTAACCGAAAGGCCAAAAGTTTGAACACACTGTGGCTCCATGGGTGAAATACCTAGCAATCTGCTCACATAAAGATTACTGCCTATGAAACCTTATGATGAGATTGTACCCCACCCTACAGGGTTGCTATGCATCAAAACTGACTTAAGGGTACAAACCACCACTACCAGGTGATTCCAAAGCACTGTCAAGTTTCAGAACATTTACCAGAACATTTACTCTACGTTACAGGTCCTTGATACAAATGGTTAGCTCTCAGCTATGAACCAAAAAGTTGGCAGTTCAAAACCAAATCAAAACGCCCCTGACCCAGGAGCACCATGGAAGAAAGGCCTGGTGGTTTCCTTCTGCACAAGTACCAAAAAAAAAAAAAAAAAAATACCAAACCCACTGCCATCGAGTCAATTCTGACTCATAGCAACCCTAGAGATATTGAAAACCCAAGGAGCGCCATTCTGTTCTGAAACACTTGGACAACTGGTTTGGTTTTTGGTTTTACTCTGGGATAATGAATCTCAATGCCAATGCTCAGACACCTAGAAGGTCCCCAAACTGCCTCATGTGCATTTCTTAATCATAGATTCCCATTCAACATTCTACATCAAAATAAGTAAATGGGGGAGAAGAATTTTTTTTTTTTAAATGTGCATAAACTTTTTTTGTTTTACAAATTTGCATCAACATGACTCAGGAAATGCCAGTGTGCCAAGGACTGTTTAAACAAACAGCTCTCAAATCCACATTACTCCTGGCAGGTCTAATTCTATGTTATTTTACAATATCTGTAAAAATCCACGTCATGCAGACGACACCACCTTACTTGCTGGAAATGAAGAACGTTTGAGGCATTTAGTGATGAAGATCAAGGACCACAGCCTTCAGTGTGGACTGCACCTCAACATCAGGAAAGCAGAAATCCTCACAGCCTGCCCAGTAAGCAGCATGGTCATAAATGGCGAAAGGATTGAGGTTGTCAAAGATTTCGTTTTACTTGGGTCCACAATCAATGCCCCTGGAGCAGCAATCAAGAAATCAAAAGACACATTGCACTGGGAAAATCTGCTGCAAAGGACCTCATCAAAGCATTCAAAAGTAAGGATGTTACCTTGAAGACTAAAATGTGCCTCACCCAAGCCATGGTATTTTCAATCACATCATATGCATGCGAAAGCTGGACTACAAACAAAGAAGAAAGAAGAAGAATTGATGCCTTTGAATTGTAGCTTTAGAGAAGAATGTTGAATGTGCAATGGATCTTACACACTTTGGACATGTTGTGATGAAAGATCAGTCCCTGGAGAAGGACATCATGCTTGGTAGAGTGGAGGGTCAGTGAAAAAGAGGAAGACCCTTGATGAGATGGACTGACACAGTGGCCGCAACAATGAGCTTCAGCATAAAAACAATTACGGACATGGCACGAGACCACGCAGTTCTGCTGTTCACAGGGTCGCTATGAGTCGGAACCGACTTGATGGCATTTAACAACAACAAAAATCCATGTTAAATATTCTTCCCGCACAGGAGTGGAAAGAGATCATTCTGTAATGAGATCACACTGCAGGAGCTCAAGGCAGCAGGTGGGAATGCAGAGAAGGGTGAGTGAGCTGCAGCCCCTACTATGGAAACCCTGGTAGCCTAGCGGGTAGGTGCTACATCTGCTAACCAAAAGGTCGGTAGTTTGAATTCAGCAGGCACTTCTTGGAAACTCCGTGGAGCAGCTGTATTCTGTCCTGTGGGGTCACTATGAGTCAGAATCGACGGGAGAGCCCCTGCTCGGCCCATCTCTCGGGTCATCTCTCGGGTCGACAGTTCCAAACTGACAGCCACTCTTTGGGTTTCCCTATGGAGCGGTTCTCCTCAGTCCTACAGGGTCACTAGGGCTTGGAATTGATTCAGAGCAATGGGTTGGGCTTGGGTATGAGGGCTAGTTTACTCTGTCAGAAGATAGGGACAGTGAAAGCTACTGCAAAGGATTTCTGCAAAGGTTAGCAATTGCAAGAGCCACTCTCAACCGGCCCCTCCTTCCTGGTTAAGAGAACCTCCTCTCTGTTCGATTTCAAAACAAGCCTAACTGATACAGAGTGTAAAAGATCTGGGGAAAGTTCTCACATTTTTTTGTTGTCATTCGTGGCTGCAGGGCCAGCTCAGAACTCCAACTTACGAAGACCTTAAGTCCAACAGAACTAAACACTGCCCAGTCCTTGGGGCTACTGGCATGTTTGGGTCCATTACTGTGGCTGTCATGGAGTGCTTTCCAACCAAACCTCAACTCATCCTCCAGTGTGATGTCAGACAACCCTCTGTTGTCCATCACACAGTTTTCATTGGCTAATTTTTGGAAGTAAATTGACAAGCTTTTCTTCCTGATCTGTCTCATTCTGAAAGCACCACTGAAACTTGTCTAACATAGGGTGACCGTGGTGATATTTTCAATACAGACAACACAGCTTTGGGCATCCCAGCCACATGCAAGCCACTCCTGGAGAACAAAGCGACAGACTGCTGGTGGTGTCCAACTTACGTTTACAGGAAAATCACCAGATTTGAGAGCCTAGACTCTAGAGAGAAATGCTGGTGGTGTAGTGGTTAAGAGCTACAGCTGCTAACTAAAAGGTCAGCAGTTCAAATCCACGAGGCACTCCTTGGAAACTCTATGGAGCAGTTTGGTTTGGTTTAGGTATAGCAGCAAACCCCAAAGGCAGGGCTATTTGGAAAAGGCTGGAATTTATTAAAGAAAGCTGGGCTGGTAATCAAGTGACTGGTGCTTTATTCCTATGAACCTTTTCTATGGAGCAGTTCTACTCTGTCCTATAGGATGGCTACTGATGGCCATGGGTGAGACTCCAGAGCTTGAGTTAGTAGGTCTCAGATGAGACCCAGAGACCATTAGTATCATTAAGCTTCCTTGTTTATTCTCATCACACTCTAGTCTAGGCTCTGATTCTCATGCAGGTGGTCCACAGACCCCAGGTCTAAAAAATGCTGCCGTGTGTCCATGCACGTGTGTGTGTGTGTTTGCATGTAAGCATGCACACTGAGCACATTTACAGGCCTTACTTCAATATTTATTTTGCTTCTGTCATGTACTTGACACAGTGGGAGACACAAGGATGGAGCAGACACGATCTGGCTCCCAAGGAGCATGTAACCTAGCAGGAGACACAAAACAGGCATGCACCTAATCCAGCAGCCAGGCAGCAGGTAAGTATCAGCAGAGCTTTAGGGCAAAGAGGCAGACACCTGACCAAGTCCCCTGAGAGATTCAGGGAGCTGCCCTCTGACGTGGACTTTCAATGACCGGTGTGACTTCAACAGGGAAAGAGGTTTTTAGGAGGACAGAACGGTAAAAATAGAGCTTTTGCTATGATTACAAATAGTCAGACTTCTTTGGGAAAGTCCTTTGTGTGGAGCTAGGCTGGAGCTGAAGGACCTCGTGCAGGCAGCAATGAGAGACAAAAGCTAGAACAGCGAATTTCACGGAACGGGTCATGTTGTGCCAGGCCAGGCTTGGTGGCTGGACGACATTTCCCAAGCTGTGAGGGACTGTCCATTTAGTTAGGAAACCCGTTAGTGAGAGTCCACTATGTGCTTGTCACCGTGCCAGGCCAGGAGATGGGACTGCGTGGTCCCTGCCTTCAGAGGAGCACGCCACTGAAAGGAGTCAGACATGAGACAGCTGGAATACTCCTGAGGCAGCAGAAGCGCAGTATAAGGAGCACTGAACCAAAAAAAAACCCCAACTCACTGGCATCATGCAAATTCTGACTCAGAGTAACTCTACTGGACAGAGCAGAACTGCCCCATAAGGTTTCCAAGGACTGGCTGATGGATTCAAACTGCCGACCTTTTGGTTAGCAGCTGAGCTCTTAACCACTGCACCACCAGGGCTCCCAGGAGCACTTAGGAGGGACCTTAGTCCCAGTGGGTCAGGGCAGGAGACAATATTCAAGCTGAAGCTAGAAGATCCCTTTAAGATACAGTGATGTTGAGGGTAGGCAGTCTTCTTTCTCCAAGGCTGAATCACTGCCTGGCACCCAGCTGTCATCCACTTTTTTCAAAAATGTTTATTAAAGTGTCAAAGAAAGTAAAGATTTACAATCCAGGGCAGAGATTCTTAATATGGGATCCTTATACTTCCTAGGGCCTATCCTCCAGAGCTGACCTGCGTGGCACCCACGGGCCTACTTCCTAATGGCACTCCGGCTCTGCCCTCTGGGACTAGCCCTGCTCCTCCAGTGTGCCAGGGCCTTGCTTCCTCATCTCCTTGTCTGTGTTAAGCCCTTCTTCTCCTACCCTACCGTCTAGTGTAAAGGTGTCCCCTCCCAGGAAGCCTTCTCTGGCCATACAGAATGGAGTGCAGTGACCCTCCCCTGTTAGTTCATGACAGTAAATACATAATGCATCAAATCACCTGTCATAACATCCTGTGATTTCTGACTGGTCGATTGACTCGGGATCTGTGTGTTTCATCCCTGAATTCCTAGCGTCTTCCATATTGTAAAATTCAATGAACCGTTGTCTCTTTGGCAGGGACCACTGATACCACAGTCACTGACAACCCAAAAGAGCATGGTTGTACTCTGAAACCCATGGAGTTGCCATGAGTCACAACTGATTCAAAGGTACCTGGTTGAGTTTTGTCATTGTTGTTTAGTGCCATTCTATCTAACTGGTGTAATAGTGGTTAAGAGCTCAGCTGCTAACCCAAAGGCTGGGAATTTTAATCTACCAAATGCTCCCTGGAAATCCTATGGGGCAGTTCTATTCTGTCCTACAGGGTCACTGTAAGTTGAAATTGATTCGATGGCAAGAGGTTTAGGATTTGTGGTTTACCTAGCTCCAGAAGACCCTCCCCTCAAGACGCTAACAGCCTCTCCTTCCTTTAGATGCTGCTCTGAGTCTTGCTGCCACAGGAATGGGCTACCAGAATCACGACACGGCACACTGTCTTGGCTTAATCTCTGTTTTCCATGCATCACTAATCAGCTGGGACTTCCCCACCCCCAAACACCTACAATGATTCAGGTCATCAGCAAATTCACCTGGGACCATGGTTTCAGACGACATAGAGGTCAACTGATATAGCTAGTTTTTTCTAAGAAAATGTTCTGCATCCCATATTGATGAGTGGCGCCTGGGGTCTTAAAAGTCAGCAAGCTGCCATCTAAGGAACATCAACTGGTCTCAAGAAACCCAGAGCAGAAGAAAACCAGGGACATCAAAGTTATGAGGAAACTATGAGCCCAGGAGACAGAAGTGCCTATATGATTGGGCGATTACTTCAGCAGGACACCAGAAGAACTAGATGGTGCCTGGCCACCACCAATGACTGCAAACACAGTGTAGAGTCCTTGATGTATCAGGAGAAAAAGAGGACTGCAGATCTAGAACTTGATTAAAAGACCAGACTTGATGATCTGACATCCTGGAGGGTCCCCTGAAAACACAGCCCCTGGACTTGCTGCTAGCCCAGACCTGAAACCAGTGCTTCTTCAGAGGAAAATTAGACTGGACTATAAGAAATACAGTGATGCAGGTGGTGTGCATACTTCTTGACTTAAATATATGTATATGAGGCTCTCCAACCAGCTCCTTCCTGGAGGTGAGATGGACTGGTGGAGAGGAGGGGACACGTGTTGGCTGAATGAACACCAGAGCACAGTGGAAACACTAGCATACTGTCACAGGGTGTGGCATAGAGACCAACTGATGCTCTGGGTGGCTTGAGACCAGCTGATCTTCCTTAGATGGCAGCTTGCTGGTTTTTAAGACCCCCAACACCACTCACCAATATGGGATCCAGAACACTTTCTTAGAAAAAAACTGGTTATACCAATTGACTGCGAGGTGTCTTAGGGGTTTCATGTGGCCAACTGACTTGGATTTAAAGTTTTACTTTATCACATTAATAATAATAGTACAAATAGCAGTTTATAGAAGAGTGGGAAAGAGGAGAGTATTGTCACAGGGTGAGGAGAGCAGATACAGTTGCAGAAAGGCGGGTGCTCGACATTTCACATGGCAAATTGACTTGGATTGTAAACTTTCATTTAATCACAACAAAATTTATTTTCTTTTAATTATCAGTTTGTAAAAGAAAAAGTTCATCTAGGATAAATGGTTTGAATACAGACTGTACCTCTTCCTTTCTGAGAGAGTCTAGCCCCATGGTCTGCTTAATCTCCCAGTATTGCCTATTCTGGCCCATTCTCCACTTTTAAACTATTATACAGTATAATGAGAAGCCATGGTGGTACAGCAGTTTAGTACTCAGCTGCCAACTGAAAGGTCAGTGGTTTCAACACACCCAGTGTCTCCACAGGGAAGGGATCTGGCGATCTGTTTCCATTCAGATGACGTTCAAGCAGATCCTATGGGGCAGTTCTACTCTGTCACATAAAGTTGCTTTGAGTCACAACTGACTCAATGGTACCCAACAACGGCATATAACAAAGTGGCAGAACACAAAATACAGAAGGAGACTTCCACGTTCAAATCCTGACTCTACCACTTGCTGGCAGGCAACCCTGAGCAGATTCCTTAACCCGTTTATACCTCAGTTTCCTTATTTATACAGTGGGGATAACAGTAGTAACACCTACTCACGTACGGGTAAAAATGATGTGCCAAGCATTTGGCATGGCTGGGCTCAAGGTTTTTTTTAATACCTGTGGTATGGAGGTTCCAGCACCCAGAGAGGTGGAGCTCTTATAAACTAAGCCACTGTCGGGGTGATGAGCAGGATCCAGGCCCCCCAGCACCTGCCACCTGCTCTCACTGCTAGCACTTTCTTCGACAAGAGGCCCTGTCCTAGCAGGTCTATCGAGTTGACAGGTCCCAACTTACCCCATCTACCTCTGTTCTCTGCTCTGCAGCTAAAGTAACACTGGGACCAATCTGACTGTTTAAAAACAGAGCTTTCTCCACCACTTTATTCAAGGCTCCTTATATTCTTTGGGAGCCCTGGTAGCTCAATGGTTAAGAGCCTGGTGGCCAAGCAAAAGGACAGCAGTTCTCCCCTGTCCCCCAGAGCTGCTATGAGTCAGAATTGAGTCAATGGCATCGGGTTTGGTTTTCCGATTTCATTGCATTCCTTTTGGAAGAAGCTGAGGTGTGCCAAAGGAATAAATAACCCAGCTGAAACGGGCGGCAAGAATGAGCAAGTTGGCATCTCATCTCATTGGAAATGGAAGCAAAACTACAGTGTTACTGCTCTGAATGCAAATAAGAAAGTGTAGAGTCACAAGCTAATTTTAAGGTTGAAGAATTTGCTAATTATACATTTCTCATTTCTATCTTATTTTCCCTCTTCACAAACAACGTAAATGGGTGTGTGGGTATCTGGAACTCTCTATTAAAGAAACTGAGAGAATACACAATGCAAGTAAAAAATTCAAACAGTACAAAAACATACACAGTAATAAATTTGTAAGACCTTCACCCCACACTGTCAAAGGCAACCACTGCTATAATTTTCCTGTGTATTCCTCCGGAAGTATTTCATGTATAAATAAGCACATCAGAATACTGAGGGTCTTCCAAGAATAAATTTACATATTCTCCATCACCTTTACATACATAAATGGCAGCACACCATGAAACACTACACTTTGCTTTTTTTAAAAAAGGAAAATTTATCTTAGATACAATTCGGTATCAGTTCTTATGTATCCCCATCACTTTTTAACAGTTGCATAATACTGCATTACATGGATTAATTCACTAGGCAGCAATGGGTTACTGATACTTAATTGGCTTCCAACCTTTTGCTACTACAAAAATGGTTTCAATGTATATCTCCTTGTAAGCACCTACACCCATCTCCTAGTAGATCTATAGGACAAATGCCTAGAATTGACATTACTGAAACAAAGGTACATGCATTTTCTAAGGACATTTATCAGCACTGTTCAGTTTCGGGGTAATTCTTAACACGATGTCTACATGCCTTCTAGGTATCCATGACTGTGAATCCCTTTAAACTATACAGAAAGGTTCCATGTGTGTTGTTTATTTACTACTGAGAGAAAAGCTATCGTTTTCACTGGATTCTCAAAAGGGTCTGTGATTCTACCAGGACAAGGACCACTGAGTCAATAAGTGTCAAAACACAGCCACAGGGGCGGAGTGAAGACGGTGGACTAAACACACGTCTCCTTAAATCCCTCTGGAAACCATGACTTGAAATGATAATGAAATGGAGCCTTCTGGACACCTAGTGAGCCCTGGGATGCAGCATAGGGCTGTTAATTTGGACTTCATATCACTGAATGCAAAACCTCCTCTCTTTCACTGACCCCACTCTCGGCGAGCAGAGGCTTGCACAGACCAAAGGCTTCCAGTGACGACGTTGCTGCCTCTCCAGAGCACCACTACACACCCCTGCCTTCTGGTTCCAGGGAGCTCACCAGTTGCCGAGGTGTTCTGGGGAAGTGTCGCCACGTTTACTATGGGAAAAACTCCGAAGGCAACAGGTTCATCCAGGATGACCAGCTCTGAAGCCAAGTTCCTATCTCATCAGAATGAAAAAGGAGGTAACAAAAATAAAACGCTCACCAAACAAACAAACAAACAAAAAAACACACCAATGACAGAAGTTGAAGCTATGCAGGTCCCAGAAAAAGCCTCCCTGGAGAAGAGCAACAGGGAAGCTGCCAGGGATCGATGGTACCACCTGGCTTTTGTCTCTATAGGACCTCCTTCACGGGAGACAGCTCTATTATGAAAACTTCAGGAGAATGTGTTACCAAGTAAATATACAGGGTCCCTCTAAGGTAAAAACCAAAAACAAACTCACTGCTGCTGAGTTGATTCTAACTCATAGTGAGTCTGGAGGTCAGAGTAGAAGTTCCCCATCTATCTGGTGGATCTGAACCACCAACCTCTCGGTTAGCAGGTGTAGCACTTAACTACTATGCCACCAGCAGCTTCAGGTAATTAAGATATTACCTTTCTGGGAGAGGGAGTGACCTAACTTAGGGGGATGAAGACACAGCGACTGGGCCCATGTCAAGCTGCTCACCATCTGTGTTGACACTCGGCCTTAATGACTCTGGGAGGAAATGACAAATCGTTTCCACAGGCGTTTGCAGTCGGGACATTCACTGCAACTGATTCCTGCTGCTGACGGTTGACAGAACATTCGCTCTGGTTTTGGTGTCAAGCCCTCTGGATCAAGAAGCAGTATAATAATTCACCAATCTCAAACAACTTGAAACATTAAAAAGAACTCTGCGAAGGCTGTGTTTCAGGTTCCCATAGCAAAAGCTCTCAGTCCAGTTCAAACACAGCCAAACAATAACAAAAGACTCCAAATAAAACCCATGGCAAGCCTTAGACAGAAATCTTAAATCCCTAAAGAAATTTATCTTAGTGAGGTAATCCATTTCAGTTTCAATTAAGCTAAAAAACAAATTCAAAAACCTTTCGAAGGGTTCTCTGTTGGTCTAAAGATGTTAAGTGCTGTAAGATTATGGGGTGAGTTTGGAGGGAAAAAGAAACAAATGTGTTGTTAATCACAGCCCAAAGGAGATGTGACAGGTTTAAGAAGCCATTTCTGATAATGGAGAAGGGTTTAGTATTTCCCATACTACCTAGAGTTTGTAGCATATGTCAGGCCTTAGTGCCCTTAGGAAGGTCTGTGTATTTCTGTTAAGACTGTGTTTTACTCAATTTATCAAGCAAGCACATATTCAGATAAGTGTTTCTAAACCACTTTCTCAAAGGGAGGTCTTAGAAGCACTTGAATTACAATCATCAGAAAACCAAATAAACTAAACCCACTGCCACAGAGTCAGTTCCAACTCACAGAGAACCTACAGATAAATTCGAAATGTCCCAGTTTCCAAGGAACGCCTGGTAGATTTCTACCACCGACCTTCTGGTTAGCCATTGTAACATCAACTAACCACTGTACCACCAGGGTTTGGAAGCCAGCTAAACATGCGTATTTGGGGACGTCACCCCAGTCACACAGTATCAGAATTTTGGTATGTGAGGCAAAATTTTGCACGTTGGGCAGGCAGGGGGGAATTTGGAGTTTAGAGGCCATAGTCTTAGAAGTTAGTATAACCCTTCACCTGTCGCAGCAACCTGTCTACACACCTCTGGTGAGAGACTCTTGGGGACTCCAAGACCATCCACCTATGGATTTAAAAATCTACCTCCTTAAATTCAACCAGAACCCACCATTCAAAAGACTCCTACCCAGTGTGTCTAGCTCTGCCCACTGATGCCACTGATCGCCCCGTGATACCCACACGCCAAGCCCCTCAAGGATTCTGCTGAGTCAGAATCAGCTCGACAGTAGTGGGTACCACGTCTCCACACCCACTGTAGTAGTCTCTCTCCCATCTAAATAGCTCCTGTTTTTTCAACCACAGCTTACATGTCAGTGTTTCATCCACTTGCTTACGTTGAAGCTTGATAAGAACAAAACTGGAGAGGAAAAGAAAGCCATTTGACCACGATTTAGTTAACAGGCTAAACAACAACAACAAAACAAATCCAGTGCTGTCGAGCTGATTCTTACTCACAGCGAACCTGCAGACCAGGGTGGAACTGCCTCATACAATTTCCAAGGAGCACCTCGTGGATTTGAACTGCCGACCTTCTGGTTAGCATATGTAGCACTTAACTACTACACCACTTGGGTTTACACAAATGTAAATCCCAAGACCCTACAAACCAAACACTGAGGAGCTCACAGTAGAGCAGAAAGGATAAAAGAGAGCACTTCAGCATCGAACATTTGGATTTGAGCCTCAGTTTACACAGGGTCTTACCCTAACAAATGGCATCTTGGGTACTTGGGTTTCTTATATGCAAAACAAGGTTAATGATGCTATCTCAGGTGGAAGCGAAGACTGTGTGAGGATAACTGTCATTGGAAGTTGCTTCGGAGAGGACACCACAGTGCTTATCAAACTAGTGTCCATACCCACTGCCGTTGAGTCCATAGGTAGCCTTAACCACAGGGAAAACAACTCCTCCAAGGCTAGGTTGGAGCCAAACTGCCGCCAACCAAAAACCAAAAACACCAAACCCACTGCCGTCAAGTCAGGTTCAACTCATAGTGACCCTAGAGGTCAGACTAGAATAGTCCCCATAGAGTTTCCAAAGAGCACCTGGTGGATTTGAACTGTCGACCTTTTGGTTAGCAGACATAGCACTTAACCACTACGTCACGAGGATTTCCATTCTGTGCAGTTTCTTGTTTTACACTAAAAAAAATAAACCAAACCCACTGCCATCGAGTTGATTCTAAGTCACAGTGACCCATAGAACTTCCAAGGAGCATCTGGAATCTCTGAGCTGCTAACCTTATGGTTAGTGCTAAACCACCAGCGGTAGTGACAAATCACTACGCCACCACGGTTCCCATATATTAAAAAAGGTATATAAATTTTGAATTCTGTTCTCAAATATATCTGTGATCCTTTTAATACAAAAGTACTGTTATCCTCAAGCAGTTGGGTCAAAATGACCCTCCGGGAAAACGTCCCCATTGTTTGCGGTATTCCCTGGTACACTGCCTCCCAGCCCCTCTGATCTCTGGTGGAGACTGGCAGGCTTAGGCCACAAACTCATCAGCAAGACTGGGGAACAAATGAGAGGCTGGATGTAAGCAAGGGAAGTATCTACATGCCATGAGTCTGGAGCTGACCACAAGCTCAGCCTGCAAACGCTGAGGCTGGTGTGGTCCAGTTTGTCTTTGCACACTACTCTGTAAATAGTTTTCAGAGAAAAATTATCCCTAACCAAATGCAGCAACATTTAGGAGGGATACTTCATTGATTCCCTCGATCCAGTAAGGGTGTGTGTATCCCCAAAGCAATAGAAACCTGATCTGAGCCAAATACAGGGGATCTGGCCTTGGCCATATATTAAAAAAAAAAAAAAACCACTACCATCAAGTCGATTCCAACTCATAGTGACCCTATAGGTCAGAGTAGAACTGCATCATAGCAGTTTCCAATGAGGGCCTGGCAGATTTGAACTGCTGATCTTTCGGTTAGCAGTCGTAACACTTCATCACTATACCACCAGGGTTTCCTTGGCCACACAGGGGCCTAGAAAGTAAGAAGGTCTTGGGTAGACTCTTCTTTCCTGTCCCCTTCCTCTCCTTTTTCTTGCCCCTCTATTTACTGTCTTAGAGAGAACCCTGGTGGTGCAGTGGCTAAGAGCTAGAGCTGCTAACAAAAAGGTATGTAGCTCAAAATCCACCAGGTGCTCCCTGGAAACCATACGAGGCGGTTCTACTCTGTCCTACAGGGTTGCTGTCTTCGTCATCTAGTGTTGCTATGACAGAAACACCCAAGTGGATGGCTTTAAAAAGAGAAGTTTTATTCTGTCACTGTCCAGTAGACTACAAGTTCACATTCAGGGCATCAGCTCCAGGGGAAAGCTTTCTCTGCTGGCACTGGAGGAAAGCCTTTGTAGTCAGTCTTCCCCGGGCTGGCAGCTTCTGAGAAGCAGGGACCCTGAGTCCTTTTCAAAGGACGCACTCTGGTCCCTGCACTTCTTTCTTGGTGGTATGAGGTCCCCAGCTCTTGGCTTGCCTCCCTTCCCTTTATGTCCAGGAATTGCCTCAAGGCACAATACAGTCTTGTACAGGGAGTCCTGCTCCACCAACACAACGGGCTGCCGCCCATTCTCCCTCATTAATATCCTAGAGGCTGGCTTTACAACATATAGGAACATCGTACAATACCAGAAATCAGGGCCTAGTCAAATGGCTAGGCATATGGGGGGGGTGGCACACAAGTCAATCCATGACAGTTGTCGCTGTAAGTCACAATTGACTTGACAGCAATGGTTTTGGTTTGCTTTGTTGTCTTAGTATTCCTGGGCAACTAACTATTAAGAGCCAGGGCTTGGCTGTCAATAGGGTGACTTGCAGTGTAAGCGGAAGTGGGAGTTCTGGAATCTGTGGCCCTTGGAATGGAGAATTTGGAGGACGTGACCCTCCCCACTCAGCTCCAGGGGACACGAGTCCTTTCAGTTCTCCCCATTTCTTGAAAGGTGTGAGTTACCTGCTAGCAGGCACAGTGTGCCAAGCAACTCACAGGAGACTTCCAACTTCGCAACATAAAGCCAGGCAAATAGAAAAGCAACGGCCTCTGTGGCCCCCAAATCTCCCGCTGGTCAAAGCCACCAAAGAGGATCATGTCAAGGGACTCAAAACAATCCATAACAATCCGAAAGTCTCACGTGCCAGGCACTGCAACAAACATCAGATACATGAGAGACACCGCCAAGAAACTAGAAGAGGTCGAGTTTTTTTAAAGTAGCAAAGAAAGAATTAAAAAGCAATACTCAGGCAGTAGCCTGAGGCAGACGCAGAGAATATAAATTTTATGCTTTCCTTTTAATGTCCGAGTTCTGCTGTGTGATACACGTGCTGTAGTCTCTGAGTGGGCATATGAAGACCTCTCGAGATCTTTCTGGATGGCACTTACGAGTCAGGGCCATGTCTGTCCCCCTCCTGTCCCCTTGTAGCGAGTTCTGGGCCCGCTGGGGCCACCCGGTCCCCGCCCGCCTGTCCGTTCGGCGATCGGGCCGCGCCTGGCATTCTCTCCCGGGCGCGGAGCGGGTTTGGGTATTCCCGATAGGCGCTCCGGGCAGCGGACCCCCTCTCCCAGCCGAGGACACCCCCGCCCCCGGCCGGCCGCCCCTTACCGCTCAGTGCAGAGAGTGACTTCGCTCGTCCTCTGAGGCCAGGGAAGTCACACCCTAGTCGGGGCTGGGCAGCAGATCTTATCCTGGCGGGACCCGCCCCACTCCGGGGCGGAGACTCAGTCGGAGTTCCTGTAGTCCCTTTGCGGAACAGACCGGAGAATCCCTCCCAGGGCGAGGCGCACCTGGAGCCTCAGACGCTGGCGCGGTGGCAGCGCACCTCCCGGCAACTTCCCGCCCTCCGGGCTCCTCCTCCCGTCCCCTAACCTGGGCCGCCCTGCCCCTCTTCCCTGCGCAAACTGGAAGAAGTTGGTCACCCTCCGCTGTGCGCGCACGCGCACGCGCCGCCAGACGCGCCCAGCTCTGCAACCGGGACCAGCGTCCCAGCCGCAAACCGAAGTTCACTTCCTGGGAAACCGCGGGGTTCCTCTCGCTGAGCTGCGCTTGCTGAGCTATGCGCCCGAAAAGTAAAAAAGTGAAATCACAGCTGCACATTTCTTTTCCTTTTTTTAAATGACTGAGTGAAAATGTACATTCCCATATAAATTTACATGTCCACCTATATGCAGCTTCCACTGCTCTCCCTGCCCGGTGACAGCACACTATTCCTCTCTGCTCCATACATGTCTCATCCTCCCAACAGTCTACTTTCCCCTCCTCTCCACCCACTCTCCTTACTCCAGACAGAGGTCAGCAGGATGGTATCCTATAGATGCATAGAACCATAAAGGGCATTCAATATATGGTCACTCTGCGTCGCCAAGTCCAATCCATTCGTGTCCGAAGAGTAGCTTCATTATGATTTGGGGGCAAGGGCAGCATCAGGGCCAGGAACAGCGGCACATTTCATTCCCTCACTTTTTCAGTAAAACAGACACTCCAAAACGTTTCCAGCAGTTCCACCTCAACCTAGAGGGAAACAGAGTTTCCTTATGTGCCCAGCAAGGGTAGAATGGCTTTGGAAATAAGAGTTAGGAGCGAAGCTGGATCTTCTTTCTCTTCTATAAACTGTTACGATTTAGCGCTTGCCGGTCCCTGGTGGCGCAAACGGGTAAGCACTGGTTCAGTCTAGTGAAGCTGCTGGCTGTTACAACCCAACCCGAGGGCGCCTGGGAAGAGAGGCCTCGTGATCGGTCTCCCAGAGGCCGCAGCCTTGAAACTCCTGCGGAGGAGTTCTAGTCGGCTCATACTGTCACGGTCGGAGACCCAGTGACTCATGGCGACTAACAGCAACATCGGTGAGTAGTTCTTGCCTTCTGCGTTGGTGTAGCGCTCTTGTAATACACATGTGCGTTACTCTCTGCTCTGGCTCCTTGAAGGGCACGGACTGGGTCTGGGTCGCTTTACACTGGCGCCCAGTTACAGTTGCCAACGCGTAGTGAATGCTCAGCAAAGAAAAAAAAGCTTGCAGAAGGAATCCACGGAGTCTGCTGACAAATTCCCAATTTGATTTAACAAATGGCAGGTAGCTCTGAGAGTGTTCTTCAACCGACCAAATTCCAAGCAGCTACTTGCACCGGTTAAGACCAGAACGGTAACATTAAGTTATTTTCATTAAGATGTAGCTAAGGCTTGGCAGAATGAGAAACACGGGTTTTAGAGTCAGACTGATATGGATTCACGACTTTTTAAATATGTTTCAACTTAGATAATTTGAAGTTTATGAGCTATGAAGAAAATCAGAAAGGTAAGCAAAAGAATAAAATGAAATAAGGATAATTCATTTCCACAGAGAGATAAGAAACTTGCATCGCTTAAAAATAACTTTTTTTTTTTTTTTTTTTTTTAAGTTAAGGAATACAGCAGAGGCTGTTGGTGCCCTGTTGAGAGTGCCTTTACTGGGCAAGTGCACATCGTCTCCCTAGCTAGTCCCATTTCCTGAGAAAGACCTTCAGATGAGGCTGGGGAGACCGTAGACAGAGGCTAGTGCTTACAGAGTACAAACAAGACAAGGTAAATGTTGATGAGTCTACTCCGACTCTTGGTGACCCCACCTGTGTCAGAGTAGAACTGTGCCTCAAAGGATTTTCAAAACCTGATTTTTTTCAGAGGTGGATCACCAGGCCTTTATTCTGAGGCACCTCTGGGAGGATGCCAACCTTTTGGTTAGTAGCTGAGCATTTGCCAAAAAAAAAATCCACTGCCATCCAGTCGATGCTGACTCATAGCAACCCTATAGCACAGAGTAGAACTGCCCCATAGAGTTTCCAAGAAGCACCTGGTGGATTTGAACTGCCAAGTTTTCAATTAGCAGATGTAACACTTAACTTCTCTCCCTCCACTTGGATCCCAGAACACTGGAAGCCAGGATTATACTTGCTGTGCTGGGGAGTTTGAAATACCCTGGTAGTGTAGTGGTTAAGTGTTACATCTGCTGGCTGCTAGCCGAAAGGTGTGCAGTTCAAATATGGCAGGCCCTCCTTGGAAACTCGATGGAGCAGTTCCACTGTGACCTATAGGGTTACTGTAAGTTAGAATCGACACAGGAGCGGTGTTTTTTTAAAGAGGAAAGACTTAAAGATGCTGTCATCAGTTATTCAATGAAAGAGCCCAGCTAGAACACTCCTTTAGTGACTCCACAGTTGTTGAACTCTACCCACTTCCAAACGCACTCAGAACGTCTAGCCAGGATTTTAGAACTTGTTCTCAGAATTGCCAGACAAAAATACAGGATGCTCAGTTAAAGTTGAATTTCAGATAAGCAATAAATTATTTCTTCTACTGAAGTATGTCCTAAATATCTAATGGGACATACTGACACTGAAAACATTTGTCATTTATTTAAACTCAAATTTAAGTGGCTATCTGTTTTGTCTCTCTTTTGACTTGCTAAGTCTGGGCAACTCATTCTTCAACAAGAGCAGCATAGCCAAAGGTCACTGGATTTTAAGGGCAAGGACTGACATGAAAAACAGAGCCCAAGACATAGAAATAGGAAAAAGCAGCTTGGAAAGAAACAACATATATGGGAAGAAGAAAACACTGCAAGATTTGTTACTGATCGCTTCCAAGAAATGAGTTGTTACAGCTATAAAAATAGAATTAAAAACTTACTGCATCTGAGCCGTTGTGACTCCCAGAGACCCTACAGGACAGAGCAGAAGTGCCCCAGAGGGTTTCCATGGAGCAGCTGATGGATTCAAAGTGCTAACTTTTTGGTTAGCAGCCAAACACTTAACTGCTGCACCATGAGGGCCCCTAAAAATAGAATAGGATACTGTATGTCATAGATAAATGTGTGTAGTAATTTGACTAGTCCGTGATTCCCTGTATTCTGTGGTTGCCCTTTGTTTTGTGAGTTTCTTATGCTGTAAATTGTTTAATCTCTGCTTGTGTTTAACAGGGTGGTTATGTTAGAGACAATTAGGGTGGGACTCTAACACCCTTCCTAACGTTACCTCCCAGCTCCAATGAAGGGGGTTTCCCTGGAGGGTGCCTTGCATCTCCCTTTATCCCCTCCAGCCTGTAAGAGATAAAAGGAAAGGAAACAAGCAGAGAGTTGGGAACCTCATACCATCAAGAAAACAGCACCGGGAGTAGGGCGCGTCCTTCAGACCTGATCCAGCACAAGGACCTTCCTCAAGAGCCAACAAAGAGCAAAAGCCTTTCCCCTGGAATGTATACCCTGAATTCAGACTTGTAGCCTGCTGGACTGTATAAGGGTAAACTTTTCCTTGTTGAAGCCACACTTTGTGGTATTTCTGTTAGAACAGTGCCAGATGACTAAAAATACTGTAGAAAAAGAATACTCAGAAAACCAAGAAGAACTTCTTTAAGTTAGGATAGCAAAAGCAAAAAGCTCAGTTAAGTGGCAGAAAGATAAAGTTGAGGAAATACTGCAAAAGGGACAACAAAAAGAAAAGAGATAAGAAAGAATAAGAAAATAAGCCAACTCCAGAGGCCTGGAAAACGGAGGAAGACATCAACTAAATAATTCAATTATATCCTTTTAGAACTAAAGAGGAAACCCTGTTTGCATAGTGGTTAAGAGGTATGGCTGCTAGCCAAAAGGTCGACAGTTCAAATCTACCAAGCCATCTTTGGAAATCTTATGGGGCAGTTCTACTCTTTCTATAGGGTCCTATAGGGGTACTAAAGGAAATAATGTTTCCAGTTTGAAAGTGCTTGCTGAGCCCAGCAAAATGGAAAAAAAAAAACAACCAGAACTGCACCAAGGCACATCATGGTAAAATTTCAGAAGATCCCACACACGTCCAGATGGAAAAATGTTTCATAAAAAGGATTAAGAATTAAAATGGCCTCAGAAATGAAGTCCTGTTGCATGCTACAACGTGGATAAAACCTGAAAATAGTAAGCTGACTGAAAACAGCACAGCTACAAAAGGACAAATATTGTATAATTCCACTTGTAATTAAATATCTAAGCTAGGCTGGTGTACACAGACCAAAGTTTATTAGTGGTTACCAGGGGCAGATCGGATGGGAAAAGGCAGTGTCTCAATCAACTAGTGCTGCTTTAACAGAAATACCACAAGCAGATGGCTTTAACAGAGACAAGTTTAGTCTCAAGACAATCCAGTAGGCTACAAATCCAAATACATGGTATTAGCTCAGGGGAGTACTTCTTGGAAGCAAAGATGGTGAGACTGCGTCTTACACACTGTGGGCATATTGTCAGGAGGGATCAGTCCCTAGGACGTCATGCTCACTAGAGTGGAAGATCAGTGAGACAGAGGAAGACCCTCAATAAGAAGGATTGACATAGTGGCTGCAACGATGGGCTTAAGCATAAAAAAGTCTATAGACGTGGCATGGCGCAAGACCAGGCAGTGTTTCTTTCTGTTGTGCATGGGCTGGCTGTGAGTCAGAACCAAGTCCATGGCACCTGTCAACAACAGCTCCAGGGGAAGGCTTTCCCTCTTGTCGGCTCTGGAGGAGGGTCCTTGTGTTGTAGCTATCTTTTTCTGGTCTGAAAGCCTCTCTGCACAGGAACTTCAGGTCTGAAGGACATGCTCTGCTCTCTCTCGGTGCTGCTTTCTTGATGGTATGAGGTCCCCAATTCTCTCTGCTAGCTTCTTTCCTTTATATCTCAAGAGACTGCCTCTAAGCACTGAACAGTGTTATACTTAGAGTCCTGCCCCACCAGAACAACCGCTGCCCATTGTCTCCCGTAAACATTGTAGGCGCAGCATTTACAACATAAAGGAACATCACACAATACCTGGAATAATGACCCAGCCAAACTACCACACACACTTTTGGGGGAAACACAGTTCAATCTATGACAGGCAGATTCACTGCTTAGGGTTCCCAGAGCTTTTCCTAAGGGTGACAGAAAATTTGGAAATGGAAAATGCCCTTATTGGTTAAACAACGTGATAAACGTAACTAATGTCACTGAATTGTACATGTGATAAATGTTTAAAAGGTACATGATTTGTTACATTTACATTAAATTAAAAAAAAATCACATCAGATTTCTTAACAGAACAACAGTTGAAACTGAAAGATAATAAAATTGTACTGTTACCATTCTGAAGGGAAATTACCTCCAACAGATTCCCATATTCAACCAAACTATCAGTCAAGTGTAGGAGTAGAATAAAGGTATCTTCAGACGTGTCAACTTTCAAACAATTTATCTCTCTGTACCATTTCTTTTTATATGTATAATTTTTAAAATTCTGATTCACTAAAAGTTTACAATTCAAGTCGGTTTTCCATATAAAACCCCAACCACCCACCTGTCTGCAACTCTATCTGCTCTCCCCACCCTGTGGGGAGAGCACACTCTTCTTCCCCACTCTTCACTTCCAGTATCCACTCAACCAACACCTGTCCCCTCTTCTCCACCCTCTCCTTTCTCCTCCAAAAGGAAACCAGTAGGACAGCCTCATATATATATTAAACCATAAAGTACACATAACACATTCATCAGTTTGTGTCCCCAAGTCCAGTCCATTCTTTGTCTGAAGTATTGGCTTCAGTACTGGTTTCAGCTCTGGACTAGCAGCAAGTGCAGCAGCCATGTTCTCAGGGGACCCTCTAGGTTGTTGGACCATCAAGTCTGGTCTTTTAATAGAATTCTATATCTGCACACCCCTTTCTCTTGTGCGACATCAGAAACTCAATGTTGTGTCCCCTGTCAGGGCTGTCTTTGGTGGTGGCTGGCTACCATCTAGTTCTGTTCTTCTGCTATAGTCTCCCAATCATATGGGTCCTTCTGTCTCCTTGGCTCATTTTTTCTGTCTTTCATGTCATCAGTTTTATCTCTTCCAGGTGGATTGGGACAAATTGACGTTCCTTAGATGGCAGCTTGCTGGATTTTAAGACCCAAGGTGCCACTCACCAATATAAAATGCAGAAGACTCTCTTAGAAAAAGACTAGTTATGCCAAATGATCTCGATGTCCCCTGAAAACGTGATCCCCAGACCCCTGTCCCTGCTACTCTTTCCTTTGAAATGTTGGGTGGAATTTAGAAAACCTTTAGCTTATGGTTTAGTCTAGTTACACTGACCTGCCTTTTGTTGCTGTATCATTTCTTATGAGGCTTTCAAATAATGTAGTCCACCAAAACAAGGAGCAAATCAAGAAAGCTTAAAAAAAAAAAAAGCCCAGAAAACATGTATATGAGGTCCAGCACTTAAGTCTATGAACTTAATTGTCCTAAGTGCTACGTATCTCATCGCTGATTATCGTTACGATCACCTTCGAAGTCCTCCCCTTGGAAAGCTATGCAGCAACGCCGCACTTAGTCCACCCTTCAAAGCTATTTTGGAACTCTTTCTGGAATGGCCATTGCACAGGTGGCACGGTGACAAGTGTGCCTACTTAATTGTATAGTTGTCTGTGAAGGAGTTTTTAGCCACTAAACAAATGACTGTATTAGAACACCCTCCTTACTCACCTGGTCTGGATCCCAATGACTTTTTTCTTTACCCAAAGAAAAAGGAAGTTTTCAAAGGAAGACGTTTGGGTGACATTCAGGACAAGGGCAATACGGCAACAGCTCTGAAAGCCATTGCAGAAAAACAGTTCCAAAATTGCTTTGAAGGGCGGACTAGGTGCTGGCTTGGGTGCATAGCTTCCCAAGGGGAGTACTTTGAAGGTGACCATAGTGATATTCAGCAATGAGGTATGTAGCAGTTTTTCTAGGATGAGTTTGCGAACTTAACTGACCGTCTTCATACGCCAGAATAACCAAGCTAAGTGCCGTTGAGTCGGAGCTGACTCATGGCGACCCAGAATGGACAACTGAAAATTGAATAGCAGGAGGAGGTGGTTAGTTAACACTATCCCAGTGCCATGGTGTCACTTCTGACTCATAAGGACCCTATAGGACTGAGTAGAACTGCCCACTAGGGTTTCGTCTGCTGCAATGTTTATGGAAATAGATAATCAGGGCTTTCTCCCTCAGCTGGTGAGTTCAAACCACTGACCTTTTGGTCAGTAGCCAAGGGCGCAAACATTGTTTGACCAGGGCATACCTTTAATTACATTAATTGTATGTTAATTGTTTCCCAACTTAAAATGATAAACTGCTATTTGTTGCCTCAAGTCAGAATTTATTAAGCCAACACCTCATCATGTTTTTAAATAAAATTTCCTGGTATTTCCCATGGATGTCAGAGTACTGAATTCCTTGTGGTTTCTCCTGTGTTTCTTAGGCTTAAACATCTGCAGACCGAAATGTTGTTGTTAGGTGCCATTGAGTCAGTGCAACCCTGTGCCCAACAGAACAAAACACTGCCTGGTCTTGCGCCATGCCCAAGACCATTTTTGTGCTTAAGCCCATTGTTGCAGCCACTGTGTCAGTTCATATCCTTGAGGGTCTTCACCTTTTTCACGGAGCCTCACTCTACCAAACATATCTCCTTTTCCAGGGACTGATCTCTTCTCACATGTCCAAAGTATGTAAGACGCAGTCTTGCCATCTTTACTTTCAAGGCACACTCTGGTTGTACTTCTTCCAGAACAGATTTGTTTGTTCTTTTGGTGGTCCATGTTACAGTCAATATTCTTCTACAGCACGACAGTTTGAAGGCATCATTTCTTCTTCTGTCTTCCTTATTCATTGTCCAGCTTTTGCACCTTAGTCTTCAAAGTGACATCTTTACTTCTCAATGCTGTAAAGAGGTCCTTTGCAACAGATTTTTCCAATCCAATGCATCTTTTGATTTCCCTGGTGACACAGTGGTTAAGTGCTGTGGCTTCTAACAAGGAGGTCAGTAGTTTGAATCCACCATGCAGTCTTTGGGAAATCTGTGGGATGGTTCTACTCAGTCTGTAGGGTCACTATGAGCTGGAATCAACCTGATGGCAGTGGCAGACTGAAATAGTGTAAAGAAAAGGACTCTAGGTGAGCTTGATGATTGCTGTGAACCTGTGAGCTGTTCCATTTAATCCTGTTGAATGACAGGATGATAAACTCTGTACCATAAAGTCTATCTGAATCCCAGTGAACCTTTAAGGCAGAGGAGAACTGTCCTAAGAGGTTTCTAAGGAGCAGCTGGTAGATTTGAACTGCTAACTTTTTGATTAGCAGCCATAACTCCTATCCACTATGCCACCAGGATGATGACATACCTCAAAATCGCATAATAAAGACTCCGGATTAAATTAAACTCCTTTCCACACAGGCAACCCCCTAGTCTCATCGTTTTTGCTTCCCCAGTTTAGCTCTCCTTAGTCTGTTTCCAAGAAGCCTTGGTGACATAGTAGGTAAGTACTTAGCTGCTAACTATAAGGTCAGTGGTTCGAACTCACCATCCATTCCACAGGAGGAAGATGTGGCAGTCTGCTTCTATAGATATTACAGCCTTGGAGCTCTAAAGGGCAGTTCTGCTCTGTCCTACAGGGTCCCTATGAGTCAGAATTTGCTGCAAGACAACGGATTATTTATTTCCAGTACCTGAACGAGGTTGCCATCTAGTGGCAGGAGAGGTAACCACATGGCCATAAGAGCGTGTCGTCATACAGGTAGATCTCAAGATAATTCTCCACCTACCAATTTCCAGTGGTGGGCTAGTCACCCACCCATAACTAGAAGGGATCCTTGGAAAATATACTTTGAAGCTTAAGAGAATGAAGGAATGCCAGTTTGTCAGACCGTGGTGCCTTGTGTGTTGCTAGGATGTTGGAAGCTATGCCATTGCTGTTTCAAATTCCGGCAGGTCGGTGGTGGGTGGGTTTCAGTTGAGTGTCCAGATTAAGACAGACAATAAGGAAAGATCTGGTGCTCTGCTTCTGAAAATTAGGCTTATGGAACATTGCCCAGCTCGCTTGCTTTGGACACATGGTCAGAAGAGCTATGTCTCTGGAGGAGGACACTGTGTTTGGTGAAGCAGAGAGAGGGCCAGTAGGGGAGAGGAGACACTCAGTGAGACAGGCTGGCACAGTAGTTGCAGTGATGCTAGCAGTTGTAAGGATGACACAGAACCAGGCAACATTTTGTTCATTGTGCAAAGGTGACTATGAGTCAAAGTTGACTCAGCAACAGCTATATGTGCATATCTCATTGATGAATTTGTGCGAATTAAAAAAAGACATCTTTCAACCTGGTGCATGCCTTGGTGAGTAGAGTGCAGACTGAATTTCAGTCCCCCTTGACCTCTCTGTCAGGAGCTGTTGTGCAGCGAACAACCTGTGCAACCCTCTGCTGTAGCCCTGATATAACGAAAGTATCTTCTGGTGTCTCCAGTGCCCACCGCAAGCCCTAATTCCTAAAGTGTGGCTTGCTGGGGAAGGCCATGGCATGTCTAAAGCAGTCAGCCATGCTCGGTTTATTGACACAAGGGCATACAGTCTCAGTGTGGCTAAGTCTTCAAATTTTTTTAAACAAGCAAAATCTGGATTTTTCTTTTTTTTGTAAAGGCTGTATATTTGGCATAGTGGTTATAAGTGCTACATCTGCTAACCACAAGGTCGGCAGTTCAAATCCCCCAGGTGCTCCTTGGAAGCGCTGTAGGGGAGTTCTACTCTGTCTTATAGGGTCGCCATGAGTCAGCATCAGCTCAACGGCAGTGGGTTTAATTTTTTTGTATTTGTAATATTGACAACTAATTTGATTTAGAAATGAGTTGGTAAATTAAAGTGGAAGAAATCAGTTGGGCCAACATTGGTGAGAACTAGATAGAACAGGCTAGATACCACCCATGAGCTGCTAGGCAGAGACCTCAGCTCTGTCCTCTGTGTGCTTCTCCTGGACTTCCCTGTGTCCTCTGGTCCTGCAGCCATGCTCAGCATCACCCGGTACCTCCAATGCAGTGCAGTGACTCTCCACCCTCACTGCACAAAGGGGTCACTAGAGAGCTGGCAGCGTCCGAGAGAGACAGAATGTCTGGTTATTTTATTTCATTTAGATTTTCCAGGTGATTTTCAGTTGCAGCCAGAAATGAGAACATGTCATTGACAGCTGGATGCCCTGCCTCCGGCTTTGCCCCCACCTGGTCAATTTTCTAGAAACTCTAATGGCATAGTGGTTTAGTGCTATGGCTGCTAACCAAAAGGATGGCTGTTCAAATCCACCAGGTGCACCATGGAAACTCTATGGGGCAGTTCTACTCTGTCCTTTATAGGGTTGCTATGTGTTGGAATCGACTCAATGGCAGTGAGTTTGGTATTTTTGGTTTTGTGTGTCTGGTACATTGGGACTATGCTGACAACCAGGAATTTTATTACCAATTGGTAAAGACTGGAAAATCGGTGATTAGGACATAGTGTATGACTACACAATAGCGGGAACAGCCCCTAGCTCAGACTTGGGGTGGCAGAAAAATTTGACAAAGGAGATAATGCCTGATTTGAGTCCTGGAGGGCAAGCAGAAACCACTGAGCCTCCGTGTACGGGTGCATTCCAGGCAAAGGGAGCAGCTCAGGTAAAGTCTGAGTCAGCGGAAGGTGTAGCAGATCCAGGCCGTGCAAGAAATTTTGCAAGTCTGGATTCCACTGATTATTGACCTCTTTCAGTGACCTCAGACTCTGGTGTAGCATTTTTCCAAACATAGCTGAAATAGCATGCAATCGAGGAATTTAAATATAGCTTAGTTTCTCACTGGTGAATTACATGTCCCAAGAAAGTCAAAGAGACTGTAGATGTTACCAGGGATGGCTTTGGCTGTTCCAACCTGCAAACAGTGCTTTTGTTCTCTACTCAGTAAAAATGATCAGGAGAGAATGTACAGTTTTCCACTCTAGCAAATATTTATTGGAAATGAGGAGAGCTTAGGCAAAACTTACACTTCTCTACTTGGACAAATGCTTTGTTGGGGCTTATAAAAGATTTTAGGAGGGAAGGGTCTCAGCCACAGCCTTCAAGTTGGTTCTGACTGTAATAGCCCTATAGGCCAGAGTAGAACTGTGCCATGAAGTTTCTAAGGAGCACCTGGCAGATATCAACTGCTGATCTTTGGGTTAGCAGACCTAGCACTTGACCACTGCACCATAAGGATTTCCATTTACTCATTGTGAGGTGGGAGAAAAGGTTAGGGTAATGAGGTGCGACTTCAAGGTGGCTTCTGCAACTGGAGCTTCTGGGACTGGTAGCAGGAGTCATGATGGGGTGTTTGTTCTTTTGGGTCAATTCCCTGGGTCTGACTGTAGGTCTCTTGTGCCCCCATTGGAAGGACATACAGCAGTCCCCTCTGTCTCATCTGTGCATGCCTCTGAATTTGATCTAAACCGGCTTTTCTAGAAAATAACTTTGGTGATAATTTAAGCAACTCATTCTCCCCCCGCCCTTCAAGTGTGGGTGGTAAAAAAAAAAAAGTTGTTTGTTTTACTCTCTGGAAGGTTCCAAGGTGTGGTTAGCTGGCCCTTCATGTCCCTGGCACACAGTAAAGAGAAGGAGTGAGACAATAAACATCCAGAGGATGGAGGTGGCATTTACATTGCAAATGGCCTTTTAATAGCAGTCTTCTTTGGGAACTCTGACCGTGACAAGGGCCTTTGTCAACTGTTTAAGCATTTTTATTCAGCAAAAGTGGAGTCTCTGCTTCTGTCAAGCTGGCGGCAAGCAAGGTTTCCCTGGGGTCACGCAGCAGGAGCTTGACATTTGAGGCATGTGATTGATGAGTTCTGTCCTTTCACACAGAGGAGCCCCACGGTGAGAGACGTCTCCAGAAGCAAAACAGCCCAGCGACTTTCCAAACCAGTATCTGCCTTGAATTGCCGAAAATGCTGAGTTAGGCTGGACCCGGCAGGACACACAGCCGTGGGGCTCTGGTGAGAGCATCTCACCAGCCTTTTAATCGCAGCCTTCTTCCCTAGAAGATCCCGGTTGGAGCATCCAAGAGAGAAGGGGCCACGTAGTAGATCATGAGAGTCCCCCAAAGCCAAGCCTTTAGGGCATGCACTGAAGGAATCCAGGCCCCAGCGTTTAGGCCTGGTCTGAGATCAACAGACTGAAGGAGGTTCAGAGCACAGTGAGGGCTTAGGGTATCTGCTGCTGAGAAGGCGCTGGTGGAAAGTGTAACCCTAATACCTTGCAACATGTTTTCTCTTTTACAAAATGATTAATTGAGAGCGTCACATAACTAATGCCATAATGATACTTGAAATAATCTCTAAGAGTTTTTTACTACACCAGCTGCTCTGGCTTCTGCACTGGACTCTTTCCAAAGGGGCGCAGAGTCCTCTCAGCTCCTGTGACCTTGGTCTCCCTTCTCTTCTTTGCTCTCCTGAGAAATGGGCTTCAACCTGGAAAACAGCAGCTAGGAAGGCTGCCTGGCATTTTGTGTACCCACAACTTTCTTTTGCTCCTTATCGGAGAGTGAATTTGGCAGGCTAGTTTCAGTAGCTTAGGAATTTCTGTATAAGTTTTGTCTTTGCCTGTTACAAACATGCAGATTAGAGCCCAGGTGTCTGACATATGTATCTGTAGTTTAAAAAAGAGTTTCTTGTGACTGTTCTGTGATGTATACAGTTACTTGTGGGCTACCTGCTTAAAAACATTAAGTATTCCTTGTTAAAATGATACATAAACTCTGATGTAAATATTGTCTTTTGAGACTCCATGGAGAACAGACTCTCCAGTGGTATCCTCCCTCCTGATAAACCTTCTTCCTCTTTCTAACTTGGAGTGTGTGTCATTGGCTTGACTGCTCCAGGGCACAGGACCCAAATCAGGTAACAAGAGGGATCACAAGGAACAAGATATTCTAAAGAAAAGAAGGACAGCGATGGGTGAGCTTCTTAAAGACCCCTAGACTACTTCAGGTCCCTGGGTGGCTCAGTGGTTTGTGGTCAACCACTAACGGAAAGGTTAGTCTAGTGAGTGGCGCCACAGAAAAAAGAAAGCCTGGTGGTCTTCTTCTACAGAGATGACAGCCAAGAAAACCCCGTGGAGCTCAGTTCTCCTCTGCCACACATGGCATTTTTGTGAGTAGGCGTGGATTCAGGGGCATCAGCCAAGCCAGCCAAGTGTCGTCGAATCGAATCCAACTCATGGCGACCCACTGCTAACCACAAGGTCAGCAGTTCAAATCCACCAGGCGTTCCTTGAATACTCTGGAGGTCAGTTCTACCCTGGCCCCTAGGGTCTCCATGAGTCAGGGGCATGAGGGTGAGCCTATTTCATGCGGGGGCAGTGATGATTCAGAGGCAGAATTCTCTCCTTCTGTGCAGGAGACCTCAAGCACAGCTGTGAGCCTTCTGTCAGTAAGGTTTACGTGTTGCTATGGTGTTGAACAGGCTTCAGCATAACTTCCAAACAAAGGCAGACTAACAAGAAATGTCTGGTGATCCGGAAATTGTTGTTGTTGTTAGATGCTGTTGATTCAGTTCCAGCTCACAGTGGCCCTGTGCACAACAGAACGAAACACTTCCGGGTCTTGCGCCACATCCACATTCATCGTTATAGCTGCTGTGTCAATCCATCTCTTTGAGGGTCTTCCTCTTTTTCCTTGACCCTCCACTCAACCAAGCATGATGTCCTTTTCCAGGGACTGATCTTTCCTGACAACACGTCCAAAGTATATGAGATGCAGCCTCACCGTCTTTGCTTCCGAGGAGCCGTCTGGCTGCACTTCTTCCAAACAGATCATTTGTTCTTTTGGCAGTCGTGGTACATTCAATATTCTTCTCCAGCACCACGGTTCCAAGGCATCAATTCTTCTTCTGTCTTTCTTGTTCACTGTCCCGTTTTCACATGTCTGTGATGCCACTGAAAATATCGTGGCTGAAAATTAGCCATTGAAAACTCTGTGGATCACATCAATTTGCTCTGAAACCAATCATGGGGATGGTGCAGGACTGGACAGTGTCCAGTTCCATCACTCATGGGGTCCCTATGAGTTGAGGACCCACTGATAGCAATTAACCAGCAAAAATAAAGCCTACATCACAATTTTCTCCAGGACTAACTAGCATCTCAGTGTCATTATCAAATTCATTATCTTTGTCCCTTCTCTCCTGGTAGGATCTTATAGAAAAATACTAATTGTAGTAAATCCCTTATGTTATCAATGAATAGTTTGTGGTCCCTTGAGAATTCCCTAATTTTCTAGTACCATTAATAGGGACAAACCCTGGGCAGAAGTCTACGCTCTCTCACTGGTAAAGTGATGAGTCTCACAACGAACTGAGAAGATGCGTGACCAAATTCAGTCTGTGCTGGGTCTTCACAGATGCCTTCCTATTTAGACCTCATACAGACTTCTCCAGTGGATATTGCTTTCTGTTTTCAAAATTACTATATATCTTTGGGGATCCCCCTTGTTCTGTTGTGGAAACCCTGGTGGTGTAGTGGGTTAAATGCTATGTCTGCTAACCAAAGGTTGGCAGTTCAAATCCACCAGGTGCTCCTTGGAAGCTCTACAGGGCAGTTCCACCCTGACCTCTAGGATTGCTATGTGTTGGACCCAAGCTGATGGCAGTGTGTTTTTATTCTATTGTACATAGAGTAGCTGTGAGTTGGAACTAACCTGACATCTAACCACAACCTAAATTCATTTCAGAATAACCTCATGCTAATCTTTAGTTTGACTGTGTAAACGCATTCTCGAGAAAGGTCAATTTTTGATTCCACTGACCAAACTTTCAAGATTAACATTGCTATTTTTTTACTGACCCAAACATTAAGCTCCCCAGATGGCAGCATAAACTTCTCCTTGCCTGTGAACCCTTTTTCTATCAAAAAGGAACGTGCTACTTATAAGACCTTTGCCTGGGCAACCTAAAAATACAAGAATCCTTCTTCGCTACTTTTTGAAATTTGGGCCATCATACTGAGGCCTCTAAAAACAATGTAACTTGTAATGTGTAGCTATGAACTTTACTTAGCACTTCAATTTGTGCTTCAAGAGTGCTGTGCGGGACAGCCAGCTACATTTGAATTTCAAATAAACAAAAAAATTTTTTTTTTTTTTTTTTTTGGTATAAGTGTTTCCCATTCATTGCTTACTGGAAATTCAAAGTCAGCTGCACCTTCTTGTATTTTTATTTGCCAGATTTTGCAACCCTATGATTTGGAATCAGCTCAATAGCAGTGGGCTTGGGTTTTTTGCACATCATATCTATGTCAGTATAGCTCTAGCTATTTGTCCCTGGAAACCCTGGTGGCGTAGTGGGTTAAATGCTTCGTCTGCTAATCAAAAGGTCAGCAGTTCAAATCTGCCAGGTGCTCCTTGGAAACTCTATGGGGCAGTTCTACTCTGACCTCTAGGGTCGCTATGAGGCAGTGGGTTTGTTTTTTCTTTTTTTACTATATCCCTGGGTAGTGCCGTTAGCATGTTTGGATGCTAACCAAAAATGGTGATGTGAGTCCACCCGAAGTGCTTGATAAGAAAGACTTTGCAATGTACTTTCAAATAATAAGCCATTTGAACATCCTAAGTACAGTTTCACTCTGACATGCGTGGGGTCACTATGAGGTGGAACTGATTCAGTAGGAACTATTTTCTGAGGGGAATGTATATATTTACCCCCCCAAAATATCTATGTTGGAAATGCTGGTGGTGTAGTGGTTAAGTGCTACAGCTGCTGCCCACGGGGTTGGTAGTTTGAATGCACCAGGCACTCCTTGGAAACTCTATACCGCAGTTCTACTTGGATACAGGCAGTTCTGCTCTGTCGTTAAGGTTGCTATGAGTCAGCAATGGGTTTGGTTTAGTTTACATGTATGTATGCATATGTGTATACTTGTGTGTGTGTGTGTCCACTGAAACAGGATAATGCTGAAAAGGCATGCATGTTAAGACAGGTCCTGAGACTAAAGGGGGCGTTTAGTTTGTCCCTCCTCAATCCTGTATTATAATGGTCCATTGCTTTTATCTAATCTCTTTCTTTCAGCTGTCCAAAACATCTTCACACTTACTGCTTGACTTTACTGTGTCACACTGGAGGATCCTCGGTTAGGCTTGTAAACAAAACTGACTAGGCAGGAACCAGATTAACAAAAAATGGACTGGCACAAAACTGACCAGGCACAAAGTTAACAAAAAGTGGACTGCAGGGTGCCCTGTGGGCAAGCACCAGGACATCTAAGAAAACACTGTGGTCATTGTGGACCAGAACTCTGGGGGAGTGGTGGTTTAGCATTTGGCTGCTAACTGAAGATTGGCAGTGGAAATCCATCAGCTGATCTTGGAAACCCTGTGCGGCAGTTCTACTCTGACCTATAGGGTCGTTCTGAGTCAGAATTGACTTGATGGCAACAAGTTTTGGTTTTTTGGTTGTTGCTGTGGTTTTGGTTCTGAATCTAGACTGTAACAGGCATAGCATCCTATCAACTTTACCAACTGAGTCAGGCACCTTGGGACATGGGTGCCTGGCTTTTGGTTGTGTTGAAATGAGGAAGGGCCCGGTAAAAATTGGAGGTATTGAAGAAAGCCCCAGGAAACAACTTAATAGCAGAAAATACCATAGAATAATCTTACCTTTATCTTACAAAACACTGTCACAAGACAAGCCTGGGGGCAACCTTGCAAGTGACAGCCTGCAAGTGACCCCTAGACCTTGACCACATTTTACAACTAATAGGAGTTGACCAATCAATGTAAAGGTCAGTTCACCCTCCCTACTTTGCAATCTCACGACTTAAATACTGGGCGCTGAGGAAACTCCCCGCCGCCCCCTGCTCTGTGTAGCTTGGGGTGCGTCCCTGGTGCACAGTATTTTTCCTATTGGGCATATTTTTTAATAAAATTTAACCTTTAAAGTAACAGTGTCGCATCTTGAAAATCGCGGACCCTAACATTTGGGGGCTCTCCCGGGATTTCAAGAGCGACCTCCGCGGCCGGTCGATCTGGTTTGGACCTCACTGGTGAGTCTGGATATTGTCTGTCTGTGCTCGAGCTCTGGTTCTGGGACTCACTAAGAGAGAATCTGGACGCAGAACTGCTCTCTTGAGTCGGAGGCTGGGGGACGCCTCAGCTCTCCATCTGGGCGGGCACCGCTGGTTCCTTTTTGGTTCTGCGGCCTGTAAATCCCGCATCTGGTTTTTGTTTCGTTTCTTCCGTGACCGGTCTGTGTTCCGTTGTCTGTTTGATTGTGTTGTTTGTCCTGATTGTTACTTTTGCCACCATGGGGCAATCTTCTTCTCACTCTGTAACACCCCTAGGCCTATTCCTTAACCACTTCCAGATTTCCAGAAACGAGCCCGAGACTTCGGCAAGGTGCGATCAGGAAAACTCTGCACACTTTGTAATCTGGAATGGCCGGCTTTTGGTACTGGATGGCCACCCACGGGATCCCTAGACATTAAAACAAACCCACTCTGTTTTTCAGGTCATCTTTGGCGATCCGGGTCACCCTGACCAAATGCCATACATTGTTGCTTGGCAAGACCTCCTCAGGCAGCCACCTGTGTGGCTGCAACCCTATGTTCCCCCTAAACAACCTCCTACAACCCTGGCGGCTCAGGGCTCCTCAAAATCCCCGCCAGCTTCCCTTCCTCCGTCTGATTCCTCTGACTGAGTCTCCCACTTCCCTACCCCCCTGTTCCCGTTTCTCCTCCTGCCGCCACCGGGGCTGAGGGAGCCAAAGCCAGTCTCCGTGGCCTGTATAGGGTCCTTGCAGACCCTCCAGTCCCGACTGCTCCCCGGACCCCCGCCACTTCTGCAACACCACCTTCCTCTGATCTCCAGAGCCCAGCCCACACCCGCTCAGGTCGATCTTTTAAACCACTTATAGAAGCCTCCCTCATATTTTCCCCTTGCGAGCTATAGGGCACATGACTGAGGCTGGGACCCCCTTCTTGGTCTATACTCCTTCTACAACCTCTGATCTTTGCAATTGGAAAATGCTGAATCCCCCTTTTTCTGAAAAACCTCAAACCTTGATATATCTCTTAGAAACCATCTTTGTAACACACCAGCCCCACTTGGGAAGACATACAGCAACTTCTCCAAGCCCTCTTTACCACTGAGGAGAGGACTAACATTGTTTCCCTAGCCAGAAAACACGTGCCACGAGATGATGGAAACTTTACTCGTGGTTTAGATGAGATTAACCACGCTTTTCCCCTGACCCGCCCAAATTGGGACCCAAACACCACTGCAGGTAAGCAGCGCCTAACTGTCTACCGCCAGATTCTTATGGGGGGGTCTCCGGGCCGCCGCTGGGCGCCCCACAAATTTGTCTAGAGTAACACAGGTAATTCAGGAACCCTCAGAATCCCCAGCAGCCTTTCTGGAATGACTGATGGAGACATACCGCACAGATACTCCCATTGACCCTGAGTCTCCCAAAAATCAACGGGCCGTTAACATAGCCTTCGTGGGACAGTCAGCCCTGACATCAAAAGAAAAAAATACAAAAAATAGAAGGATTCGAGGGAAAGAATCTATCCGAGCTGAACCGCGAACTACCAGAAGACAAACAAACCAAAAAGGTAAGCAGAATCCTCCTGGCAGAAGCCCAGGGCCACACGCCGCTGCGCCCTTGGGAGAAGAAACCGGATCAGACGAGGAAGCCAGGAAAGCCTCCCCTGCAGAGAAACCAGTGTGCTACTACAAGGAAATTGGACATTGGAAGGGTGAGTGCCCCTAAAGAAAGCCCCCTCCAAAGGTTCTTAACCTAGAGGCCTGAGGGCGTCAGGGCTCACCAGGCCCGCCTCCGAGCCCAGGGTAACCTTAAAAATAGGGGGACAGCCAGTAGAATTCATGGTCAACACCAGGGCTAGCAACTCAGTTCTAATTGAACCCCTAGGACCTGTAACTGAAACCAAAACCCTAGCACGAGGAGCTACTGGGGTTAATGCCTACTCATGAACTGACGAACGATCTGGGAGCTAAGACTGTTTCCCTGTCCTTTATAGTAATGTCTGAATGCCCGTTCTCTTTACTTGGAAGAGACTTGTTATCAAAAATGCAGGTGACTATCTGCTTCGCTGGGGATCATGCTTACCTGACACCCCAAGTCAATGTGATAGCCCCTTTAGAGGAAGAATACAGATTTTATGATGGTTCTGACAGGGGCCCCTGCTCTATCCTCGTGATATCAGTGAATCAATTGATCAAAGAGATTCCTCAGGTTTGGGCTGAAAACAACTCCCCAGGGCTGGCCAAACACCAACCACTGGTTATAGTGACTTTAAAACCATCTGCCAGCCCGATTCAGGTGCCACAGTACCCCATTGTGCCAGAAGTGAAGAGAGGGGTCAGGGCCCACATTCAAAGACTCAGAAAACATGGAATACTGGTGCCCTGCCAGTCGCCCTGGAATACTCCCCTCCTGCCGGTGAGGAAGGCAGGAGGGCTGGACTCCAGACCAGTCCTAACCCGTACACTCTCCTGAGCTCTCTGTCACCAGAACACTGGGTATATTCAGTGCTGGATTTAAAGGATGCATTCTTCAGTAAACCTCTGAGCCCGCAGAGTCAGCCCCTCTTCACCTTCGAATGGCAGGACCCAGAAGATGGCTCCAGCGGGCAGCTAACCTGGACTGCCTGCCACAAGGGTTCAAGAACTCTCCCACCATCTTTGAGGCCCTTCATCAGGACTTACGTGAGGACAGGTATCAGTGGCCTGACATTTCCCTTCTACAATATGTAGATGACTTACTACTCGGGGCACCCGATGAAGACACTTGTTTAAAGGACACCAAGTCCCTGTTAACTCTCTTGGAGAAATTGGGATATCGAGTCTCTGCTAAAAAGACACAGGTCTATTTCCAGGAGGCAACTTACTTGAGTTTCCAATTCAAGGGGGGACAATACTCCCTATCCAAAGCAAGAGAACAAATTATCCTTGGGATTCCCACCCCGTGTACGCCACGGCAGGTGAGGGAGTTCCTGGGATCCGCTGGGTTCTGCCAACCCTGGATCCCAGGATTTGCAGAGAATGCGCCCCCTATATGAGCTGACTCGAGGAAAGGAAAAGAATTTTATATGGACTAAAGAAACAACAGGTTTTCCAGACTATAAAGAAGTCGCTCCTGGAGGCACCAGCATTGGCATTAAAATAAAAGAATAGCCCAGGGAGTCCTTACTCAGACACTCAGCCCATGGAAAAGGCCGGTGGCCTGTCTGTCTAAACAGCTAGACCCAGTGGCCTCAGGATGGCCAAGGTGCCTTAGAATTGTTGCAGCCACCGCTCAACTAGCAAAAGACTCTGATAAAACTGACTATGGGACAGCCCCTGACCATCACTACCTCCCATGCCATCGAGGGAGTCCTGCGTAGCCCGCCTCATAAATGGATTTCCAATGCCCGGCTAACCCACTACCAGTCTTTATTACTAGATCAGCCCCAGCTGTGTTTGCTTCTAGCTCAGCCTTCAACCCAGCAACATTGCTGCCCGATCTGGACCTGGAGGCCGAACTGCATGACTGCACTGAGGTGCTTAGCCAACAGCATGGACTTCGCCGAGATCTTACGGACGTTCCCTTGCGGGACCCTGATCTCACTCTGTTCACTGACGGGAGCAGTTTTTTCAGGGACGGCACCAGGCACACAGGGGCAGCAGTGGTAGCCGACGATCGGGAACATCAGTGCAACAGGCTGCCCTCAGCGGAGGCTGCGCTGGCCGGGCTCCTGCCCCTGCTGCGCGGCCTCAGCGGTCTTCTCAACGCCAGCGGGGGCTCGTGGCGGGAGCTGGAGCGTGTCTACAGCCAGCACAGCCACACCCATGACGAGCTGAGCCACACAGCCCGAGTTCTGGACAGACCCCGCCACAGCGCTGGCATTGCCAACGCGGGCCCCATCGCTGGCCCTGCCGCTCCACGCTGCCCAGTCAATCTTGACACTACATTAGCGGTGCTGTACAAGGAGATGTTGCCTACAGGTGGGACTATGAGAACTGGACATGTCGCTGCTGTGCCAGCTGTGAGGTCTGTATGAGTCAATCCAGGACTATAAGCACCTGTGCCAAGACCTGAGCCTGTGCCAGGATTTGCCCTTGTCCCTGCCCTCTGACAGCTCCTACCCACCAGATCCGGCCTCTCAGATGACGAGGAGCCTCCTGACGCCAGCCTGTCCCCTGACTCGCCACCCCTCACTGTGCCCCAGACGCACAATGCCCGTGACCAGTGGCTACGAGATACCTACCACATCATCGGGCTGAAACAATGGAAGCCTGAGGCAATAACCTAGCCAACCAAGCAGCTAAGGAAGCTGCCCTCAGCCTCCTGGAGATCAGTTCTATCCAGCTCCCCGAGCCAACCCTTCCCGAGGAGCCCACCTAGAAGAGAGGAAAGGATGACACTATATTTCGGGAGGGCTCCCCATTCTCCCTCAAAAATTGGAAGAGAAGCTCATCCGCCAGATCCACCAGACCACCCATCTGGGAGCAACAAAATCCAAGAACTTCTATCTCCAAGGTACTATATACCCTAGCTACCCTGGTTGGCTAAAGGAATAATGCACACCTGCCAAGCCTGCCAGGCCACTAATGCAAGCAGCTCCGGTAAGGCCCACCAAGGTAAGAGAGAAAGAGGCACTATGCCTGCAGTACATTGAGAACTGGACTTCACTGAAATTAAGCCCAGCAGATACGAATATAAGTACCTTTTAGTTTTCATAGACACATTGTCTGGGAGAGAGACAGCACAAGTAGTTTCAAAAAAAAAAAACTCCTGGAAGAAGTCATACCTAGGTTTCGGGGGTTCTGTTGATGCTAGGGTCAGACAATGGCCCTGCCTTTATGGCCATAGTCTCTCAGTGAGTAACATCTGTTCTGGGGATTAATTGGAAACTACATTGTGCCTATCACCCCCAGAGTTCAGGACAGGTAGAGAGGATGAACCAGACCCTTGAGGAGACCTTAACCAAATTGACCCTAGAAACTGGCGGTGACTAGACGGCCCTGCTTCCCTTGGCCTTAATGCGTGTGTGTAATTCTCCCTACCTCCAAGGCCTTACGCCCTATGAAATTGTTTTCGGGAGGCCACACCCCTCTGCCCTAAACCGAGGGATGACATACTTGCTGAAATTTCTAATCATGACCTGCTTAAGTCCCTCCAGGCCCTGCAGAAAACTCAAGATCTGCTTTTCCCCTTGTCGAGACGCCTCCACGATCTCCCTCCTGTAAAGCCACATCAGTTTCAGCCGGGGGTCTAGTCTGGGTCCTGAGACACTGAAAGGAGACTTTGGAGCCCCGTTGGAAAGGACCCCACACAGTAATCCTGACAACCCCCACTGCTGTCAAGGTTGACAGGATCCGGCCCTGGGTCTGTCACTCCCATCTACCTTCAATGGAAGGTGCGACAACATACTGGCCCTGAGGCGACTCCAAGAAACCTCCCCTGGCAAGTTCAAGAACTGACCCTAACTGGCCCTCCCGAGGTGACTTCACCAGTTTTTCACCTTGATTCATGTGACCTTGTGGGGGGTTCTATAGGCTCACAGCTTAAGAAAGACCCATACCCGGTTTGTCCACACGAACACTCATAAATACTGGGGGATGTATACATGCTGATGGGTGGGGGTGTGCTACTAACTGCCTCATGCAACAACAGGCTAAGAAACAATTTTACGTCTGTCCCGGGGCTAGTGTCTATGGATCATATGGAGGAACAAATGATTATTTCTGTTATACATGGGGCTGTGAAACCAATGCACCCGGGATCAGGGAAAATAGGGGACCTCATTAGGATCAGTTGAGTCTCTGTTCTCCTGGTCTCCGTGGCTGACCACCCTTGTCACTGCGTTAACAGGACCACTTGCCCTCTTCACCTTAACTTTAAAACTGTGGGTCCCTACATTCTAAATTACTTAAGAGAAAAACTAGCCAGCTCCTGGTCCTAAAACATCAGCCCCAACACCAGACCTACCACCTCCTGACCAGCCAGGACCTTGATCAGCCTGGCACCCACTCGGAGTCTAAGATTTGACTCTGGAATAAGAACTCAAGGGGGGAATGTTGAAATGAGGAAGGGCCCGGTAAAAATTGGAGGTATTGAAGAAAGCCCCAGGAAACAACTTAATAGCAGAAAATACCATAGAATAATCTTACCTTTATCTTACAAAACACTGTCACAAGACAAGCCTGGGGGCAACCTTGCAAGTGATAGCCTGCAAGTGACCCCTAGACCTTGACCACATTTTACAACTAATAGGAGTTAACCAATCACTGTAAAGGTCAGTTCACCCTCCCTACTTTGCAATCTCACGACTTAAATACTGGGCGCTGAGGAAACTCCCCGTCGCCCCCTGCTCTGTGTAGCTTGGGGTGCGTCCCTGGTGCACCAGTATTTTTCCTATTGGGCATATTTTTTAATAAAATTTAACCTTTAAAGTAACAGTGTCGCATCTTGAAAATCGCGGACCCTAACAGTTGGACACAGGCTGAAGCAGGGCTGCTTCTTAGGCATCTTACCACAAATTAGGTCTCAGCCCTGGGATTGGACCCAACGTAAACTCTCTCCAATATGTTGGAGCTGAAAGTTCAGTGGGAGCTCAACCAGGCTTTCAACCCCACCTGGGTCCCAGGAAGTAAAATGTTGGTCTCTGATAAGGCTGAGGTCCGTGGGAGGGGCATTGGCTGCAATAGTGGACATGCTGTGGACCTCAGGGCTGGCTGACTGGGGTTTGTACCCTAATATTGGCACTGAGGAGGGCTAGTATGTGACAGAGTCTCTTCTGACATCCGTTTTGGTCTTTTCTTTCTTTCCTGCCTTTTTAATCATGCTTGGTAAATTAAAGACAGAAAAACACAGGAAGGCCCACTGCAGAATACACTGATGCCTTGGCTCCAAAAGTGAGCTCAAATTTTGCTTTTTTTGTGAATGAGTGCCCTTGTCACCCCACAATTCTGGTTTGGGTCATTAGAGTTCAGTGTGTCACATCTACTCTTCAGGATGGTTTCAGGCAGTGTATATTCAAAGCTTCGGTTCTTGAGGACTTGTTTTAATTTTCTTCAGCTTCAACTTGAACTAGCGTACAAGCAGTTAGGGGTCTGTTCTGCATTCATTGCCTGTGCGGAGGTCCGCCATCAGCCTTGTAGACAAAGTCACGAGCCCCTGCAAATGACGGGCTGAAGCATCTCACCTGTGACATGTTTTTTAGCCTACTGCCCTTGATATTATTTGGCTTCCTAATCAAATTTTCTTCAAAAAGATACCCCCTCCTCTCCTGGCACAAGGATCAGGGGAGATGCCTTCTGAGAGGGGCCCTTTACTACCCCCTTGGTCTATGAAATAATATCGGGAAAACCTGTACAGGAATTTTCTGAGGAAAAAGAGCTCAGAGGAATGATCTCTAACAGCCAGCTTTGAGAGCAGCGAGGCCGGCCCAACCCCTGCTGACTTCCCCCAACTGCACATCCCCACCCATGTGAAAGGAATTATCCTCTTTAGAACAGCTTGAGAAGGACATAGGGTGGGGGACGGTAGATGTTTACTATCCCTGCAGGAGGAGATAAAATAAAGAGCAAAGTAGGAACAAATAGAGATCATAAACTTTAGACCCTTCCTCGTGGACCTTTTAACCTTGAGGTATAAGTAGGGCTGATTGAGCTCGAGGCATCCTTAGGCCATTATCTAAAAAGCCTTGACAGTTAAAAGGATCACCAAGTTTCAGTTAACTAATAGCTCATGTGGCAGGGTAAAAATTACATCACCTCAAGACCACGAGGTTTTTGGTTTCAAATTTGCCAACCACGAGGTTTTGGTTTTAAACTAACCAATAGATTGTGTGGTCAGTGGGCAGGGTAAAATTCACGTCACTCTTACTATAAAAACAATAAAGACAGACAGCCTTCTCTCTTGCTCTCTGGGTCGGGCTGCCTTAAACCAGAAAAGTCTTTCCTGTCTCCTTGATTCATTTCCCGCCGCGCCTCTCCCTCCCTCCATGCGGGACCCTACAAAGTGTTGGGACCGGCTCCCCGGCATGCCTGACTTTGTTCTGATGACACTGAGCTTCTCTGTCATCTCTTTCCACATCTACAGTCAGTTTGATTCCTGTGTATTCTGTTTGGTGAGGTCCACGTGTATAGGTGTTGTTCATGTTGTTGTTGTGTTTTTTGTAAAAAAACAGTGTATCAGTGAATAAGTTGTTTGTCTTCCAGGATTCTATTGTGAGATCTCCAGCATTAGTTCTATCACCGAACTTGATGCTGGGCAAATCTGCTGCAAAAGACCTTGCTAAAGTGTTGAAAAGCAATGAGGTCACTTTGAGGACCTGACCAAAGCAGTGATTGTTTCATTTGCTTTGTATGCTTATGGAAGTTGGACAATAAAAAAGGAAGACTGAAGAATTGACACATTTGAATCATGAATACTGACTATAACGTGGACTGCCAGAAGAAGGAACAAATCTGTCTTGGAAGAAGTATAACCAGATTCTTCTTTAGAAAAGAGGCTGGTGAGACTTCGTCTTATGTACTTGGGATGTGTTTGGGTACTGTGTGGGACCAGTCCCTGGAGAAGGACATTGTTTTAGTCACCTGGTACTGCTCTAACAGAAAATATCATGAGTGGAAGGCTTTATGAAGAGAAACTTTATTTGTCACAGTCCAGTAAGCCACTAATTCGTTTACAAGTTACAAGTCCATCCAGTATGAGAAATCATCACAGTCCGGTGGGCCAAGAGTCCAAATTCAACAAGAGCATCTCAGCACAGGAGCCTCGGGTCCAAAGGATGGGCTCTGCTCTCAGTGCTGCTCTCTTGGCAGCATGCGGTTCCCAACTCTCCATGCGCCCTTCTCTCCCTTATATCCCACAGCTGGTGACTTGATTCCTGCCTCACCAACACAGCTGCTGTCCGTTCTCCATCATCGATGTCACAGAGGCAGGATTCATAACACATGAGAGGAATGGCACCATATTGGGACTCGTAGCCGAGTCAAATCAATAGATACATTTTTGGGGGGACACAGTGCAATCCATGACACACATCATGCTTGGTGAAGCTGAGGATCAGCAAAACGAGGTGGCTTGACACAGAGGCTGCAACCATGGGCTCCAACGTGTCTCCTGTTGTGAGGACAGTGCAGGACTGAGTAACATGGTGTTCTGTTACACATTCGATTGTTACAAGTTGGAGCCAACTCGATGGCACCTGCCAACAACGGAGGGTTGCACGATGTCTCAGTCACATGTCCTCACTGAAGCCCCCGTGTTCAGTTTTCCTATGTTTCCCACTGCTTTGGTTGTCAGGAGTCGGTGTTTGTCACCTGTTATCTTGTTTGTATCTGAAATCCTGGGGTGGAATGCACTTGGTCTTCCCAGCATCCTTCCTCTCTTCTGAAAACAGAACACTTCTCTCCTTTGGAGAAGGTCAGTTCCTCCTTCCACGGGGTTGGACGGTCCTGCCAATCATGATGTTCTCACACCTCCAGCCTGAGCCCCAGCCCAGGGCCTGCTGACCACCTTAGGTGGGAGAGACCAGGGCTGACAGGAAGGTAGACCTTGTAGCAAAAGAACTTCCAGGAGAGGGAGGCCAGAAATGTGCTCAGAACCCAGGCTCAGATATCGTTAGGGAGATGTTACCCACCAGCACTACTGGCACTGGGAACTCAGTTGGAAGAGAGATGCGGATCAAAGATTGTCGATGTACCATTCTCTTGTGGGGGGCAGAACAGTGGAAAGTTAAGTTGCTTTGAAATTGGTATTTGCTCTTTCTGTATTGGAATTTTCCTTTCTCCCATTCAAGGCAGCTGGCTGGGTCTTTGTGTTCTTTATCAGGTGAAATCTGTCCTACAGGGCAGAAAGCAGAAGCTGTTGAGACAAGGCATTTCTTTGTCCCCATCACCCCTCTCTTCCGCTTTTTTAGTGACTAAACTCTTTAAGGAAACCCTGGTGGAATAGTGGTTAAGTGCTACGTCTGCTAACCAAAAGATCAGCATTTCCAGTGTACCAGGTGTTCCTTGGAAACTCTGTGGAGTGTATCTACTCTGTCCTACAGGGTTACTATGAGTCAGGGTCTACTCTAGGTAGTAGGGTTTTTGTTTTTTTTAAAAAAGAAACTCTTTAAGTCCTTGAAGAATTAGCTGTCCTGAGAGAGAGGGAAAGTGAGGTCATACCTTAGCAGAAGAAGTAGAAGCAGTGGATGGACAGAGGAACACACAGAGGAACAATCCAGGAGACGAACAGAGAGCTGAGATTCTGTGACAAGGAAGGAAGTGAGACCCACAGTGCCAAGATAAGTGGGTACTTCTGTGCTGGAGCCAGCACGTAACAGGAACTGCGTAGTCAGTTTTTCTGGAATTTTTTTACACCAGTTGACTTGACTTTGGTAGTTGAAACTCAGCCCGCAGTGGAAATGTTTACACCATGGAAATTGGCAAATTCTACAAAATCAGGGATGCACTCCACCAAAACAAAACAAAACTCTTGTGGCCAAACATCTGCTAGCACAGCACTGCCCACAGAGGGGCCTTCTCTCAGTATTGTCACCCAGATAGATGGCTCCTTCCTTGGGGAGAATGAGTGACAGAGGTGGAAGAGAAGACCAGACAGTGTGTTACACTAGTAGACCATGCTGCTAAAAAGTAGAGGGGAAGGGTCTTCATGGAAATATATGTAAATGGAATAGAGAGGCTCTCTTGTATCTCTTCCTTCCTTCTTTTTTTTTTTCTCTAATTTCAAAGTAACCACCACCACTGCCGATGCCATCTAGTGGATTCCGACTCATGGCAACCCCATGTGTGCTGGAATAGAACTGTGCTCCATAGGGTTTTCAATGGTTGGTGTTCAGGAAGTAGGTCACTAGGCCTTTGTTCTGAGGCACCCATGGGTGGACTCAAACTTCTATCCTTTCGGTTAGCAGCTGAGTGCATTAACCATTTGTACCACCTAGAAACTCCAGCCCCTACTGTAGTGTATGACAGAATGCAGGTTCTTCATGTTTTGTCCTGTCAACTGGATGCCACATCACTAGCTGAAAGAGAAACAGAAAGAGGAAATTCATTGTTTGGGCAAAAAAGGAGCAACATGGGGCCTAGCAATTGAAAGATGGTAAGCTCCCTGCCCCAGGGAGTTTTATGTCCTCAGGTTGGGGGATGGGTAGGGTTTGGCCTCTGAAATCTGGAATCTTGATCCCTCCCATAGTTGTATTTGGAAATCTGAGTGCTGAGTCACTTTGCAAAGGAAAGCATCTTTCGCTTTGCAAATGGGTTCAAGCACTGTGGTGTGCTGAAAAAGATCTTCCTCTCTGGGGATGCTCAGATCCAGCGTCAGGTGGAGGACACAGCTCTTCAGGTCTGTACATACACCAAGATCTTGCTTCACGCAGGCACCAAATTCAAACCATGATGAAGGCTGCAGGGTAATCAGGCCAAACCATGGTTAGATATTGAGGCTTGGTGGGATGTGAGAGGGGCAGGGATGAGGCAGAGCAGGCAAAGTCTCTGCAGTGGCCTCAACTGTGCTGGTCATCCTAGTGAACAACAAAACTGTTGCCATCAAGTCAATTCCAACTCATAGTGACCCTATAGGACAGAGCAGAACTTCCCCACAGAGTTTCCAAGGAGTGCCTGGTGGATTTGAACTGCCAACCTCTCAGTGAGCAGCCAGAGCAGTTAAGCACTGCACCACCAGGACTTTCAGGGAACACAATAAGACACAAAAACCTTGGAGTCAGAATCCTCATGATGCATAATCTGGGTGGAAGCCAGGCCTCTCTGTTCGTTAGTTATTTCAGAGGCCCTTGATTGGCTCCGAAGAGTCTGTGCCTTGTTTTCTCCGGGCCCCAGTGATGGTGATGACAGCCCACAAGCCTGGTCCGCATACTCTGCCTAGGACAAGATGATGTCTTGGCAACTTGGGCAGATCTCCAGCTGCAACAACCTGAGAAGAGCTGTCTGCCTCTTTGTTGTTGTTGTTAGTTTTCCTTGAGTGGGCTCCGACTTGTGGTGACGCCTTGTGTGCCGAGTAGAACCGCTCTATAGGGTTGGCAAGGCTGTGATCCTTCAGAAGCAGATGGCCAGGCCTGTCTTCCAAGTTGCCTCTGGGATGACTCAAACAGCCAACCTTTTGTCTAGAAGTAGAGAACTTGATGATAAGCATGACCAGAATGACAACGTGCCTGGTCCTGTGCCACCCTCATGATCACCGGTATGTTCCAGTCCATTGTTACAGCCACTGTGCCGTTCATCTCACTGCGGGCTTGCTTTGTTTTGCTCAGCCCTCCCCTTAACTAAACATCACGTTCTTTCCTAGAAATTGGTCTTTCCTGATTTCTTTGTCTAGGCACTTCTAAGAAGAAAATGCCAAACTACAGATCTTGTCCGCTACCATTTATCCTTTGGTTCTTCTTTACAAGAGAATGGGTAGCTCCCATGGCTTTTCTGAATTTCGGTTTCCTCATCCATAGGATGGACAGGACAACAGGGCTTTCATGGATTGAATTGTGTTCCCTAAAAAATCTATAACCGTTTGGCCGGGCCATAATTCCTGGTATTGTGTCCTGTTCCTCCAGTTTGGACATCCTGCCTCTGTGACGTTAATGAGGGAGGATAGGCTGCAGTTGTGTGGTTGGGGCCGGATTCAGTGTGTGAGTTTGTTTTGAGCCTTGAGGTGGTCTTTTGAGATATAAAGAAGAGTAGCTGGCAGAGACATTTGGGGACCTCATACTACCAAACAGCAGTGCTGGAAGCTGAGTGCGTCCTTTGGAAAGGACCGGGGTCCCTGCGTCTCAGAAGCTCCAGTCTATGGGAAGATGGATAAGAGTCTTCCTCCAGTGCCAGCAGAGAAAGCCTTCCCCTGAAGCTGACACCCTGAATTTGGACTTTTACCTTACCTATGACAAAATAAAATTTACCTTTTTAAAGCCATCCACTGGAGGTATTTCTGTTCGAGCAGCACTAGATGACTGTAACCATGGCCTCATTGAGTTTTGTGGATACAGGTTACAAGGCTGGAGCCCTTGCCAAGCAGTTCAGATTCACCAGCCACTCCTTGGAAAGCATATGAGGCCTTTGTACTCTGTCCTATAGGGCCACTATGAGTCAAAATTGACTCAGTAATGATGGATTTGGTTTGTTGTTCTTTTTTCTTTCTTTCTTTTTGATTAAAAGGCCCAGAACCACTTCAAATTTGTTTCTGCAGGTTTCTGATGTTTCCCAGTTGGATCCAATTAGGGTCATGACTGGTCTGGCTGCCTCCCCCAGGCTGAAGAAAAACACACCATTAACCTTTAATTATTCACAACAAACCCGAAGAGTCCTTGGCCCAGGTCCTAATGGCACTATTAAGACTATTTTCCTATTCAGCTGTTTAAACTCTGGGGGAATAACCTGGTAATTTTCTGCTGCTTTTCTCCAGAGAATTTGAAGAACCAAGAGGGAGGGAAGCCTCCCTATTAATGAACTTTAAAGCAGGGACCAAACTTCAGCTTTTCGTTGTCTGGGTTTTGCCTTGCCCTTTACTGTTCTCATTTGTGTTGTTGGCATATGTGTGTGTGGGTGTGTGGGGGCGTGCATGTGGGGGGGGGCTGTTTAAGGGAGTCTCCTGGAAGTACAGAATGGTCATGCTATTAAGAACCCCCAGGAAATGGAGAGACCAAGAGAATGAACACACACACACACACACACACACACACACACACACACACACACACACACACACACACACACACACACACACACACACACACACACACACACACACACACACACACACACACACACGGTGAAAAGAAAATAAAACCAAAAACCAAACCTACTGCTGTTGTGTCAGTTCTGACTCGCAGCAACCCTACAGAGTACAACTGCCTCATACAGTTTCTAAGGAGCACCCGGCAGATTTGGACTGCCAACCTTTTGGTTAGCAACCCTAGCATTTAAACACTATGCCACCGGGGTTTCTGAAAGGAAAACAACAAAAAATATGTAACAAAATTCAGATCTTTTGTTTCCTCGATTCCCTGCTCTCTCTTCTCTCCTTTTTACACCGTTAGGTTCCCCCCTCATTTCTCTATGTCTCCTGTGACTTTCTGTGCCCTCGTTAACTCAGCCTCGTTAACACTTCCAAAATCAGAAGTCATCATCCTGACACTGTGCCCTGCACCCCTCAAGGCCTGTTTCCCTTTCTGAATTTCCAGTCTGGTCTCAAGTTCTCCATGAAATCAGGCAAAAAGCTTCAGGGTCATTCCTTCTTTTCTTTAATGAGCTTTATTGATGGAAAATTTGCATGCCAAAGTGCCCTCAATTTAAGTGTGCAGTTTAATGCACTTTAACAAATGTGTACAGGCGTATACCACCACCGCAATCAAGACCTAGAACTTTCCATCACCCCCAAAAGGTTCATTTGTGTCCCCTTTCAATCAGGGTCTTCACCTGACCCACACCCACCCAGACCCTAGAAGCCATTGCTGGGCTTCCCAGCACTAGACTTGACCCTTTCTGCACTGCCGTGGGAATGGAAGGCTCATCTTTTTTTCTTGGCTTACTGCTTTAGAGATTTATCCATACTGTTGCATGTATGGAAACCCGGAGGGGATAGTGGTTAAGTGCTACGGCTGCTAGCTAGAAGGTCAGCAGTTCAGATCCACCAGGTGCTCCTTGAAAACTCTGTGGGGGTAGTTCTGTTTTGACCTCTAGGTTGCTATGAGTCAGAATTGACTTGACAGCAGTGGGTTTTTGGTTGCATGTACTGGTAATTCATTTGTTTTTATTGCTGAGAAAAATTACATTGTATAGACAGATTATAGTGCACACCAGGTTTGTTTTCAGTTGACTATTATGAATTAAGTGCTATGAATATTTACATATGGATCTTTGTGTGGACATACAGTTTTGTTTTTCTTTAGAGTAGAATTTTATTTCATTTCTGGGAGGAAAATTGGTGGGTTTTGTAAGTGTAAGGAGTCCCTGGGTAGCAAAAATGGTTTAACCCTTGACCTGCGAACTAAAAGTTTTGTGGTTGAACCCTCCTAGAGGTGCTGCTGGAGAAAGGCCTGGTTATCTGCTACCGAAAGATCACAGCCTTGAAAACTCTGTGGCACACAGTTGAACAGTGACACATATGGGGTTGCTGTGAGTTGGACTAGATGGCAATGCGCTTGGGTTTTCGGTTTATGGTAGATGTAGTTTAACTTTATAAGAAACTGATAAACTGCTTTCCAAAGGGATTATATCATCTTCATTCCCACCAGCCATATATGAGAATCCCAGGTGTTCCCTATTATTTCCAACACTTTGTATGGTCTGTTTTTAAAATTTTAGCCATTCTAGTAGATATGTAGCATTCCCTCACTGTCCTTGTCATTCGCATTTTCCAGATGACAGATGTTGACCATATTTTCATGTGCTTAAGAATGTCTTCTTTACAGAGAGGCCCATGTGAGTGGGTGACTACATCAACATGTGACCAGAACCAGATGGCGCCCGGCCACCACCAGGGATAGCCATGATGGAGCCCACAGAGAGGAGTCTCACTGGCAACACGAGAATCAAAAGGGGTGCGTCCTGAGATCTCCACTAAAAGACCGCAATTGATGGTCCAGGGTCCTCAGGGTTCCCCTGGGAGCATGGCCTCTGGCCCTGATGCTGCCCCTGCCCATAAATCGTAACAGAAGTCAACTCTTCAGACAGGAATGGATGAGACTTGGCAACACAGAGTGACTGTATTGTGTGTGAACTGTATGGTTTCATGCATCTGCAGGATGTCATCCTGCTGACCTTTTACTGGAGGCAGGGCAGAGGGTGGAGAGGAGGCGATAGGAGATTATTAGGAGGATATGACATGTATAGAACAGAGAGGAGGAGTGTGCTGTCACCAGGCAGGGAGAGCAGTGGGAGCTGCACATAGGCAGGCATGCAAATTTATACAAGATTGTGCATTTTCACTCGGTCAGAATAATAAAAGAAAAAAAATGTCTTCTTGGAATAGAAATACCATACAATCCAGCAATCCCACTTTCTTGGAATCTATCCTACAGAAATGAGAAGAAGAGCTGCCACACCAATAGATACATGCGCACCAGTGTTCATCCCAGTATTGTCCACTATCACAAAGAGAGGGAATCACCCTGGGTGCCCAACAGTGGATGAATGGATAAACAAACTGTGGTGTGTTCACACAGTGGAATACTATGCAATGGTAAAGAGCAATGACAATTTTGGTAGCATCTCATGACATGGGGGACTCTGAAAGGTGTTATGCTGGGTGAAGTTGCTCAGTTGCAAAAGGACAAATACTGTATGAGACCACCGTCGCAATGACTCAAGGAAAGGTTTGAACGCAGAAGAAAACTGTCTTTGATGGTAACAAGCGTGGGCAGAGAGGAGGGTATTTAAGCCAAAAAAAAAAAGTCTTCTTTGATAAATTTTCTCTTCACATATTTTACTTACTTTGAAGATAGATGGTTTTTCTTTCTGTTGATTTGTAATAATTGATTTGTATACAAGTCCTTTATCACATACATATTTTGTTCATGGAAACAATCTGAAATATAAGCAAACAGTCATGTGTTCTCACAATCAACGTTATTTACAATAGTGAAGAAACTGGGGAAAAGTTACGATCTGGCTGTTCACTTCTTCATTATGCAAAAGAGTATGTTATATCATTAAATGGTACTGAAAATGTAAAAACATGGAAACCCACTTTTGTTATCATTTTAAGCAGAAAATAAAATTTATATGCAGTATCAGTATAGTATCAGCTCTGTGTTGAAAAGTCTGGAATCATATGCCAAGATAAAAAGAATGATACTATCTGTTAAGATTATGGCTGGTGTTTAAATTCTCTGTATCTCCAGGTTTATGCAGGAAGCAGCATGCAAACATAAAGGAATTAGTGAAGCAGTGGCTGGTTCCTTCTGTACAAGCTTTCCTACACTGTGGCGTAATTTGTGATATTATTAATAACCAAGTTGGTTAATTATATACTGGACCACCCAAAAGCTTTGAACTGTAATTCCAGCTCTAGCCTTAAACTTCAGGCAGTTTCTCCCTCCTGTTTCAAATGTGATTCAGAACTGCCATCTATTTAACAAGGAAGGTAGCTTTCTGGTGAACTGCCTTCCAGGTCTGTACCCTAAAATATGCAAAAGCTCTTGGGTGTCATATTCAATGATTCAGGAAGATCATCTTGAAAAGCCAGGAATGCCTTTAGTGCCCAGATAAAAGAATGCCTGTGAGTGAGCCCAGAGAGCGAAGACAATGGGTGCACAGAGGGCTGCAGAGAAAGGGATGCTGACAATTCAAAAGAAAAGCGTGGGCTGAAGAAAATGCTGAACTGAGGAGAAGACGGACGAGAGTGAACCAGATGCCTAAGCAAACAGTTCGCTGGACTGAGAATTGACCGACATCCAACAAATGAACTTTGCAGATACGTTTTTACTGTAAACGCTTATCCTGTCCATAATTGGTATCCTTCTACTATTTCTTTCTAGCACTAAAGTTATTTCTGTCACCCTCTGAATTCTGGTAGAAAAGTAACATTACTGATGGATTTATTGAGGTGAGGGGTCTGTCTTCAATTCAAGATGCTCCAACAGGAGTCACTCTCATAAGAAGACAATTTCCTAAGGTAACAAATGTGTTTTGTGAGTGACAGTGATTCTGCTAATTCGAGAGATACCTTTCAACCTGGTCAGTTAGTTCTCCTAAGGTAGCACACTATGTATGCTTGCTAATGAGTGAGGTGTGGTTTTCAATTTTTAATTAAAAATGCCCAGTAATTTTTAAAATCTAACCAAGATTTTTTCCTTGAATCATAATAAATGGATCCTAAAAAGTAGATAGAAATACAAAGGGTCAGGAATAATCTAGACAATTTTGAAGAAGAACAAAGTGGGAGGACTTTCTCTACTATACATTTTGATGTATTATAAATTGCTGGTAGTTAAGACAGGATGATTTTGCACAAGAACAGACAAATTAATCGATGGAACAGAACACAGTTTAGAAAGAAATCCATGCAGATATGGATATTTAACTTATGATACAAGAGGCACTGCAAAGCAGTATAGAAAGATAGTCTTTTCAATAAATGGTAATGAGACAACTGGATAAACATGAAAGGAAATGAAAACTTAACCTCTATAACATCATGGTAAAACTGGATTCCAGCATCCTTAATTATTTAGTTAGAGTTCATGATATTCTTAACTAATCTTAAAGCAAGGATGGCAAGACAATGTCTCATATACATTGCAGATGTTGTCAGGAGGGATCAGTCCCTGGAGAAGGACATCGTGCTTGGTAAAAGTACATGGTCATTGAAAAAGAGAAAGACCTTCTAAGAGACCGACTGACACAGTGGCTAGAAATAGAAATGCCCCCATGATCCAGCAATGCCACTCCTAGGAATATATCCTAGAGAAATAAGAGCTATCACACACTATACGTATGCACATCCATGTTCATTGTAGCACTGTTCACTGCAGCAGAGAGATAGAAACAACCTGGAGGCTCATCAGCAAACGAATATAATACACACGATAAAGTACTACACAATAATAAAGAACAATGAAGAATCTGCAAAGCATCTCACAGCGTAGATGCATTTGGAAGGCATCATGCTCAGTAAAATAAGCTAATCACAAAAGGACAAATAACATATGAGACCACTACTATTAAAACTCATGAAAAGATTTACGTAGTAGAAGAAACAATCTTGGAGAGTTAGGAGGGAGGGGAAGGGTGGGAATGGAAAACACTAAATAGACAATAGATAAGTCGTAATTTTGGAGAAGGCCAGGATAGTACCTAGCACACAGTACTGGGGAAGCCAGCACAACTTGTCCAGACCAAGGTCATGGAAGCTCTGTAGACGTATCCAAACTCCCCAAGGGACCAAGTTGCTGGGTTGAGGGCTGTGGTGGCCGTGGTCTTGGGAAATATCTAGTTCATTGGGCCCATAGTTTATAAAGGAAACATTCTGCATTCTACTTTGGTGAGTAACACCTGAGGTCTTAAAAGCTTGCAAGCAGTCATCTAAGGTACTCCGCTGGTCTTGCCCCTTCAGGAGCAAGGGAGAAAGAAGAAACTGAGCTACAAGGAGAAGGTTAGTCCAAAGGACTAATGGACCACAAACACCGTAGCCTCCATCCACCAGACTGAGTGGAGCACAAATAGATGGCGCCCAGTTACCACAGTGACTGGTCTGGCACAGGTCACAATAGAGGGTCTGGACAGGGCTGGAGAAAAATGCAGCACCAAATTCTAACTCACAAAAAAGGACCAGACTTTTTGGCCTGACAGACGCCAGAGAAACCCTGAGACTATGGCCCCCAGGCACCTGTTAGCTCAGTAACAGTGTCACTCCTGAGGTTCAGCCTTCAACAAAGGATTAGACTGGCCCATAAAACAAAATGAGATGAAAGGGGCATGGCATCCCAGAGGCAGGGGCTACAAGGCAGGAGGGGACAGGAACGCTGGTAATAGGGAAACCAAAGTTGAGATGGGCAGAGTGTTGACATGTTACAAGGTTGGCAGTCAGTGTCAAAAAACAGGATGTCTGCTAATTGATGAGAAGCGAGTTCTGTAAACCATCTAAAATACAACAACAATAATTTTAAAAAGTGTCTGAAAATAAACTTAATCAGTATCAGGCAGGACCTAGATGAATAAACAAAATCTCTTGAGGAATATTAATTCTTAGTAAACTAATCTATAAATTCAGTGTGATCTCAATAAAAAATGAAAATAAACGTTTTACAGAATGATATTGGATCATCTATAAAAATTTTTTTAAAACTAGGAAAAAACCTGACTGGAGGGAGGAATGAGGAGGCAAATAGAACTGGATATTGAAATATATTCCAAAGTTATAGAATTAAAAACAGGTTTGTTTTAGAAAATATTTAGATAGCTCCATGGGATTAAATAAAGTCCAGATAGACCCAAATATACAAGGGGATTTAGAATATGATAAAGATGACATTTCTGATCCATGAGAGGAAAGATGAATTATTCAAAAACAGTGTTGAGATAATGCCAGGCTATTTGAGAGAAGAAAATCAAGCTGGAGTCTCCCACTTTTTTCATCCACAATAAATTCCAGAAGGACTGTAATGTGAAACGCAAAAATAAAACTATAAAAGTACCCAAAGAAGTCAGACATAAAAGAGCTCTTATTACATGATTCCATTTACATTAAATGTCCAAAATAGGCAAATTCATAGACACAAAAGAAAGAGATTAGTGGTTGGGGAAGTCTGGACAAGATGGAAGAGAGAGACTGGGATTAATTGATAAAGGGTTTATTTTTGGAGTAATGAAATAGTTCTCAAATTAAATAGTGATTATAGATACACAACATGGTAAATATAATAAAGACTTCTAATTGTAAACTTTGTTATGTGAATTTTGTCCCAATAAAACTGGTATTAAAAAAGGAAGCCCAGAGTCTGAGCTGAGCAAGGAGATCAGGAAACAAGACCAGACGGAGAACCTTGGAACTGGCTTTCAAAGGGGATCTTTGGGGGCAGATGTGTTTTAGGTGAGAAAGAAGGCAAAAAGTGAGGACAGAGGAATTGCTCCCTCCTGGTTCTGAGTGAGAAACTCTGGTGGGGTAATGGTTGAGTGCTACAGCAGTCAGTTCAAATCCAGGTGCTGCTTGGAAACTCTTGGGGGCAGTTTTACTCTGTCCTTTAGGGTCACTATGAGTCAGAAGTGACAAAAGGGCAGTGGGTTTGGAAACCTTGGTGGGGTAGTGGTTAAATGCTATGGCTGTTAACCAGAAGGCTGTCCGTTCAAATTTGCCCGATGCTCCTTGGAAACTCTATGGGGCAGTTGTACTCTGTCTATAGGGTCACTGAGAGTTGGACTCAAGTCCGTGGCAGTGGGTTTGGTTTTGCATTAGCTCTGATTGCTTTGTCACTCTACTTCTCCCCAGGATCTACAAAAGACTCTTTGTACTCGGCTATTAAGTATAAACTTAATGAGTAGTTTTACAGTAAAAAAAAAAAACAGAAGAAAATATAGCTGAATTAATTTATAAACTTGCATCAGTTCTACCCTGGCCCCTAGGGTCACCATGAGTCGGATCTGACTCGAGGGCACTTGGCTGGCTTAATAAAAAAAGGTATTTGTAAGTGTGACACAAACTCAGAAGCCATTCGGAAAATAATGGATAAATTTACATAGAAATTACTTGTGGCCACTGAGTTGATTCCATAGCAACCCTATAGGACAGAGTAGAACTGCCCCATAGACTTCAAATTGCAGACTTTTGGATAAGCAGCCCGAGCTCTTAACTACTGCCTCTCCAAGGCTTACATAGAAATTAGTGTTTTTTTATAGTAAAATATGTACATGTAATAACAATATTAGAGTTATGTTTTTTAAAAGTCTTTGTCTTTAGAGACTGCCCTGACAGGGAACACACTGCAGAGTCCCTGCTGTAGCTGGAGAAAAGGGGTGTGCAGATCTAGAACTCCATTAAAAGACCAGACTTGGTGGTCTGACAGCCTGGAGGGTCCCTTGAGAACGTGGACCCTAGACTCGCTGCTGGCCCAGAGCTGAAGCCAACAGTTCAGACAAAGAATGGACTGGACCTGAGGACACGGAGTGATGCATGTTGTGTATGTGCCTTATGGTTTAATATGTACATGAAGCTATCTTACTGGTTTCTTTTTAGAGGGGAGAGGAACAGGTGGAGAGGAGACAATGTTAGTTGAGTGGATCTTGGAAGTAAAGAGTGGAGAGGATGAGTGTGCTGTCACGGGCTGAGGAGAGGAGATGGAGTTGCAGAGGGCTGGGCGCTGGGGTTTTATATGGAAAATTGACTTGGATCATAAATTGTCACTTAATCACAATAAATTTTTTTTTTAAGTCTTTGTCTTTAGAGACCCATGCTGTGAATAAAAAGGTATAATGTCTCAGATCTGTTTGGAAATCAGCGGGTGCAGCCTGGAAGTACAGTTGAAACAAGCTGATCCTATAGGTGAGACCTGGTAATGGGTAGAGGAGGCACTATTTTGTACTCTCTCTACTTTTTTATATGCTTGATTTTTTTTTTTGCAAAATAAAACTAAAATAGATCACACACACAAAAATTTCCTATGTACAAAGTGAAAACATAAATGACAAACGAGACAAATGTGAGAAACACGTAAGATATTAAAGGGCTAATTCATTTATTAAGAGCTCATAGAAATAAAAAAGAAAAACCAAACCTAACCAAACTCAGTGCTGACTCATAAGGACCCTATAGGACAGGGTACAAGTGTTCCACAGAGTTTCCAAGGAGCTCCTGGTGGATCCGAACTGCCAACCTTTTGGTAAACAGTCGTAGCACTTAACCACTATGCCACCAGGGTCTCCAAATAAGAAAAAAGCAGCCCCAAATTGAAAATGTGCAAAGAGGACAATAGATAACACAAACTAGAAACAAAATAGCCAATGCGTGTGATCAGATAATTGGCCTCATCTGTAGTTAGGAAAATACAAAGGAATAAAATGAGATACTTTTTCTCCCCTAGCCTACAGCTAATACAAGAAACAAACTCTTGGTCACTGGTTGATTCTGACTCATAACAACCCTACAGACAGAGTAAAATTGCCCCATAGGGTTTCCAAGGAGCACCCAGTGGATTTGAAGTGCTGACCTGTGGATTAGCCACTGTAATACTTAACTGTTGCACAACCAGGGTTTCCCTAACATGAAGAGGTTTGTTAATAAGCAGTTGTGGCGATTATGTGGCAAAGAGTCATACCTGCACATCGTGGTAGCAGTGCACCAACTTTTAGAAGGGCAATTTCAGAATATTTGTCAACATGTAAAACATACATGGAAACCCTGGTGGCATAGTGGGTTAAGTGCTATGTCTGTTAACCAAAAGATCGGCAGTTCAAATCCACCAAGTGCTCCTTGAAAACTCTATGGGGCAGTTCTGCTCTGACCTCTAGGGTTACTATGAGTCACCCATTTGAGGGTAGTGAGTAAAACATAGATATCCCTTGACCCTGCACTTCCACTACAAACATTTGACTTAGCTTAAAACCAGAACCAAATCTGTTGCCTTGGAGTCAATTCTGGCTCATTGTTACAGAACAGGGTACAACTAACTGCCCATAGGGTTTCCAAGGCTGTAAGTCTATGGAAGGAGAGTGCCAAGTCTTTCTCCCGTGGGATGGCTGTGAGTTCACACTGCAGACCTTTCGGTTAGCAGTTGAGCAGTTAACTGCTGCATCACCAGGGCTCTTCTGCCTTAGTTTAGACAAGCAAACATCTGCCAGCTTCCTTTATTTCCATTGTCTGTAGCAGCAAAACTTCCACCAACTTAGATGCCCAACAGTAGAGGATCAGTTAAACAAATTGTAATAAAACCACACCACATACCACTCAGCAGAGTTATTTTTATTTTTATTTTTATTATGATTGAATGAAAATGTACATTTCCATATACATTTGCATGCTCACCTATATGCAGCTCCCACTGCTGTCCCTGCCCGGTGACAGCACATCCCTCCTCTCTGCTCCATACATGTTCTGTTCTACCCTCCCAGCAGTCTCCTATCCCCTCCTTTCCACCCACTCCCCTTCCTCTAGCAAGAGGTCAGCAGGATGACATCCTATAGATGCGTAGAGCCATAAAATTCCCGCAAGATATGGTCACTCTGCTTTGCCAAGTCCAATTCATTGCTGTCGGAAAAGATGGCCTTCATTATGATTTATGGACAGGGGCAGCATCAGGGCCAGGGGCCATGCTCCCAGGGGAACTCCAAAGCACCTGGACCATTAGTTGCGGTCTTTTGTTGGAGATCTCAGGGTACACCCCTATTTATTCTCTTGTTGCCAGTGAGACTCCACTTTGTGAGCTCCATCGTATTGGTGGTGGCTGGGCACCATCTGGTTCTTCTGGTCACAAGTCGATGTAGTTACCCACTCACATGGGTCTCTGTGTCTTCTGGATTCTCTTTTCCCCATGTCGTTCTTGTCCTCTGCGATCATCCATTCCTGTTGAGTTGGGACCATTAGCTGTACCCTCAGATGGCAGCTTGCCAGCTTTTAAGACCCCAGATGCCACTCACCCATGAGGGGTTCAGCAGAGTTTTTTTCTTACTTGTGATTAAGTGAAAGTATACAATCCAAATTAAGTTGGCATGCCCACCTATCTGTAGCTCTTTCTGCTCTCCTTGCTCAGTGACAGCACACTCCTCCTTTTTGTTCTATGTATGTCATATCCTCTTAACAATCTCCTGTCCTCTCCTTTCCACCCTCTCCTCTCCCTTCTAGTAAGAGGCCTCAGCATAGATTTTAAAACACAGGCAGACTACACACTAGAGTCTAAGTACACTGAGAGGCTCTGAGCCTTCACATTTGGTTTATAAGACATAGTTCACTAGGTAGATTAGCTTGCTAATAGTCAAATTTCAAAATTCTAATGTTACACATGTTGACTTCCTTTTAAAATACATATATTTATATATAAATATATACATATACACATATATTTTATATATATAAATATATACATATATTTTACTGTGATTTAAGAACAGTTTTACCATCTATAGCTTTTTTGCCGTAGAACACCCCGAACTTTCCCTGCTATTCTGTTCTAGCTGGACAACCCCCAGCATCACACTTCTTCTTTCGTCCACAACTTTCTGTGACCTTTTGACCGAGGTCTGGCCCCCCCTCATGCAATCATCTTCGCTCCAACAAAGAGCCTCTCAGACAACCCCGTGTACATCTTTAAAGGTTGGTTTGTCACCAGCCTCACTCTGTGTTCTTATATAGTCCAGGTCAGTATTTGTCTGGGGAGCTGGTCCTGGTGCTGGTTGCAGTTTGGGGTTAGAGAGTCCAGGGGCCATGCTCCCAGGGAGCCCTCTGTTTGGAAGGACCATCAAGTGTGGTCTTTTGGTAGAGTTCTAGTTCTGCCCTCTACTCCTTCATCCACTGTTTCTGGGGCTCTGTTCCATGTATCCCATCCAGGCTGTCATTGGTGGTGGCTGAGCACCGTCTAGTTCTTCTGGTTCCATGCTGAAGTGGACTCTGGGTCATATGGCCTCTTCCATCTGATGGGCTCATATTTTCCCCCGTCCTCCACGTCCTCTGTTTACCTCTGGTCCAGGTAGACTGGGACTATTTGGTGCTGTTTAGATGGCAGCTTGCCAGATTTTAAGACCCCAGACATCACTCACCCAGGTAGTATGCAGACCATTATTTTAAAAGAGGGAGAGATAAAAACCTTGGGTATGCCAATTAGTATGAATGAACCCTGAGATCACGGTCCCCCTATCTCAGACCACAGTTCTTTGTCCTTCCAAAGATGTGGTCCACATTAAGGACACAATTTGGTTCTGAAGTTGAGTAGTTGTGGGTACCCCACTTCTAGTGTGTGCTGACATCCTATATCTAACTCTAATCCTAAGCACTATCTAATTTGTGAAAAATCCTCCCTCCCTCCCCACCCTTGCAAACATCAAATATTGATTTCCTCTGTGCTTAAATGACTTACTGCATCCTTATAACAATGGTCTCATACCAAATTTGTCCTTTTGTGACTAGCTAAGTTCACTCAGCATAATTTCCTCTAGAGAACCTCATGTTGACAGGTGTTTCTGTAGGCCATGATTTTTTCTTATCATTGGGTAGTATCCCAGTGTATGAATATACCATAGTTTGTTTAACCATTCATCTGCTGATGGGCATATAAGTTGCTTCCAGCTTTTTGCTATTGTGGAGATTGCTGCAATAAACATTGGTGTGCATTTGTCTGTTTGAGTGGTAGCCATTATTTCTCTGGGATAGATTCTAAGGTGTCAGATTGCTGGATCATATAGTATTTCTATTTCTAGTTTTCTAAGTAAGTGCCAAATGGATTTCCATAGTAGTTGAATCATTTTACAGTCCCACCAACAGTGTAGAAGAGTTCCAGTCTCTCCACAGTTTCTCCAGCATTTATTATTTTGTGTTCTTTGGATTATCGCCAGCTTTGTTAGCGTGAGATGGTACCTCAGTGTGGTTTTGATTTGGATTTCTCTGATGGCTAGCAATTGTGAGCATTTTCTCATGTAACTATTGGCAGCCTATATGTCTTCTTTGGTGAAGTGCCTGTCCATGTCTTTTGCCCATTTTTTAACTGGGTTATCTTTTTCTTGTTGAGGTATTTGCAGTGTCTTGTAGATTAGGAAGTTTAGGCATTGGCTGAAAACGTATATTGGGCACATGTTGACTTTCTATGCCTTCCGTCTTTTTCCTTCTACTCCTTCTGAGTGCTCACTTCCTTTTCTAAACTTGACCACCCCTACTCCCGGGTCTGTTATGCAGTCTCTGGGAATCTCTTTGCAACTGGTCACTCTTTCTGTAGCTCTCCATGCATGTGATACCTATGCAGCATGGACTGACAGTTCACTTCATATTTGAAAAATAAAATTTTCTTGATCATGACTAGTACTCTTGCTTTGCAGGCTGAAGCTCTGGCTCCTTCCATCCTAGCATCTCAAACTGGCACCTCCTGTCACTCAGGGCCCTTTAGGTTTGGGAGCATCACATTCTCACAGACATTAAACCTAAGCTTGTTCTACTTGTTGATAGTTTTCCATTTTTTCCTTTGGCTTGCCTTTTTTCTTAGTTATTTGTATGAATTCTTCATATATTAAGGAATTAGCCCTTTGCAAATATTTGTTCTCAGTTTTTCTTGTGTGTGTGTGTGTGTGTGTGTGTATCTGAACCTATAATGAACAACATTCTAAATAGCAAAGAAACTGAAGTTGTCAAGGACTTCACTCCTCTGGGGTCAACAGTTAACACTCCTGGATGCAACAGTCAGGAAATCAAAGGACAGGTGACTGGCTATCACTACCAACTGCTGTGACAGGGATCGTAATAGAGGGTCTTGGACAGAACTGGAGATAAATCTAGAATAAAATTCTAACTCATGGAAAAGAACAGGCTTAGTGATCTGACAGACAATTGAGACAATTGAGAAGCCCTGAGAGTATGGCTCCCAAAGTCTCTTGTAACTCAGTGCTACAGTCATTCCTGAGGTTCACCTTTCAGGCAACAATTACACAGGCCCCAAACCAAAATAAGACTAAAGAGGCACACCAGTCCTGGAGCAAGGACAAGAAGTCAAGAGGGGACAGGCATGCTGGTAAAGGGAAACCTAAGGTCTAGAAGGAGAGAGTATTGACGCATTGTGGGGTTGGCAACCAACGTTACAAAATATTTGTATTAGTTGTTTAATGAGAAATGGATTTGCTCTCTAAAACTTCATCAAAGGCACATGAAAAAAGAAAGAAATGGCTACAGATTTCTTTAAATTCTTAAAAAGCAAAAATACCACTTGGATAACTGAAGTGTGCCTAACCAATGTCAGAGTCTTTTCAATCACCTACTTTACATTAAAAAGCTGGACGATAAAAGAGGACTACCAATGAAAACCGAGGTGCTTGTATGGGGGGAGACTATTGAATATACACAGACTGCTGAAAGAATGGACAGATCTGTCTTGGAAGAAGTACTGCCACAATGTGCCTTAGAGGTGAAGATAAGGAGCCCTCCTCTTGCTTGCTTTGGACGGATCAGCAGGAGGGACTGATGGATGAAGAAGACATCATGCTTGGTAAACTCAAGGGTAAGCAAAAAAGATGAGCCCCTCCGTCAGATGGGCTGGTAGAATAGCTGGAGCGATGGGCTCAAACACAGCAGGGTTTTGCAAGGATGGTGCAGGACTGGGCAACACAGAGACAGGAGCCCTGGACCCCATGGCAGGGGACCAAAGCCGAGCTTTAGCTCTGCCACAAACTAACTGTGTGATTCTAGTGCCAGTGTATGGACAGAAGACGAATTCTAGAGCACACCCCTTCCCCCTGGTTCTCACTACAAGAACTGGTGTTCAGCAAAGAACATTACAACCTGTTCTTGGCTCACAATTTCTAAGTTGTTTTTCTTTTTTTCCCCGGATATTTCACCTTCAATTCATTAGCTCTTTAAGATGGTAGTATTGTATCTCTTCCAGGCTTTGCTGTTTAGCTCCCTTCCTTTTCTTTTTCTTTTTTCTTTTTTTCCTTTTGAGGGGTACACCCATTGCTGTCGAGTCCATTCCAACTCACAGGACCCTAAAGGACACAGAAGAACTGCCCATAGTGTTTCCAAGGAGAGCCTGGTGGATTCAAACTGCTGACCTTCTGGTTTGTAACCACAGCTGTTAACCATTACATCACCAGAATTTTCTTTCAAAGGATGCTGACGCCCTAATCAGTATTCTAAAGCATAAAAGTAAATGTAGCTTTTTTCTTCTAAAATTTTATTGTGTGTTACGTGAAAGCTTACAGAGCAAACTAATGTCCTATTTGATATTTGTGCATAAAGTGTCTTGTGACATTTCGTTCCCCGTGATGTGTCAGCTTTCTCCCCATTTCTGCCCCAGGATACCCATTTTCCTACTTTTCTACCCCTGCCTGCCCTCTCATCTTTACTTTTGGGCAAATGTTGGCCTTTTTAACCTATGTAATTCATTGTTCTAAGGAACACATTCCTCTTGGGTGTCACTATTTTATGGTCTTATCTGTGGTTTGGGAGCCGTGGTTGCACAATGGTTAAACGCTATGACTACTAACCAAAAGGTCTCAGGGTAACTCAAATGAAACTGAATTCTGGCAACACCACTCGTCTGGATCACCTTTAGCCTCCATTTCTTTGTAGCGTGAAGACAGTAATAGTGCCTTCTTGCCTGTTTCCCAGACTCACCCTTGGCCATCTTGTACGACCCTACAACTCACCTTGTTTCCAGGAGCCACCTTCTCTGTGGCTCCCTGGAATCCTTCTTTGGTGCCATACCCACCCATCATCAGCACCTCATGGCTCTATCCCGCTCAGGTCTGTCCTCCTCAGCAAACCAGAGCTCTTTATGGAGAAACAATGGGATGGAAATGGGAAGATGAGGGCAAGGAAGGAAATAAAAGGAGATGGTTCTGGAGCTCCATAAGTTTCTATGTAAAGAAGTTTCCTGCGGACCTGGTTCTGATCTCCCCGGCCATTCCCTATTTCACTGTGTGTACATTTAGGAAGACTTTCAATGAGATGGATTGACACGGTGGCTACAACAATGAGCTTAAGTATAGAAATGATTGTGGACGTGGCACATCTGGGCAGTGTTTCATTCTGTTGTGCACAGGTCACTGTGAGTGGGAACCAACTCGATGGTGCCAAATAACAACACTTAGAATTTCCTTGGAGGTGGAATTGCTGTTTGGCTAGAGATGAATCCTATAGGGTAAGGCAACTCAAGCTTTAATTCCATTATTTGGGAGGCCCAGAGCCTCTCACATGAGGACACCAGATACCAGCTGTCCCCTGCTGTGATTTCCTTTTCACTTAGTCACCTCCCTCAGATCACCGTTGAGAAGAGCACACAGGTGTTGTTTGATTCACACTCTGGGTGTGCTATTCTCTGTTGCTGAATCACAACACTTTGCACAACTTTCTGCTTCTCCCTCGTCTCCAAAAATAGCAAATGACATTGCTTATCCAGATTTCCACCTGAGTTTGTTTTTCATTTTGAAGGAACTCAGCCAGGGTGCTGAATGCTGGCTCAGCTCTAATGAAATACTGCTGTTTACACCCAGGGCAAAGCCAAAGGTTGCACATCTCTGCAGCTGCAGATTTGCCTTTACTCTTGCAGTGAGAAGAATTGCAGTTGTGAGAACTAGATGAGGGAGGAGCCTGTGTGTTCCTGGCTTTTGTTTTTGCTTTTTGTATTAAATATGTTTCTAAAATTTTATGTGTACTTAGATTTATCTTACAGCAAAATTGAATTTAGCCAGAATGACTGGTAAACAGGGTTTCCATAAGAATTGTGTATCTTAGCAAAAGGAGATCTAACTTCTATATAGTCCTTAAGTGGTGCAAATAGTTAATGTGCTCAGCTACACTGGAGGTTTGAGTCTACCGGGAGGTTAAGTGGGAAAAAAGAGGTGTGGCCGTCAACTTCCAAAAAATCAACCACTGAAAACCCTACAGAGCACAGTTCTACTCTGCACACATGGGGTTGGAATCAACTCAGTGAACGGAAAACCAAAAGAACCCAACACCTTTTACACAGCACATGTGTAATTAATTGGGTTTGCCCACATCACCTTAGCCAGATATTGAAATGTAGTTACGTGATAAGCAGTAATTTCCTGGGACCAAGGCCAGTTTTATGAACACATGACACTTAGCAGGGCCTGTGCTTGGTTTACTGCTCTGCGATCTGACTCGACGGCACTTGGCTTTGGCGATCACCAATTTGACATTCTTAATAATTTTAAAAAAACAAAGGGCTCTGCCTTTTCAGTTTGCAGATTTTGTGGCCAGGCCTGCTTCTTGGTTCTCCTTCCATTGTTTTTGCTCCCCAGCTGTGACTGCTCCTTGTTAAATCCAACCCCGGTCCTGTCCAGGAGTCTGGGGATGGGTTTAGCAAATGTTCATGAAGCCACTCTGTCACTGACTTTGTTCCTGCTTCTTTTCTTTCATTTCCTGCCCCCGTGGACACTGTGGCCAGAATGTGTGGCAGCCTCTGAGGGACTCTAGGAGGGGGGCACGTCCTCTGGAGACCCCAGATTGAAGTAGTTCTGCATATTCCCACAGAAATGGAGCAAAGCCTTCTGTCCTCTTTTCATGTTACGTTTTATCCCCTGTCCCAAAGTACCTCTACTTGTGTCTAAATGCCTCACAGAGCTTATCATGAAAACTGCTTATAATCGTCAATGCTATGTGTCAGCTTGGCTGACCTATGACTACCAGTGATTCAGTAGATATCGGACTGATTGCTCTTCTGTAATGTAATCATCTCCACGATGGGATCTGAGATGATGTAATATCCCTGTGATTTCTTATGAGCGGGCAATTCATTGAAGAAGGAGTTTCACTGGGGGTGTGGCCTGCATCCAGTATATAAATGGATATTCCAGCATGGGTCACTCTTACTGTGGGTCCTGCATCCAACTTGTCATCATCTGACCTCCAGTTCATGGAATGGAGCCAGCAGCCTGCCACCAACTCTGCAGGCTGACATCACCAGCTCTCACATCCCTGTGAGCCAGCAACCTGCCATCTGACTTGCCCGTCTTGGGTTTACCAGCTTGATGCCTGACCCGTGGACTTTGGGACTTACCAGCCTCCATAACTGCATGAACTATTTCCTTGAATTAAATCTCTTTCTCTCTGTGTGTGTTACACTGTTTTGCTCCTCTAGAGAAACCAGCCTAAAACATCACTCTTTAAATGTCTGCTTTTCAGGCAGTGGTGGTTCAATTGCAAAACTTTTGTCTTTCATACAGGCGATGGGGTTTTGATTTCCAGCCAACACATCTCATGTGAAGTGGAGGCATACGTGTTGCTATGATCCTGAACAGGCTTCTTTGGAGCCTCTGGATGAAGACAGACTAGGAAGAAAGGCCTGGAGATCTTCTGAGAATCAGCTGGTGAAAACCCAACAATCTGATCTGGAGCCAACTATGGGGCTGACAAAGGGCCAGGAAGGGCTTTGTTCCATTGTGCACGGGGACTGCATGAGTCAGAGGCCGCCTTGACAGAGGCCAACAACAACAGCAGCAGCAACAGCAGTATTTTCTTGCAGCTCCTCTCTCCTAGGTTCCTGACAGATGAGGTTCAGACCCTAGACAAATCACGGCCCAGCCAAACTGCCATGCACAGTTTTGGAAGGACACGGTTCAACTTGTGGTATCATCTGTCCTTTGTACAAGGTTTCTTTTTCCCTTTGAAGCCATTGCTAAACATGGATAAGGACTGTTCAAAGAAGTACATTCACCAAGCTTTGTTTGTGCTTGAAGAATGTCAGTTCTAAGGTATATTGATGTTGCTACCTGCAGTAGAGTTGGACTCAACTATTAATTCAAATCCACTTTCATCAAATTCATTCCAACTGAGCAACCCTGTAGGACAGAGGAGAGCTGCCCCATAGCATTCCCAAGAAGTTGTGAGTGGATTCGAATTGCTAGCCTTTTGCTTAGCAGCTAAGCCCCTAACCACTGAGCCACTAACTATTAGCAGAGGTGTTAAAAAAGTCAAATGAACTTGGAAAAAAACTGTCTATGAGGTACTCTTCCTAGAGATGTAGCTCATCACTGTTAAGTATGTTGAAAGTTCAAGGAGAAATAAACTTAATTTAACCTGATATTCCCTTAATTACATTAAAAAACCAAAAACCAACCCCAGTGTTGTCAAGTCAATTCTGACTCTTAGCAACCCTGTAGAACAGAGTACAACTGCTCCATAGACTTTCCAAGGAGTGCCTGGCAGATTCAGACTGCCAAGCATTTGATTAGCAGATGTAGCACTTAACCACTATGCAAGCAGAGATTCCTTAATCAGATTAGACGTTAAAAAACTTCCCTTTACCCCAATCTAACACACACCACACAATTCAGTCAGCGTTCTGCAGATGATATTCCAAGGTCATCAGGCAGGAGGATGTTCACTTAGAATATAATAATTGATTTAACCCAATTCTGAACATAATTGAATCTTTCCTTGTAGTTCCATAAAGTTCTAGTATTTCCCTTATGCTTAGAGAGGCTGGATTAATTGGTCTGTGAGATCACTTAATAAATATTGAGTTTCATTTATGCCAGGCAAAGTGCCAGGCACTAATGTATGAAGATGGATGGGTTCCTCCTCCGTAAGAACTCCCAGCTTAAGAGAACACAGGCGATAAACAGATAACCCAATATGATGTTGTTATGAGATTACACCAAGTGTTGTGGGAATAGAGAGGAGGGGGTGACACTGAAAGGAATCTTAAAAAATGGATTGTTGTTGTTAGGTGTCATCCTGCTGTTTCTGACTCATAGTCACCCCATGTGACAGACTAGAACTGTCCTGTAGGAGTTTCTGGACTGTAATATTTACAGAAGCAGATCACCAGGTCCTTCTCCTACCAAGCTGCTGGGTGGATTCAAACCATAAACCTTTCAGTTAGTAGTTGAGTGCTTATCTGTTTGTGTCACCAAGCTCTAAAAATGTCCCCATTGCCACTGAGTTAGTTCTGACTCATAGTGACCCTAGGACCCTATGAGGCAGGTTAGAACTGGTTCTGACTTCTAGGCAGTGACCCCATGAGGTTGGGTAGCACTGCCCCATAGAGTTTCCGAGAAGCAGTTGGTGGATTTGAACAGCCAGCGTTTAGGTTAGCAGCTAAGCTCTTAACACTGCTAAGATGAGAAAGAGGTGAGGAAAAGAAATTCGGAGTTAAGTGCTCAGCATGTACGAATGTATAGAAGCCTAAAGCACCAACTTTTCAGAGATGCTAGCAGATCTAAATTCCTTAGCTTAGTAAACGGTGTGATAAATTGTATAATGCAAACAACCATGCCCCAATTTATATTTTATAGTTCAGAGTTCTGTACATTAGATCTCCTGACAGCGGGTCCATCTGAGGTTACTATGCCCGGCTTCTTTTAAAAATAAAAGTTACTAGATAGTAACTGATTTAGTCAGCTAGGGCTGCTCTAACAGAAATACCGCAGAGTGGATGTCTTTAACAAAGGTTTATTCTTATACAGTCCGGTAGGCTACAAGTCCATATTCAGGGTGTTGGCTCCAGGGGAAGGCTTTCCCCTTGTCGGCTCTGCCGGGAAGGCCGGAATTGTATCAGTCTTTGTTCAGGGAGCATCTTGGTGCAGGAACCTCAGGTATGAAGGATGTGCTCTTCTCCCAGTGCTGCTTGCTTGATGGTGTGAGGTTCCCAATTCTCAGCCTGCTTCCCCTTCCTTTAATCTCTTGTGGGCTGAAAGGATTAAGGGTGGGGCAAGCCATACTCCAGGAAAACTCCCTTTTCAGTGAAGCAGGGAGGTGATTTTATAAAGAGATTTACAGTATAGGAAAAGCACAAAAGGGAGCACAGTCAGAAGATACCGGGAATTATGGCTCAGCCATGTGGCTACACTTATTTTTGAGGGGACACAATTCAATCCATGACAGTAACTAATCCCACTTTCCTTCAGGATGCTGGGAAGCCCAGCCTCAGTGGCCAGGCAGTCTCTTCCTGCCAGCTGCTCCTATCCTGGTAACTCCTGTCCAGCTAGTCAGCGTGAGGTCTGGACAGCTCAGGAGAGTCACTACAGACCCTCAGGTCCCAGGCATTTTCAACGGTAATCCATGCTCTCCAGATGCAGTGGTGGTTTCTCAGCATTCTATGGCCAGTTCTAAGAAAATGACATATAGGCGTGTGTGTGTTTGTGTGTGTGTGTGTGTGTGAAATAACTGGGCTTTCTCCTATTGTGAGTCTATAATTTTGAATCCAATTTCTTTCTCTCTTCTGTCTCCAGAGTAAACTCCCATCCTTATCCTGTGGTCATGCATGTGTTTTCCAGACAGACTGTGCCAGGAAGATGAAGCCCCAAGTGTCGCTTCTCCTGGGCTGAAGATCCATAAACGTGTCAGGAACCACATTAGGAGGAAAGAAAATCTGCTGTCACAACCCTCCTTGCCAACATCACACAAACATAGGATTTATCCTTATTATCATTCAGCCGGTATTTCAGAATGTGTGTTCTCAGTGAGGTCCAGGATACCTTGTGATTATTAGTTGTTGTGTTTGTGTTCTATAAACAACACTAAAGTACTATCCAGTACTAAAGTACTAGACCACAGTGCTGAAGAAAACAACCAGTAATACCCTGATGTATGTGCCGTTGAGGTCAGAGCATCCTGTTATCCAGGAGAGGTGACTCATTGCTGCTGAAGATTTTGCAGGGATTATTTTTAAATAAACTCCTCAGCATGCATTCTCACCTAAAGGAGAACAGCGTCCTAAAGAGATAGGCAAAAAAAGAGCTAATGTTAGATGCCTGGAAAAATTGTTTGAAAAATATAGGTCATGTGCTCAGAGCAGAGAGGGTGTCCCAGAGGTCATGGTATAGGAACCAGACACATAGCACAGGTGGGAGAGGGGAACCAAGGACAGATTTTGGAAGATGCCTAGATTTACCTCAACTGACCATGTCAGAAGGTACAAAGTCCTGACAGTTAAGTTAGGAAACTCATCCTAGAAAAAGTGCTACATACCTCCTTGGTGTATAGCACTATGGTCACCCAGAAAGTACCTCCCTTGGGAAGCTACGCACTGATGCCAGCATCTAGTCCAATCTTTAAAGCAACTTTGGAACTCTTTCTGAAATGGCCATCAGAGCTGTTGTTGTATTACTCTTGATGTCTTGAAGATCATTCAAATGGCTTACTTTCAATATTTCCTTTATCTTGGGGTAAAGAAAAACGTCACTGGGGGCCAGATCAGGTTGAGTAGGGAGGACGTTCCAGTATAGTTGTTTCTTTACTGGCTAAAAACTCCCTCACAGACAGCTATACAATTAAGTTTGTGAACCTGCCACCATGCCACGATGCATAATGGCCGTTTCAGAAAAAGAATTCCAAAATTGTTTTGAAGGGTAGACTAGGTGCTGGCATTGGCACATAGCTTCCCAAGGGGAGTCCTTCCAAGGTGACCATAGTGAGATTCAGCAAGGAAGTATGTAGCACTTAGAACAACTAAGTTCGTAGGCTGAATTGTCAGTCCTGGTATAATGCCTTAAATTTGCATTTTGATTAAACCTGTCCAACAGCCAAGAAAAAACATGTTCAGTTCACATAGTGGAGTACTACAGAACTGAACAAAAGACTATAAGAGCAAACTGCAGAATACATAGTCAGAAAAAGCAAGGTGGAGAAAAGTGTCTGCAGTTAAACATTCTAGCAAATTCCACTTCTGATGCCAAATATGAGGATGATGCCAGCCAAAGCCAAGAGCTGAATCAACTCTAAATTCAAATCCCCACTTTTTGACTTCTCTGTCACTAGCTGCAGCGTGTGGCACTTTCTCTCTGAGCCTAGCCGCCTGCCGTTAGGCTGGCTCTCACAAGGTAAGAGAAGACTGTTTTGCCGATGGTGGTCACAAGTCTGGGAGTCATCCCTGGGCTCTTGAGCTTCTGACTTACTGGCTCCCACAACTGCTCTGGAACAACTTACAGAACTTAACAGAAAGTAATTACAGCTTTATTGTAGGAAAAGAAGATACAGAGATATGGAGAGGGAAGCTTCTATGTTCCAGAAAGGGACTTGCTGCCTTCTCCTGAATGATACTGTCTTTCGCCAGCCAGAGAGCCCACAATCTGCAGTGTCCAGAGCTTTTTTGGTTGCCTGATTACACAGTGCATACTCCAGCCTCTTCCCCTGCCGTTAGCTGACATTGCAAGGTAGTCTTTCTTGCCTGACCAGTTCCTGTTCTCTGAGGTTAGTCGATGCTGAAACCGGAGGCTGAAATAGCCTCCATGTCAGGGGTACTAAAAACTAAGGGGCCCTGGGAGACATTGTTTCAGATCATCCCTGACACAAAAGGAAAGAGGTGACCTCTACACTGTACAAGCCCCAGGCGGCAATGCTAGGGTCGGGCCCTAGCAGGCTCCACTATAGACTCAGTGAACTATGGGCAGTAAAGGATTCCTTCTGTTTTGATATGGCATGATAAAAGAATCAAGCAAAAGGCTGGGAGAATGGAGAAGTAACTGGTGTTTGAGCATTATTCTTCTAGGTTACTGGCCAGATGACGACTAACACCTCTCTGTTTTCCTTGACTGCCGGTGAGATTGTGAAGCAGACCTCCACCCAGTTGATCCCCTCTGCCAATCGGCCTCCACCGAGTGGACCTCCACTCAGTTGACCCCCACATGTGCCAACCTGCCCACATTGTTCTCTACACCTGCATGTGGTTTTTCCCTTTAAATACTCAGGCTTTGCCTGACCAATTTGGACAGGATTTGAGGATGACACTCTCTCCCTGTCCCTTTGCAATGCCAGCTGGCAACTAAAACCTTTGATCTCACCTCAAAAGCCCCTCTCTCGGTGAACTGGCTTTTTGCAGCAGGTAGCCGAACTCCCCAGCTTTTCCCCTAACAATACCATGAAGTGACTGTGAGATATTCCATGGTAGTTGTTTCTGGCCAGCCAGCCCATACCGTACCACCTCTCCCAATCTGCTGGTTCAGTGTGTTCTGGAGTTCTCATCTAAGACACTGAAATTCTAAGATTATCTCTCTGAAACCAAGGACAAAGGCCAAACTACTTTATACTACTGTTTTCTCTAATAAGGAAAGATTCTAATAGCTGACTACATTTACTTATTTTTTTAGAACACAGCTTTTTGTATGCTAAAAAATCTTTTTTAAAAATGATTACCTATGTGGGGGAGAAGAAATGATGTAGAAGAGACTGGAGTAGAACCCCAAATCCACTGAGTGTACCTTGTATTGCAGATTTGACTTAAGAACGTTGTAGATATTTCACATCATTAGGAAACAAAATTCTAAACAATCAAAAAGTAATCCCTGAAAATCAAAACGAAACAAATGAACTGAAGTATATACTGAATTGATAGAATAAGCATGCAAAAAGGAACTTCCTCGTGTGACTTGAAGTTTATTTTCATCATCATAAAAACCAAAACAGCAAACCTATTGAGTCAACTCCAACTCATAGAGACCCTACAGGACACAGTAGAATCACCGTAATGGTTTCCAAGGAAGGGCTGATGGATTCAAACTGCCAACCTTCTGGTTAGTGTCTATGCTTCCAGGTGCCTTCATTATAATGTTTCTTGAAAAAGAACCACTTGATGGTCTTAAACAGATTTCAGCAATCAGAATGTTGCAAACCAAAGCAAGTTTGTTCTGCCTGTCACTGCAGCCAAACCCAGAGACAGGAAAAGCTTCAAGCAATGCTTTATTAATAGAGAAGTATGCGAATCTGGGAAATAGTGAGCATGGTTTCTCCATGACTGTTCCACCTGGGTTACAATTCCAGTGGCTATTATAGCTAGATTTATGAAGAGGTTTGCATCTGGAAAATGTCAAACTTTGTCATAAGAGAGAACAGGAGTCACAAGATTCCATTGCACCTTATCGAACAATGTAAAGTACCCAAAAGATCATTATCTTCCTGAAGTTTTGAAGCAATTGATTTACTACCCCAGAGACAAGGAAAGGAATGCAAGTCTGTTGATCTAGTTGGGAGAGTGAAAACGGAACAGGGAATGGAATGCAGTTTAGTAATCCGGGCCACCTTTCTTAAGGCCCTACAGGAGAAGAATTGATGCCTTTGAATTGTAGCTTTAGAGAAGAATGTTGAATGTGCTGTGAACTGCCAGAAGAACAAACAGATCTGTTCTGGAAGAAGTACAAACAGAGTGCTCCTTGGAAGCAAAGATGGCAACACTGCATCTTACGTACTTTGGACATGTTGTCAGGAAGGATCAGTCGCTGGAGAAGGACATCATGCTCGGTAGGGTGGAAGGTCTGTGAAAAAGAGAAGGATCCTTAACAAGATGATTGACTCAGTGGCCGCAACAACGAGCTTAAGCAGAAAAGCGATTGTGGACGTGGCACCAGACTGGAAAGAGTTTCATTTTATTGTTCATAAGGTCACTGTGAGTTGGAACTGACCTGGCAACACCCAACAACAACAACGACATCCCTGCATTCACGAACAACATTGTTAATGGTAGAATTGGAGAAGTTATTCTAAAACAGTCACACGTTTATTGTGGGATAAAGCAAATCAGTGAATGCACTGATGTCTTTGAAAACTGGGATTTTTAACAAGAGAGAAAGAAAATATAAATGTAGGTGAAAGAGGTTAAGAAAAATCTTGTAGTCATGTCTGAAAGTTCCCTATAAACTCATGATGTACCATATTTTTTCCCCAAATCACATGCTCACATAAATAACACAGCCACATGTATAATGCACAGAAATGATGCATTTGAGTAAAACAGTCCTGGCACAATGTTCCCAAACATATATCACACATGTTTTGTGACATTTCTGGAAGTTAATTTTGGCCTCATTTACTACATCCCCTCATATTATAGGTAAATCATATCTTTCTGTTCACTTTCTTTAGTCCCCTGCTTATGCACATAAAAGTACTTGAAAAATGTTGCTTTTGATCATAATTTTGTAATAAAGGTATAAACCATGGTCAAGTCATGGATTGAGTTTGGTAGTCCTTGGTGACAGTAAAATAAACAAAATAAAAATTATATGTTTCTTTCTATTACTATAAGTTAATGACTACAATGCTTTAGCCCAACCATTAAATGTGAAAACCTTATCAAATCATTTTAAGGGGAACAATCAGGCCTACTTTAAGATGGGAACACAATTTCTTCTGGAGATTCATATTTTTGAATTCAAAGATTATGCAAATTATGTTTCTGTTTAAGATTTGTGAGAGCAATAAATACAAACAGCATCTTTTTCTATTCATTTTAGGCCTAGGATCTTTTCTTACCTACCAATTTGTAGTTCTTCATGGATCCTTGTGGCGCAGTGGTTAAGTGCTAAGACTGCTTATCAAGAGGCCAGCAGTTCAAATCCAATGGGGTAGTTCTACTCTGTCCTGTAGAGTTGCTGTGAGTTGGAATTGATTCTGCAATAGGTTTGTCTTGGTTTCATGCAGTCATACTCTTTGTTTCAGCCTCGCACCCCACTGTTCCACTCACAAGAATGACAATGCTGTTTATCAGGAAGTTATGTTTTGCATGTCACTTTTAATCTATAGGTAAATGCTTTGGCTTAAACTTCAAGTAGTATAAAATGAACACTTACCTTAAGTGAATTCTCTGTGTGACCAGAAACAGAAATTAAAGTCAGCAAGAGGTTAAAAAAAAAGAAAAGAAAAGAAAACACAAGAAACTAGCATAGCTCACTTATGAAAATAACCTATGGGGAGGTGGGTTGTGTGGGTTGGCAAAAAAATGTGTAATAAGTGTGTTATTTGTCTGTTCTTCTGACAGTCTATGGTACAATATTCTCCATCAACGCCATAATTTAAAAAGCATCAATTCTTCTTTGGTTGTCTTTATTCATTGTCCACCTTTTGCATGAATACCAAAACCACAACCATGGAGTTGATTCTGACTTGTAGCAACCCAATAGGAGACAGTAGAAGTGCCCCATGGAGTTTCCATGAACTGCCGATCTTTTGGTTAGCAGCTGTAGCACTTAACCACTATGACACAGGGTTTCCTTTGCGTGAATTTGAGAATGAAACCACCACAGCTTGGGGACAGGCACAGCTTAGTCCTCAAGGTAATATCTTTACTGTTTAGCACCTTACAGAGGTCTTCTGCAGCAGATTTACCCAGTGCAGTATGTCATTTGATTTCTCGACTGCTGCTTCCATGGGTTTGATTGTGGATTCAAGAAAAATGAAATCCTTGACAACTTCAGTCTTTTCGCTGTTTACCAAGATGTTGCTTATTGGTTCAGTTGTGAGAATTTTTGTTTTCTTTACGTTGAGGTATAATCCATACTGAAGGCTTTAGTCTTTGATCTTCATTGGTAAATTGGATGTTAGGGAATTAGTATAGTATTAATTTCTTAAGTGTGATAAAGGTATTATAGGTGTTTTCAAAGAGTGTGTATATTTTAGAAACCCTGATGGTGTAGTGATTAACAGCCATGGCTGCTAACCTAAAGGTCAGCAGTTCAAATCCACCAGGCAGTATTAGAAAATCCAAAAGCAGTTCCACTCTGTCCTTTAAGGTTGCTGTGAGTTGGAATTGACCTGACAGCACCAGGTTTTGTTTTTGTTATTTTTAATGTTATTTTAGAGATACTTACTGAAGTATTCATGGATACAACAATATAATGTCTAGAACTTGTTTCACAATAATCCAGGTGGGTGGTAGTGGTAGGTGAGTGGGTTTATAGATAATAAAAGATTTGATGTAAATGAATAATTATAGAAAAAGGTGACATATTCATTATACGATTGTTTTGATTTTTTACAGTTTGAAATTTTTCTTGAAAAGGGTGTTGTTATTTTGAAAGTGCACTAACTCCTATACCACCTGTTGTATTTACCTAGTGCTAACCCTGGTGGTGTAGTGGCTAAGTGCCAAGGCTGCTAACCATAAGGTTGGCAATTTGAATCCTCCAGGCACTTCTTGGAAACCCTATGGGGCAGTTCTACTCTGTCCTATAGGGTCACTATGAGTCAGAATTAACTCAGTGGCAGAGGGTTGTTTTTGTTTGGTTTGGTATCATAGAAATGCCACAGGTAGCATTTGCCAGAGATTTCCTCTCTCAGTCTAGGATGCTAGAAGTCTAATTTCAGGGTGCTAGGTCCAGGGAAAAGTTTTCACTCTCATTTCTGAGGGAAGGTCCTTGTCATCAATCTTCTCCTGGGCTAGTAGCTTCTCAATGCAGGGACCCTAGGGCCAAAGAATGTGCTCTGCTCCCAGTGCTTCTTTCCTGATGGTATGAGATCCCTCTCTACTTTATTCTGTCTTCTATAGTTTAAAAGAGGCGGGCTCAAAATACAGTTTAATCTTATACATTGAGTCCTGTATCATTAACACCAGTTTTTCCAAACTGGTGAAACACTGGAAACCTTGGTGTTATAGTGATTAAGTGCTATGTCTGCTCACCAAAAGGTCAGCAGTTGCAATCCACCAAGTGCTCCTTAGACACTCTATGGGGAAGTTCTACTCTGTCTATAGGGTCGCTATGAGTTTGAATCAACACGATGGCAGTGGGTTTGCTGTACCACCCCATCATCGCTGACATCAGCTACTCCCTCTAGCCTTAGCCCTCTCTCTCCTTCTTGTCTTTGAGTTCCTTAATTCATCTCTGAGTTCCCTAATTTACCACAACGTCCCACAAAACTCATGAACTGTGTAAAGGAAATGGCTCACATGGTAGTGGAGACTGGTGAGTCCGAAATCTGTGAGTCAGGGGTATGCTGCTCCTCGCCTACCTGGCTGCAGCAGCTGACAAACCCAATGTGGCAGTTCAGACCACAGGCTGCTGCCTCCCAAGGCTGCAGAAGTTGGCAAGTAAGGTCACACGATAGCCCACCGACCTGCAGGATTGCGGAGGCTGGTGAATCCTAGAACTGGCCAGTCAGACTGGAAGCCTCTGGCTTGAGTCTCAAGTACTAGAAGTCGACTGATCATGAAAGGGAAGTGGAATCCAAATGCAGAGAGAATGAGAGCCCCACCAGGACATACACACATACCTTAGATGCAGGCCACACACCAGGGAAGCATGTAACTTGAGTTGAAGTTTCACTGGAGTTGTACCCTCAGCAAGGCTGTGTAACCCAATACATACCCTACACCAATCCTGCCTCATCAGCTTGCTGAGGATACGATCTGCAGCACGTAAAACAGAGGATAGCCATACAGTATGGGGAATGGTGGCCTAGCTAAGCAGACACAGAACCTCAACCATCATCGGCTCCATGATGCCTTATTTGCATCGTCCCATTCAGTCATTGCGTGTGAATCACGAGGACCGTGGCTGGAGAAGCTGTACTGAGTAATCCATCACATCACAGGGGTTTGCACAGGCTGGAAATCCTGTTAAAGAGGTGAGGGGTTAAACCAACTGTGACTTGTTCTGAGTGAATGCATTCTGTGTCTTTATCATTTCTTCTTTGCCCAGGGCCCAAAACTGTTCCTCTGGTAATTCATTTGAAGATCCTGCTTGAGTTTCAGATTATAGGCAATAATCTACAATTCTTCTAGCTCTACCATTTTTCTCTTTCTGAAAGTCAAAATATTCCCGTCTCCAGTCTTCTGGTATCTGTCCTAGGCTCAGAGATGTCCCAGGGATCACTGACAATCGTCTGGTGACCCCGTGACAATGCTGAAAATGTCATCGCTGGAGGCTGAGGGCTGGAACTCACCGGGAGCAGCTCTGGACTCTTTCACCCTCTCTTGCTCCATCTAGGGCCTCTGTCTTACCTTACCAAAGTTCATTTCCTTTTTCTATTCATCCTCACCTTACTTGCAGTCTAGCAGTTTTGAGTTATAGCTGCTAACCAAAAGGATAGCAGTTTGAATCTACCAGGTGCTCCTTGGAAACTCTATAAGCCAGTTCTCCTCTGCCCTATGGTGTTGCTATGAGTTCCCCCCCTTGCTCATTTCACGTGGTAGAGAACTTCCCTTGCCCTGAAAGTCAAGGGAAACACACACACGCACAATAACTGAAGAGCTGTTTTCGCTATACCCTCCACTGACAGCAGCCTCAAGCTGTAGGTCTTATATTTATCTTTATGTCAATGCTCACACTTGACTCAAAAGAATGGAATGACCAAAGCAACAGCTGTAGCATATAACCGTGTAGTTTGGGAATAAGGAGCTTCTTTAGAGCTTGTCTTTCTGATACTTGTACCCATATTCTATTTATATTCCAGAATAGGTAATGGCAATATGTTGGTAAAATGAAAACCAAATCCACTGCTATTGAGTCAATTTTGACTCACAGTGAGTTCTGAGGTAGAATAGAGCCATCCCGTGGGGTGTCAAAGGTTGTAAATGTTTACAGTTCTCCCATAGAGTAGCGGGTAGGTTCAACCCACTGATATTTTTGTTTGTAGCTGAGCACTTAACCATTACAGTCCCCAGCTCCCCCTCACAAAAACCCACTGCCATTTTTTTTAACCTAGAACTTCTCTAAGTGGCCATTGTGCACACTTCCAGAATAAACTTAACAGTGCTATTTATGGTTTTTAACACAGTGCCTCTAATAAGAAATTGGAAACATAGGTTTTCCATTGTATTCTGCTGCTGCTAGCCAGCTGTGTCTCTATAGGACAGAGTAGGACTCCCCGATAGGGTTTCCAAGGAGTGGCTGGTGGATAGGAACTGCCTTATGGTTAGCAGATGTAGCACTTAATCACCACATCACCAGGGTTTCCAACTCCTGAATATAGCAGCATTTAAAATTCCAATTAATTAGATTTTGAAATTTTTTCATCTCTAGACTTTGAAAAGCTGTAGATTCTTTTGATGTCACAAAATCACCATCAAGGGGCTCTGCAAATACAGAGCAACTCAGCTGTGTTTTGGGATTTTAAAGTTTTATTTAACTGATTTTTAACATAAAAGACTTTCAAATAAAATCAACTCTTGTTATAGGACTTCTTTTTAACCTCAAACTCCCCTAAGTTGCCCTCATGCACACTTCCAAAATAAACTTAAAAGTATTATTTATGGGTTTTAACACAGTGCCTCTAATAAGAAATTGGAAACACAGGTTTTCCATTGTCTTCTGCTGCTGCTAGCCAGCTGTGTGATGTTTGAATACCTTGGTTCACATCTGAATATTGTTGTAAGTCCTTCCAGATCTAAGAGGACAGAGCAATGTAATACCCAGCTATCCTGCCTATGGAAACCTGGTGGCATAGCAGTTAACTGCTACAGTTTGCTAACCTAAAGGTTGGCAGTTCAAATCAGCCAGGTTCTTCTTGGAAACTCTGTGGGGCAGTTCTACTCAGTCGTATAGGGTCATTATGAGTCGGAATCAACTCAATGGTAGTGGATTTGGTTTGGTTTATTCTGTTTACAGCTGTTAGAGTGTGCAGATGTGTGTGGGAAAGGGAGCAGAGAAGAAACTTCCCCGCTGAGGGTCTTAGAATGGAGAGGAGGAAGAAAGAATATGGCAATCCAATGTTACTCCTCCTAGGTTTTTCATAAAAGGTAATTACAACACAAAACTAAGTCAGCCTATCAAAACAAGATAATGGCAAGGGAGAATGTAACACTTTTTGCCAAATTCATCTCACAAGCATTCTTTCCTGCCCCTACAAAGCTATCTGACCTGAGATCTTGTTAGTGGGCTTCCAATTCTAGGAAACACCCTTCACTTAGAACAAAAACTGGAAGCTCCTGTATGTCACTACTGGAAACAGTCCCAGATGCAGGAAGCGCTTTGTGTGACATCATCCAGAAAGCCATGAAGTAGTAAAGTTATGCTGCAGATTACAAGAGCTTATCTAAGCATTACTTTTACTAGGAATTTTCATCCAGTACATAGAAGGTCCATGTCTTTTAGAGAAGCTGTTTCTTGGTACATATGTGTATATTTAACCCATGTGTAGAAATGTATCTTTCTGTCTCGCAACAGCTCCACATGCTCAGGAAAAGGTTATCCATGTGTGCACACAAGCATGTGTTCATGGGAGCACCTGTGTGCTTGTGTAAATATTCAACTAAAAAAGCAGCAAACATGTATAGGCCAATATTATCTCTCTGGATGTGAAATGGTTTCGTTCGTGCTTTTAAAAAATGACTTTCTTGGCTTACTGAAAACGATACCTGCTCATTGTAAAATATTGAAAGAAGTATCAAAGACAATAAAAGTCATATGAAGTCTTAGGACCCCACTCCTCCAAAAAAAAAAAAAAAAAAAAAAAAAAAACTAATGTAATTCTGGTAAGATCTCACCAGACATTTTTCTGTGAATATATATTTAATGTTACATGAATGGCTTCTTTTGTTTAATGCACTGTATTTCCTCCTGATAAGGTAATCGACTTCTTTATGTGCCACCAAATACATGCAGTACCTGTAGCTGTTCTTGTCAGTGGGTTATCATGCACATTTTGCTATACTTCATTGAAAATGAATTCAAGATAGCAAATGTTACTATTACTTAGTCATTAACCTTGTTCAGTTTGAAGTCCTAAATAAATCTCTTCTCTCTGCTTGGTTGAGAGTTGTCTTCTAGTAAGAGAGAGCCACATTTAAAAAGTTCAAATTATTTTTAACTTGGGTGACATTTACATATGGTAAAATGCACTCATTTAAAAATCTACAAAAATTGTATTTATATGAATACATATGACATCTGCCAATTAATTTCACAAACTCATCCTAGAAAAAGTACTACATACCTCATTGCTGAGTATGACTGTGGTCACCTTTGAAGGACTCCCCTTAGGAAGTTATGCACCAATGCCAGAACCTATTCTACCCTTCAAAGCAATTTTGGAACTCTTTTCCTGGATTGGCCATCAGAACTGTCATCATGTTACCGTTGATATCCTGAATGTCATCAAAATGTCTTCCTATCAATATTTCCTTTATCTTCGGGTAAAGAAACAAGTCCTTGGGGACCAGATGGGGTGAGTAGGGAGGGTGTTCCAAAACAGTTACTTGTTCACTGGCTAAAAACTCCCTCACAGACAACTATACAATTAAGTTTTCAAACTTCCTACCTTGCGACCATGCATGATGGCCATTCCAGAAAGAGTTCCAAAATTGCTTTGAAGGGTGGGCTAGGCGCTGGTGTCAGTGCATAGCTTCCCAAGTGGAGTACTTCCAAGGTAACTATAGTGATATTCAGCAGTGAGGTATGCAGCACTTAGAACAATTAAGTTTAAGACTTGATTGTTGAACCTCTTATATGATAGCATAGTATCAGCATGACAAGCAGTATCAAGACTCACATGCCATTCTGCTTGGAAGTCACATTATAAGCAGAAACAAGATAGCTGTGATCCCATTGCATAAAATGAATGTGTTTGCATGGACTGAGACGGGAAAGATGGTGGAAAATGACTTGTTAGACTGATGCCAGTTTTGAAATGAGATTGAATATATATACATCAACAGTATTATGAAGTTGGAGAGCAGATTGCTTTTAATTTGAAGAGAATGACAGAATAGATATTGAATTCACAGGTTAATAATTTATAGGAGAAAAGGCGCAGAGTATCTTATATTTCAGTATTTCCAGATAATCAGTCCCTGTGAAAACTTTCCATGTATCTAACCAATTTGAGCTGAAAGTGTATTTTTCCCTTCCTGAAAATAGGCACAGAACTCACTGGGTATGTCTGCAGAAAGGCTAACTGATAATATGATCCTTGTAACTTGACCCATTAAGTGAATTTTCTTCCTTAGCTTGCACAGGGACAAGAGGAAATGTTGATAGTGTGCTCTTATCAATTTCTAATTTTCCATTTCAGACACAGTGTGTTCCCATTGATTACGCACAGGGATAAAAATGGAAAACTCGGAGATGATGCTTTCACTAGTGGCACAGGTGACTCCTAGACCAGAAGGTTTCCCATGTGTGGGTAGGGTAAGAACTTGACTTGAAATGTTAAAAAGGCAAGAAAAGACAGCAGAATCCATTTCTCGTTGGAATAGATCCCAGTTTGTCTCGCTTATCTGAAATTAGGCCCAAATCCTAAAAAATTCTGAATATCTGCTGACAGCCTCCTGCAGATAAGCCAAGTTTCCCGGAGAAGGTTAGCTGGAGTGCTGGCAGAGGTGACTAAGAGAGGGTACATTAGCTGAACACCGCTTGGTTGTGAGTGGTGTTCCTGCAAGGCCAGCAGCTCACTGCAGAGCTAACAAATGACTCCCGTTGATTTGACAAGGGCCTCTTGCGCACCTCCTTTGTACCAGGCAGAGAGAAAGTCAAGAGAAGGTGGCCCTGCATTCCTGAGGGCACACAAAGACAGTGGAGTAAGAAGCACAGTTGAAAGCCTGCAGAGGGAGTACGTAAAGAGACCCATGGCCCATGCTGGGTGCAGCTCCAATGCATCCCTCGGGAGATGCTCATTAGGGTGGGCCAGATGCTGTCCAGCCTTAGTCCTCCCCCAGGTGGCTGAGTCAAAGAGAGGGAGACTCCCAGAGGGAGCTTCCAACCCAGCTGTGGTTGGTAGAATGCCTGGGGAGGAGAGGCTTCTCCATGGGTGGAAAAGGGGATGTCTGTTTCAGCACACAGAGACGTGAGTGCATTTCTCTGCTGGTATTTCTTGGCTTTGAAATAATATTTAGCTATGAAATACACCAAATGATTGTATAGAAAATGATAGAACGAATACTGTGTATTAACTACCAGTTTCATAAAATCGTATCATTTTTACATAATTGTTTCATATTTTTATAAAAGAAAAAATCTAAGTAGTAACACATCTGGGACTATTTATGACTCTATCCATTAACGCATTTGATTCTCTATGTCCTCATGAGCTACTATGACTTTGAATATGATGTCTCTCATTCATGAGAATATTTTTATACTGTTTCTACATAGGTAGGAATCCACAAAAAGTACGGTTGGTGAAAAATAGTCTAGCTTAATTAGTGAAGACTGTCTGCCCTGAGGAAACTCTGGTGGCATAGTGGTCCAGTGCTACAGCTGCTAACCACAAGGCTGGCAGTTCAAATGCACCAGGTGCTCCTTGGAAACTCTATGGAGTAGTTCTGTTCTGTCCTATAGGGTCGTTATTAGTCAGAGTTGACTTGAGGGCAGTGGGTTTGGTGCTTGGGTTTTGGTCTGCCCTGCATGCTGTGCTCTTTTAAAGAACTGTTTATATGGATCAAATTGACCACAGCAATACGAAAGGTTAGAAAGGAAGCTTAGGGGGCCATACGTTTATGACAACAGGTGGGAGTACAATTTAGGAAGGGACAGCGAGAATGACTGTAGAGTTTGAAGGATGTAACGAGTGTCACTGAGGAGTACACATAGAAATTGTTGAGTTACAACAGAGGAAAGGATAGGTAAACTACGGTGTATATACTCAGTGGAACACTATGCAATGATAAAGAACAACGATGATTTCAGGAAACATCTCTTAACCTGGTTTCAATTGGAGGACATTATGCTGAGTGAGAGCAGTCAGTGACAAAAGGACAAATACTGTATGAGACCCCTATTATAAGAACTTAAAAACAGACTCATGCATAGAAGAAAAGATTGATGGCTGCAAGGGTGGGGAGGGAGGGAGGGTGAGGGTTTAGATAGTTAATAGAAATTTGGTTGGGTGAAATCAGTGACAGCACACTTTAGAAGAAAATCAATTTTAACTGGAGTTCAACACAATTTGAGTACTCCTCCCATCTTAACCCAATGGTGCAAGTACAGAGTAGCTGGGGTGGGGGCCGGACACCATGCTGTCAGGCGAAACCAAGGCCAACTGGCATAGCTAGTGTTTTACATTAATGAGGACTCTTTGCACCCCACATAGGTGAGTGGTGTCTGGGGTCTTAAAAGCTGCCAAGCTGCCATCTGAGGGTACAGCAAATGGTCCCAACTCCAGCAATGAGTGATCACTGAGGACCAGAACAACATGGAGAAAGAGAACCCAGACGACAGGGAGACTCACATGAGTGGGTCTCTACATCGACTCACGACCAGAAGAACCAGATGGTGCCCAGCTACCACCAGTGAAAGTCACAATGGAGCTCACAAAATCGAGTCTCACTGGCAACAAGAGAACAAATAAGGGTGCACCCTGAGATCTCCACTAAAAGACCACAACTGATGGTCTAGGAGCTTTGGGGTTCCCCTGGGAGCACAGCCCCTGGCCCTGATGCTGCCCCTGTCCATAAATCATAATGAAGGTCAACTTTTTTGACGGCAATGGATTGGACTTGGTGATGCAGAGTGACCGTATCTTGTGGGAACCTTATGGTTCTATGCATCTACAGGATGTCATCCTGATGACCTCTGACTGGAGGAAGGCGAGTGGGTGGAGAGGAGGGGATAGGAGACTGCTCAGTGGATAGGACATACATGTAGCACAGAGGAAGGGTGTGCTGTCACCAGGCAGGGAGAGTAGTGGGAGCTGCATATAGGTAAGCATGTGAATTTATACAGGAATGTACATTTTCATTCAACCGTAATTAAAAATAAAAAGAAATTTTGGAGTTAATAGATTTTTTTTTGCTGTGTATATTTTCAACAATAAAAATAAAATATTAAAAATATGGTTTGGTTTTCCTTTTTAAAATTTACCTATTTACATATATAAAATATGGTGTATTTATTTGGAGACTTGTTTTTTCCCACTCAGTGGTATGTGTTTTATATTTAACCATGTTGATCCGTATAACCACAATTTATGAATATTCTGTAACTTATCCATTCTTTCATCTATAAAGAATAGGTTTTGTCCAACTGTTTTTGCTTGTTGGTTTGTTATTAAAAACAACACTTGTGAGATGATTCTTTTATATGTCTTCTGGTGCACATATACAAAATTTTCTCCAAGATGTATATCCATAAAAGTCGAATCACTGAGTGAGGTTTATGCAACTTTAACAGGGAACGTAAAAATGTTTACCAAACCAGTTGCACAGTTTACCTTCTCACCAACAGAGAATGAATATGCTGGCTGTTCCACACCATTATCAATACTTACCATCTTCTGATGTTTCAATTTGGGCTAATCTAATAGCTATAATATCTCACTGTGGTTTTGATTTGCATTTCCTTGATTATGAATGAAGTCAATAATCTTTTTGTGAACTTATTGGCCATTCATATTTTCTGTTTTTTGAACCTCCTTTCTACACATTTTCTGTTGCCTTTTTTTTTCTTATTGATTCATAGGAGTTGTTTACATATCTTGGACCCTAGGCTTCTCTGTTTCTTAAATTGTGGTATTTATTTGAGTATGTAGCTTGTCTTTTTACTCTCTTTATGGTGTCTTTTGATGAACAAAAAAGATGTACTTTAATGAAGTCAAATTTATCAACGTTTTTTCTGTCAGGGTATGTTATTTGTGTCTCATTTAAGGAATTTTAGTAGCTCCGAGTCAGAAGCGACTTGACAGCAATGGGTTTGGGTTTAGTTTTCCCTGCCTCAAAGCTACTGAACCATTTTTTTTTCCTAAATATTTGAAAGTTTTGTCCTTCACATTTAAGTTCAGTCTAATTTGATTTTTATAATTCATGTGAAGTAAGGGTCCAATTACATTTTTTGCATATGGATAACAAAACTTCATACCATTTATTCTTTTCCCTCATGGATCTATCATGTATCTGTGTCCATTCATCTGTAACTTAGTTTCCTTTGTCTCTGTTCTACCATTGGTCTATGTGTCTCCTCCTGTGGAATTCCTGGGTGCTACAAATGGTTAATAGTCTCAGCTGCTAACTGAAAATCTGGCAGTTTTAACCCAGCCAGAGGCATCTCAGAAGAAGGCCCTGAATATCTACTTCAGAAAAATCAGCCAGGGATGTCTAGAGTCTTAAAATCTGGCAAGCAGCCATCCAAGTAGCATCAGCTGGTTCCAGTCTAACTGGAGCAGAGGAGAATGAAGGACACCAAAGATATGGGGAAAATATGAGTCCAAGAGACAGAAGGGAACTTAGGATCTAGAGACTGTACCAGTGTGAGACCAGAAGAACTAGATGGTTCCTGGCTACCACCAATGACTACCCTGACAGGGAACACAGCATAGAGTCCCTGACATACTGGGAGAAAAATGGGTGTGCAGAACTAGAACTCTAGTGAAGGACCAGACTTGACAGTCCAACAGACTAGAGGGTCTCTTGAGAATACAGCCTTTAGACTCTCTGTCTAAGAGAGTTGAAACCAGTCCTGAAACCAACCTTTCAGACAAGGATTGGAATAGAATATAAGACATAGAGTGATGTTGGCAAAGAGTGTGCTTCTTGGCTTAAGTACATGCATAACACTGACTGAGCAGCTCTTGTCCACAGACAAAATGAGACAGTGGAGGGGTACAGGAGTTGGAAGAATGGATACAGAAAGTTTAGGGTGAAGAAGAGGAGTATGCTGTCAGAGGGTGGGGAGAGCAGTTAGAGTTGCATAGTAGTGTGTGTGCAGGGTTTTGTATGGCAAATTGATGTGCACTGTAAACATTCACTTAAAGCACCCCATAAAATATTCTTTTAAAAAAGAAAAAGAAAATTCAGCCACTGAAAATCATACGATGTACATTCCTACTTTGACACACCTGAGGTTGTCATGAATCAGAGCTGATTCAATGGTCACTGGTTACTGGCATTCACATCACAGCATCGTAATTCCTGTAGTTTCACTGTTAGCATAAATAAACACTTTTGGTGTGTTGTAGCCTAGGTGTCAACCCTTGTAGCATTTGCTTCAGATTTGTCATATCTTTAACCACATGCTGTCTTCATTACCTAGTGTTTCTGTACGGAAATACCACAAGTGGATGTCTTTGGCAAACATATTCATTTTCTCACAGTCTAGAAGACTAGAAATCTAAACTCCAGGGAAAGGTGTTCTCTCTAATGGCTCTGGTGGAAAGTCCTTGTTATCAATTACCTCCTGAGTCTAGGAGTCTCTTAGAGCAGGGACCTCTGGTCCAAAGGACACACTCTGCTCTTGGCTCTTCTTTTTTGGTGGTAGGAGGTCCCCCTCCTCTCTGCTCACTTCTCTCTTTCAGATCTCAAAAGAGATTGGCTCAAGATACAACTTAATCCTGTAGATTGTGTCCTGTCTCATTAACACAATTGCCTCTGATCCTGTCTCCTCAACAGCATAGAGGTTAGGATTTGCAACACATAGGAAAATTTTATCAGATCACAAAGTGAAGGACAATCACACATTACTGGGAATCACAGCCTAGCCATGTTGACACACATTTTGGGAAGACACAATTCAATGTATACTACATCCTGTAATTAACAGTATCATTACACCATAGTTGCAATGTTGGAAGCTCTCATTTTTCTATGTCAAGATATTTGGAAGACAGTTACCTGGCCAACCAACTTAAAGAGATATATATGTGCACCAATTTCAAAGAAAGGTGATCCAACAGAATGCAGAAATTATAAACAATATCATTCATATCACATGCAAGTAAAATTTTGCTGAATGTGATTCAAAGTGGCTGCAGCAGTGCATCAACAGAGAACTTCCAGAAATTCAGGCTGCATTCAGTAGAGAATGTGGAAAAAAGGATATCATTGCTGATGTTTAATGTGTGTTTTATTGATTATACAAAGGCATTTGATTGGGTGCATGAAGTAGCAAGAAGTTCATTCTACTGGAATCCACAATTAATACCCATGGAAGCAACAGTCAAAGAATCAAATGACTTGTACTTCATTGCACAAGTCTGCTGTGAAAGACCTCTTTCAAGCACTAAAAAGTGAAGATGTCATTTTGAAGACAAAGGTGCATCTGACTGAAGTCATAGAATTAAAAAAAAAAATTTTTTTTATTGTGATTAAGTGACAGTTTACAAGCCAAGCCAATTTGGCATAAAAAACCCCAAGCACCAGCCTCTATGCAACTGATCTGTTCTCCTCATCCTGTGACAGCACACTTATCCCCTCCACTCTTCACTTCCGGTATCCACTCAATTGACACCTGTCCTCTCCCCTCCACCTTCTTCTCTCCTTCTGAAAAGAGACCAGTTGGACAGCCTTATATATATATATATATATTAAGCCATAAAGTACACATACTACCTGCATCACACTGTGGCTGTTAGTGTATCCAGTCCAATCTTTGTCTAAAGTGTTGGTTTCAGTACTGGTCTCAGCTCTGGGCTAGAAGCAAGCCCATAAGCCATGTTCTCGGGGGACCCTCAGGGTCCACGCACCATCAAAGCCATGGAATTTTTAGTGATTCATATCCATGCAAAAGCTGGAGAATGAGTAAGAAAGACTGAAGAATTCATGCCTTTAGTAGGTGTTTACAAAGAATATTGCATACACTGTGGGCTGCCAGAAAGACGACCAAATCTGTCTTGGAAGAAGTACAACCAGAATGCTGTTTAGAAGTGTGGGTGGTGAGACTTCATCTGATATACTTTCAACAAGTTATCACGAAATAACAAGCAGAGGGCGAATGACAAAGAAGACCTTCAACAAGACAGATTGGTACAGTGGCTACAACAGTGGGATCAAACAGCAGTGACTGTGAGGAAGGACCTTGACTGTGCTGCATTCCTTCTGTTGTAGAGAGGGTTGCTAGGAATCAGAACTACTTGATGCCACTTAACAATAACAGCTTAATAGTTGCACTATAATAAGTTGGACTGAATTTGTTAAGCCTTTACTGTACTGAAGCCTCTGTCATACTTTCTGGTGTAATAGGCATGCATGCACAGTGAACAGAATTTTTATTTTAATGCATGGTTGTAACAGAAATATAACCAGCAATCATCTGATTCTCTTTTCTCAATTCTTTCCAGAGGTAAAGTAACTCTTGACTCCCCCTCGAGGTCAACATAACAGGCACTTACTGACGTAATGCGGCTAAGTGAGGTGAACTCTTTATGATCTTGTCACATGAAGACGACATAAAAAGGATAAAAGCATGATTCAAAACAGAAAGCATGGAGTTTATATGAATTTGTCACAGGGTCACCAGATACTACGCCTCAAAATATCCTGTCCCTGTCTCAAAGGATGGTCCAGAGTACTTTCTCAATTAGTCTAACTCTTTGCGTATAATGCTTTTTTTGGATTTCTCTTTTTGAAAAACAGCTTTATAGAGATATTGACAGATCATACAATTCACCCATTTTTAAGGTGTATGATTCCATATCTTTAGTGTATTTACAGAGTTATGCAACCATTACCACCATCAATTTTAGAACTAACCAGTGTATGAGGACCAAGAGATGGGAATCTGGTACACTACAATCAGAAAGTGAAACACGCAAACATGCAGGAGGCCATTAGGTAGGTGTGTCCACAGGGTGACACCACTAGTGAAGTCTAAGGACGAGCTGATCATCTGTGATCCAGTTTCTCCAGACAGTCCAGTTCATGCCTGTTGTTCTAGCATAATTATTAACAGGACACTCTTTTGCTCCTAAAATGTCTCTGTTTGACTGTATATTACATGCAGTTTATGTATTATATATTATACAACATTATATAGTATATATTACAATATATATACTACACATAAATTATATATATGTATTATATATTACATGTAATTTATATGTTATAACTGCTTATTCATAATTTCTGCACTTACCTCATTTTGGAACCTGTAATAAGCAACTCAAGGACAGGCAGTAGTTTGTAGACCACGCTTTGAGTAACACAGTTCTAAGGTTCTTGCTTTGTTCAAAGTAAAAGGACTGTGATGAGTGAGAAAACCTTGGTGGTTATGGCTGCTAACCAAAGGATCAGCAGCTGGAATCTATCAGGTGTTCCTTGGAAATTCTGTGGGGCAGTGCTACTCCATCCTATAGGATTACTAGGAGTCGACTCAGCAGCAGTGGGTTGGCTTTGGTTTGGTGATAGGTGATGTGCACAAATATTGCAACTATTGTAGCGGAACTCATAGGAGTCTGGTAAGAAAAATGAGTAATTTTCATACTAATTAGAGCAAAAATGTGAAGATTCAAACATACAAAATCCAGAGGAAGACAGATGACCAGTGAAAAAAACAATGAAATGAGACAACACAGAGAGCATGCAATGAAACTGTTATTAAATTGTTGATGTGAAACCCAGTATATCAATTTGTGCCATATGTATATCATTTGAATGCTCCAGTCAAAAGGCAAAAGTGGCTACACTGGATTTAAAAAGAAAAAAATTATATGCACTTTAAAGAAACACATCATAAATGCAAAGAACCAGAAAAGTTGAAAATAAAAGGAAAGAAAAAACAATACATCATGCAAATAGAGAACTGATTTTTTTTTTTATGATTGAAACACACACCACCCTTCTTAAAAACAAAAAAGCCAAGTCTTAATTGCCAGTTTTAAAGACAAGAACTATGATGCTAAGAGAAGTTACATGACTTAGTCAAGGTTACTGTATCAGTGAAGATGCCTCTATTGTAAGAAACTAAATGCTCAGCTCAGGCTAACAGTATGGGACGGTACTATCTTGACGCACAGAAGAGCCCCTGTGGTCCAGGCAGGAAGCATCAGGCTTTGCCTCCTTCTCTCTGTGCTTCTCCTGACTCTGCCCATCTCAGACAGATACCCAAATGGCTGCTGTAGTTCAGTATTACACTTCAACATGATGATATCCAGAATAAAAATGGGGAATAATTTCTTGCTATTTCTCTTAGGAGCAAGGAACTATTTCATAAAAGCACCTCACAGACTTTCCTAAACCAATAATTTAGGAAGAAGAATGGGATCATCTCCTAGAATTGGGGAGTCCCCTTTTCTTGAATCTTAAAAAGGAAGAACAAACATAAAAAAAAAAAAAACCAAAAAAACAGGGACCTGTTAGGGAAGAAGGCAAGAAATAAATGTTTAGTAGGAACTAGTTAGTACCCATGATAGTCACATGGCAAGTAAGCAGTAGGTTAACACATGAGATCCCAGTTATTTTTTAATTAAAATAAAATTCATATAAACGTAACCATTTTAAAATGAACAATTTAGAGGCATTTAGTACATTCACAGTATTGTGCAACCACCACTTCTATCTAGTCTGCAAACATTTCCATCAAACCCCATCCATACCCACTAAGGAGTTATTCTCAGGCCCTGACAACTGCCAGTCTACTTTTTATCTCCGCAAACTTTTCTGTTCTGAATATTTCACTTATTGTACGACATTATGTGGCTGACTTCTGTCACTTAGTGTCATATTTTCAAGGTTCATCCATGTTGTAGCATATATCAATACGTCATTCCTTTTTGTGGTTGAATAATATTCTGTTGTATGTATATACCATAAGTTGCCTATTTGACATTTGAGTTATTGATGCCTTTTGGCTACTGTGAACATGTGTGTGCATGTCTTTGTTTGAGCACCTGTTTTCAGTTCCTTATGGTATATACCTAACAGTGGACTTGCCTGGTCATGCAATACTTCTGTTTAACTTAAAAAAAAATATATTTTTACTGTGATTAAGTAAAAGTTTACAATCCAATGTGCCATACAAAACTGCGAATAGAGCCCCTCTATGCAACTCTATCCGCTCTCCTCACTCTGTGACAGCACACTCCTCCTTCCCACCCTGTACTTCTGGTATCCACTCAACCAACATGGTACCCTCCTTTCTATCCTTCCCTCTCACTTCTAGACAGGAGCTGGTAGGATAGTCTCAGGTACATATTTAAGACAAGAAGGACACACACCACATGCATCACTTTGTTTTTTTTTTTTTTTTATTTTTATTTAACATAACTGAGTACATGCATCACTTTGTGTCCCCAAGTCCAGTCCATTCTTTTTCTGTAGTGTTGGCTTCAGTACTGGTTTCAACTCTAGGCTAGAGCAGCAAGTCCAGGGGTCGTGTTCTCGGGACCGACCAGGTTGTTGCACCATCAAGTCGAGTCTTTTAATAGAGTTCTAGATCTGCACACCTCTCATGCTACATCAGGACTCTACATCGTGTTCCCTGTCAGGACAGTGTTTGGTGGTGGCTAGGCACCATCTAGTTCTTCCAGTTTCATGTCTATGTTTTCACTTTTGGAGGAACAATTAAAATTGTGTTACATAGAAATTACACCATTTTACATTCCCACCAGTGATGTATGAAGATTTCAGTTTCTCCACATCCTCACCAATGTTTGTTATTTTCCAGATGCTGCTGCTTTTCTCCATTGATGGATACTTCGGTTGTCTCTACCTTTTAGCTATTGTGAGTAACGCTCCAATGAACACTGGGGAGCAAATATCTGTTAGAGTCCTTGACATATCTGTGACTATTATTCTGCCATAAAAAAAAGAGTGGAATTGCAATCCATACTACCTTGAAAACATTATGCTAAGTGAAATATATCAGAAACAAAAGAAAAAAGTATTGTATGATCCCACTGGTATGAAATAGCTAGGACAGGCAAATGCACAGAGACAAAGAAGCAAAAGTAGGTGAATGGGCTGTTGTTGTCAGCCGCTATTCAGTTGACTCCAATTCCTGGTGACCTTATGTGTAACAGAAAGATGTGTTGCTTGGTCCTGTGCTGTCTTCATGACCGCTGCTATGTTTGAGTCCACTGTTGTGGCTATTGTGTCATTCTGTCTCATGGAGGGTTTCCCTCCTTCTCGTTGGCCCTCTGCTTTACCAAACATAATGTCCTTTTCTAGCAGTTTGGTCTGTCTTGAGGACGTGACCAAAGTAAGCTAGCTGAAGTCTCTCCATCATTGTTTCTAAGGAACATTCTGGTTGTGTTCCAATGCATTAACTCTTTTTTTTTCACCACCCAGTATTCACATCTATATAAGCCAATTGAAAAGACCATGGCTTGGGTCAGGAGTACCTGAGTTATTAAAGTGACTCCTTTGCTTTTTAACACTTGAAAGAAGTCTTTTGTAACAGATTTGCCCAGTGCAGTATGTCCTTTGGTTTCTCAGCTGTCGATTCCATGGGTGTTGATTGTGGATCCAATTGGAATGAAATCCTTTGCGACTTCAATACTTCCCCCATTTCTGGTGATGCTGCTTATTGGTATATTTGTGAGGATTTTTGCTTATGTTGAGGTATAGTCCATACCAAAGGCTATGGTCTTTAACCTTCATCAGAAGAATTTCAAGGCCTCTTCACTTTTAGCAAGTACGATTGTGTCACCTGCATATGACAGGTTGTTAATGAGTCTTCATTCCTATGCCATGTTCTTCATGTAGTCCAGATTCCTGGCTTATCTGCTCAACACACAGATTGAATAAGTATCATGAAAGGACTCAACACACAGATTGAATAAGTATCATGCAAGGACACAACATGCACACTTTCTCTGATTTTAAACCATGCAGTATTGACATGTTCGAAACACTGCCTCTTGGTCTATGTTCAGGTTCCACATAAACACAATTAAATGTTCCAGAATTCCTGTTCTTCATAATGTTATCTGTAATTTGTTACGGCCCACACAGTCAAATGCCTTCACATAGTTGAAAAAATACTAGTAAATATCTTTCATGTACTCTCTACTGTTGGCCAAGGTCCATCTGACATCAGCAATGCTATCTCTTGGTTCATATCCACTTCTGACTCCAGCTTGAACTTCTGACAGGTCCCTGTCAACATATTGCTGCAATTGCTTTAGAATTATCTTCAGTAGAATTTTGCTAAAATGTGACATTAGTGATACTGCTTGATAATCTCTCTATTCCATTTTACAAATTTTTATGAAGTGCTTCAGTCTGAAATGAATAATATGTAATTAAGATGCATTGACAATTGGTGGCGATTGGAATGTGAACTTCAAAAACAATAAAAAAGGGTCAGAAGTTGGAAAACATGACCTTGGTGATAGAAAGGACTCTAGAGATCACGTGATAGAACTCTGCAAAATTAGTCACTTGTTCATTACAAATAATTTTTTTCAAAGAGACAACTGATCAGTAAACACATAGACTTCACCAGATGGAATACACATGAATCAAATCAACTACATATGTGGAAACAGAAGATGGAAAACTCAGTATCGTCAGTCAAACCAAAGCCAGGAGCCAAATGCAGAACAGACCTTCAATTGCTCACATGCGAATTCAAGTTGATGATAAAGAAACTCAAAGCAAGTTCTTGAGGATAAGTGGGTAACCCACTCAGATAACCAAACTCGTCACCAACAAATTGGCTCTAACTCTGAGCAGTATTGTCTCATAAATAGGGTTTCCAAGGCTGTGAGCTTTACAGTAGCAGGCCTCCACATCTTTATCCCACAGAGCAACTGGTGGATTCAAGCTGCTGACCTTTCATTTAGGAGACGAGAGATTAACCACTGCACCACCAAAGGTTCTTGGATTAGTAGGTACCAAAGACTAATTAGTTTAGTGTAAAGGATGGAGAGTGGTTGCTGGTGAATACTGAGATTCTGTTTGGAGTCATCAAAGAGTTTTGGAAATAGTGGTGATGGGTACACAACACTGTGAGTGTAATTAATGTCACCAAATTGTATACTTAAAAATTATTAAAATAGATTATATATTTCATAACCATTTTAAAAAAGGAATGAAATATTCATGCTTCAACAGAGACGATTCTTGAAAACCTTGTGCTAAGTGAAGGAAGCCAGTCACAAAAGATGACATACTGTATGATCCATTCATTTAAAAGTCCGGAATGGAGCAGTTTATATAGAGATGTAGATTAGGGCTGCTTAGTGTGGGGGCCGGGTGAGAATAGGGAAAGAAGTGACAAAGGTACAGAGTTTCTTTCTGAGGTGACGAAAATATTTAAAATTTATACCTGTGATGGTTGCATATTATCTGTGAATATGTGTAGTAAAAGCCACTGAATTGTCACCGTATGTGTGTGAATTGTGTGACATGTGAATTATATGTCAATAAAGCTGTTTTTTTTACAAAAAATATTCTTCCCAAGAAAGCAATATGTAGAAGGAATAAAAACTATGACCAGAACTTTGGAATAAATTACTGAATTTTTGTTTTGGTTTAATCACCTCTGTGGAAACCCTGGTGGCACAGTGGTTAAGTGCTACTATGGCTGCTAACCAGAAGGTCACTCGTTCAGACCCGCCTGGTGCTCCTTGGAATCTCTATGGGGCAGTTCTCTGTTTGTAGAGTCTCTATGAATTGGCATTCTCTTGAAGGCAGTGATTTTTTGTTTTTGTTTTTTTAAAATCACTTCAATGGAAACCCTGGTGGTGTAGTGGTTAAGTGATATGGCTGCTAACCTAAAGATCAGCAGATGGAATCCATCAAGTGTTCCTTAGAAACTCTGTGGGGCAGTCCTACTCTGTCTTATAGGGTTGCTATAACTAGGATAGACTCAAGGGCAGAGTCGTTATTTTTAAATCACCTCTACAGGAGCCCTGGTGGTGCTGTGGTTAGAAGCTACAACTGCTAACCCAAAAGTTGGCAGTTCAAATCCATCAGCTGCTCCTTGAAAATTCTATGGGGCATTCTACTCTGTCCTATAGGGTTGCTATAACTAGGATAGACTCAAGGGCAGAGTCGTTGTTATTTTGAAATCACTTCTACAGGAGCCCTGGTGATGCTGTGGTTAGAAGCTACAACTGCTAACCCAAAAGTTGGCAGTTCAAATCCATCAGCTGCTCCTTGAAAATTCTATGGGGCATTCTACTCTGTCCTATAGGGTTGCTATGAGTCAGAATTGACTTGATCAGCAAGTGTTTTGTTTTTTAAATGTATTATCACCTCTACAGGCACCATAGTGGCATAGTGGTTAAGAGCTATGGCTTCTAACCACAAGGCCAGCAGTTTGCATCCACCAACTGTTCCTTGGAAATGCTATGGGAGCAGTTCTACTCTGTCTTCTGGGGTTGCTGTAAGTTGGAATTGACTAGACGGCATTGGGTTTGATTTGGCTTATTACCTCCACAAACATGAGACAAATGAAGATATGCCAGGGATTAGGAAAAGAGGACAAGACTAGAGGAGGAACTGAAATATAGGTACAGTGTTCAAAGAAAAAAAGTAAAATAAAAAAGAAGAGGCATACTATTTTAAAAACACCAAAACTGGACAAAAGGTATAACCTTGACATCTCCACTAAAAGACTGCAACTGATGGTCCAGGGCCCTCAGGGTTCCCCTGGAAGCATGGTCCCTGAACCTGATACTGCCCTTGTCCATAAATCATAACAGAGGTCAACTCTTCAGATACAAATGGATTGGTTTTGGCGATACAGAGTGACCATATCATGTGTGTACTTTATGGTTCTTGGTTCTATGCATATGCAGGATGTCCTCCTGTTGACCTCTCACTGGAGGCGGGCTAGAGGGTACACAGGAGGGGACAGGAGATTGTTAGGAGGACATGACATGTATAGAATGGAGAGGAAGAGTGTGCTGTCACTGGGCAGGGAGAGCAGTCGGAGGTGTATGTAAGTGGGCATGCAAATTTATACGGGAATGTACATTTTCACTCAATCATAATAAAAAAAAAACAATGTTAAAAAAAAGCCACAAAACCATAATAAAGACATTAAAGGTTTTTCTCCACAAGAGTAAAAAAAAAAAAGTCTAAGAAGAATATGATCTCTTTTTCCCCTCTGAGCAGTCAAGTGACTGCCCCCTCCAGTCCTGGTGAAAGACTGGAGGTTTATGTCCAGTAAAACACAGGATCTCTGCTGTAGGGAATCTTGGACAAGGCCAGGAGCAGCGTATAGCACTGATTAAGAGAAGATTAGGAAACGCACAAACATTAAACACTGGCTCCCCTAGAATCTCTCCAAACTCAGTCCTATAACACAGGTAAGCAGGATACTGGAAGCCACTTCTTGGTGGAAACCTGATTAGCTCCAGAGGGCTAAAGAAATGGGCTTCAGAGCTTTATCCTATAGTTCCACTTACTGTTCACAAATCCAATCTAGCACTCAATTTCCAAAGAGTTTTTCAAATACATGGTTTTAAATATGAATATGTACATTTAACAATTAAGTTCAGGAACTCATCTGAGAAAAAGTATTAAATATTTCATTGTTGAATATCACTATGGTCATCTTTGAATTACTCCCCTTGGGAAGCTATGCACTGATGCCAGGGCTTAGTTCACCCTTCAAAGAAATCTAGAACTCTTTCTGGAATGACCATCAGAGCTATCATTGTATTATCTTGGTGTCCTGAATATCATCAGAGTGTCTTCCTTTCGGTATTTCTTTTATCTTCAGGTGAAGGAAAGTCATTGAGGGCCAAATCAGGTGAGCAGGGAGGGTGTTCCAATCCATGATTTGTTTACTGGCTAAAAACTCCCTCACAGACAATGTTACAGTTAAGTTTGCAAACTTGCTACTATGCCACCGTGCACAAAGGCCATTCCAGAAAAAGTTCCAAAACTGCTTTGAAGGGTGGACTAGGCACTGGCATCAGTGCATGGCTTCACAAGTGGAGGACTTTGAAGGTGACCGTGGTGATATTTAGCAATGAGGCCTGTAGCACTTAGAACAATTAAGTTCATGGACTCAATTGTTGGACCTTGTAGTATTTTTAGGAAATATTTAATGAAATGAAAAACTATAAAATGAAAAAGTTATAAAATAGAAAAACTAAATTCACAATATGATTCAAGACAGCAAAAACAATATTGTATTAATGTATGGAAAAAGTGCTAAAAGGAAATTGATCATAATGTTAATGGCAGTTATTTCTGAGCAATGGAATTAGTTAATTTTATTTTCATCTTCATTATACCTTCGATAAGTTACAGTGGGTTTTCTTCAGTTACTTTTCTAACTGGAAGACAAAAAAAAAAAAAAAAATAACCCAAGAAATACTTTTTTATTTTTGTCTCAAACTTTTTTTTTTATTGTGATTAAGTAGAAGTATATAATCCAACTTAATTTTGCACGCCTGCCTATCTGTAGCACCTTCTGCTCTCCTTGCCCGGTGATAGCACACTCGTCCTTTGCATTCTGTATTTGTCGTATCCTCTTAAGCTCCCAACCCCTCTTCTCTACCCTCTTGTCTCCCATCTAGAAAGAAACCTGTAGAACAGCATCCTATAAATGAATAGAGCCATAAGGTACACACAGCATATGGTCACATTGTGTCCCTGAGTCCAGTCCATTTTTGTTCAAAGAGTTGACCTTAGTAGTGTTTTCTGGTCAGTGGCAGCAGCAGGTCTAGTGGCCATGCTCCCAGGGGAACCCCCAGGCCGTCAGACCATCAGTTGTGGTCTTTTAGTAGAGTTCTTGAGCTCACCCTTGTTTTTCTTGTGTTGCCAGAGGGACCAACATTGTGTGCCTCTTTTGTTCTTTTTTTTTTTTTTTTTTAGAAAAAAGGAAATGGCTATTATAATTTCCCTTTGGGAAAATAGCCTTTCTCAAACTTCAAGGTGTGTCAGAATTCTCTAGATGTGGGAACAAATTGATGTCTTACCCCTCCCTCCCATTCAGTAGATCCAGATGTGGCCTGATAAATTTGCATTGCTAATGAATCCTGTTGGGTTTAAAGATGGGAACACAGGCTGGCACTGTGATGCAGTGAAAATTATGAGGGTTTGTCATCCATCAGTTTGATTCTGGCTCTGCCCTCTGTGTCTAGTGACAGTTATCACCCTTCCTGTCCGCCTCTGGGTCCACACTAACACATCCTCCTAGGTGTACTGTGAAGGTTACAGACACTACTTGTATATCCAACACAAAACATCTAGCTTAACTAATTAACACCCTTAATCAATGTTGTCCCTTTCCCTCTGAGGTCTCTTAAAGACACAGTGAACGTTTGCTGTCATTGGGTTTACTGTGACATGATTTAGCTGCCCCAAAGGTTAAATCGCTTTCACCAAATCTACCAAACCAGGCAGGTCCTTTGGTTACTAATAAAACCTTCACTGAATCATTGATGAAACTGGGATAATAATAGAACAGTAACTACTTTCACACAATGATAACTACATTGTAGCTATGATAGCTACATTGCAGATATGTCTTGAGGATTAAACAAGATGATATGCCAAGTGTGTAATACAGTAACTGGCATATGGAAGATACAGAGTGAATATCAGGTTCCTGTTACTTTCTCTTTAAAAGGGCATTTCTATATACTATCTCCTAGATCTATCTGAAAAGCTCGCCTAGTCTCCTGGTTGCCACTGAGTCCATTCCACCTCATGGCAACCCCATGTATGTAAGAGTTGGACTTGCTCCATAGCGTTTTCGATGGGAAGTAGATCGCCAGACCACCAAGACCACCTAGGTGGACTCAGACTTCCAACCTTTCAGTTAGTAGCTGAGCATGTTAGAGTTTCCTGCCACCCAAGGGATTCCTCACCAAGTCTAAACCAAAAATCAAACAAGCAAACATAATGCTGTCAGATCGCTTCCAGCTCATAGTGATCCTGTGCACCAATCTTTCCACTCCAATCTGATTGCTCTCTTCAGGGTCATATTTAATTTAAAGTCATTTATTTGGTTTATTTAAGTACTGAGAAGGGTACACTTGATATAAACCAGTATACTGGATGTTCAAGGAGGTAAGATTGTTCTCTGCCTTTGAAGTACTTGGTTGAGGTGATGATACACAGGAAAAGTTGAATAGGAATGCCAAGTAGGACGAAATAAATTGCAAAGAAGTATGTCAAGAGTTTCAAGATTTATAGTGGGCTGGCCCATGGTTACGTTGCCCTCGGAAACCACAGAATTACTGAGAGTTGTAGGAGGTCTGTTTTTATGGTTGAGAAAATAGGCCCAGAGATCCAAGTGGTTATAGGAGTAGCAGAAATTTACTGTCTCCCAGTTCCATGATGATCACATATATCATTTTTTGTTTTCTTTTTCTAAGACCGTTGAGAGCAGTCAGTTAAGCACTTGGCTGTGAAGCCAAAATGTTTGAGTTCAAACCCTGCCACTTACTATCTGTGTGACTTTGGGCAAGTCATTTCTCTCTCTGTTTCAGTTTCCCCATCTATAAAACGGGTATAATAATAGTATCTTACTTCATAGGGTTGTAGTGTGGATTCAACAGCTTAATATATGTAAAGCACTTTAACAGTGTGGCTTTGCCATTGTAACTGCTATTACTCATTGAGAGAACAGAAGGCATGACATCTAATAACAACAAAAAAACTGGCTGATCTGATTTTGATTCTGATTCATGTTGTTGTTGTCGTTCGGTGCCATAAAGTCAGTTCCAATTCCTAGTGACCCTAAGCACAACAGCAACACTGACCAGTCCTGTGCCATGCCCACAATCACTGTTATGCTTAAGCCCATTGTTGCAGTCACTGTGTCACTCCATTTTGTTGAGGGGTCTTCTTTTTTTTCACTGACCCCCCACTCTACTAAGCACAATGTCCTTCTCTAGGGACTGATCCCTCCTGACAACATGTTCAAAGTATGTAAGATGCCATCTCACCATCTTTGCTTCCAAGGAGTGCTCTGGTTGTACTTCTTCCAAACAGATCTGTTTGTTTTTTTTGGCAGTCCATGGTACATTCAATATTCTTCTCCAATACCACAATTCAAAAGCATCAATTCTGTCTTCCTGATTCATTGTCCAGCTTTTGCATGCATATCATGTGATCGAAAATACCATGGAATGGGTCAGGCACACCTTAGTCTTCAATGTGACTGACATCCTTATTTCTCAATATTTTAAGGATGTCCCTTGCAGCAGATTTAACCAATGCAATGCATCTTTTGATTTCCTGACTGCTGCTCCCATGGGCTTTGATTGTGGAACCAACTAAAATGAAATCCTTGACAACCTCAATCCTTTCTCCATTTATCATAATGTTGCTGGTCCAATTATGAGGATTTTTGTTTTCTTGATGTTGAGGAGCAATCCCTACAGAAGGCTCTATCTTTGATCTTCATCAGTAAGTGTTTCAAATCCTCTTCACTTTCAGCAAGCAAGGTTGTGTCATCTGTACAATGCAGGTTGTTAACAAGTCTTCCTCCAATCCTGATGCCTTGTTTTTCTTCATATAATCCAGCGTCATGGATTATTTGCTTGGCATACAGATTGAAAAGGTATGGTGAAAGGATACAACCCTGACACACACCTTTCCTGATTTTAAACCATACAGCGTCCCCTTGTTCTGTTTGCACGACTGCTTCTTGATCCATATGCAGAGTACTCATAAGTACGATGAAGTGTTCTGGAATTTCCACTTTCCGCAATGTTAGCCGTAATGTGTTATGATCCACACAGTTGAATGCCTTTGCATAGTCAATGAAAAACAGGTAAATATCTTTCTGGTTTTCTCTGCTTTCAGCCAAGATCCATCTGACATCAGCAATGAGATCCCCAGTTACACGTTTTCTTCTGAATCTGGCTTGAATTTCTGATAGTTCCTTGTCAATATATTGTTGCAGTTGCTTTTGAATGACCTTGAGCAAAATTTTACCTGAATGTGATATAAATGATACCGTTTGGTAATTTCCACATTTGGATGCATCATCTTTCTTGGGAATAGGCATAAATATAGATTTCTTCCAGTCAGCTGGCCAAGTAGCTGTCCTCCAAATTTCTTGGCATAGATGAGTGAGCAATTCCAGCACTGCACTGGTTTGCTGAAAGATCTCAATTGACATTCCATCAATTCCTGGAGCCTTTTTTTTTTGGCCAATGTCTTCAATGCAGCTACCATCAGTTTCTGGTCATGTGCTGTCTCTTCAAATTGCTGAACATCGGCCAGTTCTTTCTGGTACAATGACTGTGTATTCTGTCCATCTTCTTTTGAAGCTCCCTGAGTCGTTTAATATTTTCTCTGTAGAATCCTTCACTATTGCAATTCAAGGCTTGAATTTTTTTCTTCAGTTCTTTCAGCTCGAGAAATGCAGAACATGTTCTACCCTTTTGATTTTCTATTTCCAGCTCTTTGCACGTGTCATCATAATAGTTGGTCTTCTCAAGCTGTCTTTTAAAATCCTCTGTTCAGTTCTTTTACTTCATCATTTCTTCTTTTGCTTGAGCTGCTCAATGTTCAAGAACAAATTTCAGAGTCTTTTCTGAAATTCAGTTTGGTCTTTTCCTCCTTTCCTGCCTTTTTATGACCTCTTGCTTTGTCCATGGATGATGTCTTTGATATCATTCCATAATTCATCTGTTCTTTGGTCATTCATGTTTAACACACCAAATCCATTCTTGAGATGGTCTCTAAACTCAGGTGAGATATACTCAAAATTGACTTTGGCTGTTGTGAACTTGTTTTAATTTTCTTCAGTTTCTATTTGAACTTGCATATGAGCAATCGATGGTCTGTACCACAGTGAGCACCCGGTCTTGTTCTGACTGCTGACACTGAGCTTTTCCACTGTCTATGTCCACAAATACGGTCAAATTTGATTCCCGTGTATTTCATCTGGTGAGATCCACGTGTACAGCGAAAAAGGTATTTACAATGAAGTTGTTGGTCTTGCAAAATTCTATCATGTGATCTCCGGCATCATTTCCATCATCAAGGCTGTATTTTCTAACTACCAATCCTTCTTTGTTTCCAACTTTTCCAGTAATTATCAAAACATCCTGATTGCATGTTCGATCAATTTTGGACTGAGGAAGCTGGTAAAAATCTTTAATTTCTTCATCTTTGGCCTTAGGAGTTGGTGTATAAATTTGAATAATAGTCATATTAACTGGGCTTCCTTGTAGGCATATGGATGTTATCCTATCACTGACAGCACTGTGCTTCTATACAGATCTCTAAATGTTCTTTTTGATGATGAATGCAACACTGTTCTTCTTCAAGCTGTTTCTGGCATGGCAGACCATATGATTGTCTGATTCAAAACGGCCAACACTGGTCCATCTCAGCTCACTAAGGCCTAGGATACTGATGTTTATATGTTCCATTTCATTTTTTACAATTTCCAATTTTCCTGGATTCATACTTGGTACATTCTACATTCTAATTATTAATAGATGTCTGCAGCTGTTTCTTCTCATTTTGAGTCATGCCACATTAGCAATTGAAGGTCCCGAAGGCTTTACTCCATTCATTTCATTAAAGTCTACTCTACTTAGAGAAGGCAGCTCTTTTCTAGTTGTCTTCTGAGGGCCTGCCAACCCAGAGGACTCATTTTCTGGCACTATATATGACAGTGTTCAACTGCTAGGCATAAGGTTTTCACTGGCTAATTCTTTTCAGAAGTAGACTGCTGGGTCCTTCTTCCTAGTTTGTCTTAGGGTGGAAGCTCAGCTGAAACCTGTCCACATGGGTGATCCTGCTGGCACCTAAATACCAGTGGCATAGCTTCCGGCATCACAGCAACACATAAGCTCCCACAGTACAACAAATTGACAGACAAGTGAGGGGATTTTGATTCATAGTGACTGCATATAGCAGAACCGCCCTGGAGGGTTTCAGAGGAGTAGCTGGTGGATTAGAACTGCTGATCTTTAACCACTTTGCCACTATCTTCTAATTCTTTTTCTCTTCTTTTTTCCCCTATCTCCTTTAGATTATGATCAAGGCACCCAAAATTTTTGTATTTCAGAAATGAGACTTGGTACCTGTGTAAACATGGCCTAGTCTGGACACAGTCAAGGCTAGAAAAGTGAAAAGCTGATATAGTAACAGGTTCTAGGACTCAATAGTTTCTTCCTTTTTTTTTTTGTTAGTGAAGATCAATGGGTGCAGAGAAAAACGAGGGACAAGGAATCAGTTTCCAAATGAGCTTTCCCATTTATTTTAATCTAGTGCGAACTTCCTTTAACAACGCCTTGCCCTTTAAGGAAAGAACTAGCCTCCGTGGGTTTGCGTTCAGGGGAACTTTCAGTAAGGGCCACATTTGACTCTGTAGCCAGCAGCACTGACTTGTGACCATGGACAACAGCACTGGTTTCCTCTAGAAGAAAAGCAGCTTTCTCTACATAAGAAGTATAATTGCAGTGGTACTATTTGAAACTCGATTAAAATGAAGGAGAAGTCGCTGCCACAACCATGCTGTCCTAACCACAACTGACCTCACATTCAGACTAGAGAAAGCAAGAGTCATTTCCCCTTCCCTTGGACACCTCTCAACTCTCCAAATGACCGCGGAAAAAAAATTCTGTGGCAAGTTAGAAGTCAGAGCGTTGTTGCAGAATCAGTGACCAGGAAGAGCGGGTAGAGGCAAAAAATACTCGGTATTCAGGGGTTAGAAAAATTATGTTTCTGTCTTTTTGCAGGGATTTGCCAGTACCTCTAGGTACATGAGGAGAATCTAGGGATGGAGAGAGTTCGCACAGGTCTTTCAAACCTTTCGCCTTTGGCAGATGCAAATGGTACTGTGCACCCCCATTCTCTGCACTCAGAGGATATCAGGGTAAAATCAGCTTTAGTGGGGTATCTTGAAGTGAAAAAGAATTAAAAGAAGGTCAGCCTAGGGGTATTCTGTGGGAGGGTATCACTGAAGGTCGGGAACACCCAGAACGTCAGCAAAGGTAGAAGAATTAAGGGTCATCGTCTGCACGTGAGCCCCGGGGTGAAGCCGACCGGGCGGGTCTCACTAAGACCTACCTGACACACACAATCTCCAGCAGATTCACAGTGGGAGTCTGGCTTGAGTGCCAGGACAAGACACTCACTCACTGAGCGTCCTCACAGCGCCTCCTTGAGAGTCGGTTCTCAGTGACATCTTAGAAAAGGAGTTTTGGAGCCTGGGGGCGTAGGGACACCGGTTGTACTTAAGGTTCGCGTTCCCCAGCGACCTGAGGACCAACTGTCAGCGAAATCTTCACGGTCGTGGTCTGTCTTCCACCTTCGGCCCAAGTGAAGTAGATAACCTTTGCAGAATGAGCAAAGGGCTAAGCGGTTAAGACAGCCGCGTCCTTCAGGTGTCAGCCTCGATCCATTGGAAACCACAACCCCCAGAATCCCTTGTGCCAAGAGGTCAAGCAGCAAAATAAGATGGCTCCAGAAGGGTGGGACATGCAGTAGAAGAAAAACTTTAGTACCAGGTAGTGTGATTACCGGATGTGTTTAAATAATCGCAGTCCCACATATGCACCACCCAATTAACCACTTTCGAGTCCATGGAGGCCGCGGCTGCCGCCTCCTCCCCGCTCCTTCAGGGGCATCATGGGAGTTGTAGTCCATCCGCTGGGATGTGCCAAACTACTTTTCCCAGGGTGCCCTGCAAGTCGGGAGACAGCGATGCTGTTTTGCAAAACTGTGTCGGCACCGAGACTGCCTTTCCCCGAGTCCCTTCTTCCCTAAGTCGACTGCTTCTCGTCTGTCGTGACAGTGCAGTGGTCGTAGTACTCGGTGTGGCCCCTCGTTGTACAGCCCCCGAGAGGCACTTCCGGCACGATTCACTTCCTGGTTGGGTGGATGGAACCGGGCGGGAGCGCGCGCGGGGGAGGGGCGGAGGGTCAGTCTCCGCCGGGCGCTCCCGGGATCAGCTGGCGGGCGGGCGCTGAACGCGGCCCCGGCTCTCGCTGCAGCGCCGCCTCCTTTCCGCGTCGCAGGTCGGCCCGGCGGCGGTGACAATGTTGCGGGGCTGGTAGCTGGGCGCCGGCCACCGAGCCATCTCAAGTGGGTGCCGCTGGGATGCTGCCGCGCGGGGCGGCGAGGAGGACCGGGAGGAGGGGAAGCAGTGCCCAGCTGGGTTGGTGCTGCCCACGGAGACCCGAATCCCCCCTTTAATCGAGTCCTGGGGAAGCATTTTCAACCCTAGAGGTTTTTCTCGCCAGGGAAATGCTTGAAGCATTTTCCCAGGATGATGGCTTTTGCTCTCCCCCGGCATCTCCCTAGGACTGAACAGTTGAATTTTTAAGTATTTTACTGATTCATCCTCTTTCTTCCTCTGTCATCACAGGTTTAAACTTTTACGAATCGCTGTCCTGAGGAGGAGGGCACCCGCCGCGCGACTGACACGCATATTCCTATAGGCATCCTTCTTCAGCCCCCACCCCCACGGCCGGATTCGGGTGGCTCCTCTTGGAGCTGAAATCCGAGAAGAAATCTCTGGGTCTCTTGTTTTCTTTTTTTTTAAATCTAGAAACCATCGGTATTTTGTTTTGCTGCTGCTTTTTTGCAAGATGAAGAAGTTTTTCGACTCCCGGCGTGAGCAGGGCAGCTCTGGCCTGGGCTCGGGCTCCAGCGGGGGAGGGGGCAGCACTTCGGGCCTGGGCAGTGGCTACATCGGAAGGGTTTTTGGCATCGGGCGACAGCAGGTCACCGTGGACGAGGTGTTGGCGGAAGGTATGGTGGAACTCTCAGTGCTCGGTAAATTAAAATTGTGTGCTGATGCGGCAGGACTGTGGCTGTCTAGTTGTTGATTGTATGAATGGGTTTTGACTGGTTGACCTCCCTTCCCCCTCCCCCTTCCTTTGCCCTGTGATTCATTGTCCTTGAGAGATTTAAAACTGAAGTTGAAAAGTGACAGAGCTTCTGAGGATGGAAGGAGGTTGCCAGAAATGGTCTACCTCGGTAGTCTTTTATTTGGAGGAAAAAAAAAAATACCAAAAAACCAAAACCACGAAACAGCCTTGAGAAGCCACCCTTGTCAGCCTCGCCGAGTTAAGAGAATCAGAGTAGAAAACGTATGTGTGCAGGTATCAAGCTTTACATCAAATCAAGGTAGTGAGTGGTCTTGTCATCCTCCAGGTTGAAATATTGATGTCAAGGCTGAAGGTAGGGATGGGGGACCTTTAAAAAGACTGAGGGGTTGTGTCTCTTCGTCCTAACCAACTTTCCCACTTCCGTGAGCAGACGTTGGAAGAAAGAGGATTTTCAGGAGAATGGGAATGTGCCTTTCCAAGAGCCTTGGGTTTATCTAGGTTTGTTTTCTGACCCAACTAATTAGGTCCCAAGAACGTAGCTAAGATAACAAGAATAATGTGACATGAATGTGGTTAATCTGAATTCAGCTGAGTAGGCCCCTCTGCTTTATTTATTTTTAACCAAAAGAATTACTTGAAAGCTAAAACTAGGTGCCTCTGATTTTTGCTTTTTCCTTGTTTGGAGAGGATGTGATTTAGATCTGTTGTGTAAATTCTCTATGTGTCTGTGCATCTGTGCGGCTATAAATATGTAGATACATATCTTTATCCTCCAGGCTTTAGGGAGATCCTGATGTGTCTCTTTTGATAACCTTAACCTCGACCTTCATAATGACACCACTCTCATACTTTTCACAGCCCGTTGCCTGCTTAGTGTGCTTTTATTTTTTAATAAAAGCAGCAGTTTCCCTCGCATGAAGCTATTCAAACGAATTAGATGGGGCCAACATGCTGTAGTGTTATAGACGGAAAGAGATGGGGGCAGGGGTGGCCTTCATTACTGCAATATGAGGGAGAAACAGTTGATTAGCTGGGGTGGAAGAGGAGGAGAGCTTAGCGGCCCCTTCAGAAAGGAGGTTTTTGCAAGCTAAGGTAGAAGCCAGAGTCTGACGTGGACCCGGGAAGTGCCCGTCATGGTGGGTGTTGCAGGCGGGATGGGCCGGGAGGAGGGAGACACTGCTGGGCTCTTAGCATGTATGAGCACTGAAATCACCAGGGCTGAAGACACTGTTGGGCTCTTAGCATGTGTGAGCACTGGAATCACCAGGGCTGGGTTCTCTGGGACTAGGGTTGACGCTTGGGCTCTAAAAACACTGTTTTGAAAAAGATGTCTGACAGTCATGTCCCTGTAAAATTGTTGCTCTTTTCCATTCTCCGTGCTCCCCTAGCTGGACTAAATCTGGGGCCTGAGTCACTGTCTCTCTGGATCCCTCCCGTGGGCTTTGGTACAGATGGGAGATGCTTCTGTGCCTGCTGCCAGATCCGCACCCTTGAGTCTGATGTGTCTCTTTTTCCTCTGTACCAAAGCCCCTAACTGCAGTGGGATGGAGAAATGGAGGAGTGTGTGTTTTTATGTGTGTGTATGTGTGCGCACGCGTGTGCAGGAGAACTCAGAAAGAATGAGGGGGTGCAGCGCTCTTTCCTCCTTCCCGAGCGGCCACTGCTGATCTCCTAGCCCAGGAGCATTTTGTTCATCTGGGATGTTGTCTCACTGCAGGTTGTGCTACCCCAAGCAATGCTTGTTTTCAGTGATGGGGGAAAGAAAAGGCAAAATTGGCCTTGTTGTTTAGGCTGCCTTCCTCTTCCCCGAGATTCATCCTTGAGAATTGCTACATCACGCATTAGGATATCTTGATGTGGAAGTTAGGGCCTGTGGCTCTGCATTCATTCACTTATTTATTCATTCAACACTTACAAAGTGCCCGTGATACATCAGGCACCGTTCTAGGCTAGCAGGAGATGTTATGCAGCTAGATGCTGGAGTTGACAACCTACTTTGACAGATAGATAACAGCCAGTTGTAGTAGAATGATAAGTGTTGTTATGGAAATAGCTTAAGGTGCAGTAGCCCCTTGTTTTTGCTTCCTAAAGAAGGTGTTCTTAGCTAGGCATGGTGGCAGCATGGGCAGTGAGTCTGAGAAAGTGTGCATTTGGGGAGATTGATAAGACTTACCTTTTTTTTTCTTTTTTTAAAGTTACAGTTCCACAGAGGTGAGGTTAGATTTTAACCCCTGTTTGTAGAGACAGAGAGAAGGGACTAACTGGCCTTGAACTTTTTCCCACTGGATGTAGAAACTGGGTCTGGCAGTGGTTGGTTAAAATGCAGTTTGCATTTGTGGCTCTTACTATTATGTGTGTTTATAAGCCCATTACTGTCAATTTAATTCCAACTTTTAGAGACCCTATAGAACACCGTAGAACTGTGCCATAGAATGCCCAGGGAGCTCCTGATGAATTTGAACTGCTGAACTTCTTGGTTAGCAGCAGTAGCACCTAACCACTATGCTACCGGGGTTTCCATGTATGTGTGTAGGTACCAGTGTAAAAAAGTACGTAACACCTACAAAGTATAAAGACACGACTAGGTTCTGAGAGGAGTGTAGGGGGATTTACCATGTGATAGCTGGCAGTGGGCCAGGTGTGTATCCGCACATGGAGTAGCATGGTTATGATCATTGTCTGTAGATTCAGAGAGATCCAGGTGCAAATTTTGGGTCTTGTTACCAGCTGTGGAATCTTGAATAAGACCCTTCAAACCTCATTACAATCTTTGTTTACCCATAGCAGTGACTTTCACATAGTGGAATCTAGACCAGGAACATCAGCATCACCTAGGTGCTTGTTAAAAGTGCAAATTTGAGGGCCTAACCTCAGGAATTGTGGATGTGGGACTTTAATAAGTTTCTGGAGGGATTGTGGTGCAGGCTAAAGCTTAAGAACCACTGCCCTAGGGAGTGGTCTTGATGATTAATCAAGACAATGTATATAAAAGGAAACATTTCTCAGGTGTTTGATAAATGGTAACTGTTACTTGCCTTACATCCCATATACAGTTAATAGGGAGTCAGGGTATGATAGGAAGGCAAATTTGGCAGTACTGAAACCATCCCCTCTCCCCATGGTACCTGGCCAGAGCCAGGCTCTGCAGAGGCCTCACCAGCTCCTTAAAGGATCAGCAGATATCTTGGGTAGCCATGTTCCTTTCGTGGATCTGCTTGTCTGTGAGTCCTTCTGCTGACCTGTCCACCAGTCCAGCACTGTCCAAGGACAAAGGAGGTTATACCCCCAAATGACCAAGCAGTGAAGGGCTAGGAAATGGGACTTCAACTCAGACTTGATTGCTGTTGCACCCCACTTATGACCCTGTTCTCCCTGACGTAGGCGGTGGTCTATGATTTATAGTGAGGAATCGCAGGGACCCGCTGGAGCAGGCAAGGGACTGCTGGGCGGACATCTCTCCGGAAGCAGCAGCCGTGTCAGCCCTGCGGGCCTTGGTTCCCTAACCTGCCCTACAACAGCTTGTTGGCCTGGGGGGTGGGGAGTGAAGGCTGTAAGTCAGGAGTTTACAGGGATCTGGCTGACTCTCAGCTGGGTGCAGGGGAGGGTATTTTCTCTCTAGCTTTCTCAGGGAGGATGTGATGAGATGCTAAGTCATGTCTGAGTTAATGGGCATGTGATGTGATGGGAAGATTGGGTTTGAACTTGGAGAATGAGTTCAATGGGAAGATTGGAGCAAATGCTCCGAGAAGCTATGGGAAGCTGTGTTTGCATCGGAGCTTCTTAGCTAAATGAAGCCTTCCATCTAAGCTCTACACAGTAAAGGGTAAAAATAAACAGGCAAGATTCCAGAACTGCGTTGGTTCTACATACGGTGGACCAGGTGGCCATGAGAAGAGTTTTCTAATCTATACTAAAGGAATCCAGGCCTAAGGCTAATGAGGGCTCCTGAGAAGCCTCCGTCTTTGTCAGCTTTGATAATGTCACCTACTTATAGCTTGAGGTAGTAAGACTTAAAAATGTATGTGAAACCCCCCCACATACACAGGAGACCTGGTGGTGCACTGGGTACACATTTGGCTGCTAACTAAAAATAATGGCCAGTTCAGACCCACCAACTGCTTCTTGGAAACTCTGTGGGGCAACTCTCTTCTGTCCTGTAGGGTTGCTAAGGATCAACTCGGTGGCAATGGGTTTGGTTTTTGGAGAGAGAGAGAGAGAGTGTGTGTGTGTGTATGGCATTGTGGTATCAGTATGAAACGTATATTCGTTTAGTGGATGTTTACTAGTACTTTCTTTGTGGTGGGCACTGCAGTAGTTTCTAGAGATAAAAAGATCAGTGGGACCCAGGCCAGAGCTCATTTGTTTTTGAGCTGGCCCAGTTATGGCAGATCCACGCACAGTGGGATCAGGCTTTTGTGATCCATAGTCTGCTTTTGGGAAGTAGATTGTCAGGCCTTTCTTCCTGGTCTGTCTTCATGAGAAGCACTTTTGAAACCTGTTAAGCACCACAGTAACAGGGCAAGCCTGCACCCATAGATGGGTGGTGGCTTTGCTGGAGGGGCCCTGGCTAGGAATTAAACCTGGATTTCGTGTGTGGAAAGCAAGAATGCTACTGCTGAGCTACCGTCACCCTCAGGGAGCTCAGGTTGTTGTTGTTGTTAGTGGCTGTTGAGACAGAAGCAGACTGCCAGGCCTGTCTTCTGAGGAACCTCAGTGGGTTCAGATCGCCAGCTTTCTAGCTAGTGGTTGAGTGCTTACCCTTTTCTACCGCCCAAGGAGCCAGAGAGCTCATAGAACAACAAACAGCCATGTGATAAGTGTCTAGCACTTAGCCTTACCCCTGATATAATTAAAAACAAAAAACAAGAAACAAAAACCCCACTGCCATCAACCCTATAAAACAGAGTAGAATGGTCCCTAGAACTGCAAGGGAACACCTGGTGAATTTGGACTGCTGACCTTTTGGTTAGTAGCCATAACACTTAACCACTACGCCACCAGGGTTTCCTTTTGGCGTATAGTAGATGGTTAATAGGTGCTCATTCTACAAAGATATTATGAGATGATGAAGAAAAAGGGCCAGGGTGAAGGTTTATAGATGAAGTGTGGTTTGAGCAGGTTTGGAAATGACCCAGTGGTGTGAGGGTTATCAAGGGCCTGCTAGGTGAGGAGTGATGAAACGGCATGGTGAGTTCTGATCATTCTGACTAGTGTTCGTGTTTTGGTTGGTACGTGGTTTGCTCCCACTACAGAATCAAGGAAGGAAGGACCTGGAGTAGTAGAAAAAATTCTTCTGTATTTGCTCCTTGGGTGTGCTCACTCTTTTCAGGGGCCCCGGACTATCTGAGCAGCTACTGAGTCACGTATACACTGCTCTCCAGCTGTGCCTCAGTCCTCTGTTATGGTGGGGTGTGGGAGCCCCCAGTGCCTGGGCAAGCAATGATCCAGGAAGGTTCCTAGAGGAAACAGATGAGAGCAAGAAGCTTGAAGAATTTGGACAGAAACAGATGGTGGAGTGAAATGAAAGGAGTGAACAGAGGAGATAATGGGACATTTGATCAGAGCAGATGCCACAATGGAGAACCTCGGAATAAGCTTATGGAGGGCTTTGAATGCCTGGCAGAGAGGTTAGTTATAAACCCCTGAGACCATCTCTTGACACAACACCATGTCATCCCTCCCACTTGGGATGTCTTTGCCTACTGGAAGTCTGGTTTTCAGAGGCAGCTACAGATTTTCAGGGGGTGGTTTGTGAATGGTGTCTTCTTTCTGGCTTCAGGCACAATGATGGTTATAGTGCTGCTAAAGATAGCCCAATCTAGAATTGAGAACTGAAGTCCAGAATGAGAAGTTACTGTGGTCAAAGCCTTTCCTTTGGTCTTTCCAGAAATTAAGTGTGTTTGATGGTGATGATGAGGGGAGAGAAACAGTTTCACAGGGGCTTCTGGGGGAGAGCATTGAGGGCATACCTTGTACCCCTGTAGCTGTGTCGCTTGTGGAGTACACAGGAGCAGGAGAGACTTGATAAATATTAATAAAGCACAGGAAACATACTACATCTTGGATCAGAACAGTCATTGTAACTTTCTGTGTTTGAAAGTTGGCACATAAGAAAGGGGACTGCCCGCAAGGATGAAGGCTTTCTGAGCCTAGTGAAGATATCACTGTGACATCTGCATGTGAAAGAGCCCAATTTATAATCATAGAAATGCCGTTGTCCACTGAAGGTGCACCTAGCACTGTGAAGCAGCAAAGAGGAGCCTGTCACCTGCATTTCCAGAGCCATCCTCATGTGTGGCAGAAGGAACTCTGCAGTAGGGGTTGGGATTAGTCTCCCAAGATTGGTTGGTTCGTCCCTTGCCTTGTTCAGTGTCAGCGAGCACTCACTGTGTACTGGTGTGGTGCAGAGAAGAAGAACACACAGCCCTGCCTTGAACTGAAAGGCACAGGACTTCAGACACAGAAGCAAATAGCTTTGGTGCTGTGAAAAAGCAGTGGGGAGACAAGATGGAAGAGTTTGTTTTCGGGGGAGAAGAGTCGGGGAGAGCTGAAGAAAGGTAACTCTTGAGGTGTGTCTTCAAAATAAGAAGAGCTCACTGCCAGACAGACAAGGTAGGGAAGAGTGACCAGAGACACAAACGCAGGAAGAAGGGCATTGCTTGCTGGGGAGCTGTATATTTTGAGAGTGGTAATCTGTTAATGGCCCGGGGCGGGGTTGTTCAGTATGGTAGCTGCTGTCATTAAAATTAAAGAAGAACACACTTCCTCAGTTGTACTAGCCCAAAAAACCAGTTGCCGTTGAACTCTGACTAATGAATTGTGACCCGGTGTGTGTCAGAGTAGAACTGTGCTCCATCGTATTTTTGGTGGGTGAATTCTCAGTCGTTCTTGAGCTGTTTTCTCCTGAGACACTTCTGGTGGGTGCGGACCTCCCAGCCTTTTGACGAGAAGCCCTTATGTTAGCTCTTTAAATCAACAAAACGAAAACGTGATTTTCTCCGTTGCGCTAGCCACACTTCAGGTGCTCAGTGACTGTGTGACTAGTACCTCACCTTTGGGACAATAGAGATGGACTGTTTCATCATCCTGGAAAATTCTCTTGAACAGTGTTGCTTTAGAGCAATAATTTCTAAACTTTCTGAGAAGCATTCTAAACTGACAGGCATTGTCAGTTTTAACAAAACACAGCTAGCCCTTCCTGTCTGTGCGTGCTCATTTGTAAGTTTTATATTCGTGGGCTGCTGTTCTTTGCTAATGTCTGAACACATGATATGTACTTAGGATGAAGTTTGTCACCAGTGAAAGTGTGTATACATTTATATTTTAAATAATCTTGAAAAGGTTTTGGTGAACTTTATAAAAAATTTTTAAAAATTGTGATTAAGTGAAAGTTTACAAGTCCCAAGTCAACTGACCATATAAAACCCCAAGCACCCGCCTCTGTATAACTCTGTCTGCTCTCTTAAAACGTTTTGTTGAATCTTATTAAATGGTGATAGTTTTTACCTGTAGTGTGAGTGGATGAAGAATTTATACCACGAATAGAAACGACAACTCACCTTTCCCTTGTTCATTTATGCTTAAATTACATTTAATCCAGCGTTTCTCTGCAGGGGTCTTTTTAAGCCACCTGTTTGTTTTATGGGGGTTAATTCATTTATAACGAAGTTATGGGTAAATCCACTTAACCAAGCCCACATGGAGTGCCTTACGTCTCCATGTGGCAAGGCTGTCACCATTAGCCTTCTGCGCCTTGGGGCTCCCATGCTTCCCTCAGGCTTCTGTCATCAGATTTGTGTAAGACATCACCAGTATGTGGACTGAGTGACAGCTCTAGTGTCAGGTCATGTAGCAAATATTAATAAAGAGGAAGAGATGAAAAATAAATATAAATAGAGGGTCTTTGTTTTTCCCCTCCAGTAGATTGTCCTGTGTACCCTTATGTGGTTGTCATCCAGGGGTAATTATTCCCAGGGGACATTTAGCAGTGTCCAGAGACAGTTTGGATTGTCACAACTGGGGATGGAGTGAGAGGGTAGTAATACTGGCATCCAGAGGGTAGAGGCCAGGAGTGAGGAGGGTAGTAATACATCCAGTATGGAGAGGCCACGGATGCTACTCGACATCTTACAAAGCGCAGAACAGCCCCCACAACAAAGAATTTTCTAGCATGAAGTGTCAGTAGTACCACTGTAGGGACAGCTTGGTCTAGGGCACGGGAAAGGTATTCCTGGTGGTGCAGATGGTTCATGTGCCTGGCTGCTGTCCGAAATGCTGGAGATTCGTGTTCACCCAGAGATGCCTCCAAAGAAAGGCCTGGTGATCTTCTGAAAAATCGGCCACTGAAAACCCCAGTGGAGCACAGTTCTGCTGTGACACACGTGGAATTGCCATGAGACAGGTAGGAAACCAAACATGTCGCCATCAAGTTAGTTTGGACTCATAGCAACTCTATAGAGCGGATAGCACAACTGCCTGTCACGGAGTGGCTAGTGGGTTCGAACTGCTGACCTTTCCGACAGTAGCGGAGCACTTAACCACTGTACCACCAGAGCTGTTGGCACAGGTGGAAGGTGGGATTATTGGTGGAAAAGGACAGGAAGTGACATTGAGAGGGCACGGTGCAGACTGTGATCCACCTAACTGAACTGGTAAAGACGTGTGGTGTTGGCTGGGAAGCTGTCAGGTTTCAAGCGGCGCATGCAGTCATCTGTTGTGAATTTTGGAAGGAAAACTGGCAGCAGTTTGGAGAGGAGATTGGAAACAGGCAAGATTAGTGGTAGGGAGATGAGAAAGAGGCGACTGAAGTAGTCTGGGTGAGAGAGGCTGGGCTAGACCAGGAGGATAGAGAACTTGGGGTGGCCTGGAGGTGTATTTCAGAGGGGGAACCAACATGACTTGTTGGGCGTGTGGGAAGAGAGTAGCCAAGGACAGCCCAGAAGGGATTAATGTGCTGTGTGATTTTAGGCACATCACTTAATTTTTAGACTCATGTTTTCAGAATCAGTGAACCAGAAGCCTTTATCATCCTATTATGGTTAGAAATCTTTGTGACTGTATAAATGCATTTCTACACTTCTGGAAAGAAACCGGTAAACCCAAGAAGGGCGAATGGCAAGTCTTTGTAGGTGTTGGCTGAGGGGAGTTGTAACAGTACTCTACTGCTGAATTTTGAGGTTTAAAAAAGCCTTTGCATGTTCCCATGTCTCAGCAACCCCAAAGTGTTGTAGAAGCATGTTCTGACTGGGAGAGCTCATAGGGAAGTTCAGTTACAAATGGAGTTATACAAGAAGACAGTGATAGTCCTTTGTACCAAGAGGAGTTTGTAGAAAGAGGTCCATGCTTGCAGCCATAAGCCTTGAGTTCAAGTTCTGTGCTGTTGCTTGTCATTGTGGCTTTGGGGAAGTCACTTGATTTACAGGATCTTCTGTTTCTCATGGCTGTACAGCTGGAGTAGTAACTCTCTGGCCTACCTCTGTAGGGATGTTGTGATCCCAAAATGACACGGTGTGGGCATAAGTTAGACTGCATAAGAAACAGCTTGCTGTGCCAGCAAAGAGTAAGCAAGGTTTATTGAGCATCTAGTATGTTCTCAGCTTTCTTTGATGGAAATAATGGACGACTTAGTTCCTGTCCCTGTAGTTGACATGATATGATCAACACAGAAGAAATGAGTGAACTCCACAAGACAATATCTATTGAAGTGCGGGGGTGTGTGATGTCATTTGTAAATTCTAGAGCGAGCGAAGGGAAGGAAGCCAGTGAGCACTGGAATGGTTAAGACAGATTTTGTGAAAATGGGTTGTTCTTAGCTGTGAGTCTTTTTAATCTAGAACTCATCCTTCGAGGAACCTTATTTTAAAGAACATAACTTGTTGAGCGTATTTGCGTATGTTACATACTTAGCATAGTTGAAGTAAGTATTGCAGTGTTTTTGGTCTTTTTTGAGGAACAGAAATCCCTCCATAAATAAATCACGTGTTCACTGTTTATGCTAGACACCAGAAAGCCTTCTCATTCTTTGTGAATGTAAGTCACTAAGGAATGATGATGAATATTAGCCTTTTAAGGTGATGCTGCTGTGGCATTGTTTGCTGACTTTCTTCTTTTTATTATTAGTCTGTTATTTTTATTATTTGTCAGTTTATTATCTCTATTATTGTTCAGCCTACTTGATGTACTTTAAATAAACCTAGTGCGATTGAGTCATAGGCAAATGTTAGAAAAGGGAAGCCCCCTCTCATGCATGAAACTTCCGCTTTGGCAACCAAGTTCCTGAAGCTGAGATTGAAAAAATGTCAAACCAGGTAAAGACTCGATGTCTGCTGTGGGTAAATCAGCTTGAGCTGGTCAGTTTTCTCCTTGGGCTTGGGTCAGCCTTAACTGACAGAGGATTGCTGAGGCTTTGGTATGTATGATTTCTGAAAAGCTGAGAGATTATTGGACAAGTGCTTACAGCATCCCTATGTTGTTATAATAGAAGGCTAAGCATAGCTCTGATGCTAGATTATTATTTGTAATTATAATGATCTTAAATAATAATGCCTTTCATCTAGGATTTGAATCCTGGAGAAAGCAGTATAAATCCATGTAATTGGTTTGGTGTCTGTTTTCAAGGACAGTTATAGCTATTGTACTGGAACCTTTAGGTTAAGAGAAAGATGATTGTCCCTCTGATACTGAGCATGAATGTGAGGACAAAATGGAGATTTGATGACTCATCGGGGACAGGAAAAGGAAAAGGACCCAGACAGCTGGGCCCTTCCTGGAGGATTAGGGCCAGAGCAGCATCTGCTGAGGTGGCAGGTCTCCTGCTAGTACCTTGGCTCACCATTCTTCGTGGTTCTTGTCTTCAGGAAGTGCTGGTTATCTCAGAGGTTTCTTAGACTTGTTTAGTTTCTGCTGAGGGTAACCCAATCATGTTTTTCAGACCTTGGTCCTGTATAGCCTGGGATTCTTGGGCCCTGATGACAGAGTAATTAGGTGGAATGCTAGCTGAAACATCTCTGGTTTGAACCCACCAGGCACTTGGCAAGAGAAAGACGTGGCAGTCATCTTCTGTTAAGATTACAGTCTTGAAAATCCTTTGGGGCAGTTCGGCTCTGTCGTATAGGGTTGTTGTGAGGTGGAATCAACTCAATGCAGTGAGTATTTTGGCTTTACATTTGAGCAGTGCAGCAGCAGGTACTGGAGAAAAAGTTGAATGAGTCTTACAATGTTTCAGTGCTTGTTTGTACTCAGTGGGCAGACAGGAAAGACCAGATGGATTTGAGATAGCTGAGATCTTCCTTATTCCTTCTCCAATAATATATTACGTCTGTGTTTGGGACATTTGTGTAATTTATTATGATCATAAGACCTATTCACCTTCTAAGTTTTCAGTAAACTTGAGAAGTAACAAAATAGGTAGGAAAGTGGAACATTTTCTGGGAGATCATCTTTAGTGATTGTATTAAGTTATGAATTCCTGGTACAATCAATCTTGAAAGCAGAGATGGAAAATATGAGTATCTTAGCTACATGAAGGAACTCTAAAAGTGTTTAAATACTAGAAAGACCAAGTACCAAAAAATTCAGATATGACAGATTTACCAAAAAAGGACTAGTAAAGAATGCCGTAGTCATATTGAGTGCCCATTTGCGATGAGTCATTGTAGGGAGGCGGAAACCGTGGTGGCACAGTGGTGGGGAGCTACTGCTGCTAACCAGAGTCTCTGCAGTTCAGATCCACTTGGCACTGCTTGGATACTGTGTGGGGCAGTTCTCGGCCCTATAGGGTGGCTAGGAGTTGGAACTGTTTTTATTGTGAGGAGGCAGCTTTTCCTAACCCCTGAGGGCTCATCAGTTTTTTTAAATTATTATTCAGACAGGAATTTTTCTGAGGAACAACATATATTTGAAGTCTTCTAGGTGATGTGCGAGAGAGACACTGTCATGTAGGTGGAAAGCGCTTGATCCCAGCCTGTGGAGCGGCTCTCCTAAGCTTGCCCAGGGGGCTGGGCAGATTGCCTCCCAACATTGCCCACCGGGCTCTTTGTGTGTGAGACGAGGACTAGATGACGACCAAGTTATTTTCTGCTTCTTAACGTCTTGTTGTCAGTTGCCATTGAGTTGGCAGTGACTCCTGGTGACGCTAGGTGTACCAGGGTGATGTCTGCCCTCTCCTGTGCTATCTTCACGTCACTGGTGTGTTGAAGTCCATTTTTGTGGGTATTCTATCAGTGTAGCCCCTCGGGGTCGTCCCCCTCTTCACTGTGTTGTTGCTGTGTGTCGCTGAGTCATTTCTTACTCACAGTGACCCCAGAGGACAGACTAGAACGGCGCCGTAGGGTTGTCTAGGCTGTGATGCTTGCGGGAGCACATCATCCCCGGGTCCTCTCTCCTGTGGAGCTGCTGGTGTGTCTGAGCCGCCAGCCTTTCGGCACTTCAGCCTTCGCCCTGCCTGGGCTCCTAGGGACTTCTGCTGTACTAAATGTGGAACGCTGGTCCCATGACGTCAAGTGTCGTGGTGACACGCAGGCCACCCCAGTATGCAGACTGACAGACAGGTGGTGGCCTCACAGCTGATGGTTCTTTTATTTCTCAAAGGCATTGTTACTACCGTGTTACTGTCTTGTTACAGGTCTATTGAGATGGTTCGCACGTGAATAAATGGGCCTTGGATTGTCCTTATTTGAATCTCTTGTTTTGCTTGGTGGTGTTTTCTGGTTTCTTATTAGGAGACTTAGCCGTCACCTCTTGTTGCTCTCAGTGCACCTTCCTGAAGTAGTGCCGCTCCTCTGATTTGTGGCTCTTAATCTGCTGTGGACTTGGAGACCAGATGTCTAAGCTTGTTAGGCTTGTGTGTGATGATAAAGATGCTCTGAGGGAGGCTGTTAGGCTCTGTCTCTGATTAAGGTACCAGAGGTGCCATGCATGGGCCTTCTGACTCTTGCTGACACAGACTATTTTCCTATGTTGCATGTTCTAGAAAGGTTGAGTTCTGAAAGGATAACTGGGGTACCCTAGGGTATTTGCTACTAATTAAATATTTGTGTAATCATTTATCTGAATATTTGTCTTTCAAAGCTTTAGAGATTTAGACTCCTGTTTCTTTCTGCCTTTCTGCTGATTCTCTCCTCCCTTGCTGTCTCCAGCCCTCCCTGCTCAGTTCCTCCCCTCTGCGTCTGTCAGTGGGAGGCAGTGTTTTAGGCACCGTGATAATTTTGTTTCAATTATTCTGTTTCTGTTGATTTGAAGTCACAGAGAGGCTTCCAGAACTGTAGTCTGTTATTTAGTGCTAGATATGTGTCTGTCTTAAGAAGGGCCCTCTGAAATGGTGTTGGGTATTTGGTAGTGGAGGCTGGAATACTTAAAACAATGAAATGAATGGCTATCTCTGTATAATCTTTGGTTAATATGAAAGAAAGCAATCAACAAACTCTAAACATTTTGTTATATACAAATTAGTCTGTAGTGATAGTAGTGTAAATCTATAGTGATAGTAGAGAAATTAGAAGGTAAAGCCACAAAAAAAGAGAAAATATTACCCACATTGCCCCACATTACCATTTTGACCTGTAACCTTCCAGATTTAATGTGTATGTGTCTGTGTTTAAAATTTTATTGTGGTGAAAATATATGTAACACAACGTACACCATCCCAACAGTTTCTGCATCTGGAGCTCATTTGCATCAACTACATTCTTAAGTTGGTGCAACCATTCTCTCTATCATTTTCCCAGTCATTCCAGCACCATTAGCATAAACTCGGTGTCCCCTAAGTAACAGCTTACCCTTTCCACCTTCTCACCTCCTTGGTAACCTAGTAATGTTTTGTTTTTATGTATTTGCGGATTTCACGTACATGAGATCGTACAGTGCTGTCCTTGGGCCGCTGGTTTCCCTGGTTCAGCCTGTGTTCGGGCTCGTCCACATGGCGACATGCCGCAGGACTTCCTGTCTCTTTATGGCTGGGTGGCAGTCCTTGTGTGTATGTATCATCTTCTGTTTATCCTTCCTCTGTGGGTGGCTTCCACCGTTGGGCTGCTGTGTGAAGTGCTGCGGTGAATGCTGGGGCACAGGGTTAGGTTTGCTTTCCCACCTTCACTTCTGAGTAAATGCCTGGGACTGGGCCTGCTGGGTCACGTGGTGGTCCTGTGTTTAACTCTTTGAGGAACTGCCGGAATGGTTTTCACCATTTGACATTCCCGCCAGCAGGGATGGGGCTTTCTGGTCCTCCGCACCCTCTCCGATGCCTTCTTGTTTGCTGTGTTCTGGAGCACACAGTTCTAATTGGAGGGAGGTGCTATTCCGCTGTAGTTTTGATTCAAATCTCCATCATAGTTAATGTAAGGAGTCCTGGTGGCGCAGCCAGTAAATGCTCAGCTGGTCACCGAGCGGTTCGTTCCGACCCACCAGTAGCTCTTGGGGAGAAGAGACTTGCTCCATAAAGCTGGCAGCCTAGGGACACATCAGGGCGGTTCTGCTGTGTAGGGCGGCTGAGAGAAGCAACAGCACACGGCAGTGAGTGGCGCTGATGACTTTGAGTGTCCTTTCATGTGCTGGCTGGCCATCTAAGTATCTGGTGAACTATCTCTTCCAGTTCTCTGTCTATGTTTTGATTGAGTTGTCTGTCTGTTAACTTGTAGACAGACTGTATTTTTTGTAAGAATTAGAGTACAGACTACATCATCTTCTAATGTGCTTTTCTTACTTAGCACTATATTCTAACTTAAGTTTCAACATTAAAGATCTGTAGTAGTTTTGGGCCACTGTATGGATGTATCATAATTTATTCACCCTGTTGCCTATTATTAGACATTTAAGTTGTTTATAGCTATTATATAGCAGCTGCAAGGACTATTTCTTAAGCCTTTGAGTACTTGTTGTATTACTTCCTTAAGATAAATTGCTGAATATAAGATGACTGAATGGAAAGATACGCATAGTTTAGCTTTTGATACATATTACAAAATAGCCTCTGGAAAGAGTAAGCTAACATGTACTTTCATCAGAAACGTATTGTGTGTGAGGTTAGACCTGTTTCCTCTCTGGTTTCCTCCTTCTCATGCCTCTTTCTTTCTCTTTCTGTCTCCCTTCCTCCTTCCCTCCCTTTCTATCCAGTTTTTGACTTTATTCTGTGGTAAATTTTTTCTTAATGTTCTTTGCGCATTTTCCTATTGGGGCCGTCATCTTCCTAAATTATTTTTAAAAGTTCTTTACGTATTTGACACATGAGCCTGCCTTTTAAGTTGTGAACTCGTCCTAGAAAAAGTGCTACATACCTCACGGCTGAATATCTCTACAGTCACCTTCGAAGTACTTTCCTTTATAAGCTGTGCACTGGCACCAACATCTAGTCCACCTTTCAAAGCGATTTTGGAACTCTTTTTTCCTGGAATGGCCATCAGAGCTGTCATCATATTACCCTTGATGCCCTGAATGTCATCAAAATGTCTTCCTTTCAACATTTCCTTTATTTTAGTGTAAAGAAAAAAGTCAGCTGGGGCCCATATCAGGTGACTAGGTCGGGTGTTCCAACAGTTAATTGTTTACTGGCTAAAAACTCCCTCACAGACAACTGTACAGTTATTTTCGTGAACTTGCCACCATGCCGACATGCACGATGCCCATTCCAGAAAGAGTTCTAAAAGTGCTTTGAAGGGTAGACTAGGTGCTGGTGTTGGTGCCTGGCTCCCCAAGAGGAGTACTTCGAAGGTGGGTGACTGCAGTGATGTAGTTCAGCAATGAGCTATGTAGTGCTTAGAACAATTAAGTTCACGGACTTAATTGTCAGACCTTGTATTCGTCTGTGTCATATATACTGCAGGCATAATTTTTTCTAGTTTGTTATTTACCTTTTGTTAATAGTGGGGTTTTGCAGATCTTGTTCATTTTTGTGTAACCAGATCTGTCAGTTTTCTCCCTCATTGTTTTTGTCTGCAGTTATGTTTGGAAGGGCCTGAGGAGAGAGGTAGGGCCTAGATCACAGAGAGTGTGAAGTTTGTCTTGGAGCGGTGGGTACGGCATGACCAGATGTGCAGCTTAGATTGCTGGGGGACAGTTGAGGAAGCTGATTCTGGAGGCCCAGCACTGAAGAGGCTGTGGCCGTGATCTAGGTTCAAGGCAACGAGGGTCTGAGTGGCATAGTGGTAGTTAGAGCAGAGAGAAGTGCATCCAAGAGGACTTGTGTGTGTGTGTGTCCTTCAGGTGAAAGTTTGCAGTGCAAGTTAGTTTTTCATTCAAAAGTTTTATACATACATTGTTTTGTGGTATCAGTTGTAATCTGTGCAGTGTGTCAGCACTCTCTCTCTCTCCCCCGCTCCTCCCTGAGTTTTCAGTGTCCGTTCGTCCAGTTTTCCTGTCCCTTCCTACCTTGTCTTTGCTTTTGGGCAGGTGTTGCCCATTTGGTCTCATATACTTGATTGAACAAAGATGCACTTAACCTCACGTGTGTCAATGTTTGTCCTATAGTTTTGTCTAATTTTTGACTGGAAGGTAGACTTCAGGGGTTGCCTCAGTTTTGAGTTTGCAGGGTCTGGGGGCCGTAGTCTCAGAAGTCCCTGCATTCCTGATCAGACCAGTAAGTCTGGTCTTTTTTTGTGAATTTGAATTTGGTTCTACATGTTTCTCTTCCTTTACCCATGACCCTCTATTTTGATCCCTGTCAGAGTGATCGATGGTGGAAGCCAGGAAATTTCTAGTTCTTCTGGACTCAGGTTGGTGGAAGCTGTCGTTCATGTGGTCCACTAGTCCTTTGGACTACTATTTTCCTTGTGTCTTTGATTTTCTTTATCCTCCTTTGCTCTGAAGGTGCTGGAACAAGTAGATGTATCTTAGGTGTCCATGAAGAGGACTTTTTAGGAGATTATACTGCCAGGATGGAAACCTTGGTGATGCAGTTGTTAAGTGCTGCAACTGCTAACCAAAAGGTCAGCAGTTCATATCTGCCAGGCACTCCTTGGAAACTATGGAGCAGTTCTGCTGTGTCCGGTAGGATTACTGTGAGTCAGAATTGATGTGACAGCAGTGGGTTTGGTTTATTGGCTTGCCAGGACTAGGTACTTGGTTACAGTTAGACAGGGAAGCAGAGGTGTGGAAGCAAGAATGATTCCAGGTTTCTAGCTTGAGTGGTTAGGTAGTTGAGATGGAAGTGGCCCTATGAGATTTGTCCTACAGGAAGAGAGGGAAGGTTGATTGTTCAAGATACAAGTCTGTCCAGGAAGGACAATGAGTTAAGTATTGACTATGACCAGTTGGAGTGTGTTTGGGGTATGTTTTGGTTGTGTTTATGTTTTATGGTGGAACCAACCATCCTGAAAGCCAGTGGCTTAAAACAAGAGTTTATTATTTGTCACAATTCTATAGGTTGACTGGTATCTCAGCTGGACTTGCGCTCATCTCCTTTGGGGTTTGTTAGAATGCTTTTTAACCCCTTCTACCTCACTCTGTATCTGAATTCAGAATCTCCCAACATGGGCCAAAATATTGCATGCCTAACACCATGCTGCACCCTCAACAGAAATGCATATATTTAAGAAATACAGGAAATCCTGTGGGTTTTTACACCTTGATTTTAAAAAAAGCTTCATTGTGTGGAGCTCTGGTGTGTTTCACATCTTGGGGGATGCGCTGTATTGAGAGTTGGGTGATGGGCATGCCTTTTGTTTAGTTTTGGTTAAGTGGGATGAGGGGTTTGGGGAACTTGGGCAGGTAATTTTTATGAAAGAGTACTTAGGGAGGTTGAGTGTATCAGGAAATTGATTTGTTTGAAACTATCCAGGCAGGGCTATTTGTGGTCAGGTTTGACACTTGAATTTCGAGAGTCAGAAGAGCAAAGGGCAGAAGATGAGATCGGAGTTGATTCTAAACTAATTTCTTTCAAGAGTTGAACAAGAAATGAAAGGGAAAGATTGTATGGTGGCACCCTTCATTTAGATACTCAGGCCAAAACTTCTCCTCCTGTCTTCCACTGGTGGTGTTTTCATATTCTGAAGCCGCAAAACCTTTGACCTGTCATCTAGTTTATCAAAAAACCCTGTTGGCTCTGCAATCACAGTCTGCCCCAGTCCAGCCTCTCCTGACTCCTCCCTGGTGGAGTCCTCCTTGGCCCGGCTGATGGCACTTTGTTCCTTACTGGCTTCTTTACTTCTGCCCAAGTCTCCTACATTCTGCTGTCAACACAGTAGCCAAAGCAGGCCCATGAGATTCCGATCATGTTGTGTTACTCCTCTGCTCAGAACTGTCTCACTCAGAGTAAAACTGCAAGTCTCAACATGGGCCTAGAACGTGCTGTGCTCTGGCTCACAGTTATGCTCTGTGTGCTCTATCTTTTTTCTCTTCTCATCTTGAGTTTCTGCACTGGAGCCACACTGGCTACCTTGCAGTTCCTTGAAGAACAGCTGGTTCTGCCTCCCCTCTGGGCATCTGTCCTTCCTGTTCTCTCTGCCTGGAGTGTTTGTCCCCCAGCTAACCCTATAACGTACTTCCTGACTTCATGTTTTTGCCCAGGTGTCTTCTTCCTGATCACTGTATTAAAAATGGCAACTCTTCCCTTTCACAGCACTTGCTGTTCTCGTTCTCCGTTTCTAATATGTTGTGTAATCTACTTAAACTGTATTTTCTCACAAATAACACGCCGATGCATATGACACACAGAAATGATGACGTTCAGTCAAGCAGTTCTGTCATGATGTGCCTGTACATAGACTGTATATGTCTGGTGACATTTCTAGAAGTGAATTTTAGCATCATCAACCATCCTTCCGTATTAAAGGTGTATTGTATCATTGTATTTGTTTGCTTTGATCTCCTGTTTGTGTGTATAAAAATAATCTGGAAATGCTACTTTTGATCATAATTGGATAATATAGTTATAAGCCATGGCCAAGAAATCATAGATCGAATTTGGTTGTCCCTTGGTAATCAGAGAATACCTATTGTCTTTATTAAAGTTGGTAATTATAATCATTAACCTAACAGTTCAATATGAAAACTTTATGAGATGGCCTTAAGTGAAACCCTTAGGTTATGTTAGATCTGTTTATTTCATAGTTTAATGTTTTCTTAGTGTCTGTTGAAGTCAACAACATGTAAAAGAAAATTGGGAGGCTTGCCAGGTTGGCAAAAAAACATGAAATGCACAGGTTATTTGTGAAAAATACGATAATTTATTTGTTCATTGTCTCTTCTCTTTAGAACATAAGCTTCATAAGCTTGTCTATTTTGTTCATAGACCTAGAAACATAGCTGTTGCACAGTAGACAGTCACTAAGTAATTGCTGATTAATTGGATGAGTGAATCAGTGGGTGGATCAAGGATGAATGAATGAGTAAATCTTGGAAGAGAAGGAAATTTTGCCTTATGTGACAGTAGATGATAGATACATCAATATGGATATTGGTACATTGGTCTTGGAGGATAGAAGGAGCAGAAATTTGAAAGCAGTCATGGCAGATTCCATCCATTTTCAGAAATGAGAAGGGAAGGTTGTCTGCCAAGGGTAGTGGTGAACATGGGGGTGAGGGGAGTCCTGAGGGCTGAGTCAGTCATTGAGGAAAATGGGAAAAGGATCTATTCCAGGGCCAGTAAAGGACCTGGTTCACAGGAAGACCATAATTTTGTTGTGATGCAGTTTTATAAGACGGTATGATTTTTCTCTGAGAGAATTCAGGGGCCTGGAGTTAGAAGAGGTAAATTTAATATTGATCTAGAATTGGGTAGGTGTGACGGAAGGCCAGGGGCAAAGAGGAATCAAAGAATCAGTTCAGATGGTCACCCATGATACCAGAATAGGGAGGGGAGACCATCCTAGGAGGAGTTGATTGATGGGGAGAAAATGGAAGAGTCTGAGCATAGAGGACTGACTGGGTGAGCTTGAAGAAGAGATCAGACCAGACTGAAGCCGTCGCAGCCTGGAAGGCTTGTGTGTCAGAAAGTAAAAGACAGATGTTTAAGCTTTCAGGACTGCTGACACTGCCTGTGTTGACAGAAGGGTGTAGCCATGGATGCAGGTGGCTGAGAGGATCAAAGGTCCATGGTAGTCAAGAAATTTAGAAGCTAGAGTGTAGGCATAAGTCATCCCTGTGGATTTCAGGACCACCCAGGATGATGCAGGAGTTGTGGTGGCAGGGAAGCCAGGATGCCAAAGACTTCAGTAAATGTCAGGGAATGAGTAGGAGGAAAGGGTTGCAACACGAAGGCCAAGTGGAAGCCAGAGCAGCCAGGTGGCATGAGCTCAGAGGAGCAGGAATTTTTATGTGCCAGTGGAGGAGTAATGATCTGGAATCAACTGAGAAGAGCAAGGAAAGTTCTGACCCCCTGACCCGAGATGCTTGGGATGTAGGACAGTATGGCATCAGGAGGCTAGTGATGCCAGCTGTGGTTGGTTGGCTCAGAAGCGTGCCAGAGCAATTTGGAGGTCCTGTCTTTGGGCCAGATTATGGAGCTGAGTTATTTATTTTTATTCTTGGGTGTATATAGTTTATGGCATTTATTTGACAACTTTGTGTTTCCTTTTTGTCTTAAAAAGAATTTTTGTTTTACTTGTAGTTTTCCATATATGTGTTTATGGTTTGTTTGCTTGCTCCTCTTTGACCTTGATTTTGAGAAGAAAAAGCTCTGAACGTGTAGCTACACTCTCCACCTTCAGTGCCTGCTTTTGACTTTGCTTTTTGTATTTAGTTGCTGAGACTTTCTGCTCACCTTTTACTTTTAAACCCTCCTAATGATTAATTTCATTATTAGAAGGTTGAAGTATTTAAATATGTCACCTTATTGTCAGCTTCACAATTTTCTGTGAAAGTCAAAGTTAAAATAAAACATAATAGCAGTATTAAAATGCATGACCTATGCTTTAATCTAAGAAATAGTGGTGGTGTTGGTCTTCATCAAGTCATGGATACATGACCAAAATTTTAACATTAAAGTTAAAATCCATTTCATATGTTGTAGTATTGCCATTGTTACTGTCTCTAAAATGTGTGTTAATAGCCACCTTGTTCTGACAGTAGTCCAGTGATGTCCCACTGCATGTTTTCTTATAGCCCCCAAGGTAAGCATGATTTTTAGATTTTTAAATAGTTCAAAAGCAGATCAAAACCTGATCATTGTTGTTGTTACGTGCCGGTAGGGCAGCTCAGGGTCCTAGCAGTCCTACGTACAGCAGAAGGAAACACTGCTTGGTGTGGTACCGTCCTCATGACCACCACCACTAGTTTTTGTATTAAAGCATAGGTCATACATTTTAGTACTGCTAACCTGGTGGTGCAGTGGTTAAGTGCTACATCTGCTGACTGAAAGGTCAGCGGTTCAAATCTGCCAGGTGCTTCTTAGAAACTCTGTGGGGCAGATCTGCTCTGTCCTGTAGGGTCACTGTGAGTTGGAATCTACTCGACTGCAGTGGGTTTCTCTATTATGCTTTAAGTTTTGTTTTCACAGAGAACTATGAAGCTGACAGTGAGGTGAAATATTTAAACGCTTCCAAAGTAAGATTAGAGCTTTCAGCATAGATTATACCTCAACATAAAGAAAACAGAAATCCTCACAATTGTACCAGTAAGCAACGTCATGGTCGATGAAGAAAGTATTGAAGTTGTCAAGGATTTGATTTTACTTGGATCCACAATCAATGTTCGTTGAAGCAACGGCCAAGAAATCAAGCAGTGTATTACACTGGGCAATCTGCTGCAAAAGAGCTCTTTAAAGGTTAAAAAGCAAAGATGTCAGTTTGATGATTCAGGTGTATCTGATGCAGGCTGTGGTGTTTTCAGTCACCTCATCAGCTGGATGACGGATAAGGAAGACTGAGGGTGAATAGATGCCTTTGAATTATAGTATTGGCAAAGAGTGCTGAATATGTCATGGACTGCCGGGAGAATGAACATATCTGTCTTGGAAGAGGTGCAACCAGAATGCCCTTAGAAGCAAGGATGGCGAATTTCATCCCACATATTTTGGACACTTTTTCAGGTGGGTCCAGTCCCTGAAATAGGACATCAAGCTTAGTACAGAGGGTCTACAAAAAAAAAAGGAAAACCCTCAACAAGACTGACCCAGTGGCTGCCATGGGGGGCTCAAACATGGTGACAGCTACCAGGGTGGTGCAGAACCAGGCAATGTCTGCTTCTGTTGTAAGCAGGGTTTCTGTGCTCCTGAGCTGACACGCTGGCACTTACCAACAACGATCAGTAGCGATCAGGTTGGCTCTTTTTCTTTCTTTTTTTTTTTTTAACTATGATTGAGTGAAAATGTACAATCCCATATAAATTTGCATGTTTGTCTGTGTGCAGCTCCCACTGCTTTCCCCGCCCGGTGACAGCACAGTCCTCCTGTCCATTCTGTACCTGTCATATCTTCTTAACAATCTCCTGTCCCCTCCTCTCCACACCCTTCCCCGCCTCCAATAAGAGGTCAGCAAGACAACATCCTATAGATGCCTAGAACCATAAAGTGCACACATGATACGGTCACTCTGTTTCAAGTCTGACTGTCTCTTGATTCTCTTTTGTCACACTGTGCTAATGATTAACTCTATGGAAGCCCTTTACCATGGGGGGTCACTGAGTGACAAGTGACCACTTCCTTGAATCTCCACTTTGCTGCCTGTAAATAAAGGAGACTCTCTGGCTGTGCCAGCAAAAACGGCCACGCTGTGCGTTAGAAATGGTACACTGGATACTCTCTTACCTCCATCTGGCACAGGTATAGGATGTTGCTGGGAGTATCTACTGACGTCTTTTATCAGCTGTTCGTGCTCATGCGCACCCCAGGGCACTTGGCGCGTGCCTCTGTGGTATTTGTCGCACCTTGTTGTCACCACCGTCTGTCTCTCTGTCTTCTAAGCTGTTCTCCACCACCCTGACCCACCCTGGGCTCCTTGAAGGCATAGTTAGGTTACTACTCATCTTTTTACATGGCCTTAATAAGTAGGTACTTGGGGAGAAAGTACTGAATTAACACAGTACATTTAGAATCCACATAGCCTGACGTTTTGTGAACTGCACACATTGCAAATGAGAAGTGGTTAAGTGCTACATCTGCTGACTGAAAGGTCAGCGGTTCAAATCTGCCGGGTGCTTCTTAGAAACTCACACAGCTGGGCTCTGCTGGGATTAGATTCCTTTCTTCTGTCAGGCTTTTGGGACTTGCTGAAGAATTAATGTCAGAACAAGTAAGCCTGAGTTGGTTGTGTTCTCCAAAGTTAGAGGTAAGTGAATGTCTTGAAAATCGGGTGATATTTTCTGGGACTCCAGTTTCTGTCAGGTCACTTCTAAATAACAGAGACCTCGTACGTGTCAGAGTAGAACTGCCCTCCACAGGGTGTTCGTGCCTGTAACCTTTCAGAAGCAGATTGACTGACTTTCTGAGGTGCGTCTAAGTGGGTTCAAAGTGCCAACCTTTTGGTTCGTAGCCCAGCACTTGATCATTTCAGACTCCCTGAAATACCTATTCTAGGGACAGGGGCTCTCATTTCACCTGTCACCTAGTTTAGTGGGGCAATGAGAGTAGGGGCTGCGTTGGCCTTTATTTGTTGTTTAACTTCTGAGATTAGGGAATGAGAAGCAGGGAGATGCTACCCTGTTTGTTGTACAGCTGTTAGGGTGGCTTTTTCCTTGATCTGTACCTTCAGGTTGCCCTTCTGTTCTGTGGCTGCTGATGGAGATGCGGAGCCATGCAGTGAGGGCAGGGTGGGGGCCCTGGATGACCTGTGGCCTGGCAGCCAGAGTCAGAAGAAAGCAATACATCCAGGGCACTTAACGATGCTTTAGGGAACTCAGGATTAGGAGAAAGGACATCATAACCAGGTATTAGGTGTTCACACGTAGGTCATTAGTGGCTGGTAGGCTTCACAGGAAACAGTGGGTCACACTGGCAGGTTGACAGGAGATTGAAAAAGAACAAATTCTCAGTAAGTGCTGGGAGAATTCTTTCTCCATTTGGATCACTGGATCTCATTTGGGGCTGTTGTGCCCCCCAGGGGACATTTGGCAATGTCTGGTGGCATTTTTGGTTGTCTTACCTTACAGGGGGGTACTACGGGCATCAATTTAGGTAGCAGCTGGGGGTGCTGCTTCAACACCCTACAATTGCATAGGACAGCCCCCTCGAGGCAAAAAATAATCTGGTCCAAAATGTTGATAGTATTGAGATTGTGAAACTCTGGTGTAGACCTGGACCTCTCCAGCAGTGCCCAAATGACCAGTTAAGTCACTGCACAAGTTGTTTTGGAATTCTGTGGTTAAATGGCAAAGTTGGGTTTATTTGATTTTTGACGTAGACTGGTTGTTCATCAAATATATTTTGAGCCCCTACCCGGGAGAACACTGGCGAAAGCGCTGCATAGATCACCACGTGCAGAGCACGGATAGGTGCCCCTGCCCTATGGAGTTTATCGTTGAGTGGAGGAGGCAGGTGTTATTTAGCTTCCCACCAAGACGCCTTCAAGTCCTGGAAGTCATTTCAGCAGGCAGTGTAGAAGGTGTCATGGATTGAACCGTGTCCACCCCAAAAGTATGTGTAGCCATTTGCTTGGTCCATGATTCCCTGTATTCTATGATTGTCCTTCATTTTATGATTTTGCTGTGCTGTATGTTAAAGGATTAGGGTGGGACTGTAAATGCCTTGAGAAGATCACCTCCCTGCTCTACTGTAAAGGGAGTTTCCCTGGAGTGTGGCTTGCCCCCACCTTTAATCCTTGCATCCCACAAGAGATAAAAGAAAAGAGAAGCAAGCAGAAAGTTGGGAACCTCACACCATCAAGAAAGCCACAATGGGAGAAGAACTCGTCCTTCAGACCTGAGGTTCCTGCGCCAAGATGCTCCCTGGACAAAGACTGATGCAATACTAGACTTCCCTGCAGAGCCAGCAAGGGGAAACCCTTCCCCTGGAGCGGACACCCTGAATTTGAACTTGTAGCCTACTGGACTGTGTAAGAACAAACCTTCCTTTGTTAAAGCCATGTGTTCTGTGGTATTTCTGCTAGAGCAGCCCTAGCTGACCGAAACAGGAGGTGTAGCCAGTGAGGCAGGGTTGACTCTCACAAGTTTTTAGATTCCACTTTCTGTGTGTGTGTGTGTTTCCTTTTATGGATGAGCAGGTTCTTAGATTAAAAGACACAGGGATAAAATAAAGGAAATGCAAGCCCGGTAGTGAGGAGGAGGAGGGAGGACTGGTACTGTGGCATTTGTCCCTTCTCCGTAGTCTGCTGGGGAAATCCTATCTTTCAAGTTCCTCTGGAAACTCCTAGGCTGCTTCTTAACACATCTTCCATTGTGGTGTGTCTTTAGCCTTTGAGCCAAATAGATGGGAAAATCATATTTCTTCGCAATTTGGTTAAAAAACAAAATCACATACCCTCCTGCTTCTGTGTCTCTTGTAAGGACTGAGCACTAGTGAGGTGGGGTCAGTCTGCTGCCCCTCAGGATTGAACTGTTCTGACCCCTGAGTCTCCTTTCTCTGAAGAGTCCCTGAGAGGTGGGCTAAGCTCAGGTCCAGGTTCACATGGAAAGGACACTCCTAGCGGACCTAACGTTTCCTTGGGATTCCCTGGGAGGAAGAAGACATCTGCCAGTGCCTATGAGGGTGGAATACCAAAATGAATTTGTCCTTTTGATACCACCATTTGGGGACTGTATGAGTATCCTAGGGCTGCTGTGACAAATTATCACCAACTGGGTGACTTCCAACAACAGAAACTTGGTTCTAATAGTTCTAGAGACCACAAGTTCAAAATCAAGGTGTTAACATGGCTGTGCTCCCTTGTCGTGGAGCCAGGGGGCTCTAGGGGAGAATCCGTTGTCATCAGAACAAGCTTCTGCTTGTTCCGGGTGTTCCTTGGCTTGTGATTGCCTAGCTACATCCTCTGCCTGTCTTCATACAGCCTTCTCCTCTTCTCTCTGTGTGTCTGTATTCAGTGTGTCACTAGACTTGGAAGCACCCCAGTAATCCAGGATGATCTCATCTCAAGATCCTTAAATTAATTACATCTACAGAGACCCTTTTCCCAAATAAAGTCATAGTCACAGGCTGTGGGAGTTAGGACACAGACGTATCTTTAGGTGGAAGCAGCCACTCTAAGGGTGAAGGCAGCAGGGCACTGGGAGTGAAAACCCAAACCAAAAAGCTGAACAATTTGCCTTCAAGTGACTCTATGAGCTGGGAGTATTGGGCAGTATTGGGACGAGAGAAAGTGCTGTGGTGAGTGACATGACTAAATTCTGCCTGCACCTTCAGCACTGCCGTCACCCTCCCTGGGAGCTCTTAGCTTGAAATTCCACCTGCACAGGAAAAGGACTATAGTGGCCTGATTGTGCCCAGCTTCAACCAGGCAGAGTTGAGGTGTGACCTCACCTCATACCTATATAACCCTGCCTCCCCACCCTTGTAGTCATCAGAGTCTTTTCTATATGTAAGTCTATTTTTAAATCCTTACAGCAGAAGTCTCATACAATACTTGTCCTTGTGCCACTGACAGATTTCTCTCAGCATTAATGTCTTCTAGTTGAAACCAGGTTATAAGATGTTTCCTAAAATCACATTGTTCTTTATCACTGCATAATATTCCATTGAGTATCTGTACCATAGCTTGTTTATCCATTCATTTATTGATGGAAACCTAGGTTAATTCCATCTTTTTGCTATTGTGGACAGTGCTGCCATAAATATTCATGTGCCTATTGTCTGTTCATGTGATTGCCTTTATTTCTATAGGATATAGTCTGAGCAGTGGGATTGCTTTATCATACGATATTTCTATTTCTAGTTTTGTAAGGACGTGCCAAGTTGCTTTCCAAAGAGGTTGTGCCATGTTGCATTCCCACCAGCAGTGTAGGAGAGTTTCAGTCTCTCTGCAGCCTCTCCACCATTTGTTGTTTTAATGTTTTTTGGATTATTGCCAGCCTTGTTGGGTTGATATGGTATCTCATTGTAGTTTTAATGTGGATTTCTCTAATAGCTAATGATCATGAGCATTTCTGCATGTGTCTATTGGCTGCTGGATCTCTTCTTTGGTGAAGTGTCTGTCCATCTCCTTTGCACATCCCTTAATTGGGTTATTTACCTTTTTCTTGTTGATATGTTGTAGTAACTTGTAGGTTATGGAAATCAGATGTCAATCCAACATGTAGTTGCCAAATATTTTTTTCTCATTTTGTAGGTAGTCTTTTAACTCCATTGATAAAGTCTTTGGATGAGCAGAAGTGTTTGATTTTTAGTAGCTCCCATTTATCTATTTTCTGTTATTTGTGCATTGTTGGTCAGATTGTGTAGTCTGTCTGAGCCGTGTATCAGAACTTCCATTGTTGACCCTGTTTTTTCTGCATGATCTTTATGGTTTTAGGTTTGATATTTAGGTCTTTGATTCATTTTGAGTTAGTTTTTTGTGTAAGGTGTGAGATAGGAGTCTTGTTTCATTTTTTTGCAGATGGGCATCCAATTTTTCCAGCACTGTGTGTTAAACAGACTGTTTTTTACCCCAGTTTACAAGCTTTGGACCTTTGTTGAATATCAGTGTTTGTAAGAAGATGGTGATATTTCTGGGGCCTCTTACTCTGTTCTATTGGTCTGCAAGTCTCTGTTTGTATCAGTACCAGGCTGTTTTGACTACTGTGGCAGTGTAACATGTTCTAAGATCGGATAGAATGAAGCCTCCCACTGTGTTCCTCTTCTTCAGTAGTGCTTTACTTATCTGAGATTTCTTCCCTTTCCAAACAAGTTGGTGGTTTGTTTCTCCATCTCGTTAAAAAATTACACTGGTATTTGTATTAGTTTTGCATTGTATATATAGATCAATTTGGTTAAAATAGACATTTTCACAATGTTAACTTAAATCTTCTTATCCAGGAGCAAGGTAGGTTTCTTCACTTATGTAAGTTATGTATGGTCTTGTATTTCTCTGGTTAGATTTATACCTAGATATTTTATTTTCTTGGGGGCTATACTAAATAATATTGATTTGATAATTTCCTCTTTGATGATCTCTTTGTTGGTGTAATGGAATCCTGCTGATTTGCTTATGTTTATCTTGTTTATGTTTATCTTGTATCCTGTTTATCCTGTTTATCTTGTATCCTGATAGTTTGCTGAACTCTTCTATTAGTTCCAGTGGTCCTTTTATGGATTCTTTAGGGTCCTCTGTGTATACAATCATGTCATCTGCAAATTGGGATATTGTTACTTCTTCCTTGCTGATGTGGATACCTTCTATTTCTTTGTCTTGTCTAATTGCTGTGGCTAGAATGGCTGTTACAGTGTTGAATAGAAGTGGTGAGAGTGGGCATCCTTGTCTAGTTCCTGTTCTCAGGGGGGAAGTCTTTCAGTGTCTCTCCATTCAGGATGATGTCACTGGTTGGCTTTGCATAGGTGCCCCGTATTGCATTGAGGAATTTCCCTTCTATTCCTGTTTTGCTGAGAGTTTTTAACATAAATGGGTGTTGGGCTTTATCAGATGCCTTTTTGCATCAATTAACAAAATCAGGTGATTCTTATCCTTTGTGTTATTTATGTGGTTGATCACATTAATTGTTTTTCTCCTGTTGAACCAGCCCTGCATCCCTGGTATGAATCCAACTTGGTCATGAGGAATTATTTTTTTGGTATGTTGTTGAATTCTCATGGCTTGGATTTTGCTGGAGATTTTTGCATCTAGGTTCATGAGTCATATTCGTCTGTAATTTTCTTTTTTGGTGAGATCTTTTCCTGGCTTTGATATCAGGGTTATGCTGACTTCAAAGAATTAATTTGGGAGTATTCCATCCTTTTCTATGCTGTGAAGTAGCCTTAGTAGTATTGGAATTAACGCCTCTGTGAGAGTTTGGTAGAATTCTCTGGGGAAGCCATCTGGGCCAGGACGGTTTTGGTTGGTAGTTTTTTAAAATTATTTTTTAAATCTCTTCTTTTGTTATGGGTTTATTAAGATGTTCTGCTTCTCCTTGCGGTAATTTTGGTAGGTGATGTGATTCTAGAAATTTGTTCATTTCCTCTGGGTTTTCGAATATGTTAGAATTTTTCATAGTATTCTGTTATGTCTGTTGTGACATCTCCTGTCTTATTTCTTATTTGGGTTATTTGTTTCCTCTCCTGTTTTTCTTTTGTAAGTTTAGCCAATGCTTTATCAATTTTGTTGATCTTTTCAAAGAACCAGCTTTTGATTTTGTTAGTTCTTTCAATTGTTTGTCTATTCTCTAATTCGTTTAGTTCTACTCTAACTATTATTATCTGTTTCTTTTCTGGTGCTTGAGGGGTTCTTTTGTTGCTCTCTTCTGCTTGTTTGAGTTGAGAGTTTTCTTTGGCATTTTTCTCTTTCCTTCATGGAGAGAAGTAATATGGGTAGTAATGTGAATAATATTATTTTGGCAAGGTTAGTGTTTAGTAAGAAATCTTTCATTGCTGATCTTTTGAGATGACTCAGCAGATGATGGTGCTCAAGTCCTGAAGTGACCTTCCGCCTTCTTGGTTCTTGATCACTGGCCCGTAATCCCAGGAGCTGCTGGGATAATACAGGGTACTTGCTGTCAGTTGCTTGCATCTCGTCTTCCTTTACAAGAGTACCTGTTTTAAGCAAGCCATTCAGCTGGGTGAGGGGATGGGAATCCTTTTCAGCCTCTCAGAACCATGCACTTCCACTGGATTTCCTAGTATCTCCTAGGTCTAGAGCTTAGACCATCACACATGGGTAAATTACTTTGTTAAAGTGAGCACCTCCTCTAAGAACCGTGATGCTTCCAATGGTCCCAGAGGCTACTGAGCATTTCTCTATGTAAGACTTATATTGACAGAAACATCGGCGGATCTGCAAAATGGGCAGCAGAGGTAAGGTGGAGGACACATAGCATTTGAGATCTTTTAACGAAATTGCAGATCAGCCACTGAGCTGTTGTTTTATAAACTGGCTCATATCTTCCCCCTTGGTGTGAACATGCTAGTTCTTAATTTTTCCAAGGAATGTCCTGCCACCTTAGGCAACATTTTGACCTAGTAGGTAAAAATTATGCAGCCTGCAGTTTAACCTCTACAAAAGTTGAATGGTGAAGGGGACAAGGACTGTTAGAGGAGATAATAAAAAGGACCATTGTTCATAAAACAGGAAACCCTATTGGAGTAGTGGTTAAGTGCTGTGGCTGCTAACCAATAGGTCAACAGTTTGAATCAACCAGACACACCTTGGAAACCCTGTGGAGGCAATTCTAGTCTGTCTTACAGGGTCTCTGAGTCAGAATTGACTCAATGGCAACAGGTTTGTTTTTTTTCCCTCTGTTAGTGTTTAAATTAGCATTTAAAATTTTAATTCTATTTTGTTTTTTCTCCTTTAAAAATTCTTTTTTTAATAAGTGCTTACTTTAGTATTATAATACATTGACTCCTTAATTTTTATTCAGAATCAGTTTTACAGAGTTGTGTGACCATCACCATAATTTCATGGGAGATGAATTCTTAGAGTATCATAGTTATTTAGTACTGCATGGGAGAAATACCACAATAGGATGGCTTTAAGAAACAGAAGTATTTTCCATCACACTCCAGGAAGCTGGAAGTTCGAATTTCGGATGCCAGCTCTAGGGGAAGGCTTTCTGTCTCTGGAGGCTCTAAGGAAATGTCCTTGGCATCAGTCTTCCCATGGTCTAGGAACTTCTCAGCGCAGGGACCTTGGGTCCAAAGGACACAGTCCTCTCATGGTTCTTCATTCTTGGTAGCATGAAGTCCTTTTCCTCTCTGCCCTCTTCTCTTTTTCATACCTCAAAAGAGGCTGATTCAGGACACAACGTAATCTGTAGATTGAGCCCTTCCTCATTAGCATAGCTACCTCTAATCCTACGTTATCAACGTCATAGAGATTAAGGTTTACAACACATAGGACAAATATATTCGATCACAAAATGGAAGACAACTGTCCAGTGCTGGGAATCATGGCCTAGCCAAGCTGACATACATTTTGTGGGGACACAAGTCAATCCATGACACAGAAATAATGGTGTGTCATCTCTGCCTGACGTCTTCATATCTAGTGGAAGAAGAAAGAGAAATTTTAGGTTGACTAAATTGACATTGGAGCTGCCTATGTTAGGACACAGCCATGCAGTGCCTGTCACTTTGCCAGGCATGGTGACAGGGCAGGGAGTTGGATGAGATAATGTCTGCCCGAGGCTCTGAGAGCAGGCCCTTGGTGTGAGTCTTGACCCGTGTTGTAGCAGCCGTGTGCCTGCTGCCCCCGCCCTCTAAATACACTGCACTTGCTGCACCCACTGACTGCCATAACACATTGCTTCTCCCTAGAGAGCTGCTAGGCCGTCTATGGTCTCATTCCATCCTGACTGTACAGAACAGAGATTCTTCAAATTTCCAGACAGGTGGAGTGGCAGCCTTCCTGGTTTCCAGCTCAGACACAGGGTTTCTCTATTTTTTATATGTTCTTTTAGTCTGTTTTAAAGGGAATTGGGCGCAGGAGATACCTGTCCTCATATTGCCCATCTTACCCAGGTGTCCTCTAAGACAGAAGTTCTCTTAGTTAGCTCTGCCTGATGAGATTCTTAGGCTGTGTAAAACACATGACTGCTCAGAGCCAGCTGAGTGGCCGTGGCTGATCTCTAGTGTGCCCGTGCACTTGTTGGCTCCAACTGCTTTCCTACTTGGAGAAGAGAGCTTTTCTTCTGTTACTTTTGTGATTGGGAGAAAAAATCAGTTTCTTAAAAAGAAAGCCGAGTTTAGAAATGCATTGGTTTAGTGTAGGTGCATTCTAGAAGGGTTTGGTGGTGCTTTCCCACATTTTGCTGAAGCCATGCCCTATAGGTTTTACATTTCTGATAGCTGGCAAGAGTCCTTTTCTGTGTTTGGAAAATTCTTTTGGCCCTGAGTATCATCTTTGGGGCCTGGGGGTGAGTTGGGGGGGTGGGAGAGAGAAAGCCAGTAATCATGGGAAAAGAAGAGGTTTAAGATTTCAAGTTTGGTCAATAATCAAGGCGGAGTCCTTCCAGTACCCTACAAGACCCAAGGTCATCTTCTGCCACCCCTTCTTCCTAGCCTGACATCTTACAGAGCTCTTTTCCTAATTCTCATCTGCTCCAGCCCTGTCTGCCTTCTCGCTAGTCTTGGAATGTGCCGCACGTTCTTGTGCCCGCCTACTCTTCCCTCTGCCTGTCCCACCTCTCTCCAGGTAGCCCTGTGACATTCTCCCCTACATCCGTCAATTGCTTTTTTCAAAGGTCACCTCAGGGATTTTTTCCTGGAGTATTGATTGAAAATTGCCTTCACACAGCCTTCCCTCTCAATGTACTTTTAAATATATTCTGTTCACTGCTTGTCTCCCAGCACATGAGTCTAAGCTCCGTGATGGCAGGGATTTTTGTCAGTTTTGTTGACTGTTGTGTCCTCAGTGCCTGGAATAGTGCTTGGCACGTGGTTGTCATCCAGTAAGCATTATTGAGTAAATCGATGATCTGTGGTCTCAGGTGTCACGTGTGTGTTCTTCTCTTTCAACATTGTTCTAGCTAGTTGAGGCCTTTTGCCAGTCCATGTAAAGTTGAGAATTGGTGTTTATTGTTCTGTAAGGAAGGCTTATGGAATTTCAGTCAGGATTGCACTGAATCTGTAGATTGCTTTGGGTAGTATTGACATCATAACAGTGTTAAGCCTTCCAGTCCGTGAACATGGAGTGTATTTCCATTTATTTAAATCTTCTTTAATCTCTCTCAGCAGTGTTTTTTGGTTTTTATTGTGTAAGTCTATCACACCCATGAAAAAGAATCCAAATGTGTTTCCATTGAGTTGATTCTGACTCATAGTGACCCTATAGATTCATGCCCCCAGTTAGAGTTATTCCTAGGTATTATTTTCTTAGATGCTGTTGTAAATGGAATTTTTTGCCTAACTTCCCTTTTAGATTTCTCATTGGTGGTGTATAGAAACTGAACTGTTTGTTCACCGCGTGCCCTGTAACTTTACTTTGTGGGGGCTCTTTGGGATTTTCTGTGTAGAGGATTATATCATCTGTGAATAGAGATAATTTTACTTCTTTTTAAGTCTGGATTCCTTTTTTTTTCTCTTTTTGTTGTGCTTGGGACCTGTAATGCACTATTGAATAGAAGTGGTGAGAGTGGGCACCCTTAATCTTATTGTCAATTCCCAGGGGAAATTTCCAGTCTTTCTCCATTAAATACAACATTGGCTTGTTGACTTTTCGTGTGTGCCCAGAATGCTGTAGAGAAATTTCCTTTCTATTTTGGTCTTCTTTAGGGTTTTCATCAAAAGAGGGTATTAGTTTTATCAGATACTTTTTCTGCATCCATAGAGATGAGTGTGTGTTTCTTTTCCCCTGTTCTCTTGATAATTGTGTATTATGTTGATTGGTTTTTCTAATGTTGAAACATTGTGCATTTCTAGAAGAAATTCTGTTTGGTCATGGTCGTGTATTATGTTGATTGGTTTTTCTAATGTTGAAACATTGTGCATTTCTAGAAGAAATTCTGTTTGGTCATGGTGTATGACTTTTAATGTGCTGTTGGATTATATTTGGTAACATTTTGTTGAGGATTTTTATATCTATATTTATAAGCAATATTGGCTTATAATTTTTTTGTGGTGTCTGGTTATGTTTGCCTCAGGATGAATTATGGAGCATTGATCCCTTCTTTATATTTTGGAATAGTTAAAATAGCATTTGTGCCAGTTCTTCTCTAATTGTTTAGTAGAATTTTCCAGTGAAGCCATCTGGCCCAGGGCATTTTTTTGTTGGGAGGTTTTTGACCACTGATTGCTCTCTTCACTTGTTACATGTCTGTTGAGATTTTCTGTTTCCCTTTGAGTCAGTTTTGGCAGGTTGTGTGCTTCTGAGAATTTATTCATTTCATCTAAGTTTTCTAGTTTGTTGCCATATAGTGGTTCATAATATTCTGTCGTAATTGTGTCTATTTTGATATGGTTGGTTGTAATATCCCATATTTCATTTTTTATTTTTGTTATTTGTATCTTTTGTCATTCTAGGTAAAGGCTTGTCAATTTTATTGATATTTCAAAGAACCAACTTCTGGTTTCATTGATTCTGTTTTGCTTGAGATTTTTCTTTCTTTCTGCTCTGATCTTCATAATCTCCTTTCTTCTGGTAGGTTTAGGCTCGTTTTACTCCTGGAGTTGTTAAGTTAGGCTTTTATTTTGAGATTTTTTTTTTTTAAGGTAGGCATTTGTTATCGTAAGATTCCCTGTAAGTACTGGGACTACCACCTGTAAGTTTTGGTATGTTGTGCTTTCATTTTCATTTGACTTGAAGAAATTTGTGGTTTCCTTTTTTGATTTCTTACTTGACTCATTGCTGTTTTAATGGTGTGTTGTTTAATGTTCATGTGTTTGTGCGTTTTCCAGGTGGGTTTTTTTTTATGTTATTGATTACTGGCATCAATTTACTGTGATCAGAGAAATTGTATGATTTCAACCTTTTTAAATTTATCAAGACTTACCTTGTGACCTAAAATACTGTCTGTCTTGGAGAGTTATCCATGTGAGGTGGAGTACAAGTTATACTGCACTGTTGCTGAGTGGAGTGTTGTGTACGTGTCTGTGAAGTCTAGGTGGTTTATAGTGTCACTCAGGTCCTCTATTTCCTTGTTGACCTTCTTCCTAGATGTTCTGTCCAATGTTGATAGTGGTGTATGGACATCTCCAGCTATTACTATGGTCCAATCTATCTCTGTCTTCATTCTGTCAGTGTTTGTTTTATATATTTAGGTTTCCCAGTGTTGGGTGTATATGTATATTTATGATTGTTAAATGTTCTTGATGAATTGACCCTTTTACCGCTATTTAACATCCATCTTTGTCTTTTCTTATAGATTTTGTCTTAAAGTCTACTTTGTCTGTTATTAATATTGCAGTGTCAGCATTCCTTTGGGTATTATTTGTGTAGATTATTCTTGTCTATCCTTTTGCTTTCACCCTATTTGTGTCCTTGATTTAAGGTGTGTCTTTGGTAAACAGCGTATAATTGGATCATGGTTTGTTTTTATCCATTCTGCCACTGTCTGCCTTTTGATTGGAACATTTAATCAATTTACATTACTAATAAGCAGTGACTTTTGCTGTTTTATTGTTTGTGTGTCTTAAACCTTCTGTGTGCTCTTTAAGTACTGCTTGCTTTTGTGTTTTGTTGATTTTTTTGTAGCAAGACTTTTTTGGTTCCTTTCTCCTTTCCTTTTGTGTATATGTATATTTTCACAGTTACCATGAATATTACATTTAAGAACTTGTATTTATAACTTTAAGAGTTTGGCTGATAACCGAAGGTTGGCAGTTTGAATCCACCAGCTGTTCCTTGGAAAACCTATGGGGCAGTTCTGCTCTGTGCTTGTTCCTTGGAAAACCTAGGGGGCAGTTCTGCTCTGTGCTGTAAGTCACTATGAATTGGAATTGACTCAGTGGCAACGGTTTTGGGGTTTTTGTTTGTTACATACCATGCATCAACCAACCCCTGGCCTTCAGGTCAATTTTGGCTTGAGATCTCTTAATTTCTTTAATTTCTGAATGTTTAGTTTTCAGTTTTATACCTAAATAAGTGAGATTTTATCCTTCTCTTGACACAGTAGTCCTTGCTAGCTGAGGATGGCTAGTATCTGAGTGGTGAGGACTTAATGTGTAATGAGACCTTCTCTGAAGGAACGCACAGGTAGATTTGCTACCTTCTGGCGTAAAGGTGACGGAGTAAACAGGGAGAGGGAGATGTAAGTGAGGCCTCCTTCACGGACTCTGTTTTTATTTGCTCCATCTGTGTATGGGGCTCTCACTTTCTTCTCTTACCTTGGTGACGTTGTCTGAGTTCTGAAAAACTTAACTCCCAACCCTTGCAATACCAGAGAATTTAAACACAAGTGTATTCTGAATCATGTGTCTTTGCTTTAACATTATGTAGAGTTCCAGAAGTAGATGATGATGATGATTTCAGCCTGAGTTCTTCTCTATAAGTACTCTTTTAAAAAATAATTTCTATTTTGATTGTTTTTGTTGAGACTGGTTGTATACCATGCATCAACCAACCCCCTGCCTTCTAGTCAGTTTTGGCATGAGATCTCTTAATTTCTTTAATTTCTCAATTTAAATGTTTTATTTAAAACATTTTAGGGTAAATGTGTGCCAACTTAACTTTGGTAACATGCAAGAAATTCTATATACAGTTCCTCTCGCCCTCCTTTCTTGTGATCACTAGTGCTTGTGTATATTTCATGTGTCTTGTAACATAATATTATTCTTTTGCCTTTTATACATTTGTTACGAAAAAGCATGAAGGACAAAACATTTAGAATCATCAAGCCCGGGTATCTTATTATTAGCCTTCTATTTGTGCAGTGTCTGATTAAGTTTTAATATTTGATTCTCTGGTGAGGTGACTGGGCTTTGAAGCACGTCAAAGGCAGCTTTTGTTTTTATGAAGTTGGACGAAATAATACTAGGGATTCAGGTTACTGTAACCTTGAGCTCTCGTTCTGAAGGGATGAAGTCAGACTTTCTAACATTCCTGGTTTCAGAAACATCTTGGCCTTTTGCAGTGCTCCTTGCTTGAAACTGGGGAGTAGGAAGGCTTCCTGTTAGATCCTATGCCCGTTATTAAAAAGCCTGTTTTCAGAGCACAGAGTACTGCATCCGTGGGTGGGGCTCTCTTTCCTGCCTCCCCTCCTCTTCTGCTATTTCAGTGACGTTGTCTCAGTTCTGAAAAACCTACTCCCAACCCTTGCAATACCAGAGAATTTAAAAACTTATTCTGAATCATGTGTCTTCCCTTTTATACCATGTAGAGTCCTAGAAGTAGATGGTGATTTCAGCCCAAGTTCTTCTGTATAAGTACTCTTTTAAAAAATAATTTCTATTTTTATAGTTTTTGTTGAGACTATGCACAGCAGGTCATATACCATGCATCAGCCAATCAACCCCCTGCCTTCAAATCAGTTTTGGCATGAGCTCTCTTAATTTCTTTAATTTCTCAATGTTTAAGTTTTATATCTAAATAAATGAGATTTTATCCTTCTGTTGACACAGCAGTCCTTACTAGCTGAGGATGCATAGTATCAGAGTGGTGAAGACCTAGTGTGTAATGAGAGCTTCTTTGAAGGAATGCACAAGTAGACTTGCTACCTTCTGGGCTAAAAGGTGACGGGGTAAGCAGGGAAAGGTTGGTGATGAGTGGGGACTCCTTCATGCACTCCATTTTTATCAGTGGTGTGAGAGCCCCCATTGTAATAGTGGAAATTGGGGTGGAGAGGGCAGACCCTCTCTTTCATTGTTAGAATGTTTTTTCACTCTGTGTGTTTTGTTTTCTGGTTTGCTCTGTATCTACCTATAAATGAGCTTTAACAGGCTGGAAGGAATTACTGCATCATCACTGGAAAAGCCATTATCTATGGATTATTCAGGAAACTTTTGCTTTCTATTCTACATTCTTTTACATTATATGAAAAATGTTACCATAATGATAATTATCTTTTAATCCCCAAAGTTACAGTTGTTCCCATTAGGAATATAAACACTTAAAAAATCAGAAAAAGATGTTGAAATACAGAAAATGCATCTGTTGAATTTGTGAGCCTGTTTCTGAGTTCTGTAATGAATTAATGATATTAATGGATTTCTTGATGCTAACTGATTGCTCATTCTTTATCTCTCTGAAATAACCTGATTTTGCCATGGTATATTACTCTTTTAATATGCTGCCAGTTTAAACTTGCTAGTATTTTATTACATATCTCTGCGTCTTTATTCATAGAGGATATAATCTATAGTGATTTTTTCCCACTTGATCAAACACTAGAGTTTTGGTAATTAATTAAAAAACCAAAAAAACCCTCACGCTTGTTGCTGTTGAGTCAATTCCAACTCATAGCTACTCTGTAGGACAGGGTAGAACTGCCCCATGGGGTGTCCATGGTGACTGATGGATTTGAACTGCCAGCCTTTTGGTTACCAAATGAACACTTAACCACCGTGCCACCAGTCCTCCTTTGGTAACTAAACCTCATTGCCATTAAGTCAGTTCCAAGTCATAGCAACCCTGTAGGACAGAGCAGAATGGCCGTGTGGAGCTTCCAAGGAGTGCCTGACGAATTCCAGCTGCCAGTTTTTTGGTTAATAGCTGTAGTACTTAATCACTACACCACTAGGGTTTCCCCTTTGGTAATTAGGACTGTGTTTATTTGCTCCTTAAAATGGGAAACGTTTCATGTTTTTCTTTTCCTTAAAACTTTTAAAATAAATATCACCTGCTGTTTGTGGGAGGCACAGTGATTGGAGACCAGATCTGCACAGCTCCCAAGTCTGTGCTTATCCAGCTCCTCACCACAGCCCCGTCAAAGGGAGACATGCAGACTCAGAACCCTGGGTCTGTGGCCTCCTTCCTGACCTAGAAGGCCTGGTCTCTGCTTGTTTAGTCATCTCCCTCCTTCCCTCCCTCCCTCTCTCCCTCCCTCCCTCCATCCTTCCTTAGCCTTTCCTTTCTCTCTCTTTCTTTTTCTTAATAATTTCAAAACTATAAAACAGTTCAAAAATAGTACAGTGTTCACACTCAGACTCACAAACAGCATTTTATTACATATGTTTTTATCATTCTCTGTCTATATATGCACATATTTTTGCTGAATTGGCTAAGAGTAGGTTACAAATACAATATCCTTTTAAAGTACTTTTATGTGTATTTCTTTAAAAAAAAAAAAAGAAGGAGCAAAAGTAACAAACTGTAGTACAGTTATCAAAATCAGGAACTGGACATTGATGGTATCTAATCTACATTATTAGAATTTTACCAGTTGTCCCACTAATGCCCTTTGTAGTGCAAGAAAAACATTTTCCCCCAAGTCCAGGATCACATATGGCATTTAGTTGTCATGTTTCTTAAATCTCTTTTAATCTTGAACAGTTTCTTAATCTTTTATAACTTTGGCAATATGACAAAGTACCACCATGTCCTTTTTTGTAGGATGTCCCTTGTTTAAGTGTCTCCTGTTTCCCAGGCTACTTTCAGGGTGTGTATTTTTGGCAGGAACTCGACAAGTGGTAACTGGGTCCTCCTCAGTGCAGGGAATCAGGAAGCATATAGTTGTCTGTCCTATCACTGCTAGTTAGTTTGGATTGCTGGCTTAAATTGGTACCTGTCAGATCAAGTTACTGTTGTTTTCCCTTTGTAGTTACTCTGTATCTTGTGGGGTAATACTTTGAGAATAGGTAACTTGCCAGAACCTCTTCAAACTTTCACTTAAAAATTTTCCTGTTCATTGTATCTTTTGAGATAAAAGGTGGACAAGCAAAAGTGACACTCAGAGAAGCCTTTAGTCAGGCTTTTAGGGGGATAGACCACATTCTTTCTGCACACTGCGTGTGTGCTTTTGGTTACTTTCTATGTGTTTGTTTAACTCCACTATTCTTCTAAATAGTGGTTACGTGTGATAGTAACTTTCAGGCCCTGTTTTAGTCACGTACAACCAAAGATGAGTCCAACCAGTTTTTCTGGCTCTGAGTGCCTGTTGCATCTTTGACCTCAGATCTTTTGCATTTGATTAAGAAGCAATCACCTGGAGCCTGGAATAAGCTACCTCTATGTCTAATCATCCGTGGACAAGTATTCCTCCTGGCTATCAAAAAAAAAAAAACCCGAATATAAAAGCATCACCTTCGAAGGAATTCCAACTCAGAGCATCCCTGTGGGACTGAATAGTACTGCCCTAGGGGGTTTCCATGGAGCACCTGGTGGATTCAAACTGCTGACCTTTGGGTTAGCAGCGGTAGCTCCTAACCACTGAGCCACCAGGACTGCCAGGCCTGTCTGATCGGACAGCTGTCTGCTGAACCCCAGTTACATATCCTGTGCTCTGAGGCTGCAATTGTTGTAAGAATTGTAGAAGCAAGTTTTTCATATGTTAAGGAGTCCAGAACTGTGCTTAATGAAAAGGTTTAAAAATTACCAAGTCGTATATAATCAGTTGCCAGTTCTTAAAATTACATGCTGTAGAAGTTAGAGACAGGAGGGATGTGGAAGCAAAGCAGAATCAAGGGAGAGTTTTCTGGGGGAAATGAACTTTGAGTGATGGTTGGTAGGGATGTTTTGAGAGAAAGCACAGAGGTGAGAACAAGCAGCTTTTAAGCAAGGATAGAACCAAACAAAAAACTGTTGGCTGTTGAGTTGATTCTGACTCACAGGGATCCCATAGGTGAGAATAGGCATCCTTTTTTCTAGTCTTTGGCTCATCCCAAAGCTGAGGGAAGGGTGATGCGGCAGGATGACTGACTTACAGGGCTGGGGATGAAGGTGAGAAAGCCTGAGGCCTTACTGTCTCAGCTCCTTTGAAGACGTTCACAACAGGCACATCTCTGCTTCCGGTCCTCTAGTTTTTCATTCGAATTAGAGGTTGGATGTCATGTTGAGACAAAGAAGTTTAGTTTCTTTGGCGCAGTGTTGGTACAGGGAAGATGCCTGCCTTTATTTCGTAAGTTACCTGGTGGCATGGTGGTTAAGTGCTGGGTCTGCTAACTGGAAGGTTGACAGTATGAATCCCCCTGGCGCTGCTTGGAAGCTCTTTGGAGCAGTTCTGCTGTGTCTTATAGGGTTGCTGTGAGTCAGAATTGACTTGATGGCACTGGCTTTGGTTTCGGGTTTGCCAGTTTTTAAAATGAGCACAGTTTGCTCAGCATTTTTGAAATGTTTACCTCAACAGGGTTCTTTTGGGATAGCTGGGGGGCCTTTACTTCTCAGTGTTGGTGGGGTTAGGTGCCATAGTCGCTGGACACGACAGTATTCTGCTTGGTCAGCGGTCACACTGCTGGCAGGCACGGCCCCAGACAGCTCCCGACTGCAGTGGTGCCGCACGCTGCCTCCATGTTAACAGACTCAGGGTGATCTCTGCAGTGATGTGCCTCTCCCTCAAATTTTGGTAAGCTTTCTCGGTCGCCGGCGGGTGGTGTGGTGGCAGCACGGACCCTCAGGAATTACACACAGCTTACGTAAATAAGATTCCCTTAGTCGAGCGAGACCCCGCAAGTGAGCCCTCTGAATGGTTGTCCACGGGCCTTTGTCTGCTCTGTGTATGGCCCTGGGCATGTGCATCACAGTGGAGAATAGCTGAATTAAGAATTTAGAAATTACCACCCTCTATCCCTACTTTGCGGGATCTCTGGTGGCACGGTGGTTAAAGCACTCAGCTGCCAGCCAGGTGGTCACTGTTTCAAACCCATCAGCTATTCCAAGGAATAGAAGAGGTAGCAGTCTGCTTCTGCAAAGATTACAGCCTTGAAAATCCCGTGGAGTGGTTCCGCTCTGTCCTGAAGTCACTACAAGTCAGAATCGACCCCGTGGCAGTGGCTTTTGACTCCTGCTTTCCCAAAGAAAAGTTTTTAGTTGGCAGAGATCTTTCACGAAAGCCCCACTTGGGTGTGCACTTTAGAAGAGACCCTCAATGCCCTCCCTCAGTCTTTTTTCATTCTTTTTCGATTAATGAATGCTTATACTTTTGGTTTACCACTAAATTCAAAGCAAGAAATTAAAACGAAGAAAGACCAGATGCTCACAGTAGTGAGAAAGGACAGTAGCGACTGAGATGAAAGAAGTGCAGAAGCTGAGGGAGCAGCGGAAGCAGTGGTCTGGAGCTGCTTAATGAGTGAGAGAAGCAGCTTTATACCCTCCAGGGGCGTCTGAGGTCATCCTGTGTTGAGCAAAGAACAGTAATTAACATTTGTAATGATTTCTCCAGTTTAAGATAAAAGGTGGAATTACATCCAGTCTGTAATTTGTGAGCATCAAGATGTGACTAATAGTTTATTTTGAACACTTTTATTACTGACTTTTATAATACACATTAATTATAAATATTCAGAAACATAAAAGAAGAAATATAAAAAACAACCCATATGCTTACCACCCATGACTCTCAACATATTAGTATGTAGCACTCTGGCTTTCTTCCAGTGTGAAATGGTGTACTCTGCATGTGGAGTTACTTTTCTAAAATTCAGCAATAGGTGGTGAATATTTTCTCAGATCCTTGGATGTAGTTCTCACTTTTACAGCTGTAGTGATATGCTGTAAACTAGTTAATCGGTTCCCTGTGGTTGGATATTTAGGCTTCCAGTTATGGGTCCTAACACTGCAGCCATCATCTCCAAATGTGCGTACCTCCACATCTCATCAAGGCGACGTCCCAGGAAGGAAGTTGGATCAGTGCTTTCCAAAGGCTTCTCATACATGTTGTCATATTTTACTTCCACAGTTTAAAGTACCTGTTTCATTGTAGTCTTAACCAATATTTCATATTAAAAAAATATTTTGTTATAGTTTTGGTGAAAGTTTACACAGCAAATTAGGTTTTCATTTAACAGTTTCTATACATAATCTTCAGTGACATTGGTTACATTTTTCACAGTGTATCAGTATTCATTGTTTCCAGTCTTGTGCTTCTGTTTCCATTAAGCTGGCTTCCCTGTCTCCCCTTTAGCTTCTTTAAGTCTAGGCTAAATATTTACCATTTGATTTCATTTAGATTATTATTTAGAGACTTCTGGACTAGTTTGAGATTCAAGGTTAAAGGGTATTCCAGGATAATAATCTCAGGGATTCCTTTGCTGTCTGCCAGCATAGTAAATCTAACCTTTTTTTTTTTTTTTTTTAGCAGAATTTGTGTTCTGTTCTGCATTTTTCTCCCATTCTGTATGGGATCATCTGTTTCATTCCTGGTCTGAAAAAATCTGTAATAGTAGCTACTCACCATCTAATTCTTGTCTCAAGGTAGGTGAGGCATGGCAGTACTTGATATGCTTTTTAATAAGTGTTCGTGTAATAACCTGAGAAGCTGGATTATACAAAGAAGAACGAGGCATCAGGATTGGAGGATGACTCCTTGGCAGCCTGTGTTATGTGGACGACACCACCTTACTTGCTAGAAATGAAGATTTGAAACACTTGCTGATGCAGATCAAAGACCACAGCCTTCAGTATGGATTGCACCTCAGCATCAGGAAAACAAAAATCCTTACAGCTGGACCAATAAGGAGCATTGTCATAAATGGAAAAAGGATTGAGGTTGTCAAGGATTTCATCTTACTTGGCTCTACATTCAATGTCCATGGAAACAGCAATCAAAAAAATCAAAAGATGTATTGCATTGGGAAAATCTGCTGCAAAGGGCCTCTTTAAAGTATTCAAAAGTAAGGATGTTACCTTGAAGACTAAAATGTGCGTGACCCAAGCCATGATATTTTCAGTTGCATCATATGCATGTGAAAGTGAACAAAGTGAATAAAGAAGACAGAAAAAAATTGATGCCTTTGAATTGTGTCAGAAAAGAATGTTGAATGTACAGTGGACTGCCAGAAGAACAAAGAGATCTGTTCTGGAAGAAGTACAACCAGAGTGCTTCTTGGAAGCAAAGATGGCAAGACTGCTTCTTACATACTTTGAACATGTTGTCAGGAAGGATCAGTCCGTGAAGAGGGACATTATGCTTGGTAGAGTGGAAGTTCAGCGAAAAAAAAGGAAGACCCTCGACGAGGTGGATTGACATAGTGGCCACGACAATGGGCTTAAGCATAAAAATGATTGTGGACATGGTGCGGGACTGGACAGTGTTTCATTCTGTTGTTTACAGGGCCGCTATGAGTTGGAACCAACTCAACGGCACCTAACAACAACAACATGTAATTCAATCTTCAATACATAAAACAAAATGCAAACAGAGCAGTAAAAACTAAAGGAATCAAGGAAAGCAGTGCATTTTTAAGAATGCGATGTATGAGACTATAAACTATATGTATATATAAACTAGCAAACAGAGAACTTACTCAGTGCACAAACGTGGCGACTCTAGCCTTAAGACAGGTGGAGTGTGTGAAATCCACATCAGTTTTCATAAATTAGAAGAAATGCGTCCTAACTTGAAGAAAGGATATTAAGTCACCCAAATGGGTAAATCTCAGAATCAAACTGTACTTATTTTTTCTTAGTAATTTTTACAAAATTTTGTCTTATATTATAGCTTTTCTTTCAGTTGCCTTTAGCCTTGTTTGTGGATTTTGTTTTATTTGACACACAGAAGCTTCAGATATTTTTTCTTTTTTATTGTGATTAAATGAAAGCGTACAATTCAAATTAATTTCACATGCCCACCTATCTGCAGCTCCCTCTCTTCTCCTCACCTGGTGACAGCACACTCCTCCTTCTCACTCCACACTTGTCTTATCCTCTTAACAATCTCCTGCCCCCTCCTCTCCACCCTTTTCTCTCCTATCTAGAAAGAGACCAGTAGGACAGCATCCTATAAATGCCTGTAACCATAAAGTACACCCACCATTTGGTCACATTGTGTCCTCAAGTCCAGTCCATTCTTGTCCGAAGAGTTGAGCTCAGTAGTGTTTTGTGGACATGGGCAGCAGCAGGTCTAGGGCCATGCTCCCAGGGGATCCTCCTGGTAGTGTGGTGGTTAAGTAATACGGCTGCTAACCGAAAGGTCAGCAGTTCAAATCCATCAGCTGCTCCTTGGAAACTGTGGGGCAGTTCTCCTCTGTCCTATGGGGTCACTTGGAGTCAGGATTGACTTGATGGCAGTGGGTTTGGTTTATTTTTCTGTATATGAGAACTAAGAGTTGTGTTTTTTTATCCCATCTGACAGTCTCTAATTCAAGTCATTTATACTTAGTGTGCTTTTTCATATGGTTGAGCTAAATCTACCATAATGCTGTTGTTTCCTTGTCCATCTATTTTTTGTATCTACTTTTCTTCTTTCTTTTAAATTAATTGAATATATTTTATGATTCCTTTTTACCCTGTTAGTTTAGTAGCCATGCCTATTTTCTTTTATTTATGTATTTAGGGTTTATAGTATACATTTCTAACTTATCATGGTCAACTATTAAGTAATATATATCATACCACTTCATACAGAGTAGTAAACTTTTACTGTATGTCCCTTTTCCTGTTTCCTGAATTTGTCATTTTCATTGACTATTTTATTTCTGCATATACCATAAAACCTACAGCACGTTGTTACTATTTTTGCTCTTATCAGTTCAGTGTCTTTTAAAGTCTTTTATCTTTATCCACATATTTATCATTTCTAGTCCTCTTCATTCCTTTGTGTAGATCCAGATTTCTGTCTGTTGCCATGTTCCTTTTGTCTGAAGGACTTCCTTTAATGTAACTTTCCTTTTTGTTTTTAACTGTGCTTTAGGTGAAACTTTACAGAGCAAATTAGTTTCTCAGTAAACAATTAATACACAGATTGTTCTGTGACGTTGGTTGCCAGCCCCTCGGTCCGTCCGTATTCTCCCCTTCTCCACCACAGTCTCCCTGTTCCCGTCGGCCCGGCTTTCCTGTCCCTGCCTTCTCACCTGTGCTGTGGGGCTGCTGTGCCCGTTTCCTCCCATCTACGTGACTGAACCAGAAAGCATATTCCTCATGTGTGTTCGTGTGTTAACTGTCTTGTATCTGGCTGAAGGGTGAACCTTGGGAGTTCTAAAAGGGTATTTGAGGGCCATACTCTTAGGGTTTCTCCACTCTCTATCAGGCCAGCAAGTCTGGTCTGTTATTTGGGAATTTAAATTTTCTTGCACGTTTCTCTTCTGCGCTCTCCAGAACCCTGTTTTGTGATCCCTGTCAGAGCAGCTGCTGGTGGTTGAAATACCATTTCTTACAATGCAAGCCTGCTGCTGCTCCTGCTCCCTACCCGCCAGCTTTTCTATGTTTAAAAACATCTTTATTTCATTTTTATTTTTGAGATAATTTCTCTAGGTATGGTGTTCTGGGTTAAGAATGTTTTTGTTATTCATTGTGTTTTTGTCCCCTGAATCTTAGACATTGTCTTACTCTCTTCTGACTTGTATTGTTTCTGTCAAGAAGCCTGCTGCTGCTGTTATTTTTCCACTCTATTCATAATGTGCTTTGTCCTCTGGTTGCTTTAACATTTACTTTTTATCACTGGTTTAAAGAATTTGATTGTGTTGTTCCTTGGTGTGATTTTGTGTGTGTATGTGTGTGTGTGTGTGAGATTATAGTGTGGCGGCTTCCAAGACCTTCTTGGACCTGTGGATTTATGGTTTCATCACATTTGGAAAATTTTTGGTCATTATTTCTTTAAACACTGCATTCGTTCTCAGTCTCTGTTTTAGTCAGCTAGGGCTGCTCTAACAGAAATACCGCAGAGTGGATGTCTTTAACAAAGGTTTCTTCTTACACAGTCCGGTTGGCTACAAGTCCATATTCAGGGTGTCTGCTCCAGGGGAAGGCTTTCCCCCTTGTCGGCTCTGGAGGAAAGTCCAGTATTGCATCACTCTTTGTCCAGGGAGCATCTTGGCGCAGGAACCTCGGGTCTGAAGGTCGTGCTCTTCTCCCAGTGCTGCTTTCTTGATGGTCCGAGGTTCCCAACTCTCTGCCTGCTTCTCTGTCCTTTTGTCTCTCGTAGGGCAAAAGGATTAAGGGTGGGGCAAGCCATCCTCCAGGGAAACTCCCTTTACAGTGGAGCAGGGAGGTAATCCTATGAAGGGATTTACAGTCCCACCCTAATCCTTTAACATACAGTGTAGGAAAACCACAAAATGGAGGACAGTCACAAGATACTGGGAATCATGGCCCAGCAACATGGCTACACCTATTTTGGGGGGGACACAAGTCAATCCATGACATCCCACCCTTTGGCAACCCAAAAATCACATCACAGAAACATATAACACATTCATCTCACCATAACAGTCATGTCCACCCCATATGACAGAAGTCTTAAATCAGTTTCAAGTCCAAAATACAAAAACTCTTCTATGTCTGTGAAACCTAGAAGGTAAGCTTTCTGCTTCTAAAGGTACAATGGTGGAACAGGCAGAAGTTAGACATTCCATTGTAAATAGAAGAAAGAAGGCATTAACAGGCAACAAGTGAGTCAGCAGAACACATTACATTAGTCCTCAGAGCGTTGGAAATACTCTTACATTTTCTGAGACATTCTACACAATGGCTGTGCTCTCCAGAATCTAGGTATTGGCCACACTCTCTGGATTTTGAGTCCAGCCCCGTGCTACAATTCTGCCTTCAAGGCCCACTTGGACAGAAATTCTGCCCCATCGGCTTTAGGAGCACCCTAAGCCCAAATGAGTGGCATTTCCACCCTGACGAACACAGGATGCCATGGTTCCACCCCTTCAAACCAGAGAGGTCATGGCGATACCCTTTTGAGACTGAGGCAGCTCAGCTTCTCACACTGTTTGTCCCTTCAGCTTCTGCTTCCTATAGCCGCATGGCACGGGCCTCAGGCCCACATCTACCCTGCCAGGCAAGTGTTCCAAAGCTCTGTAGCTCCACTGATTTAAGTGCCCGGAGGCACCCTATTCAGCTGTCTCACTCTGTGGGTCGGCAAGGCCAGCTCCACCAATTCAAGTGCATGGAGGCACCCCATTCTGTGAGGAACGTGCGCAGGCACTCAGCTCTCGCTCTGTGGGTTGGCTCCAGTGCTGCCTCTGGTTCTGCTGCTGCTGCTGCTGGTCCTCTTGTTTCTCACCACCTGCGCCTTCTCCGTTCATTCTGAATCTTCTATCCATTCACAGTTTCAAAATGGCTTCCACATTTTAGGTATTTGCTAGAGCAGTACCCCACTCCTGGTACCAAACTCTGTCTTAGTTGCCTAGTACTGCTCTAACAGAAAATACCACAAGTGGAAGGTTTCATGAGGAGAAGCTTTTATTGAGACAGTCCAGTAAGCTGCAAATCCATTTACAAATTGTAAGTCCATTTAGTAAGAGAATTTATTACAGCTTGGTAGGCTGAGTCCAAATCCAGTGAGAGCATCTTGGCACAGGAACCTCAGGTCCAAAGGACGTGCTCTGCTCCCAGTGCTTCCCTCTTGGTGGTACGAGGTTCTCAACTTCTTCTGCTCACTTGCCTCCCTTATATTCCACAAGCTTCTAGCTTGAGACCTGCCTCACTAACACAACTGTTGCCTGTTCTCCATCATCAGTCTCACAGAGGCAGGATTCACAACACATGGGAGGAAGGGCATCATATTGGGACTCAAAGCCAAATCAAATCAACAGACATTTTTGGGGAGACACAGTTCAATCCATGACACCCTCTTTAAAGATGCATTTTCATGTACATTAGGCTGTTTCACTACTGATTTTCTTGTTCATTTTAGTGTAGACTTTTTCTCCATCAGGTTCACTAATCTTTTCTTCTACAGTGTCTAATCTTCTGTGAATTCACTCTGCTGTATCTTAAAAAGTTTCAGACCATATGTGTATTTCATCTCTAGCAACTTTTGATTTTTTTGAAGTGTTTTTCATGTCTGTCCTTAATACTTAACATTTTCCTCTAGCTTTTTGAACATGTGGGTTATAGTTTAATAATAACTGTTTTCATGAGCGTGTCTGTTATTTCTTTCATCTTTGCCGTTTTTGGAAATCCTGCTGACATAGTAGTTAAGAGCTGTGGATGTTAACCAGAAAGGTGAGCAGCTAGAATCCATTAGGTGCTCCTTGGGGACTCTGTGGGCCAGTTCTTCTCTGTCCTATAAGTTCGCTATGAGTCAGGATCAACCTGACAACAGTGAATTTTGGATTTTTACCATTTCAGAGTCTTATGTTTGTTGACTTTATTTTTCCATTCATTATAAATTTTTTTTCTGCTTCCTTGTGTGCTAGATAATTTTTCACTGGATGCTAGATATTTTTAATTTTACCTTTTGGGTACTAGATTGTTTTGTATTCCTTTAAGAATTCGTTCACTTTTGCTCTGGGATGCAGGCATATTCCCTGGAAGCAGACTAATGCTTTCAGGCTTGATTTTACCCTCAACAGATGGATTAACATAGCAGCTCCAACCATTAGCTCAAACAGCCGGATCGTGAGAATGGCGCAGGGCTGGGTTGTGCTCCGTTCCATTGTACACAGTGTCACTGTGAGTCAGAAATGACTCCGCAGCTCCTCACAGCAGCAGGAGGAACAAGACAAGCGTTTCGTCTGGGACTATGAGGACTGCCAGTTAAGTTCACAAACTCATCCTAGACAAAGCAGTGCGTACCTCATTGCTGAACCTCACTGCGGTCACCTCCCAAGTGCTCCCTTGGGAAGCGATGCGCCGATGCCAGTGCCTAGTCCACTCTTCAGAGCAGTTTTGGGACTCTTTTACTGGAATGGCCATCAGAGCTGTTGTCGTATTACCCTTGGTGTCCTGAATGTCATCCAAATATCTTATTTTCAGTATTTCCTTTATCTTTTGGGTAAAGAAAAACGTCATTGGTGGTCAAATCAGGTGAGTAGGGAGGGTGCTCCAGTACAGTTACTGTTTACTAGCAAAAAACTCCCTCACAGGCAACCAGGCAACTAAGTTGATAAACTTGCTACCCTGCCACTGTGCACAATGGCCATTTCAGAAAGAGTTCCAAAATTGCTTTGAAGGGTGGACTAGGCTCTGGTATTGGTGCATACCTTCCTAAAAGGAGTACTTCGAAAGTGACTATAGTGATATTCGGCAATGAAGTATGTAGCACGTACGACAATTAAGTTTGCGGACTTAATTGTAAGGCTTTGTGTTTATTCTTCACGTGGTTTGTATATTCTGGCTGGTAGGAACATGAACTCCTTTAGGCCCAGTGTAAGCTCTGGGGAATCTGCCATCTGCTTCTCTGCCTGGCCTAGGTGCTTTCCTCTGTATGCACGCGGGACATCTCCAGAGTCCTCCTCCCGCCCCTCCTCAGCTCTCCCTTTTTCAGTACTTGCTCTGCAGATTTGTGCACACTTGCCTTGCTGAATTCTCAGCTCTGTGTGCCCAGCTTAAGGAGGACACCAGGTTCTTCTGTGGCCTAAAATCTCTGCAGGTGGTAAGCGGGGCCTATTGACCAATCTTAAAGGGTTGTTACCTACATTTTGGTTATTTAAGGTAGGAAAGTAAATGTCTCCTCTTACTCCTTTATGGCTAGAATCAGAAATTTTCCCCAGTGGAATTTTGTTAACTACTGAGATTAATTTGATGAGACTAGGCGTTGTTTGAATGTTAAGTCTTCCTGTGAAGAGCATTGCTGACCACTTAGTCACATGTTTTTATTTCTTACTAAAGTTTTATAGTTCTCTTTGTATGAATCTTTTGAACACTTCTTTTTTTTTATTTAACATAACTGAGTGAAAATGTACATTCACATATAAATTTACATGCCCCCCTATATGCAGCTTCCACTGCTCTCCCTGTCCAGTGACTGCACACTATTCCTCTCTGCTCCATACATGTCCCATCCTCCCAACAGTCTCCTTTCCCCTCCTCTCCGTCCACTCCCCTTCCTCCAGCCAGAGGTCAGCAAGATGATATCCTATAGATGTATAGAACCATAAAATGCTTCCAATATATGGTCACTCTGCATTGCCAAGTCTAATCCATTCCTGTCCAAAGAGTGGACCTTTGTTATAATTTATGGGAAAGGGCAGCATCAGGGCAGGGGGCCATGCTCTCAGAGGAACCCCAAAACCGCTGGACCATCAACTGAGGTCTTTTAGTGGAGATCTCATGATGCACCTTTTTTTATTCTTGTGTTGCCAGTGAGGCTCCTCTCTGTGAGCTCCATCGTGGCTATCATTGGTGGTGGCCGGGCACCATCCGGTTCTTCCAGTCCCAAGTCGATGTAGGCACCCACTCTTGTGGGTCTCTCTGTCGTCTTTACCACATGCCATTTTGGCCCTCGGTGAGCATCCGTTCCTGCTGAGTTGGGACCATTTGCTGTGTCCTCGGATGGCAGCTTGGCAGCTTTTAAGACCCCAGATGCCACTCACCAATGTGGGGTGCAGAGAGCTCTCTTAGCAAAACGCTAGTTGTGCCAATTGGCCTGGAATTCGCCTAAGAGCATGGTCCCCCGCCCCCCTGCCCCAGCTACTCTATCCTTGCAGTATTAAGATGGAGTACTCAAGTTATGCTGAAGTCCACTTAATGTTGTTCTTGTTCCTAATGTGTGCTGTCACTGCTTTCTCCCAACTAGATTTCTAGTAACTATCTAAACTAAACCCTCCCCCCCTCGCCCTCCCTTGCAGCTGTCAAAGAGTCTTTTCTTCTATACACAAGTCTGTTTTTGAGATCTTATCGTAGAGGTCTCATACAGTATTTGTCCTTTTGTTGCTGACTACTTTCACTTAACATAATGTCTTCCAGTTGAAACCAGGTTAGGAGATGTTTCCTGGAATCATCGTTATTCTTTATCATTGCGTAGTGCTCCACTGAGTATATGTACCACAGTTTACCTATCCATTCTTCTATTGTTGGGCATGTGGGTTGATTCCATCTTTTTGCTATTGTGGACTGTGCTGCGATAAACATTCTGGTACATGTGTCCGTTGGTGTGAAAGGCCTTGAATCTGTAGGATATATTCCAAGTAGTGGAATTACTGGGTCAAATGGTATATCAATATCCATTTTTTTAAGGAAGCGCCAGATTGCCTTCCAAAGAGGCTGGACCATTTTGCAACCCCACCAACAGTGTAGGAGGGTTCCACTTTCTCCACAGCCTCTCCAGCATTTGTTGTTTTGTGTTTTCTGGATCATGGCCAATCTTGTTGGGGTGAGATGGTATCTCATTGTTGTCTTGATTTGAATTTCTTTAATAACTAAAGATCGTGAACATGTCCGCATGTGTTTTTTGGCTGCCTGGATCTCCTCTTTAGTGAAGTGTCTGTCCATCTCCTTTGCCCATCACTTAATTGGATGGTTTATCTTCTTCTTATTGATATTTTGTAGTATCTTATAGATTATGGAGATCAGGCATCGGTCTGACATAGAGTTGCCAAATATTTTTTCCCATTCTGTGGGTGTTCTTTTAATTCTATTAATAAAGTCTTTGGAAGAGCAAAAGTGTTTGATTCTTAATAGTTCCCATTTATCTATTTTCTCTTCTGTTGATTGAGGTTTCTTTGACAGATTTTGGAGTCTGTCCTCATTGTGTATTAAAACTTCCATTGTTGTTCCTACCTTTTCTTGGATGAGCTTTATCGTTTTAGGTTTGATATTTAGGTCTTTTATCCAGTTGGAGTTGGTTTTTGTATAAGGTTTAAGATATGGATCTTGATTCAGTTTATTGCAGATGGATAACCAATTTTGCCAGCACCGTTTGTTGAAGATGCTGTTTTTACCCCAGTTTAATGTCTTAGGGCCTTTGTCGAATATAAACTGTTCATGGGCAGATAGTGTCATCTCTGGGGTTGAACACTTCTTTTTAAAATTTTTGTTACTAGATATTTTTAATTTTACTTGTTTGGCTATAGTTACATTTTGATTTTTAGTTTTGCCTTCTAATTGATTATTGCTAATATATAGGAAAGCCATTCAGTTTTCCTAGTTTAATGAATTTTTTTTGAAGGTCTAGATTATATATAAAAAAGCACTCAGTGCTGTTTTGGGCAGCTGCTACCTAAAAGCATTATAAAAAGGCAGAAGGGGACAGGAACTGATCAGATAGACACAAGGAACCCTGGATGGAAAAGGGGGAGTGTGCTGTCACTTTGTGGGGATTGCAACCAATGTCACCAAACAATGTGTGTATAAATTTTTGAATGAGAAATTAACTGGAGCTCTAAACGTTCACCTAAAGTACAATTAAAGAAAAAAAAAAAAGCAAGCAGTGAATTTTGACACATGTAACCGCCACCACCGTCAAGGTGACGGGCATATCCATTATTTCCAAAATGGTCCTCAAGGACCCTCTGTGATCAGCCTGACCCAGCTCCAGGAAAGCTCTGGTTTGCTTTCTTTAACTATAGATTTGTTTTACTTTTACTAGACTGTTACACAGATGGAATCATGTAGGTTTTCTTTTTTTTTTTTTTGTAACATTTGGGGCCAGATAATTCTTTGTTTTCAGGGGCTGTCCTGCGCATAGTTGGATGTTAGCAGCATTCCTAGTCTCTGCCAACTGGATGTGAGTTGCACCTCCCTCCTTCCCCCCATGTTTCCAGACATTGCCAAATGTCCCCTTGGGGCAGAATTGCCCCCTTTGGCAAACCAGTGGATCTTGAAGTGGATTTAGGCATTATTCAACAACAACAAAAAAAAAACACTGACAGAGACCGAGGTCAGCTCATGGGTAGCGTAGAAACCCTGGTGGACTGTTTTCTTGAGAATTGCGTTCTAGTCTACAGTGGTTATAGAAACTGGAATTTGGAGAGGTTGTCTTCCTTTTGTTGTAGTTTATGGATTTCACGTGTCACTTGATTCCTCTGCTACCTTCTCTGTCTTCTCGTTTTGACCCCTCTGGGGAACGTGAGAACCAAGAGAGAGTGTAACTGTTAATTATTAATAAAATATTAGGGAAATAGTCAGCAGGTCCTCTGGTGGCATCTTGCCCTGACTTTCTGATATAAACTTCCTTAGGCTGTCTGTGATCTTTGTGGTTTGAAGTATGGAACTAACCCTAACCCTCTTAGTTCTCGGATCAAGTGATTGGTAAGTCAGTTACAGAGACTGCTTCCTTAAACGTGGCCTGGTTCACTGTGAGGTGTCGGAAGCATACGTCGTACCTCAGTGGGAAATCCGTGTGGGGTCAGAGTGATGGTGTACGTGAGCCATAGATCGTGCTGCTCTTTGAGCCAAGTACCACAGGGTGCTGAGCTGGGCTTCATTTGTTTTCTTGTGATGGTCGTGTTGCCTGTTGGGTTGAGTCCTTTATCTGCTCAATGCCTTAAATTTACCCATTTCTCAAAATTACTGGGGGTAATTGCAGTGATATCTATAATGATAATTCCCTAACTATCCTTAACAGGGTAAGTAAATACTTAAAACATCTGGACATACCAAATGAAGTCACCTTTCCAAACCCTACCACCTTTTCTGAATCCATCCAGAGTTCAATGTACCTCAAGAAACAGTCCCTACCAATTCCAGTTAGCATGAATCTTTCCATATTTGTACACTGACATTTTCTCTCACTGTTTCATTTCTTACTTCTGCAACAAATTGTGTTTCAGGGAGAAGTGGGCATTTCAGGGACTATCCCATTTTTATGCTGTATTGGGTCCCTTTTAGGCTCTGTCTCACTTGATCTTTGCAGTAACTTTTAAGGTTGTTTGTATAGATGTCATTATTCTCACCTCATAACTGTGGAAATAGCACTTTGGAGAAGTTGACACTTCTTCAGGGTTATCTAGTTAATAGGCAGTTAAGCCAAAGTATCGGGATTCCTAAGTAAGAAATTGTGCAAATCTGAAAACTGGTTTTAATTGGCTATGTGTAGAATCTTCATGTTGCCAGTTAAAATATTAAGATATCTAAGCCAGCTATATGAAGTAGGCTGTGTATAAGGTTAATGGGAATGGCTTATGCTGAATCATTCCTGCCTGGATCTGCCCTCCAGGAAGGACAGGCCCTGCAGAAGGGCAAGCAAGCTTGGATGTGTACACAGAGTTTCTCTATATAGCTTTCTTGGAACTTCTCCCCTATTCTCACACACCTCTGCCGACCCAAGCCTTCCGTGTCCTCTGTTTTAATCTTTAGCATCTCTTCAGAATTTTGTGTTAGTACTTGCTGAAACTCCAGTGAACCTCTTGTTCCCCTTTGTGATAGGCAGTGAAGTCCCCAGGAAGTCAGCTTTCCTCATCCAGTGTGGTGACTTCAGATAATGACGTTCCAGGCTCCGCCGGTGTAAAGAGGTCAGAGCCTGTTTTTAGCACAGCTTATCAACCAGTGTGCAGAGGGGGGTATGTAAAGCTCCCCGCTTGTCTGCATGTAGGACTTCCTTTGTTGGTCGTCCCACGGATTAAGCAGAGCCATTCGGAGGTTTGTGACTTACGGCCCAGGCCTGGCAGTGTTATTTTATCAGGACCAACTTGGCTCTTGTTTTCTTTTTATCATGATGCTTGGCTTTCTTCTGTGGAGATAAAATGGAAGCAACTTTGAAACAAACTAACTTCCCTGTACCCTAACTTGAGATCCAGGTCCTCTGTTATCTGTCCCTGAGTGTTTGAGGCAGGTCATGCCTGGGGATTAGTCCCTACTTTCCAGACACTTATCTGAGCTGCTCAGACCAACCCTCCTTTACCTCCTTTTAGCTGGGATGTTCCCCCTTTTTGGTTGACAGCCCCTAAGTCTCCCTTTCCTGCTGATTGCTGGTACTAGACTCTGTACCTCAGTGTTTGACTGCTAGCCAGCTTCACAGTCTAGGAATTGTGTTCTCCTTGCTGTCCACCGTGTAACCTGCTGCCTGTCTGACCTTGACTTGTCTCTACTGACTGTTAACTGCTGATGGGTCTAAGGAGTTTTAAGCTCCTGTCCAGTGTGACATGTCTCTACTTCCTACTCTGACCAGGAGGCAGTTGTCTGCACTCTGCCTCCGTTATTCACACCCTGGGATGATGATGATGATGTTGGCTACCCCTTAACCACGGTGGACACTGCTCGTGATGGCTTTGGGATGGCGCTAAGGAGACTGACTCCCTGTACACCTCATAGCATATTGTTTACATGTCTCTCTAAACTGTTGCGCTTTATCTAAAAGGCATCTAAAAAGTAATGGAAGTGCTTTTGAAAATCAGAGGCTGCTTTTTTAAAAAAGTGTTTTACGTGAAAGTTTATAATCCAAGTCAGTTGGTCCTCCAAAAACTTAAACACATTGCTGTCTAACTCTAGCTGCTCTTCCCACGCTATGAAGGAGCGCACTTCTCCTTTCCACCCTGTGTTTCCCCTGTCCAGGCAGCTAGTTCTTGTCCACTTCTGCCCTGTCATCTCAGGGCTGGTTTTTTCATAGTTCTTTTATCGAATCTATTGAAGGATCCAGATTGAGCCCTTCGTAACATTTAGAATAGCCCTAACAGTAGCGAACCTGGCTCCACAGGTCAGCTGTGCTGTTTGATCAAAATAAATAATGCAGAAGAGTGCCGTAAGACCACCCTGTGCAATCAAAGTGTCATGAAAACCTGCACAGAATGAAAAATGCATGTAGCTGAGGCAGCAGGTACAAAACGAATGGAAGAGCTAAAGAGGAGCATTAGCAGATGGTTAGCGCAGCAGCAGGGATGGCTTCATAGACACATGGATGCCTCCGGGACCCATAGCTTGGTCTCACTTTTGTCATTCAGAGGATGTGATTTCTGGATGCTACATCACCGGAAGCCATCTGTCACTGTCAAACCATTGTGTGTCCCTAGTTAGAAAATGAGTTTAGTCTTTTCTTGTAATGTAAGGGTGGGGAGACTGAAACTCTTGACAAATACTGAAAATAGAACAAGTCTTATATGAGCAAAAATTCACATAGCCAGTTTTTCTGAAGGCTGCTAAGCAATCTGTGTTGTCGTTAGCTGCTGTCAGCCTGGTCCCTGACTCCTGGTGACCTCACATACAACAGAATGAAGGGTTGCCTGGCCCTGCACTGCCATGCCTGGACTGTGGACATCCACAGGGTTTCTGCTGGCTAATTTTCAGAAGAAGACCGCCAGGCCTTTCTTCCTAGTTTGTCTTCGTCTGGAAGGTCCACTGAAGCCTGTTTGGCATATAGCAACACGCAGACGCCAAGGACAGACGAGGGGTGGCTTCAGATGAGACGTGCTGACTGTGACTTGACCTGAGCCTCCTGCAGGGAAGATGGGCATTCTGGCGCTGACCCGCCAGTGCCCACTCACTGACCTGTAGTAATAGTGTTTGCACAGTGTCAAGCAATCTAGAAAAAATCAGTGCTGCTGCTTTGTTCCTAAGACACCCTGGTGGCACAGAAAAGTACACAGCTGCTGAACAGAAGGTCAGCGGTTCAAAGCCAGCAGCCTCCATGTGGGAGAAGGATGCAGGGTCTGGTTCCATAAAGACTCACAGCCTTGGAGAACCCATGGGGCGTTCCGCTCAGTCCTGTAGGTACTCTGTGGCTCTGTTTGCTTCATCAAAGTCTTTTTCTCCTGTGTGCGCTTGGGGTACTTTAGTCTAGGGCAGTTGTGTCAGGCAACTCATCCAGCAAACGTTACCTTGGAAGGAAGGACGAGAGGACCGTGGCGTTCCTATTAGTGGAGAGCGTGTGTGCTGACGTCTGCTGGGTCCCTTACGCTGCTGCTGCGTGTAGCCATCACAGGACCCCGTGGAGCAGCTGTGGTTCCTCACTGTATAGAAGAGCAGAGGTCACCGCCCTGCTGCGTGTTCAGCCTGAGACTTGAACCCTGATCCTGCTCCGCAGCCTTGCTTTAAAGTGAGGCAGATTGGCTTCAGAAAATGAAGGCTGCTGATTTTTCGCAGAAAGAGACAGAAGAACGACTCAGCCTCAGCTCCCCCTGAGAGGACTACAGGTAAAAATAAAGACTCGTGTATTTGGCAAGCTGGGTTCGTTAGTTCTCTGCTCTGGCTATCTGTTCAGATCGCCTGTGGAGATTTAAAACCACAGTGGGTTGCGGGTGGGGCTACAGCTTCTTTTTATTTTTTTAAAAGCTTCCGAGATGATTTGGATGTGCTGTTTGGTTGGAGAACCAATGGAATGAGCTTGAACCCTGCGATGGCCCGGGAGGTCATCTGTCCAAACCTCTGTGGTGTGTGACAGGAAGTTGAGGGCCAGAAAGCTACAGTTCCTTCACTTAAAGGTACAGATGGACTGTTATTCTGGGCAATTCAGGTAATGAAAAGAGAAATGACTTTCCCTGCCTGCCTTTGAAGAGTTTGTCACCTAAAGCCACACAGTTGGTTAATGGCAAAGCCACAATCCATACGCAGATTTCCATGCTTCTCTTTTGTTGGAGCGTTTGAATACGGTCCTTGCCAGGCTCTCCCCGAGATCCCCGACGCTGTGTAAGTGGTTCCTGTTATCTCCGTGGTTAAGTGGCCACCAGAGCCCAGAACTTCACCCTGCCCCAAGTCCCCTGCCTGCCTTTCTGCCTCATTACCAGCCTGGAACTCAGCCTCCCACTTTGCCATCAGTTCCCAGGCACAGCTTTTCAGCTGACTGCTTTGTACTGAGATCATTTTTAAGCATCTCACCTGGAAAAGGCCTGAAAAGCTACACAATGGTTCTTTTAGAAATGCAATGCCTGGATAAAACCTGCCCCACTGGTGGCCACCCAGATCTGTTTGCTGTGCTTTCTAATTAGTTCATAACCCTCTGGTCCATCCCAGAGGGCAGGCAGACTGCATGTGTTTCTTAGTTTTTTTCCAGAGCCGCTGCGGTGCTGGGAGCACTTTCCACCACTGAGGCACAGGATGGCATGGCGGGAGAGGGTGTTGGGGGCCCACCGCTGTGCCTTTCCTTTTTTTATTTTCTCTGTTTAAATCTCGATCACTTTCGGCCTTTGTTGGTGAAGAGAGCTCTGCATCCCAAGACTATGAATAATACCTTGAGGATTACAGAAGTTAAGTAACTGTCTCAAGGTCACCTAAACAAGTGGGGGCTGTTGTTAGAAATCAAATTCTGGACTTCTGATGTAAAGGTCAGGCTTGTGTCCTTGTACCTCCTGACACACCAACTTTTTGGATAAGTAAATGACTTTTAAATTTGCTGTCTGATATTAGTTCTCAGTAGGTTTTAGAACTCCAGGCTCCCCATTTAACAATTTGTAAGAGATACAGGGCAGGGGTAAGGCCCTAGAGAAGAGTAGCAGTCGGTGTCACAGTCCTAGAACCATCATGAGGGGAGGAGCCAAGCCCATCGGTGAGCGCATTGGAGGCATTTGGGGGCCAGCACAGCCTCCAGCCCAGGCCAGTGCTGAAACTTGGAAAACTCAAGGTGACCAAAGTGTAAAGGCTTAACAGAGGTCTTTGGAGTGTCCAGGGCATGAAGAGGTGGCCCACCAGATTAAAAATGCCTCCTGTTACGAATTATGCTAACTGGAGATCACTAGTCTTTCCTTTAGGAGTTCTGGTGGCCTGGTGGTTAAAACACTCAGCTGCTAAGATGTGGATTATATTTTTTCCTCCCAGTTTGGCTCTTTTCAGGACTCTAGAAAAGATGAAACAAGAGAAAGATGTGACCGTCTGCTTCCATAAAGATTTAAAGCCTTGGAAACCCTGTGGGGCAGTTCTCTGCACTGTAGGGTTGCTGTGGGTGGGAACTGACTCGATGGCAATGGTTTTTTTTTTTTTTGGTGTTTTAGCCTTGGCTTTTAGTAGAATAGCCCGTTCTTTTTATCCTAAATTAGAGCTTGAATTTCCATATTTTCTATATACCTTTTCTGGCAGCACTTAGGTGGGCCTCAGTTTTCATATCTGCGCAATGATAATTCAGCTTTATTGGCAGGAGTCAATGAGAACATCAGTGTGGACGATTTTTGTAAGCCGTAGACTGTCCATCCAGGTACCAAGTATGAGGTACGTAGGCTTCCTGAGCACCAGCAGACCAGCGAGGACGGCAGCTGTGCTGCTGGGCGGAGGAGCAGCAGTGTTTGGAGCGTGGAGAACTGGGAGAGAAGCAGGCCAAATGCAGTGGGAGACCTGCACTGGAAGTGCGGTGCTATAGATTTCTCAAAGGGGGGATGAGTGAGGTTTCTGAGTGCCTGGGGCTGGAAGCTGAGGGGGCTCGAGGGCGCTGCCTGGCTTGATGCAGACCCAGAGCCTGATAGCAGCAGCACCAGCTGCCTGTGCCCGTGTGGCCGTCGCCTGGTGCCGTCTCTCACTCAGGGGTCAGTTGTTGACACCTAATGAAGTGATGGAGTGTTCTCTCAAGTCAGATCACGTAATACAACACTTGCATTTCAGTCCTGTGATAGAACCAGGGCAGCTGGGTGTTGGCATGACTGACTCCATGTGACAGGTTAGGAAACTGTGGCACCAAGAGATAAATTGTCGATCTAAGTATGGATGACTTAAAATTGAAGCTAAAATCCATGTTCTGACTTTGTCGTCTCCCACAGTCTCTTCCCCTGTTTCTTTTCGTTTGTCCAAACATGGTATTCTTGTGTTCCCAAGAGCACATTATAATGAAAGTGCAGTGTAAAGGCCATCTACCCAGGGTCCCTGAGTAAAGCGGGGAGAAGCTAAAGCTGGTTAGAGAAGAGGTATTATGTAATGACCTAATTATGAGGCCTGCCATCTGCTTAGGAGTCATGCCTGCCTGCTTAGAATTCCCTGATTGCATTTTTCCAGGAGGATGCTTGCTTGTGAAGGGAGAAATGTGTGTGTGCTAGGTAAACTCTACTTAGAAACATTGGTGCCTTTCTTAAAGGGAGTTGCTGGGGACAGAGACAACGTTTGAGGGCTCCTAAGTAATTGCTACATCTGCTGACCAAAAGAGCAGCAGGTCTAGTCAGCCCGGCATTCCTGGAAACTCTACAGAGCAGTTGTGCTCTGTCCTGTAGGGTCGCAATGAGTCAGAATTGACTCGATGGCCAAGGGTTTGGTGTTTTGTTTTGAAGCAGATGTCTTAAGACACACCAGTGATTGGGAGGGTGCTGCAGGACCAGGCAGCATTTCATGCTGTTGTACAGAGGGTCTCTAAGCAGTCAGAGTCAACTCTACAGCAGTGAGTTTGGGTGGAATCCAGTGCCCCACTTTTATTTACGGATAAAGGAAACTGAGGCTCAGAAAAGTATTTCTTTGCTCAAGGGCATAAGCTTGTCATTTGTGGAATTTGGACTGGAACCAGGTCTCCTGACTCGTGGCACATTGTTCTTTCTATTGCCCCTTGGTATCTCTCACATGGCATTTATTTGAAATGTTGCCCAGAGCCCAGCAGCAGTGGTCCATGTGACTAGGGTAGGCGTGTGACACACCATTTGTAGGTATGTGTCGCTGCTGTGTCAACTTCCTCACAGAACTGGGAAAGACTTGTAAGACACTAGACATCCATGTGCTTTTCTATGAGTTTGCAAAGACTTTGGAACACAAAAAAAATGTATTTCTGTGACCAAGTTCACCTCTTCACTCTGCATGGACCACCACTTCTGGTTGATCTCGGTTTCTGGAACAGTCTTGGACTGACTTTACCCTTTGGTCTGCCTTTCCCAATATTCAGAGTTTAACTTGAGCAGACATTTAGCCAAGAGGTCTTTTTGGATGTTTAATAACCATTTAAAATGTGGATTATGATTTTTTTCTCCCTGTTCAGGTCTTTTCAGGAGTCTAGAAATTTGCAAAACCTTAGCTTCGTCTTCACACAAAGATAGGCAGCCTGTTCAGACTTTTCCATCACCTCTGGTACCTCCAAACCACTGGTAGCAGTTGTTAGCAGCTATTAGGTCGGTTCTAACTTCGGGTGACTCCCTGTGTGCAGAGGAGAGGTGCTCTGTAGGGTTTTCAAGGCTGCGACCTTTCAGAAGCAGAGCACCAGGCCTGTCTTCCAAGGTTCCTCTGGGTGAGTTAGCGTTGCCAGCCTTTCAGCAAGTAGTCCAGTGCCTAACGATGTACACCACCCAGGCAGTCCCAACTAGTCGAGTGTATTTAAGTTAGTCATACCCCTCCCCCCCAACAAAGTTTTAATTTAAAGAGATATCCTGATTCTATTCTAGGTGTTCTAAGTACACTGCAGTTTTTCCCCAAAGAGATCTGAACTGTTTATCCTGGGACAGTGGTTCCCTAAACTGGCAGATAATTTTTGTTGACTAGAAAAGCTGTTTTTTTTTTTTTTAAGAGAATTCCCTGCACCACTGAGGACTACTGACTAAGACTCAATCAGCATTCAGCTATTCAGCTGTTTGCACCTTGTATGTTGGAATCCACTCAACAGCAGCATCTTCTCGGTGATGTCATTTGTACCCTGTATATTGGACACTTAATAAGTGGCCTATGAATGTATCTAGAGTCTGTTGAGAGGACAAAAGGTTTTGTTTTGTTTGGCTTTTTAATACACTTAGCATAATAATGTAAGAATTAATATGAAAAGTATTCTCTAAACGTACTCAGAAATGGCTCATTTGAGAAAGAACTGGCCCACCTGCAGAGTGCCAAATGGGGTCTCTTAAACTGCAGAGAAATGTTTTAATTCAGGGCTGTAGAAAAGCAAATAATTTAGCAATGTACGTTTATGGTAAGTGGCTTGAAAATTGACACAAATAAAATATTTTCTTAGAGTTAAATAGATTCTTATTAATTTGTTTTTAAAGTAAACATCATCTAAAAACTTGATCGTTAAAAAATAGAACCCCCCAATATGCATTTGGCCATCCTTAGGTACGTGGTGACCATCAGTTTGCATAAAGGCTGAATATGGAAAGAACACACAGCGTTTGTCTGGGAACCATACAGCCTTAATCCTTAAAGCCTTCACAGAGTTCAGCTAACTCTGCTAGCTTTATAGATGGGGAAGCGGAGACCTGGTGGGCAGTGAGTTGATCCAAATATATTAGCAAAATTCTTTATGGCTGTTTAACAGTTACTGGCTGTTTCAGTCACCTGGTACTGCTCTAACAGAAAATACCACAATTGGAAGGCTTTATGAAGAGAAACTTTTATTTGTCACAGTCTGGTAAACCACAGATCTGTTCATGAATTACAAGTCCATTCAATGAGACAAATTATCATAGTTAGATAGGTTGAGTCCAAATTCAAGGAGACCATCTCAGCACAGGGACCTCAGGTCCAAAGGACGTGTTGTGCTCTTGGTGCTGCCTTCTTGGTGGTGTGAGATTCCCAACTTCCTCTGCTCACTTCTATCCCACAGCTGGTAACTTGAGTCCTGCCTCACCAACACAACAACACAACTCATTCCCTGTCATCAGTGTCTCAGAGACAGGATTCTCAACACATGGGAGAAATGGCAGTGTACTGGGACTCATAGCCAAGTCAAATCATACATACATTTTTAGGGGGACACAATGCAATCCATGACACTTTCTTAAACTGGCTAAAATGAAGAAGGGGAGGTGATAAAAAGGTCACTGGAATCTCAGAAACTAGGTCTGGGACTGCTACTGACCCATAGAAACGGTTTGAAATTGGGAACCAGAAAGCCATCAGGAGTAGTGTCTATCTTTCTGTCTCTCATCTCTCCTTTTTTTCTGCTCCTGCTTTAGTCTTCTCTTTCTCTTCATCTGTTCAGTTGGCTCAGTGTGGCTGCCATACAGCTCACACTTTCACTTGTTAAGTTGCCTACACAGATTCACACCCGCTTCTAGTTTTCCAGTGGAGAATCCGATTGTTCATACTGGTCAGTTCACTTGTGCAGAGGTGGGGTAGGGTATTGTGCCATTTAAGCATGACCAGTGTGGGAGAGCGGATGTCCTAGAGAAAGGTGAATCATTCAGGTGGGCAGATACCCCTGACGAAAGTTTCTGTTCAGAGAGTGTACTAAGAAATTGTAGGACTTGAGATGCAAAATGAGCCTCCTCATGTGGCGTTGGGTGTGAGAAGAAGTTAACAGAGCGAAATGAAGGAGAAAGTACATTTTGGTAATTGGCCAGCTATTGGGGAGAGGGAGTTGAACTTGTGAGATGGGGTCCAGTCCATTGCAGTAGGGAACACGGGGAGAGGGGGCTTGGAAGATGGGAATGAGGAGATAGATGGTGGTCTGTGAAATTCCATCAGGTTCATTAAGTTGAATGTATGAGAGTTGCCAACCTAATAAATGTAATTTAAGGATGCTTAAATGCTTAATGGGTGAAATCAGCTAGGGAGCAGTTGTAGAGTGAACAGATGTGACTTAGGGCTGAACCATGAAAAATATTAACATTTAAGGAATGGGAAGAGACGTCGAACTCTAAAGGAGATCAAGAAATAAAGGTATAGGATGTGACATCAGTCCTTTATAATGAGTATATAATGTCCTTTCCATTGGAAGCACAAAGGAAAGAATGTTTGGTTCAGGAAGTCACTGCTGAAAAGTACTGCCTGACTGCCCTGTAAGTTAGCATCTGAAAAGTGCCGATTGGACTGAGCCACTGGGAGGTCCTGGGCCTTGGACATGGTCTGCTGAGAGGTTTCTGAATGACCAGGAGGTAGAATGTGGAGACCGTAGGCAATTTAAAATGCCTGCTATGAAAGAGGATACCCTGGTCATGTAGTGTTTAGGTGCTTATGGTTGCTAACCAAAAGGTCAGCATTTTAAATCCACCAGGTGCTCCTTGGAAACTCTTTGGGGCAGTTCTACTCTGTTTTGTAGAGTCACTATGACTCAGAATCGACTCCACGGCAGCGGGTTTGGTTTATTTTTTTTGGTTATTAAGTGCTACGCCTGCTAACCAAAAGGTCGACAGTTCAAATGCACCAGGTGCTCCTTGAAAACTCAATGGGGCAGTTCTACTCAGTCCTATAGAGTCGCTATGAGTTAGAATCAAATTGACGGCAGTGCGTTTGGTTTGGGGGGGGGGTGTGGTATAAAAGAAAGGAAAGGAGTAGTAGTTAGCTAGTTGGATCAAGATAGCCAGAGAGTAGATAATGCTAGAGTGAAGTCGCTAAAAGGGGAGGAAGTGATGGGCTCCAGAGACAGGAGGAGGGATGGAGCGGATACAGGGAACTTAGAAGAAGGAAGGGTAAGAAAGTTGGGGGTTAAGGGCAGGATGGTCCATTTTAGTACGCTTGAGGACTTGAGAACCCTTGGTGGGCTGTCGTAGTGGAAAGGGAGGAGATGATCTCCCTTACGGTGTTGAGATTTGTTCTGAGTGACCTTGAGAATCCTTTTGGAAGCTGAAGTGGATGGCTGTGCTGTGTGGATCAGTGAGAGTTAGGGGTAAGGTGGTGCGACCAGGACAGGATCTCTTTGCATCTGAACTCAGGTCTGAGCCAGGCTGTAGATGTCCAGAGCTCAGGGCTCTCTGGTTTCCTTGAGATTGAATCCTTAATTGTAGTGAAGCAGGCTCAGGCCACAGTCAATGGCTCTAATCTTCAGCCTCCAGAAAAAGTATTTCTGTTCAAAATTTCCCTGAAAATAATCACCACCCCTCTGTTGCATACTCTTACTATTGGGACTCTGCTGGGATGTGTGTATGACCTGGTTTTGTCTATTGCTAGCTGTTTTTCACTTCCTCCAAGATCTTTAACTGACAGGAATTAATTACTCCTCGAAAGTTGAGAAGCAGAAGTGACCGAGTTCCCTTGTACAGCCCTGTTGTGGGGGAAATGCAGTGAATTCTTCCCCTTCTTGCTCCTCAACTCTGACCTTCCCCTCCAGTTCAGACCACATTGCCCCCAAACCCAAACCTGCTGTTCTCGAGTTTCCTGGGGAGTCAAAATGAAGATGAAGATGAAAAGATACCCAAGAAGGATGGGAAGAAAGAGAATTTAAGAATAAGAACACCATCTCCACCATCCTCACTCCCTCCCTGACCAAAAATGCCAGTCTCCATCTAAATGCACTGGCCTTACGGTCCTTGGTTAGGGTCCCTCCTGCCACTTACAGAAACAAGGCTGCCCTTCTAGGACCTGGCGTTTGTTCAGCAGAGTGTAGATTGCACCTTGCCTCAGGCTGTTAGGGCAGATATAAAGGGCAGGGAAAGAAGGGCTGAGCCAGCAAAGACTGTAACCCAAGCTGTCACTGAAACCCCTCCTGCAGGTGGGTCTGGGAAGTGATCTCCGCCTTCTGGAAAGTGGATGGATTATGTGCTGACTGCTGCTGTACCAGCAGTTACCTGGCATCCTCCAGCTGTGTCACTCAGAGCTTCCTGTCCCTGTGGTGGCAGTGGTGGTGGGGTGTCCTGCAGAATACAACCAATAGGAGGAATGTTACGGCCTCATGTCTTTCTCACAGTTGAGTACCTTCCAGAGTAGGCTGGCTCCTTAGGGTGGCACAGTAGCCCACTTGCTCTTAACTTCCTGGGACCAGAGGTCAGACTGTGGAACATCCAGTGAGTTACTTACCGTGCTGCGTCTCGTCTTCTTTACTGGTGGAATGAGACTCGAGTCTCTGAACGGGCGATGGGTAACTTGGTGAGGAAATCACGGTAGAATGTGCTGGAAGAACCTTTGGAAGCACGTCTTGCAGGTGGGCTTTAAGAAATGAGCTGCTGAGCACAGGCCACGGTGCCAGGCACACATCCAGGTTATCAGGCAGGAGATGGGGTTATGCCACTTACAGAGGGCACCTGCGTCTCCCCACCAACAGGACAGATACAGGAATATACTTGCCTCACAGGGTTGTCAGGAGGATGCAGTTAGATAATACATGTGAAAAGGCGGGTGCAGAGCTGAAGCTCAGGAGTGCTATTTTTGGACATGTCCTAAACAGATGTAGTGGAAGGGAGCTGGAAGATGTGTGAGTCTGATGGGGAATAGGCTATGGGGCCTTAATCGTCCTTCCCCCTTGTATTTGGGTTACATCTGTGTTACCTCCAGAGCAGCTTCTCAGATGGCTGTCTGAGGCGAGTGGTGCTTCTGTGCTCATTGCCCTGAGCTCGTAAAATGAGGCTTCAGGGGCCGTTTTGTCTAGCCATGTGTGTGTATGCCTGTCGGTATGTGGACCCAGGCCTCGATCATGTCCTCAGAAGCGTGGTTGATTGAGTTAATTGGTATAATTTGCTCTCACTTGCTTTTTTGAGCTTGCGTGTGTGCATCATACGTTAAAAAGCCACTTGCTGTCAAGTCCACAGTCCTGATTCATGGTGACTCCCTTGTGTTACATTCACACTCCCTAAGGTTTCCATTGGCTGATTTGGGGGGAAGTAGGTGGCCTGGAGGGTCCCTGGATGGCACAAATCGTTAGGCAGTTAGTTGCTACCTGAAAGGCTGGAAGCTCGAGCCTGCCCACACACTCCTCGGAAGACAGGCCTCGTGATCTGCTTCTGAAAAGTCTGCGTGGAAACTCTAGGAAACAAGTGTTTCGTTGTGCACATACGGGGTTGCCGTGAGTCAGACACAATTAACAACAATAAGGAAAAGGTCACCAGGCATTTATTCTAAAGTGCCCCTGGCTGGAACTGAACTCCCAACCTTTCTGTCGGCAGCCCAGCGTGTTAAGCATTTGTAGCATGCAGGGACTCATGTATTCATACCTCCGTTAGAACTGAAACGTATTTGTTAAGATAAGAATATTTTAAAAACCATGTTTTTATTAAGGACCAACTCCTCTCTTGTGGTTGGATGGGATTTTTCTTTTTTAATCCAGAAAGTCCCTTGAGAGGGAGGGTATGGGCCTTTGTGCAGGATTTGGAGGGCTTGTGGGAGTTGTTCTGGGAGAACTTGGGAGAGAGTGTGGGGCTCTCTAGGCCATATCTTTTCCCTTCTACACTTTTCATAGGAGTGCCACCATCATTCTTCTTTTGTTCCCGCTGAGTGCCATCTGACCTGACAGGCATCGGTCCGCCTCAGTGCCCTGGCCATGATGGGAGGCGGAAAAGATTTTCCAGGAAATTAGTCAGTAGGGATGACAAACAGCATGGCAGCAAATGAACACAATACAACTGTGTGGTGAACGAAATGTCACAATTTAAAATAGAGACAGGATCAGTAACAGTGCTGTGCCCAGGCATACCGAAGCCTGAGACAAACAGAAAAATTAACCATACTGATCCCCCTTTGGGTGCTGTGAGTCCCTGGGTGGATAGTACGGATGGTAAGTGCTCGATTACAAGCAGAAAGAGTGGCGGTTCAGAGACACTCAGGGGCACCTCAGAAGACCAAAGCACTGCACGAAGCCCACTGCCATCGAGTCAGCTTTGACTCCTTGTTGTGCTGTAGAACTGCCTGAGAGGGTTTCCAAAACTGTGATCATGATGGAGACAGATTGCCACTGCTTTCTCTGTGGAGGCTTGTGGACTTGAACCACCGACCTTATGGTTAGCAGCCGGCTGCTTAACCACTGGTCCACCAGGACTCAGGAAACAGGCCTGGCTGTTTGCTTTCTAAAGGTGCAGCATTGAAAACCCTGTAGAACAGTTCTGCTCCATACACATGGGGTCACCATGAGTCAGAATCAACACCAGCTACAGTGATTTTGTTGTGTCTGAGTCCGTGATTTCACCGTAGTCTCCCTGGCTCTGGCTTCTCACCAAAGGTAAAAGTCGTTTTTCCCCTTGTGTAATTCAGTCCACTGCCTGATGCCGGCATGCTCCACATTTTTTTTGGAGACTTACTTTTTTTTTTAATTATGATTGAGCGAAAGTGTACAGTATAATGCAAATTTGTATGCCTGCCTATCTGCAGTGCCCTCTGCTCCTTGCCCAGTGACAGCACACTCCTCATTTCCGTTCCATACACGTCATATCCTCTTAACAATCTCCTGTCCCCTCCTCTCCAGCATCTTGACTCCCCTCTAGTAAGAGGCCAGTAGGACAGCATCCTGTCGATGTTCACACATGATATGATCACCGTGTGTCCTCGAGTCCAGTCCACTCCTATCCAAAGAGTTGACCTCACTAATGATGTGTGATGTATGATTAGGGACAGCATTAGGTGTAGGGGCCATGCTCCCAGGGGAACTCCCAGGCCTCTGGACAGGCTGTCTCAGTCATCTAATGCTGCTCTAACAGAAATACCACGAGTGGATGGCTTTAACCAAGAAAAGTTTGTTCTCTCACAGTCCAGTGTGCTGGAAGTTTGAATTCATGGTGCAGGAAAGTCTTTGTCTGTGAGCTGTGTAGAAGGTCCTTGTGTTGCATCAGTCTGTGTTTGGTCCGAGAGCATCGTGGCACAGGAACCTCATGTCTGAAGGGTGCGCGCCACCCTCAGTGCTGCTTTCTTGATGATACGAGGTCCCCAGCTCTCTGCTTGCTTTCCTTGCCTCTCATCAGAAGGATAAATGTGGTACAAGCCACACTCCAGGGACACTTGCTTTACATTGGAGCAGGGAGGTGACCTTAGGAAGGAGGTTACAGTTCCACCCTAATCCTCTTTGGCATAATCTAGTCTACTAAGCACAGGCAGAGATTAGGATTTACAGCATAGCAAAATTACAAAATGGAGGCCAGTCACAAAATACTGGGAATATGGCCCAGCCAAATTGTTACACACATTTTGGGAGTGACACAGTTCAGTCCATGATATAGGCCTTCCCGGGTTTGTCCATAGCTGAACTCTTATTTCGCCTGTGTGTTTTCCAGTCGAGGGCTAAATCCTCTTACTATGATTGCTTTCTGGTAATCCCAGGTAAAAATTATCTTCCCAGCATCTCCCAGTAACAAGTGCCCAGAGTTCAGGGAATCCTGCCTCCCACTCTCCCACAGATCTCTAAGCTCAGGAAAGGTACCACTGTGGATGTGTACCCTGTTCAGTTTACCTGTGACTGTTCTTCTCCAGACAGACTTTGACTGCTGTTCTTTCTTAGAAATTTGTACATTGATGCCATTAAAAAAAAAAAAAAAAAAATATATATATATATATATATATATATATATATATATATAGTGATTATGTGAAACTTTACAGTCCAAGTCAAATTTCCATAAAAACCCTGAGTACTCACATCTCTGGAACTCCACCTGCTGTCCTCACCCTGTGACAGCACATTCTTCTTTTCATCTCTTTACTTCCAATGTCCACTCAACCAATACTTGCCCCCTCTTCTCTACCTTTTCTTCTACCCTCTAAAAAAAAACAGTAGGAGAGCCTCATCAGTATATTAAGCCTTAAAGTACACATACCACATGCGTCAGTCTGTGTCCGCAAGTCCAGTCCATTCCTTGTCTGAAGTGTTGGCTTCAGTACTGGTTTTAGGTCCGGGCTAGCAGCAAGTCTTGAGGCCATGTTCTCAGGGGACCCTCCAGGTTGTCTGACCGTCAGATCTGGTCTTTTTTAATAGAGTTCTTGCTTTGCATGTGCCTTTTTCTCTCAGGATGTCAGGAACTCGACGTTGTGTTGCCTGTCAAGACTGTCTTTGGTGGTGGCCTGGTACTGCCGGTTTATTGTAAATCTAGTCTTTAACTTAAAAATACAAAGTCTTGGATTTACACAAGTGGAGAAACCTACTTTGCTCGTGGATAGGAAGCCTTAATGTTGTAAAAATGTTTATTCTACCCAAGCAATCTACATATACAATGTAATCTCAAGACAAATTCCAATGTCATTTTTTAATGAGGTGGATAAGCAAATCACAACTGTTTGGAAAAGGAAGAAACACCAGATAAGTAAGACACTACTAAAGAAGAGGAACAGAGAGGCCTCACACTACCCAATCTTAGAATACTACTCTGCCATGATAGTCAAAACAGCCTGGCATCAGTATGAAAACAGATATATAGACCAATGCAACAGAATAGAGGATCCAGAAATAATCACCATCTTCCTCTGAACAATTGATAATCAACAAAGGCCCAAAGGTTGTAAACTGGGGTAAAAACGGTCTCTTTAATACATGATGTTGGCAAAATTGGATATCCATCTGCAAAAAAAACTGAAACGAAACCTGTATCTCACACCTTACACCAAAACTAAATCAAAATGGATCAAAGACCTAAATATCAAACTGTTGTCGGTCCAGTCCTTTCTTTAAATCACATGTTTCACAGTAACATCTTACAGCTTCCCAAATCTGCCTGTCAACTAGCAAAGTAATCAGCATTTGGCTCCATGTTTTCAAGCAATTGAAATCCTAAAACAATAAAGATTATGAAAGAAAAAAATAGGGACAACAATGGAAGTTCTAATACATGACTTAGACAGACTACAAAGTCTTACCAACAGTGCACGAACAACAGAAGAGAAAATAGATAAATGGGGAGTACTAAAAGTCAAACACTTAGGCTCAGCCAAAGACTTATCAAGAGAGTTAAAAGGCTGTCTGAACACTGAGAAAAAATATTTGGCAACTATGTATTGGATTGACGTCTAATTTCCATAATCTACAAAATACAGCAAAATATCAAGAAAGAGACAAATAACCCAATTAAAGGGCAAAAGACACGGACAGACATTCAGGCAGCCAGAAAACACAGGGAATAGTCACCATCATTAGCTATTGGAGAAGTCCAAATTAAAACTGTGATGAGATACCATCTCATCCCAGTGAGGTTGGCAGTAATCCAAAAAACACAAAACAATGAATGCTAAAGAGGCTGTGGAGAGATTGGAACTTTTCCTGCACTGCTGGTGGGAATGCAAGATGGTATAGCCTCTTTGGAAGGCAATTTGGTGCTTTCTTAAATAGCTACAAATAGAAATACCATATGATCCAGCATTCCACTGCTTGGAATATATCCTACAGAGATAAGGGCTGTCACATGAACAGATATATCCACATGAAAGTTTGTTGCAGCACAGTCCACAATAGCAAAAAGATGGAATCAACCTAGGTGTCTATAAACAGATGAATGGATAAACAAACTAGGGTACACAGACACAGTGGAACAGTGTGCAGTGATAAAGAACAATGATGATTTTAGGAAGCATCTCATAACCTGCTATCAACTAGAAGACATGCTGAGTGAAATCAGTCAGCTGCAAAAGGATAAATATTGTATAAGACCCCTGTTATAAGGACTTAAGAAGGAACTTATGCACATAAGACTCCTTGACAGCTACAAGGGTGGGGATGGAGGGAGAGGTTTATTCATAGATTAGATAGTTGATGGGAATGCAGTCAGATGAAATGTGTGACAGCACTCAGTAAAAAGCAGATCAGCACAACTGGACTACACCATGAACTAAAAAGTTTTCTAAATCAACCCAACATTTCAAAGGCTAGCGTATCAGGGCAGGGGTCTGGAGACCATGTTTCCAGGGGACATCAGGGTCAACTGGCATAAGTAGCCTTTTGCTGAGAGAGCCTAATACACTGCTTATTGGTGAGTGGCGCCTGGGGTCTTGAAAGCTGGCAAGTTACCATCCGAGGAACATGAATTGGTCCCAGTCCACCTGGAGCAGATGATGATTGACTACATCAAAGACATGAGGAAAAGTGAGCCTGGGAGACAGATGGACCCATACGATAGGGAGGCTACATCAGTGTGAGACCAAAAGAACTAGATGGTGCCCAGCTGCCACCAAAGGCAGCCTTGTTAGAAGAGTCCCTGAGGTAACATGAGAAACAGAGGTGTACAATTTAAGAACTCCAGAATTGATGGTCCAACAGCCGGGAGGGTCCCCTAGGAACATGGCCCCTAGAATTGCTGCTGGTCGTGACCCAAAACTGGTACTGAGCTCAGCTCTTCAGACTAAGAATGGACTGGACTCAAGGACACAGAGTAGCATGTGATGTGTGTGTTTTATGGTTTTATACATTTATAGAAGGCTGTCCTACTGGTTTCTTTCTAGAGAGGAGAGTGGAGAGGAGGGGACAGGTATTCCTTGGGAGGATACTAAAGGAGTGAAAAGGAGTGAGCTGTCACCCAGCGGGGAGAGCAGATAGAGTTGTAGAGAAACAAGTATACAAAACTGACTTGGACTGTATACTTTTGCTTAATCATATTAAAAAAATAAAAAAATGCTAAGCCTTGAGGTGCAGTTGTTTTTATTTTTAATACTGTGTTTTAATATTCTATTCAGGATAAAAGTCATTCCATACTTATAGTTGTGACTTCGTCATAAGTTTTTTCCGATGTCAGTCAAATGCTTCATTTTTTTTTTTTTTAGCTTTCATTCTTATTGCCTTTTATTATCTACATCTTTATAAATCCAGTCTTTGTCTTTAGGGGCTGGAACAATTACATAGAAACTTACAGGTATATTTTAATAATACAGGTATAAAGATATATAAATCATAAAAATATCGTCTGGGTGAGGAAGGCAGATAGTTGCAGAGAAGTGGATATGCAAAGTTGACTTGGATTGTAAACTTTCACTTAATTATAATAAATTATATATATGTACCCTGGTAGTGTAGCGGGTTAAGTGCTACCTCTGCTAACCAAAAAGGTCAGCAGTTGAAACCCGCCAGGTGCTCCTTGGAAACTCTAGAGGGGACAGTTCTACTCTGACCTCTAGGGTCACCACAAATGTATTGGTGCAGTAAGCTTGAGTACAAGGCTAAATGTCTTAGAGCCCCAGAGTGCAAGAAATAGAAAGTTAATTCAGATTAACTGAAGCAAAAATGAATTTATTGGATACGTACCGAGTAGCCACCCAATAGCAAGAAGTGAACCTGGATTTTTGTGGGCACTGGAAAGTTACCAGCTGGTCCTCGGTCCCTTTTGCTGTCTTTGGATCCTCGTGGTCTCGAATGGCAGCTTCTCCTGAGTTGTGTTCTGTTCTCTTTCTGGCAGAATACTTTCTGTGCTTGTTACTGAGCAGGCATGTGGCCCAGCCTAGTCTTTGTGACTGCACAGCACCATCTGCTTACAGCTCCTGGGGCTGTTGCTTCACATTCTCAAGGGAGACTCTGGACGTACTACCCCCTCCCAGTCTAGTGAGTTGTGTCCAGGGTACGCAGTCATCTGGTATAATGTGGCTCATCTTTTTTTAACATGGGAGAAGGGCTTTGGTGAGCTAAAACCAAAAACAACAACAAAAGCTCATTGTCATCAATTCTAACTCATGATGACCTTCTAAGACAGAGTAGAACCACCCCATAGGGTTTCCTAGGCTGAAATTTTTGAGAAGCAGAATGCCTAGTTCTCCTCTTGTGGAGTGGCTGCCAAGCCAAGTGCCGTCGAGTGGAGTGGCTAGTGGGTTCAAATTGCTGACCTTTTCTCTAACAGCTGAGCACTTAACTTCTGCACCCCTGGGACTGCATACAGTAAGCTGTTGTTTGTTAGGTGTTGTCGAGTTGGTCCCATTTCGCAGTGACCTTGTGTACAACAGATGGAAACACTGCCCAGCCATGCGTCATCCTCACAGTGGTTGTTACGATTAAGGCCACTGTGGCAGCCACCTTGTGTCATTCTGTCTCTTTGAAGGTTTTCCTCATTTTTGCTGACCACTTGTCTACTTGACCAAGCATGATGTGTGGCAAGCTAACCCAATGTAAATTAAAAAGAAAGGAAATACATACTCAGTTCTTGTCCTCTGGGGGAAAATGGTCCTGATGACAAAGACTGGTATTAGACAGTTGGGAAAGAATCAGGGTCAAAACTAATGTTGAGGGTGGCTGCAGGGCTGGGAAGGATGTTCTCTTGAGTGAAAATTCACAAAGGAGTTGTCACTGGAGCTACAAAAGGGAACAGGCATTTGAGATAGACAGTATGTGCAAGAAAGCATGCAGGCCCCAAGGGGTTCAGTGTGGACCTCAAGTGATGTGCGTCTTGGAAGCCACGTTAAAGTTGGAATTAAATCTTGTAGGTAGTCAAGAGTTAGGGGAGAATTACAGACAAGGGAACCTGTTGAATTTCCTATTAATGTATCATACACTGATTAATCATCTACCAGTGAAACTGGAACTGTTGCCCATTGTTAGTGGGAATATAAAATGGTACAAACACTTGTACAAATGTCTGGTAGTTTCTTGTAAAATTAAACGTATGTGTACTCAGTAGCTCAGTAGTTCTACTCGTGAGTATTATCTGAGTCATCTGGTACTGTTGTAACAGAAATGCCACAAGTGGATGGCTTTCACAAAGACAGATTTATTCTCACATTCCAGTAGCCTAGAAGTCTGAATTCTGGGTACAGGCTCTGGGGGAACACACTCTGTCTCTGTCGTCTCTGGAGGAGGGTCCCTCTGTTGCATCAGTCTTTGTTTGGTCTGAGAGCGTCTCGGTGCAGGAACGTCAGGTCCAAAGGCTCTCAATGTTGCTTTCTTGATGGTATGAGGTCCCCAACCCTCTGGTTGCTTCCTTTTTATCTCTTGTAGGATAAAAGGAAAAAAGGTGGTACAAGCCACGCTCTAGAGAAACTCCCTTAGTAAGATAACACACTGTTACATTCCCACCCTAATCCTCTTTAACATAATCCAGTCTGTTAACCACAGGCAGAGATTAGGATTTACAGAATAGGGAAATCGCAAACTGGACAGCAGTCATACAGTCCTGGGAATCATGCCCCAGCCAAACTGATAACACACATTTTTGGGGTGGGGACATAATCCATGACAGGTATTTACCCAAGAGAAATAAAAAACATGACACAAAAAGATTTGTACCAGAATCTCTGTAGAGCCCTCTTCGTAATACCCCAAACTAGAAAAAACACAAATGTCCATTTGTAAGAGAAGGGCTAAACACATGAAGTTTATTCAGAGACTCAATGCTAGCCAGAAATAAAAAGGAACGAATGACTGATAGACTCAGCAGTGTAAACCACTGTAATGAGTAGAAGATCCTTACACAGAAAAATGCAGGCTGCAGGACTCTGTTTGTCTGAAAGAAGTTCTGGAGGAGAAAAAGCTAGTAATAGATGGAAAAAGGAGAACGTCAGTTGCCTCTCAGGAGGTTGTGGGTGGGATTTTCTGGAGGGGGATATGAAGGAAATGTCTGTGTGATGGAAATGTTTATATTTTATTAGAGTTTCAGGTTGCATGACTGTATGTGTTTGTCAAAAGTCATTGAATAATGCTGTTAAGATTTGTACTGTAAGTAGACTTCATCCCCCACCGCCCGCCCCCTCAGCAGAACCGTGAACTCTGAACTCGAGTTCAGCATCTCCGTGCTGCAGTGTTGAGGATGAAGTGTACTGAGGTCTGCAACTTACTCGGAAATGTATCAGGAACACGATGAGCTGATGTTTGGATTACAGTTACATAATAAAGCAAGTAAAGCAAAATGTTAACAGTTGTAGAATCTAAGTGGTAGGTATATAGATACTTAGTACGTGACCTTTACAACTTTATGTTTGAAATTTTTCATTGTAAATTGGGGAAGTTTCATTCTGTTGTTCATAGGGTTGCTGTGAATCAGAACTGACTCAATGGCACCTAACAACAACAACAATAAATTGGGGAAAATGCAGAGGTTCTTACATGCTACTGTTTCAGGAAATTTGGACTTCTGGTTTGGGGGAACTAATGAGTCATTTTAAGAGACATTATCAGATACAGTTTTTAGAAGGAAAAGACATCTGAGGCATAGAAACCTAGGACTTTTAGTTCTCCTGGTAAGAAAAAAGGAGTATGAGCAAAAGTAGGGACATCGGGGATGGAGCCGAAGGACAGGATGCCGCAGAGATTGTGAGGCTAGAGGTGGTAAGGCTGGGGGACATCAAGCTGGGCAGTGGTGGGTGTCTGGGTCGGAAGGGAATGTGAGCTGGTGCCCAAGTCCTGGGTTAAGGGCCCATGATTTAGGGGCTGATGGGTGGTGATGACAAATGGTATGATCAGATGTCTGAGCTCCAGAAAAGAGGATGCTTTGACTGGAATGCTGAGGAACTAACAGTCTGGAACTGAGAGATTGTCAGCCTGCTTTCCAGGAAAACGGATTGCCTCTCAGGATGAGGAGCATTGGAGCAGACTAGAATGACCTGGATCAATCAGTGGTGTCTGGAGACCACTTACCTCTATTGACACCTGACAAAGTTTTTAACCTTAGTATGGTGTGCCTTTCATACCAACACACTTGTCCCAGATGCTACAGTTTAACCAGGTTGCTGGGCTCACATCACCACACTGGACAATTTTCTGTATGGAACAGGTTATAGCATCCGAGCTGGTTAACCTGATCTCACTACAAAAAGCATTAAGTGCAGAAAACTAAGCTTTGAAGCATGATGTTAACCTGGCATGCTCTTAAGTGAACAATTGGGAGCTGAGGGAATGTCAGCTGAAACTACATTCTGCTTTACTGGAACCCTCATTCTCCTTTGGAGAATGCGAATCAGTAACACATACTACGTCCTGATCGGAATGATCAGAGCCAGGCCTGGGAGTCTGCAGCCTGGGAGCAGGTGGCTCTGGGCACCAGCACTGGTCCCCTGTCTGACCGAGCCACTCAATTTGCCACCGGCTGTGAGAAGATTGCTGGCCCCCGTGGTCAGATGAGTGAGTGACAAACAGAGATCACGGCTGAGAGACTGTCACTCCTTCAGATGAGGGGTAATATAGGCTTGGGCACTTGAGGTTGTTTGATTTCTTTTCCTTCTCATCTGAAGAGGGTTCCCGTTTCCAGCGCAAGTGTTTTTAAAATAAGGGATCTCGAGCGAAGGAAGTGTTTGTTCTGGTGACAGCACAGTGATTTCTGCTAAGCTTCCCAGAAAGCCAAGCCTCCAGTGTGTCACCCTGAGACGAAGAGCTCACTTGGTTGTAATGTCACAGACTGTCAGTTGTTCCAGGCTGAACAGACTGCCTGATACCCAAGGGGGCATTTTCTGAATCTGTATCCCTTGTGTCCCAAACCAGATTCCAGCCCCCTGAAAGACTGGAACTGTATGTTGTGTCTTTATCCTTTGGTACCTTGATGGTATCAGGCAAACCTATTGTGTAACCGGCAATGCTTGCTATGCGTCAGGCATTGTGCCCGGTGGCGGAGTCGCCACGGTGATTAGTCATCGTCCCCGCCTTTGTGTTGTTAGCAGTGTCCCGGGGAAGAAGGTATTCAGTCAAGAAGTACACGTTGTGAGTGTTCAGTTATACTTGTGATTTGTATGAAGGAAAAGTAGAGGATGCTGCCTGTAACAGGGTAGTTAAAGTTCCACGGGCGGCACAGCCAGAGGGTCGGTGGTTCAGATCCACGCAGTGGTACCACCGGAGTAAGGCCTGGAGATCTGCTTCCATAAGATTGGAGTCACTGAAAACCCTGTGGAGCACAGTTCTACTCAGAAACATCTCGAGTTGCCATGAGTAAGAGTCACCTTGACAACAGTGGGTCACCTAGTCCAAGTAAGTGCTGGGGGCCCAGGGCACTCAGGGAAGGCCTCCCCAGAGAAGTACCATTTGGTTGAATCCTGAAACATGATGAGTAGGAGCTGGCCAGGTCAAGAGTGGGGTGAGGAGGGTTCTGGGGAAATAGAGTAACATGCACAAGGATCCTTAAGTCAACTGGATCATAAACAGCTTTGAGGGAAAAAGAAAGAAGACCGGTGTGGCTGGAGCAGAGGGCGCAGTAGCAGGCTGTGGTGTGTGGCTGCAGCTGAAGAAGAGAGATCACCTAGCACAGGGCCTCTGCCGTCAGGATTTGGAACTTTGTTCAGAGAGGGGTGAGAAGCCACCGAGGAGTTCAGGTAGGAGAAAAATGTTCAATTTCTGTGTTTTAAAATTCACCGGCTGCAATAGAGGGAATTGATTGGAAACGGGGGCAGGAATGGCCTCAGGGAGAATATTTGAGAGACTGTGATCTCGTAGCCCAGGTGAGAGACTGCTATGCCTCTAATGAAATGGTAGAGGGACGTAGATGAAGTCAAGCCGTATATATGTGTGTATATATACATATGTATATACATACATGTGTGTGTGTATACATATAGGAAGTATGTTGATTGTAATGTTGTTGAGAAGGAAGGAACTGTCGTGGAAGACTCAGGCTTCTGTCTTGAGCAACTGGGTAAGTGGGTGATATTATCACCGGAATGAGGAATACTGAAGAAGATGACATTTAGAACAGAAGATAGTTTTTGACGCGTTCAGCTTGAGATATTTGTAGTTGTTTTTCGATGCCACTGAGTCAGCTCCGACACATAGGGACCGTGTATACAGCAGAACGAAACACTCCCTGTCCTGCACCGTGCCGACAGTCGCTGGTACACGTGAGCCCGCTGTTGCAGACACAGTGTCAGTCCATCTCGTTGAGGGTTTTCCTCTTTTTTGCTGACCCTCTACTTTACCAAGCGTGATGTCCTTCTGCAGAGATTGATTCCTCCTGACAATGTGTTGATCCTATGTAAGATGTAGTCTTGCCATCCTTGCTTCTAAGGAGAACTCTATGCTTCTTCTGAGACAGATCTGCTTATATTCTTTTGGCAGTCCGTGGTATATTCAATATTGTCCTCCAACACTACAGTTCAAAGGTGTCAATTATTCGTCTCTCTTCCTTATTCATTGACAAGTTTTCATATGCATATAATGCAATTGAAAATACTATAGCTTAGATCAGGTGCACCTTAGTCTTCAAGGTGATGTATTTGCTTTTCAGTACTTCAAAGAGGTCTTTTTATTTTTTATTTTTTTTACCATATTTACCCAGTGCAATATGTCTTGATTTCTTGACTGCTATTTCCATGGGGTGTTGGTTGTGGATCCAAGTAATGAAATCCTTGACAACGTAAGTCTTTTTTTCATCTATCATGATACATTTATTAGTCCAGTTGGGAGGATTTTTGCTTTCTTGCTGTGGTCTTTGATCTTCATCAGTAAGTATTTCAAGTCCTGTTTACTTTCTGCAAACAAGATTGTGTCATCTGCATGCCGCTGGTTGTTGAGTCTTCCTCTAGTCCCATTCTTTGTGTAGTCCAGGTTCTCGGATTATTTGCTCGGCATATAGTTCAGTAGGTGTGGAGATAGGATAAAACCCTGACATATGCTTTTCCTGACCTTTAAACCATGCAGGACATCTTGTTGGATGGTTACCTCTTGACCTGTGTACAGATTCCTCAGAAGCACAATTGAGTATTCTGGAATTCCCATTCTCCAAACAGTATTATCCATAATTCATTATGATCGACCCAGTCAAATGCCTTTGCATAGCCAATAAAACACAAGTAAACACCTTCCTGGTATTCACTGATTTCAGCCAAGATCTATCTGACATCAGCAATGGTTTGTATAGAAATAATAGTTGATCAGGTAACTGGTTCTGGAGCTCAAGGTGTGGCTAGAGATGCAAACAGGAGAGTTGGGAGCAGATGGAAGATCCCTGAAGGCCCTGTTAGGTGGTAAAATTGAAAGAATAAAGCAAGAAAGTGATGTGTATTTGTGTGAATGTTAATAAACAGAGCAGAGAGTGGCTTACTCTGTCTTGAGAAACCTACCTTGTGGATTTCACTGAACAAAGAACACGGCCCTATTGATATCTCCCTCCATTTCTCTGTTGTACATTTGCCAGGTAAGCTAAGCCCAGGGTGATAGTATAGCGAAGGTAGGGGGTGTTAGCTGTGGGAGGGACCCTCTTTTGGTCTGCCTTGACTGTTGACAGGCCAAGCGAAATGTGCTTGTGCTCTCCTTACAGTAATTCACTGGCCTCTCTACTGTGTGTGAACCATCTTGATTTTTAAAAAACTATTCCCTTTTATTCTAACAGGCAGGTGCCTTCCCTGGAATGTCTTGTTTAAAAACAAAACAAACAAACAAAAAAGCCTTGCTAAATCCCTTGAGCTGGAGATGGAGATGTTCCCCAGCCTTCCAGTCTTAGAGACAAAGAACCAGTTATCAGCTTCCATGTTCAACCTGGGCCATGGCTTAGTTGGGTTCCATGAATGTTTCTGTACCATGGCCAGGGTTTGCCAGTCTTGGACTTTATGCCCACAGCTCCCAGCTGGGGAGAGAAGGAGAAAGCTATATAACTCAAGTCATTCCCCATCTGGGTGTTCTTTCTGTCTGGGGGAAGGACTGCTGGGATATGTTTCCCAGAAGGAGCTGGCACATGGTGATCGTCAGTCTGATTCAAGTGAGGAGATGGATGTTAAAAAAACACTCCTCAACACCGTTCCGAAACCAGTGTTGATGAAGGCTGCAGACCGACCTTTTCCTCCTGTAAAAATCTTTGGTCTGCTCCTCGCCATCTGTTCTAGAGTCTTGAAAATTTGTGTTCCTTCTGAAACTTTCGACAGAGTTGTCATCTGTGTCAGCAAATCCTTTGTCAGCATCTTGGTCGTCACTGAGCATGAGAGCTCACCAACGCTGCCGGCTGCACCCCGAGTTCTCACTCTACAGAGAAGCCGGAGTCCGACCCGCTCACCTTTCGCACTGTTTCGCTCTTGTCCCTGCCCTGGTCGTGGAGGAGTTAGTTGCTGCATGATCTTGTTGCTCAGGGGAAGGGCTGGCAGCGTGAGAGGTGGAACAAGGTCGGGGCCAGGGACTGGCATGCTAGGTTCGAGCCGTGGTTCTGCCATTAAATGGGAGTCCTAGGGAGGCTGCATGTACCTTTCTCTGTGGCTCGATTCCCACTGCTCCAGTGGAGATAGTGATACCCGTCCAGTTTTCTGTGCAGGTCCCCGGTGAAGAGGCAAGCAGTGCTCTCTAGTTCGGTGTCCGCCAGGGGATACGTTTTCCTTAACCTGCACAGCATTTAAAGAGTTTTTAAAAGTTCATTACCTACCTTTAAACATCAGTAGATTTTACCTAAAACTGCAGCTTCTTTTGGAAATCAAAAAAGCTGCTAACTGTCAGCCCGCAGTCCTCCCTGGCACCAGTTGGCTGGGGCTGAGGACTGGCTGCCTTTGAGATGGGGCACATGCTTTGTACCCTGCTGTCGCCCCCATTGCCTCCTGTGGTCTGTCCAAAGTGAGTCTGTGTAACCCCATCTGGACACTTTGTTCAACTTGGACTATGTCACTCCTTTGTGTTACCTGTCTCGCTGTGGTAGGCATTTGGGTTTCTACCCTTGATCTCAAGAAGATATTCCTGATTTAGAACTTTCTAAGTAAGATATTATACAAACACAAAGGGTTTTTTTAGGGGGGTCAGCTTGAGGAAGTACCTGTATTCATTTTGTGCTTCAGTGTCCCAGCTGCTTTACCTATGACTTAATCTTCCCCAAAGCTGTGAGGTGGAACTCATCCTAGAAGAGGACAGGGCCTCAGGTAGATTGTGGCTTGCTTGAATCACAAGCTGACCCTCACCTGACTGACTAAGGGAACATTATGAGGTCTGTGGTGAAATGTTTTTCTTTATATGGCCTTTGGCTTTGGTTTTTTTAAAAAACGGCATAATAGATTTGTTTTTTCCCTGAACCTGAAGTAGTAAACTTTGCCTTAGTTTTCTATCCCAGAGGGCTTATTATATTTCCTGGATAAGCTGCAGGCCCCATGATTCGATACTTATTGTCTATCTCAAGGCTGCAGCCTACCCTTGCAGTTTGCTGGGATTGGTCAATATGCTGTGCAAATTAAGTAACTATGGACTATGCAAATAAGGTGATTTTCAGCCTGCTGAGGAGCCCTGGTGGCTCAGTGGTGAAGAGTTTGGTGGTTAACGAAAAAGCCTAATCTACCAGCCACTCCTTGAAAGCTGTATAGGACAATTGTTTTCTCCTGTAGGGTCACTAAGAGTCAAGAGTTGACTCAATAGCAAAAAATTACAGCCTACTACGGAAGTGAAGTGCCTGTAGCTTGATCAGAGGGGATTGGTCAGTTTGTGGCTCCCCCACTGAGGTGGGCCCTGCCTTAAGATTGACAAGGCATTGTTTACATGCAGCTAGCCCCACAGAAGTTTTACAAGCAGAAAGAAGGAGGAGGAGAAGCAGAAGGGAGAAGCTGAAAGATGGGAGGAGAGAAGAAGGAGAAACAAAGGAGGCAAGAAACCTCCTGAAAGAGCTGTAACGTGGACAGGTTAAGGGCTGTGACCCTGAAGACAGTCACAGGCCTGGAAAGGCCCAGTGGGAGAGGTGGTGGTGACAGATAGCAGGGTCCAGGGGAGCCTGTGTCGGGGGGCTGAGTGGAGGCCTGCACAGTTTAGAGATGCTGAGAGCTGTGCCACCCTGACGGAGGGAGACTGCTTCCGTGCTTCCTGATCCTAACCCCGAATTGTAGCCTGTTACGTCCTCAGTAAACCTCTCAATTGTACATGTGGTCTCTGAGTTCTGGTGGCATTCCCACAGGTTATTGAACCTAGAAGAGAAGTAGATGTTGCCGTGGAAGGAAGTGACTGGTGTCAGAATTGGTAAAAGGGTTGTACGGTGGAAGTGTGTCTGACCTCCACCTCCTGGGGGTCAGCTTTTGGCTGATCCTGGTCATTAACCCCCAGAAGGTGGGCAGGTGCTGATGCCACTGCTGCTCCCATTTTTTTTTTTTAAGAAAAACACAAAAGTTCTCATAAGTGGACCAATAAGCAACATCCTGATAAATGGAGAAAAGACTGAAGTTGTCCAAGTTTTCATTTTACTTGGGTCCACAATCAACACCCATATAAGCAGCAATCAAGAAATCAAAGCACATACTGCAATGGACAAATCTACTGCAAGAAACTTCTTTAAAGTTTTAAAAAGCAAATATGTCACCTTGATGATTCAGGTGCACCTGATCCAAGCTGTGTCCTTTCAACCATCTCGTATATACACGAAAGCTGAACTATGAATAAAGAAGACTGAAGAAGAACTGATGCCTTTGAATTATGGTGCTGGTGAAGAATATTGAATCTACCATGGACTGGACTGCCAGAAGAAGGAACCAATCTGTCTTGGAAGAAGTACAGCCAGAGTGCTCCTTGGAAGCAAAAAAACGGTGTGACTTTGTCTTAAGTATTTGGAACTTGTTATTGGGAGGTGTAATTCATACTGAAAGTAGAGGCTGTCGTCTTTGACGTTTATCAGTAAGTGCTTCAAATCATCTTTGCTTTTAGCAAGACAAGTTGTATTATCAGCTTATAATGCAGGTTGTTGATTAGCCTTCCTCTAGTCCTGGTATCCTGTTCTTCATATAGTCCAGCTTCTCTGATTATTCGCTCAGTATACAGATTGAATAAAGCAAAAAAAAACAAAAAAAAATTACAAACCCACTGCCATCAAGTCAGATCCAACTCATAGTGATCCTATAAGTCAGAGTAGAACTGCCTCCTGGAGTTTCCAAGAAGCACCTGGTGGGTTTGAACTGCCACCCTTTTGATTAGCAGACACAGCACTTAACCACTACACCACCAGGATTTCCACAGATTGAATAAGTATGGTTGAAATATACAACCTGGATGCATACCTTTCCTGATTTTAAATCACCTGGTGTCCTTTGTTCTGCTGAAACAGCTTCCTCTTAGTTATGTAGAAGCTCCACATGAATACAATTAAGTATTCTGGCTTTCCCATTCTTCTTACTGTTATCCATAGTTTGTTAAGATCTGCACAGTTGGATACCTTTGCATAGTCAGTAAAACATAGGTAAACATCTTTCTGGTGTTTCTCTGCTCTCAGCCCAGCTCTACCTGACGTCAGCAGTGATATCCCTTGTTGTATGTCTTCTGAATCTGGCTGGAATTTTTACCAGTTCCCTGCAAGTGTACTGCTGCAGCTGTTTTTTAGTTATCTTCCACAGATTTTACTTGTGTGTGATATTAATGATATTGTTTGATAATTTATGCATACTGTTGGATCATGTTTTTTTGGAATCAGCTCAGATACGAATCTTTTCCAGTTGCTTAGCCAGGTAGGTGTCTTCCAAAGTTCTTGGCATAGACAAGTGAGCAGTTCCTCTCGTTCTGTTCATTTGTTGAAACAACTCAGCTGGTGTTGTTAGTTCTTGGAGCCTTGTTTTCCACCAGTCCCTTCAGTACTGTCAGTTCTTGATTGTCTTTTAGCTACTGAAATGTTTAAATGACCAGTCCTCTTTGGTATAGCATCTCTGTATATTCCTTCCATCTTCTTCTGAGACTTACTGTGTCATTCACTGTTTGTCCATAGGAAATGCTGGTGGCTTAGTAGTTAAGAGCTATGACTGCTAACCAAAAGATCGGGAGTTCAAGCCTGCCAGAAGCTCCTTGGAAACTCTGTGGGACAGTTCTACTCTGTCTATTGGGTCACTGTGAGTCAGAATTCGACAATGGCATTGGGTTTGGTTTGGGTTGGTATTTGCTCATAGAATTCTTCACTAGTGTAGCTTGAGGCTTCAGGTTTTCCTTTAGTTATTTCAGCTTGAGAAATGCTAAGCATGTTTTTCCCCTTTGGTTTTTTAATCTCAGATCTTTGCACATTTCATTATAGTACTTTATTTTGTCTCTTCACGCCACCTTTTGAAGTCTTGCATTCAGCTTAGAACTAATGAAACAGATAAAAGCAGAGTCGCTGAATTTGAAGCTGAGAAGGAAGTTCTGTGCAGAGCAGTGCCCTGAAGTAGAGTCATTGTCACCTTCTGTGACCATTGAGGCACCTGTGTCACTGTAGGCCTCTAGAGGACCTCATGTCAGAGCCACTGGCCTAGTCTTCGTTTCTGCAGATGAGGAGTTGGTGGCCAAAGAGATGTAGTAATTTGTCCAGTATTGACCTTTCTTTGGATCTCCCCAATACAGTCCACTCTAGGCTTTCTGTTTGATCCTTTAGAAAACTAAAGAAGGCTATTTTATTTTATTTTATGCTAGTTTTCCCATCTCCCAATAATTCTTAGGGAAACTGTATCAAATAAGCAGGCTTCATTGGGTTAAACTTTTTTAAGAGAGACAGGGTATGTAGCACTGGGCAGGAAAGTGGGAGACAAGGCATAGGGTCTGGATGAGGTGTTCCCCTTCTTTGTATTGTCTAGCTCATTTGGCTTATGTCTTCTTTGAGTCTTGGACAAATAGAAGCCTTTCCTAAAAGTATAAATAGGGCTTAGGTTAGGAAATGAGATGTTCTTTTACCTGTAAGAAATGAGCACACAGCAGATTTCAGTGTTGAGAAGGCCCACTTTGAAAATATCCCTCAAAGCCTCTTTGGCAGCCAGTCCAGAAATTCTTCCTGAGCGTGGTGATGAGCGCCTTTGTCTTACAGTCCTGAGCCTCATCACGCTCATTGTCTGCCCAGCTGTTTCCTTTCCCATGGGCATCACTACTCACACCGTCAGTTTGGTGGTTTTCTTCTGTCTCTGTACCTTCCCTCCCACATCCCTGGTGACATTGCTTTCTAAGTGGAAGTTGTTGGTGTCCTGATTCACTCAGAGCAACCCCCGGGGCCCGGTACCGTGTGGGAACATTTATTATCTGATTCAGAGCCCCACTGCTGATGCTGGATTCAAGCCTTCTCAGTTCTCCGTCTGTGGATTGCCAGCTCTCAACAACCACCTTCTCACAGGAGAGAACTGGGGACATCTGACATCTTTGTTTATTCTTGAGGTAGAAGTCCCACTGATCTTTGTCATTTCCTTGGTGACTCCATGATCCTGTGTATATTAAAGCTTTTTTTTTCCCCAGGAAAAAGGAGCCCTGGTGGTCCGGTAGTTGAACACTTGGCTGCTCACCAGAAGGTTGATGGTTCGAATCCACCAGCCACTCGTTGAGAGAAAGATGTGGCAGTCTGCTTCTATAAAGGTTAAAGCCTTGGGAATCCAGTAAGGCTGTTCTTATTTATCCTGTGGGGCCGTTACGAGTCAGAATCAACTGCACAGCCATGTTTTGTTTTGTTTGAGTGGGTTTTATTAGGAAAGTGATGGGAAGCAGCTAATCCTAGGAGTTTAAGTAATGAAGACTCTGGCATAATGCAGATTAAAACCACAGTGAGTTTTCACTGCAAGCTCACTGCCGACTGGCTAAAATGAAAAAGACTTGACAGTACTAAGTGTTGGTGAGGCAGTTCATCAACCTGAGTTCTCACCTGTGGCTGGTAAGGCCGTAAAATAGAGCAACCATGGTGGAAAATGATTTGACATTTTCTTCCAAAGTTGAATATGCACTTGCCACAGGGTTGCTGTGAATTGGGATCAACTCTCCGGCAGCGGGTGTATGATCCAGAGATTCCATTCCTACTAGGTATTTACGTAAGGTAACATAAAAGAATAAAAATGAAAAAGACTTATCTGTGAATGCTCATAGCAGTTATATCCATAATAGTCAAAAGCTGAAACCACCCAAGTGTCCTTCAAAAGGTGAGTGGGTAAACTAATTATGGAGCAGGCACTCAATGGACTACTGCCCAGCAATGAAAGGCAATAAACTGCTGATACATGTAACGGTGAGGATGAATCTAGGGAATGTTATACGGAAGGAAAGAAGCCAGACACAGAAGAGCACATACTGCCTGATTCTGTTTATTCTAAAACATGTAAAACTAAGCTGTAGTGACTGAGAACAGATGAGAAATTAGGTGGGACATTGTGGAAGGACACGGGAGATTTTTTACCCGGGGCATGAAGGACCTCATCACGGTGATGGAAAGTGGTCTGTGTCGGGATTGTGGTGATGATTACAAGCATATATACAGTTGTGAAAGCTCATTTGTCGTACACATGAATTGGGTGCATCATATTGTATGTAAGGTTGGCTTAAAAATAAGAAAATTAATGAAGACAGAAGTTCTATCACTATAGCTCTGTGTGTTCTTGGGAAAAGGACGTAATCTCCCCGGATCTCTTTCCCATGAAGAAAATGAGGACAATTGGTTGCTTACCTACCTCATTCCATTATTGTGAAAGTTATTTATGTTGAAGTACTTGGCCATCAGTATAATGAGGAGGTTAAACTAAGTCAGAGGTGGAAAACTGGAGGCTCAGAGATGCCTGACAGCCTTTCAGATGTCTCTAACACCTACTGAGTTGGCCTGTCCAGCACTAACTTAAAATGTGACTTGTTGCCAGTGTTTAAACTGAGGTTTCATATAAAATTTCAAGTTTCTAACTTCTGTCTAACAATCAGCATATCTGACAAACTAGGTCCGTATTCCCACCGGACAGCAATGACCGGGTGTTGCGTGGTAGCTGCTCCTTTACGTGGGGCGAACGCTCCAGATGGCCTCCGTCTCCACCACTCCCTTGCCTCTTCTGTTCTCTGTAGTTCATTAAGACAAATTTTCACCCATTCAACAATTATTGAGTGCCGTCTGTGGGTTGGAAACCCTGGTGGTGTGGGGCTTAAGTGCTATGGCTGCTAACCAAAAGGGCGGCAGTTCAGATCCACCAGGTGCTTCTTGGAAACTCTGTGGGGCAGTTCTACTCTGACCTGTAGGGTCACTGTGAGTCGGAAATCAACTTGACAGCAGTGGGTTTGGGTTTTTCTTTGTCTTTTTGTTTCTATGGGTTAGGCACTGGCCTGGGGCATAGGCTGCAGAGGGGAACCAAAGAGAAAATCACAAAACACATGACGAGTGCTAAGCACCAATCCATGTCTTCGTCAAAACATGAGAGGGAAACAGTTAGACCGAGTGTGCCATATGTTTTAGGGAAAATGGGAGAAAGGATGTTTCTTTGTGAGTATAAAAAAATCCTCTTATCTTTTGTGGACAAAGCGCATTTGTGTCACAGCTATCCTGTCTACTTCAGTTGCTTGCCTCATCTAGTAGTTAAGATCTGTTTTCCTTCATGAGTTAGAAAATTCAAGGATGAGGGTATCTTGGTGTTTCAAAACATGCCAGTAGACAAAGAGACAGAGAGACTGGCACAGGCTCTGCTGTGGACGTTAGACTTTTATTTTTTTTTAAACTCTTTTTCCAAACCATCTGCAATTTAGGCTTCAGGTTTTTCAGGTTTTTCTATTTAATCAAGATCTTGGGACACATCTCACTCTGACATAAGCATCTGCATTGACAGCGACATTGCCACCTGATTCTGTAACAGCCTGAAGCTTGCTTGGCTGAGTTAAGAATCCCTGCATGTTCCCTGATGGATGTGGTAAGCATGGACATGCACTAGAGAAGGATCTAGAATGATGCTGTCTGCCCTGACCTTCTAACCTAGTAATTTACGTCTTTTTTGGTCAACTGTGTGGTGAGTGAGAGACATCTTCAGAGGCAAATCATGTCAGGCTTGGATTTTGATCTCAGGGTCCAAGGGTCCTGATTTCAGTATTTCTCACTGCAGGTGAGCCGTTGTATGAGCATAGATGAGGAGCCCAGGTGGTGCAGTGGTGAAAGCACTTGGTTGCTAGTGGAAAGATCTGCAGTTCTAACCCACCAGATGGTCCTCAGAAGAAAGATGCAGTTGTCTGTTTCCATAACAATTGTAGCCATGGAAACCCTGTACTGTCCTACAGGGTCACTATGAGTCACAGTGACTCACGGCAACGGGTTTGATTGTTTTTGGTATGGCGTAGATGCTGAAATAACGTAGTTCCTCTCTGTTAGGCAGAGTGGTTAGTAGCTTCACTTCTTGGTTTGTGATGGCCGTAGGCTTGAGGCCGCAGCCAGCTCTCAGTCAGTTGCTCCTGCTGGATCATGGGATAGGTATCTAACCATTTCTTCAGTCCTGGCAGGAAAGTCAGCTTGCTACCTGGCAAAGCAAACGATACTGCTCACATCTGGTGGCCGTACTCTCAACTGCGGCACCGTCAACCTGCTTCTGAAAGGAGTGACCTGTCAATTCCACCTTATTTAGTGGTGTCACATATCACAGAAGGAAACCCTGGTGGCATAGGGAATCTCTGATGGGGCAGTGGTTAAGAGCTATGGCTACTAACCCAAAAGGTCAGCAGTTCAAATCCAACAGGTACCCTTTGGAAGCTTGATGGGGCAGTTCTACTGTGTCCTGTAGGGTCACTGTAAGTCAGAGTTAACACGAGAGCAGTAAACTTACGCTTTTTTTTTTTAAATGTCACAGAATTGTAGGAAATCACCATCCCAAGCTTTTGTTCTGCAGCATAGTCACATATCTGCTTAACTAAAGAACATTGCATAGTTATTCTCTGTGACAAGTGCAATGCTAAGAACAGTTTTTGGACAGCCAGATGTGATCCTGTTCCAGGGTCTGCCCATAACTAGCCTGGAACTACTCCAGGCCTTGTTTGTTTCCTCCACCGTATAAAGCAGAGTACTTGGGCTTAATGCTTTTTACCTGTTGGCACTGAGTCATTTGTGACTCATAGTGACCCCAAAGGACAGAGTAGAATTGCTCCAGAGTGTTTCTGAGGCTACAGCCTTTGCAGAAGCAGACTGCCACCTCTTCCTCCCATGAAGTGGCTGGTGGGTTTGAACAGCTGACCCTTTGGTTATCAGTGAGTGCTTAAACACTGCACCACCAGGGCTCCTTTAATGCACCCTAGGAGTGCAAAGTCGGTGGGTTTTTTTTTGTTTTTACAAAAAAATGGAATGCTCACAAAATAATTATGAATAAACATGGAAATTCTAGACTTTGTGTTGTCACTTTTCCCACTTCGAACTGGTTGTCATGGATTTCGTAGCTTTTCAGGAACAGCAGAGACAAGACGGTAAGTACTGCTGCGTTAAATCAACATGTTTATTACAAGACAAATTCTAATGTCATGAGAATTAAATGTGAAAAAGAGGCTTCGTAGAATTAAGGAAATTTTTTTTAACAATAAGACCTGCGGCTTTAGCAAGCGAAATGATACAGTACTAGTTTGTCTTTTAAGTAAATATTCAGTATTGTGAATTAAAATTGACAAGTGAATAAATCAGTAGACTTCAAAGCATTGTAAGAAGGTGTTACTGTGGTACGTGGATTAGAGAGATGACAGGTGAAATTAAAGATTGTGCAATAAATTTTAGTGCTCCCCTGCGGGAAGGCAGTAACAGGAAGTATACACACACGCCGTCTCCCGTGAATCTCTGTTAAAAGGCACGTTGGGAGCATTTGAACTCATTAAAGGTTTATAATGTTTTACAAAATTTTGTGTACATTTTACCAAAACACACAACAATGCTTTTATGATTAAGGCTGTTTGGGGTTGCAAGGAACAGAAACCTATTCTAGCTAGCTTCCAAAAACCCAGTGCCATTGAGTTGGGTCTGACTCATAGCAACCCTAGAGGTCTGGGTAGAGCTGCTCCATTGAGTTCCTAAGGAGCGCCTGGTGGATTTGAACTGCTGACCTTTTGGTTAGCGGATGTGTCACTTCACCTGCTACGCCACCAGGGTTTCCCTAGCTAGCTTGGGGAAGAGTAATTACTGTAAAGATACAACATGAAATGTCTGGAGCATCAGCAGATAGAGACTGACGTGCCGCTGGGCCTTGGGAATTAGAACTGCGTAGGCAGGGCTCGAGGATTACCTTCCAGAAGCCTGAGTCACTGCTTGTTGCTGTCAGTTTTGCTTGTGGGTGCTACCCCCAATACCGTATCATAACTTCGACTCAAGTTTCTGTACTGAAGACTTCAGAAATGTGTATTCGCCTCCATCTAATTAGTGACCACTTCTATGCCAAGAATCAGGTTTTTTTTTCTTCTTCTTTTTTTGCAGCACAGGAACAGTGGACAAGAGACCAAACCAAAAAACCAAACCCACTGCCTTCAAGTCGATGCCAATTCTTAGCGACCCTATAGGACAGAGTAGAACTGCTCCATAGTGTTTCTGAGGAGTGCTTGGCAGAAATCCTAACTACTAACCTTTTTTGGTTAGCAGATCTAGCATCAACTGTTATGTCACTAGGGTTTCCAGCGGATGGGAGAGTTAAGTTAAATTATGGAAGTGTACAAGGCAGGTAGATGCAATAAATGTCCAGTGTAACTTCAGCTTACTCCAGGGCCTTCAGCTTGAGCAGCTTTGCCATACCTCTTTTCCTTTGTAGACCCTCTTAACCCTGGCACTGAGCTGCAGTGCTTGGAGAGGGAAAGTGAGGTTAGGACTGCTAACATTTCGTGGGCCACTAAAGTGTCACAGCTTCAGCGCATTGGGGAATTCTTCTTAGAATTACATGTAACTTCTGTTAATGAATTGTAAACCCTCTTCCAGAGAATTTAGTGCTGATAGTAAAAGTCTGCTCAAGTTAGACTTGCCTAGCTTCTGCTGTGTCGAGTGATGCTTTCCTACCTGTGTGTGATAGCGTCTCAGCAGCCAGTGAGGTGGAATTGTTGTTGTTGCTCCCTGTTGAGCATGTGGCCCTCAGCTCACGGTGATCCCTTGCAGGAGGGAACCAACCGCATGCTGCCGTGTCCTGTGCTGTGACCGGTTGTGGATCAAACCCTGGTGATCCTTAGCGTTTTCAAAAGCAACTGGCCAGTCCTTTCCTTCCAATCTGTCTTAGTCTGGAAGCTCTGATAAAACCTGTCTGCCATCACAGCTCACAAGCCTTCACTGACAGGTGGGTGGCGACAGGTGGGAATCAAACCCAAGACTCCCGCATGGAAGTCAAGAAGTCTGCCATTGAGCCACCACTGCCCCCATGGGGGCAGAAAGGGTAGGAGCCATCCTTAGAGGTCTGCTGTTAGATTCTGAATTGGAGTTGAAGATTGGGTGAGAAGGGATGAGCAGGAAGAGGGAAACTGAGGTTGCTGAAATCCGTTAACTGCTATTATTATTATTAATGAATTAAATAATTTCTTATCTGTATTGGTGTGAAAGAAAGATTGTTAGGTGTTAGGTTTAAACACAAAAGTTCTTGGTTTGACACTAATCTCTCGGAGCTTCTGTTTTCTTGAGCTCGGAACTACCTACCATTTTAAAGGGAGCAATAATATCCAGCCTCACAGGGTTAGGTAAGAACTAAGAATGTCAGGTGCTGAAGGCAGTGGTTAGAATTTAGTTTTTTTTTTTTTTTGGTCCTTTTTTTAATTGTTTATTCATTTTTTTAAATTTGTAGATAGTCACTGTTTCTTCATTATCTTGAAGGATGTGTTTAGAAACAACATCTCTGACCTCCACAGGGACCATTTCTGAGCGCTGAGAACCTAACTAAGAGTGCTTTCTGGGCCAGGCCAGCTCTCAGGCAGGCTGGCAGTGGCACTGATACCATCATCAGTGTCAACAGCAGTTTACAGCCACCACAGGCATCCAAGCAGATTTTTGAACCTGACTCAGAAGATCTTATGTTTGTGTTTCTCTCACAGGTGGATTTGCCATTGTGTTTCTGGTGAGGACAAGCAATGGAATGAAGTGTGCCTTGAAACGCATGTTTGTCAACAATGAGCATGACCTCCAGGTGTGCAAGAGAGAAATCCAGATAATGGTAAGGCCGCTGTTCCAACGGAGACTGCCTGCTTCAAGTCAGGGGGAGCTGTGCGGTGGCCTGGACTGAGTCCTCTCACAGAATGCCAAGCAAGCCTAGAACTTACTCCCTCCGGGGACTTTGTCCTGTCCAGTGGGGCTTGTCCACTTCCGTCAGATGACAGAGAGACCTCTGGGAAAGGCCAAGTTCATAGCAGTGGGGTACAGGATGCTGTTTCTGCTTGGCTTCCCTCAGGTGGAGGGTTGAGGAGAAAGGAGCACATTTAGGACACTGACCAATTTTTATGTCGGAGAAGTAGTTTGGGGCACTGGGCAGTTTATTTAACAGTTTGGTTTCCAGTGATTCCCTGTGAAGTTTAGAAACCCTAGCTTGTTCGACAAGCCCCTTTACAGCGAGCCTTCTCTTCCAGGCTCTGTTGGTCACCAGTCCCAGTTTGCACCCTCCTGAACTCTTCAGCATTCTGCAAACGCATTCCTCCACAGCTTTGCATTGGGTGCATGGAGTTCTTTCCACCTGGAATTTTTTTTGCCTAGAAACCTCTTATACGTACTCTGTGATTCCATGTTTAGGAAGTCCAAGAAAAAGCAAAAGTGACTGTGGTGATAGAAGTCACAAAATGATTACCCGGGCATGGGAAATTGAGTAGGAAAGGGAACATGGGAATTTTCTGGGTGATGGAATTGTCCTGTGTGTTGTGTGGTCACACAGGACGTGCAGCTGTCAGAACCCAGTGTTCCGAATGTCTTAAGATCTGTGTGTGTACTTTATTGTAAGTTAAAAATAAAATAAAGTAAAACACACCTCATTCTTCTTAATGCAAATTGAGATTTATATTGTGGTTATGTTTAAAGGAAAAAGTCCTGTCTGGTAGAAATACATGCTGAAATATTTATGGATAATATAGTTGGGTATTTTGAAAGTAATGGGTATGTTTGAAGGAGAAACCAGATTGGCCATGAATTGATGGTTATCGAAGCCATGTGATGAATTCATGGGAGTCTGTTAGAGCAGTCTTTTACCTCCATTAGACAGTGTACAGAGTAAAAAATATTTAAAATACAGGTCTTCATTCCTTTGTGTTTCCGCTTTTTTAAATTTTGCTTCTGTTACTTTGCTTCTATTATTATAAGTAGATCTGCCATAAGGAAGTTATTTAAAACCAGAAACTTTATATTCCAGCACACTATGTATCACAGAGTAAATGCTTAATAAACTTGGAATGAAATGAATGTGTAACTAATGGTTATAGCAGATACATATGTTCACCTAAAGGTAAAATCCCTTAGTGCCCTGGATTTTATTGTTTTCTGTAAAGTGCAAAAACAGATCCCCAAAATGGACAGGGCGGCCTTGTAGATTCTCCACTGGGCTGGGGTTGCGGTAACAGTGACTGCTTAGGGTAACTAGTTGTACTTCACTGAGGATGTAAATTTTCACTTAATCTTTCTGTTTTTATTACCCTTGCCCTCAACAGTACCTCATAACCCCACCGGAAACTGCAAAACCAAACTCATTCCTGTTGAGTCAATTCCAACCGATCATGACCCTGTAGGACAGAGTAGAACTGCCCCATGGGGTTTCCGAGGAGCGCCTAGTGGGTAGGAGCCTTTTTTTTTTTTTAACCCACTCTAAGGAATAAACCCATTTGTTCTTTCGAGATGGGGGAGAAGCCAACTATGTAGCTTTGGAAAATGATCTAGGATTTAATTTCTTAAATAGGTTTTTTAGCAGTTGTCATACTTGAGGCCTCACATTCATGCTGTTTCTAGAACCCCTGGTGGGGTAGTGCTTGAGAGCTGTGAAAGGTTGGCAGTTCAGATCCACCAGATAGGCCTTGGAAACCACATGGGGCAATTCTACTCTCTCTTACAGGGTCACTGTGAGTCAGAATCGACTTAACGCCAGTTCTCAGACCTTGTGGTTGCCTGTGTTTCCTCTGCCTTGTCACTTCCTGGTGGGGACGAATGTCCTACCTCCCTACCCTGACTTGTTTCATTTGCTGACATCATGGGAGGGTTGTCTTGGGGCGTTTAGTTCCAGCCTCTTGAGGTTAGAAGTCTAGGCTCCTCACGCAGCCTTGGCTAGCACGGGTGAGCATAGGCTCAGTTTTTCAGGGGCTAGAGTAGCTGTCTAATAAAAGTGTTACGTCTTGCTGGGTTGTGCTTTTTTTGTTAGTAGCAGTTGGCATTTCTGGGTGGCTGGCTTCTTCAGCTTGAAGTCTAGGATATATAAGTCATAAAGAAAACTTGAGAAACTCATCATCATGTCATTCCTTGGTCCCAGGGTCCCGAACCAGCCTGCAGTTCTTCTCTTTGCATTTCAGAGTCTTCTTACGCTTGTTTTATATATCGTTGTAGTTAGGAGGAATGAGAAAAACGTACGTCAGTTCCATCTTCCCCAAAGTGAAAGTCTTTGCTTATGCTTGAAAAAAGAAAGACAGAAAACCTCTTTTTACATCATTTAGTGAAGTTTTGGAAGGAAGAGCAGGTAGTGCTTGTATTCGGCCCGCCAGTTTTAATTAGAAGCCCTGTGTGGTGTTTTTGTTCTCTTTCAAGGCTCAGACCTCTGTCAAATGGAAGTTGGGACCCAGCCCTGCCTCTCACCCAGATTTTAGAAATTGAGACAGTGCTTCGGAAGGTGCGCTATGCTTTACAGCATGTTAAGTCTTACCTCTTCGTGATCAAAGAAATGGATTTTTCTCTGTACTTACCAAAACCAAACCAAATGAAACCAAAAACCCATTGCTGTTGATTCTTTTTCTTAAAAAAAGTTATTGTGATTAAATGAAAGTTTGTAATCCAAGTCACTTAGCCACAAAAAACCCAGTACACTCTATGTGACTCTAGCTGCTCTGCTCTGTGACAGTGCACTCCTGTTTTCCGTCCTATACTTCGTGTGTTCGCTGAGCCACTTCCTGTCCCCTCCTCTTCCCCCTCCCGTCTTGTTTTTGTAGAGGAGCTGCTCCCGTAGTCTCGTGTCTTATAATGTATCCCCACTTTTGTGTGAAGAGATGTCTTTGGTGCTGGTTTCAGCTCTGGGCTAGCAGTGAGTCTAGGGGTCATGTTCTTGGGGGACCTTCCAGGATGTCAGACCGTCAGTCTGGTCTTTTAATGGAATTGTACATCTGTACCCCCATTTTCATCCCCTTGGGACAAGGAGTCTATGTTGTGTTCCCTGTCAAGGCAGCCTTTGGTGGTGGCCAGGCACCATCTCTTTCTTCTGGTCTCATGTCGATTTAGTCTCTGAGCCACATGGCACCTTCTGTCTCCTGGACTGATATTTTCCTCCTTTATGTGATGTCCTTCATTCTTCTCTACTCCACGTGGATTAGGACCAACCGATGCTCCTTAGATGGTGGTTTGCTAGCTTTTAAAACCCCAGATGCCACACACCAAAGTGGGATGCAGACCAATCTCTACAAAACAACCTAATTATGCCAGTTGATCTAGATGTCCCCCAAAAGCATGGTCCCTAGCCCCCTGCCCCTGCTACTCTGACTTGCAAAGTGTTGAGTTGTATTTAGGAAACCTCTTAGCTCTTGGTATGGTCCAGCAGAGTTGATCTCCCTTCTGCTGTGTCTGTCACAGCCTTCACTTAACTCAGTTCTATCTATTATCTAATCTGTGAGTACCCATCACCCTCCCTCCCCTCCCTGGTAACCATCAAAAATTATTTCCTTCTGTGCTTAGCCCTTTTCTTGAGACCTCATAATAGTGGTCTTATACAGTATTTGTCTTTTTTGCAGCTGTCTAGGTTCATTCAGCATATTGTCTTCCAGATCACTCCATTTTAGCAGGTATTTCCTAAGATCTTCGTTGTTGTTTATCTTTACATAGTATTCCATTTGTTTGTTCATTTGTTGATGGGACTTAGGTTGATTCCATCTTTTTGCTATTGTGGACAGACCTGCAATAAACATTGGTGTGCATGTGTCCATTCTTGTAACAGACCTTATTTCTCTAGGATATATTCCAAACAGTGGGATTGCTGGATCATATGGTATGTCTATTTCTGGGTTTTTCAGAAAGCGTCAGCTTGATTTCCAAAGTGGCTGTATCGTTGTTGAGTTGATTGTGACTTGTAGCAATCCTATAGGACAGAGTAGAACTGCTTCGTAGGGTTTCCACAGAAAAGCTGATGGATCTGAACTGCTGGCCTTTTAGGTGACAAGCGTTACTCTTAACCACTGTGCCACCAGGGCTCCTCGGTACTTGAGTGGGGTAAAAGGTTCAGGTTGCACTTAGTCTCAAAGAGAACACTTAATGGTTTCACTAGAGACATTTCAACAAATACATGATATGTACCACTTGTCAGAGCCTAGTATAAATTCTTTAGTACATCAAAAATTGGTTTTCTTAGTCACAACTCGTGTTCTCTAATGGAACCAGAGGAATTCTAGTTTCTGATGGATGGTTGGAAGGAAGGTTTTGGACTTATGATCCCAAAAGAGTGAATATAGTAATAGGAATGAGCTATTAAGCTCCAGATGTGTCAAGTGCTGTTCTGTGCTCACATCTCCCAGCCCAGACAGGTTGTATCTTCAGTGAGCTCAATGATGAGGACACTGAGCTGTCGCTGTAATATTCTGCATAGAACAGAAGAAATGCCAGAAGTTTCAAGGCAGTTTCAAGTTTCAAATGTTTCACTTTTCCAAAAGAGAAGGAAAATACATTCTGCACAGTAGGGAGCTCAAGATGGATCAGGGACAAGAATTTGGAACAGGTTATTTTTAAAAAAGTGCCTACATGCTGTCTTTTGTGTAAGAAAGGTGAGATACACATACATACATGTATGTGTGGGTGAGCCACTTTCATGCATATTGCTTGAATTTGCCTAAAAAACATTGAAAGGATGAAGAAAGAACAGAAAAAAAAGCAGTTCTTGATAGGGGGTGGGAACAGAGTAGGAAATAATTATTTAGTATATCTTTTTAAATGTTTGAACACGGTTAATATATTACCTATTGATGATATAAGTAAAATACAATTTTAAGCTGCTTCAAGGTCACTTGGATGAGTGAGCAGGGATCCAAAGAGACATCATCGTGTTCAGTGAGAACAAACCAAGTCAGATCAGCATCAGTTGTTTCTTGGGGAAAGCTGCTGGAGAGAGAGCTGAGGGGAGTGCAGAAGACGTAGTGCTTGGAATTTCAGCAAGTTACTTAGTTAAGGATCCTCACTAGAGATCTTTGAGCAGGGCACTGAAGCTAGACTGGATGTTGAGACAGCTAGGTGTAATTACTACTGGTTGTAAACATTTCTGTTAATGATTTGATGTGTATGTACCTGGAAGAGACTCTTGGAAGAAAAATCACTAAAACTTACCGTTAGCTTTTTTGTTATTTGACCTTTAATGAATAACTTGGCCAGAGAAATAGAAGATAGTCTTACAGTTATCTGTCTAATATAAAGTTGGAAGATATATCCACTGCAGGATCCAAAATGATTCTTACAGATTGGAGTAATGGGCTGATACTAATGTGATGAAATAACAAGGATAAGGTCAAGTACTTAGATTTTTTTATTTTCATCAACTCGACAGGCACAGTTCTAGGGAAGCAGAGATTAAAAGCACCGTGTGTGAAAAAGACTTAGGTATTTTAACAGTCAGTTAACATAATACACATGTATGGTATGATGTGGCTGCCAGAATGAAAAATAGGTATAGTTTTTAGCCACATTAATAGAATTGTAGAAGAGGATAGTCCTGATCTATCCTGCAGGAGTCAGGCCAGGTCTTGGGTATTTCTTTCATTACCTAGAACCATTCTTTGTGCTTCAGCTGCTTGTGCTTTAGGTTTTATATCTAAGAATTCATCATCTGTTCCAAGATCATGAAAATACACACCTGTGTTTTTTTCTAAACATTTTATATTTTTAACTCTTACACTTAGGTCTCTGATCCATTTTGAGTTAAATTTTGTGTATGGTGTGAGGTACGGGGTTCAGAGTCTTTTTTTTTTCCTTGCCTTGGGTATATCAAATTGTCCCAGCATTGTTTTTTGAGAAAACTATTCTTTTCCCCCATTGAATTGTCTTGTCACCGTTATCAAAATAAATAAATCAAAAAATAGATATATGGGTGCTACTTACACATTTGGTGCCAGAGTGTAAACAATGAGCAGTTTTCCTCATAGTAAAAGTTGTATTGGGGAAAAATGGTCAGCTTAGTGACTTCATCAATTCATGTTCTTTAACAAGCTAGTCATTTTCTTACAGACTGGTAGTAGTTTACTTACTAGCAAAAGTCTGTGGACACACTTGGAGTAACACTGCTCTAGATCCCTGCTACTAAGTACCACTGTTCAGAAGCATCAGTATCACCTGTTAAAAATTCATACCCTCGGATTCCATACCAGAGTTACTGAATTAGAGTCTTCTTTTTAATAAAAGCCCCAAGTGATTCCTATGCATATTAAGATTTGGCTATCACTATAGAATTAGACTCTAGATGACTTTAAAGGTGTATTCACTCGGCAGAAGATGAATTAAAGAGTAAGTCTTGGGAAGATGGTAGAGGGAACCGTTTGTACAGGGAGGAGAGAGGTATCTAGAACTTGTTATGTAGCAGAAGCAAACCTTTTCTCCCCCAGTTATCTTCATCTCTGATAGAACTCCAGGGCCAGCCCAAATCTTCAAGTTTTTATTTTTACTGCTGCATTGGAGTTGATAGTTTTTGTTTGCTTGTGAATAACTCTTTGAAAAGAGTGAAAAAGGAAATTTAGGGTAATAGAAAAGAGGTGAGGGGAGATGAACTAGTAGAGGAGGAGAAGAATTTTGCAATGCCACCTGAGAGAAGAAACTAATTCCAGAGTTTAGAACTGTTATGTGAAGAAGCTGAGGTCTGATTAAGAGGGTCTGTGGAACTGTGAATGTGAGTGGGATTCCAGAGGTAAGGACCCAGCAGGCCTGAGTCACAGAATCAGAAAGCTGTTGAATGTTTGGATGGAGGCTCCAGATAAACAAAGATACTTCCTCGGAAGCTTACCATCTGTAAATGCAATAACCATCTGCATCAGAACTTTGCAGTTATGTTGAAATTCTAAGAGTGGCCTGAGCAACTGATACATAGGGAAATATATGTAACAGTCATTTTTATTTTTTGAAGTGAGTGACATCACTGATGTGCTATTTAGAATGTTTCTTTTCTGTTGAACCTAGAAACTATAATATGAAAACTGATATAGATTTTATAGATTTACTTAAGAATTGAGTCCTCGCTTTTCTTATAAAATGCTAAGATTATTAAGCAGATATTCTCCTGCCACAGGAGTTTTGAGGCAACAGAGCACCACTAATTAGGACCCCAAATAAAGCTAGAATTTGTGATAATCTATAGGATCTGGGTCGAAGTCTTGATTTTCAGATGGTAGCTTTTATGTATGTTAATGAGAAAGGGTTCTCAGAACTTGAAGCAGAGTGAAATATGAACATTAATAAGCTAAATACAAATCTTTTAAAATATCTGCTTACTAAAGCAAGTCCCCTAAGGGCTGTTTTAGCCCATCATTAATCTCAAAAGTTGAAATGGTGACAGAAACCCTTCAGATTTATTAATTGCTTAAGTCATGTGGGGTAAACTGATCTGGTCTGTAGTATAATTGGATATGCCCTTCACTCCCTGTCCCCCCAAAATCAAATTTTGACTTCTATTCATCACATAGACTTTTGTCCCAGTTCTACACATAGTAGTTGTATGCACAGACAGCAAAGCATCTTCCCTGCATCTTGCCTTTTCCTGCGGTGGCTGAAATGCTTACCAGTGTGGCAGTGTCCAGTTCTGTGTCCAGTTCTGCTCTGTAAGCCTGGCACTGTCTTTCACCTAAAGCCTAGGGACAGCTCTGGCCTGTTGCTGAAAGCTGGGTAGCAGCTGGTGTTGGTGGACCCTAACCAAGAGTCAGCCTCAATTTGCAATAAGATTTTCTCTTGACTTTTCCTACATTTCAAACCGTTCGAGCAAATCTTCTCCATCAGAGATGCAAACCAGTATGGTTTTACTTTAAAATCTGAGATGTTCATCCTGCTGACCTCTGGCTGAAGGAAGGAGAGTGGGTGGAGAGGAGGAGAAAGGAGGCTGTTGGGAGGATGAGACATGTATGGAACAGAGAGGAATAGTGTGCTATCACCGGACAGGGAGAGCAGTGGAAGCTGCATATAGGTGGGCATGTAAATTTATACGGGAATGTACATTTTCACTCAGTCATGTTAAATTAAAAAAAAAATAAAAAAATCTGAGATGTTGCTACACTATCAAATAATTAAAGGAAAAAGCCATACTCGTCCTCTGAAGAGCAAGTCAAGTTTTATTTGGACTTGCCGAAGGGTCTCTGCAGATCTCAGAAGGAGCAGTAATTTGGGCTTGCGCCATGCAGCACGCATCTTGGCAGGCTGTTCTATGGAGCCATCTGCAGATGTTAATCACCCAGTTTTGATCCTCATGGCTCCTGACTTCCTATGTGCTCTGGGATCTACTGAATATTGGGTTTTGCTTTTTTTTCAGTCCCCAGACTAATTTGTTATTCTTCTTGGGCGAGATGAACTCAGAGGGAACATTGCTGATTCTTTTTCAGATAATTAAATGTAGAGAGATGGGTCTTTTACTTCTATTTGTGGACATGCTTTGTTGCCCCATTTTGGTTTTAAAACCTTATTTTCAGTTTTTCTTACTTCCGGTGCTGCCTAAATGGAAACAAGTTCTAGAAGAATTGATGGGAAAGATAAAACCAAAACCAAACCTGCTGCTGTCGAGTTGATTCCAACTCATAGTGACCCTATACAACAAAGTAGACCTACCCCTATAGAGTTTCCAAGAGTGTCTGGTGGATTCGAACTGCTGACCCTTTGGTTAGCAGACGTGGCAATTAACCAGGTCCTGAAGTCACTTTGCATTATGAGCAAACTTGAATTCTCTAGAGACCGCTTTTCTTCCTTGTCATTTGCCTTATTAATTATCCAAAGCAGCTGCTTTAAACCATTTATATCCCTCATCAAAATTCTTTCCCTTTTCTTTACACTTGGGAGCTTACCTTTCTCCTTACCAAAAATAAGCAAATAGGCAAAACACAGTGTATGTTGGCTTATTTAGATTCTTTTTTTCCCTAGCCTTAACCCTATGCCAATTGCTGTCACATTGATTCTGGCTCTTAGTGACCCTACAGGACGGAGGAGAACTGCACCACAGAGTTTCCAGGGAGCGCCTCGTGGGTTTGAACTACCTGAACTACCGACTTCTTGGTTGGCAGCCACAGTGCTTAACCACTGTGCCACCAGGGTTTCCTTCTCCAGCCTTAAACCAATCTATATGTCCGTCCTTGTCTCCTACCTGCTTGGCAGTGGCGAAATGTCTTTCAAAAGCGAGTGCCTTTAGCAGTGCTGCCAGGACTTTGTTCCATCAATTCTCCTTGCCCTCTCCTGTGTGTGTAAGCTGTCTTCCTCTCGCCCTAACTTCTCTGCAGTGCTCAGTTTCTCCCATACCCTGGTGGAGTGGTGGTTGAGTACTATGGCTGCTAACCAAAAGGTTGGCAGTTCAGATCTGCCAGGTGCTCCTTGGAAACTCTGTGGGGTGGTTCTACTCTGTCCGGTAGGGTCAGTGTGATTCAGCATCAACTTGGTGGCACTGGGTTTGGATATGGGCTTCCCTCGGTGTTGCTCTAGACTTGGAGCACAGAAAGTTCTGAAGGAGTAGTCTGTAGTATGGCTCTGCTTGCTCAGTTCCACTTTAGAAATCCAAGTATGTTCTCACCTTCACCGCATCCCGTCTGTGAGACTGCTTTTTGCATAAATCTGCCAGTTCCAATGATCACGTTTTGACCTTTGTCTTACTTTTCCAGACAACAGTCACTCTTACGCCCTTCTCACTCAGTAAAAATAATGTTGTCCTGAGTTTTTACCTTGATGCTCAGTGTTCAGATGTGTTGACTTGGTACTCTGAGGCTTCCTCTTGTTTCGGTATGTAATTTCATATTAAAAGAAGTTTATTTACCACATGAAACAGCTGAATCCCCAGCTCGAGTGGTGGTAGTAGGTACTGATTTCATGGTCCCAACTGCCACATTTGTGTGGTGATTCTCATAGATCCATAAATTTGCCAGGCTGCTGCCCTCCACTTTCTGAAGACAAAAATAAGCAATTTATTAAAACTAAAGTTAAAAAAAAAAACAAATTAAATAAAATCTTAACTTGTTTCTATGCAAAAAAAAAAAAAAAATCATGTTACCCAGCTTGCTTGCTTTTTTGTTCTTCAACTTCTTTCATTTTAATACCCTTGGAATTTGAGCACTGTCATAACACAGATTTGTCTCTGTGGACTTTGAAGTGATCATACCAAGGTGTAAGACACTTTCCAGTGCCAAGATGGACCTGCTCCATGGGAGGTCCTCGATAAATACTTGTTGGATGAGTGAATTTCGGGAGCAAATCAGGCCACATGTGGCTGCAGCGGGGGAGCTGGAAGCATGACCCATTTCACATCTCGGCTCGGTGGCTCGAAAGACTTAATTATGAGCAAGATGCTTAGGTCCGCATGCCCTGATGGTCCCTTCAAAACTGTAAAGCAATTACTCTTCGGTTTAAAAAGACAGTTGGATTTCACTTGTGCCCTTGCTTGCAAGGAAAAGATCAGTTTCATTTTTCTGAATGAAAAATTCAGATATTTTAATAGCTGGTGCTGTCTCTCTCCTCTTAGACCCACCCTCCACAGTGTTTGAAAGACAGAAGCTAAAAGATGCTGAGTCTTCTGTCAGCTCCTGATTTATAGCCTTCGAAGTGATGAGTAACAATCCATTCAAAGGGATAGATAATACAGAACTTGCTTTTTGTTGAGTTTAGGAAACTTTGGAGAGTTTTTGCTTCTGGTTCATATGCAACACTGGTGTGGTGAGCAAGTAGACACCGTGTGTGCATCTCATTCTGGAGTTCAGTTAGAGGAGAGGGTTGTGGGTCAGTAGGGTTTTGGAATTGCTATGCAATATGTGTCCCTGAACCATAGACACCACTGGAAACCTATGCTTGATGCTGCTCCTTGGTTTTATATCTCAACACAGGTAGCATAGAAACCTATGCTTGCTGCTGCTACTTGGTTGTACTTCTCAACACATGTAGTGTCATCTCAGCATGGGTAGTGTATTGTAATAGAGCTGGCTGGCTCATTCTATCCCTCTTGATGTCTTTTAACTGACACTGTATTTCTCAACTTTCCTTCACAGAGGGACCTGTCTGGGCATAAGAACATCGTGGGATACATCGACTCTAGCATCAACAGTGTGAGTAGCGGCGATGTATGGGAAGTTCTCATTCTGATGGACTTCTGTAGAGGTAAGTAAACGAACCGCGCTCTTAAGCTGTCATTTCTCTAGCATTTTGATTGCCAAGGACCTGAGGTCATTTCACTTAATCTGCATTGGACCCTAAAGTATGCTCTTCTGGTTTTCAAGATGGGAAACTAAGAGCTTTAAAGATAGCATCTCTTAATGATTTTTGTGACACAAGCAATGCAAAGTGATGGCTGATGCCAAACTCATTTTTGAGAATGAATATGTTCTTTGTGATGTATCAAAATATACAATGATGGACTGGCTATGGGGACACAGAGTGATGCAGGTAGTGTGTGTACTTTATGGTTTAATATATATATGAGGCTTTCTAACAGGCTTCTTTCTAGAGGGAAGAAGAGAGGGTGGAGAGGAGGGGACAGGTGTTGGTTGAGTGGATATTGGAAGTAAAGAGTGAAAAAGGAGAGAGTGCTGTCACGGGATGAGGAGAGCAGACAGAATTACAGAGAGGCAGGTAGGTGCTCAGGGTTTTTACATGGAAAATTGACTTGGATTGTAAACTTCCACTTAATCACAGTAAAAAATTGAAACAGACGAAAACATACGATGATTGCATTTAATAAAGACCTAACTCCGGTGGGCTGAAAAACAATGCAGCGTCTTGCTCCTTTAATATTGTGTTCTCTTTTCCACTCATGTTCAGCATCCTTGAGTGGTAGGATAAAAGATCCTTTTTGTTTTAAAGGAAATGACCTTCCTTTCAGCCGTACATCCTATGAAAGCCACATTCAGACGACGGTACTGTTAACAGTGGTGTTAAGTTGAAAGCTTGAAGTATTAAACAGCATTTATCTTGGGAAATCTAGATAACATAAATTTATTCCAAGTTGACAGCACTTCATACAACCATTATCAGAAGTTTTGACTTTTTTGTTCTGAGTAGCTGCCACTTAGAAGCTTGGGTCATTGTCTTACTGTTTGGTGCTGTTTTGTAATCAATGTTACTACTCTACAAGTTTTCACTGCCTTTAAAGATACAGTGTATCAGTTGTGTGGCTAATCCTCAAAATGTAACATTAGCCAGTAATTTCAGCCTCCCCTGACTCTAAGATTCTACTGAATTTGAACTTGACAGTTTGTTTCCTGATGCCTGTTCCTTTTTGATCATTAAAGTGTTTCAAGACCGGTTAGTAACAGGATCTAAAAAATATCGGATTAGCTATCGAGTTAATTCCAACTCTTGGAGTATCACTGGGTGTGTATAATTTGTCAGTAAGGTCACCCACCTTTTGTCCTGGAGGTTGACAACCAGTAACATTTCTACTGGCCAAGCCAGTGGAAACTAGAGCCCAAGCTGTTCCTAAAGTACAGACTATAAAATTGTCCTCTTCTCCTACACATATCTGTTGTGTGATCTGAATCTTACCAACAGCTGTGGCAAGCTGAGTCTGTGACCTCGTCTCATATACAGTCAGGACAATATGAGCAGGTGACTGAAGCAGGACCATGTTGTCGGTTTTATTGCTCATCTCGACGACCGTCACAAGAGCCCCTCGCATCTGGGGAGCGTTATGAAATAACTTTCTGATGCATTAGGGCAGGCTCAGGGTGTGAGAGGCAAACTCCGTGCTGGGAGCCAAGACCGCTGGGTTCTGGTCTTGGCTCTGTAAGTAATCAGCTGTGTCTCCTTAATTCAGGAGGCTCCCAGTGGGACTTGCTGACAAGGCTGAGTGTTTATAACCTGCCCTTTGCACCCCCTCAGGAGGCCAGGTGGTAAACCTGATGAATCAGCGCCTGCAGACAGGTTTTACAGAGAATGAAGTGCTCCAGATCTTTTGTGACACCTGTGAAGCTGTGGCCCGTCTGCATCAGTGCAAGACCCCCATCATCCACCGCGACCTGAAGGTAACAGGCTTTGTGTCTCATGGAGGCTTTCTCACTGAGTTTTTTATTTACTTGTTGCAGAATGTGAGAGAAGTGTAATGTGTGGTCCTCAGTTCTAAGCTTCTATTTGCTAGCGGCAAAGATACTACAAAGGGGGAAAAAACCCATAATAGTTCAGGAATCAATTCTGTTACCCAGTAGCCTCTAGAAATTCTTTATAATCATCAGATACCAGATGTATGTTGTTTTTGTTTTCCCTGATTTACCCCCAAATCCACTTTTCCATTGTGAACAGTGATGTTTGGTCTCTAAAGTCAACTTCTTGTTTTTCAAAATCCACAAACTAATTATTATAAAAATGTATCCTGTTGATGATCATCACCTCACACCGTACCTTTCATATCGACGGCAGTTGACACTGTCAGGTGGAATTGTCACCCGACTAGGGTTCAGCTGGTGCTGACTGAACACTGTGTGCCGTGTGCTGTGTTAGGTACTTCATACACGCTTTCTCAGTGGAGGGAGTGTCTTATCTCTGTTTGGTAGTGTAGGAAGCTAAGACATGGAGCCGTTTCATGACTTCCATAAGGTCATTAGAAGTGGGAAGGAGCAGTCCCAGAATCTAGACCCAGTTCTTTTGTGTCTAAATTACAATTTCTTCCCATTGTATCTGTTTCAGGAAGCGTGCTAATGGCTGATAACTTGCATTAGAATCCCCTAGTGTGCTTGCGAGCAGCAGGTTGCTGTGTCTTCTACACGATCTTTTGGGACAGAATTTTGGTGGTGGTGTCAGAGAGGCCTAGGAATGCACATCGTGACAAGAACGCTGAGTGATTCTTGTGTGTTTTAAAATTGCAGGATCTTGGCCACATATGGAATTCCTTTTCTTTTACCTTAAAAAAGTGAGATATAATTCACATACCATAAAATTCATTCTTTTCAAGTGTACAATTTAGTGGTTTGTCAGTATAATGACAAGGTTGTGCAGCCTTCACCCCTATCAGATTCCAGAATGTTTTCTTTTCGTCACCCCAAAAAGATACCCTGTAGCCAGTAGCAGTCATTCTCTTTTCCCTCTTTTCCCCAACTCCTGGCAAACATGAGATTGGCTTATTCTGGCGATTCATATAAACACAGCCATACAGTATTTGACCTCGTGTCAATACATGTCTTCTTCTACTTAACATCTTTTCAAGGTCCTTCCATCTTATAGCGACGCTATAGACAGAGTAGAACTGCTCCTAGAATTTCCAAGGAGCTTCTGGTGGATTGGAACTGCTAACCTTTTGGTTAGCAACTGTAGCACTACACCACCATGTATCAATGCTTCATTCCCTTGTATGGCTGTATAACATTCTGTTACATGTATATAGCACATTTGATTGATGTATTTATTTTTTCATCCTAAATTCTTTTTCCTTTTTTTATTACGATTGAATGAAAATGTACATTCCCACATAAATTTGCAAGCCCACCTATATGCAGCTCCCACTGCTCTCCCTGCCTGGTAACTATTCTTCTCTGCTCCATACATGTCTGACCCTCCCAACATTCTCCTGTCCACTCCTCTCCACCCACTCCCCCAGCTCCAGTAAGAGGTCAGCAGGACAACGTCCTATAGATGCATAGAACCGTAAAGTGGACACATGATATGGTCACTCTGTGTCACCAAGTCCAGTCCATTCGTGTCTGAAGAGTTGACTTCTATTATGATTTATGGACAGAGGCAGTATCAGGGCCAGGGACCATGCTCCCAGGGGAACTCCGAGTCCTCCGGACTATCAATTATGGTCTTTTAGTGGAGGTCTCAGGGTTCACCCCTTGTTATTCTTGTGTTGCCAGTAGCACATTTTATGGATCCATTTGCACTTTTTTGGCTGTTATGAATAATTGCTATGAACATTTGTATACCAGTATTCATTTGAGTCCTTGTTTTTACTTCTTTTGGATATATAGCTAGGAGTAGACTTTTGAGGTCACATGGTAACTTTTAACTTTTCATGGAATGATCAAATTGGTTTACAAAGCAGCTACACCATTTTGCATTCCCACCAGCAGTGTGTGAGTGTTCCAGTCACTTTGGATCCTCAGAAATGCGTGTTATTGTCCACCTTCCTTGTTGCAGTCATCCCAGTAAGTGTGACGTGGTACATACTGGCCATCCTGTACCAAGGCCACTAAGCTTGTAGGAAAATCCACAGCTTCCCCCTGCACACCTCCACAGGCCTCAGACTTCTCCACAGCACCTCTGCCCACGGTCAGCCCTCTTCTTAGGGAAAAAAGGACATAATTATGAACCTGCTATACTGCAAGTACATCATTTTGTAGGGGTGATATAGGTGTAACATGATTCCTGCCCTGAAGATGTTGGAAGTTTTCTTCACAAAGGATATAAATGAAATACAGTAAAACCTACAAAAGCTGGAACCGGTGTAAGGTGGAAACTTGTCACAGACGGAAAGTTCAGGTATGAGATCCGACAATTAAGTCCGTGTACGTAATTGTTCTAAGTGCCACATACCTGATTGCTGAATATCACTATGGTCACCTTCAAAGTATTCTCCTTGGGACGCTATGCACTGACCCTTCAAAGCAGTTGTGCAACTCTTTCTGAGATGGCCGTTGTGCATGGTGGCAGGGTGGCAAGTTTGCAAGCTTAATTGTATAGTAGTCTGCGAGGGAGTTTTTAGCTAATAAACAAATAACTATATTAGAACATCCTCTCTACTCACTTAATCTGGCCCCCGATGACTTTTTTCTCTACCTGAAGATAAAGAAAAATACTGAAAGGAAGACACCATGATAAACATTCAGGGCATCAAGGGTAATACAATGACAGCTGTGATGGCCATTCCTGAAAAAGAGTTCCAAAATTAATCTGAAGTTCGGTGGACTAGATGCTGGCGTTGGTGCAAAGCTTCCCAAGGGGAGCACTTGAAACGTGACCATCGTGATATTCAGCAGTGGGTTATGTGGTGCTTTTTCTAGGATGACTTTGCAAACAGAACTGGCAGTCCTCGTATCTGCCCATTCAGCAATAAAAAAGTGGTTAGTACTGTACTCTGTCAAAGGCGGGAAACTTGTAATACTGACAAAAACAGAGTTGTCACATCAAGTGCTGGCTCTCACAGCTTTTACTGGGTTTAGACTTTAAACACAAATAGGCGAAGTACAATACTGTAACAAAATGATAAATAGAAGAAAATCAATTGGCTTAATGTCTGGTCAGAAAGTGGAATTGAACAGTGGTGTTTGGAGTTATCTGGGGAGGTGGGACTTCGAAGGACAGGTGGGATGTGGGCCGTCTCTGAAAGGATGAAGGGCATTCCCGGCAGAGCAGAGCCTGGGAGAAGCCCAGAGAAGGGAGCCACAGGCACGGGGTAGCAAGGCCAGTAAGACCAAGTGCGGGGTCTAGAATGACTGGACCACTGCTCTGAGGATGAGGACACATTGACACTTCATCCCTCGTTGTCTGCAGCACTAAGTGAAATCCTCAGGCCTGTTAGTAAAACAGGTAGTGGTACTCAAGTTTCAGGCCATGACTTCTCTCCCTTCTGCTTGCCTTGGGAAGAATCTGTGAGGGTCACATAACCAGGGGAAGTGAGATGGGACAGCACAAGGCCTGGCCTCTGGGTGTGGGCCTGTGTCTGTGGCCTGCGTGACCTCAGACCTCGCTGCAGTCAATCCTCTTCCCCACATAAGATGAGGTTACATTTTATGTCTGAACTCTGCCGTCCTGGACTCCGTGGGACCAACACTGACAGCGTACATGCGTGGGAGATGAGTGCAGAGAGTTTCCTTCACATGGCCAAGTGGCAAGGTCCCTTTCCATCCCAGGTCTAGTCCCTAGAGCTTTGATGTCCTGAGTGACTGCCGCCTCCCTTGACCTCTGCCACAGCGTTCGCCCTCACTCTTCCTTCCCACTCTGCCAGGCTTACTCCTCAAATCCCTCAGCTTCTCTGAGCTCAGCCGACTTTGTTAGGACTGGTGTCAGAATGAAACGGGGCAGCCCATGTGAATCTGTCTGCACATCCTGGCACATCTTTGGGACAGTGAACGCCTGAGAGGGCGCAGACTTGAGGACGGAGAGGGGGCCAAGAGGACCAAAGAGAATCATTTCAAAGAGTACTGTCTGCTTGTTCTTACGTAAAAATTTCCCTTCGTCTTAAGCATTTAAACCTTTATTGGATTAAATGTGGTCTGAATGATCGTGGTTCTGCACCAGTACATATTACCTCTCCAGTGTACGTACATCCAGCCTAGCAGTGCCCCATGGGGTTCACAGCGATGTTGTCGGGTGGTGGGAGAGTACCATCCAATGATGGGAACTTGAAGTGCAGGGAGCTCGGTGTCCTGCCAGGGGACATGGAGTGGGTCAGTGATAGGGCTAAGACAGCAGGAGCCCCCAGTCCCTTCCTCCGCCACGCTGAGCAGCCCACAAGATGTTTCTGCAAGAACATCGGGAGCAAACGAGAACCTATATGAGGCAGCAGTGTAAGCGAGTGGCAGCCGCACTCCTTTCCTTAGGCTACCATCAGTCCTTTATACCTCACACCTCCTCAGTGTTCCTAAGAGGGAGACAGCGCAGTGCTGGGGACACAGTCTTGGTCTCTGTAGTGACATTTTAAGTAGTCCTGGTGGTGCAGTGGTTAAGCACTTAGCTACTTACTGAAACCCACCCAGCAGCTGGGTAGAAGACCTGGCAGTCGGCTCGCCGAACATGAATCCGATCAAAGACTAGTATCCAAAATATACAAAGAACTGTTAAAACTCAACAGTAAGAAAACTAACAAACAAGTTCAAAAGTAGGTCTAAGATCTAAACAAACACTTCACCAAAGAAAATACTCAGCTGGCAAATAAGAACATGAAAATATGCTCAACATCACTTGTTAAGGAATGGCAAATTAAAACAACAGTGAGATACTACTGCACACCTCCTGTCAGGATGGCTAAAACAAAAAATGGACAATACCGAGTGCTGACGAGGGTGTGGAGCAATAGGAACTCTCTTTCTGGTGGGAATGCAAAAGACTTGCAGCACTGTGGAAAACAGTTTGGTAGTTTGTAGAGCTAAACATAAGCTTACATGGTAGACACAGTCTTAGTACATGATCCAGCCATTGTGCTGGATATTTGTATGACTGATCTGAGAACTTACATCCAATGAAAGACTTGACACGAATGTTTATAGCAGCTTTCTTCAGATAGCCAACATGGCGAGTGAATAAGCTAGTATGTCCATACAATGGACTATTTGAGAGCAAGAAAAAGAAAAGAGCTATTAAGTTAAAAAAATAAAGACTATAGCCAAGAAAACTGTATGGGGTGGTTCAGTTCCATCACCTGGGGCCTCTGTGAGTTACAGTTGACTCGGTGGCACTTAACAACACCAGCCATGTGTTAGTCCCTGTTGACTGATCCTGCGCAGCCCTCTCTATCAGAGCTGTTGCTGGTTTGCCCACTAGTGCTTCCGGAGGTTGGTTGTTTCCTTTTCTCTTCCACCTTGGAACTGGGGAGCGTCAGTAGTTGCTCGTAGAAGGCTCAGTTGTGACCATGGTAGAGGAGGACTTCATGCTGTCGTGCACAGTCACTGATTCCTGCTGGTGTGAACTGGCCTTTCCCAAGCTCTCCAAGTCCTACACCATCTTGACGCTCTCACTAGCACGTCAGATTTTGTCTTCTGTTAGCATGTCTAGGTGGGCAGTCACATTTGTCTGCTGCACTGTGAGCTTTCCAAGGCATGAGGGAAAGGTCCCCCGAACCTCCTGCTGGCCCTGGCTCTGTCGAGGTGTCATGTGATCCTGGCCATTCTGAACTTCGTGTCACAGCTGGAATCAGCTAAGAATTTCTGTATTCTCCTGCTAGCCAGAGAAAGTTTTGGATGCTGGTCTCTAGGCCCGTTGTCCAAGAGCAGTGCTTTCATTTGATGAGGAGACACCTGTTGTAAACCAGTGGGACTGGAAGAAAGAACACAGGCCAGGCCGGCTGTCACCTCTTTTGTTGAGCCAGTGCCCCCATCTCTGGATCTGTGTATTCACCTGGAGAACTGCAGAAGCCTTTTGTGGCCAGCCCAGTACATGTGTGGTCTTTCTTTTAAATTATGTGTAGAAAATAAGCTGAAAGTGGTGCCTGTCGTTAAGCAGCTTGTGTGCTAAAAATCACTGCAACCCAAGGACTGTTCTTTTTTGAAGGTCTGTTCTCAGACCTATTGTAATGTTTTCTTTCCCGCATTTTAAACGTCCTTCTCTCTGAGGAAAGGTGAGAGTCATTATTGCAGGTTATAGTATCATAGAACTGGAAAGGTCTTCTGAGCCAGCCTGTTCTGAAGAATGCTCACCACCGAAAGGCTGTGATCTCCAGGGCTAAGGAAGTCGTCAGACTCGGACAAAGACCTAGGCTAACCCCCATTTTGGCTTTTTATTTCTGTGTTCTACCATGCTGTTTGCCCAAACACTTTAAAATGATAAAGGATTAAGGTTTAACAAGTGCACTTGGGTTGAAAAAGTCCTGAGTGTCTCTTAAAAAGAGATTTTAATCTCCTGAAGTACAAGAAGGTGCAGATTTCTGTTCCAGATTTAGAAACATAGGCTTGACAGCCTGTCTTTGTCTAATCCTTCAAGGTTTCCAGTGGTAATAAATTCGTGGGTTAAGTGCCTAGATCTTATGTCAGGAAGAACATAGGGACAAGAATACAAGTAAAAAGCCCCTCGCTAACTCCAGCTCAGCGATCCCATGTGTGATCCTGCTCCTTAGGGTTTCCTTGGCTGTATTCTTTTTTGTTGTTGTAGAGAATACACAGTATGCCGTATACCACGCCAACATTTCCTACGTATAAAATTCAGTGACACTGTTTACATTCTTGGAGTTTTGCGGCTACCCTAACCCTCCTTTTCTGAGTTGTTTCTCCCCTAATAACATAAACTTACAACATAAACAGCTCCCTAAGATTCCTGTCTAATTTTTCTGGTTATTGTCAATTTGATTCCATCCGTGGTCACCATGGGTTGGAATTGACTAGAAATAACAGGTTTGATTGTGGTTTTAGATAGTTCCTAAGGGAGCATAATGCTGATGGCAGATGGTTTTAAAAATAGATAAGGTAAACTGTTGTTTGGTTTTAAGAAGAGAAGATTTCAGGGGATGTTTTAGCTTAAGGTTTAAAAGGTTTCTCAGGGCAGTAATTCCAGGGGTTTGTCCAGCCTCCACAGCTCCAGAAAATGTGAGTTCTCTGAAAATTTTAGATTATGTTGTCCATTTCCCCCCTTTTGACTGGAGTTCTTTTATAGAATCTTGAATCAGAATGTTCAGTAATAGCCAGAATCATCCACTTCTCCTGATGTCATGACAAAGAGGGTCGTTGTTCCTGACGTTTAATCTTTTTAATCTTCCTGTTGCTGCCTCTCCTCCTTCCTCTTGCTCCAGGCAACTAGACACCAATTGTGCCTTGGATGTGCCAGCTTGTAAGACCCCAGACACTACACAACCAACTAGGAGATGGAACAGAAGCACCAAACACATTGTTAGGTCAATTACCTGAGATGTTCCTTGAAACCATAACTCTTCAAACCAAATCCTATGAAGTGTTTCATTATATATAATGGCCTCAGTGGCTAATCTTTTTTTATTTTCTTTTGTCATTGTTGTGTATCTATCACACAACATTCACCAATTCAACTTTTTACAGGTGTACAGCCTATTGACATTGCTTACAATAATGGGTCATGCAGCCCTACCCTAAATCAGTGTGTTTTTTTCTATCACCATAAACCAAAACTTGATACTCTGTAGGCAGTAACTCACCACACTTCTCTCCTCTCTTCTGCCCCAGGTGCCTACTAAGAAACTTTGGTCTCTGTTTGTTTGCGTTTTCTTGTTGGTAGTTGTCTTTACAGAGGCAGATTGTCAGATCTTTCTGCCACAGTGCTGCTGGGTAGATTTGAACCACCAACATTTAGTAACCGACCACAGTCTATTTGTACCACCCAGGGACCTGAAGAGATCAGCAGGAGGTAGGTGGTGACTTTTGGTCCTTTTAGGTAAAGCAATGAGCAGAATTTGGTAGTGACCACTTTAATGCCCCTCTAAAGTTGATAGGGCAACCCTGGAGTGTAGTGTTTGAGAGCTTCAGCTGCTAAAAATGAAAGGTTTGCAGTTTGGTTACCCCAGCTGCTCCTTGGAAAACCGATGGGGCAATTCTACTCTGTCCTTTAAAGTTGTTGTGGGCCAGAATCGACTCAAAGGAGTGGGTTTGTTTTTTAAGTTGATAGAGAATAAGGTGAATAGTGTTAAACTCTCAAAATACTAAAGGATTTGAGGACAGAAGCAATGGTATCGAGGCTTTCATCCTACTGGACTTTGTCACAAGCAGACACACTGTACAGATTCTCTTAAGCTTTCAGAAGATTGTATTTGCTATCCTGCTGGTTCTCTACCGTCCTACCCTCATTTAATCTGCCCCACCTCTCTGCATCTGTTTATATCTACCTGCCATAATCTAGACCTGGCCACTGGAGCTTCACACCTGGACCGTTCTACACCTGGAGCATTATACCTGCCCTCCTCTCTCTTGCCAACTTAGCTCCTAAAACTGCTCCTCTCACCTTCTGCTGACCTGTTAAAAATGCCCAGTGGCTTCCTAGAGGCCTTCCCTGTCTGCTTCTCTGATTCTCTTTCCTTCCACTCCTTTTTTCGCTAATCTGGACTGACCATGTTACTTAATTATTAATTACATAATTTATAGTGATGCAGAAATCCTGGTGGCATAGCGGTTAGGTGCTACTACTGCTAACCAAAAGGTTGGCAGTTCGAATCTACCAGGCAGTCCTTGGAAAGATGATGGGGCAGTTCTGCTGTGTCCTGTAAGGTCACTGTGAGTTGGAATTGACTTGATGGCCATGAGTTTGGTTTTTATTTTTATATTGATGCACAAGGGTTAGGGTGTAGTGTCAGTAGTCAGGCAGCCCAGACCTAAATCCTGTGCCTTCCCATCCTTATGAATTTAGGCAAGTTAGGTGACTTCTCTGACCTCTGTTTCCTCATCTGTAAGGTGGGCCATAATAAGGCTTTATAAAAACTAACCAAGCCAAACCCGTGTCTGACTCATAGTGACCCTATAGGTCAGGGTAGAACTGCCCCGTAGAGTTTCCAAGGAGCGTCTGGCGGATTTGGACTATTGACCTCTCGGTTAGCAGATGTAGCACTGAACCTACTACACCACCAGAGGCTTTATAAGAATTACATGAAATACTGTGCATAAAAGAACATGGGTGATGGAAATAACTAAAATCAGAAATTTAAGTGAGGACATTATTACTGACCTTACAGAAATTACACACACACACACACACACACACACACACACACACAAAATACTGTGAACATTTGTCACCAATAGATTAGATCACTTAGATAAAATGGACAGTTCCTAGAAATACAGAATTACCAAAGCTTACTCAAGGGGGAAAAAAATATATTACAGACCTGTAATACGAGGTTGAATCAATACTTTAAGAAACCTCTTGACAGAGGAAAGTCTAGGACTAGATGGTGTCATTGGTGTCACTAATCTTTCTACAACACTTTCAGAAAAATGGGAGAGGAGGGAAAACATCCTAACTTAATACATGCAGCCATTGCTACCCTGGTACCAAGGTCAGACACAAACATAGACTAATCTCCTTTATGAGTACTGATGCAAAAATCATCAACAAAATATTAGGAAACAGAATCCAATGGCATATTAAGAGAATTATTTATTGTGATCAACTGAGACTTATCGGAATACAAAGATGGTTCAACAAAACCGCATTAACAGAGAAAAGGAAAAAAAATCACATCATCTCAATTGATACAGAAAAAGCCTTTGGCACAGTCTTGTATCCTTTATGATAAAAAGACTCAACAAAAGGGAACTTCCTTAAACTGATAAAAGACAAGACCGAATGGGGCAAGGATGCCCATGTTCACTGCTGCTTTGTAGTGGAAGTTCTTGTTACAGCAACTGGGCAAGAACAACAAATGAAGACACTGAAATCAGAAAAGTAGCAGTGAAACTACTTGCAAATGACATGATCCCATATATAGACAATCCCAGAAATCTACATGAAAACTATTAGAGCTAATAAATTCAACAAAGTTGTAAGATTAGCACACAGAAAAATCACTTCTGTTTCTGTATACCAATAGTAAATATTAAGAAAACAATTCTGTTTACAATAGTATCCAGAAGAAAAAAATACCTAGAAGTAAATGTAATCAAGGAAATGAGACTAGTGCATTGAAAACTACAAAACACTGTTGAAAGACTTTAAAGAAGATGTAAATAAGTGGAAATCCTGTGGTCATGGATGGAAGACGTAATGGTTTTAAGATGAAACTACTACCCAAAGCACCCTACAGATTCAGTGCAATCCTTATCAGAATTCCAGTGGACTTTTTGCAAAAATGGAAAAGCTTATCCTCAGATTCATATGAAATTTGGTCCTAAATAGCCAAGATGATAATAAATAAGAAGAAGAAAGTGGAGGAGTCATGCTTTTGATTTCAAAACGTATTACAGAACTAGCAGAAACCTTGGTGGTAAAGTGGGTAAAGTGCTACGTCTGCTAACCAGTCGGCAGTTCAAATACACCAGGTGCTCCTTGGAAACTCTATGGAACAGTTCTACTCTGTCCTATAGGGTCAGTATGAGTTTTGGACTCAACTCGGCGGCAGTGGGTTTTTTTTTTTTTTTTTTTTTTTGATTACAGAACTACAAGGCCTGACAATTAGGTCCACAAGCTGAATTGTCCTAAGTGCTACATATCTCACTGCTGAATATCACTATAGTTACCTTTGAAGTACTGCCCTTGGGAAGCTATGTACCAACACCAGCACCTAGTCCATCCTTCAAAGCAGTTTTGGAGCTCTTTCTGGAATGGTCCTTGTGCATGGTTGCAGGTTTGTAAACTTAATTATATGTATAGTTGTCTGTCAGGGAGTTTTGAGCCAGTAATCCAGTAACAGTATTAAAACACACTTCCTACTCACCTTAGCTGGCCCCCAGTGACTTTTTGTCACCAAAGTATAGAAATATTGAAAGGAAGACATTTTGATGACATTCTGGACATCAAGAGTAACATGATGACAGCTTTGATGGCCATTCCAGAAAAAGAATTCCAAAATTGCTTTGAAGGGTGTGGACTAGGTGCTGGTGTCAGTGCATAGCTTCCCAAGGGGAGTACTTTGAAGATGACCACAGTGATATTCAGCAGTGAGGTGTACAGCACATTTTTCTAGGGTAACTTTGTGAACTTCATTGTCAGACCTTGTACAGTAATCAAAACCTTGTGGTCCTGACGTAGGGTTAAGTGCACATAGACTATTATGTAGAGTTGAGAGTTCAGGTAACCAATTGATTTTCCACAGGGTTGCCAACACCATTCAGTGAGTAAAGAATAGTCTGTTCAACACATAGTGCTGGGACAACTGCATATACACAATGAGATGGATGCAGTTGGAGGCCTGTCTCATACGATGTACAAAACAACTCACAAGGGATTAACAATCTAAGAGCTGAAACTATAAAATGCTTTGAAAAAAATAGTGAAAATTATTCATGACCTTGAATTTGATGCTAAATCCTTAGATATGACACTTAAAGCACAAACAACAACAGAAAATAGGTAAATTGGAGTAAAACTTGGTGTTCCAAAGGACATTATCAAGAGAGTAAAAGGACAGTCTATAGAATGGAGAAAATGTTCGGAAATCATGTGTCTGATGAGGATCTAGTATCCAGAATATAGGAAGAACTTCCAAAACTCAACAACAAAAAGACAAACAACTTAATTAAAAAATGGGCAGAGAACTTAAATAGGGATTTCTCCAAAGAAGATATACAAATAACCAACCAGCACATGAAGAGATACTCAACATCAGTAGTCATTACCAGTGCTAGTTGCCTTGAGTTGATTCTGACTCATGGTGACCCCATGTTAGGGCAGAACTGGGCTCCTCAGGATTTTCAGAGGCTAATGTTTTCTAAGTAGATTGCCAAGTCTTTCACCCAAGGTACTACTTCTAGGGACATTTGAACCTCCAGCCTTTGGGTTAGCAGCCAAGTGTCGTAACCATCTGCACCACTTAGGGGACTCCTGTCACTTATCAGGACAGTACAGATCAAAACTGCTGTTAATTACTTACCACTCCACACCCATAAAGATGGCTAAACTTTTTTTAAAAAATGGAAAATAACAAGGATTGGTGAGGATGTATCACCAAAAAAATAGGGCATATACAGTGCGAAAAAGATCAAAGACTACAGCTTTCAATATAGATTACACCCCCACATTAAGCAAAAATCATAACTGGACTAATAAGCAATATCATGATAAACAGAGAAAAGATTGAAGTTGTCAGGGATTTCTTGGATTCAAGTCAACACCCATGGAAGAAGCAGCAGTCAGGAAATCTAATGATGGATTCATGACATTGGGCAGAGCTGCTGCAAAAGACTTCATTAAAGTGTTAAAAGGCAAAGATGTTGCTTAGAGAACTAAGGTATGCCCAGCCCAAGTCATGGTGTTTTTAGTGGCTTCATATGCATGTGAAGGCTGAACAGTAAATAAGGAAGACCGAAGAATAATTGATGTCTTTAATTTATGGTTTGGTGAAGAACATTAAAAATAGCACAGACTGCCAGAAAAACAAATCTGTTTTGGAGGAAGTGAAGCCAGGATGCTTCTCGGAGGCAAGGATGGAGAGACTTCATCTACCTACTTTGGATGTAATGTTATCAGGGGACACTAGTCCCTGGAGAAGGACATCATGCTTGGTAACATAGACGGTCAGTGAAAAAGAGAGACTCTTGATGAGATGGATTGAAACAATGGCTACTACAGTGGGCTACAACGTAGCAACAATTGTAAGGATGGCATGGGACTCAGCGGTGTGTGATTCTATTGTACACAAGGCTGCTGTGATCAGAACCAGCTCAGTGGTACCTAACAAGAAATTGGATCCCCGGTATTGTTGTTAGGGATGGAACAGTTTAATGGTTCCTCAAAAAGTTAAATATAGAGTGAACGTATGGCCCTACAAGGCCACTCTTGGGTGTATAACCAAGAGAAATGAAGACATATTTCTAACCCCACTAACTCAGAACTGAAGCTGCTCCTGAAATCTGCCTTTCAGCCAAAGTTGAGGCAGGCCTATAAAATAAACAGTAACAGACATGAGAGGGATGTGCTTCTTAATTCAGTCAAGTATACAAGGCCAAAGAGGCAATGCTTTTCTCAAAAGTAGAGATGAGAAGACAGGAAGAAGCAAAAAAACTGGATGAGTGGACACAGAATCCGGGGTGAAAAAGGGGTGTGGGAGAGTGCTCACACTTTGTGGGGATTCCCAAGGTGTACAAGCATCTTCTCTTTGAAGGAACAGTATACGTGAAAACCAGAACTCCAAGACTTCCCACACCTGAAGTTCTGAAACACCAACAAAAAAATCCTAAGAGGACCATCATGAGTGACATTCAGTAGGAACAGGGAAAACTGCGGAATTAGATCTACAGACAGTTTAGATGTTGCAATTAACACATACAAGACTTTGACGTAAGTGTAATCTGTAGAAGAATTAAAGGAAAGTGTAGAAGCAGGTATAGGAATACAAGAGTCATAACTGACTAGATATTTTAAGGAGAAACCAGTATTAGTAGTAGGTTTTGGCTGTTTGGTGGCTTGTATTTTCCTTCTGACTGATGTATGAATATCATTGCTACACGCAGTTTTAAATTTTTTTTTGTTTAGTCCGTTCAGCAGGTATCTTCTTGACCAAGCACTTTATTAGGTGCTGATAAACTACCAATATGGCTAGAATATGATGATGCGTGTCTTTAATGAGGTTATCGTCGACTCTTGGCCTTTGTTTTCCAAAGGTGATCGTCTTTGCAAGGCTAAAGACCAAAGACAGTCTTTTGTCTTCACACACAGTCAGCACACAGACTTACTGGCCTGACAGGTTTTACCTCCCAAGTATAGCCAGGCCTGTCCTCAAGCATGCCAACTCCGTTAATTCATCTATCCAGAAATTTATCAGTGTGTCGTGAGTACAGTCGTACCCACTGCTTTGGAGTTGACATGGTGCTTCACTGGCAGAATCCTTTGGTTCCAGGGGTTTTTCTAAGTTCTGCTCTTTGTAAGCTCAGTACATCCCAGAACTCTACACGAATGGTATTCCCTAGCTCCCTGTGCAAAAGAATTTATTTGTTAAAAAATTGAGATACTACTTTAATTGGGAAACTCCCGTAATCCCTCAGGTCTTTCATTCCTTTGGGAAGTAACTAAAATGTGACAAACATTAATTTTGAAAATCTTAGAGTAGTGTTGTAAAGAAATCAATGTATGTACTTTTAAGGTCCAAGTGAGGTAGTTGACATCTGGGATGAACAAAGTACTGCTGGAACGTGGGGGAGGCGTGGCATTTGTCTGTGCAGGGGCCTGGGGAAGGCTTAAAGAGGAGGTGGCATTTAAACGGGGTTTAGAAAGGTGAATGAGAGTTTGATAGTAAAGAGGTGGGGATCACGGAGAGGACTCTAGACTTAAGGAATTACAGGAGCAAATGTACAGAGGATTGAAGTGAGAGTACTGTTTGTGCAGGTGTGAGAAACGTGGCTAGAAACCCAGAGAACAGGACTCTTCCCCATTGTTCATGTCTGTGTGGAGCTCCCTCCTTTGACCCCTCTGCTCTCATTTTCCTGTGTCACTCTGCGTGTCCTTGTGTTCCACACTGGATTACCCCTGTCGGGACACTTGTAGGTGATAATGCGCATCTGCGCATTATCAGTGGGATTGTCAGAAATAAATATTTTATTTTTGTGTCTGTGAAACTGAATTTTTTGCAGGTTACTAAATGATAACTTGAAATGGGTCTGGGGTGTGTTTTTTCAGGTTGAGAATATCCTCTTGCATGACCGAGGCCACTACGTCCTGTGTGACTTTGGCAGTGCCACCAACAAATTCCAGAATCCACAAACCGAGGGTGTCAGCGCAGTAGAAGACGAGATTAAGAAGTAAGCTTCCTCCTGTCTTGGAGTTTTGTCCATTTTCCAATCAGCAACTTGACTTTCAGCACAGGGACCATGTTGTTAAGTGAGATCACAACCACGAAAGCACCACCAGCCAGATGTGCTCTCTCCTGTGCTGCGTGTTCTTTCCGGCTTACAAAGAGCTCACGTGCTAGAGCTCCTGCAGAGTCTAGTCAAGTCAGTGGTGAGTCAGGTGGCGCAGTGGTTAGGAGCTCAACTGCTAACCAAAAGGTCACCACTTCAGATGCACCTTGGAAATTCTGTGGGGCAATTCTCTTGCATCATCTGGGGTCACTGTGAGTTAGAATCAACAACAGTGGGTTTGTTTGGTTTCTTTTTTAAGGCTATTAAAGAACCCTGGTTGCTTAGGGGTCAAGCACTCACTACTACCTGAAAGGTTTGTGGTTCAAACCCACCCGACGCTCATGTGGCAGTCTGCTGCTGTAACAATTACAGCCCTAAAAACACCATGGGGATTTCTAGTCTCTCTTGTAGGATTGCTATGAGTCAGAATGAAAACAACAGCTATGAGTTTTTGGTTTGGGGTTTGTGTTTAAGATAGCTGAAGTCTGTACAACTGGTGAACCAGTGACTTCCAGAAGAAAAAACTTCTGGAGGTTTGTGACTCCAGTAATGATTTTTCTTAGGCTGCAGTATTTGCTATCACTATTAATAAATCCACAGTCTAGCATGGGCACTTGGATCCTGACTGTCCATCTGCTTTCGTGCATCACCCCAGGCAATCAGTCCTGGGCCAAGAAGGCTTCTGCTCCGGGGTCCTGATGCCCACTTAACCATAGTCACATCTGGGTCCTGGAGACTCAAACAGCTCAAGCTGCTTGCTCGGTAGCACTAGGATAGGAGCTTATACCACTTCTTCCTTGAGACAGAGATAAGAGGAATATTGGCTCCCTGGGTCGGCCCAGTTGCAGGAGCATAGATCAAGGACTCTCAGTCAAGGACCCTCTCTCCACTCCTCTTGAGAGCATCCCAGCCAGTGTCACATGCCTCTGTGTTGGGTCACATTGAAAAGGGTTCGTATATCTAGAAACAAATGAACAAAACAGTATCAGACAACAATTGGCAAGAAGATTTTGTCATCTGAGGACCCAAGAAAAGGTGCTCCCCAAGGTAATGGCTGATAGCACATTAGTGTCTGGGTCCCCATGTGCTCCTGAGATTAGAAGGACTGCTGCCAGAGGACCCTAGAGGTGACAGAGCCCTAACTTAGCAAATGAATGATTAAAAGGACAGCTTTTCATTTTATCTGCACTCATATTTTACACTCCCTCTGCAGATCACTCCCAGGGAACTGAACTCTATTTAAAAAAGTGTATCTGTTGCCCCTGGTTTTTAATGATAGTAATCACTTCTTTAACAAAAAAATGAATCTCTTGATTTTAGATACACCACGCTGTCCTACCGAGCACCAGAAATGGTTAACCTGTACAGTGGCAAAATCATCACTACAAAAGCAGACATTTGGGTAGGTGCCCGCTAACCTGTCACATCTCAGATACCAGCAGTCTTGAAGGTGAAACTCCCCAGTGTAATGCAGGCAGTACCACACTGTTGTCCCATTGTCTCCTGGGGTTATTCTTGAAACAAGGGGACCAGCCGCTGCTTCTTGAAGCATGTCAGGGATGACATACATCAGAGCCCTGTGAAAATTACTTAGATGGGTTTCCCCTGTTTGTCACTAGTTCTTAAGAGCAAAATAGCTGAACTGCTTGGTCTTTATTGGAGCACAGTTTGGTATTGATGTTGAAAATAATGTAACTCAGGCTAATGTAAAAAGTGGTGTTGGGTTCTCAATGGAAGGTTTGAACAGCTTAGTGGTGTGTAGCTGTGAGTGACTGTGGGCGGAGCCAGAGTCCCTCGTCAGACCCATTTACACGTAGGGTAAGTAAACCACTGTGAATAGTCTGCTTTCTCTCTTTGTTTCAGGCCCTTGGATGTTTGTTGTATAAATTATGCTACTTCACTTTGCCGTTTGGGGAGAGTCAGGTGGCAATTTGTGATGGAAACTTCACAATTCCTGATAACTCTCGGTATTCCCAGGACATGCACTGCCTAATTAGTAAGTATTTCAACTTGCTACTTCCTTTTTTTTCCCCCTCTGATATCTAGGAATAAATTAGAGGAGCAAGGATGGAGCAAAGGGATTGCAGGAGTAATGGGTTAGATGCCAAGAGGAAGAAATTAGTTGTTGGTGGTTGGGAATGCAAAGACGGCACAGGTAGTCTCAAAACTCCAAAGGGTCCTACCAGTGGCTGGTGAAGGTGGTGGGCCCTTCTGCTAGAAGTCTAAGCTCTGTTCCCTCCTCCCCCCCAGCAGAAATTCTAACTGTGCTTTGAGCAGGCTGGTAGTGCTATGTTCCGGGGTCTGTATGGGAGCTCTGGTACCAGAAAGCCCAGCTGACTCATGTCAAGTGGTAAGAAATAAGATTGGAAGCAATTCAAATTAAAATGATTGCATTGCATTGGCTGTCATGAATACATAATTAAGCTCTGTAACTCCGTGAAACCAGGTTTTGCGTCTCATTTAGGTTAACCATTGAGTTTTGATAACAAGCACACACTGCTTTATTTAAAATAGTCTTTTAAGATTCCTGTCTCTTTTGTATCTTTGTAGCAAGTAATATGTACTACTGCTTATTCACCAGATAGTAGGATGATTTAATACAGGCCCCTGTACTAAATCCTAAAGAAAGAGAGGTTTTTAGCATCTTTCCATGTTGGTCAGACACCTGACATCTGAGTTTGAACCATCATGAATTCTAAATCCTAAGCATCGTGGTTTGGCTCTTAGGTAAAGGTGTCTTGCTTGACAAAAGTGACGAATATCGGGTAGAGCAGCCAAAGTTTGTTTATACCTCCTTTAAATTTTGAAACCTTTGATAAATTTAAAATAGAGTTTTACCTAAGTAACAGATTGGCTCATGAAATAACAGCATCACCTGAGAATACTGTGCTCTTTTGAAAAGCCATCCGTATGAGATCAAACGTCAAGATTTGCTCTATAGCAAGGATGCGAAGGCATGGGGGACAGAGAGACTAGATCACTGGAAATGGAACAGCCACTGTGAACATAATGAGAAAGTTGACACACTGGGAAAAATGTAACCAGTGTCACTGGACGAATTGTGTAGAAATTGTTAAATGGGAACCTAATTTTCTGTATAAGCTTGCATGCTGTACACAAAGTATGTGTATGGATAATATGTTTTACACTAAATATATTTTTATCCGTTATAAGAATGAGGAGAACTGAAAATAGTGATTACTTAGAGTCATAGCTTTTCGTTTTTTTCTTTTTTATTATGACTGAGTGAAAATGTACATTCCCGTATAAATTTACATGCCCACCTCTATGCAGCTTCCACTGCTCTCCCTGCCCAGTGACAGCACACTATTCCTCTCTGCTCTATACATGTCTCATCCTCCCAACAGCCTCCTTTCCGCTCCCCTCCACCCACTCCCCTTACTTCAGCCAGAGGTCAGCAAGATGATATCCTATAGATGCATAGAACCATAAAGTGCATCCAATATATAGTCACTCTGCATCGCCAAGTCCAATCCATTCATGTCTGAAGAGTGGACCTTCGTTATGATTTATGGGCAAGGGTAGAGGCACTTTGTAACACCTAGAAGATTCTGCTGTCACACTAAACTCCCGTGCCTCAAGTTGACTACACTGCCATCACTGGCCACCCCTGTCCCCCAGTATCCCTCTCCTCTTTTCAGTTTCTGTCGGTGATGTTAGCATTCAAGCCTGTATGACTCAATCTTTTAAGTGACCATGCGTGCTGTTTCCATTGTGCTAGTTTGATCAGACTTGGCTATTTATTAACCAGAAAGAAGGAGGGTATCAAAAGGAATGAATTTGGCATTTGATGATGATTAGATTGTTCTCAAAGACAACACATTGTATCTCTACTGAAATTACAGCTATGTAAATGAGATTGGAAGGGGTTAAGAGACAAATGGCCAAATTTGATGTGAGAATGATAGATTTTTGGAAATAATTTTCTGCTTCGTCATGTTTGTGCAGTAAATTCATACTGAGAAAAAGCAACTCTTTATGAAGGCCTGTGACACTATCGTCTTTCCCAGGCTCTGACAATATTTCACTTTGCAACACCTAGAAGATTCTGCTGTCACACTAAACTCCCGTGCCTCAAGTTGACTACACTGCCATCACTGCCTACCGCTGTCCCCCAGTATCCCTCTCCTCTTTTCAGTTTCTGTCAGTGATGTTAGCATTCAAGCCTGCATGACTCAGTCTTTTCTTTGGGTCTAGCTGGAGTCTTGGGGTAGAACAGACAGATAACATACTCAGCTGGTAACTGAAAGATTAGAGTTTGAAGTCCACCAGAGGTGCCTCAAGATAGCCCTGGCAGTCCACTTTTGAAAAATTAACCTTTACAAACCCTACGGAGCACAGTTCTGCTCTGACGTGTGGGGCTGTCATGAGTCACAGTTGAGTCAGTGACAGTTAGCTTGATGTTAGCAGCAAGAGAGAAGGAAAAGCCAGTCGTTTCCTGTTGTTGTTAGGTGCCGTCGAGTCGGTTCCAACCCCTAATGATCCTGTGTGCAACGGAACAGTGTACTGCTCGGTGTAGACAGGGCAGAGCTGCACCCTAGGGTTTCCAGCGACACCAGTTGTTAAACAGACGCAGACTGCCATGTTTTTCTCCCGTGGGGTGGCTGGTGGGCTGGAGCCACCTCCCTCTGGGTTGGGACACCATCCTTACCGTAGCTGCTGTCTTTGAGCTCGTGGTTGCAGCCACCGTGTCGGTCCATCTCACTGAGCGTTTTCTTATTCATTGACGCTGTGCCTTACCAAGCGTGACATCCTTCTCCAGGGACTGGCCCCTCCCGATAGTGTAACATGTGGTCACTTGGTGCTGCTGTAACAATTCGTGCAGGTGGATGGCTTCAACAAACAAGAATTTGTTGTCTCACAGTTAGGAGGCAGAAGTCCAAATTCTGAGTGTCCACTCTGGGGGCAGGCCTGCTGTCTCTGTAAACTCTAGAAGGTCCCGGTTTCTTCATTTTCTGCTTCCTGGTTCCCTGGAGGTCTCCATGCGTCTCGGCATTGATCTTATGTCATGTTCCTCTGCTGGTTTGTTTAATCTCTTCTATATTTCAAAACAGATGAACCCAAGATACACCCTACACTACCTCTGTTTCATTAACATAACAAAGACAATCCGTTGCCAAATGGGAATATAACCTCAGGCATAACCAAAACCAGACTCAGAGCCATCTAGTTGATGCTGACTCTTAGCAACTCTGTAAGACAAAGTAGAACTGCGACACAGGAGTTTCTAAGGCTGCAACATTTATGGAAGCAGACGGCGGCCTCCCTTTCCCATGAAGCTGCTGGTAGACTTGAACTGCTGACCTTTTGGTTGGTAACTGAAGGATTTAAGCACTGTGCCACTGGGGGTTAGGATTTACAGCACATGTTTTGGAGAGACATAATTCAATCCATTGTAGTATCCACAGTGCAAGAGTAATTTCCTAAGCTGCATTTATTCTTTAGAATTTCTTCTGTTTCCATTACATTCTCTGGTCTCTCCACTGCCCCCATGCCATCTGTAGACCCTCAGCTCATGCCTGTCCTGGTGGATTGGCCACCAAATTATCTCCTGCCACTTTAGTCCATCTGCCACAAGTCACCGCCAGATGATTTTACAAAATCCATTTCTCATGTCCCTGTTCAGGAAACTTCAGGGTGTTTTCTGCCCTTCCTCCAAGTCCTTCTGTGTTATGATGGTTCCTTCACCAAAAGTGCCCTCTCTGTTCCTTCTCCCTTGCCTGACTAAATTCTTCCCTGCCTTCAAGGGCTAGCTCAAGTCCTGCTTCTTTCTGAAGGCCTTCTCAAGTCTGCAGCACATTGAACTTTTCTGAACTTAGTGTCCAAACCATTCGTTCTATTACTTACGCAACCAATTGCCTGACCTTCCTATTTGTAGGTATACGTTCCCCCCATTACCCAAAAGTGGACTATTCCATGAAACCTTTTGTAAACTGAAATGGTGTAAAACAGAGAAGCAATTACCACTAATTTGTGTGAGGAAAAAAAATTCCATGATTCAGAAAATAACCCACCAGAGCATATCACATAAAAGCTAAACTAACTCTACGTATAGGAAAAGCCGGAATGATATGACCAATACACAGCTGTATTTGCTGCGTGCCAAGGGATAAGTACCACAGACAGAGGAGTGAGCAGAGGATGACAGCTGAGGATGGTGTCTTGTCGTACACTGCAAGCATTAGATTGGATGTGGCTGAGTAGTTCAGTAAGGGCGGAAAGAGTTTGGAAAGAAGAACTTGGTCAAGTCACTATGTAGAGCAGGCAGCCTTGACCCAGACACTTTACCCAGCCTCCCACTGGCTTGGGAGGAGTAGGGATGGGTGCAGCTCTCCTGCTAAACACTGTTGCACTTTTTGCCTTTTGTATAAAAGTGAAAATTGCCTTCAGATTTCTTTGGCTTAGCAAAAACAGGTGCTAATGTATGAGGCCTTCCATAAAAACGAAGCAGTGTAAAGTGAACTTTCCAAAAGCAGGGGATACCTGTACATGCATGCACGTATTTCTGCTTCCTCACAGGCTTTCCTTTTTCTTCTGAGGTTTCTTTCACAGCTTTAGAGAGAGCAGAAGCTTAAAGGACCTGGAAACAGACAGAATCAGTGGATCAGAGTAAAAGTAGTTATATGTATGTTGCTTTGTGGTTCCTTTTAGATTTGAAATCAGCTAACATCTCCAGCAGGAGAAGAATAACTGAATTCGTGAAATTGGAGTTTTGGTTTCCATTATCAAGAAGGATCATTTGTTTAGCAAAATAGTAGGAACCACAGAAGTCAGAAGCAAGACCTTCTAGACTCTTAGGTGTCAGAACAGGAAGCTGGTAGCTTGGTTCAGCAGTAGAATTCCCCCTTTCCATGCAGGAGGCCCTCCCAGCTTCTCTTTGCAGCCGTCGTACCTCACGTGCGGCCACCGCTCACCTGTCACTGGAGGCTCATGTGTTGCCATGATGCTGAGAAGGTTTTCTGTAGAGCCTCTAGCCCAAAGCAGACAAGGAAGAAAGGCTTGGCAGTCTACTTCCTTTCAGTGCAAAGGACCTGTCATGTTGTGAGTGCAGTCATCACAAGGTGCACTTTGACTCTGTAACAACAGCAGCTTTGCTGGTGTCCCTGTGGTGCAAGACAGGAGTACAAACTTTGCATATTTTTGTGACAATTCAATTACTTGGTTATTTTCTCATGACTACTAAACATATTAGGAAACTTAGAGCTCTTATTTCTGGGTGAGGAAGTTATAGGGCTAATTGTGCCGACTTTTGTGTGATATAAAAATGAAAACATACCTTGGTGGTAAAGTGGGGGGTGGGAAATTATGCTTCCTAACTAATGTCATAATGTCATAACTGTGAAGATATTATTAAATAGGTTGGTGTCTGTTTCTCATAGGGTACATGTTGGAACCAGACCCTGACAAAAGGCCAGATATTTACCAGGTCTCCTACTTCTCATTTAAACTAGTCAAGAAGGAATGCCCAGTTCCAAATGTACAGGTATGTGAGTGGTGGTTTTTAAGAGAAATAAATACTAATACATTGTCAGTAATAATTGCTGGGGATATTTATCAGCCTTGTGAGTGTAGACATCTGTTGCTTTATCATCGAGGGGACATCCAAGCAAAGCTAACTATGATGTAATTACTACAAAGAAAATCCATCCCATTTTCCTGGGGAATTTAAGTATAAAATTGAGGCTTATTACACTAGGAATAAAAATGCTGCAGGGATTGAATTGGACACTTGAGGTAAAAAGATTTGACCAGCTTGCTGTCTTGTCAGCTTTTGTAGTTCTCAGATACCCACTTCTATTTCCCTGCTAAGTGGCTGGGCTGCTTTCTTGAGACCTGGGCTAGATGGGCCCTGCCTGTTGGCTGTAACTTCCCTGTTCCTTTTCTCCTTCACTGCAGCAGAGCTTTCTGGAGTTCGAGCCTGCGCTCGGTCTGCTGTGACTCACCTTGCAATTCTTGCCCCTTCCTGCACATAGACATCGGGCCGTAGGGATGTTCTGTGCGCTTAGTAATCATAGCTGCAGACTCACAGTTGCTGGAGTAGAAAGCTTACAGACACCCTCTTTAGAGTTTTATCTTATTTTTCATATAATGTTGTTGTTAGGTGCTGTCAAGTCAGTTCTGACTCATAGCAACATTCTGCCCAACAGAACGAAGCACTGCCCAGTCTTGTGCCGTGTCCAGATTTGTTTTAGAGCTTAAGCCATTCATTAAAGCCACTCTGTCAGTCCACCTCATTGAGAGTCTTCCCCTTTTTGTTGACCCTCCACTCTAGCAAACATGATGTCCTTGTCCAGGAACTGATCCCTCCTGACAACATGTCCTAAGTATGTATGACACAGTCTTACCATCTTTGTTTTCAAGCAGCACTCTGGTTGTACTTCTTCCGGAACAGATCTGTGTGTTCTTTTGGTGGTCCATGATGCATGCAACATTCTTTTCCAGCACCACAATGTGGAGGCATCAGTTCTCCTGTCTGCCTTGTTCTTTGTCCAGCTTTCACACGCGTATGAGCTGAGTGAAAATAGCATGGCTTGGTTCACGCACACTTTAGTCTTCAAAGTGACGTGTTTACTTTTGAGTGCTTTTAGAGGTCTGTTACAGTAGATTTTCCCAATGCAGTATGTGTTTTTGATTGCTTGACTGCTGCTTCTCTGGGTGTTGATTGTGGACCCAAGTCAAATGAAATCATTAACAATCTCACTTCTTTTTCCATTTTTGATTGATGTTGCTTACTGTTCCGGTTGTGAGGATTTGTGTTTTCTTGATGTTGAGGTACAATCCATACTGAAGGCTGTGGTCTTTGACCTTCATCAGTAAAAGTTTCAAATCCTCTTCACTTCTGGCAAGTAAGGTGGTGTCGTCTGCATAACGCAGGTTGTTCATGAGTCATCCTCTAATCCTGATACCTTGTTCTTCTTTGTATAATCCAGCTTCTTGGATTATTTGCTCAGCATACAGATTGAAAAGGTGTGGTGAAAGGATACAATCCAGACATGCACCTTTCATGACTTTAAACCATGTAGGATCCCCTTGTTCTATTCACATGACTGCCTCTTGATGCATGTACTGATTCCTCGTGAGCACAATAAAGTGTTCTGCAATTCCCGTTCTCAGCATTGTTACCCATACTTTGTTATGATCCACACATTGGAAAGCCTTTGCATAGTCCATGAAACATAGGTAAACATCTTTCTGGCATTCTCTGCTTTCCACCAAGATCCACCTGACATCAGCAGTAATGTCCGTGTTTCCACATCCTCTTCTAAATCCAGCTTGAGTTTATGGCAATTTCATGTCAGTATACTGTTGCAGTTGCTTTTGAATGATCTTGAGCAAAATTTTACTTGCATGTGATATTAATGATATTGCTCAGTAATTTCTGTATTCGGTTGGATCACCTTTCTTTGGAATGGGCATAAGTATGGATCTCTTCCAATTAGTTGCCCAGGTAGCTGTCCTACACGTTCCTTGGCATAGATGAGTGAGCACTTCCCAGCACCTCTGTTGTTGAAATGTCTCAGCTGATACCCTGATAGTTCCTGGAGCCTTGTTTTTCACCAGTGCCTGCAGTGAAGCTTGGACTTCTTCCTTCGGTACCGTCAGTTCCTGATTGTATGCAGCCTCTTCAAGTGGCTGAACATTGACCACTTCTTTCTGGTATAGTGGCTCTGTGTATTCCTTCCATCTTATTTTGATGCTTCCTGAGTCATTTACTATTTTTCCTGTAGAATCCTTCACTGTTGCAGCTCGAGGCTTGAATTTTTCCTTCAGTTCCTTCAGCTGGAGAAATGCAGAACGTATTCTTCCCTTCTGGTTTTCTGTTTCCAGCTCTTTGCACATGTCGTGACAACACTTTATTTTGTCTTCTCAAGCTGTCCTTTGAAACCTTCCGTTCTTGTACTTCATCATTCCTTCGTTTTGCTATAGCTGCTTGACATTCAAGAGCAAGTGTCAGAATCTCTTCTGACATCCAGTTTGGACTCTTTTTCCTTTCCTGTGGTTTTAATGACCTCTTGCTCCCTTTGTGGATGATGTCTTTGATGTCATTCCACAATTTGTCAGGTTTTCAGTCATTGATGGTCCACACATCAAATCTCTTCTGGAGATGGTCTCAAAACTCAGGAGGGATATACTCAAGGTCATACTTTGGCTGTCATGAACTTGTTCTAATTGTCTTCAGTTTCACATTGAATTTGCAACATGAGCAGTTGATGACCTCTGCCCCAGTCAGCTGATATGGAACTTTTCTTTCATTGATAGTTTTCATGTGATAGTATGAACTAACTCTTAAGAATATTTGACTTGGGATTGCCATGATAAGTTAGGTCTAACTTGAAGTTTTCTTGGCAGTTTTTAAAAGTAATGAACTTTTGACGTGACAGTTGGACTTGTGAGTGCTAATACCGCTTGTTTGCTCCTGTATTTGGAATCAAATGTGAGGGTCACAATATTGACTTTCATACCAAGAAGGCTGAGTCAGAGAACATGGCTTAGCCAGCCAGGCTCCCTGAGCCTAAGGAGTGCGAGGAATGCCTCATTCTGCAGGGATCCTCTGTAAGGGATGGAGGACCAAGGTGAGCCATGTGACCTTACATTTGTGTCCCAGTCTTTCAGTCTAATAAGTTACTCTCTGGTTTGAAGGACAAATGCTTTCAGACAAGAAGAGAACAGCTTAAGCTTTAGAGCAAACCTTCCTCCCTTACATGGAAACATAAAGGAAATGGGCTGTCTCTCCCAAAAGTCAGTTCTGTAACTTGTATTCTGTCAGTGAGGTGTCCCACATTGATGTGTCTGCTGTCCTACTTACCAGATCTTAAAGATAGATAACATGGAAGCATTCAGATCAGTCCTGGCTTTTAAACATGTGGACTTCACCAAAAGTCTCATGCCTTTTGATACTCAGTCCCTAGTGGTGAGCAGTTGTTCTGTGGTGGTGGACCGCTGGTGCTCCCTCAAAAGGTAGTATTAGGTGGCTGATGCAGAATCGCAGTTAGAGGAACTGGACTTGGCTGACGAGCTGAAGAATAGCCCACACACTGGGAAGCGATGTTGATTTGAGCAACCAAGCACATCAGTGTCTGTGGTTCTCATTGCAGCAAGAAGAATGAACACCCTCTGGTTTGGCACACTAGTTAACTGGGAATGAAGCTTAAATATAGAGGTTACACGCATCTCTCTTGTGTTCCTTTCATAGTCAGCCCTTCTGTGCTGTGCTGTGGGGAGAGAAGATGCTAGAGCTTAGTGCCTGAGCCTGGGCCAGTGGTGGGGGATGAAGGAGAGCATGTGCTGTGGACAGGCTTCTCTCTCCTCTTCTCAGGTGTTTTGCCTCCCTGACTGAGTCTGCGTCTGGTGCCATAGGCATTTGACTAACTTCCTTTCCTCTACCAGAGATCAGAGCCTGGAAGTCACTTTGAAAGACTCATGTGTGTTTCTTCAGCCGTCAGGCTGGCTGATCTTCCACAAAGAGAATTTATGATGTCAGTTTCTCCCCCCTTCGATTTTATAGAACTCACCCATCCCTGCCAAGCTTCCTGAACCAGTGAAAGCCAGCGAAGCAGCTGCAAAGAAGAGTCAGCCAAAGGCCAGGTAAGAATTGCCTTGGTGAGCACCTGTCCCGCTGCGGATGTGGCAGTGACATGGGTAGACCTCTTCTGTTTCTTGATTCTTCTGTGCTGTGACCTTGAGGCTGCACAGAACAGGAAAGCAAGCTTTGTCTCCCCTTGGCGGGGACTATTCTGGGGGAATGAAGGCAAATATAATACAACACTCTGATCTGCATTTGAAAAAGAATCCAGAACTCTGCAGCTGTTTCCCTTACTTAGGGATAGGCAAAGGGGCATTCGGAAATGCAACACTAGCAGACTGTAAAGGTTCCCTGGTACGTGTCCTGAACTTTTTTCCTGGCCTGAATTTAGCCTCCAATCTTCCTCCCTCTTTCCTACTCCTTTTCTAGAATTCTGGCTATAGTATGGAAGTGTGGGTCAGAGGCGTGAATCCATCACGACAGAAGAGGCTGTAGGTCTTATCTGATCACTCTCTGTTATTTGGCATCTTCCTTAGAAGCAGATGCCCAGAGAGGATTAAACAAGGAAGAACTTTATTAGGGGAATATTCCATGTGAAAGTAAATAGGGAGGGAGACAAGAAAGGCAGAGGAGAGCCATCGGAAGGTCAGAAGGTGATACAGTCTGACCCATGGGGAGCAGGAGGGAGAGGGGGTTGGTGTAGGTGGGTGGAAGTCACATCAGAGAAGCCCCTGTCTCTCAGGAAGGAGCCTGCCTGCGTCTCCCTGCAGTGCTCCATCAGTGGCTGGGAGCAGCCTGTGGAACACATGGCCTCAGGGAACGTGTGGCAGGGCCTTTGGGGGTGCTGCCCAACAGGCACTTGGCCATTTATACCCTTGGAGCTGAAAGGTCTGCAAGGCACATGCCCATGGCTGACACACCTTCCACATGACAGATCTTAGGGGTGACCCAGGAGATGTTCACACCCTCTTTTATCCTACCGCACTCCCATGGCAGGGAAATATTAGCAGCAAGCGGTCAACGCAGTGTCCAGGTTGCAATGTGGTACATTTCCTACAACAGTAAAAGAACTTCTGTGTTTTTTAAAAATCACCAACATTTATAGAACACCTGCCGTTGCATAAAGCTGTCCCAGATGTGATTCTAAAGTACTGAGACATTGATTTTTCACAAACTTAAACCCAAACCAAACCCAACCCACCACAGTCAAGTCAATCCCAACTCGTAGCAGCCCTATAGGACAGAGTAGAACTGTCCCATGAAGTCTCCACGGAGCACCTGGTGACTTTGAACCAGTGGCCTTCCAGTAACAGCTGCAGCACTCAGCCACTACGTTGAGTCTTCATGTTCTGACTTGGTCACCTTTCAGTTCCTTCAGGTAGTTCTGCCACGCTCACCTCTTTCAAACTTCCTTTTAATTAGGTTCCTCTTAGGGTTTATGGTAACCTGTACTAGACTTCAATGTGATATGCACAGAGCCTAAGGAAAGCTCCCTTCCTCACTTCCCATATCAGAAATGACAGTAACCAGTAACACTGGAAGGTAGTCTATTTACACAGTGATCTCACTTGTATTATTATATTCAATCCCCGGTCCTGGGAGGTGGTGATGGTTTTTTTTTTTCCTTTCTCTCCCTTAAACTCAGTTTTTAAGGTGGCCACACTATTTATTGAGGCATAATATATTTCAGATACCATACTAACCGAAACCACTCACTGCCATCAAGTCAGGTCCAACTCATAGTGACCCTAGAGGTCAGAGTAGAACTGCCCCATAGAGTTTCCAATGAGCGCCTGGCGGATTTGAACTACTGACCTTTTGGTCAGCAGACGTAGCACTTAACCCACTCTAGGTACTTTATATAAATGACATGACTTTTTTGCCTTAAAATTAGACTGTGAGGTGGTGGTATGAGACTCAGAATTGTTAATTGCCCAAAGCAGTTAGTTGGTCAGTGTAGTAAAAGACACAATGAGGACCCCCAAGTTCACACCCTGTCTAGTGTGCGTATCAGAGGATTGGGCCAAAGTGACCCACACAGGATGACCTAGACCCAGACCGCCTGGCCGCAGAGTCTGTATTTGCACACATCATATTGACTTCCATACACACTGACAGCTTGGGAATACGGTGATTTACGAAAGAGCCTCACAGTCAAGAGGCACTTGATCTTCATGTCCGCCTTATGAATAGGTATCATTATCTGCATTTTAACATAAGGGACCCAGGGTAAAAAAGGCTAAGTGCCGTGCTCATTGTCACACGGTGAATGAGTGGGGACGTGGAGCTCCAAAACTGTTTTCTTTGACTCCACATCCCTTTGTATATAACATGGACAAGATGAAGATGGAGGCTTTTTTTTGTTTTTTTTGCAGTGAAAATAGCAGCACCTTCATAAATTCAGTGATTTCCACATGTGTAATTCAGTGACAATGATTATGCTGTCATGTCATGGAACTTTTATTATGGAGGGAGACTTCATACAAACAAAATTGTAAAATTTTATTGTAGTAAAATATACATAACCAAAAAATTGCCACTTTAATCATTTTTAAGTGTCTAATATAGTGACATTGCCCAAATTTTCACAAATAATGTGTGTAGCACACCTAGGAAGGTAACGTGTGATGGGTGGCGAAGTTGGCAAAAAACAGGCAACACTTGCATTCCTTGCTTTTAAATACAGTGATTGCATTTGTCATGTTGTGCAGTCATCACCACTGTTTCCCGAAATTTTTCATCAATCCAGGCAAAAACCCAGTACCTGTTCAGTATAATTCCCCATTCCTTCCTCTTCCCAGCAACTGGTAACCACTAATAAACTTGGGTCTCTGTAGATTTGTCTGTTTCAGACATTTCATGTAAGTGGAACATGGAGGCTCTTAGCATTTGGATTTCTACAGACATCTGTTCCCCTGGCTTTGTCTTTCGTAGATCCTCCTCTTCTCTAGCATCTGTTCTCTTTTCCTTCTCCTCTGTCTTCTCTAGGTTACAGCCTCTTCCAAGTGTGATAGCTTTGGCATTCCACTTCTCTGCTGGCACAGGAGAGTCCTGCTAGCAGGGTGCCAGTGAGAAGCCTCTGGGCCAGTGTCAACATACCTTAGAGGCATGTGCTGGGGACAGCTGCTTTACTGCCAGCTTTGTATTTCCTATTAGCTGTGCCTGAAGTATTTTGGAAATATCTGTGAAGTTTATTTTAGCCTTCACATCAGCACATCTCCCTAAAGTGTACTTTCAATGCATAGGCAACTCTGGTCGGAGTTATGGGGCAGCCAGCCGCTTGGACAGGTCAAAAACGACTGGAGGTTGGGCCCTGAGCTTCAGTACCGTCACAGGGAGCAAGCCAGCCACACAGCAGTCCTCTCTGTTTGGCTTAGATCTGGCTGGGAGTTGTAGACAGTGAAAATGTTTATGTTGTTAGGTGCCATTGAGTTGGTTGCTACTCATAGCGGCCCTGTGTATTAGAAGTTGTTAAAAATGAAATGGAATGCCGGGAGATTCATATTGTAGCCACAGTAAGCCAAGGTAGACTGGTATTGGCCATTTTGAATGGAACAGCGATGTGGTCTACTATACTAAGAATGACAATTCAAAGAGGAACGACATCACTTTCACTGTTAAAAAAAAAAGTTTCAAGATATGTCCTGAAGCACAGTGCTATCAGTGATAGGATAATATCCATGGGTCTTTAAGGAAGACCAGTTTATATGACTGTTATTCAAATTTGCACCAACTACTAATGCCAAAGATGAAGAAATGGAAGCTTTTTACCCATTACCTGAAGTTGATGAGGCATCCAGTCAAGATACATTGATAATTACTGGTGATATGAATGTGAACGTTGGGAACAAAGGAGAAGGATCAATAGCTGGGAAATACGGCCTTGATGATAGAAATGATAATACATCACAATAGATTTTTCAATACCAAGGATCTATTCATTGGAAATACCTTTGTTCAACGGTATAAACAGTGGCTGTATACATGGGCGTCACCAGATAGAATATATAGGAATCAAATCGACTGCCATCTGTGGAAGAAGACAGTGGAGAATCTCAATATCATTAGTCAGAACCAGTTAAGGAGCTACTGTGAAATAGACCATCAGTTGCTCACATGCAAGTTCAAGTTGAGGGTGAGAAAATTAAAACAAGTGTCTAAGAGCCAAAGTACGGCTTTGAATGTATCCCACCTAAACTGAGAGACCGTCTCAGGAATGGATTTGACACATTGAGCATTAATGACCAAAGACCAGACGTTGTGGGGTATCTTTTATAGAATGACATCAAGGACATCATACATGAAGAAAGCAAAAGGTCATTCAAAAAACAGGAAAGAAAGAAAATACCAAAATGGACTTTAAAAGAGGCTCTGAAACTTGCTCTTGAATGTGGAATAGCTAAAGCAAATCTAAGTCCAGAATAGTGTGGTCTATGCAATATAGATGTGTTTTTGTTTTTTCCAATAGCGTCTAGTAAGAAGCAGTCCAGGGCAGTTCTGCTCTGTGAAGGCCTTGAGGTTCCTCACTGCTCTACCATCTTTATGGGTGGCTGTGACCTCATGGACCAACATGGCAGTGTCCATGTTCCAAGCAGCAGGATCTAGAACAGCCGAAGAAGAAGGAAGTGAAGGGCATGCATCAGTTATTTGTGTTAAAGTTTCTAGAATCTGCCACAGAACAATCTGCTTATATCCTACTGGCCAATACTCAGATATATAGCCACATCTGGTTGCAAGAGAGGCTGGGAAGCTCAGTATTCACCATGGATGAAAATGTTTTTACTGTGGTGGAAAGTGGATACACAGATTGGAGGACATGAATTCCTCTCAAACTCCCAAATCCTTTATCTGGAATCATTATTACTTCTGATTAAATTACCTCGTCTGCATACTTTCGTTGTAGGGAGACCATTTGATAGCTAGTTCTGACCTAGTCTGAGTTCCTTCTACATACGGAACCATCTGTCTCAAGGCTGTCTGTGCATCACCACTTGAAGTGTATTATAGGTAATCCTAGAAGATAATGTGGGTAAAAGGGTCCGAAGATCAAGTCAGTTTGAGCAACACTGCATTCTATACTCTTTGCAGTTCTCCATCAACATTCATACATAAAAACTTCTAAGAATTCTGCTAAACTGTATGTTGATCAGTGTGCTAAAAAAACCTTACTTGCCCACTGTTATGCTGAGTGAAATGAGTCAACACAAAAGGACAAACACTATATGAGACCACTGCTGTAGAAACTCATGAAAAGGTTTATACACAGAAAGAAACAATCTTTGATGGTTACAAGGGAGGGAAAGGTGGGAGGGAAAAACTACTTTATTCTGTAAACCTTCATCTACAGGACAAAAATAAATAAATAAAATGAAAAGAAAATAATTTATTTGCTCACAAGATGTTTTCCTCCCAACATCTAGTAACAGTAGCTTCCTGTGGAATACCCTTTCAGAACTGTCCATCCAACAGATCTGGAAGGTTTGCATGGACATTGAGGGGAAAGCATCATGGGCTCTGCCCACTCCTCTGTTGTCCCACATTGGAACATGAGTCCATTCACTTCTTCTTTTACTTTTCTAGATTGACAGATCCCATTCCCACCACAGAAACTTCAATCGCACCCCGCCAGAGGCCTAAAGCCGGGCAGACTCAGCCAAACCCAGGAATCCTTCCCATCCAGCCAGCCCTGACACCTCGGAAGAGGGCCACGGTCCAGCCCCCACCTCAAGCTGCAGGTCAGCGAGGAGCTTAGGTTGAAACATGGTAGACCTGGTGTGATTTCAGGATACTAGGAAACTCTTGGAATGCCAGGTGTTGCTTCAGGAAAACCAGGTACATAAAGAATCATGGTTTTCCTTAAGAAGGAGGTGAGGTGCCATGGAAGTTGTATGGCAAGTGCCTTGAAAAAGAGAACCGTTTCACTGAGTTCACAGATGAGTCGCCAAGACCACCGACGTCTGTTGACTGTCTCTCCCAGTCTTAGCCCTGATTGTGTGGTCTGGTTCCTTCATTCATACAAGTCTCTTTATCTCCTGTGCTGCTGCGACCTCACGTACCTTTCCTTTTGGACGTTCAAGGAAATGTTTTCTTTAATTCTCTGTCTCTTGAAAGTCTCTCTCCCTTTTCTGTTTTGTTATTCTTTTCCTGGTGAGTGGGCTGAGCTTAGTTTCATAATGAGGCTGAACACAGCCTTCCCTCTTCAAGCAGCCAGATGCCTTTGGCTAATTCGGTGGTCCCCTCCTTAGCGCCAGGCATCTAGGGTTGTATACCTGCAGGTAAGACAGTAGAGAATGCCTCTGTCATGCAGCCTTCCAACAGGTGCAAAGCTTTTGTTTGCGTTTGGTAGCCGCAAAGGCCAACTGAAGGTGTCCATGCTGACCGCGGGGCTGGCCGGGGGAGTAACGGACTAAGTGGGAGGATGCGCTGAAGAGACACGTGTTATATCTTGTTTTGAAAGATGTGAAGCGCCTAGTTTAGCAGGAAGAAGGAAGGACCTTCCAGGTGGGCCAGAGCATGTGCAGAGACACTGAGGAAGACAGGAATCTTGGGATCACTTGCCCGTTCAGCCCCCATTTATGCATTGGCAAGAAAGAAAAGCAATTTTGTCTGGGTTTTGAGCCGTTACCTGACGTTCTTTCTCACTGCAGGACCCAGCAGTCAACCCGGCCTCATAGCCAGCGTCCCCCAGCCCAAACCCCAGCCTCAGCCCAGCCAGCCTGCAGCACAGCCTCAGCCCAAGCAGCCCCAGGCCGCGCCCAGCCCTCAGCCGCCGGCGACGCAGCCCCCCGGCCTGCCCGCTCAGGCCCAGGCTGCGCCCCAGCACCAGCAGCAGCTCTTCCTCAAACAGCAGCCGCAGCCGCCGCCCCAGCAGCCTGCGGGCGCCTTCTACCAGCCGCCGGCCCCGGCCCCGCAGGTACGTGCTCGGAGCCCGAGCCCCGCTCCGCGTGTCTGAGTCGTTGCGGTGAGAAGATCCACGAGGTACAGCTGTCTTCTTCCTCCTTATTTGTATCAGGATCCACGTGAGATCCGCAAATTGTCTTTGCTTAATCTTTCTAGTTGCTCTGTTAAATTCACTCGTTTGTAAGCTTTTATTGTACAGCATCCATTTTGACAGCAATTCTAGCCAGGGGTGAATGCCTTCTACGTATGAAGCTGTCTCACTGTATATTTTTTTTTCATCATTTCATACTTTTTTTTCCCCACGTTTATTACTGTGGGCATATATGCATTCTAAAATAATTGATATGTATTTTAATTCCTCTTTTAGCCATAGAATTCCCTCTCCCTCTTTTTTTCCCCTCACCTTTGCCTTTGTTTTAAAGAAACTGGATTATACGCAAAGCATACCCTCCTCTCCCATGAGACCAGAATTAGACGGTGTCCAGCTACCACTAATGACCATTCTGATCAGAAATGCAGTAGCTGGATCCTGACAGGGGAGAAAAATGTTGACCAGAACTCAAATTTTTAAAAAGTGCAGACTAAACTGAAACAGTTGAGACTAGAGGAACCGCCCCCCCCACCTCCCGGCAACACCCAGTGATGCTCCATAAACCTTGAACCAAAACTACCCCCCTGGGATCACCTTTTAGCTAATAACAAATTGGCTCATAAAAGAAATACTATTACCAGTGAGTGCTATGCACCTTTGCGAAATCGTCTGTGAGACCAAATTGTCAATAGTCACTCTCAGCAAAGACGAAGGGGTAACAGGGCTGTGGAACGTGATTACTGGAAGCATAATGTCCAGTAGAAAATAAATGAGAAGGTTAACACGTCATGAAAAATGGAACCCATGTCACTGAACGATTTGTGTAGTAGTTGTTAAAGGGGAACCTAATTTGCTATGTAAACTTGCACCAAAAGCACAGTAAATTATTACTTGAAAAAGAAAATGGATGATTTGTCCTGCAGAATTTTCCACACCCTGAATTTGGCTGATGGCATTGCTGTAGTACCTTTTTAGCATGTTACTCTATCCCTTGTCTAAAGTGGGGATCTAATTTCTTGAGACTGATCAGCACTGGATTCACTTGGCTGTATTTGTTCTTCCTATTATGTGACATCTAGAAGCATATAATGTCTGCTTGCTCTCGCATTTAGTAATACTATCAGCCAGTGTTTTTAGGTGTTGTCTGTCTGATCACCTGGGATGTGTTCCCATCCTTGGCAGCCATTGTCGATCATTTCCCAAATCCCTCAGTTAATTCATTCAAGTACACAAAGTGATGATATCATAGCAGTCCTTCATCATAAGGGTGGGGATTTTCATAAGAAGAGCTTTTGTTATTATCAAATGTTTGGTTCCCCTAAGATACTAGTTATAACGAGAAAGACCGGAGAAAGGCTTGATTCCTGCTCTTTGTTCATCAGTTTACAGAATAATGAGTTTGTTCCTAATATTGAGACCATGATCTTGATACTAGGGACACTCACCTGCTAAGGGGTTGGTTCCTGTTTGTAGGCCTTCTCAGTGGACTGGTCATGCTAGGAAATAATTTTTGTTTTGATTTGTTAGGAGAATACGCATCGTGAGTTCAGATTGACATTCCCAATTCAGATTTGGGCTGTTAGGGTTTTTGTTTAACTTCTTAGATTTTTTTGTTTGCATGTTTCTCATCTGGAAACCTTGATTCCCAACATCAAGGTAACTGCATATTGATTTATCATTTCAAATGAACAATATCAGAATGATTACTGAAAACAGTTGAAGCATTCTTGCCTTTTCTATCCGCATAGGACATTTAACACATTATTTAGTGAGGAGCTGAGCTACCGTTTTGATGCACAGTTAAGTTTGTTTTGTTTCCCTTTTGATTTTTAAGTATCACTTTTTAAATTTACGTAGGACTTTATGAATGTACAAAACATTTACATAGTTCCGCAGCTAAATCTGCAAAACTGTTTCTCTTCCATCCCACCTCCAGAGACAGTCCTCATTCCTGTTTACTGTGCTCCGTCTTCAACACATAACGTAGTTTATTCAGTCAGCGCCCCCTTGGCAGGTGTTTGGGTTGTCTCGAGCATTTTGGTCTTATAAATAGGCAGCTATTTTTGACATCTGCTTCTTTGCTAACCCTTTAATTTTGTCCCAGTAGACAAACAGAATCCTCTCTATTAGCTTTCTAACTAAATAACAGTATTTGGTGTATTCAGAGACAAGGCCCTGACATTTTCATTAAGTAGCCCCTTTTTGAATACTGATTACCTGCCTGACAGACACATGGTCCCTAGAAATGGGGCTCAAGAAGTCGTCCTTATCCTTAGGAAGTTTACAGCCAAATATAACTTGAAATAATTAGTTATGTATGTAAGGTAGAGTATCAGTAAATGTCATAGAAATCAAACCACCAAACCAGTCGAGTCAATTCTGACTCATAGCAACCCTACAGGACAGAGCAGAACTCCCCCATGGATCTCCCAAGGAGTGCTTGGTGCATTGGAACTGCAGGCCTTTTTGTTAGCAGGTGTACCGTTTAAGCACTACGCTATCAGGATTTCCAAAAATGTCGTAGAGTATACTGAATATCCTGAATGTTTAAAGATGGGAGAGATTAATAAAGATGGAGCTAATGGGAAATAATTTGAAAATGGCCTGAAAAGAGTCTTACTAGCTGGGTTGGCATTTAACTTCTTTTTGTACATCATCGTTGTTTCACTGTGTTCATGTAGAGCAACATTTTCATCGTGGCTACTTGCAAAGCCCTCTAATGAGATTGCTTCTGGAAAGTGGATAGCAAACTGATTATAACTGGAAGGTCACTCTGTCACATTCCAACGTGTGGGTTGTCCAATCTGTAGGCAAGTAGGTTCTCTCATACTAGGCATAAAAACCTGCTTGAGCTCAGTGGGTAGTGTAGGAAGCAGCCTAGTGCAGTAATTAGGGCCTGGCTCTGTAAGGTACTGCAGCTGTTATTGGAATGCTTTTGAGGTTACCGTTAGGAGTTTTGTGGCCTAGCTAAGGCTTCTGTCTCTCGCTGCTTTTGGCTTCAGGACTGGTTTTCTGTTGCTGAGATGTTTGTCTTTTGTGGAATGTGCTTCTAGGACAGGGACAGGCTTTTATTCACTTCCTCATTTCTTGCCACTTTCTCCTGCTCAGTTTCAGGCAGTACACCCAGCAACCCAGCAACCAGCCGTTGCTCAGTTCCCTGTGGTGGCCCAAGGAGGCTGTCAACAGCAGCTGATACAGAACTTCTACCAGCAGCAGCAGCAGCAGCAGCAGCAGCAGCAGCAACAGCAGCAGCAACAGCAACAGCAGCAGCAACAGCAGCAGCAGCAGCAGCAGCAGCAGCTTGCCACAGCCCTGCATCAGCAACAGCTGATGACTCAGCAGGCTGCCCTGCAGCAGAAGACTGCTGTGGCAGCAGGACAGCAGCCCCAGGCACAGGTGGCAGCCCCACAGCCAGCGCCCGCCCAGGAGCCAGCAGCGGTAAGAAATCCACAGAGGCTCAGAACACAGAAGGAAAGAGGGTCTCCAGTGAGGGCTGGGGAAAGGGCTGGGGAAGGGGCCGGAAGGAGACAGTGCGAGGCTCAGGCCAGGTTGCTTCCTCACCCTAGTTGATAAAATACATGATCCTTCCCTGACATATCCAAGGGTGAGGTATTATGTAGAATGTGGAGATATATATGTATATAAAATAAATTCTAAGCTCCTGATGACAATAAGCATTCTTATTTATCACTCTGACCTTAGACTTGCAAGAAGAGGGGTTTATTGCCAGTGTCACTGCCACCACTGAGCAGTTAAGGAACTCACTAGGATTGGAACTAAGTGCTGTCCCTTCTTTAAGGGGCATTTTGATCCGCTGTGGTCCGTCCAGTCTTTGGAGGTTCATGTGGACCCCCACTTCTACCCTCAGTCCTGGCTGTGTTATTGATTGTGTGCCTTGGGGGACATTAATGGCCACATCATCTAAGCCTACCTGTGCACCCTTGAAGTTCCTGCTGGCCTAGGACAGTGTGCCATGGCCCAGTCCTGCTGGGCACTGCTAGAGCTTCTACATATCCAGTTATTGGAGCCATCTGTCACTGTAGAAGTTGGCATGTCTCGTTCTAGCTACTGGCCACATTTTGTTGTTTGTAGGTGATGTCGAGTCTTTTCCAACTTATAGCAACTCTGTGTACAACAGGAGGAAACACTGCCACAGTCGTTTCGTGCTTAAGCCCATTGTTGCGGCCAGTGTGTCGATCCATCTGGTCAAGGGTCTTCCTGTTTTTTGTTGAGCTTCCACTCTACCAAACATGTGTCCTCGTCCAGGAACTGATCCTTCCTGACGTGTGCAAAGTATGTAAGACGCAGCCTTGCTATCTTTGCTTCCAAGAAGCACTCTGGTTGTACTTCTTCCAGAACAGATCTGTTCTTTTGGCAGTCCATTGTATGCTCAGCAGTCTTCTCCAAAACCACAATTCAGAGGCATCAATTCTTCTGTCTTCTTTGTTCATTGTCCAGCTTTTGAATGTATATAATGCAACTGAAAATACCATGGCTTGGGTCAGGCGTACCTTAGTCTTCAAGGTGACATCTTTACTTTTCAAAACTTTTTTAAAAGAGGCCCTCGGCAGCAGATTTTCCCAGTGCAGTGGGATTTCTTCACTTCTGCTTTCATGGACTTTGATTGTGGACCTGAGTAAAATAAAATCCTTGACAACCTCAGTCCTTTCTCCATTTATGACAATATTGCTTACTGGTCCAGTTGTGAGGATTTGTGTTTTCCTGATGTTGAGGTGCAATCATACTGAAGGCTGTGGTCTTTGATCTTCATCAGTAAGTGTTTCAAAAATCTTTTTCCAGCAAGTAAGGTGGTGTTGACTGTGTGATGCAGGTTGTTCAGGAGTCCTCCTCCAACCCTGATGCCTTATTCTTCTTTGTGTAATCCAGCTTCTCAGATTATTTGCTCAGCATACAGATTGGAAAGGTATGGTGAAAGGATACAACCCTGATGCACACATTTCCTGACTTTAAAATGTGCAGTGTCCCCATGTTCTGTTCACACGACTGCCTCTTAATCCATGTACAGATTCCTCATGAGCACAATTAGGTGTTCTGGAATTCCCATTCTCTGCAACGTTAGCTATAATTTATTAGGATCCCCACAGTCAAATGCGTTTGCATAGTCAATGAAACAAAGGTAAACATCTTGCTGGTATTCTCCGCTTTCAGCCAAGTTCCATCTGAGATTAGCAGTAATATCCCTAGTTCCACACCCTCTTCTGAAGCCAGCTTGTATTCCTGGCAGTTCCTCTTCAGTATACTGTTGCAGTCGCTTTTGAGTGATCTTGAGCAAAATTTTACTTGCATGTGACGTTAATGATACTGTTCATAATGTCTTTGGTTGAATCACCTTTCTTTGGAATGGGTATAAATATGGATTTATTCAGTTAGTTGGTCCTCCAAACTTCTTGGCAATGAGTGAGGACTTCCAGCGCTGCATCTATTTGTTGAAATATCTCAATTGATATTCCAGCAATTCTTGAAGCTTTGTTTTTCGCCAGTGCCTTCAGTGCAGCTTTGACTTCTTTCTTGGGTACCGTTGGTTCCTGATCATATGCTGCCTCTTCAAATGGCTGAACATCGACCAGCTCTTTCTGGTGTAAGGACTCTGTATATTCATTCCATCTTCTTTTGATGCTCTCTGAGTTGTTTAATAGTTTTCCTGTAGCATCCTTCACTCAATGCTTGAATGTTTTCTTCGCTTCTTTCAGCTTGAGAAATGCATAAGGTGTTCTTCCCTTCTGGTTTTCTGTTTCCAGCTCTGTGCACATGTCATTATAGTGCTTTCTTTTGTCTTCTCGAGCTGCTCTTTGGAATCTTCTCTCTAGGTCTTTTATTTCACCATTACTTCCTTTTGCTTTAGCTGCTCGATGTTCAGAGCAAGTTTCAGAGTTTCTTCTGACATCCAGTTTGGTCTTTTCTTTCTTCCCTGTCTTTTTAATGACCTCTTGCTCTCTTCATGGATGAAGTTTGAGGTCATTCCATAATTCGTCAAGTCTTCTGTCGTTGGTGGTCAATACATCAAATCTGTTCTTGAGATGGTCTTTAAATTCAGGAGGGATATACTCAGGGTCATACTTTGGCTCTCGTGGACTTGTCCTAATTTTCTTTAGTTTCTGTTTGAATTTCCGTATGAGCAATTGGTGATCTGTGCCGCAGTCAGCACCTAGTCTTGTTCTGACTGCTGATATGGAGCTATTCCATCGTCTTTTCCACAGATGTAGTCAGCTTGGTTCCTGTGTATTCCGTCTGGTGAGGTCCATGTGTACAGTCGCCACTTGTGTTGGTTTAAAAAGATACTTGCAGTGATCTCTGGCCTTATTTACATCACCAAGGCTGTATTTTCCAACTATTGGTTCTTCTTTGTTTCCAAATTTTGCATTCCAGTCACCAGTAATTATCAGTGCACCCTAATTGCATGTTCGATCAATTTCAGACTGCAGAAGCTGGTAAAAATCTTCAGTCTTCCCATCTTTGGCCTTAGTGATTGGTGCATCAATTTGAATAATAGTCATGTTAACTGGCCTTCCTTGTAGGTGTATGGGTATTACTGTATCACTGACAGCCTCGTTCTTCGGGACAGATCTTGAAACGTCCTTCATGATGATGAACGCAATGCCATTCCTCGTCAAGTTTTTGTTCCCACCGTAGTAGACCCTAAGATTGTCAGATTGAAAATGGCCTAAACCAGCCCATCTCAGCTCGCTAATGCCTAGGATGTCAATGTTTATGCATTCCATTTCATTTTTGACCATTTCCAGTTTTCCTAGATTCATACTTCGTACATTCCATGTCTCGATTATTAATGGATGTTTGCAGCTGTTTCTTCTCATTTTGAGTCATGCCACATCAGCGAACGAAGATCCTGAAGGCCTTATTCCATCCACGACATTAAGGTCAACCCTACTTTGAGGAGTCATCTCTTCCCGAGTCACCTTCTGAGCGCCTTCCAACCTGGTTGGCTCACTTTCTGGCACCATATCGGACAATATTCGGCTGCTGTTCATAAGGTTTTTCTTGACTAATTCTTTTCAGAAGTAGACTGCCAGGTCCTTCTTCCTAGTCTTTCTTAGTCTGGAAGCTCAGCTGAAACCTGTCTACCATGGGTGACCCTGCTGGTACTTAATACCAGTGGTGTAGCTTCCAGCATCACAGCAACAAGAAGCCTCCACTGACAGACAGGTGGGGGCTGCTCACTATCTTTACCCACCTTACCTTCCTTACCTGATGCTCTTACCCTCCTTACCTGACGCTGTTACCCTCTTTACCTGATGCTGTTACCGTCCTTCCCTTGGTAAGCAGAACTGGCACTGTGAGATGAACCATTGGCCACATACTGCCCCAAGCCCCTGCATCCTCTCCTGATTGACCTCTACGGTTGTGACGTTCTCAAGCACACAGTTCTCTGACTTTAATAAATGAGGTTTATATTGTAAACCAGTTTTTCTGTTTATCTCTCCCACTTTATAGTGATCTAGGAAAAGATATTTTGCACACACAGCTGATGGAGTATCACTCCTCTTCTTTTATTCCCCAGAAAGTCCAACTCCTAGATGAGTGAAGGGAAAATAAGAAACCATTTTTCCAAGGACTGATTTCTACTACAGTTTGTCACCTATCCTAAACCAGAAAACCTACATGCCTTCAAAAGGAAAGGGTGCCAGAAATAGATAGTCTTCTTTAAGTATCAGCCAAGTGTGTTTTCAGTGTCTTCACACTTCCCTTTCCAAAACCACTTAGCATTCCTGCAGCAGCATGGTAAACAACTACAGTTGTGTTTTTAACTAGAGGAAGTTCTTGTTCACGTAACAAGGATTTTAAAAAATATGTGTATGATGCTTACATAGACTTGGGACCGGAAGAACCAGATGGTGCCTGGCCACCATCAGTGATAGCCGCGATGGAGCTCACTAAATTGAGTCTCACTGGAAACACAAGAATAAAAAGGGGTGCAGCCTGAAATCTCCACTAAAAGACTGCAATTGATGGTCCAGCAGCTTCGGGGTTCCCCAGTAGCATGGCCCTGGCCCTGATGCTGCCCTTGCCCATAAATCATAACGAAGGTCCACTCTTCGGACACAAATGTATTGGACTTGGCGATGCAGAGTGACCATGTATTGGATGCACTTTGTGGTTCTGTGCATCTATAGGATGTCATCCTGCTGCCCTCTGGCTGGAGGAAGGAGAGTGGGTGGAGAGGTGGGGAAAGAAGACTGTTGGGAGGATGAGACCTATATGGAGCAGAGAGGAATAGTGTGCTGTCTCTAGGCAGGGAGACTAGTGGAAGCTGCATATAGGTAGGCATGTAAATTTATATGGGAATGTACATTTTCACTCAGTCATAGTAAAAAAAAAAATAATAATAGTACATGTATGATATAGCTGGGAACAATCTGGGTGACCCAGCCCAACCCCCTCATTTTGTGGATTTGCAAACTGAGTTCTGGGCTGGAAAGAGATTGCTCGAGACCCAGACCCAACAATAGCTGGGGCAAGCAACAAAGAATCCTGGTTGGTGTTCAAGGACAGTTGTTCATCCAGGGTGAGGAAATGATCAACCAACCACCAGCTGGTTACACTTCTCGTGAGGTCCCCTCTGCTCCTCTGGACAGAGTGCTCATCTGGTGGGAATCATGAAGCTCCTTGAAAAGAAAAGGGACTTTGAGCCCTTGGCTCTGGGGTAGCTGGTGGAGGGGACAGAGGACCAACAGGAGCAAACTGTGCTTTGGCCCTTAGTGGAGTGCTCCCTGGCTCTGACTCCTCCCTTTCTCTGATGACCCTGGGCAGGGCTTGCCTAGACAGAGAAGCAGTGAGTGAGTATGAAGAATGCCGTGCAGCCACCTTAAAGCCACAGTCTGCAAAGGAGTAATGGTCGCTCTCCATCACGGGTGTGTATTGTGTTCTTGTTAATAACAGCCCCCCAGATGGAAGCAACTTACCTGGTCAGGAACCCAGCTGTGCAGCCATAAAAAAAATCATACATAGGTATTGTGTCTGTGCAACAGGGTGAAAAATGGGCTAATGTTAAGAGTTAGAAAATTATGACAAAAGTTGTATTTGAAAAGAGACTTAAATATAAAACCAGAAAGAGTGGTGGAACAGAATTCTGGGTAATCCCCCCACCTTTTTCTGTCTCCTTACTTTCCTTGATGTGATTATACTCCTTTAATAATTACACATTTTATGTATCTATTAAACAAATCTGGAGTGAGATGGACATCTGAGTTCCCCTTTTGTCTGCCTTCTTCTGTGGTCTGCCCTCTGTCTTCATCTTTCTGATGCCACGTTGGGATGAGGAGGCATTGTGATGCAGGGAACAGTCCTGAACTGCAGTCAGGAGACACAAGTTCCGGCCCCAGGTAGCTCTGTGACCTCCAGCAAGCACTCACCACTATGGGCATTAGTCTCGTAGCTCTAAAGTAAGGGAGCTGGAATACTTCTTCTGTTAGGTCATTTTGTCTTTCATGTTCTTTGATCCTAAGTGGAAATAAAGCTGAGTGCTTGGCAGGGTTGTTGTGAAGAGTAAATGAATAGGTTGGAGCCACCTTGTATTAGTAGAGAGCCATCATAGGGCAGCTGGAAGCCACCAAGTGCTCCTTGCAGACCCTATGGGGCAGGTCTAGGCTATCCTATAGGGTCACCCTGAGTTGGAATCAGCTCGACAGCAGAGAGTTTGGTTTGGTATAATAGGTAGATGTTCTGGTGGTGCAAACAGGAAAAAAGTCCTGTGGTGTACTTCCAAAAATCCAGCCAGTGGAAACCCTGTGGAACACAGGTCTACTGTGGCACATACGGGGAGTCAGAACTGACGATCGAGACACGTGGCCGTCAGTGTGCTGCTGGGGAGAGCAAGTAAGAGTAGGGCGCTTGTTCTGTAAGACCATGCAACTCGAGTTATGTATTGTTTTCAGAGTGATGAATGCCTTAAACTCCCCAAAATAGGACTCCTGTTTTATCGTCCAAGCTCTTCTGGCTCCTTTGGGTGCTAGTGTTGGTCTGACGTTGCAGGCATGACTCTAGATCCCTGGTGGGAATTGTGGAATTGGAGCTCTGGTCTTCATTCCAGAACATTCTGCTTCTCTCCTGCCAGTGCAGGAGATACAGTTCCCGTCTAAACTTAGTTAGATGATATTAAAACCTTATACAGCGTAACCTGTGAAAACTGAAATAGATACAAGGCAAAGAAAGAAAACTCACTGGGTGTGTATGAGGTAGAATTCTCAGTGGAAGGCAGTTCAGTGAGTTCCAGCTCTCACAGGTTTTACAGTGAGACTCAGTAGTTAAGTACACTTTTCAGAGTAGTGAATGTTTTAAACAAATCCACTGGGACTGCCTTATTTTTCCAAGTCTTACAAGTCTTTCATCTTTGACAGAATGCAGTCTTAGCACTTTTCTGTTGTTATCTGTTAAGTGGAAAATATTTCCATTTCCTTCTCTAACAGGTTTACACCTTGCCCAAGTTCCACCTTTCACAGATTTCACTGAATTATATCATTCAGCCTGTTGGTAAAGTGGTTAGTACTTACACTTGTGTACCTAGTATACTTCAACAAATTTTCCAGTTCTGAGTAAATATATCCATTGCTGTCAAGACAATTCCAGTTCATAGATCCTGTGACACCCTGATGGCATAGTAGTTAAGTGCTGCTGGTGCTCACCAAATAATCAATAGTTCACCCGCCAGGCACTCCTTGCAAACTCTGTGGGGCTGTTCTGCTCTGTTCTATAGGGTCACTAGGAGTTGGCATCGACTTGATGGCGGTGGGTTTGGTTTGAGGTTTGTAGAAAGAGTAGCACTGCCCCCTAAGGTTTCCGAGGCTGTAATCCTGACAGGGAAAGCCTGGTGGCATAGCGGTTAAGTGCTACCACTGCTGACCGGAAGATCCACAGTTCGAATCCACCAGACACACTTTGGAAACCTGATGGGCTGTTCTGCTGTGTCCTGCAGGGTAGCTATGAGTCGGCATTGACTCGGTGGTGATAGGTAAGGTAATCCTCGCAAAAGCAAACTGCCACGTCTCTCCCCTGGAGAGGCTGGTGGGTTTCAACCACTGACCTGTCAATTAGCAGCCAAGAGCTTAAGAAAACCCCAGACTGTAAGCTTCCTGACCCTTATCTCTCGAAAGACAAAACATTCAAAGACACGGAAGGCCAGAGCTGAGCTGCAGCATAGTGGGGCGGCTCTAATGTGAGATGAAGGGCTGGAGAGAAAGGATGGTTAATCCCAGAGCATTTAAGTCATTCATCTCTAGATTGTCCGAATTGTGGAAAAAGATTATCTAGCTCTCTCGCCATTAGTTTTTGCTCCTTTTCCTCAGTGTAACACTTGGTAGGTGGTGATTTAAGCTTGCAGACTGCCATGTGGCTGCAGGGTGTTCCTACATGTGTACTGGTCTGGAGTGACACTGTGGCCCGTGTTCTGAAAATGGTCCCCATCTCAAGAACCCTGTGTTATTAGCTCAGCCATCATCAAAAAAAGCTGTTTTTCTCTTCCCTTTATTTATATTTACTTCCTGGTTCCCGAAAGCCATTTCCAAACTGAAAGTTGAAACAAGTTAATCTTACTACACCAATACTGTAAGTTTTCTTGGGGGTTTCACAAAAGTGCGATCCTGTAGACTCATCCCATCAGGAAAATATATAGCCTTAAAAACAAACAAAAGCACTGTCATTTCTTAATCACAGAGCATTGTCCAACTCACTCATGACTTGTGGTCTCAGGGGTGTCAGGGACCCAGGGCACCCCCATGTGTTTTAGCTGGAGGTGCATCTTCACTGGCTTCTGCATTGTGGACATGTTCCTGTGTAGCCCAGAAACAGAAAATAATCCTTTAGGATACGCTCTGGGTCTTTAGAAGGGTGAATAGGTTCTGCAGCCTTAAGTGCTATGAGTTGAATTGCTTATGGCTATCCTATATGTGATTGCTGGTGAAGATTCTAATTTGCATGTAAAAGTACTAAGGAAATACCAGTTGATATCAGTTTCAGAATTGCAACTCAGGTTCTCAAAGCCTTGTTTTCTTCTCTGGGTGTTATTGATAAACTTAGGTATTTGAGTCCTGTATTAGCGCCCATGTGGCTTTTTTTCTTATGTCTATTTATTTGTTTTTCTTTTCCCTTTTCCTTTATTTTTTTGGAACACTTTCTACCTGTCTTCCTAGCAGATTCAAGCCCCAGTAAGACAACAGCCAAAGGTTCAGACAACCCCACCTCCTGCCATTCAGGGGCAGAAAATTGGATCTCTCACTCCTCCGTCGTCCCCCAAGACCCAGCGTGCTGGGCACAGGCGGATTCTCAGTGATGTCACCCACAGCGCGGTCTTTGGGGTCCCTGCCAGCAAATCCACTCAGCTGCTCCAGGCAGCTGCAGCTGAGGCCAGTCTCAATAAGTCCAAGTATGTGGCACCTCCTCTTTGCTTTCTTACCTTTGTGGGCAGTCTCTGCATGTGTATGATTATGTATGTAGAGTATGTATCGTGTGTTTAATGAGGAACTCTGGATTTGCCTGTAGTTCATGCACAATACTGATCTTAAGAAATAATGTCCTGTTTTGCTCACTGTTTTTCTTTCTCTCACTCGTTCCATTCTCTGAAGTTTATTTTAAAGTCTTGATCTGACCAAGTCTCTCCATGCTGAAAGCTCTTCATTGACTCCGCATTGCCCACAGGATAATATCTGAGCTCAGTGCTTAGTGCATCAAGGCCTATTGTATCACACTGGCAGGCCACTTTTCACCGTTGTGAGCCCTCTGCGTGTCCTGCCCTTTCTTCCGTGTCCACCTAGGAAAAGCTTATGAATCCATCAGGGGCCGTGTCAGAGCTTACATTTTCTCTGAACCTTCTAGGCTCAGACGTCTGGCATCACTTTAAACCATTTTGTTGCAGCCCTTTTCTCAGCATGTATCACATGGTGTTGTCACTTTTGATTTGTGTGTGTGGTTGATCTACCCTGTGAGTTCCTCCAGGACAAGGAACATGTCTTAGTCAATGTTTGTAAACCTAGTGACTGGCTTTGTGCCTGCCATAACGTAGGTTTCAGTGACTGTTGAACAAATGCAATTTCAGACCCTCAGCTTTCTTGTAACCATGCACTGAAATGTTAAAAATCATTAAAGCAAGTCATTAGTTAAATTTAGAAAGATGTCAAGAGAGACTTTAGAGGGAAATGAACTAATGCTGGCCTTTAAGCACATGAAGGTGCTGTCTTTATCTGGAATTGTGATGACGACCACTTTTGGTGGCCTTTAATTCTAAACATATTAGATCCTGAAAAATGGGAGGCCGCCTGAATAGGAACCAGTCCCAGCCCTTGAGGGTCCTGTCACTGTGGCTGTGACGGTGGACACCACATAGTACAGAAGCCTAAGAACACGGTGCTTTGGAATCCAAAACGGAGAAGCGATGTAACAGAGCCCAGCAAACTAAGCTGGGGATCGCTGCAGCCGTGGGAGGTGCTGAGTCATGCAGAACAGGGGACATGTGTTTCAGAAAGTGGAAAGGGTGTATGTGGAAGCTGGGCAGTTGCCATGGAAAATGCATGGAAAGACACCATGGAAAAGAATGGTTTGACCCTGAAAAGAATTCAGTTCTGAAGCAAAGAGAAAAATGGTTTAACTCTGTTCCTCAACTTTGTTTTGTTTGTTGTTTAATTTCGCGGGGGCGGGAACCCCCCTAGGTCTGCTTCCACCACTCCATCTGGCTCTCCCCGGACCTCCCAGCAGAATGTTTATAACCCTTCGGAAGGGTCCACGTGGAACCCCTTCGACGATGATAACTTCTCCAAACTCACAGCTGAAGAACTGCTCAACAAGGACTTTGCCAGGCTGGGGGAAGGTGAGCGATGGATGCCTTTCCAATTCTTGTTTATCAGTTCTCATTAATTAAATTTAGACAGATATCAAGACAGACTGTAGAGAGAAATGAAATAATGCTGGCCTTTAGGCACATGATGGTGTTATCTTTATTTATCTTCGATTGTGATGGCAACTACTGTTGGTGGCCTTTAATTCTGAATGTGTTAGATCTTGAAAAATGGGAGGCTGCCTGAGTAGGAACCAGTGCAAGCCCTGCAGGGGCCGGTCACTGTGGCTGTGACAGTGGACACCGCACAGTACAGAAGCCTAAGAGCAGGGTGCTTTGGAATCCTGAACTGAGAGAAGTCGTAAGAAGTGGAGTGAACCTGAAATCCAGAAGGGTATGTAGGTGAAACTCTAGACCTGGACCTTTTTTTCTCTCAAAGGCCTGATTTGGAAGTATATTTGTAAATCCATTTTTAGTTTCACATCAGCACTGATGCCTTTACGTCTTACAGTACCCTCCTCACTTTAAGGGTGTCAGCAGGCAGACTGAACGCTAGGGACGACGCTATGCTGTCGGCAAGATTCAGTGTAGGTCAGGCGGTTGTCCCAAGCACGGTCACTGCTCAGAGTAATGTGGTGGCAGGCCCCTTCCCCTCCTTGAACAGAAGCAGATTGATTGTTATTAGCTGCCGTCAAGTTGGCTACAACTCATAACACCCTTGTGTGTGACAGGCCAAAGCGTTGCCTGGTCCTGCACCGTCTTGTTGATGGTTGAGATGTTTGAGTCCCTTGTTGCAGCTATTGTGTCAATCCCTCCCACTGGGGGTCATCCCAGAAAGTTGGAGATACTTTGTCTGTGAGCGCTGGCTTCCACAGGGACAGTCAGTCTTCTCCTGTGTTCAGAATTTGACGGACCACAAAAGAGATCAGCTACAAAGAAATTACTTATGCCCTTATACAGTCTAATATTGAAGACAGGACACACACACGCACATTGTGGAAATCAACAACACACACCCTGGGAAAATACTACAAAAATGCTGCAGTTCGAGACCATGGTCTTAAGGGACATTTCACCCTGTTGGCATAACATAGGTGATTAAGAAAGTGGTCTGTATCTGATTGTGATGAGTAGCATCGGGGGTCTTCAGAGCCTTTGAGCAACCAGCTGAGACTCTACTGGTCCATCCTGGCTAGAACGGAGGAGAGTAAAGAAAACCAAAGATACAAAGGAGAGATTAGTCCAGAGGATCAACTGACCAGAACTGCCACCAGCCCAGCCCAGGACAGCTAGGTGATGCCCAGCTACTGCCGCCAGCTGGTGTGACAGGGATCATGAAGGTGTGGGAGACACACGTAGAATAAAATTCAAATTTAAAAAGAAAACAGGCCCCTCTCACTGGTCTGTTAGACACTGGAGGAACAGCCCCCTAGATACCCTTTTATTTCAGCATTTGAAGTCACTCGCGAAGTTCACCCTTCAGCTAAAGACTCGACAGGTCTATTAAAAAAACAGTAACCTACACTGGGAACATGGTTCACGTGTATGCAGTCTTAAATGGGCACACTGGCCCAAAAGCAAAAATGGGAAGGCAGGGAAGGACAGGAAAACTGACACATCGCAGGATTGGCAACTCACGTCATAAAACAATTTGTGTGTTAGTTGTATAATGAGAAACTTAGTCACTGTATAAATTTCCACCTAAAGCACAATGCCATTAAAAAAAGAGGCATTTCAGAGGAGTGCATCACCACAGACAGAAGAATAGGTAAGGGAATAGAGCGACGTGGAATGGTCTGACCTGTTGACCACAGTGTTACTGTATAGCTGTCTTAAAAGTCCATATTACTGTCTTGGTTTTTCAACTGAAGATTGGGCATAGGATTGAGCTTTTCTTTGATAACTCAGTTTTATTGTTATGTGTGGCAGTTAATTGTTCTGGGCTATAAACAAAAATATCTTTATGGGCTGTTGAAAGCTGTAATATATTTTGTACCCAATTAAGTGAAGCACGAGGTTTTTGTTTGGTTTGGTTTTGTTTAATACTTGACTCTATTTTTACTCATTTCCTGTCTTCTCACTGTTCAGCTGTCAGCTTTCATACTAAGCTGCTGTCACTGCTGTCCCTCTTGGTGTTGCCCTCTGCCATCTCTACCATTCCCCTTGCCCGTTTGCTACTCCAAAACTGCTTTCACTGGGGAAAACAGATCATCAGACTCGTTAGAATGATGTCAAACTAAATCGATTCAGAGTAATGGTCCCAGGCTGCTCTGCTCTGAGCGATGTGGTTATGCCTTAGGGTTTGGCTTTGTGCTGCTCTTCTGACTCAGAAAACCTACCTTCCTCTTCTCAGCTGTTCTCTCAGACATTAAAATGACTAGACAGGGATCTTTGAATAGCTGAGGTGTTGCCATAATCCAGTAAAAGAAGTCAAGTCTGGAAGTCAGTTTCGAGTATGTAGCCATCACCTGTGTGTGAGTGTGTGCACACGTGTGTGTGCGAGATTCCGGCGGAAATGAACTGACTGGTGTATCATCCCTGCAGGGAAGCATCCTGAGAAGCTTGGGGGCTCAGCTGAGAGTCTGATCCCAGGCTTTCAACCAGCTCAAGGAGATGCTTTTGCGACTTCCTCATTTTCTGCTGGAACCGGTGAGTGTGGCCAGCACCCTGAAACAGGAGGCTCACTGTTGTTTCTATCGACCCTTTTCCCGTCTGCGGGAAACTCTGGCTTGCCCCTGAGCTCCCCTGTCTCTGCAGTGGCTTGTGTTTTCTCTCCTTCACAGAGTTTCCATTCAGAAAGGTAGGGGTAGAGAAAAATCTAGAATTAGAAGGACACGTCCATCTTCAGTGATACACACAGTTGGTTTTCTCTATCCCGTGAACTTGCCTGTTTCTCAGTTTGAGGGACAGTAGCTGTCTGCCAGTGTACCAAGGAAGGCTCCTTCCCCCAGGGAGTTTGTTCGCTCTGTTAATCCTGTGTGGTTGTTAGTCTCCTCAGAATAACTTGAAGAATTAGAAGATCCTGTATCTAAGATCCAACTGTGTTTGTGTATGTCTGCCTGTGGGGTGAAGGGGGAGTTTTTTTAATGAAGTTTTTTTTTTAATTATAGAATAATTAAATGAATTTTCCTCTTTATCAATCTAAAGTATATGTATTTACTGTATAAAAGTTGGTAGTTTATACCAACAAAAATGAAAAATGTTAAAATACCTCATGATCTCATCACTAAGAGATAGCACAGGGATATCGTTTTGATGTCTATTAGTGGCATTTAATCTTTTTTAGGGTCACAGATATTTTTGAGAATCTAATGAAAGTTAAGAGATCTTCTCCCTCACCAGAATGCATGGGATCACAACTTCGTATGTAATTTTAGGCCTCAGTTTAACAATGTGACATGCATCTTTGTGTAATTAATATGTGTATGCACATGTACGTGCATTATACTCATTGTACATTATACATTATACTCATTGTACACACTATTTCCAAAACCTGATTTTTTTCACTTAATAAATCTAGTGTATTTCGACACATCAGTCAGAAGGCTCCTAAAATGTAATTTTTTAGAAAATACCTGCATTATATTCCTTTATCTAGTCATATTCCAGTATTGTAGGTATTTAACCAAGACTTCTGTTTAAATATTAACTTGATTACAGTGTTATACATTGTAAGATCCTCAGCAGTGGGCATAAGATTTCAAATATATTCCTTATACATATGGAATTTGATTACTTCTGAAATTGATCTCTTTTTAAAAATATTTTATTGTGCTTCAAGTGAAAGTATATAACCAAGCCAATTTGCTGTACAAAACCCCACGCACACACTGCCATGCAGCTCTGACTGTTCTCCCACAACGCCACCCCATGACAGCATGCTCTTCCTTTCCACCCTGTACTTCCTGTATCCATTCAGCCACTCCTGTCCCCTTCCACCCTCTCATCTCACCTCTGTACAGGAGCTGCTCAGACAGCCTCATATGTATGTATATATTTATGTATATATATTTAATATGTTAAATATATATATGTATTTAAGTCAAGAAACACACTCCTCAGCATTACTCTGTATCTTATAGTCTAGTTTGATCTTTGTCTGAAGAGTTGGCTTTGGTACTGGTTTCAGCTCTGGGCTAACAGAGAATCTGGGGCCATGTCCTCAGGGAACCCTCCAGTCTGAAGGGCATTCAGACCTCGTCTTTTAATGGAGTTCTAGCTCTGCACATTCATTTTTCTCCCACTGCTTCAGGAACTCTACGTTTTGTTCTCTGCCAGGACAGTTACTGGTGGTAGCCAGGCACCATCTAGTTCTTCTGATCTGTGCTGCCATAGTCTCTGGATCAGGTGGCATCTTCTGTTTCCTGGGCTTATATTTTCTCATGTATTTGATGGCCTTCGTTCTCCTCTGCTTCAGATAGATTAGGACCAATTGATGCTACTTAAGGTGGCCACTTGCTAGCTTTTAATACCCCAGACACCATTCCACCAAAGTGGGGTGCAAAACATATGCTTAAAAAACTTAATCGTGCCAGTCAACCTGGATATCCTTTGAAACCATGGTCCCTAGAGCCATGCCACTGCTACTCTGTCCTTCAAACCATTGAGTTGTTTTTAGGAAATGTTTTAGGTTTTGGTAGAGTCCAGCTGTGCTAACCTCCTTCTACCATGTACTGTCCCTCCCTTCACCTAACTCAATTCTTATCTACTATCTAATCTGTGAATACCCCTCTCCAGCCTTCTCCACCCTTGTAATCATCAAATAATATTTTCTTCTGTGTTTAAACCTTTTCTTGAGTCATTGTAATATTGGTCTCATACAATATTTGTCCTTTGCAACTGACAGATTTCACTCAACATAATGTCTTCCAGATGACTCCATGTTATGAGGTTTTCCTAAAGTAATTGTTGTTAATCATTGCATAGTATTCCTTTGTATGAATATATTACAATTTATGCATTGATCCATTGATGAGCATCTAGGTTGAATCCATACTTTTGCTATTGTGGATAGTGCTGCAGTAAACATTGGTGTGCATATATCTGTTCATGTGACAGCCCTTATTTCTGTAGGATATAGTCCAACAATCATACAATATTTCCGTTTCTAGCTTTTTAAGAAAACACTAGATTGATTTCCAAGGCAGTTGTACCATTTTACTTTTTGACCAGCAGTGTTCCAGTCTCTCCACAACCTCTCCAACATTGACTATTTTGTGTTTTTTGAATTACTGCCAGCCTTGTGAGTTGATATCCCATTGTAATTGTGATTTGGATTTCTCTAATGGCTAGCGATTGTGAGCATTTCCTCATACATCTGTTAGCATCCTGGGTGTCGTCTTTGGTGAAATGTCTGTTCATATCCTTTGCCCATTTTTTCATTGGGTTGTTTGCTTATTTCTTGGTGAGGTTTTGCAGTACCTTGAAGCTAATCTTCTTAAATATTCTAATTAATTTCTGTTTTTAACCTTGCATATTCTTTCTTCTTACTTTCTGTAGGTATTACAGTAGTTTTCATAACCTCATAAACTTACTCCTGGTTAGAACCTTGGCTGCCATTCCATAGTATTTGATATGTAATGCTCTTATTACTGTCACTATTTTCTGAGTATTTTTAAATTCTTTTTTAAATTTTTTACTGTGTTTTGGTTAAAAGTTTGCAGAGCGATTTAGTTTCACAGTCGATAACTTTATCCCCCACAGTGTATCAGTACTCTCCGCATGTCTGCTCTGGTCTCCCTGTTTCTTTTGGTCTAGGTTTGCTGTACCTTTCTGCCTTCTCATCTCTGTTTTGAGGCAAATCTTATCCTTTGATTACTGTAAGAAATACATTCATTTCAGATGTGACTGTTTATTCTATGGGCCTGTCTGTCGTTAGGCTGAAAGGTGGTTTCCAGGAGTGGCTTCAGTTCCAGGTTAGAAAGTATCTTAGTACCATAGTCTCAGGTATTCCTACAGTCTCTATCAGATCAGTCTGATCTAGTTTGTGAATTTGATTTTTATTCTGTGCTTTCTCTTGCTCTGTCTGGGGCTTTCTGTTGTGATCCCTGTCGGAACAGTTGGAGTGGTAGCCAGGCATCATACAGTTCTGGTGTCAGGGTTGTGTAGGCTGTGGTTCATGTGGTCCATTAGTCCTGTGGAATACATGGCTGCTTCCTTAGGTCTTTGTTTTTCTTCACTCTCCTTTGCTGCAGATGGAGAAGACCAATAGTTATATCTTAGATGGCTGCTTTCAAGACCCCAGATGCAACTCACCAAAGTAGGATGCAGAACTTTGTGAACTGTTTTACCGGTGGGCATAGATGTCCTCTGAGTCTATGGTACTTTGACCTGGAGCACAGGAACTTTGCCTCACAAGGTGTTTGGTTTTGTCTAAGAAGTTTCTGTGACTGAGCCTCTCGTGTGCTCCACTGTCTATGTTAATATACATGCAGCACTTACAGTCATGTGTGTGGGGATACCAACAACCAAACTTGTATCTGCAGGTCAGTGTGCCCCCTTCTACCTTCCCACACCTGTTTGGCCTACCTTCTACCAATGTGTCCTTTAGGAAATTATTGTTTGTTAATACTGTTGTTGCAGAATTGTCTGTCATAGTAGTTAACCTTTATTCTTGCGTTCGTCTGAGTACCTGCCTTTGCCTTGGCTGTGCTGATGCTGACTGCCCCATGGTGTGGGTGGCCTTTCCCTTCACTGGTATCAGCGTGTCTCTCCTGGGTAGTTAGTAAGTTTTCCTCCGTCGTCCTCCTATACCTAACTCTAAAACACCAAACCTGCGGCAGCTGAGTCAGTTCCAACTCATGGTGACCCTATAGGATGGAGTAAAACTGTCCCATAGGGTTTCCAAGGAACGCCTGATGGGTTTGAACTGCCAACTTTTTGGTTGGCAGCTGACCTCTTAACCACTGCTCCACCAGAGTTTCCCTCCTATCTCTGGTAACCATCAAAGAATGTTGTTTTTTACTATGTGTAAACCTTTTCTTGTCTTTTGGGTTTTTTTTTTTTTTTGAATAGTGGTCTCATACCACCATTGACTTATTTCACTCAGCATAATGTCCTCCAAATTCATCCATGTCATGCAATGTTTCGGGATTCATCATTACTCTTTATTATTGCATGTTATTCCATTGTGTGTATGTACCATAGTTTATTTATCCATTCATCTGACAATGGGCATTTAGGCTGTTTTTGTTATTGTGACTAATAGTGCATTGAATATGAGTATGTATGTGTCTGTTTGTGACACAGCTGTCATTAATGTATCAACCTAAGAGTAGGTGCAGAAGTTTCTTTTTGTGGCTTTGTAAGAAGCACCATACCGTTTTCCGTAATGGTTGTATCATTTTACATTCCCACCAGCAATGTGTAAGAGTTTCAGTTTCTCCACAATCTTGTCAGCATTTGCTATTTTCTGTCTTTTTGATTTATACCATTATTGTCAGATATCTCATTGTGGTTTTGATCTCCATCTCTCCAGCAGCTAATGATCACGAGCATGTCTTCATTTTTGCTAGCTTCTTGAATGTTTTCTGTGGTGAAGGGTTTGTTCGTAACCATTGCCTGTTTTTTAATTGAATTGTTTGCCTTTTTGTTGTTATTGAGGTATTGATGTTTTTCTACACATTTTAGAGGCTAGACTCTTGTTAAATATGTCATAGTCAAAATTTTTTTTCCCGGTGTGTAGAAGTCTTTTTTGATGAGCATAGTATTTAATTTTCAGGAGGTCTCATTTACCTCATCCATCACCAGGCTCTCTGTATGGCATCTTGGTGTGATTCTGTAATTAATTCAAATGTTTTGTAAAACTTCATATAAAGCAAAATGAGATTTTAATTAGTAGAGAAAAGGAATAATCAAATGCAATTTAAAGGACGGTAAATTGTAAATCAAGAGACCTGGATCTGACCCTTGTGTCTGTGGTGGATCTCTGGCCAGTGTCTCCGCTCCTCGGCGCTTAAATCAGGAAGAGCTCTGTCATTCCATAGAGTATATGGATGTCTGTGTATCTGTAGGTTTGCAAGACACGGAGCAAAGGCAGCTGTTATGTTCAACAAGTTCAGAGGCTAGAGCTTACCGAACATAAGCAGACAAGAAGTCTGTTTCTCTCTTTCTTGCTGGTGGCCAGTACTGTTTTAGACACTGGTGATACGTTAGAACCTAGGCTCCTGAGTGCTCAAGGGGATAATGAATGTATGGGAAGACCTATGCACATGGACTAAATTACAGAGTGTTGTTTGTTTACATGCCAGAAGGCATGGTGTGGGCTATAGTTGCTATGGAAATTCTGAAAGACAGAGATCACTGAGCTGTTGCAGGTAAGAAGGAAGTGGAATTTTAGATTTGCATAAGTATCCTGGTTTATCATGAATTATACCTCACAGAGTAGTCAAGGACTAGGTTGCCTATCTCATAGATACGTTGCAGTTCCACTAGATCCTATGTCCTCATTGCCTTTGTTCTGCTGTGACTTACTCTGTAATCTGAGCTGTTGCATTAGTAGACAACAAATTCACCTGGATTTACTGATACTGTCTGCTTTTCTCTCTTCTTTGACCCTTCCTTCCCCTCCAACCATCTCCAGCTGAAAAAAGGAAGGGTGGGCCGCCTGTGGACTCTAGCCTGCCGCTTCTCAGCGTGTCTGATCCTTTCATATCTCTGCAAGTACCTGACGCACCAGGTAGGTAAATAGAGCTGTTCTGGGGCCAAGCAGTTTGTGAAAGTTCCCTTCTGAACACTCTATGAAAGGGGCTGCGTTTCAAACACTAACAGCAGGTGCTTTTTGTATATGTTTAGTATGTCTCAGTAAGAAAGGGCACACTTGTCTTTGAGGGCACCAGCCTGTAGCAAAAGTTGTAATATTAGTTCTGGTTACAGTAGATTTTATTCCACTTACCAGTATTTAGTTTTGCCTCTTTACTTGTGTTAATGAGCCTGTGTATTAGAGGGGCCTCTGTATTAGAGAGAGCATTAGTCCAGTATGATTATAACTATGTGTGGAAAAATCCTGTAAACGTATGAAAAAGGAATACAGTGCTAATAATGGTTATTCGTATGATGATGGGGTCATGGGTGACTTCCTTTCTACCTAGGACCTATTTTTCCAGAATGTGCTTTTATTTTATACTATAAAAATGCATAATAAAAATAAATTTTTTGAAAGAAAGAGTAATAACAGTTGAAGGGAATTGTGGACCAGGAGACCTGGGGTGCCCTCCTGGCTCTACTGTGACCTGAAGACCTTCTGAGCCAACTCTGTCATGAAGGGAGTTGAGCTACGTGAGGTCACATGTCACTGTTGTTCTACCAGATCCTGGTTTTTAAGTGAACAGTTTGCAGGTAAGAAATGGTTCGCCTGTTTTGGTTCAAGAAGCTTTTGAAACAAGGTTGGATGTTCTATATTTGGAGTTCATGAATGCCAGATATTTCTCCGGCTGCCCCCTCCCACCTTTCCCTTTCAGGAGACGGGTAGGAGAATCCGATCAGGAGCAGAAATCACCCACTCCTTTCCATCACACCCCTGGTGGCAGAGTGGTTAAGTGCTATGTCTGCTAACTAAAGTGTCGGCACAGTTGACATCCACAAGGTGCTCCTGGGAAACTATGGGGCAGTTCCACGCCATCTACAAGGTCATTACGAATTAGAATCTACTCAGCAGCAGTGGGTTCGGTGTTGGTTTTCTAAGGGGAAAGCAGAATGTTGCCGCATCAGGTGGCTTTGTTCCTGCCTGCTCCTGACTCGCCCTGCCAGTGTCGCCTTCCTGCTCTCTGCCTCCAGATGGCAGCCTTTGTGCATGCCTGACTTGACCCCAGCAGTCTGATCTTCCTGCTCTCTGCCTGGTGGTGGCAGCAGCATTGTAGAGGTAGACACAGCCCTATGGGAAAGCAGAGTTACCGTATAACTATAAACAGTCCACCCTATTTAGGCTTATATTATTCCTCATGTAAAATCCTGAAAATGCCATCATGAATATCAGGGATTAACAATTTTCATAAAGTGACATCCTACTTTATCCACTCAGAAATCAAAACGAATTCCCGGCAACAGGACTATATAGCATTACAGGCTGGCAGACCTGACTATCTCACAGGTATTTAAAAATCACTTGGGGAGCTATTTCAACATAGGGTGGATGAGGGGAGAAAAGGAATCAAGTAGAGGCTGTTTTCTGTGTTGCACCCTCCAGGTTTGCCTGGCAGTGCCTTGATAAGCCAGTTTCAGGCGGAGACCAGTAAAGTGGAGCTCACAGCTACATCCTTCCTTGGCCGGAGCTAAGGGAAGGGTGGAGTGAGGAAAGGGCCGAGGGTCTGAGTGTCTCCATGGTACCTAGGCAAACTGCACGTTTGCTTTCCCCCATAAAACATAGGCGATTTGCTACTTCCTCCAGCCCAAATGGACACCAGTCAGGTTTTTTGCTTTGATGTGGCTTTTTAATTTGTTTTTGCACATGGCCCATGTTTACCTTCTCCACCCAGCCTTTATGGTGATAGGAATCATAGCTGTCTAGTCTCCTGGCAGCCATGCCTTTCAGTGACTCGACATTTTTATTTCATATTTTAAAAATCTTCTTACATATAATTTCCTTTGATCCTACAAAGGTAGGCATGTCAAATAATGTCCCCATTGTATGGATGAGAAAGCTGAGGCTGCAGGGCTGTTTGTTGTCTCTTTGCTGTGTTACACATTTCCTTTTCATTGTCTGCATCCTCCAGCACTGAATGTTTCTGTTGTCTTTGGGATAGTTCTCAGTTAGTAAATCCTTTGACTAAAAAGCTAAATTTAAGGCTTATGGAAAAATAAAAATGGTTCAGAACTTCTAAGACCTGTATTCTAACCAATAAATGGCTAGAGAATCTTTGTCAAGTCACTTAAACTCTGTGTTCTCGTCCATGAGGTTGGGGGTATTCAGACCCATCCTGCGTACTTAGCAAGTAGTTATGAAGTTCAGATGAAGTCACTTATTTGAAATAACTGTGCAAATTATAAATGGCTACATAGATGATAAATGCTCTAACAACTTTGAGTCTGGGTTCCTCTTCCAAGTTACTGTATAGTTTTATTTAATATTAGCATTTTTATCCTCCCAGAAATTAAATCTTTTGAATCCTGGTGATATAGTGGTTAAGAGCTTGACTGCTAACCTGATCCACTGGCTGCTCCTTGGAAATCCAGTAGGGTAGTTCTGCTCTGTCCTGGGGGATTGCTGTGACTTGCAATCACCCAGTCACTTCCATGACAGTGGGTTTGATTCTTTTTTTTTTTTTTTTGCTTTATAACTTTTAACCTGGGAACAAACTGAAATAGATTTCCTTAGTATGGTAATTGTCAAATTGTGAGTTAAGAAGTGTGGATTTTGTTGTCTAAAGGAGTATTTTTGGTTTTGCAAAGCAGTGCAAACAAAATTCACTTAGAAAATATGACATCTGGCAATCATAGCCACAAGCGTGTATGCATTCACAAAGCTGCGATGCAAGGCAGGGCTCGTGAGTCCCAGAGGCGTTCTCTGAGGCCATGTGTTCATCTGTTGAGTCTTCTGTCAGCAGTAGAGAACAAACTCTAGACAGTCCCTGGTGTTGGAGGAAAAGATTTTTATCCCAGCTCCTTACCCAGATCTCTCAATATCAGTGTTCCACAAGATGAAGCAAGAATGTTTTAGTTTTCCCATAAGTGCTGCTTCCTAGAATTACAAGCTTTTCTTTTTTTAAGTTTTTCTTAGTTTGTAATTCTCCCATTTCTTGAAAAGCAGATGAGGAAAACTGTGTTTTCTTGGTGGTTTGTTCTCAAGAGGAGCACTCCTCTGACAGCCGTTAGCCTGACGTCTTCCTCACTTCTAATCGCTGTCCCATGGTCGACAGAAGTCCAGGGTTCATCATAGTGCGTGTGTGTCTTGACTCTGAAAATCTTCCTGCAGGTTGATTTCTCTAATGCCGCCGCTGTCAAGACAATTCCGACTCATAGCAACCCTGTAGGTCAGGGTAAAACTGCACCATAGACTTTCCAAAGAGAGCCTGGTGGATTTGAACTGCCAACCTTTTGGTTAACAGATGTAGGACTTGACCAGTATGCCACCAGGATTTCCATTTCTCTGATATTAGACCATGTAATTAACCCATTTTTGTCATGGACTATGGTATTTGACTTTTGCTTCCGACTTACAGGTGTCACAGATGGGTTAGTTTCTGGATTCTCAGTGAAAGGTGCTGTTTATAGTCACTGGATTTTAAAAACACAACCTATAATCACAGGACTACATCCCAAGTCAGACAAGACCTGAATCTCCAGTGTGGCTGAACAGCCACATTGCCTCTTTTGATGGGACTTTTCATCAAGCTGTTCTGTGTTAGTTAGCTCAGCACTCCTCAGGACTTATTCAGATTGGATGGGCCTGAAGTGGGCCAGAATGAATGGGTGTTATTAGCCACAGACACACCCCAGTGGGCATCTGTCTTCTCTCTTGACGTGTTTTTTTTTTTCAAAGTCACAACTGGAGTATATTTCAACCTCATGTTAGGAAATGGATTGGTGTTATCTCATCTGAGACTGGTTGTGAAGGATTTATCACCTTCTCATCTTAGAATTGATACACTTAATGGCCAAGTCTTGAGAGGAGACTCTTTACGAATCTGAAATGGATCCAGCTTTAACAGCTGTCTGCTTCCTTCTTCTCCTCCCCTGCCTCTCTGCTACTTGAGTTACCTTGGGGGGCTGGGAGGATGGGGATGCTCACAAGAAAAGAACTTTTCTCTCATATCTCCCTTCGGTTTCAGCTTACGAGTAATAATCTTCCCCTTTAATAGCAGCTTTGGTTTCCGTTGTCCAAGGCAAATCCTTCTGGATCCATTTTTCTTTAAGAGTCTCCTTGGCATCCTTTGAACTACGCAGGGCCTGAGCACTGCACCCCGCTCTTTCTTACCTGACTGATTTTTTTCTGGGACCTCCAGACATTTGAGATAGAGCTGAAAGTAGTATTGGGAATGGGAAGAGATAACAGTTTCCAAAGGAAAACATAAGCAGACAATGTATTAAAAAAGAAGAATAGCAATTATCAGTAAAACTTTTTTGAAAGTTTCATGAATCCAGGAAATGCTTGTTAGGAAGCCGTAGATGCTGGGATGGCAGCTGTTGGCCCCCTAAAGATGGAAAAAGAAAAGGAGCACACCGCAGGGCTTCGAGAAGGCATGGGAAAACAGCGTCGCACGTATTCTGCTAGTGAGAGTGTCGGTTCAGCTATTTGAGAGGACAGTCTGGTGGTTCATCACAAAATCCTTTAAAATCATAACTTCTCTTGGGCCTAGCAACTCTATTCTGAAAAAACTTAGAAAGCTTGAATATGCTTATATGTTTATCTACAGATATGTTCATTGAAAGAACATTTATAATTAACAGAACAAACTAGATATTAGTCAGAAATTGATTAAATAAATTCTGTCCATTTCATGAAATACTTGTATTGAGCAAGTAAATTAATATTCTAAATAATAATTGCAGCTTTGGAAGATGTGTATTGGTTGTAGTTATGAGTTGTTTTTGAGTGAAAGCATTTCAGAAGCAGGATGTGTATTTCCAGTTTCGTATGAATAAAAAGACATCTAAAAAGATTGGAAGGATACCCATGAACAACTCTTAATAGCGGATATCGCTAAAAGTGGATCGTGGATATGTTTTACTTTTATCCTTTGGCTTAACTGTATGTTCCACGTTCTTCCCAATGAACATTGACTTTTTAACAAATGGCTACTTTTCTAATAAGGGATAAACAATAGAAGTCAGTTTTTTCAAATGTGGAACAGGCTTAGATCTTCCCCTTCACCCTCCCCCGTTCTCCTGTCTGCGTCTTCCTGGCCTGAGTTTGCATGTTATGCAGCATGTGGACCCAGCTCTCTGCCTTTCCCAGAACCTGCTGCCCCAGTGCCTGTCGCCTCACTGCCTGTGTACTGACGTGTCCTCTGAGTGTCCTTCCCTGTGGTGATTACCAGATCACAAGTAGAATGTGCCAGCCTTCCACTTTCATCTGGCCAGGCATCGTCGAAGCAGCTGGTTCGTATTTTCTACTTTTTCCTTCGTTCCGGATGACTTTTAGATGATCAGCTTCTGTTCTCAAGTGCTATCAAGGCCATTCTGAGCCATAGTAACATGGTGTGCAACAAAAGGAAACACTGCCTGGTCTTGGTCCTCTTCCCAGTCATTGTCACACTTCAGCCCATTGTTGCAGCTGTTCATTCCATCCATTTGTCTCGTTAAGGGTCTTATCTTTTTCCCTGACCCTCGACCATGCGTGACATCCTTCTCTAGTGACTGCTACCTCTGGATAACATGTCAAAAGTATGAGACAGAGTCTCACCATCCTCACATCTAAGGAGCATTCTGGCTGTGCTTCTTCTAAGACAGATTTGTTCATTCTTACAGCGGTATATTCAATATCCTTTCCCAATACCACAGTACAGGGGCATCGATTCTTCCATGGTCTTTCTTATTCCTTGTCTAGCGTTCCAGTGATGATGAGGTGATTGAAAACACTGTGGTTTGGGGCACTTGCACCTTAGTCATTGAAGTGACATCTTTGCTTTTTAACATGTTAAAGATGTCTTTTGTAGCAAATTGGCCCAGCATGATGGGTTTTGATTTCTTGACTGCTGCCGCCATGGGAGGAAACCCTGGAAGCCTAGTGGTTAAGAGCTACAACTGCTAATGTAAAGGCCAGCAGTTCACATCCACCAGGCCATCCTTAGAAACCCTATGGGGCAGTTCTCCTCTGTCCTCTGGGGCCCCTGTGACTCAGAATCTACCTGACAGCAAGGGGTTTGTTTTTTTGGAGGGCTTCCATGAGTGATCCAAATAAAATGAAAGGTAGATAGGACTTTTTTTAACATTGTCTTCATTTTTTTCAGTAAACAAACTGAGATCCAGAAAGAAGAAATGATTTTCCCAAAATGCATCAGAAACAGTACAGAACCTAGATCTCTTACCTCTTAGTACCTTTTTTTTTCCCCTTCAACTATGCTGCTTCCTTATGATGTCTTACTTTATGCAAGAAGTTCTGCTTATCAGGCCCTATACCAAGGCATCTAAATAAAGTCTGGAATTATATCTGTTTTCACTAGTACAATCAAGCAGTCGTAGCTAGGTGGCTCATGTATAGTCCTCTTACTTAAAGAGAGGTTAATCCCCTTCTGTGTATCAAACAGAAGCCCTGGCAGTGTAATGGTTAAGTGCTGCAGCTGCTAACCGAAAGGTTAGCAGTTCGAACCCTCCAGGCGCTCCTTGGGAAGCCTGTGGGGCAATTCTTCCCTGCTCCACAGGGTCTTTATGAGTTGGAATCGACTCAGTGGCAGTGGGTTTAGTTTTGAGTTTATGTATCAAACACTTTGTTATATGTACTTGTTAATTCTGTTACATACATCCATTCAATCCGTACAAGTCTGTGTAGTAATTTATAGTTTCATTTTACAACTGAGAAAATGACTTCAAAAAATTTGGTTAAGTTTCCTAACTGAAATTCACGCCCTGTCGTGTTATTTTCTCACACCTCGCAGGCCCCAGTTAAAGTAAAGAAAAAAAAATGTATGGTGTCACAGAAAAAGGTTAAGTAAATAAGACATCAAAGCTCGTTGCCTTGGTGTCGGTTGCTGCTCATGAAGACCTCTAGTATGTCGCGGTAGGACTGTACTCCAGAGAGTTTTCAGTGGCTGATTTTTTTTTAAATATATCGAAGCCTTTCTTTTAAGATGCTTTTAGCTAGACTCAAGCCTCTGACCTTTTGGTTAGCAGCCAAGTGTGTTAACTGTTTACACTACCCAGGGATTCGAGATAAACCAACTCTTTCTAGATCCAGATATAGCCACTCCTCACGTAACAACATGCTTAGATTCCAAAGACCAGGCGGTTCTGTGAAAATGGGCATTATGCAAAAATGGAAGATGACCATATCCCATTACAAAGCGGAGGTTGACTGCGTCATTATATAATGCAGACAAGACATCATTTCGTGACTGCCCAACCACTGAGAAGCAGGACCCAGCCAGGCTGACACATAGCCTTCACCGCCGCAGCCAGAGGTACTCTTGCCTCGCATCTTGGCTTCGTTAGTGCCACACGTATGTTGCTGCTGCACAAAAATAGCCAAGAGGATAGATGCTTTCGTGCTGTCATAGATGAGAAATGTCGGGTAATGACATAGCTGGTGAGCGAGGAGAAGATCTCTTCCTTCCCATCTCCCCCATACACATATTCAGAGTCTGGAGCCAGTTCTAAAAATATCCAAGCCAGCCTAGGAACTGATACAAAACAAGATCACTCTCTTCAATCCGGAAGTACTCCATGCTTTTCACATGTGCCAGAACATGAAGGGGTCATGGCCATGTGTTTCTGTCACAAAGGAGGTGAAACACCTCTGTACATTGTTTCTCAGGAGAATTAATCCTTGCTAAAATGAAATCTATGGATACCCTTGATCTATTATTACCTTATGTAATTGAGAATAAGGATGTGAGGCTTCCATTTCCCATGTAAAATGTCCCAGAAGATGGACTTGCCTTTGCTTCCAGAGAAGCTGTTTTCCTGATGTGTTCACTAGATGTCAGCAGGTTGTGATGTTGCCGACATAAGTTTGTTGGAAGTTTGGGGTCTTTATAAATGGGCGTGGCTCCGTTTCCTAAATTCGCCACTGTCGTCTCTGTTCCTCCCTTCTCTGCTTGTTGTCATGATGCTTATCCTCAATAAGTTTCTGTAAAACTGTCAAAGAGAGGAAAGAATTCAGGAAGCAGATGATATCAGGGTCTGCCTTCACAGATGGGAGATCTCCAGGCTCCATGGTGTCGAGACTGCCTTCACACTATCCTGTCCTTCGTAGGTGCTCAGCCTCCTGTAGCCTCCCCTTGGTACCTTTCTTCAAGCTCTTCATTGACAGTGGCCAAGAATGATAAATCATAGCACTAGATGCAACCTTTTCCAAGAGCTGTAGTTTAATCAGAGGAGCAAATCTCTAGTGTGGTGGAATTTCAGGCACTGCAAAAAATAAAGACTGTAGTACAAAAGCCTGAAGTTCAGAAGATACGGGTCCTAGCCCTGGCTCCATCTGGTGTTGACTTGCCGTAAGACCTGTGCAAGTTACTCCAGCTTCCTGGAACAGTCTTCCTCATCTGTAAATGAGAAGGTTGAATTGGGTAAGATCTGAGCTTCCAGAACCATTGTTTAGATAACCATTATGTGTGAGCCTATGTCTTAGTAGAGACCCACCCTCCTGTGTCAACAGAGGTAGGCAGACCCTGTGGACAGCACATGGAGAGAACTGGGAAGTCAAGACAAGGCTGTACTATGGCCTACCTGTGACTTTGGGCAAGTAGTACCTCCTCGTAGTCTCTGATCTCCACTCTCCTGTACTGTATTAGTAATCCCAAATTCATGACTTTTAAAAAAAAAAAAAAAACAACAGAGAAACTTTATTCCGCACATTTGTCCTTACTTTTCCTCTGCTGTATGTTGTTGTCTCTCCATTCACCTAAAATAATTTGTATCAATTATCTAATTAGTGAATACCCTGCCCCCCCCGATGTAACTATCAAATAATGTTTTCTTCTATGTTTAAACCAGTTCTTAAGTCCTTATAATAGTGGTTTCATACAGTATTTGTTCTCTTGCAATAGACTGATTTTGCCCAGCATAATGTCTTCCAGATTCTTACATTTTATGAGGTGTTTCCCAAATTCATTTTTGTTCCTTATCATCACTAATATTCTAGTGTGTGAATATACCATGAATATACCATATTCTTCCCTTGAAGGCACCTGGGTTGGTTGTATCTTTTTGCTATGGCAAACAGTGCTGTGATGAACACTGGTGTGACTGTATCTACTTGTGTGGCAGCTGTTATTTCTCTAAGATATATTCCAAAAAGTAGGATTGCTAGATCACCTGATATTTCTCTTTATAGCTTTTGAAGAAAGTACCAGGTCAAGTGGTTGTACCATTTTATGTTCCTACTAGCAGTGTGTAGGTGTTCCAGTGTCTCCACGACCCCTCCAGCATTTATTATTTTGTGTTTTTTGTGTTAATGCCAGCCTTCTTGGGGTGAAGTGGTATCTCACTGTGGTTTTAGTTTGCGTTTCTCTAATGGCTAATGATTGTGAGCATTTTCTCATATATTAGCCACCTGAATGTCTTCTTTGGTGAAATGTCTGTTGATATCCTTTGCCCATTTTTTAATTGGATTATTTGTCATTTTCTTGTTGAGGTTTTGTACTATCTTGTTTATAGATTATAGGCACTGATTTGTCATAGCAAAATTTTTTTTCCTGGTCTATAGATTGTCTTTTTACTCTTTTGATGAAGTCTTTGAATTAGTATAAGTGTTTGGTTTTTAGGAACTCCCAGTTATCTCTTTTCTGGTATTTGTGCATTGTTAGTAATGCTTTATAATCTATTAATGCCTTGTGTTAGGGCTGCCAGTGTTGTCTCTATTTTTTCTTTCCTAGTCTTTATTGTTTTAGATTTTGCATTTAGGTCTTTGATCCATTTTGAGTTGATTTTTGTACATGGTGTGAGGTACGGATCTTGTTTGATTTTATTGCAAGTGGATATCCAGTTATGCCAATACCGTTTGTTAAAGAGACTGTCTTTTCCCCAGTTTATGGTTTTTGAACCTTTGTCAAGTGTCAGCTGCTCGTAAATAGGTGATGTTATATCTGGATTCTTAGTTCTCTTCTGTTGGTCTGTGTGTGTGTTTTTGTACCAGACTGTTTTGACTACTGTGGCAGAGTCAGGTAGTATGAGGCCTCTTACTTTGTTCTTCAGTGTTGCTTTACTTATCTAGTGCCTCTTCCCGTTTTACAGGAAGTTGGTGATTTGTGTTTCTATCTCATGAAAAAATGCCATTGGAACCCAATTCAGGACTTTTTATGTAAAATAAGTGAAAATTGACATTAAATTCTACAAATGTAAGTGATGGTTATTTTGTGGTGGCATCTTGATGCCAGCCACTGAGTAACTGAGAGCCTTCCTACACTTGGAGAGCCCATTTGTGCACCTTGTCCCCCTTGCGTACGCTGTGCCCGTAGACTGTCATTCCTTGTTGGCATCGTTGTCTGCCTGCTGTTACCCTAACCTCTGCCCCTTAACACCCAGGATTTGAGTATTCCCAAGTAGCAGTTGACCACATAAATAGGAAGTTTGAAGTCAGTCAGAAAATAAGCCTCCCTAAATTTGGCAGTTCACCTTTTCTGCCTCAGCATATAAAACACACACACATACATGCTTTCACATGCTTTTAGATTAAAAAAAAGAAAAAAGAAAAAATTAGATTCCTTTTCTTGTTAAAGTACCAGGCTTTTCCCAGCTGATCCTCTATCCTACGCAACCTCCAATCAAGCCAAAAGATAGGGACATGGCAGAGAGTACAAGAGGGCTCTGGGCACTGGGCCAGTCAGGGTTAACAAGTCACTTTCCTTGCCTTCAGTCACATTGTAATGGTTGGAGATGTGAGTGCCAAGCACCCTAGAAGGTTCCTGATCTGGCAGGGAGTGTAGAGAAGGGCTCAGACGACCTGATTCTTGAGCAACCAGCACAAAACATAGGCAGAAATATATGTGTCTTACAGATGGGGAGACAGTGTCAGATGCTTAGGAAACTCCTCGACTGGTCACCAGAGAAGCTAGAATTCAAACCCTCAAAGAACACTAGCCTACGGTTTCACACCAGGGTAAACTACTGCAATAAAGGCAGATAATTTGGGTCTTTTTATCCAGTGCTGCAGAAGACTGCAAATGTGTCCCTGCTAAAAGGGAATGAAGCTTTTTCTTCTTTTAAGGAATGAAACAAAAACTAGTGTTCAGAATAATGAAAAGCCAGACTTGTTAGTAGGAGCATCTTAGTTTTCGTTAATATGCTAAGATACAGATCCTGTAAAACATACATGCATGCACTTTAAGTCACTTCTTTGTCTCATTTAGTTTTTCCCAAGTAAACATTTTCATTTTAGTGTGGTCTTAATGGCATTTTATTTCTGCAGTGGAAGAAAAGCATCATTAGCATGCCTATACCTGGTCAAGTCACAGAATTTATCCAGCCTCAGTCTCCTGGGGTGTAAAAGGAGGTGTGAGCTCTGTTGTCCCTTCTTCCTGTAAGGGTCTATGATTCGTTATTTTGTTTCCAGTGAATGCTCTGCCTGTAACTGGTCAAAGGGAAATAGAACATTGTCTGTAAATGGGCTAAAGGAATCTTAAGGTGTATACATTGTCATACATACATGAAGTTAATCACGTATGGCAAACCTCATGGTTTCTCAGCTTCCTTTATGTCTTAGTGAAAAGACATCCACAGTAACCCATCTAAAGGTTTAAGTAAATTTTGTGAAATTTAGTAAGAGTACCAGCATGTCACAGGCCCATAGGTGACAAACAAATAACGATTGTTAAAGTGCACTTTAGTGTAGTTCAGTGGATTTTCTTGGTGAATTATAAATGTGTCTAAATGCAAGACCCCCCCTTCAGAAAAAGAGATTCAAAACTAAGCCCAGGCATGGAAATGAGTACACAAAGACTTACATGCAAATATTTATGGCATACAACTTTATTTTTAATCACTAAAAACTGAGAACAACCAGATGCTCATCAGTTGGTGAATAGATAAACAAAATGCACTCCCAGCCTCAACAGTAAAACAGAATGAACTACTGGTAACATGCCAAAGCGTTATGCTAAATGAAGGAAGCCAGACCCAAAGAACTACCTGTCATGTGTTTCCATTTATTGGAAATTCTAAACTAGGTAAAACTGTAGTGACAGAAAGAAGATCAGAGGTTGCCAGGGACTGGAGGGTGAGAGGAGAGGATTGACTACAAAGGAATTTTTAAATGTTTTGTATCCTTACTTTGGAACCCCTGGTGGTGTAGTGGTTAAGTGCAGTGGCTGTGAACCAGAAGGTCAGCAGTTCAAATCCACCAAATACTCCTTGGAAACTCCGTGGAGTGGTTCTGCTATGTCCCATAAGGTCACTGTGAGTCAGAATCGATGCAATGGCACTGGGTCTGGGTATCATTATTTCAATAATTGTTATATGGGTATATACATTTGTCAGAATTCATCAAATAGAAAAAAAATTCAAACTGCATCATTTTCATGTAATAAACCAAGGCAGACAAACCTAGAGTAGCATCTTGGGTACCTTCCAACGTAACTACTTCAGTTAGGGAAATATTTCTGACAGCATTTATTTTTATGAAAACTAAAAATTTTCAGCATAGAAAACGGTGGATGATTGGCTTACTTTGAGATCTCATTGCATGTTTACTGTCTCTTTCTCTCTCCCTGCCCAACTAGAAAAGCTTATTGAGGGACTCAAATCTCCTGATACTTCTCTTCTGCTCCCTGACCTTTTGCCTCTGACAGATCCATTTGGTAGCACGACTGATGCTGTACTTGGTAAACTCATCTCTGTTTCTTCTCTTATGCATGATAATGTTTGTCCATTTCCAGAATAATAAATACCTGCTCAGCAGATCCCCAGTGAATGGCCCTGGTGCAGAATGTAAATGTCAGCGTCTTCTGGTGTTGAAGTTATGCCTTGTGCTCACCCAGAAGCCAAGGGCTTTTTAATCTACTTATAACCCCAAAGGAAGTGTTTCCTCTGCCTTTCAGGGTTGCAACACTGTCATTGTTGGTTTTCTTGATGTCCCGTGATTTTGAGGATGAAATTTCTTTGAATGAGGAAAAACGTGAAAAAATACACATCCAGTAAGAAAAGATTCATGGAAGTTTTTGAGCTGGACTTTAGTTTTATTGAACTTAAAGAGAATTGAGCGGATTTTTCTTTAGAAAGCCCTTGTATGTAGCGAGTATCATAACTGAGAAAATACTTTGCCCAGTGGCTGAGCCTCACGAGTAGAGTCCAGGGCTCGGTCTGCTAATTCTCTTGCCTTCTCCTGTGCTCCAAGGTAGGCGAGCTGTACGAAATGCTCAGAGCCTGTAGAGTCTAGTAAGTCCTGTCCTTAAAGACATAATAATGCCTTAGGCAAATAGTACTAGAACCTACAAAATGCCATGACCCGAAAGAGGGATGAACCTCCAGCTGACGGGTGTCGTATGGTGCAGAACACCTTCTGGCTCATGAGGTGGTTTGAGATGGCCTGGTGTCCTGCGTCTCTCAGAGGGTGCTTTGCCCCTACCTCTGCCCATTGAGGAAAGCAGAATTACCAGAAGGTCTGACGGTGCTTTTCAGCCATCTGGCTTTTCTGACGTGGAAGAGGTCGGCTGGGTGGCTCATGTTCCCCGTTTGTCTATGGGAACAGAGCATCCTTGTGATTGGCCCCAGCAGTAACTTCCCACTGCCTGCTCAGTCTGTGAAGCCCACACACTCAAAGCAGCGCAGGTAAAGTCACTGTGCTTTGTATCTCCTGTGAGACGAGCATTTTAGAGATCTGTAGAAGAAAACCTTCACAGAATTTCCTGAAGAACTTTCTGACCTCCTTTCCTTTGCCATTTCCTCTCCTTTCTTAATGCTCTGTCATGAAAGAAAAAGCCGATGCTGCTGTTGAGAGTCTCATACCAGGACTGGAGCCGCCGGTGCCCCAGCGCCTCCCATCTCAGACGGAATCCGTCACCTCGAACCGCACAGGTCAGTCAGATGGGGCTGCAGTGACAGGGCTGGGCTGTGTCCAGCCCTGAGAGCTGGGCTTTCCGCCTGGGACAGATGGTGGAGGGCTGGCTTCACGCCAGGCTAGTTCCTCCTGGAACAGATGCTCTGAATTGTTCTTTCAGCCCCAGCTTCTAGATGTCGCTAAACCCAGTGCTGTCGAGTCGGGTCCGACTCACAGCAACCCTGGACGTCACTAGGTGATGTTTTCTCTCTGAAGAGCAGGGAGTTCTCTTGGGAGACGTGTTGACTGTTGAGTGATCCCTGGGCTTTCTCTGGCTGTCGTAGTTCTTTACTCAAGATTCTTTGCACTGATGACTGGTTTCCTCCAGCTCCTCAGATGAAACACTGTTGAGAGACAAGAATGCCCTTAACTCCTTCTGTTTGCTGGGCAGTCTTTCCTGCCTGCCGATCCCGTGGTGTCCATGGAGTTCATTTCTCTGTGTTGACAGTCTATATAACCAAGACAGAGCTTTAATCATATATAGGTGGTTTGCTGTTAAATGGTGGGCAAAACGGAAATCTTCCCTAGATCCAACTTTGCTCTCTCTCTCAATTCCAAGTTAAATTCATAGTAGCATTGCATAACTGCTTGTAGAAACGTATTTGGTAACCTTCACTTTGATTGATTCCAATTGCCTTTCTAAAAGTGTCTGGTGTCCTTCATTGGGACAGAAGGAATTGCAAGTCTGAGACTTGTGACAGTAACCTCATCCAGGTGAGGGAGGAAAAAAAAATTGGCACAGCAGACATTATGGTTCCTTTTGCTTGTCCTCACTTGGATGCTGTGTAATCTCAGCATTTCTTTGAAATAATTTCCCCAGAAAACAATGCATGCGTTAAAATGCTTAAACCATGAATTTTGTCTTCCTTCTTTTCTTTAACTGAAAGCTAAATCCTGTGTTCAAAGGAGCATCTCAAATTAAAGAGTACTAGAAAGAGGTCAGTTCATTCCATGATGAGTGGGGATCTGAGTGAGTTCTAGAGAGTTAGGTGCCTCATGCTGCTAAAAACCAGCCAGGGACAGCCCGCTCCCAGTCGACTTGGATACCTTGGTATACAGGACTTTTCCATGAGCATTTAGGGAAAAATTTACATGAAAGCTTTTAACTTCAGAGACCTTTTTCCCAAATGGCATTTGTTGAGAACTGAGTTGCTAAGGTTATATTGGCTTCTAAATCACAGACTTGCTTAGTCAGTACCCTCTGAGCAAACAGGTCTTCCGTATTTATAGGTTAATGTTAAGAAGAATCTGGAAATATATGTTTCTATAGATGAAAATACAGAGGGCTTGCCATGCTTGTATTGGTTTTCCTTCTCCCACCTTGGCTGAAATGTATAACATGTAGATGAAATAACTTCAAGGCTGATGATCTAATCTTGTCATATTGTTGTGTGTACCATTTAATGCCATCACTGATTTGGGATGCTGCTAATCTGGACTCAGATTCTCTCACCGGGGAAGATTCCCTGCTTGATTCCTCTCTGCTTTCTAACCCTCCTACTGATCTTCTGGAAGAGTTTGCCCCTATAGCCATCTCTGCTCCAGCCCATAAAGGTAAATACTGTCTCCTTCTCAGGCCCACGTACATCCTTAGTGGAGAGAAACTGAACGGCTCCTGACAGTTTTCCCTGCCAGAAGTCTTTACTAATGAATTTTTTGACTACTTCCCAATGTGGAAAATTTGAGTTTGTACTTAGTCACTGTAACACCTCTCAATAAGAGCATTCAGTAAACAGCAGAGTAGTGGCAGAGGAGTAGCGTTTGGGCGCAAACCTGGAAGGCAGATCCTTCAAATAAACCAATAAAAGGCAGAGCTGTGTGCCTTTGCTGGGAAACCCTGGTGGCATAGTGGGTTAAGGGCTATGTCTGCTAACTAGAAGATCGACAGTTCAAGTCCTCCAGGTGTGCCTTGGAAACTCTACAAGGCAATTCTGCCCTGACCTCTAGGGTTGCTATGAGTCGGACCTTTTCAACAGCAATAGGTTTTTTTTTTCAATGCACCTTTGCAGTCAGCTCAAAATGATGCCTGGGACTACTATATACTGGCTATTAGTAATACGGTGCTTGCTGGCCTAGAACTTCAGACTGTTTCGCCATATCTGATTTAAAATGATAGTTGTGGTAAAGAACCAGTCACCAGCCCTCAAAGAGTGAACTTGGGAAAGTTTTGGATTTTACTTCGCCTTGAAGTCATGCTTGATTACTGGGTTTCTCTTGGATTATTAATACTGCTTTGAGATGCTGATGGACAGAAGTAGCTTGAATTGGTTCTATGAGGTGAATAGTTGGTCAGAGTGACGGCTGCACTGCCTGGCTTCCTGTAGGCAGGCCTTCGCTGACCTTGTCTCTGTACCGGGACAGTAGACGTGGTTTTCTGGAAGGGGCAAATGCATAGAAAAGAATGGCTTCAGCCCTCTCTGAAGAAACTTCCCCAGGATGACTAGAAAGACTTTGCCTGTGGTTTACTGTGGTGATAGCTGAGTTTTTTTGGTTTGGCCCACACCAGTATTAATATGATGATGATTTTTTTGTTTTAGTGCAAGTAGAACAATTAAGTCTGACATAAATGTGTCAGCAGCAAAGTATAATTACAGAGCAAGGTCACTGGCAAGTAGAGGCTCAACTGGCACTTCCTGGGCTGTGAGGTAGCCTTAGAATTGAGAAGACTATTCTAACAGACTTTTGCTTGATGTCCCAGTGCATGTCATTTTGTGTCCCAACATTTCCTAAAGTATCAGAGTTTGACAATGTTTTTCCCAGTCACAGAATAGTGAGTCCTCCCAGAAATACTTTGCTTGCCTTGTGTGTAGTGGGTGCGTCATAAAGAGCCATTAATCACCCCTCCTCCCCTTCCCACTCTGGTTTTGAGTTTGGGAATATTGTCAGTCAGGTCTCTGGTTGCTCAATAAGGAAAAGAAGTGCCTAATTCCTATGCCTTTGTGAGTTAGTGACATTGAAGATACATCTCACAAATATAGCCAGGTACCACTTCCCACTGCCCGGAGTTCCCATCCCTCCCTGGTCCTTCTTTGGGAGACTTTCTCCTTCCCTGACTCCTGCAGGAGGAGGTAGAGCCACAGGCCCTTTCTCTCCCAGTGCTGGGTAACCTCACGGGACCGCTGACAAAGTAACTGCCCATTGTCAGATGTTGCCCCACAGATGTTATGCGATGCATGACTCAGGTGTTTGCACCATGTTCAAATCACAGTATTCTATTTTCACAGAATGCATGGTGGACATGAAGAAATGTATGACTATAATCACCATTAATTTGTCTTCTAAGTGGTAGAGGCAATTCTTCCAGTCACCCCCCCAAAAAAAACCCAGTGCCATCAAGTCAATTCTGACTCATAGCAGCCCTGTAGGACAGAACAGAACTGCTCCATAGAGTTTCCAGGAAGTGCCTGGTGGAGTTAAACTGCCAACCTTTTGATCAGCAGATGTAGCACTTAACCACTGTGCCACCAGGGTCTCTCTTCCAATAATGTTCTTCCCTTATCACTTATAAAAGAATTCACATGGCCAACTCTAAGGCAGTTTGTTTTATATCCCTAAGCGTTCTGGCTTCGCGACTTTTATTTTAATTCAGGAAGTCGCTAGGTAACACAAATAGTTGGGCACTCAACTTGCAGCCAAAAGGTTGCCAGTTCAACCCGCCTAGAAGCACCTTGGAAGACAGCAGTGACAGTCTGCTTCTGAAAGGTCACAAGCCTTTGAAACCCTGTGGAGCAGTTCTGCTGTGTGCACAGGAGGTCGGTCACCATGAGTTAGAGTCAAGTCCGCTGCATCTAACAGCCACAGTATTTCAACCTAGAAAAGTAACTACTTTCACCTTTAAAAACAGGAATGGTTATACATGCAGTTGGGCACTTTGTGCCTCTGACACCTTCTGTCACTTGCTAATCTCTGCCTCTGTTGTTTCTGCTTGTGTACTTGCGTTGTGTATTAAGCTGCAGAAGATAGTAATCTCATCTCAGGTTTTGATGTCCCTGAGGGCTTGGACAAGGTGGCAGAAGATGAGTTTGACCCCATTCCTGTATTGATAACCAAAAATCCACAAGGTAAGAAAGAAAGGATGGGAAAAAAATAAGAATATGATATCAGCTCTTTTTGAAATTGTTCTGAACCTGGTCCACAAGAGGTGAAGACAACATTTAATGAAGGAAGTTGGTGATGATAGTCATTGTGGGCCAGTATAGGTTACTGAAGGTGCTGACGCGTATAGACAGAGCTTTACCATGGTGTTTCTTTAGAGAAAAGTATTTAATAGTTTGACTTTAAGAAAAGCTAGTTTTTATAAAACATTCAGTAGTGTTCTTCAGTCAGTGGAAACCAAAGGCATATCTCAAAAAAGGCACTTAAACTTTTTTATCATGATGAGAATACTCACTTCCCATAGATGCTCTGCTATTTACATCTTCTGGGGGATTTATGGAGCGTCCTTTTTCCTCTTCGATGGATTAACATCCTTTATCAAACTGTTAAACCCTCAGTTACCGTAGGAGCTTCTAGTCTATTTTTTTTATTTCTAAAGTGTGTTCTTATTGCACTGATCTTAATAAACCCTTCCATCCCAAAGTAAAAATTATTGACTTGGACCATCAGGAAGAGGGGTGGATATTATCAGGAAGTTAGGGTACAGCCACCAGTGCCAAGGCAGGACATACATTCATTGGGAGACCACATCCTCTTCACAAGATGTCCTGCTTGGACTGTGGTGTGCAAAGACCACCCAAGCTTTGGGTGGGAGGTGATGGTTAGCTAACTTAATATGTTTAAAAACTGACATGTAAAGAGTTTGCAAATGTAAAAATGTTGCCTCTCTAGGCTTTTGGTTGTGCTCTGTTTTCTTCTCCTCTGCTTGCTCTGCACATCTGCACCGTAACCCTCTATGTTTTGTACTGAATTGCTATCTCTCCACTTCCAGGTGGGCACTCTAGAAACAGCAGTGGGAGCTCTGAGTCCAGTCTTCCCAACCTAGCCAGGTCTTTACTGCTGGTGGATCAGCTCATAGACCTGTAGCCATGACCCAGTAGCAGATGCAGTTATGTAACCTTCATAGCGTAATACACATTTTCATTACGGAGTCACAAGAAAAATGAATTTTCTTTTTTTTTTTTTAATCTGCAAATCAGGGGCCTCTACGCCCTTATCCCTTTTACCCCTTGCCCTCTCCTATAGAAATGATAAGGAAAGAAAATCACTTTGGCCCCCCAGATATTCCTTGGCCAGTATCTCCCTGTCAGTTTTGCTGTGTTTTTCTCATGACACTTCTTCAATAGCATTATCTTAAATCAAGCGCTTAGATGCCATGAGCTTCACCTCTGCTGGAATCAACTCCACCGAAAGCTTAACTGTAACTGAAACTAGTGAATTGACACCTTGGTCTCATTCTTGCTAGGAATGACCTCCCAACCCCTGTGTCCTGTAGCCAGATGTGGCACATGTGCTTACCTGTTTTTGCGTTCTATCCTGATGCATTATCCCGAGGACATGACCGCTTCCGTCGGTCTTAAGTTTAGGCAGTAGCCTGGAGATGGGTCAGTGGTGTAAGAGAGCGTAGAAGTGACTGTGACTGGTAGCAGGATGTGGCTGAGAAGAGGAGCCAAGCCTGACCCAGCTCTAGCCAACCAGCTCTGACCGTTGACCATAGACTTAGCCGAGGGGTTGACATCCCATGCCGCCTGCCCAGCATTCGTCCAGCTCCCTGGCTTCCACTGAACCATGGTTTCTCAGATCTGGAAATGTCACTGCAAGTACTTGAGACCCTTGGATATAAAACGTGCACACGAGCTAAATCCCAAGTACTGCCGTTCCTTTTCATGTTAACGGTCCCAAGCTGGGATCCCAGAATTAGACCAAAACAAGACAATGGTGGTAATCCGATAACCTTTTATTAGAAGACTTTTCACTGGGGGGTAGATGGGGGAGGGGAAGGAATTGTAGCAGAAACAGATGTATTTTTCTTGTGATTTTTATTTTGAATCAAATATTGTAAATTGTGTATAAACAAAGATGCTGACTATTTCTGTTTCCACTTGGTGTTTCAAGTCTGCTATCAGATGTCTGTACAGGGTTTTGCTCTCTTCCCCATGTCTAACTGCACAACGATCCTACAGTGTGACATACGGAATTGTTCTCAGTAGACTTGTGTGTTGCTCTAAGCCTTCAGCAGGTCTTCTTTCTTTGTAGAATAAGCATGTTGTTTATTTTGAGATAATCAGAAACGAGTGTGCTGACACGCTTGCCACAGTTGAACTGTAGCTGCTTAACCTTTCTTTTATCTCTCTGATGTTTAAGTGGAAGGCTGCAGCCGATGGAAGGAACATGTTCAGTTGGTTTTCCTTGGCTGCTTAGATAGAAGACAAAACTTAAGAAAGCATAGCTCCTCATGAACCTTAGACTATTCTTCATGAAATAAATAAAGGACCCTGCACTGACATGACAACATGCCTCATGGTCACCCTCTGTCTATGTACGTATTCATTAAAGTGGTTTGGGGGGATTTTCTTTCCCTGACATGAAAAAGCAGTTTTATAAAATCAGCCTTTGCGAAAGAGCCGGGCACAGAGAACCTCATTGTTCTCATCCTCAAGTGCCATTTGCCGTGATCAAAAGGGAAACTCTTAGCTAATCAGATTTGTACAAATAAAATGTCAAGTCTACTCATTGGTTTCTCTATCTAGTACTTTTGTTCTTCCTCATACTTGCACTTTAAGGGGGAGGGAGGGTGGAAGTTTAACAGTAGCCACAAAAGCCTGCAGACCACTGCCCTTTGAGGGGACAAGCTTTGAGCCCAGCAATACCAGAGTAGCCATGGAAAGGCATCCTGGAAAAGGTCTGGGCCTTGTTCAGGCTTTGACTGTAAATACTTCCTGTGCCGGCTGAAATCAGATGAGCTAAGTGAAGGCCTCTCCTAATATAATAGTGCTTTTCTAGAATTTAGAGAGGCATGACCAACGTACTGAGGATGTGCGAAATGCTTTCTAGCAGTGAAAGAGGCACTTGGCTCACTTTTATGAACAAGAAAAAGTGCTGCATCTCAGATTTGTACAAATCTGGACATAGAAGGAATGTATAAACTAATGGAGGAAATGTTTATTTTTAAATAAGAATAATGTTTTATTCCTATGTTTTCAGATTTGATTTTTTTAATACCTTTGTGTTAGAAAAATAATGAAATATCTGGTTTCTCAACTTAATTGAAAACCCTAAAGAGTACGATTTAGAAATCAGTTGTCTAAAGAGTTCCTTTCTTGCATTACCCACAATTACATGGAGATACAGTATCTGGCCATCTGGCTCGATAAAGCTTAATGGGGACTGCTAATAAAAATGGACAGGACAGAAGCCAGAGACTGGGTGGTAGAAGCCCAAGGGAGATAACGTCATGCACTGATCTCGGGCTGGTTCTTGAGGAGTGAGCCTCAAAGGATTGAACTGGTTTTCTCTGGAGGAATTCTTGTCAGTGGCTCAGTCATGGGGCCTTTCTTAGTTTCTAGCTAAGAGGGTTTGTTCGAGCTGAGTACTGCGTGCCAGAAACCATGGTGATGTAGTGGTTGAAAAGCTAGTGGCTGCCAACCGAAAGGTCAGCAGTTTGAATCCACCAGGCACTCCTTAGAAACCCTATGGGACAGCTCTACTCTGTCCTAAAGGGTCACTGTGAGTCACACTGGACTCAAGGGCAATGGGCTTTTACCAGTTTGTAGCATGCTGGTAAATGATAGACCTGTGGAACCATAGCCTGAGTTGCAAGAGGAACCTTAGAGGCCAACCTCTGGTCCATCCACTTTGCTTTATGGACATGAGCTGAGTGGAGGCAGGGTGGCAGGAAAAGAGGTCTGGGCTGGACAGGCCTGCTGGGAACTTGTCTTGACCCTTGCCAGTCACCAGCTGAGTGACCGTCAGAAGCACTTCAGCTTTCAAAGCTGCTGATTCGGTTCCTCCAACGATGGATTTGCACTAGATGGTCTGTAAGATGAGAGAGTTCTAGGATTCTAAGTGAATACGGTTATTCTGTAGAAAGACTATGAAGGATCTATATAATCCTGATGTTCTTCAGTTACTTCTATAGTTCTTGCTATTCTGTAGCTATATTTACATTTTAGAGAGTTATAGTGGGCTTTTTAATAACCTCGGTTCCTCTTTCTTGATTATCAGAACAGAAGCCTAAAATATCGCAGTTTGGGACCCAGATATTCCTTTTTAAAAAAATTACACAGACATACTCCCTCCTGTATATTCCAACACCCATATCAGATTTCAGTTCTTTTTAAATGTGTAATCAGGGGTCTGTCATTAAAAAATAGACAAGAACTGTAAGTACGTTTCTGGTTTGTGTTTCCATTTGTTTATGAAAGTAGTAACTAAACCAGAAAACATCACAAATTGCTATTTTTCCCTTTACAAGATTCAAATAACTAAATAATCAATTTCAAGTCACAGTGGTTTTAAAAACACAGGCCTCAGAAGAGATGAGGTTTAACTGGTCTCCTTTAAAAATGTGATTCTAATTACCGTAATCTGACAATTTCTTGAGCAGACGTAGCAGAATCTTGACATCCAGATGAGTGTTAAACACCTTCAGAGGCACCTGGTTTCACGTGAGAAGCCAATTTTTTCAGTGATGCTGCCATCATTTGAGTTATTGTGAAACTCTTCTTAGAAATAACATCTAGAAGGTAATAAGGTGTATAATAAAATCAGCTGTATTACTAGCTCAGTAATATCACTGTCAGCATCCTAAGGTGTACTTCATTTCTTGATAGTTTTCCACCACTGTGTGTTCTGAGTAACATCTGACTGTTAGGCACAATTACCCCCTGTGTGATGAAGAGTGGTTACTATGGGGGAAAAAAAAACAAACCCAGTGCCATCAAGGTGCCTCTGACTCATAGCAACCCTATAGGTCAGAATAGAACTGCCCCATAGAGTTGAACTGCTGACCTTTTGGTTAGCAGACATAGCACTTAAGCACTAGGCCACCAGCGGTTACTACGGAAGATAGCAAAAAGAATATTCCACAGAAAATCCCCAGAGAGAATCTTGTAATGGAAAATGACAAAGCTCAGTCATAATTTGTTTAGTATGCTGAACAAGGGCACTCTCGTGGTTCTAGTCTTTAGTATGATAATGAAAATTAAAAGATGAGGATTTTTAAATGCCTCCAGAAGAGGCTCTCACTTGTTCAGTGTCATTTGATGTTGCACTTGGCTCTTTCTGGTTCAGAATTACAAAACTCGGATGGCTAATAATTTGAGGGGGGAAGAACAAACCCAAGAAAAGAGCAAGATAGAACATTAGTTTTGGCTTTAATGTTTTTTTCTTAGTTTCCTGGCAGATAATTGATCATTTTGATTCAAACCAGCATAACCCTTCCCCAAGTCAGGAATATGTCTGCCGTTAGCAGGGCTGTGGGAAGCAGTAGACCTTTGTGACTGTGCCCATCCCAGAGGAATGGAGAGATGTGTGTCAGCTGAACGAACACCTGCGTGGGTACTGTAGACTGTAACACAGCCTCCCAGAATGAGGCTTTTCTGTCATCTCCAAGAGTCATTAACCTTCTCAGTTTATAAAATTATGAGCATTCTAGAACCACTAATTGAGAGTTTGGTGATAAAAACAACAAAATTGCCCAAATAATGGATTAAGCAAGTTATGGACTGCCAAGTAGAATAGAACATTTATCACATGGATGAATATAGAATCCTTAAGTCCAGATATTTGGAATATCTGAAACACTTCAGGTATTGCAAAACTATCTTCAATCCCATTTAGAGACTATAATTTTACCAGCACAAAGATAACCTTTGCCCTTTTCCACACTAACAATTTTCTGAGATTGGGTATGCTTGAATGTCTGGAATCAGAGTGAATCCCAGATGGCCTCTACTTCACATCATCTGTAACAGGATATGATTTTGTTTCTCCTGGGTTTCGTTTCAGTAATTGGGGGAGGGAGACTCCATGGACAGTGTTGACCTGTGCAGACAAAGTGACCGAGGGGGGTGGTTACTAGAATGGGAGACACTCTCTTGGTTCCCACTTGGGTGGAGTGTCCTGACCTTTTCTCTTTTCCTGTGTATGTTCTGCTCTACCCTGTTTATTGTGCACTCCCTTGTATATTTATTATCAGTCTTTATCCTGTCCTCCACATGAAGAAAAAGCGAATGGATGTACGTAAGCTATCTCATGTAGTTTAAAACAAAAGGGTGTAATCAGAAAATTGGTACACAAGTATTGTATGGGGAAAAAGTTCTGTAAACAAATTTCTTCTGTAAACACAGAGAGGAATAAAGTTTTTAATCTGCCCAAATCAGATGATCTTTACAGATGTATATGACTCAAAATAGCTGTGTTTTCCAGAGCTGAAAACACACGTGCAGAAAGGATTTAAACCCATTGTTGAGTGGCACTGAGTACCTGTGCGCAAGAGAAGGGCGGACATACGTGAGAAAAGTACACGGAGGGCATTTGCAGGGGTCATGGCCACCCTTGACTTCAAAGAGAACAAAACTCCTGTGAAACCTATGTTGGGTAGACCAGCAGCAGAGTTATAACATGGACAGCAGATTGGCAGCTACCCTCCTCTAATTTAATCTTTAACGTACCCCAACCAATTTAATTAAATGTTGCATGTTAATAAGCACGGTTACGTGCCCAAGGAGAAATCAGTGTCATTTAATTGCCCCAATGGCTTGAGAAGCACAGCATCACCGGCCAGTGTTGGTTCCCTCCAGGTCCCTTATGCCCCTAGAATGGGCTGTAACGCAGCTGTGCAACATACGGCAGAGCCAATGGCTTAATCTTAGTATCGAAACCAAAACGTCATAGAAATTATCAATTTGGTGTGTAGCTCTTGATTGAGTTCCAAGACTATAAATTTCAATTGCTGCTGGATTTCTGAAGTTCTTTTGAAGGACATTTTGCTTTCTGTTGCTTAACTGTGTATGAGAAGCCTTCACAATATCCAGGAGTCTTTCTTTTCCATTTTGGCCAAGGATGGTGTCTTTGATATTCCCTATAGCTCTTAACTTCAGCTTATAGTTACGGAGAAAGTAAGGTTCTGACAGTTGGTGGTATATTGCACTAGGGAATATCTAGCTTGAAACGAAAGGCTTCCGAGAGCTCTCTGATGGCCTTCACTGTATCTGTCAGATAAAGTACTCCAGACAAACCTCTCCCAAATTGCTAGCACTGTTGGCCGCTTTGGAAGTTCATAGGGAGCCCCAGGAAGGTCATTAGCAACTCATCAAGTACATTTTGAATCTAGTTTTCTGTCACATAAGCTCTTACTGAAATCTCAATTTTGGAACCTCAGAATAGACTGAAATGGACTTTTCCTCAATGGAAATGCCTGCATGTGCGTAACCTGTCACTCAGTCCTCCATCAGAGCAAGAAAAAGAAGTGTTTAATCTGCTTAACAGAATGTCCTAAACCAAAGTCAAAAAGAAACATGACCTGATTCGAGGGAATTATAACAAAATGTCCCGCCTTAGTGTTGGCGGTAAGACCTTGTGTAGACTGATGCCAGGCCCTGAGCTTACGCCCCAGAGGAACAATGGGCTGCCTTGATTGAGCACTGTGGTCACAGAGTGTCTGCTCTGCCTGTTGTTGGCTACCAAAGGAACCTGGGCAAGGCGTGAGGTTAAATCAGTTGACTTTATTGCTAGCCTGCACACGGCATCTAACTGAGGCTTTCCTGATGGCACAAGGCCATCTGTATCTAGAAGAACTGCCTACCTTGAAAACACATACTTTTTGTGTGAGAACACGTCCCACATTTCCAAAAACAACCTGTGACCGCCACAGGCTTTAATGATCTGGTTTTTGTGTAATGTTACCTAGAATCTCTCCTTACTGACTGCTTGGTTTCTTGTGCCACCACCACCAAAATTCTGTAAGGAAAGGTGGTGTCTGCTCTGTCCTTGGTCTTCAGAGTTGTAGGCTTGGAGGGCTGTTGCTCTCTGCCCGGGGTGTACTGTGTCTCAAGAAAACCAGAAAGGTAAAGAGACATGGATCCTTTCAGTGTGTTTTTCCAGTCCTACAAAGCAAATTCATGCTGAGAGCTGTGCAATAGCTCTGATCCTGGCTTTGAAGGACAAGTGGCTAGTTTCTCCTTCAGCCTTAATGTGACAGTGCTTTTGTGCTTGGGCCTGTGAATTTTTGAAAGTCATTGAATTTCAGGTACTGTCCCGTAAGGTCCTCCAGTGTGCTCTGAGTTGGCAGGTTTCCAGTTGAGTGGACCAAGAGTTCATTTTCAGCAGAAGTCATTGGGGTGGAGTAGGTACGTCCTTTCGTCTTGTCACAACTCCAGAGCTGGGCTTCCCCACAGTGTACTTCACAGTTCTCAGAATGCAGCGTCAAACTGCAGGCTCCCAAGTGCCCCTGGTTCCACCAGTAGCTGCTCTGGGGCAGTCTGTGCACATAAACTGGTTTGATTAAATTTGATCTACAATTCAAAACACTGAATCCAATCAAAGTAGTATTCCTTTTGATTATTGATCTGTGTGATACCCTAGTTAGTCATTGACTTGAATAAATTTGTCTGTTTTTGTCCAAGAAATATTGCTATCCTGTAGAACCAGGTGAATAGTGTCCCTATGGCAACCAAAAACTTGATGCAAATGATACATTGGGAAGTGGTTCAAGGAGTTTGGGGGTCTCTTGTACCTTTTTGTGTGACAGATTTCATTTTGGACCTTTGTCCACTTTCACCTGAGTTTCTTCACATAAATCATCATCTGGGCATCACTGTGACAGACCTAAACTAATACTAGTATGCTTGCTTGAGAAATTAGGGTTATTTATTTCCATATAGATTGCAAAGGAGAAAGTATACTGTTTATTTTCTCTCAGCTGACCAATGCTTTCCTTTCAGCACATAGCTACACATGCTGAAGTGGTCATACAAGGAAAAATTACCCTCCTCAAAATCATAATCTTCAGTACTCTTCAGAAAGCCACTTGCTGTCAGTACTTATTTAACTTAAAGATCCTGATTTGAAATTCACTGAAGACATTTGTTAGGGAAATGAAAAGGGTGAGAAAGCTTTTTTTTTTTTTTTTTCTTGAAAACAATATTTAAGGTCAACTGTTCAAAAAGTAGCACTACTAAAAAGTTACGGGATTCAGAGAAACGTAGTATTTTTGTACAGCATGCTATAAAATGTTAAGAGCTCTCTGCATTCTCTTGACAATGTAATGTCTCAAAGTGACTGGTTTCCCAATAAACCGATTTTGACGCCTCTTCTGCTGTGTTCTGTGTGCTTAATTCAAGCAGAAACTTGAGCGGGACATACTTTGCAGCAGCGCTGACTGCCAGCCACGGGTTTGCATAGGACAGGAGAAGGGGGAGTCGGGAGGGGATGGCTGAGTGACATCTACATGGACCTGCTGAGATGTCTGTGGAGCCAAATCATTGGGCCTAAAATTCTTGTCCTGGTGGGTTGGGAAACTCCAGTGTTGTCTCTTTATTCAGCCCATGATAAAGTAACCCCTTTAACCTCCCCATCACCCTTTCTCTGGATTCTTCTTGCTTAGTTACATATGCCTTTTTCCTGCCCTCTTGCTAACATGTGCCCAATGACATACTTCTAACCTGCTAATATTTCTTGGAAGGTAAGCTCTCTTGCATTCTGATAATTGTCTATTTGATTTTAAAAGGCCAGAGCACCCTCTACCTAGATAAAATAGACTGCCAGATTAGAATTTGCTAATACTTCTGTGATTACCTGTATATTTTACTCCTTCTGCTTAAAGAGCATTATGATGGATTCATTTAGGCAGAGGAGAAATTTGCTAACTTAGAAGACTGAAAACAAAACCCCAGGGCAACCCCAGCTGAAGGTGATTTATTTGCTGTAATTGTATCTTCTTCCCTCAGAAGATGCCTTCAGTACAGAAGATGCCTTCAGTAGGCGTGTTTGGGGCACTCTTGTGCTCTGTGAATAGTGCTCGGGATGTAGACCGTCCCGTAAACTTGGCAGTTGCAATGCAGCCATGGTCTTCTTCTCGGAGGGTCTGCACTCGGATACAGGCAGCGTGGAACACGTGACCACATGCCAGCTCCCGAATTGAGTTCATCCCCAGACACTGTTTTTACATAATGCAAAATCTGTCATGGTATATGTGGAGATGAGTGACTGGGTTTGTTTTCATTCCACCTTGAGCCAGTGCCAGGTAGAGCAGGTGTCGGTGCCTGGCGCTGTGAGTAGGAGCACTGCGTAGTCACGCTGTCTGTGTGTCCCGCATCTTCATCTCCTGTCCTGCACACTGCACCCATCATGTTCCAAACTGTGAGACCGTGATTGGTTGTGTTCCAGTTTGTGTGCCGTTTCCCTTGCCTGAAGTTTCCTTTTCTGTTTTTCCTTTTCCATTTTCAACATCTGTTGTTTGGTCCCACGTTTCTGCTGTGAGTTGACCGTTAAATGTTCGAGAATGGAGTTTGACTGACTTGTGCATTAATTCTGTATTTTGTGCTTTTCTAGGTCTCCAGAGAGAGCCCAGCCCCTACCCCGTAATAACTGTAGATCACTTTAAAGAGCCAACAGGCATTAAAGGCCTTCCCCTGTACACAGAGCCCTCCAGGGCACCTGGCACAAAAACTCAGAACAACTTAGAATCCGACTACTTGGCCAGAGATGGTCCCTCAAGCAACAGCTCGTTCCATAGCAGTGAAGAGGAAGGGACCGACCTTGAGGGGGACATGCTAGACTGCAGCGGGTCTCGACCTCTCCTCCTGGAGTCGGAAGAAGAGGATGAGAGCTGTAAACCTCCGCAGGGGAAGCTGGGAGGAGCCGTTCCGTTCACTCAGCTGGAAGTCTCTACTGAGCAAGCAAAGGCAGTACGAGAGGGGAGAAAAAACCAGTTCCCAGCCCTCACACAACCCACCACTGATGGTCTCAGCGAGCCCGATGTTTTCACCACAGCTCCGTTTAGGAGCTCAAGGGTTCCAGCTGATGAAGTGGACATTTTCTCCAAAGCCCCATTTGTCTCCAAGGGCACTGTGGCCTCTTCCCAGCCAGAGGAGGCAGATGTGTTCTTGAGAGCTCCTTTTACCAAGAAGAAAAGCGTGGAGGAGCTCACAGCTGCCCAGAGCACCTCCCAGGAGTTACCTACCCAGGCTGGTCTGCTCAGTCAGACAGGTGACATTCCAACAGGGGTCAGTCCTCTGCTGTCAAGCCTTGACCGAGCAGTGTACAGCCCCGGCCGAGCTCAGTATTCCATGGCTAGTTTTGTCCAGCAGCCCCCGCTCCCTTCCCATTCTGTACAGGCAGTAGGCCATCTGGAAAGCCGTTCTCCCCGGAGACCCTCCCTGGAACCTGGGGGACATCCTAACGACAGAAACAAAGGACCTCAGCCCCAGAAAGAAGCAGTCTCAGGCCCTGTGGCTGGCAAACCATTCCTTCCCCCATCTTTATCCAAGTATTCCCGTCACTATAGCCCAGAAGATGAACCAAGTCCAGAAGCCCGGCCCATCGCCGCCTACAAAATTGTCTCGCAAACCAACAAGCAGACCATAGCTGGCTCTGTCTCTATCACATCCCTTTCCTCCAGGACTACAGAGTTGCCAGCTGATCCTTTTGCTTTAGCGCCCTTTCCTTCAAAATCTGGCAAACAGAAACCTTAGGAGCAATACCCGAGCCTTCGGCCTCTGTCTCTGCCTACCGCTGTACCTGCCTCACCACTTTGAGCTGAGCCTTCTCAAGAAGAAATGTACCAGTTACTATCGTTTGGTCCCCTGCCGTCTGAGCACAACTCTTTCAGTTAACCAACTCTGTTGCCTTGATACTTAGTTGATGCCCCTTTAAATTATACTCATTTCTTCTGTTTATATTAAAATCTGGACTTCTAGACAGTTCCATCGCCTTCCTGGACGTCTTCATCTCCACCCAGCACCTACTTGACTTCGTCCCTCACCACCCCCGTCCCCCTGCAACTGTTGAGCCCAGGAAATACTCTGCCCCAATCCCAAAGGGCCCATAGTATTGTTAGTTTTAATGCCTGCAGTTCCTATTCTGAGTCAGGTCCACTGACGAATCAAGGTTAGTCCCTCCAGGACTGTTGTAAGGTTCTTGAAAAGGAGAGATTTCTGGAAGGAAGCGCCAGATACAGATTCTGCACAGCCAGAGGATGCATAATCCTGAAGATATTAACCATTCCTGTGAAACCAGCAGCTGTCTGAGTCTGCGTGCAAGCCAGGCTGCCCCTTGTGCCTGAGTGTGTCTGTGGGTGTCTAATGCACGTCATGTCTGTTCCTCTGTAGAACTGAAGTGCACACAGGTGCCACAGCTGTGCACATGTCTAACAGTGTTAGCATAACCTTCCACACACCCATGCTTATGAAAGTCAGTGTATGTGTAGAGTTGTGTTTGTGCGTGTGCATCTGTGTGTCCATGGGAAACATTTCTGCCGTAGGTAAGTCGCACCCTACCGTGCCACCCTCCACCATTGGATCACTCATTTCTCGGCATTTGTCTGCTGACCTAACTACCTTGAACCCTTTTTTTGTTCAGCTTGTTTTTCCCAATCAACTTTAATTCATTGGAAGAAGTAGGAAAATTGTAAACAGACAGAGGTTTCAGAGTGGATTTAGTGCTCAAGAATGTTCTTGTTTGCTGTTAACAAATTCTGTGTACTGGGTGAACGATTAAATATACCTATACATTTCTCGCTTCAGAACAATAGCAAAGAACTTGAGTATGTGGTCTTAGTAATTTAAAAAAGTGCTCAGAAACCATACATTGGAGCAGTGGATGCTGCCACTGGGGAATGCATTAATCAGGAGACTAGGCTGCAAATGATTTGTTTATTTTTTTGTTTTTTGTTTAATCCTTGATGTGTTTCTGTCTTGTGTCTTGAGGAAGGATAAATCTCACATGTGTAAATAAATTTGTCTAGGAGAATGGAAAAGAGCTGAATCAGCTAGCCATGAAATTTTTTAAACTAGCCTTTTTCTAGATATTGAAGTAGGCCAGATAGGTGACTGACTTGTATTTTTGAAAATAGCTGTGTCTGGAAAGATCTGACTCATTTTTAGCTTTTTCCTACCTTTTACTTGTGCCTTAAAATAAAGCCTACAGCTCAATGGGAAGATTTCCCTGAGGAAGTCAGCTTCATGTAAACGGTTGCACCACGTTTCAACTTGGAAGCTTCCTGTGACTTCTGTTAAACTGTAGCGATTTCTCTTTTAGCTGGAGAAGTCGAGAGAGTGGCTTACCGAACCAGATTAATGATTGGAGAAGTATTGGAAATTTACCCAAGAATTATGCCTAAATGCCAAACTCCCTTGCAGTTGGTTAGGTGAAACAGTCTTTAAATTTGAAGACCAAGGATCTTGGGAGTAAAATATTAACAACTGCGTTTCAAGACTGTCTAGTCTTCTCCTGTTTCAGATACGGAGGTTAAAAGATGAATAGCTGGTATTGTAGCAGGCTGCCGGCAATGGCTTTTCCAACTGAGGCCTGTCTCGGTTGTTCCAGAAGCTTACCTGTTGCTTTGGTGGATGCTAAAGATTGATTTTGAAGGTTTGCTTCCTCCCACATATCTTTTCTGATTTTTCTTTGTAACAGTGGACACAAAACCATCCTTCTAGTTGAGTGAATGTTTTTGGCCAATGTCCATGAGACTTCATCCAGAACTTTTCCCACGGTCATTGTCAGTGGAAGCCTCAAAGGCATGTACTAAGAGGGTAGGTGATGTGTGGGGAGGATTCTCACCCCAAGTACTCTTACATGTCATGTGGTAGGTCATCCTTACTTAGCTCAGTGTTCAGAACTGTGTAACAGTCCTGCAAAATGCCTTTGCTTTGGTAGTTTGATTACTCCTTTCTAATCAATTGGCCGCTTGAGAATTATCTCAAAGTACCAAAGAAAAAGAAATCCTGGTGATTTTTATCCTGTAGTTGAACCCTCAGTCAAACATGGGCTTGTAGCCATTTTGATTTTCGCCAGAGACTTGTGATGGGTGGAGACTCTCTAAATACTTTATTTGAATAAGGAAATGAAATGTAAACACATGGAAATTACTTTGGTGTTTTTCTTGTCTGAATGATGCATGAAAAATTTTTATGACTCGGATTACATTTATCATTAACTAACAGCTGATGAATTTTGCATACAGGTCCTGCAGTAGGGTTTCATGCTATTTCTATTGATTTCTTTGGCTCACATAAATTGACCATTTAAAAATAAAATGATCTTGCCAGAAGCAATCTTGAATCTGGACAATTCAGTTTCAAGGAAAATCGGGAATACTCAGGGTGTTTTGAATTAGCAAATTCATGTATCCAGCAGCTGGATTGCAGCAGGTTAAAATGAAAGAGAAAAGAGGTAGTCAGCAAAATATTGTACTTTTTGCTTTGGCTTTCTGTAAGTGCTATTTGCACTACAAATCTGATAATGGGATATAGGAATTTAGGTAGTGTCCTTTAGTTTCACTGAAAAGCAGTGAATCAGAAGAGAGTTCAACAAAGCCTTTAACCCCAGCAGGCACTGGTGAATTCCTAACCTGTCTTCACTGGCAGACACCATCAAACTTAGGACATTATCTGTGTTTGTTGAAAATTATTTAACGTCGCTGTTTCTTGGACTTTCACGTCATCCGTTAGCTCCAAATCCTTGGTTAGACTGGAAAATGGAACGAACAAAGTTTGATGCTTTGTAGATGCCGGACAGGGCCTAAGGGAGTCCAGAAGCTGCTCCGTTGCGGGCTCACTCCTTGTGGAGATGAGATACCTGTAGACTGGTGGCACACTGACTAAGTGCTCAGCTGCTGACTGAAAGGTTGATGGTTCGAGCCCCAAGAGCTCTGCAGGGGAATGGCCTGGCCGCCTGCTCCCATAAAAGTGACAGGCTGGGAGAACCAGAGGGGCGGTTCTTCTCGAAGTTGACTTGACAACACACGGCAACAGAAGGCTGGTGTGCCTGTGTTTACCTCTGCATGTCAGGGCTGAGTTTAATCCAGCAACGAAGATCTCTTTCTGAACTCTCAAGAAAGATAGTGGTTTCTTACTAACCATTGATTGTTTTTTAGGAAGCTTTAGAATAGCTGTACATCAGCATTTTCAGCTGCTTGGTGGGCATTTCAATGACTCCTAAAGAAAGTAGCAGATTTTGGGATTCTTTCATCACCAAAGTGATCTGACAGTGAAACTCAGTCGGGCTGGATTTGCTTCCATCAAGAGAAATAACCAAAACATGTATCATCACATAACATGTATGATGTCAAATAGGAAATTTTCTTATAGGAAACTAGAGAAAGCTGACATACAACTCATTCTCTGGCACAAAGGATATGACCTAAAGTTGAGTCACTTGGGTCCTCTAATTAAAAAGTTATACTGTGGGGTTTCAGACGTTGGAGAGCACAGCGCTGCCACATTCTGTGAAAGGAGTGTTGGCCCCACAGATGGAATTTTACTTGAGATATGTGGAACCCCAGTTATGTTGATGGAAGGTGCATAGGACAGCTGCTACTGAGACCAGCCTCTAAAGAGAGACAGGACACATGCTTAATGTCCATTACCTGCCTCTCTGTTCTCGTCTCTAAGCCTGCCTGAAGGGTGTTTACCCCTGAAGATTTTAAATGGAATTTTGTTTGATCAACTACTGCTTACAGTTCCTTTTTTAAAAAAAAACCACCAGAGTACTTGGAATTTTTTTACTGAAAACTTCATTTAAGGAAGAGTTTCAAAGTGGTTGAAAATAAAAAGTCCTACCTGGTTGAGAATTGTTTTTGTGTTCTTTTGTTACAAAACAAATTGGCTTCATCTGCTCAGTTGAGCAGCTGGACTCACCAAGCATCAGATGTGAGGATCCCACCAGGCAACGTCTCGATTCCCAGAATGCCACTGTGCTCTGTGGTGTCTCTGTCCTACACCATCTCATTTACTGCTTGGCCTTTGTGAGGAAATGGGACCCCACAGGTGGTGCCCAAGGCCGCAACATTAAAACACTGTCAGACATGGCCCTTTCCTGCCTTTCCTCAGCTCATGCAAGTCTCAGATGACCATCCTTGTTCGTGTTCACACTTTGTTTCGTCACTCAAGATCCCCTGTTATGGCCATTCCAGTATGGCGGGTGAATAGGGGTCTGGTGGAAGAATCATGTTAACTTTCACTTGCCTCCCTATTTTCTGTAAGCAGTTCACATTTCAGCCCAGCCTATGACAATCTCACCACTCTGGAATAATTCCAAATGAGCTTGCAGTGACTCACTTTCCTTGTTTCTTGTGGACTAAAGGAAGGGATGCTAGAAGATTGGCGGGACCCCATTTTAACTGTGGGTACACAATCCAGGGGCAGCAGCTCACCCTGTTCTTACATAGGTCTGGAGGTCCCCGGACCCAAGGACAAGCTTGGAACTGTCAGGTAAAAATGGCAAAGTGTAAACCAGTACCCTGATGGTTTAGCTCAATATCCCCATAATTTATAGTTCCATAAAAAATTTAGTCAGTGCCATACCCCAGCATTCTCTTAAGTGTGTGTGGCACAGTTTTGAGTTTATGGCAGTCAACTTTTTTTTCTTAAAATCAAGCAATCTGCCTTGCCTCTTAATAGAATCATGTTGATGGGTTCAAGGGACGTGCTTGATTCCTTTCAGCAAAGATTACAGAATGTTTTTTTCCTAGTGTCAGTTAAAGAAACGGGCACAGATCTTGGGGGGTGAAGAAAGGCAGTGCCGTCTTTTCACTCTGAAGTATCAAATTGGTTATATTTTCTGAGTCTACCAAAGACTCCTGCTTGACAAATGAATGGAGTTTGTGCGCGTGCATGCGTGTGTGTGTGTGTGTATCCTGCTTTCTTTCCATGATATTAAGACCTCTAAATAAAGGCATCCAAAGAATACCAGGAGTTGACAGTAGGTACTCAGCATGAATAAATTCAGTCCCCTTAACTAACAGTTCCCCAAGTTAGAACTGGAGTTGTTCTCGGTGAAAGTAGGGAAAAATCGCCCATTCCCTTTGCCTCGTGTCCACTGTAAGCATGCTCTTCTCACCCATGGGGTGAAGCCTCACAGGGCTTGTCCTGAATCCTTGGCACGTTTATAGTGGTCAGAGGGCAGTAGTGACCAGGACACCACGAGGCCTGCAAGATGCTGCTTTGAATGAGGGACCATTTCAGGTTATTAAGGGGTGGATACCAGATGATATAAGGCCAAAGGACCATGATCGTTTTGTGGAGGAGAGGAGCTCCCTGTGCTGACTGAGAAAGTCAACCCAACTGGAAGGAGAGTTGTTGCCATCGGGCCTCAGAAAACAGCGTTGTGCACGAAATCTCAAGGGCTGTAAGGGCAAGGATGGGAAAAAGACCTTTCAAAAGTCAATCTTAACCATTTTTGCAATACCTCTTGTTTGCAGACTATTCGATTTATGTTCATTGCACTCTCGGTGTGACCTAATGTATCTGATACTTTTTATGAATAATTGAGTTGTAAACTCCTATACACTTTATTAAAATGGACCTGATTAAAACAAACAATTTACATGTGTTATTTTTTACACCAGATCTGCCTAGGATTGAAGAGATCCACAACTGTTATTTGACATCTCAGAAAACAACTTGTGATTGGTCGGTTTCGTTATTTCTGTGTCTCTGACAAGGCCTTCACATTGTAAATGCAAGCATTGTTATTTTTTGTGACCTGCTTTTCCTTCCAGATGTTAAATGGAGACAAAAATAAAATAACAAGCTAGTGGGGCCAGGGGGGCTGTGCTAGGAAACCCAGAAAGCTCCCTGCTATAATAGTAAGCTCTGCCATGAGCCTTTGGTCATAAATTACCTGAGTGTGACCTGCATCGATATGCAGGGTTTTTTTAAATTCTTAAAATATTCCGGAAGACCAACATTAACATAAGAACAAACTAAAAGGAGAAGTTGCCTTGTTTCCTAGTGCTGTTAGAACAGAAGTGCCACAAGTGTCTGGCTTTAATGAACAGTTTATTTTCACACAGGAGGCTATAAGGCCCAGTTCAGGGCACCAGCTCTAAGGAAAGGTCCTTGTCTCCTCGGCTTCTGTTCCTTGGTAATCTCCAGGCAGATGGATGTTGTCACCCATCTGCTTCCTTTTGTGCCTCATTTGCTCCTTTTATATTTCAGAGGAAATCTTGGTGATGTAGTGGTTAAGAGCTATGGCTGCTAACCAGAAGGTCAGCAGTTCTGATCCACCAGGTGCTCCTTGAAAACTCATGTGGCAATTGTGTCCTATAAGGTCACTGTGTAGTGAGTGTATCTCAAAATAATGGGTTTAAAACACTCTACACTAATGTCCTCATTAGCATAACAACAAAAACCGTATTCTCAAATGAGATTACACCCGTAGGTAGAGGGATTAGGTTATTCAGCACGTTTGAGAGGGAAACAATTCAATCCATAACAAGTCTTGCGAAAATGCCTAAGGATTTTGAAATCTAATGTGTGGGACAACATGTCTCCAAATTTGGAGGGGTGGCTGGAGAAAAATATAAGCTAATGTCGATGAGCTTGACTTTATCCGTGATTCACGGAGTAGCAGTGTGCCCAAGTTCACAGAGATGGTGCTCAAAGGAGATCCAGAGACCTGCAGTATAGGATGTATGAGTGGAACCGAAGCTGCCCTTCTGTGGAGATTTAAGATCTGATCCATTTGTCTCTTTAAATGTATGCGCCACCTACTTCTCCAAAGAATGGGAAGTTCTTAGACTCTTTCAGGGTAATATTAAACAGAAGTGCACTCTTTCATCTGCGATCTGCTCTGTAGAAAGCCCTTTCAGAGACTTGTGACTCCCGCTGAAGTGCGGGAATCAGAGAGGCCTGAGAAGATGTGGAACAGAGCTCACCCACAGTGACTAAACCCAGCCTTCCAAGCAAGGAACCTAGGAGTTAGGAGCTCCCAGTCCCACAGGGTTGATCTCTCTATTGATCCTTTTATGGCTCACTTTCTCAAGGGCTGGTTGGTATGAGGCCAGCAAGGGAGAGGATGCCTTTATATCACCCCTTAATCGAGAACCAGGCCCTAGTTACCCAGTGCTTAAGAGTTGACCACTATCCAAAAGACTGGCAGTTCAAATCCACCAGCCATTCTATGGGCAGTTCTGCTGTGCCCTGTAGGGTTGCTGTGAGTTGGAATCAACAGCGATGCATTTGTTTTGGTTAATCGAGAACAAAATGGAATGAGTGGGATGACCCAGGGAGAAGGCAGGTCTCATCTTGTTTTTGAGCAGAATCTTTTGATGCCCATGAGATACTTTGTCCTTCACTCTTTTAACAAACTAGCTTATCTGAGATGATTTGCTCACAGTTCTCTCACATTGTTAACTGCTCTTGAGACAACAGAGCAAAACATACACTAGTCCTCTCCATCTTCATGGTGGTTGATGGGCTCCAGTCCACTGTTAAGGTTACAGTGTCTTCTGACCTATTGCTCATCTCCCATCACTGTATCAAGGCAATACTCTGTTCCAGGCCTTTCTTCGTAGTCCACCTTAGTCTGGAAGTTCCACTAAAACCTGTCTACCGTGGGTTACCCTGATGATAGTTGGAATACCAGTGGCATAGCTTCCGGCATCATAGCAACACATGAGCCACCACAGTGTGACAAACCAATGGATGGAAAGTAGAATTTTCCCGTGGAGCAGCCAGTAATTAAATATAAACTTCCAGTCTTTGTTCAGTTTATGGTGAATATTACTAATAGGAAACAATTCAAAACAGCTAAAACTACGTATGGTTAAAAATTGATGAAACAGTGAAATCTTGATAAAATACAGATCTACAAAATTTTGACTTGGGAAATTTGTATTTAGTAGATGTCTTAGTCATCTAGTAACTGCTATAGCAGAAATACCACAAGTGGGTAGCTTTAACAAAGAAGTTTTATTTTGTCACAGCCCAATAGGCTAAAAGTCCAAATACAGGGTGTCGGCTCCAGGGGAAGTCTTTCTTTGCTGGCTCTGGAGGAAGATCTTTGTTGTCAATCTTCCCCTGGACTGGAAACTTCTGAGGCTCAGGGACCTTGGGTCCAAAAGACACATTCTGCTCCCTGCACTGCTTCTTTCTTCATAGTATGAGGTCCCAAATCTCTGTATTTCCCTTTATATCCCAAGACATTGCCTTAAGGCAGAATGCAACCTTTATAGATTGAGTCCTGCATCACTAACACAACCATTGCCCATCTTCATCAATATCAGAGGCAGGATTTACAACATAAAGGAGCATCACATAATACCAGGAATCATGGCCTAGCCACATTGCTGTCCACGTTTTTGAGGAGACAGAATTCCAATGCATGGCCCAAGGAATAGTGACCACAAGAGAACTCAGAGGCAGAAGATACCAACAGCAACATTTGAAATAGACCAAAAATTACTGAGAAAACAAACCTCTGTTATAATATGTATAGAAGAGACTATTATAACCCACTGAAATGAATTACAGTAATAAAAGGAAATGCAGTGGATGGGAAATGGTTTCAGGAACTTAAATTGGCCAAATGAAGTTGCTTAATGGGGTCAACTTTGGCATAATAGTCCTACTGAAATACCTGTATTGGAAAACATTGGATGGAACAGCTACAAAGGCTGAAAATGTCCTGTCCACGTGGCCCATCAAAACATAGTTGTCCAGATAGTAGGTAGCTGTGTGGATCCAGAGGGGCAGCTTGACTCAGGATCGAAGGAAACAGTCACTGAGTGTCTTAGTTACCTAGAGCTGCTGTAACAAATGACACATCAGGATGACTAACAAACAGAAACTTAACCACTCAAGGTCCAGGAAGCTCAAAGTCTGAATTCAGAGCACTAGCTCCAAGGGAAAGTTTTCACTGTCAGCTCTGAGAGAAGGTCCTTGCCATCAATCTTCCCTTCAGTCTGAGAGTTTCTCAGCATAGGGACCTTGGGTCCAAAGGACACACTGGTTCTGGCTCTTCTCTTTTGGTAATATGAGGTCCCTCTCCTCTCTACTTGCTTCTCTCTCATATCTCAAAAGAGACTGACTCATGGTACAGGCTAATCCTGTACACCGTCCTGCCTTATTAACATCATAGAAATTAGCATTTACCACACATAAGAAAATTACATCAGATCCCAAAGTGGAAGATAAAGACATAATACTGGGAGTTATAACCAAGTTGATACACATTTTGGGGGATACAGTTCAATCCATAATAGTGAGTGCCATGTGAATGGATGGGCCCAGATAAGATCAATAAAGGAGAATACAGGGTGAAGAGCAGAGCAGTTTGGGAATGTCAACATTTAAGGGATGGATGAAAAGAAAAGTCGTGAAAGGGACTGCAGAACAGAAGATGCAAGTGTAGGGAGTAGAGCAGAAGGAAACACCAAAGCCGAGGGAAGAAGAAATGTCAAGAGAGAGGCAGTAGTCAGTGTTAAACGCCAGGAAGAGATCACATGAGATGAAAAACTTCCTTCTTTTTATCAATTAGGCTATTAATGACCTCGGCAGGAGCTAATTTAGTGACTTGGGGGCGGCAGATTGCAGTGGGTTGAGGCACCAGCAGGGGTTAAAGAAAGAAGGGTACCTTCTAAAGAGTTGAGTGGCGCCTTTTTATACAAGGTATGTATTCACGAAGGCCTGGATCCGAAATTCAAAACTAATTTTCCTATAAGAATTGAAAGTAAGATAGTGTGCTCTCACAGCTCCATCATTTAAGTTGTTACAATTTAAGGTCACATCACAGTTGCACTGATACTTCTACTAGAAGGAGAACTTGGTTTCCATCCCCAACTCTTTATATATATATATACATATAGTATGTATGTATATATATCATGCTTTTTACTTAAAAGGTCTATATTCTCAATTTAACAGCCTTCTCCGTATTTTATTACATCTATCTTGCATTCCAATATTACTGACTTGTGTTTCTGTGTGTCCCACTTCTAGTGCTAATAACGTCATTTAGCAAATCATTTAGATGACATTTTTAGGGTGGATGTTTTAGGCAATGTTCTCTAGAGAAGCAAAACCAGTGAAGCACATACAGAGAGTTCTCTCAAGTATGTGCATCACACGGTTGTAGAGGCTGGTAATTCCAACTCTGTGGTTCAGACATCAGGCTGAAGGCTTCGCATGACTCACGTAGCTGTAGGTACTGATGAATCCAAGATCCACAGGTCAGACATCAAGTCCCAAGAATTGGAGTTCAAATATTGATGAGCCAAATGCAGGATGCAGACACAGCAAAAGCCAGCAAACAAAGCTTTACTGGAAAGTTCAAATGTACTGTAGGCAGGCCACATGCCCAAGTACTCTCCCTTTCAATTGATTGGTCACTCATTAGACCTTGTCATGGGGTTGATTACATCACTATGCAACTGCCAAACCACTGAGAATCATGGCCCAGCCAAGTTGACACATAACCTTAATCATCACAATTCATTATGGTAGCGATGAATGTTAAAAAAAAAAACAATGAAAAAAACAATAGTTACTGTGAGGGGTTGAATAATGACCCCCTAAGTATGTTCACTTCTAATTCCCAGACCCTTTGTTTGAAATATATATATATTATGCCAATAATAGAAATAGATAAAAACTTACTTAATAAAGGGTTTGTAAGTCAGGGTAACCTTTCAACTAGAGAATCAAAAATGTTCCAAAGAAGAAAAATCATATACAGTTTCTTACATTCCAGTTAATTGATATACATTAGCATGGGAAAAGGGCAGAAGAATGTGTTTACACAATAAATCATAGACATGCACCATTTTCTTGAAGAACATTTCAGATAATTACTGATTTACCCTAAAACATAGTTCCAGTTTGACCTTTAGTGTTTCTGTTGAGGAAACTGCACATAGATATGTCCATGAAAGACCACAGTGGCCAAGGGTCTTTTTTCTTGGCTATTTTTCTCCCCCCTACTTTAAGGTGACTTAGTTTTCTAAAGACTCAAAGTTCAAAGATAGGCTAATCTCAGGGCAGTGGCTTGTTTAGGTTGCTTCAAACTCCATAGCAACCATGTAGGACAGAGTAGAATTGCCCCATAGGGTTTCCAAGGAACAGTTGGTGGCCTTGAACAGCCAACAGTTTGGTTAGCAGCAGATGTCTTAATGACTCTGCCACCAGGGCTCCTCCTCATCCTCCATAGAATCCTGAAATCTGGATTCCTCAAAAATAAAACTCCATTCCTTGCCTTATATAGCAAAAGGACTTTGCAGATGTGATTAAATCGAGGGTTTTCAGATGGAGAGATTATGCTGTGGATCATCCAGATGAGCTTGATATAATCATAACAGTCCTTATAAGAGGGATGAAGGAGGAAGAAGAGAAGAAGGTGAAACAAAAATCACTATCATGGACTTTGAAGCTGGAGAAAGCCAAGGAGACAGGGGACCTCTAGAAGCTGCTGCAGGCAAGGAGAAAAATCCTGTCACCAGCACCTCCAGAAGGAACCAGTGTCATGTCAGACTTCTGGCCTCCAGAACTATGAGAAAAACATGTGGTCTCTTAAGCCACTCAGCAATTGGAAAGTAACACAGTAACAAAAATTATTCTCCGAGACTTTAAGACAAGTCAGCAACAGCATGAGTCTCTCACAAATAGCTGCAAAGGATGACAGATGCCAGGTAACTGAGGGGTGGCAGTTAAGAATATATTTTAAGACTGGTTATGTTTATATCCCTTGTCCATCACTTCCTAGCTGTGTAATCTTGAACAAATTACAGAATTTATAAGAGTCTCAGTTTCTTCATCTGTAAAATGGGGATAATGTTAAATGCCCATAGATTGTTATGAGGAGTACTTAGAACAGCATTTGGCCCTTTTTGAGGGGTCAGCGTTAGCTATTTCTCCTTGATTTTGTAGCTGTAGTGGTGGCACTGTGTGGCGATGGTATAACTCCCTCAAGCCACCAGCTTTGAAATTGTGCTTTTCCCCACAATTTTTGAAAACAGCATTTATTTCAAATTTGCACATGGAATAAATTATATCCCCCCAAAAATGTGTGCAGCAATTTAGCTGGGTCACGATTCCCAGTGCTGTATGGTTGTGCTCTGTCTTGTGATTGTAATTTTTGTATATGTTGTAAATCCTACTCTGCCTGTGATTTGTAGGGCCAGATTGAATTATGTTGAAGAAGATTAGGGTGGGACTGTAACACCCTTGCTAAAGTTACATCCATGATCCAATGCACAGGAAGTTTCCTTGAAGTGTAGCCTACACCCCAAGCAGAGAGAGCACAGCACAGCTACATAGCAAGCAGAGAGTTACGGACAATGAAAGCACTCTCTGGAGCAGGACAAGTCCTTTGCACCTGAGATTCCTGCACTAAGACTTTCCCAGACCAAGGGAAGGCTGAAGCATCACAAAGGCCTTCCTCCAGAGCCAACACAGAGAGAAAGCCTTTCTTTGGAACTGGCACCCTGAATTTGGACTTGTAGGCTCTTAGACTGTAAGAGAATAAATTTCAGTTTGTAAAAGTCATCCATTTGTGGCATTTCTGTTACAGCAACACTAGATACTTAAGACAGATTGAGACTTTACTAAACTCGTAAGTAGCACTTTCAAACTCTTATAAAGTACAACCGTACTAAAATTTCAGTGAAAACGGAAAGGGAAAGCTACAGAACTTGCCAGTTGGGGACGTGAGTAGAGAAGGATTACTGGGAGAAACAGGTACATGTTTGCACGCTAGCACTTTAGAAACAATCTACAGAAGACAAGCAGATGAAGATGAGGGAAGAAGAATGAAAAGTGAGTGGACCTTAAGCACTCACAACACCTACATGGTAGCTTCTAATAAGAGGAACCAGGTTTTCTTGGAGAAATGGCTGATTCGATGCCAGGGCCCAGAATACACAACATGAGCTTGCAGCAAGCTTCCTGGACCACAGAAAGTTGAAAAAAAAGTGCTCAAAAAGAAAATTCACTTCAGTTGGACACAAGAGCCAACCTGAAACAGCTCCCAGTGGTCAAAATTGGAAAACTATTCAAGCCATAAGACAAATATCATAGTATTAGATATAACCCAAATCAAAAAAGGAACCAAACCAGTGGCTATCTGATTCATAGCAACCATATAGGACAGAGCAGAGCTGCCCCATAGAGTTTCCAGGGAGCTCTCAGTGGATTCAAACTGCTCATCTTTTGGTTGGTGGCAGTAGCTCTTAACCACTACACCACCAGAACTCTGTAGAAAAATGACTAAATGAGTAAAGACAAATACAGAAGAATTTCAGTTAATTTAAGTAGCTATTCCCCCTCTGAGGAGATGGAATTTAATCCCATACACCTTGAATGTGGGCTGCACTTCCCAAGAGGAGAGTATGGAAAGAGGTAAAGAGTGTCTCTACAGTGGATAAATTTGACCAACCGTATTTTAGCCACATGATTACGGACAATGTCAACAGTGCTAAGTCTTATTAATAGTGATGAGTTTGGCCCTTTACTTCTGTACTCTTTCTTTCTGTTGTGGATTGAATTGTGTTCCCAATAAACCTGTGTGGTGGTTTGTCTAGACCATGATTCCTGGTATTTTGAGATGTTCCTCGTTGTTGTAAATCCTGCCTCTATGATGTTGATGATGATAGATGGGGAGCAGCTGTGTTGGTGGGGCAGGACTCAATGTGTAAGATTGTTTTGTGCCTTGAGGCAGTTTCTTGAGATATAAAGGACAGAAGCTAGCAGATTTGGGGACCTCATATCACCAAAAAGAAGTGCTGGGAGCTGAGTGCATCCTTTGGAAAGGACCAGGGTACCTGTATCACAGAAGCTTCCAGTCCAAGGGAAGATAAGGACAAGGACTTTCCTCCAGAGCCAACAGACAAAGCCATGCCCTGGAGATGACACTTTGAATTTGAACTTTTAGCCTATTGGACTGTGACAAAATAAAGTTTCTCTTTTTAAAGCCATCCACTTGTGATATTTCTGTTAAAGCAGCACTAGATGACTAAGACAGTCTCCACACTTGTAACTCTAGTCTTAACAATAACACCGACTGATTCCACCTGGAGAATATGGTACAAAATATCTCACCAGCACTCCTCAAAACACAGTCTAGGAACCCTGGTGGCACCAACAGTGAGCTCTTGCTTGCTAACCGAAAGGTTGCCTGTTTGAACCCACCCAGCAGCTCTGCGGGAGAAAGACTTGGCAATTTGATCCCCTAAAGACTACAGCCAAGAAAATGAAGCAGTTGTACTGTCTCGCATGGGGTTGCTGTGCGTCAAGATATGACGTGTGACAATTAAGTCTGTGAACTTAATTGTTCTAAGTATCACATACCTCATTGCTAAATATCACTATGGTCACCTTCAGAGTACTCCCCTTGGGAAGCTATGTACTAATGCCCGTGCCTAGTCCACCCTTCAAAGCAATTTTGGAGCTCTTTTTTTTGGAAATGTCCATCAGAGCTGTCGTCGTATAACCCTTGATGTCCTGGATGTCATTCAAATGTCTTCCTTTCAATATTTCCTTTATCTTTGTTGGGGTAAATAAAAAAGTCACTAGGGCCCAAATGAAATGACTATAAGTAGGGAGGGTGTTCCACCACAGTTATTTGTTTATTGGCTAAAATCTCCCTCAGACCACTATACAATTAGGTTCTCAAACTTGCTGCCATGCTATGATGTACACAGTGGTCATTCCAGCAGGAGTCCTAGTGAACAAATAACTCTATTGGAAGACCCTACCTGCTTACCCAATTTGTCCCCCAGTGGCTTTTTTCTTTACCTGTAGATAAAGGGAATATTGAAAGGAAGACATTTGGATGACAGTCAGGATATCAAGGGTAAACAGATGACAGCTCTGAGGGCCATTCCAGAAAAAGAGTCCCAAAATTGCTTTGAAGGGTGGATTAGGCAGTGGCATCAGTGCACAGCACCCCAAGGGGAGGACTTCAGAGGTGACTGTAGTGATACTCTGTAGTGAGGTATATAGCACTTAGAACAGTTAAGTTTGTGGACTTAATTGTCATACTTCTATATTAACTTAAGGAGAGGGGAGAAAGCAATGAATAAGAGTAGCCTTAAAATATTTATATTCCAATTTACATGTGAATGTACATTTTTACTCAGTTATGTTAAATAAAATAAAAGAAAAAAAAATTTATATTCCAAATGACTGTTTTAAAGAAAGTTAGGAAGATAAAATCCAGGTGCAATAAGAAAATCCTTCTTTCCAATATTTCAGCATTATTACAGTTCATTTCATAGGATCGGATAAAATATTTTGCTTCATTAGAAATGGGCCCCAGCTTTTAGTCTCAGGAAGCACCAGGTGACACCAACAGTTGAAGTGCTGACCACTCATTGAAAGGCCTGTGCTTCTCATGCTTCCTGTCTAAAAACTCCCCGACAGACAGAGCTGTATGAGCTGGTGCATTGTCGTGACGCAAGAGCCATGAGTTGTTGGCAAAAAGTTTGGGTCACTTACATCTGACATTTCCACACACCCTTTTCATCATTTCCAAATAGTAAACTTGGTTAACTGTCCAGTTGGTATAAATTCATACTGAACACTCCCTCTGATGTCAAAAACAGTTAGCAACATCATTTTTACTCTGGATTTGGACTGACAGACTTTTAGGCCATGGAGAATTGGCTGACTTACTTCATGCCCCTTGACACTTTGTTTCAGGGTTGTATTGGTACATCCATGTTTCACCACCAGCGATGACACGGCCCCCAATCATGGTCTCCCCCTCCAGAAGGTCTTGACAAACTTCAACTCTCCTTTGCTTTTGTTCTTCAGTGAGCTCCTTTGGGACCATTTTTGCACAGCCCTTTCTCAAGCCAAGATTGTCAGTTAAGATTTTTCCAGCTGGCAAATTTGAACTGTATTATAAACTTTCACTCAACCACAATAAAAACAAGAAAAAAAAAGATTTTTGTAACCATTTCTCTATCAATGTTTACGTGGTCTGCTATGCTTCTCACAGTCAGCTGATGATTTTGACACAGAACTCAATGAACTGTAGTGATGTTTTCATCAGTTCTGCTCGTTACTGGCCACCCTGACCTCTCCTCGTCAGTGACACTTTCCCCTCAGAAAAGCATTTAATATATTTGTACACTGATGTTTTCTTCATGGCATTATCCCCATAAACTTGCACTAATATGTCCCTGATTTCACTTTCACTTTGCCAAGTTTAACAAGAAATTTAATGTTTGTTCATTGCTCTAATTCAAACTCCAACATTCTCATGATGGTTCACAAACATGCAACAACAATAATGAACGCCACTCACCAAGACAACACCACACATGGACACAAACACAGCTGTGAGACACTGATATACCAAGGTTATGAAACGTTACCTAGTTGTTTGTACAGTGCTGCTAATGTCAGTGCACAGTGCCAAGTTTGCAAACTTAGCTGTTAAACCTTGTATGATTTACCTATGTGTGCATGTGTAGGAGGATTATAAACAGAGAGATACAGATGACTCAAGGAATCATTTTTCTTTTTTCTTAAATAGTCTTCCTCCCTCTAGTATTGTTTGGGAAAGAAGGGGAGGCTATCCTACCTCTGCCTCTGACTTGTCTACCTGGCAGCTGTCTTCAGCCTCGCGTGCCACTGGACACAGCCATCGCCGTAAGATGCTGCCCCCTGCTCGGCACAGGGCCAGGTGTGAAGTGACCGGAGCTAGGCCACACCTGCCTTCCTTCCTCTCTTTTAACTCTCCACCCTAGCATTACACTGAGTTCAATGAGTTTATTACACTTGGCAAAGGGTTGAAGTGACTACATTAGTTCACCCAACAAATACTTTCTGAGCACTTACTGTGTGCTAGGCACTGTACTGGGGCTGGAGATACAAGAGTGAGGAGACAGGAGTGTACCTCATAAAGCTTATGGCAGAGCAGAGGAAGGGATCATGGAAAAACTAATGCCTGAATTTTAATTTCAAGTTATAATAATGTGCTGTGAAGGAACAGGGGAGTGTACTTTGAGAGAGAGTCACAGAGGAGTGTTGATTAGTTGGGAATAGAAGAAGGTGTCAGGGAGGACTGTCTAAGGAAAGGATATTTAGGGCCAGATGTGGGGAATCAGTACAAGAGTCAAGAGGAGAGTAGGAAATGGGCATTCCCTGCTAGGGGGACACTCATTATGCAAAGGTCCTCAGGTGGGAAATAATCATACATATTTAAGAAACTGAAAACCAGTCAGGGGAGAAGGGAAGGGCTAAGATGACAATCTTACTTCTATACTCCTGTCTGTGCACACATCAAACACGCCCACATGGACACAAACAATTATACATAAATAGTATAGTCATAGTATGTATGCTGCTTCCAACTTGGTCTCTCTCCCTCCCTCCATGTAAATAACCAATAACTGGCAAAGTGTTTTTTTTAAATTCTAATTTTGGCCAAGGAGAGAAACACGTATTCTGGTGGCTGGTGGAAATGCTAATCGGTATAAACTCACAGAAGTGAAATCTGTCACATGATTCTCAAATTGTGAGACGACATGGTGGTCTTTAATGAGGTTCCCAAAGCACCAACATTGAAAGTATGGCCAGATGAAACTCTACAAAGGAGACTGAAAAGGGGTAATCAGAAAGGTAGCAGGAAAAATCATCAGCTGTGGTGGCAGGGAAGCCAAGAAACGAGACCGCAGCATCTGATGTTGCAGAGATTGGGAAAAGTAAGGACCTAGAAGGCTCTTCCAGGTCTAGCAACAGCAAGATCATGGGTCGGCTTGCCTAGAGCAGTTCCTTGGAATGGTGGGACACAGGAGTCTGGTCTAAATGATTTGCGCAGTGGGTTGTGAAAAATGAGAGATCGAGAATGTGGACATGTTTTTTAAGCCATTTGAGTCTGAAGAAAAGAAAAGAAAGGGTGACAGGCCCACAAAACAAAACGAGACTAAAGGGGCACAGCGGCGCAGGGGGAAGGATGAGAAGACAGGAGGGGACAAGAAAGCTGGCCATAAAGGATCCCAGGTTGAAAAGGGAGAGTGTTGTTACGTTTGGTGGGCGGGTTGTTAACCAATATCATAAAACAATATGTGTGCTGACTGTTAAACGAGAAACTAGTGCTACAAACCTTTGTCTAAAGTACAATTTTAAAAGGTGAAAGAAAGAAAAGAGAAGGTGGTAGCTGGAAGGAGATTTGGAGCAAGGCAGGAGTTTTCTTACGAGAAGGAAATCATAAGACAGAGAGAAGCTGAAGAAAGAAAGAAACTATTGTCCCCTAACTACGGTCTATTTCTGACTGGAAAAACCACATTTTATATTTGATTTATGGTCTCGAAGAGGCTAAAGAAAAAGCCTTGAACTGCACTGAGGTCTAAAATGGGTCAGTGAAGAGAGACGGTGTTTGGAAGTTTGGAAGCTAACAAGCAGCCCTTCAGAATGGAAAGTGCCCTCCTTGAAGGCACAGCCCAGGCCAGGTTGCAGGCCGAAAGCCCCACCCGCCCCTTCAGATGCCACAGAAACCACCAAGGTTGTCTTGGATGTGTGGCCTCAGCATCTCCAAAAGCAGCTGGAACAGCGTGTCCTTTCTACTCCAGAAACCAAAAACAAGCAAACACTCCAAACCAGTTACTGTCAAGTCAGTTCCAACTCATGGCAAGACCATGTGTTGCAGACCTTCACAGTTTTCAAGCAGACCACCATGCATGTTTTCCAAGGTGCTTTGGGGTGCATTTTAAAAATTCATATAGAATTCAGATTTCAGGTTCCGTAGAGGTTGGGATGACCCACCCAAGGTTTCACCCTAAAATGATCTCTGAACCTGGAGCCTTGAGGAAACTGATCTCCTAAAAATCACCTTTAAGTCAAACAATGATCTGGATACATTAGCAAAGACTGCTTTACCTTGAGCATTATGGCCCTTTGAAGAACAATCTATGTGCAGTCAGTTTCAAGAAATAGAAACTTCAAAGTTCAAACTATAACTATGTTTTAGGGTAAATCAGGAGTTATTTTAATGGTTCTTCAAGAAAGTGCTGTATTAAAAAAAAAAAAAGAAAACCCAAACCCATTGCCATCAAATCAATTCTGATTCATAGCAATCCTGTAAGGGCAAAGTAGAACCTGCCCCAAATAGTTTCCAAGGATCAGCTGGTGGTGAATTTGAACTGCTAGCCTTTTGGTGAGCAGCTACAGCTCTTTAACCACTATGCAGCCAGAGCTGTATTGAGTCCTTACCAAAAAAACACCATGTTGCTGTCAAGTCAACTCATGATGACCTTGTCCATATGGTTTCCAAGCAGCTGGTGGATTCCAAGTGCCAGCATTTTGGTTAGCAGCTGACTGCTTAACCACTGTACCACCAGGGCTCCTGGGAAAATCTACAGACCAATGTTTTACTACCTATATGCTGGAGTATAAAAATCTGTAAAAAATCTTTCTTCTTTGGAACATTTTGATTCCCTTAACCACTGTGTCACCAAGCATCCTTAACCACTATACAAAGCCAAATCCACTGCTTTCGAGACATAGCGACCTGTGGAACAAGGTAGAACTGCCCCATAAAATTTTCAAGGTGTGCCTGGTGGATCTGAACTGCTGACCTCTTGATCAACAGCCACAGCTCTTCACTAGGCCCCTAGAATTTCCCTTAACCACTATACATCTATCTGGTCTTTGGCTGAAGGGTGAACCTAAGGAGTGATTGCAATAGTGAGTAAAAAGAGCATCTGGGGGCTATACTCTTGGGATTTTTCCAGTCTCTGTCAGGCCAGTAAGTCTGGTGGTGTGTGTGTGCATGTGTGCATGTGTGTGTGTGTGTGTGTGTGCGAGCAATGCATGTGCATGTGTGTGTATGACAGAGACAGAGAGAGTTTGAAATTTGTTATATATTCTTTTCTCTAGCTCTGTCCAGGACCTTCTAATGTCATATTCGTTAAAGAAGTCAGTGGTGGTAGGCGGGTACCATCTAGTTGTGCTGAAGGCTTTGGTAGTTGTGGTCTGTTAGCCCTCTGGGATAAACTTTTTTCTTATGCCTTTGGTTTTCTTGATTCTTCCTTGCTCAGATGGAGTGAGGCCAGTGGAGTATCTTAGATGGCTGCTCGCAAGCTTTTAAGACCCCAGACACTACTCATCAAAGTAGGATGAAGAACATTTTCTTTATAAACTATGTTATGCCAACTTAGCCAGATGGTCCCCGAGACCTTGGTCCCCAGATCCATGTCTTAGTGTCCGTGGTGGAGTGGTGATTAAGAGATTGGCTGATAACCAAAAGGTCAGCAGTTTGAATTCTTGGAAACCCCATAGGGCAATTCCACTGTGTCCTATAGGGTCGCTATGAGTTGGAAATCAATCCAATGACAACAGGTTTCAGTTTTGGGGGTTTTGTTGTTTTGTTTTGTTTTGTTTTGTTTTTGGTTTGTGAAACTTTACAACTTTGCCTTGGTCAAGTTGTGATGACTTCCCCAATATTACCCTTCACCAAAGTTACTACTTATTTATTGGCTGATTAACGTTTCTCCCTCCATGCCCTATCCTCCCTTTGTAGCCATCATAGATTGTTTTTTTCTGTATGTAAAGCTTTTCATGACTTTTTGTCACAGTGGTCTCATACAGTGTTTGTCCTTTTGTGATTGACTTGTTTCACTCAGCATAATGCCCTCCAGATCTATCCATGTTGTGAGATGTTTCACAGATTCTTTATTGTTGGGTAGTATTCCATTGTATGTATATACTATCATTTGTTTACTCATTTGTCTGTTGATGGGTACAATTCATACTTTGAATTGTATCCCCCCGAAAAATGTATGTAGCATTTTGGCTAAACCATAATTCCTAGTGTTGTATGACATTTCTATATGTTGTAAATCCTGCCTCTGTGATGTTAATAAGGGAGGATGGGCAGTGTTTGTGTTAGTGAGGCAGGACTCAGTCTATAAGAATGTATTGTGCCTTGAATCAATCTCTTCGGATATAAAGAAAGGCAAACAAGCAGAGTTAGGAACCTCATACCATCAAGAAAGGAGCAGTACCAGGAGCAGAGTATATCCTTTGGATCTGGGGTCCCTGAGCCTCAGAAGTTCCCAGTCCAGGGGAAGACGAATGACAGAGATCTTCCTCCAGAGCCAACAGAGAAAGACTTCCCTTGGAGCTGGTGCTCTGAATTTGGACTTTTAACCTATTTTTCTGTGAGAAAATAAATTTCTCTTTGTTAAAGCCATCCACTTGTGGTATTTCTGCCACAGAAGACCTAGATGACTGAGACAGGCACTTTAGTTGTTTCTATCTTTTTACTATTGTAATAGTGGTGCAATGAACTTGGGAGTGCATGTGTCTATTTGTGTGGTGGCTCATTTCTTGAGGATATATTCCTAGGGGTGCTGCTGGAGCATATTTCTGTTTCTAGCTTTTCAAAGAACTGCTGTATTGTTTTCCAAAATGGTTGTACTGCTTTGAATTTCCACCAGGAGTGCTTAAGTTTCGATCTCTCTGAATCCTCTCCAACATTTGCTATTTTCTGTTTTTTATTTTTTTATTCCTACTAGTAATGTTGGAGTGAGATGATGTCGCATTATAGCTTTCATTTGCATTTCTCTAATGGCTTAGTAATGTTAAGAATTTCCTCACGTGTTAGCCACCTGAGTGTCTTCTTTGCTGAAGCATCTGTTCACGTCCTTTACCTATTTTTTAATTGGATTATTCATTTTTCTGTTGTTGAGGTGTTGGATTTCCCTACAGATTTTAGAGATGATTTGACCTTTGTTAGACCTTTGTCTTAGACTGAGTTTTCCAGGGATGCAAAACCAGTAAAACATAGAGAGACAGAGAGAGATTTACAGCAACTAAATGGCTCACTTGGTTCTAGAATGTCCCCAGTCCATGGGTCAGGACAGAGGCTTCTTCTGATTCATGTAGTCACAAGGGCTGGTGAACTCAAGATAGACAGGTCAGAGAGCAGGGCTCTTGCTCACAGGCTGTGAAGATCAGGGAATCCCAAGATTAGCAGGCAAGACTACAGGTAAGATGCTAGCGCAAGTCTCAAGAACCAGAGGTCTGACAAATAGAAGCCAGGTATTGGATTTGGCATGAGCAAAAAGCCACAGAACCTTGACAGAATGTCTGCTTTTATTTGATGCAGGTCACATGCCCAAGGAAACTTACCTTCAAGTGATTGGCTACTCATAGCAGATCCCATCTTGGGGGTGATCACGTATCAAATCTCAACAGGGAAATGCTCACACCATTATACCAAAACACTGAGAATCATGGCCCAGCCAAGTTGATACATAACTTTAACCATCACAGTTCACACCTTGTCAACTTGGCACCTGCACATAGTTCCTTAAACCTTACATAATCTCTGAATAAAGATAATTATAAAGTCATACTTGCACTTAATGTAATAACAGTGAACACACATATAACTGAAAATTCACTAACCCAATGCCATCAAGTTGGTTTCGACTCATAGTGACCCTGTAAGACAGAGTAAAGCTGCCTGATAGAGTTTTCAAGGAGCAGCTGGTGGATTTGAACTGCTGACTTTCTGGTTAGCAGCCAAAGCACTTAATCACTATGCCACTAGGGTTTCCGAAATTTCATTAGCCCTGTTTATGTCTTATATTTTATAAGTGAAGAAAACAAAAATGTTTGATGCACACATACAGAGCAGAATACTCATCAAAATTGTCATACTCATTTCTGCAACTGATCAGGTTGCCATAAGTGGTATTTAGAACTACCTCTTCCACTAGTCACTGCATATTCCCTTTGCCCTCAGCAAGCACCTCAACTGGTCACAGTTTTTTTCTCAGGTAGAATGACCCAAACCTTCGTTCCTGAAGGATCTGGGCCATCAGTAGTCACGTGGGAACTGAGTTGCTATAGTTTTCCATTGACTTTAATTACAGGGCCTGATAGTGGTAACAGACTCCCTACAAGATTGCTTACATTCCAGACCTACTCTTCTCTACCTCCGTTATGTAGTATCAATCCACTTTCTTCTTGGTAAACAGGATCAATCACACCAGCTAGTATGGTAACTAATCTCTTTGCCTGTTGATCCACAGGCATAAGGAGTCCAAAGTGGCCCTGTGGCATTTTTATCTTTCATTTCAATGGATCAGTGATGTGTCTACAAGTGAGTGATTCTGCCCTTTGAAACTAAGACTTGCAGAAGGACAGGAAGCAGAAATCTTGCAAATGGGTTGCCAAGGGTAGCAGTGAGTGGTTCCACTCTCATTTGAATCTCTTGATTCCTGGACCCATCAATCATGGCTATGGGAGAAACAGCACCATTCACTGGACCCTGGTTTAAAGCATATATCGCCTCCTGGAGAATACTTCCCCAGTGCTGCAAGATATTGCCACCTAGCTGGTGCTGTCATTGTGTTGCCAGAGGGCCATTTCACTGTTCTATCAAGCCAGCTGCTTCAGGACGATGCCGAACACGGTTAAGACTAGCCAATTCCATGAGCATGGGTCCACAGCCTCGCTATATTTGCTGTGGAGTCCCTTAATCCAAGGTGATGCTGGTGAGATACCATGAAGGTGGATGAGGCATTCTGTAAGTCCGTGAATGTTAGTTTTGGCAGAAGCAATGTGTGCAGGGAAAGCAAATCTATCTTCATAGTAAGTATTCCAGTAAGAACAAAATGCTGCCCTTTCCGTGATGGAAATGATCCAATTAAATTAACTTGCCACTAAGTTGCCAGCTGATTATCTTGAGAGATTGTGCCATATCGGGGATTCAGTGTTGGTCTCTGCTGCTGGCAGAATGGGCACCCAGTGGTGGCTGTAGCCAAGTCAGCCTTAGTGAGTAGAAGTCCATGTTGCTGAGCCCATGGATAACCCATTCCTGCCACCATGGTCACTTTGTTCATGAGCCTGTTGAACAATGAGGAGAGTACTAGGGAAAGAGAATGACTGATTTCTAAAGAATATGTTATCCTGTTCTGCTGAGGTGAGCACTCACATGAGACACAAACATCTTCATTTATTTGGTCCATTCAGAGAGGCCTATCCACATACCTCTTCCCAATAAGTCCTTGTCTGCAATTTTCCAATCACGTTCCTTCCAAGTCCCTGACCATCCAGCCAAACCATTGACCACAGCCCCTGAATCAGTATACAGCCACACACCTGGTCATCTCTCCTTCCAAGGGAAGTGAAGAACCAGGTGCCCTGGTGGAAGTTCTGCCCATTGGGAGGATTTCTTTTCACTACTGCCCTTCATGGAGCTGCCAGGGACTGTAGCATTGCCACTCTCTACTGTTGAATGGTGCCTGCATATTACACGGAACGTTCTCTTCCTCGGTCAACTGGTCGTAAGGAACTCCCCATGAGGCCACAGGTGCAGACCGGAAGATGGAAGTTAATGTCACAGGAACAGAGACCATGGGCATTTGGGCCACTTCTTCAAGTAACTTACTGGTGCCTTTAAGTCCTGTTCAGGCCCAGTCTCATATATATATATGTATATAAAATTTCTATTTCATGAAAGAGTGCTGCTGTGCATGCCCAACTTTATGACTGTGTGGGTCAGACAATGCGCAGTTCTTGATGGACAGCTCATGAAACACGTTGACTTTGTTACTGCAAAACACGGGTTTGTGCAACCTGCCACAAAGCCAGAAACCCTGGTGGCATAGTGGGTCAAGTGCCACGTCTGCGAACCAAAAAGCCCGCAGTTCAAATCCACCAGGCGCTCCTTGGAAACTCTATGGGGCAGTTCTACTCTGACCTCTAGGGTCTCAAGGGTCCTTGTAAGTCAGACCCGACTCAATGGCCGTGGGTTGGGTGGGCCGCAAAGCTAACATTGAGGCAGGGTGAGATCTTATTGTATGTTGGTATTCAACAGACAGAGAGGAATGGCTCCACCAAAGCCTGTCTCTGACCAGACCACAGTGGTTCAAAGGTGGAAGCTACCTACAGGTGCAGGGGTGAGATATTCATGAGGAATGTGGCAGAAGTGGTCAGCAAGACAGTCTATGTTTCAAGGTCTTCCTTTAAGTTGTTATGAGGGCAAGAGAGCCAATGCCTGGCATTGTCTGGTCCAGCTTAGTGATCTGAAAAAAAACTAGTTATCAGACCTGCCTTGGCCGTTTTGTTGTTCTTGTCCCAGGGCACCTGTAAGACATATATTGAAAGCATAACACTTTTAAAACAGAGGGATATTATTACTTAAGACAGAGTCCCAGTGCTGGTGTTGTGTTCCCCATTTCATCTCCCTGCCTCAACTTGGAGTCCCACAGTTATGCATTCAGTCTCTACTAAGGCCCAGTAACCAGCTAAAAGTGTTTCTCAAAAGGAGAGTAGTTATCTGACATTTGGTAAATAATCGACACTTGCTAAGTCACAGCCACAACTTTTTTCCCAGTGTGTATGTTTTCTTTTTACTCTTTTGATGAAGTCTTTTGATACGCTTAAGTATTTAAAGTTTAGATGATCTCAGTTCTCTAGCTTATCTCCTTGAGTTTGTGTGTTGTTAGTTATGGTTTGTATCCTATTTATGCCATATATTAGGACCCCAAAAGTTGACCCTATTTTTTTCTTCTATAAGCTTTATAGTGTTTGGTTTTATATTTAGATCTTTGACCCATTCTCAATTAGGTTTTTGTACAGTGTGAAGTAGGGGTCCCATTTTGTTGTTTTACAGATGCACGTCCAGTTTTGCTAGCACCTTTTGTTAAAAAGACTGCTTCCTCCCTTATTTAATGGATTTTGGGTCTTCGTTAAAGATCATGTGCCTGGTAAGTGGCTGAATTTACATCTCCATTGGTTTCCCACTTTCAACTCTTAGAACACATGCCAAAGAAAGTCTTCCTTCTTGCTTTACCATAACTGAAATGGCTAATAATTGTAAAACACTTATTAAAAATCCTTGCCTGATCTCTTGAGCTGACTAGAAAAATTACAAGGACTAACCTTGAGACTGAGGATTTTTTTTCAGATCTTGTCAAAGGGACTAAGCCCCTCACAACCCCCTGTGAATCGGGCTTACCTTGTGTCCTAACCCAATGACCCCTTGAACACTCTGGCTTGAAATGAGATGTTAAGATGCTGCCCAGGGGGTATGGCCCACCTTGTGACTCCGGACCACCAAGGGACGGACCACCATCCAGATAACATCACAGTTGTTCTAACAATCTCTGCTCACCCTATGACTCTGTCTCACCTTGTGACTAACACCTCCCCACACCCCCAACCTTCTGGCTTGAGATGAGACATTGTTACTGCCCAGGTGACATCACCCTGGGCAGTAGACCTCACCTGCCTGGGGATTTGAGAAATCTACAGCTCCCCAACCGCCAACCTACAACCCCCTCCCAACCCCCATACCCCTGGCACCTGCATAATACGCCCATTATTTTTCTATAACCCTTCCTTCCTTCTTCCTTTAAAACCTTGAGATAAGATGTTAAGATGGTTCTTAAGATGCTAACTCACCATCTTTTCAGATCACTGGCCATATATGAATAAAGTACAATGTCTCCGCAATTCTATGTCTGGCATTGTGATGACAGGCAGCAGTAAAATGCCACCAGGTTTTCTGGTTACATAACTTTATGGTGATTTTATGTGAGGACGTCAGTACAGTCAGAATGACCCTTAGGAGGGAGGATGAAGTGTCTTTGTCTTGCTTACTTTGGACATGAAAAAGCCTGGGTTGTGCAATGATTAAATGCTTGGCTGCTAGCTGAAAGGTCCGTGGTTTGAGCCTACCAGCCTCTGCTGCAGAAAGATGTGACAGTCGTCTTCCATTAAGAATGAAAACAAAACAAAAAAATCCATTGCCATAAAGTTGATTCTGATTCATAGCAATACTATAGGGCACATTTGAACTGCTCTCCATTTGAACTGTTTCAAAGCTGTAAATCTTTAGGGAAGCAGACTGCCACAGTGGCTGATGGGTTTGGAACCCTATGGGGAAATTCTGCTCTCTCCTGTAAGTGGTTGTAAGTGAAATCCACTCAAAGGCACACAATAACAACTCTGGACATGTCAAGAAAGGCTGACCCTAGGAGAAGAAAGAGGGTCAGCAAAAAAGAGGACGACCTTCAATGTCATGGATTGAATTGTATTCCCCCCAAAATCTGTAGCAATATAGCAAAGCCGCAATTCCTGGTAATGTGAGAAATTCCTTTATTTTTTAAGCCCCACCCATATGCTATTAATAAGGATGAATGGGCAGCAGTTGGGTTGGATTTAGGGGTGGATACGGCATTCCAATCTCAGGACCAACGCAAATTCAGTGCTGATACAGCAGCATTCAGTGTTTTGTGCTTTGAGGCCGTCTCTTAAGATAGAAAGGAAAAAAGCTAGCAGAGAGATTTGTTGAACTTCATACCACCCTGGTGGCATAGTGATTAAGTGCTAAGTCTTCTGACCAAAGAGGCGGCAGTTCGAGAATTTGCCAGGCACTCCTTGGAAACTCTATGGGGCAGTTCTACTTTGACCTATAGGATTCGCTGTGAGTCAGAATCCACAGCTGTGCCGGGAGCTGAGAACGTCCTTTGGGAAGGACTGGGGTCCCTGCAACTCAAATTTTCAGTCTAGGGGAAGACTGACGGACGACAAGGACCTTCCTTCAAATTTAGCAAAGAAACCCTTTCCTGGAGCTGACACCCTGCATTTGGACTTTCAGCTTAGGGAAATGTGCCAAATAAAATTTCTTCTTTTTAAAGCCATCCACTTGTGGTATTTCCGTTAGAGCAGCACTAGCTAAGACACTCAGTGAGATTGATTGACACAGAGGCCGAAATGACCGTGAGGTTGACAGTATCAGGCAGTGTTTTGTTCAGTTGTGTTTAGGGCTGCTTTAAGTGTGACTCAGCTCCGCTGGGACCACGTTCCCCGGATGCTGTTGCCACTGTTCAGTTCACTTTGGAGTACCACTGTCCTAGAGAAAGGTATCACAGACAAGGGCAGCGTAGCACTTCGTGTTTCTTCTGTATGGATGGTAGAAGGTGACCAAATTGCAGCCCCACAAGCAAAGCCCAGCGGATGGAGTAAAACACACAGGTCTCATCAACCCCATCGGAGTAGTGCAGATAGCTAGCTGGAGGAAGGCGAGAGCTCTTCGAAGGACACACTCCGGAAGTGTTTTGGGAGGGCAGTATTCTTAGCCGCCTGGAGGGGCAAGCCAGATCCCACAGATGGGAATGTGGAGGAGCTAGGGGTCGATACGGCATTCCAATCGCAGGAGCAGCGCAAACCCAGCGCTGATTCAGCAGTAAAGGGAACTGGACTCTGGTCTGAGGTTGAAGAGTCAGCCTGCCTTAGCGAGAGCGCATGCGCACTCATCTCAGCGTAGGTACTAAAGATTACGCAAGAAGTAGGCAGTGGTTGCAAACGCGCGCAAGCCTCTCCCACTCCTCCGCAGCAGCGCCGCTCGCAGCCGGTAGGGTGCGCTCTATCCGGTGCACGCTCCGCTCTCGGCCCACCTGCGCCTGCGTGAAGTTTTAAGGGGTCAAGCAAGGGACGAGGCCGGCTTCACGCCTGCGCAGTCTGGGATTAAAATGGCGGCGGCGGCTGTTCGGCTGGCCTGGGGAGGTGCGGCCGCCGCTGCGAGGTTGCCTAAACGGTAGGTGACGACCCCGCAGTCTCCGCAGTGGGCTGCTGCCGGGCTTAGCCAGCGGAGTGGTCGCCGCCTCGCCTCAGTGGGGAACGCGTTTCTCTGACCTAAGCTCTTGGAGTGACCCCGTTTTTGCAGCTGGGGGGTTGAGCCCTGAGGTGGACGGCTGTCGGTGAGGCAGCTCCTCCCTGTAGTTGGAGCCTGGTCCCAGCCTTTGAGGACGGAACCTCAGTCCCCGAGGTGGGAAGGTGGGACAGTTCGCAGAGACTGGCTGTTGTTAGGTGCGGTTGCGTTGTAGTGACCCTTTGCACAACGGAAGGAAACACTGCCTGCTCTTGTACTATGCCCATTCTCGTTTAAGCCAGTCGTTGCATCCCGTGTGTCATTTCCTCTCGTGGAGGGTCTTCATTTTTTTCGCTGACCCTCCACTCAACCAACCATGATGTCCTCCTCCAGGGACTGATCCCTCCTGACAACATGTCCAAAGTATGTAGGAGGCAGTCTTGCCAGCTTTGCTTCTAAGGAACCCTCTGGTTGTACTTCTTCAAGAACACGTCTATGTGTTCTTTGGCAATCCGTGGTACATTCAGTATTCTCCTCCAGGACTACAATTCAAAGACATCAGTTCTCCTGTCTTTCTTGTTCAGTGTCCAGCTTTACCATGCATATGAGGCAATTGAAAATACCGCGGCTTAGGTCAGGTGCACCTTAGTCTGCAAGGTGACATCTTTACTTTTCAGTACTTTATAAAGAGGTCCTTTGGAGCACATTTTCCCAATACAATGCATCTTTTGATTTCTTGACTGCTGCTTCCGTCAGTGTTGGTTGTGAAACCAAGTAAAATGAAGTTCTTGACAACCTCAATCCTTGCTGTGCTTAACGCTGTGTTGCTTACTGGTCCAATTGTGAAGATTTTTGATTTCTTGATGTTGAAGTGCAATCTATACTGAAGGCTATGGTCTTTGATCTTCACCAGTGTTTCAGATCCTCTTCACTTCCAGCAAGTAAGGTGGTGTCATCTGTGTAACACAGGTTGTTAATGAGCCTTCCTTCGGTCCTGGTGCTTTGTTCTTCTTCATACAGTCCAGCTTTTCGATTATTTGCTCAGCATACAGATTGAAAAGGTATGTTGAAAAGATACAACCCTGATGTACACCTTTCCTGACTTTAAAGAATGCAGTGTCCCCCTTCGTTCTGTTGACATGACTGCCTCTTGATCCGTGTATAGATTCCTTAAGAGCATAATTAAGTGTTCTGAAATTCCCATTCCACGCAGTGTTAGCCACAATTTGTTGTTATCCTGAAGGCCTTTGCATAGTCAAGTAAACACAGGTAAACGTCTTTCTTGTATTCTTTGCTTTTAGCCGAGATCGATCATACCTCAAACATGATATCCTTGGTTCTATGTCCTCTTCTAAATCTGGCTAGAATCTCTGATAGTTTCTTGTCAGCATATACTGTTGCAGTCACTTTTGAATGGTCTTGAGCAAAACTTTACTTGTGTGTAATGTTAATGATATTGTTTAGTAATTTCTGCATTCAGTTGGATCACCTCTTTGGAATGGGCATAAATGTGGATCTCTTCGAGTCAGTTGGCCAGGCAGCTATCCTCCAGATTTCTTGGTGTAGATGAGTGAGCACTCCCAGCACTGCATCTTTGTTAAAATATCTCAGTTGATACGCCATCAACTCCTGGAGCTTTGTTTTTCACCAATATCTTCAATACAGCTTCAACTTCTTCCTTCAGTACCATCAGTTCCTGATCATATGTTACCTCTTTAAATGAATAAACACGATAAACAGTTCTTTCTGGTATAATTACTCTGTGTGTTCCTTCCATCTTCTTCTGATGGTCTCTTAGTCACATAATATTTTCCCTGTAGAATCCTTCACTATTGCAACTCAAGGCTTGAATTTTTTCTTTGGTTCTTTCAGCTTGAGAAATGCAGAAAATGTTCTTCCCTTTTGGTTTTCTTTGTCCAGCTTTGTGCACATGTTATGATGCTTTGTCTTCTTGAACTGCCCTTTGAAATCTTCTGTTCAGTTTTTTTTACTTCATCATTCCTTCCTTTTGTTTTAGTTGCTGGATGTTGAAGAACAAGTTACAGAGCCTCTTCTGGCATTCAGTTTCTCTTTTTCTTCCTTTCCTGTCTTTTCAGTGACCTCTTGCTTTCTTCATGGGTAATATCTTTAATGTCATTCCACAATTTTTCTGGTCTTCATTAGCAATGAACAGATCTGTTTGTGAGATGCTCTCTAAACTCAAGTGGAATATGCTCAAGGTCATACTTTGGTTCTCATGGACTTTTTCTCATTTGCTTGAGTTTCAGTTTAAATCTGTGTTTCAACAGTTGATGGTCTGTGCCACAGTCAGCACCTGGTCTTGTTCTGACTGCTGATATGGATTCACTGTATGCATTTAAACATAAATTCAGAACATCATACAAAACAGAGGAAAATCCTTTATCTCTCATTCTTCCAGTGAGGCGAACTAAGGTTATGTGACTTATCTAAGGTCACACACTTTGTAAGGAATGGAACTCTCATGAGAATGCAGATGTCTAGATTTCTTCTCACTGCTTATCCCCACTCTGTTCCCTTGTTGTTTACTCTTCCTTGGGCCCATCTTTTGAGTTTGCCTCCCAGAAAGTGTCCACCAACATTGGTTAGGTGACCGGCAGGCTGAGTATTGATTTCCGTGTTGGACTCTGATTTTGCTTATGCCACAAAGGGAGGACTTGACCTTATGAGTATTTGTGTTAATGATGCTTTTGAAGTTCAAAGGCGTTTCCTTCAAGTATTAAGATTGTGACAGGACTCTTTGTTGCTGGTGGTGGTCACTTTTGGTCTCCCTCTTGTCTTTTGAGTAAATGTGTCACCCCCTGACTCCATTATTGTAATGGTCATCTAATTTACAGTGACAGATCTCACCATCATCAGTTCTCCTTGGAGCCAGTGTCAGGAGTGGTAGTCAGGGCTTCACAGGTTCTTTAATTCCCTGTTCAGTGTTACTAATGCTTACCTTGTGGTTCTCCAGAATCCATAACAGTCCTTTAAAAAGCAGTATGAGTTACGTTCCCATAATGCCCTATTTGAAGTAATAGTTTGCTTAAAACTAGCATTTAAAGATTACTGAATGAAGGAAAAATTGTTAGGTAATCTGTATACCTGCGAATTGGTGCTCAATCTTGCTTTGTGACAAGGAGAGTCTTTCTTTATAAGAAAGTACAGTGTTGCAGCACTGTCCTTCGCCTCTTGCATATTTTGGTGGAAAACGATCAATGTTTTTTTTTTTTAATGATAGTTTATATGACCACAAAAGTGATTCCAGCTTAAAATTGTTCTGTGATTCCCGTGACATGGCAGTTATAATGCATAGAAGTAATATTTTAAAGTAGGCTGGATTTTAAAGTTCATTGCATTGATTCTAAATTTTTGTGGTACTAAAGTCTCTTTTTTATTTTCTTATCCTATGATTTCTTTTCTCCCTTCTTTTTTGTTTTTAATTCAGCAAAGCCAAAAAAAAAAAAAAAGAGAAAATACCCAATCACCATTTCTCAGCCTGGAGAAACCAAAGTTACAACATACAGAGTTAATATTTTTCCAGTCAAAAAGCATGTATAAATTGTTAATTTCTTCATCAGTTTGGAGGAGAGTCACACTTTGCATTGAACTTTTAAAGTTATTATAATACTTTTCAAAACAGGCAATGTAGGTTATCTCTGGAGAGGGAGGCATGGTGGTAGGAGGCAAAAAAAACTTTTCACCATAGTGTTTTTATGGCTTTTGAGTTTTGAACCATGTGAATCTGTTACTTAGTTTTAAAATAAGGTGAAGGAAGAAAACTTGCAGTTCTGTGCTGCTTTTCAGGCCTAGCAAAAAGTCGAGGTCTTCAAGTGGTAGATCACTAATGTAGATATATTTTTGTTTCTTATACCCAGATGTGGAAACCCTGGTGACATAGTGGTTACATGCTGTGTCTGCTAACCAAAAAGTCAGCAGTTCATATCCCTCAGGCGCTCCTTGGAAACTCTATGGAGCAGTTCTACTCTGTCCTGTAGGGTCTCTGTGAGTTGGAATTGACAGCAGCAGGTTTGCTTTTGGGGTTACATCTTGATGTTACACTATTCTTTTATACTTTTTTGGGGTTATACCTTGATGCTACACTATGTGTCGTATACCTAATTTTCAAGCCTGAGTTTTCAGTTCATGTCTATTTGTGAATTCTTTATAGGCATGGTATGCCTGAGTAAGTGGGAATAATGTGGATGGAAAAAAATCATCTCTGTATTTATTTAGTTGCTGGTTATGTTTCAGTTTTACTTATGTCTTTTGTATACGTGAGAAGTAGAAACTTTAAAAGACTAAATCTCTTAAAATGCCATTTATGATTTTTGATTGTAGGTTCCGTCCCGTGATGATGAGTCCACACACTGTTCAGAAGCAGCCTCTGCATCACCTGGTACAAAGACCACTTCTCTTACCACCTGCAACCTTCTGTTCCACAGGTAAAACTGAACCTGCTGTAGAACAAAATGTTTCCGAAGCTAATAGAACTGTGCTAGGAATTTGGGGGGCATAAAACATGAGAATATGTGTATTTTCTACTTAACAAACAAAAAACCCCCAACCACTGCTGTTGATTCTGACCTCTGGTGATCCTACAGAACAGAATACAACTGCTTTATAGGGTTTCCAAGGAGCAGTTTGTTCATTTGAACTACCAGTCTTTTGGTTAGCAGCCAAGCTCTTAACCACTATGCCACCAAGGCTCTTCATTTTTAGAAGCCTGTAAAAGCAGCGTAGCATTTTGAATGTGGTTTTTATCTTTCTGAAATTAATCACTGGTTTTATTGACAATATTGTTGATATTACATGCTTTGGTAGACAAAACTTTCCTTCATGTTGGAAATCAGTATGCAGGTGGGATTTGAGAAATATTTCAGATGTGACCACTGACATGCAGTTAGGGCAACTTGGGGGAGATGTGTGTGTGTGTAAATGCATACCTGTGTGTGCTTATGGAGCTGCAAGAGTGTGGATTCTCTTGATACCTCATCTTCCCCTCACTACCTCGACCACCTTTCTGTGGCCATACTCTGGAAAGTGGCCTAGTCTGATTAAAGGCATAGGTTGTACCAGGATAAAGACCTTACTTGTCCTGTAGGCTGGGGCAAGAAGAGGAACTGTGCTTGTCTCCTTGAACAACAGGATAGTCTGGGCATAAATGCTGAATAACTCAGCAGATTAAACCATTTTAAATGACTTAAGTTTTGTAAGACTGAATAAGATCTTATTTACACTTTTCATAATAGACACCTCCTGATTTTAGTCTTCAATTTTTACATGGAACACCATTAATCAGTATTTTGGGGGAGCTTTTGTGTACCCTAATGATACATTCAGGGGCCTCAGAAGGATTATGGAGCTGGGAGTCATTTTTAAAATACCTAGTTAAACTCAACTTAGACTGTAATGGGAGTGATTCTGTTAAATATGTATTCATATTAGTCTTTTAAAATAGTTTTTGTCAAAAGGGAGAATTAATGTCATTATTTGCCATAGTTTCACAATTTTCTACATCAGAGAGTATTATGTAGATTTTACTGTTGTATATATACTTATATATGTATATATTTTATAGTTTTTACCTTCAAGTATTTCAAAAAGTTTTTCCTTCTGTAAGTGCCGTTTTACATCTGCCCCTTACTTATCAGAGATGGTTAGGTTCCAAATACCAGGTTGTTTGTGGAAATCAATTTATGTGAGAAAGAGTGATGACCACATCAGATCAAAAAATGGAAGACGAGTTCATCATCATGTAACTGCCAAACACCCGAGACTCGTGGCTCAGCTGACCCATAACTTGAGCCATCACAGCCAGCGTTACTCTCGTCTTGCACCTCAGTATTTGTTGCTATCAGATGCACGTCGTTAATGTGCAAAATAGTTGACTAGTGAATTTTTTTACTCTTGTCATAAATGTGAAATGTTGGATGATGGTACAGTTGATACGTGAGGAGTAGGCATAGGAATAAAGGCAAACTTATTCTTCAGATGTTGACAGATGTTGAAGGTGGTAATGGAAAATACTTGAGTTTTCCTTCTTGTTATACAGATGCCAGGTTTTGCAGGTTTTAAATCAAGTGCTTGGTTATCATTTTTTGTTTTTATCTTTTTAAGATTTGCCGGGTCGCCAAGTCACCAATTGATATCTTAATATATGATAACTGTGTGGAGAGTTTTACAGAAATAACTCTTAGCTGTCAAATTAGATCCTTCTCCATAGAGTTAAACAAGCAATTACACGCCTCCCACGTTTTGCCAAATCTGAACTCTTGGAAATTTAAAATAAAACTGGTGCTTTTTGATATTTTACGCTTTTTCCTAAGGTAAGTCGTGTGAGAGTTATGACTGGATAGCATAAGAAAGGTGATCCTAAATACATTTTCCTGTCATACTTAGTGCTCATAGGTGAAGAATGGCAGTATGCAGAGTGGTTAAGAGAATCAGTCTTGAAAGTTGGTCTGGCTTGAATCCTGGTTGTATCACTGAACTAGCCAAGTGAGTGTAAGTTTTAGTTTGCATACTTATAAAATGAGATAAACAACTGTATCTCTTTGGGAGGTTATAACAATTAAAAGTGGTAATGCATTTAAAGTGCTTAGCACCGTGCCCAGGACATGGTATGTGCTCAGTAGATTTTAGTTGTTATTATATGATGTTGTCAACCTGTTTAAATAAACTTCTCTGAGATGATAAATTTTTTAAATGAGAAACATGTTTGTTTTTATAATAATTTGTGTCTTTTATAGTTTTGAAACTACTGACACCTTAGTTCTGTCCTTTTGTGCTAAAAGTTGTTACAATAGCACAGCAAGAAATTAAACGATTGAGTTGTCTCTTTATTGATTTAATAAATTCATTTTAATCTGAGCATGACCTTAGAAGAACAGAACCTATTAAGATAGTTTTTAAATATTCCAGAAAGTAATCATGTAGATTCCAGTTTACATATTTCATAATGTTACTAACTCTGTATCCTTGGGCAAATTACTTAACATCTCTCAGCTTCAGACTCCTCATTTGTACAATGAGGCTAATGGTAGTACTTTCTTCGTATGGTATTAAATGTCTAAGTACGTTGAAAGCACTTGACCATGCATCTGGCATGTAATAAGCAAACAAAATATTAGGTATTATTCTTATGAATTGTTTATTTTAATTTACTGTTTTTAAAAGACTAGTAGGGTTTTGGAAAGAATGATACATTTTACTGTGTTCATGTTACAGTAATAGTTTATGATTATGATAGCCATTGATATGAAATCACCATGTGGAATCTGTATACTCCAGAATTGTGATGTACCATACCCCTTAACTATAGGGTAGTACCAGAATCTGTTATGTAACAAAAACTGTCTGAATAATCAAAGCGTTAATATAAGTTCTGTTCAGTTATCCTGAATACATTGATGTATTTCTTCCTTGTTTTTAAAAATCCATATTTTGTCAGCTTGGATGATAAAACCTTTTATTGTCTTTTGTATAATTTTTCTTAACTTCTGGTTCTCAAAAATGAGCACTTCTGAAAGTTGGTAACTTTGTTTTAAGAGTAGTGTTATTTTCTTTTTTCTTTTAGTGAGAAACATGTTTATTCAAACACAAGATACCCCAAATCCCAACAGTTTAAAGTTTATTCCAGGAAAACCAGTTCTTGAGACGAGAACCATGGATTTTCCCACCCCAGCTTCAGCGTTTCGCTCCCCTCTGGCTAGGTATGTGTCCTTTTCTCACTTACTCTTACAAGGAACATAAATAACTTGGCTGTGGCATGAACCTTAGTATTATTTACATATTTATTATTTTTATTGTGGTTAAGTGAAAGTTTACAATACAAGTCAGTTTGCTATATACAAAATGCTGAACACATGCCTGTATCCCACTCTGTCTGTTCTCTGCAGCCCGAGACAACACACTCCTCTTTTCCACCCTGAACTTGTGGTGCTCATTCAACCCATACCTGTCCCCTCCTCTCCACCCTCTCCTCTTACCTCTAGAGAGGAGCTAGTTGGACACCCTCCATACATGTTTAAGCCAAGAAGTACAGACATCACCTGCATCACTATGTCTTACAGTCCAGTCCAGTTTTTGTCCAAAGAATTGGCTTCAGTGTTGGTTTCAGCTCCAGTCTAGCAGTGAGTCCAGGGACCATGGTCTCAGGGGACCCTCCAGGATGTTGGACCATCAGGTCTGGTCTTTTAATGGAGTTCTAGATCCGTACTCCCCTTTCTCTCATCCTGTGTCAGGAACTTGTGTTCCCTGTCAGGGCAGTCTTTGGTGGTGGCCAGGCACCATCTAGTTCTTCTGGGTACATGCTGATGTAGTCTTCTAATCACCTGGGCCCTGCTGTCTCCTGGCTCATGTTTTCCTTACGTCTTTGATGTTCTTGGTTTCCATCTACTCCCAGTGGGTTGGGACTAACTGATGTTCTTTAGATGCCAGCTTGCTGGCTTTTAAGACCCCAGGTGCCACTCACCAATATGGGATGCAGAAGACTGCCTTAGCAAAAGGCAAGTTATGCCAAATGACCTCAATGTCCTCTGCTGCCGTGGTCTCCAGACCTTGTCCCTGCTACTTTGTCCTTTAAAATGGTTGAGTTGTATTTAGAAAACCTTTTAGCTTATGGTGTAGTCTGATTGTGCTGACCTCCCTTCTGCTGCGGGCTGTTACTCTCTTCACCTAACCGATAATCTATGAATACCACTCTCTTTTCCACCCCACTCTTGTAGCCATAAAGATTATTTTCTTCTGTGCATAAATGTTTTGTAAAGTCCTTACAATAGTACTCTCATATAGTATTTGTTTAACCTCCATATTTCATGTGCACTGCATTTTTTTCAATGTTGAGAATATTTTCTTTTCAGAGGAGTTGATATTAGGGCACCTGTCCACTGAAATGTGATGCATTTGAGAAGTTTATAGTATGAATAAATAAAAGTTTATATTTTTACCTAAGAAAAAAATCCATCAAGATGATAATTGGGATAAATTTTCCTTCCAAATTAAAAACAAAAAAACAAAAAAACAACAAAAAGCCTATTGCCATCGAGTCCATTCCGACTCACAGCAACCGTATAGGACCTGTAGAGTTTCCAAGGAGCAGCTGGTGGATTTCAACTGCTGATATTTTGGTTAACAGCTGAGTTATTAACCACTGTGCCTCCTGGGCTCCAAATCTTTAAAAGTCTTTTTTTTTTTTTTTTTTTTATGACTGAGTGAAAATGTACATTCCCATATAAATTTACATGTCCACCTATATTCAGCTTCCACTGCTCTCCCTGTCTGGTGACAGCACACTACTCCTCTCTGCTCCATACATGTCTCATCCTCCCAACAGTCTTCTTTCCCCTCCTCTCCACCCACTCTCCTTCCTCCAGCCAGAGGTCAGCAGGATGACATCCTATAGATGCACAGAACCATAAAGTGCATCCAATATAGGGTCACTTTGCATCGCCAAGTCCAATCCATTTGTGTCCGAAGAGTGGACCTCCGTTATGATTTATGGACAAGGGCAGCATCAGGGCCAGGGCCATGCTCCCAGGGGAACCCCAAAGCTGCTGGACTGTCAATTGCGATCTAAAAGTCTTTTTTTTTTTTTTTTTGCTTTTATTATTTTAATATTTTATTTATTTATTGTGATTGAGTGACAGTGTACAATCCAGTTTAAATTTGCATGCCCACCTATGTGCAGCTTCTATTGCTTTCCTTGCCCAGTGACAGCACACTCCTCCTGTCCTATGCATGTCATATCCTCATAACAGTCTACTGTCCCCTCTCCTCCACCCTCTCCACTCCCCTCTAGTAACAGGCCAGTAGGACAACATCCTGTAGAGGCATAGAACCATAAAGTGCACACACGATAGGGTCACTGTGTTGCTGAGTCCGATCCATTCCTGCCAGAGGAGTTGACCTCAGTAATGATTTATGAACAGGGGCAGCATCAGGTCTAGGGGCCATGCTACCAGGGGAACCCCCAGGCCCTTGGACCATCAGTTGTGGTGTTTTAGTGGATTTCTCTGGGTGTACCCCTTTTTAATCTCAAGTTGCCGTGAGAACTCAACTTTTTGAGCCCTATTACAGCTGTCAGTGGAAGTGGCCAGGCACCGTCTGGTTCTTCTGGTCACATTTCGATGTGGTCACCCATTCGTGTGGGTCTTTCTGTCTTCTGAGTTATCTTTCCCCCATGTCATTTGTGTCCTTGGTGATCATCTCTTCGTGCTGAGTTGGGGCCATTTGGTGTGCCTCAGATGCAACTTGCTAGCTTTTAAGACCCCAGATGCCACTCACCAATATGGGATGGAGAAGACTCTCGTAGCAATAGACTAATTGTGCCAGTTGGCCTCAATGTCCCCTGAGAGCATGGTCCCTGGACCCCCGCCCTTGCTACTCTGTCCTTGCCATATTGGGTTAAGATTGGAAGAGTTTTCAGGTTATGTTGAAGTCCAGTTAAATTGATTTACTTTCTGATGTGTGCTGTCACTGATTTCACCCAACCAAATTTCTATCAACTATCTAGGCTATAACCTGCTTTCTCCTTCCCTCTGTCTCTCCCCTCCCTTGCAGCCATTAAAGAGTCTTTTCTTTTGTCTGTTTGTAAGTCCTTCAAGTTAGGGTCTCGTAAAATATTTGTGCATGAGTCGCTGATTTAACTTAACGTAATGTCTTCAGATTGAAACCAAGTTACGAAATGCTTCCTAAAATCATCATTGTTCTTTATCGTTGCATGAATAGCCAGATTTTTTAATGTTTCAAGACATGATAGTTTCTAAATTTTCAACTAAGACTGAAATGTTAATGATTATCAGATGTGGCATGATTTTTTTAAAAACTGGGCAGTGAAGACTGTTTTTAAATTTACTAGATACAGACATGCTAAATACATGTCAGAGATCATAAAGCACAGAAGATCAAATTGTTGGACCGAACTGCTTTTTAACTGATAACTAGAGAAATTATTTATAATAAGTATCAATTAAGATGTTTAGTAACTGATTGCCAAGAATATTTGGAAAATACTGACAGCTTAGGTAAATATTTCTAATATTTATTTAATAATAAAATGATTTTATGTGTCTCATTTATGAAAGCTAGAAATATGCTAAGCTCAGGGTAGTTTCTAATTTTTCTAAATAGCAAAGGTGCAGATTTCTTTTTTTTTAACTTATTTTTTTATTATGATTGAGTGAGAATATACCATCCAGTATAAATTTGCACACCCACCAATGAGTGGCTCCCACTGCTCTCCCTGCTTGGTGACAGCACATTCCTCTTCTCCATTCTGTACGTGTCATGTCCTCCTAATAATCTCCTGTCCCCTCTTCTCCACCTTCTCCCTTGCGTCCAATAAGAGGTCAGCTGGATGACGTCCTATAGATGCATAGAACCATATGATACAGCCGCACTGTGTCACCAAGTCCAATCCATTTCTGACCGAAGAGTTGACCCCCATTATGATTTATGGACAGGAGCAGCATCAGGGCCAAGGGCCATGCTCCCAGGGGAACCCCGAGGCCTCTGAACCGTCAGTTGCAGTCTTTCAGTGGAGATTTCAGGGTGCATCCCTTTTTATTTTGGTGTTGCCTGCGAGACTCAACTTTATGAGCCCCATCACGGCTATCACTGGTGGTGGCCAGGCACAGATTGATTCTTCCGGTCACATGTCAGTGTAGTCACCGGCTCACGTGAGTCTCTCTGTCTTCTGGGTTCTCTTTGCCCCATGTCATTTTGGTCTTTGGAGATCATCTTTTCCTGTTGAGTTGGGACCGTTTGGTGTACCTCAGATGGCAGCTTGGCAGCTTTTAACACCCCAGACACCACTGGGGTGCAGAAGCAAATTTCTTTTGACCTAAACATGCCACCTCTTAGAATATGTGTTAGAGCAGCATGTTTCAAAGTTTTTGGTGTAAGTCACAGTCAGAAATTTACCTTTGTGTTACAGTGTTACTTGTATGCTCACATATAAGTGTGTGTGAAACAAATATTTTATGTAACAGTTTTCACCTGTGCATACATTCACCTGCTTGCCTTCCATTGCTTGGTCAAAGACAGTGAGAAAGAAGAGGAATACCTCCCTGAAGTAAGATGAGTTGATGCCTGTTCATTCATTCAATTAGTGGCTCATTCATCTGACACGTACATGAACGCCTACTAAGTGTCAGGGACTGTAGTAAGTGCTATGGACACAATGATGAGTGAGACAGATTGGTCTCTGTTCTCAAAGAGTTCAAATTCCAGCAAACAGCAAAACCATTCCCAACTGGAAAAATGATGTGAAATTAGCTCTGCTTGGCTCAAGATAATTAATAGCCCAGGAAATGGGCTATTTTCAAAAGAGCAATTTAGAAAAGGCTTTTGCCAGTTTAATAGGAATAGTCTCTAACTAATAACTGAATTAGAGATTTTTTACATTTACATTTTTTAATACAAACCAATATGTAAACTCATCCTTAATATAAATTCTCAGGGTGATACATATTAAGTGAAAATCCCCCTTGACCACCCTTCCCAAGCCCAGTATCAACTAGTGTGGTCTGCAGACTTGTGGGCATTTCTGTTACTGCATTTGTTTTGTGTTTATAAGCATCATATTGTATTATTTTGCAACTTGCTTTCATCACTTAAAAGTGTGTTTTAGAGTTCTTGCCGTGACACTAGATACGGGTCTTCCTCATCCTTTTTAATATCTGCAGACTGGATGGACAAGGTGTCTAACAGTAGCTATTGATGAATATTTAAGTATGCAGTTTTCAACTTACTGCCGTCACTTAGGTGACTACAGTGAGCATCCTGGCACACACCTGATGTTCATGTGCAAGTATTCTCTAAAACAGGGTTTTTTTTCCAAACCCACTAGTGAGTTGTGAAATTGTGTGTAGAGGTCATAAATTTTATTTAATGAAATAAAATGCAGTCCCTGACACTCATCTTAATTCAGGGAGGTTTTCATCTTCTTTCTTACTGTCTCTGTGGACAGACCAAGAAATGGAATGTAAGCCAGGTATGAACCAGTTTCTGGTTTTGTATAAAAGGGCTGTTGTATCCTGTAACTGACTTGTTAATTCAACACTGTTTGTTTGTTTGTTTAGTCTGCAACATAAATAAAGACGTAACCACTTTCAGAATGGAGGGCTTGTTTCTATGTTGGATGACAAAATTCAGAGAAGTCAAAAAAGTTTCATTAGGCTGCAGTGATTGGTTAAAGCTGATGAGACAAAAATCTAATAGGAACAAATATAAAGCCTTTTGTTTACATTTTTAAAATGAGGAACACAGTCACAGGATGGAAGAATCTGGCCTGTCAGTTGTTAGTATGGGATATGGTGCAACTCTCACAGTCCTTCAGACATTAATAGGACTACAGTGTCCAGGTCAAGGGAGGTAATAGTCTGAGCTGTGAATAAGGCAGACCGTATCTGGGGGATTATGTTCACTTCTGGGGATCATATTTTGTTGTGCAAATTGGCAAGTTGAAGGTAGTCCCAAGGAAGGTAACCTAAAACAGCAGAGCCTGTGTAAGGTCTTTCACCTTTTCTTTCTGTTAAGGACAGAACCTGTGAACTCTTTGCTTAAAGCCATCTTCATGACATTGCCATAGATTGAGTTGATTCCTTTACAAGGTGCTTGCATGTGGAGAAAGACGGTTTGCTAACTGCAGATGTACAGGAGGCTGATCTGCTGAGCCAGTTAAGGGACCTACTTAAAGACCTATTCCTAGGTGATTGGAGCAAAAAATGCCCCAAGGATCTTGTGAAAACTTGAAAATCACCATTGAGTGGCCATGTGTGGAAAGGACCCAGATGGCATTGCATCAGACAAATTCCTAAATAATTCAAAACTATAAAATTCTAACAGTGGGCTTGTGATAATGGATCAAGAAAAGGAAAGCTGTAACCTTCTTTAGGATCCATCAGCTGAGGTTAGAGGAAGGGAAAGTGCTGTAGCGTGTGTGCTGTAGTAGGGTTGGTAAACACATGAGCAGGTGGGGAAGGAAGAGGCATCTCAGAGGCCTTGTAGGGCCTTTTCAAGTGATAGTCTTCTCTTTGACACCCCACAGGATTTTTAAAAATTAGCTTCATTGAGATATAATTTACATGCAGTGAAATTCACCATCTGTAAGTGTACCCCTCAATACATTATAACTAATATATGCAGTTGTGTTGGCACTACCACAAGAAAAACATGTAGCACATTTTTATCACTGCTAAAAATCTTTTTATATCTCTGCATTCAGTCTTGCTTCGTGCCCACATCCTGGTAACTACTGATCTGCTTTCCGTCACTGTAGTTACGCCTTTTCTAGAATTTCGTATTAATGGAAGCATGTAGTTTTTTGTGTTTGGCCTCTTTCACTTAGGATAATGCTTGTGGCCGTCTCCGTGTCTGTGCATGTTGTATTCCTCTGCAGTGCTGTATGGCAACACCACGGTCTGTTTATTCATTCACTAGTTGGCGAACTCTTCTAGGATGTTTTTGTTTGTTTGTTTGTGGTGTTGTTTGTAATTCTAAATAAAGCTACTGTAGAAGATTCATCTTCAAGTCCTTGTGGAGCGTACAATTTCATTTTCTTGAGTAAATACTCAGAAATGACGTTGCTGGATCATAAGGTAAGAAAATGAAACAAGTTTGGCCACGAGTTCATAATTTTTAAAGCTGGTGACCTGTGCTGTCGTTGTAGCACGTGGAAGTTCTTTTAACTTTTCTCTCTACTTTCGTATAAGTTTAAACTTTTTCATAGTAAAACATACTGTTTCTTTTTCCTTTATTCACAGGCAGTTATTTAGGATTGAAGGAGTAAAAAGTGTCTTCTTTGGACCAGATTTCATCACAGTCACAAAGGTATGTGTAGGGTGATATAAACGAGGACTTGAAGGACTTGCAGTTTTTTATGAATCCAGTGCTCTTCTCCAGAATTTACATCCTTGATATATTTTGTACATACTGTTATTATAAATCTCTAGTGAAGTTCACTTCTCACATTTCTCAATTGTTTAATAGAATTTTCAAGTGGAGATTGACCATAGTCCAGAACCTCATTTTTCAAAAGAAATAAACTAGAGTTTCAAAGGGTTAAATGCAGTGTCTAAGACTGTAGAGCTAGTCTGCAGCAGGGCCGTCAGTCACCCTCAGCAGGACTAGCATTTAGGCCTCCAAGTACTGTTTTTACTAATTCTTAATCTAAATTAATAGTGTAAAAAGTATAGTGTAAAAATGTATATTCTGACCAACAGAATATATATCTTCTTTCAAGGTGGGCACATGGATTGTGACATCTGATACATTCCAGTCACCCCTCAGTGACACCTCAGTGACAGCAGTAACACTTGTTACTGAACCACTGTGTGACCAGGGCTCCATACACTTCCGTAACACTGTGTCAAACTCAAAAGGGTTCATTAAACTCTTTGTAAACAATTTGAAAGGCTTGTTCTTTCTTCCATAATTTTAAAGGGGATTAAGTAGACAAGCCTTTGTTTAGTTTCCCATGACATGTTCAGATATGGTGCTAAGTGCTTTGCATGTATTATTCAATTATGACTAGGTATTCTTGGGAGAGCCCTGGTTGTGCAGGGGTTAAAGCGCTTGACTGCTAGCTGACAGTTCAGTGGTTGAAATCTACCGGCCACTCCATGAGAGAGAGATGGGACTGTCTGCTTCTGTAAAGATTTATAACCTTGGCGCCTACGGTCTTAAAAGCCAGTAAGCTACCATCTAAGGAACATCAGTTGGTCCCAGCCCAAGTAGAACAGATGAAAACCAAGAACATCAAACATATGAGAAAAACAGGAGCCCAGGAGACAGAAGGGTCCATGTGATTGGGAGGCTACATCTGCATGAGACTAGAAGAGCTGCATGGCACCTGGCCACCACCAGTGACTGTCCTGACAGGAAACACAATGTAGAGTCCTTGATGCAATACAAGAAATAGGGGAGTGCAGACCTTCAAGTCTCTTAAAAGGCCAGGCTTGATGGTCTGACAACCTGGAGGGTCCCTGAGAACATGGCCCTGGACTTCCTGCTGGCCCAGAGCTGAAACCAGTACTGAGGCCAACTCTTCAGACAAAAATTGGATTGGACTAGAAGATACAGAGTAGTGCAGGCAGTCTATGTACTTTTTGGCTTAAACAGAGGTCAGAGGGGAGGGTGAAGCGGAGGGGATGGGTAGTAGTTGAATGAATCCTGGAAGTACAGAGTGGAAAGGAGAAGAGTGCTGTCTCAGGGTGCGAACAGCAGAGGCAGTGGCATAGAGGCATGTGTTTGGGGTTTTGTATGGCAAGTTGACTTGGTTTGTAAGCTTTCACTTAATCACAGTAACAAGTTAAAACAGATTAAATAAAGATTTATAGCCTTGGAAACCCTATCAGGCTGTTCTGTTGTGTACTCTACAGTCACTGTGAGTTGGAATCAGCTTGACAGCAGTGGATTTTAGTTTTTTGGTCAGGTATTTTTATAATGAGAAATTACATATTCATTAAAATTTTTTATTTAGTTATTTTATGTAAGCTCATACTATGTAAATGTTTTTATAGACTAAAATTGTACAAGTTTTTTTTTCCTTTCCCTTTATTTGATTTTAATGATTAATCTTTTATTTCCCTTTCAGTTTATTATTACCTTTTTTGACTCTTCTTTAGTATCACTATTTTTTCTTAAGTGACCTAAACAAGTTAGAGTACAGATTGTTTGGGTGTGTGTGTGTGTATACATACATTTTGAAAGTTTTTTTATTATGATTAAGTGAAAGTATACAATCCAAGTCAATTATATACACACATTTTTTAAATTTTATTGTGCTGTAGGTATGTTTACAGCTCATGTTAATTTTTCATTTAAAAATTTATATACATCCTGTTTTGTGACATTGGTTGCAGTCTCTACAAGGGCACAGCACACTCTCCCTTTCCCCTGCAGAGTCCTGTCTCTGCTTGTCTGGTCTCTGCCTCTTCCTACCTTTTTGGCCTGCTTTTGGGCAGGTGTTGCCCATTTGATCTTGTATGTTGGATTGAACTAAGAGACACATTCCTCACATGTGTTGCTATGTGTTTTTTAGGGTTATCCCATCTTTGTCTGAAAAGCACACTTCAGGAGTGGTTTCAGTTCTGGGTCAGCAGAGTGTGTGGGCGTCATAGTCTTAGGGGCTCCTCCACTCTCTCAAACAGGTAAATCTGGTCTTTTGACATGAATTTGAGTTTTGCTCTGCATTTTTCTCTCACTGTCCAGGGCTGTCTCTTGTTAACACCTCTAAGAGGCAGTAGTATTAGCCAGGCACGATCTAGGTCTTCTGGGTTCCGGCTGGAAGAGGTTCTGGTCCTTGTGGTCTTTTAGTCCTCTGGGCTAATGTTTTCCTTGTGTCTTCGGTTTTCTTCATTCTCCTTTGCTTTAGGTGGGATAAGACCAGTAAAGGCGTATAAATGGTCACTTGTAAACTTTTAAGACGATAGATGCTGCTCACCGAAGTAACATGTAGAACATTGACTTTGTGAACTGTTATGCCCATTGACCTAGATGTCCCTGGGACCACACATTGAAATTTAAGAGGTAGAATAGTGGATTTGATTTGTTTTCTTTCAGTAACTTCCCTCATCAGGGAATATGCCATTTATCTGATATCTCGGTGATACCATTTCCTTTTTGGATTTGTAATGGGTAAATCAGACACTTCCTTATGCATCACGTCTGTTATTTTTTTCTAAATACATATGTGTATTTGCAGCTTATCTGTTGTGTTTTTCTCCTGTGTTTGGACAACTTCAGAATGTTCTTTTTGTTGTTAGTATTTCCCCGCTTAGTACAGCCCCCGTGTAATAAATGTCTGGAGGTGGCACTTTGACCCGTCTTCCAAATGGTTTATTAAACCGTTTCCTAGAACCAGTTCCCACTGCCTGATGTCAGTGCATCTCACTAGTTTCATTTTTTATCCATAGTAATGCCTGTTAATCTTACCTTTGTGTACTATTTTCCAGACTGATTCTAGTCCATGACTAAAACTGTTCCTTTTACCCATGTTGACTGATTTTTTGTTACCATGTGAGCATCAACAGTTAAGTTTGCAAACTCATCCTAGAAAAAGGGCTACATACCTTGTTGCTGAATATCGCTATGGTCACCGTCAAAGTCTTCCCCTTGGGAGGCTGTGCACTGATGCCAGCACCTAGTCCACCCTTCAAAGCAATTTTGGAACTGTTTTTCTGGAATGGCCATCAGAGCTGTCACTGTATTACCCTTGATGTCCTAAATGTCATCCAAATGTCTTCCCTTTCAATATTTCCTTTATGTTTGGGTAAAGAAAAAAGTCATTGGGGATCATATCAGGTGAGTTTGGAGGGTATTCCAATACAATTATTTGCTTACTTACTAAAAACTCCCTTACAGACAACTGTACAGTTAAAGTTTGTGAACTTGCCACCGTGCCACTGTGTGCAATGGCCATTCCAGAAAGAGTTCCAAAATTACTTGGAAGGGTGGACTAGGTGCTGGCATTGGTGCACAGCTTCCCAACAAGGGTACTTGGAAGGTGACCATAGTGATATTCAGCAGTGAGATATGTGGCTGTTGGAACAATCAAGTTCGTGGACTTAACTGCCAGACCTTGTAGACTCCAGCCAGTGGCATTCAAGAAGTCCAAATAAGCTGTATTTAACTTTTTCCTCCTAGAGAACTCTCTTTAAAAAAAAAATGAAAATGAAACATATTGCCTTTCTCTAACTAGATGTTAGCACTATTTAAATATTTAATAATCTTATCAATTGTTATATGAGAGCCCTGGTGGTACAGTAATTAATGCACTTGTCTGTTGACTGGAAGGTGGCAGTTCAAACCTGCCTTCTGCTCCTTGAGAGAGATGTGGCAGTCTTCCATAAAGATTTACAGCCTTGGTAGACCCTGTAGGACCATTCTGCTTTGTCCTGTAGGCTTCTGTGAGTTGAAATCGACTTGATGACAGTGGTTTTGATTTGGGGCATCTGTTACTATGCGATCACCTAGTTGGGGCTGGGTGTAGAAGTGCAGCAGTTAGGGGATCGTTCTTCTAGGTGCCGGTCATGCTGACAGTCCCTGAGCACTCCAGCAGTGTAGCCCTAGGAAGACATGTTCACAGGTTTTCATTCAAAAGTTGTATCACATTTCTTCAGAACTCTTTTTTTGTTTGTTTTTATTTTTTTTTTATTGTGATTAGGTGAAAGTTGACAATCCAAATCCATTTTCCATATAAAGGCCTGCATACCCACTTCTCTGTAACTCTGCTTGCTCTCCTAACCCTGTGACAGCACCCTCATCTTTTTCACTCTTTACTTCCAAGGTCCACTCAACAAACTCAACTCCTCTCCTTTCTACCCTGTCCTCTCCCCTCTGAAAAGAAACCGGTAGGACAGCCCATATATGTATTAAACCATGCAGTGCACATACCACATGCATTACTCTGTGTCCCCAAGTCCAGTCCATTCTTTGTCTGACATACTGTCTACAGTACTGGTTTCAGCACTGGGCTGACGGGAAGTCTCAAGTCCGTCTTCTCAGGGGGCCCTCCATGTTGTCGGGCCGTCAACTCCGACCAGTGTGACACTCCATACTGTACCCCGTCCCAGGGCTGTCTTTGGTGGTCACTGGGCACCAGGTAGTTCTTCCAGTCCCGTGCTGATGTAGTGTCCCAATAGTGTGGTTCCTTCTGGCTCCTGGGCTCATTTTGGCTAGTGTCTTTGATGTTCTCAGTTGTCATCTATTCCAGGTGGGTTGGGACCAGTTGATGTTCCTCAGATAACAGCTTGCTGGCTTTTAAGACTCTCTTAGAACTCTTTTAAGTAACACATGTAAGCTAAATTTTTTTGAACAGTTGTCAGATATTTTGTACATTGGATCTTACATTTATATCTTATTTCAAGAGAATGGAAATCTCTTTATCATCCTCTTTAAAGCAGAATCGACTGGATATTTTAACTTTCTTCACATCAGGACAAAATATGTTCTAACCAGTGTTTGATGTGGCACATACAGCACACTTAATAAAAGCTTGACGACTGACTGACTGAATGGGTGTGTTGTTAGATTAAGTGTCAGACCCTGTAAGAGCTGAACTCAGAACTGACGTGTGTTCTCCAGAAATGGGATTCTTGTACTGTTGGTTGCAGGTGCAAAAGAAAAAGATTCTTTAAAGAAACAAGGTACTGTTCTGTATTATCTTTGCCCTTGCAGAAATGTTCCAGTGTTTTTCTTCACACATTTGCAGGAAAATGAAGAGTTGGACTGGAATTTACTGAGACCAGATATTTATGCAACAATCATGGACTTCTTTGCATCTGGCTTGCCCCTCGTTACAGAGGAAACATCTTCAGGAGAAGCAGGTAATATGCTCCGTGGGTAGTTAAGATTTATTCTTTTTTCCCAACTTTTCTACAGTATTCACCTTTGCTCTTGTTTCAGAAGTAATGGGCATACAGACTCATATCATTTAATTTAGTTAGCTCTAGAGCCAATTCCTGAGGGAACAAAACTTCATGTATACTGTTCTTACTCATGATTTTTGAAAACTTGTGTATAAATGAGATCTATTATACAAAACTAAATTTAGTTGTCAGAAATTTAAAACATGCAGAAAATAATAATAAAAGCAGTTAGCCCTCCACTCTGACTTAGCAAATGTAAGCTTTTACATTAGTAGCTTTGAGCCTATTGTTTTTTTTAATTTTATTTTTATTTAACATAACTGAGTGAAAATGTACGTTCACATATAAATTTACATGCCCACCTATATGCAGCTTCCACTGCTCTCTCTGTCCTGTGACTGCACACTATTCCTCACTGCTCCGTACATGTCTCATCCTCCCAACAGCCTCCTTTCCCCTCCTCTCCGTCCACTCCCCTTCCCTCCAGCCAGAGATCAGCAAGATGATATCCTATAGATGTATAGAACCATAAAGTGCTTCTAATATATGGTCACTCTGCATTGCCAAGTCCAATCCATTCCTGTCCAAAGAGTGGACCTTTGTTGTAATTTATGGGAAAGGGCAGAATCAGGGCAGGGGGCCATGCTCTCAGAGGAACCCCAAAACCACTGGACCATCAATTGAGGTCTTTTAGTGGATATCTCATGATTCACCTCTTTTTATTCTTCTGTTTTGAGCCTATTTTTGAATGAAATGTAAAGATACAGCTAAAGTCCTGCAGCCCCCACCCTTTTTTGGCTTGTATGTCCAGAGATGTGTATAAGCTGTATTTTATTTTATTTTTACTATTATTACACTTGTCTCCTCAGGGATCAGGTAGTGTTAGTATTGGTTTTTGTTCTTACACTTTAAGTAACTTGTGTTATACTACAATTTACCTTTTTCTCTGAATGTAATATTTTTCAAATATACCCATTTTGAAAAAATGTAGATCTAGTTTATTCACTTTAAAGGCTGGGTAGTATTCCCTTATATGAATAAGCTGTAGTTAGCCCCTTTGCTCCTTTATCTGTGTCTAGTTGAGTTGTTTGTACTAATTTCTATTATAAATACTGTTGCAGTGGATATTCCCAAACAAGTCTTCATGGGCCTATGTGGAGAGTTTCCTTACAGTGTATTTTTTTAGAAGTGGAACTGTTGTGTTGTAAGGATCCGCAGTTCGTTAGATAATGTGTAAATGCCTTCCGTAGTGATTGTGCTGATCACATGCACATTGGCAATACCTCGGACGGTCCCATTTTTTGTATCTTTACCATCCTTTGGTGTTGTCTTTTCCTTTTTTCCTTTTTTTTCTTTGCCAGTGTGTTAGGTGCAAAATAGTGTTTTGTTTTAATTGCATTTCCCCGATTTATACTGAGCCTGAAGGTTTTCATATTTTCACTGGCTGTTTAGTTTTATTGTCAGTAAATTACCTGTTCATATCCTTTGCCCATTTTTTTTTTCTTCACGTGTACCTCAGTTTATTCGCTGTCCAACAGGAGATAAACCAGACTAATTACAAGTTTTCTTGATAGTCTTTGGGTTGTTTGTAAATACCTTTATTAAAACAATTTGGTAGTGAATATTTTTGTACAAATATCTTTGTGTGTTGATCTAAGTATTTTTGTGGGATAAGTTCCTAATTAAGAAATTTCTAGGCAAAGGATAGAAACATTGTTAAACTTTAGAAGCTGTTATCACATTGCCTCCCAGTCACCTTTTATAAATACGTGCTTTCACCAGTGGTGTAAACCCCACCTCAGACTATTTTGCCCATTAACCTTGAGTGGCCACAGACCTCCCAGAGTTTTGGATTTGCCAGGATGGCCAGTTAGCTCTCTTAATTTGTATTTGATATTGTTGTACCTCAGTTTTCCATTGATTTTCGAGGTTATTTCTTCTTTTCTTTTTTTTTTTTATTTTTATGACTAAGTGAAAATGTACATTCCCGTATAAATTTACATGCCCACCTATATACAGCTTCCACTGCTCTCCCTTCCTGGTGACAGCACACTGTTCCTCTCTGCTCCATACATGTCTCATCCTGCCAGCAGTCTCCTTTCCCCTCTTCTCCACCCACTCCCCTTACTCCAGCCAGAGGTCAGCAGAATGATATCCTACAGATGCACAGAACAATAAAGTGCATCCACTATATGGTCACTCTGCATCGCCAAGTCTAATCCATTTGTGTCCAAAGAGTGGACCTTCGTTATGATTTATGGGCAAGGGCAACATCAGGGCCAGGGGCCATGCTCCCAGGGGAACCCTGAAACCGCTGGACCACCAGTTGAGGTCTTTTAGTGGCGATCTCAGGATGCACCCCTTTCTATTCTTGTGTTGCCAGTGAGACTCAACTTAGTGAGCTCCATCGCGGCTGTCACTGGTGGTAGCTGGGCACCATCCTGTTCTTCCGGTCCCAAGTCGATGTAGCCACCCACTCATGTGGGTCTCTCAGTCTTCGGGATTGTCTTTACCCCATGTCATTTTGGTCCTCAGTGAGCATCCGTTCCTGCTGAGTTGGGACCATTTGCTGTGCCCTTGGATGGCAGCTTGGCAGCTTTGAAGACCCCAGACGCCACTCACCAGTGTAGGGTGCAGAGAGCCCTCTTAGCAAAACACTAGTTGTGCCAATTGGCCTCGATTTCACCTAAGAGCATGGTCCCCCGCCCCCTGCGCCTGCTATTCTGTCCTTGCAATATTGGGTTAAGATGGAAGGAGTATTCAAGTTATGCTGAAGTCCACTTAGTATTGTTCTTGTTTCTAATGTGTGCTATCACCAATTTCACCCAACCAGATTTCTAGCAACTATCTAATCTAAACCCTTCCCCCCTCACCCTGCCACCCTCCCCTCTCTTGCAGCTGTCAAAGAGTCTTTTCTTCTATACATTAAGTCTGTTTTTGAGATCTTATTGTAGGGGTCTCATACAATATTTGTCCTTTTGTCACTGACTACTTTCACTTAACATAATGTCTTCTAATTGAAACCAGGTTAGGAGATGTTTCCTGGAATCATCGTTATTCTTTATCATTGCGTAGTGCTCCATTGAGTATATAGACAGACTTCAGAATCTATCAAACAAATCACAGTCAACAGAAGAGAAAATAGATAAATGGGAACTATTAAGAATCAAACACTCTTGCTCATCCAAAGACTTTATTAATAGAATTAAAAGGCCACCTACAAAATGGGAAAAAATATTTGGCAACTCTATGTCAGACTGACACCTGATCTCCATAATTTATAAGGTACTACAAAATATCAATAAGAAGAAGATAAATCATCCAATTAAGCAATGGGCAAAGGAGATGGACAGACATATCTCTAAAGAGGAGATCCAGGCAACCAAAAAAACACGTGTGGACATGTTCACGATCTTTAGTTATTAAAGAAATTCAAATCCTTTTCTCATTTTTAAAAAAATTGAGTTGTATGTCTTTTGGTATTGATTTTAACAATATTAGGAAACCCTGGTGGCACAGTAGTTAAGTGCTACTTCTGCTGACCAAAAGGTCAGCAGTTGGAATCCCCCAGGTGCTCCTTGGAAACTCTATGGAACAGTTCTCCTCTGTGCTGTAGGGTCACTATAAATCGTAATAAACTTGAAGGCAGTGGGTTTTGGGTTAGCAACATTAAAAAAAAAACATTTGGGGTATTAATCTTTTGTTAGGTAAGCACATTGGAAATAACTTCTGTCTAACCATGGCGTGGAGTCCCTGGGCAGTGTGAATGGTTAACACGCTTGACTCTTAACCAAAGGTTTGAGGTTCGAGTCTGTCCAGAGGCACCTTGGAAGGAAGGCTTGGCAATCTACTGACAAGTCTTCCATTAAAGCCGTGTGAAGCCCAGTTGTACTCTGGCACACACGGGGACACCATGATCCAGGTTGCTCTAAGCTGGGGTTGCTGTGGTGGTAACATATTGATCTCATATTCACCAGCTTTGTGGAACTCTGTTTCTTCTAATAGTTGATGAACTTAAATAAACACTGACTGTAAAAACTGAATATATGTGTGTATATACGCATATGTTGTATAATCATCTTTAGATAATGCAGTTTCACTTCTAGATACATATTTTAAGAGTTTTGCCTGTGTAGCAGCATGTTCACTTAAGTATTTTGTAACAGTGATAGCAGTTAAAAGAAGTGTACTAGATGTAGAGATAGCAACATTAAAGATTGCAAATATTAAGTGAAAAGAAAAATTGCAAAGGAGTCAGTACCATTGTAGCATTTATGTAGATTTTTGATCAAATGTAGAGCAATTATATGTATTCTTGAAGGGCACCAAAACCCATTGCTGTTTGAGGCAATTCCAATTCATAGTGACCCTCTAAGACAAAGCGGAACTGTTCAAGGAGTAGCTGGTGGAATTGAACTGCTGATCTTTTGGTTAGCATCCGAGCTCTTCACTACTGCACTACCAAGACTCTCCTTAATGGACACATAAGTACCATGGATAAAACTTTCTAACAGTGATTGACTACATCTGTCAAAATAAAAGATAACACAAGTCTGTTGCACGAATTGACTCAATGGCAGTGGGTTTGGTTTCTGGTTTGGCTCAAAATCTTACTGCTAGGAATTTACCTCATAGATATATTTGTAAAAGTACACTGATATATATATATATGTACATATATATTTATATAAGCAAGTGTGTTGAAGGATTGTTAAAAATAGTGACAAACCTGAAATAACTGAACTGGTCAAAGAGACTGGCTGAATAAGGCAATCACACAAGGGTTACTGGACACCTGTTGTAAAGATTGAGGCACATTCTGTCTATGCTGTTACAGAAAGACTTTGAAAACAAATAGAAAGGGGCAATATATAGCAGTATTATTGTATGACTTGTGTCTGTAAATTTATGCATGTAAATGCAAACATGTAATAGAAGTATGTACATTAAACGCCTGATAGTGGTTTCTGTCAAAGGAGTAGTGGGGAATGGAACTTAGATTTGCGGATCTAAGGGAGTTTTAGCTTTATTATATATTGTTTCTTTTATTTAAAAAAACCCTCAATATCATTTACTACTAATATTTGTTAGGAGGGTGCCAGAATGCTAGTGTTTGTTATAGTGTAATTTGGGTTCACTGTATTTTTAGTTTTTCTAAAGGTAAATAAATTTCTCAAAAAAACCCAAGGAACGAACTGAGACATTGGTCAGGTAAATGTAAAGCAAAAACACACAAACAAAGCCAACTTTGTGCTGAGAAGATTTGTAGAACATTTTGAAAATTTCAAGAAGGCTTACATCTGTTATACTTAGTATGATAGTCTCTTGGAACACTGGTAAATTGAGAAATTGAAGATGTAACTTAACTTCCAAGTGAGGTGTGTCTTTTTATCTCAGAGTTTTAATCAAAATCCAAACAAGCCCTCTGGAGAGGCTGTGGAGAAAGTGGAACCCTCCTACACTGTTGGTGGGGTTGCAAAATGGCCCAGCCTCTTTGGAAAACAATCTGGTGCTTCCTTAAAAAATGGATATTGATATACCATTTGACCCAGTAATTCTACTACTTGGAATATATCCTACAGAATCAAGGCCTTTCACACCTACGGACACATGCACTAGAATGTATCTCGCAGCATAGTCCACAATAGCAAAAAGATGGAATCAACCCAGATGCCCAACAACAGAAGAATGGATAGGTAAACTATGGTAGATATACTCAGTGGAGCACTATGCAATGATAAAGAATAACGATGATTCCAGGGAACGTCTCATAAGCTGGTTTCAACTGGAAGACATTATGTTGAGTGAAAGTAGTCAACAACAAAAGGACAAATATTGTGTGAGACCCCTACGATAAGATCTCAAAAACAGACTTGTGTATAGAAGAAAAGACTCTTTGAGAGCTGCAAGAGAGGGGAGGGAGGGAGGGTGAGGGGGGAAAGGTTTAGATTAGATAGTTGCTAGAAATCTGGTTGGGTGAAATTGGTGATAGCACACATTTGAAACAAGAACAACATTAAGTGGACTTCAGCATATCTTGAGTACTCCTTCCATCTTAACCCAATATTGCAAGGACAGAATAGCGGGGGCAGGGTGCGGGGGACCATGCTCTTAGGCGAAATTGAGGCCAATTGGCACAACTAGCGTTTTGCTAAGAGAACTCTCTGCACCCTACACTGGTGAGTGGCGTCTGGGATCTTCAAAGCTGCCAAGCTGCCATCCAAGGGCACAGCAAATGGTCCCAACTCAGCAGGAACAGATGCTCACTGAGGACCAAAATGACATGGGGTAAAGACAACCCCGAAGACTGAGAGACCTATGTAAGTGGATGCCTACATCAACTTGGGACCGGAAGAACAAGATGGTGCCCGGCCACCACCAGTGACAGCCGCGATGGAGCTCACTAAGTTGAGTCTCACTGGCAACACAAGAATAGAAAGGGGTGCATCCTGAGATCGCCACTAAAAGACCTCAACTGGTGGTCCAGCGGTTTCAGGGTTCCCCTTGGAGCATGGCCCCTGGCCCTGATGTTGCCCTTGCCCATAAATCATAATGAAGGTCCACTCTTCAGACATGAATGGATTGGACTTGGTGATGCAGAGTGACCATATATTGGATGCACTTTATGGTTCTATACATCTATAGGATATTATCCTGCTGACCTCTGGTTCGAGTAAGGAGAGTGGGTGGGGAGGAGGGGAAAGAAGACTATTGGGAGGATGAGACATATATGGAGCAGAGAGGAACAGTGTGCTGTCACCAGACAGGAAGAGCTGTGGAAGCTGCATATAGGTGGGCATGTAAATTTATATGGGAATCTGCATTTTCACTCAGTCATATTAAATAATAAAAAAAAAAATCCAGACAAGCCCTCTTTTCTCTGCTACTTTTTAATCCTTGAAAATGATGCAAGTTACAGATTTACTAGCCAAAAAATTCAAAGTCTAACATGATTAGTAGATCAGGGTGTTTCAGTATACTCACCTGTAACATTAAATGTTGAGTTGATTGGTGCTGTCTCTGTTTTTCTTCAGAGAATCAGATGAATGATTGATTTCCCTTTTCCTCCAAACTCCCAGAGTTGGTTATATTACCATACTTAGTTATATAGCCATGCTTTTATGTTTTTAATGAGCCACGGAATTAAAATATTCCTGTTTTAATATCCATACTTGCATGGATACAAAATTCCTACTGTTGATTCTTTTTATTTATGATTGTCTCTAGGTTCTGAAGAAGATGATGAAGTTGTGGCAATGATTAAGGAATTGTTAGATACTAGGATACGGTATGTGCTCATCTCTGCGTGAAATCAAATGTTGCAGAGACCGATTTCATGGTAGCAGTATACTTTTGGTTTATCTGTGAGATTAGAGTTCCACAATAAGTACAGCTTAATGCAAACCACAGTAACTAACTGACTATGGCAGTTGAATTCAAAGCCGGTATGCTTTCTGCATTCACTCAAAATTGAAAGATACCCAGTCCATTTAAACATAGTCAGTGAAGAAAGTTATCATTCATGGTCACTATGTTTGATATTGTTAGAGTAACAAACTTCTAGCAAGAAAAAAGACTTCACAGTGTGTGGCAGGATTCCGAAGAGGGAGAGAGTGTTTATTCGGAGTCCATTGACCATGAATTAAAAATTGAAATGAGCGGAGAGTCTCAGGCCTTCATTTCTTGTAGCACAGCACTGGTCCTGTTGAGAACTCATAGAAAGCTAGATAAAATACAATTTAAAAATAATTGTTTGAAAGCAGTAGAAAGCTGCCAAGGCAAACTAAGATTTGAGGCACCAAGGTCCTGGAGAGAAGAGAAAGTCGCTGAGATGAGCCCAACACCCTGCACTGTTCCCCTTGGATTGTTGGCTGATTTTTGAGGTGAGGCCAGGGTGTGGGCGGAGGGCACTATCTAAGAATCAGAGGAACCAACTTAGCTTTCAGCAGATGTGCTGACATGGTAAGACAAACGTGAAATGCTGGCTTGCCACTGAAGTCTTGATTTCAAGGGCCGTGACTTCAGAGAGGAGGAAAGTTGAAAAAGACTGACAGGAGTTTTCCCCACAAGGTGCTTGCTTATTCTTAGCTGTGTGGGAGAAGAGGGTGAGAAGTTGAACCAAAAGCAGAGCAGAGTTTTGACAGTCTGATGGTGCTGGGGGACAAAAACAGGAGTGTCAGATCTGTCAAGAAGGGAGAAACCTAGGGAAGCATCTAGATTCCCATTTGAGCTCCCTGAGCGACCTTATCCTGAAAATGAAAGCAAATGAGAAGTAGACTGAGCCTTAAATGAAGGCTGAAGTCCAGTGTTGAGTCAGTTTAATTCCAGATTGGATTGAATGAATTGAGAAGATAGGATGAGTCCTTTTGGATATAATCCCAAGTCACTTCAGTTTTCTATACAGTGCCCAGAGACTCAGTCAAAAAATAAATTAGCCTACATCGAAACTGGACCAAAAGGAGATAAAACAGATCTATAGGTAACCCAGAGATTAGAGTTATAAAGACCGATGAAGCCAGCCAAGTGCCGTCGAGTCGGATAAAGACCGATATGTCTGTATAAAAAAATAACTTGTGATTAAAATGTTCATGATACTGTTTTATTTTTTTAAAAAAATAAACAGGAATCCTGGATTAGTGAACTAGAATATGAATCAGTAGAAAATACTCAAATTGAAGCAAGAGCAAAAGGAGGATAGAAAATATAGACGAAAAGCATGAGAGACATGGTACCTGGCAAGAAAGGTTTTATGATGTCTTGTAGAGTTTTGAATATATGTAAAATGAAAATGCATGACAAAATACAAAAAGTGGGTATAAAAGGAAATCCAAGGTCTTGACATTGTCTGGGGAGTGGTAAAAGTACTAAATGATATTAAAGCCTAATAAATCAAGTTAGTGTGTTGTAGGGTAAACACTAAATGAGTAGTTTATAGTAAATGAATATTTAGCCAACAAGTCTACAGAGGAGAAAAATGTAATAATAAATTATACTTACCAAAGAATGCAAAAAATAGGAAGCCAATATTAAGATGTGAATATAAACTTAAATATGTTGGTAATTACATTTTGAATATAAATAAATCAGTTTATGAAATTTAAGACTGTCAGTCCAGCCAGCCAAAGCCAAGTGCCATCGAGTCAGCTCCGACTCATGTCAGTCCAGACTAAGGCAAACAAACAACCCAACTATATGCTACTCATAAGAGAGATACACCTTAAATATAAGGACATGAAAAGGTTGAAAGTAAAAAGAGGGAGAAATCTGTAGCGTACCAAAACTGCAATAAGGGAAGGCTGATGTGGTTCTGCAGGTTACTGACAAAGTGTATTTGATAGCAGAAGGCATTACTAGAGATGAAGAGAGAACTTCATAATAATAAAAGGGTAATTTCTACTAGGCCAAGAAAAGACCAAATCCATTGCTGTTGAGTTGATTCTGACACAGCGACCCTACTACAGACATAAACATTTTAAAATGGTATGTACTTAGTATCATAACTTCAAAATAAATGTAGCAAAATTTGATAGAACTGAAAGAAGAAATGATAATCTACAGCCATAGTGGGAGACTAGCCCATCTCAGTAAAAAGGAGAACAAGCAGATAAACTAACTAGTAAAGATACGAGAAATTTGAATGAAGTGTTTAACAAGCTTGACTGAACAGGTAAGTATGGAGTACTGTACCCAATAAGAACAAAATGTTTTTTCTTTTTAAGTGTACCTAGACATTTACCAAAGTAGACTGTGTGCTGAACTGTAACACAGATGTCAATACATTTTGGGTATTGAAGTCACTGAGAGGTATGTTCTCTGATTATAGTGGGATTAAGCTACATTTCAGTTGCTAAAGGATAACTACAAAACTTCACAAATATTTGGAAATTCAAAAAGAATCATGAGTCAAAAATAAATTATGAAGAAATTTAAAATAAGATGGTATATTCATGACCTTTGGGTAGACACCTTTTTACCCCCAGTGGGACACAAGAAAACTGAGAAAAATCAAGGAAAAAACATGTGATAAAATTATGGTCTCCTCATCAAAAAACACAAGTGAAAATGAAAACCACAGGATAAAGAGGATGTTTGCAATACAAAATGACAGAATATGTGAAGAACTCACACAAATTAGTAAGAAAGAGACAATTAAATAGAGGCTTGAGGGGCTTCACAAAACATGATAACGAAATGGCCGTTAAACCTCTGGAAAAGTGCTCCACACCGTTAGTTTCATGAAAGTTCAAAGTGAAGCCACAATAAAATATCCCTAAACATCTATCTACTCGAATGGTTAAAGCCATTAAAATTGACAATGACTGGAGTAGGACATGAAGCCATAGGTACACTCCTTCACTGCAGATGGGATATAAATTTAGATAAATTTGGAAAGCTGTTTGGTAGTATGAGCTACATGTGAACACATGTGTACTGACTTAAAACGTCTACTCTTTTAGGTATATTTCCAGTAGTAGTGTACATGTGTTTGCTGAAAGACACGTATAAGAACCTTCACAGCTGCACTATTTGTAACATCAAAAGCTGATATTAACCCAAATGCCTGTGAAAGTACAATGGATTAAAAAAAAACTCTGGCATCTTCACTTCAGTGAAATACTATACAGTGATGAGACTGAACAAACTATTACTGTACACAGCTGTGTGGATGAATCTGAGAAAGAGTGAAGAAAGTCAGATATAAAACAGTAAATGCTACTCAATTCCTAAATAGAATGTGCATTTATAAATTATAAAGTTAAAAAACAGGCAGAACTAATTAGTGATGATAAAAATCTGGATAATGGTTCCTTTTAGTTGGGATGTCATTAGAAGGAGAGTGGCAGTTACAAATGTGTGTTCACTTTGTGAAGATTCAGTTACAACATATTTGATTCCTGTATTCAACTTTTTCCTGAAATAAAACATCACCTAAAAACGTAAGGTAGCATGTCAGTCACCCCTCCCCTCTTCCCAGAAGCAGTGAATGAGTATATCTTAGGTAATCGCTATCATTATTAGAAAATTTTGAGACTATAAATTGTTAGATTGTTAATTAGTAAGATAAAATTTAATAGAATAAGTTTAATATGAATGAATTTAGCAATGGTATGTGAAAGTAAAAAAGACGACAATTACATGTAGAGCAAAATTCAAATTCACACATGCACCCAAAGAGCAAGCTTGCCAATGTGACAGAAACTGGAGCAGCCCTGACAGTGAGCTGCCCCAAACAGCTGCTTAAACTCAGTACTGAAGTCACTTCTGAGGTTCACCCTTCAGCCAAATACTAGACAGACCAACAGTAACACACATGAGGGACATGTGTCATGGTTCAGGCCAAAAGCAAAGATGGAGAAGGTAGGAAGGGACAGGAAAACTAGATGAATGGAAACAGGGAACTTGGGGTAGAGAAGGGGAGACACATTGAGGGGTTAGCAACCAATGTGACAAAACCATTTCTGTGTTAACTGTTTAATGAGAAACTAATTTGCTGTGTGAACTTTCACTGAAATCACAATTTTAAAAACATTACAGCCACAAATAAGACAGTTATTATTGATATAGGAAACATCAAAAGAAGATGAAGGAATATAGAGTCACTGTACCAAAAAGAATTGGTGAGTATTCAGCTGCTTCAGGAGGTAGCATATGATCAAGCACCAGTGATACTAAAGGAAGAAGTCTGAGCTCTACTAAAAGCATTGACCAAAAAGAAACCAAAAAAAGATTCCAGGAACTGATGGAATACCAGCTGAAGTATTTCAACAAATGGGAGCAGTGCCAAAATTTCAAACCTGATTCAGAAGACGACACACAGGTCTGCCAGCTAAGTTCACAAACTCTTCCTTATAAAAAGTGTTACATACCTCATTGCTAAATATCACTACAATCACCTTTGAAGGACTCCCCTTGGGAAACTATGTGCCAACTCCAGCACCTAATCCACCCGTCAGAGCAATTTTGGAACTCTTTCTGGAATGGCCATCAGAGCTGTCATTGTATTACCCTTGTCTGAATGTCAACAAAATGCCTTCCTTTCAATCTTTTTTTTATCTTTGAGTAAAGAAAAAAGTCACGGGGGGCCAGATATGTGAGTAGTTAGGGTGTTCCAATACAGTTATTTGTTTACTGGCTAAAATTCCCACACAGACAGTACCATGTGAGCTGGTGCACTGTCAGGATGCAAGAGCCATGAGATGTTTTCAGTTAAGATTTTCCTGACTTCCTCTCTATCGCTGTTTACTTGGTCTACTTATGCTTCTCACAGTTAGCTGATGATTTTGATGCCCAATTTGATGAATTTTTGCAGTGTTTTTGACCGTTCTGCTTGTTACTGACCGCCCTGACCTCTCTTCATCGGTGATGCTTTCTCTCCCCTCAGAAAAACATTTAATCCGTTTGTACACTGTCATTTTCTTCATGGCATTATCCCCATGAACTTGGACTAACATGCCTGATTTCACTTCCACTCACGGCAAGTTTAACAAGAAATTTCAAGTTTCAACGTTCTCATGATGCCACACAAAAACAGGCAACAACAATAATGAACATTGCTCAGCAGGACACCTCCACACATCAACATAAACACAGCTATAAGACACTGATACACCAAGATTATGATGCCTTACCATGTTGTGTGTACAGTGCTGCCAACTTAAGTGCATGGTGGGAAGTTCCCAGCCTTAATTGTGAGACTGCGTAGAATGAGGCATATTGCTGCTCATGTCTGGTGGGTTGTGACTGAAAACGGAGAATACCAGAAAGGTATTTACCTGTGTTTTATTGACTATGCAGAGGCACTTGACTGCACAGATCATAACAAATTATGGATAATGCTGCAGAGAATAGGAATTCCAGAACACTTGTGCTCATGCATAATCTGTATGTAGATCAACAGGTGGTTGTTCGAGCAGAAAAAGGGGTTAGATACTACATGGTTTAGAAGCAGGAAAGATGTGTGTCAGGGTTCTATCCTTTTCCCCGTACTTAGTCTGTGGAAACCCTGGTGGCATAGTGGTTAAGCACTACAGCTGCTGACCAGATGGAAAGGTCAGCAGTTCAAGTCTACCAGTATGCAAGTCTTGCAGTATGCAAATGACACAACCTTGCTTGCTAAAAGCGAAGAGGACTTGGAGCATTTACTGATGAAGATCAAAGATGATCACTTTCAATACGGATTACACCTCACCATAAAACAAAAATCTTCACAACTAGATTGTTAAGCATTATCATGGTAAATGGCAACAATATCAAAGTTGTCAAAGATTTCCTTTCACTAGTTGCATAGTCATTGCTCAGGGGAGCAGCAGTCAAGATCAAATGACCTACTACACTGGGGAAATCTGCAAAAGACCTCTTTCAAGTGTTGAATAGCATGATACCACTTTGAGGACCAAGGTGGGCCTGACCCAAGTCATGATATTTTCATTTGTCATATATACATGTGAAAGCTGGACAGTGAATAAGGAAGACTAAAGAAGAAGAAACAAGTGTGTCTTGGAAGACGTAGAGCCAGAATGCTCCTTAGAGTGAGGATGATGAGGCATTATCTTATCTACTTTGGATGTGTCACCAGGAGGAACCAGTTCCTTAGAGAAGGATATCATGCTTGGTAAAGCAGAGGGTCAGTGAAAAAGAGTGAGACTCTCAGTGAGATGGATTGATGCAGCGACTGCAGCGGTGGGCTCCGACATCGCACCCGTGGTGAGGATGGTGCAGGACCACCCGGGCGTCCTCTCATTCTGTTGTACGTAGGGTCATTAGGAGTCAGAATTGACTCAACAGCACCCAATAATAGTGAATATTTTTTATTATAAAAGTAGCTCTGTGAATTTTGTCAATATAAAATCTAAGTTCTTAGCCTCATTAAAATTTCTTAATGAGGATATCTATTCTTTTAAATATGTAACAGATATTTTATGCCCACAGGCCCACTGTGCAGGAAGATGGAGGAGATGTCATCTTTAAAGGCTTTGAAGACGGCATCGTACAGCTGAAGCTCCAGGGTTCCTGTACCAGCTGCCCGAGTTCAATCATTACTCTGAAAAATGGAATTCAGAATATGCTGCAGTTTTATATTCCAGAAGTAGAAGGCGTAGAACAGGTATGCCATTATTATATGACACGTTAGAGTTACCATTAAATGTTGGAAAAGGAACATTCGTGATCTGACTTCCCTTCAAGGCATAGATTTTTTATGTTGTTGTTTTTGTTAGACTTGAAAGCTATTTATTTTAGAAGTAACTAGTTTATGAGTAACTACTGTGTGGCATTCTAAGCATTTTTACAAATGTTACCTTGTGTAACCTTCTAACAAGGTAGAATAGGAAGAAAAGTTATTCTCGTTTTGTTCATGAGGAAAGGGACGAAGAGTGTGTACTGCTGCTTGGATTGTAAAAAATTGGGAAAACAGAATTCATAACATCCTGAAGTTTATAGATAAGATTTAAAAGTGAGAGAGCTCCATTACATCACTTTTTAAACTTGGAGGCAGAAGGTTCATGTAGAAGTCATACTTTTTTATATGGTAACAGGGAGTACTCTGTAGGGTTACAGAACTTTGTAGCTTGTATCAGTGTTTCTTCCTGCTCTGCCATACATATGCATACAGCATGGCACCTTGGCAGCAGTGATACTAATAAGATGTGGCAGTGATTCTCCACCATAAGTCCCAGCCTTATGGGGAGAGATTATCAAGAAGAGGAAGAGTGTGTATAAATTAGAAATTTGGAAACAGCTCCCGTAAACCAAAGAGACTCTTCTCTCAGCTGTTTGAAGAATCACATATGTCTGTGTAGCACAAAAATCTGTCCTTCCGGTCCAACACATGCTGTCTCATCATTGAAGTCCTCCTCATCAGTCGCACACTTGGAATTAAGCTGTACTTTGGTTCAGAGCCTGTGTGTCTGTTTCAGTTTCACATATGTGTAAGACCCTTGAGCGACTTAAAATCAAATCTGATTCTTTCTGTTCTCTGCAGCAGCTAGCTCTGTATCTTAAATACATCTTATATAAAGTTTGCATTCAACAGGTATTTGGGAGTATTACAAATTGAGCAACAGTTCTGCCTAAAATAGAAGTCAAATGACAAAGTTCTTGGAATTGGATGTTGTTGAGTATAGATATAAAATATCATTTACTTTGAAAGAAATACTCATTTTTACTCAACCTAGAAGAGAAACTATGAGAGAATTATTTTTTCCATTGATTGTATCAGATCAGAACCGGATTCATCTGAACTTTTTGAAAAAATTAGTTTTGTTCCATTATCCCCTACTTGCCTTTTTTTGTTTTTTCAAAATTATCCTAGTTAATACTTGTGGGGGATTGATGAATGGACATTTTTATTCACTTGATCAGGATGGGATGATGAATCTACAGTCTGATTCTAAATTTGAATTGGCATTTTAATTGTAGTGGATGTGATGAAGAGGAAACCAGTTCTTAAATTCAGTAAACTTGCACTGGCATTTTAATCGCAGTAGGTGTGGCAGCAACCTTTGGTTAGCAGCCTGAGCTCTTAACCACTCTGCCACTAGGGCTCCTTTTTTTTTTTTTTTAAGGTGTGGTTCTTCAGTTTATGTAACTCTTTTCTTCTAGGAATGAGTTTGTCTGTATTATCTGAGTAATAATACGTTTACTCATGGAAAGATAATAATTCTTTGTTTTTTTCTTCACATAGTCATTAGTATTTTTCTTCACTCATTAAAAACAAAAATGTCCACATTTTCTAAGGTGTATGGTGATTTTTTTTTCTGTGAATAGAACAGAATAATTTGTTGCTAGTATGGTATTTTGTTTCTTTTTTGAGGGATTCCTTTTTCTTATATTTTTATAATAACAGTTTGCTATGGCCCCTTAGAGTATATTTAAATAAGATACTTTTGAAAAAAATGAGAAAAAGTTAGTTACATTAGTCTTATGGCTAAGGGATACCAGTTGAGACTCTGCTACTGGAAAACTCTTGAGACAAGGAAAAGTAAGTAGGGTTTTAATTAATTGACTAGTACTTAATTTTCTTTTATGTTAGGGTACCAGGTTATAATGTTAAACGTGCTGTAGCAGCTATCAGAGCTTAAGTCTTGCTAGACTGCCGTGCGCTGTTAGTGTGGTAGCATGTTCAGCGTAAAGCGTGTAAGCTTTAAATTAAGAAAATAGCAATTCCTAACCCTTTTTTAACTTAAAAATTTTTTTTTTGTTGTTTTTAGGTTATGGCTGATGAATCAGAAGAAAAAGAAGCAAACTCACCTTAAAACAATCTGGACTTTCCTTGAGCCTACAGAGATGTATATGTTGATAACATATGCAATAAGCTTTTATTATTAATCTGCCAAAGACCATGAAGATTAATAAAATGTTCTTCCTTCAGAGAATGATATAAATATTGCATGTTTGCTTTCCCCCCTATGAGTTATTTATAACATCCTGAATCATCGTGGATTCTATCCAGGGATATTTTTATTTTTGTTCTTTCTTTCTCATAGTTTCTTTGATATAATTTCTTTGTATAATATGTGAAACAGTCTAAGATATGGTTTTCAATCTAACCTGTTATTTTTTTTAGTACAGAGGTAAATAGAATGCTTTTTAAAATATGAAATGGCTTAGCTTTTTGTGAGTTGTTTGAAACTTTTTCCTGGAGTTTTTAGCTTCAGGAAACAGTTCTCTGTTAAAAATGGTATTTGGCTAGTAGCCCTCGGTATAGTAGCTCTTTTTTTTTTTTTTAAATTGTGCTTTAGGTGAAAACTTACAACTCAAATTAATTTCCCACTCAAAGATTTATACACATTGTTTTATGACATTGTAACATTGGTTGCAACCCCACAATATGACAACATGCTTGCCATTTGCAGCCTGAGTTCCCTGTGTCCATTCATCCAGTTCCTTTCCATTCCTGTTTCTCTTTCTTTGGAGCAGAAGCTGCCCATTCGGACTTACATGTTTGGTTGAACTCAGAAGCACGTTCCGCACGTGTTACTGTTTGCTTCATAGGCCTGCGTCATCTTTGAAAGATGCGTTTGAGGAGCGGTTTCAGTTTTCTGGGTTAGCAGGGTGTCTGGGAGCCCATTTCAGGGGTTCCTCCAGTCTCTGTCAGACTACCAAGGCCAATCTTTTTCCACAAATTTGAATTTTGTTCTGTATTTTTCCCTCCCCTGTCTGGGACTCCCTGTTAACGATCTCTGTCAAAGCTGGGCACAGTCTAGTTCTTCCTGGCTCAGGCTGGTGGAGGCTCTCTGGGTTCTTAACTTCTCATTAAAAGACAGCAACAAATCATAATACTAAAAGAAAAAAAAAAAACAAACCAAGACTAGAGAAAATTTCCACTGATAATAAGACAGAGAGAGCTGGATTGAGAAAAACTGCCCAAACATGCCCAGGCTTTACCTTTCGCTGAAAAAAAGATGATAGGATGCTTTGGTCCTTCTGTCCAACTCAGAGATTCATAACTTATGCTATGCCAAATTGTGGACAGTTACCTTTCTACCATTGGGATATAGCCTTTTTTTTTCTTTCTTAATTTTTTTAAATTGTGATTAAATGAAAGTTTACAATCCAAGTCAGTTTGCCATACACAACCTTGAACACATGCTTCTGGGCAACTCCCTCTGCTCTCCTCACCCTGTGACCGCACACTCCTTTCCACCCTATACTTCTGTAGCTACTCAGTCGATACTCATCCCCTCCTTTCCACCTTCCCCTCTCCCCTCTAAAGAGGAACCAGCTGGACAGCCTCATATGTATATAAGGCCTGGAAGTACACACACCATCTGCATCACTCTATGTGAGACACAGCTTTCTCAGCTGAAATAGGGAATTACCCTTCTTTCTGTAGCAATTCAGAGACAGCAGTTCACAGAAAATCCTGAGAAAGCAAAGATAGGAGCTAATGGTAGTATATTGCATCTCGAGTTCTGGTCCCCATAAGTAGCATAGTTTAAGATATGGATGGAGACAGGAAAGACCCCAGCAGTTGTGAATGCTGGGAATTGATGTTTTTATTTTTGCTCACTGGTTCAGTAACAATTCAGAGACAGCAATTCATGGAAAACATTGAGAAAGGAAAGGGGTTTGTGGTTCTGCCAGGATGATTTGCTAGGCCACAATCTTGCAAAGGGATAGGATGATTTGCTCTGCAAATAAGGTGTTTAAAAATCTTGCAGCAATTAGTTATGCCAAACAGGTGAGGATGGCTTACCCAGTCCATCAGTCAGTTTTGCCCTCTTGCTAGTCTCATAAGGGCCTATCCTGATGAGATTGGAGGGGACTTCACTGTTATCAGAAAGATGAGCTTGGAGTGGAGTATACCCTTGGGACCCAGGGTGCCTACCCTGGGAACCTCTTACTTGTAAGAGACAAGAGATATAACCCTGGGGATGGCATGAGACAGTGCAGCAGGATCCAAGAGGCAAGAATCGGGAGACGGATGGTGGAGCGGCTGTGGTCAGCTTACCAGACCATGGAGCATGGCCTACTGAATGAGAGCTTAGTGCTTTCAGGCAGGAGACTTGCTGGCATGGGGCATCTCCAGAACTGTAACATTTGCCCCAGCAGGGCGTGGTGGCAATAGTCCAGGCTCAAGCGAGGCTGGTGGCAGAGGCCTGACCACGGCCTGCCAGTTAGCATGGCTGAGAAGGATCTCAAAGCTGACTTGGCTGGAAGCTGTTCTGATCAATGAATTGTATCTTGAGTTGTTCCTGTTATTTCCAAGTCAATCCTGATCCTAAACGGTATCTCTTCCCTGATGAACCTCATAGTCATGAGTCTGGTCTGTGAGTTTTGTATGGCCACTGTAACTGATTACTGAACCTAGCAGTGAAGTAGGGAGAGCTGTGGAAGGGACAGCTGGTGCCAGAACTGGTAAAAAGGGATTAGAGAGTGGAGGCATGTCTGATGTGCCTCACAGGAAGCAGCCCTAGGCTGATGATGACATTGCGTCTTCTTACTCCTTGTGATGAAGTTTGGTAGCTTCTGCTGCTACTAGCTTTCAGTTCCTCACATAATATCTTTCCCCTCTATGTGTCTGTGTTCTTTTTCATAAAACAACAATCAGAAGTGACTAGATCTATAATCTACCCTACTCTGGTGCGTCAGTTTTAACATAACAAAAGAGAATGGTTTCCAAATATGGTTATATTTGCAGATACACAGTTTAGGACTTCATTATAACTTTTTTGGGAGCACAGTTAAATCCACAATACAGTCATTTTAACTTCATTTCACTTTGCCAGTAGTTAGTCTGAAATCAATAGACAGTTGCCATTGAGTTAATTTTGATTCCTGATAACCGCGACTCGTGACAACCTCACGTGTGCCACAAGAGAACTGTGCCCCATGGGGTTTTCAGTGACTGATGTTTCAGATGTAGTTTGCCAGGGCTTTCAAGGCACTTTGAGTGAACTCAAACTGCCAACCTTTCAGACAGTAACCAAGCACAACACTTTGCATCACTCAGGGAGCCTAGTCCCTTAGACGTTGTTGTTAGTCGCCATCGAATCGATTCTGACTCTTAGAGGTGAGTGACTCCGTGTGGGCAGAGTAGAACTGCTCCATAGGGTTTTCAAGGCTGTGTGACATTTTGGAAGTAAATTGCCAGTTCTCTCTTCTGATAAGATGCTGGGTGGGCTCAAACAGCTAACCTTTCATTTCAAAAAAAGTCCAATTCACTGCCTTCGTGTCGATTCCAACTCATACAATTAACCGTTTGCTCCACCATGACTCCTTTAGTCCTTCAGCTAGAGGCAGACATAGGACCCCAGCTCTGACCAGGGAGCTATATAACAGAAAGCTGTAACAAATGCTGTTGATGAGGTCTGAAAAGATTTTCTTCCCTAACTGAGACAAAGAAGAGAATTAATTGCTAGAAAGAAGGATATTTTCCCACCCATTCCTTGCCTTCCAACTTGGTACACTGTGATGTGAGGCTTAATGGGGCTATTACTCAAAACCCCAATCCAAACCAATGCCATCAATTCTGACTCATAATGACCCTGTAGAAGAGAATAGAACTGTCCCATAGGGTTAGCAAGGCTAAAATCCTTATGGAAGCAGACTGTCATATCTTTCTCCCACAGAGAGGCTGGTGGTTTCAAACCCCTGACCCTTCAGTAAGTTAGCGACCAAGCCCTTAGCAACCATGTCATCAGGGCTCCTGAGGCTGGTACAGTCATCTTTTAATCATGATGAAAAGCCAGTCTGCTAAGAAGGACAAGGAAGAAGGAAAGGACCTGAATTCATTTCAGCATAGTTGACCTTTAAGTCAATTCAAAAACCAACTACTTTCAGTTTTTATCATGTAAGATAAATGTTTGTCTTCACTTCTTCCTTCTCTCAGGGTCCCTGTCTGCTTGTTCTTCCTTCAATATTTGTCACCACCTTTGTCTCTTAGAAACGTTGGAGGTGTCATGTTTAAGAAGAGCTAGGGCTGCTAACCCAAAAGGTCAGCAGTTCAAATCCACCAGGTGCTTCTCGGTGGCATTCCATGGCGCAGTTCTACACTCTCCTTTAGGGTTATTATGTATCACAATTGACTCAATGGCAGTGGATTTGAGTTTTGTCTCTTGGGATCTATTTCTCCACAAAACTCTGAAGTGGAATGTATTTGCCTTAGCTCCCATATTTTGTTATGCACAGGCCTTTTCGAATGGACTACTGTTATTGCCAATTACTACTGGAATTCAGAGAAAAGATAATCAAAATAACAAACATAGGGATGTTTAAAATCTTACAAAGTTAATTATGGTTCTTTATTCTTTTTGAAATGGCAACTGAAGGCCCTGAAGCCCTTCCAGGCTATATGGTAAGGAGGGGCTGAACTATGAACTATGAACAGTGAAATGGACTTACATAAAGAGATGACAAATGACACTCATCTACTATGATCACTTCTGTTTTTGTTCTATTAGTTCACACCTTTGGATCAGGAGGGAATTATAATCCTTTCGATTTTGAATTAGACCCAGTTTGAATTAGACCATGAGTTTGAGTTAGACCCAGACATCTCTTTTTCCTTCATTGATTATTTACATTCTCCCAGCCTTATTCCCAAAGGCCTAGCCAGGGGAAAACTACAGATAGGATCAGACAACTTCCACATGAGTATCTTGCCTGCCACATGGTTACAAAGGAGTCTTTGTCGTGGTAGGTTAACAAGATTGTTCAACACCAGGTTGGAAAAACAATTGCCTTTGAACCTTCTTCCTCCTGACTAGTGCATGCAGACATTCCAAAACAGCTGTCGAATGGAGACGGACAAAACAAACTGACAAGTCACTTTGATGATGCAACAAGCAGAAGAGGAAAGCAAGGTGTTGAATCAATTGTTCCAGTTTGAACATGAGAACTTTGGTGCTACTATTGGCTTATTCTTTGTGGTTTGCTCCCAGGGTATAAAGGAACTTGTCTTTTTTTTTTTTTTTAAGATTGTGCTTCAGGTGAAGGTTTTAAGAACAAACTAGTTTCCCATTAAACAATACACATACTGTTTTGTAACACTGGTGCCAACCTGCCAATGTGTTAACACTTTCCCTTTGTGACCTTGGGTTCCCTAATATCCATTCATCTGGTTTTCCTGTCCCCACCTGCCACCGGGTCTGGTGTGCCCATCTGGCCTCCTATGCATGGTTTAGGTCTGTCTCATCTTTGGCTGAAGGGTGAACCTCAGAAATAATTACAGTACTGAGTTAAAAAGGTGTCCAGAGGCAAAGGTGTTTCTTAAGCACTGACGTCATAACTGGACTCCTTGGCCGTGTCACTGAACTCTTAACCAGGAATTTATCACCTGAGGGTTCTGAGGCCTAGAACCATTTGTTTCTTGAAGGAAGAAATATGTTGCCTATTAACAGTTCTCTATTTTTTAACTTTGTTCTGGTGATCTAGGGACATGCTTAAGCACCTGAAATATTAAAGGGCTTTCAGACAAGAAAAATACTTTGATTGGTTAAATGTGCCATTTTCAGCTTCTTTTTGAGGCCGATGATGAAGAAGCACTTGTTTTTAAGTAAAGCTGAAATTCCTTTGCCCAGTTGATCCTCTAACTAGCCATAGAAGGTCACTTCTGTCAAGAACATGTGGCTCTTTTCATTCGATGAACATCCTTGATGCCTTTGTGCTGGTGTCTATACCAGCTGCTGGGTATGCAAAGGCTTATTCTAAACTCAAGAAACATATAATCTATTGGGAGATATTGGGAGACATGAAAAATCATAAGGTTATCAAAGCGCGTTGCTTTAAACAGGGCAGTTAAAAGAACAATGAGCGATTACCTGTGTTCCTAAACTTGAAGGAGACAGAACGGTCTTTCCTAAAAAATGCATTTAAACAGAGATGGGTCTAAGGGTTCCACACAATGTGTGCCAAGGATCTGAGACTGTTGGTTCAGCTGGAGAACTGCCTGTCCAGGGCTGGTGTAGAGCAATCGACAATGGGACAGGTAGGGAGTAGCAGCGGGAGGTACAGCCAGACACCAAGAGGTATCTCTGGGAGTTCTATGTGCCATGTAAGTTTTTAACGTCATCTACAGAACATTAACAGATTTATAACCATCTGACTCAAGTTTTCACTTTAGTCTACCATCAGAATGGATTTATAACAACCATTTGACTGAAGATACCATTTCAACCTTCTTAAAGCAGATTACCGGGTACTAAGTTCTCAGAAACATCATCCTTTTCTGATTCCGTCTCTCTTGGCATGAATGATGCTTTAGTTCATAGAATCAATCGTTCAGAAGTCAAAGGTGAGGCTGTCAACTCGAAGAAGTTCCCACAGTGCTCTCAGGTGGCCATCAGAGGTCTGGGCCAGCCACTTCTCATCGCGGGGGTAGTGTTGCACGCTTGAGCCTTACATCTTCCTTCTCTAGCAATATACTAGGGGTTAGGACGGCAATGGGTGCGGGTGGATATGAGTGCAGAGGGCTTTTGGGGGCTGAGATTACTACACAGAGCTTTAGTCAGGAATTTAATTATCGGTCAACGGCAAGGAAAATCTGGTGGCGTAGCTGTTACCGTGCTACTCGACTGCTAACCAAAAGGTCGGCAGTTCAAATCCGCCAGGTGCTCCTTGGTGCTCCTTGGAAACTGTGGGGGCAGTTCTGCTCTGTCCTATAGGGTCACTATGAGTCGCAACCGACTCGACGGCAGCAGGATTTTGTTTTGTCAACACAAAGACAAGCGGAATCGGAAAGCTGTTTTGCAGCCAGGAATTTGGATACCTTTCTTTCTGCATCTTACTCATTTCCTCGCAATTCTTCTTCAGCGCCCTTACACCCCTTTTTCAGTTCTGATTTGTCTCCCAAGACTCTTTTCCCGCTAGCTGGGATGCCGGGAGCTTGCGGCCTCAGAACCGGGACTGCGTCCCAAGGATGTTTGCTTTGTAAACGACGATCACCTCCTCCTTCCTTAGCTTTTCGTCATTCTCTGTCAGGCTTCTTCCTTCCGGGCGGCGCGGTTCCTCCCGCTATTCGCCTTGGGGTCGGGCGGCTCCAGGAACCACAGGCGGATGCAGCCACCAACCCCTGCCACGTCTCCGCCGCCAGCAGGCCCGCGCCAGCGTGGGTCTTGGGGGCGGGGCGGGGCGGGGCGTCGCCTGGAGGCGGGTCCTGCGCGTGAGCGGCGTCAACGTGGTCCAATGGGCTCTGCCGGCGGCGGCGGCTGCGGCGGCGCGCTGAGGGCCGAGGGGCGGGGCACAGCGGCAGTTGCTGGTGGAACCCGGAGGCCGAAGGAGTGCTGCCGCCTCTGCCGTCGCATCCTCTGAGGGAGCCGTGTTGGCGCGTCTGAGGCTCCCGACCCCAGTGATCGCCCCAGAGCTTCCAGTGTGTGGTTCCTGCCTCGTCAGCCGTCCGTCCCCGGCTTTGCGGACCGTGTCTCCTGCATCATGTGCGGTAAGGGGACCTGGGACCGGCGTGGCGGGGGGGGTCGTGTTGAGGGGTGGTGCTGGGGTCGACGTGGGTGCTGCTGAGGCCCGAGGAGCAGGCGGTAGCTGGGGTGTGGAGAGGGGCCAAGGCTACGTGTGGGCTGGGGCATCCCGCGGTAGCTGCAGGTGTTGGGGGCGGTGGCCTGCCTCTGCGTGAGGGAGGAGGACGGTGAGGGCCCCGAAGAGGACACCCGAGAAGGGGGCCTTGGACGAGATCTGGGGGGTCGTTGGGAACGGCTTTGTGCGAAGGGGGCGTAGAAGGAAGAGCTCTCTCTTGGAAAAGTAGAGAAGGCTGAGGGAACTGGACTGTGCAGGGGGGAGCCTTCAAAAGGCACCACCAGGTGAGTGGGGCACCTGTGGAGCATAGGGCGAGGTCTCTTGAATTTAGGTCATATTCTGTTAGAATTTACCTTACAATTTTTAAAATTTATTTTTAATTTCTTTCTTGGTGGCCTCATAGAAAATAGAGCTATCCGCTAGAGCCAGGACAATGGCATTACACACGATGCGCCTGCTACCCCATCTCTGCTGAAACCAGTGCTAATCAGTAACTTGGTGAATGGGCTTGACCGTGGGAGATTTTCCCCGTGGAAGAGATCCGGAAACGACCGTGACATAGGTTTTTCACCATGTATTTCTGCCTGTGCCCCCATTTGAAACAGTAGCAATGAAAAATATTGGCCTCCATTTAACCAATGCCTTTTTTAGAATAGTTGAAAAGTAAAGTTAAGCCTTTTTACTCTGTGTTTTGGGAGTTGGTTGTTTTATTTTTGCTTGAAAGTGCTAGTGAAAGGGATTGTCAGAACGGCATCTTTTATGACTGATAGGCTCTGAACTTAGTATTAATTTGGCCATTGTCAGTAAAACAAAAATTGCGTTCTTACCTTTTTGATTGAAATTTGTCACTGACCTTATCCTCTGGAAGAAGAAATGCCCTCCCTCCCTTTTTTTTAGGGGAAGTGTGATTGTTGTAATAGAATTGAAATTATTTGGGAAACTTATTCTGTAGCCTTTTGCTGTATGGAACTGAGCAGAAGTGGAGCGTACTCTTTAGTGTACATTTTTCTTGTATTTAAATTTGTGCTAATTTCAGCTTCTAAAAATAAGCAGTGTGTTTAAATTTAGATGAAAAGAATCCCAGACAACAGCAGAAACACCCGTAGTTAGATTGGTGAAATGATTGTTAGAGCTGACTTTTGAATCAGTTATACTTTTGTCTAGTTAGTAAAGTCGTTCTACAGAACACATTGTTTAATTTGCTTCTGTGAAGTAGTGTGTTTTCCGGCTGCTTAATCCCCTACCTGCTTCCTTTTGTGATGAGCTGTTCATAAGTGACAAGGTGTGTACTGAACCAAGTACCTGGCATTCTGGTTACAGCTGATTTCATCATCTTGTTCCGGAAATAAAGAGTCAAAAGTGTTATAAAAGGAAAGATTGAATCTAGTTTAGAGAAGGTACAGATAGAAGTGAGGCTTTTAGGGTGGAGACTAAATGAGCCTTGTCACGTAGCCCGTATCCCCATTCCACAGCATGGGAGTTGTGCAAAGTTCCATTTTATTGCTGAAGAAACAGGCTGTAAAGAATTAATATGGAACTAGTACAGTAAAATCCATAAAACCGGAACCTAGGTAAGGCAGAGTTGTGTCAGAGAGGAAAAACACAATTTCTGCTAATAGAGAACAACAGAAAAGTGTTAAGACTGTACCCTGTCACAGGCGGAAAACTTGTGAGATCTGGGGAAATGAGGCAGTCCTGTTGAGTTCTGACTGTCATAGGTTTCACTGTACTTGGGACTCTCTGCCCTTGGGGGTGATGATCACAACCAGGGAATTAATTGCCTGGGAGTACACACAGAGTAGTCGGTGGCCCCGTCCTTGTGCGTTGCTGGGTTACAGACTACCAGTGGAATGAGGAAGGGTTCAGACACTGGAAAACTCTGAGCTTTGGTATCGGAGGTAGGCCAGGAATGCTCCAGGTGGAGGGGCAGGATTTATGTGCTGAGGAGTAGTGACCAGCGGTAGGGAATTCCTGCCCCTTGAGAGAGATCACGGATTGTCTGTGTTACACAACCATGAGTGGAGGCAGAAAAAAGTTGTTAAGACAAATTGAAGGCCTGAAAATAGGAGGTGGTCCTAGTGATCTCTGGTAAGCGTTATTTTGAGTTTTGAATGCCTGACTGGTGAACATGCCCTGCCTGGCTGATTGGCCGGTTATTTGCTGCAATTGTGTGTTTTTAGTTACCCCAAATAAACTGATGGCTTGCTGCGTTAAACATCTGGTCAGCAGTTTAAATCTACCAGATGCTCCTTGGAAACCCTGTGGGGCAGTTCTACTCTGACCTATAGGGTCGCTGTGAGTTGGAACTGACTCGACAGCCCTGAGACTATGGGTAACTCCTTATTCCCAGCTCTGTCCCAGCTAGTGGACCGTTTTGGTCCTGTCAGTAGGCTGGTCTGTAAAATTTACAGATTCTGCCTTGTCTTCTTTCTAACTGGGGATAACTGAGGCTAATCCTCTGTCTTCCTTGTCCTAGCTCTGCTATGTTGGTCTGAGAAACTTTTTTACATGTGCCTGCGTGTCCTTCATTCTTTTCAGTTCTTCAGGTTGTGTCAGGAGAAATGTCACTCCTACTTCAGTTTTCTCACTTCTTTTGCTGCTTTTCTTTGTTCCGATGGAGAACCAGAAAGTGACAGTAATAATTACTGGTGTGTGTAATAAAAGTGTTTTTTTCCTTTCAGAAATAAGGTAAGTTTTGAATTGGAATTAGATATATGGTTTTTCATCGAATCTAAGATGCTGTGATTGGGAAATGCACATCTTTTTCTTTGGACCAGTAAAAAAGAAAATATGAATTAGTGTCAGTGCCGTCAATTTCTAAAGCTCTAGAAAGCATTCTGAAGATGCTTTCAGAATATCATAGACTCAGTGATCTCTCTGTACCTTAAACTAGTGATGAATCATGAATGGAAATCACTGGACAGTATGAAATATACATGCATCTACATAAAATGCATGCTTCTTGCATGTGAATTTTAACCTTTATCAAGCCCTTAGATCTATCTTGCAATTTACATGAGATACAAAAGATGGGGCGCTGGTTAGACCACGCCAGGTGGAAGCAATTAGGATTTAGCCAGAAGGTGAGAATTTTGGAGAAACAGGGCAGTGGGAGACCATTCTGGATTCAAGAGACTTCAGGATATGGGGTTGATCTTGATTAGATCATAAATAACAAGCTAGCTGTGAAAGTCATTTTGGAGGATAACAGGGAAAATTTCAATGTGAACATTGTCTTAGAAGATATTAGAATAGTGTTATCTTCTTAGGTTAATAAAACTATTATGATTAAAAAATTATTTTTATTGTTGAGAATATACACTGCAGAACATACACTAATACAACAATTTCTACGTGTACTGTAAAAAAAAGTAAAAATAGAATTATCTATTCATCAGAATGTAATTTCAACCAAGCATAGGAACTTGAATGGTTTCATTAACTGAATTGAATTCTATTCTGGTTTGATTGCAATAGGATTTAACAGTCTTTCCTGGAAACTTCCTGTCAGGTGCCACTGGATGGGTTCCAGCTCATAGTGGTGCTGTGTATAGTGGAAAGAACACTGGTCCTGAGCCATCCTGTAATTGTTGCAGTGCTTGAGCAGCCCCTTATTTGAAGCCAGGTTACTTTTAAATGAGTGAGTCAAGTCTGTTACCCAGGTCTTCTCTAATATTTTGTTAAGCAAGGTGCTGTTAAGTGATCTGAGTTGTGCAGCCATTCTCGCTTTCATTGTTTGAGTTATTCCTCCACCAATGATATAAACTCAACTGCTGTCTAAGTTTCCGATCCTGTCCTTCAAGTTGCTGTCATGAGTTTGACCCCGTATAGACAGATCTTAAAAGAGCTCAGTGCTCAGGACAGTCCTTCTTTACTAGTTAAGCTAAGCTATTTGTTTTCAAGACTTCAAAATCAAAACTAAAGCCTTTGCCTGATTTATACAGACCCTGTAAAACAGAGCAAAACTGCGTGTTAGGGTTTCTAAGGAACAGCTGGCGAAATACTGCTGACCACTTAACCACTTTCCTACCAGGGCTCCAGAGAAGACGTCAGGGGATATTTTTGATTTAAGGTTTAAATCTGTCCTCTGGGCAGTAGGTTCAGGGTTTCATGTAGTGTCTATGGTTCCAGAAAGTCTAGATTCCATGAGAATTTAAAGTTCTATTCTGCAGTCTCCCCCTTTCTACTGGAGCTCTTCTTTTAGAATCTTGGATCAAAATATTCAGTAGTGGAATCCAGTTCTAGCTTTATTCCAAAAGGGGCAGTTGTTCATGGAAACAGTTACCTATGCATTTCTTCCCCTGTTACTGATCTCCTTCCTCTTGCTCTGGGAGAATATAGACCAGTTATTGTACCTTAAATGGCAACTTGCAAGCTTTTAAGACCTCAGACACTGCAATGAACTAGGAGGTAAAACAAAAGTACCAAACAGAATATAAGGCCGATTAACTGTGATTTACCATGAAACTATGATCCTATACCACCAAACCAAGGACCCAAATTCCCTAAGTTGTTTGGTGGTCTATAAGCAACCTCCAGGAGTTTCTCTCTCTCTTTCTTTTTGTCATTGATGTAAATATGCCAATCACACAACTTTTGCCAATTCATTTTTTTATAGGTATGCAGCCTTTTGACAACAATTACATTAATTGGCTGTGTAGCCATACCTGTAATCAATGTGCGTTTTCCATTGCTGTAAATTAAAGCTGAGTACTCTGTAAGCAGTAATCCCCCTCTTTTACTTTCCTTGCTAGTCCGAATAAGCTTAATAAACTTGAGTCTATGCATTTGCCTAATACTGTTACGATTTTATAGAAAAGTGTCCTTGGATTTTGTTATTTTGCTTTTATTGAGCTTTTAAAAAAATAATTTTGTTTAAGGTGAATGTTCAACAACAAATTAGGTTCCCACTTAAGAATTTCTTCACAGTTTTTTTGGTGATTTTTGTTACATTATTCTCATTCATTCCATTCTAGTTGTACCATTTCTCCCGTTTACCTGACCTCTTTCCTTCTCATTTTTGCTTTCCAGTAATTTTTGACCATTTACTCTTTTATAGTTGATTTTGTCTTTAAAAGAAGCTTATCACTCATGAGTAATTTAATTTATTTTATGATCCAGTCTATGATTTGGCTAAAAGATGACATCAAGAGGTAATTTTGGTTTAAGGTTTAAAGAGCCCTGGTAGCACAGTGGTCTAAGTGCTCGGCTGCTAACCAAAGGGTTGTGGTTGGAATCCACCAGCTGCACCACAGGAGAAAGGTGTGAGAGCCTGCCTCTGCATGGATGACAGCCTTGGGAGACTTCAGGGACAGTTCTGTTCTGTGCTGTGAATTGTAAATGATTCAATGGCAAGAGGGTTTTTTTTAGAAGGCTTTAAAGTATATCTCAGGGTGGTATAAAGTATATTTCAGGGTGGTAGCCTTGGGAAGTTGTCTAGTCTCAGTGGATCTAGTAAGTCTGGATTTTTTAAGAGTTCTGAGTTCTGATTCACATCTTCTGTTCTGTAAGAATCTATCTAATGTGGCTCTGATTGGTGCTTTTTGTTGAATCGTAACAATGTGCTTTGAAAGTAATAGGACCCCTTCACTAGGTTTGCAGATTTAATTTGGTAGAGAAAGATGAGTTGGTGGGAATGAACTCCATGGCAGTGGATTTGGTTTGGGGTTTTAGATAAAATTGCACACACATAACAAAACCACAGCAGAACGCTGTAGCAAAGAAATGAGGCCCCCAAGGGAAGTACAGTCAGTAACAGCGTGTAAAAAGTAAGGGTATCAAATTCATCAGCAGTGGCTCTAAGGGAGTCGGAGAGATCTTAGAACATCAAGCTGGAGGACACTGGACATGTCTTCAAATGTCAGAGAAGGAAATACCAGATCTTTTTGCTTGTATTTGGTGAACAAATGGTCCAAGGCATTTTCTTTTAGAATGGTTACATATCTTTGTAGTCAGTGTTTTTCCTGTTAAAGTCTTCAGGTTTTGAGTATTCTTTACATCATTGATATTTTTAAGTTACTTATTACTAAAGGTTACTGACTGTATGGTTGTTGGAAATAAGGACAGTTACTCCATCTGCATAATTTTGTAGGGCCTTTATGCTGTTTAAAATATCTGTTTGAGAAAATGTTGGCGTTAGTTGCCTTTGAGTTGACTGCTGACTCCTAGGGACCCCGTGTGTGACTGAGCAGAACTGTTCCATCAGGTTTTCTTGGCTGTCGTCTTCATGGAAGCAGGTCGCCAGGGCTTTCTTAAACGAAGCCAAACTTTAGTTTGCAGCCAGTTGCAAACCACTTGTGCCACCTGGGCTCCTTTAAAATACACTACGGAGTTGCCATTACACAAACTGTACATTTGTTGACCAGTTAATTTTGTTATTAAATTTAACTTGACTAAATGGCAGTGATGGAAGATGCGTGGTCACCCTCCTTTGAAAGCAAGCTCACTGCCTTCACAGTTTGAAGTGAGGATTCTTCCTTTTTTAAAGATATAACTCAGTCTCGTGTTTTTTGTACCTGGACATAATTATGGTAATGAGGATTTGTATTTTCATAGTTTAATCAGAAGTTCCCATTAAGTGATGTGTTCACTTTACAGGTATATTTGCTTACTTAAACTATCATGTTCCTCGGACAAGACGAGAAATCTTGGAGACCCTAATCAAAGGCCTTCAGAGACTGGAGTACAGAGGATATGATTCTGCTGGTATTTCCTTTTACAAAATATTAGGGGTTTTAAATTGTTCTTCAGTCTAAATTGATTTTTTTTTTCTGTTTTTAAGGAGCGATTTAGATTCTTGAGTAACTCTTGTTTTATTGCTTCTGGTAATTATAAAATCTGAAGTTTTCATGTATTGCATGTAAAGAGTTTATGTAATTTTAACAGTCTTATTCATGTAGAGTATTGCTTCTTTAGGAAATCTTGTTCTTGTTTAAGACTGTTACTGTAAAAGCATAAATCCTCTGGGGCCTTTTCATGGCAGAACAAAATTCGTCAAGTCCTTAGTCTGTGAATTTCCTTTTTTCTTGCCTATGTCTTTAATTCTTTTTTCTCCTTGGATTCCATGCTTGTGGCATATAAAGTTGCCTTGCCTAAAACTCTCCTATCTTCAGTGACCAATAAGAAGTAAGGTGTTGCCAGTTTTATGGTCTACCCTAGCTCCTTCCCTTAAGTGTGCTGAGGGCTCCTAAGTCTAAGACTGCTCCCAGGTTTGGTGATTTGTTCGGAGGACTTACAGGACTCTGCATAGAGTTGTCCTCAGAGTTACAAGTTTTCACAGTAGAAGAGAAACCAAAATCAGCTAAAGGAAAAGATTCGTGGGACAGAGACTGGAAGAAGCTATGAACAGGCTTCCAAGAATCCTCTCCTAGTGGAGTTGCATAGAATGTGCTTAATTTGCTCTCCAGTGAGTTGTAATAACATGTTGGAACTATTGTATGCTTGGGATATCTTCAGCGACTCACTGTCCAAGTTTTTTATTGGGGCTGGTTGCACAGACCCTTCTGGTAGCATATACCAAAATTCCAGGTTAGAGAAGGATAGCAGATGTTGAGCATAAATCCCATTTTTGCACAGTTACAGCACAGTAAACTGCTCTCAGTTAGGGTGGTGGGAACCCCACCTAGCCCAGGGCTCACCTTGCAGGCAGACCTTTCTAAGGCTAGCAGTCGCCGCTGTGCTGTGTACACTCTTGTCTGTACCGTTAGCCTTGCCAGGTAGAGTAGGTGTCTGTCTGCTTTGCCTTTCCTCAGTAATGGATGCTATCGGCCTTCTCTTTGTTCGTAAGATTCTGTCTTCTCTTTGCTTCTCTGACGGCATTTGTCATTCTTTCTCTAAGATGCTGATTATTTCTTTCCTGTCCACTTTGGGAAGTCCTTTTCTTCCTTGTGTTGCTGAACTGTTAATGTTCTTCAAGTCTTTCCTAGTCCTGAATTTTCTTTTAGAATTTCTTCTTTTTTTTTTATCTTTATGGGTGAGCTCTGACTTTGCTAGATTCCTGTCTGTTGGTGGCTTGTGATCTTTACCTCTGAACCAAATAGATGTATGTCCAAAGCTGTACATCTGTACTTCCATCTGCCTCTTAGAAATTTCTTGTTCCGTAGACTAATACGTTAAACCTTTTGCTCAGAATTAAACTGAATATATGTCAGTCCTCGCCCACTTGCCAGTCTGTTCTTTCTGTGTTCCTTGTATCAGTGATAATTCAGCAAGTTCTTTGAGTCAAGGAGGTATCCCAGACTATTCCTACTTTCTGAATATCCCTGCTCTCTATCCCCATTATCCTTGTTTAGTTCAGACCCTCTTCCTTTTGGCTTTGCTGTGGCTGTAACCTCGGACAGCTGCCTCCCTCCAGTTTCTCCCCCTCCAGCCTATTTTCTATCTTGTTTTCAAAGAACTTTTCCTAAGAAGAGGTTTTGTCATGTCACTTCTCTGCTGGAGCCCTTGTGTGCTTTTCCCATGCCTTCAGGGCATGTTTCAAAGTCCCCAGGAACTGAAGTGCACTCTCAGATAGCTGGTAGCTGGCACTTCCTCCTTGCCTTCCTTCCAAGGGGGATGCCCACCTTCTTTGTTTCTCTGTTGTGTTCTAGTTGCAACCTGTAAGACTTGTATTATGACCAATAATCACACTGTCTGGTAGTGCTGTTTTCCTTATTTGTCATTCTAGCAGACTATTGAAAATTTGGAAACCCTGGCAGTGTGGTGGGTTAAGTGCTACATCTGCTAACCATAAAGGTTGGCAGTTCACATCTGCCAGGCACTCCTTAGGAACGCTATGGGGCAGTTCTTACTCTGACCTTTAGGGTTGCTATGAGTCAGATCCAACTCGACGGTAGTGGGTTGTTATCGGAAATTTGAGGACAGGAGCTGAGTTATCTTCATTTTTGTCTCTTGCAACTGTCATAGTTCTTGGCAGGCACTAGGTATTCAGTAAGTGTTTAAATAATTAATGAATGAATTAGATAATATATATTTTATAAAAAAAGGCTTTGTCTGATATTGATAATCTGAGCCATAACCAGTTTCTGTCTTGCTTTTTTTCACCTCTTGATGATTGATGTAGGTGTGGGATTTGATGGAGGCAATGACAAAGATTGGGAAGCCAATGCCTGCAAAATCCAGCTCATCAAGAAGAAGGGGAAAGTTAAGGCCCTGGATGAAGAAGTTCACAGTAACGTACTTGGTTTGATCTTTGTCACCCCTCCCATTTTTGTCCTTCTTCCCTTCCCAGCAAATTACCTCCCCGACCCTCCAATTTTGGGGCCAGTTTTAAGAAGATCCATTGACATTGCATCTACTCTGTCTCATGCTGACCCTGTAAGACAGAGTAGACATGCCCCGTAGGATTTCTAAGACTGTAAACCTTAGTAGAAGCCGATTGCCTCATCTTTCTCCTATATAGTGGCTGGCAGAGTGGGTGGTAGGTTTGAACTGCTGACCTTTCAGTGTGCTTAACTCTGTGCCACCAGAGTTCCCATTTTAAGAGTAATGATTTTTAAAGCTGAAGGAAAGGAATAAAAGGGGGGTTTGTTAAACTAGTTAAAAGTTTGTTAAAAGAGGGGTTTGTTAAAACTAGTCAGAACTAGTTTTAAACTTTGTTGTGGCTTCAAAAATGATCACAGTAACTGGAGAAGGAAATTATATACATTGTGTTTAGAATAAGCTCAGTTATTCTAAAACAAAGTAGCTTCAGAATACCTTTCCTAATAAGGACCTTTTATGAGACAAAAGACATTTTTAGTAGTACCCTTATTTAGGTATCTTCAGTTGTTGCTTGTCTTCATTTTGGACTGAATGCCTAGATGGAATATATAGTCAACCTAGATGTAACTTTTAGCAGGTCTGATGTTGCCAGCGAAGTATCCCAGTTCTAGTAATGTTTTCTCATTGAGGCCGTATATTTAGCTGTATACTACTAGTTTAATAAAATTAATACTTCTTTTGCTTATATTGTGGGTAAGATTAGCTGGGACAATGTGGTCACCCAGTTAACTACACTTTAAGAAATGGAGTATAAAGATTCTGTGTATAGCAGATACTACATTCTTCATAGTAGACCAAATACAGTAGGTTCTATAGGAGAGAAGAAACTCATCATTGTGAGTCAGAGTTCTCACAGGTTGGAGAGACTGAGAATACACAGAGAATGGTGGCTGATTATCTGTGGGCAGTGAAGGTAGGAAGGAAACTCTTCATGAACAGAATAGGTAGGGTAAAGAGAAGGATAAAATCTGAAAATCAAACCTGTTGCTGTCTAGTTGAGTGGGCTGGTTGTGGGCATTATATGTAGAACTGAAGAGCTTTGAAGTACTTGCCTGAGCAGGTCAAATGCTGGGCTGACCTAAGAGGCCCAAGGGACCAAGAGCTAAGGAACCAGGAAGTAGAAGCTGAAGAGATGAGCCCAGGAAGCAGAGCTGCCTCCGTCTCAAAGGGTGGGGCCACCACATCTGGGGCCTCAAAGGGTGAAACCATGGCCCGCTGGATTTTTGCAAAAGTTGTAGCTAAGCATCCTAGGTTTTGAAGAGTCAGATCTTGACTAACTGGGTCCCAGACTGTGAGGCTGCCTTTCCTGACAGCTCGGCATAGGGTTCGATACGGTGCTCAGCACTGAGGGGCTGGGCTGCTGTGGCCAAGGGGCAGAGGAATGGGGCCAGTTATGCTAATGCGGTAGTAGAACTTAGGCTGCAGGATTAGATTGTATCTTAAGTCAGTCTTCTGAGATATAAAAGACGCAGGCAGAGAGCAGAGAGGACCTCATTACCACTGAGTAAGAAGAACCAGGAGTGGAGTGCATCTTTTGGACTTGGGTACCCTGTGCTGAGAAAATCCTAGACCTGACAGTAGATTGGTGGCAAGACCTTCCCCCAGAACTGACAGAAAGAGAAAGCCTTTCTTTGAAGCTGCTACCCTGCATTTGAACTTGTAGTCTCTTAGAGTGTGAGAGAATAAAGTTCTGTTTGTTAAAGTCACCCACTGGTGGAGTATCTGTTATAGCAGTACAAGACAACTAAGACATGCGCCGTCCTCACAACTGTTGGTATGTTTGAGGCCACTGTTGCAGCCAGTGTGTCAGTCCATTCCGTCAAGGATCTTCTTTTTTGCTGACCTCTACTGTACTTAGCATAACATCCTTCTCCAGGGGTTGGACCCTTCTGACAACATATCCAGAGTATGTGAGATGAAGTCTTGCCACCTCTCTTCCAGAGGGCACCCTGACTGTATTTCTTTCAAGACAGACATGTTGGCTCTTCTGGCAGTCCATGCTACATTCAGCATTTTTTTGCCAACACTGGCTCTCATTCAGAGGTATCAGTTCTTCAGCTTCCTTATTCATTGTCTGGCTTTCACATGCATAGGAAGTGATTGAAAATATCATGGTTTGGGTCAGGTGCCTCTAAGTCCTGAAAGTGAAATCTTTGCTTTTCAACAATTCAAAGATATTTGATCTATATGCAGAGCAAATAATCTGGGAAGCTGTACCATATGAAGAAGAAGCTGGAATCAGGTTTGGAGGAAAACTCATTAACAGCCTGAAATACTCAGCTGACGCAGCCTTCTTGCTGAAATCTAAGAGGACTTGAAGCACATACTGACAAGACTCAGAGACTAAGGCCTTCAGGAGGGATTATGCCTCAACACAGAGAAAGTAAAAATCCTGATCACTGAACAGTAGGCAACATCATGACAAATGGAGAACAGATTGAAGTTGTCAAGGAATTCATTTTATGTGGATACACAGTCGACATCCCTGGAGGCAGTGGTCAAGAAATCAAATAATGTCCTGCACTGAACAAATAGGCTGCAAAAGACCTCGTTAAAGTATTTAACACTGTAGAGTATAGGGCCACTTATGTAAAACACCAAGGGATTAGGTGTAGGACCCAGCCTACTCTGGTTTGGTCTCATAAACGTTAACAAAAGAGACCTCTGTTTCCACATTAACAGATCTAAAACCAAAAAAACCTACTGTTGTGCCGTTAATTCTGACACACAGCAACTCTATGGGACAGAGTAGAACTGCCCCATAGTGCTTCCAGGGAGCACCTGGTGCATTGGTTAGCTGCTGTAGCACTTAACCACCATGCCACCAGGGTTTTCATTCGTATGTCTTGGGGTTAGTGCTTCAGTGTGGGGTAGAGGGGAGACAAGCTGAGGAAAGGAATAGCTGAGGACTGGAGGTAGGATTGGTGCTCAAGGAGGATAGAAAAGAGGTGAACTATTGGGGAACTGGGATAAATGTTCCCTTGGGGGCAGTGAAATAAAACCAAAAGCCAAACTTGTTGCTGTTGCATTGATTCTAACTGGGTAGCGACCCTAGTGTGAATTTGAAATTGACTCAATTTACAGAATTTCGTGACTGTTTCCAGTGTTGCCTGACAGTTTATAAGGAGACATGGGCTCAGAAAAGGACAGTATAGAACAGAAGAACAGAGTGAATAAGAAGGAGGCAAGAATGGGAAATCATGATTAACCTACATACGGAGTATTTGTTGTGATGCGTGTGTTTATCGTCATAGCGATGCTCTTTTTAGCATAGTGTTCCTTTGGCAGTGGTCAAGTGGTTATAATACTTAGCATGAACTTGGACATGGACTCAGTTTAGACTTTTGGGACATTCTCTTAAGTTGCTGGACAGTTTGTGGGGGAGTACAGTGCTTTAATTATACCTGGCTTAAAAAACTTGTCAAATGTTTTCATTATTTGCCTTAGCCTCTTTGAGTGGTGATAAACAGTAACCCTTTACTTTTCTGGAAGCCATTTATCAGGTCACTGTAATTATTTGGAACGCAGGTAAGCCAGGAAAGAAGGCATACATGATTTTGTCTATTGATTGGTTGAGCCCTCTGATAAAAACTTAAGTATTGTCTTGTGTAGTCATTAGTGCTTAGTCAAAGATAGTAAGACAAGCTTCTGCTTCTGTGGACCTCCAGTTTGTGTGGAAGCCTGATGGGTAACATCATCAGTGCTATGACAGTGTGACAGAATATGTACCAGTGTGGTTTTAATCGTAGGTCTTGGGGTCATCTAGACTTGTATTCAAATCCTCTATACGTGTTTCTACTTTTGACCTTCGGCAGGGTCTGTGACCTCTTTGAGTCTCTGTTTCTTCTTTATTTGTATGACAGGGACAGTAGATGTCAGGTAGCAGAGTATTGTGGGGATTCAGTAATATAGTGAACACTTATTGAGTACATGTTGTATACCAAATATTGTTCTAAGTCTTGGAGACACGACAAAGCACAGGATAGACAGATTCCCTGCCCTGATGGAGTTTACTATCCAGCGCAGAAGGGCAGACAATAAGAAAACAAATAACAAATAGAGTCATAAGGAGTGGAAGTACTGTGGAGAAGTAGTGTGCTCGAGGTGACAGGTGAACAGAAACTGTGTGATTGCCTTGAGAGAACTCAGTTTAGAGGGAACACCAAATGCAAAGGCCTTGAATGCGTGTGGCATGCTTATGGTTGGAAATCAGAGAGGCTGGAGCCCAGTAAGTGACAGAGAGAGTGGCAGGAGATGAGGGTAGAGTGGGGTTTAGATCGTGGAGGTTCTTACTGTCTGTGATGGGAAGCCACTGGATTTTAAGTAGGGCAGTGACATGATCTGTTTTGCAGGGATCACTGTGGCTGGTATGCAAAGACTCCGTTGTTGGGAGGAAAGATTGGGCACAGGGAGATCAGTTAGGACCCTGCTGAAGTAGGATGCTGGGGAGACATTGTGATAGCTTGGGCTGCAGCGATAGGGACTGAGTGGTGAGAAGTCTGTAGTACGTGGCACCAAGCATGTTCTCAGGGCGCGTTAGCTGCTATTTGTAGCAGGTGCATTGAGAGCTTCCAGGGGCAGTTACTCGAGAGAGGCCTGAGAGATATGGATGGGAAGCTAGGGGAGGCCAGACAGTGAAGAGTCCTTTGTGGCATGAAAAGATGTTGGGGTCTCTCTGGTTACAAAATGGTTATCTGGCTTTATGTCCGAATTGTGAGAATCTCTCTATGAGCCCCTGTGCCCAGGTAGAGGGTCTTTCAGATGTGCAAGTAGTGTTGCAGACCACTTTCAGAAGCAGTGGAAGTCTGTGCAAGGATTTGAAGCACTGTTCCTGAGTCAGCTTTGTGTTCTAGAGTGCCCTCTGATGAGCCAGAATACAAACCACAAAGACTTAAGTGTGAAAGTTAATGGGCTTTGCTATTCAGACTCCTGAGTAGTTTGCTCTTGATATTCATGCAGTTCTGGTAGGATTTGCCATGTGGTTTCCTAGCTACATGTGTTTTATATTTAAGAAATTGGGAGGTGGGGAGCATTGCCAGTTAATAATTGGAGCTGTTCATTTTTTCGTGGAAGAATCAAGAAGAGTTAACTTATAGGGAAGGAGGATTAGAGTAGCTGCTTTCCAGATAAAGGAGCACCAGCCCTGCTGAGCCCACAGTAACCCATACTTCAGAGTGCTGCTCTGGGCCCAGGGTCTAGTCTTTGATTTAGGAAGCACTCCATAATTCCACTTTATGTTGTGAGATATGTTTACATTCACGTGAGACCAAAGAAATTATACCGTAAGGTTGCATGGCATTGAGAAAATGAATTTATCTTGACACATCTAATTAAAAGAATAGTCATTTTTTGCAAGGCAAGGATTAAACATTTTCAAACCTCCAGGAGAACTGAAAGACCAAGCACATTTATCACCTATGTGCACTTCACCAAGCTTTATTCATTGTTCACCTTTAGTCACAGTTGCTTTCTCTGTCTACCTTTTTTTGTTATTAAAACTATTCTTCTGTAAATATTTCAGCTGTGTTAATTTTAAGTCTTTTAATTACTCTTTTGAATAAGCCATATTTTTAGTCCCAATAATTGTGTATTTCAAGCAAACAGTATTGTAATGATTACATTTAAATGTCACTAATGTCACTGTCTCTATAGCATGCTTTAACATTAGCCTTTTTTGTCTTCCACAGAACAACAGGACATGGACTTGGACATTGAATTTGATGTCCACCTGGGAATAGCTCATACCCGCTGGGCAACACATGGAGAACCCAGTCCAGTCAATAGCCATCCCCAGCGCTCTGATAAGAATAATGGTACGGATGGGCCCCGTGTGCTGTAGGATGACTGCAAAGGCCTAAACATGGGAGAAGCATGAAAGCTCTAACATTTGTGTTCTTTTAATTTTTTCAATGTGTAAACTTCAGACATATTCAGAAGTTGAGAGTATGCATCACCTAGCTTCAGCATTTATCAGTATGTGATCAGTTAAGTTTATCTCTGCCCCTCTCAGGAGCCCTGGTAGTGTGGTGGTTAAGCACTCGGCTGCTAACCAAAAGGTTGGTGATTTAAGCCCACCAGCTCCTCCATGGGAGGAAGATGTGGCCATCTGCTTCTGTCAGGTGACAGCCTTGGAGGGCCTGTGGGCCAGTTTTGCTGTGTCCTGTAGTGTCACTACGAATCACAGTCACCTTGACTACAGTGTTTTATTTTGTTTACATCCCACATGCCCAGGTTTTTAGGGAAACCAGTAAGTACCGTGTAGATAGATATCACAGAAACCCAAATTTCCATTTATAATTATTTAAGAGCGTATCTTTACAAGACAAGGACTTCATAGAGTGAGATGTCTTTTAGTCTGTAGGTTGTCCTTCTTCCTCTTTTTTTCCTTGCAGTTTACTGGGTTGGTTGTTTGTCCTGTAATGTTTCCTACACTTCTCTGTTGCTAATTACCATGTTCCTCTGTCCTTTTGTGTGGTGTAATGTTTATTTACATCAGGAGGTACGTAATGCCTAAATGTTTCTTTTGTGGTGTTAGCAGCCAGTGTTGATCATTGCCAAGATTGATTAATTCTTTGTAGTGGTGTGCCATCAAGTTGGTGCTAACTCAGAGCAACCCTGTAGGGCAGAATAGAACTGCCTATGTGGTTTCCTAGGTGGTTGTCTGTATTGGAGCAGATCACTGGTTTTTTTCTGTCAGGGTGCTGCTGGGAGGTTTAACTGCTGACCTCTTGATTAGCAGCTGAGTGCTTAGCCACCAAGCCACCAAAACAAACAAAAAAATTAACCAAACCCATTACTTTGAGTTGCTTCTAACTCATAGTGACCCTACAGGACAGAGTAGAACTCCCTCATAGGGTTTCCAAGGAACAGTTGGTGGATTTGAACTGCCAACCTTTTAGTTAGCAGCTCTCTACCACTGTAACCACTATGCCACCAGGTTTAGTTAATTCTCTAGTGATAGTTTAATAACTGTCATAAAAATGGCACAGGGGAGGTTTCTCACCTCACTCCACAAAGGGGAAGGAAAACCAAGATCAACAGTACAAGGCTGACTCCCATGAGGCGGAGGCCAGACATTTTTACTAATTCTGACGCCAACTGTTATTCCCACAGCCCCCTCAATGGTTTGATAATTCATTGCTGTGGCCACATAGATCTCACAGACCATACTCACAATGACGAGGTTTACTAGGGAAGTAACAGTTAAAATTCAGGCTCAGGAATACCCAGCATCCAGTTCTTCCATCAGGGCAGCCTTTCCCTGGCTTTGCTCACAGACATGCCTCTCCTGGGCCTTCTTTCTCTGCCCAAAGGCACTCAGCTAGCTTTCAATCTCTGTGGGTCAGGAATCCCACTGCAGTGTCTCCTGCTGCTGAGTCTCTGTTGCTGGGTCTGTCCTCCTAGTCACTGCTTGTTGGTGGTGACCTTTCTGCTCTGAAATCAGTTCTCTTTTAAGGCAAAACTGACTAGTCCCTCTGGTAGGCCACAATTACCCTATGACACAGCCTGGGTGGGAATTAGGAGACCATGGCTAGAAAGACCACACACAACTATAATCATACCACAACTAAAAATTCCTTTTTATTTATTATTTGGACTATTTCCATAAAGAGAAATTTTTCCATATCAATTGCTTGATTACTGTGAAATACAGGGTGTATAGAAAAGGCAGGCAAAGTGCTCGGTTCTTTCCGTTAATTCAAGATTTGTGAAAAATAATCTGGTTCTCCAATATTCTCTGAGGTAAGGAGTTTTTTTGTTGTTGTTTTTGAGTATTGTTATAAACTCATGAATTTAAGTATATTTGATTGGTTTCTAAACATTGATGTCATTGTACTGATGCACAGATTTTTCCCATTTTTGACGTCGGGTGCTTACTGAGGTTGCCTTCTGAGTCCTTTTGACGTGACCCCAATAGGCTCAATGGCCTTTATTATTTTCTTGTTGACCAGGATGCTCCAGGTTGCTCGTTTTAACGCTGTCTCAGAGCTGGATTGAGCCATTTCTCTTGGGAACCCTAGTTCTTTTCAGTGGAAATGGTGTTTCTGACTACATGTGCTGGACATTCTCGCTGCACCTAGGCCTTTTCTGTGGGTTGAGTTAGGAAGCAGATGTGAGTCTGTGTGTGGTTAGGTGCTGTCCAGTCAGTCCCGGCTCACAGCCGTCCCACATGCCGCAGAACAAACACCGCCCGCAGAACGGTCCCATGCCATCCTCAGAGTCGTTCAAGTCGAGCCCGTTGTTGCAGCCCACGTGTCTGTCGGCTTATCAAGGGTCTTCCTTTTTTTCCATGACCTTCCTCTTCACCAAGCATGTGTCCTTCTCTAGAGCCTGATTCCTTCTGATGACATTTCCAGAGTATGTGAGCTGAAGTCTTCTCATCCTTCTTTCTTTTTTTTTTTTTAAATTTTTTATTTAATATAACTGAGTGAAAATGTACATTCCCGTATAAATTTACATACCCACCTATATGCAGCTTCCACTGCTCTCCCTGCCTGGTGACAGCACACTGTTCCTCTCTGCTGCACACATGTCTCGTTCTCCCAACAGTCTCTTTTTTCCCTCGTCTCCACCCACTTTCCTTCCTCCAGCCAGAAGTCATCAGGATGACATCCTATAGATGTATAGAACCATAAAGTGCATCCAATATATGGTCACTGCATTGCCAAGTCCAATCCATTCCTGTCCAAAGCGTGGACCTTCATTATGATTTATGGTCAAGGGCAGCATCAGGGCAAGGGGCCACGCTCCCAGGGGAACCCCGAAACCACTGGACCATCAATTGAGGTCTTTTAGTGGGGATCTCAGGGTGCACCCCTTTTTATCCTTGTGTTGCCAGTGAGACGCAACTTAGTGAGCTCCATCGCGGCCATTACTGGTGGTGGCCGGGCACCATCCGGTTCTTCCAGTCCCAAGTCGATGTAGGCACCCACTGATGTGAGTCTCTTTGTCTTCTGGGTTGTCTTTCCCCCATGTGATTTTGGACCTCGGTGAGCATCTGTTTCTGCTGAGTTGGGACCATTTGCTGTGTCCTCGGATGGCAGCTTGGCAGCTTTTAAGACCCCAGACGCCACTCACCAATGTGGGGTACAGAGAGCCCTCTGAGCAAAACGCTAGTTGTGCCAATTGACCTCGCTTTCGCCTAAGAGCATGGTCCCCCACCCCCTGCCCCAGCTGCTCTATCCTGGCAATATTGGGTTAAGATGGAAGGAGTACTCATGTTATGTTTAAGTCCACTTAATACTGTTCTTGTTTCTAATGTGTGCTACCACCGATTTCACCCAACTAGATTCCTAGCAACTATCTAATCTAAACCCTCCCCCCCACCCCTGCCCTTCCTTGCAGCTGTCAAAGAGTCTTTTCTTCTATACACAAGTCTGTTTTTGAGATCTTATCGTAGAGGTCTCATACAATATTTGTCCTTTTGTTGCTGATTACTTTCACTCAACATAATGTCTTCGAGTTGAAACCAGTTCATGAGATGTTTTCTGAAGTCATCGTTCTTTATCATTGCATAGTGCTCCCTTGAGTATATATGCCATAGTTTACCTCTTGTTTCTGTTGTTTCATTCTTATTTCTAAGGAACAGTCTGGCTGTTCCTTATTTCTGTTGTTTCATCCTTATTTCTAAGGAACAGTCTGGCTGTTCCTTATTTCTGTTGTTTCATTCTTATTTCTAAGGAACAGTCTGGCTGTACTTCTTTGTCTGTGTGTTTTAAATTTAAAGACTAAGTACATGACTTAATAATAATAGTTCCCAGTTCATATTTAGTGCATATTGATCTTAAATCTGTATCGTTTTTCAGCCCCACTGGAGAACTCAGTGTAGTGGTTAAATGCTACGACTGCTGACCAGAAGGTTGGCGGTTCAAATCCAGCAGGCACTCCTTGGAAACTACAGGGCAGTTCTGCTCTAACCTCTGGGGTCACTATGAGTCAGAGTTGACTCACTCGATCTCGATGGCACTGGGCTTTTTTTTGGTTTAGCATCAGCAACTCACTTGATTGATTCCATGGTATGCAAACCCTAGAACAGAGTCTAGTTCCTGAAAGCAATTTAAGAGTTTTTAATTTTGTTTACATATTCTTTTGTTTTTGTCCGTAGCATAAGTATTCCCTCTAGGGCTGTGTATGCTTAAATCAGTACATTTTAGAGTCACTTGGAGTGACTCTATAGACAACCTCTATGTGGTTGTGCGCAGCTGGATACAGAATTTCATTGATATATGTTTGTTACGTAGTGCTTTTTGTTAAAAATTGCTTACAGTTATTTGAGATATTTGCATAGTTGGTAGTTATGAATATGAAACATGATATATTAATAAAAACTCTAGTTTCTGTTCTGTTGTCTGTATCTTATTCCATCTTTCCCTATAGGTAACCATTTAACACATTTTTAGGCTATCCATCCAATTTTAAAAATAAATGAATGCGTATATACTATATACTTGTGTACTTGACTAAATAAATATGTATATCTGTGTGTGTATATACATGTATACAAATGTATCACTGTGTGAGTCAAGATTTTATATTTTAATTCAGATGGTGCCTTTTTTGGGAGTTTTGGGCTTCACGTAATTAATATTGAATTGGATTGGAATACTAGCAACCTGTCAAAATTTTAACATGGACAAGGCCTTTATAAAAAAGTCCTGAAAATATATCTAGCTTGCGTTTTGAGTATTTGGCTTCTGTTTAAGGATTTATGTCAGTTAATTTATCTATCATTCTTTATGTTTTAAGGTTAGCATTTTTTTCCTAGGTTTTTTTTCGTGGTTGGTGTCTTCTCACAATTAAAAACCTAGTTAAATATGTTTATTTGGTTTGTAATGCAGTTTAGTTTAAGCTCCTTTGATATCAACTCAAAATGCCAGACAGTATATTAGGAGTATTTGCATAATTTAATAAAAAATTGATTTAGTAGTAATTCTTCTCCTGCTAATATGAACTCTAATCTACTTTGGTATTTTTTTGTTCACGTTGTCACAATGGCTGCAAATAATAATATTGTCAGTCCTTGATTATCCAGTTTTACATTTTGCAGCGTTATTAGTTATTAAAAAATGATGCAGATTATTCCAGTATCATGAATGTTTGATATTGGAATGATACCTAATGTACAATTTTCTGACATCCTAGAAATTGTCTGGACTTTAGACAAGTAAATTGAACTGCAGAACTGAATAACTGCCTGTTTTTGCTCATTAAATTACTGAACTTTATTTAGTAAACTCATTTAATGTAAATCAGATAATTATTTCAAAAGTCTTCTCTCTAAAGTTATATTTTATGCATAGGAATGAATGAACAGAGTATAATAGTTGACGCCTTTCAACTTGCAAGTGAGGAAACAGGCGTGGTAAATGAACTGCTTTCTTACTACTTTCTCACGATTCAAAGTGGTATCTCTCGATGCCCAGTTTCCTGTAATTCCCTGGCATACCCACCTCCTAGCGCTGGGTTTCAGCTAAGCCATGTGAACGGTATCGCTGCTCTGAGAGTCATGAGAATACTGGGATAGTGAAAAGTGTCTGTATCTGAAAACATGGGATGTGACAAATTTTTTGACTTGGGGACAATCTGTTCATAGTAATGACTGTTTAGAATGCTTATCAGACATACAATTTTTGTCATCATTACTTTTATCTTTCAGAATTTGTTGTTATTCACAATGGAATCATTACCAACTACAAAGATTTGAAAAAATTTTTGGTAAGCCAAGTGACCTAAAAAAGATGCCAGCCTTTGAGAATATTTGTAAAGAGAGCAGTGAGACTGTTGAGATGTGTAATAGCGTTTAGGTCTGGTGCAGCAGTTTCTAAGACAGTTACTCAACTATGGTGCTTGGTTGGAATTTTTGTTGTTTGCCACGGAACAGTGTGTTTCTTATATGTGAAGGAAATAATCATTTGTCTTTATTATAAATGACTGCAGAGCTCACATAAAACAGGAAATGTTGGGGGACATCGTTTGCATTGTTAAAATGACTTTTTTTTAAAAAAAGTTTTTAGGAGATGTAACAAGAATCAGGGCAGGTGAAATGCCTTCTGTGGCTCTATACTGTAGAGTCATAGTCACAACAGTGGCCCTCCTGAGTATCTGTCTTCTCAGGGCTCCCCAACAGGAGTTCTTATAGTGATGGACGTGTCCTCTGTGCTGTGCAGCGTACTGGCCACTGTCTGCATGTGGATGTTCAGCTAGAGTGGTGGAGGAATTCTCAATTTTATTTACTTTTAATTAAATTAAAATTTAAATAGGCACATGTCACTAGTGGCTCTTATACCAGGCATCAAGTCTCATCATCAAAGGAAGAATATATTCATTAGGGAGCCAATGTTTTGTGAATGTTACACATTTTTTTTATATTTTAATTGTCTAAAATGTATTCAGTTCATATAGTACTTACGTAAATTTATAGACGTTAAGTGTATATTAAATTACATAGAGTCCCTCACAGTTTTGGGTTTACTGTGCGAGGATACAGATATTAATTTTGAAAAATTAGTGATGGGGTGTAGTGCCCAGACATGTCAAAAATGAGAAAGTTTTGGGGAAAAGGTTCTAGAGAAAGGTTTGGATATGGTGGTTATTGCCTTACATGGGTAAATTTGTTTTTTTTCTTTTCTGATTACAGGAAAGCAAAGGCTATGACTTTGAGTCTGAAACAGACACAGAGACAATTGCCAAGCTTGTGAAGTACATGTATGACAATCGAGAAAGTCAGGATACCAGTTTTACTACGTTGGTGGAAAGAGTCATCCAACAATTGGTATTAAACAACATTTTTAAGGGTCATTATTGCCAATATTAAATGCAATAAACTTTCTTAAAATTAAGTTTGATAAGAACTATTTTAATTTATTGAGTATTTTTGACTTTTATTTCATATATATGTATATGAAATTTAAAAGTATATACATATATGTGCTTTGTGTATCTGTGTGTTCATACACACACATAATTCCTTTTGACTTGAGAGACTATTTTTAATGCCCTTCTCCCCCCTAATTCCACTTATTTCCCTATAGTTTATTGCCGTGGGATTTAAAAGTAATTGAATTAATTTGACTAGAAACTGGACATAGAAGCACGTATGTAGCACACACAAATATGTGCGCAGTACAGGCAGTCGGGGATGTATTGTTTTGTTCCTTCCTGGTCACCCAACTGTCTTTTCCAAGCCATTAGCACAGCACGAGGGCGGTTGTTGTTAGGTGCTGTCTAGTTGGTTCTGACTCATGGTGGCCTTACGTGCAGCAGAAAGAGACACTGCCTGGTCCTGTGGCATCATCACAATCATTACTGTGTGTGAGCCCCTTGTAGCCACCATGCCAGTCCGTCCCCTGAGAGTCTGTCTGTCGATCGAGAGACCCTGGTGACGTAGTGGATAAGTACCATGTCTGTTAACTAAAAAGTCGGCAGTTTGAGTCCACCAGCTGCTCCTTGGAAGCTCTGTGGGGCAGTTCTGCTGTGTCCTATAGGATTGCTATGAGTCAAAATTAACTTGATGGCAATGGGTTTGGGTTTTGGTCTGCTTTACCAAGCATGATGTCCTCCTATAGGGATTGGACCTTCCTGATAACATGTCCAAAGTATATAAAACAGTGTCGCCATCCTTCTGTGAAACATCCTGGTTGGACTTCAAGGCAGAGTTGATTTGGTTAAAAGAATGGAGCTTGGAGGCACCAAACCTAAATTTAAAATTGTTAATAGGCTAGTGCAAAGCAGCAATATTATGTCAACAGAAAATTCCAAGCCAAAGTCAGCATGTTTGAGACATTTCACATTTGATAATTGCTTATAGTAGATTTTGCTCATGTATTTTTTTTTTTCCTTCCATAGGAAGGTGCTTTTGCACTTGTGTTTAAAAGTGTTCATTTTCCTGGGCAAGCAGTTGGCACAAGGTACATGGCTTGGCCTAATAATTCTGTATTTTGAAACATTTGGTTTATAGGTTTATTCTGTATTCATTATAAATGACCGTATTTATTTTACATACTTTTTCTTGTCTGTTTTAGTATTTAACAGAACCCTTTAATAAAATAAATGCATTTTGGTATTAGTAAATGGTCTTTTATCCATATTGTGGTTACTATGTGAAGTTGGATATTGAGTATTATTTGCAATTTTAGGCCAAAACATTAGCTTTCTCCAGATTTTTTAGGGACGTGTACCTGGTCCTTGTCTAATACTCACATGAGAGAACTGGGCAGATGTTGTATTCTGTTCTGTGGAAAGGCCCAGTTTTACATGGAATAAAATCCTGTTCCCACTGGAGGGAGAGTCATCAGCGGTACTGATGATTCACTAGGTTCCTAGATAATTGTACCAGCACTAGCTTTACTGGAATAGTTACACCTGATCATGAAGTCCATTTTGGAGTAGTGACAAAGTCTAAGATTGAGAGAGAGAAAGCTGTCTTTATTTTACTGGCGGGGTTACTGAGAAGAAAGACCTAAGCATTCATGTGTTGGGGTCCTGGGTACAATCAAAAGAAAGGTTCCATTTAGCGTGAAACAGGAGAAGAGTTTCAAATACACTATTGTAAAACAGAGGCTGGCAAATGTTTTCTGTTGAGGGCCAGATAGTAAATAGTGCAGGCTCTGTGAGCCATGAGGTCCATGTAACAGCAGCAACTGAACTTGCTGTTACAGTTTGAAAGCAGCCATTGACAGCAGGTAAAGGAATGGACATAACTCCAGTGAAACTGGCAAAATTAGCCCTTGAGCCATAGTTTGCAAACTCCTGTTCACAGAACTTTTTTTTTTAATTTTGTTTGTATACTTCTTTTGTTATTTCTGGAGCTGAGCTGGAGAGAGATTTATTTACATTATCTGGGGAGTATTGGCTCAGTAATTTGGAATTTTATATCATTAGTGCTTTATTTATGAAAATGGTTTATTTCTGACTGATTTTGTTCTTCTAGGAGGGGTAGCCCTCTGTTGATTGGCGTTCGAAGTGAGCACAAACTGTCTACCGATCACATTCCAATACTTTACAGAACAGGTAAGAGCTAATCCTCTCTCTTGCCATGGGGAAAATTGACAAGTACACTAGATAGAAAGAATTGCTCTCCTTAAATTTGAGTAAATGCCCCCATGGTCAGATCTACATTTATATAGCTCTGTCTAGACATGAAAAGGATTTGCTTTTGTGATTTCTCTGACTAGTAGACTTTTCTTCTGTTGTATATCCTTAGCTAGGACTCATATTGGATCAAAATTCCCACGGTGGGGATCCCAGGGAGAAAGAGGTGGGAGATGCACTCTGCATGGCTGGGGAGGGACCTGACCGCTGCTGTCCATCTGTACTAATTTCTTGCTCTTGGAGTGAATGAATGTGCTGAGCCTCTAAAATGTGCTTATTTTATGGGGAGACAGAGTTTCACGTTGTTTTTCTGATTTGCAGAGTATATTCTGTCTGTCTGCTTTTGGCATTTAGAACACTGCTTTTAATAATGTGTTTCTTTAAAATCTCTGAGGTTTGAGACATTAATTGAAATTATAGCTGTTTTTTTACTTCGGTAGTATCAATTATTAAAGAGATGCATAGATTTTATAAAAAGAGCATTATGTATTTGGTTATTATAGATTAAACTAAGTGATAGTTATCTAAATAATGTAGCTAAGGTATTTTTGTTTCTTTTTAATTGTAGCCTAGCTTTTATTAACTGAAATGTGTTGAAGTTCTTTTATTTAGTGTGCTTTAGGTGGAGGTTTACAGAGCAAGTTAGAGTGGGCTGTAATTTCTGCATGACCTTTGACTTTCAGATTTCTGTCTGGTATCTTGTTTGGCTTTGTTTGAGTTTGAAATCATCCTTTCTTTTTTAAATGCTTACATTTGAAGTTTGTTTCATGTAGGACTTTGAGTTATACAAACTTTGGACCACTATATTGGCATGTTAGACAAAACCAAAACAAAACAAAATCAGTATTGTGTTTACATTCGTTTATCACTAACAACTTTCCATGTAGAAAGACAGGGAGTGGTAAATGAAAGAAATTGAAATTCATGTTATTAACCTTGTTTTCCTGACAAAAATTTAGCGGAGACTTTCCACCTGTTCATCTTTAGATGGTGGCTAGTTTCATGATTATATCTGGAGCAGAGTTATTTTCTTAAATAACATGACTTATATGATCTACAGAATTATTGTTAATATTTTATTTTAAATAATTAAATTATGTAAAATACTTGAACGTACTATAAATGTTACTTGACAAATTAAATAATCAGTATTTGGAGAAAGAGCATAGTGAAAACTCCTCTCTGTGAGGACAATTTATAACAAACGTTAGTTGTGTTTGTAAGTGCTTGGGCTTTCCTTTCATTGATTTTTGAACTCACGTGTTTTCCGCGAAAAGTAAAATCTGCTCTTTTCGATGTACAATTTTTACAGGTTTTGTCAAAAACAAACAGTGAGATATAGCCACCACCACAATCAAGATACAGAACAGTTCCGTCGCCTTCAAAAGTTTCCTCCTGGAGCTGTCCCCTTGTGGTTAGCCCTTGTCCCCATTCCCAGCCCTTGGCAAACACTGATGTGTTTTTCGTTCTTACAGTGTTGCCTTTTCTAGGGTGTCAGTTTGTCGTCTCTGCTCTTGAATTTGGATGGGACAAGCTACTTTGTTTTTATATGCCCAAAGCACATCAAATAATGGCAAATGGTGGAGAACTTTGAGTGTACATCTAAGGCTGATTATTACCAAGTTTTTATAAACATGTGTTTTAGAAGATAAGTGCAAACTGAGTTTTTACAAGTCCATTTCTGGCACTTTCCTGGCCACTGTACTCATGGATTATACAGTTGACCGTATTCTTTTCATGAAGGTGCCTCTCTGTCTCTAAGGCATTTGTACAGTCTTCCACTTATAAATTTTTTCTGTACTTGGCTAATTTGGCAAACTTTAGTATGCTTCTCCGTTTCTCTCTGCTTTGACTTTATTGTGAGTGAGCAGAAAGGAAAGGAATATTCTTGATTAGGGACATGACAAATTAAGTAGAAATGCTAGAATTCTAAAGTGCCAGAAATTAAAAGGACATCATCATTGCAGAAACCCCAGAAAACCAAGCCCATTGCTGTCGAGTCAATTTTGACTCATAATGACCCTGTAGGTCAGAGTAGAACTGCCCCGTAGGGTTCTCAAGGCTGTAAATCTTGATGGAAGTGGACAGCCACATCTTTTTCCAGCAGAGTAACCAGTGGGTTCAGACTGCCTACCTTTGGGTCAGCAGCCAAGCACTTGACCACTGTGCCACCATAAACACCTTCTTTACAAACGGACCATGCTTTATCCAGACTTAAAAGAAGCCTAAGCAAACCCATTTCCTAGAAAGGAGTGACTGAATTTGTAACGTTTGTAGTCTGTAGCGGTAGCTGCCATGTATCACAGTTAGAGAGTGATAGTCGTTTTTGTTTTGTTTTGTTTTAAAATCAGAATTAATATAGACTACAATTTGACTTCCTATGGTGATATGCTGATGAAACTTGGGGAGTTTTGGCTATGAAATAATAAAAGTGAATGTGCCCTTAGCCTTCATTTTATTTTTCATTGCACAATTCTGCTATTTTTAATGTTACGTTTATTAGAAGTGTAGCTACACCAGTGTATGAATTAAACCCATCAAATTGTGTCTAAAGTTAAGATACATACTTTTGATTAAAACGAGAGTTAGTGATAGTAATGAATTATTTGATTTTTACCTGTCATATTAAGAAAATTTTAATGTAACACTATTATTGGCCATGCACTCTTAGATAGCTGCTCTTTCACTCTACACATCTTGTCTGTTGTTCTTATTGGCTCATTGCATGGAAATAGATCCCTACATAGCATTTTAAAAAAGCTGAAATTATTTTGTTTTGCTATGGTTTTTTTTTTCTTTTGTTTTCCTGTCGTTGATCTGGTAGTAGCTTTGTGTATTTTTTTTACTGGTCACACTTTTCTACATGTTGTTGATGCAAGTAAATTTTATACTCTAGGCAAAGACAAAAAAGGAAGCTGTAATCTCTCACGTGTGGACAGCACAACTTGCCTTTTCCCTGTTGAGGAGAAAGCAGTTGAGTATTACTTTGCTTCTGATGCAAGGTGAGCTTCCTTCGTTGATTCAAAGAGAATGTTTTAGTTCTGTTGTGTATGAGACGAGAATTGTTTCTCAGTAAAAGTACTGTAAGTGACTGACTTCTAAGAAGCTCTTTTCTGTCAGTTCAAAGCACACAGGACAGTTTACCAAGCACATATGTATTCTTGAGACTTTTTTCCCTGTGTTTACGTGAGAGCTCTTTGTCTTGGATGGTGGTATTCTTTTCTTTTCAGAGCCTGACTCAGTTTGTGCAGGCAGGAAAGACATTATATCGGAGGGTAGAAATGTCTCCTGGCTTAGCGTTCCACCAGTTATAGCATAGTTGCTAAACCATGGTGGTGTTAATTTAATATGGAGACTTAAATTCTTAATTCAGAAGCAATTTGAAGCATAATCATTTATTGTAAAGGAAATAGTAGTGGGCTGAGACATTTTGAGAGAAAGTGTAGTGGGATGTTTAAGTTCATTTGTAAATGAAATAGCCATAAAAATGAGATTCAAATGAAATAATTCAAATTGCCGATAAGTGTTTGAGTCATTCATTGTGCCTGCAATTATGGGGAGTTAAAAATGAGAAAATGATGCAGTTCAGGGCTTTAAGGAATGTAATCTCTTGGTGAGAAAAGAGGCTTCACTATTTTCTAATTTTCACAAATGTGTAAACTGTTGTGTCATCAGTGTTAAGATGTGTCATTCGTGTCATTAAGTAGGTTATTCAGTTGACAGTTAATGGGCTTAAATAAACTTGAAATAACAAACATAAGTGTATCAGCCATTTTTCAGTCACTCACGTACTTGTATTCAACACTGTGAGCCAAACCAGACTCAGAATGCAATGGTGAGACAAAAATGAAGGTTGCTTGCCTTTCAGGAGCCCGGTCTCTAGTGGTAGAGGTAAATTATTTTGTTCAGTAATTGCACAAACAGCTGTAGACCTTGTGCTGTGCCAAGAGCTACAGAATGTCTGTAATTGGGTGGTTGATTCACCTGTGAGTCAACTTCCAGAAGGGACGATCCCTAAACAGAGAGATGGGGAGGTCACTAGGGGAAGAGGAGGAAGGGTTGAGCATTCATTCTGTTAAGGTGAATTAGTTCTTTGGTTCATGAGATGTTGGGGTGGGTGTGAGTATGGCTGCAACCGGGAGACAGCAAGAAGCGAGTTTGGTAGGAGATGAGACCGGAGAAGGGATAAGGGCCACATTAAGGCATTTTGATGTTTTCCTACGAGCCCGGAAAGCTGTCAAGTAGTTTGCTGGATTAGAGAGAAATGCTGATTAGAGCTGCTGTTCTGATAAGATGTATTTTGGCAGGAAAGGAGACTGCTGTTTTGAGAAGATCTGTTTTGAAGGAAGAGTGGATGGAGGAGGTTGAGGGAGCAAGTTAGATGGTTGCTGCTGCAGTAGTTGAGCTGAAAGTAGCTTGAATGGATTAGGGGTGGTGGACAGAGAAGTTTGGAGACATGTTTGGAGGTTAAAACTGAAAGACTTGGTAATAGTACTAGGAGGAAATTGCTATACCTTTGGTAGGCTGTAATTGAGTTTGGTTGAGGTGATTGCAGAGATTCTTTTATTAGTTGTTTGTAGTAATGGCTCTCCTTTCCCTCGCCCGCAGATCCTTCTGGGGGGTTTGCTGTTGATAAACTGAAGATTCATTGTCCTTAATGAATATGGCTGTCAGCCATCAGTGGAGCTCAGCCATGTTTTAAAAGTCCTTCAGTGTACCACCAAAAATATTAACTTTTTTTTTACTATTTTAAGTGCAAGTTTACAATTTGAGTCAGCTTTTCATAAACAACCTTCTATGTACTTTGCCATGTGACCCTAGCTGTTCTCCCCACGCTGTGACAGCACCCTGCTTCCCTCCACTCTGTGTTTTCCGTGTCCATTCATCCAGCTCCTGTCCCCTTCTGTCTTCTTGTCTCACCACCAGACAGGAGCTACCCAGTTCATGTCCTGTATCTACCCAAGCTGAGAAGCACAGTCTTCGCTGGTACCATTTTGTCTTACATACCAGTTCAGTCTTTGGCTGAGGCGTTGACTTCTGGAATGGTTTCAGTTCTGGGCTAACAGAGAATCTAGGGGCCGTGTCTTCGGGGGGTCCCTGCAGTCTGTTGGACCACCACTTCTGGTCTTTTTTACTAGAGTTTGAGTTTCTACATGCCATGTTTGTCCCACTCCATCAAGCACTCTTTAGGGGCAATCTTTGGTGGTGACCAGGCACATCCAGTGTTTTGGGTCTCGTGTAGATGTGGTCTCTGGTGTATGTGACCCTTTCTGTCTCTTGGGCTCATACTTATGTCTTTGATGACCTTCTTTCTCCTTTGCTACAAGTGGGTTGAGGCCACTTGATGCTTGTTATTTCTTAGATGACTGCTAGCTAGCTTTTAAGACACTAGATGCCACTTACCAAAATAGAATGCAGAACATTTTAATAAACTTTTTTACTTTTATTTTTTAATATGACTGAGTGAAAATGTACATTCCTGTATAAATTTACATGCCCACCTATGTGCAGCTTCCACTGCTCTCCCTGTCCGGTGACAGCACACCATTCCTCTCTGCTCCATACATGTCTCATCCTCCCAACAGCCTCCTTTCCCCTCCTCTCCACCCGCTCTCCTTCCTCCAGCCAGAGGTCAGCAGGGTGATATCCTATAGATGTATAGAACCATAAAGTGCAACCAATATATAGTCACTCTGCATTGCCAAGTCCAATCCATTCCTGTTTCTCAGCTGATAAAGGAATGAAGGTGTGACCTTCCCCAGAGGTCTTTAGTTTTGCCTGATAACTCATGGGATTAAAGGTAGAGGTGAGGGTGCAGTGCTGCTGTTGTTTCTGGAAGTGACCTCTAGCTCTGTGTCGTGGAAGTGGGTGCACTTTGCCAAGATGAGTTTGACAGTCTGTGGCCATAAAATGTCCATAACCTGTTTACGGCTAAACCAGTTTTTAGAAAGCTGCTCTCTCATCAAGACTGTCTCCTACAGCCGGTGACGTTCAGCTCTCCTTTCCGCCTTAGAGATCGTTCCGTGTGTATCCTCTTGCTCTTGTTACTGTTCTTTCAGAGAAAGAAGTGCTTCTTTTCACAGTCACAGCTGCTCTTTCCTTTGGTTGGTCAGCTGTCCTAGCTGTCTCTTTTCATCTGTTTCTAAGCAAAGTCATTTCTCCTTGTTTTAAGAAACAAAACTCTTCCCTTTATTACCTGTTGTAGACACTTCTCATTTTTTCCTGTTATTACTGACTAGTTTGGAATAGATTATATTCATGCTTTTTGTATTCACCACCCGGTTTCTCACCTCTCTTGAGGTCACCAAACGTTGTGCACAGCTGTTGAGTCGATTCTGATCTAGAGCAACCCGATGTGTTACAGAGTAGAACTTCTTTGTGGGGTTTTTTTTGGCTGTGATCTTTAAGGAAGCCTGTCACCAGGTCTTTGTTCCACAGGGCTGCTGGGTGGGTTTGAACTGCCAGTCTTTAGGTTGGCAACTGGCCAATCACAAACTCCTTGTACCACCCAGACTTCTCTGGGGTTGGTCACACAAACAAAAACCAAACCAAACCCGTGCCAGGGAGTTTGCTTCTGACTCATAGTGACTCTGTAAGGGACCTTTAAGTCAGTGGCCTCATTTTTCTTGAAATCTTGTGACAGCATTTGTCACTCTTGGCTATCCCTGATTTCTACCAGATTTCTCCATTTTTTCAAATGGCCTCCTGCCTCTGATTTTTTTCCCTTTTGTAATTGGATTTCTGTCATCTGTGTATCTGTAGTTTGACTCTTTTCTCTCCATGTCCCTCCTGCCTCTTTTCTACTGTTTTTTTTTTCTTTTTAGCTGTTTCATCTCTGTTGATTCCTAGATTTACCACTTTATCCTGAGCTCTCTTCACTTCTCTTCCTGTGTTGTCATTCCCTTGGGAGTCACCTCTGGATTCCCTGGTCCTCAGCCCACCTAAACTGATAGGCGATGTCACACTGAGTGCACTTCCTCCTGACAGCAGTAGTAGAGCTTGTCCCAGGCCAGATCATCTCCTTGTTCTTCTAAAGGGCAGACATGTTGCCCTCAGGGTTATTTCAAGCATCAGGTCTTTCAAGAAACCTGTCCTTATTCCACGGGATGGCTTTTCTTTTTCTGAGCCTGAACAATCACTTCCTGTCTTGTTTTCCCATATCTGATAGGTACTTATGTTTCTGTCGTATATGACCTTACATTGCTTTCCTTTGTAGCACATACTACTACATCATTATGTAAAGTAAAAGATGTTTTAAAAAATTAAAATTGAAAATGAATTGTAGCATTAGGCTTTTAAGGGATGCTGCCAGTTCACTGTAATGTTTAGTACATACATTAGGGAGGGAGATGAGGGAATGAATGAGTCTCTCCCTTCAAAGAGAGTGCAGGATGGTCAAGTTTGTCTTTCACTTTGGTCCTTGTGTCCTAGTGATAGATTGAGGTGTAATAATCATCTTTGGTTATTGATTGCAATATCTCCTTAAACATTGTGTAGTGCGGTCATAGAGTACACCAATCGCGTCATCTTTCTTGAAGACGATGATGTCGCTGCGGTAGTGGACGGCCGTCTTTCTATCCATCGGATTAAACGAACTGCGGGAGATCACCCTGGACGAGCTGTGCAAACCCTCCAGATGGAGCTGCAGCAGATCATGAAGGGTGAGAGTGTCTGTCACATGGTAGCATGGTGTCCTTGGTGTTTCCCTCCTGTCCTAGTGTATGAATCTCGCAACACATGCTGAATGAAATCATCTGTGTGTTTGGTGAAGGAATAACCCCAGAAGGAAGGGGGAGCCTGCAGAGAAAGGATTTGATGGTCTGACTAGACATCAGTAGGTCCCCTTCAAAATAATTCATGGTTTATTGTTTTTAAAAAAGAGACTGTTTTGAGTAGCCCTTGACAGTTTTAAGATACTTGCTAAATAGAGTTTTCTGTTCCTTATTCTCCAGTCCTCAGTGAGCTTCAGTTTTGTCACATGTAAAATGAGAGGACACACTTCATTGAGGCTGTTTGGAGGGTTCAGAGAGCTCAGCTATGCAAAGCATGTAGAGCAGTGTCTGACACTCTTAGTAAGCCCTGCACAGTGTTTCCTGCTATAAGCTGTTATGGTTATTATTCTCTTCTTTTCTGATGGAGTTGTAGCAATAAAAGCTAACCTCATTGCATACCTGTTGCATGTCAAGTTCTTTGCTATCTTAATCCACACTCCTCCTACGAAGTACCTGTTGTCCTTGTTACAGATATTGAGTAACTTCCCCTCAGCCACTTAGCTAGTGCAAGATAAAAGCGTGCTTTGAGTCTCCATTGGCTCCAGTGCTTGAGACTGTCTCACTCCCCTGTTTTGCCGTAACTGCATATTTTAGGTAGGAAATTAATAAAAGTGATTTTTGTCATTACTGGCTCATCTCTCATAAAGGATTTGATCTGTTGATCTATTGATCAGATCCTTTCGTTGGTCATATGTGATGTTATTTGTTACATGGTCTTCTTCCCGCTTTATTTGCTAAGATTAATTAAAGGAGATAGGCTGTTAGTTATACACAGATTTCTTATTCTTTGGTTTATTTTTCTTTTAATGAGATAATTTACACTATTTTAGGCAACTTCAGTTCATTTATGCAGAAGGAAATTTTCGAGCAGCCAGAATCAGTTGTGAACACAATGAGAGGAAGAGTCAACTTTGATGACTATACTGGTAATTACACATGAATTATTTTATTATTACGAAGTCTTCTGTGGGTTTACCACCGAGAACCTAAAAGTCTGTTGTCCTTTACAACCTGTGGAACAAGGACGACTGGCAGCATTCATGGAGGCCAGGCATCTGTGCAGAGTCTTCCAGTGTACCATTGAGAGCAGTAACTTCTTCCAGTTCAGCAGAGGTGTATTTGGCTTGTGTACTGGGGACCGTGTTGGGTACTATGAGTTCTGACAATAATGGGATTTGGTCTCCAGTTGGGCCCAAATCTCGGTTTATAAATGAGTAAAAGTGTGAAGTACCCCAGAGATCTTTTAGGTGTTTGCCTGATGCCTGTGTGATAACCTCTACCCCAGCCTACATTTTAAAGAGGGAAGTGAGGATGCAGTCCTGGTCTTGTTTCTGAAAATTCTGTCTAGACCTATGTCATGGTGGGTTATGTACCTTGTTGCTCTGAGTTTAAGGTTGATAGTTGTAAATCGAAAGATGCCTATAAGGTACTTATTGCTAATCTCTTTTTTTGTTGGTAAACAGCTGTTTCATCATGAGCAATTTAATGAGTAGTTTAAGAAACAAGCTTTAAGCTAGCTTCTCAGGAATTAATTTTTGAAAACAATACTTGTATGCAAAAATCTGTTGTTGCTAAATTATGTCATATGCCCAGTATTAAGTATCTTCTCCCTCATATCACATCCTGGTAATTGGTAGAGAATTATTTCTCTGAATAAATATGAGTATCATTCGTGAAATGAATATAGCTGAGATAATTTTTTTCCCAGGTAGGCTTATTGAGATATAATTTAAATATAGTAAAATTCATCCTCTTAGTGTATAGTTCAAAGACGAAGCTGCGCGGTATAGTCGTACTCCGTACTGCTGCAACAAGCATGACGTAGAACAGCTCCAGCATCCCCCAGATTTCCTTGTGTCCCTTTGTAGTCCACCCCAGCAATGTGAAGTGACCAAACAAGGAAAGATGCAAGAGGTACTGTATTGTGTGGGCATGTAGGGAGTGAGTTAGGTTAATTACAAGCTTGGGGAGGCATTTATTTGTGATACGTTTAATTCACTTCTTGAAACTGTAGAAAATTATTCCTTATTTGTGGTGAAAATGTGTACACAGCAAAGCATATACCCATTCAACAGTTTGTACATGTACAGTTGGTAACGTTGGCTGTGTTTTCAGGCTGTGTCATCATTCTCACTGTCTCTGCTCCAATTATTTCGCACCCGTTCACTGACTTTCCGCTCCCTGAACATCTCCTCTGTGTGACCAAGTTACTCTTGTCGAGAACTGTTCTTAAGAATGAAAATTCTTGTAATAGTGCAGTTGTTTCCCAGATTGCTAATGTAACCACGAGAAGTGATTCCTGTTTCATGTAATTCTTTTCTAATTATATACACAAATTTTATTTCAGTGAATTTGGGTGGTTTGAAGGATCACATTAAGGAGATCCAGAGGTGTCGGCGTCTGATTCTCATTGCGTGTGGAACAAGTTATCATGCTGGGGTAGCAGTAAGTGCCTTCTTCAAATTGTAATTATTATTTTGGGTATGAGGAGAAATTTGCAAACAGATAGTACTTCTAGTGCATACCGCATAAAACCGTGTTTTTAAAAATGTCCTCTTGTTTCATTTTTTTTTTCTCTTTTATTGTGATTGAGTGAAAGTGTACAGTCTCGTTTAAATTTGCATACCCGCCTATCTGCAGCTCCTTCTACTCTCCTTGCCCGGAAACAACACACTCCTCCTTTTTGTTTCATTTTTGTAGTAATAAAAATCATGACGGTAGAGGGGGAAACTTGAATAGCTGCTTAGAATTATTTATCCGTGTGGAAGATCTGCTTTAGAGAGGCCCTTGGATTAGCAGAGAGAGAACACCTGAAATCAGTGTCATGAAAAGCAAAGTGTGGAAGGGTGTATAGAGGATCCTAGATGCTCATGTGGGGAGAGTTCCTACTTCTCCAGAGTATCCATGGAGTCTTCCTTCCCTTCCTTGCTCACGTGCCCCCGACAGATGGCAGTAACACAAACGAACCTCGGCAGGACTTTGCTTGATATGCGCCTGTCTGCAAAGAAATGAAACCGTTTTTTGTCCAATTCTTTCCGCTGTTAATTTGGAAGCTGAAATTCTGAATCAAGGCCATGTGTTGATCGTCAGTGCAGAAGCAGAGAAATACAGGGCCTTTTAGTCCGGTGGATCTGATCTGCACGTGGTTTCAGTTTGAAGAGTATGCTGTGAGGTCAGCTCTCGTAGGTGCACTACAGGTGACCCTGCTGCAGTTTCTGCTACGTAGGATAAATGAAAAGTATCCCACTGCTGTTGACTCGATTCCAGCTGATAGTGGTCCTCTAGGACAGAGTAGAACTGCCACAGAGAGTTCGGAAGCTGTAATCTTGATGGAAGCAGACTACCTGTCTTTCTCACACAGAATGGATTCCCAAACCCCATGATAGAGTAATTTTTTTTTTTTGCTGAGGCATAAATATTTATTATCTTAACATTTGCAGAAGGCTGTTGTGTAACTAGTGAGTAAAAGAAACTAGCTGGTCACCTAACCCTTGCATCTCAGCAAGATTTTATTCTTCTCTGAACTTTTCTCCCCTGCCCCCCCCCCCCACGTGGTGAAAAAGGTTTTGAAGAGAAAGTTTATGTAGTGTTGAGGGGAAGAGCTTTAGGTCATGGTTCTGAGCATGGAAAAGAAGAATAGAGACATTAAAGAGAGTAAATGACAGAAGGGGATTGACTTGATTCTGTGGTGGCTTTGATCTAGTACTGAATGATGTGATTCAGAAACAAAAAGTAATTGAAGGTGCTGTTCGGTAAAATGTTTCATCCAATGCAAAGTGTGGATTTCTGAGTGGAAAACTACCTAGTATGTTAGAATTCTCTGAGATTTTAGAAGATCGAAGGATATATGTATCTTTACAAATGCCAAGATTAGAAATTTTCTTGTGCTTTATCACACAGGTAAGACTGTCATTCATTGCATTAATTCTGGTCTGGGCTTTGTTTTTATTTTTTTTGGTAGTATCAAGTGTGAAGGACACGTTTGCAGAACTGCTTTTTGAGCGTGTGCTCCATGTCGTCTACCTTAATAACTGACCACACGCAAGTCATTCTAAGTATAGCATGCTTTCCGCAGATGCTGTCTGTCTCTGGGTTTCTCCAGTAGCGTGTGGAGACATGTAAATAACATTCAGGTTAGCCTCCAGTGAAAGTATGTCATTCTGTGTATTTACAAAGAGTTGCTTTCACTAAAAGGACAAACTATTCCTTAGCAGCTGCGTATCTCGAGATTACTTTGGGGGTACAGTTTAAGAGTAAGGTGACTGATTTGTATCTTTTTTTGTTTGGAAGACCTCACTGCAGTACAACACTGACACCCTCAAGGGAGTTTGATTGGCATTTGTTTTGAGGGAAAGCATTTAGCATTTTAATGTCAATAACTTATTTACATATAGCTGACACATCTGAGGCAATGGAAAAGATTAAAAATAGGAACATTTTATCTATGAAGGAGCATTCTTCTGTACATGATATTATAACATGGTTAAAGAGTGTTGACCCAAAGTTTTTTAATTGGGGGATCAAACTAGAACAAAGCAGTTCTGTCTGAATTCATGGGCAGCAAACCTGAAAGGGCTGTGGAGTGGGGGAACATTTAGTCTTCACTGGGCTGAAGGGGAAAGGAGGTGAAGGAGGAAGGAGGGACCGGTCAGGGGCTGCGCCGAGCTGCTCGGCTACGGGAAGCAGGTCAGAAGCCATCAGCCTAGGTGACCTCCACAGGTACTGCAACATTGCTAAACACAGACATCTGTGTAAATACATACATTTACTGCCTAGAAGTTTATTATTACTTCACTTTTCTGATGTTTAGAGTAAAAGGAATTTAGTTTAAGTGGAAATGCAGTAAAATGGAATGTAGGAGGTATCTTTGAACTGACCCATGCTATGCCCCAGCCTGATCCCTGTGCCGTGAAAACAGTGAGCCTTCTTAAACCAGAGTTCCAAAATACATGGACTTTTTGGCAGGGAGGGATTGGAGGTGTGAAACAACACTGTTCATGTATACATTGTATTTAAAGTGTGTGTCACTCAGTGTTTATATGCCTTCATTTTCTCACTTTCAGTCTCCCAGTGACTTAGGTATTTGATGATTTGCTGTGTTAAAGATTAGGAATTGAGAAGTTAGAGATGCTGTGAGATGCCCGTGTGACTTCTCTAGACAGTCACATGGGTGGGGTGTACTTGCTCACAGGCGTATGTCCCAGGATGGTGATCTACAGAGACGTGTACTAAAATATTAACAGTGGTGGTGAGATTTTGATGATTTGTATGCTTTAATCTGTATTTCTTAAAAATGCACATACATCATTTTTATAATCAGAAAAAGTGAAAACAATTTACTGACTCCCGAGGAGGGCAGTGACAAAGAGGAGTGTTGGAAACCAGGTCCTGTAACTAAGTCCCCTTCTCTCTCCAGACCCGTCAAGTTCTTGAGGAGCTGACTGAGTTGCCTGTGATGGTGGAACTAGCCAGTGACTTCTTGGACCGAAACACACCAGTTTTTCGAGATGACGTTTGCTTTTTCATTAGCCAGTCAGGTATGCTAATTTAAAGACATTAAGGGAAGAAGAGTCATTCTTTCTGTTAATTTTAGCATGTCTTGGCAAAAACGGTACTGCAGATGACTTAAAAAATACACATTTAGTCTGGTATTATGTAATTCTTTAAGAATTAGTGAAGTTAACACCTTTTACTATCAAGGAGCTGAATTTTCAAAGAAAGGAAAGAGAGATGTTAAAAAGCTTCTCATTAAATGTTTTATAAATTATTTAAGAACATGTTTTATTATATTTTATTGAAAACAAGTGATACTGTGGAGCAGGTTTTTGTTCTTTGCATCAGAGAAGCAGCATGTGTGGAGACTGTGGCCCGTGTCTTAGAGTGGATCGTCTTCATTTTCTCACAGGTGAGACGGCAGATACCCTGATGGGTCTTCGGTATTGTAAGGAGAGAGGCGCCTTAACCGTGGGGATCACAAATACAGTTGGCAGCTCCATTTCCCGGGAGACAGACTGTGGTGTGCACATTAATGCTGGTCCCGAGATTGGTGTCGCCAGTACAAAGGTAAGCCGTTGACTTCTTTCCCAGGTGACTGTTTAATCCTGGCGTTGCTGAAACAGACATATCTGGGTCTTAGGCTTCATTGGTTGTGCAGTTATGGAACTCGTACATTTTATTAATCATTGTAACACTATAGAGTCAGTGATAGATAGGATTTGTTCTGCAGCCCCTGGATCTTAGTATTTAAAGGAAGAGGTTTCTGCTGTCTATCTTCATTCATCGCTTCCACTCCTTCTGCCAGGTGTGGAAGGAGACAGGATAAGTAGGGTGTGCCCTTCTTTTTTTGAGTGTCATTGAGAATTAGACAAGTAACAAATTAGAAATACCTAGTTTAGTACTAATAATATTGACATGTTTTTATTTACATATTCAGGGCTTCTAAAAATTATGTCGGAAGGTACATATACTGCCTTGGACAGTTTCTAAGGAGGTGTGTTTTCACCTTTGGTATAAAATTTGATGATTTTAAAAATGAAAGTGATATGGTGATAATATGTGTTTCTCTACAGACACTACATCAATGGAGGTTTCAAAGTTTTGTTTTTTTCCAAAATTTAGTGAGGCTACTTTGCTCTTTGCTCCTTCAGTGTGTGCTATCAGTTGAGTACTGATAGCGTACACTGTTTATCTACAAATATATCTCTCTTTATAATTCCGCATTCTAAGTTAGGATTGTAAATTCTAAGTTTCTCATTTTCTGTTTTTCTGCCTAAGTCATGTATTTCTTGTTAGTTGTTTCATAAGAGGCTCGGGTTTTGGCGGATTTGAGTTTCCAGGTGTGTGGAAGATGCTGATGTGTGTATATTCACATTGGAATTTTTTTGCCCTTTGAAAGAAATCTGAGGGAGAGTGTTTTGTGTGTGTGGAAAGTTTTTGATTCTTTCATGAAAACTGTGAATGAGGTTTTTGATTCTGGGCTGTTTGATATTGCTAACACTGTATAATTTACAGGGAGCTGAGACCTGAATTTTCTGCACATGGCAATTAAAGCATGTAAGATATTTGTGCTTGGATTTCCATCCTGTGACTGAATAAATCACCAGGTGCTCTCGGAAGCGGCTTTCAGATTTTTGGGAGAATGTGCAGACAGAGCTTTCATCATGGGGTCAGGATCCCAGGGCCCGTTTATTTCTAACTCATCCTGAAACAGGAACTTCAGCATGTAGATGGGGTCGAACCGCTGATTGGAGGCCAATGCCTCATCTTTTCCTAAAACTCTTCTTGAACCATCAGCTGCCAGTTTCTGATTCTTTTACTCATGAGAACTTTAATTTTCTGCAACATTTTATTAAGATGGTTTTCATATGTACAGAAAGTTAAAAGACTTGCTTTTATACTTAGTACTTGTATTTTGCCATAAACTTTTTGAAATAGCTTTGTTGAGGCAGTCAGGGACTGTGAGGTGAGTGTGATTGGTCATAGATAGAATTGGAGTGTTGCTGTCTGTGACTAGTGACTCTTATCTCTAGGCTCACACATGACTTCCTCAGTTCCTGAAAAGCGTCTTGTTCATAATGTGGTGTAACGATACCTTGTCCGCTTCACATGCCAGTTCTAATTTAGAGTTAGCACTATTTGAAGAAGAAGGAATCGATATATAAAGGAAGAAATTTCATTTCCCCTAGCTTTATTGACAAATGGGTTTATTTTGAAAGTATAAGAATGTGTGCTACATATCTTTAAGAATTCACTATCCAAAAGCATAGTTCTTTGTAATTTTCAAACTTGCCTCACGTGACTTCTCTTCCTCAAAACATTCTTTCAGGCTTGAAGTTAAATTAACTGCTTCTGTTTTTTGTGTTCTCACACCACTTTTTTGTGCTGCACACACAGCTCTTAAACGCAGCGCAGATCCCTCAGGTGGGTGTCATGTCTCTGTGCACCCAGCTTCTTACACAGTCTCTAGCTTGTAGTAACTGTGCGGTAGCTCTTTATTTAATGAACTTAGGTCATCACCATACAAAGTGCTTGATACTGTTTATTTTTACTAGTGGCCTACCTTCTCAATTTCAAGTATGTTTACAGTTCATGTGTGAGAAAATAGACATTTTTGTATAGCACATACTTTTAGTTTCTTAAAAAGTAGATGAGGATGGCTTTCTAAAAAGAACTTTAAAACTATGGATACTGCCTTTTTTTTTCTTTTTCATTTTAAGGTAAATTTGTTTTCTTCACCTGCCTTAGGCATGCAGGGTTGTGGGATTTGGTCACAGACCATTTCTGAATGACAGGTGTACACATTTATTAGTTGATGGATCAAAGAAGTTGATTACTGATCGTGACCCTTGAGCCCAGTGGTGGAGCTGGCAGAAGAATTCTGTAACCTTGATAACAGATTCTCAACTTTGCCTGGAAAACTGTCAGGGTTAGAGGAATATTCCTGACTTTGTCACAGTATCAGACCATAGACAATTCAATCTTTCTGTAGGAATTGATGGATATAAATAAGTGGGTTCAGAAATTCTTGTGTGTTATTGCAGTCCTGACTTTGATTTTTAAAAATAAACCAATGTAACTTTATTTTTGCTGAATAAAAGGAGAAAACCAAGTTTGAAAGTTCAGAGTCAGCATTTTCCTGGCAAATTCTTTTAATAAACCTCAGTAGATTCTAGGTGTGGGTGTAGCTGATTTTTCTCATAATTGGTTTTATTTTCATTGATAAAATGAAAATACGAAACTGGAAATTAAATTGTAATCAGAATGGAATGAAGCAATGCATACATCAGACTTACTCTGTTTAACGTTTGTACTTAAAAGCCAGTGTTGACATGTTTTAAGTCCAAGCAAAGAAGCACCAATCTGTGGAATAGTATTTTTAATTAGAAGTTGGAGGAGCTAGAATACTGATAACCTGATCAGTTTGAAAATTAGAAACAGCTTTAATATCCCAGAGGTTGAAATTACTGGGTCTCTGTCCTGATGATGTATTTTGCTGTTAAGCAGCTTAGTAAAAGGTACGCTGCAGTAGGGAGAGGTAGACTGGGAGAGACTGAAATTGAGACGACACATGTACTCATTAACTTGGAGGCCAGGCGCTCCGTATCTGCTTCTTTGCCATGGGAAAAAATTCCAGTAAAGAGGTGGAAATGTAACAGGACTCTTGGGACAGGTAGTTGGTAGGGGGACTGTGTAAGCAGCTGGTAGTGGGGGTAGGGGAGTCTAGCAAGAGAAAATGGGGAGTCTCATTTAACTAGCAGAATGATAAGCAGCATCAGGCTGTGATTTTTATTTTACTGGGAATCTCATTATCTACAGGGAAATGCTCACAAATGAGGTGACCCCTTGTCCAGAGAAGAGTAATGGAAACTGAGCCTATGATGGGACATGTACACCCGCACGGAGAGAGGATACATTTCCTAAAGTTAAAATTGTACATAACAGGCTCCTTTGAAAAATCGTCTGTATGGGACCGGGTCAGCAGTTACTTTAAAACAAAGATGGGTGTAGAAGGGGACAGAAGGGGAATATAAAGGAAAAGATTAATGGAAACGGACCAGCTAGAGCAGAAATACTGAGAACATTCACACACTGTGAAAGGTGCAACCAGTGTCACTGAGCAACTTGTGTAGAAGTTGTTGAATGGCAGCCTAACCGACTGTGTAAACCTTCACAGAAAACACAGTAAGATGTATATACTTTAAATTGTGTATAACACCATAACTGGTGATGCTGCAACAATCCTAGTGATTTAGTAAGAGAAATGTAAATTAAAAAACCTCAGATGCCCAAAGCATAACAATGTTCCTCTGAATAACTATTGGGTTAAAAAAATACCAAAACCGTAATGAAAAAACACTATTTAGGAAAAAGATAATTGTGGTGACAACATGGGTAAGAATTTAGACTGTGTGACCACAGTGATAATTAGGCATCAGTTTCACTGCTTTAAATGTTTTATTTTTGAAAAGAAAATGAGTTAGTGGTTTAACTCAAAAAGTTAGAAAAAGAAAACCCAATAAAACAGAAGGCTACAGGAGAGAAAAACGAGCAAACGAGCTGTAAAACAGAAAGCCTCAGGCTGTGTGTCACTGTGTCCTCAGTGGCTGATCTGGAACCTCCCTAGGATTTCATCTGTAGCAGGAAAGGTGGCTTTAGAACTTTGTTAACTGGTGTCTTCATGTGACTACCGGTGAGTTAGGAGTGACTCTGTGAAACGTATTTACTGTATCTATTCTAAAAATTGGCACAGTTTAATAAAAAGAAAATTTTAACAGTGAGAAAGGAGGAAACAAAATTCTCTTGATTTGCAGTTGATGTGACTGACTGCTTGTAAAGCTTGAGAGAGCAACCAAAAGACTTCCTAGGGTGAGGAAGAATTAAGTGAGGTGCTGTATGCAGAAAATGTGTGAAAAGTCTTCTCTATAACCCAACAGTATCAATGTGGACGAGATATGGCTGTGGAGGAATGGAATTCTGTTTCCAGTAGCTATAAAAAAAAAAGCCTCAAATTAACTTTCCCAAGATATGCATAAGATGTTTTGTAAACGTTTGTTGAAAACATGGAAACGGTATAGCATTATTGACTTTTAAATTCCTGACACCAATTGATGGGTGCACCATGTTTTAGGATGGGAAATTTATTTTGCAAAGAAATGACAGATTGGTAGAGCCTGGTAGTCTTAGAACAGAACTCAAGCCCATCAGAGAACTTAGACTACAACAGATATTAGACTGGGAGAAAAAGGGTGGGAGTTCACTGTATATAAAAAAGTTATCAGCCTTGTACTAAAATTAATTTCAAATGGATGAAAAAGAAAAATGTAAAAACAAAACAAAACAAATCAGGTATAAGGGAATAATAATGAAGAACCAAGAAATCTGAGAATAACTGATGTTAGGATGTAGAAGAATTGTATAAGCTCAAAGGTACCACATAAAAGTTGAAAAACAAGACGTCTCTGCCAACAAATACTAATATAAAAGGTAAACCTAAACTGGGAAAAAGTGTTTGAGACATAAAAGTAAAGGCCTTCTTAAGACCAGGGTTTAAAAAAAAAAAAAACAGAGAGAAAAACTGAAGTGGAAAAACAGGTGAAGAACAATCCAATGAAATTCTCAATAGAGAAAATGTACGTGGCTAATAAACACATGAAAAGAAAATCTTAGTGAGTGTGTATTTTCAGGTCGTAGCAAGGGTCCATTTCCAGCAGCAAAATGGTAAAATTTTACTGAAAAAGAAGTTCTCGGTAATGTACGGATTGGAAATGGAAACAGTCTTTCAGAAAAGCAAATGGGAGTGTGGTTCAATAGTCTTGGAAAGTGAACATTTAGTTAAGCTTTCATCAGTGAAATGTTACTATTTATTGAACTTGTATGTCAGGCCTTGTGCTTAGTGCTTTACTTTTTTTTTAAATTATACTTTAGATGATGGTTTATAGAGCAAGTTAGTTTCTTATTAAACAATTAATGCATGCATTGTTTTGTGACATTGGTTGTCAACCCCACAGCATGACAGTGCTCTCCCTTTCTTGACCTTAGGTTCCCCATTACCAGATTTCCTGTCCCCTCCTGCCTTCCAGTCCTTGCCTCTGGGCTGGTGTGCCCCTTTAGTCTCATTTTGTTTTATGGGCCTGTCTAATCTTTGACTGAAGGGGGTGACTTTAGTACTGAGTTAAAAGGGTGTCTAGGGGCCATGTTCTCAGGATTCATCAGTCTGTCAGACCAGGAAGTGTGGTCTTTGGTGAGTTAGAATTTTGTTTTACGTTTTTCTCCAGGTGTGTCTAGGATGCTCTATTGTGATTCCTGTCAGAGTAGTCAGTGGTGGTAGGTGGACAACTGCTAGCTGCACTGGACTCAGGCTGCTGGAGGCTGTGGTAGCTGTGCTCTGTTAGGACCTTTGGACTAATCTTTGCTTGTATCTGTAATTTTCTTCATTCTCCCATACTCTAGTGTCTTAGATGGTTGCTCACAAGCTTCTAAGGCTGTGGATAATTCTCACCAAAATAGAATATAGGACATTTTCTGTATCAACTTAGTGTTTTAGTCATTTAGTGCTGCTGTAACAGAAATACCACCAATTGGATGGCTTTAACAAAGGAAAGTTTATTCTTACAGTCCGGTAGGCTACAAGTCTGAATTCAGGGTGTCCGCTGCAGGGGAAGGCTTTCCCTCTGTCGGCTCTGGAGGGAGGCCCTTGTGTCGCATCAGTCTTTGGTTCGGGAGCATCTTGGCATATAAACCTTAGGTCTGAAGGACACAGTCTACTCCTAGTGTTGCTTTTTTGATGGCGTGAGGTTCCCAACTCTTTGGTTGCTTCCCCTTCCTTTTATCTCTTGTAACCTTAAAGGATACAGGGTGGTACAAGCCACACATCAGGGAAACGCTCTTTACACTGGAGCAGGGAGGTAATCTTAGGAGGGGAATTTACAGTCCCACCCTAACCTCTTTAACATAGAGCATAGGAGAATCACAAAACAGAGGACAACTGTAAAATATTGGGAATCATGGCCCAGTCAAATGGCTACACACATTTTTTGGGGGGACATAGTTTAATCCATGACACTACTAGTTGAGCTAGTTAGCCCAGAGACCATGGTCCCAGCCCTCAGCCCAGTAATTCAGTCCTTCAGGGAGTTGTGTAGATGTGTTTGTGAAGCTGTGAGTGGGACTCAACTCGACAGCAGTGGGTTTCGTTTTTTTGGTATGAAGCTTCTTTGACCTTGCACTCTTGCAGCTATGCTGACTTCCCCAGTAGTGTGTACTGTCTTACCCTTCACCCAAGTTACCACTTAGCTGTGGGCATGTTTGTGTCCCTCACCCTCCTCTTCCCCCGGTAATTGTTAGGCAGCTGCAAGTCAGTTCCTTCTCATCGTGAGCTGAGTGACCGTTGTACAACAGAGTAAACCCTGCCTGGTCCCACATTGTTCTTGTGATCGTTGTCACGCCAGAGCCCACTGTGGCAGTTGCTGTGTCAGTCCCTCTTGTTGATGGTCTTCCTCTTTGCAGTGAGCCTCTGCAAAGCATGACGTCCTTCTCAAGGGAAAGATCCCTCCTGATGGTATGTCTAAAGTTTAATGTGCGATGTCGTGTCAGCATCTTTGCTTCCAAGGAGGATTCTAGCTGTGTGTCTTCACTTCCTAGTGACTCTCCCTCCCTGGTCACTCTCAGAGATTGTTTCTTTCTGTGAGTCAACCTTTTCATGAGTTTTTATAACAGTGGCCTTGTACGGTATTTGTCTTTTGTGATTGACTTGCTTTGCTCAGCTTAATGTTCTCTAGATTCAACCATGTTGGGAGGTGTTTTGTAGAGTTGGTCATCATTGTTCTTTGTTGTTGCATAGTATACCGTTGTGTGTGTAGGTACCATCGTGTGCTCAGTCACTCGTCTGCTGATGAGCGGTTAGGTTGTTTGCATCTTCTTAGTGTTGTGAGTAGTGCTGTGATGACCATGGGATTTGCATATGTCTATTTGTGTGACAGCTTTGACTTCTCCGGGATGTATTCCCAGGAGTGAGATGGTGACTGCTTTAGATATGTGGCATTGAATTCTCAGGGTGACCTTGCACACATCATCATATGCTTTTCATAGATGGACACCTGAGGCCTAAAGAAGCAAAGAGAATTGCTCAAGGTTATGACCAGCCAGCGAACAAGAGAAAAAGAACATTGCTCAGATGTCTTGGGAAAACACTTATAAAGTTAACTAGGGGCAAAAGCAAGTTATAAAATGGTACCTGCTGCTAATTAATTTTCTTAACAATATTAAGAAAAAAAGAAAAGCATAGTAAAAACTAGAAGGCAATATTCACAAATGTCACTGATAGTCTGTTGTTATTACACTTAGTACCATTGTTGTTGAGTGCCTTCACGTTGATTTCTGACTCACAGTGACCCTTCTGATAGAGTGGGGCGCCCCGTAGGGCTTCCTAGGCCTGATGGGTTTGAATCTCTGACTTTTCACTTAGCAGATGAGTGCTTAACGTTGCTAATTAATTGGGGCTTATTTCGTACTTCTACTTTGTGGAAACCCTGGTGGCATAATGATCAAGTACTGTAGCTGCCAGTCAGAAACTCAACAGTTTGAATCTGCTGGGTGCCTCTTGGAAACTCTGTCGGGCAGTTTTACTCTGGTCTGTGGCTTGCTATGGGTCAAAATTTGCTTGAAGGCAGTGGGTTTGGTTTTTTTGGTTTTATTTATGTTTCTAAATTTGTATGTATACTTTTAAGTACAGACAGAAACAAAATGGCAGGAGTGAAAAATGGGCACTAGGGCAAGGTAAAAACATCAAAAAGCCATCAAAAAAAAATTCCACCAGAACTAGTTTAAGTACGTCAGAGAGAGTCAGTCCTTCAAGCCCTTGGCTTGTGGCTCGTGGGAGAAGCTTTGTTTACCTCGGCACGGCCGATCGTTGCTGTACTCACCCTCTTCCTCAGCTTGTCTTCCTTTCTCAGGAGGTGTTAGCCATTTCACAAGCATCCAATGCATTCTTTTTTTTTATGTTTTAAATGGTAAAATTAATCCTGAACCAGTTGGTTCAAGATTCAGACATGGAGGCTAGCGGTGGTGGATTGGTTCAGCTCACTGTCACTAACGCTGTTTTTTTAAAATACAGGTTGTGTATCCTATAAAACTGAGGGAAGCTTTTTTCATTTTCATCTTGTTTGCATTAAATATTTCAAGTTCTTAAAATGCATCTGTAGCTCATGTCCTGCTTCTTTGTGGCACCTAGGCTTACACCAGCCAGTTTGTGTCCCTTGTGATGTTCGCCCTCATGATGTGTGATGACAGGATCTCCATGCAGGAAAGGCGCAAAGAGATCATGCTTGGGCTGAAACGGCTGCCTGGTATGGAGACAGTCACCTGATAGGCCTCTGTGGTCCGGGGGAGTGGGTGATGGAGGAGATTCTCTTCCTGTCCTTTGATGCTGTTGAGTCAGTCCGTAAGAGCTTCTTGTCTTTGTTCTTGGAAACCCTGGTGGCATAGTGGTTGAGTGCTATGTTTGCTAACCAAAAGGTTGGCAGTTCAGATCTGCCAGGCGCTCCTTGAAAACTCTATGGAGCAGTTCTACTCTGTCCTATAGGGTTGCTCTGAGTTGGAATTGACTCTATGGCAATGGGTTTGTTTGTGTTTTATGTATACTTACATCATGGGAAAATAGGAATTTTGTTGGTGCAGTGGTTAGACCTCAGGCTGCTAACTGAAAGATCAGTGGTTGGAATCCACCAGCCACTCAACAACAACAACAACAGCGATCAGTATATTATGACTGTTAGCTGTGTTCAGTTTATTGTCCTTTTTTCCAAAGCTTTTGCTAATATTACTTTCTAACAGATTTGATTAAGGAAGTTCTGAGCATGGATGACGAGATTCAGAAACTTGCTACAGAGCTGTATCATCAGAAGTCTGTTCTGATAATGGGACGTGGCTATCATTATGCTACTTGTCTTGAAGGGGCCCTGGTAAGTTTGCTCACTTACAGTTAATTTCAGTCTTTTAACTTCTGGAGCTGAAACACAGTAGGACTTTTAGACTGAATGAATGAAATAACGTGGAACTCTTAAAAATGCCTTTATAAGTAGGTGTTCTAGTGTGTTTACCTTGAGATAGTGCTATAGAAGAATACTTAATTATGAAGTGAAAACAAGTAGACTATTTTGTAGCATGGTAACTCCCAAGTAACTTTGGCTAATACGTTTCTCAGATAGGACTAAAGTAAAGGTGCTCAGGTTCTCTAGATGTAAAAGCTGATAGATTCTAACATGAAGTAAGTAAGAGTTAAGAAGTCCTATGGATTAAAAAGAAATATGATTAAGTTCACAACAATCTAAAAGCTTTAGAAAGTTCTTGTGGAGTTTTAGAACTTCTGATTATTTAACTTACTGGCGTTATAGAAGTAATGACCCCCTTAACTTGTAAGCTGTGTTTACAGACCAGTAGTCATTTAATACTTTGGATGAAAAGTGACTGGAGACATCAGAGGCTTTGTATAAAATGGACTTAAGGATAGGTTTTTGAAACTCAGACTGAAGACTTCTCTGCATCTCTCCTCTTAGAAAATCAAAGAAATCACCTACATGCACTCGGAAGGCATCCTGGCTGGCGAGCTGAAGCACGGCCCCCTGGCCCTGGTGGACAAGCTGATGCCTGTCATCATGATCATCATGAGAGACAACACCTACGCCAAGTGCCAGAATGCTTTGCAGCAGGTGGTTGCTCGGCAGGTAAGTCGGGCTGCGGTGAGGATACCATGGGGACCTATGGGTTGGGTCTCTAAAGCTTATTTGAATTTCGGACCATGTCTAAATTGCACCCTTCTACCCCATTCAAGTGGCCAGGGGCAGTCTCTGATATGCAGCTACTAATTCAAGTGCCCAGGGTCGGTCTCTGAATTACACCCACTAGAATTAAAGTGCCCAGGTGCAGTCTCGGAGTTGTATTCCCCCAGTTCAGCTGCCCAGAGGCAATGTCTACATTGCAGCCCCCAATCCCAGGGCCCAGGTGCAATCTCCAAGTTGCATTCTCCCAATTCAAGAGCACAGGGATGATCTCTAAGTTGCATTCCCCCAATTCAAGAGCATAGGGACAAACTTGGAGTTGCATTTCCCCAATTCAGGAGCAGAGGGACAGTCTCTGAAACTCGACGTGATAGAGCAGTGCCAGTTAGGTGGCTACAAAACATGTTCACACTCAAGTCACTTGCTTGGGAATGCAGCCTTGGAGGTATCCCAGCAAGGAGTCTTCGATAGCCTCCCTTTGGTGGTGTCCCAGCTTGTCAGTCTCTGAACAGGCAGAACCAAGGCACCGAAAGTTAGGTCTTGGTTTTCATATCCTGCCTCCTTTCAACTGCTGCTCCTTTCTAATTGCTGTTGTGGTTGTGTGCTGTCGACTCAGTTCTAACTCACATTGGCTCCCTGTACAACAGGATGACATATTGCCCAATCCCATGCCATCCCCACAATCATTGCCATGTATGAGCCCGTTGTTGTAGACATGACGCCAAGTCCGTCTCACAACTGTTGTTTTGTGTGAGCCCTTTTTTGGAGATGTGGTGCCAGTCCATCTCACAATCATTGTTGTGTGTGAGCTGGTTGTAGACCCAGTGCCAGTCCATCTCACAGTCACTGCTGTGTGTGAGCCTGTTGTTGGAGATCCACTGCTGGTCCATCTCACAATCGTTGCTGTGTGAGCTGGTTGTAGACACAGTGCCAGTCCATCTCACAGTCATTGCTGTGTGTGAGTCCGTTGTTGGAGATGTGGTGCCAGTCCATGTCACAATCGTTGCTGTGTGTGAGCCGGTTGTAGACACAGTGCCAGTCCATCTCACAGTCATTGCTGTGTGTGAGCCCGTTGTTGGAGATCCAGTTCCAGTCCGTGTCACTGCAGGTCTTCCTCTTTGTTCTGTTGCTGGCCCTCTCCTTTGCCAAGCATGATGTCCTTTCCCAGGAACTGGCCCTTCCTGATAGTTTAAACATTTACTTCAGGAGAAACTTAATATTAAAATTTTGTATTAAAGTTAAATATACTTTGCTTAACTGACATTCCTCCAACTCAGTTGACTTTATATATAAACCCCAAAAGATATTACTGCCTCGGGACAAAATTTTATTAGGAAGGCACAAGGTAGTGATTACACACATGGACTTCGAAAGCAGACAGACAGACAGACCTGGATCAAGTACTGAGCCTGGTATTTCTTACTTGTTTGAGTTTAAACAAATTCCTGAGCTGCACTAAGCCTTCATTTCCTCACCTCTCAGATCATCAGACATACTTCGTAGGACTAGGAGTTTAAACAAGTCTGTGTCAGTGAGGCCACATGTGGGTTGTGCAGTGTGACACCTGCCCATCTGTGTGCTGCCACCCTGCCTTGGGTTGCCACTGATGCATGTGTGTGTGTGTTTGGATTTTGTCTCCCAGGGACGCCCCGTGGTGATTTGTGATAAGGAAGATACCGAGACCATTGAAAACACAAAACGAACCATCAAGGTGCCCCACTCAGTGGACTGCTTGCAGGGCATTCTCAGCGTGATCCCCTTACAGCTGCTGGCCTTCCACCTTGCCGTGCTGAGAGGCTATGATGTAAGTGGTCCACCAAGACTCCGGTACCTTGTGATGGCTTTATACCCTGGGTACATTCTGGTCATTTTCTTCTCCATGTTTTAACAGCAGTATGTGAGAGACCCATCAGATGAATGTTTCGCCCAGTATATGTGCATGGCCCAGTGTATAGGATACGTTGACATTTTCTTGCCCATAGAACCTGAAGGGACCTTTGGAGGCCACCTCCTAGATTGTGACTTTTCTTGGGGAGTCTCCACACCTGTTTTCTCAGTGTATAAGCCACTGTTTCTTGACAGGAAAACTATTGACATCGTGAATCAGGACAATTCTTTGTTGCTTGGGACTTTCCTGCATGTTGCTGAGGTATTTTTAATTCATGGGCTACTCGTCTGTCATTGTGACAGCATTCTTCACATATCTGTTTCCAGTGTTCTCCAAGAGGGCCATCATCTCTGAGAGGACCCTTGTAGCTCTTCCTGTGCTGCACTGGATTCTTTAGAATTCTTTTTCCCAACTGATTTCACCTTTTTTGCAAGATACATTATCATTGTGTTTTGTAATATAATTATTTGTAGTGTATAATAAAGATGCTTAATCAACATATCATTCCTTTTTTAAACAAACAGATCTATTTTGCTTTGATCAACTCCTCTAAAACAAGTATGATCTCTCAAATCTTGCCTTTTTTTTTTTGCAGGTTGATTACCCACGGAATCTTGCCAAATCTGTAACTGTAGAATAAAGAACATCGAAACTCTGGGCAATCAAGCAACACAAGACACCTTTTCTATTTAAAACCTTGATTTAAAATACCACCCTTTTAAGCCTTTTTTAGCAAATTTTTATTTATATATTGGTTCTAATTATTCCACTCAATTAGTGGTTTTTGTGAAAATGACCTCTTATATTTTTACAGTAATCTGTAGGGAGGTTCTGTAATGGAATCTATATTGGAATCTGTGTCAGAAAGAGATTTTAACATCATTTTCTTTAAAGAACATGGGGTGTTGAATTTCAGGGCCCTCCACTGCAGTCTGAGAGGATCACATGTTCCTAAAATCATTGCCATTGGTTTTCCTGCCATGTGGACTTTTGAAAGAATTGTGTGTAAAACTGGAAAAATCTAAAGCAAGCAGCAATACATACGAATACTTGGACATCTGATTAAGGTTTTTCTAAGTGGTACATGAAGAGAAGATGCTGTGATTGATTTTGAAACTTGTGTCTGCTTGGTTTTGAAATCAAGCTGTAAAACTGAAAACCTAAAAATATTTCTTGGTGGGATTTCAGGTCTTAAGTTAGGTTGACCTTTAATTTCTCAAATTTGTTACCTATATACCCTATATAGGGATCTGTAGGTCAACACAACTTAGGAAGCAAAATATTACAGTAATGCATTGCTTTCTCCCACCCTTTAACAAGATGTGTTTGCACAAACCTATAGCACAAACTTTAAATTTGAGCCACTTAGGACATTTTAAGTTGGAGGATGGGATGTGTCCTGAGCACCCTACTCCTTGTATTTTCATTGCCTAAAGGTGGTTATTTTTATTTCCGTTGTAGCAGGAGTCTTGTCTTTTGCTGAACGACTTACCTCGTTCTTTGCAATCCCCATAGAGAGCTGCTGTGAAATGTTTCACTTAGTCAGTACTGACGGGTTGATGTGGTACATCTGCAGCCTTGTCCTGAGGAAGAATTGCTGACATCTGCTTCTTAACTTCCCTCATTGTTTTGCTGTGTAAACTTGCACCTTAGTGTGAGTTTTGGAAGATCTGCAAGTCTTTTGAACAATCATTTGACTCTAAATATGTATAATACACTAGGCTCGGATAAACTCTATGATTTACATTGATATTGGTGAAAGAGTGCATCAAATTTAGTGTTATTTAGTGGGTATTTATGTCTTTGAATTTTCTGCATTCTGCCCCTTCCCTTCCTCCGTCTTTCCCTCCCGTCCTCTCTCCCTCCTTTTCTCTCAAGCCTTTTGTTCTACAATATGTTTTTTTCTTAATGTTCTTTGCTGGTTTTCCTAGTGAGGCTGTCATCTTCCTTAATGATCATTAGAAGCTCTTTACACATTTGGCATAATCATCTTTGTCATATATGTTGCAGACAGATATATTTTTCTATGTTGGCATTTACCTTTTGTTAATAGTGGGGTTTTGCAGATCTTTCTCATTTTTGTGTAACCAGATCTGTCAATTTTCTCCGTCACTGTTTTTGTCTGCAGTTATGTTTGGAAAGGCCTGAGGAGAGAGGTAGGGCCTAGATCACAGAGAGTGTGAAGTTTGTCTTGGAGCAGTGGGTATGGCACAACCAGATGTGCAGCTTAGATTTCTGGGGGACAGTTGAGGAAGCTGAGTCTGGAGGCCGAGCAGTGGGGAGGCTGTGGCCACGAAGCAGGGTCAAGGCCACGAGGGTCTGAGTGGCAAAGTGGTAGTTAGAGCAGAGAGACGTGCATCTAAGAGGACTTTTGAGGAGGCCATTTGTTAATTTTTTTTTTTAATATTAAGAAAAGAGAAAGACTAATGTTAATTATAACTATCGTATGGTACAACTTAAGTGATTTTTCTAGAAAGCACAATGTCATTTAAAAGTATTTATTAAAACTTAATAACTTACACTGATGAATTTATGAAGGCCAAAGAAATTGAAGGGAATGGTAAAGGTATTTTAGTCTTCTAATACAACTATTTAGTAGATATTATGTACAGGAATACCAGATTATCTCACCCATGGAAACAGATTTCAGATTACTAATCATTGTTTCCCACTCTGTCTGCCCTGCTTAATTTAATGCTATATTTACATGCATGACAGTGATAGCAAGGCTGATACCGTTAGCTTCAAACCAGTTATACCTAGGGTTAAGATAAAAGTCACACTTAACCAGCGAGACTGTAAAGTCATGCCACGTTAATTTGTCTCTAGTGGCTTGGTAGCAAAGATTTTATGGAATGTACCATAAATAATGGCTGTTGAGAACATCTTAGTGAGTTTCTGAATTACCTGTCTCACAATACTTGTTTTCAGAATGAGGGTAGAAATGATCCAGTTCGCTTTTTAAATGTTCTCTGGTTGAACATGTTTTTGCTTAACTAAAATTTTGGCTATTTGTTTAAATAATATTTCTTAGGAACTGGAAATTTTAGAATGATCTGTTCTTTGTTTCACTTTTCTGTTCTTTGAAATCAATGTTTAGTTCACTGAGCCAGTTGGCAATTTCTTCCTCCTGTCTCGTAAGTCCAGTGACTCTAAGCCTCAACTGTGAATAAATTGCCAAAAACTTGTGAAAGTTGCATTTTGAAACAATTTGCCAAATTGTGAGGTGTCCTCATGCAGCTGTGTTTTACAGATTGTATTAAGAATGTAGCCCATGTGTAGTAGTTAGTACATGTTTCTGATGCCAAAAGTTTATTCTTTAATTCTGCTAAAGAAGAAACAGTTGCATTAATATTGTCAGAAACTGCAAGCCCCCATCCCAAATTGCTTGTAGTTTTAGAAAGACTCAGATGAAATAAATGCTGTGCTCTTTTTGGTATTCACTCTAGATATTCTTTCATGTCTGTTGAAAAGCGTTGTAGTAATATGTTGTTTGTAGCAAAAGGAGGAGGTTTAAGGTGGGTGACTCGCAAGATAACATGTATCTCAAACCTGAAGTGTCTGTGTGTCTGGCATAGGTTCATTACAGAACAAAGACTCTCTTTAGAAACAGCAAGCTGGAATCTCTATCCCTAGTGCTTACAGCACTTGCAGTATTTTGCAGGAGACAGTTATGCCAGGCTGATTTGAATGAATAGATGGGCTGTTTGTCTCTCTAGGAGAGGAGAGCCCAGAGGCTAGTATCCCTTCTCCTGTGTGCTCTGCAGCCAGGCGAGGGCAGCCACCCCAACACTGATTATTTGTTCCACAGGTCCCATTTTGGGCATAAAATTCAGCTATACTCTTGCTGAGAACAGCTGTCTCCTAAAGTCAGCTGTTAGTATTCACTGAGTGCTTGCTAGTGGCCAAGATAGAGTTTCTTTAGAAGTTAAAAAAGGCCCCTTTCCTTTGGAGTGGGATTTGGGGAAAATTTTTAACTTTTTAGGATAAGGGAAAGAAGCAAGCATTCAGTTTTCTCTGAGGCATCTGGAGGTTGAATAGTTTTTCTCTCCTTTTTTAGAGGATGTAGGAGCTTATTAGCTTAAAGAAGCATCCTGAAGCTGTAAACTAATCTTGTAGTAGTGTAAAGGAAAGTTACCAGATTATGACTGACCCTGCCCAGAAAGTGTGTATGTGTGTGTGTGTTTCTCTTTTTGATTAGTTGGTTTCCAAGGTTGGAGAAGCACATTATACTAGCATGCCTCGTGGACTCCAATTCCAAGGTCCATTTAATCCGTTTAAGTATTTTCTCATAAAAAGACTAGTATGCAGCCACACTTGCCTTTGTATTGCAAGAGATTTTGAATATGAAGTATAGGTGTGTAATTGCAACTAGAGTAATAAAAATCAAGCTTGCAGAGTTTGAGAAACGCTTTTTGGATAGGATGGTCAGTTCCTCCCATTTATATAGCAGTCTGCTTCTCTGTGTGTCTATAAAATTAAAAAGTATGTTTATTAGGGTGAAAGAAATGAACATATTTTTTAATATGCTTTTGGTTAGTACGGTACATTGTATGATTCAGAAGTAACAATTCAGAAATGTAAGCCATCAAATACGGTACATCACAAAACTTGAGTATATATATATAATTGTAGTAGCTGTTGTGTCCCTAGAGTGTTTAGGACGAATTTCTGCCTCTCAGACTGCTTGTAGGTTTTGAAATGGCGATAAATATACTGGAACCTTGTTGGGTAAATTGCTGGAATTGGCAGAGCACAGAAATAAATGCCCACTGAGAATTCTAGATACCTTACACGGAAACACTGGTGGTGTAGTTGTTAAGTGCTACATCTGCTGACAAAAAGGTCGGCAGTTTCAATCCTCCAGGTGCTCTTTGGAAACTCCATGAGGCAGTTCTACTCTGTCCTCTAGGGTAGCTGTGAGTTGGAATCGACTTGACGGCAGTAGGTGTGGTGGTTTTGGTTTGCACATAAGGGGAAGATGATGGAACAAGGATTATGAACCCAGTGTAACTCCCTGGTACTTAACTAGGACATTCTTAATTTATGAGACCCAAAGGTTGATATCCGTTAATTTAGATCAGCCTGCAACATCCGGGCTGCAGAGGCCTAGACAGATCATGATCACTGCAGTGTGCTTCCGTGAACATTTCCCTTTAGGTGACATCGTTGTCCTCACTAGGAAGGATCAGCCGTCAGTCATTGATGTTTTAGTGTGGCAAGTTCAATGTGAGATGGACTCATTGGAAAGCTGGATCCATTTTCGTGAAACCTTGGACTTAATGGGATAGAAAATGTCAGAGATAAAAGAGCTTAGTTTCTAGGTATGAGAAGTAACTACCTTAACTGCTCATGTGTCTCTGTTGGACTTGAATGTGCCTAGTCGTTTGGATTCATAGGGGCAGGGTTGGGCTTTTGTTTTTTCCCCTGTTGTACTTTATTTGTAGAGTTGTTTTGAAATTTGGAGCATATTTGCTTTGAACTTTATCTCTTGCTTTCTTAATTTGATGTGATTCCTTTGAATAAAATGTAAACCCAATATTGATTCTAGTGTGTATTTTCACTGCTGCTGTGTAAAGACCTAGCAACTGTGGGCATCTCTGTAGGGTTTTTGTCTTATGTTCTTCGTTATTAACTTGGATCAATGTGTTGTTACTAAAGGTGGAAGCATTTTTTTAAAAGAAAAAGTTAATTTTGAAACTTCTTCATACATGTAGTCTTTGTTTTTACGAGCTTTAAGTGAAATAGGAAAAATGCTGCCTTCTAAATACAAAGTTGACTGACTCAGCACTGGTAAATTAAGTGCTTTGAGTTTTTGTCTCCTTACAAATGGACTTGTTTAAATTTGCACTTCTGTTTCTTCCAGTGACAGAGGACACAAGAGTGAGGGAGAGTTACTGGATGTTATGGATTGAATTACGTGCCCCCAGAATACGTCTTGCAGATCTTAACCACTATACCGGGTGATCACAGTCCCATTTGGGAATGGGTTGTCTTTGTTAATGAGTCAGCATTCATGTCAGGTGTATTTTGCTTCAGACTGTTTTGACATTTAAGAGACTGTAAGAGCAAGCTAGTCAACAGAAATGGCAAGAGAGATGGGAAAGCCGGCGAAAATCACCCAGAAGCAGAGGCTTAAAAGAGAATAAACCTTCCTTAAGAGCAGACCAAGAAAGCATTTCTGTATAGAAGGCACCCTGAATTCGGGCTTCTAGCTTCCAAAATTATGTGAAAATAAATTTTCTGTTTGTTAAAGCCATCCATCTGTGGTACTCCTGAAACAGCTGGACTAGATAACTGAGACATGGATTCCCTAGGACAGAGACCAGTTGGCTGACTCACGGGTACACTGGTTTTCACAAGTTGAGCTTTGTGGCTCACTGACTCATGAGCTAATGATTCTCAGCATCTTTGGGCTTAATATGCTGAAACTAAGTGCAGCTCTGGGAATGTGGACAATCACTCAATTAGAAAATAGGGCTGCTTTCTAATCCTGTTCTTCAAAGAAAACAGCGCTGCTTTCTAATCCTATTCTTCAGGAGCCTAACCATGGCATGGCATAGGCCCAAATGGAATGCCTCAGAGCTTGGATCATCATTGAAGTGAATAATCCCTTCACAAAATACAACAACCAACTCTTGCTTCTTTCACTCTTCCTGGCACTGTGCTATGTCATGGATACATTTAGGCATATGGGTCAGGTGAGGAACACCAGTGGACAGATGGGCTCTGCTTAAACAACATAAGTATTTCTCAGTGCCTAAGCAAAGTGACTGTCATCATAGTTAGTTAATGAAATGCTTGCTAACATACACTGTAACATACTATTTTTTCCCCTTGTTTTTTCTTTCAGTGCCTTACTTGTTATGTCAGAATTTGATCAAGAAATGAAAAGTCACTATTGGTATTTCCAGTAGGATGTAATCTAAGGAATTGGGTTTACACAGTCATTAGAAGGTCCAGGGAAATGTGTATCAGAGGCCATTGTGAAGTCTGGGCAAATGTAGAAATTGCAGGAAAGCCACTGCTGGTGATTTTAATTCCTTACAGCTCCCTGATTCTCAGAAGGATGCCCAGACGCTGTTGGCAGATAACACAATTACTGTCTGCGGCCCATTATCCCATTTGTAGTTTCAAGAGCTCTTCGCTTCCCAAATACTGTATACAGATGGCTCTTAAGGATGAAAGCAAATTGAATCTCTGTGCCCAAGAATCCAGCAGAAAGGAGTGCTTAAAAGGATGGGATAGTCCAGAATATTTAACAGACATTGCCCAGCAGGGTGGATCCATCTGAACACACTACCTCCACACTTAACCCTGGTGCCTGTATTTAAATTTCCAAAGAGGGACAGGCATGTCATGATTCTGCCTGACATGCTTCAGTTAATCTCTGTGAAGACAAGATAAGGAGATGTGAAGCTACGGAAATTACTGTATCCATTTTTGTTGATGTTCTTTGTTTTTATTGAATCACAAGTTCCTTTTATGTGTACTTAGATTCAATTTAAGGTTAACCACTAACACCTTATAATAGAGTTTTAGGATGAGTAATTGGACAGGGAGGGGAAAATGTTGATTAATAAATACATATGTACCAAAGCAAGAAAGAGAATATGCATTGTTACTAAGGCCCTTGTTTGTACAACCAAAGTTAATAGGCACACACACTCTCATGTGCCTATGTATATATACAAGGACTGCCTATTCAGTTTGCAAAAATCATGCTAGAAAAAGTACTACATACCTCATTGCTGAGTATCAGTACGGTCACCTTTGAAGTGCTCCCCTTGGGAAGCTGTGCACTGATGCCAGTACCTAGTCCACCTTCAAAGCAGTTTTGGAACTCTTTCTGGAGTGGCCATCCAAGCTATGGTCATATTATCCTTGATATCCTGAATGTCATCCACTTGTCTTCCTTTCACTATTTCTTTTGTCTTCTGGTAAAGGAAGAAGTCATTGGGGGTCACATCAGGTGAGTACGGAGGGTGTTCCAGCACAGTTGTTTGTTTACTAGGTAAAAACTCCCTCACAGTTAACTATACAATTAAGTTTGCAAACTTGCAACTGTGTCACCATGTGCAATAGCCATTCTAGAAAGAGTTCCAAAATTGCTTTGAAGGGTGGACTAGGCCCTGGTATTGGTGCATAGCTTCTCAAGGGGAGCATTTTGAAAGTGACCATGGTTATACTCAGCATAGAGGTATGTAGCACTTAGAATTAAGTTCATGGATGTAATTATTAGACCTCGTATATGTGTATGTACACATTCAAGTATATACATTTTCTCTTCCTTAACCCAGTTCTGTGTTCCCTTTGTGGTCAGCCAGCATCCAGGTAGTCACAGTCCTTTACGGATAGAGTGACCCAAACCTCCCTGAAGGGTCTGAGTCAGCAGTGATCCTACCTAATTTGCTGTGCTATAGTACTTTTTTAGTTTCAGTTTTTAGTAGGCAGAGAGAAACACCGCATACCTTTTTATTTTCCCTTGCTTTCCTCTAATGACTCATTTTTAAAGCCTTTATTGAATTATAATAGACACAGAAAAACACACAGATCATAAATCCGGAACTCAGATTTTAACAGAGGGAACACTTCCATTTTAACAGAACTTAGGTTCCAACAGAAGACTACCAGAATCCCAGAGGGCCTCTTTCCCAAAGGTAGCCACTGACCTGACTTAACAACACCATAGATTAATTTTGGTATTTTTGAAATTTGTGTAACTCCAACATTCATTTTATCACTGTACATGGAAATGGCGGATTCCAGACACACATCTTGTCCTCATTATGTAGCAACGCCTGCTTTTTCCCTTGTTAACAGGTTCATTCACCACAGTCAATATGTCAAGGAGCTGAGCTGTTTAGATATCTGAGAACCAAATTAGGACAGTGAGTCAAATGATGCCCTTCATCACCACTGTTATTCAACAGAGGTTCTAGCCAGAGTAGTTAGGTTAGAAAAAGAAAGGGCCTCTAGATTGGTGTGGAAGAAGTAAAGGTCTCTCTATTTGCAGATGATGTGATCTTGTAGACAGAAAACCCTAAAGGGCACATGCATGCATGTGTGCGTGCACCTGTGCATGCGCGCACACACACACAACTACTGGAACTAACAGAGCTGAGCAAAGTAGCAGGATGCAAGATAAACATACAAAAATCAGTTGGATTCCTCTATACCAACTAAGAGAACGTCAGAGGAAACCACCAAATCAATACCATGTACAATAGCCACCAAGATGTAAAATACTTAGGAATGAATCTAATCAGAGACGTGAAAGACCTATACAAAGAAAACTAGAAGACTTTACTGCAAGAAACCAAAAGAAAGCTATCTAAGTGGAGAAACATACCTTACTCCTAGATGGGAAGACTTAACATTGTGAAAATGTCTCCTCTACCCATAGTGATTTGTAGATACATTGCAGTCCAGATTCCAATTCCAGTGGCATTTTTTAAATGAGATGGAGGAACAAATCACCATACAGAAAGGGAAGAGGCCCTAGAGAAGTGAAGACATCACGGAAGGTGAAGGAGGACTTTAGATCTATTATACTTGCCATGGTAGTCAAGACAGCCTGGTACTGGTACAACAATAGACACAAATGGAACAGAACTGAGATAAATTATGGTATATCACACAATGGAATGCTGTGCAATGATGAAGAACAGCGCTGAATTTGTGAAAAATAACATGGAGGAGATTAGAAGGCATTATGCTGAGTGAAATTACTTGGAAAAGGACAACTGTTGTATGAGACCACTATTATAAAGATTCAAGAAAAGGTTTAAAATTCTTTGATGGTTAATGAGAGGGAGGAGGAAAGGTGAGGTGTATTCACTAATTAGATAAGAACTCACTGCCGTCCAGTCAGTTCTGACTCAGAGACCCTATAGGACAGAGTAGAACTGCCCCACAGAGTTTCCAAGAAGCACCTGGTGGATTTGAACTGCAGTAGTTAACAGCCATAACTCTTAACTACTAGGCCACCAGGGTTTCCAGACTAGATAGTGGACAAGAATTATTTTAGGTTAAGGGAAGGACAACACACAGTACAGCCAGCGTAAGTTTGCACAGCCGGACTAAACCAGAAGCTAAGAAGCTTCCTGAATACAACCAAAAACTTCAGGGAACAGAGTAGCATGGGCAGGGGTCTGGGGACCATGGTTTCAGCGAACATCTAGGTTGATTGGCATAAAAGAGTTTGTTAGGAAAATGTTCTGCAGCTCACTTTGATGAGTAGTGTCTGGGGTCTTAAAAGCCAAAAATTGGCTGTCTAAGAAGCATCAGTTGGGTCCCAGCCTACCTGGAGCAAAGGAGAATAAAGAACACCAAACACATACGGAAAATATGAGCCCAAGAGATAGAACCAAAAACCAAACGCACGGCTGTGGAACTGATTCCTTATAGGACAGAGGGGAACTGCTCCAAAGAGTTTTGAAAGAGCACCTGGTGGACTTGAACTGCCAATCTTTTGATTAGCAGCTGTAGCACTTAACCACTAGGCCACTAGGGTTTCCAAAACAGGCCCATATAAACCAGAGCCTACGCACTTGGCTTGGCACATCAGCATGAGACCAAAAGCACTAGATGGTGCCAGGTTACCACCAATGATTGCCCTGACAGGGAACACAACAGAGTAGCCCTGAAGGAGTAGAAGAAAAGTGGGTTGCAGAATTTGAATTCTAAGAAAATGACCAGACTTTATGGTTTGAAGGATGGAGGGTCCCTGGAGGACACATCCCCCAGACTCTCTGATATCCCAGAACTGAAACCATTCTTGAAGCTAACTTTTCAGACAAAGATTGGACTATAAGATGTGAAATGATACTGGAGAAGGATGTGCTTCTTGGCTTAAGTAGATACATGAGACTAACTGGGCAGCTTCCGGGTGGAGGGAGACAAGCTCTAGTTGAGGAGACAGAGGAAATACGGGGTGAAGAGGAGGTGTGTGCTGTCACAGTGTGGAGAGAGCAACTAGGATCACATAATGATGTGTGTATTAGTTTTTCTATGACAAACTGATGAATTGTAAACTTGCACTTAAAACACACTAAAATATAAATAAATTAAAAAAGCCAGTGAATCAACAAAAGTGCAGTTTTATGGACCCAGGGCTGGGGGACTGGGAGAGAGGAAGGGCTGGTCATGGAAAATAACTGGGTTGTGTGTCGGAGTGGAATGAAGTGTCTTCAAGTTTCCCCCTCTTTTCTTCTGATCAAGAGGCTTCAGTGGTGGTTCCTGCAGAAGGCCTCCACCTAAGGTTCTGGGTAGGCCTCTGTCTGCAGGTCCCTGGAAGAGGTGGCTGGTTGGGGTAGGAGGGCTGAGTCTGTGCCTGACTCCTTTCAGAGATCACAATGCGTTGTGGGGAGGGCAGTTTTCCCCCAAGGCCTGCCAGACAAAAGCCTTTTGTCATTGCCTGTGGTCGGGTCAGGAAACTCAGGTGTAGTAGTTATTAAGTGCCATGGCTGTTAATCAAAAAGTCACCAGTTCAAATCCCCCAGGCATTCCTTGGAAACTCTGTGGGGCAATTCTACTGTCTATAGAGTTGTTCTGAGTTGGAATCAACAGCAGTGTTTTTTTTTTTTTTTTTTTTTAATTTTCTTGTTTTTTCTAGTCAGGCCTGAAAAATCACATGCAAGTTTTTGGCTTCTGAAAGTGCAGTGATCTCTTCATTGCCCACTGGTTGAGTAGCATGAGGAGCTCAGAATGGCCAGGTGGTCCTCTTAGATTCCAGTTCTGTGGAACCGTGGTTAGGTCCCTTGGGGAAACCATTCCTGACTCCTTTTTAATGTGTATTGCAGTGTTTACAATTGACATCCTTTTTCCTAATTATAAATGGAAGTATTATAAACTAACAGTTGTTGTGCTTTATTAGTCACATGTCTCATCACCCAGTAGGCTTATGTATCATTAACCGCTGCAGTTCTGATGTACCAAGGAGAGACCCCTTCCACTCCCTGAACCTCAATGGGCAAAGCAAGCTGCAAGCAGCCGGAAGTAAAGATAGAAAACCAAAACTGAGACTTGAGGAGCTGCCCCGGAGAGTTAATAGTTTGAGTCCAGTAAAGTTCACAGCCTGCAAAACAAACATCTCAGAGTGATTTTACTTATTTGACACTTTCCTCAACACTGTGGAAAAATTTCTGTTGCCACATTTTCACCACTGCTTGGTATTGCAAACCCTTTAAACTTTTGGCGAACGGTGGCTATGTGTTTATATCTCATTGTAATTTTAACTTGCATTTCCTTGATTATGATTAAGTTGAGCATCTTTGCATATGCTTATTAACTGTTTTTATGAAGTGTATGTTGTCTTTTTTTTTCTTTCTATTTTAACCTGTTCAAATATTTTAAAATGAGTTTTGAAGAACTACATAGTCTTTTGCTAACTTCTTAATTTGTTAAAGTTCTGTAGACATCCTGGATTGCATTTCTTTGTATTACAGACATTTCTTTGTGCTTTCTCTCTTCAGTGTCTTTGTGGTGGTGTCTAGAAGTCATTCATTTTAACAACAAATTGATAACTCTTTTCGTCTTTGTGGTTTAGTGTTTTTATGTGAATTGTTTAAACATGGTTCTTTCTAGGTCATAAACATGTTCTTCTATATTATCTGTCATGGATTAAATTGTGTTCCCCCTAAAAACATGGGTAATCATGTGGCTGGGCCATGATTCCCAGCATCTTGTGACTGTCCTCTGTTTTGTGGTTTTCCTATGCTGTATGTTGAAGAGTTAGGGTAGGACTGTGTAAATCCCTTCATAAGATCACCTCCCTGCTCCACTGTGAAGGGAGTTTCCCTGGAGTATGGCTTACCCCACCCTTAATCCTTTCATCCTGCGAGAGCTAAAAGGACAGAGAAGCAGGTAGAGTATTGGGGACCTCGTACCATCAAGAAAGCAGGACCAGGAGAAGAGTGCGACCTGAGGTTCCTGTGCCAAGATGCTCCCTGGACAAAGACTGATGCAATACCGGACTTTCCTCCAGAGCTGACAAGGGGGAAAGCCTTCCCCTGGAGCAGACAGCCTGAATTTGGACTTGTAGCCTAACTGGACTGTGTAAGACTGTGTAAGAATAAACCTTCCTTTGTTAAAGCCATCCACTCTGTGGTATTTCTGTTAGATCAGCCCTAGCTGACTAAAACATTGTCTTTTAAAATTCTTACAGATGTGCCTTTCACATTTGGGCTTTTAATCTACCAGAAATTGGTTTTGAGTTTGGTGTAAAGTAAGGAATTCATTTTCTTCTTTTTTTCCCCTCAATACCCTATTTCTAAACACCATTTGTCAAAAGGCCTATCCTTTATTAATTTCACTGTAATGAAACCTCTGTCACACTTGAAGTGTTTGTCTCTAGGGGCTATTTGTCTTTGCACCAAAACACGCTGTGCGCATTTTATAGCTTTATAAAAAGTCTTTGTTGTCTCCTTATTATTATTCTTCAAGAATGTTTTGATGATTCTTTTTATATTTCTATAACAATTTTAGAAACAACCTGTCAAGTTACACAACACACAAACTTGCCTAGATTCTTACTGAGATTGAATTGATTTTCTAGATAGATATCGGGAGACTCAATAATTTCACAATATTAGTCTTCCAGCCCATGTCTGTGACGTTAAGAAAATAGCTTTCTGTTTACTTAAATTAAGTTTTCATCAGTGACTCTAAATTTCTATAACTTTAATCCATAGAGGCTGTAGTAGTGTGAATAATGGCCCCCCAAGATGTCTTGTCCTAGTTGTAAATGTTTCCTTTTGTGGAGAAAGGGTCTTTCAGATGTGATGAAGTTAAGGATCCTGAAACGAGGAGAATGTCTAGATTTATCTAGGTGGGCCCTAAATGCAGCTAATTACACGTATTCTTAAAAGAGGGAGAGAAAGGCAGATTCGGCGGAGAAAGAGGTGATAGCAAGTGTGACCGTGGAGGCAGAGATTGGAGTCAGGCGGCCACAAGCCAAAGAATGCTGGCAGTCACGAGAAGCTGAAAGAAGCAAAGAATGAGTTCTCCCCTACAGCCTACAGAGACTGCGTGACCCTGCTGATACCTTGATTTTTGATCAGTGATATCAGACTTTTGGCCTCCAGAATAATGGGGGAAATTTTGTTTCAAGATTTGGGTTAATTTGTTTCAGCTGCCACAGGAAACTAACACAAAGGCCTTGCACATCTTTTGTTAGATTAAATCCTATGTGGGTTTTTTGCTACTGTTACAAAGAGAAGCCCCAGTGGTACAGTGGTTAAGCCTTTGGCTGTTAACTAAGAGGCGGCTAGTTCAAATTTACCAGCTGCTCCTTGGAAACCCTATCAGGACTTTCATTTCTAAAGAATTAATACAAGTCAGAATCAACTCTACAGCAATGAGTTTATTTATTTATTATTATTACAATCACTTCTTTTAAAAAATTTACATTTTCTGGCTCTTTGTTGCTGGTATAGAAAATAAAAGTAAATCTTATACATTGTTCTTGTTTGCTGTAACATTCTAGTGAATCTATGTATGTAACTGTATGATTTGTGAATAACAGGCTTGTTTCTTCTATTCCAATTCTCACACATTTAAAAAAATATTACCTTACTGTGCTGCCTAGGATGACATCAATGCAATTTGACTAGAAATGATAACGGCAAACTTCCTTGTTTTGTTCCTGGTCTCGAAGGGAAGCATTTATTCTTTCACCATTCCCATTGCTGTGCAGTGGATTCGGACTCATAGCGACCCTATAGGTCAGAGTAGAACTACCCCATAGAGTTTTCTAGGAGTGCCTAGTGGATTCAAACTCCTGACCTTTAGGTTAGCAGATATAGCACTTAACCCACTACACTAGCAGTGTATTTGCTATTAGATTTCGTAGATGCTGTTTTCAGGCTAAGCAAGTTGTTTTTCTCTTTCTGGTTTGTTAAAAACAATTTTTAAAAAAAAATTCCACGAGGTTGTTGAGTTTTATCAAATGCTTTTTCTGCATCTGTCAAGATGGTCATCTTATTTTCCTTCATGAATCTGTTAAGAAGGTGGATTACCTTGCTTTCCTGGGATAAACTCATGTGGTCATTTTGAGACTGTACATTTCTCTCTAAGAGATGCTTTCAGTTATGATGTGTAATATTTTGGTTATTCAGTCCAAAATGTTTTCTAATTTCCATTACGAGTTCTTCTTTGACTCATAAGTTGCTTAGAAGTGTTTCTTAATTTCCAGGCATGTGGTTTTAGTTTGTCTTTTTGGTCATTACTGGTGTCTATAGTGGTTACAGTTTGCTGTGCGTTATGTTAGTCATTTGAATATTTTAGATACTTTCTTTTGGGCTATCATTTCATTTTGTGCTTTTTTCTTTGATTGCCTGTCCTGTGTCTTTTGCCTGTTTTTTGGATTAAATAGTTTTTCATTCCATTTTCCTGTTGCCTTTAGGGATTACTGCTAAAACAATGGAAACCTTGATGGCACAGTGGATTAAGAGCCCAGTTGCTAACCACTAGCCTCTCCTCAGAAGTTCTTTGGGGCAGTGTTGCTCTATCCTATAGGTGCATATGAGTTGGGATCCTCTGGATGGCAATGGGTTTGTTTTTTATTTTGAAACTTACAATGAAACCTGTGAGAGCCAGAACTCAACAGGACTCCTTGTTTTCCTGTCTTGCAAGTTTTCTGTGTTTGACCGGGTGCGGTCTTACCACCTTCCTATTGCTCTTTTTAGTGGAAAATACAAAAATTTTCCTCCTCCGACAGGCTTCCACCTTACACAGGTTTTACTGTACAACATCCATATGTATATGTCAAAGTCTAAAGTTTATCCATGTTGTTATCCTACTTCCAAATTACAGGAGGACCTTAGAGAACTTGAACTTCATTTACCTCCTATATTCTTTTTGTTCTAAAGTTTATTGTGGTAACATATATAAAGTAAAACATTTGCTGTTTCTACCCTTTTTATTTGTCTTGTTACTTCTTCAAACGTAACATGCAGAGTTGTTTTTAACTCTGTATCTGATATTTTTCAGTGTCTGGACTATTGTTTCTGCTAATACTCTTTCTCGGTGTCTTGTTTCTTTATGTGTTTTGTTAGTTTTGACTGTGAGTTGCTCATTTTTAGAAATTCTTTCTGGGAATTATTTGAGGCCCGGGTTGAATGTGCCTTCCTTCAGAGATGATGCGAACTTGCTGTTTGTAGGTACCTGAGACACTACCAGTCCAGAACTGCTTTTAATAAAATCCACTGCTTGAGGTTTTATAAACCCAAACCCAGCGGTGCTGAGTCAAATCTGATTCATAGCAACCCTATAGACAGAGTAGAACTACCCCATAGAGCTTCCAAGGAGCACCTGGCAGATTTGAACTGCCAACTTTCTGGTTAGCAGCCATAGCACTAAAGTACTACACTACATGGGTTTCCAAGGTTTTATAAAAGTTATGTACATTTGGGGTTTAAATCTGCACAAATCAGATTTATGGTCTGGCTTCTTAGGGTTCACCTCCCCTATTGCTCTAAGCACAAATGCAGCTGTCTTTGGACCTCCTGGGTGTGGATGGGTAGGGAGGTATTTCTAGTTAATCCTTGCTACGAATTCATGCAGATGCATCTCCAGTGACACTCTCTTTCTTCAGCAATTCTTGTCTTCTGAGCTCCCAGCTCAGAAGATTTGTTCCAGCCCTAATATCTCTCCTGACCTATGGGAAAAAGAACAGAAGAAAAGGAACCATCGGTGACTACTCTGCAGAATATTGTTAGATGCTTCACATACTGGTTCATTTAACCCTCTGACAATGCTGGGAGATAAGCATTATTATCCTGTAGGACAGGGAGAACAATGGACTCCCAAAGATGTCTGTACATTCATCTTTGGAACCTTTGAATATGTTACATTACATGGCAAGGGAAAATTAGGTTGTCAGTCATTTGACCTCAAAATAAGACTCTTCTGGATTATACAGGTGGAGTCAATGTAATTCTAAGCCTTCTTGACTGAGAAAGGAGACAGAAGAGTCAGACCAGACAGATGACATCACGAGAAAGACTCATTTGGCCATTACTGGCTTTGAAGATGGAAGGGGGCCACTGGATTGATACTGTCTCAGTCAGGGAATGACATAGTCTCTAGAAGTACGAAAAGGCAAGGAAATGGATTTTCCCCTAGAGATTCCATAGAGAATGTACCCCTGCCAACACTCAATAAGTTTGTGGTAATTTGTTACAGCAGCAATGGGATACTAATACCTCCCCATTCTACAAACAGGGAAACGTGGCTGCGTATGACCAGATGACTTACCCATGATGAGCTGATGAAGAGTAGATCTAGAATTTGAACCCAAGTCTCCGGGCCTTTAACTTATTTTCTCCCCCATACTATTATTGTAGTAAATATTTGCATAACAAAACACTTGTCATTTCAATATTCCTCACATGTGTAATTCAGTGACATGGCTTGAATTTGTGGATTTGCTGAGGAAAGATCAGTGTATTTTTGCTGCCAGTAAAAGTACCATATGATCAAGCACCATGTGCTGATGTGTCAGCACATGTGCCATGTGTCAGTCTGATATAAGACCCTGAAACAGGTGGTGTGAGGCTGGGCTCAGCACTTCTGGTCTGTTATGTACCGTGCTCATCTAGGATCCACCTCAAGTTGTATGTCAGGAAAATGGTTCTTACGGGAACAGAAGAGCATAGGTTGCTGAATGAAGTAACGGGCTGTGTTATTTCAGCCTAAGCCTCTTAGTTACCCACATCCCTTTATGGGCATGCACAGATGTGTCCTCTTTACACTTCATCATTCAGTAACTATTATTACCTAATCAGTGATCATAATAGTGAACAGGAAAACCATGGTTTCTGCCCTTATGTCTCCTGCCTTAATTAGAGACACTTAGGAAGGTCTGCTCAGGCCATGAAGTAGCCACTTCTTTGACCCTGCCTATCTGTGCAGCAGTCAGCAATTCGGACTGTCCTGTCTGCTATCACAAGCTGGCTGGTTCAGCCTCTAGACCTGTCTCACAGAAGGGATTCTTAGAATTTACTCTGCTAGTCATTTGCTTAAGCAATCTTTTCTGAGAAATTGTTCTCTGGACAGTCTTCCTAACTGATGAACTTTTATGCCAAGTCATCCAGAATCTATTGTGGTGCTAGGTAACTGAAGTACTGTGGGAATGGTCTCCTTTCTGGTAGGCTCCCAGTGTCTACCTGACGTTGTCCCAGAGAGCTCCATGGCTTACCTCAGTGAAAGAGATGGTCCTATATCAAACTGTGCCCATATGTGCTTCTCACAATCTTCAGTTATTGATGATGTGTGACAGAGGAACCCAGCTTCCATCAGGGATAAGCAGTAGTATGGTAAAGCTAATCACTGAGTTGGGGACTCTGGTACCCATGAAGACCTTTCCTTGAAGGGCACTATTCCTCTCCAGGGCAAAGATTTAGATGCTCACAAGGTGCCAAAAAGGCTGAAATCTTACGCAGAGTAGTTCAGGGCTGGAGGAGATATGGGATGCTGGCTCTGAGACCTCCAAGACTCAGGCCTACACAGGAGAAGCTCATTATTCCACCCTATGTCTCAGCAGGGCCAACCCCAACCTTGAGTTGCCAGGACTTGCCCAACAGGACTTGCCCAGGCTCGTTGGTGGGCTCTGCAAACAGATGTGCCAAATAAAATTTGGTGAGAAACAAGTAGTAGTAGATACAGAAAGACCATGTGAGCATTACAACTTGACAGCCATCGTAAGGAAAACCCAGGAAGGAAAGGCTTCCCCACATTTATTTACTCTTTCATTCGACCAGTATTTCTTGAAGGCCTACCAAGTCCAGGTATTGGGGAGTCAGCTGTGAACCAGGATAGGAAAATCTCTACTCATGTGGAACTTGCATTTTATTGGGAAGACATGAACAATAATGGTCAAACAAGTAAGCAAAGTACATGGCATGCCAGATGGTAATTAGAGCCATGAAGAAAAACAAAGCAAGGAAGAGAGAAGAAGAGCATGGGTTGGGAAATGGTGTGATTTTGAGTACAGTGGTCAAGGAAGACTTCATTGAGAAGATTAGGCTTCAGCAGATGTGCAAAGGAGAAGGAGCTGTGGTCCTAGTGCAGATGTGGGAACTAGCATCAGGCGGGCAGCAGGAGCAGTTCAGTGCAAAGGTGCTGGGATGGGATAGGGTTAGAATGATGGAGAAAAAGAAGGAGGCAGGGTGGGAATGAGACAAGGAGAGTGGTTTAGGGAAGAGGAAAAACTGATGCGGGTCATGGTACAAGGATGCATGGAACCTCCAGAGGGTTTGGGCAGTGGAGCGTAGCAACTCATTTACCTGTTAATGAATCACTTTGCCATATTGAGAAGGGGCTGCAGGGAAGCAAAGTTGAAAGCAGCTAGAGCTGCCAGGTGACTAGAAAGTCCAGGTGGCTTGTATAGCGTGGTGGTGGTGAGTGGCAGCCAGATTCGAATCTGTACAGATGAGCTGGACCCCTGGATTAAGCAATCAGGAACAAGTACGATTATAGAGTCCCTTCCTTCTACTGTTTCATGGCGGCTACAAAGGCCTTTCTGCTACGGCCCCCAGGATGATGGCCATGGAGTTCCGACACTTGGAACTGAAGAAGAATGAAAGACACACTGCTGAGATGCCCAGTGGTGACATCATTAGCAAAGACGCTAGCTAGAGACAACACTGAAAGTCTGTTTTATTTTCCCCTCTCTCTTGATAAAGCTCAGTCAAATATTTCCGTGTGTGTGAAAGAGAAACCCAAATCAAAAGCTTGAAAACAAAATGTAAAGAAACTCAGGTCTCTACAGAAGCAACCAAAAGTCAGGTCTTAAGATCAAAATAAAACAAAACAAAAACCAAACTCAAGCCTGTTCCCATCAAACCCATTCCGACTTACAGGGACCCTATTCCAAAACCAAATTCATTGCCATCTGGTAGATTTTGATTCACAGTGATCCTGTAGGACAGACTGGGACTGCCCCATGGTTTTTCCCAGGAGCATCTGGTGGATCTGAACTGCCAGCCTTCTTTAGTTTGCAGCCGTAGCACTTAACCACGGCACCACCAGAATTTCCTCATATTACTTCCCCTCTATTAATGTAGCCAGCCAGTCACCACCATTCTGGCTCACAGCAACCCTACAGGTCAGAGTAGAGCTACCCCATAGAGTTTCCAAGGATCACCGCAGATTTGAACTGTCAACCTTTTGTTTAGCAGCTGTGGCACTTAACCACTACGCCACCAAGGTTTCCGTATTAGTTTAAGAGCTTTAAATACTTTAAAGAGTAAGCCAAATCATAGCAAGCCAATTAAGAACAAAAAGAGGAATGCAAAAGCTGATTTACATGTTGGAAAAACTTGAAACGGTAAGGGTGATGGCTGAACAATGTGATGAACACAATTAATCTCACTGAAATACTTAGATGACTCTGGTTGAAAAGGCAAATGTTTTTTTCACATGTGTGCATACTTACTGACCATGCGCATACAATGGGGAGAGAAGCGATTTGACTCAATGATACAGAACTTAAACTTAACTGATAATAGCCTTGTATCTCTGCAATGCTGGTTAAAAATCCAACTAGATCTTGTTTTTTTGCCTTCTGATGTCACTAGGAGGACCTTTCAGGAAAAAGCCAGGCTTGCTGCTCAGCCCCAAATCTCAGGCTGTATATACACTTGAAAAGAATAAAGTTCTCATTTCAGTTAATTTCACATCATTCTTCTCCATTATAAACGCTTCTTATTGAAAATTGGGAAGTGTACTGCAATATGGCAAATATTAAGCAGTGGGAAAAGCTGTAGGAAACTAATCTGATGTCAATTTGCTTTTCTCTTGGAGTGGAGCAAGTCCCTCCCCAGCTGTAGGCTCGCTGCCTGTAACTGGACTGTCCAGACTCCAGATCGCCCTGGGGGAAGCCCCGGGTGGGCTGATGGAGAGGGTGGCTGTCACCTCTGCCTTCCGAAATGGTCCTTATCGTGTAAGTGGCAGGAGACATGTCTAGCCAAGCCAAGAGACATGTCTGGACACGTCTAAATCGGTGGGCTGCCCCCTCACCCCCCAATCTACTTGAGTGAGGGGTGACAGCAGCCTCCTGAAGCCGAGAGGATCTGGCGTCGGCCTCTGGTAGAAGGCAGTCCTCGCAGGCCACTGCGACCCCGTGGGTTCACGGGACCTGTCTCCAGCACGTGTGGCTGGCTTACCTGGAGAGAAGGGAACTTGAGTGAAGGGAAAGACCTTTCCCTAAACATGTCTCTAAGAGTGTGGGTCACAAACAGCCTAGTTCGGGAGTCTCTGACCAAGTGTAACACAAAGGGGATTTCACCGCACGCCACCACACACCCTGACTTCTGAGGAGAATGTAGAGGTGGCGGCTGGACCCAGCTGACGTGCCCTAGGGACAGGCAGCACTGCCTCTGAGGATGCATTTGTCCAGAGACACCTCTAAGAGCACCCCATAACATTCAGGATCACTTTATTTGGAGGACAAAGGCCTGGTGGTGTTATGGTTGAGAGTTCGGCTACTAGCTGAAAGGTTGGTGGTTTGAATCTCCCCAGTGATTCCAGGATAGAAAGACCCAGAAATCTGCTCCTGGAAAGATTACAGCCTAGAAAAACCCGACAGAACAGTTCTGCTGTATCACATGGGGTGGCTCTGGGTTGAAATCCACGTGACGGCATCTAGCAGCAGCAATGAAGGCCTTGAGAGGGAGTCTTCGAGTGGTGCCTGCAGATGGTTAAACTCAAGGCCACCCGGAGGCCCCCTGAAGAACGGCCCTGGCAATCTACCTTCAAAACGCCGTGGAGCCCAGTTCAGCTGACACACAGGAGGTCGCTGTGAGCAGCCATTCACTCAACAGGCAACTGCTTCAAGGCCTGGCAAGCAGATGGGAAGAAAACCCAAATGTGTGGAACCTGGGTTACTGCTGGTCGCATATTAATGTTATCGGGAGGCCCGGGGGAAACTTGGGTCATATAAAAAAGGAAAAGCATACTGTAGTTTGGCAAACAAAACATGTCTTTGTGTGAGAGAGTATGTGTGTGAGAAATGAGCTTTCATTTAGAGGCCTTGGCACTGACTTCCACCGTCTCTCCAGCACTTTCTAAATGGTATTTACTGAGCCTGGATACCGGGCAGCTCATGGAATTTTGGCGGGGATGTTTGAAGGAATGCAGGCGAGCACTGAGGAAGGAGGCAGCCGCCTGGCTGGGAGGATGTTCGGAGCTGCAGGGCCAACGATGCCAGTTACCATGGCAGCGTGTCTACTGTTTATATAAATAAAGGGTTTTCTTCTGACAAACATATACCTCATATTTAATAATCCTCAATCCTCAGGGGCCTCTTCTTTCTTTCTTTGTGTGGAGCTGGCTCATGCTATTTGGAGTTAGGTAGACTTTTTATGATCATGTGGTTGTTTTCAGTCCAGGTGCCCCAAACAAACAAACATTAATGGGTAAATGCTGATGTCTTGAAGGGCAGGGTGATGGTTGCTTCAGAGTGAGTGACCTGCTGTGTGAGGAGGGTTAACAAGCTCTTCCCTGATTTAAATTATGTTGGGCCGAAATTCTGAATGCTCCTTTAATCCGGTTCTCAGGCCGGACAAAGTCTGTGTTCCACCTAACTTTCCCATCTCTCCACGGCACTGCGGTCCTGCCAATCACTCGTGTTTCATTTTGCCGTTGTCTGAGATATCACCCTCTTAGTACCCTACATCCAGTCATTCATTCAGTCTTAACAAGTTCCTGTATTGTAAGAGGATTTATTAGGTTATAAGTAACAAAAGCACTATCCTGTCGAATGGTGGGAAGCACAGAAGTGGATTGATTAGATCATGTGACCAGGAAGGCAGGGGTGGGTAAGCTTCAGGAATGGCTGAATCCAGCACACATGCTCATGTCTCCAGAGCATCCTAGATTCTGGTGCCTTTGACACTGTCTGCCACGTAGTCTCTGTGAAGACTCGATGTTTTTAGAAATTCAGGATCCGAGGCAAGGAACTTAAAAAGTGCTTTCCAGGCACCCCTGTCCTAGGAACACAGAATGATTAGGAATCTCAGCTAATTTGGTTAAAGCTGTTGGCATTGTATTTCCTCCTTAACACCTAGCTGTCATCTCTAGACCCTCCCAGAGACTCAGAGCCTCCCAAGAGACCCTGTTTCTTTGTTGCCTCATCAATGCCACTAAACCAAACCAAACCTAACCTGGCATTGTTGAGTTGATTCTGACTCACAGCAACCCTATAGGACAGAGTAGAACTGCTCCATACCATTTCCAAGGAGCATCTGGTGGACTTGAACTGCTGGCCTTTTGGTTAGCAATGGTAACCCTTAACCACTAGACAACCAGGGTTTCCATCACTGCTCCCTGGGGTCTCTAAAACCAGCAGGGAGCAATGAGGGCATAAACCCGACAGAAAGCACCAGACTTTCCTACTGATGCCACTTCTGGGGCTTCCCAAATGAATAAACCAGTTCTCTTCCAAGTACAGGGCCCCTGGGCAGTGCAAATCATCAAGTGCTGGGACACTAACCAGCAGTCTGGCGTTTTGAACTCAGCCACAGGTGCCTTGGAAGGAAACCCTGCAAGTGCAGTTCTACTCTGAACACATGAGAAAAGACTCAATGGCAACTGTTTTTTTGTGTTTTTGTTTTGTTTTTAAATTCAAAGATATCAAAAATGCATGATGTCTATTTACACGGCACCAGCCAGAGCCCCTGTGTGACTGCAGCTCCACTCAGAAGGCTGCATATTGCCTTCAAATTTCTATCTCCGGGATCCACTGATTTGTGGGTCTATATGATGTCCTGTTAGCTGTGTGACCCCATAACTTCAGGATTAAGTGTCTTCCCCCCACCACCCCAATGAGCGATGTTTCTGAAGATCCCCAGAGTTTTGCCCACGTGTTTGGGAACAGATCCCATCAGCTCCTGTGCCTTTTGGGCTGCACATCCACCACACCGGTGTGTCCTCTCCTCAGGGCCCTCGCTGCCTGGCTCTATGAGTTCTCCTCTGATGCACCCCAAAGCCATGGATCCAGGGGCTACTGTAGGGCTCAGCTCATGGAGCTGGGTGAGTGGGGGCACATGCCACAATTCCACTCTTTCATCTTTTGTTCAGCTGTTTCCTCGTCAAGTTCCTTCTCACCAAAAGATCCTCCTCTGAGTCCCTTCTCCATGAACATCACATTCCTACCCTTCCAGGCACCTAGTTGTATCACTTGCTGTTTTAACAGGTGACCATGGAGGCACAGAGAGACCCAGAACTGGTGGGTGACTATCAGGGCCAGGACCCAGATGCCCTCATTCTTTTTTCCTTCGCACCCCATTACTAATTTCCTTGTTGATAATAATGTCTGAGAAATTGGTGGGCTAAAAGTGTTTAAACACACACACACACACACCCCCACACACCCACCACCTTGCCACTCTCTCAGCCTTAATGCTACGCTGTTAGAAACTTCTGGACCACCAGAGTCAAGTGAAGGAAGAAGTGGAGCAGCAAGCTGAGGGACGCAAGAGAGATGAGTCAGGGATCCAAGTAAACTGACAACCTGTGCACCCAGGGAAGCCACAGAAACAGGACTACGGGATGCTAGAGGCCAGGGACCTGGTACAAGTTGTTGCCTGCAGGCTACTGTCCTGGACTTCTCTCTCACTGGATCTAGAACTTCCATGCCGTCAGATCTCTGTAAACACTTCTAGAAGGCCCACCTTGCTCAGACGAACCAGTGCCTTTAGAGTGTTTGCCTGGACCTATGGCATTCTAGACTGCTTCTGTTCTCAGCTGTGACTGAGTATAATGTGTGCACGGTAAATCACTTCTGCTATCAATCAGCAATCAAGCAGCCAGCCCACCCACCCACCCTGTCACCTACCTTGCAAATACAGCAATGTTTACTTTGAGAGTCAAACTGAGACCCTTAGGGAGGAGGGTGGAATACCACTACTGGGGGCTGTATGCTTGAGGGTCTGAGGAATCTCTTGGGAAGGAACTTATCCTGAGGGAAGAGAGTCTGCAAACAGCACCAACTTGACCTTGAGACAGCTGGTTGAAGTCAGAGGGAACACTGAGGGCCACTTTGAGTATTGTAGAGTGCAAGGACAGAGTGACAGGACTTTGTTCTCTTGCTTCGTGAGTGAGGGTGTCTGACGGGGGCGTATTGGAGCTCAGAACTGAGAGAGCAGGAGAGGAGAGCACCGGGCAGAAGGGGCGTCATCTGGGCAACAAAACCAGAAACCAAACCCACTGCTGTTGAGTGGATTCTGACTCACAGCAACCCTATAGGACAGAGTAGAACTGCCCATAGAGTTTCCAAGGAGCACCTGGTGGATTCAAACGGCCCACTTTTTGGTTAGTAGACGTAGAACTTACTGCCAATATGTTTTCCCCTATAGCAATAGAGAGTAGACAACTGCAAATGTCCCAGAAGAGCCCAGACTGCATTTCTGAGGACCTAAGCATTCCCAGGGACTTGCTGAACGGATTGGGTGGAACTCACAAGGGTCTTCACTACCCACTAGCAGGGGCAGATTAAACGGTGAAAACGGTAAGCACTGGCTACGGTAAGCAGGTACGCACGGGCTCAGTCGTGCTTACTTATTAACCTGTAGTGCAGTTTCACCACAACAGCTATGTGAAATTGAGCACCGCAGGTTAGTAAGTAAACCCAGAGCAGCCCAGATATATCTTCCTGATTGGCTAATCCATCCCTACCCATTATTGTGCAGGAGAGGCTGAGAAAGAACAATGCTATTTTATGCTGGTGTTGTGATCCTCTTGTACCCACTGCCCGGTGTGTGACCGCGGAAAGCAGAGCATCACACAAATGGAAGCGCAGCCAAGTTGTTACAGAATAAAAAAAGCCTGTTACACAAAACGGGGTGGTGCACAGGTTGGAAACAGTTGCTATGAAGCGCGGGGCCGCCAGGGGGCAGTGCCTCACCAGGTTGTTTTAGGACCAACGGGGCAGAATCCCACGGGAGTCGGGAGGACGAGCCTGGCAAGGGCGAGGAGGGCAACGTAGTCAGACGTCAGGACTTTTTATCCTCCTTTATTTTTCTTTCTTTCTCTGCGTGGCGAGCCACGCCTGCAATAACGGGGCGTAGCTTGGCTCTGGGAGGCAGGAGATGTGGTGTGTCCGAACCTACGCGGAGCGTTCTGGAGCCTAATCGAACAAACAACCTAAGAGATGTCTCATGTTCGTAGGCCAGGGAGGTCTGAGCTGGACCCCTCGGAGTCCTTCAGTACAGCCCGCCTCCCTGCTCTCAGCCGGGTCGGCCTCCCCTGCTACCTTCCCACAAATATTTAGCGTGCAGCCAACTGTGTTTCAGGCACTTTTCTGGGCCCTGGAGAAGTACCAGGGGTCCTTGGGGCTTCCCCTGGAGAGGAAGGGAGGGGCACAGAGCAGCCCCTCCAAGCCCACCTCCAGCTCCACCTGGAGTCCTAATCCGCGCAGCCAGCTCCGGCGCGGAAGATACGACAGTCCCTGCGAATCGGTCCGTGGAAGGAGAGCTGAGGGTTGAAGGACCTTCTCTCTGTCAGAGGCTTTTCGTCTGCTCCTCGCGACCCCGGCCCCAAAGAGTGGCTGGCATAATAGGGAATGCAGTGTGACCCGCCACGGAAGATGCAGGGCGCGCAGGAACCACCAGGGGGCAGTCGGAGGCAAAAAAGGCACAGTGATAAAGGGACAAAACAGTATTTCTCTGGGGCCACAATGAAGTCTTCAAGACTCACAGCACTTCTCGGGTCCCCTCCCTCCCACTACTAGCTTAGAAAATCCCGAGGAGTGCTGGTTCTCGGAGAGAAGCCTTCTTCTGCATGACAGGGGTCATCCTACCCCTCCTGCAGAGGTGAGGCTGGCAGGATTGAATGAGCTGCTTTAAGCAGGTGGGCATCCGCAACTAGATTGATGACCACTGTACTTCCCTCCCTGTCTTTTAGGGTCTGGTGGTTCTTCTTTCTGCCTTCTTAACTGGATCCAGGAAATGCATGTTTTCTGGGTTGCTGGTCCCCGAGTCTGTGCTTCTTGTGGGAGAAAAACCAAACAGAAGTGGAGTTCATCCTTGGTGGACATTGCAGGGGCCCCGTCTTACATCAGGTGCTGAATTTACATACAAAAAGCCCTTCTATGGTCACCCAATGACTCCTGACCTCTCTGTCTACTCGGTGGTAGATAAAGCCTTTCTCTTGCCCAACATTTTAAATCTCCATGGAGCCAGCTCTGAGAAGAAAATTGGCAAGCAGACTTGACTGCACCCCTAGCCAGAAGGCTGTCTGCTAACATCTGATTGCAGACGAACTGCCCAAGGCTTTATAGCTGAGGCTTAGAAAGCAAGGAAGTTGCCTTGCTGTAAATGTCTTTCTCCTTAAAATGCCCCTCTCTCCCTTCAGGCTCCTGGCTGTTTTTGGCTCATGGAGTCCAGCTGAGGTCAGCGAGGCTGGGACAGTTCCCAGTCCACAGCACACCAGAGACAAGAATGTTGGTGTCCCCAAGGCAAGTGGGTCTCTCTGGCCCAAGGTCCTTGGCTGAGGTCTGAGGAGGGCATGGTCATCTCTGCCCAGATGAAGGTCAAGGATCGAGGGTCATTAAGCCTGAGCCAAGGTGAGGAGGGTTTTGCACGGGTTTGGAATTTGGATCTGGTCATTCAAAAACAACTCTGAATTCTTTAGTGCTGAGGTAGTTTTGCAGCTCTGGGTCCACTCAGCGCTGGTTCTTGCTTCACGAGGAAACAGCTCGTCTGAAATCTGGCCTTGAGTTCTTCTGAAAAGACCTAGGTGGCCAGGCACAGGGCCTGGGAGTGCTGTCTGTGCTGAACTGAAGTACAAGCCTGTTGAAGATGCTTCAGTCTTAACAGGACCCCTAAAATGACTGACCAGCTTGCAGCTAGTTGACCAGTATATGTGACGCCCGGCAGTCACATGCTATTAAAAGCTTATGTTTACAAAGGGGACATATCACTATGGTTACCTTCAAAGTACTCCCCTTGGGAAGCTATGCACTGATGCCAGCACCTAGTCCACCCTTCAGAGCAATTTTGGAACTCTTTTCCTGGAATGGTCATCAGAGCTGTCATCATACTACCCTTAATGTCCTGAATGTCATATTTCCTTTATGTTGAGGTAAAGAAAAAAGTTATTGGGAGCCTGATCAGGTGAACAGGGAGTGTTCCAATACAGTTATTCGTTTACTGGCTAAAAGCTCCCTCACAAGCAACTCTACAAGTAAGTTCATGAACTTGTCACTGTGTGCAATGGCCATTCCAGAAAGATTTCAAAATTTTTTTGAAGGGTGAACTAGATGCTGGTGTCCGTGCATAGCTTCCCAAAGGGAAAACTTTGAAGGTGACCATAGTGATACTCAGCAGTGAGGTATGCAGCACTTAGAACGACTAAGTTCATGGACTTAACTGTCGGACCTCGTACTCCTCTCCAGGAACAGGAACTATGTATGTGCCCACCTACAGCAACCCATTGCATGTCTTTCTCTGTACATTTCTGTCTGCTATTCTCAACACCAGTTACTTCAATACTCTCCATTCCCCTCAAACCTTCTACCCACCATCCACCCCTCATTTTGGGCAGCTGCCCTCCCCTGGGGAGAAGATAGAAGCCAGCAGTCCACCATTCATTCAGCTCCCCCCCCACAAACCTGCACATGTGGAGGTGGCGGCTCCCAGCCTCTCCTTTCCTGCTACACTGAGGAAGGCTTGCCTCCCTGCCCAGCCCAGCCCTGTCTCCCACGGTCTGGATTTATGGCTGTGCTGACCAGTTGCCATCGAGTTGATCCTGACTCATGGTAACCCCACATATGTTAGAGTAGCACTGTGCTCTGCATCGTTTTTAGTGGGTGAGTTTGTGGAGCTAGATCACTAGGCCTTTCTTTTGAGGTAGCTATGGGTGGAGTCAAACCTCCAACTTTTAGGTTAAAAGCTGAACCCGTTAATTTTTGTGCCGCTCAGGTACACATAGCTGTGGTAGAAGGCCTCTGAAAAGTCTGGCTTCCGTCCTGCTTACCCTCTCTCACTTCTTCCTTCACTAGCTCTGAGGGAAGCCAGCTGTCATGTTGTGATCTGCCCTGTGGAGAGGCCTATGTGGCAAGGAACTGAGGGAGGGCTCTGGCCAACTACCTGTGTGAGGAATTAAATCTTACTCACAACCACTGAGTGAGCTTGGAAATGATCTCTCCCTCAGTTGTGCAATCCCAGATGACACCTTCATTGAAGCTTGTGAGAGACCTTGAGCCAGAGGACCCCATGGAGCCAGCCCAGGTCCCTGATTCAGAGCAACTGTGGAGAATAAACATTTGTTACTTTAAGGTACTAAATTTTGGAGTAATTTCTTACATAGCTGTAAACCAAAAAACCAAACCAGTTACCATTGCATCCATTCTGACTCATAGCAACCCTATAGGACACAGTAGAACTGTCCCATAGGATTTCCAAGGAGCCACTGGTGAATTCAAACTGACAGCCTCTTGATGGAAATCCTGGTGGTTTAGTGGTTTGCTGCTGTGTCTGCTAACCAAAAGATTGGCAGTTCAGATACACCAGGTGCTTCTGAACTAGTTCTGAACTCTATGGGGCAGTTCTACTCTCTTCTATAGGGTCATTATGAATCAGAATCTACTGGACAGCAGTGGTTTTTTTTTTTTTAAGGGGCTGCACGGTTTCTCTTTACTGTGAATAGTAAAATGGAAAGAGACGGACCTGAAATTATACTGTGCAAAATGAAAACAAAACTTAAACATTTGGAAAATTCTGTTGTACAAACTCAAGACAAGGGCTCTAGAAGTTTCACCAAGAATGTAGCTGCACAATGCTTTGTGAAAGAGGTGGAGCCTGTGATGGATGGATCCCTGACGGACTACCACAGCAGAAAATCCATTGGCTTAGACTGAAGGGAACAGGAAGGGGACGAAAGAAACGAAAGCTGTCTGCCTCTTAGAATTTTACAGGCAAGAAACAGGCCAGAGAATCTCCATCTGTTGTCTCTCAGAAAAAGAAAAGAGATTTTTGGAGCAGCTCAGAGATCAGCATAACTGTTGGAAGGAACATAGCAAGCAGGGCTGACTCTATGGTTTGGTTTTGGGGGTTATAGCTGTGTAATAACTCACTCCAAAATTTAGCACCTTAAAATAACAAACATTTAGTTTTCACAGTTCCTGTGAATCAGGAACCTGGGCTGATTCCACTAGGTTTCAAAGAATCAGATCTTCACCAGCTTGGTTCTAGAGGTTGGAGCTGCTCAAAGCTGAGGGGGCAGCCTATGTGGAGAAGTGAGCCTACTGGGGCTGAGAGGGTTGGGTTGCCTCTCAGATGGACTGGGAGAACTAGGCCACCCAAATCCGAAGGGCTGAGGTTTCTACATCAATGGGCCTTGAAGGTGGAGTGTTGACCCTGGACTGAGTCTAGAGGGCAGGACCAAGGCTCAGATGGTTTCAGAGAATTCTATTCAAGTGTTGAGAGCAAACATAATGTATTCTGCTGGGTTTTGGACTTTCCCTCTAATTTCTCCCATTTGTAATGGAAATGCCTATTTTGTACCTGTTCCTCCACTGTATTTTGGAAACAGACAACTTGTATTTTAGGTTTTACAAGTTCACAGACGAAGAGAAGTTTTACTCCATAATGGAATATGCTTAACTCTTATCCATATTTGGTTTAGATGCTTCAGAAGATGAGTTTTGGAGTTAAAGTTCATTTAACACTTTTGGGATAATGTGATGAAGTGAATGTGTTTCACCTGTGGGAAGGACATGACTTTTGAGGGGGCCAAAGGGTGGAATGTTACAGATTGAATTATGGACCCCCAAAATATTGATGGCTGTTGTAATCCCATTTGGGAATAGATTTTATTTGTTAGTTTAATGTGACAGTATTAGTGTAGGGTGTATTTTAAGTCAATCTCTTTTGAGAGCTAGAAGAAAAGATTAAGGAAACAGAGATGGGGGAGATGGAGGCCACGTCACGTCAAGATCGCTAAGGAGCCAAAGGAAGAAGCTGAAAAGAGAAAAAATTTTTTCCTCCAGAGTAGACAGAGAAAAAGCCTTCCCCTAGAACTAGTGCCCAGAGTTCAGACTTCTAGCTTCCTAAACTGTGAGAAAACATATTTCTGTGTGTTAAAGCCACTACTTGTGGTGTTTCTTTTATAGCAGCACTAGATGACTAAGGCAGTGCTATTTACTCCTTAACCCGCAGCAATGTGACCCGGCAGTCCTCTGAGGCCAGTGTCTCCTTTTTGTTGTTGAGTTCATGAATGCTTTCCAGAGCACCCTTTACTAGATATCTTTGCTGTTTTGGACACGTTTTCTCTCTTTCCTTGAATGCGTTTTTTTTTTTCATTTGACAATGTAATCTCACGTTTTCCGTGTGCACTTAGCTGTTCCTAGTCTGTCAGTGGTATGAATGACTCCTCGCAGCCTTCTATGATCTCTCAGTGTTTCCCAAGGTACTCTGTTTTATTATGTGCTCTTCACTCTCCACACTCATTTTGCAATAAGTCAATTAGGATTGTGTTTGGCTGCATGGAACAGAAACCCTATAGTGGCCAAAACAAGGATGAGATTATTTTTTTTCATGTAATTGAGAGTACAGGGCTGATTGGGATGTTTCTGTATCTCTGCTTTGTCATTCTTAGTCTATGGCTGTTTTCCTCAACCTGCAGGATGGCGGCCACATTTTCAGACATCATTTTTGTATTCTAGGCAGATCTAGCTGGAAAGGCAAAAAGTAAAAGGCAAAAGGAGGATGCTGAATGAGTCTGTTACATTTTATAAAAGCTAATTTGGACTTCTTTCACTTATATTTCAGAGCTAGATTGAGCCACCTACAAGCGTGTCATGGGAAGTGAGTATTTTAGCAGAGCACTGTTCAGACCTGCACAAAACTGGGAGTGTTAATAAGAAAGAGGAAGAAGATTCACACTGGGTGAGAAAGCAGGAGTATGTGCCTTCTGCAGTTTCAATTAGCATATCATATGCTGGCAATTCAACAATCTATGTCTTCAGTTTTGAGCTCTCTTTTGATTTCAAGAGCCATTTATTCAGATGCTGGGCCTTTTAGTTGGATATCTCCCCTCAGTCACTGAGCCATTAAAACTGAACTCATAGGGTCCCACAGGGGCTTTAAGTTGTAGCTCTCTGAGGTCATCATGTGTCTGGCAAAGTTTCACACCATGCAAGAACAGAGGAGTGGAAGAGTACAGAGCTCCATGTCGCACAGGGATGGGAAGACCTGGAGAAGTTCCAGCCTCAAGTAATAGTTTCATGAGAACCATGATATCAACAACTCTTGGCTCCTTCTGCCAAGCCAAGCTCTCTCTCTCTCTCTCACACACACACATACACCCCTTCGTTCTTTCCTCAGGATGATTGTTTTAGAGCTCTTGCTGTCCCTTTCTGTTTTGATCTTCAGTGAAGGATGTTCTGTCCATGTTATCAGGTTTGGGAAAAGGGGTTGGGGTCTTCTTCTCCATACATTTCTACATTTTTTCTGCCAGGACCATCAAAAATTTTTAGGGAAGGGAATGCCTTGCAGAGTTCTGACATAACCCTTCCTCAGGACCAGGGACTTACCTGGGTTATCATGTGTCAGCCAGCACCCATTATCGTCAACTCTCCCATCCAGACGTGTTGTTGGATACGTTGAATATTACTCCAGCCTTGGACTGAGGATACCTGCCCTCTACGTGTCTGCAAACAGGAAGGCCACTGACTCCTATGTGAAGAAGCATTCCCTCCAAAGGACTTGCATTGTCTGTCTCTATGTGAAAAAGTCTTGCATAATGTAAATATTTCTGCTCTACCCAGCATTTATACAAAGAAAGAGAGAAAGAAAGCGAGAGAGAAAAAAAGTGAGAAGGAAGGAAGGAAGGAAGAAAGAATCAATTTCTAGTGTTGAACAATCTGAAAACCTTGCACTTAACTCACTGAACTCACTGGGAGACATGCTCATTAGCAGTGAGGAAAGAGGGAGAGATTTTAGATTCTGTTGTATTAGGTGTGAACATCAACTCAGGAACACACATGACCTTGTTATCAATTGCTATGTAAAAAATTGCTGCAAAACTTAGGCTTACTGTAGCGATACTGAGTTCTGAAGGACTTGGGAGCAAGATGGCAACATAAGGAACTTCATAATCCCACCCCTGACAACAACGCCAAAAAAATGAAAGCAGAAACTGACAGAAGCAACTTTATCAGGACTTGGAAAACCAGTAAAAGTGTTATAGCAACTAAACAAATGCTGAATGCAATGTCAAATGGTAGGAAAACTTTGGTTTTCTAAGTGTCTGTGACCTGCCCTCTCCTTGGCTTGGCAGCCATCCCTTTTTTGTTTTAAAAAAGAATTTATTTGATTTTGTTGTTGAAAACGTACACAGCAAAACATACACTGATTCAACAATTTCTACAGATACACTTTAGTGACGCTGATTACATTCTCCAAGTTGTACCACCACCATTCTCACCCTCCTTTGTGCAAGTATTTCTATACTAGTAACACGAACTCAACACCCCCTACAGTCTTTCTATAAACTTTCGAGTTGCTGATGTCAGTGTGATCCCATACATAATTCAGTGGCTGTCTTAAACTTGTAGCACTCCACATTTTCAGAGAGAGACCCTTGTCATGTCAAAACCAACTTAGAACACCATCCACAGACTCCTACACAGGATTAATAGACAGTGCATTATTTACTTATTTTATTGGGATTAAGTGAAAGTATACAATCCAAAGTAATTTTTTCATGCCCGCCTACCGGTAGCTCTTTCTGCTGTCCTTGCCCAGTCACAGCACACTCCTCTTTTTCGTTCTACACTTGTATCCTCTTACCAAGCTCCTGTCCCCTCCTTTCCACCCTCTTCTCTCCCATCTAGAAAGAGACCAGTAGGACAGCCTCATATAAATGCACAGAACCATAAAGTACACCCACCATATGGTCACATTGTGTCCCCGAGTCCATTTTTGTCTCAAGCATTGACCTCAGTACTGTTTTCTAGACAAGGAAAGCAGCAGGTCTAGAGGCCATGCTCCCAGGGGATCCCCTGGGCCACTGGACCACCAGTTGTGGTCTTCTAGTAGAATTCTTGAGCTACACCCCTCTTTTTCTCATGTTGCCACAGGGACTCAACATTGTGTGCCCCATCAAGGCTGTCTTTGGTGGTGGCCAGGCACCATCTGTCACATGTTGATACAGTCACCTATTCCATGGGTCCTTCTGTCTCCTGGGCTCTCTTTTCCTCTTGTCTTTGTTGTTCTCAGTCATCATCTGTTCCAGATGAGTTGGGACCATTTAGTGTACCTCAGGTGGAAACTCCCTGGCTTTTAAGACCCCAGATGCCACTCACCAATATTGGGTGCAGAAGACTCTCTTAGTAATAAGCTATTTATGCCAACTGATGTGGACGTCACCCTGCAGCATGGTCTCCACACCCTGCCCTTGCTACTCTATCCTTGCAATATTGGGTTGAGATTAGAAGAGCTTTCAGTTCATGCTGAAGTCTAGTTAAACTGACCTACTTTCTAGTGGACAGCACATCATTACTGAGCATCTTGTATATAGTGCTGCAGTAACAGCAGTACACAAGCAGATGGCTTTAATATACAGAAATTGACTTTCTCATAGTTTGAGAAGCTAAAAGTCCAGCTTCAGGGTGTTGGCTCTAAGGGAAGGCTTTCTCTCTCTGTCAGCTGTGAGAGAGGGTCTCCTTGTCTCTTCAGCCTCTTTCCCTTGGCTCCATGGTGCTCTCCATATGACATGGTGTCTTTCTTCCTTTGTCTCTGCTTCTTGAGTCTCTTTCTATCTCAAAAGAGATTGATTGAAGACTCATGCTATACTAATCTTGTCTCAGCAGCGTAACAAAGTCAACTCATTCCCAAAAGGAGTTGCAACCATAGTCATAAAAATTAGGATTTACAGCACATATTTTTGGGGGACACAAATCAAACCATAAGAATGAGTAATTCAGTGTTCTGATTAAGATTTTTGGGATTCTTATCTATGATTTCATCAGGAACTTTGAACAAAAAAATGTTTGAAACATTGATGATTAAGTGAGAATATCTAAATCTTACAAGAGAACAGTATGTACTCAAACATAAAGAGTAGAAAGATAGAAATCTTTCTATCACAAGATCAGTGAGCAATGATTGTAGGCGCGCTGGAGCCTTAGAAACAGGACATGTTCGCTAGTCTTCAACTGTTTTCTGAAAGACCAAGTTTCAAGTGCTTCAGTGATCCTAGTCACCTAAGTAAAATTATTTGAAACCAGACAAACTCTTTTCTAAAGGTTTGTTACAGTTTATGGCACAACTACTAGGTTTAAAAATTATACAACTATGATAATACAACACATAGATTTCTAACATTTAATAAGATGCCCTTTAGGGTCATGGGTAAGAGAACTCTGTCTGTTTCTATAAAGCAAAACTTTATCATTTTATTTCACAGTCACAGATGATCATGTTTTTCCTAACCTGTCTGGGTGCTACATGAAAGATGGAAAAAAAGGTACTCTTCTCTGGCCTTCTCAGAGCTCAAACAGAATAGAAAAGTGGCAGATACTGTCAGAAAACTGTGACTTCCTGTAGCCAACTGGGGCCAAAAGAGTGTGATTTTATCTTATGGTATGAGCCTAAGGACTAGGAGGAGAAGCTGAAGAGACAAGTTTCTTTGGAAAGGAAAGTTGGGACATTCACAAATATCTGGACATTGAACAACACAATATTGAACAAACAATAGGTCAAAGAAGAAATCACAAGGGTGACTAGGAAATACCTAGAGATGAATGAAAGTGAAACCATAACATACCAAAACTTACGGGATGCAGCAAAGCAGTGTTCCGAGGGAAATTTATATAGTAAATGCCTACGTTAAAGAAGAACTCAAATCTATAACCTAACTTTACACCTTGAGGAACTAGGAAAGAGAAGCAAACTAAATTCAAAACTAGCAGAAGGAAGGAAATAAAGATTAGAAGAGAGATAAATGAAATATAAAATAGAAAAACAAGAGAGAATCAACAAACTCAAAAGTTGATTCTTAGAAAAGACCAATGAAATGGATGAATCTTTAGCCAGACTAACAAAGGGGGAAAAAAAAAGAGAGAAGGCACAAATAACTAAAACCAGAAATGAATGTAGGGATGTTACCACTGATCATGCAGAAATAAAAAGTGTTAGAAGAGAGTATTATGAACAATCATATGCCAACAAATTCGATAATTTAAATGAAACACACAAATTCCTAGAAACACATATATTGCATAAATTGACTTGAGAAGAAATAGAAAATCTCAAGTGAAGAGGTAATTAAAAATTTTCCAACAAAGGAAAGTTCAGGACCAGATGGCTTCACAAACATTTAAACAAGAAGAGTTAACACAAGTCTGTTTCAAATTGTTCCGCAAAATAGAAGGCTGAACACTTGTGTAAAGCCAGCATTATTCTGACACCAAAACCAGAAAAAGATACTACAAGAAAAGAAAACTACAGGCCAATATCCCTTACCAATATATTGCGTTTTTACTCAGATAGCATGCATCTTCTACATTCATTTGTCAACCATGCCCTCCCCTTGAGAAATTTTTTCGTAAGTGTGGTCATGCCTTTTTTTTTAAAAAACTGTTGCTGTAAAAAAAAATTTAGCACAACATGCTTATGAAAACACCTTGTAGGGGGAGGGTATGGTTGGCAAATAATTATGGAAGGTGTGCATTATTTCCGTTAAAATAAGGTGGATGTGGAAAAACCTCAGCACAATACTAGCAAACACCAAATGGAAAAGAATAAACCCGGTCTGCACCCACAAGGGAGGAAACTCTGGTGGCATAGTGGTTAAGTGCTATGGCTGCTAACCAATAGGTCAGCAGTTCAAATCTAGCAAGTATTCCTTGGAAACTCTATGAGGCAGTTCTACTCTGTCCTATAGGTTCTCTATGAGTCAGAATTGACTTGACAGCACTGGCAGTTTTTTTTTTTTTTTTAAATATCTGTAAGGACAGGAGCCCAACGGCACAGTGGTTAAACAGTCAGCTGCTAACTTAAAGGTCAGGAGTTTGAACATGCCAGCTGCCATGGAAGATGTGGCAATCTGTTTCTGTAAAGATTATAGCCTTGCAAATCTTCTGGAACAGGTTTACTTCATCCTATAGCATCTCTATGAGTCAGGATTTTATTGTTATTATAATAAGGACAGGTAAAAATCACTAAGCAGTTGCTCATGAGGAACCTGTATATATAGATCAAGAGCCAGTTGTTTGAACAGAATAAGGGGATACTGCATGGCAGAAGATGCAGCTATAAGAACCACTCAGAGTATTATCATCTTATTTGTTCTCTGTCTCCTAACTTTGATTGACTGATGGATGGACCAAAATTCACCACATGACAAAATATTCTGAGCCTCCATTTCCTTATCTGTTAACAAAGACCAAAATGTGACTATTTTAGAAGCTGTGGTGAGCAGCCTCTAAGACGGCTTCCCATGATTTCTGCCCCGCAACATCTATGCTCTGGGATAATCTTTTCATCTTGGATGTGGGCTGAACTTAACGATGAGCTTCTGATTAAAAGAACACTGTAGGGGTTGCTGAGCTTCTGTTAAAAGTGATTAAAACCTTGGAAATGTATAGTGGTTACAACAGATGGTTGTGTAACATGATAAATGTAATTAATGTTCCTGCATTGTACATTTAAAAACATTGAAAAGACAAATGTTACATTGAGAGGAAAAAAAGAGAGAGAGAGAGATCCTTACTATAATTAAAAAAAAAAGAACAGTGGATGCCACTTCCAAGATCAAGCTCTAAAAACTGTGACTTCCATATTGCTTACTCTCTCTTTGGCTCTCTCGCTTGCTTGCACAAAGCCAGCTGACCTGTATTCGGCTGCCTTACCAATAGGCCCCCAGAAGAAGGAACTGAGGACACCCTCCAGCCATCAACCAGCAAGGAGCTGAATCCTCCCAACAAACACTTGGAAGGCAATCCTGCCCAGGGGGACCTTGGGATGACCACAGTCCCAGTGGACACCTTGATGGCAGCCTGTGAGAGATGCTGATCCAAAGGGACCCAGCAGAGCCAGCCCAGATTCCTGGCCCATGGAAACCATAAGAGGACAAAAAACATTGTGGATTTTTTAAAGTTTTTGTCTTACTGAGGTAAAATACATGTAACATAAAAAGTTGGCATTTTGAACACTATGTAATAATAAAGAACAGTGATGATTTTAGGAAGCATCTCATAACCTGGTTATGTGTGTTTCTGTATACGAGGGTAAGTGGTCAGGGGTAGAGAGAACAGTTGAGCAGAGCAGAGTATCTTAGAGATGATTCCTATGACTGCAAGTAAAAGAACTCAACTCCAGCTAGCTTATGAAAAAGCTGAGGGAGGGGGAGGCCCAGCTATTTCCTTCCCAGGTATAAACCCCAAAGAATTGAAAGCAGTGACTCAAACAGATGCTTGTACACTGTTGTTCACTCTGTCACTATTCACAATAACCAAAAGATGGAAACAACCCAACGGTCCATCAATGAATGAACAGACAAAGAAAATGCAGTGCATCCATACAATGGGTATTCAAACCCTAAAGGGAAATGAGATTCTGGATACGTGTTGCATCATGGATTAACCTTGAACATATTATTCTGAGTGAAGTAAGCTGGTCACAAAAAGACAAATATTTTATGACTCCACTTATGTGAGATACGAGGTCTGACAGGTAAATTCACTAACTTAATTGTTCTGTGTGCTGCATTCCTCATTGCTGAATATCACTACAGTCACTTTTGAAGTACTTCCCTTGGGAAGCTATGCATTGAGGCCAGTGCTTGGTATAGCCTTCCAAGCAATTTTGGAACTCTTTCCGGAATGGCCATTGTACACAGTGCAAAGGTGTCAAATTCATGAAACTAATTGTACAGCTGTCTGTAAGGGAGTTTTTGGCCAGTAAACACATAACTGTACTGGAATACCCCCCATACTCCCCTGATCTGGCCTCCAAAGACTTTTTTTTTCTTTACCTAAAGATGAAGGAGATACTGAAAGACATTTGGATGACATTCAAGACATCAATGGTAATCCAATGACAACTCTGATGGCCATTCCAGAAAAAGAGTTCCAAAACTGCTTTGAAGGTGGACTAGGCACAGGTGTCTGTTCGTAGCTTCCCAAGTGGAGTACTTTGAAGGTGACTGTAATGATATTCAACAATGAGATACGTAGCACTTTTTCTAGGGTGAGTTCGTGAACCTAATCGTCAGTCCTCGAATCCAGAAAGAACAAATTCATGGCACGGAAAGTAGCTTAGAGGTTCCCAGGGGCTAAAGGGAGAGAAGAAAGGGGAACTATTGCTTAATGGGTGCAGAGTTTCTGTTTAGGGTGGTGGAAAGTTTTGGAAATAAATGGTGGAGAAAGCATTATGCAACGTTGTGAATGTAATTAGTACCACTCAATTTTACACTTAAAAATTTTTTTATTGTGATTGAATGAAAGTTTAGAATACAATTCAAATTTGCATGCCCCCCCATCTGCAGCTCCCTTTGCTCTCCTTGCCCATGACAGCTCACTCCTCCTTTCTGTTCTATACATGTTATATCCTCTTAACAATCTCCTGTCCCCTCCTTTCCACCCTCTCCACTCCCCTCTAGCAGGAGGCCAGTAGGGTGACATCCTGTAGCTGCACGCAACCATAAAGTGCACACACAATAAGTCACTCTGTGTACCCGAGTACATTCCATTCCTATCCGAAGAGTTGATCTCAGTAGTCATCTATGATCGGGGCAGCATCAGGTCTACAGGCCATGCCCCCAGGGGAAATCTCTGGCCTTCGACTGTCAATTTCAGTCTTTTGGTAGAATTCTTAGGGCACACCCCTTTTTTTCTCATGTTGCCACTGGGGCTCAACATTGTGAGCCTCATCTCTGCTGTCATTGGTGGTGGCCGGGCACCATCTGGTTCTTTTGGTAACATGTTGATACATTCAACCATTCATGTGGGTCTTTCTGTTTTCTGAGCTCTTTTCCCTCATGTCATTGTTGTCCTTGGTGGTCATCGGTTCCAGCTGAGTTGGGATCATTTGGTGCTCTTCAGATGGCAGCTTGCTAGCTTTTAAGACCCCAGACGCCACTCACCTATATGGGGTGCAGAAGACTCTATTAGCAATAAGCTAGTTATGCCAATTGGCCTGGAAGTTCCCTGTCAGCATGGTCCCCAAGACCCTGCCCCTGCTACTCTACTCTTGCAATATTGGGTTAAGACTGAAAGAGTTTTAAGGTTATGATAAAGTCCAGTTAACTTGATTTACTTTCTAATGTGTGCTGTCACTGATTTCACCCAGCCAAATTTCTATCAACTGTCTAATCTATAAGCAACCCTCTCCCTTCCTCCCTCCTCTTCTTTGCAGCCATCAAAGAGTCTTTTCTTCTGTGCATGAGTCTGTTTTTAAGTCTTTATATTAGGGGTCTCATACAATATTTGTCCTCATGCCACTGACTGATTTCACTCAGCATAATGTCTTCCAATTGAAACCAGGTTATGAGATGCTTCCTAAAATCATCATTGTTCTTTATTATTACATAGTGTACAAAATGGCAACTTTTTATGTTAAATATATTTTACCTCAATAAGCTAAAAATTAAAAAAAATCCACAATGTTTTTTGTCCTCTTACGGTTTCTGTGGGCCAGGAATCTGGGCTGGCTCTGCTGGGTCCCTTTGGATCAGCATCTCACACAGGCTGCCATCAAGTTGTCCACTGAGGCTGTGGTCATCCCAAGGCTCCCCCGGGCAGGATTGCCTTCCAACTTAACTTAGTGTTTGTTGGGAGGATTCATCTCCTTGCTGGTTGATGTTTGGAGGGTATTCTCAGTTCCTTCTTCTGGGGGCCTATTGGTAAAGCAGCTGAATACAGGTCAGCTGGCTTCATGTGAGGAAGTGAGAGAGCCAGAGAGAGAGTAAGTAATATGGAAGTCACAGTTTTTAGAGCTTGATCTTGGAAGTGGCATCCACTGTTCTTTTTTTTTTTAATTATAGTAGGGATCTCTCTCTTTTTTTCTCTCAATGTAACACTTGTCTTTTCAATGTTTTTAAATGTACAATGCAGGAACATTAATTACATTTATCATGTTACACAACCATCTGTTGTAACCACTATACATTTCCAAGGTTTTAATCACTTTTAACAGAAGCTCAGCAACCCCTACAGTGTTCTTTTAATCATAAGCTCATCGTTAAGTCCAGCCCACATCCAAGATGAAAAGATTATCCCAGAGCATGGATGTTGCGGGGCAGAGATCATGGGAAGCCGTTTTAGAGGCTGCTCACTATAGTTTGTAAAATAGTCCCATTTTGGTCTTTGTTAACAGATAAGGAAATGGAGGTTCAGAATATTTTGTCATGTGGTGAATTTTGGTCCATCCATCAGTCAGTCAAAGCTGGGAGACAGAGGACAAATAAGATGATAATACTTTGAGTGGTTCTTCCTCCTGTTCCCCATAGCTGCATCTTCCGCCAGGTCTATTTCCATGTTTTGAAACTCAGATGATGAAGTTGTGAACAGGTTGAGAGGACCAGGTTCTCATTGGACTTTTAAGAAGGAAAGAGCAGTGGTTCTCCAGGCTTGCCTTGGCTCTCCTTGGTCTGACCGGCTTCCAGTGGTTTGGTCTTGCTCAATGGTTTGCTCACACGGCTCGGCAAGGAAGCCAACTTAACCTTTCCAGGCTCCAATGCCACACAGAGCCCTTGGCAGGGCTGATTTCTGTCAAAGAAGAAAATCTCATACTCTGTTAGGAGTGAAAGAAAAGGAGTCTTATTGAAGAATAATACAGCTCAAGCAGGGCAGCACAAAGTAAAAATAGGAAGCATGCCATCATTCAAGTTGGGGGGAGGTTTCTACTCGGGCTGTATTTTTACACAAATAACACACACCTGCTGCATTTATTTGCCATGCCAACCATGCCCTCCTCCCTTAAGGTATATTTTTAAGGGTTGCCATAAAAAATGAGCACAGTGTGATTAAGAAACTACCTTCCATGGATGAAAGGAAAGGGCCCAATGGGCAAACAAAGCAGCACGTGTGTGTTATTTGGGTAAAATGTGGTACACACAGAAAAGTAAAGAAAGGTAGGGAGTTAGTGATTGACAGGATCAGCTTCACCTGAAGTCCTTTGAAATGTAAAGGTTAGCCACTCGGGTAGGAGAAAGTGAGTTACCACCTCAGTGAGTGGCAGGCCCCAGTCCACTGGGTTATGCATAACTGCAGTCATGAACACATTTTCCATGTGACCAAATTGTGTACATACTGACAGATTCTTTCCATGAACAAAATGGCTTACATCTTGACCTTTTGCTTCCTGGGAGTTGCATGTGGGCCCCGTTCTTTTGTGTGTCACGAGTGTCTCTAATTTGAAACATTTCTGTTTACATTTCAAAGTGAATCATCAGTCAAAATAGGCTGCAACCAACAGAATGGCAGAAATCCACATCAGTGCGGCCGGCCGGCCTGTCTCTCCTACAATGTATCAGACCTCAGTGTCTTTGTATGTGCTGCCCTTCATCTGAAATACCCTCCCAACCCCCATTCATCTCCCAGGGCCCCTTTCTGAGCCTTCCGGACTGCTCCTGCTGGAATGCCTCTCTCCCTTTCTTTTCTGATGTTTCACTACAGGGCATGTCTGAGCTGCCCAGTTCGGCACCTGGATACATGCTGTCATGTGTGGTTCTTTATTTCCAGAGTGTGGGCCTGCTGCCCTGCTGCCAAGACATAAGCTTCTCCAGGGCGAGAATTGCTGTTAAATTCCTTCAGACCCACCACTGTGCCCAGTGCAGGGTATGGTACAGATACCTGAAGGCAGAGACCCTGTCAGGTTTTATACTTTGCACCTCTCCTCTTCCCCAGGGTCCTTACACAGGTCCTGGTCCAGGACAAACTTTCCTGGAATCAGTCTAAATTAACTTTGGTGACTGAGTTCACTGTTCGCAGGTATGGAAGCTACCATAGAAGAAGCTGCTTTGTATGGAGAAGAGCATGGCTTCTTCCTAGTTACAAGTGAACCTGTGGAACGATGCTCCCCACAGCACACACACAGAATCAGTGCAAGGCCAAGCATCTGCAGCGCTCACAGGAAACACGCGCTCCACAGAAGGACCACACCCTCGGCCCTGTTTTCTTGTGTGCAGAAGGGCATGGCTTCTTCCTGAAGGTAGTGATGTTGTAGATGGAACTCACTCATGCTCACATTTGTTTCCCTATTCCTGTTGCACCTCATCACCTTTCCCTCACACATCACTGTGACACTGGTGTCCAGGCCATCAGGAAGACTCTACTCGAGCAGGTGGCTGAGGCTGGGCTGGCCCACTGTGGCCTCTAGGCCACCCTGGCATGTCTAGCCGGTGTGGTAATGCTGAAGTCTTCTTGACAGGGAAACAGGAATCTGGATCTTTATTTGTGGGCAAGCAATTCCTCTCCCCTAAAATTACTAACTTTTAGAAAGGCCAGTAGCTGACCTGCCTTAAGGAAAGTAGAAGGGGTACGTATGTCAGAGCAGCAAGAAGAGAACCTATTGTCTTGAGATCATCTTTGGACCTTAAACCAAAAATGTTCTTCTTAAAACCACACCTTATTTGAGCTCAACCAGTAAAAACTATGTGCCTTGAGCACTGCGCTCCTCTAAGATCTGTTTCTACGGGATCAAGTGGACAACAACAACCTGAAGGCTTAGATGGGACACCTGGGGGCAGGAAGGTTACGTTCACGGAGAAGGAACGATTTGAATAAGGAGGATGAGAATGGCTGCAAACTGAAAGAGTGAAATTAATGTCACTGAATTGTTATGTAGAAATTGGAGAATTGGTGTATGTTTTGCTGATATGTTCTCCCTAACAATGAACATAAAATAAATTATTAAGACAAAAAAGCAGTAAGAAGCAGACTGGGCATTGCTCAGGAGCCTCCTTCAATAGGCATCGCTGAATTCTGGGAAAATGGTCTCTAGAGGGAATTCCAAGGGGCTGCTGCTGACCGAGGGGCAGGCGAGGTACAGGGATTATTACACTGTGGATTCTGGGCTCAATTCTTCAGTTCCAGAGTCAAAAAACAAGGCATAAAATGTCCTAGTGCCTCGGTCTAGCTGCTGGGACCAGGGGCTCATGTGGCCTTTCTGTGGAGCTTGTGCTTCTTGTGAGCACTGTGGATGCTGAGACTTCCCCTGCTTCTGCGCTTGTGCCTTGGGGAGCACCATTCCTCAGGTTCTGTTGTAATCAGTAGGAAACCCTGGTGGTGTAGCAGTTAAGTGCTACAGCTGCTAACCAAAAGGTCAGCAGTTCAAATCCACCAGGCGCTCCTTGGAAACTCCCTGGGGCAGTTCTGCTCTGTCTATAGGGTTGCTATGAGGTGGAATCAACTCAACAGCACTGTTTTTTTTTTTTTTTCCCACTTGTAACTAGTATTTGCAACCAGCATTTACAGAACACTGACGGTGCTCCAGAATTTGGGATAGGAGATCCTGAAAATGCAAAGTCAAATGCTGCAGGCCCTAGCCCCAACAGTCAGTAAGGAACAGCGTGCCAAGTGCCACATCAGAGGTTTGCAGCCTTTGTCCTAGTGCTCAATGAAGGAGGGCCAACCATCAGGGAAAGCTGGAGGAGCAGAGGCTTAAGCTGTCTTGACAGACAAGTAGGGCTTAGTTATTTGGAGAAGAGGATCTCCTACAAGACAGAGCATATAGAAAAGCCAGAGGAATGAAAGTGTACAGGGTGTGGGGGCTGTGGAGTGAATTTGTCTGGCTGTGAAACAGTCTGGAGAGTTAGGCAAGGCCCCATGTGGTAAGAGCAGTGGAATCCACAGAAGGACACACTGGTGAAGTCTGGGAGTTTCAAGCAGGAGTGAAGCAATCAGACTCTTTGACAGGTGTGGAAGGTGGGCTGGAGGGGCTGGGATTGGGGTGGCTATGCCAGACAGCAGGCTCTGCAGTGACTCAGGTGAGTGACCACAAAGACACGGAGACTTTCTGGGAGACATTGGGGAAGTGGTTGAGGTTCCTGTTGACTGTTTTTGTGGGGGTGCAAGTGTGTGTACATGTACATATGTATGTGCATTACCACAGGAGGGCAGATGCAGAGTCGCTGGGGGACCAACATTTCCTGAGCCCAGAATTGTTTTCTTTCTTATAGCTTTCACATTTGAGTAAACTGAAGCTCAGACATGTTCGATAACTTTCTTCATTTTAATTTGACTGTGTGGATCATAACAAATGGTAGATAACATTGTGAAGAACGAGAATTTTGAAACATTTAACTGTGCTCATGAGGAACCTGTACGTAAACCGAGAGGCAATCATTCAAACCAAACTAGAGGCCACTGTGTGGTTCAAAGTCAGGAACGGTGTGCATCAGGGTTGTATCCTTTCACCATATTCATTAAATCTGTATGATGAGCAAATGTACCCAGAAGCTGGACGCTGTGAAGAAGAATGAGAGTTCAGGATTGGAGGAAGACTTATTAACAGCCCACAATACGCAGATGACACAGCTTTGTCTGCGGCAAGTCAAGAGAATTTGAAGCACTTACTGATGAAGATCAAAGACCACAGTCTCCTCTATAGGTCACACCTCAACATCAAAATAATAAAAATCCTCACAGCTGGACCAATAAGCAACATCAGCTAAATGGAGCAAAGATTGCAGTTGTCAAGGATTTCATTTTACTTGGATCCATAATCAACACCCATGGAAGCAGCAGTCAAGAAATTAACAGATGCCTTGCAATGGGCAAATCTGCTACAAAAGACTTCTTTCAAGTGTTGAAAAGCAAATACGTTACCTCAGGGACTAAGGTGTGTATGCTGCAAGACATGGTATCTTCAGTCACTTCATATGCATGCGAAAGATGGACAACAAATAAGGAAGACAGGAGAAGAATTGATACCTTTAAATTATGGTGTTGGCGAAGAATGTTGAATATACCATGAGCTAGCAGAAGAACAGACACGTTTGTCTTGGAAGAAGTATAGCCAGAGTGCTCCTTGGAAGCAATAATGGCAAGACTTCCTATCATATACTTTGGACATGCTGTCAGGAGGGACCAGTGTGTGGAGAAGGATCTCACGCTTAGTAAGGTAGAGCATCAGCAAAGAAGTGGAGGACTCTTCACAAGATGGATTGGCACAGTGGCGGTAACAATGGGCTCCAACATAGCAGCAGTTGTAAGGATGGCACGGGGTGAAGTGGTATGTTGTTCTGTTATACATAAGGTCATTACTAATTACTACATGACTTGATGGCATGTAACAACAACAATTTCATTTAATGAATACTTGTGTGCTGTCCATTTGGAGGGCATCTTTCCTATTTAGCTTCATTTAATCTTTTCAGAAACATAATTACAGTCATCTCCCTATTTTGTGGAAACCCTGATGGCATAGTGGTCACGAGCTACTGCTGTTAAACAAAGTGTTGGCAGTTCGAATCTAACAGGGGCTCCTTGGAAACTCCGTGGGACAGTGCTGCTCTGTCCGAATGGAGGCTCAGAGAGAGAAAGCTCCTGGCAAGGCTGAACTGGGTGTTATAGATCCTATATGACATCTGTGGCAGACAGCACTTTATACATATTGATACAGATGGGCTTCTCATTCTGAATACCCAACATTGTCTACCATTTTTTTTATACAAAAAGGAGAATCTGGGTGGCTTTCAGGGTCCTCCAAGGATGTAGATAAGAAAGATTAAAACACAAACAAATGAACGAACAAACACACAAACAATGAAACCAAATTCATGACTGTTGAGTGGATTCTAATTGTAGGTACTCTTCTAGTCATCTGGCGCTGCTCTAACAGAAATACCACAAAGTGGATGGCTTCAAAAAGACAAATTTTATTTGTTATGGTCCAATAAGCTAAAGCCCAAATTCAGGGTGTTAGCTCCAGGCTTTCTCTCCTGGCATAGGAGGAAGATCCACTCTGTCAATCTTCCCCTGAACTGGAAGCTTCTGAGACACAGGGACCCCTCTCCTTTACAGAGGATGTGCTTAGCTCCCCGCACTGCTTCTGGTGGCATAAGGTCCCCAAATGCCTCCCCAGCTTCTCTCCTTTTGTGTCTTAAGAGACCACCTCAAGGCACAAAACAAACTTACACACTGAGTCTTGCTCTACCAACACAACTGCAACCCATCCACGCTCATTAACATCATAATTAACAAACAAAAAAAACCAAACCCATTGCTGCTGAGTTGATGCAGACTCCTAGGGACACTGTGACACCTTATATGACAGAGTAGAACTGCCCCATGGGGTTTCCAAGGAGTGCCTGGTGGACTCAAACTGCCAACCTTTTGGTTAGCAGCCATAGCACCCTAACCACTACACACACCACCAGGGCAGAGAGAGGCAGGAATTGCCACATGCAGGAACATCACACGAAACCATGAATTATAGCCCGGTGAAATTGTTACAGATTTTTTTAGGGCACACAATTCAATCCATGACAGAGACCCTATAGGGCAGGGTAGAATTGCCCCACAGAAGGCACAAAATCTAAGAGGACACCACAACTTCCTCTAGGACAAAATCCAAAGCAGTGGATGGGAGTAGTGGAGATGCCACAGGTTTCCCATTTGCTGTTGAGATCATCTCTTTTCTATTTTATTATCAAGCTTCTAAATTAGTATGTATTAATACTTACAATGTTAAATGGAAAGGAGGAATGGTTGTAAGAGATACTCCAACCCGGCGCTTAGAAACTTGAAGGTGGACACGAAACCCTCAAAGATCTTGTTAAAATGTGGATTCTGATTCAGTGGGGCAGAGGTGGGCCCTCAGAGTCTGCATTGCTAACAAAAGGAGATGTCCATGCTACATGTTTGGGACCGCAGTGTGAGTACCAAGACTGCAGAGGAAAGAAGGAAATCAAGGACAATTGCTGTCCATGTGGAGTGGGACTCAGGGGAGAGTTAGGAGGGACAGGAATGCTTTTGGATGCACTGAGTTGGAGACATGCAAACGTTCCTTGCCGGGAATCGTGTTGTAATAACTTGTAGAGCCAGAGGCCACCAAGAGGTCACAGTCTGAGATGCAGACCTCAGTCGTCATCTTGTTGGAGGTAATAGTTGTAGTCTTTGGGGAGATGAAATTGCTAAAGGAGTGTGTGTGTGTGTGTGTATGTATGTAGAGAAATGACAGATAATTTAAGATGCTGGAGGATGAGAGGTCAGTGAAGAAACTGACAGGGCATGGTTGGAACGTTAGGACAATGAACTAAAGAGTCATGGTGACTTGAGCCCAAGACAGAGGAGAGCCTGGAGGAATAGCAGGGAGTGCCAGGTTCTTCTGTTGGCTTTGGATGCTTCCCTCTTCTCGCCGAGTTCGGTGCCCCAGGAGGAGAAGCTGCAATGACTGCAGGATGGGTTCTCTTGCTTTCTTGATTTTGAAGGGGAGTGTCAAGCCACTGGGGGAACTCTGGTAGGAGAGTGGAGGCAAGGAGAAAACTGACTTAGGGTGTGTATTTCCTTAGTTCCTTAGTTCCTGTCCTCTTCTGAAGGCCACAGCGCCTACTGGGTAAGCCTATCCATGTAGCTAGCTTTCTCGTCTGTTAGCTTCTGCTGTTCCTGGCCTTGGTATACTGCATCATTTCTTGGCTTTTCCCAAACCAGCCCACGTCTCTATAAATAGTTCTTTTATTCAACTTCTCTCAGTGATCCAGCCTTCATGTGCCATCTGTATTCTGTTTGGACTATGACCAGCAGGGAGGGAATGGTCAACAATGTTAGATGTTGCAAGAGGAGGATTGGAAACAGGATGTCGGATTTTGCTGTCCCTGTTTCCCCAGAAAATTTTCCACAGTATGATGGGTGTAGTGGTGAGTCAATGACACAACCTTTCTTGGTGAAAGCAGAGGACTTGAAGCACTTAGTGATGAAGACCAAAGATTACAGCCTTCAGTATGGGTTGTACCTCATCATAAAGAAAACAAAAATCCTCACAACTGGACCAATAAGCAGCATCGTGATAAATGGAGAGAAGACTGACATTGTCAATGGTTTCATTTTACTTGGGTCCATGATCAACATCCAGGGAAGCAGCAGTTAAGAAATCAAGTAACATATTACATGCAGCAAACCTGCCATTAAAGAACTCTTTCAAACATTAAAAAACAAAGATGTCGCTTTGAGGACTGAAGTGTACTTACCCAAGTCGTAGTATTTTTGATCACTTCATAGACTTGTGAAAGCTGGACCGTGAATAAGGATGACCAAGAAGAATTTGATGCCTTTGGATTATGGTGTTGGTAAGGGACACTGAATATATCATGGATTGCCAGAAGAACAAACAAATCGGTCTTGGAAGATGTACAGTCAGAGTGCTTCGTGGAAGTGAGAATGGCGAGACTTCATTTCATGAATTTGGGACATGCTACCAGGAGGGATCTGTCCCTAGAGAAGGACATGATAGTTGGTAAAGTAGAAGGTCCTAGAAAAAGTGGAAGACCCTTGATAATGGGGACTGACACAGTGATCAAAACAACGGGTTCAGACATAGCAAGTGTTGTGAGAACAACATAGTCAGAAGAGAAGGACTCTGATAGGGTAGTAGCCAGGGTAATACTGGGACTGAGGAGCGGAATTTTAGGCTTTGAGACTGTCTTAGTCATCTATTGCTGTTGTAACAGAAATACCACAAGTGGATGGCTTTAAATTTATTTCTTCACAGTGAAGTTGGCTAGAAGTCCAAGTTCAGAGTGTTAGCAACAAGGGAAGGCTTTCTTTCTCTGTTGACCACCTTATCAATCTTTCCTTGGAACAGGAATTTCTCTGCACAAGAACTCCAGGCCCAAAGGACACACTCTGTTGGTGATATGAGGTCCCCAGCTCTTGGCTTGCTTCCCTTTAACTTCTATCTCTTGTAGGATAAAGAGTGGTGCAGGCCCCACCCCAAACTCAGTCTACATTGGATCAAGGAGGTGATCACTTGGGGAAGGGTGTTACTAATCTACCCTAACTCTCTTTAACATAAAATTACAATTACACCATGGAGGATAACCACACAGTGCTGGGAAACATGGCCTAGTCAAATTGATACATACATTCTTGGGGTGACATAAGTCAATCTTTGACAGAGACCCTGATGCACAACATTCACAGGCAGAAAGCAACACACTACCAGAGAGGGAGAGATAAAAGAAGAAAATGAGCGTGGAGGATGGATGAATGGATCCCAGAGGTCTGAGGCCTCAGGACCAAGGTGAAATGTGAAACACTCAGCTCTGCAGAGGAAAAGGCTTGTTTCTTTTGTAACAGAAGAAGGAATGGTTGGGTGACAAAACAGAGTTGGTGGATGAGTGATGGGTGTTGACAGACCTTGCTTTGGGTACCCTCATCTTTTCAGCGACAGGACAGGCAGCTGCCCAGTTAAAAATGAGGTGGTTACATGTTTAGAAAAGGTGCTGTGATGAGTGAAGTCAGAAACGCTGGGCAAATGCAGAGGGTGAGGTAGCAGTCAGGAGCCCACGTTACAGGGTTCCTACGAGGACCACCCATCATGCATTTTCCATTCTCTGTCCCCTCATACGCACTTCTGCTACAGCACTCAAAGGCTTGTGATCATCAGGGCTCTTGCTCTCCTGTGTGGAGTAACTCCTCAGTCTTTGGAAATATTTGCTTACCCTTTGTTCTGGTCAACCAGTGCAGCTTAACAGAGATGCCACAAATGGATGGCTTTAAAAACAGAAATTTTATTTTGTCACTGTCCAGTAGGCTAAAAGTCCAAATTCAAATTCAGGGTGTCAGCTCCAGGGGAAGGCTTTTTCTGCTGGCACTGGAGGAAGGTCCTTATCTTCAGTCTTCCGATGGACTGGAAGCTTCTGAGGTGCAGTGACTCTGGTCCTTTCTAAAGGACACACTCAACTTCTGGCACTGCTTCTTGGTAGTATGAAGTCCCCCAGTTTCGCTGCTACCTTCTCTGGTTTCTGTCTCAAGAGACTGTCTCAGGGCACAAAACAATCTCACAGATTAAGTCCTGACCCACCAACAGAACTGTCACCCCTCCACCCTCATTAACATCATAGTGGCAGGATTTACAACATCAAGGACATCACACAATATCAGGAAATCATGGCGTAGCTGAATTGCTGCAGACTTTTGGGGGAACACAGTTCAATCCATGACGCCCCTCCTCTGTTACAGCATGGCAGCTGAGTGGAGGTGAAGCCCGTGAGCCCACATGTGGTTTGTGTGCTGGTGCCTCCTGGGTTTGCTCACCTAACCACATCTCTGGGCATCTGTCTGCATCTTTGGTTGGCTCAGCTCTTCCTGCATGACTCTGGGCTGGTCCAGAATTACAGTTCTACTTCCTAACCTCAGCTCATTCTCTGGGCTCTCTTTTGAGAGTGAATCTGATTGGCTAAACCCAATGTATGGGTGGTGTTGTCAATTGAATTGTGTCCCCCCCAAAATATATGTGTTGATTTGATTTGGCTAGGAGTCCCAGTATGGTGCTATTCCTCCCGTGTGTTGCGAGTGCTGCCTCTGTGATGACGGGTGATGGGGAATGGGCAGCAGCCATGCTGGTGAGGCAGGACTCAAGCTACAGTAAGCTTGAGAGAAATGAGCAGAGGAAGTTGGGAACCTCACGCCACCAAGACAGAGAGCAGAGCATGTCCTTTGGACCTGAGGTTCCTGTGCCGAGATGCTCTATCAGACTGTGATAAATTCTCTTACTGAATGGACTTACCACTCATGAATAGATTTGTGACTTACCAGACTGTGTCAATAAAATTTCTTTTCATGAAACCTTCTACTCCTGGTATTTTCTATTGGAGCAGCACCAGGTGACTAAGACAGATGAGCATTTCCTGGGCCACGTCTCCACCCACGTTTCAGTCATCTCTGGCCAGGGCGTGGGATCATATAGCACACACACAGGCTCAGGGACCGACCCTTCAGCAGGAATTGTAGATGGTATTCAGACAATTGTATAGAGCTGCTGATGGAAAGGACAGCATGGGAAAGACATTGAAAGGAGGGAACGATAAGGGCATTGTAGGGGCCCAGTTTCCTGGGCATTATACCATTGTTTCTGAAGGGTTTACATAGTTAACTTTCAGACTTCTGTGATTTTGTGATTTATGATTTGTTTCCCCTCTTCCCTCTACTATTCTGGGTATTACATGATGTATAAGATGAACACATTCATCTTAAAGAAGCTGGACAGCAACCAATAAGACCTAGAGTGAGGCAACCAGACAATGGGGGCCTTTCTTGTGCCAACAGACTCCCAAAGAAGACTCACAGGAGGTCAGCCTGCCCACCTGATAGAGGAACACACAGTCCTCAAGTTTATTGAGCTTAAGCCCTGACCCTATAAAGCCCTCTGGTGAGTTTTCAATAGACAGATTCTTGAAAGAGCTCATTCCCCTATGTTACATGCCAGTACACAGTGAAGCCCAGTTGCCTCACCTGTCTCAGTATTGGCTTTGAGGAAGGCAGCTTGAATCAGTGTTTCACACTAACAGTGACATTTTGGTTAGCTGTTGAGCTCTTAAGCACAAAACCACTAGGGCTCCAACTATATAGAAGAAGAGGATATTAGTGGGATTAGCAGCTTTGAAAGTATATTGGACTTTGGACTGATGTGAACCAAATTTTTTCCAGAAAATATCTTTGGTTCTTTCTCCAGGATATTGAAAGCCCACTCAGGGGTAGCAAAGAATTAGCTAATGATAATGGCTTTCCCAAGACACTTGGCCATGAGCTGGAACTCTCCAGGAGGAAGGATGTGAGTTTTCTTGTATTTTCCAGTTTCTGTGTGACTTGGGCAGACAAATCTGACTGATGGAGAAGTGAACTCCAAGGCTGAGGTGACAGAAATAAAACCTGGACATGTTTTTCACCAATGCTCTCCCAGAGCTTCCGCATCCGTAGGAGACAAAGAATGAAGCCATAGGCCTGGCCCAGAGACGACATTCCACACCATTCTTCCTAAGGTAGAGTGGTGACGTTTGGAAAGACGTTAGGATTTGGAGTTGGAGGGTCTTGTCTGAGTACTCACTCTGCATCATATATTTTCAGACAAATCTTTATCTCACTGTCATGGATTGAATTGCATGCACCCCAAGACGCATGTAACAGTTTGGCTAGGCCATGATTCTCAGTATTGTGTCATGTTTCTATATGTTGTAAATCCTGTCTCTATGACGTCAGTAAGGGAGGATGGGCAGCCGTTGTACTGAAGGGGCAGGACTCAGCGCATCAGATTGTGTTGTGCCTTGAGGCAATGTCTTGGGATATAACGGACAGGGAAGCAAGCAGAGGGTCGGGTACCTCACACCACCAAGAAAGGACCCAGGGCCCCCATGCCTCAGAAGCTCCTAGTTCAAGGGAAGATTGATCACAAGGATCTTCCTCCAGAGCTAGCAGAGAAAGCCTTCCTGTGGAGCTGATGCCCTGAAATTGAACTTGTAGCTTACTAGACTGTGACAGAACAAAATTTCTCTTTGTTAAAGCCATCTACTTCTGGTATTTCTGTTGCAGGAGCACTAGATGATTAAGACATTCACTGAGCCTGTAGTCTTCAAGAGACATCATCTCTGGGTGAGCAATACATTATGCAACATTCATGCTAAGGTGTGGATGACTGATGAACCAAACTTTACCGTGGAACAATTTCTGACTCTAAGAAAGGTACTAAGCTTTGAAGAATAGGAGCAAAGGAATTACCATGGACTGAGGATGTCAGTAAGCCCAAAGCCAGGCATCCTAAGGAGATTTCTGCACACGCAGGCTTGTTCTTTACCCATTGGGCTGTAAACACTTCTGTCTGTGAAGAAGAAAAGGTAACTTGGAATATCTGCAAGGGATTTGTCTCTCTTCTGGACTCTAAGATCTGTGTTTTGTTGTGCATAACTTCCCTGAGATACGTGCAGACTTCTCTTTTTGACTCCCTACCCCATTCTTTTGTAAAAGAGAAAGTTTTAAAACATAGTCAGAGTTTTCAGCTGTGACTTTCTGGCTGCTGATTCATGAAGGGATGTGTTCATGTCATAAAGGGCAAAGTTCCCTGGTTCGTTGCTGTTTTTCTCTCAGAAACAGTAACAGAATCTGGAAAGCCTTCTCAAAGCAACACAATAAAGCAGCGGGACTGTTTCTTACAATGATGTTGCTGACTGTTTTACCAAGTCTCACAGGCTGCGTGCATTTCTTTTGTAGGAGGACCTGGTGGCATAATGGTTATCAAGTAACTAACAGGTTGCAGTTTGAATCTACTAGCCATTCCCTAGAAATTCTATGCGACAGTTCTACTCTGTCCTGTATGGTCGCTATGGGTCTACTTGATGACAATAGGGTTTTTTTTTGGAAGAACTTTGTACCCAGGGTTTTGTACCAGTTCATTCCATTAGAACTTCTGCTGTGAACGTGCCTTTCCACCCCAGATACGCCGAACTGGAATCTACCTCTTAACGTAGGTTCCCCAGGTGATTGTTATGTATGACACATTTTGAGAACAACAGCTCTATTAGTGGTTCTCAGAATTGGTCCCTAACCAGCAGCATCCTGGGAACTTGTTAGAAAGACAAATTCTCAGCAGGGATTGGAGCTGGATTGAACCAGTTTGAAGCTTTCCTTGTTAAAATAATTTCATCTCCTGAAACTGGCTGAGAAGGTGGATTCCGATTCTGTTCCAGCACAAGACAGAAAAGTGGTTGTTAAACAGAGAATGTCTGGTCAATCATCAGACAAGTCCAATCTATTTTTATCCAGAAAGATTCTGGCTGAATTCTGGAGTTGCTTTCTGTGGGCAGAGTTGACGCTAGTCCCTAGAGGCATCAGATTCTGACGATGTTAGAAATTTGAAGGGCCTGGCTGGTTCTGAGAGTCCCGTGGAGGAAAGGAGGATTTGGGAGGAATAGACGAGTGGGGGACTCTCTTCCCCTTACTACAAATGCATAGAAACACTGCATGAAACAGAGCTGAATTACTCCAGTTGCTGAAACTGAAGAGAGAATGAAACCACCGAGCCAGAAGTGGTGCGCGGCGCCTCAGAAACTTCAGTGTAGGTGTGTCTATCTGTGTGCGATTAGGCTGGAGTAGGGCCTCAAAACAGAGGAGAGGTAAAGCCTTGCGCTGGTGCCATGCAGGGGTCTAAACAAGAGAGGAGAGAGCTGGGGCTTTGCAGGGCTGAATTCTCAGGGAAGACTGGAAGAAGAAAAGATTTTACCGGTTGAAAAACAGAGATGCCAAGAAAGTTTGCCTCTGCCTGGATTCTAGGAAAAAAATAGAAAGCCTTCTGTGAGAAATTAAAACCATAAGTCTATGCTATGAGAAGTTTTGGAGCTTCAATCTATACGGTTTATGAAAAGAACCTGGGTTGGGCAGCGGTTAAGGGGTTTTGGCTGTGCAGAAGAGAGAAGTGGCAGTGTGCTTCTGTAAGGATTCATAGCCCTGGAAACCCTCTAGGGGAAGTTCTGCTCTGTCCTGTTGGGCTGCTAGGACTTGGAATGGGGGCGATGGCAGTGGGTTTAGTTTTTATGAGAATGGATGAAGGTGATCTGGTTTTGTAATGGTTAAGCACTGGCATCTTAATTGAAAGGTATCTCAAGTTATTCAAGCCTACCAGCCACGGTGTAGGAGAAAAGACTGGTGATCAGCTCCTGTAAAGATTCACGGCCAGGAGGCCCTACAGGGTCCCTATGAGTTGGAATTGGCTTGACATCACACAGCAACAACAGCAACAACGGCATCAACCTGAGTATGGCCACTCTAAGTGGAGAAACGCACATAAAGGGAGGTCCTAGTTGGTGGTTGCTGTTAACTATAGACAGAAAATCATCCCGGAGGGATACTTCCACACCCTAGGTTGTAAGAAATTTCCATTGACAAATCAATCCCAATTAAAGATGAGCTTTCAGTAAAAAATTGCAAAACCCGCGATGGAAAGTTCCCTGGAGTTAGCAGACACAACAAGCAGGAAGATTAGCAGCCTTACGTGTGAGCTCATAGAAAAACAATCTAAGGAAACTACAGAATATAGGGATGTTCAAGTGATTAAAGAAATAAAAAGAATAAATATAGCCAAGCCAAGTGCATATAAGCCATAATAAAATAACAATGTGCTATGACAAATAATGGCAGAAATACCAAAAGTAGATGGCTTATTCTCTCCCAGTAAGTTGGAATTCAGGGTGCTCACTCCAGAAGGCTCTCTCTTTCTGTGGGCTCTAAGGAAGGTATTTGTCATCAATTTTCCCCTGGTATAGGACCTTCTCAGTGCAGGGACCCTAGGTCCAAAGGAAGGGCTTCACTGTTTGTTCTTCTTGCTTGGTGATCAAAGGTCCTTCTCCTGCCAGTGTCTCTATTTCTTTAAATATTAAGAGATTGACTCAAAATACAACCTAAACCTGTATAGTGAGTCCTGCCTCATTAACATAACTGCCTTTGATCCTGCCTCATCAGTGTTATAGGGTTAGGGTTCGTAACATGTAGGATAATCACATCAGATCACAAAAGGGAGGGCACCCACACAATACTGGGAATTCTGGCCTAGTTAAGTTGATACACGTTTGGGGGGACGAAGCTTGTCTGTGTTCATGTGTAAATAGTATTTCAGAGATAAGTAGATTGAACAAATTGTGGAAAATATGTTGCCTCCAAAAAATATGTGGTCTGTCCAAAGATCCCTCTGAAGTACAAAAAAACCCACAGACAACCAACCAACCAAATTAGAACCTGGAAAGATCTAACTAGTACAGCATTAAAAAAAAAAAGAAAAAGAAATAGAAGAGAGTGTATCAAAGTGAATCTCACATAATAAAGGTAAATATTACTTTGTGAGAGTATGGCTTTCTACACTGTTTCATATACACACACACACACTGATATACATACTTCTGTGTGCAATGCGTTAAAATGTAAAGTATATTTCTTACTTTTTCTCTTGGTCAAAAAGTTTGTAAGCCACTTATTTGAAGAAACATTTGCAACTGTGTACCCAATAATTAGATGATACACATTTTATATAAGCACTCATGGAATCTCTAAGTAAACCTCCCACAAAGCAAATATTGACAAAAATGAGAGAGTGTGAATCATATACGCCATTACCTGTGACCATGTGACAAAATGACAAATGAACTATAGCCAACCCTCGTATATGGTAGTATTAAAAAAATTTCTTCATAATTAGTTAACAAACCAAAAAATAATAAAGGAAATTAAAAAATGTTTAGAATGGACCATCAAAGATAGTACTCTGTCAAGCATATACATATACATGTAGATAAAACTGTACTTAAATAAAAGCATATATCCTTAATGCTCATGTTAGAACAGATCAAAGCCAAAAGTCTGATGTTGTCAAGTCAGTTCTGCCACTTAGTGACTCTGTAGGACAGAGCAGAGCTGCTCTACAGGGTTTCCAAGGAGGAGCTGGTGGATTTGAACAGCTGGCTTTCTGGCTAGCAGCCAACATCTTACCAACTAGACTCCCAAGGCTCCATTAGAAAAAACTCAAAACCAAACCCACTGCCACTGAGTTGGTTCTAACTCGTAGTGACCCTATCTACAGAATGGAGTAGAACTGCCCCCATAGAGTTTCCAAGGAGCAGCTGTTAGGTTTGAACAGCCAGCTTCCTGGTTAGCAGCCGAGATCTTAACCACTACGCCCACAAACCTCCATTAGAAAAGACCCCAAACCAAACCCACTACCACTGAGTTGATTCCGCCTCATGGTGACCCTGTGCGTAGAGCAGAGTAGAACTGTCCCCACAGAGTTTCCAAGGAGTACCTGGCAGATTTGAACTGCCGACCTTTTAGTTAGCAGCTGTAGCACTTAACCACTATCCCGCCAGGGTTTCCATTAGAAAAGAAGGGCCTGGAAAATCAACAAACCAAGTTTCACATCAAGAACTTGGAACAGGAGAAACCTCAAATGCTGAGTAAATGCAGAGAAAGAAACACCAAGTATAAACACAAAAATTTAAATAATGAAAAGCAAATAAACAATAGGGAGAAGCAAAGTCACTACAAAGTGATAACTTGAAAGAAGACCCCCAATAAAATAGACAAATTTCTCACAATATTAATAGAGAAGGAAACAGCATGAATGATGTAGGAAATTGTAAGAGGACATACATATACACAGAAGAATTAAAAAAAATATATGCACAAAATGGAAAAGTTCATAGAAAAAGTTAAAAAGTAGAAATGAATATAAAAACAAACATGATATTCGACTGCATCTAAACCACTGATTGAATGAAATTACTGGTGTAAAAACTGCAACAGGCACATGCACAACCAACCGTGAGACATCTTTATGCACAGAGTGATCTTTGGATAAAAACCTACTGAAGATAACAATTCTTATGAAGTAAGGGAACTTCTTCAGTTTAATAACTGATATTTACCAAAAGATACTAGAAGGAGAAATTTTAGGAGACTTCTCTTAAAAGTTAGTGTCAGGGATTGAATTGTGAACCCACCAAAGTATCTGTTAACTTGGCTAGCTCATGATTCCCAGTATTACATGACTGTGTGCCATTTTGTCACCTGATTTGGTTTCCCTATGTGTTGTAATTCTTACCACTATGATGTAATGAGATGGCTTAGTGGCAGTTACATTGGTGACACCTAGTGCCTTAAGCCAATCTCTTTTGAGCTATAAAAGAGAGACAGGAACAGAGAGACATGGGAGCCTCATACCTCCAAAGAAGCAGTGCTGGGTGCAGAGGGCACCCTTTGGACCCGGGGTTCCTGCCCAGAGAAGCTTCCCATCCATAGGAAAATTGATGACAGGAACCATCCTCCAGAGCTGACAGAGAGACAGGGACTTCCCCGGGAACTGATGCCCTGAATTTGCACTTCTAGCCTGCTACAGAGTGACAGAATAAAGTTGTCTTTATTGAAGCCATTGCCTTGGAGTATTTCTGTTGTGTCACCTAGGATAACATAAGACAGCCAGGAATAAGAATGCTGTAGTCACTGCTTCTGTTCCATATTGTGTGGGATTCCTAGCCTGGCTGAATAAAGCAAATGTTGGAAAGAGAAAAAAAGCAAGCCATTTAAGTTTACATGACTGTTAACATGAATTTCTATAAAATTCTACAACAACATACGAGAAATAACAAAAGAGTTTAGCCGGATTGCTGGCAACAAGGCCAATATACAAAATCATGAGTAAAAAAATCTAGTTAAAAATACTATTTATAGTACATCAGATGGTTCCAACTCAGCAGGAACAGATGATCACCAAGGACCAAAGCGACATGGGGGAAAAAGAAGACAGAAAGACCTACGTGATGGGTGACTGCATCAACATGTGACCAGAAGAACTAGATGGTGCCCAGACACCACCAGTGACAGCCGTGATGGGGCTCACAAAGTTGAGTCTCAGTGGCAACACAAGAATAAGAAGGGGTGCCTCCTGAGAACTCCACTAAAAGGCTGCAACTGGTGGTCTGAAGGCCTCAGGGCTCCCCTGGGAGTATGGTGCCTAGCCCTGATGCTGCCCCTGTCCAAAAATCATTACTGAGGTCAACTCCTCGGACAGGAATAGATTGGACTTGATGACAGAGTGACCGTGTTGTGTGTTCTCTTTATGATTCTATGCATCTATAGGATGTCATCATACTGGCCTCTTACTGGAGGGGAGAGGAGAGGGTAGAGAAGAGGGAACAGAGATTGTTAAGAGGATATGACATGTATAGAACAGAAAGGAGGAATGTGCTGTCACCAGACAAGGAGAGTAGTAGGAGCTGCCCATAGGCAGGCATGCAAATTTAAGCTGGATTGTACACTTTCACTAGATCACAATAAATAAATAAAATATTAAAAAAATACTATTTGTGATAACATCAGCAACAGTGAACACCTATGAATTTCCTAGAAATAGATGTAACAAAAGAGTTGAAGACCTTTACAGAGAAAAATCAGAACAATTTATTGAAAGATGTAAAAGAAGGCTTAAATAAGTGAAGACAAAATGCCATGTTCATTGATAGAAAGCCTTGATGTTACAAAAGATGTCAATTGTTGTTAACACTAAATTAAATTTAATAAAACTCCAGATAGTTTTTCACAGACAATATTCATATGAAGGAGAAGAGCTTCCTCCATCTCAAACAACGATGATAATGTTAACAGATTTGTCCTTCCTGATTTCAGGAATTAGTATAAAGCTATGAAAAATCCAAACTCGTTGCTGTCCAGTTGATTCGAATGCATAGCTGACCTTATAGGACAGAGCAGAACTGCCCCACAGAGCTTCCAAGAAGCACCTGGGGGATTCAAACCATCAGCCTTTTGGTTAGCAGCTGTAGTGCTTAACCACTTCAACACCAATATAAAACTCAAGTAATGTGTGATATTAGCAAAGAAATAGAGAAAACTATTGGTGGAACAGAACAGGAAGTCTGGAAACAGAACTATGTATATATAGAATTTGGATTATGACAGGAGTACAACTATAAATCAATAGGGAAAGCATGGATTATTTAATAAATTGATCTGCCACCATAAACTCTGTGGACATCAGCTGACATCACATACTTCATAAAGACTGTGTTTTCTGTACCCTACCTTGATAAATAGTGTCTGGAGTCTGAAAAGCTTGTCAGTGACGAATGATCTGAGATAGAACTATCAGCCTCTCACAGTCTGGAGCAAGGGAGAGTGAAGAACCCAAAGGCTCAAGGGAGCAGTTAGTCCAAAGGACTAATGGACACATGAACCACACCTACACAACCCTGAGACCAGAACTAGTTTTTTAAAAAAATTTTCTTGTACTTGAAGTGAAAGTTTATGATCCAAGTCAATCTGTCATACAAAAGTTTAGTCACATATTTCTGTGTAACTCTAGCTGCTCTCCCTACTCTGTGACTGTGTGTTCCTCCTTTTGACCTTGTATTTCCTGTGTCCATTTACCCAGCACCCATCCCCCTCTGCCCTGTCATCTCATCTCTGGCCAGGAGCTGCCCAGTTAGCCTCATGTATCTATGTAAGCCAAGATGTATAGTCTTCACCAGTATCATTTTATGTCTTATACTCCAGTCCAATCTTTGTCTGAAGAGTGGGCTTCGGGAATGGTTTCAGTTCTGGCCTAACAAAGAGTCTGGAGGCCATGTCTTTTGGGGGCCCTCCAGTCTGTTGGGCCATCAAATCTGAAACCAGATGAACTAGATGGTGACTGGCCACAACTACTGGCTGCTCTGACTAGGATCACAACAGGGGGTCCCAGGCAGAGTGAGAGAAAAGTTGTAGAAGAAAATATCAAATTCACATAAAGACCAGACTTACTGGAGGACCACCCAAGACTATGGCCCTAAGACACCCCTTTGAACTGGAACTGAAGCCATTCCTGGAGACCATTTTCCAGCCAAACGATAGACAAGCCCATAAAGTAAACAGTAACAACCCAAAGGAACATGCTTCTTAGAGCAATCGATTACAAGAGATCAAAAAGCAGCATTTGTTCAAACGCAAAGGTGAGAAGGCAGGAAGGAGTAGAGAAAATCAGGAGGAAAGAAAACACAGAACCCAGGGCTGAAATAAGGAGAGTGCTGAAGCCAAGGCCATGAACACTTTATGAACCAGCAGATGGGAATCTAATTTATTCTGTGAACTTACACCTGATGCCCAATAAAAATAAATAAATGGCTACATAAACTGTGTGAAAAAAGATAAAACAGGGTTCTTACCTCGCTTCCCACATCTCTTTGCCTTTACACACATATTCTCAATTCCAGATGAATTATTATCTACGTATAGGATATAAGAACTTACCATGGACTGCCGTCATGAGCTGCATCCGACTCAACGGCACTTGGCTTGGCATGGACTGCCCAAAGAACAAACATGTCTGTCCTGAAAGAAGTACAACCACAGGGTTCGTTACAATCAAGGATGGTGTTTTAGTCAGCTAGTGCTGCTCTAACAGAAATGCCACAGAGTGGATGGCTTTAACAAAGGAAGGTTTATTCTCACCCGGTCTGGTAGGCTACAGGTCCAAATTCAGGATGTTTGCTCCAGGGGAAGGCTTTCCCCCTGTCAACTCTGGAGGAAAGTCCGGTATTACATCAGTCTTTGTCCAGGGAGCATCTTGGCGCAGGAACCTCAGGTCTGAAGGACACGCTCTTCTCCTGGTGCTGCTTCCTCGATGGCGCGAGGTTCCCAATTCTCTGTCTGCTTCTTTTTCCTTTTATCTTTTGTGGGATGAAAGGATTAAGGGTGGGGCAAGCCATACTCAAGGGAAACTTGCTTTACAGTGCAGCAGGAAGTAATTCTATGAGGGGATTTACAGTCCCACCCTAATCCTTTAAAACATACAGCACAGGAAAATCACGAAATGTAGGACAATCACAAAATAATCGGAACGGTGGCCCAGGCATATTTTTGGGGGGACACAATTCAATCCATGACAGACAGCAAGAATACATCTTACATACTTTAGACATGTTGTCAGGAGGGCTCAGTCTCTGGAGACGGACTTCATACTTGGTAAAGAAGAAGACCTCGACAGGATGGATTGACGCAGTGGCTGCAACAATGGATTTAAGCACAAACACCATGGTGACCGTGGTGCAGGACTGGGTAGTGTTTCATTCAGTGTGAGTCAGAATCAACTCAATGGCCTCTAACAACAACAACATAAGAAGTAAAAATTTTAAACTTCAAGAAGAAAATACAGAAAAATATTTTTATAATTTTAGGGCTGGGTAAATGTTTTTAAACAAGATAATATAGAAAAAAACAATATTTAGTAAGTTTGACCACATGAAAAGGAAAAGTGTTACTCAACAAAAATCATTCTAAAAAGAAATTCGAAGGCAAGCTTTACATTAGGAGAAGATACTTACTGTGCATATAGATAATAAAGACTATCATAGGGCTTATATGAAAACTCTTCAAAATCATAAGAAGGATGCAGTCAATCTGATGGAAGAATGAGAACCAATTAACGGCAAAGAAGATTGCGTGGGCAATGACCCTGTGAAGGGAAGCTTTATTTTGTTAGCCCTGAGGTGAATGCCAAAAAAAGAGAGAAACTTTTTTCACACTATCAATGTGACAAATATGCAAAGTCAGGTAATCAAAAAACCAAACCCATTGCCTTTGAGTTGATTCTGACTCACAGTGACCCTAGAGGTCAGAGTAGAACTGCCCCATAGAATTTCCAAGGAGTGCCTGGTAGATTTGAACTGCTGACCTTTTGGTTAACAGATGTAGTACTCAACCCACTACACCACCAGGGTCTCCAAGTCAGATATTAGTAAGTGGTAGATATGATGTGAGAAAACAAGCTGCACTTGGAAAGACAGGCTCAGTGAGCTTCTTCTGCAAACCTACAGCCTTGAAAACCTTATGGAGCAGTTTTGCTCTGCACACAGAAGGTTGCCATGAGCACGACAGCAAGTGGCAACAGCACACTGGCTCTGGTGGCAATGTAAATTCATACATTAATTTCTGGAAATAGCCATAACTACCTATTACAGTTGAGGCAACCCTGTGGCATAGTGGTTACTAGCTATGCTGCTAACACAAAAGTTGGGGGTTCAAATCTCCTAGGTACTCCTTGGAAATTCTGTGGGGAGTTCTACTCTGTCCGCTGTGGTTGCTATGAGCCTGAATCAACTCAATAGCAATGGGTTAGGTTAGGTTACTACAGCAGAAGAGGTACAAGCTTTGCCTGAGGCAATTTCACCATCAAGTATTCATCTTAGAAAAACTTATGTATGTGCAAGAAAGGTAACCACAAGACTCTCTGGAAGAGTAAAAGTGTGCAATCAATCTAGTTATCCACAAATAAGAGAATAAATACACTGTTAAATAACATAAGTAAGTTAAAATAAATGAACTAAATCTTCATTTATCAAAAAGAGTGAGAAAATAAGCTATAAAGTGATTGTACAAGAGATTCTGTCTATCATCCATCCATCCATCCAGTTTATCAAACTCTTGATTATGACTCACATGTAGGTTGCAGAATCAATCTAGTTAAGCCACTCTCAGCATTGCAAAATGAAATTAGAATAGAAAGGAAATACCAGAATGTGCCTCAAGTAGAAAGAGTATTGTTTCATGGAAGTTTTATTTCAGAGTTTATATATATTGCACACTCGACGGCACTTGGCTTGGCTATACGTTAATACCTGTTATGGCAGTTAAGTGCCATTAAGTTGGTTCTTACTAACAGTGACTTCAGCTGACAGAGTACAATTGCCCATAGGACTTTGCTGGTTATAATCTTTTTGGAAACAGACTGCCCTATCTTTCTGCCAAGGAGCTGCCAGGGAGATTGAAGCCCCAACCTTTTAGTTGGCAGCCCAATGTTTACACTGTACCACCAGTGTCCCTTATATGCATGCATATACACTATTATTTCATGAAAGCTATATTTCGGATTTTATATATATTTACACACAGAGAGTCACATACAAACATACATATACGTCTATTGGGTCAAAGTACAAAATGCATTTTTTACTTTGATATTGGTAGACGTGTTTGAAGGTCATGGTTTTACATTAATTAAAGATCTAAAATGATATTATATGTTGTTCATAGATCCACAAGTGTGTATGCTGTTGTTGAATGCCACCAACGCGATTCATAGTGACCCAGTAGGACAGAGAAGAACGGCTCCGTAGGGTCTCCAAGGCTCTGAGCTTTACTCCTTTTTTCTATAGACACAGGGGTGAGTTCCCATTGTTCATCTCTCAGTTAGCAGCCAAGCTCTTAACCACTGCACCACTGGGACTCCTAAAAGCATGCATGGGAATGATAAACACCAAGTTTCTTTGTTTAAATAAATACCAATTTTTGGATAGTGGCTCACTCTGGAGTGGGAGGGAAGAGAAAGACTGGGGTAGGGTGTGAAGTTTTTGCTCCACTTGTGTTGATATGTTATAAAATATAGCTGCAACAAAAATGTAAACAGTGTTAACATCTATTGAGTCTAGGGTGGGCATGTGTGTCCATTACTCAAACTTTTCCATATGTTTGAAATATTTCACAATAAAAAAGAAAACAATTTAAACATGAACAGTAAGAGGCGTGGAGTTGAGCAAGGTGGAGCCAGAGAGTTCTAGGGGCTGCAAGAAGCTGGAAGCTTGAGAACACTCTCTATGCGTCGAGTTGTGTCCACCTCTCTGTGGTCAGATTATCCCGAGAGTCACCAGGCTGGTGGGCCAGCAGTCTGGGCCACCCACTGCCATGCCCTGATGTGACTTGGCTGCCATTGCTTCCCTCCTGTCTTGCATTGCCAAGGATCTCATTCTTCTCCACTTAGATCACAAGCCACCTGAGGACAGTGATAGGTCTTTCACTTTGCACCCCGTTCTTCATTGCCCCTCTGAGCAGGGCTCATAGCCCCCATACGAGAAGTAGTTCTACGGTTTACCTAACATTCTGTCCGCAGGAACCCACTGTACCTCTGGCCCCATAGCTCTTATTACAAAATCTTTTTCATTAATTTTTGTAACAAAGAATTTGAAACTTACTGAAAGTTTAGAGAATAACGTGGTGAACACCTAAGTACTTACCACCATCTATCTAGCTTAAGGAAAAAACAAGACAAAACAAAACAACAACAAAAAACCACCATGCTGTTATAACTTCCTGGGTACCACTCTCCATCCTGTTCCTTCCTGCTGCCCCTGTAATTCTGAGATTGGTGTTGTCATGCTCCTGTGTATCTTCATTGATTATTACAGAAGTTTGAGCTCTAAATAGTATCTATATAGCCCTGCACAACATATTTATAAATTTGACATAAATGGTGTCCTGGCACGTATATCCTTCTACAACTTGTTTTCATTGCTTAGTGTTGTATTCATGAGAATTATGCACATTCTGATTTCTAGCGCTAGTTCATTTTTACAAATTTACCACTGGAATAAGCAGAGTGAAATAAGTGGCTGCATCTTGAACACAACCTACACCATTTTGTTTCTTAATTCTGACTCCAAGCATGAGTCCATTGTTTCTCTTAGTTTCTGTCAAGGTTTTGGACTAATCTACACTCTCTTTAAAAATAAAAAACACTCAAACCCATTACTCATAAGTCAATTGCAACTCCCAGTGACTCTACAGGACAGAATGCAACTGCTCCATAGAGTTTCCAAGGACGGCCTGGTGGATTTGAACAGCCAACCTCTTGGTTAGCAGTTGTAGCACTTAACCACTATACCACTCTCCTTATTGAAAAAAACAAGTGATAATAATCTAAAAACCATAAACGAGAAACAAAGGAACTGGCATTGTGACTGGATACTTATATGATGGCCAGACCAACTCTGGGCCCAAAATACCAGTTAAAGAGATCCACACATCTGGGGTGTGACTGTTGTGACTACCTAAAGAAGAATTAATATTCTACAAATTCCCAGAGCTCATAAAACCTCGGAAACCTTGGTGGCATAGTGTTAAGTGCTATGCCTGCTAACCAAAAGGTCATCAGTGCAAATCTGCCAAGTGCTCCTTGGAAACTCCATGGAGCAGTTCTACTCTGACCTACGGAGTTGCTATAGTTGGAATTGACTTGAAGGCAATAGATTTTTTTTTTTTTTTTTGACATAAAGCCTTTTCTGCTTTTTCTGTAAAACTTCCAGCTAGTCTCCATTTCTGGGAGGCAGACTTTGGAGGACTCTATCCCTTCCATCTCCTCGTACACCAGTACATAATAAAACCTCTTCTCATCTCACCCCCTGTCCCAAAGATTGGCAGCAGGCAGCATGAACTCCACTTTGATTTGCAGTAACATCTCCATATACTTATCCATCTCGATGGTTTTCATTTTTTACTATTCCAAGTAATACTGCAAATAACATCCTGGCTGGGCCCTCCTGGAGCAGGCACACCTAGGAGCAGGCTGCCAGGCTCAAGGGCAGATGCCTTTGAAATACTCTTTGGGTAACAGAGTGGGCAATGTGAACATCTTGTTGTTTTATAGTGTAGCAGAGGCCCCAGAGTCTGGGTCTCTCTCTCTATTTTTTCCTGGTGGGCTGTTTATGTTGTTTTTAATGGTTTGTAGGAGTTTTAAACTGTTTTCTGGAGACTGCTTCTTTGCTAGTTATACTCACTGCAAATGCAATGAGTTGGGCTTATCTTTCTCTTTGTTATGGTTTCCTGTGCTTCAAATAATTTAAAAACTTTTAGTTGAGTCAAATTTATTCATCATTTCCTGTATTGTTAGTGCCTCTTGGTTCTTGTTTAAGAGCACTCGTTAGAATTTAATGGAGGGATTTATTTCAGACTAAATTCTAGCAGTTTATTTTTAGTGGTATAATGGATTTTAGTTTACATCTTTCCAAACAGTCCCCTAGTCAGACTCGATTCTATTCTGTGCCACCCAAGCTATTCCTTAGGCCTGCAGAGACCAGGAGCCCTGGTGGTAGGTGCAGTGGTTAAAGCTACAACTGCTAACCGAAAGGTTGGCAGTTTCAATCCACCAGTTGCTTCTTGAAAACCTAATTAGAGCAGTTCTACTCTGTCCTGTAGGTTCGGCTATGAGTTGGAATTGACTTGACAGCTGTGGATTTGGCTTGGGTTTTTGCAGAGACTCAAACAGCTTAAGTCCCTACCAGACCCATGGCATTTCACAGTTACTGTTGGTGGTGGTGAACCTGTCTCGATCTCTATAACTTCCCAGTCCTCCAGAAGAATTGCCGTGATCTGGTCAGTGAATTTGGCTGGAAGTTTTCAGACTTCTTGACATTCCTTTTGAAATAGGGCTGCTGTTAACTGCTGTCCAGTTGGCTCTGACTCAAGCTGACTGCACTGTGACACAAGTGGATGCTGCCTGACCCTGCAGTTCCATCTTTGCAGTGTTCGTGGTTTCAACTTGCATCTTCCCTTTAAGATAAAAAAAATGAGTGTCAATGAATGAAATGAAGTAAAGGAAAAAGAAGCTGCAAATCGTTGCATCATTTTACGTATCTCTTTTACTTATTGCGTCCCATCACTTACGTTCCATTTCTCTTCTTGCTATTGCTGCTTAGTGTTGCCCAATGCCAGGACCCACATCTCGTTACCAGCTGCCCTTTAAGCAAGGTCTCCTATTGTCTGTTTTACTTTTCTCCCAGCCACTGTGTGGGGGAAAACTCTGGTGGCATAGTGTTTAAGTGCTATGTCTGTTAACCAAAAAGTTGGCAGTTCAAATCTGTCAGGTGCTTCTTGGAAACTCTTTGGGGCAGTTCTACTTTGTCTTACAGGGTTACTATGAGTTGGCATTGACTCAATGGCAGTTGGTTTAGTTTCTTCAGTTTCATTGCTTAGGGGACACTGAGTTTCTGCTAAAGGTAGTGGGAAAATACAGAAATGGATAATGGTAGTGGTCAGGCAACATTATGGACATAATTAATGTCACTGAATTTTATGTATGGAAAATGTTGAAATGGCAAATACTGTGTTTAACACACAGACACAGACACGGCCACGGCCATGGCCACGGCCACGGCCACGGACTCGGACACGGACACGGACACGGACACGGACACGGACACGGACTCAGGCACGGACATGGACACAGACACAGACACAGACACAGACACGGACACACAAGCTTTCCTGACCTATGCACCATTCTCATAAGAGTTCTTTTGCTCAATTGTCTCTGTTAGATAAAACAACCAGATAAGCTTCTGTAGGGCACATGCATTGGTACCTCAAGCAGGCCCCTCTGACAGCTTGGGAACAAGTGACAATGAGGTTTCTGTGTAGGGCCAAGGGAGACAGCGTCATGACTGAGCAGGCTCTGTCAGGCTTTAGAGGTTGAGAATGTTCACCGTCTCTGCCTCAAGCCCAAGTCTTCAACTTCCTCACAGGTTCTAGAGTTGCTAGGGCCTCCTCTCTGGCATGGTCACCCAACCGGGTTCCTTGTCCATGGATTCACTTCTGTCCTGCTCAGAAAGCCTTCCCCTCAAAGGGAAATAGTTTTTGGGTTCACAAAAGAAGTCTGGATGTCAACTCAGACGCCAGCAGGAACTAAGGAAACATGACCCCATGTTTTTCATTTTTTTTTCCAGTGTGGTTTGCCATGCAGCTAACTTGCATCGGTTATGCTGAGGCGAGGATTCTTTGGGTCTTTGGAAGGAAATCTCCTCACATTTTCCATTCCACTTCTCTTGGCAGCCAGATGAGAAACAGAGCTTACGGCTGAGGCGAGAACAGGACTTCTGTGGCCTGCGCTATTCCTTGGCATTAAAAAAAAAGTCAAATTTGGGGTCGGTTTTCTGAAAAGTGAAGGGAAATGCAAAACTTACAAGAAAAAAAAGGACCTAGTCAAAGAGAAGTGAAAACTGCTACTTCGAGAGAGAAGATCCTGGCTGAAGGCACAGATGCCACCTTTCTTTTTCCTCCTGGCTCTCTGACGTTCATGCACAGTGGCTTTGGTCCCAGATTGTGGACACACTCAGATCTCAGTGTTCTGGGGTTCAGGCCCTTACCCTTAAAATGACCTGAGACTGACTGAGCCCCTGTAACTGGAGGGATCTCCAAAAAGCACCTTTGTGTGGGGACAGCTCTATCTCCCATTTAGTGGCTTCACGCCAGCAGGTGGCAGTTCCACTTACACACCGCAGTCGGAAAGCTACTACTGTTGTATTGCCCCTTCTTGGTCAGGTTGACTGTAGTTTGGAACAGCAACATCTCAACCTGCAGGGCAATTTAAAGCTCCAAAGGGCTTTGACAAACATTGTCTTGAATTTCATCTCTCACAGTCCTTTAGATCCATGTTTAAGAAATTGCTGTAACTTCTAAAGACAATTAGAAAATCAAAATGATACCTGTACAAAAGGTTGACAATGAACACTCAGAATTTCTTATGCTGTCTTAGACATCTAGTGCTGCTTTAACAGAAATACCACAAGTGGATGGCTTTAAAGAAAGAATTTTATTTTATTATAGTCAAGTAGGCTTAAGTCCAAATTCATCGTGTCAGCTCCAGGGGAAGGCTTTCTCTGTTGGTTCCTGAGGAAAGTTCTTGTACTCAATCTTCTCCTGGACTGGGAGCTTCTGAGATGCAGAGATGCCATCCTTTCCAAAGGATGTACTTAGCTCCCAGAACTGCTTCTTTTTTGGTGGTACGAGGTCCCCTTATCTCTGTGACAGCTTTCTTTGTTTTCTAGCTCAAGAGATTGCCTTGAGGCACAACACAATCCCACACATGGAGTCCTGCCTCACCAACACAATTGCCACCCATCCTCACTGAGGCAAGGTTTACAGCGTAGAGGAACCTCACACAATACTGGGAATCATCACCCAGCCAAATTGCTTCACACATTTTTGGGGGAACACAAAGCAATGACACCATTACAACCCCCGCCCCAGGCCGGCTTCCTAGAGTAAACCACTTTTGCTTCTTTTTCTTCTTTTTTTTTCCCATTTAGTTTTTATTTGACTTTATCATGTTTTAAAGAATAAAATGTTCTACAAAACTTGTAATTAAAACAGGGCTTCTTTTGGGGATGATGAAAACCTTTTAAAATCAGATTGTGGTGAAAGTTGCACAACTCTTTGGATGTACTAAACCCACTGAGTTGTACATTTTAAATGGCCAAACTTTATGAGGTATAAATTATATCTCAATGGAGCTGTTATAAAAAGGGGTGATAGACAATAAGTACTTCCCACAAAAATACAGGCTCCAGACCTCTCCTTCTCACTACTTTCTCACTTTTCAGAGGCAACCAACTATTTTCAATGAGTGTGACGGTTTCTTCCCTGTCTCTGAATACAGTGCTGACATCACTACATGCTGATTCTTCAGTTTTAGGCATTCACTACTGACCATGTGGGCACTTTATGGTTCTATGCATCTATAGGCTGTTGTTCTACTGGCCTCTTAGACGGGAGTGGAGAGAGTGGAGAGAGGGGACAGGAGATTGCTATGAGGATATGGCATGTATAGAACAGAAAGGAGGAGTGTGCTGTCACTGTCGAGGAGAGCAGTAGAAGCTGCAGATGTGGGGGGCATGTAAATTTAAACTTGATTGTACACGTTCACTGAATCACAATAAATAAATAAAATAAAATAAAAGTCGAGGCTTTAACACTGTTTGCATCACTTGCTCTTGCTTCCATGACGTCACATGCACTCTTTTGAACCTCCTTCCAGTATCAGGACAAGATATACAAATATATTAATAGCTAATGGTTACTAATATTTTGGTATCACAGTATACTGGTTTACATTACTGTTATGATGAAGACAGCATTGGCAGCTATGCAGACGTGTGGGGTGGTTGGGTGGAGGAAAGTATTCAGGGGTTTAACTGATTCTGGATCTCTCAGCTTTTGGTCTTATTTCCTCTTTCACTTCCACTTGCAGACAGAGCTGGTATTGTCAATTTCCAGATACCTGAGGCTCTGATAGTGTAAATGATGCCTCATTGAGGGTTTCTCAGTGGGCTAGGCATTCAGGTTATTTTTTATGCAGGGGTCCATTCAATCCACTGTTGCTCAGCTTCTAAAATTTTATTACTAAATTCTCATCTCCCATTCTCCTTAACTCTGGTGGCTTAGTGGTCAAGCACTATGGCTGCTAACCAACAAGTCAGTGTTCAAATCCACCAGGCGCTCCTTGGAAACTCTGTGGTGTAATTCTACTCTGACCTCTAGAGTTGCTATGAGTTGGAATTGACTTAATGGCACTGGGTTTTTTGTTTGTGTGTTTTTATTCTCTTTTTCTTTTGAAGAAGAAACACTGAGATACACTTCAGAACCATGCAATACACTCAGTTAAAGGGTGCAGTTTACTGGCTTTTAGTATGGTCACAAAGTTGTATATCCATGACCACCGTCAACTTTAGAATGTTTTCATTTCTTTTTCTTTATGAGTTCATGCTTTAAAAAAATTCCTCTATGATCTGACAGAGACTGGGGAAGCCTGAGACTATGGCTTACAGACACCCTTTTAACTCAGAACTGAAGTCACTTCTGCAGTTTACCCCTCAGCCAAAGATTAAATCCATTGCTGTTGAGTCAATTCTGACTCACTGTGACCCTTACAAAAAAGAGTAGACTGCCCCCTCAGGATTTCTAGGAAAAGTCTGGTGATTTGAACTGTCAGTCCTTTGGTTAGTGGCCAAGCTCTTAACCAGTGAGCCACCAGAACTCCAACTAAAGAGTAGACAGGCCTATAAAACAAATGGAAACCCTGGTGGCACAGTGGCAAAATGCTACACCTATTGAATCCACCAGGTGCTCCTTGGAAACTCTACGAGACAGTTTTACTCTGACATGTAGGGTTGCTGTGAGTTGGAACTGACTTGGCGGCACCTAATGACAATGTAGAAACAAACACTGTTGTACGTAGGGAATGTGCTTCTTAGTTTAACCTTGTATATGAGACCAAATGCCTAACACCTGCCTGAATGCAAAGAAGAGGAGCTGGGAAGGGACATGAAAACTGACTCCGTGGACACAGGGAACCCGTGGCTGGAGAACAGAAGAGTGCTGACACGTCCAGGGAATTGCAACTAATGTTGTAAGATTATTTGTGTGTAAATTGTTGAATGAGAAACTAATCTGCTCTATTTTTGCCTTAGGAACAATGCAAAGGAAAAAAAATTCCTTTCCTGTATCTTTAGTGCCCATTGAAAAAGTAATCAAACCTAATGTACATATCCAATCTATCATCCTTTACTAAAGACTCTATTTTAATTTTTGGTTCCTTTGGTGACCTAAATAGTATCTTTTTCATTATTGCTTCTGCCACTGGACTGCTGCCTTTCTCACTCTGCTAACACCGTTTATCCTGAGACTTTAACCTCTTGGGTTGAATCCACTGTTTCCTGAATCCTATGTCTTCCCTTCTCTTATTTTGCTCTTGCATTTTGCCAGACTATATCTGCAAGTATATGAGTAAAACTTCAGTACATTTTTCACTTCTTGTAAGTCAGAAAAAGTCTACCCTTTCATTTGACTGATAGTTTAGCAGGGTACAGAATTCTGTGTTGAAAGTAAATTTTTTCTCACAGCTTGGAAGACTCTGTTCCATCATTTTCTGGTACCTAATATTGCTGATGATATAGTATATACTAGTTTGATTCTTGTTCTTCTATCTATCTACATATAGATAGATAGATTCTTGTTCTCTGTCTTTATTTCTGTAAGCTTTTAAGACATTGTTTTCAGGAGTCCTGAAATTTTGGTTACGTATCTCCATGTTGTGTGTATGTATGTGTGCAATATATTTGGTAGATTTTTTTCATCTAAAAATTAAAAAAAAATCCATTCTGTCACTGTCTATCTCTTTGTGGGAGCATTTAGATCATTTACATTCAGTGTAATTGTTGATAGGTGTGAGTTTATTGCTTTCACTTTATTGTGCCTTTTTAAATTCTTTTTGTGGTGCTGGCATTCTCTTTGTTCCTTTTACTCTCCTGTGCTTTGTGGATTTCTTTTGCATTTCTTTTGTTTCTGTAGGTTTTTTTTTTTTTTTGAGATGTTATGTTTCCTTTATTTTGATGGGTAGTCTTATTAACTTTCTTTGTGGTTACCTTGATGTTTACTCTTGTCTTCCTAGGTTTCTAGTCTGTTGTTAACTTGATAGCACCTTGCCTTCAGTTCCACTGGAAAATTCTGTATCTATACTGTTCATTCCCTCTTCTTTGTTGTCATTCACAGATTAACCTCAGTGGTTCCCTGTTGTGATTCTTTTGATTTTGGGTGGTCCCTGAGAGATCATCCCTAGGTTGGTATCTGGCTGGTACATCTTACATCCTAGATTCAGACTGTGGTCTGCTATTGTTTGTTCTCAGACAGAAGGACTCTTTTAAATAATTTTTCTAAGTTTGGTTTGGTTTTTACATATTTAATTTCTGTTTATCTGGAAAGGTTCTTATTTCAACACCATATTTGAATCAGACTTTTGCAGGATGTATTATTTTTGATGGGTAATTTTTTCTCTTTCAGGATTTTATATATATCACCCCACTGCTTTCTTGCCTGTGTGGTTTCTGCCAAAGAATCAGGGTTTAGACTTAGTGTTTCTCATCTGTGTGTGACTTTTTGTTTTCCTTAGAATTTTTCTCTGTCTTTAGTTTCAGTGAGTGTGATTATGTTGTGCCTTGGTGATTTTTCTTTTAGGGTCTACCCTATATGGGGTTTGTTGAGCTTCTTGGATGCTCAGTTTTTCCTCTTTCATGGTCTTAGGAAAGTTTTCTGTCCACAGTTCCTCAATAATCCTCTCTGTGCTTTCTGTTTTCTCCCTTTCTTCTGGAACTCTGATCACCTGCAGATTTTTACTTTTGATTGTATCCCACATAGTTCTCAGGGTTTCTTTGTTTTTCTTTGTTCTTTCCTTTATCACTCTTTCTCAAACAGGATGTATCTAAGTGTTTATCTTCAATTTCATTGATCCTGTGTTCCATCATTTCAAACCTGCTCCTTAGCCCTTTTATGAGACTGTCTGTTTCTGAAACCTTGTTTATCTTTTGTATTTCTAATTGTTATTTTTGTATGATTTCTAGTTGTCAGTTTATTTTGGCGTTTTGTTCTTGTATTATCTTTATGAATTTGTCTAAATTTCCCCTCACTTTCTCTGCTTTTTGCTTCAACTCTTCAACAGATCTGAATATTAGTGATTTGAAATCCCTGTCAGATAATTCCAGTGCCTTTTCTTCTACAAGAAAGTCATCTGGTGTTTTGTTTTGGACACCTACTGGAGACTTCCTGTCCTATTTTTAATGTTTTGATATCGTCTGCTGTCTTCAGTAGGTATTTTCTTTGTTTATTGATTGTAGATGTGTTTGTTTTGTCTTGCTTTTTTGCTTTATTTGATTATGTCAGAGTAGGCAGTCTGGATGTTCTTTGTTGTTTGCTCATCTGTGGTCATATTGCTTCTCACCTCCTTGTCCAATGGGCAGGGTCTATCCCTCAGCTATGTTGCAGCAGAGCAAGTCTGGCAGATGATCTGGATCCTGCTGGGATCCCCTGAAGGTACTTTCTTGTACTTCCCTTCTGCTGATCTCTTTTAGGGGTGTGGCAAATCCAAGTCATGTGGACACTGAACTTGCTGGTGAGTGGAGCCATGGCAGCTAGCTAAGACACTGGAGGTAGAGCAATGAGAAGAGGATGGGGCAGGAAGGCATGCCTTGCTTGCCACTAGGTACTTTGTCCTTTGCTGAGACCTCCTTAAATCTGCTCTTTTGTGCTCCCTGTCTGCCAGTCTCTGAGAATCATTCAAGATGAGAATCTGTGCTAGGTTAGCTGATAAGGAACTTTGTCTCTGGTCTCACCTCACTCTGTTTTCTGTCAGTTTCTTATTCCATTCAGTTTTTGACTGAGATCTTTATCTCTTGATTTGATAACTTCACTTTCCAGGATTGATATTTGTCCCTGCTTTAGTTAGTTTTTCAGGTCTTTGCTGTAGGGGGATGGTGCTTCTGTCTATGGTGCCGTGTTGGCTGGAAGTGAGGAGATTTCCTTAAAGTTATCTTCCAGTCAGTCATTTTGATGATTTTTTTCTTTATGGATTTTTCTTTTTACTCACAGTCTCTGTTATTATTTTATACAACGTTGTCTTGAATCTCTCTGAGGATACTAATTAGACTTCTCTGTTTCTGAATTACCCACTTCTTCTTGTTTGTGTTGGTCTTCTGCTTTTACATTATAGGCTTCCCTCAACAGTCTAGTAAATCTGAGTTGTTTAGTTATATTTAAGAATGAGGCAATAGACAACAGTGACTGGGAGAGCTTCATGCATTGGCAGAGCATGTCAACTTGCAGACTTTGTTTTAAGGCTAGTAGATGGAAAGTTGGGCCTTACCAATGAGACTCTGAGTGCCTGAGTGCCTTGCAGTAGGTTCCCTGGCTCTGTTCACTTTGTCCACTTTTGCTTTGTCTGGAGCCAGAAGGGAGCTCTTAGACACTAGATTATTAGGGGTTCTGCACATGGTGGAGGTAGGTAGTGAGTTGGGAGATAACAGTTCTATAGAGAAGCTTTCATGGTGAGTTGGAGGCACTGTTATGTAGACAAGCTTTCAGTTATTCTCCTTGTTTGCAGTCTACCTTGCTCCCAGTCTCAAACATTTGGTGTGTCCTGGTATATTACCAGTGGAAACTTTGGTCTCAGATAACTTACGAAAATAGGGGAACTTGAATCAGTTGATCATCGCAGTGAATTCAATCAAATTACTTTTTAACTGTATAACATTTACATACAGAATTATATCCTAAGTAATGTAAACAATAATATTTATAAATTTAACTTTATAATATGTTTGGTATACTTGTGGATGCAATCTAGTGGACAGTTAATATAATGTACTAATGTGGGTAATAATTTAATGTGATAATAACATAGTAAACATCGACAGCACTTAGCTGTAACAAATGCTAGACCAAAATAAATCAAACCCAGTGCTGTCAAGTTGATTCTGATTCATAGTGACCCTGTAGACAGAGTAAAATGGTCCCATAGAGTTTCCAAGGAGTGCCTGGTAGAGTCAAACTGCCAACTTTCTGGTTAGCAACTGTAGCACTGTAACCACTATGCCACAAGTCATTCCAGGAACAAATACTAGGGGTATTAATATTTAATAAAAAAGTTTCAATTTATGAGTTTAGTAAATTTCCCTTTCTATTGTCTGTTGTGTGAGATATAACTCTATGCTAATAAGCAAGATATTAGGTACGTTAAAAAGATGAAAATCTCAATATTTATTTACCATGCAAAATTGTTTTAGTTTCGTGTAATGAATGTATTTCTAAATTTGTCTAACAAGAAAGCAACAGAGTGTGTGGGTATACCTGATGAAGATAGTATGAAAGCATCCAAGAAATCAGTGGAGACTTATCCCAATGACTTAAATATAAATCTTTACATGTGAAGTGCAACAATGTCACTCTTACATGAGAACTAAGATTACTCATGTAGGCATGTATGATTCTATGACAAAAGACAAAATCCAATGCATATTTCCTAATATTGAAATTGCTGTATGCATATTCCTAATTTTAGTGGTCACAGTTTACAGTACAGAATGCTCAGTTTTGTCTTTAAAGAGACTCAAAAACTCTCAACGTACAACAATGATTCAAGAAAGACTTCATTCACTATCCTTGTTATGTACAAAACCAGATACTGTTTGGCAGTTTAACTGTGATAAAATCACTGAAGAATTTGTAAAAGGAAATAATAGAAAGAAATATTTTAAATTACAGTATTAGAAATGAAAGATCCATCAAAATATAGTAATGTACTGTAATATTTGTTTTCTGATCATTTAATTTCCTTTTATAACATCTTTTCATTTGTTCATTTATAATTATAGCATTTATTGGAAAAAAAGCTGAAGTATGAGCTGTTTAAAGCTAAACTGATGAAAGTGAGTTTGTCATTGTGGGAGAGCAACAGAATTTTACACTGATTGTTGAAACAGCTAAGCTCACCAACTACCTTTGTTGGGGAGAAAATGGCCTGAAGCAGAGGCAGAGACACAGCAGTCCAAGGGTTTAGTGAAGTTTATTTGAAGAGACAGAGAGTGGGGTCTGAGCCGAGGGTGGCTCAGCCTGCTGTTGACCAGTAGGGCAAGTTTTTATAGTTTTAAAGTTTTGATGAGGTATTATGGGGTGAAGGGATTAATGATTTGATAAGAGAAAAATGTTGGTTAAGAGAGGAGGGAGACTATAAGAAATTCTGGTAAGGGGATGTATGGTCTTTAAAGGAAGAAATGTTGACCAGAAGTGGGAGGGCTAAATTTTGTTTGTGGTCATGGTTTGATAAGGGGAGACCTTTCCTTAGGAGGGTGTGGATAGATAACACAAAGTTTTGTTTGTGGTCAGATCCCTGTGTTCTGTTTTTGGGTAATGGCAGGGAAGGATGGCTCATGCTACAGCCTCTCTGAAATCCAGGGACATGGCAGGAAAAGATGGCTTATGTTAAACCTCTCTGAAATCCATGGACAAAGTCCCCTCAATTTTCTTTGTTGTAGAATATGCGAAATAGTCTTTTTGTAGCAAATGTAGTATCTAGTAAAAACCAGTATCTCCCATGGTCTAAAAATTTTATAATCTAGTTCACCTCATTTCACTAAAATGGCATAAACAAACTTTGCATTCATTAGCAAATATTGTAACTCCCCCAACCAAACCCATTGGACAGAGTAGAACAGTGATCCTACAATACAGAGCAGAACTGTTCCATAGGGTTTTCCAGGGGCAGCTGGCAGATTTGAACTGCCAACCTTTTGGTTAGCAGCCATAGCTCTTAACCACTGCACCAGCAGGGCTCTTGCCAATTTATAGACACATTTAAAAAGAAGCTACATCATGGATAACTAATATAGATAGATAGATAGACAGATAGTAACTCTGATGGTGCAGGGATTAAAGTAATCAACTGCTACCCAAAAGTCTGATGGCTTGAAACTACCAGTTGTTTGACAGGAGAAAGATGTGGTGGTCTGCTTCTGTGGAAATTTACAGCCTTGGAAACTCTGTGGAATTGCTGTGAGTTGGAATCAACTTGACTGCAGTGGGTTTGGTTTGGGTATATCTGTATCATCTATATCTATGTCTATGTAAAAGTATATTGCTATGTCTATGTCTGCTATCAGAAAGACATTTATCTGTGTTTCATTGACTATGCAAAGGCATTCAACTGTGTGGATCATAATAAATTATGGCTAACATTGCAGAGAATGGGAATTTAGAACACCTAGTTGTGCTCTTAAGGAGTCTGTTATATGGACCAAGAGGCAGTCATGCGAACAGAACAAGGGGATGCTGCATGGTTTAAAGTCAGGAAAAGTGTGTGCCAGGGTGGTATCCTTTCATCATACCTTTTCGATCCATATGCCAAGTAAATAACCTGAGAAGCTGGAGTATACGAAGAAGAATGAGGCATCAGGATTGGAGGATGAGTCACTAAAAACCTGTGTTACGCAGATGATACCACCTTCTTTGCTGGAAGTGAAGAAGATTTGAAACACTTACTGATGAAGATCAAAGACCACAGACTTCAGTGTGGATTGCACCTTAACATCAGAAAAACAACAATCCTGACAACTGGACCAGTAAGCAACATTGTGATAAATGGAGGAAGGATTGAGGTTGGCAAGGATTTCATTTTACTTGGATCCACAATCAATGCCCATGGAAGCAGCAGTCAAGAAATCAAAAGACACATTGCACTGGGAAAATCTACTGGAAAAGATCTCTCTAAAGTATTGAAAAATAAAGATGTCACCTTGAAGACTAAAGTGAGCCTGACCCAAGCCACAGTATTTTCAATCACGTCATATGCATGTGAAAACTGGACAATGATCAAAGAACACAGAAGAAGAATTGATGTCTTTAAATTGTGGTGTTGGAGAAGAATGTTGAATGCCTAAAGGATAAACAGATTTGTTCTAGAAGAAGTCCAACCAGAGTGCTCTTTGGAACCAAAGATGGCAAGACTGCTTCTTACATACTTTGGACATGTTGTCAGAAAGGATCAGTCACTGGAGAAGGACATCATGCTTGGTAGGTGGAGGGTCAGTGAAAAAGGGGAAGATTCTCGATGAGATGGATTGATGCAGTGGCCACAATAATGAACTTAAGCATAAAAATGATTTTGGACATGACAGAAGACAGGGCAATGTTTTGTTCTGTTGTGCACAGGGTTCCTATGAGCCGGAACTGACTTGACAGCATCTAACAACAACAGCATGTCTATGCCTATGTCTATAGCTCACATGTCCTGTTTGAATGAATAAGTAAACAGAGAAGTGGCTGCCACAGATTGTCACTGCTGAGGGTCTGCACAAGCTTTAATCTGGCCCTACTTATGAGCATAGAAGAAGGTAAGATCAGGGGTTGCTCTGTTGAGAAGGTGATACTTAAGCTCATGGAAAGAGCTCTTCAAGTTAACAAGAGGAAGGAAGGCATGCCAGACGGAGGGACTAGCATGTGCCTAAGCCTGAGGTCATGACACAGCTTGATATTTCTGGGAACATTCAGTAATTCACTATAACTGGACAGAACATAGGGTGCTTGTGGTAGAATGGTGAGAGTTGAGACTGGAAAGATAATAGTAGCTAGGTCTCATACATACAATTACTATTCACATTTACATGGGGGAACTGAGGCACAAACTTACGTGATCTTTCAGTCCCTAGGTTAGCAAATGAGGGGTGGGGTAGTGGGATATGAACCCTAGAATTCTTGTTCCAGAGCACACTTTTTTTCTCCCTCAGGGATTAGATGATTAAGGGTTTTGCTAAAGAGGTTGGAGTTTGTCATAGACTGAATTGTGTCCCCGCAAATATGTATAGCAGTTTGGCTAGGCCATGATTCCAAGGATTGTATGATGTTCCTGTATGCTGTAAATCCTTCCTGTTAATGAGAGAGGATGAGCCACACTTGTGTTGGTGGGGGCAGGACTCAGTGTGTAAGATTGTGTTGTGCCTTGAGGCAGACTTCTTTTAAGAGATAAAGGAAAGGGAAGCAAGCAAAGAGTTGGGAACCTCAAACCCCCAAGAAGCAGTGCTTGGAACAGAGAGTGTCCTTTGGAAAGGGCCAGGATCCCTTCACCCTGGCGGCTGCTAGTCCAGGGGAGTATTGACCACAAGGATCTTTCTTCAGAGCCAACAGAGAAAGACTTCCCTTGGAGATGATGCCCTGAATATAGACTTTTAGTTTGCTTTTCTGTGAGACGGTAAATTTCTCTTTGTTAAAGCCATCCACTTGTGTTATTTCTGTTAGAGCGGTACCAGATGACAAAGACCAACTTACTCCTGTAAGAAGGCTTTAAGGTGTAGGAGTGATACAATAGTGGTGTATTTTAGAGGCATTGCTCTGGGGCTACTGTTTGAAAGGATGTTAGATGAGGGCCTGGGAGCCCAGAGGGCAAGTTAGGGTCCTGTGGCACTATGTACCAGGCTGGTGGTGATGACCCCTCAATTTTGAAGTGAAAGTGGAACCACAACGGAGGAAGTCATTGTGAAAGTTATTTTTGAGGTAGAGTCAACAAGACTTGGTCACTGACTACATGTAGGAGTGAAGAGAAAACAGGTTAGAATTGGGTAGCTGGGTTCCTGGTGGTTAGTTTGCTGTTTTTGGGAAAGAGAAGAGAAAGTTAATGAGTCAATGTTGAACATGGTGGGATTGAGGTGACTGAACAATACGCGGGAAATGATGTCCCACCATGTTGGAAAGATGGTTCTGGAATGTGGGGGAGGCATCGGGTGATGACATAGATTTGAGTGTCACTGGTTGCATAGTGGTTAAGAGCTTAGCTGCCAACCAAAGGGTCAGCACTTTGAATCCACTAGCCACTCTTTGGGAACTCATGGGGGCAGCTCTACTCTGTCCTTATAGCGTCACCGTGAATTGGACTCAGCTGAAGGCAATGGGTTTGGCTTTTGTTTTTTGACTCATAAGGAAAATTGAAATCCTGTGAGTGGATACGAGGAGAATACATGGTATGAAAAGAGATCCAAGGTCAGACCCCTGGGAAGCATCAGAGCTGTGTCTCAGAAGGTGCTGGAAGATGTCTTTGAAGAGGACTGGAGGTGTGTCGGCACTGGGGCTGAGGAGTTAGGAGGATTCCAGTGCTGCTCCTGGAATGACACTGCGGAGGGCGGATGAGGGAAGAGTAGAGGTCATTCCCAACTCAGCTCTGTTCTGTCAGCCATTTCTCATGATGGATGGGCTACAGGTTGTCTGGGAGGCTGCCTCAGGGGACAGTCAGGTCAGAGAAGGGAGCCAACGGTGAAGCAGGAATTTGCTGAGAAGTGAGGCCTCCAGAGACGACTAAGGAAAGAAGGAAGAAGTGTTGGGTTGGAGAAAGGACATTTGGCTGTGAGTGGCGGGACCAAGGGCACTGTGGAGCCGCGAGGGGGAAGTGAGGGTGGTTCCAACCTGGCTGTCTTCTCTTAGCCATTTCCAGTCCTGCCTGTTCGGGCAGACTGCCTGTATCCGCAGGTGGTGGGCGGCGCGCACAGATGTGCACGGTTGACTCTGCGTTCCAGAAGTGCTGACGTGCAGAAATCACTGTTAGTATTGACATCCACATGTTTTGCTTCCTCTGACCTGAGGACAGACGCGGAAACAGAAGCCAGGCAGGCCAAAGTAAGCAAGGAGGCTTAGAAACCCAAACCTGCCTGCTGTTTGAACTGGAAGGTCAAGGCTCAGTCTCATTCCTTCGATCTGTTCCAGCCCACAGGAAAATGGGCCACCCCTGGCCCAACATTCTACCGCAGAGCATGACAAGTGCATGCCACGTGTCCTATTGATCAGTCTAGACTTCCACATACCAGTGCCTTTGCCGTATCCGAGGCCACATTCCAGTGGGATGACCCAGTGTGACTGGTTTCTGAGTTTCTCCTCTGTGCAGGACACCTCTTGAACTTCTCACAACAACCTGCCTAATAGGCATTATTCTATTTGCAACAAGAAAAAAGGGAAGCTCAAGACTGCATAATTAGTAATTGGAAAAGTAGAGTTTCTTTTATTAAATAAGTTGGGAGTTATGAAATATTTAAAACAAAAAAATCCAGAGAATCATGTAAACTGATATTTCTGTTCTCGTTGATAACTCTGTGAGACTCTAAATTGTCATCCTTGCATTAGTTCTTTTTCCCAAGAAAACAAAATACTAGACATGCATTCATCTTTCCTGATGTCTTTTTTCTCCCCTTCTCTTTAGAAGTCATCCCTGTTTGAAGTCAGTGTTTATAATTAAAGAAGCCCTGGTAGAGCAGTTGTTAAGTGCTCGGGTGATAACTGAAGGGTTCATGGTTCAAGTCCCCCAGCTGTTCTGTGGGAGAAAGATGTGGCAGTCTCCTTCCATAAAGATTTACAACCTTGAAGTATCTATGGGGCAGGTCTCTCTGTCCTATAGGGTTGCTATGAGTTGGACTTGGCTCAATGGCAATGGCTTTTTTTGTTATCACCATGCTTGTACATATATTTAATTACAAATACTACATATGAGAAAATGGAAGCCCCGGTGGCATAGTGATTAGGAGTTATGGCTGCTACCCAAAAGGCTGGCAGTTTGAATCTACCGTGCGCTCCTGGGAAACACTACTGCTGTGTCCTATAGGGTCACTATGAGTTGAAATTGACTCGATTACAGTGGGATTTTTGTTTTATATGTGAAAAAGGAGCCTTGGTGGTGTATGAAACATGTATGTATGTTTTTATGTATGAAACATGAGAAACAATTTATGGTTTTATTTTATTTTATGTGCTGTTAAGTGCTCCATAAATGGTATTACACTCTGTATTTCTTTTTTTCTACTCATCAATTTTTGCATTTATCTTTGTGATTTTTCTCCCTGTGGCTCTCTTTAGATTTATTCAGTTTTATTTTATAGATTTTTTTAGCTTAAATATTTGACACAATTGTTTCAAGTCTTCACTGTTTGGTAATAAACAATTTTCATGCTATTAATTTATCCTAAACAGTTTTACTCTGTTTTTCTTTTTTATAGATTCTTAAGATGAGTTCTTAGCTCACTTATTTTGGTCATTCACAGTAATAAATGAATTTAATGCTACAAAATTAGCTGCATTTACATGTTTTGATTTGAGGTACTTTATTTTGATAATTTCTTACCATTTTATAATTTTCTCGTTTTACCCCTGAGTTATTTAGGAGTTTGTTAAAAAATTTTCAAGTTTTAAGCAATGTTTTATTGTTAATTTAAAGCTTAATTGCCTTGTAGCTAAAGAACACTTCCTAAATATTGAAATTGGTCGAGAATTTCTAGGATGTCTACTGAACCTTTCATCTATAGATAGTGTCCATCTTTGTCCGTGGTGGTGGATTTTACATTAAAATTGACTTTGTCTAAAATTAGAATTGCCACACCTGCTCTTCTTTGTTCACTGCTAGCTTGATATATATTCTTCCATCCTTTAATTTTCAGTTTGTTCCTATCTTTAAGTTTCAAGTGAGTTTCTTGTAGACAACATATGGATGGGTCATGTCTTCTGATCCAAGATGTCACTCGATGTCTCTTTACTGGAGCATTCAGTCCATTCACATTCAATGTAATGATTGATAGGTATGTGTTCACTGCTGCCATTGTGATATGTTTATTTTTGTGTTGATGTTTTCTCTGTTATTCTTATTAGTCTGTTCTGGGACATTCTTTTTTGCCAGTTGATTTTTCACCTTTTTCAGAGCTGTTTTTGTAGTTGTTGAGACTCCTGTGTCACATTTCTTGATATAGTATGTTGTATCTTTGTTGTGCTTTACAGCTGCCCTTAAGATCCCCCTTAGTAAACTATATCTAAACCCAATTTTAATTATTATCAGTCTTGTTGACTTCCTGTCCATCTGGAAGGACTATAATGACTGTAGTACATCCCTCTTTTCAGTATGATGGCACCATAGTTTTCATGATAATCACTGGATTGTTTCTTTCAGTATTAAAGCTGTGATTGATTTTGGAGCCTTCCCTAACTGAATAGAATTCTGGATGATATGTCGTTCTAAAATATGAAGTTAGTGGTTTTGTTCTTCTAGGCCAAGGCCAAGAATTTCTTTCAGTATTCCTTATAGTTTTGGTTTGGTTTTTACAAAGTCTCTGAGTTTCTGTTTATCTGGGAATGTCTTAATTTCATTTTCGTATTTGAAAGGTAACTTTGCAGGACTTATAATTCTTGGTTGGAAGTTCTTCTCCTTCAAGGCTTTGAATGTGTCATGCCACTGTCTCCGAGCCAGCATGGTTTCTGCTGAGAAATTTGATGAAAGCCTATAGGGTTTTCCTCTGAATGTTAGCTTTGATTTGAGTCTTGCTGCCTTTAAGAGTTGCTGCTTGTGCTTCATTTTGTTAAGCTTGATTATAATATGTCTTGGAGTCTTTCTTTTGAGATCTATATTGGCTGGTGTACAGTATGCATCTGGGATATCTATATTCTCTTCCTTCATGATTTCTGGGAAGTTTTCTGTCAGCAGCTCAGCAATGATACTCTATGTTTTCAGATGTCTCATTCTATTCAGGGACTCCAATTAATCGAAGGTTGTTCCTCTTAATAGAGTCCCACATGCTTTTTAATGCTTCTTCATTTTTATTATTTCTCTTTTCTGATTTCTGCTCACAGACGCTGGCATCCGTAGCTCTGTCTTCCAAGTCAGAAACTTTTTTTTCCATTTGTTGAGTTCTGTTTTCTTGGCTTTGAATGGAAGTTTCTATGTCTTTGATTTTGTTCTTGATCTGTTGGATTTCAGAGTACTGGTGTTCCATCAGATCGAACAGCTTGCTTAATTTTTCATTTTGTTCTCCTGCATTTTGTATAAGGTCTAGAAGGGCTCTGTATACAATCCTTTTGTATTCACCTTCTGATGATTTCAGAAAAGTTTCTTCATCTGGAAAACTCCTTGGTTGCTTTGTTTGGGAGCCTTCTGAAGCCATGGGTGATTTCTTGTTTGCCACTAGTGTCTGTTGCTTTTTGGGTTTTATGTGAGTAAGTAGTGGCAGGGAGAGATACTGTGAGGATGAACTGCAGATGTTTCTCGAGGCTGTCTTAAAACGTAAAGCAAAAGGTATCTGACCACTTCCCAAGTCAGTCATGTTTTCAGGTGTAGAGGTCCTTCTTCCCAACTGGCAAAGTAAGCACCTCTATATCCAACCCCAGATGATATGAACTAGTTCAAAATACAGCAATGCTACTGTCCTGTTGGCCTCTGCTGACAGGGCCCAGCCTTAGCAGCACAGTGTAAACTACTGCTTTTCTGGTAGAAAAGTGCTCTCCTGTTGGCAGGCTCTGGCTCCCAAGCTAAGAATTAGGTCCAGCTGCAGCCACCGTATCCAAGATGGCGCCCTCTACATGGTCGGCGGATAGAGAGCTAAAGGTGCTGAGATGTAGTGATTACTCCGCCTCTGTTGCTGTAAGATCCATATCTTACACCTTATACAAAAACCAACTCCAACTGGATAAAAGACCTAAATACCAAACCTAAAATGATAAAGCTCATCCAAGAAAAGGTGAGAACAACAATGGAAGTTTTAATACACAATATGGACAGACTCCAAAATCTGTCAAACAAACCACAATCATCAGAAGAGAAAATAGATAAATGGGATCTATTAACAATTAAACATTTTTGCTCATCTGAAGACTTTATTAATAGAATTAAAAGAACACTGTGGTGGTCAGGATTATGTCAACTTGGCTACTACATATTTGGCCGCTGTATTAAGTGGCAGGGCGGGGTTTGTGGTGGCTCCCTGCCCCTCGGCTCTCATCTTGCGACCTTTGACTACGGTGGCTGGTCGCTCGCATGGCCAGGAGCTCCTGCTCTCTCTGCTTCCAGCATCTGGTTCCGGGACTTGAGCTAGCAGCTGTTGGACTCATCAGTCTTTACAGTTGGCACCTGGGAGTCCTGCTCCCTGACCTGCCAATCCTGGGCTCGCCAGCCTCTGCCCGCTCCTGCTCCCTGACCTGCCGATCCTGGGTTCACCAGCCTCTGCCCGCTCCTGCTCCCTGACCTGCTGATCCTGGTTTTGCCAGTCTCTGTTGCTTCATCTAGCCACCAGCTTGGGATCCAACGACCTACACAACCGGTGATCTAGAACTCTGCTCTCTGACCTGCTGACTTTGGGTTCCTCAGCTTCCGTGGCCACGTGAGGCTTGTGCCAGAGCTTGGGACATTCAGCTTCTGTGATTATGTGAGCTGTTTCCTATATTTGTATCTATCTATCTATATAAATCTTTCCTTGTACCTACACGTGTGACTGGTTTTGCTTCCCTTGAAAACCCAGCCTAAGACAAACACCTACAGAATGGGAAAAAATATTTGGCAACTTTATGTCAGACCGATGCCTGATTTCCATAATCTATAAGATACTACAAAATATCAACAAGAAGAAGATAAATCATCCAATTAAGCGATGGGCAAAGGAGATGGACAGACATTTCACTAAAGAGGAGATCCAGGCAGCCAAAAAACACATGTGGACATGTTCACGATCTTTAGTTATTAAAGAAATTCAAATCAAGACGACAATAAGATACCATCTCACCCCAACAAGGTTGGCCATGATCCAAAAAACACAAAACAACAAATGCTGGAGAGGCTGTGGAGAAAGTGGAACCCTCCTACACTGTTGGTGGGGTTGCAAAATGGTCCAGCCTCTTTGGAAAGCAATCTGGCACTTCCTTAAAAAAATGGATATTGGTATACCATTTGACCCAGTAATTCCACTACTTGGAATATATCCTACAGAATCAAGGCCTTTCACACCAACGGACACATGCACGAGAATGTTTATTGCAGCACAGTCCACGATAGCAAAAAGATGGAATCAACCCAGATGCCCAACAACAGAAGAATGGATAGGTAAACTATGGTATATATACTCAGGGGAGCACTACGCAATGACAAAGAACAACGATGACTTCAGGAAACATCTGATGACCTGGTTTCAACTGGAAGACATTATGTTGAGTGAAAGTAGTCAGCGACAAAAGGACAAATATTGTATGAGACCTCTATGATAAGATCTCAAAAACAGACTTGTGTGTAGAAGAAAAGACTCTTTGACAGCTGCAAGGGAGGGGAAGGGGGGGGAAGGTTTAGATTAGATAGTTGCTAGGTATCTGGTTGGGTGAAATCAGTGATAGCACACATTAGAAACAAGAACAATATTAAGTGGACTTAAACATAACATGAGTACTCCTTTCATCTTAACCCAATATTGCAAGGATAGAGTAGCTGGGGCAGGGGGTGGGGGACCATGCTCTTAGGTGAAAGCGAGGCCAATTGGCACAACTAGCATTTTACTAAGAGGGCTCTCTGCACCCCACGTTGGTGAGTGGTGTCTGGGGTCTTAAAAGCTGCCAAGCTGCCATCCGAGGACACAGCAAATGGTCCCAACTCAGCAGGAATGGATGCTCACTGAGGACCAAAATGACATGGGGGAAAGACAACCCAGAAGACAAAGAGACCCACATCAGTGGGTGCCTACATTGACTTGGGACCAGAAGAACCAGATGGTGCCCGGCCACCACCAGTGATAGCCACGATGGAGCTCACTAAATTGTGTCTCACTGTCAACACAAGAATAAAAAGGGGTGCACCCTGAGATCCCCACTAAAAGACCTCAATTGATGGTCCAGTGGTTTCGGGGTTCCCCTGGGAGCATGGCCGCTCGCCCTGATGCTGCCCTTGACCATAAATCATAATGAAGGTCCACGCTTCGGACAGGAATGGATTGGACCTGGCGATGCAGTGACCATATATTGGATGCACTTTATGGTTCTATACTTCTATAGGATATCATTCTGCTGACCTCTGGCTGGAGGAAGGAGAGTGGGTAGAGAGGAGGGGGAAAACAGACTGTTGGGAGAATGAGACATGTATGGAGCAGAGAGGAATAGTGTGCTGTCACTAGGCAGAGAGAGCAGTGGAAGCTGCTTGTAGGTGGGTATGTAAATTTATATGGGAATGTACATTTTCACTCAGTTATATTAAATAAAAAATTAAAAAAAAAAAAGTCAAAATGGTGCGTTACCTTTAGTCCGTGAGAGCCAGGGCTAGCCAAGAGCAGGAGTCAGCTAAAGAGAGAAGGTTTTTCGTTCAGTGGTATGAAGTCCAAATTAAGAGCCCTGTGCTGTGTCCTGTGGCTCACTAGGTGACCAGAAGGCTCCATTTGATTATCAGTTGAGGTCTTGGTTTACAGAGCGATACAAGAAGATGTGTGTTTAGTCTGCCATTTGACTCCGCCTTCTTGGATGTCTAGAATGCTGTTGATTTTTGCAAATATTTTACTTATTCTTGAAAAGAATACATATTCTCTGTTTGTTAGCAGGCTAGTTCCATGTAGCTTTATTAGATTTGGCTTATCTATTTGTTGTATTCAAATATTCTACATCCATTATGGTTATCCTGTGCCTTGATACATGAATTTATGATAGAGATGAGTTCAAATCTCAGATTATGACTTGGAACTTGTCATTTTGTCCCTAAAATTCTGTATGCTTTTGCTTCTGTTATTTGAAGCATGTGGTGTTAGTACACTGGAAGTTTATTTTGCATTTTAGATCTTTTTGGAGGGTGACTCCTCGTGCATATCAGGATTCAGTGAAGGAAATGAAAACCAGCCTAATAATTTTATTAACTGAACAGGAAATTGAATTCTTGAAAATTACTGAAACAGCTAACGGAGTTGCTCTTAGGCAACTTCAAGAGTTATTCCCTGAGAAATGTAGAACTAACTAAATAAGGTTCCAACCCTTTCATGCCATCACCTTAACCCATTGCTGTTGGATTGATTCCTACTCATGGCAACCACCTTCCCCAAAGCCCACTATTGCTGAGTCAGATCCAACGCATAGCACCCCTAGAGGTCAGGGTAGAACTGCCCCAGAGAGTTTCCTTAGCTGTGCTGAAATCAAGAAACCACTGTTACTGAACCAGTTAGCTCTCTACACCCAGGAACTGAAACATGGACACAGGAAAGCCTCTAACTGCCACAGTCCTGCTTGCTGGTAGCGAGAACAGTACAGCAAATTTGCAGGAAAATGGCTGTTGTTTTATTTCCATCTTCTAACTTTCCAATTGGCATAATCAAGTGTGTAACCTAATTTGCATGCAGAATCCTAGCCTCAAGGGAAACTGGAAAATTCTGTTGACAGCATTTCAGCATTTCCAGCTGGAAACAGGATGGAATGAAGGTTGGAGTGCTCCAGTCTACCTTTGTCTTTAATTCTTTTCCTCTTCCTTTCTTGCCTTCTGTTAGTTCGTAAAATTGTCTTTAGTCCCTTTCTTTTCCTTGCCTTTGGAAGACTGGATTATATTTCTATTCTTCTGGTGAGTACCTTCATTTTTAAAGATACATTTAAATTATTTTAGTACTTTCGAAGTTATTTGGTATTTATCACCTCTTTTGAACAAAAGTTAAAACTCTGTGATGCCTTAATGATACATGAAAACCAAAAACTGAACCCATTGCCACTGAGTCAATTCCTATTCATAGGGACCCTATAGGGCAGAACTGTCTTGTAGAGTTTCCAAGGAGCACCTGGCAGATTGAAACTGCCAACCTTTTGGTTAGAAGATGTAGCACTTAATCATTCTGCCACTGATACATGAGCATCCCCTAGTTGTCGTTTTATTTTTACATTTTTAAACACAAAGTTTACTTTAGTATTGTTATTTTTTTGCAATCAACAGTTAACTAAATTTATAATGTATAAATGTGCTTACCATTGTTTACAGTGTTTTTTTTCTCTTTCTACTGATGTGCATTCTTTAGCACACGCACAGAACAAAAAGCCAGCTTGCTGCAGATGGCTCTTCCTACCAGCCACCAGCATTTCTAACTGATACCGTTACCTTATAGGCTTACTGTGAGGATGAAATTAAATGATAAATATGGAAGAGCCTAGGATAGTTCTTGACTCATAGCTAGAAATCAACGAACGTTGGAGAGTTGCTCTATTTAGTCTATGTAAACGATTTTACATCATAAACATCTTCCACATCAGGAACATTTGTCTTAGATTGGTTTCCCTGGAAAAAGACTCTGAGGTGGGGAGTTGTATGCAGAATGTTTACTGTGGACACGTGTAAGAAATTGATGAGGACAGACCTACAACGGAGTTGCAATTGTCGCCTCAACGGATTCCACAAGAGGCTTTGGAGCTCTAAAGGGCTATCTCAAATTGACGCAAGCGATTGGAGTCTTTGTGGCATTCCATTAACCAACCTTTAACCTTGAACTCTCCTACGGGAAGAAGTGGATGTAACCTTGATTGAGGTAAATTTGCTGCAGCTAAGAGCGGAATTCAACTGTGAAGCATCACCAGCTGATGTTCCAGCAGCTTGAGAATGAGTGCTGTGACCTTGAAGAGGGCCTCTGAGCACAGCATCACAGGATTCAGTGCAGTCCGCCCTTGGCGTTGCTCCATCACTATCTTGGGGCACAACTTCTCTGACATTCTGGTTGGTCTCATGACCAGCACACAGGAGCATACCAAGAGCTCCTTTTCATAGGCTATATAGTTTCTCTAGAACAGATTGCACGGCCTTATTCCAGATAGCAGGGGATCTGTACTGTGATTCTCGCACTGGGGTTTGCTGTAAACTCTACAAGTGCTTCTATGACTATAGGTTCTGCTGGATTATGGAGTTCAAGAGACAGGGCTGTTTGCAACACAGCCTCGGACTTTGTGTAGAGCCCTTTCCTCCTTTGGGCCCTACTTAAAGTTAGCAGCTTTCTGTCTGAGGGGTTGGAATGAAGGGATCAGAACAGTGTTCCTAAGAAATTGTTGCCTCCAGAACCAATGGGTGCCATCAAGTGTTAGTCTTCTTCTCAGTAGTGCGAGATGTAATAATTTGTCTTAACAAAAAATTTTTTTTGTGGTAAAAATATACATAGAAAACACATGTCATCCCTCAATTTCCACATGTACAGTTCAGTGACATTAATGACATTCTTCAAGTTATGAAACCATTCTTACCACCCTTTTCCAAGTCATCCCAACATCGTTAACATAAATCCAGTGCTCCCTAAGCAACAACTCTCCTTTCCCCCATCCTTCTTACCCCTGATAACCACTAGTAATCTTTGGTTTCCATTATTTGGTTGTTGCCTATGAGATCATCTAATAGCTGTCCTTTTGCAGCTGACTTATTGTGCTCAGCATGATGTTTTCAAGGTTCAACCGTGTTGTGGCATGCATAAGAATTTCATTTCTCTTTATGGCTCAGTCAGATTCCTGTGTATATATGTTACATGGTGTTTACCCACTTATCTGTAAATGGATGTTTTGGTTGTTTTTACCTTTTGGTTATTGTTAAAAGTGCTTCAGTGAACATTGGTATACAGGTTTCTGTTTGTGTTCCTGCCTTCATTTCTTTGGGGTATATACCTAGGATTGGGATTGTTGGGTCACATGGTAGTTTTGTGTTCAACTTTTTTTTTTTGCCCTTTATTGTGGGTTAGGTGAAATGTTATAGAGCAAATTTGTTTTTCATTTGATAGCTTGTACATAGATTACTTGATGACATTGGTTTAATTCCCCATGATGTGTCAGCATTTTCCCCATTTCTGTCCCAGGTTCCTTGTTTCCTTTGTCCTGATTTTCTACCCCTTTCTGCCTTCTCCTCTTTGCTTTAGGAAAAATACTGCCCTTTTGATCTCATATAATTGATTCTTCTAAGAAGCACATTCTCTTCCAGTGTTTTTATTTTATGAGCCTGTCTATGGTTTGGCTGGAAGGTGGTCTCCAGGAATGGCTTCTGTTCTGGTTCAGAAAGATGTGTTAGGGCCACAGTCTCAGCAGTTCCTCCAGTCTCTGTCATATCAGTAAGTCTGATCTTTTTTGTGAGTTTGATTTCTTGTTCTACAACTTTTCTGCCTCTCTGTCCAGGACTCTCTGTTGTGATCCCTGTCAGAGTGGTCAGTAGTGACAGGCAGACATCATATAGTTCTGATTTGATGTCATGTGTGCTGTGGTTCATGTGTTCCATTACAGTCTTTTCCACTAATTGCTCCCTTGAGTCTGGTTTTCTTTGCTCTGATGGTAATGGATGAATAGTCACATCTTAGATGGCCACTCACAAGCTTTTAAGACTCCAGATGGTGTTTCAAAGTAGAATGCAGAACTGTGTCATTACAAACTATGTTGTGCCAGTTGGCATAGATGTCTCCTGAGTTTATGGTACTTTGCCTTTGGGCCTAGGACCCTCTTCTGTCTGACAAGTTGCCTTCACCATGGTCCATATGTGCTCTTGTGATCAACTTTTGAGGAACCACCAAACTGTTTTCTACAATGACTACATCATTGTACACTCCCACCAGCAGTGCATGGAAGTTTATCTTTTATTTTTGAGGGATTATCCTGGCATTCCTTAGACTGCTGGATCCACAATACTGGTGTGGCAGCCCCTTGAATCTTTATTTCATTTATCTCCCAAGTGTCTTACCAAAGTCTGCAATATTCTTGCCACTTCTTGCTCATCTGTAACAACCGGCACAATTTTAAGGACATAGTGAATGAATGTGATGTTTGCAAAATGTCAAAATGGTCCAGGTCCCGTCAGAGCATCTTGTGACAGAAGACAGGAGAATTAATATAACCTTGGTAAGACCATACATGTATACAGTTATTCCTCCCATAAGAAAGAGAACTGTTTTTGATTTTCTTTTCTCATAGTAAATGAAAAGAAGATGTTTGCCAGATCCATGTCATATGCCTGAACCTATGTTAATGTGCTTTAGTCGAGATACCACTATCTGTAATAGGAGCAATATCTTGGATGTATTTTCAGCACTTCTTTGTCATAGTGTGATCAATCTGATTTTTATAAGGGCCAGATGAATGAATTAAATATCAGTGTAACAGAAATCTCTGTTTCTGAATCCAGTAAGTCTTTGAGAGTGGCACCAATCTCCACCATCCTCATCATCCTGAAGATGCAATATTATTCTTGTTATTTTGGTCAGGAATGGGGTAGGCAGTTTCAGAGATTGTTCCATTTCCACATCTGTTACCCAGTAGATCAAAGGACGAGTGTAAGGGTCTGTCAACTAAGCATCTTCATTCTATGTGTACATTTGGGATCCAGGGAAATTGTCACTGTGTGACTGTTGGTATCCTGTGGACCCACTGTGAGGTGGACCTGAGTCATGACTCTTGTTATTTAACTGGCCCCATATTCCTCTACTGTAATAAGGTCTGTAGTTTGATGATGCTGTGGGTTTCTGTATATCAATATTAATTTATGCCCCGATTCCAATAATTCTCAAAAGTTCTGTGTAATTTTCTTTCCCAAATAGATGGGAAAAGGCAGAGGAACTACTGTGGGATACAGTTGTAATAGTATAGCAGAATTTTCCTTCACAGGAACCAGTCTGTCTTTCATCAAAGAATTCCAGGCCTGAGAACTGGCCCAAGTAGGGAAACTGGAAAATACATTTCATATATATGACACATATACAGCATCTGTCACATAGAAATCACACACATGTGACATATAAATTACATGTATACCACATGTACATGACTTACACATTACATATTCTACACATATTGCTTATGAATTACATATAACCTAAACCATACATACTGCCGTTGAGTTGATTCTGACTCATAACAAGCCTATAAGACAGAGTAGAACTGCCCCACAGAGTTGCTAAGGAGCACCTGGTGGATTCAAACTGCTGACCTCTTGATTAGCAGCTGTACCACTTAACCATGATACCACCAGTATGTCTTGGCATTTTCCCCTCATCCATTCTTAAAAAAAATTTTTTTATTGGTTAAGCAATTCCTTTTTTGGTTGTCCACCTGTCTCTTCCCTGGTAACCTTGGGCTCTCTCACCTGTCTCCACAGCCCTCTGTGGGTTGGGCCCACTGACTGCCACTCCAGCTATACATAATTATGCCCATATTGCCTTTGATAGCTAAGCGTCTCCATCCGACCTCTAACACTGTGGGATTTTTATCCTCCTCGTTGATGTCGGGGAGCCCACCTCGACAACAGCAGCTCTTACTATGAGCCCGAGTCTACAGATGACAGCCACTATTGAACTTCTCAACAATGTTGGTGTCCTCCTACAAGTGTATTTCTTATTACTTTGTTAATCAGAGTATCCTCTGGGTCCTCCCAGAGAATACTGTCAGCCTGTAGGCTTTCTGGTCTTATTAGTATTGCATCCAGTTACACCTGCTCCCCTGAGCCTCTTTATTCCTTTCTCTCCCATCTGCCACAGGAGTTCCTTCATCCTCAGTCCCTCTAGTGTGGTCATTACTATTTCAAAGCCTCCAAAATCTGTCTAAGCAGTGTGTTGGTACTACCTCCTGGGCCAGAGTGTAAAATTCTATGTCTCAGAAGAATGTTCTCATATTGATAAATTCTCCTTTAGTCATCTTTTTATTTGTATTTTTTTGTTTTCTGCCTTCTACAACTCGATCCATCACTTTTGGGATCCAGGCCCATTCATACCTTTCTGGGTCCTTTCAGTGTATGCTAGTCATATCTTGTAGCTCCTTTTCCTGGCTATTGGTCTGGCCACCATGATGGAAGGTAGGGGCTGTCCCAAAGCGGGGAAGCATTGTCCATAATGCGGGGGCCTCACTTGACATTTCTGTGTGATCTTCAAGCAACGAGGAGGTACTCTCTTCTAACAAGGGAGAGTAGGCCACTTTCTGCAGGTGTAGGGGAGTCAGGGTCCCATTTCTCCCATGTTAGAGCTCTGACCTAAGAGACTTGCTGGTTTGAGAACTCAGCTTCTCTGAAACTCCACTACTTCTGTCTTTGGGTCTTCAGCTGGACCTCTGCTCTGTCTGCCTTCTGTTTGCAGGAGTTTGTGGTTTCCTTAAATGCTACCAAGAAGGTCTTCTACCTTCTGTAGTTTTGATTGAATTAATCATCCTGAGTCTGTCTTATCTTTCTTGAATGACTTATTGGTGCTAGCAACCAAATGCCATAGTCCTGATATCTACTATTTCCCTCACACTTTTTAAGTACCAGAGATATTGTTCCAGTCAGTGCATTTCTGTCCATCAATATCCATCTTGGCTCACCACATGTGAACATATTAATAATTGGACCACCACAGCATGCCAATATGAGCTATGCGGATGACGCCCCCTTACTTGCTGGAAGTGAAGATTTGAGACACTTACTGATGACGATCAAGGGCCAGAGCCTTCAGTATGGATTGTACCTCAATGTAAAGAAAACAGAAATTCTCACAACTGGACTAGTAAGCAATATCATCACAAATGGAGAAAGGACTGAGGCTGTCAAGGATTTCATTTTACTCGGGTCCACAATCAACACCCATGGAAGCAACAGTAAAGAAATCAAAAGCTGCATTGCACTGGGAGTATCTGCTCCAAAAGATCTCTTTAAAGTATCAAAAAGTAAAGATGTCACCTTGAAGACTAAAGTGTGCCTGACCCAAGCCATAGTATTTTCAATCGCTTGATACCCATGCAAAAGCTGGACAATGAACAAAGAAGACAAAAGAAGAATTGATGTGTTTGAATTGTGGTGTTGGAGAAGAATGTTGAATGTACCATGAACTGCCAAAAGAACAAACAGATCTGTTCTAGAAGTAAAACTAGAGTGCTCATTGGAAGCAAAGATGGCAAGACTGCGTCTTACATACTTTGGACATGTTGTCAGGAGGGCTCAGTCACTGGAGGAGGACATTGTGCTCGGTAGAATGGAGGGTCATTGGAAAAGAGGAAGACCCTCGACGAGGTGGGTTGACACAGTGGCTGCATGATGGGCTTAAGCATAAAAACGATTGTGGACATGGCACAAAACTGGTCAGTATTGCATTCTGTTGTGTGTAGGGTTGCTACGAGTTGGAACTGACTTGACGGCACCTAACACCAACAGCAGCATGCCAGGGTCCAGCCATACTCCCCCTACCACCAGTGTTGGGGTCCTTATTGCCCAAGTAATTACTCTAAGTGATTCAGTTACAAAATCCAATGGCAGAGTCTGCTTTCTAGGACCATTTCTGGTAAGAACTGTCTTGAATTCTACTCCCTTGGAAGAGACAAAGTTGATAAGCTGTGTGAGGAGTTCTCTCAGGAGATGAGAACTAAGGAAGGAAGGATTGGGCAGATGGAGAAGCTGGCTGGCAATGTGGTTGCCACAGAGGTCTCAGCTATCCTATAGTAAGCTCTGGAGCTGTGGGTGGAGCTTTTGTAGTCATGGGTCAGCTGTCCCTGGGAGGAGACATAACCTTGACCAAGGTCAAGAGGAAGTATTAATGAGGGATTTAGCTATAAGCTGCCAGTAACAGATATTTCCAGCTGTTGGAGTTGCGTATGTTAGCCTTGAAGAGCTATACTATCCATTACAATTTTTTTACAATATTTGTGAAAAATTATATTTGTAGTATGATTTCAATGTGTTAAAATGGACATACACAGAAATATGACTGAAAGGAAGTAAACTAAAATATTTGAGAGGTTTTGTCTTGGTGTTGGGATAAAGGATGGATGACTTCTCTTTTTTTCTCACCTGTGTCTTAGAAAGTACCCTGGTGGCACAGTAGTTAAGAGTTAACCCAAAAGTCGGCAGTTCAAGTCCACTAGCAGCTCCTTGAAAACTCTAATAGGCCAGTTCTCCTCTGTTCTGTAAAGTCGCTATAAGTTAGAATTGACTGGATGGCAATAGGTTTTCTTTTTTTATATCTTGGAAATACACAAAAACTTCAGAATACCTTATGGAAAAACACCCCATCATGCTAATTCCCTGCTATCAGTTGTTCAAATCAGTCAAAAAATGAGCTTCAGTTTCTATAATCTGCTAGAGTCAATGATGTTAGCAGCGGTTTTGACTGAACTTAACAGGTGACATGTTCAGCCAGCAGAGGAGAGGTGACCTCCTTTTCATTGGCTGAACAAAGCCCTTTCAGGAAGTTATGAAAGATCAGTACATAAATCTTCAAATACACAGCTGCTTTGCTTACGAGTACATCAATCAGTATCACAACAGCTTGACCACTGACTCTGGATTCCTGCTCTTTCCTCAGTGAGCCACGACATAACCATCGAGTCTTGGGCTACACACTCAGAATGGCAGGGAATCTGATCCTGTGACAGGACATTTGATAAACAAATCAGACAAATTGGAGCTGATTCTTCTGATGGCTGCCAGTGCTGGCGCCGTTTTTCCTCTGGCATCTACCCTAAGTCCCTGGCATTTACTCTTATTTTTCGTCCCAGGCTAATCGAAAAAAGAACTTGACCTCAACTGACATGGAATATGGAAGAATGTGTATGCATTAAAAAGCAACCAAGTAAGCTGAAAAAAATTAATAAAATTTCAGAGGAATTCATTCAGTACCACCCAATGAGAAGCTAACACTTCGGATATTTGCTTCAAGGCAACAGGAAAATGTGAACTTGTTTATTGTTGCTGGTTCTTGAAGGAAAATGTTGCCCAGCTAGAGCTTCCATTTCTCTTGTTGATTTACATGTTTATTCACTCAGCTGTCACTGACTGAGTAACTACTCTGTGCCCAGTGTCATATGCATGGACTTGTTATTGAGAGCTACTCTAATACAGGTTATACTGTAGTAACTAGAGTAAGGCAGTGGGAGGACCCTTTTTCTTTTCTGTCTGTATTCTGCCTGAACATAGGGAAAACAACTAACTCTCATCTGCCATCTTTTCTTGATCTTCTTTGGGAGATGAGACATGTCAGTTGGCAAGATTATAAGAAATTTTCCATCCTTAGGATAGTGTTACCGATGGATACAATTACTGTTAACCAGAGGCAATAAATTTCACTTGTGATCTATCTCTTTTCTTTAATCTAAATTATATGGGATTCCCTCCACGTGTCTGTCAGTTTGTCACACCATGGGGCTTGTGTGTTACCGTGGTGCCGAAAGCTATGTCTCTAGTATTTAAATGTCAGTAGGGTCACCTGGGACAAAGTTTCAGCTGAGCTTCCAGACTAAAACCGACTAGGAAGAAGGTTCTAGCAGTTTACTTCTGAAAAGTGCTAGTTAACGAAAACCTTATGAAAAGCAGCAGAACATTGTTTGATAGAGTGCTGGAAGGTGAGCCTGTTAGGTTGAAAGACTGGGGAAGAGCTGCCTCCTTGAAGTAGAGTTAGTGTTAATAATGTAGATGGGTCAAGATTTCAGGACCTTCCTTTGCTGATGTGGCAGGACTTAAAATGAGAAGAAACAGCTGCAAACATTCATTAACAGTTGTGATGTGGAATGCATGAAGTATGAATCTAGAAAAAGTGGAAATCATCAAAAATAAAATGGAATGTCTAAATAGCAATATCTCAGGCGTAAGTGAGATGAAATGGACTAATGTTGACCATTATGGACCAGACGAATCTGGTCTACTATGCCAGGAATGACACACTGAAAAGGGATGGCATCTTGTTCACTGTCAAAAAAGAATATATCAAGATCTATCCTTAGGTACAATGCTGTCAGGGATAGGATACTAGCCATATACCTACAAGGAAGACCAGTTAATATAACTATAATTCAAGTTTATGTACAACTACTAAGGTCATATAGGAAGAAACTGAAGATTTTTACCAACTTCTGCAGTCTAAAATCAACCAAACATGCAAACAAGGATGCATTGATAATTTCTGGTGATTGGAATGTAAAAGTTGGAAACAATAAAGGATTAATAGTTTGAAAATACTGCTTTGGTGATAGCAATGACTCCATAGATTGCATGGCAGACTTTTGTAAGATCAACAGCTTCTTTTGCAAACATCTTTCTCTCACCAACATAAATGGTGACTTGACATGTGGACCTCAAGGAATGAGATACATAGAAATCAGATTGACTGCATCAGCACAAAGAGAAGATGGAAAAACTCAATATCCCCAATTAGAACAAGGCTAGAGGCCAACTGAGGAATAGACTATCAGTTGCACATGAGCATGTTTAAGTTCAATCTGAAAAAAAATTAGAATAAGTTCATCAGCACCAAAGTATGACCTTGAGTATATCTGACTTGAATTTCCAGGTCATGTCAAGAACAGATTTGATGCACTGAACACTAATGACCAAAGACCAAATGAGTTGTGGAACGACATGAAGGACCTTATACTTTAAGAAAGCAAGAGGTCATAAAAAAGACAGGAAAGAAAGAGAACACTAAAATAGGTGTCAGAAAATATCCTGAAAGTTGCTGTTGAACACAGAGCAGCTACAGCAAATGGAAAAAATGATGAAATAAAAGAACTGGACAGAGAATATTAAAGGGTAGCTTGAGAAGATAAAGCACATAAGACTTGGAGTTAGAAAACCAAAAGGGAAGAACTCACCCTGCATTTCTCAAGCTGAAAGAACTGAAGAAAAAATTCAAGCCTTGAGTTGCAATGTTGAAAGTTTCTAAGAGGAAAATACCAAATGCTGCAGGAGCCTAAAAAGACGATGGAAGGAATACACACTCACTGTATCAGAATGAATCTGTCTGTATTAATCTATTTCAGAAGGAATTTCATTTTGTTTGGGTCATAATCAATGCCCATGGAAACAGCAGTCAAGAAATCAAATGACATATTGCACAGGGCAAATCTGCTGTGAAAGAACTCTGTAAAGTGTTGAATAGCAAAGATGTCGCTTTAAGAACGAAAATGTGCCTCATCCAAGCCATGGTGTTTTCAGTTGCCCCATGGGCAAGTGAAAGCAGGACAGTGCATAACGAAGACCAAAAAAGAACTGATGCCTTTAAATTATGATGTTGGTAAAGAATATTGAACGTACCACGGACTGCCAGAAGAACAAACGAATCTGTTTGGGAAGAAGTACAGCCAGAATGCTCGTTAGAAGTGAAGATGGTGAGACTTTGTCTCACACATTTTGAGCTTGTTGTCAGGAAGGCCCAGTCCCTGGTCAAAGACATCATGTTTGGTAGAGTAGAGGGTCATCAAAAAAGAGGAGAACCCTTGTCATGGATGAACTGTGTCTCCCTAAAAATATGTGTTGTCATGTGGCTGGGCTGTCATTCCCTGTAGTCTCTGACTGTCCTGCATTTTGGGATTTTCCTGTGCTATATGTGAAAGGATTAGGGTGGGACTGTAAATCCCTTCAGAAGATCACCTCCCTGCTCCACTGCAAAGAGAGTTTCCCTTGAGTATGGCTTGCCCCACCCTTAATCCTTTCATCTTGCAAGAGATAAAAGGACATAGAAACAGGCAGAGAATTGGGAAGCTCACACCATCAAGACAGCAGCACCGGAAGAAGAGCGTGTCCTTCAGACCTGAGGTTCCTGTGCCAAGATGCTCCCTGGACAAAGATTGATGCAATACCGGACTATCCTCCTGAGCTGCCAAGGGGAAAGCCTTTCCCTGGAGCGGACACCCTGAATATGGACTTGCAACCTACTGGACTGTGTACGAATAAACCTTTCTTTGTTAAAGCCATCCACTCTGTGGTATTTCTGTTACAACCCTGAACAGGACAGACTGACACAGTGGCTGCCACCAAGGGCTCAGGTGTTAACAGTGACCGTGAGGATGACACAGAACTGGGCAGCAGTTCATTTTGTTATATGTAGAGTTACTATGAGTTGGAACTGACTTGACGGCACCTCATTACAACAACAACAGCAACAACATGTGGAATTTGTTTCTGTACATTGTGGAGATAAGAATTTCACTTTATTTTTTCTTAATGGATAGTCATTTATTTAAGAATTAGTCTTTGGAAATGTGATTTTGAACTTGCACAAAAATCTTGCTAGGCTTTTTATTGGTGTTGATTTGAATTTATAGATTATTTGGGAGAGAATTGACATCTTTTCTGTATTGTCATATCCAGGAATGTGTATAGCTCTCTGTTTAAGGACATTGCAAATGTGTTTTTGTTGGGTTTATTTCTAGTCAATTTATACATATTTTGTATTATGAATTGGAAAAGAAATTATTTTCGAACTGGTCATTGCTGGTGTTGATGATATACCTAGCCAACTTATTGGCCTCTTATTAGCGCTAATAATTTTTAAGCTGGTTCTTACTGAAGTTCTAAGCAGTCAGTTATATCATCTTTGTTATTGGCTGATGTTGAGTTAGCCCCTGACTTACAGCGACTCCATGCACAATGGAGTGAAATGCGCCACCCCAATAATCAATAGCAGATTAGACCATTGTGATCTATAGGTTTTTCATTGACTGACTTTTGGAAGTAGATCACCAGGCTTTTCTTCCTACTCTGTCTTAGTCTAAAAGCTCCATGGAAACCTGTGCAGCATCAGAGCAACATGCAAGTCACCACTGACCAACAGGTGGTGGCCATCCAGGAGGCAGGGAATCAGACCCAGATCCTCCTGCATGGGAGGCAAGAATTCTACCACTGCACTACGTATTGTCTGCAAAAAATGACAGTATTTGTCTTTCTAATATTTATAATCAGTTTTGCTTTTGCTTGTTTTATTGCTCTGGCTAGGACCAATGGGTGATGGTAGGAAACTTCATTGATTTTAAATAAAATACTTCCAATATTACAACACTAATTCTCATGTTTGCTGTAGCTTTCTGGTTAGTACCAGGTAAAGAGGATTTTTCGCTGATTTTTAACTTACTGAAGGAATTAATTAAAAATAAGAAATGAATTGCACCAGGACATAGAGCAGGTGTGCTGACACCTGAGATGTCACAGGTGTCACTTCTTCCTTTCTTGCCTGGAACCTCACCTGTCACCTTCTTGTCTGAGTATCTCCCATTTACTATTCCCAGTGGGCTAACCTTTTTTGCTGCCCTTAGCAGCCTGCCTGTTAAGCTTCTTTTGCAGAGGTAGGGACGCTTCCCCCTCTCTTTGGGTAGGCAGCCCCTATCCTGCTGCCCAACCCCCTCCCCACTGCTGTGATAGTCAGTGGGTCCACCCCAGCCAGGAAGAAGCCCTTTTCTAGGGTTTTGGAGGAATGTGAGAGCTTTTCTATCACTTTATCATATCTATTCTTTGGATTTGCATGAAATATTTATCTCCACAAGAACTTGGTTGGCAATGCAAACTACAATACATTTCATACTGGTCTTTTATACCGCTGCCATCAAGTTGATTCTGATTCAGTGACCCTAAAGGACAGAGTAGAACTGCGCCATAGAGTTTCCAAAGAGTGCCTGGAAGATTCAAACTGCTCACTTTTTGAGTAGCAGCTGTAGCATTTAGCCACTAAGCCATCCGGGGTTCTTGGTCTTTCATAGTATCTATAAAACCGAACTGTTAAGTTTGATTTTACTGTTTAGTTGATTCCAGTGCATGGCGCCCCCAAGTCTGCAGAGAGGAACTAACTCTTCCACAGAGGTTCCAAGGCTGTGTTGTTTGGGAAGCCAGATTCCAGGCCCTTCTTCCCAGGTGCCCCGGGGGCTTTAGCGGCTAACCTTTTGGTTAGCCATTGTCATGGATTGAATGTGTTCCCCTAAAATATCTGTAACAATTGTGCTATGCCATAATTCCTGGTCTTAAGTGATGTTCCTCCACGTGCCTCTGTAATGTTAGTAAGGGTGGACGGGCAGCAGTTGGGTTGGTAGAGCAAGAGTCACTGTGTAAGTTTGCTTTGTGCCTTCAGGTGGTCTCTTGAGCTATAAAGGGAAAAATCTGGCAGAGAGATTTGGGAACCTCACACTATCAAGAAAGCAGCACTGGAAGAAGAGTGCGTCCTTCCAACCCGCAGTTCCTGTGCCAAGATACTCCTTGAACAAACACAAATCCCTGATTGTGTTTGTCCTTCAGGGTCACTGAGTCAGAATCAACTCAACGGCAGTGGTATGAAAGACCAGTGTGAAATGCATTATAGTCTATATTTCCAACCAAGTTCTTGTGGAGATAAATATTTCAATCCAAATGGGGATTGTCTTGCATCCCTGATGCAACATAAAGACTTTCCTCCAGAGCCGAAAGAGGGAAAGGCTTCCTCTGGAGTGAACATCCTAAATTTGGGCTTGTAGCCTACTGGACTTTGTAAGAATAAACTTTCTTTTGTTAAAGCCATCCACTCTTGGTATTTCTGTTAGAGCAGCCCTAGCTGACTAAAACAGTCACCAAATACTCAACCATTTTCAGCAGGAATCCTGTAAATAATTCTAAGAATGAAAGTAAGCCAAAGGGGCTCGGTGTCCTGCAAAGTTAGGGTGGGCTCACAGGCCCAGGACTGCCAGAACTGCTTGTATTTTTCTTAAAAATGTGACAATTGTGTAAGCTTCCATGGCCACTCTTATGGGTGCACGTCTTTGGAAAGGGCTAAGAGTTCTAGGTTGTCTATTTTACGACTTCTTCAGAGACAATAAATATTTTATGCACTCTTAGCACTACTGCCCAGTACTTTTTGTACTTTTTAACCCTTTTTCAAGAATTAAACTGCTTCAGGACACAAAGGATTGTGTCTTTTGTTTATAAATTTCATCCATCCAAAGTTTATGAGAAACACCCAATTAAAGACACCAGCCGCCCAAAGCTCTGAATGTGTATAGTTGATTGAGCATCTTTTTAACAAAGCTTTGTTTTGAGCTCCCAAGTAACTCAAACAGAATTCTGCTAACTGCTGCCCTTACATTGTAAGTGCCCTGGGGAATGGAACTTTTCATAAAGATGTTGCACAGTTTCAAGCCCCTCAAATTAAAACAAAATGTATTGACTTAGAGAAGAAGAAAATCTATACAATGTAATTCCTGTTTGGATATTGAGGGAAAAAAGGAGAAGAAAGAATCAAAGATTATACCTGATGGAATTATTAAACTTCCAATTTGTATGTATGTCACTTTTTGAGGGGGAGAACATAGTACTTCAATTGAACATGATACTGATTGACAGCTGTGATCAAAACAGCAGCTGTTGGGCGTATGCCAACTCCAGACTTCATGCCAAGTGATTATAAGTGATACTGACCTTGCTGACAATGTAATTTAGAGGAGAAAGTACTATTCTGATTGTTTTACATCTAAGGGAGACTCCAGAGAAATAGATATGAACTGCCAACTTTTCAGCTGTACATCAAGCACTCAGCCATTTATGCCACCCAGGAATTCCTTTATCTGTATGCATCTCACAGTATTTATTATTCCTGCATTTCTGATATGATCCATTTTATTCTCCTTTCATTTTGGAAACCCTGGTAGCATAATGGTTAAGCCCTATGGCTGTTGACGCAGAGGCTGGTCAAAGACAGAATAGTAGATTTAGTGATGGATAAATGTGGATCTCCAACTCTTGTTCATGTCAGTGCCCAAGAAATGATCTCATTCCTGTCACTAATGGCTTCTTTTGTTTGTCACACTTAATGTGTTGGCGCTCTATGCAGAGTGTGAGGTGATTTCGTGAGAAAGCTGATTCATCAGGCCAGCAATATGCATGATTTTCAAGTTCTTCATACTATGCAGAAAACATTCTCATTCGTCTAGTACTTTCTTGGTTTTATTTGTTACATTTAAATTAAATACAGCTGTGATTTCCTGTGGCATAAGGCATAAGATTGGGCTCCAGCGTTTCTTTTCCCTTCCAGATAGTTAGTCCTTTGTGTCTCAACGCTATTTCCTGATCAAGGGTGGAATTTAATAATGTTGCTTGTACCCAACATGCTAATTAAAAAGTGAACACTAATGAAAACTTGGAAAAAGATTGTGACCCAGTTTTCTGTTTGCAGATGGTTTTATTCTAACTAAGACGCATTCAAGGTTTAAGTGGGCTTATAACGAAACACATTCAGGAACCAGTAACAGACAGTGTTTCACCTACAAATGATTTAGAGGGAGGGGCTGAATCGAAGCTAAAACCAAAACATAAAACAAAATCAAACCACTGCTGTTGAACTGATTTCAACTCACAGAGGGTTTTATAGGGCAGAGAAGAGCTACCCCATACAGTTTCCAAGGAGCACCTGGTGAATTTGAACCGGCAACCATTGTGTTAATAGCTATAACACTTAACCACTAAGCTATCACGGTTTTTCAATTGAAACTAGGGGGAACAAAATGGGTCGTATCAGAAATGTAGGGATAACAAATACTGTGAGATGTATACAAATAAAGCAAGTGCTGCGTAGCATAAATGGTTAAGTGCTTGGTGAGCAGCTGGAAAATTGACAGTTCAAACCTGCCTAGAGGTGTCTCTGAAGCTAGTTCTGCTTTCAAAAGGTCACAGTCTTGAAAATCCTATGGAGCAGTTCTGCTCTGCACACAGGGGGCTGTCAAGAGTTGGAACTGACTTCTGGGTAACTAGTGACCACATCCCGACATAAATGTACAAGGGTGTCACTGTGGCATTGTCGCTAATGCTGATGGCTTGTTGAGCTGCAAAACTACTGCATTTCTTGCTCTGTGAATAGAAGAAATCAGTAAATTTCTGCTGTAGACAGTCAAGCCCAATGCTTGATACCGTGAATTGTTTTTCTGGGTGCTTCTCTGTCCTCTCTTTGTAGTTTATTTTTTCATTTAGCATTGATTAATTTCATAATTTGAAGACTGTGCTAGAAATGAAGAGTATATTGAGTGGGAAAACCAGAGAAGTAATGACGTACTCAGGACAGTAAAGACTTTAGCGGAGGTCACAAAATTTATGAAGGGTCATCTAGTTTGTGATAACATAATTTAATTTGCAGAACAACAATCGTAAACCATAATCAAGACTTAGATTTATAAAGCTATTAAGGAATGGGCTGCCTGATAAACAGAGAGTGCCGTGGGAGGGCTGGCCGTTGTCAGAATTGGTCAAGATGGCAGAGAAAGCAATCTGCTTTGGGCTGTGGATCGTGATTCTCCTGCTTCCTCACGAAACTGGAGGAGGTCAGATGCTGTCCCTGTGCCATTTTTTACAGAAGCCTTGGCTAGCTCTGTTAGAAAGAATCCCTGATAAGTAAAAACCTTGTAACTGGATGTTATGAATTGTGTCCCTGAAGATATGTGTTAGAATGAGACCCTGGTGGCATAATGGTTAAGTGGTCTGCCTGCTAACCAAAAGGTTAGTGGTTTGAATCCACCAGATGCTTCTTCAAAACCCTGTGGAGCAGTTCTAATCTGTCCTATAGGGTTGCTATGAGTTGGAATCAACTCAATGGCTGTGGGTGTTTTTTTTATTTTCTTTCCTATACTTGTGGAAAGGAGCCTTGGTAGCACAGGGCTTAAGTGCTCTGCTCCTAACACAGAGATTGGCAGTTTGAACCCACCAGCTGCTCTGTGGGACAAAGATGTGGCAGTATTGCTTCCATAAAGATTACAGCTTTGGAAACTCTTTGGGGGCAGTTCTACACTGTCCTTCCTATGTGGCTGCTAGGAGTTGGAATCCACTTGATGGCTGTGGGTTATAACGAGGTGTAATCTCACTTAGAAACAAGGTTTTTGTTATGTTAATGAGACTGTGTTTGTGTTGGGTGTGCTTTAAACCTAATCACTTTAGGACACAAAAAGAGCAAGTTAGTCTCAGAGATAAGCAAGCACAAAAGAGGAGAGACATCACGGAGATACTGCCAAGGAACCAAGCAACAGAAGCTGAGACAGACAAAGATTTTCCCCCAGAGTGGACAGATGGTGAGACTTCCCTGGGAGCCGGTGCTTTGAACTCAAACTTCTAGCCTCCTAAACTGCCAGCAAATAAATTTCCATTCTTTAAAGGAAAAAGAAAAAGAAAAAAAAGAAAAAGAAAAGGAAAAAATGGCGCTGCTTGGACCACTGGGAATTTGCAGTGCTACAGAATCAGTAATGTGTTAAGGCTCACTGAACACGATCTAGGAGCTGCAGGCGGTGCAGTGGGGTGATGGAGGCTCTCGCTCTGTGGTTGTCATTAGCTGCTGTGATTCATGGTGGCACAACGGAATGAAATACTCCCTGACTTGGCACCATCCCCATGGTTGGTTGAAGGCTGGACCATAATGATTTACAGGATCTTCACTGGATGATTCTCCGAAGCAGATCCCCAGGCCTCCCTTTCTGGTGCGTTTCAGTCTGGGCACTCCACTGAAACCTGTCCAGCATCATTGTGACACTCGGTGGCTGTGCAAGAGGTGCACTGATCAGGAGTCAAACCTGGTTTCTCACCTGGGAGGTGAGAATTCTGCCCTAGAATCTGCATTTTCTTTTTTTAAAAAAAATATTTTATTGTGTTTTAAATGAAAGTCTATTTGCCGTATAAAACCCCACACACACAATGCTAGGCAACTCTAGCTGCTCGCCTCACCCCGTGACAGTACATTCCTACTTCCCACCCTGTGTTTCCCATGTCCATTCAGCTACCTTTTGTCTCCCTCCGTCCTCTCATCTCGCCTCTGGACAGGAGCTGCTCAGTCAGCCTCATGTATATACTTAAGCCAAGAAGCACACTTTTTGCCAGCATTGCTCTATGTCTTGTAGTTTAGTACAATCTTTGCCTGAGGAGCTGGCTTTGGGACTGGTTTCCACTCTTGGGCTAACAGAGAGTCCAGGGGCCATGTCCTCAGGGCATCTTCTAATCAACTGATACCCATTGGCTACAATTGGACCAATTGATGACCATGAAGTCTGGTCTCTTGATAAAGATGTAGTTCTGCATACCCATTTTCCTCCTGCTATGTTAAGGACGCTATGTTGTATTCTGTCATGGCAGTCGTTGGTGGTGGCTGGGCACCATCTGGTTCTGATCTCATGCTGATATAGTCTCCAGATCATGTGGTCCCTTCTGTCTCTTAGGCTCATGTCTTTGATGTCCTTTGTTCCTCTCTGTTCCAGGTGGACTGGGAGTACTTGATGCTGCTTAGATGGCTGCTAGCAGGTTTTTAAGACTCTAGATGCCACTCATCACGGTGGTATGCAGAATATTTTCTTAAAAAAAAAAAACCTTAGTATATCAGCTAGCCTAGATGTCCCCTGAGACCATGTCCCCAGACTCCTAGACAAAAATTCTTGATTAGCTCTCCTGATGCTCAGTATCCTTCAAAGGCAATAGTGGGAGAAGCACAGAGAACTTGGAGACAGGTTGGCTATACCCAGCTGAGGGCCTGTAGATCTGGGAAGTAGGGATTAGATTGTTGCCTGCCAGTACTGAATTTGGTCTTTAAATGTGACTGCATTATCCATCAATTTATCAAAAGCCTGAGTTCCACCAAATTTAAGTTACAGGAGCCGTAAGAATGCTGTAGTAATTGCACACATCAGAACAAAATACAAAACATATAAAAAGATGTGTTTCTGATGGTCTATTTGTTTGGATAACCTATATCATGCTCTCCTGGCTACTGTCCCCACTATTACCCAGGCTTCTGAGCCTCACACATCTCTGTCATCTTCCATGACACCCTCCCTACATATTCACTCCTGCCTCTGCCTTGTGAGGCAGTTCTGCTCTGTAACACATGGAATCACCATGAATTGAAATTGGCTTGAAGGCAATGGATTTGGCTTTTGTCCTGGTTCAGGATCTCTTGTCATGATTTGCCCAACTGGTCTCCCAACTGGTCTCCCCATTCTTTCTCTTTTTGAATACTTTTCCTGCCACCTCAGTTATCTCTCTAAAACACAGACCTGGTCATATTAATCTCTGGTACAAACAACTTTGGTGGTTTCCCATTGACTACAGTTGGACCAATTGATGCTACTTAGATGGCTGCTTGCTAGCTTTTAAGACCCCAAATGCCACTCACCGAAGTGGGATACAGAACATGTTCTTTAAAAAACTTAGTTATGACAGTTGACCTAGATGTCCCTGAAACCATGGTCCCCAGGCCCCTGCCCTGCTACTCTGTCTTCCGAAATGTTGAGCATAAACCTTATGAATAGGAGTGGGACCTTGTCAGATGCAGCACCAGGAAATGAGGGCTCCAGGTTGGAAGACACTCATAAGATAGCTGGGGAAGAGCTGTTTCCACAAGCTAGAGTCAACTTAATGACGTGAATGGAGTAAAGCTTTTGAGACCTTCATATGCTAGTGTGGCACAACTCAAAATAGGAAAAAACAATTGTAAACATCCATTAATAATCAGAATTGGGAATGTAAGAATAATGTAAGAATCTAAGAAAATTGCAAATCACCAAAACCAAAATGTAACACATAAACATCAATATCCCAGCCATTAGTGACCTGAAAGGGACCAGTATTGGCCGTTTTGAATCAGGCAATCATATGGTCTACTATGCTGAGAATGAAAACTCGAAGAGGAATGGTGTTGCGTTGATTGTCAAAAAGAACATTTCAACATCTGTCCTAAAGCACAAAGTTGTCAGTGTTAGGATAATATCTACATGTCTACAAGGAAGACCAGTTAACACAAGTACTATTCAAATTTATGCAACAACCACTAAGGCCAAAGATGAAGAAATGGAAGATTTTTACCAGCTTCTGTGATCTGAAATTGATCACACATGCAATTAGGATGCATTGATAATTACTGGTGATTGGAATATGAAGGTTTGCAGCAAAGAAGGATTGATCATTGGAAAATATGGCCTTCATGATAGAAATGATGCTGGAGATCATTATAGAATTTTGCAAGACCAACTGACTTCTTCATTGCAACCACCTTTTTTCCCACTAACATAAATAGTGACTGTACACATGGACCTTGCCAGATGGGATATATAGGAGTCAAATCAACTACCATATATCCCATCTGGCAAGGTGAGAGATGATGGAAAAGCTCAGTACCAGCAATCAGAACAAGACCAGGTGCAGACTGTGGCACAGACCATCAATTGCTCATATGCAAATTTAAACTGAAATAGAAGAAAATTTACAAGTTCATAAGAGCCAAAGTAGACTATGAGTATACCCCACCTGAGTTTAGAGACCATCTCAAGAACAGATTTGATGCACTGAACACTAATGATTGAAGACCAGACAAGCTGTGGAACGACATCAAAGACATCATCCATGAAGAAAGCAGAGGTCATTAAAAAGACAGGAAAGAGAGAAAAGACCAAACTGGCTGTCAGAGGAGACTCTGAAACTTGCTCTTTAATGTCGAGTCGCTAAAGCAAAAGGAAGAAATAATGAAGTAAAAGAACTGAATAGCAGATTTCAAAGGGTGGCTTGTGAGGACAAAGTATTATAATGACATGTGCAAAGAGCTGGAAGTAGAAAACCATCAGGGCAGAATATGCACTGCATTTCTCAAGCTGAAAGACCTGAAGAAAAAATTCAAGCCTCGAGTTGCAATAGTGAAGGATTCTACAGGGAAAATGTTAAACAACTCAGGAAGCGTCAAAAGAAGATGGGGAGAGTCATTATACCAGAAAGCATTGGTCAACATTCAACCGTTTCAAGAGGCAGCATATAGTCAGGAACTAATGGTACTTAAGAAGTTGAAACTGTATTGAGGGCGCTGGTAAAAGCAGGCCCCAGCAATTGATGGAATATCAGTTGAGATGTTTCAACAAACAGATGCAGCATGGGAGGTGCTCACTTCTCTATGTCAAGAAGTTTGGAGGACAGCTACCTGGCCAACTGACTGGAAGAGATTCATATTTATGCCTATTCCCAAGAAAGTGATTCAATAGAATGTGGAAAGTATTAAACAATATCATTAATATCACATCCAAGTAAAATTTTGTTAAAGATCATTCAAAAGTGACTGTAGCAGTATATTGACAGGGAACTGCCAGAAATTCAAGCTGGTTTCAGAAGAGGACAGGGAACCAGGGATATCGTTGCTGATGTCAGACTGATCTTCACTCAAAGCAGAGAATACCAGAAAGATGTTTACCTGTGTTTCATTGACTATGCAAGGCTATTTGGCTGTATGAATCATAAAAAATTATGGATAACATTGCAGAGAATGGGAATTCCAGAATGTTGGGGAAAGAATGGTATGAAACATGGGCAGAGACACACCATTTCAAGGGTCCAGTGAAGTTTATTTGAAGAAAAAGGGAATGAAGTCTGAGCTAAGGGGTGGCTCAGACTGCCCCTGGCCCCCAGTGCAAGTGTTTTTACAGTTTTAAAGCTCCAATGAGGTAATGTGGGGTGAGAGGACTTATGGTTTGATAAGGAAATAATGTTTCATTAAAAGAGAAGAAGGGGTGGCAGGAAATTCCAGTAAGGAGATTTATGTCTGATAAGGAAGAAGTGTTGATTAGAAGGGGAAGGGGGTAAGGTTTATGGTCAAGGCTTCACAGGGGAAGAGCTTTGATAAGGAGTGTGGGCATCAAGTTTTGTTTGTGGTAAAATTCCTGTGGGCTGTTTCTGGGTAATGGCAGGGGAAGATGGCTTATGTTAAAACCTCTCTGAAATCCAGGGGCAAAGTTGTCTCACAGAACACTTAATTGTGCTCATGAGAAACCTCTACATGGATCAAGAGGCAGTCCTACAAACAGAACAAGGGAACACTGCATGGTTTAAAGTCAGGAAAGGTGTGCATCAGGGTGGTATCTTTTCACCATATCTTTTCAATGTGTATGCCGAGCAAAGAATTTGAGAAGCTAGACTATATGAAGAATGAGGCATCAGGACTGGAGGACAACTCATTAAAAACCTGTGTTACGCAGATGACAAAACTCTGTTTGCTGGAAGTAGAGAAGATTTGAAACATTTACTGATGAAGGTCAAAGGCCACAGCCTTCAGTATGAATTACACCTCAACATCAAGACAACAAAAATCCTTACATCTAGACCACTGAGCAGCATGGTGATAAGTGGAGAAAAGAAGGTTGTCAAGGATTTTATTTTACTTCATCCCACAGTCAACGTGTATGGAAGCAGCAGTCAAGAAATCAAAAGATGCACCGCATTAGGAAAATCTGCCACAAACGACCTCTTTAAAGTGTTGGAAAGATGTCTCCTTCAAAGCTAAGGTGTGCCTCACCCAAGCCATGGTATTTTCAGTGCCTCATATGCATGTGATATCTGGACAATAAATAGAGAAAACAGAAGAATTGATGCCTTTGTATTGTGGCGTTGGAGAAGAATGCTGAACATACCATGGACCGCCAAAAGAACAAACATCTTTTCTGGAAGGACAACTGGAGTGCTCTTTGGAAACAATATGGTGAGACTGAGTCTTACATTCTTCGGACATGTTATCAGAAGTAAGGATTAGTCCCTGCTTGGGGACTGAGGCTTGGTAGAGTCAGTGAAAAGAGGAAGATCCTTAAGGAGATGGACTGATCCAGTGGACACGACAATGGGCTTAAGCATGAAAACAATTGTGGGTGTGGTGCAGGACTGGATGGTGTTTTCTTCTGTTGTACACAGGGTTGCTACCCTTTGTAACTCACTGGATGGCACCTAACAACAATTCACTCAGCGTAAGATCTTGCAGATGACTCCACGTTTCCCGAAACATCACTGTTTTATCATTGGGTAGTGCTCCACTGTTTGAATATACTATAGTTTGTCTATCCATCCATCTGTTGATGGGCACCGAGGTTGATTCCATCTTTTTGCTATTGTAGGCGGTGCGGCAATAAACATTGGTGTGCCTGTATCTATCTGTACGCCCATCCTTATTTCTCTAGGACAAATTCCAAGAAGTGGGATTGCTGGATCACATGATTATTTCCTTTCCTAGCTTTTTAAGAAAGCGCCGAATCAATTTTCAAAGTGGGTGTACCATTTTACATTCCCACCAGCAGTGTAGAAGTGGAACCGTCATTTTCTGCTTCAAATGGGCCCCCAATTTGAACCTAACAAGGCTAGGTCCTGGTTTAACTTCATGAAGTCCAGACCCAGAGAAAACGAGTGCTGATGTCTAAATACGGTATTGAAATTCTTCAACTTACTGCAGTCCATTAAGTGTGGACCTCCTTGTCAAGATTGTCTCTGATGAATGCTCTGTCTTATGAGTGAATATATGATTTTCAGATCCTTGCCAGTGTCCTCAAAAGCCCTATAGTTTTCATGGCTTCCAACAACTTGGTTCAGACTGAGCATCTCCCTGCTGTGCATGACACCCCATGAGCCTCTGGACTGGGAAGAAGCAAAGTGCAAGGTGGCTGTCTTCAGGAAGTTGCATCCCTGGTCAGGGAGGCCAGGCATCCGCAGGTAAAAAGTAATGACAGGATGCAGGCCTCAATGTGTGATGTACTCTGTATCTAGAGAACAGGTCAGAAAGGGAGCTAAGGAGCAACACATTTAAATAATCTATCTTTTATTTCTATAAGAAAGAGACAATCAGTACAACATTTGGTTTTAGGAATTTATTGTTTTTTTTTCTTTTTGTTTTAAAAAGCAACTTTCAGGATTTGTCATTGTACAGGTTCAGTCGTCTCCTATAGCACGGTGCAGCAATAACTGATCTTTATAACAATGACTCAGAGACATGAAGATCCATAACTGTCTTTTGAATTATCACAGAAAGAAGAAAGATGGAGAAGAGTGTAATGTTAAGTGCACTAAAAAAGCAAATCATATTCTAATTCTTTTAATTGGCTAACCAAGTATGATATATAATAGAGCTGGAATAACTAGAAAAGGCAAATGCCTGAACATCCCTTTCCCACCCGGTGTGCATTAAGTTTTACTGCAGATAACTTTATATAGTTTGCAAACTCATTCAACCCATTGCACACAGCATTAATTTTTTTTTTTTAATTTGGCACTAGGCTGAAACTGTTGCTCATTATCTTATAATTTTTTTTTTTCTAGTTCCTTGATGGATATTCCTCCATCTGACATAGTGTTTAGATTTGCGTGTACAAGCTTCTTCGAGATCACCTCTGCCCATTCTAGTGATATTTACATCGAGGTTACCCATGGCCAGATCTCTAAGACTTATCCTCTCTGTTGTTGACTTCGGTAAGAGGGCATTTGTGTCTTGGTGGGATATATACCAACCTCCAGGCCAGCAACTGTCTGTGAGCCAGTTGTGAACAGAGGGGGCCATGGAACCCCAGTGTTCTCATTAACGCTGTGCACACCAGGGTCTCGTCATTTCAGTAACTATTTGTACATTTATAAAAGCAATACAGTCATGGGAAAAATCAACAAGCACAGCTTGGTAGAATAACCGGCCATGAAAGATCATTGGCTTTATAATAATTTACTACAACTGTTCTTTTTATTCACACTGGATAGAAAATGCTTCCATCTAACACATGGAATACGAATATTTACAACGAGAATTTGGTTTTTATTAAAACAAACAAGTTCATGAGGACAACGACATGGGGTGGAAAAACTCATTTTGTGCAGTTTCCTCATCACAATCATGTCTTCTGCCTTTTACAGGGAATGATACAAGGACTGACAGATTTTATAAACCAGTAAAATAATTGTCCTGACTCTTAGCACCTACTAGTAAATACTGCCTTGTTCACACAGCATATAGAAGTTTCCCCTTCTCAACTGTAATTCTAAATTACTGACGATGACACAGTGAGTGAGTTTCAAGGGCAAACCCTGCGAATCCTCTAAAAAGTCATCATCGATTTGCAGTTCCCTATTTCATCAAAACACCTGACCAAAACAGCTTCCTGGAAACTGCACAGGGCATCTGGTTGCCACGCTGCTGGGATCCTAATTTTGGCGTTCTCACCCGACGCCCGCCGTCCGGGTTTGAGCTTTCCCACGGCAGCAGGGAACCCTGCTGCCCTGGTGCAGGGGGTGGACTGTTCTGTACTGCCCGCAGTCAGAACAGTCGTGATGGGCTCACAGTCTCCGCTGTGAGCCAGGGGAAACCATTCTCCTGTGGAATGGTTTTCTGGGGCCCAGCAATGTCTGTGCAGGTGTCCTTGACATTCTGGCTCCTGCTTCATGAGAGATTATACTAAAGAGAAGGGCTAGTTTTCTGAAGATGGAAAATGTTGACAGTGTGCAGAGTGAGGAGGGGGGAGTTTGCTTTCAGGAGTCCTGCAAACCATATCTGATTTAGCCTGGTGAGAAGGCCAGGGGAGTCTCCAGAAGTAGCAGGCGTGCAGGAGAAGCCTGGTCTGAGGAGTAGCTGGAGCAGTGTCAGTTTGGCATTCACACTGCAGATTATGTGCCTGTGGTCCCTCACTAAGGCATTTTGCCTAGATTTATTTTCCCTGGAATGTATGTTTTATGTCCCTGGGCTTCCTCATTCTCTACACAATCACTTTTTTTTTTCTTAGGGTAGGGATGCGAAGTAGGGTTCAGCTCTCTCTCCGTTCTGACTGATGGGTGGTGGTTCTTTGCAGATGTGATTTGAGAAGGATTGTGACGAAATGCTTGGGTTCAAGGACAAAGAGTGCCATGAATAATAAGCAATGTCTGCCCCAGGTACAAGGATAGGCCTTGGCAGATTTTGTGCTATGTGGTTCCAGTCCTCTTCTGAGATGAGAAGATGATGTGGCTTGATGTGTTCTTGAGGGGTCTTTGAAGACCACAGCCCAAGACATTAAGTTGACATTTTATATTCTGTGTTGTTCTAGAAGAGATGCAAGACTTTGAAGGGGGTATCTGGACAGGAATTTTAAGTCCTGTGGTAAAGCCAGAGGGGTAGGTCATTTTGAACAGGCTAGTTAGCAGTAGCTCCTTGACAGTGACCTCTGTTTTCATCACTAGATGACGAAGCCCAATGTTTAGAAAGTGACTGCAGGGTTTGCAGTTGGATACAGACTTAGAAAGGCTGGAGGACTCGTGCGGTCCAGCCTTGGGGGGCAATTTCAGGCAGAGCATTTCTAATTTGCAGATCTAATGTATTTTTTTACTTTAGAGCTGATCACATTGGTGAGTATGTTGCAAAGCCAGGGAGAAAGATGTTTGTACCCACACCCATATATCTTTATTTTTTTCTTTCAGATTAATCAAAAGACTTGGGATAGTTTCCTTTTCACGTCAGGACCACTGCATCTCAGCTCTACCTAGAAGTCTCTGACACACACTTTACCAAGAGAAAAAAATATCACTGAGTTGGTATGGCAGGTGTCAATAACGCCACTGGGAAAGACAAACACATGTCTGCCTCTATAAAATATAGTCAATCACTTCTTCATATCTCAGGTGATTTAAATCCAAGCCAAATTTTGATTTTTGACATGACTCATTGACAGGCTGTTTTGTGACAGTGCCACTGTCTCTTGATTTAGGGGATCAGGTCTGGCCAAAGCCAGCCACCTCTAGCTGCTGATGGCCTGTGGGTTTTAGAAACTGTCCGATACTCCCATCAACACTCCCCATCAATGCACACAGCCTATTTCACTTACACAGCAACATGGCAACATACCTCGTTCCATCAGTAAACACCTGTTCTCTTCCTCATTTAGAAACTGGGAAAATTGGAAAGAAAGATAAGCACAATCTTTTTACTCATCTGCAAATCCCAGGAGAACATTCTTTTGACAGTGTACCTGTCTGATGTCACGTTTCTTGCCACACTGGAGACCCCAACTTATCCAAAGTTGCAGGCAAAGGGTTTCTGCCCTTGCAGGCGGCACAGAGGGGTGAGAATTCCTTAGTTCCTAGGCCAAGCATCCCGGGTCAAGAGATGGAGATGGAATGGAGGGAGGAAGGCAGCATTCAGAAACCCAGCAATATGACTTTTCTTCCAACTCTGGTTCACTCTTGAAGATTTTCTTACTGGTCTCTGTGAGACGTAATCCCATTTAGAACATCTTGGCAGTTTCACCGTCTCTAGAACCTTCTAGAGGTGATGGGCCGCTGGCTAGAAAGGTGACTGTAGTTGCCTTACCATATGTTCTCAGGCAATTCAAAATTTCAATTTCTTTCTGTGGGTCACCATTTCCGGTGTATTGGCACTGCAAACCGATTTTTGAAGTGTGTTAATGTCAGTGGGCTTTGTCCCCACTCATTTCTAAAGTAGAAGCCTCCTTTAACTGGAAAGACTGGTTCTAACACCACAGAGGAGCCTCCTCCCCAAAGTCTCTTGAGAGCGCCCAGAACGTGAAATTTTGGGTTCTAGACCGAAGGCCTAGGAGGAGGTCGGGACGGCGGGGGTGCCCGGTTGGGGGGTGGAGCCTGGGGGGGAGGGGGCAGGGTGGAAGGTGGGGATGGGATTGGAGGGGTGGGGGCATTAGGGGGTGGAGGGGGACAGTGCGGGGCGGGGGTCGGAGGGGTGTAGATGGGGGCAGGCGGGGGCGAGGAGGTGTGGTAGGCGTTGTTGAGGGGATACTTGGCGGGGGGGTTGTTCTTGACTCTGGTGAAGTTGATGCAGCGCCCCTGTAAGAGAATCAGAGAGAACGGAAGTGAGTGGATGTTTGTCGTGACCTCAAAACCTGCGCAGGCTGGAAATGTAGTGAGCGGCTTGAAGGCATACAACACGCTGTAGTGGACTACAGTAGAACTTGGCAACAAACACAGCTTCTCTCCTCTGGGTCAGGTACTGCACACCCAGGGCTCTGCTTCCTTTCAAACTCCCTTTGCCTGTGGGGTGCTTTCTTGTTCTCTGAGTGTCCTGGATTCTAAGAAACCCTCCTGAGATGTCTGGGTGGGCCTACAGATTGGGATACAAGGCGTTGCTAAGTCAGAAGCTACTCACGCAACTTTTTTTTTTGGTTTACCTGTTTATGGCACTACCTGGGGCTAGGATATGGGATTTTTTTTTTTAATGCCTCATCCTCCAGGAGGGTGGCTCAGCTTGTGGTGTCCAACCTGAATCCCTATGCCCAGGGATGGTCAGAGTTTCCCTTCTAGGTCTTCTGACGGGGAGCACCTCAAGGGGCCCAGAGAGGGTGAGGCTGTGGAGATTCAGGAACAATTCTCTGTAGGACAACAAAGAACTGAACCAAACCAAACCAAACTCATTGCCTTTCAGTTGATTCTGACTCAGCAACCTTATAGAGTTGAGTAGAACTGCCCCACGGGGCTTCCAAAGTACAGCTGGTGGATTCAACTGCCAATCTTTTGGTTAGCAGCTGAGCCCTTAACCACTGAGCCACCGGGGCTCCTAGAAGGAACTGGAAGTGTGCTATTGGAGAATCACAACACAGACAGAAGGGTGTCTGTGGGAGGGGATGAGGACTAAGCTGACTTCTCCTCACTTGTACACCGCTGCCCAGGAATCCTCAAGTCGCAAATCAAGTCCCTCTGCCTATACACATTTCTCCCTGGTGATCCCTGCCTCCATGTATCCCTGACTCCTCTCTGACTTCCTTTGTGGTATAGGCCGTGTCACATGTTTGGCCCTGCAAGCTGTAGCTGTTTTATCTGTCCAGAAGACAGTGTCCTTCTCTGTGTTTTGCTGCCCTACCACACAAAGCCTCATGGGGCAGAGAGACTCTCTGTCAAAAATGGAGTTGTTGGAAGCCACATCGGAAATAGGAGTGAGAGGAATCTGTCCCTGAAATTGAAAGAGGTCGTTGAGAGGACTCTGTCCGTGAAATTCAGAGAGGTTGTCTAAGCCAATGAGCAGACCTCACCATTAGCTGAAAACAGCCTAGCATGCCCCACCTGGTATAACCATAAAACCGTAAATAACTTTATGCCTGCTACCCTCAACCCCCTTAATCAAAGCTCTTCCCTTATGAAAATCTTGACCATAAACAAACCTTACTTATTCTTCCCCCTTCTAATCAACATTTCTTCCTTATAAGACCGTAAATCCCCCAACCAGAATTTCTTGCAACCCCTCTTCTCTTTCTTTCCTTATCAAACCATAAACCCCTTCACCCCACAATACCTCATCAGAACTTTAAAAGCATAAGAAACTTGCCCTACTGAGAAGAGGTGGGCTGAGCCACCCTCGGCAGAGACCCCACTATCTTTCTCTTAGAATAAACTTGACTGGAGCCTCGGACTGGTGTGTCTATGTCTCTGTTCTGGACCATTCTCTCCCCAAAGAGGACAACTTTTGACAACATCAGCAAGGAACTGAAATTTATTTATAAGTCATAGCATTAATCAGGACAAATCTTGGTAAGGAATTCCAAGCCTAACGGGACTGCAGAAGATTTAGGATTTTCAGAGCCCTGTTTAGATGCCAGAGCCAAAAAACCCCTTACTGTTGATTTGATTTTGACTCACAGTGATCCTACAGGACAGAATAAACTTCCCCAAAGAGTTTCCAAGAAGTGGGTCCATTTCCCATGGGCTTGCACTTCCTGAAGTTAAACCAGGACCTAACCTTGTGGTGGGAGACTGTCAACTTCAGGATAAGTCACCATCACCTCACTGCATAGGCCGGAGCTCCCACATCAGGTTCAGCAAGCTTTTATGCATCATTGATTTTGCAACCCAGCAGTAAATTCTCTGTTCTCCATGCAGTCTCTCTTTTATAGCTTTATAAATCTAAGCCTTGATTAGTTTATTTATGATTCTGGATCAAGCTCTCTCCTTCAAGATGTTAATGTCCTAATGATTACCATCTGTGATACATTCCTGTAGTAGATAACTCAAGAGGTGGGATTTACTGTACTGCATCCTCTTCCCTTTGTTCCTGGATGTGCTAAATCAGACCACGAGACTCAAGAGATTCATTTCCTTTAATGAAGAAGGAAAATCCTGGTCCTAGGGAAAGAGCTGTTGGTATTTGGGGTGGGGTCTTGATCTGGCTATGGATCTCCAGGGTGGGCCAGCTCACTCCCATTCTCCCTGCTTTTAGAGATCAGTGATGGTGGGACGGGGGGAAAGAGGAGGCTAATTAACTGGAGGTCCATTTCAAACTCAATGCCGTCGAGTTGATTCTGACTCATAGTGACCCTATAGGATGGTGTAGAACTGCCCCATAGAGTTTCCAATGCACCTGGTGGATTTAAACTGCCGACCTTTGGATTAGCGGCTGTAGCACTTAACCACTATGGAACTGGGGTTTCCAGAGGCCTATTTACTCATTTCAGAAAACTGTGACTTATCATTTTTAATAGAGGTCATTTTGTCCAGGGGCAAAGTCAGGAACTCTCAGTCTACTTTTACCAACATTTCTCTGCCTGTAACCCAGGTTACCAGTTGGCCACTGAGTGGACCCAAATTCATGATGACATCATGTGTGTCAGAGCAGAACTATGCTCCAGTGGATTTTCAAAGGCTGATTGTTCTGGAAGTAGATTCCCAGGTCTTTCTTCTGAAGAGCCTTTGCATGAACTTGAAATCTCATGCTGTCAGCTGCTGAGTGCACTACCCATTTCTACCACTAGAGGCTGCCTAACCCAGAGCAGGATCTCCAAAGGCCTTTTAACAAAGGTGTGAAACGATCCACAGAATAGAAAAGGATCCACAGAAAAGAATACAATCCCTTATTTCCATCAGGTGAAGACTGAGTTAGAAAGGGCAGTGGGGGTTCAGGTTAGGAGTGACATGGGGAGAGGCCAGCCTTCTAGCTGCCATTGTGGCATTTTGGCCTAGATGCAGAGAGAGAGGGGTGGGTTGGGGGAGAAAGTAGAACCCCACCCCCCACAGTGACTACCATCCAGGGATTGCTCCCCGCCACCTGCTGCAGAGTACTGGGCTGTGGTCCATTCAGACCCCTAGCGCATTACAGCTGAGAACACGCCACCAGAACACTCTCTAAGCAGCCAGAGAGGCCATGTAAGAGACCCGCCACGTCCCTACTGTGTGATGTGGGACAGGCAGCAACCATGCCACCTCTCACTCACAGTCACTATGAAGATTAAATTCACTACCGTTCTGAAGGGCTGCCTGTCTGGCTCACAGCAACTAAGGGTACATGACGTGGAGTCTAACCAGGTCTCTACAGATGGGGAAACAGCCTCAGATGCAATAATGATCTTGTGCAGGGCAGGTGGGTGAGCTGGATGGAGGTGGTATCAGATTTAGGGGCTCCCAGTCTGCCCCTACTGAAGTGAGCTGCAGGCTAGAGTCTGAACACGGCACCTGGTGTCTGTAACACAGTGAGTGCCGAGGAAGCCGGGGGAGCTCAGGACTCTGAACCACAGCGGGTCCTGAAGCCTCCTCTCCAGCCTGGAGTGGGTTACTTCATTCCTGTAAGGCATATTTCTTAAAGGACCACCCACAGTGTCCGCACTCAAGGTTGACTGGTGATCCGTTTACACATACTTATTTTCCTGAGAAAAAGTGCAGACGTGCGTAAATGAATCCACAGGGCCGTCCACAGTAAGAAGTGATTAGATCTTCAGAGGAGGGGGTGTGGCTACAAATTAAGTTCTTAAAACTCAGAGCCAGGAGAGCCAACACAAACACTGAAACAGACCATGTAATTGGCCAAAGATCAGTATACCCAACACCCTTTTTTTTTTTTGCTGGAGGCTAAAAGGAAGGCCAGATGTTCTTGGTGTGATGTATGCTGGGTATGTGGTACCACGTTTGGGCACAGGGTTGCCAGGACAACTGGACCCCTCACTGTATACACAGACCTTTGGAGTTCAGCTTAATTCTCTGCAGTGCTGTGTTTGGGTGGTTTGATTGAGACCCATGATTTGGTTTGGAATTCTGTTTACCTCAGTTTCCTCATTTACAAAGTAAGAACAACGCTATTGTCACACCTTAGCAATGTGGGATGTGCTGTTGCCATTCTAAGAAGTGTGACAAGCTCTCCTGCTAGGTTGTGGCTTAATGCGATATTAGGTGGCTTTCCTGTTAGACCCTAAAGCCATTCTGATTTCACTGATACAAATGATGTTGGAAAGATTATAAAAAAAATATCCAGGCAAAACATTTATTATCAAAACCCTATGAGCTAACTATTAGGGTCTTCATTGTAGAGGAAGGAAACAGACTGCCTGAAGTATTTAAAAAATGTATCCAAGATCACACAGCCAGAAAGTGCTAGAACTGGGATTAAAACCTCGCTTTGCTCCAGAGTTGAAACAAGTACTGAAGCCAATGCTTTAGACAAAGATTGGACTGGACTATGGGACATAGAGTGATGCAGGTGGTGTGTGTACTTTATGCTTTAGCATATATATGAGGCTGTCCTACTGGTTTCTCCTTAGAAGAGAGGAGAGCGTAGAAAGGTGGGGACAAGTGTTGGTTGAATGGATACTCAAGTACAGAGTAGAAGAGTGTGCTGTCACAGGGTCAGGAGAGCAGGCAGAGCTGCTGAGAGGCAGTGCTCAGGGTTTTATATGGCAAATTGACCTAGACTGTAAACTTTCACTTAATCGCAATAAAAAAAAATAAACAACAAATATAAAACCTTGCTTTGCTTGCCTCAGGAGCTCATCCTGTCTTCACTATAGCATCCTGAATACAGACTAAAAGTGCAAATAATTTCTTAAAGGACTTGTGGATGCTATCATACGATGGAGCACTTACTTGGCCACAACCCATTTTCCACACAGCTGTCAGAGCATTTTTCCAGAATGCATCAAAAAACCAAACCAGGTGCCATGGAGCCTACCCTGACTCAGAATGACTCCATGGGTGTCAGAGAGCCCTGCTACATAGGGTTTTCTTTTCCTCTTCTAAACCAAACCCACTGCCGTTGCGTTGATTCTGACTCACAGCAATGCTATAGATTGAGTAGAACTGCCCCATAGGGTTTCCAAGGAGTGCCTGGCAGATTTGACCTGCTGACATTTTGGTTAGCAGACATAGCACTTAACCACTATACATCCAGAGTTTCCATTCTTCTAAACAGGTGTGCAATTTATTGGAAGCAATTACAATGATTGGCTTTGCCATCCTACCCTTAATCAGTATTTCTGTCACCATTAACTGCCTGCTCTTACCCTCTTCCTACTCCCTAGTTTTCAATGGCTGTGGTCTTTTGAAAGCATCTTTACTTTCTGAGTAAGTCTGGCCAATGCACCCCCTATTTCAAAATTCTGTAATGCTTTTCCATCACCTTTAAATTAAAACCCAAATGCTGCACTCAGCATGGTACACGCAGCCCTCTGTGATCTGCTCATTGCTCATATCTTTCAGTTAACTTCTTTCTCCTTTACTGCAGAATGTCCAGTCTGGCACATCATAAACCAGATCAAACCAAACTCATTCTTGCTGAGTTGATGCCGACTCATAACAACACTGTAGGACAGAGTAGAACTGCCCCATAGAGTTTCCAAGGAGTGCCTGTTGAATGTGAACAGATGACCTTTCAGTTAGGAGACCTAGCGCTTAACCACTATGCAATATCATAAAACCCAGAAAACCATACCCACTGCTGTTGAGTCAGGTCTGACTCATAGTGACCCTTGAAGTCAGAGTAGAACTGCCCCATAGTTTCCAAGGAGCACCTGGCAGGCTTGAACTGCTGATCTTTTGGTTAACAGATGTAGCACTTAACCCACTATGCCACCAGCGTTTCCTACGCCACATCATAAGCCCTCCACAAATACGTGCGTATTGACAACTGCCACATGTCACTTGGTATTCTTCCCTGAATCTCTGTCAGTGTAAACATCACTCTCAACTGGTCGGTGGTTGTCTCTGAGGCAGCATCAGGGTCTCCTCTTGAGGTTTTTACAGGACCACTGGGTTCCAGTTCAAATACCGTTCATATCCCTGAAGATTGCTGAGGTGGATCAAGGTTTCTTAGAAGCTCCAGCTCTGCAACTTTGGGTTCTTGGAGGATCAAGGGAATCCTGACATGGCTGTGAACTTAGGGCACCTGAATCACCTCCTCCTGGTCTATTTGGATGTCTTCCAGGTTCTTGGGAGGTAGGATGCCCACCCTAAGTGCTCCCCTTGGTTTCCACACTTGAAATGTTAACATATTACATTAGAAAATACTTCTTTTGGTTTCTGTTAGCTACCTCATCAAAGGGAGTTGTCTGTCAACAAGACCTTTTACCTAAATCAAAGGATGACACATTCAGACACACTGGGATGAAAGACTTTGCAGACCAGATTCTGGGTTCTTCCAGGGCTTTGAGCTGCAGGAGAGCAGACAGGAACCTGGAGGTGTGGGGCTGTGGTTTGCCCATGAATTGCAGCTTGGGGACGCAATTCTGTCACTACACACTCACTGTGACACCTTGAGCAAGTCACCTCCTGTCTATGGTCCTCTGCTTCTTCGGCTGTGAAATAAAGATGTTGTATTAGTTAGATGACATCCAGAGGCCTTTCAGCCCTGATGTTTTCTGACAGCATAGAAATTTGAGTTGTTTTGGAACTCTTTACTTGGATACTTTAATCTGAATTTTTGGGGGGCAGCCAGTTTGCACATCTTTTTATACTACTAGGTTTGGCTACCTCTCTGTATTGCATATTTTCCAGTTGGTCATCAATTTTTTTTTATATTAATAAGTTGAAAATCCAAAACTAGATGCTCCACTTTCTGCTCCTCTGTCACTTTGCTGAAGATTCAAGGTCATCTATGAGTTCTGAATTTGGGTTTGGGAGATGTCAGATGGGCTATGGGTGGATTGTGTGCAACAGACTTGTCAGTGGTGAACTCATTGAGTCCAAAGTATTATAAATCACCTCTTTGGAAATCCGAAAAAGCTCAGTGGACACAGAGCTGACCTCTGGAGATGGTTAAAGTATGCCATGGCTCCCACTTACTAAACCAAATAGTTTCCTATGGACAGAGGTCATCTAAGGCAGTTGAATTTAACAGGAAGAACGCTAAAATGATCAGGTGGAAAAAGCATAGCATATAGGTCACGTTTCTTCTGACAAACATCTTTTTCTCCAGTCTTACTTCTTTCCCTGGATTGTCTTGTTTGGAGAGCTGTAGGTATTTCTCCTGTTACAAATGGGTTGACTTTCCAAAGATTGTTTTAAATTTGTCTCATAGTTCCTACCTTTGGTCACTCCTATAAATGCACCTGGATTCCCAGGGTAGACTACAAAAGGATGTTTGTTATAAAACCAAGGCTGAATCTACTGCTGTTGAGTCGATTTCAACTCATAGCGACCCGATGGAGTAGAACTGTCCCAAGGAGTTTCCAAGGGGTGCCTGGTAGATTTGAACTGCTGATCTTCTGGTTAGCAGCTGCAGTACTTAACTGCTATGCCATTAGGGTTTCCGTGTTTGTTAAAGAAGGCAGTTAATGCAACCCTGCCAAAACTGATGTTGTAGTGATGAATTAGATGTATAAGCAATGGGTGGAGGGGCGGGCGGGAGGACTTAATAGTGTTTTCTACATCTTCTGTTCTTTTCTTGATTTGTTACTTCCTTTGTGCATTCAGTCATTTGACAGATGACTACTGAGTGCCAACTATGTTCTCGACACTGTGTAAGATTCTGTAGACATGGAGTTCCTGCCCTCATGAAGCATATAATTGAAAGGGGGAGACAGACACCAAATAATCAAATGATTCCACAAACAGGTGGATTCCAGCAGCTGTTTCTGTGGTCTGTGACCTGGGCCCTGGCCAGAGTTGATTGGACCAGAGGTGGGCACCCATTCTGAGCAAGGCCAATTGGATTCTCTCTCCTGGGAAGCTGGAATTCTGACCGAATGGCAAGCAGTCGCTCAAGACCAGGCTCTTGAACATGGAGAGGTTAAGTGGGGACTGTAGGGCCAGTATCTTTTCCTACAGTCAGGAAGCAATGAAAAAGTCAATCTGCAAGAAGAGAGTGATGCAGATGTGCAGACGGAGGCAGAGGTGAGAGAAGGAACTGCCTTGGCTTCCCTTGTTAGGCGATACAGCTGCCCTAGACTTCCACGGGAGAGGTGTTTCTATCCTGCTAGCAACCCCTTCTGCAACTTTTATGTAAACTAGCTGGAGTTGGTTTCCTCTTACCTGCAGCCAAAGGACTATTAGCTAAGACACTTTTGTCTCTTTAACCATTCTTTCTACCCCTGTCCACTGTACACACAAACACATATAACTAGTCAACGCCCGCTGTTCTTCAAAGTTGCGGTCCAGTAGGCCTCTCCAAGACCCCCAGGTTGGCCCCAGAGGCCCCCTGCCCCATCTCCACAGCACCCTATACAAAACAAACTTCAGCAATGCCCTGACTGGTTATCAGGTGGAGTACGAACTTGGATTCTTTATTTGGCCTAACTGCCCTCCGCCCAACAAACCAAACTCACTGCCATTGAGTTGATTCCTACTCATAGTGACACTATAGAACAAAGTAGAACTGCTCCATAGAGTTTCCCAGGAGCGCCTGGTGGATCTGAACTGCCAACCTTTTGGTTAGCAGCTGTAGCAGTTAACCACTACGCCATCAGGGTTTCCTGCTTTGGCCTACCCGGGCTCAAATCCTGCTCTGTAAACTTAGATCTCCCTGTGCCTCTGTTTTTTCCATCTGTGAGGCTGAGCTACAGAAGAATCTACCTCAGAATGATAGAATAAAGTGGGATTACCTAGGTAGGAACACTCAGTTCATAGCAAGTGCTTAGCGAAGGTTAGCTGTTATTCTTATAACAAACAGCGTCTGTGTTTATGTTATTTGTCCATGTATCTCTACTGTGGGCTCCTTGGGAGTGTACACAGGACTTAAGCATGCTTGGAGTCCCAATGCCGGGTGCATTGAAGGTGCTGATAAGTGTTTGCTGGACTAAACTGAACTGAAACATGCTGAAAATGAGTAATGGGAACGCCAAAAAGAGACCACACAGGAAATCGTCTGAGGCAATGACTAGGAACCTCTGTGAGGCTGGAATTCCCACTCTAAATGATCAAGTTCATATTTCCTCCTCTGGACAGTTTGTTGGAAAGGTCAAAAGAGATAGGAAGTTCTTCAGAAAAACTGTGAAGCTTTATGGCAGTATTTCACAAAATGGGTTCTGAAGAACACCAGTAGCTTGAAAAAAAGGTCCTTTGGCGAAGCCTGGTGTCATAGTGGTTCAGTGCTGAGCCTGTTAACCGAAAGCTTGGCAGTTCAAATCCATCCAGCACTCCTTGGAAAGTCTATAGGGCAATTCTGCTCTGTCCTATAAGATTGCTATGAGTTGGAATCAGCTTGATGGCAGTGGGTTTATTGGGTTTGGTTGGTCAATCTAGTATGAAAACTGGTGGATTAAACTCAATCAAATCTTTTTCATGGGGTTGTCATGAGTCAGAATGGACTCTACAGCAACTGATTTGCTTATATAATTGTTTCTAAGGCTGCAAATGCATATAGTTCTCTCTCTAATATATCCGTACGCATATTCATGTTGTCTTCCTACTTATACCTTTTCATGCCTCCTCACAGGCTGTAGAATAATGTCCAAGCTCCTCAGCACAAGCCAACCCTGACCCCTTTCCGTTTCTCTCTGCAATCTCACTTCCTTTCCTTTCTTTGACCCTACAATTCAGTTCCGGTACATCACTTGAAGTGAAACCACCAATGCTGGCTTCTCCGGGCAACATTACTTTCATAGGGTCGGTTCTATGGCAGGGAAGAAGCAGCCTGGAGATAGCTGTCTTGCACCCTTCCCCTTCTCCAAAGCTAGGACGGAGGGGGAAAAAGAAGGGATGTTGTCAGAGTTGATGCCAGAATCTTTCTCAACAGTCCCTTTTCTCCACCTCAAACTTGTCCTGTCTACAAATCTCCTAAAAGCCTGCCTTTCCTGTGTTGTCTATGGAAGTGATCCAAGGTCAGTTCTTGCCGTTATTTGATGGATTTGCTGATACACATGCTGGTGTGCTCTCCATAATGACCTCTTTGGATGCCAAAAGCTGAGGGTAAGATGAAAGCATGAGGGAAGTATTTGGTCATGTGAGAAAACTAGAGAAATGAAGGAAAGAGTAGAAACAAAAATGGCATGTCTTTAGTGAGACACATGTAAACACGGGTTTGACAAGAATGACTGTTGGGACTGTTGAGTCCCAATGGTGCAGTGCTTAAGAGTTCAGCTGCTAACCAAAAGGTCAGCAGTTTAAATCCACCAGCTACGCTTTGGAAACCCTGTGGGGGGCAGCTCTACACTGCTCGATAGAGTTGCTGTGAGTTGGAAGTGACTCCACAACAATTTCTTTCTTTTGGGAGGGTAGTGTTTGGGTTAAGACTTATTTAATAATAAAAACTCCTTTTTCATTTGATTATAAAAGTTCTACATGTTCTTTGCAGAAATTTGAAAAACACACAAAAGAAGATGAGGGAACGAGAAGGAATTTTAAATTATAACATTCAGGGAGAGTCAGTGTTTTTTGCTGATCCTTTCAGATTGCACACACAGACACAGACACACCACACGGCAAGCCAAAAAACCAAACCCACTGCTGTCAAGTGGATTCTGACTCATAGGGACCCGGTAGGACAGAGTAGAACTGTTCCAGAGAGTTTCCAGGGAGCTCCTGGTGGATTCAAGCTGCCAACCTTTTGATTAGCATCCAGAGCACTTAATCAGTATGGCACATGTATTTAAAAATTGGGTTCATTCTCTATAATTTGTTTTTCTGCTTATACAAACCTGTGGCCATTTCCTCTTGCCGCAAAATGTCCCTTTTTGGTACTATTCTCAATGGCTTCTATTACATGGAAGCACCAAAGACACTTATTAAATTTTCTATTATTGGGTGCTGCAAGTCTGCCTAAGTTGTCTTTATTACGTACAGTGCTGTGATAAACCACTTATACACAAATATTTTCATATATTCATCAATAGTTTTAGGAAAAATTACTTGAGGTAGAATTACTGGGTCAGAGTTTATAAACATTTAACAGTTTCTCATAATATACAGTCCAGCTGTACTCTAGAAAAAGTTATATCCATGTCTATGTTTCTATCAATTTCTATTTTCCTATACTTTCAATTACAGAAATTTATAGCTTAACAATTTGCCAGTTTAGCCTGGCCACCACCAAAGACAGCCCTGACAGGGCACACAACATAGAGTTCTTGATGTAGCGTGAGAGAATGGGGGTGTGCAGATCTAGAATTCTATTAAAAGACCAGACTTGATGATTCAACAACCTGGAGGGTCCCCTGAGAACATGGCCCCTGGACTTGCTGCTAGCCCAGAGCTGAAACCAGTACTGAAGCCAACACTGCAGACAAAGAATGGACTGGACTTGGGGACACAGAGTGATGCAGGTGGTGTGTGTATGTTATGGCTTAATATATATATGAAGCAGTCTTACTACTTTCGTTTTAGGGGGTAGAAGAGAGAGTAGAGAGGAGGGGACAAGTCTTGGTTGAGTAGATACTGGAAATAAAGGGTGAAAAAGAAGAGTGTGCTGTCACAGGGTAAGTAGAGCAGACAGAGTTGCAGAGAGATGCGTGCTTGTGTTTCTATATGGCAAATTGACTTGGATTGTAAACTTGGAGTTAATCGCAATAAAAAACAAAAGTCCTAAAAAATATTGCCAATTTAATTGTCAGAAAGAATTGTACTATTGTTTTAATGTTCACGCTTTCATTATTTGCAAAATGAAATAGTTTTTTATGTGTATGTATATTAGTTCTTTGTTCCGACTCGTCAGCACTTGGCTTATATTAGTTCTTTGTATTTCATCTTTGATGACCTGCCTGTTCAAATACTTTGCCTGCATTTTTCATAAAATCCACAATCCATGTCCATGGAAGCAACAGTCAAGAAATCAAATGACATACTCCACTGGGCAAATGTGCTGTGAAAGACCTTTTTAAAACGTTAAAAGCTGAAGATACTCTTCTGAGGACTGAGATGCGCCTGACTCAGACCATGGTATTTTCAGTCATCTCGTCTGTGTGTGAAAACTGGACGATGAATAAGAAAGACTGAAGATGAACTTACACATGTGAATTATGGTGCTAGCAAATAATATCAAATATACCACGGGCTGTTAGAAGAACAAACAAATCTGCCTTGAAAGTACAGCCAGGATGCTCTTTAGAAGCAACAGTGGTGACACATGGTCTTATATGCATTGGACATGTTATTGGGAGTAACCAGTCCCTGGGGAAGGACATCATGCTTTTAAAGTAGAGGGTCAGTGAAAAAGAGAAAGTCCCTCAATGAGGTGGCCGGACACAGAGTGGCCTCAACAACCATAAACACAGTGACAGCTGCGAAGATGGTGAGGACCTGGCAGAGTTTCCTTCTGCTGTCTGTAGGCCTCCTATTAGTTAGACCTGACTCTATGGGACCTAACGACATAACATTTCACTTGCATCAGAGGCGTTTTCTTTATTCTTTTTTTCAAAGTTGTTTCATGTTTTTTCTTCTCTATGCTTATAGAATATAAACTCTAGAGCCAAGTTGTCAAGACTGGAAAGCTAGTTCTACAATTTACTGTGATCTTGGACAATTAATAATCTCTCTCTCTGTGTTCCTTATCTGTAAATGGAGTTAATGACTGTTCGTATCCCGTAGGATTATTATGAAGATTAGGTGATAGAATACATGTAAATAGCTTTGACACATGAAAAAGCTCAATAGATGTTCGGCTATGAATATATGTTGATATAAGTTGTGATGCCTGAGTTCAAGTCTTTTTTTTTTTTTTCCCTAAATGGTTAGCTGGTTGTGCCAGTACTATTTGTTAACCATCTTCTAGCTGATTTAATGCCACCCTTATTATACGGTAAATTATCACTAGTTCTTTCATTTATTTCTAGGATCTCTTTTATTTCCTTGATGTGTCTGTCTACATCTATTTCGACAGAGTATCAATTATGGTAGTTTTAATAATAAATTTAAATATTGGTATATATAGTAAGTATACTTTTACTACTTTTCTGCATCAAAATGATATGCACCATTCTCATCTTTTCATTCATCCAGATGAAAGTCAGAGTCACTTGTATTAGCAGTAATAATTTAATTCATGAATTAAGATGAGGGGAATTGACTTCTAATGTTAAGTTTTCTCAACCAGAGATAAGATATACAAGGAGAGATTTGTGGTTTTCTTTATCTGGTCCTGCTTGCTTTTAAAAGCTTATTCCTAGATAACTCTTGTTGTTATGACGTTGAGGCTCCAGTGGCACAGTGGTTAAGAGCTCAGGCTTCTAACTGAAAGGCTGGCAGTTGGAATCTACCATCTGCTCCTTGGAAACTCTATGGGGCAGTTCTACTTTGTTCTGTAGGGTCACTATGAGTTGGAATCCATTCGACCACAAAGGGTTTGGTTTTTTTTGATTGTCAAGTTTAACTTTTCTCAGTTTCAGTGTACTTTCTTCAGTATGTTTATCTTGTATCTGGGTATTTCCCTTGACATAATTTTTGATGTTTCATTTCAAACATTTCTTATTTCTCTTTCTTGTCTTATTGCATAGATTGAAAAGTCCAAAATATTGTTAATGACAGAAGTAAAGTCAAACTTTTAAAAATCTTTTTCTATTCTTTAATGGTAATGTCTCTAGTAATTCATAAGTAGTTTTCAGGGAGATATTCTTACTTGTGTTAAAAATTTTGCAGTTCTTAGTTTGTTAAGAGATTAAAAATGTAGTCAAAAAAGCATCAAATATATTTTTGATTTGATCAAGAAATTGTATTGATGTTATTCATGCTAAGGAGAAGGATCCTTATTGCCACTTAAAAGTTTAAAAAATAATATTATTCAATGCACTAAGAATATTTTTGGTATCAATCAAGATAACCATATTGTTTTTCCATTTTGGCTTTCTGATGTGATAAATTTTATAAATATTTTTCTAATGATAAACTATACTTACATTTCCAAAATAAATATGAGTGAGTCAAAGTGTAATTTGCTTTTTAAGTGTAGTTCTGGAATTAGTCTTTAATCCCTGATTTAGGATTTTTGCTTTTAATTTTATATGTGAGACTGGCTATTTTTCTTTTGTTGTGTGCTATCCTGTGATTAAGGTTATATTAGCCTCATGAAACAAACTCGGGAGATTTTCTTCTCTTTATATGTTTGATATTTCTGGAGGAGCATCTGAGTTATCTGTTCATTAAAATGTAAGACAATTCTCTCAAAAAATTATGGACATGCTGTTTTCCTTGAGTATGGTTGTTTGATGACTTTTGAAGTTTTTGTTACAAGTTATTCAGATTTTGTTCCTTTTCTTGAGTCTATTTACATAATTTATACATTCATAAAAAAATCATCCATCAAGATTTTGAAAGCATTTGCAAAGATTTATGCTTTGTACATAGTAAATTCTTGTAATTAAACAAATCTTATTACAGACAGTGATACCCCTTATATTACTTTCTTAATATGATATGATTTTACATGTTCTGATTTTTTCATTTGCCTTTTAAAGATTTGACAATTTCCAAAGAGACTATTTTAGGCTTATTTCTTATTTGTACTGTTTTTTTTACTGTGTTTTTATTAACTTTGGTTTTTATATTCATGTATTCCTTGTTTCTGCTTTCTGTAGAGTTCTATATTTTTTTCTAAATTTTAACTGAATGCTTAGTCATTTGTTTTCATTTTTTCCTTGCTTACTAATCAAAAAATTTAAGACTACGTACTGTCTCTCATAGGTTTTTATGCGGTGTTCCACTTGTCATGATTTTCTAGAATAATGGTAATTGCAGTTTTGATTTCTTATTAGACCCAACACTAATTTGTGAAAGTGTTTTAAAATGTCTAAGCACTTCTTTTAAAAAAATAAAGTTTAATCCTTATTGTTAACATCCAGCTCTTATTTTTTTTTAATTTATTTTTTTGGTGGTGACATGGAAAAACGTGGTTTGAAAAAAATTACACATTTTCTAGTTCTTTTTCAGTGTTTCTTTGTAGCCTGAATTATAGTCATTTTTTTTTAAACAATAATGGAAATCCTCTATTTGAAGGATGCGCTGTTATAGGCAACTAAACCAAAGCCATTGCTATTGAATTGATTCTGATTCATAAAGACCCTACGCAACAGAGTAGAACTGTCCCATAGGGTTTCCCAGGCTGTCATTGTTACAGAAGCCCCGACTGCCACGTCTTTCTCATGAGGAGTGGCTGATGAACTTGAACTGCTGACCTTTGAATTAGCAGTTGAGTGCTTAACTACTGCACCACAAAAGCTCCTTGCTCTGTTACATAAATGTCTATTACTATTTTTTATTGGCTTAGTTAAGGTCTCTCCATCTTTTAGTTTTTTTTAATCTGCTTGATCTGTTGAGGTCTAAGTGCAGCATAGATTTACTAACTTCTTTTAAAAAAATTTCAAAGAATTATATTTGCTCAGAGTTTACTTTGCTATTTCAGTTACTGGGCCACCCAAGGGTAGTAGAAAGGAGACCATAGTCAGAGCAGTCTTGGCAGAAAGAATTTCTTCTGTTCCAAGGAATTCTCTCTGCCGGTTTGTGGTGACAGCATGACAAAGATGGCTGCCATCAGTTTGTCCCCTCCTGCAAGCATGTGTCATCCCTCTCCCATTGTGAGGAGGAGTCTATTTCTCTGACTGTCTTGAATCTGAGTTGGCTTGTGATAGTTTGAGACAACAGAATACAACAAAGGGAAGCTGTGCCACGTTTGACTCTCACTTGAAGAGAACTGGCAGTTTCCCCCTCCTGTTGGTGGTGTCTTAAGCCTCCATGTATGTTCTGGCTCTTCTGTTGGAGATAGAAGTGATGTGAAGGAGAGCTGAGAAGACAGCCAGCTGAGTGAAGAAGCCGTCTTGAATGTCTAGCCCAGTCACCCTTCAGATGCCTCTAGTCCTACCCACCACCTGACTTCTACTTTGAGACACACTGGGTGAGAGCCATCCATTCAGCTCTGCCTGGTCAGCCCATACAACTGTCAGACAAAATAACAAATTGTTTCAAATCACTACATTTTGGAGTGGCTGGTTCTGTAAGGGTACTGAACTAGGTAACAACTTATTTCTTTGCCTAATAGAGTCATTCATGGCTTGTGGATGCTGAGTAGAAACGTTGCTATAGGTTTCCCTTTTGTACTCTGGAGCTTGGTATTCTTCCCAGAAGCACTGGTAAGGATCTATAACTGTCCTCTACTCATGACCTGGTTGGCTGGGATGTCACACTACTAGAATCCAAAGCCCCCTGGGAGAAAGATAAGACTGCTGAATGAGGGAAAGTATAACCCTACAAACACCATTTTTGATCTCTTGATAGTACCTTGCATCACTCATTATGAAAGTAGCTCTGGTGGCATAGCACTTAAAACCATCGACTGCCCCCCCAGAGTTCATCAGTTTGAAACCCCCCATGGATCCACAGTAGAAAGACATGGCTGTCTGCTTCTGAAAGATTTACAGCCTTGGAACTTTATGGGTTTGTGATAAGTCCAACTCGATTCGATGGCAGTGAGTTTGGTTTGGGTTCACTATGTAATGTAGGCTTGTTGTGGTGATGAAAACTGCTGAACTGAGAGGGGACTGGGAAAAATGCTGCAGTATTAAGAGAGTTTTGCCTATTTACACACTAGTGTAAGTGTATTCACGTGGGCTGAGCTAGTAGCATCCTTTCCCCTCTCCCAGGATGCCAGGGGGTGGCTGGAAGTTGAAAAGTCTCCCCTGATTCTGCAGTCAAGTAAAACACATATGCTCAAAGTGCCAACTTGACCTCCTTTAAAAACATTTTAGTGATTACTTTGACAGAGAGAAAGCACAGTCAAATAGAGTAGACTTGCCACCCAAATGGAGATGGATGAACTGTGTCCTGAGGTTGAATGAAAGGCTGGTAAGTGCCCAAGTCTCACCTATACATACAGGACATCAGTGCATAAGCTGGTGATCACAATTCATTGCCTATTATACAATTGAATGATTGAGTGAATCCATCTAGAGAAGGACTAATTTTTTTAAAAATTTTTATTTAACATAATTTTTATTAACATAAATTTACATGCCCCCCTATATGCAGCTTCCACTGCTCTCCCTGTCCGGTGACAGCACACTATTCCTCTCTGCTCCATACATGGAGAAGGACTCATTTTGATGGTCTCTAATCTGTCATAGCAATCACTGCAACCAACCAAGATGAAAATATGCTAAGGGATAGAAAGAATTATTTTTATAAGTGAAATCTCCTGTCTGATGATTAAATCCTCTTTTAAAGCTGAATCAAAGGAACTCTCGTGGTGCAGTGGTTAATTGCTCAGCTGCGAATGAAAAGGTTGGCAGTCTGAACTCACCAGCTGCTCCTTGGGTAAAAGATGAGGCGGTCTGCTTCTGTCAAGATTGACAGCCTTGGAAGCCCAGTGGGGGTGGTTCTACCCCATCCTACAGAGTTGCTGTGCGCTGGAGCTGAAGCGATGGCAGTGGGTTTGGTTTTTTTGGTTTTGCTTCAAATGAATCTTTATACAAAACTATGGCGTGTCTGTACTTGTCTAGTTCTGACACATTAAAGAAAAAAAAAGAAAGACAAATGGCATTCAGAGAAAAGAGATCCAGGAAAAATGATCAGGTGGCTTAAGCACTGTCAGCAAGGACTGGCTCTAAAATGTCAGCTCTGTCACAGTAGGAAGGTAAGGAGTTATGCAAAGACACTATGGTAGCATGCTTCGGGAATGTATTCCTCTAGACATCGAATATGTTGAAAATGTTTGTTAGTTCAAGAGGAAGCAAATGGTGCTGAACAGTCTGAGCTAGTGTGCACGCCCTTGAGAATGTTTCTTAACTTTGCTTTTCTAAAACCAGTCATCGGTGTGACTCTCCTCTTCTCTTTGGTGGCATCAAGTCCGGTAGGTCCTGCCCCTTGGATGTTCTGCTGGTCTTGCCCAGCAATGATGTCTCCAAAGAGCCTGGTTTTAATCCACATTATTGATGGTCCTCAGTAATTACTATTACCTTAATGTACTTTTCTAAAACTTAAATAAATACTCTGGCACTCATGCTGAGTGAGTAAAAGTTTGACCCAGGATGAACTAATTGTTTTCAGTCTTCCTTCTCTCCCTTTCTCTCTCTCTCAATTAGCTATCTTGAGACAACTTTTTCTGGTTCTTGTCTGTATCCCCAGTGACACTCACAACTATCATTAGTGCAGTCTTTCTATTTGTTATTTCATTTATATTGAGGTATTTGTCTTAAAAAAATTGTGCCAGGAGATAAACTGATTGAGCTGGCTTGGCCAAGGGCACTGTTTAGCTTGGAGATGGAGATGTGCAATTATGAAATTACTCATTTGTCTGGCGTATATATCCAACCTCACCCTGCCGCATGCATTCAAGTGCATGGATGAAGCACTGTGTTTTCTTCTACATGATGTGAGGAATGCCATCTTCAGGATCAGTTCTTTTCCTGTGCCTCTAACTGTTGACATGCTTTTCCCCAGATGGAAAGAATATCAATAAAACACTGAACAATTCGCTGTTGTGTTCTCCTTTTACTTCCAGTGAGCTTCACCCTAAATGGGTATGTGTCTTCTAGGTTTTCACACCAGTTATCATCGAGTCTTCAATGGTATCATATGCATATGAAAGCGGGACAATGAATACGGAAGACAGAAGAAGAATTGATGCCTTTGCACTGTAGTATTAGAGAAGAACACTGAAGGTACCATGGACCGCAAAAGAATAAACAGACGTGTTTTGGAAGAAGTACAACCAGAGTGCTGCTTAGAAACAAAGATGGTGAGACTGTGTCTCATCTGCTTTGGACATGTCAGGAAGGATCAGTCCCTGGAGAAGGACATCATGCTTGGCAGAGTGGAGGGTCAGTGAAAAAGAGGAAGACCCTCAATGTGATGAATTGACATAGTGGCCGCAACGATGGGCTTAAGTGTAAAAGTGACTGTGGACATGCACAAAACTGGACAGTGTTTCCTTCTGTTGTATAGGGTCAACGGCAGACATGCACAGAACCGGGAAGTGTTTTGGTCTGTTGTACACAGGGTTGCTATGAGTCGGAACAGACTTGATGGCACCTAACAATAACCACAACATCACTGAGTCGATTCTGACTCATGTTGATCCTATCTGTGTCGGAGTAGAGCTGTGCTCCACAGGATTTTCAATGGATGATTTTTCAAAAGCAGACTGCCAGGCCTTTCTTCTGAGGCACCTCTGGGCAAACTTGAGCTTCCCACTTTTCAGTTAATAGCTGAGCACATTAATCGTTGGCACCACCCAGGGACACCTCTAGATTCTCAACACCACACAGTTACACCTTTTCCCCATCCCATGGCCCTATCACACTGACCCAGCTCCCTACTATAACGTGCTCATTGACAAGCTACCTGTTCCGACGTAAAACTTTTGTGCCAATCACACCCGCTGTTGACTGGGTGCTTCCGCTGTGCCAGGCCGGACGGTGGTTGTCCTATGCTCATCATCTTATTTTGTCCTCATGACCCTGCTGCTGGGTATTATCCTGATTCACGGATGGTGAAAACGAGGCTAGAAAGGTTAAGCAATTCACCCAAAGTCTTTCTGCAAGTGAAATGATGGAGTGGAGATGTCAACTCACGTCTTTTAAACTCTCAACTCGATATTCTGCCTTTTGAGACCTGACTATTTTCAGATTGGAAGAAGTCTAGGGTAAAATGAACCAGGAAGCATGGCTGCCTGATGAGCTGGCTACCAGGAATATGATACATTTGAGAATTTGCTTTGTGTCCAAACACTCCTGCTTCCAGTTTTCTTCCTGCTTTCCGTGGCTCTATTTTTGCCTTTGGAAAACCCACCGTCGGTAGTTTGAATCTGCCAGGCACTCCTTGGAAATGCTATGGAGCAGTTATACTCTGTCCTATAAGGTCACTATGAGTCAGAACTCACTCAGCATTAGTGGTTTTTTTGGTTTATTTTTTCCTTACTCAGAATCTCAGTGCCCTCTCCTGCCTATTCTGGAGAAATGCCCTTCTGCCATTTGAAATCTCTTTGTTCTCTGTGCCTCTCCCTTTTAGTCATTCTCTGTGCTAAGAGACTCATCTCTCATGGGCTCCGTGAGCTGACCACCTGTGTTGTGGCTATTTGGAAGTGGGCAGAAGGGATGTGTACACATTCTGTCGTTGTTGCTAGCTGCCACTCAGTCGACTGACTCATGGTGACCTAACGTATACAACAGACAGAAATGTTGCCTAGTCCTGTGTTATTCTCATAGTTTCTAGTGTGTTCAAATCCCTCACTGCAGCTCTTGTGCCCACCTGTCTCACTGAGGGTCTCCTACACCCTCTGTAGCCTCTGTTTCACCGAACGTGATGTCTTCCTTTAGCAACTGATCCCTCCTGATGATGAATCCAAAGCAAGTAAGTTGGACAGTGTTCTGTTGTGATCCATGATCCAATCAGAACTAGATTGCCAGGCCTTTCTTCCTAGTCTGTCTTAGTCTAGAAGCTCTACCAAAACATGTCCACCATGGGTGACCCTGCCGGTATTTGAAATACTGGTGGCTTCCAGCATCACAGAAAGACATGAGCTACAAGGTATAACAAATAACAGATGGATGGCAGGTGCAAATTCTAGGTGGTACTTTAAAAGGAAGGAGCAAACTTTCCTTTTTTTTTCCTTCTTAGACTGTGTAGGTAAGAGTCATGCTCTAGAAGTGGTGGAGAAACAAGACAGAAGAGTCTGGGACCCTGCCATCTCAGAGTTGTCAGATTGATCCTGGACAGCTATCTCCAGAGGATTACATGTGTGAGAGAAAAAGTTCCCTGCTAATAGTCTAAGCCCATATTATTTTGGAGTTTTGCTAGATCAGCTGAAGCTTGAACCTAAATAATGTAACTCCTAAAGCTGACTTCATAAAGATAGTGTTTTATTCCCAAGGAGTGGCCTGCAGGCTGGAAATCTAGGGTGCTGTGGGGGAAGGTGGGCCTTTGGAGTACCTCCTAATCTAGACCACACAGTTGGCTGCCGTTTCAGCTTTACTCAGGCCGATTCCTGCCTTGCTGGCTCAGAGTAGCCTCTTGAGTGTTTCCTGGGATTGTCTGTTCTCCAGGTATGCTTATGCCAGAGTACTTTTCAAATTGAAACCAAAGACGGTAGTTAAAGCCCTGAAATGCTACAGCTAATGTTTACGATTGGCGAGACATAGCATTGGAAAATTTATAGTACTCAGAATCTGGGATTCAGTCAGGCATAAAAAGCATTACTTTAAATTATCCATCTTCAGAATTGTTTTCAGGCCTCCACTGGACACTTCTGTTCTTTGTAATTATACATGAGACACCATGGAGAGTTGGGCCAGAAATTAGACCGGGACCCAGTATTCAGATGCCTCATTTCCACAGTGCAGGAAACATCTCATGAATTCAGGCTGCGCTAATTAAACATCTGTTGTTATTCTCCCCAGGCTGAGCTTATGTTTTGCAAGATTTGGAAAGTAATCGTTTGTTACATCTATGATATACAGTGAGATTTGAACAACCTTTAAGAATGTAAAAAAAAAAGCATAAGTTCTTTTGGAAAAAGACAAGAAATATGTAAAATACTGTAAACCTTTTGGAGATTTCAGCACCTGAGTTGTAAAGAAAGGATGCTTTTAATTACTGATGGATTTCGTTTGTTCATTAAAAATGGAATGAGCAGAGGACTCAGTCTGGAAAAACCATGGGGGCATCACCCAGTTCATTTTCAGTATATCTGAACTGGGTGTTGGCAAAGAACATTAAACACATCATGGATTTCCAGAAAAATGAACAAATCTGTCTTGGAGGAAGTACAACTAGAATGTTTCTTATAAGCAAGGACAGTGAGAACTCGTTGTGTACTCTGGATAAGTTACCAGGAGGGACCAGTCCTTGGAGGAGGACACCATCCTTAACAGAGAGTCATCAACTAGAAGAAAGACCCTCGAGGAGGTGGGCCAACACAGGGGCTGCGACAAGGGTCTCAAAGCAGCTCTCCTACCGTGAGGACGGCTCAAGGATCGGTGCCACTGCGTTCTGTTGTACATAGAGTTACCGTGAGTCAGAACTAACCGAAAGACTCCTAACAACAACCACGAATGGGCTCTGCTGGTTCATAGGCCCTTACCAGGACAGCGGCCCTTACCAGCACAGCAAAAAGTCACCGCAGGTGTTTCGTGGTCCTCAGACCCAGAGTTCTTCACAGCCACCTCTTTCTGGTCCATGTCACTGTTTTTCCTTCAACATTTCTTACTTCTTCACCACTGTCTTGGTGCCAAGTGCTCTCATTCTTGTGGCCTGATGTGACATTTGCAACTAGGTTTGTCCCTTATCTCCCCTCTGGCTTCATAACCCACCTCACAAAAAACAACAAAAAACCCAAACAAAACCCATTGCCATTGAGTCGATTCTGACTCACAGTGACCCTGCAGGACAGATGACAATGGCCCCGTAGCTTCCAAGGAGACCCTGGTGGATTTGAACTGCAGACCTTTCGGTTAGCAGATGCAGTATTTAACCATGCCACTTTGCCCCTGAAAATGGTCTTTCACGAGACAATCCCTGGCAAGTGAGGGGCACTGGGATGGAGCAGGTGATCAGATTTACCTGACAGGGCTAAGCCTGCATCCGAAGAAGGCACTCCACAAAGCAGGCTTGTTGTTTCTCGGCCTGTGCTTCACTCTTGTGATACTTCGACAGAAATCTAACTCATGAGCTTACACGGTATAAGTAACTTTGTTTGCTGGTGTGGCAAGACTAGTCTTGGAATGTGACTTGCTGTTTGTCTAAAAACCTAAGATCTTCCTGCTCGCTGATTTGGAAAGACTGACCGCTCGGAGCCCGGAAGCTACCTGGACCACAGAAAAGAACCCAAAGCCACAGGATAACGCACAGAGAGCTGTTGCCACCTAACCAGTTTCGCTGACTCAGCAGGGGAGCTTATTAGCGTCTCAGGGCCGCTGTGACACATGACCACAAACCGGGTGGCTTACAACAACAGAAATGGATCCTTGCACGGTGCTAAAGGTGAAAAGTCCAAAGCCATGGTGGCGGCAGGGCCGTGTTCTTTCTGAAGGCTCTGGCGGAGCAGCTGTCTCAGTCTTGTCTTGTGACTTCTGGGGTCCCTGGCTTGTAGACTCATTACTCCCATCTCTGCTGTGTCATCACACGGCCTCCTGTGTGCCAGTGACTACACATGGTGTCCTCTTCTCTGTGTGTCTGTGTCTACACACGGCGTCCTCTGTGTGCCTGTGACTACACAAGGCGTCCTCCTCTGTGTGTGCCTGTGACTACACACGGCATCCTCCTCTCTGTGTGCCTGTGATTACACACGGTGTCCTCCTCTGTGTGTGCCTGTATCTACACACACTCTGTGTGTGCCTGTGTCTACACATGGCATCCTCCTCTGTGTGTGCCTGTGACTACACACAGCATTTTCTTCTCTGTGTGCCTGTGTCTACACACAGCATTCTCCTTTCCGTGTGCCTGTGTCTATACACGACATTCTCCTTTCCGTGTGCCTGTGTCTATACACAGCATTCTCCTGTGTGCCTGTGTTTGTTTCCTTTTCTTGTAAGGATACGAGCCATTGGATTATGGCCCATCCTAATAGAGTATGACTTCATCTTAATAAATTACATCTGCAAAGATACTATTTCCAAATAAGGTCATGCTCATGAGTATGGGGGTTAGAACTTCAACCTACCTTTACGAGAGACACAACTCAACCCACAATGCAACCCCAAAGCCCACAACTGAGAAGCCGACTCACCACCTGAATGTAGGGGTTTCAGACCTCTGAAATGCTGTCTTTACATATGTTACCCAGCCCCTTGCCTCTAAGGCATGTTTTCCAAGGGGCTCTGGTCTGTGTGGCAAAGTATCAAAAGATGATACTCTCCGTCCAGCTGGCCCCATCTGCAGCCATCTCTGCCTGCTAAGTGGTATCCTGGCATCCTCACCTGCTTCTTCCCAAGCCACCCACAAAGTAGCCCGATGAGCTTAAACATCACAGATCACATGACATCATCCTGCCCAAAATCCTTTTCATATTTCCAGGGCACACAGCTCAATCCAGAATACTAACAAGGTCTGTGTCTTGGTTATCAGTGCTGCCTTACCAGAGATAACACAGGTGAATGCTTTGACAAAGAGGAATTTACTCTCTCAAAGCCCAGGAGGCTACTAGTCCAAGTTCAGGGTGCCAGCTCCAGGGGAAGGTGTCCTTTTTCTGTTGGCTTTGTGGGAAGGTTGTTGTCACCAATCTTCCCCTAGTTGAGGGGCTTCTCAGCACAGGGACCGGGGGTTCACAGAGTGTGCTAGGCTCCCAGTGCTTTTCTCTTGGTGGTATGAAGTCCATATGTCGCTCTGTTCTTTCTCTCCTATATCTCAAGAGATTAATTTAAAATACAGCCTAATCTGTAGATTGAGGTCTGCCTCATTAACATAACTTCCACTAATCCCATCTCATTAACATCATGACTCATTGAGTCAATTCCGACCCATAGCCACCCTACAGGACAGAGTAAGACCATCCCACAGAGTTTCCAAGGAGCACCTGGTGGATTTGAACTGCTGACCTCTTGGTTAGCAGCTTTAGCACTTCAGCACTATGCCACCAGGGTTTAACATCACAGCATAGGAAAGTCACATCAGATGACAAAATGGTGGACAATCGCACAGTGCTGGGAATCATGGATGAACCTAGCTGACACACATTTATGAGGAACACAGTCCAATCCATAACAACTCCCGAGGCTCTGAATCACCTCCTGCCCACCCCTCACTTTCTTCATATTCCCCAGCTGTGCAGCCTTCTTTAAAATCCACCACATTCTCTACATGTTTTCTGCCTGGACCACACTTTCTCTCAGGCCTTGGTTGGCTGAACTGTACTCACCTCTCAGGTCTCAACTCAAAGCCACATCCTTTGAGAGGTTCTCTCTGACCACATCCAATCTCAATTAGGCCCACCAGGACAACTCTTTGATGGTTCGCTGTACTTTTCTTATCAGCTGTTGTAATTATTTATTGGTATGATTAGTCTCTACCACTATGTAGCAAATTCTTTGTTCATTAACGAATTTCCAAGAACTTGGTATGCAGAAGGCCATCCAAAGGGAGTATAAGAAACAGGAATGAATAAGAAGACCCAGCTTTCTAAGAAATGGATTTAAGCGCTCATCAAACGCTGAATAAAGTCCTGTAAACAGTATAACCTGGAAGACTAAGGTGCGCCTGACCCAAGGCATGGTATCTTCCATAGCATCATATGCATGCGAAAGCTGGTCAGTGAACAAGGAAGACAGAAAGAGAATTGATGTCTTTGAATTGTGGTGGTGGGGAAGAATATTGAATGTACCGTGGACTGCCAAATGAACAAACATATCTCTTCTGGAACAAGTACAACCAGAGTGCTCCTTGGAAGCAAAGATGATGAGACTGAGTCTTACATGCTTTGGACATGTCAGGAAGGATCAGTCCCCGGACAAGGACATCATGCTTGGTAGAGTAGAGGATCAGCAAAAAAGAGGAAGACCCTTGACAAGATGGATTGACACAAGGGTCACGACAACAGGCTTAAGTGATTGGGGACGTGGCACAAGACTGGGCAGTGTTTTGCTCTGTTGTGCATAGGGCCGCTATGAGTCAGAACCGACTCCACGGTGCCTAAGAACAACAACAACAACAAACAGTATAATTCTGTTTCTATCCAGTGGGCAGACACATGCTGTATCTCCTCATGGGATTGACTCCCAGACCATCTCAGATTGGAGGTTCCCAGTGAAAGTGAAAGAGGCCGCAGCTAGCATCTGTGAAAGCTTCTTATAGAAATCCCCATTTCCCAGCAGAGGTGTAAATAAGGTGAGGCAGGTAGGGCACATGTCTTGGGCATCGAGGATGCTAATGAGTGGTAGATGGCAAAACGTGTTTGGGTCTCAGAGCCCTCAGGATGGAGCTAATACCATCAATTCACTGTGCAGTAGTGATGTCCTCCTGGAAGCTGTGAGAGCTGCAACGCAGGGACAACTTTGGAAGTGGGGCTGTGCTCAGTACACACTTGACTGAATAATATTCTTGGCTTCTGCTGAGGGCACTGGGGAGGCTGGCTATGACTGGAAACATGGAGGGTGGTGACAAGGGAAAGGAAAACACGAACTGGGAGAATGCAGGAAGAGTCTTGGACCTGTCTTAGTCGTCTAGTGCTGCTGTAGCAGAAATGCCACAAGTGGATGGCTTTAACAAAGAGGAATTTCTTCTCTCATAGCCTGGAAGATTAGGAGTCAGAATCTAGGGTGCCAGCTCCAGGGGAAGGCTTTCTCTCTTGTTGGATATTGGGGAAAATTCTCATCATCCATCTTCCTCTGCTCTAGGAGCTTCTCAGCACAGGGATGTTGGGTCCTAATTCCACACTCTGCCCTCGGTGTTCCTTCTTGGTGATGTGAGACCTCCCTGGCTCTCTAGGTGGTTATCTCTTCTATATCCAAAAGAGACTGACTCAATTTATAGCCTAATCTTCTAGACTGCCTTGCTTCATTAACATAACTGCTTCTAACCCTGCCTCATTAACATAAAAACACCACTGTCCTCCAGTGGATTCTCACTCACAGTGACTTTATAGGCTAGAATAGAACTGCTCTATAGGGTATCCAAGGAGTGGCTGGTGGATATGAACTGCTGACTTTTTGGTTAGCAGCCTGAGCTCTTAACCCCATGCTACCAGGGCTACCAATAACATCAAAGAGTAGAATTTACAACACATGGGAAAAATTACATCACATGACAAAAGAGTGAAAAACTACACAACACTAGGAATCATAGCCTAGCCAAGTGGACACACCCTTTTTGGGGGGCATAATTTAATCCATAATGAAACCACTTTCTTGTATGAATGGGAGGAAACAGGAAAAGGAAAGAAAGACTGAGCTGGCTTGCCTATTTTGTCATCCTTTTAGGCTGCTGGGGTCAGTGTCCTCTTCATGAGCTACATGGCTCTATCCAGAGTGTCTTATGAATGGAAGCCTTTTAAGTGTATTCAGGATAAGAGGGAGGTCCCTGGAAGACAGCTCAGGTGACTGTCACTGCCCAGCAGACTGACAAACAAGTGCTTTTGTTCTCAATCCTGTTGTTGCTGTTAGGTGCCATGGAGTCGATCCCAACTCATAGCGACCCTATAGGTCAGGGTAGAACTGCCCCACAGAGGTTTCAAAGAATGCCTGACTTCTGGGTTCACAGCTGTAGCACTTTGCCACTGCACCAACCAGGTCGAGGAAGGCAAAAAACCAAGCCAAATCCACTGCTGTCGAGTGGATGCTGACTCACAGTGACCCTATAGGACAGGGTAGAACTGCCCCATAGCATTTCCAAGGAGCGCCTGGTAGATTTGAACTGCTGACCTTCTGGCTAGCAGCTGTAGCACTTAACCACAAGGCCACCAGTTTCCAGTTGAGGGGCAAACTTCAAATAACCACTTGGCCAGTGTCAACTGCAGACTGCATACTCAGATAAACAGGAAAGTATCATCTTCAAAATCCGAAAGAGTAACCTGGGAAAATGCTGCCAGGAAAAAGAGACTGGTTTTAGGGGCAAAAGCAAAAAGCCTCTGAGATCACAGAGTATGTGATATTTTCTATTAGATGCCATGGAAGTTAGGTGATTGCATCAGTGTGGGTTTGGGGTCACACGAGTTGTTGATCTTTAAAAACCCACCGCTGTCCAGTCGGGTCTGATTCATAGTGACCCTAGAAGTCAGAGTAGAACTGCCCCACAGGGTTTGGAAAGAGAAGTGTAAAAATTCACCTACTGAGCACAGTGAGGTCCTCTTTACAACCACAATAGCCTCGATTTATTTAACGCTTATGTAAGGTATCCTAAAACCTCAGGGAAGCCATGTAGGGTAGGTATTCTCATTCCCATTTTACAGGTAAAGAGATGGCAGCTGTAGAAGTCTCTGACCTCCGCAGGACTTTGCAAGTAGTAAGTGGTAGGATAAGGACTCGAACTTGGTTAGTCTGACTGAAGCAGGTGGGCTCTGCCCCCAGTGCTGCTGCCTCTGAGCTCTGTGCCTTGGTGTTCGTCTAGCCTCCAGGAGACATTACTGACTGCTGTTGACAGGAAGGTGGGGGCAGGATGACAGGATACCTGGAGGAAGCCTCCCCCAGCTGCATCCAGAGCCTGCTCGCAGGAAGCGACTCTGGAACAGATTCAGCCAGAGAACTCAAACAAGGCCTGTGAATCCCACCAGCCAGTCCAGGGGAGAAAATGGTGACCTCATGCTTACTAAGAACAATCTTGGTTCAGTCTCCAAAGACCCTGAAAAGAGCATGGGGGTGTGCTAGTGGTCTGGCCCACACCCACCTCGTTCGGGTGCCACGGCCACTGACCTAGTTCACTGATGGGGAGGATGCTTGAGGCCGAGAGGTGTGGCTGGGACCGAGGCAATGTGAGGACACACCACCCGTTCCCAACAACGCACTCCTCTTCTCCAGGAGCTTTAGCTGTGAAGGTGGTAAGACAATGAAGAAGCCCAAAGCCTAACAGTGGTAACAATACTCCTCTTTCTGGCCATTACAATTCCACCCCATCTTTTCTTGTTTTCCAGCCTTTTTCTTTGAGGGCAGGGACACTGTCCAATTATTTGGTCTAAAAGAAGCTTCTGGAATGGTACTGAGTGCTTCCTAGGTGTTGCATGAATTAGCTTTCTGAAGGGGTGGAAGAATCACATTGTCAAATTAGGGAAGGAGGTTGGCTGGTTTGCATGGGCAGGGTCTTTGAACTCCTTATTCTTTCTCAGCTCTCCTTTACCCTACGTGACAACTGGCTTCTCATCTACATGTGACTTTCATGCCTCCATGGAGTGAACTGAGTGGTGCTCCCAAATCTGATTGCCTTAAGACGTCCTGTTCCTACCCTGTACACCGTGGACACGTCCAGTCTACCACTGGGTCTGATATTCTCAACATTAAGGGAGTCTTCTGTGGGTGTCAGTAAATTCTCTGGACATCGGGACCCACCAATCTGTGGGCTTATCAGCATAATTATCTGTCCTTTTGTGGCCAAGAGCAGGAAAATGGAACGCAAGACTGTTCAACTGGTAGAATTGGGGGATCTGGAGAATGGGATTCAGAAGGTCAAATGTTAACAGGGGTGAGGGACACCCAAAACTAAGAGCCTACAGAGTGATCAAAGGCAAGGCTGCGAGGGGCTGGCTGGGAGCATGCGAGCTCACTCATCTAGACTGGGGGCCCCAGAAAAAGGCGAGAAGATGGCACCGAAGATGTGTCCATGCCTGTTTAGACCCAGGGCTTACCTTCTCAGGCTTGTTCAAGGAGCCCCAGAGAGACGTGTTTCATCTCTCAGGAGATTTCTGTTACTACCTTAACCCCATGGCATAATGTGCAAAGTTTTTAAGAATACATTCACAAAGGAGAGTAGAGTTGAACGCCTTTCTCCCTTGTGTTATTCTCAGAGGGACAAGATGCTTCCAGAGCTGTCAGGGGCCATGGTCATATGTGTTTTTGGATGGAAAAGCAGCTGTGCAGAGACTGAACTGAGAGACATGTATGTTGGAGGACTGTCCTACAGGGCTGGGCCAAGACATGTGACACCTCGATATGTTCCCTGAAGAGTGAGCCTGAGCTAGTGGTGGGCGTCGCTGGCGCTTTCTGTGTTCGTAGAATGCAGATCACACACCTCAGGAGACCCCGGCTTTGATCCTCCCTTTTTTTCCTTCTCTTTTAAAAAACATGTTTTAAAAAATTGTGATTAAGTGGAAGTTTATAATCCAAGTCAATTTGCCATATAAAACCCTGAGCACCCTCCTCTCTGCAACTCTGTCTGCTCTCCTCACTCTGTGACGGCACACTCTTCGGTTTCATTCTTTACTTCTACTATCCACTCAACCAATACTTGTCTCCCCTTTCCAGCCTCTCCTCTCCCCTCTAGAAAGAAACTAGTAGGACAGCTTCATGTATGTATTAAACCATAAAGTAGGCATACCACTTGCACCCCTCTGTGTCCCCAAGGACAGTTCATTCTTTGTCTGAAGTGTTGGCTTCAGTACTGGTTTCAGCTGTGGGCTAGCAGCAAGTCTGTTTTTTTAAGGGAGTTCTTAGATCTGCACACCCCTTTTCCACTGGTATGTCTGGGACTCTACACTGTGATTTGTGTCAGGGCTGTCTTTGGTGGTGGCTGGGTACTGTCTAGTTCTTCAGTTCTATTGTTGATGATCTCCCAATCATATGAGTCCTTTCTGTCTCCTGGGCTCTTTTTCCCTTATGTGTTTGATTTTCTTGGTTTTCATCTGTTCCAAGTGGGTTGGGATTAATTGTTCCTGGGCTCACTTTTTTTTTAAATTGTGGTTGTGTGAAAGTGTACAATCCAGCTTAAATTTGCATGCGTGCCTATGTGCAGCTCCTATTGCTCTTCTTGCCTGGTGACAGCACACTCCTCCTTTCTGTTTTGTACATGTCACATCCTCTTAACAGTCTCCTGTCCCCTTTTCTCTACCCTTTCCACTCCCTTCTACTAAGAGGCCCAGAAACATAAAGTGCACACACGATTTGGTCACTCTGTGTCTCTGAGTCCAATCCATTCCTGTCCAAGGAGTTGACCTCAGTGATGATTTATGAACAGGGGTTGCATCAGGTCTAGGGCCCATGTTTCCAGGGGAACCCCCAGGCCTTCGGACCATCAACTGTGGTCTTTTAGTGGAGTTCTCAGGGTGCACACCTTCTTATTCTCATATTGCCACTGTGACTCAACTTCGTGAGCCCCAACACGGCTGTCACTGGAGGTGGCCAGGCACCATCTGGTTCTTTTGGTCACATGTTGATGTAGTCACCCCTTCACATGGGTCTCTCTGTCTTCTGGGTTCTCTTTCTCCCATGTCATTTTGGTCCTCGGTAATCATCTGTTCCTGATGAGTTGGGACCATTTGGTGTACCTCAGACGGCAGCTTGCTAGCTTTTAAGACCTCAGATGCCACCCACCAATATGGGGTGCAGATGATTCTCTTAGCAACACGCTAGTTATGCCAACTGTGGGCTCACTTTTTGATGCTTTGATTATAATAGGGTATTGACTGGCCTGGGGAGCATTTAGGGGCTCAAGAGAGGTATAAAACCAGTTGCCATCGAGTCCATTCTGACTCATGGTGATCCCATGTGTGTCAGAGTTGAACTGTGTTCCAGGGGCTTTGCAGGGGCTGATTTTTTTAGAAGTAGGTTGCCAGGTCTTTCTTCTGAGGTGCCTCTGAGTAGATTGAAAGTTTCACCCTTCTGGTTAGCAGCCAAGTGTGTTAACTGTTTGTGCCACCCAGGGACTCAAGGAGACAATATGCAGAGAAAAGGGTTAAAGTGAAGAGCACCAAAGGGTGTACCGCCCCACTCTTTGCACCAACAGAAAGTTTTTACGAGGAGCTGTACCCTGAAAGAGAAGCGAACTTTTGTCTGGATTACTTTCAACGCACTTAGAAAGTGTGTGGATACAATTTGCAGTCAACAAGAACCAACAGTGATTTCGACCTACTGCTTTCTGGAGGCTGTCGGTTATATAACCACGACTTCTCATTTCTTGTATGATGGGAACTTTCCAAAGACTGTATGCCTTGAGAGATCAATCTGAGGATTCTTTTTTCCATGCCAGAGATAACTTGGGACCTGTGTTGGTACAGCTCATCTTTCAAAGGTCACTGACAGTAAAACGCTGGCCCCCTCCAACCAAACTCACTACCACTGAGTCAGTTCCAACTTATAGTGAACCTACAGGATAGAGCAGAGCTGCCCTACAGTTTGCAAGGAATGCCTGCTGGATTTAAACTGCCGACCTCTTGGTTAGCAGCCATAGCACTTAACCATTATGCCATCTAGGTTTCCTAGACACAAGACGGCACTTGGCCTTGGCTTTAAGTGCTACCTGGTCGGCAGAGCCCCTGGCCATGTTGTTACAGTAAACAGCATCCTACCAGGCTGTTGGCAGGACCTGGGGGAAATCTGAATATAGTTTATGCACTCAAAGAGGAAGGGCTGAAGTGTGGCTTTGGGCTATTACATAGCCAAGCCAAGTGCGCAATTAAAAAAAAACAAACTCATTTTTAGTGAGTTGATTCCAACTCATAGTGACCCTAAGGGACAGTAGAACTGCCCTAAAGTGTTTCCAAGTAGTGCCTGGTGGATATGAAATGCCAGCTATTTGGTTAGCAGCAGAATGTTAAGTACCACTGCACCACCAGGCCTGCCTAAAGCCCCTCCCCCTGCAAAAAAATTAAAAACAAAAGCAAAAACATTGCCATCAAACTGATTCCAACTTACAGTAACCATATAGGACAGAGTAAAATTTCCCCATAGAGTTTTCCAGGAGTGTCTGGTAGACTTGAACTGCCAAAATTTCGTTAGTAGCCATAGCACTTAACCACTGCACAACCAGGTTTTCCACATACCCAGTGGTTAATGAAGTTGGGTATATTCCTACAATTGAGTTTAAACAAATTATCTCCAATGCTGTAATTTTTAGTCATTTATTCTTTTAGGCAGCCCACATTTGTTTATCTAAATATGGTCTCATCTGATTTTCAGCTACTCCTTCTTTTAACATCTCAGTTTGATCATCCTAATTTAAAGGAGCCGATATACAGTGCAAATATTCAGATCTTCTCACTTCAGAGAAACCTACTCAAAGATCAGAACATTTTTGGTCATTGTAATAGGTATGGTACGATATTGATTTTTGCCTAGGCATTAGTCCATGTTTGAACAAAGTTTCAAGAGTGACCTTTCAGTTTGGATCTTACTGGTGCTGAAGGACTCAGTCCTGAGCTACTTTGCCTGGGGACGGGACATGACGGAAACACTGGTGGCATAGTGGTTAAGTGCTATGTCTGATAATCAAAAGGTCAGCAGTTCGAATCTGCCAGGTGCTCCTTGGGAACTGTGTGGAACAGTTCTATCCTGCCCTATAGGGTTGCCATGGGTTGGAATTGACTGGATGATACAGAGTTTGGTTTGCTTTTTTTTTAGGACGTGATTTGTCCAGTATTTGTTCTCCTTAGAGCCCTGTTTGCCTAATGATGAAATGAGAACTGAGAACTTTCACCTCTCCAAGGCAAGTAAATGAGCAGGATAGAAAATTTACCAAGGCAAAGAGAGAAAACTAGCAAAGGATTTGGGACGGAAATCAGCTAGAAGCCTGCTGACCGTCACAGTGAACACCTGAGTAAAGGTAACCTTGGAGGCTGCTTCTAGTATCAACCATGAGAGAAGGTGGCTCTGAAGAAGGCCTAGCCGTTCCTCTGTTCCATGAATGTCCAAGGACTGGGCACAGGAGTCATACTTTTCTGGACAACCTTCCTATCTCTATGCACAGCTGGCTCTCAGCTGGTTCACTGCAAAGCCATCTCAAGTCCTGGGCCATTTTCCAATATGCAGAGGCCACAGGAGGCCTTCTGAATAGAGGTGACCTGAGTCAGCCTGGACCTCTTCTTGACTGAAACAGAGATCTTGCTCTGCTTCTCCACCTGAGAACCTCAGGGCCCCTCCAAATGTGGAACAAGATGAGAGTCAAGGAAGCTCTTTCTGAAAGCAAACCTTAGAAGCATGTATTTGTGAAATATGTCACACTGAACTTGATAATCACATGGACATCAACAACACCAAAAGCATCAGTCTAGAAAACTGACTGTACGAAAGGATAGATATTGTAGGATCCTATTTAAGTTAACTATCAATAACAGAGAAATGTATACAGACCAAAGTAGAAGGTTGAGAGAAGGTGAGGTTAGTGTGAGCCGGAGAGAGGAGACTCAGGAGGGCAGATAGGGATTGACTAAGAGAGGCTTAAGATAACGAGTTTCTGTTTGGGGTGGTTAAAAAAGTTTTAACAATAGACAGATGGTGATGACACATGTTATTAGTGTCACACACACACACACATATACACAGTCTCACAATTAGGTCTGTAAACTTAATTGTTCTAAGCGTTACATACTTTGTTGCCGGATGTCACTATGGTTACCTTCTAAGTGCTCCTCTTGGGAAACTATGTACCAATGCCAGTGCCTAGTCCACCCTTCAAAGCAATTTTGGAATTCTTTCTGGAATGGCCATTGCACACAGTGGCATGGTGGCAACTTTGCGAGCTTAATTATATAGTTGTCTGTGAGGGAGTTTTTAGCCATAAACAAATAACTGTATTGGAACCTCCTCCCTACTCACCTGATCTGGCCCCCAATGACTTTTTTCTTTACCTAAAGATAAAGGAAATATTGAAAGGAAGACATTTGGATGATATTCAGGACATCAAAGGTAATACAACAAAAGCTCTGATGGCCATTCCAGAAGAAGATGCACACACACATATGTATTTTACCATCATTAAAAAAAAGTCATCATAAAATTGTTATTTATGCAAAACTAAAGCCTCACAGAAGGTGTTGGAGCAGCAGTGGAGAAGCTGGGAGCCTTGGCCATGCTTAGTGGCTTAGAGACCACAGATAGTAGTCTCTCTGCTCCAGGATACACCCTTTCCTTGCGAATAAGGAGATGCCTTCAGAAAACTGATCACTGTGGTGTTCTCGGGCTGGGCCACCTGGTCTTGTTCTGCTGGGGTCTTAGGAAACCTACATTAAGATGCCTCCTTCAGCACTTTCCACTCTACACTCCCTTCCTGACCAGTAAGTGGCTTCAGGGCTATTTCTCCACTCCATTCTTGCTTAAGTTAAGTGCTATGCCTGCTAATCAAAAAGTCAGCAGTTCAAATCCACCAGGCACTCCTTGGAAACTCTATGGGGTGGTTCTACTCTGACCTCTAGGGTCACTATGAGTCCAGACTCGACTCGAAGGTAGTGGTTTTGGGTTTTCTAGCCTGCGAAGAATTGAATGATATCAGAGTGCACCTAAATGGTCGTGGGGAAGGACAGAAGAGGACTGCTTTCCTGAGTTAGTTTATAATTAAAGAGTTCATTACTCTTACAGGCAACGAGCAACTCTAACTTTGCAGTGGGGAGAGATGGGGACAACGAAGGTCTGTCACTATGGAATTAACACCTGGGAAAATACCCCCCATCCACTCAAGACCAGTGAGAGAATATTGGACACTAGTTTGTTAAGCTCTCAATGTTTTTCATTTTTTAATGTTCACATCTTGGGCTAGCCTGCCAGAAAAATTACCTCATGATAATCTGTCACTTAAATGAGGATTGAATTTCAAACCAGAGGGTGGATCCAGGAACTCTGGGGGACCATGCTGCTGACAGCATGACAGGAAGGCCAGAGAATGATTCTTTAACCAAGGTTAGCCTGCAGATGGGTGTTCTGTGCCACTGGGGTGAAGGTGGTGTTGAACGACGGTGTGGAATGTAGCAGAGGTGGCTGAGCAGACGGCCACTGTCTCCGGTTTGACAGACCACTCACACCTCCGCACTTGGCCTTTATGGAACCGGCTGAAACATTTTCCCACGCCAGGGCGTCTAGATCAGACATCACAGACTGGTTGTATGGTCATCTTCTAAACCTCACATCTGTTTCAGTCTCTCTTAAGGTACCTTTCCTCTCCTTACAAAGGGGCCCTCATGGCTCAGTGTTAAGAGTTTGGCTTGTAACCAAAAGGTTGGCAGTTCAAGTCCACCAGATGCTCCTGGGAAACCCGATGGGGGCAGTTCTACTCTGTGCTATAGGGTTGCAATGAGTTGGAATCGACTTGGTGGCAATGGGTTTGTTTGGTGGTTCCATTACAAAAGTGATTAAGGGCATTAAAAACTGTGTGTATGAGAGTGAGAGACAAACAGGTATTCCATCCATCTCCCCAACACAACCCACTCTTCATTTTCATATTTCAACACACCCCTTATTTTTGAGTGATGCAACAGAAACCATATGTTTCTCTCTTCCTCTCTCTCTCTCTCTCTCTCTCTCTCTTTTTGATAGAGGGGAAAACCAAGCTCAGGCGAAGTTTAACTGATAGTCTCTCTCTGATGAAATGTCCCACAATGAGAACTGAGGGTCCACTGAACTCAACCTTACATCCCCGTTACACGTACCCCCTCACCTGCCCCTTGCATCCCTTTTTCCTCTCACTCACAGTAAAAACTGAATTAGGATAATGGGACCAGATGGGGCTTATCTGGAAAATTTAAAAGAAATAAATTTTCATATTTGCATATGGGCTAAAAAGAATCCCAGACTCTGCTATCTCCTTTCAGGACTTCTCACGTTAGTGCAGGTATATAAAACTGCATAGCTAGTTTTTGCAAGGCATCTTTAAGCAGGGTTGCATGGGATGTGGCTATTTTGGGGAACAGTGTCCACTGGGTTTTCATCTTCATCTTCTTTTTTTTTTTTTGCATCACACCTTTGTGATTGAGTCAACTCAGACTCACAGTGACCCTATAGGACAGAGTAGAACTTCCCTGTCGGGTTCCCAAGCAGTGACTGATGGATTAAAATTGATTTTTTTTTTTGATTAGCAGCTGAGCTCTTAGTCACTGTGTTATCAGTGCTCCATCTTTGGGACTGGAACATCTGTTTACAGTTTCAGGTGCATAGGCAGCTGTTATCCACCATGCTGCAAAAAATACCTTCCTATATATTTCTACTTCTCAGTGTGTAGATGAAAATTGCCTGAATCTTCTCAGTGGTATTCTCTCCACCTTCTCTATTCCTTAAATGACGTTTGATCTAATACTCATTCTCGTTCAGTTGATTCCGACTCATAGCGACCCTCTAGGACAGAGTAGAACTGCTCCATAAAGTTTCCAAAGTGGTAATCATTATGAAAGCAGACTGCCCCATCTTTCTCCCATGGAATGGCTGGTGGGTTTGAACCGCTGACCTTCTGATTACAAGTTGAACGCTTAATACTGTGTCACCCGGGCTCCTTTACATCTAATAGATCTTCATTTTGTTAAAGGGGTTCTATGAGCTGTATTCCCAGCACATATCAAATAAAAGTATATTTATATTTGAGGTAATGATGACCTCCTTAATAGTCTCACTAGGAATTTGATAGCGAGACCTCTGGAAGTCAATTGCTGCTTTTTTTTTTTCTTTCTAACTGGTTAGGAATGAGCCCCCTAGAAATTATGCTCAGAGAGAAAACAATCAACCTTATCTTTAAAATCTGCCAGAGGACAGTCAATTACTTGTTACATAAATTCACCTTTAGAAGTACTTTCAACTTAAGCTAAAAGACAATAATGCATGTTTTGAAAGTCCTTTTAAAGAAATAAAAAACAATATACAAATATCTGTTTTAAAAGTAACAGTTATGTCTACAGTTATTACATGGCAAAAAAGAAGTGTTTTATATGACATGTACCAGCTGGAATTTCACTAACATTCTGGATCCAGAGATTTCAAACCAATGACTTACAGCCCCACTGATACCATATGAGAAAACCCTTTGTAATTGTTTGCCTACTTATATAATTTCAGTGTTTCTCATTACTCTAGAGCCTAGTGGCCACTCTGGGTAGATGAGCAAACCTGCAGTCTGAGAATGATACTGTAGCAGCGTCTGTTTCATTTTGCCCATGAAAGTCAAAGCTAAGTACAGCATTGTCTTCTGGGCCCCACTGGTAGTCTGATATGACTCCTGATACAGACTTGGGAAACTGAGCCAAGAAGAAGAGTAGGGACCACCTTCCAACCTAGTCCCCAGTATGGATATTGTTGGAAATAATTTTATCTTTTTAATAAGTGGAACCATCGATGAAATAAAAGTTTAATAAAATAGACTTTGAGTTAAGTCGGCTTTGCATTTATTTAAGTCCCAGCTCTAACATCATAAACTTAATAAAATGCAGAAATGCACTGTATCCACTGTATAAGTTTCCCCTCCAATAAGAATTTCCTTGCAGTGTACTACTTCGGTGTTTGGCCACTGAAAGCAGGCTCAAAAAATACACAGGAAAGGGAGTGGTGCTTCCAGGGCTTGGCAGGACGGGAAAGGGGAATCTCTTGGTGGTAGAGGGGGTGAGAGCCAGGCTTTGGGCTGCTGGTCCAGGACTGCTCTGGCCTCAGGATGGTTGACAGCGGTCTGGGCTCTTCCCACCATGTGTGTCGAAGATCCTGACTACGAGGGTACTGAGAAGTGTGGCAGGGAGTCAAGACGTTAAAGCCAGCCAGGCAAGCTGCAACAACAGTCTAACTGACAGAAGAGGTGTTTAACAGGAATAGAAGTCAGGTAGCACACTTAGGTGATCTAATCAATGGAAAAGGCATGTCTTGGGAAGCTTTCCAGGTGTCCAAACATCCCACCTCAATGGAAAAGGCAGTTCTACTCTGCCCTATAGGGTCACTATGAGCTAGGATCGATTTGACGGCAGTGGGTTTGGATTGGTTTAAGGTCCTTAATACAAATAGAGTAACCTTTTCCTTTGGGGAATTTATGGCAGGTGGGTTAGGGGGCCATTTTTGCATGAAGAAATCTTTCTAATCACAGCCCAGGTCTGCAAGCCATTTTGCTTGTACATGTTCTTACTGGACCCCATACCCAATAGTAGGATTGCCAGAAGCCTGGTAAGGAATCCAAAGGCTTCTTCCCAATCAGAGCCAGGCTCTGGGAAAAACTATGATTTTGAGTCTTATTGTCTTAATTTTTTTAAGCATTAATTAAGCCCACAAAACTAAAAGCAAAAACCCAAAGCCAAAGAAAACAAAACTCCCAAACCCTACATCATAGCCATGAGGAGAACTAAGAATGGGTTTCCTGATGTCAAAATAAACCAAACTAAACTCATTGCTTCTGAGTTGATCTGACTCATAGGGACCCTATAAAACAGTGTAGAACTGCCTCATAGGGTTTCCAAGGAGCAGTTGGTGGATTCAAACTGCCAACCTTTTGGTTAGCAGTCAAACGCTTCTGATGCCCAAACCGGGTAGCTATTAAGTGCTTGCTTGTTTCAGCTGGACCTGGGCCTTTCAGACCTCTCTGGTTTGGGGGATTGTTAATATTCCTTCTCCCTCGAGGGCCCTCACCCCAATTAAGTGGTAAGTCTAGGTGGGGCAGGGATATTTAATGGGCCTTTGATTTTCAGGGAGTTTTTTATTAACGCCTGAAGTGACAGCAGCCTGGTCTAACCTTCTGGTGCTTGGTTCCCAGTAGCTGTGGTTTTGTCCCCAGTGTGATTTCTGATGCCTGCTGACAGCTAGTCAGGTTCAAGGCTGGCAGTGACCCCTGGCAGCTAACAGCAACGTATGTAGAGAAGAGCACCTTTTCTGTATACCTCAGACTATCTAACGAAACTGTGCATATACAAGCATCTACATCCCTCCGGGTCTGCTCCTTGCCCTGTTCTCAGCCCCCAGCTGCAGTGGTTGACGAATATGGTCCTTTTCTTATGAAAACAATGACGATGACTGGTGTCAGCCACTGTGGTAAGCATTTCACACACAATATTGTGTTTACTCCTTGCAGTCCTCCCATGAGCTAAGTGTTAGTCCTCTCACTTTACAGGAAGTGGTGCAGCTGAGTTCACACCTAAGCACTGACTCTAAAGTTTCTGTTTTGATGCTCTAGTCTGTCGGTCCAGAGCCCAGAGATGCTGTTGCCAACACTGTAACAGGTACAGTAAATCCAACTCTCCAACACTTTGCTTTAGGCTCTTGCAAAAAGAAGGTTGCTCATCATCTTCCATGGAGCCTGGTGTGATTAGGGATGGAGGGGAGAGCCATTTTGGGGGCCTGGCCATTGGCCCAGAAGCAGGATGGGAAGGCCTCAGGCCCTAAGCACTTTCAGTGGGAGCCGCTGGCTAGTGAGGCTGACGTCACTCCTTGGCAGGCAGCTCGGACAGATTATTCAACAGATGGTTTATAAGCTTCAAAGACAGGAGGAAGTGGTCATCCCTGGGAGCAGAGGTTTTCAGAGAGCAAATCATGCCAAACCTCATTTTTTTTTGGAAAACCTTTCAGCTAAGCATTTCACACGGTGTCTCACAATACCTCTGGAGGAAAGAAGGGACGATGTGGGCCGGCTGGTTAACTGCAATCTAGATTTGGAAAAGGTTGAGGCATCAGTGTCCAAAGAGGGCCGATTAACGTAGAAATGACAATGGTCATCTGTTCTGAGTGTCAGACACAGGGTCAAGGCTGTAACAAGCACAAAGTAAATATTTACTGGTAGTTTTAAACTCATGGGAAGTTTTTAGTGCTCCCATGAAAGGCATCATTGTCTCATTTAATAAACCTTTACAGAATCAATGAGGAGATTGGGAAGCGGAGGGGACAAGGGTGCACTGTGATCCAGGGAGGAGAGGTAGGCTCTAGTGCTGTCTGTTGCCTGCTGGCCTCTGGGGTCCACCCTCCTCAGCACATGGCGATGGGTAAGGAAGTCCACAGGATTTCTAACTTGCTTTTGGACTAGTTTAGGAGTTCTCACTGGGTTTTGTGAACACTTAAGGGTTCTGAGGGGGAGATTTAGAGATGACTATGGTGTAATGATTAAGTTCTACATTTGCTAACCCAAAAGTTGGCCATTCAAATCCACCAGGTGCTCCATAGAGTTTCTATGTTCTACTCTGACCTATAGGGTTGCCATGAGCTGGAATTAACTCAAAGGCAGCGGGTTTGGGTTTTTGGTGTTGTTGAGAAGATCATGTGTGGGGGGGGGGTTGGTGGGACAAGGTGTTTGGACTACCACCTCGTCTTCAACTAGGTCATTTCCACTTATTATCTGTCTTTCATGTTAGGATTCTGGTAAGATTTCATTTAAAAAAAGATTTTTCTCTTTGGCTAAAAAATTGCTTGAAAACCACAAGATCTGCTGCTATCAAACATTCCTTTGAGCTCTAAAAATTAAGTGGTTCTTAAGAATTGTGTGGGAGAAGGGAGATCTATGAAACATCAGCCTTAGCTCGATTTCCAACCACCTCCTGGAACCCTCATCTCCCACGGCTTAGTCTCCTTGGCAAATTCCCTTCCCAAAGTGTCCCACCTCAAGGCCTACCATTTGCTTCCTTTCAAGTACCCTGAGCTGTCCCTAACATACTCTCAAGCCTGTGACAACCAGTCTCCCTGTATGTTCCTGAATCAAGTTGCCTTCCTAAGTGTAAATAGCAGATGGCTTCCATTGACCCAGTGGAGATAATTTGCATTGTTAAAGGAATGACTCTCTGATTGACAGCTGTAAGTGAAAAGTTTGAGGAAGGGTGACAGAGATGCTCCGGGCCAGGGAAACCTCCAGAATCCTGCCCAGAAATATGTGGCCTTTGGCATAGGAGGTTCATTAATTCATCCAAAATATTATTATTATTTTAAATATCATCTTCTTTGTTTTATTTGTAGGCTTGTTAGGCTTTCTGAGAATTTTTTTCCTTTTTTTTATTATGATTAAGTGGAAGTACACAATCCAAGTTGGTTTTCCATGCCTGCCTCTCTACAACTCTCTGTGCTCTCCCTGCCATGACAGCACAATCCTCCTATTCACTCTTTACTGCTAGTATTCTACCAAGAACACCTACCCCCCCCTCCCCTCTCTCCTCTCCCATCCCCAGAAACCCTGGTGATATACTGGTTAAGTGCTAAGGCTGGTAACCTAAAGGTTGGCAGTTCGAATCTACCAGGTACTCCTTGGAAGCTCCATGTGGGCAGTTCTATGCTGTCCTATCAGGTCATTATTATGAGTTTGAGTTGAACTAATGACAATGTTTTCTCCCCCCTCCCCCACCAATGGGCCAGCACTCCACTAGGCACAAAGGAGTGTTCCATAATAATAATCTCAGTGCCTACTCTTAGAAAGCTCACACTCTGTGAGGAGCTACTTTGCTTAAACATGAATGCATTAGTTCAAGAATTATTCATGGAATGCCTACAATGTACTGGGATATAACAGTGCATAAACCAGATGAAGTCCATGCCCTTGTGAGGCTTACATTTAAATTAGTAGATAATTTTGTCTTCTGAGATAAATATGTAATGAATGTTACACCTGAAGTTTTGATGAGGCTCCAAGATTCAAGAGATTCTAAGGATGTGCCGAATCATGCAATGCAAATTTCCAAGAAAATCTCTGTAGACTGGTTCCCTGATGCTGGGACACCGCACCAGCTAAAGGATAGAAAAAAGGGCTAGGATGTCTCCTGGAAACAACTCGAGTTGTGCTGTGGGGGATGGTGGAAGGGTGCTATGGATTTCCTCTCAGGTCTAGTGAACAGCACCCCCACGGGGCTGCTTGGAGAACTTGGAAATCGACTCCCTGAAGATGGTGACCACAGAGTCCTCATGCCTGAGAAAGCCAGGCAGCCAGTGGCAGCATGATAAAAGGGAGCTCCATTGGTCCCAACCTGCTCAAGTGTCGTGTGAGTGTCTTCTGTGAACCAGACGTAAGCCACGTGGAGAGGAGAAGCAGTGTGTAGTTTTCTAGAATCCTGTCCAATAGGGCCATCTAGCAGGACAGAGGGATTTCCGAGCAAGATGCTGGAGGAAACTGCTAGATTCTTGGAGGCTGTGAAAGCATTGACAGGAAAACATTGGGAATAAAGACATCTCTGCTCACGTCAGGGAAACTGCAGAAGGGAGGATCTAGCAGGAAACTCACAGGAGCACCGCAGAGGGAAAGAGTTGGCCGTAAACTCGGGCTGAGCCCTGGAGCGCAAAGCCAGCTCATAACAGTACTGGGGGAAGGAAGATCTACTCAACATCCTACCCCTCCTTCATGCCCCTTTCTAGGAGGGGCTGTAAATGAGCTATTTTCCTTCTTCTTTCAACATACCCATTCACATCTATCTCTCTTCCAGCTCAGCTAGGGGAGAACAGAAGATTTATTGCTGGATCAAGTTGGAGGTTTTGATTAGTCTCTTGGATTCAGCTTCCTAACAACTGAATTTAGAGTGTGTTTTTGATGATGGACCTGCCCGTATCCTAAGAAAAGTATGGGACCTATTGAGTTCATCTGGCAGTGGGAGAAAAATCTCTCCTAATGAAGAAAGTTTAAAAGGAGCAGAGGGTAACACCAACCAAAGTTTTATTTTGATGATGCCATGAGCCCGCCTTGTTCCATCATTGCTCTGAAGAAGAGCAATGGTATCATATAGTGACAAAGGACTTGATGTAGCTTGTCAGGCACTGGGTCTCCCTGAACTCTGGGGGCTCCAGCATCACTCTCTCTTCTTCCTCCTCACAGGCTCCAGAAACACTCTCCTGACTGGCTCTCCCATTCATTCTTGCACACATTCTGCTCTTTTTCTCCTGGAGGGCTGGCTGTGACTCAATAAGAGACAGTGGCCTTGCTCTGGCCTCAATCCTACCCTAGAAGAGCCCCGATGACCATAGATGGCTCTGGTGATGGGCAGAGGAGCCCAAGGAGCTGGGCTACTGTCGCAAGCCTCGCCGTAGGCTCCATCATGAGTCTTCAATGTCCTGCCCTGCAGCTGCTGGCACCCGGGACATGGGTATCTGCTTGCAACTTGTAAAAGTCAAAGGAAACACTGACAGGCCCTCAGGCCTCCTGACATCCAGGCCGGACTCTTTCCACTAACCACATATGGAGACTGTGTTAGGTGTTGCCCCGACACTCTGAAATGGAATTTTTGCATAACCATGAGACAAATACGTCTGGGCACTTAAACAGAGTGTTGGAGATGAGGGTCAGCAGCCAACAAACTGGGCTTCCCATACGATGAGCTTTTCCAGGGTGGAGTTTTGTCCGGCTAGGCCACCAGCCTCTGCTCCAGGTAACGGAGCCACCAGCACCCACGGTGTCTTAGGCAGGGTGAGCTCGTTCAGAAGACGTCTGCTTCATGTTGTAGATAGCGTGTACCATTTTGTTCAGCAGTTTTTAATGTCCAGGAAAAAACAATGAAGGTTTGGCCTCTTTGGGAAAGCAGTTTTGTTAAATGAGGTGGCCTTGTGTGTGTGTGTGTGTGTGTGTGTGTGTGTGTGTGAGTCAGGAGCGTGCAGCAAATGTGGGACAGTTTCCTGTGTCTCTAGCTCAGAAAGGCAGCAGGCCATCTGGCAGAGTATGAGATCACAGCCTGCTCTGCCATGAGAAGCAGAGCTTAAGACAGTCTCTGCAGCGAGGGCCTGGGTGACAGACAGAGGGGGAAGCCCTCACTGAAGCCATTTGTTCTTTGTGGGTTTCGGACCTCTCCTGCGTCAAACACAAGCACTGGCTTTAGGGGAAAGCCTCTTAGAGCAACAGACTCAGTGATTAGAGGGCTATTTAATTTGTACTTTGTAGATTATTTTATTTAACACTTATCACTAACTGCATGTTGTGTTGTTTGCCAAAAAAAAGAAAAGAAAAAAGAAACAAATGGATGTACATGCTGTCTTTGTAAGAGTTCAGTTATGTATGTTTTGTGATTGGAAAGCACAGGTTAAATAGAGGGCCCACCGTCTGTACCCATTCTCAGATACCACACCTACCAGTTAGCGCTGACTGTTAATATTGTTAGGTACACTGAGTCAGTTCCAACTCATGGTCACCCACGTACGACAGAACGAAACACTGCTCAGTCCTGCGCCTGCAGCTGACTGCCTGGCTTTCCTAGCAAAGTGACTGGGTGTGTTGGTAGGTGAAGAAGGGCGGGTTCTCATTCCTCAACAATGACAGCACTGGCTGCCCTTGGGTGTCACCAAAGGCTCAGTGCACATGCCAAGAAAATGTTTCCTCTGGCTGGAGAAGGAGTTGCGTACACCCCTGCACGCATTACTTCTGCTGACTGGCAACCTTGTGTGATCTCACATCATCCTTGCTTTTCTTTGTTTAGTTAAAGCCAGAGCACTCTTAAAAGTAGAGCTTATGTTATATCCCCTCTCTGTCATCCCTTTGGGACAGCCTTGGCTTCCAGCTTGCCATTTCTACCCATAATGCCTTTCTTCTTCATCTTACTGTCAGGAACGAACCAACAAGCACTTTAGGACACCATATCCATTTCTCCCACCACCTGTCTCCTCTGTTGGTTGTACTGTAGTGGCTGGCACGTTGCCATGGGGCTGGAAGTTATGTTTATACCAGCAGGGTCACCTGCAGTGGGCAGGTTTCAGAAGAGCCTCTGGACTAAGACAAAGAAGACAGACCTGGTGCTCTATTTCTGAGAAAAGACAATGAAAACCTTATGGATCACGACAGAAAACTGTTTAGTACAGAGCTGGAAAAGCAGCCTCCTAGGCTGGAAGGCACTCAGGATGCTCCGTGGTCGAACAAGGGACTCAAGCAGCAGGACTGAAGCAGCTTGACCAAGAGTGGATGAGGCGGAGCAGCACCGGGCCCAGGTTTTGTTCTGTTCCACGTGGGGTCGCCGTGAGTTGGAGCTGACAGGAACTCACGTCAACATCTGGTTCTTAAATAAAATTTCCCACCCTGTCTCTTATTTAGGAGTGCCTGCCCCACCAGGTGCTTGGTCCTCGCCTTTTGTTAATAATATTTGATTCTACTTTAAATGAAAGTTTAAAATCCAGGTCAATGTGTCATACAAAAACTCCCATATACTCTGGTATGTCACTCTAGCTGCTTTACCTGCACCATGACAGCACGCTCGTCCTTTCCACCCTGTACTTTCCGTGTCCATTCAACCAGCTCCTGTCCCGCTCTACCGTCTCATCTCTCCTCTGGACAGGAACTGTTCAGACAGCCTCATGTATATATTTAAGCCAAGACACACACTCTTGGCCAGCATCGCTCTGTGTCTTATGGTCCAGTTCAATCTTTGTCTGAGAGTTGGCTTCAGTACTGGTTTGAGCTCTGGGCTAACAGAGTCACTTGGTCCATCTGTGACTGGCATCTAGACAATGTACTCTTCTGCCTCTTTGGCCTCTGCACGGTAGCAGGTTAAATGAATGTGCAAAAGACTAATCTTGTACCAGCCCCAAAATGGGATAGAGAAAATAGAGTTGCCTCACTTTTAGGTTCAGGGAAGAAAGTCTAGAGTGTGGCAAGGTCTCCCTCTTCATCATGGATGTGTTTCTAAAGGCCAACATGAGCAATTAAGAGGCTAATAGCTACATTAGAGAGTGCACTGATGAAACAAAAGAGGTTGATAAGCAATGACAGTCTGCTGGGGTTTTTACTCTGCTTTCTGGTATTATTGGGAGACCACTACTGGGCAAGCGGGAACCAGATTTGTCAAGACAGAGCATGTGTGAGACATCACAGGAGATGGAGGGGACCAGAAAAGGGATGAGGCATCCATCAGCAAATCTCTTTGACTTTATCTCTAAAACAGTTCCAAACCCATTCACGTCACTGTCTCTCCCTGCCACTCTATCCCCACTGCCTCTCACCCAGGGCTGTTGCAACAATCTCCTAATGGATCCCTTGTTTCTGCTCTGACCTCCCGATAGTTTTTCTTCTCTCAGAAGCAAGGGTAGGCTTTGCATAATGCCAATTAGGTCATTTTTCTTTGTTGCTAATCTCTCCACTCTGTGAAGCCTTCCTATTAGACCCAGAGTAAAATTCACATGCCTTTCTCATCTTCCTCAAAAGCTATACCCACACACTAACCCCCGATACCTGTGAAGGTGAGCTCATTTGAGAACAGAGCCTTGGCAGTTGTAATTAAGGATCTTAAGGTGAGATCATCCCAGATTTAGGGAAGGCCCTAGCTCCAGCGATGAATGTCCTTACAACAGACAGAAGATGTAGAGATGGACAGGAGTAAAGGACCTGTGAAGACAAAGGCAGAGATAGGAAAGAAGCCACAGGCCAAGGAACATCCCAAACCACCAGCAGCCACCAGAAGCCAGGAGAGAGGCATGGAAGGAATTCTGCCTCAGAGATTCCAAGAGAGTGAACCCTTGCAACACCTTGGTTTCAGACTTCTACTTTCCCAAACTGTGACAGCATAATCTTCTGGTGTTTAAAGCTACCCATTTTGTTGTAATTTAGGAAATGAAGGTACCTGGTTTAAAGGCCCTCCCTGACGTGGCCCCTGCCTTCTTCTGCATCACCATCCATCTGCATCCCACTCCACTTCATCGACACTAGCTCTTAAAATCCACCACTACCGAGTCAACTCTGACCCACAGCAACCCTACAGGACAGTGTAGAACTGCTTCATAGAGTTTCTAAGGAGCATCTGGAGGGTTTGAACTGCTGACCTTTTGGTTAGCAGACATAGCACTTAACCACGGGGTTTCCACACTAGCCTGTTAGCTACTTTCTTAAGTTAAGCTCTTCCTAGTCTTGGAGGTGGAACACTGCTTGTTTATCCCCTGATCTTGTTTCTTCTTGACAGTCATTCCTTATCTTCCAAAGTCATCTCCTTAGAAAGAACCTTCTAACCACCCGGGTTAGATATACTCTCTCCACATCATCTTATTTCTGTTCTTGATGTAGCACTCAACACTTGGATATTGTGAGTATCAGAGTACGAACTCCAGGGAGGGACCAGGTCCTTCTTTCTCACCAGTGCTTAGCACAACACATCAAGAGATCTAGAGGCATGAATGCTAGTTTGTCCATTTACCGACTGTGGGGCCTAAGCTCTTAAGTCCTGCTTCTTTATCTGTAAAATGGGTACAGGAACATCTGTACGAGAGGATCATCAGAGGAAAAGTGTAGACAATAAATGTAAATTATAAGGTTGTTTGTAGACACTGGAAACCAGGGTGGTGTAGTACTTAAGTGCTATAGCTGCTAACCAGAAAGTCGGCAGTTCAGATCTGCCAGGTGCTCATTAGAAACTCCATAGAGGAAGTTCTGCTCTGTCTATAGGGTCACTATGAGTTGAAACTCACTTGATGGCAGTGTTTTTTTTTTTTTTTTTTTTTTGGGTGTGTGTGTGTGCGGATTTTGTAGATACTGGTTATCATTATTGGTCAAGTCAAGTCTGTTTCCTTTTTGGGAAAATGAATATACTTCTAGATTTCCAGTAATGTTTCAGAGATGAAAGAGAACAGATAATCCACTAAATGTACCAATACTCAAAATGAAAGGAGCCTTGGTGGCACTACAGTTATGTGGCTTGGCTACTAACCAAAAAGTTGACAGTTCAAATCTCTCCTGTGGCTCTGCAGGAGAAAGACCTGGTGATCTGTTCCTGTAAAGATTACAGCCTAGAAAAAAACCTATGAGGGTAGAACTTCTCTGTCCTACAAGGTCGCTAAGAGTTGGAATCTCTGCAATGGAGCCTGTCAACAAAAGACAAAGATTTAAATGTGATAAGCCTTTTCCTCCCACAGTCATGAGGCAGGGAAGAAGCAGGTAGAACAGACAGAAAAACCAAAAGAGAGAGAGAGAGAGAGAGAGAGAGAGAGAGAGAGAGAGAGAGAAAGAAAGAAAGAAAGAAACCCACTGTTATCAAGTCAACGTTGACTCATAGTGACCCTCTAAGACAGAGTACAACAGTCCATAGAACTTCCAAGAAGCACCTAGTGGATTTCAATTGTTGACCTTTTGGTTAGCAGATGTTGCACTTAATCACGATGTCACCAGGGTTTCCGATAGATATAGAGACCCCCTGAAATGCTAGTTTGCTTATAAATCCCTCAGGTGCTGCTGTAGAGCAAGTGAGACTTCTGACTAGGAACAACACAACTGGGAAAGAAACCAACCCAGAAAGGCGAAGTCATAGCTGACCTAACAGAGAATCAGGACTGGCAGAGACCTATCATTGTGTCCACATCATACGAATGGCTAGAAGACCTGAGGACTGTAGGAAATTGCATCTTTCTCCTTCTCTCATGTGTCTTCCAGTATTGTCTTCTAGACTGGCACTGTCCAACAGAAATATAATACAAGCCACATAGGTCATTTTGAATTTTCCAGCAGCCAGAGTTTTAAAAAGTCAAAAGAGGGAAGTGAAATTAACTTTAATAATATATTTCACTTAACTTAATATATCCAGATTATTATCATTCTGCCATGTAATCAGTGCCATAGATACTTCCCATTCCTTTTTTGTGTACTTTCTGCTGCAAAAATCTAGAACATAGTTTATACTTAGAACACGTCTCATTTCTGACTAGTCACATTTCAAGTGCCCAACAGCCACAGCATGGCTAGTGGCTGCCTTATAGGGCCGTGTAATTCTAGACTCTTATTTTTGATCTACTCAGAATCCAAACATGTCTTTTGCTGTTTATTTGTGGGGGCAAGAAGAGAGGGTCACCACTAATGTTTTATAGGAAACTCTGGTGGCATAGTGGTTAAGTGCTACATCTACTAACCAAAAGGTTGGCAGTTTGAATCCACTGGGAACTCCTTGGAAACTCTGTGGAGCAGCTCTACTGTGCCCTATAGGGTTGCTCTGAGTTCAAATCGACCTGATGGCAGTGGATTTTGGTTTTGGAAAATGTTTTTAGAAAGCGACTCCAGTAGAATTCCAGCAAGTTGCTTTGTGTTAGTCTTGGTTGACTCTTTCACTGACCAGTGCAAAGCTGAAGGCTTACGACTTTCATACAGATTCCCTGTCATGGAAATGCTTTTATCTTCTAAATCCCTTCAGACTCAGACATGTAAAACTGAATTTGAAACTACATTCCGTCTGTCTGTCTACCTGTTCATCTGCCTGTCCATCTACCTACCTATCTGTCACTCATCATTTTCTAGAAGAGATTGGAAGATGACTCATTTAATATGAAATCAAATCATGTGAACCCCCCCCATGCCCTCTTTAACCCTCAAGTGTCTGGGGCCCCACAGTCTTGGACCTGGTGTTTTTGGAGAAGACTTATAAGAAGCTAGGTTTCTCCCCAGGGAGAAATTGCTTGTGTGATGATTTACAAAGCTAGAGAATTTCAATAATTAAATTGCTGTCATTAAAAGAAATACTTGGAAATAGATGAGAATTAAAACATTATCAACAGGAATGTCTTGTGAGAGTAAGAAATTTATTAAAAGAGAAATGTTATCCCAAATTATTCTTCTGACACTTTGGGACATAAATCTATCAGCCTTGTCTTGGTTTGTATAGATATGGTGTGGGCAAGTGTTATGAAGGAAAACAAAGAAGCCCGGTTGTGACTTATGCTTTGAGAGTGAGAACATTCACTCCAATTTTGGAGTGTGAAGAACTCTTCTGCAAAGAATCTCTTCAAAGTATTGAAAACTAAAGATGTCATCTTGAAGACTAAAGTGCACCTGACCCAAGCCATGGTATTTTCAATCACTCACGTGCATGTGAAAGCTGGACAATGAACAAGGAAGACAGAGGAAGAAACGATGCCTTTGAATCGTGGTGTTGGAGACGAATATCGAATGCACCATGGACCGCCAAAAGAACAAACAGGTCTGTTCTGGAAGAAGTACAACCAGAGTGTTCCTTGGAATCAAAGATAGCAGGACTGCATGTTACATACTTTAGACATGTTTTCAGGAAGAATCAATCCCTAGAGAAGGACATCACGCATGGTAAAGTGGAGGGTCAGGGAAAAAGAGGATGACCTTCAGTGAGAGAGACTGACACAGTGGCCGCAACGATGAACTTAAGCAGAAAAATGATTGTGGATATGGTGAAGACTGGGCAGTGTTTTGTTCTCTTTATGAGTCAGAACCAACTCAACAGCACCTAACAACAACAACAACAATAGTGTTACTTATGACCAGTAGGTGTGAGGTGTCGATATGGGGGGTTTTGGCTAGATACTAATTACTTCTAGGGTCCAGCTTTTGCCAAGAGATTCTGTTTTGATCCATTAACAATAATATATGCACCTTTAGGGCCAACGGAGGAGGAACGAGTGGCAGAACTAAGCCAGTACAGTGAGGATCAGGGGGCTGGAGGATTCTCCTGGGCTTATTCCTGGTATGGAGGTACTAATTGTTTAGCAGCCTCCACAGGTGGCCTCAGGGATGCGATTGCCTTGGGTACCTCTAGAGGTGCGTAGAGACATGGTGGAGCTTGCTCCCATCTCTAAAGAGAAAAACACTCACTCTCCGTTCCATTCATCCCTGGCACCATGCCTAAGAAACCCCACCTGGCTTGGTCAGAACTAATTACTCTTCTTGCTAGAAAGGGAAGAAGGAGAACACTTCCTGCCTTGCACAGTAATGGGGGTGATTCCACAGTGGAGTTTCCATTTGGCGACTTCTGCTAGTTACACCACTAAGGGAAGTATTTGTCTGCTATTATGTCCAATTTTCCAGACTCTGTGACATTTAGAATTTCCTATTACAAGTGGAAGCAGAAAAGTATTTGGAAGACGTTACACAAGACTTATTCTCACTGAACGCTTGTATTCAAGTCAGAATCATGGAGTCCTTGAAAACTAGCCATTCCCGGAATTGAGCAAGGCCAATGGTTGAGTGTCAGCTGTGAGAGCCATGCCGCTCAGTGGGACAATCCATTCCATATGCTGGATAGAAAGACAGAAATGGACAGACATGCTGGAGGCTAGAGGAGTGAGCATCCCCCCCAAGCCAACTTTGTCATCACTGTGGAGTCGTATTAGCCAAAAAGAAAACAGAAAAATACTAAACATTAAACAGACGTCATGAAAATGAATTTGTAAGGTGAGGTAATTAACTAACTTTGGAGAGTTGTTAATGTATTAGTTTCAAATAAAACACTTTAAAAAGTCAAAGTCATTAATAAATCACAACACTGCAATTAAAGTGTAGTGTTTTAATAACCTGTAAGCTCATTAATGTCGAGTTGATTCCAATTCATAGGGACCCTGTAGGACAGAGCAGACTGCCACCTCTTTCTGCTGTGTGGTGGCTGGTGGGTTAGAACCTCAGGCCTTTTGGTTAGCAGCTGAGTGCTTAACCACTGTGTTAACTGGGGCACCTCTAGTCACCCTTAGTGAGCCCTATTCAGTCTGAGGGTGTTCCTGCAAGACCTTGTGTGCACTTTCTCTCTACCAGAAAAAACAGAAAAAGCTACTGCTGTTGAGTTGATTCTGACTCATAGGAACCCTACGGGTCAGAGTTGAACTGCCTCACAGAGTTTCCAGTCAGCGCCTGGTGGATCTGAACTGCCAATCTTTTGGTTAGCAACTGTGGCACTTAACCACTATGCTACCAAGTCTTGTGAAGTCCTTTTGCCCACTAATAAAATGCAAGAGTCTTTGAAGGGATCCTTATAAAAGTTTACAAACAGCTGTGATGATGCGGGGGTTGCAGAAACAGTCATAGTCCCTGGGGCAAGGAACAGACTGAGTCACATCCTCAGTGCTAGGAGAGAAAGTAAAAAAAAAAATACTAGCTATAGTCCATCCCTTTCTTCAAATCATAAACCCTTATTCACGGAGTGAAAAGTGAGCAATGACAGAATCAAAATGGTACGATGAGATGCTAAGCTCTGTGATGCTAGCTTGAAGCCAAGAACAAAGAGTGGCCACACAATGAGCAGGGGCTGTGGGAGGGACTTGGAGGAAGTGGGATTAAACCAACCACTGAAGATGGGAAGGGATTTGGGTAAATTTAAAGGTAGAGAGGAAACCCCGGTGGTGTAATGGTTATATCTGCTAATCACTGGTGAGCAGTTCAAATCGACCAGGTGGTCCTTGGAGACTCTATGGGGTAGTTCTACTTTGTCCTATGGGGTCGCCATGAGTTGGACTCAACTCACTGGCAGCGTGTTTGGCTTTGGTTTTAAGGGCAGAAAGAGCAGAGGCAGGAGCTGGGGTGGGTCCCTGTCCCTCCCACTTCTACCTTGTCATCCTGGCCTCCTCTTTCAGCTCCTCTAATGTACCAGCCGCTCTCCCATCTGGGTTCTCATGCTGTTCCCTCCAGCCAGAAAGAATTCTTTAATAATGGAGCTGACCCTTCAGATTCTAGACAAACTGTCTCCTTCTAGAAGCTTTTCCTGAACACCTCTATTCTGGGTTCAGTCTTGCTCTATGCTCTCCAAGAATCTCAAACACCCCATGCCTGAAATCACTCATCACACTGAGCTGTAATTTAATGACCTTTTCTTATTATTCCAATACACACTCCACAAGAGCAGCGATCTTGCCTTGTTCATGCTAAATCTTTACTGCCTAGCTTGGTGCCTGCTGCACAGTAGGTGTTGGATGAATCTGTGTGCTCTGACAAAACGTGGTGTTTATGGTAACAAGGGAGGTGGCGAGGGGCAGAATCAGAGGCAGTAGGTCTATATGGGAGGGTTTCAGGAGTTTTGTCATCTTCGGCAGGGTACAAAAATGGAAAGATGTTGAGAGGCTAGAGAAGGTAGGAAGACAGAAAGGGAGGTGGCTGGACGGTAACGACTAGCTCTGTCTCCCACAGCATGCTGGTTTGCATCTGGCCCTGCCTCCTCCTCAAGAGATCAAGTCTGATCACAGTTCTACCCTCCTCTCCTGGCCTAGAAACCCTGGTGGTATAGTGGTTAGGTGCTATGGCTGCTAACCAAAAGGTCAGCAGTTCAAATCTGCGAGGTGCTCCTTGGAAATTATGGGGCAGTTCTACACTGTCCTGCAGGGTCACTATGAGTCAGAGTTTACTCATTGGCAGTGGGTTTTATTTATTTATTTAATCCTAGCCAGGCAACACAGGGCTAGTGGGTTCTAGTGTTGCCGTTTCTACTATCTTTGCAATGTTGAACGGACTAGACATCTTCTCTAAATCCTGGTTTCCTTATATGAAAAAGGGGATAAAGCAAGGTAGTTAAGAGGAGCAAATGAAATAACACACTTGGAGGGCTTGGGGGTCTCTAGACTACCTCTCTGGACCTCAGTTTCCTTTCTTCCAAAATAAAGAAAATCCCTATTAATTCATGAGACTGAGGATCAGGTTGACACAGGGGGCAGTCATGAAGACGGCTCTTTCCCACACTGTGAATTCCAGAAGGCCCCAGGGAAGAGCTGTGGTGGGAGCAACTGGCTTGCATATCTTTCTGATCACGTTTTGTCGTCTATGACTGAACTCAGCACTTTCAGGCCAGAGCAGGACTTTCTGCCGGTGAAGATTCGTCATGGACTCATGGCGTGCCACTGGAGATGCTCATTTCTGGTGCCCTCAGATGGAGGAATGGGCTCAGGGAAGCCAAATGGATAGATAGATCTAAATGCCACGTTTGAACAAAGCAGACACCTTCCTAAATTGCTGTGCACCTGGGTAAAATTTTGACCTTAGAAGAAAGCTCTACTTTCTTCAATCCTGGCTTTGTTGGAAAGGAAAACAATGAGGTGAGAGAGCTTGACCAGGGATCTGTTTATTACCCAGCCTTGTCTTGTTCAGCCTCTAGCAGTAGCTTCTCCCCCATGTACTCTTTGCTGTTCCATATCAGGACTTGACCTTCTGTTGGTGCAGCTGTCTGAGGCCATGTGAAGTGGCAAGTTTCCAGAGAATGTACAAAAAATGATACTGATGATAATGTGTGTGCCTAGAGAGGAAGGGAGGCTCGATTGTGGGGAACTGGAGGAGGGGAAAGGAGAGAGAGAGAGACAGGCAGAGGGCGCGTGCTTGCAGAGCCCTTGACCACATCAAATGCCTTCATATTTATTTACTCAGCAAGATCTCCTACTGAGAGGTCAGGAAGTGGGTGGAAAAAAAACCTGAAGATGGTATATTTTGCAGTATCAACTTTGGGCTTGACTTCTTTGGAAAAGCTGATGCTGACGTTCTGCAGACAGTTTGGTTTTTGATGTGGACAGAGCATGTCATGAGTTTTTTCTTTTATTATTATTTTTTAATCTCTAGGATCTTTAAAAAAATGTTGTAGTAAATATATAGGTAATAAAACATTTGCTGTTGTTTATTAAGTGTGGTCATCGTGTTATTTGATCACCGCCATTCCTGTATCTTTCCCAAAGCTCAGTGTCCCCTTATTTGTTGCTGTTACATGTCACGAAAGTTTACTAAGAATCCTAAGTACTCAATGTCTCTCTCCAATGAGACAATGAAGGAAAGATTTCCAAGGATCAGAACCAAGTGAATACTATTGAGAATTCAGACTTTCAGGGAAGGTGCTGTTCCAAAATAAATCGCACCCTCTAGGAACATTTCCCATAATTTTTTTTTTTTTCTTAAATAATCCACTTCTTAGAAAAGTTTACAAAAAGCCAGGAGTCAGGGCCAACAAACTGAGCTTTCTCTCCAGATCTGTCAAGACTAACAGCCTGGTGCCTGACCACTGATAGGAATCTCGAAAAACCTCAGTTGAATCAATGCTTGAAAGCCAGTATAAAGTTTATTGTCCCTTGTGCAAAAGAAGTTTGACCTTCACATAGCACTTGCATTTGTGGATAACTTGATTCTTTTAGTCACCGATGAGGTCAGTATAAGAAAATTATTCTGAGATCAAGTTTTTCATGTATGTTGAGCTATAATGAAAAATTTGTGAAATCAGCTGCAGCTTTCAGGGAGTAGGAGGGAGGGAAATAGACTCATATCTATTTGAATTATTTCCACTGGTCATTTTATAGTAAAACCTGTGAAAGCCAGAACGTTTGTGAGACAGAAACCCGTCAGAGAAGGACAACTCAAGTATTTTCCACTAAAACAAGCTGTAAAGTGCCTGGCCACCACCAAGGACTGCCCTGACAGGGAACACAAGAAAGAGACCCTGACCAAGTGGGAGAAAAATGGGATGCAGGACTCAGGCCCTAATAAAAAGACCAGATTTGATGATCTGACAGACTGGAGGTCCCTAGACTCTCTGTGAGCCCCAAACCAAAACCATTCCCAAAGCTAACTCTTCAAACAAAGATTGGACTGGACTGTAAGTCATAAAATGGCACTGGCAAAGAGTGTGCTTCTTGGCTTAAGTAGGTACATGAGGCTCATTGGGCAGCTCCTGTCCAGAGGGGAGATGAAAAGGCAGAGGGGGACAGGAGCTGGTTGAACGGACATGGGAATGCAGGGCAGAAAGGTGGAGTGCGCTGTCATGGTGTGGGTGGAGCAACTAGCGTTAAACAGCGATGTGTGTGTAAGTTTTTGTCAAATTAACTTGGACTGTAGACTGCCACTTAAAGCACACAAAAATAAAATAAATGAGTCATAAGCAAAGGCTAAGCCTATACCCAGTCAGAGACGGGAAACTTGCAAGACCCAGAGAAACAAGGTAGTTCTCTTGAGTTCTCGCTCTCACAGATTTCACTGTATTTAACTCTGACAAGAAATGATTATGAGGCCATGAGGAAATTTAAGCTCGGTGGAGCTGGGGAAATGAACCAAGGTCACAAGGATTTAAAGTTGAGTATGTGGATGCCAAAAGTGTTACCCTCTTTCACCACTCCATGCTGTGACCAGTTTCACATAGCGCCATCTCCGTCTGTGTCAACCCTTCCGGCCGTGGCGTCTGTGCTACACCCCCATGTGTCAGGTACACAACTCTACTACAGAGCCTTTCACACAGGATGGTGGTTGGAAACTCTCAGGGACTGGAACAGGGCCTTTTCATCATTGGGTTTCTTCGTGATATGGTGCCTGGCCCATGGAAGGTGCTCAGCAAATATCCACTGGCTCTAAGGAGGCGTCCAAAGTCCCTAATGTGGACTTTCTAGTGTGGCTGCCTTGGATTCAAGCCCTGGCTCTGCTCCTTTCAAGCTGTGTGTCCTTTGGCAAGTCCCTTACCTGTCCTACATGTTAGTTTCTGTTTAGTAGAATGGAGATCACAGCTATGCTACGACGAGGTTGTTGTCAGTGGGCTGGTGCTTCTGTGACCATTTGCAGCTAGGACAATGCTGACCAACTCTTCTTCCAAATCCTGCTCTCTGAACTCTAGGAAGCCGGAATCAGCTCTTAATCTAATTGGGATCCCTAGTGTCCTGTCCACTGATCAATCCTTAGTGGGAGCACAATAGATGTTTGATGAAAGGGTGTTAAAAACAAGGCAGTCATGGCAAGCCTTTGAAAGTGGTAGTGAAGGAAAAGATAAATGAAAGGAGGACACAAAAAGAGGGACTGCAGAGGATGTGACCGTGGGAGAAGAGAGGGAGAGAGGTCTGAGTTTTCTGAGGTCAGCTATGGACCGAGCAGAAGACACTTCCGGCATATCACGCTTCCTACGTTATGCGGTAAGCTAGCCTCTGTGACACTATGGACACTCGTCGAGGCGAATGGCCTTGCTTCCTCATTGGAAACAGCTGTACAGTACTGCCACCCTGGGGCTGAGCTCTGGGAAAGGCTTGCACAGTCTCTGGGGAGAGCACTTCTGAGGACTTCCAGTTTTGTTTATGTGTATCCACATGTGTGAACCTCAGGTCTTCTGTTATGGCAAAGAGACTGTGCTTGCAAAGCCAGCTCAGACTGTGCCTTGGTATCTTCTTCCCATTGATAGTAATGAAATGTACCAGCCTCCTGACACCAGATCAGAGAGGAACCAAGGAGAGAAAAAGAGAAGACATCCAAGCCCGGTGGGTTCCTCCGGGAACACATGAAGATGGGGTTCAGTTGGGGTAAGAATGATTCAGGAGGGCTGAGGTTGGTTGACACATTGAGTGTAATCCAGGAAAGACATGAGGTGGAGTTGCAGTTGTAGTCTGTCTTTTTCTATCCTCGTTATACAAGTAATTACCATCACACCGTAGCTAGAATCCAGGTTAACTACCTACGTGGTCAGAGACAGACTGTTGTAAGCATACAAAGCTTATAATCGTCCATTTCCCTTGTGCCTATGAGACCTTTAGTGTTTTCTGTAGAAGTGTAGAGGATTGCCTTCTAATCATTCTGGGAAATAAAGAGAAGATGCTGTCTTGGATATAACATGTGGGGTCGGACCAGATCACTGATTCTCAATCCTGGATGCTAATTAGACCCATCTGGGAAGTTTTTATGATCCCAGTGTCCGGATCCTACAGGCCCCTAAGTACAGCAAACAGTTTGCACTCAACTACTAACCAGAAGGTTAGCAGTTCGAATCTGCCAGGTGCTCCTTGGAAACTCTATGGGTCAGTTCTACTCTGATCTCCAAGGTTGCTATGAGTTGGAACTGACTCACTGGCAGTGGGTTTGGTTTTTTGGTTTAGACTAATTATTCCCTGAATGTGTCAACAGGTATTCTAGGAAAGCAGTGGCTTGGTGTTCAAATAAGTATGAGAAGTGTTGACTTAGAATTCCAAACTCTCAGGATTAGAGCAACCTTAAAGATGACCTTGTTCAGTTTTTCTCATAAGTTATCAAAGCGTGGTCTTTGGATCATAGCACTGGTATCACTTGGAAGCTTGTGAAACCCCAAACCAAACCTACTGCCATAGAGTTGATTCCGATTCACGGCAACCCTACAAGACAGAGTAGAACTGTCCCATAGAGTTTCCAAAGAGCATCTGGTGGGTTTGAACTGCCGATGTTCATGGTTCACAGCTGCTTCTGGGAGCTTGCTAGGGATGCTAATTTTCACGCTGCACTCCGGACTTACTGTCTCAAAACCTCTGGGGCAGGCCCAGATATTGTGTATTAACAACCCCTTCAGGTGGTTTTGATGCCTGACTTTGAGAATCATTGATTCGATGCAGGAACTCTCTCTGTTACTATGCTCTTATTCCTATTTATTAACAGGAACACCTTATCTGGAGCAGACTATTCTGCTGTTGAAATCTTCTTCCTCCAGTTTCGCAAGATGCAATCTATTTCTTAGAAACTTCTATTTAGTGGCTCTTGTTCTGTCCTATGGAATAGCTCAGAATAAATCCAAATTACCATCCACACATCAAATAATTTAAGACAGTGTTTCAGGAGTTTTGGGTTGTGGCCGAAAGCCCCTGAGGCAGCCTTTCCCTGTTGACACTAAAATACCCATATTCAGAAAAGGTGAAAATGCACATTGTCACCCCAAACTAAGGCTGAGGAGTATCAACAGAAGGAAATTCAGGTGAGTAGTTACATCTTGAAGAGGGAAGACTATTCTGAATATGAAACCAAAGGTAGAAATTATAAAATTATAAAATTTCTAGATTTGACCATATATTTACAGATTTATAAAATATAACTCCAATATGCTTAGAAATTTAAAAAATAAAAAGTAGGAAAAACTTTCAAGACAAGTGTATATGGAGACATATAGATAGACAAATAGAGACATATGTTAGATTTTAATTTTCATGAGGTAAGCACTGTATACTTAATGTCTAGTGTTAGGTCTGAGACATAGCAGGCCCTGAAAACATCTGATTAAGGTATGAATAAAGATGAGTTAAGAAAACAACCACACAAAAAATCAATACTAAAACATTAATAGAAAAATCTGCCAAGGATGTGTATAGGCAATTGAAAAAAGAGAAAATAAACATTTGAAATACTGTGCAACCACATAACAATAAATCAAATTAAATTGGTACTTGTCATGGATTGAATTGTGTCTTTGAAAAATATGTGTAAACCTTGCTAGGCTGTGATTCCCAGTATTGAGTGACTGTCCACCACTTTGTCATCTGGTGTGATTTTGCCATGTGTTGTAAATCCAACCTCTATGAGGTTAATGAGGCAGGATTATTAGAAGCAGTTATATTAATATGGCAGGACTCAGCCTGTAAGACTAGATTGTGTTGTAGGTCAATCTTTTATTTTTATCATTTTATTATGATTAAGTGAAAGTATACAATCCAAATCAATTTTGCATGCACTCCACTCTGTAAGTCTGTCTGCTCTCCTCACCCCGAGACAGCACACTTCTCCTTTTCACTCTTTACTTCCAGTATCCTCTTAACAAGCGCAAGTCCCCTCCTCTCCACCCTCTTCTCTCCCATCTAGAAAGAAACCAGTGGGGCAGCCTTCTATAACTGTACAAAACCATAAAGTATACATACCACATGCTCTCTCTGTGTCCCTGAGTCCAGTCCATTCTTTGTCTGAAATATTGACCTCTGTACTAGTTTGAGGTCTGGCCAACACCAAGTCTAAGGGTCATGTTCCCAGGGGACCCTCAAGGTTGTTGGACCATCAATTCTAGTCTTTTTGTAGAAGGTCAATCTTTTTTGAGATACAAAAGAGAGATGAGAGCAGAGATACACAGGGACTTCACACCACCAACAAAGTAGTGCTAGGAGTAGATTATGTCCTTTGGACTTGGGGTCTGTGTTCTGAGAAGTCTTAGACCAGGGGAAGACTGATGATACAGAACTTTCCCTAGAGCTGACAGAGAGTGATAGCCTTCTCCTAGAGGTGGCATCCTGAATTTGGACTTCTAGCCTCCTGAACTGTGAGAGAATAAATTCTTCTTTGTTAAATCCATCTATTTGTGGTATTTCTGTTACAGCAGCCCTAGGTAACTAAGTACCAATCAAATAGCTAGGTTTAATAATGTCGATGAGCTACATGGAAGTTGGGCTTTTTATAGATGCTGATACTAGACTTAAGAGTTAATCCCTACATCTTTCAGGAGGGGAATTTGGCAAGATCTACCTAAGCTTTCAAATTCTACATGATGTTTAATCCAGCAGACCACTAGACACTGACCCTCAAAAAATATTCACAAATGTGTGCAAAGATTTGGGCAACAAGGATATTGATTGCAGCTTTGTTTGTAATAATAAAACCTACTGTTGTGGATTCTGACTCACCGAAACCCTATAGGGAAGAGTAGAACTGACCCACAGCCTTTCCAAGGAGTGGCTAGTGGATTTGAACTGCTGACCTACTGGTGAGCAGCTGAACGCTTAACCACTGCATCACCAGGGCTCCTTTGTAATAATAAACACTTGGAAATAAGTATTAAAAAAAACCCAAAAACGACAGGCAGAAATATGGCAAAGATGTGCAATGGAATATGACACAGTCATTAAAATGATATTGAAAAAGAATATGAATGGCATGGAAGAATTCTCCTTGTATATGGCTAAGTGACAAAAAATAGGTTACAAAATAGAATGCACAATCTGATGGCCAAGAAACGACCAAGTCAAAAAGCAGTCACCAACTCTCTGTGTCTTCTTTTTGGAATTGAATATTCTTGACTCCTTCAATCCTTTGTCCTTGAAAGCTGAGAAACTTCCTAAATTTGAGAATTCAGAAGCACTGGGACCATCTTGAAACATACTCATGTGACAGGTTTTCTCCGTCCCATAGTGTCTTGCTTAGTCTTGGCACGCTACACTGGTCTAGCAGTGCTCCCTTTACAGAGTGGGTCTGGCTTGTAACTTTGTGTTTCGGGAAACAGCACAGGGACAACACGCAATACTGCCAAGGTGATGCATGTTCATGAGGTAGATGGAACGGAAAAGGCATTCTAAGCAGAGGAAACAGAACATGCAAAGACACAGAGAAGAGAAATGTTTTCGCAGGTTCAGGGAACACAGAGCAATTCCAACTGGCTGGAGCATAGTAGCGTAGTGGTTAGGAGCTATGGCTGCTAACCAAAAGGTCAGCGGTTCAAATCCACTAGGTATTCTTTGGAAACTCTATGGGGCAGTTCTACTCTGTCTATAGAGTTCTATGAGTTGGAATCAACTTGACAGCAGTGGATTTGTTTTTTTTTCTCCTTGGATGGAGCCTATTTGGAGGAGGGGAACTAGAGTGGACAGCCCATAAAGCAGAAAGGTAAATCAAAACCAAATCCATTTCCCAGAGTCCATTCTGACTCATAGCGATCCTATAGGATGGAGTAGAAGTGCCTCACAGGGAAGCTGACTGCTGCATCTTTCTCCCTCCAAGGGGCAGGTAGGTTCAAACAGGAGACCTTCGGCTAGCAGCCTAGCACTCTAATTGCTGTCCAGCAGGGCTCCTTAGTGGAAAAGCAGGCCTTTCTAAATCACGCTTTCTTCTGCTCTTTCACATCTGAGGTTGGCAAATGATACGCTGGGACTTGCATTTTAGAAAGAGTCTGGTAGCAGATGGATCCAGGGGAAGGTTTAAGCAAAGAATATATGCTTGGTGAACTTTTAAAATTTTAGAATCAGAGGTATTGCTGCTTTGCTATTCAAACAGTTTCTTCTGGTACCTTCTCTATTGACAAGAAAGAGGATTTGCTGATAGCTTCAAAGAACAATGGGACCATGAATGCAAGCCACATGAGAAGGCTGTGGTGTCTCCTGCTGTCGTCCCATTCATGTTTTCCTGACTTTGGGTGTGGACAGCTTTGGCAAGGGTGGGCCTGCCGGGGGGTGGGGGTGGGTTGAGGGGCTGTGGCAGACAGGATCTGAGTAGGAAGAATTGTGAGGTTTCTTTGAGGTTGCCACATGTTTGAAGAAATTTAGAATGTAACTGAAAATGTGATTAGGTAATTTTTGTTTTTGTTTTTGTTCTAAAGGAAAAAATCCAGAACCTGTGACTCTTGTTCACAGGCACATGCCTGGATGCAATCATTTGGCATTTATGGAAAATGTGGCTAGTGCCATAAATCAGGCCTGAGGAGTCTTCCAGTCATCTGCATGCAGGCAGTGCAGGTCTGCAGTAAGCCTCCTAAGGTGATGCCCAAGAAACAGAATAAACACGCAGACAAAGCTACAGCCTAATCCCATTTGCCTCGGGAATTACATCGTGAGTAGCCATAAGGCAGCTCTGAATTCCATTCCCACCTGATCTGTGACCTTTCTTTTTTTAAAAAATTTAATTTAATTTTTTGTTTTTGGGATTGAGTGAAAGCATACAATCCAGTGTCAATTTGCATGCCCACCTATGTGTGACTCTTGCTGCTCTCCCTGCCCAATGACAGCACACTCCTTCTATTCAATTCTATACATGTCATATCCTCCTAACAATCTCCTGTCCTGTCCTCTCCAACCGTATTCGCCCCCTTCAGTAAGAGGCCAGCAGGACGACATCCTATATATGCATAGAACCACAAAGTGCACACACAATATGGTCACTCAGTGTCACCAGAGTTTTGACCTTTCTTGTGCCACCAAGATGTTTATGGATGTCACCATGACCAGGAGGATACAATTCTCTGCATCCATTTCTCCCAGGAATCTTACATTTTAGAAAGATTTCTGTAAAGGAAAGTACATTTTAAAATAGAATAACCCCCACACCCAATCTCAGACCCATTGTCTTTGAGTCTACTGTGACTCATAGTGACCTTATAGGTCAGAGTAGAACTGCTCCACAGTTTCCAAGGAGCACCTGGTGGATTTGAACTGCCAACCTTTTGGTTAGCAGCTGTAGCGCATAACCACTACACCACCATGGTTTCAGAAAAATAGACTAAACAATTATAATTCATGAGAGCACTGAAAATACCTACCAGTGTATCATGGTTCTTAGATATCTTGTGAAAAAAACAAAACAAGGTAAAACAAAAACAACTCCCCAAATGAAACAACAACAACAAAAGGTGCCATCAAGTCAGTTTCCACTCTTGGTGACTCCATGTGTGTCACAATAGCGCTGTGCTCTGCAGGGTTTTCAGGGGCTGAGTTTTCAGAAGTAAGCTGCCAGACCTTCCTTCTGAGGCACCTCTGGCTAAGCTTGAACCTCCAACTCTTTGGTTAGGCAGGCAATTGCATTAACTATGTGTGCTACCTGGGGACCAGCCCTTCTGTACCTCAAAACCACTGTTTAGTGAGAATGCAGAGGCTAAGTCCAAGGACACAAGGCATATCTGCAAGATGTCGTCACAAATTTTCATTCAGGAATTTATAAATAAGAGATTCAATTTGGTCTTATTTGCTATCATTCCATCAGTTTTCATTCCATTGTTCCTACATTTTGTAAAATTACAGAATTTCTTTCTAATTTTCCTCTTTTGACATCCCTCCATCCCCTCGGGTGGACCCCATTTTTGAACTTCTTTTTGCTAAAGTAGTCAGCTTAGAATGGCATGTTAACATATATTAATAGAGATGTTTTTCAACTGCTCTGGAAGAAAAAGGGAGCATATTCTGTACGACAATATTCTATCACAAAAACCAGTGCTGCCAAACCCTAGTTTAGGAAACTGTGTTCATTACTCTGTTCGATGAGTCTTATTCATGTTAAAAGAATTTCTTTCATTTTTCTCACAGAAACCAAGCATATAACTTTTATAAGACTAAACACAAACCTGGGTTCCAACTGGACGGTCAATGCTCATTTCTGTTAACCAAAGCCTCGTTACTTTAAAAATTGTCATAAAAACGTGTGCTGATGCTTCACACAGACAAAGACACACAGTCCATACACAACATGGGCCCTGTTGACCAAGCATCTGTGGGCCCTGGCTTGCTGGCACACTTGCTGTTGTCTCTGCTACAACGTGGAGTGGGAACAGCTACTGGGCAGTAACTGCATGACCATAAACCTTTAGACCAAAGTCCCCTCAGTCAAGGGAGTGGAGTGGCAAAGACCTGTGTACCAGTCTCTACCCTAGTGCTGTGTCAGTTGCACTGTGGATGAAGCCAGCGTGGGCAGGGTACAGATGTGGGTATATTGCATCAACTGCAATATGGTTTGAATTTTGGCATCAGCTGTCCATAGGCAGTTAAAAACAAACAAAAAAACCCAGCCAACAGAAAATAGTAAGTACATGATCATAACACCATTTGTCGTTGATGGAGGGTTACTGCATGTCAAATCTGGCTGTGAAGTAGTTGCTATCATCTGCTTTAAAGTAGATGAGGCTGAAAGGGCATTGATGACGTGCCTGAAGTTTCCCGGCCAGGAGGGAAACGGGGGTGAGGTAAGACTCAAAGCCAACCCCACATGATTTGAAAGGAGTTCCAATGAGACCCCTTGGGTCAACATGACTGATTCTCAGAGAAACAGGAAAAAAATACACACTGCTGATAGCTGAGGGATAATTTGGTCCCATATTTGCTCTTGGAGAAAAAAGGAAGAGTCCAGCTCTTATGATCAGAGAGCAGTGAGTTTGATTTCAGTGGAACTGAGGCTGTGCACACCTTTGTTACTTACCCTCTGAACCAGAACAAATTACTCAACTCTGTTGTTCTGCTTTCCTGTTTACCAAATGAAGGTATGGACCACATGATTTCCGTTGCTCCTGCTGGCGCCACCTTCTCTAGACTCTCCAAGCTTGAAGACACTGCAGACCTGGTCCTACCAGATTTGGGTGGATGCTCCCTAGGCAGATGATCCCTCCACAGTGCTGGACCAGCTGAACCCAACACTTGCTGGAAGGTGGTGAGGGTTTTCTGCAGTCCCTTTTCCTCTTTTCCATCCTTACGGGTCCAGTGCTCTGCTTCTCACCACTGGCCACTGTAGCAGTGACCAGCCAATCTCTCTCCTGAGACTGCCCTAGGTGAGGGTCAGCTTCACCCTGCCTACTCACTTTATCTATAAATGAAGAAGCTTGGGTCCCAGGAAGTTAAACCTGACATATTTCTCTCAAAAATCCTTTGCAGCAAAGTAAATTGCAAGTCAAGATCTTGTAAGTTAGAATTTTGAAAAATACTACCTATTTCTTATAACACAAAGTGATATATGAGTTTGTATATCTGGAATCGTCCTAGTTCTGCTGAACCAAGACAAAGGGAGAAAGAAAAAGAATATGTGTGTATAGGCACACACGTGACACCATTCACGAGTCCTACCGTGTCTCCTGGCTGTGGACGCATCACGGACACACGATCATATCCTTTCCTTAGTAGCACCCACAAGGCATCAAGTTTCCCCTGAAACAAAACAAATGCACCAAGATTACACGTGAACCAGGTCAGTGGTCAGCATTGGTGTGTAGAACCTTCTATGCTTCTCCAGGCATGTGAACAACACTGTACTAGCAATGTGGTGTGACAGATTCCCCAAGTGCATAACGGGGGCTTCAGGAATATAGCAGGAGAAAAGACACCCGTAGCAGAGAACACTGGATGTTTATCAAGAATACACCCCGAAAGTTAAGATAGCCCCAAATTTGGAAACAGGAAGAAGCTAGCGCATTCAGGCTCTTAGCTTTTTCCTTTTTTGCATGTCTGGGCATATTCTTACTCCACAAGTTAATCTCTTTAATTTTCACTGAAGATTCTTTTCCACTTGGTGACCCAAACCCAAACCCATGGCTGCTGAGTCAATTCTAACTCATAGTGACCCCATAGGATAGAGTGGCCTCATATGAAGCAACTGGTGGATTTGAACTGCTGACCTTTTGGTTAGCAGACATAGCACTTAACCACTACATCACCAGGGTGGAGACCAAGTGAACGGAATTCATAAATGACAGTAGTCATGACAACTTCTGGAAAGTAATAAGGATGAAGATCTATGACCTGTGAAGACCAACGAAAGGCTGTTGGGATGTTGATCCCTGGCCACCTGTGAGGCTTATTCACCAGCTGAAAGTTGGTCAGGAGACACAGCTTCCCTACACAAATTTTGTGCCTCAACAAAGTGACAGTTATCCCAATCAAAGACCTTTGGGGTGGTAGATAAGTGACTGAAACCCCAAAGAGTAGACCTGTGAATGCCAAGGATTTCACAGTATATGATAACAAAAACATCCAGACCAACTGTTGAACTGACTCCAACTCATGGGGATGCTGTGTATGTCAGAGTAGAACTGTGCTCCACAGGGTTTCTAGTGGCTGATTTTTCCAAAGCAAATGGCCAAGACTTTCTTCCTACGTGCCTCTGAGTCAATCTGAACTACCAATCTTTTAGTTAGTAGTCATGCTCTTATTTACATTACCCAAGGACTCCACACTATGGGATAAGGGTGGTCTAATGTCTCTGGCCTTTTTAGCTCCCCAGACCTCCCGAATGGAGGCTGATACCTGTTATTGAGGAAAATTGTACTGAAAGAAAGATGACATCTATTTAGCTTAGCTGTTAGTATTAACTCTGGAAAGCGACTTTGTCTACACAGGAGTCACTTCTACTTTGCCTTATTTTCATAGCTTTGTGGTTGTCTGAATAATGGCCCCTAGTGGTGGACTGACAGGAAGAAAGGCACGCATGGGCTTAAGTGTGTTTACTTAAAGGGGCCCTGATCTTTAGTGAGCAATTATACATGTGTTCTTTGAATAAGTAAACATAGGTAAGCATAATTCATCTCATGCATATGTTACTTATCAGGTTATTTGTCCCTGTTACTGGTCCTCCTGATGCCCAAGTCCTAATCTCTGGAACCTGAGAACATGGTACCTTGCATGGCAAAAGGTACCTGTGATTAGTTTAAGGATCTTGCAATGGGATGCTTATTCTGGACTATCCAGGTTAGCCCTAAACAGAGTCAAATCACAAGGGTCCTTATAAGAGGGAAACGGTAGGGTCAGGGTCAGAGGAGGTGGAACAGTGATACCACGTGAGAAGGACTCAATCCACTGTTGCTGGCTTTGGAGATGAAACAGGACCATGAGTTAAGAAATGGGGACAGCCTGTAAACCAAAAAACCCCAATGCCATTGAGTCAGTTCTGACTCATAGCAATCCTATAGACAGACTAGAACTGCCCCATAGAGTTTCCAAGGAGTGCCTGGTAGATTTGAAGTACTTATCTTTTGGTTAACAAAAGTAGCACTTAACCACTATGCTACCATGGTTTCCTCTAGAATCTAGAAAAAGGCAGGGAAAGGGATTGTCTCCTAGAGTCTCCACAAAGAATGCAGTGGGCCAACACCTTGAATTTAAACCACTGAAGCCCATTTTGGCCATTTTACCTTCAGAAATGTAAGATAATAAATGCATGTTGTTCTAATTCACTAAGTTGATGGTAATTTGTTATAGCAGCAGCAGGAAACTCATACAGCCTTTCTCACTCCCTGACACTTTCTATGTTTACTTGCTGGTCGTCTGCCTCCACCACTGGAATGTCAGCTTCAGGAAAGCAAAGGTGTCCTTGGTTTTGTTCATTGCTGTATACTTAGACCTCAGGGCAGCATTTGGTGTTCCATAAACATTTGTTGGAGGAAAGAATGTGCTTGGTGCTACTGTGTGCTGGGCTTTATGCTTTTCTATATATTGTCCCAACCTTCCCACAGTCCCTGAGGTCATGCAGAGGAAACGGAGAGGCTGAGAGAGCAAGCAATTTCCCAAAGTCACACAGCTCACAAAAAGGAGACATGTGATTGGAGCCCGTGTCTGCCTAACTCCAAAGTTGATACCCTTGCTGTCACACAGATGCGGCAGGTCCCGATTCTGCAGAGCTCTTGGCTGGAGCACTTTAATTCAGATCCTTCAGAAAACGGATTCTAAGCACTGGATTCCAATGCTTGAAATCATTATAAAATTCACTTAGTGTGTCAAAAACAAAAAGACAAGCCAAACGCACTGCTGTTGAGTCAGTTCTGACTCAAGAGACCCTACAGGATGGAGCAGCACTGCCCTATAGAGTTTCCAAGGAGTTACTGGCAGTTTTGAACTGTCAACCTTTTGTTTAGCAGATGTAGCACTTTACCACTATGCAATCAGGCTTTCCTAGTGTGTTAGAACCATACATTTTAAGAAATAAGATAGAATAAAAAAGGAAAATATTGAAGTTAATCACACATTATGAGGAAACCCTGGTGGCATAGTGGTTGAGTGTTATGTCTGTTAACCAAAAGGTTGGTAGTTTAAATCCACCAGGTGCTCTTTGGAAACTCTGTGCCCTACACATAAGGATAAAAATGATTTTGTGAAACATTCCCTTCAGTTACGTGTGTGTGTGTGAGAGAGAGAGAGAAAAAGAGAGATAAGGAAGAAGGAAGAAAAAGAGAAGGCACACGAAAACGTGGACAAGTGTGGGCAAAATCATAGGTTTACACTGGGTCAACAGAAACTCTGATGGTGTAGTAATTAAGTCTGTAAACCAAGAAGTAAGCAGTTCGAATCCTCCAGGTGCCCCTTGGAAACTCTACGGAGCAGTTCTGTTCTCTCCTATGGGGTTGCTATTAGTTGGAATTGACTTGATGACAAAGAGTTATTATTATTATTTTTTGATATTCGGTCAAAATGGAAAGTGGATTTCCTACTGGGGTCTCAATCAGGAATGCCTGAAAACTCTGCTCTTTGAATGATAATTCTAGAAAGCTGGGGGAAATCTGGAGAGCCAAAACTCAACCCAACCCAGTGCTGTTGAGTCAGGTTCGACTCACAGCGACCCTATAGGACAGAGTAGAACTGCACCGTACAGTTTCCGAGGAGTGCCTAGTGGATCGGAACTGCCAGCCTTTTGGTTAGCAGGTGTAACACTTAACCACTACACTACTGGGGTTTCAAGTTCCAGTTAAAACAGCCTTGTTTCAAAGCTTTATTTTTTTTTCTCATGGAAGCATTAATTTAAGAAAATCATCTTTAAGTCTTCATGTTCTGAAACACTTATTTTCTGGAGGATTATGTATGGAGACACAAGTATGCTCTTGAACATTTATCAAATGTTGTTTGATTTCTCGTGGGCTAACCTTTGTCTTGCTAAGTGCACTGTTTCTTCTCATCTCTTTTGGCAAGGAATTTACAAAAGCCTCAAAAAATATTTTGCAATGACTTGAGAATGTCTGACAGAATGACTGCTGTTCAGCATAGATTTCTGCCACTAAACTGTTTCCTTCATCAGTTAAATGTTTTCCTTTAAGGCTCTTTGGGAACAGCATTTATATTTCACGATTCGTTGTTGTTGTTAGGTGCCACCAGGTTGGTTCTGACTCAAAGTGATCTTGTGTACAGTAGAATGAAACAGTGACTGGTCTTGTGTCACACCCACGATTATTGTTATGTTCGAGCTCTCTATTGCAGCCACTGTGCTAATCCATCTCATTGAGAGTCTCCCTCTCTTTGACTGACCCTCTGTTTTACCAAGCACGATGCCCTTCTCTGGAGACTAGACCCTTCTGACGACACGTCCAGAGCATATGAGATGAAGACTTGTCATCTTCACTTCTAAGGAGGCTTCTGGCTGCACTTTCTTCACAACAGATTTGTTTGTTCTTCTGGCAGCTCACAGTGTATTCAGTGTTCTTCACTAGCACCACAATTCAACGGCAACGAGGGTTACTTGGTCTTCCTTAGTCAGTGGCCAGCTTTGGCATGCACAGGAGGTGACTGAAAATACCATGGCTTAGATGAGAGGCGCCCTAGGGCTCAAAGTGACATTTTTGCTTTTGGACAACTTTAAAGTCTTTTGCAGCAGATTTACCCAAAGAAATAAGTCATATGATTTCTTGACTGTTGTTTCAAAAAAAAAAAAACAAAACCAAAACCAAAACAAAAAGGCATTTTGTCCAGGAAATCCATCTGGTTATGTCCTATCTTTCTCCTTTCAGGATATAACAGGGGGGGAATTTCCTGGACAAACGCACCCCCCTTTTTTTTCCAGGGAAGGCCAATATTTGGTGTGCAAATCAGCCCACTCACAATGCTCTGCATGCTAGCTACTCAACTCTGAAAAATGAGGAGCAAATGTGATGGGGATGTTGACAAAGGGTATGAATTAACCTGATGGAAATTTAAAGCTACATGCATGCAGAAGAGCAGAAACCTGACTTGCTGCTGCTGGGTCGACTCATAGCAACCCTATAGGACACAGTGACAGCTGCTCCACAGTTTCCAAGGCTGTAGTGTTTATGGAAGCAGACTGCCACATCTTTCTCCTGTTGGGCAGCTAGAAGACTCATATCACTGACCTTTTGGGTAGTGGATGAGCACTTAACCACCATGCAACCAGAGCCCTTTAAGAAACCACCTAGATAAACCTTACTAGAAGAATGGGTAGTGCATTACATTTCTTTGTGGCAAATTCTGGGTCTGCCTCTCACTGGCTCACAGGTCTCATTTTTCTCTTCTCTAAAATGGAGAGAACAATGATGTCTACTCTGAAGACCATTAAAAAGTTTAACATTAGATATTGAAGGCAAGCTCTTGTCTCACAGTAAACCCCAAACCAAACTCACTGCTGTCAAGCTGATTCCAACTCACAGCAACCCTATAGGTCAGAGTACAGCTGCCCCATGGAGTTTCCAAAGAGTGCCTGGTGGAATCGAACTGCTGAACTTTTGGTAAGCAGATGTAGCTCTCAACCACTATGCCGCCAGAGTTTCCATCGCATAGTGAGTACTCATTAAATGTTACATATAATCATGGCATCCATGAAAGCAGCAGTCAAGAAATCAAACAACACATTGCATTGGACAAATCTGCTGCAAGACATCTCCTATAAGTTTTAAAAATCAAAGATGTTAGATGTTATTTTGGTGCTAAGATGGCACTTGATCCAAATGACCGTCTTTTCGATCACCTCATGTTGTCCTAGGTGCCGTCCAATCACTTCTGATTCGCGCTGACATTATGCAGAGCAGAATGAAGCGCTGTCTAGTCGTGCACCATGCTCACAATCAGCGTCATGCTCGAGCCCACAGTTACACCCACCATGTCACTCCATCATGTTGAGGGTCTTCCTCTTATTTGCTGACTCTCTAGTTTACCAAACCTGATGTCCTTCTTTAGGGACTGGTCCCACCTGACAACAGGTCCCAAATGAGATGTAACCGTTGTGAGATGTAGTTGTCTTAGTTACCTAGTGCTGTTTTAACAGAAATCCCACATGTGGATGGCTTTAAAAACAGAAATTTTATTTGTCACAGTCCAGTAAGCCAAAAGACCAAATTCAGAGTGTCAGTTCCAGGGAAAGGCTCTCTTTGCCAGGACCGGAGAAAGGTCCTTGTCATCGATCTTCCTTTCGACTAAACGCTTCTGAGGAGCAGGGCCATGGTCCTTTTCAAAGGACATTCTCACCTCTAGGCACTGCTTTTTTCTGATTATATGAAGTCCCCAAATGTCTCTACTAGCTTCTCTCCTTTATATCTCAAGAGATTACCTCAAGGCGCAAAACAGTCGCACACATTAAATCCTGCCCCACCAACATAACTGAGGCCCATTCACCTGCGTTAACATCATGTTGTTGTTAGGTGCCATCAAGTTGATTCTGACCCATGGTGACACTATAGGTCAGAGTAGAACTGCTCTATAGGGTTTCCAAGGAGTGGATTTGAACTGCCGACCTCCTGGTTAGCAGCTGTAACACTTCCCACTATGCCACCAGGGTTTGCAATTCCAAAACAAAGCAGCATCACACAATATTACGGCCTAGCCAAATAGCCACACAGTTTTTTGGAGGGAAACACAATTCAATCCATGACAGTAGTCTTACCATTCTTGTTTTCAAGGAGCATTTTGGCTGTATTTCTTCCAGGACACATTAGTAGTTCTCTTGATAGTGATAGTATATTCAATATTCTTTGTCAACAAAGTTATGCAAATGTATGAATTCTTCTATCTTTCTCATTCACTGTCCAGCTTTCGCATGCATATGAGTTGATAGAAAACATCATGGCTTGGGTCAGGCACACCTTAGTGTTCAAGCTGACATCTTTGCTTTTGAAAACTTTAAAGAGGTCTTTTGCAGCAGATTCATTCAATGCAATGTGTTGCTTGGTTTCTCGACTGCTTTTTTCACGGGTGTTGATCATGGATCCAAGTAAGATGAAATCACTGACGATGTCCATCTTTTCTCTGTTTATCATTATGTTGCTTATTGATCTAGTTGCAAGCGTTCTTTTTTATGTTGAGGTGTAATCCATATCGAAGGCTGTAGTCTTTGATCTTCATCAGTAAGTGCTTCAAGTCTTCTTCACTTCAACAAGTTTGTTTCATCTGTGTAACTCAGGTTGTTAATGCTGCTGCCAATCCTGATGCCACATTATTCTTCACACAGTCCAGCTTCTTGGATTATATGCTTGGCATGCAGACTGAATAAGTATGGGGAAAGCGTGCCACCCTGACACATACCTTTCCTGATCTTAAACCTTGAAGTATCCCCTTGCTCTTACGAGTGAATGACTGTCTCTTGGTCAACGCACAGGTTATGCATGAGCACAATGAAATCTTCTGGAACTCCCATTCTTCACAATGTTATTTATAATTTGTTAATATCCACACAGTCGAATGCCTCTGCATATATAGAGGAGACTGGGTAGTACATTACATTTCTTTGTGGTAACAACAAAGTGACTGGGTTCAGATTGCATGTATACATGCAGAGGCATTGGATTGCATATGTATGTATACATGCAGAAGCACTGGATTGCATAAGTATGTGCACATGCAGAGGCATTGGATTGCATATGTATGTACACATGCAGAGGCATTGGATTGCATATGTATGTACACATGCAGAGGCATTGGATTGCATATGTATGTACACATGCAGAGGCATTCTACTGTGTGAATCTTAACAAATTAGAAAGAGAAAGAGAGGGAGAGAGAGAGTCACAGAGAAAGACAGACAGAGAAAGGGAGGGAGCACCCTGGTGGCACAGTGGTAAGGAGATAAAGTTGCTAACCAAAAGCTCTACAGTTCAAACCTGTCAGCTTCTCCTTTAAAACCCTATGGGGCAGTTCAAATCTGCCCTATAGGATCATTATAAGTTAGAAATGACTTGATGGCAATGGGTTTACCTATATCTATCTACCTATACAAGATAAAAGCATATGAACAAAAAGTAGTTGCAGCAGAGTTGATGCCAAGTCACGGTGACCTCACAGATGTCAAAGCAGGACTGTGTTCCAGGAGGTTTTCAGTGGCTGATTTTTCTTCCAAGGTGCCTGAGTATGGACTTAAACATCTCTTTGGGGTCAAAGGGAACCTTGATGGCATAGTGGAGAAGTGCTATGTCTGCTTACCAAAATGTTAGCAGTTCAAATCTGCTGGGAGCTCCGTGGAAACTATAGGGCAGTTCTACTCTGACCTACAGGGATGCTATGAGTCACAATCGACTTGACAGCAGTGGGTTTGGTTTTTTTGTTTGGGGGCCAAAAGAGCTTCAGGGGATTCTTCCAGCTACTGCTGGCCTTTGTCTAACACCTGGGAAGAAGCTGTCGGAGTTGACTACTGACTGTTGATCTCAGACTCAAGTGTCCATCATGCAAAAGGCATAGCTAGGATGTGTTGCTGGCTCCACGCCCAGGCTAAATTCAGAACCTAGAACAAAGGCATCTCCACAAACCTAGAAAACTTGCAAAGAGGCCTACTGGACGATATTTAAAAATTGGGTTCTCTCAAAACAACTTGATACTGGGAAATCTATCAGTTGCGGGCTCCCCAACAGTATCTCAGCCTCAGAGGAGCCTCCAGTCCATAAAGGCAGACAGACTGTACATTCTCCCGCTACCCTGGTGTTTGTGGCTGTTTCCTTTTCTCCCCTTTTTTGTCAGGCAGCAGCTGTATCTTCTCTTCTTCTGTGTTGTTTGTCTTAGCTAGCTGGAAGTTAGTCAGAGGTTGAACATTTTGAGAGGGATTTGACTTATAGGGCTACTACAGCCTGACTTCTCGATTTTGACACCTTAAAATGTATGGTAACTAGTTGGACCAGGGTCTCCCCTCCAATAAACACAATTAATGCATAAAGTTGCAAACTCCTTTCTCTTCCCTCACACACAGGGTGATTTTTTTATTCTCCTTTTTATTTTCCTTTTGGTTTTAAAAAAAGTTTGGAATCATTCCAAAAATCAGTCCGAGAGGGACAGAGTCTGGTCACCATCAGCAGAACATCTGACAACACTAAAGCTCCCAGTCTTACCGGGCTACCTCCTGCTTCACCCAGGACAGCTCCGTGATCCATGTGGTTAGGGCCCCTTGATGACAAGGTCAAGGTATTTAAGGCCAAGAATGACAGGTCGGCCTGGTAGGGAGGTGAACAGACCACCAGTCTCCTGGGTCTGCAAACTGTGTAGGCTGAGCCGACCTGCTTGATTGGGCTGTTTTATAGACAGAGTGGTCTGCCTGGCAATTTAGGGTCTGGCTTTTCGCCCTTTGGTCATCGATTCTTGTCATTTTTCAGTTACATAGAGGAGCTACTGGAGAAGGAGACAAATCATTTCTCTGAAGGCTGCAGGCCTTCCAACAAACCTGAAACCAGTTCTGGTTTTCCGTATCTGGTGACCATCTATCCTGGCATTACGTAACTTGTCTGAAATGGTCGGCTCCGATTTAATGAGAAGCACGGGGTGCTATAAATCCACGGGACGGTAAGTGAGCAAAGGGCAATTCATGAGCCTGGAATGAGGAAGGGGTGAACTGTGGTCAGTGTGGTCAGGGCCTTCAATCAGCCTGCAGAACGGTGGCAAGGAGCCACGCCGTGGACCCCTCTCCTCGAGGAGTCCTCACAGAGCTGCCAAGCATACGTGCTTCCTGCTCCTCTTCTCAGAGCCACCTCATGGAATGCATGAAAAGTGACACACAGCAATGTGTTGAAGTCTATACTTGATTCTGACCACTTTGGTTGGGGGACCTAGGAATATTCTGGTCCTTCCTGAAGTTCTGTGAGAGGTGGATGTAGTGTCCTATTTTACAGTCCCAGTTCCAGTTGTGGCTGAAATGATCCTGCCTGACTACAATCCCGTGTGTGTCAGCATAGAACTGTGCTCCACGGGGTTTCCAATGGCAGCATTTTGGAAGTCGATGGCTCCCACTTTATAGAGGGGATGTGAGGGAAGCCCAGAGTGGACCGATTCTTCTCGATCAGCTCCCTGCCCTCATTGTTCTCTCTGCCTTCAAAGGCTGAAGTCTATACGTGGCTGCCCTCTGGGTTTGGTGGATGGGTGGCACAAGCAGGAGATGAGAGGCTAAAACGAGGGAGTAGCCAAGTTATTTGTTTCTTCTGCTCTGTTCTCTCCCTGCCTCACTGAACTCTGCTGTAACAAAATGCTTCTGAGAAGGGTGGTGTCCAGGGCACTTCTTCTGCAAAGGGCCGGAGAGTAAATGTTTTAAGTTCTGCAGCCTTAAAATGGAAAGAGGTAAAAAAAGCATGTGGGCAGTCCCCTGGGTATGAACAGTTCTATCCCTAAGTCTGTCTTTAAGTCAAATGTGTATGTAAATTGGAACAATTAGGTGCAGTTCATATCCAGTGTTAGTCAAATGTTTGTCTCGTTGTTGTTGTTGGGAGCCACTGAGTTGCTTCCGGTGCATAGCGACCCTATATACTACAGGATGAAACACTGCCCAGTCCTGTGCCATGCCCACAACTGTTGTTACGCTTGAGCTCACTGTTGCAGCTACCATTGCAACACATCTCATCGATGGCCTTCCTCTTTTTGTTGACCCTCTACTTTACCAAGCATGATGTCCTTCTCCAGGGACTGGTCCCTCTTGACAACATGTTGAAATCATCTGAGATGTATTCTCTCCATCCTTGCTTCTAAGGAGTGTTGTGGCTGTACTTCCTCCAAGACAGATATGTTCGCTCTTTTGGTTTAGGGTACAGTGTACCTTTCCATGCATCAAAAACATTAAAGAAACATTTTCAGATGTGTTAAAACACCTTTAACATAATAACATAGTAATAATAACAATGTTTTGATGTATGTTGAAAAGTACAGCCGGTTTGTTATTACAGAACATTGCATGTGCCTTGAATTTTTAATGTAATAGGTGTTACAAGATGGGTTTGTCACTATGAGTTGAAGTTTGGAACCCAAGGACTGCCTGCATCATGAAATTACTTATGTAACCATCAGAAATACACCGTGGACTTCCCAAAGGATGCGTAAATCTATCTTGGAAGAAGTACAGCCAGAATGTTCCTTAGGGAGGATAGTGAGACTTCATCTTAAGTACTCTGGACATGTTATCAGAAAGGGCCAGCCCTTAGAAAAGTACATCATGCTTGCTAAAGTAGGATGGTCAGTGAAAATAAGGAGCCCCTCAACGAGATGCTTATTAGTAAATCCATCAGCACCAACCTGGCCTTCTTGGTGATTCCTTGAGATGCAGATTCATCCATCAAACACTAATCTGGCAGCTGTTTTTGTGGCGAAAATGTGAAATCTAACATGGGCCTCCTTGCTGAGACTCCTGACAAATCACTGAGTATGACCATGGCCCTTTCTCTGTCATAATAATCTGGGTAGTACGGTTCCCACCATCAGGCAGTCTCCTGCAGAATGCTGCTGGAACCAGTAGTGACAGCGTCTATTTGGAAGCAGGCACATCAGATGTCGTCTTCAAAGGAAGACAGAAGAGAGTACAGAAGTTAGTGGGAGAGACTGTCCACGGTGACCCGAGTGGCCAAAATAAGAAGGATATAAAGACCAAGTATAGTTCAGAGCTGGAAATGGAAACAGTCACTGGTGACCTCAGGAAGCAGCTTAGCCCAGTGGTTTGCACACTTCAGTGAGCACCAGTGTCACCTGGAGGGCTGGTTCAAACCCAGATGGCTGGGCCCCACCCCAAAGGGCCTGAGAATTGGCATTTCTCTCACGTTTCTGTGTGATCCTGCTGCTGCTGATGCTCTGCCCCACTTTTAAACCTGGGGTTTAACACCAGACCTGAGAAGGGAGTTCAAGGGCAAGGACTGTGGAGCGAGTGGGAACAGGGGCAGCGGAAGAGTCAGACTCTTGCTTAGGGAGTTTGCACATGAAGTCTGAAAAGGGAGATGCTAGGGATACAAGTTTTACTTGACAAAAAAGGGTGGACAAGTTTTAAGGGCTGGAGTGCTTTTGGTGGCCTTTCGTGACAACTCGAGTTATTAGGTCTGAGGTGGTGACTGGCATTTGTATTTTTTAAGCTCTCCAGGTGGTTCTGATACTCAGCCAGGTTTGAGAACCTCTGTACACTTAGCATCCAGCAGTGCCTGGTACACACAAGGGGCACAACAATAACTCATTGACTCGATACTAATTCCGAGGGGCAGCCGAGGGCCTTAGGTTTCTAAATGTGTTGCCCATATCCTGATTTATTCATAAAACTCAGTTCTGAACCTCTCATCCACAGAGGAATAACACCACGCTCTTGAGCAGAAACTGGGTTCTGTAAATAGAAGGAAGGTTCGTTCCAAGTCTAAGATGACAGAAAATGAAAACCTGGTGTAACCAAAGATGTTGTATTAGTCACAAGGTACAGATTCCGGAGGGAAAAAGAACCAAAAAAAAAAGCGAAACATGACAGAATAGAAAATCCCCTTTCTTTTTCATCTCTGAGAGCCTACCTGGCTCCTCCTTGTCTGTGGAGGCCTGCACGCCACTGTGTGTTTGGCAGCAGAAACTACGAGAAGCCAACAGCTGATGCCACTCAGGCCCACTGCATTCCACCCACATCTTTCCAGAATCTCGGTGCTTGAAACCTGACACCCCAACCGGGCCACACGCTGCAAGCAATGTGACCACAGACCAGCCTGGCTGAGGGAAGAGAACCCCAATACGGCTAGACTCTACTGATGCAAAACCGTGTTTCTTTTGATGTCAAAGCAGAAGGGTTGTTCAAAAAGGAGCAACTAACTCAGAGAAATGAGGAAGATTATTTTTGCTAGAGTTGAAACAGGGCATGTGTGTGTCTGTTCTTGTGTTGGAGGGTGGCAATGAGAAGTTGCTCTTAGCTTGGGTCTTTGTTCGTGGCCCTGGGATTGGCCCAATTCTGCTTGCAGCATAGAAACAGACACTGAAATACTGAGCTGGGCTCTTGGATTCCAAACTACACAGAGGAAGATTTTGCTCATCTCAGTTTCCTCCTCTATGAAACGAGGGAGCAGGGGACATTACCTCTAGAGTCTTTTCTAGAATTCTCTGACAAGTGGTGTAGTGCAGAGGCTTATGGAAAAGCCCAAAGAGTTAGGGTGTTTTGGATGAATCATGCGCATTTAAAGGCCTGTGCACCCAAGTGGATGGGGCAGTTCTACTCTGCCCTGTAGGGTCTCTGTGAGTCAGAGTCAACTTGACAGCAGTGAGGTTGGTTTTTTGGGAACCCTGGTGGCACAGTGGTTAACTTCTGTATCTGCTAATCAAAAGTTTGGTAGTTCAAGTTCGCCAGGCACTCCATGGAAACTCTATGGAGCAGTTCTGTTCTATACGGTTGCTATGAGTTGGAATCAACTCAACGGCATAAGGTTTGGTTTTTGATTTTTTGAACCCAAGAGGAACAGAAAAGAGGCTTTTGGGAAGTATTAACTGCCTCTTATGGTGTCAACTTTCCAATAAGCAAAGAAAGTTTTAAGCTATAGAGTCGTGGAGGGAAGAGAGATAGAGGAAAAAAACAGGATTTGCCTATATCCACAAAGAGTGAGCCTAGATTCAAGGCCAGGACAGTGTTCTTTAGATCCCTTGTGGTTCCTGATACACAGATGAGGTCAGGGTAAAGGGAAATGGGTTTATGTTATGGTAACAGGGATGCAGGCATGGGAAACTCTGCCCTGTTTGTTAGGTAGAGGACCAAACCCAACCCACTGCTGTTAAGTTGATTCTGACTCATAGTGACCCTACAGGACAGAGTAGAACTGCCCCATAGGGCTTCTAAGGAGCACCTGGCAGATTCAAACTGCAGACCTTCTTCTCATTAGCAGATGTAGCACTTAGCCACTATGCCACCAGGATTTCTGGGTAGACAAAGTATCTACTGAACGAAGCTGGGCAATGTTATTATGCAAGTTCACAGTGACCCTCCGGTGAGACAACCTGAGTGACTTGATTCATCGTCCCTGCTCTTTTCCACTACACTATTGGGATTTTAAGAGCTTGGTTTTCAACTTTGAAAATACGGAAAAGGAGAAAGTAATAGCTTGTAGTTCCAGGTTTGTAATTTTAGATTGTTTTTCCTCCTGAGATCAGCTAGGTTTTGGTTTGATCTCTTAACATGTCAAAAAGATTGGATTCTTACTATGAAAGCACTGGATTAGGACTAATGGTGGGTTTTCCCAGAGACAAAGACACACCTTGATCGGAGAGTACCACTTCCGAGGGGAGGAAGGCCTGCGCAAGTTGTTGCTGAGATTGCGGGGTTCGGGGAACTCGTACTCCTGCTCAGGCATTTTGACTCTCGCGTTCTTCGCCTTTTCCAACTTAGCGCCTTCTTCCGTGGAGCCCTTTTCTCCCCAACGCACCTAGGATAAATAAAAGAAGCTAAAACCAAGTGACAAAATAAAATATGCTGTCCCTAATTCTGGTGGCACGATGGTGAAGCACTCCGCAACTAATGGAAAGCTGGGCAGTTTGAAATCTGCCCAGCTGCCCTGCAGTGGAAAGACCTGGCAACTACAGCCTCAGAAACCCTAGGGAACAGTGCTACTCTCCCACATGGGGTCACCGTAGGTCAAAACGGACTGGATGGCCCCGAACAACAATAAAAACAGCAAGTGACAGGAGTCCCTGAGCAATGCAAACTGTCAACAGGGCTCAGCCGCTGAGCTAAAGCTTGGGGCTTGGGATCCACCCAGAAGGTGCCTTGGAAGAAAGTCCTGGCCATCTACTTCTGAAAACTTAGCCACCGAAAACCCTGTGGGTCCCAGTTCTACTCCAACACACATGAGGTTGCTGTGCATTAGAAATGACTCGACGGCAACTGGGTTTTTGAAGAGAATGATAATCACAAATGTGAGACATGCCACGGGAGTGGTACCCCATACTCGATTCTATTGGGTTTTGAAGGGCAGGGATTGGGGGAGACGCGGACCAGGGAAGCTGAAGGGTCAAGGCAGCAGCTACATGGATGGACATTTAGGGAGGAGTCATTAAGGCCTGGGCACAGTGCCTGTGAAGGCATTGTGGGTCCAGGTAAGGACTTCGCATTTTATTCCAGTGAAGGAAGAAACCATAAGAGGGGTTTGAGTAGACAAGCTGGTCTTCTCTGACTTGTAGTGGGTGAGATCTGGGGCTGCACAGTTAAAGGGCTGGACCTCCCCTCTCCCTATCTTCCTGCCCCAAGACTGCCTCCCACCAGGCTTCCAATGTGCTTTCCCCTGCTGCTATTGTTCTCGTCACAGAGGAGCACACAGGTCTGTCCATATCAAGCTGCCTTCTTACCTCCATTCTTTTAATGCCTCCAACGCCCCGCCCACCATAATAAGAGGCATCTACCGTGGGCCACTTTTTCTTAGGCAGACCGTCATCATCTTCTTCCTGCAGACAGATTGGATCACATGAATAGTTTGTAGACAGATTGGATCATGTGAACTTTGTGGTGACATCGGAAGCAGCAAAAGCATGACTGCTGTGAGCCCAAAGTTCCGGGCACTATGGCCAGGTGAATGGGATGCAGCTAGCAGAGCCAGACAGCTGGCGTGAGATCCCAGGGCTGCCACTTACTGCCTCTTGGGACTTGGACAAGTCACTCGGTTACTTTCCTTCTCCGGGAAGTATGCATGATAACAGCAGTGCCTGGTGAGGTTGTGGTGCAGTCCTCCGACCTGTTCTATTCTGCATCACTGCCCCTTGGGAAGGAGTCCTTCGCAGGCACAAACGGGTAGGTGCTGAACTACTAATGGAAGGGTCGGAGGGCCAAATCCACGCGGATGTACCTTAGAAGTAAGGTGTGGCAAACTGCTTCCAGCAAGTCACAGCCTTGAAAACCCTACGGAGCAGTTCAACCGCATGTACAGGCGACGTGAGCTGGCATGGACTCCGTGATAACTGACAAGGACAACACTCTTTTTGTAGGCGACCTCGTCTAATCCCATGTACATGCTGATGACTCTCGGATGTCTGTCCTCATCCCTGGCTTCCCTGAACCCCAGTGGCCAACCTGCCATTGACATCTACCCTTGGGAGACTGACAGCTATCTCAACAATCCCCTGTCAAGGAGAAGTCTTGATTTTCCTCACCCCAAACTGGCTCCTCCCCAGTCTTGCCCACTGCCTGGGAGTCATCTGGACTTGCCATCTTTCCGCACTGCCTCTCTCTAACCATGTCCCAACTTGCCAGCAAATTCTGCTGACCCCTGCTTCTGTTGACACCCCGTCTCCACATCACCTGGCCCCAAGCCCCCAGCAGCCCTCTTCTGGGCACTACTACAGTCTCCTAACTGGCCTCCCTGCTGCTATTCTTACCCTCCTTCAAGAGATCCTCCACCAACCAGCCAGAATAAAGCCCCAAGTGCACTGGTCTTTGCTTCCCTACTCGCTGAGTACCAGCTTGCTTGCTGTGCATAGACTGTCCCTACTGCTGTTGAGTTGATTCTGACCCATAGCGATCCCATACGACAGGGCAGAGCTGCCCCACAGAGTAATCCAAGGCTGATGGATTCGAACTGCAGAATTTTTGGTTAGCAGCTGAGCTCTTAGTCACTGCACCACCAGGGGTCATATTACACGGTAGGTACCCAAGTCCTCCGGAAGGTCTCCTTGGTGGTCTCTTGTCTGATTCCTTGTCACACTTGCTGGCGGGCTTTCCCTAGCATCCTGCTAAATTGGCCCATTTTCTCCATCACATCAATCAGTTTTATTTTACCTACACAGCTTTTCAAGGTTTGCTATTTGTTTATTATCTGTCCTACCACAAGAATGAGCCTTGGTGGTGCAGTGGTTAAAGCACTTGACCATGAACTGAAAGGTCGGAGATGGAAACCTGCCAGCTGTTCCTCAGAAGAAAGATGGGGCAGTTGGCTTCTGTAAAGATTATAGCCTTTGAAACCCTACGGGGCAGCTCTACTGTGTCCTGTAGGGTTGCAATGAGTCAGAATTGACTCTACAGCAGGTTTTTTTCCCCCCACCACACTGGAATGTGAGTTCCATAGAAGCTTCTGGTTGTTTGTTGTTTGATGTGTTCGTCTCAGCTTCTAGAATATCAGCTAGTACACGGTAAGTTAAAAAAAAAAACCAAACCTGCTGTTGAGTCGATTCTGACCCATAGCAATCCCATACGACAGGGCAGAGCTGCCCTGCAGAGTATCCAAGGAGTGGCTGGTGGATTCGAATTGCTGAGTTTTTGGTTAGCTGCTGAGCTCTTAGTCACTGCATCACCAGGGGTCATACTACATGGTAGGTACCAAAGTGTAATTTGTTGCCTTGACAAGTAAATGAAATAAGATGATTCAAATAAAATAGTTGATTCTGTGACTGCAACTGAACTTAGTTAGCTCTTACTGTATTTTTACAGTACTTAGCTCTTATTGTATTTTTTAGGTGAAAGGAGAAAATGAGGAACTTGCAACTTTATGCATGGAAATGGGAAGAACAACTAGCCAAACTACTTTTCACCTTTGCATCTTTGTGTGTAGAATCTTATCATTTACAGCTGTGTCAGATCAGAGGGCAGCAGTATGATTTCACTCTTGGGTAGAGAGAGAATGATTAAGAAAAGGGGTCTGCAAAGAGGAGAAATGAGCGACAGAGAATGAAATTGTTCAAAACAAGTCTGCTTCCCGTGGCTTCGTGTTGACAGAATTTGGAGAGAAAGGATTCTGGGTGGGGTGAAGACACAAAGCAAGGGCAAGTGTTCTACACAGGAGAGATGACAGCCAGAGGTGACAAAGTGAAACATTAACACATTAAGACTTCTCTGGATTATGGACTGTGCTTGGGAGAGTTTACACACACACACACACACACACACACACATATGTATACCAAAAAACCAACTGCCGTTGAGTTGGGTCTGACTCATAGCGACCCTAGAGGTCAGGGTAGAACTGCCCCACAGAGTTTCCAAAGAATGCCTGGAGTATTTGAATTGCCAACCTTTTGGTTAGCAGACATAGCACTTAACCCACTACACTACCAGGGTTTACATTATATATGTATATATATGTATGTATATATGTATATGTGTATATATATATATATATATACGTGTATGTGCATGTATATGTGTATGGAAATCCTGCTGGTATAGCAGTTAGGTGCTATGGCTGCTAACCAGAGAGTTGGTGGTTTGAATCCATCAGGAGATCCTTGGAAACTATGGGAGCAGTTCTTCTCTGTCTTATAGGGTCACAATGAGTTGAAATTGACTGGATGGCAATCAGTTACATACATATACACAAACACATAGAGAGAGAGGAGACTATCTATTGAAGCCCAAGGTTTGACCATATGGAGAGTCAGAGTTCCCCTGCAGTTAACACGGCTTTGTTTACATATTCTAAAGAAAGGAAGGTTTTGCAATCTTCAGGAAGAGGTTGGGATCTTTGATGGATCTTTCCACGTAGCCAAACAGTGCTGAAGCCAAAATCACAGTCTTCGGCAACACCACTAAGGAAATTGGCAGCATGGGAGGGTGGATTCCTGACCCTGTCCTTCGAGGATGTAGTGGGGAGAGGGAAGACGTCTGTTTAAAAGTAGGCTACAGATGTCATTTGAGTGGTCATTCTTTTAGGGAACAGGCTTAATGTCCTCTATGGGTACCGGAGGACAGTGGCTAGGACTCACTGCTTTGGATGAACAAAGTGCCAGAAACTGGAGGTTTGTGGGTAGTGGGCAGAAGACAAGCAGAAAAGTGTGGAAGCTACCAGCAAACAGTCAGAGCCCGTGTGCAAAGACTTCCACGGCGATGAAGAAAACATGGCTGAAGAAGAGCTCTCCAATGTTCTTCTATCAAATTGTTCATTGGCTGCACTGTGTTGTAACCAGGGCTTCAAGCCAGTTTGTTCCAGTTCGAATATCTGATGAGGAATTTGCATTTCCGCTTCAGCTATACTAAATCAGAATCCACATTTTAACAAGATCTCACTTGATTCTTATAGATTCCCCAGGTAATTTTTATGTGTATATAAGGAATTCGCGTTTCTATTCAGATACATTGAATCAGAATCTGCATTTTAACAAGATCCCCTGGTGATTCTTATAGATCTCCAGGTAATTTTTATGTGCACATAAGAATCACCTGACAACAATCTTGTTAAAACATAGATTCTGATTCAGTGTATCTGGGGCTGGAAATGCAAAGTCTCAGGAGGGGCTGGAACCACAACAAATGTGTTCAAAGCCCTTTTTGTAACCTGCCCCACATCCTTCCAAGCCTGCAGTAAAAGCCACTACTCTGTATGCAGGAGGCCTGTGTCAGGGGTATCTTTGGGGAGTGTAGGAATCAGAGTGGTGTCCAGCATAGGGCACGAAAGGAATCATAAACAAAGGAGATGAGAGTTTGCAGAAGAAGCAAGATGCAGGGGGCGGTGGGGCCCGGGAGGAACTGCAGAGATGAGCAGAGCTGCTGGTTTTCCAATCACAAGATTAAAGTCAGTTGTGTTTAAAGGATGTGGTGACCCCAGGCGTCCAACAGACTGATGTTTGGAAACCAATGGTCCCACATTACTTGGAGGGTAGAGGCCACTTTGATCTGCTTGTCCCCAGGTAGACCTGCGCATGTCCTCAGCCACAGCCCAGCTCCAGGAAGTAACAGCTGTTGAATAACAAGGCTGATGTGCACAGCTGGTTAGCCCATAGCTGAGTTAGTCCTGTGCTATTTTCAAACACTGTGTTTTCCCATCTTTCTCAATCATGCTGCAACATTTATGGCTCCATATGCCTGAAAAACCCTTCTCTCACTTTTTCTGTCCATCCCTTATGATGTAGGGTAAATGGAACCCATTCTGTGAAGAGCTCCCTGATTTCTCAGAAAACATCATGCTCCCCTCTTGGGTTCCCACCTGTCTGTCAGTTTGTGGCACTACGGTGGCTCGCATGTTGCCATGATGCTAGAAGTTATGTCACTGGGTGGGCCTCCGGTTAACCATAAGCACCCAGCTTTGAGTTGTGAACTCACCAGTCCTAACAATTTCTTAGGAATTTTTTGCTGGGAAAGCTGAGTTATGGAGAAAGTACACAACTTGTCTAGGACCACTGGTTCTCTCTCGCAGAGGGCAGGTCTGACGTCTCACAGCTATCAGAAAAGCCTCTCTCTCTGGGGAAAAAAGGGCCAAACTACGGTCAGGCATCTCCCGGAGTGTGAATATCAAATATACACTCTCTCTGTCACACACAGACACACAAGCACACTCAAACACATGCATTAATACTCATACACACTCACACACATTTACTGTACATATCCCCCACATATGCATTTACACTCACACACACATACTGTTGGAGTACATTCCAAACAATAGTCCTAAAACAGGCCAAGAATCCAATACCTACTTCACTTACTTAAAAAAAAAAAGGAATATTGCTAGTAAGAAATCCAACCACTCTGTCCTTTATTAAAGAATACAGGACAATCAGCATGTTGTCCTTCATCACTGTGTATGATGTATGACCAGATATACAGATTCCAAAACTTATTAAATGCAGCTCAGAACAGGAGAATCTGAAAAGAGTTGGAATTATTTATGAACAGAACTGTCGCTTTCTGCTGGTTTGCCTGTTGGCTCTTAGGAATTCATCCCAAGACTGACATGGAGGGTGACCTCTGGCTTGTCCCCAAAGACTTCAGATGAGACAGTTGGCCAGTTGTACTGTAGGGTCTGCCCTCTAGAACCACCCAGGCTGGGAGTCTATCTGACCTTAATTTCTACTTCGTGTCATCACATCATAACATTGTGAAGGATGCCAGACCTGCAGCTGTTAGGGGAACCGCTGGTCCTGGACAAGTTGTATCCTTTCTCCATAACTTAGTTTCCCTATTAAAAAAATTCCTGCCTCAGAGACATTGTTAGGATCGGTGAGTCCGAGAATATACCAGGAAATGAGTTTGTCACTCAGAGTCATCAGATGCCTACCCAGTGGCAATGCCTCTCCCTACGAACACAAAAGCAGCAGTCAATGGAAGTTCATATATTCGTGGTCTTTCTCAGTCTTGCTGTCAACATTTATGGCCACTTACCCTCCCAGACACATGTATACAGAAACCCAGACAGACACATCCTAAAGCTCCATGGTGAGAAGGCGTTTGGCTGGGTGTATGGGAGAATGAAAGAGAAGACAGGCCAGGAACTGGTGGGTTAAAACAAGCTAATGAGAACACACATGCTAAGGTTAAGTCCTCAGCTGCTAACTGAAAGGTTGGCAGTTCAAACCGACCCAGCACCTCTGCAAGAGAAAGACTTGGTCATTCGCTTCCATAAAGATGACAGTCAAGGAATGCCATTGGGGCAGTTCTACGCTGTCACATGGGGTTGCTATGAGTTGAAACTGACTTGATGGAACCTGACATCCTCTCTGAAGGCAATCTCCCTGCAAGGATTCTCAGACTTGCTACCACTGTCCACAACAGATACTCACTCTAAAGTCTTAAATGAATAAGAAGTTAAACATTGAATAAGCATGGTGGTTTCCTGTATATCTTTCCCCTCTATCCTATTTGTTTTACCTACTGGCTTCAAGTCATATCCTAAAACCTTAATTTGCACCATACTAAATATACAGTGTTTAAACTCTTACTGCTCAGGTTTCAGTTGGGGTATTTTATTCACCTATTAAGAGAGACCTAGTAATTCGGTGGTTAAGTGCTTGGCTGCTAACCAAAAGGTTTGTGGTTCGAACCCACCAGTAGCTTCTTGGAAGAAAGATGTGGCAGTTAGCTTCTCTAAAGATAACAGTCTGGGAAACCCTATGGGGGCAGTTCTAGTCTGTCCTATAGGGCCACTGTGAGTTGGCATTGATTCAGTGGCAACAGGGTTTGGTTTTTGGTTATTCACCTGTTTTTGACATTATATTTAACCGATTTAGCCAAGGGGCTTCAAAAGGAAATGAAAGGGCTTAACAGGAGAAGGAAAGCATCAGGCTCCAGAAAGGAATGTTTTGTTTTTTATCAGCAAACAAAATGTACTGCTAATCTGTCCAGGTCAGGCCTGGTCAAGGGATGTGGCTAAGAAGACTGTAGCACTGTGAGCTGTATACAATTTATAGAACAGAACACTTTCCCAACACTTGCACTTTATGTGTGGGCCTGTGTATGTCTGAAACACATAGCTGCTTAAAGCTAAGCCATAAACAACTTTCCATTCAGTCATGAGCCTCCAGCTATGCACTTCCTGTTAAGTGTCAGTCAAGTTAGACATAGGAATCTGTGAGTATGGCAGGGGGAAGAAGAAGAATATGGCGTGGATTCCTGGCTGTAATTTATATTCTAATATTTAGTTAGATTGATGTTTAGATTTTTCAGCTCTATCAGTCCCTGCTGGTGCAGTGGTTAAGTGCTACATCAGCTAACCAAAAGGTCAGCAGTTTGGATACTGTATGGGGTGGTTCTACTCTGTCCTATATGGTTCCTATGAATTGGAATCGACTTGATGGCAGTGGGTTTGGCTAATGTGGACTCTAGAAATGGGAAACATGGTGGCATAATGGTTAAGAGCTACAGCTGCTAACCAAAGGGTTGACAGTTCAAATCTGCCAAGTGCTCCTTGCAGACTCTATGGGGGTGGTTCTAGTCTATCCAGTAGGCTTGCTATGAGTCAGAATTGACTTGATGGCAATAGGTTGGATTTTTAGTCTAGAAAGAACACAGTGCCTGCCTCGAGGTCACACTTCCTTCTAAGGAAATGATTCTCACTATGCCTGGCCTGTTATGAAGCAAGACTCTTCCTTTTGTCCATAGCTCATGGAACCAGGAGTGGGGTTTTGACCCAAGGGAAGCCAGCCCAAGGTCAGCCATGACCTGTGATTTAGGGTGTGTTGTTTAGAGTGAAAAGATGAGTTGGACCAAACGTACACCTGTCTTGGAAATTGGAAGAAGGGAATGGGGAGGCTGAGGTAGTAAGCACTGGGGTAGATACTAAAACAGTGGCTGAGAAATACGATCAGGTAGTCAGGGGTCGCGTGTCAACTACAACAATGAACAAGTGAGGAGAGGAAGCCAAGTAAGCAGAAGAGAGTACATTCCCAGAGAGAAAGAGACGCAGTGAGTGAGAATGAGAGGAAGAGGCAGTGTTGTTGGTTCCTTGGAAACCCTGGTGATGTAGTGGTTAAGTGATACGTCTGCCAACCAAAAGGTCAGCAGTTTGAATCCACCAAGAGCTCCGTAGAAACTCTATGGAGCAGGTCTACTTGGTCCTATTAGGTTGCTATGAGCTGAAATCAACTCAGCGGTAGTGGGTTTAAACTGACTCAGTTCTTGATGTTACTCCATGCACAGCCTACCTGGGCCCTGTCATCTTGGGGTACATTGAACTGGTCTCTGCTCTTCACAGCCAACTAATCAGATAAAAACTGAGACATAGTCAGCAAATTTATGGAAAGTGATTACATTTAGAACTAAACTGCCCGATGAAGACCTGCCTCATGGATGGGCTTCTCCTATTAATTGACTTGGAGTACCTACAGACTTAGTATGGAAGGCCCACTTGACTGCCAATGAGAGATGACCCTTAACCCACGAGATGCCCCCATAAATTCCTAAAATGGAGCTTCCTTGCTTTTGTTGAGATCTTGAAATGTCAAGCACTTTTTTTCTTGGACTCTCTTTGCATAGCATTATCACTGTTCGATGACTGTCAGAAAGTCATGCCTTGCTTGATACGTTATTCATTTTGATAATCCTTATTAAAGAGGATCACTGAGAGTTCATTAAAAAATTCAAAAAGTGGTCTTTATTCTAAGGCTAGTTATTTAAACAGAAGGCATGCCTCCCTTAGGACACAATGGTGAAAAATCTGAGGAAAGTAAGCATAATTCATCAACTTGTTCATGTATACACACAGCGGACAGCGTTCGACTTCACAGAGCCATGAACAGACTGTTCAACACTGTGTTAAGCTCTCTGTAAATAATTCAAAGATCAGTTAGAGCAGCGAGTGAGTAAAGGAAGACATGGTTTTAAACTTTTGATGACACAGGAACAATCAATAGGCTACACTGGGAGTCCAGAGAAGGGAGATGTTAGTTCTGATGGGAGGACTCGTGATGCGGTTAGTAGAGATGGTAGCTCAGGAACTGTTCTTGAAAGCCTGGGGGAATTTGAACACCCAGGGTAGAGAAAACGGCCTAGGTTGTGATGGTGATTTTCAGAGCACTGTGTAAACTCCTCTGCATGAGCTAAATTACGTGATCTGTTTCTGTGGGATTTGTTTTATTTCTGCCAAAATATATTAGGAAGGATATTAGGGTCACCAAACTTGCAGAGCCAAGGAATTCTCAGGGCCAGCACACATGTTAAGGTAATCAGTGGAGCCTGGAGCCCGTCCCTGGCCAGCCAGCATGCTCCTTAAAGCCCAACCCAACCCCTTCCCGCTCAAGTGAGGTTGTCATTCTGTTTCACAGGTCAAGTCTGCCTCTTCAAGGGGAAAGAAGACCATCTATAAAAATGCTGGATACAACTGGAGAAATTCAACAGCTTCTCTTCCCCTCTTCCCTTGCTCTGATTTACTTCTTTCTTGATGGCTTTCTGCTTTTGGCTTTTGTTTGTTCCCAGATTGTTTTCCTAGGTGGAGTACTTCATTCTACACACGTGTCTTGAGCATCTACTATGCACAGAGCCTGTGCTAGATGCTGAAGTCCAGGCTAAACTGGACACCCATGGTCCCACTGCCGGGCAGGACCCAAGTGCCCCACTGTGCCATGGCCACACTGGCTGCCAAATAACCTTCCAAAGGTGAGTGCAAAGCCAACCCCAGAGAAAAAGGCAACAGCTCTTCTAGTAAAACGAGAGGAGGGAAGAGTTTTCACCTTGGGGCAAGCAGAGCAACCTCTTCAAGGGAACATCTTGCCCAGTTTTTCTTTGGCTGCATGAGAGACAGCCACATACACCAGAAACAAAGCCAAACTGAACCTGAGGAGCTAACTCTGATTCCTTCTTTTGATGGGCAAAGAAAAGACTTTCGTAGATGTAAAGAAGGATTTTTTTTCCCCTCTCTCTCCTCTTTGCACAGCAATGTAATTGCCTCTCTTGATTTCTGGGCAGAAAGTTAACATTCCAACAAGATGTGCTTTAATTGATGGCAGCTATTAAATCCCTTGGCTCCTTTGCATATGCTTAGAATACAAGAGCCACGTGGAAATTTCATCATTAGTCTTTCTGGATGGAGGACACGCGACAAAGGCCCTGGGGAGATGAGTGGTGAGGGAGTGGCACATGGTTGGCACATAACAGGCCTTCAAGATTTAGAAGAATGAACTGGAAGCCTCAGTATATCTCCTGGTCCCTCTAAAATTTTGGATCTGCACCCTGTCTTCCCAATGGGTTGGTGCTGCATGCAAGGAGTCTAGCTATCTTAGGAGTAATCAGAGGATTGGGAAAACTATTGGCTTTGCATTCCACCCAGGATGTTCTTTTTCACCACTAGCCTGTAACATCTCTGCTTCTTTCCACTACAGTCCACCCCCAGCTATCATTGCATCGGAACTGCTTACTGGACAATTTAGTTGATAAAGGCTAAGATTTTTCTTCTTCTTTTATCAGATGACGAGAATTTGAGAGCATAGCCAGGGTATTAGCACACCCCTCTCTAGTATTCATTCATCACTGCCTGGAAAACCTTGAGGTCATACTATTTGAAATTAGGGAATAATGGAATACTTTAGCATCAGGTTGTTCCTGGAACCACTGATTGGTAGAGGCCCAAGCGCACTGTGGTGGAGACAATCCTGATTCATAGTAACTTTACGGGATGGAGTAGAACTGTTTCTTAGGGTTCCCAAGGTCGTAAAACTTTACAGAAGCAGATTGCCACATGATTCTTCCACGGAATGGCTAGTGGGTTTGAACTGTGGACCTTGAGGTTAGCAACCAACCGCTGTAACCACTGTGCTACCAGGGTTCCTCCTGATTGTTTAGAGAAGGCAGTCAAGTTACCCTGCTCTGCACACAGAAGGCAGAAGTCTCTGCAGGAGGAAGACAACATTCAAGTGCTGGTTCTAGAAGAAAAATCAGTATCTCAGAATAATTGTAACAATTGATAAGAAGAACTCGACGGCACTTGGCTTGGCTTGGCTTTATATTTACATCTCAGATTTTATCTTTAGGGGAAGAAAATCCTTCAGAAACATTCCATGTTTGGTGGCCAGTTTAGTTCAGTTCCTGTTCAGTCCACGGTTAGGAAGGGTCAAAGACAGGTACTTCCCTCTGCCCTGCTTCATGTGCAGTGGAAGCCTGGGTCTGACATGGCTCTGCTTAGTGTCAGCCAGCCCACCATCTCCCTGCCCTGTCCACTTGGCCATACCTTGCTCTGGGGGCTTACCTCACTCTCCTCAGCAGGGGGCGGAGGGACTTCTTTGATAATCTGCAAAGAAAAAAAGAACAGGTCAGTGAAAATCTCTAGCCACTGGCTTTCCAAGAGGACTACTCTCAGGCGGTACCTTGGTACTATGATCATAATTATCACAGTAACTATGACAGAACAAGGCAGATTTAGTCAATGTCTTGATGTGTCATTCTTGGTAGACTAGCTCAGTTGGTAGAGCATGACCCAGACTGAAGGTTTCATTCTCAATTGCCTGTTATAGATTTGTATCAAGAAAAAAAGTTTCACGGCTAACAGTTTTATCTCTTACCTTAGTACTATCTTGTATATTTATTCACACACATATTTATCTGATCATTCATGCATCAAGTTATCCATACATCCACCGATCCACCTATTTATCTGTCCATCCACCCATCCATCTGTCTGTCCGTCTGTCCATCCATCCATCCATCCCTCTGCGTGCCCATCCACCCATCTACACATTTAACAAAGAATTACTACACAACAAAAGTTAATGATACTGCAAAGATGAGTCAGATATGGGCCCAAATCAAGCCACTTGCAGTCCAGTGGACCATTACTGGCCCGAAATGGTAACCCACAGAAGGAGTATGTGATGTCCACGCTCACTAATTTCTGACAGCGCAGAAACTAAGGAGGGGTAACCAGGGACTTGTTTCACGGCACTGACATTGAAGACCAACAAAAATTAGTCAGATGATACTCTGCAACCACCCTATCATTGGGGCTGCAGAGAGGTTGTGGACACCTCAGGCAGGAAAGCAATTGGATGCCCCTTCCAACCAATGGGACTGATGCATGTGTGAAGGATAGGGAAGGGGCACAGCTGGGGGCAGTACGCAGCTTCTCCTCACACTTCTCCCCCAAGCGTGTACCTACTCACAAAGGGAAAGTCCTTAAGACTGAGTTTCCTACAAGGAAGGTTGGATGTTATCTATTGTCATTCCACTATGTCCCTTTGAGGGTTCCTCTTGTCTCAACTTTATTATCCAAGTTTTCAGTCCTCTACATGTAAACCTTTTCCTTCAAGGAGTTACGGTAAATACAGTTTGTTACTTATCTCTAGATGTCTTGGCATCAGAATTGGCTGGGATGGGTGGAGGAGTGGGTAGATGGATGGAAGGATAGGTGGATGGATGGGTGTCTTAGGCATCACCCACAGGACCAGTTCCTTCATCTGCCAGTTGGGGAACCAGTCTCTGGCTGCAGGGACCAGCTGGTATCAAGCCTTCCTTTCTCTCTCCCTGTTAAGCATGTATGTCCTCTGATTTAGTGATTGTTCTCGAACCTGGCTAGGACTCTGCCCTCCATTGTTGTCATCCAACCTAGTGCTCTCTGTAATGTCATCTTTGCATGGCTAGCTCAGGCACCACAACGTGCTACCAGCTTGAGTTTCTATTAACACCAGCCAGTGGACAGAGTCTCCAGTCATGGAAAAGATCTTATTCAATTAATTGAAGGGCAGAGGCTGAGGCCTCCAGGGGTCCCAAACTATCATTTCATCTACCTCCACTTCCTGGCCTTTGTGGGAAGCCCGGAGAATGCCTTAGGACAGACTGAAACCATGATTTTGCTCACCCACTCAACTCTGCCTCAGAATTCCTTAATAAAACCTCAAGGGAGGGCTGTTATTGCCCAGTGCTGATTTCCCATCATCCCAGAGGCAGTAATTATTTTAAAACAGGAAATGTCTGGAAGCTGGATGGTGGTGCGAAGAGCTGGGAACTGTCATGTGGAATGCATCGCTCTTCTTAGGTCAGGGTTAGGGAAGGGAGGGAGAGGAAGGAAGAGCAGGATATTTGGGAACACCGACACATGCTGACAAGAGTGCTGTGGGCAGTGTGTGTGGCAAGAGCCAAGAGGTTCAGTGCAGAATGGCCAGGCTTTTGTCTTCAGGGGGCTCTTCTCTGAGAGGAAGCACAGTGTGATGGTCAAACTTGAACTTCAGGTCTTACACTTTTTGATTGTGAGGACTTGACATGTCCCTTCATTTCCCGAGCTAGAAGGTCCTCATTTGTTAAATGGGATCAGCTGCATAACTTTGCGGGAATTAAATAACAATAAGCAATATGTATGTAAAACATTTGATGTACAGTCAGTGCTCAATACCTGAACTTGTTAAGTCCGAAAAATGCAACCCCATGGGACATGTAGTTATGTGTTATGTCTGTTAACCAGAAGATCAACAGTCCAAATCCTCCATCTGTCAACCAAAAGCTCAGCAGTTCAAATCCATCAGGCACTACTTGGAAGCTCTACAGGGCAGTTCAACTCTGACCTTTAGGTTTGCTATTAGTTGGAATCAACTTGATAGCAGTGGGTTTGGTTTGAGTATAGAACAGAGTAGAACTGCCCCATAGAGTTTCCAAGGAGTGGCTGGTGGATTTGAACTGCCGACCTTTTGGTTAGCAGCTGAGCTCTTAGCCATAGAGTGACCAGGGTTCCTCAGAGATTCCCACACAGGCTAAAATGACTTTCTCCTCCATCTGCAAGATTCGGCCTTACCACTTCACCTCTTCTCTGCACTATAGGCTTGAAACCCTTTGGGACAGTTCTACTGTGTTCTATAGGGTTGTTGTGAGTCAGAATTGACTCAAAAGCAATGGGTTTTGGTTTAAGCTTCTGGAAAAATACTAGCATGTTCAGGTAAACAGTGAGTAATACAGCACCTCAAATCTGGACTTACTGGTTGGTTGTCTGGTTGGGTTTGGCAGGAATGAGGAAGTCTTAATGCCATCTACCAGCACCCTTCCCCCAGGGCCAGGAAGCTGCTCACCCATAGGATGGCAAAAAGGCTTTTCAAAGTGTGATCCAGACAGGCTCAGGCTGAAGCAATGAAGTGATCACTGAAAGCAGTGAAGCTGGGTGGGCTATCCATGAGCATGTTAGACCTGCATGTCAAGGCCACACACAGGCCACCAAAGGAGCCTCTGAGCACAGAGACCTATCAGCCTGTCCCACCTTACCCATCTTAAGGGCTGGGACCATGTTGGCTGGAAGAGCAGCTTAAAGCAACAGCCTGCATTGTTCTCAAGGTTGCAGCCCACTGTAGCCTTGCTGCAGACACCTTAAAACATGTATCTCAACAGGTTGCCTTGTACTTAAAACCCACCCAGGGATTCCCAATCAAAACCATACCTACTGCTATTGAGTCAATTCCTATAGGACAAAGTAGAACTGCCCCATTGGGTTTCCAAGGAGTGGCTGGTAGATTTGAACGGCTGATCTTCTGGTTAGCAGCCAAGCTCTTACCTACAACACTAGCAGGGCTCCCTAGGAAATCCCTTTGCAGGCTAAAATGCACTGTCCTCCACTTACAAGGCTCTGTATCATCTTGTCTCACCACCTCATCTCTTCCCTTCACGTTTTGCCTTGTGGTCACCTTCCAGTGCCTTCCACATGCCCCACTGCTTCTTACTTGATTCTCCCTACATGCTCTCTGCCTCCTCCTGCTCTGACTGGTCCATGCACACTGCCCAGCTAACACCTACTCATCGGATCACCAGTAGATGCACCTCCTCAGGGAAGCCTGTTCTTGACCTCACAGAAGGCCACTTTTATAGGCTCTCACAGTACCCACTTTTTTGTAGTACTTAATTGTAATTAAGAAGTTAATTGTATAAGCATTCCTTCTTTCTAACTAGAATGACCGGAAAGTCTTTATTGCTCACTACAATGCGATCTAAGATGAGTTGAGTACCAATGAGCTTAGGTTTGGTTGGGAAGGTTATCCTTAGGTATTGATTATCTTTTTAGCTCCTTCCTCATTGACCAGTTAACTCTCAGTTGACTGACTCATGAAGTGACCATGTGTGCTACATATAATTGTGTCTGATAGGGTTTTCAATGACTGATTTCTTTGGAATTAGATCTCTAGGCCTTTCTTCCAAGGTGCCTTTGAGTGGCCTCAAATCTCCAGTCTTTTGGTTAACAGCTGAATGTATTGTCTGTATCACCTGGGAGCTCTTCTGTCCTCAGTGGCAGGTGCTGTCCAGTTGGCTCTGATTGTCCGTGACCCTGTCTTTGTACAACAGAACAAAACACTGCCTGCTCCTGCACCATCCTCACAACAGTTGTTCTACTCGAGTTCACTGCTGCAGGCACTGAGTCAACCCACTGTATTTTCAGCACCTTCCAAATGGAAGGGGGCATTTCTGGGAGTATATCAGTGTTGCGCCACTATTCTCAAGGTTGGCACTGGCTCATTTTTTTATTCAGAAATAGATCACCAGGTATTTCTTTCTAGTCTGTCTTAGTCTCAAAGCTCAACTGAAACCTGCCCACTGTGGTTGACCCTGCTGGCATTTGAATACTGGTGGCATAGCTTTCAGCATCACAGCAATACGCAAGCAACCACAGCAGGGCAAACTGATGGGGAAACTGATGTGTGGGGCCTTCCTCATTTAAGAGGGATGAATTAAAGATAAAGTTGAACATGTCCTTGATAAAATATGTATAAGGAAAATTCTTCAACCAATGCATTTTATTTAGAAGCATACCATGGTAGAACAGAATGCAGTAGCTGGGATATGTCTGGGACACCTTTCATGTTTCTACTCTAGAGACCAGCACTACTTCCTTACTTGCCACCATTGTTAAGTTGTGTATTTTGAATGGGCAGAAAGTGGCTATTTCTTTGGGATAGCTGTCCAAGGCTCTTTTGCACCAGTGATTGGACTGATGAGGTAAGGGGGATAGGAAAAATGAAATGGAATTAAATGAGCCAAGAACTGGTGTTTGCATATGAATTTCTTGCAACTATCTCCCCTGGGTTGAATGTGTCTTGTCTCAACTCTTATCAGTGACTTGATTTTGATTTTATCCACTCTGTATTAAGGTATGCGTTGCGTTAGGGCCATATTTGACAGAGACTATTATGTAGATGAGAGCCCTGGTGGTGTAGTTGTTAAGAACTTAGCTCCTAAACCAGAAGGTCAGTGATTCAAACCCACTACCTGCTTTTTGGAAACCCTATGGGGCAGTTTTGCTCTGTCCTATGGGTTCACTATGAGTTAGAATCAACTCTACAGCAGTGGGTGATTGTGTGGATAAAGGGAAATCAAAGGAGATCAGATGGAATTTCATCAACCCATAGAGACTCATGAGGTCATTTGGGAGTAGGGTGGATCCCAATCCAGTTTGAGCTGTGGCCTTCTAAAAGAGAAGCAACAGAGCAGACACAAAGGGGAAGATGGGCATGTGATCACAGAGATAGTTAGGCTGCAGCTTTAAGGAATACCTGGGGCTCTCAGAAGCTGAAGAGGTAAAAAGGAAGCTTCCTTTTTGGAGAGAGCACGGCTCTGCAGACACTTTGAGAGAAGGACGGCTATTTTCTGGAACTGTGAGACAACAAATTTCTGTTCTTATAAGCCACCCACATTATGATATTTTGGTACAGGAGACATAGGAAGCTAAAACAATGTGGAACAAGAAACCCGAAAAGAAGAATGGATTCCAACAGAGCCATCATTTTCTTTAAGGGGGATTCGGATGAGTGCAAAGACAAGAGTAGCAGAACAGCACTTGCATGGCATTTAATCTCATTTAGAGCCACACAGTTTTTTTATGAAAGGAGAAGTCTGGCAAAACAACAAAAGATGAATTTCTATTTTAAGTCAGTGCAGAGAAAGAATAACAAGACAGTGAGTCACAGCTGTCCACCCCTGGTGTCGTGACACTTGACCCTAAGAATATCCTTCCTTCTGTCTCGTCTCTGTAATGCTAAGTGACAACATCCTCATGTCCACCAGGAAACTTGATGCATTTATTTATTTCTTCATATCAAGGTAAAGTGCTACATTTCCTGTAGTATTTATTATGAATTTAATGAATCAATATACTTAATAGACCAAGTAGTGGAATTTTCTCCCAAGTTTATTATTTTTCAGTGTGTGGTTTTATTAGATCAGAACACTTTTGAGTGGTCTGCTCTGAACCTGTTTCCCCCATGAATCCTGTTATTTTCAAAATTCCCTAATGTAGCAGTATTTTTAGGGGTACATTTCATGTTATAGGAGGAATGACAGTATTTGAGAACTCTTGATACATCTGATACTTGATAACTCCTGTGAACTTTGAAGAGAAACGACGGCTGACAGGGCTTCACTTTCTTATGGCATTACTAGTGTTTCATAAAAAACACACAGTCCTTCTACGTGTATAGCAAAATACAAAGGAGTTGAGTAATTCTGTTCCTCAGTGGTGGTAATTTTGTTTTTTATTTTTATGTTTTTAATATTTCACTGCATTTTAAGTGAAAGTTTATAGTCTAAGTCAATGTGTCATACAAAAACTCACACACACATTGCTATGTAACTCTAGCTGCTCTCCCCACACTGTGACAGCACTGTGACACCAGCTTTCCCTGTATTTCCTGTAATTACAGTGGTGGTACTTTTGGACTGTGAATTGTGTTTACCTCAAATTTACCTGTGGGAATTCTATGGGGTCTGGGTTGAGGGACCATCCTACTAGAGGGGAATAGGATCTGCATATCCCTGAGGCACATGAAATACTTTTCATAAGCTTAGGATCTACAGAACACACAGTAGTATAAATCTGAACTTTGACACTGTGGGAGGTTATGGCTATGAATTTTCAGGGAACACACACACACACACACACACACACACACACACACACACACACACACACTCTTTCTCTCTCTCTGTAAAGTTATAGCCCATCTTTTCACTCAGGTATCTAGCTTTAGACATGGACCTTAATTCTTTTTCTTTCATTTGTTGTGATTGAGTGAAAGTGTACAATCCAATATAAATTTGCATGTCTGCCTATGTGCACCTCCTGCTGCTCTCCCAGCTCAGTGACAGCACACTCCTCCTGTTTGTTCCATACGTGTCATATCCTCCTAACAATCTCCTGTCCCCTCCTCTCCACCCCCTCCAGTAAGAGGCCATCAGGACAACATCCTGTAGATGCCTAGAACCATAAAGTACACACACAATATGGTCACTCTCTGCCACTGAGTCCAATCCATTCCTGTCTGAACAGTTGACCTCAGTAATGATTTATGGACAGGGGCAGCATCAGGACCAGGGGCCATGCTCCAAGGGGAACCCCGAGGCCCCCGGACCATCAGTCGTGGTCTTTAGTGGAGTTCTCGGAGTATACACCTTTTTAGCCTCCTGTTGCCAGTGAGACTCAACTTTGTGAGCCCCATCACGGCTATCCCTGGTGTTGGCCAGGCACCATCTGGCTGACATGGAACTTAATTCTAACTTCACAACTGTTGGGAGCTTATGGCCAGTGTAAGGCTACTGTACCAACTCTGCAGGTTGTTGAGATCAGAAGGTATTCCTGAAGGTAGATCCAGTTGTAGGGTTGATCCTATTTCCAGATTCTGGTGGCTTAATGGTTAAGAGCTATGGCTGCTAACCAAAAGACTGGCAGTTCAAATCTAGCAGGTGCTTCTTGGAAAAGGTATAGAACACTTCTACTCTGTCCTATAGGGTCGCTATGAGTCAGAATCAATCTGAAGGCAACGAGATTCTTCATTTTGTTTCTGGGAATGTCCCCTGTTTTCTTGTGAGCTTGGCTATGGATTTAAAACAACTTTTTTTTACATCACACTTGACGGAGCAACAGACTGGGGAGTCCTGGGAAGGCATGGTCCCTGGACTCTGTTAGCCCAGAGCCGAAACCATTCCTGAAGCCAAGTATTCAGATAAAGATTGGACTGGACTATAAGATATAAAATGATACTGGTGAAGAGTGTGCTCCTTGGCAGAAGTGGACACAGGAGACTAACTGGGCAGCTCCCATTAGGAGGTGCGATGAGAAGGTAGAGGGGGACAGGAGCTGGTTGAATGAAGCTGGGAAACACACGATAGGAAAGGAGAGTGTGTCATCATGGTGGGAGGAGAGAAGCTAGAGCGACATAGCAGTGTGTTAAGTTTTTTTTATAACGAACTGACTTGGATTGAAAACTTATACTAAAAGCACAACAAGATATTTGAAAAAAAAATGAAGCAACTTTTGTTGTGTGTTTGTTTTTGTTTTGTGGAAATTGTGGTGGTATAGCAGTTAAAGTGCTACAGCTGCTAACCAAAAACTCAGCAGTTCAAAACTATCAGACACTCCTTGAAAACTCTATAGGGCAGCCCTACTCTGTTGTGTAGGGTCTCCATGAGTCGGAATTGACGTGATGGTGATGGTTTTGGGGTACACACTCTCAGAGGTGCCAGCTTACGTAAATGTTGTATTTAGATGGAAAAAGTGTTCTAGAGTGTTTGACTTAAGAGACTCGTGGCCTGTCTCTTACAGCTAACTCAGTTACTCTCTTCTTGGGTTTTGTGTAAGAGGAAGGCATCAGAACAGAGCTGTGCATGGGAGAAATGCCACTGAGATCTGAAAAGCCACCTCACAATAGTTTTAATGTTGCAGGTCAAGGGGAAGCTTGCTCTCACTCTTACATTCTGATTCCCAAATCTTATAATACTTTTCTATGTAAAGTCACATCAACAAAGGTAAGTAAGCAACTTGATGCAGAAAACATTAAGATGCTAGCTGATGGCAGATAAACGAATGCTTCAATCTATAAACAGCATAAAGTTTAATAGAAACCTTACAGCTGATTGGAGCCCGTTAATACTGGCCAAAGACTGATTGAGTCCAGTAATTTGGCACTGTAAAAATGTACTAAAGGCCAATGCCAAGGTATTTGACCTAGAAGATGGTACAATAAAGTTTCAAAGAAAGGAATGGTGCTCTCCTCCTGCCCTAGTTTGGAACTCAACTTTCGTATAATTTTTAGCCTTTCATCTCACTGGCCTTAAGGTGAGGCCCATTTAAAAAGCCAAATTCGTTAGTTTCTAGAGTGGGAGTCATGGTAGGAATTTTAACATTGGTTGATAAGGTTGAAGTCATTTATGTGGTGTTGTGGATTGAAATGCATTCCCTGAAAAGGTACATTGAAATTGTAACCTCTGGTACCTATGCACGTCGCCATGTTTGGAAATAGGGTGTTTGAAGATGTTATTAGTCAACAGGAGGTCATACTGGAATAGTGTGGAACTTAATCCTGGATGTATGATGTCCTTCTAAGAGTGCAGACCAGACACAGAGAGACAAAGAAAAGAACAGCCCTACGAAGACACATCTACAAGTCAAGGAATGTCTAGAGCCAGCAGAAGCCGGGAGAGACAAGACAGGATTTTTCCCTATAGCCTTCAGAGGGAACGTGACCCAACTGACCACACTGATTTTGGCTTCTAGCCTCCAGGAACAGTGAAGCAGTAAGTTTCTGTTCTTACGAGGCATTCAGTCTGTAGCATTTTGTCACAGCAGCTCTAGGAAACTAATGCACATGGTCATTTCAAAGAATGGCTGTGTGTGTTCTCCACTAGATGATACGCCAGTGTCGCTGCAAACCCCACCGAACGAAACAGGAAACAGTTCAGGAATTCAGATTTGCTAAGGCTTGGTAGGAGGAGCCTCTGTCCGCTGCCTGGCTGATGGGAGAGCTGATTCCAGCCTCTCACAGTGCCAGTAGGAGTTAAGCAGTGCACACAAGTAGAACAAGGATGTGCTGATGCTGCTTACAGGCAGTTTGTTGGCATCAGTGCAGCCTCCAAGGTGGGCAGGGAAGAGGCCATGCCACAGAACCCAGGAATCTCTTCTTTTAGCCACTTTGACTTTCTCTAGGGTTGTGTTTGGAAACCCTGCTGGCGTAGTGGTTAAGTGGTACATCTGTTAACCAAAAGGATGGCAGTTCAAATCCACTAGGCACTCCTTGGAAACTCAATGGGGCTGTTCTCTTCTGTCCTCTAAGAGTCAGAATTGAATGGAAGACAGTGGCTTTGGCTAGCGTTGTGTTTCCGAAACGGTATTTGGTAGAATACAAGGGTCCCTGGTGACACAGTTGTTAAGAGCTTGGCTACTAACCAAGAGGTCAGTGGTTTCAATCCACCAGGGGCTTCTTGGAAATCCTAATGGGCAGTTCTGCTCTGTAGTCCATGGTCCCTAAGAGCTGGAATGGATTCAACAGCAACAGGTTCAGACATCAGCATGTCAGTTAGTGTTTGGAGTGGGATGGGGGTATAAACAGGCCAAGTTAAATTTCAAGATCAAAAGAAATTTGGAGATTCACAGTTCAAGTTACCCCATTAAAGGCTCCGAGGGGTCATGCAGTGAAGATATTTATGCAACTTAGTCTAACATATGGTCTAAAAGACCTTTTGTTTTGAGTTATACCTATTTATTTCTCATAGGGTACTACTGTTCTGTGGACATGGTTTGGAAATGCCATCCCCTATTGGTGAAATCATTTAATCTTCAGGTAGTTTTGTGATGGAACAAGGTTTGAGAACCATAGGCTAAAGAATCTCAAAGAGTATGAATATACATATATAAATTTAAAGATGTAACCTTGCAGACAACATGGTTCCAATTTTCAAATTCTTCTTGTGGGGAAACTAAGAGTAAAGGATTTGCCCAGTCCTATACCTGAGAAAGGTAGATCTGGTGTTGGAACCCAGTTTTCGTTATTGACAGCTCACTTTTTCCCATTGTACTCAGCAGGCTCAGGTGTGGGTAGTGTAGAAGGCCAGTGGCAAGGCAGCCTAGCAGGGTGAGGGAAGCTGACGGGGCAAGGTGCAGATAAGAAAAGACTGGGCATGTGGGGGTATGTGGGTGAGGGCAGGCCACGGCAGAGCTCTGGGTGCTGGGGAGAATAATCTTGAAAACTGCAGAGAGGGGAGTCCCCAGTAGGCAATGGGTGGAGGCTGGATCAAGCTGGGATCAAGCCCAGTCAGCCTCGGCTCCAAGATGCCTGGATAAGCAGCTGCCTGTGTTAGTCACGCTTCTGTTAAACAGATTGTCAGCAAATCCCTGTGGTGATGTTAGGCTTGACTGTCACACCCCACGAATGAAACACTGTGCTTAAAGGTATGGAAAACATTATTTGAAAAGTCTATTTTTACTTAGAGCCTAAGAAATTTTTGATGAATATTTGTCCCTTGTAAGTTGTCACTGATGATGTCTAGTGGGCCTATTTGTTGAACTATCCTTGAAATTCAATAAAATGATTCAAACAGGGTCCTTTACGTAACTCTCTAAAAACTGTTCAGAAGATACTTACCAGGCCATTAAAAACAAAATGAAAGAAAATAGAATTCTGTTGATAGAGGGAGAATTTAAGAGGCATATCTTTTTCTTCTGATGAACTGAATATTTTTTGTTGTTTGAACAGCAGCTTAACAACTGGTTTGACTTGAATGCTGTAGAAGAATTAGGTAGCTTGCAGATGAATTACACTTTTTAGCAGGAATTGTTCCCCTTGGTTCCTGATACACTATTAATCTCTGGCACATTTTCAGACTTTCATTTAAAAAACTGATATACATCTTTTTTGTTATGTATATTCAGTAAGATAAAATATTGCGTGTAACGTATATGAAGACTGACAATTAAGTTTGGGACCTCATCTAGAAAACGTGGTACACACTTCACTGCTGAATATCACTATGGTCACCTTTGAAATACTCCCTTTGGGAAGCTATGCACCAATGCCAGTGCCTAGTCCGCTCTTCAAGGCAATTTTGGAACTTCTCTGGAATGGTCATCAGAGCTGTCCTCATATTACCCTGATGTCCTGAATATCACCAAACTGTCTTCCTTTCAATATTTACTTGCTTTTCGTGAAGAGAAAAAAGTCACTGGGGGCCAGATCAGATGAATAGGGATGGGGTTCCAATACAGTTGTTTGTTTACTGGCGAAAAACTCCCTCGCAGACAACCATACAATTAAGTTTGTGAACTTGCCACCTTGCCACCATGTGTAATGGCCATTCCTGAAAGAGTTCCAAATTTGATTTGAAGTGGGGACGAGGCGTTGGCATCAGCACATAGTTTCCCAAGGAGAGTACTTTGAAGGTGACTGTAATGACCTTCAGCAATGAGGTATGAAACACTTAGAACAGTTAAGTTGGTGGACTTCATTGTCAGATCTCATATGTAAGTTACAAAATATAATAATGCCAACTTCTATAAAGCCACCACTCAGCATAGTTCTACTTATGGATCCTTTCTGTATTCTATTGCCCTTCTCCAAGATGACATAATGTTTAGTTTAGAAAGCATAGAAATTTTGTACTAGGTACTGTACTCATTTTGGGGATTTGTTTCTTCTTTTCCTGAAGGAGTTCATAGTACACTCAGTCCTGCAGAAGTTGGAACCTGTGTAGAATGGCAATCTATCAAAGAAGAAAATCTTAAATATTTTTCACTAGTAGAGAAGGATAGAAAAGTGCATAAAGAAGATGAAAACATTTTAGAGAGAGGAAGAGTCTGAGACAAGACGTTGTGGCAAAAAAAAAAAGCTACAGTATGTCCAAAGAACCCCAAAGAGTAAAGCGTGTCTGGAAATTCATCCATTTAGTTACTAAAAAAATTTTGGTGATTTGTTGAATTTGGAGTCAGACACACAGGGCCCTGGTGGTGCAGTGGTTAAATACTCAGCTACTAACAAAAATGTAGTCAGTTCAAACTCACCAATGATTCCTTAAGAGAAAGATAGGGCTGTCTGCTTCTGTAAAGATTTGCAGCCTTGGAAACCCTATGGGACAGTTCTACCCTGTCCTACAGGGTCACTAAGAGTTGGAATCAACTCGATGGCAGTGGGTTTGGTTTGAAGTGATGCACTATGTTATGTTCCAGGGACTCGTAGCCATAAGTTCCAGCATTTCATGTGTACAGGGAAAGACAGACAAGCAAGCAGATAGTTAAAGGAACACGATCAGGGCTAGGAAAAAGCAGACACAGCGTGCTATGAGAGCCCCTGCAGGGAGGAGAAGCTAAGAGAGTAGGCTGAAAACACGCTGAGGACAGGTTGGGAAAAGCCTGCACATGCCTCATCGAAGAATGTGAGCTTTATTTTAGAGACAATGAACAGGCAAGAGGATTTTGAGTAGGACCCAGGACCCAGTGGCTTTTTTGCTTTCCATTTTAAGAAATATCGCTCTGGCAAAGATGAGAGAGACTCAAAGAGCAGTTAGAAAGTTCCAGCAATAACTCAGGTCAGAGATGCAATGCTCTGGACTAAGGCAATGACATCTACCATCCTTCCACCAAGCACTTATTAAGCACTTACGGAATGCCAGACAGTGTGCTCCCACTGGGGTAGAGAGTGCGGATGGCCATGAGAGATGAGATGATGGGCTGTGAGGAAAAGATGCATTGTAGACAGCTCTGAAGTGAAATAAGACAAGGAACGAGAGAAGAGGCATCCTGATCTTTCTGTAATTTCTAGTTTGGGCAGCTTGGAGGCTGGTGAGGTAGCCTAGCAGGGGTGAGGGAAGCTGACGGGGCAAGGTGGAGATGAGAAAAGACTGGGCATGTGCGGGTGTGGGGGGCAGAGCTCCCGAGGTGAGGGCAGGCCACGGAAGAGCTCCGGATGCTGGGGGGAGAATAATCTTGAAAATTGCAGAGAGAAGAGTCCCCAGTAGGCAATGGGTGGAGGCTGGATCAAGCTGGGATCAAGCCCAGTCAGCCTCAGCTCCAAGATGCCTGGATGGTGAACAGCAAGTTTAGGTAATAACACAAGTTTAGTTTGGGAAATGTTGAAGGTAATATGCCTGTATTTGAGATGTCCATTGGGCCCCTAAAATGTAGGCCTTGTCCTCTGGAGCCAAGACCAACAAAAGGTGAACATATCAAACAGTCATCAGCACATCTGTTGCAGTTGAAGTCATGGGAGTGGGAGATATTGCCCATTGGCAATGCGTAGAGAAAAGGGCTGAGGACACAGTCCTGGAGAAGAAGAGAGAGAGAGGAAGAAGACCCAGAGAAAGATAGATGTAATAGAGATGTAAGAGAAGAGTCAGGAACAGGCAGCAAAGCAGAGAAAGTCAACAATGCCTACAGGTGGAGAGCTGAAAGAGGTAGAGTGAGATGAGCACAGACCATTGGTTGGGAGATTTGGACTTGGAAGAGATTAGAGAAACAACTGAACAGAGATCAGGTTGCAGTGAGTTGAAAAATGAATGGGAAGTGAGGGAGTGTAGACAGTGGCTGCTCTACAACAGAAGTTTGCTGGTGAAAGAAAGGGGAGAGATATGAAAAGTATCTTGAAAGAGAAATAAGACACAAGAAAACATTTTAAAGGATAAAGGTGACTGATGTACATCTGGAGGCAGAGGGAAGAAGACTGTGCAGATGAAAAGATGAAGTGGGAGGGGATAAAATGAAGAACACAAGTGGAAAGAGAGGGAGAAGGGACAAGGCTATATTTGAGGACAAGGAATAGTAGATGAGGATACGAATATGCTTGTTGCTGAAGAGACAGAAGTGGAAGGATTTCTCACAGATCTCCATTTTCTCACTCAAATGGAAGAATAAGTTGTTTATTGAGAATGAAAAGCCAAAGGGGAGACTGAGGACTGCTGAAGAATGGTAACTGTTGGGAGAGATATCATAGGGGTGGAATCCAGAGCTCCATCAGGACAGGTTAAAAGTGTGCTTTAAGCAGTGCTGAAGACCTCAGAAATGCATAATGGCCCCAACCAGCACGGCTGGGTGATTCTCTTCTGAAATGACCAATACCTTGGGAGTGGGAGAGGAAACACTATAATTGGGTTGGTCTAAGTGAAGGGATGACAGGCAGGTCAAGCAACATGGCAGGTTAGAGAATTGAAGGTACCAGTGAGATGGCAATATGGGAGTCAATAGATTATGGGACCAGGCAAGCATTTAGTCTAGCCTCCAGATTTTGTCTTTGGAGGAACAAGTCCCTGTGGCTAATCAGAACCTGTCAGTGTCTTGCTACCTGCTGAAAGTTATGCAGGACACAATGGCCTTCACCTGTGCATACACAGCTCCCAGCCTACATGGGCTGCAAACTCAAGGGAGTGTGACTGCTTCCATCAGGCACTGCTCTTGCCTGGAAAGGTGGCAGTTCCTCAGGGCTGCTGCAGTTCCTACAACAGCTTTGTTGTTGTTGTTAAAGTGCTGTCGAGTTTTATTTTGACTCAGAGGGACCCCATGTGACAGAGCAGAACTTCTCTGTGAGGTTTTCTAGGCTGTAATATTTACAGGAACAGATTACCTAGTGTTTCTCCCATGGGGCTACAGGGTGGATCTGAACCACCAACCTTTCAGTCAGCAGCCAGTTGCTTAACTATTGTGCCACCAAGGCTGCTTTCCAAGAGCTTAAATACTTTGCTGTCAGGTCAGTTATGACTCAGATACACTATAACATGGGGTAGAACTGCCCCGTAGGGTCTCCAGCACTGCTGAAATCTTTACTGAAGCCTACTGATGTGTCTTTCTCCTGTTGAGTACCTGGTGGGTTTGAACTGCTGACCTTTCTATTATCAGCCAAATCCTTGACTTCTGTGCCACCAGGACCCCTTTTATGACAGTTCATGCCCTAGTATCACTGATTCATTGTTGACTTATTATCTCTGCACATTCAAGCTCTTCTTAAGATTTCCTCTTCTAATATGTTTCACAATCCTCTTCTCATTCGGGTATCTTAGTCTTCCTCCTTTCTACATTCAACATAGAGGTTTCAGAAGTAGATAGAGTGGGCAAGGATGGCATGACTTGAAGGTCTGTTAATGAACCTTGTGGAAATGAAGCAGGAATTTATTTTTTTCTGATACAGTATTGGCGGTGTAGTGGTTAAGGGTTACGGCTGCTAACCAAAAAGGTCGGCAATTCAAATCCACCAGGCGCTCCTTGGAAACTCCATGGGGCAGTCCCACTTTGTCCTGTAGTGTTGTATATGAGTTAGAAACCACTCCACGGCAATGGGTTTGGACTTTTGGATTACTGGTCCCTTGGATTCCCTTTTTAAAAATGCAAATAAACCCAAGATGCATAGTCCAACTCTTTCACCCCCTTTCAACTTGGGTATTTTCAACTCTGTCTAAATAAGAGATGTTTAGAAGCCAAAGGTGTGCTTAGAGATACTGAGGGCCAAGTTGTAAAGCACTGAAAGGATTTTGATCCAGGATCTGGTCAATTCTGTCTCTAGCCTCATCAATCATTTACTGATAGATAATACTCTGCTGTGCCAGCTGTGAGTTAGCCCAGGTTACATCTGGATAGTAGTGGGTATTTTAGCAATGAGTAGCCAGCAGTCACTAGCACCTGACAGATGTCTTATTCCAGAAAGGATGAACAGGAAGCAACAGCATGCCTAGCAAGAAGTGGCAGAGGCAGAGAGAAGGGCTGATGGGAACCACTCTGCCTGCTTGCTGCATTTTGAAATAATCTCGTGGTTAGAAAATTTCCACATGAGTGTCTCGGCTGATATTCAGGCCATCCTTCAGGACTTTGTGAACCTTCTCATGTCCAGTGACTTAGTTGCCATCAAGTTGTTCCTCGACCATGAAGACCCCATTCAAAACGGAACAAGATGCTTCCTAGTCCCACACCATCCTTGTAACTGGTTGTGGATCAAGACGTTGTGATCCAAAGAGTTTTCACTGGCTGATTTTGGCCTAGCTGCTAACTAAAAAGTCAGCAGTTCAAAGCCACCAGGCATTCCTTGGAAACCCTATAGGTCAGTTCTACTCTCCCTTATGAGAGGAATCGATAGCAACAAGTTATTGTTCTGGTTTTCTTCTAGTCTGTCTAAAAGCTGCTGAAAGCTATTCTGCACCATAGCAACACATAAGCATGAGGTTCATTGGCCTTGAGCAAAACCTGGATCTCCTGCCTGGAAGGTGAGAGCTCTAATCATTGAACTACCTCTAACCCCCATATCTACACTAAAGGGTTAATGTTTAGCTGAACTCAGGAGCCTTATAGGGTTGCTATGAGTTGGAATTGACTTGATGGCAATTGTTTTGGTTTGGTCATTTTTGTAGGTTGCTCAATGTCCTCAGTATCATGTCTGGAGACAGCAGAGTGTTGCAAGAGGGGGAAGAAGGGACACCTCAAAGACAAATCTTACGTCCCCCTCATTTGGTGGAAAGCACAGGACTCAATCCTGTTCCCCTCAGAATTGTCACTCAAGGCAGCAAGCAATTAACAAGATGATAAAAAGTTTTTGGGGGCCCCGCTGAGCATAGGCACCCAGGCCAGCTATCAGAAACAGGAGGTAGAGCAGTTTTTACAGACATCATAAGTAGGAAAATTAATCTCCAAGATCTTCCCCTGCAAAGACATCCTGTGGGGCCGACAGAATCAGACAACACTAAGACATTCTGGCTGCCTTCCAAAGCAACATGGACTGAACCAGATAAATTCACTGAAAAATGTTTGGAATATTGCAAAATAATCTGGCCTTGGCACATGCCATTTCCATTAATGAAAGGCTTCTTTGGAGAGATGTTTCCTAACAATATAAACTGAATGCCGTACAGAACCACAGTAGATCCTATTAGAAAATAGATTTTAACAATAATAACACACAATGCTTACTGTGTGACAGGTGCAATTCCATGCACACACACTCTATTAACAAAACAATTGCCACCAAGTCAATTCCAACTCATAGCAACCCTATAAGACTCCTGAGTTCAGCTAAACATTAACCCTTTAGTGTAGATATGGGGGTTAGAGGTAGTTCAGTGATTAGAGCTCTCACCTCCCAGGCAGGAGATCCAGGTTCGGTTCCAGGACAGTGAACCTCATGCTTATGTGTTGCTATGATGCGGAATAGCTTTCAGCAGAGCTTCCAGACTTAGACAGACTAGAAGAAATCAGAACAATAGATATATAAACAGTTGTTATCAAATCAACTGTGACTCAGGATGCCCTGTATGAGTCTGAGTAACGCTGTAATCTGCAGGGTTTTCAAAGGCCTTTTAGAAGCCTTTTGCCAGCTCTTTCTTCCAAGGCACCTCTGGGTAGGTTAGAACCACCAACTTCTGTGCTTTAAGTGAAAGTTTACAATTCAAGTCAATTTGTCATAGAAAAACTTGCACACACAGTGCTGTCACTCTAGCTGCCCTGTCCACCCTCTGACAGCACACTCCTCCTTTCCATTCTGTATTTCCCATGTCCATTCAACCAGTGCTTGTCCTCATCTGCCCTCTCATCTTGCCTCTGGACAGCAGCTGCCCAGTAACCTTCACATACATCCTTGAGCCTAGCAGCACACTCTTTGCGAGTATCGTTTTATGTCTTATAGTCTAGTCTACTCTTTGTCTGAAGAGTTGGCTTCAGGAAATACTCAAATAGTATTTTAATCTTCAAAATAGACCTATGGATTAGTGCTTTTATTGTCCCACTGTACTGATGAGGACACGGAGACATGGAGAAGTTAAGTAACTTGCAAAAGGTCACACAGCTAGTAAGCGGTGGAGCACAGCTTGGCTGTTCTATTGTTCTTAGCTGTCCTCATACAGAAGCAATTGTCTGCAGTACTCAGGAGGACGATAGGAATGAGGGCGATGCCTACTGCAGTGGACGCCCTTGCGCTCACTGCCTGCTACCACTGCCCCTCCCCACCTTGCTCCCGCGGAGCTGGCTGCAAGGTTTTTCCCCTCAAGAATTCTGGATTTGAAAATGTACTTACTTTTGAATCAACATAGACAGTGCTCTGGCTGACTCATAGGATTTTTTTTTTTAACCCTCTAAATAACTATGCAGCCTGAAGTACTGAAAACACAATTCTTGAGCTTGCTGTGGTAATAAGAACCTGTTTAGGATCTTCATGGAATCAGTCCAATCTGGAGGGCACTAACCGGCCTGGTCCCCCCCTGCACATACACGTTGTTTCTGCCACGAGTCACACCTTTTCGTCAACATCTGGAGGCTTCTGTTGGTGCGAGAGCCACCCTTCACAAGTCCCAGCCTGGTGGGTCCACACCCTGGCTGAGATGCATGACCCATTCATTTTCCACCTCTTTAAAACATCATTCCAAGTCATTTCCCCTCCTGTCCGGGCCTTATACTCTGTAAGTCTTCAGTCTTACTTCAGTACAGTTCCACATACACTGTGTGCTAAATGCTGGGGGCACAGAGACCACAAGAAGGACAGACCCTGTCCAGGACAAGTTCCTAGTCTGTTGTCCCCTGCCAGACCCTCTGCAGGAGCACAGAAACACTGAGAGGGGGAGATGTCGTGGGAGGGGAGCAGCACTCTCTTCAGATGCGGGGCTTTGCAGAGCATGCTCTCGTTTTGCATGAAGGCAGAACCAGAGATGTCAGAGCGAATGCCTTGTTTCTTTATTTGGCTATGACCTTGTTTGGGCTTTCCCATGTCTAGGGGCCCAGGAACAGGAACTGACACCAGAAAGCACACGTACCTTTTGGGCAGGGCAAACATGGTGTGCTATTCCAGGCCTGAAGCTATTTGGGGACACATTGGCCAGAGCTATGTGGTGACTCCAGATGACAATAGGGAGGAGGTCAGCTTTTATTGATCTTGTAGGGAATGTGCTTAGCTTAGCGCTGAGTATACAGTAGGTGTGTGCTATCAATATTTGCTACAATTAATCCAAGAGGTAGATGCCACTCTATATTGTTAAAAATAAAGATGTCTAAGGCACTCTCTGAAGTGGGGAGACTTGTTGCTTAGCAACCAGGGTGGCCCTAGAAGAGTATCAACTGCAGTTACTCATCAAGTTGTATGTGCACCATGTGTGTGCATGTGCACGTGTACACACACACACACATTCACGTATCAACAGCACTAATCATGGGCACTATACTACAGCTCCTTCCCAAGCACCAGGCCTAGAGTAGGAACCCCAAAGGATATGCCTATTGGCAACCTCCATCCCTGCCCCATATTAACACCTGATCACTCATGGTTCCATTGACTGGTGTTAATGTATACCAACTTTGTATAAATTGTATAAAGTTATGCAAGATTCACCTTCAATCTTTACACACTCTTTACACTCCCGCCACCCTGCCATGGTCCTATTAACTTTGCTAGCTTCATGCTAGCCTGTGTTTTGTGCAGCCTGAGGCCTGAGGCAAGGAGGAAGCATTTGGGGACACTTACCACTGTGCAGCAGAGGGGCCAGAACCACCAGAGGAGAGCCAGGGCCAGAAGCAGGAACAGGATCAACAGGGCAATCGCCAGGATGGTGCCATCAGACTGTAGGGCCAAGAGAGAGGGCGGTCAACAGGAGGGACCATGGGGCCAACAAGTGCATGTGCTTAGGGCAGGGGAGGTGGAGCTTTGGTCTCCCTCTTTTCATGTTTCCGTCGTCACCAGAAGATCTAGGGGCCAGAGAACAGCATGCCTGAGGAGCAGGGGTCGGTCCCCGGCTCTTTGTTCTGGGGGGCTCTACTCAGTAATGCTGTTAGTGTTGCTGCTGTCGAGTTGATTCTGACTCCTGATAGCGTCGTGTGAGCAGAGTAGGATGGCGCCATGGGGTTTCCAAAGCTAGGAACCTGGCAAGCAGATCTCCAAGACTACCTCCTGAGGCATCTCTGGTTGGATTCAGCTCCCACCCTTTTGGCTAGGAGTCACGTGCTTAACTGGTGATGCTACCCAGGGGCTCCTTCTAGGCAGCAATATTCTAGACCAGTGGGTTCCTCTGGTCATGAGGGCTTTGTTCTTTCCTTGGAGTAACACTGTGACAGAGCCACTCTCCAGCAGACAGAGCTCGCGTAGCCCTTGCAATTGGGCCTCCCGCTGCCTGTCACCTCTGGAGCAATATCCTCTGCGTGGGGACAGCCTCCCTGCTCCCTGGGTTTGATGTTCCAGTCCCAGCAGCATCACTTGCATTCAGCCTGCTTCCCGAGTCTGTTCCCATAGGTCACGTACGAGATTCACAAAGCTGTGGGTGGGAAGGCTAGAGCCGGCTGATGAGACGCGACATCGTGTTCCTACTGAATGAAATCCAACTCATAGTGACCCTGCAGGACTGCCCCACAACGTTTCCAAGGCCATCATCTTTATGGAAGTAGACTGCTACGTCCTCCAGTGGAGTGGCTGGTGACTTTGGACTGCTGGCCTTTTTTTAACAGCCAAGCACTTTAACCACCAGGCACCTGAGGCTCTTGAAGGTGGATGAATGCCACAGTGCGGAAGGCAGGAGAGCTGCCACCACACTTTAAAGGCAAGGCATGTGGTGGCTGAGTCAGCACCACAGTGGGTGCAGGGCTCTGTAGGGGGTGAGGGCAGCAGTCAACATCAAAATGTACCCACTTCAAAACATGCCCAGGCTGGTCCCGAAAATAGCATGGTTCTCTGGCCCGAGGTGGTTGTTAACTTTTGGCAAACAGAGATGTCACTCAGTATCAGCATTCTGAGGTGGCTGGTTCAAGGATGCCGCTTGAGAGCACAGGCTTAAGTCCTTTCTTGCCCTCCCAGCTACCTGTCGTGCAAGTGGGCATAAGCTCTCTAAGTGGTAAACTCAAGGGGCAATCTGGGGCCTCCTTCCGAGTGCAGGTAGCAAGTTCATTTTAAGACCAAGGAGATAATCATGTATGTTTGCACAGATTGGAAAATAATCTAAATGTTTAACAATTGGAGACTGGCTAAATATGTTATAGGAGATCAGTTACCGTGTAGACATTATGTATGTTTACAAACAATATTTAAATGACATGGGAAAACATTCTTAATATAAAAAGTGGGTGTGTGTGTATATACACACACATATACATGTGTATGTGTATATATGTAATTATTACCACCTGTTGCAGTTGAGTCGATTCAGACTCATAGTGACCCTATAGGACAGGGTAGAACTGCCTCACAGAGTTTCCAAGGAGTGCCCGGTGGATTCAAACTACTAACCTTGCTCTTAAATACGATCCCACCAGGGTTTTCATTTTAAATAGATATAAAGTAATAAACTGGTGTTGTCAAGGATTTCATTTTATTTGGATCTATGATCATCTCCCATGGATGGAAGCCCAGCAGTCAAGCAATCAAGCAATGCATTGTAGTAGACAAATGTGCCTCAGCTACTTTGGTCATGTTATCAGGAGTGATCAGTCCCTGGAGAAGCACATCGTGCTTGCTTGATAGACTAGAAGATCAGTGAAAAAGAGGAAGATCCTTGGTGGGAGGGTCTGACACAGTGGCTGCAACACTGGGTTCAAGAATAACAATTGTGAGAACGGTACGTGAGCTACACAGGGTGGCTATGAGTTGCAACTGACTTGACAGCCCCTGACAACAGCCACAACATATGTATAAAGAAGAGCTTCACTGCTAACCAAAAAGTTGGCAGTTCAAATCTACCAGTGACTCTTTGGAGACCCTGTGGGGCAGTTCTTCTTTGTCCCATAGGATCGCTATGACTTGACAGCAATGATTTTTGTTTTTTTAATGCATATACATAACCACCCACAGCCATTGAGTCATATCCGACTCATAGAGACCCTACAGGTCAGAGTAGAACTGCCCCATAGAGTTTCCAAGGAGCACCTGGCGGATTTGAACAGCTGACCTTTTGGTTAGCAGATGTGGCACTGAACCCACTATGCCACCAGGGTTTCCAATGGATACATATACATATATGTAAAATATCAAAGAGTGAGAAAGACAGAATGGATAGGTATTAACTAAAATATTAACAGTAGTTTACTAATGGTGGGTTTATGGTAATTTTTCTTTTCCATTTATCTGTAGTTTTCTTCCTTTAAAAAAATCTCTTTATGTGTTTCATAACAAGAAAATGGAATCTCTAGCTGGTGCAGTTAGCATGCTTGGCTGGTAACAGAGGGGTTGGAGTTTTGGATTCACACAGAGGTACCTTGGAAGAAAGTCCTGGTGATCTACTTCTGAAAAACCAGTTATGGAAAACCCTACAGAGCACACTTCTACTCTGACATGTACGGGGTTGCCACGAGTTGGAATCAACAGCAAGTGGTAAATTAGTGAAGAGAAAATGAATGACTAAAGTTCCACTTTACCACTTTCTTTGGTGTTGGAGAGCATCCAGCCCAGGGGTTCTTCGGGAGGTCAGTGGACCTGTGGGGGTGCACAGATGGGCTCCTGTACAGGGAGGCAGGTGGGCAGTCTGTCTGGGGATTTGGAGCAGGGTAATGGCTGAGCTGGGACTGACTCACTCCCACTGTGAGTGCTCTGCAGCGGCTACTGGAAGCTGTTGAAAGGCATCTCTAACTCCCCGGAATGCCTTTGACCCAAAAGCCAGGGAACTGAACGCTCCCAGCCCTCGCCAAGCCAAGGCTTGGGAATGCAATTGATTACCCTCACCCTCGAGGGAGCTGCAGCCTTACAAGTTCAGGTGTGGGGCCAGGCAGCCCAAGGGCAGCGAGTGAGGGAGAGGGGAGCGCCCGTCCCGGTAGTGAGGACGGTTCTAGACAACAGCGTTTATACGCAAGAACAGCATTAATATACAAGCAATGCTGGGGATGCTGATCGTAGCAGCGACAAAGAAATCACATCTGTTTTCCAATCTTAATGTCTGTTACATCTTCTGATCTCTCAGTCACTATATTCCACATCCATAAAATGGCAATAGTAGACCCTACCTGCATCACTGGGCTAATGTGAGGCTAAAGTAGGTGACAAGAGACAAACAGATGTGCCAGGCAATGTAGATATAAGCGCCCTTGTCACACACTGAGCTGGAACTCCCCCTGCTCCCATCTTCCCAAGACAATGAATATGGTGAGCATTTCAGGTCACATATCTGCTGCACTTGCAATAGTAGCCGGTTTTGGTTCCTGGCAACTTATCAAGTGGTGGCTTTTTTTAGTACCGAGTTGTAATTTGGTAAGGAGTCCATTTTTTCACAAGGACCCCCAGTGGGACAGCAGCTAAGCACTTGTCTGCTAACCCACAGGGTGGCTGTTGAAACCCAGATTGAGGGTCCATGGGAGGAAGACTTGGTCATCTGTTCCCATGAAGATTACAACCCCCCCCCCCGCCCTAAACTTGTTACCATCGAGTGATTCTGACTCACAGTGACCCTACAGGACAGAATGGACTGCCCCATAAGGTATCCAAGGAGTGCCTGGTGGATTGGAACAGCTGACCTTTTTGTTCACAGCTGAGCTCTTAACCACTGCATGACCGAGCTCCCCTGTAAAGATTACAGCCTCCGAAACCCTAGTAGTTCTATTCTGAAACACACAGTCACTGTGAGTTGAAATGACTTGAAGGCACCCGGCAACAACAAAACAATATTTATTCACATTATATATAGTTTTTCTTCTCCCTAATTTTTTTCCCGCATTAGATGAATGAATTGAAGCAGAAAGGCTGATAAATTGAATGCATTTAAAAAAAAACTTCTATGAAGCTAGGAATGTGAAGGACCAGACAGATGTTGCTGGGACAGCTTCTCCCCTTGGAGAAGAGTTCCAGGATTTTGAACAAAGATCCTTTTTCTTCTCCCACAACCAAGCTTGGTCTACCCCCTACAAGACACAGTTCACCTTGACTGAGAGTGGGCGGATGTCAAGAAGGCGAGCCACTGTGATCCTCAGGAAAGGGCAGAGTACAGTGAGGTGGGGAGACACTCACAAAAGGCAGGGAGCTCTAGAGAAACTTTCTCCTGCTCTGGATGCAGAGGGCCTCTTGATAAAAAAGCCTTCAAATGTGCTGTCTTATTTTCAAGGTCCCCCATGTCCCATTAAGGACAGATTTTTTTTGCCCAGCTCCAAAAAGTCACCTTCAAACAAAGGCATGGCTTTTTAAGAAATACAGATGTGAAGCTAGGAAGTTATTAGGAGATAACATGGCCATGAAACCTCAAAGATCCATTCATTTATTCATTGAGCTAATGTTTCTGATTACAGGCAGGGTGCTCACGGAGGATGTACAATTAACCACAGTGCAGGAGCCTGCGTGTTACTCAATGGCTGGACCCTAAGCGCCTTCTATGTGCCAGGCAGTGAACAAAACAGACTGTCTCTAAGGCAAAGCAGTCCCTGGGTGGTACAGATGGCTACGAGCTTTACTACTAACCAAATGATTGGCTGGTGGAACACTCTTAGAGGCTCCCGGAAGTGCTCCCAGGGAAGGTCCCAACCATGAAGACCCTATGGAACACAACTCCATTCTACACGCCTGGTGTCATCATGAGCTGGAATCGACTCAACAGCAACTGGTTTGCTTTTTTTTCAGTCTTAAACAAATCAGTCTTAGAAGAAATACAACCAGAATGTTCTCTAGAAGGGAGACTGATGAGACTTGGGCTTGCTTATTGTGGACACATTGTCAGGAAAGATCAATTACTAGAAAAAGACACACAAGAGAAGGTGGGCAAAAATGAGCAAAACTCTCAGTCAGATGGACTGACACTGCAGCCACAACAATGGACTGGAACAGATATGGTCGCGGAGATGGGACAGGACTGGGCAACATTTTGTTCTTTAGACACAAGCAACCGAACCAAACTCACTGCTGTAGAGTTGATTCTGACTCATAAAGACCCTATAGGTCTGAGTAACTGCCCCATAGAGTTTCCAAGAGTGCCTGGCAGATTCAAACCGCCAACCTTTTGGTTAGCAGATATAGCATGTAGCTACTACGCCAGCAGGGTTCCCAGTGATGATAATAGCTACTGTAATTACAAGCTAAGATTTATTGAGCACATTCTGTGTGACAAGGGCATCTTTCCATGTACTTGACATGCATCTCACACCCTAGCAAGTTTACTCCTCCGTTATAACCCTCTGGAAACCCTGGTGGCGTAGTGGTTAAGTGCTACGCCTGCTAACCGGAAGGCTGGCAGATCAAATCCACCAGGTGCTCCTTGGAAACTCTGTGGAGCAGTTCTACCCCACCCTATGAGGTCTCTGTGAGCCAGAATCCACTCGATGGCAGTGGTTTTTTTCTTTATTTTGTTGTTGTTTGTTGTTTGCTGAATTTTGTAACACTGTTTCTTCTCTACAGGTAAAAACAGGAGGCAAGGAAAGGATGAGAAACTTGCCCAAAGTCAACAGGAGAAGAGAAGTGAAACTTAGGTAATCTGGTTCCCCAAGAGATGGTTCCCCTAGTGATGCAGTGGTTAAATACTTGGCTGCTAACTGAAAGGGAGAAAGAGTTGGCAGTCTGTCTCTGTTAAGACTATAGCCTTGGAAACTCCATGGGACAGTTCTACTCTGTGCTGTAGGGTGCCTGCCACGGCAAAGGGTTAATCTAGCCCCCAGCTCGCAGCTTCAACCAGCAGCCAAGAGAAGGGGACACTGGAGCTCTGGTCCTGTGGGACCAAGAAGAGGTTGACACTGCTACAGTAAAGGCAAGCACAAAACATCGTCTCCTCTTGGGAATGGTGGCTAGTTGGCAGGGGTAGGTGGCCTCTGAAAGCTGAGGCTACCTGACTATCAGCTCAGTACACCCACCCAGCCTTGAGGCAGAGACGCACCCTCACAGCCCCAGGCTCTGTGACAGAGGCATCACTGGGAGAAGGGAGCCCGAGGTGCAGACCTGCAGGGACCTGTTTTAGGAGGGAGAACAGAGGCCGACTTGCCCATCTGTCTCTGACTCCCGGCCTTGCTGGGCAATCCAGTGCGTAATTCACCACAAGCCATCAAAGAGAGATTTATGCAGGGGTACTAAAAGAGCGGAATCGACGGTCTTATGGCCTGGAGGATCCTTTGGGAGCATGGCCCCTGGATCTGCTGCCGCCCCTGACCAGAAAACACTACTGAGGTCAACTCTTCAGATATGAATGGACTGAACTTGGGGACACTGTGTGACCATATGGCGTGTGTACTCTATGCTTCTGCGCGTTTATAGGAGGCAGTCCTACCGGTCTCTTTCTAGACGGGAGGGAAGAGGGTGGAGAGGAGGGTACAGGAGCTTGTTAAGAGAATACTAGAAGTATAGGATGAAAAGGAGAGCAGAAGGCGCTGCAGATAGGTGGGCATGCAAATTTGATTTGGATGGTATACTTTCACTTAATCGCAATTAAAAAAAAAGGTTAAAAAAAAGGTTTATGCAGGGGAAAACAAAACAAAACCCTAGTAAATAACTAGATAAAGATTAATTCTTGCCATTATTATTTTCCTGATGGCTGAATTATCGATGCTAGTTAAACTTCATCTTATTTTAAAAAAATGTTAAATCAGATTTTTTTGTTAATGCAGGAGGTGGGGGCTGTGTGGGGGTGAGCTGTGCTGACAGGAAGCACAGAGTGATACTGGGCGCCGAGGGGAAGCGTCTCGCAGTTGAAGACATCTACCATTTTCCTCAGTGAATAGTTTTAAGGTTTTTATTTCCTTTCAAGCACTGAGGTACAATGTGCTCACCCAGAGGTCTGCATTCATCATGAGGATGCACACCACTCAGTCTGAAAGAAGGACACCCTCAATCCTGTTCCCGCCTCCAGGCCTTTGCTGCTGGGAATGGCCGTTCCTGAAGGCGTCCCGGGCTAAATGGCCCAAACCCTGTGCTAGTGCTTTGTTTTTATTCTTCTCTTCCCAGTTTACGAAATGAAAACATCTATTTTTTTTTTTTTAAAGAAAAAGAGACACTGTTTTCAAGGTTATAGATTTGGAAGCTTGAACAGTGGAAACATTTCTTACTTGGTAGGTAGAATCTAGGCAATTCTGGATTTCTAATGTACGGCATGAAGGGGTGAGGGGCCTGTCTTGGCCTGTTTGCAATACAAGAGACAGACAAAGCCTTGGGTAACATCACTGTTCTGTTTTGTGTGTTACTCTGAAAAGAGAGTAGGATGAATTGAGAGAAGTTAGTGGGAGACTGGGAGATGATGGACTTAAAAGACCCTTTGTAAAGCTCTCCCTCCTCTCAGTGCTGGGTGTGGACTGGAACTTAGCTTAATGTGCATGGCGTAAAGTCATTAAGTAGCCTGTAAAACATCCTCATAGCGACCCTACAGGACAGAGTAAAACTGCCCCATAGACTTTCCAAGAGCATCTGGTGAATTCAAACTGCTGACCTTTTGGTTGGCTGTCGCAGCACTTAACCATTAGATTGTTGGGGTTTCCATACAGAGTCGCTATGAGTCGACTTGACAGCAGTGGATTGGGTTTGGTCAGGTGTCCTAGTGAGTCTCTTGGTGGTACAGTTAACTCACTCAGCTGCTAACTGAAAGGCTGGAAGTTCTACTCCACCCAGAGAGGCATTAGAAGAAAGGCATGGTGATCTGTTTCTGGAAAAATCAGTCACTGAAAACCCTATGGAGCACAGCTCTCCTCTGACGCACTGGTCGGTCATCAAGAGCAGGAATTGACTTGAGGGCAATTTTTTTTTTTAAGTGCCCTGCAGTTTCACCTGGATAACTGTCTCGGTTAAGGAGAAAGCCCTTCCTCCCCACGCCTGCATTTCCAGACTAAGGCAACCCAGTTTGTGTATCTTCAGGCCTTGGTTCCTCACTTTACCAGTAAGGAAACAAGGAAAGAATCAGCTGAGCTTGTCTGAATCTGCTCTCTTCTCTGCTGTGAGCACACTGACTACGGAGGTTGGGAGTTGTCCTCTGCTATGCCATGTAAACTGGTTTTCATAGGGCCTGACACATAATTTCAGGGGGCTGTCTTTAAGGAAAAGAACATAAAATTACAAATCATGAGCCCCTATAAGGGGCCTGTTCAGGTAAGGGTCCTGAATGGCAAGTGTCCTCAGCTTCTGGATAGGTCTGTCCCTGGCTGCAGCCTTCCCTGGACGTGCTCTACACCTGCCACAAGGCATCTGTTTCCCTGGGGGCTTCAGTTTCCAGCCCAGGAGGCCGCCACATTCAGCTACGGATCTCAGCGGTGATTATTAGTGATCAAAGTGACACTTTGGCCTTTGTAGGCCATTCTTTGTCTCATTTCTCATTCTATACACAAGTGAGGTGGGAAATCGACTGCTGTATGGCCTCACTGCAGTGACCTCAAATCTGTCCCATTCTAAGTGGCCCCAGGAAGGGTCTGGCTAATTGTAACCATTTTTTTCGCTCCCAACAGCATTTGCAATTTATTAACCAAGGGGGTCTCAGGGCACTCAGTGGGTGGTGGGCTGCAGAGGCTGGGTGCTGTAGTTACAGGTCATGCCAGGTTCTGCAGATTCCGATGGTTTACACTCCCACTAAAGCCACTGAAGGCGTTCACTAGTTACACGGTACGGACAGACTTACAGCCCGACTAAAACATTTAACACGAGAGAATGGTGTGTGAGTGTTTTTCTGGCACAGGGGAAGGCTACTGGACAAACGCCACCAAAAATAGGCCAGGAAAATAGCTGAGAATGCAGGAGGGGTTCTTCCAAGCTGGCCATACTGTTTCCTTAAATTCTCTGTCCCTCCTACCCCTACAGGACGCCTGCGGACAGATTAGCTGAGACTGCAGCGATCTCTCCCCATCTCCTTCTGCCTTCTCCCCTAGCTCTCTCCCTTCTCCCTCTCATCCCTAGTCAGGCTGTGTTTGTAGCACTGTCTAAAAGCCTTCCAGACCCTTTAACCGGGGACCCCCCAAACACCAGTTACCCGTTGAGTTGTTGCTGACTCACGGTGGCCTCCCCATGTATCAGAGTAGAACTGTGCTCCATAGAATTTTCAATGGCAGATGTTTGGGGAAACAGGTGCCTCTGGGTGGTTTCGAACCTCTAATCTGACGGAATGCTTAACCGTACCATCTGGGGACCCAAGCTTATGATTTCTGAGTAGTTGGCTTGATCTGAATATGAAAGAGGCAATCCTGATGAAAGGGAAAATGTGTAGAAATAAAGAGACTAGGAAGATGGAGACTCTCCTGCTCACATGGGAGTCCTGGGTGTTTGGTATGTGAGCGGCAGCAGCAGCTGGGTGGAGGCTGGAGGGCTTGAAAGCATGCTTGCAGCTACCCCTCCGTGCAGAGGGACTTTCCTCCCCTCTCTGGGCCCAGGCTGGTGCTGACGAGGTGCTGCATTCCAAGGACTCTGAAGAGGTGTTTAGACAGATCTCAAGCAGCTGTTCTGAGCTCTGACTTCTGCCCAGATGAAACTGGCAGAGCATGGGTGAGTTTTATTGTGAAAGATGGAATTTCGGTCATTTTATTGCTGCTGAGACATTCTGGACAGGCAAGCCCACAGACTGACATTCTCTCCTTCCTGGAGCATATACATTCTGTTATTTCTGGAAGCAACCTAACTTATCCACTCATCCCACCCTACATTTTAATAAAATTCTGTCCCCCTGGTATGTGGGATGGTATTTTGTGGTCCCCCACCTATCTCTGACTATTCCTTGTCTCCTTAAATGTTGACATGCCCAGTGGAACCATTCTTGGTCCATTGCTGTTTTTCTAACACTTTCTATGGGCTGGTTCATCTCCCATCACAGTTTCAACTCTCATCAGAATACGGGTATTTTGATCTCCATCCAGCCTTGATCTATCTCCCCACATGCTTCAGGGTTCTGTTCACCTGCTTGCTAGCGTCTGTTGATATCTCAAACTCAACAGGTCAAAAACATCTTTTTCCCCCTAAACCTACCAGTTTTCCAGCTAGATGATGCCCAGTCCCCACCAATGACTGTCCTTGCAGGGTATACGACATACAGTCCCTGATGTAGTGGGAGACAAATGGGTATGCAGAACTAGAGCTCTGTTAATAGACCAGTCTTCATGGTCTGATAGACTGGAGGGTCCCCTGAGGACATGGCCTCGGGACTCTCCGTTAGCCTAGAGTTGAAACCAGTCCCGAAGCCAGCTCCTCAAAGAGTGAACTAGATTATAAGACATAAGATGACACTGTCGAAGAATGTGCTTCTTGGCTTAAGTAGATAGATGAGAGTCACTGGGGCAGCTGCTGTCCAGGGGTGAGATGAGAGTGCAGAGGGGAACAGGAGCTGGTTGAATGTATATGCGAAATACAGGGTGAAAAGCAGGAATGTACTGCTATAGGGTGGAAAGGGCGGCTAGAGTGACATGGCAATTTGTGTGTAAGTTTTTGTACAACAAACTGACTCAGACTGTAAACTTTTGCTTAAAGCTCAGGAAAATAATGCAAAAACCCAAACTGAAGACCTGCTTGTTCTCTGCCTTTCACTTAATGGTACTGGATAGAAACACAGGATGTGCTCAGACACCGCAATGATTCTAAGGATGGTGCTGTGCTGAGCAGTAAGTCACAGGGTCGCTATGAGTCGCGAGTGACCTGATGGCACCTGGCACTTAACAGTAACAACCGGAAAAGGAAAAACAAACCAAACTTGCTGATGTCTAGTTGATTCCGACTCATAACGAGTAGAACTGCCCCATAGGGTTTCCAAAGAGTGGATGGTGGATTCAAACCACCAACCTGTTGGTTAGCAGCCGAACCTTTAAGCACTATGCCACCAGAGCTCCAGTGACAACCCGTAACAACCCTAGCTACAACAAGAAGTCAGTCTCTGTATTCTTTCTTTTCTTCTCTCCCTCCCCCTCATCATGCCCTATCAATCCATCCTGTAATCATTTCTTGGACCCACTTCTGTCTACTCCTCACTTGCACTGTTGATCAGGTTTAAATCTCATTACAGGAAACCTGCAAAATCTGGAAACTGTGTAAGGTGGAAATCTGCCAGAGAAGGAAAACACAAGCATCTTGCACTAAAATGAGCAATAAAAAGTGGTGAGACTGCACCCTCTCAAAGGTGGACAACAAGGCAGTCCTGTGGAGTACTGACTCTCTCAGGTTTCACTGTATTTCCTTCCTGGACTGTTGCAGTTATCTCTTTACTGGCTTTCCACCATCAGTCCTACCTTGAATCCATCCTCTATGCTGGGCATGGCGATTGTGGACATGGCACAGGACCAGGTACTGTTTTGTTCTGTTGTGCACAGGGTCACTATGAATTGGAATCTAACAACAACAACACGGCATCTGATGATGACAATAACAATCCTGCCCCTAGAGTCATCTATCTCAAATGTTGGCCTGATAGCTTCCTAATCCCAGGAACCTTTAATAGCTTTGTGTTGCCTGTAAGGCTTCTTAACAATTGAGAATTGGAAGAAAGTGATATCCTCTTCTCCTGAGAAAAAAATACACATTCACGTTTGCACACAAGTCACAAATATCTGTCTGTAATTCCTGAGGCCCATCAAACCACCAGAATCCAGCTATGCCCTTAGGTACAAGGTTTGGCCATCCTCAGCATACAGCAGAACTCCCTTCAGGACCAGTGTTCTCTGATTTCTCCCACCTCCTAACTTTCTCCTCCCTCCTTACTCTTTGTGGGCTGGCAATAATGAGCTGCAGAGTTCCCTGTCTACAACTCATTTCTTTCTCCTATTTGCTCTCCCTGCCACACCATCTCTACATTTCATTGGTTGGGTTTGTCACCTTTCAAGTCTTAACTTTGGTACCACCAGATACATGTATACTTTATATGTTTATTGAGCACTAACTATGTGCTTGGCCCTCAACAACCACTTGAGAGACATAGTATAAAACAGATATGGTCTCTGGAATCACTGATGGCCGAATAAAGACAGGTAAATATCACCAACTTTACTCTAGTCATATCTCTACTGTGGCATCTACTATAAAAAAACCCCTTGATTCTGACTCATAGCAACTCTACAGGACAGAATAGAACTACCCCATAGGATTTCTAAGGAGCAGCTGGTGGATTTGAACTGTCAACATTTTGGTCGACAGTCAAGTTCTTAACCACTGTGCCACCAGAGCTTCTGATATTTACTACAGTTTATAGAAATTGTGTCATTCTGTGCTTGTCCCTCCCACTCAACTTGTAAGCACTTGTTGCAATTGTTGTTAGTTACCACAGAGTTGATTTCAACTCATGATGACCCCATAGGTGCAGAGTAGAACTGCCCCATCAGGTAGAGACAAATTAGAATAAAACAGGAGCCCAGTCTCAGAGTTTAGTGGTCTTCACTCAACAATCATAGTTCCTGAGACTATGACTATCTTTTATGCCACTTCTCTTTTAGGAGCATGTTGAAACTTAGTACAGTGCTTCCAATACAGACAGATTCAGTAAATAATCACCCAACTGTTTATGAGATTGAGAGAAAGGAGAATTTAGAAGGCAAAAGCCTGTCTAAGACCACACAGCTAGAGGGTGCCGGAAGTGTCCCTGGGGTCACAGTCTCCTGAGCCTGCTTACTACTCTATCATGGCAACGTCATTAGAAGCAGTTCCACCAACCTCAATGCAAGACACTGGACTCTGGAATCCAGAAAAGGGAATCCAAATGCTATGTCTTCCGCTTATTAATGTGTGGGCTTCGGAAATTTTCTGAGCCCCCCATAACCCTCCCTGTGTCTACATATGTGAGACGGAGATAACTCCTACTCAAAGAGGTACGTAAAGATCCTTACAAATGGCCTTCCCTTTCCACTCGCCTCCAGCTTCCAGGCCCAAACCAAGTTCCTGGGATGTGTTTAGGGTTGAACTGGAACAATCTTTGGTGCTAACTGTGGCAGATGCTATGGTAGGTGGCCCCATGTTACGTCTTCAGGAAGTCAAAGGCTCTCAGTCTGCCCCTCCCTGGTCAATGAAAGACAATCCTAGGTCTTTCAGTGGTAAATTTAGTATCCCTCCTCAATGCTGCTTGAACATTAGTGGGGTAACTATGATTCACTATTGCTACCCAATGGGTAGTTTGAGCCAGAAGTAGTAATAAACTCGATGAACACTGTGGATAATAGATTCCTTAACCCAAAATAGTAGGCAATGTGGAAAAAAATATTAGGTGAGAATTACCTAAGCCCTTGTGGAACTCTTTTTAAAGGCATGGCTACAAAGTAAGAAGGCTGTCCAGGTAGTGAACATGGTAGAACCCCCATATGCAAAGGGATCTAATTTCCTTCCCGCTAGTTGCTCTGGAGGCTGCAGACTCCAATGACGCAGCCACCACTCTAAGCAAGTCTGAAGCATCTCCCTGGGAATTGTTCCTCAAACCAATTTACAGGCCACTAAAAAGTCAGTCTTGTAACTTCTTAGTCAGGCCTTGTTTTCTCACCTATGAGGTTTGCCACTGGGTAGCCTATCATTCACCATCCTTGGCTTCCACCTTAGGGGTTATTTTGAAATTCACTGATGAAGATGCTCCTTTACTGAGGATATTCAAATACTGTGCCTTCATAGTTAGGGTAGCCAGAGACTAGCAGTGCAGAACAAAACCGGAACAGTGAAAGCATTGTAGAGAGTGTCTTGATTTTCAGAGTGAACAGTCTGAAGGAGCAGCAATCATGCAGATGTGTGAATTCTAGTTTTCTATAAATCTTAATGAATTTGTGCTTCACAGGAATGATTTTAGAAGGTCCTAGAAAAATCATCATTAATATGCAATTAAGGAGAAGATAAATGTCATATTCCTGCAAACTCAACCTTTGAGGCCCTTTTCAGAGGACATTCTGTACCATGATTATCCAGCATCATCTTGGAACTCTTTTCCCCGACCCGGTAATGACATTTCATGTCATTAACAATAGTGAGGCTATTTAGAAGTAAATCTTGGATTCATTCAGCACTTTCCCTTATCTCTGGAATATGCACTGAAGTTGCTTAGCAAAACCAGTCTTTAAGGAGAAATAATGCAGACAAAATGCAGTTCATTAGCATTCAGCATGCTTTAGTTCCTGTAAGTATTGTTGAATCAGGATTACAAAGTTATTTAATAATGTTCAAAAATTATGACACTGGAAGAGTAAGGTTAATTTCTTGTTTTCATGTTTGTCCCATTAGGTCCAGGCACTAACCTACTTGCCCTTAATGCAGTTATTTATTTAAGGCACATGCTTGCTGCTCTTAGAGATCATCCCTCATATCTCGGTGAGCATCATCATTACCTATTATCAGTAAGTAAACTTGACTTACTGTATACTGCCTGTTGTTGATTTATATCATGAACTTGGAAAGGTGAAGGCTATGCATCATAAAATAGATGCTCAATAGTGGTGACCATGATTGATTTCTTAAAACAGTGTCCTTAAACTGCATATTAACTGCTGTTAAACTGTAAAATATCAAAGTGCTAACAAGTTATGTTCTATGAAGTGCCTAACATATGCTCAGCAGTAGCAGACACAAAAAGGATGAACAAAGTCAGCCTCCAACCATGGGAGATGTTCTCTCTATCCACGTGGAAAATCAGGACCCACTGATGAGCTTGTTTAGACTGCAGTGCTGGTGATGTGCAGTTATGCTCTAAGCGATGCTACAAACCACAGCGCCTGGGCTCAGGGTGGAGGGAGTCCAGGAGGTTTGCCAAAGCCAGTGAGGCATCCTAGGGCAGGTTTAGACTTGCACTTGGCTGGCCTTGAAGCCGTGGTGAAACCTGGGAGGTGGAGGGAAGAAAAGAGGGCATTCCAGAAGGGGAATGAAAAGGGATCAAAGGCATAGAAGCATAGACGGACATAACTATCTTTAGAGTAGAGCAGCATGGAATCCAGAATTGTCATTTTGACCTATAAGAGATCGACACATGCACACATTTTAAGGCCAGTGTGCAAGGGACAACCAAGGCTACCAAATTGGACCCACCTGCAGCAGCATTTTATACATACTTATTTTGGCTGAGTTCACACTTATTATAAATAATCTCAAAAACCTTGAGCTTTATGGATGCCTTTTCCTAGTCCATGAATTTAGGTAATGTGAGTAAAACAAAGTGGGCTTATCTGCACCTTTCATACATCTCTACCTGCAAAGAAAGCAGTTCTGCTGATGCTGGATTGTGGTGTAAAAGAAACCCAAGGGTATTTTAGTTTTCATTTATTCAAGTGCTTTTTATTTTTATTTTTCAAAATGAAACAAAACATTAAGCTATCTGCTTTGGGCACTGACTAAACTAACATCTGTTGCAGTGATCACAGTAATGGCAAAGGAATCCTAGTTATGTGTTGCTTGTGGCATTGGATCTTCTATTAGGGTGGCAGAAATTCAATCACTGATCTCTGATTTTCCTCGTTGGCCTAATGATAGGTCAGAAGAAAGTTGCTTTGGCAAAATGGAAGGTGTCTGCAAAACTTTGTGAGACTTCCCCATTCTGTAGGAAACAGAGGAAAGAGTTTGTCTACTTTTGGGATGCACAAACAGTACAAATCACACACTGCCACATAATATCCTGCTCACAGTATACACATAAGGACCCCTGGACAGCTAGTGATTTGTGAAATATGTCTGTAAATTACCAACTAGGACAACAAGCTCTGGGTTACAGGCAGTCTTCTGCCACTTTGTGCTAGCACAGCCCACTGATTTTGCCAGTCTTGTAATGTTTGGAGAGTTGATAATTACTTTAGCGTTGGCAGAAGGAGACCCTCCTAGGCTCTCTCTCTCCATGCTGATCCTGTTTTCTAAACTGCTTATTTCTCCTGCTACTCTTTTTCCTTCCCTTCCCTTCCCTTCCCTTTGTTTCCTTCCCCTTTCTCCTACTATCTGGATGCTCCCAAAATTATGCACTTCTTCCTACGGTTCAGTCTCTCTCAGCTGAATTTTGTAATCTAGAATGGGCAGCCTCAAAGTCCCAACCATGTGGAACAGCCCTAATAACCCGGGAGAAGGCAAAAATAAGCACACTGGCACTAAAGTTTGTATAATTATGACACACACTCTCTCAAGTTTTTATTCAGTGACTAGGAATTCCTATCGATACACAATTTATATAATCTTGGCTATCTGATTTCCTGTTACCCAGAGGCTTTAATTGTTAAGTTAGAAAGCCAGGTGTCATGGATTAAACTGTGTTCTCCAAAACATGTGTGGAGAAATTTGGCTAGGCCATGATTTCCAGCATTGCGTGATGTTCCTTTATGTTGTAAACCCTGCTTCCGTAATGTTAACGAGGAAGGATGGGTGGCAGTTGAATCAGTGGGGCAGGGCTCAATCTGTAAGATTCTTTTGTGCCTTAGGCAGTCTCTTGAGACATAAAGGAAAGAAGATGATAGAGAGATTTGGCAACCTCATGCTTTCAAGAAAGCAGTGTTGATAGCAGAGCATGTCCTTTGGAAAGGACTTGGGGCACCTGAGCCTTATAAGCTACCAGTCCAGGAGAATATTGATGAGCTAGCAGAAAAAGCAGTCCCCAGAGCTGACACCCTGAATTTGGACTTTTAGCCTACTGGACTGTCACAAAATGAAATTTCCCTGTTTTTGAAGATATCCACCTGCAGTATTTCTGTTAGAGCAGTACTAGATAACTAAGACAGCTGGGGAGGCATTTAGAGTGGAGACATATTTGTAATACTAAGAATTGAGAGGCTGTAAAAAGTAAAACCTGTAACCATAAAAAAAAGAAAGAAAAAAGTCTAGCCAAGAATTACATATCCAGCAAAACTGTGTCTCAAATAAGATGGCAAAATTAGGGCATTTACAGACAAACAGAAATTAAGGGAATTTGTAAAAATCAGACCAAGTATAATAGAAATATTAAAAGAAGTCCTTCAGATAGACAAAAAAAATATCAGACAACAACCTGAGATTAGGATACAAGACAGACCAGACAGAGACCAATCTAGATAAAGAATTCTCAAAAATAAAGTTAAAAGACTAAAAACAGGAAACTAGTAATGTTAATATGTAAACAATGACACCAAAACAAAAACCCAAAACCAAACCCATTCCAGTTGAGTCAATTCTGACTCAGAGTCATTCTATAGGATGGAATAGAACTGCTACATATAGTTTCCAAGGAGTCACTGGTGGATTTAAACTGCTGACATTTTGGTTAACAGATGTAGCACCTAACCACTAAACCAACAGAGTTAACATCAAAACAAAAAAGAGAATAAATGGTGTAGTTACAGAACTATTGCAGAAAGGAAAGACAATTCATAAAATGAGAAGTCAGCAAAACACAACCAAGGCAAGGGAGGAATGCAAGAACAAAGGGCAACAACGGTAACTGGTATAGCCAATCCTGCAATGATAGTACTGGCAAAAAGTAATTTACGAATGGATATACAAACAGACAGAGATGCCAAGAAGTGTGGGAGGGTATAAGCGAGCAAACCCTCCTGCAGATACAGGTTTCAAACGCAGTGTCATCTAGTCATTTCTTACTCATAGTAACCCTGGAAGACAGAGGAGAACTGTCCCACATACTTTCCAAGGAGTGCCTGGTGGATTTGCACTGCGATCTTTTAGTTAGTATAGTAGATACAGCACTTAACCACTATGCCACCAGGGTTTCCAAGACATATGTTTAGTGGTGGATATTTCTGCATACAATGCTGGGAGTGCTGCTTATGCATTAATATAGAAAACAGAGCACACAAAGGTCACAGTCAGGGCAACGTCTTGCACCTAACCAAATACTTCTGAGGCTTAAAGGTGAAGAACCATAGGCTTCGGGGACATCTATGTGAACTGGCACAAAATAGTTCATAAAGACAAAGTTCTGCATCCTACTTTGAAGAGCAGCATCCGTGATATTAAAAGCCTGTGAGTAGCAATCTGAGATACAACTATTGATCTCTTACCACTGGGGCAAACAAGAATGAGGGAAACCAAAGATCCAAAGGAGCGATTAGTCCAAAGAACAAAAGGACCACATGAACCACACCCCACATGATCATGAGACCGGAAGAACTAGATGGTGCCTGGCTACCACTACAAACTGCTCTCATTAGCATCAGAATAGATGGTCCTGGACAGTGTGGGAGAAAATTAGAGAACAAAAAAAAAATCAAATTTAGAAAAAAGACCAGACTTTCTGCACTGACGGAAACTGGAGGAACCTCTGAGACTATGGCCTGAAGACATTCTTCTGATCTGGAACTGAAGCCACTCCTTTCAGCCTAATCATAGACAGCCCCATAAAATAAACAGTAACACTTGAGAGGAATGCTATCAATTATATGAGATTAAAAAGGCAACATTAGCCCTAAAGCAAAGAGGAGATGGCAGGAGAGGGTAGTAACTCAGGATAAAAGGAAAGGGGGAAGCTAGGGTGGAAATGGGGGGACTGCTCGCACACTGTGTGGAATGAAACCAACATCACGGGTCACTTTATGTACAAACTAATGAATGGGAAGCTAATTTGCTCTGTAAACTCTTACCTAATGCAATAATAATAATAATAAAAAGATAAAAGTGATCAGAATCTGCTCTAGGGGACTGCCTCACAAATTGAGGGTTTCATAGGAATTTGGCAAATTTTAGTTTATGTTAAAGAACAAGATAGGGTGAAATGCAAACATTACACAGTATTTCATTTTGTGCACAAAAGCATTATTAGGCAGAGAGATTCAGAAGTAGGTAAAGTATTCATGCATTTTGCATGTGTTTTCTTGGTTAAAGATCTCACTATGGCACTGCTTGAAACTGAGACAGTAGTAGACTCACTCTGCCATCCTGAATGGATCTGGAATAATATCACTCTTTGGATACAGGCTGATTTCTCTTTTTCATCTCCTTTCCCCTCACTAAATGAGTTTTCTTTCTATCTTGTTTTCTAGTTTCTTCTTACCTTCATTATGTTTCACACTTCTATTTTTGATGAAAAATAATAGAACAAACTTGTCCTTCAATTTCTTGAGTTCTATGGTTGGCATGTTGATTTAGACTTTTCTCTTTCTTTAATATACATGCTAAGGGCTATAAATTTTCCTTTTGGAGCCACTTTAGCTGCATTCTACATCCCTTCATATGTAGCATCTTCATTATTGTTAAGTTCTAAGTATTTTCCAACTTACATTATGATTTTACTTTGATGCATAAATAATCTAGATGTTTGTTTGAGATTTCTAAACATAAAGTTTTCAAAACTGATTTGTCATTGTGTGTGTTATTCACTTGTCATTAACCATGGTCTGTGAGACATCAAAATTTTGAAATTTGTTGAGACTTGTTTTATGGTCTACTATATGGTTACATTGGCAAATGTTCAAAGTATGCTAGAAAAAAAGAGTGAGTATTCTCCACTGGGTGCAGGTTTCTGTAGTGACTGCTTCTAGATAACTTAAGACTCTCTCTGTTCAAATTATGATCAATTTTCTTCAGCACATCTTTACTTCTGGTATAGTACAGGAGGACGGAAAAGATTTCATGGAATATAAGATGCATCTGTTATAAAGCCTAAAACCAAATCATTGACATTGAGTTGACTTTGATTCATAGTGACCTATAAGATAGAGCTGAACTGACTCACAGGGTTTCCAAGGAGCAGCTGGCGAATATGAATTACAGACTTTTCAGCCAGCTCTTAACTACTATGCCACCAGGGCTCCATGCATCTACTAGAAGATCTTTGTTTTGTGAGTCATTAGGGGAGAACACTGTAAATTACACTATAATACAATATTTATTTTAAATATTTCAATTTCCAAGATATAAAAATGTAGAAAAAAGAGTGTATCTTAGAATCTATGAAATATGTTTTTTTGTTTCTTTTTTTCCCACATAATGCCGCATTTCATGCAAACAAGATTTTGGACCCTATAGAACATTGCGGTGACACTTTATTGTGTCTCCACTAGAGTATGTTTAATTGCATAATGCAAATAATTTATATTTGTTAACTCTTTTGGCTGCTTTGTCTCCTGATTACTGACAGTTGTACTGAAACTTTCACTTATAATGGGGGATTCACCAATTTCTCTTTGCAGATCTGTGAATTTTTGCTTCATCTATGCTATGGACACATCATTAATACAGATTAGAATGAACATATGTTTATAAATAAAGTGTCCCTTTTAACATTATGTAGTGGTCTTTTTTACATCAATGCTTATTTTATCTAATATTCATATTGCTACACCAGCTTTTGACATTTGCCTGGTATAAATTTTCCCATACTTTTATTTTCAACCTTCTGTTTCCTTATATCCTGTTTGGGGTATGTTTTACTGTAAATAGCACATAACTCGATATTTTAAAAATAGAATCTATGATGCCATGTCTTTTAACTGCTGAGTTTGGTCTGTTATATTTATTTTGGTTACAGATTACTTGGATTTAACTTTTATTTCAATCATCTTACTATGTGTTTATCTCAGTTTTCCAAAACACAGATTAAAGAGAAAATCCTTTTATTCTCACTCTCAAAACAAGGACATTTCAAGCTTAGGACAAGCATTCTTTAAAATACTTAGAGAAAAAAATATTGAAAGTTAATTGCTGAAACATCCAAGAAAAACAAATCAGCATGAATCCTCCACAACATAGTGGAAAAGGTACCTTCACACACACAAAGGTTATCAAAATAGAGATGCTGGCAAACTTTCATTGCAGTTCACAAACAACATTTGAGAGCTGAGTTCTGCATTCTGATATTCTTGTGATTTTTTTCCTTTTTTTTCTTTTTAAATTGTGCTTTACAGCACACACATGTTGTATATGTACTTTATGGTTTTATACATTTTTAGAATGCTGTCCTAATGGTTTCCTTCTAGATGGGAGAGGAGAGTGTGAAGAGGACAGGACAGGTGTTCATTAAGAGGATACTGGCAGTAAAGAGTGAAAAGGAGGAGTGTGCTGTCTTAGGGTGAGCAGAGCAGGTAGAATTATAGACAGGCAGGCAAGCAAAATTCACTTGGATTATATACTTGCACTTAATCGTAACAAAAATATGTAAAACAAAAATAGCCACTGTGCTTTAGATTAAGGTTTACAGAGCAAATTTGTCTCTCATTAGAAAATCAATGCACATATTGCTATGTGACACTGGTTGTGTCAATATGATGTGTCAGCACTCTCAAAAAACACAGAATGCTTCGTGAGTTTGTGTGTTATCCTTGCAAGAGGCTATGTTAATCTGTATATCGTTCCAATTTTAGTACATTGGCAAAGCAAGCATCTTCTGCCCTTTCTAACAACAGTACAGTGAAACCACATGACATGTTTAAAACAATAATGAAAAATTACTAGGAAATTGTAGATAATGCCTCAACTGATATATGGCTCTACTGAGACTGGCTAGTAAATAGATGAGAACAGCCTTGAACTAATCTATCCATTGTTTATAAAGAACAAGGTATGTTCCCACTTGACTTGAAAACAGATTGTTCTCAGGATGAGCTTTAAACACTCTCCCTTTCTGGAATTTAATCTCCCATACATTAGACAGAGGGTGGTTAATCTGAACTTCAGTAAGGAAAGCTATCTCCAGTGTCACTGAAAAAGGTCTTTGTATTTGTTTTCAAAATGTAAAATTCAAGCTCATTTGTCACAATATAGGAGTGACAACATTTGCCTTATTCCTTCACTAGTGGACTTTGATGCCTTGACTCAAACACTCCCGATGTTGGAAGGAGTCTGAACGCTTTTCTAGTTCAACTGCCTACGTGATCTGTGTCTGGCATTTACATAATTCTGCCAAGTTGTCACGTTGCTCATGCTTGAATGCATCCATAACAGGGAGTTTACTCCTAATAAGAAAGATCTTTAAAAAACCCAGTTTATTCTACCCCTTCGGATCAATATAGGACAAAGCAGACACACACATCTCAAGGAAGCTCTTGAAATATTGAAGACAGCCACCATATCTCTTTGTACATTGAAGCCCTGCTTTTATAGATTAGTCTTTCTAATATGTCGCCTTTGATACTTCTCACATAATTGTTCTCTCTAAGGTTTCCTTGAAGTGTCCTGGGTACTGAACACGTTTTAACCATCCTCAAGCTGCGGGATCATGTCATCTCCTTAGGCTTAGATACTATACTTCCGTTAACTCAACCAGAAGTCAAAGTCAGAGTCTTTCTGGAAAGCATTTCACTATGTTGATTCCTATAAAGCCTGTAACACTAGGGCAAGGAATCTAGTGTTGGTATCTATTGGGTACCAAGCCCTGTGCCAGCTATTTTAAGTACATTATCACTCTGAAGTCACACCTGGAGTAAGTGGCAGAACCAAGATTTTAGCTAGATTATTCTGACCCTTAAACTTATGCTTACTTCCACTTTACTTCTCCAGTGATTTCCCTGAGCTTTCCTAATCCACGTTTTTCAAAGGACACCCACTTTTTCACAGTCATAGTAACATGTATGAGAAGTCATCCTTTTTGCAGGGCTGGATATGAAACTCTAATGATTCACTCATAGCGCCAGCACTGTGGATTGGCCACTCTTGATGCAACGGTCCTTTAACCCAAACACTGGACAATTAAACTAGAGTATAACCCTTGTCTACAAGATCAACTTTATAAATGGATGGCATCCAACTTAATGCCATTTCATTATAGTTATGTACCTGCAATATCCAAAAGCTGAATTAATCTTCCTAAAATATTGCTTTGTGCTTTTTATGCATGCCCTCTTATTTCCAAATTCTATATTCTATTATTCAAACTCTCTTCACAGCTGTGCGTCTCCCTTACAGTCTTCTTCTTCAAGGCTATGTATGGGAAATGACTGGTGGTGTAGTAACTGAGAGTTATGTCTTGTGACTAAAAGGTCAGCAGTTCAAAACCACCAGTTGCTCCTTGGAAACTATACGGGGCAGTTCTACTCTGTGCTATGAGTCAGAATTGACTTGACAGCAATGGGTTATGGTAAATGACTGCGGCTAACTAAGAAGAGAGGTGTGTGTTGAGGTGGGGAGAGTTAAACAGGAAGTAGAATAATGTTGGAGTGGAACAATCCATCAGAAAGTAGGAACGTAGGCTCTCATAATGGTAATGTCTTCCTCAGTTGGTTGCTGGGAGGGGCTTTGTCTTCTCCAAGGTCCCTGGATAACACAAACAGCTTGCACTCAGCTACTAATAGAAAGGTTGGCTGTTGAATCTTCCAGCAATGCCATTTCAGAGAGGCCTGATGATCTGCTTCCATAAAGATTATGGTCAAGAAAACCCTATGGAACTCAGTGCTTCTCTGTAACGTGCGGGTTCTTCATCAGTCAGAATTGACTCGAAGGCAAAGCGTTTATTTTTCTGTTTGTCTTTTCCAGGAGTCATTTCATAGATTTGAGCAACAGCTTGGGGAGGGTCTTTTTGGGAAAGAGACACTCAAGGACAGAGGTTTCAGGAGTGAGCACAGTTATTAACTGCTGACAGGCTGGTCCCTCTATTCATGTCTAGGATGATCTTCCCAGGTCCCCATTCAGGAAGCAGTGAAAGTCTTCTTGAGAAGCCAGTGGGAAGAACCCCACCTGTGCCATTAAGCAGATACTCCTCACACTGGGCAGTAAGTTGTATCAGTTGACTTTATCTAAAGGCCTCAGTGGAAGTTCATGACTCTTTGGAACAGATGGAGAATTTCTGGGTGGCCCTTTGTATCACAAACTGGTGTATTATTTGCCTCTTGGAGTGTCTACCCTGTCTTGGCCACTACATTAGGTTTTTGGAGGACAAGGGCTGGCTTTTCTTTGTGCCCTTGACACTTTACCCACGGCACTGATTTAATTCATGTTGGTCCTGACTGTTGTATCTTCGGTCCCATTCAGCACCAGCAGTCTCCCCCGTACTCCTTAACAAAGAAGCCTACATGCATATGGCTTCTAGCATGACTGATCTATCTCAAAGACAGTTAACTATTTTGATTAATGGACTGTTTTTCTGACCTTGGAACAGGGCTAGAAGGAAAAATTCTTTGATTTCTCCTTTTTCTGAAGACAGCATAATAATTTTTATTATGTTGGAAGGCAAGGCTGCCACTCAGCACATGTCACTGGATTCACTCCCTACCAGGCTGGTGGAATTCAAGATACTTTGGCAAGGAGCAGCCATGCCAGGTTTCTGTTTATCTAGATAGTCATATAACTACAAAACCAGGCTGGATTTGTGTTTTCCCAAGATAAACCGATTGATGTCAGTACTGAACTGAACTGACTTACAAAATAAGGACCAGGGAAGCTGCCTAGTATATAACTCTGCAGATGGTACTGGGAGGTTGTCTCTGACCTCCCTCTGTGGTCCCACCTAGATAGTCACTCCAGCCTCCACTTATGGGCTCCAGCATACCCCTTCTGAGCTAGCCTTAACCAAGGCAGTCCATGTGCCCTCACTGTTGGCTTCCAGGATCTAGATTAGTTGTACTGCCTTAGCCTAAACCCACTGCCATTGAGTCGATTCCAACTCATAGAAACCCCATAGAACAGAATGGAACTGCTCCAAAGAGTTTCCAGGGAGTACCTGGTGAATTTGAACTGCCGACCTTTTGGTTAGCAGTCATGGCACTTAACTGCTACACTACCTGAGTTTCTGCCATAGCCTAAGTTTCCAGTGTTTCAGGTGGGTTCAGACCATGTCAATACTTTCCAAGTCAGAGCTTTCCTGCAGCAGCCTCCAATTTTATCAGTTTCTATGAGTCTCTGAGTGGTCATATGGTTAAGTGCTCAACTGTTAATTCAAGATTGGCAATTTGAGCCCACTCTCTCAAAGGCATCTTGGAAAAAGGTCCTGAAATCTGCTTCCGAAAAGTCACAGCCTTGAAAACCTGTTCATTGGCACACAGTTCTACTACTTGTGACACAAAAGTTTACCATGAGTTAGAACTGACTTCCAGCACACAACATGTATGACCTAACCCTCTCTTCTTTCTCACAAAGACTGAGATTCTTCTCTAACCTGGTAAGCAATCAAATTAAACCCAAAACATAATTAATATGGAAGAGCTTCAGCTGGACCCACCGTCACATTCTGGGTCATCAACGGCACAGAGTATAAATCCTGGGAGAATAGCTGCCAACTTTAGAAACGGTCCCAAATCAAATGTACCAGTAATTAACACAAAATGTTAGGAAAAATACAAATGAGATGCACCAAAGACTTAACCTGTTACATTCTCTAAGACTGAACTCAGGTTGATCTGACTCCAGAACCTGAACTTTTACTCCATTTGTCTTCAAGAATTTAGAGAAAAAGGAAAAATAAATTTAAACAAAGAGAGAAGAGATAATAGATATGGATGATGATGTAGCCTGGAAAGTAAGCAGTGGGTGATCACAACTAGTTTTTCCAAAGGACAGACAAAAAAAGAACATGGAAATAATAATCAACGACGTAAGAAGAGAAAATGTCTTGAGTGGAAAAAGAACTAATGTAGCCAGTCTGAAGAGCTTACCATGCTCTCAAAATATTTAATGAACAGGGCCCAACACTTAGATATTCTGGCAAAAGATTTGAACAACTATGATGAAGAAAAATTCTGTTTCCTGCCTTCCTAAGAAGACTGCCCACTAACCAGTTGACTCTATGACTTCGTTGTTGTGACAATAAATGCTAGAACAGGCGAAGCAACAGCTACAGAATTTTGGGATATAATTAACTGTAGCTGAGGAACTTAATGCCCAGCTATAGGATTTCAGAGAACGGAAAGCTGCATGAAGCCCATAGGAACCATGCAGGAGCAGGAGTCAAGAAGACATTTATAAATCAATAAGGGTTCAGAAAGTATATTACCCATGTATCCTTTTGAATAAATCCTTGAAGCTACACTTTTAACAAATGAGAGGAACAGAGAATTCATAGTATAAAATTGTTAACATTGAAAATGAAATTATAATTATAGACTATTTAAAAATTAATTATAATAGTTCTGCATATTAAACACACAAATGTATGTAATGCAGCCAAAGCTATACTCCTGGGAAAATTCATAGCTTAAAAGGATTCTGAAGGAATGAAAATAAATGATGTAAACTTCTAACTCAAGAAGATAAAAAAGAAAAAAGAATAAAAAAATACTTAGCTAGGTAAAAGGAACGAAGAAATTAAAGTAGAAGCAGGAAATACTTAAATAGAAGACAGATACACAGAGATGAACAGTGAAGCAAATACACACACATTGGCATGTTTTCAGATTTTTCAAAACCTGAGGACTAAAGGCTAGATCTTTGAGTTGTGGTTCTGGGAGGGACCATGACAAACTCCCCTTGTAGACCTATCTAGTCCTTGCTCAAGTTGGTTTCTTTTTGGTGGGTGACCTCATCCTGCTTCTTTATGTATTCAGATAATCAGTATTTTTCAAACCATTGTTCAGGGTATACCTCCCCCATGAAGACCTCCTCACTTTTCCAGGTTTATTTAACCTTTCTCTTCTCTGAAGCCCTACAGCATTTGTATTCAACTCAGGTGACCCTGTTATTTATCATGTACCATTATGTATTTTTGTTGGACTCCTTTCTCCAACAAGACTATAATCTCAAGGACAGTGACTTCATAACAAGAAAATGAAGCATAGGCAACAAAGCTCAATACATATCTGTTTAATGATTCTTGATATTTGAAGGCTTCGGGTGAAGGAATTATAGAAGTTTAAGATATTTATCTAAAAGAAGACCCTTCCATGAAAAGTTCTTCAAGTATTTAAATATGCTCACTTTCTTCTCAAACAAAAACACTGGTGGTGTAGTGGTTAAGTGTTATGGCTGCTAACCAAAAGGTTGGCAGTTCAAATCTGCCAGGGTCTCCTTGGAAACTTTATGGGGCAGTTCTACTCTGTTTATAGGGATGATGAGTCAGAGTTGACAACTCACTGGCAGTGGGTTTGGTTTTTATGAAAAGTTCTCAAATAGGCAAACTTCTTTTCAATCTGTTGCTAGAGGTTGGGGAAGAACAGGGAGGACAATTAAAATGAAACAGATGGAGTGCATTGAAATATGCTTGTGAGACCACTTTGGATGTTGTCTATTTCCTATAGTCATGGAGATCAACAATGTTTACCATCAGTATAGGAACATTTTAGGTCTTGGAAGGGAAAATCTCTTCTGTAAAACTTCATGGAATTTCTGCTCTGGCAACCTTGACATTATTCATGGTGGATCTTGAAAATTTGTTACACAGTTGTCCAAATGGGCACTAAATAAAGACAGAAAAGTCTCAGCTACATACTTTAAAATTATTTTTGGTTTCTGGTGAAGGACTGGGCAGGCTTTGACTGGCACTCACTAGAATAACCCTTTACTCAGACTCAAGGGATCCTTTTTGATCTAAAAACCTTGTCCTCCAAACCAGCTGCCTAAGAAACCAGTGCAAGTCCAAGACTTACTTCATATTCTGGATGACTATGCCTTCCACCTGTGACTATTTGCCCACTGATATGAGTATTTTGAGCTTCTGCAATGAGTCCAGCCAGGGATTGGCATTTTATGTGTGAATACAGGCTTTTTCCTTTGGGTGATGTTGGCCATTTTGTCTGCCCCTTTCCATCACCTAGGCTTGGCTGAGTGATTTACCCACTTACTTCTAGGGACACTGGTCTTAGAAGAGCCCCTTTGTTACAGTGAAACTCTTAATGGAAGAGCCAAAACTGTGGGAGGAGTTTCCACTTAGTTCAGTCATTTTCACTAAGCTTCTAACGTAACAACAGCTAACATTTACTATGTGCTTACTACCTGCCCTCTGCTAAAACCAAACCCATGGCCCTAGAGTTGAGTCTGACTCATAGTAACCCTACAGAACAGAGTAGAACTGTCCCATAGACTTTCCAAGGAGCGTCTGGCAGACTTGAACTGCCTGCCTTTTGGTTAGCAGCTGTGACGCTTAACCACTAAGCCACCAGAGTTTTCAGCCCTCTGCCAAACCCTTAATGTACATCATTTTACTTAAGGCTCACAGTACTCAAAAGTGATACAAGTGATTAGTATCCTTATTTTATTAATTAGGAAACTGAGGTACAAAGGGGCTAAATAAATTGGTCAAAGTCATACAACTAGTAAATAAAAAAAGATTTATTTCTTCATTCTCCCCGTCCTTCCCTAAAATCTTTTACACTTCCAGTCATCCATCTGTCAATTAATAGCAGCAATATCACGCTTTCAGTCACTTAGGGTCAAAACTTCCACGGCCACCTATGATTAGTCTCCTTTTGAATCCATAGCCAGTACTTCCGTAGATACATTACATGAGCTTTACCTTCAAAATACACCCAGCTCTGGCCACTTTTCCCCATCTCCACTCCTCCTTCCTGATTCAAGCCATCATTATCTTTTGCCCAAAACAGTGCCATGAGTCTCCTTACTGGTCTTGCTGTTTCCTTCCTTGTCTCTCCGTAAGCTATTCCAACGCCAGAATGATCTTATATGTAAGCCAGTTCATCTCATCCTTTTGTTCAAAAGCCAAAGTCCTTAGAAAAGTCTAATATCCTCCACCTTCTCTTACCTGACTGCCTGTTGATCTTCTTACTCCCTCTTCTTCCAATAACTACCGGCCTTCTTGATCTTCCTTGAACACACCACGTATCCCTGGCCTTAGGGACTTAGCATCAGGGCTCATTGTTTAGAACGTCCTCCCTCCAGTAGTCTCATGGTCAACTTCCTCACTATTCAAGACTCTGTTCAAACTCTCACTGTATGTAACTCTGTTTAAAGTTAGAATTCACTCATCTCAATAGTCCCAAACTCTCTTACCCTGTTATTGTTTTCTATAGCATGTGGTACCTTCTAGCATAGTATATCATTTGTTTATTAAGATTATTGTTTGAATCTGCTTCTCCCATTGTCCTCTCCTGACAAAGAAAGGTATTTTTGTCTATTGTATTCTCTGATGTGAACTAGGCACCCAGAACAGTACCTAGCACACTGTGCTTGATCAATGAATATTTGTTGACTAACTGAATCAATGGACCTGGGTCTTAAAACTTAGGGTGGTTGTAATTTTGTTGTTAACACACAGCATTTTCAAGTGGAAAGAGGAATACTGCAGATGTCATCAGGAGGTATTGACCAAGGATCAACTGAACAGAAAACTCAGTGACATGCACTGAAGATACAATCGGAAGCTGGAATGTATCAGGAAAAAGTATAGTGGGACTTCTTTTAATTTTGCAGCATATCAGTATAGACACCCTTTCTTCTTGACTTAGAGGCCCAGAGTTTAAGTTTCGTAGCTCTGTATCTGCCATATCACAGGCGTGAGACACTTTCCTTCCCCACTTCCCCTGCCCTTGTCACCCAAGGGCTGTGTCTGTGGTACGGTCACACATAATGAGAACTACAGGTCCAAAGTGTTGGATCACTCAAAAGCTGGAAGGACCCTGGAATGGAGTTATTAGATTTGGAGTATTTTAATCATTTCCTGCAAGTTGGCAGGTTCCAAAAGAGTCAACAAAGTTATAACTACCCAGAAGAAACAGGCAGGGAACACTTGAAGGAAGTTCACTGGTTCTCCCCGCAGTTTTTAAAATGTGGTGGTATCTTCTGCAGGTTCCAAGATTTGAGAGGTAACTAGATGTCTGAGAGTTAGATACTCCTCAGTGGTGACATTTGTCTGTGATAAACGTAGCCTCTTGCTTTTGGCATGGTAACAATTTTCCTGAACCCACTGGACTGGTTTACTCTTCTTTTTCAAGGAAACTGGTTTGCTCCCAACACAGCATGAGAAGCTGCATGGGGGGAAGTTGGCTGCTGTCCATCATGAGACCTGGTTTTCTCTTCTCTTACGAGATAATTAATTTTTGCCTCATCTGGTTTGAGTGCATGCCTGCTATTTCTTTGTCTACCAATAATGTTCTAAGAACATAACCAATAACTGAAGACAGTCCATACACACACTACCCAAAAACCAGCCAAGAGGTAACCACAAACCCACTGCTGTCGAGTCAGGTCTGACTCATAGCAACCCTAGAGGACAGAGTTGAACTGCCCTATAGAGTTTCCAGGAGCACCTGGCAGACTTGAACTGCCAACCTTTTGGTTAGCAGACATAGCACTTTGCGCACTATGCTACCAGGTTTCCAGAAGTGACCATAGTCCCTGCCTAAGCAGACCACCAGGCCAAACTAATCTAGCGATACAACAGTTGACAGAAGCACAATATTCAGACAACGATTATTTTGGGAATGCTTATGCTAGAGACTGCAGTCTATATACTAGTTAGCCATGCCCTGGGTGCCTTGAAGTGGCTGAAGCCCTAAGAGACTGAAACAGGTGACTCTGTAGGTGGCAGTGCTTTCCAGAACCTTCTAAGGAGGCCTTGAAACTACCAGACCTAGGACCTCACCCCAGATATTTTGGTTTAACTGTAAGTTTTGCATAAGGCCAAAGCATCAACATTTTTAAAAGCTCGGCATGTGATTTTAGGTGTTAACAGAAAATTACCTGATGTAAAAGATCCGGAAAAGGGCTACCTGAGGTGTTAATGGAGAGGATGCAGCTCTCACTCCTGCCTCACAGTCTCTATTGAATAACTCCCTTCTCCCCCCACTCTCTTTATTGACTTTCCGTTTGATACCAAGTGATCTCCACTATCATCAACACAAGCTGCGATTGCTCCCATCTTCAAGAAAAAATCCTCTGCAGACTTCACATTTTCCTCAAGTCCCCTTTACTAAAAAATCCCTGAAAAAGTGTTTTCTAGAAATGCTTCTGCCCATTCTCTCTCATACCCACTCCAGCCAGGGATCTGTCCTCACTGCCCTATAGACTGGCCCCATCCCACTGTCTGTCTGGTCCAGCAAGTGCATCAGGCCTCACCTCAACAACAGAAGTGGACAAGTTGGAAAAGTCCAACTCAAGCATTCCTTATATTCTCCAGGGAAATGGCAGCCCCTGATTCGGCCCATCACTGGCCGAGAAATGTCAGGAGAGAAGCTCAGTGGGCAGAATGCTAAACTGGAAGACATTCCAGACACCTTTGGAGAAGACTAGTGGTTAAGAAACCCTGAAGACAATAATGATAATGAGGCCCTCTGTGGACCTCGAGGTTGTGACTTACGCAGTGTGTGGTCGTGATGATGACAGAACTGGAGATGAAAGACAGGCCATCGTTCATGCTGACTTGGAGTGCAGCTTTCCTGCAATGACAAGGAGGGAACCAGAGAGATCAGCACAGCCTGCAGTGAGCAAAGTGCTGAGAGCCACGGACATAGGCCCCCTTTGGGCTCCACTCCTAACCTGTCCATAGGAATGGAGCCACTCCCCCCGGGGGCCTCAGTTTCCCCCTCTACAGAAATGGCAGGATGCACTTGGCAGTTGGGTAAAGGCGGTGTACTCGGACCTTTTTGCATTGTAAATTGCACTAGATGATCAAAAACCAAACCAAACCAAAGCCACTGCCATTTAGCTGACTCCAACTCCTAGAGACCCTATAGGACAGAGTAGAACTGCTTAATAGAGTTTTCAAGGAGTGTGTGGTGGATTTGAACTTTCGACCTTTTAGTTAGTAGCCGTAGCACTTATTCAGTATGCCACCAGGGTTTCCTGAATGGTCAAAGCCTGCTCCATTTAATTTACTTATCACATTATAGCAAGACAAATACTCCTTCAGTTTGCAACTTATTTTGTTTTTTACTGTGTTCAATATACAGGTCATAAAACATTTTCCATTCTACATCTTTACATGAATTGTTCAGTGACATTAGTTTTGTTCATCATGCTATTCAGCTGCTACTGTTAGTATTGTGATCCAGGGTGATACCAAAAAAAAAAAGAAAAAAAAAACAGAAAAACTTATACCCGTTGCCATCAAGTTGATTCCAACTCATAGAGATCCTATAGGACAGAGTAGAACTGTCTCATAGAGTTTCCAAGGAGTGACTGATGGATTTGAACTGCTGGTCTTTTGTTTAGCGGACAATCCTCTTAACCACTGTGCCACCCAGGGCTCCACCAGGGTGACAAGGTAACGTGATGTGTGTGAGGGTGCTCTGGGAGCCGAGAGGTTTCTACAGACATACTAGTGATTAATCTAAGCAGACCTTGGCTTGAGCCCAGACTCTGCCACTTCCTGTTGTGTGGTCTTGAGTAAGCTACCTGGAGCACCTGATCGATGGGAACTGCCAACTTTTTGGTTAGCAGATGTAGCATTTAACTATTACATCAGCAGGGTTTCCTAAATGCTCCCAGCCGTGTCTTACTCTGTTGCACATGTACTAGAAATACAGGGGATTACAGATTCCTGCCTTGAGGTCCCTGATTTTAATACTAGAATAACATGAGTATCTGGTTCCTGGGGAAGTTGGGAGGATGCAACCAGACACTTTTTGTAAATAAACACTTATCCCTGTGCTGGGCTCACTGTGACCATCCTTTCCTGGAGGGGTCTACAGAAAGGCTTACTGTCGAGGTGAACTTATAAAGACAATTCTGACAACAGAGAGAGCCATTTTCTTTTCCCTTTGTCCCCTCAATCTCTTCTTTCCTTCCTGGCTGTGGGATTCAATTGTTGGGGAAGACTTACATGCCAACTTCCTTTAAGACAGGCGCTGGACACAGCAGGTAAGTGTCTTCTACTCGGAAGGGCTTCTCATCTGCAAAAAGGAAGTCACTGGATTACGAGGAGGGAGACAACTTTATAAAGTCAAAATCAGTGATTCCTGGTTGCTATGAGTTGGAGTCGACTCGATGGCAGTAGACAGACACCCCTGACCAAGTCCAAGAAGATACTAGAAAAGTAATTTATTATTATGATGATGATTATTTTATTTATTTATTTATTACCTCTCTAGGGTCGCCATGAGTCAGAGCTGACTCGACTGCACTTGGCTGGCTGGTAAATATATAGGTAAATTGCTGATTCTATAACCTTCATGTGTACAGTTCAGTGACATAAGTATGTTCTCTGTCTTGTTCAGCTATCATTATTAACCATTCCCGAATATTTCCATCACTGTAAAGAGAAGCTCAGTGTCCTCTAAGCATTGGCTTTTCTTTCTCCCTTCTTCCTGCCTGTGCTTGGTGATCACTAATAAACTTTGATCTCTATGCACTTTCCCGTCTTAGATATTTCATATAAATGGGAGCATACAGTATTTGTCCTTTTGTGACCAACTTATCTCATTCAGCATAATGTTTTCTAGGAAAGCTTGGTGGCTGTAGTGGTTAAGAGTTTGGCTCCTATCCAAAAGGTTGGCAGTTCAAATCTACCAAGCATTCCTTGGCAACCTGATGGGGCAGTTCTGCTCTCACAGGGTTGCTGTGAGTTGGAATTAACTCAGTGGCAATGGGGCAGTGTTTTCAGGGTCATCCCTGCTGTGGAATGTGTCAGGCTTCCATTTTTCTTTATGCTGAGTAACAGCAAAGAACTCCTTATAATTTAACAAAACCCATGTTTTGGGGCTCTAACATTCACTAGGAAGACCTGGTGGTGTAGTGGTTAAATGCTACACCTGCTAATCAAATGGTCATTGGTTCAAATCCGCCAGGCACTCTTTAGAAACTCTATGGGACACTTCTACTCTGACCTACAGCGTCACTATGAGTTGGACCGACTTGATGGCAGTGGGTTTGGTTTAACACTGATTACAGTGAATTCAAGGTCTTCTGTCTGAGTATGAATTCCAAGACCCTTTATGTCCCACTGAATGAATTAGTGAGCAAATAGATACCGAGGTCTTAAGACCAAATCCACTACCATTGAGTCGATTCTGACTCATAGTGACCCTACAGGACAGAGTAGAACTGATCCACAGAGTTTCCAAGGAGTGCCTGGTGGATTCAAACTGTCAACCTTTTGATTAGCAGCCATAACACTTAACCACTATATGAACAGGGTACAGATAGGGACTGAAGGGGAACAAACAAACCCACCATTTTAGTGACTCTATACGACAGAGTAGAACTGCCCCATAGGGTTTCCAAGGAGTGCCTGGTGGATTTGAGCAGCTGACTTTTTGATAAGCAGCCAAAAAAGCAATTTACCACTATGCCAACAGGGTTTCCAAACAAGAACCAACTAGAATGGTCCTCAGGAAGCCTCTTATCTAAGTCCAGAAGCCATATTCATGTAAAAAGTTCACTGGAAAATGCAAGAAGTAGCTAAGCATAAATATCCCTAAAAATAAATTAAAGGCAGGAGTTCCCTTAGTGAGGTGATGTGGTCAGGTCACAGGAAATACAGAACTTGAGCTGTGCCTTGGTAGAGAGATGGGGAAGAGGCATTCCTGCTGGGAGGAACGGTGCAAAAACAAAGGCGAGGAGTCAGACAAAGAAGACATGATCCAGAGTGGGACACAAGGAAGATCTGAAAAGATCACTATGGAAAGAACTTTGGTCCAAGTTCTTCGTATTGGACTGGAGGATCTAGACACAGTTCTATAAGACGTGAAAACAAACAAACAAGCAAACACACCTCTGTAAGTTTCTGAAGAAGAACTGAAATGATGATTCTGGAAGTTTCAGCAGATATTGCTATGAATGATGGATTGGAGATTGGGGCAGGCCTTGAGACAGGGAAGTACTTGCTCTTATCATAATAAATGAATAACAGGGAAAAATTTTAAGCAGTTTTTTTCTTTGACAATGATGACTATTTTACCCAAACCACAACCCTCTCCCACCCCCTCCATACAGGCTGAGGAAATGACAGTTTGGGGGAAGTCTTTCAGAAAGTTGAATGACTGACCTTGGTAAGGATGCTGCTAATAGTCACAGTTTAATTAGCTTTAATCTCAGGTTCCTTAAGAACTTAATTGTGTCCCAAATTATGGGTTCAGGGACGGGGCTGAAAATGACTGTACTCAATAACCAGCACTCATTCCATCATGACCCGGCATTTATCAGGTATTTGCTGTGTGCAAACAACTGTGACAGGACCTGTGGATAACACGGTGACATGTGAATGTCCTATAGGGTTCTTGTAGATGAATTCAAGCTGTGCCTGCAAGTCCCTATTCTAGGAGACGCACTGGGCTACTAACCGACGGTGGTGGTTCCAGTCTCTCTAGTTGCCTTATTAAAAGAGAGCTGGAGACCTACCTCTGTGAAATCTGCTGAGAAGAAATCTGCTTCTGAGAAATCACTGGAAATCCTCTGAAGCCCAGTTCTACTCTGACAAACACGGGATCACAGTGAACTGGTGTGGACTTGACCACAAATGATGTTCTCAAAGACAGAAGATAACACATCATTGAAGGCTGGTATTCTGCTATTGGTCTTTGCTGTGAAGCTGATGTCCCTAATAACATGTGCAAGTCATGACACCAGAATGTAGTCATGACATTAAGCACTTGCCTGAGCAGAGATTGGAAAGCCTTGTGTCCTACACACTTGGATTTAAGGAGCAGAGATAACCTGGGATGAGGAGAAAGAGGATGCATCCAAGTTAAGTGCAAAGCACATTGGAAGAAGAGAAAGAACATAATAAGCTGAGATCTTGCCCTGCTGTGCAAGAAACTTTCAGGTGGTGGAAAATTAGGGAGACTATTACCAGTCACTTGTTCATTTATTCAACTACTCAAATAATGAATAAAGAAGACAGTGTTGGCAAAGAATACTGAATATTCCATGGATTACCACAAGAACAAACAAATGTGTCTTAGAAGGAGTACTTCTTAGAAGCAAGGATAACAAAACATAGTCTTACATATTTTGGACATTTTGTCGGAGGGGACCAGTCCCTGGAGAAGGACATCAAGCTTGGTAAAGCAGAGGGCCAGTGAAAAAGAGCAAGACAGTCAGTGAGATGGATTGGCACTGTGGCAGCGACAACGGACTCCACACGAGAATTCTGAGGATGGCCCAGGACCAGGCAGCATTTCCTTCTGCTGGACACAGCATCTCTGAGTCAGAACCAACTTGATGACAACTACCAACAACCATTCAAATATTAATTTGTTCAAATATTGTTCCTTCACTGAAAACCTATTATGTGCTGGAGACACAGGCTTTCAGAAGAGAAGTCGTCCTTGCTTACATGGATTTTATAGTTGTTGCAGATGACAATGTTATTAAATATGTGCATTTTTGTTTCTAAATTTATTCCTTGAGTGTCTATCATGCCTCAGGCACTGTGCTAGGCCTGGCAATGAATGAAGCTGATAAAGCATCTTCCAAAGGAGCTGACATGCATGCAACAGCACAAGCGATTCTTTAATTTTAATTGTGAAGAGCACAAAAGAGAAGGAGGCCTGCCTTCATGGTAGAGGGCCGGAAACGCTTCCTTAAGGAAAAGCTAGTTAAGCTGACACCGGAAGGTCACATGATGATTAAGCAGGGTGGGAGGGGGGCAACACTACAAAGATTTCTGTGGCAGGAAAGGCCTAGATTTTTTTCCTTTTACTTTTATGAAGGTATTTTCAAGTGAACAATTTGGAGGTGTGCAGTACATTGGCAGTGCTGCACAACCACCGCTTCTATCTAGTCCCTAAACATTTTTTTATCACCCCAAAGGAGCCCCTGAACCCATTAGCAGCCATTCGCTGTACCTCCCTCCCCTCAGGCCCTGCTAACCATTAATCTGCTGTCTGTATGGATTTACCTATCTGGGCATTTCAAAGAAATGAAATCACGCAATAGGCGATCTTTTACGGCTGGTTTCCTGCACTTAAAATGTTTTTGTGGTTCATCCTTGTTGCAACATGCATCACTATTACATTCTTCTTTATGGCTGAATGATATTCCATCAGTTTACCCATCCATCCATCCATCCATTGATGGATATTGGGCTGTTCCCACCATCTGGCTACTGTGAACACAGCTGCAACAGACATTCAAGGACCAGCACTGGATTGAGGTCCTGTTTTCAATTCTTTTGGGGTATCTACCCAAGAATAAAATTGCTGGGTCATATGGTTAATTCTTGGAAATCCTGGTCATAGTGGTTAAGTGCTACAGCTACTAACTAGAAGGTCAGCAGTTCAAATCCACTAGGTGCTTCTTGGAAACTCTATAGGGCAGTTCTATTCTCTCTACAAGGTCACTATGAGTCAGAATTGACTGGATGGCAGTGTTTTTTGTTTTTTCTTACAGTTAATTCTGTGTTTAACTTTTTGAGGAACTGCTAGTTTTTCACAGTGGCTAAGCCATTTTACGTACCCACTAGGCAAGGTAGGAGGGTTCCAATATCTCCACCCAGATCTTCGAAGCTAAATGAAGGCTAATGAGGCTGTTGAATTTGAGTGAGACGGGAAATAGCTCAAAAGGAGGCTAGAAAATGCAGTCGGGCCAGATGACCGAACTTGTGCGGCTTTTGGAATTTTTCCTAAAATCAATAAGCAGAATATAGAACACTGCAGGCACAGCGAGGGTATGTTGAATATAATTATAAAGCTTACGATTATGCTATAGAAGCCCTAGTGGCTCAGTGGTTAAGCACGAAGCTGCTAACCAAAAGGTCAGCAGTTTGAACTTGACAGCCTCTCCTTGGAAAACCATGGGGCAACATCAAGATTGCAGCCTTGGGAACCTTATGCAGCAGTTCTACTTTGTCCTTTAGGGTTGCTAGAAGTTGGAATTGACTCCATGGCAGCATGCAGTGGGGGTATGATGAAACTACCAGCCCAAAATGGATTCGAACCAAGAATCGTGAAGATGCAGCAAAGCCACACAACATGAGGTGTTGTTACACATAAAGCCTCCATCAGACAGTGTCAAGCTGAGGGCAGCTAATCAGGACAACAACAGTGAAGCTGCCTGTTTATCATAATGACTGCCACAGGCGTAGGGGACATGCGGTGTATAGGCATACTCTAATCACTTCTTACCTATCATGTAACCCAATTTGACCTTCTGGCAGTATTATAGGGTGTTGTTACTTTCATTTGCATGGTGAGGAACAGTCACCGAGAGGTAAAGTAACTTGCCCAGCATCATACAAGGGACCCTGGATCCAGGTTCCGGGCTGTGGGGCTGTAGAGTCCCCGTGCTTATCCACTAGGTGTACGGCCACCTTTGATGAGCAATCTGCCTCATTACCTTCTCACAACAACCTTGTGAGCTACGGCCGGACAGGATCGTTAGGTTCCGTTTTCAGATGGGAAAACAGAGGCTCAGAGAGCTGACCATGACCCAGGGTAGCACGGCAAGTCATTGGAAAGCCAGGACTCGAAGTGACTTCTGTGTTCCTTCCTCATTCAGAGGCTCTCCAAACTGGGGACAGGCGTGGCTGACCAGACCTATATTTATGTTCTCTTAGCCATGGCTTATCCCGTTGCACACACACTAGTGATACTCGGGAGTGCAGATCCCTGCCACAGAGTCGGCCCACAGAGCTGAGGAGAGCCACAAGGCAGCCACAGACGGCCTCGTGACTCCCGGCTGTGTTCTGTGGGAAGAGCTGGGTCAGGCCGAGGAGGGTGACCGAGTCAGCACGCTGCCACTGTCATAGCCCGAGGCACTCCAAGGTCTGATGGGCCTATGCTCCTGTGTGACACCCACAGTTACGTCCAGGACTCTTTCTGAAAATCTCCTTCCTCTTTCCCTCAACAGAACTGGTAAAGAGTGAGAAGAGGACAGTGTTGGCCTAGGCTGTGTAGGTGTTTCTCCTGGCCCCTCCTTTCATTTCCCTTTCCTTTGTGAAACCACGTATTTCTGGAGTGAAGTAGGTCGAGGACACTCTGGGAGGGTGGAGGAGATTGCACCCACAAGGCAGGACGGCCTCAACCACCCATCGGCTCTAGCATGGAGCAGGCTTGTGCGCCATGCTGGCTAGAGCTGGCATTCTCTGCTCTAGCTGGGATTATTTGGTTTGGAGACTGTTTTCCCTCTACCACAAAAATGAGTGACTTTTTTTCCCCTCTCTCTAAACAAAGGAGGGCCATTTGGTTTCCATAACTCAGATCATCTGACTCTTTCCTGGAACGTCCACTTGGGAAACAGGGCACAAAGCTTTCCTCAGCTGCTCCTTGGCTGGGCTGTGTTTGGCATGGGGCCTTGCCAGCCTCTCTCCGACCTCTGCCAATGCCAGCTGTACTGTGACGTGTGTGGGGGGCTCAAATGCCCTCCGAGGACAGTGGAGTGCTTTGCTCCTCTGCCTTCTGGGCAGCCATCTCATCGTTTGTTAGCAGAAGTGGGTAGAGGAAACGAGGATGAGGAGCTCGGACACGCCATTTGGCTTTTGTTTGCTATTTGGGAGAAAATTAGGGAGGAGCAGGAGTTTGAAACTAAAAACAGAGGGGAATTTTTAGACAATCTGTAAATATAAATATCCTCTCCTGTTGCCAAAGAGATTTCAGAGTGTTGTTGCTAGATGTTGTAGAGTAGGCTCTGACTCATGACAACTCCACGTTCAACAGAAGAAGACACTGCCCCATCCCATGTCATCACCATCTCCAGCAGTGGGCTTTGGTCCACTGACGTCTGCCAGTCCAGGAGCCTCATTCTTCAGCACTGCGGTGGACAGTGTTCTGTTCTGATCCACAGGGCTTCACTGGTTAAATTTCAGAAGTAGCTTGCCAGGCCTTTCTTCCTAATCTGGAAGCTCATTGTGAATGATACTGCTGGTATTTAAAACATCTGTGACACAGCTTCCAGCATCATAACAACATGCAAGTCATTATAGTCCGATGAACCCACAGATCGATAGGTGGTGGACCCATGACACAGTTTAACCCCAAGTATTTGTCTGTAAGTGTCTCAAACTGAACAGAAGCTTGCTTGATTGAAATCAGATTTGGAGTCTATGAGTATTATTATATCAAACATCACAGACTTGAAAGCTGGGTGTCCCTGAAGCTGAGTCCAGAGGGGACAGCAGACTTCCAAGTCACACAGCTTTGGATTCAAAGCTCAGAGTTTGCTCTTACTAGTGTGTGAATGGGGACAAGCTCTTCATCTCTCAGGTGATGATGATGTCATTGCAGAGTTGTGGGAATTAAATAAGAATGACTTAAAGCACAAAGCACATCAGTTGGCACTTGATAATCAACCCAGGTTATTACATGGGCATCCATGCCTTTACAATATACTCTGTGAACACGAAGTTTAAAATAAGAGGAAATGAAGAGGAAAAGTTTAAAAATGTCAGATTGCTTAATTATATTGTTCTACCAAACTAACATCTTTCTAGACATCAAGAAATGCCTAGGAAAATGAAAAACTTCAGTGCATGTGTGTGTGCATGAAAACACATATATAATAAGCATATATACACATCTCTTTCTCTCTCTCTCTCTCTGAGGTCAGACAATTAAGTTCATGAACTCATCCTAGAAAAAGTGCTACACACCTCACTGCTGAGTACCACTAGGGTCACCTTCAAAGGACTCCCCTTGGGAAGCTATGCACCAATGCCAATACCTAGTCCACCATTCAAAGTACTTTTTCTAGAATGATTTCACGAATTTAGCTGTCAGAGCTGTCTGACAACAACTTTGACAGACAGACATTCCAAAAAAAGAGTTCCAAAATAGCTCTGAAGGATGGACTAGTGTTGGTGCAGAGCTTCCCCAAAGCAGTGCTTAGAAGGTGAACTTAGTAACATTTAGTAATGAAGTGCGTAGCACTTTTTCTAGGATGAGTTTACAAACTTAATTGTCCAACCTCATATGTATACTGATTCTAACACTATAGATCCATGATTTCATTTGATCTATCTACAGCCTCAGAGGGAGAGAGATTATTATTTATAGTTTGTGAAACTGGTTCAGAGAGATTAGATAACTGGAATCCAAATCCAGGGTGTATTGAAATGATGTGCTCAAGGTCAGCTCAGATAATGTCATAATGCAGACTGAAGTGTCTAGGAAGTGGCTTCTTTCCACCCTACAGAGGCTGCAAGTGGGTGTGGGTGGACCACAGCAGGAGGCATGTCTTCCAGGAGGAGGTTGAAGAGCTCTCTGATAAAACTGGGAGTCTGCAGGTGGCATGAATGTTTTCAGTTCTCAGCTGCTAACTGAAAGGCTGGCAGTTGGGGTCCATCTAGGGATGCCTCAAAAGGAATGCCTGGCCACCTACTTCTGAAAAATCAGCTGTTGAAAATCATATGGAGCACAGTTCTGTGTGGACACACACGGGACCACCATGAGATGGAGTCAATACTGATGGCAGCTGTCTTTTTTTTCTTTTTTTTATACAATAGTGTTGAAGAGTCTTCTGAGTGACTGCCATCTACTAATAGGGATCCATGTTCTAGAACCATATACTCAAATATGTACATTTCTGCTTTTTGACCTTGAAGTGGATGATGAAGAAGGAAGTTCACAGCATTCTTCCCTGTGGCTGATGACTGTCTAATGGATTTGGGATAAAACCGGGATTAAAATTCATTAGCCAATTAAATACCAATCAGAGAGGATTCTTTCATAGGGGTGATTAAATAATTCAAATACTTTCCAAGTCTTAGCAATCTTTTCTTGAGATAAATATTTATTTCTGGCCAAAAGGAAAAGAAAAATATCCTCTCAGCTTATCTGGGGGCAGCTTGTTGAAACTCTCTTAAGAGCTGATGTAAGCTTTGAAGCTGAGTTTACATTCCTCCTGTGACATCTGCATCAGCGAATGGGAAAAAAAGTGGAGTTAGGGCCTGAATGAGCTCACCCTGCTCTTTCTCCCAACATCCTCTGGGTCTGGGGAGCATTTTCAGGGCATACCAGAGCCAAGTATAACTGTTCAACACTAAACTATCAGCTGGTTTCAGAATGTGCCTCCAAAGGAAGGGAGAACAGACAAGCTAGAGTTAGGCTGGGTATCTATACCTTTGCATTGCCTCCAGGGGCAACGAGCTTTTTAAAACATTAGGTTTTTAAACTACCATTCAAAAATCTGAAATGACATTATATTCACCAGTGCTCTATGCCAGAGAAGTTCAAGGCATCTGGGGTGACCTTTCTAGCACCTCGGTCAGAAATGAGGTAGCTGGTTGTCCTCCCGGGGCTGTCTATAATGATTGGTCCTATACATGAGGGGCTCACTGCAAAGCTACATGGGATCTGTTACTGAGAGTGGGATGAAGGGAAATCACATTTGTGGAACATCTACTGTGGGTGAGGTTCTGGGCTGGAAGCTTTCCATAGATGGGTGAGATAACCAGCTTGAAGACTCTTGTGATAGAAGGCATTAAATTCTGTTATCAAGGAACAAAGCAGAGAGTGGCTTCTACTTGGAAGGGCTGGATAGTAGTTATGAGGTCAGAGGGATGAGAACAAGAGTCAAGACAGAATGAAAGGAGTCAAAACAGAATGAAAAGTTTTGGTGGTTGGGGCCAAGTCGTGAAACATTCACAGAACACAGAAACCGTGTCACTGACCTCGTACTCAGCAGAGGCCTGAGGGTTGCCTTTAAAGTAGCACAACAAAGCTGGCCATCATCTTTCCTTTAACCATTTGCTCTATCCAGAATAATTCTCATTTCATAGGTTGTAGATTTTATTGAGATGATGTTATCTGATGCTTAGCACAGTATGTGGCACGCAGAAGCCACTCAACAAATGTTAACTGTCATTCCTAAGGTTAGGAATTGCTGGGCTCACTGCCTGAGTCACCCGTAAAGAACAAAAGTGAACCTACGTGCAAACTGAGTGGGTCTTGAAATTGTCTACTGTGTTGTGATCGGGCCAGGTCACATGGGCGTGGTATGAAGCAAGCCATGTATCTGAACAAGATCTGTGGACATGCATATAGTGCAGTGATTTGCAACATGGCACAATTCCGTCACCCAATATCTGGTGACAGTTCTGGTTGTCACAGCTAGAAGTTTGATGCTACTGGCTTCTAGTAGGTCGAGTCCATGGATGGTGTTAACCATTCTACAATGCGGAGGATAGTCTCCCACAATGAAGAATGAGCAGGGGACAACTGGCAACATCTAGAGACAGTTTTGGGTGTCACAACTGGGGGTAGGGAGTGGGGCTACTGGCATCTAGTGGGTAGAGGAGAGGGTTGGTGCCAAACTCCTATAACACACAGCACAGTCCCTGCCAACAAAAAATTATCTGGTCACAAAAGTCAACAGTGCCAAGAACGGAAACCCTGGTATGGTGTCTATCATGACTTTATATCCTTCTCTGGCTCTTTGCAGAGGCACCTACAGATAACACTGGGTGGTGTGCAGCCACTTAGGGTATTGGTGGAGTATCCAGAAAAGTTCAGAGTTGTTGTGAAGCAACTGATAGAAAATGCAGAGGGAGTGAAGGCTAGATAGGCTTTGAAAGTGAAGTCTTAGAAAGGAAGAGAGCATTTCTTGATCAATTCCTCCATGAAGGCTTTAAAATGGGCCAGTGTTCCTAGTAGTGAGTAGCACAGCACCTAAACCATTTTATGGCTTGTGGAGCTTTGTAACTTACATGGCACACTCCAAAAGTGGGGCATATATTGCTGTTGAGATGATGTGGATGAGAGGCTGTACAGCAGCTTTATACACAAAAACATACAGGACTCCACGCTTGGAAGGAAATGAAAAGAGTTAACTTGGTCAGTGTAGTCCCAAGAATCAAGATTACATCATGGCCCCAGAAGGAGAGGGCATAAAGTTGAAGAACCATGAGTCCATTCTAAGAGGAGCATATGGATGGGATCTGGCAGCTCTGCTGGTCTCTGGATTGTCTTTGGCAGTTGTGCTGGTCTCTCGATTGTCTTTGGCAGTTGTGTTGGTCTCTGGATTGTCTTTGTTGGGCTTACACATTCCAGAGTCTCACAGAAGCCTGGGACTGCCACAGTTCTGTGCACATCAGTGCTTAGAACTAGTCATCAGTACAATTTGTCTAACTTCTCAGAAAGTAAATTATTTTCTGCCCACATTTACTGTTATTTTTACTAATTACAAAAGCAATATATGTTTAGTGTAAAAGTCTGGGAAATACAGAGGCATGTATTTTAAAAACTGATTAAAATTCTTTGCAATCTTCTTAGTGCTAAATGCTGTTGTAGAGTATATTCTGAAATTAAAAAAATGCTTTTGAAGATATAGTAGTTTTTACATAATTTGGATCATGCTATATTTTAGTACTTGAACTTCGCCTCTGTCTGAAGCTAATCGGGCACTGCAAGACAACAAAATCAAGTTAATGGGGATCAGAACTCTGGAAAATGTTTCTCCTCTCAATAAATCTACACCAAAAATTCTTGACTCTTGATGTTTCTAAAATTTACAAATTAACTTCTAAGCAAAGCATCAGCCTTTTAAGATTTTGTAATCCTGAGGTCAAAGCCAGTGCTGCACTTAAGACAGCTGTGATTTGCTAAGAATAAACACCTGTTTTAAAGCTTTGTGTTGAACAGGCAGACGACAACTCAGGATGCATGCGCAAAGTGTGTCCTGAGACATGAAGTCATGGAGCTGTGCACAGTTAGGTTTGGAAGGATTTCACCTTTGGAATTGTGACTGAAGGATGAGTCTACCCAAATAGCTGAAGCCTTCTGATAATCAAGGTCATGGGTTATGGGGAAGACTGTCTGCTCTTGGAGGACAGACACTTACACAGCAACTCAGAGAAGAGGTGAGGAGACCCCTGAGTGTCTGCCTGAGTAGCAGCGGATGGATACGAAGCTGCTGTGGTATGCATGAGTGCATTCTGCGTACCTTCTAGTCTAGGACACTTGTTTTCCAGGGCTATTTTGGACAGCATTTTGTTGTGATCCATCAGGTTTTTCTTAGTTACTTTTTGGAAGCAGATTACTAGATCTTTCATCTTTTCAGCCTTAGTTTGAAATTTTTACTGAAACCTCTTCACCATGAGTGACCCTGCTGGAATCTGAAATAGCAGCGGCACAAGCTTCCTTCATCATATCTACATACAAACCATCACAGTAGGACAAAGTGACAGGCAGGTAGTGTCTGCCACCACAGGTGCATTTTGAGTATCTTTTAGTGGGTGTACAGAAGCCCTGGGCCCAGATGTTTTCTCAGATTAAGCGAAGTTTCCAGATAACTGGACCAAATCCTAAAAAACCCACTACTGTTGAGTTGACTCTGACTCATAGTGACCCTACAGAGTAGAACTGTCCCATAGGGTTTCCAAGGAGCCCCTGGTGGATTTGAACTGCTAACCTTCTGGTTAGCAGCCATAGGCCCTTAAGCACTACACTACCAGGGTTTGCAGATAACTGGACAGATTTGTAAAAACACAGTAGAACGTCTCCGTCTGAGACTTGCCATGGTGGTTTATGTTCACTTTGAGCAAATAGCCTCAGAAGGGACAGTAGCATCCTTCGAGGATGTACAGCATCTCAGAACCAACAAAAAGCAAACCAGAGTCATGTCTGGTGAATACTATCAGAGATCAAGCTGGGCAATAACACTTTGCATCCAAAAAATAGAGTGTGCCTATAAACCATGAAAACTGATTTCTCATGTTGCCTATAAACTGAATTACAGTGTGTTTGCTCAGAATCTGTTTCTTTTGTTTTCAGTCATACGTCATATGTCTTTCTGCAGCACCAGGATACTCTAGCATGTGTTTCATTATTGCCTTAGTAGCGTGTCTGTTTTTTAATATACAGTGCATTAAAATGGACTGCTTCTTCAGCTCATTCCCCACCCCAGTGTCTTCTTTTTAGTATTCTAATATCTCTGCAAATGGCTTCCAATGAAAGCGGATATTTTCTTGGCACAAGACCCTGAAGTAGGAAGAAGTGCAGCCAGAATAAATAAAGATTGTGTGATGATTTCCAAGATTTTCTTTTTGTTTGTTTGGCAGGAGTGAGCTCAGCCTGTTGACTACAGAGGCAACCAAGTGCTCAACCTGAGATGTGTGTGCAAAGACTGGATGATTACCAACCATTTTAAAATTAAATTTCAAGTTAATGTATGTGGGTGGGTGGGTGTGCATTGTGTGTGTGTGTGTGTGTGTGTTTTCTTATTACATGAGGGACACATGTTTATGGTGGAAACTTACAAAACAGAGACAGAAAGAAGACAACCAAAAGAACAGTGGTCTCTCATTCAGAAGTAACCACTCTTTGACATTTTAATGGGCACCTTCAAGTCTCTTTCTGCAAATACATGCATGTAAAACAAAAGTCATATCAAAGTACTGTTTCACAATTTATTTCTTGAACACACGATGCGATGTTATTGACATTTTCCCCCATCTGTAATTATTCTTCCCCAAAACCATTTAAAAGCAGTTAATCACATACTATTTCAGGAGTGAAGTCTAATTTATATAACAGATACCTGGCTCTTAAACACTTACTGTTGTCACCATTTAGGTTGGGTTTCTTTGCTTTCTTTTTTTCTCTCTTTCTTCTTATATTATTATTATTAGTTTTGCTACACCCTAGTAGCTAAGTCTTTGTAAATACCCTTAATCATTTCCTTTTGATGAAGCGGAAAATAGGATTCTGGTTTAAAAACTTTATAAAAGCAGCTGATTGATTTTAAGAATTTCTTTCCATGGTCTTCACCATTGTAATCCTTCACATTAAATGAAAATACTTGTTCCTCTATATTCTTGTCAATACTAAGCACTGTATTTTGTTAATCTCTGTCAATTTGATATAGTAAAAATGACAACTGGCATCTCAACTTACATTTCCTTGGTTACAAAGAGCATTTTCTCATTTGTTTGGTGACTATTATTTTTCTTGTAAATTCATTTTTCTCTTCTTTTACTTATTAAGGAGCTCAACTTTTTCTCCATTGATTTTCAGAGTGAGCTTATTCTCAGGCTATTAATCCTTTGCTATATTTTTTATAAATAACCTGGTCAGTTTTCTGTTAACCTGTTATTTTTTTTCTAATGGAGGAATTTAAAAATACGTCCTCAGACTCTCAAATTCTTCCTTCATGGCATCTCCTTTTTGAGTTGTACTTAAAACATCCTTTCCCACTGGAAGACTATGAAAACATTAATTCTTGTTTCTAGAATTTTTATAGTTTCATGTCACACTTCCATTTCTAGGTCATCTGGAATTTGTTTAAATATAAGATGTGAGATAAAAATCTAACTTCATTGTTTTTCCAAGTAGTTAGCCAGTTGTCTCAATACTGTTACTGAATAATCCATTCTTTCCTCCTTTCTTTGAAAGGTCACTTTCTTATATACTAAATTCACATAAGTGTTTGGCTCTACTTACGGATTTTCTTTTTCTTGTTCCAGATTTCAGTTTGCATGTTGTGGCCCCAGTCCTACATGCACTGATTCAATTACTGTAGCTTGTTAAAATACATCTTAAAATCAGCTATGGCAAGTTTCTGCTTTTTTCTTGGCTATTGTTCTATGCTTTTCTTCCATATAAATTTAAGAATCATTTTGCTAACTTAAAAAAATCCCACTGGAATTTTCAGTGAGATTGCATTAAATATAAATAATAATTTGAAAGCAACCGATGTCTTTACCATACCCAGTTGCCATTCCATTTGACAGCAATAGTGGTAAAAATGAATTAATACTAGCAGCTACAATACTAATGGCTTCTTACTGTCTGCCAGATCTTCTTCTATATCCTACCACAATTTTAAGGTTTGTAACAACCCCATAGTACAGGGGCTATTATTGCCATCTCCGTTTTATAGATTGGGAGATTGAGGCATGGAGAGGTTAAATATGTTGCCCATGATCACTCAGTTAGATGTGACAGAACCAGGATTCTACCCTTATGTGGTTTGGCTCCAGACTTTGCTATTGTATAAGTCTATACTATTCCCATTTACTCAAGCTTTCTTTATACAAAATTTTGTAACTTGCTTCATATAAATCCTTAAAAATTTCACTAAATTAGTTCCTACTAGATTTTATTTGTTGTGGCTCTATTTGGAACTCTGTTACATAAATGAGGTACTTCTTTTGAAATTATCCAGCTTACCGTCTTTATTAGCCTGGTAATTCTGTTGACTCCTTTTAGTTTCCCAGGAAAGTAAAATCACCATGTTCAAGTCATGATTTTGGTACTCCTCCCCCTATATGAGTACCTCTTATTACTTTTCTTGCTTTATTGCATAGTCCAATACAGTAGTCCCTAGCCACATGTGGCTATTAAAAGTTACGTTAATTAACATTAGGTAAAATTAAAAATTCAGTTTCTCACTCATACTAGCCAGATTTCATGAGCTCAACAGCCACATGTAGCTAGTGGCTACCATACTGACTACCGTGAAAGAACGTTTCCTTAATTGCAGAAGATACTACTGGATGGCACTGCTAGAACTTCTAGATCAAGGTTAAGTAACAGTTGTGAAATGGGTTGTCTTGCTATGTTTTTCCTAATTTTTAAGTGTTTAACTCTCATTGATTCACCATTAAGACAATGTTACCTTGTAACCTCATATATTTGGGTTAAAGAAGACTTAATGCTATTACTACTTTTATAAAATAATTAAAAAAAATCTGCAGTGGATGATGATGCTTCTTGGCATCACTAGTTTTGCTATGTGAAAGGTGGACTTCCCCTTTCTTCATACTGTCACCATAGCTATTCTTTGTGCTTTTTAAATACATTGTCAATATTTTGTTTTGATGCTTGTCATCAATGAGTTTACTCTTACAGTGCTGTAGTCCATTTTTTTAAAGTGAAGATTATTATCATAAAATAAAATTTAAAAATGTCCTGTTTCTTTTCTCTAGAACCATACATATCAGGTAAGGTTCCTTTCAAGACTGATAAAATTTAAATGAAAATATTCTGGGTTTTTCACTGTGGAGTAAGAATTCCTCACAGTTCTCTTCCAGATCATGCATTTTTTTCCTTCTTTTGAGTCTACTCACCCTGTTTCATCCATCTATTAAGAAATAAACCTTTTCAATTCTAGAAACTCTACAAGGTTCTTCTGTAAATCTGCCTTCATTGAGTGTTCTTACTCTGTGATCTGTTCTGTCTCTTAATACATTTTAAACATTTTACATTTATTTCAAAATTGTTCTCCAATCCTCTTTTCTTTGCTTATTCTCGTATTTCTTTCACTTGTCTGTATATGGTTCATTATTTTTTCTGTAAGTCCACCTCTAAAGGTGTATACACTCAAGTAGCGCTGTTGGCTGCAGGCTGTGTGGAAGGGCCCTACAGGCTGTGAGCCAGTGATCTGCTGTCTTACCTGCCAGTCTTGGGTTGGGAAGCCCCTGCAGCCACACAAGTCAGGAGAAGCCTCCAGTTTGACCCACAGACTTGAGACTTTCCAGCTTCTACAACTGTGTGAGCCATTTCCTTGATATAAATCTCCCTCTCGATACATTTATATGCTTTACCAATTTTGCTTCTTTAGAGGTCCTAGCCTAAAACAAGCAGGGAAAGCAGAAGTAGGTGTCAAGTATACTAAACATAATAAAAATGTGTGTTTGGAATTCCGTGGTTATGTTTATTATATAAGAATGTATTTCACCAATTTCTACTTTTTGGCATCAATATATTGGCATTTTATTTGTGTCTTGGCATGAAGAATTTTTAAGAATGGTCATAACTAAAACCCATCAAACCCAATGCTGTTAAGTTGGGTTTGACTCATAGAGTCTTTAGAGGTCAGAGTAGAACTGCCCCATAGAGTTTCCAAGGAGCACCTGGAGGATTTGAACTGCTGATCTTTTGGTTAGCTGAAGTAGCACTTAACCCCCTACGCCACCAGGGTTTCCAAGAATGTTCATAGATATTTAAAATGTATATATGTATATGTATATATGTGGAAACCCTGGTGGCAAAGTGGTTAAGTCGAAAGGCTACTAACTAAAAGGTCTGCAGTTGAAATCACCAAGCACACCTTGGAACCTCTGTGGAGCAGTTCTACTCCATGCTATAGGGTTGCTATGAGTCAGAACAGAATTTTTAAGAATAGTTATACCTATTTAAAATGTGGTCACCTTCAAAGTAGTCCCCTTGGGAAGCCACGCTCTGATGTCAGTGCCTAGTCCACCCTTCAAAGCAGTTGTGGAACTGTTTTTCTGGAATGGCCATCAGAACTGTCGTCATATTACCCTTGATGTCTTGAACGTTGTCAAAATGTCTTCCTTTCAATATTTTGTTTATCTTCAAGTAAAGAAAAAAGTCACTGGGGGCCAGATCAGGTGAGTAGGGAGGGTATTACAGTACAGTTATTTGTTTATTGGCTGACAACTTCCTCCCGGACAACTATACAATTAAGTTCATGAACTTGTCACTATGCCACATTGCACAATGGCCATTCCAGAAAGAGTTCCAAAATTGCTTTGAAGGGTAGACTAGCTGGCATCAGTACACAGTGTTTCCAAGGGGAGTATGTTGAAGGCGACTGTACTGATATTCAGCAACGAGGTGTGTAGCACTTAGAACTGTTAAGTTTGCACACTTAATTGTCAGACCTCATATGAACAGAAGATTGGTAGTTGGAATCCACCAGCTCTTCCTTGGAAACCCCATGGGGCAGTTCTACTCTGTCCTATAAATTCCGGTGAGTCAGCATTGACTCAGTGGTAATGGACTTGGTTTTGGGTGGTACTATAAATTTAATTTTTACATTTGTTCTGATACATTTTATAATGTTTGCTTCACATAATTTGTTACCGTATTATTTGTTGCAGACCCTGAGGCCTGCTTCATAACTGAAGGACCTAAAACCAGTGTGGCCTTGGCTTCATTCTCCATTAGGCTGTTCAAGTAGCCTTTTTGTGATAGTCACAATAGCACTTTTAGCGTCTCACAAAATAAAATGCAACATTTAGGAAAAACACCTTGAAGAGGGAGGGATATATATATGCAAAGGAAAACATATGACATTTTAAAATTCAGGATCTGGTGGTGGCTGAGTGAAATGGAAACAGTAAAGGAAGCTGAAAGGAATTTCTTTTACAGGGAGGAACAAATAGAGACTGCTACAGTCATAAGGTTAATAAAAACATTAAAATGTGCAGCATTTAAAAAATTTGAAAGATCTTTTCTAACTTCCACAGTTTTTTGCTCATATTATTTGCTCAATGGAAATGAACAGGTAGGTGAATTAATAAAAAAAGCCATGTGTTTTCTTCAAACTCTTGTGTTTCACGTTTGCTTAGATTATTTTTTAATGGCTATATAGTTGAAATCAGGAGTGTTGGTAGCCACGTGTGATGTGATTTATTCACTGGCTTTCTCTCCTCCCAACTGTCATCACCATAGTGGAAGCACCATCACACTTGTGAGTTAAGCCAAAGATCCACTCCAACAGCCTTTTCGTCTTTTTGAATCTGAGGTGGGAGATTCTATGTATGTGTTTGCAAGTATGTATGAGGCAAGAAAGAGAAAAGGGAGAAAAGAGAATGGACTGGTTTCCTAAGAAATAAAACTACATGGAAAAGTTGGCAAAAAGGCTCTCCAAAGGCCACTCTACAAATCCATGGTAAAGTTGCATTTCATCTCATCTTGACACAGCATCCCTGTGTGACCTTTTAAGCAACAGAATGCAGGGCAGATTCTTCTGACACCACACTACAGTCATCTGTCTTCGGTGGAGGGGTTTCTGAAAAGATGACTGGTCTGGGAAGTCTTCTTTGGAAGGGTTAAACCTAAAGGAGTTTTGGGTCTTACATTAGGGATTTCGGGTAATGATGGAAAATCAAGGCAAAGTTCAGTGAACTCACCAGGAAAACGGAAATAAAAGAAGGATCTTGTAGGGGGCGTAAGTCCCATTTTCACAATCCACTCATGGTGACCTCAAGCTGTATCCGGGTATCACTATGCTCCATATGGTTTTCGATGGCTGATTTTTAGGAAGCAGATTGCCAGGCTTTTCTTCTGAAGCACCTTTGTGTGAACTTGAACCTCCAGGCTCTCAATTAGTAGTCGAGTGCACTAACTATTTGCACTATTCAGGGATTCCACTTTGTGACTACCCTGGGAGCAGTTTAAAATAAAAAAGATCCAAAGGGGAAAAAGAAAAGAGAAAGAAAGCACGGTACTTTTTGCCTATGTGAGAGGATTTCCAAACACTAAGACAGCTAACCGAATGCCTCAAATATTTGAAATTGTTCCAAGGCCAGGAATTCCAGATGTTTGCAAGGAAGCCATTGCTTGTGTCTGTTTAAGTATTCCAGTGGGTTCTGATATGTCAAAGGGGGAAAACGGTATATGAGGACTGCCAGTTGAGTTTGTGAACTCATTCGAGAAAATATGCCATACACCTCATTGCTGAATATCAGCTGTGGTCACCTTAGAAGTACTTCCCTTTAGAAGCTATGAACAGAAGCCAGCAACTACTCCACCCTTCTGAGCAGTTTGGGAATTCTTTTTCTGGAATGGCCATCAGGGTTGTTGTTTAGCTGTCACTGTATTACCCTTGATGTTTTGAATGTCATCAAAATGTCTTCCTTTCAATATTTTATCTTCAGGTAAAGAAAAAGTCATTGGTGGCCGGATTGGGTGATTAGAAGGGTGTTCCAATATAGTTATTTGTTTGCTGGCTAAAAACTCCCTCACAGGGTCTATACAATTAAGTTCACAAGTTTACCACTGTGCCACTGTGCACAATGGCCATTCCAGAGTTTCAAAATTGCTTTGAAGGGTGAACTAGGTGCTGGCATCAGTGCATAGCTTCCCAAGGGGAGTACTTCCAAGGTGACCGTAGTGATAGTCAGCAATGAGGCACGTAAGTTCATGGACTTAATTGTCAGACTTCGTACTTCTCAGATGTTCTTCAGTAAAAACGGTATAGCATCTACTTCATAAGGCTGTTAGGAGGATCGGATTAGATGGTATACATGAAGAGCCTGGTAGGGTGAGTGGTTAGTCAATGAACGTGAGCTTTCCCCCCATTCTGCTGGCTTTTTCTGCCTCTTAGGGCTGTACTGTCAGACAGACATGAAGAGTTTAGAGAGTCCATGGAAAATGCAGAATATTACTACTGTATGATGACTTATGATAAGCAAATACTGAATCAATAATTGCCTGTGGGAAGGGTGACAGATGCTCGCAATAACCAGAGTCACTGGCGTCAGTCCTCCCATTGTCAGTCTGTCCATCTCTCCTGGACAGCTGCAAGAATCACACGTTTCTTCAAATTAACAGGTTGCCTGCTGGAAATGTCTTCTGAGAGTACCAACATCACGATAATTCGTTTTTCGAATGGAATGCATTCGGCTTGCATTCTATATTCTTATATTTCACATAAAGTATTGACCATGATGAGAGTTTCTTGGCCACTCCAAGCAAGAAATAATAATAGTAACTATGCTCCATATGGTTTTTGGTGGTTGATTTTTAGGAAGCAGATTGCCAGGCTTTTCTTCTGAAGCACCTTTGGGTGAACTTGAACCTCCAGGCTCTCAATTAGCAGTCAAGTGCACTAACCATTTGCACTACCCAGGGATTCCACTTTGTGGAATAGTAAGAAAATATAATATGGAATAGTGGAATAGTAAGAATAATGTGGAATAGCAAGAAAAAATAATAGTAACACACACACATGCACAGAGAGAATCTACACATGTAAGCTTTTGGGTTTCGGTTTTTTCAGAATCAACGTGTTTAGATCCTTGATTTTTCACTCTTACTCTTGAGAGCCCCCAATACTTGGACAAAACCCATCAAATTTCATAGGTTCTAATCAGCCAGCTCTAACACTGTCATTGGAGAGAGAGACTTCATACAGATATTAGTAGCCTAGGGAACAAACCCCCTGCTGCCCCGAGGTTAACGTAGGGTTGCCTCTCAGGATGTGTAGGCTGTAGGGGGGATTCAGGACCTGCTATGGACCATATTGAGTCCTCTAGATACACGTGTTCCAATCCTAACCCTTGTATCTGTAAATAGGAACCTGTTTGGAAATAGGGATTTTCCTTTTGTTATGCTAATGAGGCCGTGCCAGAGTAGAATGAGTCCTGAATCTAATCACTTCCAAGTTATCTAAAGCCCAGAATAGACACGAGGACACACACAGGGGGAAGACAGACTCCGTCTGATGACAGAGGCAGATGAATCTAGCAGCCCAGGAACTTCAAAGGTTGCTGACTACCAGGAGACAAAAACGGAGACCTGGTAGTACAGTGGTTAAGCACTCGGCTGCTAACCAAGAAGTCAGCAGTTCAAATCTATCAGTTGCTCCTCAAAACCCTATGGGGTAGTTCTCCTTTGGCCTATAGGATCACTATCAGTTAGAATTCACTACAGCGTAAAGGTTTTTTTTTTTTTTTTTGGTTTAGAAGCAAAAAGAAAGTCCTTCCCCTAGAGCCACATTCTGAATTCAGACTTTCGGCCTCCTGAACTGTGAAGAAACAGATTTTTAAGGCACTTACTTGTGGAACCTCTATTTACAGCAGCTGTAAGAAACTAAGACAGGGCTCTCATCCAGCTTCGTTCTGCTAACCAAGAGGGGCACCCATGGGACTGTGTCTGCCTAGAGGGGAGTGCTTTTTCCAATTGGAACAAAGATACTGTTGGGACAGCTGTGCCCTCGCAGGAGGCCTTTAGGGAGGGATGACTCCTTTCTGTTCACTCTCATGTGATGGCCTCGTGGCACAGAGGGCTGGGCATCCCCTTCCCTGAAGCACAAGCCCCGACACCGCTGAGACTTACTGAGTGTGACAGAGTCGTTGATCCGGAAGCTGCAGAGCACCCTGTCCACGTTGCGGGCGTGTCGAAAGCCATTTCCTCTCACGACTACTTGAAACGATTCTGAAATGAAGATCACAGTGGCAGACACGTTATCTGGCTGCAGGTCGTTCACCGTAAGGTGCCCGCCTGCCTTGATTCAGGGCCTCTGCTCTTTCTTCAGGCTTCAAATAGTCAGAAATGAGTTTCAGCTGGAAACCAAAAACAATCACGCGGGTGACTTTACCACTTAATCCCTCATGTCTGATCAATATTCTTGAGGAAGGCATTTTGTTTGCTAGTCTGAATTCTACCTCACTGTTCTTGCTGCGTTGCCTACCTGAGAAGTTTCCCTCCCGACTGTCTGTGCATTCAGATCTCACCCATCGTTCAAGTCCAGGCAGTTTGTACAACTGTCATCTCTGCAGCCAGAGGGGGCCAGAGGGATGGGTTTCTCCACTGCTCCTTCAATAAACCCAGCTCCTCTGTCATCTCGCTTACATGTGGGACACCCTCAAAGGGTTTCTTCAGAGTTTGGGGTTCTTTGTAAACCACTGCCCTGTGCTGGACAATGCAGCGTGCAATGACATGCTGGTTTGCACTGTTCTTTTCTTCCTTAACCAGAAAAAAGCTCCTTTAAGTTATGCATTGCCTGATACTGCTGTGGAACTGCCATCATGGCTAGACACACGGCATCGGTAGGTCCTTTAGCCAGTGAAACAGGTCTGGCTGGGGTGGTTGTTTGTGGAGCATTACCCCTTTAAAGTGACATTGGTCACTCAGTGTGATACTCATTTCTCTCTAAAGGGAAGGCAGAGTATATATCACAGGTCTCTAGCCCTGTTTATTGATTTTATATTGCCAAAATGCATGCTGAACAAATGTATAATTATTGGAATAATTAGTTAACATGTATGCATTAAATTCTTTTAAAGTAAAAAATACTTATCCTGTTTAATAGCCCTATCAAAGGCCAAGGAATTAATTAGCTAAATATCTAGAAATATTTGCTTATGGTTGATGGTACTAAAGGCTGATGCCTCATTTTCTTTTATTTTTGTCAGCCTACAAAAATTGGGGGTTGGGATACTGCCGTGTAGCATATAAAAAGAAAACAGACTAAAAGTCAGAGAGAAAAAAATGAACTCTTGGTGAAAAGTGGATTTTAAACTGTAAATTGCTATCCAAACAGATTTTTGTTCAGGGAAGGATGAGCACAGAGGATTAACATGTGGGGTTCTTCCAAAAAGTTTAATGTTTCATGAGGGGATGTCACCTTCATTCACAGGAAACTCATTTAGGGGTCATGTTTGCTGAGACAAATGATAACTGATGTCATTGCGCTCCTACTGTGTGCTAGGCCCTGTGCTATGTGTTGTATGTGTTGTACTGAAACCTCTCCCCAGCTACAGAGGTGCAAATGAGAAAAACGGTCTCAGTGACCTTAAGTCATCTGTGCAATATTACACAGCTGGAGTCTGTCAGAGTCAGGACAGGCCTCCAGGTCTGTTAGGCATCAAATGTCAGGCCTGTCACCATTAGGTCCTTAACCATGATGCTACAATGGACACCCACTGTCTGGTGACAGATGAGTAATTTAGAGGCTGGTGTTGCGATTTCTTAAGGAATTTTATTTATTTTTTCATGGTAGGTAGGTTTGCCCATTTGATGAAAGAGTGGAGCTGGTCTCAACGTGAACAAGAAACTGAAATCTAAATCAGAGAGTCCAGAGACACTACTTCCCCCACAAAGGGGACAATTTAGTATAGCACGCCAGGGGATGCAAACAAAGAGGAAATTCAGATGCTGCCATTTCAGATGACTTTCCCATGGTCTTACAACAAGTAAGCAAAAAACTGGTACTCCTATCTCAGAGCTCAAGTGCCTTAGCTTAGATCTACACTGATAAAAGTTATGGGCACACATGGTCTTCCAGGACTATAAGTCCCATGAATATTAAGGCTTTATATACACATTTAACGCTATAGGGTAGTTCTACTCTGTTTTACAGGGTCACTGTGAGCTGGAATCAACTCTACACAGTGAATTGGTTTGTTTGTTTTATATATGCATGTAATTCCCAGATGGTGCAATGGTTAAAGAACTTGACTACCAATCGAAAGGTTGGTGGCTGAAACCTATCCAGTCTTAGCAGAAAGGCCTGGCAATTTGCTTTTGAAAGGTGATAGGTGTGAGAACCCTATGGATATCAGTTCTGCTCTGCACAGATGGAGTCATCACAAGGAGGTGTTAACTTCATGGACATTGGTGCTGGTAGATACACATGTTGATGTATGCAGATGACTGATGTGTTTAGAGGGAGGGACTTTCTATTTCTCTTTGGATGCCTGTATGGTATGTGACTGATCACTCGGTTCACTCAACTAGCATTGCATTAAGTGTCGAGCACTGTAGAAGGATTTAATTGCACCTTATTTACTCAAAGGAAAACGCTGATTTTGTAGTGGTTATGAGCTATGACTGTTAGCCAAAAGGTTGGCACTTTGAATCTACCAGGTGCTCCTTGGAAACTCTATGGGGAAGTTCTATTCTGTCCTATAGGGTCACTATGAGTTGGAATCGACTTGATGGCAGTGGATTGTTGACTCAAGTAAGTCTTTCAAAGTTTATTTCTGTTTCCAGTTTGAGCGCCAAACATACAGAAATGTGTTGTCCAAAGTTTTTGCTGATTCAAAATGTTTTCAGTCTGATTTCTGTGACTAGTCTCTTGTTTCCTCACAGGCCAGTGGAGATAGTGAAGACCCTGGCAACGCAGGCCACACGCCAAGCTCTCCTCTCTAACACCACGGTCTAGCATTACCCATCTAGCTGCTGAGTCCTCTATAAAGGAGGCTGCCCTCAATTCTGGTTGGCCCAACCTCAGGCGTTTAGGAAGTGAGACAGCAGGATTCCACAATGAGGCAATGGTGGAAAACAAACAGTGCAATCCTCTAGGCGAAGGAAGAAGACGGAGAGAATGATGCTGTTGGAAACATGCCAGAGCACAGGGAAGGGCTCCTGTTCTGCCTGATACCGTCTCGGGGTTAGCGCACACATGTGGTTTCCAGAAGAGCCCGAACATCTGAGCCGGCAGTCTGACTGGAATGTCAGCTCATCACACATACAAGTTATGTAACAAGGCCCTGTCCGGTGAAATCTGCCAGCCAGGATGTGCTAGAAGCAGGCCATATTGATTCAATTCCATTTATTCACAAAGCCTTGATTTCAAAATATGTATGCCTCAGTATTTTTAGGTAATTCACAGATTTGGTCACAGTTCTATAAGAAGTATCTAGGGAGAGTAGGGCTTTCAGAAGAAGTTTGATTTTCTACCTGAAAATGGCATTTTAACTTCACATTTTAAGATGTATCTTCATTATAATTGCTTTGTCACTTTTGTTCTCAATTTAAGTTTCCTAAGAGTGCTGTTTAGAAATCGTGGTGGTATAGTGGTTAGGTGTTTCAGCTGCTACCAAAAGTTCAGCAGCTCAAATCCACCATGTGTGCCTTGGAAACTCAATGGGGCAGTTCTATGCTGTCTTACAGGGTTGCTATGAGTGGGAATCGACTCGATGGCAGTGGGTTTTGGTTTGGGGTAAGGGTACTGTTATTAGGTACTGTCTGGCAAGTTCCTACTGATGGCAGGAGCCATCATTTCCATTCCTTCTGGATGCTTGGCTGTGCCTGACTGAGGACTGATTCAGCCTCAGTATAAGCTCATTGAGCAAATATGTGACATGGCACAAAGGAGAAGGGCAGGTGGTCATTTACTCAGGTGCCAGCCATGTCTAATTCTGTTTATTTTCTGAGGCTTAATAAGTGAGTGAATGAATAGATAAATATCACTAGCCATTAGAGATATCTGTTTTCATTACATTGAGGTGTAATCTATCCTGACCCCAAGGGATAGTGTTTTCAATGACCCCTGACATGCATGTGAAAGCTAGACAAATGAATAAGGGAGACTGAAGAAGAACTGACATGTTTGAATTCTAGTGTTGGTGAAGAATATTGAATATAAGGTGGACTAACATCTTGTAAGAAGTACAGACAGAATGCTCCATAGAAGCAAGGATAACAAGACTTCATCTTGTTTACTTTGGACACACTGTCAAGGGGCACCCTTCCTTGCAGAAGAACACTGAGTGTGGTAAAATAGAAAGTGAGCAAAAAAGGTGGAGACCCTCAATGAGATGGGCTGATGCAGCGGCTGCAGCAGCGGGCTCAATCATAGCAATGACTGTGAGGCTGGCGCGGGACTGAGCCACATTTTGTTCTCTTAAACATTACAGTAGCTATGACAACCAACAGCAACAAAAGTCACTAGGAAATGCAAACCCAAACCACAGTGTGATACCATTTCACACCCACTAGGATCGTTATAATAAAAAAGAAGGATAATAACCAGTGCTGCAGGATGTGGGGAAACTGGAACCCTCACACTCCGCTGGTGGGAAAGTAGAATGGTGCAGCTACTTTGGAACATAGTTTTGCAGTTACTCAAAAAATTAAAGAGAGTTAATCTAGGACCTAGAAATTTGAGTCCTAGGTACATGTGAGGTTGGACAGTTAAGTTTATGAATTCTTCCTAGAAAAAGTGCTACATACCTCATTTCTGAATATCCATATGGTCACCTTCGAAGTACTCCCCTTGGGAAGCTATGCACTGATGCCAGTGGCTAGTCTACCCTTTAAAGTACTTTTCTAGGACAACTTTGCAAACTTAACTGTCAGGTATCATCTGATGACAGCTCTTATGGACATACTAGAAAAAGAGTTCCAAAATTGCTTTGAAGGGTGGACCAGGTTCTGGCATTGGTTCACAGCTTCCCAAGGGGAGTACTTCAAAGGTGACCATGGGGATATTCAGCAATGAAGTATGTAGCACTTTTTCTACAATGAGTTCATGAACTTGATTGTCTGACCTCATACTCAGCGTAGTGGTTAAGTGCTGCCTCTGCTAATCAAAACACCGGCAGTTCAAATCCACCAGGCACTCCTTGGAAACTCTATGGGGCAGTTCTATTTTGTCCTGTAGGGTCACCATGAGTCGGAATAGACTTGATAGCAGTAGGTTTGGTTCATTTCAAACTCAAGAGAACTGAAAATGCTTGCCCATCCCAAAACTTCTACATGAATGTTCAACATCAGCACAATTTATAATAATTGAAGAGTGGAAACAACCCACAGGTTCATCAACAGATGAATAAACAAAAAGTGGTATACCCATACAATGCAATATTACTCAGCCACAAAAAGGAATGAAGTATTGATACATGCTATACAACCTGGCTGAACCTTAAAAACACGCTAAGGGAAAGAGGCCAGACCCACTGATATGAAGTATCCAGAACAGGTAAATATGCAGAAAGTAGAGCAGTGGTTGACAGCAGGGGACAGGAAGTGGAGAGTGGTACTCAGAGGGTACATGATTTATTTTTGAGGGAATGAAAATGTTCTGGAAATGGTGTTTATAAGTGTCACAACTTTGTGACTATATTAGAAACCACTAAATCATATACTCTCTAAGGGTGAATTTTATGGTACGTGAATTATATCTCAATTAAAAAAAACTAAGTTTAGTGAGTAGTTGGATAAATTTTTCTACCCTGTTTGTTCCTTTCCTTTCTTTAAATGTGGATCAAATAAATAGCTCTGAGATGACCTCAGTAAAGATCACCCATTATTTACTGTATCTGCAAATAAGACATCTGTGTAATCTTTACTTGCTCTGGTCACTAAAGACTTTTGTGTAAAATTATTATTGTGATATTTTATCTTGTGAGGGTATTTGAACTTGCTTTCTTATGAGATGCTAAAACCCTGGTGGCATAGTGGTTAAATGCTACAGCTGTTAACTAAATGGTCAGCAGTTCAAATCCACCAGGTACTCCTTGGAAACTCTTTGGAGCAGTTCTACTCTGTCCTATAGGGAGGCTATGAGTTGGAATTGACTCAATGCCAAGAGGTTTAGCTTTGGGGGGTATTACATGTTTAATGTGGCATGTAACACCTAAACTACAGAGACCGGCATACAAATAAGTGCTTTCTGATGCCTAAATTATTCTAGAAAATTCATTTTTTTAAGCTGTTTATTATGGTTTTGTTGTCAGCTGCTGTCAAGTCAGCTCCGATTCATGTTATAACAGAATGAAATGCTGCCTGGTCTGGCACTGTGGTCACGGTTGTTGGTATATCTGAATCCACAGTCAGGGCTGCTGTGTCAGTCCATCTCACCCAGGGTTTCCCTTGCCTCCTCTGATCCTTTACTTGACCAAACACTATGTCCTAGCCAATGATCCTTCCTGATGACGAGAGGTCCAAAGTAAGCAAACCAAAGTCTCTCCATCCTAACTTCTAAGGAGCAGGCTGGTTGTATTTCTTCTAATAGACTTGTTTGTTCTCCTGGCAGCCCACAGAGAATACAATACTCTTTGCCAACATCATAATTCAAACGCATCAACTCTTTTGGCTTCCTTTTTCATTTTCCAGCTTTTGCAGACACACACGGCTTGGGTTAGGCTTACCTTACTCATCAAAGTGACATCTTTGCTTTCCAAAACTCTTTAAGGAGATTTTTTGCAGTAGATTTGCCCAATACAGCATCTTCTTCAATTTGCTGACTGCTGCTCTGTGGATGTTGTTTGCCAATCCAAGTACAATGACATTGCTGATGACTTCCATTTGTTGTGATATTTATCTGTCCACTTGTGAGGATTTTCTTTTTTTTTCCCCATCATCAGTAAGTGCATCAAGTCTTCATTTTTGGCAAGCAACGTTGTGTCATCTCCTTATCAACTGGGTGAAAATGAGTCTTCCTCCAATCCCGATACTGTGGTCTTCTTTATATCGTCCCTTTTCTCAGATTATTTGCTCAACACACAGACTGAATAACTAAGATACAACCCTTTGGCACACAGTTTTCAATTTTGAGCCATGTAGCATCCTCTTGGAAACCCTGGTGGTATAGTAGTTAAGTGCTGTGGCTGCTGATCAAGAGGTTCGCAGTTTGATTCCATCAGGTCCTCTTTGGAAACGTGATGCGGCATTTCTATTCTGTCCTGTAGGGCACTATGAATCAAAATTGACTCGAAGGCAATTTTCTTTTTTACAGTATCCTCTTGCTCTGTTTGAACAACTGTCTCTGGAATCCATATACAGGTTCCACTCAAGGGCAATTAAGTGTCTGGAGTTTCCATTCTTTGTAATACTATCCAGAATTTACAATTATTATTGAGGTATGATCAACATGCAGTAACTTGTGCATAAGCTGTACAATTTGCTAAGTTTTGACCTGTGTATACAATCTCAAGACAATACTGCAACAAGATAATGAACGTGTTCACCACGTACAAAGTTTCCTTATGTCTCCTCATAATCTCTGCTTTCTGCCTCTCCACGCTATCCTTACTTCTATGCAGACAATGAACTAGCCCACTAGGGATTAGTCTGTATTTTATAGAATTTTATGTGAATGGATCATGTGGAACGCAATTTTTTTAAAAGGGGAATGGCTTCCTTGACTAAGCGTGCTTGTTTTAAGATTCATCCATAATTAATAAGACTTAGCTATAGCTTATTCACTTGTAAAGCTCATGGTTGCATACCTATATGACAATTTGTTTACACTCACCTGGTGATGAATATTTAAGTTGCTAACCATTTTGAGGTATTTAAAATAGAGCTGTTATGAATATTATTATGCGAGTGTTTTTATGGCTATGTTGTTGTTGTTAGGCGCTGTCGATTTGGTTTCAACTCTCAGTGACCTTACACACAACAGAACGAAACACTGCCAGGTCTTGTGCCATGTCCACAATTGTTTTTATGATTAAGTCCATTGTTGCAGCCACGCTTTTGTAGCTATACAATTCTTTTTATTTTTTTTTATTTTTTAAGGGTTGAATGCCTGGCTGATACAGCACTTGCATGTTCAACTTTTTAAACAAACTGCCAAACCTATCTTTCAAAAGTGATTGTACCATTTTATATTCTCACCAACAGAACAGGAGAGTTACTTCTTCCTCCAAACTGAAACGTTTTGAAAGAAAAGAAATGACAGAAAGAGAATGAAATAATTCGGTCAGAAGAGGTAACTAACGGCCAGCAATGAGGATTCCGAAAATAACGGAAAGTGAAAGAAATGAAATTTACTATTGGACATTGCTTGAATGTTGCTGTGTGAAACATCTAATATCCAAATGGTAACCATGAAACTTAAAATTGCTTACTTTGGGGGCTAATTGACCCAGTTTTAGCCCAGAGGGAAACGCAACACAGCAGGAACAACACAACGGCTTCTGACATTACAATGCAAAGAGCTAATTACAGCTTCCTTCCATTTCTGCAGCCCAGGAACTTCAAATGTGGAGCAGCTGGCAGGTTGTGCACTTGACTTCAATGACTTCCTTCCTGGAGTGTTTAGATAGTAAGTACACAGTGAACTATTCAAGTTTGCGGCCAAGTGGACCAGAAGAAAGTGGTGTGCGCACAAAGGAGTGCATTTCCTAGAGAGCAGCTAAACTAGGCACAGCCAGTGTAACAATGTGCCAGCTTCCTTCATTATACACAGGCGAATCTGCAAACATAGATAATTAGGAATTGTAGCTTTATTGCAGTTGTTTTTCCAAAGACCTTCTTTTTTTCCCCCAATAATCAGAGACTAATTGTCACAGGAATTAAAAAAAAAAGAAAAAAGCATTTCGATATATATTTTTTCTTGCACAGAATTATGATAATGATTAATAAATACTTTCTAACATGAAGTCATATTAGAATAAAATTCTGGGAGAAAAGCAAAATGTGAAAATGATTTTGAGGAGGAAATGGAAAAATGTTAAATTTTATGACTCACAGAGAAGAGTTTCTTTATGTGTTTTTTTTATAGTACATGCTTTCTTGCTACTCTGTTTTAAGTGAAAGTTGACTGTGCAAATTAGTTTTTCATTCAAAACACTACACACTAATGGTTTTGTGGTGTTGGCTGCAATCCTTCCAATGTGTCAGCACTCTCCCCCTTTCATCTGGGTTTTCCATGTCCATTTGTCCATTTTTCCTGTCCCTTTCTGCCATCTCGTCTTTGTTTTTGGGCAGGTGTTACCCCTTGCGTCTCATCTATTTGATTGGATTATAACTGCTTTGTTGTGTGTTTTAGAGGCCTGTCTAATCTTTGGTTGAAATCAGGAATCTTTGTAATGGGCTTATATCAGAAGAGAAGGCTAGTAGGGCTGTCCACTTAGATAAAGAAGGTGACTTCCTAAACGTTTTACAAGAGGGACTGTAAATACAGTGACACACAGCATGCTAGATGCAACCACTGGCTAAGCCTGGATACGGGACTGACAATAGGGAGTAGTGGGGACTATGGTGAACTGGAAGAAGTGCTTTCTTTTTTTTTTTGGCAAAAGGAGTTCTTCAGCCACCTATAATCAAGACCTTACAATAAATACAGGCCTCAAGTTTCTGGATCTCATTTTTTTTATAACAAGTTGAAAATCAAAATTTTTAGGCCAAATTAGATTTCTAAATGTTAGCTATAATTTTAAGAAAAATATATGCAGTATGGATCCAAAACAACATGTGCAGAGCAGAGAAGGCCTGCAAGCTGCCAGTTTAAAAGCTCCACTTTAAAGTGCAGAAGTTCTTGGAAAGCTTGCTCTCTTCAAATATTTGCATCTCTGAGATTGACTGAAATTTCTTGATCACAGTAGATTAGATGTTTTTCTCCTTCCTGCCACCCCATTAAGACCACCTACTAAAATGCAAAATACTTCCAGGTGTACCAATTGTCTTCAGCCAAAATAATCAGTCCTTTTCATTTTAGCAGAGATTGAATTAAGTCTTTAGAAACTGATGTTGGTGCAAGAGACTCAAAGGATGATTTTTCTGGAAAGCATATGGTTGCAGGTGGCTGTTTTGCCAGTGCTCACATAATTCCAGGGCTGGAGCATTCAGGGTCTTCATTCCATTACTGGGAAGTTTTAGTTGTATGTGTTGCTTGAGGTAAGCCAAAAATCTGCCTCTCTAAATTCCTCCCTGGAAACCCTGGTGGTGTAGTGGTTAAACACTACATCTGCTAACCCAAGGGTCAGCAGGTTGAATTTGCCAGGAGCTCCTTGGAAACTCTGTGGAGCAGTCCTACTCTGTGCTATAGGGTTGCTATGATTTGGAATCGATTTGACAGCAGTGTGTTGTTTTGGGGGGAGGGTTTGGGGTTAAATTACTCCTCAGTCCTTCGCTGGAGATCTCCTAAAGCTATGTATAAAAACAAACCAAACTCAGAGTGACTCCATAGGACACAGCAGAACTGCCCTGTAGCGTTTCCAAGGGAGGGGCTAGTGGATTCGAACTGCTGACCTTTCAGTTGGCAGCTGAGCTCTTAACCACCGTGCCATATAGTAAGCCTAATAATCTCTTTTTGCATGGGAGCCCTCCAAATAGCTGAAAATAACATTACTTTTTTTGTTTTCGTTAGTTTAACCCATGGTTACTTAACTTTCTGAATTCCACATGCAGTTCATTAGTCCTGCCACCACTCTCCGAGCTGACTTCCGTTAGAGCACTTAAAGCATGGTTTTCCACTTTCTCTGAATACTTGACCTCCCAGACCAGATGACGAGCTTCATGAATTTCAGGGTTGGGAGCAAGGCTTATGCATTTTTGTACTTGTATATTTTCATGCTGCTTGGCAAACAGCTTGAAAAAAGAAGGAAAGGAGTGAGGAAGGAAAGAGGGAAATAAGAGAAGGAAAGAAGGAAGGAAGAGAAAGACTGAGAGAGGGAGAGAGAGAGAGACAGAGAGAGAGATCAGGACCACTGTTTCTCTCCTACAGACATGCCACTGTCAATATCGTTAGGACTCGGAACCGTGGTCTCAACAAAGAACTTGTAAAAAAATCTGTTGCCATGAGTCAGTTCCAACTCATAGCATCCTATATGAGAGGGAAGAACCACCCCATAGAATTTCCAAAAGTGCCTGGTGGACTTGAACCACTGATCTTTTGCTCAGCAGCCACAGCTCTTAACTGTTGCACCATCAGCATTTCTATAGAACACGGACTAGTAAACTCTTCAGTTCTCACGTCCCAGACACTGTGGCTATCCTGAGAGACTGCATTAGCTTTGTTTTTGGCAAAGGCATCCTTGGTGGCTTGGTGGCTTTCAAGATGGCAGTGAGTATTCTTCTTTCTACAACCCCCCCTGCCCCGTTCACCAACTTTCTACACCCCCACCACCCAAAGGTCAGCAGGTCAAATCTGCCAGGAGCTCCTTGGAAACTCTATGGAGAAGTTCTACTCTGTCCTATAGGGTTGCTATGAGTTGGAATCAACTTGACAGCAGTGGGTTTTTTTCGGTGGTGGAGGTTAAATTCCTCCCCAACTATTACTAAGTCAAGCTTCCTGGAACCTGCTTGTGCATGAAGCTTGTTATTTCAACCCAAGGCCAGCACTTCATTTGCTCTGTTAAACTTCATCCCAGTATTTGCAGCTGCACGTATGAAAGCCTGGGCTGGATCTCCGCGTTGCTGCCCACCCATTGCGTTGTCTGTCTCATAGCCCAGTGTTCTGTCAGAGCCACCGCTGTGGCTGAGCTGAGAACAGAGAGCGAGCTGAGATCACTGTCTTGGGGGAATGCAGTCGTCAGCACACAGTGTCACGAGCGGGCCAGGCCTGGGTGGGGCTCCTCCTCCGGGACGGCTCCAGGGGCAACTGAACTCACAGAGAGGAAGGGGAAAAACTTTTAAAGAAAGTGAGTTCTGTCTTCTTCACAGATCTGTCTACAGCTCAGTTCCACCATGATACTTCAGAAATGGGAACCACTGGTTATTTCCCTACTTGCCCTTTTGCCAATGCATACTCAGTCAGTTGATAGTTTTGCAGAAATTCTGAACTTAGTTAATGTCCTTCCCAGTGGAAAAAGATACAGGCACATTTTTCTCATGTAGATAAGATGTTATCAGTATCACGATGACAGTGATGTTAATACCACCATATGTTTTCAACGCGCTGTCATGAAAATCACTGAATCCTTGGAGCAGCCTAGTGGAAATCACAGAGGGGTTGGCCTAGGTCTACCTGGTGGAGCAACAGCTCAGGTATTGGCTGTTCACTGAACGACTGGTGGTTTGAACCCACCCAGCTGCTCTGTGGGAGAAAGATCTGGTGATCTGCTTTTGTAAGTTTATAGAAAATCCTCTGGGGCAGTTATATACTTTGTCACACAGAGTCACTGTGAGTTGGAATGCCTGTAGATTTGATGGCATTCAGCAACAACAACAACAACCAGTTTAAAGCCGAGGACCGTGAAATGGATTCCAGTGCTTCTCGAAAGTTATGGTTACTCTAGAGAAAGGTCAGTGGTAGGACCTTCAAAGAAATCCACGGAAGAAGGGTCATCTTTCAGAAGCCTCTTAGTGAAGTTGTTCGTAATTCTTAACAATTCTGATACGAGTGATTAGAGAATTTATTAAAAGGAGTGATTAGAGAATTTATTTTTTTTTAGAATCTAGGGCTAGCCTCTATTACCAAAAAACTCATTGCTGTTGAATGGATTCTGACTCACAGTGACCCTATGAGGACAGTGCAACTGCCCCATAGAGTTTCCAAGGAGCGCCTGGTGGATTTGAACAGCTGACCCTTTGGTTAGCAGCTGTAGCACTTAAGTACTATGCCACCAGCAGACTCTGTAAGTATCTTACTTACTTTTTTCCTTATAAGAAATAAAGGAAATAGAATTGGACAGTTTACTCCAATTTTGAAAAATATTTTCTGTGCATAAAATATGCAATATTGCACACAAACTGGAGATTTAAAAAATATTCAAAGAAAGATCCCTTGGGATGGATTCTCAGACTTTTATTTATTTTATTGGTTCTGTCAAAGAAAGACTCCTTGGAATAATTTATTAGCTGTACTGCTTTAATATGTTTTAATATATTAGTGTATAGTTTTTTCTTCTATTCTCCTTAGCTTTTAAAAAAATCTTTTATGTTTCTTATTTAGTAAGAAGAATATTAAAATCTATAAATTTGCTTTGATCAGTTCTTGTGGACTGTGATATTTCTGGACTGTACCCCTTGAAGTTTACATATGGGGTGTTTTTATTGCCTCAGACACTTCAGTGGTATGTAAGGACATTCGGGTTTACTCCTGATTCTAGAGTTGTATAGGAAGGCATTTTTATATTAATTGGTTGAAATTTTTACTTTGATTTTAGTCCTATCTTTCACTATTAATTTCTAATTTTATTTCCTTTTAATTAGATAATTCAAAGGTGTAGCATTCATGGTTAGATAAGAGGGATTAATAAGGGTCGAGAACCCAAAACCAATGGCATTTTTTATTGAAGGGATATATGAATCAAGATGCTCGGCCAACATTTGCTGACTGCTTAAGTGCCAGGTGCTCTGCCAGGCAGTGGGAAACGGAGGGAAATAAGACTCCTTTCCTGTCCTCTAGACATCTATCTATTAGATTAGCTGCGAGACTTAAATAAGTGTAGCTGAACAGAAATGGTACTCATAGTTTTTAGACTTCCTGATTCATTTCAAGGTTGTAATGTAGCTAGTAGAGTTGCTAAACTGCAAGTCTGGGTTTTCTTTATGTGGGATAACTGTACAATTGAGAGATTATCTCTGAGTCTGAATTTGCTAAAAGCTGGAGGAATAAAAAAAAAATTCTAGTCCCACACAGAATACACGAAATTAAATTAATATAAATATCTCATTAATTTCCTGACTCTACAGAAGCATGTGAAGGCTAAAGGTGGATGACCTTGACCTGACCATGAGACTAATGAGCCCAATCAAGGCTTGTCATTGTGTGGCGGGTCCTGGCACTGGGTTCATGGGGCCATGTGCTTTTGTCATACTTGCAGAAGTGATATTTTTTAATTCTTTATCTTGAAGAGAGTCTAGCCCTATGGAAACCACATTTGTTCCTGCTGTTTGTATTGCCTGATGATGTTTCATTTAAAACCCATTATAAAATCTATTGTAAATTACTTATCATTGTGAAATTAGCATCCTGTTCTAGTTACTAAGTACTTATTATTTTTGTTTGTTTGTCTAATTATTCTCCAATTGGCATGGATGATTCAGTGCATCTAGCTGCTTGAAGGAGGCCTGGTGGTACAGTGGCTAAGCATTTAGCTGCTAGCAAAAAGTCAGTGGTTCAAATCCACCAAGTGCTCCTTCGAAACCCTAAGGGACAGTTCTACTCTGTCCTATGTGATTACTATGAGTTGGAACCTAGCTGACAGTGACAGGTTTTTTGTTTGTTATAGCTCCTTGAAATTTCTTTCAGCTGTCCTAAAATACATCTCAGACACTTGAATAAAATACTTAGGGAATTCTTTCATTTATTCCAATAAATACGTCAGATAGCATTGAAATGTGCAATGCTTAGCAACTCCTAACCATTCTCTCTTCAAGTCTTATCAAGGTTAAGCCAAGCCAATCAAGGCTGCAGGACCTATTTTTTGGTTCATGAATTGATGGCATTAGAAAGAGGATGAGGGTGGTATCGACAGTGACTTCACCACACTGACAACTGTAAGTTTCTCGAGGACCAAGGACCAGACTCAAGGAAATCGTTTATCCTTCTTGCATCTACTGCACATAGCATTAACAGTGGTTACCGTTCAGTAGGAGCTTAGTGCTTTTGAAATGAAAGATACAAGACTGAAGGGAAAACTTACAGAAACTATTATATAAGACTAGCTGGCATGGTTGGAGTTTTAGGTAGTCTATTAGAATACAAAATAAGAGCAAGACTCAAAATTTGATCAGTTCGATAAAAGACAGTGATTAAAGAAAGTCAATTTTTCGTGTAAGTGGAGACTGTCTTGATTAACAGTAAAAGTCTAACAGCTCTTTTACCAGGACAACTGCAGTTGCTCATTACCATTTTGTAAGGACAGGTAGTTTGAGCAATTAATTAAGGTAAATATATTAATTATGGAGAAAGGGTAGCATTAATTAAAAAATTAAACAGCAAAACTTCAAGCGTGGCCTATGATCACTAAGATCTGGTATCTATAGGGCTGCTGTGAGGAAGCTGAGTTGGGTTCCAGAGGCTGAGTGTTTGTTGGTGACAGTGATGTATGGAGATCTGGTATCTCTGCCGTTTTCCTGTGATTAGATCCCATAAAAGGAGAGAATTTGGACAGATCTTTTAAAACTTGAAAACATGTTCTTTTTTCCTGGAAGCAAATTTATTTAGCAATTTCTACCTCCCTTCTCCCCTGCTCTGGCAAATTAAGTAAACATGTGATTAATACCATGAGAGTAATTACAATTTAATTTCTACTTACCTCCTGCACATATGGTAGATGGCTCAGCTGCTAGAATTTCAATGCAAGACTTCTTCAAAATCTAAGAGGAGAAGGAGTAATGATAATAAAATTACTGTACAAGTTATTTTGTTTAAAACAGAGTGGGTTTTGGTTTTAGCTCTTAACACATGAAGATTCAAGGCTGTTTTGCTGGATGGTGCACATCTGTGTGGATGTGGACAGTAACGTGACATCTTTATTACTGCCATTATCAGTGCCAAATATCTAATGAGTCAGCACTGTGTGAGGTGCTTCTGGGTGTGCCGAAGGCTAGGAAAATTATTTGTTCTTTCTTAACAAATATTTATTGAGTCTACAGAATACCAGTCCTAGTTTTAAGAAGGTGTAACACAGAGTCGGGGAACTGGACATGTCACTTGAAAACATAAACTGGAAAATCAGGACATGAGCAGTAGTTACCAGAGTGGAGGGGCATATGGCAGAAGCTGCTGAGTTTAGGGTCGAGAGGACTGGTGTACCAACGAGGTCTTCAGGGGTGGGGAGAGGAGTGGGTTACGGTAAGGTGAGAGTCCAGGCAGGGACTGGCATGAGCAAAGATGAGAAAGTAGAAATGCAGGTAGCTCTTTAGCTGGAACAAAAGGAGCCTGAAGAACAAAAATAAAAGAGAGATAACAGATAAAACTGAAGAGAAGGGGTGGAACCAGCAGCCAGCTCTTCAGAGGAGCTGTACTTTCACACTGCTCAGGGTTCCTTTCCCATTAAAGGTCTGAAAAGATTTTGTGGTCAAGATCTCCGAAGGCCATTCACTGTGCCTCATTTGTCAGGAGGTTCCTTGTGCGCATTTCCGTGGGAAATGTACCCTTTTTCTCAAATGCAAGTCTTGTAGGGTTGAGTAGAGAGTCTTGGGACCTGATGATTGCACAGAGAATAACAAAGAATTTTCAAGACCAGAGCAGGGTATTCGACTGGGAGAGTTCCAGTTTTTTCCATCATTTCCAAATCTCACCTCTTGTGGAATCAATGTCCTGAAATTTCAACCAAGTAAGTAGTGGCACTGAGCTAATTTACTAACCAAATGCAGTTTCTTTATTTGGGCCTTAGTTAATTCAGAATTCATGATGATTCAGAGAGCTGAAGGAAGCCATTTCTCCATTTATGAAAGAGGTATTTGTTAAAGCAATTAATGCTGGTGTAATTATAAAATTTTGAGTCCATAAAAGAAGAAAGCTTCTTTCAGCATTGCGAAGGCTCATTTATTGGCAGTAAATGATATATTTATTTACGTCTATTTCTTTGTTCCAGCTTAAGTGGTACACAGACATAATCAAATAAAAGAGACCATAGATTACAATGGGGAGGAAAAGGAATTTTAGAGACAGTCAGGGGCAGACAAAGTAAGGAATGAGAAAAACACATAAAACACGCTGAGAGGAGCTTATTTCCTTGCTAGGAAGGCTCAGGGATGTAATTTCAAGCTTTCTAGTAGCAAACGAGAAGGATGAACACTAATTTATGAGATTCTTAATCTATGACACAAAAGGGATGCAGTTTCTCAGATGAGGTAATATTTACCCATTCCAGAAAGAAAGCTGAGCATCCTCAGAGAGAAGCATTGTGAAATGAAATGAGCAACATGTTTAATAAAGTATTTCATGTACAGATGATACAGCACTAACATTTATTCAATGAACCTGGTTCCCTTACAATTGGTTTTTAGAGGAAACCTTGGTGGTGTAGTGGGTGGTTAAGTGCTATGGCTGCTAACTAAAAGGTCAGCAGTTCAAATCAACCAGGTACTCGTTGTAAGCTCTATGTTGGGCAGTTCTGTTCTGTCCTATAGGTTGCAATGAGTTGGAATTGATTCAACAGCAAGGAGTCAGGTTTTCTTTTGGGGGGGATATACATCTGAAGGAAACCCTGGTGGCATAATGGTTAAGAGCTATAGCTGCTAGCCCAAATGTTGGCAGTTCCAGTCCACCAGGCATTCCTTGGAAACCCTATGGGGCAGTTCTACTCTGCCTAAAGGATTGCTATGAGAATTGACTGAACAGTAACTTCTGTTTCATTTTTGTTAAATGCATATCCCTGAAGGAGCGCAAGCCCTGGTGTCACAGGAGTTACGAGCTACAGCTGCTAACCAAACGTTCAGCAGTTCACATCCACAAGATGCTCCCTGGAAGTCCCAGAGAGCAGTTCTACCTTGTGCTAGAGGGTCACTGTGAGCTGGAATTCAGAGCAGTAGATCTCATATACCCGAAAGAGCTCTGGGACCATGGTTAAGAGTATACCTCCTGACCAAAAGGTTGGCAGTTCGAATATACCAGCCAGTCCGTGGAAACCTCCTGGAGTGGTTCTACTGTCCTACAGGGTGGCTAGGAGTCAGAATTGACTTTATGGCAATTCATTTGGTTTGGTTACATACCCCAAAAGCACAAAAAGCAGCATTTCTTTTTTTGACAGCTGTCAAAGTCTAATTTTTCCAGCTACTTTTTCTGTCCTTCTTTCCCACTCTGTACAGTTAAATGGCATTTTCATAGTCTGAGTGTCCTGTTTGTTCCTTCCTGATTCTGCAGCAAGAGCCGATCTGTCGCTTTGGGGGGTTAGTTTTTGCCTTAATGCCTCTGCCTCTGGCTTCTGCAGCTGCCTATCACCCCAAACAGGTATGGCCTGAGTGCCCTACCAGGGTCCAGGAGCACTCTGATGCAGCAGGAAGCCCAGACACCCAGTCCACATCCCTCACAAATCTCTAGGAGAGTCACTCCCCTTTCCACACCTGGCTCTGTGCGGGGAGCTGGTAATAACCCTGAGCCCTGACCCAACTTCCCTTGGTTGTCATTCTGACTTAGGATCAGCGACACCAAGAATATGGGACACCAAGAATATCTATCTTGGACTGGCTTCTCTTTCCTCCCTTTTCCTAAGGTCAAATCAGTCTTTCCGATCTCTTAACTTGACTGCTATTAGTCATCCTGCCTAGTGCATAAAAGTGTTTTAGGACCAGGCTGCCTAAATCCTGGGACACAATGACCTGAGATCCCAGATAGCAACTGCCCTACAGGAACACGCTGCCACTGGGTTCCTTCTGTCTGATAGACACCTCAGCCGGTGGCTGCTGAGACCCTGGGGGCCACCGTCTCCTGACATGCCTACATGTCAATAGGCCATGTTTTCAGAAATAGAGCTAACTCAATGGAGAAACTTTAGAATATAAAGGTTTTTTTTTTTCTTAAAGTTCTAAATAAAACCCCCCAAGCACTCAGTACCCCCCTAATAAATCATTTTATTGTCCATAACTAAAAATTTTGAAACTGTTCATGGAAGAAAAAGAAAAGGCAAAACAAAACAAAACAAAACAAAAAACAGAGCTATTGGGGCAAGTCTGTCTCTGTTCCTCAAACTCTACCAAAACACCTAAGTAAAATTTTCACCCACATAAATTCCTGTCTTGGAACAATTTTTTTTGAACCAACTCTAGCATCAATCCATGGGCTCTGTAAAGAGAAAAAAAAAAAAAAAAAAAAAAACAAACAGGAATCTTTGACCACAGAGACACTTGAACAGGGTTTGTCATGATAGATGTATGCTGTATTCTCTCAAAAGTGTCTGCAATTAGCTGATAAATCCAAGGCGGGTGTAAAGGGCCAAAACATGTCAGCCAAGTGCTGTGATTCAATCCAATAAAAACACAACTTTCCCAATCGTAACTTAAAACATCTGGAAGGGATGCAGTACAATGAATAGAGGGGAATTTATCAGTAGGGGGGATGGGCAGGATTTGTCTGGGACAGCGGCTCCCATTCCTTTGAACTGTCTGGTTTTAAAAGATAGGAAGTCACGATTGCTCTAGGTAGACTCGGGGGTTCCCAGGGTGATCAGCAGCCCTGCCTTGTCAGGTATCAGCCTGTCTGGACTTCAGACAGACAGCAAACGGAAGTCCCCTAGCTTAAGACCTGGTAACTGTATAGAAGGTGAGAGGGAGAGCATCCTTTTTTCCAGTGGGGTAGTGTAGCCACAGAGGAAGCGTAGATCCAGGGCTGGGGAATTACTGAAGAGAGATCACTAGAGTGAAGAAGAGCCATTAGAATCACTGATGTCAGAGACAAGAGGCTTTGAGATGAGGGGCCAGCTGGCCCTTGGAGAAGACCAGGTGAAGACTATCACAAGTCTCAAGTATCTTCCAGTGGGAGGAGTTGGGTCCTGCTCATAGCTAGCCCTGGGGCTGTACTTACCTGGACTGTGCCCCTTGATAAATTCTTTACCTTTCCTGAGCCCCAATTTTGGGAAGCAGTTTAGCAATAATCAGCAATAACTTGGAATTTGAAATCAAATTGCTGGGACTGACTCAACTCACTCATAAGCAGTACCACCTTGGGCAAACTTTGTCACCTCTCTGAGCCTCCATTTCCTCATCTATGAAAGCAGAGTAATAACAGTAACTACTGCACGAGGGAGTTGTGTTGGGAACACTAAATGAGACAACACAGGCGGAGCCCCAGCAGAAGGCCTGGAACCTGACGAGTCTTCAGTGAATGGTAGGAACTACTCTCAAACACTGGACTTGGGAGATGGAGCTGGGCTACACATGGATTTGTCTTCAAATCCTGGCCTCATCACTTACCGGCTGTGAAGACTTGGACAACTCAGCAAGCCTCTGAGTCTCAGTGTCCTCTTTCTTAAAATGCGGACAATAAAAACACTGATCTCAAAGGATCTTATGACAATTAAATGAAATAAAACACACACATGCAGATGCATACAGTCAGTAAGATCAATCAGATTCTGCCTTTCAGACATGAACTAGACAGGTGTGATTGATCAATAGACAGTTAAATCATTGTTGGACCAGCCTACTTCAGGTCCCAGATATCATAAAACAAGAATGTGCCCTTTACTACAAACAACTTACCAAAGACTGAGCTCAAAAAGGCCTTGGCAGGAAGCACTTAGGAAAACGCCTGACCTGTATTCAGTCCTCAGACAATAGTAGGGATTACTGTAACTTTTGTTACTACCACTGTAGTCACTTCTCCTAGTGGTACTCTTTCTACTAGTGCTACTCCTCCTGGACTCTCTCTTACTGCCACTCCTCCCTCTACTGCTACTGCTACTCCAACTATCATTCTGTTCTTCTCCTCCTGCTGTTTGTTATTCTTGGACAAGGATTGAACTTTATACACCTTTGTATTGCCATCAGTCACCACTGATCTTGTGTTTAAGCGTATATACTGAAAAAACTGACCAAGTTTAGTAATATCTCCTGCCAACTTCTGGACAGATTTCAAAGACAAACTAGATAGAAAAGGCCATCTGGAATCCCCAAAGAACTGTATAAATGTAATGTGTTGCTACTGGTCTGTTAACTTATACACAGTTCTTTGTGTTGTTGGAGGAAGCCCCAGTGGCATCATGGTTAAGTCCTCTGTCTGTTAACCAAAAGGTCGGCAGTTGAATCCACCAGGCACTCCTTGGAAACTCTATGGGGCAGTTCTACTCTGTCTATAGGGTCGCTATGAGTAAGAATCGACTTGATGGCAGTGGGTTTGTTTGTTTTGGCTTTTGTATTGTTGGAAGAGCAAGAGACACAGCAGATGTAAAAGAACTTTGCCAAATGATAAGAGCCATTTAATATATTTAAGTGAAATCCATTGCATACCAGTTCAAGCTGCATATGAGTTTCTGGTTTTTTTTTAAATACTGAAAGCCTAAGGTTCTTTGTCATGAATTTTTTAGTTTATACAGGGATTTTTTTCAAGGATCGCAAATGAATCCTCCACATTTACATAAAATTATTAACAGACAACGACTGAGAACATCAAAGACACATGAGCCCAGAAGACAGAAGGACCCAGATGAATGGCAGACTGCATCAGCATGAGACCAGAAGAACCAGATGGTGCCTGGCTACCACCAAAGGCAGCCATGACAGGGGACACAATGTAGAGACCCTGAGATAGCATGAGGAAAGGAAGTGCACAGTTCAAGAACTCTACCAGAAGACCAGAATTGATGGTCCGACAGCCTGGAGGGTCCCCTGAGAACATGGCCCATAGATCTGCTGCTGGCCCCGACCTGAAATCAGTATTGACGTCAAACTCTTCAGACAAGAATGGACTGGACTCGGGGACACAGAGTGAGCACATGGTGTAGGTACTTCACAGTTTTATACATTTATAGGAGGCTGTCCTACTGGTTTCTTTCTGGATGGGAAAGAAGAGGGCAGAGAGGAGGGGACAGGTGTTTGCTAAGAGGATACTAGAAGTAAAGAGTGAAAAGAAGGAGTGTGCTGTCACAGAGTGAGGAGAAAAGATGAAGTTGCAAATAAGTGGGCATGCAAAATTGATTTGGAGTGTATACTTTTGCTTAGATCATAATAAACGATTTTACATCAAGTTATTAAGAACTCTTTCCTTAACATTACCTGTTGCCATCTACTCAACTCTGACTCACGGTGACCCCATGTGTTTAGAGCAGAACTGTGCTCCATAGGGTTTCCGTAGCCATGACCTTTCAGGAGTAGGTTGCCAAGCCTTTCTTCCAAGGTGATTCAGGGTAGATCTGAACTACCAAGCACTCAGCCATTTGTGCCATCCAGGGACTTTTTCCTTTGCCAGTAAACAGCCAGTGTTTATTTACATGGCCACCTCCTATTGGAAGATACGTGTGTGTGTGTGTGTGTATGAGAGAGAGAGAGAGAGAGAGAATAATGGGACCAGCCTCTTTCATTCATTCATGGTATAAGGGTCTAAGGACTCTTGCTTTTTCTTTTATTCAAAGAATCTTTCTGAGCAAGTTCCTTGGTACCTTAAATGGGTACATACCTGTTTTAAGAGGTCAGGGGTTTGAGCAGGTTGGCCTAAAGGTGGTTGACTATCTATTGACCAGTCACACCTGCCTAGTTGTGCAATTCAAAAACTGAGCACTTTCTCTTAACCTTGCTCTCTCTGTCATTCTCTAAATCCAGTATGAATTTTGTTCCTAAATCCTGTTGATTTTACCAATGAAATATCTGTGTCCATTTATGTTTTAGTATAAGCCACTATCCTGCAGAAGACTTATAGTAGTTTACAAAACAAAACATTGCTGATGAATTGATTCTGACTCATACCAACCCTATAAGACAGAGTAGAACTGCCTCATGGGGTTTCCAAGGGAACATATGATTGATTCAAACTGCTGAACTTTTGGTCACTATGCCACTAGCGTTTCCAGCTACAGAACTATATATTTATTGGATCACTACCTACTTTCCCTTGAACCATAAGCTCCATAAGGACAATAATTGAATTTGTTTTTAAAACACCATCATCCCCACAATGCTCAACTTGGCACATGGCAGGCATTAAAAGCTACTTATAGAACACATACATTAATAAATGGGACACCTTCTATATGGCTTCTATGCAAACCAGCATTATAGCCTATTATGTATGTCTCCTTTTCCCTTATAAATACAGTCTCAGGGAATTTTGAATACGAGGTCATATTCTGCATCTCTTAATACCTCCAAGTTATAAAACATCATCATTCTTAGGGACTGCCTTCCTAGGGGGTCTATTTAAATGTCTTCATCACCTGTCTATTGTACTGTGGTGGCTTGAAGGTTGCTATGATCATGGAAGCTATAGCGCCAGTATTTCAAATACCAGCAGGATCTACTGTGTTGGGCAGGCTCGAGCAGAGCTTCCAGACAAAGACAGACTAGGAAGAAAGACCTGGCAATGTACTTCTGAGAATCAGAGAATGACAAGCCTATGGATGGCCACAGAGTACTGTCTGATACAGCATTAGAAGATGACCCCCCTTCTCAACTTGGGAAGTATTAAAAAAACACAGCGGCTGTAACAAAGGACTCAAGCACACCAGCGATCATAAATATAGCAAAGGAGGGGGTAAGTTTCATTCTGTTGTCCACTGGGTCCCCAGAAGTCAAGATAACTCAGTGGCAATTAACTTTTTTTATTTTTTAAAGTTAGCTTATCACTTAAAATAATGATGTTCCAGGTATATCATTTTTCCCTGTCCAAAATCTAGGCCTGCCTGCTATGTAAAAGATCTTGACCTCTTTACTTGGGAAAAACATACAGCACTGTGTTTAGGGGCTGTGCTCAGGCTCCCAAAAAAGGGTTACATACACTGTCAACAGCTGGGTCCCCAGAGCAAGATACATGAGCCTGGGAACCATTGCTTTTAGAACCACTCAGCAGCCTGGGTCACACAAATGGCTCACTCAAGCCTTCAGGACTACAGATGTTAACATCATGACTGATGAGATAACTTAATCTCCAATTTACTCATTAAAGAAGAAAGAAAGAGAGGAAGAAAGGAAGGAGAGAGGGAAGGAGGGAGGAAGAAAGGTAGAAAGGAAAGAAGAAGAGAGAAAGAAAGAGGAAAAGAGAGAGAGAGAAAGAAAAAGAAAAAGACAGAAAGAAACACAGGAAGGAAAGAAAGAAAGATTGCTGTAGATTTGATTCCTACTCTTAGAAACCCTAGGGGACAGAGGAGAACTGCTCTATAGAGCTTCCAAGGAGTATCTGGTAGATGTGAACTGCCAATCCTTTGGTTAGCAGCTGTAGCACTTAACCACTATGGCACTAGGGGTTCCAATTTATTAATGTTGTTGCTGCTGGGTGCCGTTGAATTAGTTCCAATTCATAGCGACCCTACGAACAGTAGAATGAAACACTGCCTGGTCTTGTGCCGTGTCCACAATCATTTTTATGCTTAAGTCCATCGTTGTAGCACTGGATCAATCCATTTTGTCAAGGGTCTTCCTCTTTTTTGCTGATGCTCCACTGCACCAAGCATAATGTCCTTCTCTAGGGACTGATCCCTCCTGCCAGCTTGTCCAAAGTATGTAAGATGCAGTCTTTCCATCTTTTCTTCCAAGGAGTACTCTGGTTGTACTTCTTCTAGAACAGACCTGTTTGCTCTTTTGATGGTCCATGACACATTCAACATTCTTCTCCAGCATCACAATTCAAAGGCACCAACTCTTCTTTTGTCTTCCTTCATTGTCCAACTTTTGCATGTATACGATGTGATTGAAAATACCACGGCTTGGGTGAGGCGCACTTTAGTCTTCCAGGTGACATCTTCACTTTTCAAATTTATTAACATAACATTTAAAAAGCAACTCCTTTCACAACTAAATTTAACTCCACACCTGAAGTCAATCAGCAGCCTGGTATTAAGAAGGATATTATTGCAGATGAATCTCTGTTCTACAGAAACTGAGTTTAAAATAAAAAAATTAATATTATACAGATATCTTTCTCAAATTCAAATATAACTGCATGAATATGCACACATTATACCAAATAAACATTTTTTATGTGCAAGACACACATATCTTCAGAGCTTGCAAAAGTTTTTGTCTGAGAGATCCAGGCTGCTAAAATGAAGGTTACTCCTTCTGTGAACTTCACTCAATGACCCTCTGGTCTGAAGGAGGGTGGGACAAATGTGATTCTGACACTGAGGATGTTCATCGTTCCCCCCATCTAAAACACTACACTCTCCTGTTTTCAGAAGGAAAGCTCACATAGCTGTGAACTCCCCAAAGTGGTGTATTTAGTAAGATGAGCTTGCTGACCTCCAGCCTACTGGCAAAGTGAGAGGACTTCCTGGGGAGCTGTCTCCTGCAGCCTTTCTTGGATTTTGTCCTGAGTTCTCCTGTTTTTACGCTTTTACAGGGGGCCCTACCAGATTGTGAGGAATAGGCAGGGGCACTGGAGAGGGAGTGGGGGTGATTCAAGGATCAAATGCACATGCATCTCTGCAATTCCTGTAGTCCCTTAAGGCTACAGCAATTTTTACTACACTTGGGCCTTCTAATAATAAGCCAAATAAAAATAACAGCTCAGGAGAAGGGCCTGATCTGGATGTCTGCAAAGTCTGAGCTGAATTAATGGCTGCTGAGGCAAAAGATTTTTTTAATTAAAGATATTCTGCTCATGACAGAAACTGTAATTGACTCTACTCAGGCTTCATATCCAGGCCTGCCAAATGTGAACGGAGCAAAAACTGCCATCTTTTACAGATGCAGTGCTGGATGAGAGGGTGGAGGAAGCATCGAGTGATTTCCTAAGAGACAGAGCTACAAAACTACCCACGTGTGCAACATAGATCTTCATACAGTACAGACGCTATGCAGTCTCTCGACCACTGCATAATTAATAACTACACAAGGCACAGCACTGGACACCATGGGAAACGTGAAGAATGGGGCTGTGTCTGTGTTTGCGCCATTTAACACTCGAGGAAACCCTGGTGGCATGGTGGTTAAGTGCTATGTCTGCTAACCAAAAGGTCGGCCGTTCAAGTCTGCCAGGTGCCCCTTGGAAACTCTACCGAGCAGTTCTACCCTGACCTACAGGGTCGCTAAGAGTCAGAACTGACTGAACCACAGTGAGTTTGGCATTTTGGGCTTGGGGAGGAACGGCATATAGCATGACAAACACCCAAGTGTCAAGGGTGTGGCGCCAATAGTTATTGCTGTTGGTGGTCTAACCAGTGTGAGTCCACCGTGAATGAGAGACACAGAGAGACTTCGTGGAAAAGAGAAGACTGAGCTGGACCTTGAGGATTCAGATAGGGCAAAGGAGGGAAGGGAGTTTCTTTCAATCACAGAGAAGCCTACTTTTTAAGAGAATGGCTGCTGTTACTGAAAAGTGCCACCCCATGCGCTAGTCCCAGAAACCCTAGTGGTGCAGTGGTTAACTGCGATGGCTGCTAACCAGAAAGTCAGCAGTTTGAATCCACCAGGCACTCCCTGGAAACTCTATGGCACAGTTATGCTCTGTCCTATAGGGCTGCTATGAGTTGGAATCGACTTGAAAGCAGCTGCAGTGAAATTCACCAGCCCTCGTAAGAGGACTGGTTCAGTAAGCCAGGAGCTTTCCAAGTCTAAGGGACTGCGTCGCAGATGTTGATTGGATGGCAACTCTGTAGTTCCTAGTGGGATCTTCAAAAGAGTAGGCAGAAAGGAAGGCCTGGAAGCTAGGCTTTGCCTTTTGTTTTAGTTTTTCTAAGGGCTGGGTCAGACTAGGGAGATGCGTGTCTTTCCAAGAATGGTAAGGAGAAAGGAACACAGGATCTGCTGTCCACAAGTAAAACAAATTCATATTCACCATGGAATTGATTTATTTCTTCATTTCATTGATCTTACAGCTTCCTGATAACAAGGATGTTCATGACAAAAACTGCAAGAAATTCTTATAAACAGAGTTGTTTGCTCAATACTTGTTTACTGTTGATCCAACATACGGAAAGCTCTTTGTGCTGACTCATCCCCACATTAACAGGGAGTACAGCGCAGGCTTAAATATTTATTCCAGGAAAGTGCTCCTAGATGGAGGGGAGCCACAGGGTTCTCAGCCTCCTAGACAGAGGGCCTGGCTTGAGGTCCAGCCCTCCATCAGACTCCTCCTAGCTGGGAGGGGCAGTTGGAGCCCCTGTAGCCAGGCTAAGCCGTGGGACTCAAGGCTGCAGACCCATTTGGGTGCTGTCTGAACCCAGCTTTCAGGCAGGTTCTGGTTTCACTGCCTGCAGCACTTTTGAGAAGGCAAACAAAGACCCAGGAGCCTGGCTGGACCTTTGCTTCATTTTTTCACTTGCGGGCTGGCACTCAAGTCACCAGTTGTGGTCAGTGGAAATTCCCCAAAGAGGCCACAATAACAGAAGGCAAAGGAATAGTTCCTTCCTTATAGTTTTACTGGCTTAAAGGGCTACATTCTTCCATCCACAGTTTTTTAATTTTCTTATATTAATTGTACGTTGTCAGGGTCCCTGGGGGCACAGTGGTTAACAGCTTAGCTACACACCAAAAGGTCAGCAGTTTGAATTCATCAGATGCTCTTTGGAAATCATCTGAGGTAGTTCCAGTCTGTCCCGTAGGGTCATTGTAAGTCTCAATGGATTTGACGACAATGGGTATCTAGTATGCTGCCAGTGTAAGTGGGCATAGTGTCACGGTCCTGGGAGGTAGAGTGTTGACCAAGTGTTGCAGGAAAGAGGATGTCAAGTCAGCTTCCCACAACTATGGAACTTCACTGTACAGCAGCACTGAGATTTTCAGAGGTGCTCTCTTGCCCACCCACGGCCTCTCAGCAGCTCCAGACCTGGCTCTGCTTTGTGAACCACGCCAAGTCATTTCACATTTCTGGTCCTCAGGGTATTCCTCTCTGAAGGGTCTTCTCTCTTCCAGACCTATACACTTCATCCTACAGAGCACTGTAGGTCATTCACGCCACAGGCATCAGAGACAGATTTGGGTCTTCTGGATCACACTGTACTGTGTAGCGTTGGATAAGCTGATTAACCTCTCTGACCCTCAGTATCTACTTTTGCGAAAGAGCTAATCATATCTACTATGTCAGATGGTGGTTGTGAGGTTTGAAAGAGATGACCTATGTAACATGATGTGCACAGTGCCTGGCACCTACTGACAACTCTCTAAATGGTGATTTTTATTATTTTTACCTTCCAGAAGAAATAGAGGAAGGAAAAAAAAACATGGCCACTGGAGAGACGGAATCCTGGCTTTCTCCCTTAGTGCTATGTGCTCTCAGGCAGGTTATCTGAACATCAGCTTCCTCATCTGTAAAATGGACACAAGAATATTTACTTTAAAGGGTTGTTAGGAGTCTTCCATGGGAAAATATCATTGAACAGAATAAAGAAACAATGTTGGGCTCCAAGATAAACTCTACAGTTGTTGATTTCCTTCTGTCTTTCTCCTGTCTCCCACGGGTGAGAGATTGAAATGGGAAACAAGTCAAAGCACTTTGAAAAATAGTGTATAACACAAATCTGGCACTTCAGTATGCCTTCTTCAAAGACAGAACTGAGGAACAATGAAAAGACCAAAGTGAAGACATGGGATGGGGGAAGCAGAAAACCTGAGGACTTGATGAATTCCTGTACTAGATAAACAGCTCCTGGCCAGCCAGAGGTGATGTCCCACTTCCTCAGAAATTCACAGCTGAGTGCCACGGCAAGGGCAGGACCTCTGGAGCCAGATCTCAGTTTAAATTCCGCAGTCTAGCATTACGAGCCGGTGGACTTGGGACAGTTTACCCAACTTCTCTGCACCTCTGTTTTCTCCTATGTAAAATGAGAATAGTCTTTATTCAAGCAGTGATTATGGAAACGCCTCACAGCGGAACCGATGAGAAGAAGATGCCCAGCGGGCAGTGCTTTCTCTTCTTTGCAGGCATCTCCACTACAGACCCTGTGTGTTTACTCATGTGCTGTTCATAGGCGATGTGACACAGCACCGTGATCTCTGGATTTTGTCTTGATCTTTGGCGTGACTAGTCTATTGTCGGGCCTTGGATCTGGCTACGGTTTCCTGTTGTTCGGCTCTGTGTGATTTAGCCCCTGCCTCCTCCTTCGCTACATCTTCTGCCACGCTCTGCGTTAAGCACTGTCTTTCCGTTTTCTCCAAGGTGCCATCACAGGGCAGGGCTCTGCCAGGAACAATCTGTCTGTGCTTTTCCAACAGATGGCTCCATTTCACCCTTCAGCTCATCTCCTCAAAAGCGCATCTAGCTTCTTTGTCAAGCACCTTTCTCTATTTTTAGTAGCATGCTGTTTCTTTTCTACCATTTACCATAATTTTAACTGTATATTTCAGAGCTTACTTTTTTTTTTTTTAAGCATGTCTTTCTCACTAGATCCACCAGGCTCTCCTTTGAAACCTTATGGGGCAGCTACACTCTGTGCTATAGGGTCGCTATGAGTCAGAATTAACTCTGTGGATATGGATTTTTCCACACTGGATTGTAAGCTCTATCAGGACAGGGTCTCTGTTTGCTTTACCTGAAACTGAATGGTCAGAGTCTACCATAAAACGTTTTCAAGGAATATTTAACAGATAGATATATTAGACCCTGCATCTTGATTCTGGGTTTTAAAATGAGGTCACTATGCACAGAGAACTTTATGAACCATTTGGGCTTATGGAAAGCTGCTCTGCAATCCTATTTGGAATAATTAAGCTCAGCCCTGTTTTATTATGAGAAAAGAACCAATCACCAAACAATGTCCAAGGAACAGGCTAGAAGAGAAGCTTCAGATGGGGAAAACAGTAAGGGCTTTCTTTTCGTATCCAAAAGAGAAAATGAATCTACTTCTTAAAAAGAATGAATCAACATTTCGGCTATAATTTTTTTCTTTCTGAGTTGAGAAAGATGAGCTTGCTGTCCTTACTCTGTTTTGGTGTCCAAGCGAATGAATGGATAACCACAGTAAAAACGCATTTCAAATACTGGAGGAACCTAAACCACTAACGTGAGCCCCAGATAAAAGCTCACAAGCATGTTGTCATTCAGTTAGAAATTCAGAGAATGAAGTCTCGATCTTTCCCCCTTTTCAAGGAAATGTTTCATCAAAATTTCTTAAACATCTTTGGCATTATTTCCACTTGAAAGTGGGAAGACTTTTCACAACATTTGCACTCCTATTGAGGTTCAGCGATTTGCTAAGGTTGAACAATTCAAAGACAACACTGACTAATATGGAGAAAAAGATCCTAACTATTCATGCAGCAACCAACTCCAGAATGTTGGGCATGTCACTCATAAGGCTTTTGGACAAATCTGAGTTGTCCCTTTTCGCAATCAGTCATCTGAGGACAGGGCAACTGTAGTAGCCTCCTGATTGGGCTCTCGCCTTTGGGCTTCTCCAGTTTTGTTCTCTTGGGCACTGTCATCAGATTCTCTTCCTAAAGATTATATTTTACATGTTTAAAACACTTCAAAGAGTATCCAGTGTCTACGTGATCAAAATCCTTCAGGGCCCTGACACTCGGATTCCGGCTGGATGGCTAAGCTTGTTTCTCGTAACTTCTGATGCCTTTACCCAAACTCCCTCACTCGACAGATAGATGGCTATCATTATTATTGTCCCTGAATAGGCATTCCACCTTTCCAGCCTCCAGACTGAGGTCACTTTCTCTCCTTTCTGGCATGACCCACCACCCTTGCCTGGTCTTGAAGGAATTCAGGTCTGGCCCACCTCATTACAAAGGCATCAGCCCAGAATAATCTACTTTGGACGTTCTAATGGAATCATGATTAACCCAAGTCTTCCTGCTCATGATGTGTTGTATCTCTTGAGTATTGTTCTTTCTGGCTACTGTAGTTTCTGTTTTTCACATTGTCGGGTATACGATGATAACCTCTGAAATGATTTAGAGTGGGAATCCCTCACCTCGGAACTCAGACTTGGGACCGATACCTTTCTATGCTTCCGACAGTTTCCTCTTTCTGTTTGAGACAGTTTGGATGGGTTTTGATTCCTTGCAAACAAACACATCTTGAATAAGACAACTACCATCTATACATATTTAGGACAGGAATTCCCTACCTAAGGTGTGATTGCTTTTCGTGATTCTGACATTTAGGGTCATACATGTCTCAATGTTTTAAAAGTATACCCAGGATACGTACTGAAAAATACACATTAAAAACAAGCAAATCCCTGGACTGTACCCCCAGGTGACTGCAGTAGAATCTCTTTGGGTAAGGCCTAGGAAATGGTAGTGTAGAGAAGATTCCAGGTGGGGCACATGCATATTCAGTTTGGTCAGGGAGTAGGGGGTTTGGGGTGAAGATGCTGACTTTAATATCTCTCATGTAATGGGAAAGGGTGGTAGGAAGGGAAATAATTCATATGACTTGAGTATCCACTATGTGGCTGGCACCAAAATATTAGGTGTTTTCACCAATGTTACAAGCCTATGATCAATCTCTTTTACAAACAAAGATGTAGTGTAATAACTTGTTCACAGATTCATAGGTAGTAAGAAGTTGGGCCAGGATTTAAAGCTGATCAGCTCCAGAGTTCTTACTTCTCACTCTGCTGGAGTTCCTAGCAAACCTTGGACAGGAAGAAAATATGAAGCACAGTCACACTGAAGATTCATTAAGTTGGTCGAGGGCAACTGGGCAGATTCTGAGTCCCTTGCTGGTAACTCCTGAACAAGATCGTCATGACATCTCAAGGGGACAGTAGTTTTCTGAGTTCTGGGTTTGCATCCCGGACCCCTAAGTCTGAAGCCTGGTGAGCTTCTACTGGACAAGCTACTGGCTGCCTTCCTGGTCACAAAAGTTAAAGGTGGAGGCCATAGAGCCTCTGACCTTTAGTGCTGATAGTTGTAGCCCACAAACTAGCCTGACAGCTGAGGATTTAAAGACCAGCATCACTGAACAGACCAGCTGAACCAAAGGCCTGGACATTGAAGATGGAGAAGTGTCATATTCAATGCACTGGAAAGGGTCTATAGAAAACCATCTGTATGTGAGAGATTGTTCCATCCAACCCAGGTAAGGATGGTGAGGTTGACTATGAAGGCTCTGGAAAACACTGAAGCCTTCATATTTGGGGATTATAAGTCTAATGCAGAGGTTCTTAACTTTGGCAGTACACTAACTGCTGAAGACCATGCTGCCCCACACACCAGAGCCCATGCACCAGTGTTTCTTCAAGCATCCAGCATAGCGAATCCTGGTCTAAAGTGTCTCCAATGTTCAAGCAACACAGATTTGGCCTGCAAGTGTTGTGGCTGGACTATCAACTTAGCCCTGGAGAAAGTCTGGATATTCAAGGAGCAAGTGTAAGCCATCAGTAACAGCCCATCCAAGATGACAATTGTGGGGCCTGCCTGGTTTCCTTCCAGAAGCAGAATCCCCTTTGATTGTTAGTTTCCATTGTGCAGTAGAATTGGCAGTTGAGAATGAGAAAAGAAGCATGCATGGAAGGCTAGAGGGAGAAGTGGTAGACATCAAGGTAGCAGAAGAAATGTTCTTCCAAGCAAAAGGAGATCAGACTTAGAGAGATGCAACTGGGAGGATTTACAGAAGAATAAGTAACGGAAGCTGCCTGCGTGTCCAGGTGCTGGGGAAGTGTCTACTCACTGAGTGGATGATGCCTTGCAGAGCCTGAAAGCCGTCATTCACTGGAAACACATGATCCTTACTGTCCGCAATTCGAGCCAACTGAGAACACAACAGACATAAGCACATGGAGAGGTGTCAGTCAGACACAGAGCCTTTAACAAAGCCGGTGGGTGAAAAACCAAACCCTCTCTGCCAAGTTCATTCTGATTCACAGTGACCATGTAGGACATAGTAGAACTGTGCCATTAGGTTTCCAAGAACTGGCTGTTAGATTTCAACTGCTCATCTTTTGCTTAGCAGCTGAACTCTTAAACACTAGGCAATGAGGGCTTCCACAGGTGCAGGGGGCCCCATCTACTTTTAGAACCCAGAGGAACAGGAGGCCTTCGTTGGGCTTAGGGGCCTCACTGAACTAACTTCAGCATTAATGAGCTTACCGGGGCCACTTTGGAACAGGCCTTCAAGAATTGGCTCCAAGATTTTACATTTGTTTTAATACTTATCTCCTTAGGAGCAGAGGTAAAACTGCCTAGCTAGATGAAAATCTGGCCTGAGTTGATGTATTTACGGATTTGGGGAAAGCCACTGGCTCATTTTTCTCCCATTCACCCAAATTCTTGTTGGCGACTTTCTTCAAATCTAACAGACTCCAGTTTCCTTTTGGAGCAACTTCCAAATACAAATTCAGGACTTCTTATTGGGCGAGACCAATGAATGGGGGCTCTAGCTTTCACCCGAGCTGCTCAGTTGGGACAGGGGCCTTGCCTTTGGTTTTTGGCTGGTCTTTCTTTGTGGAACAGAGAACAGAGTGAAAGGAGAAGCCAAAATGTGAGATTTCTATCGCTAATCTCACATATTTCTGTAATGTTCATAGTCACTGTCAATGTCAGGATGCAGCTTCAAAAAAATAACTTGCATTACTTCTACTGATTGCAATATAACACATACTCATTGTGAAAACTTCAGAAAACCCAGGAGAATTAAACTTTAAAAAAACAAGTTACTTTCTATCTGTCCATCCATCCATCCACCCACCAATCCATCTATCCATTATCCATTAATTCATCTCTCTGTCCTTCCATCTATCCATTCATCTAGCCCTCCTTCCTTTTTTCCATACGGCTATCTACCTATCATTCATGCACTCCTCCTTCCCCTCTTCGCTCCCACACTTCCCTCGTCCCTTCCTTCTTCCCTCTCTCCTTCCCTCCACCCACCCCTCCATCCATCCACCCATACACTCATCCACTTATCCATTTCCCCCTTGTTCGCTCCCTCTCTCCCTCCATCCACCCACCCAATCATCCACCCGTCTATCATATTTCCTTCCTTTCTCATTATAATTTGAGACAATCATTCACAGTTTTCACATAATTTTTTAAAATGGGCTCTTATAAACCCCACTGTGTTATGATCCTATTTTATCCACTTAACAATATATCATGAGCATTTTGGAATATTTATTTTGATTGTGGCCTACTTGTCCAATTATTTCTAACTTTTTTTTATATCGAAAATGCACTGCATTTTTAATGAGAAAAAGGAATGTTTTCATTTAACTAAAAAAAAAAAAAAAGAAACCAACATAAGTTTTCTGAGTTAATTTAGGTTTAGGTTTGTTTTGACTTTTGTGGCAATTTAGCCCAGATGGTATGTGATGAAGACTTCAAGCTCACTAGTAAATAGCTTCACATCCCTTATACACTTAGTGTTTCTGGAAGAAAAACCTCCTTCTCACATTTTCTATCACTCACAAGCTCAGTATGCTCTCAAATTTGAGGCAATCCATGCTCGTACCTGTGTTTCATTGAAATCTTTCACTCCAACGCAGTAAACAATTGCACCAAGATCTCGGGATCTGTTAGCCTGGGTCAAGAAAAGAAAGAAAAAGAAAAGTTAGAGAAAGCCACAGGCAAGACATACTCCTCTTAGAGTTTCCAGACTAATGTCATCCGTCAAGTGTTTATTGAGCACCTATGATTTGCCAGGCACCATGATGAAAGGACAGCTTCTGTTCTAAAGGAGTTCATGCTTCAGGGACCATCACGTTCTAATGTAAGGCATGGAGGACACGGGGGCTCATGATTAGCTCAATGGGAGTTTCTGAGAAAGAGCCACAGAAGCAGGGCCTTGACAACTTTGACAGGACGATAGAGGAAAGAAAAACTGTAAGCAGAGAGAAGCCATTTCAAACATTTTAAGGAAATAATTACTCTTTCTATTTCCCCAGTGGATTTTTATCCACATGCCTTTCTTCTTTTGTAATGGCAGCATGGTGTAACAAAGAGACTATGGTCTTCGGAATCTGATACCCCTGGGTGTGACTCCTGGCTTTGCTCTGTATATTACCCTTAGGATTAAATGTGATCATGTTTGCAGAGCTCCTTATACATGGCCTTGAACAATACAGACGCTCATAAATAGGCACACCCTTTGTGAAAAAGGAATTTCCATCCCTGGAGGATAAATTTCAGTTCCAGCAGAGGTGGATTCCTAAGCTGATTATTTATTGGAGCTGCTGGTTGATATGAACTGCCTACCTTTTGTTTAGCAGCCTGTGCTATTAACCACTGCACTGTCTTGTCTCTCTGTATTTCCTGCACAATCATTCCAAACTGAAATCCCAGAATTGTCTCTCTGGATTTCAAAACCATCTGGAGAATTTTCCTCTTCAATATTTTTTTCCTGTTCATGAAAGTTGAGAACTTTGTGGCTGTGAATTTTGGGAGTTCGAGCAACACAGACCAAGACTTCACATTCTTCCTTCTGCTCCGCAACATGTAGCCAACACTCATGATAGTGTTCCTGGGAGCTGTGCTACAACAGGGATCCCAGTGAGTTATTTATGGCCACAGGTGTCTATACTCATGCTTGATACCCTACAATAACATATCCTTGGGTTCAAAGGTACTTTAGTCTTCTGCTCACTCTGAAGTTGTATTTCTGCATCAAAGAAAGAAGTTGTGTGTATAATGGATGGTGAAGATTTATTGCTCTTGAGTTGATTCCAACTCATGCTGACACCATAGAGCTTCCGAGGCTGTAAATCTTGGTATTGGCAGGCAGCAGACCGCTACTTCTTTCTCCCAAGGAGTAGCTGGCAGGTGAGCACCACTGAACTTTCAGTTAGCAGCTGACTGGCTTACCCACTGTACCACCAAGACTCCTTGAACAGTTAAGAATATGAGCCTATCAGCTGTGTTATTCTGGGCAAGTTACTTATACTCTTGAAGCCTAGGTTTCTTTTTTTTCATTTGTGGATTTGTAGATGTTGCTCTGAGAATTAAATGAAATTTATACAAAGTCCTTAGCTTTATGCACAGTATATTGTAGCACTTTCATTTTTTATTCTTACCATATACTTCTCTACCAGACTGTTGTCATCTTTGGAACATTCACTGTCCCTTCTGGTGGACCTCAATGTAGCTTCTTCTGTTGTTGGGGAATTTAAATGGTTAATAGCGGGTGTATTCTGCTCCCTGCAGAGCTGCCTTATCAAATTTTTTTATCCATTGGTCATCTAATGGTAGCTCTTTCTATCTTAAGTTTAATTCTTATTTCCCCTTTCACAGAGCATTATTTACAAGTTGAATGGCATGGGAATTGTAGTCCATAATCAAATAGGTGAAACCATAATCTTCTTTAGAATGAAGCTGTTGAGAGGGTGACATAATGAATAATATCAGGTTTTGGTTTGATTTTAATATCTAATTTACGAAAGGTTCTGATTTTCAGGTTCTGTCTTTCAGAAAAGAAAAACAGAAAGTAGATATCCTCACTATATGTAATAAAAAAAACTCAAACCCACTGCTGTTGAGTCAACTCCAACTCATAGCAACCACGCAGGACAGAGTGGGACTGCCCCACAGAGTTTTCAAGGAGTGCCTGGTAAATTCAAGCTGATGACCTTTTGGTTAGCAGCCATAGCGCTTAACTGCTACGCTACCAAGGTTTCCCCATATATAATAGGTGCTCAACAAACAACAGCAGTAAAAACACAGTAAGCACTCAATGAATGCACACTGATTTGAGTTATGTTCTTTATTTTCTTAGTACTCAAACTCACAAGAGTTTTGGAAGTTACAGAAACATACGTCTTTTTTTACCCCTTTTGTATTCAAAATATTCCCTGATGATTTCAGGGTAAAACAAATGTTTAGTCATGGTCTAACCCCAATCTTATCTGAAACAACCTCTGTGACCCTTTTCTTCCACATGGGGCTTATATGGAATTATCCAGAACAGAAGTATTCATTTTCTTCATATTGCATGCTTGACAGTTCTTTCTCAGAATGCCTCCTTCTACTGGCACCGGCTCTGTGTATCCCTGAAATCTTTCCAAGTTTGTATGTGGCATATCTCACATGCCTTCTGTTAACCCCTATTTTAAGCCTCTGACATCCATCATTCCTTTTATCTCCAATTTTTTCCTTATTAGGATTGTTTGCTTTATTTGATTGTTGTTTCATTTCCAAATAAGCCATTCTGCATTTCCATCACACAGTTTTGATTTTTAGAACATAAATGTATTATTTTCTGAATGCTCAGTGAGCACGTGTTATGTTTACTCTTGTGCTTCCCCGTCTGTGAGTTAGCCTCTACAGTGGTTCGGAGAGGATTAACGGCATCTGTCTGCATCGTTTCCACATTCCCTTTGCCAAGAAGGGCCTCTCTAAGTTGTTCATGACTATAAAGCAAAACATAGGGAGCAGCAACCATGGTTTAACCCCTTCCGCAACCCAGTTTTCAAGTACAGTGCTCGGTCCTTGCCAGACTCTCAGAAATTACACTGAATGAGGGAATGAATGAGCGAATATGAGGTCTAACAATTTAGTTTGTGAATTCATCCTAGAAAAAGTGTTAGAGACTTCATTGCTGAATATCACTACGGTCACGTTTGAAGCACTCCCCTTTGGAAGCTATAAGCCTATGCCAGTGCTGAGTCCACCCCTCAAAGACATTTTGGAGCTGTTTTTCTAGAATGACCATCAGAGCTGTTATTGTATTACCCTTGATGTCCTGAATGTCATCAAAATGTTTCCTTTCAATATGTCCTTTACTTTCGGATTAAGAAAAAGTCACTGGGGGCCAGATTAGGTGAGTAGGGAGGGTGTTCCAATACAGTCATTTGTTTACTGACTAAAAACTCCCTCACAGACAACTACACAATTAAGTTTGTGAACTTGCCACCGTGCCACTGTATGCAATGGCCATGCCAGAAAGAGTTCCAAATTTGCTTTCAAGGGTGGACTAGGTGCTGGCAGTAGTGCATGGATTCCCAAAGGGAGTACTTCGAAGGTGACTGTAATGATATTCAGCAATGAGACATGTAGCTTAGAACAATTAAGTTCTTGGACTTCACTGTCAGACTTTCTATATACTTCATACTTGCTGACGGAGCCAAATTTAAACTGAGTCATAGTAGTAGTTTAAGATAAGTGTAAAGCCATGATTAACTTTTGTCTGTATGCCCAGCGCCTCCCTCTCTCACTGCCTGCCTTTGTCCCTAATTTTTGTCTTCTACATCGGCCTGAATGAGCCTTTGTTACTCTTGTTGGTAGGTGTAGTCAAGTAGATGCAGACTTATAGCAACTCCATGCAATAGAACCTAACTGTCCCCATAGAATTCCCTAGGCTGTAATCTACAGAAGCAGATGGCCAGGTCATTTGTCTTGCGCAGTGGCCGATGAGTTCGAACCACTGATCTTCCAGTTAGCAACTGAGAGCTTAACCACTGTGACACCAGAACTCCTTCTTTTGTCACTAAGGATGCTTGAATACATTGTGCCAATTAGACTTAGGCCCGTTAGACACATAGCATAACATTGAAAACTTGAAAGAATTTTCTAGATGTGAGCACTACTTTTCAGTTCTGGAGTAAATCTCATTTTCAGAATCTTTCTATAAAAGCTGAAGGCTTCATTAGAATATCTTTTCGTTTGCTTTGAGAAGTGCTTCTTGAGGATGCAAAGAAAAGAAAAAAGAAACATTGAAGCTCAGATTACCACTAACTTTGCTACCGACTACTGTCCACTTTGGTTCCTAAAGTAAGAATCTCGGTGATTAATACATCCTGACAAGACTGTTGGTGGTGGTGTTAGGTGCCGTGGAGTCAGCTCCCACTCATAGTGACTCTACGTACAGCAGAAAGAGCACTGCCCAGGCCTGAGCCACGCCCACAACCATTGTTATGCTTGATTCCATGGCTGCGGCCACTAGGCCAATACACCCTGTTAAGCATCCTTTTCTTTCTCCCTCACCCTCTGCTTTATCAAACATGATGTCCTTCTCTCCTGACAACATGTCCAAAGTATGTAAGATGTAGTTTTGCCATCCTTGCTTTTAAGGAACTCTCTGGTTGCACTTCTGCCAAGGAAGAGCTGTTCATTCTTTGGGCAGTCCACAGTACATTCAATAGTCTCCAGTACCACAATTCAAAGGCATCAGTTCTCCTTTGGTCCTTCTCACTCACTGTTCAGTTTTTGCATGCATACAGTGTGATTGAGAGTACTGTGGCTTGGGTCAGGCACACCTCAGGGTTCAAAGTGATATTTTACTGTTCAACATTTTGAAGAGGTCTTTTGCAGCAGATTGGCCTAATGCAAAGCATCTTTTGATTTCCTGACTGCTGAATCCATGGGTGTTGATTGTGGATCCAGGGAGAATGAAATTCTTGACTACCTCAATCTTGTCTCTGTTTATCATGATGTTGCTTATTGGTCCAGTTGTTTTCTTGGATTCTTGTTTTCTTGATGTTGAGGTGCAACCTATACTGAAGGTTTCTGATCTGTGTAACGCACATTGTTAAGGAGTCTTCCTCCAGTCCTGATGCCCGGTTCTTAACTCCATCCATATCATAAAGGTAGACTCTACTTGGAGGAGGAAGTTTTTCCCTAGTCGTCTTTTGAGTGCCTTTCAACCTGGGCAGCTCATCTTCTGGCACTATATCTGACAATATTCCGCTGTTATTTTTAAGGTTTTTTCCTGGTTAACTCTTTTCAGAAGTAGACTGCTGGGTCTTTCTTCTTAGTCTGTCTTAGTTTGGAAGCTGAGCTGAACCCTGTGTGCCGTGGTCACCCTGCTGGTTATCTGAACGCTGGAACATAGCTTCCAGTATCACAGCAACATGCAAGCCTGCACAGTAGAACTAACTGACAGACACACTTCTCCTATCCGTTCTGTACGTGTCATACCCTCTTAACGATCTCCTGTCTCCTCATCTCCCCCGATCCACACCCCTCTAGGAAGAGGCCAGTAGGATGGCATCCTATAGACACCTGGAACCACAAAGTGCACACACAATATGGTCACTCTGGGTCCCTGAGTTTAATCCATTCTTATCCAAAGAGTTGATCTCAGTAATGATCTACAATCAGGGGTAGCAACACGCAAACATTTTTAAAGGAAAATAATCTAGTATGTATAAGACAAGAAAGTGTACTTAATAAATTATTATTTTTTAAATGTATGAGAACTTATCCAAAGAGTTGATCTCAGTAATGATCTACAATCAGGGGTAGCAACACGGAAACATTTTTAAAGGAAAATAATCTAGTATGTATAAGACATGAAAGTGTACTTAGTAAATTATTATTTTTTTTAATGCATGAGAACAAAAAGCCAAACTTGTTGCCGTTGAGTCTGTTCTGACTCATGACGACCCCAAGTGTTACACAGTAGATCTGCTCCATGCGGTTTTCCGGGCTCTAATCTTGACAGATACAGATTCCACATCTTTCTGTCACAGCATCCCTGGCTGAGTCTGAACCACCAGTCTTCAAGTAGGACTAGAGCAGAAACCATTTGCACCACCCAGAGATCTCTTTTTATACAGATGACACAATTTTATTCAGAGATTTTCCAAAGAGTGTCTCTCCTTCTGACACAGCAGAAAGACTGCTACCCATTTCTGAAGGGAGAAGGCCTCTTGCCACATACATGTTTGGACCCAGCCAGGCGGTCACTTACCTCCCTCTCTGAATAGAAAAAGAGGTCTTCATGGAGCTCCCCGTCAGTTAATGCGATGATGACACTGGCTGTCCTGTATCCTGCTCAACACAACACAACCAGTCAGTCCCTCCTGCCTCACCCGCCAGGTCAATACGATGAGAATCAACAACTCTTCTTTCAAGGCTGGAAGCAACTACCTCATGAAGAAGAATGCTGCCAGAGGAACGCACTCTAAAGTGAATGGGTTTTGCTTCTAGGTTTCTCAGTCTCATCTCAAAAACTGGCCTTGACTGGTGGAATGGTCACTGAACTGCTAGTGGGAAGCTATTGGTAGGTGCCGTTGAGTTGATTTGTGAGTCCAAGCATCCCCACGCCACAGAGTACAACTGATCTGTAGGGTTTTCTTGGCCATTTGCTTTACGGGAGCAGATTGCCAGGTCTTTCTCTTGCAGAGCAACTGGGTGGATTTGAACCACCAACCATTCAGTTGGCAGCCGAGGACTTAACTGCTGCATGGCCAGGGCTCCTTTAGCTAGCCGTAGCTCCAGTGAGTCAAGCATGGTTGCTGTCTAGTAGCAGTTCATGTGACTACCATCAAGGCCTTACAGCAAACTCTGCCACATGGGCCAGTTGCCTGCCAGGTGACAGCTGAGTGCATACATCACTCCTTGAAGACAATTTAGTAGAGAATAATGGCATTCATGATTTATTATACCACAGCACCTGTTGCTCTCGAGTCAGTTTTGACTCATAGCAACTCTACAGCACAGACTAGAGCTGCCCTCTAGGCTTTCCAAGGCTGTAATTTTTACAGAAGCAGATAGTCACATCTTCTCTTATGGAGCAGCTGGTAGATTTGAACTATCAACCTTTTGGTTAGCAGGTGAACTCTTAACCACTGTACCGCCAAGGCTCCTTGGAAGTACAAAACCTCCCCCAAAAGACAAAAAAAACCTCATTGTCTTTGAGTTGATTGTGCCTCACAGTGACCCTATAGGACATAGAAGAACTGCTCTGTAAGGTTTCCAAGGAGCAGCCGGTGGATTTAAACTGCTGACCTTTCAGCTAGCAGAAGAATGCTTAATCACTGTGCCACTTGGGATCCTGAAAGTTGGCAAAACTTACTAGAATTCTAGTCATGTTGCTGACTGTTGATTTATATAATCAACGGTTGGGGTTGATACTGGGTTTGTTCTGTTTATTGCCGTTTGAGATGAAGGTAGAAGTAGAAACCTCTACAGACCTGGAAGAAGCAGCCTCACTGTAATACTGATTGTCTTTAATAGACTTGCCTCAGATAAAGAAGTGCTTCCTGTAAAAGATACTGCGGTATGCACAGTGATAGTTATAATATTAATAAAAAAGAGAACCCATTGCTTTCAAGTGGATTCTGATGCACAGTGACCCTATACAACAGAGTAAAACTGTCTCATTGGGTTTTCAAGGAGTGTCTGGTGAATTTGAAGGACCAACCTTTTGGTTGACAGCCTGAACTCTCAGTCAATTATTTCAACATGGTAGACATAGTATTAAGTACATTTTGTGCAGTTTTTTTGTTGAAGTGAGTGAAATTTTAAACCAAATCAGCATCTTAAGACATCATAGCCAATGACAGTAATGGAGAGGCCTGGAGTTCAGAAGAGGACAAGAGAATTAAATTTGGCAGAAAATGCGAGGCTTTAGTAATTCATTCAAGGACTAATTTAATGACTTCATCATACAAGCAATTAAAGACTGTGGCCCCAGTGAGCTCTTAACTACTGATATGTAACTTTTCTTGGTGCAGCCGGACAGTAGACTAGAGCCTGGCACTTGCCATCTTTCTATGCATTTTCTCTTTGTGACGAATGTGTGTTCAATGGTTACAGACAATACCTATGGGAAATATCCAATTACTGGCCTCAGGAACAAACACAGAAAAAAGTTACATAATGACAACTCAACATGAGGTCTTACCTTGACTGTTTTCATAATAAATCTGCTCACTGGCCTGAAAGAAACAGGAGACAGTCATTAGAGAAGAGCCACCAATGGCCATTCCAAATAGCACGTTGGGCAGTGGCTCTGGTGTTGGGTACGCAGCTAGGACTCAGGTTGATTCTTGTGTAATTCACTCAGGCTTAAGGGGCTTCTTTACGTAATTCACTCAGGTTTCACTCAGACACCAGTGGCTGATGTTTGTCTAAAGTCACCTTCTCATTTAACGGATACACTTGTGCAGATGGATCAGTGACTTGCTTCTTATAGCCTGGGATTTATTATCCTTAAGGATGAAGTCACTGAAACTCTCTCTCAACCACTGAAGCCATCATCCAGGCAAATGTCACTTTGGGAATGGAGGGGGACTTATATGGGGCATAATTTACAAGTGTCAGCCAAGCATTCACCAACAAGCCCTTTTCAGTATCAGGGAGGAAGGGAGGAAATTCAGTTCTTCAGTTCTCTTGCATAGAGTTATCTGCATACAGGCTTACAGGAAAAGAACATTTTACTCTGTTGTGCTGTTAGTCAGTTCTCTCCATATAGATGCTCCTTCGTCTCATCAGTCTTCTATATATTGATGTTTCAATATCACATTTTATATTTGGAATTTAGAATTGCTTTAAAATTACCCTTTCAAATCCTTCATGCATGTATGTGTCTCCTCCCGGCAGCACTTTCTGGAGTTCTTCTAGGCCTTGACGAATCTGTTCCCTGAAATCCAAAGAAATACTGTTAGTCTTTTTTTTTTTTTGGTGATATTTTATTGTGTTTTCAGTGAAGGTTTACACAGCAGTTTTGGTTCCCATTCAACAGTTTCTACACATGTTGCGCATGTTCTCATTATTTCTATTCCGGTTGTTCTGTTTCCATTAATCTAGTTTCCCTGTACCCCTGCATTCTAATCTTGGTTTTAAAGTAACTGTTGGCTGTCTGGTCTTATATAGGTGATTTTTAAAAGCAGCACAGTACTGCTGAGTGATGTTCATTATTTTTTGAGCCATTTATTACTTAAATACAAGGGAACCTCAGGGGTGAACCCTAGTTCAAAGTCTGAAGAGTATCTCAGGGCATAAACCCTGTTAGTCTTACTGGGACAGTTTTTATTTATTTAAAAAAAGTATTTTATTGTGCTTTAAGTGAATGATTACAATCCAAGTCAAGTTGGCACATAACTCGCCTCCCCCACCACTATGTGATTCTTAACTGCTCACCCCACCAGGGACAGTTTTTTATTTTATTTATTCATTGTGATTGAGTGAAAGTGTACAATCCAGTTTAAATTTGCATGCCCGCCTATGTGCAGATCTTACTGCTCTCCTTGCCTGGTGAAAGCACACTCCTCCTTTCTGTTTATACATGTCATATCCTCTTAACAATCTCCTGTCCCCTTTTTTCCACCCTCTCCACTCCCCTCTAGTAAGAGGTCAGTGGGACGACATCCCATAGATGCCTAGAACCATAAAGTGCACACATGATAGGGTCACCCTGTGTTGCTGAGTCCGATCCATTCCTGTCGGAGGAGTTGACCTGAGTAATGATTTATGAAAAGGGGCAGCATCAGGTCGAGAGGCCATGCTCCCAGGGGAAACTTCCAGGTCTTCAGACCACCAACTGTGGCCCTTTAGTGGAGTTCTCAGGGTGCACCTCTTTTTATTATCATATTGCCACTGGGACTCAACTTTGTGAGTCCCGTCAAGGCTGTCACTGTTGGTTGCCAGGTACCATCTGTTTCTTCCAGTCACATGTAGATGTAGTCACCCATTCACGTGGGTCTTTCTGTCTTCTGGGTTCTCTTTCAGGGGCAGTTTTTATTTTGTTGTTCATATCATATTTGCCAGTCTTCTTTTTTAATCTTCATAGATACTGCTATATTGCCCCACCAGTCACCTAAAACCTGCCAGAAGGAAGGTCTTTCTTTGTATGACATTATCCACTCAGGGCCAACCACAGAGCACAGAATAAGTGAGATTTCAAGAGCTTAGGGGGAGGACCTTCTAAAGGAATTCCCTGTAAATTTGCTCATGAAAAATTTTCCATTCCCTTGGTAGGAACAAGCCTTTCATTCTACACTGGAAATGAGTCTTAAAATGCAATTGCTCCTATGGGGAGGGGGTTAGATACAGCAACCGGGACATATTTACATAAAGACGCATGTGGCTCAGGGAAGCCAGAAACAAGACCTGGGGAAGGTCACCACAAGGACCGCAGACAGGAGGGGGAGTGTGTCCACAGCCACCTCTGCCACCGTCATGACCGTGAAAAGGAAACGGAACGGTCAGCTCTAAAAAGCCCAAGGAATCTACTTTCCAGGACACAAGAGTGTTTTCTGTGGGCTGGTGCCTGTGTTTTCTCACTCTGATTGTTCAAGGTAGTCGTGGGGAGAGAAGAGGAAGTGGGTATGGCACCGGAGAAGGGTTACTATTGACAGTGTGAAGCATGAACGTTAAAGGGCTGAATTAAATCTTTGCGGACCATTCTTTTTGGGATGCTGCTGTTGATTCCAACTCAGGGAACCCTGTGTTTGTGAAAACCTTCTGTCCCATATAGTTTTCAATGTCCGACTTTTCAGAAGTGGATCACCAGTCTTTTACTCCAAGGTACCTTTGAGTCAACTCAAACCACCTACCATGTGATTAGTGGCTGACTGTATTAACCACAGGTGCAACCCAAGGACTCCTAACAGCTCCACACGGTACTGAAAAGCACAAGAAGGTGTAAGTCCTGAAAAAAACCAAACTCACCTTTTTTGATAGACTGAGGGGCTGGAGGTGAAGTGATTAAGTGATATAGCCACTAACCAAAAAAATAGAGAAGTCAGCAGTTCAACTCCACCAGCTGCTCCTTGGAAACACTATGGGGCAGTTCTGCTCTGACCTCCAGGGTCGCTGTGGGTTGGGACTGACTCAGTGGCAATGGGTTTGGATTTAGTTTTAAAAGGTCTATGGAAGCGACTGACCCTACTTTTCTCCCACTGTCTTAGGGTACCAGGGTTGGCTACGCTCTCTTTAAATTAGCGAGGGAAACACCATTCAAGGAGGAAAGGAACTCAACATTTATGGAGCATCTACCATGTACAAGGCACTGCTCAGTGGCTTCTGATTTCATCCTCACAAAAACCACTCCAGGTGGGTGATTTGTCTTCATTTTCAAGGGGAAGAAAACTTGCGACTCAGAGAGGTGAACTGAGAGAGCAGCATGTTGGAGTCTAATCTGCCTGAGTGAAAATGCCCATCGCTTCACTGTGCCGCACAGTCTGCCAGCCCAGAACGGTGCGGGAGAAGAGAAGGGCTTTCAGCACCACTTGGAAGAGTGAAAACTGGTAACTGCTAACACTGTTTGAGTACGTACTACATGCCAAACTCTTTTAAACATGTCATGTGAGATTAATTGAGCCCTCTGACAGCCCTTTGAGGTAGATACTACTATTACTGCCATTTCACAGATGTGGAAACTGAGTCTCAGGAGGCTAAAGAACCTGCTTGAAGTTCCTCAAGCACGAAACAGCAGAGGTAGGATTTGTACCTGGAGGTTCTCCTCCCAAACACTCTGATAAACTCTTTTACAAATACCCCCAAGACAGGTTATTTTCCCAGAAACTCTAAGCAGGCAGGATTCTTGTGTGTATAAAAGAATGTAAGGAGCTCTACTAGATTGCTGTAGGCTTTACAGAGACAAACACTGACGGGGTTGTCTTGAGCCTGTCCCTGGTCTGAGATGCTGATTTTTCTCAGGCAGAGTCTCTAACGCCAAGTAGCTAGGACTTTGTGAAATGCACATAGTGGAGAAGTGCTAGGGCTGTGAACCAAGAGACTGGCAGTTCAGATCCCACAGGCACTCCTTGAAAACTCTATATGCAGTGCTGCTCTGATCTATAGGGTTGCTATGAGTAGGAACCAACCCGATGGCACCTAACAACAAGAAATTGTCTGATTGGAAACCCTGGTGTTATAGTGTTCAAATGCTGTGTCTGCTAACCGAAAGTCAGCAGCTCAAGCCCAGCGGGCACTCCCTGGAAACTATGAGGCAGGTCTACTCTGTTTATATTGCCTGGTTGCCCTATCAGTGCTCCACTACCTGACGGCGCACCTCGACACCCATGTCACTAACTAGAAACCTTCCTTGACACTCTTCCCCCTATTCCTTGTGTCATCTGTAATCAAATTCTGCTGGTCTACCCTAACACACCTTGAAACTGACTTTTCTAGTCTTTTCTGACACCATGGTCCAAGCCACTGTCACTTCTTGCTTAGACCATCGGGACTGTCTCCAGCTATCTTTCAACTGGTCACTTGTTCCCTCTTTCACTCATTCTACATGGCTGCCAGGGTTTTTTTTTCCCCCTTTGTTATATTCACATCCGTGATTTTTTTTCTTTTTATTGTACTTTAGGTGAAAGTTTACAGCTCAAGTTAGTTTTGCATATAAAAGTTTATACACACATTGTTATGGACCCTAGCTTCTCTCCACATAGTGCAACTGCACGTTCCTCCTTTCCACCTTGGATTCCCCATGTCCATTCAGACAGTTCCTTTCTGCCTTCTCGTCTCGCCTCCAGACAGAGCTGCCCATGTAGTCTCACGCATCTACTTCAACTAAGAAGCACACTCTAAATGAGAATCATTTTATGTCTTATAGTCCAGTCGATTCTTTGTCTAAAGAGTTGGCTTTGGGAATGGTTTTAGTTCTGGGTTAACAGAGAAGACAAGTCTAGGTTACGTGGGGGTTCTTCAGTCTCAGCTAGGTCGTTTAAGTCTGGTCTTTTTACCAAAATTTGAGTTTTCCACCCACTTTTCTCCTGCACCTTCAGGGACTCTTTTATGCTCCTTGTCGGAGTGGCATTGGTGGTAGCCAGTTCAGGCTACCAGGTTGCTCTTAAAAAAAAAAAACAAAACAACAACAACAAAAAATGCATTGCCATTGAGTTGATTCCAGCTCATACTAGTAGAGCTACTCCATTGGGTTTCCGAGGAGCATGTGGTAAATTTGAACTGCTTACCCTTTGGTCAACAGCTGTATAGCACTTAACCACTACACCATCAGGGTTTCCTGATTATTCTTAAGACACATGTTAATACATGCCATTTACTCCTTTGCTCTACACTCTTCAACAGCAACAGCCCATCACACGTGACATAAAATGCCATGCCCTTCCCACAGCTCCCACAAGGTCTACCCGGGCTGGCCCCTGCTTCCTTTCTAGCGTCACTTTGTGTCCCTCTCCCTAGCTCTGCACTTCAGCCACCTTGGTCCTCCCGTGCTCCTTTCTCCAACAGGTCCTTCACACTGTCACCACCCCTGTCTGGAGATGAGGGATGCTTTCTCCCAGCTCTTTACCAGGCTGATCCTCACCCAGTCTTCAGTCCTAACTTGGTGTCATTGCTCAAAGTAGCCTTCCTGGACTTCCTCAACTCAAGTTAGTTCTTTCTGTTAAACTTTCTCATGACACTACACAATTCTTTCGTTTATCACACTTATATTTCTTCCTTTCTGTAAAAATAGAGATTGTATCATTTAATCTTTACAACAGCATTGTGGGGTAAGGATTATGGTCCTCGTTTTATGTATGATGAGTGGCTATTGCTTTGATGTTTCTGATTTGGTAGTAAGAGTGCAAGGAACAAAGTAATGGTCTTAGACAGCATGGGAGAAGATAACTCGGATCTGTGATAAATGAGTCCCGTCATAGCAGACACTGTGACTGGGTGCCTAGTGTGTGCTCAGTAAATACTTGCAGAATGAACGGATCGATGAATGCACCCAAAGTGGACTAATTCATTCAGCGATCATCAACTCTACAGCGATCACTAAGGGTTGGGGAGGGGGGGTAGGTCACAAAAGGAACACAAGATGTGCTGTCCTGAAGTCCCTTAACTTTTAACTAGGAACATTTGGCAGGCATGTGAAACCACCAAGGAAAAACAAGAGGAGGTCGTCATAGCAACGTCTCTTCACAGGATCTCTAGCCTCTCTAATTTCCCAAGAAGATACTATTTCGTTTGGTAATAACAAAGTCCTCAGAGAAATTCTTATCCAATCTTCAAGAGATCTTTCTCCCAATTTTCTTCAGTGTTGAAGAGAACATGCAGAATAGACCTTTCTTAATAGTTCAGTTGTCTCAGGAATAAAATGGACCCACAGTTTGCACGAAACCTCCCATTTTTTTAGCTTAGGCACTGCTGTTGAGTATAGAGAAGGGGCAGGGAGAAGAGAAGAGAAACAGGGCCATAGGATTATTCAAGCTTTTGAAAAGTGAGGGTGGTGTTTGTAAAGGAAGTGTTGTACTAACTGCCTGGGACTAATGAGTTCATATCATCCAGACACAAAGCATCAAGGATAAGGAAATTTTCCCAAGCAGCCTTTGCTTATTCTGGTACCAAGAGAGAGCTCAAGAAAGTACTTGTGAAGCAAAGGAAATGGGCTTAGAAAAAATACCCCAGTTCCCAGACTTCATCTGGGAGGGAAAAAATACACAGTGAAGCCAAGAAACTTTTCCACACCCCCACTGAGCCTTTTTTTTTTCTTTTTTTAACGCTCACCCTTAAGCTTCACTCTTGCTAACACAATATTCTAATTTTAGTGTTACCAAAATATTCCAGGCTTCATAGCCCTGGGCCAAAGAATAAGACCACGTGTGTAATGGTTGGAAACCTGGTGATATAGCGGTTAAGTGCTACAAACGCTAATCAAAAAGTCAAGTTCAAATCCGCTAGGTACTCCTTGGGAACTTGATGGGGTAGTTCTACTCTCTCCTATAGGGTCGCCGAGTCAGAATCAATAGGACAGCAGTGGGTTTGGTTTTGCAATGGCTAAGGCCTCAGCTGCTAACTGGACGGCTGACAATTCGAGTCCACCCAAAGTCACCTTGGAAGGAAATCCTGGTGATCCGTGTCTCAAAAACCAGCCACTAAACACCTTATAAAACACAGTTCTACTCTGACACACACAAGGCTGCTATGAGACAGAATCAACTCGACAGTAACTGGTCTCCAGTTCTTTAATTGAAATACTAAGGATAAAGTGAAGGAAGTACAACACAGGGAGTGGTTTACCTCCACCGCATCGGCCCAGACCTGCCCAAGGATCAGTTCCCAGGTCAGCTCTCCCTTGGCCGTCTACAGCAAAGCCTAGTGATGCTCTTTTCACACACCTGGAAAGCTCCAGGTACCTCCACATCTTAGGCCCAGGCACACTGGTCCTCAGCCCCAGGAAGAAGAGAGTTTTTCTTCACTGCATCTCAAACAAACAAACCTGTTACCAGCAAGTTGATTCCAATACATAGCAACCCTAAAGGACAGAGTAGAACTGCCCCATTGAGTTTCCAAGGAGTGTCTGGTGGATTTGAACTGCAGGCCTTTTAGTTAACAGCCAGAGTTCTTAACCCCTATGCCATCAAAGTTTCCATCGCAAAGCCCACTGAAGTTCTCATTTCCTGTTCCCAAGCTTGGCGGCCACTTCCCAGGACGGTTAACATGGGAACATTAGTTGTTTTTTTTTCTTTCTCTCACTTCTTCAGTAAATATTTCCTGAACACTTGTTACATTACAGGCATTATGGTAGACACTGAAGATAACCTAAAATCTAGTGTCGTCAAATCGATTCAAACTCTTAGCGACCCCTATAGGGTTTCCAAGGCTGTAGATATCTGCTGTAGCAGACGGCCCCATCTTTTCCCATGGTGCTCTTGGTGGTTTCAGTCCTTCACTTGAACCACTGTGCCACTGCTGAAGATACAGTGGGAAACAAAACAGGCATGGCCCCAGCCCCCATCAGTTAAAAATCTATAATTAAAGTAAAAACTAGTTACACATTCAAACACTATTAGCTATAAAATGTTCTAATTGTGATTAAAAAAAAAAAAAAGGTACGTAGTGTGGATGAGAAATTTTAATAGAGAGAACTAACTTGAGTTGGCAAAGCCCAGGAAGGCTACTTTGAGCAAGGACACCAAGTTGGGACTGAAATGTGTCTCAAATTACATCTCTTCCTAGACTGAGCTGGCATTTGAGTCCATTTCTGTTTCTCTCCACAGGCTCTTACCTACTAAAAAAAATCTTCTACGACTCCTAGCTCTTGAAAGTTGGCCTAAGGGAAATTGGCAGAGTGACGTTTATGGCATATTCAGTGCCAGATGGAAGGTGTTGGTAGAAGTGGATCACACCCATGTATCTCCAGAAGTCTTCCCTAAGAATGCTACGGCAGATTCCTAGACTCATCAGTGGTGAATTCTGAACCAAGAATATTTAGTTTGGACTTTCTGTTGCCCTGGGTGTTTTTATACACTTCATGAAGATTGCTTTCTGGGATTCAGGTTGTGCTCTGATATTTAGTTAATGACAAAAATGGCACATAAGCATGTTACAAAGTACTTCAACAACAAGATTTTATCCCAAGAATCTTCCTAACTCAAAAATCTCTTGGGATTTATGCAATGTCTACCATATTTTCATTCTGTAAAATCACCATTCACCACCACCCCAAAATAATTCAACACAGGCTCTGCATTGTTAAGCTACTTCCTTAGCTCCCAGTAAAATACCTCCTGTGGAACTGGAATTTTCTCAAATGTCTTGGATTTTGTTGGCCTCAGAGTCTCAATTCATGTAGTAAACACACATTACTATTTATTAGCATTAATACTGCACCCCACAAAAAGTTTTCAGGTGTTGAGTATAAGGAGCAATATAATGAGCAGACCAGAATACAGAGTAGCTAAAGAAACTGTGCTGTTACTTTTGGAGTGATGAAGTTCTATAATGTATTTACTTATTATATAGCCTCTGTTAATGATTATCAAGATAAACGCTGAACCATTTTTTTCCCTACATTTTTTGTGCAATATATGGAATCTCTGGCGGTGCAGTGGTTAAGAGCTACAGCTGCTAACCACAACGGCAGCAGGTGAAATTCACCAGGCATTCCTTGGAAACTCTATGGGACAGTTCTACTCTGTACTCTAGACTCATTATGAATTACAGTCAACTCAATGATGAGGTTTTTTTTTTTGGATAATTTATATACAGTGAAATGCACAGGTATTTGCTTCCATTATAATTGTTGAATTTACCATTACTAAGCTGTTCACAATCTTACTTTATTATGTTTTGATTCTATTAGATCTGTAGCAACATCCCCTCTTACTCCTGATATTATTGGCAATTTGTGTTTTTTACTTGATCGGTCTTGCTAGTGGTTTATAAAATCAACTTTGAGCTTTGCTGATTTTCTCAATTTGCCTATTTTCAATTTTATTGAGTCTTCTTTTTCCTATTTAATTTGAATCAAACACATGCTTCCTTTTTAGCTTCTTAAAGTAGAAGCTAAATTATTGATTTAAAATCTTTCTTCTTTTCTAAGAAAAGCACAAAGCTATATGTTTTCCTCTGAGCACTATGTTAGCTGCATCCCACAAATACTGGAACGTTGCATTTTCATTATCATTCAGCTCAAAATGTTTTCTAATTTCCTTTGTGATTTTTCTTTGACCTATGGATTTTCTCTGATTCCTCATTACCTCCAGTAATACTTAAAAAAAAAATCTTAATGTCCAGTTTTTCTGGTGTTAATAAAGCCATTCCAATTTTTTTACAATTAGTATCTGCATGGTATATCTTTTGCCATTCTTTCACTTTTTAATCTACCAGCACATTGATATCTGAATTGTGTCTCTTGTAAGCAATACATAATTGTGTGTGTGGTAGATTGTTCCACAAGTAGCCCTAAAGATCACACCTTACAGCATTCTTTCCTCTATGCAGCCCTCTCAAACTCTTGCTGTATACTTGGCCATATAAGCTTCTTTAGTCCACAGGACATCAGTAAATAGGACCTAGCTGAGGCTTGTCCTCTAGGAACGATGTGGGGCAATGAAGACCCTTATGAATCACTAGTATTGTCCCTTTGGAGAACAGCTTCAGGAGTATCTAGTAAAGTTGCAGATTCATATACCTTAAAACTTAATAAGGAGTCCTGGTGGTGCAACAATTAAACACTTGTCTGCCAGCTGTAAGGTCAGTGGACCAAACTCACCAGTGGCTCCACAGCAGAAAAGACCTGGTAATTTGCTGCCATAAAAATTATAGCCTAACAAACTCTATGAGGCAGTTCTACTCTGTTCTATAGGGATATGAGTTGGAACTGATTCACTGACTTGCATACAACAAGACCTAATAGATCAACCCCTTGCTATACATCAAGAAATTCTTGCTCTGTTTCCCCAGAAGACAAGTATAAGAATGCTCACTGCAGCTTTGCCTATAACAGCAAAAAGTCAGAAACAAACTAACTGTCCATCAAAAATGGAACAGATAAGTATGCCAAAGGGAAAGTCAAAGCCACTGCCATGGCATCTATTCTGACCATAATGACCCTATCGATCAGAGTGGAACTGCCCCAGAGAGTTTACAAAAAGCGCCTAGTAGATTCGAACTGCTGACCTTTTGGTTAGCAGATGTAGTACTTAATCACTACACCACTAGGTTTTCCAGTCAATAGCACATTATTACAATAGAGTACAAAAGCATGGTACAAAAGCATCCAATAGTTAAAATCAACCACTTATAGCTGCATGTATCTACACGGATGCAACTCAAAAACATAATTTTATTGTGTAAAAAGCAAGTTCAAGAAAAATATACACAAGACAACCATTTACTTCTCTTGTTAGGTTTCAACTCACAGGATTGCTATGAGTTTTTTTTTTTTTTTTTTTTTAATTGTGCTGTAGGTGAAAGCTTGCAATTCAAGTCAATATCTTATATAAAAACTTATATACAAATTCTTATGTGACCCCAGTTGCTCTCCCAACAATGTGTCAGCACATTCCTTCTTCCCACCCTGTATTTCCTGTGTCCATTCAACAGGTTCCTGTCCACCTTTGCTTTCTCATCTTGCCGCCAGATAGGAGCTGACCACTTAGCCTCCTGTATCTACTTAAGCCAAGAAGTACACTCTTTCCCAGTATCTTTTCATGTCTTATAAACAAAAACATACAACAACGAAAAACCAACCCCACTGCTGTTGAGTTGATGTTGACTCATAGGTCAGAGTAGAAATGCCACATAGCATTTCCAAGCAGCACCTGGTGGATTTGAACCGCTGACCTTTTGATTAGCAGCTATAGCACTTAACCACTATGCCACTAGGGTTTCATTATGACATATAGTCCAGTCTAACCTTTGTCTCAAGAGTTGGTTTGAGGAATGGTTTTAGTTCTGGGGAGCATGTCTTCTGAAATCCTTCTAGTCTCAATCAGATCATCAAATCTGGGCTTTTTACTAGTATCTGAGTTCTGCCTCCCACTTTTCGCCTCTTGCACTGGGGACTCTCTATTGTGTTTCCTGGAGATGAGTATTTATTTTAAAGTTTAATGTGAAAAACAATACATTGCTTGTGGCTATAGAAGAGTATGCAGCTCCCACTGAAGCAATAAGTCCCTTACTTAGGACAGTGATTATCTCTGGTGAGGGAGGCAAAGGACATGGAAAGTCTATACACAGGCATCTATATATCAGCAACATTTTATTTTATAAGCTGGATACTGTGTAATGGGTGCTCACTATCTTTTTGGGGGGCTATACTTTTCTTACGCCTGAAATGTTTATAAGGATTTAAAAATTGTGGGTGCATAGCAAAAGCTGGTCTTGGAGTTTATAAGGACACATTTAGAACCTACCAAAAATAAACTAAAAAAACCCCAAGCCTATTGCTACTGAGTCAGTTCCGACTCATAGTGACCCTATAGGACAGAGTGGAACTGCCTTGTAGGGTTTTCAGGGCTGTAAATCTTACAGAAGCAGACTGCCACATCTTTCTCTCACAGAGGGGCCAGTAGGGTCTAGCTGTCGACCCTTCAGTAAGTGGCCTCATGCTGCATCCCTGGGAGCACTAAATCCAGGACCCAACAAGTCACCTATGCCAGAGACCAAGGAGTTAAGAGCCAAGTGCTAATTTTAAAGGACAGGATTGCTGCTTCAGTCACGAAGCTGCCAATGCTGGGGCTGTTTTTGTGAGGGCACAGAGAACTGTTTCTGCTGTCCAGCTTCTGATAGGAGACCTTTACTGTTCTTTAATTTTCTTCACATTGCCTTGCTGTCTTCATCTCAACAAGAAGGCTTCTGGGTGTTGCTCTGTTGGTGGTTTCAACTTGGTTTGTATTTGCCATATGAAGGGTAGCACGTGAGGAAAGGAAGGAACATTTCCTAAATGTCTAAAATGTGCCAAGGTTTCTGCTGGGCACTTTCAATACGTAATTCACAAAAGCCTTGCAACAATGCCATGTGGTAGGTATGATTATCTCCATTTTGCATATGTGAAAGTAGACTCAGAGAGTAACATGCACTCGGAGTTGTGGCCAGAATCAGAACCCGGACGGGGTCTTGGTCCAAGTCTGGATTCTGTCTACTGCGTCTGTGGTTCCCACACTCAGCACATGGCAGCGTACTGGAGAGCACACAAAGACACAGGACAAACACATATTTTCTGAAGCACAAACCATGCTTCAACTTTTGAGAAAGAACTCAAACTGCATAAAATCAGATACTGATACATTACAGAATAAAAGACAAAATGCAGATACATTTTTAAAGTAAAAAGACTGAAGGGCTGTATAATCCAGAGACTACATCAGCATGAGACCAGAACCATACGGTGCCCAGCCAACGACTACCCTGACAAGGAACACAATGTAAGAGTCCCCAACATAGTGGGAGAAAAATGGGTGTACAAAACTAGAACTCTACTAAAAGGCCAGACTAGATGGTCTGACAGACTAGAGGGTCCCAGAAAGACATGGTCCCTGGACTCTCTGTTAGCCCATTGCTGAAACCAGTCTTGAAGCGGACTCTTCGGACAAAGATTGGACCAGAGTTCTTGGAACAGACTGATTTTGCGCAAGTGGTGTGTTCCAAAGCTTCTCAAACTTTCAGTTCAGGGCCCTGAACTGACACATAATGATACTGGTAAAGAGTGTGATTCTTGGCTTAAATGCGTACATGAGACTAAATAAGCAGCTCCTGTCCAGAGATGAGGTCAGAGGGTGGAGGGGGACAAGAACTAGCTGAACGGACACACGAAGTATAGGGTGGAAAGGAAGAATGTGCCATCAGAGGAGGAGAGCAGCTAGAGTTTCATAGCAGTGTGTGTAAGATTTTGAATAAGAAATTGACTTGGACTGTAAACTTGCACTTAGAGCACAATAAATACTAAAAAATAAAGTAAAAACACAGAAGAAATTTCTCGCTTTCAATGAGCTATAGCCTAGGACCTCAGGGTCCTGAATTGAAAGCTTGAGAAGCTTTGGAATGTACCACTTGCACAAAAATCAGTCTGTTCCAAGAACTGCTGTATTGCTCAAAGGGGCATTTCTTTCTTTCTTTCTTTCTTTTTTTTTTTTTTACCACCTCAAGAGACACTGTCTTGTGTGCTCTTGTCTGGAAGAAGGCTTGCTAGAACAATCAGACAAAGGAAACAGTAATTCTTATCTGGTCTCAGGCTGAAGCAATATTTTCTGTTCACTCAATACCCCTCCCCTATAGAGGGATATCAGCAAGCCAAATGCTAAAAACTTCAGAGAGGATGCGAGCCAGGGAAAGCTGGAGACTCACTCTTTGAATTGCTGTCAGATATGTTGTAATGATTCGAGGTGGACTTTGTCCAGGAAACCCTGGTGGTGTAGTGGTTAAAAGTTGTGCCTGTTGATCAGAAGGTTGGCAGTTCAAATCTGCCAGGCCCTCTTTGGAAACTCTATGGGCAGTTCTCTGTCTGCAGCATTGCTGTGAGTTGGAATCAACTCGATGGCAGTGGGTTTCATTTTAGTTTCTTCCAGGAGGATTTTGGTGATTCCTTAGCTGTGTGTTAAAACCGCAGTAACAACAACCACCACAAAACCCCCAAAGCCAAAGCTACAGTTGCTCTGCAGTCAATCAGACTTATAAGGAGAAATGCACTTTGACAGTATTTTCAATGGCTATGATTTTCTGAAAACAGATTGTCAGGCCTTTCTTCCATAGTGTCTCAGGGTGGGTTTGAACAAACCGTCTTTCGGTTAATAGCTAATGTTTATTAAACATTTATTATGTGCCTGGCATTGTTAATCTCAACAATTCCATTAGGTAAGGAGTTATCACTGTCCTTGGAAACTTGGATGGCATAGTGGTTAAGTGTTAGGAATCCACCGGGAGCTCCTTGGAGACTCTATGGGCCAGTTCTACTCTGTCCTACAGGATCACTAGGAGTTGGAATCAACTTGATGACAGTGACTTTGGTTTCTTTTTCTTTTCTTTCTGGTACCATTGTCCTCAGCATGGTAGTTAACAGCCTACTATAAGTTCAGCAATTTGAATCCTCCAGATGCTCCTTGCAAATCCTATGAGACAGTTCTATAAGGTTGTTATGAGTTGGAACTCACTTGACCAAAAGGGGGTTGTTTTTTTGGTTTGTTTTGTTTGCTTATAACTGCACTCATTTTACAGATAGACACAGAGGAGGATTAAGAAACTTTCCCATGGACTCATGCCATGTGCCAGTATCTCTTAATAAACCGGGTAAGAGAAAAAAAAATGCCCTTCTCTATTTTTCTGAATTTTACCATTCAAGTCCTCTTACAACTAAACAAAGATTACCTCAAAATGGAGCAAGTCTAGGTTCTTTCAAGCACTAAATAGCTGAAGAGTCTTTTTTCTCTCTTGTTATTTTTAAATTTAGAAAGGGCTTTGAGAACTGCCTCTCTTGGTAAAGACAGTCTGTAATTATTCTGCTCCAGGAACTGAGAGATGTGTTTAGGGTCTGTCATTTTTCCCTGTGACACTAATGGCTAAACCACACTCTCAATCAAACCCAGAGAGGGCTACAGAGATGTGGTCTCCTGGTTTCCACTCAGCAGTCTAAGCCAAGAGTTCCTGTCCTTCTTTGCAGCAACTTCAGCAGTAAGCAAGATGTTTCACCCCTTCAACCTCCCCAGGAAATGCTGATGCCACCCTTCACATCCTTCTCGAGGAGTCAGGAGTATCTCTAAGCCAATAATTTTCAACAGGACATGAAGATGAAATGTATAGACAGCATGTGCTTTCAGGGAACTGTTTCCCTGAAGAACTTGAGGAGGGTTTTTGTGGTGAACTAGGTATGCCTGGGTTTGCTTTTAATTTAAAAAATGCATATAATGGTGAAATTGTGAGAAACTCTATAAGATAGTGTTAAGGGCATGGACACTGAGGTCATGCTGTCTGAGTTCAAATCCTGGTTCCAACACTTTTACAGAAGAGCAACCTTAAGGATTCTCTGCCTCATTATCCCCATCTATAATACATACAGTAAATAATGTAATTCTCACAACAACCATAGATGGTAGGAACAATTATTTTTCCTGATTCTAGATGAAGGATATATTCAAGCTTACCAGTAAATGTTTTTAGGAGTTGTCCAGTCAATTTTGACTCATAGTCAACCCATGTGACAGAGTAGAACTGTCTCATACAGTTTTCTAGGATTAGATCAACAGATCTTTCTCACGAAGAGTCACTGGATGAGTTTGAAATGCCAACCTTTTGGTTAGCAAGCAGCCAAGTGCTTCACAGTTGTAATACTGCTGGAGCTGCAAACCTCCCAGCCCCACTGGTCTGAACCAGGTGTCCCCCTAGCCTTCCTCATGGTTACCTCTCTTATTTAAGGGGCTCTCTCAGATGAGTTTTAATTCACTTTAATTTTAAAAACAAGCCATAAAAAAGAGATGTAAAATAGAAACAGCCAAAGGAAGGACACCAACCCACTGTCATTGAACTGGGTCTGACTCATAACTACCCTAGATGTCAGAGTGGAACTGCCCTATGGCATTTCTAAGGAGTGCCTGGTGTATTTTAACTGCTGACCTTTTGGTTAGCATACATAGCACATAACCCACTATGCTACCAGGGTGTCCTAATAACAATAAAAGAAGAAAATTATGAATAATAAAGCAAAACAAATACAAACACACTAAATAGAAATAGTGAATTTAAGAGACAAACTATTGGATAACTTGAACAGGGAAACTAAGGGAAAAAATCTTTTACATGAATGGAAAAGGGATATAACCATACATATAGGAGAAAGTTCAAAAAATTTTTTTAAAGTATAAATCTAAAATATCAATACATTGGCAATATCTGCCACTTCTCAAGGTAGAAAACTCAATTAAGACAATAATTACATAAGAAAATGAGATAACAGCCAAAGAACTGCTTCAATAAGATTTAGGCTTTGATGACTTTTCATCTCTCAAGCCCCTAATAAATATATACTTTCTTTATTGGTTAAGTTATTCTATAGTATATGGAAAAATTGCCAATTCATTTTTCCAAACTCACATAATCCCTTTGTCTGAACCTGAACCTGAAAAACCAAACCAAACCCACTGCCATTGAGTTGATTCTCTCATAGTGATCTTAGTGGACAGAGTAGAACTGCCCACAGGATTTCCATGGCTGTATATCTTTATGGAAACAGTGGCCGCATCTTTCTCCCTTGGAGTGGCTGGTGGGTTTGAACCACTGCCTCTGCAGTCAGCGATCAAGCAGTTAACTACTAGAGCATCTTAAACCCAGCAAGCCAGCCAGCCAGCCAAGTGCTGTCGAGTCGGAAAAGATAGTATAAAATAAAACTCCAAAATACTCTTCATGTTAAATACCAGTAAGTAATATCAACCAGTTTATATGAAGTAAAATCCAGAGGTGTAATAAAGAAATAATGAACCAAGATAAAGAAAATTTACTTCAAAAACGCAAGGTTAGCTTTTCATTAGGATATTCTTTGATTTAAAGCTTTTATATTCATAGCTCAAAGGAAATAAGAATACACTTATCTGGATTTAACAAAAGGGCATTTAATTAATCAATACTTCTGCTTAAAAAATTAGTAAACTTTCCACTGAAGGATCGTAAACTATCTTCATGAAGTCAATATCCAATAAAATGTGTAACTGTGAAATACAAGTCACTCCCATTAAACTCTGAACATTTTAGCTAGCGTAATTAGACACACAAAAAGGTAAAAACTATAAATATTAGAAAATAAGGCTGAATTATCATTAATCAGAAATAATACAGTCATCTTTTTGGAAAACCATTCTAAAATTAGCTGGAAGAAGATTTGAACTAATGAAATGATGGGATAAACAAATCTATAAAACTGGCAGCTTTTCCTAAAACCAAAGTTTACTTTTTTTTTTTTTAAAGAAGGTGATCATAGATCTCTTTAAGAATCTGATTCAAACTACAAGTCTCTCTACGGAAAACGAGGCTGGCATGTAAATTTTTGTAAACCATTTCATGGAGTTCGATAGAAGTCCATGGACCCCAAATTATTGACTCAGTGCTCTTTAGTAAACATTAAGAGTTTAAACCTACCCCAAAATTCACTGCTGTAAAGTCAGGTCCAACTCATAGTGGCCCTAAAGGTCAGAGAAGAACTGTCCCATAGAGTTTCCAAGAAGCATCTGGTGGATTCGAACTGCCAACCTTTCAGTTAGCAGACATAACACTTAACTCACTAAGCCACTAGGGTTTCCAGTAGGAGTTTAGACAAGAAGAAAAAAATTCATTCACAATGGAAGCAAAACTTCAAAATGTATTGGGAAATATGATACTATGAGATTGATCCAAAGAAAATAACGAAATCTTACTGAAGGACATGATAAGAGAAGCAATTGATTCTATCCTTAAATAAGAGCATAGATAGAGTAAAAATGCAATGTCACTGTTCAGGTTAATGTGTATTTTCATACACAAATCCCAAAGAAGATGTTAAAACAATAAAAAGAGAATATTTAAAATGCACAGGTATAAAAACACTCCAGACTAGAGAGATTTTTGCTCAAGATAAGAAGTGATAAAAAAAAAAACCTGATCCTCCATATATTAAAATTGACTGAGACAGTGTGGTCCTAGAGCAGGGACAGAGAGAAAATCAGTGCAACAGAAGAGAAAACCCAGCAATGGACACAAGTCTATTAAAGAGTTTTGTTTTTCCAATTGGTAACAAAAGATCATTCAGGAACTGTACTGGAAAAAAATGGTTTATCACTTGGGGAAAAAAGGTTGGATCTTGGCCTTATACCTGACATCAGGATAAATTCTAGAAAAAGTAATGATTTAATATTACTCATAGGCACCCTATAGTAGAAAATAGATCTACTTTGTTAGGTTTCCAAGGAGTGGCTAGTGGATTGCAATCATTGACCTCTTGACTAGCAGCTGAGCTCTTAACAACTGCACCACCAAGGCTCTGCTCTAAGTCAAGGTGCTCGTAAATAGGACAACGGTAGCCCAAATACAACTGACGATCAATGCTAAATTTTGACTAAAATATAGAATATAATGTTCAGCAATTCAGATCTACATTGAAAGAACAATCTAACACAAGAAACATGGCAAAAAAAATTGAAGAGTGATTAAATATTAAAAAAACCTTTTTAATGTATTCACTGGATTAACAAGGTCAAAGAAACAAATATGACTGTCTTAATAGATGCCACAGATACATTTCATTAAGTTGAACATCGACTCTTATTCCTGATTTCTTTTAAAGAACCACCTGGCCTTCTCTAAAATGATCTCATTTCCAAATGATGAAACATATGAAGAATTTCAATGAAGGTCAACAATAAGACTATGCGTGGTGTTTGCAGGGAACCATATACAATAGGTAACACTGAAATAATTTATCTAACAGTATTTAACACTAGGCACTTTATTATCCTGTTAACATGACCTGCAAAATTTATTACAATGAGTTATTTGGCCAACTGATGATGCTAAGAAATCTTGAAAGAATAACACGATACAATGCAAACCACCTGAGTTGGACAGAATCCAGAATCCAAATACTGGTTCTGCCATTTACTAGTTATGTGACTCTTTTAGTAAGCTAGTGCTTCTGTAACAGAGATACCACAAGTGGATGGCTTTAACAGAGAGAAATTTTATTTTGTCACAGTCCAGTAAACAGAATGTGCAAATTCAGGGTATCAGCTCTAGAGCAAGGCTTTGTCTGTTGGCATCCCACACAGGAAGGTCCTTGTCATCCATCTTCCCCTGGACTAGAAGCTTCTGCGGTACAGGGACCCTGCTCCCTTCCGAAGGATGTGGTCATCTCTCAGCATTACTTTCTTCCTTGACAGTATGAGGTCCCCAGATCTCAGCTTGTCTCTCTTTATGTGTCAAGAGACTGCCTTAAGGCACAAACGAACTTCATACATTAAGCCCTGCCCCACAAACACGATAGCACCCATCAGCTCTAACTAACCTCACAGGGACAGGAATTCCAACACGGAGGCACGTCACACAATAGAAAGAATTATGGCCTTGCCAAATTGCTAGAGATTTTGGGGGGAACACAAGTCTACCCATGACAGTGACCTTAGTAAATTATCTAAGTTCTCTGTACTTTACTGTCTTTGTAAAACTGAGTGACAGCAGCCCAGATGGAGTAGCTCACTGGTGCTTCTTTGCCTCCTAATAACAGCAAGAAAATAAAAAATCTGACCACCACCAACAAAAAAAATCAACTACCTGAGGAAGCTGAAAAATGAACAAAGCAAGTAGAACTGGGAACCAGCAAAGCCAAGTGCCGTTGAATTGGATCCAAGAACTGGAAAGGAGAGTCAAAAGTTGGAAGGGTGACCCATATAATGTTGAGTTTCTAATATTTTTTTTGCTCTCTTTTCTTTCATGGCTCTGACCTGATGGTGGGACCCTGCGTCTTGGCAATAGCCTCGGACTTCACTTGGGACTCCAAGAAAACACCCATGCAACTGGGAAAAGGGGCCTTTGTGGTTCCAAGAGTGTGGGCATGTAAGGGGAGGGTCCCCATTTTTACTTTCCTTCTGTCACTCCTGGCTTTGCCTTAGTAGAGAACTATATAGTAGCAGTGTGGGTGGTCAAAATTCCAAGAGAAACCTTATTTTTCTTGCTACAGGCCCTAGGGAAGGAGGTCTTTGTGGGCCAGGTAGTGTGCGGGGACTCCTGGAGAGGAGAGAGCTGGAGAAGGAAATCTTTGTATGAAGCTGTGTAAGTCTCAGGCTCATCACTGAGCTGAGCATATGCAGGACAGACCCAAAGCAGCTCAGTAGAAGCTTTGGAAACTGAAATAACATTGAACCTACTATCTATGGAAGGACAGCTAGAAGGACAGCTAGAACTTTTGGTCTGAATCTAAGCAGGGTGACTACCTACCAAAAACAATCAGTCAATCAATAACTAGTTAGACAGACAGACAGACAGATAAATAAACAGATATATAGATTGATTAAATAAATAGATAGATAGATAAACAAACAAATAAATAAGTCATTCTCTAGAGTTTTGACACTTCCCAGAATCTAAACAACGTATTCAAAACCAGGATATAGTCTAAAATACTTTGACACAGAAAACACTTAAAAAGTATTAACAATTTTCAATGAAACAGAGTCAAGATGGCAATCCCAAGATATGAAAGTTATCAAAGAGTTTACAGCAGCTATAACTATGTTCTATAAGGTAAAGGCAGATACACTTGAAATGAATGAAAAGATAGAAGCTCTCAGCAGAGAAATAAAAACTTTAAAAAGAACCAAGTGGAAATGTTAGAACTAACAAACTGATTTTTTTTTTTTTTTATCTGCAATAAGAAATTCAAGGGATATCTCAACAGCTGAATGAGATGTCAGATGGAAGAGCTAATAAACTTGAGACAGACCGATAGGAATCATCTCATCTGAAGAACAGAGAATAAAGGTTTTAAAAATGAAGAGAATTTCAGGGACATTTCGAAAAATATCAAAAGGTCTAACATTTGTGTCATTGGAGTCCCAGAAGGACAGGAGAAACAATCGGTGGGAAAAAAAGGAAAAATTATGGCTAAAACTCCCCAAATCTGATGAGAGACATAAATTTACAGATTCTACAAACTCAGTGAAGTTAAATTAGGATAAGCTCAATGAAAACCATGCCTGCAACCCCACAGGTATCCACAGCGGGTGCTTGTGGACTACATCACTTTTAAACATAGTAGAGAAGGTGTCACTAATAGGAAAAATCTCATCTCAACTCACCCTTATATCATCCCAACCATGAATTAATGACAAGTCTCTGTTATTGCTAGTTTTCATCTCTTACGTAAAAGTACGGTGAAACCCCAAATAATATTTTTGTTAAGCAAGGACTAACCCTTTTATTTCAACAGCATCTTCCACATCTGATTCAAAAGTCCTTTCATTCCGTGGTACCATAAACCCCTCCTTTCTAGTTCTTTCCTTGGTAATTATGCATGATACTATTTCTTGTTCTTATCTCTCTCACAGTGTCCTTATATGTCTGATATTGGACTCATGTAATAAATCTAATTTAAATAAAAGAAAATACAGCCCACAAGAACCTTATTTGCTAACACTTTTTGAGTTAGCAGAGTGCATCACCAATCAAATGTAGGATTTAGCTAAACGTAGTTTAGTCATTTATAAAATTTCACCAACATCAGGGACTTCCACCAAAAGTCATCGTAGAGTAAATGGGCAAGTGTACAAAATTCAAAGCTGAAGTTAAAAAATGGACCTATTAAATTTAAATGACTGGCAGGCCAAAGCTGGCACCAAGGCACAATCTCAAGACTACCCAGGAAGCTCAGTGAATAGTGCCTGGGGTCTTAAATGCTTACAATAGAACAACTGGTCTCTACCTGGTGCCACAGAGGAAGGAGATCCAGAAATTTGAGACGGAAATGGATAGCAGGTCTAATTGCCTTCATGAACTATTATCTCCTTTGCTATGACAGCAGAAGAGATGCTGCCCTGTTACCATTACTGGACATTTTAATCAAGGACTGAATAGATGGATTTTGATTAAAAAGATGAAAAATGTGGAACAGAACTTCAAATTCTTACAAAAACTTGACTTAACTGTATCCATTGAGACTGAAGGACTCTCTGAATCTACTGGCTGGAGACAACTTTTAAAACTTGAACAGAAACTATACCACAAAGTCATCTTTAACAAAACAGATTAGTTCAATTAATAACGAATGTTTGCCTTGGACACTGTGCCTTTTAAAAAATCATCTATATGAGATCAAATTGACAACACTTACTGTGAAGCACAGAGAGGAACGTTAAGGGGCAAAGAGTCTAAGTTAATGCTGGCAAAACAATATGGGCAGAAATAGAATAGGGACAACATGTAATATGTAACTACTGTCATTGAATGGTACATGTAAAAATTGTTGAACAGATGCGTTTTTGTTGTGTATATTTTCCTAAAAAGAATACTGAGGATCATCCAAAGACTTTATTAATAGAATTAAAAGAACACCCCCAGAATGGGAAAAAATATTTGGCAACTCTATGTCAGACCAGTGCCTGATCTCCATGATGTATAAGATACTACAAAATATCACTAAGATAAATCATCCAATTAAGCGATGAGCAAAGGAGATAGACAGACATTTCACTAAAGAGGAAATCCAGGCAGCCAAAAAACACATGCAGACATGTTTACGATCTTTAGTTATTAAAGAAATTCAAATCAAGATTACAATGAGATACCATCTCACCCCAACAAGATTGGCCATGATCCAAAAAACACAAAACAACAAATGCTGGAGAGGCTGTGGAGAAAGTGGAACCCTCCTACACTGTTGGTGGGGTTGCAAAATGGTCCAGCCTCTTTGGAAAGCAATCTGGCGCTTCCTTAAAAAAATGGATATTGATATACCATTTGACCCAGTCATTCCACTACTTGGAATATATCCTACAGAATCAGGGCCTTTCACACCAACAGACACATGCACCAGAATGTTTATCGCAGCACAGTCCACAATAGCAAAAAGATGGAATCAACCCAGATGCCCAACAACAGAAGAATGGATAGGTAAACTATGGTACATATACTCAATGGAGCACTACGCAATGATAAACAATAATGATGATTCCAGGAAACATCTCATAACCTGGTTTCAGCTGGAAGACATTATGCTGAGTGAAAGTAGTCAGCGACAAAAGGACAAATATTGTATGAAACCTCTACGATAAGATTTCAAAACCAGACTTGTGTATAGAAGAAAAGATCCTTTGACAGCTGCAAGGGAGGGGAGGGAGAAAGGGTAAGGTGGGGAGGGTTTAGATTAGATAGTTGCTAGAAATCTGGCTGGGAGAAATCGGTGATAGCACACATTAGAAACAAGAACAACATTAAGTAGACTTCAGCATAATGAGTACTCCTTCCATCTTAACCCAATATTGCAAGGATAGAGTAGCTGGGGCAGGGGGCAGGGGACCATGCTCTTAGGCGAAATCGAGGCCAACTGGCATAACTAGCATTTTGCTAAGAGGGCTCTCGGCACCCCACATTGGTGAGTGGCATCTGGGGTCTTAAAAGCTGCCAAGCTGCCATCCGAGGGCACAGCAAATGGTCCCAACTCAGGAGGAACGGATGCTCACCGAGGACCAAAATGACATGGGGTAAAGACAACCTAGAAGATAGAGAGACCCACAAGAGTGGGTGCCTATATCGACTTGGGACTGGAAGAACCGGAGGGTGCCTGGCCACCACCAGTGATAGCCACGATGGAGCTCACGGTGTTGAGTCTCACTGGCAACACAAGAATAAAATGGGGTGCATCCTGAGAACTCCACTAAAAGACCTCAACTGATGGTCCAGCGGTTTCGGGGCTCCCCTGGGAGCACGGCCACTGGCCCTGATGCTGCCCTTGCTCGTAAATCATAATGAAGGTCCAGTCTTTGGACAAGAATGGATTGGACTTGGCGATGCAGAATGACCATATATTGGATGCACTTTATGGTTCTATATATCTATAGGATATCATCCTGCTGACTTCTGGCTGGAGGAAGGAGAGTGGGTGGAGAGGAGGGGAAAGGAGGCTGTTGGGAGGATGAGACATGTATGGAGCAGAGAGGAATAGTGTGCTGTCACCGGACAGGGAGAGCAATGGAAGCTGCATATAGGTGGGCATGTAAGTTTATATGGGAATGTACATTTTCACTCAGTCACATTAAATAAAAAAAAAAAAAAAAGAATACTGAGGAAGAGATGAACTTTTTAATGACAGGGATGGGGAAAATCCTTACCTGTCTTCTGTCAACTTCATTAAGGTTGTTCCTCGAGTGGAAAAGACAATGAAGGACATTCTTAGTTGTGGGCTGGAAAGGAAAAGAAACTCCATTAGAGCAGATAGAATGACACTGTGGAATGACAGTCCTTTCCAGGCTTCTGTCTTGTTCTTCCCTTTATGCCATGGCTGCCAGAGCTGAGGACCTAGAATGGAAAGGATGATTCCAAAGCCAATGTCTCATGTATTTAGCCAGGAGAAGACTTAAATCTGTGGACTAAGGAGAACACTGCTTTGTCTTCCTTGACTTTGTTTTTCACTTGATAGCGCTAGCCCGTAAGTGTTGATTACAAAGAAGAAAGCTTAAATTCATCACTAGTCTGTGCTCTGTTTGAAGAAGTGTGCCCCTTCCAGAGTCTGCATGATGTCTACACAAGGAGGATCCTGATAGAAAACATTGGACAGTGTCTCCACTGACATATCCTATAATGAAGTGAGTGTCCCAGGCAGTTACAGTGTCATGCCATCACCCATTGAGACCACACAGAGAACTTCCATTGCTCAGAAAATAGGATCACTACCAACCTTTAATTTCTTACTTGGCCTCCCAAGGAAGTTATTGTAAAAGGAGAGAATGTGCTGATCAGCCATGAGATTATCTATTCTACTTGGTATTCACACTTATCATAACTAATGAATATACTGGCTGGTTTTTAAATGTCAGCGCCCAGGAGATTTTTCAATATAAAATCCACACTCTAGGAGACAGAATAGCTTTCAGCTGAGGAGCAAACATGTTTCTCAATCTGCAGGATGGATTGTCAGACTGTAGTGGATACACCAGTGGAATGCCATCTGTGGGGCTCTCTCTGGGTGGCCAATCGGTTCATTCCTGATGGCATCAGCATACTTCTTCACATTGCAGCAATCCTCATACCTGATCTAGCTTCAAAATTTATCATTTCCATGTCCCAAAATGTTTCTCAAACTTGCTCCCCCCATTTTTTTGTCTCTTAGCTTAGGTCCTTGCCCTCAGTGGCATGCCCACTGCGAATGTTTCCCAGTTGGCATCCTCGCCTATCTTCCTTCCTTGTGCCAATGCATCCTCCACCCTGCTGCCAGAATTCTTGCCTAAAATAGACATCAGGACTTGTCACTTCTCTTCTATAAACCCTTATTCCTCTACGATAAAATCTACATTACTATGCATTCGACTCATCTTTGAAAACCCTTAGCGTTGCTTTTAATACTTGGTGGTAATTCAAGAGCTCAAGCAACAGCTGGTGAATTGAGCTCTGGTCTCTGGAAACCCAGCTCAGTTCTCCTTCCAAGACACCAGGTTGCCTGCTAACTCCTCACCAGTGCTGGGCAGTGGGACACCAGATCTTCAACGATAACACTAGTGATAACCATAATGATGTGAATATTGTAATAATAGGAAACATTACTGAGTGATTACTATGACTACTGATGAGTAAGTTCATGAACTCTTCCTAGAAAAAATGCTACACACCTCATTGCTGAATATCACTGTGGTCACCTTTGAAGTACTCCTCTTGGGAAGCTATGCACCAATGCCAGCACCTACCCTATTCTTCAAGACAATTTTGGAACTGTTTTTCTGGAGTGGCCATCAGAGTTGTCATCATATTACTCTTGAAGTCCTGAATGTCATCCAGATGTCTACCTTTCTATAGTTCCTTATCTTCAAGTAATGAAAAAAGTCTTTGGGGGCCAGATCAGGTGAGTAGGGAGGGTGGTCCAATGTAATTATTTGTTTACCGGCTAAAAACTGCCTCACACACAACTATGCAATTAAGTTCACGAACTTGCCGCAGTGCCACTGTGTGCAATGGCCATTCCAGAAAGTTATAAAATTGCTTTGAAAGGTGGACTAGACACTGCTGTTGGTGCATAGCTTTCCAAGGGCAGTGCTTTGACAGTGACGGTAGTGATATTCAGCAATGAAGTGTGTACCGCTTAGAACAACTAAGGTCGTGGACTTAATTGTCAGACCTCATATGTACCAAACACTATTCTAAGTATCATACATGTACTATCTCATTCAATGTGGGACAACTTTATGAAGTTGATACTATTATTATTTCTATTTTACACATAAAAACATTGGGTTTCTGAAAGATAATTTTTGATAGTAGGAATGTGGTGGACTGGGGCTTGAAACAAAACACTCTCATTCTAGATTTGGGTCCTTAGCCACTATAGCATACTGCCTTCGTTATAGTGATTTTTAGCTCTGCAAAGAATCAATTTTAAATGTGGAAAATGTAGGTCTCCACAAGGTAACCGTGCATGAGTCTGGGCTGGAGATAGAATTTGGGGTTTATCAGCAATGATGTGAGTAAAGCTATTCAGAGAAAGTGTCAACAAGAAAGGAAGTGATCCTATACAGAGACAGCTCCCACATTTATTTGAAGGAATGTCTAAGGTTCGTGAGATGGAAGGAGAACCAGGAGCCAGTCACTGAAAGAGGCAGCAAAGAAGAGAATTTGAAGAAGTGAGAAGTCTCAATCAAACGAATCCACTCTCTGCAGCAGAATAAAGGCTTCAGGGTGCTTATTGGATTTGTCCATTAAGACATTACATAGGGACCACGAAGGAAGGTGGAGAATGAGCATGAGGTCACAGAGCCAGGGGTTAATGAATGAGTTAGAAGTAAGGATATGAAGACAGTGAGTTTGCCAAGATGCGTGAGTGAGAAATCAGTAATGAAGCAGGGTGGTAGCTACAGGAAGACAGGATTAAGGAGTCACTGTCATGATTTTGAGGGGATGAGAGGCAGGGGATGTTAGTGGTCTGTAGATGGTTTGTAAACCCTGACGGTGTAGTGGTTAAATGCTACATCTGCTAACCAAAAGGTCAGCAGTTCAGATCTGCTAGGCTGTCCTTGGAAACTCCATGGGGCAGTTCTTCTTTGGCCTATAAGGTTGCTATGAGTTGGAACTGACTTGATGGCAGTGAGTTTAGTTTTTTGGTCAGATGGTTTTAGTTTGCAGACTGTAGGGAAGGACCAGGGGAAAATTAGAGGAAAATGTACGAGTGAAGTAACCCCCTGGAGGAGAATGCAGACAATGGGATAAAATGAGACTAAATTGGAAAGTGTGGTCTTACATGGGGATGGTACTTGGATCTCAGAGACTATGACAAGGTCACATCTACATCTTGTAGGAGATGAATGAGAACTGGAGGTAATCACTCTTGCCTGCTACTATCTTGAGTTTCCAGTGAACCAGGAGATGAGGTCTTTGCTAAGAGTCATGGGTTTGAAGTGGGTACTTGAAGAAAGCAGTGAGGAATTAGAAGTTCTAGTAGGAAAATAGGAAGAAGTCAGAATGTCGTTGTTGTTAGGTGCCATCAAGTTGGTTCTGCCTCATAGCGACCCTATGCAAAACAGGACGAAACACCGCCTGGTCTTGTGCTATGTCCATGCTCTGCTATGCTTATGCCCATCGTGGTGGCCACTGTGTCAGTCCATCTCATTGAGAGTCTTCCTCTTTTTCGCTGACCCTCCACTCTCCCAAGCACAATGTTCTTCTCCAGGGACTGATCCTTCCTAACAATATGTCCAAAGTATGCAAGACACAGTTTTGGCCATCTTTGCTTCCAAGGAGCACTCTTGTACTTTTTCCAGAAAAAACCTGTTTGTTCTTTTGGCAATCCATGGTACATTCAATATTCTCCAACACCACAGTTCAAGGCATCAAACCTTTTGTCTTCCTGTTCAGTGTCTAGCTTTTGCATATATATGATGCAACTGAAAACACCATGCCTTGGGTCAGGTGCACTTTAGTCTTCAAGGTGACATCTTTACTTTTCAATGCTTTGAAGAGATCCTTTGCAGCTGATTTTTCCAATGCAAAGTGTCTTTTGATTTCTTGACTGCTGCTTCCATGGGCGTTGATTGTGGACCCAAGTAAAATGAAATCCTTGCCAACCTCATTCCTTTCTCCATTTATGATGATGTTGCTTACTGGTCCAGTTGTGAGAATTTCTGTTTTCTTGATGTTGAGGTGCAATCCATACTGAAGGCTGTGGTCTTTGAGCATCATCATTAAATGTTTCAAACCTTCATCACTTCCAGCAAGTACGGTAGTGTCATCTGAGTAATGTAGGATGTTAATGAGTTGTCCTCCAATCCTGATACCTCGTTCTTCTTCACATAATCCAGTTTCTAGGATTATTTGCTCAGCATACAGATTGAAAAGGTACAGTAAAAGGATACAACCCTGATGCACACCATTCCTGACTTTAAACCATACAGAGTCCTCTTATTCTACATGCACAACTGTCACTTGATCCACGTACAGATTCCTTAAGAACACAATTAAATGTTCTGGAATTCCAATTTTACACAACATTAGCCATAATTTGTTATGATCTACATGGTTGAATGCCTTTGCATAGTCAATGAAACACAAGTAAACATCTTTCTGGTATTCCCTGCTTTCAGCCAAGATCCATCTGACATCAGAAATGACATCCCTGGCTCCATGTCCTCTTCTGAATCCAGCTTGCATTTCTGGCAGTTCCTCGTCAATATACTATTGCAGCTATTTTGAATGATCTTGAGCAAAATTTTACTTATGTATGATATTAATGATATTGTTTGGTAATTTCTGCATTTGGTTGGACCGCCTTTCTTTGGAATGGGCATAAATATGGATCTCTTACAGTCAGTTGGCCAGGTAGCTGTCCTCCAGATTTCTTGGCATAGATGAGTGAGCACTTCCAGCACTGCATCTGTTTGTTGCAATATCTCAGTTGATATTCCATCAATTGCTGGAGCCTTGTTTTTCGCCAGTACCTTCAGAGCAGCTTCGACTTCTTCCTTGGGTACCATCAGTTCCTGATCATATGCTACTTCTTCAAATGACTGAACATTGACTAGTTCTTTCTGGTATAATGACTCTGTGGATTCCTTTCATCTTCTTTTGATGCTCCCTGAGTCGTTTAATAATTTCCCTGTAGAATCCTTCACTATCACAACTCAAGGCTTGAATTTTTTCTTCAGTTCTTTCAGCTTGGGAAATGAAGAATGTGTTCTTTTTTTTTTTTCTATTTCTGGCTCTTTGCACATGTCACTGTGTTTTATTTTGCCTTCTCAAGCCGCACTTTGAAATCTTCTATTCAGTCCTTTTACTTTGTCATTTCTTCTTTTCACTTTAGCTGTTTGATATTTGAAAGGAAGTTTCAGAGTTCCTCCCGACATCCAGTTTAGTCTTTTCTTTTTTTTCTGTCTTTTTAATGACCTCTTGCTCTCTTGATGGATGATATCTTTGACGTCACTCCACAATTTGTCTAGTCTTCAATTATTAGTGGTCAACACATCAAATCTATTTTTGAGATAGTCTCTAAGCTCAGGAAGGATATACTCAAGGTCATACTTTGGGTCTCGTGGACTTGTTCTAATTTTCTTTAGTCTCAGTTTGAATTTGCATATAAGCAATTTGATGATCTGTGCTGCAGTCCTGCACTTGATCTTGTCCTAACTGCTGATATGGAGCTTTTCTATCATCTTTTCCCACAGATGCAGTCTATTTCATTCCTGTGTATTCCATCTGGTGAGGTCCACGTGTACAGTCGCCATTTGTGCTGGTGACAAAAAGTATTCACAGTGAACAAGTTATTAGTCTTGCAAAATTCTGTCATGTGTTCTCTGGCATTATTTCTGTTACCAAGGCTGTATTTTCCAACTACCGATCTTTCTTCTTTGTTTCCAACTTTAGCATTTCAGTCACGAGCAATTATCAATGCATCCTTCTTCCATGTTCAATCAATTTTGGACTACAGAAGCTGGTACAATTCTTCACTTTCTTCATCTTTGGCCTTAGTGGTTGGTGCATACATTTGAATAACAGTCATATTAACTGGCTTTCCTTGTAGGCATGTGGATGTTATCCAATCACTGATGGCATTGTCAGGACAGATCTTGAAATATTCTTTTTGATGATGAATGCAACATCATTCCTCTTCAAGTTTTCATTCCCAGCATAGTAGACCATATATTGTTGGATTCAAAATGGCCAACACTGCTCATTTCAGCACACTGATGCCTAGGATATTGATGTTTATACATCCCAATTCATTTTTGATGATTTCCAGTTTTCCTAGATTCATACTTTGTGCATTACATGTTTCAATTATTAATAGATGTTTGCAGCTATTTCTTCTCATTTTGAGTCATGCCACATCAGCAGATGAAGATCCCAAAGGCTTTACTCCACTCACGTCATTAAGGTAGACTCCACTTTGAGGAAGTGAGCTCTTCCCTAGTCATCCTCTGCGTACCTCCCAAACTGGGGGGCTTGTTTCTGGAACTATATCTGACAATGCTCCAATGCCATTCATAAGGCTTTCCCTGTCTAACTCTTTTCACAAGTAGACTGCCAGGTCCTTCTTCCTAGTCTGTGTTAGTCTGGAAGCTCAGCTGAAACCTGTCCACCATGGCAAAGCTTCCCACATCACAGCAACAAACAAGCCTCTACTAACAGACAAGTGAGGGTTGCTCAATAATAAAGACCAAAAAAAAGACTTGAAACTTCAAGGATCCTACTGAACTTAAAAAATGTATATTTGTACAGCATCACCCACTGTTCCTTGCCCCCTGTAGTATCAGCTGCCCAGAATGTTTACTCAAATGAATAAATAATCATTAATTTATTCAGAGATACTGATTGAGCATGCACTGTGTGTCAGGCACTGTTACGTGTGTTTGGGCACCCATAATCAAATATAGTCCCTGTCTCATGGAGTTCACATGACAGTAATGTGTGAATGCTAGACTCCGAGAAGGCCCACAGCCAACGAGGACCAGAAGAGATCACAAGAGGAATGTGTCCTGTGGTCTGGATTAACCCACTTCAACCTCCTTGGTCCTTAGCTTCTTCACCTAGAAAATGAGGAGACTGGAGGAGGTGGTCTGTTAGTTCTCGTTCCCCTCTTACTAGCTAGTGAAGTTCTACAATTGCGGCAGCTGATGGGAAGGACAGCTGCTCAGTGACCCCTCTAAGCTGGATGCTGGACTCCTTGTTGCTTTCTCTTACAATCCTTATGTGTAAATGCAGGTTCAGCCGAGGCAACCACAATGGCTATTGCACAATGGAGCTTGGATTCAAAACCGTGTCTGCCCAACTTCAAAGCCTTTTCCACCAGAGTGCCCTGCTCCAGAGAGAAAGGAGGCCACAGAGAGCAGACAGAGACATGACAGACACTGTCAAGCATCTGGAGGCAGAGTTGTTTTACGTCACTCCAAAATGCCAATGGGCGAGAGTGCAGGAAAGACGTTCTGGCTCAAAGAAGACAGACTTTTCTCAAAACCAGAGTTGTCCAACAATTACACTGTTGGCAGCAAAAGATAGCAGTTTCTCGGCAGAGTGATTCAAGTTGAGGGTTACCAAATGCCTCGTACGTTGGCACGTTGGTCCTTTCAGTTCTAAGTTTCTAGGATGCTTCTAAGTATTTTTTTAAACATCACCCATGTTTGTTCGTGTCCTTTCTCTATGCTTTTATCTCTTTCTCCTCAGCCCCTGTTTTGTCCAGTCATGCGAGTATAGCTGCTTCCTGTTGTATCTTTCAGGTTTTGACATCGCCGAGAGGATGCTCTTTGAACCTGCCTTCCAGTCAGGGTGGCAGGTGCGTCTTGACAGCAGTAATTGAATTTGAAGGGAACACATTTATCATTAGGCTGGGCCAGTGGACAACCTGTGTTCTGAGATGAGGAGCGTTATTTAAAGCAGAAGTTCACGGTTACTCGTAGGGGCAGGAAATCTCTACGGAGGCCACCCAGCAAGGAGCGGCACTGTGTTAGAATGCAGGAGGGTCAGACCAACTTTACTGAGGCAGCTTGTTCCAAGCACATGGTGACAGCTATCACTGTCATACGATCCCTTGGCAGCTTCATACAAGATAGAATGACTTCCTTTGCTAATGGGTGTCCATTCTGCTGGATATGCGACAAAGCTAAGGTGACTGTCCAGGTTTACCTAGGACCGAGGAGGTTCCCAGAACATGATACTTGTGGTATTAGAACTAGTATGGTCATGGACAAAAGTCCTAGTTTCCCTGGAACTGAGGAATTTCCCAGGACATGGGACTATCTGTGCTGAAACCAGGGAAGTCCCGCGGAGACCAAGGCAAGTAGATCACCTTGCATATCATCGATCTAGAACGTGCTGGTGGCCCCAAAGTGACACACTGGGAAAGAAACACCTTAAAATGATCCTTTCACAAGTACATATTCTTTGATAAGGGTGGGATAAAGTCACAGTTTTGGCTTTACAGCCAAATCTGGCTCCTCCTGAAGACACAAGGCCAGAAGTTACTCTAATACATGGCAAAAAAAAGTAAAACAAAGAAAATAGTTTCTGGTCCAGGATTTGAGAGACCACTTTTTTCACATTAAAAAAGAAAAGTCCCCCAAGTAATGAATTAGCAGAAGAGCAAAGAGGGCCATGTTACTCATGCAAAGAACTCCAAGTGAAACAAGCGAATTATGTTTCTCACCTGATGAATTTATGGGCCAACTGCTCCACAAAGTAATAGATTTCATTCCAGTGGTGCAGCACGCTTCCGGATCTGGGAATACAAAAGCAGATGTTGCTGAACCCAGCTATTCTTAAATCTTTATCTTACATTATTTCGTGTCACAGTCTATTATTTGGCATCTGGCTGATCCATTAACTGGATGCAGAATCTGAAGATTTTCCAACTTGGGAAATAATTTGAAAGGGTGTTTAGATTTTTTGTTAGAGTTCTTCAAATTTCTGTTAAAGAACTGCTCCCACTTTCTACCTCCCTTTCTTCCAACCCTGCACACAAGCAGATTTACAGAGTCTTGTAGAAACAGTTATTTTTGTGCTATGTGTATTATTCCCATGGTTAGGGAAGAGAAATGATTTCAAACCATTTAAATGAAATTGACACCAACTCTTGTTGTTTTTGTTAGGTACTGTCGAGTCAGTTCTGGCTCATAGTGATCCTATGCATGACAGAATGAAACATTGCCTGGTCTTGCCCCATGCTCACAATTGCTTTTATGCTGACGCCCATTGTTGCAGCCACTGGGTCAATCCTTCTTGCTGAGGATCTTCCTCTTTTTAGCTGATCCTCCACTTTACCAAGCATGATGTCCTTCTCCAGGGACTGACCTCCACAAATTAGATGATCCCAAAACAATCCCTGGGTAATGCAAATGGTCAAGTGGTTGATGATCAGCTGCGAGGTAGGCAGTTCAAATCCACCCAGAGGCACCTTGGAAGAAAAGCCTGGCAATCTGCTTTTGAAATGTCACAGCACTGATAATGCACATTTTCTTTTCTTTTAAAACTGTTCATTTTTCCTATTGCTCCTACATGGCTGACATGTAAAATTTGCACAATTTTGGAATTTATCTGCTTTGTTAATATTCAATATATGGGAGAGATCTAAAAAAAGTTCTTGAGTGTTGAGAAAAGGCTAGATCCATCTGGAAATTTTCTTGCTAATGAGCAGATGCTGGATTTCACAGGTGCTGAGTTTTTTCAAGAAGAAAATAAAATGAGACATCTAAGACAACACTGGGGACAAAAAAATGTGTACAAGCTTGATTCTCCTCACACATGTCTGCTGACAGCGGCTCTGCCACTGTGGGGTTTGTTATATTCCATTTATAAATGATCATTCTTTAGGGTCACCATGAGTCAGATCTGACTAGACAGCACTTGGCTGGCTTATCCAATTATCTAAGCTTTGACCCAAATATACCCCCATGAGTCACACTTGAGATGTACAGAGCCTGCTTCCACAAACACTGAAAGTTAACATTCATACTCATCACTAGAAATCGATTCTGACCTACAGCGACCCTGTAGGACACAGCAAAACTGTCCCAGAGGGTTTCCCAGGCTGTGAATCTTAACAGAAGTGGACTGCAATGTCTTTCTTTCATGGAATGGTTGGTGGGCTCGAACCCTTGACCTTTCAGTTAGCAGATGAGCACTTAATGAATGAGCCACTAGGGTTTCTTTAAGGCCAACAGAACCTCCTTATATTCTAGGAAGTAAACTGGTTTTGTCTCTTCTGGGCTATCTGAGACTCCAGAGGAGGAGAACACAAGATTGTTCAAACTCCCACTTTCGAACCTTCCTATTCGTCATTAGAAACCCTGGTGGTACAGTGATTAACAGCTACAGCTGGTAACTAAAAGGCTGGCAGTTCAAATCTGCTAGGCGGTCCTTGGAAACCCTGTGGGGCAGTTCGACTCTGTCTTATAGGGTTACTATGAGTCAGAATCGACTGGATGGCAGGTGGTTTGGATGAGTTTTAAGTCAACCCCAATTCACGGAGACTCCGTGCACAGCACAACACAACACAACACAGCACAACACAGCACAACACAACACAGCACAGCACAGCACAGCACAGCACAACACAACGATGCTGGTCCGGCACCATTCCCAGAATTGGTGGTGAACTGGATCATTGTGATCCATGTAGTTTTCACTGATTAATTTTTAGTAGATCTCAAGACTTTTTCCTCCTAGTACATCTCAGTCAGATGTTCCCTCTGAAACCTGTTCTACATCATAGCAACACACAGGCCTCTGACAATGACAGCCACGGATGACATACCTTGTGTGCAAGACACAATGGCTGAGAATCAAACCCAGGTCTCCCGCACAGAAGGAGGTAACTTTGTCTTTCTTTCAACATTTTCATTATTTTTGAGTAATGAAAAAAGTCATTTGGGGCTAGGGAAGGTGAGTAGGGAAGGTGTTCCAATCTAGTGACTGACTTGTTTACTGGCTGAGAACCCCCTCACTAGACCATCACTGCTCCTCCAATACGCCTGGGTCCACACAGAATCAGAGTCTATGTCCTCCCATGTCATCTCCTGTGACTTCACTTTGGAGAAAGGACCATGGAGACACAAAGCCACCAGTCCTCAATTCTAGTCCTGGAAGATGGCAACTGCTGGAGGCAGCCCCAGAGTTTCTTCTTTCTTATTTATTTGTTTATTTTTTTCAGTGTCCTCCCCAGTGTGTGAAATTTAGTAAGAACACAAGATATTTTTTTCACATTTTCTTCAACCTGTGTTTTCAATCAGTGGCTTTGCAAACAACTTTGCATTTGCCCTCATGCTGCTACTCAGTCACTCCAAGGGTCCAATATGCAAAGAGCAGGGGCAAATTAAGAATTCTGAATCGCATTCTGATTTGTTTTCTGCCGTACATTCTTTTGTGTGTATCTGAGTTTCCAACCCTCGCTGTGGTGAAGCTCCTTAGAAAACACAAGCTCTTTCCATTAGCTACACACACTCTCTCGGTCAGAGAGCATCCAGTTAGCCAAATGGAATTTAAATGGTCCCCCTTTTCTTGCACATGAGTTAGAGCATGGTTAAAGAGGAACAGAGAGCTCTCGGATGGAGCCAACAACCAGGAGTCTTTAAATTCTGGAAGAGCAATTACTCTCAGGATGGAAATGATAAAACTGTCAGTCCCTCCTTTTCTTTTGCTCCACCCTGATGAAGTTCCTGATGTCCTCAGTGACGCAGCCAGGTCCCAGCCAATCCTGGGAGGTATTCGGAGATGTTCAGCTACTCAGGGGCCAGCAAGTGGGACCCGCAATTAGTTCTGCTGTGGAAGACCCCTACATTTCTGTGCCTCCCCCAGCTCTCTGCAGCTCCTTCGCTGGCCTTCCTGTCCTTTTTCCTAGTCTCACTATTTGAACCATGTCCTGCGGAGTCAATTCCGACTCATGACAACCCTGTGTGCATCAGAGAACCAGGCAACACAGGAGGTTCAAAAGCTGATTGTTCAGAAGGAGAGCACCACGCTGAGCTTGTTAACGGTGTGTATCATCTGAGGACTCTTCCAGGCCTCACACGGCACCCTAACTGGCTGGAGCCCCAAACCTCACCCAGATCTCCAGCCCTGGTCCCTCTCTTACTGACTATGGTCTCAGTCAAGCGTCCCTCCTACCCTCAGTGGTGGGTCTTGACTCTTGTCTCTATCCCACCTTCTTCAGACATCAGTCCAGCCCACACCAAGCTGCTGAGCATGCTGCTCTGAGTGGGGCATGGCTCATCCTACTCTGTCTGTGTTATAGAGACCCCAACCGTGGGTGCCCTGTTCCAAATCCATTAATGAGTGACACATTTCTCTTTTACTCGGTCTAACTGGTGGCTCTGAAATGACTTTGAAGCTGTAGAATGTAATCTATTAGTTATTTGGGAAATCAGCTGGGTGGGATAATGCCAACATTAAAAAGAAAGAAAGAAACAGAACATAAAAATCAGAATATACTGCACTGAGTAACAGGAAATAATGTTACCTGGAAGTTTTTCGGTCAGTGTCATCTAAGTATATGTGTGTGTAAACCCTGGTGGTGTAGTGGTTAAGTGCTGCACCTGCTTACCAAAAAGTGGGCAGTTCGAATCTACCAGGCACTCCTTAGAAACGCTATAGGGCAGTCACACTGTGAGTCAAAATCAACTTGTGGGTTAGTGGATTTTATTACATGTGCATTGCATCAAGAAGTAAGGTGTACTTTTTCTTGTGGGTCATCACCAAAATGATTTCGCAGTCAAACATCTACTCCTTCCACCTCCTTCTCTTTTTCCGACACACACAAACACACACACGTACTCATGCATGCACGCATACACACAAACACACAGTTGGTACTCTGCTATAACCGCAACACAGAACTGTTTTTGTTTTAGAAAAAAGACCATTGGTTAATTAACAATTAAAAATTGCCCTTGTGTTGACTGTGACTCACAGCAGCCCCACTTGTCACCTGTGTCCCATAGGGTTTCAGTGGTTGATTTTTTTGAAGTAGGTTGCCAGACCTTTCTTCCTAGGTACCTCTAGGTGAGTATAAACTTCCCACTTCTCAGGTAGCAGCTGAGTCCTTTATGAGCCACCCCAGGTTTCCATAGATTAGTTGCGTTCAGGGTACTGCCCATAACTGGAGCACACAGCTGAGGCTCCTTTTCTCACACTCCCTGAATTCACAGAGGGGAGGCCACCACAGCCACTTTGCACTCTGCCCAGAAAGATAAAAAGGGGACAGGCTGACATCACCTGAGTAAGAGTAGCTGCGGGTTTTGTTACGTGGAAGGAAGTGAACTGGAATGAGGGCACTGAAGGAGAGGGTTTGAAAATATGGTATTACAAAAGCAACATTGTTCACTGTTGAAAACACAGGGAGGCAGGGCAGAGTACGGGAAGAAAGGAAAAATCAGGCGGCATTTCACATCTCAAAGATTACCACTGTCCCCACGGCAGTAACTCAGCTTTCAGACTCTTTCCTGGTATATATACGGTCTCACAAGTTTTCCAACTCAACCTAGAAAAAAAATGCTACATACCTCATTGCTGAATGTTAGTATGGTCACCTTTGAAGCACTCCCTGTGGGAAGCTATGCTTTGGTGCCAGCCCCTAGTCCACCTTTCAAAGCAATTTTGCACTTTTTTCTGGAATGGCCTTCAGAGCTGTTGTTTTATTACCCTTGATGTCCTGAATGTCATCAAAATGTCTTCCTTTCAATCTTTCCTTTATCTTTAGGTAAAGAAAAAAGTCACTGGGGGCCAGATCAGGTGAGTAGGGTGGGTGTTTCAATAGAGTTACTTGTTTACTGGCTAAAACATCCCTCACAGACAACTATACAATTGTGTTTGCAAACTTGCCACTGTGCCACTGTGTGCAATGGCCATTCTAGAGAGAATTCCAAAATTGCTTTGAAGGAGAGACTAGGCACTGGCATTGGTACACAGATTCCCAAGGAGAGTACTTTAAAGGTCAACACAGTGACATTAAGCAATGGGGTACGCAGTAGCACTTCGAACAACTAAGTCCGTTAACTTAAGTTCACAGACTTAATTGTCTGACTTTGTATGCTTTGCACGTTTATATGATAACATCCCTGCTCTTTTAACCTAAGACTTGGTCATAAGCAACTTTTCATTTTATTAAATACTCTTCCACAGCATTACTGGCCACGTCGGCATTTCCCCCGCCACATACTTTGTTGTTGGTACGACCCCTTTTGGTATATGGAAAGGGTTTCATTTTTTTTTTACTAGTATAACAGCATTATGATGGACATGTAACAGTATCTTTGCAGATGTCATGAGCATAATATTTTGCAAATTTCACTTTGCTTTCCTCTTTGGCACCTGCACAGATATGACCTAACACACCCTGGTCAGTCCAAGACATACATCTGCCAGGGATTAGGCGGAGGGTGGGGATTAACTCCTTCCAGCAGTGATGTAAAAGAAGATGTAACATTTGAACTTCAGCATAGGATTCTGCAGCAGCTTAACACGTCTGAAAGCAAGGCTTTGTCAAAAGAGAGGTTTCCTAAATTCCTTTAGCAGTTCCAGAAGCAGATTTGGAGGGTTCAGAGTACAATACGGGTAAGACGGAATTTCCTCTTGTGTCGGTCACTGAAATCTGTGCCTGAAGGCCCAGAGGAATGACAGGCGGCTAGTACACAATCAGCCCTCCCCTCTAATAGCTAAAAGTATGACACAAAAAGCACAAGGTGCAGCAAGGGACTGTGGGTGTTCGCCACCACTTCTTGGTCCCCCAAAGATGCCAGGAGTGGGGAGACTCACACCGGAGTCTTGGGGAAGCCAGCAGCCTGCACGCTGCCCCACATCAAGGTAACGCAGGCGGGGTAGTGTGGTTTAGCAGTGGAAAAGCCTTGGTTTAGCTTTCTGGAGCCACTCTTGGCTCCTCTGGGCATGGATGGGGACACAAGCATCCACTCTGTGGATACGAGTGGCAGTGGTTCAGAAGGTCCCACCTGGGACCTTCCCTTTCTCAAGTATCTGTAGGTTTCATAAATGCAAACGAGTTTTCATTATAGTTTTTACTTGTTGTCTCTGTTGCAAGTTGACATCAAGGAGGAGCCACCCCATGGTGACATGATGTATGACAGAACAAAGACATAACAGAACTAAGCATTGTCTGGCCCTGTGTCATCTTCACGATTGTTGCCTTATAAGACACATTGTTCTGGCTACTGTGTCAGTCCGTCCTAGTGAAAGATCCCTGCATTTTTGGTTGTCACTCTACCATGCACGTTGTCCTTTTCCACTGAGTGGTCTTTTCTGGTGATTTGTCCAGGGTCATCGAGCCCAAGTCTCATCACAAATACAAGCCACAAAAATTGCTTTTCCATAGTTAGTGTTCATTTGATTTTCTTCCCTTTAAAAAATACTGAGTATCAACCAGAAGTGGTGACACAACTGTGAGGGTTCAGTGCAAAATAGCAGTGCAGGAACTTTTCCTCTAAAAATTATTAGGAATGTAGAGGTGGTGACAACAGAGTATTAAAACCTAGCATTGGGGCCCTTCTAAGTACAGGCCTGGACACAGGCTGCACAGCCATGAAACCGGTCCTAGTATTAATATTCTCTGTCCATTTTCTATTGGAGTAAATGTTTTCTTATTCTAAGAGGCAGTAAACATTTTCTGTAAGGGATGAAACTCACTGCTGTGTAGGCAATTCCAATGCATAGTAACCCTATAGGATAGATGGCCTGCCCAACAGGGTTTCCAAGGAGGGGGTGGTGGTTTGAACTGTCGACCTTTTGGTAAGCAGCCGAACTCTTAATCACTACTCCACCAGGGATCCATGGGCTGTAGACTCACTCTGGAAGTGACTCAGCTCTGCCATTTAGTGTGAAAGCAGTGATACGCAGTACACAACAAATGAGCATGGCTGTGTTCAAATAAAGCTGTATTTATAAGGCAGACAGCTACACATAGTTTGCCAGCCTCTTGTTTTTACTGATTCCTATATTCATTGTGGAAACCCTGGTGGTGTAGTGGTTAAGGGCTTTGACTGCTACCCAAGGGTTCTACCATGTGTGGAAATCCTGGTGGCACAGTGGTTAAGCGGTTTGGTTGGTAACCCAAAAGTTGGCAGTTCAAGTCCATTAGGTGCTCCTTGGAAACTCTTTGAACGTCGGCAGTTCAAATCCACCAGGCATCCCTTAGGAACTCTATGGGGCAGTCTATAGAGTAACTAAGAGTTGGGATTGACTCCATAGCAGTACATTTGGTTTTAGTTTATATTCACTGAAACCTTGGTGGTGTAGTAGTTAAATGCTACAACTGTTAACCAAAAGATCAGTGGTTTGAAATCCACCAGGCTCTCCTTGGAAACTCTGGTGTAGGTCTACCCTGTTGTATAGTGTCACTATGAGCTGGAATCAACTTGATGGCAACATTTTTTTAAAAAAAAACCACATTCATCATCATGTATTTTCCATGACAAGATAATATAAAACTTTATAAAACTTTAGAGTTATAAAACTTTATATTTCTTTCTGGAAGCCGAAGTTTTAACATTCTTTTGTTATTCATTTCCTGTTATTTACCCCTGAGAATGTGGACTGGGAAAATTGTGCCTTGGGATATATATTGAGGCATTCTTTGTGATCTAATAAATATTTCATAGGCATTTGAAAGGAAAGTTTATTCCCTGTGGGGCACAGTGTTCAAAATACACTTATTAAATCAGTCTTATAATTATTATTCATATCCTCTATATTCTTTGAACTCTAAAGTATTCAGAGAGATGTCTTTTCAGATTCCACTGACATAACAATATATTTTTATCTTCTGAGATCCAAATAAAGGTGACTTACCATAATACATATTCCAAACATTGAAGCACTTGTATTTCTAGGACAAATCCTGCCTAGTCTTGGTATAATCTTCTTCTGTTACATTGTGTGTTTTGTTTTAATGTTGTTTAATTTAGGATTTAAAGCTTTTATTCACAAGTTGTTTAGAAGTTTTGCACAAAAACATGTTATCTTTGATGAATACCAATTCCTGGCTTCCTAAAATGGGCTAGGAAACCATCTCTTTTTATTTTCTGCAAGAGTTCAGCTAGCATTGACCTTTTTTTGTTCCTTGAAGATATGACAGAATTTTCCATAAAATCAACTCTTTCAAGACCAAAGGACCTTCTCCCAAGGATAAATTAATCCCCCCAAATGCTCAGATTTTGTGAGTAAGGGGCAAAATCTAAAACACTGATTATTATACCTAGGAAGACTTTACAAAATTACCACATTGGACTATTATCATCACTTTAGTTCACGGACATTCCCCTCGGACTGTAGGGGGAAACTGAGTAGAGGAAAAGAGAAGTTCGGGACCTAAAAATAAATTACATTTTCTCATACATGTGAATATAATTTAACCAAGCTGTGTGGAAATACATTCGTAATTATTTCTTTAAATGTTTTGGATTGTTAAAAATCATTAAAGTTATATTCCTCTATCAATATCAGTCATGAAACTGTATCCATGAGCTTCTCCTGCATCCCAATTTGGGTTGCATAATCTGGAATTTGTGTTTCAGTTGATCATTTGTTTAAATTTCTCATTTTGTCTTTTGAGTACCCATTCTTCAAATTTCAAATTTTGCTACACTATTTCACTGATAACATTATGATTTATTAACTTATCTGGTGCCATTACTTACTTTTGTTTCTTTTAGACCATCTCTTTTTCTCACAGTTTACTTCTAATACCTTTCCCATTTTGATGTCAATATTTTCAAGTAAGTTCTTCCAGCAATGGTATGTGAGTTTTTTGCAGGCCTGACAAAACCTAGTTAAGAAATGTGAGGATCACATTTCATTTTTAATCAAGACTATAATTATTGAGGTTTTTGGTTTTTAGCATTTAATGCTGCACATAAAAAAAGGTCATATGTCAATCTGATTTTCATTTTCAAAAATTTTGGAGAAAAATCTATTTTTTCCATTTTGGAAGAAAGCATACTTTTCTATCTACTCTTGGATCTTAAGAATTTATGTAAGACTGTCTAATTGCAGATCCTTTTAAAAATTAATCACACCTACAATGTAGTAAATGCTCTAAATCTGAAGACACCAATCTTCCTGCAGCTCAGAAGTAATTACTCTTTATTACTGTTTCTCTTATAAGTGTTCTTTCTTTCTAGAATTCTTGGATATATATTGAATATACAGTTTCTAGTGAGAGAGGAAGAAAAAGCTTTTAAGAAGATACTGCTTAAATTCCACCAGGCCTGGGTGCAGGGTTTGTGAGCCTGCAAATGAGTGATTGTGGACAGCTGAAAACAGCTGGAACACATGACATCAGACCCTCGAAAATGATGGGTCTGGCCTGCTGAATGTAACCTCTGCACCCAGACCCAGGCCTAGGTACTTTCCTTCTTGAAAAGTGAATTCACCTGAGGAAGTAACCTTTGTGGAACTGTTTAGATAAGAAGGCACCCGTTTACTTTGTGAGGAGCTTCCCAAACCCTGTTTGAATCAATGCCTGCTATAGGCCTAAATTAAGGTTGGGGAGTCGGATATAAGCTTCCCTACCCACCCCCGATAGAGATCCTGAGACAAGCTCAGTTCCTAAAGGAGAAGGTGAAAGTCCAGACGCCTCTCTCCGGAGCCAGCCCAAGATGCTCCCTCTTCCCCCACCACAGAAACCCCTGATAAGCCCAGTTCCTAAGGAGGGGCTAGCTTCTTCCCATGCAACTTAACACTACCTGCTTATCTAGTGCCTCTGTAAGTACGCTGCACCAATAGAAATGCAATATGAAAATCTGTATACCTGTAACTGCCAATTAAGAGAATACATGGAAATTCTTCTGTCTGCTTTCTTGGAAAAAAGTATAAATAGATGTGTCTAATAATGAAACAGGGTGGGCGGCTATTTTTCAGACTTGAGTCCATCCGCCGCACTGCTAGCCAACAAATAGCCTCTTCCTCTCTACAAGCAAGATGGTGTTCAAGGTGTTTTCTGCTCCGTGGGCCTAACTTATGTTTTTCCTGCTATACTAGTCTTTCTATTACTTATCTCCTGTCATAACTTTAATCCCTATATTCTTTCTGCTTGAGTCCTGGGAAAGCTTCTCAAATTATGTCTTTAGAATATAACTTCTGCAATATTCCTTGTGGTAGCCATTGTTGCAAATGGATTTGAATGTTCAGATATATGGTATTTTGTCTCCAAAATTTATTTTCAATTTCTTCCTTTCTCATGACAGTATCATCGAGAGTGAGAACACCAACTAGACCTATTGGTTTATGTAAATGACTTCAATGGTCACTGACTTTTATATATATACATAAAATTAGTATATTTTAAATCATTTTTAAAACTTAATTCATTTTTTGATTAATTTCCTAAGGAAATTATCCCTACTTCCCCTTTCTTTTATTTCTTGTAGGATGAAAGCATTGAGGGTGGGGCAAGCCATACCCCAGGGAAACTCCCTTTACAGTGGAGCAGCCAAGTGAGTGCCTTTGTGCATGGGGCTTCCTAGTTGAGTGCGGTGCCTCCGGGCACTTAAATCAGTAAAACTACAGAATTTTGGAACACTTGCCCCTGCAGGGCAGATGTGGGCCTGAGGCCCAGCCCATGTGGTCATAGAGAATAGAAGCTGAAGGCACAAACAACATGTGAAGCTGAGCTGCCTCAGTCTCAAAAGGTATGGCCATGACCTCAGAGGTTTGAAAGGGTGGAGCCAGGGCCTTCTGTGTTTTATCAGAGTGCAATTGCCACTCAGTTGGGCTTAGGGTACACCTAAAGCCAGTGGGACTGAGTTTCTGTCCAACTGGGCCTTGAAGGCAGGGTTGTAGCACAGGGCTGGGGGCTCTCCACTAGGAATCCAGAGTGTGGCCAAAATCTAGAGCCTGGAGGACATGCCCATTGTGTAAAATGCCTCAGAAAGTGGAAGATTATTTTCAAAGCTTTGAGGGCTAATGTAATGTGTTGTGCTGACTTGTTAGTTGCCTGTTAATGTCTTCTTTCCCTGTAATCTCTCCTGTTTGTAATGGAATGTCTAACTTGTGCATGTTCTACCACTGTAGCTCTGGAAACAGCTACCTTGTATTCTAGGTTTCACAGATGCAAAGAAATTTTTGAATTTTGGACTTGGAACAGATTTAAGACTTCTATCATATCAGATGGACATGATTTTGCTATGATGAGATAAATGTGTTATAAGTTTCAATGATGTGATTTTTTGAGTAGCAAAGGGTGAGATGTCACGGATTGAATTGTGTCCCCCCCAAAATATGTGTAGACATGTGGCTGGGCCATGATTTTCTGTATTCTATGATTGTCCTCCATTTGTGATTTTCTTGTGCTGTATGTTAGAGGGTTAGAGTGGGACTGTAAGTCCCTCCATAGGATCACCTCCCTGCTCCAGTGTAAAAGGAGTTTCCCTGGAGTATGGCTTGCCCCACCCTTAATCCTTTCATCCTAAAGAAAGCAAGCAGAGAATTGGGAACCTCGCACCATCAAGAAAGCAGCATCTGGGGAAGAGCCCGTCGTTCAGACCTAAGGTTCCTGCAACAAGAGGCTCCTTGGACAAAGACTGATGCAATACTGGACTTTTCTCCAGAGCCAGCAATGAGGAAAAGCCTTCCCGTGGAGCTGACATCCTGAATTTGGACTCCTAGCCTACCAGACTGTGTAAGAATAAACCTTCCTTCATTAAAGTCATCCACTCTGTGGTATTTCTGTTAGAGCAGCAGTAGGTGACTAAAATACCCACCCAGAAAAATCTGTAACCATCTGAAATCCACATATAAATGACATCCTTGCCAGGTATAACACGTCAGGTTGTAAGTTTTATCAGTAAAATTTCTTCCTTAATTAATGTTTGTGGCACTTTTAACCTGTGCATTCATTTATTTTATGAAATTCTTCTTTTTCTTGAAATTCATGATTTTTACCAAGAATTGTCTAAGTATTAGTCTTTTTTAATGAATTAATTACCTTTAATTGTTGCTTAATGAGCTTATGCAATCTGCATTTTCAGGCTGTCTTAAATCAGAAAAGTTATCTTCTGTTAATTCTTTAAATATTTCTTCAGGATTATTCTTTAACAAGCCAAATTGTCTGGTATTTTGGATATATGGTTTTGGCATATTTTTACCATCTTCTTTCTCCTTATTTTTATCTATCTGCATTTTCCTCTTCAAACTGTAATAAATTATCAAGCATGTCTTCATTATTTATTTCATTTTGTACATTGTTGATTCTGCTCTTTGCTGCTTCTCAGACAATAAAATTTTTCCAGTTTTTTTTGTTTCCTTAAATGTTCAAGCTCCCTTATCAGCTCATTTTCTATTTTATCCTTTGTTTTAATGTTGCTGAAAACATAAAACATTTGGCACTAAAATTGATTTTGTTTTCTGTTGAAAATACTTTCCACATATATGTTCTTCTTTCACCTAAAGAATTTTGTTTTATCACAGAGTTTGTTTGCTTTATATCAACTTGCTAAAAATTTATAGATCCTATTTTCATCCTTGAAGGTGGAAGGTGAATCTGGGCTTAGAATTTGCTTCCCAAATGGTATTTTTAATTTTTCCGCAACTTCTTATGCTTATAGGCTTCTCTTTACTTGGGGAAACAGAATTGGCTCTAAATTGATAAAGTAAGCTTATGTTATTACTCTGTCAATAATGAAGAGTGAGGAATGGATTTTAATGGCTTTGGTCATTTCCCACAAAGCAATTTCATCCTTACGAGGTTTAGTTATTTTTTGCTTTATGTCAACTTCAGCTTTCCATATGTAGGGTTTGTCCTGGCCTATTCTGTATTCCAAGCTCACATTGTGCTGTATCTGGCTTCATTTCCAGTCTCTGTTGCATCAGAGAAGTTTCATATAATCAAAGACAGAACATTGCCATTTCCCTGGAAACTATGGCTTTATGGAAAGGCTCATGAACTTTGGATGGAATTACTGTTGTGAAGACAGGCTCTCTCTTCTGTGGCTCGATTTCCCTTTTGATGACCCAGTGACCAATTCTAGAGAATGTTTGTGCACAATGGCAATGAGGCTTCAAAGGGATGGTTTTCATCTCATGTTCCACCTTTGACTTCAACCTTCCCTGCCAGATGCGGGGTTGCTCAGAAGGCTTTTCAGAATCTTCCTCTACATGTTTTTAAAACTTGCCTACCTAGTTCACAGTAGGCCCTGGCTGACTTCCTTTGATCTCAGTTCAGGAGTTTTATTTCTACTGGGGCTTCCTACTTCTTTGTTAATGTCACCCATCCTAACTAAGTCCCTGGACCTGGTGCAGGTTTCATAGACACCTCCATATGACTCTGCCTTTCAGGAGTGAGACCGTTTTAGACAACAGTAAGAGAAAGGGACAAGGGAGCAGCTGGGTATACACGCCAGGATCCCTTTTTTTAGAAGGCATAAACAAAATTACTCTACTTTCTCACCTCCCAATAAGCCCCTGAGCTCCTTAAATTTTAGTTTCTGCACCTACGATGCCCCAAACAGCACTTCCAAATGCACCAACTCCTTTCTTCCTGCTAAAGCCTATGTCCTTTTTTCAGTTCTCATCTACAGGACCCATTTAGAGTGTGTCATTTATTGATTCAGCAGACCAATATCTGAATGTCTGGTAGGTCATTTTGAATCTATAAAGGGTAATAATTACAACACTTGACACTTATTAAGTATTGAGCATTAGGCACTGTGCTGAACATTTCATGTTCATGGCCCTTTAATAATAACAGACACGTTGTAGTCAAGTTGATTCTTGTAGCAACCCTGTAGGACAAAGTAGAGCTGCTCCCAGGGTCTAAGGAACAACTGTTAGACTCAAGCTGGCCCTTTTTGTTGAAACTGGAGTGCTTAACCTCTACGCCACCAGGGTTTCTTAATAATATTAAACACTTAGTACTCCCGATGTGACCATTTCTATTCTGAGCACTTTATATGTGTTAATGCATATAATACTAACAACAATACATGTGATCGACACTACTATTATCTCCTTTATGCAGATGGGGAAATTGAGTTAATAGGAAGGCTATATAACGTGCTCAAAGGCACTCAGATAGCAAGTGGTAGGGTTGAGACTGGAACCCTGGTGGTCTAGCCCTAGAATCCATATTTATCAACATCGTGCTCTACAGTCCCCTTGGAGGCATTTGAATTGTGTTTTAACCACTATGCAACAGTGCCTCCCCATGGAGGAGTCAGGAAATGTTTAATTACAATTCATGGTGTTGAGTGCTAGGACAGTCAGAAGTTGCAGAGAATTTCCACAAAGTATTATGGAATTCAGGGAGTAGGGATACCATTACTGAAAGTTTTGAGCAAACAATCTACAAGAGAATGCTGATCAAAAGGGGGAAAATATACAACAGAATTTTTAATTCTAACAGAGTCCAGACTTTCCGAAGCCATGGAGGTTGGATGAAGCCCTAAAACAATTGCCCTGAAGTCATCTTTAAACGTTAATCCAAAAATATCCCCTGAAGTCTTTTGAAAACCAAGTAATAGTTTAGCTTTCAGCATTATGCAGTTTTGAGAACTATCTCTTTAGGATCAACGTGACTAGACAACTTGACAGATTAGATAGAAACCTTGGGGACAGTGAGTTTAAGTTCATGGGAAGGGAACAACTCAGAAAAAGAGGGTTAGAATGAAGTCACAACTAAAAGAATGTAATCAATGTCACTGAACTGCACCCGTCACATCTGTTGAGTTTGTGTACTTATTGTTCTATGTATTCTCCACAACTACACAAAAAAAAAGAAAAGAAAGAAAAAGCAATTATACTGGCACAACAAACATAGGCAAAGAATGTTCTGGGCCAATCAGAATGTTCGGTCATCCTGTTAACAATGGTCTCCAGTATCATGCGTTTATTTGTTTATGGTTAGTGCTGTGCAATGGACATCCTGGTGGCACAGTGGCTAAGTGCTGCGGTTGCTAACCAAACGGTCAGCAGTAGAAATCCACTAGGTCCTCCTTGGAAACTCTATGGGGCAGTTCTATCATGTCCTAGAGGGTTGCTTTGAGTTGGAATCAACTCAACAGCAGTAGGTTTGGTTTTTTCGGTTTTACCTTATAATGTTTATTATTGTGACTGGTATACAATTGCAGTTAGGTTTCTTTACTTTTCTATTATTAACTACATAATTTCTGTAAGTCTGGTATTTGAATTATCTTTTTTCTAAGGAATGGTGGCAAGGTGACCGTGATTCTGAGAGGAGTCTTTGCTAAAGCTCGGTCATCAGGGAAAGACGAGTTTTCTTCAACAAGTGAGCTGGAACAACTAGGTTTCCATGGGCAGAAAAACCAAGTTAGACTCATATGCACACCAGAGATGAAGACTAACTCAAAATAGATCAGTGACATAAATGTAAGAGCTAAAACTATAAAACACCTAGAAGAAATCTTTAGAACCTCGTTTTTGGAAATTAATTCTTAGACAGGATGCCAAAAACACAAGCAGCAAAAGAAATAAAAACTGATAGAGTGGACTCGATCAGAATTAAAAAGTTTTGTGCATCAAAGGACATTATCAAGAAAGTGAAAGATGGTTTACAGAATGGAAGAAAATATTTGGAAACCATATAACCAGAATATATAAAGAACTCTTATGCCTCAACAACAAAGACTAATGACCGAAACAAAAAACGGGCAAAGGACTTGAATAGACATTTCTCTAAAGAAGATATACCAGTAGCCAATAAACATATGAAGAGATGCTCTACATCATTAATCATGAAAAAAAACCTCATTGCTATTGGGTTGATTCTAATTCATAGTGACCCTATAAAAGCCAAAACTAAATCCACTGCTGTTGACAGAGTAGAACTGCCCCATCAAGTTTCCAAGAAGTGCCTGGTGGATTTGAACTGCCAACCTTTTGGTTAGTAACCACTGTGCAACCAGGGTTTCTCATTACTAATTAGAAAGAGCCAAATCAAACCCACAATGAGATACCACTTCATGTCTGTGAGGATGGCAATATGAAGTGGTGGAAATTGGAACCTTTATTTATCATTAATGGAAATGTAAAATGGTAAAGCCGTTGTGGAGAATAGTTTAACAGCTCCTCAAAGAGTTAAATGTAAAATTACCATAGAACCCAGTGATTTCACTCCTGTGTATATACCCCAGAAAATTGAAACCAGTGACTCAGATATTTGTCTCCCCATGTTCACTAAAGAAACCCTGGTGGCGCAGAGGTTAAGAGCTGTGGCTGCTAATCAAGAGGTTAGCAGTTTGAATCCACCAAGTGCTCCTTGGAAACCATCTGGGGCAGTTCTACTCTGTCCTACAAGTTTGCTATGAGTCAGAATTGACTCAACAGCTACAGGTATACTCACTGAAACAATATTCACACTTGTCAAGAGGTGGCAATAACCTGTCCATCAACAAATGGATGGATAAACAAAATGTAGTCTATCCATGTAATGTATTACTCTTCAGCCAAAAAGTGAAATGCATCCTACTACATGGATGAGCCTTGAAACCATCATGCTGAGTGAATGACCAAAAAAACAAGCCTATAGGACAGAGTAGAACTGCCCCGTGGAGTTCCAAGGAGGGCCTGGCAGATTCAAACTGCTGACCTTTTGGTTAGCAGTTGTAGAAGTCAGGCACAAAAAGAAAAGTGCTGCATGACCCAACCTACATGAAATATCTTGAATGGTAAATGCATAGAGAAAAGCAAATAAGAGGTTACCAGTTACCTGGGTAAGGAAATACAGGGAATCATTGCTTGATAGGAACCGAGAGTTTCTGTTTGGGGTGATGAAGAAGTTTTGGAAATAGTGCTGATAGTTGTAAGGAATGATACCGAGTTTACAAATAATATATGAGGCGATGAGCTCAAGAATGGAGGCAAAGTGATCAAACCAGATAAGTTTCACGGAGCTGGATGAGAAATGAAGACCAGGAACCCTGAACTAAGGCCGGCAGAGGCTGAAAACAGGATAGACTTTGGCAAAATGCGGGTGTGGACATCATCAAGCCCTGTGGTATGAGAAAACATTACTCCCAGATCTTCAGCGTAAGTTAGTGGGTTCATGATGTCATTGTTTGCCAACACCAGAAATAGAGGAGGACCCCACCCCCACTGACCTCCTCCCAAGTCGGACTATACAGAATCATTAGTAATGTTTTCTGTACTAATGTTACTTGTAAATGGTAATTCCTGCATGTCATAGATTGAATTGTATAGCTTCCCCTCCACCTTCCTCCCACCCAAAACATCTGCCAACTTTGCTAGGCCACGATCCCTATAGTATTGTGTGACTGTCGATCATTTTGTCATCTGATGTGATTTTCTTAAGTGTTGTAAATCCTACCTCTGTGATTAAGGAGGAAGGACTCAGTCCACAAGATTTTATCTTTAGTCAATCTCTTTTGAGATATAGAAGTGAGAAGTGAGCACAGAAACAGGGAGATCTCATACCACCAAGACACAGAGCTGGGAGAATAGCACATCTTTGGACACAGGGTCCCTGAGCTGAGAAGCTCCTTGATTAGGGAAGACTGATGACAAGGACATTCCTCCACACCAACAGAAAAGACTTCCCATGGAGTTGACACCCTTAATTTGGTGTCAGTTCTATTCTAGACTATGACAGAATAAGTTTCTCTTTGTTAAGGCCATCCACTTGGGATATTTCTGCTATAGCAACATTAGATGATTAAGACATGGTTATCATCCTTTTCTTTTAATTGTCATTTCATTCTCAAAAAAGCTATTGATACAAATTCACATATACAAATTACCAAGGTATTGTAGCTAAAACACCAGAAAACTTGACACAATCAGCCACTATAAAAACTCTGGTAACAACAGAAACAGCTGCATTTGCTTAGAGTATGTGTAGATGAAACCATGGGATCTAAAGCAGCACTGTAATTGGGTAACGATAGCTCTGACCAGAGAGCATTAGAAAGTTGAAAAAGCAGATTAGCACAGAGTTTTAGCCTTGTGGTTATACTGATATAAGTAAGCTGCTGAGCCAAGTGCGACCCTAGGGCCAGTAAGCTAGGCTTATGAAAAATGTTTCTGCTGTTATAATTCTAACTACAGGGATATTTTTACAGACAGGCATTTTTGTGTCACTCACTCTGACAGTGTCACACATGCAGTTTGCACCTTTTACAGCCTCCTAGAGACATCATTGGTTTTAAGTGGGAAGATATCTAGCTGATCATCCCTCCCACGTGGTTTTCTCCCTCCTTGCCTCAGTGGTACAGTTCTTTGCTGGTTCTCTTCCTAGTGCTCTGGCTGTTTCTTTGCAGCTCTGTTTAGTGGAGTACTTTCCTTTGGAAACCCTGGTAGCGTAGCGGTTAAGTGCTAAGGCTGCTAACCAAAAGGTCAGCAGTTCAAATCTGCCAGGCCCCCCTTGGAAACTCTATGAGGCAGTTCTACTCTGTCCTATGGGGTTGCTATGAGTTTAATTCTATGGCAATTTTTTTTTTTTTAACCAGTTTCTTTGCTCAAGGCTTCATGTTCACCTTCCTTTAGGTTGGACACTGGTCATCTTCCCCTTGAAACTCCACTTTTTCTCCAAGGGGATCTTACCCATATTCACATTTCCTACTACTCCTGGTGGGCTAACAGCCCTCCAGTCTTTAGTTTCAGTTCCAGAGTATAAATCCAACTGCCCACTCAACATCAGCAGCCAGATGGCCCACTAACCCTCTTCCTTTCTGAAGCCTGCTCCTCACCGTCATACCTTTCCTCTCCCATTCACCCCAAAACTCCCAATTTCATGTCTTCTTTTTATGTCATTCCCATGACAGAATAAGTGATACATATATATTTCTCAAACACACATACAGACTTGCTGCTTTTGCCCTTAAAAGCCATTAATTCCATAATCTATTGTTTATGGGATAAAATCCAAACTCTTTCCAGATTCTGTCTTTGCCACTCTCCCTGTTGTGCTCCGATTCCGAAGAGTACGTGCCCCTTGGCTTTTTTGTGTGTTGCCCATTTCCTGGAAAGGTCCTTGCTTAACTTTGTTGCCCGGCAAGATTCTACTCGTTTTTCAAGTTCCTGCTCCAAAGTCACCTATTCTTCCTAAATCTCTCTCATTTCAATCCAAAATAATTATTTCACAAACTGTTTTTCCCTTCCTTTTTTTTCTGCCAAACACCAAGCTCCCTGAGAGCTAAAGATATGTTTCATGCATTTTGTAATTCCAGAAATTTAGCACAGTTCAGTAAATAATGAATTGATGAATTCCTTACTCGTGGTCAAGGACTAAGGAAGACAGAAAAAGAATTGCTGCCTTTGAATTGTATTGGAGAAAAGTACTGAATGTACTGTGGACTGCTGAAAGGACAACCAGATATGTTCTGGAAGAAGTACAAACAGAGCACTCCTAATCAACGATGGCGAGGCTGTGTCTTAACACACTTTGGACATGTTGTCAGGAGGGATCAGTTCCTGGAGAAGGACATCATGGGGGTAGAGTGGAGGGTCAGCAAAAAAGAGGGAGACCTTCAGCAAGATGGATTAACACAGTGGCTGCAATGATGGGCTTAAGCATAAAAAGGCTTGCGGGCAAGGCGCAAGACGGGGCAGTGTTTTGTTCTATCATGCATAGGATTGCTATGAGTCGGAACCGACTCGATGGCACCTAACAACAACAACAACATTCCTTACCCCACCCAGGTAGTTCTGCTTGGCATCTAGGGAGATGTTGTGATGGTTAAGGTTATAAGGCAACTTGTGTGGGCCATGAATCTCAGTAGTTTGGCAGATATTATGTAATCTTTCTCCATTTTATGATCTGATATGAGCAGCCAATCAGCTGAAAAGGGAGTTTCCTTAGGGGTATGGCCTGCATCCAATATTTATGGATGTTCTGTTACAGCTTGCCTTCTGTCAACCCTACATCTGACTCAGGATCTTCTGTCCCCCAGTTTTGGGGACATGAGCCAACAGTCTGCCATCTGACCTGCAGATTTTGATATTCACCAGTTTCAAGCTCCATCAGCCAGCAGCCTGTCTTCTGACCTGCTGATTTGGGGTACGTCAGTCCCCGCAACCACATGAGTCAGAAGAAGCCTCCAGCCTGACACCTGACCCTCTGACTTGGGACTTGCCAGTCTCTGCAACTGCATGAGCCACTTCCTGGAAATAATCTTCTCTCTATATATTTGTGGGGCCCTGATGGTGCAAGTGGAAACCCTGGTGGCATAGTGGTAAAGAGCTATGGCTGCTAATTATAAGGTTGGCAGTTCAAATCCACCAGACAGGCACTGGGGGGGGGGGGGCAGTTCTACTCTGTTCTACAGGGTCACTATGAGTCAGAATTGACTTGATGACAGTAAGTTTGGATTTTTGGTCTTGGTGATACAAGTAGTTAAGCGTTTGGCTGCTAACCAAAATGTCGGCAGTTGGAATCTACCAGCTGTTCCTTGGAAACCCTATGGGGTAGTCCTACTCTGCCTTATAGGGTCATTATGGTCAGAATCGACTCAATGGCAATGAGCTTATTTATTTTTTCATAATTCCATTTTTTGTATTTCAATCATTTCTTTTTCTAGAATCTATCCTGAATGCAGGTGTAGGGCCAAGGTCCAAGTTTTTTCCCAAGCGATGAACTCGTTTTTTCCAACACAGGTTGCTAAATGATCTTTTACTGCCAACTGGAAAAATGAAACTCTTTAATAAACTTGAGTCCAATGCTGGCTTTTCTGTTCTATTACACTGGCTTTCTGTCCCTACTCCAGGACCATTCTGTCTCAGTCTGTTTTAATATCTGGAGGACCAGTTTTTCATCACTTCTAATCTTGAGCAAAAGTCTCCCTAGTTAATTATTTTTAACATATATATATATTTGTACGCATATGCTTCACTGGTTATGCTCCTCTAAAGAAGCCAGTGTAAGACAAATGTCTTTTGTCAGAAAGTCACAGCCTCTCTTTTTAGGGGTACTTAACCACCACTGTCATCGTCACCATCACCATTGTCACCACCACTATCCTCTGGGGACCTGGGAATTTATAAGCCACATGCTTGGTTTAATCTTAACCTTAACGACACTTTATTAGGTAGAAATAACTACATTCCTTCTACAGAAGAGAAAACTGATGTTAAGAGAGGCTACATTTTAGTAAAAGGCTCAGCTGATACGTGAACCCCAAATAACAGATTCTAAAACCTGCACTCTTACCCTCTGAGCTTGACCACTGTACACTCTAGCGAGGCAGTTAGGCACAGCGAGGACACAAACCACTACTCTAGCCAGCACCAGGGCTGATGTGCTAAGATACACCGAAGGGGGTGGCAACACGGAGCACAAAGCCGGCCGTATCCCTGACATTTGCTCCTCCTCCTCCGCTTCGTTAGGCTCCTCCTCCCAGCATTCACCGTAGAGAAGAAAAGCCGTCACCAGGGAGCAGCTTTTACGGTCTTCCTGTTCAGTCTCCTGACTTACTGTGGGAGGGAGGGACTCACATTCAGAATCACCTGGAAAGTCTTTACAGAACATACATATCTCCTCGGATCCCTGAGTTTCTGATTTGGTCCCTGGTAGAGAACCACTGGTTTAGTGTAGTGTTTTTATCTCCAATCAGTTTCCACTGGTCCTCTTAGCTCTGAAGCCTCCTGACTTTTTGGTCCACGCCAATGCATATCTTGCTCAGACGTGCTCAGACGTTCCGCAGTGTCAACAAAACGGCATGCTTGCTCTGTCCTTCACCTCCTTCACCAGGGGTTCTCGCCAAAGGGGTTCCTCCCCACAAGAAGGCATTTAGAAGCTAATGGAGAGATGCTGGCAGGTTACTATGGTGAGCAGGAAGTCCACTGGCATTTAGAGAGCAAAGACCAGGAATGCTAAAGCATCCTACAATACGTGGCACACGATAAAAACTTGTCCCACTCAAAAATGTCAACAGCACCCCCATTAACAAACTAGTTAGGGCCAGATACTCTGCACCTACAATACTGCAGGCAGGAATGAAGAGAAGGAGGCAGGAAGAAAAGAAGAGGTGTCTCACTGCCTCCTAGGCTTTTATAAAAGACCACGTCTGAAAATAACTCCCGGTTGGAAAACAGATCCAAGACAGAGAGCAAAACTCCCCTTCTCTCAGAAGTCCTGTCTGTTTATTCTCTTTCAGTGGCTAATTCTTTCTTGCTAACTAGTATCTCAGATCAGAAAGTATATAATCACATATTTGCTGCAATAGAGGCTGTTAATATCTACCCATATCTACTCTTTCTCTCTTTCTAGACATGTAGAGAAGGACACTTCTTTCATTCCTCTTTCCATAGTGAGGTCATGTGACTAGTTCCAGCTCTGAGGTCATGAGTAGAAAGATGCATGTCACTTCAGGCTGCAGCACTGCATTGCCAATGACAGACCCTCTTGCATTCTCTTCCTTTGCACCTCAGTGGTAGAAGCAGGTATCAAGAAAGAGGTCCCTTGTGTATTCCTCCCATCTTAACCCAATATTGCGAGGACAGAGTAGCTGGGGCGGAGGCCAGGGACTGTGCTCTCAGGGGAAATCGAGGCCAATGGCACAACTAGCGTTCTGCTAATGAGGACTCTCTGCACCCCACATTATTGAGTGGCATCTGGGGTCTTAAAAGCTGCCAAGCTGCCATCTAAGGGTACAGCAAATAGTCCCAACTAAGCAGGAACAGATGATCACCAATGTCCATAACGACATGGAGGAAAGAGAATCCAGAAGACAGACAGACCCATGTGAGTGGATGTCTACACTGACTTGTGACCAGAAGAACTAGACGGTGCCTGGTCACCGCCAGTGATAGCCACGATGGAGCTCACAAAGTTGAGTCTCACTGGTAACACAAGTATAAATAAGGGGTGCACCCTGAGATCTCTACTAAAAGACCACAATTGATGGTCCAGGGACTCTGGGGTTCCCCTGGGAGCATGGCCCCTGGCCCTGATGCTGCCCCTGTCCATAAATCATAATGAAAGTCAACTTTTCAGAGAACAATGGATTGCACTTGGTGATGCAGAGGGACCATATTATGTGGGCACTTTATGGTTCTAGGCATCTATAGGAGGTCATCTTGTTGACCTCATACTGGAGGAAGAGGAATGGGGGGAGAGGAGAAGATAGGAGACTGTCGGGAAGATAAGATGTGTATGGAGCAGAGAAGAAGAGTGTGCTGTCACTGTGCAGGGAGAGCAGTGGAAGCTGCATATAAGTCAGCATGCAAATTTATATGGAAATGTACATTTTCATTCAATCATAATTAAAAAAAAAAAAGAAAAGGTTCTGTCACTCTGGTTTCCAGAACAACTGTGGTCAGCACAGTCCCTGTTGTTCTACATCAGACTTGTAACATGTGCAAATAAACCTTGGTCTCACATGACAAACTTCCCAACTCATTGTTTTGTGTCACTGAGATTGTGGGGATGTTTGTTACCACAGCACAATCTAGCCCACCCTGACTGACTCAGTGTTGTTTGTATACATTCAGATTCTTTTCATCTTTGTGAGTAGATCATGAGTCACAGGTGCTTGGGTCTGAGGCAGCTTAGTTTCCCCACTTAGACTGGCATTGGCTAACTTCAGTTTCCTCTTACATGCAACGGTAATCATGACTGTACCAACATTCTGATGTTACTGAGGACTAAGTGAGACAACAGAGGCGAAGTGCTTCCCACAGTGACTGGTAAGGAACAAGAAAGTGCACAACGTATGTCACTATTCCTTCTTATAATTGATCTAATAAAGTCAACTTGACTTTCCCTGGGCACCAAACTCTCACTGGAAACTTTAGCTTCCTGGATTCCTTTCAATGTCCTAGAAAACAAAGAATCTAGGACTGCCTCTGGCTTATTTTTTGAGTTCCTTGCATTCCCCACTACAGGACGCTGCTTGCCATATCCATGAAGCCCATTCATTGCTGCTGAGTTGATTCCAGCTCATAGCGACCCTTTAGCACTGAATAGAGCTGTCCTGTAGGCTTTCCAAGGAGTGGCTGGTAGATCTGAACTACCAGTCTTTTGGTTAACAGCAAAGCTCTTAACCACTGCACCTCCAGGGCTCCCTGTTTGCCAAAGGCATCGTGTTCTCCGTGCTAGTCACTGGGTGGTGCAAAAGCTTACCAGGCTCAGCTGCTAACTGAAAGGTTGATGGTTCAAGCTCACTCATAGGTGTCTCAAAAGACGGATCTGAAGACTGACTTCCAAAAGATTAGCCATTGAAAAACATCAAGAAGCACAATTCTACTCGGATACCCATGGGGCTGCCATGAGTCAGGATCAACTGGATGGCAACTGGAATCTGGGAACGGAGTCCACAATTGTGATCAGAACCAAGAATGCATTCATGCCAAGGAAGTGAAAGCATCGGTTCAGCCAGGCTGAATAAATCTGATTATATTTTCAATATGAACTTGGCAGATCTGGGAAACATGTTAGGAAATGTCCAAATACTCTCTTTGTCCATTGTTACAGAGAAATTAGTGGGAGAGGCTCGTCTTCTGACCACCCACCAAAAATAGACCCACATCCTAAATGAGCATAAAACATTTGGATACAGGTGACAGCTAAGTCTCATGAAGGGATGTCAGAATTGGTTCTTCTGGCCACTGCAAGTCCCTCAGCATTTGGAGATAAATGCAGATTATTTTAGGATGAGTGCCTTCTTCCAAACTCCTGGATTCTAGTCTCAGCTCAACACTGAGCTTTCCCAGGCCTCCTTAATTAAGGAAAGGAGGCGTAATTCCTTGGCTAACAGAGACAGAAACACAAAACATACGTGCCTTACGTAATCTGTATATTTTGACCCATATGCCAAAAACTTCCAAACTGTGGTTAGTTCTACCAATGATTATCTGACCTGATGGGTTCTGCCTGAAGCTAGATCCTAACCAAACGACCACTTAAAACCAATCATAGAATAGATCTTAATACGGGGGTGGGGGGGATTCCTGGCCCCTGAGAAATACCTTGTAAAATTATTACTGTAGCATTTCCAAGGTACCTTCTAATGAGTTCCTCGCTTTCACTGTGTAGGGCCAATGTTGCATTTTAATTATTCTAACATCTCTTCCAAAGTATTTCTGACAGCACATCATGTTAGTGTATTTTCATACTTGTATAGGGTTGAATTTCCCTTTTCCATCTACTCCAATCTGAACCAGTTTCTAACTTATTGGACCTTTAAAGGCATCACACTCAGATGCTCTGAGGGCATCTGATGGTTCTGGCCCCTTAGCTAATCCACTGAGATCTCTGTGGGCTGCAGGAGGTGGGAATCCCTGAAATTTTCAATCAATGACAGCACATTTAACTGTCAAGCAGTAGCTCTTCTATGAAGTCACTTTCAGTGACTTAAGGAGCCTGGTGGTGAAATGGTCAAGAGCTATAGCTGCTAATGAAAAGTCTGGCAATTTGAATCCAACAACCACCACTAGAAATCTTATGGGGCAGTTCTACTCTGTTCTACAGGGTGGCTATGAGTCAGAACAGACCATCATTTATTGCTCTGATGGTGGGCTTTCATTCTGGAATGCTCCCATTCCCCTCACTGGTATTGTCAGGCAATTCTACTTATCACCCAGGACACACTGATAAGTGAGGAGAGCTGGAGTGGGAGTTAAGAGCAGACATCTCCTGGCTATATCATAATCTAATCCAGAGTCCTTGGACAGGTCACTTAATTCAGTGGTCGAATAAAGGCTGAACAGTTGTTTCATCTATAAGTGAAGCACAGCTGACTTTACACTGTCTCCTAAATAAGACTGTTTGGAACGTGCTTCCTCTTTGAGACCATGGGGGTGTTTGTGAGAGTCACACAAGTTCCAGCTCTAGGGATCCCTTTTGTAAACTGGTTGTTGGAAACTAGAAGGCATTTTCCCAGATTAGGTTCAGTGTCTGATGCCACACACACCTGTCCGATGGCCTGTCCCTGGGGTATAACAGAGAGGAACAATGCTAGAGTGCATCTCCACCCTGGGATCATCGATGGTGGGTGCTGGGTTGGAACTCTGGGTCACAGGTAAGACCGGATCCTTTCATGGGAAAAAAACTGGTGCTGAAGGAGAGGGAGGAAATAGAGGGAGAAAGCGGGCGCACTTTCACGGGGGAGCCTGCAGAGGGCCCTCACAAACAATAGCAGTTACTGGATGCATAAAAATTAATGACAGACTGTAACTTGGAGAAGCCTTGCAAACTAAGCTGCTCAGTATTACGCCTCTCCTCCAGCCTACCAGCCTCACTCCACCTTCTCCTCACTCCATTGTATTTCTGAAGTCTTCAGAGTAAATGGAAGCCCTGGTGGTGTAGTAGGTGCTGCATTTGCTAACCAAAAGGACAGCAGTTCAAATCCACCAGGTGCTCCTTGGAAACTCTATGGGGCAGTTCTACTCTGATCTCTAGGGTTGCTATGAGTTGGACCCGACTGGACAACAGTGGTTCTTTTAGAGTACATGCTAGTACAGCCAGCATGCCCCTGAAACGCGTGACAGAGAATCTACTTTCTCTATTTAAGTGACCTGTAAACCAAACCAAACCAAATCAAAACCCAAATATCCATTGCCACAGAATCAATTCTGATTCATGTCAACTCTATATGCTTCTGAGTAGCACCTGTTTCACAGAGTTCTCTTGGTTGTGATCTTACAGAAGCACACTGTCAGGCCTTTCTTCTGTGGTGTCACTGGGTAGATTCAAACAGTCAACCTTTCGGTGAGTAGGTGAGGACAATCATTACTTGTGCCACCCAGGCAAACAAACCCATTGCTGTCAAGTCGATTCCTACTCATAGTAACCCTACAGGACAGAGTGGAACTGCTCCACAGCATTTCCAAGGAGCACCTGGTGGATTTGAACTGCAGACCCTTTGGTGAGCAGCCATAGCTCTTAACCACTATGCCACCAGGGTTTCCAAGTGTCTAATAGCTCTACATAAAATAAGTCAGGATGTGATATTTAAACATATACAGCTCTATAATAGCAGGGTCGCTCCAGGAAGGAAAGGTATATCACAGTGTCTGGGCATGGCTTGGTCAATTTATCTTAGAATATCTCCTAGAAGACTTAAAAGAGACTGCTAACTGCTCCCCTACTGATTTTTTTTCTTTCTTTGCCTTCCAAATCTGACGTTTCAAACCCCTAAGTGAATTCCCAGCGATCTACTTTTCCTGCCTATAACCAGAAAAGCATGTTTAAGTGAACATGAAATTCCATCAGTATAAAGCCTGATGCAGACCAGTCTACCAGCCCGGTCGCCAGAGCCACTAATAATGGCCTATGGTGTTACTGTGGTATTCTAGGTTATCATTTTGAAGTCTTTGCTCCTGGTTGAGAAAACTTGACATTCCATTAAATGTATAATCTGGGTTCATTCCAGGCCAGAGATGAATTCTGCCTAAAGCTGAAATGAGCTGAGATTTAATGTCATGGAAAAGAAGAGAGCCAATCGTTGAGCAAAAAGGAGTTGAAGGAGGAGGCAAAGGCATGGGGTGGGCAAACCAATGAATTCACTCCCCTGGGATCCACTGGCTTGAGCATGGAGCCAGTGTCCTTCCAACCAAAAGAATGTGAAGCCCAAAATAGAAACAAGTCAGGATTCTTGCCGTTTCCAGCCTGTGGTCGTTGGGTGCTGGATAGCACAGCTTGAGGTGGTTCTTTCTAGGACAGAAGACCATGGTCCTTAGAGGCCACCCCAAGCAAGGCCTTTGGCCCCTCCTCCAGCTCTGTGCACAGTAATCACATACATCAGCCTGGATCAAGAAGGCAAGCTGGAAGTGTGCACCTTACTACACAAGTTTTGGCAAGTGTTGTTATTACAATCATTCCTCATCAATACACCCCTCTCATCAAGCAACTAGACATCTAAAGGAATTCAGAGGAGCACCCTGAACGTAAAGGAGGTGACTGTAAAGTCCTCCCCACTACATTTCTTCTTGGAACATTTGTGCAGCTCATTGTACTGCAGAGGGTCGCACAGCACATTTAGAAATTTGCTCTCAGATTGAATATTAAAGAAACAGCACCCTTAATGATAAGGAGGCTGGCAGTATGATGGTTAAGCCCGCAGCTACTAAATAGAGATGTCAGTAGTTCAGCAGTTTCACGGGAGGATTAACTAGGAAGCACTGCATGTACCAGCTTGCATGGCACAAGGTATGCGTGGGCTTAATTGTGTTTACATGCTAATCTGGGGTGAGCAATTTCATATCAGTTTCTACCCATCTTTGACATGGTGGGGGACAGGTGAAATTGCACTCTGCAGATTGGTGGGAAAGCACAATGGGGCCAGTGCATACGCCTACTGGGTAATCCAGCCAGGGCTGGGTGCAACCCACCAGCAGCTCCACCCAAGAAAAGACTTGGCAATCGCTCATGTATAGCTTAGAGCCTAGGAAACACTGCGGGACGGTCCTCCCCTGACCTACAGCCTGCTAGGTGTTAGGAATCCCCTCGACAGTAGACAACAATAGCCTCAAAATAACAGTAAGGAGCTTGGAGCTCATCCCACTGGTTAGAGACCCTTCCAACCCTTGACATGATTTTTCAAAAACTCAACAATGGTTTATTTTTCTTAATTATAAAAGTAATATATATTTGTTATGGATTGAATTGTACCCCCTAAAATTATGTGTCAACTTGTTTAGGCCACAGATACCCACTATGGTGTGCTTGTCCCACGTTTTGTCATCTGATATGATTTTCCTAAGTGGTGTAAATCCTACCTCTATGATGTTAAGAAGGTGGGATTAGCAGCAGTTACGTTAACAAGGCAGGACACAATCTGTAAGACTGGGTTGTGTCTTAAGTCAGTTGCTTTTGAGATAGGGAGAAGTCAGCAGAGACATGAGGACCTCGTACCACTGAGAAACAAGAGCCAAGAGAATAGCACATCTTTTGGACCTGGAGGTCCCTGTGCTGAGAAGCAATTCAGCCAGAGAAGGCTGATGACAGGGACCTTCCCTCAGAGCAGACACAGACAGAAACTCTTCTCTTGGAGCTGGCACCCTGAATTCAGACTTCTAGCCTCTTAGACTGTGAGAGAATAAACTTCTCTTCATGAAGGTCATCTACTTGCAGCATTTCTTTTATAGTAGCACTAGATAACTAAGACAATATTCATGATAGAAAATACAGAAAACTATAAGATCAGAATTTACAAATCCTATCACTTAGAAGGAAACCCTGGTGGCGCAGTAGCTAAGAGCTGTGGCTACTAACCACAGAGTTAGCAGTTCAAATCCACCAGGCACTCCTTGTAAACCCTATGGGGCAGTTCTGCTCTGTCCTATGGGGTTGCTGTGAGTCGGTATTAACTTGATGGCCGTGGGTCTGTTTTTCTTTGTTTATCACTTAGAGGTTCCCTAGGTGGGATAAACAGTTTGCGATGGGACTGATAATGATAATCAGGTCTGAACTCAGCCAAGGCCTCAAAGGACAGTCCTGGTGATCTGCTGCTGTTGTTAAGTGCCCAGCCCTGCATCGTCCTCACAATCCTTACATTTGAGGTTATTGTTACAGTCACTGTGTCAGTTCATCTTGCTGAGGGTCTTCCTCTTTTTTGATACCTGTCTACTTTACCAAGCATGACAGCCTTCTCCAGAGACTGGTCCTTCCTGAAAACATGTCCAAAGTACTTGGGATGAAGACTCCTCATCTTCCCCTTTAAGGGACATTCTGGCTGTACTTCTTCCGGGACAGATTTGTTTATTCTTCTGGCAGTCCACGGTGTATTCAATATTCTGTACCAACACCATAATTCGAAGGCATTGGCTTTTTCTTCGTTCTTCTTTATTCACTGTCCAGCTTTCACATGCACATGAGGCATCTGAAAATACCATAGATTGGGTCAGGTGCACCTTAGTTCTCAAAATGACATCTTTGCTTCTCAATACTTTCAAGAGGTCTTTTGCAGCAGATTCGCCAAATGCAGTGCATCCTTTGATTTCTTGACTGCTGCTTCCATGGATATTGATTGTGGACCCCAGTAAAATGAAATCCTTGACAACTTCCACGATTTCTCCATTTGTCATGATGTTGCTTACTGGTCTGGTTGTGAGGATTTTTGTTTTCTTGATATTGAGGTATAATCCATACTGAAGACTCATCTTTTATCTTCACCAGTTAGTTCTTCCAATCCTCTTCACTTTCAGCAAGGAGGACTGTGTCATCTGCATAACGCAAGTTAGTTAATGCATCTTGCTCGAACCTTGATTCTCTGTTCTTCTTCATTGACTCTAACTTCAAAGATTATTTGCTCAGCATACAGATTGAATAAGTATGGGGAAAAGATAAAACCATAATGCACACATTTCCTGATTTTAAATTACGCAGTATCTCCTTGTTCTGTTCAAACAACTGCCGCTTGGCCTAGGCATGGGTTTTGCATGAACACAAATGCTCTTGAACTCCTGTTCTCCATAATGCTATCCAGGAACCCTGGTGGTATAGTGGTTAAGCGCTACAGCTGTTAACCAAAAAGAGGCCAGCAGTTCAAATCCACCAGGCTGTCCTTGGAAACTCTATGGGTGGTTCCACTCTACTCAGTGGTTCACTATGAGTCTGAAGCAACTCTGAGTCTGAAGCAACTCTGCCAGCAGTAGATTTATAATGTTATCTGTAATTTATAATGTTATCCGTTAGGATCCACACAGTTGCATGCCTTGGCATAGTCAGTGAAAGCCACGTAAATATCTCTCCAGTACTCTCCGCTCGCATCCATGATTCATCTGGCATTAGCAGTGATATCCTTTGTTCTATGTCCTCTTCTGAAGCTGGTTTGCATTTCCAGCAGCTCCCTGGCCATGTATGGCTGCAACTGTTTTTGAACTATCTTCAGCAAAATTTTTCTTGTGAATGTTATTAATGATATTGTTTGATAATTTCTGCCTTCTGTAATATCACTTCTCTTTGGAATGGGCACACATGTGGGAATCTCCAGTTGGCTGGCCAGATAGCTGTCTTTCAAATTTCTTGGCATAGAAGAGTGAGCTCTGCCAGCATTGCATCCTTTGGTTGAAACGTCTCAGTTGGTGTTCTATCAATTCCTGGAGCTGTGTTTTTCTCCCCTGTCTTCATTGCAACTTGGACTTCTTCTTTCAGCACTACTGGTTCTCAATCATATATGCTGTCTCTTGAAGTGATGGAACACTGAGCAATTCTTTTTGGTACAGTGACTGTGTGTTTCTTTCATCTTCTTTTGATGATTCTTGTGTCATTCCATATTTTGGCCATAGAACCATTCAATACTGCAACTCAAGGCCAATTTTTTTCCTTCTGTTCTGTTAGCTTGAGAAATTCTGATCTAGTTCTTCTTTTTCGGCTTTTCAACTCCAGGTCTTTGCACATTTCTTTATGACACTTTGTCTTGTCAAACCACCATTTCAAATCTTCTGTTCAGCTCTTTATTTAATTTCTGTCATTCACTTTAGCTACTTTATGACCAACAGCAAGTTTCAAGGTGCTTTCTGACACCCATTTTGGTCTCTTCTTGCTTTGCTGTCTTTTTAATGATCTTTTGCTTTCTTCATGTATAATGTCCTTGATGTCATCTACAATTCATTGGTGTTTTAGTCACTAATGTTCAATGCGTCAAATCTATTCTAGAGATGTACTCCGAATGGTGGCAGAATATACCCAAAGTTGTATTTTGGCTCCCATGGTTTTGTCTTAATTCTTTTCAGCAGCATCTTGAACTTGCATGTGAGCAGCTGATGATCTGTTCCACAGTAGGCCCCTGACTTTGTTCTGACTGATGATATCGAACTTGTTCTCCACCATCTCTTTGCACAGTCAGTTTGATTCCTGTGTATTTCATCTGCTGAGATCCACGTGTACAATTATCATTTATGCCACTGATAAAAGGTATTTGTAACCAACAGGTTGGTCTTGAAAAAATTTATCATGCAATCTCTCCTGTCATTTCTGTCACCAAGACCACACTTTCCAATTACTGTTCCTTCTTCTTTGTTTCCAACTTTTGCATTCCAATCACTAGTAATTATCAACACATGTTGACTGCATGTTTTATCAGTTTCAGGCTGCAGAATTTGGTACAAATCTTTAGTTTCCTCACCTTTATCATTGCTAGTTGGTGAGCAAATTTGAACAATAGCTGTATTAGCTGGATTTTTTTTGTAGGTATGTGGATATTTTAACTGTCACTGATAATGTTGTACTTCAGGGTAGATCTTGAAAGGTTCTTCTTGACAATGAACGTGGTGCTGTTCCTCTTCAATTTCTCAATCTCAGCATAGTAGTCCCTATGACTGTTTAATTCAAAATGGCCAGTACCAGCTGTATCAGCTCGACAAAGCCTACAATATCTATTTTTGAGTGTTCTCTTTCATTTTTGACAGCTTCCAATTTTCCTGGATTCGTACTTTGTACATTCCATCTTCCAGTCATTATGAATGGATGTACAGGGCTGTTTCTTTTCATTTCAAATACTGCCACATCAGCAAATAAGCGTCCCCAAAGCTGTATTACATCCAAGTCATAAAGACTGACTTTATTTTAGGAAGGCAGCTCTTCTCCAGTCACATGAGGATTGCCTTTCTGTCTGAAGGGCTCATCTTCTGACACTATGTCAATGTTCTGCTGGTATTTTCTTTTCAGAAATAAGATTGACAGGTCCTTCTCCCTAGCCTGTTAGTCTGCAAGCTCTCCTGAAACCTGTCAACCATCAGTGACCCTGCTGGTATTTGAAATACCAGTGGCATAGCTTCCAGAGCAATGCCCCAGCTACCACAGTGTGATAAACTGACAGATGACTGGTAGCCTTTAAGATTACAGCCAAGATAACCCTGTAGAGCAGTTCTATGTCACATGGGGTCACTATGCATCAGAATTAACTTGATGGCAACGAGGTTTTTGTTGTTGTTGGTTTATCTCCTAGAGAAAAATACTGTTACCATATGGAAATCCTGGTGGCTTAGTGGGTTAAGTGCTACATCTGCTAACCAAAAGGTCGGCAGTTCAAATCTGCCAGGCATTCCTTGGAAACTCTATGGGGTTCTTCCCTCACCGCTAGGGTCACTATAAGTCGGACCTGACTTGATGGCAGTGGATTTTTTTATATTGGTAAATATAGACACACACATCTGAGTGTTTTGCTTTTTCACAAAGGTAGAATTACAGTGTGTAAATGTGTGGTAACTGTATTTTCACCTAAGGGTATTATGACCATTAAATATTTCTCCTAAAATAACTTACAAGCATTTAATATGCATAATATGCACATTAAATACCACGCATATATGATGGTTCAATCAATACCCTGATGTTGACCATTTAGTTAATTTTCAGTTTTTTCTTATTATAAACAGCACTGTCATGAAGATATACATAGGTGGTTCTTTGTGACTTATCTTGTATCCTTTTCCTTTAGGACATGGAGTTGTTGAATAAAAACTACATTTCTCAGTTTTTCAAGAGTATTTGATAGAGTGGCCAAATTCTCTTGTAGTTTCCATTTAACACGGAAGCTACTATCCACATGTTGCTTTTAAATGCATAAAAAAATAAAATAAAAAATTCATTTCCTTAATATCATTAGCCAGTGTTTAAATTCTCAATAGTCACATACAGCTAGTAGCTGCCAGACTGGACAACACACACAGCACATTTCCACTCTTGCAGAAAGTTCTATCGGGCAGTGCAGGCCTACAAAGATGGCGCTAGTTCTCCCTTTCCTTACTAATACACCAAAGTAACTATGTCCCACATGGTGGCCAGCACTGAGTGCTGTAATTCTTTAAAACCTTTGCCAACCTAATAAAATTTATTATCTTTTTGGATAAAAAAGAAAAAATTCTTTGGTTGCTAATGAAGTTGAATTATTTTTTATCGACATCCATGCATTTTTTTCTTTTGTGAATTATTTATGCACAAAGCCTGTTTTTTTATTACAAAGAGCTTTTTGTTATTGTTTTTTATACACATAAGACTAGTGTTTACAGAAAAATTTATGGGGGAAAAAAAACCTCAGCGCCATCGAGTCGGATCTGACTCATGGCGACCCTAGAGGCCAGAGTAGAACTGCCCCCTAGAGTATTTAAGGAGTGCCTGGTGGATTTGAAATGCCGACCTTTTGGTTAGCAGTGGTAGCACTTAACCCACTACACCACCAGTGTTTCCCAAAAATTTATGAAGCAAAAGATTTTATTACTGGTATTTATCTTTTAATTTTGTTTACGATTTTTTTTTTCCTTCTTTTGTAGATATGCAAAGTTTTGATGTATTACATTCCCTCCACATTTTCCCTTTTTGGTTTCTGCCCTCCTATCTTATTTCAGAAGCTCAATACCTAAGATTACAGCAATAGTCATCTAAATTTTCTTCTAATACATCCATCATTTCAACATTTAAACTTTCATTTACAACCATTTTGGCGACTGGAAAATATAAATCTAACCTTTTGCTTTTCCAAACTGTCAACCACTTATCCAAGAACCACTTGAAAATACTTTAATTCATTCTCCACTGATTTGAAATCTCACCAAATTTGTACATGTAATTGGTTGGATCTGTTTCCAAACGTTCTATTCTGTCCACCTAAGGTTTGACCCTTACCATCCTGTCTGAATTAATTCACATGGTTTTGCGCTGGTACAAATGGTAAATTCGCTCAACTGTAAAGCAGAAGGTTGGAAGCAAATCTATCCAGAGGTGCCTGGGAAGAAAGGCCTGGCGATCTACTTCCAAAATGTCAGCACTTGAAAACTTAAGGAGCACAGTTCCACTCTGATACACATAAGGTTGTCACCAGTTGGAGTCCACTTGACAGCAACTGGTACTTGGGGTCTGTGTGTTGGCTCATTATTCTTTGCCCAAAATGCTTTTTTTTAAAGCTCTTGTTGTCTACTTAAGTTCTCAGATGAACCTCAAACTATGTGGCTAAATTCCCCCATCACCAAAACAATTCTTCAGCCCTTTGACTGAAAAATTTAGATTTATAAATTTATTTGGAATTACAAATCAGCTTTATAAATCCACCCCCCCCACCCCCGTACAGAGGAACATTCAGAAATATGGTGATTCTGTTCATTTTCTCCAGCCGCTCCTGAACGTCCCTCTGAATGGGTTTTTCAAAAGCAGGAATGCCGGCCATGTGTATTTTCAGTCTGTGAACCCGAGAGCTGGTGCTCACAGAATAGAAATAACAAAAGAAATTCCATTGCTTAGCTGTGGAGTATATTTTCAGTATCCACCTTCTCATAAATCTACCAGAAAAGAGATCTCACTTTTCATCCAAATAATCTGGAGTTCAAAACAGCTTTTACGGAAAAATCAAACTCCAAGAGCAACTGCAAAGCACATTTGGTGTCTAGCTGGCCGGTTTATTTTGCAGGGCTCTTTTTTCCAACTCTCAAATACTTTCCAGTCTGTGAAATTCATCTCCTCACCACTAATAGCAAGCGCTCCTCCTGGCCCTGGAGCGCACGGTATTAACCAGCGCCAACCTTGAAAGAGGGGCTTTCTGTTGTTGAAGCTGGATTTTAGTGGACAGCGTGAAGCTTCCTTGCATGGTTAGGGGATAGTAAATGTATGGGGATTTGGGAACTATTTAATTGACGAGAGTTCAGCAACGTCCTAACCATTATCTACTTTATTAAGCAAGCCAGGGCTCCTGCACCTCCCTGGTAGCCTAGCAGTCGAACGGCCAAGAGCTTGAATTCTCCACCAGGGAGACAGCAGGATGCGGGAAACTGACCGCTAGGGGGCATGTGCCAATGTATGGAGACACTTTTGGAAACCCTGGTGGCCTAATGGTTAAGAGCTGTAGCTGCTAACCAAGAGGTGGACTGTTCAAATCCACCAGGTGCTCCTTGGAAACCATATAGGAACCCTACTTTGTTCTACTGAGTCCTTCTGAGTCGGAATCGACTCAACGGCAGAAGCGGGTTAGCGGGTGACACTTTTGGTTATCACTCGGGTGTCCGTGTGTATACGTCTCTGTGCATCTGTATGTGTCTGTGTCTGTCTCTGTGTGCTTTACTGGAATCTATAGGGTCACTAGGAGTCGGAATCGACTCGATGGCAGTGGACTTGGTTTGGGTTTATTTAGTGGGTGCACGCCAGGGATCCTGCTAACCTAAACATCCGACAACACACAGGACGGCTCCTCACCCTCCCCAGCATATCATCAGTTGGCCCCAAACGTCAGCAGTGCCAAGGCTGACAAACCTTGCCTCTATTTTTCATTAACACTCTAGTCAGCATGCACTGTATTATCAGGAACAAAGGTAATGCGGGCTCTTGGCAGCGTTTTTAAAATGTTTAAGACTGGCTTTAAAAAAGCCCACGCCTTCCTTCAGAGCTGCCTGAAAGTTTTGCCTCAAGCACATCTTTCTCACCAGCGTTTCCAAAGCAAAAGGAAACATTCGCAGAAACGTAGTCGGTCAACAGCGTCCTCAAACCCTCTTGTACGCTCCTCGGCCACAGTAAAGAAGTTTGTCCCCACAAACAAGCAACGACATCTCCCCTGCGGTCTCCGGTAGCAGAGGAGAAGAGAGGGAGGCGAGCTGCCGCAACAAAGGCGCGGCGCTGGGACCAAAGCCACCTCCCCACGGCGCCTGGGTCTCTCTTGGTCCTTTGGGATGCTTGCCTGTCCCAAAGCAACCCAGCCCATAAGCCCAGCCCGGGAGAAAGCATCATCGCTCAGACGAAGGTGCAACGACTCATGGCACTTACTTGTCCAAAATGAAGTAGAGGTCAAATCCTCCGTAGCAGGCTGGACCCGCATCCTCCCTGCGTCCCCCTTGCCCGGCGCAGATGAGCACAAAAGTGGCCAGCGAGAGACATTTGAAGCCAAACCCGTGGGCTTTCTGCTCCACAGTGGCCATGACCCGCAGCCCAGAAAGAGGGTGGCGTCCTCTGCTTCCCACGCTCGGGGAACTCGCCCAGGACCCTCGGGGACGCGCCATGAGGTGGCCCCCGCTGGGGTCCTTTATTCTCCCTCTCTCTCTTGAAACTCCCCGGAAGCAATTGTCTGAAGGAGTTCAAGGTTTTCCTTCTAGTTTCCGCTAAGATTCTGTTTCTGGGTTTCAGATTTCAAGAATCCCAATACTGTACTGAGCTTTTTTTTTTTTTTTTTCCTTTAAAGGGGCTGCTTCTTGACTCAGGCTGGCGGGGCTCTCGGGAGGCTGCGCGGAGTTTCTGCAATTGAAGCAGTTCCTTCCTGAAGGTTCTTTGTCCTAGATTTTAAATATTATGGGGTGGGTTTTCAAACTGTTCTAGCCTGGGGGAGTGCTCGCCCTTGTCTCCCTCCCCTTCTGCTCCGGTCTTACTTTTTAGGAGACAAGACGGTCCCAAGAGTGCCACCTTGTGGCCAAAGACGGCTGGCGCATGTTTTGGCGTTCCCGAGAGTGAGGCTTAGATGGGAGGGACTTGCACGCTCGGGGTTTTAAATCTTTTCCTTGTTTTCAAGCAAGCGTTGCATGTTTCTTATTCCCTCCTTTTTCCCACGTATCTTCTTTTACTTTCTTCATTACCTTTTCCCTGTTCCTAGTTTTCCCATTTCACCTGTACTCTCCTCCCGGCTCCCATTCCGACTCTGTTAATGTGGTCATTCTAAACATTTGATGAGAACTTTTTTCCTTCAAATACACATGGCGTGGACAGCAGGCTAGGACCTTTGCAAACAAGCGGTTGTGCAAATAAAGTGCGTAAAACAGGACCTTTGTGATCTGAATCGTCTGTTTCACGGAGTCTTAGGGCAGATCGTAGAAAAGTTTGGAGCCTTGTCATAAGGGTGGAAACAGCAAACACTGTTCCATAGAACTTGTTTCCCCGTGGCCGCTTAGGGCATGGAACAGCTGAATCTTCCAGACAGCCGTATTTCAGAGCCTCTGGGATAGCAGCTCTTTTTGTTTTCAGTCTTTGAACTTTGACTTTTTCTGCCTGTCTTTGATTTGAGGCAATGAAAGGAAACAGCTTATAAGAGTATAGCGCATCTAAGCATTTGGAGAGGGACGGAGAATTTCTATGCTAGCTCTTCTTTAGAGAGGACGCCTGAGCCCCAGGTTCCAGGTTGAACCCTGGTTCTAGCTTCACCACCCTTTCCCAGGTATCTCAGTCACCCAGTGCAGAAATACCACAAGCGGATGGCTTTAAAAGAGAATTTTGTCACAGCCCAATAGGCTAAACGTCCAAATTCAGGGGAAGGCTTTCTCTACTGGCTCTTGAAGAAGCTCGTTGTTGTCAATCTTGCTCTGGACTGGAAGTTTCTGAGGCACAGGAACCCCACTGTTTCCAAAGAATGGGGTCAGCTCCCAGCACTGCTTCTTGGTATTGAGGTCCCGAACTCGCCACTTGCCTCTCTTATATACCACGAGGCTGCTCCAAACCAGAACACAATCCCATACGTTAAGTGCTGCTGCACCAACACAACTGCCACATATCGTCCCTCGCTATCATCACAGGGGCAGGGTTTACAGAATACAGAAGGATCACTCAATACCGGGAATCACCACTGAGCCAAACTACCATAGGAATTTAGGGGTGGGGGGTAGAACACAATTCAATGCATGGCACCAGGATTGGCCTTTCGCATACACGTCTCCTGACTTGTGAGCCTCCAAGACCCTTGCTTCCTGATGTAACGCATTCACTGTAGTTTTTTCCCCCAAAGTGTGTACCATGTAATCCTAGTGTCTTCGACTATGCGCTTAAATAACGTTGCTGTCAAATTAAGTCTTGGAAATAATACTTCTATGGCCAAATATTTCTTGGAGAGTCACCGTGTGTTGTATCAGCCTGCCTTTGAAATGATTCCCTGTTGGAGTAGTCTCTTCCTAGAGGGAATAAAACTGACCTGCTTGGAATTCAAAATATGTTGCAGAAATGATAGTGTGTGACTTTTGAGGCTAGGGCCTAAAAGATATTGCAGTTTCTTCTTTGCTCTTTTAGATCACTTGCTAGGAGTCTGAGTTCTGAAGACCCCCCAAGCAGCCCACTGGAGAAGTCCATGAGGCAAGAACCTGAGATCTGCTGTTGACCAGACTGGACCAAACCAAACCAAAACCCAAAACCTTGACACTGAGTGGATTCTGACTCCTAGTGACCCTAAGACCCTACCACAGACAGCCACCATCAATTTGCCAGCCAGGTTAGAGATCGTTTTGGAATTGAATCCTCCAGCTCTGTGACTTATTCGGATCACTGCAGGCTGCCGCCTTGACCACAGTCTCATGAGAAACTCCAAGTGGGAATTACTGAGCTAAGCCATTCTGAAACTGCTGAGCTACGGAAATGAGCTCAAGAGATCCAATTCAGTGTGAGATAATTAATGTTTATTAGTGTTTCAAGCCCTGTAGTTCAGGGGTAGTTTATTACGCAATAGTGGATACCTTATAAAGTCATATTAGGTTGTTATGCAACAATGGTTTACTGATAAACACATATTAAAGCTTGGAGATTTTTTTTCTGTGGGAAAAAGTGTTGAACCATATTTCCCAAACTTATTTGACCACAAAACTGCTTTTTTAAAATAATACCCATTGAGGCTTCAAGGTTCCCCTGGGGCCATGGCCCCTGGCCCTGATGCTGCCCCTGTCCATAAATCATAATGAAGGTCAATTGTTTGGACAGCAATGAATTGGACTTTGCGGCACAGAGTGACCGTATTTTGTAGGCACTTTATGGTTCTAGGCACCTATAGGATGTCATCCTGCTGACCTCATACTGGAGGAAGGGGAGTGGGTGAAGAAGAAGGGATAGGAGACTGCTGAGAGGATAGGACGTGTATGGAGCAGAGAGGAAGTGTGCTGTCACCATGCAGGGAGAGCAGTGGAAGCTGCATATAGGTGAGCATACAAATTTATATAGGAAGGTACATTTTCAGTCAATCATAATTAAAAAAAATATAATAATACCGATTGACACCTACCCTTTGGGAACTGCTGCTCTGGGAGAGTCTAACTGGGGAGACATTAAAGCATTCTAACCTGTTCTAATCTTCCTCTCCCATTTCTTTTCCATCCCCAAAGAATGGAAAACCTACTGCAGTTGTAAGCTAAGAAATAAGGTGGGAAAATAGGTAAAAATTAGACGGGCTAGGAGCTCCAGTGTTACAGTGGTTAAAGTGCTTGACTGCTGACCAAAAGGTGGGCAACTCAAACCCACCAGCCGCTGTATGTAAAGTTGTCCGCTTCCTTAAGATTTACAACCTTAGAAACCCTACAGGGCAGTTCTACTTTGTCCTGTAGTGTCACTGAGCCAGAATTGACTTTGTAGCAGTAGGTTTGGGTTATGGATTTAGACGGTGTCTTAGTCACCTAGCACAGCTATAGGAGAAATAACACAAGTGGATAGTTTTAACAAAGAGAAGTTTATTCTCTCACAGTATAGTAGGTTACAAGTCCAAGTTCAGGGCATCAGCTCCAGATGAAGGCCCCTCCTCTCTGTTGATTGTGGAGGAAGATCCTCTTCTTCAGTCTTCATCAGTCTGGGAGCATCTCAGCACAGGAAACTCGGGTACAAAAGACACACTCTGCTACTGGTGCTGCTTTCGTGGTGGTATGAAATTCCTATGTCTCTCTGTTCAGCTCTCTCTTTTATATCTCAAAGAGATTGGCTTGAGACACTGTCTTATCTTGTAATTTCGTCAATCCATCTCATTAAATCATACTGATAATGTTTGCAACACATAGGAAAACTCCATCAAAGGACAAAGTGGTGAACAACCATACAATACTAAGAATCATGCTCCAACCAAATCGATACACACATTATTGGCCAGGGGCCATAATTCCGTCTATGACAGGTAGGTAAAGTAGGAAAACTAAGGGGGAACTGAATCATTCAAGAGAGAGAAGAAAATGTGGTAGAGAATATTTGTGGGTGACAGAGTTGGCAAAGAGCAGTAAGGAACTGAAATATGGAAAGACACTTTGGGTGGGGACAGGCAGTAAAAACGTCCTCTGTCATGCTCATGTCCTCAGGGCCCGTTAAAGTCCTTTAGAGTGCGGCTGAGGACTATCTGGAGAGCTTTATAGACACAGCAATTTAGGAAATGTCCTGATAGAGCTCTTCAAAGAGACAGCGTTTTCATAGACATGTAAGGGCACAGTTCCCAGAAGGGGAAAGAAATTCACAGTGAAACAAAGTTGTGGGGGAAGGACAGCAAGTGGGAGACACTTCCGAGGACAATAATGGTGCTTTAGAAGGCGAAGAGGTAACTGGGGGGCTTCAGACATGTAAATGTCCCAGCTACCTCTGCCTTTCTTCCAAGTCTACAAAGAAATTGATGATCTCTAAATGGCTCTACCCTGCACTCTCTCTAGCCTGGAGCATTTATTCCAGGCTACTTTTCCAGTTAGTAGATTTTGAGCCAACCTCACTAGCTGTGAGGAGGTGCCCCTTCAAACAGTAGTATAAACTGGATTGACTTTTAGCTGTGGAGGAACAGTGATTTCTAGAGGAGACTGAAGACAGACATGGAGAGTTGATATACCCACTGCCTTTGAGTTGATTCTGACTCACAGCGAAGCTGTAGAAGGTAGAACTGCACCATAGAGTTTCCAAGGAGTGCCTGGTAGATTCAAACTGCTGAGGTTCTAGCACTTAACCACTAGGAGGGTTTCCATTCCAGAGGTGACAGCAATGGAAAATGAAGACCCTGGAGCAAACCCAGTGTGTTGACTCTGCAGATCTGCAAGAAGGCTCTATCAGAAGCCATGAATTAGCAACATCATCTGCTTTGGACTGTTGGGAGGTGATATTAATGATCCCAAAATCCAAATCCACTGCCATAGAGTTGGGTCTGACGCATAGAGACCCTAGAGGTCAGAGTAGAACACCCATAGAGTTTCCAAGGAGCACCTGGTGGATTTGAACTACCAGCCTTTTGAGTAGCTGATGTAGCGCTAATCCACTACAACACTAGGGTTTCAGTAATGTCTGCATTCCATTGGATCACCTTTCTTTGGAATCGTCATAAATATGAATCTCTTTCAGTTAGTTGGCCAGGTAACAGTCCTCCAAATTTCTTGGCGTAGATGAATGAACACTTCCGGTGCTGTATCTGTTTGTTGAAACATCTCAATTGAGATTCCATCAATTCTTGAAGCCTTGTTTTTTGCCAGTGCCTCCAATGTGGCTTCCACTTCCTCCTTGGGTACCACTGGTTCCTGGTCATACGCTATCTTTGTTCAAATGGCTGAGCGTTGACCAGTTCTTTCAGGCAGAGTGACTCTGTGTGTTCCTTCCATCTTCTTTTGATGCTTCCTGAATCATTTAATCTTTTCCCTGTAGAATCCTTCACTATTTCAACTCAAGGCTTGAATTTTTTCTTCAGTTCTTTCAGCTTGAGAAATGAAGAATGTGTGCCTTTTTTTTTCGGTTTTCTGTTCCACAACTGCCCCATCTGCCAACTGGGAATAATGATATGACCTACCTCACTAGATCGTTGCATGGGTTCAATGAGATAATGTATGTCATGTGTGTGACACCTTCAGGAAATGCAGAGTGACGTTGACTTTTATTACTAGAGAATTCTGGGAAATTTCATGCAAATTTTTTTCTAGAGATGGGAACAACAAATTTAGAAGACTCACTTTCAAAGTGTTTGGTATTGGTACCACCGGTGAACCAAAGCCATTATTGTACCATGGGCATTTGCGTTATCAGCTTCGAGCAGTGCAAAGTGGAGGATTCTAGCTGAGCCAGGAACTACTGGGAGTTAGTGGTTTTCTAGGACACTTGCAGAAAACAAAGAGAAAATGTGCTTTGGGGCTATCAATAAACTTTTGACAATAATACTATTTCTGTTAGCCAAAAATGTTAGATAGCCGAACTCTGAAGAAAAGCCCAAGTAAATAGTTAGGATCAGTGATGCTTATCTGACATTGGTTTGTTGGACTCATTAACCTCCTCACTAACTCCTTCCTTCACACAGAAGCAATTTTTGGATGCCTTTATACGAAGGACCCTGTGCTTGCACTGAAGATGCAAAAATGAATGCAACATGGACCTTGCAATGTTTAGTTGGGAGACGCGAATGCAGAAACAGATACTACTACAAAAATGTGGTTAGCTTTTCTTCCATGGAAAATACAACATGTCCCCTGCATCACAGCGTGGTAATTCCAGTAAGTAAGTGTGAGATAATGGATTTTTTTTATTGGTAAACCATTCAGATGAATTGTCCTATGTGCTGTGTGCGTTAAGACATGACAAGTGTCTCTTCCTCCTAGGAATGAGATGTCCTTCTCCTTAAGAAGATTCAAAAGAGACCAGGAAGGAGTCTACGGCAAAGGGACCAAGATCTGGGATGTTTAAGCTGCCCTCCGTCTGGTGAAGGGAACTCCCAGGATGCTTGTTCCTTTTCATAATCCGTCTTGGTTTACCAGGGCACAGAGCTGCAGCTAGTAATGATGTCTAATTTGCCTGATGAATTTATCTCTGAGCATTGACTCTTTAGGGTGCTGTCAGAGCTGGGCTAGCTTTCTGGCATAGATTTTGAGGCTAAACGAGCTGGTGTCCATGTTGGGTGCTTGAGAGGTAGGGTCAACCTTGAACCTCAAATGTAAGAGCATTTGCCTTTCTTGTGGCCAGAGTCACAGTGGAGCAATCATGTGTCCTTTGTTGCAGAGAATCTCTATGTTGTCCAAGATGGGAATTTGTTCCTAAAGCTAGAGCAGACTTTTTCAAAATAGGTAGGGCTCAAACCATGAACAGCGTTGCTATCTCAGACTTCCTTTTGTTTTTCACCTGACTCAAGTCTGACTCAAATGCCTGACCATGGTATTTTTGATCACATCATATGCATGTGAAACCTGGACAATGAGTAAGGAAGGTGGAAGAAGAATGTCTTTGAATTGTGATGGTAGAGAAGAATATTACACAAAGCGTGGATGGATTTGTTCTGGAAGAAGTACAACCAGAGTGCTTCTTCGAACCCAGGATGGCAACACTGCATCTTTCACACTTTGGATGTGTTGGCAGGAGAGATCAGTCCCTGGAGGAGGACATCATGTTGGGTAAAGTGGATGGTCATCGAAAAAGAGGAAGACCTTCAAGGAGTTGGACTGCAACAGTGGCTGTAACAATGGGCTTAAGCATGACAATGACTGTGGGCATGGGTCAAGACCAGGCAGTTATTTGTTCTGCTGTTCATAGGATTGCCATGAGTTGGAACTGACTTGAGGGCACCTAACAGCAATAACTTCTTCGTGTTTCTCACCAAGAGTTGAGGGCTGATATATTATACAGTCTTAATCATGGCTGTACATTTAGGACCTTAAAGGGTGTGTTTGCTCCAAAAAAACCAGTGGAATCACATAATAATGAATAAGAGCCCCTGCTACATAGAGGAATTATTATCTTGGGTTGAAATAGAGGAAAAACCTCAGTAGATTTATCACAGAGGCCAAGAAGAAAAAACTGAAGACCTCCACCCAGATTGTTGTGCTCAGAGGCAGAGGGAAATCTCAGGTGGTAGAAAAAAAGCTGTATGATTTAGTATCTGAACTGAAAACTATAAAGCTGAGGCCTGCAGGGAGTTCATCACTGAATTATTAAGTCATAGGTCAAGTTTAAGAAAAAAATTATAATCTTGCAGTCAATACAGGAACTGTAGGAAAGCAGGGAAAAAAAGAAAAATCGAATCCAACAAACTAATAAATTTATACATACAAAATGTGCATTTTGGAATACTCTATAAATTTTGATAGATTCTTGTAAAATGTGTCCGCCGAACATCCATTAAAGAAAAAAAACCGACATTGTTATGGATCGAATTATGTCTTTCCATTATATGTGTTGTAAATCCTAACCTAAGTAACTTGGGTTAGAAGCTTTTGTGGGAATGAGTTGTCTTTCTTGTGTTAGTGTTAATGAGTCAATTTCTTCTGAGCAATTGAAGAGATTAAATAAGCAATTGAGAAAAGCAGAGATAGAGGAAAAGAAATGCCTAACCACACAAGGGACCCTAGAAACAGAAACTCAAAAGAGAGGAGGATCTTTCTTCAGAGCCTACAGACTTAGAAAGCCTTCATTTAGAGCTGACACCTTGCATTTGAACTTCAAGCCTGCTTAACTATAAGAAAACAAATTTCTGTTAGTTAACACCATCCATTTATGGCATTTCTATTATAGTAGCACTAGATAACAAAGACATAAATTTTCTAGTCTTCACTGTTGCTAGAGTTCGGATACATATCTTTGCTTGGATTATTTTCTTCCTCTACAAGATGTATCTTTATATTTAAAAAATTTTTCCCTTTGCTCTTAGCTGAAAGTACTACTTCATATTTCACTGGAGAATTTGAATCTGGAAGACACTCATACATGTGAGTCTTATGTCTACTGACAATGTCTGAGCTGTGAAAGCTTTGGACATCACCAGTGTATAAGTTGAAGCTATGGTTGTACACAAATACCATCCTGAGCTAAGTGAAGACAGTGATAGAAGACCAGGGTCAAGGATGGGGACACTAACATTTATACAGAGTTTAACAGAGAAAGTAGAACCTAAAAGGAAAACGTTTCTAAGAGGGAATAGTCATGAATACCAAGTGGAGTCAAGAAATTGAGAAGATAAGCACCGAAAATTGTTCATTAGATTTAGTCACCAGCAGTGCTTGGTGATCTTCATGAATGGAACTTAGTGGAAATGCAGAAGAATCCACATTGCAGTGAAGAGAAGGGTTTATGGGACGTCTAGGTAAAGAGGCTCAGTGGAACACACTCATCTCATTTTCCTCTCATTGAATCTCACTAAAACCAGAGCACAGGAATTAAAACAAACAAACAAGAAAACAAGCAACTAAATATACAGAATCCACAAAGATGAAAAGACAAACTCTACAGATTTAGAGCTTGGAAAGTCTCATGGTGTCATGGATCAACTGAATCCTCCAAAGAGTGTGTGTGACAATTTGGTTGAGCTGTGATTTGAATTATTAGGTGATGTCCCAATATGTTGCAAATCCTGCCTCTGTGATGTTAATGGTGGATGACAGGTAGCAGCTGTATTAGTGAGGCAGGACTCAATCTGTAAGATTGTATTGTGCCTTGAGGCAATCTCTTGGGATATAAAGGAAAGGCGAGCAAGCAAGCAGAAAGTTGGGGACACTTTACCTTCAAGAAAGCATGCTGGGAGCAGAGTGTGTGCTTTGAATCCTGGGTCCCTGCTCCTCAGAAACTCCCAGTCTAAGGAAGATGGATGACAAGAACCTTCCTCAAGGGACATCAGAAAAAGACTTCCCCTAAAGCTGACAGCTTGAATTTGGACTTTTAGGCTACATTTCTGTGAGAAAATGAATTTCTCTTTGTTAAAGCCCTCCACTTTATTATTTCTGTTAGAGCAGCACTAGCTGACTAGTGGTCATAGCTTGAATTATATTCCCCCCAGGATGCGTGTATCAATTTAACTGGGGCATGATTCCCAGTATTGTACAATTGTCTGACAGTTTGTCACTTGATGGAATTTTCCTGTGTTTTGTAAATTCTATCACTATGATTTAATGAGATGGATTAGCAGCAGTTATACTGATAAAGTCTGCAAGGCTGGATAGTCTCTTAAGCCAGTCTCTCTGTGATATGAAAGAGAGAAACAAGCAGAGGACATGATGACCTGATATCAGAAACAGCACCAAAAGCAGAGTGCATCCTTTGAACCTGGAGTCCCTGTGCTCAAAAACCTTCGAGACGGGGGAAAATTGGTACAAGGACCTTCCTCAGAGCCTTTCTCTGGAGCCAGCACCCTGAATTTGGGTTTCTAGCCTACCGGGCTGTGAGAGAACAAAGTACTCTTTGTTAAAGCCACCCTCTTGTGATATTTCTGTTATAGCAGCACTAGATGACCAAGACAGAGTTTCTCACGTAAGGTGACAGTAGGAAAAACAAGGAACAACTTCAACCAGCATCGCACATTCCCTGGCATTGAGGGATATGGTGTAAGTCTACAACAAGGGAGGTTATTTGAAAGCTGTTTTAAAAGTAGTGAGACCCTTGGACTCCTTATGGGTGGTTATTCCTCCTTGACCTCAACAGAAAACGGGTATTTTATTCTCTGAAGGGCATGAAACAGGCTTTTCTGGATTGGGGGAATATCATGCATAGCTGGAGCCACGAGTGCCCAGCTGAAAATAGACGGGCAGTTGACTAGAAGAGTACTGAGTGCTAAATGTCCAGGCCTTCACCTCTCCTTCACTGGGCTCCCAGAGTGCTGGTTACCAGATCTTTACCTTCCAAGCAGGGGATAGAAATGTTTTCTCTTGGCAGTTTGCCAGCTCAAATGGAAAAACCTAAAGACCCTAACATAAGTGCTTTTATCATGGACTGAATTGTGCGTCCTTCTCCCTCATACGTGTCAACTTGGTTAGGCCATAATCTCCAGTATTGTGCTGTTGGCTTCCATTTCGTGATTGTAATTTTATGTTAGAAGATTAGGGTGGGATTACCACACACTTACACAGTTTGTATCCATGATCCAGCGTAAAAGGAACTTCCCTGGGATACGGCCTGCACCACCTTTGATGTCTCAGTAGAAAAACAGGAAAAGGAAGTGAGCAGAGAGGGAGGACCTCCCACCACGAAGAAAGTAGCACAGGGAGCAGAATGCATCCTTTGGTTCCTGCACAGAGAAGCTCCTTGGCCAAGAGAAGACTGAAGACATGGACGTTGCTCCAGAGCTGACACAGAGAAAGAGAGAAAGACTTTGCCCTGGAGCTGATGTCCTGAATTTGGACTTTTAGCCTACTTTACTGTGAGGAAACAAATTTCTCTTTGTGAAAGCCATCTACCTGTGGTACTGTTGTTGTAGCAGCTCTAGATAACTAAGACAACTTTCTCAAAAATTGACTTATTATAATTGTAAAAAATTGACTCAATCACTCTAATGAAGCTTAAAGAACATAAAGTCATCCACAAACTTAAGAGTTTCTAACCTTTTTGTCTGTCACACTTAAATCAGTGCACAAGACTGTGTTATAAAATTGGAGACCAAAGCAAATATACAGAGAAAAGTATTTGGAGATAGCAGAGGCTATGTTAGAAGAAGCATACCTAACAAATTGTTGTCTTCAGATAGTTAAGAAAAGATACTACATCCAAGACAATGCCATAAATAAGGGACACAATGACAACAAGAAAGCAAAAACCAATTAAATCCTCTTGAATATTAAAGCACATTAAAATAAAAACCACACTCAACCCACTGCTGCTGAGTTGATTCTAACTCATAGTGATCCTACAGGACAGGGTAGAGCTGTTTAATAGAGTTTCCAAGGTGTGCCTGGTAGGTTCAGGCTGCCAACCATTTGGTTAGCAGCTGTAGTGCTTAACCATTACACCACCAGGGTTTCCAAAAACATTAATAGAATGAAATTAAAAAAAAACACACACACACACAGAAAAACAATAGCAACAGAATCATTGGAAAATAAATGTGAGGTTTTTTTTTTTTTAAAAGACTGAAAGCAGACAGTGAGATGAAAACAAGAATAACCATGAGAGAAATACTAAGCAGTGCAGGAAGTCCAACGTCTGAATAATGAAATCATAGAATAGAAGAACAGAAAAATAAAGGAGGAAATCTAGGTTGAAAGGACTCTCCAAGAACTCAAAACAAGGGCTGAAAATAGACTTACCCTAAGTTCATCTCATTACTAAGTTTCAAAACATTTAGGACAAAAATATTTTGTAAGATTCTGGAGAGAGAAATCAGGTCACATATGGAGGGCAGCAATCATAATAGCCTCAGACTCCTCGACACCAGTCCTGGAAGCTAGTAAAGAACAATGCCTATGAAGTCCTGAAGGGAAATGACTGACAACCCAGAGTTCTGTACACAACCAAACTATAGGCCAAAGGTCAGGATAGCCTGATAAATATTTCGACATTCAGGCTCTCAAAAGATTCACCTGCTGTACACGTTTTCTGAGGAAGATGCTGGAAGAGTGCCACCAAAATGAAGACATTAAGAAAGAAAGTAATGCATGATTCCAAGGAAACTGGAAACTCAGCTGAGGAGAGAGACAAAGGAAATTCTTGTGATGACAGCAAAGCAGAGGCCCACATAACGACTACACAGACTGTCTGAAGTATAACCAATCCAGATAGAAAAGGATGGAAGTCCTCCCAAAAGTCCACTACCACTACCAGTTGACATCAAGTGAGTCTCAACTCATTGGAAATCTCTTGTGTGTCAGAGTAGAAATGTACTCCACAGGATTTTTAATGAATGATGTTTTTGAAACTCTACAGAACAGCTCTATGTTGTCCTGCAGGGTTGCTATGAGTCACAATCAACTCAACAGCAATAGGTATGGTTTGGTTTAGTTTTTATTTTGACATGCTTTAATATTCAAGAGGATTAAGTTGGTTGTTTTATAGTTTTCATCGTGCCCATTATATTTATATCGTCATCTTCTTGTTTCATGGATGCAGTATCCTCTATTAACTATCTGAAGACAGTAATTTGTTAGGCATTTGTTAGGCAGCCCCTTCTTCTGATGCACCTCTGGGTGGGCTCAAACATCTAAGCTGTTAGTTAGCTGCCAGGTGTATTAACAATTTGCACCACCTAGAACTCCAAAAAGAAACTATGCCAAGGGAGAAAAGAGAGACTGATGTGCTATCTTGATGTGATTGATTTGAGAGAGGTAAGCCTCATTTCTAAAAAGAAAGTCAATAGACAACATCTGAAATTAATTGATCAAATCATTGATCAGTAAAATCAAGTGCATATTATTTAGAAACATTAAAAACAAACAAAATACACAGTGAACTCACTGTCACTGAGTCATTTCCAACTTACAGCAGTCCTATAGGACAGAGCAGAACTGCCCCATAGAGTTTGCAAGGAGCACCTGGCAGATTTGAAATGCCGACCTTTAGGTTAGCAGTCACAGTCCTTAACTACTATGTTAAATTCCAGAAGTATAATCTAGAATAATTGAAAGAATTTGGGGACTGGGAGCTGGAAAAAATGATGCAGCAGGAAACAGGTGCATTTAGTTATGACTTAGACTAATTGACTTCTAACATATGTGCATATGCTACTTGGAATTAAAAACAAAAAACAAAAAAAACTTAGGGGACAGAGCCAAGATAGTGGACTAGACACACATCTTCTAGATTCCTTCTGAGAAATAATGGCCTAGAATAATAAGTTAATGGAAAAGTGTGGTCATTCTCAGAGCTGAAGGATCTGGTGTAGGGTTGTGAGATTGTACTCAGTGACAGGAAAAGTGAAATGACCTCTGTAGGAGGCGAGGCAGTGGCACAACTGAGTCCCACTTCTACTGATACATTGTTTGAGGGGACTGTGGGTATGGATGCCTCTTTTGTTATCTGGGAGGCAGGGACTGGTTCTGCTGAGCCTGTGAGCATGGCACACTAATGCACTGAACTGCAGTGCTTAAGTGAACAGTGTATACCGCAGCAGAGAGACTGTGCTTGGGACAGCCATGTCTTGAGAGCCTGGGTGCTGACTGAGGGTGCCAGTGTCCCTCCCTGTTCTCTTCCCTGTGCTGCACCATAATTCTGCTGATTCACTGGAAGAAGGGTGGCTCAGGCAGGTTGCCATATTGGTGAGTTAAGAGGCAGAGTCAGGCACACCTGAGGTCTCAGTGGGGCCTAATTGTCACACTGAGCAACAGTACTTGTCTGGAAAGTGCTTCTCCAGCAGAATAACTGTTTCTGAGATGATCCTATTGAGAAAGCATGGTGGGGCCTGGCAGCCAAGGGCAGCAACACTCTAACCCCTCCCTTCTTTAGGCCAAGTTGTAGTGTCTGGGGACAGCCTATGAGGCATTGCTGTTATCATTTGGGAGGCAGGGCCTGACACCCATGAGGGCCTAGCTGCTCTCAGCAGCTGCTGGAATGCCACTTTTAAAAGAAGTGCAGCTGGAGAATACAACATTGACAGGTGGCTGGGTGGGTTGGCAGCATTTCCACCACCCTTCACTGAGCCACATCATAGCATCAGCAGATGGCCCCCTAGAGTCTCTGTAAGTAGCGCGCCATCTCTGCCAGCCAGGAGACAGGGCCTTCCAGTCCTGAGGTTCCAGCTGCTGTTGGTGCCTGCTGGACTGTGTCTCTCTCACCAAAGTGCAGTTTTTAAGTAAAACACATCTAGAAGGTACAATGGTCCCAGGCAGCTGACTGTGGTGGCATCCTTCTCTCCTCCCCTTGCTGTTACAACATAGGCTCAACTGACATAATGATGAAAAGTTGCTGCAAGTAACTTGCCACCTTTAGCAGCCAGAAAGTGGGCCTGCCATCCCTGAGAGCCCACTTGGGTCCAGTCACTAGAGAATGCAGAGGTGGCTGATGATCAAACCTAGTGGTGCCCATATTTCCCTCTTAGAACTATGCCACAGCTCTCATTGGTGTGACAGTAGAGAAACTGAACAGATCCTTGATGTTGTGAAGACTACAAACAATAGCTAACCATTTAAAGAAGCAGACCCTCATGGCTCCAGAAAACTCCCAAAACAAAGAATAGAAAAACTTCTCAGATGAAGACACCTTTCTGAAATTATCAGAGATAGAATACAAATGAATTCTGTATAGAGCCCTCCTAGAGATTAAACAAAATGCAACTGAACAAAATGAAAAATTAAGTAAGCTATACGAACTGCTGGAACATCAATGATCTGAAATGCAGTAGATCAATAATAAAATTACAGATTTAGACAATTCATTGCAAATCCAAAAGAGCAGGATTGAGAAGTTGGAAGGCAGAACTAGTGAGTCTAAAGATAAGGTAACTAATACCAGGATTTATGAGGAGAACTCAGAGAAAAGAAATAAGAAAAATGAAGAAGCGTTAAGAAACATGTGGGACTTTAGCAAGAGGAATAATCTAAGAATAACTGGAGTCCCTGAACCGGGAGGGATAGTGAAAAATACAGAGAGAATTGTTGAAGAGTTTCTGACAGAAAACTTCCCGGAATTTAGGAAAGAAGAGAAGATAGATATCTAAGATGCTTATCAAACACCACAAAAGCTAGATCCCTGAAGAAAGATACCAAGACATACTATAACTTAACTTAATAAAATGAAACGTAAAGAGAGGCTCTTAAAGGCAGCAAGACTTAAAATTAATGTATAAAGGAAAGCCCTGTAGACTTTCATCTGACTTCTCAGAAGAAGCCACGTTGGCAAGAAGGCAGTGGGATGACATATTGAAAGCCTTGAAGGAGAAAGACTTCCAACCAAGAATTACATATCCTGCAAAACTGTCTCTCAAATGTGAAGGTGAAATTAAGACATTTGCAGATAAACAGAGCTTACAAACTTTGTAAAAACCAAATCAAACCAAACCCAAACTACAAGAAATGCTTAAAGAAACTCTTTGTTTAGAAAAACGAAAACAACAAATGTATACTTAAGTATGCAATGCAGGACACAACATCCAGAATCATGTTCAGCTAGGGAAGTCACAAAGCTCAATCAAAGCTAAAATATTAAAAGAAGGAAACCAGAGATCTTAACACAAAAACAATGACATTATCACAATATAAAGAAGGATATATTGCAGAAATTATAAATCTTTCAGATGGAGAGGAAATTAAGAAGCTATACAGAAGTTAAAGATTAGTTTAAACTTGGAATATTAAGGGAGATCAAAGGGTAGCCATAAAGCGAATTAACAATGAGACATATCATAACAAGAAACATAATATAGGAGTCTCTACAAATACAAAACCAACACTGAAAAGAATAGAAAGTAAACTCACAAAGAAAATCAACCCAAAACAGAATATTAAGAGTGACAAAGAAAATATCAACAACACAAAAGTAAATGCATCAAAATGACAGCACTGGACACATACCTATTAATGATTACATTGAATGTAAATGTACTAAATGCTCCATTAAAGAGACAGAGAGTGACAGCCTGGATCAAAAGACACGATCTGTTTATATGTTGCTTACAAGAAACACACCTTAGACTCAAGATGTGAACAAACCAAAAATCAAAGGATGGAAGAATACATACCAAGATAACAATACACAAAGAAGAGCAGGAATGGCAATACAAATCTCAAATAGAATAGATTTTAATATAAGGTCTACCATTGTGGACAAGGATGGTCAGTATTTGTTACAGAAAGTTTCAGTACATAAGCAGGATAAAACAATATTAAATATTTATACACCCAATACCAGACACTGACAACGTTGAAAAATGAGATAGGTCACTCCACAATAGTAGTAGCAGACTTCAACACTCCACTTTCAGAAGTGGAGAGATCACCGAGAAAAAATATCAATAAAGATACAGAAGATCCTGTTGCAACAATCAACCAACTAGACCTCACTGACACACACAGAACTTTTTACCCAACAACAGATAAGTATGCCTTCTTTTCCAGTGCACACTGAATGTACTGCAGAATAGACAACATATGTAGGACATAAAGCAAGTCTCAACAAAATCCAATCCACTGAATTATTGCAGATCATCTTCTCAGATCATATTGTCATAAATGTTGAAATCAATACCAGAAAAAAACATAAGCAGAGAACTGAACTCATGGAAACTGAACACCACCTTGCTCAAAAATCCATGGGTTATAGAAGAAATCAAGGACACAATAAAGAAATTTATGAAATCAAATGAGAATGAAAACACAACCTACCAGAACCTATGCTCAGAGGTCAGTTTATCTCTATGAAGGCACACGTCCAGAAGGAAGAAAGGACCCAAACAAAAGAATTAACCTACAACTTGAACAGGTAGAAAGAGAACAACAAAGGAAACTATCAGGAACTAGAGGAAAACAGATAACAAAGATTAGAGCAGAACTCAGTGAACTACAGAATAGAAGAACAATTGAAAACACTAACAAAAGCAAAAGTTGGTTCTTTGAAAAGATGAACAAAACTAATAAACCACTGGCTAAACTTACAAAAGAAAAATAGGAGAGGAGACAAATAACCCAAATAAGAAATGAGATGGGAGGTGTCATAACAGAAGCAACTGAAGTTAAAAGTATTATAACAGAATACTGTGAGAGACTGTACTCTAACAGATTTGAAAACCTAGAGAAAATAGATAAATTCCTAGATTCATTTATCACCTACCAAAGTTATCACAAGGAGAAGCAGAACAACTTAATAAACCCATCACAAAAGAAGAGATTGAAAAAGTCATCAAAAAACTAACAACCAAAAAACATCTTGGCCTAGATGGCTTCACTGGAGAATTCTACCAAACATCTGGAAAGGAGTTAATTCCAATACTACTCAGGCTGTTTCTATACTGAGCATAGAAAGTGACAGAGTACTCCAAAATTCATTCTATGACGCCAGCATAACCCTGATACCAAAGCCAGGGAAAGATCCCACAAAACAAGAAAATTACAGACCAATATCACTCATGGACCTAGATGCAAAGATCATCAACAAAATCTTAGCTAATAAAATCCAACAACATATTAAAAAAATATTTTATCATGACCAAGTTGGGTTCATATCTGGGATGCAAGGCTGGTTCAGCATCAGAAAAACAGTTAATGTGATCAACCACATAAATAACTCAAAGGATAAGAATCATCTGATTTTGTCAATAGATGAAGACAAGGCATTTGACAAAGTCTAACACCCATTCATGGTAAAAACTCTCAGCAGAGTAGGAATAGAGGTGAGATTCTTCAATGCAATAAGGGGCTTCTACACAAAGACAACTTCCTACATCATCCTGAATGGAGGGAGATGGAAAGAACTCCCCAAGAGAATGGGAACTAGACAAGGATGCCTGCTGTCACCACTTCTATTCAACAGTGTGCTAGAGGTTCTAACCAGAGCAATTAGACAAGACAAAGAAACAAAAAGCATCTTTATCAGCAAAGATGAAATAAAAATCTCCTTATTTGTGTATCACATGATCAGACACACAGAGAATCCTAAAGAATCCACAAGGAAACTTCTGGAACTGATAGAAGAGTTCAGCAAAGTATCAGGATATAAGATAAATGTAAGTAAACCAGTAGCAGTCCTTTACACCAACAAAGAGAACGTCAAAGAGGAAATCATCAGATCAATACCACTTACTATAGCCCCCAAGAAGACAAAATACCTAGGAATAAATCTAACCAGGGAAACAAGAGACTTATACAGAGAGAATTACAAGACCTTATTGCAAGACACCAAAAGAGACTTATACAAGACTTATACAACCTACTCTTCTCATGGACAGGAAATTTAACATTGTGAGTATATCTATTTGACTCCAAACAGTCTACATACACAGTACAATCTCAATATAAATTCCAGTGTCATTTTTTAATAAGATCGAGAAACAAATCACCAACTTTGTTTGGAAAGGGAAGAAACCTTGGGTATGTAAAGCACTACTGAAGAAGAGGAACACAGTGGGAGGCCTCACACTACCTGACCGTAGAACTGCTGTGATAGTCAAAACATCCTGGCACTGGTACAAAAAGAGACATGTAGACCAATGGAGCAGAACTGATACCCCAGAAATATCACTGGCCTCTTATGAACAGTTGATATTCAACAGAGGCCTAAAGGTTGTAAGCTGGGGTAAAAACTGTGTCCAGTTGGCAAAATTGGATAGCCATTGCAAAAAACTGCAGTAGGACCCATGTCTCACACCTTACACAAAAAAATGGATCAAAGACCTAAGTATTAAACCTAAAACGATAAAGATCATGCAAGAAAAAATAGGGTCAACAATGGAAGCTCTAATACACAGTTTAGACAGACTTCAAAATCTGACAAACAAAGCACAAACAACAGAAGAGAAAGTAGATAAATGGAAACTACTAAGAATCAAATACTTTTGCTCATCCAAAGACTTTATCAAGAGAGTCAAAAGACTGCCAACAGAATGGGAAAAAATATTTGGCAAGTATGTGTCAGATTGAAATCTTATTTCCATAACATACAAGGTACTGCAAAACCTCAGCAAGAAAAGGGTAAATAACCCAATCAAGCAATGGCCAAAGGAGATGGGCAGGCATTTCATCAAGGAAGACTTCCAGGCAGCTAAAAGATTCATGAGGAAATGCTCATGATCATTGCTGTTAGAGAAATCCAGATCGAAACTACAATGAAATACCATCTCATCCCAGCAAGACTGGCCATAATCCAAAAACACAAAACAACAAATGCTGGAGAGGCTGTGGAGGGGTTGGAAGTCTCCTGCACTGCTGGTGGGATTGCGATATGGTACAACCCCTTTGGAAAGCTATGTGGCGCTTCCTTTAAAAACTAGAAATAAAAATAACACTTGATTTTCCCACCTCTTGGATAATCCCACTTCTGGGATTATATTCTACAGAAATAAAGGCAGTCACACGAATAAATATGTACACATGAATGTTTATTGCAGCACTGTGCACAATAGCAAAAAGATGGACTCAGCCTAGATGCCCATCAACAGATGAATGGATAAATAAACTATGGTACGTGTACTCAGTGGAACACTATGCAGTGATAAAGAACAATGATGATTTCAAGAAGCATCTCATAACCTGTTTTCAACCAGAAGACATGCTGAGTAAAATCAGTCAGCAGCAAAAGAACAAATGTTGCATGAGACCCCTGTTATAAGGACTTAAAAATAGACACAAGCACAGAAGAAAACACTCTTTGATGGCTACAAGGGTGGGGAGGGAGGGAGAGCACTGGACATAGTTTAGATAGATAGTCAGTAGAAATTTGGTTAGGTGAAAGTAGCGACAGCACACAGTAGAGAGCAGATCAGCTTAACTGGACTTTGCCAAAAACTGAAAGGTTTTCTAATATTGACCTAATGTTTCAAAGGATAGAGTGGCAGGCATGGTGGTCCGGGGACCATGTATTCAGGGGACATCAAGGTCAATTGGCACAATGAGCCTATTGGTAAGAGAGTGTTCTGTACAACATATTGGTGAGTGGTGTCTGGGGTCTTAAAATTTGGCAAGTTCCCATCTTGAGGTATACCAAATGGTCCCAACTCATCTGGAACAGATGATCACCAAGAACAACAAAGAAATGATGAAAAAAGAGCCCAGGAGGCAGAAGGACCCATGTGAATGGGAGAGTATATCAACATGAGACCAGAAGAACCAGATGGTGCCTGGTCACCAACACAGAGGGCCGGGATAGGGGACACAATGTAGAGGCCTTGAGGCAACATAAGAAAAAGAGGTGTGCAGCCCACAGACTCTACTAACAGACTTGAATTGATGGTCTGACAGGCCGGGGGACTACCTGGGACATGGCCCCTAGACCTGCTGCTGTCCCTGACTGGAAACCAGTAATGAGTCAACTCTTCAGCTAAGAATGGACTGTACTCAAGGACACAGTGTGACCATATGGTGTGTGTACTTTATGGTTCGATGCATTTACAGAAGGCTGTCCTATTAGTCTCTTTCTAGATTGGAGAGAAGAGGGTAGAAGGGCGGGGGAGGGGTACAGATGCTTGTTAAGAGGATACTAGATATATAGAGTGAAAAGGAGGGCTATGTGGTCACCAGTTGGGGAGAGCAGAGGGAGCTGCAGACAGTTGGGCGGGGGGGGGGCTTGATGCAAAACCTGTTTGGACTCTATACTTTTGCTTAATCGCACATAGAAAAAACTTAAAGGGGGAGGCTTACGTTTTTGCTAATGATTCTGCTAAGCTAGGACCAGTTTGTTTCTTCCTATTTGGTAGAAATACTAGGTTGTCTTTACAGGTGATAATCATGTGGACTAGATATCAACATATGCCAATGTTTATGAAATAAAGTTCAGAAAATAAACAGAGAGTAATTTATAAACACTGACATTAATTCTAAAAACTACGTACCTACATAAACCCATGTATGAAGTCTGACAACTCTGCAAACTTAATTGTTGTAAGTGCTATGTACCTTACTGCTGAACATCGTTACAGTCACCTTGGAAGTACTCCCCTTGGGAAGCTGCGCACTGACACCAGTACCTAGTTAACCCTTTAAATCGATTTTGGAACTCTTCCTGGAATGGCAGTTGCACACAGTGGCAAGTTCATGAACTTAACTCTATAGTTGTCTATGAGTGGGTTTTTAGTCAGTAAACAAACAACTGTATTGGAACACCCTCCCTACTCACTTGACTTGGTTCCCAGTGACTTTTTTCTTTAACCAAAGATAAAGGAAATATTAAAGGAAGACATTTTAATGACATTCAGGACATTAAAGGTAATACGATGACAGTTCTGATGGCCATTCCAAAAAAAGAGCTCCAAAATTGCTTTGAAGGGTGGACTAGCCACTGGTGTCAGTGCATAGCTTCCCAAGAAGAGTACTTTGAAGGTGACTGTAGTGATATTCAGCAATGAAGTATACAACACTTTTTCTAGGATGAGTTCATGAACCTAATTGGCAGTCCTTATAAGTATTTCCACTGCTGTTGACTTGATTCAGGCTCATAGACACCCCATCAGGTTTCCAAGGCTGTAGGGTCAGCAAAAATAGAAGACAAACTGACACAGTTGCTGCCACAAAGGGCCACCACAAATTGGAATTGACTCAACAGCAAGTGGTTTACTGGTATTAAGAATAAAACAAATATAAAACATGAGAAAGTGTTTATGTTACCTTGTTGTGTGAAAAACTTAACAGCATATGTAGATTTTGATGGCCACTATGAAATATATACTGTTGCATCAAAATTTAAGTTTTATAAATTGTGCTAGAAACAAAAAGGGTGAATTAAAGGGGGAGCAGTGGATACCCACCCAAACAATTAGTGTGAAAAGTTAACTATAAACAGGGATGGTGGATTTGGAGGTGGGGAAGAACATATAAGGAATTTGTTGTGTTTGCATCTTTGCACATCTGTATTTTCAAGTTCAGAGATGTTTAAGCAGATCAAGTAGATAGCCACGACTGTGAAAGTAAACAAGAAAAGGTAAGAGCTGAGAATCTGAGAGAGTTTAGGGTGCGGGCAGTTGGGATTCAGAGAACAGAGGAAGAGATTAATACTGGTCAAGAAAATGAATGACTAGATGACAAAATTCTGCTCAGGGCTTCACTGATGTCATATTTAATTGTTGCAACAACTGGTGATTATGATGCTATTAGCTTTATTTCAAGAAGGAAAAATCTAAGACTCAGAGAGTTCAAGTAAACTGCTTAAAAACCTGTCTGCCTGTAAGCCACTGAGCCAGACACAGCATGTGTGACTGCCTATTCTCTGACCACCACGTCACCCCATCAGTGGGAAAGTAGAGAACTAAGCAAGCTTTGAAAGGTTAAGTTTAAACATGGCAGTCCTTTCGGCAATTGTTTTCTACTACTAGAATTCCAGGGAATCAGGTTTTCTGGGGTCAATTTATAACACAGTTCTTAGCATAACAAAACGTTTGATTTTGACATTCCTTTCCTCAGTTGTTTAGAAACTGGTTTTTGTGGTTAAGTGCTAGGTTGCCAACCAAAAGAATGACAGTGCAAATCCACCAAGTGCTCCTTGGAAACTCTATGGGGCAGTTCTACTCTGTTCTATAGGGTCACTATGAATCAGAATCTGCTTGATGGCAGTGTGTTTGGTTTTGGTTATAAGAAGAAGAGAGGACACAGTAACACACACAGGAAAGAAGGTCGTGTGAAGAAAGAGGCAGAGATGGGTGCGAAGCAGTTACGTGCCAAGGAATGCCTGCAGCCCCCAGAAACTAGGAAGAGGCAAGAGAAAGTAACTACTGTCACCTTGATTTTAGGTATCTGGCCTCCAAAACTCTACCTTAGAGTACATTTTAAGTACTAAGAAATGTCATTTCTGATGGTGCATTCATTTTTAGATGGTTCTGTGAAACATGTTTTTAAGATTTAATTTTGGCTTGCAGGTGAGGTCTAAGCATTAGCAGGGACATCTGGAAACAGGAGAAATCTAAACAGAAAGTAGGGGCAGCTAGCTTCCAGGGGGCAGGGGAAGGGAGGTGGGATTGCTGTTGTTAGCCGTCATGAAGGTAGTCCTGGCTCGTGGCGATTCCATGCATAATGGAACAAAATGATCTCAGGTCCTGCATCATTCCCATGATTGGTTGTCATTGGACTGTTGCCATTCACAGGGTTTTCATTGGTGAAAGGTAGACTACCAGGCCTTTCCTTCTAGTCTCTCATAGACCGGAAGCTTTGCTAAAAGCTATTTAGCGTCGTAACAACATAAAACCAAAAAATCCATTGCTATTGATTCCAACTCATAACAACCCTATAGCACAGAGAAGAACTGCTCCATAATATTTCTAAGGAGTTCCTGGTGGATTTGAACTGCTGATCTTTTTGTTAGCAGCCGCAGCTCTTGAAAAAGTATTTACCTTTCCATCTGTGGCTGTATTTCCTTCACTAATCATTATTCACCAAGTAATCCTGAATACCTCTTGTGTCAGGGAACTTACTAATTTAATTTCTTCCTTAAATCATGCCAAGAACAGTATTTTGGAACCCTCTGCCTAGTGGAACTTCACAAACCATCTACAACAACTTTTCACATACTTGAAGACAGTTCTCATTTACTTAGCCTGCCCTTTTGGAGTTAAAACCTAGCCAGTTCCTTCAGCAATTCCCCAAGAAAGACAACGTTTCATCTCAGTCTGGTCCTTGTCACTCTCTTTGGAACAACCTCTAGTTTATGTGCAGCTTTGAGGGCCCCTAAACACAAAACTCAGTGTGGAAATCCTGGTGACATAGTGGTTAAGAGTTATCATTGCTAACCAAAAGTTTGGCAGCTCAAATCCACCAGGTACTCCTTAGAAACTCTACAGGGCAATTCTACTCTGCCCTATAGGGTCACTCTGAGTTGGAAGTGACTCAACAGCAGTAGGGTTTTTGGAACTCAGTGTAGCTCCCAGGTGTGATAAACACAGAATTACTAGGAAAAGGTAGTATTTATTTTATTGTTTGTTGTGATTAAGTGAAAATTTACCATCCAAGTCAATTTTCCAAGTAAAACCCAGAGCACCCATCTCTCTACAAGTCTATCTGCTCTTCTCACCCTGTGGCTTCCAGTATCCACTCAGCCAACACTTATCTCCTCCTCTCTACCTTCTCCTCTTCCCTCTAAAAAGAAAATGGTAGGACAACCTCATATGTATATTTAGCCATGAAGTACACATCCAGCCTGAGTCACTGTGTCCCCAAGTCCAGTCCATTCTTTGAAATGTTGGCTTCAGTACTGGTTTCAGCTCTGGGCTAGGAGCAAGTCTAGAGGCCGTGTTCCCTAGGGACACTGCAGGCTGTCGGACCGTCAATTCTAGTCTTTTCGTAGAGTTCTTGGTCTGTATACCCCCTTTTCTTGTGTTATGTCAGGGATATACATTGTGCTCCCTGTCAGGGCTGTGTTTGATGGGGCCCAGGCACCATCTATTTCTTCTGTTCTCCTGCTGATATAATCTCCCGATCGTATGGATCCTTCTGTCTGCTGGGCTCATTTTTCCTCACGCATTTGATGTTCCTGGTTGTCATCTGTTCCAGCTGCGTTGGGACCAGCTTCCTGGCTGTTAAGACCTCAGATGCCACTCACCAACATGAGCTGAAGAAGACTCTCTTAAGAAAAAGGCTAGTTATGCCAATGGCCCTCCATGTACCCTGTGAACATAGTCCTCAGACCCTTGCTGCTGCTAGTCTCTCTTTGAAATGTTGAGGTGAATTTAGAAAACCTTTCAGCTTGTGGTGTAGTCAGTGATGCTGACCTACCTTCTACTGCACGCTGTCACTCAAAAAGGTAGTGTTTACTGAGCACTTACTGTGTGCCAGATACTTCCTTAAGCAGTTTACATGGATTGCTCTAGGTATTACATAACAACCTGGGAAGTAGGCAGTATTGTTATCAAAATTTACCTGATGTGGACAATGAGATCTAACAGATTGCTTAAGGTCACTTTTCTAGACAGTGGCAGAGTTTTGGGAAGGGGTCATTGGACCAAGCAGCCTGTTGTCTTAACTGTTGACTCTCCTGTTTCGAGTTAAATTATCACTTTCCTTGCTTTGGACCTTCTGTTTCTATTTATAAGGCCTCCAGTGACTTGAGTGACTTCAACAATCCACTTCACAGTGCTTACTTATAGACTCCTTTTCCCACTCTTGTGGGGCCTAAGTCTTCACTGACATATTGTATAAGTTAAAAAAGAAGAAGAAGAAAAAAAGCTTACCAAAGAAAAAGGTTTTATCTTATTTTTATTTTAATCTGTGTTTCTTTGCTGTTAAGGCAGTACGTTTTTGTTTATTGAACGCAGGTATTTCTTCTTTTGAGGACTGTCTGCTTATGCTGTTTTCCTGGAAACACTGGTGGCATAGCTGTTAAGTGCTGCCTCCACTAACCAAACGGTTGGTAGTTCAAATCCACGGTGCTCCTTGGAAACTCCATGGGGTGTTTCTACTCTGTCTTATAGGGTCACTGTAAGTTGGAGTCACCTTGACAGCAGTGAGTTTGGTTTTTGCTATGGCTTGCCTGTTTTAAAAATTAGGAGTGTTTATGTATATTTTTAAGTTGAATGTAAAGAATTGATTTTTTTTTACACATTAAGGGTAATTACCTTTATTTTTGTACAGTCAAATATCTTGCCCTATGCGATTTCTTCCTTTGATGTCATACAGTATCAGACTCTGGTGCACTAAACTATAGCAGTCCTGAGATAATGAACAATCATTCACTGGAAAACTTTAAACTTAACTCAGCTTCTAAAACCCTCTCATTTGTGGACATGGTAATTCTGTAAGTTATGGTCCGTAATAGGAAATATAGACATATGTGTGTGCATGTATTTTACATATATATGTATATATATGTACTTATATATTTACATATGTATAATATGTGTGTATTATATAAAAAACATAAGACCCTATAGGACTGGTAGAGATGCCCCATAGAGTTTCCAAGGAGCCCCTGGTAGATTTTAACTGCTGACCTTTTGTTTAGCAACTGTGGCACTTAACCACTACACCACCAGGGTTTACTCACACACACATACACACACACACACACACACACACACACGCACACACGTACACAGAATATATCATTTCCATTAAAGCTAGGTGGCCTCAAGAAATTCATCCAGATTCCAGAATTCCTTGGCTTGTAGGTGATGGCATCTGAGAAGAAAAGGACAAGACGTGAACTTGGGAGTCTGGAGACCTTCATTCTAGTTCCCGTGCCATATCAACCTGTTTGGTGTCCCAGTCTAGGTGTTTCCTGTGCAACTCACTCTTGTTATGTCTGTGATGAAGGTGTGTGCAGATAGTCCTGACTCCCTTTCCCATGTGGGCAGTCTACGATTGCACCTCCAGGCTTGCTCTTAGGTTAGCAATAAGAGGGAAGGGGACAGAAAGGGAGAAGTACATGCAGGGGTAGCTGAAGAGATGTGCTGACAGTTTACCCATGTAACAACCACTGAGAGGAGAGAAATCACCCTTAATTCCATGGTCCTATCCTGACCAGAGATAGGAGCCCTGCTAGCCCAGTGACTAAGTGCTTGGCCACTGATGGACAGTTCAGTGGTTCAAACCCACCAGTTGCTCTGGGAGTAAGAGATGTGGCAGTCTGCTCCCATGAAGATTTACAGCCTTGGATGCCCTATGGAGCAGTTCTACTGTATCCTATAGGATCTCTGTGAGTTGCAGTTGGCTTGATGGAAATCAGTTTTCAGGGTAACCTAAAGCGAGGGAGCCTTGCTGGTGTCAGCCTGCCGGTGTCAGTCTGGTGGCCTCAGCCTGGTGGCCTCCGCCTAGGAGTGTCAGCTTGCTGCTGTCAGTTTGGTGGTGTGGCGGTGGTCAAGTCGTCAACTGCTAACCCAAATGGGCAGTTTGACGGCACCAGCTGCTCCTCAGGAGAAAAGACTATCGGAAGCCACACAGATTATGCCCCAGGAAACCCCATGGGGTGGTTCAGCTCCGTCATATAGGTTTGCTGTAAGCTGAAAAGGACTCAGCAGCACACAACCACCACCTACCCTGACCACTACAAAGCCTGGAAAAAATTTTAAGCTTTATAAATGATTTCTCTTGTTGCACAGAGTCACAGTCTCCTCCGTGGACATAATGCCATGACTCCCAAACGAAGCACACTTCTGAGGTAGCTGACACAGCCACTAAGGCTATATTTCAATTGGAAAAACACAAACGTATATTGGACCATTGGTCTCACAGTAGCTTTATTTGAATTGTCCTCACTGCACTGTTAGCTGACCTCAACTCATGCCTTCCACTTTTGAGCCAAAAGCCTTGAGTGGCTGCTGGTTATTAAGCTGAGATGTGCCTGAGGCAGAATATTAAATTTTAGATTTGAAAGCAGTCATCCAATCCAACTTTCTACTCCAAACTCTGGGGATATGGCTTTCTTGTCTTTTTTTCTTTTTTATTTAACATGACTGAGTGAAAATGTACATTTCCGTATAAATTTACATGCCCACCTATACGCAGCTTCCACTGCTCTCCCTGTCTGGTGACAGCACACCATTCTTCTCTGTTCCATACATGTCTCATCCTCCCAACAGCCTCCTTTCCGCTCCTCTCCACACACTCTCCTTCCTCCAGCCAGAGGTCAGCAGGATGATATCCTATAGATGTATAGAACCATAAAGTGCATCCAATATATGGTCACTCTGCATTGCCAAGTCCAATCCATTCCTGTCCAAAGAGTGGACCTTTGTTATAATTTATGGGTAAGGGCAGCATCAGGGCCAGAGGCCATGCTCTCAGGGGAACTCCAAAACCTCTGGACCATCAATTGAGGTCTTTCAGTGGACATCTCAGGATGCACCCTTTTTATTCTTGTGTTGCCAGTGAAACTCAACCTAGTGAGCCCCATCGTGGCTATCACTGGTGGTGGCCAGGCACCATCCGGTTCTTCTGGTCCCAAGTCAATGTAGGCACCCACTCTTGTGGGTCTGTCTGTCTTCTAGATTGTCTTTACCTCATGTCATTTTTGTCCTCGGAGAGCATCCGTTCCTGCCGAGTTGGGACCATTTGCTGTGTCCTCGGATGGCAGCTTGGCAGCTTTTAAGACCCCAGACATCACTCACCAATGTGGGGTGCAGAGAGCTCTCTTAGCAAAAGGTTAGTTGTGCCAATTGGCCTCGATTTCGCCTAAGAGCATGGTCCCCTGCCCCCTGCCCCAGCTACTCTATCCTTGCAATATTGGGTTAAGATGGAAGGAGTACTCAAGTTATGCTGAAGTCCACTTAATGTTCTTGTTTCTAATGTGTGCTATCACCGCTTTCTCCCAACTAGATTTCTAGTAACTATCTAAACTAAACCCTCCCCCTCACCCCTCCCTTCCTGCCCCCCCCCGGAAGCTGTCAAAGAGTCTTTTCTTCTATACACAAGTCTGTTTTTGAGATCTTATTGTAGAGGTCTCATACAATATTTGTCCTTTTGTCGCTGACTACTTTCACTCAACATAATGTCTTCCAGTTGAGACCAGGTTAGGAGATGTTTCCTGGAATCATTGTTATTCTTTATCATTGTGTAGTGCTCCGTTGAGTATATGTACCATAGTTTACCTATCCATTCTTCTGTTGTTGGGCATCTGGGTTGATTCCATCTTTTTGCTATCGTGGACTGTGCTGTGATAAACATTGTGGTGCATGTGTCCGTTGGTGTAAAAGGTCTTGATTTTGTAGGATATATTCCAAGTAGTGGAATTACTGGGTCAAATGGTATATCGATATCCATTTTTTTAAGGAAGCGCCAGATTGCTTTCCAAAGAGGCTGGACCATTTTGCAACCCTACCAACAGTGTAGGAGGGTTCCACTTTCTCCACAGCCTCTCCAGCATTTGTTGTTTTGTGTTTTTTGGATCATGGCCAATCTTGTTGGGGTGAGATGGTATCTCATTGTCATCTTGATTTGAATTTCTTTAATAGCTAAAGGTCGTGAACATGTCCGCATGTATTTCTTGGCTGCCTGGATCTCCTCTTTAGTGAAATGTCTGTCCATCTCCTTTGCCCATTGCTTAATTGGATGGTTGGCTTTCTTTTCTTATATTCAATTATTTTAATTTTTATTAATGTTTTGTGTGTATGTTTCTGTAAAAGTTTACCCCAAATTTTGACATACAGTAGAGTCATGTATTGTTCATTTATTAAAACCTTGCAATTATTTTGAAAAATTTCAAGCCCACAGAAAAACAGAAAAAAGCAGAATTACTTACATCCTCTTTACTTATTTTCAACAGAGTTAACTCATGACTGCATTTGCTTTCTCTCTGCATATTTCTATGTACATCTTCACACATAGGTTGCTATGCTGAAATATTTAAGGGTAAGTGGCAAACATCAAGGACACTTCATCCGTAACTATTCCTATATATGTACCTTCTAAGAACAAGACCATTCTCCTATACAGTCACAATGGCATGTTTATACCCAAGATGTTTTAACAGTGATATAATACTACTCTCTATTAAACATTGCATGTTCAAATTTTTTTCAATTTTGCACAGAATACTGTGCATAGATGATTTTTTTAATCCACGGTTCAATCAAAGACCATGCATTGTGCCAATGTGGCACAGATATGGTACAGATGTGGTAGACTGGTTCTCTTCTTTCTGCAGCAGCAGCGGGACGGGTGATGTTACTGTGGTGAATGTGCACCCCTTCCATGGAGTTAACCACAAACACCTCTGTTTCTACCTGCAGAGAAGGAGCATTCATTTTGTAAACTGAGCGATCACGCACATGCAACAAGTACATAAGGTGCACCATGATTTTTTACATACATGGAAATTGCACAACTAATGACTAGATCAATAATAGAGATCATTTCCAGTGTCACGTAAGTTTCCATCATGTCCCTTCCTAGTCTCGCCCTAGGTGACCACTAGTATAATTTCGGCCACCACTGGTCATGCTGTTCCTGAATTTTGTGTAAACAGCATGCTGTAAGTCATTTTCTATGTCTGTGGCTTTTTTCCCGCTCGACATAGTATCTGTGAGATTTATTCATGTTGGGTGTACCAGTGGTTCATTCTTCATTTCCTATTTATGTATTGTATTCCATTTTATAAACTACAATTTGCTTATTTCTTCTTCTGTTGATGGGCACTTGAGTTATTATCCATGTTTATTTACTATGAACAAAGTTACTGTACAAGTCCTTGTAAGGAATTTATTGTGGTTATGTGTGCTCAGGTCTCCCAGATGTATACCCAGCAGAGGGACTGATAGTGCACAGGGCAGGTATATATTTGACTGTGGTGTACACTGCTAATAGTTTTCCAAATTGGATGTGCCATTTTTCTGTCCCTTCCAGTCACATGGGAGTTCCAGTTACACCGCATCCTTGCTAAGCCTTGGTCTTCTCAATTTATTTTAATTTTCACCATTCTAGTGGGTGCGTAGAGATACCTCAAAATGAAACTTGAAAACAAATCTGTGGCTGGTGAGTCAATTCCAACTCACATAAGACAGAGAAGAACTGCCTTGTAGAGTTTCCAGGGAGTAGCTGATGAGTTCAAATTGCTGATCTTTGGGTAGCAGGTGAGTTCTTTAACAGCTTTGCCCCCTACTCCCCTTCACATCAGGCTCCCAAGGTGCCTCACTGCAGTTTTGATCTGCACTTCCCTAATGTGTAGCAAAGTTGAACCCTCCTTGATAGATTAGTCTGATACCTTCTTTAGCAAAACGTTGGTTCAAGTCTTTAGGCCCTTTAAATTGGATTGGTTGTATTTTTCTTACTGATTTGAAGGGGCTATTTACATGCTGGGTATGAGTCCCTGTCACATAAAGCAGAAAGTTCACTGAAAGTCTCTCTCTGTAAAAAACGGAAAGGCTTTTATTTGAAATGACATTATGTGGTAGCAGACAGAGTCTGCCTTGGTCATTTTCTTTAAAATTTGAAAAAAATCCAGTTATTCTTTTTCTCTTTCTTTTATAACTAAAACTAAGGAGATGTTTTGACAAATAGGGTGATAGTCCCAAGAGTATTGATATTTATCTTCTTTACACAAATTGTAGGTCTTCTTTTCCTATACAAAGCAATGAAGCTTTACGTAGACCCTCGCCCTGCTCATCTTTTGACATAAGCAGCAGGGTCTCCTGGGAACTGGATAATTTCATTTTGTGGTATTCATGACAGGGCTGACACCACATGTCAGGCGTTGAGGAAAGGCAGGGAAGCCACTCCTTTCCTTCCCCAACACCCTCCTAGAATATAGGCCAGCATGAGATAGTCCCTTGTTCTAGTCAGAATGGCTGACTTATTGCTAAAGGGACAGTTGGCACTAAATCAAACTGAAAACTTTTAAGTGGGGATTTTCCTAAAGGCCACATGTCGGTAGCATCACTGTGGTGTTGCAGACTGTTTTGCCAGTGGTTTTTGATGCAATCTAGTGAAGTTTACCCACAAGGTGTACTTTCCAGTTGATTGGACCAGGAATGGAGCAAATAGCAGCTCCCATGCCATCACTTGTGGCATCCATGGTAGGCACTGTTGTTAGACCATGATGCTTTGCCAGTGAGTCCAGCCTCAGGTACCCACATGTCTTCACTCTGAGTTGGCACTTGAGGTAGAATCTCTTTATCATTCCTGCATTAATCTGGACACAATGGACATACTTGGGAAGGAAAAATAAACCACAGATACAAGAGGAACAGAGAGCAGCCATACTATTTTCCCTTGGTAATGGTCCATAAGGGTTAATGGACTGATATATACGTATATATTTGAGTTTTTAATCTTTTTAAGTTCCAGCTAAGATGAAAGTTGCCTTCTCACCCAGATGCTGCTTTTCTGAGCAAGGTGACCTAAAAAAATTGGGTTACCTGCTTCCACACTGGCCAAAGCTAGGGTATTTATCAAACCCTGCATGGATCTATAAAGAGAGTTTTAGAAACCATGATTACACACGACTCCTTCTACTCTCATATTGGTCATTTCCTCATATCTTCTTCATTCAGTTTTATCTGCCCACTAGCATATGATTTTGCTTGTAACATTTTCCCCCACAATTTTATTTAATACCTGGTAATATGATGGTCAGACAGTCACATAGGAATGTGGGATATGTGGCACTTTGTAGCTGACGTTTCACATATACATTATGTATTTATATCTTTACATTTTATGTTGTTGTTGTTAGGTGCTGTCGATTGGTTCTGACTAATAACCGCCCTATGCACAACAGAAACACTGCCCGGTATTGCACTATGTCCGCAATCATTTTTATGCTTAAGCCCATAATTGTGGCTACTGTGTCAATCCATCTCGTTGAGGGTCTTCCTCTTTTTCACTGGCTCTCCACTCTACCAAGCATGATATCCTTCTCCAGGGACTGATCCCTCCTGACAACATGTCCAAAGTATGTAAGACACAGTCTTGACAGCTTTGCTTACAAGGAGCATTCTGGTTGTACTTCTTCCGGAATAGATCTGTTTGTTCTTTTGGCAGTCTATGGTATATTCAATATTCTTCTCCAGCACCACAATTCAAAGGCATCTATCCTTCTTCTGTCTTCTTTGTTCATCCTCCAGCTTCCACATGCGCCTGATGCGATTGAAAATACCATGGCTTGGGTCAGGTGCACTTCAGTCTTCAGGGTGACATCTTTGCTTGTGAATAAAGAGATCCTTTGCAGCAGATTTTCCCACTGTAGTGTGTCTTTTCATTTATTAACTGCTGCTTCCGTGGGTGTCAACGGTGGACCCAAGTAAAATGAAGTCCTTGACAATCTCAATCCTTTCTCCATTTATGATTATGTTGCTTACTGGTCCAGTTGTGAGGACTTTTGTTTTCTTAATGTTGAGGTGCAATCCATAGTGAAGGCTGTGGTCTTTGATCTTCATTAGTAAGTGTTTCAAATCTTCACTTCCAGTAAGTAAGGTGGTGTCATCTGCGTAATGGAGGTTGTTAAAGAGTTGTCCTCCAAACCTGACACCTCATTCATCTTCATATAATCCAGTGTCTTGGATTATTTTCTCAGCAAACAGATTGAAAATGTATGGTGAAGGGATACAATTCTGATGCACACCTTTCCTGACTTTAAAATACGCATAGTCCTCTTGTTCTGTTCGCATGACTGCCTCTTGATCCATGTACAGATTCCTTCAGAGCACAATTAAGTGTTCTGGAATTCCCATTTTATGCAGTGTTAGCCGTTGTCTGCTCCAAGTGACAAGTGGCTAAATGGTCTTGTGCTTCTCCCTCAGTTATCGTAACAGCAGCAATATCCATTTAGTATCATTTTCTAGGAAGACACAGAGTATGAAGTGTGGCTGTTTACTGTGCTGGAAATGAGCAGTATTAAAGACATGCATACATATCTGTCTCTGAAGATATTTAATAATAAAACTTAGAAATTGTTGAGGGCATTAGAACTTACAGAATTATACATTATCTAAACCAAATTTGATACCCATTACCATCTTGTAAGACAGAATTATCTCCCTCTTACAGAAGAAAATACTGAAACTGAGAAAAGTTCAACATTCTTTTCAAGGATATTACTGTTAATAAGTGATCAACATGAGCTGAAACCCAGGTTCAAGGTCTGACCCCAAGTCATCACATATCTCCAGGCTTCCTAAATACAGATGTGCCATGCAGTGACCTAAGAATGTGTAAGTCCAGGGGCAAGCCAGATCCCTCCAGACCCTTGAACTTCATTCTGCCACCAAAGAAAACAAAGAGGGGTCCTTGTTCCCCTCCACTGTGTGTTCCTAGAGAGCCTTCAGTTTTCTCATTCCTTGCTCCAAGTGACAAGTGGCTAAATTGTCCCTTATTTCTTCCTCAGTTATCATGATGACAGCAATACCCATTCAATATCATTTTCTAGGAGGACATAGAGTATGAAGAATAGCTGTTTACTGTGCTGGAAATGAAAAGTACTGAAGATGCGTATACATGGTTGTTTCTCAAGACAATAATAAAACTTAGAAATTTTTGAGCACATTAGAACTTACAGAGTTTTGTCAACACAATTGCTCTTCAGTAGTGCTCTAAATCTCTGAGATGGCCATTTGACTGCTGCAGATCTGGTACTCAGAAATGGTGAATGACTTGTCTAAGTGACAGCAACGAGGAAGAGGCAGATTCTGAAACTGGGTGATTCTTCCAAGATTCAGCGATTTTAGCAGCCAAATCAGAGTTTTAGAAGTGAAGGGAGATTTGGAGTGGGGCCACCTTTTAGACACAATCATTTAGTGAGTCAGTTGGTCAGTAAACTGTATTTTGAGAAACACTTGAAAACAAAAACAAAAACTTTATTGCCTCTGAGTCAGTTCTGACTCATATTGACTCTATAGGACAGAGTAGAACTCTCCCATAGAGTTCCCAAAAAGTGACTGTCAAGTTCCAGCTGCTGCCCTTTTTTCCAGCTGCTGCCCTTTTGGTTAGCATCTGTAGCAATTAACCACTATGCCGCCAGGGTTCCCTGAGGAGCATTATTAAAAAAAAAATCACATTTTAAACTTCAGAATATGGGGACTACCAATTAAGTTTGTGAACTCATCCTAGAAAAAGTGTCTTGTACCTCACTGTTGAGTATCACTGCAGTCACCTTCAAAGTACTCCCCTTGGGAGGTTATGCACCAATGCCAGCACCGAGTCTATCCTTCAAAGCAATTTTGGAACTCTTTTTCTGGAATGATCATCAGACCTGTTATCATATTACCGTTAATGTCCTGAATGACATTGCCAGTTTCTTCATGACATTATTCCCATAAACTTGTCCCTGGTTTCACTTATATTCTTGCCAAATTTGATAAGAAATTTAGCATTTGTTCATTGCTCTAATTCAAGCTCTGACAATCTTGAAATGGCACACAAGAATGCACAGCCACAATAACGAGCGGCACTTAGCAAGACACTGCCACATGTCAACACAAACACAGCTGCGAGACACTGACATACCAAGGCTGTGAAACCTTACACAGTTATTTGTGTGACATAAGCGCATAGTGACAAGTTTGCGAACTTAATTGTCAGACCTCATATTCATCTCTTTTGTCAATTCTGACAAAAACTCTCAAAACCTGACACTTCCTAAAAACAAAAAAGTTTGCAATTAAACATGGATAATTATCCATTTTTCTGTTGTTTTCTTCCCAAATAAACCATTAAAGTTTTAAAAATAAGTGGAAAAAAAAAGAAAACAAAGAACCATATTCTAAGGATATGGTAGGTGCTGGTGGCAGTTCTCACACATCACTGAGGGGTGAGAATTTTATGGTTAGATGGTTCCTGTGTGGTTTCTGGTACTGTGAACCATGTGAGCTAAGGGAGATGGCAGGTTTAGGGAAATTATAGCAGAGAAGGGTCTGTTGCTGTTAGGTACAATAGAGTCCATTCTGACTCACAGTGACTCTGCACAACATAAGGAAACACTGCCTGGTCTTGTACCATGCCCGTAATCGTTCCTATACATAAAACCATCATTGTAGCCACTGTGTCAATCCATCTCATTGGGGGGTTCCTCTTTTTTTGCTGACCCTCCACTCTACCAAGATGCAATCTCTCCATCTTTACTGATAGGGAGCACTCTGGTTGTACTTCTTTCAGAACAGATGTGTTTATTCTTTTGACAGTCAATGGTACATTCAGTATTCTTCTCCAGCATCACAATTGAAAGGCATTAGTTCTTTTCTGTCTTCCTTTTTCGTTGTCCATCTTTCACATGCATATGATGCAATTGAAAATATCATGGCTTGGGTCAGGTGCACTTTAGTCTTGAAGGTGATGTCTTTACTTTTCAGTACTTTGAAGAGGTCCTTTGCAACATATTTTCCCAATGCAATGCATCTTTGGATTTTTTAACTGTTGCTTCCATGGGCATTGATAGTGGAACCAAGTGAAGTGAAATCCTTGTCAACTTTAATACTTCCTCCATTTATGACAATGCTGCTTATTGGTCCAGTTGTGAGGATTTTTGTTTTCTTGACATTGAGATGCAATCCTTACTGAAGGCTGTAGTCTTTGATCTTCATTAGTAAGTGTTTCAAATCCTTAGCCATGTGGTTCACTTTGCCCCATGGCCTATTATCTGCGATGCAAACAGGGATTTGAAATGTGCTTGCATTTCTAAGCATGCCTTCTGTCACTTCAGTGTTTGCCATGACAGGGTCTTCCTCTTCCAACTGGATCCCAGAATGAGACATGTAGAAGTAGAGCAGAGATGATGTGACTTGCAAATTGACAGTCTGGGACAGAGATGTTCAGCTGAACCAAACCTAGGCCAGCTAATCCCTAGCTAGTGCATGGGTGAAAAATAAATACTTACTTTTGAATGCTCTGAGACATGTTTTTTTTGTAATAATTGACTACAAAGTAGGCATTCTTAACTCCTTTTTCTCCCCTGATGCCCTGCCTGAGCAGGTAATTAGCTAAACTCACCAAACCAATAAAACTCCAAACTCACTGCCATCAAGTCAGTCTGACTCATAGCAACCTTATAAGTCAGAGTAGAACTGCCCCATAAAAGTTCCAAGGAATGCCTAGGGGGTTTAAACTGCTTATCTTTTGATTAGCAGAGGTAACGCTTAACCTACTAAGCCACCAAGGTTACCAAACTGGTAAGGGGGACCCATTTTTCAATTCAGCTCTGCTTAGGCCACCCTCCCACATGTTGTCTGCTACCCAAGTCCTATGACTGGTTAAGGTGGGTGTGGCCAAGCTTTTATACCACTCTGAATGGATAGCATGGAGTGGGTGTGTTAGAAAAACCAAGCTTTCAGGACCCTAAGTGGGAGGTCTTCTCTCTGTATTTCTTCCCTAAGAAGTTCTTAGAGACTGATGAGAGTTTTGATCTTAAAGTGTATGTGGGTTTGGGGGTGGGGTGGTTGCTGTACTGTGTTTACTTTCACTGTTTCCTAAACAGTTTCCACTGAAGACATGAATGACTTAGGAGGGAGGGCCCATCTACATAGCTCAAGCATGAAAGACAGCATTGTTGACTTGACAGGCTTGTGTGCTTAGACAAAGAACTCAAAAGGCCCAGGGAGGGAGCTGATCTTATTGAGACTGTGAACTCTGCTCATGTGTATGTGTGCCTGCGCATGTGTGTGTGCACACTCACATGCACGTGCACACATATAGGTACACCAGGGGTATTGGGACACTATACCCTGAAGCTGTCATGTTTGATGCCATTCGGAACAAGAACAGAGGACTTATTTTTCTAAGGTTTAGCTTTTGATATTGGAGCATATGAAAACTCTCCCTTCCATAACCCAAGCTTGCTCTTTCAAAGGATGATAGATTTACATAAACATGTGCATGAAAAAGCACTGGACTCAAAAAGAGGTGAACCTGAAGCCCAGTCCTGTCCCTCCAGCATTTTCTAGCTCCTTTGGTTCTGATCGTATCCCTTCATCCTCCCTCCCTCACGAACAGTAAATGAGGGACTAGCTGGAGAGGCACAGAGACTTCATCAAACAGCTGGGGGATGTGCAGATCCACATAGTTTGGGACTGTAAATTTTCAATGCATGCCATAGTGGTTAAGTGCTTTGGCTGCTAACCAAAAGGTTGGCTGTTTGAATCCACCAGACACTCTTTGGAAACTCTATGGGGCAGTTCTACTCTGCCCTACAGGGTCACCATGAAGCAGAATAGACTCAGCGCAGGGGTTTTTGGTTTAGAAGAAGAGGAGAGGACACAGAGACACACACAGGCAAAAAGGTTACATGAAGACAGAGACAGCTACATGCAAAGGATTGCCAAGGAGTTCCAGCAGCCTCTAGAAACTAGGAAGAGGCAAGGGAGGATAACCCTACTGACAGCTTGATTGTAGGTCTCTGATCCCCAGAACTGCCAGAGAATAAACTTCCATTATTTTAGACATCTAGTGTATGCCAACTTGTTATGGAAGCCCTAGAAAACTAACATGACCACCCATGACTAGAGAATTCTATCAGAAGAACCAGCCTAGCTTCAGGCAGTTAAAAAAAAAAAAGAAAGAAAAAGCTTCATGGAACGGGGACATCTTAACCACTCTAAAGCTCTGTTTTAGGGCTCCCTCTCTGTTACTCATCCACTGAAAAAGAAAACCAAACCCACTGCCTTCAACTTATGGTGACCCTACAGGACAGAGTAGAACTACTCCACACAGTTTCCAAGGAGATCCTGGGGGATTCAAACCGCTGACTTTATGGTTAGCGAACATAGCCCTTATCCACCATGCCACCAGGGTTTCTGTATTACTCATGGGTAATACATATTGCCAAAGCTGCAAAGTAAAATTTTTAGAAAATTACAGGGGAAGTTTTAATCATCAAAATTGTGGGGAGGATGTCAAGGATGCACTAAAATCTGTTGGTGAGAGTAGGCCAGTGGTGCTTAACTACACATGTAAATTAACATGCTTTGTTTTGTTTAAAGCTGTATCAGAATTTGCTTTAAGAGAAGTAGTGTTACTAAGGCAACATAACTCCTGGCATTTGAGCTACTAATGGCAGATGCCTATATGGTTCTGCATTCATGCTGAGCCTATGTTCAGATGCAAGCTTCTAAGTATGGATGTTTCTCGTGTTTTGCTTTGTCAGTTTGATTTCTCAAAGGCTGAGAAGTAGGATAAGTTCTCATACTTGTGGTTTTGTGAGTTTCTCTTTGCATTTCCAACAGTTTTGGGAGGGCAGTTATATACTTTGAATCAGTGTAATTTGGCACATATGGTTCACGACCATTAGGTCTTCAATACAGATTGTATGTTTTGTCATCATATGACTTCCTAAGATTTTATTTACTAAGTTTTTTCCATAAATTTACTTTTTGACCATGACTTTGACTGCCCCAGCTTTCATTGTTTACTGAAGTCTTACCTATACATCTGTCAATGGAAATCCTGGTGACATAGTAGATAAGTGCCATGTCTGCTAACCAAATGGTTGGCAGTTAAAATCTACCAGGCACTCCTTGGAAACCCTATGGGGCAGCTCTACTCTGACCTATACGGTTGCCGTGAGTTGGAATCGATGTGATGGCAGTGTTTTTTTTTTTTTAAGTTATATACCTGTCATGGAATGAATTATATTTCTCCCCCAAAAATGTGTGTATCAATTTGACTGGGCCATGATTCCTGGTATTGTGTGATCTTCCTATATGTTGTAAAGCCTGCCTCTAGTTGTGTTAGTGGGCAGGACTCAATCTGTAAGACTACCGCCCCTTGGCAATCTCTTGGGATAAAACAAAGAAGTAAGCAGAGAGACAGGGACGCCATGCTACCAGAAATGAAACATAGGAGCAGAGTGCTTCCTTTGGACTCGGTGTCCTAGTGCCTGAGAAGCTCCCAGTTCAAGGAAAGACTGATAACAAGCACCTTCCACCAGAGCCAACAGAAGAAGCCTTCCCCTGGTGCTGGCGCCCTGAATTTGGACTTTTAGCCTCCTTTTCTGCAAGCAAATAAATTTCTCTTCGTTAAAGCCATCCACTTGTGGTATTTATGTTACAACAGCGCTAGATCACTAAGACAATGTCCTTGCCAATTTCTTTACTTTTTACAAGTATCAGAGTGTTTTGTTTTAACGTCATGTTTTCCAATGCTTGTTTTTTTTTTTAAACAAAATCTGCATCTTTATCTTTTAGTAAAATTGTTTAATCTTGCTACTTATTTTGAAATAATTTCAGGTTTAGAGAAGAGCTGTAAAAGTAGTACAGGTAATTCCCATATACATTACCCCAGCTTCCCCATATGAATGCACATATTACATAACCATGGTGCAATTGCCAAAACTAAGAAATTAAAAGGTTTTTCTTTTTTATTTAACATGACTGAGTGAAAATGTACACTCCTGTACAAATTTACATGCCTGCCTATATGCAGCTTCCACGGCTCTCCCTGTCCGGTGACAGCACACCATTCCTCTCTGCTCCATACAGAGCATCACCCCCAACAGCCTCCTTTCCACTCCTCTCCACCCACTCTTCTTCCTCCAGCCAGAGGTCAGCAGGATGATATCCTATAGATGTATAGAACCATAAAGTGCTTCCAATATATGGTCACTCTGCAGTGCCAAGTCCAATCCATTCCTGTCCAAAGAGTGGACCTTTGTTTTAATTTATGGGTAAGGGCAGCATCAGGGCCGGGGGCCATGTTCTCAGGGGAACCCCGAAACCTCTGGACCTTGAGGTCTTTTAGTGGAGATCTCAGGATGCATCTCTTTTTTTTCTTGTGTTGCCAGTGAGACTCAACCCAGTGAGCTCCATCATGGCTATCACTGGTGATGGCCAAGCACCATCCGGTTCTTCCGGTCCCAAGTCGATGTAGGCACCCACTCTTGTGGGTCTCTCTGACTTCTAGGTTGTCATTACCTCATGTCATTTTGGTCCTCGGAGAGCATCCACTCCTGCTGAGTTGGGACCATTTACTGTGTCCTCAGATGGCAGCTGGGCAGCTTTTAAGACCCCAGATACCACTCACCAATGTGGGGTGCAGAGAGCTCTCTTAGCAAAAGGTTAGTTGTGCCAATTGGCCTCGATTTCGCCTAAGAGCATGGTCCCCTGCCCCCTGCCCCAGCTACTCTATCCTTGCAATATTGGGTTAAGATGGAAGGAGTACTCAAGTTATGCTGAAGTCCGCTTAATGTTGTTCTTGTTTCTAATGTGTGCTATCACCACCTTCTCTCAACCAGATTTCTAGCACCTATCTAAACTAAACCTTCCCCCCTCCTTCTCCCTCCCTTCCCTCCCTTGCAGCTGTCAAAGAGTCTTTTCTTCTATACACAAGTCAGTTTTGGAAATCTTATCGTAGAGGTCTCATAAGTATTTGTCCCTTTGTCGCTGACTACTTTCACTCAACATAATGCCTTCCAGTTGAAACCAGGTTAGGAGATGTTTCCTGGAATCATCGTTATTCTTTACCATTGCGTAGTGCTCCTTTGGGTATATGTACCATAGTTTACCTATCCATTCTTCTGTTGTTGGGCATCTGGGTTGATTCCATCTTTTTGCTATCATGGACTGTGCAGCGATAAACATTCTTGTGCATGTGTCCGTTGGTGTGAAAGGCCTTGATTCTGTAAGATATATTTCAAGTAGTGGAATTACTGGGTCAAATGGTATATTGGTGCCCATTTTTTAAAGGAAGCGCCAAATTGCTTTCCAAAGAGGTTTTTATTTTTTACAGTATCATTAATGGATTTATAGACTTGATTTGGATTTTACTAGATTGTCCATTAAAGTTCTGCTTCTACTTGAGGATCCAATCCATGTTACCACATTGCGTTTAGTCCTGCCCCATCTATGACAGCTTCACAGTCTTTCTTTGTCTCTTGCGACCTTGATGCTTTCAAACAGTACTGTTAAGTGTTTTGTAGAATGTCCACCAATTTGGGTTTCTCTGATGTTTTCTCTTAACTAGATTGAGTTATAGATTCTTGAGAACAGTATCAAAATCTTCCAGTGCTTTTCTTGTCATATTACATCAGGAGTGCATGAAATTGCCAAAACTGATGCCTGATGGTGTTCACCTTGATCATCTGGTTAAGGTAATGTCTGCTGGCTTCCTCCGCTGTAAAATTATTATTTTCTCCTATGTTCTGTTTGTTAGAAGCAACTCTTTGAGTCCAGCCCATACCGAAAAGAAGGAAATTAAGCTCTGCTTTTCCTGTTTTTACTTTGTACCTTCAATCTTAGAGGTGACACCCATTCTTTTAAAATACTCCTGCAATGTGTCTGAAAATAAATCATAGCCTAGGCTTAAGAAGGAAATTGTGGTGGCATAGTGGTTAGGTGCTACATCTGCTTATCAAATGTCAGCAGTTCAAATCCACCAGGCACTCCTTGGATATTCTATGGGGCAGTTCTACTCTGACCTATAGGGTCACTATGAGTCAGCACTGACTCAACAGTATTGTTTGGTTTTTTTAGGCTCCAGAAAAACTTTATAAATTCCAATGGCTAGAAACATTACAGGCTGCATTCTTCAATCACAATGAAATAAAACTATTACTTCATAATAAAAAATAAAATAACATACCAAAAACCTTGTCAATTCAAACTATTGTTCTATAATTCTTTCTTTTATTAATGAGGAAATTAGAAATGCAATTATTGGATATTTAAATAACAATAATGTCAAGAACACACATTAAAACTTACAGAATGAAGTCAAGTTACATATAGAAGATGTTAACTATTGCTGTTGAGTTGATTCCAACTCATAGTGACGCACAGCACAGAACAGAACTTCCCTGCAGAGTCTCCAAGGCTATAATCTTTACAGGAGCAGATTGCACATCTGTCTTCCATGGAACAGCTGGTGGATTCAAACCTTTGGCCTTTCAGTTAGCAGATGAGAGCCTGAAAATGCACTGCCATGGCTCCTTTTGCTGCTGAACCGAGGAAGGTGGGTTCTTGTCTAGTGTGCTGAGACTTGCCAGTGATCTGAACAGTGGTCTTTGAGAAAGAGAAAGTAACTTCACTGCAACGTGCAGAGCGGAAAGAAGTTCCTCAGATCCCACTCCCCGAGCTGTGGGGAAAGCAGAGCCTATGTGTGATATGGGCAGTATGATGGAGGCTGCAAAGGCATACTGGAGAGGGGAAATTCTAGAAGGAACATGTTTGAGGAATTATAGCCTTCAGGAAATATGAAATAAAGTGGTTCTTGCTGGACTTCTCACTTCAGACTGGGGTCCAGATGATGATTTTCCTTCTGATGAATTCCATCTGTTGCTGCTTCCTCTGCTGAGGTCAATTAACGGTCACAGACGACCCTTCTGCACATGCAGGGTGGGCCAAATCTGGCTCAAGCAAGTTTAAGGTAGTTCTTGTCGACTTAGGAAATCCTGGTGGCGAAGTGGGTATGTGCTGCCTCTGCTAACCAAAAGATCAACAGTTCTAATCCACCAGGTGCTCCTCGGAAACTCTGTGGGGCAGTTCTACTCTATAGTTCTTCCTCTACAGGAATGGATTGGACTCAATAACACTGAGTGACTATATCGTGTGTGCACTTTGTGGTTCTATGCATCTATGGGGTGTCATCCTGCTGGCCTCTTACTGGAGGTGGGGAAGTGGGTGGAGAAGAGGGGACAGGAGATTGTTAGGAGGATAGGACATGTATAGAATGGATAGGAGGAGTGTGCTGTCACCGGGCAGTGTGAGCAGCAGGAGCTGCACATAGGTGGGCATGCAAATTTATATTGGATTCTACATTTTCACTCAGTCACAATAAATAAATAAATAAGGCCGCAGCACCTTATAGGGTCCTATAGGGTCACTATAAGTCGAGTTGGAATCCACTCATTGGCAGTGGGTTTGAGGGTCTGCTGACTAATGGCAATTCAGGATCATGCTATGCTTACAGAAGGTACTGGTGATGTCAATGTTTTATTATTTATTATATTTCATTAGTTAATGAAAACTAAGTAATTAATAAACTAGAAGAAGAGTATCAACATAAGCTTAAGGAGAGCACTAACAAGTGGTATTATAAAACCAACTGCCATTGAATCAAGTCTGACTCCTAGGGATTCACTGTACAGATCAGAGTAGAACTGCTCGTAGGGTTTCCAAGACTGTACCTATTTATAGACGCAAACCACCACCTCTTTCTCCCAAGGAGTGGGTGATGGGTTCAAACTGCCAACCTTTCATTTAGGAGCCAAATACTTAACCACTGTACAAACAGGGCTCCTTTAAATAATATTATAAAAAATATGTATGGATGAATTGTAAAACAGACTAATAGGAGAACTGATAAACAAACCCTAAAGCTACTTCCTTGATTTGGAGTAGAGTCCGGTGTCAATGTGAACATAGTCAGTTACAAAGGACACCAGTGTGAACTTGGGCAGCATGGGCAGAGATCTGCTCTGGAGCCAAGGCACACCAGAGCAGGAGGTCCAGCCTCCTCCACACACCTGACAGTAACAAGGCCCAGGAGCTCTCATCCCTTTGTGAGCAGCACGAACAAGCAAAGACACCTCTTTCGAGTGTCCAGGTTTTAGCCTCAGAAGGGACCCCCACGGCCCCTGACCTGGTAGAAGCACAGTCACAGCTACAACTTAGCAATTTCTGTTAGCTCTCAGGCTCAGTGAGTTATGCTGGGATTCTAACTCCACGCAGAAGCCTAGAGAAACCAAGAAGGCTCTTTAGACACTAGGAAGCTCCTAGAATAGTACAGACGTATCAGGGCAAAGGGCCCTAGACAGACAAAGCCTGGAATCTGGCTCATCTGGGCTTGGAGTATAGGACTTAGAGACAGTTATTTCCAGGGAGCTGTAATTTCCACTTCTTCTGTAAAGTAGAATACTCTAGTTACATAAGAATAATTTATTAGAAAAACAAAACAACAACAACAACAAAAAAGACCAGTGGTTGTTGAATGAGTCCTAACTCACGGTGTTTCAGAGGAGATTTTCTACTGGATTTTTGGTGCTGTGACCTTATTTATTTATTTATTTAAATTTATTTATTGTGATTGGGCAAATGTGTACAATCCAATATAAATTTGCACGCCCACCTATGTGCAGCTCCCACTACTTTCCCTGCCCGGTGACAGCACACTCCTCGTATCTATTCTGTGTGTGTCTTATCCTCCTAACAATCTCCTATCCCCCTCTTCATCACTCTCTCCCCCACCTCCAGTAAGAGGACAGCAGGAAGATATCCTATGGATGCACAGAACCATGAAGTGTACACACAATATGATCACTCAGTGTCATTGAGTTCAATCCATTCCCGTCCGAAGAGGTGACCTCAGTAATGATTTATGGACAGGAGCAGCATCAGGACCAGAAGCCGTACTCCCAGGGGAACCCCAAGGTCCTTAGGCTACCAATTGTGGTCATTTAGTGAAGTTCTCAGGGTGCACCCCTCTTTATTCTCATGTTGCCAATGAAATTCAACTTTGTGAGCCCCATCACGACTATCACTGGTGGTGGCTGGACACTACCTGATTCCTCCAGTCACATGTCAATGCGGTCACCTACTCGCATGAGTCTCCCTGTCTTCTCTTGCCCCCATGTTGTTTCAGTCCTTGGTGATCATGAGTTCCTGCTGAGTTGGAACCATTTGTAGTGTGTTTCAGATGGCAGCTTGCTAGCTTTTAAGATCTGAGATGCCACTCACCAACATGGGGTACAGAAGACTCTCTTAGCAAAAAGCTAGTTATGCCAGTTGGGCCTCTATGTCCCCTGAGAGTATGGCCCCTGGCCCCCTGCCCTGCTACTCTGTCCTTGCAATATTGGGTTAAGATTGGAGGAGTAATCATGTTATGTTAAAGTCCAGTTAAGTTGATCTTCTTTCCAATGTGTGCTGTCACTGATTTCACCCAACCAAATTTCTATCAGCTATCTAATCTGTAACCAACCCTCTCCCTGGCTCCCTCTTTACACTTACAGCCATCAAAGAGTCTTTTCTTTTGTACATGAGTCTGTTTTTAAGTACTTATAGCAGGGGTCTCATACAGTTTTTGTCTTTTTGCCGCTGACTACTTTCACTTAACATAACCTCTTCCAATGGAAACCACGTTATGAAATGCTTCCTAAAATCATCATTGTTCTTTATCTCTAAATAGTGCTCCACTGAGTATATGTACCATAGTTTATTTATCCATTCATCTGTTGTTGGGCATCTGGGTTGATTCCAACTTTTTGCTATTGTGGACTGTGCTGCAATAAACATTCGTGTGCATGTATCTGTTGGTGTGAATGCCCTTGATTCTGTAGGATATACTCCAAGCAGTGGAATTACTGCGTTAAATGGTATTTCTTTTTTATGGAAGCACCAGATTGCTTTACAAAGAGGTTGTACCATTTTGCAATCCCACCAGCGGTGTAGGAGAGTTCCAATTTCTCCACATCCTATCTAGCATTTGTTGTTTTGATTTTTTCGATCATGGCCAACCTTAGTGGGGAGAGATGATATCTCATCATAGTTTTGATTTGAATTTATTTAAGAGCTAGTGCTTGTGAGTATTTCTGCATTTTGGTTGCTTGGATATCCTCTTTAGATTAGAGTCTGTCCATCTCCTCCCCCCATCACTTAATTGGATTATTTATCTTTTTCTTATTGATATTTTGTAGTACCTTATAGATTATGGAGATCAGATATAGGTCTGACATATAATTGCCAAATATTTTTTCTCATCCTGTAGGTGGTTTTTTAATTATTTTGATAAAGCGTTTGGATGAGCAAAAGTGTTTGATTCTTAGTAGCGACCATTTATCTATTTCCTCTTCTGTTGATCATGCTTTGTTTCACAGATTTTGAAGTCTGTCTACATTGTGTATTAAAACTTCCACTGTTGATCCTATTTTTTTTTGGATGAGCTTTATTGTTTTAGTTTTGATTTTTAGGTCTTTTATTCAGTTTGAGTTGGTTTTTGTATAAGGTGTCAGATATGGGTCTTGTTTCAGTTTTTTTGCTGAAGGATATCCAATTTTGCCAGCACCATTTGTTAAAGAGATTGCTTTTACCCCAGTGCTGTCATCCCTTTTGTAAGATGATTATCAGGTCTTTATTCCAAGATGCCTCTTGGTGTATGCAAACCACTGACCTTTCAGTTAGTGGTGAGCTCTTCCCTGGTAGTGCCACCCAGGGACTCCTGGAACTAAAAGCCGAAGCCTATTTCTGATTAAGTGAAATATTTTATCCTGTGCTGTGAAACAGACCTTAATAATGCTGAAATATTGGAAAGAATGATTTTCTTACCTAGCCTGGATTTTATACTCCTAACTTCTTTAAAATAGTCATCCCAAATATAAATATTTTGAGGCTAATCCTATCCACTTCTTTCTCCTCCTCCTCCCAAGTTAAGGTAATATAACAATATTTAAAAAACAAATCTCCCTATGCATCAGTGGGAAATCCTGGTGGCATAGTGGTTAAGTGTTAAGGCTGCTAACCAAAAGGTCAGCAGTTCAAATCTACCAGGAGCTCCTTGGAAACTCTGTGGGGCAGTTCTACCCTGTCCTATAGAGTCACGATGAGTCAGAATTGACTCAGCAGCAGTGGATTTGGTATTCTTCTGATTTTCCTTTTTGGTTCATGTGTCTATGACGAATTGATTATTAACATTCTATTTAATGGTGAAAAAAAACACAGGTATAAATCCAGGATAGGTGTTGCCATCATCATTATTTTAGATAGTTTTTAATATTCTAACCAATAATGTAGTTAGGGGTAAGGAAGAAAGGGAAGAAGGGAAGGAGGAAACAAAAGAGGGAGGGAGGAAAGGAGGGACTGAGAGAGGGAGGATGATACCATAAAAAAGAAAGCAATGTGATCAGATTTACTGAGTTATTACCTTTTACTGAAAAATGCCTAACAAAAACAACTACTAGAATTAGTGAGTTTTACTGTTTCAAAATAAATATTTTAAAAAGCAGGATGTTTCTTACATATAAATAATACTGTTAAATATCGTAACAGGTTCCAGAGCCTCTTTGTAACTGTAATAATGAAGGAAGTAGGATTAATGACACAAAATACATATATTTCTGTTAAAACACTTAATTATAAGAATAGCCAGCATTTGTTGAAATATTGGGATAGTCTGATAGAATTCTAACCCAATACATTCCTTAATCACTCATCTGTAATCACAATTTAGATAGAAATTTTACTGGTGAATTAGCTTTCTTCAGCTATGCCTATGAGTTTTATGGAGAAGAGCTTGGCTGTTGACCAAAAGGTCAGCTGTTTGAATCTACCAGCTGCTCCTCGGAAATACTGTGGGGCGGTTCTACTCTGTCCTGTATGGTTACTATGAATTGGAATTGATTCTACGGAAATAGGTTTGGCTTTTTAGGTTCATTTGTTTTATACACGCGATGGTGATGTGCAGTTACTACAGGTTGTGAAACAGGAAACAGAAATATGGTATGTAAAAGAGGGATTTTTGTATCTAAAGTGTAATTCCAGTAACTGACACACCCTCTCAGCTGGTCTCAGAGCTGTCACTTTGTGGAAGGTTGCTGATTGTGCTTACTTTAATCTGACAACTTCTAAAACATGGAACCCTGGTGGTATAGTGGGTTAAATGCCATGTCTGCTAACCAAATGGTTGGCAGTTCAAATCTGACAGGTGCTCCTTGGAAACTCTATGGGGCAGTTCTACTTTGAGCCATAGTATCACTATGAGTCGGACCCAACTCGACAACACTGGGTTTTAAAACATTCAAGGTCAAAGACAATTGAAATATTGTTCCCACAGATAAGTCAGAGTCTGTTGATTCTGCTTGAAATCCTCCAAAATCCTCATTCTATGCAGAGCCAAAGCCAGAGTTCTTACGACGGGTACTGTGGACTAAATTGTGTTCCTCACTATGTGTGTTGGTGTCCTAACCCTTGTAGAAGCAGATGCAACCTTGCTTGGAAGTAGGATTTTCACTGTTATTTTAATGAGGCGATATAGTGTAGGGTGTGTCCTAAATCTATCTGTTCTTTCAAACCACCCACTTGTGATATTTCTGCTGCAACAGCATTATCGGCTTCAAGTTCTAACGTTACCTAGAGTTTCTCTACACCTACATGTACCTCGCTAATCTGCTTCTTCTCGCTCTGTCCCCAGAGCTCAGCCTCCTCTGCTCACTGGGCCCCTGGTCTCTTCAACAGGCCAAGCATGTGCCCACTCAGGGCCTTTGCTCTGTTTGCCTCTTTCCCCAGACAACTACCATATTTTTTCGCTTTCTTCAACACTTTGCTAAAATGTCACCCCATCTGAGAAGTCTGTTTTGGCTACTTCATATAAAACAGTAACCCTTCTCTTCCATACAGAAACCCTGGTGGCATAGTAGTTGAGTATTACTACAACTGCTAACCAAAAGGCTGGCAATGCGAATGTGCCAGATGCTCCTTGGGAACAACCTACAGGGTTGCTGTAAGCTGCAATCAACTTCACAACAGTCGGTTTTGGTCTCCTCTATGCCCACATTTCACTGATGGCTCTTCCTCTTCCCTAAACTTATTCTGTTCTTTCCTTAACATTAGTCGTCATTGTTCATACTGTATATTCACTCTCTATGAGTGTAGCCTTTATGAAGAAAACCTCTTTAAATACTCCTTTTATCTATATCTTCAGTTCCTAGAATAATCTGTCACACAGAACATGCTCAATGAAATTTGTATCTATGTAAATGAACAAAGAGTATAGACACAGCCACATATTCTATAAAAGATGCTTGGCGAAGGGATCCGTTTGTGCTGTAGTTTCAGAGCTTCTACTAGACTCTCATGGATCAAGGCAATACTAGAAAACAGGCATGGTTAAACAGATCCAGGCTCATGTCAATCTCTGGTTAAACCAAAAAACTAAACCCAGTGCTGCTGAGTAGATTCAGGTGCAGAGGAACAATCTGAGAGTTGGCGTGCTTCCTCTTGTACTTTAATTTGGTTGTGCTTCCTGATAATTTTGGTTGGTTATTTCTAACTTTTGAATATTTGGGAAATGCGAAACTGAATTAACATATGAATGTAACTGTCTATATAAAATTCCTCGGAAAACAATTGGCTTTAGGTTAAAATTTATTAACAAATGTTCTGAAAGAATTTAGTTGCTTGAGGCTGGGTGTAAACTAAATGGTTACATCAAAACTTCAACTAGGAGGAGACCAGAACAGTATTTTAATAATAGGCAAGAACTATCTAAAATATCTGAGTTAGCATTTCCCTCCAGGAAACCCTGGTGGTATAGTAGTTAAGTGCTACGGCTGCTAACCAAAAAGTCAGAAATTCAAATCTGTGAGGTGATCCTTGGAAACTCTATGGGGGCAGTTCCGCTGAGATCTACAGGGTCGCTATAAGTAGGAGCCGACTCAGTGGCAGTGGGTTTGGGTTTTTGTTCCCTCCAAGTCAGGCTGGTAACAGGATATGGTCTCCTTGCTGGTGCCTCTCTCAGATTCCTGAAGTCAGGAAAACTTCTGATGATTCCACAAGCCAACTTTGCAGCCTTCTTGGGACCCCTGATGGGCTGAGCTTCATAGGATGAGACATGGCCTGGTATTTGTTACTCATGCACACCCCCCCCGAAAAAAAATTGCAAACGGGAAATTGCACACCAGGATTCCAGAGAGTGAGTCAGAGTTTTGTGGACTGCAGAGCCTGGCACCTGCATGGCCCAAGAACAGTGGCTTTGCTCTGCATACATCTCAGCAGCCTGGTGCAAAATAAACTCATCTTCTCTTACACCACAGGGAACTTGTGTCCAAGACTGGATGGAGACACCAACCTCAAAATCCAGCAAGAGCTGAGAGGCTTCTGCCTCGTGCTAGCACGTACACACAAAGAACCGCTTTTTTCCACCTGCCACGCCTACCTTCCACACTTTTGTTGTCTTTATAATGTTATCTTACATTCATATGGTGTTTTTAAGTTTCAGAAATGGTAATTAAATATTGAGTCCATGTAAAGGAGAGTTCCTGGGTGGTGCATGTGCTTAGTGCACTAACTGTTACCTGCAAGTTTGGGCATTTGAGTCTCTACTAGGGGCATCAGACAAAAGTACTGGAGACCTCCTTCTGAAAAATCACCCACCGGGAACCACGTGGAGCACAATTCTACCGTGACTCATGTGGATCGCTGTGAGTTAGAGTCACCTTGATGAAGGCAACTGGTTTGATTTTTGGTATTTAAGCACAAAAGATCATATTTAAATATATGTAAATTATGAGAGATAATGATATAACCAAAAACAAAAAACCAAATCTGCTGCCACTGAGTTGATTCCGACTCACAGCGACTCCACAGGACAGAGTAGAATTGGTCCACATGGTTTGCAAGGGGTGCCTGGTGGATTTGAACTGCCAACTTTTGGTTAGAGGCGTAGGTCTTAACCACTAAGCAACCAGGGTTTCCCTAAAAGTTGAGATACATAATGCACATCCGTAAATCCATCTCCCCTCATCTTCGTATTGGTTGAGAAAGAGCATTTACCACCATCCTGAAAACATTCCTCTGTCAGCGTTCCCTCTTTCCCAGGGGTAAGTGTACCCCAATTTTCAGTTACTGTTTCCTCGCTTTTATTCATACTTTTACCACATATGTATATGTTTCTAAACTAGATGTGTTGTTTGGTGAACATGCTTTTGCCTTTCACATAAATACTATGTTTTCTTCCACAATTAGCTTTTCCGGTTCAATGTCATATTGTTGAAAGTCATCATGCTGTTGAAGTAACAATTAATTTGTTTTTGTCAGTGTTTAGTATTCTACTAAAGATGCGTATCATGATTTATTTATTTATTCTACTGTTGGCAAATGTCTGGAATACTTCCAGTTTTTTTCTGATACTTTGAACATTCTTGTCCAGTTTTCGGGTGCCATGACCTTACCCTACTGTCCTATGAACTCATCAATACAACAAAACCCTATTTCTAAACAGGGTCACGTCAAGTAACTCCCCTCCCCAACAACCACAACATCAGCAAACAGCTGAAAGTGAGTGAATTCTGACTTTTGGAGACTCTGTGTGTGCTGGCTAGAACTGCTTCCCTGGGGTTTTCAGCGGCTGTAAGCTTTCTGAAGCAGATTGCCAGGACTTTCTTCTGTGAAGCCTCTGAGTGGGTTTGAACCACCAATCTTTTTTTCTTTTTTCTTTTAACAGTTAGCACACGTATTATTTTATGACATGGATCAACAGCTCTATAACAGGTCAACATTTTTGCTTCTTAACCTCAGATTCCCTGTTACCAGCCTTCCTGGTCCCTCCCACCTTCCAGTCCCGCTCCTGGGTTGACAATCCCTTTCAGTCTCATCCTGTTTCATGGGCCTGTCCAGTCTTGGCTGTGAACCTTAGGAATGACCTCATCACTGAAGCAAACGGTATCCGGGACCACGTTCTCAGGGCTTCTCCGGTCTCCATCAAGCCAGCAAGTCTGGTATTTCTTTTTGAGCTAGAATTTTGTTCTACACTTTTCTCCAGCTCCGTCTTGGATCGTGCTGTGATGATACGTGTCAGAGCAGTCAGTGATGTTAGCTGGGCACCATTCAGTTGTATCGGGCTAAGTCTGCCAGAGGCTGTTGTAAATGTGGTCCATCAGTTCTTCATACCAATCTTTCTCTCATTTCCTTAGGTTTTTTTTTTTTTAATTCTTTCTTGCTCCAGAAGGAGTAGGACCGATGAAGTATCCTAAATGGCTGATCAGAGGCTTTGAAGACCCCAGACACTACTTACCAAAGTAGGTTGTAGAGTAATTTCTTTAGAAACTATGTTATACCAATTATGTCCAGTAACTTTATCCCTTAGGGAGTTTGGATGTGTCTATGAATCTTCTATGACTTTGCCTTGGTCAAATTGTGCTGGCTTCCAGTACTGTGTTTTGATAGATATATATAATTAGAATTTTTATTTCCTCCTAATGAATTTAATTCTTTATCCTGAAATAAAATCAAATCCAAACCCATTGCCATTAAGTCAATTCCGACTCATTGTCACCTTATAAGACAGAGTAGAACTGCCCCATACGATTTCCAAGGAGTGCCTGGTAGCTTCAAACTGCTGACTTTTTGGTTAGCAGCCATAGCACTTATTCACGTGCCACCAGGGTTTGCTATTCTGAAATAGTGGCTGATTAAATTCTCCTGAGAAACACGAGATTGGGCAGCTCCCCAAAGTCAGTGACATGGCATTGTATCCAGTTTTATTTCTTCTTCACTCACGGGAGTGTGGTATCCAAGACTATGGCCTCTGATGGATCTTCACATGTTTCCACCCTTCACATCTCTAGGATATTTTGAAAGTTTTGATATCCCAGCAGTATATTCATGTGAACAGCAATAAAATGGTATCAATATAAAGAAAATTATAGTTATTTCATCCCAGCAAGCACTGTTTTTTCCAAATGCTGGCAATCAACATGTTTAGTTTCATTTGCTAGGCTTAGCTAGGGAGATCTCCTCTCAAGACATGGGAATAGACTGAACTGTTGTTGTAGCATCTGAGATTTAAAAAACAATGTACAGAGTGTGTTGGACCCTAACTTAAAAATGAACTATAAATCAAGATTGTAATATACAACATTTGGGGTCACCTACAACTCTGAGATCTCTTTGTCATTCAATGGAGATCCTGCTATACATGTGTCCCAAGTGACTTCACTGCTCTCACCAGTAATGAATGTGTGTGATGAACTCTTAAAGCAAATGAGGTCAAGGAACATTGGAACTGGGATTCAGGAATTCTAGACATGATCTCTTCAGTTGGAAAGACACGTAAACAAGGAGATGAAGCTCTCATCTTGGATCAGCTGTCTTCTGTCAGGAGCACAGAGCTGGCCACACAGGTAGAAGAAGGAAGTAGGACAGGAGCAGGGAAGAGATGACATGTGACCTCAGGGAGAGAGGGCTGTTGTCTTGGGTGTTAGTGTCAATACAATTCCTGGTTCCAGTTTCTCCTGAGACTCATTTGTATTTCTCACCCTTAGGTTATTGTAGATGTGTCCTTGTATACTTGCAATAACTTCATCCCTTTTGGCTTGAGCTAGTTTTAGTGGGTTGCTGTTCCTGGCTGCCTAAAATATAACTGCGTACAAACCAAAAGTAGAATGGTCTGCAGAGTAATCTTGGAACTGTTCCTAGCACTGTGCTTTACAGTTTCTGAAGCACCTGAAGAGTTTCTTTACCAGGGACAAGTCTCAAACACAGGCAAGGAGTGTAATCAGTGCATTTCAACAACTTGCCCTGAGCGCATTGTTCTTTTAATCTTGAACTTTCAAGCAGAAACCGCGAAGAATTCTAGAATAAACTGAACTCAGTGTGAAAGCGATTTATTGAAAGTTCAAGAAAGCAAACACCATCAGTAGAAAATATTTCAGAATGACAGCATAACCCTCAGAACCCATATGTTTCTTCATAGCAGATACTAGTGATTAAATTCACAGTGATTTATTATTATTTTATTTGCTTTTAGCTCTCTAGTTTTTCTCCACAGAAGGCAATATCCAGAATCCAGAGTATACTAGTTTGGAAACAGCTCTCTGAGGCAACGAACAGGCTTGCATCTGATTAAAAGAATAAAAGAAGCCAATGTTAATGTCTTTGCAAGGACTCTTCTCTTCCTTCCTATGTCACACATGCACATGCGCGCATGTGTGTGTGCGCACACACACGCTCTCTCTCTCTCTCTCTCTCTCTCTCTCAAGCTATGAATAAGAGAGGTCTTGTGAAATTATGAATCAATTCAGCGACGTGAAAAGTTGCTTCTAGGTTCCTGGGTATTCACCCACCCACTGCCGTAGAGTCTGATCTGACTCAGGAAGACCCTAGAAGTCAGGGTAGAACTGCCCCATAGAGTTTCCAAACAGTGCATAGGGGATTTGAACTGCTGACCTTTTGATTAGCAGACGTAGCACTTAACTCACTCCACCACCAGGGTTTGCAGGTTCCTGGGTACATGCTTTATTTTGTGTAGACTATGGCTTTGGCTTGGCATTCTTTGAATATCCAGAAATTGATTGCTAGCATTATTCGCAGTCTGTTGATTTTATTGGCACTTTCCCTTCAGCCATTTATGTGTTCTTTCAAATATCAAGGAAACCCTGGTGGCATAGCGGGTTAAATGCTACATCTGCTAATCAAGAGGTCAGCAAGTCAAATCCACCAGGCGCTCCTTGGAGACTCTGTGGGGCAATTGTACCCTGATTTGTAGGGTCTCTATGAGTCAGACCTGACTTGATGGCAGCGCATTTGGTCATTGTTGGTTTTTTTTTTTTTTTTTTTTGGTTCTGAATACCTAAAACCCTGTGTTTCCAGTTTATTCCAGGTACAACTTTGCAAAGTAAGTAGTCTGTAAAGTCTGAGAGCACAGAACCCAGAGCCACACTGTGGGATTAACCTAGGCAAGGATGTGTGACTTGGGAAAACAATCTCTAGATGCCTCTGTTTTCTCATCTGTCAAGTGGGACTAATAGTAGAATTCACCAGCTAAGATCGCCCGGAGGAGCACACGAGTTAACACACTGAAACCCGTGGAACAGTGCCTGGCATAGTCTAAGCTTTATGTGAGTGTCAGCCTTTCTCTTCATCCCCCTGTGACTGGTGCCTTTTTTGGACATGCTGGAGAATAGTCTGACAACTCCAAGATCATGAACTTCAAGTGCACAGGAAGCTTGCTACTGACCTTTAATCTCCTCCGCCATGTATGTTGGAATATTTCTGCACATGTTACTGATGGCTTTTCCAAAAATGGACAGATCACTGACTTGGTGAGGGTTGACTGCATACCTCAGGCTCTTGGGTGGGGATGCACGTGATTCTTCACCTGGAAGCTGAGTGTGGGAGAAGACAGATGGAAAAGAAGACAGACAGAGAGAGAATGAACGTCAAGCCCTGTGGTTTGTTGACTTCAGGGGTGGGTAAAAAGTCTCCAGTGGGCTTTGCATGATTGTAATTTTTCCATAATTGAGATGAAAGCATGCCAATTGCAGCTCTGCAAAGATTAGAATTTCTAAGCAGAAGCCTGAGATTTCAATTATTTTGAAGCTAGGATCACATGGGATCATTTGAGATTTTCTGGGTTAAGATATGTGATAATCAGCTTCTGAGAACACAGTTTATTCATTTTTATTAACTTGTCAATGAGCTTGTCAATATTGCTATATTGTTGATGAAAGGTACCTGCTTATCCATCATATGATAAGTGGATACCTTTCATCAACAATACAGCAATATGAACATAAGCAAATAATTTAAAGTACCGTAGACTCCCCTATCCCTCCTTACCTAAGGTTGCCAGATAAAACACAGTATGCTCAGTTAAATTTAAATTTCAAATAAATAGCAGATATTTTTTTACTTGTTCCAAATATTGTATAGGGCACTTATACACCGTGTAGCTGATATTAAAGCACAACTTTCATCCTGTATTGTTATTCGCTACAGTGGGCAATCCTAATCCAAGTCCCTGGGAAAAAATGACATGACCAGAGCTTAGCTTCTCTGAAGGTCAAAATTGTTAAGTGTCCTGTTGAGCCTCCTGCAAAGGCAGGTGTGAGCAACAGTGTTTGAGTGAGACGGAAGCCACCTCCCTCGGACATTTGCATCTCATTGGCTTTTCACTGCTCCTTTTCTGTGCTGTTCACTACAACGTATGATGGTTAACAGACTTCACATTATATACGGTTTTTATTTCGTCAGACCTCTCCTCACCAAAAGGAAAAAGACTTTTATTTTTAACCTGATGTTTCTTGGCCAGGTCATCAAGCACATCAATGGGAGGCACGGCATCCTTGTTCAGTCTGTGCACGAAGCACACCTTCTTGGAAGAGATTCTGGTTGCAGCAAAGCTCTGTTAAAGAAGAAGGTGGGGAGTCAGGCATCTATTCCTCCAAGAAGCTGTTCTGCTAAACCAAGAAACCCTCTGTGGTCAAGTCAATTCAGATTCAAAATGACACTATAGGACAAAGCCAAACTGCCCCATAGAGTTTCCATGGAGCAGCTGGTGGATTCACACTGTTGAGCTTTTGGTAGGCAGCCATAGCACTTCACCACTATGTCACCAGGGTTTCCTTGGTTCTGTCAGCAGAGGGAAATGGAACCCCGAGAAGGTGGTGAGGTAGAAAAAGAGCACTAGATCTGACTGTATTTGGTAATCAGGCCTGTGTTGTCAGGATGGACAGAGAGATCTTTGAGGCAGAGGCCCAGCATCTAACTTGTCTTATGTCTCTGGTGCCAGCAATGATTACGGATCAGTCAACCTATGTCTGTTTGTCTGATGAGTCTTAAAAAATCTTTTCAGTATTGGAATCTCTTTGGATCCTCACAAAATCTCAAGCAGCCTGGTCAGACAGGAGGTAGTCTCTTTAACTGATCAAATGATAAAACTGAAACAATAAAAAGTTGGCTTTTTAAAAGTAAACTTTGTTTAAGAGTTGGGTTTCCTACCTTGAGCCAAGTGTTTTTTTTTTTTTTTTTTTTTTGCTTCCTTTACTAATTGATATTGTTATTTGCATTTCCTTTAGAACTTCTGAGTTACAGGTGAAATATCCATTTCTATCTTTTCTGAAGGAAACTGAACAGAGAATGAAATGCAATAAGCCATGTTTGGCTGCAATAGTATTGCACAGGCCTTTCATTCCTGAAAGTCTCTAAAGACAGGCCAAGGGATATGGCCTTTGTTCTCATTGTCTTCTACCTCCATAACTCTTGGGATGTAAGGGATCCTAGTAACTTCATTGTTTTCAAGTTTAACTGATTGTGGAAAACTTATTGACAGCAGTTATCTAAGCAGTGAGATAGGTGAGGCAATAGCACCTTTTTAACCGATAACGATACACTTCTGTGGAAACCCTGGTGGTGTAGTGGTTAAGTGTTACATCTGCTAACCAAAAAGTAAGCAGTTCAAATACGACAGGTGCTTCCTGAAAACTCTATGGAGCCCTATAGGGTCGCTCCAAGTCAGAATCGACTCAGCAGCCCCAGGGGTGGGGTTTTAGTACATAGTTCTGTGTAGTCAGAACTTATTTTTTCATGGTTAGCATGCAAAATTGTGTTTTTGGTTAGAAAACACACGTTTTTTATAGAATTTTTTTTATTGTGATTAAGTGAAGGCATACAATCCAAATCACTTTTGCATGCCCACCTATCTGCAGCTCCGTTTGTTCTCTTCACCCACCCAGTGACAGCACAATCTTCCCTTTCACTCTCTATTTCCAATATCCTCTTAATGCGCACCTGTCCCCTCCTCTCTACGCTCATCTCTCCTGTCTAGAAAGAAATCAATAGGATAGCCTCCTATAAATGCATGGTGGAACCATAAGGCACACACATCATGTGGTCACACTGAGAAACACGCTGTTTTTACACCCGGACCTTGCATGTTGGCTACTTACAGTCTGATAATCCCAGAGGGTATTCCAGGGATTCCATCCGTTGTTGTTGTCCACGTTGGCGACATTGTGGGCGTTGTCGATACTCACTGATTGCTGCCCGCTTCCTGCACTGTTGTTGTCATCATTGACATTGATATTCTGGGGATTATAAGAAACAGCGAATGACTTAGTATTACATTTCTTAGCAAACACATCTTGGTTACCAACTTTAAGACACGAGACTTACATAACTAGCAAAGGCAGGAGCTAGGAAGACTCCAAGAAGTCCAGCAAAGACAATCTGCAATCACAAAGAAGGTTAGCTTAGTATTACAAGGCAAAACCATCTCTTTTTTCTTTCTCTATCCATCACTATTGCATAGTCTTTCTTGTTTTTTGTTTTTCCACCTTTTATTATAATTTTTTAACTAGAGAAAGTTTTAATGACAATGTAGAATGATAAATTAATTATGAATAATTATATAAATATGCGGTATAGTGTCTGGAGTTCCTGAGTGGTACAAATAGTTAGTGGCCTGGACCATTAACTGAAAGGTTGGAAGCTGGAGTCCACCCAGAGGTGCCTCAGAAGAAAGGCCTGGTGACTTGCTTCTGAAAAATCAGCTGTTGGAAACCCAGCAGAGCACAGTCCTGCTTTGATACACGTGGGATCACCATGAATCAGAATCAGTGTGATGGCAGCTGAAGGATGTAGTTCTAGAATTTGCTAAATGTAAGTCTTGGAGAAAACTGATAAAGCATCAGTATGGTGAAAAGTAAACTCAAAAAAATAGTGCACATGACATCAAAATAGATACAGGCTTTGAAAATCACCTCTGACAATGATCTGTTTATTTTCCTCTTTAATCAGGGATGTTTTCTCCCCTTTGTCAAGCTCTTAGTAGAAATCCAGTACTTAGTCTTGGTAAGAAAAGAATGAGTAGGCAGATTGGATGTTGCTGACAGGCTGAGGATGTGGTGTCTGGCTATTAGATGTGTCTAGAAGAAGAGAAGTCACTAGCAGTATCCTATAATACTTGGTTTAGTCACGTGTTTCTGTTCACTCGACACTGGGTTTCAGAAAACCACTTTATGCAGGGTGGCCATTCTGGGCACCCAGTATTGTTTCCTTGGCCTGGCACCAAATGGTTTGAGATTAGCACTGGTAATTCAAGGTAATTTTAAAATTGTTTTTATCTTTTCCCCCATGATAGTTTAAATCAAAACAAAAAACCAAACCCATTGCCCTCAAGTCAATTCTGACTCACAGCGATCCTATTGGACAGAGTAGAACTGCCCCAGTGAGTTTCCAAGGACAGTCTGTTGGATTTGAACTGCCAGCCTTTTGGTTAGCAGCCATAGCACTTAACCACTATGCTTTCAGGGTTTCCCAGGGAACTACAGGAGTGGTAATTTGTAGGTAATCCACTTATACTTGTAGGTCCATTATGAGCCAGAGTCTGACACAGTATTTTCTACTGTTCAGTGAAACACTGAAACATGAAATAACCTTATCATGTGATTCCAGCCCCTATACACCCTGTAGTCAGAGACACATGACATTACTGCTTGCTTTAGCAGAATTGTGTGGTCCCCCTGTTACACTCCATTTTTTTGCCTGGAATCTCAGATGAGATCTTGCTCTGGATTCCTGCTTCAGATGATGTCAAGAATAAATGTCCGCAGATAGGGGTCAAAGCAAGTCTTTCTTACCTTGTTCTATTTTCCAGCAGACAATGTGGCAGTACCTCTCTCACTCACTTCTTTTGATAATAAGATTTTACCTTTCCTTAACAGGTTCAAGAGTTTTGACCAAAGGAAGAATCCAGGGAGGTGGGAAAATGCCAGGCACTTTCTGGGGTTTTCTCACTGCTTTCTCTATGCCGAGACCTGAATTACATGACCTGGAAACTAATTATATCAGTGGCGGCAAATTCAAGACCAGAATACTCAATAAGCAAAGTACACATGGGTCGAGTAGTACCTTCCCACCAATCTGCAGTGAACAATTTCACCTGTTTTCTGCCCTTTCAAAATCAAAAAACCAAACCTGTTGCCATCAAATTGGAATTGGTAGTGGCCCTATAAGGTAGAGTTGAACTGCCTTGTAGGGTTTCCAAGGAACAGTTAGTAGATTTGAACCTCTGACCTTTTTGTTAGCGGCTGAGCTCTTAACCACCATGCTGCCAGAGCCCCAGATCAAAGATGTAGTGAAACTGATGTGAAATTGCTCACCACAGATTAGCAAGTATGTGCAGTTAAGCCTGTTGGTACCTTGCTTGATACAAACTGGTGCATAACTTGCTTGCTGGTTAGTCTGTCCTTGGACAGCATGGCCCAAGCTCCAAGTTGGTAACACAGCTATCTACCCAGTACAGTTACCCGTTTTTGTAGAGATGCTTATAAGTGTCATGATTCCATGGAGAAGACAAACAATGTTATATATAGTATTACAGTTACATTGCCATAAGAAGCAGACCTCCTATCTCAGAACAATAGTCTTCAACTCTACAGCAGTAAGTTCAAGAGGAATAATCTACTCACTGTGAGCTTCATCTCGCCTCCAATCCAGCAATGTAGCAAAGAAATAGAGAGCATGGACTCAGGATCAGAGCCCCTCTTATTTATACCTGTTCTGCTTTACTTAAGCTGGGTGTGACAAGGTGGGGTCACAGACTTATCCTTCTTTCCCATATCTTGCCATTACAGGGTGCCAGGAGCCTCTGGAACTTCTAGCTGGTTAGCAAGGCACTTTGACATAGAGTCACTGTGACTCATCATCTGTCAAAGCGGAGGGTATCACAATAGGCAACACGATAACTTCTGGTCCAGTTGCAGCTGTGGGGTGATATCTTACACCTGATATTACACAGATTCTCAAAAAGAATCATCCCTGAAATCAAACAAGACCCAGATGAGAAACCACGTGCACACAGGGCCAAAAAGATAGCAACTCTTGTATGAATGGGTGAAGGGTTTCCTCTTCTTGCCTTCACCTGAGCCCACTGTAACAGAGTTTGCTCAGACGACTCATAGAGACCCTACAGGATGGAGTAGAACTGCTCCATACAGTGTCCAAGGACTGCCTGGTTGATTAGAATTGCTGATCTCTTGGTTAGCAGCTGTAGCTCTTAAGCACTGCATTACCAGGGTTTCCAAACATGCTGTATTGCCTAAAAACAAATAAGCAAAAACAACAACAACACAACACTTGACAAACAAAAAAACCCAATTGCTGTGGAGTTAGTTCTGACTTATGCTTATCACACGTATCCTTGTGTATCAGAGCAGAAGTGGGTTTCATACTACTGTCGATGGCTGACTTTTTAGAAGTAGATTGCCAGGCCTTTCTTCTGAGGTACTCTGGACGGAAATAAATTTCCAATCTTTTTTTATTTTATTTTATTTTTTTATTTTTATTTATTGTGATTGAGTGACAGTGTACAATCCTGTATAAATTTGCATGTCCGCCTATGAGCAGCTCCCCCTGCTCTCCCTGCCAGTGATAGCACACTCCTCCTATCCATTCTATACATGTCATATCCTCCTGACAATCTGCTGTCCCCTCCTCTCTACCCTCTCCCCTATCTCCAGTAGGAGGCCAGCAGGATTACATCCTATAGATGCATAGAATCATAAAGGGCACACATGATATGGCCATTCTGTGTTTCCGAGTCCAATCCATTCCTGTCCAAAGAGTTGACCTCAGCAATGATTTATGGATGGAGCAGAATCAGGACCAGGTACCATGCTCCCAGGGGAACCCTGAGGCCCCTAGACTATCAATTGCAGTCTTTTAGTAGAGTTCTCAGGGTGCATCCCTTTTTATTCTCATGTAGCCAATGAAACCCAACTTTGTGAGCCCCATCACAGCTACCACTAGTGGTGGTCAGGCACTGCCTGGTTCTTCTGGTCACATGCTGATGTAGTCACCCACTCACGTGGATCTCTCTGTCTTCTGGGCTCTCTTTCTCCTGCATCATTTTGTTCCTTGCTGATCATCTGTTCTTGCAGAGTTGGGACAATTTGGTGTGCCTCAGATGGCAGCTTGCTAGCTTTTAAGACCCCAGATGGGGTGGAGAAGACTCTCTCAGTAATACACTGGTTATGCCAATTGGCCTCCAATCTTTTTGTTAGCAGCCTAGCACATTAAGCATTTGTACCATCCAGGAACACTTTTACATATTCCCACCAAACCTATGCTCTTTTTTGCAATTCTGATTTCTCTCAGTGATGTTGTTAAGTGCTATTAAGTTGGTTCTGACTCACAGCAACCCTACAGGACAGTGTAGAACTGCCCCATAGGGTTTCCAGGGAGCAGTTAGTGGATTTGAACTGCCAAACTTTCAAGGAGCTGATGCCACCAAGCCTCTCCATCAGTATTTGGCACTGTCATGCCAAGGCAAAGTCAAAGGGAGGAGGACAACGTGGTCACATCCTTTACACTCTGCCTTAGTGCAGTGGTGTGGTACCTAGCACAAATTTTGCATGGCAGATGTTATCAAAGACTCAGAGTTGCACTACAGTGGACTGTGAAATGCTAGTCAGGAAGCTGATCCTTGACCAAAAACTTAAAAAAGAAAATAGCTCAAAGTTTAATAACCCCAACCAAAAACCTACTGCTGCTAAGTTGATTCTGACTCAAAGTGATCCTGTAGGACAGAGTAGAGCTGCCTCACAGAGTTTCCAAGGAGTGCCTGGTGGATTTGAATTGCCGACCTTTTGGTTAGCAGACATAGCGCTTAACCCACTATGCCACCAGGGTTTCCTCAATGATCCCAGTCTTCCAAAAATCCTAACCCACTGCTGTCAAGTCAATTCTGACTCATAGCCACCTTATAGGACAGAGTAGAACTGTCCTATCCCAATTCCAAGGAATGTGGGGCAGTTCTACTCTGTCCTATAAGGTTGCAATGAGTTGGAAGCAGCTTGACAGCATTTAACAACAACAAATATGTTTATATGGAAACCTTGGTAATGTAGCGGTTAAGAGCTATGGCTGCTAACCAAATGATTAGCCATTGAAATCTACTAGATACTCCTCAGAAACTCTATGGGACAGTTGTCTTTTGTCCTATAGGTTCACTGTGAATTAAGATCGACTTGATGGGAATGAGTATGAGTTGTTGAGTTTAAATCAGAAGCAACTAAATACAGGGTAGTTTTTATCCTCTTGCTTGAGCATCTCCTGTATGCAATTCAAATTTTTTCACAACAGTCTGTGGAGCATCATGCACGTATCCAGCATATTCTAGATTCTGTGGAGGTGACAGACATGTTGACATGTTCTGTTTCCTTCCACTCGAGGGCATGAAACGTACAAAATAACGCTCTCAGGGGGAGAGGGAGCAAGAGAAGCGTGAGGAAGTATCGTGCTTATGCTCCTTCAGGGCTTTTGCCTTAGACACTAAAATGATTGAGGTTGGGGACAAGCCCATGTGTTCCCTCACAGAGAGAACTCCTTCCGCCTGGGCACACTTATCTGCAGGGAGACTCCCCCGCCAAGCCCCACCCTACAGGTCAGCTGGCTATGACGACAAGTGGAGGGAGTCCTAGGTCATGGTGTGGCCCTGGTGCCTTAGGGTGAGTGTGGGGCCAGTTAGTCCGTAGGTAAACAGAGCCTGCCCTGAACACAGAGGTTGATGCTTGGCCGTGCCAACGAACCAGCCTCTATCTCCATTTTATCTGTCGATCCACACACACCCACGGCCTCAGTTTCCTCCACGCCTTATCACGTCAGCATGGCGACATGTGCAATATGCAAATAGCTTCTTGCTAAGGGACTTTATGCTCCTTCCTTTTCTCTGTGTGGAAGGGAATGCTTTCCTTAAATGTCTTTAGTTAAGATTCCCTCTTCTCTCTAGACGTGTTAGTGACTGAGCTAGCTGTCATCATTCCCCACGAAATCCTTAGTAATCTCATCTTCCTTTTCATTTTTGCCCCCTTTTCTCATTTCAAGAGTGAGAGGACCCTTGATGCTGTTGATTTCAGGGGCCACTGAGTCACCTTGGACCCATGGCAACCTTGCCTTTGCTTTTGAGGATGAAGTGTTGCCTGGACCTGCTCCATCTTCGTGATAGCCGCCGTGCCTGTGTCCGTTGTGGGGGCTGTTATGCCCATCCCTTGTTTTTGTTGAGTCTCGCTTTAAGTAGAGATGACCTCCTATTATAATATCTTTTCTTGGATGTGGAAGCTCCCTTGTGTAGAGACACTGTCTCTTTTCCTTGATGTGGTGTTTCTCAGTAGCCTGAACACCAGTCTGATGATCCCTGTGACGGTTTCAACTCAGGTGATTCACTGTGAGATCCGAACACACATCTTCAGCTGGGAAAATGTGTGCCCCTCCCATGGTTTCAGCGGAGCAGCCCATAGCTAAGACTAGTTAAGATGCTTGCACCGACAGCCCCCAGAGCCTACAGCCGTGCTGTGCTCTGGGTAAATACTCCACGTGTACTTGCAGCAAGAAGTGACACATCTAAACAAATGGCAGCTGGAAAGTAGAAGAGAAATCTTTCACAGTTTTTGCTAGAAAGCTTCTAATTCTAGAAAACCATGCTTATGAAGTCCGTTGTTTTTGTACAGGAGGCAAATTCTTCTGAACCACAGCGGAGCTCTTGCACCGTCATGGAGCTGCTGTTGCTATTTCCTCCGGGACTGCTGCCTTCCAACATATAACTCTGCTTTTCTGTTGCTGCATGTGCATGTATCAAACTTTCTGGATCCCCTCAAGCACAACAATGATATATTATACGTCAGATCAGTTATTTCCTTGAGTGAGAGGGCTATAAGCAGGATCTGGAAAGTGGTCGCTGAAAGGTCTCCTGAGGAATGATATCATCTGCATAAAGTCTATGGAAGTACAGATGAAGAAGACTTGGGTCACTAACTTCATTTTTTTTTTTTTATCATGGCAAAGAACAAACCTTGTGAAGCACTTGCATTCTGGAAAGAATTTGAAGAAGATAGGCCCACTGGGGAGCTCTAGTGACACAATAGTTGCAAACTGTGGCTGCTAACCCAAAGGTCAGAAGTTCAAATCCACCAGCTGCTCCTGGGAAACTATGGAGCAGTTCTACTCTGTCTTATTGATCACTATGAATCATAATTCACTGTATGGCAACAGACTTGGTTTTGGGGGAACAGAAATCACAAACCAAACCTGCTGCCACCGAGTAGCTTCCAACTCATAGCAGCCCTATAGAACAGAGTAGAATTGCCTCATAGAGTTTCCAAGGAGCAGCTGGAAACCGGGTACTGCTGATCTTTTTTGGTTAGCATCTGTAGTTCTTAAACACTACACTACTAGGGTTTCCCAGAAATCAAAGAATGGTAGCAAATTGTTGCTGTATAGTTACTCCATGGCTAATGCAGAAATAACAACACATGTTCCTTCTGCAAGGTCTCTAATAAGGCAGTGTAGAAGGAATGCTGTAAGCACGCTCCTGCCAGAAGTATGCTCGTTCTACCACAGGAGTCAGACCTGGGAAAGGCTGAATTGTGCATTTAAAGGTGAAAATCAGAGCTCAGACGGTTAGCTTGCTGGCTACAGAGCTGTGCCTGGAGCCCAGATCTCCTGAGGAACCAGAGGCCGTTACACCACACTGTCTTCCAAGGCTTCCCTGCAAGAAAAGAACAAACTAGAGGACTTGCCCTGAGGCCACTAAACAGCGACCTTCATCTGTGGGTATTGCCTCTCCGACCTCTTGACTGATCTGAACTGGTTTCCTTTTCTACATCTCGGGGAGAACATGCACTCCTATAGGCAAATCTTCTCACTCTGGGAAGAAAACACTCTCAGATGAAGCAAATGGATCCTCAGAGGTGCTTGAGGAATTCTGACCTTCCATATTTGTTCAGTTACTGCCCCTCTCCGCCCACACCCCTGGCCTCCAGTTCTTGGAAGCACTTAATGAAATCTATCAATCGAGGCTTATTCTGGAATGTAATTCTTTGGCAGCCCCACTGGGTTTCAATAAGGAACCATCTCCCCACATTCGGGCCAGGAAAGTTTTTTCCTCTAGACCTACAAGCCTTTCCTCCTTTTGTCATATCGAAAAGCAGTCAATTACCAGCAATCCATGCTCCAGCTAATGCAATGTCACAAGTTGTTTGTTCAAAGACGTGAAGCAATCAGTGTCCACGCTTCCAGATGCGGAAATCTGTATGGCAGGCGGGGCTGGCTTGATGGGGCTGTTGCTAGTGCAGTCACACAGGGTGACACTCCAGAAGAAAGTCTTGCAAAGTGAGTTTACCTGTCTGTGGTTGCCGTTTTGAAATTCTTAACCATTTTTTTGTTTTGGATTTGTGTTTTTTAACTGAAGTCCGGTTGAACAATGGGGAATGTGCCAGGGGCTTAATCCCCTTCTCTCTGTCCCTGGGATAGGTTCTCAGCTGCCCACAGCCTGACCTTGTCCCAGCAACTGCTGCTGCCCTCTGCTGACAGGGTCTAGACACAGGAGCAGGGAGAGCCAAAGTGGGACACATGCACCCCGTGGTGCCAAGTCATAGGTTAAGACTCTGGGCAGTGGCCCTTGCCTCATCAGTGTCCTTGTGCCCAACAGAGAGCATCACTAGTATAGGACTAATGGCCATGGAGTCCATTCCCACTCATGGTGATCCCATGTGAGTCAGAGCAAACTATGCTCTGTAACGTTTTCAGTGGTTGATTTTCCAGAGTTCGATTGCCAGGTCTTTCTTCCAAGGTGCTTCTGGATGGACTCGAATCTCCAGCCTTCCAGTTAGCAGCTGAGTGCATTAACTGTTTGCACCACTCAGGGACTCTAGAGTGACATTAAATAGCACATAAAAAACACCATGCTGAGTTGAGAGAGAGAGAGCATAGAAGAAAGAGAGAAGTTGTCTTTTTTTCCTGCTTTTTGAACAAGTGGCCTCAGAATTATTACTCCTGAGATTTATGTGCTTGTCTGGTCCTGAAGGAAGGCAAGATATAAATATAGTACAGATATACCAAAGAAGAGGGAGAAAAAGGTGAGGTCCTGAGAGGCTCTGTAACTTGCCCAAGGTCGCATGTCAGGTAACAAAGGAACAATGAATTCTCATACTTAGAAAGCCTATCTTCTCTCTGTTTGGCCTTACAGAACCTCCAAACGAGCAGGAAAATGAGTTCTCCAAGCTACAGTGGTTACAGAGGCTTCGTGCAGAAGATGGGCCTTAGGTTGAGCTCTAGGGAGTCAACTCGACGCAGGCATGTAAGGAGGAAGACTCAAGACATTCTGTCTATAACAGCCAGAGAAGCCAGGTGGTGTGAGCTGGGCGTTCAGCGGCTGTGAGATACTCCTCACTAAAAGTCTGCACAGTCTTGGGTCTACATTTATGTTCACTAATTATCTTGTTTAATCACAATTAGCAAGAGAAAAATTCAGTTGAAATGATCTCACTGAGTGCCTATGATTCGTTATGGACAAAATTCAGTATTTTGTATGAATTGTCAATAGCCACTTGAAACTTCCCTCTCTTTGTGTCCCCCATACTTAGTTGTTTTGGCCTCTCACTTCCCTGGATCTCTGAAGGCTCTCTTCCGTTTCACACGCCCATATGTTCCAACACCCTAGAGCCCCTCCCAGTAAATTAATATTTTAATTGGTGACCATGGGTGTTTCTCTAAAAATGCAATCATTATTTTTTTTGTAATAGACACACCTGTAAATTTGATCTAGTTTCTTTACAAAGGGATTTAAGGTACCTGTGCAGACAGTACACAAGCATTATGTGTCTCTTGTTTAATCACAATTATCCAGAGTAGATATAAACATAAGATGTACCAAAATAAAGGAAGAAGAAGGCAAGGTTCTGAAAGGAATGTAAATATCTTTGTTGTTTAGAATTTCATGACTTGTCTTGAAAAAAATGGAGTGTGTCTATAGGTGACATGTGATAGCCTCCCTCGACATCTTCTAGGATGTGAATTTCTTATAAGAGAACTTATACTTCTCCTGTCTATCATAGGTCCTGCCACATGGTCAAAGCCCCATAAAGATGACCATGACTGAAACTCAAGTACAAAATAAGTGTTACTGATTTAGGCCACTTTCCTCAAGTCTAGAAGAGACCAACACAGTAGAACTGCACCGCATAGGGTTTTCAATGGTTGTGACCTTTCAGGAGTAGGTTGCTAGGTCTTTGATCTGAGGCACCTCTGGGTGGACTGAGGATGTCAGCCTTTCAGCAGCAAAGTGTTGAACTGTTTGTGTTACCCAAGGACACCTTCTAGTAATGGCTTAATCCATTGTAATTTGGCTTCCGATCCAAAGGTGACTACTAGTGGTGGGACACAAAGTGTGCAACGCCAACAACCTAACCCTGACATCTCTGATACGGTGTGTATTTTCAATACCCATCTTAAGTCTCTGTATTTTTTGACCCTGCTTGTCTCTTCTTTCTTGGAATTCTCTCGTGAATTCACTTTTGTGACTTCCTTTCCTCTCTATCCCAGTCACTCTTTCTCTCTTCCCATTTTCCAACCACTTCTTCGGTATTGGTGATGGATTCTATCCTTGAAAGTCTTCCTCTTCTTTTCTTTTTGTAATTCCTTGCACTCTTCCTGGGTGCTGTCCTCTGTTTGAATACTTGAGGCATCCATAAATAATAGAAAAAGAGTTCCAAGTCTACTTCTGTCTGAACTTCAGACTTTTGTTTACAGCTACTTATATTAGATAGGAAACCCTGGTAGAGTAGTGGTTAAGTGCTACATCCGCTAACCAAAAAGTTAGCAGTTCAAATCCACCAGGTCCTCCGTGGAAACTCTATGTGGCAGTTCTACTCTGATCCCCAAGGTCGCTATGAGTTGGAATTGATTTGACGCCAGTGGGGTAGGTATATTAAATGTATTTACTTAGTTAGGTTTTGAAATCAAATAGACCCCCAAACAAACCATTTTTATCAGTCCCTAAACATGCTGTTTTTCTGTAGTGTCTGTTTAGTTTACTGTCGTTTTTAATTACTAGTCAATTAAGGGAAACACTGGTGGCCTAGTGGTGATGCCCTGCAGCTGTTAACCAAAAGGTCTGCAGCACAGATCCCCAGGCACTCCTTGGGAACTCTGTGGGGCAGTTCTACTCTGTCTTGTGGGGTCACTGTGAGTTAGAATTGATTTGATGGCAACAAGTTTGGTTTCAGTCAATTAAGACAGGACTTCAGCTATCCTCAATTCTTAATTCTTTACTGCCTTATACAGTTGGTAAACATGGCCTGTCAATTCTAGCTCTATGGTGGAATGAATTCCTTTATGCGGCCCTTTTTGCATTGGTTCTCTGTAAAGACAGCCTGAAACATTTTTTCTCTAAACCCTAAAGAGTTAGTTACTTTAGCTCTGGTCTTCTACTCCAGCAGGTTTGTTACCTTTGTCTTGGTTGGTTGTTATTTCTTGGGCAAGCTGTAAACAACTCGATTTTTTTGTCTGGTCCTCAACTTCAGCCTACCCTGTACAAGGATTGGTTAAAGGACTATGCAAATGAAGCATCTGTAGCCTACTATGCAAATGAAGTGTCTGTGACCTACTGAGAGGGGACTGCATAGTTATAGCTCTGGTGGGTCGGCCTTGCCTTGAAATTGATGAGGAGTTTGTAAGTATAAGCAGCCAACCCCACAGAGGTTTTTTTTGTACATAAAGAAGCAAGAAAAGAAGCAGTAGGAAGAAGCAGAAGAAAGAAGAAGCAGAGAGAGAGGAGAGAGAGAGAGGAGCCAGGGAATCTAAAAGAGTTGTAACATGGGTCAAGGGCTATAAAATTGAAAATGGTGACAGGCCCAGAAGGTGACCAGTGGCAGAGTCGGTGGTGACTCAGGGCAGGGTTGAGAAGACCTTGCCCTCAGGAGACTGAGAGGAGGCCTGTCCCACCAAGAGGAGCTGAGAGAGAGCTATCCTACACTGAAGAACGGAGACTGCATGCATGCTTTCTGATCTTCACCCTTGGTCGATCCTGGGTTGGACCCTGTTTCTTAATAAATCACTTAGGTATAAGTGTGGTCTGTGAGGTCAGAGTGGCCATTGCAACAGATTAGCAAACACAGCAGAGCAGTAGAGAGTGTCATGGGGAGATACGGGGTGTCAGAACTGGGAAAACGTTGGAGGGTGGAAGTGTGTCTGTCTGCCACCTCATGGATTTGCATTATCCCCCCTGAAGTTAGAGACCTTCTGATGCTACTCTTATTACTCCAACTATGTTACAATCTATTAAGTATCTCTTTTTTAAAAACGATCTAACTTTTTTCTTCTGACCGTAAAAGCAATTCATAGTAACCTGTGAAAACACAGAAAAGCACTGACGATAATTGATGTGTATCATTTCACTTTGCAGAAATAACTACTGCTTTTTTTTTTTCTTAGCATTTTTCTTTTCAACTTCTCTTGGAATTTCTTTGACCTATGTGATATTTAGAAATGTGTCGTTTAATCTACAAATTATTTTGCAATTTTCTGGTTATCTTTCTGTTATGTATTTCTAATTTTATTGTGATATAAGAACATATTTTGTATGATTTTTATTCTTTCAATTTTAAAAATGTGTTTTAAGACCCAGATGTTGCTCATCTCAGTGAATGTTCCCTATGAGCTTAAGAAGAATGCATACTCTGCTGTTGTTGGATTAAGTATTTTATAAATATGGATTAGATTACGTTTATTCACAGTGCTCTTCAGGTCACTGTATCCTTACTGATGTGCTGCCTGTTGATCAATTATTACAAGAGAGATATTGAAGTTTTCAGCTGTAGTAAGGCTTTGTCTATTGCTTTTTATTCATTTTTGCTTAATATTATTCTAATTTATATATAATGTATAATGCATATATATATCTATGATGTTATATTTCATTAACAGAAGCATTTTCTTTTTAAACTGTTTTATACTACCAAGCTTTCTGTGTTCTTTCTGTCTAAATTTGGGAAGAAGAAAATATTAATGAACTTCAGTCCAGAATAAAAGAGAAACAAACTGACTTTTTCTTGGAGGATAAGCAAGGAATTCTGTCTTTCTGGGGGAGACTGTTTCTTCCCCTTTGGTTTTTTTGCTCACCTGTGACCATTTTTCAGCTCCGACAACATAAACCATTGGCACAGTATATATGTATGTATGTATGAGTCAGAACTGATTCGACGGCACTCGTTGCTTTCTTATGTCTGTATATACATGTATGTACGCATGTGTGTGTGTGTATATATATACATATGTACATATACATATACACATACACACGGGAAACCCTGGTGGCATAGTGGGTTAAGTGCTACGTCTGCTAAGCAGAAGTACAGGAGTTCAAATCCAGTAGGTACCCCTTGGAAACTCTATGGGGCAGTACTACTTGGACCTCTAGGGTCGCTCTGAGTCAGAACTGACTAGACGGCAAATTTTTTTTTTTTAGTGCACATACATGTATACATATTTTTAAATCTATTTCTTCTGCTATTCATTTTCTTGCACTTCAGGTTAAACTACAAGGCAAATTAGTTTCTCATTCATAAATTTATACACAAATTGTTTTGTGACATTGGTTGCAATTACTGCAATGTGTTAACTGGGTTCCTTTGCCCACTGGTCCAGTTTTCCTGTCCCTTCCTGTCTTCTTGACTTTGCTTTTGGGCAGGTGCTTCCCATTTTGTCTCATCTACTTGATTGATGTAAGAAACACATGCACTTACGAGTTTTATTGTTATTTTATAAGCCTGTCTAATCTTTGCCTGAGAAGAGAACTTTGGGAGTGGTTTCAGCTCTGAGTTAGCAGGATGTCTGGGGACTGTACTCTCAAGGGTTCCTGGTCTTATTTGGAAGTTTGAATTTTATTCCACATTTTCTTTTGTCCTGTTTGGGACCTTCTTTTGTGAATCCTGTCGGAGAGGTCAATGCCAAATGTATTTTGACGTTTTATTGTTAGGAACATACACGTTAAGTATTGTTACATGTTCTTGGAAGACTGACTTCTTTATCATTATGTTATGCCCATTTTTATCCTTATTATTTTCTTTGTTTTGAAGTTGCTTTGTGTGAAATTAATATAGCTACATTAGCTTTCTTTTGATTAGCGTTAGCATGCATTTCTATACTCCTGTATTTCTTTACTTTTAACTTATCTGTGTCTTCAAATTTAAAATGAGTTTCTTGTAGACAATATATAGTCTCAGTTTTCCCACTGGCACATCTTTTAACGCAATGGTGAGAAACCAGTTTGTGAAGGCAGCCCCAGTATCCTTGAAGACTTCTGTGATTGCTGTTTTATTTAAGTGAAATTTGCCAACAGGAACTGCCCTCAGTGAATTAAGGCACCTGACTACAAGGGCTGATTGTGGAACACATCATCAATTGCTCATATGCAAATTCAAACTGAAACAAGAAAATTGGAACAAACCTGTGAAAGCTAAAATATGACCTTGAATATGTCCCACCTGAGTTTAGAAACAATCTTAAGACTAGATTTGACACGTTGAAAATTGATGACCAAAAACCAGATGAACTGTGGAATGACACCACAGACATCATCTCTGAAGAAAGCTAGAGCTCATTAAAAAGATGGGGGAGGTGGGGGGAGAAGACCAGAATGGATGTGAGAAGAGACTCTGAAAGCTGCTATTGAATGTCAAATAGCTAAAGCAAAAGGAAGAAATGATGAAATATAAGAATTGAGTAAAAGATTTCAAAGGGTGGCTTGAGAGGACAAGTATTATAATGACATGTACAAAGAACTAGAGATTGAAAACCATAAGAGAAGAACACACTTGGCATCTCTCAAGCTTAAAGAACTAAAGGAAAGATTCAAGTCCCCTGTTGCAGTAGTGACGGATTCTACATGAAAAGTATTAAATGACTCAGGGAGCATCAAAACAAGGTGGGAGGAATATACAGTCATTCCACCAGAAACAATTGATCAATGTCCATCTGTTTCAAGATGCACCATGTGATCAGGAACTGACAGTACTGAAGGAAGAAGTCAAAGCTGCATTGAAGGTATTGGTGGAAAACAAAGGAACTGACAGGATATCAAATGAGATGTTTCAACAAATGAATGCAGTGCTGGAAGTGCTCACTCATTTATGCCAAGAAATTTGGAAGACGGCTAAGTGGCCAATCAAGTGGAAGAGATCCATATTTACACCTATTCCCAAAGTGATCCAGCTGAATGCAGAAATTATCAAACAATATCGTTAATATCATATGCAAGCAAGATTTTTGCTCAATGTCATTCAAGAGTGACTACAGCAGTATGTTGAAATTCAAGCCAGATTTAGAAGAAGTAGTAGAACCAGGGACATTATTGCTGATGCCATATGGATCTTGGCTGAAAGCAAAGAATACTAGAAAGATGTTTACCTGTGTTTTATTGACTATGCAAAGGTATTCATTCAACTGTGTGGACCATAACAAATTATAGGTAATATTGTGGAAAGTAAGAATTCCAGAACACTTAATTGTACTCATGAGAAATCTACACATGGGTCAAGATTCAGCCATTTGAGCAGAACAAGGGGACACTGCATGGTTTAAAGTCAGGAAAGTTGTGCATGAGGGTCGTATCCATTTAGCATACCTATTCAATCTGTATGCCAAGCAAATATTCTGAGAAACTAGACTATGCAAAGAAGAAAAGAACATCAAGTTTGGAGGAAGACTCATTAACAACCTGTGTTACAGATTTGACACAACCTTGCTTGCTGAAAGTGAATACATCCTGATGAGGATCAGAGACCATACTCCTTCAGTATGGACTACACCAGAGCATCAAGAAAACAGAAATCCTCACAAATGGACCAATAAGCCACATGATGATATACAGAGAAAAAATTGAAGTTGTCAAGGATTTCATTTTATTAGGGTCCACAATTAATGCCCAAGAAGCTGCAGTCGAGAAATCAAAAGATATATTGTGTTGGACAAATCTGCTGCAAAAGACCTCTTTAAAGTATTGAAAAGTAAAGATATCACCTTGAAAACTAAGGTGCACCTGACCCAAGCCATGGTATTCTCAACTGCATTGTGTGCATGAGGAAGCTGGATAATAATAATGAAGACAGAAAAATTAATACCTTTGAATTGTAGTACTGGGGAAGAATACTGAATGTATACAGATTGGCAAAAGAATGAACAGATCTGTCTTGGAAGAGGACAACCAGAGTGCTCTTAGAAGTAAGGGTAGTGAGATGTCTTATACACTTTGGACATGCTGTTACGAGGGATCAGTCTGTGGAAAAGAACAGCATGTTTGGTAAAGAAGAGGGTCAGCAAGAAAAAGGGGAGACCCTCAAGGAGACAGATTGACACAGCCGGCTGCAACAATGGTCCCAAGCATAACAACGATTGTGAGCATGCTGTGGGAATGGCAGTGTTTTGTTCTGTCATGCATGGGGTCACTATGAGTCAGAACCAACTCAATGGCACCTAACAACAGCAGAAACAACTACAATGAGGCTGGTTAGACCCCATGGTGGTAGGGGCTGAGTGGCAGCACTCAATCATCAAAGACAAGGCGGGTGTAGCACCATAATAGACAGCAGTGTTAAAGCAGTAATCAGAACAGTCTGATTTCTCTGGACTTACGGTGTTGGCTACTTAGTCATAGTTACCCTAGGAGCAACATTGATGGGATGTCTACTAAATATTCACCTGATCTGAAACAGTGAAGAATTCTAGTTCAAGTGAACTGAAGTTTAACCTGAGTCACCTTAATAGAAAGTCAGAACATCTTGATCAATTCCCAGACTTGAGCCAGTTTACAGACCCACAGTCACTTGAATGAGGCTGTGTCTCCTTGAGAAAAGACCCTATTACATTGCAAAAAAGTTATACTATTAATCTTTACCATAGTATTCCCCAAAGAATCTCTGGCCTTTTACGAGACTGATTGTTTCTTGGAGAAAAGGAATGATCAGATTTTTGGGGGGTTACTGGATAGTAGCTTTGAAATGACATTAATTCCAGGAGACTTAAAACCACACTGTAGCCTACCATTTAGAGTGGGATATATGGACGTCAGGTTACTAATGGAGTCTTACCTCAGGCTTGTCTCACAGTGGATCCAGTGGATTCCTCCAACCCATCCTGTAGTGATTTCTCCTGTTTCAAGATGCATAATTGGAATAAATGTGCTCAGCAATTGGCAGAAATCCCACAATGGGTCTTCCATAAGTGGAGTGAAGACTATCGCAATAGGAATAGCCACATGGAAGCCATTAGAACTGCTGCTACAGAGGAAAATAGTAAACCAAAAGCAATACCACATTTCCAGAGGCATTTCAGACATTATTGCCACCCTCAAAGAGCTGAAGAATGCAGGAGTGGATTCCCACCATGTTCCCATTCAACTCATCTATTTGGTGTGTATAAAAAGAGATGGACCTTGGAGAATGATGGTGGATTATCAAAGTTAGCCAGGTGGTGACTCCAATTCCAGCTGCTGTTCCAGATGTGGTTTCATTTCTTGAGCAAATTAATACATCTCCTGGTACCTCATATGGAGCTATTCATCTGGCCAATGCCTTTTCTTGATTCTTGTTTAGGAAGAACACCAAAAGTAGTTTGCCTTCAAGTGTCAAGGCCAACAATAGACCTTCATTGTCATTCCTCAGAAGTATATTAACTCTCCAGCCCAGTGTCATCGTTTAGTCTGCAGGGAAGTTTATTACCATTCTCTTCCACCAGATGTCCATGAGTCAGACCTGACTTGACAGCACTTGGCTTTGGCTCCACCAGATGTCAACTAATCCATTACATTATGACGTATTGATTGGAAGTAGTGAAGAAGTGTCAATGGCTGTGGGCTTATTGGTAGAATATTTGTGTGCTACAGGATGGAAAATTTGACAACTATTCAGGCACTTTCCCCCTCAGTGATATTTCTAGGGGTTCAGTAGTGTGGTGCATGTTGAGATATTCATTCTAAAGTGAATGAACAGATATTGCTCCCCAGCTAAAAAGGAGGACCTATACTTAGAGAGCATCTTTGCATTTTGGAGGCAACATATTCCTCATTTAAGTGTGTTACTCCAGCCTGCTTACCAAGTGACTCCAAGAGTTGTTAGTTCTGAGTGGAATCCAGGCCGTGCTCTGCCATTTGGGCCATATGGTCAGATCTATCCAATGGTTCTCAAAGGGGCTATGGCAGATAGAGATGCTATTTGGAGTCTTTGTCAGGCCCTTATTGGTGAATCACAGCACAGATTCTTAGGATTTCTGAGCAGTGCCCTGCCATCCTCTGCAGATAACTGCTCTCATTTTGAGAAACAGCTTTTGGCTTGTTACTGGACCTTAGTATGTGCTTCACTGTAAACCACCAAGCCACCATGTGATCTGAGCTGCCTGTCATGAATTGGGTGTTGTCTGACCCACAGAGCCTTGAATTTGGACGTGCATTGAAGCATTCTATCATTAAATATAAGTGATACATACAAGACTGAGCCCAAGCACTGAAAGCACTAGTAAGTTGCACGAAGAGGTGGCCCAAATGCCCATGGTCTCAACTTCTGTCACATTATCTGCCTTCTCCTAGTCTGCACCTATGACTTCATGGGGAGTTTCTTATGATCAATTGACTGAGGAAGAGAAAACTTGCATCTCGCTGGTTTTACACATGGTCCTGTGTGATGTGCAGGCATCACTCAAAAATTGGCAAGTGTGGCACTATAGCCCCTTTCTGGGAACTCCCTGAAGGACAGTGGTAAGGGTAAATCCTTCCATTGGGCAGAACTTCGAGCAGTACACCTAGTTTTTCATTTTTATTGAAGGAGAAATGGCCAGATGTGCAATTGTATACTGACTGATTCATGGCCTGTGGTCAATGGTTTGGCCGGGTGGTAAGGGACTTGGAACGAACATAATTGGAAAATGGAGACAAGGAGATATGGGAAAGAGATACGCAGCTAGACCTCTCTGAAAGGGTCAAAAGAATGAAGCCATTTGTGTCCCATGTTAATGTTCATCAATGGGTGGCCTTGATGGAGAAGAATTTTAACAATAAAATAGATACCAGAACACATTCTATGAAAACCAGTCGTCCTCTTTCCCTGGCTCTCCTGTCATTGCCCAATGGGTTCATGAACAAAGTGGCGACGGTAGCAGAGATGGAGGGTATGCAATGCATAGACCCAGCACCATGGGCTTCCATTCATCAAGGCTAAGCTGGCCACAGCCACTGCTGGCTGCCCAATCTACCAGCTGCAGAAACCAACACTGCGTCCTTGATGTGGCATCATTTGTCAAGATGATCAGCCAGTAACCTGATGGTGGGTTAATTACACTGTACTACTTTCATCATGGAAAGGATATTTTGTTCTCACTGTAATAGTTTCTTACTGTGGATAGGGATTTGCCTTCTCTGTATTCAATCTGTCTGCCAAAACTATAATTCATAAATTTACAGAATGTTATTATCATGGCATTTCACACAGCATTGCCTTGGACTCACTTCACAGCAAATGAAGTGTGACAATGAGCCCATGCTCACAGAATTCACTGGTCTTACCATGTTCCTCATCATCCTGATGAAATGGGTGATAGAACAATGGACTGGCCTTTTAAAGACACAACAATGGCACCAGTTAGGTGGCCATACCATGTAGGGTTAGGTCAATATTCTCCATGAATCTGTGTATGCTGTAAATTGGTGTCCAACATGTGGTTGGACATATAGCCAGGATTCATGGTCCCAGAAATCAAAGGGTAGAAAAGAGAGTGGCACCACTCACTATTTTCCCTAGTGTCCTACCGCAAATTGTTTTGCTTCCTGTCCCCATGACCCTATGCTTTGTGAATCTAAAGGTCTTAATTCCAAAGGAGGATTACTCTCACTAGGACCAACAACACTGGTTCAAAACTGAATTGGAAATTATGGGTGCCACCCAACAACTTTGGAATCCTCATGTTTCTTGATCTACAAGTAAAGAAGGAAATTATTGAATTGGCTGGTGTGATTTTCAAGGGTACAATGGGTTGATAATACACAAAGGAGCTAAAGAAGAGTATGTCTGGAATCCAAGAGATCTTGTAGGACCACTCTTAGTACCACCATGCCCTGTGATTTAAGTCAATGGAAAACCACAGCAACCCAATTCTGACATGACTACCAACGAACCAGACCCTTCAGGAATGAAGGTTTGGGTCACCCACCAGGCAAAGAACCACAGCTTAGCTGAGGCACTACTGAGACAGATGAAATACAGAATGAGTGGTGGAGCCAAGCCAAGCCAAGTGCCATTGAGTTGGATCTAAATACCAGTTATGCCCACATGACCAGTTGCAGAAATGAGGGCTGTAATTGCTATGAATATTCCTTCTTTGTATGCGTGCATCAAATATTTTTGTTTTTTCATTTATAAGACAAAAGATGTAAACATTGTGAGTGTATTTTCTTTTTAATTGTTTTTTTTGGTTTTTATTACTGTGCTGGCCTTCCCAGCATTTTGTACTGTCCCACCCTCCACCAAAGTGAATAATTAGACCTGAAATTTAAATCAAAGCAGAATGTTTGAGGAGTTTAAAGCATTAACTAATTCCCACTATCTCTTCCTCTGATAAACTTCTTTGCCCATTAAAAAAATATATATATTATTTTTTTTCCCTGCAGATATTTAGAATGTTTTATGTTAGGATATTACCATTTGTCTCTCATGCATGTTGAAAATATTTCCCTCAGTTTTCAATTTGCTTTTAAATTTTGCTTATTTTACTTTTCACACTTAATGAATTCTTTTTCTTGTAAAGTTTGTTGAAATACAAATGATGAGCAGTAAAGTGTATCCTTTTGACTGTACAGTGCCATGAGTTGTGACAAAAACGCACAATCATGAGCCCACCAGCAGATTAATACAGAATGTTGCCATCTTCCCACCAAAATCCTTTGAGCCTCTTCATAGGAAACCCTCCTCTCCCATCCCTGCCTGCTACTGCTGTTTCCTATGAATTTAGCTCTGCTTTTCCAAGATGTCAGGATACATGCAATGAAATATTATGCACGCTTTTGACTCTGGATTCTTTCACTCAACATCCTGTATTTGAGATTTTATGTATCAGTAGGTTCTCCTTTTTTACTGCTAAGTAATATCAATTAGTAAACCCTGGTTGCATAGTGGTTAAATGCTACAGCTGCTAACAAGAAAACTGGCAGTTCTAATCTGCCTGATGCTCCTTGGAAACTTTATGGGGCAGTTCTATTTTGCCTGTAGAGTTCTTATGAGTCAGAAGTGACTCGATGGTTGTAATAGTATCAATTATATAAATGTACCACACTTTATCTATTGATTCACCAGCTGAAGAGTTGTCAGGTTATCTCCAGCTCTGGATGGTTATGAATAAAGTTGCTATAAATATTCACCTGGGGGTTTTAACATGTACGTTTGTTTTCACTTCCCTTGGGAAAGTACCTAGTGGTACAATTACTGGGTCATATGCTCAGTACCTTAAATTGTATGGCACATTGCCAAGCTCTTCCAAGTGGTTGTATCACTTGTAGTCTTACTAGCAGTGTATGGTTGTTCCAGTGGTTCTGCATCCTTGTCAGTGCTTGGAATTCTCAGCTATCATTTTGTCTGCTTGTTTGTTGCTTGAGCCATTCTAATAGATGTATGTAGTGGCATCACATCATGCTTTAACTTACATTTCCTTACTTAGTATGATGCTAAGCACATCTTTTTTAAGTACCTATTTGCCTTCTGTTTTCTCCTTCTTTGGTAAAACATCTTTTCAAGTGCCCAGCTAATTTTAAAAATAGGAGTGTATGTTTTCTTATTGTTGAATTTGAGAGCTCTTTATATATTCTGGATATAAATTTGTGCTTTTTTTCCTCATATTCTTAGCAGTGTCTTTTGAAGAACAGAAATTTTTAGCTTGGGTGATGTCCAATTTATCAATCTTTTCTTTCTTGAATTATATTTTTGGTGTTTCATGTAAGTAATTTTTGCCTAAGTTTAGATCACAGTGTGTTCTCTTTTGTATTCTTCTGGAAGTTTTGTAGCATTAGCTTTAGCTATAGCCACATATTTAAGGCTGTGATCCATTTTGAATGTTTTTTATATGGTGTGATTTCCAAGGGCAAAGTGGGTTGATGTTACATAAAATATATGCTGAGGTTCACGGTTTTTCGTATGGATGTCCAACTGTCTCAGCATCATTCACTGAAAAGGTTATCCTTTCTCTATTGGATTGCCTTTGTAGCTATGTAAAAAATTAGTTCACCACATACCAGGACTGCCAGTTAAGTTCATGAACTCATCCTAGAAAAAGTGCTACATACCTCTGCTGCCTATCACTGCAGTCACCTTCGAAGTACTCTCCTTGGAAAGCTGTGCACCAATGCCAGCACCTAGTCCACGCTTCAAAGCAATTTTGGAACTCTTTTTCTTGAATGTCCGTCGGAGTTGTTGTTGTATTACCCTTGATGTCCTGAATGTCATCAAAACGTCCTCCTTTGAATATTTCCTTTATCTTCGGACAAAGAAAAAAGTCAGGGGGGGCCAGAACAGGTGAGAAGGGAGGGTCTTCTGGTACAGTTATTTGTTTACTGTCTAGTAACTCCCTCGCAGACACCTATACAAATAAGTTCATGAACTTTCCGCTGTGCCACCATGCACAACGGCCAGAAAGAGTTCCTAAATTGCTTTGAAGGGTGGACTAGGTGCCCGTGTCGGTGCACAGCTTCTCAGCGGGAGTGCTTGGAAGGTGACCGTAGTGATATTCAGCAACGAGGTATGTTATGTAGCAATTAGAACAATTAATTTCACAGACTTAATTGTCAGAGCTCTTCTGTGGGTCTGTTTTCGAGTTCTCTATTTCGCCCATTCACCCACACATCTATCTTGTCACCAGTACCACTGACGTCAGTACCGTAGGTTTGTAGAAAAATTTAGACTCAGGCAGGGTGATTCTCCAAATTTACAAGTGTTTCGACAATTCTTGTTTCTTTGATTTTTCATATAAATTTTGGAATTAGCTTGATGACTTCTAAAAAAAAAATTCTGCTGGAAATTTGGCTAGAATTGTATTGAATCTTGAAAGTGGGGATAATTGACGTCTTAACAATGTTGAGTCTTCCAATCAATAAATGTGGTACGTCTCTCAATTTATTTAGATCTTTTTTATTTCTGTAGTCAATGCTTTCTAAATTTCTGTGTACAGATTCAGCATGTATTTTGTTAGCTTTATACTTAAGTGTGCTGGGGATGTTATTGCAAATGGCATTTTTTTCAATATTTGAAATTTCAGTGTTTGTTGCTAGTATACAAAAATGGATTTTTTTTTTTCACATTGAGTTTGCATTTTGTGATTTAGCCATACTTTTTGCTTGCAGTAGGTTTTTTGTAGGTTCTTTGGAACTTTCTATATAGACAATCATGCTGATGATGAGTTGTAGTTTCATTTCTTCCTTCCAAGTTCTATGTGATTTCCTTTTTTGCCTGTACGTTGGCTGTGATCCCATGTGTGAGATGAATAGAAATCATGAAATTGAACTTCCTTGTCGTGTGTGTCTGATTATATAGGGAAAACATTTCATTTTTACCATTAAATCTGAAGTGAAACGTAGTTTTTTTTGTAAATCCTTTTATTAGCTTGACAAAATTCTTTTCATAGTTTGTTGAGAGCTGTTATCACGAATAGACGCTGAATTTAGTCAAATGCATTTTCTGCACCTTCAGAGATGATCACACGGTGATTATTTTTAAAAAAGGTTTATAAAATGTTGAATTATATTGATTGATTTTCAAACCTGGAACAAACTTTCATTGGTTGAGTGAAGTTCAGTAGGTCATGATGTGTCATTTTTATATAGTTGTGTTATAGGGCTGCTATGAGTTGGACTGAACTCAACTACAGTGAGTTTGTTTTTTCTCTATGTATTCAATAAGCTAATATTTTGGAGGATTTTTCATCTACATACGTGAGGATATTAATCTGTAGTTTATTTTTCCACAATATCTTTGCCTATTTTAGTATTAGTAGCATAAGACGAAGTGGAAAGTATATTTCCTCTCCTATTTTCTGAAGGAATTTGTGTAGAATCTATATTAATTTTCCCTTAAATATTTAGTTGAATTCTCCCTTGAAATCATAGGGCCTGGAATTTTTTATGGAAAGGTTTCTAACTACAAGGAGCGCCTGGTAAATTCTAACTGTCAACCTTTTGGATAGCAGCTGTAGCACTTAACCAGCTTAACCACTTAATCCACTATGCCACCTGCGTTCCCAATAACGGCATTAGCTACCATTTACAGAACAGTTATGTTTCAGCGGAAACCCTGGTGTCACGGTGGTTAAGTGCAACTTACAGGTGCTGTTCATCTTTATTTCTCCTGCTTCCTAAGTTTGTGATTCCACCGTAACATTAGCTAAACCCACTGCCATCGAGTCAATTCTGACTCAGAGCAATCCTATAAGACAGAGTAGAGCTGCCCCACGGAGTTTCCAAGGAGCACCTGGCAGATTTGAACTACCGAACTGTTGCTTAACAGGCGTAGCAGTTAACTGCTACACGACCAGGGTTTCTATCCATTTCTGAAGATGGCATTATAAAAATTTCTTGAATTAAACTTTATTCTCCTAATTGTTTTCATCTAAATGTTTCTCAGTCGTCCTTACGATAGTTAAAGATGTATGATTATTAGTTGTCACCTGGGTTAGGGCAAGAGTCGGTGTAAAAAAACAAAAGTTAAGCCCCACAATTGGACAGGGTGTTTTACGAGTCTTGCTCCTCATCAGTCTCTAGAATTTGGCACCATCTCTAAAGGCGAGGAAACAAAACTATTTGTTCTCAAAGCAGTACTCTGGCAGTACCCCATCTTCAACTCTAGTCTCATGTTCATCCCTTGGAGGAAGGATTCAACAAGCAGGATCATAATGAAAAAACTTTAGATTGGGGTACCACTCAGGGCTTCAGGAAGAATTTAACTATTATGAGGAAATATTTAGAATATGAACTGACATGTCTGTAAAATGTACACATAAAATGAGCACCTTAAAATATTTTTAAAGGGTGGAAATTTTAAATCTCAAGTAAAACAGCAGAGATAAGCCAGGAATATTTACAGAGTGACAAAGTGGTGGATTTTCACGACTGACTAATGAGCTTCGTTGATACCAGGTTATGTGCCCAGGTCTCAGTCCTGATAAAGGAGTTTGTTGGGTGTGTCAGTGATATAGATATAGCCTTATCCAAAGGCATAGTTCTGAGAAGAGATTTCTACATCTTAAAGCCAGTATAAAGAGTAGAAGCTGCACTGGGCAATTTCACCTGCTTCTTTCTTCCTGCAGTCAAAATGAAAATCATTGTGAGTACTTGTTTGTGCTTCTTTCTACTCTTGTTATAGCTGAGAGTGTTCATGTCTGATATGCTTTGAGTTTCAAGAATCTTAGACAACCACTTGGTATCTTCTAAGGGTCAGGCTGAAAGCGAAGCTTCTGTGATTTGATGATTTATCTGGCAGGAATGGAGTTCTTAAGAACTTGGCTGCTAACTGTAAGGTTAGCAGTTCAAATTCACCAGCTGCTCTTTGGAAATCGTATAGGGCAGTTCTACTCGATTTTACAAGGTCATTATCAGTCAGAATCGACTCAATAACAATGGGTAACGGGTTTGGGCAGAAATAGTGTTAAATATTAAGTTGAATATTTATATGTCCTTTGTTTTTTGAGAGGCTTACTAAAAAAAAGAAAAAGAAAAAATTGGTACTATCTAGAGAATTTTAATTTGATGAATTTTTAATGACAGTTTATTATTATGAACTTTGGAGGCAATATTGGCAATTTAGAACAGCTACATTTACTGCCAAAAGATAAGTGATAATTAAAACAATTAATAAGGACAATGGTAATAATAACAATAAACCACAAAACCATTGCTGTCAAGTTTATTTCAACTCATAGCAACCCTATAGCACAGACTAGAAGCACCAGATAGAGTTTCCAGTGAGCACCTGGTAGATTCCACCTACTGACTTCCTGATCAGCGCCTGTAGCTTTTAAGCACAATGCCACCGGGGTTTCTCTTAGTAACAATAGCAGCTGTCATTTCCCTAAGTGAACATTAGACACTGCGCATAACATTTCACGTGGGTAACTTCATCCATTTACTGAAACGATCCCTTGAACTGGGTAGTATTGTCCCACATTTCATAGATGAAGAGACTGAGGCTCAAAGGGAAGTGATTTTCCCAAGCCAGGAAATGTGAAATTTAGGCTTGAAATTCACCCATCATAGGTCTTGCCTACAGGACAAACTACAGCAGCTTTTAAGCTGCCAGAAGTCTTCAGTAGTCACCCATCTGTCTTAATTCTCTCCTAAAGGGATCATTCCTGCTATCACCTTGCCTCTCCTCCAAGTGTCTTACACTGTCCCAGCCTCCCAGAGTTCCACACTGCAGTGTTGTACAGATGAGGGATTATGTTCTGACCCAGAATGTAATCCAATACCCCAGTCTCTGTCCTCCCAAATACTTCTTTAGGCCCTGAGAGAGAATGTAAAACGGTAGACTAGGTTTTAAAGATCGTAGTCTTGACGGAGCCACTTCTCTGAAGGGACTCTCCATTCCAAGAAGAGACCTAGCCTTGAAGCACAAATGTATAATCAGTGGTGTATTAAACACAGTGTGATGGGATTGGTGGTTGTTTGGGGGAAAGGGGTACTTCCTGAGCTCTCCCTAATGATACTGTGAAGGTGACTGGTTCTTCATCCACCCATTCAAGCCTCTGTTTCAGATCCACTAACTAATATGTATAGAAGCGTCAGAGGTTAGGCCCTAACGTGAGTATGCAGGTAGCTATCTGCATATAGGTCTGTGCTGCAGGATCCATCTCTACTCACCAGGAGAGCAATGTTAGGGGTGGAATAGACAGGGAAGTAGAAGGGCCCAGGGATGCTTTGTAAGAATGCCTGCCTTTCCCCAAAGCTCCTTCCATCAGCTGTTTTCAATAGTAGTGTAGTACACTATGGTGTTCAGGAGAAAAGACAGCCCCAAAGAGTAGCCAGCAGGGTAGATCTGCCTCTTGAACACAACTAGATTGAAATATCAGAATGACCTCGGTGTCAGTTTCATGGGTCCTGGTTGTCTGCTTGTCCAGTGGTATCACTCAAACATTAGTTGCAGGAGATTATAGAGGTCCTCCTTGAGTTTAGCTTCAAAAGTTAATAATGTCCCCCAGGCATCCTACCTTCCTAGTTTCCCTTAGAAACCCATTGTGTCTCTGTCACCCACAAATCCTAGATCTATTTTACCTTCTCAGTCTCGAGGAGTAGAGAATTTTGTGCCAAGAGACACAACTTGACTCACATAATCCAAAGCCAGTGCAAATCATATCAGAGCATTCTTGTAGTAAAATAAATTCTTCCCCACTGCTCATCTGCCCCAGATTGTTCTTGGCATAAGAACATATGCTAGTTTTAATCTTGGGAAGGACTGGGAATTGGGTAGAAAAAGCAGAAATCTTTTCCATGTAGTATAACATAATAATAGAACTGAATAAATACCTGTTGAGTGAGTGAATGTGTATTTCCCACTTTAGAAGTAGGCTACTGACCAGTCATGACCACCTTAATTGTCTACAGACATAGGCACATTCTAGATATTTGTGATTTCCCTCTCCACTGTTCCCTTATGGCTCTACTTTTGATTAACACCTAAAGGCATGGTATACTGGTTTGTTTTTCAGGTGGCATTTCTGGTGGTGCTGGCTACCTTTGGGCCACAATGTCATGGATATGAGGTAAGTTGGTTAGTTATAAGCTTTATATCTTGGAGATGTTGGGAGAGTGAAGAGAAGGGAATATAAGAAAACATGAATGGCCCTAGAGAGTCTGTATGCTCTGTTCGGGGTGAAATCTCCAAAATCTCTAACAATAGAAATAATAAGATTGATAATCTCTCCAGCTGCAAAACCTTCAAAAACATAGCGTATTGTTTTAAAATCTGTCAACCTTATTTCTCATCTGATGTCATTGTTACTTTTCTCTATAAGTTCATGAACTCATCCTAGAAAAAATGTTGCATACTTCATTGCTGAATATCACTATTGTCACCTTCCAAGTACTCTCCTAGGGAAGCTATGCATGGATGCCAGCACCTAGTCTATCCTTCAGAGCAATTTTGGAACTCCTTCTCTGAAATTGGCCATCAGAGCTGTCATCATACTACATTTGCTGTCCTGAATGTGATCCAAACGTCTTCCTTTCAATATTTCCTTTTATCTTTTGGTAAAGAACAAGTCACTGGGGGCCAGATCAAGTGACTAGGGAGGGTATTCCGATACAATTATTTGTTTACTGGCTTAAAACTCCCTCACAGAAAATTACATGCATGATGGCCATTGCAGAAAAAGTGCTACAAAATTGCTTCGAAGGGTGGACTAGACACTGGTGTCATTGCATGGCTTCCCAAGTACTTCTTAAGGGGAGTACTTCGAGGGGGACTGCAATGACGTTCAGCAATGTATGTAGCACTTAGAACAATTAAGTTCTCAGACCTAATAGTCAGACCTGATATATAATATAGTAAACCATGAAGAGGTGCATTGCATTCTTACTTTAGCATAGAGTTTTGATCTGAGACCCCAGGAGAAAGCTTCCGGAGTCCAATTCCTTATCACAGCAGATGGAAGACCTTGTTTTTCTGGGTGTAGGGGAGGGGGAGAAAGGGGCAGTGGTTACTTTTCAAATGCATACAATTTATGAAAGAACCATTATGTTTTTGCTGTAAATCTAGGTTTACAACATCTTCAGCCCAACCAACAATGGTGACAGTGTTCAAGAGACCATGACAATTGACAATGAAAAAAATACCGCCATCGTCAACATCCATGCAGGATCATGCTCTTCTACCACGGTTTTTGACTACAAACATGTAAGCAGCAAAGAAATCTTCATACTTGTCAGGCTTCTTTTTTAAAGAGTAGATAGAGGCAACCCTTTATTATACATTTGTCTTTGTACTGCTATTTTAATTTCCCCATTTTCACACTCTCTTGAAATAAGCACTCAGACAAACAAAACTACTTTTGTAAGAAAAAGTATGACTAGAAACATACCAATTTGTTTGATCTTCAGCTGGAAATTAGAAGGGGATGACATTGTCTCACTAAGGGCTCAGAAAGTCTCTAGAAGAGTAATCAAAGCAGTGCCTGGAACACAGGCTGTCGAGACAATTTTGAGAATCAGTAAGAGTGAAATAGGGCTTCTAACACCAAACATTAGCAGAAAAGGGACAAAGATGAAGAGAAACAGTCACAAAATAGCAGAAAGCTAAAACAACTCTATATAGCTAGTTATTGATATAGGATTTTCAATAAGCTCTACTTCTTCTCTAGGAAGAAAAGTACGCTAACTAAAAACATTCAGTTATTTCCAAACTCTGGTTATCAATCAAGTGCTATGTCTGCTAACCAAAAGGTCAGCAGTTTGAGTCTGCCAGGCCCTACTTGGAAACACTATGGAGCAGTTCTACTCTGTCCTATAGGGTCACCACGAGTTGGAATCCACTTGATGGCACGGGGTTTGTTCTTTTTTGGTTAGGTAGTGGTATTAACAATAAGTCTCAGATCTGCTTGTAAAACTTAGTTTGTCCTTTATTTATTTGTTTTCCATTTATTCTACTGATACTAACAGTCAGCCTGTTGCTGACTCGGCTCAGAGCTATGCACTGTGGCCGTGGTTTGATCATAGTCCACCTCATTGGCCCTCTGGACATACATCTCCTTTTCTCGTAGACTTCCTCACATGCTTCCTGTCATTGGTTGGGTGTTCCATGACACACATGGTGGTAGGGAGTATTTAACAGAGACAGTTTAGAAGGAGGTTGTTCTGAAATAATTTATAAGCAGATTTCAGGGAAATTCCGAAAGTGTCTTTAAATACCTAGAATGGTGAAATGGTGAAGACTTTGGTATAAGTCTTTTCCACTATTATTAGACTTGACCTCAATCTACTTTCAAATTTTAGGAACTGGTATCTTGAGAGAACTGAAAAATAGGAACTAGAAAAGTTCCCACATAGCTGTATAATTATTTGAGATTCTGTAGAAAAAAAATCATCTTTTCTGACACCAAATATCATTCCCTTTTTTGCTCTTCCAATTCTAACTTGTTCTAAACTATCCTGTCTATAGGCAGCTTGGTTTTGAGGTGGAAAGGATGGAGAAAATGGGAGACAGAGAGAAGATGGTAAAAGAGGAGAGAATAGATGAAAAAATTGGGGATGTAGTAAGTGTGATGTGGGCATATTTAGGAGGGTTTCTAAAGCAGCTCTGTCCAGTAAGACTTCTTCAGTGATGGAAATGTAACATATTTATGCTTTCTAATATGGTAACCACTAACCAATTGCAGCTATTCAAGACTTGAAACATGAAAACAGGAACAAAAATTAATTTTATTTGATCTTAAACAGTCGCGTGTGGCTAGTAGTATTGATTTGAGAAGCATGATACTAAAGAATATTGTATCTGTTTCATATTGGGGAGGGGATAGAACTAAATCAACAGAAAAAGACAGAGAGATGCTCTTTCTCAATATTTTAAAATCTCAGACTACTGGTTCTACTTCTGTTACACGAAAAATGAATTACCATGAGCTTGCATGGAAAGTATAAATGACAATGAACAAATAAAAATCATATGTAAAGAAGCCAAGTGGACAGGAATGGGTGCAGGTTGTAAAGCAGTGATGTGCCTTGATTGTGAAATTTTTCCTCCAAGGCTCAGGTGTCATCCTCATCAAGTTCAGAGTCCAGGGAAGTGGGGACAGCCAGTAATTCTGTTCTTGCCACCCCAGGGTTACATCGCTACCAGGTTGTTCTCTCGAAGGGCCTGCTTCATCCTGAAAATGAACCATAAATACATCCCTGCTCTAGACACACTCAAACGGTACATCTATGAGAAGCAGGTAATTCTGATGTTCATAAGAACGTTCTGTATTCTTGAGCTGGACAATACTGATGGCTGTGGGGAAAGGTGAACGCTCATCAATGGAGAATCTTTCATTGTATGGCGCAGATCATACTGTTATAATCACCACAGAGATTATCACGACTTACAACACTTTCAAGAAGAATACATCTCTTTGCTTGACTTCCACTACAAAACCTTTGATACAGGAACTTAAATTATAGTGCCTTTATAAAAATTACTGAATAGACACTTTTCAGAGCAGGGATCTGAGAAATAGTTAAGTGTCAGAAAAAATGAGCGAGGTGATAATAGTCACGCAGAGATCCAAAGAAACAATATAATACAGTGAGAATAAACATTAACACCCTGGTAGTGTAGAGGTTAAGTGCTATAGCTGGTGACCAGAAAGCTGTGGTTCATATCCATTAGGTGCTCTTTGGAAACTTTATGGGGCAGTTCTATTCTGTCCTACAGGGTTGCTAGGAGTTGGAATCAACTCAGTGGTGTGGGTTTGGTGGGTTTGTTTACACCAAAGCTAGATGGCCTAAGGTTTAGCTCTATCCCTCCGTAACTTTTCATCTTTGGCATGGGTCTTAACATGTCTGGATTTCATTGACTTGGAATAAAACAGCACTAATAATAATGAGACTTTTATACAGACATAATTTTCAGATAGAGATGATGTCTTAAAGGCCTGGCTTCGTTCTGTTTAATAACCTTAAAGTTGAAATTTAGAATAAGGCATAACTTTTTGACATTGTACTATTCTGTGACACTGATACAGACTCTGAATACCATATTCTCCAATGAATACACCTGGGTCAAGTACAATCCTCTGAAGTCCTTGATCACAGATGTGGACTGGTTCCTCTTTGGGTCACCCATTAAGAATCTCTGCGAATATGTCCCCTTGTACCAGGGGGAAGTTGTTGAAAGCAAAGGTGAGTACCAATGAATCATTCATTCATCAGATACTTTCTGAAAGTTGACTACGTGCCATGCACTCTGCTGGGTGTTGTGTGAAATACAAATAAATGTAAACCTTGGCTCAATCTGGTTTCCTTTTGGGAAATAAATACCTGCAATGTGTGGGGACTGTGTTAAATGGTAAGGGTAAAAAATGAGTTAAATTTTAACTTCCATAGAACACATATCTTACTGGAGAATTTGACAGGTAAGCACAGTCCTACCAAATCTAAGACATTATTATCCTTCGGAATACAAAGATGGCTAAAATCTTATCCTACTGAGTTATTATTCATTCTTTAGGGGTACACGTATAACATATGGTCAAAAATCTATAAAATGCATTGATTTACTGCATTCTAATGCTCTTCCTTTGAAAACTTCCCCCTGTTTAGGTGATGCTGGCGCTAAAGGCTGTGCGAAGGCTGGGATACTGGGCATCTTTGGAATTTCCATCTGTGCAGATATTCACTTTTAAGCATTAACACATTGGTATTATGTTTTTAAAGAGATACTCTCTGGTTTCCACTCAGCAACTGAATTAAACTCTTTTCCAGTGTTGCAATTTACTTTGAGAAGTAGTTGTAAATTATAAACACTATATTTACAGATATCTGAGTGTTTGCTTTCCTGGTACACAGTAAAGACAAACCAAACAATGTTTATCTACTGTTTGTATACCCTTATCAAACAACCGAGCTGCTCAAGGGAAGGGAACCAGCTTCTCTGATGAAGCACCTTGCTTTGAGGCCCATTCATAAGGACTAGCACAAAGTTAGGAAATGTATATGTTTAGTGCTGGGGAGGCATGCTGGGGAAAGAGACACAGAGTTACCATAGCCAGGAAAGTTCTTGTCTGAGAATACTGGAAGCATAGAGTGAAAAAGAGGAATGTGCTGTCACTGGGTGAGGAGAGCAGATGGAGCTGCAGGTAGGTGGCGTGCAGAATTGATCTGGATTGTATGCTTTTACTTAACAACAATAAAAAGTAAATAAATTAAAAAAAAAGAATGTTCTTTTCTCACTGGGGAAGTACAAAGTTTACGGGAGAAATATTTGTACTTGTAGTCAAGAGTGAACAACGAAGTACCAAATGAATGGTGAGCTGTGTTAGCCAGGACCCTTGCGTGTGTCTGTGATGGAACCCAGATTAAAGCAGCCGAGATGAGGAGGGAACCTTTATAGCCTCGTGTAACTAACAGTGAGACGGGAAGGGTGTTTTCGGCCTCTGCGTGGCTAGGTGCTTGCAGCCTCAGGTGCTAGAAGGCAGTCAGAAACGCTTGTCTCCATGTGTCAGCACTCTTTCCTGACACATGTCACACCACTCTCTTACACTGGTTTCTACACGAGGACAAAAACACTCAGTCCCCATGTTTCCAGTTTCGTAACCAGAAAGGAGGGAACTTAGTTTAAATTTCTAGTGAGTTCTATTTTTAAAATCTCTGGAAATGGCTAGAATTGACCTACTTGGCATACATGCTTATTTCTGTAGCCAGGATGAGGGGGGACGTGTTGTGATTGGCAAACTCCATTAGCATCTGCTTCTTGTTGTTAGGTGCTACTGAGTGAGTTCTGACTCGTAGAGGACCCTATGAGCAGCAGAAGGAATCACTGAGCCGTCCTTGCAATCCTTGCTATGATTCAGCTCGTTGCTGTGGCCACTGTGCCAATCCATCTTGTGAAGAGTCTTCCTCTTTTTCACTGAACCTCCGCTTTATCGAGCATGACGTCCTTCTGCAGGAAACAGTCCCTGCTAATAACATGTCCAAAGTATGTGACGTGAAGTTTGGCCACCCTTGCTTCCAGAGAGCCTTCTGGCTGCTTCCAAAAAACCAAACCGACTGTTACTGTGTGTGTTCTGACTCATCACGTCTCTATAGGACACAGTATAACTGCTCCATAGAGTTTTCAAAGAGTGCATGGCGGATTTGAATGGCTGACTTTTTGATTAGCAGACGTAGCACCTAACCACTAACCACCAGAGTTTTCTGGCTGCTTAGAGATGTTCTGTGTAATTTTTGCCCCATGATTCTCATTTTAAAGCAGAGTCGGATCCGACTCCACGGCACTTGGCTTATTCATGCCTGCTTTCTCCAGATTAGTTAACCTTGATTATCTGCTCAGTGTGGTGTCGCACTGAGTATTTGCCAGCGGCAGAGATGCAGATGCCTAAGTGGAATGTGCCCCAGTGCAAGCTAAAGGCAGCCGGGGCTCCGGAAGGGGTTCCTTCTTGAGCAGCGACGAGGATATACATCAGCTCTGTTAACTCACGGAAGTCACCAGTTGCAGACACTCTGTGCAGCGTCCAGGAGGAAGGGGAAATCTGGACACCATACAACAAAACATCAAGACCTGAGCAGGCAACAACAGCTCGCCCCAGAGAGCAGCCAGGAGGCAGCGTACAAATGTTAAATGAGTTTTTTTCTTTTTCTTTCAGGGAGCTGAATGAAGCTTCCAGATAGAGTTTGCAAAACAGAAGTCACAGGGACAGAGTCTGACCTCCTCTAACTTCCCAGGGAGGCAGGAGGTTCAAGATCAACAGCCCAGGAGGGATGCCTACGAGGCACAAGTCAGAGAGGCCTCCTCCCTCCACCATAGTTATCAGTTTTGACCCCAGCTGTCCCTCCTACAGCACTGTCCATGTCTCTGCAGGGTTTGATAATTCACTGCAATGGCCACACAGAACTCCCAGACAATACTCACGATTAAGGAGTTTATTAGGGAAATGACAACCACGGCTGAGGCTCTGGAACACTCAGGTTACAGTTCCATCAGCACAGCCTCCTCCCAGCGGTGTTTGTGGGCATGGTCCTTGGGGTGGCCAGCCCACCACGGGGCCTCCTGCTACTCGGTTTCTGCTGCCACTTCCTGTTGCCTTGAGGGTTACTGCTCTCTCTTCTGGTTCCAGTACAAGGATCCTGAACCCAAAGGATCCACTGGGCTGTTGGTTGTTCTTTGTCATTGATGGTGGCATCCTCTCTTTCCTGCCTCTGGGGGTGGTTCACCTGAATCTCAGAGAGATGGCAAAACTGACCACAGCCACCCGATCACACAGTCCCACCTAAGAAGTCGTGGTGAGAAAAGCCACACAAAAGTGATCCATCACATCACAGAGTTCTTTCTTCCTCTAAAGCTTTGTTCCTCTTAGCAAGCACAGTTCGTATATGACTTGGTAGATGGAACTAAATACCATCTGTTCGTTTAGAACTTTCAAGGTTCGAATATGTAGACCCCAGCAAATACTTTACTATGAAAATCATTTGCATGAATAATTGACTTGATAAGTAAACTAAAGCATTAGTTAGCCACAAGAAAGCAAACGTAAATTGGTGAATTAATAGAATATTGGGACCCTAGCTGCTCACATTCCTTGCTGTTGAGTCGATCCTGACTCAACAGAGACCCTATAGGACAGGGTAGAACTGCCCCACAGGGTTTCCAAGGGGCAGATGGTAGAGTGAAACTGCCAGACTTTGGGGTTAGCAGTGCAAAGGTGAAAAGCCGGGCTGCTCTCACCATTGCACCACCAGGGTCCCTTTGTCCGGGACCACATAACCCCTGTGAACTTAGCAGAAGATCGCTGGGTATCTGCTGTCAGATGACATGCTAAGCTGACGTAGCTGCCAGTCAACAACCTGCTTGGAGTCAGTTTAGCTGCATTTTAGGTGAGGTTCTCCTTACCTGCCACCCAATGACATCACTCAAAACAGACATCAGGTGACAGCGAGGCTTTCTACGCTACATCAAGGAATAAAGTGTGAAATCAGTGCTGCCAGTACTCTCGGCATCAGTTGCATAGGCTAGCCGACCTGCCTGCTGGCTTCTAGTCTCCTCTGTTCCCAGAGTGGTGACTTCACACGTTTGCTCTGCTGGGTAGTGGCCGTTCTGCTGAGTCTGACTTGTGGCAGCATTTGTAGAAGAGAATGAAATGCAGCTGGGTCCTGGACCGTCTGCATGATTGTTGGTCAACATTATTTACTGAAGTGCTGTGAAGTGGATTTAGGAGGCCCCCTTGAGGATGAGAGGGAAAAAGAAAAATCTGTCTACCAGGCCGGTTTTTGCTTTTCCAAATATTTGCCAGACAGGCTGCCTTAGTTGCCTGCAACGGGGCGATGAATATTCGTGGTTGTCTTGAGCCAGAAAAAAAGGGTTTGCATGACCTGTTTCTTTCCTAAGTGCCATGATCCTTACTTAACATGAATAGCAGCATAGAAGGCAGAAGGTGGAGGAGGGTGCAGAGGGTGCCAATGGTGGTGGTATTTCTGGGGAAGTGATAGCCCTTTTTGTAGTTCATGTGCGACTTTTTAATATGACACACAACTCTTCCACTGAACACAGAGACATCTGGTCCCTGCCAAAGTAGAGTTACTGGGATTGAAAAGGGAGCTGACTCTTTTCTTACTAGCAAGCTTTGTTTTTCTTTCCTTCTAAACTGACTGCAGAATAGCCTGCTGTATCCTGCGTGTCTCTCCCACTCCCATCTGGAACACTAGGGTAGGCTTCGGGATCATTCGGGAACATGGCAACTCCTGGGGTGCTCTCAGGTCGTCAGCTTCCCTATTGGTATGCCTAGCAGATGAGGGCAGTCCTTGCTGTACTGGAGAGTACATTTGGCCAGAGTGGAGATCATCTGCTTTCTGTTGCTTAACTGAGAGCAGAAGTGGGTAATGAAATTAGAATTCACAGTTGCTGCCACTCAGGATTGTTGCACAGCATCCCACGTAGCTGTGACAGGGACTGCAAGTCTAAAGTATATAAAGTAGCCTCCCGGTTCTACGTGATGTTGACGTATTGGTCTCAGGAACGTAGTACGCACCTGTTGCTGATCAGAGTCGGCTGAGATTCTGTGGTACCAAACTGGCCATGACTATCCAGTATCTATGGTCCATCTCTGTCATTATTGCTAACAGAACCCTGTTTTAGTCGGCTAACACTGCTCTAACAGAAATGCCACAAAGTAGATGCCTTTAACAAAGGAAAGTTTGTTCTCACACAGTCCAGTAGGTTACAGTTCCAAATTCACAGCATCCACTCTAAGGGAAGGGCTTTCCCCCAGTTGGCTCTGGACGGAAGTCCTCGTGCGCCATCAGTCTCTGGTCAGGGAGCATCTTGGCCAGGAACCTCAGGTCTAAAGGACACAGTCTACTGTTGTTGCTTTCTCGATGGTGTAAGGTTCCCAATTCTCTGCTTGCTTCCCTCTGTTTTTATCTCTCAGAGGATGAAAGGAGAAAAGGTGGTGCAAGCCACACTCCAGGGAAACTCCCTTAGCAAAGGTGTTGCAGTCCCACCCTAATCCTCTTTTAACATAATTATTTCATCTATTAGCCACAGGCAGAGACTAAAATGTGTAGCACAGGAAAATCACAAAATATTGAGAAGGATGGCCCAGCCAAATGACTACACACATTTCTGGGGGCACACAGTTCAACCTATGACAAACACTAATTTGTTTAAGTAGCAGTTCAAAAATCCCTTAACTTTAGGGACAATATTCCTTACTGGAAACCTTGGTAGCATAGTGGTTAAGTACTACTTCTGCTAACCAAAAGGTCAGCAGTTCGAATCTGTCAGGTGCTCTTTGGAAATTCTATGGAGCATTCTACTGTGTTCTGTAGGGTCACTATAAGTTGGAATTGACTTGATAGCAGTGGATTTGTTTGTTTGTTTTTGGTTTATATTGCTTTAGTTCCAAGGGATTACTCGTATTTGGTCTAAATCAATGGTTTTCTACTAGGGTGTGATTTTTTGCTCTACCACCCCAAGAGACATTTGGCAGTGACTGAAGACAATTTTACTGTCATAACTGTGTTTGTGTGTGTGTGTGTGTGTGCCTGCCTATTGACATCTAGTAAGCTGAGGCCAGGGATGTTGTCAAATACCCTACAATAGGACAACCCTGACAACAAAGAATTTTATGGCCCCAAATGTCAGTAACACTTGGTTGAGAAAGCTTCCCTGAATCAACATTCTTTTCCTTAAGAAAATGAAGTAATCTCATTTTCCTTAGCTTGTCAATGGTATTTGGTTGGCCATATGACCTCAGTTCTGGCCAATGAGATATAAACAAAGTTGGCTAAATGGGTCTTCCAGGAAAGTCTTTTCTTTTCCAATAAAGATGAACAGAGTCAGGTGAGTTGGAATACTGCCCTTTCCCTATTATTTTTCCTTTAATGTGGACATGATCCTGTTGCTAAGAGATGCATTAGCCATCTTAGATGCTGTTGCTAGGAGATGCATTAGCCATCTTAGGTGTTGTTGCTAGGAGATACATCTGACATTTGGGGACCACGAGTAATGATGCATGAGATGAAATCTTGTCACGTCCACTAATTCTATCTAGCATTTAGTTATATATCTCCAGTTGCCTTATCTTTGAGAAGCTTCATGTGACCAAATTCACAGGTCTGGTTAGACCAATCATGCCAAATTTAAACCGAGTCAAAGCTTTATCCTATGGCTTTCCTACACAACCTTACCCTTCCCTGTGGCTGTAGATAGTCATACTGTGTACCACTATTCGACCCAATAGAGCCACCCCCTCCATGGACCTGACCTTCAGCAGCATTCTGTGTTACCCAGCACTTTCCCACCTCATGCACGCACACATATAGCTCCCTGACTCAGTCTTGCCCTATTTTGAAATGTTCCAAACTCCAACACGACCTTCTTTGGACAGCTGTTTATTTATCACCAATACTCCTTCTCTTTTGTTTTTATTCCTAGGACAAGGGTTAGGCATATCCTATATGGTTTGGGTGGGCCTTGCCTCTCCCAGATACAAGAATGAGCAGATGAAGAATCAGTAGTAGGAGTCCAACCTGTCGCTGTCCTGCTGGTTCTGACTCACAGCCACCTGACGTGTTACAGAATAGGATTTTCTAGGCTGCAATCTTTAGGGAAGCAGATCATCAGGCCTTTCTTTTGTGCTGCCTCTTGATAGGTTTGAACTACCAACCTTGAGGTTAGTACCCAAAAGCAAACCATTTGCGCCACCCAGGGACCTCCCCAGATAAAGGAATGGACAGATAGAGACCAGTGTTTTATTCAGGTCTTTTATTGATTTGTAGGGCTAAGGTGCCAGATCAAGGTTTCCCTTCCCATGCTTGGGGTTTCTGGTTTCTGAATGCAGGAGTGGGCTTAAATCCCACTTCTGACACATGTCTACTGGGAAACCCTGGTTGCTCAGCGGTTAAGTGCTACAGCTGCTACCCAGAATGTCTGCAACTCGAATCCACTAGGCATTCGTTAAAAACTCTATAGGACAGTTCTACTCTGTCTTACAGCGTCACTATGAATTGGAAGCCACTCAATTTATAATGGAAAGAAATGCCTGGTGGTTGTGACTAAGGGGCTTGGACCAGTTCAAAAAGGTAGATCTGGGAGGCCTAGTTTCACTCAGGTATTTCTCAGGGATTTTCCAAGGTACAGGGAATAGTCTTCCTTAGGATCTTGGCACCAGCTTGCAGGAGACAAGCATGCAGCCTCAGTATCTGACAGCTTACGTCTGTGCTGTGGTTAGTGTTTCTGAAATTTATTTTTGAAGCTTTTTTGGGGGTGTGCTCAAATTTTCAAGGAATTCTTTAGAAACTATCTTAAAGAGAGGCTTTTAGAAATGAGATGTCATAGGACAAGCGCCTACATCTCCTCGTTTACGGCACACTGGTGTGCGATGCTCTGGACTGCACGTGGTGGGAATGCAGATAACTCGAGAGGCCCGTGTAAGCAGAGAGGCCCCAGTGTCACCATCTGTTAGGCCAGTGAGGCAACAGGCAGCTTTATTGTTCTAACCCAGAGGGAGAAATGCACCCGACTTTCCTGATTACAAACCTGGGCATTGGTCAAAAAGCAGAAGGTGGAGGACTCAAGGAGCAGCATCCTGCAGGCACACGGAGGGCCAGGCCCTCAAGTACTGGCTCCAGGCTGGCCGCCTAATTTAAGCATTCGCTCTTCAAGTAGCCAGCCCGAAGGTTCAGAGTCCAGAAATCTCCCCACAAATGGCGAGCCCCATAAAGGACAGAAGTTGGATTTCAGAACAGGACTCAGGATCGATGGCCAGTGCTACACCTTTAAAAAAAGAGAGAGAGAGAGAATAATTTTACAAAGAAGGCAATCACTTCCTTAAGACCCCAGAGTAGAATGAACATATTAAACGCATGCCTACGTCCGATGTGATGCTCAGTAGAACTTTATTAGTGCCAGGATATGGGGCTGAAGAGTCCTCTTGCCCCCGCAATACTTAGCCTCTCATTTCTTTCTGTTTCTTTTGTTGACCCTTAATCAACATCTTTAATCCCTCAACTCTTTAAGTTCTCTCTGTATTCCTCTTGGACCCTACTCTTATAAAGAAGATTGATTAATTTATACTATTAGGTAAGTGACTGCCAACAACCTAATGGGAAGAGATTTTGGAGTAGATCAGAAACAGCAGCAGATTTTGAAGTCTTACCCATTTTTCAAGCTTTCCACTGATCCTCCCACACATTCCCCACATGGGTCCCAGCCTCTGGAATGCTCTTCTCCAAGAGCAGTTTTATAAGTGTTTGGGTCTTCCCTTTCAACCTCTGGGCAGCTTGCAAAAGAGGAGTACTGAGGACCCCAAAGCAACAGGTCTGTAATGCTGGGATGCTACATGCTGTGCTGTTTGGGCAGGAGCTGGTGAAGCTTTGGGTCAGGTGATGATACGTAACATCAAATTCTTGCAGAGATGGCTGCCCACTCAACCTTCTGCTAAAGCTAAGCTAACTCTAACTCTGCTCATCACTGTCCGTGATCCCAGGGCTGGGAGAGCATCTCTGGATACCACCGGGAGGTACAGTCAAGCCACATTCTTTCTTTTCTTTTTTTTTTTTTAAAAATATTTTATTGTGCTTTTAAGCGTAAGCTTGCAATGCAAGTCAGTTTGTCTTACAAAACCATGCACACACACTACTATGTAACTCCAGCTGCTCTCTCCAGCCTGTGACAGCACACTCCTCCCCCCCCCCCCGTACTTCTCATGTTCATTCAACCAGCTCCCGTCACCCTCTGCCTTCTCATCTTGCCTCTAGAGGACAGGAGCTACCTAGTTAGTCTCCTCTATCTACTGAAAGCTAAGAAGTACACTCTTTGCTAGTATCATTTCATGTTATGTGGTTTAGTCCAATCTTGGTCTTAAAGAGTTGGCTTCAGGACTGATTTTACCTCTGGGCTAACAGAGAGTCCAGGGACGATGCCTTCCCAGGACCCTCCAGCCTGTTGGACCATGAAGTCCAGGCTTTTAATAGAGTTTGAGTTTTGCCCACTGATTTTTCTCGCACTGCATCAGGGATTCTATGTTATCATGTCACATTATTTCTATTCCCAGTAGCAAAGTAGTGGAACTGACCTGACACTGGTAATTGTTTTTCAAAATTAAAGTTTAGAATGCCTTAGAAGTACTGCCACTTATAACTCATTCATGGATTTGGGTTTCTAGTGGAGTTGTTCACAAACCTTCTTTTTGTTGCTGGGCAAAGTAGGCGGGGACCGCTCTGCATGTGTCCTTGATGGGCATTCCATACTGAGCTAAGTTCTTGACGCGGCTGGGTATAACGGTGTAGGTCAGGCCATGGGTGGACGGGTATTTCTTTAAAGTCTGTAAGAAGTGGCATATCAAAATGATGAGCTGGCACGTGAACGTGGTACAGCAGACAAGCAGGAGCATATTCCGAGGAGCCCTACTATTATGAAATAAATTGTGTCCCCACAAATATGTGTTGGAATCATAATTTCTATACCTGTGAATGTAACCCAATTGAATGTGATGTAATCATCTTCCATAATGCAATCTAAGCCAAAGTAATCAATCCTGCAGGGTCATACCAGTGTAGGGTGGATCTTAAACTCAATCACTTCTAAATTATAAAGCAGAAGTATAGACGTACAGATACCTGTGAATGAACAGGCGTAGAGAGAGACTCACTGGTTATGAGGAAAGAGGTGAAATGGAAACCGTGGTGGGGTAGCGGTTAAGTATTTTGGCTCCTAACCAAAATTTGATCTGATTTGATTTGAATCTGCCAAGTGCTTCTTGGAAACTCTGTGGAGCAGTTCTATTCTGTTTTACAGGGTCGCTATGTGTCAGAATCTACTCAGTGGCAATCGAGGTTTTTAGAAGCTGAAATAGACAAAGGAGGGCCTCCTTCCAGAGCTACATCTTGAATTGGACTTTTTTTCTGAATTGTGAGAAGACACCCTTCTATTTTTGAAAGCTATTCATATATGGCGTTTATCTTGCAGTAGCACCAAGTGTTTAAGACACCGGACCACAGGCCAGCTGGCCTAGTGCACTCAAACAGCTGCGAAACTCAGTTTGCCTCTAACAGCTGTATGGTGTATGACCACAAGATGGCGCCATAGCTCCAGAAAAATCGTGCGCATCTCTATTTTGTCTGTATCCGTGCTGTCTCTATCCTTAACGACAACGTGTAGAATAGTTTTAATATTCCTGGCTGCAATTATGCTGTTTTCGCTTGTTAAATCAGAGGAGTGGAATGCTTCTTTTTTTTTTTTCTTTTAAAACCTTAATAGTTTGCTTTGTTTCTATGGCCTGAAGAGAGTCTTTTTTTCCCCAAGCCAGTGACCCTTCTGCCATGGTTTGGCCCCGTGTGCTGTGCAGGTTTCCTCAGCAAATGACAGTGAGATTTCAGTGGCTTTTCAAGTACTTTCTGCTGGTTTTGAATTTATTTGACTATTAAATTTATTGTTTAAGGGACAGAGGGGGAGGGAGCTCCAGTAGTCCCAGGCTTATTTTGGAAAGTCCCTGGCTCTAGTGGCCTAATGGTTAAGTGCTGCATCTGCTAACTGAAAGGCTGGCAGTTAAAACCCGAAAGGTGCTCCTTGGAAACTTTATGGAGCAGTTCTACTCTGTCTGTACAATCTGTTAGAACTGAACTCGATGGCAGTGAGTTTGGTTTGGTTTGGGGTGATTTTAGTGGTTAGTGTGCTTGGCTGCTACCTAAAAAGATGCAGTCCAGGTTCACGAGAGGCACCTTGGATGAAAGGCCTGGTGATCTACTTCAGAAAAATTAGCCACTGAAAACTCCACGGAGCACAGTCCTGTTTCCGCTCACGGAGTTGTCATGGGTTGGACTCAGATCACTGACAGAGACTGGTTTGCGTTGCTAGAGGCTATGAGGCTACAGATGAAACGTGTGCTGTGTCTCCGCGGTGTGAGAGGAGGAAGACACAATGATGCAAATACTTTATGAATTCACTCTAATGTTTATATCAAGCAATTTACATTGATAAACATATACTTCAAACTCTCTTAAAATATATGATACTTTATAGTTTATGGGGTTTTCATTGAATAAAATTATGATTTGACTTTATGGGCCATTGGCTGGATTTGGAGTGGTCTGCACAGTGGTAGTATTTGCTGGGAAATCCTGGTGGCATAGTGGTTAAAGGCTATGTCTCCTAACCAAAAGCTTGACAGTTGGAATCCTCCAGGCTCTCCTTGGAAACTCTATGGGACAGTGTCACTCTGCCTTATAGGGTCGCTTTGAGTCAGAGTCAACTTAATGGCAGCGAGTTTGGTTTGGTTTAATGCTGGGCATTAAGAAGAAGCATGAACTGCCAACTCCTGTGTGCAGAGCATTGTCCTGGGAGATGAGGGTGCAGAACTAGAAGGCGTCAAGGTAGGTGGGAACCTCAGTGAACTCTCTCTCTTACCTGCTGGTCCAGGGCTCTGATGATTTCATCCACAGTTGGGAAGGCAGCTCGGTTCATCTTCACCAGGACACAGGCCATCTTACTAAACAGCTTAACTGCCAGGAGGGCCTTAAAGCAACACAGCAGAAACATTTCATTCATTCAGTCAAAATATTAATGAACCCCTGCTCTCTGCCAGATGCTGGTGGGAAGCTGTTCTCTCAGTTTTAAGCCCTGGAAACCTGGGCTGCCCTGGGCACATGTGCTGCCCTGGGCACGAGACCCAAGGGCTGGGATCAGGCCTAGCAACACTTGCTAAGCCCTGCTGCTCCTGAGAACCCTTGCTATGGCTGTTACTACAGACCCAGGAAGGCATCTCCCGGGTAGTTTGTACTCCACTGACAAACCAGTGGGAACAGTGGGTAGGAGTCAGTGCCGACTCTGTGTGACTTTGAGCTTCTGTTTTGTCACTTAGCTGCCATCATGATCCTTGGTGGCCTCTGCGATCCTGTTTCCTCAGGTGTCACATAGAAAAAAGTACCCTTCCCCCAGGGGCTTGTCATGAGGATGAGAGGATGACATATTTACTGTTTGTGACAGTGTTCTACAGGTTATACAGTGCTCTCTGACTACGAGAGAGTCGGTACCTCTAGACTCGCTCTCTAGCCCTGGGTCTGCTACTAACCACTTCCTTCTATGTGATGGTGACTCTGCCATTTGGATGAGGTGGCCTCTCAGCTTTGGGTCAGCACAGCTGTTCTCCAGGTGTGCCTGATTCACCAGCCCCTCCCTCTTCCAGCCGGAATTGTTCTAACTTCTGTTCTGTACGCTAGATTTCTGGGGAGCATTCTGTTTGAAGAAAGGTTTCCAGGGCTTAAAACAAAGCTGGGAATCATTACAGACTGCGTGGCCTGCTGCAGGAAGTTCTCCTGGATGCAACAAGGAGCCTGTTAGGTGAAGAGTAAGGCAGTGGGTGGTGGGAGATGGTGTTGGGGGAAGACAGCACAGTGGGTATAGGTGTGAACAGAGAGAAAGCTTTGTGCTTGAGGTATCTGTCCTGAGGGATCCAGTGTGTCTGGAGAGGATGCCAAGAAGTGGAGCAAGTGGCCTCCAACCAGCAGAGGCTAGATCACAGAGGGCCTTGTAGGCCACAGTGAAGAGTTTGGGCTTTTGCTTCATTTAACCCTCTCACAGCCCTGAAGGAATGGCAGCTATTGATGCTATTTTGCAGATGAGGAAACTGAGGCACATAAAGGCCAATGAAAGACCCTAAGCTTATAAAGCTTTTGCACCAGAGAGCCAAGGCCAGGATACAGGCTCCTCCTTCCAAATTCTGCATCTTTCTGCTAGGGGATGGAAAATTTGAGGTAAGATCTCTAAAAATGAAAGTAAATTCTCCTTTTTCTTTTGGAAATCCACCGACTGAAACCTGAGGTTAAGACAAACTAACATTCACAGCACTGCCAGTTATAGAAAAGAAACCTCTTACAATGACTTTCTTATTCTGGAGGTCTTGAGTAGCCATGTGAAGTTGATACTTCACAGGAATGCAAAGAGATGTGTGATTCTTTTAGACCAGAGAGTTCCTCCTGCAGTCTCTGTTCAAGAAGAATTCATTACGACTGCAAGAAAGCTGTCTGTTTACCTAAACACATACAAAGACTGTCAGTGAAGTTCATGAACTCATCCTAGAAAAAGTGCCTCATACTTCATTACTGACTATCACTACGGTCACCTTCAAAGTCCTCCCTTTGGGAAGCTGCACCTAGTCTGCCCTGCAAGGCAATTTTGGAATCTTTTTCTGAAATGGTCATCAGACCTGTTGTACTACCCTTGATGTTCTAAATGTCATGGAAATGTCTTTCAATATTTTATCTTCAGGTAAAGAAAAAAAGTCATTGGGGGCCAGATCAGGTGAGTGGGGAGGGTGTTCCATTACAGATATTTGTTTACTGGCTAAAAACTTCCTCACAGACAACTAGATAATTAAGTGCATGAAACTTGCCACCTTGCCACCGTATGCAATGGCTGTTCCAGAAAGAGTTCCAAAATTGCTTTGAAGAGTGGATTGGGTGCTGGTGTAGGTGCATAGCTTCTCAAGGGGAGTACTTTGAAGGCAACCATAGTGACATCCAGCAGTGAGGCATGTGGTACTCAGAACAGTTAGGTTGGCAACTTAATTATCTGACCTTGTATGTTCCCACTGCTGACTTAACACCCGAAGAAAGCAACTGCAGTCAGTGTCTTCCTCCCTCTGAGGGGAAGCAGAGGCCACATTTTGGGCCAGGCAAGATTTTCTTTGGCAGTGTAATGAATATTTTCATGTCTTACGTTCTTGTAGTCCATTATTCCATCCCATTCACTCAAAACATTGTTGTCTCGGATGCTGACTACACCTCGGAAGGCATCGACATGGATGATTTGGGTCCCAATAGACCCATCCAGAAGATGGCTGTCATTGGTGTTCTGGGGAAAACCAAGCAACAGTGAGAAAAGCTGAAAATCCAGAGTTTCTACTTTGCCTATAACAGGATTATGGGGTACTCACAAGAAATTTGAGGGAGGTGCACCATGTCCACCCTCACTCACCATTAGGGCCATAGATGGAGTTAGGAGGAAGATCACGAAAGTGGAAGACACAATCTGAAATGCAAAAAAATGACTATGCACCCTTACTCCCTTAGCCTCAGATGAGCCCAGAGTCCTGCTGTGGCTTAAAGCCTTATTAAAATGATCTGTAACTTTCCGACTCGACGGCACTTGACTTGGCTTGGCTAACTTTCCTAATATCCCAGGACCTTGATACGATTCAGGAAGTTGTCATTCAGTGTGGTTGATACAGGTATACTGGACTCTCAGGATGCAGTCAAGGGCACCTCTTATTTCCTACCAATGTAATCATTTCTTGTGCATATAACTACCAATTTCTGGAATAAACCCTATAACTGACCACTTGATCTGCATGTAGGGTCAGACCATCCCTAGGCCAAATTACATAACAAGCGATAATTCAGATTCTTAGCCTTCACTTTCTTTTCTCCTCTCAGCCACTGGGGACCCCCTTCTGAAGGCCAATATCCCTTTGCTTTCCTTTCCTCTAGATCTTTCAACTTGCTTGAGAAAAAAATCTACACCACTTCTTTACATCTTATTTGCAGATACATTTTGAATAAAATGGTACCACTTTCTGAGATATTAGCAATTAATCAATTGTTTCCTCTCAATGTGATTTGCCTTGTCTGCTGATGGACTTTCAGGCATCCAAGAGTAAATGAAAGAAGATTGGTGGGGTGGGCTTAACGTAAGGCAAGAAAGCCTGTCAGTGAACCCTGCTCCTTACCCTGGATCTGGCCTTCCTAAAGCAGACCCGGGTCAAGTGCACTCATAACATAAGCTAGACTCAACTGGAACTCCCCTTCTGCTACATCCTCATGGTATCTCATGCAGTATTCTACATGCCATGAGAACAATGAAAGATCAGGTGTAGCTTCAAAGAAAAAGAAAACAGCTACTTCACAAACAATAATCACAGTACTTCAGTTCCTCAAGGAGATACAGATAGCAACTGTATTTTATTAATGTACTCTGAGAATGGGTTCCATATATTAAATATAAACCCCCAAATCAAACCCACTGCCACTGAATCAAATTCAACTCATAGTGACCCTAGAGATCACAGTAGAACCACCCCATAGAGTTTCCAAGGAGCACCTAGAGGATTTGAACTGCTGACCTTTTGGTTAGCAGACATAGCACTTAACCACTATGCTACCAGGGTTTCCGTGTTAAATATATCAACCCGTAAAGACAAAGAATGTAAAAAGAGAAGATCCTAAAATATGAACATCTTTACCAAATCAAAAAATGTCATGATCTTTCTAGAAATTAGTTTTTAGATAGGTGTGCATGTTAATATTAATATTAACAACTTAGTATTTGGAAATTCTCTGTGGGTTTAATGTGAAAAATCCGTGGGAAACAGTAGAATTAGTCCCTGGCTCTTTTGGCTCTGAAGACACAGATGTCTACATTTCAAAATCAGAAAATATACTTACAAGACACTTCATGTCGCCCCTCTCTCAGACCTGGTGAAACTGCGTGCATAATCGAATTTTCTATGTTCTGTTTATTTTCTAAGTCTGCTTTATATAGGCCTAGACCTTTCAATTATGGTCATGATAAAGGACTCTGTGGTAGTTGACCATGGTTCAGATACCATTAGGGGGAAAAAAAGGGCAAGTTTATGTAATCAGAGTTATCACTATTTTGTTTTTTTTACTGCGTCTGAGTATTTTCCCTTTATTCTGTTCACTCCACTGCCTCCCAGGAATCATAGTTATCATTTTTATTTTACTGCTTCTGATTTTCCCTTTATCCTGCTCACTCCACTGGTTCCAAGGCAAACATGACAAATGAATAAGTCTTTGTGGGGTTAGCATGCCAGTGACCTTAACAACGAAACACCACCAGGGTATCCATGGAAAACAGTAGAGCCTGCAAAATGGTCCCAACACAAATCAATGAGCTCACTGTTTCTGCTTTGCAATTCCAGACACATTCTTAACTAACTGGGGAGGTAGTTGAGAAAAGGCTCACAAAGCCAAAACAGACAGAGAAAAAATTCCAAGATTAGGTCCATTGAAAAGCAATCTAGCCGATAGCTTTACCCAACCCAGAAATCACATGTTTCGGTCCTGCCCTGCCCTCTGCCCACCCACCAAGCTGGCCTCATCCCACCTCTTCAAATGTCCACCTCTGTTGACTTCTCTGGTTCTTTACCCCGATATTTTGCTCCCACTATGTGGTTTGCCTCTCTCTTCCCCAATTTCATTTGAAGGCTCTTTTTTCCAGAAAGGGCCCTTTGATTAGTTCTAAGTGCCTCTGAGAGATAAAGGAATTATCTTCATTTTTTTGTGGCTGCTCTAATAAAAGAGAATAAAATGGATGACTTTGAAAAGCAGAAATACATTATCTCCAAGTTCTGGAAACCAGAAGTCCAAGTTCAGGGTGGTGACAAGACCATGCTTTCTGTGTCCACCATTTGTTGGCTTTCCAAGCTTCTGGTAACCCTGGATCTTATGAGTTCTTTGGGTTTTAATGCACGTTCACGTGGCACCTGCCCTCCCCTGCATGACCCTGTTTCCACATCTCTTCTCTCCTTTTAAAGAGACCATCCAGAAGGAACAAGAATCCACCTTACTCCAGTATGACCTTGATCCTGCCCTGCTCTCTGCCCACCCACCAAGCTGGCCTCATTTCACCTCTTCAAACTTAACTGATAACATCTCCAAATAAAGACTCTATTTCCAAACAAGTCACATTCACAAGACAGGAATTCAGATTTTCACACATGAATTTTGGGAACATAATTCAATCTGTAATGAGACCTACTGGCTTTTTATGGTGAGCCAAGCTTCTGTTTAGGCCTTTTCACACATTATCTTTTTTAAATTGTTTTTCAGTATCTCATTCTTTCTTATTCCTGGACTGGTAGGTCAATTCCACTCTGTCCTATAGGGTTTCTATGAGTCTGAACCGACTCGGAGGCAATGGATTTTTTTTTTTTGACTGGTAGTGTCCTAACTATCTGCCTCAAATTCCAGGAGCCCAGAGCTGAATCTATATTTCTTCTGCAGGAGATGGAGTGTGGGCATGTGACTGAGGGTTGGAATGACCAAAGCAGAAAGACAGGCAGCTCAGTTGTCACAGTGCTTTGTGTAAATTGGCAATGGGACCCTCAGATAGATGGTTTTTGGAGATGACCAGGTTGTACAGGGCCAAGATAGCATGACAGTCTTATCTGTATTGCAAGCAGTGTGCACACAGCACAAATTCAATAATTCCTAACTAAAAACACGGACTAAAAAAGATGACTTTCAGGAACTAAAAAGCTTTGTCTCTAAATGGGTGACAGCAATGGAGGAAGAAATAAAACATAAACTCATGATTTTGAAGTTCATGATGCTTGTGAGAGGCTTTATGGAGCAATTACATTTGTAAGCCAGAAGAGATCTTAAAATTCAGTGTGAATCTTCTAATGACAACTGCAGAAATCACCCAAAGGGAACACAGAAAGAATTATGAGCTACAGAAAAGTAAAAGTATACATTATTTCACATATTTTTAAAGCACTTTAAAACTTGCAAATCACTTTCAGAGTCATGATTTCATTTGCTCCATTTTATCAGCTGTATGAGTTGGGTCAAGTAGAAATTGTTAACACATTTTATGGATGAGAATGTATCTGGGACATAACTGTAGCTGCAGAGTTAAGACTTGAACCCAGATTTAGGACTCCAAATACTCAAACTCCTTGCATTTCCCCCAGCAATGCACAGCTTTGGAAGATTCATTAACTTCAAACAATAGATGGTAACAGAAAGGTGCCCGGGGAATGCCTGTTCTGCTTTCGTGCCACCATCCACCCTCTTTCTGCCTTTCCCATAGCCATACCAGGAAATTAATTTAATTGGAGTCTTTCCCCAGGCAAATGGGGACCAGGAATGATTTGAACCTCAGTCAGCCAGGTGCCACCCTTCTTGCCCTTGAAGTTGAGGTGTAAAGAGCGAAGGGACTAAAACTAAAGGTAGTTGTGTCCTAGAGGCAGAAATCAGCCCATGGTCCAAAATGAGCTTCTAATCTTGGAAAGAGGTCAGCAAGGAGAGCTCAGATACGAATTCAAACAGAAAAGGATCCGAAGAGATGTGGAAGACAGGTCTCAAGGAATCAGAGAGCCTTGAGGTGAACACTATCTGTCACCTCCTGGTTCCCACTCCTTCAGCACCTGGAGTGATGGTGGTCTGGGGGGCTGAAGGATGGTCATCCAGCCTCCCTCTTCCAATGTCCTCCTGCATGAGCAGGCTCTAGAGCCACACATTTAATTCCATATATTGAGTCTTTGTTGAACAATGATGGGATGCTGAGATAGCATAATACTAAAAGGAAATAAAAGTTGTCATTGGATCAATTCTGACTCATGGAAACCTGTGTGTGTCAGAGTAGAACTGTGCTTCATTCTTTTTAACTTTTTTTTTTTGGAAGTAGATTTCTAGGTCTTTCTTTTGAGGAGATTTTGGGTGGACTTGAACCTCCAATCTTGTGCTTAGCACCTGAGCACATAAACCGTTTATACTACTCAGGGACTCCTTATAATAAAAGATCTCAGGGAATTGCTAGTTGCTGGTGCTTCTTGGAAACTCTATGGAGCAGTTCTACTGTTCTACTCTATTCTATAGGGTCACTGAGGTGGCATTGACTTCATGGCAGTAGGTATTATTCTTTTTCTTTTTGGTATTATGATAGCAAAGAAGTGCTAGTGGTGCAATGGTTAAGCACTCAGTTGTTAACTGAAAGATCAGTGATTTGAACCCACCAGCTGCTCTGCAGGAAACAGATATGTCAGTCTGCTTCTGTAAAGATTACAGCTTTGCAAACCCTGTGGTTGTGTGGTAGTCGTTAAGCGCTATGACTACTCAGCAAAGAATCAGCAGTTTTAATCTATCAGGCACTCCTTGAAAATGTTATGCAAACAGTTGTGTCCTGTCCTCTAGGGTCTCTGTGAGTCAGAATGAATGAAATGGCAATGGCTTTGTCTTTTTTTTTAATTTTTTTTATTTAACATAACGGAGTAAAAAGTACATTCACATGTAAATTTACATGCCCCCCTATATGCAGCTTCCACTGCTCTCCCTGTCCAGTGACTGCACACTATTCCTCTCTGCTCCATACATGTCTCATCCTCCCAACAGCCTCCTTTCCCCTCCTCTCCGTCCACTTCCCTTTCTCCAGCCAGAGGTCAGCAAGATGATATCCTATAGATGTATAGAACCATAGAATGCTTCCAACATATGGTTACTCTGCATTGCCAAGTCCATTCCATTCCTGTCCAAAGAGTGGACCTTTGTTATAATTTATGGGAACGGGCAGCATCAGGGCCGGGGGCCATGCTCTCAGAGGAACCCCAAAACCGCTGGACCATCAATTGAGGTCTTTTAGTGGAGATCTCATGATGCACCTCTTTTTATTCTTGTGTTGCCAGTGAGGCTCCTCTCTGTGAGCTCCGTCGTGGCTATCACTGGTGGTGGCCGGGCACCATCCGGTTCTTCTGGTCCCAGGTCGATGTAGGCACCCACTCTTGTGGGTCTCTCTGTCTTCTCGGTTGTCTTTACCGCATGAATGGCTTTGTCTTTTGTTTGGGTTATTATGATAATGCTTGCATGCTGATTAAAATACCAGTATGTAGATTTGTTAAAGTGCAGCTGTTCAGCCACATACTTAAATCTGCCTTCAGTTCTGCAAAGATCAACAGCCGTGTATGAAAAGCAATAATCAATATATTCAAGACAATAAGAATGAACCTTGGCTGAAAGTAAATCTGGAAAGCACTTCTATTTTGCCCTTCATTCTCTTTTATGGCTTCCAACGCACCTCACCAGTTTTTCCAGTCCTGTAACTTCACTCTTCCAGAGTCATCCATGGATTCCCAAGATTTCTCCCCAACACACCTTTGTAGCCTCCCCTGCTACTTCATTTCCCGTGTAACTAAATCTAGCTCTTCAATGGGCCCCACGCACGCGCTCTCACTCACTGTCCAGAGATCACCCCGTAGCTCCTCCCTAGAGACCCCTGACCCCGTCCCTTCTTCCTCCTAGAGTTCCTTTTCTGCTACTTCCAACAAACTCCCCTCTCCTCGGCCAGTCTTTTGTCCTCACTCCCAGCCACATGTGATCTTTTCTCCTTTTGTAATGTCATAGACCTCTGTCTGTACGTTTCTTTTGCTCTTGGCATTTTTTCGTTGTGTTACATTTTTGTGTGTTTTGGTCTGATCAGGCTGTAAAATTAGTATCTTTATGTCACTGGACTTGGTTTTACTCTCTGTTACAGTTTTATTACTGAGAACACTTGGCATAGAGTAGGTGCTCAAGTATGTATAAATGTGTACATACGCATATGTATATGTATGCATATACATACAAAACACACTCACAGACTTTAAGTTGAATGAGTCAATGAATGGATTGTATTGATGGTGTATTATTAATTCTGTATCCTGCATCTCCTGGAGTGCTTATCAATGTCTGGCAATAGTGATATAATTCTTGTATCATTCCTGAATTTAGAGACCATCTCAATGATAAATTTGATGCATTGGACACTAATGACTGAAGTGTGGGATGACAGCAAAGAATTCATACATGAAGAAGGGAAAAGGTAATTTAAAAGGCAAGAAAGAAAGTGAAGACTAAAATGGATGTCAGAAGAGACTCTGAAACTTGCTCTTGAATGCTGAGTAGCTAAAATAAACAGAAGAAAAAGAGCTGAGCAGAAGATTTCAAAGAGTGGCTCAGAAAGACAAAGTAAAGTATTATAGTGAAATGTGCCAAGACCTGGAGATGGGAAAGTAAAAGGAAAGAATGCATTCAGCTTTCTCAAGCTGAAGGAACTGAAGAAAAAAAATTTAAGCCCTGAGTTTCAATATTCAAGGATTTTAAGGGGGAAAATATCAAATGTCACAGTAATTATCAAAAGAGGGTGGAAGAAATACATAGACACTGTATCAAAAAGAACTGCTCAATGTTCAACCATGACAAATGGAGAAAAGATTAAAGTTGTCAAACACATCATTTTACTTGGACCCACAATCTACATGCACAGAAGCAGCAGCTGAGAAATCAAACAACATAATTACTGCATTGAGCAAATGTGCTGCAAAAGATCCCTTTAAAGTGTTAAAACACAAAGATGTTACTTTAAGGAGTAAAGACGGTCTGACCAAGTCATGGCCTTTTCAGTCATCTCATATGCATGTGAAAGTTGAATAAGGAAGACCAAAGAAGAGTTGATACCTTCAAATTATGGTGTTGGTAAGAATACTGTGTATCCTGGGCTGTCAAAAGAGTGAACAAACCTGTCTTTGAAGAAATACAAAATGTTCCTTAGAAGGAAGAATGGCAAGACTTTGTCCCACATATGTTAGATATGCTATTAGGAGGGATCAGTCCCTTGAGAAGGGCATCACACTTGATAAAGCAGATGGTCAGCAGAAAGAGGAAGACCCTCGACCAAACGGATCGACACAGTGGCTGCAACACTGAGTCAAGAATAATAAAGACTGTGAGACTGGTGCAGGATTCAACGGTGTTTCATTCTATTCTACACAGGATAGCTTGGACCAACCTGACAACATCAACTAGCAAAAAATGCACACACACATTTGGCATTGAGTCTACTCCAACTCATAGCAACTCTATGAGTGTGCGTGGGTGTACATATTGTATACATATGTGCGTAATTAAGTGCACACACACACACGTATACATATATACCCAAGGCTGTCAAGTTGATTTTGTCTAATAGAGACCTTCTAAGACAGAGTAGAATGCCCCATAGAGCTTTTCAAAGAATGCCTGGTACAGTTGAACTGCTGACCTTTTGGTAAGCAGCCATAGCTCTTAACCACTATACCACCAAGGTTTCTATACACGTATAGTGCACTGTATGTAAGTGTGTGTGTGTGTGTAAATACACACACACACACACATGCACATATAACACACATGTATATATGGCAAATAGCAGAGTCAAGTGTCTGATAACAAGAATGAGAAAGACAATTTGAAATCTGAAAAGGACAAGATACACAACAAGGAGAAGTGGCCCTCTGTATAAACTCCAGTTACAGTACAATGGTAAGTTAGCAGGGTGATGTCGTTAACGCGCTGGGTAGGAGGTGAAGAGAAAAGGAAAATGAAAGCCAGCCATGGGCAAAGTTGTTTGCGTTTTATCTTGCATCCTGGAGCTCTGGCAAGAGCAGGGCTCCTTTGCCTAGCTTCCTGGTCCTGTTTGGTGTTTGCTAAAGACCCTTTGATATTTCTCTTTAATGTACTTATTCTCTGCTGTAAACCAGAAACTTCCTCACCGTTGTTTTATACCGTCAGGTTACCTCCTGGGACTTCTATATTTATCCTGTGGTGCTATAAAAGTTTAGCTGGACTTTCCGACTTTGTACAACTCAGTGAAACCTCAGAGCTAAAGAATTATTTTAATTATTAAAGCCTTGCTCATATTCTTCATACTTGTATGTCTTCTTTGATTTTAAAGCAAATGAAAAACATAAATCAATAATCAGCTATGTCTTACAAAGAAAGTCTCATTCTGCTATTCTTGTTTGGTTTGGTTTTGTTGTTTTTACTTTTCTCTTCTCAGAGTGCACTACACAAGGAGTCTGGCCTCCTTCGTGTGTATGCCCCCTGTCTTCTGTTGCTACATCCAGCTGTGACTGCAGTTCTGGTGGAGTAATGGTTAAGAGCTCAGCTGCTAACCAAGAGGTCAGCAGTTCAAATCTACCAACTACTCCTTGGAAGCCCTATGGGGCACTTCTACTCTGTCCTGTAGGGACACTATGAGTTGGAATAGGGTAATCACGATTATTTTCATTTGTGGCGTAGTAGTTAAGTGCTATGTTGGCTAACCCAAAGGTTGGCAGTTCAGATCCTCCAGGTACACTTTGGAAACTGTAGAGCAGTTCTACTCTAACCTGCAGTGTCACTGTGAGTCAAAGTTAACACTATAGCAGTGGCTTTCGCTTTTTTTGGTGCTTTTCACACTGTACCCTTTCTTGATACTTTGGCTTTCTTCATCTCAGCCCCCTCTCCCTCCTACTTTCGCAGGTCATCCTGGAATGTGATATCTGGGCACCTAGGACACCAATTGCCTGGGCCCTCTGTGTTCTGGTCTCTTTTCCCTATTTGTCTTTATTTCTCTGTTGTTTCTTTTTGTCTTCCCTGGACTCCAGTCCTAAATACTTTTTCAGCATCAAACTCCTCTGTATCTGTATGTCCCCTCCCTTTTTAGTCTTCTAGTGCTACTCTAACAGAAATATCATGAAGTAGATGGCTTTAATAAAGGACAGTTTGTTCTTACACAGTCCAGTAGGCTACAAGTCCAAATGCAGGATGTCCGCTCTGGAGGAAAATTCCTGTTCAGGGAGCACCCTGGTGCAGGAACCTCAGGTCTGAGAGATGTGCTCTTCTCCTGGTGCTGCTTTCTTGATGGTGTGAGGTTCCCAATTCTCTGCCTGCTTCCCTTTCATTTTATCTCTTGTAGGATGAAAGGATTAACAGTGGAGCAAGCTATACTCCAGAGAAACTCCCTTTGCAGTGGAGCAGGGAGGTGATCCTATGAAGGGATTTACAGTCCCACCCTAACCCTTTAACATACAGCACTGGAAAATCACAAAATGAAGGACAATCACAGAATACAGGGAATCCTGGCCCAGCCACATAGTTACACAAGTTTTAGGGGGGACACAATTCAATCCATGATACCTGCAGGCAGAAACTTCCATGGCTACGACTCATATCCACCCCAAACTACCTACCTTTATGTCTACCCAACACCCTACCGAGTGCATTTTCCCACCTCTTCCTTCCCAGTAACTTGGCAACCAGGACCCTCAGTCCACCTTATCCTGTTAGGTAGCTGTCCTAGATTGAACTATGTCCCCCCCAAATGTGTGTAGCAATTTGTCTGGGTCATAGTTCCCAGTATTGCATGGTTGTGCTCCCTTTTGTGATTTCCTTACGTTGTGAATCCTAATCTCCACCTGTAGTTAATAGGGCAAGATTGGGTTATATCAGACAGGATTAGGGTAGCACGGTAACACTTTTGGAAATCCTGATGGCTTAGTGATTAAGTGCTACAGCTGCTAACCAAAAAGTTGGCGGTTCAAATCCAACAGACTCTCCTTGGAAACTCTATGGGGTAGTTCAGTTCTGACCCATAGGGTTGCTGTGAGTCAGAATCAGTTTGGGTAGCACCCTTATTAAGGTCATCTCCTGATCCGAACTAAAAGGAGTTTCCCTGGGATGTGATTTGCTCCACATTTTATCCTTTTCTCCTACAAGAAGTAAAAGGAAAGGGAGCCTGGCAGAAAGTTAGGAGATCTGATAATACCAAGAAAGCAGAGCCGGAAGCCAATGTGTCCTTTGATCTGAGGTCCCTGTGCTGAGATGCTCCCTGACCAAAGTAAGACTAATGGCAAGGACCTTCCTCCAGAGCTGACACTGAAACAAAGCCTTGCCCTAGGGCTGGAACCTTGAATTTGGACTTGTAGTCTAATGGACTATGAAAGAATAACCTTTCTTTGTTAAAGCCATCCACTTGTGATATTTCTGTTACAGCAGCCTGAGATAGCAGCTGTCTCATGACTGAGACAGCAGCTGACCTTGTCTTTTGCATCAGCTCTTAAAGTGAGTGTTCTTATCCAGGCTCACCATGTAAAAACAGCCTCTGAGGTAAACTTGAAATGTTATGTAAAAATTGTTGTTGCTGTTAGGTACCATCTAGCTGCTTTTCACTCACTGTGACCCCATACGTTACAAAGCAGACCTGCACCGTTGGGTTTTCTTGGCTGTAATCTTTGAAAAAGCAGATGGCTAGTTCTTTCTCCTGCAAAGCCTCTGAGTGTGTTTCAACTGCCAGCTTTTTCCATTACCAGCCAAGCATGAAGCCATTGGTTAACCACAGATTTTTAAAATTGCTAGCGGGTGCATATGTGGTAACTTCATCCTTGTTCCTGGGAGAAAAGCCGTAGCTTTCATCAACAGGTTTCAATTTCTTCCTCGCCCAAACGACTGCCTTCAAGGATCCTCTTTTACCGACAGAAAACATATACTTCTCTTTTCTCCTTTAATTTAGTCTCTGATCTCCTAGTTTAGTTTACTTGGGAAAAACTTCAAGGAGAAGTGGAATGTAGTTAGAAAGGTTAATGTTAGGTGGTAAAACCATCTTTGAGAAGTGGGCTTCAAATAACTGTATCTATTTTAGAGCTGCGGTCCTGGAGGGAGACAGAGAGACACTCATACAGCAAAGATGTGGCGAGATGTAAGCTGTTTGCAGTGGTGGCTGGCCCCAGGTACTCTTAACTGAGCCTTACATCCTCCTTGCACGTGACGGTATTCCAGTTGAGGATTTCCCTTTCTTCAACCCTAGACCCAGTACTAGACCAGGAATAGTTCATTTTTTATAGATTCCTGAGCCAAGGTCACTCCTGACACACACTCTTTCCACGATCTCAAATCCAGTGCCTTGTCATTGCAGAAAACAAACCAGAGTGTTGACCGGAAGCAGCAGCCCATGACTTCCCTGGACCCCCACTGCGACTGCTCTCTGTTTTCCTGAGTCAATCATCCAGGGACATGTCTTCACCAGCTCCAAACTACCCAGCTAATGCTCTAAGATGCTGCTCCAACAGGGAAAACAAGAACAAAAACCGTGTCTGTCAAGTTGATTCCGACTCCTAGTGACCCGATAGGACAGAGTAGAATTGTCCCATGGAGTTTCCAAGCAGTGCCTGGTAATTTCTAACTGTTGACCTTTTGGCTAGCACCCATGGCACTTAAGCACTACACCACCAGGGTTTCCAGAATTACCATAAGACCCTGAAATTTCACTCGTAGATATATAGTGAAAAGAATTAAAAGCAGAGGCTCACAACAGATCCTTGTGGATTAATGTCCACTACAGCATTATTTAAAATATACACAGGGTGGAAACAACCTAAGTACCAGGCAGTGGATCAGGAACAAACACAATTGGTAAAGTAAAGGGTCAGTGAAAAAGACAATATTTCTCAACGAAATGGTTTGACCAGTGGCTGCAACAACGGGCTCAAGTATAGGAACGGTTATGAGGACAGCACAGACTGGGCATCCTATTCTGTTATACAAAGGGTTGCTACAAGTTGTAACCAACTCAATGACACCTAATAACAACACCAAATAATTTCTCAACTCTATGACTACTACTCTTGTATCTTCCACTCCTTCTCTTATCAGGGATATTGGTAAAGCCTCCTACAGATGCTCCTGCTTCTGACTTTACTTCCCCTAAACAAAGCTGCCTGTGTGCCCCTATTAAATGAGACAGATTGTGTCATATCTAGGTCAGAACTTCCTCTCTCACTTAGACTGAAAGCTGTATTCATTGTAAGGACAACCAGGTACTGCAGAGTCAGTCCTTCATCACCTCTCTAACTTCCCCTCCTGTTGTTGTCTCTGTCTTCCCTCAACTGCATCGGTTCCTTTGTTGTTTGCTCAGGGCCTTTTCATGTTCTGTTCCATTTGTCTAGGACAGTTACCTCCCAGGAATCCTTGTCTCTTGCTCTCTCATCTTTCTGGTCTTTATCAAAAGGCAGCCTCAGTTAGGCTTTGCATCCCATTTAAAGCTGCAAACTACATCTCATCTCTGGCATTTTCTGTCCCTCTTCCCCACTTTATTTATTTACTTTTTTTGATTGTACCATCACAACCTAGGAAGCCCTGGTGACTTAGTGCATTAAAGTGCTACGTCTGCTAACCAGAAGTTTGGCAGTTCAGATGTGACAGGTGCTCTTTAGAAACTCTATGGGGCAGTTCTACTCTGATCTATAGGGTCTCTGTGAGCTGGACTCAACTTGATGGCAGTGGATTTATCACAACCAAACATACTATGTATTTTAGCTAAGAATCCATGCATTGTGACTGTGTCTTTTATTTGCATGTAAGCTTCATGAAGGTAGAGTTTCTTCTTTTTTCTCTTTTGTTTACTGCTTTATCTGCAGACCATAACAAAGTGTATAAGTTATCATATGTGCTCTCAAGAGAAAGAATACTCAATGAGAGAGTGCAGTAATGAAGACTACATTTAGATGTGAGGGAGGAGTTGTCGGAGGGGTAAGGTAAGCAGAAGGGAGGAATAAGACCTCTCTGAGAGGTGGCAACTGGATGAAGACCTACCAGAAGTGAGGGTGGGGTGGGGAAGTAGGGTGACCACTGATTCTAGTTTGCCCTGGAATGAGAAATTTCCTAAGATGTGGGACATTCAATGCTGAAAGGCAAGTGTCAAGCAGACATGGAGGGGCTGGTCTCTCTACAGAAGGGCAGGGGGTGTCCCTGCAAATAAGCAGGGATGCTTTGAGGGAGAAAATTTGTCTCTTGAAGAACTGAATGACATTGGCTCAAGGACAGCACACAAAGGGTTAAGCAAGTGAGAAGCCTAGGGGTTCTGAAGGCTGGGGCAGGGATTGTTTTTGTTGTCTGAGTAATGGAACTCACTAGAACAGTGAGTTTTAGAAAAACTTTTCTGGCTCATAAAGAGCCAGATGGTAGTGGATTTATCACAAGAGCTTGTCTGCTAACCAGAAGGTTGGCAGTTTGAACCCACCAGTCACTCTTTGGAAAAACTGTGTGGGCAGTTCTGTTCTATCCTATTGGGTCGTTATGGGTCAGAATCAACATGATATGGAAGAGGTTTCTTTAAGAACGATATGTGGGGGTCTGTGACCTCCAGATGATGAGGTTATGATGGGAGGAGGTGGGTTTGGCTTCTTTCAGCTGGTCATCAGATTCATGCCAGGTCCTTCGAAATGGGATTGGGCTACTGCTATTTTGTCCCTTAGAGTTGGACAGAGTGGGCAGATGCTGGACCAACCTAATTTCAGTTAATACAGGCATTTACTTCCAACTGCTAAGTGGGTGAGATCAGAATGGTTCCTTGATAAAGACCAAGCTTATCAAGAGGGATTTCTGGGCCCTTTTCTGTATCAAATCCATAGAGGTGTTAATCCTCAATGTAGATAACAGAATCATTCAATTACAAACTTTAGCTTCAGACTGCACTGCAGATTACCAACTGTCAAGGGCTTCAGTCATCAGCAGACAGGCCTCCATGAGGAAGAATGTCAGACTTGCGTGGGCAGCATGGGCATTCCGGCCAGCCCCTTCTCCTAGGTGGACGGGTAGCAGGGAGGACGGACACCGTCATCATTATCATTTGCTGCCATCATACTACCCAAGGTGGGAGCTCCTGGCCTGAAATCTTCAAGGCAGAAACTGGAATCTAGAAAAACAGATGGGCAGGCAGGTGAGCATTATCAAAAATAGTCTTGTCTTTTTAAAAATAAAAATTTAAACAGTATAACAATAGTATTAACTGTCTTGAAAATAATGGCTACCCTTCTATTCTTCACAAAGCTATTGTTCTTATATAATCCTATGTAAATTCATATGTTAATATCATTTTTATAAATGAATATGTGCCTGGCATTTTTATTATATGTATTTTAATTTATTATCCACATTCCAACAGATTAACTTAAATAAATAAATACTCATTGCCACTGAGCTGATTCTGACTCATAGCAACCCTACAGAACCGTAGAATTGGCCTTGGCCTCATAGAGTTTCCAAACAATGCCTGGTGGATTTGAACTGCCGACCTTCTGGTTAGCAGACATAGCAGTTAACTACTACTCCACCAGGGTTTCCTCTGAGGGTTTTTTTTTTTCCTTTCTAATTACATGCATAACACTGCAATGAGCCTCTTTGTGGGAAAACTTTTTTTCTTTTGTGTTCTTTCTATAAACTCTCAGAAGTATATCTGAGTCAAAACATCTAAAACACTTTGTGATTTATGATAGTCTGCCAAATTGCTTTCCAAGGTATTGTGTTAATTTGCCTATATACCCATAATGTATAAACATATATGTTTTAGTTATATGTATTATTTATTTTTAGTTTTGTAATTTAGCAGATACAACATTGTATCTCAGCTTTGTTTTAATTTTATCATTGATAATATTGAGTATTTTTCTGTAAGGATTTTTAAAATAATTGTTTACTTATTTGCAGTTCTTGCATCAACCTCAACTTCCTCTTCTGTAAAATGGGAGTACCATCATGTCATGGACTGCACTGTGTCCCAAAATATTTGTCAACTTGGAGAGGCCAGGATTTCCAATATCACGTGATGGTCTATAATTTTGTCATCTAATGTGATTTTCCTGTGTGTTGTAAACCTCTCAAGATTAGAGGCAGTTATATTAATGAGGCAGCACCCAAACTACTAGAATATGTTGGGTCTTAACTCAATGTCTTTTGAGGAATAAAAGAAAGAAGAAAGCAGACAGATGGGGATCTCATGCCACTTAGAAAGTACCAGAAGCACAGCACACCCTTTGGACCTGGGGTCCCTATGCTGAAAAGCTCCTAGACCAGGGAAGATTGAGGACAAAGACCTTACACCAGAGATGACAGAGAAAGTCTCCTCTTGGAGCTGATGCCCCTAATTTGGACTTCTAGCCTGCTAGACTATGAAGGAAAAACTTCTACTTGCTGAAGTCATCTACTTGTTTTATTTCTGATGGAGCAACACTAGACACTGGAGACACAACAGTATTATTGTTATGGATTGAATTGTGTTATCCCTGAGGTATTTGGAAGTCCTTGTACCCATGAACATGACCTTGTTTGGACATAGGCTCTTTGAAAATGTTATCAGTTATACTGAGGGCATACTGCAGTAAGGTGAGTGCTGATCAGATTACAGTGCCATCCTTATTAAGGGGACAAGTGACAGCAACAGACAGAGCGAACATGGGTCGTGTAATGATGGAGGCAGAGATTGGTGTGATCTACAAGCTAAGGAGTGACAAGGATCGCTGGCCTTCATCAGAAGCTGAGATAGAGCATGAAACAGATAGCTGCTCTCTCAGAGCCCTCAGAACCAATTGACACAGCTGGTACTTGAATTTGGGACTTTTCACCTCCAGAGCTGTGAGGCAGATTTCTTCTAAGCACCCCAGTTTGTGGTCCTTTGTCATGGCAGCTCTAGGAAGCTTATACAATTACTTGATTAGACTCTAGCGAAGCTGTGTTAAATAAGATAATTGTCTTCAAAGCAATGTTGGGTAGGCTTATGGACTTGAGGTTGATGACATCACACTGCCTGGCTTTGAATGCTGGCTCTGCCATTGAAAGTTGTTGGAGGGTGGCAAGGTCAAAAATTGCTAAGACTTGGTGGGACTGGGGATATTTCTGATGCCAGCCATCATTAGAAAGATCATCTGCCACGTTAATTATTTTTTCTTTAAATGTTTCTAACTATGCAAATAATGCATCCTATTAAAAACATTTAAGCCGGAAAGGTAATGCTAACGTGCCTATGCCCAGCACTTCAGTTCCAGTCTCCTCTCCAATCTCCTCACCATAGGCCATTCAATGGTTTTCTAACAGAACTTTCAGAATGCACACGCACCTGCCTGCCTGCATACATAACAGAAAATCTGTTTCTGTGTTTTACGTAAGTAGTATCAAACTATTTCATTTCAACATGTTTTTCACTGAATGTGTTGTAATGCTACCAAGTCATACAATGAGATCTACTTTAAGGTTTTGCATTTTTGTAGAGTAATTGCATAGTATAGATGTAAAATAATTCATTGAGTGATACCCTGTTCCCTAAGAATGAATGTCTATTTCTTCACACACTCATTAATGACTGTAACCCAAAACCAAACCCACTGCTGTAGAGTCAAGTCCAACTCATAGTGACCCTAGAAATCCGGGTAGAACTGCCTCATAGAATTTCCAAGGAGTGCCTGGAGGATTTGAATTGCTGACCTTTAGGTTAGCAGACGTAGCAGCTAACCATTATGCCACCAGGGTTTCCCGTCAATGAGCACAGAAAGCACTTAAAAACTGCCAGTCACCTTGAAGAAGATGAAATGATTATGGTGTTATTTTGCATTTACTTGAATGTGAGTATTTCCTTCTTTTTCACACATTTAATGACCATTTGTTTTTCTCCTGCTGATTGCTCATTTTTAGATTTTGCTCCTTTTTCAACTGGGTCACTTAAAACATGAACTTATGGATGCTTCTTTATATAGTATTCTTTTGTTGCAAAAATTTTCTTTTATAACCTCACTTATATTTTAATTTTATTTGTGATCTTTTATTGCACAGAATTTTTTTGTTTTGATATAAACAATTTTGTCATTTGTTTTAAGGCTTAGTATTTATTTCAGTTTTATTTTAAAAGCTATTCTACCCCCAAACATTTTCCTTTAATACTTACATAATTTTATTTTGTAAGTTTAGATTTGTAGCTAATTTAGGATTTAGTTTTGCCAATTTGTGACTTTTAGGTTTTAATGGGCAGTCTGTTGTTCCAATACCATTTACTGATTTCTTTCTTAAATGATTTGAAATATCACCTTTATCATATGCAGAATTCCTATATACACTGATCCACTTCTAGATTTTTCTTTGGTTGATCTATTTGTCTCTTCCTGTGAGAATACTATAGTTTGTGTAACTATAGCTTTCTAATGTGTTTTTCTCCCCCTCTTTGTTCTTATTTTTTAAATTGTCTTGAATATTGTTGGCCATTTATTCTTCAATAAGAATTTGAGAATCATCAAGGGATTCTGATTGGGATTACACTGAATTTATAAACTAATTTGAGGGGAACAAACAAATCATTCCCTATCTGAAAAATGTTCAAGCCATTTTCTGCTCTTCTTTCTGCACCTCCTTCTCCTGTATTACCGGTGCTACGTCATTTGACAAGCAGCCATGAGGTGGGTATAGGAGCAAAGGAGGTGAACATCGGACCCGTCTGGGTCCTCCTGAGAGATCTAGTAGGGGGTCACATGGGAGAGAATGGGCCTCCTGGATAAAATGAGGTTCCAGTTATTTGCAGATTTAACACCTACACTTTGCAATACTCACAAATATTTCATATACACAACAATTCATGCACACGAAGATCTCATATTCACTCCCATGGAATGGGTGAAGCAGGTGATATTTTTGCATTTTATAGATGAAATGAAGACCTGAAGCCCACAGAGAGTAAGTAACTTGTCTATGCCTAGCAACCAGTCCAGGAGGGATTTGTACTCCCACGTGAGGTCAAACGATCTCCCTACTGCATCCTACTGCACAATGAAGATATCCTTTCTCTACATTCTTCCAGAGGAATGAAAAAAAAGTATAAGTGAAATTCCAAAGCAATGGAAAGAAAATATGTGCAAGACCATCATTCCCATGCTGAAAATCTTGGCATCATGCTGTATGCATCTTTCACCTCTGTTTACTAATTTAGGTAGCTATCAAGCCTGCGCATTTCCCTTTTTAGTATAACTCAGTCTCACATCTGCTTTTCTTGCCTCCCAACAGCATCCTCATCTTATTTCTGGATGGTGTTCCTGACCCTGCTATGCTATTCTCAACCATCCATTTCACCACTTTCCTAGGAATTGTTTTCATCAGTCAGAAATAGAGAAAAGATGATTTCTTCAAGGATGGGGTACTTGGTGTTAAGTGGGAATCTAGATGGCTTTTAAAAACATAGACCTTCCACGTGGATTGATGTACAAGACACGAAGGGCATAGGGAGCTCAGACACGGTTGAGGTAATTATCTGTATCTGATTATCTGGGAGGACTCGGGAGTCCTTGGGTAGTGAGAACAGTTAAAGCCCTCAGCTGCTAACCAAAAGGTTGGAGGTTTGAATTCACAAAGAGGTCCCTCGGAAGAAAGACTTGATGACCTACTTTTAAAAAATAAGCCATTGAAAACCCTATGCAGCACAGTTCTACTACGACACATATGGGATCATCATGAGTCAGAATTAACTCTACAGCAACTGGTTTACTGGTAGGGCTTAAGGGTGAATGATGTAACTAGAAATAGATGAGGGGATATTCAAATTTCAGCAGGCATGGACCTACGGTTTTCCAGGAGATAAGTTCATACCTAGTTGGGGCAACAAGACCCTAACCATCTTCAAGTTTGCCCCAGGATTTGGAATCAATTTTGTTCTGTTGTTACTGATGTGTGCTGTTGAGTGGAGTCCAACTCATAGCAACCCACTGCTGTCAAGTCGATTCCAACTCATAGTCACACTTTATTTAGGACAGAGTGGAAGTGTTCCCTAGGGTTTCCAAGGAGAGCCTGGCAGATTCTAACTGCCAACCGTTTGGTTAGCAGACATAGCACCTAACTACTACACAACCAGGGTTTCCCTACATGCTCTAGGACATGCTAATCCACCTTGGTAGCTCAGTGGGTGTGCTTCCTGGTTCTTTCTGTTGAGCTGTATTCATTCTTCACACTTGAGTCTGGTCTTTACTCCATAGCCGGGTTAATAATGTTCTTGTGCCTGAACAGTCGCGCTCAGCCCCCTAATTCTTCCAGATTCAGAATCCTGACTCATAGATCTTCTTAGGGTCTGCTGCCTTGGTCTTAGCAACCTTGCAGGCCCCCTAGCCCATGCCATCTTCCTCCATGGATTGCTACCTCTTTTCTGTCCCAAGTCTCACTGCCATCATACTCTACTCAGGCCAAGACATCTCTTCCATCACCCCTTTCTGGACCTTCCTGACATTGGACATCTGCCCTGCCCCACTGGGCTCTATCTGACTGACTCCACACTCTTCTATTGCCATCAGCTGTTCCAAAGCACCTCTCTTGGTTCCCCCCGGGTCATCCAGAACTTTATTTCCCAGATCTTAGAAAACGAGTAAAGTAGGCAAGCATGTTGGGGACAAGCAGCAGCAAGCAGTGCTGGGCAGCCCCTTCACGCCCCTCACTGGGAGGCTGCTGGGGAAGGAGCGCCCTCATCTGGGATCTGTTTTCCAAGACGACTCTCCTCAAGTCGCTGTAGAAATAGGACCCCAGGTGGCACCACTCAGCACCTGCTCTTTCTATTTCCCTAGCCTTACGAAGAGAAGTTAGAAGCCTAGGTTATGCCTTCTAAAACAAAACAGGGCAAGGCTTGGAAAGGGCTGACTGTGCCCCAAGGAGGACTGCAGAAGGAAGGCCTAGGAGGCTATGGTGGCCGCACAAACGAGCAGTTTGCACACAGACATAAGCAGTGCCTTGGTGTTCATTGTGAGGGCTGGGAAAAGGGATGGGATTACTTCACCCATCAGCCATCCCACACATACATGCCTAAAAGCTAAAGGTCCTTTTTTGCCTTTTGTTAAACATTTTCTTCTCAAAGTCACTGAACCTCAATGTGCAGATACGGGAGAGGGGAATGGAGGAAACTTAGCTCCACCCTCCAAGAGGCAGCTGTATGCCAACTATGCATCTAAGATGAAAATAAGATCTAAGAGTTCATCTGGAGAAAGAATTGCAGCTGTCAATGACCTCATTCTACTTGGATCAATAGTCAATACTCATGGAAGCAGCAGTCAGGAAATCAAATGGCATATTGCATTTGGTCGAACCTGCTGCAAAAGACCTCTTTAAAATCTTAAATAATAAAGATGTCAAAGTGATAATTAAGGTGCTCCTGATTCAGGCCATGGTCTTTTGAATTATTTCTTTGTGCACAAAAGCTGGGCACTGAAAAAGGGAGATAGAAGAAGAATTGATGTATTTGTACTGTGGTGTTGGTGAAGAATACTGAATGTACTGAGACTGACAAAAGAATGTACAAATCAGTTTTAGAAGAAATACAACCAGGATGCTCTTTAGAAGGGAAGATGACCTGTTTGCTTTGGACACATTGTCAGAAATGACCAAACTCTTGAAAAGGAAATCATGTTTGTTAAAATAAAGGAAATGAAGAAAACCCTTAGTAAGGTGGATTGCCCCAATAGCTACAACAATGGACTCAAACAAGCCAGCAACCATGAAGATGATACGGGACCAGACAGTGTTCTGTTCTGTTCTATATAAGGTTACCTTGACTCTGAGACAACTTGATGGCAGCTAATAATGAGACAAGAAGCCATCTAGAATCTGGGGCAGAAAAGATCAAAATTTTAGCCAATTTTAATAAACAGAATCAGAAATTGTGTTAAGTTTTAAAAAATGCTTTACTGGAGCATAAGCACTTCTTACAAATGCATTGTGAAGCCATCTGTTTGTGTGTGTGTATATATATATTCTTATTTGGAGAGTCATAAAAGCAAAAAATGTCATCGATCATGTCCTTTCTACCACTAGTTCAACTGTAGTCCCCAAGTAAAAGTGAATGATATACTACTTTATGAAAAGCATAAATGAAAGATCTTGTTTTCAATAAGATGGCAGAAATACTGCAGTGGTAATTCATTAGCTATTAACCATGTAACTGTTCCACCTGTCTTATTTAAATCAGAATTCACTGCAGATGACAACTATCAAACACATGAAGGTGACACAGGATTAGGAAATGTTTCATGGGTTGTTGTACATGGGTCATCATGAATTAGAGTCAACTTGATGGCAATGGAGAACTTTATTCCTTGTGAATGGATTCTCCTTCTGCCCTCCTGTTTCATCCCAAGAACTTCTCAGTCACCTGATAGCCAGTCTTTGTATCTAGTCAGTGTCTTCTTTGGGACGATGCTGTTTAAGCCCTTCACAATAATCTGTCTACCGTCTGTGATCTACAGACTAATTACTAACTGGAGCAGTTAACAAGATGGCAGGAACAGTGTGTTGGTAGTTCATCAGCTATTAACCATGTAATTGTTCCACCTATCTTATCAAAGCAGAATTTCTTTATGATATCCCATTGTCCTTAACAGGCACATTTCCCCGTTTCTAGCATTAGGAGGCAGGTAGACTGTGTTGTTACATTTTATCTGCTTGCCTCATTGACAGTGGTCTTCCTTACGTGATTTGATTTGGCTAATGAATCTGAAGGAAAGTGTCGTATGATGTTTCTGAGCAGAAGTCTGGAGATCCAGCATTTGTTCCACGATATTTCATTTTTCCTCTATCACCTTGTACAGAGTCATTTCACATAAAGGCTACTCTGTCTGTCTGGATCCCAGGGTGAAGATGACAAGACATAGATCTACAGCTGACACATAAGTAATAGACACTGTGAGAAATAAATGCACCTTTGTTGCTCTGAGCTTTGCGAGTTGTTTGATACTGTAGTGTAACAGGCAGGTCAAAGCGCGTAACTCCCACTCCCCAGCTATCTACAGTTGTTATAGTTGTTCGGTGGCATTGAGTCATTTCTGACTCATAGTGACTCTGCGTACAACAGAACAAAACACAGCTCAGTCTGGTACCTTCCTCACAATGGTTGCTGTGTCTGAGCCCAGTGTTGCAGCCACTGCGTCAAATCCATCTTGTTAAGGGTCTTCCTCTTTTTCACTTCCTTTTACTGTACCTCAATGGTTCTTCCTCATGACATGTTCAGAGTATGTGAGATACAGTCTCAGTATCTTTGCTTCTAAGGAGCACTGTGGTTGTACTTCTTGCAAGACAAATTTATTCATTCTTCTGGCACTCCATGATGTATTCTATATTCTTCACCAACATCATAATTCCAAGGCATCTGTTATTCACCATTCTTCCTTATTCATTGTATCTGTAGAATGGAAGGCATTTCTTCCATTCTTCCAGAGGAAAACCATGTGAGAATTCTCCACCTCTCCTCCCACTTTCCTGGAGGAGAAAACATGCCTTATCTGACTAGTGACAGGAGAGGCTGCTGCTCTAGGGAGCTCACTCTTTTAAGTCTCCGACTAGGACCTGTCTGGCCAGCTTACCGAGTCTCCATGCCATTCCTTAGTGATTGGCTCCAAGGATCCCAAACAGGGTCTTCAAATATATGGCCAAAGAGGTCCTGGGTTGCCATAGATAGAATTACCAGCTCTTCAGAAACATTCCAGAGTTGACCAAGACCTACTCCAGCCAGGGGAAGCTTCTTGCCTCCACTCAACAGCCACAGGATATATCTATTAAGAGCTACACTCCTAAGCTCCCCATACTAAGACCAAGGCCTCTGGAGAAGGAAATGGGCTAAAGATTTGGATAACCATTTTCTCTATTGTTGTTAGGTGCCTTAGAGTCCGTTATGACTTGTGGTGACCCTGCATACAATAGAAGAAAACCCTGCCCAGTCTCTCTTAGAGTCAGGAACTATTCCAGACAAGTTCTCCATGAATGTCAGCCCTTCTTTCCCATATGCTCCCTTTGCCTCTGTCTGGTGTGATCCTATACCTAGTTACTGTTGCTATTGTTGGGTGCCACTGAATTGGTTCTGACTCTTAGAGACCCTGTGTGACAGATTAGAACTTCTGCATAGGGTTTCCTAGGCTGCAATTTTTATGGAAGCAGGTTGCCACATCTTTCTCACATGGAACTTCTGTGTAGTTTCAAGCCATCAAACATTTGGTTAGCAGCTCAGTGCTTCAACTGCTGAGCAACCCTGGCTCATTCCTGTACCTGCTAAATATCTTTTCCTCCCAGGTCCACTCACTTAAAAGGCTCCATTTGAGTTACGTGCATCATTCATATCTGACATACCCTCCTGCCGTGGAGGAACTAACCGAGGTAGATGGAAGGGGCTGTGATGATGAGAATGGACCACTGCCTCCCCTCGTCCACCCTAAACTACTAACGCTTTCAAATCAGTCTAGTGGTTGCACCAGACCAATAGCTCTTGATAGACTATTAAATATGTGTTCCAAATGATTCAGACCTGAGTCCTAAGAATCAAGATACCAAGATAAGCATACTTAATAACCAAAAGTGACTTAGAAGTGATTTCACTGTTGTTAAAAGAATTTGGGAAAGCAAAGTTTATCAAGGCACACTCTGTTCCAATTGCTGTTTTAGTCATCTAGTACCACTCTGACAGAAATACCACAAATGAATGGCTTTAGCAAAGGAAAACGTATTCTCACACAGTCCAGTAGGTTAGAAATCCAAACTGAGGGTCCTGGCTCTGGGAGAATGCATTCTGTGTTAGCTCTGGAGGAAGATCCTTGTGTTGCATCTGTCTGTCTTTGGTCTGAGAGCGCCTTGGCATAGGAACCTCAGGTTCAAAGGACACACTTTGTTCTTGCTGCTGCTTTCTTGGTAGCGGGAGATCTCCTTTTACTTCTTGTAGCATAAAAGGGTAAAAGACAGTGCATGCCATGCTCCAGGGAAACTCCGTTTACATTGGAGCAGAGAGGTGACCTTAGAAAAGGTGTTACAGTCCCATCCTTACCCTTCTCACATAACCCAATCTGCTAACTGCAGGCAGAGAGTAGGATTTGGAGCATAAGAAAATCACAAAATGCAAGACAATTACAAAATACTTCATACTTCATTCTACTATCCAGTCTATACCAAAAGGATAAAACCTGTTGCCATTCAGTCAACTCTGACTCACTGTGACCCTGTACACTTCAGAATAGAACTGTGTTCCGCGAGGTTTGCAATGCTTATAACCTCACGGAGGAGTCTCTGGGTAGTGCAAATGGTTAAGCACTTGACTACTAGCCCAAAAGCTGGGATTTAGAATCCACTCACCTTGGAAGCACCTTGGAAGACAGGCCTGTTGATCTGCTTCTGAAAGGCCACAGACTTTTGGTTTTGAAGTTGATCTGATGTTTCATCCTGGCTGGATTCCAGTTCTGCATTGTGGGCAGCAGTATCTGAAGGGAAGCTGGCTTCTTAGCCCTGTGTCTCATCAGGTGATGCACAATTTGATTCTTTCTATTATTGATGACACTCACTCTGGTCACTGTATTAAGCTGGTTTCTGCTGGCTTTTCTATTATAGTTACTCATTTTCTCCCTATACTGAATAAATAGTTTGTGGGGAGATATTGGAAATTATGTAAATATTCTGCTTCTCATTAAATTCAATTTATTTACTTTTCGATTTATATCCAAATGAACTCATGGTTTTCTCTTCTGTTCAATGGGTTGCAATACATTACTGTCATTTATTTTGATGCTCAAAGTGTTCCTAACTTTGCCAGAAGGAGCACTGTTTCACCCAGGTTTCTGTTTCCTTTAAGCACTTCCTTATTCTCTGGCACAGCAAGAGAGCCTAGGCTTGTTTTGTCATCTTGCTCCAGCCCTGAATTCAGCCATTTATCCAGGGAACCTTGGTTCCTTTAACAGAAGAATAGTATCCAGGAGTCAAATTCTGGATTGTAGACGTACTCATTGTATGACTGTCAGACCTTCTCAATGGACAAAACTAGGGAAGGCATACACGTATCATGGATTCACTTAAAAACCAAAACCCTCTGGTGACAAGTTGATTCTGACTCATAGCGACCCTCTAGGACAAAGTAGAACTGTACCATAGAGTTTTCAAGGAACACATGATAGACTGTGTTCCCCCTAAAATATGAGTGTAAATCCTAAACCTACACCTGTGATTATAATCCACTTGGGAGTTTCTTTGTTATGCTAGTGAGGGACTATTAGTGTAAAGTACATGTTTGTTTGTTATTATGACTGAGTGAAAACGTACATTCCTATATAAATTTACACACTCACCTATATGCAGCTTCCACTGCTCTCCCTGCCTGGTGACAGCACACTATTCCTCTCTGCTCCATCCGTGTGTCATCCTCCCAACAGCCTCCTTTCCCCTCCTCTCCACCCACTCTCCTTCCTCCAGCCAGAGGTTGGCAGGATGATATCCTATAGATGCACAGAACCATAAAGTGCATCCAGTATATGGTCAGTAAAGTACATCTTAAGTTGATCTCTTTTGAAATATGAAAGAGTAGATTAAGTAAACAAGCAAGCACAGAGGAGAAGAGACCCTTCACACGATCACTAAGGAAGCTAGGACTAGAAGCTGAAGAGACAAGGATCTTCCTCCAGAGTGCACACACACAGAGCACAGAGAGAGAGGCATCACTTTCCGCTAGAGTTGGTGCCTTGAGATCGGTCTTTTAATCTCCTAAGATATGCCTCAGATATGAGACAATAAATTTCTGTTTATTAAATCTACCTACCTGAGGTATTTCTGTTACAGGAACACTAGAAAACTAAGACAGAATACGGTACTGAGAAGGGGGGTGCGGCGGTAACAAATACCAAAAATGTGGAAGTGGATTTGAAACGAGAAAATGGGTAGAATCTGGAGGAATTTTGGTGTGCTTCAAAGTAAGGCTCTAGATTGCACTGGAAAGACGTTTAGTATGGACACCAAAGGCAATTCAGGTGAGGGTTCAGAAATGAAGACAGCTATAGAGGCAATGTCTGTAGTCACAGATAGTACAGATGACACCATCAGCGCAGTGTTGCTAGACACATGGATGTTAAGTATGCTCTGGGGAGGCTTTAAAAGGAAATGGTAAACAAGTTTGGAGTCGATGGCACTTGGCTTGACTGGCAAACGAGTTTGGATGATGAAAGAACAGCAATGCTTTTCATACAGAGGCAAAGACCTAGTCTGAATTACATTCGCACATTTGATGGGAGGGAGAACTTGCAAATGATGAGCTTGGGTATTTGGCTGAGAAGATTTCTACGCAAAATCTTAAAGGGTCTGCATAGGTTTTCCTTGCCACTTCTAGTAAAATGTGAGAGAAAAGAGATGGACTTAAAAACGAATTGTGCAAAATGAAAACAGAACTTAAAGACTCCCAAAATTCTGTTGTACAGACTAAGATCAGATGTTCTAGAACCAAAGACATGGCTACACAATCTTTCAACAAAGAGTGTAAGCCTGTGATTGACCAATTACAGATTCACAAATAAAGAGGAATTTTGCCTAAAACATGCCTAAAGTGTCTCACTCATATTTGATTTAAATGAGACACTGGACTTGGAGTTAGTTTAAGATTTCTGGGATGATGTGACGGGGTGAGTATAGAAGTTGAAAAGAGACAAGACGCTTCCCCTGGAATGGACCGAGATAAAGAGTTTTTCCCTAGAGCCAGCATCCTCAATTCATACTTCTAGTCTCTTGAACTGTGAGAAAGCAAATTTCTGATTGCTAAAGCCACTCACTTGTGGTATTTCTGTTACATCAGCACTAACGAAGACAGTGTATAGGCATACACAGATACATGTATATTTAGAAATAAATAGCTGTAAGCATAATTGAATCACGTTTTAATCTTTATAGACAGAATGCATTATCAATTTTTCAATTCATTTATTTCTGCATTTCTATTTCTATATCTGTTGACAACCATAGTTTATACCACTACTTCCAGTTTAAATCCGGCACAACAGGATTCAGTTTAGTTTCTCACTTTTTATTATTTGTTGATTCACTTCTCTGGCAGGGAGAAACCTGGCTCCCATTGTTCTTGATGTTTTTACTTACTAGATCAATCTCCTACATGTAGCAAACTCCCATCTCTACTTACCCCATCCTTCATATGGACGCCCTCCTCACCACCCACAGGCTCTGGTTTCTAACATAGGGCTGTTGCCTCTGTCCCACCATGAGGTAAGCTTCCTTGTCAAGCTCTGAACCTCTCTCCTACCGAGCTCAGATTCAGACATCCTGCTCTGGGCTACTACGGTTCCTGCTATTACCCTACCTTCCTCAGCCAAGATCTACTTTGTTCCCCACCTAGTGAACTTAGGACAGAAGTGCTGCTTGACTGTCAGGACTGGAAGAGAAGAGGCTTGAAAAAGTGTATTTTTTTAAAATGCAAGGTCAAGGAGGAGAGAACTCTTCCACACCAAACTCCCCAAAACCAAACCCATTGCTGTTGATTCAGCTGTGACTCTAGAGAACCTATAAGACAGAGTAGAACTACCGCATATGGTTACCAAGGAGCACCTGGTGGGTTCAAACTGCTGACCTTTTTGTTAGCAACCACATCACTTGACCACTATGCCCCTAGGGTTTCTAGCACTGCATTATTCGAATGTAATAGTGAATGGTTTCATCTGGTTTAAAGCAGAAGGACATCAACTTTGGAATAGCATTCTGAAAATTTCCATCTAAAAGCTCTCCAGGGTAGACAATCTTTATTCGAGGACAACCTGGCCAGGCAGTAATGATCTAGCCCAGAAATGAGAGGAGAGATTTGTGAACACAGACCCTGAGACCACCTCAGTGACTTCTTCCATACCCCTAGATTTCTGTGGAGCTAACAGGGAATGTAGAGGTTGGTGCTGGGCCAGAAATCAGCTTTGGACTCTAATCTGGGCTATGCAACCCATTCCTGGAGGAGGCGCAAGTGCATATCCCACTGGGCATCAATCTTTTCTGAGTGAAATTTGCTAGTCTCTGGATCCTCTTGCTGTCCACCAGTTGTTAACCCACAATCCTGTGCGGAGTTATATTGTTGTCCACTGATGCCCTCCTCCAGGACAGATGCCGGGCCTCACTTGTCTCACTGTGCCCACTCGGGGCTGCAGATGTTGGCATTCCACTGGCCTTTGGGGTGAATGAATGCTTGACCGCCAGCCCACTGACCATCAGCCTTCCTCCTAAGAAAGTCCTCTGAGCGTCAGAGGCAGAGCTCCTCCCTGATGGTGTTACTTAAAAATCGTGCTTATTAGGACTGCAGCAGCCTGCAAGGACTGACCCCTACCCCATCCTCATAAAAAGCCCCAATTCCTTGATAAGAGGAGGAAGTGGCTGTCTCAGGAATTTGATCTGTGATAACCCGTTCTGTCACTCTGGGTGGACAGGAGTGTGGTTCTGCAGTGTGCTGCCTCTAGTTGCAGAAGGCAGCTGCTGCCACAGGCCCTAAAGGAATGTGTGCCCAATCTTGGGTGCTGAAAGGCTGGGAGGAGAAGCAGAGCCCAGGATGTGTCAGCAAGAATGTGTGATTGTCATGCGGGTAGCAAGTGAAAGATGGCCTTGTGGGGAAGAATGCAGAGTTTGGAGTTCTGGTATCACTAAAAAGTTTTTAAAAAAAGAAAAGAAAAGACTATATATATCTATAGATGCATCTATATATCATAGTTACCTAGTACTGCTCCATCCACAAGTGGATGGCTGTAACAAAGAAAAGTTTATTCTCACGCAGTCCAGTAGGCTAGAAGTTAGAATTCAGGGTGCCCATTCCAGGGGAACGCGCTCTCTCTCTGCTGGCTCTGGGGGAAGGTCCTTGTGTTGCATCAGTCTTTCCTCGGCCTGAGAGCATTTTGGCACATGAACCCCGGGTCTGAAGGATGTGCACTGCTCTCAGCATTGCTTTGTGGATGGTACGAGTTCTCCAACTCATTAGTTGCTTTCCTTTCATTTTCTCTCTTGCAGGATTGAAGGACAAGCCACACTCCAGGGAAACCCCCTCAGTAAAGATGTTGCAGTCTCACTTTAATTCTATTTGAACATAATCCGATCTATTAACCACAGACAGAAATTAGCACTTACAGCATAGGAGAATCACAAAATGGAGAGCAATCGCACAATACTGGGAATCACGGCCCAGTCAAATTGCTACCTACATTTGGGGAGACACAATTCAATTCACGAATGTGTATATATGCATGTATGTATATAAATTTTTTTCCAAATATTTCAGATGTTTCCCCTTAATCTTTCTTGCCTAACCTCCCATAAAGTCCAGTGTTAAATCAGCTAAAAGCTGGCAGCACTTCTTGGGCTCGTTCATGAACCATGTGAAGGGCAATTCCCTTTGGAGATGCAGAAATAAACTCATCTTACCTTCTGTCTCCATGGCAACAGTCAGAGGGGCCCAGATACTTCTGTACAACAGGGTATGGAAGGTGTGCTTTCAGAAGGAAAGCACCAGGTGGTAGATCCCTATTCCTGGAGGGGTGGGGAAAGCTCACCCTGCTCAAAGATGCACCTGGAATATTCTGCTCCTTCAATAGGCTGTGTTGTCAGTGGCAAGAACCCTGGGTAAAACGGCAGGAGAGCTAGCTTGCAGCTCTAGCTTTGCCACTCACTGGTTCCACGCAGGAAAAGCGAGACCTACCTGAGACTCAGCTTCTCTGTGTGCACCATGCATCTCCTACTACCCTGCAGCTCTGATGTGACAGTGTCTTTGTATAAAGCAAATAGTCTTAGATGAGACGTTCTTAGCAGCAAAGAGGTGACATTTCAATTCCTTGACTGTGGACCGATTATCAGGAGAGACCAATGGATAGAAAAAGACATCATACTTGGTAAAGCAGAAGTCTGCAAAAGCAGTGAAAATCCTCAGTGGGCTGGGCTGGCGTAATAATCACGACAGTGGACTGAGACATACTGATGACCACGGACAACATTCGGGACTGGGTATCAGCTGCTTTTTGGAAACCCCATGGGGCAGTTCTACCCTGTTTTATAGGGTCTGTATGAGTCATTTCCCGCTCAATGGCATTATGTTATTTGGTTTTCTGTGGTAGCCTTGAGTTAGTTACCAATTATACAAAGAAGTGTAAGACACTAGTTGTGATTTAAGTAAACTCACAGTTTGTTGGTCTGGGCCTCTTTGACTGTCATGTCTTTCCTCATTTTCACGGTTAAGTAGGATAAATCCCTTTAACTCTGGTGGCAACAACTGTAAGCAATCTAGAAACAAAACCCTCATGAAGCAAACCATATGAAGTTGGCCAGTATTCTGCCATTTTGGCGTACAAAAACCACAATTTCAGTGGTTCATTACTAAGTAAGAAAAACAAAAAGATGCACTAAATAAAGGTAGTGAATGCTTATAATTTGCCAGCATTGGACTTAAAGCATTTTACAGGCAGTATCTCACTTAGCATCACAGTAACTCCACGAGGTAGGTAATATTATAATCACCATGTTACAAATGAGAAAATAGTCTCAGGCAGTTTCATTAATTAGATCAAGGTCGCATGATCAGTAAGTGGTGGATCCCACGTCTGAGGCTCAAAGAATAAAAGAAAATGTGTGCTCTTAAATACTGTATTAAATAAAACATTAGAGGAACTAGAGAGAAGGTAAGATGATGGAGACATTAAGCAGAACAAAGAAATAGTCAATAAGGCTCAAAAAAAGACACCAAAATGACAGAACTAAATTCATACCTATAAATAATTACATTGAATGTAAATGGGTTAACTGCACCAATAAAGGGTAGCAGAATGGATTGGAAAAAAAAAAAAAGGTCTGTCTATGTGTTGCCTATAAGAGACACACCTTAAACTTAAAGATACAAACTGAAGCTAGTCAAGTAACCAACATACAGTACCTGCTTAGGAAACACTAGAGGGTTACACAAGCAAGTGACACAAGGCAATGCCATTCCAACTCATAGTGACCCTATAAGACAGAGCAGAACTGCCCCATGAGGTTTCCAAGGAGCAACTGGTGGATTTGAGTTGCTGACCACTTGGCTAACAGCTAAACTCTTAACCACTGCACCACCAGGGCTCCCATAAGTACCCTCAGCATGAAATCCTTTCCATACCCTTCTTTTACATTCCAGAGAGAACAGAATACCGAACACCCCGCCCTGGCTGTATGTCACATCTCTACTTGGTCCGCATCTCCACTCAGTTCCGTTTAAATCTGTTGTATATGACAATTACCATGGAGCTTCAACTTGTTGGACAAGAATCACATCTTCACATTAAACTCCTCTTATTCCAAGAGGTCCCTAGGATGTATCAGTATCCAACCAAAAACTGTTTGGGAGATAAGAAATGTATCATGATAATTGAATACCTATATGAAACATCAGTAGAAGACACATGCACTGTAAACGATTCTGTCCTGACTAATTCGCTCTGGTCTGAGTTTAGCTGTGTCTATGATTTGAGCAAGCCTTGGGCAGAGACATTCTGCTGCATAGGATACCTCTGAGTTTACTAACAACAGTCACCAACTGATAAAGTGCTAATGTGTTAACCACTTGACTCCATCTTGTGATGAATACTCTTTCCCAAAGTTCTGTCACTGCAATCCACCACCCTGTAAGTTTTGCCTGCAAAATGTGTGCTGGCAATGACCTCCGCAGCTATTTCAGAATCCTGATATCTATCAATGTTCTTTGGGCAATGGAATGAGACAAGTCATCATCATAACTCATGGATAGCAAAGGGCAACGCTAAGTCCTCCCAAAGCATTCTCGAAAGAGCATCGTGAAGAGGCCCCTAAATGCTATCAGGTACTTGCCTGTGCACGAGTGAACTGTTCTGCAAGAGGAGAGATACAGTGGAACGTAACGGGTGAGGTGGGGGATACCGGGGTGGTGTGAGCGTATGCAGGATAACTAAAATTAGTTTCCAATCTGAGATCCTCATTTCTGCCTTCTCTGGAATGACGGTCATCATCTGTGTTTTGTCCCATATATGGCCCGTTCTGAAATAATTCTCTTTCAGAGGCCTAAATGTCATCTGCTCTGAAGAAGCTATTGAAATTCCCACAATGAATGAAGGTGTAATATTTCAAAAAGACACTTCATGGAATCCTATATCATCACTGCCAGAAAAGCAGCTAGGGAGAGAATCGTGGCCATGTACTGAAGAAAGGCCTCATTTCTGGCCTTGTAAAGTCATATTTGAATTATACACGCATATACGCATGTAGGTTGATACCTCATCCCATCGACTGATGTCTGTCTTGACCTGGAGCTCTCCAGCCTCCCTAGTATTGCCATGTGGGAAGACCCATTTCCTGAGGAGGTCAGAGAGTGGACTGTTAAAAATGGACTTTTTAGGAATGGAAGTTCCTTTTTAGAAGTCCATTTGGAAGTACCACCTCCTCATTGGAAATACCATCTCCCATGTGGAAATATTACCTACCAAATCTCCCAAAGTCTTGGATGTTGGTGTCCTTCAGAGACTATTTGTATTCCACAAGCCCACTGCCACTGAGTTGATTCCAACTCTTAGTGACCCTGTGGTTTTCCAAGGCTGTAAATCTTTATGAAAGCAGAAGGCCACATCTTTCTTCTGTGGAGCTGCTGGTGGTCATGAACTGCCAACCTTTCAGTTAACAGTCAGGTGTGTTAACCACTGTGCAACCAGGGCTGTTGTTAGACTCCATAAAAGGCAAGAATTTTCCTCAAAGTTCTTTTTCTGACAAAATGAATTACCTTATATTTATAGCTTTACAAAGCCTTATGCTATGAGTATTCTCTCAAATACATTCTTTTGATTAATAAAGTGTTCACTGGGGAAAACATTAACCCCAACAGCCTCAGTTAGATATTTATTGAATTGATGTAACAAAACAGGAGCCTAAGAAAGAAGTGAATCCATATCCTGGAGGAGGTATGAATTCCCAGTCACAACCACTGACTGTTAAAAAAAAAAAAAAAAAAAAAGCTGTGCAAAAATTGGTTTACACAGCAGTAAAATGAATGGCTACATCAGGCGAAAAAATAAAAACCACCTCACCGCCATTGGGTTGATTCGGACACATAGCCACCCTATAGGACAGAATAGAATTGTTCCATCAAGTTCCCATGGCACGTGTGGTGGATTCAATCAGGCAGGTAGGTCATAAATACACACTTTATGACTACCAAAGAAAACCTAAAAGTTAATGTTTACAAATTTTTATTTTTGCTGGTGAGCAATTTTTCAGGGAAAGGTTAATGCTGCGAATGTCTTCAAAGTGAAGAACATAAAGTTTAGAAGTCTGCTAAATGACTCAAGAGAGGACACTGACTCCAGGGCTGAGGATTCACGTGAAGGCCTTGAATATAACTAAATGTGAAATCAGAAAAAATTCTAAATTATTATTTTATTTTATATAATATGATTTTAAATATATGTGTAAGAAAACCATAAAAAGAAAAAATATAGATATTTGACTGTTTCATCTATATCCCTGGTGGAGAAACCAAACCCAAACCCATTGCCATTGAGTCCATTCTGACTCATAGTGACCTGTAGGTAGGTATTCAAAATACCACCAAATCTCTCATTTTTGTGTCTTTCATAGGAAAAATGGAAAATCTCTTATTTGGAAAATCACCTTACTTTTAGGCATGAATGGGACCTAAATATTTGTAGATTAGTATAGAGAAGAATGAGGTGTCACATACATGAAAGAGACTGGATGTCATTGTATCTAGTTTTGCCTGGACTTTTGATCATAATTTAAAAAATACAGTAAGCAAGAATTCTGCAAAGCTTCAGAATCTGTGATAAATATCTGAAATCATTAAAATCATTAATCAATCTACTAAATTTATCATGTGGATGCTATCTGGACCATTCCCCATTAAGAAAAAAAAAAGAAAAATTCCTGCCTATTTCCTAGTTTGTGTTAACTTTGACCTAGTATAACTTAGCAGATCTCAGTCCAGATTTTGAAGACCACTGTGACAAGTATTGGACATGGACTTTTAAGCCACATGCTTAACAGTAGGAAGTTCTAAGTTAGACTATATCTTCTTTTGACAGTACATTTTAAATTACATATTCACACGATGAATGGGAGAAGAAAAGTATACAAATGTTTCTCTTTTTAAAAAATTTCTTTAGAGTAAAATGACTAGAAATAAATCTGTGGATTCAATTCACATCTGATGTGGGAATACCACTTTGATGTCTGAGTCATGAACCTTAAAAATACCAATGAGAAGGAGAACCCCAAAATGCCTAGTCTTTGTGGAGAGCCTGGGGATAAAGACCTTGCTGATGTTTCCTTTTATGGATGATGAAAACATAGTGCCGAGTGTGTGCACAGCAAGATGGGTGGTGAGCTTGGCTGACAAGTGACAGGAAGGAGCTGATTGAGTGTCCAAGAAATCCTGTAAACTGGTTAAAAGAAAAAATAAAAAAGGTGAAGACCAGTTTAAAAATTTTTCCTAAGCTACTCGAGGCCTTTATTAATTTGATCAAACACTTGAGTGGATGACATTGGTACCTGGCATCTTCAACAGCAGCAATTCAGCAAGGAAAGATGATCTCCCTTCCATGGAGAAATTTAGCTCTCAGGCTTTGTACCAAAGCAATAAACAAAAAAACGAAAGCAGTAGCAGGCATCAAAGAAAATGAAGCAAGAGCCAGTCTTTATGTTCTCCTAAAAAGACCTCTCATTCTCCAAAGTTCCTCTCTCTGACTCTTGGCAGCCTTTCCCACAGTCATACTCATCATCTTTTCTTAGCTCACTGGTGGCAAAGTGGTGAAGTGCTACAGCTGCTAACCAAAAGGTCTGTGATTCGAATCCAGCAGACATTCCTTGGAAATTTTGTGCAGCAGTTCTCCTCTGACCTGTAGGGTTGCCATGAGTCAGACCCAACTGAATGGTACTGGGTTCTTTTTTTATGGCAAGCGATGACTGGGTCCCGCTTTCTGTGGCTCATAAGTCCATTTACAGTAATACCTGTGGAAGCTGGAATGCATGTAAGGCAGGAACCTGTCAGAGAAGGAAAACTAAAATATTTTCCACTAATACAGAGCTACAGAAAAGTTGTGGAAAAATTGCAAGACCCAGAAAAAAAGGCAGCCCTACTGAGTTCAGAGCTCTCCCAGAATTCACTGTGTTTAGTTCCTTCCCTGTACAGTCCATTTATATCCCACCAAACCAAAACCTTCTGCTGTCAAGTCAATTTTGACACAAAGTAACTGTATAGTTACACATGGTGGATTCCAACTGCTCTTAACCACTAAGCCACCAGGGTTTCCTTATGTCCTACAGTCACCCGTACTGTCTGCGCTTTGGTTCTGTGGAGCCAGTTCACTTCCAAAAACATACACTCTTTTTCAATATTGCTGGAATTCAAGACAGAGTTGACGTCAATAGCTGTATAAACGGCTTTAGTTCTACATGAATAGGCTAAGATTCTAAAGAGGAATACTTAAAATTTATGCAAAAAAAAAAAACAGTAGCAAGCAACAAAGAAAATGAAGCAAGAGCCAGTCTTTATGTTCTCCTAAAAAGAGTGTAAAATAATACCTATCTCATGGAATCGTGAAATTGTGAGGCTTAAAAGTAATCACCGATCTAAGCAGAGTAATGCACTGTCAGATACATAGCAAACACAATAAATCATTGTTGTTATTATTACTTCTGCCTAACGTGTACACTCACTCAACTCATCGGACGACTCTGTCTCTTACTTCACAGAAGAAATTGAGTCTCAGCTTCTTCTCTTATCATCTCAAATGCAGCTATCATTCTGCTCTTTCTTTTCTCTCTCTCCCATTACAAAGATGTTCTCTTCCTAGGACCCCTATCTAGGGGTCGCTGGACAGTCGTCATGGTGAAACCATTCAGCTGCTTTACTGAAAGACCGACTGTTCAAGAGGCACTTATGAGAAAGACCTAACGACCTGCTTCCAAAAAAAACAGCCTTTGAAAACCTTATGGAGCACAGTTCCGCTTGGACACACACTGGATTGCCGTTTGTTAGAGGATATTAAGTGATAACTACTAACCGGCCGTGTGCTATATCCCCTTTTCCCCCCACCTGTGTTCTCACCCATGCCTTCACTCCATCAAACAAGCTGCTCTTGAAGATGTAGGTAAACATTGACTGGGTTTTGGAGCTAAAGAGACCTGGTGTCAGTTTTGGCTCTTCTTTTGCCTGGCTCTCTCACAGACATCCTCATCTATAAAACTAGAGATGGTGATAGCACCTATACCACAGGATTTTCGGGGAGTATTAGATGAGATGATCGTAAAATACATGGCTCCATTCCTAGCACAGAGTAAAAACCCCAAACCAAGCCCACTGCTGTTGAGTCAATTCTGAACTCATAACGATTCTGCAGAAAAGAGTAGAACTGCCCCCATAGAGTTTTCAGGAAGTGTCTGGTGGATTTGAGCTGACCTTTTGTTAGTGGCCATGACACTTAAACACTATGCCACCAGGGTTTCTAGCACAGAGTAGAACCTGAATAAATGGCAGCTTCTGACTGTCATTACTACGTCTTTTAATAATGTCTCTGCAGTGCCTGTGCTTGCCAAGCTAGTGCCACTGTGCCTTACATATTGTAGGTGCTTAATAAACATTTGTTCTAGTGGTGGTGGTGAATGATGAATTATTAGCTGTGATAAGTTGCATCTGGCTGGGGCTCAAGATTCCTGACTCTTCAAAGAGCTGCATGACCTCACCGTCACAACTTCCAGAGACTACCATTTATATAGAAACAGAATGCTCCAGGCAAAACATTTTATTGCCAAGAGGGTTCCCTTCCAAACCTAATGTAATCTTCTCGGGATCTGAGCTAGATTGGGAAGATTCAACATTTAGAACCCAAGAATTCCAAGACCCAAGTGTCTTTGTCCTAGGACCATTCAAAAGAAAGTCAACACAAAGGTAAATACAGTCAGGCAAAGAAGGAGTTCAGAGAAGTTTCTCCTATAAGCCGAAGGAAGGGACCAGGGAGTGGGGGAAGATAGACTTTCCTAACTGCAATGTGCCCAGAACTTTCTTGTCAAGTCAGTTACTTGGAGGATCAGGACTGGTAGGATTCATGCTTCTGACCAGTATTCCTAAAACACTTAATGTAAAGAGAAATAACCAGAGAGAGAAATTCAATGATTTTCAAAGGAGATCCCAAGCAAGTAGAGAAGGGAAGTGGGGGCCAGCAGACAGAAGAAGGGGTGGCAAAAGGCAAATGACATGATTCCTTTAGGGGTTAGAATGTACCTACAGTTGAGAGGAAGACTGTGACATTTTGGAAGGTGAGTATCTTTAATTTAAATGTAGACTCCTATGACTATTTTAAGCTTAATTCTCTGTGCAGTATTATATAAAATTCAAAGTAAATAAATATGGAACAGTGCCATATCACAGATGCACTTCCGTATCAATTCGTTGAACATCTACTATGTGCCAAGCTTCATACTAGCTTCCACAGATAAATACCAAAGAAAGCAAAACCATTGCTGTTGAGTTGATTCTGACTCGTAGTGACCCTACAGGAGGGGCTAAAACTGCCTCATAGGGTTTCCAAGGAGCAGCTGGTGGATTTGAATCACTAAACTTTTGGTTAGCAATTGTACCTCTTAACCATTTCACCACCAGACTCCTCCAGAGGATGAACGAGTGGATCCAATCCTTGTCATAGAGAAGTTCACGGTCTTTGAAAAAGAAGGCCTCTAGCCTTACCTCAGGGAAGCTGACAAAGCTCAACATTGTGTCAACCACACGACATAGAATGGCCATTCTTGTGCCTGCAAGCGCGGCTTGGGGATGCAGCTTTGGGATTCATTTTATTTTATCACAAACTTGGTTATTTGGTTTTCTTACAGAATTCATTCAGGTGTTCCATCCTAGCTAAGGTAATGGTCACTGTGTGGTGAGACCGGCAGAATCCAAGTGCTTACAAAAATTGTCTAAAAAAGGTTCTACACTCTTTAGCAGTTCAGCTCACCAAACTCCTTTGAGCTGTGGTTGGCTATTTGAAGAATTCTGTTGTTATCCTCCACGAGAATTCCTTTTAGATTCTGTTATCAATCCCAACTGCACAAAATCCCCAGGGATAATTAACAAGTGAGTCCTAAACACACCAGCCCAATGGATAACTCACTACAATTTGGGAAGTCATATCAATGGCTTAGGTCTCCTGGAATTCCACACAGTGTACTTTGCATCAGAGCAAGCTTAATTGAAGGGATTTATCTAAAATTCACTTTGTCATGTTCCAGTCATACATTCACATTACTCTGTAAGGATTGCTTAAGCAGAATTGCTACTCTCTGACATCATCATGTGATTAGATTGGGACTTGACTCCTGTGTCCTGACCTTTTTCCATGAAAGGGAAGAAAAAAGAGATTTTTTCTGGGGGGTATCTAACACTTTTTCAGGAAGAAGTGACTATCATTTTCTATTTAGGAGTCAGAAGGATGATTCAGTAAATTGATTTGGCATCTCAGCAATACCTAAAACTGCAGATTTCTTGTGGCTTTTGGTTTCTTATTTCTCTTTGTTCTCTGCATGGCACTGAGTAAAGATGGATCACATGTAAGCTCTGATTTCACAAAGAAATGTATGATGCCAAGCCCCACTTAGGCTATCACTCTGCTATGGAAGAGCTTCCTCAAGAAGCCCTTCTGGCATGCAACCTGCTGAACTTGTCAAGTGAAAGTAGTCAGAAAAGGGGCTGTCCACTGATAAGGCAGGTTCCAGTTATTTCTCCCTCCTTCCTCCTCTCTTCCCTCACCATCATCTCTGGTTTTCTGTCCAACTTTCAAGAGCAGATGATTCTAAATTCTAGAATTAGTCTTATTGTACAGTGACTCATGGAGTTGGGGATCAATGAGGCTACTTTTATAACATCCTATGTCATTACACAAAAAAGCCCTGGTGGCACAGTATTTAAGTGCTCAGTTGCTCAGCCCAAATTCAGTAGTTCGAGTCTACCAACCACTTTATGGGAGAAAGATGTGGTAGTCTGCTTCCGTAAAGGTTCCAAATCAAGAAACCAAACCCATTACTGTTGAGTTGAGCTCAATTCATAATGACCACACAGGATAGAGTAGCACTGCCCCATAGGATTTCTAAGGAGTGGCTGGTGGATTCACACTGCCAATCTTTTGGTTAGCAGCCAAAGCTCTTAAGCATGGCATCACCAGGGCTCTCTGTAAAGGTTGCAGCCTTAGAAACCCTACTGAGCAGTTCTACTCTGCCTTATAGGGTTGCTATGAGCTGGAATTGACTTGGTAATGGCTATCATATATGTATACTATCATATTGTTTCAGACTATGAATACTGTGATTCACAAATTGATTTGGACCTAGATAAATATTTTGATGAAACCACATTCCTTTTTCTACCAGGTACCTGCGATTTTCTAAGTCACTTTCCAAGTTCAATACCGGGAGTGTGGTTTGCTGTGAACTTGAGGCTCCCCCCTGGTAATAATCACCCAAAACACAGAATGTAAGTGAATTCTACAGATCTTTTGACCGTCTTTTCTTAATGAAAGAAATGGAAGTCATACTTTGCCTGTCCTTCTGTGGAACTCAGACAAATCTTTGAATTTGGAACCACCTTAGGATGTCTGTAGACTATTAGAGGATTCATTCCAACTTCAGGGAAACCACCACTAGCAGCTAACACAGAGAAGTCTTTCCTGGTACACCTGAGTTATAATCGTACATTTACAGTTTTATGTTATACCGTCTCTACCTCCTCAGAGCCCAGCTACAAGGACAATAAGCTTAAAAAGGCTATTTAGAGAACTGGGAGGGAGCAGAAGCAGGAGTGCGTGTTTGGATCCAGGTTGCAAGAGCTGTGTGACCTCGGGACAACTCAGCTAATCATTTGGCCCTTGGTTTCCTCTGTAAAACAGGAAAACTAATGGAGAGTGGGGCTGGGATTTAAAAGGTTGCTCTTCAGGTGGCTCCGACCTGTGGAAACTCCATGTGTATAGGAATATAAACGTCTCCCAGAGAATTTTCAGTGGCCTTTTTTTCAAAAGTAGATCACCCAGCCTTCCTCCTGAGGTTCCTCTGTGTGAACTTGAACCTCCAATCTTTCGATTAGCAGCTTTTTGCACCATCCAGGGACTCTGATGCTCAGATCCAACCCAAAAAACGAAACCTGTTGCTGTTGAGTCAATTCCAACTCATAGTGACCCTATAGGACAGAGTAGAATTTCCCAATAAGGTTTCTAAGGTGGAGTTGGTAGATCAGAACTGCCAGTCTTTTGGTTAGCAGCTGGGTTCTTAACCACTATGCTACCAGGGCTCAGATAGTGAGGGCACATTGGGTCACACACAGAGGGATTTTTTCTGTATGGGACCCAATTCCTCTCACCAGTCCCATGTTAGCATGTTTGGAAAATCTCACGCTGTGAGAACTATGCTCTTGACGGCTCCTCCTGGAATTGAAGACCAAACAATTTGAAATCTGCTCATTTTCTTCACTGAAAAGATAGCGCTTGTTCACGTCTCGTAGTTTTTCCTCTCAGCTGCTTTCCAGATCTGAGTGTCTCGTGAGGCGTGAATGGCAGCTTATCTCGCTGAGAGTGTGGAATAAACCCTTAGCAGCCTCTGGTGCTAAAGGGCTTGACTTATCTCACTGCTGTGGCCCAGCGCCCTGGCTGGCTTTACTTCTTTGTCTTTGGACTTGGGGTCGCTGCTTAGTGCAGCTGTCAAACACCTTCAGCGGTTCTGAGAGCAGGTTGACCGACAGCCTCTTCCACTCATAGGATAGCCTAGGTCAGTGGGCATTTTCATTTTTAGCATTTACTACTTAAGTAGCATATGCAAAAATAGTTGATTACTCTGACAGGGTCCTGGGCAGAACTGAAGAAAAACAGTGGAACAGAATTCTACCACACACACAAAAAAGACCATACTTACTGACCCAACAAAGGCTGGTGAAACTGAGATTAGGGCTTCCAGACACACCTAACTCAGTACTGAAGTCATTCCTGAGATGCACCCTTTTGCCAAAAAATTAGATGGGCCCATAAAATAAAATAAGACTAACTGGATCCGCCAGCCCAGAGGCAGGAAAGAGAAGGCAGGAGAGGACAAGAAAGCCAGTAATGGGGAAACCGTGATTGAGAAGGGAGAGTGTTGTGGGGTTGGCAACTAATGTCTCTAAACAATATATGTATGAATTGTTCAGTGAAAAGCTGATTTGCTCTGTAAACCATCACCTAAAGAACAATTAAAAAAAAATTGAACAGCTTTAAACAACTATGAATATATTACTTAAAATACAGATAATATAATCTTCTGTACCACATAACGATTGGCTCACTATGCTACAAATGTGTTTTTGAGAGGACAGTATGTGTAGCCAACACATCTCAAAAGATTAGATGAAAAGCTTAGGGGGCAGTAGATTCACACAAATGATGGAATGATCTGGAAAAGGAGAGTGAGAACAGTCACAGAGACTCAAGAGTGTAGACAGTATCCCTGAATTGTACGTGTAGAGTTTGTTGAAATGGTATATCCTTTCCTGAGCATGTTTGCATAAAAAAAAAAAGAAAAGAAAAGAAAACGAAGTTTATTTTAAAAAGGTGCTTAGGAAAGTCGTTCTTCTAAAAAAATCCTTGATGATTTTTTTTTCCTAAAGCTTAGTGATATTATTTCGTAGTTTGAAATTTTATAGATAACATCGATTGATGTAATTCCTCTAAATGGGCACTAACTTTTCTCCTTTTTTTAGATCACTTCTTTCCCTGTTTTTCTCTAGGATTGGAGATAGCATACCGGATATTTGTTCTTAGGGTGTAAGAATTCCCTCCACGTAGCATTTCTCCCAAAGATTTCTTTATCACAAAGACAAAGACTCAAACGTGGTACAATCAATATTTGTAATAAATAATCTCAAACCAACCAAACCAAACCCACTGCCACTGAGTCAATTCTGACTGATAGCAATCATATAGGACAGAGTAGAACTCCTCATAGAGTTTTTAAGAAGCACCTGTGGATTCGAACTGCCAACTTTTGGGTTAGCAGCCACTTTAACAACTATGCAACCAAGTCAGAGCCTGTGAAAGAGTTCACCTTTTCCCCACGTGTCTGTGATGCCAGTTGTTACATATCAATATTTCATGTCTGGGTGATTCTTTTTCCAAGTTCTCTATTCTGTTCCATTGATCTCTTCCTATAACAACCACACTGTCTTGTCAGGGCTCTTGTCAGACTTGGTTTTCTCCTCTCAGTGAGTACAGGCACAGTGATCTGATGTCACAGCAGGAACTGGCTACCATGACGGGAATAGACCAATAAGAGGTGAGCATAGTGGCAAGAGCCTAGTCCCAGAATTCATGCAAGAAGTGATGTGGCTCGGACCAGTAGACTCCATGGACTTGAGACTGATGTTTTTCTATGGAGGTTGACCGTTATTTAGATTATTCTGCGTTTTCTCTTTATCCTATTATATTTTAAGCAAGTGAATAAATGGTTATAGATTAAATTGTGTCCCCTTAAAGAGACACATTGAAGTCCTAACCCCTGTCCTGGTGAAGGTGGTCATGTTTGGACGTATGATCTTTCCTTGGTGATGTTGTCAGTTACATTAACAAGTTCACACCAGAGTAGACTGGGTCTTGATGCCGTCTCAGTGGTATCACATCAAAGAAGAGAATAGACACAGAGGTAAGGTCACACAGGAGGAGACACTATATGAAGATGCAACTAAATCTGAGCAACGCCAAGAAATGCCCAGAGCTACCAGAAATTGGAAGAGATATGAAGGTATCTTCTCCTGGAATGGACAGCAATGCCCTGGCCCTGCTGATGCCCTGAATTTGGATGTCTAGTTTCTACTGAAAAAGATCTCTTTAAAGTATCAAAAAGCAAAGATGCCGCTTCAAGGGCTATGGTGCACTTAATCCAAGCCACGGTGTTTTCAATAGCTTCATATGCATGCAAAAGCTGGACAACAAAAGAGGAACACCAAACATGAATTGGTGTCTTTTAATTATTGTGTTGGCAAAGAATATTAAATATACCATGAGAGGCAGTTCTACTCTGTCCTATAGGGTCTCTATGAGTTGGAATTGACTCAGCAGTAATGTCAACAGGTACCAGAAAAACAAGTCTGTCTCAAAAGAAGTACAGTCAGAGTGCTCCTTGGAGGCAAGGGTAGTCAGACTTTGTCTCGCATGCTTTAGACAAGTTATCACAAGGGACCAGTCCATGGACAAAGACAGTATGTTTGGTAAATAGAGGGTCAATGAAAAAGAGGAAGACCTTTAAGGAGGTAAATCGACACAATAACTGCAACAATTAGCTCAAGCGTAACAATAGTCACGAGAATGGCGCAGGAATGAGCAGTGTTTCAATCTGACTCGTTATGAGTCAGACAACCTGATGGCACATAACATCAACAGACGTCGTAACTGTGAGTTAATACATTGCTGTTATTCAAAGCCACCTAGTTTGTGGCACACTGTGATGGCAGCCCCAGACACCTAAGACAAGTCCTGCCTATTTTAGAAAATGCTGGCAGCTGTATTTCCAACATATCTTTAATTTTATTTGTATACACTGTTTAGTGTCTCTCTTTCCTCCACTGACAAGTTAAACTCCACAGTTCTAGGGCTTTGGTCTGTTTTCCTTAGGTTTTGTTTTCTAATGTTGCCTGGGACATAGTAAGTTGCTATCGCTGGGAGTCATTGAGTTGGTTTTGACTCATAATGACCCATGTACAACAGAACCAAACATTGTCCAGTCTTGCACCATCCTTACACACAATAAATCTTTGTTGAGTGATGGACTATTATAAAAGCTTGAATATTTCTTATTGCTACCCTAATTATCAGTGATAATTTACATTATAGGTCTTACTGTAGAGTGAGAAGATTGTCGGGATGTTTATTGAGAAAAGCAGCTAAGAAACTATTAAAGTCATGTACATCCAAGAAATTGGGGTGAGGAGGGAAGATCTGCCTGTTGGTGTATGAGAACCACATGGCAGCCTGGTAAGCCACAGGTGAGCAGGGATCTGATGTTGAGGGGTCCTTAGCAGCATTTCCCTACTGAACACATGGGCTCTGAAGATGACCATAAATGTCATTGTCAAGGTGATTTTCAAATCCAGAGGGAGGTACTGGGGCAGATGATAGTAGAAGTGACAAGCAGGTGCTCTCTGATTCATCCTTGGAACAAAGATGCCCCAAACGGTTCCCTAGGCCTGCGTACAGTTAGCAAGATCTGGACACATGCTGTAGTGATAAAGCAGAGTTCTGGAGTTCCCAAGGCTTACTTCTTGAGCTTGGTATCCTGGGGAAATTGGAATGGCATCCTTAGGGAGTTGGCAACATTCTCCCAACTCTTACGGAAGATGTGTAGCAACTAGTACTTGTATAATTTTGCTATGTGCAGTGGTTAAGAGCTCAGCTGCTGATAAAATGGCTGGCAGTTCAAATCCACCAGCCATTCCTTGGAAACCGTATGGGGAAGTCCTACTCTGACCTATCAGTTCACTATGAATCAAAATAAAGGGACGACCAGCAGGAAAATGTTAAAAGTAGCCAAGGGAGTAATCAACTTAGGATGTCTTTCCTCGTTTTGAATTTAAACTCTATGGAGCAGTTCTACTGTGTCCTATAGGGTTGCTGTGAGTCACAATTGACTTGAGAGCACTAGGTTTGGTTTTTGGTTTTATAACAGTACTTGGAGCCATGGTGGGGCAGTGATTAAGTGCTCAGCTGCTAACTAAAAGGTCAGCAGTTCAGATCTACCAACTGCTTCTTGGAAACCATGTGGGGGTGGTTCTATTCTGTCCTATATAGTCACTGTGAGTTGGAATCAACTTGACAACAATGAATAATAATGTGTAGCTTGCAGAGCTCTGACTTAGGAATTTTAGGCAGGACTTATATTGACTGTTACACATAAACCAGAAAAATTGACCCTGTTACCATTGAGTTGATTCTCATTCATAGTGAACTGATATGATAGGTCAGAGTAGGACTTCCCCATGCGGTTTCCAAGGGATGGCTGGTGGGTTTGAGCTGCCAGCCATTATATCAGCAGCTGAGCTCTTAATCACTGCACATAGCAAAGTTATAGGAGTGCCAGTTGCTACACATCTTCCGTAAGAGTTGGGAGACTGTTGCCAACTCCCTCGGGATGTCACTCCAACTTCTCCAGGATACCAAGCTCAGGAAGTAAACCTCGGGAACTCTAGAACTCTCCTTTAGCACTATAGCAGGTGTCTAGGCTGACGGACTAGAACCTGTCATGTAGTTTTGCCATCATGCCTTTTTTGAGGAACTGTACCTCAAAGTCCTGAAAATTTGTGAGTAGGTAGACAGAAATAATACAGTGCTTCCAAGGTAGGGCCCAAGGTGGAGGGGATTCCAAGAACCTAGAATCATGTTCAGAGATGTCTAGACATCGATGACCACTTGCCAGCCTGTATCAACTACACTTATTTGGGGTCTTCACAGGGGACAGCTGGATTCATAACATAGTATGTAATGGACGTCCACTTTGTCTGGATCTGTTTCAGATCTCTTTGAGACTAAGAGTGAATTCACTGTTAGATCCCTCAAGTTTGTAGAGTTAGGGGAACTAGGCTCAAAAGGTGGCTCAGAACATTGGAAAGTAGAGGCTCCTGTGCATTTTGTAGTGCAGTTGAAAAAGCATGATGTGTCATTGATATTTTATGTTCCACACACACAGTTTCTCTTAAAAGTTCTAAATATGCCTTTTCTATTCTTGGCTTAGCAAACTAATGATTTTCAGTTAACTTTGAATGAATGCTCAAACAGTCCAAACGAGTAGGATTCAAAATACTGTCGATGTTGCTGTTAGGTGGTATTGAGCAACTCCCTGTTCAGTAGAAAGAAATACTGCCTGGCTCTGTGCCATCCTCGCAATTTTTGCTATGTTTGAGTCCATTGTTACAGCCGCTGTGTCAGTCTCTCTCACTGAAGATCGTCTTCTTTTTTGCTGACTCTGTACTTTACCAAGCATAATGTCCTTCTCCAGGGACTGGTCCTTCCTGGTAACATGTTCAATGTACGTGAGACAAGTCTCGCCATTTTTGAGTTTAAAGAACATTCTGGCTGAACTTCTGCCAGTACAGATTTGCTCTTCCTTCTGACAGTCTGCGGTATATTCAATATTTTTTGCCAACATATAATTCAAAAGCATCAATTCTTCTTTGATCTTTCTTATTAATTGTCCGTCTTTCACACACACATGAAGTGATTGAAAACATCGTGTCTTGGGTCAGATGTACCTTAGCTCTCAAAGTGACATTTTTGCTACTTAGGACTTTAAAGCTGCATGCAGATGTCTTCTGATTTCTTAACTGATGCTGCCACATTAGGCAATTACTCATGTTGACAAAATAATGAGTGGTAGAATCAGTTGTATCAAAAAAAGTCAGAAAGGAGAAGAAATGTAGAGTAATTTGAACCCTTTAGAGTCAGGAGAAATTTATCAGGAAAAGGCTCTAGAGAAAACCACAGGGGCACAAATGTCGAGTGTCCCAGACCTAGAAGCAGGGAAGGTTTTGTCCCCTTCCCAGATGTGGGGCTTAAGGATATTTATTAAGATTCTAATGGCATGACGGGTTAAGTGCTATGTCTGATAACCAAAAGGCTGGCAGTTCAAATCCACCAGGTACTCCTTGGAAACTCTATGGGGCAGTTCTACCCTGACCTATAGGGTTGCTGAGAGTCAGACGTGACTCGATGGCAGTGAGTTTGTTTTTGGGATGCATTTAAAAAAGCCGTAGGCAGTGCGATGTAGTTGTTCTTATTCTCACTTTTAATCTGTCTAAGATAGATTTTGCTAGAGGAACCCCATATAACTTCTCTAGCACCAGATATGGGGAAGCCAATGAAGTCTCAGTCACCTGTTTTAGCCCCCAAGAATGTAAAGAATGAGAACTCTGCAATGTGGGATGCCCATCTCTGCTCCTGAACTTTGAAGCCCGTGTCCTGGTTATAAGTATCAGCACTTACTCTGCTGTCCAGCGGCAGGGAAACGCACATGCCTGCTATTCAGAGTTTTGGAGTGTGCGATGACATCCCTGTGTGTGTGAAGATAAGCAGGTGCTGGTTTAGATGCTGGGTGTGATAGGAAAGACCTTGGTAGCATGCTGTCAGCAAGTTCGTGCTAAATGCATCACCCTTGGAGTGGGTACAGGCCCTTGGAGCAGGTACCAGCCCTAGGGCTCACTTGTGGGCCTGTTCAGAGTATGATCTATCTCTCACTCACAATGGTCTTTTTAAAACAAAAGCAGAAACCTTAAGCAAAGGGGAGCATAGAAAACAAACCTACAACTACTGAATGAATGGATAATTTCAAGGAAGAGTTTCTCCTCGAAATCTGAGTTCTTCTATGGTAATTTAATACACTGCTATAAAATTTTGTGTTTTCAGAGGGGAACAAACAAGAATGTAACTACATAGCTTAGGAAACCTGAAGAAGAAACGCAAATTGGAGATGTTATCACTAACCTACTGCGGTACATGCAAGGAAATTTAACTCAAAATGAACAGTATTTTCCAGTAGACCAGATATCTAGACGTGCCCTTCTGAGCACAGAGCCAGGGTGCCTGAGTCATTGTGCCGGTAGTAGACTGAGCAAGTCAAGGAGAACGAGTTCCATTGCCTCAGTGCGAAAAATACCCTCTGGAGGTGTCCTCAGTGCCGCCAGGACCACATCAAGGCTGCCATCACCACTAACTAGGCTTAGAAAATGAGATGAGACTGATCTGTCATTCCTAAACTAGACATTCACATAGGGTCACTATGAGTTGGAATTGATTCGATGGCAGTGAGTTTGGGTTTGGTTTAAACTAAACATAAATCACCTTTTTTTTCTGTCCCAGACATTTTCAATGGCCTTGTTATGCTGTTTGCCAAACTTTTGCTGGAACCATTTCATGACCAGTTTGATTCAGTCAGAATGGATCTGGCAGAGATTTTGGTCGTATTAACAATTCATCGCTCTGTCTCTCTTGACATTGTGGACTGACTGGCTTAGACACATCCTGGGGATTCCTTAGCCTCACAGCTCTACTGCTCACATCCTAGTGTAGGGAATATTGGTGGAGAGCTGTGTTTTTTTGTTTGTTTCTGCATCAGAGGCTGTCTGAGTTCAAATCCTGGCTTTACCAGTTTGTAGCTTTGTGACCTCCAGCAAGTTAGGTCACCTTGATGACCCATATAGGAAATAGGAATAAAAATACAGTTATTATTAGGATCTCATTACATGATTTATTTAAAGCACTTAGCAGAATGCTTGTTGGTATAGAAGCCCTTAACAAATTTTAGTTGTTATTATAATTAAGCACATGCAACCATTTCTCAAAGGCCATTTTAACCAGGTAGAGTCTATGGGCAAAAGGCTACTGAGCTCCAGAGTTGATCTTTTCCTATTTCTAAAATTGCACTCATCAAAAATGTATTCCTGTCTGTTAACTTGGAGACACGCAGTATGTTGCTTCAAAAATGTTAACACATGGGTAGAAGCCACACTCCTTGAAGGATACATATCGGCAATGATGTGGATTATGTCAATTCTTAATAGCCGTGATATACGCATGTGGAGGCTGAAATACATAAAGGCAGAGCGGAGGTATTTCTGCCAAAGGAAGTGAGTTGAAAGGCAGAGAAGCCGAGCATTCACAAGAAGAAAATTGTTCTAGCTCTCAGTCAGTGTTAGAATGTGGAAATGTTTACAAAATGCTCATTAAAAGAAAAAGGGATTTCCAGATAGAAACAAAATCTGGTGCACAAGTTTACACTAGAGAGATAAGAAAGGTTAGGCCCGTATAGGGGATTTTGTTATCCAATTACTGCAACCTGACTTTAGGGGGGAGAGGAAGAGTGGTAGGGGGAGGGAGAGAGAGTGAAAGAGTTTCCAAACTTGTCAACTCTGATGACATGAGACATTTACGCTCAGCAAGATAAAACTGCCACTTAGAGCCCAGGAGAGCTAAACCTTCCTGGTTGGGCTGGGGGCTCCAGCGGAGCCATGGGTTCTCCGGCCCTTCGGCTGTGCGCTCTTCTCTTCCTGGTGGCTCACTGGGCCTCTGGCAGCCCCATCATGAGCCTTGAGCAGTCGCCTCTGGAAGAAGACATGCCTCTCTTCGACGATGTCTTCTCAGAGCAAGATGGTGTAGACTTCAACACACTGTTGCAGAGCATGAAGAATGAGTTTCTCAAGACATTGAATCTATCTGACATTCCGATGCATGATGCGGCCAAAGTTGACCCTCCAGAGTACATGCTGGAACTCTACAATAAATTTGCAACAGATCGGACCTCCATGCCGTCTGCCAACATCATTAGGAGTTTCAAAAATGAAGGTAAGTTTCCATTTTCACTAATGAAAACTGGCTTGGGTTTTCTAAAAGAAACACTAAGGGAATTTGCAACCCAGGGGAATGACACAGACAGGGCAACTGCATCTAAAAGACAGATTTGGATCTACACGTACTCTTATAAGATCGTTTCAGAACCCAAAATGATGTTAACAAAAATCTTTTATTCTGAAGCCACAGTAAGTCTACCATTTTGACATCGTAATTGGGTCTTTTTAGAATTTCAATTTGGGCAACGAGAAAGAGAGAAGAGAAAATTCATGTTGCCCTATGACCATATCTTTGTTTGTCTTTTGCCAGATAGGCCTCCATTCGCATTTTGACTTTTAATTGATGACAAAACTTGTCAACTTCCACTTATAACGAAATCATGAAAACACGAACCAAACCCAAAAAGTTGTGATTTAGGTTTCACTGAAACTTTGGTTGCGTTTCCATTTTGTGATTTTATTTAAGGAATAATCAAAACTGGACGAAAACTTGCATTTTGGAGATTTCTTCTAAAGTTTGGTTATGTTTGATGCATGATGGATCACGCATTTCCTTGAATATTGATTACAGTTTTGGGGAAGTGTACATGGCCCAGTGAATGATCCAGTTTACCATTTCTGTGTCTTTATGAAGGACATATACAAACCTTTAAAATCTTGATGGGAAAAGTGGCTCATCTACCCAGATCTTTGAATTAGGTGACTAAATCTAATGGGACAGCAAATTAATCACTTGGTTTAATATGGTGCTAATTGGTCAATTCCTCCCTCCCCCAACATGTAAGTAGAAACTGTAAGTCTAAAGAAGCTGATTCTTTAATATTTGCCAATTATGCTTTTATAGTCTTTAAGCAAATATAAAAGAGGGTTACACTGACGTTGGCCAGATGCTGTTTAACACAGGAATGGCGGTGACAAAGAGATAGCTAAGGATTTGGAATTTGAGAGCTGATTGTTTTGGTAGTTGTGAAGGATTAGCTGATTTCTCTGAAACTCCATGTCCTCATTTGTAAATTGGGAGTAACAATACCCATGTCACACAATTCAGTAACTCAAAAGAGGTTACAGGCAAGAAAGAATTCCATTCACTATGAAGTGCTGAACAAGCTTTGCTCTCCTTTTGTCAAGCGGAGTCCAGTCAGTCCTGATGCAGAGTGACCGTGTGTAGCTAGAACAAAACACTGCCCGGTGCCGCGCCATCCTCACAATTGGTTGCTGTTCTCCAGCTTATTGTGGTAGCCACTGCTTCACTTGATCTCACTGAAGGTCTTCCTCCTTTTTGCTGACCCCTCTACTTTAGCAAGTGTAATGTCCTTCTTTGGGGACTGGTGCCTCCTAATAAAATGTCCAAAGTACAGGGGACAAAGTCTTGCCGTCCTCACTTCTAAGGAGCATTCTGGCTGTACATCTTCCAAGGTGAATTTGTTTGTTCTTCTGGTTGTACAAAACCTATTGCTGTTGAGTTGGTTCCATGTTACAGTGAGTTCTTCTGACAGTCCATGGTATACTAATATTCTTTGCCAACAACTTAATTCAAATGCTTCACATTTTGCAGGGCATCTCCCTTATTCATTGTCCAGTTTTCACATGCATGCGGAGCAACTGAAAATATCATGGCTTAGGTCAGGCTCGCCTTAGTTCTCACATCTTTGCTTTGAAACACTTTAAAGAGTTCTTTTGCAGAAGATTTTCCCAATGCGATACACCTTTTGATTTTTTGACTGCTATTTCCATGTTCATTGATTGTGGGTCCAAGTACGATGAAATCCTTGACTACTTCAATATTTTCTCAGCTCATCAAGATGTTGTTTACTGGCCCAGCTTTGAGGATTTTTTATTTTCTTTTATGTTGAAGTGTAGCCCATAGCTATTATTAGTGAATGACTTAATATTCTAGCTTTTGTAGTAAATTTTGAGTATTGTTTAGTCCCTGAGATACCATTTGCCTATGAACTTTAGTTGACATCCCACATTTCTAATAGCAACATATTTCAAACTGAAGTGACCAATTGGATTTATAGGTTCCTTTTGGAAGTGAGTCTGAATTGAAAGTGAACCACCTTCTTCTGTGGAAATCCTTCCTGCTTCCTACTAAGCGCCTGGTGCAGGGTGTGTATGGGAAAATGGTATACGCCTGCCTTGGGAAAACAGATTTGTTTTCAGTTCGTACTTCTCCCAAGGAGGTTTTGATTGATCCAGGTCAGGGTATGCAGTTTACAGAGCTTGTTATTACTAGAGATTACCAAGGACAGGAGCGTATTTCTCAATGGAAGCTCGGTGGCCACACCTCTGCTAGTCTGTGAGTGAAGTCTGTGCAGCCCTAGTGGCCTGAATCCTGTACTAATCTGTCCCTGTTGGTGGCTATGGGTCTTTTCTGACTCTTTGGTCTGCTCAGTAAAACTCCCATAGAAGGTAAAGACAAAAAGCTTCAAACCTAACTAATCAGTGTCTCCTTTCAAAGTGGCAAAAGCATGCCTTCAACTCCTAGCACTGCTGCATCTCTATTTTGTAATCAATGATCTCTGCACTGAGAGCCAACGCCTTTCAATGAACAGAGCAACAATACCTGCACTTCATAGGTCATGGTAAGAACTAAATAAGACAATGTTTGCAAAGTACCTGGCATATTCAATTAGTTTAACAAATATTATTACTTCGCTTGCCCTGAAATTCAACTCCTCCAGACATGTGGAGGTTTTCAGCATAACTGCTAACCAAAAGATCAGCACTTCAAATAGGCAGCCACTCCTTGGAAATCCTATGGGGCAGTTGTGCTCTGTTCTATAGAGTCATTATGAGTAAGAATTGACTTGAGGTCTGGTTTTTGGTTTAGCTATTACCTACCCGATTTGCATATGCGTGGAACTCCACAGTGAATGTATTTTTTGAAACAGTATTTTTTTATTGCAATATAATTGTCACACAATAAACCACACATATTTAAAGAGTATAATGTGATAGGTTTTGATACACAGAAACACTCACTGATACCACCATCACAATCAAGACAGTGACAATTTCTATCACCTTCTCAGGTTTCTTTGTGCTCCTCTGTATTCCCTTTCTCCTACAGTGGTAAACTTTTACAATTTTCTTACTCATAGAATGGCTAGTTTCCTTCTTCATCTTTGGTCTTTTCATGTTTTCTGTTCATGGAGTGTCAGTTGGCTCCACTCTTAGAGTGGGAGGAAAGCTCCCCAACTACTTCTAATTCTCACCCAAGAAGTTGATGATCATGCCCATCCGTTGATTTGGTCTGGAGTCCAAGATCACCAATTAACCAATATTTATAAAGCACTGTCTCTGTTACAGGCATGGTTATAAGTTAGAGGCATAAAAGTTTAAGCAGTGGTATCTGACGCATGATGACAATTTGTTTGGGGAGCCAAGCCAGCCAAGTGCCTTCGAGTCAGATCTGACTCATGGCGACCCTCCATTCATAAAAAGACAGTTGAAATACAAAGATGTAAATTTTAAAAGGTCAGTGGAGAAATTCAGAGAGCAAGTCATTTAGAGGGGAGTGAACTTCCACATAAGGAGATGAGGGAGGGATCATGGAACAAGGAAGGATCAGAACTGGGTATTTCCATATTTTGGATATGTGGTGGTGAGGCAGGATGGCTCACTAAAGGTGTGAAACACAACAAAGAAAAGGAATGTTTTGGCAAGTGGTGAAGAGCCTAGTTTCTTGAAATAGGAGGATTTACAAACTCAATCATTCAACCAATATTAAGTAAAAATATTACAGTGTCCCATGCACTACAGGGAAACCCTGGTGGCATAGTGGTTAAGTGCTATTGCTACTAACCAAAAGACTGACAGTTTGAATCCACCAGACACTCCCTGGAAACCCTATGGAGGCAGTTCTGCTCTGCCCTATAGGGTTTCTATGAGTCAGAATTGACTCACTGGCAACAGGTTTGTTTTTTGATTTATGCATGGTAGAGGGTAATAGGATCTAAGGTAGATCAAGAGATTAAGACTCATCAATCATAACTTATGGAACTGGGTGAGGGGATCTTGGAGATTGTATGGGCAAGCCCCCAGTTTTCTGACTAGTGACTAGCCATCAAATAAGACAAGTCGATGAGTTTGAATTCACTCCATAGGTCAGTACTGAGAGCCAAGCTAATGACTTTAAGTTCATTCCATTAACCAGTATTTCCATCTAGCAGTTGGAAACATGTTTTGGGGTAGTACCCAGAAGAAGCTGTATTATTTAAATGATTATATATTTTTGTTACTGTAGATTAGGAAAAAGAAAAGCATAACTATCACAATTGCATGAAATCCCTCATTTTATGAATTCTGTTGCTTAGGGCAAGTAAAAGAATTAGTAAGTGTATAAATAATTAGATCAAGTTAAATAAAAATATTAAAGAGTATAATTTGGAACATCAATGCAATAGCAGTCATGAACTGAGTATACAGTTGTAGAAACAATACCAAAGATGATGAAGAACACCTCAATTGGTAGTCCTTACCATCATTGGTGCCCTGGACCCCTTTGATAACCTGAAGACAATTGTCTTCAGGGATACTTGTAGACATGTAATACCTACAGTGAATGCCCAGGGGCTTTGTACTTACTTAAAAATTATCAGAATTTCAACGTGATAGCATTTGAAGGTGTACTTGTAAGTTTAAAGAATCTTTAAAAAGTTACACAGTAAACAATCTTGAGACTTTTATGTGTGCCATATTCCATGTTGAGTACTACAGGTATAATACTAAGGCAATTAATCTATCTCCAAGGTTTATTTCCCCTGATTCCATGTTACAGTGGAATACATACTCAAATACCAAATGCGGTGACCCTGTTGAATTATGACTGTCATGTTGACCTGGTCAAGCTTTGTTTTCTAGCATAGGAGTCAGTGAACTTTTTCTATAAAGGGCCAAATAGTGAATATTTTAGGCTCGGTGTCATCTGTTATCTGCTGCAACTGTTTAACTCTGACAGTATAGTACATTTTATGATAGATAATGTAAAAACAAAAGGGCTGGTATGTGTTCCAATAAAATTTTATTTCCAAAGTTAGATTGTAGGCAAGATGTGGCCCCTTGAAGGCAATTGTCATCACATTATCAGCTCCTGGTCTGTTGATGTTTTTAGGCGCCACTGAGTCAATTTGAACTCATAGCAACCCCATGTGACAGAACTGCCCCATAGCGTTTCCTAGGCCATAAGCCTTCCAGGAGCAGATCATCAGGTCTCTCTGTCATGGAGCTGCTCAGTGGATTCAAACTGCCAAGCTGTTGGTTAGCAGGTGACAGTACATGGAGATTTTCAGAGAGGTCAGTGCTCAGTCAACTATGTGGGGATCTGTACCCCTCACAAATACAAGTATGAAAAGCTGAGAAGTCTTCATCACAGGAAAGCTTCAAAGAAGGTATCACTACCATGTTTCTCATTTTACGATTTGTCACTGCTTAGAAGACAGGAGGCTTGCCCTCTCAGTCTCCAAGATCCCTCCCAGTTATGCAACACTATAATTGATAAGCTATTGAAGCAAGATGGGATGAGTTTCCTTCTACCCGTTTTAGGACAACATTTTCCATTGCTATCTTGGCAGTCTAAGTCAGTTTACCATTCTACCATTGACCTTCCAGTATTTTATGTACTAGAGAATGCTAACATTGTGTTTGTTTTCATTGATCTTCTCCCATCTCTACTGAACTTCCTACATGAATAGGCCCTCTCATTACATAAATAATCAGTTGTTTTTCTCTTAAACATATTGAAAATCTAATTTTGGTCTTTTCTTTGGACAGATCTTTTTTCCCAACCAGCCAGCTTGAATGGGCTCCGGAGGTATCCTCTCCTCTTCAACGTGTCTATCCCCCACCATGAAGAGATCATCATGGCTGAACTCAGACTGTACACCCTGGTACAACGAGACCGCATGATATACGAGGGAGTGGACCGGAAAATTACCATTTTTGAAGTTCTAGAGAACAAAGAGGACAGAGGGCGTGAAAGAAATATGTTGGTTTTGATGTCTGGAGAGATCTATGGAACCAACAATGAGTGGGAGACTTTTGATGTCACGGATGCTATCAGACGTTGGCAAAAGTCAGGTTCATCTACCCACCAGCTAGAAGTCCACATTGAGAGTCGACATGAAGAAGGTGAGGACACTGGTAGGGGACAACTAGAAATAGACACCAGTGCCCAGAATAAGCATGTACCGTTGCTCGTCGTGTTTTCTGATGACCAAAGCAGCGACAAGGAGCGGAAGGAGGAATTGAATGAAATGATCGCTCATGAAGAACTTCTGGAGCTGGACAAGCTGGGCCTGGGTGGGTTTTCCAGCGGCCCTGGGGAAGAAGCTTTGCTGCAGATGAGGTCAAACATCATCTATGACTCCACTGCCCGAATCAGAAGGAATGCCAAGGGGAACTACTGCAAAAGGACCCCGCTCTACATCGACTTCAAGGAGATTGGGTGGGACTCTTGGATCATCGCCCCTCCTGGATACGAAGCCTATGAGTGTCGTGGTGTTTGTAACTACCCCCTGGCAGAGCATCTCACACCCACAAAGCATGCGATTATCCAGGCCTTGGTCCACCTCAAGAATTCCCAGAAGGCTTCAAAAGCCTGCTGTGTGCCCACGAAGTTAGAGCCCATTTCCATCCTCTATTTAGACAAGGGTGTTGTCACCTACAAGTTTAAATACGAAGGCATGGCAGTCTCTGAATGTGGTTGTAGATAGGAGTCCTGTGGCTTATTTAATAATTGTAAATGTGTATATTGTGTTTCTATTTAATGCAATTATTTAATGAGGGTGTACAGATAATATAGGCTTATTGCCTTAGGGGAATGGACAGGTCAGTTTGCTGTAGGAAACACATATTTGGTTCCACACTCTGGTCCCTTTGAATCTGTTTTTCTTTTGACTTGCCATGTTCTGGCAAGGTCTTCTCTCCGAGCAGATGGCAAACCCACACTACTTGCCTTCGTTGTAAATTTGGAAGCAGCAACCCCTAAAAAGAAATATAGTATGAAAAGATACATATTTATATATGTATATGTGTACATACATGAATTTATAAATATCTTTTGGTTCTATATAGGCCTATCAGATTCATAAAAAAATATGGCTCACTTGCATGTATGCGTATTAAAAGCTAATGGTATGATCGCCACCTCTTCTCTGAATGGGATACATGTCAGGACTATTTGTACCAGGTACTTAACCATCCAGGGAGACTTGGTATACAATGGGTAAACACTAGGCTGCTAAGTGAAAAATCAAAGACTCCAACCCATCCAGGCCTTGGTCCATGTCAAGAATTCCCAGAAGGTTTCGAAAGCCTGCTGTGTTCCCACGAAGTTAGAGTCCATTTCCATCGTCTGTTTAGACAAGGGCGTTGTCACCTACAAGTTTAAATATGAAGGCATGGCAGTCTCTGAATGTAGCTGTAGGATAAAGGTGTGGCACTCTGCTTTTGTAAAGATTATAGTTTGGCAGCCATATGGGATGTCTGTACTCTGTCTTATAGGGTTGCTATGAGTCAGAGTTGGCTTGACAGCACACAGAAACAGCAACAATTTAACCATCCTATACAGAGTCTCTGGATGGTGCAAATGGTTCAAGTATTTGGTTATTAAAGGAAAGACTGATAGTTTGAGTCTACCTAGAGGCACCTCAGAAGAGAAGGGTAGCAATCCACTTCCATACATTAGCCACTGAAAACCCTACAAAGCAGTCTGCTCTGACATACATGAGGTCATCGTGAGTTGGAATCGACCCAGTAGCAACCAGTTTGGTGTTGTTTGTTTTGTGTTTTTTTAAATGGAGTGTTAGGTATCCTAAACATTGTTAGAAAGATAAGTGCAGCTTTTGCCAGTTGAGTTTCTGCCATTGCTCAGAGCAGCAGGGGCTGGTAAAGAATGCTGCAATCTTCAAGGGGAGGTGCTCTTAGATATAGAAACCAAAGTCTTTTGAGAGGCCACGTGGGCCATGGGAATACAGTGATGACACATGATCTCACAAGGGACCAGGGTGTTCTAGAGGGTGGTGCCTGGCCAAGAAAGGAAAACAAGGGACTTCATTATGATATCGGTCCCTGAGACACAGAAAAGCAAGGCCATAGTGTTGGCCTTCATTGCTGCAGAAAGTACAGGAGGTTAGAGGGGGCTTGGAGGCAAGAAGAGGAAAGCATACAGATGCTGTCCTCTGACGCATTTGTAAAGTTATAAACAGCTCTGATTGGGGAATTCAATCTTTTGGACAAAGTTAAAGTATTCAAGTTCAAGAGGAGGAAATTTGGAATGGACCTGTTCGTTAGACTGTGTACTTCTTAATGGCTTTCTTCTCTCCTTAATGTTTCTCTCTTGCCTCTGTACCTCTGCTCTTGCTCCTTTCCCTCTCTTCCCTTCCGTCTGTGTTCCTAGGCTTCTACTACCCTTGCTGCGGCCACGAAGGGGACACAAAAGAAACTTCTGTCAGAATGAAATGGGTTAGTGTTCTCATTCTAGATTCCTCTTTGATAGCTAACTTGATTTTAATATTATCTTTAATGAAATACTTTGTCCATGAAGAACACAAGTAAAAGAAAGCTGAATCTCAGAAGAATGCACTGAAACAAACAAAAGGCAAATAGACTCACAAGCTAATGACTAGACAGCGGAGCCTGAATTTTGGTATCAGGCTTGCTCCACGATATTTACTCTGCAGCTTTCCCATTCAGGGAACTGACCCAAACTGGGGTCTGGGAAGTGTTACGCGTTTCTGACAGGAAGAGCCTGATGGCGTATGCAGGAGGCTGCGGCTGTGAGGACTTTGAGACCCTGGCTGCTGTCCTAGCCCGCCTGTGGCAGGGTCAGGGGCTTTGTGCAGGAGGAACCCAAGCAGAGCTGTTTCCAAATCTTCCCACATCTCTAGGCAGGCGATAAAGATAGTTCACCCTGGACTCTGGAATGTGGATTCTAGTACATTGTCCCCTACTCATCCCAATGAATCCTTTCTTAGGAAGTCTTTCACTTCTATTTTTCTCTAACCTGGGAAACTACCAGTCTCTCACAAACTTCTTAGAGTTACAAACATATTGCGCTGGCAAACAGAGGTGAAGGCCAATTTTGCCCAATTTTGCCTTCAGCCCTGTACCTCCATTGCCCACTAGTTGCAGAAGGAGTGTCTTTGGGGAATTCATTGTCCCTGGAAAAGTGAAATTTCAGCCATCAGTGTCTATACAGAAACTGACAATTCGAGATGGCCATGGAACTCAGAACCAGTTGTTTTATGGAATAGCCTTCATATAAAATGACCTCTGTGTGTGTGCGTGCATGTGTGTGTCAACAGGCTTTGGACAGCCAAGCTTAGTATCCTCAGAGAAATGTGGCTTCTCTTCTATAATTCATGGTACATGACATATACTCTATGGTACTTCTTTTGCTTTCACAAGGTGCTGTAATAGATACACAGTAAAACCTTGGCTGAACAGGATAGTTTTGGTTAGGTAAAAATCAAGCAAAATTTTCCTTATGTCAAAAATATAAGACATTGGTGTGCTGGTAAATGTTTCCCATTGTGGTTTAGGAGGGAAAAAAAGCCTTGATTTGTGGATTTCATGGGTATGAGTATGCCCACTTGAGATAAAAATTCACGGTTTATCTCAAGTAACAATGAGATGCTGAATGGCTTGAAAATTTACTCATGGGCTCTTGAAAGCCCATGCAAGCGAACACACCGCTGACATGAGCATACTGATACTAGGACCCAAATGCCAGGCTAGCCTACGCTTCCCCATGCCCTCTGTGGGCTCACTGGGGTACCTGATCAACCCTGGCTGTGAGCACTTATGATCACTACACTGTTTAAGAGGTGTGAAAATCTAAGCCATCAGCAATTAGGCTGCATACCCCAGATGTTTCTTCTTTTTCCTGAGTCCTGACATAAACCTGTGTTGCCATGGTTTTTCTCCTTTGTATGGAAATTGAATGTATAGAGCGCCATGTTGGTTATTCAAACGGTCCTAGTCACATATGTATATTGCTTCCTCCTCCTCAAAAACCAGAAACGCATAAACCATAGTGAGAATTTCACTTTGTTCCCTTCCAGCCTGTCTTTTATCAGGCTTCTCACAGTGTGTCTGCAAGTCCTCTACGCCACTGCATTAACAGCCAACTATAAAATTGTCAAACTCTTAAGAAGGCAGAGCTTACTAAGGTCTTCTCTGGTCATAGACCTTCTATTTGCCCCCAAGGCAGTCTTTTATGACAGAGTTACCTTCACTGGCATCCATAAAGCTAAACAGCCCTTGAAGGGAGTTGGAATAGGGACTTTAGCAGCTAACGAGCCCAAATATTCATGTAAAAGTTTCTGGGTTTCTTCCTATTTATTGATTGCTGTATTTATTTTTGTAATATAGTGTAGAATACCAAATATTTTATTTTTATGTTTGTAATTCTGTCTTGGGTAAATATTCCGTGCTTTTCAGATTGTATCTTTCCTCAAAAACATGGCTCATTTCCAACAGATGGCCTACATTTTCATCTCTCTTTGTGTCTGAACATTTCCTGTTATTGTAAGAAGCCTTGCCATAAACTTGCCAGTACTTTGTATATTTGTGTCTTGTGGGCACACTGTGAGCCCCTTGGTTTGTACAGTGTTAACTGAAATGTAGGTAATCCAGAAAATATTTAACCAATAAATGATCCTATTCTAGCATAAGCTGACAATGTCATTTTATTGTAGGTCCTGGAAATTCAGATAGTACATACGCATGAGATGTAAATACTTTGAGACTTTGAGAGAACACACTTCCTGCTTAAGGAACTCAATCAGTATTACTAGGTCTTTGAAAGTCTGGTGACATAGTGGTCAAGTGCTATATACAACTGCTAACCAAAAGGTTGGCAGTTCAAATCTGCCAGGTGTTCCTTGGAAACTCTATGGGGCAGTTCTGCTCTGTCTACGAGTCAGAATATACTCAACAGCAATGTTTGTTTGTGTGTCCTCCGAAGTGAGTGTTTCCTCTTCTGATTTTATCCCCCGCCTTCAGTGATTCATCAGTTCAGAGGTTCAACTGGCCAAACCCATTTACATTTACCAATAACTTTACAAACATCCAAAATTTGAATTTCTAGAAGAGAGAGGCTCCAAGTATCTAATTCTTTCTCTTTGTATAACTTTTTTGGCCTAAGAAATTTTTTTCTCCCAAAATTGTTAATAAATGTTTGGTCATCTTTTGAATCTGTGTTTTTCAAGGAAGAGATATTTTCATATAAAGGGATTTTACACATTACTTCTTGTTAGATTCACCAACAGACCCTAAAGACAAGCAGTGCTTTGAGGGGAATTTTTTTTTCTTTTTTCCTTTTGTCCTATTTGTCTGCAACACAGAAGAGATGTTCTTTTTAGAGACAGTGGATCTTTTTCACAGAGTCACCACTGGTTATACTTAGAGTTTTATGGTTGGACAAGCCCACATGAAAAAAGGAAATGTCATGCATTTTATTGACCCCAAACAAGGACACTTAATTTCACACATTAGAGGGGAAGTAGATGATGTTGTACAGTAACAACAAAGGAAGTATATTTCTAGATGTAGGCAGTTTTCCACAAGTTAATGACTCTATCAAGGAATGACCTTTTTGCTGTGGTCAGCACATTGCTGTCACTCATGCACTTGTTTTTACAAACACATGGCTGACGGTCATGGAGACGGATGTGTTAATGTCCACCTTACTAGCACCACAAAGCCCGGAAATCAGCTAACACCATGGACTCACTGAATCAACTGAAGCATGCACGTGTTCTTGTGTAAAGCTGGTTACTTACCTATGTCTAAATTTATGTAGTGATCACTAGACTAAAATGAAGTGGAAATGTTTTACTCTGTGTTCATAAAGCAAATGTGTGTATTCAGAAGGAGTCATCTTGTTAAATAAATGGAAAAAATTATTTTGATAAAATTTGTAGGTTAATTTTTCCTTGAGTTGAAATCTGAGTTTGTCCTTTGTTTTTGTTTCCTTGACATTTCCCTCTTCCTAGTATAGCCAGATGGAATCAAACTCACTGGCTTTTTTTTGCTGCGTTAATAGAGCTTGATTAATAAAGTTATTTTTAGTTTCTAAGAAGTCTAACCAAAAAACCCTTGGCAGCATAGTGGTTCGGTGCTATGGCTGCTAACCAAAAGGATGGCAGTTCAAATCCACCAGGTGCTCCTTGGAAACTCTACGGGGCAGTCCTCCTGTGTCCTATAGTTTGAGTATGAGGTGGAATTAACTCAGTGTCAGTGGGTATTAGGGAAGAGGCCTCATCAAGTAACCCTAGAGTGTGGGATTCTGTTGATGGAACAGTATCAAGCAACAAGTAGGGGTCTCTCACTTCCCATGACTTTGTGTAAGTCCCATGAAATCTGGGGGTACACACAGAAAGTGAAATTGGCTCTTCTTTGTCAGTCACCGAGAAACATTTCTTCTTTGAATTCTAACTAAGACAGATTAGAGAGTAATTACTTTAAAAAAAAACAGTCAGGCCAAAAATTCAGTGACATTTGGTTATTGAATCTCATAGACTCTAAGGCTTAGAAAGGATCTTTAAAAATTAGCTTGTGTGCTCCCCTTCCTTCAGCAGGCCCACCAAAGCACTTTCAGCTTTTTGCCATGTAGTAGTAGTGAACAGGAAACTTGCTACCTCCTTAAGGGCACCATTGTAGTTTTAGAGGGCTCTCAGCTGCTAACCCAAAGGCTAGCAGTTCAAATCTACCAGCCACTCCTTGAAAACCCTATGGAGCTGTTCTACTCTGTCCTTTAAGGTCACTATGAGTCAGAATCAATTTGACAGCAACTTGTTTGGCTTCAGTTACACTCAGTTTAGCAAGTCACAGATGCAGAGACAAAGGTAAGCAGAATTAAAGAAAGTTCTTCCTGCTATGGAGACTAAATCTCTCATGGTGTTCCTCCTGACTTCCAGCTTATAAGTATTGGGGCTGCACACGTGTCTGATCCCCTGTCTGCCTGATTTCTCCTCCTGTGTGCAGGCAGCTCTCTTTTCTCCTCAGCATCTCTGTTCCCCCACTGGAATGTGTCGGGGGACATAGCCAGGCACGCTGGGCTCCTCGGCCACAGAGAAACAGAGGGAAGACCTGTACCTTGGTCACACCTGCCACTTGAGGGGTACAAGACCTCGTAGACAGGCAGACACTACTTCATGTTCTGGAAGGCGCTGCATTCTCATGGCAGAATGTAGGATTTAAAGAACACAGACAGAGCCCCAGGTGCACTAACCTTCTTTCCACCAGGCAGCCATCTTCCAGTTCTTTGGGAAAGAGTCTTCTAATATCTTGGCTGCAGGCCACGTTTGCAAAGGTGTCAGTGGGTGAGCACAGCCCCTATCATGGGATGAGAACTGCTAGAAGACAAAGCGTTCTAGTCATAGAGGGAAACAAACCGTTGAGTCAATTCTGACTCACAGCGACCCTAGAGGACAGAGTAGAACTATTCCACAGGGTTCCCAAGGAGCGCTGGGTAGGTTTGAACCGACAACCTTTTGGTTAGCAGACGCAGCACTTAAGCACTGTGCCACCCGGGTTTCTTCATAGAGGAAAGGGACCCCAAAAACCCAAGATGGGGCTTGGGACAAGGCAAAGCTAAAAAGCCAAAATTTCAGTCGGTGAACTTGATTTTGAATTCCTCAGCAACTTACCCATTCGTGAATGGCTCCTACCACTCTCCATGCATGGTTTGAGCAGGTGATGCCTGCAGGTTATTTTGATGATAACTTGGGACCACACTGACCCAGGACCTTGGCCACCCTATTCTGGAGGGCTTCCATGTTTATTGCCACAGACTGGGATCAAGTTAGGCAGACTCTTCCTGCTAGTTATTTGGGGGAGAAGACTGTTCACAAGGTAAGAGAAAAAATTTTTTTCAAAGCTGAAAACACATACTATGCGTTCTAATAATGTTCCCAACGGGAATTCATCTTTGTGGTGGTGTGGGAATCTCATGTCATGGGACTCACTGCATCTGACTCAAGTCATAAGGACGACAGTCCACTTTTGAGGGGAAGTGACTATTTGTAAATAAGGGGCCTATTTGGAGAAGGTGCGATCTTGTTAACTTGGATGGTTATAAATGGATTATGCAATTATCTCCGACTCACTCTCTGGAACTGTCAGTTTACAAGAAACAGCTTCTGCCCTCTCTTAACCTTCCTCAGACCATTCACACATACCCAAACAGTTCATCTCCTTCCAAGAAAAAAAATCATGAACACATGGGCATCCCCACTAGATTTTACTCTTAAAATAGTACTCTTAAATTTCTAAATTCTCAAAAAGAATTCAGGCTACTCATTTTATATTAAGAGTCTTCAGTGGGAGACATGAAGCACCATTCTTAAACCAGATTACCGTGGCTGAGTGCTGGCAAGTCGATTCCAACTCCTGTCAACTGTATAGGACAGAGCAGAATTAACATCATAGGGTTTCTGAGGCTGCCATCTTTTCTGAGGCAGATTGTTATGTTTTTCTGCCTTGGAGCCACTGGTGGGTTCAACCACTGACCATTTGGTTAGCAGCTGGGTGCTTAAACACTGTGCTCCAGGGCTCCTATTTAACTATGAGGAAATACCACTGAACCCATTTGAAAAACACTCCACAAAGTGACCATATCACACTCTTTAAAACCATCAGTAGAAGGCAATGAAAGACTGAGGAACTGTTACAGATTAGAAGAGACTAAAGAGACACAATAGCTAAATGCAGCATGCGATCTTGGATTGGATCTTACACCTGACTGTCATTCCCCCCAAATGTTAGAAAGGACTTGATGGTCACTGTTAATCTCACGGAGTCCCTGGCTGACGTAAATGATTAGGATGCTGGCTGCTACTCCATAAGCTGGCACTTGAAGTCCACCCAGGGATGCCTAGGAAAAAGGGCCTGGCAATCAATGTTACGGATGGAATTGTGTCTCCCGAGAATGTGTCAACTCGTCTAGGCAGTGATGCCCAGTTCAGAATGATTGTTTACCATTCTGTGATCGGATGGGATTTTTTCCTGTGTTGAAAATCCTAGCTCTACGATGTTAATAAGGCAGGATTAGTTGTGGTTATGTTAGTAAGGCAGGACTCAATCTAGAGGATTAGGCTCTATTTCCAGTCGATCGCTTTTGAGGTATAAAAGAGAGAATCAAGCAGAGATAAAGGGGACCTCACGCCACACAGGAAACAAGTGCTGGGAGAGGAGCATAACCTTTAGACCCCGGGTGCCTGCACTGAGAACCCCCTAGATCAGCAGGCAGTTGATGACAAGGACCTTTCCCCAGAACTGACAGAGAAAGCTTACTCCAGGAACTGTTGTCCTGAATTCAGACTTCTAGCTTCCTAAACTGTGAGAGAATAAATTTCTGTTTGTTAAAGTCATCTATTGTGGTATTTCTATTATTGCAGCACTAGACAACTAACACAATCAGTTTGGAAAAATCAGCCACTGAAAACCCTTTGGAGCACAGTTTCCCTCTGACAAACATGGGTTTGTCATGAGTTGAAACTGACTTGACTTTAACTGGTGGTGGTGGTGTTGCAGACACTGCTTCTTAGCTGGTAGACTGTCCAGCCTTATCAACTGTACACTCTCAAGTAACATTTCATTTAAAGAAATCTCCTGCGTGGCTAATGCTGTTCTCCTGAATCTATGAGAAATTGTGGAGGGGGACTAGCGAGGCTTTTGCTCAATGCAGGGTCTAAGTAGCCAACAAGCGGCAACACAGATGAGACCTTTGCCCAGTAAGCAAACTCGAGGGAACAATCAGAGCTGAGTGCAAACTGCTCACAGTGTGGCCAGCCTGGTGTCAACATGTGAGCTGTAGTCAAACATTCTCCTGGAGCTCTGAGTTCCAGTCCCTGGAAAGAAGCATGCTTTTTAAGTCAATAAACCATCTGTTGCAAGTGTTTAGAAGACGGATCTTCAAACACTGGTAATTTAAACTTCCTTATGTCCCAGTTCAATACTTGATAAGAAAAGAGTGCTAACAGGCTGGGAACTGAGTTACTATATTAAGAAACCCAGCCAGAACAAATACCGGTCTCTGCAGTTATTTTGTTTATACTCCAGACCAATCCATCTTAATTAACATAGTATTTATATGAGACCAGCTCCTCTTACATCTTTGGCTTAAACTGTCACATATTTTGTTCTTCAATTTCATCTTTTTTTAGTTCTTGCAAAAGCAAAAAATACTAATCTCCTTGAATAAATTGTAAACAGTGGAACCACATTACAGCCTGTTAGTTCCCAAAGACGGTCCACCTGTTCTGTGCAATTCGGGGTCAGGTATCAAGAATATCAAATAAAATATAGAATGCACATTAAATCTGAAGTTCTGATAAACAGCAATTTTTTGTGTATGTGTGTGTCTCAAGTATTGTATAGGTCATACTTACACTAAAAAATAAGAAAAAGTCATTGTTTATCTGAGCTTCAGATTTAACTAGCCAAGTGCCAAGTGCCGTCGAGTCAGATTTAACTAGGCATCTTATTTTTTATTTGCTGAATACGACACCACAAGTTAGGTACTGGAAATCCTGGTGGCATAGTGGTTAAGTGTTAAGTCTGCTAACCAAAAGGTCAGCAGTTTGAATCCACCAGGTGTTTCTTGGAAACTCTACAGAGCAGTTCTACTCTGTCCTACAGGGTTACTGTGAGTCAGAATTGACTCGATGGCTGTGGGTTTTTTCTTTAGTCAGGTATTGTTCAGAAAGATTGGGAGAAAAGAGCTGGATAAAGTGAAGCAGATTTCCCTTCCACTCCCCAAAATGGACAGTCAGAGGATCACAGACCAAGCTTGTATGAAAGACAGCTGTTTGAGACTCAAAGTTGAGATCCACTTGACTCTGATACCTACCATGAGTATTAAAAACAGGACCAATACCTAACACAGCATCATCTCCATTTTACAGGTGAGGAAACTGAGCCACAGAGGGCATAGACACATGTCAAAAGTCATACTACTAGCCAGAAAGTGAGCTGGGGACCTGAAGCCAGATAGCTCCCTCTTAGCAATCAAGCACTTTACCACAATGCCATGCTCCCATCTACTCAAAGGCTACGAAAGGGATGAATTTGCATACTCATTTTCTTATTAAAACAGCCTGACCACAAACTGAAATCTTCCAAGCTACAGGAAAGAGACACCCAGTGGGCCTCTTGCCTCGGGTCCCAAGCCACTTTCCAGTCCCCGGTAAGACTTAACATTCTCTTTCTTCCAGTCTTCCCCCACGGCTCCACTTGCCTGCCTTTCTGCCCTCTTCTGAGCTGCCCCCTCAAGATTCCATCTCAGAGAATTTTCCCCCTGCAGCAGAATCAGGCCAGCCTCCTTCCTCCTGCCTCTTCTGAACCTATAAGCCCTTTGAGTGAAGAACTGACTGAGGGTTCCACCAAGAGACAGACGGGGAGTGAGAAGAAGCACAGACGTCAGATACATAGACAGGTTGGGCACTCATTTGTCTGAGTCCTGCTGGCCCATCCTCCAGGTTTCTCAGAAGGCTCTCTTAATGCTGGGAACCTAGACGGTGTTAGGTACAGGACCACATACTGAGCCCATAGCTCAGGGAGGAAACTAAAATTGTCAAAGATCTCCTTCTATCTACAATCAAAGTCCCTGGAACCAGCAGTCAAGAAATCAAATGACATATGGCCCTCGGACACTTAAAAAAACACTTTTTTTATAGTGTTGAAGTGACAGTTTACACCTACAGTTTCTCATATAAAAATGTACACACACTCTACCATGTGACCCTAGCTGCAATTCCCACACTGTGACAGCATACTCCTCCTCTCCAATCCTTATTTCTCATGTCGTTTGACCAGCTCTGTACTCCTCCGACATTCCCTCTCACCTCCGAGCGGGAGCTGTCCGTTAGTCTCCTGTGTGTGCCAAGACACGAAACACACTCTTCTTTTGTATCACTTTATGTCTCACATCTTAGTTCAGTCTTTGTCTGGAGAGTTGGCTTCCAGAATGGTTTCAGTTTGGGGTTAATTAGAGATTTAGGGGGCCATGTCTTCCCGGGATTCCCTAGTCAGTCAGAACATCAAGATGGTCTTTTTACTAGATTTGGAGCTCTGCACCCCACATTTCTCTCACTCCATCAAAAACTCTTTGTTGCGTTCCCTAAAGGAGCACTCTTTGGTGGTGGCTGGGCACCACCTAGTTGTTCTGGCCTCATGCTGATGTTGTCTGTGTTGTATGCTGCCCTTTCTGTCTCTTGGGTTCACACTTTCCTCTTGTCGTTGATACCCTCCTCTCTCCTTTGTTCCAGGTGAGTTGAGGCCAATTAATGTTTCTTAGATGGCTGCTTGCCAGCTTTTAAGACCTCAAATAGCACGTACTAAAGAGGGATGCAGAACATTTACTTAGAAAGCTTTATTAAGCTAATTGATCCAGATGACAGACACTCTCTTAACTCAGTAGTGAAGTCAGTTCTGAGTTTCACCCTTCAGCCAAAGATTAGACGGGCCCATAAAACAAAAAGAGACTAAAGGGGTACACCAGCACAGGGGCAAGGATGGGAAGACTAAAGGAGATAAGAAAGCTGGCAAAGGAGAATCCAAAGTCAAGAGGGGGAGAGTGTTGATGTGTCATGGGGTTGGTAACCAATATCACAAAACAATATATGTGTTAATTGCTAATGAGAAACTGATTTGTTCTATAAACCCTCATATAAAATACAATAAAAAAAATTTAAAAAGTAATCAAATGACATATTGCATTGGGCAAATCAGTGCAGAACACCTCTTAAGAGTTTTAAAAAACAAAAATGTCACTTTGATGACTTAGATGCTCTTGACCCAAGCCATGGTCTTTTCAATTCTTCATATGCATAGAAAAGATGGACAAAGAAAGATCTAAGGAGAATTGATGTATTCAAATTGTGGTGTTGGCAAAGAGTACTGAATATGACATGCGTTTCCCCAAAAATGAATATATCAGTTTAGAAGAAATACAACCAGAAATCTCTTTAGAACCAAGGAGAAAGGAAAGACCAATCTCTACAAAATGAAATTACGTTTGGTAAACTGGAGAGTCAGCGAAAACAAGGGAAACCCTCAATGAGACAGATTAACACCATAGACACAAAAATGGACTCAAACATACCAACAGTTGTGAAGATGGCCCAGAACTAGGCAGTTTTGTTCTATTTTACGTAAGTCAGAATAGACTAGACATCAACTAACATCCACAAAAAGCAACAACTTATCCTTCAGCATAAATGTCACCAGTTTCTTGTACTTCACTGTCTAGCTGGCCTCAAATGTCAAATTTTACATAGTATGTTAAAGAAGTAAGATAAAAGCAAACTTGATTGTTCTCTCATGTTAATTCAACAGGGGAAACAGTAGTCCTCTCCCTTCTTCTAGTTTGTGTGTGTGGGTGGGTAGGTGAGTGGGTGAGTGACTGAGTGAAAGTTTACAATCTAGGTCAGTTTTGCATACCTGCAACTCGGCAACTCCATCTGCCCTCCTCACCTTGTGACAGCATACTGTTCTTTTTCACTCGTTACTTCTAGTGTCCACTCAACCAGCACTTGTCCCCTGCTCTCCACCCTCTCTTCTGCCTTTTAGAAACAAACCAGTAGGACAGCTTCATATATACACAAAACCATAAAGTACACACACCACCTGCGTCATTTTATGTCCCAAAGTCCAGTCCATTCTTCCTCTGGAGTGCTGGCTTCAGCACTGGTTTCAGTTCACTGGTTTCAACAAGTCTAGGGGTCATGTTCTCAGGGGACCCACCAGGCTGCCAGACCATCAGCTTTGGTCCTTTAATAGAGGTCTTGATCTGCACATGTCTTTTTCTCATCAGGGACTCTGAATTAAGTTCCCTATCAGGGCTGTCTTTGGTAGCGGCCAGGCACCATCTAGTTTTTCTGGTCCCATATTGATGTAGTCTCCCAACCATATGGGTCCATCTGTCTTGTGGGCTCATTTTTCCTCATGTCTTTGATGTTCTCAGTTGTCATCTGTTCCAGGTGGGTTGGGACTAACTGATGGTCCTCAGATGGTAGCTTGCTGGCTTTTAAGACTCCAGATACCACTTACCAACATGGGGTGCAGAAGACGCTCTTAGCAAAAGACAGTCATGCCAGTTGACCTAGATATCCACTGAGAATATGGTCCCCAGCCCCTTCTCCCTGCTACTCTGTCCTTTGAAATGCTGCCTACCCTATTTCTAAACCCACCAACCCATGGCTGTTGAGATGATTATGCCTCATACAACAGGTGCTTAATGTCTCTGGTCCTTCATAGGGAACAGAAAAATCTAGAGTCACTTTAAAACGGTGACAAACACAAACTCAAGTCAACAATTAAAAGTGCCTGCTCCTAAGAAATAATGAAAACTTCAGTTTCAAGCTCATGTTTCTCCCTTCCCTCATCCCGCGCCTCAGACAAGCTGGACACGTCAGGCAGTTCACTCTGTCCTTGGTAGCGTTGCCTCTGTTCTGGCCTCTTTTACCCCTTCTTCTAATCCTTCCTGCACTGGAGTCAGGAGAGGGCTGAGAATAGGACTAGGAAACTTTTCTTCCCCTCACTGTTGCTAACATGAGGTAGTTACATGCTGTCTGTGCCTGGAAAAAGTTTAAAACTCCATTCGTTCATGAGTTCTCTAAAAACTTTCTTCTTTTTTTCCATTCTGCAGCTCCTGTGACCTTTGCAGCTCTCACAGGGCCTAGGGAGCCAGGAGTCTCCCCAGGCTTTTATGCCGAAATCCTGTTATACCTTTAATAAACCAAAATGAAACCCATTGCCATCGAGTCAATTGCAACTTATAGTGACCCTGTAGGACAGAGTAGAAATGCCCCACAGGGTTTCCAAGGAGCCACTGGTGGCTTTGAACCCCCAACTTTTTAGTTAGTAGGTTAGCTCTTAACCACTGTGTCATCAGGGCTCCATTATGCCGTTGTTGTTAGACACTGTCAAGTCAGTTCCAACTCATCATGATCATATACACAACAGAACAAAACACTGTCCAGTCTTGTGCCATCTTCATAATTGCTGTTATGCTTGAGCCCATTGTTGCAACCACTGTGTCAGTCTACTTTGTTAGAAGTTTTCTTCTTTTTGGTTGACTCTCTATTCTACCAAGCATGATGTCCTTCTCTGGGGACTGATCCTTCCTGGCAACACATCCAAAGTAAGGAGGCTTTAGGTAGTCTTACTACCTAAAGTTACTCATCCCTGAGTAACAGGCCATTCCCAAGAGTGCCTTTGAACAGCATCATTTATTTTGCTGTGAATCTGGGGGATGACTAAGCTCAGGGATAAGATTCTCTCTGGGGGTTTCTCTTGCAGTTGTGGACAGAGAGTGTTTGTGGTCATCTCAAAGGCTTCCTCAGGCCTATGTCTGGCCCTGGACTGGGAAGGCTGTCACCCCTGGGGCTCCTTGAACACCTGTCTTGTCGTGTAGTCTCTCTGTATGGCTACCTCATGGTTATTCTCCACATGGTTACCTTCAGTTACCTTGAACTGAACTTTTCATCAGACAGCAGGAGGCTCCCAGAGCAAGTGTCCCAAAGACCCCAGGCAGAAGCTGCATGACTTTTGATTTTTTAGCCTCAGAAATCAGGCAGTACCACTTCTACCACATTTGATGGTTAGAAGTGAGTCTTGAAGGTCTGATTATAATCACAGACTCCACCTCCAGATGGCAAGGTTCCTGGGTGGCATAAGCAACTTGTGCTTGACCATTAACCTAAAGGTTGGCAATTTGAGCCTATCCTGTGGTCCCAAGGAAGAAAGGCCTGGCTATTGCATCTGTAAAAGCTTAGCCAAGAAAATACCATGGAGTTGTTCTATTCTATAAAAAATGAGATCACTGTGAGTTGGAATCAACTGCATAGCAATAGTTTATTATTATTATTATTTCCATTTTTTTTTTCCTGATGGAAAGCATTGATGATGCTTGTCTTAGGCATTTAGAGCTGCCATAAAAGAGATACCGTAAGTACAGGGCCCCTAAAAAGAGAAATTTATTTTTTCGCAATCCAATAGGCTAACAGCACAAACTCAGAGCATCAGCTCCAGGGGGAGTCTTTCCCTGTTGGTTCTGGAAGAAGGTCCTTGCTGTCAATCTTCCCCTAAACTGGGAGCTTCTGAGGCGCAGGGACCACTAATCCTTGCCGAAGGACATGCTTTGCTCTCAGCACCACTTTCTCAGTGGTGTGGGTTTCCCAACTCTCTGCTTGCTTCCCTTTCCTTTACAGCCCCAAAGATTGCCTCAAGGCAAAATACAAACTTATAGCTTGCATCTGGCCTCGCTCATACAACCACTGCCCCTCTTCCCTCACTAACATCACAGAGGCAGGACTTACAATATGCAGGAATGTTGCACAATGCCCATCCAAATTAATATGCACATTTTCTTTCTTTCTTCTGTTTTGATTGTGATTGAAAGTGTAAAATCCAGTTTAAATTTGCATGCCCACCTATCTGCAGCTCCTTCTACTCCCCTTGCCCAGCAACAGCACACCCCTCCACCCCACTCTGTACTTGTCATACCCTCTTAACAATCTCCTGTCCCCTCCTCTCCACCTTCTCCACTCCATTGTAGTAAGACGCCATAGGATAACATTCTATGCATAGAACCATAAAGTGCACACACGATATAGTCACTCTGTGTCCCCAAGTCCAATCCATTCCTGTCATAAGAGTTGACCTCAGTAATGATTTATGATCAGCGGCAGCATCAGGTCTAGGGGCTGGGCTCCCAGGGGTAGCCCCCAGGCCTGTAGGCCATAACTTGCCGTCTTTCAGTGGAGTTCTCAGGTGCGCACTTTTTTTTTCTCGTGTTGCCACTGAGACTCAACATTGTGAGCCCCATCACGGCTTTCGGTGGTGGTGGCTGGGCACCAACTGGTTCTTCTGGTCACATGTTGATGCAGTCACCCATTCACATGGGTCTTTCTGTCTTCTCGGTTTTCTTTACCCCGTGTCGTTGTTGTCCTTGGTGATCACCTGTTCCAGGTGAGTTGAGACCATTTGGCGTAATACATACATTTTGTGGGGTACACAATTAGACATCTTTTAAAACCACTGTGGAAAGTATTTAAGACACCTTTCATGAGATTCTCTCTTTTTGTGCGTTGCCCATACTGGGTCCATGGGAAGCAAACCAGTCCCTGAGTGCAAGCCTGCCCCTGCTCAAGAAGAACTTTTCTTCATTTCCCCACCGAAGCAGGTCACCAACCTGTCTTCTGACCTCAGATTTCCCAGGGTCAGACGGGAGTCTTCAGTGCCTTGCCCCCAACAAAGCCAGGAAATACTTACCAAGCACTCTACAGCATGTCATTTGAAGCAACTCCCAGGGTACTTGAAACAAAGAGCCAGTAGTCCTCTTCTTTAAGGCCAACAGTCAGAACTTGGCTAAGTAAATGAAAATGTATTCAAAAATGAATTAACAATAGCCAAATCAAGTTTTAAAAAATTTATATAGGTGTGTCAAATATTTCTTTATGAGGAGAATAGTTATGCATCAATGAAAATAAACCATGATGGATTTTTAAAACTCAGTGACCCAAGACAGAGAAATAACAAGTATACGCTAGGACTAGAGATCCCTTGCAGTTCTCTGCTCATTAGCAGTTTTTAAAGCTGTATTTGGAATTCCTACCCTTTGGAGAAAAGAAGCATAGAAAAATTAAGTAACTTCGCTAAAGTCACCTAATCAGTCAATGAACAAAGCGGTGACCAGCCCCAGAATATTTCAGCTTCTCCTATTAGAATTCAGCTTGATGTAACCAAGATGTTTTACTGAAGTTTTGTCTTAGAATCTGCCTTTCTCTCAACACACATATATATATACTTTAAACCGAACCCATTGCCGTTGAGGCAATTTTGACTCACATCAACCCTACAGGACAGAGTAGAACTGCCCAATGGTGTTTCCAAGGAGAGCTTGGTAGATTCAAATGCCTTATTTTTTGGTTAGCAATCACAGCACTTAACCATTCTGTCACCAGGGTTTTGCTTTAACTTCACAGAAAACAAACAAAAAAGAAAAACTCTGGATCCTACCAGACTAGAGTCTACATTTTCCCAATTTTTCTAAACATGCTTGAATAAAAGCCAGCTTTGAACCAATAAGTAACTGCGAAGCAATGCTGTTTTCTCAGCAGGGATCCACATACTGTGGCTGAGTGACGTTTGCTTCAGTTGCTGCAAAGTGAGAAGCAAAGTGCCTCTGAGACAGCGCAGGACCTGGTGTTGAAAAGCTCCGCTTGGAGTTATGGGAAGGCTAACGGCGGTGTGGATTCACACAGCACAGACAGTAAGCGAGTTCCATGATCCATCACCTTTAGGTTTATGTTGTTTTTCACCATGACAACGGCTTTATCTTTGGCAGATGTTTTGGGAGGCACAGCTGACACTTGAGAAAGTGACTTTTCTGAACTCACTTGACAAATGACCACTCCCCCCAACATAAGCATTCAGCAGACAAGCAGATTTCCATGGGTAAGAAATGGTGGAGCTAATATATGTAGCTGCTTTTTCCCCCCTCACACTCTATGTTTTCTTTTTAGCAGTGCTAGTTTGACAGAAAAAGTTTGCAGAAACTACAAAATTTCCACATGCCCTCTCTTTCCCCTTTGCACACGATTTCTCCTGCTAATAACATCTTACATTGTTGGAAAGCCTGGTAGCGTAGTGGTTAAGTGCTACAGTTGCTAACCAGAAGGCTGGCAGTTCAAATCTACCAGGTGCTCCTTGGAAACTCCATGGGGGCAGTTCCACTCTTTTCTATAGGGTCGAGTTGGAATCAACTCAACAGCATCAGGTTTGTTCTCTGTTTTTTGGTTTTTTAATAGCTTTTCTTTTTTTTTTTTACCAAGGAGACCTGGTAGTGCAGTGGGTAAGTACTTAGCTGCTAACCAAACAGTAGGGAGTCCTAACTCACTGGCTGCTTCCTGGAAGAAAGAGGTGATAGTCTGGTTTTATAAAGACTACATCCTTGAAAACTATGGGACACATCTACTCTGTCCTATAGGGTTGCTATGAGCTGGAATCTATTCTACAGCAATGGGCTACAGTTTCTGCATTTCCAAAATATCATATAATTGACATATAGCATATGTCATATATAGCATATAGCTTTCTCAGATTAGCTTCTTTCACTTAGCAATATGTGTATAAGGTTCTTCGAAGCATGTCTTTTCGTAGTCTGATATGCCATTTCTTTTTATTATTGAATAATGACACTGTTTTGGATGTGTGTATCACAGTTTGTTTATCTATTCACTTATTGAAGAACACTGTGATTGATTCCCATTTTTAGCAATTATAAATACAGCTGCTATAAACATTCATGTGCAGGTAGATCTGTGGATAGAAGTTTCCAACTCATTTTCATAAATATCTGAAAGTATGAGTGCTGGATCATATCATATCCTATATTTAGCTTGTAAGGAACTAGCAGATTATTTTCCAAAGTATTCTACCACTTTACATCTCCATGAACAATGAGTGAGAGTTCCTGTTGCTCCACATCCTTATCAATATTTGATGTTGTCAGTATAGTCCATGAAAACTCTATGTATCCCGATGGTATGATCTTGCACATAAGGTCCTTATGAGTGACGGACTCACTTGATGTTCATTTTCTTAGCAGTATCTTTCACAGAGTGGTAGTTTTCAATTTAAAAGAAGCCCAAGTTTTCAACTGTTTTCTATCACAGTGCTTTTGATGTTGCATCTAGATTTACTCCTATGATTACCTTCTAGAAGCTTTATAGTTTTGCATTTGCACTTAGGCCCATGATTCTTCTTGAGTTAGTTTCTGTGAAAGGTGTGAGGTCTGTGTCCGTATTCTGTTTTGCATGTGGATGTTCATTTGTTCTAGCACTATTTGTTGACAAGATTGTTATTTTTCCATGAACTTCCTTTTGTCCTTTTGTCAAAAATCAGCTGACTATACTTCAGTTACAGAGCCCAGGTATGTGGTGGTTAAGAGCTTGGCTGCTAATCAAAAGGTCAGCAATTCGAGTCCACCAGCTGCTGCTTGGAAACTCTATGGGGCACGTCTACTGTGATCCATAGGGTCACTATGAATTGGAAGCAACTTAATGGCAATGTCATTATTATTATTATTATTTTTAATTTCTGGGTTCTCCATTCTGTTCTACTGATTATTCTTCTATTCTTTCGCTAGTACCACACTGTCTTGATCACTGTAATTTTAGAGTAAATCTTGAAGTCAGGTAGTGCCAAGCCCTCTGACTTTGTTCTTCTTCAGTACTGTGTTGGCTATTCTGGATCTTTTATCTTTCCATACAAATTGTAGTGTCAGTTTGTTGCCATCTGCAAAATTACTCATTAGGATTGCACTGAATCTATGGATCATGTTGAGATAAGAATTGACATCTTGATAGCGTCAAAGATTCCTGTCTGTGATTATGGAATCATTTTCCATTTATTTAATTTGTTTATGATTTCTTTCATCAAAGAAGCACCAAGCAAATCCAAAACCCACCAGGAACATTAACTCTTAAGGCTTGAAAATAATCATCTGTTCTCTGAGACCATTTGGATAATGGCCCTGCCATTTAGACTCTGGGTGTTGTCTACTCTCTAGATGCTGAGTGGAGGACCCTCTGCCCTGAGTCTCAGCTCCACATCCCTGGCTCACCGTGACGGCAGCTCAGCTTGCTTGGATTTGGATGACTCTGTCTCCCTATTCTTTGTGGTGACCATACACTGTTGGCTCCTGCACGCTCTGTTCTTCTGCCCCTCGAGTGTGTCAACCCCATTCCCTCAGTGTTGGCAGTGGTTCTGGCGTCAGCCTCCTGACACTCAGGAAATGCAGCCCTACACCCTGGAATTGATTTGGTGATGATCTGGCTCTTTGAAAACTAGGATGCCATAGCTCCATCCTTTGAAACACAGAGGCCATGGTTGCATCCCTTGATACCCCAGACGTCATGACCTACCCCTTGACACCAAGCAATTCTGCCTCTTATGCTCCTTGTCTCTTCAGCTTCCACTTTCCTGTTCCTTAGTGTGTTGACTTAAAGGTGCTCACTCCTTCATTCTGTGGGTTGGCAAGCCTAGCTCTGCTGATAAGTGTCTAAAGGCACCCTACTCTGCCAACAAGCCTCCTGTCCAAAGGCACTCAACACTTTCTCCATGAGTTGGCTTCCTGGACAATTTGTGCCAGTATCTCGGTAATGCTGCTGCCGTTTTTCTACACTGCTTCTTGCTGTGTGCTATGTCTGGTGTTACAGCTCTCCTTACTTTTTGAGACTCACTAGATGCCATGGATTGAATTGTATGTCCCTAAAAATGTACATAGCAATGTGACTGGGCCACGATTCCCAGGATTGTGTGATTGTCTGCCATTCTATGATTTTCCTAGGCTGTAAATCCTACTCTCTGCCTGTGGTTAATAGATAAGATTGTGTTAGAAGAGGATTAGGGTGGGACTATAAGACCTTACTAAGGACGTTTCCTTGGAATGTGGCTTGCACTGATGTCATAGATTGAATAGCGTCCCCCCAAAATATGTGTAGCCATGTGGCTGGGCCATGATTCCCGGTATCTTGTGAGTGTCCTCCATTTTGTGGTTTTCCTATGCTGTATGTTAAAGGATTAGGCTAGGATCATAAATCCCTCTTTAAGATGACTTCCCTGCTCCACTGTAAAGGGAGTTTCCCTGGAGTACGGCTTGCCTCACCCTTAATCCTTTCATCCTGCAAGAGATAAAAGGAAACAGAAGCAGGCAGAGAATTGGGAACCTCGTACTACGAAGAAAGCAGCACTGGGAGAAGAGCACGTCCTTCAGACCTGAGGTTCCTGTTCCATGATGCTCCCTGGACAAACACTGATGCAATACTGGACTTTCCTCTACAGCCAACAAGGGGGAAAGCCTTCCCTCTGAGCTGACATCCTGAATTTGGACCTGTAGCCTACTGGACTGAGTAAGAACAAACCTTCCTTTGTTAAAGCCATCCACTCTGGTATTTCTGTTAGAGCAGCCCTAGCTGACTAAAACAACCACTTTTTATCCCTTCGTCCTATAACAGATAAAAGGAAAGGGAAGCAAGCAGAGAGTGGGGACCTCATACCACCAAGAAAGCAGCACCAAGAATAGAGTGCATCCTTCAGACCTGAAGTTCCTGTGTCAAGGTGCTCTTGGACCAAAGAATGACAGATGCAGCACAAGAACTTTCCTCTAGAGTCTACAAATAGGGACAGCTTTCCCCAGGAGCTAACACCCCCCCTGAATAAACTTCTCTTCGTTAAAGCCTTCCAGTTTTATTTATGGTAAAGCAACACTCATTGACTAAGACACTAGAATTGCCTTTTACTTCCACCCTACTACCAACAGTCTTGTCAAGGCTATCTAGGGTTTTATCAGTAGACACTTGAAAACTCTTCCTTTACCGATTACTCGCTTTCAAAACTGCTTCCACTTGGTAGGTGTCTGTTACAGCAGCGTTTCATTCCTGGTATCAAATTCTGTTTCGGTCATCTAGTGCTGCTATGACACAAATATCACAAGTGGATAGCTTTAATGAATGGAAATTTACTCCTTCACTGTTTAGGAGATTAGAAGTCCAAATTCAGGGCTCTAGCTCCAAGGGAAGGCTTTCCCTCTCTGTCAACTCTGGGGCAAAGTCTTTGTCATTAATCTTCCCCTGGTCTAGCAGTTTGTTAGCACAGGGTCTGGGGGTCCAAAGGACACTAGCTCCTGATTCTGCTTTATTGGTGGTAGGAGGTCCCTCTGTCTCTCCACTTGCTTTTCCCTTTTATGCCTCAAGAGAGACTGACTCAAGATAGAACCCAATCTTGTAGATTGTGGCCTGCATCAGTAACACCATGGGCATTGGGATTCAGGATAATCAGATCACAAAATGGATAATAACCACATAATACTAGGAATCATGGTCTAGCCAAGTTGACACATTTTGAGGGAATACCACACATGCTTTTTAATTGTTGTATTTAGATTATTTACATCTAAGGTAATTATTGATATAGCTGGATTGTATGCTGTTGGGTTAATCCTAATTTATAGTGACCCTATGGGACAGAGGAGGACTGTCCCATAGGGTTTCCTAGGCTGTAATTTTTATAGGAGCAGATCACAAGACCTCTTCCCCCTTGGAGTGACGGGTGGGTTCAAATCACAGGCCTTTTGGTTATCAGCTGAGCACTTAACCACTGTGCAACCAGGGGTCCTTGTAGTCAGATTAATAGCTATCATATCATACTGTCTTCTATTTATTGCCCTTGTTTTTTGCTTCTTTTTCTGTCTTCACTATTTTTTGCCTTCTGGTTTTTACTGGGCCTTTTATATGATTGCATTTTCTCTTTTAGAATACCAATTATACTTCCTTAAAGTGGCGTAGTGCGGGTACCTTGTAATGGAATGGCACCAATTTCTATCTCCTATCACTTACAATATTGTTGTTACGCACTGCACTCATCCCTAAGCTGTATCCAATACATTGCTTCTACTATTATTTTGAAAAAAACGTAATTTGATCAGTTAAAAGTAAGAAAAAGAAATTTTATTTTACCTTTGTTCACTTCTTAACTCCTGTGCATTTCTTGATGTAGATATGAATTTCTGACCTAGTATATCATTTCCTTTCCTCCAGAAGAATTTTCTTTAGCATTTCTTGCAAAGCAGGACTAGGGACACCAAATTTTATCAGCTTTTGTTTGTCTGAAACAGACTCATTTCTCTTTCACTTTTTAAAAACAATCTTTTATTGCGCTTTAGGTGAAGGTTTGCATAACAAATTAAGTTCTCATTTAATTTTATACATTTGTTCTATAACATTGGTTACATTTTTTCAATGTGCCAACATCCTTATTGTCTCCATTCTGTTTGTTCTTTTTCCATTAATCTAACTTCTCTGCCCTTCCTTAGTTTCTCATCTTCACTTTAGAGTAAATCAGATCCGACTCGATGACGGCACTTGGCTGGCTGGCTATTAAGCTTTTGGTTTATATAGTTGAAGAAAGGAGGGAAGTAGTCTCAGGCAAAATCATTTATTTTATAAAGCAGTCTACTGTTTGGATGAAGAACGTCCATTGGGAGTGGCTTCTGTTACAAGTTCAAAAGATATTTTAGGTTGATAGTTCTGGTAATTCCTCTAGTCTCTATTTGTTCAATAGTGGTTAAGAGCTACTGCTGTTAACCAAAAGAACGGCAATTTGAATCCACCAGGTTCTCCTTGGAAACCATATGGGGCAATTCTACTTTGTCCTGTGTGGTTGCTGTGGGTTTGAATTGACACCATGGCAATGGGTTTGTGTCTTAGTCAACCTGGTACTGCTCTAACAGAAATGCCACAAGTAGATGGCTTTAAAAAGAGAAATTTTATTCTGCTGTGGTCCAGTAGGCTACACATCCAAATTCAAGGTATCAGCTCCAGGGGAAACTGGATACGCTGTTATCTCTGTTGTTTCTTGTGGAAGTTCATTGTTGTCAATCTTCTCTTGGACTGGGAGATTCCGAGGTGCAGAGACTCCAGATCCATTCCAAGGGATGTGCTCTGCTCCCAACATTGTTTTTTTCGTGATGGTGTGAGGTCCCTAACTCTCTGCTTGTTTCCCTTTCCTTATAGCCCAAGAGATTGCCTCAAGGTAAAATGCAATCTTACTTGTTGAATCCTACCCCACTGACACAATTGCTGCCCACTCTCCCTCATTAACATCACAGAGACAGGGTTTGCAGCATATAAGAACCTCACACAATACCAGGAATCATGGCCTAGCCAAATTGCTGTACACATTTTTGGGAGGACAAATTCAGTCCATAACAGATTGCTTTTGGTTTCACTTTTAAAGGATAATTCCATTGGATACAGTAGTCTAGTCTGATCTTTTTTTCCTTTTAAGATTTAAATATTCAGTCGGATCCGACTAGACAGCACTTGGCTTGGTTCCATGTTCTTCTTGCTTGCATGGTTACTAAAGAGAAACTTGATGTAATTTTTACTCTTATTCATCTATAGCAAAAGTGCTTCACTCCCCCCACCTCCTTTTTGGCTTCTTTTAAGATATCCTTTTTGCTTTTGCTTTTCCAGATTTTGAATATGATATGCCTATGTATAGGTACTTGAGTATTTATTTTGCTTTGAATTGGAATTGACTCAATAGCAGTGGATTTGGTTGGGTTTGGTATTCTGCTTTGTGTTATCTGAGCTTCCTAAGTCTGTGGTTCAAAGTCTGTAAAAAAAAATGGGTAAATTCTCAGTCATTATCAGTCAAACATTTTTTGTGTTCCTTTCTGTTTTCTTCTTCTGTTATTCCCATTATATATATGTTTTTTTGTAACTGTCTCATCCATGAAACCCATTGTCATCAAGTTGATTATGACTCATAGAGATCCTTTAGGGCACAACAGAACTGCTCCATAGGATTTTCAGGGAGTTCCTGGCATATTCAAACTGCTGACCTTTTGGTTAGCAGCCATAGCTCTTAATCTCCACACCACCAGGGTCTACAATTGTCCCACAGAGTTTGGATATTCTGTTCTTTTCTGTAATTCTTTCTCTTTGTTGTTCACTTTGGGAAGTTTCTGTTGATGTATCTTTAAGATTCCTCCCTTGGCTGTGTATGATACGACCCATCAAAGGCCTTCTTATTTCTATTACAGTGTTTGTGATTTTGGGCATTTTCTTATGGCTCTTTCTTAAGAGTCTTCTTCTTTCTGCCTATATTACCCATGCCTTCTTTCCTGTTGCCCACTTTTATTCATTAAAGCCCTTAGCATATTAATCATGTCATTGTTGCTATGTGTCACTGAGTCAATTCCAATTCATAGTAACTCTATAGGATAGAGTAGAACTGCTCCATAGAGTTTCCAAGGCTGTAATTTTTAAGGAAGCAGATTATCACATCTTTCACCTGAAGATTAATCATAGTCATCTTAAATTCTCAATCTGAGAATTCTAAGTCTTTGCCATATCTAGATCTGTTTATGATGCCTACCTGTCTCTTAAGACTGAGTTGTTTCTTGTTTTTGTTTTTTTGTCTTTGGTTATGTCTCTCTCTCTCTCTCTCTCTTTTGAAAGTTGTATATGACTTGTCAGGTAAAAGTCTCTGATATCACGTTTTGTGTTTATCTCGCTAGGAGTTAGGCTGTATTTACCGTTTGCTGTAGCTGTAGATGTCAGAAGCTAAAATTCTTGGTTTTATACTTCGTGTTGTCTTTGAGTTTTCCTAAAAAAGCCATAAATAGAGTCTGAGGCTCCCAGCTGTCTTTTGTTATAATCCCCTGTGACTGTACAGGAAGCTTATTGATGTAATGGTAAAACTGGGTATAGGTACAATGTTCTATGGCCTTACAAGTAGATATCTCTTTTAGCCAGCCTGTGTCTCTGGATTGGGCCCTTTACAAGTGCTTCTCAGCTATTTCCTTTTGCACTCTTTCAATGAAAAAGGAAGTCCATGGTGGGCTGGAATTGGTTATTTCCTTTCTCTCACAATGAAAGCTAAAAGCAGCTGGAGGTGGTTATTTCTCTTCTCCTAGGGTCCTGGGATTTCATTTTACTTGGCTCCACAATCAACGCTGATGAAAGCAGCAGTCAAGAAATCAAAAGATGCATTATATTGGGAAAATATACCACAAAGGACCACTTTAAAGTGTTAAAAAGTAAAAGTGTCACCTTGAAGAGCAAAGCGTGCCTGACCCGAGCTGTGGTATTTTCAGTGGCATTATACACATCTGAAAGCTGGACGGTAAATAAGAAAGATAGAAGAATTGACATCTTTGAATTGTGGTGTTGGAGAAGAATGTTGAATGCACCGTGGACTGCCAAAAGAACAAACAGACCTGCTCTGGAAGAAGTACAACCAGAATGCTCTTTGGAAGTGAAGATGGCGAGACTGCATCTTATATACTTTGGACATGTTGTCAGCAGGGATCAGTCCCTGGAGAATGACATCATGCTTGGTAAAGTGAAGAGTCAGTGAAAAAGAGGAAGACCCTCAACAAGATGGATTGACACAGTGGCTACAACAATGGGCTTAAGTACAAAAACAATCGTGGGCATTTCGCAAGACCAGGCAGTGTTTCATTCTGTTGTGCACAAGGTTGCTATGAACTGGAACCAACTTGACAGCATCTACCAACAACAGGGTTGCTATGAGTCAGAATCAACTCAATGGCAGTTTGGTGGCAGAACAGTTACCCTTAAGGACAGACTATTAAGGAGAAGATTGATGCTCTAAGATTATTTCACAGTGACTACCTTTTTCCTTCCTCTGCCAAGACCATGAAGAGATTTTTCTCTAACCTTCAAAGTGAGAACCTGGTGAAGCTTCTGGAATTATAACTTCTAAGAGTGAAGTGGTCTCCCTAAAGCTTGGCAACTGCGAGTTTTAACTCTCAGGCTAGTCCCCACCAAGTTTCCAGCAATTAGTCAATCACTCTTTAAATATTCCAGCCTGATGCTGGGTCCATGGAGGTTTCTGTTATGGGTAATCTGGGATTTTCTGTACGTGTCTGTCTGTATCTCCAGTTTGCAGAGCAGTGGTTTGCCCTGTCAAGCAACCTCAATTCTTTGACAGATTTAAGAGGAACTGTTGATTTTCAGCTTTTTTTTTCTTGTTGTGAGGAAGGAGTGATGACTTCCAAGCTCTCTAGGCTGGAAACTGGATGTATAACTGGTCTTTTCATGGTCATACCCAAGTGATGTCAAAAGATGTAGAATGGAAATTACTGGCTACTCTGAACTGATAATCACTAATAAGATGGAGTTAGCTAATCACCTACAGCTAATGTGAGCCTTTTAGAGCTATTGCTAGCACAATAATTTAAAATGGATAAGAAGACTGAAGTGTTTTACCTCTAAACTCTTGTACTGCAGTCAAATTAAACTAATCACAGGTTTCATTGACAGATTAAAAGTTGCTCTGAAACTGCCTCCTTTGATAATGGAAATCCCACAGACAGAGGCCATAATGGAATTTCAACTTTCTTTTAGCTTTGCAATTACCATTGAGAAGAAAATTGTAGATGAAAAAAGAGACCATCCTTGGTAAAACTTTCCCACAGGAAGCATGGGAAAAGGTTGGGAGGCAGATCCTGGAGGAGGGCTGCCTTTTCTAAATCTCGCAGTTTACACAAAGATTGTGTCTTCTTCCTTGTCATATTTCAGAAAGAAAGAGATTGGTTTACATCTGTGTGTTCTGTTCTTTGCAGAAACTCCTGCCAGGCTCCAGAGAATTTTACCTTTCACATCATCAGAGAGAAGATAAGACTGCAAAGACACCTACATGCTGGTTACTTGCGAGCCCATTTGTGACTATCTTCCAGCTGACTCACCAAGAAAAATTCTCATAGACACGTATATTCCACTAGCACTGCATGTTTACATGTCTCTGAATAAACACTCTCTAGTGGGGGTTCTTGGTCTGTAGGTCTCATTACTGTGCTTAAGTGGCCTGAACACTTAGCCAGGCTTTCCTTGGTATTCCGCTAATCACTGATTTAAGTATGTGATGGGGAATTAGCAAGATGATTTGGGGATTTCCTCCAACCCTGTAAGTTCAAACACTTATACATACATACAGTCAGAATCCATTCAATGGCAGGGAGTTTTTTGGTGCTATCTATGTATCTAATGTATCTATCGGTCTATCTATTGACCCATCTGTCCGTCCGTCATCTATCCATCTCTCCATCTCTCCATCTATCTATCTATCTATCTATCTGCATAATGTGTGTGTAAATGTATATGCTACTGGGATAATCCTTGTGGCCTGTGCTTTCTTATGCTTTCTTTAGAGGAGTCTGCAAGTATACACTTCACAGGACTCTTCCTTTCACCTTTGTGATACTCATTACCCTTGTTTAATATCTTCCCACAAAGACTCTAAATTTCCTCCAGGAAATGTGGCCCATGTTGATCTCAGTCACTGACATCCCTAGTGCCTTGACCATGGCCTGGAAGAAGATAACAATAACCAAAATTACCCACTGCCATTGAGTCCATTCCAACTTATAGCAACCCTACAGGCAAAGTAGAACTGCCCCACAGAGTTTCCAGGGAGCACCTGGTGGATTCAAATTGCTGACTTGTTTAGCAGCTAGTGCACTTAACCACTACACCACCAGGGTTTCTGCAACAAGGTAGGAACTCAATAAATAGTGTACAGTTGAAACCGAACAGCATTATGTAAGCTACTCCTAGGAGTGGAAACCCTGGTGGCATAGTCATTAAATGCTGTGGCTGCTAATCAAAAATTCAGCAGTTCAAGTCTACTAGGCAATCCTTGGAAACTCTATGAAGCAGTTTTACTCTGTCCTGTAGGGTTGCTAAGAATCACAATCGACTCAGTGACAGTGGGTTTGGTTTTTTGGGGTTTACTCATAGGAGCGATTGCAGATACCTGGCTAGCCCTGTCCCACCCCAGAAACAGCGGTGCCCAGCAGATCCCAGATCCCAATGTCCCCTGCTGTCCCAGCCAATGGGTCTGAAACTACCGTGGGCACTGAGACTCCTCAGGGCATGTGGTCACTCTCCACAGTCAGGCTATCTGTCTAGTTCTTTCCACCCTGACCAGGGTTACCTCATTCCTAGTCAAGATCTACTGGAGATAGCAAGTCCAGCAAGGAAGTTGATGAAAACCCTGGTCTGTGGCAGTATACCTGCTCAAAGATGGGAAAGAGTGGATCTAGGAGATATTTTCAGAAATAGAATTGCCTGAGCTTGCTAAGGGAATTGATTAATGGTGGCAGAGGGTGGGACACAATGAATCCAAGAGTATTTGGTGTTTTCTAGTTGGGGTAACTGGCTCAATGACAACACTACTAACTAAGAATGGGGATCAAGGAAAGCAGGTTGTCTGAAAGGGAAACCAGAAGCAACAGTGTAACAATATTGAGTGTGAGATGTCTCCCCTTCCACCACTGCCCAGCAAGCAGATGTCTTCAGCAGCTAGAAACATGAATGGGGAGACAGGAGAAAGTCAGAGCTACAGACTCACATTGGGAAACTAGAAACGGACAGACATTGGTCTGCAATTCACTACCAAAAGGCTGTCTGTTCAGTGTCAACTACCATCTCCGTACCCAAGATCTAAAGGTGGAGAGCACTACTGGGCCCAGCCTCTCTCTCAATAAGAGGGTGCTGGGCCTTTGGTCTTTGGACAATAGGACGAGCATTTGGCAGTGACTGTGGTAGTCTCAATGGGAGACACACAGAAAGATTAAACTGTGTTTAATTGTAGATTGAAGGCAGCAGTGGTTTGGTGGCAGAATTCCCACCTTCAAGCAGAAGCGTAGGTTCAACTTCCGGCCAATGCACCTCAATTGCAACCTTCACCCTCCTGTCAGTGGAAGGTTGTGTGTTGCCATGGTGCTGAACAGGTTTTAGCAGACTTCCAGCATAAGAAGGACTAAGAAGAAAGACTTGGAAACCTGCTTCTGAAAATCAGCCAATGAAAACCTTGTGGTGACTGATGCAGACTCTCTGTTGTCTCATCATAGTCTCCCAATGCAGTAGGGACCACAAGATTGCATAACAGTCCTTCCAAGTATCACCAGCTATATCTGTCTTCCATGTAGTTAAAGAGGTGATGGGTAATGTTATGTTTAATATATGGCTACGTCATAATGCCCAGTTGTTGTGTCAAACACTATGCTAGATGTTGCTGTGTGGGTGTTTTGTAGAAGTGACTAACGTTTACAATCAGCTGACTAAGCAGAGCAGATTGCCCTCCTTAATATGCATGAGATTCATTCAGTCAGTTGAAGGTCTTAAGAGCAAAATCTGGGGTTTCTCAGAGACGAAGAAATTTGCCTCAAAGTTGTAACAGAAATTCTTCCCATGTTTCTAGGCTGTTGGCCTGTTTTACAGATTTCAGACTGAAGACTGCAACATCAACTCTTTCCTGAGTTCCCAGTCCGCAGGCCTGCCCTGTGGATTTTAAACTTGCCAGGCTCTGTGCATCTGTCTCTCTATGTATCTGTCTGTGTATCTATCTACCTATCTGTCTGTCTATGTATCTGTGTATGTATGTATGTGTCTGTCTATCTATTTAGCTATCTGTCTGTCTGTCTATACTTTTCCTGCCTGTCTGTCCATCCATCTATCCTAGTGGTTCTACATCTCTGGAAAACTCTAACTGATAAAAGGAGAATCCCAAGTTCTCTCTCTTTTCATGCTCTGGGCTCTTGGTCCTTCCTGTGGGTCCATACACCACAGCAGCTTCACCATATAAAGCAGGTCCTTTGTCTGTGGTGCACACAGCACAAGTGTGCACAGGTAAGAGCATGAAACGGTTACACATGAGACTCTGGGCTGTGACAGTCAGGAACAATGTGATATAATTACTAAGGATTAATGTCAAAATAATACTAAAGGATGGTGCAAATGGTGAAGTACCTGACTACTTGCCAAAAGTTGGACAGTTTGAACTCTCTCAGAGGTACCTTGGGAGACAGGCCTGGTGAGCTGTTTCTGAAAGGTTATAGCCTTGAGAATCTTATAAAGCAGTGTTACTCTGCACACATGGTATTGCTGTGAGTCAGAACCAACTTGGCAAATAGCTAGCAACAACTACATTTACTAAGTACTTACTCACTCGCAAGCAGTGTTCCAAGAACATCACCTTATTCAACCCTCAAGACAGCATCAAGAAGAAGTGGGTGGAAACAGAGCTCTTGCTTTTACTTAAGCTTCTTTTCTAAGAGAATCCCAACTTGGTTCACACGCACAGCATGGCTCCGGATTGTCCGAACCAATCACAGTGTCCCACCCCACTTCCCAAGACACACCCTTCCCTGCCATCTTTACAGCAAACGGTAATCACATGACTCCCTTCCAAGCAAGGCGGAGTCAGGAGAAGTCTTTTGAGAAGATTTTTTTCCCCAGATGAAAGAGCAGGAGAAAGGGGTTTGTCTTCTGTGCCTCATTGTGGTGAAGAAGCCTGCAGCTGAGGTGACTGTCTTGGAAACAGGGGAAGACCAATCTAAGGCAAGCCTAAAGGAAGAAAACACCGGAAGAGCCTAGGGCCCTGAGATTCTATGGAGTTGATTTCCAGTACTGGCACTGCAGATTTCCGGGTTGTCCTTGGGAGAGCTAATCACATGTCTTAGCTGGGTCATTCTTAGTTGGGTGTTCTGTTATTTGCTGTCCAATACTTTTTAAATGGATCAGGTAACTACTATTATTGGGCCTCTTTTATGGAAGACAGTGAGAGTCAGAGGAGGTAAGTGACTTTCCCAAGGCTGGGAAGTGCAAGGGAGCCAGGCTGTGAGCTCATACACACAGTGGTCAGATTTCCAGGCCCTGGGCTCTGTCTCAGTCAGGTTGCAGGGTTTTTGTGACTTGGAAGTGGGTGAGGGGCAAAGAAAGTACCAGGTAAAGACGAGCTTCAAGGAGAGGACAAAATCAGAGAAATCGGATTGATATATTGGTTAAGGAGCTGGGTAAGGGCAGAAGTAAGGGAAGCCAATGTTCAATGCACAAACAACGGAACATCTTGGCTGAGGGTGGAGAAAGTGATTTGGAGCTTGGGATCCTGATAGGTGTGAATTGTAAAAGAATTGGCACTGAGTAAAGTGCCCCTGAAGGTCTTTCAAAAGATAGAAGGAAACACTGGAATTCCTCTCTTTAAACAAAAGTAACAACAAAAATGCTGCACGCTGTCTGTGCCTTCATCAATGCTCTACAAATGTCACACAAAGACAGTCACACAGTACCCCAAAACTCAGTTCAGTTGAGTCGATTCTGACTCATAGCAACCCTACAGATCAAAGTAGAACTGCTGCCATGGAGTTTCCAAGGAGCATGTCACAGATTTGAACTTCTGACCTTTTGGTTAGCAGCTATAGCACTTAACCACAATGCAACAAGGATGAGTACAGGGAAGTAAAATGAAGGTGTTGCCAGCTGAGGCTCAGTCTCAGGTCTGGGGGAGGAATCTACTGGTTCTCAGCAGGTGCTTCCTCTGGCAAAAAGAGGTCTGTAATTGTACTCAACACCATCCTTCCTAAAACATTGATTTGGATGGAGAAGAAAACGGTAATGTCCGGGATTGTGAAGTTAAAAATAGCAATGTTAGTCTTTATGAGATGCATCTGGCTGGGGTCAAGGATGCCCATATCCTACCTAAACATCACATGGTCAACCCTGCCTCTCAAGGAAGCTATTCAGAGGACCTCTCCCTTACAAACTCTAGAGGCAACTTCCTTTTGGGTCATATTGGTCCACTGATTTTTTAGGACTCCTTCTGCCAAGTTTCTAGGCAAGCTGAAGCTTACAACCTGGAAGCAGGCTGTCTTTTCTCCTGGGCTTTTGTGCCTTTGGCCTTCAGTCTCAACTCTGCATTCAAAACTAAACCAAACCCACTGCTGTCAAAGTTAATTCCAATTCATAGTGAACCTGTAGGACAGAGTAGAACTGTCCCATTGGGTTTTCAAGATTGTAAATACTATGGAAACAGACTGTCATATCTTTCTCTAGAAGAGTAGCTGGTGGGTTCAAAGGGCCAGACTTGGTAAGAAGCTCAGCAATCTGTGAAATCAGCAATATTTAAAGGGCTAAATAGGTGGGGGAACTTCCCCAAGCATCTCTTGCCAAAGTAGCTATGTAGAGTAATAGGACTCCCAGAAGAAAACACTGTAGGGGAGATATTCCACTCACATTTCCTAGTTACAGGTTCCTCATTACCTCACCCCAAATTCTTTTCACCCTCAATTTTAGTTAGCCCTTGGGTTGCTAGAAAGACATGAATCTACAGCACCCACTAGTGGCATGAGTGGGCCACACTTATTTCTCAGCTTTTCATTCATCTCGTTTCTTATTTCCACTGGATTCAGAAGCTACGCTTGCACTCTACCAGAACCCAAAACCAAGCCCACTGTCATCATGTTGATTCTGACTTGCAGTGACCCTATGGGACAGAGTAGAATGCCCCATAGAGTTTCCGAGGAGTGCCTGGTGGATTGGAACTGCTGACCTTTTGGTTAACAGATGTAGCACTTAACCACTATGTCACCAAGGTTAGGCATCCAAATACATTGTCATCAGAAGCCAGCATGAGGGCCCTTAATGAGGACATTCCTTCCAACAGTGGTAGTTTTCTATGAAGGTTTAGGGAACAACGGGTTCCTTTAGGCATTTACGAATGCCTCTTCATGGTTGATCCCCAAAACCTAAGCCACTGTGAGTAAAACTGAAAGTTACTTCATTCTCACTATTCTTCCTGTTTCTCTCATTATCTTCCTTTTCTAAGGACTGGTCAGAATCAAGAGCTGTAAATTTTTCTGGGCTAAAAGGGTTTTCTATGGGATGCCGGTGAGTCAATTCCAACTCACAGTGATCCTCTAGGACAGAGTAGAACTGCTTGCATAGGGTTTCAAGGAATGGCTGGTGGATTTGAACCGCCAACTCTTTGGTTAGCAGCTGAGCTCTTAACCACTGTGCCACCAGGGTTCCTTCTGCGTGATAAGGAAATCTTAAATCTGGCAGGTTCTCTCTCTGTCTCACACAAATATGTACAGACATACACATGCCTGTCTCACACACGTATGCACAGACACACATGTGCACCCACACTGGACACATAATTCCTGCCTCCCTCCAGCGGGTAACAGGTAGGGCTGGGAAGCCTGGAGTGTGTGGCTTGGGGCAGCTCTCCACAAGAGATTACCAAAAGTACTCTCCTCTCCTTCCTGTCTTTGATGATGCTTTTCCTTGGGTCTGTCTTTCTTCAGTGTCAGAATGGTGAGATTGGGGCGTGCAGCGCGATGGGGCCCAGGAGGCTGCTGGGGCTTCTTGGAGCGTGGGCTACAGATCTTCTCTTGGGTAGGTGTAAAGTGCCCTTTAGCTGCAGTGAAATCCAGCCCATCTCCCTAGACAATGAAACTGTACTGTGGGACAAGAGCTTTCCAGGAATAAAACTGTGCAGTTGTTTGGCATAGTCCCACAAACTCACCACAGTAATAGCTGGTTGATGATGGGTTCAGGCATTCAGAATTCCTGGGGCAAGTGAAAGATTGCCTCATCACACTGAATCGATACATTATTAACAATGATTTAGTCAGCTATTGAGAAATGTTATATATCACAGTTACAAGATTTCCTATCCCTCATCCAAGATAGTTCAACCTGAATCCATGACTCAGTAAGATTTCAGAGTTCTGATTGTATTTATCCCTGTGATAGGAAATTTTAAACAAAAAAACCCATAAGGTATGACTTCTGGTAAGGAAGATGCTGAAGCTTTTACAAATTTACAAAAGATCCTCTGGAAGACAGGGGTCCTTTGTCATTGGAGATCTAAGTGACAATAATAAAAAGGTCACTCACGTTGGCAGTTTTTCTGGCGATCTTAGCGGTGATGCAGAATTTGAAAAGATACCGTGGAATAGAGGATCCCTGGTTGCACAGTGGTTAAGAGCTGGGCTGCTAACCTGGCTGTCCAGCAGCCTGAATCTACCAAGTGGCTCCTTGGAAACACCATGGAGCAGTTCCACATTGTCCTATGAGTCACTAGAATTCAGAATTGATTCAACTACATGAAAAAGAAAAGAAAAGAAAGACTGGAAAGATTTTTTTGTATTTCATATTAGATACTCCCCAGTGCTTAAGTTTATAAGACAGCTTTACCATACCCAAGAGCTATTTTTAGTGATGAAATCTAAATCTAGAAAGTCATACAAGGAAGCTATAGTCTGGGGAGAATATTGTTAAAGGAATGAAAATTGGAATCTAACATGAGACAGGACTTCATGTATAGTCAACGCTTTGCATAAAGAGTTTGGAGTGTAAAGGTGGTCACGTTAGGACACTATAATTATATAGAAGAAGTTGCAAGAAATGAGCCTATAGGCCTAAGGGGAAATACCACCCTTATCTTTTTGAATTTGAGATTTGTCTACATAATAAGCTTTTTTATTTAACTTTAGTTAAATAACAACAATCATAATGAATTGTAGTTTTAATGTTTCAATCTTATATGTTACAATATTTTGCATCAATAAACTAGAAATGAGAAAACAAAACAAACAACAAAAAAAACTACTCACTGACGATGAGTCAATTCCAACTCACAGCGACCCTATAGGACAGTGTAAAACTGACCCCATAGAGTTTCCAAGGAGTGCCTGTTGGAAGTACTGCTGACCTTTTGGTTAGCAGCCAGAACATTTAACCACTACGTCACCAGCGATTCCCAGGGAAAAACTACAGCCATTGAATAGAGCAGAATTAGTATTTAACGATTGCTAACTCTCCTTTCAGAGACTCAGATAATTCTCAGTGCAGAAGCTTTATATAGATAAAAAATCTTATTAATTATTAACTGTTATTTTCAAGCAATGGCTTTCACAGGGAAATTGAAGAACATTTTCTGGAGAAAAAGAGCTTTGAATGAAATCTGTTTTCTGAGAGGAATGGAGAGTAGGAAGCTTCCATGTGAGTCAGGGTCACCTCGCCCTCTGTCCCTGTTCACTTGGCTTCCCACTGAATTATACAGGCCTGCCTTCCAGTATTCCTGGGGCTGCTTCCTCCAAAAGCAAGAGCTCTGGTGTGAACGCGGGTCCTGGAAGGCAAAGCAGAGGAACTGTGTAAGCCGTTCCCACAGCAGATGCTTGTTGTGGGCACACTGATCGGGCCAGCAACAGCCCAGGGTGGCTCTGTGTGGTGACAGCCACTTTCTCAGTCCACTCCTGGAGGCCTGAACCTCTTGCTGTGGGCAGAGATCCCCTGTCTCAAGCCCCACATGCTCAGAGGAGCTAGAAGGAGTTTCCACCCTTTTAGGAGACTACGCGATAGGGTAGGTTTCACTGTGAGACCCAGTATGCCGAAAAGGAAGAGGAAACATAAAGCTTGCTCTGACATGAATTCCTCCTTCTGGGTGATTTTGAACTGCAGTACAACCATAATCCTCATCTTAAGATGCCGGTCACAGGCATTGCCCTATTTGGTCCTAAACTCCATCTCATGCATTCTACAGGTGAGGAAAAGGAGCCTTTAGTGGCACAGTGGTGAAGCACTTGGCTGCTAACCAAAAGTTGGTGGTTTGAACCCACTAGTGGCCTTGTGGGAGAAAAGACCTGGAGACCTGCTCTCCCTTAAAGATTTCAACCCAGAAAACCATATGCGGCAGTTCTACTCTGTCATATAAGGTCATTATGAATCAGAATTGCCTGGACGGGACACAACAACAACAAAAGATGAGGACAGTGATGTGTCACAGGCTGATCCAGAGTGACACCCCTACCACCACTCCTTTAAAGCTACTGAGTGCTGATTTCTATGGCAGCACTGTCTTCACAGTCCTCCTGGGCTCTCCAGGGAAACAAAACTGATAGGATATACATCTAGAGAGAGAGAAAATTTTATTTTAAGGAGTTGGTTCATGTGATTGTGGTGACTAGCAAGTTTGAAATTCATAGAACAGAATGACAGGCTGAAAATTCCAGTAGTAGTTGAAGTTGCCGTCGAGGCAGAAATCTGCAGGGCAGGCCAGCAGGCTGGGAACTTATCAGGTTTCTATCTTGCCACCTTGAAGCATCTTTCTTCTTTGGAAAACCCTGTTTTTTGTTTTTCTCTTCAGCCTTTCAATGATTCAGTGAGACGTACTCTCATGAAGGAGGGTGATCTGCGTTACTTAAAGACTGTTGATTGTAAATGTCGCATCTGTAAAGTATTTTCATAGTGACATGAATGGCTGACCAGGCAACTCGTGGTCATAGCTGAATCAAGCTGACACATAAAAGTCGCCATTACAGGCTCCAAAGGAAGATAGCAAAGCTAGGATGAAGGCTGTGTTTTTGTATGCAATTGCAGCAGGGCCCAGGTACCTCAAAAGAGGCACTTAATTGACCATTCTCTCAGTGCCCACTTAGAATTCTGACTCATAGTGACCCATAGGACAGAACAGGACTGGCCCATAGCATTTACAAGGAGCAGTTTGGTGGATTCAAACCAAATCAAAGGATGTGTGCTTGGGTTGTTGGCATATAAGGATTTGTGAGACAGAGACTACTGTGATAATGTTTGTCATGAATTGAATTATGTCCCCACAAAAAAATTGTGTAGCCACTTGGCTAGGCCGTGATTCCTGGAATTGTGTGACGCTGCCGTAGGCTGTGAGCTCTGCCTCCTTGACATGAATGGAGGAGGATGTGTAGCAGTTGTCTTGACGGAGCAGGACTCCACGTGTAAGACTGCATTGTGCCTTGGGGCAATCTCTTGGGACATAAGAGAAAGGGAAGCAAGCAGAGAGCTGGGGGGACCTCACGTCACTGTGAAGCGGTAGTGGGAGCAGGGCACATCCTTTGGAAAGTACCCAGGGTCCCTGAGCCTCAGAAGTTCACAGTTTGAGAGAAGATTGATGACTAGGACTTTTCTCAAGAGCTAACAGAGAAAGACTTCCCCTGGAGCTGATGCCCTGAATTTGGACTTTTCATCTGCTTTTCTGTGAGAAAATAAATTTCTTCTTATTAAAGCAATCCACTTGTGGTATTTCTGTTACAGCAGCACTAAATGACTAAGACAGTGTTATTAGGGGCACAAAAACCCAAACTAAACCCACAGCCATCAAGTTTGATTTCACCACATAACAAACCCAAAGGACAGAATAGAACAGCTGCATGGGGTTTGGGGCTAACAGAGAGCTCAGGGGCAATGGTTTCCAAGGTCCCTTCAGGGTCCCTAAGCTGAAATCTTTACAGGAGCAGAATGTCAACATCTTTTTCCTGCTGAGCAGCTGAAAGGTTCAAACCATGGATCTTTTGGCTAGCAACCAAGTGCTTAACCACAGCCTTTGTAAGGTAAAATATTGAAAACTTGGAACAATTCTTCCAGGGTAACACTCTCCGTTTAAACCTCACCAATACAACCCACCACTTAGACTAGAGAAAGTCATTTTAGACTTGGCAGTCTGTCTTCGAAATTGGCTGCCTACTGGTCCTCTTCATTGCTGTGTTTTTGATGTTACTTCCTTTGTCTCCAAAAAAATCTTCTCATCTGCTAATAAATGAATCATAATAGCTAATAAATAATAGCTTAACTTGTTGATAAAGAGCTATCTTAAAAAGAACTTAGAAAGTTTTAGAGATCTAAGAAATCTACTAGGTCCTTTTTGTCCTTTTGTGGTTATTTGCTTTGTCGTTGTTAGGTGCTGTCCAGTGGATTCCAACTCACAGCAACCGCATGTGACAAAGCAGAACTGCTCTGTAGGGTTTGCTAGGCTGTGGTCTTGGTGGAAGCAGCTCATTTTACCCGGTAACCATTAACGACCATGGCGTGTCTGGAACATCCTCCTTCTCAACGTCATGCACTGCCATTTTTACCCCACTGAGTCCATCTGTGAGGGAGACACCCAAAACAACTCCTGTGGCTCCTTTGTGTGAGCTAAAAATGTGCCCTCTTGGGGCTGATGCCACCTTCTAGGCACTAGGCTCAGTGCAGTGGCTGTGCCTTTGAGTGTGCCCCTGGGTGAGCACAATCGTGGCACCAGGCTCGGTGAGCAGAGGACGGGTGAGATGGAGATGCCCTCGTCCCTCCACTGCACAACTCTATATTGCAGCCCAGAGGCAGTCACCTCTCCAAGGTCCAAACGATCAGTGGGCCCCTTGCTGTCAGCCTCCCTCGCACCCCTCTAGCCCTCTTCACCTTCACTTCTATGTTCTCCTGTTAGGGGGCTGGGGGCAGGGGGCAGTGAGTCTCTGCCTTGTCCTGTACCTTCTGTCACCTCTCTTCTGTCAAGTGGAAACTTCACTAGTGCTGCGGCTCCCCTGCCTCCTTCACCATAGCTTTCCCCAAATCTCTATATTTTGACTTGGCTAAGCTTGGCTATGGATACTAGAAAGCAGGTTAATTTTCAGGAAGCCAATTTGCTACACAAGCAGTTAACCAAACTAGCAGACATGTCTTAAAGCCTTAGTTTGCCCTACACCTGCCCCAGGACTACACTCAGTGCCAGATTGTCAGAAGAACCATTTTCTTCTGTGGGAGGGACAGTTTGCAGAGCCACAGGATTGCACAAGACAGGAGCAGAAGCAGAAGCCAGTTACTACTCTGTAAAACAAGAGAAAGCTGATATCTGGCTTAGGATTAACTTAGTTAATACAAACAAGGCAGTTAGAATAGGGTCTGGCAAACAGTAGTCAACACCCAACAGATGGTAGTGGTCACTAGTATTTTAATAATCATCGGTTTAATTTTCATATGTGTATTTAAATTGTACAAATTAAACTATTTACTAGATGAAAATAAATAAATAACACTGTCAATGGGGGTGCCAGGAAAAGAAGACAGCAGTCACGAGGGAGGAGCCCCCGCAGTGCAGTGGCTGAAAGCTTGGTTGCTAAACAGAAGGTTGGCAGTTCAAATCCACCAAGCTTCTTCTTAGAAACAGCATGGGGCAATTCTACTCTGTCCAGTAGGGTTGCTAAGAGTTACAATCAACTGACAACAGGCATGGCTTTGTTAGTTTTTATGCTTTCTGTTATCATTTAACCTATATTATAATGATACCTACTCCTTACTGACCAGGGTGTACACATAAAGCTATAAATCAAGGACCTTATAAGTGATGTGGGGTGATTTTCAAGGGTAAGAAGGAAGACGATTTTCATCCTAAGAATTAGAGTCCAAGTATTGCCTCAGCTTGTGAGGGGAAACCAAAAAATGCAAAACTTAACCCATTGCTGTTGGTTTTATTTCAAGTCAAAGTGATGCTGTAAGACAGAGGAGAATTGCCTTATGGGGTTTCTGAGGCTAGAAGCAAAATGCTACAACCACTGGGCTACCAGGGCTCCTTCAAGAGAGACTATAGGGTCTCATATTTTGCAAACTCATTTGAGCAAGAAATCCATTTTCCAAAGTGTGGCTCAGGTTTAAAAAAATAAAAAAATTCTGTCAAGACAATTTTTGAAAGATTTTCACACAGCAGAAGCTTAATTTAGAGCTTGAGACATGCTGTTATTGCCAAAAATGAATGAAGGCCTCTCCTTAGTCAGACAAGAGCCAAAGTCAACTTTCTTGGCCTTTCTACCTTCATAAGGATGATGGGAGCTGGGGTATTGTGCCCTGGTTCTGAAATCTCAGAGGGTAGCAGGCCCTCCAGTATGGGATTCTACTGAAGACTGAGCTCGCCTCTAGATGTCTCGATTCCAGAAGGAACAGAGTGGGGTCCAAGAAAGGCATTTTAGCAGATATCTTAAGTGCTGCTAAAGGAGGAAATCTGTGGACTGCTCTCAGCCCTTTCAAGATCCTATTTTCTACTTTGGATTTTTGTTACCACCAGGTGTTTCCATTAAAGAAAGTGTGCTGAACTACTAAATATATCTCAATTTTTTATAGGCAGTATGGATCTTTTTTTCTTGCCCCTTCCCACAAGTCTATCCTCTGAGTCCAATGGGATAATACATTGTCTCACAAATTCAAACTTAGAAAGTCAGAGTTCTGCCGGAGCCCACTTGGACATGTATGCTTCCACATAAAAAAGATTTCTCACCAAAAATGCACTTACTTCAGACAATATCCTGTAAAACCAGTAATTTATGGTGTACATTGTGTTTTTGTTTTAAAGGTCTCTGTCTTGCAGCAACATGCGCTATCATTAAGAAAGTAGATTCTATAAAAAACTGAGAAGCAGAAAAATTTTGTGGACAATTGCATGTCCCAAGGATTCTGGAAAGATTAGAGAAACTTGTAGTGAAAGGAGCACTAACTCATGGTCAAAGTCCTCAGTTCAGAACCTGCTACTAGAATTTCATACAAGCCACTTAGTGTGCCTGAAACTTAGTCATTGCATCAGTAAAATGGGACTTATGACAAAGTGGAGATCATAATAAATTAAATCACTTGTGTGTCTGGCTACCAGTATTGAAACATGCTTCCTCCCAAAATAAAAATATTAACTAGAGAAAGGAGAAGCTGAAGTTTTCCAAATGATCTGAGGTTTAACTGATAATTTTTGACAATAAATTCCTCAATCTTGTTGAACTGATCAAACCAATCAGCTGTTCTAATAGAATAAGTGGTACCAAATATATGGAGACTATGCTCAGCTATTCAAATGTCGTTGTTTGTAATTTTTATGATTATTACTTAGACATAATCAAAACATTTCCTTTGACACTTGAGCCACTATGGTTAGGTGATACAGTACTATATTCAGATGGACTTGGGTTCAGTGCTTGACTCTGCCACTTAGGGTATTTTGTCATTTCTAAGTAGCCAACTTACCACGTATTTGTCAGTTTGTCATACTTTTTGTTGTTGCTTACTTACAGCTCTGATAGTGGAGGTTTTGTCACGAGTAGGGTCATCCATGCTGGTCAGGGTTCAGCAGAGCTCCCAGACTAAGACAGACTAGGAAGAAGAACTCCCCATTTGGCTTCTGAAAACAGCCACTGAAAACCTTATGAATAGCAGCTGAACAGTGATGTAGGGCTGGAAGATGAGTCCCTTAGGTTGGAAGACACTCAAAATATGACTGGAGAAGAACTGTGTCATGGATTGTATTATGTCCTCCCCCCAAGCATGTTATTAATTTGACTGGGCTTTGATTCCCATTATTCTATTATTGTCTACCATTCTCTTATTTGATGAAATTTTCCTATGTGTTGTAAATTCTATCACTGTGATTTAATAAGATGGATTAGCAGCAGTTATGTTGATGAGGTCTACAAGATTGGATAGTGTCTCAAGCCAATCTCTTTTATAATATAAAAGAGAGAAAGAAGCAGAGAGACATGGGGGCCTCACACTACTAAGAAACCAGCTCCAGAAGCAGAATACATTTCTTGGACCTGAAATTCCTGCATTGAGATGTGTTCAGACCAAAAGAAGACTGATGATAAGGGCCTTCCTCCAGAACCAACATAGAAAGCCTGCCCTTGGAAATGACACCCTGAATTTGGACTTGTAACATACTAGATTATGAGAGAATAAGTTTCTCTTTGTTAAAGCCATACACTTGTGGTATTCCTGTTATAGCAGAATTAGATGACCAAGACAAGCTGCTTCCTTAAAGTAGAGCTGACCTTAATAATGGGAATGGAGTCAAGCTCTTGGGACCTTCATTTGCTGATGTGGCACAACTCAAAATGAGAAGAAACAGCTGCAACTATCCATTGATAAGTGAAATGTGGAATGTCTGAAGTAGGAATTTAGGAAAATTGGAAGTCATCAAAAATGAGATAGAATTCATAAAGCATTGAAAAGTTAGGCTTTAGGGAGCTGTAATGGATTGGTATTGCCTGCTTAGAGTCAGACAGTCATGCGCTTTACTATCTGGGAATGACAGATTGAAGAGGATTTGTGACAAGTTCATCATCAAAAAGAACATTTCAAGGTCTTTTCTGAAGTACAGCACTGTTAGCGATAGGATAATATCTACATATCTACAAAAAAGAACAGTTAATATGACTATTATTAGAAATTACTCACCCACCACTAAGGTCAAAGACGAAGAAAATGAAGATTCTTACCAGCTCCCACAGTCCAAAATTGATCGAACTTGCAATCAAGATACATTGATACTTACTGAAGACTGGAGTGGGAAAGTTGGAAACAAAGGATTGGTAGTTGAAAATATGGCACTGGTGATAGAAATGATGCCAGAGATGGTGTGATAGAATTTAGCAAGGCCAATGACTGCTTTGTTTGAAAATACCTTTTTTACAACATCATAAAGGGTGACTATATAACAGCAATTGAGATGACTATGTCTGTGGAAAGAGACAATGGAAAAGCTCACTATCATTAGTCCTAATAAGGGCAGAAGCTGACTGTGGAACAAACCACCAATTGCTCTTGTGCAAATTCAGATTGAAGTTGAAGGAAATTAGAACAAGTTCACAGGAGCTAAAGGGCAACCATGAGTACTTTAGAGAGCATCTCAAACATAGATTCAATTCATGGAATACTAATAACTAAAGACCAGATGAATTGTGGAAAGACATCATAGATAAAGAAAGCAAGAGGTCATTAAAAAGATAGGAAAGAAAGAAAAGGCAAAAATGGATATCAGAAGATATTATGAAACTTGCTCCTGAATGTCAAATAACAGAAGGAAGAAATGATGAAGCAAAAAAAAGGTGAATAGAAGAGTTTGAAGGGTAACTCACGAAGACAAAATATTGTAAAGAAGTGTACAAAGACATAAAGACAAAATCAAAAGGGAAGAACACACTTGGAATTTCTCAAGTTGAAAGAACTGAAGAAAAAAAATCAATCCTCTGAGCTGCAATACCGAAAGATTCTACAGGGGAAATATTAAACAGCACAGGAAACATCGAAAGAAGACGGAAGCAATAATAAACAGAGTCACTATACCAAAAAGAACTGGTCATTCAGCATATGATGAAAATCCAGCAGTAATGAAGGAAGGTATGCAAGCTGCTCTGAAGGCAGTGGCGGAAAACAAGCTTTCAGGAATTGAAAGAATACCAGGTGCCATGTTCTAACAAATGGATGCAGCCCTAGAAGTGCTCAGTACGTTGTGCAAGAAATTTGGAAGACCTGGCCAACAGACTGGAGGTGATCCGTTTTTCTACCCACTCCAAAGAAGGTCATCCAACACAATGGAGAAAGCATCAAATAATACCATCAATGTCACATATAAGTAAATTGTTGCTGACCATCATAAAAAAGCAGTTGTAGTAGTACTTTGACAGGGACTTGCCAGAAAGCAAGTGGGATTCAGAAGAGAACGTGAAACAGGGGATATCACTTCTGATGTCACAAGGATCCTGAATGAAAGCAGAGAATACCAGAAAGATGTTTACCAATCTTTTATTGCCTATGCAAACGCATTCAACTGTGTGGATCATAATAAATTATAGATAACATTGTGAAGAATAGGAACTCCAGAACACTTAATTGTGCTCATAAGAAACTGGTACACAGACCAAGAAGCACTTGTTTGAACAGAACAAGGGGATATTGCATGGTTTAAAGTCAGAAAAGGTGTACATCAGGGTTAGATCCTTTCACCGTATCTTTTCAATTTGTATGTTGAGTAAATAGTCTGAGAAGCTAGAGTATATGGAAAAGAATGGTGCATCAGGATTGGAGGAAGACTCGTTAACAACCTGCATTATGCAGATAACACAAATTTGCTTGCTGGAAGTGAGAGGACTTGAAGCACTTGCTGATGAAGATCGAAGACTACAGCCTTCAGTATGGATTATACCTCAATGTAAAGAAAACAAAAATCTTCACAACTGGACCAATAAGCAACATCATGACAAATGGTGAAAAGATTAAAGTTGTCAAAGATTCCATTTTACTTGGACCCACAATCAACGCCCATGGAAGCAGCAGCTAAGAAATCGAACAACATATTTATTGCACTGGGCAAATGTGCTGCAAAAGATCTCTTTAAAGTGTTAAAAAACAAAGATGTCACTTTAAAGACTAAAGAGTGTCTGACCCAAGCCATGGCCTTTTCAATGACCTCACATGCATGTGAAAGCTGGACAATCAATAAGCAAGATAGAAGATGAATTGATGCTTTCAAATTATGGTGTTGGTAAAGATTACCGAACCTACCATGGGCTACCAAAGCAATGAACAGATATGTACGGAAAAAGTACAACCAGAGTACTCCTTGGAGGCAAGGATGGCAAGACTATGTCTTAATATACTTCAGCTGTGCTGTCAGGAGGGATCAGTCCCTAGAGAAGACCATCATGGTTGGTAAACTAGAGGGTCAGTGAAAAAGAGAATGATCCTTAACGGGATGGGTTGACACAGTGGCTACAACAATGAGCTCAAGCATAGCAACCACTGTGAAGATAGTGGAGGACCTGGCAGTATTTTGTTCTATCGCATATAGGGTCATTATGAATCAGAATTCACTCAACCACAGCTAACAGTAACAACAAAAATTAACCACCAATTTGTAAGATGCTTCTTGAGTTTAATTAAAAACTCTATCCTTTAATTGTACCAATCAACTACACTCGTAAGATGCATACTAATTTCAGAGTGTTGAAATAAAAAAACAATTATCTCTTAGAATACTAACTGTGACACTGAGCAAATTACTTAACCACTCTAAGGCTCAGTTTCCTCATCTATAAAATGGGGTTGATAGAGGCAACTACCTCGTAATTTGCTAGGAAAATGAACTTAGATATCACACATAAAGCAGAATGCACCAATGATTAAGATATGGAAAACAATAAATGCATTATCTTATTAAATGACTCTGTTCTATAGAGTTGCTTCGAGTCAGAATTTACTCAGTGACAATAGGTTTGGGTTTTCGGGTTAGCCAAAGGTAAGACATTGGTGGTTCAGTGGTAGAATTTTTGCCTTCTATGCAAGAGACTTGAGTTGGATTTCCAGTCAATGCACCCCAAGCACAGCCACCACCTACCTGTTGTTAGAAGTGTGCTTGCTGCTATGATGCTGAACATGTTTCAGGGGAGTTTCCAGACTAAGATGAACTAGGAAGAAAGGACTGGTGATCTGCTTCCAAAAACTAGCCTATGAAAACCATATGGATCACCACATTCTGATCTGCAATGAATCACTGAGTTGGTGTAGAGCTGAGTGTCAGTTTATTCCATCATGCATCAGGTCACCATGAGCCGCCTGGCTGACCTGGTGACGTGTGACCTCCTGGGCATCCTAACACTAATATAAGCCAAATGTTGCTCTTCTAAATCACTTGCTTCCTGCAGGAGAAGAATCAATGTTGTAGCATTTTGCTATACCTTGGATATAGTCGGAAACGCTGGTGGCCTAGTGGTTAAGTGTTGTGTCCGCTAACCAAAAGGTCCGCAGTTCAGAACCACCAGGTGCACCTTGGCAGCTCTATGGAGAAGTTCTACCCTAACCTCTAGGGTAGCTATGAGTCGGAATTGACCTGACGGCAGTGGGTTTGGTTCGGACGCAGTTACTTGTTCTAAGTAAAGATATCATTGGCAACATGGCTATCCAGATTATCTTTGTGTGGAGACTAACCATCTCAAAAATGGCATGATGAATGCTAGATGCAGTATAACTTCATACAGTTTATTTTTTTAATAGCCTTCAAATTCTTTGCAAGATAGATTCTAATACGTCAGAAGATCAACAAAGACACACAAGAGTGATTGTCAATGACTAAATAACTACCATGAATAACAAGGCAAACAATTGTTATGCAAATAATTGAGTTCAATACTTCGAAATTCAGAGAGCATGTCTGCTTGATAGCCAAAATTTCAGGAGGCAAGTAAACTCGGTATTGCAGAGTGTGTTGCTGGGTTTTTTGAATGAGTTTGGTTTTCACTGAAGGGAATGTCCAGCCCTGAAACAGACCCAAGACCTAATCCAGATCACCTGCTTCCTGGTGATCAAGTTTAAGTTCTACAGAATATGTCTGGTGTCCATCCCAAGTCAGTTGTTCTGTGCCACATGCTTACACAGCAACCATTGCCCTCTTTGGCAGCTAGGAAAAAATGTGATTTCTAAAGGGAAGAAGGGCTTCATAATCTTGTCCAAAGCACAGTAATGATAAAACTCAAGATGCAGAGGGCATAACCATAAAAATGAATCATAAGATGGGGCCTTGGTTTCAAAGTAGCCACCTGAATATTTTAGCTGATTCACCCAGGAGTGTTTTGGAAGCAGTCAGACTATGTAAAACATGATGAAGATATTTCAGTGTCTTAGATGCAGAAGCCACAAGTTTCCAGCCCAGATGATCTGCTGAGGCTGAAAACTCACCCAGGACAGAGCCTATTTTTAACTTAAGACACGTCTTAAGAGCAGAAATCATGACAAACGTGTGACCCTGCCCTATTTCCTTCCATTAACACCCCCCTATTCACACAGAGTCCTTACAGAATCAAAGAGATGTTTCTCTCTCTTAATGGTCTTACTGGAAGTCATCCTTTAAGCTTACTCAATATGCCACACTTGAGAGCCCATAGGCTCTTGGGTAGAAAAAGATCTCTCTAAAAGGAAATAAGAGTTCATAACAGAGGAGGAAGTCTTTGACAGCAACATAGAACCAGAAACCGCTGTTGTTGTTGTGTGCTGTTGAGTGGATTCCAACTAATAAAGACTCTATAGGACAGAGCAGAACTCCTCCATAAGAGTTCTAGAGAAGCTGGTGGATTTGAACTCTCAACATTTTGGTTTAAAAGCCTGAGCTCTTAACTATTTTGCCACTATGGCTTCAGAGACTCCCTAGGAGACACCAAGCCACAGCTATTCCCAAGACAGCTTTTGAGTACAGAGATGACATCAGACCCTAAACTGACTCCAGGCAAGGACCTGGTGACATGTGACCTCCTGGGCATCCTCAGGGCATGCAGGTGAGATGTGACTTATGACCATGAATGGCTCCTGCTTGCTGCTACTTCTCCACCTTGATGCTCAGTCAGAAATGGCACATTCAGCTGTTCTTTTCTGGGCCTTCACCAGGCTTCTTTTAAAGAAAATGTCTGAAAAGTTTACTATATTCTATCACTACTTAGAGAAAGTTTTCAAATTTCCATTCCCGTTCTATACAAGGTCAAGGCCAACATAGCATGGAATAGAAATCAACTGACCTAATTCATTGAAACCTCAGTTTCCTCAGCTATAAAATAGGTAGAGTAGCACTTAATTCAAAGAGTTGGTTTAAGTTTTAAAGCAGATGATATACATAAAATGCTTGGCACAGTGCCTGACAGAGAATAAATGGCATTTATTCCTTATTAGTGGTAGTTATTGCTATGATGTTGACAACGACACTTAGCTAGAATGAAGATGGAGCACAGTGGGCCTCACAGGGCTGGATACAAAGGGGAGGATAAGAGGTAGAAAAGGAAGTCCAAATGCCAACTTCAACCACTTATCAGGTTTGCCTGTAGGCAAACAAGCTCCTCCATCCTGCTGTCTGAATTCCCCTTTTCCATTTTAATGCTCTGTCTGCCCCCAATTCCTTTTCTGTCTTCCCACTCCACTGCTCAATCTCAGAGAATATTCCTGGGTGATCTTCATACTTGACCTAGCCTTCCACACATAACACAACTTACCCAGTCAGGCTCCCATTCTTTCTTTACACAACTCTCACCTGGAAACCACGCGACCAATGTAAAGATGGTTTCAATGATCAATGGAGGTTTCCTTGTTGTATCCCAATGATAACACATTAGTGGTTAATATCCCAAAGACTACTGGGAGGGGTTTCTCAATCTAATATGGATATGACTCAGAAAATGGTTCTAATCAGAGCCATTCCCTGGACTCTTTAAAACAAGTCCTCAAGTCCTTATCTTCCTTGCATATACATAGAGTCAACCTGGAAAGCACGTTGAGAGCAGCTTCTTGTGAGGCTTGTGTGTGAACTTTCTTGAGTTATGATTCTCAGTGGTTTGGCAGTTATGTAATGATGCAGTTTGGCAATTATGTAATGATGCAGTTATCCTTCACTTTGTGATGTAATGCTATCAAATCTATAATGTGATCTGATGTGATCAGCCAATCAATTGTAGGGGAAGTTTCCTAGGGGGTGTGGCCTGCACCAGTATGTATGGACATTCTGGCAAAACTCATTGGCTTTTGTTTGTTCTAAATCCTCTATCTGGCTCATTATCATCTGGCCTACAGTTCTTGGGACTTGAGCCAGTGGCCTACAGATCTTGGGATTTGTTGGGCTCCAAAGCCCGTGAGACGGCAGCCTGCCATCTGACCTGTTGATCTTGGGTTCATCAGCCCCTGAGTCAGGAGAAGTCTCCAGCCCACTGCCTGACTGATGGACTTGGGACTTGCCAGCCTCTGTAACTGCGTGAACCATTTCCTTGAGACAAATGTCTCTCTCTCTTTCTCTTTGTGTATGTGTGTGCATGTATATACACACTTGATGAATTTAGCTTGTGTAGCTAACTCAACCTAAGATATCCTTTAAGAAAGGCTAAAAATCCTTGCACTTGTTCATGACAAAACCATTTATTTGGGAATTTTTTTGGTAACATATTTTGGCTCCACTTCTATCATTTGCAAAATGTGTATATGATCCCTTCATGTCTGAATTATTTTCTGCTTATAATTTTTTTCCCATAAATGGAATGCATGCTGAATCATTGAGTGTGTCTTAATTTTTGGTAGCTAAAAATGGATTTTGATTACCATTATGTAGGAAAAACATAAACAGCCCTCTGCATTATAGAGGCAGGATTACACAGGACACCTATGTGTCACCAGACTCTGGTGGTAGGATCAAGAGGGATGAGAAACACAATTTCCAAATAATACATTAAAACAAAACAAAAAACTCATTGCCATTAAGTGGATTCCGACTCATAGAGACCCTATAGTTCAGGGTAGAACTGCCCAATAGAGTTTCCAAGGAGCATCTAGTGGATTTGACTGCCGTAAGAACCTGGAAATATACTTATAAGTGCCTTTTCACTGTAAAAAATCTAAAAGAGAGAAAAATTTTGTACAAGTATACCTTTAGGATGGTCTACCTAATAGAATACACTGTAGGAACAATAATTTTCATCTCCTGTCCATTTTTTTCAAATTCAAACAGTTATACAGGACCCTATCTGCTGACAGTATGCTCTGCAAGTAGGAAAGCAACTTCCCAAAAAAGTTGAAAGGTAGAAAATGTAGGTGGACAAATGTATGTCTCATTACCCATGAAAGAGATAACATAAATCCATTTTCTGTCTCCTAAGCATCTCGTATCCTAAGTGAATGAACACATATAAGAATGCAGGTAAGAAAGGACCAGCCAGTGCAGTTGTGTTAACTATAGATGGGAAAGGGAGAAGGTAGGACTATTATTATCATCATTAGGCGTGATGTGAGTCAAACTTAGAAGTTTTAGAATCATGTTTGACAATCCTGGCCACATATCAGAATCAATTCAGAAATATTTTAAAACATGTAGATTCTTAGGCCTCATTTCCAAAGACTCAGATTCAGTTGGAAAGTAGTGGGATCTATGCATAAGGATATTTTAAAATTTCAGAAAGTCACTCTATTGTGCAATCAAGACTGAGAACCACTGTCTTAGAACAGTCTCAGTAATACAAAGAAAGTGAAAGCAATATCATATTGTTAGGCCTTAACTGTGAGCAAGAGCTGAGTCCAGCTCTATATTTTAGAAGCACTCAGTAACTGATGTTCAACAGGTTTTGCATTATGTCTATGCTCTGAGGAAAAGATCTCTTAGACAGAAGCCAAGAATCACTAATTTACTGAATTGTGGGTCAAAAGCAGTGCTCAAAACTTGCCTACATCAGCCCTCTTCCTTGTCACAGTGTGAGAACTGGCTATTCAGCCTCTGACTCTGGGCCTCAATTTCCTATCCATTAAATAGAGCAAGTTGGATTAGATGAGTTCAAAGACAGTTTCCTTCCAGTTCTGCGACTCTATAGCTTTAAGATTGTTTTCAAAGGAAACATGTTGGCACAGTGGTTAAGAACTCAGTTGCTAAATGAAAGCCTGGTGGTTTGAACCCAATGGAGAAAGACGTGGCAGTCTATGTACATAAAAATTATAGCTTTGAAACCCCATGGGACAGTTTTACTGTTATTCTGGTGGCATAGGGGTTAAGTGCTACATCTGCTAACTGAAAGTTGGCAGTGTGAATGCACCAGGTACTCTACTCTGTCCTATGGGGTTGCTATGAGTTGTAATCAACTCAGTGGCAGTGGATTTGGTTTTGCTTTTTATAGGGTAGCTATACATCAAAACTGACTTCAAGGCAAGGAATTAAGATCCATTTCAAACGTGATACAGTTACATGTCATACCAACACTCTCTGCTCACTTCTTACCCGGAGGTGCCCTGGGAAGCCTTCTGAGCTCCCTTGGCCGCCAGCCAAATGCTAGCCTGGCCTCCAGCCTCCCAGTAGAGCTAAGTCCCCATCGTTGGGACCACCAGCCAGCCAGCCTTCCCCAGCAGGCTGAACAATTGTAGGATGGTTCCTGTAAACACAGCCCAGTTTAATTGCAGGCACAGATTCTAAGTGTTCTCTCTGCTCCCCAGGCAACACGTGGTCTGACTGCTACTGGTATCTGCACAGGAAGTGGTGGAATGCGGAAGTTTACACGACGTCAATGCACACTCATCTTCCTTTTCCGTGCCTGGGGAGCCCTGCCAAAGGCTATTGTGTCATTGTGCTCCCCATCAGCCTCCTCTCAGCAGCATGAGGGGATGTGCCTCTGAACAGAACTTACAGACTTCTGTAAAAACGACAAAAGCAATGTATAAGAATTATTTACCACTTATATCCTGTGTACCCAACTCTGTGGTTGGGATGTCACACACTTGACCTTCAGGCCTCAGACTGTGGTCCAGAGCCACTGGGCATGAATCTTCCCAGCCAATTCTCTGATATAGATTTTCCTAGCAGGTGCACAAATTTACTGGAAAACCATTAAATCTGCCTCAGAGTTAAGAGAAAATTAGCCCGATACGTGCCATGCTTGGGGCTGTGAAGAAGAAGAACTTTGGTAGGAAAAAGGGCAAAGGGTTTTTAAGTGTATGTTGCAGATGATTTCAATGTATTTATGTTCTCAGCATCTGAGAGAAGAGTGAGGTAAAGGTGGGATGGAAAAAGGCAGATTTAGTGGAGTCCCAACCATGGACAGGCTTTGGAAGTAGAGACAGGAGCTATAACGCCCAGCATAACACTGAGAACATAAGTCAGTCTTCAGGTACTGCTTTCCAGAAACTGATAGCTTGGTCTGGACAAGGTTGGGAGTTACCCTGTCATGGATCTCATGTGCTTTTTGAGGCACTAAGGACACTGGCACCAGAACCCAGCTCCCCGTGGTCCTCCTTTGGGCTCATGAAGACCTAAGATCCTGCAAGAACTGTTGTTCTGTAGCAACAGTCCTTACATGGAGGGCAGGGCAGGACCCAACGGTGACAATTTAAGCATGCGAGAATCCACCTTTTGATCATGAAGAGGCATTGACACTCCCATACTATCCCAGGCTGCCGAAGCTGGAGAGGCTCGTCTACAATCTTCATGGTCTCAGTGGAAGGAGTACAAAGAGGGATACAACCAGATCACGAGGGCGTTCAGACTCAAACTTGCCACTTCCACTCAGTCTGGGCTCCCACTCCCAGATCCTGAAAGACCCTATAACGTGAACTTCAAAACAGACTTCAGAGCTTCTGTTGGTACCTTAAAATACATGTTCCATTTGGAATTGTAAAGGCAATACCTCCATCTTCAACTCAGTTTCAGCACCTAAGCATGAGGAATCACTGGGAGAACACGGGTACATAAACCTGGCAGATCTACATGTACTCATTAACACAATTAGGTTGCAAAAATTTTAAAAATAAGCAAGCCCCAGGAAATGAAGCGCTTATTTGCCTTACTTAATAATGTCCTAAAGCAGTTTCATCAGTCTCCTGCAAGCCAGCTCAAAAGAGGATTGTCTAAGTACTGTCCTCATCCTCCATCAGCCAGGGCCCCAGAGGGCCTGGGGGTGGATGGAGCAGGGCCTACCGGCAGGATGAAAAAACACACATTCCCATCAGCATGTCTTTCACTCTCAGTGGGTAATAAGTCATGGCCACAGGCAGGGGAGGAATAAGATTCCAGAGTGGAGAAAACAGACAGGAGAAGACAAAGTGAGAAATAAAACAAAGAAAAGGAATAATCAAGCAGGCATGCATGCTGGGGAAGGCAAGATTCTCACTATGGCCAAGGCTAGATTTCAAAGCACTAAGTAAGCTACATGGTTTCAAGAGATCAAGTGCCTTTTCAGGAGCAATGGGATGAAATATGTACCAGGGGTACAGGTAAACCAGACCAGTGGTCTCCAGAGGAAGTTTTAGGATATCTATTGATATTGGTTTTTATTTCATCATTATTCTATTACTGTACTATGTATGCTTTATAACATACATGATGTATTGATACTATAGTACATGTATATCATTTATAAATAAATAAATATGCTTAGATTGGAAGAGTGTATCCTCAAATATTTTCCATAGATCAGATATACGATCAAAAGATTTTGGAGGTCACTCAGCTAGAGCAATGGCAAAAAAAACATAAAAGATTCAACTAACTACCTGGAAAGGCCTGTACATAGACTCTTGGGCTTCTCATCTAGGGCCTCTGCCAAGCTGGCTCAACTTGAAAGAAACTAGTCAGTTGTCTGCTGGGAAATCCCCCTCCCAGCTCTTCTCCAGTGCCTGACTTCTCTTTAAAGGGTGAAATGGACAATATTTTGGCAAAATAGAAAAAATATATATTCTTTTCATAATTCTTACTATGAGTTTCAACAATTAAGCCCACAAACTTACTTGTTCTAAGTGCTACATACCTCATAGCTGAATACCACTACAGTCACCTTCAAAGGACTCCCACTGGGAAGCTATGCACCCAAACCAGTGCCTAGTCTGCCCTTCAAAGCAATTCTGGAACTTTTTACAGAAAGGCCATTGTGCATGGTGGCAAGATGGCAAGTTTGCACATTTAACTATATAGGTGTCTGTGATGGAGTTTTTAGCCAGTAAACACATAACTGTATTGGAACACACTCCCTACTCACCTTATTTGGCCCCCAGTGACCTTTTTCTTTACCCAAAGATAAAGGAAATATTGAAAGGAAGACATATTGATGATATTCAGGGCATTGAGGGTAATACTATGACATCTCTGATGGCCATTCCTGAAAAAGAGTTTCAAAATTGCTTTGAGGGGTAGACTAAGCACTGGTGTTGGTGCATAGCTTTCCAAGGGGGGCAGTTCAAAGGTGACCATAGTGATACCCAATAGTGAAGTATGTAGCACTTTTTCTACGATGAGTTCCCAAACTTAACTGGCATTCCTTGTATCTAAGCCCCTAAGGGGTCTCAAGGACAGCACTTCATAGTGAGGGGCTTTGCTCCTAGGCCCTCTGTAGACACTTGCGTGGGTCCTCACCACTGAAAAGTGGTAGTGGTGAGTAATGACATCCAGACTGTGTCCTGGAAAAGGGTGAATCTGTCCCAGGAAGAAGAGTATCTTTTTAAAATTCTCACAAACGTGCTATATGCATTAGCAATAGTTTGCTTTATTTGAACATAATGTTTTCCACTGATCTTTGCCTTCATAAATACAATTTCATTGCCTATTTTTTCTTAGTCTAATAACAACACTGAGTTTCCAAACTCCGGAGCATGTCCATCATGGTGGAGTGATGGAAGGAGGTTCTGGCTCCAGCAGTTGCAGCCCCCTAAACAGAGCCCACAATGAGTGAGCACTCAGAAGTTGAATATCACGTTCTGCCCTTGTGTCTCAGAGGTGGCCCGGGGCCACCTGGCTAGATAAGTTGTTCCACACACAGAAAACAAAACACTGATGGATTGTCTCAGCCCAGTCTTAGCTTGGGGTCAGTCTGTCACCTGGGTCCTGAGATGTGGTCTGCCTCAAATGTCTCCAATGGACACAGTCATCTAGTGGTGGAAGGTGCCATCTCCCTTTCTCTGAGACCATAAAGAAATCATACAATCTTTGAACACAGCAAGGATCGCCACAGAGGTCAACATATGTGCCTGCTCGCCTTCATCTTCCCAATAACTCCACTGGGTTATTTATTGAAAATTGTGTTTTCCCTCAAATGTCTTTTCTCTCACAGGAAGAATTTTTTCCTCCCAAGTCCTCAGGGGACTCCGAGAAGTGCAGCAGCACTGGCCTCTCACGGCTATCTCTATGGCACTCATCGGAATTTCAAGCACCAGGCTTGGGCTCCTTCAGCAGTCTGACAAATTCCTTGACTTCTTCTTCCAAGGCCTTGTTCCTCTTCTCAACATCCTCTCGGGTACGTTCCACATTGCGGAGGCTGATTTCCAAGGCTGCAAATTTCTTCTTCTCTTTTTCCAACTCTTCAGTGAGTCTCACCACCTTGGCCCAAGTGTCATAGTTTTCCTTCTCAAGGCTAGTGGGTAAAAAGAAAAGGATGACAGAATGGGGAATCAACTTCAGGCTCTTCTTTCACCCATCCCCCCAACTTCTGTTGCCCACCCTTTCCAAATCACAGGCTCTCCTACTCTCCAGTTACACATATCCAACCACTCTTTCTTATTTAGAAGGAAATGTGGACTTCCCAGGTATACCCGAACTCCCAGATTATGTCCCAGCTTCTCCTTTGTCATTGAACACCATGGTGTGACATCACTTGTATTACTGTTTTTTGTGTCGTTTTGCATTTTGTATCTTCAATCTGATAATAAAGTCTATGAAAGAAGGAGTCATTTCTAATATATTTATTTTTCACCCCCTCAGTACCTTGCAGTGATCTTGTTCAATAAAAACTCTTGATTGGTTGAAGCCTCATCCATAACTGGGATTCCTGACACCTCTGCCACTAGTGGCTCCTGATCCTCCTTTCACTGAAAGTGTAGTCTAGAGCTTTCTCTTATGAAGGACCTCCTTTTGATCTAGAGCTGGAGAGCAAGGAGATCTGTCCTTTGGGGAGCAGTGGTCCCAGCAATCCCACACTCACTCTTGATTCCCTATTCCAGGTGTGCAGGAATCCTTGATCCCCAGGATTTTTATGGTTAACTGTGCAAATTCCTAATGTAGACTCAGATGCCCTTCCTCTCCCTCCTTACCAGGCTGTGCTAAACTAACCCTGAAGGAAAAAACAGAACCAAATTCATTGCCATCAAATCCATTCCAACTGATAGCTACCCTACAGGACAGAGTAGAACTGCTCCACAGAGTTTCCAAGGAGTGCCTGGTGGATTTGAACTGCTTCTTGGTTAGCAGCCATAGCACTTAACTACCACACCACCAGGGTTTCCAAACCTTAGGGACAGAGAACATATATTCCATTTCTAAGCTAAAGGAAAGAACTTCAGGCTTGCAGGAAGGTTGAGTGATTGGAGACTGGCTCCAGAATTTCTTTCCGCAGAGTAATGTCTCCATGCTCCCCAAATAACTGTCCATTTTCCTATGGATACTTCAGTTTCCATTTCAGCTCATGCCTCAGGTTCTGCCTTCAAAGGTCTTGACCCTTTCTGCACATAATGGCCCCCATTCAGACCCTTGTCTTCCTCCTGCCTCTCTCTTAAAACTAAATTAGTCTCATTCCTTTCAGCCTTCCAATTACAAATCTAGTTTTCCTCTCCAAATTCTCCACACTGTCTCACTCTGGAGGAAACCTCATTGAGATACTATACTAGATCTGGACCAAGTGATTCCAGCAGAAAGTGAGAAATGAGTGGGCTCGGAAGCCCGACTGACCTAGGTTCAAATCCCAGCCCTTCATACATTAACGATTAGTTGTACGATTTTCAGGAATCTGTTGATACCTTCCAAACCCTAGTTCCATGGGAGTATTAGCCACTTGACAAGATTGCTGTGGCGATTAGGTGGTAAGGTATAGATGAAGCCTGATGCTTAGAGTAGATGCTGTTTGATTGTTAATTCAACTGCAGCTGCTATATACAAGAGGTCCCCTAACAGGTGAACCTGCAGGATCTTATTAGATTCATGGTGAGTTCTTTCCTACTGTCAATGATACTGAGACACAGAGGGCAGTGCAAGCCTTCTCTGGGCTGCTGTGCTCACTGCCAAGATGTCATATAAGTCTCGTCATTTCTATATTCGGGTTCTTAGACAAAGGAGCTATGTTTTCCCTCTGGAGAGGCAGTCCTCTGCAGGGGCAAAAGGGAGAGGAGATCCAAAAGTCTTCCTTTCACTTACCTAAGTCTTAATGAATGGAAAAGCATCCTTAATATGAAAAAAAAAAAAGTCAGATTGACATCAAATTCACTCCCACTCATGGCAACCCCACATGTGAGAGTAGAACCATGGTCCACAGGGTTTTCAGAAGTAGATCACTAAGGCTTTCTTCTAAGGAAACTCAGGGTGGACTCGAACTTTCAACCTTTCAGTTAGCAGTCAAACACAGTTACCATCTGTACCACTCTGGTACTCCATCCTTAAGGTGAAATTCCCACTAATCCACACTCAACTACTTCATGCTTTGTGTTAACACGGTAAAGCCAGATCGAGGTTTTCTCTCATGAAAGAGAATGTACTGGCCAATCAGTAGCATGAAAAAGATTTCAAAGAAATACTTTACCCACCAAAGAGAATATATCCCATCCAAGCACTCTAGGCATTTGCATGAGAGTATGGTGGTAACTGTCCAACTGGTCTCCCAGTCTTGCTTAGTCGGAAGCCAGTGAGACCCATGTTGGTCAGGCCTCCAGTGGCTCCCACCCCACTCTGCTTGACAGTTGCTGACAAAGTCCCAGGTGTGGTACTCTGGCCTCCTGTGCCTTCCTGACCCCGTCTTCCACCCGTCAGTCTCCCCCTGCTCCAGCCTCAATAATACTCTTCCACAGCCCCTGCACTGTGGTGCTCTCTGGCTGGAGTGTTCTCTCTCCAACATGACCCTGACTCATTTCTTCATCTCCTCCAGGTCTTTCTTGAAATGCCACCTGTGAGGCCTTCTCTGGTTGCCCTCTTTACCATTAGAATCCCTTTACTGAGCACTGTAACCTCCTTGGCTCACTCTATTTTTCTCTCTAGCATTTTTTATCATCTGACATAGTATATATTTTAACTACCTGTTTCTGTCTGCCCCCGGTAGAGTAAGAATTCTATCAGAGCAGGAACTTTTGTCTGTTTTGTTCAGCACTATTCCACTGCACCTGGAGTGGTGCTTGGTACATAGTAAAACCCACTGCTGTTGAGTTGATTCCAACTCATAGCAACCCTATAGGACAGAGTAGAAATGCTCACAGGGTTTCCAAGGAGCTGCTGGTGGATGAAAACTGCCAGTCTTTTGGCTAGCAGCCAAACTCTTAAGCACTGTGCCATCAGGGAACCACTGGTACATAGTAGTTGCTCAATAAATATTTGTGAATTGATAAATGAGACTAATATAAAAAAAATTATAAGTTCCTCAGTTCATTAAAATATATTTATCCTGAAAAAGCCACTATGTAGACCTAGTTTATTAAGCTACTTAGGCTAGGCATAAATTTTTACAAACAAGCTAAATTTCAGAGTTTCCACTAAGTTAGTTACTACATCACACCCTTTACCCTATAATCTCAACGGCTACTTCCTACTGTATTCTCTCAACAAAAAGATGTAGAATGGCACCTCTCTGGAGGATGAAAACAATTCCCATCATTTCTAAAGATGGAAGATCAGGGCCCCTCTATGTCCCTCCATATGCAACTTACTTTTTAATTTGTTCCTCATATTTTTGTCTCTGTGTTTCTATATCCCTTTGTAGTTCCTGGACCATTCTCTGGCAAGATTGAAGTTCCTCTTCCCCAGAGTCCTTTGCTCCAGGCCCAGCTTTAGAGTTGGGGTTGGCAGGAGAGTCTCTCTTGGAGTGACAGGCCTGAGAAGCAGGTGCACTTGCTTCACCCCCAGGGGATGCTGGGAGGGCAGGGACGTTATCATAAGTGGAAGTCCTCTGAGAGTCCAAAAGGTGGGGCAAACCTTGGGACATGGTTCTTCGATGTCCTTCCCCTGCCTTGGTCTCTGAAGGTGAGCAGAGGTTATTTTTGGAGACCTCCATTTTGCTGTTGTGGGTACCATGCAAAGATGAACTGAAGAAACTTTTCTGGTTAGGCAGTGTCTGAGTCCTTTTTCGAGACTGTAGCTTCCAGTCTCCCAGCTTGTCCTGGGATGCTTTGCCGCTATCATCCAGATATTCATCACTCAACTGAACTCCAGTAGGGCTGGCTGTGTCCGAGTCGCTTGTCTAGAAAAAATAGCCAGGGATATTATATGGATTTTCTAGTCACTTGCCCAGAAAAAAAGGTCCATGGGTTTTATATGGATTTTTACAACATATCTAGAAAAATGGTCTCGGATATCATAATGGATTGAATTGCGTCTCCCTAAAAATTCATGTGGCAACTTGACTGGGCCATGATTCCCAGTACTGTGTGCCCTCCGTTTTGTGATCTTCCTGTGATGTAAATCCCAATCTCTGCTTGCAGTTGATAGAAGTACATTAAAGCAGAATTAGGGTGAGACTGCAACACCCTTACTAAGGGAGTTTCCTTGGAGTGTGGCTTGAACCACCTTTTATCTCACAAGAGATAAAAGGAAAGGGAAGCAAGCAGAGAGTTGGGAACTTCACACCATCAAGGAAGCACCACTGGGAGCAGGGTGCATTCTTCAGACCCAAGGTCCCTGCACCAAGATGCTCCCTGACCAAAAACTGATGCAATATAAGGACATTCCTCTGCAGCTGACAAAGAGGGAGAGCCTTACCCTGAAGCACATATCCTGAATTCAAGCTTACAGCTGACTGGGCTGTGTAAGAATAAACTTTTCTTTGTTAAAGCCATCCATCTGTGGTATCTCTGTTATGGCAGCACTAGATGACTGAGACAGAAGTTACACACATTTTTCTTGACATACCTTTAGAAAAACTGGCCAGGGCTGTTACATGGATTTTCTAGTCACTTGTGTAGAAAAAGTGGCCATGGAAGGTCCACTCTTCAAACAGGAAAAGATTGGACTTGGCGACGCAGAGTGACCATATATTGGATGGACTTTATGGTTCTATGCAATATAGGACATCATCCTGCTGACCTCTGTCTGGAGGAAGGACAGTGGGTGGAGAGGAGGGGAAAGGAGGCTGTTGGGAGGATGAAACATGTATGGAGCAGAGAGGAAGAGTGTGCTGTCACTGGGCAGGGAGAGCAGTGGAAGCTGCACATAGGCGGGCATGCAAATTTACATGGGAATGTACATTTTCACTTGGTCATAATAAAAAATAAAAAAGAAAAAGTCGCCATGGATGTTGTATAGCTTTTTCCTACTCAAGTGTCCTGCTCATCAGATAAGGATAAAAGTCTCAGATTAAAATGTTTTCTGGCTGCACAGCTATGACAGCCCTAATGACAGGCCATCTTCATAATTCATCTCGTTAGCTGATTATCTCCTTGCCATTTTCCAAATGGGATGTTTCCCTTAAAAGAACTGATGCTCTGGCTGTGAAACATTGACTAAAAGCAGCTTTGAATTTGTGGTGAGAGCCCTAAACTAGGATCTCTTCCTAACTTTACAGTGACAGGGGCTTTTTAGCTATGACTCAAAATCCAGAAGCTATAAAATAATAGAAGATGGAAAGACTGACAAAGTAAACTTACATAGTTCTACATGACAAAAAAAAAAAAAAGATGGAGAACTACATACCTACACATACACCTCCACCTCATATTTTTACAGGAATAATGTGCACCTTCTACATTGGTTTGTCCATCACTCCCTTACCCTATCAGGTGTTTTCAGAAGTACCTATGCCAATTTTTAACAGTAACATGTAAAAAAAAATTAGGCACAGCAGCACTTCTGAACACACTTCATGGGGGGTGGCTGGCAAACAAAAACAGGTGTGCATTATTTGTGTAAATTAAGGTATATCTATGTATGTATAACCCAAACCCACTGCCATTAAGTTGATTCCAACTCCCAGTGAACTCTATAATACAGAATAGAACTGCCCCATAGAGTTTCTAAGGAGCATCTGTTGGATTTGAACTGCCAACCTCTGGTTAGCAGCTGTAGCTAACCAGGATTTCTATGTGTGTGTGTATATATACACACATACATATACATGTGCATATGTATACAAAAACAAAGAGAAAACAAATCATCATGTGATAAACTAAAACAGAAATGGCTAACAGGCAAAATTATTTGTAATTCATATCATAGGCAATGGGCTACTCTCCTTAATATACAAAACTCATAAAAACTTAGAAGAAAAAGACCAATAAACACTATAAGTATGGGCAAAGAACAAAATCTGACAGTTTCTAGTGAAAAAAATGCAACTGGCCCTTAAACATAAAAAGAGATGTATGACCTCTCTCATGAGAAACCCATATTAAAACAAAAATTACTAAAACCTTGGTTCTCATCTAGTACATGGACAAACTTTCAAAACCCGATAAGAAACTCTGTTGGGGAAACCATGGGGATATAGGTTATTTCATGCACTACTAGTGGGAGTTCGACATGGTACAAATGCTATTTAATGATTTTTATCAAAATTAAACATCACCAATTCGTTTACCCTTGAAAGAAATACAGATGATAACTTCTGCCCTACAGAGCTAGACTGAGAAGTCCTGAGGTGATTAATTTAAATTGTCCAGCACGGTAGTAATCCCCATACACATTAAGCCCACTGCCATTGAGTCAATTCCGACTGATAGCGAACCTATAGGACAGAGTAGAACTGCCCTGTAGAGTTTCCAAGGAGTGTCTGGCAGATTCAAACTGCCGACCTTTTGGTTAGCAGCCATAGCACTTAACCACTATGCCACCCTGGTTTCCAGTAATGCCTACAGCAGACAATAAACAGTGACTCTCTAGCAAATTGGTGGCATAGTGGTTAAGTGCTACGGCTGTTGACCAAGAGGTCAGCAGTTTGAGCCCACCAGGTGCTTCTGGGAAACTCTGCGAGGCCATTCTACTCTGTCCTCTCCGGTCGTTATGATTGAAATCAACTCAGGGGCAATGAGTTCGTTTTTGTTTTACCTATCAAATGGCTACAACAGTAGGCTACTCTTAAATACTTCTGGGCTGACTTAGCCAGATGGATTACAAGCATTCCTAATTTTAATAAGTTCAGAGGCATACAGTGTTAACAAGATGGGATAACATGCAGACAGATGGCACCTAAGAAAAGGCATAACCACTACCACTACCTACCTTTCTATCAACAGTTTCTTAATTATTCCCAGGATTAACTATAGGCAAGTGGAGTTACCTGGTTGGCCAAAAATCTTGAATTCATTTCTTGGTCACAAATACAGAATCAAGCTGCTATAAAAAGTTCACATGGCTTTTCTACAAATATGTGTCCCCATAAATATGTAAAAATATTTGACCTTTGTAAACCACTGCCCTCAAATAATCTAAATTTCAGAGTCTGCAGAGTTTCGGACACTGGGAACGTGAGCCCCAACACTTCAGTACAAATGAGGGGCTGACATTGCCGAGAAGGCTTATCAGAGAATGAGAAATATTACATGAATTCATCACATACTCACAGAAAGAAATCACGTTTCACGGGTTAGCAGGAAACCAGTTCTCTCCAGACTAATTTTTTCAACAAACTCTCACCAAAACATTTACAACATGGTATACATATTTTTTTCCCCCATTGCACTTCCTTAGACTCTGTTTGAAAGGGTTTTCTCTTTCAGAGTGAGCTTCTGTGACAACTTCCATGGCTCAGTCATTGGGTGGCTGGCACATATGCCCCTAATCCTACTTCCTGGATGCCTTGGGCACCAAGAGAGACTAAAGAGGACAGGCTTTCCAGATGCATTCTAATGGGTTTGCACCAACTGGGCCCATTGCACGGCATCATAAATACCTCCAGTTGCCACTCCAGACCAGTACCTAGATGTAAGAGCCTGGACTGAAGGAAGATGCAGGTGGAAGAAGGAAGGTCATCAGCATCTTACCGTGTTACTGGAGCTGTCTGTACGAGAAACCGGAGTGTCCTCAGTGGCATCCCAGCCCACAGAGCTTCGGGCCACTGGAGCCTTCTTATGGTCGTTTTTCTGGGCAGAAGGTGACAGGGGTTCATCCTTGGACTTGGGGAAGAGGACTTCATGGTCTCTAATCATCATGGTCATTACCCTTTGGATCTGAGGAGTTCCTGGAGGAAAGAAAAAAGATATTTGTAGCACTGGATCCCTGGCAGTAAGTAGGCAGCTCACCATGGTCCCCATCTATACAGTGTCTCCAAAACCTGATTCTAAACCCACAAGGACTCGAGGGACCCCATATGTGAATGATGAGAAGCCATGTACCTTCTCATAGGCACCCTCCCTAAGGGTGAGGTGTAGAGCTGCGCTGTGAAAAGGGTGCAACAGAAAAAGGATAGATACAGGAGGGAGGTGAAAGAGGGAGTTGTTAAGGTTATTTTCAGTCTGCTGAAATAGCTTCTGATCAGGAAAGTCAGCAATATAATGAGAGAGAAATGAAGACATCCTTCTCTCTTGGCATCATCCTCAATATGACAGTTGATTTTCTTATTGGCTTTATAGATAGCAAATACGTGCCTGGCATACTTTCTTCCCTATGAAAGCAGCAGACATCAGTACTTTATGCCAGGACTTTGGCTCACTCAACAAGACAAAGCATCAGACATCTTCTCAACCAAGCTTTTCAAGCAGCCTGTGTGTGAGCTGGCTTATAAAATAAAATCTGTCTGACCTCTCTGGCTAAGGATACTTAAAAAGTAATAAAAGAAGTGCTGGATACCAGCTTTTAGTCCCAGATTCTTGTACTGTATACCACTGAGTAGATCTCTTAAGCTCTGCTCTGCTGTGATATGGGAAGAGATACAGTCCTTGCTCTGTCTACCTCAAGGTCTACAATATGAGGTATGCCAATTAAGTCTGCAAAATCATCCTAGAAAAAGTGCTACACACCTCATTGCTGAATATTACTATGGTCACCTTTGAAATGCTCCCCTTGGGAAGCTATACACTAATGCCAGTGCCTAGTCCAATTGCAAACTCTTTCTCTGGAATGGCCATCAGATCTGTCGTCATAATACCTTTGATGTCCTGAATGTCATCAAAATGTCTTCCTTTCAAAATTTCCTTTATTCTTCATGTAAAGAAAAACGTTATTAGCAGCCAGATCAAGTGAATATGGAGGGTGTTTCCACACACTTATTTGTTAATAGGCTAAAAACTCCCTCACAGACAACTATACAGTTAAGTTCACAAACTTGCCACCATGCCACTGTTCACAATAGCCATTCCAGAAAGAGTTCCAAAATTGTCTCAAAGGGTGGACTAGACTCTGGTGCAAGTCCATAGCTTCCCAGAAGGTGACTGTAGTGATATTCAGCAATGAGATATGTAGCACTTAGAACAATTAAGTTCATGGACTTAACTGTCAGACCTCATATGATTCAGACAAGGTAATCAGATGACAATGCTAGGTAACCTGTGGAGCAGTGCATACACACGGGTGATGCTGTGGGACTTGTTACTACATCCTCAGTGCCTTCACCTCAAAATCAGCCGTACCTCTCATGATCACAGCAGGGTCTTCTACCTTCGACCTGATTAGATTTACACCAATCACAGTAGCCAGGTTGTCCACGCTCATCTTGTTAACTGCACAGTTCAGCTGGATTTCATGGAGGAACCTGCGGGGAACCAAGAAATCCCACAGTGGAAAACATGAAGTTGGCCAGAAGAAAACTCATCCAGGTGCCAAGGAAATCTCAGGCTTGGGTCCCAACTATTTCCTCATGGTTTCAGGAATGGCATCAGCCTAGCTTTGATCCTAAAAGATTCAAGATTAGAAAAGGAAGAGGACTGCCTGGTGGTGGGCTGAAGTTGGGAGGCTGGGTTAGAGTTTGGAGGATGGATGGAGAAAAACATCAGTAGGAGGTAAGATCTAGTTCAGAGAGCTAAAGGGAGATTGGAAGGACTAGAAGCAACTATTTCACCGTCCCTTGTCCTGCCTTCATAGGCTCCTCCCTTCAGTTCCCAGTACTTGTCCCACCCGAGTTTCCTGAGCGGAAAGCTTTATTGTGGGAAAGTCTCGAAGATGAGGAATCAAACTACCGCCTTGCTCTCACCCTCATTTAGAGTATCAAGCATTTCTAACTCTCAGTAAGTACTCAATAACCAACAATAAAATTTTATTACAGGATTCATTTATAATAATGAATTTTCCATACATTTCACACACAAAGCTCTCAGATTCACTGCAAAAAAAAAAAAATCCAAACCAAAAAGAAATTTCTAAATCATCTCTTCTCTCCAGAAACTATTTAAAAATGGATAAGCTAAAACATGACATTCCAAGCACAGAGAAATTATTAAACTAATGGTGTCTGCTCCAATGATGAAATGTTATGAAATATTTTGGAGTCATTTACAATCATATTTTACCACATAGAGAAATGCTTATGACAAAAAAATAAGCCAAAAAAAAGGCAGTGTAAATAGATATGAACATATTATAAAATTCATTGCCATGGAGTCAACTCTATAGGACATAATAAAATCATCCCCATAGAGTTTTTAAAAAGAAGCTGGTGGAGTTGAACCACCAACCTTTCAGTTAGCACCCTGAGCTCTTAACCACTGTGCAACCTGGGCCTCTAGTATGTTATATACATGATATATATGCCTACATATACACAAACACACACACACATATGTGTGTATATATGTACATATATATACAGACATATACACACATATGTCAATCTACATACACATATATGTTTATATACGTGTCAGCTGAGTGCAATTCCAATTTGTATTTAAAAAATGTTCCCATATAGTTACATTGTGTATGAAAGGATCTCACAGAGAGAAAACACCCAGAAGGAAGTATGCCAAGTTATTATTTCTGGATGAGGGGATTGTGGGTAACTTTCATTGTCTTATTTAAAAATTGCTGTAATCCCTAACGTCCAGGTCACACATGCGATATTTTTATAATGTGGAAACCACAACATATTACTTGTTAAAAGCAAAGACAAATTTTAGTTCCATCTGGAATGAAGGTTCAGGCTCCCCGTTGCTGTCTCATCAATCCACCTGCTTAAGTGTTTCCATGGAGATGGTATATAGCCATCCCAGAAAGGGTTCCAGGAAAATTAAAAACAGTGGCCTGGGATGAATGTTTTGGGCGTGATAAAGTATGGCTCAGAGTTAGGAAGATAGAAGAGAATTCTGGAAACACTGTAAAGACTCTGGGTTCTCTTGCATGTGCCAGGACTGCAGGCATCACTGGGACAGTTCTGAAAGAGAATGCACGTCCACTTTGTGCTGTCTGGATTTTCAGGGGCTCCTTCATCTTGTCTTGTAGAACTAGGACGCTACCTTGGTGCTTCAGGTAGACTTGCTTTCCCAAAGGTCTGTACAGGGGTCTCTGAGTTCACAGAGAAACTCCTTCCTCCAATGAGGACTGCTGGCTGAGAATACTAGAACTGTGGTTTATCCCTGTGGAATGAACAGCAGAGAACTCTCACCTGCAGATGTAGCTCAGGAGGTTGTAGTTGTCACGGGGGAGGATGGAGAGCTGCTTCATCAGCTCCTGCTGAGCCTGGAAAGAGATTTTAGACACCAGTGAAGGAGCTGCCCATTTGCTGGCAGAAAACCCTGAAACATCAGCAGATGTGTCCGGAAACCACACTTTGGCAGTCATTCCTGCTACCGTATCTTTTTTTTTTTTTTGTAATTTTTATTTTGAAATAATTATAGATTCACAGGAAGTTCTAAAAATAGCATAAAGAGGTTCAAAGATTTTTGTGTATTTTTTTTTTTTGTCTGTAATTATGTTCCCTGGAAGCTGGCTACTTCAAGATAAGAACAACATGTCTAGCTCTTGCATACAATACTAGTTTGTTGAACACATACTTAAAAGGTAATACTCCAGCAAAAACTGAACTATAATTAAATATTTCAAAACTCACTTTGAAAGTGGGAAGAGAAGATGGATATTTCTGAGAAGGTTTTTGAATCGAATGGCTTTGCGGAGACCTCCTGGGACTAGCGGGACTCTAGGAGAGTTTGATAAAGCTGATGGGTTTCCCAAGATTGGATTGCTCAGCTCTGTACTGACCTTGGCCTACAGAGATGATGAGACAAAGAGTGTGTGTGCCAGGGAGCGGAAGAACATGCAAGTTTTCTTTGGTTTCTGCAATCACAGCTGCTTATAGGGTCTGTAATCACCATCTGTAACACTGCATGCTCCTAAGAGAGTTCGAGCTCACAGGAAGCTAGGTGCTGTCCTCCAGCCTGAGAAGCTCCTCCTCACAGAACTCACAGAAATGTGTCCCAGCCTGTGTGCAAGTGGTACACACTTTTTCTATTCAAATCAGTTAGCAAGGGCATCCAGGGTGCCCATCTTATTGCCAATACTGAGATTTTCTTATCCTCAGTTTTGTCAAAAGAATTCTTGACAAAGGTTGCTGTCAAGTCACCCCTCTTGTTTACCACTCTCACCACGTTTTCACCAGTAAGAAAGCCCTTGGCATCTCTGCCCTGTCAGATATGTGCTATCACTGATGACGAAATTCTGAAATAGGGTGAGACTGAGACAAGTTGTAGAATCAGGCATAAAGTGGGAGTCTTTGTCACATTCATCCACTGTTGCCTATTACAATAGTTTCCAGGAAACCAATTACTTTTTCCAAAGCAAGACAATTAACACTGATGACATACAAACCTTTGCCTCATCTGCATTCATGAGCTGACCACAGAGCAGAAACCCCTCATATTGGCTCCAGGGAATCACAGGCTCTGGGAGGTCTCGGAGGTAGAGTTTTAACAAGGAGGCCACTGTGTGTACATCTGTGTCTCTGGAAGAAAATAAGAAATGCTCTGGGAACAAGAACTCCAGAATTGTCCAACCTATACCCTGGTTATCTACTGGGCAGAATCCTGGACTCCAAAAGGAAACTTTTCAGAGGAGCACAGTAGTAAGCATGTGTCCCATGACCTGACTGTTTGCTGTGCTGTGACGGGTAGTGTGTTGCTATGATGATGGAAGACATGTCACAAGTATTTTAGATACCAGCAGGGTCATCCACAGTGGACAGATTTCAGCAGAGCTGGCAGACTAAACAGACTGGGAAGAAAGGCCTGATGATCTACTTCTGAAAATTAGATAATGGAAAACACTGTGGACCAAAACTGAATACTGTCCAATAGAAATGTTGGAAGACGAGCCCCCTGGGTGTGAATGCACACCACAACGGCTGCAACAACGAGCTCCAGCAGGTCAGTGGTCACAAAGTGGGTGCAGGACTGGGCAACGTTGCAACTGTTGCAAACGGAGTCACCGTGTGTCAGAGAAGACTGGACAGCAGCTAAGGACAACAACAAAGATGTACCAAGCCAAAATACTCTTGCCAACACCCCCTCCTGCAATAACAACCCCCAAAACTTTTTCCTCTAGCTCTTCCCCTAGATGCTGCCAAGGTAAATTCCAGGTCTACTTTTTCATTACTTTTTAAAAATCTATTTCAGTTTTCATTGATGTATTCTTTCCCCAAGCTACTTGGTACCTCAAAAATTAGCATTATCTAGTTAATCTCTAATTTTTTTTCAGGTGTTAATGTCTCCATATCCATGGTTGGTTAACATTGTCAATCTCCTAGAACCTTCTGAATCATTCTAGGGTTCATTCTTTCATTTACTGAGTCATTCATTCAGTCAGTAGGCACTGAGTGCCTGCTAGGTACAAGATGCTGTGCCAGGAGCTGGCATTTCAGTAATGAACCCAAGAGAAGCATAAGATGCCTGGCCACACGGAGCCACAGAGCACTGTGGGACACCAACATTACCAGGTCCTGACAACACAGGGCGATAGGTGCCACAACAAGACAGGCACAGGACCCAGAACCATACGGAAGTATACAGAAGGGGCACCCAACCCAGATCTGAGAAACTGGAGCAGGTCTTTGATGAGACTTGAAGAGTGACAAGGAGTTAACCAAGAAGACAAGTAGAGCAGGACAGACTGCACACAGATCAGCCTGGAGGGTGGAAAGAAGAGGCCCTAGGTCAAAAACCAAGATAACATTCACTTGGTGGCCTAAGTGACAGAAACAGCCACAGGCTCTTCAGCTGGCTCTTCGGGTCTGCAATAGTCAGCGGCAAACAATGGCCCACCAGCCAAATCAGGTCCGCTGCTTGTACTCGCATGACCAGCCAACTAAGACTGGCTCTTACATTTTCAAACAGTTGGGGGGAAAAAAGAGAAGAGGATCTTATGATGTGAAAATTACATGAAATCCCTATTTCAGTGACCATAAAAGGTTATATGGAAACACAGCCACGCTCATTCATTTACCTATGGTCTATAGCCGCTTTCACGTTAGTGAGTAGTTGCAACAGAGACTATTTGGCCCGCAAAGCCTGACATATTTAACATATGACCCTTTAACAAAAAGTTTGCTGGCCCTTGGCTCATAGAGTTATTACACTTACTCCAGAGAACTAAAGAGAAACTAAGTCTCAGCCTAACATACACTTGAAGATCATTAGTGAAAACATGCTTATCCCCTTTATATCAAAACAAACTGGCATTCTTCAAAGGTGAGGCTGGTAGTATTTCAATATAGCAAAGAGGTCTAGACAATGAAGGTCTCATTGGTTTCACTGATGAGGAATATAAAATATCAGTACCGGTTGCCATCAAGTAGACTGTGACTAATGTTGACTCCTTGTGTGTTAGAGTGGAACTATGTTCCATAGGGTCCGTAATGCCTGATTTTTTGGCAGTAGGTCCCCAGATTTGTCTTTTGAGGTGACTCTGGGTAGATTCAAAACTCAACATTTTAGTTAGCAGTTGGGCACTTATCCATCTGCACTACTCATACATTCCAAATATAAAATAGAGTGAATGAAAATGACTTCTGGATGTGAGAGGAGATAGGTGGACCAGACAGGATGAGGAAGAGAGAGCCAGTAGAGGCCACTAGGGCTTGGCTGTAAAACTCTGTCTTCCTATTTAACGAAAATTTTTTCATTTGTGTTGTGGACAGCCAATTGATTGTTGGAAGTGTCTTCTGAAAAGCCTCCCTTCCCTTTGTAGCCTGTGAGCACTTTCTACCTCGAAACAAGAACAAGGACTTGCAGAGAGCCCTGCCTGTGCTCTGCTGCTGCCCCAGGAAAGGTTGGGTGACAACCATTTACTCAATGCAGGGATTCTGCTGAGTCATTGCCTAAAAATACCCTTGGAAGAAGCCAAGCTGGGAAAAGTACCTCTGTGAATGTACATGGGAAAATTCCCAAGGAAGTGAGGAAAGACAACCAGCTGACAGTTTGCCCAAATGGTATCACTGAGGATCACTGCATTTCAGTCCACCCAACTGTCTTAATCTAAACCCAAGATTATGGTTTAGATCTGTCTCTCCACTTTCTCCCATCCAATTACTCTTCCAGACCGAAAACCAAACCCACTGCCATCACGTTGATTCCAACTCACAGTGACCTTATAGGACAGAGCAGGAGTTCTCCATCCAGTTTCCAAGGAATGCTTGGCGGATCTGAAAGGCTGACCTTTCAGTTAGCAGAGGTAGCTCTTAACTGCTATGTTACCACCACCAAACCCAAGCTAAACCCCACTGCCATCGAGTCAATTCCAGCTCACAGTGACACTATTACCACGAGGGTTTCCAATTATTCTCCTAAATTCTCTTACCAAATGCCACGTGAATCTCTCCAAATCCTTCTCTACTTCCACTACTTTTTTAGAGAACACCATCATCTTTTGCCAGGATTCCTGCCCCAGTCTCCCATCTGGCCTCCCTGCCTCCAGTGTTCATGTACCAGCTCAGCATCGACTGGTCGGCCCAGACCCAGCACTCAGAACTACTCACCCATGCAATGAAAGTCAAAGAAAACAGCCAAATTAATCAAAAATTGCTCTCTTTCGCTCTCTGCACCCCACATTGGTGAGTGACGTCTGGGGTCTTAAAAGCTGCCAAGCTGCCATCCGAGGACACAGCAAATGGTCCCAACTCAGCAGGAACGGATGCTCACCGAGGACCAAAATGATATGCGGTAAAGGCAACCGAGAAGACAGAGAGACCCACAAGAGTGGGTGCCTACATTGACCTGGGACTGGAAGAATCGGATGGTGCCCGGCCACCACCAGTGATAGCCACGATGGAGCTCACAGAGAGGAGCCTCACTGGCAACACAAGAATAAAAAGGGTGCATCATGAGATCTCCACTAAAAGACCTCAATTGATGGTCCAGCGGTTTTGGGGTTCCTCTGAGAGCATGGCCCCGGGCCCTGATGCTGCCCTTTCCCATAAATTATAACAAAGGTCCACTCTTTGGACAGGAATGGATTGGACTTGGCAATGCAGAGTGACCATATATTGGAAGCACTTTATGGTTCTATACATCTATAGGATATCATCTTGCTGATCTCTGGCTGGAGGAAGGGGAGTGGACGGAGAGGAGGGAAAAGGAGGCTGTTGGGAGGATGAGACATGTATGGAGCAGAGAGGAATAGTGTGCAGTCACCGGACAGGGAGAGCAGTGGAAGCTGCATAGAGGTGGGCATGTAAATTTATATGTGAATGTACATTTTCACTCAGTCATGTTAAATAAAAATTTTTAAAAAAATTGCTCTCTTTTGCTAGAATACGTGAATGCATAGAGACCAAATATATCTGTGGTCACCAGGGGTGCATGAGACGAAAAAATGGGAATTAATGGGTAAGGGGCACCAAGTTTCTGGCAAGGTTGATTAAAGAAATTGGAAGTAGCGGCAGTGGTTGGCCAACATGGTGAACATAATTATGTCACTGAACGGTACATGTAAAAATGATTAAAATGGTAAATGTTTTGTTTTATATATTTCACCACAATAGAAAAAATCAAATCAAACAAAAAATCTGGACATTTTGAAGAAATACAGAAACAAAGACAAGGTAAACTACTACATAGTTGCATCACGAGAAACCAAGACAGCAACAATATCCAAGTTATGAAAGGGAAACAGACTACCACCACAAGGGTAATACCAATATTCTGAAGTCACAATAAGGACCACAGCTATAGAAATCATCCCTAAACACTGAAACCTACAGAAACCTTCCCAATTCTCATCACCAAGCCCAGATAGTGATGGCAAGTATCCACTGCTTAGCCAGGCTCCTTTTTCCTCTTTGTTTGTTGGGCCTCAGCTTAAACATCATTTTTCTAGGGAAAACTTCCTATACTCATCTAGAACCTGTCAAAGGTCCTCTGTTGTTATAGCTCTTCTTGTATCCTCTATTTTTCTTTTTAGCTTTTTTATCATGTGAAAATGATACGGTTGCTTCTGTGAATCTTTTATTTACTGTCCGCGCCCCATCATACTCAGGCTGATTCACACAGTGTTGCTGGGTCCCAGCTGCCAGCAGGGTTTGTCTTGACTGTGCTGTTCCTCCAATCCAGAGAGATATCTTTAAATGGATGAATTAAAAAACAATTACAAACTAAAGAACTAAGAGTATGTCAGAAGCCAAATGACTTCTAAGGTCAACACCTGATCCACTAGAGATTCACCAAGGTTCTGCTGGCCCTTCCCTTCTAAACTGATGCTTACAATGTGGTATGTTTCAATGTCTGTTCTTCACAGAAATATAGGTAGCAGAAGTCTATCTGTTGTGTAGCCAGGCAGAATCCAGCCCAGGAAGAGCTTGACAAACAGAGTCTGTATTCACATTCGCACTAGTTGATGAGAACAGGCACTAGAATCTCGCAAATAGTCACTCTTTTGTTCTTCTGGTGTCTTAGTGGTTAAGGGCTCTGGCTGCTAACCAAAAGGTCAACAGTGTGAACCATCCAAGTGCTCATTTGAAACTCTGTGGGGCAGTTCTGTCCTATAGGGTCACTAGAAGTCAGAATTGACTCAATGGCAGTGCGTTTGTTCTTTTAATTCAGGGTTCCTGGGACAAATGTGAGCATATGACCAAGGCAGGGAAATTAGATGATCACTCACAAGGCACACATTAGGGTCATCAGGAAGGAGATTCTGACCTTCTGATCTCCAAATCCTTCTCTCTCCTACTCAGAGATTCCCAAAATTCATTTGACAGGGCAGAAAACTTCACCCACAGCAAAGGCTTACAAAGCCAACAACCTAGGAGAGATGGGCAAACCTAACAAATTGACTCTGAAGTGAAAGTGACTACTAGGAGATCATTTCCTGAGCATGAGTCTGGCCTGGAAGTGGGAGGCTACGAGATCCAAGCTTGAGGCTGTGTTAACTTGAATGTAAAGAGGGGAAAAGGAATAGCCTGGGAGTCTTGAGGGGCCCAGGAGTCAGAAGCCCTAAGGCCAAGTCTTTAGGGTCCAGGAACAAGCTGCCCAACCCTGGGCAAGATGCTTACTTTAGCTAAAGTTTCTTCATCACTGGAGACGGGCAATGATCCTGTTTGTTCTCCAGGTTTATTTTAAAGATAAAATCAGAAAATGTGTGTGAAAGTAAAACTCTATACGCCTGTGAACTATTAGGCATTAGAATGACATGATAAAGGACACGGGAACAGAAAGCCAGGCATCAAAGAAGAAATCAACAGACCACACAACCGAGCATGGGGCAAAAAATTCTGTGAGGCCGTGCCTAATCTACAAGTGGAAAAGAAGTTCTCTTTAGTCTGAAATATGCTCTTAGAGGAGGCCTCTGTTCCTAGTATGTCCAAATGTAGCTAAGTAACAAGAATCAAACAAGGCCCAGTCACACTTCCCCAAATCGGATCTGGCCTCTCAAGCATCATGTGGACCCAAGAATCAGCCCTAGGAGGGCCCTGAAGAGGCCCAGACACTCTTTCTATTTAAGGATGTATAAATTCTACCTTCCAGTTTTGGAGCTGGAAATGTCTCCACAATGTGTAGAAACTTTCCTCTTTCCAACTCCCAAGTATTTCATATGAATTAACAACACTGTGGCATTCAGATTCACTTTATAGGTGAATAATAAGCCCACGGCAGTAATTTAGTAACCTAGATTAATCAGTTCTGCTCCTTTTGGTTTATATGTTTGCATTGTTTTAGCAGCAAACTTCCTGTATCTTTAGATCAACTCAAAACTAATTAAAAACAGAGACAAAGCCAACACAAGCTCTGCAGACAGAACTGCCAAGCCATCCCTCTGCAGCAAAGATCAGAAAACCTAAATAAAACAATCAAATGTCAATTCTGGAACCCTAAATGTCAAATGAAAGAATACAGAACTCAATCCAGCACCAAAAGAAATAAGAAACTGATAGAGGAATAGAGAACAAGGAGAACCACAGAGTGGAGCTAATGTGGCATGGATTCACCATGTGGGATGACAGCCTCCAGGGACCTCAGACAGGCAATATGGGAACGGAACTTCGTGTAGCTCCCAACAGGAGACAGAGCACTGGTGACAAGGGATTTACACTTTTCCACCCCTTGCTCTTTTTCCCTCTACACAGCCTCCACCACCTTTCAACAGGACATGGTTGCTCAGCCAGAAAGACACCAGCTCACTGCCACCCAGGTCTACCCTACCTGTACTATAGGTTTTCCCCACTGAGATATATATATATGTATATATATATGCACACACACATACATAAACATATACATATAGTTGTTGTTGTTTTTCTCTCCCTTTCTTCCTTTCCTTTCTCCCATCCAGCCAGCCTCATTCGCCGTCCTCTCTCCCTTCTTGGTCCGTGCTGCCCCACCAGCCAGCTCCCTCAGTGCCATAACCTTTTATCTATTTTTTACTTTGTTCTTTTTTTTCCTGTTTTTTCTCTCTCCTTTCCTCCTTCCCTGTCTGCCACCACCTAGCCCCATGTGCCACCACCCCTGTCTCAATGGCCTACGCTGCACTGCTCTGCTAGACAGCCACCGACACACAGTTTCCTTGGGTTTCTGCTACCCCTAAAGGCTAGCTCCCCCAGTGCCATATTCTTCTTTTTCTTTCCCTTTCTTGTTTTTCCTTCTGCCACTCAGGCTTTATGCCACTTCTACACCTCCCTGAAGGGTCACGCAGTGCTCCCTGGAGAGACATTAGCTTGTGGTCATCTGGATTCTGCTCCACCCCTAACTGCTGGCTTCCTCAGCATCATGTTTATTTTTGTTGGTGCTGCTGTTTTTTGTTCTTCTTCCTCTTTTTCTTCTTTCCTCTCCTTTATTTCACCCATGTAACGTCATGTGTCTCTCACACATCTTCTTGACAGGCCAGGTTGCAATATTCAGCTAGACAGTCACCACACACAGCCTCCCCAGTTTGTCTACTGCCCCACCAGCCTATTCCTTACCATAAAATCCCAACCAAACCCAGTGCTGTCAAGTTGATTCTGACTCATAGTGACCTTATAGACTGGAGCAGATATGAACTGCCAACTTTTTGGTTAGCAGCTGTAGCACTGAACCACTACAGTTTCCATTCTCACTATGGTATCATTTTATTTCTCCCTTCTCACTTTTTGCTTCTGTTTCTCTCTCTTCTTTTTCTCATTCACTTAGCTACACACATCACTTCCTTTCCCTATATGTACAGTGTGCTGAGTGGTTTGCCCTGGAGAGGCAGAGGTGTGAACTCCTGGGCTGCCAGACCCCATCCCACACTGCCCCTTGGCCCCACTCTGCAAGCCCAAGTTCGTGCTGCAAGTTCATTCTCATTCTTTCCCCCTGCTGGACCTGCCTGCTGCACCTGCCTGCTGCACCATAGCTGAGCAACTGGCTCTGTCCACCTGGAAAAGGTGGGGAGAAATATTGTGGCCACAGGCAAGCAAGCAACAAAACAAATCCAGCCTTCCTGTCCAGACATAACCAAATAAAGCAAAAGATCAGGATGAAACAAACAAACCTAATACTAATAAAGAAAATAATTGCAGAAGGTTCTGAAGACAGAAGACAACATCAAAACGTATAAAAACATAGGACAGTATAGCTCCAGTAATCAACCAAAATAAAATGGCAAACTATCTTGTGGTAAAAGAAAAAGCACAGGATTTACCTGACAGGGAATTCCAAAATCTGACATTCAGGACTTTCTGAGACATTAGGAAAGAAAAGGAAGGAAACACAGACAAAACAATGGAAGAATTCAGGAGAACAATACAGGAACAAGATGTCAAAACAAATAAACAATCAGAAATCACATGAAGACAATATTTAGAAATTCAAAAGATAAACAGTGGATTTCAGAAATTGGTAGTGCAACAGACGGGTTTAGGAGTAAGCCTGAAACAGTGACAGGCAACAAAATTGAAGACAAATCCTTGGATACCACTTTGAGGAATAATCAGAAAAAAGAACTAAGAAAAAAATGAATAAAACTTGTGATCAGACTTTCACTCTAATATGATGGTGAAATCAAGACATTTCTGATAAAGAGAATATGTAAAAGTCAAATAAAAAAACTTAATTTACCAGAATAAAGGAGTCCTTTGTTTAGAAAGCAAACAATATTGGACAACCACTTGAATTTAAGACATAGGGCAGGATCAGCCAGATACCAACCCAGGTGATGAACTCTTAAAGATTTAAATTAAAAAAACTAAAAAATTTACAGCAGAGAACCCCAGAAAACTCAGTTGGTAAGTGAAAAGATCACAATAAAAGAGGAAACAAATCATGTATGTATACTATTTTCACATGGAAAAACAGTGAAGGCAATATCAATTAATAAAAGGCTGGTGTAAACTTGTGAAGATGGGATCAATTTCAAGGTAACTGCAAAGAGAGTTAACAAACCAACTCATCAAAATAAAGAACAAAAACATAAAATCTCAAAAACACAACTGAAACTTCAAAAAAACAAAATCTGCAAACTAAGCAAATTAAGCACAGGAGAGTAAAAGAATAAAAAAAAATCAGCACTACAAAACTGACTCATCTATCAATAATGACAATGAGTGTAAATGGCTTAAATGCAGCAGTACAGAGACAGAGAGTGACAGAATGGATTAAAAAAATACAACCCAACAATATACTGTCTATAAAAGACATACCTTAGAAACAAAGACATAAATATATTAAAAATCAAAGGATGGATGAAATTATATCAAGAAAACAGCAATCAAAAAAGAGCAGGAATGGCAATACTAATCTCAGATTAAATAGACTTTAAAACAAAATCCACCAGAAAAGACAAGGAAGGACATTATATAGTGTTTAAAGGGCCAATCCACCCTGAGGACATAGCCATAACAAATATCTATGCATCCACTGACAGGACTCCAAAATAAAATGAACTCTGACAGCACAAAAAGAGAAACAGACAGTTTCACAATGACAGTGGGCAACTTCAACAAACTACTTTTAGTGGAAGACAGACATCTAGAATGAAACTCAGTAAAGATACAGAATTTCTAAAGACCATAATCAACCAACTTAAACTCATGGACATATATAGAATATTCTAACCCACAGCAGCAGAGTACATATTCCTTTCCAGTGTACATGGAACATTCTCCAGAATAGACCACATCACAGATGTCCACAATAAAGAGAGAAGAATAAAATAAAAACATCAGCTATATAAGAAGAGAACAGAAAAAGGCCACACCTACTAGAAGATAACGAATAGAGCAGAAATAAATTAAATAAGAGATGAGAAATAAGCAACAAAGCGAAAAGCTGGTATTTTTGAAAGGATGGACAGAATCGAACACTGGACAAACTGACAGAATTAAAACAAAAGATGATGCAAATATCCCAAATAAGAAATGAAATGGGAGACATTGCAATAGACTCAACCCAAATAAAAAGAATCATAACAGAGTACTATGAAAAAATTATACACCAACAAATTCAAAAGTTTACAGGAAATAGACAAATTTCTAGACACACACTACCTAACTAAACTAACAGAAATTGAGGTAGAAAATCTGAACAGATGCATAACAAGAGAAAAGACTGAAAAGATAATTAAAATGAATAAATAAATAACAACAACAACAACAAAAGTCCTGACCCAAATGATTTCACTAGAGAAGTTCGTAGAAGAGATCACACTAGTACTATTCAAGTTATTTCAAAACATAAAAAAAGAAAGAATACTTTCAAACTCATCCTATGAAGCTGGCATAATCCTGATACTAAAATCAGGTAGACCCTTCCCCAAAAGAAAGTTATACACCAATATCTCTCATGACTGTAGATACAAAAATTCTCAAAAAATTCTAGCCAATAGACTTCAGCATCATGTAAGAAAAATAATACACCTCAACCAAGTGACTTTCACTCCACGTGTGCCAGGATCGTTCAACATAAGAAAATCAATCAATGTAATCCACCATGTAAATAAAACAAAATAAAAGAATCATTGATCATTTCAATCAGTGAATAAAAGGCATTTGAATAAGTCCAACACCAACGCCTGACAAAAACTCTAAATATAAAAAGAATGGAAGGGAAATCCCTCAACATAATAAAAAGCATCTATAAAAAAAACAAGGAAACCCGGGTGATGTAGTGGGTTAAGTGCTACGTCCGCTAACCAAAATGTCAACAGTTCAAATCCTCCAGCTGCTCCTTGGAAACTCTACGGGAGCATTCTATTCTAACCTCTAGGGTTGCTATGAATCAGACCCAAATTGACAGCAATGGGTTTGGTTTGTTTTTTATACAGAACCAAGGAAACCCTGGCGGCATAGTCATTAAGAGTTATGGCTGTTAACTAAAAAAGTTGGCAGTTGCAATCCACTAGGGCTCCTTGCAGACTTGGTGGTGCAGTTCTATTCTGTCTTATAGAGTAACTATAAGTCAGAATCGACTCCACAGCAACTAACTTTTTTTTTTTTCTTACAAAACTACAACTAACATCATTCTCAATGAAGATAGTCTGAAAACATTCTCCCTGAGAATAGGAACAAGACAAGGATGCCCTTTATGACCACTTCTACTTTTAACATTGTGCTGCATACCCTAGCTAGCATAATAAGGCAAGAAAATGAAATAAAGGTTACATACATTGGTAAGCCAGCCAAGTGCCATAGAGTCAGATCCAACTCATAAGGAAAAAGTAAAAATATCCCTATTTGCAGATGATATGATAGTAAACATAGAGAGGCCAGAAAATACCACAAGAACTAACAGAAAGAATCAGCAGAGTAGCGTGATACAAGATAAACACTAAAAAAATCAGTTGAATTCCTGCACATCAATAAAGAGAACAATGAAAAGGAAGTCAGGGAAGCAATGCCATTTGTAATAAACCAAAAAATAAAGATTAAAAAAAACCTCATTGTCATCGAGTCAACTCTGACTCATAGCAACCTTACGGAATACAATAGAACTGTGTCATAGAGTTTCCAAGAAGCAGTTGGTGGATTTGAACTGCTGACCTTTTGTTAGCAGCCAAGCTCTTAACCACCACGCCACCAGGGCTCCAGGCCATTTATAATAGCCCCTAAAAAAATAAAATACTTAGGAATAAATCTAACCGGGGACATAAAAGACCTATACAAAGAAACTACAAGATGCTGCTGTAAGAAACCAAAATAGATGTACATAAATGGAAAAACATACCGGGCTCATGGGTAGATAGACTCAGTATTGTGAAAATGTCAATTTTATCTAAAGCAATCTACAAATAAATTGTAAACCCAATCCAAATACCAAAAGCTTTATTTAATGAGATGAAAAAATTAATCATTAACTTTATACAGAAAGTGAAGCACCACTAAAAGGCAGAATAAAGTAGGAGGACTTGTACTACCTCACCTCAGAACCTACTATACAGCTATGGTAGTCAAAGCAGCCAGCTACTGATACAAGGACAGAAACACTGACCAAAGGAACAATGCCAAGAATCCAGATAGTCCATCTACCCATGATCACCTGATCTTCAGGAAAGACCCAAAGTCCAGTCAACGATAAAAAGTTGTTTTAACAAGTGGTGCTAGCAAAATTGGGAGGTCGTCTATAACAAAATGAAAAAGGACCCATATCTCACACTATACACAAAAACTAATGCGAAATGGATCAAAGGCCTAAATATAAAACTCAAAACTATAAAGATCATAGAACAAAAAATAAGGTTAAAGCTAGAAGCCCTAATGCACAGCACAAATAGGACACAAACTGTAACTAACAATACACAGATACTACAAGATAAGCTAGGTAACTGAAGTCTTCCAAAAATTGAACACCTATAGTCATCAAAAGGCTTCACCAAAAAAAGAGTAAAAAGAGAATGTACAAACTGGTAAAAAATAAAAATTAAAAAATGGCTATGACATATCTGAGAAGGATCTAATCTCTAAAACGTATAGGAAAATCCAACACCTCTACAAGAAAAAGATAATTCAATTAAAAATTGGGCAAAGGCTACCAGTAGACACTTCACAAAAGAAGACATTCGGACTGCTAACAGATAGATAAGGAAATGGTCGTGATAAATAGCTAAGAGAGAAATACAAATCAAAATTACAATGAGATACCATCTCACCCAGACATCGTTGCCATGAATCAAAAAAAGAAAGAAAAAAAGAAAACCCAGAAGACAACAAATGTTGGAAAGGCTGCAAGGAGACTGGAAGTTCTTATACACTGCTAGTAGAAATGCAGAATGCTACAATCATTTTGGAAAATGATATGGCTCTCTTCCTTTAAAAGCTAGAACTAGAAATACCGTACAATCCAGCAATCTCACTGCCAGGAACATATCCTAGAGAAATAAGAGCCATCACATGAACGATGAGTAGAACTGATGAAAACATTGCAAAAATTCATCCAATTGTGCATTGAAATCATTGGCTGACTGTGAGAAGCATAACAGGCCAAGTAAACATTGATAGAGAAATGGTTAGGAAAATCCTAGCTAAAAATCGTGGCATGAGAAGGAGCTAACCAATGAACAAAAGCAAAGAAGAGTCAAAGTTTGCTAAGACCTTTTGGAGATGCAAGATGATGTTTTGGGCCATGTTATCACTGGTAATGAAACATAGGTGTACTAATATGACCCTGAAACACAGCATCAGTATGCACAATGGAAGTCAGCCAATTCTCCACAATCGAAAAAGTTCGATCAGTCCAAATAAAGAAGCAAAACGATGCTGCTAAACTTTTTTGGTGTCAGATTGTTCATTACGAATTTGTACCAACTGGACAGTTAACCAATTTTGCTATTTGGAAGTGCTGAAAAGGCTGTGTGAAAAAGATAAAAATGACCTGAAGTTTTCTCCAATTCATAGCTCTTGCATCATGACCATGTACCAGCTCACACGGCACTGTCTGTGAGGGAGTTTTTAGCCAATAAACAAACGACTGTATTGGAACACCCTCCCTACTCACTTGATCTGGCCCCCAGTGGCTGTTTTCTTTACCCAAAGATCAAGAAAATATTGAAAAGAAGACACTTTGATGCCATTCCAGACATCAAAGGCAATATGATGATAGCTCTGATGGACATCCCAGAAAAAGTGTTCTAAAATTGTTTTGAAGGCTAGACTAGGCACTCACTTCCCAAGGGGAGTACATCAAAGATGACCATAGTGATATTCAGCAAGGAGGTATGTAGCACTTTTTCTAGGATGAGTTCATGAACGTAACTGTCCAACCTCATATGCACATCCACGCAGCAACATTCACAACAGCAAAAAGATGGAAACAACCTAGGTGCCCATCAACAGATGAACAGATCAACAAATTACAGTACATAGACTAGATGGAATAGTTGGCAAAGATTAAGAACAATGATGAATCTGTGAAATGTCTCCCAACATAGACGAATCTGGAGGGCATTATACAGAGCAAAATCAGTTAATCACAAAAGGACAGATGCTGCATGAGGCCACTGTCGTAAAAACACATGAAAATATTTCTGTGTAGAAAGAAAGAATCTTTTATGGCTATAGGGGATGAGAGTGGAGAGGAGGGAAAAACACCAACCAGACAATGGTAAACGGTAACTCTGATGAAGGTTGAAAGTACACAGTTCTGGGAGTCTTAAAAGCTTGTGAGTAGCTATCTGAGATACTTGACTGGTCTCACCTCATCTGAAAGATGGGGGAATGAAGAAAGCCAGACACAAAGGAAACTTTAGTCCAAAGGCCTAACGGACAATTATTAACAGCCTCCACCAGACCGAGTTCAGCACAACTAGATGGTGCCCAGCTACCACGACTGCCTGCTCTGACGGGACCACAGTAGTGGGCCCTGAACAGAGCTGGGGAAAAACATAGAACAAAATTCACAAAAAAATGACCGGACTTATTGGTCTGACAGAGACTGGAGAAATCCTGAAAGCATGGCCCCTGACACTCTTTTCACTCAGTTCTTAGTAAGTCCGCAGGGTCACCCTTCAGACAAAGACTAGACAGGCCCATAAAATGGATGATAGTACACACAGGTCAACTACATATATGAGACTAAATGGGCACATCAGCCCAGAAGCAAGGATAACAAGACAGGAGGGGACAGGAAAACTGGATCAATGAAAGTAAAGAACCCAAGACACAGAAGGGGAGAGTGCTGACATGTTGCCGAGTTGGCAACCCAATGTCATAAAAAAAAAATATGTGTATTAATTATTTAATGAGAAACGAATTTACTCAGCAAAGTTTAATCTAAGGCACATTTTTTAAAAAGATAACTAATTAAAAACAGAAGAAACTGAATATAAAGTTCGTGACATATATGAAGGTGTCCTAGTGACATCGGGTTAAAGGGTCCAGCTGCTAACTAAAGGGCCATGATTTTAATCTACCAGCTGCTCTGCAGCAGAATTATGTGGCAGCCTACTTCCATAAAGATTGCATCTTTGGAAATGCTACAGGGCAATTTTACTCTGTCCTATAGGTTTGTCGTGAACTGGAGTCGACCCAATGGTGGTAGGTTTGGTTTGGTTTGTTCATGAATAAACAGGTTGCTGATAGTAAAATGTGATTTACGGTGCTGCTGAAAGTGTCTTCAATTTAAGGCCTGTAACTTACTACAGTTCCAGGAACAACTCCATCTATTGCTTTGTAGGAGACTTCTATTAAAATGTAACACCCTTGGTAAATTAGCCTATTATGTGCCAGGGCAAGAAAGATATAAAATGTGTTGATTCTGAGTTGATTCAAACTCATAGCAACCCATAGGACAGAACAGAAATGACCTGGAAGGTTTCCAAGGAGCGTGGGTGGACTGGAATTGCAGACTTTGTGTGGTTAGCAGGCAAGCTCTTACCACTGCACCAGCAGGGATCCAGGAAAGACACATGGATGCCCAAAATAAGATAAGGACTGAGAACAGAAAGAAGCAGACAGATCTGAGAGATAATGGGGAGGAAGAAGGAGCTTGCACTGGTGTTTGGAGATGAAGGGGAAGAGAAGGAGCCATGAGGCAGGACACACAAGCATGGCACTTAGGTCTTTACGATTCTTCCAGAATCAGCCCTACTTCTCAGTTCTAAGTTAACTCTTAGGAAAATTCAACCTTTGGAACCTGGAATGAATTCAGGTTTATGGACTGCTAATTTGGAAAGACGAAATCATTCTTGTGCCAACAAGTGCATGCAGGCAACCAGGGGTGGATACTGAGTTACAAGCTGAGGAAGTGAGATGCTGCGGTGGGGAACTGTGCTGGCTGAGCACAGCAGGGAAGACAAGTGTGCTGTGCTGCACTGGAGTTTCTATATAGCACAAAACGGCTAAGCACTTAACTACTAACCAAAAGGTCAGTGGTTTGCATCCAGCCAGAGAAAGTCTGGCAGTCTGCTTCCAAAGATCACAGCCATTGAAAACCTTACAGAGGACAGCTCTACTCTGACATAAATGGGTTTGGCATGAGTTGGAATCGACTTGATGGCAACCGGTTTTTTGGTTTGTGGAAATCCACTTCTGGAAAGCTGGGTAAGACCAATGGAGTCCTCAGCTGCAGTTACAACCCAGTTCATTTGTTCAACCAGCTCTGTTTTGCTATGCTTCTCATTAGCCCCAAAGAAAGGGCCTCAGGCTAGGGCCTGTCGTTCTCTCCTTCACCTGTGTCCTAAACCCCCCTGAATCTGCCCTGCAAGCGTCTAATTCTGGTCCATACCATCTCACACATCAACTGTCAATGTATTTCGCTAACTGCCCAGGCTCCCAAATTCTGAATCACAAGCTGAACAAAAAGCTTTGCTGTTAGGGAAGGCTCTTGGAAGTATCTCTGCAAACCCCATAGCTCAACTCAAGCAGAGCAGAGGTGAGGGGAGAGAGTGAACGCTGCAGGGGAGGACAGCATACCTGTCAAAGGAGGGCCGCTCCCCTGCATCAAAAGCGTCTCTCAGCTGCTTCACCAGGTTGTCCTGCCCTGGTAGGCGGAAGATGCCCTCCTCATTCAGGCCGTGCTCCCGGATGAACTCTGCACACTTCTCCACCAGGATGGGCACCAGGTGGGGGCCGAACTTCTGTTCGTAGGCAACAGTCTCATCCAGGCGCTGGCCAAATACCGCTGGAAAGAGACAGCACAAATCTACCTGACCTTCTGATCACCAGGCCAAGGGGTTTTGCCTGTTTTACCTTTCTGCAACACTTAGAAGCTTGAAGGTTTTAATGCAAAGAGAGTAAATGATATAGGGGTGAGCAATCATCCATAAAATCTCCTGGAGCTGCGCATTTGGGGCAGTCTCTGTCAGACTTGGCCTACTGCCCACATTTTTACATACTTAAAGGTAACAGCTCATATTAACGTAGCACTTGTCCAGGAAAACCAGTTGCTGTACGTTCAGCTTCAGTTTGTGCCAGCCCGATGTACATCAGAGCAAGACTGTGCTCCATAGATTTTTTTTTTTAGGTATATTGTTGATCACAGCTTTCTTCCAAGGTGCCCCTAGGGAGACTCGAACCACTGACCTCTTGGTTAGAAGTCAAGCAAATTAACTTGTTGTACCATGCAGGGTCTCAGAGGACTTGTCAGTTGCTAGGAATTGTCCTAAGTGTTTTGCATACCTATTCTCATTTAAGGGTGATGGCAACTCAGTGGAGTGGATGCTGTGCTCACCTTACTGTTAAGGTCTTACAGGCAGCAATGAACCTGACAAGGTCAGGCAACTAGTGTATGACACAGAACTCAAGACCAGGCAGTAATCTCAAGAGAACGTGTGCTCAACCGCAGCAGCTAATAGGCTGTTTTGAATTCCTTTGCCTCGTAGAGCATTAAAGCACATTAGTCAATTACATAAAGGGCTCATACTGCATTAAAACCAGTGCAGCATTTTTAATAATTTAGGTTGTTTATTGTATTTACTAATATAAACATGGCTACAGTGAAATCATTCATTTACCTAGCAGGGTTCTCGGAATGTGCGTGGTGCAATGCAAATTTTCTAATTAACTGCTAATTAATTAACTAGCATGTTGATGAAGGAACACAGGTTTTTCATTCTTTTGAACTATTTCCTTAGGGCAAATTCCTATAGACAGAATTACTGGATCAAGCAGCTTGAACATTTTTATGACTGGATGGTGTGTAAATTGCTTTCCAAAAATATTTTTACATATTACACTGCCTCTAGCAAATTATGTTTGGATCAGCCCTCCCCAGCCCTGTTACCACTTAAAAAAAACAATGTTGCTGTCGCACGATCCCTACTCCTAACGGTCCTACACAACAGAACAGAACTGACCCATAGTTTCCAAGAGGCCCCTGATGGATTAGAACTGCTGACCTTTTGATTAACAGCTAGCTCTTAAATACTGAATCACCAGGGCCCCATTAGCTATTTAAAAAATCTGTTGCCACCAAGTCAATTCCAAGTCATAGCGACTACAGGCCAGGGTAGAACTGCCCCATGGGGTTTCTAGGTAGCAGCTGTTGGATTCAGACTGCCAAACTTTTGGTTAGCCACGGAGCTCTTAACCACTGCACCACCAGGCTCCCTGTTAACATTAGGTTCTACAGTGTCTCTGCCCCCTGTGGTGCAACAAGGTTAGTTTATAAATCAGAGGGCAAAGGCTGGCTACCCATTCTCCCACCAAGCCCACATGCTTCTGGTGGCCTGGAGGTTCAGACAACAAGCTGTGCCTTCGGAGCCTTCTTGCCTGGATTTCCCCTTGTCACAGCAGGGCTGGGCTGCAGAGAGAATTTCAATCCCCAGGACACTGCTTCTCAAAGCCTTTTGAGTTTCCATATCATTCTCTGCAGCGCAGACACTTAAGCACTGGACCACTAACCAAAAGTCTGGCAATGTGAATCTACCTGAACAGAGGTGCTTCAGAAGGAAGACCCTAGCAATTCATTTGCCAAAGGTCACAACTTTGGGATTGCAGTTCTACCCTGCACACAAAGGGTCTCGATGAGTTGGGATGGACTCAAAGGCAACAGCCTTAATTTGGGTTTCTCTCCCTCTCTGAACTCTTAATTAATACGGGTGCCATCTGTGAAGAACTATAGCTTTTGAATCCAGTCTATACCCACCCACTGCCCAAGGCCAGTGTGACATTTTCTCTCACCTGGAACTGGTTGTCACCTCTTCTCAGCCACTCATACACTGAGTACCGGTCTGTCTGTCTTTAACAGCCATCCCTCCTGGTCCTATAGTCACAGCAGTGTTTTTCAATTTGCCTCTCAAAATTAGGGTACCTCAGGGCCCCCCCTTCATCATGCAAGGTGCTAGGAGGTGAGGGCAGTTGGATAGAGGGGTTATGACCTCTAAGGCTCCCTACAACCGACCAGATCTGCTGGGCTATTGATCATTTTACTATTGCATTTCAGTAAGACTCTGTGGCTGTAGGATGCAAATCAGAGGTAGAGATCTTTAGGCTGGCATTCAGCCTAACTTCCTGCCATTCTCCTAAAAGCACCTTACCCTGATTTCCCAAAGCACACAGCACTTTCCCATCTCCCTGCATTAGGACGGTCTCTTCTCATGGCCTTGTCTATTTTTCTCTTCCTTCCTAGTCATCCAGAATTCTCTTTTGTGTTTTGTTACTGCTGGTACCTTCCAAGGAGGTGGCCTTCAGCTCACACTAACCTCATGTGCAGTGAAACAAAGACTGCCCAGTCCTGCCATTGCCAGGATCAGTGGCAAATTGGACTGTTGTGATCCACAGGCTTTTCATTGATTCATTTTTGGAAGCAGTTCACCAGGCCTTTCTTCCTTGTCTGACTTAGTCTAGAAGTTCTACTGACACTTGTTCAGCATCATAGCAACACGCGAGTGTCCTGTGACAGGTGGTGACAGGGCATACAGCCCACCGGCTGGGAACAGAGCCTGGATCTCTCACACAGAAGCTAAGAACTCTGTCCCACGAACACCTATGTCCTTGTTTGTTTTCTTTGGCCCCTTTCAAATGTCACCACCTCTGTCACGCCTTCTTTAATCTAGACTAAGAGAGACCATCTCCCTACTCTGCATCCAGATCCCTTCTTAGGTATCCCAGTTACCACGCTATGTTATAATTACTTGTATCTAGCTGTGTCCTCTGACTATAAGTTCATTGATGCTGAGAAATAGAACTAGAATATCTTCTCATCTCCGGTCTTTAGCAGAGCTTCTGACACAAGATAGATAGTTAGCATATGTTGCTGAATTAATAAAATAATTTGTCTTTAAGGAAGCACTTTACATGATTAATGGTAATTTTTGTATTTCTTTAGTTTAAACACTAATAGGAAAACCTGGTGGCATAGCAGTTAAGTGCCACATCTGCTAACCAAAAGGTCAGCAGGTCGAATCTGCCAGGTGCTCCTTAGAAACTCTATGTTGCAATCCTACTCTGTCCAATGGGGTCGCTAGGAGTTGGAATGGACTCAACAGCAGTGGCGAGGAATCTCCTTGCAAGAAAAGTAGTGGTTCAGTGGTAGAATCCTCACCTTCCATACAGGAGACCCGGGTTTGATTCCTGGTCAGAGTACTGCAAGAACAGCCACTACCATAGCTTGTGTGTTGCTGTGATGCCAACTAGGTTTCAACAGAGCTTCCACATGAAGACAGACTGGGAAGAAATGCCTGGTGATCTACTTTTGAGAAATCAACCAAGACACAAACTATGTATCACAATGGCCCAATCTGGAACTAGTCGTGGGGATGACACAGGGCTGAGCAGTCTCATTCCATTATGTGGGGCAACTCCAAGAGTCAGGGACCCCCTGGATGACAAGTGAAACAACAACAATGGGAATCTCTTCAGTAAAGGCATCCAACTTTAAGCCAACGCTCGCTGAGGGTCCAGCCACAGGCCATCGGCAGACCATGTGGAATGGGCTCTACAAAGGAAATGTTAGACCCAGTTCCTGCTTCAGTAGCTTACCACTAAGGTAAAAACAGGAAAGTACCAAACACAAAGCAAGTGGAATTGTCTTGAAATAAAAATGAAAAAGTATCAGAAATGGAAAAAAATTATAGAATGACAATAAAACCAAAACCGAACTCTCTGCCATCAAGTCAATTCTGACTCATAGTGACCCTATAGCACAGAGTAGAACTGCCCCATACAGCTTCCTAAGAGTACCTGGAGGATTTGAACTGCTGACCTTTTGGTTAACACATGTAGCACTTAACCACTACACCACCAAGGTTTCCCAAGAATGTCAATAGCCACACAAACTAAAGTTTCTATTTGTTTCTGAAAGGAAGTGAATAGAGTTTTTTTCAACGTATTAGAAGGGTATCATTGAAACGATCTGACCTAAGTTACAAATCACATATCATTTGTCAGGTTCCCTATGAAGGGTATTAAGTTTTGAATTGTGGTCTCCCAAAATATGTTTCATAAATCCTAACCTCTACACTCATAGTTACGATCCTATTTGGGAACGAGTTGTCTTTGCTATGTTAACATGGCAAGATTAGTACACAGTGTTCTCCAGTCTATTTCTTTTTAGATAAACAAGAGATAAAACAAGCAAGAAGAGTTGCGCGAACAGATGTCAAGCCCGGCGAAGATGCCCAGGAACAGAAGCCGTACGACACCAAGAATTTCATCAAGAGCCAAGGGAGAGAGAAAGCTTTCCCCCACAGCCAGTGGACCAACTCAGGCGTCCAGCTTCCTCAACTGTGAGAAAGTAAATTTCTGTTTGTCAAAGTCACCCACCTGGAGTATTTCTATTGTAGCGGCACTGGGCAAGGGGTCTACAGCGCAGGCACCTCAAAGGGAGAGACAAGTGTCTTTCAGGGCAGCTAAAACTTAACCTCCAAGGGCTGCTGGGCCCTACAAAGGAAGCTACCTCAGATACACAGCAGTGATGTGCACAGAGCAGTCAGCGCTTTCCAGTCTGAGCTCCGTTTCTGAGGTACCAACACAGACGCTCCATCTTGCAGGTGATGGGGAACCAAGCTGCTTCTGAGACCCCTCTGTGTGGCAGGCTCTCGAACTTTTCTCCTCTTCAGAGCCAGCAGCCTTGTTCTGCATTCGTTCTCTCTTCCTCACACGTCCCACAGTCAGCCACTTTGTTGTCAGTCTCACCAGAGATTTTTTTTCCTGTCATGGATTGAATTGTGTCCCCCCAAAATATGTGTAGTGATTTGGCTGGGCCAGGATTCCCTGGATTCTGTGATTGCCTTCTGTTTTGTGATTTTCCTATGCTGCGTGTTCAAGGATTAAGGTGGGACTGTAAATCCCTTCATAGGATCACCTCCCTGCTCCACTGTAAAGGGAGTTTCTGTGGAGTCTGGCTCGCATCATCCTTTATCCTTCCATCCTACAAAGGATAAAAGGAAAGGGAAGCAAGCAGAGAACTGGGGACCTCACGCTATCAAGAAAGCAGCACCGGAAGAAGAGTGCATCCGTCGGACCTGAGGTTCCTGCACCAAGAAGCTCTCTGACCAAAGACTATGCAACACAAGGACTTTCCTCCAGAGCTGACACAGGGACAGCCCTTTCCCTGGAGTGGACACCTTCAATTTGAACTTGTAACCCACTGGACTGTGTAAGAATAAACCTTCCTCTGTTACAGTCATTCACTTGTGGTATTTCCGTTAGAGCAGCACTAGATGACTAAAACATTTCCCAACACTCCTGATCCTTCCTACACCTCTACCTTGCCAACCCCCATTACCTTTCCACGCCTTCACTGAGGCCACCGCGTGATACTAGCAAACCTGGCACAACCATTTCCTGGCAAATATTCACATCCAGGCTCTGCAGACCATGGTTCCTGATCTTCACCACTGTTCTCAGGATCATCGCCTCATCCCTCCTCTTCCTCAGCAGGTGCCCTAGTCTCCTTTTTTATTGATCTCCCACAGTGGAGTGTACCTCCAGCTCTTCCTCTCCCTTCTTACCCCTCTGTCTGTGCACCTGTCTTCTCTTAAAGGATGAAAGGAGCCCAAGCTTTTCTCTAAGATCCTTGAGCTATGGATTCCATCTCTTTTCACCCTTTCAGGACTTTGTGCCTTCTCTTTTGTATCTTAAATTTTCTGTTTCAATTGAAAGAGCCCAAATCGGTCTAAGTTTCTGACAATTCAATAAAGAAAATCTACCCTAGTTCTTATGCAGACAACAAATATTTGCCTTTCTTTACCAATACACCATAGAGACATTTGTCTACTTGTAGAGTCATCCACACTCCCGGCCTCTGCTTTACTTCTCAGCCCTTTGTAATCTGCTTTCATTTGTCTGGATCTTTCCACTGAATCTGCTCAGTATGATCTCTAGTCTCCTTTCTCTTAATGGCCAAGCCTCAGCCCATGTTCATTCCACACCCTGCTGGCCTGATGCATCCTCTTCACATGCTCTCCCTACATGGCTACGAAACCATTCATTGTCACACTGTCACCATCTCCCTGATGCACCTTTGCTGTCTCCTTTAATGTGACCCTTCTTCCACCTACTCCTTGATGTGTCATTTCTGGAGCTTCCAACCAGGCGTCTGTCCTTGTCACTCAAGGCATTTTTCTTGGGAGAGTTTATACAGTTCTGTGGATTTGGGTATTGCCTAGAAATGGATAATTTACAAATCTGCATATCTAGTCCAGGCCTTCTCTCTCTCTCGCTGTGTGTGTATATATTTATCTATATATATATATAATACATTATATACAATTAAAATATATAGAATGTTATAATTATATTACAATACATGTTATATATAATTATTTATTATATAACATATAATAAATCTTGATATTATAATATATATCATATTATATATCATTATATGTCATTATATATGTTATTGTATATTGTATTATATATATTATATATAAACCAAAAAACCAAACCCAATGCCGTCAACTCTAACTCAAAGCAACGCTATTGGACAGAGTAGAACTGCTCTAGAGACTTTCCAAGGAGCACTTGGAGGATTCAAACTGCCAACCTTTTGGTTAGCAGCCACAGCACTTAACCACTACACCACCAGGGTTTCCAGACTTTCCCCACAGGTTTTCCAAAGAGGGTCTGTACCTCAAATTGCTGGCCTTTTGATTAGCAGCCGTAACACTTAACCACTACCCCCCAGAGTTTCCCTGTGTGAGTGTGTGTGTGTTTGCATATACACACATGCACATGTTTTTTACACAGTATTTTACACAAAGAATGCTTACCTTCCACATTTGTTTGGCAATCGAACCCTCCCTTGGTGAACTATTTTCATAAGGATATTATGCTATTTTTTTTTTACAGCAACATGTAAAATACCTTGTGGGGCAAGGGTGCCATTGGCAAACAAATATAGGTAATGTATGTTATCTGCATAAAAATACATGTGTGCATGTTATGTATGCATGTATATGTACTTCATATATATAATAGATATGTGTAAAGGACTATATGTACTCCTTTAAGTCCAGCATCATGCAAGCCTCCACTAATATATAAGCAATGGCACAAGCTTCATTTGGGCTGGAAAACCGCTCCAGCAGTTCTCTCCACGTCTTCTTCAATCTCCTTCTCCTGCCTCTCCCGAAGTGCCGCTTCTCCTGGAGCTCTCCTCGGCAGCCACAGTGTTCGGTCCATCAGTTAGGCACCAGGTGCTTTGCTAGGCACTGAGAACACAGCGGATACGGGAGCTCCCTCACCCCAGCTGGCAAACCTGTGAGCTACAGTGACCCACAGCACCTCCCCTTTTCTACCAACCACACCTGCATACTCCGAGCAAACTTTAAATCAGTTCTCTTTTTCTCTACTGTTGTCTAGATTACTGTAGCATTGTCTTTCACAAACACTGTTTCTTGCAAATTCCTTCCACTGCAGTTCACAAAGTCAACCATCAAATGTAGACTGGGCACCTGTCATAGGCCAGGTTCTTTTGTAGCGAGAAAACATGTCAGAAAGAATGGAACGTGGTCCTTGTTCCTGAAAACTCACAAGCTATTGCCCTTCCTCCTACTCACCACCAGAGAAAGCCTGTCCCTTTCAAGCCTGAGTGCAGATGTCCTATCCTCAGGTGAGGACTTCAGACTCCTCAGACAGAGTGGGGCCACCTTCCTCTGCACTCACGGGGTCATGGGGCTCCCTGCAGACACCTCTATTTTATCGCTTCTCATGAGATTTTATGGTGATTTATTCAAACATTTCTCTTCCATGTGGGCGCCACAAAAGCAGACAGCCTGTCTGGTTCATCGTCTATTTTTATCCTCTGGCACAGCGCCTGACGTACAATGGACCTGTCCTCAAAAGAGCTGTTACTACCTGCTGTCTCTGAAAGTTCCTACTCTTGGTCCAATCTCTTCAAACACTGTGACTGGGCTTCCACTCCTAGTACTACTCCAAATCGGCTCTGTGTCAAGGAGATCCAGACCTTTACGTTGTTACATTTGTGGTTATTGTTAGCTGCCTTGAAGTTGGCCTCTGACTCCTGGAGATCACGTGCACAACAGAAAAACATGCTGCCCTGTCCTTCAACATAGCCACGAATTGGTTGTGGATTAGACTGTTCAGATCTATAGGGTTTTCACTGGATGACTTTCTAAAGTAGATCACCAAGTCTTTCTTCCTTCCTGACCTGCCTTCGTCCAGAAGCTCCAGTGAAGCCTGGTCATCATCAAAAAACATGTAGACCTCACAGACAGACAGGCGAGGGCCATGTATGAGGTGTGTTGGCCAGAAATGCATCTGGGTCTCCACATGGAAGGCAAGAATTCTGACCCTGAATCAGGGGCTGAGTTCTGAGCTTTCATCCTAACTGCTCTGTAGGCAGCATGAGACACAGCAGTCACCCCCTTCTTCTTGAGATGCCTTTTTACAGGGTGTTTGGTACACCACTCTCTCTTAGTTCTCCATTCAGCTCCCTGGCTATCCCTTCTTAACCTCTGCTGATTCCATCTTTTCCCCTGTCCTCCAAATGCTTCCCTTCCCCACCAGCACACACATTCATATGATCTCATGGCTCTAAATATCCTCTATGATGAAGATTCTGTGCCTTACCTCTCCAGCCTGGAAGTCAGTTGAAGTACTCCTTGTAACAAGCAATAGCCACCACATATTCTAGAGACATTAGATCAGCACTGGGAAAACATCCTTGTTTTCTTAGTTGACCTATGTCAGGCTCTGCCACTCTTGGTCTCATGTCACAAAAGGGGGGTTCAGCATTTAAAGTATTGCTAGAACCTCTGACATCTCGATCCTGATCAAAAACTAAAACTCATGGCTACCAAGTGGATTCCAACTCACAGTGCCCTGTGAGATAGAATAGAACACTCTTATAGGGTTTCCAAAGAGTGGCGGGTGGCTCTGAACTGCCAATCTCTTGGTTAGCAGCCGCGCTCCTAACCAGATCCTGATTAAACCAAAAAAAACAAACCTAGTGCCACCAAGTCAATTCCAACTCATAGGGACCCTATAGGACGGAGTAGAACTGCTCCATAGTGTTTCCAAGGAGCACCTGGCAGATTTGAACTGCCAACTTTTTGGTTAGCAAACACAGCACTTAAGCACTACACTAGCACGATTTCTCAGAGCCTGACTAATACCCTTTAATCCTAAAAAAGGCTAGGTAATGGAAACAGATGAGCAGAGAAATTCCAAGGAATCTGGGAGAAGAGGCCATTCAATGTGAAGACTGCACACAGTGGGACAGGTGGTACTCAAAGACCATTTGCCACTCAAAGACAGCAAAGGGCAACCTAGGTCCCTCCTTCTGTGCCATGTCCTTCAAGGTGGAAGCTAGTCCTTCAGAGAATTAGTGTCTTTTTGACCTATCATCTGCCATGAGGAGAGGATCTAGTCAACTCATTCATTCATTCACAGCTGTATCACTTTGAGCCAGTCACCATTAGCAGAGGCATTTCCATCTCACCAGGCACAAATTTATATTAATTTATTTAAATCAGTATATACAACATACATAAATATTTACCCACCTAATTATTTAAATTTAACCAACTATGTTCTCACTACACACAAGGAACAGCCTTAGAAACTTTCACATGTGCTATCGTATCTAACTCTCATAAGAAACGTATGAGAAAACAGTATTGTCCCATTTTACAGAGAAGAAAACTGAGCCTCAGATTAGGCAGTTTGTCCAAGGTCATATTTACTTTCCTTGTAATTCTAAACTCAGTGATTTAATCCCTTCTGTTTAAAGTCACTGGAATAAAATTGTCTTGGTGAAATTTCAGGCATTATTAGGTCTCAGGGAGAGGAAATAAAAGTGGGGATTCTTGGAGTTTCTTACACAGAGTCCTCTAATTCCAGCCCATGTCCCCTCACTTTCACTTTATCTCCAGTCTGCAGAATGCAGCTCTGGGCAGAGGGTACCCAAAGCTGAGCATCCACAGAAAGGTGAGACCACATTACCACAGAAATGGCAGTGCCCAGGCTCTGCTCACTGGCCATCCTCCAACCTTCACCCCTGAAGCCCCTTTCCCAGAGTGGCTAGACAGCCCCAGGCCCCATGGGCTGGTTTGGGGAAGTGAAAATAGACGCATCAGCTGTCGCTTTGTTCTCCTTTCCTTAAACACTCCTGGGTTCAGGCCAAGAGTCCCCCCCACCCCACCCCACCTTCTCCCCAGTCTAATCACTAGGAGAGCCACCCAGCTGCCCTCTCCCATTTGGCTGAGCCCACCACTGCTACATACCTGCTTCACAGGTACCTTCACTCCAGACAGCCAAGGGAGGAGAACTGAGAAAAAACTGTCTTCTAAGAGGAAGAAATGAATCACAAAATGAGGAGGAAATACCTTTCTTGCGGTGCTTGGGATTTTTCCTCCTGAAATCCCTGCAAAAGAGCAGAGCCAGGGCAGGCAGACCGCAGCCCAGTTCCCAGCGTGGCATCCTGAGAATATGAGGCATGGTGGGGGGGCCAAGGGCTCGCAGCCTCTGCCCGGCTGGCCTCCAGCCTTCCCTCTGAGCACCGCTGAAAGAGCTGTCCTCTCAGCCTCCAGATCAGCACACGCTTGTAAACACTCCTCAGGTTCGACTGCGATACACAGAAGCCACGGGATCTGTCCGCACCTGCCTGGGCCCTCCCTTCTCCTTCCCACCCCACTGCCCCACCCCACTCACCTTAGCACGCATGACTCTTGGCTTTTAAAGAGTGAACATAAAGCTGTCAGGGCCCACAATAAAAATAAGTGCCTCCTTTTACTTAGCAGCTAATTGTCAACTGCCATTCAGAGGCTACTCTGGAGGTGGGTTAAAAAATATATATCAATATATCCCCCACACAAGCCTTGACCAGTATTGATTGCTCCATACATCAATGTGTCTGGCAGGAACACAGGGTTTCACTTAGCGTTTATGAAACCAGCCTGTCCTTCTCTGGAAGTGCTTTCAGAGTTACACAGGGTTCAGGCAGGGCCTTGGAGATAATGATCTCAGGGTGGGTTGTTGGGTAGTAGGAGATGCTTTCCCCATCCATCGAGAACGTTTAGCAAACAGTGCAGCAACCTCAGCAGACATGCTCAGGAGACCTGAAGTGGGCTATTAGCAGCAGCGGGCACAGGCAAGAGCAGGTTACCAGAAGAGCTCTGGGGCGGCCTCACACTGGCTATGAAACATTCATCCCTCCTTCATTCACAGGCCAGGAATCTAGAACTCATCCTTGACGTCACACTCTGCCACCATATCAAATGCACTCCGACGTCTTAGCAATGTCACTGCCCAAATCTGTTTACCTCACTCCGCCTTAGCCAACACTAGCCTCCTCTAAGCCATTTTCATTCCTCTTTTGCTTGGACAACATCATTAGCTTCATGTTTGGCCTCCTGCCTTCATTCTAATCTGCTACCTCCCAGGCCAATTTGTTCTCCACGTAGCAGCTAGAATGATCTCTTAAATACAACCTAGCCTCATCACTGTCCTTCTTGAAACACCCTCAAACCCAGTGCTGTCAAGTCGGGTCCCAGTGGATAACTCTTGGTCTTAGGATAGAGATCAACAACCTTAAGAAGACCTATCTCCACTGTTGCCACGTTCTTCTCACTTAAATCTATTCTCTTGCCTGTCCCCAGGGCCTTTGTACATGCTATTTCCTCTAAATGAGATACTGCTTCTCTTTCTCTATTGTCTACAGAGTTAGCCTCAACTGCTCCTCAAGATTTAAGCTTAATGCTCATTAGCTAAGGGTAGCTTTCCCTGACAGTCCTGAGAAAGACTTTTTTTTTTTATTTCCCTCAGAATCATGGGTTTTTCCCTCATGGCACTTTTCACAGCTGTGATTTTGTTTCCCTTGTCTTCTTTAGTAATTTATCTATTTATTTAATTTTTGTCTCTTCTACTAAACTGTGGATTCCTTAAGATAGGGCATTTCACCTTTTCTTTTTCCTCTTCTCTCTCTTACTGCTCTATCTCAGGGCTAGCACAATGCTTAGCTCATAATACATGCTCAAGAAATATTTATTGAGTGAATGAATGAATGTCTGCCTGGTGTTAGGAACCGGGGGTTGTGATGAATAAACTAATGAATAAAATAGCAAGAATCTTCTTCCTTAATGCTTGGCTTAGCTAGACAGAAAAAAGTGGAAACACTAGCTAGGAATAAAAATGAATCATGGGACAGTCCACATCAACTGGGTGAACTGTACTGTGGATTGTGAATCACACTTTGAAGAACACAGAGGACTTGAACGGATATGAGGAAGAAAAGAAGCCCAAAGTGTATGTCAATTCAACATTTCCCTATCAAATGCCCAGCTCTGGCAAACCCATGAAGACACTTAAAACATAGGACCTACTCCAGGGCTTTGCAACGTGACCAGGCAGAGTAGAACTACACACAATTTAAGGCAATCTTTGTGTGACCAGCAACAGCTTACAGCACTGGCGGCACAGTGGTTAAGAGCTCAAGCTGCTAACCAAACTGGTTAAGAGCTCAGGCTGCTAACTAAAAGGCTGGCAGTTCGAATCCACCAGCTGCTCCTTGGGAAGTCCACAGGATGCTTCTATTCTATCCTAAAGGATCTCTGTGAGTTGAAATTAACTCAGTGGCAATGGGTTCAATGGGAACAATGGCCTAGCAAAAACATGAGAGGACCAGCCTCCAGAGGAAGAAGACAAGACTGTTAAGGGGCCCTATAGGCTGAAGACATCAAACTTATTAGGCCAAAGCCAAAGCCACTGTTATTGAGTCGATGCCAATTCACAGCAACCCTGTAGCATAGAGTAGTACTGCCTCCATAGAGTTTCCAAGGAGTGCCTGGTGGATTCAAACTGCTGATCTTTTGGTTAGCAGAGGTAACACTGAACCACTACACCACCAGGTTTTCCAATTAATTAGTACTCCACCAATTTCAGGCCACTACCAGTCACCACTCCCCACCACATCACTCACTTCCTCTAAGTTGTTTTGTAGAACCCCTCGAGAGCCCCAGAAGAGCCCAGATCCAATAAGCTCAGAGTAGCTAGACATGCAGAGAACAGATAAAGGTGACAGACAAATGACCCTGGGCTGCAAAACATCCTCAGTAGCATAAGAGAACTCATGTTAATGAATGAAAAACTCAAATCAAGGAACCCAAATCATCAGATACATGTCATCAGCAGTACCTGAGCCCATTTTAAAAGTGGAGAGTCCTTTGATCAGTTCCATGCCAAGTCCTAGCCCTGCCCTAGATAATCAGCAGAAACTGTGAATACCTAAAACTTCTTGATTCTGCTCATCATTTTTATTCACCCATCTCTGAATATGTATAAGCATAAAAGGTGACTGTTTGCTCCAATCTAAGAACTCAATCTGACGTCAGTATCTCAAAGTTCCTGTTTGCTAGCCTTCCTCTCAAAAACAGTATCTGAGAGTTTGGCCTCTTGCACACTGGGCACAGACCCATTGGTCTAGTTTCAAGATCAAGCCCAATCTGGACTGCCTGCTCCCTGGGGGGATGAAGAAAGACCAGCTTTCACTGTAAGAGTTCAGAGAAAGCATGGTCTCTTACTGAATAGAGGAGAAGGAACGGGCAGTTATTAGCCTGGAAACAAGTTGCCAGAAGTAGATGTATGGTGGCTTCTGTTCTTTCTCTCTTAGTCAGAATACCTAGAATTTCATCTGGAATGTCTAAGGAAAATAGTTGGCTTAATCTTCCTCCCCAGGCCCTTAGCAGAAGATCAAATAGATAAGATAGAAGACAAATAGATAAGTTAGCCAGCTAGGATGGAAAAGACTGGAACACCAAAGAGATGCTTACCAGGATAAGAGGCAGGAGGGCCCAAGAGGAAGAAGTTGGAAGCATCATGGAGACAGCATAGACTATCTTTCCCGTTGAGAGAAACAAAGAGGCAAAAAGGGAGTTGGGAGCAAGAACAGACCACAACTCTGAAACACTGTCACCATAGTGACTTTTAAAGGCTAGAATTCAAAACCTGGGACTCACAGATGGCTTATACAGGCCTGAAAGTCTCCTTTAGTCACATACAAAGTTGTTGGAACCTGTGCATGCTTTTCTTGGGAGGGTTGCATTTCCACAGCTTTTATCAGGTTTTCTAAAGGGTTTATGAGCAATAAAGAGTTTCAGGACCTGTTTCTACACCAAAGTTTACCATTAACAGACTTGGAGGAAGATAAATCTAGAGAGAACAATCCATTTTCTGGGTAATTTCTCAGGTTAGGTGACTGTCATTTATCAAAGAGAAGAGTCTAGGAGAATAGAACATTGTACTGTTGTGGGAAAAGGACACTGTTTAGTCAATAAATATTGAGCACTTACTATGTGCCAGGTACTGCACTGTTTAGATCCTAGGGATACAGTACTGAACAAAATAGAAAAATACATTCCTGCCAGGTAGGATGAAGCTTTTGCACTAGTGAGAAGAGATGAACAATAAACAAAACAAATAAGCAAATTATTTAGCATTTTAGGGGACATCCAGATTATTTGGGGCAATAATTATTAAGAAAATGTTCTATACTCCCACTTTGATGAGTGCCCTCTGAAGTCTTAAAAGCTAATGAACAACCATTTAAGATGTGTCAGTGGGTACCATCACACTTGGAGCAATGGAGAATGAAAAAAAGCAAAGACACAAGGAAAACATTAGCCTAAAGGATGACAGCAACACATAAACAAGAGATGACTAAAGACTGAGACCAGAAGAACTAGATGGTGCCCAGCTACCACCAACAACTGCCCTAACAGGGGGCAAAACATAGAGTCCCAGATGGTGCAGGAAAAAAGTGTGGAGAAGAACTGAAATCCACATAAAAAGACCAGACTTAATGGTCTCACAGAGACTGGTGGGACCCCTGAAACTACAGTGGCCAGATGCTCTGTTAACCCAGAACTGAAACCATTCCCTAGATCTCTGATGCAGTGTATTTCTTTATAGTTCCTTCCCTTTCCATAAGAACACGTTTAACAGAAGAGGTTTTCTACATTACAGTCTATACTTCATAACTCTCCATACATCTGTCAGTTTGTCATATAGTGGGGGCTTGAGTATTGCTGTAGTGTTGGAAGTATGCTATTGGTATTCAAATACCAGCAGGATCATCTTTGGTAGACAAGTTTCAGCTGAGCTTCCAGACTAAGGCAGACTAGGAAGAAGGACCTGGCAGTCTACTTCTGAAAAGATTTAGCCAGTGGAAATCTTATGCAGAGCAGTGGAATATTGTTGAATATGGTGCCAGATGAGTCTCTCAGACTGGAGGACACTCAGAAGACAAATGGAAAAGAGCTGTCTTCTCATAGAGTCAGTCTTAATGATACTGATGGAGTCAAAATTTCCAGGACTTTCATTAGCTGATGTGGCATGACTCAAAATGTGAAGAAACAGCTGCAAATATTCATTAATAATCAGAACACGAAATGTACAAAATATGAATATAGAAAAGTTAAAAGTAGTCAAAAATGAAATGGAATGCATGGCATTGATTTCCTAGGCATTAATGAGATGAAATGGACTGGCATTGGCCCTCCTGAATCAGACAGTTACATAGTCTATTACACCACGAAGGACAACTTGAAGAAGGACAGTGCTGCATTCATCATCAAAAAACATTTCAAGATCTACCCTGAAGTACACTGCTGTCAGTGATAGGATAACAACTGTACATCTACAAGGAAAACCATTTAATACTACTAATATTCAAATCTACATGCCAGCCACTAAGGCCAAAGATTAAGAAATTGAAACTTCTAGATATTTTTATTTTTTATCAACTTCTGCAATCTGAAACTGATTGGACATGCACTTAAGATGCATTGGTAATTACTGGTGATTGGAATGTGAAAGTTGGAAACAAGAAGGACTGGTAGTTGGAAATATGGACTTGGTGATAGAAATGATGCTAGAGATCTCATGACAGAATTTTGCAAGACCAACAACTTCATTGCAAATACCTTTTATCACCAATACAAACAGTGACTACACACGGATCTCACCAGATGGAATATACAGGAATCAAACTGACTACATCTGTGGGAAAATACAATAGAAATGCTCAATATCATCAGTTGGAACAAGGCCAGGGTCTGACTGTGGAACAGATCATCAACTGCTCATATGAAAGCTCAAGTTGAAACAGAAGAAAATCAGAACAAGTCCACACGAGCCAAAGAACAACCTTAAATATATCCCACTTAAATATAGAGACCAATGACAGAAAACCAGCAAGTTGTGGCATGACATCAATGACATCATATATAAAGAAAGCAAGAGGTCATTAAAAAGACAGGAAAGACCAAACTGGATGTCAAAAGAGACTCTGAAACTTGATCACTGAATAGCTAAAGTGTAAGGAAGAAATGATGAAGTAAAAGAGTTGAACAGATTCCAAAGGATGGCTTGAGAAGACAAAGCAAAGTATTATAAAGAGCTACTAAAAGGCATTTCTCAAGCTAGAAGAACTGAAGAAAAAATTCAAGCCTCAAGTTGCAATATTGAAGGATTCTATGGGAAAAATATTAACCAATTCAAGAAGCATCAAAAGAAGATGACAGAAATACCCAGTCATTATACCAAAAAGATTCATCAATATTCAATCATTTCAGGAGGTACCAACAGTACCAAAGGAAGAAATCCAAGCTGCCTGAGACATTGGTCCATCTAACCCAAGCCGTAGTGTTTTCAGTGGCCTCCTGTGTATGTGAAAGCTGGACAAAGAATAAAGAAGACCAAAGAATTAACACCTTTGAAGAAATACAGTGTTGGAGAAGAATAACGAGTATACCATAGATTGCCAAAAGAAGAACCACCTCTGTCTTGGAAGAAGTTTAACCAGAATGCTCCACAGAAGCAAGGATGGTGAGGCTACATCTCACATACTCCGGACGTGTGTCAGGAAGATCAGTCCCTGTAGAAGGACTCATGCCTGGTAAATCCGAGGGTCAGCAAAACGAACTGGAAGAACCTCCACGAGATAGATTGACACAGTGACTGCAACAACGGGCGTAAGCACAACAATGATTGTGAGGGTGCTGCAGAACCTGGCAGCGTCTCATTCGGCTGTGCATAGAATCACTGAGTTGGAACTAACTTCATGGCACCTGACAACAACATACCTGATAATACTAGAAGTCGACTAGAACCTGACATTGCTAACTATCAGAACATTCTCAGTGGCTACTGAATTCTGGGTTGTTTAACCTTTGGCTGTTGTTTCATACCTGTGACACAAAAGATTAAAAAAGAGAAAGCCATTGCCATCAAATTGATTCCAACTCACAGTGACCCTACAGGTCAGAGTAGAACTGCTCCATGGAGTTTCCAAAGAGCACCTGGTAGATATGAACTGTGAAGCTTTTGGTTAGCAGCTGTAGCACTTAACCACTATGCCACCAGCATTTCCTATAAAATATAACACTCCTTTTGTAAATTTACTCCAGTTGAACTAAAATAAGGGACCACCCATTAGCTCAGTTTTTAGAAACGCTTTTAAGCTGTAAAGAATATGTTGTTTGGGTACCTTATGTGTGATTAAGCATCTTAATACATAATCCCATGAGCTTTTTAACACCGTGTTTTCATAAAGTTGGAAACTCATGTATTTATATATTATTTTAAAATATTATTATTAATAGTTATATTACTTATAAAGTTATATTTATAAATGCATGCAAATGAGGTTAAGTATATATTAGAAATCGTAGTCAGTCCTCTTAACAGGTGTAGCTTAAGGAAGACAAGTAGGAAAGAAGAATAGAGAATGATGGTGATGTCAATAAAAATATTGTTTAAATCTGAAAGAATTGAAGACAACGAATACGAGGTCTGACAAGTTGGTGAACTGAGTTGTTCCAAGTGCTACACACCTCATTGCTGAACATCACTACCAAGTCACCTTCCAAGTAGTCCGCTGAGGAAGCTATGCACTCATGCCAGTGCCTATCCCACCCTTCAAAGCAGTTTTGGAACTCATTTTCTGAACTGGCCATTGCACACAACAGCAGAGTGGTAAGTTCATGAATTTAATTGCACAGTTGTCTGTGAGGGAGTGTTTAGCCAGTAAACAAATAACTGTGTTGGAACACCCTCTCTACTCACCTGATCTGGCCCCTAGTGGCTTTTTTCATTACCTGAAAATAAAGGAAATACTGAATGGACAACATATTGATGACATTCAGGACATCAAAGGTAATAAGACAGCTCTGCTGGCCATTCCAGAAAAAGAGTTCCAAAACTGCTCTGAAGGGTAGACCAGGCACTCACATTGGTGCCCAGCTTCCTAAGGGGAGAGGACCTTGAAGGTGATCGTAGTGATATTCAGCAGTGAGGCCTGTAGCACTTTTTCTAGGATGAGTTCATGAACTTAATTGGCAGTCCTCCTACAAAAACAAAGACTTAAGGGTAATAACACAAACGTGAGAAAAGTAGTCTCTGTGCTTCCTTAATATCGTATGTCAATACAATTAAACATACTACTGAAGGACAGCTTATGATGTTGGACAAGTGCTTATTAGTCTCAGCTGTAAGGCAAAAGACACTGTCTCCTGTCTGGAACGACAGATTTGAGAATTCTTTAAGGGAACGTGTTTTTCAGCCTGGGAAATAGGAGGCACTCGATCAATATTAGTTGACTCTGAACAGTAAACAGTATACTAATTGATTTATAAATGCATGGTGATTATTTTTACCCAGCTCTCACTTATTTTTTTTAGACATATAAAATTAATTGCCATTGTATGACTGTGTGTCAACTAATTATAAAAAGTTGCCTAGAGGTACAACTTCCATTGAGCAACTTTTATCTTTATGGGGAACCATGAGAAAAAATTTACAGAAATTTTTGCATAAATTATGTGCAGACCTTTGTAGAGCTAATACTACATTATTTTTAAGTATCCTTATCCTGCATTTTGCCAACACTAATAATTTAAAATAAATTAGACCGAAGAACATTTACAAATTACAATAGCAATCACATAGTTTCAATTCAGTTTTTCGCAGTGTATATCACAGTAATTTTCTGTTTGCTTAAAGTTACAGCTTATTCAGGATTAATTTATATGCTTAATTGTGTTTCTTTACACTTAATAAATTTTAAATATTATAAAAAGTACAATGATGCTCAGTTATCCCAGAAGTGAACTCATTCCAGAAGCCAACTTCACAGACAAAGATTAGATGGGACTGAAAAACAAAAAATTCAATCAAACACACAAGTCCAAATGGGCAGCTCCTGTCCAGAGTCAAGAGGAGAGGTCAAGAAGGGACACAAACTGGTTAAAAGGACACAGAGAACTTGGAGTGGAAAAGCGGAAAATGTTGTCACATTGTGGACATTCCAGGTAATATCACAAAACAATATGTGTATAATTTTTGCATGATAAATTACCTTGATCTGTAAACTTCCACCTAAAGCACAATTAAAAAAAAATACAAGTTATGAATGAATGAATCCCTTCCAGCAAAAAGGGTTAGTAGTGCAACTCTTGTTTTTTAACCTGAATTTAAATCCCACTTATTGATATGGGCCTTCTGTAAACTCTGTAAGTCTAGTTTCCCTGACGTATCACATTCGGATAATAAGATCAGTCTAGCATGGGCTGTTGTTAGGATTTAATTAGGACAAACAAGGTACTAAGATTAAGTACCTAACACATAATAAGCACTCATTCAATGGTAGCTGTTATTTTTGCCTTCTGTTATGAACCGACTTGGTTCCTCTAAAAATACATGCAACCTCATCTGGATTTTCTTTGTTATGTTAACAAGGCCACATTGGTGTTGTCGTTATTGTTATTAGGTGCCATCGAGTCGGTTCTGACTCACAGCAACCCTATGCAAAATAGAATGAAACGCTGCCCAGTCTTGTGCCATGTCCACAATCATTTTTATGCTTACGCCCATCACTGTGGCCACTGTGTCAATCCATCTCATTGAGAGTCTTCCTCTTTTTTGCTGACCTTCCCATTGTACCAAGCATGATGTCCTTCTCCAGGGACTGATCCTTCCTGACAACATCTCCAAAGCATGCAAGACACAGTCTTGAAATCTTTGCTTCCAAGGAGCACTCCGGTTGTGCTTCATCCAGAACAGATCTGTTTGTTCTTTTGTTGGTCCATGGCACATTCAACACTCTTCTCCAACACCGCAATCCCAAGGCATCAATACTTCTTCTGTCTTCCTTGTTCGCTGTCCAGCTTTCACATGCATATGATGCAACTGAAAATACCAGGCCTTGGGTAAGCTGCACTTTAGTCTTCAAGGTGACATCTTTACTTTTCACATCAGTGTAGGGTAAGCCAAAAGGCACAGAAGCAAGCAAGCCCAAATGGGAGAAAGATAGATGCTACAGGGACAAAAGCATTACTTAGTATGCTAGAAGAGGGTGAGTGCTAAAGAGACAAATGAAGGAGGAAAGAGAGGCAGGAATGTTGGTGTCAGGGTGGGGAAGCAGTTCAGTGTTAAGCAGAATGGTCAGGAGAAGCCACACTAAGGTGACATTTGAGGAGAGACCTGAAGAAAGCAAGTGATCAAGCCACGCATCTTTCTGGGGAAAGAGGACTCTGGGCAGAGGAAGCTGCAGGTGCAAAGGTCCTGAGGCAGAAACATGCCTCGCCTGTTTGAGGAAGAGCAAGGAGGCCACTGAAGCTGGGAAGAAATGAGCATGAGAGAAAGTTCTGGAAAACAGGATCAGAGCGGTAACGGGGAAAGTGGATATTGTATACAATAAGACTTTTGACTTTTGCTGTGAATGAGAAGGAGTTATTAGAGAACGCTGAACAGAGAATGGTTTTGATAGCACTTAAGTTTAGCAGAATCACTCTGGCTGCTCCATTGAAAACAGACTGTCAGAAGATAAGGTGTTATTTTCAAGGCTACACTGTAATTTGAATAAGAAGGGAAGGCACCTGGGCCTGGGTAATAGCAACAGAGGTAGTGAGAAGTGGGCCAGCGGACTCTGGGTGGAAAAAGCCACAGAGAGGTTTGCATGGGCCTGCAAGGAGACAACAGTGATGTATCTCTTATCTCGGCGATTTCACAATGTTTGGGGGTACATGCACTGCTGTTCTAGCAGATGGATTTAGTGGCCTTTTACCAACAGTTACAAGCACTGGTAGTGTAGTGGCGAAGTGCTATGTCTGCTAATCAAAAGGTCGGCAGTTCGTCTGCCGGGCTCTTCTTGGATACTCTGTGGGGCAGTTTTACTCTGTCCTTTAGCATTACTATGAGTCAGAACTGACTTGACAGCAGTGACCTTTTTTTGGTTTTACTAATGTTATCATGTTGTGGAAAAAGAGAACCACCTTGTGAAGCAGAAGCCCAGGCCTCTCACCAGCCAGTCCCCTTGCACGAGTTATTTACTCACCCAGGACCTAAATCTTGACTTACAAATAGTCAGGAGCAATTTCTGACTTACCTAAGGACCTTTGGCTTGTCTCTGTTCTCCGGTGGTGTCTCCTCACTCTGGGATCTCTAATTCTGGTTCTAAGAGAGGTTTTAGAAACCTCTAAAGTGCCACATGAGAGCTAAACTCTGCCCTTAGAGTAAACGAATAGTGCTGCATTCTGCTTCCCCACCCCCAAACTTCCTTCCACCAACAGGACTTCTGCTTGACTTGCTTCTCGGGGAGGTGCCCTTGGAACGGGGTGAGGGGGAATTCCCCTATCACATGACAGAGCACAGCAGGGGCTCTGTCAGACACCCCAGAGGGCACACATCCAGGCCAAAGTGCAGACACAGCAGTTTGGCTTGGAGCATTCGCATAAGGAGGCAGCCCGATTCACTGGGCCCTTCATTTGTCCTCTTGAAGGCTTACATGCTGAGCAGCAGTGAACGGCCTTCAACAGAGCTTCCTACTAAAACAGAGAAAGAAGGCCAGGAGCTCTACTTCCAAAACTTAACCAGTGAAACCCTATGGATCACAGTGACCCAGACTTCAACCAATCACAGTGCAGGAAGGACCAGACACAGTTTTGTTCTGTTGTGCACAGGGTCCAGGTGAGAGAGAGGCTGACCCCACAGCACCTACCAACAGGAAAAGCAGAGAAAGCTTCTCATAAACAAGACCATTAAGGAAAGTCACAGATAAGGTTATCCAGGCTGAAGAGCAAGTCATCAGGCTTCAAGAAATACAGGCCTCGTCTCAGCTCAGTTAGCACAGTGAAAAACAGTGTTTAGGTATGGGACATGGTTAATGAAATGATGCTACTCTTTTAGTCATCAGCTGCAGCTCTTAATGACTGTGGCAAATGGTCTTGAGTTTGGCGGTCCTATCCAAGCCGCTTCTCCTTATATCCCCTACTGGGTAGGTCACACAGTACAGGGCTGCTTTCCCATTCCAGGCCCTGTGTCCGCAGGTTAGCACTTACTCCAAACTGAGACAGGTGGGTCTCAGGAGTTTGGAAGGGCCTGAACTCAGCCTCCCTTGGGGCATGAGTGAGATGTACTGGAAATCTAGGACTCACACAACTGTGTTTAGGACAGGCATGGTTCTGAGTGGGCTGCTGACCAGACAGACATGCAAGTATCAGAGAAAAGAAGAATGAAGCACTTCAGACCCCAGAGAAACTGACAGGATAGGCTCTATGCTGCTGATCCATTTCTCAGTTGTAGGCCTTTTTATGTGGTTTGCTGTTATGCCCTCCTTTGGATTCTGTGAGAAGCTGCAGTGTTTGCCCAATATGTGCCTCAAATGCTTAATGTAATTGGATAAGATTTCTATTGCTTGTTACTAAATAATCCTTGAAATGTATTAACTGAGATTATGCAGCAACATGAGAAAATACATAAGCTATAAAATAAAAAGTATTAAATCACTATGACTTATGTTTGCCTTTCTAGAAAAAAAACATACATATGAACAATAGCAGGAAAGAAAATACAAAAATACTTTTGGTGATTTCAGGGGTGGTAGAGTTCCTGATGGTGAAAATAGTTAAAATTCCAGCTGCTGAGCAAAAAGTTAGAGGTTCTAGTCCAGAAGAATGCTTCTTGAAACAAAGGGCTGGCTATCTACTTTGGAAAAACCAGCCACTGGAAACTCCATGGAGCACATTTTTAATCCAACACTCATGGGGTCACCATGAACTGGAATTGTCTCAGTGATAACTAATATTTTCCTGTATATATTTTTCAAATTTTTGTAAACTTACTAGGATCTTCTTTAAATTTTGAAAGAAGCTGTTGGGCAAGCAAATAAGTGTTTACTATTTGAACGAAGAAAGCTTCTGCAAATAATTTCCAAAGTAACAGGCACCACAGTTGATGAACAGCTATATATCATACAGTTATCCTGGAGTTGACATACACATGTGTATTCCTAAAATGTTGATAACTTGAGATCTCATCGACCTAAACTATATATATATATATATATATATATATATAGCCAGCCAGCCAAGTGCCGTCAAGTCGGAGCCGAATATATATATGAGATAAAAACATACCGAGTTTATTGATTTTGGATGCTTTTCATACTGGTTTCTCACATGCAGGGCTCTCCTCTGGTGGAGTAACAGCACCAGGATTTCCCAGAGGCCTCAAACGCTTACCATGTAATGTAGAAAAGTCTTTATTGCTGAGTCCAACCAGTACCTGTGAGACTCTGGAAACAACTCCTCAGCGTCACCCTAGTCTGACTGTCCTTCTTCTCAGCATTTTATTTTCCTGCATCAGTCAATCTAATTCATGTTTCCAGCATGGCTTTTACCACCAAGTGCGCATCGGCCTCACAACACCCACAACCTGTGGACTTGTGGCATGATAGAATATTCATATTAGAGCTGCTAGGGCCAGGCTCAGCTGGTCCAACCTATTCATTCCACAGGTGAGAATTCTGTGGCCCAAACAGGAGAAAGCACAGCCCCAGGACGATGTACACACTGGTCAGTGTAATGGGCTCATAGTTCCTCCAGCTAACTTAGACAGTAGGCTCTTTAAGATGACCAGGAGAGAAGCTAGAGGTTCAGAACCCTCATTGCTTCCAAATTCAGCAGTGGTCTTTGCAACAGCAATGGCTGTCTCCCACAGAAGCTCACATCTGGGGCTCCTGTTCCTCAACCCAGGGATGTCCCACAGACACATGTCCAGGAAACCCTACATGGCTGCTTACCTCCAGAGGGTGTGCCAGCAACTCTCCTGAGGAACTTAACCCACTCCTCCATCTCCGCCTGGGAAGTGGCCATGAGGACATAAGAGTCCTGTCCTGCACGATTCTGGTCCCATGAGGCTGGAGAAAGAAGGAACACTTAGGAATATTGGGCCTCCTTGGAAATCCTTTAGCTCTGCCACAAGCAACTCCACTGAGAAGGACTCAGCTCTCAGGGTGGTCCTGATTGAGCAGATGTCCCAGAAATGGACCCTCTGGACAGGACAATTAATGACTGGGTGATAAGATGATTCAGAACCAGATTGCCCCAAAGGATCAAAGAAGATAAGGCTTGGTACGTGAAGACAGGTCCAAGAAACCAGGGTGAAAGGGAATTTGAAGGTGGTTTGTTGCCCTACAGGTTAAAAAAAGGTGGGGGGATGGCTACTTTGATGGAAACGGCCTGACACTAATACAAAGCTATGATGGTTAATTTTATGTGTCAAGTTGGCTAGACTATGGTTCCTGGTGGTTTGGCTAAACACTAGACTGGTTGCTATTCCACAGTGTGATATAATGCAATGCAATCAATCAATCAATTGAAAAGGGAGTTTCCACAGGATGTGGTTTGCCTTCAGACAGTGAATTGGCATTTTGGCAAAACTTGCTCATGCTCTCCACTCTCCACTTTCCCTGTTCCCTGACCCACGGATTTCCAGCCTGCCACCTGACCTACAGATTTGGGGCTTACCAGTTCCCACAATCATGTAAGATAAAAGGAAAGGGAGGCAAGCAGAGAGTTGGGGACCTCATACCACTAAGAAAGCAGCACCTGGAGCAGAGCACATCCTTTGGACCCGAGGGCCCTGCGCTGTGATGCTCCCAGAGCAAGGGAAGACTGATGCCTCCCAAGGACCTTCCTCCAGAACCAACCAAGACAGAAAGCCTTCCCTTCAAGCTGATAACCTGAACTCAGACTTCCAGACTACTGGACTATGAGAGAATAAACCTCTGTTAAAACTACCCTCTTGTGATATTTCTGTTATAGCAGCACTAGATGACTAAGACAATGCATACGACCAACTGCTTCTGTTTCTCTAGAGAACCTCAAGACAAAAGCCTGTGAATAACAACTCTGCCCTCACCCACACATTTTCCTCAACTTAGACACAACATGTTTGGCATGTCCCACCTATTGGGCTGCTTCTTTTATCTTTTCTTAGCCTGCCTGAGGAACCACTACCCATTCTTTAAAACCCAGCTCCAACATCATCTTCTGTAGGTACTCTTTCCACTTCCCAATTCAGCCAGGAGTCTATCCTCTATATTCCCTTAACATCATGTCCTTACCTCTTAGCTACCATACCAAAAAATAAAATAATAATAAAAAGTAAATCCACCAAACCCATTGCCATCGAGTCAATTTTTACTCAGAGGGATCCTAGAATATAGAGTCGAACTGCTGCATAGAGTTTCCAAGGAGTGCCTAATGGATTCAAACTGCCAACCTTTCGGTTAGCATCCATAGCTCTTAATCACTGCATCACTAGGGTTTTACTTTAGCAATAGCTAAATTATCCAGAACACTTGTTTCCTCATCAGTAAAACTAGGTCACTACTTAGCAAATCACAAGCTGAAGCCCTCATCTTCTCTCAAAACTTGCTACTTGCACAAATCTCAGTAAATATCAACATATCCATCTTTGCAGTTGTTCAGACCAAAAACCTTTGAGTCAGCCTTGACTCTTCCTTCTCATATCCAGTCAATCAACAAACCCATCATCTGTACCTGCAAAATGTGTCCAGAAAAGAATTGGTTCTCACCCTATTCATTGTTATGGTCTTTTGCTTGAATGATTGCAATACCAAGGTCTAACAATCAAGTTCGCAAACTCATCCTAGAAAAAGTTCTGCATACCTCATTGCTGAATATTACTATGGTCACCTTTGAAATATTCCCATTGGGAAGCTATGCACCCACAGCAGCACCTTCAAAGCAATTTTGGAACTCTTTTTCTGGAATGGCCATCAGAGCTGTCATTGTATCATGCTTTATGCCCTGAATGTCACCAAAATTCAGTATTTCCTTCATTGTCAGGTAAAGAAAAGAGTCATTGGGTGCCAGATTAGGTGAGTACGGAAGGTGTTCCAATACAATTGTTTGTTTACTGGCTAAAAACTCCATCACAGACAACTATGCAATTAAGTTTGCAAACTTGCCACCGTGTCACCATGCACAATAACCACTCCAGAAAGAATTCCAAAATTGCTTTGAATGGTGGATTAAGCACTGGCATCAGTGCATAGCCTCCCTAGGGCTGTATTTCAAAGGTGTCCATAGTGATATTCAGCAATGAGGTATGTAGCACACAGAATAAATAAGTTCGCAGACTTAATTGTCAGATCTCACAGTCTTCTAATGGGACTCCCTGCTTCCGTCCTGCCTCCTCATCTCCTATTTGTTACTCTCAACCCAAAAGAAACCTTTTGAAACAGAAGCCAAATCAAGCCACTGCTCTACTCAAAATCTCCCCATGGAAGCCAATCCTTCCAACACAAAAGCTAAAGGTCTTACCATTGCCTAAAAGTATCTGTAAGATCAGTCCCCACTCCTGATCTAATCTCCTTTTCTCCTTGATTGTCTAGCCACACTGGCCTCCTTGAGGTTCCTTGCAAATGTGAAATAAATTCAGAGATTTTGCCTTTGTTGCTCCCTCTGCCTGGAAGGTATTTTCTTCATATGTCTTCTTCTAATCTATTTGTTGCACTGAATTGTCCATCCAGCTTTGTGTGTACACAACTGCCTGTGTGAGTGGTAAGGAGGGAGCTAAGGGAAACAGCACTCCAAGCATTTGTGGTTGCCTCTGCTGAGAAACTTCACAGTGGGAGCAGGAATTCCATGGTTCCCAGCAGGGGTAGGACTGGTGCAGGAGCAAGAGACACCAGAGAGGCAGCTTCAGGGTGGATAGATTCAGGAGAGTAGGACAAACTTCCTTTCTTCTGGTCTATTCAAAGAAGGCAACTCTTGGTGGGGAAGAGGCAGCCTAAGTGTGATGGTGCCTGGGAACTAAGTAGGTACATAACACGGAGAATTCAGCATTGCACATATCAAGTGCTCAGAAAACTGAAGCTGTTACTTCTCATTACGTCACATTGGACCACATGACCCTGCTGGTAGTCAACCACTTTTGACATCCCAGGATTGCAATTTCGTGTGGTTTCATTTACCTTTTAACCGTTAATTTTGACATGCAACTTCCTTTGTACACTGACCTTCTTTCAGCAAGCAGGGACATTATGCTTCTTATATCAGTGTCCCAGTGCCTGGAAACACATTTGGCTCCCAGCATACCTGGCTCCCAGCATGCTCTCGGTTAAGTGCTTGCAGAGATGAACTCAGTGCACATCAGCTTAGTTCATGGGCAAGATTCAAGCATTTTGTACTAGTTAACGAAATAATGTAGGTGTATTAACTATGTATACAGAACTAATATCAGTTCTTTGAATACAGGTATGGCTAATAGATGAAGTCTGACAATTAAGTCCATGAACTTAATTGTTTAAAGTGCTACATACCTCATTGCTGAATATCACTATGGACACTTTTGATAATCCCATAGGGAGGCTACGCACTGATGCCAGTGCTTAATCCACCATTCAAAACAATTTTGGAATTCTTTCTGGAATGGTTATTGTGCATGGTACTATGGTGGCAAGTCTGCAAACTTAATTGCACAATTGTCTGTGATGGAGTTTTTAGCCAGTAAACAAATAATGATATTGGAACACACTCCCTGCTCACCTAATCTGGCCCCCAGTGACTTTTTTCTTTACCTGAAGATGAAGGAAATATTGAAAGGACAACATTTTGATGACATTCGGGACGTAAAGGGTAATACGATGACAGCTCTGAGGGCCATTCCAGAAAAAGAATTCCAAAATTGCTTTGAAGGGTGAACTAGGCAATGGCATCAGTGCATACAGCTTCTAAGGGGAGTACTTTGAAGACGGCTGTAGTGACAGTCAGCGATGAAGTATGTAGCGCTTTTTCTAGGACAAGTTTGCAAACTTAATTGTCAGACCTCAGAGATTCTTAATTGTTTGTTTGGCTGGTTGGTTGACTCACTGAATTCAGCCTTCAATTCCAAGAGCGGGAAGTACAATGGGAAAGGAATGTACCTCTGTCCCATTTTTTGTCACCTACCTGGAATGACTTCAAAGACAAACTTGCCAGCTTCTTCTGGGTTTGTGGCGATCTCCTTGATGGTACTTCCTGGTAGATATATGAAGCCCTGAAAGATCAAGGTTATGTCTTTAAGATGAGCAGGTGTTCTATCACCTATGAACTAAAATTAAATTGGAGAATGAGTGAGGTAACGATGAGATTGGTTAGTAGTGAAGAGGAACATGGGAAACTAACATCCTTGTTTTGAATAGCAGTGGCCTTCTGCTCCTCAGGCCTCTGTATCCTCAAGTTCTCCTCTACTCCTAATTCATATTCCCATGCATATTTTAAGGTCTCAAGTCAGAGAGGGAGCTATTTTCACTTGGGAACATGCATCCTGAAATAAACATCTCTTGGCACCCTTCCTCAAAACTAATTTGGCTGAGTTTGGGGGAAAAAACTCTTGAGGTCCATCAAGTGTTCACTTTCCAAATTCTGGTCTCTTTGCTATGGCACTATCCAGAAACCAAGTGCCCCCATCTAAGGATCCAAATCTAGGAAGAAGACTGTCAATCATTTAGGTCTCAGGGTGAATGTCCTTGACTCTTACTCAAATGTGTTTTCATTGTAAGCGTTCTCACCTACTGTCTTGATTGTAAAGTGTTTTGGTCAATGAGGTAAGAATTTAAGACAAAGAGACAGTTGGAGGTCGAAGAGCTTCCTAAACCCTGAAAGTTCTTCCCTTGGGCAATTGCTACCTCTGCACTCTAGAAGGACTGACCCCTATCCTTGAGGTCATATTAAGACACAAACAGCCCTTAAGCAATGACCACAATCTGAAGGCATTCTCTTCCCACCATACATGCTTCAAAACAAAAGCAAACTAAATTACAAAAATAACTATCAGAAGAAGAAAGCTTGTATTTTTTCCATGTTAACTATGTTGACCCTTTTAAATACATATATATATCAAGTATACATTATCTCAAGGACAGTTCTTCCTATTTTAGGTGTCTGTTTCCTTTTTCCATTTTGGTAACCTGGAGTTAGGGGGTCCCATAGTTGCACAGGATCAAGATTTTGTCCTTCTCGTTATGGGGCTCTCATCCCAACATGCCTTCCAGGATCAGCCCCACTTAGGGAGGCAATATGGGTAGAATATTTTGAAACCAATCATCAAGAGAAGCCTGCTGGTTCAGTGTTTAAGTGCTCAGCTGCTAATGGGAAGAGCAACAATTTGACCCTCCAACTACTGCATGGGAGAAAGATGCAGCAGTCTGTTTTCAAAGAGTTTACTGCCTCAGAAACTCTATGGGGCAATTCTACTGTCAAATAGGATCACTTTGAGTCAGACTTGACTCAATGACAGTGGGTAAGAATCAAGAGATCAATATATCCTAAAGCTTTCAAAAGGTACCAGATAATTTAAAATCTATTTGCATATCCCCTGCATATATATTATTGAAACAATGATGCACTTGAAATGTCACCAGGGAGTTGGGACATGATTCTAAACTAGCCTATGAAGGCTTTATTCAAGCCTAATTTCACAGTGTTCTATTACAACCCAATATTTGTAAACCAAACTTCATTTATTGGTATATGAAGGTGTCCTGGTGGCACAGTGGTTACATTGTTGGGCTGCTAACTAACCGGCCAATAGTTCAAACCCACCAGCCACTGAAAGACAAAGATGTCAACTTGGAGACTAAAGTGCACCTGACCCCAACCATAGAATTTTCAGTCATCTTATACGCATGCAAAAGCTGGACAATGAATGAGGAAAACAGAAAAACTGATGCTTTGAATTGTGGTGTTAGAGAAGCATACTGACTATACCACAGGCTGCCAAAAGAAGAAACAGGTCTGTCTTCGAAAATGCACAAACAGAGCACTCCTTAGAAGCAAAGATGGTAACACTACGTCTTACACATACTTGGGACATGTCAGGAGGGATCACTCACTGGAGAAGGACATTATGCTTGGTAGAATAGAGAGCCAGCAAAAAAAGGGAAGACCCTCAACAAGATGGACCAACACAGCGGCTGCAAACAATGGGCTCTAGCATAGCATCCACTGTGGGCATGGCACACGCAAGACCATGCAGTGTTTCACGTCGTTGTACAAGAGTTGTTATGATTGAGAACTGACTTGACAGCACCTAACACCACCACCACCAACAACAACAAGGCTGAGTGAGGAAAAATATAAAAATAAGGAGGAAGATGAAGGAAGAGGAGAAAAGAAGAAGAAGAAGAGAGGCCTGGTTTACAGCATTTGCCAAACCAGAGGAGTAAAGGAAAGAGAAATCTGTCAATAAAGTGGAAGTCTTGCAATTTCTCTACTTTCCTCTCATTTTCTTACTTAAAAATAACAGTCACCTACAAGGTTTCTCATCATCTTTAGTAAGCAATATCAAAGCCTTCCAAAACAACATTCATGAGACTGTTCTGCTGTGCAGCTTTGGGTGAGTTATGGTATCAGAGTTGTTGTCGTGTGCCTTCAGTTCATTCTAACTCACAGCAACCCTGTAGGATACAGCAGAACTGCCTCATAGTTTCCTAGGCTATAATCTTTATCGGAGAAGATCACTAGATCCTTTCTCCCGCAGAGCTGTTGGTGAGTTAAAACCACTGATCTTGTGGTTTGCAGCTGAGCACTTAACCCTTGAGCCACTAGAAAAGGCCACTTTAGTTATAGACAGAAGCAGAACATTGGTAGGAAAAGACCAAAATTCACTGCTGCCGAGTTGACTCCAACACATAGCAGTCCTATAGACAGAGTAGAACTGCCCCATAGAGTTTCCAAGGAGCATCTGGCAGACTTGAACTGCTGACCTTCTAGTTAGCAGCTATAGCACTTAAACCCTACACCACCAGGATTTCCATAGGTAGAGAAAAAAACACTGCCATCAAGTCGGGTCTGACTCTTAAGTGACCGTAGAGGTCAGCGTAGACCGCCCCACAGAGTTTCCAAGGAGCACCGAGTGGATTTGAACTGCCAACCTTTTTGTTAGCAGATGTAGCACTTAACCCACTATGCCATCAGGGTTTCCATAGGGAAAAAAGGAAAGTGTAATTTCAGAAGCACCTCATTCCCCTAAGTACCTCTTTCAACTATCATTTAATGCCCAAAATTATCTAATTATAAAATAGAAAAATAAAATGTTATATATACACACATAAATTATTGAGCACTTACTAGGTACCTAACTCTGTACTCGACACCTTAAATATATCATTGCAACTAAATTCCATAAGACCTTTATCAGCCAAGCCAAGTGCAAGAGCTATTTTCCCCATTGTCAAGATGAGGAAGTCATGCTCAGTAAGGGCTAGTGACTGACCCAAGATCCCTAAGCCAGTTAGTAGGAAAACCATGACTCAAACCCAGGTCAGTGTAATTCCTAAATGACAAATAAGTCTTCATTTACAAGTCCCATTTGCTGGAAGTAGCAGCAGTCAGAGTCAAACTCGCCAACACCAAAGCATAAATGACTAACCGCAGGTCCTTTCCTCAAAGAGAGGGCAAGGGCCTTAGCCATCAGAAATAGAGAGAAGAAAATGGAAGACAGAAGCCAGGGGAAAAAAGCAAAAGAGATGCCAGTGGCTAGGGGTGAGGACACTGTCGGGGAGGGAGGACTTGCCCGCAAAGGGGAAGGCTTAAGTTGCCCTTGGCCACTTTCACCTACTTCCCTAGTTGCTTAGGGTGGACTCTGTGTAAAGAATTGTCTGACATAGTGCCAGAAGATGAGGCCCCAGGTCAGAAGACACTCAAAATACAAGTGGGGAAGAGCTGCCTTCTCAGAGTAAAGTCCTCCCTAATGATGTCCCTGGAGTAATGCTTTCGGGACCTTCATCTGCTGATACGGCACAACTGAAAATCAGAAGACACAGCTGCAAACCTCCATTAATAATCAGAATGTGAAATTTTTGAAGTGTGAATCCAGGAAAACTAGAAGTTGTCAAAAATGCAATGAAACACTTGAAGATTGATGCCCTAGGCATCAGTGAGCTGCAACAACCGATATTGGCCGTCTTGAATCAGACCATCACACGGTCTGTTATGCCAGGAATGGAAAACTGAAGAGGAACAGAGTGGCAATCAACATCAAAAAGAACATTTCAAGATCTACCCTGGAGTACGATGCTGTCACTGATAGGATAATATCTACACACCTACGAGGAAACCAATCAGTGTGACTACAGTCGTGTGTCATGTTAGTAGCAGTTCAGGCAAAGTCCTACTGCATATGTCTGTGGTCCCATAAGGGACTCCGTTTCTTTTGAAGGAAAAGTACTTCAGTTTTTGCTTATTCTATTCTCCGTAATGGTTTTAAAGACACCAAAGCCTCAGGGCAAAGAGCAGCAGGGTTCCATGGAGCATCCCAGTAGCCGTAGTGCCTCCTTCTCCCCATGCTCCTGGCTTCCTTGACCTGTGCAGCTCAGTAACACTCTGGAGCAAGGCAATGCCTGTGGCAGCTCCTTCACTTCCATAGCTGGCCAGATGCTCACAGGTTCTGGGTTCTTGGCAGTGTCTGGACAGGATCAGAAAGTGGTCAAGCCAAGAGGACAATAGCATCCAGGGTCAGGACCACCAGCTGTGCTCCTAGCAGCTGCACGCCTGATCCCTACCTGGTTCCCAAGGCCACCTCTCTTAGTCCTCTGTGCATTCCTACCTGGTGCACTGATGTGTACAAGGTCCTAATCAGGCTGCCAGCTTAGTCCCCATCCTTCTCTGTATACCCAACAAGGCCAGCCTCCTTTATCCAGTGGATACAGCTCTCTCCTGGGCTTTATCCTAAAGGCTCTCATAAGATACTAACATAAAAGGCTTTATGGGGGATGGCCCCTAATGATGGCTTATGAAAGGATTGCCTACATATAACATGCTGTTCACACAATGTCTAAATCGCATAATCTCCTCCTTCACAAAACTTACTGGGAAATCTGTCACATCTGTCTCTCGCAGACATGAAATGACACATGACTGCATTACTCAAACTTGTGCCCCAGCCACTAAGACCAAAGCAAAAGAAATTGGAGGTTTTTACCAACTCCTGCAGTTTGAACTTGATAAAATATGCAGTCAAGATCCATCAATAATTACTGGCAGTTGGAATGCAAACATTAGGAACAAAAACAAAGGATCTGTAGTTGAGAAATAATGGCCTTGGTGATAAAAATGAAAGCAAGGTTGCACGACAGAATTTTGCAAGTCCAATGACCTCTTCACTGGAAATACTTTTTTCCCAACAACAAAAATGGCAATATACACCTGGACTTTGCTAGATGGAAGACACAAGAAACAAACTGACTACATTAGTGGATGGAAAAGTCCAGAATAACCAGTCAGAACAAGGCCAATGGCCAAATACAGACCAGACTACCAACGGCTCAGATGCAAGTTCACGTTGAAGTTAAGAAAATTAGAGCAAGTTCATAAGAGCCAAAGTATAACCTTGAGTATATCCCACCTGAATTTAAAGATGATCTCACATAGAGATTTCACACAGTGAACACTAATGTCTGAAGATCAAACAAGCTGTGGGATGAAATCAAGGACATCATACATGAAGAAATCAAAAGGTCATGAAAAAGACAGGAAGGAAAGAAAAGACCAAAATGAACGTCAGAATAGACTGTGCAAGTTGTTTTTGTATGTCGAGTAGCTACAGTGAACAAGTGAAGAAAAGCTGACCAGAATTTTCAAAGCACAGCTCAAGAAGACAAAGTAAAATATAAAAAAATGTGCAAAGACCTGGAGTTAGAAAACCAAAAGGAAAGAACTTCTTCAAGCTGAAAGAAGTGAAGAAAAAATTCAAGCCTCAGATTGCAATATTGAAGGACACATGAAGCATCACAAGAAGATGGAAGTAATATACAGTCACTGTACCCAGAAGAACTGCTTGATATTTAACCATTTCAGAATGTGGCATGTGATCAAGAACTGATGGCAATGAAGGAAGAAGTTGAAGCTCTGCTGAGAGCACTACTGAAATTCAGAGTTCCAGAAATTGACGGAATACCAACTGAGATGTTTCAACAAAGGGATGCAATCTGGAAGTGCTCACTCACTCACCTATGCCAAGAAATTGGAAGAAAACTACTCAGCCAACCAACTGAAAGAGACCCATATTTGTGCCCATTCCAAAGAAAAGTGATCAACAGAACATAAAAATTTTGAAGAATATTATTAAATCCCATGGACATGTAAGTCTGCCAGAGAGAATTCAAATATGGTTGCAGCAGTTCATTGACAGGGAGATACCAGGAATTCAAGCCTGATTCAGAGGAGGACATGGAACAAGGATTATTATAGCTGACGTCAGATGGATCATAGATGAAAGGGGAGAATGCCAGAAAGATATCTATCTGTGCTTTATTGAGTATGCCAAGGCCACTGACTATGGATCATAACCAATTACAGGTAACATTTTGAAGAATGGGAATTCAAGCATCTGTACACAGAACAAGAGGCAGCTCTTCAAACAGAACAAAGGGGTACCACATGGTTTGCTTAGCAGAGGTGTGTGTCAGGGTTGCATCCTTTCACCATGCTTAGTCAATCTGCATGCTTAGCAAACAATCTGAGAAGCTGGACTATGTGAAGCACAGCACTGCATCGGGACTAAAGGAATACTCATTAACAGCCTGCAATATACAGATAATACAACCTTGCTTGCTAAAAGTGAAGAGGACCAGAAGCATTTACTGATGAAGATCAAAGATGACAGCCTTCAGTATGTATTATACCTCAACATAAATAAAACAGAAATTTTCACAATTGGACCAACAACAATATCATAATAAACAGTGAAAATATTGAAGCTGAACAGGATTTCACTTTACTTGGCTCTACAATTAATCTCCAAGGACCAAAAAAAAAAACAAACACACTACAGTCAACTTCAACCCAACTCACACCAACCCTACAGGAAAGAACAGAACTGCCCCATAAAGTTTCCAAAGAGCACCTGGTGGATTTGAACCACTGCTTATTTCTGCTCATCTTTTATACCTCTTTGTGTGATGGAAATACTTGTATCGCTGTGCAGTTGCACATCTTGTCTCAAGTCTACATTGAGTGACGTCATGTTGGTAGTTTGAATCAGTCATGGGCGAAGTATTTGCATCACAGGTACCAGCAAATGCTGCAAATCAAGCTTCTTCCCCTCCCAGTCCCAGTTATCAAACTGTCACCTGCTCACCACTGGAGACGACCAGCAGTGGCAACTTTACAGAAAACAAGGAGGTGTTTTCTACCCTACTAAGCTAATGTTGGAAACCGTGGTGGCATAGTAGTTCGGTGCTACATCTACTAACCAAAAGGTTGGCAGTTCGAATCCACCAGGTGTTCCTTGGAAACTATAGGGCAATTCTACCCTGTCCTGTGGGGTCACTATGAGCCAGAATTGACTCGAAGGCTTTGAGTTTGGTTTGGGTAAGCTAACATTGTCTGAAATGTGTAACCAACACATGAGGACTATTTGCTGTTAATTCTCTGCCTCAAATGACTTCCTTGACAAAGAAGCTTTTGGAGTAGATTATATAAAGCAAGACCACTGACTGACACACATTATACTATTAAAGTTGGACAGGATCTTTCCGAGAATTCAGAGGAAAAATGCGCAAAATGACTTCCCATAGAACCCCGAGGCTCCTCAAGAACACATACACAAAAAAGCCCATTATATAGAATTCATGCTTTATTTAATCATTCTCTGTGGTTGGACTTTAGGTCCAATCTTTCTCAACATAAATAACACTGTGTATTTCTTACTGTGGCTTTTGGATAGCTTCTTGAAACCAAACTCACTGGATCTAAAGGTATGACATTATTTTGACTCTTGATTTATCTCGACAAATGTCTTTCTAGAAATGTATTGACTCACATATCCATCCACCATCAGTGTACATGAGGAGCCCTTTTGACCGCACTAGTTCAAGATTATTAGAAAGTTTCCCTTTTGCTGTTATTGTTTGCAGATATATTCTTTTTAATTCACAAAGTAAGCTCAGTGGCTAACCAAAAGGTCAGCAGTTCAAATTCACAAGCTGCTCCCTGGAAACCCTATGAGGCAGTTTTAACTCTGTCCTATAAGGTTGCTATCAATCAGAATCAACTCAATGACCATGCTTTTTTTTCTTTTAATAAGAAATTAGAGACTACTAAAAATGAGGGAAATTCAAAATTATGGGTAGACCCAGTATTTAGAGATAACCACAGCTAACATCTCTCTATATTTTTCCTAGGTTTTTTCCATAAATACTTATTTATGATTTTTTTCAAAAACGAGAATAGTGTACACAGTATCATCTGTTGTGATTTGCTTTTGTGTGAGCAATAATAAGAACAATAATATTGTATCTTATCATTTTAAAACATACTGATTTACAGCATTATAATCAATGGTTGAACTATGTTCCATTATACCCCCCCAAAAAACCCACCACTGTTGAGTCAGTTCTGTCTCATAACTACCCTATAGGACACAGTAGAACTGATTCATAGAGTTTCCAAGGAGCATCTGATGGATTCAAACTGCCGACTTCATGATTAGCAGACATAGTACTTAACCACTATGCCACCAGTGTTTGTGGTTGTTCCATTATACAAATATATAAATGTATCCTAACATATCATAGCCACTACCACTAGGCACTGTTTTCAAGTCATTATTATAAATGTCACTGTGGTGAAAATTTGTACAGGTAAATTTAATTATCTACATAAATCTTACACATCCATTTAAATTCCTTGAATTAGAAATGCAAAGCCAAGAGGTCTATTATCCTCCAGAAAGGTTGTATGAGTTTTCATTCCCACCAGCTGTGCATGAGAATTCCTGCTTTGGGTCTTCACCAGCACCAAGGTCTTTAGATAATCTCTTCCAGTTTGGTAAGGGAAGAGAGGTGGTGTTTCCTTTGTTCACATTTATGTCTGATTATTACTTAGACTGAAATTTTAATATAAGTTTATGCTATTAGATTCCTTTGGTAAATTTTCCATTGGTATTATCTACTTAATTTTTAATTGGGCTGTTTGGGCTTTTCTTAAGAATTCAAAAGAAATATTAAGAATTTTTTTCTTTTCTCTAAAATTTTATTGCAATTAGGTGAAAGTTTACAATCTAAGTCAATTTGTTATATAAAACCCCAAACACATGGCTCTTTGCAACTTAGCTGCTCTCCTCACCCTGTGACAGCACGCTCCTCCTTCCCACCCTGTACTTTCAGCTTCCACTCAACCACTTGTCCCCTCCTCTCCCGGCCAGTTGGACAGCCTTATATATACATACATATATACATATATATAACCATGAAGTACACACACTACCTGCATCACTCTACATCCTAGAGTCCAGCCCAATCTTTGCCTGAAGAGTTGGCTTCAGTACTGGTTTCAACTCTGGGCTAGCAGCCAATCACGCGGCTATGTTCTCAGGGGACCCTCCAGGATGCTGGACCACCAAGTCTGATCTTTTAATAGAATTCTAGATCTGCACTCCCCTTTTTCTCATGCTTCATCAAGGACTTTACAATGTGTTCCTTGTCAGGGCCGCCAAAGGCAGCACCATCCCATTTTTCTGCTCTCATGCTGGCATAGTCTCCCAATCATACAGACCTTTCTGTCTCCTGGGCTCATATTTTCCTCATGTCTTTGATGTTCTTGGTAAGAATATTTTTAACGAAACATACGTGTGTGTGTATACATTTAAATATATAATTTTTCCTCTTTATCATTTGCCTTTCTGATTTATGATTCTTGTTGGTTTCTGAGGTTTATTTATGCAGTTAAGTCTTTCCCTTGTGCTGTCTCTCTTGTCATGCTTAGAAAAGTCTGCCTCCCAAACATTATGCAAATGGCTATATTTTTGTCTAGTATTTTTATCAATCTATTTTCAACACTTACATAATTTTTATACAGAATGATAAATGCTGTGAAATGTGACAAGGAAATGTGCCTTGACTTGTTTTGTTTTTTCTTTCAAGAATTTAGCTCACAGTTGTAAGTTTCATTTCATTTCTAGACATTTGCAACATCTAGGAGTTCCCAGATGATGTCAAATGAAACCATAGAGCTGATTCCAAAGCATAGCGACCCTGTAGGACAGAGTAGAACTGCCTCACAGCATTTCCAAGGAGCACCTAGTGGATTTGAAATGTCAGCTTTTTGGTTAGCAGCCACGGTACTTAGCCACTACTCCACTAGGGTTTCCAAACAATGGACAATAATAATTACAGTACAATAATAATACTTCATTGTGAACAGATTTTTTTTCTTTAACTTAGTGAAATAATTATGGCTGTGGGGCAATTTTACAAGGATTCTTATTTGTAATAACAATACATGAACATGATCCCAAATTCCCAGTATCAGGACTTTTGTTCAATGGATTACTTCTCTATCATTCAGATTTACACCGGAGAAGAATATTTAATGAGCCAAATTTAATAGAGAGCAAAAATATTCATGATATTGTGTTAACTTTTAATTAACTAATATTAGAATATTACATTCGGGCTTGTAATAATTTAGTAACAATTTTGTATAGTTGTATAGGAAAACAACCAGAAAAGGTGGTGATATAGGTGACTAGTGACTAGTGACTATAGGTGCTGCAAGATTGGGCATCATTTTTATTTTCTACTCTATGCTTTTCCACATTTTTCTGTTATACACATGCACAGTTTTTGCAAGCAAACTGTAAATATCCATATATCATAAAATAAATTTACTGTAAGAAATTACCATTTTATTCCTTAGCCTTATTTTTATGTCAAAAATGAGTGTTGAATTTTATCAAATGCTTTTCCAGCCATTGGGGGAGGGTTCGAGTGGGTTATCCATTTGACCCATTGATCTCAACCTATTGATCTGATGTACTTACTACATCAGTAGATGTCCAAACCAACGATAATAAACCATCCTTGTCATTCTTGAAGCTTTAATTTACTTGATTATTCCAGATCGGAGTCCTGGTGGTACGACAGCAATCAATTCAACCCTGAGAAGGCTTTAGGTTTCTTCCTTCCAGGAGTAAGGAGGAGAAACCGAAACCTCTGAATATTTATTTTACCCTTTGACAAAACCAGCTGATGCCTTTGCAACAAAGCTTCTTACACATGCTTCTTACACAAGCTTCTTACTTTTGTGACAAATTCAGGCAGATACTCCTGTCTCATTTTAGAGAGGAAGAATAAGAGGTCCAGAAAATTTAGATGATGACAGGACCAGACAGAGGCAGAGCTAGAAAAAGAATCCGAGCTCTGATATAACACAGCTCTCATCCTCTCTGCTTCATGGAAGCAGATGCCACAGAGCGGCCTTTCCCGCTGATTGGAATGGCAGTGCCCTTCTGCCACCACCCTTGCTGTCTGGAGACAAGACGAGAAGACTTCCTGATTCGGATGCTCACACACCAATCACCACAATCTCAGCCTCAAACTTATTGGCCCTGGTAGGCCTGGGTCGTTCATAAAGAGAAGGAAGTCTTGTTACTACACACAGGACAGTGGACAAGAACCCTTTCTGTGTGGCCTTCCTTGGCCTCTATCGTGACAGAGATACTCAAAACACTCCTAACCCTCAGGTTGAGGGTCTGGTTAATCAGAGGCCTGCTGACACGTCATGGACCCTCAAACCCGCCTTAAAGAGGGAAGTCCTCTTCTGAAATGACCATTTAATTTCTTTAAATGACCTTCGCCTAATACACACACTTTCAATCTCCACCCTTCTTGGGGCTTTTCTGTAATTCCAGAAGGTACCAGAGTGGTTTCCCCTATAAGTCCCTTCTGACTAAACCCACCCATCCATCTCCACAAACACAAGCTCTACGCAAGGTGGCCAGCTGTATTTGTTGCTAGTTTATGCCTGGGGTCCCAGGGTAGCTGTTGACAGTAGCCCCTCTCACTCTCAGAGACCACAGTGGCCATGAAGAACCAACAGAGTGGAGAACAGAGACGTAGGTCCAAGATTTAGATCAAAGCCTCACTAACAGCCCCAGCCACTCCATCAGGAAATCCTGTTTGCTCACTTTGAATGTATATTCAGAATCTGACCATTTTCCTCCAGCCACGACACTACTGAGACACTAAACATCACAGACTCTCACCTGGCTGACCCCTGCACACCCCTCTCCCATGCTGGCCTAAAGTCTCGTTTTGAACACAGCATATGGAGTTGTCCTTTTACGGCATACGCCCCCGAATACAACCTCTCACATCTCTGCTCAGAACCCCCAGTGACTCCTTGTTGCCCTCAGGCCTTACGATAGCCTTTAATGCCCTTTGCAATCTTTTCACCTCAACCTGTGACCCCACTCTCTCCTCTGACCTTTTTCCCTCTTATTCTCTCACTCACTTGCTCTGCTCCACCCACACTGACCTCCAGGCTCTTCCTCACACACTCCAGCCACACTCCACCTCTGGACCTTCGCGCTGGCCATTCCTTCTGCTCTTTCCCTTTCTATCGTCTGCCTGCTATTTTCCTCCCCTCTTTAGTCTTTGCTCAAATGTCACCATCACCATGACATCTACTCTCAGCACCCTATTTAAAATTGTAACACTTCCCCAAACTCTTGATACCCCTAATTCATTCTGCTTTCCCTTCAAAGACCTGATCTTTCTCTAACACACTACATATTCTTTCCTTATATATTATGTTGACATTCTGTCTTTCCTATTATTGCCTAAGTTTCACAAGGGCAAAAGTTTTCATTTGTCTTACTCACGGGTTTATTTTCAAGACCCTCGAACAGTTCTCTCATACATAATAGATGCTCAATAAGTATTTCATGAATAAACAAATGCATGGAAGTCCCCAGTCAATTCTCCTGAACCAAATCCATGCTCTCTAAGCCTTGTTATCAATGTCATCATCACTGTCACCGACAGCCAGCCTCAATTTTGAGCTACATGTAGGAAACACCATAGGGCTTATCCTGGAGCTTCCTGGAGGGTCACACTGTCATCTTTGCCACCCAGTTTACGTACGTAGAAAATAGGGAGAAGGAAAAGCAACCTCCTTCCAAATAGCATGTGTCCAGTCACAGCAAGAAGACTCACGTGAGTTTACACACAGTCCAAGTGACCGCTGTGTCACTAAATGACCTACTCCATGTCAGGAGAGGAAGAGCCATAGTCCTGGGGACAAAGAGGCTGCATGGTACCTGTGGTTTTATGTCCTCTTCATCCTTGTAGTAGCAAAGCTGCTGGGCTCGCAACACAAAATACCGCTGCTGCCAGTTCTTCACGATGGACCTCTGCTTCTTCAGCCAGCCCATCTTGATGGGCCTTTCCAGTGGGTTGGGTGCCGCAGGGAAGGCCGCCATCTGCACGCCAGTCATCACACTCTGGGATCGAGCTATAGAGAGGAACAGACAGGCAGGCTAACTAAGGGACATGAAGCTGTGTGCCAAGTGCGGGAGGACAGGCAAGAGAAAAGGCCCCGCCGGGGCTGAGGAGCCAGGTGGGCCCACAGATAGGTCCCCCTCAAGGGTCTAGATCTGTATCAGAGAAAATCCGCTATGATCCGAAAAGGCAGCCCCGGACCTGCTTCCAGGAAGGGCTGGACCCAGGCAGAAAAGGAGGCAGTCCGGCCGCTGGTGCCGGCTCCCTCATTCTGCAAAGTGAAACATTGGCTGGAGCCTTCGAAAGAGGAAGTGGCCGCAGCATCTGACAAAAAGGTGCTTCCTTTTTCCTGCGTGGGAGTTAGTATCTGACAAGAGAGAAGAGAAAATAATGTCTCGTTGTGAGGGTGAAGGGTGAGTCTCACGCAGCTGCCGAGGCAGCCGGAAGCCACCCGGGCCCTCTTCCACCTCCGCTGATTTGAGGAGGAGCCGGTGGTGTTGGCGCTGACCTCACTGTGAAATCCAGCCCTGCCCCGGGATGCCCTACCACTACTCCCTGTCCCTGGCTACGCAGCCAGTATGCAGAAGTTGGCACCTGCCAAACGTTCCTGCCAAGTGTCCCCTGCTGCCCGCCCCCAAGAGTGTTTATAGCACTTTCTGTGGGACCCCACCATAGCTGCCTTCCTGTTACATTTCCAGTTAGGCTGTCACATCCCGTGGCTGACAGTACACAAATATTTGAGAGGAAAAAGAGGCTACCCACAAAACACAGAAGCAGAATTTGAATTGACACCCTTGCCCTTCACTTTCAGAGGAGTCCGGCCTGTCACCCTACCTCCCACATCATGTTTCCATGGTAGCTCCAGTCAAGACAACTTTCTTCTTTCTTTGCCTCCAAAGCTATCTCCCTGCTTGTGGTCCCAGCTAAATCTTTTCTTTTGAGTTTCATCTTCCTTCTTTCCCAGACAATACAACAAGGCACTGAAGACCACACTGGAGCTCCACGGCCCCTTAACCTTCTGCTGCCACTCCACATGTATTAATTCCTTCAATCAACCACTGGCAGCTGTTGAGCTGATTCTGGCTCTTGGAGACCCCATGTGCATCAGAGGAGAACTGTGCTCCATCGAGTTTTCAGTGGATGCTTTTTCAGAAGGAGATCATCAAGCCTTTCTACTGAGGCACCTCTGGCTGCACTTGAACTTTTAACCATTCAGTTAGCAGCCAAGTGCTTTAACTATCTGCACCAGCCAGGAGCGATTTTCCCAATTCTTAGTCCTGAGCAACACTCAGTGCCTGCATTCCTCTCCTTCTGTTAAGTGCTGCTGTAGAAAGTCTCTATCTTCCAATCATTATCCGACTCTAATCATTCCTGAACATTCACAATGTGAATTCCACTCTCCATTTCATCATACGCGATTGAGACTTGGCTTGTCCGTCCTTGACTCTGTGACCATGGGTAAATCACACAACTTCTCCGAGTTTGGGGGTCTTTGCTTGTAAAACTAGAACTATAACTAAAAACCCAAACCAGCTACCATAGGGCAACCCCTGTCTCAGAATAAAACTGTGCTCCATAATGTTTTCAGTAGCCATAATCTTTCAGAAGTAGACTGCTTGGTCTTTCTTCCAAGACACCACTGGGTGAGTTTGAACTGTCCATCAGTTAGCCATTCAAGTCAGCCAGGGACTTCCATGATCATAATGGTTCCTGTTATATGGAATTGTTGTAGTGATTCCACAAACTAACATATGTAAGGGCCCCTGATGGTGTAGTCATTAAGTGCTTGGCTGCTGTATGAAGGGTCAGTGGTTTGAACCTGCATTGCAACTCCATGGGAGAAAGACGTGGTGCTCTGCTGCCATAAAAATTACAATCTGGAAAACACTATGGAAGAGTCTGTCATGTGGGGTCACTATGAGTCAGAAATGACTTAATGGTACCCAACAACAATAATATATGTAAAGCACTTAGCAGTCAGTCTTGTCAAAAGTAGGCAAGCATTACCGTTTCTATGTTTATCAACAGATGACTGTTTCCTACTACAAAGATGGCGATCGTCTTTGGGGGCTTCTTCAACTTCCTTCTTCAAAATGTCATTCCATCATCAACTATGTGCTCTTCCTTCATTCCTGTCTTTGATTGCCAACTTCTCCCCAAAACTTTGGATTCCTTCTTATTTTCTTGTCAGCTTGTGGTCCTCAGACTTTGTGTTCACAGCATGTTTTCAAATATCAGATCTTTAGATGGCATTACAGACGTCCAGTGACTAACTGTATCCAGGATTATCTCTGTTTATATGCTAGGTACTGTGGCCCTGTATTGTTGTCCAAAAAGGGTTCTGCTTTAACTGGGCTCCCCCGACCCTCACACCCTAACATCCTAGGTGTCAGTATACCACCCGCCACTGACTTATGGAAATTGCAGGAAGTCGAGCGCTGAGTTGCGAGGCATACTGGATTCAGCCTCCCGTTTGACAAACATCATCGTACGGCTGCATACACTCGATTGTAGTAAAAAGAAATTTTGCATTTTAACAACAGTTTGCCATTGTGTCTGCAAAAGTTGCCTTTATATTGATGTGTCCAGGTTAAGCACTTTGTCTGAGGTCCTGATCCTGAGTTACCAGTTATCTTGAAAGTCATTCATCTAAAACTCAAAAAATAGCCACTCTGGGACTGATCTCCTTCTCTGCTGGTGGTGGTGTATGCCATCAAGTCGATTCTGATTCACAGTGACCCTATAGGGCAGAGAAAACTGCACCATAGGGTTTTCTAGTCTGTAATTTTTATGAGGGCCGGTTGTCAGGTCTTTTGTCCTGCAGAGTCACTGGAAGGTTGAACCACCAACTTTTGGTTAGTAGCCAGCTGTGTTAACCACCGAACCACCAACGCTCCTTATTCCCTACTCTCAAAACCAAACCAAACAAACTAAAAAGCCATTTCTGTCAAGTCAATTCCAGTTCATAGCAATCCTGTAGGACAGAGTAAAACTGCCCCATAAGGTTTCCAAGCAGCAGCTAGTTGATTTCAACTGCCAGCCTTTTTAGTTAGTAGCTGCGCTTGATCCAAAGGAATGATAGGAGAGCTCTTGGCGGAATGTGATGAGGAGGATGCAATCTGAAGGATCACTCTGTACCTCTCTAGGCCAGGCTGTACCTCACACAGGTGTATATCTATCCTAGAAAGAGGACAGATTGTGGCAGAAATCAAAAAGTTGGTTTATACACAAAATATCTTGGGAAAACAGAAGAGGGAGGCATCCTGGCTGAAGCAGGTACCTTCTCCCCACCTCAGTGGAGCACGTGCAGTGCGTCCCTGGCCAGTGTAACCCAACCCAGCGACTGTCTACCAGATGCAACGTCAGATCCTGGAGTGGGCCCTTCCTAACAGCTGTAGCAGTGAGAAGCCTTCTCATGCTTATTCTCTGGAGACCCACAGAAATGGTTGGGACCGCCACATGAAACACAAGAAGCTAAAGGTCTCCAGTAGTGCAGATGGAGTGTGTGGAGTGGGGGGCAACAGGAGCCAAGAACACCCTGCAAAGAATTACTCAGCCAAGAAAAACTGCATGGTTAGGGATATTATTTTGTGCTTAGTTCTGGGAAAATCTCTATGCTTTGTTGTGGCAAAAAGAAGAATTCTGTCCCCAAAATGGCCTTCTATTTTATTATATTAATAAAGGATATTGCGTTCTCCAACCTGGCCAAGGGGGACTTTGATGCCCTTATGTCTGCTTATATATAGTCAAGAGTTTCTTTAACAACGTCCTATATATTAGAAATGATACCACAAACCCACGCATCCTACCAGTTTCCTGAGCACCTGTTACCTTCCTCAACATATTAGATGTAACCACACACACTGGGCCATATGTCACAAGCCTGAGAGTGCAGATGGTTCTGTGCAAACCTCCTCACTGCTGGAAATTCTGCTCAGACACTGAGGAGAGGAGGCCTCGGTGAACCAAGGACTGAGCAGGGGGAGCTCCCCATCCCCTTACATGCACCTCAGAGTTGTGCACCTATCATGAGGTGATTTGAATATTGGAGCAGAAAGCCTGGCGAGCCTTGAGTTTGATTTGGTTTGGGTTTCCCTTGTTATTTCATTTGAACGATCTCTGTTCTTTGCGGGTGTGACTTATTCCTGGATAAACAAAGAAAGCCGTTACTATGAATAGAGCTGGTTCTCATAAAGAAAATAATTGTGCAGGTTTGGTGTGAGTCAGCCATTGTGTGCGGACAACACGTTCCCAGTCCCTTGGGAACAAAGCTGGCCGTGGGCTACAAAGATGGCCAGGGAAATAAGCCAGGCAGGCAGTGGCTAAGCCTTTCTAGGGTACCCTTCGGGTGGTGTAGTGGTTAAGAGCTATGTTTTCCAACCAAAAGTTTGGCAGTTTGAATTCACCAGGCACTCCTTGGAATCTCTAGGGAGAAGTTCTATTCTGTCCTATAGAGTTGCTATGAGTCAGAATTAACTTGACAGCAATGGCTTTGGTTTGGGGTTTTCTAAGGCAAGTGGGAAATGAAGATCTCAGTGTGCTGAGAAATCCACCCTAATAGGAGAAGGAGGAGCAAGCCTCCAGCAGCGTGCTGTTCAATACACGGCCACTAGCCATTAGTGCCTATGTACATTTCAATGAACAAAGACAAATCAAGATAAAATTAAATTTCTCAGTCACAGCAAACACATTTCAAGTGTTCAGTAGCCCTTGAGGCTACCACACTGGACAACACATACAGAAAACTTTTCCGTCAACATAGAAGGTTCTGTTGACCAGGACTTTCAAGAATCTGCATGGTATCATTACAAAGCTTGGGACAAAATGGCCCATTTAGGTAGGGCAGCCTTTCATCAAGCAGGAAAGTCAAGCTGGAGGACCCAAAGAAGTGGTGGATGATGGCAGTGTGACAAGTTCAGCCTTGATCTGAGAGGGAACAAGGAGCCACCTCATCTTCCTAAGCAAAGGAGGACCAGGATAAAATGTGAATGAGTCTTGTATTTGGACTGCATACACTGAATTCAGTCTGTAGGTGAAGGAAGGTACTAGTGAGAAAAAAAGAAAGAAAAACTGAACAAATATCACATTCCCAGGGAAGCCCTTTCTGCAGTAAATGTTAGTTACTTTTTGCCTTGAGTTGGGGCAACAGAAAACGAACTAAGGAAGTACAAACAGAGAAGTGAGCTGAGAAAAACCTTGTCACTTCCTTTCCTTATCTGCCCATCTTATCACCCTCACCCCCAAAATAATCAGTCACATAATCTTGCAGAGTCTACTTTGGAGATATTTATTAGATATGCTCTCAACTTTGCCTAAGTTAGAATTTTATTGTAGGTGAGGTACGAGAAAATCCCCCCAAAACCCATTGTCATTGAGTCGATTCCAACTCAAAGCAACCTTATAGGAGAGAGTAAAACTGCCCCCATAAGACTTTCAAGGAGTGCCTGGTGGATTTGAACTGCTGACTCTTTCGTTCGCAGCCGTAGCTCTTAACCACTGTGCTACCAGGATTTCTGAGATGTAAGTAGTCTATTCAAATTGATGGGACCTATTTAAAGTTATTTTCTCAGTATGTAGATAAGAAAGTGGAGTTGACTAGGACATATGTTCAATGGAATTTGAAAAAGGAGTGGAATTTACATGGCTTGACTTCACACCTGTTTCCTGAGTGACATACCTGTCTGTCCAACTGCCTACAGGCACCTCAGCAGGGCATCATAAACTCATGGTGTCGCTAGCCAAACCGACCACCTTCATGCTCTCTGCCGGCCGCTGTTCCCCTGCCTTGTACCCACACACACACTCACACCTGCTTTTCCTCCACTGGCCTCTGTGATGTTCTGTGAATGACATCCTCCAATCCAGAAGACAGGGCCACCCTGGCTCTTGTTGCCATCCCATTACTGTCTGTTATCATAATCCACAACTCATTCATCCTGCTTTTCTCCCTTTCTTCTTCAGATCCACCCTTCCTCTCTACCTTCTCCTGGTTTGGGCCCTCCTGTTCTCTCAGCTGGGTTTCTATGATAGTCTCATCTCCTGTCCCCATTCTGTGAGTCTTAACCTCCTGTCCATTGAGGACATTATTTATGGATACGATCCTTCCAAAACACACATCAGGCCCTGTTATTCTCCTGCCTACAAGCTTTCACTAATCCTCCAACACTCCAACACCTTTGTCCTAAAAGATGATGTCCCAGACCCTAGCATGGGGTTCAGACAGAGTTCTTCGTGTTTTTCCAAGTGCATTTCCTGCCCTTGCTCTGTAACCCTCTTGCACCTCACCCATGACAGTATGCCATCCTCTCTGCTGGAGTGTCCTGTAGACCGAGAACTACCTGCACCCCAACTTGACTCTTGGAAAACTCTCACTCATCCTTCAAAACTCACTTGAGAGCACACCTCCTGTAAGCAGCCTTCCCCAGCCCAGCCAGATCTGTTTCTTCCTCACTCTCTGTGTGTGCATCACGTGACTTATCACCTTTCTTGGAGCTATTTGCTCACACTGCCTTCCTTCTTGACTTGTGCTCTAAGGTGACAAGGGAGACTTCATGTTGACATTTTGGCCTTCCCATCCTCATGTTTTAAGCAACCAACACTACGGCTTTGGTAAAGAGAAGGCAGTATGAGAGAGCAGAAGGTGCCAAGGCCTCTATGCGTGCACTCTCGAATGAGTCATGGGCTGCCTCTGAGTGTTAGTTTCTTCCTCTGTGAAACCATGATAATAATACAAACTTTGTGGAGTGGTGAAGTTGCAAGGACTAGCGATGATAAGTGGACAGGCCCCAGCCAGCACCTGTCTCGTGATATTAAGTGGAGACTCTGGTGCTTAGTGGGCTCAGCTGCTAGCCAAAATGTTGAAAGCTTGATTCCATCCAGAGGTGCCTATGAAGAAAGGCCTGGTGGTCTTTTTCTGAAAAATTGTAATTGAAAATGTTGTGGAATATAGTATCACTCTGACATACATGGTGTTACCCTGGCAATTTTTTTTTTTGTTGTTGTTGTTGTTAGCTTTGCTTTTACAGGGTCGCCATGAGGCAGATCCCACTCGACGGCACTTGGCTTGGCTTGGCTTTACTGTATGGACTCTGTTTTATGCTGAATGTGAGAACAGAAAGAAGAGATTGATGAAGGAAGGGAACAACGAAAGGAGACAGAAAGAAGGACAATATAAAAAAGAGGAAACTCATTGGCCATTGTATCACATTTCAGGTGGGAACCCAGAGGACTGAATTAAGATGATGGCCATGGGGGGCAAAAAAAAGTGAGAGGCAGTTCTAGGTAGACCAACATGCCTTGGCCGCTGGCTCAACAAGGAGCAAGAGGCAAAGACTTTGGTGAGGTTTGCAGTTTGAACGGCTTAGAGAAGACAGTTTCCTTCATCCTTCATTCAACACACATTGCCTGAGCCCTTGGTAAGTGACGAGAACTGTGTCAAGTGCTCAGGATATGATATTAACCACAACAGCCCTGTACAAAGAGCTCACTCATCTAGAAGATCCATTCTCAGAAGCAGAGAAGAAAGCCCAAGAGCCAGACCCAGTTTGGACAAGCAGGTGAGTCCAGTTTGCGACTCACTGAAATGAGAAGGCCTGCTGAGAACTCAGGGGTTTCGCCGCGTTCTGGTTTTCACAGGTGAGGCCTGTGGCTTAAGAAAGATGTCAGAGAAGAAGAATAAATACCAGTAAAAGCCAGGAGATCTGAGTAACATGAAAATCGCAGGTCAGAAAAGCAGCATAATTGTTGCTGTTTTTGTTAGGTGACCCTACAGACAACATAGTGACCCTGTGGACAACAGAACAAAACACTGCCAGTTCTGCACCATCCTCACAATCTATGCCAAGCTGGAGACCGTTATTACAGCCACTATGTAAGTCTGTCTCATTGAGGGTCTTCTTCTTTTTCACTGACTGTCTACCAAGTATAACGTCCTTCTCCAGGGACAGGTCCCTCCTGATAACTTGTCCAAAGTACAGGAGACAAAGTTTTGCCATCCTCCCTTCAAAGGACCATTCGGGCTGAACTTCTTCTAAGACAGACTTGTTCTTTCTGCTGGCAGTGCATCGTATCCTCAATAGTCTTCTCCAACACCACAATTCAAAGGCATCAATTCTTCTGTCGTTCTTATTCATTGTCCAGCTTTTGCATGCATTTCAGGTGACTGAAAACACCATGGCTTGGGTCAGGCATGCCTTAGAGTGACATTCTTACTTTTTAAGACTTTAAAGAGGTCTTTGCTCCAATACAACACATTGTTTAATTTCCTGACTGCTGCTCCCATGGGTAATGATTTTGGATACAAGTAAAATGATATCCTTGACAACTTCAATCTTTTCTCCATTTATCATGATGTTGCTTACTGGTCCAGCTGTGGGGATTTTGGTTTCCCTCATGCTGAGGTGTAATCCATTCTAAAGGCTGTAGTCTTTGATCCTCAACAAGTGTTTCAGGTCCTCTTTACTTTCTGCAAACAAAGCTGTATCATCTGCATATCAAAACTTGCTAATAAGTTTTCCTGCAATCCTGGTGTCACATTCTTCTCCATATAATCCAGATGTCCAGAAAGCTTGGACAAGCCTGAGCAGAGGCAACTAGCACAGAGGGAAGCAACTTTAACTCAAGGCTATGAAGATAGAAATAGACACAAGACAGAAAAGGGTACCATTTTTTAAGTGGGGACTTCAAAGGAGATTGCATTAGACAAAGGAGGACAAGCAGCAGAAGATTCATTTCACCCCCCGCAGGTGAGGAAGGAGCAGGAGGCTGCTGGCTAGAAGAGGAGTGGACGGAGAGAGCCTGTCACCTTATGCCAATCAAGGCCCAGGGCCACTTGTTACCCTTTGGAGTGAAGAAACAGGGTCACCTGACTCTGAGTGGCTGCAGCCACACCAGGGTCACAGTTTGATGCGAGTAGCACTGGCTCGATTCCAACCGTTTTCATCCCTTCTGCCCAAAACCTGGGTGCAATGCGCAAAGCCCATCGTGTTATGCATTCTCCAAATGCTCCCCCAAGGATATAAAGCAAGAGCAAGAGGCTCTTTTATAGAAATGTTCAAGTTTCTGATCCCCGAAGTCTTTGTCAGAAAGATCTGTTTGGCTACAAAAGCGAACTGAAGGGCCCCTAGCTTCCGCGACAAATGTCTTTGTGCTTTGATTGCATGACTGAAAGTTGTAAGATGCTACATTTCTAAAGTTTCTTGAGAGCAAACATCATATCTTACTTGTCTAGAATCCTGTGAAACCATCACAGTGTCTGGCTTGGAAAATTAACTGGAAGGAATCAAGCAAGCAAGAAACTGTGTGTGTGTGTGTGTGTGTGTGTGTGTGTGTGTGTGTGTGTGTGTGTGTGTGTGTGCGTGCGTGCGCATACACACATACACTCACACATACACCATACATGAAGACAGAGAAAACAACGTTGAATTCTGTTCATATTAAAAAAAACTCATAGGATTGCCTGTCTTTAACAAATAAAGTATATTTGAACCAGAAATACATCTTCCTCTCTTATCGCTTTAATGAATCAGAACAATGGATTGGGAATTTCTTACATGTAGCATAGAGCCCTAGGTAATAAGGAATGGAGAAAACCTCAAAATCAAAATGACCCAGCAGTATAGATTAAAACTGCCCCACAGGGTTTTCCAAGGGGCAAACTGCCCACCTTTTGGTTAGCAGCCAAGTTCCTAACCACTGTACTAACAGGGCTCCTGGAGCTTATTGGGTTTCAGCTATTTACAGTGCCTGCCACTTTGTCACCAAAGGCTGCCTCAAGCCCAGGTCTGGTTTTTGATGGCCCAAAGCCCTGTCGTGCTCTTCTTCTATAACAAGCGGGGGTTACTTATCCATCATACACTAAAAAGAGTTGAAGACCCAGTAGTACCTAACAGGCTTTCTTTCTGGCAAAATCAGAGCAAGTAAGAAGTTCCATCTATGGAGAATGTGCAGTGGATGCTCAACTGTAAGAAAGTACGTTCCACAAGGGCAGGAATTTTTGTAAGTTTTCTTCACTAATACATCCCACCTTCTAGAAGAGTGCCTGGCCCACTGAAGGTTCTCAATAAATGTAAAAATTTTACCAAGAAAAGTTCTGACTCTTTGTGACCCTGTCTGATGGAGAAGAACTGCCCCACTGGATTTCCAAAGAGCACCTGGTGGAACCAAACTGCCAACCTTTCGGTTACCAGCTGTAGCTCTTAACCATTATGCCACTAGGGTTTCCTTATAATAAGCAACATCAGTGGTTATTCCCTTACTGACAAAAGTGCAAGCACTGTACAGTCCTGTCTCATTTAAGGCTCATGATTCGCCAGCGATAAACTGAAAACAGCAAATGCATTGCTGTCAAGTCAGTTACAACTCGTAGTGCCCCTGTGGTAAGTGCCATCGTTGTCAACTTCATTTTATAGGTGAGGAACTGAAGTGCAGAGATGTGAAATGTCTCATCCCAGTGGCCCTGCTAGAAATTGGACTTCAAAGTTTGTCATACCTAGGCCACACTGCCCACAAAGGCCCACACAGTCCCATGGTAAAGGTAAAATGCAACCCTTTGGGAATCAGTTAGGGTTAGAGGGTCAGGTGGACAAGAGAGACAGCACCCTTTCCCTGGGCAGGGGACAAAGTCACTCTTGCTAACCAGCCATGCCAGGCACCTGTCTTGGCTTCCACCCGTATGTGTCTCAGTGTTGCACACACACAAAGAAACATCCTGCACTTTTTCTTCCCACCATGCTGTGTTCTGCAAAGCTCAGGAAGTCTTGACCATCACACAGAAACAGTAGTGAAACCTCAAGGCCACCCCTGGGGCTGAGCTGACACAGGGCAGGAAAATGGACATATTAGGTCATCCTGTTGGGTCTCACCAGGGCTCTGCCTAAGCTCGTCTGACGAAGTGAAAGAACTCTGTGAGTCTCTGAGTAGTGTAAACAGTGGACACACTTGACTGCTAACCTAAAGGCTGGAGGTTCAAATCCACAGCGAGGTGCCTTGCGAGAAAGGCCTGGCGATCTACTTCTAAAAAATCAGCCATTGAAAACTCAGTGATGTATGATTCTACTCTGGCACCCAGGGAGTTGCTGTGAGTCAAGGGAGACTTAACACAGCAACAGGTAAGCATTTGGATCAAATCCAGCTGCGACTGAGACGTGAGAGGGAGGAAGATGGAGCCAATTCTGTGTGGGCCGCATGCTCAGGCCACCGCCCCAGCTCACTGACCATGGCCCACCTAGGCTGCAAAGGGACTGCCAAAGAAACGTCTGAAACAACAGATCCCATCACCCTCACAGCCTGCCTGGAAGTCACAAACACTGCCCGATGCAGCCTTGCCCTCCCAGGCTTTGCACACATGCAATGCCAATCACACTCCCACGTCGCCAGTGGGGAGACAGCACCCGGGTTCCATCCCGAAGAAAACCAGAACTTTTATTTCAGGCCCTCCAGGCTTGATTTCATTAGCCTTAGTCCCTCTCACAGACAAACTGCCCTCTATTTTAGAGAGCCCAGTCCTGAGAGAAAGGGGTCAGGCCACTTGTGAAACCTTTACAGTTTTAAAATCTAGCATTTGGATTTAGTGGACCTCTGTTGCTGTTTCACCCCAGGTTTCTTTGTGTTGCATTCTAGGTTTCACTTTTCACTTTGGTGTGACAAACTGCTCCCTGCAACTGTGTAACAAAAGACAGTAAAGGAACTTCCTCTGGGCTCCTTGAAATTAAACCACCCAGGCCTTCCTGGGACAAACTCACAAACCTGATTAACACAACAGTGGAAAGGTGGTCTCTGAATCCCTGTCTGCCTCAATATCCAGGAATTGAATAGGTTTAATCTTCCCATTGTCTATAGCCTGTGGAGCCCTGATGACAAAGTAGTTAAAAGATTTACAGCTGTTAACTAAAAGGTGAGCGGTTCCAATCCACCAACTGCTCTTTGGAAACCCAATGGGCCAGTTCCATTCTTTCCTTTACGGTGGCTGTGAGCTGGGATTGATTCTACAGCCTTGGGTTTTTGGGGTTGTAGAGACTATAGAAACTGCCTTCGTTGTTTTGTCTTCTGCAGAAGACCTCAATAGCAACTTGAAATGACAAGAGAGAGAAAGAGAGGAATGCCTTTCTGTTTCCTCTTTCCCTCCGGCAGCCCTGCAGATCCAAGCTTTGCAAGGTTTTTTAAGTGGTGACAAATCCCCTGGACCTCAGGAGCCTCTTCTGGACCTCACTATGTGGCTTATCTGTCTTTCTGAGGACTTTTGAATCCAGCTGCTGCCTGTGGCTCTCTGTGTATCTCTATGAGTTGCAACACTTTCCCCGGCCCTCACTGCTTATTTCTGCATAACAGGAAGCCAAGCATAATAACCCAAAGCTTGCAGAATTGTGAGTGCTTCCTTCTAAACACTACCCCGGAGCTGCCTCTTCCCCTGTACAAGGTGAAACGTTGAAGAGGCAATTGGGTGGTGAGTTTTCCCCAGGGTGATGATGTGGCTGTTCAACTGTACAGCACAGTTAACTGCTTTCCCAGATGATTCTGTAAGGAACAACCACCCACACCATGCAAACTAGGGGACAGTTTGGTGCAGGAACTTCATCTGGGTGTCCACTTTGTGTGTTCTATCAGGAAAAGCACTGAGGAGAAACATGACCTCTCATTGTAGGTAAGACGTCTTTATTTCACTGGTTGGTAGCAGTCATCAAGAAACGAGCATGCATGAAGCATTAGGATGCTTGAAGGACCTGTAATTTATGAGCCTAAATCAATGCTGTGGCCTTGGCGTTTCACAGCAAAGATCCAGTTAGGCCAGCCTTCAAGAACCGGCCCCTTTGATCAAGCACTGGGCTTTGAAGAGGCTACAAACCATTACCCAGGCAACAGGTGTCACTCAAATCAGTTCCTCGGCCTTCAATGGTCTTCTAGAACCATTGTTAGCCTGAGACTATTAGCTTGTTGCCAGCAAGTCAAGTGCAACTCATAGAGATCTTATAGGACAGAGTAGCATGGCCCCAAAGGGTTTCCAAGGAGCAGCTGGTAAATTTGAACTGCCAACTTTCTGGTTAGCAACCACAGCTCCTAACCAGTGTGCCACCTCCTCTAGCCCAGTATTAACCTTGTAACTACTATAGAGCCAGCAGTGCTTGCAGAGGGATGGTCTGGAACACAGGTCACTGTATGTTTCTCCAATTCTGCATTCTGATAGAAAAATTCTACTAAAAGTTGATGCAACTTGATTGTGGATAGGAGGTGAAACAACACCAAGGAAATACTGATGTACTTTATTAGGTGTGATCATGACCATGCAGTTAAGAAATAAAATATCCATATTTTTAAAAATGCATACTTATACATAAGGAGTAAAATTACATATTGTCTGGGATTTGCTTTAACATATCTTGGCAAAGAAAATAAAAGGAAAAGGGTAACTCATTAACCAAATTCACTGCTGTCTAGTTGATTCTGACTCATAACAACACTATAGTCAGAGTAGAACTGCCCCTTGGAGCTTCTAAGAACTCGGTGGGTTTGAACTGCCAACTTTTTGGTTAGCAGATGTAGCAGTTAACCACTATGCCACCAGGATTTCCAAAAAAGGAATAGATGAAACAAATATGACAAAATTCTGACAATTGTTCAAGTTCAGGGACAGGTACGGAGGTTCGTTGTATGAGGCTCCCTACACTGGTGTTTAAAATGTTTGTATAATAAAATATCTTTTTAAAGATTCCATTAGGTTGTTTTTTAGAAAAAGAAAAGAAAGAAAGAAAAGAGAGTATTTAAGGCTTAATTTTTCTTTTCCTTTCACACAATAGCTATTGCCCTGAACTTCAACTTGCTCATTTTCCCAGGCCTGCATTTCCAGCCCTGGTAGGTCCTTGTCTGAGGGCAGTGAAATGATACTACACAGATGTTACACCACACACGTCCACAGTCCCTCCCAGACAGACCCCATCTCTCCACTTCCCCGGCACTGTCATTTTATCAGTTAATGAAGGGAGAGAACTGAGGGACCCCGATGCTTCCTGCTCTAGACAGTACTTCCTGTAAAGTCAACTTTTCCTTCAGCTAGTAGTGGTGATGGCATGTGTGTGTTTATATGTGCATATACACAAACACACATACACACTTATAACTTCCCCAGGTAGAGGAAAAAGGAGTGGGCAACTGTACTTTAAAAGGAAGGCAGAGAGGCTTTATCTTGCAGGGTAACACCTTTTAACTGGGAGTGATGCCCGATAGATCTGAGGTCTAGTTAGTCTCAGTAGAAAGAAGGGAGTAACTGCTGATCAGTGTTTGCAATAAGAAAAGTGGGAGGAAGTGGGAGCCTATGGCCCACATAGCTATCACTGCAGCATGGTCAATCACTAAAAAAGGTTACGTAATCGCTTCTAACACCACCCACCAAGTCCGCTTCCTAAGAGTCTACTGAAGAGAAGAAAAAGCACTTGTCCAAACAATTTCTTTCATAAGAATGTCTTTAGAACCATTATTCATAATGGCCAGATGGAAAACAATCCAGAGTCCATCAGCTGGTGAATGGTAAACAAAATGTGGTATATCAGTACAGTAGAATAATATGAAGCAATGAAAAGGAACAGATTGTTGATACATGCTGCAACATAGATGAACATCAAAGATACTATGCCAAGAAGGACTGAGTGCAAAACACAATATATGTGATGCCATACATAAGAAGTATCTGGACAGGTAATTCCTTATTGACAAGAAGCAGATCAGTATTTTCCTGGGGCTGAGGGTAAGAGCAAGGATTAACTGCAGATGGGCACAAAGGAATTTTCTGGATTGACGGAAGTGTCCTAAAACAGGATTGCAGTGGTGAGTGCACAAGTGTAAAAATTTACTAAAAATTGTTAAACGGTACATTTACAGTGAGGGAAATTGATAAGCTACTAATTGTGTTTCAGTAGAACTGAGGAGCCCTGGTAGTGTAATAGGGACATGCTAAGCTGCTAACCAGAAGGCTGGCAGTTTGAAGCCACCCATCTATTCCACGGGAGAAAGACCTCGCAACGTGCTTTTGTAAAGACTGCAGGCAATGAAACCCTAGTTGGCACTTTTCCTCTGTCACATGGGGGTCATTACGAGTCCAGATCAACTTGATGGCACACAACAAAAGCAATAATGCTGTAAAAAAAAAAAAAAAAGATGAAGACCCGAAATAGACAGACAGATAGATAGATAGTTCCCTGCTTAGGACAGGGTTCCATTCCAATGACTCTGTCATAATTTGATTCTGACCTAAGTGAAATATCTTTTTTGTTTTTAAGCCTTCATTATTATTGACTTTCATTATCAGTATCTTTATAAATCTGATTTCTGTTTGTTTTTAGGGGTTGGAAACATTATGTATAGTAATACAGCTACATGGTACAAAATTGAATATAGAACATATTACTAAGACACACAGAAAAAGAAACAGATGACCATTGCTGTGGTTTGCAGTAGCTTGATTATTTTGCAAGTTGGGACTACCTGTAGTTGCCCCCAAACCGAAAAACAAAACCCACTGCTGTGGATTGATTCTGACTCATAGTGACCCTGGAGGACAAAGTAGGACTGCCCCATAGAATTTCCAGGGAGTGCCTGGAGAACTTGAGCTGCCGACCTTTTGGTTAGCAGCCATAGCCCTTAAGCACTACACCACCAGGGTTTCCACTAGTTGCCCCAGGCCTTGAAAAACTAGAAACGGTGAAAAGCAAAATAATCTTTGCTTAAAAAAATAATAATTCTTAATTCACTACATAAAGTCAAACAGCCCATAAACTCCACAGAGGTAGAGATTTTTTGCCTGTTTTGACATTTGTTTGCCACATCATGTCAAGTGTCTAGAATATTCAATAATACTTTAATATTAGAAAAACTGTGAAACTGTTTATCACTCGGTAAGTAAAAGAATGAAAAAAACTGGACTCCTCAATATGAGCAAACCTATGACATGATTGTTCACACCAGTGAGTAAAAGAATTTAAAAAAGCCATACATTTTCAAAAGCACTGAAGATGTATTTGATGATATTCAACATCATTATATTAATAAACTAATTATTGAGAATAGAAGAATACTTCCACGGGCGTTGAAGACCATCTACTTCAAACCAGCCATAGGAGGGAACCGAGAGCACACGCACCATTGCCGACAGATCAACGACCGCGAGCCGGCAGAATCAAGTTCTTAGGAAGGGGGCCCCATGTTTTGCTTAGTGCTTAAGCTGTGAGGGGGAGACATTGACATACAGTCAAAGAACGTCAAAGGAGAAGACAGTGGACATGGCGGAATATTTCTGACAGGTCTACTGTGTCATGTAATTGAGGGCTGCAGAATATGTGAACATTTCCATTGCTGCGACATTTTGCAATTCTGCTAGAATTGCTTTAGAGTTTGACACACGAGTTCATTCTAAAATTCACAAAACATAAAAGGAAAACCATCAGTGTCTTTGCATAGAGCTGTTGACTTGTGGAAGATTATTGGGAGTTCACTTCTTTATCACGTCATGCCATTTAGTGTGCTCCTGTCACCTTCAGGCTATGTTTCACGGTACTTGAGAGAGATGTTGTAGGATGCAGAATGTCCCCCATGTCTGCCACTGACACACTACAGCTCTGTTTCCCTTTCAAAGCTGTCAGGCTTTATCAGCTGTCTCAAAAATGTTTCAGGGGGTTCCTTTTTATGCCCCCATGGTCCTCACAGAAAAGCTCAGGGTGATTCTGCACACATTTGTGAGCAACCTTCATGTCTCTGTCTGACCTGGGATTAGACACGAACCTTGGCCCACTTTGGGACTGGTTCCATGTTGAGAGTTTTCACAACATCTCCACACCACGTCTCTTGTTGTTCGTCAAAGGATGACAGTTTCCATCAGGTCAACTCTGACATATGGCCACCCCAGTGTGCCAGACTAGAATTGGGCTCTGTAGGGCTGTCAACAGCTGATTTTTTGGAGACATCACCAGGCTTTTTTTCTGAGGCACCTCTCAGTGGTCTCAAACCCCCAACTTTTTGGTTAGCAGCAGAGTGGATTGACTGTTCACACCACTAAAAGAACATCATTCTTCTTTCTTTTTCCTTTTCTATGTGCACGTTTTGCTTTTAGCTGAAGGTCACTAAAGGATGAACTAAGACTTACAGGAGACAATGCGGAGGCTGAAGACACAGGAACCTCAATGGACAAGCGGGAAGTGGAAGAAGAGGAACCGTGGACGTATGACTCAGCTGACTGACACCACGACATGCGGGATGCACTTCTGGTTCCAGGTCTCTCAGCTCTGGCACTTCTTATAGCACAAGATGAACTGCTACTCAACATGAAAAACAGCTTGCTACACTGGGCCTGGATTTTAGGAGCATAATTTCAGTAACTGAGGAATAAGATACATGGAAACTCACCAAACACAAAATAACCGTACACGTTTTGCAATAAACTATCACGGAAAATTTAAAAAAAAAAAACAGAAGAAAGGATTTACTTCACATGCTTAAGAGTGAATCCTCTCTTCATCTCCTCCAAACCTCCCACTTCGCCATGTCTCTATCTTCTGTAACTTGGAATTTCCTTCTTATATTAACTTTGAAACGGGCTGAGTTCGAGTCTGACCCAAGAGAAGTAGGAGAGAATTGTACACAGATTCAAGAAAGGCCTCTGAAAACATTGGTTCCTTTTAAAAACTGAGGAGATGTTTCAAAATCCGAGACATTATAATTAATTGACATGAACATTCAATTCTGCTGATATATAGCATGGGTTTTTTCATCACAAAGGCAGAAATATATATTTCAGAGAATAAGTTTCCAGAATGTTATTTCAACTCCTGTAACTCGGAGAAAGAGGGTGCAAAATGACTTTCTGAGGATTCTGCATTGATCATTCCAATCTTCCCAGCACTTTCTTCAGAGTGCTAACAGACACTTTGGAAAATGTGACTCTTACAGTCTTTGGGAGGATCCTGGAAGACAGGAGCTGAGAATTCAGAGTGACACAGGAAATTTGTGGTGCTTGAGTGTGTGGCTGTGTGGCTGTGGGCAGTGCTGGAGAGGAAAAATGAAAGAAAACACTTACAAACCATTAAAGGTGAGGTTGAATGAGAGACTCAAAGAGTCTCCACTATTTATGAGACGTATTTGATAGCCTTGAAACTCCTGGATTGGAAATCTCAGAAACAACACCATAAGCAACACTCCATCAAAGAAAATTTTGATTTCAGACTTTATCAAAAATAAAACCTTTTGCTCTGTGAAAGACACTAAGAAAATGGGAAGAACATCATACTGTGAGAAAATAATTACAAATCACTCATCTGATGAAGAATTTTTTCTAGAACATACAAAGAACACTCAAAACTCAATAATCAGAAAAACAAAACAACCCAGTATAGAAAATGGGCAAAACATTTGAGTTGACACTTCACCAAGCAAAGAACTGCTGAACATCTTTAGTCACTGGGAAAATCCAAATTAAAACCACAATGAGATACCAACCACAAATGCATGAGAATGACTAAAATAAAATTAGAAACAAACACTATTAAGGATTGGTAACAATAAGAAGCAACTAAAACACTCATAAAAGCCTGGTGGGAACACAAAATGGTACAGCCACTTTGGAACACAATTTGATAGTTTCCTACAAACTGAAATGTATATTTACCAGGTAACCCAGAAACCCTATTCCTCAATATTTACCCACGAATAATGAAGCCTTATGTGCACAAAAAAAGACCTACAAGCAAATATTTAGAGGTGTTTGTCCACCATCTCCAAAAATTAGAAACAACACCGAATGTCTTTAGACTGGCAAGTGGATACATCCATTTAATAGGCTGCTTCTCAGCAGAAATGAGGACAGAACTGTTAACACAGGCAACCGTATGGGTGAATCTCAAATGTACTAGCTAAGTAAAACAGAACAGACTCCAACGGCTACATACAGTGTGCTTCTACTTATGTGACATTTTGGAAAAGGCAAAACTATAGTGACAGAACAGATTAGCTTGCCCAAGTTTAGAGGGCAAAACCTACTGCCATCCAGTTCCAACTTACAGCGACCGTACAGGACAAATTAGAACTTCCTCATAGGGTTTCCAAGGTGTGTCTGGTGGATTCAAACTGCCAGCCTTTTGGTTAGCAGTCATAGCACTTGACCCTATGCCACAGGTTAGAGGGAAGTGGCTGACTGAGCAGACAGTAGGAAGAACTTGGTCCGTGGTGGAAAAACTCTTCTGTGTCTTGATTATAATGGTTTTTATAGCACCCTCTGCATGTCAAAACACATAGGATAGGTCCCTGATGGATGAACTTTCTTGAGGGCAGATTTAGAAACATTTTTTTCATTTGTTTCCATTAGTCTCTCATCTGTTATGCACAACTGTCTAATCTTCTCACTTCCCTGACCTACAAATGTCTCTATAGCTAACACAAGTTCTGAGGGATAGAAAAGTGATATCTACCACCCTTAGACAACTTGAGGGAGGTGAGTGACCTCAAAAAACATGGAGGCATGAAGAACACCACCATATGGAGCTAAATCTACCCCCAGATCATGAGGCAACAAAGCCCCCGAGTCAGCCGACAGCACACTTTCACGTAGCCAGCCTTACATCACAATGCTTTCCCTGGCAACAAGCCTATGTTGCCCCCACTACCTGTGGAGACAGTCTGACCATGATCTTCACCCATTTCACCCATTCTGATATTCCAAACAAATAAAGGAATGGAGCCAGTGGCGTTTCCTTCAAGAAGCATTGTCCTAATTGAAGCTGTGCTAGATTCTAGTATTACAAAACAAGAGAATATGTTGCTGCTGAGTCAGTTCCAACTCACAGTAACCCTCCAGGGCAGAATAGAGCTGTTCCATAGCGTTTCAAGTTGCAGCTGGTAGATTCGAACTGCTGACTTTGGCGTTAGTAGCCACAGCCTTTAACCATTGTGCTACCAGGTATTAGTATGGCCAAAAAAAAAACCCACCTTTGAGTTTATTCTGACTCACAGTGACCCTACAGGTCAGAGTAGAACTTTCCTGTAGAGTTTCCAAGGAGCACCTAGAGGATTCGAACTGACCTCTTTGTTAGCAGACAGCACCTAAGCACCACATCACCAGGGTTTCCACTAGGTTTTTAGCATCCTAGACAGCAAAATGTTAGAAACTAGGATGGTTAAAAGCCTTGCAAGACAATTCATTTGTGCAACATTGTAGAAAGCCCATTGAGCCAGTGTTAGGAGCCCTGATATCAGTCCTGTTTCTGCCACTAACTCACGTTTGGGAAGCTCATGTAATTTCCCATGCCTTCATTTTCTGACTGTTTTAGTCAATGATTTTTTTTTTCTAATCCTCTAGGCCTCTTTTATTATTTCCACATGCATGTTGGTGTATTGTTCTCATTTTCTTTTTATTTTATTTTTTTTAATTATGATTGAATGAAAATGTACATTCCCATATAAATTCGCAGGCTCACCTATATACAGCTCCCACTGCCCTCCCTGCCCAGGGACAGCACTCCCCTCCTCTCTGCTCCATGCATGTCCTATCCTCCCAACAGTCTCCTATCCCCTCCTCTCTACCTACTCCCCTCCCTCCAGCAAGAGGTCAGCAGGATGACATCCCATAGATGCGTAGAACCATAAAATTCCCACAAGATACAATCACTCTGTATCACCAAGTCCAATCCATTGCTGTCCAAAAAGCTGACCTTCATAATGATTTACAGACAGGGGCTGCATCAGGGCCAGGGGCCATGCTCCCAGGGAAACTCTGAAGCCCCTGGACCAGTTAATGATTTTTTTTTTTACAAGAAACAGGTACTAAATCAAGCATGTTTAGGATAGCTAACTAGTTAGATGATTAAGAGTGGTTCGGAACTAAGCACAATTTTACCTCCCAGGGGACATGTATGACAGTGTCTGGAGATATTTTGGGCTGTCATAACTGGAAGAGTGTTACTGGCATCCAGTAGGTAGAAGCCAGGGATGCTGCTAAACACACTACAAGACACAGGACAGTCTCCATAACAAAGAGCTATGTGGCCTAAAATGTCAATAGTGTTGAATTGAGAAGCTCAGCTATAAATGCATATACAACACACATACAAATAACACATGTATGTAAGTATGTACATGTATACATATATATGCGTTTTAAGGATAGCGTATTATTTCACGCAGCCTAGGACACTTGAAAAAAAAAAGTACAGCTCAGCAGAGTAGAAACCAGTGCTGATTTTGCATGTTTTGAGTTCTCAGCAGGCAGAGCTCAGGGTCTTCCTTTCAGTGCCCTCCCATTAGCAGGACTCTGTTCCCGTTGCCTATTTTCTGTGAGCCTTGCATGGAGAGAAAATGTGATACACAAGTGAATCAGCTGTTCACCCTTCTCAAGCCAGCTGTGTCCAAGAGGACAGGTTACAGAGTCCAAGCCTGTGGGCCATCTCAGGGAACTAGACTAGATGCACTCTGAGAGAAGGAGTTGGTGAGTCAGCCCCAAAGAATTCTATTTCATTTACCTGAGAAATTAGAACAACGACACCTATTATCTCTGATGGTATCATAGTTAACTGCTATAACTGCTAACCGAAAAGGTTGGCAGTTCAGATCCAGGAGATGCTCCTTGGAAACTCTATAGGGCAATTCTACCTTGTCCTATAGAGTCGCTATGAGTCAGAATCAGCTTGATGGCAATAGATTTGGTTGTGGGGGGTTGTATTCTCTAGAAACTCATCATTGCATAGATCATGGTGGGGTCTAGGTGACTTGGAAGCAAAAATGGCTGGCCAGCCTCTCTCTGTAATGGAACTCAAAACATCCTTTACCTTATCTAGGACAGTTTGTTTCACACATATACAGACCAAATGGAATCGTGACTTACGTTCATCATCAGCAGAGCTTTATTTCATGAACTTTAACAGTTTTTACTTATTTACAACAATCCCAATTTCTCCCCCTTCAGAGCTATCACAAGTCCCTAGGTGGTCAGATGGTTAATGCACTTGGTTCTAACTGAAAGGTGGGGAGGTTTGAGTTCACCTTGAGAAGCCTCGGAAGAAAAACTCCGAGATCTATTTCTGAACAACCAGCCAATGGGAAAAAAACTCAATAGGACGTAGTTATAATCTGACAAACATGGTGTCACCATGTATCAGAACTGACTTGAAGGTAAACTGGTTTGTGTTTTGAGTGTTCAGAGACATTAGGGTGTGAGGGTCTGTGTGCCGCTCATCACTTAGGACGGTTATAAGGACCAAGTGAAGTATTTGAAAGTGCAGTGAATCCCTGACTCCAACATAAAAAGTGGAGTCTAAAAGAGATTTTAAGCAGGTTTCAACTTTTAAAATGCACAACACGTGGTCACGTTATTTTGAGATGAATGAAATGGCTACAGTGAACCAGCAGAAGGCCAGGTGGGAGGTCACCCCAGAGAGCTAGCTGCGCCCATCAGTCCTTCCCAACCCTCACTGAGCTTGCTGCCATCTGGTGGCCAGCAGGCGGTCAGTTTCAGCTACACATCAACCAGCAGGACTTGTTCCTGGAGCTGTTGGGGACTTGCAACTCAACCAGAAGCAATTATAGGAATTTGCAAGTCAGTTGTCAGCCTCTGATGGAACCTGGCACAGAGGGATGACGGAAGAGGCAAAGACAGTGGGCCAGGGGACCCACATGGTGTTTCCCCGTATGTCTTACTGTTTGCTGCACATTTCTCTACACAGAACCACCTAGAAAATAACTCTGGGTGGGAGGGGCTGGCAAAAGATCCTGCTATCTGCTCATCACATTGTATCTGGGCCCAGCGACCTAAGCTTTCCCTTGGAGGGTGTCTTTTCTCCTTGAAATTGAATAACAATGGCTATTTGTAGTTTATGGACCCTTGGAGAATCTTCTACAAATACACATTTTCAAAAGTGGATTTAAGGCCCCAAGAGAAAGACACTGAACACAGGCCTATGTAAACATCAGCTGAGTGTTACAAATGTACAACTGTAAGTCAATTTAAAACCTTCTGGGAGGAGGAAAGAATAACACTGAGGGCAAGCACAAAAGAGGGAAGAGAAAAATTAACAGCAATGGTAGATAAGTCCTTTGCTCTGCTGTGAAAACAAAACCGAAGCCATTGTCATCGAGTTGATTCCGACTCATAGTGACACTGGAGGACAGAAGAGAAGTGACCTATAGGAATTCAAAGGTATGGCTGGTGAATATGAACTGCCGACCTGTTTTGATTAGCAGCTGTGGCTCCTCACCACTGTGCCACCAAGGCTCCTCACAGCTCTCTAAAACTTGTCAAATGGCCACATGACTCTCCAGCTGTATTGATTCAGACCATGTTTCCTCAGGGTCCTGAGTGGTGCAAATGGTTACCACTCTCCGCTGCTGACCTAGAGGTTGGAGCCCCACATAGGTGCCTTGGAAGAAAGGCCTGGAGATGGACCCATGAAGAATCAGGCATTGAAACCCTGTAGAGCACAGTTCCACTCAGACACATATGAATCTTCCACAAATTGGAGGTTACTTGATGGCAACTGGTTTGTGTACCTTCCAACCAGTCATTTTTACCCTTACAATCGATTGGCTGTGTCACATACTTGAATTTTTTTTTCCCCTTCCCATTTCCATCTTATTTCCTGCCACAATCCCTGTCTGGCCAGCAGAGGTCTGAGATTGGAATTAGAAGACTGACAAGGATGAGACCAGCTGCCTCCGTCTCTTCAAGGGAATGCAGCCAACTCTTACCTCCAGTCTGGACAATCATTACTTAATCCCTTCTGAAACAGAATTAGGATGGAATGAGTTACCGCATGAAGGTACAAAGCACTGGAACAACCCATGACATTATTCTAAAGGCTAATTAGTCTAAACACTGCAGAGGGGCCACAAGCAACATGCAATGCAATACTTGCTTAAAGCAGGTGAGATCACATCAGCTATCTTAGCTCAGAGGAAAAGGCTCTAACTTTCTCTTTGTCATGGGTCCATGGACAAATGACGTCAACAACTATTATCATGTCCCCATCCCAACACACACTATAAGCAAAAATCTTTTACCATTGGTTTTGGCCACACTCAAAAGCGTCATGCTTACTTCCTAGATTGCTGCACAAAACTCAAAGCTATTCTCTGAAATACCAATAATGCTTTCATAGACATTATTACAGATGAAAAATATTTAAAATCTCGAAAGAATGAAGCTGAAGTAACACAGTTCCCCTGTTCCAGGTCACCCTTCTCGTCCGACACGGCTGTGCTTAGAACAGCGGGTCCCAAACTTGGCTGCATCTGTGACCACTTGGGGGCTTAAACAAATCCTAAAACCTAGCCCATGCTCCTGGTCACTTAAATCAGCCTCTCCAGGACTATAACCTAGACAGGGGAGTTTTCCCTTTTTCAGCCTTTTCAGATATCCAATGGGCAGCCAAGGCTGAGAAAACAAGAATTTAAGGGAAGCCAAGGGGCTATTCAGGTCTCCATGTGGCGCAAATGGTTTGCACCTGACTGCTATCCTAAAGGTTGGTGGTTCGAATGCACCCAGCAACACTGTGAAAGAAAGGGCTGGCAAACTGTTTTCATAAGCATTACAGCCAAGAAAATCCTACGGGGTCACCCTAAGGCAGACACTACTCTGCAATGGCTTAGTTTTTGTTTGTTTGTTTTGTTTTGTTCTTATGGAATGTTCAAGAGTCCCTGGATGTCACAAAAGGTTAAGCACTTTACTAACCAAAGGGTCAGCAGTTCACACCTACCCAGATGTGGCTTGGGGTTCAGTGCAAAAGGAAAATGAGTGACCCTTTGTTCAGGAAATACTGAGAATTTCAAGTGAGTGACAGTGCAGCATTAAAACACATATGAGGCTCTTTGGCATGAGTATGGGGCCCTGTGTAACTGCCCGTGGGTCACATGTCATGAAGCTGGCCAGTCATACAGCAGGGTGGAGTAGACAGCACAGTGGTTTCAATGGAGAAAGACATCCATAAAAGGAAGGTTACTGAACTGATGACCTCAGTCTCTTTGAAAGACCCACAGAAGTACTTCTCCAGCTGCTAGACTGGGGCTATTACAGATTTTTCTACTGTTCATGAACTTCCGTAGAATATTTAAGCAGCAGGAGTGTGTCTCTGAGGCCCACAGTTGGCTGCTGTGGTGTTGATGGCACTGTGGATTCTGGAGAAGCCATTGCTGGAAGAGTCTGTGGAACAGACAGTTCTGGGTGGAGCAACAATGGAGTTGTGTGTGAACTTTGCAGTGGTAACCTAAGCCAGGGTATCAGTCAGAGCTAAGTGCAGAAAGTAGGAACCATCTTACAGGGAATTAAACCCAAACCAAATAAACCCAGTGCCGTCGAGTCAATTCCAACTTATAGAAATCCTATAGGACAGAGTAGAACTGCCCCATGAAGTTTCCAAGGACCACCCGGCAGACCTGAACTACTGACCTTTGGATTCACCGCTAGGCAACCAGGGTCTCCATAGGGAATTGGGTGCTTATAAAGCATATGGAGGGGTGGAAGGAGCAGGTTGAAGTTTCCTGGAATGCCTCCCTGAGCATTACAGATGTGCCCCCTCGGGGATTTACCATCTCCTAAGTCACCAGTGGGGAAATTCTACAAGCTAAGCCCTCATCACAGTTGCTACTGCAACTGCCTCTCCAGACCAGGAGGCTGGAGGCTGGACGCTGGATGTCTGCTGCCAGAAACCTTGTGTGTTTGGGTCTTGCTTGTTAGCAGCCAACAGGAAAATGCCCTCGCTGTACTTTCCACCCTCTAATTGGCTGAACCCAATCTACTTCACCATCTAGCCATCATTTTTCCATACTATGGTGGCTTGCATGTTGCTATGGCACTAGAAGCTGTGCCACATGGACTTCAAATACCAGCAGGGTCACTTACAGTGGACACAATCAGCATTTCTCAAGCTGAAAAAACTAAAGAGAAAATTCAAGCTATGAATTGCAATACTGAAGGATTCATTGGTGGGGGGCAGGCGGGAAGGAGTGATGTAGAAACCATCAAAAGAAGACAGAAGGAGAACACAGAGTCACCAAAAATAATTAGTTGACGTTCAATCACATTTCATGAAATGGAAGTAGCACATGGTCAGGAAGTAGCACATGGTCAGGGAGTGGAAAGGAGGAATGTGCTGCGACAGGCCAAGGAGAACAGACGGAGTTACACAGAGGTGTGTGTGTACTCAGGGTTTTACACAGCAAATTGACTTGGATTATTAAACTTTCACTTAATCACAATAAAAATAAAAGTTAAAAAAAATCACATTTTTATAACTGGTTCAATAACAAAATGCCATATGTTTTAGAAGATTGGCTTTAAAATACATTGGCAAAATTAAAAGGGGAAAGAGGAAGCAAGTGTTAGATGGTGGCTAGATGACAGCATGTGTGTATTTTTGATAACGTAGGGTAGTATGACGTGGTGTCTGGAATTGGCTTTCAAATATTTGATAGAGAAGCAAGAGAGACAGATAAAGCATAATCTTGATAACTGTTGAAGCAGGGTGATAGGCACATAGGGGAATCATTGTAATTTCTACTTTGTGTATGTAAATATTCATAATAAAACTTAATAATACTGTTAAAAAAAAGAAAAAGAACTGCTTGCTGGCACTAAAGTGCAAGCTGCACTAAAAATACTAGCAAACACAAAGCTCCAGGGAATTGATGGAACGCTAATCAATTCAACAAACTGATGTAATATGCTGGAAGTGCTTACTTGTCTATGTGAAGAAGATTTGAAAGATACCTATCTGCCCAACTGACTGGAAGAAATCAACACTCATGCCCATTGCAAAGAATACTTATCAAACAGCATGCAGAAATTATTGAACAATGATATCATTAATATCACATGGTTGGAAAATTTTTCTGAAGATAATTCTAAAATAGCCACAGCTATATATCCACAGGGAACTGCCAGAAGTTCAAGCTGGATTAGGAGAGGACATGGAATGAGGAACATGGAAAGTAGAGAATACCAAACAGCTGTTGATCTGTGTTTTGCCTACTACACAAAGACAGTGAACTGTGTAGATCATTAACAAATTATGTATACCACTGTAAAGAATGGTGTCATGGATTAAATTATGTCCCCCACAAATATCTGTCAACTTGACTGAGCCACGATTTCCAGCATTGTGTGATTCTCTAACATTTTGTCATCCGACACGACTTTCCTACGTGTTGTAATCCTGTCTCTACATGTTGATGAGATGGGAGTGGAGGGAGCTGTGTTATGAGGCAGGATTTAATCTACAAGATTAGATTATGTTTTAAGCCAATCTGTTTTGAAATATAAAACAGAGATGTGAGCAGAGAAGTATGGGGACCTAAGTCCACCAAGAAAGAAGATCCAGGAGTATAGAGCACACTTTCAATCTAAAGGGCCCTGCCATGGACTGAATTGTGTCCCCCTAACAATATGTGTAGTAGTTTGGCTGGGCCAGGATACCCTGTATTCTGCGATTGCCCTCCGTTTTGTGATTTTCTGACACTATAAATCCTAATCTCTGCCTGTGGCTAGTAGATACAATGACCATGTTAAAATAGGATCAGAGTGGGACAGCCACACCCTCGCTAAGGGAGTTTCCCTGGAGTGTGGCTTGCACCACCCTTTATCCTTTTATCCTACAAGAGATAAAAGTAAGGGGAAGCAAGCAGAGAACTGGGAACTTCAGGACATCAAGAAAGCAGCACCCGGAAGTCCTTCAGACACGAGCTTCCCACTCCAAGATGCTCCCTGACTGAGGACTGATGAAACACAAGGACTTTTCTCCAGAGCCAATACAGGGAAGGGAAGCCCTTCGCCTGGAGTAGACACCCTGAATCTGGACTTGTAACCTACTGGATTGTGTAAGAATAAACTCTCCTTTGTTGAAAGAATCCACTCGTGATATTTCTGTTGGAGCAGCACTAGCTGACTGAAACAGGCCCCTTGCTGAGAAACTCCTTAACCAGGAGAAGATTGATTACAAGGACTTTCCTTTGAAGTTGACAGAGAAAGCCTCCCCCTGAAGCTGGCACCTCGAATTCAGAATTCTAGCCTCTAGAATGTGAGCAAATAAACTTCTGCTTGTCAAAGCCAGCCACTTGTGGTATTTCTGTCACAGCAGCACTAGATAACTAAGACAAATGGGAATTCCAGAACTCTTAATTGTGCTCATGCAGCATGTGTACACAGATCAAGAGGCAATTGATAGAAGAAAACAAAGGGATACTGTGTAGTTTAAAATTAGAAAGGGTGTGTGCTAGTGTTGTATCCTTTTCACTTTGCTTATTCAGTCTTATGCTGGACAAATAACCTGAGAAGCTGGGCCATATGAAGAAGAATGTGGCATCAGGACTGGAGAGAGATTCATTAGCAATCTGAGATATGTAGATGACACAACTTTGCTTGCCAAAAGTGAAGAGAACTTGAAGCACTCAGTAATGAAGGTAAAAAGACTACAGCCTTCAGTTTGGCTTACACCTGAGCACAAAGAAAATAAAAATCCTTACAACTGGATCAGTAAACAACATCCTTATAAATGGTGATGAAATGGAAGTTGTCAAGGATTTCATTCTTCTTGGGTCAACAATCAATGGCCACGAGCAGTAGCTAAGAAATCTAATGATGTATTTACATCAGGCAAATCTGTTGTAAAAGACGTCTTTCAAAGATGTCACACTAATGACTAAGGTGCACCTGACCCAAGACAAGATATTTTCAATCACCCGATACGCACGTGAAGGTTGGACAGTATAAAAGGAAGACCAAAGAAGAATCGATGCGTTCAAACGTGTTTGCAAAGAATATTGACCACATTTCAGACTACCAGTAGAACGAACTAATCCATCTTGGAGGAAGTACAGCCAGAATATTCCTAGCAAAAATGGTGAGACCCTGTCTTGCTTACTTTGGACATGTTCTCAGGAAGGATCAGTCACCGGAGAAAGATCTCATGCTTTGTAAAGGAGAGGGTTAGCGAAAAAGAGGGAGACCCGCAATAGGATACACTGACACAACAGTTGCAACAATGGGCTCAAACATACCCACTATTGTGAAGATGGCCCAGAACTGGGTAATTGTTCCTATACACAAAAACTCTCTAAGTCAGTGCTGACTCTACAGCAACTAACACCACCACCCATACGGAAGAGATTTGGCAGAGCTTCCAGGTTAAGGTAGACTAGGAAGGAAGGCCTTGTTCCAAGAGTCAGATCCCACGCAACAGCAACCAGCAACAACATAGTTGTAGTATTTTTAGCTGCAAGGGAGTCTGAGGAAGATTGTCTTCAACTTTCCCACCTTCCCAAAGAAAGAAAAGTAAAATGAACTTTGAGTGAAGCAGTCCAGAGTAACTTCCACAGACGATTTTGTCATCTGTAACAGCAGCAGAGCACACTTATTTTCTGGGTATATGTTGACAAGCTTAGTTTGGACACTAGTCTGTGATTGGTCAAAGCTGACTCTTCAAACTGTGAATGATGCCCTTCTAAACTGCAGAACAATATGGAGTCTTTTCTTTTTTCCCAGTCCTCACCTCTTGTCTTTCTCCTCCTCTCTGTTGCCGTGGTCAGCCTTTGTCTCCCTTTACGTGATGGGCTCTTGTTTCTTCCCTCTCTCTCTTCTCTCCTTTCTTCCTCTTCCTTACTCATACTCTCTGCTTACTCAGCTATCCACTTCCACTATCTAGCCACGTTACAAAACTGACCCACGACATTCGTACTTGCATTTCCTGAGTACAGTTGCCTTTCTCAGGCTCACTGGTAAATTTGGTTTATTACTTTTAGAAAAGAAAACTCAGTTAAATTGCTTGTTTTGCCTGTAGCCCTCGATATGAACACACTTTTAAGTGGCTGAGTTGCAGGCTGCAGGAGGGTTAAGGAAAAGTTTGGTGTGCAGTTACAAAGAGGTGGTAGTATTGGTGAGTGCGGCAAGTAGAGAAACTCATTGCCCACAGCTTAGTCCCAGTGATCGAGAAGACTTTAGAAGCCATAAGTGTCCTTTTATGACCCTATTCACACTATGACTGGGGTCCTGACCTCCCCTGAGAATAGCTGACAGCTCAGACACCAGATGCTGTTCCAAATTAGTTTCAGAAACCGAAAGATCTACTTCCCTGTCCCTAAGAAAATCAGAACTGCCTCTCTGGATCAAGTCGTTGCTCAGTCACCAGTGTTCTTAGAATCATTGGGTGAGTTTCAAGTAGTAGCTACTGTACGTACAACCAGACAAACACTGCCTGGTCCTCTGCCGTCTTCACAATCATTACTGTGTTTGATGCCGTGTTGCAACCACTGTGCCAATCCATTTCTTAGAGTATTTACCTCTTCTTTACTGACCCTCTACTTTACCAACCATGACATACTTCTCCAGGGATTGGTCCTTCCTAATAATGTGTCCAAAGTACATGGGACGATGTCTTGCCATGTTCCTTTCTAATGAACACTCTGGCTGTGCTTTTTCAAAGACAGATTTTCTCACTCTTCTGGCAGTCCATGGTATACTCAATGTTCTTCATAGTATCTTCACAATATCAATCCCATTCTCACCCTATTTAGTCCCACTTGCAAGGGACCTGTTCTTTTATTCTTAACTCTATAACCGTGGATAACTTATGCAACTTCTAGGAGCTTTGGTTTGTTTGCTTCTAAAACTAGGATTATAATTTTAAAAGTCACACTAGTTACAACTGAGTAGATTCCAACTCAAGGCAACCCTTTGTGTCAGAATAGAACTCTGCTCTATATGGTTTTCAACAGCCATAATCTTTCAGAAGTGGATCACCAGGTCTTTCTTCCAAGGTACCTCTGGGTGGATTTGGACTGCCTTTCACTTAGTTACCAACCACTTAACAATTTGAGCCACCCAGGAACTCTTAAGATTTTAATGTCAATGTTGTCATTGTTAGATGCCATAGAGTCAGTTTCAACTGACTCAACAGAACAAAATACTGCTTCGTCCTGCACCATCCTCACAATTCTTGTTAAGCTTGAGCCCACATTGTAGACATCATGTCAAGCCATCTTCTTGGGGCTCTTCCTCTTTTGCGATGATCCTCTACTTCATGAAGCACAGTAGACTGCTCTCTCCTAAAAACATGTTCTAAGTGCTTGAGACAAAGCCTCAGCATCCTCACTTTTAAAGAGTATTCTGGCTGTACTTTGTCCAAGACACACTTGTTTGTTTGTTCTTCTGGTAGTCCACAGTACATTCATTATTCTTGACCAACGTCATAATTCAAAGGCACCAATTCTTCTTTGGTCTCCCTTATTCACTGTTTAGCTTTAGCATGCATCTGAGGCTACTGAAAATATCATGGCTTGAATCACGTACACTTTAGTCCTGAAAGTGGCATTTTTGTTTTTTTTAACACATTGTCTTAGTTATCTAGTCATACTATAACAGAAATACCACAAACGTGTAGGTTTAACAAACAGAAATTTAGTTTCTCACACTTTAGTGGGCTAGAAGTCTGAACTCAGGGTATTGGCTCTAAGGGAAGGCTTTCTCTGTTAATTGACTATAGAGGAAAGTCTTTGTCTCCCAGAACTTATGCTCCTGGACAATACTTGTGTGGCTTGGCACGTCCCTTCCACCATCCTAGTTCATTGCTTTGCTTGTTTAATCTCCGTTATGCTTCCACAGATGTTTATTCAAGACACACCCAACACTAATCCTAACTCATTAATACAACAAAAACAACCATTCCCAAATGGTATTACAACCACAGGCACAGAGGTTAGGATCTAAAACACATATATTGGGGGGCATAATTCATTCCATAACATTCTACTCTTTAGCCTCCCAAAATTCACGACCTTGCCATGTGTAAAATATTTACTCTATCACATCATCCCCAAAGATTTAAATGAACCCAAGTCTTCAATAATCCAAGCCCGAAATCTAATCTTATGCATATTCCATAACAGGGCAAAATTCGTCTTCACCTGTGTATTTGTGAAATCTAGACTACGAATGCTCTGCTTCTGAAGTACAGTGGTGGGAGAGACACAAATGGGAGAAGCTGAAGGGAAAGCAGTGATAACAGGCACCAAGCACATCCAAAACTCAGCAGAATAAATTACAGCAGTTCTCAAGCCTAGAAAATAATCTTCTCTTCTTTGAGACTCTCTGGGCAAACCTACCACGCTCCAGGCTCTGGGTGTTGGCCATGCCCTATGGATTCTGGGTGGACTGGCCCTGAACTTCAGCTCTGTGACTTCTGGGCTCACTGGGATAGCAACCCTGTTCCCCTCACTTTGGGTGGCCCCATTCTCTTAGTTCATCTGAGTGTTGACCCCACACTCTTGGCCCTGGCAGACCACATTCTTTTGCTCCTTGCGTGTGGTAGTCCCACCTACTCAGCTTTTGGCAGTGGCTGCATTCCCCTAATACATCTTAATGGCAGTCCCACACCCCAAAATCAATTTGGTGAAGATCTGGCCCTTTGAAACAAAAAAGGCCCTCCTTCCTGTGTTCCTTCCAACAGTCCTACTGAGCTCTCAGATGCTCCAAGGATGATCCTTTCCTGGGAGGTCATCAGATGTAGCTCCCTTGGCTATTTTTCCTGCCTATAGATTTCAGTAAGAGACAGTATTCTTTTCTTTCATTCCTTCTGTACCTTCCAGTCTAAGCTGATAGGTTTTCTTCTGCAGTAGTTAGTTAGATTCATGAGTTACATACAGGCTTAATTTCTTTAGCCGAAGGTTGTGTAGCCACATCCTTGATGAAAATTCTAGGATACATGTGCTTCATTTGTACAGCAGAATTTTCCAGATTTTAAGTTTGTTTTCTTTTTTGCACAGTTCACTGGTAAGTCTGCCTCTTTTCTCTCATATTTTACTACAAGCGGCAAGGAGAAACCATGTGGCCTCTTTAAGATCTTGCTTAGAAATCTCATTAGTCAGATGTCTCAGTTCATCACTTGCAAGTTTTACCTTCTGATAAACATTTGAAAACAACCAAACAAGTTCTTTGCCACTGCATAAAAAACATCACCCTTCTTCCATTGTCCAGTCACATGTTCAGCTTTTATTGTTAGCTTTCAAAGCTTCATCAGAAACACATTTAATATCCAGATTTCCAGCAGCACTTTTTTGCTAGTGCCACATGTATTCTCTAAGAAGACAGAGACTTTGTAGCTTTCCTCACTTCCTCCCAGGCCCTCAACAGAACTGCCTTTGTTGACAATAATTCTACTAACACTCTTTTCAATGCAATGTAGGCTTTTACTATTAGGTACCTTAAAACTCTTCCAGACTCTACTCATTGCCCAGTTCCAAAACCACTTCTACATTTTAGGTATTTAATAGAGCAGCACCCCACCTTAGCACCAAATTCTATCTTAGTTATCTAGTGCTGCTATAATAGAAATTCCACAAGTGGATTACTTTAACAAAAGAGAAATTTATCTTCTTACAGCTTAGGAGGCTGGAAGTCTGACTTCAGGATGCCAAATCTATGGGAAGGCTTTCTCCCTCTTTGGGCTCTGGAGGAAGGTCCTTGTGTCTTTCAGCTTCTGCTACTGGGTGATCTTCACGTGGCTTGACTTTTCTCTTCCTCCATCTCTGCTCACTGACTTGCTTGTTTAACCTCTTTTATGTGTATCTCAAAAGAGAGTGACTCAAGATACACCCTACACTAAATTTATCTCCTTACCATAACAAAGACAACTCACTCTCAAGTGGGATTATAACCATAGGCAGAGAGGTTAGGATTTACAACACTTATTTTGAAGGACATAATTCAGTCCTCAACACACTTTGAAGAGGTCTTTTGCAGGAGATTTGCCCAACCACTAATAAAGTAAGTAAAAACATGCTCTGGTCTTATTTTAACTCACTTGATTTCACTGGACCGCTGCTGGTGCAATAGTTAAGCTTTTGGCTGCTAACCAGAAGATCTGCAGCAGAAAGATGTTGGAGTCTGCTTCTGCAAAGATCACAGCCTTGGGAGCACTATGGGCAGTTCCACTTTGTCCTATAGGGCTGCTATGAGTTTCAGTTGACTCAATAGCAGTAGGTTTGGTCAATTTGAGGTCATTTCACTGTGGTGGGGCAGAGTGCATCACCCTCCCTTGCTGTCCCCAGCTAGTCCATCAAAATCTTCCTGATCATCTACTATATGCCAGACAGTGTTCCTCACATCAGGAATCTTTTAGTGACCTACTTTCAAGAGGCTTACATGTAAACAAATCAACACAGTCACTTCAGGTAAGAGTAGTGCTATAAAAACGTAAGATAATGCAGCAAAGACAGAATGGAGTAGTAGGTGCTGAATGAGACACTGTGGTCAGGAAAGATCTCTCTGAAGAGCAAAAAACTGAGCTGAAGCCATATGACATGAAGGAAAGGCTATGGGAGGACTAGGGAAGGACATTTCAGGCAGAGGGATCATATGCAGGCCTTGAAGTCCTGGTGAGTGCCAAGTGCTTTGGGAGCTTGAAGGACAAGTGGCTGGAGCACAGTGTGAGCCAGGGACAAGGACAGAAGATGGGTTGTGACTCTGCAATCAGGGATCAGGAGTTTGAATTTCATCCTAAGTATTCTGAAGGTTGTAAGGATGAAATGATATCATTTGATTCCTCCTTTTAAAAGATGTTGAGTTTGGCCATGGTATAGAGAATGTATGGTACAGGTCACATAAACGAGAGACTCCATCAGCCCAAGACCGGAAGAACTAGATGGTGCCTGGCTCCCACCGGTGACCACTCTGACAGGGAATACAAGAGAGTTCCTGATGGAGCAGGAAAAAAAGTAGGGTGGAAAACTCAAATTCTAGTAAAAAGACCAGACTTGATGTCTGATTGAGATTGGAAGGACCCCAGAAGACGTGGTTCCCAAAACTTCTGTAATCCTTAGCCCAGAACTAAAACCATTCCCAAAGCCTGCTCTTCAGCCAAAGATTAGCCTGGACTATAAGACATAAAACGGTACTGGTGAAGAGTGTGCTTCTTGGCTCAGATGGAGACTAAATGAACAGCTCCTGTCTGAAGGTGAGATAAGAACCCAGAGGGGGACAGGAGCTGGTTGGATGGATGCAGAAAGGAGAGGAGAAGCAAGCTGTCACATTGTACAGAGAGCAACTAGGGTCACATAACAACATGTATATAAGTTTTTGCATGAGAAACTGAGTTGAACTGTAAACTTTCACATAAAGCAGAATTAAAGAAAAACTGGGAGGATATATGGTATGGGACAGGAGTGGAAGTAGGAGAACATTAACAGACCGTGACAGTAGACTAGGCAAAGAATGATGGTGTGTACAGTATCAGAGTTCATGGAAATAATCAGATTAGACAGCTGATTCGGTGATGAATCCAAAAGGATTTTCTGATGGATTAGATACACGATGGGAGACAAAACTGAAAGGAAGATACCTCTAGGTTTTTAGCCAGGAGCAAGCTGGTGGATGGTAGAACCTTTTACTGAGTAGGGTAAGCTGGGTGGAAGAAGTAGGAAGAGACATGATTCAGAATTTGGTTAGACATACTAGGTGAGAGAAGCCCACTAGTCATCCAAGTGGCGATGCTAGGAGCCTAGGACAGAGATTGGAGCTATTATAAAAATGCACTGCTGGAATGTCAACTCATAGGAACAGATGGGATCACCCAGGAAGTGAGAAAATAGGAGAGGACTCTAGGACTAAGCCTTGGAACCAGGGATGGCTTCATACGTCTGAAATGCTCTGCTCTCAACCTACAAATTCTCAACAATTTTTCAGCAAGGGAATCTGCACTTTCATCTTGCATTGGAACCTTCAATTTATATAGCTGGTTCCACCTGAGACACTTCATGTTAAGTAGCCGGGCAGAGAAGATGATTACAACAAAGAAGATGAAGGAGTGGTCACGCAGTAACAGAAAGCCAGGAAGTGTGGTATCAAGGAAGCCTTGGAAAGCAATTCTTCCAAGGAGGGAAGGGCTGTCTGTGTAGAGTGCTGCAGAGCAGGTGAGGAAGGTGTAGGCAGAGGATAGACAGATACCTGGGGACTTAGGTTAGAACCTCGGTGGAGTGGCTTGTGAAATGCTTAACCAGGTTGACTACAGAAGAACCGACCAAGTCCACCACTGATAGTTTATTAAATTTTATTGTTGTTGTGTTGAGAATAAATGCCTGCAAAACACATACCAAGCCAACAGTTTCTACATGTATGAGTCAGTGACAGTGATTACCCTCTTCAAGTTGTACAATCATTCACACCCTCCTTTTCTGAGTTGCTCCTTTCCCATGACCACAGATTTGCTGTCCCCTTAAGATTCCTATCTAATCCTTACAGTAGCTGTTATCAATTTGATCCCATGTAGAAAGTTCTGAAAACAGCATAAAACTTAAGGCAGACATTTTTTGTTAGTTAAGCTAATCTATTATTTGGTTTTAAGAAGACTTTGGGGGATATTTGGTGTTTAAGATGACTTAAAAGCAAGAGTTTCAAGGGTTCATCTAACCTTCATGGTTTCAGGATGTCTAGTCTCCAAGAGAATCTGAGATTCTGTTACACATTTTCTCCTTTTTGATCAGAATTCTATGAAATCTTTGATCAAGAGGTTTAGCAATGGTTTCCAGATACCATCCAGCTCTGGGCTCATACAAAAGAGGCAAGCTGTTCACAGAGGCAATTAGGTATATGAGGTCCAACAGTTAGGTCCACAAACTTAATTGATTTAAGTGCTACATACATCACTGCTGAGTATCACTATGCTCCCCTTGGAAGTACGCCCCTTGGAAAGCTATGCACCAACACCAGCACCTAGTCCACGCTTCAAAACAATTTTGGAATTCTTTCTGGAATGGCCATTGTGCACAGTGGCATGGTGACTAGTTCATGAACTTAATTGTCTAGTCGTCTGTGTGGGAGTTTTTAGCCAGTAAACAAATCACTGTGTTGGAAAACCCTCCCTGCTCACCTGCTCTGCCCCCAGTGAATTTTTTTCTTTAAACGAATGTTGAAAAGAAGACTTTCTGATGACATTCAGGACATAGACGGTAACATGATGACAACTCTGATAGCCATTCCAGAAAAAGAGCTCCCAAATTGCTTTGAAGGGTAGACTAGACACTGATGTGGGTGTGCCGTTTCCCAAAGGGAGCGTTTCAAAGGTGGCTGTAGTGGTATTCATCAATGAGGTAGGTAGCATTTTTTCTAGGATGAGTTCATGAACTTAGTTGTCAGCCCTCATACTTTTCATATCCTCCTCCTCTTCCTGACCCTCCTTCTTCCTCTGTTGTTCCAGACAAATAGAGACCAACTGTTGTGCCTTGAAAGGCCCCACCACTGACATCTGAAAACCTGTGACTAGGATACAATTGGGGGTCCCTGTCCTGAAGCCCACACTCCTTTTATCCTCATCCCCAGCTCCATTGCTCACAGTGAGAGGACTCGCACACAGTATGTGGTCACCCCAGCCCAGATGTTCAAGCTCTGTGTGGGCCTCCCTGCAATCAACCAGCCCTGGAGCACCTATTGGGAGAACCCAGGAAAATACCTGTGCGGGCCCCAGAAACCACTTGCTGGCCACTTGTGTCAAGAATTTCACAGTCCCAGGTAAACATATCATCTCAGGTTGTCCGGAAGGCATGTAGGGCACAGCTCCCCAGTGGGCTAGACTGGAACATAACCTTCTAAAACAGGGGACTCTCCGCAGGGGGCACTTGCCCTAGTCTAAGGAATCACTGGAGGTGAAGATGCCGGCAGACAGAATGAAATATATCATGAGAGGAAAATGAAGTCGTTCTCATTTAGTTGCATATATTTTTCCCTACGAAATATGAAAGTGAGAGTGATGAAAGAAAAGGTGTTAGGATCTAGGAGAGAATGAAGAGCTGTGACATATCAGCTTTGGAGAAAAAGACAGTAAATGTACTAGGTAGAAGTTGTAGCATTTTCTGACAGTGCTGACAGCCCACATAAGATGAGTGGTCAGAAACTTACAGGAAACCCTAATTGGGCAGTGGTGTAATTTTTCTCCAGCAATGTTCAGCTGCCCAGGTGAAAGCACTAAGAAGCTGGTAACTGCATTTCCCGATGGTTGGCAGGGTAAGAGAGAGGAGAGGAGGATTTTAGGGCATTTTTGGTGCCAATGGTTAACACGTTCACCTAACAAAAGGGTTGTAGGTTCGAGCCCACTCAGAGGTGCCTTGGAAGAAAAATCTGGCCAACTACTTCTGAAAAATCAGCCACTGAAACCCCTGTGGAGCACACTTCTACTACACATGGGGTCATCAAGAGTTCTACTGAATATAGGGTCATCATGGGTTCTGCTACTATGAGTTCGGCTATACATGGGATCACCATGAGTTCTACTACACATAGGGTCACCATGAGTTCTACCAGACACAATGTTACCATGAGTTCTACCATCATGAGTTCTACACATCATCAGGTCACCATGAGTCAGGGTTAACTAAACAACTAGTTCAGCAGTGAATTTAAGGCTGGAGTTAGGAATCTTTGCTAAGGAGGGCACACTGTGGCGATTGATAGTGAAAAAGTGGTGGGACCAAAGGAACGGTGGCTCACTGAGGTCAAAGAGTGAGTGAACCAGGCACACAGCATGAAGTGGTCTTAGAACAAGAAGCCCAAAAGTGAGATGTCTCACAATTATAGAGGGTGACATGGTTAACTTATGACTATGAGTGGCTGAGGTAGGAAGAAAACAAAACAAACAAGCAAACAAAAAACCCAGCGCCATCTAGTTGATTCCAACTCATAGCAAATCTATAGATCAGGATAAAAGTGCTCCATAGAGTTTCCAAAGAGCACCGGGTTGATTCAAACTACCAACCTTTTGGTTAGCAGACACAGCACTTAACCACTATGCCAGAGGAGATATTAATGGAGTTGAGGGCATCTAGCAAGCAATACTATTAATAACGAGAACAGCAATTTAGTGCTAGGCATTATGTTGAGTGATGCGTACAAGTTACACAATTCTTACAGCTCTGGAAAGTAGGCAGCACTACCGTTTGCCATTTTTCAGATGAGAAATGGAGGCACAGAGGAATTATGATGACTTGCCTGAATTCAAAGAAGTGATAAAGGCTGAACTGAAACCCAAACCCAGGTCACCTTAAACACCCACACTCGTAAAGATTCCCTACTAAAAGCCCTCAAATGAGGCTTCGTGGTTAGAGACTCCCCTTACCCTGCTCCCATTTCTCTACCAAAGAAAACACTTTTTATCTGGAACTTCTCTTTTTTACCTGTGAAGACACAAAGCTGGCTAAACCATTAATCACTTTTATTGTAATGTTGAGAACTTCAGGCCACAGAACGATGAGAGTAGGCGGATTGGGGGTAATTGTGTGCTGACCGAGAGGGCTTTCAGGAGACCCAGAAACATAGTTGAGCTGTAGAAACGCAACTATGTTGGGTGAGCGCGCCCTCTCCTGGCTTTTCGTGAGACTAGCAACCTGGGATTGGCCCTCTACTGGCTATTAACCCGCACAGCAATCAGGAATTGGAAACTAGATGTTTTTTGTTAAAAGGGTATTTAGACTTGAATTAACAACTAAAAACTTAGCCCTTGTAATATTTTGGGACTGTGGTTCTATTAGAGCCCTGGCAGTGCATTTGCTAAGAGCTTAAGCTGCTAACCAAAAGGTCAGTAGTTAAAATCCACCAGCCACTCCCTGGAAACCCTATGGGGCAGTTCTACTCCATCCTATAGAGTCTCTGTGAGCCAGAAGATACTCAGTGGCAGTGGATTTGAGTTTGGGGTTATGGTTAGATTGGGCAAGGAAAACTTTAGTTACAGAACAGATCCTGTGTCAGCTCTGGAAATGGTTCAATCTCAGTTTACGACTTACTGATATCTGATTCTGGTTAATGCAAGACCCTTCCCTCCGGATGTTACCCTAGCTAGACTATGAGCTACTAGAGGTCAGAATCTCAGTCTCTATATTTTTTTCACCTTGAGCCTACTACAATGCCCAGGAAAAAAAAAAAAAAACAGCTGTAACCTAATACTTTCGGGAAAAGGAAAGTAAGTTTACTTAGGTAGGGGTGCTAGGATTGTCTGGCACTGTTGAACCCCCACTTAAGATGACTGGCCAGCAATTTAAAGTGAATCCAGGCATCTCCAAGGTCTGATTTTATCCAGTAATGTTCACTGTCCAATAAACACGTGGTAACTATCAAAGCGGAACAATTTCATAGAAGAAAAGGAAATTAATCCTGCTTGGGGATTTTAGGATGAGATCAGTGGTGGCCAATGGGGATGGAGAGGGAGGGACAGAGTTGGAAAAAAAAATACAGAAAGAAAGCAGAATGACAAACTAAGGGGCCAGATACAGGTTTCATGAGGGTAGGTGTTTTTGTCTTATTCTAGAAAGAAGTATACTGAAATATGACTGGCAGCATAGCTCCCAGTCCTTCCAGAATACAAGATGCCATCAAAGCAGATGGAGAAAAATAGCAGGGTAGGTATAATAGGCCCAAGACAGGCTGTGGAAGGACTTCCAACCTTGGAGACAAGATAGAAGGAATTATAATTCAAAATTTAAAGACAATGCCCCCTAACTTCATTTTTTACCCTAAACCGTATGACCTCACCAGAAATTCAATTTGAGAAATGTACAGAGCACGTATCACAACTGCTGCATTAGTTTTCTCAGGCATGGAAAGCTGGGAGCATGGTGGGCTTCCCTGGTTTCTGCAGTGAGAGTCTCGTGTGTCAGGAGCACCTGGAGTCTCAGGCAGATTGGGACATCCGATCACCCTGGCTGGGTGGGAGAACTCAGAATGGCTCAGAGAGAGAAGATGGTACCCACGTGAAGACAGAATAGATGGCTCCCAGGGGAGAACAAAAGGTCTTGGCTAAGAACAACTGGTGGTGACAACTACCTGTGATCATCAGGACTCTGTTGTTACGTTAGATTGTGCAGGCTGAGATCCTCACCTGCCAGAAAATGGCTTTCTGGGTTCTAAATACCAGGTGCAGGGCTGGCCTGCAGACAGAGGCTGTGCAGAAGGAGAGGAAAGGAAGGCGCCTTGAGAACTCTGGGGAGCAACAGCGGAACTGAGCATAAGAAGAAGGCAGCCTTGCTCTGAAGGTGCTGTCGTTTCCTCATGATTAAGTAAAAACTAGATGTACAGATGAACACCACGTGCAGGATTCTTACAGCAAACCGGAAAACTCCTTCAGAGCTGCTATAACCCACACGTAGGTGATCACGAACTGCTAACCACAGAACCCCAGTAAAGCCCAAACGAACACCTTTCAACTTCACTTCAGTGTCTGAGTACCTGTGACAGTGAGAGGCAGTTAGCACTCTAGGGGAAGTGCCTCCAAGGAATGGGGGAGGCTCTTCCTGGCAGTGCACAGCCCAGAGTGACTCTTCTCCTGCCTAGAGCAAGAGGAGCTGAGAAACTTCCCTGTGACAACAGCCCTGAGACAACCGGTGGCATTTCTACAGAAGGCATTCTGCAGGGAACTTAGCAAAAGTGACTGGTTCTCCTTACTGGAAAATCACAACTCAGGCATTTTAGTGACTGAAGAAAAAACTAGAAAACCAACCAATCAACCAAAAAACAGGTATAGCTGTGCAAGCATAATTGATATCATTCATGTGCATTAAGGAAGGACTGGATCTTCAGTGACTGGAGGTACAAAGGTCAGAAACAAGACAAGACCAGTCAATATAGCATGGTTGCCATGAAACAAAGAACAACATTGGTCAGGAAGGAGGCTCAGCAGACAGTGTAAGGACCACGTGTTGAAAGAAATGTAGAATGGAACTGCCCTGAGACAGACAAAACCCTAGCACTGTTGGCTGTGACTTCTACCAATGACTTGGTTACAAGGAGTTGGTGTCAGACCTCCACTGTAGTAACACCCTTAATGACGATTGTGCTGATGTTGACTAACGTTTAGGAAGCACTTACTGTGAGCCCACTAGCATGCAAAGAGTTTACAAAAGTCATTCCTTTAATCCTCACAATACAGATAGACCGTTGTTCTTCAGTGCTATTGAGTTGGTTCTGACTCACAGCGACCCCATGTGCAACAGAACGGAACACCGCCCAGTCCTGCGCCATCCTTACAATCTTTGCTGTGCTGAAGACCACTGTGGCACCGACTGTGTCAGTCCATCTTGTTGAGGGTCTCTTCTTTGTTGTTGACCCTCTACTTTTCCAAGCATCATGTCCTTCTCCAGGGACTGATCTCTGCTAATACCTCTAAAGTATGTGAGACATAGTCTCACCATCCCTGCTTCTAAGGTGCATCACGTTGACACTATCATTATTCCCATTTTACAGATGAAGAAGCTGAGGACCAGGGTCACAAACCTTGCAATGAATTGCGCTGAAATTCAAATTTAGGAAGTCTGACTCTAAAGCCGGCTTGCTAACCACTGCACAGTAGCTGATTTAGACTTGGTCTGAAAATCACTTTTGTGAACTTTATAGAGTTATTTTAAAATTATACAAATCAGTCTGCCTCAGCCTCAGAACACCTATGCTATAGCACTTCCTGTTTTGCTTTGAAACTCCCTAACCCAAGGAAGCACACAGAAGGTTAAAAAGCCACAGGTCAGGGTACTACGGGTACAGTGCCACTGTCCCCACATGGAATTAGACTCTTGGGGTGGATATTTTGGGGTGGGCAGGTGATCTTTGGGGGGCAAAGTAGCTGCATCCTGGTCAGCCACAGTGGCTCACCTCATAGCTTACAGACAAAACGTAATAATACTGAGGCTGCGAAACTCTTCCTGCCAAAAGGTGAAGGTATAGTTAACAGAGCATTTGCTTTACAGCCACAGCAGCAGGAGTAAATGCGGTCTGCAAGGGGCCTAGCACATAAATTCTGTTGCTGTCACATCATTTCTGACTCATAGCATCCCTATAGGACAGAGCAGAACTGCCCCATAGGGTTTCCAAGGAGCACCTGGTGGATTAGAACTGCCAACTTTTTGGTTAGCAGCCATAGCACTCAACCACCAGCGTTAACCACGTCAAACCCAAACTAACTGCCATCAAGTTGATTCCAACTAATAGGGTCCCTAAAGGACAGAGAAGAATTGCCCCATAGAGTTTCTAAGGAGTGCCTGTTGGATTTGAACTGCCAACCTTGTGGTTAGCAGCTGAAGCACTTAACCAGTAGGGTTTCCTCACCAGGGTTAGAAGTGTGCAAATACATGTTTTATGAATGAGTGGATGAAATAACTGACCTGATTGCACTGAGGATACCATAATTTTTGGTCACTCCAGGGGGAAAATATATATTTTCATAAAATCGTGTTTTAATTTGTGAACTCAACAGAACCAACCCTCAGCAGTGATGCTCTCTGAAAAGTTATAATGCTCAGCTGTTACTCAAAGGTATGATATCTACCCATCTACCCACAAGATATCTGAGGAGTTGAGTACTGATATATTGCATATACTTACACTCTTTTCTGGAAAAAAAAGAGTTTTCATATTCAAAACCTATTTGAAGTCACGCACAAATTCTTATGAAAAGAGATTATAAGTATGCTCTTCAACTGGGTACAAGTCACTCAGACTGAGTTTCGAATTTAGCTTTGAGATTCCTGGTGGCCAAGACGAAGAAGGAAACAGTAAGTTGTTCCACTGTCTTATCAAAAAGGAGGAAGCATAGAGGTATCTAAAAGAGGTATTATTTCTAAGCACTGAATTCTCACGTTTTTCACAGAGATATGTGCACAGGAATTACTAGTGATGTCCATTTCTTAACACTGGCATTGTGCATTTTTTAACACGGTCAGAAGTAGACTTTATGAAATTATTGTTTGCAATAATTATAAAAATCGAGGGTGTCACATCAAAGCAAGGAACCCGGGTGGTGCCTCAGTTAGGTGCTTGGCTGTTAACCCAAAGATCATCAGTTTGAACCTGCAGGGCTCTTTGTGGAGAAAAGACCCGAGGATGTGTGTGGTAGAGGGCACAGAAGAAGGTTAGACATGGCTGAAGTCTAGTATCAACGTAATGCACCTTGGAAGCAAGGATGGTGAGATTACATCTCACATACCTCAGACATATGTGTAAGTCATGTGTGTGCATGCGTGCATGTGTGTGTGCGCGTGCATACACTCGCGTTAGGAGACCAGGGGAAGGTACAACATGACAAGTGAGCAGGAATTTCAGTTTCTTTACCAAAAGGGAGCTAGCAAAATCATAAAGCCTTTTTCTTTCTCAAAGAGGTAGAGCTTACGTGCAGGAAAACTGATGTAAGAACGGGTTGCAAATCTGGACCTTACTGAAGAGCACACTTGTGCACAGCCAGGGCCATCTGTCGCGGTGGCTTACGTACTGCTGTGATGCTGCCTGCACGGGTGTCAGGAAGGAGCTTAGGGCCTAAGACAGCATGAGACTCGGCCGCCGGCTTCCGAACACCAGTGAATGCAAGCCCTATGGGTCACAACAGTGCGGTTCACAGCCAGTCCTGGGGGTGGTGTCCAGCACCAGGTGGTGCTGCGTTCTATGGAGCACCGGGCCACTGTGAGCTGGGGGCCGACCAGAAGGCAGCTGACAGCAACAAATACATATCCTAAAGAAAGAGGTGGCAGGGATGGGGAGACAACAGGGACCCGACTTCCTGTCGGCGGGCCCTCTCCTACAGCTCAGCCGCTTGTCGGCAGACAGGACTCACCTCGCTGTACCGGAACTGTTTCCTTGGCTCTGCCCTACAACACACACAAATTATTTTCTCTCTTTGTGACTTCCATGTTTCAGTTCCTGTCTGGGAACTCTACAAAATTTGCAAGCCATCTTCTGTGACGGGAATCCCCTGACTCATCCTGGGCTTTCCATCGGAGATCTCCTCCAGGTTTTCCCTGGCTTTCCACGGCTCCATTTCATGGCTCCACCTGTCTCATCTCTCATCCGGACTCATCTCATGTGGATTTGCCTCAGGAGACGCTACACTTGTGTTTGGTCAGGGTGCCCTGTGTGTGAAGGGACCCTTGTCACCAACTCTTCCTCTTAACTGGAACGAGAATCTTTCCAACACCCCCATGGTGGACATTTTTTTCTCAAAAGATCACAGTCCAGCTGCAAAGAGGACAGACAACTTCTCCATAGGGTTCTCCCACTGGTCATGCTGCGTGAAAATGCTTTATGGACTGTGAGTTGTGCCTAAAGAGATGGCAGCACTGAGGTGGCTGGAATGTAGCAAGCCAGCCCCATGGGCATCTCTCTGTAGATCCATTTTCCAGGCACTGAGAGTCCCTGCATCACCTCTGCAGACCCAAGGACACTAGATTCCATCTAACAGGAGACACAGGGCCTAAGCTCACACAGCCTGGTGTCCGCAGGAGGGGTTTTGTGCATGAGTGAGAGTGTACTACAAGCTTGTGCCTTCCTGTCATCCCTAGGGTTCACCCTCACTTGGCTGCTGCTGCAAGAGATGGCAGAGTCCATCAGTCCAAGTGACCTCAGGAGCAGGAGTACATACTTTGGAGGGGGAATTTAATTTATGCCTAAAGATAAGTCAGTGACAACTTGGGAACAGATGTTTTGACTCAAACACAGAATACTGAGGCAACCTCCACGTGATGACACACATAGGTCATGAGGAGAGCCCGCCTTGGGTAATGCTCACAGCCTAAAGAATACTTGATTGTGTCCTTGTTTCTGCTGCCACTTGCGGAGACCTGTATCCATCAGGCACCTGAGTCTAATCAGATATTAGCCTTAGCAAATCAACTCCTTAGATCCAGAACTCTAGCTGGTCTGTATTCACATGTCATAAGTTTGACAGTGAATTGCAAAGAAAGTGTTAACCTAAGGTGAACACACAATAAGCCATGGACCAGCTCACCATGGGGTACATGATCTTGGGGCTCCCAACCAGGGCAATCAGCATTTCAGTTTTCAGACAAAGCACAAGGTCTGCTCATGCAGACTGACTTGGCCTCTGTGTGGCCAGGTAGTTCTGCCAAGACAGCCCTGCATCCTGGGACTCGAGGTCCAGAAGGCTACAGAAGACCAGGTATGGGTACTGGCTCATTCAGACTCTACAGTCAGGCAAGTCAGGGTTATGGAGTGCCTGCTGGGTGGCCGAAGAGCATGGGCCACTTTTTAAAAAAATTTGTATTGAGATTAAGTGAAAGTATACAATCAAAGACAATTTGCCATATAAAATTCCAGACACATGCCCCTATGCAACTCTGTCTGTTCTTCTTGCCCTGTGACAGCATGCTCCTCCTTTCCAACCCATATTACTGTTATCCGTTCAACCAGCACTTGTCACACTTGTCCCCTCCTCTCCACCCTCCCTCTCCTCTCTAAAGACCAACCTATTGGACAGCCTTATATGTATATTAACCCAAGAAATACACACACCACCTGAGTCACTCTGTGTCAAATAGTCCAGTCCAGTCTTTGTCTGAAGAACTGGCTTCAGTACCAGTTTCAGCTACTGGCTGGCAGCAAGTCCAAGGGCTATATTCTCAGGGAACCCTCCAGGATGTTGGACCCTCAAGTCTGGTCTTTTAATAGAGTTCTAGATTTGCACTCCTGTTTTTCTCATGCTTCTTCAGGGACTCTGCATTGTGTTCCCTGTCAGGGCAGTCTTTGGTGGCGGCCGGGCACCATCTAGTTCCCCTGGTCTCATGCTAATATAGACTCCCAATCACATGGACCCTTCTGTCTCTGGGGCTCATATTTTCCTCAAGTCTTTGATGTTCTTGGTTTCATCTGTTTCAGGTGGGTTGGGACAAATTGGTGTTCTTTATATGGCAGCTAGCTGGCCTTTAAGACCCCAAGTGCCATTCACCAATGTGGGATGTAGAAAGATTTCTTAGGAAAAAAAGCCTAGCTATGCCAATTAACCTTGATGTCCCCTGAAACCATGGTCCCCAGACCTCTGTCCCTGCTACTCTGTCCTTTAAAATGCTGGGTTCTATTTAGAAAACCTTTTAGCTCACAGTGTTGTGCAGTTGTGCTGACCTACCTTCCACCACGTGCTGTCACTCCTTTCAACTAACTAAGCGTACTGACTATCTAATTTAGAGCGTGGGCCACTTTGAAGATTGTAAGTTGACATGCCTGGCCAAGCACTTTGGAAATGTGTTTTGGCTTTGAGTGTTGTTAATGACACAGTTAATACTTGTTCATTCTAGAAAACCTGGACAATATGTATAAAATGATAGTACATAGATGTGTGCCTATCTTACCCTAAGTTCTTCACCCATAGGTATATACTGTTAGCGAAAGCGTGTATCCTTCTAGATTTTGAGACCTTACTTGTATGTTAGAGCTGTGGTGATGCAGTGATTAAGAACACAACTGCTAACCCAGAGGCTGACAGTTCGAGTCGACCAGCTGCTCCTTGAAAACCGTGTGGGGCAATTTTACTCCATCCTACAGGGTTGCTGAGTCAGAATTGACTTGATGGTAACTTTTTAAAAAAATTATATGTTAGTTTCTTTATTCCTTTGACATTTTACAATCAAACTCTGAGTGCCTATACACCAAACTTTCAGTTGTCTACTACTGAGCTTAGACACCTTTGAAGCTTCACAGAGTGAGTCTCTCTTCCTCTCTTCCCGAGAAGTAACAACAATGTTAATTTCTAGATTAGTCAATCGTTTGCTTTTCTTAGTTGACCACATACATATATATTTTTAAAACTTAACAAATGAATCATGTTCTAGTCTTCGAACTTCTCTTTTCTTGCCCAGCGTTGAGTTTTTTTCTAGCCAGTCTCATTTAGCTGTTGGTAATAATTAATGACTTCCTTTTTGCTATTGGGTAGAATTTCATTTTACAAAGATCTGGCAGTTTACCTACCCTTCTACTATTATTAAGTTGTTTCCTAGTGCCTGTTATTATAAACAATACTACTACAATTCTTTATGTTCATTATGGTTCACATACGCAAGAGTTAATCTAGGGGATACTTTCAGGGGTGACATTGCTAGACTTTGTAGGATTTAGGCACGATTGCTGTCAGTAAGCAATGCCAAATTGTTATCTGAAATGGTTGTATCCCTAGTATGTGACAGTTCCCATTGCTCCACATCCTCCACAGCATTTGGCATTGTTACTGTTGTTGTTAGGTGCCCAGTCCACTCCTGACACATGCTGACTGCAGGTACAACAAGCCAACATGCTGTCTGGTTCTATGCCATCCCCAGGACCGGTTGAGAATCAGACCATTGTGGTCGACAGGGTTTTCACTGGCTGATTTTCAGAAGTAGATTGCCAAGCCTTTCTTCCTAGTCTATCTTAGTCTGAAAGTTCCTCTGAAACCCACTTAGCTTCACAGCAACCCACAAGCCTCCACCGACAGATACGTGGTGACTGAGAGTGAACTGCATTGGCCAGGAATGGAACCTGAGTCTCCCACACAAAAGGAAAGGGTTCTGTCACTGAGCCACCAACAAATTTTCATTTTGGCTCATTTGGTGAGTGTCAAAAAGTATGTCATTGTACTTTTAATCTGCACTTTCTGAATTATTGAGATTAGGCATATTTTCATGTTTATTGTCCAGGATTCTTATTCTGTAAAATGCCTCCTCATGCTGTGTATCTGTTCTTTAGCCCATTTTTAAAATCATCTGTTGTGGATTGAATTGTGTCCCACCAAAATTGTGTAGCCATTTGGTTGGGCTGTGATTCCTGGTGTTTTGTTATGTTTCTGTATGCTGTAAATCTTGCCTTTATGATGTTAATTAGAGAGAATGGGCCGCAGCTGTATTGGTGAGGCAGGACTCAATGTTTGGGATTGTATGACACCTTGAGATATAAAGGAAAGAAGGTAGCACAGAGATTTGGGGACCTCATGCCATCAAGTAGCAGTGCCAAAAGTAGAGTGAATCCTTGGGAAAGGACCAGAGTCCCTGTGCCTCAGAAGCTTCCAGTCCAGGGGAAGACTGATGACAAGGACCTTACTCCAGAGCCAGCCAAGACTTCCCCTCAAGCTGATGCCCTTTGGACTTTTAGCCTACCAAACTACGACACAATACAGTTTCTCTTTTTAAAACCATTCATTTGTGGTGTTTCTGTTACAGCAGTACCAGAAAACAAAGATGTCACCTTTTAATTAACAAGAGAACTTTTAAAATATTCAGTTTTGTCTTTCTACCCTCCCTCCTCACCTTCTGAATCTATCTGTCTAAAACTAAACTTTCACATCGGATTTGTTTTAACAAGAATAATCACATACATTGCCTAAAGCCTTAGGGTTTTGTAAACTGGTCTAGTTCCGAAGGTCTTAGACAATGAGTGTTTTCATTCCCTTTACTCTCTGGTTGTCTAAAGGACTTTTAAAACAAGGCCTTTGGGTAGTCAGACACATGATGATTAGGTTAGTATCTAACGGAAAAACAAACCAGCCAACTACTACTGATATTATTCACTTTTACTACGTGAGAGAGCAGAATAATGAGTTTTTGTTTCTAAAGAGATTTTTCTTGCACCATTACAATTCAGAGGGGAAAAAAGGTTGTTTCAATACCCCCTCACCCCCAGAGTCCCTTTCTGATTATGTCGACATCTCAGAGAAGACCTTCTCTAGGCCTCATTCTCTCCTGTTTGGCTGGAGGTAAACCAAAACCAAACCAAATCCAGTGCCATCAAGTTGATTCCAACTCATAGAGACCCTATAGGACACAGTAGGACTGCTTCAATGAGTTTCCAAAGAGATCTTGGCAGATTCGAACTGCCAACCTTCTGGCTAGCAGACATAGCACTTAACCACCACGCCACCAAGATTTCCAATAACTGAGAAAAATAATAGCTATGCTCACGACTCGATACAGTACAGGTGGTTTCGAAGTTTCCCTAGCTTTCTTCCAGCTAAATGCTTCCAAACCCCCAGCAGAAGGGGGTTTTCTTGAGGTACTCAGCATCCTCTCATGCGTAACATCCCATCTACACTCCAGGTGCTGAGTGGGCTAGACCCTTGAGCAAATAAAACCATTATGATACCCAGTCCTGGAACCTACCCTCCACACTTCCAGTTCATCTTGCAGGATTAGTGTCTGAGCTATTTGGAAAACAGTGTGTGCAAGCCACAGAAGTCATGTCTCAGCTTCTGTTACTGGATTACAACTGAAGATGGAGTGATAAAGGGTTAAAGAAGAAAGGAATGATGGCAGCTCCTCAGGTCAGTTCAGTTTCCTCTGCAATCCTCTTGCCTTCCAACAGCTGATGAAACAGTCAAGGTCAGGGTGGCCCTGGTTCTTGACCCCCATCACTACGCCAAGGTCTTCCAGGCCCTCGAGTGTCTGGGGTCAGCCCTGCCATGCAGCCAGGCCCTCCTTGGCTCTCTGAGATGGAAGTACAGAGGAGAACCCCCATTCAAGACTTTCAGCCCATCCCTGGCTGAACACTCACAGGATTCAGGAGAAACTGGAAGCACAGTTCATCAAAAACAAGCTGGGCCCCAACATAGCTCAGTAAGAGCCCCTGGAAAACTGACTGAGAGAAGGAATCTCATACTCCATAATGACAGACATTGATCTGGAGGTGGTATCTGGGGTACTATCCCAAACATTCTTATAATTGTTCCCTTTTGAGGATCATCTACCCCAATGGTTCTCAACTGAGCATGATGTTGCCCCCAGGGGACATTTGGCAATATCTGAGCATATTTTTGGTTGCCACAGTCAGGGAGGGGTCAGTATTACTGGCATCTAGTTGGTAAAGGCCAGGGATACTGCTAAACACCCTACTATGCATGGGTGGGAAAGCCCCCACCACAAATAGTTACCTGGCCAAAAACGTCAATAGTGCCAAACTGAAAATCCCTAAATTACGCCCAACTAACCTAGGCTGGGAACCATGGGTAACTGGTTCCCTAGGATGATGACCTCTTAATTCCACAAGTCTTCATAATACAGGCGAGCAGCCTCTGTGATACGCTGTTACGCCAACTCCTCCTGTTGCAACCGGCCACTGGAAAATGGGCCAGAGGTCCTAGGCTGGAGTCAGTGACTCCCCTTTGGAAGACACAGCCTGCGGTCTAAATTCTAGTCTCGCATGTCACTCATGAGACATATTCTGCTGCCATCTAAAATCCCAGAGGGACATACTTGTAGATGGCACGGCTACCGACCAGTCTGCCTCTGTTTCACTTTTAGTGTGATTTTCACTGACTTGTACTGAATAATATCATGTCACTTTTGTTAGTTGTCATCAAGCCTCTTCCAACTCTTGGTGAGCCCATGGATAGCACTGCTTCATAGGGTTTTCAAGGCTGTCATCTTTAGGAGGCTAACCACCAGATCCATCATCCCGGGGGTTTCTGGATGAGATTCAAGTAGCCAACCTTTCAACTGGTAGTAGAACAGCTACTGGTAGTCAATCATTCATTCAGTCAACAAATCGGTGTTGTAGGCCCACCAGGGCCAGGTACTGTGCTGTATGCTAGATGGATGCTAACCCCTAAGTCTATGAAGTTCACGTGGCATCTGCCAACAAGATGCTGTCAGGTTGTCTTTGAATCATGGTGACACCATGTATAGCAGAGAAAAACTGTTCTCAAAGGGTTTCAGTGGCTGGTGTTTTAGGAAACAGGTCATCGGGCTTTTCTTCCAAGGCACCTCTAGGTGGACTTCAGTTGCATTCTTTCGGATAACAGCTGAGCAATTACCCATTGGCAACACCCAGGGAGCACAGGAGATAGTACAGCGTACTCCCTCTAGAGATGCCAATTCCTTAGGTCAGGATGGTACCTTGGAACCTGGAATCACCTGAGGCGATTCTGGTGCAGGCTGTCCAAACCCACCACCATCAAGTCGATTCTGACTCATCACCACCCTATAAGCTAGAGAAGAACTGCTGTATAGAGTTTCCAAGGAGCGCCTGGTAAATTCGAGCTCCTGATCTTTGGGTTTTCAGGTGTAACACTCAACCACTATGCCATCAGGATTTCTGGATGTCCACGGGACCATGCTTTAGAAAAACACTGATGAAAATCATGAAATCCCCTCAGTCTAATCCCAAGCCTGAGAAACATGGCCCTGAGCACCCATATGGTAATTTCTTAAAACTCTGAGAAAATCTTCTATTAGTCAGCTTGAGTTTCCTATTTTTAAACGTAGAAGAGTAAGACCCTAGTAGATGTTCAGACACAGATGCTAGCAGGGGAAGAATGATCTCATGTTAGCAGGCAGAGAACAGTTTCAAAGAAATACAATGACAGAAATTTTACTTCTCACAATGCATTTGTACAGTATGTAATAGAAGAGGCATTAGCCAACACATAGTGCTTATGTAGGAAGGATGAACATCCACCTATTCTCAAAACTGTCTCAGCATACAATAAAACTGAGTTAGACTAGGGACTGTCGACCCTCTTGGGTTAGTGTGATAAATGGCTTCTCTGCTTAAGTTTAATCATTTTCATTCAAATTCTCAGACTTATTCATACACCTTGCTCTGTGACTTTTTACGGAACCATTTAGTTTAGAAGTTCATTAATGGCCATTAGAAGTCCCCAATCTAAACCTTGTTCCAAGCACGACTTTTCAGGACGTTAGAAACACCTCAGCACTTATCAGTGTCTAATATCAAGTGTGTTCTCTGACTACATGGGTATAGATACCTATAAAACACAGGCAATTGCTTTAGGCCCAATTAAACAAATGAACCAAAAAACCCCAAACCTGCTGCCCTCCAATCGATTCTGACTCACAGATTTTATAGGATAGAGTAGAACTGTCCCACAGAGCTTCCAAGCAGCATCTGGTGGATTTGAACTGCCAACCTTTTGGTTAGTCAGCATAGCTCTTAATCACTACACTAGCAGAGTTTCCTTAGGCCCACTCTATTCAAAATTACTGAAATCAACTTAATAAAACAAATCCATATGAAGAACCTCATGATAATATTTATAATACAGATTAAAATTGATATGTCAAGTCATCAGTGCAGGAATGAGGTAAGGATTAAAGCCCATAACATCACAGAAAACATACTAACATCATTAAGACAATTAATCAAAATGTATCTATCTCTCTTTTCAACTCTTCATCTAAGAAGTCCCTCCTATCCTGTTTTGTTAGCTGGAATTTTGATCTTTATTATAGCTTTAAATGCTTCTAAATTCCTCTTCTTGTCCTTATGATTCATTGTTTACTTCAGGTAGCCCACCACGGCCCCTTGAGCCCACAGGGAGGATTGACAGACCCAGTGGACTCACCAAACAGGACACCTTGAGTAGACTCAGAGACTAAGCACATCAAAACACTTTTTGGTCTTGAGCACCGTCTCCAAAGCCAGTTAAAATATGAACAAATTTTCAGAAATGGAAAGGAAATAATCCCTCTGTGATAAATGAGACAAACTTACAGTTTTCTGTAGGATCTGTGGCCTTAACCCATCTCAAATAGCTCAGGTCCCATACCCCAAAGAACTCCATGGTGCACTACCTCTAAACCAAAGAGAACCTCCTCCCATGTATTGGAACTTCGACCCAACATGTCAATTTGAATGCAAATTTTTCCTAAGCTCAGATTTGCTGCCAGATCCATTTCTCAGCTGGCCAGGCTCTGTGGGGACCCACATGCAAATGTAAGGTACTCAAGTGTAAGAACCCCAGAGGCAGAGAACAGACAGCCACCGTACCTATTTTCCCAGCCTCCAATTTCAGGCTGAACTCCCAGTTCCTTGGTAGCTTCAGGGACATTTTGTTCCAGTTTGGGTGAGCAGCCAGTAAAGCGGTGAGTGTCACAATCCGTGCCTTTCTTGCGTCTCTGGTCTTCCTCTCTAGCTTCTGTGGTTTGTCTCCCTTTACGATTGCTTCAGAGGCAATCTTAGCTCTGAGCTTGATTTAACGATGCGCCTTCTCCTCTCAGAAAAAAAGTCCATCCATATGTGACTTGGGGATGGCACTCAAATTCCCCTTACTCTCACTCAGGGTGCCCTGGGGCTGGACCCTCCAGACGGCCACATCTGCTTCACTTGCTTTCAGTTTTACCAGAATATCCCAGTCAACATTTCTCTCGACGTCATGGGAAGCAAAGCTCCTGTTTGAAAGAATCTCAGGCCTCACTGAGGGGAGGCTGTGATAAACAACTGGTTCTTCTCTGCTTTTTTTTTTTTTTAACTGTCTGCTTCCTTGCGTTTGAGGAAGTGGGTGGCTGTTCAAAGCAGATGATGTGTTGTGAGCACTTTATCTAGAGAAAATGGTTTTTGAAAATGCCTGTAAAAGCAGAATGAGGACTCTTGTGATATAAGGTATAGTTCTGAGAAAAAGGAAATCCCAGGACTCCTACCAAGTAACCTCTATGTCAACTCTCCTCCTCCCACTTAATGGTTCAAGAATCCAAAAACAATCAGTGAGACAGCCAGCATCCTCAAAAGCACCTCCTTTTAAATCCCTCAGCATAGTGCCACCCCTGCTAACCAAGAGGTCAGCAGTCCAAATCCGCCAGGAGCTCCTTGGAAACTCTACTCTCTCCTATAGTGTCACTGTGAGTCAGAATTCACTCAGCGGCACTAAGTTTGGGGTTTTTTTGTTTTGTTCCATAGAACCACGAAGTAGGATCTAGAGATTCCAAGGGATTGAAGCCTGATATGAGAAGTCTTTTGATATACTTAGCTAGTTTGCTTTAGCGGGGTAGACCTACTTGCATGTTATAAAGGTTCTTTGGCATTGTATTCAGGGTATGGGCTTTGGAATCAGAACTACATAGGTTTGAAGTTTAGTTCTTCCATTTTCTAGTTTTGCAGCTTTTAACAAGAAACTGAATCCATCCATGCCTCGGTGTGTGTGTGTGCCTTAATAAGATGAAATAGAAGAGAGCCACAATTTCACTGGGTTACTGCAAGAGCATCTAGAGCAGAGCGTGACAAGCAGGGGTTGCACCACAAACATTCATTCAGCTCTTACTCTATTTAGTTCTGTTCTGTGGCAGGCTTTCATGTCTAACTAGGTCAGCCTAACAGGGTGACTAAGTGTTTAGGGTTTGAAACCAGAGTGCGTTCAAATCCAGGCTCTACTATTTTCTTGCCGTGTAACATTTGCCAAGTTACTTGACCGCTGTGTGATTCCATTTCCTCATCTGTAAAATGGGATGAATCACGGAGACTTTCTCGTAAAGCTTTTGTGATGCTTTATTAAATCATATATACAAAGTGCTCAGAACAGTCACTACAGCCAGCATCCTGTTCCCTTCACTCTTCTACATTCTTGGATGACTCTGTCTTACTTTTTTCTTTCACTCCTACAAGCACACTCGCAATTCATAACTGCAATTCCCATCCTCATTGCCAATTTTATCAGACTGGTCCAGGGATGTTGAGATCATAAACTTCTGATGTCAAATGTGTAGCAGATAATAAATGATACGCCAACTGCATCCTGTGGCAATGGCAGCTTCCTTACCTGGTCATTTCAGACCCCAGCTGCCAGCCCAGCCCTTTCACTCTCACCCCCGTTCACTTGGGGCTGAGTCGGTAGGTACCAGGCTCTTCTGTGTTTATTAAATGTGTTAATCCATTGGAATGACTCCTAAACTTCAGGGAAAGGGCTATCTTTAATCCAGCAGGAAAAAAGCATACAAACACCTAAGGTGGAGTTGAGGAGGAATCTTGGCACAAAGCTTTCTGCCCCCAGGGGATACACTTATCCTCAGGAGAGCAGATGCTTGCACTTACCAACTGAGAAGCTCCACTGCATCTCTGTCTTCCAAGGCTTTTATTGGCCTTACCACTTTAGTCAACATTGGCCCCCAGGTGATCCCTCTTTGGTCACCCCAGCTCGTTGGTTTCAAGTGTAGCCGGGCTTTCAGGAACCAGAACCAAAGGTGAAAGTGTTTACTGTCAAGGAGTTCTACACCTAGCAGGGACTTCTGCTTCTTATTTGATTAAGGAATTGATTAACTGGAAGAGAGTGTTCACCAGCTCTCCTCACGTCTACCTACCTATCCACATATAAGACTGTATGTACACTTGAATTACCTCCAAAATTACCTTAAAATTGTCCCAGTTGGTTAACTCTCCATGAATCTCCCCTATCACAGTGACACCATCAGTTTCTTCTCTCTCAAGGACCATTCACATGAGCATTCAAACTACCCCATCTTTTAAAAAATTTCCTTTTTTTAAAGCATCCCTTGATGCTTCAAAAAAGCATCCACTCCTGCATTTCTGAGAATCATCTATACTTGCAAGAGTCTTTCATCTTACTCTCTTCTACATCCCCTCAGCTGAGATTTTTGTTTCCATGACTCCACAGAATATGTTCTTATCAAGGATACCAGTGACTTTCCTGTCACTAGAACTGTTGGTCATTTCTCCACCTCATCTCCCCAACTTATGAGTATTGTTTGACACACATGATCACTTTCTCCAACTAGCAGTTCTTTCTGTGCTTGGCTCCCAGGACCACTCACTGACCTGGTTTTCTTCTGCCTGCCTTTCTGACTGCTCCATATCAGATTCCTTACTGACTCCTTCTCATCTCTCTGACCTCTAAATGTTGGAGGACCCCAGGACTCCATGATTGAACTTCTTTTTGATGTATTTTCTGATGATTCCCAAGGTGTGTTTCCAGCCCAGACTGCCCCCTAAACTCAGAATCGTACACATACCTGCTTATATCTCTGATAGCCATCTCAAAGTAAATGCATTCAAAACTTATCTCATATGCCACCTCCTTAGAAAAGTCCTCTTGCTGTACTCTTTGCTTTTTAACAACTGGAAAATCCACTTGTCTGTTTACGAAGACCAAAAGCTGATAATTATTCTTGACTCCTCCTATATCTCACATCCAATTCACCCTTGACTGCTCACTTTCTCTTGTGTCCCACATGAAATACTGAAAGTTCTACTCCAAAATACTTTCTTTGTTTTTCCTTGCCCATTTAGTCTCACATACTTGACTGAGCTACGTGTAGTATTGTGTTATGAACTCATCTAATCTTTAGCTGAAAGGTAAATCTCAGGGATGACCTCAATACTGAGTTAAAAGTGTGGCTAGGGGTCATATTCTTTAGGTTTCTCCAGACTCTGTCAGACCAACAAGTCAGATCAGTTTTTTTTAGGTTTGCATTTTCTTTCACAATTTTTACATGTTTTTCCAGCTCTGTCCAGCATCCTCTATTACAATTGCTGTCAAGACAGTTGGTGGTAGTGGCTGGGCCACCATCTAGTTGTACTGGACTCAGTCTGGAGGAGGCTGTGGTACTTGTGGTCCCTTAGTCCTTTGGACTAATCTTCCCCTTGTGCCTTTGTTTTCTTCATTCTTCCTTACTCCATATGGGGTTGGAGAGGACCAGTGGAGAACTTAGATGTGATCATATAACTTAGGGAGGCCAGCAGGCAGTGTACCATTCCATCTAGATCTTACCTAGGACAGAACCAAGTTGGCCCATGAAGGTCCAAAACTGGAGGTAGAAGGAAGCAGAAGGAAGAAGGGTGCTGATGCTCTTCATGAGAGATGCTCAATGGAAACCGAGGCTCTGAATCAAGAGTTAAGTTAAATTTATTCACATTTTTTAAGTGGGAAAATTTCCTGGTAGACATCTAGATTAAAAAATACACAACAGTTTAAGAGTGTATTAGCCATTGCTTCAGTAGTTTATAGCAAACAACCCAGTAGCTCAGATGCTTAAAACAAAAAGCCTTTTTGTACTCATAGATTCGTGAGTCAGCTGCAAACTGGCTGGGCCAGGCTACACTCCAGGCTGCAGGCTGCAGGTGTTGTTCAGGTATGCTCTGACTATTTCATTCCAGGACCCGGTCTGAAGGAGCAGTGGCAGCATAGAACATATACTTCTTGGGGTGAGTTAAAGGAGAGCAGGGGGGAAGATTCACTCACACAGCTCATCTAGAACCTCTGGTCGCATCTTAGATCCATGGGTGGTGCAAATGACTAGTAACTACAAGTCTGGCAGTTCACTTCACATCTACTCAGAGGCACCTCAAAAGAGAGGCCTAGTGATCTGCTTCCATAACACTTTAAGGGACAGTGCAGCAGGGGCAGGAGTCTGGAGACTAGAGCTTCAGGGGACATTGATGTCAACTGTCATAACTAATTTTTTTCTAAGGAATTGTTCTGCTTCTCTTATTGGTGAGTGGTACCTGGGATCTTAAAAGCCAGTGAACTGCCATCTAAGGAACAACAATTGCTCCCAAACCACCTGGGGCAGATGGAAGCCAAGAACATCAAAGACACGAGGAGAATATGAGCTCGGAAGACAGAAGGGTCCCTATGACTGGGAGTCTACATCAGCATGAGACCAAAAGAACTTGATGGTGCCAGGCCACCACCAATGACTGCCCTGACAGGGAACACAGTTCAGAGTCCCTGACAAAGCATGAGAACAAGGGGAGTGTTCCTGACAACGCATGAGAAAAAGGGGAGTGCAGATCAAACCTTCTATTAAAAGACCAGACTTGACGGTCCAACCTCCTGGAGGGTCCCCTGAGAACATGGACCCTGGACTTGCTGCTAGCCCAGAGCTGAAACCAGTACTGAAGCCAGCTCTTCAGACAAAGATTGGACTGGACTATTTGACATAGAGCGATTCAGGTGATGTGTGTACTTCTTGGCTTCATACGCATATGAGGCTGCCCAGTGGATTCTTCTTTGGAGGGTAGAGGGGAGGGTGAAGAGGAGGGAACAAGTATTGTTTGAATGGATGCCAGAAGCACAGGGTGGAAAGGAGCAGTGTGCTGTCACAGGACGAGGAGAGCAGATGGAGTAGCGTAGAGGCGTGTGTTTGAGATTTTATATGGCAAATTGACCTGGATTGTATGTAAACTTTCACTTAACCACAGTAAAAATAAAATTTTTTAAAAAATAGGCCTGGTGATCTGCTTCCAAAAGGACATAACCATGAAAACCCTATGGTGCACAATTCTGCTCTGCAACAGACGTGGTCACTGTCAGTTGGGACTGACAGCATCTGATGATGGTGGTGGCATGGTCACATTAGGTCTGCTCACATTCTGTTAGCTAATAGAAGTCTCATGGCCAAGCTCAATGTCAGACAGACTGGGAAATATGCATAGCCCCATGGAGGAGGTGAAAAGGATTCTCCCTTTTCTGAATAAGATTCTAAGCTATCATCCCAAACCAGCGACCCTATAGCTTCCCCAGGAGTGCTTGGTTTCTCTTGGATCAGCCAATTGGAAACCTGGGAACGCTTACCCTACTAGCTGCACAACCCGGATACCACTGCTCTTTCCTATCCTGGCTGTGAAGTGTCCATCCCAGGGCTCAGGCCAGTGGCCTCCCGACGAGGAATTGACACCATTCTGTGTCCTAATCTTGCAACACTTTGACTGGGGAACTCTGAAAATATTTTGAAGGTGGCATTTAGAAACACATGGGGAACTTCCTTTGCTCTTCAAGGTAGGTTCCTGTGGGTCTTGGAAAAACTCATGACTGACAGGGGAAGTTGGTTGAGAGTACTTGGAAAGGCCATATGTAGAGAACACTCCTGGAAAGGCCCAGCCCAGCAGCCCATCCTCAGAAGATACCTCTCTGGGTCATTCAGCTGCCAGCTGGGGGTGGAGACTGTCGTCTATTGCAGTGCTGCTGCCTCCCCTCCTCTGACCTTCAGAAAATAAAGAACTCAGGTCTTCCCAGTCCCAATGTGTGAGTCAGCATCAGCAGCAGTAAAAGCAAAACTCATTCATTTATTTGCTTGTTGAATACTAAATATTTATGACAGATTTAATTTGTGTTGGATATTGGAGGACAGTTCATAAACAAGCAGATTTGGATCCTGACCCTGTCCACCTTACAGTCTGTTGAAGAACAAATGAGTAATTAAATACATCATGAGAAAGCTGATTTTGCAAGAAGTGCAGGGAGCCATTGCAAATAGTTAAAGCACTTGGCTCCTAAGCAAAAGGTTGGAGGCTTGAGTTTACCCAGAAGGGCCTTGGAAGAAAGGCCTGGTGGTCTATTTCTGAAAAATTAGTCCTCAAACACCCCACAAGGCACAGATCTACTGTGGCGCACATGGTGTCCCCATGAGTCAGAGTTGACTCCAGGGCAACTGGTGGAGGGCTGTCTGATCGCAGGGTGCTATAGGAAAGTTTATATGTCTGGGACCTAACTGGGGCCTGGGAAGTGAAAGAAGGCTTTCTGGACGAAGTGGCTTTTGTATTATGGACTGAGACATTAGGAGGCAGTGCAGATGACATGGAAGAGGCACAGAGGCAAGAAAGAACCTGTCAGGTAGCACTACTGAGACATCTGTAAGGGGCAGACTGGGAAGGAAATGAAGCTCGGTCATACAGGGCCTGATCAGGCTTGACAAGGAGTTTAGCAAGGAGGAGATAGGGGTCACTGAGAGCATTTTAGCAGGGTAGGGTGTGGCAGATATCCAGGTGAGAGTGGAGGGGAAGAGAAGCCAGCATCATTGGGCATCAAAAGAAGAGAAAACAATGCAAGAATCGTTTGGGTGGTAGACTTGACAGTGCCTGTAGAGTTACTGGATATGTGATAGATAATGGGGAGGAAAGAGATTCGGTGGACCTAGTTCCACTGCAGCGGGGATGAAGGCTCCAATCACAGAGATGGGAAGGTCACTGAAGATGAAGGGCTGATGATTCAGGGGTGGCAGTTGAGTTACCACAAAGGAGCAGATGGTGGGCTTAGACTGGGGCCATTGATTTCATTTTGTAAGGAGCCTGGTGGTACAATGGTTAAAGCATTGCATTGTTTATTGAAAGGTTGGCGGTTGGAAACCACCAGCGGCTCCTCGACAGAAAGACGTGGCCATCTGCTTCCACAGAGCTTCAAAGCCTTGGAAACCCTTGGAGTCGCCACCCGTCAAAACTGACACAGCAGCAGTAGATTTAGGTTTTGGGTTACTGGCCATTTGTAAAGGTCAAGTATGTCTAGACATTTTCATGTCTTGGCCATTTTGCATGGAATTGGTTTTTCTCATATCTTTATGCTTTCCATTGTACTGACTCAGATCGCCTTCAGAACCCACATTATCTGCAGTTCTACTCTGTCCCGCAGGGTCTCTGTCAGTCAAAACTTACCCGACAACCATGGTGCTTTGCTTTTTGTTTTTTAATATATATCTGCCTTATTGAGAATAGCCTGATGGGGAGGAGAAGGCAAGGGCAGAAGCAGAGAGACATGAGAAGCTGTCTTCAGCAGCCCAGGTGAGAGAGGACTGTGGTTCTAGACCAGTGTGGCAACCAGTAGGTGCACCACTACACATGGCACCAGCCTATAAGGTGGTTGGAGCTCGTCATGGATTGAATTGTGCCCCCCAAAAAGCATGTCTAGCCGTGTGGCTGGGCCATGATTCCCAGTATCTTGTGACAGTCCTCTGTCTTGTGGTTTTCCAATGCTGTATGTTAAAGGATTAAGGTGGGACTATAAATCCCTTTATAGGACCACCTCTCTGCTCCACTGTAAAGGGAGTTTCCCTGGAGTGTGGCTTGCCCCACCCTTAATCCTTTCAACCTACAAGAGATAAAAGGAAGGGGAAGCAGGCAAAGAATTGGTAACCTCTCACAACCAAGAAAGCAGCACTGGGAGAAGAGCATGTCCTTTAGACCTGAGATTCCTGAGCCAAGATGCTCCCTGGACACAGACTGATGCAGTACTGGACTTTCCTCCAGAGCCAACTAGGGGGAAAGCTTTCCCCTGGAATGGACATCCTGAATTTGAAGTTGTAGCCTACCAGACTGCATAAGAATAAACCTTCCTTTGTTAAAGCCATCCACTCCAGTATTTCTGTTAGAGCAGCCCTAGCTGACTAAAACAACCCTTTTCTGTCTGTCACTTGGCCTTACTCGACTGCAAGGCGAGTCCATCCAGAGACATTTATGGCATGAGTCTTAGGAAGCCTAGTTCTCTTTCCCCAAAAGGCCTCTAGGCATCTATATGGCTAGCTGCCACGCTGCTTGGGCAGTCTGTTATTCTAGTCCTTCACTCTCTGGAGGACAAGTCAATGGATTGAATGACAGTAGCCTCAAGGCTCCGCCTCCCCCCTTTGTGAATAATCCACCACGCCAGGATTTCTGAGCAACCCACCTTCTCAGTGCTTTTTAAAGTCACAGCAGACAGTGTGTCCACCAAACCAGTGACCCCGTTTAGGGCCAGTGACCACCCTTTCACTGGTTTTAATGGCCCCAGTATCGCAGCCCACCTGAGAGCTACTCTCCTGTGACCTGCTATCACTCGAGATAGGGACAAGATCTTAATAGATGTCAAAGAAGAAAAGAGTCATTTCTGCGGGTGAATGTGTATGTCCCGAATATGTCCTGAAGTGCCATTTGTTGTGACTTAGCAAATTGTCCCAGGGTGGTACAGTTAATACAGTAGGCTGCTAACTAAAATGCTAGAGGTTTGAGATCACTCATTGATGCCTCAAAAGAAAGGTCTGGCAACCTTCTGCTGAAAACCTGTGGAGCACAGTTCTGCTCTGACATGAAGTTGCTGTGACTTGGAATCAACTCAACAGCTCTGATTTGGTTTGGGGTTTTGCCGTTGTTGTTTTTAGTAATAAGTAATCAAAGACAAGCTAAGCCATTAAAATATGCTTGATGTGTTCCAATTTAAGGAGCACGAGGGACCTACCTGTCCTTGTTTTAAAAACGGCCATCAGCTGCAAAGACAACTTGGGCCGGGTGAGCAATAGGAGCATGGAAACTAGTGAGATGTCTGTCTACAAAGCACTATGGTGCTGAGATACTTGGGTGTTGACTAATTCTGGACCACAAACCACTGGTGTCGCCCAATGGCCCAGCACGTGTGCACAGCGTGACACACCCAGCTTTATCAGCTTGGACAAATCAGATGGGAGGAAGTGGTGCAGTGAGGTGGGTCAGCTAGGAAAAAAGAGAGTTATAATGCTGACACCCAAACTTATGGGATGTGGATGCAAGTTGCAAAAAGGTGAATTTGTAGTCTTCCATCTACCTGGGACTTTGCTAAGTAGAAGTCTAATCCAGTCATCAGAAACCTGCATTTTTACCCCAAGCCTGGACTGTTCTGACACTCTGCTGCTACTTTCCTGAGATCAGGAAGGGCTCAGGGGGATGCTGCCACTGCAGGAAGTGACAAAGGCAGCTGATTTCACCAGTAACAGGAAACCAGCCATGCAAATTGAGTAACTACACAGATCCTGCTGTGGGTGGGGAGGGAGTTGGTGGTTCCAGAGCAACCTCACTTAAAGCTAATTCCATGTGGTGGGGAGAGAGCCCTTGTGTCTCCATGGTTATTTCAAATCCATTTTCCCTCAGGAGTGGCATCATCATCTTGTATGTAAGTAGGAAAGACATGCTTGATCCCATTTTACAGATAGGAAAACTGAGGTATTGAAAAATCGGGGGGGTACATTGTCATCAAGTTGATGCCCCATAGAAGAGAGTAGAACTGCCCCATAGAGTTTCCAAGGAGCGCCTGGTGGATTTGAACTGCCAACCATTTGGTCAGCAGCTACAGCACTTAACCACTATGCCACCAGGATAGGGAGGGCTCATTTCCCTCAGGGTCAGATCAGAAATCTAAATTTTTTCCATGAGTTGTTACAAAACTTCATGGTCAGAAAATACACAATATGATCCCTGAGAATAAAGCATAAACTTCACAAAATAAACCTATTTCTGGTAAAAAGAGAAAATGAGTCTTAACCAGTTTCCAAAAGGAACAATCATGCTTTATCTGTTATGCAGAAAAGCTGTGTTTGTGATTATTTTTCTGTAGTCAGTGTGTCACGGATTAAATTGTGCCTTCGTTCCTGAAATCTGTATTGATATCTGAATGCCTGTACCTGTTGATACAACTCTGTTGGGACTTAGGGTCGCCATGAGTCGGATCCGACTCGACGGCACTTGGCCGTGGCTTATTAAGTTAGTTTGATCACACCCAAGCAAGGTGGGTCCAAAATCTAATCACTTCCAAGATATGAAAAGAGCAGGATAGAAAGAGATCCATACACACACTTACACACACACAGAGACACTGACACACACACACACCTGGGAAGTAGGAGGAGACAGATGCCATGTGAGAACTATTTAGAAATCAAGACAACAAGGAAAGCCAAGGGCTACCTGGAAGGAAGGAATCAACTGGGCCAAGGTCTGATTTGGATTTTTAGCCTCTAGAACTTTTGAGAGAACGTATGTCTGTTCTGTAAAGCTATGTACTTGTGGTATTTTGTCACAGCAGCACTAGAAGACTAAGACAGTGTCGCTGAAACTTGCATACATTTCTGCTTAGAACATGTGATGCAGAACTGGCATTAGTGAAAATTCCCTCCAAGAATCTTCATGTATGGTTCCCACACGGGGCAGAACAGAGCAATAACATGCTAATTCACAATCAGGCTTTGGTCTCTGGGAGACTGTTGGTGTTCCTGTGGTCAGCCACGTCCATGATTTCTAGATAAGCTAATTTCAGGTTTGAAAAGTAACCTTGGTGAAGCAGAAAAGGCAATTAGGCTTGTCTTCGGGTACCTCAAAGTATCTAGGGAAAAAAAAAAGTGCAACAGAAGATAGTCTGCAAGTTATAAAACCATGCAGTTTTTGCCCAACTTGCTGAAGGACTTTCAGTTTGGGAGGATGGGAAAAGACTGAAACCCCACTGGGACCATCATGCACTCAGATTTTGATCTTTTGGACAAAACTAATAGCAAAGTGATTGTGGCCATAGAAGGGGGAAGAATTTGGTGTCTGCCCAGGGTAAAGCTTCCAGAGCAAGTAGATGAGCTATTAAAAACAACAAACTCACCTCTGCTCCCCTGTTCTATTAAACATCTGAGCCACGGTTTGCTGTGGAAGATTATCAGAACAGCATCTCTGAAGCTACCCTCTGCCAAGGGATAGCCCTTCTTTCTGACTCCCATGATTTTACAAGTGGGGACCTTCCCTGTCAGGGTATGTGATTTCTAGAAACAGGCATGGATGAGTCAGCCGATAGGGAAAAGGAAGTTGCTGGGGATTTCAGCAAAACCATCTCTTTGGTATTTGCATAACATTTAAAGGCCCCTCAAAGGTCCACAATTCAAATTCACCAGGCACTTCTTGGAAACTGTACTGGGCAGTTCTACTCTGTCCTCTAGGGTCACTATGAGTCAGAATTGACTGACAACAGCAGGTTTGGGGTTTTTTTGTTTTTGTTTTTGTTTTTTTCAGAATCAAGAGTCCAGATGGCACAGTGGTTAAACAGCTAGGCTGCTAATCAAAAGGTTGCCAAGTTGAACTCACCAGCCCCTCTATGGAAGAAAGATGTGGCAGTTGGCTTCTGTTAAAATATACAGCCTTGGAAACCTATGGGTCAGTTCTGCTCTGTCCTATAGGGTTGATATCAGTTGGAATCAACTCAACTCGACTACAGTAGTTTTGGTTTGTTTTTTCAAAATAAGCATAAGCTTTAGATTTGTGAACATATAGGTAATCGGACAATACTGCCCACCATGGATGAGAGCTGGGACAGGAGCTCAGTTTGGACTCAGAGTCCATTAAGCATCTGTCTATGTGTTGCCTGGAGGAATCTTACTAATCCATTTATACTATTTGCCCTGAATATTTTTATCACTGATATGAGGACAGTGATTTTTGGTGATTCTCCCTGAGTATGTTTAACATTGACATCACCTTAGTGGGCACAGATGAGGCAATGAAGCTGTATTCAGTAATATAAATAGGATTAAAAGAAGAGTGTCCACAAAGTATCTTTTCTATCTATCAACCCAGAAACAAACCAACTGCCATCAAATCCATTTCAACTCTTGATGACCTGACCCTGTAGATGGGAGAGAAGAATTGCCCAACATAGGCTATAGAACTTGACAGAGGCAGAATGCCACATGCTTTTCCCATAGAATGGCTGGTAGGTTTAGACCTGTCACCTTTCAGTTAATAGCAAACTGCTTTAACCACTATGCCTCTAGAGCTCTTCCACCCATCAAAGTGTTACTCTACAGAAAGACCCAATAGATGAAACTTGACCAAAAGGAGGAAAAGTGTGGAACAGAACTTCAAACTCATATAAAAACTAGACTTACTGGTTCTGCTGAGACTGGGGGAACCCCTGAACCTAATGCCCAGAAATAATCTTTAAACTTTGAGCCAAAGCTATCTGATGAAGCCATCATTAAACCACATAACAAGTTAGCCCAATTAACAAAGAATGTTTGCTCAAGTACAGCGCTCTTATAAAGAATTATCCATGAGTGTAAACTGACAACAGTGCATCTAAAGCTCAGCTAAGAGCTTTAAGGGGCAGAGAGCTAAAATTAAAGATGATGAAGTAATGAGAGCAGAGGTGGAACGGTGATACAACGTGAAGCATGTTGCGAGGTTATTGAACTGTTCATACAGAAATCGGGAGTGGAGGTATGTTTAATTGTATATATTGCCATCAAAAACAAAATACTATTTTAAAATCTTACTCTATTATAAAGTGACTAAACAGAAGAAAACAATCAATGCATTTAAATGATTTTTTGTGCTTTCGTTGTTCCTGTGGGAGCCTAGAAGCCTACTCCAGCCTTGTGCTTCATTTTGCAGAGTCTGAAGCATAATTTTACACTATCTTAAACAGTGGAAGCTCTTGCCCTGCCAGAACAGCCAGGCATCACTTGTGCTGAGTTTGGGAGATAAGGCAGGCAGTTATGTTGGTGGCATGAACTGGGTGCCAAGAGAGCCAGGAAGGCTGAACTCATGCAGGACTGGGCACTGATTTCTGCTGTGTTCTCTGGCTGTGATAATATCCACTGGGGATATTCTTTACGAGGAGTTACTCTCTTGTATGCAAAGGGCCCAGCATGTAACAGGCACTTGCTCAAGAGCAGTGATTGCTCTTGTTGTTAGATGCTATAGAGTTGGTTCTGACTCATAGTGACTTTGTATACAACAGAACAAAACACTGCCTGGTCCTGTGCCATCCTTGCAAATCTATGACTGAGCCCATTGTTGCAGCCACTGTGTCGATCACTCATTGAGCGTCTTCCTCTTTTTTACTGACTCTCCTGTTTTCCAAGCATGATGTCCTTCTCCAGGGACTGGAGGCTGATAACATGTCCAAAGTATGTGAATGATAATAAGTGTTAAATTACCTTAAAACAATATCTGATGATAAAGTTGTGGTAAGCTGAATAATGTTCCCTAAAGATGTTCACCTCTTATTCCCTGGAACACACGATTGTATTATCTTAGATGGTGTCTTACTCACCTGGCACTGCTCTGACAAAGATACCATAAGTGGATGGCTTTAGCAAAGAAAGGATTATTCTTACACAGTCCAGTAAGGCTAAAAGTCTGAGTTTAGGTTGTCTGCTCTAGCGGAAGACTTTCCCTCCTTGTTGGTTCTGAAGACTTTTGTGTTGGCATCAGTCATTGGTTGGGAACCGTCTCGGTGCAGGAGCTTCGGGTCTGAAGGATGGACTACTCCTGCTGCTGCTTTCTTGATGGCATGAGGTTCACAACTCCCTGCTTGCTTTCCTTTCCTTTTATCTCTTGTAGGATGAAAGGATAAAGGATGATGCAAGTCACACTCCTGGAAAACTCTCTTTACATTGGAGCAGGGAAGTAATCTTAAGAAGGGTAGTCCCATCCTAATCCTCTTTAACATAAATCCAGTCTATTTTAACCACAGGCAGAGACTACGATTTACAGCATAAGAAAATCACAAAGTGGAGGGACAGCCACACAATACTGTAATCACAGACCAACCAAATTTCTATACATATTTTGCGGGGGACAAAATTTAATCCATGAAAGATGACAAAAGGGATACTGCAGCTGCGGTTGAGGATCTTCAGGTAGGGACACCGTCACTGATTACACAGGTAGATCTGATGTAACTGCCATGGTCACTATAAGAGGGAGGAAAAAGGACGTAGAAATAGAAGATGTGGCAACAGAAGCAATAGGTGAGTGGGTGAGAATGGGGTCACCAGCCAGTGGCAGATTAGTAAGAAGAGTATGCCTGAAAACCCTGGTGGCGTAGTGGGTTAAGGGTTACGTCTGCTAACCAAAAGGCAGGCAGTTCAAATCCACCAAGTGCTCCTTGGAAACTATGGGGCAGTTCTTCTATGACCTCTAGGGTAGCTATGAGTCAGACCTGACTCAGTGGCAGAGGGTTTTAGAGCATGTCCCAGCTCACAATGACCAACATATGCACGGCCTTATTCATGTGCTAATCTGTGGTGAGCAATTTCAAATGAGTTTCACCACTTCAAAGATCTGTGTGCTACAGATCAGTGGGAAGACACAATTCGACTCATGCACACCTTGCCTACCAGGTAATCTAGCCCTGTCACTAGCCAAAGAATGCAGGTGCCCTCTGGAAAGCAAAAAAGGCAAAGAAATAGACTCTCCCCTCAGGACCTCCAGAAGGAACCAGCCCAACCAATGCCTTAACTTCAGCCTGGTGAGACTCATATTGGACTTCTGATCTCCAGAACTACAGGATACTAAATGTGTGTGACGTGTTACAGCAGCAGTGGGAAACAAATACGATGGTTATGGAACCAATTTTCTTGGGTGGCCCCTAACCATCCAGGAATAATTGTCCTCATGCTTTCAGAATAAGAGTATCGCATGTTTCTCATGCAACTCATTTGAACAAGTTTCAAAATTAGGTGAGTGCAGCGAGAGAGGTTGTATAGAGTAGGAAGTCAGGACCCTAGAGCAGCAATTCTCAGACTTAGCTGCATACATGAAGCATGGAGTCCCTGTTAAAATGCAGATTCTGATTCCTGAGATGCGAGACCTGACCCTCCACTGGATGATGTGGACGCTGCTGGTACACTGGCCACACTTGAAGTGATGGAGTTCTAGAGGACCGCTTAGAAAGGAACCGCATTTGGCTGGCACAGAAGAGTCTCTGTAATAGACTCGCCTTCACATTAATTTCCCCAGCCCTCTCTGGTCCTTAGCAAAACTCTAATGATGCTGAGGCTCTGCTGAATGTCGCAGCTGGGAGGACCCTTGTAAGCATGCCAAGTCCCTCTTTGTTTATCAGTTCAGTATCTCTTCCCAGCCAAGAAATGCAAGCTGTACTAGTCATTCTAATTATGTGATGAAGGATATTATGTAAACAAATGAAATATGTACAACAAAAGCAAAAAAAAGCTCTTTCTATTAAAAAAAAGATTAAATAAATGTATTTAGAAAGATTAAATGTATTAAAAAAAAACCATTGCTGTTGAGTTGATTCCAACTCATTGATACTCTGCAGAACAGAGTAAAACTACCCCATGAAGTTTCCAGGGAATACTCATTGGATTTGAACTGCAGACCTTTGGGTTAGCAGCCATCAGTCATCTTGCTACTAACTACTATGCCACTAAGATTTCCAAATAAATGCATATCATCATAAAATATATCAAATTGCATGTGGGTAAGTCACTGGAGCTCTAAAAGTAGGTTTAACTTCTTACTCCCTTTTAAAAGAAACCAAAACTTTCCTACCATTGAATTATAGTTAGGTTTACACATACACACACACACCATGGAAAAATACATCTGCTTTCCAAGTTAAAACATAAAAGGTAATGTATTGTCTTTAAATTGATTGTTGGTACTCTCATTAATGGTGATGGCTGCTTGCCTAAACTTAGCTTTGCATATACACCACTGCTGGGTTTTACCCAACAGCCCAGTCAAGCCTCAGCACCACAGACCTGGCAGAGGCTTTGATTAATCCTCCATCCTTTGCAGAGAAAGGATGTGCCACTCAAAAAGAAAGGAGTGAACTGACTCAGATCTAGAGCTAACAGAAGCCTCAGCATCCGGATAGTGGGTCAGATCACCACCCCTCTGCCATATGTTGCCCTGTAAAAATGGGGTCCCTGCTTGTCTATATCATAGGAAATAGAGTTTAATGTAGATTTAACTGTAACAGAAATACTAGAAAACGCACATGAACCAAACACTTCTGGTACTGTTGCCACAGAGTAGGCTCCAATCGCGGTGACCTTACGTACAAGCAAATGAAATGTTGCCCAGTCCTGTGTCATCTTTACGGTTACTGGTTGTGCTTGAGTCCATTGATGTGGACGTTTTGGAAGTTTCTCACTGACAGTTTTCCTTACTGCTGTTGACCCTCTACCAAATATGGTGGCCATTTCTAGCAATTGGTATTTCTTGATGACATATACAAACTAAGCAAGATGACACCTCACCATCCTCATTTTTAAGGAGCATTTCTTCTAAAACTGAGTGTTGGTTCTTCTGTAAATCCATGGTATATTCAATATTCTTCACTAAGTCCACTTTATGAATAACAGTACTTCTAGATATAAAATATCACACTCGGATATTTAAAGAGAGAAAATCTGTATCTATTCTTCACCTAGAATCAAGGCATAAACACAAAGATTAGCTGTGAGAAAACCACATCAGGCTGAAGGAAGCTTAGGTCAGAAAGTCCTAGAAGTAGAGCACAGATGGCTATCTGAGATGGCCCTAGAGACTGTGGTGGTTTCTCATTAATGTAAGTATAATACCTCAAAATAACATCACGTGGTAGAAGGTTTGAAGAAAATGGAATACAAACTCTGTCTGTTTTTGCTGGATAATTGAAACTCTAGTTTCTTAAATTATGAAGGAAGAAGGACTCACGTCTTCTATCTTCTGTGCTATAAGACAGTCTCAGAAGCCTTGATGTCTTCCTTGCTAAATCCAAGCTAAATCATTGCAACATCCCCCGATGTGTATCTTAGGAGACCCCACAGCATATGAGAGCTAGGACTCACGTTTACAACATTAGAGTATGTCTCGTAAGGGTTATCTGGCTGTTTCAGAAGGCACTTCATTGAGCAGTTCTCTTCTTTCTCTAAGTACTATAGCTTCCCCTCCTGTGTTGCCATGAGTTGCAAGGGACAATAGGTACCAGGTCTCAACCTAAAAGTTATTTTCTTTTAAATAAAAACCAAGACTTCCATCTCGAGCTGGCTAACTAAGCCTATTCCTATTTCTCTCTGACCATACAAAATTCCATCTAAATTGCAGTAAAGAAGGTCACAGAGGAACAGAGGGAGTAAGAAATCATTAGCAGGCCAAGAACTGTCATGCATTTCTGGAAGCCAGTTGATGGGTGAAATTATATTGATGGATACACATTGGCAGAAAGGACAACAGCTCAGAACACACACAAGAGAAGGCTGCAAGAGAGTAGTAACAAGGAAGGTTCATGCACTCGGAAGGAGCAGGTATAAAAATGACCAAACAAATGCCTATGGAATAAACTGTGAAGTTGGTTCATTCTTCCACTCATTTTCCTCACACTTTCATGCAATAGCGTACCCCATCTTAGAGACACAGCTGTTCTTTGCATCTCCTTGGGCATGTATCTTGAAAGCACTAGAGCCCCGGAATATTACCATGTCAGAGAACTCAGCTGCTAGTACTGGAAATGGTCATAACAGAAAACCAAAGTCAACTAGCTTTTAAATTTATATACACATAAAGTCATCCAACAAATAGTTCACAGTAGGATAGACCTGTTTGTTAACCTGGGGCTCAGGTATTATCGTCAAGCATCTAGATTCTTCCCATCTTTCAGCTTTATATCAGCTCATCCCACGACTACAAGACGGCAGCAACAGTCCCAAGCACCTCATCCAGACTCGACAATGTCTAGTGGAAGGACGGAGGCTGGCTCTAATTCCTTTGACATGTCTCATTTTAAGACCAAGAAATGTTTTCCCAGAAGTCCGCAATGCAAACCTCCCATCACATCTGTTAGCTGGAACAGGGTCACGTGCTACTCCTCAACCAATCACTGACAAGAGGAAACAGACCGTTAACCATTGGTTTACAGCAGTCACTCTCAAACTTAGGCCTGCAACAGAACCACCTGTAGCAGTTGTTAAAACACACCTGTTGAGCTCCACCCTCAGAGGTTCTGCTTCAAGAAATTGGCTGTGAGGCTGGAAAATTTCCATCTCTACTAAGTTCTCAGGTGATATTGCTGGCTTCGGTTTGAGAACCACCAGATTTAAAGAGGACACCAACAATGAAAGGGCCCGCACCCCAAATTCTGGCATTTTGAGAGTAGTTCTAGCCTGACTTCCTGCCCGTGTGTTTTGAGTTAAGCCTGCCAGTCCACACGCCACACCCTCCTGCTCGAGGCTGAGTCATCCCTGCTCAGTCCAGGAAGTTATGATTGTAACCATCATAAGAACTAAAAGCAGAAATGATCAAAAGTGGCTACCTCTGGGGGCTGGTGGGAGAGACAGGGAGGAAGAGAAGTAGTGAGATATTTATTGTTATCACTATCTGCCATCTGAGCTGATTGATTTTTTGTTTTTATTTGTATTGCTGCTTTAATAAGAATCCTCATTCAGTGCACCTATTTCCTACTGAAGAATGTTCTCAGCTTTCTCCTTTCTCCAACCAGCCATTTCTGTGTATCTGAATAAGGAAAGTGAATGGAGCTTAATTAGACCCACCGCCATCGGGTCGATTTTAACACATAGAGACCCCGTAGGACAGTGTAGAACTGCCCTACAGTGTTTCCAATGAGTGCCTCGTGGATTTGAACTGCTGACTTTTTGGTTAGCAGCTGTAGCGTTTAATCACTACTGCACCAGGGTTTCCTAATTAGGTGGGATTACATATTTCAATGATGGAAACCCTGGTGGTTGTCGTGGTTAAGTGCTACAGCTGCTAACCAAACGGCTGGCAGTTCAGATCTACCTGGCGCTCCTTGGAAACTGTATAGGGCAATTCTACTCTGTCCTATAGGGTGGCTGTGAGTTGGAATCGACTGACGGCATGGGTTATTTCAATGATACAGATGATTGACTTAAAATAGTCATAATGAGGGTGACAAAATATTAGCCTGTGACTTACAGCAAAATTCATCTTAGGAAGAATGTTATTCCCCTTTGGAAAGATATTTTGAGAAAGATTCACCCCTACTTCTCCCCAAGCCACCACCCCCAGCAGCACCAAGGACTTTCATGTAGGTCAGCCAGCTAAAGGCTCGTGAGACAATTGCTGAATTGCTCTGCCAATTAAAAGAGAGCAGGCAGACCACTGCCCAAACTCCAAGAGAGAGCAGAGAAGGGGAGAGAAATGAGGGCCACAGAATGGAGGGGTGGGGGCTACGATTTGAACTGTAGTCTCTCCCCTGGATATCTCTCACCACTACTCTCAGACCTTCTTTCAGTGAAAAAATCTTATCCATGCTTGATGGGCATGAATTTTTGTAGTGGAAATCGAAGAGGCAAGGATTCAAATTTGTCATGGGATGACACAAAGAGTGCAGCAGAAGCAAAAAGCCATGACAGCAGAGCAGACCCTCAGAACATAAGGTCCATCTCTCCTAAAGAAATTGAGCAGAAGTCTTGGCTTTCAGTTCCCATGGGCCCATTAGCTAGAGAGTTAAAGGCAATTTCCCCAAGAGGCAGGTCAAGCCCAGACAACTTCTAGTTACATAAGAACCAGAAGGTCACTGAGTTCACATGGTCACCCCAAAACAAACTCATTAGCACTGAATGGATTTTAACTCATAGTGACCCTAGAAGACAGAGTAGAACTACCCCATAGAGTTCATGTCCAGGAACAAATATTTCAGCCCTTAAGAATCCCAAGCTGGCTGAGGACTCTGTCCAGCTGAGAAGAACCTGTCACCTGTATGCTGCAACGTCTTCTACAGCGTCCAGAGCGAGCTAGGCTGAGTGCCACTGTCGGTCAAGTGCTGAGTGTGCCCTCCCAGCAGAGCAACTCGGAGGCTCCCGGGCTGCTATCCACCTGCAGAAGAAATGAGAAAAACCAGTCTGACCTATTGCAGGTCTGCTCTATAAATACATAACTAAATAGAAGTTCTACAAGCTACTTTTTAGCCTGATTCACTCCATAATCATTATTTTGTTTCTATTATTTTAAGGAGACAGACTCTGATTCAAAGAATATTCTTGTTTTGTTTGGTTCAGGTTGTCATTCTCTACAAGTATCCAGGAAATAATCTGTAGTTCTGCCATTAGTACAAAATTATTGTTATTGTACTCTCTGTTCAGGGACTTAATAGATTCTCTTCATCAATGCTTTTCTTTCAAAATTCAAGTGTAAGTATGTCTGTGTGTGTGTGTCTGTGTATGTTTTAAGCATTTCCATTTATTTTCACAATTGTAAGGCTAAACTGAACAATTACTATGTCTCCTTTTCTATATCCAATTCATGTTTTCATTTATACATTACCTATTTGACCTACTCACTGACCTAGCATAAAATCAACCTCAATCTATTTGTTCTGGGTAATTGGCTGCTTCCTTTATGAGTTCACATGGAGGCTCTTGTCATCAGACTCTTTTGTTTTGGAAAAGATAATTGTATTACCTTAAGGAAAACTTATTTTTAGGAAACTGAACTATAACTATATAAACTTCTTTAAAGAGAAATGTATTAGCAACTTGATCTTGTGATTCAAAGTTCAGTTTTATTCTTTTCCCGTGGTGTTGATCCCAAGGAGGATCAGAGTACAGCCCAAAGCCCACCTTGGCCAGCCTGTATTACCTTAGTTTTCCTAGCATTCAAGGTCAAAAGACCACAGGGCAGGCTCAGGGAAGACACTAAACCAAGCCCATTGCTGTCCGGTTCATTCTGATTTTGGTGGACTGGCATTCTAGACACTCCCACTTGCCAGAATGTGGAGATATTAGGTTCTTGGTTTAATCTGTTCAAAACTATAATGCAGTAGACAAAAGGTGTCTGCTTTGTTTCGTTTCTCAGCCATTAGCAGTGTTTGGCAAGACGAAAACGCTTGCTTCTCATCTCCCTCTGCTGGCCTTTCAGAAAATCATTCGTCCCCAGATCTTGAGCAGTGCGTACCTACGAGGTCTGACAATTAATTCTGCAAACTTAATTTTGTGCTCGTCTGTGAGTTTTTAGCCAGTAAACAACTAACTGTATTGGAACACCCTCTCTACTCACCTGATCTGGCCCCCAGTGACTTTTTTCTTGACCCAGAGATAAAGGAAATATTGAAAGCAAGCCATTTGGATGACATTCAGGACATCAGAGTAATCTGATGACAGCTCTGGTGGCCATTCCAGAAAAAGAGTTCCAGAATTGCTTTGAACGGTGGACTAGGTGCTAGCATTGGTGCATAGCTTCCCAAGGGGAGTCCTTCAAAGAGGACTGACCGTAGTGGTATTCAGCCATGAGGAAAACAGCTCAAAATTTGTTGAATTTACCGTGGGTCGGTCAAAGTACACACTGAGCAAGAGAACAAAATATTTATTTAGTTTGCTTCATTTAGGAAAATACTACACATTTGTAATATAACACTTTCTCATAACACCTCATTCCTTATGACACTTGTTCACATGTACTTCATAATTAAATTTCGTAACTCCAAAGACATATTGATTTGTTACAATAATTTGTTATAATTGACTTATTACTATATATACATACACACATATGTATTTACACATTGCCAGCCAAAAGCCAAGTGCCATCGATTTACACATTGCATGCAATTATTAAATCAGAATATTTTAGAAATGAATCAGCATCTTTATAATAAGAAGCTCTTCGATTATTGAAAATAATGTTTTCTATTTTTGCAAATATGAACTCAAAATACCTGTAAGGTCTCAATGACACAACTTACCAGCATTCACATTTAATACCTGGTGAGTAACCCCCTGAAAAATATCAATAGCAACACCTTTAAATAATCCAGCTGCCATGAAGATGAGAGGGAATCTTGAGATAAATATAGGTAAAGCTGTGTGGCTCTTCAGAGACATTTCTTATTTGTTTTTTAATAATAATAATATAGATACAGGTTTAGCACATAGCAGATCTAAAGATTTGTTTGTAATATCACAATGCTTTGCTTTTGACTTTCCAAGGTGAAGACTAATACAGATCTTCAAGCATTCACTGACAATGGAGTTGTTTACTTATTGGAATGGTCAGTGGGTTAAGTTATATTTCATTCTCTCATTCACTTTATATCTTGTTCTCAACAGTTAACAAATGCAATTCAAAAGCTCACACAAAGCTGCCAACTTAAAGTGAAAATGCATTAAATATTAAGGAGACTGATAGCCTAGATCATTTTCTTTTGACCTTCTTACAACATAGGGATAGAGCTAGGTATCAAAGGGGATGGGGCTTAAACCCTCAAATGTTTAGCATTTAACTGGCATGTAAAGCTAACTCATTTTCTAGTCTATTTCATTATGGAATTCAGAATGACTTTGCCTCGATTTATATTCATTCACTCATTCTTTCAGCTAGTCCTATTGGGTGCCTATCATGTTTTAGGCACTATTTTTAGTGCTAGGAATATAGCAATAAACAAAGTCACACCTTTGTGAAGTTTGCCTTCTTTAGGGGAAAACTGGTGATAAACAGTAAATACACAGTATAATTCAGATGTCACTCGGTGGTAAGAAGAGAGATAATGAAAGGTTAACTAAGGGAAAAGAAAGGGATAAATAAGTGTGGTAGTGAGACTATATGGTGACTGGTGAAGTGTGGTAGTGAGACTATAGGGTGACTGGTGAAAGACCCCAGGGGACAGATGTGATGGGCTAAGTGATGTGGAGATAATGAAGAAGAGTTATTCAAAACAAGAAACAGCAGACATGAGGTTGTCAGTCCTATAGGGTCACTGTAAGTCAGAATCAACTTGGTAGAAATGGGTTTAGGTTCAAGAAACTGTCCTAGATGCTAGATAGATAGTGTGGTGGCGGGGAGGGCAAAATGAATGTAGACTTCCACCACCATGGTGCCTATAAATGATGCAGTCCAACAGGTTGACCTGAGATGGTCATGGTGAGAAGGGAGGAAAACTGACTTAAGATAGTTAGGAAGTGCTTCTCTGGAGAGCTGACCTTTCTGAAGGTAATATTAGCAGGGAAGCTCTTAGCCATCTCTTGGTAACAGGAAAATGTTCCTAGAAAAGAGATTGGAATTCTAAATGTCCCTAGAAGATCAGTTGGTATATTCCAAGAAGAGAAAGGGAGAAAGAAAGATCAGTGATGCTAGAACACAGTGGGCCAGAATAAGAACAGATTGAGATAGGTTTGGAGACATACATAAATGCCAGATTAGACAGAACTTTGTAGATCATAATTGGGAGCCTAAACTTTGTTTAAATTGCATTGTATAACCATGAGGAGCCCTGGTGGTACAGTGGTTAAGAATTTGGCTGCTAACCAGAAAGCCAGCAGTTCAAATACACCAGCCACTCCTTGGAAATCTTATGGGGCAGTCCTACTCCGTCCTACAGAGTCACCAGGAGTAATAATTAACTCAATGGTAACAGGTTTGGTATTGGATGGCTACGGCCATGCAGGAGTTTAAGCTGAGATCACAAATTCAGATCCAGAAGAAATCAAAGACTAGGAGAAGACAAAAAGGGATGTGAAAAGTCTACTAAAAGGGTAGTGCAGTAAGTTAAGGGAGAGAGCATGGTGGCTTGAAACACAGTGGTGATAGGTTCTAGATCAGACAGATTCTAGATCTGTTTTGGAAACTGAACATGCAGGCCTTGCTGTTGGATTCAAAGGGGAGAGTCATGAAGAGAAAGGATGATTGCCTCTTTCCTACACTGAAAATAGTGACTAGTAATACTGTTTATTGAGATGGTAGAGAAACAGATATACAAGAATGAGAGAGATTCAGACTTCATACTGGACATGTCATGCCTTAAATGTTCATGAAGCCTCCAAGTAGAGATGTTAGATAGGCAAGTTTTATATGTATCCCTTTACAGAAAAGTCTCAAAAACTAAGTTTGATCCTCACATCTACAGCTAATTGACTTTTGACAAGAGAGCCAGCTTCATTCGATGTGGAAAAAGAAGTGTTTCTAACAAATGGTGCTCAGATAACTGGATCTTCATATGCAAAACAATGAAGTTGGGCCCAACTCATGCAATTTATAAAAATTAACTCAAAATGGATCAGTGCCAAAGTATAAAGACAAAACCATAAATTCTGGAAGAAAACACAGGGAAAAGGCTTCAACACCTTATTTTGGGCAATAAATTCCCAAATATGCCAAAAGTCTAAGCAACAAAGACAAATTGAAAACTTTTGTACATCGAAGACTTTATCAGCAAGATGAAAAGAAAACCAACAGAATACGGGAAGACATTTACAAATCACATATCAATAAGAGTTTAACACCCTGAATATATAAAGGGTTCCTAAAATTCAACAACGAAAAGACAAACAGTTCAATTTAAAAAATGGGCGAAGGACTGGAATAGATTTTTCTCCAAAGAAGACATACAAATCACTACTAAGCTTAAGAAAAAACGCTCAACATCTTTATTCATTGTTAATGTTAGCTGCCATCAAGAGGGAACCAACTCATAACAACTTTGAGCATAACAGAAGGAAATTCTGTCCGACGCTGTACAGCATTACATTCTTCATAGTCACTGGAACACTCTGGTTGTATTTCTTCTAAGAGTGATTTGTTCATTCTTCTGGCAGTCCACAGTATATTTAACATTGCTTGCCAGCACCACAAATGAAATGCATCAGTTCTTCTGTCATCCTTTTTGTTTGTCCATCTTTCACAAGCATATAAGTTGATTAAAAAGGAAATGACTTGGGTCAGGCTCACCTTAGCCGTCAAAGGACATCCTTGCTTTTTAAAACTGTAAAGAAGTCTTCTGCAGCAAAATTTTCCAAATTTGTCACTTGCTTTCTTGACTGCTGCTTCCGTGGACATTAGCTGTTGATCCAAGTAAAATAAAATCATCGACAATTTCAACTTCACGTGAGTATCTTGGGAAAAGGTAGAATGAAGTTATAACAGTTATGTTCTCCAAATCCCTGCTTCTTATGGTCCCAACTCTTTAAGCTTGGCTTCTTCTATCTGTTACCACCTGTCTGTCAGTTGTACTGTGGTGACTTGATGTTGCTGTGATACTGGAAGCTATGTCACCAGTATTTCAAGTACAAGGAAGACCACCTGTGGTGAACAAGTTTCAAACAGAGCTTCCAGACTATGAAAAACTAGGAAAAAGGCCTGTCAATCTTCTGAAAATTAGCCAATGAAACTTCATAGATAACAACAGAATATTGTCTGATACAGTATCCAAAGATGAGCTCCTCAGGTTGGGAGACACTCTACCTATGACTGGGAAAAGCTGCCTCCACAGAATAGAGCTGATCAATAATGTAGATGGAGGAAAGTCTTCTGAGCCTTCATCTGCTGACTTGGCAAGACTCAAGAAGAGAAGAAACAATTACAAGCATCCATTAATAATTGAAATACGGAATGTACGAGGTATGAATTAAGGAAAACTGGAAGTTGTTAAAAATGAAATGGAACACTTGAAGATCGATATTCTAGTAATTAGTGAGCTGAAATGGATGGTTGTTGGTCATTTCGATTCAGAAAATCATATGGTCTACTAAGCTAGGGAAAAAAACTGAAGAGGAATTGGAGTGTAGTTATTGTTATAAAGAACATATCAAGATTTATCCAGAAATACAATACTGTTAGTTATTGGTTATTACCCACACATCTACAATGAAGACTGGTCATTGTGAATATTATTCAAATGTACACATCAACCACAAACACTTCAGATGAGGAAATTGAAAATTTTTAAGAACTAGGGCAATCTGAAATTGATCAAACATGCCATCAAGATGCACTGATAATTACTAATGATTGGAATGCAAAACCTGGAAACAAAAAAGAAGGATCAGTTGAAGGAAAATACAACTTTGGTAGTAAGAACAATGCTGGAGATAGCATGATAGACATCTTTAAGACCAATGATTTATTCATTGGGAACAACTTTTCTCGACAACACAAATAACTATACAGACTCATTTTGCTGGATGACTTACACAGGAATCAGATAGACTACTTCTGTGGGCAGAGATGAGGGAGAAGCTCAATATTGTCAGTCAAGATGAATCAGAGACTGACTGATCATCAATTGCTCATGTGCAAGTTCAAATTGAAGCTGAAGAAAAAAACCAAATTAAGTCCAAGAGAGCCAAAGTACTACCTTGAATACATCCTGCCTGAATTTAGAGATCATCTCGAGAATAGATCTGTGATGCAGGGAGGCAGGGCCGAGATGGTGGAGTAGTCAGACACTTCCTATGATCCCTCTTACAACAAAGACCCAAGAAAGAAAGTGAGTCAGTTATATACGACATTCTAGGAGCACTGAACAACAAAGACAAAGTTGAGAAGTCAGACTGAGTGGCCAGGGTGGAAGAGCAGGTTCAGAAGCAGAGAGGAGTTGCTAGACCTGATCTGAGAGGAATTGGTACTCTTCAGGTAAGTCTGCTAGTGTGATAACAGTGATGCTGGGAATGGCTTTCAAGCCCTGTTTTCTACACAGAGAGAGAGCATACATGGAGTCCAAGTATACTTCCAGAATCAGTGAAAAGTGGCATTCGGTCAGCAAAAGATAAGCAACTTGTTTAATGTATAGCGTGTAGATCAAAATCCTCTCCTATGGGATAAACTTCTCATTTACCTGTTCCCTTGCCTACCCCCCACAGTCTTCAGAGACTTCTGTCAGTGAGAAGTGGGCCCCTTAAATGCCCTGAACCATTCTCCTAGTCTTGGAGAGGGAACAAATTGACAAACAGGGGGAAAACAATCTGCCAGCCTCCCTGAGCAGAGAACTCAGGGTGGAGAGTTCCTTTGCCTAGGTACAGACATAAGGAGTCCTTGGACTTCGAACGCCTTTCACTCCTGCATATACCTGTGAGGGTCCACTACAACAGCATAGGCCTTCATTGTCACAATGCAACAGGGAATATACCTGAATCCTAATTTCACTGTATCAGCTATATAGTGGAAAAGTATGTTTATGACATTCAACATTGCGCTGCCGATTAAGCAGAGCATTCACCTACCCACAGCAGGGGCCTGAAGTTCCCCTCATACTACCCAGCCACCTGTGACATGGGTCTAAAAATAAGCGGTGTCTCCTAGTCCTTATAGCCAACGTCATTGTGCACCAACAGTCCAGCTGCAAAACCCATTCACCTACATGCTCTAGGAAATAGGGACATGCTTTCCTCAGAGACACTCAGGGGTGGCTGTTAGCCGCCTACCTTGTTCAGAGTGCTAATCTCTAAATTCCTGTGACTACACCAATCACCCTGCCTGTATGATTGTAGGTAAGAGCCCTCACGCTTACTTGGTGACTGTCTACCTGGGACCCTCAGCTAAATCCATGCAAGAAAAGTAAACACACACTTGGGCTCTCATGCCTTGTAATAACCCTAACCATGTAATGACAGGATTCTAGAGTTCAAAGGTACCAGTAATCAAACAAGTCCACCTCACCAGCCTTTTTGATCATATCAAATCAAAACAAAACAAGAAGCTAGGACACAGTAAGCAAATGTTAAATAAATAAATACAATAACTAATTGATGTTCAGGAATAACAGCCAATATCAAATTACAAGAATAGACTTGATGTACTGAGCAATAATGACTGAAGACTGAGAGAGTTGCGGAATGCCATCAAGGATATCATACATGAAGAAAATAAATAGTCATGAAGAAGACAAGAAAGAAAGATGACGAAAATGGATGCCAGAAAAGATTCTGGAACTTACTCTTGAGCCTAGAGTGGCTAAAGTGAAAGGATGAAACAACGAAATGAAAGAGCTGAGTAGAAAATTTCAAAGGGCTGCTGAAGAAGACAAGGTAAAGTATTATGATGAATGTGCAATGACCAGGAGTTAACAAACCCAAAGAGAAGTATACCATTGCACTTCTCAAGTCAAAAGAACTCAAGGGAAAATTCAAGCCTCTAGTTGCAATGTTGACGGATTCTGTGGGTAAAAATTCAATGACGCAAAAAATATCAGAAAATTAGAATATATAAAGTCATTGTCCCAAAAAGAATTGGTCAGCATTCAACAAGTTCTAGAGGTAGCATATGGTCCTGGTATTGAAGGAAGAAGTACAAGCCATGTTGAAGACATTGGTCAAAGCAAGGCTCTAAGAATTGGAGAAAGACTAATTGTGGTGCTTCAACAAATAGATGCAACAGTGGAAGCACCCATCTCCATGAAGATATTTGGGAGGCAAGTACGGGGACAATCAACTAGAAAGGGTTCAAATTTGTGCCCATTCCGAAGAAACACAGTCAAACAAAATGTGAAAACTATTGAATAATATCATTAATGTCACATACTAGCAAACTTTTGATGCTAGCCAGCCAAGTGCCGTCAAGTTGGATCCAATTCAACTTTTGATGAAGGTAACTAAAAAATGGCTGCAGTCATGTATCAACAGAAAACTGCCAGACATTCAAGCCAGATTCAGAAGAGTACGTAAAATGAGGAATATCCTTGCTGTTGTCATGTGGATCCTGACCAAAAGCAGAGAATGACAGAAAGATACTTACCTGTGTTTTGTCAACTGTCAAAGGTATTAGACAAGTTGAGAGACAGTTGTTCAAATGCAGTGAGGTAATACTGTATGGCTTACAACTGGAAAAGTTGTATGGTGAGGCTGTATCCTTTCACCTTACTAATTCAATCTGTGTGGAACAAATAATCTGAGAAGCTGGACTATACAAAGAAGAGTGCAACATCAGAACTGGAGGAAGAGTCATTAACAACCTGAGAGTCTTAGGCAAATAGAGCTGCTGTAACAGAAATACCACAAGTGAATGGTTTCAACACAGAGAAGTTTATTCTCTCACAGTTCCAGGTGAAGGCTTCCTCTCTCAGCTCTGGAGGAAGATCACGGTCATCAGTGGTCTCTTGGTCTGGGAGCATCTCGGTGCAGGAAACTCAGGTCCAAAGGACGTTCTCTGCTCCTGATATTGCTTTCTTCATGGCATAAAGTCCCTGTGTCTCTTTGCTAACTGCTGCTAGTCTGTCTTTTGAAATTATAGTGACAAAATGTACAACACATGGGAAAATCCCGTCAAATAACAAAACGGTGGACAATCACATAATACTGTGAATCATGACTGAGCCAAACTGATAAACACATTTTTGGGGTCTATGACATTTTGTAAAGTAGAGGAGCAGCAGGAAGGAGGGAAACCCTCATTGATATGGGCTGACATGGTGGTTGAAACAATGGACTCAAACATGGCAACAACTGTGAAGATCTTGCAGGAGCAGACAATGTTTCATTCTCTTTTTCCTAAGACATCTGTCAGTTGGAACCAATTTGAGGGCAGCAGGCTTCTTTTAGGCCACTCTACCAGTTCACTAGACATGTCCTATTGTGTCTGAACCCCAGTACACAGACTCACAGGCCCGCTTAGGAGACCCTCAGATAGCCATCTGTCAGATTTATACAGCAGTTAACCAAATACATCTAAATTCTTGTTGTTGTTGTTAGGTGCCGTCGAGTTAGCTCGGACTCATAACAACCCTATGAACAACAGAATGAAACACCGCCCACTCTTGCGCCATGTCCACAATTGTTTTTATGCTTAAGCCCATTGTTGCAGCCACTGTATTGATCCATCTCATCGAGGGTCTTCCTCTTTTTTGCTGACCCTCCACTCTGCCAAGCATGATCTCCTCCTCCAGGGACTGATCTTTCCTGACAACATGTCCCAAGCATGTAAGATGCAGTCTTGCCATCTTGGCTTCCAAAGAGCACTCTGTTTGTACTTCTTCCAGAACAGCTCTGTTTGTTGGTACATTCAACATTCTTTTCCAGCACCACAATTCAAAGGCATCAATTCTTCTGTCTTACTTGGTCATCATCCATCTTTCGCAGGCATGTGATGAGATTGGAAATACCATGGCTTGGGTCAGGTACATTTTAGTCTTCAAGGTGACATCCTTACTTTTGAATGCTTTGAAGAGGTCCTTTGCAGCAGATGTTCCCAGTGCAATGTGTCTTTTGATTTCTTAACTGCCGCTTCCAAGAGCATTGATTGTGGACCCAAGTAAAATGAAATCTTTGACAACCTGAATCCTTTCTCCATTTACGACAATGTTGCTTACTGGTTCGGTTGCGAGGATTTTTGTTTTCCTGATGTTGAGGTGCATTCTATACTGAAGGCTGTGGTCCTTGATCTCCATCAGCAAATGCCTCAAATCTTTTTCATTTCCAGCAAGTAAGGTTGTGTCATCTGCGTAACACAGGTTGTTAATGAGTCATCCTCCAATCCTGATGCCTCGTTCTTCTTCATGTAATCCAGTTTCTCAGATTATTTGCTCAGCATAGAGATTAAAAAGTTACAGTGAAAGAATTCTTCTTGGTAGGCAGAAAAGTCTACACCTCCAGTTGCAATTTCCAAACTGAAAAAAAATTTTTCAAATATTGTTTTATATTAGGAAAGGTGTTTTTACCTAAAGGAAATCAGAAATATGCAAAGCTACATCAAATTCTTGCAGTGCAATTAGAATTATGTCATTGTAATCACACTAACTGATATTCCTGAGTTTTATCTCAGGAAGTAGGATTGTTGGGCGGTAAAAATGGCTAACATACTCTACTACTAACCAAAAGTTTGGAGATTCAAATTCTTCAGAGGATCCTCAGAGAAAAGCCTGGTGATCTGTGTCTAAATAATCAGCTATTATAAGCCCTCATCCAACTCGATGGCACTTGGCTTGGCTGGCTGGGGTGCAGTTCCACCCTGACACATGTGGGGTGCCGTGAGTTGAAGGTGACTTAGTGGCAATGGTCACCTTAGGGAGTGGACATTGTCAATGTCAAGCACAGGAAATATCAAGTTATCTGACAAACAAATCATTTTTTGAGGAAATTTATTGAAAGTAAAATGAAAAATAAAGACATTTCTACAATAAAAACATGTTCATGCCTTGACTTTCATGGTGTCAAAAAATAAAAAACCAAGAAACAATAATGATATCCCCAGCCCCCAAAAATGAGTATTAACTTCAGAGTATGCATACAGTAATCAAGGAGAAACTCTTTAGTTCTCACATTTGATTGAGTTTTTTAAGACATTAAAAAAAGATACAGGAGAATATATATTATTTCACAGCACTGAGAGCTAGGAACAGAAATTTAGAACCTTCAAAAAATTTTTAATTCAGTTCACAGTTTATATAGCAATATAGAAAAAAATAATTGTTGTTAACTATTTAATGTGTACTATTTCCTCCCGTACCTGTTGCACATTCCATTAGCCCAGTTGCAGGAATGCCTTCCATCCCTGTATTTCCCTTCCCATGCTAAAATGACTTCTTCCTCTCTTCTTCAAGGAAAGCCTGAAGTGGTTAAGTACTGGTTAGTGGTTAAGTACTACAGCTGCTAACCGAAAGATAGCCAGTTCCAGTCCACCAGATGCTCCTTGGAAGGGTCACTATGAGTCAAAATTGACTTGACAGCAGTGGGTTTGGTTTTTGGTTTTTCTCTTCTTCAAATTCCTCCTGTCCTCCCATGTGTACCTGTGAGTACATTTGTGTGTTTTACTCAACAAAACACATTATATTAGCCCTCAAAGCTTTGAAAATAATACTTCTTTCTCTGAGACATGTTACACAATGGCCCTGCCCTCCAGACCTTAGGTATTGTCCACACTCTGCTGATTCTGAGTGGAGGCCTCTGGGCCCTGTGCTATAGCTCTGCTTTCCAAGCCCACTGGGGTAGAAACTCTGCTCCCTCGACTTTAGGTGCACCACTTTCCTAGTTCATCAGAGTGGCAACTCCACCCTTAGAAACACCAGGGGCCATGGTTCCATGCTTAGAAATCTTTGAGGTCATGACTGAGGCAGCTCAGTTTCTCATGCTCCTTGTCTCTTGAGCTTCTACTTTCTGTGGTTTCACGGCCAGGGCCTCATTCCCACATCTGCCTTGCTGGGGCAAGTGTTCCAAAGCTTTTTAACTCTACCTATAAGGGCCCAGAGACACCCCACTCTGCCAGCAAGCCTCCTGCTCACAAGCACTCAACTCTCTCATTTCGTGGGTAGGCTCAAGTGCTGTCTTGCTCATGTCTGGTTCTGCTGACTTACTTGTTGCCTGATTCTTTCTGCTGTTTGCAATGTCTAACTTGTCATATGTCTGTTATAGCAGCATTAGATGATTAAGATACTGTGACACCAGTTCATTACAATTTAGAACACATTTATGCCAGTGTATCATCTCTCTCAGGGATACTTAGGTACTGAAATCTTTTTTATGTAAATTTGATTATCAGATGTCCCAGAGATCCAGCCAAACTTGGTTTAAAAACTCCAATTCCGCAGACTTGAAATCCAAAGCTCCTCCCTCCCATAATTTTTGTGCATTCTTAAGAGTTAACATACTCCTGGATTTCCTGGATGGTAAGTAGTTAACACGCTCAGCTGCTAAACTAAAGACTGAAGGCTGGAGTCCATCTACACACACCTCAGAAGAAAGATCTGGTGATCTACTTCTATAATATCAGCCACTGAAAGACATATGGAGCACAGTTGTACCCTAACACCCATGGGGTCATGATAGGTCAGAATCAACTCCACCACAACTGGTACTGGTCCCAACACCATCTAGGTACCCTCTGTCAGTGGCTCCTGAGTCAGTGTCTGGCATCTGTGTTATGTATCAACTTAGACTCAGAAGTCAGTACCCTGAGTGGTTCCCAGTGATACCAACCATTGTTTGAGTTTAGTAGGATTTGCTAAAAATTTAGGGTCTCCTCAGACAACATGTATCCCTCCACATCTCACATGCTCCATTCTTGCTCTTTTCTTTTCTGTTCTGAGCACTTCTCAGGAACTACAAGTATTTTCCTTTCTGTTACACATTACATCTCCTGTCTCTCCAGTTCCTACTCAGAAACTTGCAAACAGAGACCCACCGAGGTAATCAGAAGAACCGAAAGCCTTCTATTCTGCAGGAGCAATGTTCCTTAGAAGATAGTCTGGATGATTAAAAAAAAAATCAGCTACAAGAAACTAAGAGAGACTTAGATAAATGGAAAAACTTACCCTGCTCATGGATGGGAAGACTTAACATTGTGAAAATGTCTATTTCACCCAAGGCAATTTATTTATATAATGCAATCCCAATACAAGTTCCAGTGACATTTTCTAATGAGATGGAGAAACAAATCACCAATTTTGTTTGGAAAGGGAAGAAGCCCCGGTTAAGCAAGGTACTACTAAAGAAGAAGAACACACTGGGAGGCCTCTCATTACCTGACTTTAGAACATATTACACTGCCACAGTGGTCAGAACAGCCTGGTACTGGTATAAGAATAGGCAGATCGACTAGTGGAACAGAACTGAGACCCCAGAGATGACACCATCTGCCTATGAACAACTGATATTCTACAAAGGCCCTAAGACATTAAACTGGGGTAAAAACAGTCTCTTCAACACACGGTGCTGGCAAAATTGGATATCCATCTGCAAGAAACTGAAACAAGATCCATATCTTACACCTTATACAAAAACCAACTCCAACTGGATAAAAGACCTAAATATCAAACCTAAAATGATAAAGCTCATACAAGAAAAGGTAGGAACAACAATGAAAGTTTTAATACACAATATGGACAGACTCCAAAATCTGTCAAACAAACCACAATCATCAGAAGAAAAAATAGATAAATGGAATCTATTAAGAATTAAACACTTTTGCTCATCTGAAGACTTTATTAATAGAATTAAAAGAACACCCACAGAATGGGAAAAAAATATTTGGCAACTCTATGTCAGACCAATGCCTGATTTCCATAATCTATAAGGTACTACAAATATCAACAAGAAGAAGATAAATCATCCAATTAAACAATGGGCAAAGGAGATGGACAGACATTTCACTAAAGAAGAGATCCAGGCAGCCAAAAAACAGATGTGGACACATTCACGATCTTTAGTTATTAAAGAAATTCAAATCAAGATGACAATGAGATACCATCTCACCCCAACAAGGTTGGCCATGATCCAAAAAACACAAAACAACATGTGTTGGAGAGGCTGTGGAGAAAGTGGAATCCTCCTACACTGTTGGTGGGGTTGCAAAATGGTCCAACCTCTTTGGAAAGCAATCTGGAGCTTCCTTAAAAAAATGGATATTGATACACCATTTGACCCAGTAATTCCAGTACTTGGAATATATCCTACAGAACCAAGGCCTTTCACACCAACGGACACATGCACGAGAATGTTTATCACAGCACAGTCCACAATAGCAAAAAGATGGAATCAACCCAGATGCCCAACAACAGAAGAATGGATAGGTAAACTATGGTACATATACTCAATGGAGCACTACGCAATGATAAAGAACAACGATGACTTCAGGAAACATCTCATGACCTGGTTTCAACTGGAAGACATTATGTTGAGTGAAAGTAGTCAGCGACAAAAGGACAAATATTGTATGAGACCTCTACGATAAGATCTCAAAAACAGCCTTGTGTATAGAAGAAAAGACTCTTTGACAGCTGCAAGGGAGGGAGGGGAGGGAGGGAGGGAAGGGGGAGGGTTTAGATTAGATAGTTGCTAGGTATCTGGTTGGGTGAAATCGGTGATAGCACACTTTAGAAACAAGAACAATATAAAGTGGACTTAAACATAACATGAGTACTCCTTCCATCTTAACCCAATATTGCAAGGATAGAGTAACTGGGGCAGGGGGCAGGGGACCATGCTCTTAGGCGAAAGCCAGGCCAATTGGCACAACTAGCGTTTTGCTAAGAGGGCTCTCTGCACCCCACATTGGTGAGTGGCATCTGGGATCTTAAAAGCTGCCAAGCTGCCATCCAAGGGCACAGCAAATGGTCCCAACTCAGCAGGAACAGATGCTCACCGAGGACCAAAATGACATGGGGGAAAGACAACCCAGAAGACAAAGAGACCCACATCAGTGGGTGCCTACATCGACTTGGGACCAGAAGAACCGGATGGTGCCCAGCCACCACCAGTGATAGCTGCAATGAAGCTCACAAAGTTGAGTCTCACTGGAAACACAAGAATAAAAAGGGGTGCACCCTGAGATCCCCACTAAAAGACCTCAGTTGATGGTCCAGTGGTTTCGGGTTTCCCCTGGGAGCATGGCCCCTCGCCCTGATGCTGCCCTTGACCATAAATCATAACAAAGGTCCACGCTTTGGACAGGAATGGATTGGACTTGACAATGCAGTGACCATATATTGGATGCACTTTATGGTTCTATACATCTGTAGGATGTCATCCTGCTGACCTCTGGCTGGAGGAAGGAGAGTGGGTGGAGAGGAGGGAAAAAAAGAGATTGTTGGGAGAATGAGACATGTATGGAGCAGAGAGGAATAGTGTGCTGTCACTGGGCAGGGAGAGCAGTGGAAGCTGCATATAGGTGGGTATGTAAATTTTTACGGGAATGTACATTTTCACTCAGTTATATTAAATAAAAATTTTTTTTAAAAAATCAGGCTTTCTACCTTTACATCTGAATAAGTCAGTGCTGACAGTGGTTGGAAAGCCTGCTGGAAAACTATCAGTTTCACTTGGTTGAGAGAAGACTACACTGCTGGCCATCTCTGGAGCTCCCTCTGGAGCAGGTAAGAAGGAAGGGGAGAAGCAGCAATGACTAAAGGATGGTTCTTGGCACCTCTGCACACTCAGCAGGGTGTTGCCGGTGACAATACAGTATTGTATCAGTGCAGCAGTGAGGAGCAACTAAAGTAGGCCATTTACCCAGCTTCCAAAGAAGAAAGGCTTTGTGGTTGTGGTAATGTTAGCACACACTGGTACTGCTCACTTCTGATTGCTAGTTGGAAAAAGTTCTTCTTTTCTCTTAAATCAGGACTTCTACACACAGTCCAAAGATAGATTCACTCTGCCTTTTTATTTTGAGAAACATGAATATTATTGTCCACCCCCCACCCTATGGCTTAATTTCTAAACAATGCCCTCCTAGTTGTAGAAAATGGAGTGTTGGCAGTTGTCATGGATTGCATTGTGTCCCCAAAACAATCTGTGTATCAATTTGGTTCGACCATGAGTTGCAGTATGGTGTGATTTCTCCCATGTGTTGTGAATGCTGCCTCTGCGATTGTAACAAGGGAAAACGAACAGCAGCTGTATTGATAAAGTGGGGCTTGATTGACAAGTTTGGACTGTGTTGTGATCATCTCTTGAGAAACAAAAGGAAAGTGAGCAGAGTGCTGGGAACCTCATCCTAACAAGAAAACAGGACCAAGAGGAGAGCGTATCCTTTGGATCTGAGGTTCCTGTGTCGAGATGCTCTCATATTGAATTTGGACTTAACCTACTGTACTGTGATGCTTTCTCATCTTGACTCAGTCTACCAAACTGTGACACCACAAAATTTCTCTTTTTAAAGCCATCCACTTGTGCTATTTCTATTAGAGCAGTACCAGCTGACTAAGACAGTGGTGCAACGGTTAAGTACTCAGCTCCTAACTGAAAGGCCCACGTTTCAAACCCACCAGTCACTCCAAAAGAGAAAAATGTGTCTGTGTACCCCCATAAGGATTACAGCCTTGGAAATCCTATGAAACAGTTCCACTCTGCCCTATAGTGTTGCAATGAGCTGGAATCAACTCACCGACAATGGCTTTGGTTTTGGCTATTAATCAAAGAAAACATCCAGATAGTTATGGACTGAATTGTGTCTCCCCAGAATGTGTATAAACTTGGCTATTCCATGGTCTCCAGTAGTATGTGGTTGTCCACCATTTGGTGATCCAATGTGATTATCTGAAACGTTGCATGTCCTAACCTCTATGATGTTAATAAGGTAGGATTAAAGGCGGCTATGTGGTATAGTGGTTAAATGCTACAGCTCTTAACCAAAAAGTCTGCAGTTCAAATCTACCAGACACTCCTTGGAAACTTTATGGGCAGTTCAGCTCTGTTCTACAGGGTGACTCTGAGTGGTAACCAGCTTGACAACAACTGTTTTTGTTTGGTGTATTAATGAGGCAGGACTCAATCTACAGGATTACGTTATATCTTGAGTTAGTATCCTTTGAGACGTGAAAGAGAGAATTGAACAGAGACAAGATGGGCCTCATACCACTACCGAAGAAGTGCTGGGAGTGGAGCATTTCCCTTGGGACCACAGGTCCATGCTCTGAGAAGTGCCTAGACCATGGGGAGGTTGATGACAGGGACCTTCCCTCAAAACCAAAAGAGAGAGAAAGTCTTCCCAAAAGTTGGCACCCTGAGTTTGGACTTCTAGCCTCCTAGACTTTGAGAGAATAAACTTCTATTTGTTACAGCCACCCATCTCTTGTGGTACTTCTGTTATAACAGCACTATATAACTAAGAGAAGACAATCAACTAGTCATGAAAAACATTCAAGGTAATTCAAGTGCTATGGAACTACCTTCTTGTTTCGGTTAAACACTCTGCATGTAGATGGAAGTGAAACTTTCTGCCTTTCTCAGCAACCCCCCTGAAACACTCTACCAGACTATTCTAGTACTCCCTCTCATTCCTGGATTTATTTATTTTTCTTTTATTTTCATCATAAATTCTGTAGCAGCACTTCTCTTGTTCTCTGATAGATTAGATACTCCAAACAATGAAAATGGCCATGGGGGTATAGTGGTGGAAAAAAGAAGGTAGGAAGGAAAGGTTACATGGAAAGTGCCAAATCAACAATGGTACCATTTTTATAATTTTCCTTATGGTCAGAGAGAGGGTCAGAGGTTATGAGCACTTATGCATTATTTGGTTTTTTTTTTAGCATTGTACAAGGAAAATAGGTTCTCTTAGGAAATGTCTTAGTTTTGTTTTTTGGATAGGTAGGAACACTTCCTCACTACTTTTAAACCTGGGTAAGGGGCTTCATTAAAAAAAAAAAGTGTTTAGAGTGGGATTTTTTGAGTCTAGCACTAACAGATGTTCATGAATCCTCTTGATTAGAGCAATTTGAACAATTCCTTCCTGCCAGAAGAGGCTACAGTAATAAAAAGCCTTAATGGAGAGCATGAGAATTCCTGGAACTGTAAAGACTGCTGTGAAATCACTGAGCAAGGGTTTAGGGACCTTGAATGACCTGTCATCCACAGGAGGGTTTGGTCCTCTCTGTCATCACTTAAATTCCACTGACAACTCTCTAAAACTATCATCCCCATCTAGTTCAAGATTTTCCATGCCAGGTCTCTGAGAAATAAGGATGGGACTCTCCTGCCCTGTCTATTGGCAGGGAATCAGTTAATTTATTCCAGGAGGTTGAAGCCTCACTAATGGATCACTGGCCAGACACAGAGGGAGCATCACACCTCTCTGCCACTCGTTTTCCTGGAAAACTTTGCTCTCCATTAGGCACCTGAATCAATGAGACACCTTCCCCAAATGCAGTAATATTGCAGAACCCATTTGTCTCCCTAAATGCTCTTTCCTGCAGGTATTGGTGTAATGAACAGACATTTTCTCACACAGTAGAGCCCAGCCAGATGTGTTGGGAAAGACACAAGCCAAGCTGAACACCTAAATATATCTCTGTCTAGAGCAAAAAGCCTGTCTCGCTCACTTTTGGCTGATAATTGCCGTGTGTTGAGATAATTTTTCAATTTTAGACTCACCTGTGTCAATTCCAGACAGACGCTACCACTACAACACTCCTACAACTGATCAAATATCTGTTTAGAATTAACAAGCAATACTCAGATTGTCAAACAAAAGAACAGACCGGAACATCAACTCATTAAACTGGTTAGTAGCTGATAAGGCCTTATGATACTTTCAAAACAAAAGGTGTGCTGTGTTCTGCTTCATAGGGTTCCTGGGTGATGCAAATGGTTTGCACTTGACTACTAACCTAAAGAGCTGGCACTAACCTAAAGGTGTGCAGTTCAAACCCAAGTGTCTCCAAGGGAAAAAGGCCTGGCCACCAAGTGTCTCCGAGGAAGAAAAGCCTAGCGAGCTGATTCTAAGAAAGCCCCGGGAAGCCAGTTCTACTCTGTAACCAGGGCTTTGAACCTGTTTGAATGGATTCAATCATGGCCAGTGAAGCAAAACTAAAACAGACCTGAATTTTTTAAATTTGGGTGATCTGGAACCATAGGTGGAACAGTGAAAATTATGGGTTGAAGCCCTGGCATGGCAGACAGAGAATAAGTATAGGGAACACATTCAAGGGACCTGGCATGTGGGAACAGATTATCGGCAGGATCAAGGAAAGCGGCACACACTCAAAGCACAGTGGTTGGCTGCCATCTTTGAGCAGGATACTACTATTTCTGATTCTGCAAAATCCACTGGGCAAGAGGTGTGGTTGCCATGCAAATTGGTTATAACTTCCAGTTCACCCAAATTTTGAACATTCTAGTCTGTTCCAGAAACCTTGGTGGCAGAGCGGTTACGTGCTATATGTGCTAATCAAAAGGCCAGCAGTTCAAACCCGCCAGATGCTCTGCTCTAACCTTTAGGGTCACTATGAGTGAGAATCAACTCAATGGCAGTGGCTCTAATCTGTTCCAGTGCCACTTCCGCGGACATGACGGAACTGGGAGGAAGCCCACTCTGTAACACACAGAAACAAGTTTTTTGTTTCGTTTTGTTTTGTTTGTTCTCCTTCACACTAATATTGCAACAATACCAGGAGCTACCAAGCACTGACTACTTACTGTGTGACAGACGCATACAAGGAATGCTAATTGAGTTCACAAACTCATCCTATAAAAAGTGCTACATAACTCATCGATGAATATCGCTATAGTCACTTTCGAAGTACTTCCCTTGGGAAGCTATGCACTGATGCCAGCGCCTAGTCCACCCTTGAGAGTCATTTTGGAACTCTTTTTCTGGAATGGCCATCAGAGCTGTCTTTGTATTATCCTTGATGGCCTGAATGTCATCACAATGTCTTCTGTAAGGAAAAACATCACTGAGGGGCAGATCAGGTGAGTAGGGAGGGTGTCCCAGCAGCTATTTGTTTACTTGGCTAAAATCTTCCTCATGGACAACTAAACAATGAAGTTCGTAAACTTGCCACCTCGCTACCACGCACAGTGACCATTCCAGAAAGAGTTCCAAAATTGCTTTGAAGGGTGGACTAGGCACTAGTGTCGGTGCACAGCTTCCCAAGGGTAGTACTTCGAAGGTGACCATGGTGATATTCGGCAATGAGGTATGTAGCACTTAGAACAACAAAGTTCACAGACTTGTCAGACCTCATACTCTGCTACTTGGTGAAACTCAAGACTCACTCCTGCCAGCTGCCTTCTCCTGCTTCAGCGCTGATGCTCAGGACTCAGGACACGTTCAGGCCTCCAGGAAACAGAAACTGTATAGAAGGCACTGAAGTAACCACGGGATTTGTTCCAGTTCAGTTAGGAATATACTCATTTTGAGAGTTAATGCAAATGAACACAATTTAAACAAAAACCTACTAAGTTACTGCAAGTGGAAAACCAGTTCTAGAAGATGACAAAAGGAGCCCTGAGGAGACAGATAGGAAAGGAACAGGTGGTTATGACCACTCATTTCCTGCCAGAGCATAGGACTACAGAATTCCACATCACTTCTCTGCTTTCTGCTTTATCAGTCAATGAAATAGAGCCTCATGACAACCAGGTCCCTAGCTCAGAAATCTTGATTAAATGCACGATTCAAAATCAGCTGCAAGAGAACTAAAGTCTGATACGATGGGTTCCTAAAGCCTATTTGCCTTCCACTAAAATCCCCTGGGTTTCCAAGACTGTAAATCATTACGGAAACAAACTGCCACATCTTTGTCCCATAGAGCTGCTGGTGAATTTGAACTCCTGACTTTTTGGTTAGCAGCCAAACACTTTTATCACTGCAGTGCTAGGGCTCCTTTTCTCATTGAAAGAAGGGTAGGGAAGGTAGCCTAACTCTCCAGTTTCAGTTCCCCTACTGTAAAATAAGGAGCCATCTTCACTGTCTCTGGATCACTGAGTATCCACGCCCTCCCCACCTGCCTTGACCAAGAACTTGCCCAGGAGGCTGTGGTTGTTGCCAGTGAGAAAGAACATGGTGGTTTGGCTTCTGGCAAACAGAACTCTGGAAAGCTAAGTAATTAACTTCATTTCCTCAAAGTTGACAATCTGTCCCCAGAGCCCCATGACAAAAAGCCTGCCATTATTTATTTTACTTCCTTACATTAGAAGAAAGAACAAAGAATAGTGAGAGGTGCAAGACTGATTGTTATCTCAACGAATTGTGTAACTTTGCTAAAGTGGTTAACCTTCCTTTGTTTTTGCAATTTAAGTGTCTTCCAGTGGTCTGTGACACACACAGATCCTATATTAAACAAAACACTGCTGGGTCCTGGGCCACTTGTGCAATTGTCACCATGTTTGAGCCCATTATTCCAGCCACTACATCAATCCGTCTTGTTGAGGGTCCTCCGCATTTCTGCTGATCCTCGGCTTTACCAAGCATGATGTCCTTCTCCAGGGACTGGACCCTCCTGATGGCATTTCAAAAGTACCTCAGACAAGATCTCCCATCTTCACTTCTAAAGGGGCATTCTGGCTGTATTTCTTCCTAGATAAACTGGTTTGTTCTTGTGGCAGTCTATGGCATATTCAACATTCTTCACCAGCACCACAATTCAAAAGCACCAATTCTTGTTTGGTCATTATTCGTTGTCCAGTTTTGGCATGCATGTGAAGAGACTGAAGAAACCATGGCTTGGGTCAGGTGCACCTTAGATCTTAAAGTGACATCTTTGCTTTTTAATGCTTTGAAGAGGTTTCCTGCAACAGATTCCTCCAATAAAATATATCTTTTGATTTCTTAGCTATTGCTTCCGTAGTTGTTGATTGTGGATCAAAATAAAAATAAATCCCGGGCAACTTCAATATTTCCTCCATTTATCAAGATGTTGACTGTTGGTCCAGTTCTGAGGATTTTTTTTTATGTTGAGGTGTAATCCTTACAAACACACCCCTGACCACTGTCTTTCCTGATTTTAAGCCATGTAGAATCCCCCATTCTGTTCAAAGGACTTCATCTTGGTCTATGCATAGGTGCTTCATAAGCACAATTATCCTTTTGCCATCAAATGGATTCTGATGAATATTCTTGAATTCTCATTCTTTGGATGTTATCCATAGTTTATCATACTCCATGCAATCAAATGCCTTGTGTAGCCAATAAAACACAGGTAAATATCTTTCTGGTATTCTCTGGTTTCAGCTAGGATCCATCTGACATCACTAATGATGTCCCTCATCTTATGTTCTCTTCTGACTCAGTCTTTAGTTTCTAGAAGTTCTTGTCCATGTACTCCTGCAACTATTTTTGCATTATATTCAGCAAAATTTTACTTGCGTACGATAGTAAAGATATTGTTCAATAATTTCCTCATTCTGTCGGATCACATTTCTTTGGACTGGGCACAAATACAAAGCTCTTCCAGTCAGTTGGCCAAGTAGCTGTCTACCAAATTTCTTGGCATAGATGAGTAGCACTCCCAGAACTGCATGTTTTTGCTGAGATATCTGAATTAGTGTTCCATCAATTCCTGGAGCTTTGTTTTTCACCAATGCCCTCAGTGCAGCTTGGACTTCTTCCTTCGGTATCATCGGATTTTAATCATAAGCCAGCTCCTGAGATAGCTGAATGTCAACCAGTTGTTTTTGGCACAGTGACTCTGTGTATTTCTTCTGTTTTCTTTTGATGCTTCCTGCTTTGTTCAATATTTTGCCTACAGACTCCTTTGCTATTGCAACTCAGGGCTTGAATTTTTTCTTCACTTCTTTCAGCTTCAAAAAATTCTGGGTGAATTCTTCCCTTTTGGTTTTCTAACTCCCAGTCTTTGCATATTTCAACATAATGCTTCACTCCATCTTTACCAGCTGCCCTGTAAAATATTCTGTTCCTCTCTTTCCCTGATATTTTCTCCCATTCACTTTAGCTACTCTACATTCAAGAGAAAATTTCGGAATCTCTTCTGACCTCCATTTTGGTCTTTTCTGACCCCTGTCTTTTTTGTTTTTTTGTTTAATGATTGAATGAACAAGTACACACTCATATAAATTGCCTGCCCGCCTATATGCAGCTACCTCCCACTGCTCTCCCTGCCCGATGACAGCACACTCTTCCTCTCTACTCCATACATGTCTTATCCTCCCAGCAATCTCCTATCCCCTCCTCTCCACCCTCTCCTCTTCCTCCTGTAAGAGGTCAGCAGAACGACATTCTATGGATGCATAGAACTGTAAAGTGCATACCTGATACAATCACTCTGTGTCGCCAAATCCAGTCCATTCCTGTCAGAGTTGACCTCCATTATTCTCCCTGTCTTTTAATGACTACTTTTCTGATCTTTGCTCATTAGTGTTCACTGTGTGAAATCTGTACTTGAGATAACCTCTAAATTCAGGTAGGATATACTCAGTGTCATACCTCAGCTCCCCTGAACTTGTAATTTTCTTCACCCTAAACTTGAAATTGGATAGGAACAGTTGATGGTCTGTTTGATAGCCAGCCCTTGCCTAGTTCTGACTGATGATATTGAGCTTCTTCATCATCTCTTTCCACAGATGTAGTGGATTTTAGCAGTACTAGATAACTAAACTCCCACACATCTGTCAGTTTGTGGGAGGGCCATACTTTGAGGGCTTGTGTGTTTCTGTGATGGTGGAAGGTTTGCCACCAGAACTGGTGGAATACCAATCATGATATTGCAACAAACAGATGCAACACTAGAAGTGCTTGCTCATCTATGGCAAGACACCTATCTGGCCACTGACTGGAAGGGATCTGTGTTTATGCCCAGTCCAAAGAAAAGTGACCCATTCCAAAGAAAAGAAATCATTGAACAACATCATTAATATCACATATAAGTAAAATTTTGCTGAAGAACATTCAAAAGTGACTGTAGCAGTATATGAAAGGGAATGACCAAAATTGAAGCCAGATTCAGATAAGTATGTGGAACCAGGGATATTATTGTTGATGTCACATGGACAATGGCTGAAGGCAGAGAATACCACAAAGTTACTCACCTGTTTTGGTGACTTTACAGAGGCATTCAACTGTGCGGCTCATAACAAATTATGGACAACATTTCATAGAATGAGAGTTTTAGACATTTAATTGTACTCATGAGGAACCTATACATAGATCAAGGATCCATCATTCAAACAGAACAAGGGGTTCTAAACCTGCATGGTTTCAAGTCAGGAAAGATGTGCATCAGGGTTGTGTGTTTTTGCTACAATCTGAAAAGCTGGAGGGAGACTAACAACCTGTGATGCACAGATCACACATTCCTGCTTGCTGAAAGTGTAGAGGACTTGAAGCACTTGCTGATGAAGTCTTCAGTACAGATTACACCTCAATATAAAGAAAACAAAAATCCTCACAACTAGACCAATAAGCAACATCATGATAAACAGAGAAAAGATTGAAGCCAGTGAGGACTTCATTTTATTTGGATATGTAATCAAGGCCCACAGAAGCAGTAGTCAAGAAATCAAAAGACTGACTGCATTGGATAAGTCTGCTGAAGAAGATATCTCTAAAGTGTTAAAAAGCAAAAGTGTCACCTTAAAGACTAAGGTTCATTTGACCAAGCCATGATATTTTCAGTCATCTCATATGCATGGAAAAGCTGGGCAATTAATAGGAAGACCAAAGAAGAATCAATGCCTTTAATTATGATGTTGGTGAAGAATATCGAGTAGATCATGGACTTCTATAACAATGAATGAATGTGTCTGTCTTGGAAGAAGCACAGCCAGAATGCTCCTTAAAACAAGGATGACAAGACTTCGTCTTATATAATTCAGACATGTTATCAGGAGGGATCAGTCCCTGAGAAAGGACATCATTCTTGGTAAAATAGAGGGTCGGCAAAAAAAAATGAAGATCCTCAACAAAATGGATTGACACAGTGGCTGCAACGATGGGCTGGAGCATAGTGGCAATTGTCAGGATGGTGCAAGACTAGGCAGGGTTTCCTTACGTTGTACATAGGGCTACCATGACTTGCAGATGACTCCATGGTACCCAGAAAAAATAAGAAGTGGATTTGATTCTTGTGTATTCCTCCTGGTGATGTCCATGTGTAAAACTGACATTTATATTGTTGAAAAAAGTTACCTGCATGCAGAAATCATTGTTCTTGCAAAATTCTATATTCTATGAACTGTATTATTTTTCCTTAACCAAGTTTTCCAATACTGGTCCTTCTTTCCAACTTTCCCATTCCAATCTTCAGTGATTATGAGATGATAAAACTCATGTGGTCAGATTCCAGCAGAGCTGCCGGATGAAAACAGGCTAGTAACAAAGGCCTGGAAATCTACTTCTGAAAGTCTCTCTATGAAAATCCTGTGGGTCAGAACAGAGCACTCTCCAATATATTGCTGGAAAATGAATCCTTAGGGTTATAAGGCAACTCAAAATATGAATTCACACAATAGCATCAATGTAACAATAGCACCTTGATTGCATGTTTGGTCAATTTCAGACTGCAGAAGTTGATAAAAATCTTTAACTTTCTTGACTTTGGCATAATGTTTAGTGTGTAAATTTGAATAGTAGTCAAATTAGCAGGTCTTCATTGTAGGCATAAGGGTATCTTCATATTATTGACAGTATTATACTTCAGGAGAGATCCTAAAATGTTCTTTTTGACTATGAGTGTTACGCCATTCCTCTTCAATTTATCTTCCTCAGCATAGGAGACCACATGATAGTCTAATTCAAAATGGCCAGTAACAGTCCATTTCAGTTCACTAAGACTGAAGACATCTGTGTTTATGTGTTCCATTTCATTTTTGACAACCTCTAATTTTCCTAGATTCATTCTTCACCTTTCTGCATTCCAATTACTAACAGACGTTTGCAGCTATCTCTTCTCATTTTGAGTGATGCCACCTCAGCAAATGAAGGTCCCTAAAGCTGGCTTCCATCTACATCATTAAAGTGGACTCTACTTGGAGGAGGCAACTCTTCTCCGTTTGTATTTCTAGTGCCTTCCAAACTGAGGGTCTCATCTTTCAGCAGTGTATCAGTGTTCTGTTGTCATTCATAAGCTTTACACTGGCCAACTCATTTTAGAAATAGACTTTCGGGTCCTTCTTCCTAGTCTGTTTTAGTCTGGAAATTCCTCTAAACCTGTCCACCTTGGGTGATCCTGATAGTCTCTGAAAGATCAATGGCACAGCTTCCAGTATCACAGCAACAACCAGGCTACCACAGTAAGGCAAGCTGACAGATGAGTTGGGTTTCCTTCTGAGATCAGTGTTTCTCAGCTGGAAAATGAGAGGATTGAACAGATGATCCCGAAGCTCCCTTTCAGCCCTGAAACTGCATTGCAAATCAGGGGGAATGAAGGAATTTCGGTAACTTAACTTCTCAAAACCAAACCAGTTGCCACTGAGTTGATTCTGATTCATGATACCCTGTGGTGGACAGGTTTAAGCAGAGCTTCCAGACAATGACAGACTAGTTAGAAAAAGCTGGCACTGGACTTCTGAAAATCAGTTGATGAAAATCTTATGGGTCAGAATAAAACATCATCCAGTGTAGTGGTGAAAGATGAATTCCTCAGGTTGTAATGCACTCAAAATATGTATTGACCCAGCAGCCTCATAATCGACTTACATGTGCCAGTGATCATGAAGATGGCTCAGGACCGGGCAAAGTTTACTTAACACCAGGCTGCACATATCAAAGGTGACTAAATGACAACTAACAATAAAATCAAAAGTTCTCAAGCTTTGAACTCAGCAGTGATCCAGAATGCAAAGCAAACGATCCCTTCAATAAAAATCCCTTCCCAGATGCATTATGGACAAACAGTTTTCATACCTGTTTTACATTTATAATTCTGACTCATTGCAACCCTATAGGACAAAGCATAACTGTCATGTAGGGTTCTCAAGACAGTAATCTTTACGTAAGTGGGCTGCCACTTCTTTCATCCTGAGGAGCAGCTGGTAGATTTAAATGGTCGACCCTCTAGGTAGCAGCAAAGGGTTTTAACCACTATACAACCAGAGCTTCTTACAAGAGCTATCAAGTGCCTTATTTAGAATGTAATGTCAATTTCAGAAACAGTTGCAATGTTGCTTTGCATATAAAATTTCACATAAAACAATTTTCTCCTAATTATTGATTTTTGCTCTTCCTGGTATTTGATAACGGACATGTGGTCTCTCTCCAACAGCCCAAGTCTTCATTACACTAATAAGCACAAAATTAGATCTCAACTGCTGTTTTAATAAAGGAGTAAAATGAACAAGTAATATTTTCCAACTTATTCCAAGCCAATTTCTAAGGGGTTGCACGTGAAAAGTACCAACCATGTAGCAATTGTGTCTTGTTTTAACCCAGGAGGCATCCCTGGGTAGTACAAACAGGTAACTTACTCAGCTGTTGTCATGGATTGAATTGTGTCCCCCCCCCCCAAATATTTGTCAGCTTGGCTAGGTCATGATTCCCAGTATTATGTGATTGTCCACTGTTTTGTTATCTGATATAATTCCCTTACGTGTTGTAAATCCAATCACTATAATGTAATGAGATGGATTCCCAAAACAAAACCAAATCCAGTGCCATCCAGTTCAACTGTGATTCACAGCAATCCTGTAAGATAGAGTAGAACTGCTCCATAGTTACCAAGGAACATCTAGGGGATTCAAGCTGCCAACATTTTGGTTAGCAGACACAGCACTTAACCACTACTCTGCCAGGGTGTCCTAATGAGATGCATTGGTGGCAGTTAATTGATGAGCTCTATATGATTTGATAAGTGTCTTAAACCAATCTCTGTTGAGATGTAAAAGATAGAAGTGAGTAGAGAGACATAGGGACTTCATACCACCAAGCAAACAGCACCAGGAGCAGAATGTGTCCTTTAGATCTGGGGTCCCTGTGCCTGAGAAGCTCCTCAGCCAGGGGAAAATTGATGACAAGGACTTTCCTCCAGAGCTGACAGAGAGAGAAAGGCTTCCCCTGGAGCTGATGCCTTGAATAGACTGCAGAGATAGACTATGAGAGAATAAATTCTCTCTGTTAAAGCCATCTAGTTGTATTTCCGTTACAGCAACACTAGATAACTAACACGGCTGCTAAACCTGGGTGACTCTGCTGGTATTTGAAGTATGATTGGCATAGCTGCCATCACAGTCACACACAAGCCACCACAGTACAGCAAACAAACAGACATGTGGTGGTGACACTTGAACCCCAAACCAAACCCATTGTCAGCGAGTCAATTCCAGCTCATAGTGACCTCATAGGACAGGCAAGGTATCACTTGCCCTATAGGGGTTCCAAGACTGTAAACTGCCAGATCTTTTCTCCCTTGCAGTGGCTGGCTGGTGGGTTCGAACCATTGGCCTTTCCATTAAGAGCTGAACTCTTAACCATTTTGCCATGTAGTGGACCTATGAGAAATACTTTTGGAATGAATACATGAGTTCATGACTTTTAACTGCCATCACGACCCTATCAGGAGGGAAATAAAATTTTTCCAGATGTCTACTACTAGTTAGTTATGCAATCTCAAGTAAATGTCTTGGGCCAAATTCTATTTTCTATAAAACCAAAAGTTTAGATTAAGTAACTGCCGAAGTGTCTTCCATCTGTGGTCTGATTATAAGTCTTCAAAGCTCGAAGTGCCCACAGAGAGTCTGTGAGATAACGGTGAAAACTGGGGTGCCAGGAGGTAGGCTACAGTTGTTGAAAAGAAGACCCAAACTCTTTGGAAAGCTGGTTTCTTGCAGTTCATTGTGTGTCAGGAGTAGCTGTGGCCAAGGTCATGTCCCAGGTAGGCTGGCAAGACCAAAGTATTGTTCTGAAGTAGAGCCTTCTGACATCCGTTATCACGAAGTCTTCTGTTTCATATCAGGATATCCACAGCGAAAACTTTTTTATTGGATAAACTGGAAAACAGTTTCAGTGATAAACCCTTTCGGGTAATTTTTCCTCCCCTATCCTACCAAGGCTACTCCTGTTTTAACATTCGTCTTCTCTTAATTGACTTTCCTTGGTCTTGGTCCTGCTAAGGTTTTCATTGGTGTCATTTTCCCCATCCCATCCCCAGTATTCTATCTCGTTGCTTTGTCTTACACACACAGACTCATAGCTTGGCAGTGTTTATATCTGGGAGACAGTAGAAATTGTTATTTAAAAATATAGGGGAATTTCACTCGGCTTACGAAAAGTATGAATCCCTGGCTGATACAACTAGTTCCTTTGCTCACCTGTTAGCAGACAAATTGGCCATTCGAGTCTACCCAGAGGCACCTCGGAAAAAAGGCCAGGAGATTTACTTGCGAAAAATCTACTCTGACACACATGCAGTCTTCAGGAGTCAAAGTCAACTCCATAGCCACAAGCTTTATGGAAACAAACATAACAGTGAGGAACCTCTCTCCAGTACTAGCCTTGTGTGAGGGAAAATAAGAAATTCAGATCCCTCTTTAAGGTATAGATCACAGTTTCTTTCCTTTTCTTAAAATATATATATATATATATGTTTTATTGTGCTTAAAGTGAAAGTTGACAATCCAAGTCAATTTGTCATACAAAAACTTGCACACACACTGCTGTGTAGCTCTGGCTGCTCTCCCTACCCTATGACAGCACACTCTTCCTTTCCACCCTGTATTTCCCATGTCCATTCAATAGCCCCTGTCCCTCTCTGCCCTCTCATCTCATCTCTAGACAGGAGCTGCCCAGTTAGTCTCATGTATCCACGTAAACCAAGAAGGACATTCTTCGTCAGTATCGTTTTATGTCTTACCATCCAGTCCAATCTTTGTCTGAAGACCTGACTTCAGGAATGGTTTCAGCTCTGGGCTAATGGAGAATCCAGTGCCATGTCTTCTGGGGACACTCCAGTCTGCAGGACCATCAAGTCTGGCATAACAGTTTCTTAGGTAAGAAGAGAAGATGGTGAAGACTAAGAACTGAAATATTATAAATGCTCTGATGCTTTAGTGACAGGCTGGGAGCCAGAGTGGACATTGTGCCCTGGGCCACTGAGCCAAGGGAGAAAATCTTCTCACCTTTGACAAGCCAGGTCTCCCAAGACTACTCAGAGTCGGGATAAAGGAGTGTTTCACCACACATCAGAGGTTCTAACCCCATCTCCATGTTCCCCAAACCAGCAGTACAGCCTCCTGGGCCTCAGACTTCAAATCTTTAAAATAAGGGACAAACCCTTCAGTGACAAATAACAGATGCCTATATGTGTCTCTGCTCCTTCCTAAATCCCCATGAAAACAACCAAAAAGCATTTTTTTTTTTTAAACAAAGAAAAATTACACAGGAAAGGAGAAATGGCAATCAAATTTAGAGGCTGGAAAGCAAGTGGGCTTAGGTATCCAAAAACACTGAACCCAGAAATCAGTGAGGAAAGCTGAGAAATAGCTGCATTTGTGCTGTTGAATCCCTTAAAAGCCCAGGAATTCACCAGGCCTGCGAGCTCTGTAAGTGAAGAAGTGAGAACAAAGAAGATGCCGAGAACAGGGAACTGGGAGGAAAGTTCAAAGAAAATAAGACTGCAACCCACCCAAGAGAAGGCTAGAAGGTAATTCTTTGAAGAGAATTAAGAAAACACTAGATTGGGATACGAAGCTTAGTTGGTAACAGAGGCACCTGAGCAGAGTTGTCTTCCACAGGGTTCTTTTTTAAAAATAGTTTTTATTACGCTTGAAGTGAAAGTTTACAATCCAAGTCAATTTGTCATACAAAATTTGCACACACACTGCGACACAACTCTAGCTGCTCTCCTCTCTGTGACAGCACACTCCTCCTTTCCACCCTGTATTTCCCGTGTCCACTCACTCAGCTCATGTTCCCTCTCCTTCTCATCTCACCTCTGGACAGGAGCTGCCCAGTTAGCCTCTTGTATCTATTTAAGCCAAGAAGCACACTCCTCACCAGTATCTTTTTGTCCTATCGTCCAATCCAATCTTCGTCTGAAGAGTTGGCTTTGGGACTGGTCTCAGCTCTGGACTAACGGAGAACCTGGGGCCACATCTTCCAGGTACCCGCCAGTCTGTCACACCATCAAGTCTGGTCTTTTTAATACAGTTCTAGTTCTGCACACCCATTTTTCTCCCTCAGCACTAGGGACTCTACAATGTATTCGCTGTCAGAGCAGTCATTGGCCCACCAACCAAAAAACCAAGCCCGCTATAGTCAAGTTGATGGAGACTCAGAGTGGCCCCATAGACAGAGTAAAACTGCCCCATAGTTTCCCAAGAGTACCTGATAGATTTGAACGACCAATCTTTTGGTTTGCTACCATAGCACTTAACTACTATTCAACCAGGATTTCCATTGGTGCTCCAGAGGGTACTTACTGGTTAATTTTTGGGAAATAAATCACCAGGTATTTCTTTCAAGGTGCCTGTGGCTGGACTCATACTTCCAAGTTTTTGGTTGGCAGCCAAGTACATTAACCCTTTGCACCACCTCGGGACGCCACTGGTACATAATCCAAACCAACACAAACTCACTGCCCTTGAGTCAATTCCAGCTCATAGTGACCCTATAGGACAGAATAGAACTGTCCCACTGTTTCCAAGGAGCACCTGGTAGATTTGAACTTCCAACCTTTGTGTTAGCAGCTGTAGCACTTAACCACTACGCCACCAGGGTTTCTGAGCATTAAAGAGACATTTAATAACAAATGAATCATGCTGGATGGCAAAAACAGCAACGTCAAACTGCAGTGACTATGCTACAGAATTCCTAAATTCCAATTTGCAAAAATAATGAAAGCAAAGTTTGTGCAGAGCAGAAGAAGTTGACTCCATTTTTGTAGCACCCATAGCCCTGGAGGGGGTGACTACAAACATAATATCTGATTACAAAGTGTACTGACATGTCTTCTGTGAGCCCCAGAGATATCTCCCTCTGGAATAGCCTCAGGCTCAGAAAGAGAGCTACACCACACTTCTATTAGCTAAGTATGTCAGCAAGCCAGCTGCTGCCTCTGCTTGCTGTCTGCAGGAATAAAACAGCTTCCACTGGGAGCACCCCAAAGAGAATAGCATTCTCATTTCCAAACAAGCTAAATTCTCCAGGACAGTGATTCTTTACCCAGGGTAGAGAGAGAATGCTGCAGAGAAAAAAGCCACCAGCAGTACTGATCCACCTTGCATAATTGTGCAGGTTTCTCTCAGTTCCAAGCCATAAAGACCTGAAGGAGGATGGTTTGCTTTAAACCATGAAGGAGAATTTTCCAGGAAGAATATTTATACTGTCAACTCTTATAGAATATCTCCACTGTCACAGAGAGAAAAGACACCAAATAAGAGAAACTCAGTAGTAATCCAAATACTTCATCTTACCATAAATAATAACCTCATTCTCCAAAAACGCCATGTCCCGCAAGGAAGGATTTGGCAGGCATCTTCTGCACGATGGTGCAGAGCCAGCAGCTGGAGACTACATTCTGACAACAGAGGGAATACAGAGTCAAGACTGGAACTGAGAAGGGCAGTAAGACCTACACTGCAAGTCTCTGCAAGAAGATTCTAGAAGCAGATCTAAGGGAAGAGAGGCTGCAACTGGAAGCCTCCATGGTGGACCCAAGCCAGAAATCCTAAGGAGAGTTTAGTGTCATGTGCAAAAGAAGAAGAAGCAATGACAGGGAATGAATCCCATTTATTAATCAAATAGGTGTTGGGCTCTAAGCTGGATGTCGGACACTGAGGGCATACCTGGTCTCTGTCCACACGGAGATTACAGACCCCCAAGAAGATAGACAATTAAATAGATTAAAATGAAAGATGGCAATGGAAGCATAGGAGCACCTGGTGGATTTGAATTGCTCCTCTCTACCATAGAAGAGAGTGGGTGGGGTGGCTAATCCACATATAGTCCTGCTAGTTGCCGTCAAGTTGATTTTCACTCATGGAGAACTCATTGTGTCAGAGCAGAATCATGTTTCCTAGGAGTCTCAGTAGCTAATTTTTTGGAAGCAGATCACCATGACTTTCTTCCAAGCCACCTCTGGGTGAATTTGAACCACCAACCTTTTGGTTGGCAGCAAGTGCGTTATCAGTTTGCACTACCCAGGAACTCCATTCTATAAGTGTTGCTGTTTTTGTTGTTCAGTGCTCTCAAGTTGGATCTGGCTCATAACAACCCTATATGCAACAGAATGAAACAGTGCCTAGTCCTGTTCCTTCCTCAGAATCATTGCCATGACCGAGCTCTTTGTTACTCTCTACTTCAGCAAGCAAGATGTCCTTCTTGGCAACATCTTGATAACTAGTCTCCCTCCTGATAAAATGTCCAAAGTATAAAATGCAGTCTTGCCATCTTCACTTTTAAGGAGCATTCTGGCTGTCTTGCAAGACAGCTACGTTTGTTCTTTTGCCATTCCATGGTATGGTCAATATTCTTCACCTACACCATACTTCACAGGCATCGATTTTTCTTCAGTGAAAATAAGAACCCACAACTGCAAGCACCCATTAACGATTGGAATGTAGCATGTACTAAGTACGAATCTGGGAAAACTGGAAGTCATCAACAATGAAATGGCATTAGTGAGACAGCAATAGGCCGGCACTGGCCATTTTGAATGGGAAAGTGATATGACCTACTATGCTGGGAATGATAAATTGAAGAGGAAGAGCATTGCTTTCATTGTCAGAAAGAACATTTCAAGATCTATCCTGAAGTGGAAACTTGACAGTATAGTGGCTAAGTAATGGCTAAGTACTACAGCTATTAACCAACAGATTAGCAGTTCAAATCCACCAGGCATTCCTTGGAAACTCTATGGGGCAGTTCTTTTCTGTCTATAGCTTTGTTATGAGTTGGAATTGACTCAGTGGCAGTGGGTTGGGTTTTTTTTTTCTTGAAGTACAACACTGCCAGCAATAATATCCACATGTATAGAAGGGAGACCAGTTAATATGAATATTATTCAAATAAACCCATGCAGAGAGATCAAGAAAAACTTTCAGAAGAAAAGGATATGTAAGCGGTGGCTAGAGACAGTAGCCAAATAGTGTGAAACAGTGTGTAATGAAGTCCTGAAAAATAATAGAGATTTCTTTCATAAGGATGAATAATTGAGTTCTATGTAAAGAACTCCAAGAAACAAGGACAGAAAGCAGCTCATTAAAAACAAAATTAAAGCTGAAATGAACAAACAAAAAAGCTTGCAGACTATTTCTTAGCAGCTGAAATTTTATACAGAACATTGGGAATCCATCAGAAAGTTTTAAACAAAAAGGAAAAAATATATTCCAGACTGCATTATAGAATGATCGTTTTGGCTTTGCTGTGGATAAAGCAATACATATTCATGCAGCCGGTTCAGTATCAAACCAAAAAAAAAATTGCTGTCGATTTGATTTAGACTCATAGCTACCATACAGGACTAAATGTAACTGCCCCATGGGGTCTCCAAGGCTCTAAATCTTAACAGAAGTAGATGGCCACATCTTTCTCTAGTGGAGTAACTGGTGGGTTCGAACCACTGATATTTTGGTTAGCCGTAGAGTGCTTTAACCACTGCACCATGGTATCAAAATACTCACTGTTTTATTGTCAGAGAATGTATATACTCAACATTTCTGGGCACTTATTCCATCCCTAATGCTTACTGCAACTTTTGGAGGGAGGGAATTATTTACTTTTTAATTTACTCATTTCTATATTGAGGTTTTCATGGCTACATATTCCCTTAATAATCTGGAAAAAATGCAACAAACTATTCATCTCTTCCTACTATCTTCTCCACAGCTCTCCAACAAATTAGACCCAGGACTCTTCCACTTTAGGGAAAGGAGGTCACACCAAAAAAATCAGAAAGTGAACAAAATTGTTTCTTTACTTCTTAGCTTCCAATAGGTTTGGAAAAAATATTTATATCTAATGTTTCAATATTTTTCCACTTCAAGGAAGACAGATAAGTTATAATTTTCTGGAAAGGAATATTGGAAAGAAGAAAGAACCATAAGATTAAATGTTTAACTCTAAGAGGAAATCCTCAGCCTGTCCTCAGGCCAAGTTGCGATAGGAGAGTTGGGATAAAGACTTCACATACCTTAGAGAATTTAGAATACAGGAAACTTAAACCCTGATACTCATCTGAAGCCTTGATAGCCAATCCCCACACAGTCCTCATATCACCAGTGAAGTAGGATGTGGGACAGAGATGGCTAAACAGTCTCTAGGCAGAAGAGGTTGAGCTGGTCTCATATAATCCATCAGTCCCTTTGAACCTCAAAAATGGGGATCAGGCAAACACTTTCATCATATTTCACTGAGATGAACCTGCAGTGAAAAAGTCTTGAATTTGATATGAGAAGATGCAGTCGTGGGGTTTAGTACGGACTGAAAAGCTGAGTCCAGGTGGGACAGGGACATGTGAAGCATAGATGCCCAAGTGAAGTGGTGAGGATACAGGACAACCAGCTGAGACTGTGATGTGATGGAAGAGTTACATCACGGTAGAGGCTGACGTGGTTCAGGCTCCTCCCGTCCCTTAGAGGAGAAGAAAAGAGAAAGAGGCATGCTCCGTGACTGCACGTTAACCCAAAATCAAATGAAAATCTAGAATGATCTTTATTACATTTACTACCCTAAGGCAAACAGGAAATTGAAATAGATGGTAATAGAAAATATAAAGAATAATGAAATTAACCTTTTGTATGTCCAAGTCCATAGCATGTGAAGTAGCATACCATTACATATTCAAACAAAAATGGTATAGTCGGGAGGCCCACAAAAGCAGTGTTATTCTTCCTCCAGATAACGAAATGGAAAACAGACCAAGTATGATTTTTATGCAGACAAATCTAATAATCAAAAGTAAAGGATGACCTTGGTAACTTGAAGGAAAAAAATAAATCAGACTCTAGCGTGTAACCCATGCAAGACACAAGCAAATTCTTGGAGAATGAGCAGGTTGGTTGTTTAGGTGACCTTTTCTGAATGGACGACGTGACATATGCAGTATCACTGTGTAAATGCTGATACTCTAATTTCCACAAAATTGCTCACTCCATTCTTTACCAATGTTGTTATTGCTGTTATTAGGTGTCCTCAAGTCAGTTCCATCCCATAACAACCCTATGTACATCTCTGCCTTCACAATCATTGCTATGTCTGAGCCATTGTTGCAGACACTGTGTCAATCCATCTCATTGAGACCCTTCCTCTTTTTGGCTTACACTCTACTTTACCAAGCATGATGCCTTTCTTCGTGGAATGGCCCTTCCTGATAACACGTCCACAGTAAGTGAGACAAATTCTCACCATCCTCACTTCTCAGGAACATTCTGGCTGTACTCCTTCCAGGACAGATTTCTCCTGGAAATCTACATCCAAACTTCCATAACTCAAAAAAACCAAGCCAAACCCCACTCTGTTGAGTCGATTCTGACTCAGAGCAATCCTGTAGGATGGAGCAGGACTGGCCCATAGGGTTTCCAAGGAACACCTGGTGGATTTGAACTGTGGGCTTTCTGGTTAGCAGACGTAGTACGTAGCTGCTGTGCCACCAGCATTTCCATAATTCAAAAAGACCCAATCAAATACCATGCCCTGAGGAAACTGTGGTCATCGTGACAGAGGAGAGCAGTCATGGGAACCTTCCCATAGGCCACAGTAACAACATCCAGACAAAAACAAAAAACATTACCATATAGCCAGACAAAGCCAGGAGAGGATTTACCCTTGGAAATTATGGACTGGAAGGGACAAGAAGCACTTGTTCGTGGTTTTCTTACCTGAGGATTATGAGAAATGTTAATAAATGACTATGAATAGGTGAAGAGATGAGACAATTCTGCTATAGGAAGTGTATGCATCTGTGATCCTTAGACTAAAGGAGGGAGGACTTCCTTCTCCTCCCTTGATGCAAGACACAAGGAGAGGCAGGCAAACCCTCACAAACTACCTGCGGTCTAGCTAGTGACCCAGGAGAGAGCAGGCCCACAAGAGCCCCCTGTGGTTGAGGGAAAGCCTGCAGGCCCCAGCAATAGCTCATGTATGTAGCCTGCACAAGTGTGATCTACTGGATGAAGTGATGAGCAAACCCAAGAGGCAATTCGTGAAACCTAGACCTTCTCGAAGGAGCCCTAGTACCATAACGGTTAGACACTTAGCTGCTAACCAAAAGGTGAGAAAATTAAAACCCACCAGCCACTCCACAAGCCACCTACTTCCGTAATGATGACAGCATTGGAAGCTCCTTTGGGCTGCTCTGCTCTATCCTGTAGAGTTGCTATGAGTTGAAATTGACTCAAAAGTACACACACAACAGTAACAGAGGTTCTCGGGGAGCTTTGGTAACACTTGAAAAGAAGATCATGGTTCAGGACTTTCTGCTATAATCTGGATAGATGGGGCTTACACCAATGTACTATCACTGTCCTTTAAATATAGGTGACAGGAGCAGTCATTCTTTGGTTTGGTGATAGTTTACCTTGGCTATCCTGAAATGTCTCTGGAAGGCTTTTTATCTAAAAACTTGCCCTCTCCCTAGCAGTCAAAACACTCACTTAAATGTCTGAAGGAACACTTAGAATGAGGTATGGTTTGTTTCGCAAGGTGCCAATCTGAGAGTCTTTAAATATTTTTCTTGATGGGTTCCATACTTAATGACGAGGAAATTCAAATGCCTGTTCTAATTCGAGAATTCTGTAAGTCTCTGTGCATGCCCAGATGAAGATGACCTTCTTTATACCGTACATTTTCAATGCTGTTAGGACACAGAATGCACTCATCATTAACCATTCTTCATTGAAATCAACTAATGAAGACATCAGTTGGTCCAGTTCCTAAATAAAAAATTCAGGGAGCTATGCATTTCATTGCCCCATACTGAGAACTGTCCTAATCCTGTATTTTTGCAATCTGCTCTAAGCAGTTCATCTGTTAATTTTTGCTTTCTGATACAAGCATTTCAGAAAACCTAGTGTATTTTGAAACCATCATTAGTGCTACTATTCATAGCCTCAGACCTCCTATCTTGGTGTGTAGACAATTTCTTTTCAAAACAGTAGTGTGTAGAAGCTGATAACTCCATTGGCTGCAACTACTACCTGTTACATTCTAGCTTTAGGGGCAAGGGCAAAAACTTACAAAATCTTCATCCTTAGTTTGAATTCTCATTACCCTGTAGCTGGAAAGTGGAGTCCTTATCCTCAAATCCTCTGTGCATTAGCAGATACAGAGGAGATAAAGATGACTAGATTGGGTGGTTCCATCCAGATGCCATTCAGAAGTATTCCTTTCAATCTTCAGCCTTAGCTCTTTAAGAGTGAAAGTAGATGAGATCCTAGAAGCCTGGAGAATAGTGTAGCCTACCGAGCTCATGGAGCGCTGGTAACATTGTGGTTAAAGCGCTAGGCTGATAATCAAAAGGCTGGAGATTTGAACCCACCAACTTCTGCACAGGAGAAAGATGTGGCCATCTGCTTTTGAAAACATTTACAGCCTTCGAAATCCCATGGCACAGATCGTGTTGAGTCAGAGTCTGTTTGATGTCAGTAGGCTTTGGTACAGTGACTACATGCTTTGAAGTCAAACCACACTCTAATTTTGAACTTACTAGACAAGTGACCACCAGGAAAAAAATTACTACTCATCTCATAGGATTATGAAGATTTAATAAAATAATGCTTGTAAAACATACTAAAATTAGCATTGCAAAACATTTCATCATCATTATATCCTAGATGACAGTAACCAAATATATATGTATATGTGTGTATGCAATTTTTATCCTAAGAAGGCCATGATAAATAGCAACACAGATATACTTTGTAATCTGAGATCAGATTAAAAAACAAAAACAAACAATATTCTCATAGGTATGGCAGAGATTGAGCCAAAGTTGTTCATATTACATTTATTTTTATTAAGACACTCACATGGTGGTAAGGACTGACATCCCATTCACGTACTTCGCCAGTGGGACTTCTATTAAAAAGATAGGAAAGACAGAATGTAGGCAGAATTAACTGGTCTTAAGCCATCCTAGGTGCTCAGCTAGGATTTGATATAGTTCCTGAGAAGAGACCGCTTAAACAGTAACTTACACTATTAGATAGAAGTTTTTCCCTCACTTGGGAAAAACCTGGAGTCAATCAGCCCAGGGTTGAAATGGGCACCATAGTGGTATCAGGGACCTTATCCTTTCTTCTGTCTGGTCACCATCCCTGTAGTGCAAACCTTATTTTTATTGGCCAACATGATGGTTGGGGCTCTTACATCCATATTTCTAAATAGTAGAGTTTTAGAATGAAAAGAAAAGAAAATGGAACTTTTTCTCTTATTTAAGGAAGCAAGTCCCATGTATTTTCTGCTAGTTTTTACTACAAGGTACCCGGTCACATGACAACCCTTAGCACAAGGGCATCTGGGAAATATAATCCTATACCCACCAAACCAAACCCACTGCTGTCGAGACTAGTCTGACTCATAGCAACCATATAGGACAGAGTAGAACTGCTGTATAGAGTTTCCAAGGATCACATGGTGGATTCAAACTACCAAACTTTCAGTTAGCAGCTGTAGCACTTAACCACTACGCCACCAGAATTTCAGTAGGTCACAATATGTTGCAATGAAAATTGCATTTTCTTACTAAGAAAAAGAAGGCATTGGAAGGAAACTAATCTTCTCAGCCATATTAAATTTTTCTTTTCTAAACATTGTCTCCCTCTTTCTTTTCCTGGTTGCTTTTTACCCTTGTGTGTCCTAAGTGACTCCTCTGATTTTCTCTATAGATCTTGTCCCTTAAATGCCTCACATACTCCCAATAGTTCACTTTCCAAGTTGAAGGTGTTAAGGCAACTGGCTTGTGGTCCTTTTCTCTCCCAATTTCCAGAGCTGCATTCTGGGGAAACAAAACAGATGACCTAGTCTAATGTCCTTGTAAACCTATTGGTGGCTGGATCTCTGGGAGCAACCAAAATCAATTGCCTTGTGAGGCAGCTCCGTGTGTCTCAGATTAGACCTGTGCTCCGCAAGGCTTTCAGTAGTTGTTTTTAGAAAGAGATCGCCTTTCTTCTAAGATGCCTCTGGGTGAACTCAAACCTCATCTCTTTTAGTTAGCTGTTAAACATGTTAACCGTTTATGTTACCCAAGGACTCCTTTCCTGGAATAGAATAAGAATATTTGACAGGACAGAAGACGACTCCTTATCTATGGAATGTTCTTGGCAGAGTAGACCTAGTTCAGGATTACTTAGGGCAAGTAAACCTATAAGCTCTGGGCTTGTGAGGCAGGACTCCTAAAAATGTCACAAAAGCCCTGTTATGGAGATGTTTCCTAACTAAGAATTCATCGCTATGTGAAGTGATCTGCAAACTTCGTTTAGAGACCTTATCTTTGGTTCTGGAGCACAGTCCGTGTCCAGTGAGGGAAGAAAGGACCTAGGAAGCCACTAAATTATTTCAAACAATCCCTGTTTCACTTAAGACTCTTGATTTCTTGGGTCTTCAAATTACTAGTAAGCCTAATATTGGGAAAGACTTCTGATTTGTGATTATAATTTGACAGCCTGATCCTTTGTGATAATTAAGTATGAAAGGTGACAGAAGTATGCATTCACCCCAAAACGTTTAAAACATCAAATAAAATTAAAACAAGGGAAAAACTCCAAAGCCTACCCCAACACCAGTGAGTCAATTCTGGCTCATAGTGGCCCTACAAGACAGAGTAGAACTGCCTCACAGTTTCCGAGGAGCAGCTGGTGGATTTGAACTATCAGTCTTTTGATGAGCAGCCAAGAGGTAAAAAATGAGGAGCAAGCAATGGACTCAACAGGTAAGTCTGCAACGCTGCTTTATTAGGATGTTTTTCCTTGTGCTTTCAGCAACCAAAGTGCCTTCTAGCCTTAAGATCAATCAGTAACTGACAAGAGCTGGACTTGTGTCCTATTCATCTTTATGTCATAAGAACCTAAGACAATAAACGTTTGTTAAATCATTTCGGGAAAAAGTCCTAGAATCTCCAAGTTGTAAGGAAAGACCCCCCTGGCTTCTTAAGATAGTGTTTACCACGCTGAACAGGGTGGGACCACTCTCAGAGATTAGGGCCAGAAAGCGGGTGAACGACCACTGCACTCACTGAAGCGTCTCTACGAGCAATGTGCCCAGTGAGTGTCTATAGATGTGATTCTACTTACACTTGTGCGTATCTCTTTCTGCCATCTCCACATTCCTCAGTACACCCTCCAGTATATGTTTGTCTCAGCTTCCCTCTGGAATATTCTTGGCCACTTCAGGGGCCATGAACTTGGATGGAAAAAAGAATAATTCCCCGTCATTCTCACTGCCTTCTAACCTAACTTTAGCAATTGCAGCAACTATGAAATAGGCAACAAATGATCGTAGTATCTATCAACAGTTTCTGGGACTGTTGCCAAGGGAAATCACAGGCATTTTATATGTCATTGCTGTCTGGGAGGCAGTCTCAAAATATCATTCATCACTACTTCAAAGTTATGCTAGTTTTTAGTCCTGAATGTTGAATACATTTTTTATAGCTATATTTCAATATAGGTTTTGCTTTTTGTTTGTTTGTTTTTCAGGCCTATGTTTAATGGAAACCCTGGTGACATAGTAGTTAAGTGCTACAGCTGCTAACCAAAAGGTCAACAGTTTGAATCCACCAGGCACTCCTTGGACACTCTATGGGGCAGTTGTACTCTGTCCTATAGAATCTCTATGAGTCGCAATTGACTCGACGGCAATGGGTTTGTTGCATTTAATACATTTGAGGGCATTATCTGGGAAGAGGCTAGAAGCTTCACCAGATGCCAAACACATCTGTGGCACTGCAGAGTTAAGGACCACTAGGGCCAGCTGTTGATGGTGAACAACGTTCTCATGAAGAAGGGAAAATGAAGGTAGGAGTTAGGCTATTCTCCGTTTTGAAGAAAATCTGATTTACCTCAAGGGATGAAGGGTGAGTAAAAGAGAAAGATATTCACTGGGGTGACTAAAAAGCACAAGGAAGGCCTAGGAATATCGTTTGAAGGCTGCCTGTCACGCAGTGCTGAAGAGGGTGAACTCTACAGTCGAACTGCCTGAGTTCAACCCTTCATGCGCTATTTGCTCCTGTGTCACCTTGAAGAAGATCTCAGCCTGAGACTCCACTCCCTTATCCGTAGGCTGGCCACTGGTCCTTGATTCGAGGGACAGTTGTCAAGACTGGAGGAGGTAATTCCTGTAACATTCTCAGCTCAGCCCCTGTTGGTATTAAAGGCAGTTGAGTTTGTCTTCAGTCACCTCCTCTGCCTCTTCTCTCTCCTTCGTGCTTATTAACACATGCCTCCTGTCCCCAGTCACACAGCCCTGCCTCAGAAGGCCAGTCTCTCTCTTTCCCTTACTCCCCTCCTACCAAAACGTACTCTGAGATAAAGCTCTGTTACTCACCTTTCTGCGTGTTTTCAGTTTTTCGTATACTTCTTTCAGGCATGGCAATTCTAGCACTGGATGAGAAAAGTTGGCTCCCAGGATAAAAGAATTTCAGTTTCCAGGATCAGATAAAAGAAACGTTTCTTGTCTCATGTGTAATGATCACCCCCTTGCTTCTCTGTACCCCACTTGGACTGCGCAGCCTGGTTCCAGGCCCACCTCTGCCGAACAGCCTGCTCTGCCTCTCTCAGCCACACTAGTCAGGGTGGGTGGTCACACTCTGAGGCCACTGGACTCTGAACACAGCCCCTGGTGGCCAAACTGGATACTCAGCCCAGACCAGCTTTTTTCTCTCTCTCCTCTGCTTTCCTAGAGCGGGACATCTGTTCTCATGAGCAGGGACCTTGTCTTTTATATTCCAAAGATACCCAACTATGCAAGAAAAACAAAATGCGGCAGTAGACAATTTTTTACCAGTTCTTCTCTAAAACCTCTGAGTCTCCATGTCTGTGTGTCAGTTCCCAGGAGTGAAATGAGCTAAAGTTGGCTTGCAACAGAGCCAGAAATGTCTCTGCAAAACTCCTTAAGGGTCTCCAGAGAAGGCCAGACTGGGCTTGAGCAGTCACCTCCAGGATTCTTGGATTCTCCCCCTTCCAAGATTCGGATGCTCTGTGCACCCAGGCATGCTGGGATAGAAGCACCTGGGACTAAGGCTAGGAACCTCCCATCTAACTCTGGCTCTTGCAGTGCCCAGCTGTGTGACCTTGAACTTATCTCGTCCCCTTCTGGGCTTCGGTTTCTCTAATTGTTAAGTGAATGATTTGAATTTGATGTTCATACTCACACTCCAGCAAGGGGAATTGGACTCATTCTTCACGGATACTTTTCAAAACGTATCATATTTTTCAAGAAACAGGACTCAGATTTATAATTTTCATTCCTCTCACAAATTCTTTAGCATTCTTTTCCATCCGAAGCCTGGAACTTATTTCACGCTTGAAGGCCTGCTGTGTCGACTGCCACAGTGCTATGTTTTAGCATCCATGATTGAAGAAATTATTTTTAAATGTGTACACAGTAGGCTAAAATCTCCAAATGCTTCATTAAAAATCTGCCCTTGTCTTCTACATTAGTTGTAGAAATTGGTTGATTTTACAAATCATTCTGAGTATAATAACATGCGTGTCTCTTTTATATGTGGATAGTATTCAGGAAACAGAAATGGAACACATAAGAACATGTGTTACCTTGTTGGTCTTACCATCAGGGTTTGGAGGGGTCATCCCCTGGGCAGGCTATAGCTATCAGCAAAGTGAATCATCCACTAACCTGAACGCTGCTGCTCCCATAGGTACATCTCCTGGTTCACTTTGCATGTAGCAATGGTTAGCTTGTTTGAAGGTTTAACTTTGGGTTATACACCAGGCAGAACAGGTCCTCAGATTCCAGTGTTTGCACTCAGATGCCCAATGACTTTACCAGAGCCAAATTACAGAAAGGGAATGAACTATATTTTACACAAATAACGCACATTATACAGTGTTTGCAGACCCCACAACCTTTTTGCAAATTCTTTTCCTGTAGTCACTATGCATGTTGTGTGTGTGGGTATGTTGTTTATGTGAGTGTGTTGTTGTTCATGTTAGGTGCCGTCGCGTCAGTTCCGACTCATAATGACCCTATGAACAACAGAACGAAACACTGCCCGGTCTTGTACCATGTCCACAGTCATTTCTATGCTTTAGCCCATTGTTGCTGTCACTGTGTCAATCCATCTCATCGACAGTCTTCCTCTTTTTTGCCTACCCTCCACTCTATCAAGCATGATGTCTTTCTCCAGGGACTGATCCTTCCTAACAACATGTCCAAAGTATGTAAGCCACAAGTCTTGCCATCTTGGCTTCCAAGAAGCACTCTGGTTGTTCTTCTAAAACAGATCTGTTTGTTCTTTGGGTGGCCCATGTACATTCAACATTCTTTTCCAACACCACAATTCAAAGGCATCAATTCTTCTGCCTTCTTTGTTCATAGTCCAGCTTTCGCACGCATACGATGCAACTGAAAATACCATGGCTTGGGTCAGGTGCACTTTAGTCTTCAAGGAGACATTTTTACTTTTCAATACTTTAAAGAGGTCCTCTGCTGCAGAGATTCCCATGCAATGTGAGTGTGTTACTTACCAAAAATAAATGCAATCACTTAACTCTGTTTACAATAGAGACAGGACATTTATAGGCAATAATAGTATGAGGTAGTCCTGTTCTCACAACAATTCTTAAAGTCAGGAACTCAATATCTAATGGGTGTTCACTCAAAGGCCTGTCATACTATGACAAGGTCGAAGATCAGAAACACCATGGTCAACAACCATATACATTCATATATTTTTAATGTCACTTGCTAACAACACAACACTGTCATTCACTGTAAAATCACAAGTAGATATTAATATCCAGAAACATTACAGACATTTAAAAGGGGGATAATTCATATATTTTAAGCTGAAAGACAGAAGGGGGTTAGTTGTTGCTAGTTACAAAACTGCTATTTAGCACACTGAAGTCTTGTTTAATATTCCTAATGCCAAAAGATAACATAACGACAAAAAATGATACCATGCTCTTAATTTTTCATCCAAATAACCCAAACTCTAACATTCCCTGAATTGATAATGCAATGTATGATTTTATGAAAAGCAAGAACTGTTTTCCAGTGCCTGTTAACTCAAGGCTAGTATTTGTGTTCTTCTGTAAGAGATTTTGATTGAGCTGTATGGTTCACCTGTTGGATGATGAAAGAAAAGAAATAAATAGGTTTTTGAAATGTGTCTTCTGGGAGAAAAAGGTAATTAGGACAATAAATTTTGCTACAAGAAATATGAAGAGTTGACTACAGCTGGAGAGGGAAACCCCACCCAGGTGTCAATGCCACAGCCTTATCAGCATACCGCTCTAGAATTAAACAAGAGAAGGACAAGCTACCTTGTACCTGTGTACACTCACGGTAATAAAAACAGATTGAGAAACAACTGCCACATCACCGCAGACTGATGCTGGCTGGGAACAGGCTTAGGAAGATGGTCAGGGCTTCCACGATCATAGACATGCTCTGATCCTAGAGGTTTCTAAAACCCTGAACACATCTTCTGAATGGAAACCGACTACTTCTACACCTCTGCCAGCAGGTTTCATAGCCTTGCTTACACCAGCTTGTTATTAGGGACACAACATAGGAGTCAGGAGATCGTTCACACTAAGAATAACAGAAGGGGAAGGTGGTAAGGTTTCCATGAATGCTAGATAGGGTGATACGTTTTTCCTCGTCCAGTAATGATGCACATAGTACTAGTCCATTCTTTCTGTCGTACTTGTGTGGATGAGCTTTCTCACATATTACCCCAGTAGCTCTTCACAACCTCCTCATCTATAGGTATCACAGGTATTGCCTCTGTGCATTTGGAATGGATTTATCCAGAGCCATACAAGTAACAGGGTCAGGAATGGATTTCAGATTTTCAGTCCAAAACTGTAAACAGAAAAGACCATACAGGAAAGTGTGGCTCAGAAAGTGAGAAGACCATTGTCAGTAAACCCGTGGAGTCACAGAAGCTCACGGGTGGGGTGCCTACCACTCCTTTGTCTGTCCCTTCTGTCCTGTGGCCCAGGGCTCTTCCACAGGATCACATGACTTATTTGCACTAAGGAGCAGAAATGTGGTGGGCTATGCCTTGTAAAAGGACCTCCATTTGAAAAGAGAAGGAAGTCTTAGCTCAAAGAACTGACTAAGATGAGATTCCGTCACCAGGGTCTCACAATGAGCAGGTGATCACATCTGGCTGGCTGGTTAGGAGAGAGTTCTTCCTCACTCACCTTCAACAGCTGGTGAAAATGGAAAAGTGGCTGACTGCCACATCCATGAAGTGTTGTGTCTCCGTCCTTGATGTTTCACAAGCATGGACACATGAAAAGAAGAAAAGGACTTCAGAGGAAGCCTTAGTAGTCCAGTCCAGCAAATGAGAAGTGGAGTAGTATCACCCTTAGACACAAGGAACTCAAACCCTTGCTCTGGGCCCCACATACTCTGGGACCCCACTTGGAGAAGGCCTGTTCTGATCCTCCTCCACCTGGCACCCTTCTCATGGCGTAAGATGTCCATGAGGCTAACAGAACATGCCCATCTGAGGCTAGTCTTCGTTCTAAACTTGCTGCAAGTACTTAGAACCCCACAGTACCCTGTCTCAATGGCTGCAGGGCCTGTGTGACTTCTTCCCAAGTTCATCCTGCTGATGGTGATTCCCCACTGATGGGTAAAGCCCTAGATCCAAGGGCCAGCCATGGGGCAATGTTGGTGAAAGAGGATTTGGACAAAACTTGGTCATGCATATAGGAGAGTCCATGTGCATGCATGAAAGCTCCCTCGCAGTGACGATCAAAACCAGGGGTGGGAAGAGAATGGTTACAAGAGCTGAAAGCCTCTTCTGCAGTCTTGCCCCAGCCCTGCGAACGTTCGCAGGGAGAGCAAGGCTGACAACAACCCTGCAGACGGGCTAGACTAGTCTAATGAGTAGCTAAGAGGGCCCAGAGAGTCTCTCACACTGAACACATGCACTGTGGTCCCAGACTCCTCCTAGAGCTCCCTTCTGGAAACAAGCTTATTCTAGACTGTCTGTGCCCCACGTTTGCCTTGATTGAACCCCTACTTCATTTTTGCAACTAAATATTGTCAACATGGGTTTCACCAATGCCTTCTCTCTGCACAAATTAGTTGTGCAGTACGTGTTAGCTCCTGTTGACAATACATAGTTGCACCACTTTTAGAAATTCCCAGGTTCTTGAGCTCAGTTACAGTGTGTAGACAGAGGGGCTCATTTATTGCAGCTCTTTTCAGCAAAGGAAGAAGACGTGTCTGCAAGCCCACCGGTCAGTATCTGGAAGATCCTGTCTGGTGTTTAAACCCTGACAGGCCCAGCAGGTTATTTTAGTCTGATGCAGTCCACCTCTTCCGTAGCAGGCACGCCCATGGTTTTGAGGTCAAGGTCAGCGCTGGACTTGCTCCCATTGTAAGACGCTCTCCAGTGGAGCAGTATGATTTTCTTTAAGTACTTGCAGGTGTTGTTCTTGACGGTGACGAAGCACAGCGTGTTGATGATGCTGTTGCTCATGGCGATGCACTCCACGATGTAAAAGGCCGTGAGGTAGTGCTTCTCCTTGACGAAGACGGTGGGGAAGAAGTCGCGCACAATGGCGAAGCCGTAGAAGGGCGCCCAGCACAGCACGTAGGCCATGAGGATGCACATGAGCACCAGTACCGTCTTCCGACGGCAGCGCAGCCGCTTCCGGATCTGCTCCGTCTGGAAGCCAGGGACGGCCTTGAACCAGAGCTCCCGGGAGATGCGCGCGTAGCACAGAGTCATCGTGATCACCGGGCCCACAAACTCGACTCCGAAGATGAAGAGGAAGTAGGTCTTGTAGTAGATCTGCTGGTCCACGGGCCAGATCTGGCCACAGAAGATCTTCTCCTGGCTGTTGACGATGACGAGGAGCGTTTCCGTTGTGAAGTAGGCTGAAGGGATGGCGATGAGAATGGACACCACCCAGACCAAGGCGATCAGTCCAGTGGCGGTCTGATACTTCATCCGTGGTCTCAGCGGGTGCACAATGGCCAGATATCTAGGGAGACAGGCAAGGGCACAGATGGGGTCAACCACCATGAGAAAGTGCTAGATAGTAATGTTATTTTTGCACCGTTAGAAGTAGCAACTGAGTGCTATGCAGGGAGGAAACACCCAGGGATACGTGAGCTGCACAGAAAAGCAAACTCCCACAGAAACCCCAGCCCCATGCCATAGCCGTGCAACCTCAGGCAAGGTTTGCTGAATCTCTGTAAACCTCAGTTTCCTTCAGCAGGAAAGGTTTTTTTGTGGTGGTGTGGCTTTTAAGCACTAAACGTGCTGATGTATGCAAAATTCCTGCCACAGTCTTGAACATTATGTATACTCAGTCAAAGGTAACTGTTGCTATTAAAAGTAGTAATAATACCTACCAGCTGTTTCTAGCCCTGGCACTTTTCCTAGGGCCTCCTTCTTTTCAGGGTTATTCATCCTAATTACCTCACAGCTTAAAGCTAACTCCCCCCAAAATAGCATTATTTGCATCGAGTGGGTTCTAACTCATACAATCCCATGTGACAAAGTTTAACCGCTCCCATGGGATGTTCTTGACTGTCATCTTTGCAGAAGCAGATCACCAGGCATTTCTTCTGTGGGGTTGCTGGATAGGTTGAAACTGCCAGACTTCAGGTTATCAATCAAGTGCAAGTAGGGGCTGGAAATTCCCAGGAGTTGTTGGGAAAATGTCATCTTTCCAAAGCAAGCAGTGGCAAAGTCATTCCACATTTTAAAAAAATATCCATCCACATGCAACCATAATAATACCAAAAATAAATAAATAAATAAACCCACTGCCATCGAGTTGCGTCTGACTCACAGTGACCCTGGAGGTCAGAGTAGAACTGCCCCACAGAGCTTCCAAGCAGTGCCCAACAGATTTGAACTGCCGACTCTTTTGTTAGCAGACATAGCACTTAACCCACTACACCATCAGGGTTTCCATCCACTTGCAAAAGGGGGAGAAAAAGCATGTGGTCTTTCATCTCATCTTCCAGGTGGAGAAACAGAGGCTATAAGAGACAAGTGACTTCTCAAGGTCACCAACAACAGGACCCTGCACAGAAAACACTGGACTTTACCTTACAGGGTTGATGTGAAAAGCAATTGTGTATGCTCTTTTTATTTTTGTTTTTAACCACAAAGCACCAGGCAGTAGAAGATACTGCTTTTGTTCTTTCCAAAGACCCCCCACAGCTGCTACCACAGTTGTCCAGGAAAGACAGAGGAGCTCTTTCTGGGGAATGTGAGTCACCCATGCGGTATGAAAGCCTCCTTCCCAGAGAGAGTGCATACACTCCTGCAGAGAACTCTAGTTTCCTGGAAGACTTTCCTTGTCTGGCAAGGGGGTGGAAGTTGGAGAAGGAGAAAGATGGGAAGTGAAGTGGGAGGGATGACTAATCAACACTGGAAATAAACACGTTCTCACACACCCAGAGCTTATTCAGGGTTGAGCCAAGAGTGAACATTGACAGGAGCCTGAAGGAAAGCCAAACCAATTTTCTTCCTTTTGACACCAACCCCTTTGGGGTCATCTTTCTTAGGGTGTTGATCTGCTCAGGAGGTTCATTCTCCCCACGCCACTCCCCTCGACCTCCTGTGATTATATTTCTGCTACTCCCACCCCTCTCCCCAACACAGGCAGTCACGTCCACTGAAAGTCATTGACTGAGTTCACTGGAGGGAGACCCATACTCTCTTCCAGCTCCCAGAAGACGCTGGATAAGGGTTGAGTCCACTCTCTGGACACTCACTGGCTGCTTTAACGTGCGTGGCCACCAACAACCATCTGTGGTCCTCACACTGGACGACCTGAGGGCCTGAGGGGTGCAATGGAGGTATCTGCAGGGTATAGCAAACGCCCTGTACAAGGACCACACCACATCCGCTGTGAGTGCACCAACCTTGCTCTGACTCATAACAAAAACTAGCAGGTAAGAGCCTTCGCTCTCTCATGGACTCGCTCTCTGACTAGCCCACCGTGTTCTGCTGATGACTTCATCAAAGAAAATCTCTCAGTTCTTACTTACCAGCTACATGATTTTCACTATATAATTTCTTTTTCCCTAGTAGTAACTTTCTAAGTCTTTATGATGTTTCAATGAAAACAGTATCAGAGAACACTAATCTAAGAGTCACAAGACCAACAATCAAAGCCTAGCTTTGGCAAAATCTTGCTACATCAATTTAAGACAATTTTTCATGGCCCTGTGAGTTCAAGTTCTTCTTCTGTAACGTGAGAATGCAACCTGCCTTCGCTGATCTCGTGGTGATACGGTATGGCTCAAAGGAGACACTCTATATAAATAGCAATAAACTATTCATATATAAGAAAGTTTAGTGCCCTCAGTCATAGTTTTTTTCAGTTGTCCTGTATGTACAGTCATTTATTTTCCCTATTGTTCGCAAATGCTACCTTTGTAAGTTCTCTCTCTTTTTTTTTGTCTCCAACTCTTTCCATCAATACTAATCTTTCTGGTCATCTGTGATTACTCACTGGACTTGTTTATCACTCTCATTCTCTCTGCCATCATGCCAACTCTATCCCTGGGGTTAGAACTCAGGAGCTGTGCAGGGGGACTTCATGGTATATTTACCAATAAGCAGACCCCAGAACATTCCACTTTCTAAAAAACATCCATCCACATGCAAGCAAAAAAATACAAAAAATCAACCCACTGCCACTGAGTCGGGTATGACTCATAGTGGCCCTAGAGTTCAGAGTAGATTGCTACCCGGTGTGGCTATGCTATTAAAACTGTAGTGTGATTTTTTATGCTTGTATAAAGTGTACAATTTACAAAGCATATTCAAATCCATTTTCTCATTCGATCACCCCAATCCTACTGAAGAGATAAGGGAACAAAGATATTAATTTTACAGATGAGTAAACTGAGGCTTGGAGAAATAAAATAATTTTCCAAAATCCGTACTACTAGAAATTGACGGAACCATAACTCAGACCTGTTCCTTGCTCCAAACCCAGTGGCCTTGCCTCAAACCCAGCCAAAGTGAACAGCATCCTTTCTCCTGCCTCTCTGGCCTCCTAGCCGCCTGTTTCCTCTTTTCCTCCCCATCGCAGCTGTTTTTTACCTACTGATGTTGCAAGAAACAGTCAGACCACTGGCAGCTTCTTTGCTGCGCTTGTGGATATGACCTTGGCTTACCCTGTGTGTTTACCATTGCGAGGGCTCAGGTCCAGATCCACTTACGGCAGACATTTCCCAGAGAACAAGGAATAAAGGCTGCTAGGCTGAAAACCATCTAGGCAGTCACTAGGAGATGGCAGTGGGCTGGGTAATGAAGCAAAGAGCATGTGGGCTTCCCCTCTGTCTCCTGAACCCAGCCTTAGATATAACTGTGAAATTACAGTCACAGCAGCTACAGGGCCGGCCATGGGATGATCAGAGAATGCATGACCAGCTCTGCTGGCCAGCCAGCCCTCACTGATGAGCTGACCAGGGAGTATTTGTACTTAAGAACTAAGGTGTGCCTCCCCCAAGCCATGATCATTTCAATCACCTCATCAGCCTGCAAATGCTGTACAATGAATAAAGAAGGCCAAAAAAGAATTGATGCACTTGAATTATAGTGTTGGCAAAGAACACTGTGTATATCACGGATCATCAGAAGACTAAACAAATCTGTCTTGGGAGAAATACAGCCAGAAAAGTTTTTAGAAACGAGGAGGGAGCATGGCCCCTGGCCCTGATGCTGCCCCTGTCCATAAACCATAATGGATGTCAACTCTCGGACAGGAATTGATTGGACTCGGTGACACAGAGGGATCATATCATGTGCGCACTTTATGGTTCTATGCATCTATAGGATGTCGTCCTGCTGACCTCTTACTGGAGGAAGGGGAGTGGGTAGAGAGGAGGGGAGAGGAGTTTGTTGGGAAGATGAGACATGTATGGAGCAGAGAGGAAGAGTGTGCTGTCACCAAGCAGGGAGAGCAGTGGGAGCTGCATATAGGTGGGCATGCCAATTTATATGGGAATATACATTTGCATTCAATCATAATAAAAGAGAAAAAGAAATGAGGATGGAGAAACTTGATCTCACTTACTTTGGACATGCTATCAGGAAACCATGCTTGGTAAAATACAGGGTCAGTGAAAAAGAGGAAGACCCTCCACAAGATGGGCTGACACAGCGGCTGTAACAGTGCGCTCAAACACAGCAACCACCGTGTGGATGGTGCAGAACTGGGCAGTGCATCATTGTGTTCTACATAGGTCACTAGGAGTTAGAAACAACTCTAGGGCACCTAACAACAACCAAGGCTGGGGCGGTTGCTTGTGCCTTAGCTAGCTTCATTCAGACGGGAAGGGAGAGTCAGCCAATGGGCAGGCAGACTGGCTGGTTCCCCAGACCCCAGAAGGGAGGGACCACTATCAGAGTCCCTCATGTTGTAGCATCTAAAGGATCTCCACATGAGAGAAGAAACCCAGACCTGGGGAGGCCAAGTTTCCCCATCTTTTTCAGCTCCCAGCCGCTATCAGGTTTTATTCCCTCTGTCTCGATTTTGAGATCTTCTGGAATACGATGGCCGCCTCTGTGACCTCCTGCCCTGTGGACCTCCCTGAGATACCTCGCACTCACCACTAGCTTTCCCATCTCGAGGTCTTTGCAAACACTGTTCTACCCACACAGAAACCTTTACTCTGCTTTATCAATCTCCATGTGTTGAAGGTCAGCTAAAAGTCTACCTCTTCCAGGAAGCCACCTCTGGCTAACTCTAGGACACAGTGATATCACTTTTATATTTCATTTGAAATTTCTTACTTCTTAAAATGGTTCGCAAGTGTTCTCTCTTTACTCTGCATGGTAAGCTTCCCGAGAGCAGGCATTGGGCCTTCCCTCTTTTTATAAGTTTTTGCTTTCTATGAATTCTGGGAGTCCTAGGTGGCGCAAACAGTGAAGTGCTCAGCCACTAACCAAAAGATTGGAGGTCCTCGCCTGACCATCTATTTCTTTAAGATGACAGCCACTGGAAACCTTATGGAGCACAGTTCTACTCTGACACACATGAAGTCACCATGACTCAGAACTGACTTACAGACAACTGGCTTGGTTTAGGGGGAAGGCTTTATTGCATACTTCACCCTCATCCTGTGTATCTTTCAAGTGCCTGGCACTAGAGGAACAGAAATGTCAAAAGGCACGGTGACAGTTCTTACAATGATGACAATCTCTTGGGGGGAGGAGGGAGTAAGAGATAAATGTGTTTACCCAGCACAAAAGCCTTAGGTGCGTGTCAATGGCGCCCAACCACAACAACACCAGCAAGAGACTAGGAGACAACCTGGGGCTACATAATGCAAGGTTGGGAGATCAGGCTAAGATATTTGAGCCACGTTTCGTAGACATGTTATTAGAGGGTTTTTTAAGCAAGAGAGGGAAGGTCGGTGCAAGACAGAAGATTAATTTGGCCACAGTCTTGTTTACATCCCTCAGGGCTCAGTGCTGTTCAGTTCCTAGAATAAGTAAGGTTTGTTCCCGCCTCAGGGCTTTTGCACCTTGTCTGGAATGCTTCCCCTCCCCTCAGTCTGTGCAAGATAAGCTTTCTTCCTCCCTCCCTCCCTCCCTGCCACTCTTTCTGCCTGTCTCTCGGTCTTTTTACTTTGGGAGCTCTGGTAGCCTAGGGGTTAAGAGTGCAGCTGCTAACCAGCAGATCAGCAGTTCCAATCCATCAGCCACTCCTTGACAAAGACTACTGAATACACCATGGGCTGCTCCTTGGAAACCCTATAAGGCTGTTCTACTCTGTCCTCTAGGCACTGTGAGTCATAGTTGACTCACTGGTAATGGGTTTGTTTTTTCTTTTTGTTTTTATTTAACGTGTTATCAAGAGAGACCAGTCCCTGAAGACGTACACCATGCTTGGTCAAGTTGAAGGTCATCAAACAAGAGGAAAACCCTCGATGAGACTCATTGACACAGCGGGTATTACAATACTAATAGGCTCACACATAGCAAAGATTGTGAGGATGGCACAGGACAGGGCAGTGTTGTACACAGCGTCACTATGAGTTAGGAGCAATTTGATGGCATCTAACAACAATACTGGGTGCTTCCTCTGTCTCGAGCATTGTTCTAAGCAATTTTGTTGATTATTTCATTGAATCCTCAAAGCAATACCATGGCATCTCCATTCACAGAGAAGAAAGCTGAGGCAGAGAAAGGTTAAATCCCTTACATAAAGCCCTATAGCTAGCTGGTGTAGATGCTACAGCAAGTGTTTAAACCTAGGCAGAATAAACAGGAACACTCCTCCTGCAAAAATTTCATGGGGCAAAAATTGTGGTCTTTTTGTTACTGTATTTGTTATTTCAAGATAAAATTAATTGCCCCAAACTAACCTAGCCAAACCTGAAGATCACTGATCAAGTCCTGAGGGACATGAGGCCAGATAAAAATCAATGAGTTCCGACACCACAAAATTGAAATCATGTGATAAAAACACATAAAGATCAAAATAAATTGAAGCACAGATCCCAAACATCAGGGAAAGAACATAAGGTATTGGAGCAGCCAGTCAAGGCCCGGGCGGGCACACTGTGTGTCTGGGGACAAGTGTCCAATTGCCATGGCCATTCCTGTGATGCAAAGCTCGCTCCCCAATTAGTCTCCCTTCTGTATCTAATTTGCTTAATACATACTCACACTGCCAGAGAAATGCCTGTTGTATTTCAGACAAGCTACGTTTGATATGAAAGTAGGATATGACCTTGAAGAAGTCCAGTAGATCACAGTTAACTAATTGATAGAGATATTATTTCTTATATTCGAAAAAGCAGCCCCATGCCCCTTAGCACGGCGTAACTTCCTTCTCTTTTGATGTCACTCCCTCCTGCAGCTGCTGCCTTTTGCAGAAGTCACTCCCTGCATGATAAGATGCAGCAGGCATCTACCTGCCTTTTTGCATTTTTAGTGGCTGAGGAGGTCCCATGGGTAAAGCTGTCTGGCTAGCATGAAATTTCAGGAAATAACCCCGTATACTCTGCCCTGTCCATGTGCTAAGAGTGATAGCTTCTGCTTTCGATAAGGTCAGAAATACAGTCTCTTGACACCTCTGAAGGAGACACAGAGGGCAAATACTCAGCTTAACTCTTCCCCCCTCCTCTTCTGCAGGGTCACCCAGGAGCTGTGTCCAGGTGGGCATGCCACCATGGGGCTCCATGACTCATAGGAGGATGCTGGCCAAGGATGACACTTCTGAGCATTCCCCAAAGGAGCAGACCAAGGGCTGTTCCACTGGCAGACTCTCTGACACCCTTTCCTGGAGAAGGGCAGCAGAGCATCCATCCCTCCAGGGCTTTAAAGCTGGGCTCCTTATTAACCCTCTTTCCTTAGAAGTGGCCTTTTCCCAGGGTCTCCTCTCCCAAGTTGCCCTATTTACAGATTTGGAAAACATACCTGAGCCCCTCTCTGGAATCCTAGGTTTCCCTTGACTGTGGGCAGCAGGTTGAACCTCACCAGGCCCTGAGGCTGTGGAACAGTAAAGGTATCTGTGCTGCAGGCTCTCTGGGTTAAGGGACAGAGACAGGCTGTTCAGGTCCAAGTACACAGAGGCCTGATGTGACCCTCAGGGCAGCTGTCTGTAGTCTGTAACTGGAGGCTTTGTAACGAGCAGCCAGCTTTGGGGAGAAGAACTTACAAACAGTGTCCCAAAGAGGAGCAAAGATTAGGCTGACCCACCAGCACTGCTGACTAAATTAAATGAAAAGAATAAACTCAAAAGAGACGTGCATAGGCAGTTCATATTGATTTCATATAGCATCACTGGAACCAGGGTTTCTGTCCTGTTATATGCAAATGTATAAAAAACAACAAACTGATAAGTAAAACTACCAAAAACTAAACCCACTGCCATAAAATTAATTCTGACTCACAGCAATCCTATAGGACAAAGTAGAATTGCTCCATAGAGTTTCTAATACGTGCCTGGTGGATTTGAACTGTTCACGTTTTGGTTAGCAGCCATAGCAGCTAACCACTATGCCACCAGGGTTTCCAACTGATAAATGGAAAATAAAAATAGGAGGCCAGTATATATTCCCTTCCTCCCTGCTTTTTCCCCCAAACAAATCCATCAGTGTTATTTTAAAGATCAGCTGGTGCTAGACAGAGCATGTTTTAGTGGAAGTATTGATGAGATGGAAATCTCCTTCCAGATTTCCATGTTGACTCAAGAGGTAACGGGCTGGAGTTTAAACTTGCCCCTCAGCACCTCTTGGTACATGTCTACGTCCAGGCCTTGAACAGGTAAGGGACGACATCTAAAAGTTTATTCACAGCTGGGGCATAAAAACCTTCCTTTTGCCCAAGACTCAGGGCATCTGCTACCTCCCACCTGACCACAGCTGGGAAACAGAAGCTCTGTTCACTGTCTAATCAGTGGAGAAATTTGTGACACTCATAGGCACACCCTTGGAAACACTGGTTAAGTGGTTGAGTGCTACAGCTGCTAACCAAAAGGTCAGCAGTTCCAATCTGCCAGCTGTTCCTTGGAAACTCTGTGAGGCAGTTCTACTTGCTGGCTCAGTAGGAGTCAGAATTGACTTGACGGCAGTGGGTTATCCTCACACCCTTAGGGGAGCACAGGTACCCCCAGAAACCCACAGCCGAAGTGGTGAAGAAAGGGCAGTTCCAGTGCCTTTTCCATGCTGACCACCCTTGTTGTCCCTGCTGCCCTTCACGCTCACCTGTCAATGGCGATGGCCAACAGGACATTGGTGGACACATAGAGGGAGACAGTGCGCAGGTAGTTGACAGAGGCACACAGCACGTGACCGTGCTCCCAAGAAAGCTGGCGCACTACATAGTAGTCCATCTCAAAGGGGCAGCAGACAATGGCCACCAGGAAGTCCGAGACGGCTAGGTTGGCAATAAGCACGTTGGTGAGGTTGCGTAGCTTCTTGTAGCGGCCCAGGGCAGCGATGAAGATAAAGTTGCCAATGCCACAGACCAGCATGATGCCCACCAGGGCCATGCCAATGATGATCTTGGCAGCAAAGAAAGTCCGAGAATTGGTCACATCCTCATCTTCATCCAAAGGCATGTCATAGTCTCCATAGCTGACGTTGAATGGGAAGAGAACAGCTGGGACTCCGTGGGGATCAACCACAGAAAGAAAGTTGGTGGAGGTGTTGGTGGCAGTGCTGGTGGTATTGTCATCTCTGTCCCCCACGGTGATCTCCATCTGGAAGGATGGCACTGTGAGCAGCACTGCTGGGACTTTCCCAGAGGCAACGTCTTCAGAGCTGGAGGTCCTCCCGCTCTGCTGGTAGTCAGCTCTCCCTTAAAGAATCAGTCTCCCTGACAGCAGGCTTGGACCGCAGCTTCTACACTCCATCCTAGACCTCTGAAAGACAAACAGTGGGATCCATCTTTGTCTGTATCTGCCAGCATTTAAAACCATCTTGCAACCTATGCTGACCCATTAGCCACCTGCTCCGAGAGAACTACATTGACAGAGTGGAAACAAAGAAACCAATAACAGAAAACAAATGAACAAAAACCGGAGACCCACTCATTCAGGGCAAGCTGGATTGCTGCAGAGATGGCACAGCACCAGCTCAGCCCCTCCCAACCCCCCAACCCCCCAGACACTTTGAGCTTCTGCTCAGGGACCAGAGTCACAGTACGAGGAGGATGTAGGAAACAGATGGGACCCGTACCCCACCCAATTCCCAAATTCCATTAACTGCCCTGACAGCCTGAACTTTGTCTTTTGTGGATACATCTCATTCTGCAGTAGAAATACCTCCTTTCCAGTGGCTTAAAGAAAGCCCTGCCGGCATAATGGTTGAGTGCTATGACTACTAACCAAAAGGTTGGCAGTTTGAATCCACCAGGTGCTCCCTGGAAACTGTATGGGGCAGTTCTACTATGTCCTATAGGGTTGCTATGAGTCAGAACTGGCCTGATGGCAGTGGGTTTGATTTGGGGTTTAGTGGCTTAAAAGAAATGACTCTGGACATCACTGAAGAGGGAGGGCTGTGAGATGACCCTGTGCTCTCTCCATGAACTACTCTCCTTCCTTGTGGCAAAACAAGAGTTCTCAAAATCACAAAGCCTCTCTAGCAGCTGTTCTACTCTCTCCTCACTGCGTTGCCTGTTTTCACATAAAAATCAGCCAGGACCCTAAAAGCCGGGCACAGCATTGAACAAGACCATGGGCAATGCACCATCTGAACAAGCTTGGCTGCTAACTGAAAGGTTGGGGATTAGAGTGCATCCAGAGTCATCTAAGAAGGACAAGTCTGTTAATCTACTTCTGAGAAATCAGCCATTGAAAACCTTACGGAGTACAGTTCTATTCTCAAACACCCGGGGTCACCACGGGTCACAATCAACTCAACAGCAACTTCTTTTTGGTTCTCCAGGAAGGAGCCACAGGGTTGAAGTCACAGCCCAAGCACTGGTTGAGTGGGTCCCAAAAGACACCCTCAAGTAAAATTCTGTCTTGGCCAGTGTGCCTTCTGAAGTAAACAGCTTAAACACCGTGTTTCAGCGTTGTCCATGCTGGAGCAGATCAACAATGTTAAAAGCACAGGGCTTCCGGGAGGGAGGCTGTTACACTCTAGAACTGCAAGGAATTACTAGTGAGTCCTCAGCCCTGTCACTCAGCTGCAAGGAGAAAGAGGGGAATTTTGACTCCCGAGTCTCCAGCTCACCCCACAGTGGGTCTGGGGACAGGAAGGGGACGTAGGAGGTTGGGGAGAATAGTCAGCAGCATGGCTGGAGATAGTCAGGAAGCTCAGACTCCATCTCTCTGCGGTCTTCTCCCTGCAGACCCTCCCGGAGCCTATAAATGTCACACCAGGGAGCTGGGGTGTATGAGAGGAGAGCTAGGGTCTGGATAGCACCCCAAGTGTCAGGGGAAAGAAGAGGGAAGGGAATTGTGCTCAGGCTCCTGAGAAGGTCAAGGAAGCCTGCTGTTCCCCTCTCCTCCCCGAGGGGAAGCTTGCTGCCACACTCTTCAAAGGTTCGACTCCTGGAATCTAGCTTTAGGAGATGAAGCCCATAGTCTTCTGTACCCCAATGAGGCCCCACCCCATTCCTGCCTCCTCTCCCAACCCTCCAACACCCCAGTTTTTCTCAGATTTTGTCCTGTTTGTGAGCAAGCCCGTCAGTCCGGCTGTCTGACCTGCCATGTGTGAGAAGCAGAATTGCCAGCTGAAGGATCAGAGGGACGCAGGCTTGCCATCGAGGCACGCTAACCTAAAAGTCAAAGTCACTGCCGTCTAGATTTATAGTAACCTTACAGGACAGAGTAAAACTGCTCTGTAGAGTTTCCAGTGGGCTCCTGGTGGATTCGAACTGCCGACCTCTTAGCAGACGCAGCAGTTAACCACTATCCCACCAGAGTTTCCAGTATACTACCCAAAGCAAAAAACAGGAACAAACCCACTGCCGTGGAGTCAATTCGGACTCATAGAAGGGATCCTGTAGTGGAGACTTCGTGAGGGGAGGAGGCGCCGAGAGATTTAGGATAACGGCAGAAATCGCCTAGCAATCTTTTCTCCTTTATTCTCACCTTTCAGGGAAGAATTCCACCCCCACCTCGTGTCCTGTGGTGCCTCTGCTGTTTGGTGGTCGCCCCCTGCCCCCTTTATATCTCTGGAAGCCTCTCTTTAAGGCCCCTGTCTGATAAGCCCTCTCCTGTTCCCAATTTACTCTTCCGAGCCTAAGAGGCTACGTACGCCTAAGGACAGAAAACAGACAGCGGCCAGACTCCCCAGAGAAAAAAAAAAAAAAGGAAGATGAGGGCGAGACTCTAGAAAGGTCCCCTCCCCACTCAAAAGCCCCGCCGCCCACAGGCGCCCGCGGTCCTCGGAGCGTCTCCGGGGGCGCGCTAAGTACCTGCAGGCAGCCCGGCGCCCTGCCGACCGGGTCTGGGCTGCTTTATTCCAGAATCAGGGTCAAGAGACGCTTCCTCCAGAAGCTGGCGGGAAGGTGACAGCTCCTCTCTCTCTTTCTCTCTCTCTCTCCCTCCCTCCCTCCTTGTTCTGGGGCGCTTTCCCGGCTCCGCCGGTTGTCCCTGCGCCTCTTCGCAGGCTCCCGAGAGCCGAGGCGCGGCGCCCGTGCAGCCAGAGCTGTGGCCCGCCCCCGACTCGCCGTCCCCGCCCCCGGTGGCTGCAGGGCACCCGGGTTCGGGCAGGAGGCTCGACGAGGCGTGCTGAGACAGGGTCCGAGAGGCTCCCGAGGGTCCCGGCGTCGGGGATCTGAGCTCGACACGTCGGGGGCCACCCGGGCACGCGCACGGCGAGAGACCCGGGAGTCTCCCTGGGCCGGAGGGTCGGGGGCGCAGAGGCAGCAGCTGGCGCCAAGGACGCCACGGGGTAAGCGGGGCCGGCCGGACTAAGCGCGTTCTCGGGATCAGGCTCCGGAGCGGCCGCCCGGGACGCCAGCAAGGGTGTCGGCGCTGTGAGCACGGTTCACTGCGGTCCCCCTGCGGCACGACTGTGCCCGCCCCAGGACGCCGGGACTTCTCGGCTTCTTCACCTTGCCAGCCCCAGGTCTGCGCGACTGGATACGTCCTGGCTTCTTAGCCGGTGAAATTTCCGAAGAACCGGGAGGAGCTTCTCTCCTGCCCACAACTCCGCCTTCACCCGACGCACTGGGTCGGACCAAAGCCTCGTTCCCAGGGCAGCCCCAGCGGGACACCAGGTTCTGCTCCGGCGTTGGTCGCTGGTACCTCTTGTGTAAAAATGCCAGAGAAGTGCTTTCCGGAAAGCGTGAAGTGGTGGGGTGCAGCGCGGCGCTGGAAAATGGGAGGAGTCCCACCTTTTCCCTCCGCATGGCCTGCAAGGACACATTGCCTGCAGGGAGAGAAGACTACGAAATTCCCCTGAAGAGAGGGAATTTCTGTTCAGAAGGAGAAGGCTGGGGTGACCAGAGCCAACTTTGCAGGGGAGCCTTTATTCGAAACCCTGTAGAACAGCGCCAACCTTCTCCATCAAGGCTTCCAACGACTACCCCGATTTGCCCTCCCGTTGTCGGCGACGTGGATCTTCAGTCGACTTTGCTGCCTCAAGCTGAGTGACTTTAGGCAAGTCACAGACTTCTTTGGGGCTCCCTTTCCTCACTTACAAAATGAAGTAGCTGAACTTACCCTAGGAACCCTACCGGGTTCCAGCACTTCCTGGTCTTATCCCTCCCTGAACATCTCCCACACAAAACTCATTTGCAAAGATGTCACAGAGCAGTTACCATCTGGGTCTCAAGTCCCAAGGGAGGTGGCACACATGGTTAAAAGTCTGGGCTATGGAGTCAGCTGCCTCCTTTCTACCTAGCCCAACCACAAGAGCCGTGTGACGTTTCTCCTCTGTAAATTGCTGCACTTACTTCATGGGGTTGTTGTGAGGATTAAAGAAAAGAGCTAAGGTACTTCGCACAGCGTCTGTCACTTAGTAGGCAGACCCCTGATACATGCCAGCTATGGCTATTGCTCTGTGTGTTTTTCCATAGCTTGCCTCATGAGAGTCTAACCAGCCTCTGAGATCTTCTTGCTCAAATATTTCATCCAGAGAACCTTCCTTCATTTGCCTCAATGACGTTCACATTTTCTTTACCACTCGAGACTTCTATTTAAATGCTTCTTTGGGTACCAATTTGCTTTCCATCTTGGACTGTTCCCTGGGGAAGGCTATGTCTCATTCATTTCCGTATGCTATTCTGCAATGTTTCCCAAACTTGACAAGTGATAGGCATTATCTGAGGTGCTGGTTAAGCATAAAGATTCCTGGGTCACACTCTAAGCACAGCGAATGGGCCTGGGAATTTGTATGTTTATCCATTATCTCGGCTGACTCTTATTATCAAATATATTTGGGAGATTAGTGATATGGAACAGAATCTGGTGTACGATACACAAATGTTGATCATATCAGCTTTAGTCAATCTATACAGCAGATGTTTTCCTGACTCAAAACAGAAGACAAACGGGCACCTGTTACCTGTTGCTGCATAACAAATGACCCCCAAACTTAGGGGATTAAAATAACAAACATTTACTGTCAGAACTTTTGATGGATAAGAATCTGGAAGTGACTTTGTTCCAGCTGAAGGTATGTTGTGACATTGGAGTCAAGCTCTTAGAAAGGTAGTGTCATCTGAAGGCTCACCTAGGACAAGACAGATTCCTGAGGTCACTTGCCTCATTTCCAGGTTGTTTTCAGGCCTCAGTTATTCACTGGTATTGCTAAAGACTTCAGTTCCTTATCGTATAGGCATACCTCTCAGGTACTGGAGCGACCTCACAACGTGGCAGCTCACTTTCCCTAGAGAAAATAATAGCAGAGACAGTAAGAAAGAGCCCAGGACAGAAGCCTCTCTCTGATATCTTGATCTCAGAAGTGACAGATGGTCACTTCTGCTATATGCTATTGGCCACACAAACAAGCCTTGGTACAGCGTGGGAGGGGACCACACAAATGGGTGAATATCAAGGCATGGGGATGATTGAGAACTATCTTGGAGACCGTCTTGGAGACTGGTTGTCACACAGAACTTAGAATTTTCCTGTTTCTCCTCTTCAAAGACCTAGTAAGAAATTGTAGAAGAGACTAGCAGTGAGGCTGGCCATGATGAAATTCTTTTGTGTGTGTGTGCACTTATTTCTTTATTTATTTATATTGTGATTGAGTGAAAGTTTACAATACGATTCAGTTGTGCATGTCTGCCTATCTACAGCTCCCTTTGCTCTCCTTGCCCATGACCGCACACTCCTCTTTCCATTCTATACATGTCACATCCTCTTAACAATCTCCTGTCCCCTACCTCCACACTCTCCACTCCCCTCTAGTAGGAGGCCAGTAGGACAACATCCTGTAGATGCACAGAACCATAAAGTGGACACACGATAAGTCACTCTGTGTCCCTGAGTCCATTCCATTCCTATCTGAAGATTTGACCTCAGTAATGATCTATGATCAGGGGCAGCATCAGGTCTAGGGATGAGAATCCCAGGGGAACTCCCAGGCCTTCGACCATCAGTTGTGGCCATGATGAAATTCTTGACTTTCAGAGTAGGGAAATGGTAGATAATTTCTAGAGCTAGAGTCAGGGCAAAATTAAGGTGCATTGTTGACCAAGGGTGCGTTTGGGAGAAATGATATCATGGGAGTAGATGCATTCTAGAAGTCTTTATGCAGGGCAGATGAGTTGAGGGCTCCTTTGAAGGGCTTCAACACCTGAATGTGAATTTCTGGCAGAGAAGATTCTCCCTCCATCAGAGAGGCAGCTGTCTATCGGGTCCCTGGATGGTGCAAACACTGAATTGGTTCAGCTGCTGACTGAAAGGGGTGGAGATGTGAGTTCATCCAGAGACACCTTGGAAAAAGGCCTGGCAGTCTACTTCCAAAAATTTCAGCCTTTGAAAACCCAGTGGAACACAGTTCTGCTCTGACATATACATGCAACTGGGTTTATTATTTTTTTTCTTTTGTGTAAGGAGCCTATTCAGTTTGGCATTTTAATTGTCCATATCTGTGACAAAGTTAAACCAGACACTCCTGTGTTCACACCAAAACTTGGAGTGCAGAAAGTTTTTTTTTAAGAAGAAATAAAAGAAATTAAAAATAAAATCCAAAACTCCATTAATGCCTTTGTTTTTTTTTCAAATTTGTAGCCATACCATGTCAACAGCCTAGTTATTTTGCCTGTAATTAGAGTCATCTGCCAGCAGGAGGCATGAGTGTCTTGTCTCAGCCTACCTACAAAATGTATCTTGCTTACCTATAAAATCCATAATACCTAAAAGCGTGTGCCACCCCAGGGAGCCTTCACCAAACAAGATATAAAGAACCTATTTGGGAAGCACTTTCTCTGGACATTTTTTCCCCAACCCTAAATAATACCCATGGCCTCCTTTGGGTTTTTTCCTTTTGTATCCCACTGGCAGGGATCATCCCTAAGACCTTTTTAATCTTTAAGCTGTCATCATTTTATCTTATAATTATGTCCCTTTGGCTTAGAAATGGAAGTTGTCAACATCTCTGAGTTTTTCAGCCATGCAACTCGTGTATATTCCAGCAGATACTACATAGACACCCAGCTCAAGGAGAGCCAAAGAGGTCAGTATGCTTACATTGAGAAAGGAGGAAACATAGGATCAAGAGGATAAGCCACTCACCACAGAACCCAGATTTTAAATTCAGGTCCCCTGACTTTTAGCCTAGCCCTGGAAACCCTGGTTGCATAGTGGGTTAAGTGTTACCTCTGCTAACCCAAAGGTCAGCAGTTCTAACCCACCAGATGCTGCTTGGAAACTCTATGGGGCAGTTCTACTCTGACCTATAGAGTCGTTATGAGTTGGACCTGACTCGATGGTGGTGGGTTTTAGGTAGGTCTATCCTGAACAGTCACAACATGTATCTACCTGTTCTCAGTTTGCCCCTCTTTCCAAGATCCTTGGCTCCAGCGTCCAGCCATAATTTCTCCTCTCTGGCACATTTACTGAATCAGCTTATTTTCTGCTTTCATCAGATTTGTTCTCTTGGTACGTACTCTCATCCATTGCCACAAAAAAAAAGAAAGAAAGAAAAGAAAAATCAAGCATTCCTGGAAGATACCCAGAGCTAGCTCAGAACTCATCCTGCCTCCTTTTCCAATTAGCTCGCCAGCATCTAAGCCAAGGATGCTTGACCCGCTTCCCAAAGCCCACTCAGCAGGTCCTTTGGCCCTCCCTCTAATTTTCCTTTCTACTGCCTCAAATCCCAAGAAGACGTGAAGACGATTCAGAGAGGTATTCAGACATGCCCTTGCTCCTGAGAGAAGCTCAAACACTTGAAAAATGTTTCTTCTTTGGCTCATTTTACTGACTTGATATCTCAAAGAATTTTTAATTTGAGAAGTCAAAAAACTAGAGTCCTGGTTGCACAGTGGTTAAGAGTTCAGCTGCTAACGAACTCTTGAAGGCTCCTTGGAAACACTACAGGGCAGTTCTGCTCTGTGCTATAGTGTTGCTATGAGTTGGAATTGACGGCAGTGGGTCTTTTGGTTTGCTTATGTCAACTGGACGAACACTCAGTGAGAGCACAGAAAATATTTTGAACCTGAACATTGAGAGGAAATTTATACTTTTAATGCCAAAATAGTATACATTTTCAGGAGTCAGAATTGACTGTACAGCAGTGGTTTATTTGTTTTCTTTGGGAAACCCTTGGGATTTGAACAGTTACAGTGTTAACCAAAAGGTCAGTAGTTTGAATCAGCCAGGCACTCTTTGGAAACTCTGCAAGACAGTTCCACTCTGTTCCATAGGGTCACTGTGAGTTGGAATGGACTCAGCAGCAGTAGATTTTTGTTTTAGTTTTAGAATGTTTACGAATTAGTCTGTTATTCATTAAACAATTAATACACTTACTGTTTTGTGACATTCATTGCCAACCCAGTGACATGTCAGCACTCTCCCCTTCTTGACCTTGCATTCCGCATCTCTAGCCATCTAACTTTCCTGCCCCCTCCTGCTTCCTGTCCTCGCCTCTGGGCTGGTGTGCCCGTTTTGTCTGTGTGCCCATTTTGAGCTATATATGCTATTATTTTATGGGCCTGTCTCATTTTTGGCTGAAGGGTGAGCCTCAGGAATGACCTCAGTGCTTGGTTAAAAGGCTTTCCAGGAGCCATACTCTTGGCGTTTCTCCAGTCTCTGTCATGCCAGTAAGCCTGGTCTTTTTTTGTGAGTTTTTATTTTGTTCTACATCCTTCTCCACCTCCGTCTGGGACCCTCTGTAAGATACTCGTCAGAGCCGTCTGTAGTCGTAGTAGCCAGGCGTAATAGTGCTGGACTCAGTCTGGTGGAGGCTGTGGCAGTTGTGGTCTATTCGTCCTTTGGACTCATCTTTCCGTTGTGTGTTTGGTTTTCTTCATTCTCTCTTACTCCAGACAGGGGGTAAGAGACAGCTGAGGATGTCAGATGGCCACTCACAGCTTTTAAGGCCCCAGATGCTACTTCTCAAAGCAGGATGTAGAACATTTTCTTTATAAACTATTTTATGCTAATTGAAGTAAACATCCTCTGAGATCATGGTCCTCACCCCTCAGCCCAGTACTCTGAATGTGTCTATGAAGAGTCTGTAACTTTGCTTTGGACAACTTGAGCTAAATTCCTCAGTACTGTGTGCTCTCTTGCCCTTCACTAAAGTTACAACTTATCTATTATCTAGAGTTTTTCTCTCCTCATCTCTTTCCTCACTCATAACCATGACAGATTATTTCTAAGTGTAAACTTTTTCATGAGTTTTTATAATGGTGGCATCATACAGCATTTGTCCTCATGTGGTGTTATTTCACTCAGCATAATGCCCTCTAAATTCGTCCAGGTTGCAAGATGTTTCACAGAATCATCGCTGTTCTTTATCATTGAGGGGTATTCCGCTCTGCGTTTGCACCATAGTTGGCTTACCCATTCTTCTGTTGATAAGCGTTTAAGTTGTTTCCATTTTTGGTTTGGTTTTTTAAAGGGTAGTAGAGAAGGACTTTGCCTGGGCACAGAGTTTGATAAGTGAAGTCACAAATCTGGGATGGTTTGCATGGGTTGAAGGCAGGAATGGGGTAGATGCATGATAGCCATCTCATGTTCTGGTATTTCGGACTAAACCCCGTGGTGAGGGACTCTGAGACAGAGCACAGGTGGTGCTGCTTTGAGGCTGTTGGTATGGAGTAGGGCAGAAGGATCTATTCTGCTTGTTTGAGAAACATTGCCTGGGTTGAACGCAGTGAGGGTCTCATAGAATGTCTCAATGCTTTGGCACCTCCCAAGTACAGCTGCTGAAGCCCTGAGATCCTTTCCACTGATAAAGACTGCTCTCCGGGCAAGGAGTACAGCCAAGCCCTAAGAGTCCTTATGGGAGAGTCTGCTGAGGGGTATGGCAGGAGGAGACACATATGAGAGGATTGTTTAAGAACCTGATTGATAAGTGCCCCCCAGCCCAGAGACTCCCAGGGATGAAGGTTTGGGGTCCCCTGCATTCAGCAGATGAGACTTGCTGATACTGTTAGGTACCATTGAGCTGGTGCTGACTCATAGCAACCCCAGGTAAAACAGAACAAGATACTGCCAGGCCTGCACCTTCTGCACAATTGTTGTTATGCTTAAGCCCATTGTTGCAGCCACTGTGTCAGTCCATCTTGTTGAGGGTCGTCCTCTTTTTCACTGGCCTGCTGCTTTACCACGCATGACGTCCACCCCCAGGGACTGATCTCTCACGGTAACGTACCCAAAGCACGTGGGGCATAGTCTTACCGTCCTTGCTTCCAAGGAGCATTTTGGTTGTGTTTCTTCCAAGACAGATTCATTTGTTCTTTTGGCAGTCCATGGAGTAGTCAACATTCTTCACCTATCCCACAACTGAAAGGCACCAATTCTTCTTCTGTCTCGCTTATTCATCCTCCAGCTTTCATACGCATATAAGGTGATTGAGAACACCTCAGTTTGGGTCAGGCACACCTTCCTCTTCAAGGTGACATCTTTGCTCTTTAACACTTTTACGAGGACTTTGCAGCAGTTAATGCCCAATGCAACGTGTTGTTTGATTTATTAACTGCTGCTTCCATGGGCATTGATTCTGGATTCAAGTAAAATGAAATCCTTGACAATTTCAACCTTTTCTCCATCTATCTTGATGGTGCTTGCTGGTCCAGTTGTGAAAATGTTTGTTTTCTCTGTGGTGAGGTGCAATCCATACTAAGGCTGTTGTCTGTGACCTTCATCTGTGAGTGTTTCTGCTCCTCTTCACTTTCAGCAAGCAGTGTTGTGTCATCTGCATAATGTAGGCTGTCCTTGGGTCTTTCTCTAATCTTGATGCAGCATTCTTCTTCATATAGTCCAGCTTACATGAAGTTATGAATCAGTTATATCGACATCTTGCTCCCTTGTACACACAGGCTGGGGAATTCTAGACAAACTGGAGTTACTTGAGAACACATTACAAAGGAACCAGACTATTACCAGAAACTACACTTAATGACGACAATTCAGTGGTTCATATCCATTGTTTTTGTAATATTCACTACTAATATTCACTGATGCAGACAGTTCATTTCTATGATTTCTTGTGCTAAAAAACCTAAATAATTATTCGTAGTATTGTACAAAGAAAGGAAATCTCATTATTCTGGAGTTGATTGAAACTCATAGAGACCTTATGTGACACAGAATGAGAATGGTCCCATAGGGTTTTCTTGGTTGTAATCTTTCAGGGAGCAGATCACCAGCCCTTTCTTCCACAGAGATACCGGGCTGATTTGGACCACCATCGGTGAGGTCAGTGGTCAAGCACAGAATGTTTACACCACTCAAGGACTGCTCAAAACATGATAGAAAATAGTGAAAAGCTAGAAACAACCCAAAACTCCACCACAATTGGAGAAGTAGATTATGATACATATATGTGTGACTGAATGCTAAGGAACTATCAAAAACGGGGCTGGAAAGTGAATCTATATTGTTAGAAATTTCATAGATAGTGCTACCCTTGGAAGGGATGACTGGAAAAGACCATGCGGAGGGCTTCAGGGAGGATCATAATATTTTGCTTCTTGATCTGAAAGATGGTTACATGGGTGTTTTCAACTGGTAAAAATTCATCCAAGTGTACATTTGTGGAATGTGCACTTTTCGTATGTAGAACATTTTGCAATAAAAAGTTAATTAGGACAAGGTGATGTAAAAGCATATTGATTGACATGGAAAGATGGGCATGATATAGTACTGAGTGGAAAAACATCAGATTACTAAGAAATATTGCGCTATGATTCCACTTGGAGGGGAAGTACACTCACCCATCCAGAGAAGGAAATGTCTAGAAGGACAAAGCAAAATGCTAACTCTCATTAACTCAGAGTGGAAAGGAAACACAAGTGTTTTTCCTTCCTTCTCAGTTAGCTGTATTTTTCTGATTTTTTAAATAAACTCATATTACTCATATAATTTTTAAATTTCGTAAATGAGAAAAAGGTGCATTCACAAGTAATACAGAAAAATCAACGCTTAGGGAAAACCATTAATTTAGCTATTTCTCATACTGTATCCTAAAGTGTAAATGGAAGTATCAGAGTTAAATTTAAAAAAGAAAACACAGGTAAAATTTTATCTGCCTGAAGAGTGGGAAATGCTTCACTAAGCCAAAAAAAAAAAAAAAAACAACAAAAAAAAACCATTAGATGATATCCCAAAGGAAAAGATTGATAGATTTTTCTACATTAAAATTTAAAAGCTTTTGAAAGTCAGAAACACCATAAACAAACTAAAGGATAAATGTCAAATCAGGAAATATATTTATGGCAAATATGGCAAACAAAATGTTAAGATCCTTAATACATAAAGTACTGCTACATTTTAAGAAGGAAAATAATTAGTACCTCAAAATTCATAAATAGGCTATTAAAAAATACAAATAACAATAAACATGTATTTTAAACTGGTTATTCTCAGTAATCAAAGAGTTTGCTGTCTAGAAACAGTAAGATACCATTTTGCTTAGCACACTAGCTAAAACCATAAGCCATAAAGATAAAAATTGGACTAATAGTTTGTTTTGAGAATTCAGATAAACACTCTGACTTCCAAAGTACCTTGAACTTTCTCAGGTTCTTTAATCTTGTTTCACTCTGCCCAGAGTTGCTTTGTAATAAATATAGGTTGACTCATTTGAGTTCATCCAACCATTTCCCCCTCTCCTAATTTTTCTTTTTTTTTTATCTCCCTGATCTTCACTTGGGCTGCCACCAGCAGAATAGCCGCAGGCACAGGGCCAAGAAGATGATGTCATTTGAAGTGATGTCAAGTGTCAGAATGCTGTGCTGACTGACTGCTCTCTGTGGTTGTACAGAAATGCTAAAGATGGACTCCAGCTACACCTAGGAAGCCTTCAGTTGATATTTTGTGTAATTAATCTCTTGCATTGAATAAGTTACAAAAGTCTTACAGTCTGATACTTTTCAAGTAATGTGTGTGTGTGTGTGTGTGTGTGTGTGTGTGTCTGTCAGGAGTGGGAAATGAAGAGATAGATAACTAGATAAAATGGCAAAGCCCCATGAGATGCACTTTTATTACTGGCCGAAAGCCAAACTGTAATGATGCAAATTGGCCTAATAAAGCCCCTTGCAAGGCTGATTAACCAGTAACTGAAGAGCCCTGGGAAGAGTGGGAGTATCAAGACAAAAGAATGAAGACTTCCCTGGAGTATGGGAAGTGGAAATGGAAGTACACTACCTTGTAAGAAGGGTTTGAGAAGGCTTGAAGTTCCTACGACTGAAATGCCACACGGTATGGAAATACTTTCTCCTTGACTCCTCAGCCTCCTTACCACCCTTGTCCTTGTTGATGACGGTGCCTTGTCAACATTCAGGTATGTGCCCAGGGAGCGTGTGTCCTGTACACCAATAGCTATCCCTCCAGCCCTACAGCCCCACAGCTCAGTATAAAATCAAACACATCTTCAGGAACAGGAGGATGGATGGATGGATGGATGGATGGATGGGTGGGTGGGTGGGTGGGTGGATGGGTGGATGGGTGGATGGGTGGATGGGTGGATGGGTGGATGGGTGGATGGGTGAGTGGATGGGTGGGTGGGTGGATAGGTGGATGGGTGGATGGGTGGATGGGTGGATGGGTGGATGGGTGGATAGATACATAAATATACACACACATATAAATCATGATACATGATATATATACATTTATAACATTTAATAAAATGTAATAGACAAAATGTATATTTTCTTTGTCTTTAACTTTTGCCTGTGATGACAAAAATAATGCATACTGTTGTAAAAAAAAATTCAAGCCATACAAAGTATAGAGAATAAAATGTCCACAGTAATACCAGTTTGTTACATCTTTCAGACATTTTTCTAAAGTGTCTTAAAATAATCTTATACAGAATTCATGCATGTTTTATTAGCATACTTCAATGTGTACTCAAATAAAGAAGGTAGACTATAAAGTCACGAACATTCAAAATACTCACTGCAGTATAGTATATTGCTTTAACATTCTGATGATGTACATAACTTATTAGAACACTCATGTATATGTAACTAGGAAACCAAGAAGAAGGCAGAACGGTATGCTTCTAGAGATGATTCAAAGCTCAGAGTATTTTTTCTGGGGAGATTACTGGAGCCCACGAGGACAAGACAGTGACTGTTCTGAATCTCAGTCACACTCAGACACGATATAGGTGGATCTTGGGCTTTCAGAGGAAAGGAACTTCTTTGGTTACCCAGGCAGAGAGGTACAGAGAGGCCCTACAGATGTTCCAATAGCAGAAGTGAACTGCTTTGACCTTGGAAAGGCAAAAGGAGTTGCATGACCAAACTGCTCTTTCACTTTTTTCAGTGACGATGGTGGTGCCATTGAGACAAAATGGGCAGTTGTTGGAGCCCCAGACTCCAGGAAACATGCTTAATTGTAGCTCTGTCCAAGATAGCAATTGGAACTGATTCCTGGCACCCTAGAAAAGGGAGCAGTACATTCTGCTACCAGGGGTAACAGCAGAGAAGAGAGGCTTCTGGTGAGAGTTCCTGGGTTCCATGGTTTTAGAAGAGAGCCACAGAGCTCAGCCTCAATCCTGGAGGAAGTCGATGCAGGAGTAGTCCTGGAGTCTTCCAGCCTCAAGGGGAAGCACCTGAGTTCTGACTTCATTAGCAAGTCAAGAGCAAACATAATAGGTCTTTGGACACCAAAGTCTCTTGGGCTGTCCTGGATTTATTCCTGGAGGGCACTGTAAAAACAAGAAGGAAATTCTCATAAAGGATTCACATGTAGGCTCAGGGTCATTGCTATGTAAAAAAGAATGTGACCTCATTTGTTCTCTAATTTGATTACGCGTATACTTGTATAGTGTCACCATGTGTCAGAAATGAACTCAACAGTAATGGGTTTGGTTTAGTTTTTTTTTTAAAATACTTTTACTAAACAAAAATATGTTCTGTTCTGCAGTTTCCTTTACACACTAATCAATTTTTGGCATTCTTTTCATGCTAACACATGCCTAATAGAATTGCTTCATTCTTTTTAATTGTGCTCCACTGCATAGATGTGGCATAATTGTTTGCACTAATCCCCCACAGGTTGGTGAGTTTCTCATACTGCAAGGGCTTGTGTATTGCTCTGATGCCAGAAGCTATGCCACTGATATTCAAATACTAGCCAGATCATCCATGGTGGGCAGGTTTCAGCTGAGCTTCCAGGCTAAGAAAGACTCAGGAAGAAGAACCCAGTGATTGATCTATTTCTGAAAAGAATTAACCAATGAAAATCTTACGAATAGTGGTTGGACATTGTTAAATATCAGGCTGAAAGTTGAGCCCCACAGGTTGGAAGGCACTCAAAATCCAACTGGGGAAGAGCTGCCTTCTTAAAGTATAGCCAACATGGATGGAGTCGAGCTTTCAGGACCTTCATTTACTGAAGTAGCATGACTCAAAATGAGAAGAAACAGCTGCAAACATCCATTAATAATCAGAACTTGGATTGTACAAAGCACAAATCTAGGAAAACTGGAAATTGTCAAAAAGGGAATACATAAATATCAATACTTAGGCATTAGTGAATTGAAATGGACTGGGACTGGCCATTTGGATGAGACAATCATGTGATCTCCTATGCCAAAATGACAAATTGAAGGAGAATGACATGCATTCAAAGGCAACAGTTCAAGATCTATCCTGAAATATAACGCTGTCTGTGACAGTAAAGTATCCACATGCCTGCAAGAAAAACCAGTTAAATACGACTACTATTTAAATTTATGCACCAACCACTAAGATCAGAGATGAAGAAACTGGGGATTTTTACCAACTTCTGAAGTATTAAATTGATCAAATATGCAATCAAGATCCTTTGATAATTACTGGTGGTTGGAATTTGAAAGTTAGAAACAGATAATTGGTATTTGGAAAATGTGGCTTAGTGACAGAAACAATGCCAACAATTGCAGGAAGAATTTTGCAGGACCAATGGCTCATTCATTGCAAATACAGGTTTTCAACAACATAAACAACAACTATACACACGGACATGGACCACCGTGGATGGAATCAAATCAATTAACTACATCTGTGGAAAGAGATGATGGAACAGCTCAATATCATCAGTTAGAACAAGGGCAAGGACCAGCTGAAGAACAGACCATCAATTGCTCAAATGGAAGTTCAAGTTGAAGCTGAAGAAAATTAGAACAAGTCCAGGAGAGTCAAAGTACCTTGAATATATATACATATATATATATATATATATATGTAGACTCGACGGCACTTGGCTGGCATATATATATCTTGTGTACATCCCACCTGAATTTAGAGAACATCTCAAGAACAGATTTGACACACTGAACACTAATGGCTAAAGACTAGATAAGATCTGGAATGATGTCAATGACACAATACATGAAGAAATTAAGAGATCATTAAAAAGACTAGAAAGAACACAGCTACCACCAATGACCACCTTGACAGGGTACAAAACAGAGAGTCCTTGATGGAGTGGGAGGTAAGTGGGGTGCAGAACTGAAATTCTAGTAAAAAGATCAGATTTAATGGTCTGACTGAGACTGAAGGGAACCCAGAAGACATGGCCTCCAGGCTTTCTGCTCACTCAGAACTAAAACCATTCCTGAAGCCAACTTCTTAGACAAAGATTAGAACAGCCTATAAGACAAAAAATGATACTGATGAAGAGTGCGCTTCTCGGCTTAGGTACAAACAAGAGACTAAATAGGCAGTTTCTGTCCAGAGAAAAGATAAAAATGCAGAGAGGTACAGAAGCTGGTTAAATGGACACAAGAAATATAGGGTGGAAAGGAAAAGTATGCTGTCACATTGTAGGGAGAACAACTAAGGTCACATAAGAGTGTATGTATAAGTTTTTGTATGACAAACTGACTTGAGTTGTCAACTTTTGCTTAAAGCACAATAAAATAAAATAAAATAAAAAAGACAGTAAAAAAAGAAAAGACTAATATGGACACCAAAAGAGCCTCTGAAACTTGTTCTTGAACAAGCCAACAGAAGAAATGATGAAGTAAAAGAGGGGAACAGAAGATTTCAAAGGGCAGCTAGATAAGACAAAGCGTTATAATAAAATGTGCTAAGACCTGGAGTTAGAAAATCAAAACAGAAGAACACATTAGGCATTTCTGAAGCTGAAATAATTGAAGAAAAAATATCAAGCCATGAGTTGCAACAGCGAAGGATTCCATGGGCAAAATACTGAATGATGCAGGAAGCATCTGAGGAAGACAGAAGGAATATTCAGACGCTGTATCAAGAAGAATTGGTTAATATTCAGTCATTTCAGGAGGCAGCATGTGATTAGGAACTGATAGTACTGAAGGAAGAAGTCCAAGCTGTAATGAAAACATTTGGCCAAAAATAAGGCTCCAAGAATTCATGGAACACCAATTAGGATGTTTCAGTAAACAGATGCTGTGCTGGAAGTATTTATTCAACTATGCATAAATTATCAAACAATATCATGCAAGTAAAATTTTGCTGAAGATCATTCAAGCATAGCTGCAGTGGTACATCAACAGGGAACTGCCAGAAATTCAAGCTGGATTCAGAAAAGCATGCATAATGTGGGATGTCATCTTTGATGTCAGATGAATCATGGCTGAAAGCAAAGAATACCAGAAAGTTGTTCACCTGTGTTTTATTGACTATGCAAGGGTATTTGACTGTGTTGGATCACAACAAATTATGGTTAGCATTGCAAAGAATGGGAATTTCAGAGCACTTAATGGTGCTCATAAGGAAACTGTACATAGACTAAGAGGCAGTTGCTTAAATACAAGGAAATATTGCGTGGTTTAAAGCCAGAAAAGTGTGTGTTAGGGTATATCTTGTCACTATACTTAATCTGTATGTTGAGTAAATAATCCAAGCAGCTAGAATGTATGGAGAAAAAAGTGCCATCAGGATTGGAGAAAGATTCATTAAAAATTTCCATTATGCAGATGACACAACTTTGCTTGCTGAAAGTAAAGAGTACTTGAAGGACTTACTGATGAAGATCAAAGACCACAGCATTCAGTATGGATTATACCTCAACACAAAGAAAACAAAAATCATCACAAGTGGACCAATAAGCAGCTTTGTGACAAACAGAGAAACGATTAGAGCTTCAAGAATTTCATTTTACTTGGATCCACAATCAAAAGCCATGGAAGCAGCAGTTACAAAATCAAAAGACACATTGCATTGGGCAAATTTGCTATAAAAGACTTCTTTAAAGTGTTGAAAAGCAAAGACTTCACTTTGAGGACTAAGGTACACTTGACCCAAGATGTGGTATTTTCAATTACCTCATGTCCATGCAAAAGCTGGGTAATGAATGAAGAATACTGAAGAAGAATTTGCATCTTCCAATTATGGTGTTGTGAGGAATACTGAATATGCCATGAAATGCCAAAAGAACAAACACATCTGTCTTTGAAGAAATACAGCCAGAATGCTCCTTAGAAGCAAAGATGACAGGATTTCACCTCACATGCTTTGGACAGATTACCAGGAGGGATCGGTCTCTGGAAGAACGTCAGGCTTGGTGAAGTAGATGGTCAGAGAAAAGAGGAAGACCCTTAACAAGATGTTACAATGGGCTTAAGCACAACAACAATTGTAGGAATGGCACAGAACCCAGCACTGTTTACTTCTGTTGTACACAGTGACACTATAAGTTGGAACATACTTGATGGCACCTAACAACAACAGTCCCCTACTGACAGATATTTATGTTGTTTCCTGTTTTTCACTATTGTAAACTGCTTCTCTATCTCATCTTCTGTAACATGCTATCATTGCTCTAACATCAATTTATCGTGGGGATAAGGCTGTCAAGCTCATGACTGAAGCCTACTAATAGAATTTTGGTAACCAGATAGTAAATGAAAAGGTGGCTTAGGTTGCAAGCGAACCCTTTGTATACCCCAGAAACTGGAATATGAGACAACTTCCTTCTAAGTGAATTGCTCTATACTATCCTCCAGTCTCTACTGGCTTCCTTGGAAATTCTTCCCACTCTGACAGTCTGCTGGGTGAAGTTATGTAGGGTGTATGCTTCACAAAGCACCCAACTAGAAGGGATGTGATATCTAAAGTGGCATTCATGCTTGGCTTCCAAGCTGATGGCCTTCTGTGGCCTGAGAGCACCCAGAGGAAGGGGCAGACACTAGTTTGTACAAAGGTACCTTAAATGCTAGCAGCACCCACATTTAGTCCAATGGATCAACCCTTGGTCCTCAAAAGTCTTTAAATCAATTCCAAATGCCAGTTGATAGTTATTTGAATCTAAGTTTGTATCCCTCCATTCTGCAATAAATTATGTGAAAAGGACCCAACACTATTCTGGAAGCCTAGGGTCCTGGGTTCAAGTTTCTATCCTGCTGTTAACTGTATGGTGATGTGCAACTTGTTTACCTTCTCTGAGATTCAGCATTGTGGTAACCTTCAAGAAGATCCCTTCAGACTCTAAAATTCTATGATTCCTTATGGCATTTTCTACTTTAACACCTTATTGTTACCTTGTCACTACTTTTCTTCATCTCCTCTCTCTCTTATCAGAGAGGAGTTGCAATTAAGCTACATGTTTTGCCAACACAGGATGCTGTGACCATAATCCTGTCCCTCCCACCTTTGGGGTTTTTTATGACACCGTTGTATCTTTGATTCTCCCTGTCACCACGAAGGACCCCCTAGAAGCACATGGGTTAAGAGCTACAGTGAGCTAAACTGCTAATCAAAAGATCAGCAGTTTGAATCCACTAGCCTCTCCTTGGAAAGCCTATGGGGGCAGTTCTACTCTGTCCCATAGGATTGCTATAAGTCAAAATTGACTCAGTGGCAATGGGTTATGAGTCACTAAGGAATCTTTCACTTTGGCTGAGATCTGGAATGAAACAATAAGTGTTCTTCTGATAATGACTCAGCTGTGTGGCTGTGTGGCTAGATTAGAGGGGTCAGTAAGAAGAAATAAGCCATATTCAATGTAAAATTCTTTGGATCTGTTTTTGACTCCATGCTAGAGCACTGATGAACTGGGGAATAAAATAAACTGAAAATAAGCCTGTGAAAATAAGCTTGTGGACCTGCTGCTAACAATGTGGCCTTGAAAACGTTAGTTTATATTTCTGGGTCATGGTTTCCTTACTTTAAAAAAAAAAAAAACTCATTTGAGTACGTACATTGTGTCAGGTACTGCGATGATCACAGAGCATACAGTGGTGAAGATAGTACAGTCCCAACAGTCCTGGCAGGGAGGGAAAACTAAGAAAAAAAAAGAACAAGAAAAAAGGAAAGGAGAGAGGAAAGGAGGAAGGAAGGAAATAGGCAAACAGATCACAAATTGTAATATAAAATGAATGTCTTCCTAATTTTTCCTTCAGCCATAGAACTATTTATTCAAAGCAAGTCTAAGACGGCAGGCAGCCTGTGACTTGCAGAGCTCTACACAGCCTGTCCCTGTCAATCTCTAACTCTCCTTCTTAGAGCACCCTGCACCATTACCTGTCCCAAGTAAGCCACTGTGTCCTTCTCACTCATCCTGAGTCATGCCCAGCTCACTCCTAACTTAGAATCTTGGTATTTGCAGATCCTTCTGCTTTGAAGACTCTTACTCCAGAGCCTGAGATGGCTTGATCCTCCACTTTATTCAGAGTTCTGCTTAAACGGCACTAAGTGAGGACACTCTTGGCCACCACATCTAAATAATTCCATGTCTTCCATTGCCGTCTTACTTTATCCTACTTTCTGTTTATTTCTCAGCACTTATGGTTACTTTTTCTGTGTCAGCTTGGCCAGGCTTTTGCTCCCAATTCTTTGGCCAAGCATTAATCTAGTTGTTGTTATTGAATAGTTACATGTGATTAAATCAGTTGCCCTGCGGTAGAGACGGTAACTTTCCATAATATAATCTAATGTAATTTGGTCATGTTATATTTAACAAATGCATTATCCATAATGTAATCTAATGTGATGTGATCAGTCGACGAGTTGAGGTCAGACCTCAACTGGATCCTAAACCTAATCACTTCTGAGTTATAAAAATACAAGAATAGACACAGAGACACACACACAAGGGAAGACATCTGAGGATTGTCTACAAGCAAAGGAATGTCAAGAATCACCAGCAGGCACCAGAAAATAGGAAAGAGGCTCACAGAAGGAATCAACGTAGCTGAGACCATAACAAGGGCTTTTTACCTTTAGAACTGTGAGAAAATCAATTTCTGTTCTTTAAAGCCACCGACCTCTTAAAATTGTATTACAGCAGCACAAAAAAACTAAGACAACTCTCAGCTAGGATTAAAAGACATAAATAATATTAGCTATTCTTTCTTGGAATTCATAGTTTAGCTATGACAAATAGATCAATCGCAATGTGACAGAGGAGTTGAAGAGACACAAAACCAAGTAACTGCTTTTAGGAGTTCTCAGATTTCTCATTTATAAAATGATTATTTATTTCTTAAATCCTAAATTTTTATGAGAAATTGAATATCATAGTGCAGAACATCTTGTAAAGTCAAGTACTGGTATGATCATTGATGATTAAATAGAATATCAGTGAAATATCAAAGTAAAAAAAATACTCCAAAAGAATACCTGTCGTGGGCTGAGTTTTGTCCCCCCAAAAACATGTGTATCATTTTGGCCAGGCCATGATTCGACTACCAAGCGATTTTCCTATACATCATCAATCCTGCCTCTGTGCTGTTGAAGGAAGATGGGCAGCAGTTGTGGTGGTGAGGCAAGACTCAGTCTGTGAGACTGTCTTGTGCCTTGAGGCAATCTCTTGGGATAAGAAGGAAAGGGAAGCAAGCAGAGTTGAGGACCTCAGATCATCAGTCAAGGAGCTGTACCAAGCACAGAGAGTGCCCTTTGGACCCAGGGTCCGTGTGCCTCAGAAAGTCCTGGACCAGGGGAAGATTGACACAAAAACCCTCTTCCAGAGCTAACAGAGACAGCCTTCCCCTGAAGCTGAATACCTCCACATTCACTAATGGATACAGCAACTTGACACAAAATCAGCAAGGACATAGAAGACTTGAGCAGCTTTATAAACCAAGCAGACCTAACTGACATATACAGAAAAGTCCTCAGCAACAGCAGCACACACTTTCTTCTCAAACGCACATGACATTCTCTAGGATAGACCATCTCTTAGACCACATAACAAGTCTCAGCAAATGTTAAAACATTGAAGTCTTACAAAGTATACTCTATGACATCAACAGATGAAACTAGAAATCAAAACATTGAGAAACTTGGAAAATTCACAAAGACATGGAAATTGAATGACAACTCCTAAATAACCAGTAGATAAAAAAAAGAAATCACAAATGAAATCAGAAAATACTTTCAAATGAATGAAAATAAAAACGCAGTAGGTGGAGCAGAGGGCTAGAACTTTACCAAAAGACCACAGGTTCTTTGGTCTGGGGGCATGGCCCTTGGACTTCCTAACCCCAAACCACATCTAGCACCGGGGCCAGCTTTCCAGACAGAAACGGAACTGGACTGTACAAAACACTGAATGAGGCTGGTGATGAACCAACCCTTGGACTTAAAATGAACACAGGGCAGCTCTAGAGGCTCATCACCGGAGCTGGAGCCCATATCATAAGGTGAAGGAGATCAGAGCTTGGTCAAAGTGTCACCAGAAGTTCCTGATGGAAGGGGGAAGCCTGCTGTCACGAGGATGGGGGGAGGAGCAGTTAGAATAGGGTAGTGGGGAAAGTTCCAGGTATTATGTGGCAAACTGATATAGATTGTGAAATTGTTCTTAATTCACAATAAAAATCATGTAAAAAAAAAGAGAAGTACAACACATTAAAACTTATGGTACACTGCAAGAACAGTGCTCCAAGGGAAATTTATAGCAATAAATTTATAGCTATAAATAAATTCTCATGTTTAAATAAGAAGAAAAACTTAAGTCAATAATTTAATCTTCCAATTTAATAAAATAGGAAAACAAGAGTAAACTAAACTGAAAACAAGAAAAAGAAAGCCAAGAGAGAAAGGAAATAACAAAGATTAGAGTTAAAATAAACAGAGAATCGAAAAAACAATTAAACTACAAATGAATAAAATGGGCAAAACTTTCCTCTAGGCTGACACAGAAAAAAGAAAGAAAAGTCAAATGACTAAAACCAGAAATGAAAGAACATATTACTGCCAATCTTACAGAAATAAAAAGATTGTAAGAGTATATTATAAGCAATTTTATGCCAAAAATTCAGATAACATAGATGAGATGGACAAATTTCTAGAAATACACAATTTACCAAAACTAATACAAGAAGAGACAGAAAATATGAATAGATCAAAACAAGTAAAGATTCAGTCAGTAATCAAAAAACTTCAAACAATAACAAAAAAGCTTAGAACCAAATGGCTTCGGTATAAATTCTACCAAACATTTTAAAAAGTATTGCCAATATTTCACACTCTTTCATAAAATGAGAGAGAGCGCTTTCTTACTCATTCTATGAGGCCAGTATTATGTGTCATACCAAAACCAGATAACATCATTAGAAAAAAAGCTGGAAATCAATATCTGTTATTAACATACATGCAGCTATTCTCAGCAAAATCATCAAAAACCAAACCCAGCAGTCTATCAGGAAGAATATATACTATAACCAAGTGGGATTTATTCCAGGAATGCAAAGTTGATTGAACAGATTAAAATCAACAACTACAAATCCACCATATTGCTAGGAAAAGGACAAAATCATTACAATAGATGAAGAAAAAGTATTTGACATTTTGTGATAGAACAACAATGCTCAATGAAAGAGAGAATCCCCTTTAACCTGACATAGGACAGCTATGAAACAGCCAAGGCCAACCTCATACTTACTGGTCAAAGACTGAAGTCTTTACCACTAACATCAGGAACAAGACAAGGATGTCTGCTCTTGCTACTTCTAGTCAGCACTGTACTGGCATAAAATTTATGCAGAGTGGAAAAGAATTAAAATTATCGTTATTTCTAGATGACACAATTAAATATGAAAAACTGTAACCAAAACAAATCTCTTAGCCTTAAAAGTGATTTTATGTCAGTTTCAGGATACAAGAATCAACGTGCAAGAATTAGTTGTATTTCTAATACACTGGTAACAAACAATCTGAAAACAATTCCATCAAAAAGAGTAAGATACTTTGGAATAATTTTAACTAAGGAAGTGCAAGACTCATAAAGTGGAAATGAGAAAACCTTGTTGAAAGACATAAAAGAGACCTAAATAAGTGAAAACAAAATCTCATTTTATAGATTCTAGGACAGTATTGTTAAGGTAGCCATACTCCTCAAACTCTTCTACTTGGTCAACGCAATCCCTTTCAAAGTTCCACCTGCTTTCTTGCAAAAATTAAGAAGATGACTCCAAAATTGTACATGACAGTGCAAGGCAGTTGACAATCCAAAACAATCTTGAAATAGAAGGACAAAGTTAGAAGACTCACACTTCACAATTTCAAAATTTTCTACCAAGTATAGTAATAAAAAATGTGTAATATAGACATAAGGATAGACAAATGATTGGTTATTGTTGTTAAGGTGCTGTCAACTCTATTTCAACTCATAGCGACCCCATGTGATGGAGTTTAATGTCTCCACGGTGTTTCTTTCCTGTGCTGTAAACTTTCGAGGAGCAGATCACTGTGTCTGTCTGTCACAGAGCTGCTGGTAAGTTCTTACCTCCAACCTTGTAATTAGCAGAAACACTTAACCACTGTACCACCAGGGCACAGTGACTCACAACAACCTTGACATATAGATTAATGAAACAGAATAAAAAATCTAGGAATAATTTCATACACCTATGGCCAGTTAATTTTTTCCAGAAGGTGCCAAAACCATTCAATAGAGGAAAAAAGTATCTTTTCAATAAACGTAGCTAAGACAATGGATTACATGAAAAAGACTGAATTGAACACCTTCTTCACACACACAACAAAAATTGATTCAAAATGGACCAAAGACCTAGATATAAGAGTTAAAGCTATATAAAACGCTTAGAAGCTAACATAGGTGTAAGTCTCTGTGATCTTGAATTACGTAACAACTTCTTAGATATGAAACCAAAACCACAAACAAGCAAAGGTAAAATAGATAAGTTGGACTTTATAAAAATTAAAACCGTTTGAGCTTCCAGTGACATGATCAAGAAAGTGAACAGATAAACCCATAGAACAGGAAAAAAATATTTTTAAGTCATGTGTCGGTTACATATCCAGAATATATAAAGGGTTATCCAGGCTTATGATCTGTTTTGTATAATGGACAGAGTAGAACTACTCCATAGAGTTTCCAAGGAGCACCTGGTGGATTTGAACTGCTTGCCTTTTTGGCTAGGAGCAACAGTACTTAAACACTATACCACCAGGGGTCGAGTCGATTCTGATTCATAACAATGCTATACAACAGAGTAAAACTGCCCCAGAGAGTTTCCAAGGAGCACCTAGTGGATTCAAACTGCCAACCTTTTGGTTAGCAGCTGTAGCACTTAACCACTACGCCACCAGAGTTTTCCAAAAAGAACTCACTACCTCGAGTCCGAGTCATAGCGACCCTATAGAACAGAGTAGAACTGCTCCATAGTTTCCAACAAGCACCTGTTGGATTCAAACTGCTGAGCTTTTGGTTAGCAGCTGTAGCACTTAACCACTAGATCACCAGGGTTTCCCAGGAAGTACTAATTATTATATTTTTCAGGAAAGTTGATAAATGTCCACTAGGGGGCCACAATGACACCACTGAGACTACATAAAGACAAGAAGATAGGTATCTGCTGGGACACATCAGCATCTGCTACAAAGTCTGATGTTATTTTAAGAAAACTGTGCCCCAGTGTCCACATCTAGTTGCAGAAGGCACGTCAAACAACCATTCCTTTCAATTAATTTTCTTTAATTCGAACTTTTTTTTTTGGTGTGTACAAATGAAACAGTAACTGTTAATGTGTTGGTTACAATCATAAAACAATAAATTTATATATTGATGTCATCAAGTGCTTCTAACTGAAAATCATTTGAGTCTATTCCAATAATGGTTTAATTTCTTTTTTCCAACAATTCTATGGAATCATAGTAAAGCTTCTGGAAGTTCATTCTGATACTTGACATTATTGCAAATGCCATAATAAATTCAAGTAGTAAGTTCAACAATGAAGTTAAAATTACTTTTCTTGGCAGGGGTCGGGAGAAATGTTTGTCTGGGTGTGAATAAACCAAATTTTAAAGGAGCACAATATTACAGTTAAAAATAATATTCTTATTAAATTAGGAAGGCTATGGGGTCACCTTGAGTTGGAACTGACTTTATGGCAGAGGTTTGGTTTGGTTTTCAATAAAGCAGAAGGGGTCCCAGCACCACAGTGGTTAAAGGGCTCAACTGCTAACAGAAGGCTGGCAGCTGGAATTTACAAGCTGCACCCTGGAAACCGTATGGGGCATTTCCACTCTGTCCTATGTGGTCACCATGAGTCGGAATTAATCAACTTAACAATGGGATTATTGGGGGTGGTTATAGAGTAGAAACAAAACTAGAGTTACTTTTGTTGCACCTATAATTATATTAAAATTTTCAGTATTCTAATAAACCAAATAGAAGATACAATTGTCAACATTTATACGAATAATTTTTTTTATTATTATGATTGAGTGAAAATGTACATTCTCATATCAATTTGCATGCCTACCTGTATGCAGTTCCCACTGCTCTCCCTGCCTGGTGACAGCACACTCCTCCTCTTCGTAGAATTTTCTTAAATTAAATTGAACATAATTAAAAGGAAGAAAGAAAGTCTTCAGCTTGGCAGCATGTGTTTTAGTCTGTTTTCTAGAATCAATCAGACTTTAGAAATGTTTGTGTCTTTGAAGACCCACCTTGTAAGTTAGTGTTTAAGTGTCATACAATCAGGTTAAACTTTCCTTAATAGGATCTCTGAATTTGGGTCACAATGAGTCAGAACTGACTCGATGGCAGAGTTTTCTTTTTTTTCAATTTGGGTTGCATGTTGTGTGTAACCTAACCTAACCTAGTCTGTCACTGTGCAGTCGATTCTGACTCATAGTGACCCTATAAGACAGAGCAGAATGGCCCCATTGAGTTGAACTATGCAGACAACTTAGGGAACATAACGTTAGCATCGGGAATCCATCCCAAGTAATAGCATCCCTCTGTTTTAAAAGTGTTATGCTTTAAATTCAGACTTAGAACTGTGCTGGGAAAAGAAGAACAGAACAGTTAAGGCAGGTCTGATAACCTGAGTTTTTTTCAGATCACTAAGCTGGACCAGATGATGCCGGGCATTGGCCCTCCTGGTGTTAAGGATTCAAAAGGAAGACCTTGAAATACAGACCCTGAAGCACAGACTGGCTTGCTGACCACTTCTGCCACACTCCTTGTGGTCTTCTCACCCTTGCATTTCCATGTGGTTTCCCTTTATAAATCCCTCTAAGGTTTGGCCAGAGACAGACAGAGAATTTGGTGAAGCCATCCCTCTCAGTCTCTTGTATATTAATACACAATAGACCTCTGGATTATTCACCTCACCCCTGTCTCAATATTGGTGTTGTGGTAGGGGCGCTAACCTGTGTTTTATGGTAACAGAGTTTTCAGGGAGTACCTGAGGGGTCTTAACTGCCTCCACAGCTCTTAGCTACTAGCCACTAGGGTTTCTGTGCTGTGCATAAACAATTTGAAATCATTAATTCAAATATTTCACAAGTATAACAACCAAACAAGTTAAGTTTGGGGTGAGTTTTATCAAATTACAATTACAACAAAGCTTGTAAGCAGAAAACATTGGAATTTATCCTTATAAGAGAACTAAACAAATTAGAGAAAACTTTAACTTTGATATTTCATAGCTGAGCTTTGAAATATCTCTACCTATAGGAAGAAACAATTTATGAAACTCTTTTCTGTAACTGGAAGCATGTACATCCTGTATTTGAATGGGATAAAATTGAGTACACCTAAATTTTACAGCATCTGAAACACTTAGCTGAAAGCCGCCCAAGATTCTAAACACAGACAACTTACGTTTGATGAATCTGTCTTGAAAAAGTCATTTGTTAGGGAAAGATACTGTGAATGGAGGTAAATGTTAGTGTTACAGAAAAATGAAGAAGCAAATGACACCCAGGAGGAGGCAAGCGGCTGTTTATTATGCCAGTGGGCCAAATGGGACCTCTGCAGTTTCCAACAAAATGGCCACGAGTCAAGTTTCAAGCCGCTAGTTATAGTACAGTCATGGTTGAGACAAATGGGGTGAGTGGGTGGGGTTCTGAGGAGGGGGCATCCTGCTAGGTGGGTGGGAGGCTTTGATGGGGAGCAGCTGCATCTTATCAGGTGGGTGTAAGACTTTGAAAGGGAGCAAGCAGGCACCGGGCTTATCAAAGGAGAGTGTCATTGTCCAGCGAGAGCTGCTGTGAAATGAAGGGGGGGTTTGGCGGGTGCAGGAACAGCAAGGAAGGGGGGAGGAAAATTTTTCAGTCTCTATATTATTAGTACCTCTGAAAATGTTTAGGCTGACATGTTGTTCCATTTTAATACAAAAGGGAAAAAATTGGGAATAATTTTGCTCTAAACTTTCCAGGTACTTCAGTGTCTATAGTGTCTTCTCTGTTAAAAATATTATGTTCTACAGAGAAGAATCAAATGAAAGCACAATTTCAAATTGATCATCCATAAATCAGAACACTGAAGAAAACTACAGTCGATTTTATGAAGAAATGAAAAATAAGATATTGACAAAAGCATTCTTTAATAAGAGACTACTGTCACAGAATGAGAGACAGATATGGCTAAGACACTGATTAAAGTACAAGAATATAGGCCCCAAATAACCATTCTTCTATCTTTTTTTTTAATATTCAAAAAACCCACAATGGAATTTTAAATTTTAATTTACTTTATACATTTCTTATTTTTAAGGTATTAGAAAGATTTTCATTTTCAAAAATTAATTTTGAAAACGGAAATGTGGCAATAAACTATATACGGTTGGTCACCCTGGCTGTAGACAGCATATGTGAATATCCTAAAGGCCTCCCTCCCCCCACAGGCCTCTAAGGCAATGGACTTGTCCTAACCTTAAACTCTTACAGTGTAAAATCTAGGATAGACTTAGATTTGGAGTCTAACCCTTCATTTACTAAGAGGTTCCTTGCAGAGTCCTCAAAGGTGGCATTATCCATTCATCCTGGACTGGAGAAACTCCAAAATGATCAGCCCAATGGAAAAAGAACCCCAGAATGTTCTGGAATTACCAGACCAATAATGATGAAGAGGACTTTTTTCCTTTAAGAAGCAGATTCTCTTTTGAGGATTTGAGAAAAAGAACACAGCCTTTAAAAGAGCACAGCAATGAGTCAAGCCCACAGAGCAGGAGAACGAAGTATGGCAGAAGAAGACTCTGAGTGCACAGCAGAGAACAACAGCACTTACTTACACCCAGGACTCTGCACAGAGTGTCAAGCACTTGCTGGGTACATTGCACAGCTGGTCTCATCTCCGTCTTTGAACACCTCTGACCCACGGCCAGGTCAACTCCACCTGACGGCGACCCTATTTGTATCGTCTAGAACTGCACTCCACAGGGTTTTTAGTGGCTAATTTTTCAGGCTTGGGTCTGCCCTTTCTTCCCATTCTTTGATTGTTACCTCGTTTTACACATGAAAGCCTGAAGCTCACCCAGGTCTGGGGGCTCTCTGCTGTGGCACCGTATTGCTCCCCCAGTAGACGGTGGTGCAGAGGAGGTAAGGGAACAAAGAAAGGAAGAGCAGAAGATAAAGAACAAGAAAGTAAAACCCACAACCTGAGAAAGCGGCTCGCTCGCGGGGGCGAACATGACCAACTCTAGAGATTCAAAGGAAATAGGTTTTGGAGAACAGTGGTTCACTCGAGTCTTCCTTCTGCCTTGTTCGGGGTGACGTATTGGCAGTGCCAGCACTGGGAATTGATTAGGAGTGGCTTCCACTGCCAGCCCTCCTCTGGAAGCCTGCTTTCAAGTGGAATGTAGAAACAGCATAGGTAATCAGGTTCATGGGTTGCGGGAAATGATGCAAATACATTATTCTTCCCAAATTAAAACACTTTATTCATGTCCAGAGCTCGAAAATCCATTTCTCAGTAAAGGTCAAGAAAAGCAAACAGGGCTTGAATTTAATTATTAAGCCGGCTGTCAGTCACTGGCAGTGATAGAAGCAGGAAGGAATTTCAAGGCAGGAAATGGGGAAATGAGCAGGACAGTCTTGTAGCTTTCATCAGGAACTGGTCTTTCAGAAATATTCTGTTGCTGAAAACACGATGACATCGATTTTCTTTCTTTTCTGATGTATCTCATTCTTTTAAATTGCAAATCTGGGAAACGAGACCTCTATTCACTAAGATGATGAGTTTCAGCCTGGCTGATAATTGTAGAACATATCATTGACTGTCCATGTTCTCAAATTCCCTGAAAGAAAATTGAAGTGTAAGATAAAGATCAGACCTCATAAAATAAACTTCATTTTGTTTTAAAAGTTGAGATGTGAGAAGATCAGGTCTAGACATCGGAAGAATCAGTCCTGTCTCTGAACGTGCTGCTGCTAACGGAGGAAAGTTTCAGAAGGTAGGAGATTGGGGAGATCAATTGAGGTCAGAAAACTGGAAGAGAGTACGTGCACTGTTGATGCAGAGTGAGTGAGAAAAAGACCTAAAACGTCCACCATCCCCTCTTGAAACAGCTACACCTACTAATTTTCCATCTTCAATATAGAAACAAAAGCATCTCTGGGTGGCAATGTAGTTAGGCACTGGATTGCTAGCCCAAAGGTCAGTGGCTGACACTAGCCCCAAGCTGCCTCAGGAAGGCAGCCTTGGCCATCTGTTTCTGGCTGAATTGATGCCGACCTGCTGGTTTGGGAGAATTCACTTGACCTCTCTAGTCTTTAATTTGCCAGTTGCAAAACTGGAACGGAAAACTCAGAAAGACAGTTAGTAGTGATGGTCTAGAAACCCTGGTGGTGTACTGGTCAAGTGCTACGTCTGCTAACCAGAAAGTCGGCAGTTCAAATGTGCCAGGTGCTCCTTGGAAACTTTACGGGGCAGTTCTATGTTGTCCTACAGGGTTACTATGAGTCAGAATCAACTCAATGGCAGTAAGCGAGTGATGGTCTGAAGTTGGTGGTGGTCATAGATGACTTTTATGTTCTCTCTCCTTGCCTGTTTTCTCTGACTTTTCAGAAATGAAATTTGAACCATATTATAATTTAAATATTCTTTACTCTTTATACGACAAATTGCTCCTTGAGTTAGAGTTTGCATGGATGCACAGTCTTCCAGGTCTCTTGATGGTCTTCTAGATGTGGGATCGTATAAGTGAAGCAGTCTATCATCCACTCAAATTATTGTCATCATTCTACCGTCTGCATGGCTCCTCAATAAAGGGTAACATTACATCCAGCAATTCAAGTGTGTGATAACGGTACCTTAGCTACTTCTACTCAATACGCATTCTCTAGTCATGATGATGAAACAGAAATACTTTCTGAGGTTAATGTCCTTGTAGGACAGCTCAGGAATCTTAGCTGACCTGGTAGCAGTTCAAGAAACCACTTCAAGCGCATGATTACTTGCATTTTCAACAGCTTCCCCTGTTCCCTACTCCCTACCCCACGTAACGATGGTCATAGAGAAGTGACTTATGTATTAAGTTAGAATAAAAAATGGTACAGCTTTTAAAAAGAAATAGCAATTTGTATTGGGTTTCACATACATATATAATACCAAATACAGTGTTGCATTTTTAAAGTTGAATACTTATCTGTGCATCAGTCCATATATAATAATAGATATTTAATGAACATATACATGCAGTCTGCCTTATTCCTATTTGAAAATATTTAGCTCTCAATGATTTGGGTGTCGTTAGTGGTTATGATAGTAGTGCTTATCATCTTTTCTGTGTTATGAGTTTAATCTTTCTCTCATGTGATATGGACTCAGATTCTGCAGTCTATAATGTAACTCATTTTTCCTCCTAGAGTTTTTATTTTTTCTAAGTCATGAGATCAGAGATTCTATTCAGTGGAGCAAACATTGAGAACAACTGTACATATATACAGCACTGGGCTAAGCGTTGTATGGGAAAACAAGAACACAGCCCTCACCCTCAAGAAAGCTAGACCTCTGTGACACTTTCCCATACGACCACCTTACCCTGCTGGGAAAAACCCTTCTTCTAGAAACAAAGGCACCCAAGGAGCTCCCTTTCTCTTCCCATCCTTTTGGGTACCACAAGACTCAGCTGCCCAGAGACCAGGTCTGAGGCTACAGTTAGGGCTAATCATCCTCTCTCGAGACTTATCCATCAGGCATTGCACACCTATCTGCCTCAGTTACCACTAGAGATTCCAGATGACCAGATCATGTATTCTTCAGCTAGTATATTATACCTGTGAGTTCAACACTGTCTTAGTCATCTAGTGCTGCTATAACAGAGATACCACAAGTGGATGATTTAAAGAGAAATTTTATTTGTCACAGTCCAATAAGCTAAAAGTTCAAATTCAGGGTGTCACCTCCAGCAGAAGCCTTTCTCTGCTGGCTCTGGAGGACTGTCCTTCTTGTCAATCTCTCCCTAGGATGGAAGCTTCTGGGGCTCTGGGCACCTGGTCCTTTCCAAAGAACCTGCTCAGCTCCTTTCTTGGTGGTAGGAGATCGCCGAATCTCTCTGTTAGCTTCTCTCCTTTACATCTCAAGAAACTGTCTCAAGGCCCCAAACAATCTTGGCGCATGTTGAGTCCTGCCACACCAATACAACTGCTGCTCACCCACCCTTATTAACATCATAGAGGCAGGATTTCCAACACGGAGGACATCACCCAGTACTAGGAATCACAGCCTAGCTACATTGCTACAAAGATTTTGGGGGGAATACAGTTCAGTTCATGACAAACACATATACAGAATGGACCTTATTTCTCACTCCTTCCCAACCCCTGAATGCTTTGCTCTGTGTAACTCTCATGTGATCATACTATCAAGTTACACAACTCCACTCCCACTGGGGTAAAATGAAAATCTTTGAAAATAGAGAAATGCGATCTGGAGAGTTCTCTCCCTCTAATTCCAGTTCCTGTTGCAGTAGCCACAATTCTAACTTTCCTTAAGGGGAAGTTCAAGAAAACACCCCCAAGCCAGGGTGACGTCATGTCACTCTAACAAGTCCTTCCTAATTGATCACGCGGTGTACCCTGTTCTCTCCACAACCAGATCGTTCCAGTTGACTTGGCAGCATTTCAGAGATTGACCTGAAAACATGAGAAATTATAGCCATGAAACGGTTCCCCCCTTTTTTTTTGGTATATCTCATGAGCAAGAAATTTTGAGCATGTATATCTATATTTCTTTATATAACATATTTACATATTTATATAATAAATTTTTATGTTCATATAATAAACTTAAATAAAATATCTACATAAATATTTTATATAAAGTTTTACACACCCGGCTACATTAATATATTATATGCACTATAAAACACAAACAAAATTAAAATTTTAAAGGATGAGGTAAACTCAAAATAATCAATATTTTAAGCACAGGAATCTTTTCAGATCAGCTAGGATAAAGTCACACACGGCTTTCTTTGGCAATTATTTTCTCCGCCTTTATTTCAGTGTAAGATTTTTAAAGAAACAATTTTGAATATACAGAGAAGTTGAAATAATCGGATAATGAATACCTGGATACTCACCATTTAATTCAACATTTAGATGAACATTGGGGGTATATTTACATGTATTATGTGGTATGTGTGGTGGGGGTGTGTGCGTGCTAGTACCTGTGTGTGCGTAAGTGGAACCATTTGAAATAAACAAAAGATATCAGGTCACTTGATCTGTATAAGTACCTCAGCTTGTGTCTTCTACAATTAGGAACATTCTCCCTTATGATCAAAATACTATTATAACAGACAAAGAAATTAACAATAATTTCCTAGTAAACCTATTGCTGTGGAGTCAACTCGGAGTCCTAGCGATCACATACAGCAGAGAAGAACTGCCCCATAGAATTTTCAAGGAACGTCTGGTGGATTCAAACTGCTGACCTTTTGGTTTGGAGTGGTAGCACTTAACCATATGCAACCAGGGTTTCCAATTTCCTGCTATCGTCTAATAGTCAGTTCATATTCTAATTTTCCTGACAATCCCCAAAATGTCTTTTAAATTTTTCTTCAAACAAGGGTTAACTCAAGGTTCATCCTTTCATCTGATACTCGCGAGTCCTCAGTCTTTTAGTCTAGGATTCCTAAATCTAGTATGGTCAGCCTCCTGTCTTTTTCTAAGATTGTCTTTCTGAAGAGTCCATATTGTTTTACAGAATGTTCCACATTTTGTATTCACCTGTATTTTCTTGTGGTGTCATTTATTATGTGCCTCTATTCACTGTATTTCCTGTATCCTGGGAATGAGATTTAAAGGCTTCATTAAATTGGGTTAAATGACTTTTTGGTAAGAACACTGCTTCAGGAAACCCATAATATCATGTCATCCCACTGTTGATGCTGGACACCTGACCTCCTCCCTGTAAAGTTACATATTCCTCTTCATGGAGACAAACAAAAAACAAATGCAGACTTTGATAGGGTGTATCTTCTTTCAGAAAGAAAAGGGGCGAAGACAGCCTATCGTAGTGGTGAGGGAGGGGTCAACTACAACAGGAAGGACCCTTGGCTGTAAGATCTTCAAGTCTTTCCAAGATTTAGAGAAACTTCGTCTTCTTCTATAAAGGCTGAAAGTAAATAGGCCTCCGAAAAACTCAGATGTGGGGAAGTGGGAAGAGCAGGTGAGATCTTCACACAACCAAAACCAAACCAAAGCCAATACTGGTGAGTCAGTTTCAACACATAGTGACCCTATAGAACAGAGTAGAACTGCTCCATAGTTTCCAAGGAGCACCAGGCAGATTCAAACTGCCAGCCTTTCATGGATAGCAGACATAGCAGTTAATCACTCGCCACTGGAGTTTCCGTCTTCAGATAGCAAAGCCAATGTGTTAAGCTGAGACCAGCTGTTCCCTGGAACGGGCTCTTCAGGAACGGTAGCTTGCTGACTCAGACTTCAGGGGGCGCCAAAGTTCAAGGACTTGGGGGAAGGAGAGAAGCTCCACCAAAGCTTTTCTTTAACAAGCATTTTGTTTCTGATTGATCTGTGGTGACAAGCAATTTAGTTATCCATTTCAGAAACAAGCATTTGGAGGATCCGTGTCTGGCCTCATCACAAGTAAACAAGGGGCCACTGTAAATTTCATCTAAGTCATCAGAGAAGAAGCGGTTATTTGTAGCAGGTGGGGGATTTCTCTAGCCATTGCTGTTTTGTAGTAAAAATCCCAGGGTTCCAGTAAAATTCAGTATTGACATAAGTTATCTATAGGAAACCTTGGTAGCATAGTGGTTAAGTGCTACAGCTGTTAACCAAAAGGTCGGCAGCCCAAATCTGCTAGGCCCTCCTTGGAAACTCCAAGGGGTGGTTCAACTCTGTATATAGGGTCGCTATGAGTCAGAATCGACTCGAAGGCAGTGGGTTTAGGTTTAGGGGTCTATGGGGTGATACTTTAGGCTCGTGAATAATGTTCTGCTCCACAACAATCTTTTGTCCAACAATTTTAGCATCTATTGGTGATCCCTGCCTGAATCAATTATGCGTTGGAAGGGAAAACGAAAAAGGTGATTTCCTAATTCTCTCATTCCTTCTGCCTATGTTAGTCTAGCATTCTGTTATAAAGAAGAGTTTTCTCTCATCTAATCGGTTGCATTGGCTGAATTCTGACTCCTGGCAACTCCGTGTGTACCAGAGTAATACTCTGCTCCCCAAGGCTTTCAACGGCTCATCTTTCAGAAGTGGATCACCACCCCTTTCTTCTGAGGCACCTCTGGGTGGACTTGAACTGCCAGCCTGTCAGGTAGCAGCCAAGCACGTTAACCATTTGCACCACCTAGGGACTATGTTTTAGATAGAAAACAAACAAAAAGCCCATTGACATCGAATCTATTCCAACTCACAATGACCCCACAAGACAGAGTAGAACTCCCCCATAGGGTTTTCAAGGAGAGGTTAGTGGATTTGAGCTGCTGGACACTTTGTTTAGCAGCTGTAGCTCTTAACCACTGTACAATCAGAACTCCCTTTTTTTTTTATCTGAAAGCCAAAGCCCCCACAATCAAGCCAGTTCCAATTCATAGCGACCCTGTCTGTAGGTCAGAGTAGAACTGTCCCATAGAAAGTCCAAGGAGCACCTGGTGGATTCCAACCACTTGCTTTTTGGTTAGCAGACACAGCACTTAACCACTACACCACCAGTGTTTCCTTTTATCTGCTGAAGATAAAATAAGATACAGTTTCTTCCTAAGAGGCAGAGTAATCACTTCTTTAATATTCTAGGATAGGGAATTGCTGTGAATGAGTTTGTTCTTTCTCTTGCTTTTTTTTTTTTAAGGGCTAGTAGTAGTATTATCTTTCTTTACTAATGGGTTTTATTTTATTTAGTGTTTTTCAACGAATTCGAGTAACTTGTTTTTTAAATCGTCCTGAGTTTGGCCTTTCTTTCAAGCATTCCCACAAAGGCTCTGAGCTCTGCCGTGTTCCTGTTACAGCACAACTTAACAGGCAGCACAAGGGCTCTCCTGGACCAGGAACAGCTCATGATGTATTGAAGCAGGAGCAGGTAGAGAGGGCTAGGTACCCTATTCATCCTCTTGTCTCAGAAGTGCCTCTTCTCTTCCTACAGTGAACAGCCATTTCCCCAATAAATGGTGCCTTTGAAGGTGGGGGCAAGGTCTGTCTTCCTGTTTCAGTATCTCCATCTACTTCATATTTTATCACCAGCAGAGCTTCAGGACAAACAGCTCCCTTTCCAAGGTGCCTCCCTCTGCCCCAGAATGCCTTCTGCCTTAGTTATCTAGTGTTACTACAACAGAAAGACTTCAAGTGGATGGCTTTAATAAAAACAAATTTATTCTCTCACAGTCCAGGAAGCTAGAATACCAAATTCATGGTCCTAGCTCCAGCAGAAGGCTTGCCACCTCTGGGAGAAGGTCCTTGTCATCAATCCTCCCCTGGTCTAGAGCTTGTCTTCATAGGGAAGCCAGGTCCAAAGTATTGTTGCTGTACCAAAGCAAGTTCGTTCCGCCTGTCACTGCAGCCAAAATTCAGAGACAGAGAAAACGTTCAAGCCATGTCTTATTGACAGATAAGCATGTGAATCTGGGGAATGGTGAGAACAATTCCTCCAAGACTGTCCCACTTGAGTTACAATTCCAATCACTTTTATAGCCGGATTACAAAGGGATTTGCATCTGTAAAATGTCAAACATTGTCACAGGATAGAACATGGAGTCACGAGATTTCTTTCCATCTTACTGAACAATGTCATTACCTCCCTGAAGGTTTGAAATAATTACTTTACTACCGTGGAGATGAGTCAAGGAATGTAAGTCTGTTGACCCAGTTGGGACAGGGAATGGAATTTAGTTTAGCAGTCTAGGAGACCTTGATTAAGTCCCAGCTACTAGCAGGACTCACCCCATTCCTAGCACTTCTTTCCTGGTGACATCAGTTCTCTGCTGAATTGATCATCTCTTTTGTACGTCAAAAGAGATTGCTTAAAGCTTCAACCTAATCCTGTACATTGAGTCCTGCCTCATTAGCATTTACAGAGGTTAGGATTTACAACACATTGTCAAGGTTAGCTAGGAAACCTGATCTCTGCCACCAACTAACATATTTTACTCCAGAATCTAACATTTTCTGTGGATAATAACAAAGGTCGTGGTTTACATTATAGAACACACACAGTATTGATAAGGTTACCAAGGGAACTTGACCCGCCGCATATCAGCAGTTCTCCCTGGCAGTTTGTGATGTGAATAGAAGTTCTTCCTGGCAGTTGTGATACAGACACAACAATTCCTCCTGGCAGTTGTGAAGGTGCTACAGTAGCCTCAAACCCAAGCAAAAACCAAGTTACTACCTCTGCCTCCTATCTGTGACATCACCCCCTGCTTTTGCCAATAAACAGCACCTCCAAAATTGATACTGGATCTTTTTCCACTCATGGAGACTGACCCATTCCCTCTTTGGAACATACTTTCCCTTAATAAACTTTTCCATCATTTTCTACCAAAAAGGATGCATCTTCATGTGCCTTGGGGGAGGTGGAGCCCCGTTTGCCATCCACTGGGAGACCGAACTTGCTAGCTCCATTTCTGGAATCCGAATCAGGCCACTTGGGGTCTAATCAATTACATGACCTCAACAATAGGATAATCATGTCAGATCACAAAATAGTTGGCAACCATAGAAATACTGGGAATCATGGAGTACCCAAGTTGTCACATGTTTTGAAGAGACACAGGTCACTCCGTAACACCTTCCCTGCATCGCCACCACTGTCTCACAGCCTTTCAAGCTGCTAGCGCTCTGATCTACCAGGTTTCAAACGAGCTCTCAAATGTCTCCATTCCCAGTTTGTATCAGTTTCCTGCAGCTCACTAATAAATTTCCACAAACTCAGTGGCTTAAAACAACACAAACTGATTCTTATACTTCCGGAGGTCAGAAGTCCAAAATCAGTTTCACTGGGAAATCAAGGTGTTGGCAGGGCTGCTTCCAGGCAGAGGAACTAAAGGGGAAATCCATTTTTTGCTTTTTCCAACATTTAGAGAAATATCCTGGCTTCTTAACTCCCTTCCCTCTTCAAAGCCAGCAAAGACAATGTCATGGATTGAATTGGGTTCCCCAAAGATGTGTCTAGCAATTTGGACAGGCCGTGATGCCTGGTACTGTGTGATGTTCCTATAAGTTGTAACCCTGCTTTATGAAGTTAATGAGAGAAGATGGGCAGCAGTTGTGTTGGTGTGCCAGGATTCAGTGTGTAAGATTGTTGTGTCCCTTGAAGCAATCTCTTAGGATTAATGGAAAGAGAAGGAAGGCAAGAGTTGGCGACCTCATACCACTAACAAAGAAGCAACGCCAGAAGCAGTGCATGTCCTTTGTGCCTGGGGTCCCCATGTCTCAGAAGCTCCCAGTCCAGGGAAAGACTGACAAGATCCTTTTTCCAGAGCCAACTGTATGGGGTGAGGATGAACATACCTTGTTACAACTCCTTGGAACGTATTTATCAAAGAAATCTTAACCACAACGCTTTCTGCTTCTCTCCCTAAAGTCTTTAGCCAAAACCACAAATCTTGTGCAGATCACCTAGTCCATGTCCTCTCACTGTCCTTTTGACTTTGGTTAGGTTATTAATATACTGTTACTGTACCCATCAGGCAGTGACCCATCCATGCAGTAGTTGACATCTGTAGCAGCAGACTGGAATGGTGACACATCACTGCCACACACATTGGACAATCAGCCTAACCATGATTATCATACGACACTACCCTCTGGACCAGAGTCAGAGGGATAAACACCCTTAAAAACACTCATCACCCCCATCAGGGTGGGACTAGCAGCCTGTATAGCCAGCCACCGCTGGGATACAGTACTGCTGTTCTTCCCTGTCATGCTGTCAGTACAAGTTATGTATAATTTCATTTTCTCTGTGCCAGATAAAACTAGGATTTCCCTGAGTAAGATGTATTGTTGTTTTAAACTACGAACTCTGTGAATTTTGCAACTGAATGTATTTCTCTCATTTTGGAAAATGTAGAGCTGTGTTGTAACACGCCTGAGTAAGAGAGCAAAACCCACCCCACTGCCACTGCACTGATTCCAACTCATAGCGACCCTCTAGAACAGAGTAGAACTGCCCCATTAGAGTTTCCAAGGAGCACCTCCTGGTGGATTTGAACTGCCAGTCTTTTGGTTAGCAGCCATAGCACTTCACTACTATACCACCAGGGTTTCCTAGACAGCAAGGAGAGGTCTTATTCTGTGCATTTTTGTGAATTAATGTCGTCTCTAAAAAGCTTCAGCTTTTTATTGTGCTTTTGTGTTCTCTATTTTTCATCTGATGTATTTCTGCAAGCTGTCTCAAATCCCTGTGGAAATGAAACCAAATGAGGCATTATGTAAATCCAGAGAAACCCTGTCAAGAACAGCATTCTGTGTACAGGCAGAGGAAAAACCTTATGCATATTTACATATGTGTGAAGTTGACTCATCAGAGTGGAAGATACAAAGCCCTGCTGTATGCTGGGTGATGGCATGCCATCTTCATTGGCATTGCATTGCATTTCATTATACTGTAGCCATGACTACAGAAAGTAGAAATACTTTGGAATTTCTATAGTTCAAGTCCACCCAGAGCTGCCTCTGAAAAACCCAGCCACTGAGATCCCTATGGAGCTCAGTTCTACCCTGGTACACATGGGGCCACCATAGGGTAATCAAGAACAACCTTTTGGAAAGACTCAGGTTTTTCTTACCTTGTCATGTTACCTAAATTGGGTACCATCGCTCTGCTTCCCAGCTTTAAAGTTGCGTTACATATTTTCCTACTAACCAATCAACGAATTACCATTCTGATTCTAGGTTTTTTGTCCTCAGGGATAGTTCAAACATTTGTGTGTATGAGCATGATGCTAAGCCAAAGCAAGTTTGTTCTGCCTGTCACTGACAGCCAAAATACAGAGATGAGGAAAAAGTTTCCATGCTTCACTAGCAGACAAGCACGTAGACCTGGGAGAAGTGAGAATAATGTCTCCCAAAACTGTCCCACTTGGGTTACAAGTCCAGCTACTTTTACAAAGGGATTTGTATCTAGAAAATGTCAAACCTTGTCACAGGATAGAAAAGGGAGTCACAACCTCCCTGAAGGTTGATTTACTACCCTGCAGACAGGTAAAGGAATGTGAGTCTGTGATCCAGTTGGTACAGGGAATGGAATTTAGCAATCTAGCTGACCTCAGTCAGCTCCCAGCTACTAACAAGCAGGGTTGAAAACAGAAGTTGCTAGCAACAGAAATACAACTATCCTTGACAGTTGAATTAGAGGTAATAGGGTAAGTTACATAAAGCTCCTTTTCTAATAGGAGTTGAGGTTTCAGCTTGCTGTGTTCTAGCTGCAGCTTCAAACGTTAGCAGGGTGCTGCCTGCGTCTCACGTGAAGCAGTGGTGGTTCAGTGTTAGAATTCTCACCTTCCCTGCTGGACACCCGGGCCAAAGTCCTGGCCAATACAGCTTATGCTCAGGCACTACGTGTCTGGTTTACGAGATCTGAGAATTAAGTCCATAAACTTAGATGTTCTCAGTGCTACATACCTCATTGCTGAATATCACTATGATTACCTTCTAAGTATTCCCCTTGGGAAGCTATGCACCAATGCCAGCACCTAGTCCACGCTACAGAGCAATTTTGAAACTCTTTCTGGAATGGTCATTGCACATGTTGACATGGTGGCAAGTACATACGCTTAATTACATAATTGTCTGTGAAAGAGTTTTTAGCTAGTAAACAAGTAAGAGTATTGAAACACCCTCCCTACTCACCCATTCTGGCCCCCAGTGACTTTTTTCTTGACCTGAAGATAAAGGAAATATTGAAAACTACCTGGTATGACCCACCTGGTACAAACATAAAACCATAAATAACTTAATGCCTGCCATCCCCACCCTCCTAATCAAAGCCCACCCAACAGTGCTTTACAGGAGTCCATCAGTAAGTGTCTAATATGGAGAATGATGGGGGAGTCCAGCTTTTCAATTTTTTGCTAAGATCTCTCCATCAGATTTATACCAGAATATTCATTGCTTAACTCCCATGGGATGGGATATGCTTTGAATTCATAACATCTCCTAAGATTCCACTGGTTAGATGTCTTTGGCCTTAATTCACGTTTTGACAGAAACCCAGGGGCCCTGGATAATGGGCAGTTAGTCCTGGTCACCGACATAGCTTTCATTAGCTTATCAATAGCTTATCAATAGCTATCAATAGCTTATCAAAACCTTCACCATAAACAAACCTTATCCTCTCCTGCTTCTAATCAACACTTCTTCCTTATCAGACCATAAATCTCCTAACCAGAATTTCTTGCTGCCCCCTTCTCTTTCTTTCCTTATCAAACCATAAACTCCCTTACTTCACAATATCTCACTGGAACTTTAAAACTATAAAAAACTTACTCTACTGGGGAGAGACAGGCTGAGCCACCTTCAGCTCAGATCCCACTCTTTCTCTTCTAATAAACTTCATTGGACTTTCAAACAGATGTGTCTGTGCCTCTGTTTTGGTCCACTCTCTCCCTGACAACTGCCATATCTTTCTCTAGAGGAGCTTCTGGTAGTTTCTAACTGCTGACCTTTTGGTTAGCAGTCAAGCACTTTAGCCACTGTGCTATCAGAGTTCCTTGAAAGCAGCAATAGTTTCACCACAAATTTCCCAGAAAGAACACTTGATTGGCCTGGCTGGGGTCAGAGCCTACCCTGGACCAGATCCCTCAATTCAGAGAAGTAGGATCAGGTAGCACGGCAGTGGTCCTCAAGGGCCACTGGATTGTCATAGGAACAAGTGGAATCATCATGAGTAGGAAGCTTCCCTAAGAGTCCCTAGCACGTCACCTTCAAAAGTTCTTTGAAGTGAACTGATAGAGGTGTCCTTGGTGTAATGATGTGGCAAGGAAGAGGCAGGGAATTCTATAAACTTGACCTGTCTTTCTGACCCAATCTGATCTGCTTAATATCACTGCTCTTGTTAAAACAAACTTTCTTAGCTAAAGTGCTTATGATACTGTCTTAGTCATCTAGTGGATGGCTTTAAAAGTAGATGGCTTCAAAAAAAGAAATTTTATTTTTTCACAGTCCAGGAGGCTATAAATCCAAATTCAGGGTGTTAGCTCCAGGGTAAGGCTTTCTCTGCTGGCTCTGGAGGAAGATCCTTGTTGTCAATCTTCCCCTAGACTGGAAGCTTCCAAGGCACAGGAATTCCTGTCCTTTCCAAAGAATGTACTCAGCTTTGGCGCTGCTTTCTTGGTGATAGGATGTCCTCAAATCTCTCTGCTAAATTATTTCTTTTGTATCTCGAGAGACTGCCTCAAGGCACAGTACAGTCTTACACGTTGAGTCCTGCCCCGCCAACACAACTACTGCCCATCCACTCCCATTAACTTCATAGAGGCAGGACTTGCATAGAGGATATTACATAATACCAGGAACTGGAATCATGGCTCAGTCAAACCACCACACACATTTTACGGGAATATGATTGAATCCATGATAGATATACACTGTTTAATGGAACCACAGATTTGAACTAGGGTGTTGTTGAAGAATATTGAATGTATCATGGATTGCTAGAAAAACAAATGTGTCTCAGAAGAAAGACAGCCAGCATGCTCCTCAGAAGCAAGGATAGTAAAACCATGCCTCTCATACCTTGAAGATGTTATCAGGAGGGACCAGTCCATGGAGAAGGACATCATGTTTGGTAAAGCAGAGTGTCAGGGAAAGAGATGAAGACCCTCAAGAGATGGATTGACACTGTGTCTGCAACAATGGCCTCAAGCATATCAGCAACTGTGAGGTCGGCACAGGACTGGGAAGTGTTTCATGCTGTGGTACATAGAGTCACTATGGGTTGAAACTGATGGCACTTTACAACAATAGCAACAATAGATAGAGTTTCAATTTGAAGAAAAAGTTTGAGGCATACAGCTGCGTATCTCAGATTAGGGAATGTTTATATAAATATCCAGACTGTTAATTTTGCCTTCTGATTTATGTCACAGACCAGTAAACCTGTTAAATCAAAAAGAGCCATCTCTTTTTCAGTTGGCTTGGTTCATATTAGGCATAGATGATTAAATCCACCTTGAGATGTCAACCATTAATCAGAAATAACAAGCAATGATTCTGAGAAGAAAACAACAGGCAGGTTGATCTTTGTCTATTAATTAGACATACCAAGCAACACATTTTTATCACCTGTCAATTAGGACTTGGTTATCAATATCATCCAAGGAAAGCAAATGTCTCCAGCATGCAATCAAGGACGCTGGACAGCTGGCTTACTCTCTCTTGGCAACAGCACATTTCTCTCTCAAAACAAAAGGGAAGAATTCCAATGATACACTTTCGTTACTCTGTCTTTAATACAACTAGGGAATATTCTGTACTTCTCCTTAAACACAGAAGTACTGATGAAGGCATTTGGACTCATCATTAGCTCAAGTGTTTTAACTTGTAGTTAGTTTCTTATCCAGTGACCAGTTACTTTTCCACATTTAATATGCAGCATATAAACAGTCCTGGGTCTTCACTTCTTGATCAATGATGTTCACACAGCAGAGGAATCCAAGCACTAAAAGACCTGGGAGAACTGGATCATCTGGTATTTATGATGGATGCTGTAGAGTGGGAGGTGATCGGGAGAAGGTTCCCTCAGGAATAAAGGGTTCAGATGCTGCAGCTTCCCCACATTCTCCACCCAACAGTGCTTTACAGGAGTCCATCAGTAAGTGTCTAATATGGAGAATGATGGGGGAGTCCAGCTTTTCAATTTTTTGCTAAGATCTCTCCATCAGATTTATACCAGAATATTCATTGCTTAACTCCCATGGGATGGGATATGCTTTGAATTCATAACATCTCCTAAGATTCCACTGGTTAGATGACTTTGGCCTTAATTCACATTTTGACAGAAACCCAGGGGCCCTGGATAATGGGCAGTTAGTCCTGATCACCGAAATAGCTTTCATTGTTGGAAATGTTATTGATGGCATCACAAATAACACAGGGACTGCAGCCAGGTGCTGAGGGCTTTATCACTGAAATTGTATTACCCTTTCTTCCACTGCTAGCCTAGATTGGTATCCCTGGCAATATATATATATTTTTTAATATACCCAAATCAGTTGCTGCCAATTCGATTTCAACCTGTGGTGACCTCATGTGTTTCAGAGCAAAACTGCACACCATAGGGTTTTCAATGGCTGTGAGCTTTCAGAAACAGGCAGTGTAAACCTTTCTTCTGTAATGCCTGAGTGGCTTCAAACTACCACCCTTTCAGCTAGAAGTTAAGCGCTTAAATATTTGTGCTACTAAATATATTACTCTTACAGTGAACCCCATAAGAGGCAGAACTGGGTGGTGCTGCCTTAGTTTTTGAGGTCTTGCAAGTTTTCCACCTTTAACAGACTGCAGTCTTACCACTTTTCAACAACTTGTTTTAGTGTAAAATACTTGTGTTTTCCGTCTCTGACAGGTTTTCATCTTACACAGGTTCCAGCTTTCCCAGGTTTTACTGTCTATTCACGCAACATGTTCATTGTTGTTAATGTTGTTTGCTGTCATGGAGCTGGCCCTCACCTCATGGCAGCCCCATGAAAATGGAACAGAAATGCTTCCAGTCTACTGCCATCTCCGTGATTGGCTGTAGACTCAACCACTGTGATCTATAGGATTCCCATGGACAGATTTCTCAAAAGTAGATCACCAGCCCTTTCTTCTAGATCGTCTTAGTCTAGAAGTTCAGCTGTAACCTGTCCAGCATTATAGCAATGCACAAGCCCCTGCTGACAGACACATGGTGGCTGTGTGTGATCTGAGCTGATCCGAGTCAAACCCCAGGCTCCTCATGGAAAAGGAGAATTCCACCACCGAACCAACAATGTCTCAATGCATTAGCATGTAGATGGATCTTTACAGTCCACTCTGACTCCTCTTTCTTCCCCTACATTCTTTCCACTTCTCACAGGTATCTACTATTGCTGTCTGCCCCCACCCAATCATTTTTCTATGCATATGTATGCAAATATAGGCAGGGACTACTTTTTTGCATAAACAGAATCACACAGTGCTCATTATTCCATGATTTCCTTTTATTACAACAACATTTCCAGGTGATCTTCCTATATAACTACATAAGTCAACCTCATTCTCTTAATGACTCCATTATATTTCAGAGTATGGGTGCCACATAATTTAACCACTTCACTGTTGATGGAAACCTAGTTTTTTTCCCTTTGTTTTTTTTTTTCTTATTGCAGACAGAACTGGACTTCTTGGTATATTCATTTTTATACTTGGACACAAATATTTCTGTAGGTCAGTTTCCTAAAATAGGAACAGCTGAGCTGAAGAACATGCATGTCAAATTTTGATAGCTATTGCTAAATTGCAAATCCTGGTGGTGCAGTGGTTAAGTGCTATGTCTGCTAACCAAAAGGTGGGCAGATCAAATCCAACAGGTTACCCTTAGAAATTCTATGGGACAGTTCTCCTCTGATCTATAGGGTTTCTATGAGTTGGAATTGACTCGATGGCAGTGGCTTATTGCTAAATTGCCTTCCACAAAGACTTAACCTGTTAACTTCCACCAACCACATATGTTGTTGTTAGCTGACGTTGAGTTGGTTTAGACTCATAGCGAACCTATGTACAACAGAACCAAACATTGCCTGCTCCTGTGCCATCCCCACAATCATTGATATGCTCAAGCCCATTGTTACAGCCACTGTGCCAGTCCATCCTGTTGAGGGTCTTTCCATTTTTTTGCTGACCTTCTACTTGAGTAAGCATGATGTCCTTCTCCAGGACCTGATCCCTCCTGACAACATGTCCAAAGTATGTGAGATGTGATCTCGCCATCCTTGCTTCTACGGAGTGTTCTGGTTGTACTTCTTCCAAGACAGATCAGTTCATTCTTTTGGCCAGCCAAGCCAAGTGCCGTCGAGTTGGATCCGACTCAGTCATTGCTATATTAAGTATTCTTCACCAATACAATTCAAAAGCATCAGTTCTGTTTTGGTCTTCCTTGTTCACCGTTCAGCTTTCGCACACTACGAGGCATATATGTGAATGTGTGCCATTTTCTCCACATTCTTGTAAACCCTGAAAATTATTAATATTTTAAATTTTAAAAGCTGGTGATCAAGAACTATTTCATTATTTAAATTTGTGCCTGTGATTACTAGTAAGGCTGAACATGTTTTCATATATACATCGGCAAATGGTTTATCTTTTATGGGTTGCCCATTCATGTTTCTTGCCCTTTTATGAAAGAAAAAAAAACTGTAGAAGCATTTTGTACATATACATTACATGTGCTGCAAATATTTTCTCCTAATCTCTTCCTTCATTAAAAAAGTTTGTTAATTTTTACTGATGAAATGTATCAATTTCCTTCTTTATAGGTTCAGGGTTTTATGTAGACAGACTGTTCTCCTCCTAACCTTAGAGAAAGTTTCCTTTTAATATTTTAATTTCCCCCTTTTGCTCTATAATCCATCTGAACTGTATTTTTCAGGCTATGAGTAAAGAGTGTCATTTATAATTTTCAAGTTGTTCCAAATGGTTTGAAATTCCACTTTTATCACAAATTAAACTCATTTCTCTAACTGGGTCAGTTTCTGGACTCTTCCATTCTAGACATCCATTTGTCTTTTTTCTATACCAATGCCACTTCAAAAAAAAAAAAGTATATATAGCTCTATTGTTTTGATATTTTTTATTCTTGTTCAAACATTATTGGTTCACCTAGTGTATTTTCTTCAACATGAACTTTGTGATCAGCTTGTAAATGCCTATAAAGAATCCATTTGAAATGCTGATTGGGATTGTGCTGAATTTATTGGTTAAGTTACAGAGGACTTAATTTTCAACGTTGCCTTTTTCTGTCCATTAATATGGTATGTACATTTTTTATGTTGATCTTTCTTGTCCTATAATGTTTCAGTTATACAGGTCTTGTACATTTATGTACAAGATTTATTACTAGGCACTTTTGTTTTTGTTACTTTTCCAAATCAAATCTTTATTCATCACATTTCTCTAACTGGTTACTGTTGAGGTATAGGGAAGCTGTTAATTTTGGGTGATCCTTTATCCAGCCAATTTAAAACACTCTTGTCAGTTTTAATATTTTTTCAGCGTATGTTTTGTGTTTCTAAAGTATCCAAAGGAGCCCTGGTTGCACAGTGGTTAAGTGCTCAGTTACTAAATGAAGGGCCAGTATTTGAATGACCCAGCCACTCCACAGGAGGAAGCTGTGGCAGTCCTAAAGATTATAGCCTTGGAAACCTTGTAGGGCACTTCTGTCCTGTCCTATAGGGTCACTATTGAGTTGGAAATGAGTTGACTTGATGGTAGTGAGTTTTTAAGCAGTCAAAGCATCGTGTGTAACAACAGGCTTTTCTCCCTCTCTAATACCTATGACTATTGTTTCATTTCATTTCTCATTACTTTGGGAAGGCTACTTGGAAGAGTATTAAAAAGCAAGGGTGATGGTGGGCATCCTTGTCTTGTTTCAGACTGTAATGAGAATGCTTTTAATGTTTCCCCACATGCCAGGAGCCAGTCCCAACACTTTTCGGGGTCCCGCACGGAGGGAGGGAGAGGCGCGGTGGGAAATGAATAAAGGAGACAGGAAAGACTTTTCTGGTTTAAGGCAGCCTGACCCAGAGAGCAAGAGAAGGAGCTGTCTGTCTTTATTGTTTTTATAGTCAAAGTGACGTGAATTTTACCCTGCCCACTGACCACACAATCTATTGGCTAATTTGAAACCAAAACCTCGTGATTGGCTAATTTGAAACCAAAACCTCGTGGTCTTGAGGTGATGTAATTTTTACCCTGCCCCCCGACCACATGAGCTATTAGCTAACCGAAACCTTGTGATCCTTTTAATTGTCAAGGCTTTCTAGATAATGGCCCAAGGCAGGTGTGTTGTGGTGATAATTGACATGCCCCGAGCTCAATCAGCCCTACTCAGACCTCAAGGTTAAAAGGTACAGGAGGAGGGTTCTAAAGTTTATGATCTCTATTTGTTCCTACTTTGCTCTTTATCTCCTCCTGCGGGGACAGTAAACATCTACCGTCCCCCACCCTATGCCTTTCTTAAGCTGTTCTAAAAAGGATAATTCTTTTCACATGGGTGGGGATGTGCAGTTGGGGGAAGTCAGCAGGGCTGGGCATTCCTGGTGTTTGTCCTTGTGCAGGGAGATGAGGGGGTATTTTGGGGGAGAGTTTAATTGGGGTGAAAAAATATACAGCCAGAAATATGTCAGGGGTGAGATGCGTCTGCCCACCATCACAAAGGCTTGTAGCTCTGCTCACAGCGGTCTTTGTGGGTGATGGGCTTCGGCACCCACAAACAACTCAGATGTTTCAACTCAGATTTTGAATCAATAACACTTTCTTTAACTTACCACAAGGTCGGCAGTTCAAATCCACCAGGCGCTCCTTGAATACTCTGGAGGTCAGTTCTACCCTGGCCCCTAGGGTCGCCATGAGTCGGATGCGACTCGACGGCACTTGGCTGGCTTCTTTAACTTAAAGATATTTCATTCTACTCCTAGCCTACTATCATGAATTGAATTGTATTTCCCAAAAAATATGTGTGGTGGTTTGACTGCTCTATGATTCTTGGTATTGTGTGAAGTTCCTACATGTTGTAAACCCTGCCCCTACAATGTTAAGGAGGGAGGATGGGTGGCAGTTGTGCTGGGAGGGCAGGATACAGTGTGTGGAATTATATCAGGCCTTGGGGTAGCCTCTTGAAATATAAAGGGAGGCAAATGGAGTTGGGGACATTATACTACCAAGAAGTGCTGGGAGGTGAGCATGCCCTTTGGAAAGGACCCAGGATCCCTGTACCTCAGAAGCTTCCAGTCCAGGGGAAAATTTACCAGTACATTCCTCCAGAGTCAGTAGAGAAAGCCTTCCCCTGGAGCTGACACCTTGAATTTGGACTTGGCTTACTGGGCTACGACAAGACAAAATTGATCTTTTTAAAAGATATTTCTGTTAAAGCAGCACTAGATGACTAATACACCTACCAACAAATTTTCTTTTTATTCACTTTTGAAAACTATAAAGTTGAATTATCAACATTTGTGGCTTCTTGTGAGATCATGATAAGCTGATTCTACTTTCACCTGTTACTTGTGGTGAATTATATGATTATTCACCGATACTGAACTACCACTGTATGCCCAGCAGAAATTTTGCTCCGTCAGGATGTCTCAATGACTGCTGGAGTTAACTTAGTTTGGAGTTTTAGATGTATGTTGATCAGCGAGCTAAGCTGTTAAGTTTTTAAATACTGTCCTTGACTCACTTAAAGGTTCGGAGAGCCTTCTGTCACTTTCTATGCTCTACAATAGTTCCTACAGTGGGGACTCACTTGTGAAACCCATCGTCTAGCATCACTTGATGAGTAAACCTTTGAATGCTTTCCATCTCTTCTATGATTATTGGTCTATTCAGAATTTTATAACTATTAATTAAATCTTGGTATAACAGATTGAATAGTATCCTCCTAAAATATGGCCACTTGGCTAGGCTGTTGTCTTAGTCATCTAGTGCTGCTAAAACAGAAACGTTACAAAGTGCATGGTTTTAACAAAGAGAAGTAGGTTAAAAATCTGAATTCCGGGTGCCCATTCCAGGGGAAAGCTTTCTCTCTGTGGTGGCTCTGGCGGAAGATCCTTGAGATGTATCAGTCCTTCCTTGGTATGGGAACAACTCAGCACAGGAACCTCTGGTGTAAAGGATATGTTCTGCTCCTTGCACCACTTTCTTGGTGGCATAGAATCCCTAACTCTGCTTATTTCTCTTTCCTTTTATCTCTTGTAAGACAAAAGGTGGTTCAGGCCACACCCCAGGGAAATTCTCATTACACTGGATCCAGGATGTGACCTTACTAAGGCTATTCCAGTCCCACTCTAATCATCTTTAACAAAATAGTCTTGCCCCATTAACCACAGGCAGAGAATAGGATTTACAACACATAGGAGAATTACAGTATTCCACTGTATGCATGTACTATGATCTGTTTATCCATCCATTGATGGGCACTTAGATTGTTTCCATCTTTTTGCTATTGTGATTAATGCTGCCATGAACACAGGTGTACATATAGTATTTGTCTTTTTAAAGAGCATCACAGATGATTCTGAGACACATCTGGCTTCAGAATCATCATTCTAATAAATTTAGTTAAATTCAAACACGTTAGAAGGGTGGTACAGAAGTAGAACATTTGTGACCTGGGGTGTTTCAAGGAGGTGAGAGTGATTAGTTGTTTCAAATGTTGCTGAAAGGTCAAGAAGATGACAGCTGAGAGCTCAACATGGAGTTCAGCAGGGTGGAGATCATCATCAATGTCCTTGACAAAAGTAGTTTTGATGGAGAGATCACAGTGTAAGCTTGATCTGAAAACGCTGAAAAGTGGATAGGCATGGGTGACAGCAGGAACAGACAATGCTTTTGAGGAATTCTGGTATTAAGGGCAGAAAAGGTATAGCAAAGTTATTAGAGGAAGAGAGGTTTTCACTTGCTTTTAAGATGGAAAAAAAATATCAGTAAGCTCACATGGTGATGAAAATGATTTGATATATAAGGAAAAATAAACTGAATAGAGGGAGGAATAATCAGAGTAACATGCTTAACTACATAAAAGGAGATCAGATTTAGTGTACAAAATTTGGCTTTAAATATGAACATAGGAAATCCATCTATTATACCAAGGGAGGATGGGAATTTGGGAATAGATGCTGGCAGTTGAGTAGACGCAGGGGTGAGTTTTTGGAAATTCTCATCAATTATTGCAGTGAAAAAGAGAGCCAAATCTAATCTCAGCACTTTTGTTTATAATCATCCTGTAACAATTGACAATGTTGACCATGTCCTCCTTAACACTCATTTTGCTTTTAGCCTGTCCTCAACTCTTTTATTTTTGTATGTATCAGTCACTCCTTTAGTGACTGTGGCAGACATAGCTAGTGTTCACTGTATCTGGTTCTTATCACTCTGGGCATGCATGAGTGCTTCCCACAGTCCTTTTAGTGGGCAAGGCCATGTGATTACTTCTGGCCAATGGTCTGTGGGCAGGAGTAATGAGTGTCACTTCCAGGCTGAAGCACTGAATTACCAGGGTATAACCCTCTACTTTCTGTATGCCCTTTGCCTTTGTATTCCAGGTTTCATGTTCCAGATGGTACAATTACAAGGTGGCAGAATGTCCGAAAGTCTGGGATGTTGTCACACGGAAGATAGTTGTCCTGTAGAATCACTGAAGGCAGTGTGAATCTTGGCATAAGGGAGAAAATGTTTCCTTCATGAAGTCATTAAAATTTGGGACTGCTACTCCAGCATAACCAGCCTAATTGAATAGTACAATGTTCTAATTGAGAAGTTTCAAAAATTTTGGAGTTAGGACTTCTTTTGCTCTTAAAAACTGTTTAGGAGTCTAAAGACCTTTTGTTTGTTGGGGGTATAGCTATACAATTAATGTACTAGAAATTACCATTAAGAAATTTCAGAAAAAAAATTTCAGAAATATTAACTAGCTTGTTAAAAATGACAATACATTATGTGTTAGCATAAAATCTTTTATTAAAAAATTCAGTGAGATGAGTGGCATTATTTTAAATATTTAAAAATTTCTGGCTTAATAGAAATAGTTGGATTTTTACATATCTGCTCCTCAGTTCAATCTGTTTATACATTGTTTTCCTTGAATAATATGAAGAAAATCAGGTCTTACAGGTATGCAGTTGGAAAAGGAAGGAGTATTTTAATAGCCTTTGCAGATTATGGATATTATTTTTGATATGTCACTAAAATTTGACAAATGGTAGTTTCTGAAAGATCAGTTGCAATAGAATCAGAAATCATTACCAACCAACTTTTCAGACCATTTCATTAGCTCAATTGGTCTGATGCACACTTTAAGTGGATCTTTTACTGATGCCTGATTTTGTAACATATGCAGGTGGCATGGATTGAATTGTGTCCCCCAAAAGTCTTTCAACTTGGCTAGATCAAGATTCTTTGTGTTGTATGGTTGTCTACCATTTTGCATACAATGTAATTTCTCTGTGTGTTGTGGATGCTCACACTGTGACATAAGGAGATGCATTGGTAGCAGTTACACTGATGAGGTCTGCAAGATCAGATGGCATCCCGAGCCAGTCTTTTTGGGGGTGTGGAAGGGAAAGCCAAACAGAGACACATGAGGATCTCATACCACCAAGAAAGCAGGGCTGGGAGCAGAGTGCTGCATCCTTTGGACCTGAAGTTCCCACGCTGAGATGCTCCCATGCCAAAGGATGCATCACAAGAACCTTTCTCCAGAGCCAACAGAGACAATGTTTTCCCCTGGCACTAGCTCCCTGAATTTGGACTTCCAGCCTTCTGGACTGTGAGAGCATACATTTCCTTTGTTAAAGCCATCCACTTGTGACATTTCTGTTGCAGCAAAACTTGATGACTAAGACAACAGGTAATTCGGAAATTAGCATTTCACTAAGTTTTGCAGATCTTTCAAATGTTGACACATTTTCATTATATACAGTCACCTCTGATATCATGAGAAAAGTCTTTCAGTTCTAAAAAACTATAGAGCTGGCAGGGATGCATATAGGTGTTTTGTAATTCTAACTTTTGCTTGAAAGTTCAAATTTTATCACTGCAACAAATACCACTAGTTTTTTCCTTTGGAAAATACATGGTTGCTTCATTTGGGGAAGTAGAAGCCAAATACCCATATTTTAATAACCATAGTTCGTTTGCCATTCTTTCAAAATAAAAATTGTTTTATGAAAAAATCTACTAGTTCAATTCACAACTCAAAAAGTCATACAAAGTTTTTTTCTAGAGACTAAGGCTGTCCTTCAGTACATAGGAAAAAAACCCCAAACCACTGACATCAAGTTGATTCCAACTCATAGTGACCCTACAGGACAGAGTAGAACTGTTCCACAGAGTTTCCAAGGAGAGCCTGGTAGATCGAACTGCTGACCTCATGATTAACAGATGTAGCACTTAACCACTATGCCACCAGGGTTCCTAGAAAGAAGTGTTATTTAAATTATACCCCAGCATTCGCTTCTCTAATCCTATCCTATCCATGATGTTGTTTGGGTCCTTGCCTCACTGGCATCGTAAGTTCTTTGACTACAGATGCCATATCTTTTCCTTCCTTGTAACCTTCATTATATTCAACCGTCACTACTACTGAGTGAATAAATACCCTATCTTCCCAAACAGACTCAACTATAAAAAACCCAAAAAACTGCTGCTGAGTTGATTTTAACTCATGCGCCAAAGTAATCCTAAAGGACAGTAGAACTGCCCCATAGGGTTTAAAAGGAATACCTGGTGGATTTGAACTGCTGACCTTTTGGTTAGCAGCCACAGGTCTTAACTAGGATTTCCAAATAGACATAAGGCCATTGAAAACAGGGACTCTATGTTGTCCTTCTGTGAATTGGCAGTATGCATAAGTCTTAGGCACAACAGAGTACAACTGTGATTGTTTCTGATAATAAAGTTTATGTTTTATATTCAGATGGTCAATAAAAAATCTTGGCAAATTACACTTGTCTCACTTTTCTTTTCTTTCAATACCTGTCTCAGTCATTTAGTGCTGCTGTAACAGAAATACAAGTGGATGGCTTTAACAAATAGCAGTTTATTCTCTCACAGTCTAGAAGGCTACAAGTCCAAATTCAGGATGTTAGCTCCAGGGTAAGGCTTTCTGTCAGCTCTTGAGGAAGGTCACTGTCCTCAATCTTCTCTTGGTCTAGGAGCTTCTCCATACAAAAACCTCAGGTCCAAAGGACATGCTCTGCTCCTAGCGCTCTTTCTTGGTGACAAGAAGTTCTCATGTCTCTCTGCTCACTTTTCTTTTTTATGTTTCAAGAGAGATTTGCTTAGGATACTATTTGAATCTTGTAGATCTCATCAATATAAATGCCACTAATACATCTCATTACATCAGAGAGATATGATTTACAACACATAGGGAAATTATATCAGATGACAGAATTGTAGACAATTGTGCAACAATGGAAATCATGACTTAGCCAAGTTGACAGACATTTTGGGGGGACACAGTTCAATCCATGGCAATACCTGTAAGAGTATCGCAGCTTTGTACGTTATGGCTGTAGACCAGCAGGACAAGAACACACACATATATAACATACACACACACATACACCCCACGAGAGATTCCTAGCCAAAGAAAGAAACTTAAAGGGAATAAACAAGGTGGTCTTATGCAGCAGTGTAGCATGTCAATAAGCGGGGACAGGAACTCTGCCCAAATTAGTTGAAAGAAGGTCACTATTTATTTCTTTTTGGTTTTACATTACCATTCTAGAAGACTTATGCTTGGCTCCTAGCTACTGTTTAGGACAGCACCTGATGAAAGAATCAAGTTTTGTTAACACTACCCTTGAACTCACTGACAACCTAATGTCATACATTTTTTCTTTATTTTGGATATCACAGATTGAAACAGAGTCCAATTTCAAATGGTACATTCATTATATCATAGTCAATCTAAGTAGTAAAATATTTATACATTAAAGCAAAACCAAATTAAATCCATTTTGATTGAGTCAGTTTTGGCTCATAACACCCTACAGTGTAGTAGAACTGCCTCATAGAGTTTCCAAGTAGTGGCTGGTGTATTCAAACTGCATTAGTTACACTCAAAAGTATTTTCAAGGTGACTGTGAAAGGCACACCAAACTGTCTTTTGAAAAGAGCTAAATATGATAGAGTATTCCATCATACTAAGAATATTTTCTGATGCTAAAGAATGCTTTTTTTCTTTCTAAAAGATCAGTGTCAGCCTTTGCATTCTTTTTTAAATAACAGCTTTACAGATTTTGTGGATTTACTACAAAATCCACTTTTTGAAGTATACAACTCAGTGATCTTCACTATGTTCACAAGGTTGTACAACCATCCCACTATCTGATTTTAGAACACTTTAGCACCTTGAAAAGAAACTCCATACGTATTATCAGCCATTCCTCACTTCTCCATGTCTACAGAAGCATTATTCATAATAACTAACAAGTGGAAATAACCTAAATGTTCATTAACTGATGAACAGATAAATAATTGTAGCATATCCATACAGTGGACAATTATTTGACCATAAAAATCAATGATTACTGATAATATGCTATAACATAGATGAACCTTGAAAACATTAAATGAAAAAATCCTGACATAAAAGGCCATCTATCGTGTGAATCCATTTATATGAAATGCACAGAATAAGCAAATCCATAGAGACAGAAAACAGCCTATGGGTGGGGGTGACATAGGGAGAAGTGGAACTAGTTTTTGGTTATTATGAATAATGCTTCTGTGTACATCTGTGTACAAGTTTTTGTGTGAATGTGTTTTTAATTCTCTTGGGTAGATACCTACAAATTGATTAAAGAATGCCTTAAGAATTGAATCAATGCAGGGTTAAAATAAGTTCAAAGATTGCATTCATAAGTTTGTCAAGCCCCCTCAACCAAAGGGACATTAGGGGGGAAACATGAGCTTCCAAACAACAGGTATGATGTCCAAAAAATAGATAATAATAGTCTAGAGATCCTTATCTCACCCTCACTTCAGTTTAACTGAATGTTCATATTATGCAATTACTTTAAAATATGTTTAAAATGTTAAGAAAACAATGTTGTAAATCTATTTTTCTCATTTAAGATACAAACTTTTAGATTTCTTTAGAGTATAAATATTAGTGTTTATTGGTTTAGTGATGTATGCTTTCAATAAGACACCTACCACTCTATGTACATACAACCAACTGTAGAAATCTTAAACTATATTTCAAAGATTCTAAGTCATCTTAAAGGGAAGAGCCTTCCAGGGCCTGAAGTAGCTTAAGAACAGAGACACAGAGGTAGAATATACTATAGCACTGGAGAAGTGGTTTCTTCCTTTTACAAGAGACCTGGATCTTGAACACTGGCAGGTAACTGAGTACTCTTCACTTGAGGACAACAGAACTAATGTTCTTTGAAAAATTTTGGTTAAAAACTATTTCTGTGTTGCTAATGACTAGACAGCACACTGAGAATTAAAGTAACTCAGTGAGACTTTATTTTGGGGAGGAAAAAAAAACCTTTTCGAATTCTTTGAGTCTTTCTACTTTTAAACTCAGACAGAGAGTAAATTACAGTGGACGTGGGACACAGATTAACTTCCTTGCATGGTAAATGTTTCCCTTCTGCAGCCTAAGTGAATCTATCCTTAGTGCATATTTGGTACTAATTTCCCAAGACTCAAAGACCAAAAGTAAATGAAGCTACAAAGCTTACATCTAGCATACTATACAAATTAAAGTCACTGTATCACAAGTGTCATTTTTGAAAGCCTGCTTCTGCTTGAAGAACTACTTTAATAGTGCCAAAACAGGCAAGCTCTCTCACCCATGAAGTAATACGCCCAGTTCTATTTTACAATGTTCTATAAGGAGACAATCTTTGAAAACAGTAAATAAATGAAAGTTTGAGCAAACCTATGGCTTTTACTTTTACATGAAAATATCAATTTGGCCTCTGTAACTTCTCAGTCTACTTCCTATTTCCAAATGCTTTAAATGGGACAGGAAAGGTAAGGCAGCAAAATAAATTCTATCCACTATACTAAAAGCCTACATTTTGATGTCTCATCTACAAAGAGTTACTAGTAAAAATCATAACTATTAAAAGGAAGGAAACAAAGATTTCTTAAGTGTCACCTTAGTTCACAAACTTTTCTTTCCCAAAAAGACAAGGCAAATATGATTATATATTATTCCAGAAAAGGAGTTACTTTTTTCTTTCCATAAATGTTTTTGCTTCTTTCAAAAGCTCTTCAACATCTTCCTTCTCTTCGTCCTCCTTTCCTGGCTCCCAGTCCGAATCTTCATCCGTCGGCTGGTACTCCTCTTCGTCATCATCTATAAAGCTGTCATTCAGGTTGTTCTCATTGGGTTGCCCATCAGCATCATCATCCAAGTTGCTTCCTGCTGAAAACAGAAGATTGGTACACAACAGATCAACTGCCACTCAACCTGGAACAAGAGATGTCTAATGGGCAAGTGTCTTTCTGCATCACGAAGACTTCACTTGACTTAATGCAGAGCTAACCAATATGAATGTCTAGAAGTGGAACTAAAATAATTTGTTATTTATTTTTCTAACTTTTTCTATCGTGATGCTCCTGAGAATAAAACAGCCCAGGAGATTTACAATAATGTTTCCTTATTAATGTTATAATCCATATTTGGGATGTCTTACCTCCCAGAGTGGAAGACTGCAGTTTTGTCCCAGTTATTTTCTGCTGCTCCCTGTGACAGCATTGTATTTCCCCATCCCCACTGAGATCAGACACGGTGGACAAACTGTGAGTGTAAGCAGTGTGTGCCACTCTCAAGCAAAGCTCTGAGGGCCTCTCTGCTTCTGCCATCACCATTTTCCCTCTTTCTTAAGAAAAAAAAATGTCCCAGAGAGGGTCTGATCCTTCTGCCTGGACTCTAGACAAACATACATGGTGTGGAACCACAGAGAACCAAGGTCAATAGCAGCTTAACTGGAAGGAGTAACAAACCTTTGTTGTTGCGAGGCACTGAAATTTTGGGACTGCTTGTCATCATGGCAAACCTAGCAAAGACTGCTCGACATACCAGGTTCACCAACAGATCAAGTCAAAATATACAACTTTTAAGTACTTTGGAAAATTTAGTTTTTTACATCTAAAATATTCTTAACAATGCATGGTTCAATAAAAGTAGGATTTCCTATGGAAAGAGCCACTACAATTTATAGATTTCTAAATGATTTGTTGTCTCCATTTTTTTCCCCCATCCCATTGTTTTATTTTCTTTCCATGAGTGAGTAACAGAACTGGTTTAAAATAAGGCAATGAGAGACTCAGGAGATGAGAACATTATGAAAAAAACTAGGAAGATTCTCTCTGAAAATGTTCTGAATGGCTAAGAACAATTTCTGTGATGTTTTTGTATATGCTATGGTTAACTTCTTCCTAAAATACTCACATGCAATTATATATATGACTTAAATTTCTTAGTTTTCTAGTGCTGCTATAACAGAAATACTTCAAGCGGATGACTTTAACAAACAGAAGTTTATTCTCTCATAGTCTAGGAAGCTGGAAGTCTGAATTCAGGGTGCCAGCTCCAGGAGACAGCTTTCTCCCTTGCTGGCTCTGGAAAAGAAGGTCTTTGTTGTCACTCTCCCCTTGTCCTAAGAGCTTCTCAGCACGGGGACCCTGGGTTCAAAGGGCGTTTTCTGCTCTTGGCTCTTCTTGCTTGGTAGTAATGAGATGCCTCTCCTCTTAACTTGATTCTTTTATATCGCAAAAGAAATACAACCTGATCCTGTAGAATGAGTCCTGCCTCATAAACATAACTGCCTCCAATCCTGCCTCATTAACATCATAAATGTTAGGACTTACAACACATAGAAAAATCACATCACATCACAAAATGCTGGACAACCACACAAGACTGGAAATCATGGTTTTGCCAAGTTGACACACATTTTGGGGAGACACCATTTAACCCATAACAGACACAGAATTTGGTGTAAAAAAAATGAGACTAATGACAAAGAAAGTAATTTATATGTTCTCTGAACTCTGGTAGCTCAATACATTTATATTTTTCTTAATATTACTACTCATTCCACAGAGAATCTATGAGGTAATAGTAAAACACAAAAGTAGAAACTAAGGAAGTGAAAAAGTACCACATAAATGTGTCAACTTCAATTTTAAACAAAATTAATATAAACTGAGCATAAATTTTCACCATGAGTTGTCTACCATTTTATCATCTGAGACAATTTTCCTCTGTGTTGTAAATCCTACATGTATTATGCTAGTGAAGCAGGTTTGGAGGCAGTTATGTTATGTTACGTTGATGAGATTCAATCTGTAAGATTAGGTTGTATCTTAAAGCAGTCTCTTTTGAGATACAGAAAAGGGAACAGAGGGATATGGAGACTTCACATCACCAGAAAAGCAGCACCAGAAACAGAGCACATCCTTTGAACATGCGGTTCCTGTGCAGAGATGCTCCTAGAACAGGGGAAGATTGATGGCAAGGATCTCCCCTCAGCCAACAGAGAGAGAAACCCTCCTCCCCAGCACTGATGCCCTGAATTGGACGTCTAGCCTCCTAGACTGTGGAAGAAAAAGATTCTCTATGTTGATGCCATCCACTTGCGGTGTTTCTGTTAAAGCACACCTAGATAACTAAGACAGTAGATTTATAAGTCAACATAAAGCTGAAACAAATTTGGGTTCTCTGCCTACTTTCATGGTTGCTGCTTCTCAGTCTCCTTTGCTGATCTTTGTCACCTTCCTACCTTCTAAATTTTTAGAGGGCCCCAAATAGCAGGATGGGAGTGCTTCCCTATTACATTCAGTCTTATTATCCCAGGTTTCCAAATTCACATATTAAACCTTGACCCCTCACCTTAAGTTTCAGTCATTTATTAGACGTCCTGTGTATTATCTCCACTTGGGCAATGAACAGGCACCTGCAACTTGACATTCTGACAACTAAACTCTTGGGTAATTTCACCACAACCCGGCCAGCCCCCTACCAGTCTCACCACATCTTCTCCATCACTCTGGTCATCATACCATCACCATCTGCCTAGTGGCGGATATTCCAATATACTCCTAACCAGTTCCCCTGCTTCCACCTTACTCTATTCTCCATAAAGAAACTAGACTTACTTTGCCACGTCAGTCTGATGTGACTTCTTTGACCCAAACCTTCCAATAGCCTTATGTTTCACTCTCAATAAAATCTGTGGTCCTTACTTACAATCTTGGCGTATGAAACTCTATAAAGCTGGCCCACTGCTAGTGTTTCTGACCTTATCTCCTGCCCACTCTCTGCTTACTCTCTTTGCTCCAATTCTACTGTCTTGTTGCTGCTTCTTGAACAGTTCAAGCATGCACTTCACCAGGATCTTTGAACTTCCTATCCCCATTGCCTAGCACACTCTTTCCACAGCTAATTCCCGGGCTTGTTCCTTCTGCAGATCTCTACTTGAATGTCAAACTATCAAAAGTCCTTCTTTTATTATCCTATCTGATACAGCATCCTCCTCCCTCCCTTACTACTCTATCCTCTCCTAACACTTTATTCTTCTTCTTCTCAGCAGTTATCACCAACTGATAGCACATAACTGTTTACACGTGACCGTCCACTCGGTAAAACTCTACAAGAGCAACGTTTTGTGGCTATTGTACCTTCAGCTCCTACGACGCGCATAAGGTACTCACTGTATACGTGTTGGATACATGAAGGAACAAATGAACTGTCTTCAAATCAACTGCTGCACAGCTGTAGTTTTACTGAAACTTGCCTTATTACAGCCCACGCTTTTCATCACTAGCCTGCCTGTCAACATCATAGATGACATAAAAGAATGTTATTTAAATTTTGCTAACTGAAGACGCTGTAAGCCTCATTGACCCCTGGAAATATTTAGCAACTTACCCAGCAGGCTCATCTGTTGAGAGCCATGTTTATCAGAAGAATCTCATCTGTTTCCTCACAAAGTTGTTTCTATCTGCCAAATCATCACTTTAAAATTTCAGTATATGTCTCTTAATAAAAAGTCTGGAATCTATAAAGTCATCTATGACCGAATTCAGTGGAGCTGGTGGTCCAATTCCATTCACTTTATTTCACAAGAACAGGTACTTTGTGCTTTCAGGGAAAGCCTCTGAAGAGTCAGACATGGCATAAGCCAAGAGTAAAGTCCGCTCTGTGTCCTCTGTTAGTGCCACAGAGATGCTTCTTAACAGGGCTTTATATGCTGACACATGATTATTGCTGTGGAACCAATTAACTAGTGGACCCTCTTACAGCAAGTTCATTTAGCAACCCTACAAATTTCACAAGGCAAAAGCCATCTAGAGGGGAGTTTGTTGTTATTATGATTGCCAGCAGAGTCTGACGGCATCGTGGGAGAAACATGAGAGCCTTTCTGCAGCAACAGGGCTGTGGAGATAATGGGATTTGGCTTACCAAGAATATAATCTGAATAAGAGACAGCACAGTTCTTGAATCGTGAGACCAATCCCAGGAAGCAGGGCTCCTTAGCTCTGAATAAACATACCTAGTACCTAACTCAGGAATAAAATGCCTATCTTTTCCATAAAGAGTAATACGTTTTTATGCAGAAAAGACATGAAGAACACAGAAAGCCAAAAACCAAGACCAGTGCATGTGGTCTCTAACCGGGCAAGCTGAAGTGTGCACCACAGTGTCTGGACACCTGCGCTGAAAGTGAATGAAACTACTGAAGTGCACACAGGCCCTGCTACAGCACCGTGTGCTGCATGGAAATTTCAAACAAAGCTGCTCATACAAGGGAGCTTCTTGGTCAGGGCACCAGAAGGCCTATCAAAAGGATTCTCACAACACAGAAGAGGATGCCATGATTGATGTCATGGATTAAACTGTGTCCTCCCCCAAAATATGTCTAGCAATTTGGCTAGGCCATGATTCCCAGTATTCTGTGATTGCCCTCCATTTTAATAATCTTCCTGTGCTGTAAATCCTCATCTCTGCTTGTGGTTAACAGATTGGGTTATGTCAAAGAGGATTAGGGTGGGACTGTAACATTCTTCCTAAGGTCACCACTCTGCTCCAAGGTAAAGGGAGTTTCCCTGAAGTTTTTGGTTGTACCACCTTTTATTGTACAAGAAATAAAGGGAAAGGGAAGGAAGCAGAGATCTGGGAGCTTCCTACTACCAAGAAAGCTGCACCAGGAGCCGAGGGTGCCTTTCAGGCTGACTTTATTATGTGGAGATGCTCTCAGACCAAAGAAAAACTGATGCAACACAAGGAACTTACTCCAGATCTGACAGAGATAGAGTACCAGCACCCTGAATTTGGACTCCCAGCCTACTGGATTGTGTGAGACTAAACCTGTCTTTGCTGAAGCTACCCACTTGTGCTACTTCTGCTAGTGAAGCTCTAGATGACTAACACAGTTGCTGAAAAGCTTATCGAAGCAGCAAAAATAACAACAGTAAATGTAGCTACATAACCCAAACCACACCTATGCCACTGAGTCAATTCCAGCTCACAGCAACCCTAGAGAACAGAGTAGACGGCCCCATATTTGAACTGCTGACCTTTGGTTAGCAGCTATAGCACTTAACCACTACACCACTAGGGTTTCCACATTATGCCTAGTTTATTTAAAATATAATTGCTGAGTGTATCTAAGAATCAGAAGCAAAGAAAGAGTGGAGAAAAAATAAGCATTTTCTTGTTTTATACCTAGAACATTTTTACGTGTCTTACCATTAGGAATTGTTGTTTGTATTTGGTTGTTCACACCCCTTAACCAACAAAGAGTCTCTTAAAAAATAGCATGGATTAACAGAAAGAGGACTAGGCTAGAACAAACAGTTCATATGTCTGTGTCATAAATAAGACCCATGACAAAAGGCAAATCACTCAACCTAGTGGAATTCATTTTTTCAATCTATGAGTCAAAGGATGTTGATTTATTGAGCTCAAAGAACCTTTCTAATTCTATAATTCTAACTTTAAGTGTAAAGAAAAACTCTTCGTATTTCCTACAAACGACTGAGGTAATTTGAGATGCAGAGACAGGTTGACAGGCTGACTACTCAAAGGCAGTTCAAGAGATACGTCATTGGCTGTATTTAAAAATTGATGTGTTACACTGAACGATCACTATGAGGAAAAAATGGCAGCTTTTAGAAAAAATAATATAAACTTTCTGACACGTTTAAAACATGTTATTAACTATATGGCATTTGGTGTGGTGATTTCTGATATTTCTACTTACACAGATTGTAACGGTGTGATAGCAGGGACAAGTTTGACCTTCTCCGCTAACTTCACAAGGGAGAAGGAGAATCAAGGCCAACAGCCCAAGGCTGATTCCTATGAGGTGGAGGTCAGACATGCTACCTCTCCCTGCCATCTTTACCAATTCTGATACCAGCTGTGCCTCCCATGGCTCTCCTCTGCTATGTTTGATAATTCACTGCAGTGGGCCATGCAGAAGTCACAGATCCTACTCTTTACGGGCTTTATTAGGGAAGTAACAGCTTACAGTACTGGTGCAGGAATGTACAGGATACAGTTCTCTACTCAGAACAGCCTCTCCGTAGCCTTGCCTGCTGGCATACATATCTCTGGCACCTGGCCCGTTCACCTGTACCCTGCCCTGCCTGGGCAAGTTTGACAGAGCTCTTTCAGCTCTGCTGGTGTGGTGGTCAGGATTATGTCAACTTGGCTACTACCTATTTGGCTGCTGTATTAAGTGGCAGGGCGGGGTTTGTGGTGGCTTCCTGCCCCTCGGCTCTCATCTTGTGACACTGGACTACGGCTGCTGATCGCTCACGTGGCCAGGAGTTCCTGCTCTCTGGTTCCAGCATCTGGTTCGGGACTTGAGCTAGCAGCTGTTGGGCTCATCAGTCCTTACAGTCGGCACTTGAGAGTCCTGCCCCCCGACCTGCCAATCCTGCACTCGCCAGCCTCTGCCCAGTCCTGCTCCCTGACCTGCCGATCCTAGGTTCGCCAGCCTCTGTCACTTTGTCTCGCCACCAGCTTGGGATCCACCGACCTCCAGCCTCTGTCGCTTCATCTCGCCACCAGCTTGGGATCCACTGACCTACACAACCGGTGATCTGCAACTCTGGTCTCTGACTTGCTGACCTTGGGTTCCTCAGCTTCCGTGGACACGTGAGGCTTGTGCCACAGCTTGGGACATTCAGCTTCTGTGATTACGTGAGCTGTTTCCTATATTTGTATCTATCTATCTGTCTATATATATATATTATAAATCTTTCCTTGTACCTACACGTGTTACTGGTTTTGCTTCCCTAGAAAACCCAGCCTAAGACAGCTGGTAAATACCAGAGGCACCCCGTACTACCAGTAAGCCTCCACTCAAGAGCATTAAGCTTTAGCTCTGTTGGTCAGTAACCCAGCTCCACCTTCAGTGGCACCTTACCCCACCAGCAAGCATCCTGCACAAAGGCACTCAGCTTTCTTGCTCCATGGACCAAGAAGCCCACTGTGCTGTCTCCTGCCTGTCTCCTCAACAGCTCCAGTCCAGGGGATGACTTTCTCTCCCTGCTGGATCTGCAGGAAGGTCCTTGTCATCAATTTCCCCGTGGTCTAGGAGCTTCTTTGATTAGGGACACTAGATCTAAAGGACACCCTTTACTCCTAGTGCTACTTTCTTGGTGGTATGAGGTCCCTCTGTCTTTCAGTTCACTTCTTTGTTTTACATCTCAAAAGAGATTGGTTTAAGACAAAAACTATTCCTGTAGATTGAGTCCTGCCTTCTTAATATAAGTGCCTGTAATGCCACTTCATTAACATCATAGGAGTAGAATTTACAACACATAGGAAAAGGTGGACTAGCACACAATACTGAGAATCACAGCCTAGCCAAATTGTCAAACAGTTTTTGAGGGGGACACAATTCAATCTATAACAGTCCTACCCAGTCACTTTGGTGGGAGTTGTAAGATTATGGCTAAGAAGGGTCATATTAAGTAATCTCTGCATGGTACAAAGGAATCTGTAATACCAGCATTGACAATTCTGAAATTTGTCTAACCTTTCCTTTACAAATAAGAATTTTATTGTCAAATTTTCTTCCAAGAACTGGGGTGGAGAGTCAAGATGACAGGCTAGACATACGTCTCCTTAATTCCCTCTGAAAACCAAGCTCTGGATTGATAATTAAATTGAGCCTTCTGGTCACCCAGTGAGCCCTAGGACATGGCATAGGGCTGTCAATTTGGACTACATGCCACTGAACAGAAAACTTCTTCTCTTCTGTTGACTGCCACCCTTGTTGAACAGCCAGCTCTCATGGACTGAAGGTGATTGCCATTTTTAACTTTTTTTTTCTTTTTGTTAGTTGGCAGCAGCAATTCGGCTTAACTGGCAGCAAAGTTCACCTGCACTGCTGACATGATCAGCAGGCAGAACAGCTACATTTTAAGAGCCTGGCTCTGGACTCAGAGCATCATGGCCCCTCCACCCTCTCTTTCCAAACCTCCGTTACTGACTTGACAGGACAACTTATGGGGGATGCCATCTTGTTTGCCTGGGAGGTGGAGTTACCCAAACACAGGCCTCAGCAGGGGCTAATTCTCAGGCTGGGAGGCAGTGCCAGACCAGGGAGCACTTCCCCAGCAGAAAAGTTGTATTTAGTATGGTGTAGCCTTATGGGTAGGGCCCAGCAAGGATGACAGTAGCACAGTAGCCTTTCCATACTTTGAACTAGATCACATCATCTGGGGATAGATATAGAGGTGCCTCCATTGCCAGCTGGAAAAAGTGGCTTGCACACCTGACAGCCTGACTGATTTGGGAAGCTGTCAGATAGTTTTTACCTTTCAAAATAAGACTACCTAGAGAAATAACTGCAGCGAAGCCTGACGGCATCCCTTCCAAACTTTACTGACCCACGACACAGGGTCAGCTGACAGCCCCCCAGTGACTCCATAAGTAGGGCTGTGTCTTCACCAGCCAGGAGGTGGAGCCTGCTACTCCAGAGATTCCACTGGGCGCAGTCACTGGAACACATAGAGGTGACTGGTGATCAACTCTCTTCTCAGACTATGCCTCAACTCCTGTGAAGGCAATATCAGAGAAACTAAATAACCTCTAGATGCCCAAAAAGCAACAAAGCTTGGCCAGACACTTAACAAAAAATCCACCCATGGCTCCAGAAAGTTCCCAAAAGAAAGAACTTCCCAGATGAACTTTCAGAGGTCAAGTACAAAAGAATTATGTATAAGCCCTCCTAGACATTATAAAAAATTCAGCAGAGCAAAATGAAAAATTAAGCAAGCTGTTCAAACTGATAAAACACCAGCATTCTGAAATCCGACAGACCAATAACAAAATTAAAGAATTAGAAAACACAATTCAAAGCCAAGAGAACAGAACTGCAGAAATGGAAAATAGACTTTCTGACTTGGAAGACAGAGCTTCTAACACCAGCATTTATGAGGAGAAATCAGAGAAAAGAAACAAGAAAAATGAAGAAGCATTAAGAATCATGTGGGACTCTATCAAGAAGAACAATCTATGATTAATTGGATTTCCTGAACAGGGTGAGACATCTAAGAACACAGAGAGTACTGCTGCTGAGCTGCTGACAGAAAACTTCCCAGAAATTATGAAAGAAGAGAATATAGACATGCAAGATGCATATCAAATGCCACACAGTATAGATCCCAAAAGAAAGACACTAAGACACATTCAAGTTTAACAAAATGAAACATAAGTAGAAATTCCTAAAGGCAGCGACAATCAAAGCAAAATTAACATTCAGAGGAAAGCCCTCTAGGTTTTCTTCTGACTTCTTGGCAGAAAACATGTTGGCATGGAGGCAGTGGGATGGCACATTCAAAGCCTTGAAGGAGAAAAACCTCCAAGAATTATATATCCTGCAAAACTGTCTTTGAAATATGAAAATGAAATTAAGACATTCATAGATAAACAAAAACTCAGAGAGTTTGTAAAAATCAAACCAACGGTACAAGAAATACTGAAAGAAGCTCTTGGCTTAGAAGAACAAATTTTATCCCAATAACTAATTCTGTAGAACTACTGAAGAACATTCTGAGCCACATACATGGTAGAAATTACTAACTGTACATGAAGAAAATGCCTTTTCAAACAGGATTTTTTTTAAAAAAATATTTTTCTGATATTAAGATCTAAGGTGATAACCTGCCTCAATATACAAACAGTTTAACACTGAGGATTTTTCAGGTTTTCTTGCTTTTTCACTAAATCTTACTAATTAGGATGCTAATTTTAATTAAAGAAATACTCAATATTTTTAATGATGAAAATATCTATACTAGAAGAAAAAGCACTTTTAATAACATTTAATTTTATTCCTAAAGCCTGATTTTCTTTTATGCACTCAGCTCCTTGTTGTACATTCATATTTTAGCCCTGGAAAATAAAAGAAAGGTGATATATTCTAGTATACTCATATGCTTTCTTAGTTATCTAGTACTACTACAACAGGTACCATACTTAGATGGCTTTAACAAACAGAAATTTATTCTCTCACAGTCTAGATGCTAGAAGTCCAAATTCATGGTGATGGTTCCTGGGGCATGCTTTCTCTATTATTTCTGGGAGAAAGGCCTTTTTATCAATCTTCTCCTGGTCTAGGATTTTCTCACCACAGGGACCCCTCATCCAAAACACATGCTGTGCTCCTGGCTCTTCTTTCTTGGTGACATGACGTCCATCGCCTCTCTGATAACTTCTGTCTTTTATATCTCAACATAGACTGACTCAAGATAACCCTAATTCTCATGAACATAACTGCCTCTAATCCTGCCTCAATAGCATCATAGAGATTAGGGTTTACAACACATCAGACCACAAGATGGTGGAGAACCACACAATACCAGAAATCATGGCCTAGCCAAGGTGACACACATTTTGGGGGGACATCAATCAATCCATAACGTCCAAAGTTTCTTTTTTTTATAAATACAGGTGAGCCTGCCTTTCTCTTATTGTATTCTCTCAGCTTTCCCCACACAAAGGGGCAGTTTTTAGACTCTCATTTAAGTACCCAGATGGCTGTTGTTGGGTCCTGTGAGTTGATTTGGACTCACAGCCACCTCATGTGACAGAGTAGAACCACCCAACTGGGTTTTCCAGGTTGTAAACTTTATGGGAGTAGATTGCCAGGTCATGTCTACCCTAGAGGGGCTGGTGCATTCTAACCACTGACCTTTTGGTTAGTGGCCAAACACTTAACCACTGTACCACCAGGGGTCCTTGAAGTCCCACTAACCTTCCTTAGGAAGGTGCTCCGGTGGTACAGTGGGTAAGCGTTGCCTGCTAGCCCAAAGGGCTATGGTTTGAACCCACCGGCCACATCACAGGAGAACATGTGGCAACCTGCTTCCATAAAGATTACAGCCTTGGAAACCCTCTATCGCACAAGTCTACCCTGTCCTATAGGGTCACTATGAGTTGGTATTGACTCGATGGCAACAGGTTTCTTTGAACCTTCCTCAATAAGTTTCTTGGTAGATTTTCAGTTCCACTTCAAAAACAAGAAAAAGGATATATAAGCACATGTGTGCATAAAATTGCAGAACTACAGAAATATCGAAGTATCAGTAGACCATTCTAAGGGTTTAGTCATCAGTGGTGTTAAATGCTCAGAACAAAGCATACTGAGTAATAACAGAAACCAGAAAGAACCACCCCAATTATCAGATGTTAAAACATGGATGGTAGTGTCTTCAAGACACTGTCAACAGGTAAGGGAGCTGAAATGGAATAAACAGAATTTTCCTGGCACTGATCACTCTTAAATTCAATACCTTACACCCAAGCTACAGTACTCTGAAAGAAGTGTGGAAAGTAACTGAAATTTTAAGCCAACAAGATGCACAAGAGGCTTAAAAAAAAATGTAGCAGTAAAATCTAGCAAAAACATGGGATGCACCACATAAACTGTTAGCATGTATGGGGAGAACACTACAGACTAAAGTGTTTTCGTAGTGTTACAATAAGAAACTAAATAGTTAAGAGTTTAATGTAGAGTTATTTGATACTGATACACTTACTGACACATCACATTGTTCTGACATCCCATCTCAAATGCAACATTTTTTAAAAAAACAAAGAAAAACCTATTTCTTCTTCCTAATCTCCATTACATGCAAATATCACCTAGACGTCTGAAAATCTGTATTAAAATCCTGAATTATCTGTAGTTCCTTTACCTCATTCCAGCCCTCACATCACAGACAACCTGGTAACAAGTCTTAGTAATTCTTCCTTCAAAATCTCTCCTGCATGAAAGCCTGCTCTCTCCACTCTTTTAGCGGCCTGACTAGTTTTAGCTCTTTATTCAGCTACCTGCCTAACCTCCACACGGCTCTCCCCACTCTAATTCAGATGCTGAACATCACCACTTTGATTTGGGTAAAATCCCAGCTCATTGGTATTTGCCAAAGTGCCCATAGCTTTAGTCTAGCTTTCCAGAGCTTCTATAATCTGGTCTCAACACACACTTTTAGAATCACCTGCAGTAACTAAACAGATTTTCCACATCCGTTAAATTGACCCACTAGCTAACTCCAAACACAATTTTCTATTTTCCAGCCTTTGATTGATCTATTATTTATTTTCTGGGATGTCGTGATCATTTAAGTTGTATGTCAAATTGGCTAGACCATGATTATAAGTGGTTTGACATTTATGATGTAGTTTGGTAGGCATGTGATGAGGTGACAATCACTTCCATGATGAGATCTGATATAATGTGATCGTATTCATGATGGCACTGCTGTGAGCAGCCAGTCAGTTGAAAGGGTGTTTTCTCAGGGGTGTGGCCTGAATCCAGTATAACAGGAGTTTCAGGCAAGACTCATACGCTTTTGCCGGCTCTGGATCCTGCAGCTGGTTCTTGTTCATCTGACCTCCAATTCTTAGGACTTAAGCTAGCACTTTACTTACCATCTTGCCTGCTAGTTTTGGGATTCGTAAGTCTTCATGGCCTATGAGCAAGAACCCTGCTGTCTGACCTCCTGATCTTGGGTTCACTAGCCTTAGTGGCTAAGTGAATCATAAGTCTCCATCCTGACCCACAGATGAGGATGTTTTCAGGCTCTTATGATCAGGTGGGCCATTACCTTGATATAAAACTGTATGTATTCACATACTTTACTGGTTTTGCTTTCCTAAAATACCTAGCCTAAGATCTATGCCAATCCACCACAAAGCAAAGAAATGCACACAAAGATGACCGAGAGTCTGCCACTTTAAAGACCACCTTGAATTCTCACAAAATCTGTCCTTATAACCCCAAGCAGGAAATGGTTCTTCCTTTCCTTCTGAGATCTTAGAGCATCTTGCCACAAGTATTCCAAGCCAGAGCTGGTTCTCCTGTTTTCCTCTCTACAACTTCACTCACATGGCAGACATACAGACCAACAAATGTGTGAGCAAATGAACCGGAAAGTATTTTAAAAAATATAAAGTTAAGTGGTTGTTTAAAAATATTTATAGCTATACTTTCTTACTGTAGACAGGTTTTCAGGAAGGACCTGGAGAAGGATGTCATGCCTGGTAAGATAAAGGGGCAGCAAAAAAGAGGAAGAGCTTCAGAGAAATGGGCTGATGCAATGGCTACAACACTGGGCTCAAATACAACAATGATTATGAGGATGGCACAGAACCTAACACTGTTTCATTCTGTTGTACACAAGTTCACTGTCAGTCAGAATCAATGCAATGGCACCTAACAGCAACATTTTTTTCAATAAAATGAAAATGCCTTCTAAAAATCTTCTAGTTGCTCCAAAAACACCTCAATAAAAATTAAAAGGATTGCTTCAAAGAAAATTTGTATATTTTTAACTATGCCATTAGATGCATATTAACTGTTTTTAGAAATGGTTCCTAGCTCTACACAGATGTACAAATGTTTCACATGACTTTCATGGAACAATGTCAAAATAGGTCAACAAAATACAGCTTTAATAAAATACCATATTATCTCTAGAAACGAAGCTACTTTCACCACCATAGAGGCTACATCTTTAGATCTATTTCCAGTACAGAAAGTACAATACATGACATAACCTCCATACTGTGTTAGTTCATTAAGGGGAATATACTTATGTCTGTTGTAGTAGAGTACATTTCAATAAGGAGGAACAAATGGGATTCCCTTATGGTGAAAGTCATCATTCTCATCACTTGATTACAAGTTGGTTGTATGTATGCACATATAAATGTATGTGAGTGTAATCTTGATTGTACAGAGTTTATTCTCTGTTAGCAGCAACACTGTGAATTGCGTTGACCTCTATACTATGTAAATCATACAAAGAAGTTAGAATCTGTTAAAGAAAAAACAGTATTTAAAATTCAAAAGCGAAGGAAAGAGAAGGTGAAACAGATTAGCATAAATAGGACATTTGATGGTAACTTTTCTGGTGTCTACCCCTTCACCTCTCCCATTTTCCCAAAGCTTTAGATTTTACTGGGGATCCCTGAGGTTCTGAAGGAGGTGACTCTCACTGTGGTTCCAGGGGTGGCACAAACTAATCAACGGTCACAGTGATCAGTTCAAGGGTAAAAATGTGACCCAAGCCAGTAAAAAGAATGAATCTTCATGATTTGCCACCTTAGATGTGCACATCAATATTTCTAGCCCTAGCTGCATGTAGTCCCTCAGCTGGGCAAGGAGCCAGCCTTGGGATGACAATAATCCTGTACAGACTGAATGACGGGAGGAAACTGGGTCCTTGATGACATGACTGAGCCCAAACAATGAATCCTGTCTAATCCAGCCCTACCTCTGGACTCGTCAGTTACAGCAGTCAGTGAGTTCTCATTATCGCCATGGCCAGGTGAGACTCTGTTCTCAGGCACTTGCATGCAAAAGAATCTTAAAAGATATAAAACAAGTATACAGTGCTGGAAAAACATCTGTTATATACAAGGTTCATTGTTTTGTTTTTAATCTAGGGAAAATCATTAACATCAGCAATTCAAACAAACACACAGAGATTTTTTTTTTTGAAGTACAATAACTGAAAACTATATATACTTAAGAGCAGAATCACCCTAAAGTTTCATTTTGAGTTTTCTTACTATTTCTTACCTGGTGGGGTACTGTGCTTATATTCTATCTTGTGCTGAGGATTCTTCCTAAAAAAAAAAAAAGAAGCAAAAATAAGACCTACTTTTCCATACCATATCCTTCAAGTAGTATTTTCCAAGCACTAAAAATCAATAAGATTAACTAGCATGCAAATAAAATCAGGCCCCCAAAAGGGTCTTAGTGAAAAGCCTTTGCTTCATAATTACAGTCTTTACTGAGTGCTTACTCCATGCCAGCACTTTTCCAGATGCAAAGATGCAGTGAATAAGACCAAGTTCTTCCCTCAGGAACTTACGCTGGATAAAAAGACAGGATGAGCCAAAAAAAAAAAAAAACCCAGAACATATCATACTCCTAAAATATAGTCTTCTTGAAGCCAAAGGAAAAAAAAGTCATGTCAGTTCAAAGAACAACAATCATTTGCTATGAAAAAATTATAAGCAGTGTGCACTGAGAAATTCATGTCAGGTATTTCAAAGCCAAACTAGTGCTTCATGACCTGTTTTTGATTATATGTCTTATGGTCTTTTTCCTTCACTTCATTAGTGAAAGAAATGTCTGGGCACCTCCTATACAGGACATTCTATAGATAATGCAAAACTATCCGTGCAGCAAAAATCCAACACAACTGGCTGATCATGATCACCTCATGGGTATTCCTTTCTTAGGTGGTGGGCAAAGGAGGGCTGGGGTACACTGACAAGAGAGATATGCCTAAGTATACAACTTTCTAATATGTCTGTGTCAGAATTGTTTTTCCAACATCAAAGTTCACCCAGCCAAGCCAAGCCAATATATTCCAGCTCTAAGCAGGTACTGAGGATAAAACCCTTAAGAAGGCACATATTCTTGCCCTTAGGAAGCAGAGTTTAGGGACAGGGGAAGGGACAGACTTCAGATAAGCATTTTCTTCACTGAAAAATAAGAACATCTTCTGTGAAGATGAGGAATAGTCCTTACGGCATCTTCTAAGAAACAGATACTAAGTCAAGTCTTAGACCTTCCTCTTGTTGGGTTAAATAACTTTTGTTCTTCACTTTTCTTCTTTTTAAAATAAGCAAAAATAGTAACTCTAGTTACATATGGGTTTAAATATCCCTGTAAGTGTGCTCATTTGATCTCATGTTTTTATATCTATTCTGATGGATTAAAACAGCCAAATTCTCAGACAGTGGATCTTCAGCCTCAAAACTCATCTATGATGTGTGCTATGAACCATAGGATATAAGTACCAGGGAACGATCTCCTAGCGCAGCTAGCCCAGGTCCTCCAGGTAGCTGGTGAGCAGTGTAAGCCCAAAGCAGTGATGTTCTTTCTTCAGGTCTATGCTTTCTGTCTAAAGTCATCTTGTACATCTTATTTAAATCACATGATAGGATTTACAACACACAGGAAAATCACATCAGATGACAAAACAGTGGACACGCACATAATACCAGGAATCACGGGTCAGCCAAATTGATACAGACATTTTTGGGAGAAACACAACTTAATCTGCGACACTTTGCAACTTGGGTAATGCAGTATTGAAGACAGTAGTCTTGGCTAACTTACTTACTGGATGTGGAAAAAAAAAGTTTCTTTAACAATCAAGTGATTAAATGTTCCATTTAGAAATTCCTTTATAGGACCACTGTGAAAAATACAGCTGACTGCTCTTTTTATAATTGAAAACAGTATATATTTTTTGTATTTAAAATGTTTCATGATAAAAGTTACATTTAAAAATATTAACAATCTCCTGTCCCCTCTTCTCCACCGTCTCTAGTAAGAGACCAGTAGGATGACACCCTATAGATGCGTACAACCATAAAATGCACCCACGATACAGTCACTCTGTGTCACCGAGTCCAATCCACTCTTGTCCGAGGAGTTAACCTCAGTAATGATTTATGGATGGGAAAAGCCTCAGGACATGTATGGAACAGAAAGGAGAAGTGTGCTGTCACTGGGCAAGGAGAGCAGTAGGAGCTGCACATAGGCGGGCATGCAAATTGAAACTAGATTGTACACTTCCCCTCAATCACCATGTTTTAGTTAGCTAGCACTGCTGTTAACAGAAATATCATGAAGTGGATGGCTTTAACAAAGAAAAGTTTATTCTTACACAGTCCAGTAGGCTACAAGCCCAAATTCAGGATGTCCGCTCCATGGGAAAGCTCTCCCCCTTCTCGCTCTGGTGGAAAGTCCGGTATTGCATCAGTCTTTGTCCAGGGAGCATCCTGGTGCAGGAACCTCAGGTCTGAAGGGCACGCTCTTCTCCCGGTTTTGCTTTCTTGATGGTGTAAGGTTCCCAACTTCTTCTGCTACCTTATATTCCACAAGCTTACAGTTTGAGTCCTGCCTCACTAACACAACTGTAGACCATTCTCCATCATCAACATCACAGAGGCAGGATTCACAACACATGGGAGGAATGGCACCATATTGGAACTCCTGACCAAGTCAAATCAACACATACATTTTTGGGGGGGCGCAATTCAATCCATGATGCACCATAAATAAACAAAATAAAAAATAAAAAAAACTTACAAATCATAACCAAAATAAATAAATAAATGTTTTTATCCTCTGTGTTTCCCCCTCTATTGTGATACAGGTGAACACAGAGATTAGAAATAGTTTATTTTTAAACGCTATCTAAATGCTGTTTAAACATCTGTTGTTTCTAGCATTACCTTACTTGGTACTTGCTCCAAATATTAATTTTCTTTATCTTTATCATAATTTTCTGGGAAACAAGAAGTAATTAAAATACACTTTTTAAATTATGGTAACAGGCAGAAAAAAAGTGTGATTGCTTGAGACCTGTAGTAATCACAGAATCTACTTTCCAGGACCAGTTTTCACTAGTGTTACACTCAAGACTTCAGCTGGAAACCCTACAGTCTTTATTATTCTATCTAGAAGAATGTTCTGTAATGCAGATCATGTTCTAGACCTCTGCTGTCCAGTTCTGTGGTCACTGGCCATATGTAGCTCTTAAGCAACTAAGACCCAACTGACTCACTCCTACTACCATTAAATGTAGCTAAAAAGCCAAATTTTTCATATTAACTATTTCACAAGTAAACATAAATTGCTATACATGGTTGGTGAGCATCATATTATACTACAGTTTTAATTCAAAAACCAAGAAAATTGGAACTCCTGTCTCCAGCTAAGATTATTGTAAAATTAAGGAAACAAAACAACAACAAAAAAACCCTTCTCCTTATGGACAGATGATGTAAAAAGGTAAAAATTCTACATAGGTCTAAATGCTAGCATTCAAAGTATTTCACAGAGGAGGGTATTGACCCAAATCAGCACATCATGATCCTGGCTCAGCCACTTTGATTTGGTCTAAGCATCAGTTCCTCGTTCGTGAGAGGGACAACCGTGAAGCTGTTGTGAAGACTCATTGATAATCCAAGATAAATTCCCAGCCTGAGGGTCAGCAGGTGGCAACGGATTAATGTTCAGCATTCATTCACTCATCATTTATTCAAGAATGAAGCGTGGGGCACTTACGACTTCCAGGCCCGGGGTCAGCTGTTAGCGACATTCCTTATTGCTCGTATCTAGTCTATCTCTTTTTCTTGTAACCTTTCCTACAATACGAACATGAAACATAGTGCGAGAGTGCAACACACAGCTAATTAGGGTCATAACTCAGCAGTGACTGAGAAGATTTTACAGGGGATTCTGCATCTGGAGTAATTAACCCAAATCTGACCTTTCAGTGGAAAAGAAACTGCATGCTGAGAGAAAGAAGCAGGACAATGTAGATGTGATGAAGGGAACTACAAATGAACAAAGCTGCAGGGATGAGTCACGGGACGATCTTTTCTTACTGAACACACTGGCATGGATCATCAGCTTGTGTAAGTCTTTATTAATTAAAAGTACAATAAACGCCGAACACCAGGAAAGGAGAACAGAAAAATGGGAGCCATCAATACCAAAGTTATTCTGTAGCTTTTTTAACCTAGAAAAACATAACTGGTCTATGTGAAAACTTTTCTCAAAATTTAAATTTACAGAAATAGTGGCAAGAATAGTACACAGAAATTTTATATATTTTCATTTGGATTTCCCATGAACATTCTACATATTTGCCTTATTGTTTCTTTCCTTCTTTCGCTCTCTCCGTCTACATTTATTTTAGATGTAAAGACTTCTGCTCTCTTTCTAAGGCATGTTTGCTTCAGGTATCAAGCAGTCCTACAGTTTTTCACTGTGCCCCGAACAAAGGAAGATTACTGAGAGGTTACACATGGTCTTGCTTGTTTGCTACTGGCGGCTCCTTCAACAGCTCCTTTATGAACTCTCCAGAAAATAAACATCAGACATAAAAACAACTACTACATGAGTAGCACCACGGAAGTGAACAGCCTCAAATGCAGTTTATGAACCACAGTACTGGTCAGAAGACTGCGGGTGCCAGGCTGCAATGATTAAAAGTCATTTTTAAAAAAGAAAAATGAAGAAAGAACTTCAAAAATATGAGGTACTTTACAAATACTTTCCTGGAACACATCTACAGTACCATTCAGACACATACCCCATCTACATAATCTAACCACATATGCTGTCTAAAAAATAAGCAATTTCACAATAAATGAGCAAATGAAGACATTCATACAAACGAAAAGAGATTCAACAATTGCTATATTCCAAAATGGAAGAGCAAGAAAATTTTCTCAAAATTTTGTATTCGAGAAAGAAAAAAGAAACTCCAGCTTCAGGCACAGACATCCTTTTGTCTTAGAGGGGTTGTTTTCTTTTTTGGCTGTGCTGAGTTTCTACCCCTTCCTAAGGGAATTTGTTTTGTTCATAAAAATGATAAGGGTAAAAATATACACTGAAAGAAACTGGTTGAGTTTGTGCTTTTCCACATTAGAGACAAACTTTAATTAATCTACAGTTATATATATTAATATAAATAAAATCATCACTGGAAATGAAGAAGAGAAATATCCTGTGTGAGAGGTTCAAAAGTTTTGTGTCTTCGGAATTTTGTTGTTGTTAGGTGCCAATTAGTCGGTTCCAACTCTCAGTGACCCTATGAACAACAGAACAAAACACTGCCCGATCTTGTGCCATGTCCACAATCATTTTATGTTTAAACCCATTGTTGTGGCCACTGTGTCATCCATCTCATTGAAGGTGTTCCTCTTTTTCACTGATTCTCCATTCTACCCAGAATGATGTCCTTCTCTACGGACTGTGGAAAGATATGATGGAGAAGTTCAATATCAGTCAGAACAATGTCAAGGGCTGAATGCAGAGCAGATGATGAATTGCTCCCATGCAAATTTAAGTTGAAGCTGGAGAAAATTAAAATAAGTCCATTAGAGCCAAAGCATAACCTGGAGTATATACTCCCTGAATTTAGAGACCATCTCAAGAGTAGATCTGATGCACTTAACACAAATGGTCAAAAACCAAAGGAGCTGTGGACTGACATCAACGGCATCATATATGAAGAAGGCAAAGTGTCACTAGAAAGACTAAATGAATCACAGAGGAGACTCTGAAATGCTCTTAAACATAAAGTAGCAACAACAAAAGGAAGAAATGATGAACCAAAAGAGCTAAACAGAATGTTTTCAAGGGCAGCTCAAGAAAACAAACTGAAGTATTATAATGAAATGTGCCAAGACCTGGAGATAGCAAACTAAAAGGGAAGAATATGTTTGGCACTTCTCAAGCTGAAACAACTGAAGAAACAATCCTCAAGACTTGAGTTGGAAAACTGAAGGATTCTGTAGGCAAAAATCAAATCAAGCATACCTGTGGACAGATACCACAGAAAAGCTCAATAAAATCAATCAGAACAGCCAGGGGCCTATTGCAGAACAAACCATAAACCACTCATATAGAAGCTTAAGTTGAAACTAAGAAAATTATAACAACTCTACAAAAGCCAAAGTATGAGCCTGAAGAAACCCTACCTGAATTCAAAGACTATCTGAAGAATAGGCTCAGTGTCTTGAACACTAAAGACCAAAGACCAGACGAGTTGTGAACGACTCAAAGGATATCACTCATGAAAAATGCAAAGGATCATTAAAAAGATAAGAAGGAAAAGATCAAAATGGATGTCAGAAGAGACTCTAAAACTTGAACACTGAGTAGCTAAAGCAAAAGGAAGAGACTATGAAGTAAAAGAGCTGCAGAGAAGATTTCAAAGGTCGCTGTAAGAAGACAAAGTATTATAATCACGTGTGCAAAGACTGCAAGCTAGAAAACCAAAATGGAAGAACACACTTGGTGTTTCTCAAGCCAAGAAAAGTAAAGAAAAAATCCAAGCCTGAAGTTGCAATATCGAAGGACTCTATGGAGACAATATTAAATGATGCAGGAAGTATCAAAAGAGGATGCATGGAATACACAGAGTCACTATACCAGAGAAAACTGGCCAAGGTCCAAACATTTCAGAAGGTAGCATACTACCAAGAACTGATGGCCCTGAAGGATGAAGTCCAAGCTGCAGTGAAGGCACTGGAAAAAAAACAAGGCTCTAAGAATTGAGAGAACGCCAAGTGAGACGCTTCAACAAATGGAGGCAGCACTGAAAATGCTCACTTGCCTATGCCAAGAAATTTGGAAGACAGCTGCCTAACCAGCCAGCTCGAAGAGATGCACATTTATGCCTACTCCCAAGAAAGGTGATCCAACCAAGTGTCGAAATTATCAAACATCATTAATATTACGGGCAAGAAATACTTTGCTGAAGATCATTCAAAAGCAGCTGCAACAGTATACTGGAAAGGAACTGCCAGAAATTCAAGCCAGATTTCAGAAGAGAACACTGAATGAGGAGTGTGACTGCTGATGTCAGATGGATCCTGGCTGAAAGCAAAGAACACCAGGAAAATGTTTACCTGTGTTTTATTGTCTATGCATATGCATTCAACTGTGTAGATCATGCCAAATTATGGATAACATTGTGAAAAATGAGAATTCCAGAACACTTAATTGTGCTCATGAGGAACCTGTAGGTAGATCAAGAGGAAATCCTTTAAACAGAACAGTGGAGGGGCACTGTGGTTTAAAGTCAGCAAGGAGGTATGTCAGGGTTGTATCATTTCACCATACTGATTCAGTGTGTTCACTGAGCAAATAATCTGTATGCTGAGTGAATAATCTGAGAATCTGAACTACATGAAAGAAAACGTGGAATCAGGATTGGAGGAAGATTCACTAACAACTAGGTGACACATCCTTGATTGCTAAAAGTAAAGAGGACTTGCAGCACTTACTGACGAAGATCAAAGACCACAGCCTTCAGTATGGATTAAACCTACTATAAATAATAAAAAAGATCATCACAACTTGATCAATAAGCAACATTATCATAAACGGAGAAAACAGTGTAGTTCTCAAGGATTTCATTTCACTTGGGTCTACAATCAGCACCCGTGGAAGCAGCAGTCAAGAAGTTAAACGATGTATTGCAGTGGACAAATCTACTGCAAAAGAATTTTTTCAAATTTTAAAATACAAAGATGTCACCTTGAAGACTAAAGTGCACCTGACCCAGCCATGGTAGTTTCCATTGCTTCATTTGCATGCAAAAGCTAGACAATGCATAAAAAAGAGGGAGAAGAAATGATGTCTTGGAAACAGGGCAAAGAACAGTGAATATAATGTGGACTGTCAGAAGAACAAACACATTTGTCTAGGAAGAAACGTAGTCAGAATGCTCCATAAAAGGATGGAGAGACTTTGTCTCACATACTTGGGCTTGTTATCAGGAGGGGACTAGTCCTTGGAGAAGGGCATCATGCTTAGTAAAGTAAAGAGTCACCAAAAGAAGGGAAGAACCTCAACAAAACTGACACAGTGACTGCATCAATATGCCAGACACACAAATGACTGCGAGAATGGCATGGGACCAGGCAGTATTTTGCTGTGTTGTACACAGGGCTGTTATGAGTTGGAACCAACTGGATGGCATTTAACAACTCCTTCAAGATCTTCCATAATCTCAGTTCCAACCTATTCTTTCAGCTCAATCTTTCATTTCTACTCTAAGGGAACATTCACTGTTTCTTTCCCATTGATAGGCAATCGTTCACAGTCTTTTTGTTAAGGGTATTTTTGTAACTTTGCACTGTCTAAAGTTCTAATCCTATCTCCCTCAGGAAGGCATATCAGACAATCACTAGGAAATACGTGCATGACTTAAGCTATTTATCTACCATTTGGCACAGAACCAGGCAACATTTCACTCTATTATGCATAAGGTTGCCGCGAGTTGGAGTAGACCTGACAGCTACTAACAGTATCATCATCACTTGGCACTTCCCACATAGTTTCTCACACCGTCATCATAAAGTTTCAGCATCCAAACATACACTGGTGTTATGTGTACATTATCTCTATTATAGTCAAATGAGCTGTTTAAGGGAACAAGGTTTTTCTTACACTTTAATATCTTTTACAGCATCTACACTGGTACCTTTCAGAGGGGTATATACAACTATATTTATGTACATTATCTACTAGATTATCAACTTTTTTCCTCAAAACATTTTTTAATGTTTTCATCAGCTTCTAAAATGATGGAATATTTTCATAGTTTTCTATTTAATGAAAAACAAGGACATTTGTTTTTGCTGCCATTACCATTTTCTAAGAAAATGACTGTTTACCAGAATTTGTGAGAATCATTCACAGAATAAACCAACATTTAAGTTTCTCATTGGACAGAGTACAAAAATGTGTGCACTGACAATTAACTTTCTTGGGTTAATGCTAAAGATTACACTTCCGTAGTAAGCCCTAACGACCATAAGTTGTAATATTTTTATAGTCTATCTTTTGGAAGGTAGTTTTTCTACTGGAAATGTCTCAGAGAAGACTCATTCTCATTAGGTTGAAAAGACTGTCAATGTGTTCAAACTGCTTTGCACTCACTATAAAGCTAATAATCAAAGTACTCACTGAGTGTTTTTACATAAGCCTAAGACTAAAATATGCTCGAGTTTCCTCCCATTAATGATTCCTATTACTTCCCCAGGAAACAATGAAAATCTCGCAATCATATTAATCAGACTCAGCTGCAATCAGGTTCCTGGGATACAGCCTGCTCAGCATCTTAAGACACTTAGCTCTAGTCAATCAATCACTCGGGTGAAAATGAACACTGAGATCCTTCATAAATGCTTAGGAGACAGATGCTACTGTGTCTTGGATCCATGTTCCTCTGGCTTTTTTTTTTTTTTTTTTGCCTAAATAAAGGTAAATTTATTCTTTCACAACCTAGTAAGCAACAAGTTCAGATTCAGCTCCAGGGAAATGCTCTGAAGGAAGTTCCTTGTCATCAGAATTCGATTTATATCTTTTATTGGTTGTATGATTCCGACAAGACCATGAATCAAATCTCTATTTCCTCATCAGAAAAGCAGGGTTAATACTGTGTACCTCACATACGATTGTTTCAAGGATTAAATGAAATATGTAAACATTTGTAAGTCACTAAGCTTTTCACAGATGTCAGCCATTAATGACAGAAATATTTATCAATTTCCATTTAAGATATCCAATATGGCTAGAATCACAAACAATCCATTCTCAGAAATTCTATGTGCTACTGAAACTAGCTGCTAATTAAGACTAAATGGCTTAATCTTTCCTTCAATAATATACTCAATTCTGGTTGAATACTTCCTCACTCATGCTTTTTATACGAGGTCTGACAATTATATTCACCAATTCACCCATCACTATGGTCACCTTTCAAGTACTCTGCTTGGGAAGCTGTGCACTGACACCACCACCTAGTCTACCTTTCAAAGCAATTTTGAAACTCTTTCTGGAATGGCCATCAGAGCTGTCATTGTATTACCTTTGATGATCTGAGTGTATCAAAATGTTTTCCTTTCAATATTTCCTTTATCTTCAGGTAAAGAAAAAAGTCATTGGCGGCCAGATCAGGTGACAAAGGCAGGTGTTCCAGTACAGGTTATTTGTTTACCGGCTAAAAACTTCCTCACAGACAACTATACAATTAACTTTGCAACCTTGGACTTTACCACAATGTGCAATGGCCATTCCACAGAGTTTCAAAATTCCTCTGAAGGGTGGACTAGCCACTGGCATCAGTGTTTAGCTTCCTAACGGGAGTACTTCGAAGGTGACCACAGTGATAGTCAGCAATGAGGTATGTAGCACTCAGAACAAGAAAATTTGTGCACTTAATTGTCAGACGTTGTATTTATAGAATATTTTCTGATGTTTGGATATGCATACGCCATTCTTAAAAATCAGTTATTTAATAATGAGACAGAATATGTTTTTCTCATAATCTTGGGTCAGGGCAAAGTGGCAGCTGTGTATAGCTTTGTCTGGGCCTATGAGTGTTTGCAATAACTTTCAAGGGCAATGTCAGATTCCACTCAGGTCTTTATCTCATCAACAAAGGGAATTACTCAGAGATGCAAATTACATTCTTTGTAACCCAGCACGACTCAAAATCCTCTTTCTTCCCCCCTTTTTATTTGCATTGTTGTTAATTATTAATGGGGATCACTGAGATTGAATCATAGAGCTAAATACGCATACCACACCACCTTTTTGTGGGATACTATGTTTTAAAATACAGATTTTCCAAAACAGTATTCTGATTTTAATGAGATAGAAGAGTAACAGAAAGTTAGGTATACTGTATTTATGTAAGTAATACAGTATTTTATAAACCGTCCCATTACGACAAATATTTTCATAACAAGTATTTGAAATATTTGTAATGGTATCCAGTTTTCTAGGAACAAAGGGACATTTAACCCTTTCTAATACTTCCTCATAAAGACCCTACAAATGACATTTGAATAGAAATACACAAAAAAGATCTTATTTTTATCCATTTAATGCCTAGTGAATGAAAACTCACCAAAAATCGACAACATGGAAAGCACTGTTCTAGGCCCCAGAGACAGAGTAGTGAACAAATAAGACACAGCAGTGGATAAGCAGGCAGTTTCTGCTTTCATAAAATACATATCCTACTGGGTAAGACAGAGAAACACAAATATGCGTACCACACACACACAAACACACAATCTAATTTCAGATAGTGGTTATGAACATTATGAAGAAAAATCCACTCCACGGAATGGCAACAGCCAATGTGTTTACATTTGTTAAGGCCCTGACGTGGACACAAACTAGGCAGACAGGAAAAATACAAGAAAAATGGTGCAGCTCAAGAGAGTGAGTGAGAAGGAATCTAGCAGGGGTTAGCCAGTGAAGGGCACATCGCCATGATGAAGAGTTCGTTCTGGGAAGCCGTCTGGAGGGTTCTGAGTAAGGAAACAATACTGACATTACATGCTTTTAGAGAATTATTTTGATTGCTGTATGGTGAATGAACTACAGGAATGCAAGAGAGGAAACAGAGATATGTCAGGAAACAACCGTAACATCACAGGCAAGAGACGATGGTGGCTCTGAATGAGGTGACAGAGGTAGAGGACGTGGTCGGGTTCCTGATACACCGCAAAGATTGAAGTGGCGGAAGACGCTGACGGACTAAACAAGAGATGCGAAGGGAACAGAAGAATAAAGGATGTCTCCTGGTGGCATAGTGGTGAAGTGCTACAGCCACTAACCAAGAGGTCAGCAGTTCAAATCTATCAGATGCTCCTTGGAAACTCTATAGGATAGTCCTTCTCTGAGCTACAGAGTTGTTCAGAACTGACTCAATGGCACCTAACGACAACAACTTGACTTTGGGACTGAACTCTATGTAAATGACAGGAGTCACCTACTGAGGTAGGCAAAGAGTTGTCATGATAAAAAATCAAGAACATTTTTTCTAGTTGTATTAAACCCAAAATATCTATTAGACAACCAAGCAGAGACATTTACACAAATAAGTCTGGAGCCATTAAATTAAATGAGTTTGCCTAAGGAGAAAGAACAGAACCGGGAGGGATGAGATCAGAGAACTGAGTCCCACAGTTCTACATTATTTAAAGGTTGGGAAGAAGAGATGGCAAAGGAGGCCTAGGAAGAGTAGCCAGGAATCCCATTAAGCTGACTGTATGCAAATGAACATAGCATGTTCTGCTGCAATTTTTTTTCACTATTGAGTGAAGGCCCATAGGGAATAAAGAATCAGTCTCTGTGTTCTTCATATGAGGAACTAAAGCCTAGGAAAATAAAATGACTTACACAAAATAATGCTACAGAATTGGTGCAGCCATCATTAAGACCCAAGACAGGTGATTTAGAAACCAGTTTTGTCTCTATTATCATAAAGAGCAACTAAAGATTCACTAGACAATGATGGCAATTGCAGAAAAATAATTTTTGTGTTTATTTACTATTTTTTATTATTTAAATAGCATGATAGTAAATGAACCTAAAGAAATGTTGTATTGCAGCTTCTAAAACAGTGTCTAGCACATGCTAAATTCTCCATATCTGTAGAATGAATAATCATACTATATTTTTATTCCAAAGTAATTTACTTTGCATTTCTGGTATTCAATAGTCATCTTAAAACCTGAAGGAAAAACATGAATCCCATTCTACCAAATATCTAAGTCTCAAAATTTAGAAGAAAAAAATAGCCTTTATTAAGTAATGAGAGACTAAACCAGTGTAACACAACAGAAAGTAGTCATTTTGTTTGCAGAAAAACACGACAATTTATTATGCCTACTGAAAGTACTTTGAACATTCTTGTATATGTGTGTGTGTTAGTAAAACTAAATATAACCAAGAAAAATATGTTTGTTATGGATGGATATGTATTCAAATACAGGAGAAAGAAAAATGAAAACACAGAAGATATTCCTATATATTCTGTCAAGACTACACAAACATAATTGATGCTGTCACTGTTATTTCTAAATGAAGTTTAAAAAAATTATAGGAAAGTCGTAATAGAAAATATTGTAGTAAATGATTACTACAGTCTGATACTGTTTTCCCCCAGAATATCAAGTCAGATGTCATATTCTTACACTTGATTAAAGAATTTTAAGCACAGCAAAGGATGATAGGTTACTTCCCCCATACAACAGTTAACAACAACAACAAAAAAACCCCTGCCATCACACCGATTCCAACTCTTAGCTAACCTACAGGACAGAGCAGAACCACCCCACAGGGTTTCCAAGGAGCACTTGGTGGATTCAAACTGCAGATCCTTTTTGTTAGCAGCTGTAGCTCTTAACCGCCACCACCAGGTGGGATCCATTTTCATTATTCTTAACTATAAATAAAATGATTGGTAGCCTCACCTAGCTGATTCTGGCAGTCTCAGTTACTTGACGATTAGTGGTTTCCTATTAAAACCTACTCATTTTGCCTCAAACAATATAATCTGGATTTACACTAAACACACATGTATACTTTTTATCAAGTAAACCAAAACAAAAGCCAAACCTATAATAGACGCTGAGTTGATTCTGACCCACAGTGACCCTAGAGGATAGAGCAGGACTGCTCCTTCGAGTTTTCAAGGAAAGCCTGGTGGATTTCAACTGCCAACCTTTTAGTTAGCAGACACAGCACTTAACCAATGTGCCACCAGCGTTTCCTTTTATTAAGTAGCTTCTAAAAATCATCATTTTTTACTTGGAAATGCATGTCTGTATATGAGGTCTGACAATTAGGTTTGTGAACTTATCCTAGAAAAAGTGCTACATACCTCATTGCTGAATGTCACTACGGTTACCTTCGAAGCACTCCCCTTGAGGAAAAAAAGCTACGTACCGATGCCAGTGACTAGTTCACTTTTCAAAGCAATTTTGGAACTCTTTCTGGAATGGTTATCAGAGCTGTCATTGTATTCCCGTTGATGTCTTGAACATTTATCAAAATATCTTTTCAACATCTCCTTGATCTTCAAGTAAAGATCAAGGCGGGGGGGCAGACCAGGTGAGTAGGGAAGGTGTTCTAATACAGTTTTTTGTTTACTGGCTAAAAACTTCCTCATAGACAACTGTACAATGAGTTTCATGAGCTTGCCACTATGCCACTGTGTGCAGTGGTCATTCCAGAGAGAATTCCAAAATTCTTGCCCAGAGTAGACTAAATGCTGTTGGTGGTGATATATAGCTTCCCAAGGGCAGTACTTCAGAAGTGACTACAGTGATATTCAGCAATGAAGTATGCAGCACCTAACCAACAAAACCAAATCCACTGCCATCAAGTCAAGCCCAACTCATAGCAACCCTAGAGGTCAGAGTAGAACTGCTCTATAGAGTTTTCAAAGAGTGCCTGGCAGGTCTGAACCGCTGACCTATGGTTAACAGAGGTAGCACTTAACCCACTATACCACCAGGGTTTCCAAGTAGCACTTACAACAATTAATTTTGTGGTCTTAATTGTTGGACCTCATATATAATCAGTTAAGAAAATACTGCAGCAAGTTGTAACAATTTCCAAAAGTGAAAGAGGAAATAGTAAAAACATTCAGATCATAGTTACAAACTTGAATCAGCCAAGTAACAAAATTTCCTTACTATCAAATGTGTCTTGGGAAAAAAATGAATTATGCATGTGGCAATATTCTGTGCTCTTTTCCATTCCACAGGCCACGTTGCAGAGTCAATACCACATCAACAGCGCTTACAGCTGATACCTGATCTACCTTCTTAGAAAACATTACTATTTTTAAAAGCACAAAACTAATTTTTGAAAAACATCAAGGAACCAACATTTGCATTTGCATGATAGATACTTAAGGTTTTTGTAAATCTGGAAGCAATGAACATGAGTTTCACTTCACATTCTGTCGATAAGCTGGTTGAAAATAGATTCTATTCATTTTAGTAAACCTATAGCCCAAGTTTAATGATTCATGATTTATTTAACAAGTAGGAACAGGAGTAAGACCGCCGAAGACGGCAGTTAGTCACACACATCGTGCTGTCATCCTATAGCAAAGAACCAAGAACCCAACTAAAACAGCCACAGAGGACAATCTGGGGACCCAGAACAGCAAATGAAAGGGTGAAGAATTAGACTGAACACCAAAAGGAAGAAGCAACTGAATGAGAACAGTGAATGAGAAGACTTCAGGGTATGTAGACACTCTTATCAGCCAGACACAGTGTGGCCATCTTCAGACAAAGTGAGCAGCGTTCTCAAGGGAGGAGGTTCTCGGGGGAGGAGCACAGAAAGGCAATTTAACGGAATATGCAACAAGAGATAGACATACTGTGCAGACATACCTGCGGCAAAGGAAGGTAGGCAAACATAAACTGGATCTAAGGAGGCAAAGTCAAGAAGGTGAGTGAGATCCCTATGGATGCAGGTGACCACACAGCAGGGAGGGAACATTACAACAAGGATGGAACTACTCACTATCAGCAATTTCTGATCATTTGGGTGGGTGGCACTGGCAGAGTGGAGACTCCTTAGAGGGGAGGCTAGAGATCCCCACCCATTCAGACTCTGGGCAGCGCCCCCTCCTCACATTTGTTCAAGGCCAACTCCTGATCACAGGCTATCCTCTGTGGGGGGCATCCCAGCATTCATGCCGGTGGCTGAGGGAACACACTTCCCTATTCCTCCCTCCCCACCCTCCTGGTGATCCCTTCTGCCAGCAAACCAAGGACTGCATGCTCACACCACTGGAGCGGTGATCAGAGGCTTCTGTCCACTCCACCTACCCCAAGCCACACCACCCAACTGATGATTGCCAGCATGCACTTCTGCCACTGGGGTACAACAGCCTCTCTTGCCCCTACTTCCCTGCTCACCTGGTGACCAGCAGTACAAGTCCCTATGGCACCCACCCAGTGACTCAGGTGCCATCACCCCAAACATCCAGCAATGGGTGGCATGCACACAATACCCAACCTACTGACCAGCAAGAATATACCCTGTATCCATGTTCCAGTGACCTGACAGGCACATCAGCTCATCATCAAGGCCAGTCACATCCTGACAGGTGTCATCTGTATGTCTGTCAAATGACAAGCAGGAGATCTTAGTCCCCTCATCCAATGTCTGTCTGGCTATAATGTCATACATCCTACACCCAAGTAGTTCTTACAGGCCATCTGCACTTCCACTGAAATCCCTTGATACCCTACAACCTACTGAGATAGCAATTTGTGCATGCACAGGCCTGCCCTGTCCATCTGGGCATCACTCCCTTTCAGCGAATATGGAGATACACTGCCCTGACTTCCACAAAACACACTAACTGCTAGCAGCAACCCAGAAGGATCTCATGGTCCTACAAGGGCTGCTGAGAACCCTAGCCACACAATATTTGTCATTCAACATCAGAGAAGTAAATACCTTCTCACTACCTTCAATCCAGTAAGGGAAGACAGATGAGCACAGCCACAGAGCACTCTCATGTGGGAGAGATCTACCATACCTGCTAGCAAGAGGGAACCACACTGAGTCAACAGATACCACTAACGTCACACACACATCATCATCACAAAACAATTAAAAAATTACAAAGGAAGAAATTCTCAAGAGAAAGAAAAGAATCAAAGCTCCAAATACATCAAAACAAATTTAAAAATCAGCACAAAACACACTTATAACCAAAAAAGAAATATATAAATAAATTAAAAATGTTAATGCCTCAAAGATAGCAGAAGCTAACAAAGCATATGCAGAAACAGGATACAATAGCCCAAACAGGTGAGCAAAATAAAGGGGCAGAAAACCTTCGACGGGGGGGGGGGGAGGTGGGGGGAATGGTAGTAGAATTATCTGATAAGGAATTCAAGACTTATATACAGGATTCTCAAAGAGATCAAAGAAAACACAGAGAACAAGACCCTAGAAGAACTCGGGAAAAAATACAAGAACAAAATGACAAAATAAATATGTAATTAGAAACTATACAATAGCAACAGCTAGGAATCCAGAAAGCTAACAATAAAATACTACAACTATAACTCAATGTAAGGACGGAAAAAGATAATTTACTCAATGGAAGAAAACAAATAAACAAAAAACCAAACCCACTGCCAACAAGTCGATTCTGACTCATAGCAACCCTATAGAATAGAGCAGAACTGCCTCACTGAGTTTCCAAGGAGCATCTGGTGGATTTGAATGGCTGAGCTCTTGGTTAGCAGATGTAGCCCTAAATCAGGGTCTCCCAACAAAAGAAAGTATCCAAGAAATAGAGTGCATATCCTTTCAGACTATTGCCTTAAGACACCCTTTGAACTTGGAAGTGAAGCTATTTCTGCAGGTCATTTTCAAGCCAAATAATAGATTGGCTTATAAAATAAATGGGGTGTCCCATGAGTACTTCCTTAAATAGTTAACTATAAGATACTAAACAGTCAGCAGTTACCCAGAAGCAAAGAGAGGAAAGCAAGGAGGGGAGGCAAAACTAGGTAAATGAAAACTGAACAAACAGAAAGGAAGTAATGAGAATGCTGACACATCATAAAAAATTGTAATCAATGGCAGAGAATAATCCGTATAAAAATTGTTCAAGTGGAATCTTATGTTTTGCTGTGTAAATTTCTACCTAAAATGTAGTAACATATTATTTTATTATTTATTATATTTGACTTCATGAGTTGATACAATTCATTAAGCTGTACTTCAGAAGTGTAAGAGGCTGGATGTCAGGGTTTGAAACTTCAAAAGAGCAGAGTGAAATCTACCACTAATATAGTGTTTCAGGACCCCACAGAACCACAGATGATGGAGGAGGAAGAACAGCTGGAAACCTGAGGTGAGCTGACCAAGGGGGAACTACACATTCTTGGCCTGGCCCAAGGGGGTTGTGTTAACCAAGAACTAGCTGAACATGGCATCAAGTCTACCCCTCAGAACCTGTCCTGACTTCTTATACTTTAATCTCACTCCCTACCTCCTATCTCCTCATCCTGGAACACACATGGAGCAATTTTCAAGCCCAGAAGTATACGATATATGAGAATATATAGCAAATTACTTATGCTGATTAACAAACAAACCAGGGAACCAATCTATAACAAACATAACTGGTCTTCTCTCTAGAAGTGTGCCTGATTTTAAGAAGCATGGTTGGAAGTCTAAGCTCAAAAATCTCCAAAGGGAAGTTGGAACTAAGAAGAAAGGCGCACCTCTCAATCAAAAGTCTACAAAAATCATGCTGGATGAATAGAGACAAACTAAAGGCGGACTAAGTTATATTAAAACTTCAACCTGGCTATTCCTGAGTTAAATCCCTGACTGGACTAAAGTGATTAGCCCCTATTTGCCAAGTATTGGGGATACCCTCACTGATAGAAGAGAACACCTAGAGTTTTTACAATTCTTTGCATAAAGTGTGTTAAAGCCAGCCAAGTGCCGTCAAGTCGGTTAAAAAGTGTGTTAGGATCATAATAAAAAATGGAAACAAAGGAAGAAGCAAAAAGTAGGTCCAAAAATGTTACTAGAAAACACTATTAATCACACCTATTACGTTAACGTGGCACCGTGGTTAAGTGCTGTATCTGCTAACTACAAGGTCAGCAGTTCAGATCTGCCAGGTGCTCCTTGGACAGTCTACGTGGCAGTTCTGCTCTGACCTCTAGGGTCGCTATGAGTCAAAATCAACCTCATGGCAGTGAGTTTGCTCTGTTTTAATATATTAAAGCAAAAAAACTAGAAAAAAATTAACAGAAAATTTCAACGGAATTAGAAACTCTTTTAAAAAAGAGTCAAATGTAATGTTTTAGAACTACAAAACATGATGTCTTCAAATGACAACTCTTTGAGTGGGTTTTACAGCATACTAAACTGTGACTAAGAATCTATGGCTGCTAATCAAAAGGTTGAATGCAACAGCCATCGCTTGGAAACTCTATGGGACAGTTCTACTCTGTCCTACAGGGTTGCTATGAGTCAGAATCAACTTGACAGTAATGAATTTGGTTCTGTTTTGGACAGGATGTAAGAGCAGATTCATAACACTAAAACAAGACAACAGCAAATATCCAGTCTGGATTACAGGTGAAAAAGAATGTGAAAAGAAGAAAACAATGCAGAAAAGACATACAGGATGTAGTAAAAAAGTTTAATAAATACTTATTAGTAGAATCAGGTGGAGAAAATGTGGCAGAAACAATATTTGATGAGCAAATAACCAAACAATCCCACAAACTAATGATAAGTTATTAATCTAAGAAAACAAAGTATTAGTGAACCCAAAATAGTATGTATACAAACAAAACCATACTTAGATATATGTCAGATAAACTGTGCAAAACCAAAGGCAAAAAAAAAAGATCTTAAAAGCACCCAGAGAGAAGACACACTGCTTTCAAATAAACAACAATAAAACAGGTAACTTCCAACAGAAACTATGGATCAAAGAAGTCAATAAAAATGACATCTTTAAAGTGATCAAAGAAAACAAAGCTCAGATTCTATATTCAGTGAAAATATCTTTATAAATTAAAAGCAAAACAAAGTTTTTTTCAACACACACAAAAAAACTTAACAGAATTCTTGCTAGCAAATCTTCTCTATAAGAAATGCCACAAGTTCTCACAAACTTTTCATCCCAGATGAAAAGAAAAAACTTCAGAAAGAAACAAAGAGTAACAAAAATGACAATTAAGGGTAAATATTAAAGAATGTTGACGCCTGAAAGAATAACAGCAGTGTCCTGAGAGTTAACATGTGCAGAGGTAAACATAATGACAACAGTTTTAAAGAAAACGAAAAGTAAATGGAGTTAAACTGATACAGGTTCTTACACTGTGAAGGAAATAGTGAAAGTACAAAATCTTAAACTAAACAAAACTAATAAGTTAAAGTTGCATACTGAAATCTAATGCAAAAGAATATATACAAAAATATATAACTAAAATGCTAAAAGAAGAAAAAAATGGAATTAGTAACACACAACCTAAAAGAAGAAAGGAAGAATAAAAGAATAAAGAATATGTGAGACAAACAGAAAAGCAACAGCAAGAAGGCCACCTCAAGCATATCACACTAGATGCATTAAATGTAACTGGACTAGGTGCTTCAACTAAAAGGCAGAGACTATCAAAATAGATATGTCATAAGGACACAATTATATTGAAAGGAAAGGGATTGGGGGAAAAAAAAAAGAATCACAGAAATCCTAACCAAAAAAAGCTGATGTGGCTGTACTATAATCAGATAAAGTAGGTGTTCCACTTCAGTTACAGCAAAGTAGATTTTATCAGACTAATCCTTCCAGAGGTAATGATTATATTCTTGACAAAATAATGAAAACAATAATCTGAAGGCAGCGGAGAGTGACCAAAAGCAGGTAGACACTGAGGGAGTCAACATGTGGAAGAAGGGAATGCCTGAGTGACTTCTCCATTTTTATAGTGTTTTTCCACTGAGGACAGGCCCCAGTGAGGGAGTAAGAAAAACTGACAGAATTAAGAAAGAAATAGATATAAGGACTGCCAATTAATGCAAACTCATGCTCAAAAAAGTGTTACATACCTCACTGCTGAATATCACTACGGTCAACTTCAAAGTACTCCCCTTGGGAAGCTACAGAGCAACGCTAGCGCCTAGTCCACCCTTAAAAACAATTGTGGAACTCTTTTTCTGGAATGGCCATCAGAGTTGCCATCAAAATGTCTTCCTTTTACTATTTCCTTTATCTTTGGGTAAAAGACACCAGGTGCCACAACAGGTGAGTAAGGAGGGTGTTCCAATACAGTTATTTGTTTACTGGCTAAAAACTCCCTCACAGATAACTATACAATTAGGTTTGTAAACTTACCACTGTGCCATTGCGCACAATGACTATTCCAGAAAGGGTTCTAAAATTGCTTCGAAGGGTAGATTAGGCACTGGCATCAGTGCATAGCCTCCCACGGGGAGTACATCTAAGGTGACCATAGTGATATTCAGCCGTGAGCACTTAGAACAATGAAGTCTATGGACTTAACGGTCAGACCTTGTAGACCTACAATAAACCCAAAACGCAAACCCACTGCTGTTGAGTGGCTGCTGACTCATAATGACCCTAGAGGACAGAGTAGAAAAGCCTCATAGTTTCCAAGGAGCACCTGGCAGATTTGAACTGCCTACCTTTTGGTTAGCAGACATACCACTATGCCACCACGGTTTCCAAATTTGGAGATTTTTAACATCCCTCTCTCAATAACTGATAGAACTATCACAGAAAAAATTCAGTAAGAATACAAAAAACCTGAACAAAACTTTAATAATCTGACCCAACTGACATGTATAGAACCTTACTCCCCAAAAGAAGTCGCGGTAGTCCAATGACTAAAGTTCTTGGCTGCTAAACAAAAGATCAGTGGTCAAATCCACCAGCCACTCTGCTGGAGAAAGATGTGGCAGTCTGCTTCCACAAAGATTACAGCCTTAGAAACCATGTGGGCCACTGCTACTCTGTAGGGTTGCTATCAGTCAGAATCGACTCCATGGCAGCAGGTTTGGTTGGGTTTGGTTTGGGTACTCCCCTAAACATTTAAGTTCACATAGCATAGTTCAAGGAGCCCTGGTAACACAATGGTTAAAAGTTATGGCAGCTTTCCAGACAATGAAGAAAAATGGAGTGCAGAACTTGAACTCTATTAAAAAGACCAGACTTGATGGTCCAGCAGACTAGAGGGTCCCTGGAAGACATGGCCGCTGGACTCACTGTTAGCCCAGAGCTGAAACCATTTCCCAAGCCAACTCTTCAAAGACTGGACTGGACTATAACAACAGAAAGTGATAATGGCGAAGAGTGTACTTCTTGGTTTAAACAGATGCATGAGGCTAACTGGGCCACTCCTGTCCAGAGGTGAGATGAGAGGACACAGGGAAACAGGAGTTGGTTGAATGGACACAGGAAGCACAGGGTGGAATGGAGGAGTGTACGTTTTTTGCATGATAAATTGACTTGGACTGTAAACTTTCACTTAAAACACAATAAATTAACTATTTGTTTTTAAAGTTATGGTTGCTAACCAAAAGGTCAGCATTCAAGTCTACCAGCTGCTCCTTGGAAACCCTATGAGGCAGTTCTACTCTGTCCTACAGGGTTACTATGAGTCATAATCAACTTGATGACAACGAATTTGGTTTTGTTTGGAGTACAGTTTGAACTTAGCCAGTGGATCTGTGGCAGAAACACCTGGAGACTTGATTCTATAAGGATTTCAGCCAAGAGCACCCTATGGAATGATTCAATTATGTACACATGGGGTCGCTAGTAGTAGGAATCAATTCAACAGGACCCAAAACCCTAAAACAAGTATGTTCAACAAAAATAAATCAATGTTAAGACAGAACAAGTATCAACAATATTAAATTTCCAGAGATTTGAATTCTAAGAAGTATGTTACATGATTATTAACCTTTGCGGGATAGCTGAGTGCCAAGTGCTGTGCCAACTGGGGACTATATGACCAAAACTGAATTAAATTTTACTAAAATAGTATATCTAGAAGATGGGCCAAGACAGTGGCATTGACAGAGGCCTCATGATGTCTCCCTTACAACAAAGACTCAAGAAAACAAGTGAATTGGATAGAGATGACAACTGTGGAAACCCGAGCAACAAACAGAAGGTTGAAGAAATGGAATGAATACCAAATGGAATGAGAGACTGTACAAGAACAGCAGACTGGCATCCTGCTGGTGTAGTGGTAAGTGCTATGGCTGCTAACCAAAAAGTCAGCAGTTCAAGGCTACCAGGTGCTCCTTGGAAACTTGATGGGGCAGTTCTACTCTGTCATATAGGGTCAGTGGAAGTCAGAATCCACTTGACAGAAGCAGTTGTGGTTTTTTCTGTCTGGCACCCCATCAGTCAGACTTGCCCAGCACAGCTATATTGAGGCAAGTCAAAGATGGTCCCAGGTGAGGATCACAACAAGACAATTCCATAGAATGCACAACAGGAGACAGAAGGAATGGGTGAACAAAGCTGGAATGAAACAAGATGAGAACATAAGATAGATCAGAAAAGAGAAGGTACAGGAAGACAGGTGAGTGCTTCATTGATCATCCAGAAGGAAGGAAGCCAGGAAAAAGGGACAGGACTACTTAACAGTGTGGTATCTGACCATTCAGAAAGGAAATATCCATTGAACAGTAAATCTATAGAGTAACACATACAGGCCCCCTACCCAGCCAGCCAAGCCAACCCCTCCTCATCTCTAACCACCTGAGGCCCCCATCACCTGGTGCTGCCAAGCAGGAGCACCCTTTACCCATGTCCAGAGTCAGGTGGGATCACTACCCACCCAACAAAAGCTAAGAGGATTCATTGCACTAACTTTACCTCCCCACTACGTCTTGTTGGAAGCCCATGGACTAGCGGTGACCCTATCCACCACCATCCCCTTACCCCCTGAAAACACAGGGGAGGCTCCTCCTGCTCTGCCCAGCCACCTGCCCCAGGGGCCAGTGGGTCAGCAGTGTGTCCACTTAGCTTTCCAACTATGGACTGGTGGTGACACCTTCCCTGTGTTGTGCATCACAGACTGGAGGGCATGCCCTCTTAGCGATGCACCCTCGGTCCTGCAACAACCTCTACCCCTGCACCTACTCTACCAGGTGATCTGCATTGGTGACTGGTGAATCTGCCCCACTCCGAGGCAGGCAGATGGCTCACTACTTACCCCTGCTCTCCTAACCAGAGTCTAGCTGGTACAATTCCCCCACACCTGCACTGAGACCCCTTGATCTCCCCCCACCTACTAATTTTAGTCTGCACAGAGGGTCTTCCCCACCCATTTGAGTAGCACCACCTCCCTGTGGCTACAAAGAGAATCTGCCTTGATATCCAGTGGACAAATGAACTGTCATTACTAATACAGAAGGACCACACTGCCCTACAAGAGCTGTGGAGGGAAATTGACTAATCAAGAATTGTGAACTTGCATCAGGGAAGGTACTTGCTCTTATAACTCTACTCAGTTCTGTAAGGGAAGACACACAGACCTATAAATAAATAACTCCTTAATGCCTTAAAGACAGTGGGTAATAATAAATTGTATGAAGAAAGAGGGTAAGATAATCTGAACAACTGAACAAGATAAAGTGATGAAAAGACTTCTGGGGAAAGAAATGATAACAGAACTACCTAACAAGGAAATTAAAAGGTTAATATCTAGGCTCCTCCAAGAGATCAAGAAAAAAGCCCTAGAAGAATTCAGGAAAAAATACAAGAACATAATGACAAACTCAGTAAACAAATAGAAACCACACAAAAACTACAATTAGAAATTCAGAAGCTTAACTACAGAATACCAGATATAAGTAACTCAATGAAAGAAGACAGAAGTAAAACTGAATCAGTGGATGACAGAATCAGCAAATGGGAGGATACCTGATACTATTTTATTTTAGGAATATTCAGAAAAATGACTGAAGAAAGTGTAAGAATTGTGTGGGGCACTTCCAAGTGGAATATTTTATATTTAATAGAAATTCCAGATGAGGAGAATAAAAAAAGTACAGAGAGAAGTTTTGATGACATACTGGCAAGAAAACTTCCCTAATATAATGAAAGATGAGAACGTTTCCATTCATGAAGCTCAAAGGACCTCATAAGGGACAGACCCCCCCCCCAAAATTCTCTAAAACATTTTGTAATCAAACGTCCCAAAGCCAAAGAAAGAATTTTCAGAGTATTTTTTGAAAAGTGAAATATCACCTACAAAGGGGCATCAACATGACTAAGTGAAAGAAAAGAATTGTTATCCAAGAATCATACATCCAGCAAAACTAACTTTCAAAAATGAGGACAAAATTAAAGGAAGCAGAAATTAAGAGAATTTGTAGCTGCCAGACCAGCCCTACAAAATATTAAAAGGATTTCTTTGGACAGAGATCTGATCTAACACCACACAACAGCCAAATACCAACCCAGGTAAATATTCCACAAGTGTAAAATAAAGCTGCAAAACTGATCACAGGGAACAAGAGACACTAAGCTATAAATGACAACTTCAAAACAAAAGGGGGAATGAATGGTGTAGTTCTAGAACTTCCATATGAAGAGGAACTCAAAATGATTTTTATATATACAGGTAGTTGTAAACAGAGGAAGATACAGGTAAACTTCAGGGTAACAACAGAAGGAAATTAATAAATCTACTTACCAAAATAGAGAAGAAGAAAATAAAAAAAGAATCAGTAAACACAAAAACAACAATAGATAATAGGAAAAGAAGATTCATGTACAAAAAGAACTTAGCACAGAAAAGAATAAAGAAATCATTACTAACACAAAAAATGATAGCAATATGGCATCAATGAACTCATATCTATCAATAATCACAGTGAATGTAAATAGATTAAATACATCAGTTTAGAGACAGAGGTAGCAAATGGATTAAAAAAAAAAAGAAAACCCATCAATATGTTGTCTACAAAAGACCACCTTTACAGATAAAAACATAAATAGGTTAAAAATCAAAGTATGGAAAAATTATATATACAAAGAAAACAGTAACAAAGAAAGAAGGAATGGCAATATTCATTTCTGACAAAATAAACTTTAAGTCAAGATCTATTACAAGAGACAAAGGAGGACATTATGTAATGATTAAAGGATCGATTTAACAAGAAGACACAACAATAAGAAATCTTTATGCATCTCTTGCCAGAGGGCCAAAATTTATAAAATGAACTCTAACAGAACAGAAGAGAGAAAATAGAGAGTTCTACAATACCAGGAGAACACTTCAACACATCAATCTTAACAATGGACAGAAACAATTATAAGTAAAACCAATAAAGGCACAGAAGATCTAAAACACACTATTATTCAACTCAATCTCACAGACATATATAGGACACACCATTCAAAAGCAGCACAACATACATTCTACAACACACATGAGACAGTCTCTAGAATAGACCATTATTTCAGACCACAAAGCAGGCCTCAGCAAATTTAAAAAGACTGAAATTATACAAAGCATCTTTGACCACAAACAGCTTAAAACTAGAAATCAACAACAGGCAAGAAAATAAATTAAATACAAGAAACTAAATAACATATTACTAAAAATTGTTGGGTCATAGAAAAAACAAAAATGGAAGTAAAAATACTCGAGTCAAATAATAATAAAAACACAAGATCTATAAAATCTTGGGGACACGGTCAAAGTAGTGCTGAAAAGAAAATTTACAGCAATAAATGTAGACAGGAAAGATTCAAAATCAAAAACTTAACTTGAACAAATACAAAAAAGTGAAAGAGGACAATAGCTACCAGAAGAAAGGAAATAACAAAGATCAGAGATGAAATGAATAAATCAGAAAAACAACAGAATTAGCAAGACTAGAAGTTGGTTCTTTGAGAGGATCAATAAAATTGATACTGGCCAATTTGACAAAAGAAAAAAATGAAAAGAATCAAATAATCAAAGTAAATGAAACGAGATCATTACAACAGATCCAACAGTGAAAAAAAAAAGAATTATATGACAATACTATGTAAAATCATACTCCAACAAATTTGAAAATCTAGAAAAAATAGACAAATTTCTAGAAACACACTACCTACTTAAACTAACTCAAACAGAGATAGAACATCTAAACAGACCCACAACAAACGAAGAGACAGACAGAAGATGCCACCACAAAATTCTCAACCAAAAAAAGCCCTTGCCCAGATGGCTTCACCAGAGATTTCTACCAAACATTCACAGTCTACTCAAACTTTCAAATCATAGAAAAAGAAAGAATATTCCCAAACCCATTCTATGAAGCCAGCATCACCCTGATACTAAAGTAAAGATGTCACAAAAAAATAAAATTACAGACCAATATCTCACGAATATAGGTGCAAAAAATTCTAGACAGCAAGCATATCAAAAACAATAATACATCATGATCAGGTGGGATTCATAATGTGGTTCAACACTAGAAAATCCATCAATGTAATCTCTCATTTAAATAAAACAAAGGAAGAAGAATCACAATCATCTCAAAGGACAAAGAAAAGGCATTTGATGAAACCCAGTACGTTTACTTGATAAAAAATATCTCAAAAAATAGAAATACAAAGGCAATTCCTCAACATAATTAAGAACACATATCTAAAACCACAGCCAACATCATTCTCATTGGAGACAGATGGAGAACCTCCATTCTGAGAGCTCGTATGAGATAAAGGTGTCTATTATCACCATTATTATTCAATATTGCACTGGAAGTCCTACTTGCAGATGACATGATTCTATACACAGAAAATCCCAGAGACTTCACAAGAAAGCTACCATATCTAATAGAAGAATTTAGCAAAGCAGGAGGGTACAAATCCACATACAAAAATCAGGTGGGTTCCTCTACACTAACAAGGAGGACTCTAAAAAGGAAATCATGAAAACAAAATCCCTTACTATAGCCCCCCAAAATAATGAAATATCTAGAATAAACCTAACCAGGGCTATAAAAACGCTTATACAAGGAAAATTATAGAACACTACTGCAAGAAACTAAAAGATAGCTACATAAACAGAAAAACATTCCATGCTTCTGAACTGGAAGACTAACCACTGTAAAAATGTCAATACTACCAAAAACAATCCCCATTAAAATGAAACAACATTTTATAATGAAATGTTAAAACTAATTACCAGCTTTTTATAGAAAGGAAAGAGGTCCCAAATAACCAAAGCAATATTGAAGAACAAAATAGGAAGCTTCACACTTGCTGATCTCAAAACTCATTATACAACTACAGTCTCAAAACAGCCTGGTATACTGGTTCAGTGACAGATATATGAAGCCAATGGAATAGATCAAGAATCCAAAAGTAGATCCATCCCTATGGGTAGCTAATGTTCAACAAAGGGTCAAACTCCATTCATTACAGGAAGACACAGTTTTTTTCACAAATGGTGCTGGCATAACTGGATACCATATGCAAAAAAAGTAAACAGGATCCATTCCTGACACCATGCACAAAAACGAACTCAAAACTGACCAAAAGACTTACACATTAAAGTGAAAACTATAAAGTCCTGGTAGATAACACATGGACAAAGATAGGAGACTTAATTTTTGGCATAAGTTGTTCAGCAAACCTTCTAAAAATTAAATACTTATCCTCAACAGAAGAGTTTTCCAAAACAGTGAAAACAGAACCTATAGACTTGGAAAAAATGTTTGGCTGTGATATATCTGCTAAGGGTCTAATATCTAAAATACAGAGAAAACTTCAGCAACTCAACAACAAAAATACAAACAGTCCAATCAAAAAATGGGCAAAGGATATGAAAAGATACCTCACAAAAAGGACATTCGGGGTTAACAAACATTATGAAAAGATGCTGTCAATAATTAGCAATCAGGGAGAGAAAAATCAAACCTACAATGAGATATCATCTCCCCCTTACAAAAATGGCAACGATCAAAGAAACAGAAACAACAAATGGATGAGGTTGTGGGGGGATTAGAACTCTTACATACTGGTGGTGGGATTATAAAATGATATAACACCTCTAAAAAAAGGCATAGCACTTCCACAAAAAGCTAGAAATAGAAATATCTTAGGATCCAGCAGTACCACTTCTAGATAAATACTCTAGAGAAATAAGGCCAGTGATAAGGACAGATGCATGCACACCTATGTTCGCTGCAGCGTTACTCACGGAAAGGTGAAACAACCTAAGTGCCCATCAGTGGATGAATCGATAAACAAACTGTGTTGGAATACTACACAACTATAAAGAATAATAAGAACTCTGTGAAACACAGTATGGAGGAATCTGGAGGACATTATCTTGTCAAATAAGTCAATGACACATGGACACTTCTTTAAAAGTGAAGAATAGGAACATAAAAAGAAAGCAGTGTTCTTTGATGGTCACCAAAGCTGGAGGGAGAAGGAGGGAAAATCACTTTCTAGATAGCAGATACTTGTTATATTTCGTGATGAGAAAGGCAATACCCTATATGATGAACACTGCACAACCTGTCCAAGGTAAATGAAGACACTACTAAGTAAACAAGAACAAGTGGCAATTTCAGTAAATGTTACATAATTTTTCAACAACCATAACACCACCCAAAAAGACACGTGTGTGGTTACACAGGTAGATACGTATGAATATCCCATGTGTATAGGAAGGTACAGGTGAGCACATGGGTATGCATGTATAGGTACATCTGTAGGCATATGTATACATATATTTGTGTGTGCAGTATATTCATATATATATAATAAACCACACAGAAGGCATAGCTACAGATACTTCCTAGACATAATCACCTCATGGGATTGGTTTACTGGGTTTGAAGATTTGGGACTATAATCTCATGGAACAACTCGGTCAGTTGACACAACAAACTTCATAAAGATAATTTTCTACATCTTAATGTGGTCAGTAGCAGCTCGGGTCTTAAAAGTTCAAGATGGCCATCTAAGAAACAACTACTGATCTCCAGTCATTTGAAACAAAAAAGAATGAAGGAAACCGAACTCAAAGAAGAAACTAGTCCACAGGACAGACAGCCCACATGAACCATGGCCTCACCTAGCCTGAGACCAGAAGAACTAAACGGTGCTCAGCTACCACTACTGAGCGTTCTGAACAAAGACACAATAGAAGGTCTCAGATAGAAAGGGAGAAAAATGTAGAACAGACTTCAAATTTCTTTTTTTAAAAAAAGGCCAGGTTTACTGTTCCAATAGAATCTAAAGAACCTCCAAGACTATCCCTAAGATACCCTTTGAATGTGCAACTGAAGCCACTTCTGGTGTCACCTTTCATCCAAACAATAGACTGGTTTTGGTGAAGGGTAAGAGAGTACACAGTGTACTGGGGAAGCCAGCCAAGCTTGTACAAGGTGAGGTCACAGAAGTTCCATAGACACATCCAAATTCCCTGAATGACACAACTACTGGGCTGAGAGCTGTAGGGACCATGGTCTCAGGGAACATCTCTAGCTCAAATGGCATAGCATAGTTTCAAAAGAAAACACGCTCCATTCGACTTTGGGGAGTAGCATCTGAAATCTTAAGAGCTTGTGACTGGCCATCTGAGATACTTTACTGGTCTTACCCTATCAGGAACAAGGGACAATGAAAAAAACTAAAGACACAAGAGACAGATTAGTGCAAAGGACTAATGGACCACAACTACCACACCCTCCACCAGACTGAGTACAGTACAACTAGATAGTCCCTGGCTACCACCATGACAGCTCAAGCAGGGATAGAGGGTCCTTGACAGAACTGGAGAAAAATGTAGAAATTTTAACTCAAAAAAATCAATCAGACTTACTGGCACGACAAAGTTTAGAGAAAACTCAAGAGAACAGCCCCTAGGTACTCTTTTAGCTCAGTAGTGAAGTCATTCCTGAGGCTCATCCTTCAGCCCCAGAATTAGACAGGCTCATAAAATAAAATGAGAATAACAGGGCATATCAATCCAGGGGCAAAGACTAGAAGGCAGAAAGAGACAGGAAAGCTGTTGACTGAGAACCTAAAGTCAAGAAGGGAGAGTGTTAACATGCTGTGGGTTTGCTGACCAATGTCACAGAACAATATACATATTAACTCTTCAATAAGAAGCTAGTTTTCTCTGTAAACCTTCACCTAAAGTACAACCCAAAAAAGAAATTAAAAAATACTAATAGACAGGCTTATAAGGTAAACAAAATCACCCAAGCCCTGTGTTCTCTTAAATAATCAACTATATAAGACCAACGGTCAACACTTATCCTAAGACAAACATGAGAAGCTAAGAGTAGCAGGGAAACTAGATGAACGGAAACAGAACAAACAGAACAGAAACAATGAGAATGCAGACATATTGTGAAAAATGTAACCCATGTCATGGAATAATTTGTATACAAACTGTTTCGTGGAAATCGAATTTGCTGTGTGAACTTTCACCTAAAATACAATATTTTTAAAAGACATATCTGGCAACACCCCAAAACATTTGTAATTAGACATTAGGACAGGAAGTACTTTAGAGGCCATGAGGGACAGGATACTCACAATTTCACTTCCTCAATTTTTAGAAATGATATCTAATAAAGCTGTTAGCTCTTACTACCAATTATTGAAAATAATAAGTAACATCAAGACAATGCAATCAGCAAACTCCAGACTATGGGATACTCCAGATAAATAATCAGATTTCTTCAACAAATATAACACAAAGCAAAAAAATCAGAAGAAAGCTACTGATCAAATAACATGACAGACACAGCCACTTTTTGCCACAAAAATTAATTAGACTTTGAATTAAAGAGACAGACAGTAAAGGAAAACACAAATATAAGACTAAAAAGGAATCTGAATAGGTGACAGGCTATTGAATGGTATTAAAGACTTATTTAATAATAGTGTTACAATATGTTTTTAGAGTCTTGTTAGCAATACATGCTAAGACACTTAAAGATAAAATGAATGAAAAGATAAAGAGGTTGGAGAATTTCTACAGGATAATCTAGGGGAGTACTGAAACAGCACTGGTCACGAGGTGGCAATTGTTGAAACTGGGTGATGGCTTCCTTAGAACTTTTACACTCCCTTCACCTGTGTGTGGGTATGGGTGTGTGTATGTGTGTGTACAATCAGGCCTTAAAGATAAATATAAAGGGAATTGTTTTACAATCCTAGCATAGAGATTGTTCTCTCAAGCAAAATACAAAGAACAGTGACTAAAAAAGGAAAATATACAATTATTTGATTATATTAAAATTAAGATTAAATTCCCAATAGACACCACACACACACACACACACACACACACACACACACACACACATATTTATTCATTACAAAAGTTTTTAAAAAGTGAGAAGGGATATCACTATAGTACCGCAAATTATGAAACAGGCTATGAAAGGTGGTTTTGTTTTTAAAAATATAGGTAAATACATATAAATATATTTGTTCTACCAAAACCAAACTGACTGTCGTCAAGTCAGTTCTGACGCATAGCACTCTTTATGGAGGTAGACTGCCCCATCTTTCTCCCATGGTGCAGCTGGTGGGTTTGAATTGTCAGCTTTTTGGTTAGCAGACAAGAGCTTAACCAGTGAGCCACAGAGCTCCTACTACATCTTATTTGTACCTACCAGTACATTTGTTTCATCAGTACTTGACATCTGATGATTCTTTGGAAAATGTTTGTTGCATGAATAAATAACAGCAAGAAATTAATTGCTTCAGGATAATGTGTGTGCATGTGTGAATTTCCCTGGTATCCAATGATGCTGAATACTTTTGCATGTCTTTAGTTACGATTTGGATTTCCTTTCAGGCAAAAAGCCTATACACTTCACCAAATTACAAAGCTATTCTTAGAAAATCACAAGTTTAGAAACCAGTACAAGAAGAAATAATAATAAATAAAAAAAAAAAAAACCATTTGATTTGTAATACCTCATCATGAGTTCTGCATATAGGCCTACTGCCAAACATACGGCTTACAACTCTTTTTTCCCACTCTCTGATTAGTGTCTTGAGATTTTAATCTTAACTGTAATATAGTCAAACAATTATATATTTTTCTTCTTTAGTCACTGTTCTTTGTACTTTGTTTGAGAGAACAATCTCTATTCTAGGATTGTAAAACCTCCCCTTATATTTACTCTTAAGGCTTGATTGTTCTATGATCCACTTGGAATTCTGTTTTTGAATAGGAGTGAGGTAGGGTTCCAGTTTTACTTTTTCCTCCAGGACACCCAATTCTCCAGTATAATTAGTTGGCACAAGATATGATAATTTCCCCAATACCTGTTGTATCCTGTTTCACTAATGTGTCAAAAATGACACCTGAATATGCATAGTTCTATACATGGTTCTATTCTGTTCTAGAGTTGTCACTTTATCTTTGTGCCAATACCACACTGCCTTCATCACTGTAATTCAACTCTTGCAAGTTGTTCTTTAAGACTGTTTTGGCTATTCTGGTACTTTGAATTTAAAAATAAAAATTTGAGAGGGGCAGAGTCAAGATGGCAGACTAAACACATGTTCCCCTAAATCCCTCTGAAAACCAAGACCTGAATTGATAATTAAATGGAGCCTTCTGGACACCTAGTGAGCCCTAGGACACAGCATACGGCTGTTAATTTGGACTTCATAACACTGAACAGAAAATTTCGTCTCTTTCGCTGACCCCTGCTCTTGGTGAGTGCTGGCTTTCAAGAACCGAAGGCAACTCACCATTTTAACTTTTTTCCTCTGTCTTAGCTGGTGGGTGGAGCTGGGACTCGACCAGCAGCTAATCTCAGACACACGGCTGGTGGGATCAGCAGGCAAAATTGCCATGTTTTGAGAGCCCGGCTTTGGACTCTGTGCAACTCAGCACCTTTGGCCTCTCTTTCTGCCTCTGCCATTGAGGAGCCTGTACCACTGGGAGGTGGATATATCCATACAGAGGCCTCAGCTGGACCTAATTCCTAGGCTGGGAGGGAGCACCTGCCTGGAGGAGAGCATTTTTCTAGCAGAAAAGCAGTAGTCTACACAGTGTCGTCTACGGCTGGGGCCCGACAGCAGAGGCCAGCAGGGCAGTGGCATTTCTGTATTTTCAACTAGTTTATAACATCTCGGGTTGGATATAGAGGTGTTTGCTTTGCCAGGTGGGAAGAGTGACCTGTACACCTGAAAACCTCACTGACTTTGGAAGTTGTCAGATACCTTTTACCTTTCATTTTAAGACGGCCTACAGAAACAACTGTGGTCCCTCCTCCTTTCATCTCTCCCAGTCTCCATGGACTCACATGATGCCCAAAAAACAACAAACTCTAGATAAAAGCGTAACCAAGAAATCACCCATGGCCTCAGAAGGTTCCCAAAAGAAAGCACCAAAAGAACTTCTCAGATGAAGGAACCTTTCTAAAACTATCAGAAGGTGAATACAAAAGGATTATATGGAGAGCCCTCCTAGACCTTCTCATGGTGGCCCTAGGGGCCAGGGTATCTGACTCGATGGCACTTGGCTTGGCTCCTAGACCTCATACAAAATGCAGTACACCAAGCCAAGTGCCGTCAAGTTGGACAGCAAATGAAAAATTAAGCAAGCTGTTTGTTCTGATGGAACGCCAGTACTCTGAAAGCCAACAGATCAAGAACAAAATCAAAGAGACAAAAACTTCAATTCAAAGCAAACAAAACAGAATGGAACAAATGGAAATTAGACTTTTTGCCCTGGAAGACAGAATTACTGACTCCAGCATCTGTGAGGAGAAATCAGAAAAAAGAAACAAGAAAAATGAAGAAGCATTAAGAAGCATGTGGGACTAATCCACTTTCTATTTCTTCTTGTGAAAACCCTGGTGGCATAGTTGGTTAAGTGCTACATCTGCTAACCAAACAGGTGGCAGTTCAAATCTGCCAGGCGCTCCTTGGAAACTTCAGTGGGCAGTTCTACTCTGACCTCTAGGGTCATGAGTTGGACCTGACTCGACGGCAATGGGTTTTTTTAATTTATTATTACTTCTTCTTGTACTGGTTTCTAAAGTTGTGATTTTCTAACATACTGACAAAATTGATTATAATATCCTCTTATTATCTGCAGGAAGTTCAGTTGCCATAGAACACATACTTTTCAAATGATATGGTATAGCACTTTTAACTTCTCCTTCCAGAAGCTTATTTCATGTTCTCAATGGAAGCCACAGTCACAAAATTAGCAACAATATTAACGAGGCAGACAGTTTAGTAACTTGTATTGCAATGTTATTTTGGAAAGATGGCTATCTAGAGTAAAGCTCTCTAATGTTGGAAGTGCTGGTTTTTTTTGGTAGTGGTTCATTTCAAGTTCGTTCATTCATTCAGAAGTGCAAGATACAAGGATAAAAGATGGCCTTTGCCACTAAAGAACTTGTTTCCTGGAGGGGAAATATTCCAGTAAAAGAAAAGTACCATCTCATGAGATAAATTCTACTCTGTGAATGATACAGATGAGCACAAGATGCTATGGAAGCAGAGGTGTACTCTTATACTCTTACTCTTCTTTTAGACTGAGTTTCATGTGTTAGTGAGAATCACGGAGTGGTAGGAGTTGAAGAAGCAGAGGAAAGCAGAGACACCATGAATAGATTTATGTCACATTAAAGAGTCTCATGGAGTGCATGACAGGATTACACCAACAGCTTTTAAATGATACGGTTTACATTTTAGAAAGTTAGAAATGGGGAGAGAAGAGGATGGAGAGGAGGGGACAGGAGCTTCTTAGGAGGATACTAGAAGTATAGAATGAAAAGGAGGAATGTGCTGTTACTGGATGAGGACAGTAGAAGCAGCTGCAGATAGGCAAGCATGGAAAACTCATTTGGACTGTACACTTTCACTTAATCACAATTAAAAAAAAAGTTAGAAATAAGAACGATATTCAGGTATTTATAACATTAGTAACTTCAACAATTCAGAATTTTCCAAATGAAACATAATTCTACCTATTAATAAAAATGAAAACCCATTATCTATGGACGTTTTAAAAACTAAAAGTTAAAAAGGCCTGAAATGGGAAACTGCCCACAGTTTTTCCTGGATGAACATCAGAGGTTAAGGACAAACAGAATACAAGCAAAGATTTTAGGTTTGCAAACCTGTAGCAAGACGCTCCATAGGGACACTCAGTCCGCTCATGAGAATCATCCTGATGCATGACTTGCACACCACCATAATCACTGTCACCAGGATGGCTGAAGTGTTGAAAATGGACAGGATTCTTCCTATAAGGGTGACAAATACACCATTGGAAAAAAATCAAAGGATATAACAGATCTGTACAGGATATAGCAGGAATCCAGGTGATACACACTTGATGATTCCAGAATGTAAACTAATATACTATTTTGTTAAAAACAAAGTTTATGACCTCTAGTCAATACAGAACTCTCATGGTAACATAATGAATTTCTAGTGACAATGGCATTTCTCACAGGTCCCCGGATCACACATTTTAAGAACTAATGTTTTCAAACAATAGACTAGTTTAATCTTTTTTTTTTGTTTAAAAGGTAATTTATAGCATGTACTTCTTCATACACAGTACATATAGTATTCTGATGTTTTAAATCTGTAAAATAAATGCATGTAACAGTTGTTCATTTTCATTACTGTGTACTAATCTGTTCAATGTTGTTACAATTTATTTATCAATTCTACTGTCCCTGGAGAAGGGCATCATGCTTGGTAAAGCAAAGTGTCAGTAAAAAAGAGGAAGACCCACAACGAGATGGAATGACACAGTGGTTGCAACAATGGGCTCAGGTATAGCAATAATTGTGAGGATGGCACAGGACCAGCAGTGTTTTGTCTGCTATGCATCAGGTTGCTGTGAGTCAGAACCAACTCTATGGCACCTAACAATAACAACAACCGCTCATGAGCTTTGGGGTTCATTTTAGTCATTTGCTGTCATAAATAATAATGTTACAAAAATTATTTTGGTCTGTGCACGTATACATTTTCCTGAGTATATAGTTAGCAATGATCACAGGGTATGTGAGAAATATTTTTCTATTTACCAGAAAAGCATATATGAGATTAAAAAACATATTCAAATATTTTGTAAATATTTTCACTTTTCCAAATGATTGTATCAATTTTTACTCTTATTATTAAGTTATTAGAGTTTCAGTTTTTCAACATCCTCACTAGCACTTGCCATTGTCAGTTTGTATTTAAGCTAGTCTAATTAATGTATGCTAATATCTGTAGCAGAGATTGGCAGACTGTGGCCAGGGGGCCAAATCTAACCCACTGCCTGTTTTTGCAAATAAAGTTTTCTTGAAACATAGCCCCTCTGTTTCATGTATGGTCTATGACTGTTTTTGCTCTGTAACAGCCAAGATGAGTAGGACAACTGAGACCATAAGGCCTAGAGAGTCAGAAAGATGTACTGCCTGGTAAGTTTGACAGTTCCTGATCTCTAGCACGCTATTTTAAAATATGTTTACCTACTGACTAATAAGCTTTAGTACCTTTTGATATACTTACTAGTCACTTGAAAACTCTCTTTTGCAAAGTGCCTTTTGTCTATTTTTTGAGTGCCAGTCATTTTCTTAGTGATTGGCAGTTATTAATTTTGTAATTAAATTCTTTCACACATATGAGGTCTGCCAATTAAGTTCACAAATTCATCCTAGAAAAAGTGCCACACAGCTCACTGATGAATATCACTATGGTCACCTATGAAGTATTCTCCTTGGGAAGCTATGCATGATGCCAGTGCCTAACCCACCCTTCAAAGCAATTTTGGAACTCTTTTTCTGGAACGGCCATCAGAGCTGTCATCATATTCCACTTGATGTCCTGAATGTCATCAAAATGTCTTCCTTTCAATATTTTCTTTATCTTCAGGTCAAGAAAAAAGTCACTGGGGGCCAGATCAGGTAAGCAGGGAGGGTGTTCCAATACAGTTATTTGTTTACTGGCTAAAAACTTCCTCCCAGACAAGTATACAATTAAGTAAGCAAAACTGCCACCTTGTCACTGTGCACAATGGCCATTCCAGAAAGAATTCCAGAACTGCTTTAAAGGGAGGACTAGGCACTGGTGTTGGTACACAGCTTCCCAAGGGAGTACTTCAAAGGTGACATAGTGATATTCAGCAATGAGGTACGTAGCACTTACAGTAACTAAGTTCGCAGACTTAACTGTCGGACCTTGTATATATCGCAAAAATCCTGACTCCCTTTGTGGCTTACCTTTTTATCGTCGTATTAGTATATTTTGAAAATCATATATTTCTTTTAGAAAAAGTTTAATATAGTTCACTAAAGCAACTGAACTATATACTCATAATTACTGTGGTCTGTATCCTCTTCACAAAATTTTTTCTCTATCTCAGTGTTACGAATATACTCTCCTAGGTTCTCCTCTCTTGTTATATGGTATATATGTAGATTAAAACAAAATTCACCTAAACTGACTTTTGTGACAGGCATGGTATTTTCCTATGAATATTCAATTACTAGGAGCCACTGACTGAAAAGACTTATGCTTAGCAACTGCTTTGCAATGTACCCTTGTTACAAAGACAGACATGAAGGTTTGGTTTCAGACTCTGTTCTTTTCCATTGATGATTTGTCTATCCTGGTGTCTATATGACACTGTGCTATGCACTGTAGCTTCATAATAAGGCTCCACTGTAGAATCAATTTGTCAAATTATACACATACTCCCAACCTACTGAATTTTTGATAAAAATTGCTTTGAATTTATAAATCAATTTGGGGCAAAAGAATATCTTTAAAATACTGTTTTAATTCATGCACAGGATATATCCCCCACTTACTTAATTTCTTGCCACACTGTTTTCTGTAAATATGCCTTGTACATCTCTTGCAAGATTCAGTCTTAGCTATTTAAGGTTTTAATGCTACTGTAAATATGCTAATTTTAAAACTTCTAATATTTTGCTGCTGAAATATAAAAATATATTTCTAAGTATTATTTTGAATCCATTGACTGCTAAATTCATTTATTAAATCCAAGAGTTTATCTGAAGACTATTCATAATTGTGAAGGTATATGATCATGCCACCTATAAACAGTTATAGTTTGAGTTCTTATTTAACAATCCATATTAGTTATTTCTTTCTTTATTTTTGCTTTAACATATTGGCCATGATCTCCAGTACAAAGGAGTGGTGATTGTGCATACTTTTTTAATTCTGAGTATCAAGGAAGAAATGTGAATATTTTACCATTAAGTATGATGTTAGGTACAGGTTTTTGTAGCAATCTGTATTGAAGGTATTTCCTCTATTCATATATTATTAAGTTTTTTTCAGAAATGGGATGATGAATTTTACCAAATGATTTTTCTCTTTTTACTGAGATGCTTAGTATAATTTTTCTCCTTTAATCTGTCAAGGTGGTGGACTAATGGTCAAATATCAAACCTACCTTGCTTAACAGTTTGCCTTAGAATAAGTCTAACTGTTGTGATAGAGGCTCCTTGTAACATAAAGCTGGGATCAAATACTAATGTTTTCTTTAGGATGTTTTATATTTTTTTGAATTTTAGTGTCAAGTTTATGCTGGCTTCATAAAATGAGATGCGAAGTGTTCACTCTACTCTCCAAAATAATTATGTAAGAGTTTGTTTTGTTTTTTTTGCCTTAAATAAACAATCCATATTTTGTTTTGTGAGAATGTATTTAATTATGCATTTATTTTTTTCAGCAGATATGGGACTTTTGATTTCGTATTTCCACTTATAACTCTTTTGTTATTTTTTTCCTCATGGAAACTGGTTCATTTCTTTCAAATTACAAATCGATTAACATACTGTTGTTCACAATATTTTCCATGTCTACAAGATGTTTAGTGATGTTCTGTTTTTATTCCTATTTGTTAGTAATTTGTGTTCCCTTCCCTCTCTTCTTTTTCAATCTTTCTGTGATTATCAATATATTAGCCTTTCCAAAGCATCCCTTGGCTTCTTTATTTTATATCTCTCTTTTTAAATTTATTCTTTCTTCTTTACGTGTTATTTTTTCCTTCCCACTTTCTTCAGGTTTAATTTGCTATTTCTCTTCGAATTTTCTTAAGGTGGATTTTCAGCTTTCTTTTCTCATATATGCTTTCAAGGCTTCATAGTTTGCTCTAAAACCCAGTGCTAAGTGCTGTCGAGTTGGATCTGACTCATGGCGACCTTAAACTAACCTTAAGTGCATCAAAAGTTTTGCTATGTCACATTTGCAGTATAATTTCAAATACTTTAAAATTTCATCATGACTTCTTTTCACTCATGGGATTGTAAAAAGCACACTGTTTAATTTCCAAACATTTGGAGAACATCTCATTTTATTTTGATTATTGATTTTAGCTTGTTATACCATACTCAGAAAATACTCTAATTTTTAAAATTTGTTGAGATTCATTGTACAGGCAAAGGTATGATCTGGGGAAGCATTCCAAAGGCACTGTAGTAGAATGCTTTTTCTTCACTTCTCAGTGTTTTAAATAAAACAATTAAATCAAATCTGTTGATCATTTTGTTCCAATTTGTTCACTGCTAGCTAAAATATCAATAAAATCAAAATAAAATGAGAGGCTGTCCAAACATTTGGAAATTAAGCATATGCTTCTAAATAACCCATGAATGAAAAGAAACCATGAATTTTTTTTACCAGCTTAGCCTATGACTTATAGACAGTTCATGTTAAGATCTGTTTTAATTGTTTTAATTTAATTTGTTTTAAATCTGTTTTTTAAAATCTGTTTTAATTTAATCCTTTTAGTTATGTCAATTTTTGCTTTATGTGTTTTCAGACTGTATTATTAGGTGCTTAAATATTTAGAATTTTTGTATCAATGACTGTTTTATCAGTATAAACTATCCCTATTTACCTCTAGTATTGCTTTTAGCCTTAAATTCTACTTTGTCTGATACTAACATGTACATATAAACTCTTCTTTGTTTAGAGTTTTTATGGTTTACCTTTCTCTATCTTTATAATTTCAATTATTCTATGTTCTTATACTTCAGGGACAAGTCTTAGAAGTAGACGAAGGCTTTCTCTCCTTACGTTTAATCCTGCTGTCTTGCCATCTTGCCTTTTCCCCTTTTTCTACACAATCTATATTCCTTTCCCCCTCTTCTCTTGCCTTCTTTTGGGTTGATCATCTACTTTTAAATTATTCTACTTCCCCATTTTTATCAACTACATGTCACTCGTCTTCAGGTGGTTACCCAGAGATTAGGATATGCATCTTTGACTTACTAGAGTGTGACATAAATGAGTACCCTTTGAACTTCCTGGATATTGCAAAGGTTTAAACAGTTTTACCTTTTGTGTTATTTTCATATTCTACATACATTTTACACATCACAGATAGCACCACTGTTTTGTATGGTCTACATCTGTCTTTACAGAGTTCCAAATTTACTCCCTTGGATGGCTATGCTTCCACGTAAGTCCTCTCCTACATGGCAAACACTGATGGCCATTTTTGTTGCCCGTGCCCTCTATGAAAACTCCACATGACCTCTCAGCCTGTCTCAGATACTGAAAACCTGCTAAATATCACAAAGGGAAAAGTAGTCTCAAAGTTTTGGTTGCCTCTGTACTTCTCTCACAATTTCAAACAAAGATGTTCTACTTTTTTGGTTGTTCTCAGTGGGTAGTTTAGTCTTCAACAAAATACTACACTTTTACCAAAGGAAGAAACCTTATTTTATATACTATTAATTCTTAAATAATCTACATGACCTTATGTAGATAAAAGCTACAGGTTGTTATCAAGGTGTAGAAATTGAAATCTCTCTTATTAGAGATAAATGTAAATATCTCTTATAAGAGATATCTTAGTTTCTGCCTGATTTTTAAAAATTATGTACTAAATGAACTATATGTTATCATACAGAAGAACTACATGATCTCAAAGGAATAACATTTTTCCAAAAAGAATTTTTGAGAATCAACAATTCTTACAAAGTTAAATGCTATTTTTCATCACAAAGAATTGAAATAAAATGCAACTGCTTCAGACACGTTGAATTTGAAGGATTTGGCTATAAGTTGTCAATTGTTGCATACAAAACTCAAAACAGAAAAGTGTGTGAGAGATACAGATTTGGGAGTCAATCAGCAGGGCAGTAACACAGTAAAAAAGACTACCCTTGAGCAATAATACTCTGAGACACACAGCACGCAAGGAAATGATTAGAAATCAAATGTAACATTAGAGAACAGCATGAGGTAAAGAATTTGCATAGGATGATAAGGAATGAGCAATTCCGGGGAAAACGGGCATGTCAGAAAAGGAATCTGAGAGGCACTGAATATGAGCAGCGTTTTTAACTGTGAGAGGGAAGCAGACACGAGAACATGTCCAGTGCAGAAGGCATAAAACAGCACAGCAGACCCAAGTGGATCAAGGGCTTTCTGGGCCACACCACACTAAGCAGCCTAGACTTGGGCTACTCAAAGATTCTATACAGGACAGCAATATCACATTTTTGTCCTCCCTCTCTTTTTCCTCTTTTATTTTTTCAGCCAGATCACTCCAACAATAATCAGTACTCATGGAAGGAGGCGTAAGAGATCATTCACTTGTATAGCATGAAGTAGTGGCTTTGATGCTGGAAATCATTTTTATGATGCACATACACAGCAAGAACTCAATATATGTTATGAGCTTTCTCGGTTACAAATATAAACATTTATTTCCAAAAATTCAGGTCTTAAATATGCTACCAAAATTAGTGCAAGAATGAAAATATTTATATGCTAAGACTGATTAAAACTAGTATGTATCATCATCAAATATGAATTCATTCATTATGGTCTTGATAAAGCTTTCCACTACCTTTAACAAAGACAAATGACTGTAATGGATTTTGATTTTTTGAAATCCAAAATAATAAGTATATACACCTTTTAAGTATCTACCCTATGCTACATATGTGGAACGAAGGCCATTCAAATAGATAAAGTGATACATATATGTAAATACATAAATTAAAACTGCTGAAATTGAAAAATATAGTTATCTAAAGGGGCAATTCATTTTCAAAGAGAGGAGATATGACTATGAAATTAATAGAATATAAATGTAAATATACTGTTACAGAGAAGACAACAAATGCTACCTTACTAAATGTAAGCTATTTGGTTTGGCAAGTTGGAATGGCAAAGAAATGCTTTTGAAATAGAACTAGGTGAACATAAACATGCTACTACAAGCATCATAGATGAAACTACAGTCCCAAATAAGGGATTATAATTTCAGCTGACAAAATACGAAATTAGACAATATACAGAAAAACAGGTGCCACTAAGTGGATTCTTACTCATGGTAACCCCAAGTATGTTAGAGAAGAACTGTGCTCCATAAGGTTTTCAATGGCTGATTTGGGGGATGTGAGTTACCACGTAGTTCTCCTGAAGCCCCTGTTAATCGACTTGAGCCCCCAACCTCCCAACTCTCTGCTAAAGGTGTTACCTGCACATTCAGGAGCCCCAGACAATCCAATCCAACATATTCATACGAAGTAGGTATAAGAGTAACCAATTAGTCCACAAAATACATACTCAGTTGTTTTGAAAGGCACCCAGGTAATTCAAAAGTGCCATTAGACAAATATAAGGGAAAACATATGGATATAATAAGATACCTGAAACCAACAGCCAAACCCACTGCTGTCGAGTCGATTCTGAATTATAGTGACTGAGTAGAACTGCTCGATAGAGTTTCCAAGGAGCACCTGGTGGATTCAAACTGCCTACCTTTTGGTTACTAGATGTAGCACTTAACCACTATGCCATCATGGTGTCCAAGATACCTAAACACAACCTACAATGCTGTATACAGTAACTATTTATGAAGCCAGCTCTCTGATTTCTAAGTAAGACTTTCAATAGCAGGTATTTAGGTCTGACGGATTCAATTTTCAAGGCTGCATACCCCAATATATAGTTTCTTGCACTGGGTCAGCATCTTTACATATGAAACAGTCAATTCCTCTCTGTATCTTAAAAGCCTTTAGTAAACCAGAATGATAAAGCTGCTAACTTTCTGAGCCGATGGGCTTACAGGCTTTTAATACATTATCCCATAGCTACACACTGCTAAAATAATAAAATTAAATTCTACCTGTAATTTCTTTTTTACCTGTAGCACTTTGCCCCATACATGCAGGATGTCCTTTTGGCCTTGTCCTTCTCAGAACCTTGTGGAACTGAAACAGTTGCCTTTGCATGTGAAGTTTCAGGATGGGGGGGTTCAGACCCAGACTCAGGGGGAGATCTGGGGAGCCCACAATGGGATGAGTTGCCTTGGGCACTCATACAGCTCTCAGAAGAGTTCACTGCCTCGTCTTTTTTATTTGGTATTCCCTCAGTGACTACTCTCTGTTCAGAAATCTTGTCAAGTTCCTGCGTGGGAACTTCGTTTCTCTGTGTATCAGTCTTCACACCATTCACCTCTGTGCTACTCAACGTGACTGCAGAAAATGACTGGGGCACCTCCTACAAAACAAATGACACATTTTTAAAAAGAAATATACAAATTTAATCTCAAAAGACTTAAATTACAAGATTGGTGTCGTAGGTATCCCCACCCCAGTGCTGTCAAGTTGATTCTGACTTAGCGACCCTATATACAGATGAGAACTGTCCCACAGAGTTTCCAAGGAGCGTCGGGGGTATCAGAACTCCCAACCTTCTGGTTAGCAGTCATAGCACTTAATCACTATGCCACCAGTGTTATGGATACAGTTTAATAAAACTTGACAATTTAAAAACATCAAAATACACATTTTAAAGTTCTTAAAAACTACCAGTATTTGCTGTTACTAGTTTAATGACCTTAAAAAATGTTCACAGTTATTAGAAAATGAATTGATAGTTGTACCCCAGTTTACAATCATGTCAAACATTCCGTGAAAAATAATCAAAGTACAAGTGAAGACATGAGCGAATATAATATTTGCTTTCATTTGAACAGTCTCTCACAAAAAACATACAGGGCTCTGAATTTCAGTTTCACACTGAGTCATGCTTTTCATATGCATTAGCCTTGCAATTTCTTATAAGTTAGCTACAATGCTTTATTTCCAAGCTCTAAATATAATAACGTTTTTCTACATCTGAATGATAAAATTGTTCCTCGCTCACAGAAATTTTACATGAAACTATGTTATGACCAGTTCAGAAAAAAAAAAAAAGATTCTTTTGAAGTGGTCTGAATGAGTTTCAGGAATGAAGTAAAGAAGTCATGGCCCAAGTACAGATTTTCATTATCACAGATATTTTAAGCTGGACTTGTTTGTAGGTGCTGTTGAGTTGATTTAGACTCATGGTGACTCCTTGTGACAGAACTGAACCACTCCATTGGTTTTCTAGGCTATAACCTTCATAACAGCAGATCACCAGGTCCTTCTATGGAGCCACTGGGTGGATCTGAATCACCAACTTTTGATTGACAGCTGGGGTGTTAACCACTGTGCCACCAGAGCTCCTTAATCTGTACTTAACCATAATCACAAAGGAGTAATAGACTCATCCTATATAAAGTGAGCTCCTAATTACTATACTTCTTATAGAGCAGAAACATGGCTAAGAAAAACCTGAGTCCCCATGGTGACTATTTTTAGGATGTGAAGACAGCGTACTGTCGTGTTGCTGCTGTTAGGTGCCATCAAGTCAGTACGACAGAAGGGAATGCTGCCTGGTCCTGCCCTGTCTTCATAACTATTATTACGTCTGTCAGTCCAGCTCACTGAAGATCTTCCTCTTTGTCACTGACCCTCTGCTTCACCAAACGTGATCCTTCCTGATGACATGTCTAGTACGTGAGACATAGTATCGTTACCATCCTTGCATCTAAGGGGCATCCTGACTGTACATCTTTCATGACAGATTTGTTCATTCTTGAGGCAGTCCACGGTATATTCAATATTCTTTTCCAACACATAATTCAAAGGTGTCAGTTCCTCCGTCTTCCTTACTCATCACCTGGTTTTCACATGCTTGTCACAGGACTGAAAATATCATGGCTTGGGTTAGGTGCACCTTAATCTTCAAGGTGGTATCTTTGCTTTTCAACACTTTAAAGAAGTCTTTTGCAGCAAATTTGTCCAGTGCAATGTATCTTTTGATTTCCTGACTGCTAGGTCCATGGGTATTGATTGTGCATTCAAGTAAAAATGAAATCCTTGACAACTTCAATCTTTTCTCCATTTACCATGATATCGCTTATCAGTCCAGTTATGAGGATTTTTGTTTCCTGTATGTTGAGTTCAATATGGAGTGAGGCTGTAGCCTTTGATCATCAGTAAGTATTTCAAGAAGTCCTCTTTACTTTCAGCAAGGAAAGTTGTGTGATCTGAGTATCACAGGTCATTAATGGGTATACCTCCTATTTTAAAACTTCACTCTTCTGCATATAGTCCAACTTCTTGGATCATTTGCTCAGCACACAGAGAGAATAAGTATGGTAGAAGAATCCATCTCTGATGCATGCCCTTCCTGACTTTAATTGCTCTTGAATGTGGAGTGGCTAAAGGTAATGAAAGAAATGATGACATAAAAGAGCTGAACACATGATTTCAAAGGGCAGCTTGAGAAGACAAAGTATTATAATAACATATACAAAGACCTGGAGATAGGAAACCAAAACTAAAGAATATGCTCATCATTTTTCAAGCTGAAAGAACTGAGGAAAACATGCAAGCCTCAAGTTGCAGTACTGAATGATTCTATGGGGAAAATATCAAACAAGTCAGGAAGCATCAAAACAAGATAGAGGGAATATGCAGAGTCACTGGGCCAAAAATTTTCCATTTTTAGCAATTTCTAGAGGTAGCATATGATCAGGATCTGATGGTATACTCACTGGGAATGGAATCTGGATCTCCTACATGAAAACTGAGAATTCTACCAATGAAACACCAATGCCTCCCATAATATATAATCTATTACATTACATATAATACATAATCTATGAGAAACAAATCATTTGGCTTCCTCCTGCAGCTGAGCCACAGCTGGGGGCATTTGTGCCACATCCCTCTACAACTTACACTCTTGGCTTCCAAGCTGTGGTAGGGTCAACTAGACCTCAGGCTCACCCCCTTTCCTTATAGGATCAACTGGCACACACCAAGGACACTGAGTGAGAATGAGGCAATCCTAGCCACCTTCCCACTTGGCAGCTGCCACTAGTGGGTCAGTTCTCACCAATTTTCTTTTTCCCAATTCAAGGTAATAACGAGACAAGTCACAAATTCACTGGCTAAACAGATGTCCAAGGAAACTCTAATTTCTTGCCTCTGCTGGAATGTGAAAACCTGACCGTAATTCTCTTAGAGCACCTCTCTTCTACTAGTTTTAGAAAAGGAGGAAATAACTTCCCCACAACTGTCGCTGAGTCAGAACTGACATGACAACAATAGGTAGATTTCAAAATCTTTCCTCTCAGCTTTTTTTTGTATAAAGACTGTTTTTTTTTAAATAAAGCAAAAACAATACATAGAACATGATTCTATTAGATTTTTTTAAAACCCAATATATATGTTTGCTACTTGTATAAACCCAAAGTAAAAGACTTAAATATAAGGCAAGTTAGTAAGTCAATAGGACTGAAGAATGAGACTGAGACCTTCACTTCTTAATCAGTACGTTTCTCAATATTCTTCTTTTTCTTTTTTTAACAAGTATGTATTATTTGGAAGCCCTGGTGGTATAGTGGTTAAGTGCTACGTCTGCTAACCAAAAGGTCAACAGTTCTAATCTACCAGGTGCTCCTTGGAAATTCTATGGGGCCAGTTTATAGGGTTGCTATGAGTCTGAATGAACTTGATGGCAGTGGGTTTGCTGAGTATTACTTTGCCATTTAAAAAATGAAAACAAAAAATATCTAACATCACACTTCAGGTCCCTCTACATGATGTATAAAGAAGGGTTTTTTTAGATCCTCAGAAAAAGTACATTTAACATGTTAATTTACTATAAGAGAGAAAAGAATGATAAAGTCACAGGTATCATACCATGGATCAGGGGTTTTCAAGTGTGTTTTAAGAGGCACAAAAACTGAAATTTGTAACGCTCTTTGTGAAAGTTCATGAAATGCTGATATACAGTAGACCCATGGCATTCAAGAATTTAACATTTATGGTTTCAATTATTTCTAAACAACCTCCAAAACCCATTACATGCAGCAATTTGTAAATCTGCTGGAGCCTAAACTTGTACTGTGCCCACTGCAACACTCGGGACTGAGACCAAGTCTCTGAACTGCAAGGGAGTGAATGATAACGACAGGGGACAAGGAGAGAAAAGACCAAGTTCCATATACCATGAACATCCACATCGTGTATTTCCTAAGTTACATTTAAATGTGAAGAGTTGGAGCGGAAGGTTGGGCACTCATGAGAGAAGTACCAGAATCCACTGTGCTATTTCACACCAGACATTGCTGGTAGCATGGAGCTGGGAGAAGATCTTGGTGCTTAGAAGCAGCTAGAAAATATTTTTATGGTTTCTAAAATAGTACGTTAACTTTTCCAACAAGAATCCTCTTACTGTTCATCCACCTAGAGTTTCAAAATACTACAAGGGTCAGGATAAAACATGTCCCCGTAACATAAGTTCAGTAAGGTGAGACCCCCTGGTCTTGCCAAGCTATCCTTCGCAAGAATTTCTGCACTAATCAGGTACCTTAGAAGTTAAGGTCAACTCCATTGGTATCCATATGCTAATAACTAGAAAATCATAACCTCCAGCCTCAACTTCACCACTGCACTTGAATCTCATATATTTAACCACAAGATAGATATTTCTTCCTCAGTGTTCTTTGTACCTCAAACTCAAATGTCAAAACTAAAATCCTACCTCTGTATCCTCTAAGTTACATCTCATTATACTCAGACACTTGGAAATTTAATTTTTAACCACTCCTGCCCTCACTCTCCCCAGATTAATGCCAGAAATCCTGTAGTTTTGCTTCCTAATTTCTCTAATTCAATGCCTTCACATCATCCTTAATGCCACTCACGTTAGGTTCTTTTTCTTTCTTGACAGGGTTAATGCCATAATCTCCTCCCTCATCTTCTATAAACCAGGGATATTATCAATCTAGTCTCCAGGATCTGTTAAGAATTAACCAAGAATGGACCTGAGAAGGACCAGCAAGAACCACAGAGGAGAGTCTTCCATGACTACTGGCAGCCGGTAAAGCTGATGGCCTTCTCCCACCTCCGTGGCCCTGGGCACACTCGTGAACACACATCAGCTCTGCAGTGACTTACGAGAAGACACTACCAGACCACAACCCCCAGCAGCCACAGAGACGGGTGAGAAGCCAGGTTACCACTTTCAGAAGACAAATATTACATAACTGAATATTAGAGAAGCATTTCTCAACACAGAGCCCACCTGGACAAAGGACAACTTTAAAACCTAAACAGGGGTCTCTGTCCAGATCCGCGCATCCATCCTACCTAAAGGCTGAGTACATACCACATGCTCTTGCAGCAGCTCGTGTCCTGGACACAACAGCTTGCTCAAATGTTTGTGGATTTGATGTGGATCATATGCCTGCATATTGTTAAAAAGCATGCTATCAATGAATGAGCAGGAAAATGTTGAAAAAAAATAGGAAAGAAAAAAAGAAACAAAATAACACTTTAGCACTAGATGTAGCTCCCGAGAACTCAATAAATGGTCAGTGTTTTGTATTTATAATTGTAAACAGCATTATTACTGTCACTATGTTACTCGTTGTTTAATAAACGTTGCTGAATGTATAAACAGATGTTCCTGTGGGACTGACCAAAGCTGTGCTACGCTGCTGCTGTTGTGGACTGTCAATTCTGATTTATAGCGATCCAGCGTGACAGAGGAGAATTTCACTCTAAGATGTCCCAGGCTGTCACGTTTATGGAAATAGATCACCAGTTCTTTTCTCTTGTGGAGCATCTGGTGGGTTAAAAACCACCAACCTTTCGGTTAGCAATCAAGTGCTCAACCACTGCAGCACCAGGGTATTATTATATTTATGCTATAAAGCGTCATAAATCCAAATGGCCAATGAAGAGGAAAGGGTATAAGCTGTGACATGGAGGAGTTCTGAGGGATACTGTCTTACTTAAGAGACAGCAGTGTAAATCGAGATATATTCTTCATTGGCCCTGCTTTTTCCATGAAGAAATACTGAGCAGGACCTCAGAGCAGGCAACTACACATGAAAAATGCTCCCCTTAATAGCCAGCTTCTTCACCTTGGCAATTCTTGCAGGAGGTGGAAGCTACACAAAGAGCACAGAAGAGGAATTGCAACAGGCAGCTCACACTGTCCTATGTTGCATAAGTAGTCTCAGTTAGACTTCCTTCTGTCATTTTATAACTGAGTTCTAATTAGATTACGCACAGGAAATACCATTTTTCCCTCTAAAGTTAATCAGTTCAAGCACCATCACTTTCACTTGCAAATCAGACAATTACATAACTAGGAAGCAGTTGTTGAAAGACATAAAAGAATTGATGAAAATTATGGACTATTTCGGAGCAATTATCTTCATTATTAGAAGTCATCAGAGTCAAAAATGCTTGCAGATCGTCCAATATGATGTGATGGAAAAATCCATTGTAGCCACAATGAGACCTGGGTTTGAGGCCCAAGGTCACTAGGTGTGTGTCCTTGAAGTTCAGTTTCCTGAAGGAAGACATTAGACTATGTCAGATGCTCTCAACTTTGCACATTAAAATTGGGATAGTTTATTTCAAATAACACTCATGCACAGGTCCTACCCACAATGAACCAGAATCTGAGAGCTGAGGGGAAGGTGACTTCCTTTTTCACAATTCCCCAAGAGAAAGCAAATAATTCTTTCCAAATAAACTGACCCAAGTCTACATAAACATGACCAAACTGTTCTCCGTTCTTTATAAGTGGCAATCTCCTGCCGTTGGACTAGATTGGTGGACCCATCCTCTTCTTTTCTCTCCCTCTGGACCTTCACTCCTGCCCTGTATTGTACTCCTCCCTCTGGACTAGCTTCTCACCTGCTGGGGTGTGAAGACTAAAACTGGGTGGGGATGGAAGGCAGGACGTAGCAAGGTCATGCTTGAGTCTTCTTCAGGTTAAGTCCCGATCTCTGGCCCACCTTTATCAAAGAGCCCTGCATGAAAGGTTAGGACACCTTGCACTGTGTTTCTCCAGTGCCACAGCAGGTGAGTCACCCTCAGGAAACCTCAGGGAGAGAACAGCAACAGACCAAGTAGGGCTCATGTGTTCCCAGGGCCTGGCTGTGCCAATCCCTTGATGCCATCAAATTCTCACAAATATTTCAAATATCTTGGGTTCATTTATTGCTTGGCCTTACAATCTGTGAAATAATTATTTCTTAAGGTTTTAGTTACAATTACCTGACCTCATGGGTTGTCATAAACACAGTAAAACATGTATACTCCAGGTTTTCATCAGAAAAAAATATTTTTCCTCTCAAGAAGAAAAAGGGGCAAAATCACACTGATATGTCCTGAGTTCAGAGTATATTTAGGTTCAAATTTTATTTTATATCTAATTTTACTTTGAATTCTATAGTCAACATACATCTTGTTTTCATCTACTAAACATGATTCATAACATAATCATTGCTAATCATGCATAATAATCATTCATACACATAAGCGAAGGATTTGAGCCAATGGCAACTACACCTCGTTTCTCTACCTGGAAGACAGGATCCAATGAGAAGCTGGTTGAGGTGGGAGAGGGTCAGGAATGAGGGATTACTGTGAAAGACAGGGCCTCTGGTATGGTGGCTGCCATTTTAAATCATCCTAGTGCCCAAATCCTCCCAACTGGACCTATAAGCAACATCTGGATAAATGGAGAAGATATTGAGGTTATCAAAGATTTCATTTTACTTGGGTGCACAATCAACAACCACGGCAGTAACTGTCAAGAAACCAAATGACATATTGCATTGGACAAATCTCCTGCAAAAGACCTCTTCAAAGTGTTGAAAAGGAAAGATGTCACCTTAAAGACTAAAGTGCCCGTGACCCAAGCCATGGTGTGCACAATTGCCTCATATGCATGCAAAAGCTGCAAAATGAATAAGGAAGACAGAAGAAGACTTTAAGCCTCTGAATTATGGTGCTGGCAAAGAATAATGAATATATTATGAACTACCAAAGGAACAAACAAGTCTGTCTTGGAAGAAGCAAGGCCAGAGTGCTCCTCAGAAGCAAGGATGGCAAGAATACTGGCTTAAAACTTCCTCACAGTCAGTGCCATGTGAGCTGGTGCACTGTCATGATGCAAGAGCCAGGAGTTGTTGGAGAAAAGTTCAGGCTGTTTTTATCTTTTTCAGTCTTTTCAGCACTTCCAAATAGTAACTTGATTGACTGTCCAGTTGGTACGAATTCATAATGAACAAGCCCTCTGATATCAAAAAAGTACAGCAACCATTGTTTTGACTCTTGATTCGGACTGATGGAACTCTTTGGGTCATGGAGAATAGGCTGACTTCCATTGTGCACTTTGACATTCTATTTCAGGGTTGCACTGGTGCACTCATGTTTCATCAACAGTGATGACACAGCCCAAAACATCGTCTTGCCTCTCTAAAAGGTCTGGCAAACTTAGACTCTTCTTTGCTTCTGTTCATCAGTGAGCTCCTTCAGGACCATTTTTACACACACCTTTCTCTTGTCAAGCTTTTCAGCTAAGACTTTCAGCTAAGACTTTCCTGTTTCTCTATTGTTGCTTAATTGGTCTGCTATAATTCTTACAGTCAGCCAATGATTTTGAAAGACAATTCAATGAATTTTTGCAATGATTTTGTCAGTTCTTCTTGTTATTGGCCACTGTGACCTCTCTTGATCAGTGATGCTTTCTCTCCCCTAAGGAAAATGTGTAATCCATTTTTACACTGCTGTTTTCTTCGTGACATTATCCCCACAAGCTTAGACTAACATATCCCTGATTTCACTTCCATTCTTGCGAAATTTAACAAGAAATTTAATGTTTGTTTGTTGCTCTTATTCAAGCTCCAACATTCTTGTGTTGGCACATAAAAGATACAACAACTATAAAGAATGCCACTCAGCAAGACACTGCCACACATCGACACGAACACAGCTGTGGGACACTGATATACCAAGATCATGAAACCTTACGAAGTTGTTTGTACAGTACTGCCAACATAAGCACACAGTGGCAAGTTCACAAACTTCATTGTCACATCTCATACTTTAGACATGTTATCAGAAGGGATCAGACCCTGAAGAAGGACATTATGCTTGGGCAAGTAGAGGGTCAGTAGAAATGAGGAAGACCCTCAGTGAGATGGACTTGTACAGGGCTGCAACACCAGGCTCAAGCATACCAATGATGGAGTGAATATCACAGGACCGGGCAGGGTTTGTTTCTGTTGTACACAAGGTCTCTAGGAGTTGGAATCCACTACACAACACCTAACAACAGCAACAACAAAGCGCATGCTATTCTAAGATCCATCCTCCTTTTTCAGCTCACCCAGAGACTATGAAGATTGAGAACCAGAGAATTCACTCATGGTCCACAGGATCATTAAGACTGCCCTCTGAAGTCACATCTCTCCTGAGAAGAAGAGTGCCTGACCTTTCTCCCGTGAGACAGGAGGTAGGGTGGGTGCCGGACAACTGGGGTACCACCTCTCTCCTTCTCTCTCTCTTTTAACACATCCAATAAATAAGCCTGTAAAATCAATAAATAAAACTACCCATTGTTAAAGAATGTATAATTTAGCCAAACCATCCTAGTGAGTTAGCATAAACTGAAACAGGAAAGAGGTCTATAAATCACGAAGTTAGCACAGAAGTGAGCCTGTAAAGGGTTTAATAGAACTAATAATAGAACTACCCCATCATTTGTTCTTCTCTTCACAGTTAGCAAGAAAACGTCATTACATACAGTCTGTGAATGACTAACAGAAGAAATCAGATTTTACAAGGAAGAGGGAATGAAATAAAAAAGGAAGTATCAAATTGTGGCCACAGTCAACTGGTCTCCAACTCTTTTTTCAGTCTAAACACGTCTTAAATTACATAGTTTTGCTTTTCTTAACTCAAGTACTATTTAAAGACCAGTTCCAGTAACTCAAAAAACTTGGGGCTCGTTATACCTTCATATTCGAATAGTAAAAGCTAGTTGTGGTTTTTCTTGGTTGTTTACAGCATATAATTAATCCTATAGCAATCACCTGACAAAAGAAACAATTAAATAAAGAATTTTTAAAATCACCTCAGGTGAAGTAACAGGCTGTTTCTGATCAGCATTTCTGCACTTTTTTGCTGGGTCTTTCTCTGCTGATGTACCTTCTGGATGTTCTGACGAAATGAATCGCTTTCTTCCTTGCTGTGTTACGTTCACTGGGGTTTTACCTTTGCAGATTTCTTCTTCTCCACTTCTGTGGATTACATCATCATCTTCAATACACAACACGCCACACACAGAAAGAAAAAGCAGGGAATTATCTCCTGTATCTTTAAATGTCAATAATCCGTATTAAAAAAAGAAGAACAAAAAGGCAAGTAAAATTAAAGCTATTTATATTAACAACAACTTGAAAACACTTATTCATAAGTCTCACAAATTACTACTCAGGACAGCGGCCAAGATCGCCAGCCCTGGAGTCAGGCCAAGACTCCAGTGTGGGCTCTGTCCCTTGGCTATTTCACGTCACTTCTCCAAGATTTCATTTTCTGGAGAACGAAACTGACAATTCATGGAATTATTAGGAGAAATAAATGAGGTAAGATATGAACCAGGTAGTTGCACATGTCAGCATTTAAATGTTAGATACGGTTTGTTTGTAAGGAATCCTGGTGGTGCAGCAGTTAAAGCACTCAGCTGGTAACTGAAAGGTCAGTAGTTAGAACTGCTCCGCAGGAGAAAAGTGTGGCAGCCTGTTCCCCTGAAGATCTAAAGGCTTGGGAACCCTATGGGACAGAGAATTCTACTCTGCCCTGTAGGGTCACACTATAGGCTCACCATGAGTTAGAATCAACTCCACGGCAATAGGGTGGAATGGCTGTTTTCACGCTACAAAGGCAGAGGTGGCTGGCTGCTAGAGACACTATATGACTTACAAAGCCTAAAATACTTACCCTCTGGCTCCTTGCAAAAGAAGTTTCTTAACCCTTGTTCATCCTGTTCTAAAGGATATTCAAGTGAATGAAACAATATTCTTTAAGTTTAGGAAAGACATACTGAATGGAATACTCTCTATATTGTCAAAGAGGAAAGTCAATGGAAACATAATGAAAATATTTATCTATAGAAATTTATGAATAAACTATTCCAATAACTAAACATTGCCTCAAATATTTAAATATTCATAATGAAACTAAACTATAAAACATGTCTTATTATTTTAGAAAGTGTCAGAAACAGGACTAAATAGGATGGTACAGTCTGGTGCAGCAAGTGTCCAACTGCTGTAACAGTTATATATTAGTCAAACCAAGAGAAAATAATCAAGAATATTATTGTTTACTATGCTAAGAACCATAAAATGAAACAAAGATATGGCTTCTGGCAAAATGGTAGTTTAGCATACATAAAATGCAACACACACACGTGTACATCTGGAAGTATAAATATATACATGTGCAGATACAATGTATTTGTTTTATATATTATGCGTATACATTTGAAGTGTTCATTTCTTTGAAATTCTACATTTTCTACTACAAACACTGCTGCTAGGAACCAGAACCAGTTACTCTTTGCATAGGCAGAAGACATTTTGACACTGTTGTTAAACTGTATTCACAGAAAGTACACCAAGCACATAGCTTCACTGGCTCACAATCTTTACATGTGGTACATCAAGTCGTTTTCTAAATCCACAGAAGGCACAGTTAAATGATGGAAATACAAAATGAATTGCCAAGTGACACAAATCAGTTTTATTTTTAACTATTAACTGCATTTACTTATATGAGTTGTTACATTAATACTATAAGAATGATAGCTGAACTACATTTATATCATTAAAAATCCATCCATCCAATCTCACCCTCCAGGTAGGCTATTTCTAACAGCTATATTAACAATTTGATTTGTATGCTTCTCAGCTTGTTTCTAAGTTCAAGAAAATGTACCTACAAATATGTTTAAGTAAACGTACACAGAGCTAAAAAGTATAAGTGCTATTATTTCTATAGTATAAATACTTGGAATTTGTGGATCAAAATATAGATTTAAAAATTTAAGAGATATTGTCAAGTTACTTTAAAAAGTTACACCAGTCTACACTTCTACTAACAAAATTCAGTAACACTCATTTCTCCAGCACTGGATATTATCAGTGCTTAACATCTTGATGAGTTTTCTGTACAAAAAAATGGTATCTGGTTGTTTAAAGCTACATTTCCCGTCAGGTAGCACAGTCCTGTATTTTTTGGCTATTTGTATTCACTGTTCTGCTATCTGTCAACATACAGAGCCCAAAATTTCTACGCAGTTTTTATCTTCATATTACTAGGTAGACAATTTTTAAAAACCTTTTTATAGATGCGGCAGATACGATTTTCCAGCCTATTGTGTGCCAGTCTGTTAGTCACCTTTGTTTATAGTGTCCTTTTTATATAAATATTCTTTTCATTTTTAAGTATATAAATCTGTCAAATTTTCCCTTATGGCTTCTGAGTTCCCTTTCATCTTAAGAAAGCCTCTGAAAAGTAATAAAAAATCTTTTCCCCACAGTTCCTTCAAACACCTTAAGAGTTTTAATTTTTACATCCAGTTTACGAATTCAATGGGATTTATTTCTGAACCAAGGGGAACACCCAGAGGAGACACGAATCACTGACAGCTCTGCTCAGAAAGAGGCCACGTCTTCTTTGAATACTCCAGCACTTATTCCTGTGTCCCTGGCAATTTTTACATAATCAAATTAATCTAAAACTTTTACTGCGCTGGTTGGCATTTTAACTTAGATAAGACACCAAAGATTTGTTTGAAAATCTGTAGGAATATCTTAAGTCCTAACATTACACACTTCAGCGAGTTAGTGCCCTCCAAAATTCAATTCCACCTGGAACTTTAACATGTGACCTTATTTGGAAATGGGGTGGAGTCATAATGGATTAGGGCAGGCCCTAAATCCACTCACTGTTATCCTTATTGGAAGAGCACAGCACACACACAGATACACGCTGGGAGGAAGACCACGTGGCATCTGAAGCGGAGACTGAAGCGGTGCAACTCTATGCAAAGGAACGCCAACAAAGCCTGCAGAGGCAAGAGAGGATTCCTTCCCAGATTTTCAGACGGAACCTGGCTTTGAAGACACCTTGAATTCTAACTTTCTGGCCTCCAAATTGTGAGAAAAGAAATTTCTGACGTTTTAAGCCACCAAATTTGTGGTGATTTATTACAGCAGCCCTAAGAAACAAATCAACAGACTTAGTGTGACCCTATAAGACAGAGAACTGCCCTAGGGTTTCCAAGGAGCAATCGGCAGATCTGAACTGCCACCTTCTGGTTCACAGCCAAATGCTGTGTACCACCAGAGCTCCAACAGATAAACAGTCCGTTAAATTTAAAAAAATAAAATAAAACTGGCGGGATGTTGTTTCTTCAATGGCATAAAATACCCTATGTTTAAAATTAAATTTCATATATGCATCTGAAAAAGTTTTAGACTAAATTACACAGTTAGCTAACCTCTACTCTGGAAACCCTGGTGGCACAGTGGGTTAAGTGCTACATCTGCTAACCACGAGGTTGGCAGTTCAGATCTTCCAGGCGCTTCTTGGAAACTCTATGAGGAAGTTCTACTCTGTCCTGTAGGGTCACTACGAGTCAGACCTGACTTGAAGGCAGTGGGTTTGGTTTTTTGTTTTTGTTTTTTTTTAATCTCTTCTCTGTCTTCACCTGTTCAGAAAAACGTCGAAATCCTATCTAGCGTTTTCTTGAAATTCTTAGCCTCAGCAAAAACAGTCACTTACCTCCACTTCCAACTGGTGCTGACAGGGTTTCATCACTTGGATTTTCTGCTAACATCCAAGCTGGAAGGACTCTTCTCCTCTCTGCAGCATCTGCCTGCTGCTTCCCGAAGTCTCCACATCCCCCTACAACAGACTAAAAAGGCACTTACTTGTTCATTACTAAAAAACTATCATTTACCCTTAACCAATTTCTACCATTACTTACTTGACAAGAAATTACCATTGAAAAATCCATCGGCAACTATGGATTGAGTGAGTCAAATTTCTCACAGAAACAGTTCATTCATCTATTAGTTGCAGTAGTGGACTAGAATGATATACCCTAGAGCTTTACTTAAAAACAGAAAATGCCAATCAAAGCTAGTAATTTTGTCTTCTCTCCTTCAATAACTTAAAGAACAGTTACTAAAAGAAGACATCTTGAAGTCCTCACCACACTCTCTGCAGGCACAGTTGCGGTGCTGGCTATTTCTGGGCTTTCTTCTGGCTGTGGGGCACTAGGCTTCTCATCAGGCAAATCAATCAAGGGTGATTTTGATGTCTCATCCAATACATTGTCTTCTTCAAGCATTTTACTGTTCCTGTAAAATAATAATTCTTTTATTACTCATTTAAGTTAAATTTAAAACACTTTTGCTGCGTAACAATGTCACTGTAAATCTGATCCGCCTGAGTACATGTGATTGGGGACTTGTGCTCCTTTTCTCAAACATGGCAAATAACAAACCAGATTACAGTATACTGGCATAAAGAATGTATATGTGTGTGTCTGTGTGTGTCTGTGTGTCTGTGTGTGTGCACACACGTTGGTGTTTATGTGGATTATGAATCATGTTATTGGTGAAGAATATTGAATATTCCAGGGACTGCCAGAAGAATGAACAAATCTGTTTTGGAAGAAGGACAGTTAGAATACTTCTTAGAAGAAAGGATGGTGAGGCTTTGTCTCATATCCTTTGGACATGTTATCAGGAGGAATCAGTCCCTAGAAAAGGAGGACATCATGCTGAAGTGCAGGGTTAGCAAAAAAGAGGAAGATCCTCAATCAGATAGAATGACACAGTGGCTGCAACAACAGGCTCAAACATGATGACTGAGATGATGGCACAGGGCTGTTGGCACACTGGATGATGGCACACGGTGTTACTGTGAGTCAGAACCAACTGAGTGGAATCAACTCCAGAGCAATGGGTTTGGTTTTGGTTTGGTTTTAATGACTAATGATGTTCAGTACCATTTCCTGTGCTCGTTGTCCATTCATAGGTCTTCAGTGGATAAATGTCTATTCAAGTCCTTTGTCCATTTTTGAATTGGGTTGTCTGTGCTGTTGAGTAATATGAGTAACTTATATATTCTTGATACTAAACCTTTATTCAGTATATGTTTTTCAAATATTTTCTACCATTCTATAGACTGTCTTTGTCTTTTGATACACAAAAGTTTTTTAACTCTGATAGAATCCAATTTACCTATTTTTCCCCTTTCTGGGGTTTTGTCTAGGAAACCTAATCCAAGGTCATAAAGCATACTCCTAAATTGTCTTCTAATATCTTTATAGTTTTGGCTCTTCCACTTTGGCTTTCATCCATTTTAGGGTTTTGTTTTTTTTTTTTTTTTCTTTTTTACATTGTGGTAGTTTGTTTAACTTCATTCTTGTGCATACAGATACATGCATGTTCCCACCCCATTTGCTGAAAAGACTATTTTTTCCTCTAATTAGCTTGGCACCTTTGTCAAAAATTAATTTACTATAAATATAAGGGTTTATTTTCAGACTCTAATTCTACTCTATTGATTCATATTTCTATCCTTATGCCAGTACTACCACACATGTCTAGGTCATTGCAGCTTTGTGGTAGGTTTTTAAATTGGAACATGTACATCCCCAGTTTTTTCTTCTTTTTGAAGATTGTTTTGAAGATAGCTATTCTTAAATCTTCAAAATATATTCCAAAGTATAATCAAATGTTATTCATTTTATGTCCTTAATATAAAATATGCTAATATGAATGACCTACATACACATAAGTGTTTTTAAAAAACTACATTCTAACATGCATATTGTCATTCTATAATTGCATATGCATCAGTATTTTATTGCTTTTTTCTAATTTAAACAGTAAAATTTTTAGCCACTTATATGGACTCTAATTAGTAAAAACTTCAATAATTTGGGGAACAAAAATAGTAATTTACTACAGCTTGATAAAAGGTTAACCTTACTTTCCTTAAGAGCTTCTTAAAATAAAGAAAACAATCTTCCTAGAAAGATAACACCACACTTCCTTAACAGCAATAAAATTTGGTTACAAAGGCATTATGCTATACTTATCATAATATCACTCTTATAGCCTTGCATATTTTATTCACACACTCTATAAATGAACATTTAGTAAACACCGACTACTACACATGCAACAAGAATACAAAGGTATCGTTGGTGCTTCTATGAGATATGCTATATTTTGCTTAACTAAAACTATAAAGCTAAATTTTCTTAATCTTATTTGGCTTTGTCTTCTCAAAGAAGTAGGTTTTTCTAGCACTCCTAGCAGAATAATTTAACAAATACATATACTAAAAAGAGCAAAAAAATGAAAAAACTAGAGTTGATTTGTACAGACCCATATGTTCTAGGACACTTGGGTGGTGTAGTAGTTCAGTGCTATGGCTGCTAACAAAAAGGTTGGAAGCCGGAATCCATCAGGTGTTCCTTAGAAACTCTGTGGGACAGTTCTACTCTGTTCTGTAGGTTCACTACAATTCTAAGTTGACAGCAATAGGTTTGGTTTGCTTTGTGTCTTTACTGAGTCAGTTATGATTGAGACTTATTTATTGATCAGAATCTAAGCACCATATAAAATAGCATATTGTTGTTTGTTATTGAATAAATTTTAAATCCTAGCAGCCCTGTAGGAGACAGAAGAACTGCCCCATAAGGTTTCCAAAAGGTGGCTAGTGCATCTGAACGGCTGAACTTTTGATCAGCAGGTGTGCTCTTAACCACTTCACCACCAGGGCTCCAATACCATGCTACAGCTATTCAATCTGTGTGCTAACCAAATAATACCAGAAGCTGGACTATATGACGAAGAACAGGGCATTAGGATTGGAGGAAAACCCATCAGCAACATGCATTATGTAGATGACACAATCTTGCCTACTGAACGCAAAGAGGACTTGAAAAATCGATGAAGATCAACACCACAGACTTCAGCATAGATTACATCCCAACATAAAGATAATAAAAGTCCTCACAACTGGACCAATAAGCAGCATCATGATAAGTGGATAAAAGACTGAGGTTGCCAGAATTCCTCAATGCAGTAAGGGCCATTTATATAAAGCCATCTGCCTACATCATCCTGAATGGAGAAAGATAGAAATAGTTTCCCTTGAGAACAGGAACTAAACAAGGATGCCCACTCTCACTTCTCCTATTCAACATTCTAGCAGAAGTTCTAGCCAGAACAATTAGACAAGACCAAGAAATAAAGGGCATCTGCATCAGCAAAAAAGAAGTAAAAATCTCCCTATTTGCAGATGATAAGATCGTATACACAGAGAATCCTAAAGAATCCATAATAAACTACTCAAACTGACAGAAGAGTTCAGCAGTGTCAGGACACAAGATAAACATAAGTAAATCAGTAGGATTCCTGTATATCAACAATGAGATTATGAAGGGAGAAATCACCAAATCAATACTATTTACTATAGCCCTAAGAAGGTAAAGTACCTAGGAATAAATCTAACCAGAGAAATAACAGACCTTTACAAAGAGAACTACAAGTCCTTACTACAAGAAACTAAGAGAGGCTTACATAAATGGAGAAACCTACCCTGTTCATGGATAGGAAGACTTAACATTGTGAAAATGTCTATTTCACCCAAAGCAATCTACTTACACAATGCAATCCCATTACAAATTCCAGTGACATTTTTTAATGAGATGGAGAAACGAATTACCAACTTTGTTTGGAAAGGGAAGAAGCCCCGGATAAGTAAAGCACTACTGAAGAAGAAAAACACAGTGGGAGGCCTCTCACTACCAGATTTTAGAAGCTATTACACTACCACAGTAGTCAAAACAGCTTGGTCTTGGTAAAAAAAGAGACAGATAGATCAATGGAGCAGAACAGCTGATATTCAACAAAGGCCCTAAAACATTAAGCTGGGGAAAAAAAAATCTCTTCAACAATGGTGCTGGAAAAATTAGATATCCATGTGCAAAAAACTGAAACAAGACCCATATCTTACACCTCATGCAAAAACCAACTCAAACTGCATGAAAGACCTAAATATCAAATCTAAAACGATAAAGTTCATCCAAGAAAAAGTAGGAACAACAATGGAAGTTTTAACTCACAATGTAGACAGACTTCAAAATCTGTCAAACAAAGCACAATCAACAGAAAACAGATAAATGGGAACTACAAAGAATCAAACACTTTTGCTCATTCAAAGACGTTATCAAAAGAATTAGAACACTGAAAAGCAAAGATGCTACCTTAAAGACTAAGGTGTGCCTGACTCAAGCCATGAATTTTCAGTCACATCATACACACCCAAAAGCTGGACAATGAATAAGGAAGACAGGAGAATGACTGATGCCTTTGAACTGTGGTGCTTGAGAAGAACACTGAATAAAAATATATAATAGACTGCCAAAAGTACAGACGGATCTGTCTTGGAAGAAGTAAACCCGAGTGCTCCTTAGAAACAAGGAAGGAGAGACTGTATCTTACATACTTTGGACACACTGTCAGGTCGGATCAGATCCTGGAGAGTGATATCACACTTGGAAGACCCTCAGCACAACGGACTGACCCAGTGGCTACAACAATGGGCACCAGCATAGCAACGATGGCACGGGACTGGGCAGTGTTTCCTTTTGTTGCACACAGGGTTGCTATGAGTAGGAACCAGCTCAAGAGCACCTAACAACAACATGCAAAATGAAAACCTAAAGAAACCAAGTTTTCCTTTAAATTGTTAAGAGCCTGTTCTTAAACTTATAACTGACTAGAAGGAAAAAAAATTATCACAGCATTAAACTTCCAACAACTCTCACAATGCACATAGGTTTTATCCAGTTTTTTTATTTTAACATGCAGAATTAGAATGGAATATATATTTTTTCTTTCTCTTTCTTTCCTTCTATCTCTCTAGCTGTACAAATTTTGTGCCGACAACACCCAAATAGAAATATCTCATTATATTTGCTCTTAATTAATTAAAAACATACTTATAACCTCTGGCTTACTTATCCTCAGATCCGTTCCTCTCCCTCCCATTTCTCTAAGAGTGTCCACTAACCTGAATTTGATATTTTTTATTTTCATGCGTAGGCTTGTATTTTTACTACAGTATGTATATATCCATTATTTGATACAAACATTACTACCTTAAAAGATTTACAACTTTCTTCTTCAGTTGTCTTTTTCTCAACATTACGGCATGGTGATTTATCCACGTTTTAATGTAGAGCTTTGTCTAGTTCACTAACTTTCCATTGTTGAACGACACCAAATTTATTCAGCAACTCTCTGGATATTTTCACTATGGGAATGGGTGCTGTGGTAAGTGGTTATGCGTAGAGGAGGGTAGTTAGTTACTGAGAGCACCAGCTCTGGAACCAGTCGGCCTAGGTTTGAATTCTGGTTCAATCATGTCTTAGCTGTGTGACCTTGAGCATGTCCAAACATTGTGTGCCTCAGCTTCTTTGTCTATGACATGTGGATGATACCAGTCACCCTTTATCATAAACACCGTCATGAAGATTAAAAAGTGCATATGCCAAGCCAGCCAAGTGCCATCGAGTCGGATACGATTCACGGTATGTAATGCTTTTATAACAATGATATCGATGTGGTACAGACTGCAAAATACAGCTAGTTCTAAAATACATGAAAATTCCAATAATGTTAAGAATTGTCTAAAATACATTTCAGTGCTTCTGCAACCTATGATGTGGTCCATTTCCTCCTCCTAGAGGACAGTAGCCTCCCCTTGTCTGAAGCTACCTCCCCTGGGTAGGTACCTCTCCTCATGACACCTGCCTTCTCAAGATCTGACCACAGCTTCCTTCATGGTTCCTAGACCAATAACCAGCATTAACTCATCACTACCTGCCTAGGGAAGCACTGGTCTTGCTTCAGCACGAAAGTAAACATTCACTGAAGAGCCACAGGATCTGGTAGAAAGGGGAAGAGCATGCTGTGGTGAAAGACACCACAAGGTCTTTTGCCTTGGTTCTTTAGAAAAAATAGCTTGAGAGATTTTTCTCCCAAATCCTCAGGAGTTACCTTTGCCCTAGTTTCCCACCTCAGAGGGTTTGTTACTTTTTCTAGGGTTACTGGCATTTTCTGGGTAAACTGTAAACAACTAAGTTTAATACATTTTGTCTGGTCCTGGGCTATAGCCTGCCCTCTGACTAGCATGTACCTTGCAAAGATAGCCTATGCAAATTAGGTGACTATCTTATGCAAATTAGGTGACTATAGCCTACTATGCAAACGCAGTGCCTGTGGCCTACCAACATGGGATTAGACAGTTTGTAGCTCCTCCCTGAGAGGGCCCATGCCTTAATGCTGACAAGAAGTTGTGTATATATGCAGCCAATCCTACAGAGGTTATTTCAGACAGGAAGAGAAGTAGCAGACTGAAGCCGAATGAAGAAAGAGGAGAGAGGAGGCAAGGAACCTCCTAAAAGAGCCTTAACACAAGTCAAGGGCTGTAACACTGAAGACAGTGGGCAGTCCAGGTGCAGAGCCGGCAGCAACAGAGGACAGGGCCAAGAGGAGCCTGTGCTAAGGGGGCCAGGAAGAGCCCTCCATGGCTGAGAGGGGGCTTGCACAGCAGAAGGAGTGCCTGCTTGCTTGTACAGTTATGAGGAGCTGCTCTAAACTGAAGAAGTGAAGGCTGTGCTCCCCTCTCTGAGGGAGGGTTTCAGGCTTGGCCGACATGCTTCCTGATCTTGATTCTGAGTTGTAGCCTGTTGCTTCCCTACTACTCACAGACTTAACTCTAAGTATGGTCTGTGAGCTCTGTGTAGCCAGTGCAATGGGTTATTGAACCCAAAAGAGAAGTAAAGAGTGCCATGGGAGGGATGGCTGATGCCAGAATTGGTGCAAAGGTTGGAGAGCAGAGGTTATATTCGACTGCTACTTTACAAGGATTAGCCCTGGACTAATCTTGATTGGCACTGTACCCTCTGCTGAACCTAGATGGGTTCTGACGCCACTACTATTACTACCCTTTTACACACGCCCAGAATTGATCTCGAAGATACTAGACCAGAGGACGCAGAATACAAGGCTAGATAAGTAACTCGCCCGTAACCTAGGATATGAGATTCTGGCAAAGATAACTATGGTTATTCCTAACAGCTCACTGATGTTTTGAAAAAAATATAGCTTACAGTAAATGTGGTAAAAATACCAGAGTGTCTTGGTAGGGTAATGAAGAAAGGATCAAAAGGCTAAGCCAGGTAGGTGTGATTAAACAGACTTACTACATAAGACTAGATAGTCCACTAGCTGAATATGCAACCCATAGTATGCAATAAGCTATGCACTGGTCAGGGGTTACTGAAAAGCTTGCTGTTTGCTACTGTTACTGGTCAGTGTCGGTGGAGGAGCCCTGATGGCCAAGTGGTTAAGAGTTCAGGCTATTAACAAAAAAAGTCAGCAATTCAAATGCATCATCCACTCCTTGGAAACCTTACAGGGCAGTCCTACTCTGTTCTTTGGGTTGCTATGAGTTGGAATCGACTGACGGCAATCTGATAACAATGACAGGTCAGTGTTGGTGGCAGGGAAAGCTACCAAGGAACAAGGCTCCCTAGTGTCACCGGAGATGACGGGATTCTACAGTTTGGGTGCCAGTGGCTGCATTTAACCATCAGAGGCTAAGTGGATGTTATTTCCACAAGAGACAGTCAAAGTAGAATGGTGCTGGCCTATAAGCATCTGTAACACCCACCCAACTGGAGATCAATTTTCCAGCCTTCATTTCAGCTCGGTGCTGCCATGTGTCTTTTTTGTTTGTTTTCCTACCCAGTGGGATGTGAACAGAGATGATGTGTATAAGATACTTCTCCTGGATTCTCTCCATTATTTCTTGCCCACCAACTGGAAATGGCAGTGATGCGGTCAATTAGGAGGCCCTATTCTGAGGACAGCAGGGGCTACCCCATTAGCTGGAATACTGAGATTATTTCATGAGGCTCAGCCCACCTACCACTCAGAACTATTATGTGACAGAAAAACGAAATTCCATCTTACTTAAGCCCTGAATTCAAGGTTGTTTGCTATAGTTATCTAACTTTTACTGTAATATAGGCATCAGCAAACTATAGTGCTGAGGTCAAATGCAGCCTGCTACTTAATCCTGTAAATAAAACTTGGTTGAAACACAGCCAGGCCCACCTGAGTATGTTCTGTCTATGACTGCTTTTGTGGTACAACAGCAGATTTGAGTCACTGTGATAGTGATTACATGGTCCACAGCATAAAACATGTACATTCTGTTCCATTATGTAAAAAGACTGCTGACATCTGATCTAATATATAGCCTTTCTGTGGAAGTATCAGTATGTTAGGTTTCATTTTATTTTGCCTGTCCAAATTCTAAATGTTTAACCAACAAAAGCAAAAGCAATCTTAAATGAACCTAAAATTGCCAAAATGATTTAAAAGGCTATATCCTTTAAAGTCGTATATGAAGTGATACAAATGTGTTATAAATTCCTTCAAATTAAAAATAGCAATTATAGTCAAATTTAGGTAAATGGTTTCAAGCTACTGATCTTTCACTTTTAATTACTCTACATGAGTGACAAGGCTACAAGCAAAACAACTGAAAATGACACCTTCACATCATAAGTGCAAAGTGTTCTCATGGTAATATTTCAAAATCACGAACTCAAAACAGCCAAAAGTAAAAGTGCTATCTGAGGGAAAATTTGCATTAACAAGCTAAATACAGAACACTGAATTTTTAATACAAAATAACATGGCTAATTTGGTTACATTATAAGTAGGCACACAACTACCAAAACATAACGAGGATGGACATCCTAGAAAAAGTGCTACATAACTCATTGCTGAATATCACAACGGTCACCTCTGAAGCACAACCCCTGAGAAGCTATGCAGCAACGGCCGTGCCTACGCCACCCTTCAAAGCACTTTGGGAACTCTTCTTCTGGAATGGACATCAGAACTGTCCTCAATGTCATCCAAATGTCTTCCTTTCAATATTTCCTTTATCTTTGGGTAAAAAGTCATTGGAGGCCAGAACAGGTGAGTAAAGAGAGTGTTCCAATACAGTTATTTGTTTACTGGCTAAAAACTCCATCACAGACAACCATACAATTAAGTCTGCGAACTTGCGACCATGACATTCTGTGCAATGGCCATTCCTGAAAGAGTTCCAAAATTGCTTTGAAGGGTGGACTCAGGGCATAGCTCCCTAAGGGGAGTACTTGGAAGATGACCACAATGACATTCAGCAGTGAGGTATACAGCACTTAGAACAACTGAGTTCATAGACTTAATTGTCACAAGTCATATACCAACTTGGATATACTCCATCTGGTTATAATGTATTATCCTTTTTATGTGCTGTTACTTGAGACTTGTGTTTTGCTATGTAGGATGTTAGTCTATATTTATTTTTCCTTGTAATTTACTTGTCTGATTTTGGTGTGAAGTTTATAATAATTCATAAAATAAGTTAGAAAGTATCCTCTCTTCTACAGTAAAAAAATAAAGTAACATTGGTATCATTTTTTTCCTGGAAAGTGTGATAGAATTCATTAATGAAGTTCTTTGTGGTAAGAACTTTGTAAGATCACAGATCCACTGCTGTCAAGTCAATTCCTACTCACAGCAAACCTATAACAGGACAAAGTAGAACTGCCCCATGGTTTCCAAGGAGTGCCTAGTGGGTTTGTACTGCTAGCCTTTTTGTTAGCAACCATAGCACTTAATGACTACACCACCGGGCTTTCCTCCCAAGGTCACAGCATCATAAAATCTGTATAATCAATAGTGATATTCCTTCTTCCATTCCTGATCTTGATAGTTTGTGTTTTCTCACTTATTTTCATTTTGGTGTGACTGTTAATTTTACATGTCATTTTGGCTACATAGAAGGAGCTGGCTGTTTGGTCGCAGTTAGGAAGTAGTTCCATGTGATTCAGTTAGTTGGCCTTAAGGAAGCAGGCATAGCACGTGGCGCATGGCGCAGGCAGGACTCACTTGAAAGCCTTAAGAGCAAAATCAGACTTTCCCTAGGGTGTGTCCTACCTCCAGACTACAAACACTCATTTTCCAAGAACTCCTTCACTCTTCTTCCTGTTGCCTGATTTACATATCTAGAGACAAGAGACCAGAAAAATCTAAAGCCTATTACTTGACCTATAGAGTCTGGGACTCAAGATAGAAGGAACCTGAAGCCCCTGGCCTAACCTACAGATTTTGAACTTGTCAGCACCCTACAATCATGTGAGTCAATCCCTTAAAATAAATAAATATCTTTTGTTCACATGCACAATGTGTCTATCCATCTACCTATCTCATTGCTTCTATTTCTCTAGAAAACCCTAAGACATTTGATAAGTCCTGCTAATGATTTATCGATTTTACTGACTGTCTTAGTTATCTAGTGCTGCTATAAAAGAAATACCACAAGTGGATGGTTCTAACAAAGCAAAACTTATTCTGTTACAGTCCAATAGGCTACAAGTCCGAATTCAGGGCATCAGCTCCAGGGGAAGTCTTTCTCTGTTGGCACTGAAGGAAGGTCCTTGTCATCAATCTTCCCCTGAGCTGGGAGCTTCAGAGGTGCAGGGACCCTGGGTCCAAAGAACATCCTCAGTTCCTGACACTGCTTCTTTCCTTTTGGTTTGAGGCCCCCAACTCTGCCTGCTTCCTTTTCCTTCATATTCCAAGAGACTGCCTCAAGGCACAAAACAATCTTGTATATTGAGTCCTGCCTCACTAACACATCCACCATTCAACCTTCCTCATTAACATCACAGAGGAAGCATTTACAACAACAGGAATACCATATAACATCCAGAATCATGGCCTTGCCAAATTGCTACTAACATTTTTGGGGTGACACAATTGAATCGATGGCATACATCTTTTCAAAGAATAAACTTTTTGGCTTTATTGATTTCCTTTGTCTGTTTTCTATTTCGTTAATTTCTGGGCTTATTTTTATTATTTCTTTTCTTCTACCTACTTTGTTGGAATCCCTAGTGGCACAGTGGTTAAATGCTATGGCTGCTAACAAAAAGGTCAGCAGTTCAAATCTTCCAGGTGCTCCTGGGAAAGTCTATGGGGCAGTTCTACACCATCTACAGGGTTGCTGTGAGTCAGAATCAAGGGCAGTAGTGTTTTTTTTTTTTAACCTACTTTGTTACTAACTTGTTTTTTGACTATCATTTTAACAAAGAAGCATAAATTATAAATTTTATAGTTTTCTCTTTTTCAATTTAGGTATTTAAATATAAATTTTTTCTCTCAGAACTACTTCAGCTGCACTGCACAATTCTGATCTGCCGTGCTTTCCACATCATTCTATTCAAAATATTTTCTAATTCCCCTTGTGATTTTATTGATCTGTGAGTTATTCAGAAATGAGCTGTTTAATTCCCAAGTAGTTAAAATTTTTCCAGATTATCTTATTATATATTCTGGATAATTTCGTCCATTTATTTCTGTAGTATAGCTTATGCATTATATAATTTAAAAGCTGAAACATTCAAATAATCTTCTGATAACTAGTTCAACACAACTAATTTATTGTTTCAACTTTACACTAGGTATCAGTATTTCTGTGCTAATATCTCATGTACTCAACTCAGTTACCCTATTCTGTATTTTCTATCATTTTTATAAGAGGAGTTATACCAAGCATAGCCTAAGCCAGAGGTTAATAACCTATTAAAATTAAAGAAGCTAAAAAAAAATCAGGAAAATGTACTCAAATTCAAATCATCTTGGTACTATTAGATAGAAAATACATTTTCTAAACACAATGGTAAAAAGATATCACATATGGGACAAATCACTGTTGAGGCATAAGAAGTTCCAAAGTCAAATGTTTTCTAGAAACAAACATATATACGTGTGCACAGACACACACACACAAAGAATCATACAGCTGCTGTATCTCTAATAAAGTTCAACCCCAGAATATTTTCTACCAAAGCATCTACAGATGGCAGAAGAATCTGATTCCAAATACCATTACCCGCTCTCATTTCACCCAATGATCTTACCTTAAAGTACATTCCATTTTTGTTTCAGAGCATGTAGAGAAAACACGGAAAATGTACTTGTCAACCAACAAAGAGAAACAATCCCCAGGATTCAAACAGCACCACACATTCATCCTCAATGGTAACAGCTGGCTCTTCCCAGAAGACCGATAAAAACATGGGTTTGTGTGTATCTAACAAAGACGAAAAAAATAAAATGATGTCATACTTTGGAATTATGACAAAAATACAACTGAGGACTAATCCAAAATTTTAGCACTTTCAAAAGAAGTTAAATTTGCATTTTGAATTAAAAGTTAAATATACCTGGTACTTACAAGTACCATAGTTATTATTTGTATGCAAAAAAGCTCTAGTGTATCTCTTCTTTCTCTAGGAATCAAAGAAAAACAAACATATCCATTAACTGATTAAAAAATATTTTGTTTAATACAGAAACAACTGAACACAGGAAAGAACATAAAAAATAATTCTCAGAGTAGAAATTGATCTCCCAACTTTTAATCCAAAATGCACTAATCCCCTGAAGGTGACTTTCTTCTTTTCAACTTCTCTCCTACGCATTTCTTACTATGATTAAAAAATGAGAAATTGCAGAAAGTGCGATGTTGAACAAAAGGTCTCAGATAAACCACTTGACTTTCTAGCTCCTTAGAGAGAAATTGGTTTGACTCAGACTCCTACTATAAGGACAATCTCCCATATTCAAGTTACTAGTAAGTAGTAAATATATCTCAATGTCAAAACTATTATATCTAGTATTTTGTATTATGCTTGCCACTGATTGTCTCCACACTGTTGTTGTTTTTCAGTGTCCTTGAACCAGTGCTGATTCATAGCGACCCACATATGACAGAAGGAAACTCTGCCTGGTCCTGTGCCACCCTCACAGTCACTGTGGCCCACTGTTTTATTTGTTCTACACTTGACAGACTTTCTGTCAGTGACCATCTACATTACTAAGCATGACGTGCATCTCCAGGGACCACTCCCTCATGAGAGCATGTCCAGAGTATGTGAGATGAAGTCTTGCAATTCTCACTTCTAAAGAGCATTCTGGGTACTTCTTCCAGGGCAGGACTGGTCATTCTTCTGGAAGTCCACGGTATATTTAACATTCTCTGCCAACACCATAATTCTAATGCACAAAATCTTTGGCCTTCTTTATTCACTGTCCAGCTTTCACATACACATGAGGCAACTAAAAATATCACAGCTTGGGTCAGGCACACCATAGCCCTCAAGGCAATATCCTTGCTTTTTAACACTTTAAAGAAATTTTCTGCAGTGGATTTGCACAACACAATACATCATAAGATTTATCTTCTATAACTAAGACCTAGGAAAAAAGTAAAACCATTGTCATTGAGTCAATTCCAACTTACAGCAACCCTACAACACAGAGTCGAACCACTCCATAGGGTTTCCAAGGAGCAGCTGGTGGATTCAAACTTCTGACCTTCTGGTTAGCAGCTAAATGTTTAACCACTGCACAACCGGGGCCTCTGAGACCTATGAAAGAAGACCTATAGAAGAACTCTGAAAAGGTATCTTAAAAATCTCAAGTAGGATCAGGTGAAATTGGCTACTTCCAAAGGTCAAGTAGCCTTTTCGTCACCAGTATTACGGGACTTTTATAATAAATAGGCTTTAGTATATGACAGCAGCAATCTACATTAATGTGGATCTTCAACTTGCATTTGAATCTAATATAGAGTACCCTTCCCCCTTCATTCTTCCATCTACATCATCAGTTTAATGTGACTTTTTCTGTAGACATCAATAATTTCTTGAGCACAACAAGGAAATTATTACCCTGGAATTGGACATATGCTGAACACTCCAAAATTTTCTATTTATACTTCACTAAAATACCCTGAGACATCCTTCTGGACTAACTATACTTTCATAATTCAAGAATTTTTTTTAATTATAACCACTTATAATATCTGTGTTAACATATATCTTATTAACCATGAATTTCAATGTTAGAATTCAGTATGAATGACAGAATAAAATCTTTGGTTCCTACTATAAATATGTTCATTGTTAAAAATTTAAGAATATGTGTAAGTGTAAAAAGCCTATGTTAAATGTGGATAATTTAAGTGTATAATTGAGATTCTAGTAATGTGGCAGCCCTTCTGTTTTCTTTTTGCTCCTTAATAAATTTATTTTTATTAGGAAAGTTGGTTGAAATTATATTAAGTATAGTTACCTTTATTTTATTTTTAATCTCAAGCCCTTAAGTAGACACAAGACATTCAATGGGCAGCTCCTGTCCACAGGCAAGAAGAGACAAAAGAAGAGGACAGGAGAATGTTGAAAGAACATAGGAAATCCAGAGTTCAGGGCAGGAGTGTGCTGTCATAGTGTAGGGAGAGCCGCTAGGGTCACATAACAAAGTGTGTGTAGGTTTCTGTATGAGAAACTGACTCAAATTGTAAACTTTCAATTAAAACACAGTGATAAAAATAAATAAAATATACATTTAAAAAGTTGAATTGGCAGAAGTTGTATGACAGATACAGTTACCACAGGACAAACAAAAAAAGAGTAATTTCACTCTTTTTGCTGAAGCTGCTTATATACAACCAAATACCTCAAGGGGTTTGGTTTCTTGGTTTGGAGGCTTAGGGTCATAGTTTCATGAGACATCTCAGTTAATTGGCCTCATAATGTGTTCAGTACTTCTTTTCTACCTCATAGTTCATTGTATAATGTGAGGAGTCATAAAAGAATGTATGCAGTCATTCAAGATACAACAGTTGGTCTCTCTTCACCTAGAACAACAGAGGAAGGACAGTCAGAAACAGAAGGAAACTGAATGTTTGACTGTCTGCACAAACAACTGCCTTCTTTTCGATGAAGAAGAACCAAATGGTGCCCAGCTACCATTACTGATCATTTTGATCAAAGATTTGATACAAATCCTGATCAAAAGGAGGGAAATGAGGAACAGAATTTCAAATTCTCATCAATCCATTCTTTCTGGAGCTGCTGACGCTTGATGAACTCCTAAACTATTGGACTAAGATAATCTTTAAATTTCAACTAAAAATATCCCCTGAGGCCTTCTTAAAACCAAACAATAGTTCAGCTTGACTAGCAAAGACTATCTACCTTGAGCATTGTACTCTTTCATGAACTGTCTATATGGGATCAAACTGATAATGCCAAGCCAAGCCTATCAACTGAAATATTAAACAGGAAACTTCAGTGGCAGTGAGTTTATGTCAATGGGCAAGGAACAATTCAGAAAAAGAAGGTAAAAAATTGTGACATAACTCAAAGAATGTAATAAATGTCACGTAATTGTACATGTAGAAATTGTTGAATTGGTGCTATGTTTTGTGTGCATATGCTCAACAACAAAAATAAATTATTAAAAAACATCCTAAGCCTTAATAGAACTGAAACTAAATATAAACAATGTTAGGCTGAAACCCAAATCCCCTCCCCCAACTATTCCCGGAAAGGCCCAAGTCAAAACATCTCATCTGCCAGCTATTCCGGGAATTCCATTCAAATGAAGGCTAGCTACTGCTTCTTTCCCATAGGCTCAACTAGACCTCTCCTCATCTCACTCCACTGAAAACAACACCCCTCTATGTTAAGTGACTCTAATTGTCCACAAACCCATTGGCTACTGTCCTCAGCACTGTCCTCAGCGCTGTCCTCAACAAGGTCCACCACCACCCTTTTATAAACTCACAACCCCTGGACCAGAGAGTCGTTTTGCAGATCTGTAAAGCCACCCGGGACGCAAATAAACTTTTTTCTTTCTCTTTCTTTCTTTCTCTGATTTTCCTTTACTGCATAATTTAAACTAAACAAAACCTTTTACATCTAAAACCTCTAATAAACAAGTCTAGAATACTAATATACAATTCAAAAATGTTATTAATCTTGGTGACTGCTTTGAATTACACTTCATTTTTCATTTGTTTTTTTTTTTTTTTTTTAATTGCTACACAAAATGAGTAACATAGCTCAGAGATAAATGCAAAAATACTTTGGCTTCATTTCCCTAACACATGAAAACATACCAAAATCCATAAACATTTACTGGAACAGCTACAACATTCTTCCACTTCAACCTACTGTCAAGACCCTGATCCCTTACCTCTGAAGTTTTTTAACCCATTTCTCTTAGCATTTGCAGTCACTTTCCTAGTCCAAGCTCTTAACCACTGCTTCAACTTCTTTTTTTGCTGCTTGTGCTAACTTGATGTTAGGAACTAAATTGTGTCCCCCCAAAAATATGTGTAGCCATGTGGCTGGGCCATGATTCCCAATATTTTGTGATTGTCCTCCATTCTGTGATTTTCCTGTGCTGTATGTTAAAGGATTAGGGTGGGAGTGTAAATCCCTTTATAACATCACCTCCCTGGAACACTGTAAAGGGATTTTCCCTGGAGTATGGCTTGCCCCACCCTTAATCCTTTCATCCTAAAAGAGATAAAAGGAAAGGGAAGCAGGCAGAGAATTGGGAACCTCACACCATAAAGAAAGCAGAACCAGGAGAAGACTGTGTCCATCAGACATGAGGTTCCCAGGCCAAGACGCTTCCTGGACAAAGACTGATGCAATACTTGACTTTCTTCCAGAGCCAGTAAGCGGGAAAGCCTTTCCCTGGAGCAGACATCCTGAATTTGGACTTGTAGCCTACTGGACTATGTAAGAATAAACTTTCCTTTGTTAAAGCCATTCACTCTGTGGTATTTCTGTTAGAGCAGCTGTAGCTGACTAAAAACTTAACATTGGAGTCTGGGAGGCACAGAGGTTAAGAATTCAGGTGCTAATCAAAAGGCTGGCAGTTCGAATCCATTAGAAGCTTCTTGAAAATCCTATGGCCGCAAGACATTAAACTGGGGCAAAAACAATCTCTTCAACAAATGGTGCTGGAAAAATTGGATATCCATCTGCAAAACACTGAAACAAGACCCATATCTTACACCTTATACAAAAACCAACTCAAACTGCATAAAAGATCTAAATATTAAATCTAAAATGATAAAGCTCATCCAAGAAAAAGTAGGAACAACAATGGAAGTTTTAATACACAATGCAGACAGACTTCAAAATCTGTCAAACAAACCACAAACAACACAAGAGAAAATAGATAAATGGGAACTATTAAAAATCAAACACTTTTGCTCATCCAAAGACTTTATTAATACAATTAAAAGGCCGCCTACAGAATGGGAAAAAAATATTTGGCAACTATATGTCAGACCAATGCCTGATATCCATGATCTATAAGGTACTACAAAATATCAACAAGAAAAAGACAAATCATCCAACTAAGCGATGGGCAAAGGAGATGGACAGACACTTCTCTAAAGAGGAGATCCAGGCAGCCAAAAAACATATACGGACATGCTCACAATCATTAGCTGTTAAAGAAATTCAAATCAAAACTACAATGAGATACCATCTCACTCCAACAAGGTTAGCCATGATCCAAAAAACTCAAAACAACAAATGCTGGAGAGGCTGTGGAGAAATTGGAACTCTCCTACACTGTTGGTGGACTACAAAATGGTCCAACCTCTTTTGAAAGCAATCTGGTGCTTCCTTAAAAAGCTGGATATAGATACACCATTTGACCAAGTAATTCCACTGCTTGGAATGTATCCTACAGAATCAAGGCCATTCACACCAGCTGATACATGCACACAAATGTTTGTCGCAACACAGTCCACAATAGCAAAAAGATGGAATCAACCCAGATGCCCAACAACAGAGGAATGGATAGGTAAACTATGGTACATATACTCAATGGAACACTATGCAATGATAAAGCACAACGATGATTTTAGGAAGCATCTCATAACCTGGTTTCAGTTGGAGGGCATTATGTTGAGTGCAAGTAGTCAGCGACAAAAGGACAAATATTGTAAGAGACCCCTACAATAAGAACTTAAAAACAGACTAATGCATAGAAGAAAAGACTCTTTGACGGCTGCAAGGGTTGGGAGAGAGGGAGGGCGAGTCGGGGAGGGTTTAGATTAGATAGTTGATAGGAATTTGGTTGATCGAAATCGGGGACAGCACACATTATAAAGAAAATCAATATTAACTGGACTTCAACATAACATGATTACTCCTCCCATCTTAATCCAATGTTAAAAGGACAGAGTAGCTGGGGCAGGGGGCCTAGGACTATGCTCTCAGGGGAAACTGAGGCCAATTGGAACAACTAGTGTTTTGCTAAGACAGCCTTCTGCACCCCACATTGGAAGTGGCATCTGGGGTCTTAAAAGCTGCCAACCTGCCATCTGAGGGTACAGCAAATGGTCCAAACTTAGCACAAACGGATGATCACCAAGCACCAAAATGACACAGAAGAAAGAGAACCCAGAAGACAGAGAGACCCATGTGACCTAAAGAACCAGATGGTGCCCGGCCACCACCAGCAATAGTTGTGTTGGAGCTCACAAAGTTGAGTCTCACTGGCAACACAAGAATAAAAAGGGGTGCTCTCTGAGAGCTCCATTAAAAGACTGCAATCAATGGTCCGTGAGCCTCGGGGTTCCCCTGGGAGCATGGCCCCTGCCCCTGATGCTGCCTCGGTCCATAAATCATAATGGGGGTCAACTCTCAGACAGGAATCGATTGGACTTGGCAACACAGAGTGACCATATCATATGCGCACTTTATTGTTCTATGCACCTATAAAATGTCATCCTGCTGACCTCTTACTGGAGGAAGAGGAGGGGGTGGAGAGGAGCAGACAGAAGAAGATTGCTGGGAGGATAAGATATGTGTGGAGCAAAGAGGAAGACTGTGCTGTCACTGAGCAGGGAGAGCAGCTGGAACGGCATATAGGTGGTATGCAATTTATATGGGAATGTACATTTTCATTCAGTCATAATAATAATGAAAAAAGGAACTGAGGGAATAAAAAAAGAAAACCCTGTGTGGCAGTTCTACTCAGTCTCATCAGGTTTCCAAGGAGTTGGAATCAACTGAGTGGTAATGCGTTTCACTTTAGAGGTCTGATAGGATGTTAACTACAAAGACATAAAATTCCAAGACTAGAGAAAATACCTAAAGGAAACCAACCATGATTATTTTAAAAAGAAAACATCATAAACCAAAGACAAAGCAATATTCAGTTTAATTATTTTTTTCTCTCAGTTGAAAGCATCTGCTATTTAAATTAAAAAAGAAAAAAAAAACAACCAGTGCTGTCAAATCAATTCCAAACCATAGTGATCCTACAGGACATAGTAGAACAGTCCCATAGGGTTTCCAAGGAGCAGCTGATGGGTTCCAATTGCTGACCTTTTGGTTCTCAGCCAACCACTGCACCACCAGGGCACCAATGTTTAAATTATAAGTGGTTGAATATTAAGTTTTTAACAAATCTAAATAGTCTTTCCTTTTACAAAAACTGTTCATACAGGGGCCTCAAAAACTAAGAGTGAAAAAGACTATCAAGCAAATCTAATATTTGATCTAATAATTGAAAGAAATAAAACTCATTGAATAGAGTCACAAATCTATGCTAAACTACATGACTTTAACTAGAAAGCCACACATACACAAAATGTACTAACATGAATAGGTTTTTATTTTAATTACATTTAGGAAAAATTAGCTCACTCTGCTATTTTAAAAAGTCACAGTATAGTATTCCCAACCTATGTACTTTTCCTGACTTGACTACAGATTCATGAATTTTCACTTCTGGAAATAATTCTGACAAGTTAATCACCCTTCTAAATCAAACCAACCAAAAATTCTGGAAAACTACTGTAAATATCTTTTTAAAAATATAACTAGGTTTGCCAGAATGTAAGAGATATTTCCAAGAATCAAAAATAGAAAGAGCTGGGAAAAAAACAGATCTTCTACCTATTTTTGAGGCGTTCTGAGTTTTTAACGACTACAAAGAGACAGAGGAGGAGAAAAAGCCTTCCCCCACAACGGGAGGACTTAGGACTGTGACTCCTGCAAAAGCTAAGACCCTTAGAAGACTACAACCTTTAAGACAAGATACACCGAAAAAAAATCTGACTACAGCAGCAAAAGGATATTGCAGGAAAACTCACGCAGCCTCAGCAGTGAATAAAGAAAAAAGTTTGTTTTTTCTTTCCTTTGAGAATTTGTATTCATAGGCCTGGCCCTAGTCGAATCTAACTTTCAAATTTAAACCATGTGTGCAGACCAGAAAATCCAAGGTTGAAATACAAAGAGAAATTGACCCTGGATTTGTAGTACCTTGGAAGGCCTGACAGAAATAAATACACATTCTCTGAGTTTACTCACCCTTAAACAGACCACACAAGAATACCACTGAAGCCCCAGAGAACCAGAGGTTATAATCAAACATTACAAAACAGATGAGAAACAGGCCACTGAGACAGAGACGGGAATCAATAAAGATCACCAACAATTTCTGAAAAACTTCAGATTAAAATAAATATTAGATAAAACATTTGAAATATGTTCACTGTTTTAAAAAAACAAAAGAATTTTAAAATGAGAAGGGTGACAACACAATTTTAAAAAGGGGGAGGCAGTCTTATTTTAAAAAGAATAAAGCAGAACTTCCACAAATATAAACTAAAATTGTCAAAATATAAAACTCAGGAATGAGGTAAATAGATCAGATGTAGCTGAAGAAGGAATCTGTTAACTGAAAGAGATTTGGAAAAAGTATCCAGAATATAGCATAAAGAAAAAGACATGAAAACTATGAAAGCAAGATTAACAGACAGGAGTGAATATAAAGTTCTAATACATATCTAATTTGGATCAAGGAAAAGAAAATATAACTCAGAAAGTCAAGATATTGGAAGGTAAACTGGAGCAGTCAATATTCAAAGGGAAAATGGCTAAGAATTTCCTGAAACTGATTAAATAAACCTGTAGATTCAGAAAGAAAACCAAAAAGAAGTCTACAAGTGAACACACCACAGAGAAAACGCAGAACAATAAAGAGAAACAGATGTTAACAGTAGCTACCCACCAATCCACAGCCCTTGAGTTGATTCTAACTCATAGAGACCCTAAACGACACAGTAGAATTGCCCCAGAGAGTTTCCAATGAACTCCTGGAAGATGCGAACTGCTGATCTTTGGGTTAGCAGACATAGCACTTAACCACTTATGCCACCAGGGTTTGTGTTAACAGCAGCTAGAGAAGGAAAAATAAATGATCTACATAAATATGACAGTCCGCTTGATACGGCAACATTACAATGAAAGTCATTTTTTTTTTAAGAATATTTTTAATTTGTCAAAAATAAGCAACTGTCTAACTGGAATTTTACCCATAATTAAATTGTCATTCAGGAAGAATCATGAAAAAAGGCATTTTCAGAAAAGAAAACACAGAGCCTTTACTATCAAAAGATGTGAACAAGAGGAATTTCTAAAGGATATATTTCAAAAATTAAGAAAATTAACTGAAAAGGTAAGCTTGAGAAGGAAACAAACATGGAGCCGAGAAACGGTAAATAAATAGGTGAATACAAATATTGACACTGTAACTAAAACCAAGCACACTGCCATCAGTCAATTCTGACCCATAGTGACCCCATAGGACTGAGAAGAACTGCCTGCTGACCTTCTGGTTAGCAGCCATAAAAGCTAACCACTCTACCACCAGGGCTTTGCTGACACTAGAATGGTCTAATAATAATGATGAATTTGTGGGGAACCACCCAAAACCCACTGCTGAGGAGTGAGGTCTGACTCACAGTGACCCCACAGGTCAGAGTACAGCTGCCTCATAAAGCTTCCAAGGAGCACCTGGCCTTTTGGTTAGCAGACGTAGCACTTCATCCACTGCATCAAGAGGAAACTGAAGTTTACACAAAATAACATGTAAGAGGGTTAACAGGGGCAAAACAGCTTAAGGTCCTTGTATTTTTCAGGAGGGAGATACGTATTATATTTTATGTATACCTGTTAAAGAAAGGTGACTTTTTTAAAAAAAACAGAGATTGCCTATATATTATCTGACAAGGTTCCCGGCTTTGTGGCTACCTGCCACTAAAGCCAATCTCAGTAACAGGATATTAGGCGAATGACCAAAAGCTTTATTTTTCTGTGTTGCTGGCACACAGGTGACAGACACAGACAGATAGCATTTTGGTTCTCAAAGCCTGTCTGACACTGCCAAGCAAGATTGGGGTATTTAAAGGAGAAGCTACCTGCCCCACCAGCACAGGCGGAAGGGATCAGGAGGACAGTGAGAGTGATTTGGAAGAGGCACATGTCAGGGAGCAGGCTGCAACCCATCCGAGGTCCAGGAAACTCAGCTGTCACCAAAGGCAAGGGGTCCCCTTCACTGGCGCCTCCATTCACTTAATGTTCCTAAAAGGCTGTAAAAAGAAGCCACAGAGATATCACATCCCAGTGGCTCCTGTCAGCTAAAGTGTGACCTCCTGTCCGAACCAGGTAAAGGAAGCCAGAAATTTTAAGAAAAGAACAAGTAAAAGGTCAGTCTTTCAAAACAGGTGAAGAATTCATCCTGACTGCCTGTTTTAATTTCCCCTTTGAAATCAGGAGCCTGAAGGCCCCCACCTGCTTCATATGTAACTTCCTAACAAACAGGGGCAGGGGAGGAAGAGCGATGACAGGAAATGAATGTAAATAATTAAATCAAAATAAAGTAAGGAAAGGAGGAATGGAGCCAGGAAGGAGAGAACATGAAAGAAAAAATGGGCAAATCAAAAGTACCAAATGTGATTACAGAAATAAATTCAAATCTAAGTGGACTCTACAAACATAAGTGGACTACATGTGCCAGTGGAAAAAAGAACAAATTGTTACACTGGATTATAAAAACAGAGTCAGCATGCAAAAAACAGTAAATATACAAAACATATGAAAACAGTTAATGAGCTTGGTCTAATAAGCACAGTTGCTGTTATTAAGTGCTGACAAGTTGGTTGTGACTCACAGCCACCCCACAGATAACAGAAGGAAACACTGCCCAATCCTGTGTCATCCTCACAACCACTGCTACGCTGGAGCCCAGTGATGCCATCACCGAGTCAGTGTTGCTGAACCACATGCAAGTTTGTTCTGCCTGTCACTACAGCCAATCTCAGAGACGGGAAAACAGTTCAAATGTGCTTTACTAACAGACAAACATGTAATCCTGGGGAAGAGGGAGAATAGCTTCTCCAAGACTGCCCCACTTGGGTTACAATTCCAGAGGCTTTTACAGCCAGATTTCAAAGGGACTGGCATCTGGAAAATGTCAAACTTTGTCACAGCATAGAACAGGGAGTCACAAGATTCCATTAAATCTTATCAAACAGTGTAAATTACCCAAAATATCATTATCTCCCTGGGATCTTGGAATAATTAATTTACTACCCTGGAGACAGGGAGAGGAATGCAAGCCTGCTAACCTGGTTTGGGGGAGTGATAACGGGACAGGGGATGGAATGTAGTTTAACAACCTAGGTGACATTTATTAGGTTTTGTATCCAATAACATCAACACATCTCATTGATGGTCATCTTCTGTTTCATTGACCACATACTTTACCAAGCACGATGTTCTTCATTAGGAATTTGTCCTTCCCGATAACATGTCTAAACTATGTGACAAAAAGTCTCTGCATTCTCACTTCTAAGAAGCCTTCCTTCAGGTTTGACTTTTTCTAGGACAGATCTGTTTGGTTTTCTAGAATTCCATATTATATTCAATTTTCTTTGCCAGCACTGTAATTCAAAGGTATCAGTTCTTCTTTGGTCTTCCTTCCTCTTTCTCCAGCTTTCACAGGCATATGAGGCAAGAGAAAAGACCATGGCTTAGGCACACCTTAGTCCTCAAAGTGACATCTTTGCTTTTTAACCCTTTAAAGAAGACTTTTGCAGTGGATTTGCCCAACGTAATACAGCATTTGATTTCTTGACTGCTGCTTCCATGGGCACTGATTATAGACGCAAGTAAAAGGAAATCCTTCACAACCTCAACATTTTCTCTGTTTATCATGAATGTTCCTCATTGGACTAGTTGTAAAGATTTTTGTCTTCTAATACATATGTAGAGACTTCTATTTTAAAAAAACAGATTTCACATATTCTCTCAAAGTGACATGGAGCATTTATGGAAACTAACCACCACTATACCTTAAGGCATGTGTCAAATGTCAGTGTATCAGTATCATATCAGTATTCTATATAATCACAGTGCTAATTTAAGCTGAGAGCTCAACAGTGAAATGTATTGTTCTCTTTTACATTTGGAACTAGAATAGACACTTCAAAAACTGAAGTCAAATAAAAACATCACAATTCTAATTAGAAAGCACTGAACAACTAAAGATACTAATCTACTAGTTGCTATAGCTGTTCTTAGTGGAACCATGTAAACTTAAATTCTTTTTTTTTAAAAAAAAGGCTGACAATACATCCAAGTTCAGAAATTACGAAAATAAAAACAATAAAACCTAAAATTATAAGAATAGGGTTGATGAAAATCACTGCAGACATAAGTGAAAACAAACACAGAATAGAGCAATAAAGCCAAAAGTCAGTTTTTTTTAAGTTATAAAGTACAATTCTAGCAGCACTGAACAAGCCAAAAGACAGAAGACACACACAAGTATACATAATTCCTTTGGGATTAAAAAAAATGACAATTACAAATAAAACAAAACTTTTGAAGACTAACAATATGGTATACATAGCAATACATTTGTAAACATGGACAAAACCAAAAAACCAGTTGCCATCAAGTTAATTCTGACCACAGCAACCCCATACGTGCAAAACTGCTCTACAGGGTGTCCATAACTGTCGCCTTTCTTCCAAGTCACCTCTAGGTGGGTTCCAACGGCCTACTTTTCAGTTGGCCGCTGAATGTGTAACCACTGTTATCACCCAGACCCCTTCAACAGTGACAAAATGGACAATTATCTTCAAGAATATGCACCACACTGACTCAAAACAGGATGCGAGGGGTGTGTGTGTGTATGTGTGTGTGTGTGTGTACTTGTGCATGGATGTGCTTGGCTAGTGTAAACAGTATATGATTATAAGAAACAAAAGGAGAAATGGATTAGACTTATAATTTTTTAAAATAAAATAATTAAAATTCTTCTCAACTCTTCCCCAAACCAGAACCAAGTGGATATAAAGACTTTCATGAATATTCCAAGTGTTCCAGAGGCAGGAAAAACATGGAAGTCTCCCCAGTTCCTTCAGTGAGGCTAGTTTGATTTTGATTCTAAGAGGCGAGAAGAGCAGACAAGATACTGGCATACCCAAACCCACAACAAATAAATGATATAAACTACCTATTTCAGAGGTATACTGTGGGAGTGTATCTTCTAACACATCCATGGGACTATGAACACGAAAGTAAACACATTAACTTATAACTTTAGGAGGGTACAAAGGAACAATTATCCCTGAAGAAATAGAATTAAAAAACAAATCAATTTTCTCTTACACTATAATCAAATATTAAAGAGCCAAAAAAAACCTCTTCTTATTTTCTGGGTTTTTTTTTTTTTCAATTTCAACAGCATTATTTTCAAAAAAGTGAATCACATTTTATCACTTTATCAACTGATACAGAAAGGGCATTTGACAAAGTCTAACATCCATTCATGTTAAAAACTCTCAGCAAAACAGGAACAGAAGGGAAATTCTTCAGTGCAATAAGGGGCATCTACACAAAGCCAACCGTCAATATCACCCTGAATAGTGAGACACTAAAAGAATTTCCCCTGAGAACGAGGTGTGCAGATCAAGAACTCTACTAAAAGACCAAATTGACGGCCCAACAACCTGGAGGGTCCCCTGGAATTTGCTGCTAGCCCAGTGCTGAAACCAGTACCAAGGTCAACACTTCAGACAAAGAATGGACTGGACTCAGTGATCAGGTGGTGTGTGTACTTTATTATTTTATACACATACAGAAGGCTGTTCTACTGGTTTCTTTTGTAGTGGGGAGAGGAGAGGGTGGAGAGGAGAGACATGTGTTCATTGGGAAGATACTAGAAGTAAAGAGTGAAAAGGAGGAGTGTGCTGTCACAAGGTGGGGAGAGCAGACAGAGTTGCAGAGAGGCAGACATGTAAAACTGATTCAGATTGTATACTTTCACTTGATCATAATAAAGAAAAGTGAATCAAGGATAGGCTCTTATAGTATTTTAGAGCTATTTTACAAGTACACATGTAATTCTATGGGAAGAAAAACAATCATAACTTGAGAACTATTGCACAAAGTACCAAAACAAAATCATCCAAATATGTATATTTTGATGAATCAATACCAGAAATAAAGTTCTTTTGCAATTTATATGTAGTTTTACAACTATCACTTGAGTCAAACAAGAACCAAGAATAGCATAAACGAAATAGAAGCCCACAGCCATGGATTCACCCCAAGGGTGTTACCAACCACTGGTGATTCAGTCAAGAGCATCATCAGTTTGCCTTTATGATGCATTCCCTCCTGCTGCTCTAAGACTGTAGATTAAATTTAAATGACACATAAAAAAGCTAACATCAACTGTTCATGAGCTAACATCATCTCCTCACAAACTATTTCCAACCAACTGCTGAGAGCTAAAGTCTTTTTTTAAAGGCAAAATACTACAGAGGGGGAAAAAGCCAGAAATTCATCTAATTCAGATGTACCAGTTGGTAATTGCCATAATGTCAATGATCACTGTCACAGCTACGTTTTTTACATGATGGCTGGTTTGGATTTCCAACACAAAAAGAAAGCAGAAAAACATTTCACTCACTTAAGCCTACTTCGGCATATATAACATACAGAAAAGACCATTATAACACAACATTTGCTATATTCATTTACATAATTTTACAAAGCTTTGAACTAAAACTTCACTTCCAAACATTTTTATTATAATTTTATGTATAACTTGCTTTAGCAGATCAAAGAATTTATGACTGACTAGAGAAAAGAGCTGGATTTTTCCATGTTATTTATTTAATATGAATGCCAAGTAAGTAATCTGAGAAACTAATTACATGCTAAAGAATACTGCATAAAGACTGGAAAAACACTCTCCAACAACATTCTTCATTGTGGATTATGCTGGAATGTGAAGAAAACAAAAACCAATCGACCAGTAAACAACATCATGATAAATGGAGAAAAAATAAACAACATCATAATAAATGGAGAAAAACTGAAGTTGTCAGTAATTTCATTCTACCTGGATCATCAATCAGTGTACATGAAAGCAGCAGTGAAGAAATCAAACAATATATTTCACTGGGAAAATCTACCGCAAAACCTCTTTTAAAGAATAAAAAGACAAGGATGTCACCTTTGAGGATTTGGGTGCACCTAACTCAAGCCATGGTCTTCTCAGTTGCCTCATATGTGTGTGCAAGCTGGACAACAAAAAAGGAAGATGGAAGAATTGATGCATCTGAATCCTTCTACTGGTGAAGAATACGGAACACACAGTAGACTGCCAGGAAAACAATCAGCCTTAGAAGAAATATAGCCTGAATGCTCCTTAGAACTGAGATGGTGAGACTGCAGCCTACTTACTGACGATTTGTCATCAGGAAAGACGAATCACTAGAAAAGTACGTGTCATGTTTGGTAAAAATAAAGGGTCAACAAAAATCAGGGAATCTTCAAAGAGATGGATTAACACAATAGCAACACATTCGCCACACAACGGACTCAAACACACCAAGGACCACGAAGACGGCACTGGACTTGCAGCTGACTTGACAACAACAGACATTAAGGGAAAAGGAAGGAACTGGAAGTTACTTGTCCTTCTCATTCTCATTATTGTTAAGATTTTAAAACTTCTTTTAACAATGGAAAGTCAGTTTTAGGATTTTTTTCAAATTCCTCTACATTCTACCTTGCAGATAGAGCTATATTAAGTAGCTGAATAAATGAATTGATCTGTTTTGAGGACACATGTATTGCATTGAAAACTGTAACAAGAAATCAAGTATTACATAAAGCAAAGGATCTATACATATTATCCCCAAGACCAAGGAGCAGCTTTCCTTCAATTAGTGTAATGCAAACATAATAACTGTTAGAATAACATTCAAAACACAATTAAATATTTTTCTAAAACAGCAAATTCTAATTTAGAGTTGTACATTTCCTTAAAAATAAACACAATAATTTTCACATCTTCCAATGAGTGGCATTACAGAAGTAACTGCAGAATACTGTACTACTTTTTGCACCTATGGTATGTTGTAAATGTTCATAACAGTTTTTAAAGATCTAGCTCTTACAAAGTACTATGTATGGATCTAGCAATCAGTCTAAGAAAAAAGAAAACTGCCATCGCCTTTGCGGTCCCCTGCGAGTCCTTTTCAATCCCATTCTCTTCTCAGTCCCACTGGAGGGAATTATTACCCTGACTTTTGTGCATTATTTCCTTGGTTTTCTTTATGGTTTTACAGTGTATACTCAGGGCCCAGAGTGTACTGTTTATTTAGCAAGATTTTTAATTGTATATAAACAAAGCCTTGCTGTGTGCATTTGTGTGTCCTTCCAATGCCTGTCTTCATCATTTAATATGAGATTACTGATTTTAATTCATGTTTGTTCACATTTTCACTACATTTTATTCCTTTTCCAGCTGCAGTATGTTACTATCCACAGTATACCCATAAATTTTACTGCTGATGGAAATTTATGTTGCTTGTAGCTTTTGCCATCAGAAACACTGTTGCTACAGAGATTTTTGAATGTATTGCTTGGCTCCTGTGTGTAACAGGCTGACTAGCAGGGAACTAATTGTACAATTTAAGCTTCCCCTTATAGTATACAACTATTACCAGTTGTTCTACGTTCTCATCAACACTTGAAATTGTTCTCCTTTCTAATCTCTGCACATTTGATGGGTGTTAAAATCATAACTCATCATAGTTTCCTTTGTATTTCTTCACTTAATCAGAATGTTGAACACTTTTGGAGCATCTTTATTAAAAGTCAGTTTCCACTTCTGCAATGCACTGAGTGTTCAGCCCATTTGTCTACTGAACTATTATCTTGTTCTCATTAAATGGGAGAACGTACTACATATTTTAGAAATCAATCTTTTGTCAATTATGTTTCTTGACTATTTTCTCTCTGTTCTTTTCATTTCTATCAGTTTCTTTTGATAAACAACAGTACTTAAATTCAATGTAATTGAATTTGTCCTTCCTTTATGATTTTTGCTTTTTATATCTTGTTTTGAAACTACCTTGCCCTAAGGTCAGACAGGTTTTTATCTTATCTTATCATCTAAAAGTTTTGTAGTTTTGACTTTTGCATTTAAATCTACCTCCAGTTGACTTCTGGGTTTAGTTTCAGGTAGAGGTCTAACGTATATTTGATTCAAACAAATAACTAACTGTCCCACTTATTGGGGTGGAAAAAAAAAGTTCTCTTCCTCACTGGAAGAGAAGCTGTTTGTACTGCCAGCTCTGGCCCAAATCACCTTTCCATATACATGAGTCTGAATTCTGAAAGTATATGTCAACTATGTTAAGATAAATAGACAATTAGTCATAACTTCAAGAAATGATTTTAAAGAAGACAGCATCCAAAGACAAGAGATTTTGTCTTGAGAAGCATGAGACAATGGGGTAAAAAAACTTCTCCATAAGGCACCAAGCACCTACATAGGGTTCCAGTTTCCATTCTAAAATTACTGTGCAGAATCAGACATTCTCCAGGAGGCCTTGACATTCTAAGTTGTCAAAACTAACGCTATCAAGGCAAGCATGAAAATTTAAATTGGACTATACACTTCCACTCAATCACAATAAAAAAGATAAATAATGCTATCAAGAAAAAGGTAAAATAAATTTTAGCTTTCTCTCATGTCCACAAGATCACATTTGCTAGTAAATTCATAAAATTGTACTAAATATTATTTTAAAATGTAGTCAGAGTTACAATTTAAATAAATAAACCTTATCATTCAAAATTCTAGTTTTAAATCTATTTTTAAGAGGAATTTTTGCTTTCACTTTTAATGTTGTATTTAGACACTTGTTTACTTCATCTATTTGTTTTATTATCGAAATAAAGACTAAGCAAGAGCAAACGATGTTTTCTAAAAAGTATCTCCTTTTAGATGACCATACCTAAACTCCCTCAGAGAAATAAGATCCACAACATACTTGATACGGTTTAACTCAAAAAGAGGACTTTCTATTAATAACATAATCTTTAATTTTGGTGTACTTATTTTAGATTACTAGCAGTCTTTTGAATAGCCATAGAAGTTCAAAATATATCTGAATATTCTTTATCAACTATAAGTACAACTACAATTAAACACATATCAGTCAATTTGGAAAATAATCCTTCAAGTATGAATGTCCTTAATTAACAATGAGGGAAAAAATGTAAATAAGATTTTAAAATATTCAGACACTGGTATACATGATAGCTTCCTAATGGTCTATTTTTGATATATAAAAAATTTAATGCTATGTAATTTTACTGTAAAAGTGTTTTTTTTTTTTTCACCACTGAGAAAATAAGGGAGTAAAGAGAAAATCTGACATTCAGTTGTGTACAGGTCAATTGATTAACATGCTCACATATAAATGTGCTGAGTTCTTAAAATGAATCATTTCATAGTTTACAACTTTTCATGATTTACAACTATTCTAATAGTATCAATTTTTCTGATGTCACTTGGAACAAAAACATAGCTTCAGGAAAATAAGAGGATTTACAAGAGTCTGCCTCTACAAGTGGAGTAATAAACTCTATTGGTTTATTAGTTTACTTTCAGTGATATTTACATATATAGTTTTCAACAGGATTGGAATATTAACAACCCAAATTTAGAAAAGTCCGTAAACTTACTGCAGAGCAGACATTCTTTCCTTTGGTATAAAAAACAACTAGAAATTTAATCATTAAGGTTTATTTAAATGTTCTCATTATCAAAAAAATTACATACTCATGAAAAGTTCCACAGTTTATTCACACGAGTTTTAGAGAAGTGAATCTGAACAGGGTTCAAAGTCAGTGTTAAGTCTTGGGGCTTCCACTTAATACACCTAATGAGCCAGATATATTATTGGCCACAACTGCTACTTCAAAAAATAAATATAAATCACTGATATTTAAATATCAATCCTTTGTCAATTATATATGAAACACATGTATTTTAAATGTCTTTTCCTCATTTTTTAAAATTTCATTATATCTTTTGATAAACAAGGGTTCTTAATTTTAACGTAATTGACTGTTTCCAGTATTTCCTTCATGATTTCTGCTTTTCAAATTTTGTTTAAAAAGTGTTTCCTACCTACCCTAAGGTCATAAAGGTTTTTTTCCTATTTTTACCCTACCAGATTATATTTTTGACTTTCAGTTTTATTCTACCTGGAATTGATTTTGGGATATGGCTTAAGGTACAGGTCTAATTTATTTTTTTCCAAAGAACCAACTGCAACAATACTATTTATTGGAACAATGCCATCTCTGGAAGTTTCTAAAATTAATCAGAAAAGACAGAACAGAAGTTTAGATAGCCCTATATTCTTTACCTAATGTCCTACAGTGATTCAGGAACAACAGAAATGTCTTTATTTCAGGCCACAGCAGTTCACTAGAAAGGTATTAAGAAATTGAGTATGAGCGTTTTGCTCAGAGGGCTCTCTGTACCCCACACTGGCGAGTGGCATCTGGGGCCTTAAAAGCTGCCAAGCTGCCATCTGAGGGCACAGCAAATGGTCCCAACTCAGCAGGAACGGATGATCACCAAGGACCAAAACATGGGGGAAAGACAACCCAGAAGACAGAGAGACCCACGTGAGTGGGTGCCTACATCAACTCAGGACCGGAAGAACCGAATGGTGCCTGGCCACCAACAGTGATAGCCATGATGGAGCTCACAAAGTTGAGTCTCACTGGCAACACAAGATTAAAATGGGGTGCATCCCGAGATCTCCACTAAAAGACCGCAACTGATTGTCCAGTGGCTTTCGGGTTCCCCTGGGAGCACGGCCCCTGGCCCTGATGCTGCCCTTGCCCATAAATCATAATGAAGGTCCACTCTTCAGACAGGAATGGATTGGACTTGGTGACGCAGAGTGACCATATATTGGGTGCACTTTAAGGCTCTATGCATCTATTGGATATCATCCTGTTGACCTCTGGCTGGAGGAAGGGGAGTGGGTGGAGAGGAGGGGAAAGGAGACTGTTGGGAGGATGAGACATGTATGGAGCAGAGAGGAATAGTGTGCTGTCACCGGGTAGGGAGAGCAGTGGAAGCTGCATATAGGTGGGTGTGCAAATTTATATGGGAATGTACATTTTCACTCAATCATAATAAATAAAAAAAAAGAAAGAAATTGAGTATGCAAAAATAACTTAATTTTGCAAAATTCCAAAATATCTTTATCTTTGGCTGGGTTCTCTAGAGAAGCAAAACCAATGCAGTGTCTATATAAAGACAGAGGGAGGGATTTATCACAAAGACACAGCCCATGCAGTTGTGGAGTGGAGACCGACACGTTCCAAATCCAGCGTTCAGCAGTGCACTGGAGGCTTCTCCTGACTCACATGGCAGCAGGAGCTGATGAACCCAAAGTCTGCAGGTCAGGTGACAGGCTGCTGGTGTGTGTCCGAAGAACCAGAGGTCAGCAGATGACCAGACAATGTGCAGAATGCAATGCAGGAACAAGAGAGAGTGAGCTTTGCCACACAATCCATACAACTGGATGCAGGCCACACCCCCAAGGAAACTTCCTTTTCAACTGATGGGCCACTTACATCAGACCACAGAAAGGAAGATGATTACACAATATTGGCCAACACACTGAGAATCAAGGCTCAACCAAACTGACACATAACCTTAACCATCACAATAAAAGTGCCTTAACCATCACAATACTGGGATGTGGCTTAAGGTACAGGTCTAATTTCTTTTTTTTTTCCAAAGAACCAACTGTGCTAGCACTATTTATTGAAAAAACTGTCCTCTTCCCCACAACAGACAATGCCAGCTCAGGAACTTTCTAAAATTAATCAGAAAAGACAGAATAGGAGTTTAGATATCCCTATATTCTTTACCTAATATTCTTTAGTGGTTCAGGAACAACAAAAACATCTTTATTTCAAGCCATAGCAGTTCACAGGAAAAGTGTTAGGAAATTGGGTATAGAAAAGAAATCACAATAAAAATGCCATGTACAGTTCTCGCTGAAGCATTTATTCAGGCATTCAGCAAATATTTACTACATACTAGGCATTATACTGCTGTGAGTTGGAATCAACTCAACAGCAGTGGACTTTTTGGATTTGGAATTATACCAGATACTAGGGACATAATGGTAAGTTAGTCAGAGCTTCTATACTCAGGAGCTTATGATCTATTAAGTGTCATCGAAGAAGAATAAGACAGTTGAGAGGAACAAAGACAACAATGATGGGAAATAAACACATGAACACAACTGCAGAATGAGAACATGAGACAAAAATCTTTTTAAACAGTGTTTACTCAAAATTCAAATAGGATGAATCCAGCTTCTATTTTAAAATATTTCTAATACTAGAGCTAAAAAGGACTCGGGGACACTGACTGACCATATTGTGTGTACACTTTATGGTTCTATGTATCTGTAGGATGTCATCCCACTGGCCTCTTAATAGAGGGAAGTGGAGAGGATGGAGAGGAGAGCGCAGGAGATTGTTAAGAGGATATGACATGTATAGAACAGAAGGGAGGAGTGTGCTGTCACTGGGCAAGGACAGCAGAAGGAGCTGCAGATAGGTGGGCATGCAAATTTAAATTGTATTGTAAACTTTCACTCAATCACAATTACTACAAAAAAAGGATACTTGCCAAACTTGGGCACAGTTCAGCATAGGTTGGTGAAAGGAAGTAGTATTTGTATAAAATAAAAACTTACTATGTTTAACATAAGAATACAAACAGGTACAAGAATGTTATACATAAGTTAATGAATCTAGCTGCATGATAATAATTTTACCACCACTGTCTAGTCCAAAATATATGGCCTTTCATATACATACTTTATTGTCTAGGGTCGCTGTGGGTCAGAATTGACTTAAAGGCAATGAGTTTACAAAATAGATCACGCAAAAGAAAAAGAATCACCACATAGCTTGCTTTAAACTGTAAAGCAAGCAATTAAAGTTCTAGCCTCAGAAGGAATGTTCAAATTCAAATTATTTTTAAAATCCTAAAGTTCAAGAAGTTCTACACTTTTATGCATCTTTACACCCATAAAAACAGTAATTTGTTAAAATTCAGCCCTACAACACTTAAGTGACTTTGGCTCCTTCTCCATCCCCCCAAAACCAACCATTCAATCATTGTTGGCTTTCTTATAGGTTCTTATTCATCAGATCCTGGTATGAAAAAAATGACAACACAAACATGAACTGACAATCATCTTTCACTAATATTCTAACCATGGAACTGTAATAGTGTCCTACAGGAGAACTTTGCAATTGTCTTCTGTCAATGAGAAAGATATAACCTAACATTTATTCCCTATTTCTGTCACTTTAGAAAAGAAGCACTACTCATCATGAGCTGAAAGGGTTAAGACACAAGAAATTAACATATTTACCGGTTTGATTCGAAGCTGACCACCCACCACCTCAAGAATGGCATGTCTCCTGGACACTCTCTTGTCTGTTACCTAGGGGGAAAATAAAAATAAAAATTTAAAGATGCCACCTGCTCAGAAAACAAGTTTCTGATACCAGTAAGTTAGATATGAGATATATCACTCATTTGATCACTGTATATTGAAATGACTGTCATCATTTAATAGGGAAGGCAACAACTCAGAGACTAAGGGACCTGCCCAGTGTCATAACAGAATAAATGACAGAGCCAGCTGGAATCTAATAGATCCCAAACTCTTATACGATGGCTTTCATTCAAGAAGCACGTTTAGTACAGCATATTACACTAGAATTCATAAAATGAGGGGGGAAATTTATATAATACATACCTACTGATAAACATCCCAAATATAAAAAATACGGAGTATGTTACAGCAACAAACAGCTTTAAAAACAGGCAGATTGGTAAAATCCTAAGTGTGTGACTACAGGCTTTGTGATCCGGCTGACTAGATCAGGCTAACCAGGTCAGGCTGACTTGCATTTGGGACCAGGGCCATCAGTAACAGATAAAGGAAAAAAGAACATGGGAGGTGGGAGGAGTGAAAACCAGCTATTGACTGCGAAGACCAGATTATCCTCGATTCTTCACAGATTTGCTTCCTGTTTTTGAGCCAACAGTGTTCCACTTAATGTTCACCATCATTCTTGCATATCAAAGTTTGAGCACTGCACTTTAAGTGCTGACAATGCCAATCAAGCCTTCTCCACATCTTTGTACACATAGTGGTGGTGATCACCTTCCTAATTTGTGACACATACATAATGAGAACATTTCGAGTGCTAAATGAACACCGCAATTCTTTGACTCATCTCTCTGTTATTTTCTTATCACTTGAACTCTGGCATCATCGACATCAGGCCAAAATTTTGAGAAACAGCAGACTGCAACAAAGCACACATCCGATTAAATAAACCCTTTAGTTGTGCAAAAACTCACAAAAATGTGAAAATGCCAGAAATCGATAGTTTTTTTCAACTTTTTTGGCAGCTTTGTAGGGAAAAAATGAAGCTTTCAGTGAAAGGCATCGTCTTGTTTGTTCCATGCAGTCAATTATAGTCTAAGGTGACCCGTGTGTGCAGAACAGAACAGCTCCAAGACTGTGACCTTTTGGGGGCAGACTGCCAGGTCTGTCTTCTGAGGCACCTCTGCTGGCTTTGAAGCATTAAGCTTTCAGCTAGTCGTTGAGCATTTAACTGCTGCAGCACACAGGGATTTCTAAGCACTTTTTCCCCCAAACCAGACTGTAGTTCCACATTTGGGGCTGTGAGTACATACAGCAGTAACATCAAGCATCACAGCAGAATAAGTTCCATGTTAAGTGAATTTTCCACCCCACTAAAGTGACTGTTTAGAAGATTTTCTAAAATATCATAGACTATCCACTTATTATATATCTGTGATTAGCCACAAGTTAGTTTAGAAATGTAAATATAAACTAATAACCTATTCTAACCACCAGAAGAGATAGGATAGGAATTCAGAGATCTCCATGTCCCATTCCTTAATGTGCATCTCCCTCAACGAGCCAAAAACAACAGCAGCTATCTGACAGCTCAGTTTATCACTTGCCCAGAATGTTTCTCAAATTTTGAGATTCACAATATTGTTATAACTATTATTCACATTTTATATATTTGGAAACTGAGGCCCAGAAAATTCAAGGGCTGTATTTTTACACAAATAACTCACATGTTACACACTTTTATGCCAATCATTCAACTCCATCATACGTTGTTTCCCTAAGTGCTCTGCATGTGTTACATGCGTGGCTGTTTTATTTTACAAGTGTGTTATTTGAGGAAAAGGACTGTAGGTCACTATTCAAAGAGGTAGTACTCCAAATCCACACTCTTACTACTAATAATAAATAATGTCTTTGAGAAAAATATTCATATAGTACTCCCCATCCACAAGTATTTGAGCCATTGAGTCAATTCTAGCTCATAGTGACCCTATAGGACAGAGTTGAACTGCCCCATAGCATTTCCAAGGGGCACCTGATAGATTCAAACTGCTGACCTTTTGATTAGCAGCTGTTGCACTTAACCACTAGGCTACCATGGTTTCCAAGAGTTTAAATAATATAGTAAAACCTGGGAATGCTGGAACCTGTGTAAAGCGGAAATCTGTCAGAGAAGGAAAACTCAGATATCTTCCCCTCAAAGAAGTAATAGAAAAGTAGTGAGATTACACCCTGTCAAAGGCAGAAAACGGTGAGACCTGGAAAGACAAGGCAGTCCCGTGAAGTTCTGGCTTGCACAGATTTCACTGTAATAAAGCATAATGTGACCTCCGGTGGACACAGGATTCCACTGCAGGGAAATTTCATTTCAAGCTCTGCCTCTCCATACAGTAGCAAATACTGCTTTAACGAGTTTTTAAAATTAGTACCATTCCGGTATTTACTATAACGTCCCTTTAAACCATATCTCTAAGTGTGAGTAAGCTATAAATAACCATTTATGCTTTCTCAATGAGAAGTTTACAGATTCAGTAAGTGTTTGATAATTTAATTTCAGGATAGGAGATAATTCCAAATAGATTTTTTAAAAAATACGATGACCTGCTTTATTTGATAGCTTCTTGCTGTTGCTTGTGCAAAACCAATATCCAATATATTCTTATATAACAGCAATCATTTACTAAGACCAAACACCTTCTAATAGTAATTATTCATTAAGATCAAGGTACCATCTTATCGTATATGAGATTACCTTTTTCAATCTTTACTAAAACCTTTGAGGCAGATACTATTACTTTCAGTTTACAGGTGACAAATAAAATGCAGAGAGGTTAGGTAACTACTCAGAATTATAATAGTCTGCAGGGCCAGGATTTGACTTGAAAAACCTGATTCCAGGGCCATTTTTCTCTTTTCAGTATATTGCCTCCCTCCCTCAGTGTCATTCTATGGAACCTCAAATAAAACTTATTTTGTTAGATTATTTGTTAACAGCTTAGTCACCTACGCTAAAATGTAGTAAACAACTGGAAGTAAGGTGCAATTGGCTACTGAATATGCAAGTACTTGTTTTGAGAAGATTCAGGCCCTAAAAAAGTCTCAAAAACCCATTAGCCTATCATTTGCTCCTGTTTATTCTAATGTCATACCCAGTCTAACAAGATGCATTATCCAAACTCTCAATTCTCTATGCGTACGACCAGCACACAGGTAACAGGGGATAAAATGACTGATAGTGGTCTGTCATGGTTGGAATTGTGTCCCCCCAAAAATGTGTGCAGCCACGTGGCTGGGATATGGTTCCCAGTATCTTGGGACTGTCCTCCACTGTGTGGTTTTGCTAACCTGTACGTTAAAGGATTAGGGTGGGGATGTAAATTCCTGCTGTAGGGGGAGTTTCCCTGGAGTATGGCTTGCCCCACCCTTAATGCTTTTAGCTTGCAAGGAATAAAAGGAAAAAGAAACAAAGGACAATTTGAGAATCTCACTGCCATCAAGCAAGCAGCACCGGGAGCACAGCGCGTCCTTCAGACCAGAGGTTCTTGCGTCAGGACGCTCCCTAGACAAAGACTGATGCAATACCGGACTTTCCTCCAGAGCCGACAAGGGGAAAGCCTTCCCCTGGAGTGGACACCCTGAATATGGACTTGCAACCTACCAGACTGTGAGAATAAATCTTTCTTTGTTAAAGCCATCCACTCTGTGGTATTTCTGTTAGAGCAGCCCTAGCTGACTAAAACATGGTCTCAAAGAGAAAAGCCATAAAAAGCAAAGGTCAAAAGAAGTACACTACCTACAGACTATGTAGTATAGGGCAAGAAGTCAGTTCAGGGTCGAAGTCTCACCTTCCAGGCCAGTGACCCCAATTTCACTCCCAGTCAAAGCATCCCCAGCGCAGCCACCACCCAGCTGTCAGTGAAGCTTTGTCTGGTGCTATGATGCTGAATGGGTCTCAGCAGACCTTCCAGGCTGAAGCAGACTAGAAAGAAAGGACTGGTGATCTACTTCCCAAAATCACCAAAGGACATCCTATAGACCACAATGGTCCCACCGGTAACCCAGTTATGAGGATGACACAGGAGCAGGCAATATTTTGTTCTTTCATGAATGAGGTCATCGTGATTTGGAGGGGATTCAGTGGCAGCTAACAACAACAAAGGAATCTCTGGGGGGTACAAAAAGTTACTGTGTTTAACTACTAACCAAAAGATTGGAGGTTTAAGTCCATCCAAGGCACCTCAGAAGAAAGGACTGGCTATCTACTTTTGAAAAACTGGCCACTGAAAACCCTGCACAGACGTCAAGAACTCCACTAAAAGAGTGCAAGTGATGGTCTGGCAGTCTAGGGGTTCCCCTGGGAGCGTGGCCTCCAGATAGGCTGCTGCTCCTGACTAGAAAACATTACTGAGGTCAACTCTTCAGACAGGAAGGGATTGGACTCAGGGACACAGTATGACCATATGGAGTGTGCACTTTATGGTTCTACGCATCTACAGGATGCTGTCCTACTGGCCTCCTACTAGAAGGGAGAGGAGAGGATGAAGAGGAGGGGCAGGAAATTGTTAAAAGGATGCACCATATATAAAACAAAAAGGAGGAGTATGCTGTCGCTAGGCAAGGAGAGCACAAGGAGCTGCAGATAGGCCAGCATGCAAATTTAATTTGGATTGTATACTTTCACTTAACCACAATAAATAAAAAAAAGAAAACCCCACACGGTTCTGAAACACAATGGGCATCAACTCCACCGCAACTACTCGTTTTTTAACAGCATGGCATACTCTACACCAGTCTCAAGGTTTCAGCAAGCTTACGTACTGATGACCAAATCACCAGTTTAAACTAGAACTTTATTTTAAAATCTGAGTCATTTAAAAAATTAGCTAAAAATTTAGAGTTCAAATTTCCCATCGATCCCCTGTTGTTATATGCCATATAGTTGATTCTGACTCACAGGGACTCTACTTACAACTGAGTGAAACACTTCCTGGTCCAGCACCATCCTCACAACTGTTGCTATGCTGGAGCCCATGGTTGCAGCCACTGTGTCAATCTATCCCATTGAGGGCCCTCCTCTTTTTGACTGTCTACTTTACCCAGCAGGATGTCCTTCTCCAGGGACTGATCCCTTCTTATGACATGTTCCAAATATTTGAGAAGAAGTCTAGCCATCCTTGCTTCCAAATACCACCTGGCTGTACTTCTCCCAAGACGGACTTGTGGGTTCTTTTGGTAGTCCATAGTATATTCAATTTCCTTGGCAACATCATAATTCAAAGGCACCAGTTCTTCTTTGGTCTTCCTTATTCACTGTCTAGCTTCTACATGTATACAAGGCAACTGAAAACACCTGGCCTGCGTCAGGCGCATTTTAGGCTCTAAGTGTTACCTTTGTTATTTAACACTTTAAAGAGGTCTTTTGCCACAGATCTGCCCGACGCAATGCATCTTGACTGTTGCTTCCATGGGTGTTGATTGTGGATCCAAGGAAAATGAAATATTTGACGACTTCAATCTTTTCTCCATTTATCATGATACAGTTCATCGGTTCACTTGTGAGGATTTTTGTTTTCTTTATGTTGAGGTGTAATCCATATTGTAGGCTATAGTTGTTGATCTTCATCAGTAAAAGCTTCAAGTCCTCTACACTTTCAGAAAATAAGGTTGTGTCATCTGCACATCTCTGGTTGTTAATGCATTTTTTCCCCAATCCTGATATCATTTTCTTCTTCATATAGTCCAACTTACCAGATTATTTGCTTTTCGTCAATGCCTTCCTTCAACACCATACATTCTTAATTAAATGCCACTTAGGTGGCTGAATGCTGACCAGTTATTTTTGGTACAATTTATCTTTTCCATCTTCTTTTGATGTGTCCTGCAGTGCTTAATATTTTCCCCACAGAATCCTGCAACACTGGAACTCAAGTCTTAAATATTTTCTTCAGTTCTTTCAGCTTGAGAAATGTAGAACTTGTTCTTCCCTTCTGGTTTTCTAACTCCAGGTATTTGTACATTTCAATACTGTGTCTTGTTGAGCCACCATTTGAAATCTTCTGTTCAACTCTTTTACTTCATCATTTCTTCCTTTTGCTTTAGCTATTCTACATTCAACAGCAAGTTTCAGAATTTCTTCTGGTATCTATCCATTTGGGCTTTTTCTTTCTTTCCTGTCTTTTTAATGACTTCTTGCTTTCTTCTATCCATTTGGGCTTTTTCTTTCTTTCCTGTCTTTTTAATGACTTCTTGCTTTCTTCATATATGATGCCTCTGACATCATTCTACAGTTTGTCTGTGATCAATGTTACAGTTAGTGATCAATGCATCAAACGTGTTCTTGTGACAGTCTCTAAATTCAGGTGGGGTGCACGCAAGTTTGTAATTTGGATCTCATGGAAGTTTCCACATTTCTGCAACTTTAGCTTAAAACTGCATATGAGCAACTCATGTTCTATTCCATAGTCTCGTTCTGACTGATGACATGGAGCTTTTCCATCACTTCTTTACACAGATTTGATTTCATGTGTATTCCATCCAGCAAGGGTCATGTGCATAGCCATTGCTTACACTGCTGAATAAAAGGTATTTACAATGAACAAGTTATTTTCTTGTGAAATTCTATCATCTAATCTCCAGCATCATTTCTATCACCAAGGTCATATTTCCAAACATCATTCCTTTTTCTGGAAACCTTGGGATATAGTGGTTAACTGCTGCGGCTGCTAAGCAAAAGGCGAGCAGTTTGAATCCAACAGGTGCTCCTTGGAAACCTGTGGGGCATGTCTACTCTGTTCTACAGGGTTGCTATGAGTTAGAATCAACTTGATGGCAATGGATTTGCTCCAGAACTCTCTCATGGAGATCTTGTGGCAAACAGGGAGAAAAGTACAAGAGATGGAAATTAAGGTCCCTGCAGTAACAAAAGAATTATAATTTCAGAATAGAAGATCTAATAGTTACCCTTACCATCCCCCTTAAAACATGCCACTGATAAAAGAAATTCATTATTCCAACAGAAGAAAGCACTCTTAATTAAGCAATCTACTAAATTACCCCAAACCCTTCCCCCTGTCTACAAATACCTACTACTCCTGGTCCAAGAATAAAAAGACATTTCCAATCAACAGAATACAACAGATAACATTTATAAAAAGCTAACATAAAAAGAAAGTTGAAGTGAAAACCAAAACATTTCATCTGATGAAAATTTTCTTCCAAACACGGGCACAAAGCAGAACATTTTATGTGGATTAAATATCCTTACACAGCATTTGCAAATATTAAAAAATTGACTTCAAGTCAGAAATGCAAGACTCTAGTCAGAAGTGGACTAGTATCAAAAAGACATGAGAGTTCTCAAAGTTGGTAAAGAAACAGAACACAAAACAATTTCAGAAATCAAAACTAAATTACAGGGTACTGTGTAAATTATCTACTGCAATGTTACAACCCATCCCTAAATCTACTGGCTTAAAACAAAACCCACTACTGTTGAATCTATTCAAACTCATGGCAACCTCTATTATTTCTCATGGTTCTGTCAGTTACAGCTGGGTAGCTCTGCTACTGGCTGCATCCGTGTATGTTCATGTGGTTGCTTTTATGCAGAAAACAGAAAAAAAGGCACTAATAAAACGCTAGTTCTGTGATGGGGAAAATCAACAAGATACAAAAACTCCTAGCTCCCTTTAAAAAAAAAAGGAAGGAATGGGGTGGAGAGAAAAAAACAAAAGTATAACATAAGAAACAACAAAGGGGAAATAGCTGTTGAACACAGAGGAAATTTTTTAAATCCTAAGACTGAACAATTACAATTTATGAATTTTTTTCTACATGACTATTAACTTTCAATGAAAAGTTCAAAATAATCTTGAGACTACTTTGCACAATTTTACACAAATGAATTTGAAAACTAAATAAAATGAGTAATTTCCAAATCTACCAAAATTGATACAAGTAGAGATAAAAGCTTAAAGTGACCTGTTATCAAAGAACTACTATTAAAAAAAAAAATCAAGCTCACGTTCATGGCTTCACATGAAAATTCTATCCAACTTTCAAAGACTAGATAATCTCAATGCTACATAAATTTTTCTGGAGAACAGAAAAGAAAAAACACTTTCAAATTCTTTATGGACTTGCTAAAGATAGCTTTAAAAAAAGAATCTTAATTATGGGTATTAAGGCAAATATTATAAATAAAATACTAGCAAATATAACCTAAGACATAATCATGACCAAGTTGGATTTAGTCCTGGAATACGATGATGGTCTGATATCAAGAAAACTATTAATATACTTCAATATATTAACATAAGAAGGAAACCATATGATTAGTTCCACAGCTTATTTAAAAAAATCCTTTTATAAAATTCAACATTGCTAAGAGAGAATATTCAATAAAAAGGAACTGATTCCTTAATAATGTAAACTATATACTTCAGTCCCCAACTCACCATCTTACTTATGGGACAAGATGATAAAAATTCCTATTCAGAAACAGAGTAGAGCACAACAAAGTTTCTGTTGCCCTTATATTCAACACTGTATTGCAGGATTTATCTAATGTTATAGTAAGACAAGATGTTTATATCACTTGGAAAAAAAAGAGCAATAATAAAATTATAAAAGGGTTAGCAGTCTGAAATTAACAGACAAAATCAATCACCTCTACACATATAAAAAATAGCCACCAAGAAAGTATAATGGGAGGAAAAAATTCATTTGTAATGGCAATAAACAGATAATGTACTTGGGAATGGACTGTACAAGAAATGAGTAAAACCTCCTGAGAAAATGCTGTAACAGTCCTTAAGGGCACCAATGTCAACTTGTTCTTGGACTAAGGGGTGAAAACAAACTGCAGTGAGTGCATGCTGACTCATGGCAAAGCCATGTGTTCCTGGATAGAATGACTCGACAGGAAAGAGATCTCTATTGTTCCCAAATTTATACACAAATTTAACGCAATCCAAATAAAAATAAGGTTTATTTGTATTTCCTCCAGGAGTTATAAAAGCTGGGTCTAGATTTCATATGGAAAAATGAACACATAAGAATAAACAGGACCATAAAGTGCATCCAATATATGGTCACTCTCATCACCAAGTCCAGATGCACTTACGGTTCTATACATCTATAGGATATCATCCTGCTGAGCTCAGGCTGGAGGAAGGAGAGTGGGTGCAGAGGAGGGGAAAGGAGACTGTTGGGAGGATGAGACATGTATGGAGCAGAGAGGAATAGTGTGCAGTCACCAGACAGGGAGAGCAGTGGAAGCTGCATATAGGTGGGCATGTAAATTTATACGAGAATGTACATTTTCATTCAGTCATATTAAATAAAAAATTTAAAAAAAAAAAAGAATAACCAGGAAAACTCTAAGTTTAGAAAGATAGATTCTGGAGCAAAGAGGGACTAGCCCCTACAATAAAGGCTATAATTAAAATGGTATGGTATTGGTGGGGAAAGACACAGACTAGTGGAAGAGAATAACAAGTCCAGAAAGAGATTAAAATACATATAAAAATCTAAACATATGATAAGATTCCATTTCAAATCATGAAGGAAAATAGATATCTTTCTTCTGCGAATGTGCACATTTTGTCTGTGTACTGGAAATAGGTAAGGAGGGTAACAGCATCAGGTAATGAGGGTAACACCATCAGGTAAGGAGGGTAATAGCATCAGGTAATGAGGGTAACACCATCAGGTAAGCAGCATTAACATCATCAAGTAAGGACGGAATGAGCAGTCCCCACTTGTCTGTCAGTGGAGGCTTGCTTGTTGCTGTGATGCAGGAAGCTATGCCACTGGTATTTAAGTACCAGTAGGGTCACCCATGGTAGATAAATTTCAGCTGACTTCTCAGACTAGGAAGAAGAACCCAGCAGTCTACTTCTGAAAGGAACTAGCCAACAAAAACGTTATGAATAGCAGCTGAACACAGTCAGATATGGTCCTGGAAAGTGAGCCCTCCCAGATTGGAAGGCAGTCAGAAGACGACTTGGGAAGAGCTGCCTCCTCAAAACAGTTGATCTTAATGACGTGGATAGAGTAAGGCCTCCAGAATCTTCATTCACTGATGTGGCACAACTCAAAATGAGAAGAAACAGCTACAAACATCCACTAATAATCGGAACATGCAATGCACAAAGTATGAATCTAGGAAAACTGGAAATTGTCAAAAATGAAATGGAAAGCATAAACATTGACATCCTAGGCATTAGTGAGCTGAAATGGACAGGTTTGGGCCATTTTGAATCTGACAATCATACGGTCTACTGTGCTGGTAACAAAAACTCGAAGAGGAACAGTATTGCGTACATCATCAAAAAGAACATTTCAAGATCTATCCTGAAGTACAATGCTGTCAGTGATAGGATAACATCCATATGCCTACAAGCCAGTTAATACAACTACTATTCAAATTTACACACCAACCACCAAGGCCAAAGAGGAAGCCAAGCCTGAAGATTTTTACCAGCTTCTGCAGTCTGAAATTGATCAAAACATGCAATCAGGATGCACTGATAATTACTAGTGACTAGAATGCAAAAGTCAGAAATGAAGATGGATCGGTAGTTGGAAAATACGGCCTTGGTGACAGAAATAATACCAGAGATTGCATGATAGAATTTTGCAAGACTAACAAGTTTTTCATTGCAAATACCGTTTTTAACCAACACAAACAGTGTACATGGACCTCACCAGATGGAATACACAGGAACCAAATTGACTACATCTGTGGAAAAAGACGATGGAAAAGCTCTGTATCAGCAGTCTGAAAAAGACCAGGTGCTGACTGTGGCACAGATCATCAATTGCTCATATGCAAACTCAAATTGAAACTGAAGAAAAGTAGAACAAGTCCACGAGAGCCAAAGTATGACCTTGAGTATATCCTTCCTGAGTTTAAATACCACCTCAAGAACAGATTTAATGTGTTGATCACTAATGACCGAAGACCAGATGAACTGTGGAATGACATCAAAGACATCATTCATGAAGAGAGCAAGAGGTCATCAAAAAGACATGAAAGAAAGAAAAGACCAAATTGGATGCCAGAGCAGACTTTGAAATTTGCTCTTGAATGTCGAGCAGCTAAAGCAAAAGAAAACAATGGTGAAGTAAAACACCTAAACCAAAGATTTTAGACAGCAGCTCAAGAAGACAAAAGAAAGTATAATAATGGCATGTGCAAAGAGCTGGAAATGGAAATCCAGAAGGGAAAAACACATTCTGCATTTCTCAAGCTGAAAGGACTGAAGAAAAAATTCAAGTCTCGAGTTGCAATAGTGAAAGATTCTACAGGGAAACCATTAAATGACTCAGAGAGCATCAAAAGAAGATGGAAAGAATTACCCAGAGTCATTATACCCGAAAGAACTAGTTGATATTCAGCCATCTGAAGAGTCAGTGTATGATCAGGAACCAACGGTACTGAAGGAAGAAGTTGAAGCTGCACTGAAGGCATCAGCGAAAAACAAGGTTCCCGGAATTGATGGAATATCAGTTGAGATGTTTCAACAAACAGATGCAGCACTGGAACTGTTCACTCATCTATGCCAAGAAATTTGGAGGACAGCTACCTGGCCAACTGACTGGAAGAGATCCATATTTTTCTTTTCCAAAGAAAAGTGATCCAACCAAATGTGGAAATTACCGAACAATATCATTGCTATCACAGGTAAGTAAAATTCTGCTCAAGATCATTCAAGAGCAACTACCACAATATATTGACAAGAAACTGCCAGAAATTCACGCAGGGTTCAGAAGAGGATGTGGAACCAGGGACATCATCGCTGACGTCAGATGGATCTTGGCTGAAAGCAAAGAATACCAGCAAGATGTTTACCTGTGTTTCATCAACTACACAAAAGCATTCGACTGTGTGGATCATACTAAACTATGGCTAATGTTGTGGAGAATGGGAATTCCAGAATACCTATTTGTGCTCTTGAGGAATCTGTATATGGATCAAGAGGCAGTTATGCAAACAGAACAAGGGGACACTGCATGGTTTAGAGTGAGGAAAGGCGTGCATCAGGTTGTACCTATTTGATATACCTTTTTAATCTGTATGCCAAGCAAATAATCCGAGAAGCTAGATTATATGAAGAACGAGGCATCAGGATTGAAGGATGACTCAATTAACAACCTGCGTTACGCAGACGACACCACCTTACTTGTTGCAAATGAAGAAGATTGGAGGCATTTACTGATGAAGACCAAGGACCACAGCCTTCAGTATGGATTGCACCTCAACATCAGGAAAACAAAAATTCTCACAACTGGACCAGTAAGCAACATTGCCATAAAAGGAGAAAGGATTTAGGTTGTCGAAGATTTCATTTTACTTGGGTCCACAATCAATGTCCTTGGAAGCAGCAGTCAAGAAATCAAAAGACGCATTACACTGGGAAAATCTGCTGCAAAAGACCTCTTCAAAGTATTCAGAAGTAAGGATGTCACCTTGAAGACTAAAATGTGCCTGATCCAAGCAATGGTACTTTCAATCTCATCCTATGCATGTGAAAGCTGGACTATGAACAAAAAAGACAGAAGAAGAAATGATGCCTTTGAATTGTGGTGTTGGAGAAGAAGGCTGAATGTTCCATGGACCACCAAAAGAACAAACAGATCTGTTCTGGAAGAAGTACAACCAGAGTGGAGTGCTCCTTGGAAGCCAAGATGGCAAGACTGCATCTTACGTACTTGGGACATGTTGTCAGGAAAGATCAGTCCCTGGAGAAGGACATCATGCTTGGTAGAGTCAAGGGCCAGTGAAAAAGAGGAAGACCCTTGATGAGATGGATTGACACAGTGGCTGCAACAACGGGCTTAAGCACAAAAACAACTGTGGACATGGCACAAGACTGGGAAGTGTTTCACTGTTGTTCATAGGGTTGCTATGAGCTGGAACTAACTTGATGGCCCATAACAATGACAACTGGAAATATGTGAAATGCCACCAGGGTTCCCAATTAGAAAGCACAGGTTCTGCAATTAGACAACCTCAGTAGGATGTCATTTCAACTGGTATTCAGAAGCTTCTAAAAGACACCAAGACAGTAACACAGCTTTCCACAGTACACCATTTCCAAATTGATCAAACCAAATAAGGAACTGCAATGCCAAAATTAGGCTGTTGCCTGCTCTGCCCCATTCCTGGCTCTGTCTCTTCTGTGCCCTTCTCTCCTCTCATGTTGTTCTGACAACACTGTCTGAACTCCCATTCTTTCTAAAAGGGATGGCTGATAAGCCTTTGTCTGAAATGCCATTAAATTTGCCCCAACCGTGCTCAATGTGGAGTATGCTGCATGCAGGAAAGCAACTCATTGTCCTAGTGGAATTCTGGCTGACTACATGGTCAAGAACTATGGGTCTAGGTCATTTCCATTTGGATTTTTCTCTGAGCTCCCTAGCAAAGGTTTCAATCAACGACCAGCTGGAGACACTAGTATGTTTTAGACCATATCTCTAGCTGATAAAGTGAATTAGGTTTAGAAGAAAGAAATCACATTTCACATGGTTGTTACTAAGAAATTCCACAGCTTTTACGCTGGAGGGAAAAAAAAAAAAAAAGTGGGCACAGGCCTGAGCATCATGAAAGTCTTCAGGGTGCTCATCACTAACAGAAAGACACTCTTGAAAGGATAAGCTGTGATATGAGATAGATCAGAGCAACAGGCTGCCCGTCAGTCACAAGAAAATTCTCATTGAATGAAGGCACACTGTGAAACAAAACACTGACCAAACCCTGCAGCAGACTTCCTGCTAAAAATTTTGACACTAGGACACCAGTTTCAACCTATCCTTAACATCCTTTCTCCCTTACTGGGATGCTGGTTTGGGGTTCATATTCATCTCTTAATAATTTGCAATTTCAGTGATCACTTTGGGGAAAATGAGTTCCTATCTACTTTGTGTTTTTCCTTCTGTTTTAGGAAAATGAGTTCCCATTTTTGTTCTTTTCTTGCCTCTGGGAAACTTCTGTTAGATGTTCAGGGTTTGTCAGACAATCCAATATCCGTCCACCTAAGACTCTGGAAAGTTAGTAAGTTTTATCCAGAGCCTGATTTTCTATTGCACATATTTACTAAACAACTTACTGAAGAGTTGCTGTATACATCTGAAGAAACCAGGGTGACTGCGTTTTGTGATATTATATAAGCCTACTTTTGAGCTGGCCTCACAGGGGAATTCATGCAGCTTTGTTTCTACATGTTCTGAGAGCTTGCTTCTACTCTAAAATGTTGTGTCTGAGTTTGTATCTCCTCTAAGACTGGAGGTCATAGATGCCAGTGGCTGCTTATCATGGGCTGTTTTAAATCTTAGTTCTTTGCGCTTCCAAGAAAAACTGTTCTTTTGCCTGTTTTATGGTCCAGGCTACTCTAAGAAACTGATACAAATTAGTCTAGTTGAAGAGTGCACTGCAAAGAAGATGGATTGCTTCTTTCTAATTAGTACAATCAGGCTTTAAAAAGGACAAATTATTCTAAACTGCTTTTCTAAACAATCCAATAAGAACATGCAAAAGACAGGTTCATGAAAATACAGTAAATTCCCATCTTTGGATGGTGTTTTCAAATTACATTATAGTATTTCTTCAGTTTAGTGATAAATTAGTGCTTATATTAAACAGTCCTAACACTTTCAGGAATTAATCAAAATGAATTCATTCTATAGAAGTTTTTATGTTTAGGCTAACCTTGAAGGCAAAATTTCTCTAGGTAATTTAAAGTAGATAAAATATGAAATGTGTCTTAACAAAAAGAATTAGCCTAGACGTTGTAAAAGTTTAACGACATGCCTAGGGAGCCTGACAAACCCATCCCCAAAATAAAACAGACTTAAGTATAGATATCACAGATATCTTCAGAAACTGGTACTCAAGGCTTCCAATACTTTTAACAAGACCTCTCCATCAGCGCCAAAATTTTAATCCACTAAGGACGGGATCCCCATGGGTCAGTTTGCAGTACTGTGGGGCTTGCATGTCGCTGGGATGCTGGAAGCTTTGGCAAAGGCAATCTAGGTACCAGCAGGGTCACCCACGGTGGACAGGTGTCAGCTCAGCTTTCACACTAAGACAGACTAGGAAGGACCTGGTAACATGCTTCTGAAAAGAATCAGCCAGTAAAACCTCCATGAATAGCAGCAGAACACTGTCTGCTATAGTGCTGGAAAATGAGCTTTTAGATTGGAAAGTACTCAAAAGACGACTGAGGAGGAACTGCCTCCTCAATGCAGAGCGGATCTTAATGACACAGATGGAGTAATGCCTTCAGGACCTTCGTTTACCAATGCAGCATGACTCAAAATGAGAAGAAACAGCAGCAAACATCCATTAATAATCACAACATGGAAGGTACAAAGTATGAATCTAGGAAAACTGTAAACTGTCAAAAATGAATTGGAATGTATAAACAGCAATGTCCTAGGGAAACGGACTGGCAATAGCCACTCTGAATCAGACAGTTATATGGTCTACCACGCCAGGAAGGATAACTTGAAGAGGAATGGCGTTGCATTCATCATCAAAAATAACATTTCAAGATCTATCCTGAAATACAATGTTGTCAGTGATAGGAAAATATCCACACAATTACAAGGAATAATAGTCGATACAACTATTATTCAAATTTACACAGCAAGCACTAAGGCCAAAGAGGAATAAACTGAAGACTTTTACCAGCTCTTGCAGTCTGAAATCGACTGAACATGCCATCAGGATGCATTGATAATTACTCATGACTCAGAATGCACAATTTGAAACAAAGAATTGGCAGTTAGAAAATATGCCCTTGGTAACAGAAACAATGCTGGAGATCACACAATAGAACTTTGCAAGACCAATGACTTCTTAGTTGCAAACACCATTTTTCATCAACACAAATGGTGACTGTACACATAGACCTTGCCAGATGGAACAGACAGGAATCAGACTATATCTATGAAAAGACATGGTGGAAAAGCGCAATATTATCAGTTAGAAGACCAAGTGCCGACTGCAGCACAAACTATCAGTCATATGCAAGTTCAAATTGAAACTGAAGAAAATCAGAAAAGTCCATGAGAGCCAAAGTATGGCCCTGAATATATCCCACCTAAGTTTATAGACCACCTAAAGAAAATATGTCATGCACTGAACACTAATGACAGAAGACCAGACAAGATGTGGAATGACATCAAGGACATCACACATGAAGACAGCAAGAAGTCATTAAAAGTATAGGGAAGAAAGAGGAGACCAAATGGGATGTCAGAAGAGACTTTGAAATTTGGTCTTGGCTTAACCAATTACTCATACAAATCTTTCTTAATTCATGTAATGATAAAGAACTTTAGAAGAAAACCTCCTTTGCTTCCTAGGGTGTTGCACCTTAACTCTTACTTTGTGAAACCAGCCTGAAACGATTTGACCTCCTGCAAAGACCCAGTGGCATCAAACTCATCCTGAAGATAAGGTCTTTTAGCTTGGCAAGGTGAAGAGTTCTTAACCTTAACAAAGGGAAAAAACGGCCAAGTCCTGGCAAAAGAAAGGACACTCCATTGTCGGTGCTGTGCGCCTCCTAGTGGTGGCTTGACCAAAAGGGTGGAAGGTGCTAGCAGACTCCAAAACTAGCAACTCTGGCTGGGGTCACAGCCAACAGTTAACTGACATTGCTTTCAGGTAAGCAAAGGGGGATTTTAGCAACAATGTCCCAAGAAGAGTGTCTTTAGAGTAAAGATTTTTATTTGAGTGATATGACAGGAGATAATACCTGATTAGAACCTTAATTTTTAACATTATTAGAAAAGTCAGGTAAAACTAAACATGGAATATTAGTTTACTGTACAGTTACAAATTTCTTGAAATGTACTTGTTCTCAGGTGCTACACATTGACATGATTCAGAATGAAGTGTTATAATGTATACAAAATATTTACAGATAGGCTCAGAAAAAAATTAATTAAAATTATAAAGACACAAAGTGAACATGGCAACATGTTAATACAAGTAGTGCTGACAACTGTTACACTGATACTAGAAATCTAATTACACATTCATTCATGTTCACCTGGTTAGAAAAGGAAATACTGAAAAACTAGTTAAATTGATTATTCAAGTATGACTTTTTTAATGTTACAGAAATTACTTACATACAGCAGAAGCTGAAAAAATGAAAAATTAACCCTGAAGTATACATAAGCTTAAGGATGATGCTGAAATCACTCCAATCTTTGTTCACAAAAACAAAAACAAAAATGACACCTTTTTTTTTTTTTTCAGATACTTCAGGAAAAATAAAAATCCTTTTAACTTGAATTCTTCACATTGTTTCTTGAATGGGAACAGAGCTCTCTGCTCCTATTTCTGCATTGATACAATGCAGATGCCTATATTTGACTTTTGGTTTTGTATTGAATATGCCATCTATCATCATATACATATAAGCTCTTTCTCTGTTTTTAAGACATGAAGACTGTGACAGAAGCAAAGATGAAAACATAAAGTAACCGATTTTCCTTTGTAGCTAAATAGTTATTTTTGGCATTTATTGAAATCAATCAAAATGAAGATTATCTTATGCTACCAGCAAAAACATTTATATGTTTTGAATCAAGATCTCTGATCGATTTGACTGTTATACCCCAAAGCCTAAAATAAATAAACCTGAAGAAAGTAAAAGCAGATAAGCTACCAGATCCTAAAATAGAGAATGGTTTCTTTCGTTTGACTTTTGTACACTATTTACTGAAAAACCAAAACCAGTTAATTTTCCTTAACAAGTTTTCCTAGAGAAATCTCTTAATACTGTAAATAAATGTAGCATCTCGTGGATTTAATGTGCTCATTTTAACCTGATGGAGAAGAGGCAAGATTTGTTTTTTGTTTTTTGGGTTTTTTTTGTCTTTTTTTTTTTTTTCCGGTGCACTCTGTATTATACACCAATAAAAAATTATCTTTGTACAATACTTCAAAATTTTCAGTCCTTTCATACAAGATTATTCAATTTGCTCCATAAAAAACAGATAAGTTCCTACTTTCATGTTAGAGAAAAATGAAACACCTACTACTATGGGATTTGAGCCAGTACTGTGGGAAAATGCATTAACACCTAAGAGAACCATGGAATCACCTTAAGGCATGATTTGGATAAAATCCCCTCTCAAACTTGTTTTTTGTTAAAATTAAGACACAAACTGAATCCAACTGATGACTATAAACCAGATGACAAACAATATTTTCTCATTTAGTGAGCCTTGCAGCGTTAGATCCAGCATGTACTCCAGAGCTCAGCCATCACCCTCAGACTGTGCCGGAACATCTGGAGACAGTATGGTCTCAGTCCTCAACAGAGCCAAAGTTAGGTAGTCAGAGAGGCTTAATAACACTGCACTTGGAATTTATCTAAGTCCAGTTTCTGAGGGAAGATAAGACAAGTTCAAGGACATCTGAGACCTGATTTTGATCAGTGGTTTTCCATGCAGTTTCAATTTATAGATAAGCTTTCTTTAAAAAGCTGTATGTTGGATGTGTACTGTTCCTTGTAACTTCAAATATACAGAACACACATTCCAACAGAAAAATGATGGACAGAAATGGTGGTTAGGTTATCAAGCTACCTCATGAACACCAGTTTAATTCACAATACTGATGAAAAGACGATCATTAAGATTTGAAAGACTAAAATTCAAGGATTCTGTCACTACGCTGATCTAATGCCTGTGAAATTTCAATTCATCCAGACTGTCTGACTTTCAGTGCTCCTTGGACACTGAATGCTACATAAACTTGAGACATTATCATTAATATACTATGACAGGTGCAACACAATGAGCTTAGTAACTTTGGGAAATTAATGCTTCTGAACAGTTACTTTTCTTCTTCAGTTTAGGTCAGCAGACATATCTTAAAGACTTTTTCTGTGCCAAGCACTCTGATCAGTGCACCTAGAAGTGGTTTTCAATTTTGTCTGCAACAGAATCATCTTCGGAGCCTTTCAAAAGTAAATACCCAGATACTACTAAAGAATCAATTTATCAGAGAGAGAGAAAAACATAGACAAAGTTACGGTGGCAAGTGCGAGGGTGGCACAGTCAGGTCAAGTAGTAAACAGACAGTGGGAATTTGAATACACTGACTTCAAAAAAAGTGTGCGTGTATACAGACACCCATATATACATGGATGAGTGTGTGCGTGTGTGTGTGTGTGTGACTGGAGCCCTGGTGACACAGTGGTTAAGAGCTCAGTATGTCATCAGTTCATCACATCCCTCATCTTAACCATGGATTCCTTCCTACACCTCTCTGTACCATGCCACACCTCTCTGCCTCACGGTATGCAAACAAACATTTTAATTAAATGTCAACTTTTAAAAGTCAGAAATTGTACCGCAATATCCAGATCTGCTGCTACTCTGCGGGGTGCGGGGGGGAGGTATAATGTGGCAACACTGTTCGCAGTTGCCCACAGCAATCCCATGTGGCTCAGGGTAGACTGTTCTTCATAAGAGTTCTCAATGGCTGATTTTTCAGAAGTAGTTCCCCAGGACTTTCTTACCAGGTACCTCCGGGGTAGATGTGAACCTTGCAGTTAGCAGCCAAACAAGTTTGCTGTTTGCACCACCCAGGAAATCCAGCAACAATGTTACCACGTGGGAACAGCAACAAGTAACAGGGACTGTGTTAGAGACCCCCCACTCCTTGTGGCCTCCCCACACAGAGATGAGCAGCTGTCATTTATCATTTCCCCTGTGTTCTTTTTGTTCCTTTCTGACTCTTCACCCCCTCAAGGCACCTGCCTGGCTCCAGTCTCAGTTGATGTTGTGAGCCCTGTTTCACTGCTTCCATATATCTTTTAAACCTACAAACTATAAACTCCTGTTCCTCATCCATCTTTAAGATCTTCTGGACTTCCACCGGAGCCCTGGTGGTGCAGTGGCTAGAGCTGATCTACTAATCAAAAGGTCAGTAGTTCAAATCAACCACCACTCCTTGGAAACCCTATAGGTCAGTTTTACTCTGTCCTGAAGGAATCAACTCAATGGCACTGGGTTTTGTTTGTTTGTTTGTTTGTTTGTGTTGTTCTGTTTTGTTTTTATTTTTTGGTTAATACTTCCACTCCACTATGGTAGTTAAACCTGCAAAGCCAGAATCTGTGTAAATCAAAAAACTGTCCCAGGAAAATACAAAAATTTTCCACTAAAACAAGGGACAGAAAAGTGGTAAGATTATACCCTGTCAAATGCAGAAAATCTGAGTGACCCAGAAGAAGGTGGTCCTGTCAAGTTCTGGCTTTCATAGGCTTCGCTATATATACCTGTCAACTATTTCCATAATTTGGTCAACTATTAATCAACAAAATAGGAAAAATTCTATCATTTAATTCATCATGAATATTATTCCTTAAGCTTCAGCTGTTGGTAGCACTGCTTAACTATGTTTAAAGTCATTTCAAAACTTAAAGGATATCCTTTTTACATGTAAGTCATACTTAAAGCTCTTCTTAAGGGACAGGACGAGAGGAAAGGCTGGAAAGTAGAAGGAGGAAGAGACTACACGTTCAAGGTTTACTCTGTAACAGACATTCCAAAAAAAAGAAAAGAAATCCAAACCTGCTGCTGCTGAGTCAATTCCAAGCCTTAAAGCGCCTACAGGACAGGGCAGAACTGCATCACAGAGTTTCCAAGGAGTGCCTGGTGGATTCAAACTGTCATCTTCTTGTTTAGCAGCCATGGCACTTAACACTACACCACCAGGGTTCCCAGACACTGGACTGATGAGCTAAGTAACTACGTGAGGGGATGTACAGCAAGCACATGTTAAGGGATACAAGAGGTGTCTAGGTGAGGACAACATTCCAGGACAAACAGGTGGGATTCTGCAATAGATGGGAAAAGTGGAGTTGCCAGCCCGAGGGAAGGTTACCTTGTATACACTTTGTGGGATGCTGATAGCATTCTCAGAAGGGTGAGATGCCAGCGGAAGTCCGTATGAGAGCCCTGAGCTCTCCCCTTCCCAACTGAGTGTGTCTTCTCCTTTTAAATCAAAGCAATCCATTCAGTTATATCTGTATTTAGTTAAGTCTCACTAGGTACCTGTTACTGTGCACCACGAGTCCATACTGACTCATACAACCCACTATGACAGAGTTGTAAGCAGACCACTGGGTGTTTTATCCAGAGCAGCCACTGGTGGCTTTGAACCACCAGCCTTTCAGTTAGCAGCCAAGAGCCACCAGGGTCACTTACTACTGACCTGGTGCTATTCTATTCTCTTGGAGGAAAACAGTTCACAAAGCAATTCATCATAGAGTCTCTGCTATTAAAACAGAATAAGAAAAGTTTGAAATCTGAAGTAATAGCTTCACTGAAGGGTAGAAGCAGCTTTCATTAAAAAACAACCATAAAGCAAATAATGTGGCCTCAAGCAACTTTATCACTTGAGACAGGTTGTGCTCTAAGACCGTCTCTAGTAGGTGCTGACTATGGAACAGAATTACAACCTAGTTAAACACAGACCTTGGGCTGGTTGAGGTCTTGCACTTCAACAGACAGCTTCCCTGCTCCAGCTTCAAAAAACCAAGTGCACTGCTATCAAAGTGATTCTGGCTCATAGCGATCCTACAGAACAGAGAAGAACAGGTCCACTGGGTTTCTACAGAGCAGCTTAGTAGATTCCAACCGCTGATCTGTCAGTTCGCTGCAGAGTAATTCCCCACTGCGCCACGAGAGCCACTGGACAATTAAATTTTACAGTGCTTTGTGACGCAGCAATCACACTGCAGGTATTTACCCAAATGAGTTGAAAACATATGCTCACAAAATAAAACTCTGCACATGTTTGTAGCAGTTTATTCATAATTGCCTAAAGTTAAAAGCAACTAAGATATCCTCCCCCAGCAGGTCAATGGATAAACTGTGGTCATCCACACCCTGAAGTACTTACTACCCAGTCACAGAAAAGAAAGATGCTATGAAGCTACAAAAAGACACAGAGGAACTTTACGCACAAGTTGCTAAGTGAAAGAGGCTAGTCGGAAAAAGCTACATACTGCACAATTCCAACTACACAGCAGTCTGGAATAGACTGAGACAGTAAAAAAAAAGATGATAGAAAAAAGCTCAGTAAAGATACAGAAGACCTCATTGACACAATTAACCAACTAAACCTCATGGATATATACAGAACTTTCCACCCATCAGCAGACAACTACACCTTCTTCTCCAGTGCACATGGAACATTCTCCAGAATTGACCACGTGATAGGCCATAATGCAATGCTCAACAAAATCCATACCATTGAATTACTGCAAAGCATCTTCTCAGATCATAAAGCCATCAAAGTTGAAATCAATAGCAGAAAAAACAGAGATAGAAAGTGGAACTCTTGGAAACTGAACAACATCTTGCTAAAAAAAACATGGGTTATAGAGGAAATCAAGGATGAATTAAAGAAATTCATGGACTCCAATGAGAACGAAAACACTTCCTACCAGAACCTATGGGATACAGCCAAAGCAGTGCTCAGAGGTCTGTTTATCTCCATAAATGCACACATCTGGAAGGAAGAAAGAAACCAGATCAAGGAACTAACTCTACAGCTTGAACAAGTAGAAAGAGAACAACAGAGGAACCCCTCGGGCACCAGAAGAAAGGAGATCATAAAGATTAGAGCAGAGCTAAATGAATTAGAGAATAGAAAAACAATTGAAAAAATTGAAAAGACCAAAAGCTGGTTTTTTGAAAACATCAACAAAATTGATAAACCACTGGCTAAACTTACTAAAGAAAAGCAGGAAAGGAAACAAATAACTCAAATTAGAAATGAGAGGGGAGTTGTCACCACAGATGCAACAGAAATCAAAAATATCATAACAGAATACTATGAAAGACTGTACTCTAACAAATTTGAAAACCTAGGGGAAATGGATCAATTCCTTGACTCATACCACCTACCCAAATTATCACAACATGAGGCAGAACAACTTAATAAACCCATCACACAGGAAGAGATTGAAAAGGTCATCAAAACACTGCCAACCAAAAAAAGTCCGGGCCCAGATGGCTTCACGGCAGAATTCTACCAAGCATTTAGAGAAGAGTTATCCCCAATACTACTGAGACTATTTCACAGTATAGAAAGGGATGGAGTACTCCCAAACTCATTCTATGAAGCCAGCATAACCCTGATACCTAAGCCAGGGAAAGATCCAACAAAGACAGAGAACTACCGACCGATACCACTCATGAACCTAGATGCAAAAATCTTCAACAAAATTCTTGCCAACAGAATACAGCAACATATCAAGAAAATAATCCATCATGACCAAGTGGGATTCATACCAGGGATGCAAGGCTGGTTCAACATCAGGAAAACAATTAATGTGATAAACCACATAAATAACACAAAAGACAAGGATCATCTGATTTTGTGCATTGATGCTGAAAAGGCATTTGATAAAGTCCAACACCCATTCATGCTAAAAACTCTTAGCAAAATGGGCATAGATGGCAAATTCCTCAACACAATAAGGGCCATTTATACAAAGCCAGTTTGCCCACATCATCCTGAATGGAGAGACTGAAAGACTTTCCCTTGAGATCAGGAACTAGACAAGGATGCCCACTGTTACCTCTCCTATTCAACATTGTGCTAGAAGTTGTAGCCAGAGCAATTAGACAAGACGAAGAAATAAAGGGCATCTGCATCGGCAAAGAGGAAGTTAAAACCTCCCTGTTCACAGATGATACGATTGTATATGCAGAGAACCCCAAGGAATCTATAAGTAAGCTACTCAAACTGATAGAAGAGTTCAGCAAAGTCTCAGGATACAAGATAAACATAAGTAAATCAGTAGGATTCCTTTATACCAACAACGAGACTGTTAAGGAGGAAATTATCAAATCAATACCATTTACGATGGCCCCTAAGAAGATAAAGTACCAAGGAATTAATCTAACCAGAGAAACCACAGGTCTTTACAAAGAGAACTACAAGCCCTTACTACAAGAAACTAAAAGAGACTTAGATAAATGGAAAAACCTACCCTGCTCATGAATAGGAAGACTTAACATTGTAAAAATGTCTATTTTACCCAAAGCAATTTATTTATATAATGCAATCCCAATACAACTTCCAGCATCATTTTTTAATGAGGTAGAGAAACAAATCACGAATTTTGTTTGGAAAGGGAAGAAGCCCCAGATAAGTAAGGTACTACTAAAGAAGAAGAACACACTGGGAGGCCTCTCATTACCCGACCTTAGAACATACAACACTGCCACAGTGGTCAAAACAGCCTGGTACTGGTACAAGAACAGACAGATCGATCAATGGAACAGAATTGAGACCCCAGAGATGACACCATCTGCCTATGAACAGTTGATATTCGACAAAGGCCCTAAGACCTTTGTCTGGGGTAAAAACAGTCTCTTCAACACATTGTGCTGGCAAAACTGGATATCCATCTGCAATAAACTGAATCAAGATCCATATCTTACACCTTATACAAAAACCAACTCCAACTGGATAAAAGACCTAAATATCAAACCTAAAACGATAAAGCTCATCCAAGAAAAGGTAGGAACAACAATGGAAGTTTTAATACACAATGTAGACAGACTCCAAAATCTGTCAAAGAAACCTCAATCAACAGAAGAGAAAGTAGATAAATGGGAACTATTAAGAATCAAACACTTTTGCTCATCCAAAGACTTTATTAATAGAATTAAAAGAACACCCACAGAATGGGAAAAAATATTTGGCAACTCTATGTCAGACCGACGCCTGATCTCCATAATCTATACTACAAAATATCAATAAGAAGAAGATAAACCATCCAATTAAGCGATGGGCAAAGGAGATGGACAGACACTTCACTAAAGAGGAGATCCAGGCAGCCAAAAAACACATGTGGACATGTTCATGATCTTTAGTTATTAAAGAAATTCAAATCAAGACAACAATGAGATACCATCTCACCCCAACAAGATTGGCCATGATCCAGAAAACACAAAACAACAAATGCTGGAGAGGCTGTGGAGAAAGTGGAACCCTCCTACACTGTTGGTGGGGTTGCAAAATGGTCCAGCCTCTTTGGAAGGCAATCTGGCGCTTCCTTAAAAAATGGATATCGATATACCATTTGACCCAGTAATTCCACTACTTGGAATATATCCTACAGATTCAAGGCCTTTCACACCAACGGACACATGCACCAGAATGTTTATCACAGCACAGTCCACGATAGCAAAAAGATGGAATCATCCCAGACGCCCAACAATAGAAGAATGGATAGGTAAACTATGGTACATATACTCAATGGAGCACTACGCAATGATAAAGAATAACGATGATTCCAGGAAACATCTCATAATCTGGTTTCAACTGGAAGACATTATGTTGAGTGAAAGTAGTCAGCGACAAAGGGACAAATACTGTATGAGATCTCTACGATAAGACCTCAAAAACAGACTTGTGTATAGAAGAAAAGACTCTTTGACAGCTGCAAGGGAGGGGAGGAAGGGAGTGTGAGGGGGGGAGGGTTTAGTTTAGTTAGTTACTAGAAATCTAGTTGGGAGAAAGCGGTGATAGCACACATTAGAAACAAGAACAACATTAAGTGGACTTCAGCATAACTTGAGTACTCCTTCCATCTTGACTCAATACTGCAAGGATAGAGTAGCTGGGGTGGGGGGCAGGGGACCATGCTCTTAGGTGAATTCCGGGCCAATTGGCACAACTAGCGTTTTGCTAAGAGAGCTCTCTGCACCCCACATTGGTGAGTGGCATCTGAGGTCTTAAAAGCTGCCAAGCTGCCATCCGAGGACACAGCAAATGGTCCCAACTCAGCAGGAACAGATGCTCACCGAGGACCAAAATGACATGCGGTAAAGACAACCAAGAAGACAGAGAGACCCAGAAGAGTGGGTGCCTACATCGACTTGGGACCAGAAGAACTGGATGGTCCCTGGCCACCACCAGTGATAGCCACGACGGAGCTCACAGAGAAGAGTCTCACCGGCAACACAAGAATAAAAAGGGGTGCATCATGAGATCTCCACTAAAAGACCTCAACTGACGGTCCAGTGGTTTTGGGGTTCCTCTGAGAGCATGGCCCCCAGCCCTGATGCTGCCCTTTCCCATAAATTATAACAAAGGTCCACTCTTTGGACAGGAATGGATTGGACTTGGCAATGCAGAGTGACCATATATTGGAAGCACTTTGTGGTTCTGTACATCTACAGGATATCATCTTGCTGACCACTGGCTGGAGGAAGGGGAGTGGACGGAGAGGAGGGGAAAGGAGGCTGTTGGGAGGATGAGACATGTGTGGAGCAGAGAGGAATAGCGTGCAGTCATAACATAACTCAGTTATGTTAAATAAAATTTTAAAAATTAAAAAAAAAAAGATGAGTGGTCATCATGAAACCAGAGGCCCCAAAAGCACCATTCTTCTAGCAACAGGGGGAAGCTGAGGCGGGAGGCCTGAGAGGCTCTGTTACAGAGCTGTCACCCCAGGCTGGAGGCCTGAGAGGCTCTGCGGCAAGGCAATCACCCCGACCCCCACTTTGGGAAACATAACACTCACATTCCATAGGGCCCAGATGGCGATACTAGGAGAAGAACTCCCAACCTTGAAAATCACTGGCATGAATTCAGCAACTTGGGCCTGGCTAATACCTCCTGTCCTGATAACTGGGCTCCAAACCAACAACTAACAACACAAACAAGAAACTAGGGAGGGCACAGCAAATAATTCATCTTGAGTTTTCCCTTCCAGGTGGCTGAATAGATCCCAAACCTAACGCTCATGGCCCTGGAGACCGGGACTGCAGGCCCACATGGGGCCCAGCACCTTATCACTCCAACAGCCTAGGAGGATCAAAAGGGTTGAAGAAGCCCAGATTCCTCTTCAAAGCATCTTCCCTAACGCCCTTAATTCCCTGCCTCTGTTCTTAGCATGCAGCCTGGCCCTTTAAAAACCCTTATATGAAACAACGTGCAGATTTTTGGAGGCTATCCCTTCTGTCACCTTAGCATAGCTACACAAACGAACTCTTTGATTTAACTCGCCCTAACCTCCTGTCTCAGTGATTGGCATTGCAGTGGGTGGCACGAACTTCGATATTTCTCTGGTAACAATCAGGGGTCAGGGACAGAGGGTGGCAAGTGATGAACAGGTAGAAAACAGGGCATTTTTAGGACAGCAGAACTGCTCTGCATGATGCCGTAATGTTGGAAGAGTGACACTGTGCTTTTGTCAAAACCCACAAACTGGGTAAAGCAACAAGTGAAGCTTCAGGTAAACTATGGACTTCAGTTAATAATAATGTATCAACACTGGGTTATCAATTGTAACCAATGTACCAAACAAAAGCAAAGTGTTCATAAGGAGAGAAATACTTTGCAGCTGAGGAAGAGTGTAGAAGGTCTTCCCAGAGAAAATCTGTATGCCTAAAACTGCTCTAAAAAATAAAGTGTATCCAAAACTTTTTTTTTCTATTTCACTGCGCTCTGTTCTTTATGACAGTGCTCTCCACTATGTCATCCTGCTGTAAAGACATAAAGACACTGTCACTGTTCAATTGTTTAACTAGCAAGACTATTTTACATGCTAGAATTATAGATCTTCATGACTATATGGCCATTTAAATTTGAGAAACCTTCCTCAGGTAAACATGACCAGTTAAGCAAGAGAATAAGCTTTATTATTAATAGTCGTTTCAGATTTACCAGACTTTACAATGACCTTCCTGTTGCCCTTCTTGTAAGGAAGTCTCTGCTCTCTCAAGTTACACAAATCTCACTGGGCTTGTTACTGTTTGAAACAGTAGCCTCTGTGTCAGATTTTAACCACTCCCAAGAAGAAACAAGTGCCTATCAGTTCTAAAATCTCAAAAACCACAAGGTGCTTTGTTTGTTCTTCAGAATTTTCTTTTGATGTTTTTGGGATTTTGTTCACAACAGCTTTCCATGTATGTCAGGGTTCATGATCTAATGATCATTTGAAAAGGAAAACAGAATCCTGACCAGGTAATTGACCAACTTTCTACTTCTTACCATTAAAAAAAAAAAATAGAAACCAAAGAAAGACTCATCTCACATGACCAAGCCTGCAACACAAACAAGCTACCTACAACCTGTTACCATGTTTACAAACTAAAGGCCTAAAAAACAGTAATCTTTTAATTTTCAATATGTATTTTAGGTTCCCCAAGTCTTTTCATAGCTTAATGACTCATTGCTAGGCAAGTCAAACTGGGTAGTCACCAGACACACAATTACTGATGAAGCAACTGCTCTGTTAAGTTTTTAATTAGATATTTTAAAAAGAAAACACCTCCCAGACAGTTTCTTCAAATGTTCCAGTTGATAAGCTATGGAGACAACAACATGATGTTACTAGAATATTTATATAATTCCTTATCCAGCAAATAAACAGCAGATGAACTTTTACTTTCTCAATTGAAAAAAAAACAAAACAAAAGCATTGCTTTCGAGCAGATTCCAACTCCCAGCAACCCTATAAAACAGAGAACTGCTCCAAAGAGTTTCCAAGGAGTGGCTGGTGGAGTCAAACTGCTGATCTCATGGTTCGCAGACAAGCACCTAAACTTTCTCAGTACTCTTATTGTATGTGAGTATCCGTGTAAACACATGCATACACACACTCAGGACCAAATTCTGTATCATACCTTTGAATTCTTACTCCTTTTCCTGGTCAGAAAAGGACCCATAAGCTAACACCACTGGACCCATTTAGACACTAGAGGTTACCCAGTGTTAACAGTCCACACTGCTCATTTCTCTCACATTGATTCACTGACATAGGTCTGTCACCTCAGACCAAGGGAAAATTTCTAGATGGCAAGGACCTACTTCTCACTCACCTTTGTCTTCCACACACTGCTAAACTCAAAATAACCAAACTTGTGGCTGTCAAATCAATTAATACACAACAGAGCAGAACTACTCCAGAAGGTCTGCAATGAGTGGCTAGCTGGTAATGAACTGCTCACCTTTCAGCTAGCAGCCTGAGCCTTAACCACTTCACCACCAAGACTTTGCACAGTGCTAAAACCAAAAAAAAAAAAAAAAACCCAAACCATTGCCATCCAGTTAATTACAACTAACAGTGACCCTGCAGGACAGACAAGAACTGTCCCTAAAGTTTCCAAGAAGAACCTGGTGGATTGACCTGTGGACCTTCTGGGTAGCAGCTACAGCTCTTAACAGTGACACTATCAGAGTGTCCCAAAAAAACAAACTCACTGTTGACCAGTTGATTCCAACTCATAGTGACCCTATAGCACAAGTTGAACTGCCCCCATAGAGTTTTTAAGGAGCAACTGGTGCATCTGAACAGCCGACCTTTTGGTTAGCAGCCACGGCACTTAACTCCTATGCTACACAGTGCTAGAACCCATTCTCATCAGGTCGATTCCAACTCATAGCAACCCTGCAGAACAGAGTAGAACTGCCCCATAGAATTCCCAAGGAGTGCTCAGCAGATCCAAACTGCTGACATTTTGGTTAGCAGCCACAGGTCCTAACCACTATGCCACCAAGGTTTCCATGCTGCACCAAGTAAATGCTAAACAAAGAATTTTGAAAGAAATAATACATACTCCCAGAGAAGGGAGAAGTCTACACGACTTCAGAATGCAATATGCAACTTTTAAAAAAAGAAAAAAAAAAAAACCTCCTGAACCTCTCAAAGACAGTGAGGGACTATACACCTTAGTGGCATTCACGAGGTCCCACAATTAAGTTCACGAACTTAATTGATCTCAGTGCTACATACCTCATTGCTGAATATCACTACGGTCACCTTCGAAGTACTCCCCTTGGAAAGCTATGCACTGACGCCAGTGCCTAATCCACCCTTCAAAGCAACTTTGGAAGTCTTTCTGGAGTGGCCACTGCACACAGTGGCACGGTGGCAGGTTCGGGAACTTAACTGTCTAGTTGTCTGTGAGGGAGTTTTTAGCCAATAAACAAATAACTGTAATGGAACACCCTCCCTGCTCACCTGATCTGGCCCCCAGTGACTTTTTTCTTTACCTGAAGATAAACTGAATATTGACAGGAAGACATTCAGGACATGAAGGGTAATATGACGACCACTCTAATGGCCATTCCAGGAAAGTTCCAGAACTGCTTTGAAGACTGGACTAAGCAGTGGTGTCGGTGCATAGCTTCCGAAAGGGACTACTTCAAAGGTGACTGTACTGATACTCAGCGATGAGGCATGTGGCACTATTTCCAGGATGAGTTCGAGAACTTAACTGCCAAGTTCTCGTATGTGAGTCCTTCGCTTAACCTATGACTCAAATTTCCTCATCTGTGCAATGAAGACAATAAGAGCATCTAACGATGAGGTTTTTGAGAGATTAAAAATTTAACATACGTAAAGTTCTTAGATCAAGGCCTGCAACAGACCGTTACAATAAAAGTTCAAGCCCAGGCACGTAACTGAGTCAAAGTGTAGAAAAAATTAGCCCGCAATAGACAACATCCGAGTTTGGTGAACTTCTTTTGTAACTGTCAGCGAGTAAATAGTCCACTATTTAATAACTCGTTTTCCTGAAAAACGAGTATTGTTTGGTTTGGGTTTGGGTTTTCCATTTAAAAATGCAAACATGATTCTCAGCTTCTGGGCCCCTGGATAATAACACAAATCAGTGCTTGTTAACGGTACACAGAAGATGTTTCCAAGTTGACCTGAGTTTACTGCCCCAAACTTCTCAAATCCAAAGAGATAAGCCCAGTAAGATGGGGTGTCAGGGCAGGGCGGGGGGTGGGACCCCGAGAGGCAGGGAGAAGTTTAAATGGCTCTCCCCATCCTGCCGAGCTCCCTTCTACACTTACTCCCAGCAGTGGCCCGCGACCGATCACCGTCTCCCCTGGCGACAGAGCCACCCGAGGGCCGCCGCCTTGCGGCTCCAGCTCGAAGCCCCCAGACATAGCGGGCAAGAAGGATGTCGGGCTGCAAGGAGACGGTCCCCGCAGCCGTTTCCGCCTCCACAGACACGCGCGGGACTACTCAAGCCCCCAGAAAAACAAGGGGGAAGGGAGAGCAAAGACTCCACTCAAACATCCCTAGTCTTCACAAGGCGGGGACCCTACAGCCCCATCTGCAGACCCGCCTCTCCGTTACGATCAGTGACGTACACGGGGAATCCCCCATCACGCGGGCTCCAAATTATTGTTTAAAAGCCCGGGTTTGGCCTCCCCCAACTCTTTGTCACCCCCACCTAGTTCGGAGGACGCCGGACTTTGTAGTCCCTGGCGTCGTTCTTCTGATCCCTTCTGTAGGCGAGCTGTGCTTGAAGAAACTACAAATCCCAAAGGCTGTGCGCGCTCTTCTCTGCGCCTGTGCGAAAGTCGACCCAGAGAGGCGGGGCCTAGAGTGGGCGGGACGCGAGGGACTATGGGGAAGCGTTGGAACTCCGAAGATTTTAAATCGCTGGAGGAAAGGCCACCGCTGCCCAGTAGGTAGGACTGTCATCCCTTCCTGAAGGCGCCGCTCCAGCTTGCTCTGCGGCGCGATCCGGACGCAAGCGCAACGTTCGCTTAAGCGGCCGGCAGCCGCGGCGACAGTCAGTGCTGACGGTTGTTATTGTTCACCTGTCAGTACTGAAATGTCCGGTGATCTTAGGACACTAGCAGCCGCTGTCTGCGCGGGTCAGGCGAGGGGTCGGTTGTTCAGATGGGATGTGGGGTCTGACGAGGGCGGGGGCTCCCCAGTAGCCTCTCTGTGCCGGGCTGAGCATGCCCCTCAGACTGTGCCGCCTCTGGACCCCTTCCTCCGTGTGACACCTTAAAGGAGGATGACCTCTTGGGTAACTGAAGAGGTAATTCAGCAGAGTTTGGTTCGAAAAGGAGAAAGAGCAGAAGAGGGAAAGTTTCGGAAAAGTAGTTTGGGACCTAGAAGGAAGATAAACCCAATAGGATTTTAGGAGCCTGGTCGAGGCACCCTATGCTCAAATCAAGAACCATCATCAGCCTGCCAGTGGAATTCCTGGAATGGATTGTTGTCAGGTGGCATGGAGTCGCCTATAAGAGACTTCATGTGGCACACTAAAATTACTCCTAGGTGGTAATCTTCATGGGAGCAGATTACCAGGTCTTTCTCCCACAGAGAAGCTGGGTAGGTTGGAGCTACCAACCTGGCACCAGGAGAGCTCCTTCCTACAGTGAGCAGAAGTGTTTTAGTCCTCAGTTAGATCCTGGGAGAAGTAGCAACCATTTAAGTGTACCGTAATGTTCTCCTGTTATGAGATTCTTTCCCAGAGTACAGTTGACTTTGGTTTATAGTGATGGGGGAGGTGCTTGCAGAACAAACAGAGCTTGATCTTGCCTCATGCTCTTCAGTTTACCTCTGTGTGCTTTTTTACTTCTGCAAATGCAAATCCATACCCTCAAGAGGCAGTACTCTGTTGAACAGATATTTACCACGGGTACCTTGGGCCATAATTAAACTTATGAATGGAAGCAACTATGGAGCTAACAAGTCCAAAAACATGTAACTAAGTAGCATTTCTAGAAAGGGAAACTGTTATCAGCAGAGTTGAAATAAGCCTCTCCTCTTATGTCCACCCTACATTAAATAGGAAGTATAAAATGAAATAAACCTATTTTTATAGAAGATAGCTCAAAAACAGTTCAGGGATTGTGGCAGACCCAGTCGTACTTTCAACTGATCTCAGAAACGTACGTCATGCACCGTAGATAAAGTAGCTGAAGCCATATGCTGTATTAGCTACATGCAGTTACCTCCTGGTAGTGCAGTGGTTAAACATCAGACTACTAACCAAAAGGTTGGCAGTTCGAATTCACCAGCCACTCATCAGAAACCCTTTGGGGCAGTTCTACTCAGTCCTATAAGATAGTTAAAGTTGGAATCTACTCAACATCAATGGTTTTTTTGTTTGTATCTTCTTTTATACCCAGCTGAGTTGTAAACACTGTTTATAGTTGTTAAGTAACTGTTCATTTAGGATGGTTTCAAGGGGCCCTGTCTTTTAAATATTTTATTGTGAATGAGTGAAAGTATACGATCCAAATTAAATTTGCCTGCCCACCTATCTACAGCTCCTTCTGCTGTCCTTGCTTGGTGACAACACACTCCTGCTTTTTGTTCTATCTATGTTGTAGCCTCTTAACAATCTCTGGTCCCCTCCTCTCCACCCTCTCTTCTCCCTTCTAGTAAGAGGCCAGGACAGCATCCTTTAGATGCACAGAACCATAAAGTACACGCATCTTATGGTCACGTTGTAACCCCACATCCAGTCCACTCCTGTCTGAAGAGTTGACGTCAGTAATGTTTTCTGGTCAAGGGCAGCAGCAGGTCTAGGAGCCATGCTCCTGGGGGAACCCTCAGACTGCCGGATCATCAGTTACAGTCTTTTAGTGGAGATCTTGAGGTACACCCCAACTTTTCCCATGTTGCTCTTTCTAAAACATTAACCCTATAAATAAATTGGGTACTTGAGATTTTGTATCATTATAAACCTGATCTCAGCATCTTGTCATTTTCAACTTGTATTTGGTGTGAGATGTGAATACCTACTACTTGGATACAGAAATTCATATAGTGGTCCAAGAGAACAAAATCTATACTATGAGAAGAGTGACATAGAAGTTTCATTGAGGAATAGAACAGCTGTAGCTGAGAAGCACTAGGTAAAAATACAAAGTACTCTCTGGTTCAAGTGGAGAAGGAGTTTACGTAAGATTAAACAGGGTCAGCATGAGTCAGTATATTTTAAAGCAGCTTGTTTTTCAAATATTTTCCATTTCTAAAGATCACTGGCATCAGCCCTCCTGCTCCAAAAAACTTGGTTATCTGATGCTTCCTGCAGCAGCACAGGCTTCTGGAACACATCTGACCACATTCTTTTCAAGAATAACCATAGCTCCTTGTTTCTCCTTTCCCTTCTCTCCCTCACCTCTACCACCACCACTTGGGTTTCCTATGGGTAACCTCCTGCCCTGAACTTGCTCCAAACACCTCTATATAAAAATGTTGGGACCTGCTAACACACTCCTACCTTTTGATCAAGCCCCCACTATGGGGTGACAGTTACCCACAATTCAGTGTTCCTTTTTCTACAAGGACATTGCCTGAGGCTTCTCCTCATGGTGTATCTTCCAATACATCGAGGGAGTTTCTTCACCTTACCATACTAATGGGCCCCATCTTCAGGGTGAGTAGATCACTGTCAGAATCATGGCAGCAGGAGACTAAATGGAAGGAACAAATTTGGAACTAGTTCATACGCACCAAGTTCTCCTCAAGCACCCAAGTAAAAAAAAAAGAGTGGGGTTTCTCATCAAATCTAGCATTTGCAAGCTTTAGAAAATGAAACCTGAATAATTTTAAAAGAGAGAAAAGGCAACATATAAAAAGATCACATCTAGGTAAAGATTGAGTTTCCTTCCAAAGATTCAGAGTCTTTAAAATACATAATTCTTTGTGTAGTAAAAGCAGTTCCAGTCTTATTAAAAGCATAACACAATCATTTCATATTTAGTTAACCTAATAATAACCAATAAAGTCATTAAAATTTCTTGAAGCATACAGCCCAGTCAAGACTCTATACCATTGGGCAGCCAGTTAAAAATATCTAGGAAGGTGGGTACAGGAGGTATAAAATGCAGCCAGGTCACTGTTTTAATATCTTGTTTTACTTCTCCAGAGGTAGTTATCCAAGTGCCCCAGGAAAATACTGGCCATGGGACAAACTCCCCTTTTCTGGACCAGAATAAAAACAAGAACTATTGCATAATTTAACACCACTTAACAAGAGAGTGTGAGGAATTTTGTTGGGCAGCCATACTGTACACAATATCATCAGCAGTTGAGCCGTTGTGGCAGACAACTTCCAGATGGATTGTTCAAGCTGATAAACCTCACAGCAAGGTAAAATTGCGCTAAGGAATATCCAACCCGCCCCAGATGAATAAGGTATTGGATTACCATATAACACCTTGTTTTTCTTGTTTTCAGTGACAATTTTCAAATCACTTGTCCCATGGCTACAATCCTTACAAGAATGGATTTTCAAAGAAATTCCTGAAATCCCTAAGATGCATTGACCTGTCATGTTACAACCATCAAAGCAAGGTAATGCCCAAGTGAAAGGGTGGTCGCCTACAACTGGGTCCTTGATTGCGGGATACTCTGATCCTCTACCTAAAAATATATACCCATGAGGGGCACAAGTGATACGTTCCTGGTAACATAGGGAAGAGGATGTTTTGACTGACCCTCTCAAGCTGATTTTCTGTAAAGGAATTGTTACAAACTGACAATCATTGCAACTTTAACTAACTCCAAAGTTCCATACCAATGCTCTTTTTGCTTCTTAGACAGGCTGTTAATTTTGCTCCATGAGGAATTTTCCAGAATCTAGAGCGTTTATCATGTGAGACCAGAAAATTATTCTGGCACTCAGAAGGACCTCTAATAGCTTTCAGGTTACATTGAAGCATTGGGCCTGAGGCTGGATCTGCAATCCAAGGGGATGCCATAAGTTAACACACATGGCCCATTTACAAGTCAGGGTAAAGTTAACAGTAGCATTAGGTACAAGACTGTAATAAGGGTGTTGCTGGTGGGTCTGAATTTTCATGCACAGAACATGGAGAGAAGTGACAGACACAGCATTCAGTCAAGTGACTGTGGCTAGCTTGATGAATGCATTGTATCCCAAGCATTAGAAGAAATAGTGAAAAGAAGAGAAACAAAAACTCAAAGAGATTCTCATATTAGTCCTAAGTGTAGAGTAAACCTAATAACATAAAAATAGCCACAGAATAGCAAAACTAAGTCCAATTATCTCAACCAATTGCATGACGTAGTCTTGTTCTATTTACCTTAAGGTGATTCCCGAGAATTCACAGCAGTGTAGAGCCCAACAGGTCAGCCAGTACCAGAACGTGGGTCTTCAGTGTCTTGGGAATCATAGAAGATAATGCACCTTCACGATGCTGCTTCTGAAACAAGAAATGTCAAAGAGGACAAAATCTTTAGAGAGTAAACCCAGTCCTGTCGAGTCTGTGCTGACTCGTAGCAACCCTGTAGCACTGAGAAAAACCACCCTATAGAGTTACCAAGGAGCACCTAGTGGAAGAAGTGTTTTATTGAAGAATAGAACAGCTGTAGCCAGGGAGCGCTAGGTAAAAATGTAAAGTCCTCCATGGTTCAAACAGAGAGGAAGGCTTTTTTACATATATATAAACTTCAGCAAGGTTGACTTGGCTCAGTGGGTTTTCAAGTATTTTCCATTTCTAAAGGTCACTAGAGTCAGCACTTCCCCGTACCTCCAAGAACTTTCTTATATGATATTTCCATGAATAATAGGTTCTTTGAACTTACTTGATCAGATTCTTTTCGAGAATAACCACATCTTCCTTCTCTATCCTGCCCTCCACCCTTATTTTTATATTGGTAGCCTGAACTAACTTCCTTCCCAGAGCTTTCTCAAAATGCCTGTATGTAAAATTTGAAGGCCTGCTGGTCAGAATGGACTGGACAGTTTGGCTTTTGACTTGAACACAAAATAATGCACTCCAAGTCCATTGGGTTTGTGATTAAGTCACAGGTTATAAAATCTAGAATTTAATGACAGAGCACCACAGACAAAAATATTCAGGCATTTAATAGGACTGAATCTTACACATTATCAAAGTACTTTAAATTAATACTCCGAATCCAGTGTGTTCTCACAGTCATCATTGCTGCTACCTAACTGAACAAATACGGTCTGGCATGTGCAGAATCATTTTTCTGTTTTAGATTGTATTCTCTGGGAGTAGGGCAAAAAGTTTCCTTAGAGACAAACTCCACGTACTACGAACATTTAGAAAGTAAAAGGAAACATGTTGAGTGCTTTCCATGTGCAGTTGAACATGGGATAACTGTTCTACATGCTGGCCAGGTTAATCCTCGCAAAGACATGCTACTGCACAGGAGATGCACGTCCTTGGCCACATTTGATAGACTGGGAAGCTGATTCTTCCATTCATACTGCTAATAGCAATTTGAACCCCAAAGTACGTGGTTGAAAGTAGAATCTGTAGTCTGAACTGAAGAACTAGTATGTTCAAATTTTGCCTTTTAGGCTACACATGAGGAGAATTTACTGAAACATCAAAACTATGCAGAAAATCTCCAAGAGGAACAATAATTCACAAGTTGCTGACAAAGACTTGAATTCTATGGACAGTGAAGAAAAGAAAAAAGAGAGTCAAAACAACTTTGTCGAACTACTGCCTCCAGAAGTCACTTTAAACATTTTCCATCACCTAGATATTCGGAGCCTGTGCAGGGCTTCCATGGCCTGCAGGAGCTGGAATGACATGATAACTAACAATGACTCTTTATGGAAACCACACTGTTTGACTGTAAGAGCTGTGTGCCAAAGAGAAATCGATGGTGATCTAGAAAGCGGTTATTCTTGGAGGGTAAGTTTAACTTTAATCCTTGTAGTCTATGGTGTTTATGGCAGGGTTTGTGGTGGTAGGGAACCTGTGCTGGCATAGCAGGAAACTGCTACGTCTGCTAACCGAAAGTTCAGCCGTTCAAACTCACCAGGTGCTCCTTGGAAACTGTATGAAACAGTTCTACACTGTCCTATAGGGTTGCTATGAGTCAGAATTGACTCAGTGGCAGTGAGTTTGGTTTTATGGGTGATGGTAGGCATGGGCCATTTCTCTCTTCTACTTGGAGGACGTAGGATTTCGTAGGCAGACTGACTATCTGGACTTTTGAAAATGATTTGAGGTTGATTTCTTATCACTTTGCTGCTAACCACACTAATCCGTATCTATCCATTTAAGTAATTTTTAAAAATCCTAAATCTTAAAACCAGAAGCTAAGTGACTACTTCTTTTAATTCTGTTCTCTCCAAAATCCCCAGAAAACCCCATGGCCCTCTCTGTGTATACACATATGCATATTGGAAACCCTGGTGACACAGTGCTTAAGTGCTACACCAGCTAACCAAAAAGTGGCAGTCTTACCCTCCAGGCACACCTTGGAAACTCTGTGGGACAACACTGTTGTGTAGGGTGGCTGTGAGTCAGAATCGACTTGACAGCAGTGGGTTTGGCTTTTGGTTATATACTTTTGTGCATATATACATTTATTTATATATATATTTCAATGTAAAATACTTCATTTTCTTTTCATTCCTGTCGATAAGCTTGTCGCGTTCCAAACAAACTCACTAACCATCTTCCGCATCCTGTTCTAACAATGATGGTTTACCTCTTTCAGGTAATACTACTGAGAAATTACCAGAAAAGTAAAGTGAAACATGAATGGCTAAGTGGCAGATATAGCAACATATCTTCTCCCATTAGCCTCCCAGAGAAAATCATGTACCCAATGGATGCAGATACATGGGGAGAAATTCTAGAAGCAGAACTGGAAAGATAAATGGAAAAACTGTAAACGTCTGGTTACCTTGAGAGTTTACAACCAAAATGATATTAGGTTACAAAAGGTATACCTTTATCCATTCACTTTTGTGTTTACCTTTATTACACTTAATATTTCAAAGAAAACTAAGTGGAAGATAGTATGCACGTTAAAGCTTTGTTTTATTTTTGCACTTTATTAAAAATGTTTTTCTGGTTTTGTAAAATCATAAAAATGAAATGATATTTTTATAAGAAATACTTTACTGAAATTGATTTCAAATGTACTATTTAATGTATTTCTGTTAGCATATTATAGTACTTTAAAGGAAGAGAGTTTGATATTTTCTGCATAATTCAAAAATTCAAAAATTTGAAACTGACTTGAGATTCATTAAGTACTATAGACATAACTAGGTTTATGGGAAGACTAGCTTAACACCAGTATGTTTAAATGTAGAATAAATGGGTATTTCCATAACCTTAAAAAATTCCATTTCAGTGGAAGCTGACTGAATTGTCAAATAGTGAGACCTCTTTAAAATGTGTTATGCCTCTTGATTCATTTAAAAGTAATCTCATCAGAGAACTAAAGCTTGTTAGGATTAAGAATCCCATTGCTTATTTACAGGCCTGCAATTGCACTCGGAGTCCGGAAATGGGTGAAAAGTTTCTACAACACTTACGTACCTACAGAACTACTATATGATTTTTCTTGGTAAAATGATCTTTTTGACAACTGAATAGCACCATCTAGTGTACTGCTTGCAGATACCGGGACAGAGGACTTTAGGCTCCTTTTTGTTCTCTTTGTATCTAAAAGAGAAGAGAAAAATATGTATATATATATTACTTACAGAACGCTTAATAGTGGACTTTGTTGAAGTTTGTAGCTTTCTGGGATTTTTTTAAATACAGCCTTTGTTCTCTCTCTCTCTCTTTTTTAAGCAGATGATATAGTAGTCATGATATTAGATTCCTTATCTGAATCTATGGTCAGCACCATTGGTCTTGCAAAATTCTATCATTCGATCTTCAGCATCATTTCTGTCACCAAGGCTACATTTTCCAACTACCAATCCTTCTTCTTTGTCTCCAGCTTTTACATTCTAGTCACCAGTAGTTATGAATGCATCCCGATTGCGTGTTTGATCAATCTCAGACTGCAGAAGTTAGTAAAAATCATCAGTTTCTTCATGTTGAGCCTTAGTGGTTGGTACGTAAATTTGAATAATAGTTGTATTAACTGGCCTTCTTTGTAAGCATATGGATGTTATCTTATCACTGAGAGCATTGTACTTTAGGGAAGATCTTGAAATGTTCTTTTTGATGATGAATGCAACACTGTTCCTCTTCAAGTTTTCGTTCTCAGCATAGTAGACCATATGACTGTCTGATTCAACATGGCCATTACCGGTCCATTTCAGCACGCTAGTTCCTAGGATACCAATGAACTCCCTTCTATCTTTGATGATATTCCTAGATTCATACTTTGTACGTTCCACATTGTGATTATTAATGGATCTTTGCAGCTGTATCTTCTTATTTTGAGTTGTGCCAATCAGCAAGTGAAGATCCTGAAGACATTATTCCATCCACGTCTTTAAGGTTGACTCTACTTTGAGGAGGCAGCTCTTTCCCAGTCGTCTTTTGAGTGCCTTCCACTCAGTGGTCTCATTTTCTGGCATTATATCTGACAGTGTTCCACTGCTATTCACAAGGTTTTCACTGGCAAATTCCTTTCAGAAGTAGACGTCCAGGTCCTTCTTCCTAGTCTGTCTTAGTCTTGAAGCTCAGCTGGAATCTGTCCACCATAGTTGACCCTGCTGGTATCTGAATACCAGTGGCATAGCTTCCAGCATCTCAACAACATACCCCCACCGTACGACAAACTAACAGACTAGACACATGGACCTCACCAAATGGAATACACGAGAGCCAGATTGACTGCATCTGTGGAAAGAGGTGATGAAAACCAGGTGCTGACCATGGTACTGACCATCACTTGCTCATATGGAAAGTCATATCGAAACTGAAGAAAATCACAAGTCCGTAGAGCTGAAGTACGACCTTAAATATATCCCACCTGAGTTTAGAGACCATTTCAAGAGCAGATCTGATGTGTTGAACACTAACGACCAAAGACCAGAGGAGTTGTGGAATGATGTCAAAGATGTCATCCACAAGAAAGCAAGAGATTAGTAAAAAGACTGGATGTCAGAAGAGACTCAGATTTGCTCATGAATGTCAAGTGGCTAAAGCAAAAGGAAGAAATGATGAAGTAAAAGAACTGAAGATTTCAGTGCATGGCTTGAGAAGGCAAAGTATTGTCATGGCATGTGCAAAGAGCTGGAAACAGAAAACCAGAAGGGAGGAACATGTTCTGCATTTCTCAAGCTGAAAGAACTGAAGAAAAAATTCAAGCCTCGAGTTTCCATAGTGAAAGATTCTGCAAAGAAAATATTAAAAGACTCAGAAAGCATCAAAAGAAGATGAAAGGATACACAGAGTCATTATAACCAAAAAGAACTGGTCAACATCCAACCATTTCAAGAGGTAGTGTATGATCAGGAACTGATAGTTCTGAAAGAAGTCAAAGCTGCCTTGAAGGCTCTAGTGAAAGACAAGGCTTCAGGAATTGTTGGAATACCAGTTGAGATGTTTCAACAAATGATTGCAGTGCTAGAATTGCTCATTCTTCCATACCAAAAAACTTGGAAGACAATTACCTGGCCAACTGACTGGAACAGATCCATATTTATGCCTATTCACAAGAAAGGTGATCCAACCGAGTGTGGAAATTATCATTATTAATATCCTGTGCAAGTAAAATTTTGTTCAAGCTCATTCAAAAGCGATTGTAACAGTATATTGACAGAGAATTGCCAGAAATTCAAGCCAGATTTAGAAGAGGACATGAAACCTGGGATACCATTGCTGATGTCAGATGGGTCTTGGCCAAAAGCAGAGAGTACCAGAAAGATGCTTACCTGTGTTTCATTGACTATATACAAAGACATCTGACCATGTGGATCATAATAAATTATGGCTAGCATTGAAGAGAATGGTAATTCCAGAACACTTTATTGTGCTCCTGAGTGATCTGTATATGGATCAAGAGGCAGTCATGCAGCAGATCAAGGAGACACTGCATGATTTAAAGTCAGGAAAAGTGTGCATCAGGATTGTATCATTTCACCATACTTTTTTGATCTGCATGCCAAGCAAATAATCCAAGAAGCTGGACTATATGAAAAATAACGAAGTATCAGGGTTGGAGAAAGCCTCATTAACAACCTGGGTTATGCAGATGACACAGCCCTGGTTGCTGGAAATGAAGAAGGTTTAAAATACTTACTGTTGAAAATGAAAGACCACAGCCTTCAGTATGGATCTCACCTCAACATCAAGAAAAATAAGAATTCTTACAACTGGACCAGTAAGCAACATTGTGATAAGTGGAGAAAGGATTGAGGTCATCTAGGATTTCGTTTTCCTTGGTTCCACAATCAGTGCCCATGGAAGCAGCAGTCAAGAAATCAAAAGATGCATTGCATGGGGAAAAATCTGCTGCCGAGGACCTCTTTAAAATATTGAAAAGTAAAGATGTCACCTTAAAGACTAAGGTGTGCCCAACCCAAGCCATGGTATTTTTCAGTCACATCATGTGCATGTAAAAGCTGGACAATGAATAAGGAAGACAGAAGAATTGATGCCTTTGAATTGTGGTGTTGGAGAAGAATATTTAATGTACCACAGACCGCCAAAAGAACAAGCAGATCTGGAAGAAGTACAAGTAGAGTGCTCCTTGGAAGCAAAGATGGCAAGACTGCATTTCACATAGTTTGGACATATTTTCAGGAGGTATCAGTCCCTGGAGAAGGACACCATGCTCGGGTCAATGAGAAAAGAAGAAGACCCTCAACAAGATAGATCGACACAGTGGCTGCAATGATGGGCATCAGCATAAACGTGCATGTGAGCATGGCACAGGACCAAACAGTGTTTCATTCTGTTATACATAGGGTTGCCACGAGTTGGAACCGACTCAACAGCACCTAGCAACAACAACATGGTCAGTACCATCGTAAAAATATCTGCAAATTGTTTTAGCGTCTTAGTCATCTAGTGCTGCTTTGACAGAAATATCACAAGCGATAGCCTTAAAAAGAGAAATTTTGTTTGTCACAGTCCAGTAAGCTAAAAGTCCAAATTCAGGGTTGCAGCTCCAGGGAAGGCTTTCTCTGCTGGCTTTGGAAGAAGGTCCTTGTCAATCTTTCCCTGGTCTGGAAGCACAGGGACCCCAGTTATTTCCCAAGGATGCACTCTGCTCTGGGTATGATTTCTTTTTTGAGTATGAGGTCCCTAAATCGCTGCTAGCTTCTTTCTTTTGTATCTATATCAAGAGACTGCCTCAAGGCACAATACAGTCTTACACACTGAGTCCTGCCCCACCTACACAACAGCCACCTGTCCTCCCTCAGTGACATAGAGGCAGGATTTATAACATGGAGGAACATTACATGATACCAGGAATCATGGCCCAGCCAAACTGCCCCACACATTTTTGGAAGGAACACATTTCAATCCGTAACAGTTGGTATGTAGTTTTCTTCTAACTTGTGGTCTGTTGTGTAAAATACATGAATCTAGGGAACCAGTATTTAGTGAATATTCACATATTGGAAAAATAGCCCTACTGCAGGCATACCTAGGAGATACTTCACGTTCAGTTCCAGACCACTGCAATGAGGCAAAGTTCACAATAAAGTCAGTCACACAGACTTTCCAGTTTCCCACTGCATATAAAAGTTATGTTTACACTATACTGTAGTCTGTTAAAGTGTGCAATACCGTTTTGTCTGAAAAAATATATATATATCTTAAAAAATGCTTTTGCTGCGAAATGCTAACCATCGCTGAGGCTGTCAACAAATTGTAATCTTTTGTGCTGGTGGAGGGTCTTGCCTATATGTGGATGGCTGCTGGCTGATCAGGATGGTGGTTGCTGGAGGTCAGCTAGCTGTAGCAATTTGTTAAAAGAAGACAACACGGAAGTTGGCTGCATCAGTGATGACTCCAAAAAGATCTCTCTGTAGCATGCAGTGATGCTTGATGGCGTTTGACCCACAGGAAAACTTTCAAAATTGGAGTCAATTCCCCTAAACCTTGCTACTACTGCTGTGTCAACTAAGTTTATGTGGTATCCTGAACGCTTTGTTGTCATTTCAGCAGTGTTTGCAGAATCTTCACCAGGAATAGATTCCATCTCAAGAAACCAGTTTCTCATCATAAGAGGCCACTCCTCATCTCTTGATTTTATTGTGAGATTCCAACAATTCAGTCACATCTTCAAGCTCTCTTGTAATTCTGGTTCTCTTGCTTTTCCATCACATCTGCTGTTACCTCCTCCACTGAAGTCCTGAACCCCTCAAAGTCATCCCTGAGGGTTGAAATCACCTTCTTCTAAACTCCTATTAAAGTTGATATTTTGATCTCCTTCCATGAATCATATATGTTCTTAACAGCGTCTTGACGGGTGAATGATTTCCTAAAGATACTCAATTTGCTTTGCCTGGATCCATCGGAGGAATCACTGTCTGTGGCAGCTATAGCCTTACGAAATGTGTTTCTTCAATAATGAGAATAGAAAGTTGAAATTACTCCTTGATCCATGTGCTACAGGATAAATGTTGTGTTAGAAGACATGAAAACATTAATCTTGTACGTCTCCATAGAGTTCTTGGGTGACCAAGTTCATTGTCAATGAGCTTTTGAAAGGAACCTTCTTTGCTGAGCAGTAGGTCTCAACAGTGGGCTTAAAATATCCAGTAAACCACATTCTAAGCAGATGTGCTGTCATTCAGGTTTTGTTGCTCCATAAGCAGAGCACGAGCAAAGGAGATTTAGCATAATTCTTAAGGACTCTAGGATTTGGGATATGGCAAATGAGCAACAGCTTCAGCTTACAGTCACCACCTGCATTAGCCCATATCAAGAGAATCAACCTGTCCTTTGAAGCTTTGAAGTCAGGCAGTGACTGTGATTTGCTGCAGAAGTCCTAGATAACTGTTTCCTCACATAAGGCTGTGTTGCCTATGTTGAAAATCCATTGTTTAGTGTAGCCACCATATCAGAGATCTCAGCTAGACTTTGTGGATGATTTGCTGCAGCTTCTACATTAGCCCTTCCTGCTTCATCTTGCACTTTTATGTCATATAGGTGGCTTCTTTCCTTCCGCTTCGTGTACCAACTTCTGCCAGCTTCAGACTTGCCTTCTGCAGCATCCTCACCCCTTTCCACCTTCATAGAATTGAGGAGAGTCAGGGCCTTGCTCTGGTTTAGGCTTTGGCGTATGAGAATGTTGTGGCTGGTTTGACCTTCCACCCAGGCCACTAAAAGTTTCTCTCTGTCAGCAGTGAGACTGTTTCACTTCCTTAGCATTTATGTTCACTGGAGTAGGACTTTCGATTTCCTCTAAGAACTTGTAAGTTGCATTCATAACTTGGCTAAGCATTATTGGGCACAAGAAGCCTAGCTTTCAGCCTGTCTCAGCTTTTGGCCTGTCTTCCTCACTAGGCTTAATCTTTTCTAGCTTTTGATTTAAAGTGAGAGACATGTGACTCTTTCCTTTGAATACTTAGAGCCCAGCATAGGGTTATTCAGTGGCCCAATTCCAATATTGTCATGTCTCAGGGAACAGGGAGATCTGAGGACAGGGAGAGAGATGAGGGAACAGACAGTCAACAAAGCAGTCAGAACACATGCATGTATCAATGAAGTTCATTGTCACATGGGCACATTTTGTGGTGCACCAAAAAAATTACAACTGTAACAACAAAGACCACTGATCACAGATCATCATAACAGATATAAACAAAAAGCTTGAAATATTATGAGAATTACCACAGGTTGACACAGAGACACGAAGTGAGCAACGCTGTTGGCAAATGACACCAACAGACTTGCTCAACACAAGGTGGCCACAAACCTTCAATCTGAAAAAACCATAGTATCTGTGAAGCGCACTAAAGCCAAGGGCAGTGAAAGCAAGGTTTGCCCATGTTGACAAACTCCTTGGATGGATCAGACAAGTGCTGACTGATTGTGCCGTACTATCTTGTCAGAGTCCGTAAGGGCTTTGAAAATACACACTCTGGTCTCCAGGGTTATCCAGTAACCTGTGGGAAAACTGACGGTCAGCCTGTCCCTGCGCAAAGACTTCTGGGTAATAGGATTTCTGTTGTCTCACAAAAGGATGGCTATGATCATTAGAAAGCCTTCCTCATTTCATCTGAAGACTTCCTCGCTTGTAATATTTTGCCTCTTAGTCCTAGTTCTGCTGTCTATGATTACCACTCAAATATTCGAAATACAAACATTTGAGTATTAGTGAACTTGCCTTTTCTAATATCCTCTCCCCAGTTCTGTCTGCTAGTCAGCAAATACAACTTCCAGACCCAAGAGCATCCTCTTCTGCCCCTGTCTCTTGGCAAAAATGTATTTGGAAAGGAAGATATCCACTGCTTTTATTTAATATATTTAATAAGAGATGATAATGCAGAAAGCACTTTGAAAATTTCAAAGTACGGGAAAGATTAAAGCTACAAAGTATTTTATTGAATGTTTTTGTACAGTAGCATATGTGCATGTAATTCTCTTTCTCTGTTTTTTGTAATAGATGTGGATTGTCTTTGCTCAACTTCCCTTCCTGCCTTTCACCTTCATTTCTAAATAAAGGTCACCCTAACTAAGGAGAGGAGCCCTGGTGGCATTAGTGGTTACCTGCTACAATGGCTAACCAAAGAATCAGCAGTTTGAATCCACCAGCTGCTCTTTGGAAATCTTATGGGACAGTTCTTCTCTGTCCTGTAGTGTCACTCCGAGTCAGAATTGCCTCAGTGACAACAGATTTGGTTTGCTAATAAGGAAGCATCGCCCTTCTCCTTGTCTATTTCCCATACTGTTTTTAACAGTACGCTACCTCTTTCCCCACCCCCAGGCTGTCGCAACAACTGACTTTTTTACTGTCTAGTTAATTTCGTTAGAGTTCCCAGGTGACACAAATGGCTAAGCACTTGACTACTAACCAGAAGGTTGGCAGTTTGAACCCACCCACCCAGAGGCACATTGGAAGAAAGGCCTGTCTGTCCACTTCCAGCCTTGAAAACCCATGGTGCACAGTTCTGCTGTCAGATTCCCCAGGTCTGCATGAGCCAGAATCCACTTGACGGCAACTGGTCTGGTTTGCTTTTTAGTTCCCCTGGCCAGTGTTTCAGAAACCCTGGTGGTTTAGTAGTTAAATGCAGGATCTACTAACCAAAAGGTTGGCAGTTCATATCCACCAGATGCTCCTTAGAAACTCTATGGGGTGGTTCTACTCTATCCTATAAGGTCGTTATGAGTTGGTACTGCCTCGATGGGTTTGGTTTTTTGGTTTTTAACCAGTGTTTCAGAAACTCTGGTGATATAATGATTAAATGCTACAGGTGCTAATCAAAAGGTCAACAGTTTGAATCTACTCCTTGGAAACCCTGCTGGGTGGCTCTACTGTGTCCTATAGGGACGCTATATGTCAGAATTGACTTGATGGCAGTGGGAACCAGTGTTTGGCCCAGGGGAGGGTACAAGAGCCAGGTTGCCGTCTTTCACAGATGGAAGAGAAAAGCTCTTTCCTCTTCGATGGTGAAACTCTTTCCTGCCATGCAGTGAAAGCAGATCCACAGTAAGAGAATAAGGAGCCCAAAGGAGAGAGAAGCAAACCACTGTAGAGCAAGGCCTGATTGAGTTCAAACCCTGGTTGTGGCCCTTACCGGTATGCTCATCTAAACTGAGTGCAGCTAATTACCAGGCTCGCAGGCAGACCTGGAATGTCATTCCTCTCACTCACCATTCCTTTCCTGGAAAATTCTTCTGTGTTTTTAATAACTGTTGCTCTGGATTAATTGGTGCTTAAGGTTCCCTTAGTTCTTTGTGCATGCCATTCTCAACGTTGCCTTACTATATCGAATTATCTATTTATTTGTCTCTCTTACCCATTCGACTGTGAGCTTCATAGTGAGCAGGACCATTTGTTATTTATTTTGTGTTCCCAAAACCTGACACATAGAAGGTGCTTGATAAAGATTTGTTAAATTATTTCTATCATTATTTATTGTACACCTACCTAGAACCTACAATAAAAATTATTTACTGTGTTGTCAATGGACAAGATTGTAATGAAAAGCGAATGTATAAGGTATATGAGCCATTTCATATAAATGCCAATGTATGAATAATTGGAGTCTGGAAGAGGAAAATAAGAGAGTAGTTTTTTTTTTCATAAAAACTTGGAAATAAACAACCCAGGAAGTGTCACTGTTTTTGATTATTGAGGCACCCCAATCACTTTTAAGCATTGCCTTAACAAGTTATATGCATAAACTTCTGTGTGTGTGTGTGTGTGTGTGTGTGTGTTAGTACTGTTGCATTAAAATAATTCATTGGGTAAGGTGTTATAAGCCATGATGGCATTTGGTGCTGAAAGAGAAGTTTTGGAACTTAATGATAAATTTTCTAGTATGGACTTAGAATGAGGTATACCTTTATCAGGCCAAGCAAGCCATTAACATCTCAGCACATGAGTGGGTGGGGCAGGAGGGAAGGAAGGGGTGCTCTTGCTTGCAGATAAAATAGATGGGTCAAGTATGCACCGCTCTTAAAAGAAGCAAGATCATTTGGAAAGAGTATTAAGGAATTTCAGTATTGTCTAATAAAACATTTAATCAAGTATAAAACCTAGTACGTAAAAAAATTAATCCAGAATTTTTCTTTAGTTGCTTCTAGTTTATAACCTAATCTTAGACTAGGACATAATCATGAATAAAATCTGTATGAGATACAGACTTTAGGGTGTCCATGTATATTCAGGTGTAATTTGAAAAACACAACATACTCCTAGCCACCTTAGTTTCATCTTTGCCTTGATTTTAGATAACACCTCTCCAAGACTTCAAATGCCCCAATAACATTAACAAAATATAAGAGGACCTAGTAGTATCAGGAAATGGACAGGGAAGAATACACAAAGTGGAAGATTTAGCACATAAAAAAACAGGATGCTCAGTTAAAATTCAACTTCAGATAAACAACAAATATCTTTGGGGCATAAATCAGTCCCGAATACTGCACATGATAAACTTATGCTAAAGAATTACTCATTTTTAATCTGAAATTTGAATTTAACTGGGTATCTTATAATTTGCCTGGCAACCTTAACCTAAAAAGACTAAGGAATGTGCTGAGACGGAGTTAACATGAAAATGTCTGGATTTCTTTTGATGGGCAAGATCACCTTACAGTGTATCCCATCCCCCTCTGAGCTCCACACTCTACAGAACTTGAGATCTGATAAAGTGGTGATACTTTGCATTAACTCAGTCTCTTTGGTGCCCTTGTCTACATATGCAACACACAGCACCCCCATTTCTACTCTTCAGCCATTATAGGACTGTCTTCCAAGCTCCAGATGGGACAGAAGTCTGTTCTCCCATGAAAACCTTCAGCGTGTCTGAGTGATTTCAACACTAGTGGAAGGCAGGTGCAGAACCCACTTAGAGATTCCTAGTGTAACACTTCTTTGTTCATTCCTAATTCTGTTGGCCAGCTGGTAAAAAAGAATATCTAAACATTTTTTTTTTATAGGAATCCTATCCTTCACCAACTCTTCAGACAAAGATTGGAATAGACTGTAAGACATAAAAGGATACTGCCAAAGAATATACTTCTTGACCTAAGTAGATACTTGAGGCTACCTGGACAGCTCCTGTCCAGAGATGAGAGAAGAGGGCAGAGGGGGGCAGGAGCTGGTTGAAGGGACATGGGAAATACACAGTAGAGAGGAGGAGTGTGCTGTCACAGAGTGGAGAGAGTGGCTAGAGGTATGACATAGTGCATGTACAAGTTGTTGTATGACATATTGACTTAGACTGTAAACTTTCACTTAAAGCACAATAAAATATTTTTAAAAAAGAAGAAGAAGAATCTTGCCCTTCAGTGAACCCTGGGGGCATAATGGTTAAGTGCTGTGTCTGCTAACCAAAAGGTTGGCAGTTCAAATCCACTAGGCGCTCCTTGCAAACTCTGCGGGGCGATACTACTCTGACCTATAGGATTGCTATGAGTCAGAATTGACTCAATGGCAGTGGCTGTGGTTTGGGTCTTGTTTTATGGTAGCTCCTTTCATAAACGCTCATCCAGATGATCTACAACAGATCTTTTGGAATTCAGAAGACCTTGTTCTTTCTCAGGTGCCTGGATCTTTACACTAAAGGCCTAGATGTGAGGGTTTGTGTTTGTTCTATGCTTCTTTTTGAAAGTCTGTTTCGAAATTCAAAGCTAGGCTCTGACTCCTTTTTCTATGAGGAGCTGTATCCAAACTCCTCACAAGCTCTGGCTGCCTAGCCTTCACAAGCAGAGAGAGCTGCAACGGAACAAGGATTACCGGGGATGAAAGGTATAACGGAAAATATGACAAAATTACCAACCCTTTCAATTACTATTTTGCACCATAAGAAAATTTTAGGAAAAGAAGAAAGAGAACAAAAACGCTTTGCAGTCACGGAATTGGAATGAAACTAAAGAAACTAACATTATAAAGAAAGGGATACCAGTCAGGCTTCTGATAAAAGCAGAGCATCCTCATAGAAAACCCTGGTGGCATAGTGCTGAAGTACTATGGCTGCTAACCAAAAGGCTGACAGTTCAAATCCACCAGGAGCTCCTTGGAAACTGTATGGGGGAAGTTCTACTCTGTCCTGTAATAGAGTTGCCATGAGTAAAAATTGACAGCAATGTATTGTAAATGAAACCCAATTTTTTGGTAAATCTATGTTGCATTTTCCAGCTTCTCCTAATATCTGCTCAGCTGGCATGGGATAGATGATAAAATAAGATCAATCTGTAGTTTTCTAAACTGCACCAATTGTGCTATGTTACCACAAACATTAACTTGCAAGGACTATTTTTAATAACTATTTTCTGAGGCTTGTTTTTCAGCTAGGAGGCCTCTGAGTAGTGTAAGAAAGAAACTAACTGCTGAGTTCCCATTTCCTCATTTTAATTCAGTTTAATATAACAAAATTATGCTGCCTCTGCTCATCACAGTGAAAACTGGTAGAAAGCACATAAAATCATTCACGTTTGAAAATCTCTCAACTTAATGCCTGGTTTTTTGTTTTGTTCTTGTTTGTTTGCCTAATTAGCAAGCAGGGCGTAGTCTTCTTTCTTTTCTTTGTTCTCAGAGGTTGGTAACAAAGAGGACTGTTTATCCTGTTTGCATGTGTAGCCTATGATTACTGCTTTGATAATTTAGATTATCTTCTCTCTCTCAGACTCTTTATTTTTAATTTGATTTACCTTAAATGTTTTATTTTGAATACTTTCACCCTTATCAGAAAAGTTAAAGAATAGCAAAATGGTCTGATCATCTGGATTCACCAATTGTTTACTTTAGCTGTGTTTGCTTTATGTCTGTTATTCACTAGGTTTTTCAACTTCAGTGCCATTGACATTTTGAGGTGAATAAGTCTTTGTTGGATCTGTCTTGGGCATTGTAGGGCCTCTATCCATGGTAGGACCAACACACACAATCACATGCTTATATATACACATTATCATGGTAGCAAATATTTATTAATTCCTACTTTATCTAAACCCTAGTGGTGTAGTCCTTAAGAGCTATGGCTGCTAACCAAAAAACCAAAGGTACCATTCCTTCCTTCCCCTACCATGACAGCCAAAATGTCACCTGGAGGCCAAATTGTCTTAGTTGAGAACCACTGGTCTACACTATACTATTAAAATAACAACAAATAAAAACTCACTGTTGTCTTGAGCTGAAATATTTGAAAGTAAGTTTGCAGTCCTCATGAGATTTTATCCTTGAATATCATAGCATGTAAGTCCTAAGGACATGCACACACTGTCCTATACCACATTATAATTACTCTCAAGAAATTTAATTTTGATACAGTTATGACATCATCTAATAGTAGTTTGTATTCAAATTTCCCTGGTGGGTTACACAAAAATGTATTTTCAGCTCTTGAGCTTTTACCAATCTATAATAAGAAATGGTATCTCAATGCAGCTTTACTCCAGTATCTTATTATGAAATTTTTCCAAAATTCAGTGAAGTTGAAAAAATTTTTGTCAGTGTAGATTTAATTTAGCTTTCTCTCTGTGTAAATGAAGCTCAGCACCGTTTTGTATGTTTAAGAACACGTGTTTGTATGTGTGTGTGTGTGAATCTTTGTTTTTCCCAACTTTTAACAGTGCTTTGTAAATTAGACTGCTTTGTAAAAGTGAAGAGATTAGCTTTTTATTTTTCTCCGAGATCGGCACTTGTCTTTTGAATTTACTTATGATTTTTTTCCTCCTGTATGCAGGTTAGAGCGGTGGAGGCTGCATGTAGGTGGGTGTGTGAATTTATATGGCAATGTACATTTTCACTCAATCTTATCAAATAAAAAAAAATTTAATCTCGTCAAATACATCAATTATTTCTACTTTCACATCTGAATGATGAGTGTACTTAAAAAAAGATTTCCACCACAGCAAAATTGCTATCAAATTCATTTGTATTTTCTTCTAGTATTTCTATCAGGTTTTTATTTTTAACCCCAGTTGGTGTTTTTCCTGCAGAATGTTACATAGGAGGTCTGACAATTAAGTCTGAGAACATAATTGTTCTAATGGCCATTGCACAGTGGCAATTTTGTGCACTTAACTTTATAATTGTCTGTGATGGAGTTTGTAGCCAGTAGACAAATAACTGTATTGGAATATCCTCCCTACTCACCTGATCTGGCCCCCAATGACTTTTTTCTCTACCTGAGGATAAAGGAAATATTGAAAGGAAGACATTTTGATACATTCAGGACATCAAGGGTAATACTACCACAGCTCTGATGGCCATTCCAGAAAAAGAGCTCCAAAATTGCTTGGAAGGGTAGACTAGGCTCTGGCATCAGTGCATAGCTTCCCAAGAGGAATACTTCAAAGGTGGCCATGGTGATATTCAGTAATGAGGTGTGTAGCACTTTGTCTAGGATGAGTCTGCAAACTTAATTGACAGTGCTCATATTAGGGATCTGAAGTTACCCTACTGAAGTTTTGTCCACTTGTCCTAACACTATTTATTAATAAGTTTGTCTTTCCCCTAGTGATCTGAGATGTCAACTGATTCACAGAATAAACTTCCATTTGTACTTAGGTTGATTTCTGAACTCTCAATTCTGTTCCAGGTCTGTCAGTCTATTCATGTAATGTAGTGTTTCAATTATAGAGCATGTACTGTGTGCTGCTATTTAATGGCATAGTGGTTAAGTGCTATGGCTGCTAACCATAAGGTGGGCAGTTCAGATCCTACAGGCGCTCCTTGAAACCTCTTTGGGGCAATTCTTCTCTCTCTATGGCATCACTGTGAGTCAGAATCAACTCAACAGAAATGTTGAGGTCTGGGTTTGGGTCTGGGTCTGGGTTTTTTTCATTTGGGGATTTAATAGAGTTACTTCTCCTTACTAACTCTTTTTTCTTTTTTCATTTTTTTTTCTCTGATGCTTCTGTATATGCCTATATTTTATTTTCCCATATGAGCTTTGGAATCAATTTGCCTAGTTCTAGAGAAAATACCTGCTGAAATTCTATGGGTGGTGTTAGGCTGGGCCTAAAGTACAACTTTATTTTGTTGAGTCATCTTACCTAAGACCAAGGAATATTTCCATTTGTCTTTCAGGAATATTTTAAAATTTTCTCATAGTTTCGTGTATTTCTTGTTAAGTTTATTTCCAAGTATTTTCTTTTTTTTTTTTAGTTGTTATTACCAGTCAGTTTTCTTTTCCTTTGTCTTCTAACTGGTTATTGTTTACATATACATGTACACACACAATACTGATTTTTGAATTTAACTTGGTGGCCTGCTGATTGTTCATATTAGTGCTATTGTTGATTCTGTTAGGTTTTCGAGAATATCATCCTATCACCTGCAAATAGAGAGACTTTTACCTCTTTTCCAATTCTTGTACCTATATTTTTTCCCTTAACTCAGTACACTAAGGTACCCAGTAGGACGATAAATAATAGTGAAAGGAGTAGGAGTCTTCATTTTGTCCCTTACCTCATGGAAATGCTGCCAGTATTTCTCCACTATAATACTCTCTCTTTCACACACACAGGTATTTTTCGCACATACACATAAACATGCACTTGTATATACACATCACCATGTTAGAAAGTATTTATTAATTCCTATTTTATCTAAACCCTGGTGGGCACAGTGGTTAAGAGTTACGGTTACTAACTAAAATGTTGGCAGTTCAAATCCACCACACGCTCCTTGGAAACCATGAGGCAGTTCTGCTTTGTCCTACAGGGTTGTGTTGTGAGTTGGAATTGACTAGACAGCAACAGGTTTCTTTTTGATTATTTTATCTAATACTTTTATTAAGATAGATATGAAAGTTTATTAAGGGGCTTTTCTATGGTTTGAGATAGGTACAGTTCTCACCTGAAACTTGTTAAGAAGTTTACAAATATTGTTATTACTTTACACTTCGTAACAGTAACTGTGTCGGTTGATCTTCAATACATGTGTGTTTTCTCATATCCAGAAACCTAACAACACTGTATATTATACTCTACAACCTTGACTTTGTTTGCCCAAACTTTTATACAGTAATGAGAGTTTCCATTGGTTAAGAGCTGCTACTTACTCATCAAATGGTCCTGAAAGGTAGTTTTTAGCATTTCTATTTTAACGATGGAAAAACTGAGGCTCATAAAAAGCAAAGCAACTTGAGTAAGGTCAAATAACTTGAAATGGTAAAAGAGACCTGTCCTCAAGGCGGTATCCGCTCTTTCCGCTCCGTCATCCTTGAAGTCTAGTCAATGCCTGCCAGCCGCCAGCAGAGGGAGCAAGATTTCCCTTGAAACCCAGGCAGAGAACTGAAGCGCAAGGAAGGAAAAAAAAGTTCTTCAATCCAGCCTTCTCTCCTAACTGGAAAATTGCAGAAGGAGGGATCCGTCCAGATCGTTTTAGTTTCAAATGAAAGAACTGGAACTTGTCTTGCCCATCTAGGGCGGAAAAGCTGCAGTAAGAAAAGATTGGGATCTTTCCCCAAAGAGAACTTAACGGTTTCACCCAAAACGACCAACAGCCTCTCATGTTACCGGCAGATAATATTCCAGTGAAGAGAATATTCGTCTCAATCCACTCACAAACATGGCCTGTGTCCCCAAAATATTTACAGTCTCCAAAGGCACAATTAAAAACACTTGAATTTAGCCTCTTTTTTTTTTTTCTTTTTAATCCAAAAAGAATATCCATGTCATTATCCCGTGGAGATGTGTTTCCACCGGCGAGTGATCTCATATTCTGTCTGTTTGCGCTTCTAATCTTCAGCCCAGAGGGTGTCCAGTGACGCAGTAACAGATGTGAGGTCTGAGGCTGTTGGTTACGAGAGCTGAGAATATGATATTTATAGTTTAACACTTGTAAGTGTAAAGAAATTTCTCATCCTCTTGCTGATACTGTGAATCACCTGTAGTCCTTCATATGACGAGATTGCAAACAGAGCTCACCCAAGGATGAAAACACTTCTAAAACGACCCGTTTATTCTTACTCCGAAACTCCTGTAGGCAGAAGCAGTGAGCCAGGAGCCTTAGGGGATTAAACAAGGTAATCAAAATTTGTAGGCAAGACTTTTTACTTTTTAAATGCCGCTTCTTCCCTTTGATTTAAAAATAAACCTGTCACATGTAAATGTAAAAGTATGTCTCTTAGATTCTATTAATTACCATATGCACAACATGACACTTCAAAATGGACAGCAAAATGTACCGAAGTGTGGTGTATAATTTTGTCTCAGAGTTACCCGGATTGTGAGTCTACATTCTTGACCCTGCAAGGTATTTCAAATGGAAAAGTCAGATGCAAGATTAATGTCTTTGAAGGAGAATAACAACCAGATGCCATCAAGTCAATTCTGACTTAGTCTACCTCATAGCATGTCGGAGTAGAACTGTATGCTGTAAGATTTTCAATGTCTGATTTTTCAAAAGTAGATTACCAGGACTTTCTTCTGAGGCACCTCGTGTAGACTCACAATGCCAATCTTTTGGTTAGCAGCCAACTGCACTAGCTACACCAACCCGGGAACCACTGTAGTAACAGCTGCTATAATTTGAGTGCATAGTATGTATAAAACATCCCCCCAACAACCCTGGAGATACTCTGTTTCTGCAACTGCTCCTTATTAGTCCTGTGACTTTATGTATATTGACTATGACTTAGCTTTTCATATGTAAAAAAACAAGGATTACAAATGCGTGTACCTGGCAGACCTGTTCCGAGAATTAAACATTAATATTTACATAACACTTAGGATGTTACCTCAATAAATGCTATTTAAATGTATGCTCCTGTTATTGCTTTCCTTGCCATTTGATGGATCAGGAAACTGAGGCTGAGAGAGATAAAATGACTTTGCCTAGTGTCACACAGCCATTAAAAAGGGGAATGGGTATTAAAACCAGGCAGTCTCCTTCTACAGCCCCTGTGTTCAACTACCACTCTAGGAAGCAACCAGAAGCAGTGAGATCAAAGATGAGATCGATTGTTTAATGATGCCCAAGGTGATATTTAAAGTATATATGGCCAGAATCATATGAATACCAACCAAACAGAACAGATGCCAGCTCTCAGGCTATACTTACATGAAGTAGCTAAATACAAGTCTTGCTTGTGTCTGGTTTGGACACCTTGATGGCACAGTAGTTGGGAGCCACAGCTGCTAATCAAAAGGTCAGCAGTTTGAATCTTATGGCCACTCCACAGAAACCCAATGGGACTCTCTATGAGTCAGGAACCAACTCAAAGGCAATGAATTTGGCTTTTGTGTGTCCATCTTGGTGCTTGTGTGGGCAACATAGGTCATGTTTGAAATGATAGTGCTCTTGAAAAGAGAGTTCACAGCTAACACAACTCTAGTTGAGTCTAATGTGTTCAGCTATCACCAAATGGGACAACAGTTATGTGAACTTCATACATTCAGCATGTAACAAGCAGCAGCAGCAATATTCAGTCTCTAAAGGATAGGGTATGTTGTTGTTGCAGTTGTTACAGGCTTTCTTGGACTATAATTCACAAATAATTCACCACTTAAAGAATACTTTAATGGTTTTTGGTATGTTCAGAGTTGTGTAACTATCACCACGATCTAATTTTAGAACATTTTCTTCCTCCCAAAAGAAACCTCACAGCTATTAGCCATCACACTTCGTCATACCTCTTCTCCCACAAGTTTTAGCATGGACTTAATATTTGCACTGCTCTTCGGTATATACCTCATAGTAGAATGGTTTGTTCACGTGGTAACTCTATGAAAAGCATTTTGAGAAACTGTTTTCCAAAGAAGCTTCATCATTTTACATTTCCACCAGCAGTGTGTGAGGGTTCTAATTTCTCCGCATCCTCATCAACACTTGCTATTGTGTCTTTCTCGTTACAGTGATTCGAGTGGGTGCAAAGAGATTTTGATACGAGCTTTTCTGATGACTAAGGATGCTGAGCATCTTCTCATGGACTTATTGGCCATTTGTGTATCTTCTTTGGAGAAATGTGTAGTCAAATCCTTTGCCAATTTTTCCCTTTTTTTTTATTGTTGAGCTGTAAGAGTTACTTATATATGCTGGAAACTAGACCTTCATGAGATATATGACTTGAAAGCATTTTCTCTCCTTCTGTAGTTATTTCTTCACTTTCTTGATAGTGTTTTTTGATGCACAAAAATTCTTAATTTTGACAAAGTCAAATTTATTTTTGTTTGGCTGTTTTTGTTTTTCGTGTTCTATCTAAGAAACAGTTGCCTAGTTCAAGTCCAAAGATTTATTTTTTATTTCCTTTATGTATTATTTATTATTACTTATTTTATTTTAAGAATTTTATAGCTTTAACTCTTACATTTAAGTCATTGATCTATTTTGAATTAATCTTTATATATCATGTCAGGTAGGAGCGCAGATTTCTTCATTTCTGTGTAGATATCCAGATGCCCAAGCATCATTTGTTGAAAAGACTGTTTTTTCCTCTGTTGAATGACTTTGGCATCCTTGTTGAAAGTTGGTTGACTACAACTGTGTGCACTTATTTCCAGACTCTCAATTCTATCCCATTGGTCTACAAGTCTGCCTTTATGCCAGTGCCGCACTGTCCTGATTACTGTATCCCTGTAGTAGGTTTTGAAACCATGACATGTGAGACCTCTGTCTTTGTTCTTCAAGATTGTTTTGGTTAGCTGGGGTCACCAGAGGACAATCCTTTAACCTCACTTTACATATGGGAGGGTTTGGCAAGAGAAAGAAAGAGAATTGGCCCAGAAAAAAAGACTTCTTTGTGATCAGGCTGTCTTTCCCGCTATTGTGAGCCTGGAGTGTATTTCTTTTGTAGCCAAAGTTACAGAGACATAAACAACACATTCACACTCAAAGAATGCTGCATTCCTTGTATATTCTGTATTGCACAGTTTTGTGCAACATCAAACAGGATCAGAGATATGAACATAGACACACTGCTGACATTAGTTAAATAATGATGCTCTAAGCTAATTACCAACAGGTCTTCTCACAGCCTTAAAGAGGCACTTTAGCCATTCTGGTTGGGCAGTGGTTAAAGTTTGGCTGCTAACCAAAAAGTCATTAATTCAAATCTACCAGCCACTCTTTGGAAACTCTACGGGAATAGTTCTACCCTGTCCTATAGGGTCACTCTGTGTTGGAATCAACTTGACGACAGTGGATTTGTTCGTTCGTTTGTTGTTCTAGAAGTCTAGGACACTCCTACCACCAAAAAGCTCATCTAAAGACTCCAACTCCTGGAAACTATTTACCCCAGAGGTCACTCCTAGGAACTCCTATGGCTTGTCAGCTTTGTTTCTTCCTTTTTTTAATGATAGAAGTTTATTTTGCAGACCTCCGACTTGACGGCACTTGGCTTTTGGCATTCCATAAACAATGTTCTGCTGCCATTTGTTAGATTTTCCCTGGCTCAGAAGTAGACTGCTGGGTCCTTCTTCCTAGTTTGTCTTAGTCTAGAAGCTCAGCTGAAACCTTTCTATTATCTGTAACCCTGCTGGTACCTAAATGCCAGTGGCATAGTTTCCAGCATAACAGCAACAAGGAAGCCTCCACTTTCAACAAACAGATGCAGCTCTGGGAGTGGTCACTCATCTATGCTAAGAATTTTGGAGGACAGCCACTGGGCCAACTTACTGAAAGAGATCCATATTTATGCCCACTCCAAAGAACGCTGATCCAACTGAATGCAAGAATTACCGAATAATAACGTTAATATCACAGGCAAGTAAAACTTTGCTCAAGATGATTCAAGATGATTCTTTGCTCAAGAAAACTTTGCTCGAGATGGTGCAACAGTATATTGACAGAGCACGGCCAGAAAGTCAAGCTACATTCAAAAGAGGATGTGGAACCAGGATACCATCACTGATGTCAGATGGATCTCAGCTGAAAGCAGAGAATACCAGAAACATGTTTGCCCGTGTTTCATTGACTATGCAAAGGCATCTGAATGTGTGGATCATAAAGAATTATGTGTAACATTGTGGAGAATGAGAATTCCAGAACACTTAATTGTGCTCATGAGGAATCTGTATACGGATCAAGAAGCAGTCATATGAACAGAACAAGGTGACACTGTACGGTTCAAAGTCAGGAAAGCTATGAGTCAAGGCTGTATCCTTTCAGCATACTTTTTCAATCTGTATGCTGTGCAAATAACCCGAGAAGCTGGATTATATGAGGGAGAACAAGGCCTCAGGATTGGAGGACCTCATTAACAACCTGCGGTACACAGATGACACCACCTTAGTAGGTGGAAGTGAAGAAGATTTGAGACACCAACTGATAAAGATCAAGGACCCCAGGCTTCAGTATGGATTGTACCTCAACATCAGGAAAACAAAAATCCTCACAACTGGACCAGTAAGCAACATCTTGATAAACAGAGGTTGTCAAAAATTTCACTTTTCTTGGGCCCACAATCAACGCCCATGTAGGCAGCAGTCAAGAAATCAAAAGACCCATTGTACTGGGAAAATCCACTGCAAAGGATCTCTTTAAAACATTAAAAAGTAAAGATGTCACCTTGAAGACTAAAGTGCACCTGACCAAAGCCATGGCATTTTGAGTTGCGTCATATGTATGCAAAAGCTGGACAGTGAACAAGGAAGATAGAAAAAGAATTGGATGACTTCAAATTGTGATACTAAAGAAGAATTTTGAGCATACCGTAGACCACCAAAAGAACAAACAGATCTGTTCTGGAGGGAGTACAATCAGAGTGCTCCTTAGAAGCAAAGATGGCAAGACTGCACCTGATGCACTTGGGACACGTCAGGAAAGATCAGTTCCTGGAGACGGACATCACACTTAGCAGAGTGGAAGGTCAGCAAAAAAGAGGAAGACCCTAGACGAAATGGATCGACACAGTGGCTGCAACAGTGGGCTCAAGCATAAAAACAATTGTGGACATGGCTCAAGACAGGGCAGCATTTTGTTCTGTGCATAGGGTTGCTATGGGTTGGAACCATCTCAATGACAGCTAACAAGAACAACACTTCCATAAACATTTGAGGACTTGGTGTTCATTTTAGCAACTTTTCACATTTTGATTTTGTGTTTTTCTCCCTTCATTGTCACCTCTTATTTTTGTTCCTCTATATTTATTCTTTAGCTTATTTTTAGCTTTGTCATAATTTTCACCCTCCTAAATTGTGAGATCTAAGATTCTTCTCTATTTATCCCATTAACTTTTTACTTAAAATGTACATTTTTATCCTTAAGTATTACATTTCATTTGACCCTTAATTTGTGTGTGTGTGTGTTTTTAAATCTTTGGTTGTATCTTTTACAATTTTTAAAGAATTTTCAATTTTTAATCAAATCGATTGCTTTAATTTTGGAATGATTTTTGGCTCGTCTTACATGCCTCCCCCCTTTTTCTCACACTTTTTATTTTTTAAACTTAAATTTATGTTCCAATACTTTCTTTTTTACGTGTATCTGTTTTGTTCATGGTAACTTTTAAAATCTTTTCTCCTCCTCATCTCGCTCCTCCTCCCTTTCCCCCTCCCCTCTATCCTGGTGGGCAAGACTTACGGCTCTGGAATTAACAGAGCTGTACTGAAGTTCCCTGCCATATGTAGGGAGTGATGGGTCATTTTTTCCTTCCAGCTCTCCCTGAACTTGCTTCTCTGGCTCTGCTTAGCCAGTCATCCTTCTCCTTCAGGGTTCATTTCAGCACAATTTCACATTTTGATTCGGTGTTTTTCCAAATGTGTATCTTCACCTGGTGCCAGAGATTGAACTGCATCCCCCCAAAAGATATGTTGGAGTCCTAATCCTTCTGCTTGTAAAAATCACCTGTTTAGAAATAGGGTCTCCGAAGATATTATCAGTTACTGTGAGACTGTACCAGAGTAGGGTAGTTCTTAATCCTGTTTTGCTGTTGTCCTTAGAGAAGAGCAGACAGACAGAGACCCAGAGAAAAGATGGCAAGGTGAAGATGCTGGTGGACACTAGCCAAGGAGCAGCAAGGACTGCTGGGAGCCACAAGAAGCTGGTAGGAAAGAGGCATGAAACAGTTTCTCAGAGCCCTCAGAAGGGCCCAGTATGTCTGACACTTGATTCAGACTTCTAGCCTCCAGAACTGTGAGACAGTAAGTTTTTATTGTTTAGATCCACTCACTTTGTAATACTTTGTCACGGCCCTAGTAAACTAAGATACTGGCTTACACCAGAGACTCAGCAAGAAAAACTTCTTCCCATGGCTCTCTGCTTCCTACTTATGCAGAAACCACGTCTTGTGTGACTTCTACAGTACACTGGAAGAGCTGGGATGACAGTCCCTTTGTAAGGAGTTCTGTGTTCTGAAATCCCTAATCTCTGATACACATCAATCTTTATAAGAGGAGGCAATTTAGGCAGAAAGTGCCTCATCTTTCTGCTGCTTTCCCTGTCACAACAAATCATGTATCCAACTGCTCAAGTAAGAAAACCAGGAGACCTCCATCAGCAAATCTGTCCATTCCACCTCCAAAATGATTCCTGTATTTGACCGCTGCTCTAAAGTGCCGCTGTCACACCTTATTTGATTCACCAGCATTGCTCACAAAGGCTACCACTAATTTGTCCCCACTTAGCTTTTAGTTTTGACCCCCTTGTATTCATTTTCCAGGTATCAGCAAAGATGATTTTTTTTTTAAATGTCAGAACATGTCACGCCTCCATAAGAAACTGTCAGTAGCTTGCTAGTGCAGTGGCATAGCGGGCTGATAACTATCCAAAGACTTTCTATGGCATCTGCTGTTGACGTTCTCTTCTTTACAGCTCAGTCGTGATGGTGGTTGTTGTTATTGTTAGATGCCGTCGAGTTGGTTCCTACTCCTAGCAGCTCTCTGACCAACAGAACAAAACACTGCCCAGTCTTGCACCACGTTCACAGCTGTGTTTATGCTTAAACCCACTGTTGCGGCCACTGTGTCGATCCGTCTCATCAAGGGTCTTCCTCTTTTTCACTGGCCCTCCACTCTGCTGAGCGTGATGTCCTTCTCCAGGGACTGATCATTCCAGATGACGTGTCCAAAGTATGTAAGACACAGTCTTGCCATCTTGGCTTGCAGGGAGCACTCTGGTTGTACCTCTTCCGGAACAGATCTGTTTGTTCTTTTCATGGTCCATGGTACTTTCAACATTCTTCTCCAACACCATGACTCAAAGGCATCAATGCTTCTTCTGTCTTCTTTGTTCATAGTCCAGCTTCCACATGCATAGGATGCAATTGAAAATACCATGGCTTGGGTCAGGCGCATTTTAGTCTTCAAGGTGACGTCCTTACTTTTGAATACTTTGAAGAAGTCCTTTGCAGCAGATTTGCCCAGTACAATGCATCTTTTGATTTCTTGACTGCTGCTTCCAAGGACATTGATTGGGGACCCAAGTAAAATGAAATCTTTGACAACCTCAGGCCTTTCTACATTTATCAAAATGTTGCTTACTGCTCCAGTTGTGAGGATTTCTGTTTTCCTGATGTTGAGGTGCAATCCATACTGAAGGCTATGGTCCTTGATCTTCGTCAGTAAATGCCTCAAATCTTCTTTATTTCTAGCAAGTAAGGTGGTGTCATCTGCAAAACGTAGGTTGTTAATAACTTGTCCTCCAATCCTGATGCCTTGTTCTTCATATAATCCAGCGTCTCAGATTATTTGTTTGGCATACGGATTAAAAAGGTATGGTGAAAGGATACAACCCTCACGCACGCCTTTTTTGACTTTAAACCATGTAGTATCCCCTTGTTCTGTTCATACAACTGCCTCTTAATCCATATACAGATTCCTTAAGAACACAATTAGGTGTTCTAAAATTCCCATTCTCCGCAGCATTAGCCATAGTTTAGCATGACCCACACAGTTGAACGCTTTCACGTAGTCAATGAAACATAAGTAAACATCTTTCTGGGATTCTTTGCTTTCAGCCAATGCCAGGAGCCATCCCCAACAACTTTTTTGGGGCCCCACAAAGGTTGGGAAACGGTGTCAGTGGAGGAAATGAGATTGAGACAGGAAAGAGTTTTGGAGAATGGCAGCCCGTTAAGGTCTGTCTTCCTTTATTTTTTTATAGTCAATGAGGTAACTGTACTTTGACCATGTAAGCGATTGGCCAGGAAGAAGTGGGTACCTTGTGGTCTCTCCTTGTGTCAATCATTAGGGTCTTCTAAATAATGGCCCAAGACAGTGGTCTATTTTCATGTTAATTATTAGGGTCCTCTCTGTTAGCTAGTAAAGAACTAATACTTTGTAGTCCTTTTCCATGTTAATCATTAGGGCCCTCTAAACAATGGTTCGAGACCAGTATATTGTGATTATAATCAACAGTCGGAACTAGGCTAATCCTGGAACTCTATTAACTTTACCTATGCTTCGAGGTCAAAGGTGCAGGAAGAGAGAATAAACTCATCTTAAAAAGTTATACTCTGACAGTCTCTATTTGTTCCTTCTTTGCTCTTTCTTATCTCTTCCTGTGGAGACAATAAGTGTCCACCGTCCCTCACTCTAAGCTTCTCTTAAACTATTCTTAGAAGGGTATTTCCTTAGCATTTGTCTATTTGCCATACCAAACACAATAAACTTGGAAGCCTATCTGTCTTCCTGATGTAGGGAGTGGAATATCTATATTCTAAGGGCTGTGTGAGGGGTCATTCCTGGGGAGCTTCCCAGAGTCTTCCTGCAATCTGCTTATCACCTGTGAAGGGTGATGTGCAGTTGGGAGAAGCCAGCAGGGTTGGGCCAGCCTCGGTGCTCTCAGGCTGGGCGTGTGCTGCTTTGGAATTCATTCCTCTGAGCTCTTTTCTCCAGGAGATTTTCCCAGTCAGATTTTCCCAATATTACTTCATGAGCCGAGGAGGTCGTAAAGTCCCTCTTAGAAGGCATCTTCCTTGATCCTCATGTCAGGAGAGGAGGGGGTATTTTTTGAGGAAGATTTAATTAGGAAGCAAAATACTATCAGGGACAGTAGGCTAAAAATATGTCATGGGTGAGATGCCTCCGTCTGTCATCACATAAGCTTGTGACTTTGTTCACAGGGGCTTTTGTGGGTGACAGGCCTCGGCAAGCCAAGATCCATCTGCCATCAGCAATGATATCCGTGGTTCCATGTCCTCTTCTGAAGCCAGCTTGAATTTCTGGCAGACGGTGGTTTCTCATGCTAATCAGGCTGACTCTTAACTCTTGTTTGGCTCTAGACAAATCTCTTCTAAGTCGTCCATCAAGTCCGAAAGCCAACGGGTGTCCTACTGTGAGGTAACCTGCTCCTAACAAAGGCAGGTGCAATGAGAAGATCCCAGCTCTCTATACGGAACCAAGAGAAGTGTGGTATCTAAATGAGAGCTACTGTCTTCCTGGACCCCATAGGGACATGAAATGTTCACACACAACTCTCCTCAGAATCCCAGACTGTGAGCAGGGAAAGCCACTTTCCCTTTGGCTTATGTGACTCCACACAGGACAAGATACGTCGATGGACAGTCCTAATACACTTCTCTTATCGCTTCTGCTTCTCCCTTCCTGCATTTTCCCAGCACTCCAGAACTAGAACGGGTAGATTTCCCCCACCATCCCTTTCTGTGCTGTGGCCTCATCACCTAGCCATCTTACAAGGAATATCTTCTTTAGACTAAGGAATAAATTCTATTATCTGAGTTTTAAGAACGAACAAAAACTTAGACCTTTCTCTCGCCGCATCACTGGACTTTAGCTGATTGCCTTGCTGTAAATTTCAAGTGAACATCAAAAACTGAATATTACCTAAATTTTATTCTCACATGGCTTCAGTAATAGATCCAAGCCTCCCTCAAGGCTAACTAGAAATCTGGTCAAGAACTTGGAAAACACAGGAATACTTTTCTCAAAATATTACCCAGGTTGATGAAAAACATTTGAAAATGGACTGTGGTGACGGTGGCAGAGCAATGTTTCCTGTAATTAACGCCACTAATAGCACACTCAAACAAGGGTAACATGACAGAAGTTCTGTTACACACGTTTTACCAGAGTAAAAGGAAAAGAAAAACATATTACTCTTGCTGAATTCCACTCCATATGTAGTTTGTTACTCACCCAGTTTGGAACCCTAGCCTCATACATTTCTTTCACCGTTAAAATGACATAGTCAAGTCATACTTCTTGTTGCAGTTTACAGTGCAGAATTTAGCCTCTAATCCCTTGAGTGTGAGAGACATTTATTTTTATTCATGATGAAAACAGCTGGTCACAAATATAGGTATGCCCAAATATGGATACGATCTTTGCACAGCCCTTTTTTTAAAATATCTATAGTAACTACTGGTAAGATGTTTATAGAATCTGCTCTTCCAAAGTTACTTTATGTCATTTTCATGATCTTGTTTAATCACAGCTTAGCAACTTCTATTGTAGTAAAACTTTCACACTGTCAGTATTAAGCTATACAAATACAAAGAATAATGTTAGCTTATTTTCGTAAAGCTTAAAATCAGACAACTTTTTGAAACATAGACCTTCGCTTCACAATTATACTTCAGACCATGACTTCTTCTGGGGCAAACTACCTTTAGTATAGCAAAGTGGATCAGATTATTATTTTCCAGTTGAGTGTCTTAAGACACAGCTTTGCTTGGTGTGAGCAGATTACATAACATGATTATGTAACTACCTGTGAATGCCCATCCAGGCATATATTCAATCTGGGACAAGTCAAAATGTCAGCGACAAGACCAAGTCTTTGATCCAATTTTTCTGGTTATATAAGCTATAAATTGTTTTTTTAATGACATAAAATAAATTGACTGCCTTTTCACATTTCATAAAATCTCTAACGTTTTGCAGGACAAAGTCATTCAAGTGCTGCTAGCATACTGTACAGTCCATTAACTAAGCAAACCATGCAACTGTCTGGGGGTTAACCAACAGGGCTGGCCTTATTTAACTCACAGTAATGCAGCAATAATGTTTTCCATTTTTAGTTTAAAAGACAGAGTATTCATTGTGACTACATAATAAACTCACGTATATGCTATATCCTTGCCAAATCGTGTGTATTTGAGTTTAAGTGTTGTAACAAGTCCAGCATAAAAATCAACCACTTAAGAAGCATGAGCATTTTAATCAGTTTTATATTTAAAATCTCAAGACTATTGGCAACACAGGATTAATGAGACAGCTAAGAAGTCTGAAGATGGGTTCCTGAGAGGCTCCATCACTCAGAGACAGAGGAGATAAAGAGGGAGCAGCAGAGGAGATTGAGAAGTCAGGTAGAGGAAAACTAGGGCCTAAAGTGAAATACTTTAAGGAAGTTAAATGCTGCTGATAGGTCAGATAAAATGAAAACTGAGACTCATTAGTAAAACTGCAGCTAATTGGAAGCTGAAAGCCTAATTGACAATGTTGCTTCATAAGATGTTGAAGAAAGGCCTGAGAACTTACAGGACCTGTGGCATGGAAATCTGTGCTTGTTTGAGGCATTTCTTTAGAATACTCCAAATGACCTGACCTCCACTGCTGCTTGCTTTGAGCTGAACATTTTGATCCTACCATTTTCTCTCCCACCCCTTTACTCATGCTTTACTTTGCCATACTGGGTTCGTAGATGGTCCCCAGGTGTACGGCTACCTCAGGGCTTCTTGTACTTGCTGTTCTCTATGTCAAGAATGGTTTCCTCTTCCAGCAGATATCAACATGACTCATTCTCTTCCTTGAGGTCCGCTTGAATGTCACCTTATCAGAGAGTTCTTCTTAACCGTCCTCTCTAAAACAGCGCCACTAGCCACTGACACTCAACTCTTTGTTTCTATTATTTGTTTAAATGTAATAAATTTTAAAATATAATTTTTTAGCATAATAATTATCACTGCACTATAAATTTATCTCCTTAGCAAGAATATAAACTCAACAAGATCAATACCCAGACCAGTGCTTACATGTGGTGGTTGATGAATAAATATTTTCAATGAATATTAATTAAATGAACAGAAAACAGCCAGCCAACAGAAAACAAGTGGTCATAATATTTTTGTAGTAACTAGATACAGTGTAACTAGTAATCTGTGAGGACTTCCACTTCATCCAGGATTAAGGGACAAACTTTTAGAATCTGCAAGGTAAATATCCTACAAACACTCTTCCAACTTGCTTTTACTTAATGAGATGCAAACTATTGCTGACTAGCATTCTCTTCAAAGCTCTAGCGTTTGTAATTTCCTACTCTGTAAACAGATATCCTTCAGTAACAACAGGTATCTGAGACTCATAGTGTTGGGCTGGATTTTAAAGGAATGTAAAAGAATGTCACATGTAAGTTTTTTATTTGCACAGTACTCGATAAAGAATCACTCATTAATAAGGCCTGTATATTACTTGATCACTTTGAGTCAGAATCTACTTAACAGCAGTGGGTTTGGTGGTTTTATTAGTTGGAAACCCTAGTGGTATAATGGTTAAGAGCTACAGCTGCTAACTGAAAGAGGGCTGTTCAGATCCACTGGGCGCTTTTTGGAAACCAAATGGGGTAGTTCTACTCTGTACCGTTGGTGCTGTAGTGGGTTAAGTGCTACCTCTGCTACCCAAAAGGTCGGCAGTTCAAATCCACCAGGCACTTCTTGGAAACTCTATGGGGCAGTTCTACTCTGACCTCTAGGGTAGCCATGAGTTGGATCCAGCTTGACTGCAAAGGGTTGTTTCTTTTTAATTGGGTCACTATGAGTCAAAATCGACTTGACAGCAATGAATTTTTGTAAGTTACTTTAAATTTGCTTCCCTATTAAATATGAGTTTGCCTAAGTTAACTCTTTAATAAACAGTATCTAGTGCATCTTGCTCTGAGCTTCACATGTTAAACCTTAAGGCTTAGTAAGAAGAGAAAGTTCACGAAACTGAACTGATGAGCACTTACAGCTGTTTTCCTGGTGTCTGGATGGAGCAGAACCTCCACACCATGTGGAGACCATGTGCACAGAGAGGGTGGACTCTGGGAACCACTCCTGGCACCTGTGTTTCAGTGCAGCAGTGACACACAAGAAACAGGCCATTTGCATCTTTGCTGACTCATTTGACACAGAAGTTCACAGGCAAATGCAGAGAAAGAGGGCAATGGAGAAGACGTGGGAAGAATCAACTGTGAAAGCAGTTTTTTGCCAAGATACCAGTAAAACCAGTTGCCTTGAAATTGGTTCTGACTCACAGCAACCCCACATGTGTCAGAGAAGATCCATGCTCAATGGGGTTTACAGTGACTGATTTTTCAGAAGCAGATCTCCAGACCTTTCTTCCTAGGCACCTCTGGGTAGAACTGAACCTCCAATTTTTTAGTTAATAGCTGAACAAGTCAACTATGTGCACTATACAGGGATTTCTTTTGACCCTGAAGAAACACACATACTGAGAAAGAGAGAGAGAGAGCACTTAGAACAGATGACAATGTAATGACAATCACATGAGTGTGTGTAAAATCCACAGGCAACAAGATAATTCATTGTTCCTGATTCTTTTGCCTTCCTGAGGATACAGACCTGACCTAGTCATCTACCCTGCACAAGGAGAGCAGAGAAGAAGGAGAAGTACTAACAGATTAACTAAAGGTCATTAGTGGCTACTTTTGTTTATTTTCCAACCTTGCTATTGAAAGACTAAATGGGTGAACACAGTTTAAAAAAAGGAACTTTCCATTCTAAAAGAGGATAGGAACGATCTTTCCAGACCTCCAGTTGTCTCTGACAGTCCAAATCCGCTGATTGTCACTGCTGTCCTGTGTTGAGTGAGTTCCGACCCACAGCCACTCCACATACAACAGAAAACACTGCCCAGCTGTATGACACCCTCATAATGGTAGATATGTTTCAGCCCATTATTGCAGCCACTGTGCCCGGCTTGGTAACAGTCTTTCTTTATGCCCTGACTATCAGTTTTACCAAGCATGATGTTCTTCTCCAGAGACTGCTCCCTCCTGATAACAAGTCCAGATTATCCAAAAGCAAAACAAACAAAAAAATTCCATGCATTGATTCCGATTCATGGTGATCCCGTGTGTGTCAAAGTGGAACTGTGCTCCATCGGGTTTTCTGTGGCTGGTTTTTCAGAAGCAGAATACCAGGCCTTTCTTCTGAGGCACCTCTGGTACACTCTAGCTTCCAATTCTTTGACTAATAATCAAGCATGTTAATCCCTTGCACCAACAAGGACTCCACCCCCTAAGCAATAAGAGGAAAAAGAAACAAATACATATTCCATCTTCAATGAGAATACAAGGTGCGTAACTAAATCCCTGCATGAAAGAAGAAAGTAGCAGAAGGAATGGTAAATTATTTAATACAGAGGAAGAAAGTCAATCATGAGTGCCTGCAGGGAGTGATATCAAAGAGAATTTATGTGAAATACATTGTGGAACCCTAAAAAGGCTCAAAAATTGAAGATGCAAAGCATCAAGGAAGGCAAATCTAGAATGCCAAGTCAAAGATAATTTTTACTCCTAATTTTGAAGACAGAGTCCATTTCTTCTAGAGGCAGTGTTGCCAGTCAGAAGTCCAACATGGTTCTTATTCTTTGATCCTTCTGTGTGATCTGCTTTTACTTGTCGCTTTTTGCAATCCATGATGTTCTTAAATTTCATAATGATGTGCCTAGAAAAGTTAGTACTATTTCCTCTGTCTCTTTTCCTTTTAAAAAGAGAGTTTAATTCAAATCCACACCTAGCAATTCACCCTTTATCTGGGTCCCTTATTTACGATCAACCTTCATGTTGATTTTCTACCTATAAATTACATGGGGTTATAAAATTGCCAGGTTGTTTCATGTTCCATAAGCTCCAGCACCATAATTTGTACTCCACCCATAAAACAAACTCGATGGCATTTGGCTGGGCTAATGGAACAAAAAAGGCATATACATTGCAGAGAATAAGGACTTAACAATTGACTTTTTGTTTAAAATCAAAAGCACTGTACCAAAAAAACACTTACTGTTATTCAGTCATTTCCAACTCATGCTAACTCTGTGCATCAGAGGAGAACTACATTCCACGGAATTCCCAGTGGCAGTAACCTTAGGGAAGTAGATTGCCAGGTCTGTCTTCTGTGGTGCTCCTCTGTGGAGTCAAACCTCCACTGCGGTCTCCAATCTGTTAGTTGCTGAGTGTTAACCATTTGTACCACCCAGAGAAAAATGATATAAACCACTAGTAGGAATGTTATTTTCAGTTTTGCAAGTTTAGGAAATGCCCTATATACACTACACCATTAATGCAAGGTAATATCTGCTGGACTATCTCACAAGGAGAACGGCATAACAGGCAAAGCGCAGAACTCCCAGAAATCAAAGGTACCAGTCAAGGCAAAGGACAGACCCAGCTTTCTGAGTTACTGGAGTAAGCTGCTCTAAGGTAGCATATTTTTGTTACATTTGGAAATATTCTTCCCCTTCAAAGGGAGATGAAAACTCCAAGGAGGGTTGACCTTACAGTTTCTTGAGAAGGAGGTCACAACAGATCTCTTCTTCTTTTATTATTCTTCATAGACATTTGGCTCTTTTCTCACAGAAACCTATGTTTCATAGTCTTAATAGGTGAATTTTCTATCATGTTTTAGGGAATCACCAGAGCAGGAGATTGGATCATCACAGAGCATATTATAAACATGTAGCACTAAGGTAAAAGGCTTTTTTCATCCAAGAACAATTAGTACTAAGAAAAGCCCTTTTAAGAATACATCACTTGCAGAAAGGGGCACATAATCCAGAGACTACATCAGCATGACATCAGAAGAACTAGATGGTACCTGGCCATCACCAATGACTACTCTAACAGGGAATACAAAATGTAGTCTCTCACATAACGGAAAAATAAATAGATGTGCCAAACTAGAACTCTATTAAAAGACCACAACTGAGGGTCCAAAAGACTGGAGGGTCCCTGGAAGACACAGCCCCTGGATTCTCTGTTAGCCCAGAGCCAAAATCATTTCTGAAGCAAACTCTTTAAACAAATACTATACTACATTATAAAACATAAAATGATATTGGCAAAGAGAGTGCTTCTGGGCTTAAGTAGATACATGAGGCTAACCGGGCAGCTCTTGTCCAGAGGCAAGAAAAGAGAGTAGAGGAGGGCAGGAGCTACCTGGATGGACACAGGAAATACAGGGTGGAAAGGAGGACTGTGCTATCACAGGGTAGGGAGAGCAGCTGGAGTTACGTAGCAGTGGGTGTACAAGGGTTCGTATGAGGAATTGACTTGGACTGGAACTTTCACTTAAAGCACAACAAAATATATACATTTTTAAAGTGAATATGTTACTTGAAAATGGGATTATAAAAGTGTAGTTAGTGGTTTTTAAATTTTTTAATCAGGATTTACCTTGAGAACTTTTGTTGTCAATTTAAAAACTATAATAGGATAGTAATGGTGGTGGGCAGAATAATGCTCCCAGAAGTGTTCACATCCTGATACCTGGAACCTGGGAAGATGTTAACATGCAAGAGGGAATGAAAATGACAGATAGAACCAAGGTTGCGTATCAGCTGACCTTAAAATTAGAAGTATTATCTTGGATTTTGGTGTTGGTTCAATGTGATCACAAGAGACCTTAAATGGGAGAGAGGGAGGTAGAAGAGTCAGAAATGAAGAGACTACATCAATTGCCCACTGCTGACTTGAAAGACAGAAGAGGCTCCAAGCCCAGGCATATGGACAACTTCTAGAATCTCAAAAAGCCAAGAAAACACATTGTCCCCTAGAGTATTCAGAAACAGAGGCAGACTTGCTGACACCTTGATCGTAGTCCAGTGAGATGCACTTCAGAATGCCTTAACATAGTGAATCTGGGTTATTTTAATCCACAGTATTTGTGGTGGAAACCCTGCTGGCACAGTGAGTTAAGTACTGTGTCTGCAAAAATAAAGGATGGCACTTCAAATCTGCCAGGCCCCTCTTGGGAACTCTATGGGGCAGTTCTGCTCTGACCTCTAGGGTAGCTATGAGTCAGACATGACAACAGCAGGTTTTGGTTTTATATTTGTGGTATTTCATTACAGGAGCAACTTGGAACTAATGTATTTTTTCTGTTGAAAGAAAATACATGATTAAATGCAAAAAGTATACACTTTACAGATTTGTCTTTCACATTAAATGAATAATTTATTTCATAAGGATCAACTCAGAGCTGGTTCCTATGAAGCAGAGGTTAAAGATATCCAGAGCGTCCAGTTTTTCCAAGCTGCTCTCACACTCCATCATCTTGAACAGCAACTCCACCTCCTCCCCTCCGTACTCTCCCTCCAACCTTTGGGTTCTGTAATTCACTGCAGTGTCACACAGAACTGATGAACTTATCAAGAAAATGGCCCACGTGGTTGTGGAGGCCAGCAAGTCCCCAGGCCACAGGTTCTGTGGAGGCTTCTGCCAATCTACATTCTGCAGGAGCTGACAAACCCAAACCACAGGCTGCCGGCTCAGAGGCTGCAGAAGCTGGCCTATCAGGTCAGAAGACAGGCTGCTTGGTCATGAGACCGTGGAAGCCAGTGAACCCTAGAGCTAGCAGGTCAGATGGCAGGGGGCTGACTCGAGTCCTAAGAACCACAGGTCAGAAGATTATGAGCCAGACATGGGATCCAGAGTGGAAGAATAAGAGACAAAGAGCACTTCTGGAGTACCTATATGTGTACATTAGATGCAGGCCATATCCAAGGGAAAGGGGTGGCTTGAGTGAGTGTGAGACTTGAGTCTTGCCCTCCTGCAAAGCTGTGACCCAAGATACACTCCACACTAATCCTGCCTCACTAACATATTAAAGAAAACCACCCCTGTTGCCATCAAGTCAGTTCTGACTCAGAGGAACTGTATAACTGCCCCACAGAGTTTCCAAGTAGCACCTGGGACATTTGAACTGCCATCATTTCAGCTAGCAGTCATAGCATTTAACCACTACGCCACCAGGGTTTCCAGAATTACGATACAGAGCCTAGGATTTATAATACATAATACGGAGGATAATTACATCAGATCACAAAATGGAGGACAACCATATAATACTGGGAATCATGGCCTAGCAAAACTGTTTCGTAAGCTCAACAATCATGGGTTTCTTACATCTTATTTGCATGTTCTCTCTCCATCATTGTGTGTGAGTCACAAAGACCATGGCTATAGAAAGGCTGTATTAGACAATTCCTTACACTGAACACACATTGATACACAAATGTCTCCAACTCCCAGATCAAGTTATAGAACATTCTAGCATCTTAAAAGACTCCCTTTTGTAACTTCTCAAAAAGAGTCACTATTATAATTTTTGTAAACACTGATGAATTTTTCCCTGATCTTAAACTGCACAAAAAAGAAATCACATAGGTTATACCCCTTAGGGTCTGGTTTCTTTTACCCAACCTAATATTGATGAGATTAATCCATGACGAATAATATTTTGAATTATTATCAGAAGTCCTTTTAATTTCTGGTAATTTCTATGACTCCTTTCACCCCTTTAGGGGTGAATAGAACCCAGCCACAGGAAACAAGATTCAGCTGTTACTTTCAAAATGGGCTTGTCATGCTCATTTTAGAGACAATAGTTATGAAACCCAATGTTTTCATCAGAAAATGCCAGTCTTTATTGGGAAAAGAAAAAAACTGAGTGATCAAATGAGCCAAAGCTGGAGCATTTCATAAATTAACCAGATACTAGGGAAGTTTAAGGATGTAATGTAAGAACATTTTCTGAAATAAACAAAAGACGTTTAAAAAAATCTATGCATATCAAATACCTCTGCACAACTACTGTGATGTTACATAAGCAACCCCCATCCCCTCAACCTGCACACCACTAGATATCATCCTGGGATGGGGAAAGAGAGTGGTCCTGAGAACTACTCTTGAATAAACTTAGAGCAAATGAAGACAGCACCATGCTGATTCTTTTTCAAAGGCCAAATTTTTGTATGATTGAGTAATATAAGATCCTTCTTTTCATGGTTTTCTTGTCCACCACAAACATAAGGGAAGTGTTAGGCAGGAATATTTGTGGTTTCAACATGCTGGCAATTCCCGTTATAACCTTATGAAGTGTTTATCCCGCATTGTCCTTGCTGAATTATACTCCTTCCAGTGTAGTCCTTATCAATAGTTTCCATGTTCCTCACACTGCTGTTGACATACTCCTGTTGGTCTCCTGGAACCATGCATCTTTGCCATCCTTGCAATTTATTTTTGCTCTCTCATCAGACAGTTAAACCAGGCAACAGCCTGAAGGAGGCACCTCTGGGTAGGCTCAAACTTCTACTTCTTTGGTTAATGGCCAAGCGTGTTAACCGCTTACACCCCCAGGGACTCTATACCCCCTAAGCAATAAGAAGAAAAAGAAACAGAAATACAAATTCCATCTTCCATAAGAATAGGAGGTGGGTGACTGAATTACTGCATGAAAGGAGAAAGCAGGTGAAGGAATGGTAAATTACCTAGTGCAGAGGAAAAGAGTCAATCGTGAGTGCCTGCAGGGAGAAATACAAAACTGAATCAAGTGAACTAAAGTTCTCTTTACTTCCTCCTGGATTCTACAAGTGAACTACAATTCACACATGTGGCATGAGGGGAAAGACACTGGTACTAAGCAGGAGGGAAGTTTGAGAGTGGGCATGATTTCAGACTATTTAGTAAAATTTTTGTGTTATATCATGCTTGCTTCCTGTACAAACTTGTGAACTTGTGGGTTGAAATAACCAGTGTTTGAGTAGCAAGAACACCTCTGAAGTTCACCAGTGGTGAGTCACACAATTCAACAAGGAAATCGCTAGAGATGATGCTGAAGCTACGGAGATAAGCGAGGTTAATTCTTCAAGGATTTGGGTGAGGGTTGGCTTAAAAATAATTGGGTCTTGCATGCACAGAAAATAAACTAGAGGCCAATCATAAGGCAGAAAGCTAGTGAGGAGACTCTTGGAATAATGCAGACAAAAAAAAAAGATGAGGTGAAAGCTTAAAGTCAGAAATCTGTGGGTGGAGAAAAGAGGATGGATCAGCATCTATGAAGAACTCAGTAACTGGACTGGGGATGGCTCAAGGAGGAAAGAGGTTAGAGGAGGTGCAGTTATCAATGTATTGCCTCTTGCTGGCACATTCATCCTTCATTGCCTGCTCTGTGAAAGGGTGCTGGTCCATTTAAAAACTTTTCTTCTTTGGCAGGCACAGTGTTACACTTTATCAGTAGATGACAGTGGGGAAACATTACAAGAGAAAGGGTTTCTCCTCAAGATTCTATTGTGCCCTTTTAGCAAGCTCTTGTAATGTGGACAGTGTCTTCAACACTGGGTTTGCAGTGCATGGCAATCAGCAGTACCCTGTAGCCAGCAGTGCCAAAGTCTATTATCCTCCTTAGGTGGTTTTGTAGAAGAGCCCTTCTGGTGAGACATCTATCTCCTCCTGAACAGGTTTCTTCAGCGTGTTAGAGAGAGAAGTTCCAGCAAGTTTCACCAGTGCAACTCCTTGTGATTTCAACACCCCATGGATCACGGCCTGGATCTCAGCCCCTGATGGCAGTGGTGGGGAGGTGGTGATTAGTCTTCCTACAGTGCTTTATCCCAGGTTTAGGGGTAGTGGCTGCTCCTGTCTCTGCTGTTTCTATATTCTGATGGCATTCTCTTTACTTCTTCCTGGAATCCATAGGTGGTGCAACTAATTAACATGAGCTTAGCTGTTAAATGAAAGGTTGCTAGTTCAAGTCCACCCATAGATGATGCAGGAGATGGATCTGGCAACCTACTTCCAAAACTTCGGCCATCAAAAATGCTATGGAGCATAGTTATACTCTGACAAACACGGGGTCATTGTGGTGGTCAGGATTCTGTCAACTATTCCATATTTGGCTGCTGTACTAAGTGGCAAGGCAGGGTTTGTGGTGGCTTCCCACCCCTCAGCTCTCATCTCTCCACCTTCCACTACTACTGCTGGTCTGCTCACATAGCCAGGAGTTCCTGCTCTCTTCTTCTGGTGTCTGGTTCCTGGACTTGAACTAGCAGCTGTTGGAGTCATCAGTCCTTACAGTCAGCACTTGAGAGTCCTTCTCCCTGACATGCCAATCTGGGTTTGTCAGCCTCTACTGCTCCGTCTCACCACCATCTTGGAATCCACTGACCTACGCAACTGGTGATCTAGAACTCTGGTCTCTGACTTGCTGACTTTGGGTTCCTCAGCTTCCGTGGCCACATGAGGCTTGTGCCAGAACTTGGGACAGTTGGCTTTTGTGATTGCATGAGCTGTTTCCTGTGTCTGTATCTATCTATCTATATTATAAATCTTTCCTTGTACCTACACGTGTTACTGGTTTTGCTTCCCTAGAAAACCCAGCCTAAGACAGTCATCAGTGAGTTAGAGTTGACTCCATGGCAACTTGCTTTTTGTTTGTTTGCTTTTTTCACTTTTTACTTTTGTTGTTGCTGTTGGTTTGGTTTGGTTTTTTGCTTTTTTTTTACTTTTTCTCCCCAATTTTTCTTTACTCTTACTTAATTATTCTTTATAGTAAACTTTTCCCATTCAAGCTGTGCTGTGATTGCCTTCTTCTGATTGGACTCTGACAGATAAAGGGTTCTTAAAAGAAAGACCTGGGCTAAAAACATATATTTGGGGGGAAATAAAATGGCTGCAGCTTTTCTATATTCTAATGAAGGATATTAGACTTAGTCTCAGGTGTAACGTAATTCAAGTTACAATTCAAGTCCATTAGCCGTACAAACTTCATACACATACCTCTGTGCAACTCTAGCTGGTCTCCCAACCCTGTGACAGCACATTCCTGCTTTCTATCCTGTATTTCTTGTGTTCATTTAACTACCTCCTGTCCCCTCCTCTCAGTTCTCTCATTTCTGTAGAGGAGCTGCTCCAACGCTCTCATGTCTTATAGTCTGGTCTGACTTTTGTCTTAAGAGTTATCCTAGGTACTGGTTTCGGCTCTGAGCTAGCAGTGAATCTAGGGGCCATGTTCCCAGAAGACCCTCCAGGGTGTTGGACCCCCAGGTCTGTTCTTTTCATAGAATCCTAGATCTGCACCCCCATTTTTCTCCTGCTAAAACAGTGAGTCTACATTGTGTTCTCTGTCAAGGCAGTCCTTGGTGGTGACCAGGCACCAACTAGTTCCTCTTGTCTCACTTTAATTTAGTCTCTGAGTCACGTGGTGCCTTCTGTCTCCTGGGCTCATGTTTTCCTCCGTCTTTGATATCCTTTGCTCTCCTCTGCTCCAGGTGGATTGGGACCAACTGATGCTCCTTAGATGGCAGCTTGTTAGCTTTTCAGACCCCAGATGCCGCGTACCAAAGTGGAATGCAGAACAATTTCTAAAAAGAAATTTAGCTATGCCAACTGACCTAGATGTCCCCAACAGTTGATTAAACTTCTACTGTTGGTGACTTGGGAGAATATTTCAGTCATGGACTGAATTGTGTCTCCCCAGTAGTGTGTGTGGTCCTTTGGCTAGGCCATGATTCCCAGCATTGAATGATGCTCCTCTGTGCTGTAAACCCTGCCTCTACGATGTTAACGAGGGAGGATGAGCTGCAGTTGTGCTGATGAGGCAGGACTCAGTGTGTAAGATTATATTGTAACTTGAGGCAGTCTCTTGGGATATAAAGGAAAGGGAGGCAAAGCAGAGTTGGGGACCTCATGTCATTGTAAAAGAAGCAGTACTGGGAGCAGAGTGCTCCATTTGGACCAGGGGTTCTTGCACCTCAGAAGCTCCCAGTCCAGGGGAAGACTGATGACAAAGACCTTCCAAAGCCAAGAGAGAAACCCTTCCCTGTAGCTGATGCCCGGAATCTGGACCTGTTGCCTATTGAACTGGGGCAAAATAAAATATCTTTTTTTAAAGCCATCCACTTGTGGTATTTCTGTTACATCAGCACTAGATGACTAAGACAATTACAGTATAGAAGAATAGTCTGATCAATAAAATCATCCAGGTGTTTGTAATGTATGGGGAGAATAATATCTACAAGGATGAAAATTAGCAGCTTGTTACTAAATTGCTTACAGAAGGGTAAGGAAAGCTCACTACATCTATCAAACAGTAGACAATTGAGTGTGAAGCCCAGAGGAACTCTTTGTTATCTTATTAAAAGACGCTTACATTCTGCATGGGAGAACAAAAATTCTGATGATATAGCGCAGATTAACATATAATCGCTGAACTTCAAGAAGGTATTGAAGCAGATTTGTTATACCAAGACCAATATCCTGCTACAGAAAATTTGGGATCCTTACACAAGGGAAAGGAACATCTAAGTAGACACCTGCATAGATTTTTGGCTGCCCAGATTCCTCCAAGGTCACAGAGACTGCAACAGTGGCCCTAGTAAGAGCTACTGCTCCCTGGTGTTCAGGAAAACACTACAAACGTCTCTTCTAAGTAAGGCAACAAAGGATTCCCCCAGGATCTGCTCCCACTTGCTTCCCTTGTACCAGGTTGATCACTAGTATTAAATCACAGCACACACACCCCCCAGACATACTTTACTTTATATAAGAGGAAGGGACTATATTCCAAAGAGCTGCAAGAAATAGCCAGCATGTATCATCAGGAGCCAGGAGAGTACCCATGGGACTGGTTTTCAAGGGACTTGATGAAAAGTGACCTAAGCCAAGACTAAATAAGACTATGTTGACTTGGAATCTCTCTCTTGATATACGGAGTTAGCTCACTGCTGGGATAGTTCCTGAAAACCTAGAGCCCCTTTTCCCTTGAGGATTCTTGGGGAAAATCAGTGAGGTCGTCATAATTCTCACAGCAAATTATATGGGATTAAAATAATTTAGTCACACATTAAAGGGAAGGGTAACTATAGAAAAGTTAAGAATTTCTGCTATAGAAGAGGCTAAATGAAGCCATAAATTTTGAATAATATGCTCAGAAAAACATGAAGAGTAAGAAAACACAGCCTAGTAATTAGAAGTATAAATTTTGAGATAGAATTCCAACCTAATTGTGTAACCTTGGTCAGTTCACTTCACCCTGAGCCTCAGTGTCCTCTTCTGTAAATTAAGGATAATACATGACATGACCTCAAAGAACTAGGACACAGCTGTGTTTTAGTCATCTAGTGCTGCTGGAACAGAGATACCACAAAAGGGATACTTTGTCACCGTCCAGTAGGCTAATAGTCCAAAGTCAAAGCATCAGCTCCAGGGGCAGGCTTTCTCTGTTGGCTCTGGAGGAAGGTCCCTGTTGTCAATCTTCTCCTGGACCAGGAGCTTCTAAGGCACAGGGACCTGTGACAAAGGACATACTTAGCTACCAGCACTGCTTCTCAGTGGTACAAGATTCCTAGTTCTCTGCTTCCCTCCCTCTTCTTTAGTGTCCAGGAGATTGCCTCAAGGCACAGTCCAATCCTATGCAAGTTGTCCCGCCCCACCAACACGGCTGCTGCCTATCCTCCCGTACTAACACAGAGGCATTTAGGCACTTAGGAACATCACACAATACCAGGAATCATCACCTAGGCAAATGGCTACGAATGTCATTTAGTTGACGCCGTTCAATCTATGACAAGCTGAAATATAAGCTGTAAAGTGTTTAAAAGTTTCTATTTAGTAAAAGGCTGTTTTATTAAATCATAGGAAACTCTAGTATTATAAGAATAAATGATAAAAGTCATTCTACCTCAAAAGAATTTAGCATGCAATTAAACCCTTGCCCACCCAAAGTGTACAGTCATTGCCCTTGCAAATAACTTGAACTGGCCCACAATATACCTTCAGCGCCATCATTCATCTCCCAGGGAAGACAAAGGATGTTTAAAAAGCAAGACCAGAGTTCTTTATTATTCTCCCCCACGTAGATATAGTATCACTACAACTCAGATAGAATTCAGAGTAAGAAAACCAAAAAACCAAACTCGTTGCGGTCGAGTCGATTCTGACTCATAGCGACTCTATCAGACAGATTAGAACTGCCTCATTGAGTATCCAAGAAGCACCTGGTAGATTTAAATGCCAGCCTTTTGGTTGGCAGACATAGCACTTAACCACTACACCACGAGGGTTTCCTGAGTAAGAAGAACCTTTAAAAAGAGGGCAGACTTACTGATGCATGTGAATGTGTATACTATTTTTACCCTTTATGTGTCACATGGTGTATTCAACATTTCATATAACTTTATCCATTGTGACTTTGAACAGATAACCTAACGTTCTATCAGTACACTTTTAAATTTGCAGATCTACCACAATCAGACAAGGAGGGATTTCCAAACTGCCTAACGCAACATGTTAAAAAGAACTTACTCAGGGACAGTGGGGGGAACCTCATTTGTTTCCCGGTTTTTATGATTTCCATTTGCAGCTGTGGTTCTACAATCGCATTTGCACTGCAGCTGTGGACCTAGGAGCAAGAGGAAGGAGTGTCAGTACCAAAGAAAAAGTTTAAGAGGCCTCTGCAAGATCTTCCTAGGAATTGAGATTTTGTTTGGTTGCCTCAAAAGTTCCCACATCTTGTTCCCCTTTGACTTCAGTTTCCACGCCCTGATGAGCTCCTTCAGATCAAGAGTGTGGCTTGTCTTCTCAGCCCTCCAGAGTGCTCCTTGTGAACTGTCCTGGCAGCGGAATGACCCAAAGACCTCCACACTGGCACAACTGCTCCACTACTAAGTTTGCTGTGCCTAGTGAAGTCAATTTTCATCCACCACTTACCTGTCAGTTTGTTGTACACTGGTGGCTTATGTGTGGCTGTGACGCTGGAAGCTATGCCACCATTATTTAAATTCTGTCTTAGCTAGTGCTGCTGTAACAGAAATACTACAAGTAGATGGTTTCAAAAAGAGAAATTTTATTTGTCACAGTGCAGCAAGCTAAAAGTCCAAATTCAGGGTGTCAGCTCCAGAAGAGGGTTTTCTTTGCTGGCTCTGAAGGAAGGCCCTTGTCATCAGTCCTCCCCTGGACTGGGAGCTTCTGAGGTGCACGAAATCCAGTCCTTTCCAAAGGACAAGCTCAGTTCCCGGCATTGCTTTCTTTCTTGATGGTATGAAGTCCCCCAAATCTCTCTAGGAGCTTCTTTCCTTTAGAGACCGCCTCAAGGCACAAAATGATCCTGCAGATTGACCCCTGCCCCACTTACACAACTGCTCATTCATCCGCCCTCATTAACAGGATTTACAACTTGGAGGAAGATCACACAATACAGGAATCGTGTCCAGCCAAACTACCACATTTTAGGGTTGGGGGAACACAATTTAATCCATGAAAAATACTACCAGGGTCACCCATGGCAGGTGGAGAGGCTTCAGTGGGACTTTCAGACTAAGTAAGACTGGGGAAAAAAGGCCCGGTGATCTACTTGTGAAAATTTGCCAATAAAAACTATAAAGATCACAACAAAATATTATCCAATATGGTGCTAGAAGATGAGTCTCCTACATTGGGAGGCGTTTAGAATCCTCAGTGGTGGAGACCGTAGATTTGCAAGACTGGATAGTGTTTCATTCTGTTGTACGTGGGATCATTGTGAGTCACAGTTGACTTTGGGCAACCAACAACACAGCCCTAACAACTAATAGTAACATTTTTCATGATTTTACTATGTGCCAAAACACTGCTAAGGCTTCATATTGCATTTTACCGTTATCCTTATATTGCTAACCTCATGTCCTATTATTAGCACATCTGTCTTGCCAATAAACAAACTAGGTTAGATATCTTGCTATAGGTCAGCTACTCAGGGAACAGCTACTCTACTGTGGAACAGCCTGCCAGTGAAAAGTAGCGAGGTCAGGCTAAACTACGGGTCACCATCATAGTCATGATCCTGTTCCTTGTAAATTTTTTTCCCTTTTTAAACATTTTTTTATTATGATTGAGTGAAAATATACAATCCCACATAAATTTGCATACCCATCAGTGAGGGGTTCCCACTGCACTCCACGCCGGGTGACAGCACACTCCTCCTCTCCTTTCCGTACATGTTGTGTCCTCCTAACAATCTCCTATCTCCTCCTCTCCACCTGCTCCCCTGCGTCCAGTAAGAAGTCAGCCACATGACATCCTGTAGATGCATAGAACCATAAAGTACACACATGATATGGTCACTCTGTGTCATCAAGTCCAATCCATTTCTGTCCGAAGAGTTGACCTCCATTATAATTTATGGACAGGGGCAGGCAGCATCGGGGCCAGAGGCCACACTCCCAGGGGAACCCTGAAGCCCCTGGACCATCAGTTGCAGTCTTTTAATGGAGTTCTCAGATTGCACCCCTTTTTATTCTCGTGTTGCCAGTGAGACTCAACTTCATGAGGCCCATCACGGCTGTCACTGGTGGTAGCCAGGCACTACCCAGTTCTTCCGGTCACATGTCAATGTAGTCAGCCATTCACATGGGTCTCTCTGTCATCTGGGTTCTCTTTGCCCTATGTCCTTTTGGTCCTTGGAGATCATCTATCCCTGCTGAGTTGGGACCATTTGGTGTACCTCAGATGGCAGCTTGGCGTCTTTTAAGACTTCAGACGCCACTGACCAGTGTGGGGTGCAGAAGGCTCTCTTAGTAAAACGCCAGTTGTGCCAACTGGCCTCAATTACTTCTGAGAGCATGGTCCCCAGCCCCCAACCCCAGCTACTCTGTCCTTCCAATATTGGGTTAGCATGGGAGGAGTGATCACATTATGTTGAAATCCAGTTAAAATTATCTTCTTTCTAACGTGTGCTGTCACAGATTTCACCCAACCAACTTTCGATCAACTATCTAATCAATACCCCACCCTCTCTCTCCCTCCCCCCTCATCCTTGCAGTTGTCAAAGAGTCTTCTATGCACGAGTCTGCTTTTAAGTTCTTATCATAGGGGTCTCGTACAATATTTGTCCTTTTGTTGCTGACTACTGTCACTCAACGTAATGTCCTCCAGCTGAAACCAGGTTATCAGATGCTTCCTGAAATCATCATTGTTCTTCATCATTGCATAGTGTTCCATTGAGTATATATGCCACAGTTTACCTAGCCATTCCTCTGTTGTTCGGCAGCTGGGTTGATTCCATCTTTTTGCTATTATGGACTGTGCTGCAATAAACATTCTTGTGCATGTATCAGTTGATGTGAATGGCCTTGATTCTGTAGGGTATATCACTGGATCAAATGGTGTATCTATCTACATCTTTTTAAGGAAGCACCAGATTGCTTTCCAAAGAGGTTGCACCATTTTGCAATCCCACCAACAGTGTAGGAGAGTTCCAGTTTCTCCACAGCCTCTCCAGCATTCATTGTTTTGAGTTTTCTGGATCATGGCCAACCTTTTTGGAGTGAAGTGGTATTTCTTCGTAGTTTTGATTTAAATTTCTTTAATAGTTAATGATTGTGAGCGTGTCTGCACGCGTTTTGGGGCTGGCTGGATCTCCTCTTCAGAGAAGTGTCTGCCCGTTTCCTTTGCCCATTGCTTAATTAGATTATTTATCTTTTTCTTATTGATATTTTGTAGTACCTTACAAATTATGGAGATCAGATGTCAGTCTGAAGTATAGTTGCCAAGTATTTTTTCCCATTCTTTAGATGATCTTTTAATTCTATTAATAAAGTCTTTGGATGAGCAAAAGTGTTTGATTCCTAGTAGTTCCCATTTACCTATTTTCTCTTCTTTTGATTGTGGTTTGTCAGATTTTGAAGTCTGTTTATGTTGTATATTAAAACTTCCACTGTGAATCCTAATTTTTCTTGAATGAGCTTTATCATTTTAGATTCGATATTTAGGTCTTTTATCTAGTTTAAGTTGGTTTTTGTACAAGGTGTGAGACATGGGTCTTGTTTCAGTTTATTGCAGATGGATGTCCTATTTTGCCAGCACTATTTGTTGAAGAGATTGTTTTTAACCCAGCTTAATGTCTTAGAGCTGTTGTTGAGTGTCTGTTCATAGAAGGATGGTGTCATCTCTGGGGTCTCAATTCTGTTCCGTTGATCCATCTGTCTCGTTTTGTACCAGTACCAGACTGTTTTGACAACTGTGGCAGCGTAATACGTTCTAAAGTCGGGTAGTGAAAGGCCTCCCAATGTGTTCTTCTTCTTCAGTAGTGCATCTCTTATCCAGGGCTTCCTCCCTTTCCAAAGTCAGTGATTTGTTTCTCCATCTCATTAAAAATTGTCACTGGAATTTGTATTGGGATTTCATTATATAAGTAAATTGCTTTGGGTAAAATAGACATTTTCACAATGTTAAGTCTTCCTACCCATGAGCAGAGTAGGTTTCTCCATTTATGTAAGTCTCTCTTAGTTTCTCATAGTAAGGACTTGTAGTTCTCTTTGTAAAGTCTGTTATTTCTCTGATTAGACTTACTCCTAGGTATTTTATCTTCTTGAGTGCTATAGTAAATGATCCTGATTTGGTGATTTCTTCCTTAATAATATCATTGTTGGTGTATCTGATTTACTTAATGTTTATCTTGCATACTGACACTTTGCTAAACTCTTCTATCAATCTGAGCAGCTTACTTATGGATTCTTTAGGATTCTCTGTGGATACAACCATATCATTAGCAAATAGGGAGATTTTTACTTCCTCTTTGCTGATGCAGATGCCCTTTATTTCTTGGTCTTGTCTAATTGCTCTGGCTAGAACTTCTAGTACAGTGCTGAATAGGAAAGGTGATAGTGGGCATCATTGTCTAGTTACCATTCTCAAGTGAAATTGTTTCTGTCTCTTTCCATTCAGGCTTATGTAGGCAGTTGGCTTGCATAAAAGGCCCTTATTGCACTGAGGAATTTGCCATCTATTCCTGTTGCTGAGAGTTTTTAGCATGAACGGGTGTTGGACTTTATCAAAATGCCTTTTCTGCATCAATAGACAAAATCAGGTGATTCTAGTCTTTTGGGTTATTTATGTGGTTGATCAAATTAATTGTTCTTCTGATGTTGAACCAGCCTTGCATCCCTGGTATGAATCCAACTTGGTGTTGAAGAATTATTTTTTTGATATGTTGTTGTATTCTATTGGCAAGAATTTTGTTGAAGATTTTTGCGTCTAGATTCATGAGTGATATTGGTCTGTCGTTTTCCTTTTTATTGGGTCTTTCCCTGGCTTTGGTATCAGGATTATGCTGGCCTCATAGAACGAATTTGGGAATATTCCATTCCTTTCCATGCTGTGAAATAGTCTCAGTAGTATTGGAGATAACCCTTCTCTAGAAGCTCAGTAGACTTATGCAGTTAAGCCATCTGCGCCAGGGCTTTTTTTTGGTTGGTAGTTTTTGGATGACTTTTTCAATCTCCTCCTTTGTGATGGGTTTATTAAGTTGTTCTGCTTCACCTTGTGATAACTTTGGTAGGTGATATGAATCTAAGAATTCCTCCATTTTTTTCTCTAGGTTTTCAAATTAGGTAGAATACAGACTTTCATAGTGTTCTTTTATGATACTTTTGATTTCTGTCTGATATGTTGTGACAAGTCCCCTCTCATTTCTTGTTTGGGTTACTTGTTTCCTTTCCTGTTTTTCTTTAGTAAGTTTAGCCAATGGTTTGTCAATTTTGTTGGTCTTTTCAAAAAAACACCTTTGGTTTTTTCGATTTCTTTCAATTGTTCTTCTATTCTCTAATTCATTTAGTACTGCTCTAATCTTTAGGATCTGTTTTCTTCTCCTGCCTGAGGGTTTCTTCTGTTGCTCTCTCTCTATCAAGCTGTAGGATTAGATCTTTGGTTTGTGTTCTTTCTTGCTGACGGATGTGTGCATTGTGGAGATAAACTGACCTCTGGGAACTGCTTTGGCTGTATCCCATAGGTTCTGGTAAGAAATGTTTTCATTCTAGTTGGAATCCATAGATTTCTTTATTTCATCCTTAATTTCTTCTATAACCGATGGCTTTTTGAGCAAGATGTTGTCCAGTTTTCATGTGTTCCACTTTCCATCTGTGTTTTTTCTGCTATTGATTTCGACTTTAATGGCTTTGTGTTCTGAGAAGATGCTTTGCAATAATTCAGTGGTATGGATTTTGTTGAGATTTGCTTTATGTCCTAACACATGATCTATTCCATGTGCACTGGGGAAGAAGGCGTAGTTGTCTGCTGATGGATAGAAACTTCTGTATATGTCAATGAGGTTTAGTTGGTTAATTGTGGCAGTAAGATTTTTTGTCTTTACTGACCGTTTTTCTAGATAATCTGTCCAGTATCGAGAGTGGAGTGCTGAAGTCTTCCACTATTATTGTGGAGTGATCTATCCTGTTTTTGTAGTCAGTATTTCTTCTATGTATTTAGATGCTCTAGTATTGGGTGCATAAGTATTTAATATTGTTAAGTCCTGATGCTTTCAGCAATAGTGACCTTCCTTGCCCAAGATGGTATATTTTACATTAAAATCTATTTTATATGAGATTGGTATTGCCACACCTGCTCTGCTTTGTATATTGGTACCTTGATATGTATTTTTCCATCCTTTAATTTTCAGTTTGTTCATATCTTTAAGTCTAAGGTGAGTTTCTTGTAAGCAACATATGGATGGGTTGTGTCTTTTGATCCAAGATGCCACTTGTTGTCTCTTTACTGAAGCATTCAGTTCATCCACAGGCCAAGACATTCAATATAATTATTGAAAAGCATGTGTTTAGTGCTGTCATTTTGATATGTTTATTTTTGTGTTAATGTTTTCTCTGTTTTTATTATTCTGTTCTGGAACATTTTTCTTTATGAGCTGACTTTTCACCTTTTTCAGTGCTGGTTTTGTGGTTGTTGAGACTCCTGTATTATCGTTCTTGATATGATATGTTACCTCTTTATTGTGCTTTGTGGCTACCCCTTTGATCCCCCTAATAGTCTATGTTTAAACTCAATTTGAACTACAACAAGTCTTATTAACTTCCTCTCCATCTGAAAGGACTATAAAGACTGTAGTACATCCCTCTTTTTAATATTATGACATCATGGTTTTCATGATATGATCACTGGATCACTTCTTTTAATATTACAGCTTTGATTGAGTCTGGAGCCTTCCGTTACTGAGTAGGTTTCTGGATGATGCGTCCCGTATTTCCGCCTAAAATATAAAAGTTATGGTTTTGTTCTTCTGAGCCAAGAGCTTCTTTCAGTATTTCTTGTAGCATTGGTTTGGTTTCCACAAAGTCTCTGTGTTTCTGTTTATTGGCAAATGTCTTGATTTCATTTTCATATTTGAAAGATAGTTTTTCAGGATATATAATTCTTAGTTGGAAGTTCTGCTCCTTCAAGGCTTTGAATGTGTCATCCCGTTGTCTCTGTGCCAGCATCGTTTCTACTGAGAAATCAGGCAAAAGCCTACAGGGTTTCCATTTGAATGTTAGCTTTGCTTTGATCTTGCTACCTTTAGGAGTTTCTGCTTGTGTTTCATTTTGTTACACTTAATTATACTATGTCTTAGGGTCTTTCTTTTGAGACCTATATTGAGTGGCACTTGGGATGCATCTTGGATATCTATATTCTCTTCTTTCATAATTTCTGGGAAGTTTTCTGTCAGCAGCTCAGCCACAATACTCTGTGTTCTCAGGTGTCCCACCCTGTTCAGGAACTCCAATTAATTGTAGATTGTTCATCTTAATAGAGTCCCACATACTTCTTCATTTTTCTTGTTTCTTTATTCTGATTTCTCCCCATAGATACTGGAATCAGAAGCTCTGTCTTCCAAGTCAGAAAGTCTATTTTGCATTTGTTCTTCTGTTTTCTTGGCTTTGAACTGAATTTTCTGTCTCTTTGATTTTGTTATTGATCTGTTGGATTTCAGAGTACTGGTGTTCCATCAGATCAAATAGCTTGCTTAATTTTTCATTTTGCTCTGCTGAATTTTGTATAAGGTCCAGGAGGGCTCTCCATACAATCCTTTTGTACTCACCCTCCGATAGTTTCAGAAAGGCTTCTTCATCTGGGAAGTTCTTTGGATCTTTCTTTTGTGGTCCTTCTGAAGCCATAAGTGAATTTTTTCTAAAGTTCTGGTCCTTTTGGGGCATCTGAAGGTTGTTTTGTTTCTCAGTGTTACCTTAATGGGATCTAAAGCTCAGTCTGAAAAGGAAGTTGATTATGAGACACCTCTATGCACTCCAGTGACTGCGCTCAGTGGAATCTCTGGGGTAGCAGCCTCCACCCCCTGATTGGCAAAGACACAGCCCCACTTTTAGAGTCTCTGGGGAGCCATTAGCTGACCCTATTATGTGAAATAGTAAAGGTTGGAAGAGATGCTGTCTGGATGCACCACATTTATTTCTCCCCTGGAAGGTAAAAAGTATCCGACAGCTTCCAAAATTAGTCTGTCAGCAGCTCAGGTGCACAAGTCCCTCTTCCCAGCTGGCAAAATAAGCACCTCTGTATCAAAGACTACTTTACTGCCAGAAAAGCACTCTCTAGGCAGGTACTGGCTTCCATCCTGGGAATTAGCTGAGGCCTCCATATAGGAAACTCTGCCTCCCAGTAAATCAAGATGGTGTCCTGCACAAGATCCCCTGCCTGCCTCAGAAAAGGCTACTCAATGGAGGAGATTGAGAGATTCTGAGAGGGAGTGGTCAGAGGTGCTGAGTTGCACAGATTCCAAGGCTAGGCAATCAAAATGTGACAACTCTGCTCACTGATCTCATCAGCAGTGCATCTGAGCCTTGCTGTCAGTCAAACCTCAGCCCCTCCTGCTGGCTAAGACACGGAAAAAAAGGTTAAAATGGAGATACACCTTCAGTCCACAGAACAGACACTTATCAAGGGCTGGGGTTGGCAAAAAGAAGTTTCCTGTCAGTGGACAGTCCTATGCCGTGTCCTAGGGCTCACTAGGTGTCTAGAAGCCTCCCTTTAATTATCAATTCAGGTCTTGGTTTCCAGAGGGATTTAGAGAGATGTGTGTTTAGTCCGCCATCTTGGCTCTGTCCCCCTGTTCCTTGTAATTTAACAGTTCCTAAGAATATGGCTGAAAGTTCATCTTGCCTTCATACATTCCTGTATTTTCTGAGTGTTCTAAAATACTCGCACTCTTTTTCATCATCAAAAAAAAAAAAAAAAAGAAAGCTACATTTGAAAGTAAAACATGGCATACTGATCCATAATGAAGAGACCTTGCTCTTTTTATTGTAAAAAGTGTTTTCTCTTTCTGCCAGAGTAGCACATCACAAACCATCAAATGCGTGCAGTACCCTCTGGAGATCTAGTCGCAATGCATTCCCTGATTGTGAGATTTGGGTTGGAGCTTCAACTTCTGCAATTCTGACAAATTGTCAGGTGCTGTAATGCTGCTGGCCTGTGGATCACACTTTCACATCTCTATTGTGCAGCAAACATGCCCCTCATCTTCCATATACCAGCAGCCTTACGCCTTCAGCCCCACTGAGTACACTGAGGCCCTTTCTGGCTATTTCAAAATCCCTGCCTCAATCCCACATATGCCCCTGTATCTAACCTACTGACATGCCCTTAACCTACTCACAGCATCTCCATCCCAACCTGGGTGCCCTAGTTGTATCTACCAAGTTCCTTACTCTTGCTTTAGGATTCTTAAGGCTTTCTGAAAGGAGTCAGTTAAGGGTTTTCCTCACTCTGTGAGCTCCATGCAGATTGATGCACTCTGCTCTCAACTGCATCTCTGTGATAATTCCTGTCACCCAAATCTCCCTCAGGAGGTAACCTCATCTTTTCTTAAGGAGATGTCAAAGGACATTCAGCATAAACTGTGTCCTCTTTCTTCCTCTTAACCTCTAAAAAATTCTGTTTCTACAACCATCTTTATTTCCTTTTCCACATTGGTGGTGTCCTTCCAATCTTTCTTCACTGCCTCCCAAACTGTTCTTCCTTACTGGCCATCTTTCTTCTCCTCAGCATGTCTCAACTCTTAATCTACAGTCCAGGAACTCTGGGCAGCGCAATAGTTACGTGCTCTGCTTCTAGATGAAAGGTCAGTAGCTTGAACCAATCCAGCAACTCCATGGGAGGACAACCTGGCAATTTGCCCCCATAAAGATTAAGCCTAGAAAACCTGATGGTCTGTTCTGTCTACATGGAATCACTATGAGTCAAAAAATCAACTTGAAGGTGCCTAAGAACAACAATAATCTACAGTCAACAAATAATTAATTTTACACTAAGAGAAACATCTTTCACTGGGCTCTGACCATTCCACTGAAGCCCACTTCCCACTTCACAATCTAAGTTTAATTGTATATTACAAACAAAATATGAGACTACTTCAGCACGAAATCTTTTTTTTTTTTTTTTATTGTGATCTTGCACAGAATTCATCTCTGGGCTCAAACTATCTCATGTATGAACAAAATCACTGATTCCCACCACCATACCACACCCCACACCTTCACCTCCCCTGGTGTCCCAGTCCTAGCACATGGTTCCACCATGCATCAGGTCACTCAAGACAAAATTCTAGGAACCATTCTTCATTTGTCTTTTCCTCTCCACCTCTGTATCTTTCAGCACATCTTGTTGATGATCTTGCCACCAAAGTGTGTCTCAAAATTGATTCCTTGTCACCATTTTCAGTGCTACCAGTCTGGTTTAAGACATCTTATCCCTTGCCTGAGTTATTCGATGGCTTTCCATCATGATTCTAAGTGTCAGTTCTTGTCCTCTTTAGTTCATTATTCACAAAGTCACTAAAGAGACCTTGAAAGTTGTAAAGCTATTCCTGTCCCTTCTTTGTTTCACATCCATCAATGGCTTCTTCCTCTTGCAGTTAGGATGCAACCCAAACTCCTTCCCCAACTCTCTACCATGTCCAAGCATTCTTTCCCTAGTTTATCACATGCCAGACACACTGTTTTCCTTTTGTTCCTTGAACATGAAGAACTCCTTCCTGTCTCAGGGTTTATGCACTTTCTCTTCCAATAGACTGACATGTGCTAACTCAGTGCTTTGTTTTAATTCATCATAGCACTTTCAGTACCTGTAGCTTTTTTTAGACCATCTCTTTCACACTAGAATGTAATCTCTGTAATAGCGGAGACCTTTCCTGTCTTATTTGCGTAGCAGTGAAGAAGGTCTCCTAAAGAATATGACCTTAGTGAATGAATGGAGTCCCTGGGTAGTGCAGATGTTCAACAAACTCAAGTACTAATCTGAAGGCTGGGAGCTTCAGTCCACTTAAAAGCACCTTAGAAGAAAGATCTGGTAATTTATTTCTGAAAAGTCAGCTGCTGAAACCCCTTCGGAGCATACTTCTATGGGGGTTATCATGAGTTGAAATCAGCTCAGTAGCGCCTGGTTGTTTTACTGAATGAATGAATGAGTAACCCTATTACTCCTGAATGTTACAAATCAGTTTTCCACTACTGGGACAAACTTTTGGGATGTCTAAAACCACTTGTTCCCCTTTCTCATTGCCTCCAGTTTCTCTGTACCGTTATGTCTGACCTTCACCATCGTTCTGAAACCGCTACCTTAAAGGTCACCAAGACCCAGCTATCTTTCTGAAGACTCAACCTCCTTAACTTTCATGCATTTGATACTCTAGACCACTTCCTTTTTCTTGTATAATCTTTTCTTGAATTTCTAAGATACACCTTCTGTCAACCACGTCTTTGCCACTCACTTTGTTCCCTTTTTTAACTCTTTCTGATCACCACCCATGGGTCTTCCCAATTGTCCTGACTTAAAGCTGTATCTATTTATTGACTCTCCATACTCTCCTTTGATGAATAAATCTCCTAGAACTTCAGCTCTTGCTTCCTTTCTCATGATTCTAAGCATAACCCTGCATCCCCAGTCTCTCAGATTCTTATAACCTCTGACTCATGTTTGAATCTGAACTATTCATTTTATGTCCCCACCTACACTTATAATTTGACTTCCCTATTTCTGGTAAGGAACCACTATTCCCCAAGGATAGAGACATTTAGGTCCTCTCTGTACTAACTAACTCTTACTGTCTTATTCAGTCATTATGACCTGAAGATTCTTCACTGAAATAATTTTGTTCATCTTTAGTATCCTATTTCTACTACTACCAACAGCATTACTACCTCCAATGCAGGTAACTACACTAGTCCACTAACTGCTTCGCTTCTTTGGATTATCTTCCTCCACACAAGTTACTACATCAAGGACTGCTTTAGCAAGAGTTCCCCATTGCCTAGAGAGAAAAAGGAAAATCTCTTATTCTCTAGTTATTCTGGTTTCAACACAAACAAAGCCTTAAGTTAGTTTTTGACATTTTCCTCACCATTTTCACTTAGCTTTTAAATTATGTTGTAGAAATGGAAGTATTTCCCTTTCTTGTTAAATTTCTAGTATGGTTTTTGTCATCCAGTCAAGCTGTCTTCACTCTGTATTGTCATCTCCTTAAATTCTACTCATCTCTCACAATCTAAGTTTAATTGTATATTACAAACAAAACATGAGACTACTTCAGCATGAAATCTTTTTTTTTTTTTCTGTGACCTTGCACAGAATTCATCTCTGGAGTTCATTGGCATTAGTCTTTATAAGTAGATGCTAAACCCCAGTGGGTATGACTGGATATTCATTTTTCTGCACTGATATAGCTACCAGTTTGGGAGATGATCAGTTAGTTAGCTGAATTGACTTTTTTGATGTTTAAGTCTTCTAAGTCTATGTTTTTACAGAGCACAAAAATCAGATAATGGATAAAATGAATAATTACATTAACAAACATGATTTAAACTGTACAGTTTATTATAACAATATTAATATTTAAGTGTACAATCTGAAAACCCTGGTAGTAGCATCATGGTTACGGGCTATGACTGCCAACTAAAAGGTTGGCAGTTTGAATTCACCAGGTGCTCCATGGAAACTCTATATGGCAATTCTACTCCACCCTATAGGGTTGGAATGAATTGAAATTGTATATACAACAGAGACTTTTATATGTGTGCAATCTATGGAAATTTTTAAGTTGCTTTTCTCTCATTGACAAAAAGTAGTTTCAAGTGTAGATGGAATTCCGCTAAGTTTTTAACTCCAGAAAGCCTCATTTTTTTAGAAAAAGGTGCTCTCTTGACCCACAAGAGTGGGTGCCTACATTGACTTGGGACTGGAGGAACCGGATGGTGCCCGGCCACCACCAGTGATAGCCACAATGGAGCTCACAGAGAGGAGTCTCACTGGAAACACAAGAATAAAAAGGGGTGCATCCTGAGATCTCCACTAAAAGACCTCAATTGATGGTCCAGCAGTTTCAGGGTTCCCCTGAGAGCAGGGCCCCTGGCCCTGATGCTGCCGTTACCCATAAATTATAACAAAGGTCCACTCTTTGGACAGGAATGGATTGGACTTGGCAATGCAGAGTGACCATGTATCGGATGCACTTTATGGTTCTATACATCTATAGGATATCATCCTGCTGACCTCTGGCTGGAGGAAGGAGAGTGGGTGGAGAGGAGGGGAAAGGAGGCTGTTGGGAGGATGAGACATGTATGGAGCAGAGAGGAATAGTGTGCTGTCACCGGACAGGGAGAGCAGTGGAAGCTGCACATAGGTGGGCAGGTAAATTTATATGGGAATGTACATTTTCACTCAGTCATGTTAAATTAAAAAAAAAAGTGCTCTCTTATCATTGAGTCACCACTTTGCTACAGCTTTCCCTCCACGTTCAAGTCTTTTGAAAGAAGAGTCCACAGGAAGAATTTTTAAAGTCTGTCCTCTTCTAGGTTGACATCACCACCTCTTCAATTATCACAGATATGGCCAATTATCACAGATACGGCCTTCGGGTTGAGTGACAGAAGTCAGTGAAAACTATTAAGCAGTCATTACCCACAAATGCAATTCACACCAGCATACAGTATTCTGAAGGGCATGTAGAGTTAAGGAGCCTACCTTCCCGAGTTCAGTCCTTCCAGGGTCGGAAGCCTGCAGTGGTGCAGCCCAAGGTGGTAAGTCCTCTCTGTTCCCCTTTCCTGTACCTCTGCATCTTCCTTCTAACTTAGTGATCAGTCTCTAGCTCCCCTAAAATGAAATAACATCGGGAAGAGGAGACATGAATGGCAGGAAAGGTCTTTCTTTCCTGGCACCAACCTAACCTGGTGCTGCTTTCCTCTGGATTTGTGGATGTTCAAAACAGTCTCTTTGTCTCTTGGAGGGGGGGGTTGTGAGTTTTCAGAGAATGCTTCCAGTAACATTAAGATGCACATACCATGGTGCCATAGTCATCTAGTGCTACCATAACAGAAAAACCACCGTGGATGGCTTTGAAAGGAGAAATTTTACTACATCACAGTCCAAGAAGCTACAAGTCGAAATTCAGGGCATCAGCTCCAGGACAAACCTTTCTTTGCTGGCTCTGCATGAAGGTCTTCATCGTCCTGAGTCTTCCCCTACTAGGAACTTCTGAGGCACAAGGACTCTGAGTCCTTTCCAAAGGACACACTTTGCTCCTGATATTGCTTACTTTGTGGTATGAAGTCCCCAAATCTGTGCTTGCTTCCCTTTCCTTAACATCTCAAGAGATCGCCTCAAAGCACAGAACAGTCTTACACACTGAGACCTGCTTCACCAATGCAACTGCCACCCATCCTCCCTCTTTAAATCTCACAGAGGCATGTTTCACAGAATACAGGAACATCACACAATACCAAGAATCATGGCCTAACTAAATTGCTACACACCTTTTGTGGAGACACAAGTCAACCCCTGACATATGGCAAAGGCCGTGTGTCTTCCTATGGGTGGCTATCTACATTTTCTCCCTCAGATTTTAGGAATCCTGTGGCCTATCCACTTTGTTGAGCTCAGACCCCTTCTGACCAGGCAGTCTTCTCTCCCCTGTGGTGCACACAAGGAAACACTCACACATCTTTTGCCCCCAACAGTCCAGAAGCCCAGGCTGATTCTACATGGCCACCTCGCCTTACTTCTGCCACCAGAGCAACTGGCTGTCAGCTCCAGCTTCTGTCCTTTAGTCCATCTGAATAAGTTGTTGGTCTTGAGAAATTCTATCATGCAATCTCTCGTGTCATTTCTATCACCACACCCATATTTTCTAACTGCTGAGTCCTCTTTGTTTCCTACTTTTGAATTCCAAGCATCCGCAATTATCAATGCATCTTGATCTTGTGTTTAATTAATTTCGGACTGCAGTAGTTGGTAAAAATCTTCAGTTTCTTCATCTTTAGCTTTAGTGTTTTGTGCATAAATTTTGATGATAGTTGTGTTAATTGGTCTTCCTTGCAGGCACATGGATATTATCCTGTAATCGATAGCATTGTACTTGAGAATAGACCTTGAAATGTTCTTTTTGACTATGAATATGATGCCACCCCTCTTCAATATATCATTCCCAGCATACTAGACCACTTGATTGCCCACTTCAGAATGACCAACACCAATTCATTTCAGCTCACTAGCACCTAGGATACTGATTTCTTTGCATTCCATTTCATTTTTGGTGGCTTCCAAGTTTCCTTGATTTATGCTTCCACCAGCAGAGTATTAGTTTGCTGTATGTGGTCATTTGTGTATTGTTGTGATGCGGTAAGCTACACCAGCAATATTTGAAATGCTGGTAGGTTCACCTACGGTAGACATTTCAGAGGACCTTCCGCACTAAAACAGACTGAGAAAAAGGACCTAGAAATAACCTTCTTAAAAGGGGGGTGTAATTTTTTGACTAGCAGTAGAACATTTTCTCATATAATATCAGAAGATGAGTCCCCCAGGTTGGAAGGCACTCCAAATACAACTGGAGAAGAGCTGTCTTCTCGAAAAGAGTTGACCTTGATGACATGGATGGAGCAAAGCTTCAGGACTTGTTGATGAAGCACAACTTCAGATGAGAAGAGACTGCTGGGAACATCCAGTAGTAATTGGAACATGGAATGTGTATGAATCAAGGAAAATTAGAAGTTCTCAAAAATGAAATGGGACACATAACGATTGTTAACTTTGAAACTTACTGCAGCTCAAATTAAGGAAATTAGCAAAAGTGGTATTGCAAAAACTGACTCTGCCCAGCCTCTGTTGTATCCCCCAGTGACTTCTAAATTTTACCTTCCTTCACCCTGAACCTGAGCCAAAACCACTGAGGCTATAATTTTAAACTAAGTTAATTTTTGCAACAAGTTGAATTAACTTTCTTTCTTACAAGTTTCCTCCTCTTTTCCTTACCCTTTATCCTCCAACTACTCCTTAACTAACCTCTAGCTTCAAAACTCCTTTTCTCTAAATAGAGCACAAAATGAACCTGAAACACTAATTACTTTAATTATTTTCTTTTTATCCTAAGGCAGGTATGGTGGCAGCAGGGAGGGGTTTTATCCATACCGCAGCCTGCACAGAATCTGAAGGCAATAAATTTGATCTTCCTTCAGCTTTCTGTAATGACTAGTAGTAAACACAACTGAGAAACTTTGTTATTTTAACATATGCAACTTCCTGGTTCTGTTTTTCACAACTACCCTCTGATGGTACAATTTTAACCACCATGTGTATGCATGTATGTGTGTATCTGTGTGTGTGTGTGTGCGTGTGTGTGTTCTCCATATATGTGTAACATTCTAACCTGATAGTTTATACGTGCCTCCACCTATGCATTTTTCCCCAATAAGATGTTAAGATTTTTTTTTAGATTGAATACTTTAGTTTTCTGGAAACCCTGGTGGCGTAGAGGGTTAAATGCTATGTCTGCTAACCAGAAGGTCGGAAGTTCAAATCCGCCAGGTGCTCCTTGGAAACTCTATAGGACAGTTCTACCCTGACTGGGTCGCTATGAATTGGAATCAACTTGACTGCCCTGGGTTTGGGTTACTTTACTTTTTTGATTTACTAGCAGTCACGTGGAAACCCTGGTGACATAGTGGTTAAGGACTACATCCGCTAACCTAAAGGTCGGAGGTTCAAATCTGCCAGGCTCTCCTTGGAAGTTCTCTAGAGCAGTTCTACTCTTTCCTATAAAGTCACCATGATTTGAGATCGAGTCGACGGCAGCTGGGTTTTGGTTGGTCAGTCACATGATGGAAGAAGACATTTCCCTTCTTGCTGGTAGCATAGTGATTAAGTGCTATATCTGCTAATCAAAAGGTCAGAAGTTTGAATCCATAAGGCACTCCTTAGAAGCTGTATGGAGCAGTTCTACTCTGTCCTGTATGTCCCCCATGAGTCAGAATCGACTCAATGGTGTTGAGTTGGTTTTATAAAATTTCTTAATTCTTCCAAAATATTCCCTAAATCCTAACCTTAATTCTCCCCTATATTTATTTTTCCCTAGAACGGATCAAGTTTGTTTTAGAAAACCGTAAAGTCATTGGGATGATCTGTGAGGCAGGAGGTAACGCACTCAGTAGGTGACAGTGAGTTGTAGAAAAGGTAAGTCTTTAATGGAAGGCAAAACATCAGTCATCACATCAGAAAGGTGCTAAAACAGACATATTTATTTCAAAACGTAAGGTAGACTCCACATTAATAAATAGTTTGAACACGGAAGGTAGAAAAATACTGCGCATGTTATAAGAAAACAATTCATTGAAGAACCAGAATTAAAAACAAAGACAGTCCTGTGTCTAAGCCACTGATAAGACAGTCTGGGAGTGAGCAGGGATAGGCTCACTAATGTTACGTGGAACTGGTGGAGAGGAACAGAAGAGCCAACAAATCAGGAGCAATTTTCTCCCTGGGCAAGTCAAGTGGTTAAGCACTCATCTACTAACTGAAAGGTTGGCGATTTGAATCCAATCGGAGGCACCTGGAAAGATCATACATAGCCTTGACAACTCCAGGGAGTGTCAGTCTGCTCTGACACATGTGTGGTCACCATGAACGGGAGCTGACTCACTGATAGTTTGCCTGTTTTTTCTCACTGTGGCTTTAAAGTTGAAAATCTAGAGCTGAAAATGGCACTTTGACACCCATAACTGGTTCTATGGGTGCCATCTTTCTCAGTTTCAGAGAAGAATCACTAGCAGTGGATCAGGTCAACAAGTGGAAACCAGTCCTGAATTTGAATCTAAGTGAGATCACTGTGGCTAACAATAGGTCTATGTGGCTTCTCAGAGCTCAGGAAGCAGCTGCTACAGCTTGTGCTTAAAAGCTCAGGCACAGACTACAGTATCATTCCCTGCAGGGTTGAAGGCATTCCACAGGCTGACAGCCACCACCAAGAGCTCCACCTCGAATCCTTGCAGTACTATCTTTGTGTAAACTCACCATCCAGTCAGCTGACCTACAATCCAGTCCTCCACCTTCTAGAGCTCAGGAATAGGTTAGCTAGTGAGGTGCCTAGGCCCCTTGCCCATGGAGAGAATGCATCCCTGGCTTTTTTTTTTCCCCCTATACATTCCAATAAAACAGAATCTCACCAATTTGAGGTTCTATCTCTTAATGATAATAAACTGTAGACAAATTCTCCCAAAAGGATCAAAAAGCAACCTCTCTCAGATCAGCCTCAGTGGAAGGGGTCTACATGGCACCCTCAGTGGCTTCTAGGTGTTACTAAGGACCGTCACGACGTCTGGCTTATTTGAGTCTTCCTCTCAGAAAACAAGACTTTTCTAACTGAAGTTGGTGACTAAAAGCTTAAACCTAAATCCATCACTTGAGAGCTGGCTTTCAGGAAGTTTCTGGGTAGGATAAGGAAGAAGAAGAGAGCTCTCCTTCATTTAGTTATCTGATCTTGTGGCTAAAGAGAACAAAAGAAGTTTATGCCTAATAATCTCTCACAGATTTGCAACATGGTTTTAAAGGGATGAGATCCACCACCAGTACCCAACAGGACAGCCTGAACTGGTATCAAAGACTAAGTTAGAATCTCTGAAAAATCAAAAGGCAATAAACCAGCCAATGCATTGACAAGACTGAAAACGTGTTCTAGTGCAACTACAGGCGAACTCCAAAACTTAGCTAAAGAAAGACCCCATCAGGACAACTGGAGGCACTTTAACCTCCATGTGTATTAGAATCACAGAGCATTTTGACTTTTACACCAAAGGACCTCAGGGATGAATGGTCTAGCTCAACTGTTTTTTTCAGAAGAGGTTCTTCGATCCTGGAGACGATGACCTGCCCACCTGGATCACCCAGACTGCTTTATCTGCTTGGGGTGTGTGGGGAAGTGCCAAGAGTTTCACTGAGCATTGCCGTGCAGGGGAGCATTGAGCATGTGGGTGATTACATTCAGAACCCCTTGCAGAAAACCACTTCCCACCCCTGGGCCCGCCCCTTGTTGATTTGTCCCAGAACTGGACAGCTGCTGGAACAAGCATATCTGCAGGGCTCCCTCGGGAGAGAACGGAGAAACAGCAGGCACACCCTCACTTCCCAGTCCGGGAGGCCACCTGGATGGCTTTGATCCACTCAGTGCGTTCCTTTGAGGTGGCGGCTTCCAAGAAGTAGTGTACCTCATCAGCTGTGATGATCTCAAAAAGGTTTTCTTCATCACTCTTCTTGCCTGGTGAGAAAGACAGTGAGTGACAGTGCACACAGGCTCCAGAGGGCCACCTGGTCCACCCTCCCTCTGCAAGAAATGAAATTCCAGTTTCTTGAGTGTTCTAAGAACACTACATATATGGTTTTCAAGAGCATGTACTGTACGATTTGGTGTATGTAAGAGCAAAACCAAGAAAAATCAGTTGACACTGGTGAATGTCAGAAGGGATAGTGGCTGAAAGAGGCACAGGGGATATTTCAGTATTGATCATCTCCTATTTCTTGATCATCTAGGCTTGGTGACACAGGGGTGCTCACTCGTCAACATTCATGAAGATTATGCTGTTACAACATGAACTATTTTCTGTATGTCTATCACAGTTTGATCAAAAAAAGGAAAAAGTGTAGTAGGAAAATGTAACAAGAATGTAATAAAAAAATATGGTTTTCAAATGTATCAACACTGCACGGTCATGTCTAGTATATGATTATACGTAATACAGTATTCATTAGGTACCTAGTAAGATCACATGCATGTAGACTTATATACATATATGTAGTTTCCAGAAATCAAGTAAAACACTCAAGGAGAAACATTTTTCTTTAGGGGAAGGGTGTGGGCAGAGTCAAGGCTAAGAAAACTCCACAGTCTTTGGCAGCTAGAGTGTTTTCCTGTCACCCTACAGAACGCCAACCACATCAAACCCATGGCCGTCAACTCAATTTCAGATCCTAGCAACCCTGGAGAACAGAATAGAACTGCCCTAGAGGCTCTTCAAGTAACAGATGATGGACTCAGACTGCCAGACTTTGGTTAGAACCCTGAACTCTTAACTACCACCGTACTGGTGACCCTATGTGAGAATACCATACATCCAACATAGCACTACAAAGCCAGGGTTTGGAAAGTCCAAACCTCATCTCCCAGTGATAGCGTTTGTCACCAGCACTTGAAAAGTCCATCTTTATAAACATGGTTATTGCTTACATCAAATCAGAGAGATCTGCACCCTGAAAGAGACACAGAAGTCCCCTAGTGCAATCCAGTCATTCTGAGAGGAGCAATGAAGATCCAGTTGTTCTCCTCACGTGGTGCAGCTGATTCCCAGCAAAGACCCAACTCCAACCCAGGTGCTCTTTCCACCAAACTGCCTCACTGCACAGAGGTTCCTTTTGTCTTGGGAGATTTCCTGGCTTGGGTATATAAAAGTCCCCCTTAAAAGAATTCAGTGACTCAACTACAGAACTAAGGAGATAATAGCAAGCTGTCTGTCTAAACCAGTCCTGAGGTGATAGATTTTTCTCAGTATTGCTCAAGGATTTGTTCAAGGCATCCTCAAATTGGAAAGAAAACCAAACTCATTGCCAACACATAGTGACCCCGTAAGACAGAGTAGAACTGCCCCATGGGGTTTCCAAGCAGTCTCTGGTGGATTTGAACTGCTGGCCTTTTTTGGTTAGTCACTACAACTCTGCAGGGCCTGGAGAGGCAGGAGCTAGGAGAGAAGAGTTCTTGGTTTCTCCCGGTTTTCAGACAGTAAAGTCGTTCACACTGATATCTAACTGGTGGCCATTGCTTAAGATCCCTACATGTGAAAGAAAGTAGATGGCTCTCACATGGAAATGCATTCTTACCATCTGGGTTGCTCTCCACCGAGGTCACCACACATCCTCTCAGGTGAATCGCTCCCAGCGGATCTTCCCCCTGGAGGAAGAGCATTGTTCCTCATGTTACAATGTACTGTGTATGGCTCTATCTCACCCTGCTGCTGCAGAAGACACACTGACCACCTCCCCCCTCCCCAGAATAAATAAGAGCAGAAGAGATCAAAGAAAACCTATGGGAAGCCCTGGTGGCATAGTGGTTTAGTGCTATATTCTGCTAACCAAAAGGTCAGCAGTTCAAGTCCACCAGGCACTCCTTGGAAACCCTAGGGAGCAATTGTACTCTGTCCTATAGGGTAGCTGAGTTGAGATTGATTCGACAGCATAGGTTCACTGTAGATCTATGTTCCTTCTAAATCCTCAACCCTTCACCTTAGTGGGGTCAGGGAAATAGGAGAAGAAGACCCCAGTCAATCTGGCTTCAATCTAGAGGAAGTGTCAGAGGAGGTAGAGAAGCTGTGGTCCCCACATAGCACCAGCCCATTAAAAAACAACTGCATGTTTTCAGAGCTCTTCAATCCCATTCAACCGACCTGGTAGGATAATCCTCTCAGGAGGGAAAATCAAGGAGCCCAGCACTGAGAGCAGAGGCTGAGGACAAAACTCGGACTACACTGCCCTACTTAGTTGAGGAAAATCCTACTCCCATGTAATCAAAAGCCAAACTGCAGTCTTAAGCAATGTTTTCATACAAGTTGACATAGGAGACAAGTTAATCACTTTTTTTTATTTTAAACTAAGAGTACATCTTAGACTGATGGGACTCCTTCTGAAAATATCAGATTGGGGCAAACAAACAAAAAATTGTATATATTGACTAAAGAAGCTGCAGTACAGTGGTGTTTTCCTTCATCCCTGAGCCTTTCATCCACGTTGGTCCCAAAGGCCTAAAACCTCAGCTCATTGCCATGAGAAGCAGGAGAGGAGATGAAGGAGAGAGAGGATGGAGAGAGAAAAAGGGTATCTGCAGAGCAGTATGACAAATGTGTAGCCCAGCTAATAAAGGCAGTGATGGCTCCTTGTTGAATGACTTTGTTGATCTCTTACCCCTGCAGGGTCATAGTAGTGCAGGTATGCAGGGTCTTCTCTCAGAATAAACTTTCTCACTTTCCAGTTCTTCCTCCTATGCCCCTATATCCAGAAAAGAAATGATGAGTTGCTAATATCACCTTGTTTGCACAGTAACAAAAACAAAACAAAACATCCATTGCCGCTGAGTTCTTTCCAGTGAATAGCAACCCTATAAGACAGAGTAGAATTGAACCATAGAATTTCCAAGGAGCATCTGGTGGATTAGAACTGCTGACCATTTTGTTAGCAGTAGCACTTAACCACTACACCACTAGAGCTTCCTATATGATACTTTTTGCTGAATCAAAAAACAGCAAGAAAAGATGAATTATAACTCCAAGAGAATCAAGCCCTAGCCCTATGTACAAGGGAAGTAAGTCCCTAGATGACACACATGGATAAAGTGCTCAGCTGTTAACTGAAAGTGTTGAGGTTTGTGTCTGGTCAGAGTCAGCTCAGAAGAACGACCCAACAGTCTGCTTCTGGAGAATCAGACCCCAATTCTTCAGAACTGTGGAGCATAGTTCTCCTCTGGGGCACGTGAGGTCACCTTGAGTCAGACTCAACACGTCAGTTGGTTACTGGTGATGTACAATGCTCCCTGTGAGGCAATGTGAAGAATACAAAGAAGTTTCAGTTGGGCCCTACTCTTAAAAGAGTTGATAATTCATGTATACATATAAAACAGCAAATGCTAAAATCAAATAATTGCTATAGATAATGGGTTTCAAAGGAATGAATGAAAGCTACATAATTGTGGGCTTTGATAGTCAAAGCAAGTTTCCTACAGACTTTTGCTAAGTCATGTGGGACACATAGGATTTAGAGGTATGACCATTCTGGCTAGAACATGAGTTTAACGAAGGGCAGCAGAGGCAGGTTGCAACAGCAGACAGGGACTTAGCAAAAATACAGCGACAGGGAATTGCTGATGGCTCTTAAGTAGAAACAGACCTTGATGAATTTTAGATCGATTAACAGGGTAATAATGCCCAGGATTGATCAGCTGACTAGAACCAAGGAAAGCCAGAGGAAAGACGAGAAAGGGCAAAGGAAGTCATTAGGAAATGAATGATTACAGCCATCCAGGCATAAAGCCAGCAAGACTAGCTTCAGGAGCAGCAGTGGAAAGATGAAGGAAGAGCGACTGTGACAGATGTGATGACAAAAGAAGAGCAGGACTTGGCCTTTTCCAGCAGCATTCACACTGACATCATCTAGACCAGGAGTGTAGAGGACTTAGTGTCTTACTTATCTTTATTTCCCCAGTGTCCTGCACTGTGCCTGGCACCTAAAAGCTGCTTAACATCAGGTTGTGATTGCCTTGAGTTACCTAGTTGTTCCAATTGTCTGATTTACAGTAGTTTTCTATAATGATACAACAAACCTGATGCAGTGGATTGAATTCTGTCCCCCCAAAATGTGTATCAATAGGCTAGTCCATGAGTCACAGTACTGTGTGACTGCCAACCATCTTGTCATCTGATGTGACTTTCCCACATGTTGTAAATTCTGCCCTTTTGATGTTAATGAGGTGCAATTAACAGCAGTTAATGATTCAGGACTCGGTTTGTAAGAATAGGATGTGTCTTAAGTGAATCTCTTGAGATATAAAAGACACAGGCAAGCAGAGAGACAGGGAGACCTCATACAACCACGACCAGAGCTAGGAGAACAACTCCTGCCTTGAACACAGAGACCTGGCACTCAGAAGCTCCTTGATTGACTGGGGAAGATTGATGACAAGGACCTTCCCCCACAGCCAACAGAGAATGAAAGGCTTCTCTTGGAGCTGGCACCCTGAACTTGGACTTCTAGCTCCCTAGACTGTGCGAGAACAAACGTCTCTTTGTGAAAGCCATCCACCTGTGTTCAGTTACAGAGGCACTGGATAACTAAGACACCTGATTTGATGATTTCCCACAGAAAATTCAATTGACTTAAGGAACTCCAGAAACCAAAAGGCAAATATTAGGCAAGAAGGCATCGAGTTTCTACCTTGTCAGTATGAAGAACATTATTTGCGATTTCCAAACTACCACATGCGTACAAAAATTTTCCAATATTTTTCACTGCCCTTGTGTAGAAAGCAATGAAAAAGGTGTGATTTTAGCAAAAAGTACCTTCTTCACAATGACACATCAGAGGAGTTTAAAGGGAGCTTTCAAGAATGGAACTAAATGATCTCGTCAAGCATGTGGTCATTCCCAAAGAGTCTTTTATTTGACTTGAAAGAATGGAATCAAGAGGCTGCCTGTAAGGTCATATGACAAAAAAGAAAGTATTTCTATCTGCTGTATCATGTCCAAAAAAGTAACATCTTCTAAAGTGTGAATTCCTGCTCTTTGCCTCAGTTACTGTTGTCCATGGAAACTCTGGTGGCAGAGTCAGTTAAGTGCTACGTCTGCTAACCAAAAGGTTGGCAGTTCAAACCTACCAGGCACTCCTTGGGAACTCTATGGGGCCGTTCTACTCAGACCTATAGGGTCACTATGAGTCAGACAAGACTTGACAGCAGCAGGGTTTTTTTTTTTTTTTTTAATGTTGTCCCTAAAATGAAGATATTCAAGTATGCACTCCGTAGCATTTCCCCTGACCTGCAGACACACACCTCTTAGTCTCTTATGCAATTGCTGGGATGACCAAACTATCATGAATCAATTCAAGAGAAAGGGAACAAAGGAGGTCAGCAGTTGCCCAAACTTATTCCCCTGAAACCCTTCTCTGGCATCAGAACATGTTGTGGAGATGATTTTAGTGTTAGTGGATGTAGCGAGTCTTCAGCCATCTTTCATTGAATATTTCCTGAGGGATTTTAAGGGATGTGTTCATCCTTGAGGTTTCTACAGTTTGCGAAACTGCCCCAAATCATCTACTTGTATTCAGTTGAATTCACTCTGCAAGTGACCAAGGGGAAAACCTGGTAGTGAAGTGCTTAAGAGCTACAGCTGTTAATCAAAAGTTTGGTAGTTCGAATCCACCAGGCACTCCCTGGAAACCCTATGGAGCTGTTCTACTGTCTTTTAGAGTCATTATGGGTTGAAACCTGCTCAATGGTAATGGATTTGGTTGGTTGGTTGGTTGGTTGTTTTATAATAGACAAAGGAGGATTCTGAACACTGCAGGAGATATAAGAAAAATATGTACAATACATTGTCCCTCCTCCTCTAAGAATCTACAGTGTGCCTGAGAATTAAATGACACTTTTTATTCATTGTCATCACAGAATGAATTATATTTTGAAAAGGATTTTATTGAATACAGTCCAATCTTACTCATCCTCATAATTGCTACATTCCTCAGGTAGGATTATTTCTCCTGAAATGGGGAAGGAAGAGAGCTGGGAGAAACTGGCCTTCCAATGGACTTCCCACTTGTGAGGTGTGCTGCACTGGTGGCCTTTATCACGCAGGTGACCTCTGGCTAACTTCAAGCCAGGGTGCTTTACTTTTTGTGGAACATAAAGAAGAGGTGTTTACAAATTCCCTCAAGTGATTCTGATGTCAGTCAGGGTAGTAAACACTGAACTAAGAGATTGGAAATATTAAAAAAAAGGACCACCGAGTCAAAGAGAATTTTGAATTCTACCCACTCCCCCTCTGCCAAAAATTGTAAAGGAAAGAATATTCCAGAAGCACATGATTCTTGACTGCACATAGATTTTTGTTTCCTTTATATAAAAAAGAGGCTTATCATGATGATTGTTTAAATGACAGTATTTTGATACTAGGACAAGTGAGTCTCTAAGAAAAATGTGGGCTCAAATTTTCTCACCTGTTGCTCTACACTGAACTGCCTGGGAAGCTGTAACAATACAAATTCCTGGTTCCCCAGACATTCTGATTTAATTGGCCTGAAGTGCAGTTTTAACAGCTCCTATAGGGTTGCTGTGGGTCAGAATCAACTCAACAGCAGTGGGTTTGGTTTTGACTACAGGGGATTGAAATGTGAACCAATTGGGTTGCTAGCTGAGGCTAAAATGGTACCTATCAAAGGTCAAGTGAAAGAGGCTAAAGGAACATTCTGAACCTGATTTCCAGCTTCCTCATGTCAGGCGTCCATTACTCTCAGCCCATGTGTGGCCGTCTAGGGTCTGGGGAAATTTACCCAGACATGACTCCAATCCAGCCTAGACTTTTGACTCCTCCTTTTCAACGTCTCCACTTGGTGTTCTCAGGACCCCATTCTAGACTGGGTCTTGTCTGATCTACTAATTCAAGAGAAGGTATTAACAGCTGATAACAATATAGAATTGCAGAAGGGAGCCACCAAAATAAGGAAATAGTGAAATCCCCTCCTGGGTACACTCACCTTGCAGCTACCTCCTGGCACCCACGACTCGAAGAGCCAGGAATGTAGGAATGTTTGGTAGAGCCAATGAGAGCAAACTCTGCCCTGTGGACAACTGCCAGAGATAAATAGGCTGTGCCTACCCCTAGGGTTTTCCATTAATCTAGTCAACTGGTCACCCTGTCATAAAAACACAGTTCTCTATGAACAGTCTCTCAGTTGTTGCTCTATGTTTCTTAAAACCTGGAGTTGAGGTAGTTTTCCTCACTAACATCCCTCTCCTCCAGTGGAACCCAAAGCCCGTAGCTGTGCCTAACCCTAACTAGCCCCAAGCCCCTCTTCATCCTGGTGCATCTCATCAGTCACTAAGGTGAAAGTAAAGGGTCCACCTTCATTCAATGGGACCTACAGATGGTGTCACAGCCACTAGCTTCTCTCTGTTATATATAGCATTGCCAAGTTATATATAGCATTGTTTTATACACACACACACACACACACATATATATATACATACACACACACCATGTTATGTATAGCGTTGCCAAGAAGGAAGAACCTTTACCCTGTAAAGCAGCCTTGGCCTCTAGGACACCAGGTGCCGTTAATTTGTTTTACTCTGAATACAGCCACGTCTTCCTGCTGCTGCTTCTAACCAGGTGCTCTCCCTAACTCCTCTCCCATCTCCTGCCTGTGGCGTTGTGGACCTTGGCATCTGGTAATCGGCTTGACCTTTCAGCTGACTCTAGCCCTTGCCATCCACACTGACAGTGGCCTTTACTCATGAACACCTGGCAATTGCTCTTGACTTCCCTCCAGAATGACAATCATGCCCTCAAACTGGGCTCGACCTTTGCCTACTGTTTCGGCAGAGCGGGCCTGAGACATACCCAGTGTGGGTGTTGCCTTACCCTACCCACGGTCTGCAGTGTCACTTCCTGCTGTCTGTCAATGGTATACAGCGTTCCTCTTATGTGCATTGCCTATCCCTGTTTCCTGGTTATTTTACAGGAAGAACAGACAAGCAAAAAACGGAAATTTGCCACTAAATGTCTGTCTTTTGGATGGTATCTCTTAATCAGTTTATTTCCTCCAGCTAGTGAGAAGGGTGATAGCTTTCTTGAAACTCTTTTTCTTGTAATACTGACAAAAGAGGCATGTCCCTATTTTTCTGCCTGTCTCAGTCCCCCTCACCAAATGCCATTTTGCTCATCTTCTTCTCTATGTTTCTGTATTTCACTCTGTGGATTTCACATTCCAGTTGATTGTTGGTTTTTACATTTGCATGCTGCTACAGTCCTCTTCCCCATTCAAGTGTGACCTCATCAGCATTCTTTCTGTTAGACATAAGGGTGCCATGAGGCAGAGTTGACCTTAAGGGACTCTACAGCAACAAATGCCACCACACTGGTTAAACAGCTAGATGCCATTTGGTCATTTAGAAATGAAGAAGACATCAGGGAAAAGACTAGAAGGGAATGGTGGTGGTCACTCACCTGCTTGAGTAAACATCCCTGCTTGATAATAATACCTCTGAACTCTTCTTTCAGAATCACGTCATCATCGCTAGAATTGTCTTCACAGAAAAACCCGCTGTCTGGCTATTGGGAAACCAAACAGCAAACTCACTTTAGCAGGCTCAGGGATATCGCTACACGTACCACGCCCTCCTCCCTCCCCTCCAGCCACCACGTTCAGCTTCTCCTTTTCCTTCCTCATCTCGAGCACAGTTGAGTCTGAATATTAAGGGTTATCTTTGGTTACCATGTTTCCTTTTCTTTTTCACTTTTGCATGCTGCTACAGTCCTCTTCCCACTCAAGTGTGATCTCATTGGCATCCTTTCATTGTCTTGAGTTTCTCAAGCGATGCTCTAAGTCTAGCTCAGTCTTCCTCATGGCATGCATTTCTTTCACAATTATCTTCCTCTTGGAACTCAACGGCTAGATTCTTGAAACCAAAGGGAGCTGATTTATAAGATACCATGCAATGCCACCTCCACTGCCACCTCTTGCCCTTCCCCTGCTTTGGGAAGTCTGAGAGCAGGTGTCCATCCTCTTCCTCAGAGATCAGGAGGGAACTGGGACCACCCAGGTGCAGAAGAGAGCACCAGCAGCACAGTGGTTAAGTCTATAGCTGCTAACCAAAGGGTCACCAGTTGAAATCTATCTGCTGCTCCTTGGAAACCCAAAGGGGCAGTTCTGCTCTGTCCTATAAGGTTGCTATGAATCGGAATCGGCTCAAAGAGGACCACTTCGGGAGATATATTTAGAGTCTTCATTTAAATGGCTGTATAAGACCAGATCGAAGGTCTAAATAATAATAAAAATAATGACAGTGAAACTTCCCGCAGATGAGAAATGAAAGTTTCTGTGGGATATTCGCTTCACTGTGGTTGGAAGGATGGTTCTCCTAGATTGAGCAGCTTCCTAATTTCTATCCCCTGGCCCAGAATAGAAACAAAACTGCCAAAATCCCCTGAGATACCTAATGCTGTGGGATTTCTCACGTGGCCCAAGATTAGGTCCGTATTGTGAAATTCAGTGTTTCCCAACCCAAGGAAAGTACACCATGGGAGGAACACAGATGATGGGCAGTGGTAATTCGGATGAACAGTTTCTGTATGAACAGTTACGTATTTTTATGTGTCAATGGGAAAAGACAACTTAGCACAGCACACCTGTGATCTTAAGGATCCTGTTCTGGAGAGGCAGCTCCATGGAGGCCTGAACTTTGGCTCCTTTGTTTTGGATTTTTTGTTTTATTTTCACTGCTGCTTTCTCCTTTGCCTAAGAAAGTGCCCAGTATGTACTGTGATGGTGGTCATGTGTGCCACTAAGTTGATACTGACTCATTATAACCCTATAGGACCAAGTAGAACTTCCCTTTAGGGGTTTCTAAATTATAATTGTCATGCAAGCAGATGACCTGGTCTTTCTCCCATGAAGCTGCTGGGTGAAGCTGACCCATCAACTTCTCAGTTGGCAGCCAAGTGCTACCTGGGCCCTTGTGGAATATAGCTAGGGCCTAATGAAGTTTTGTAAATGAATTACTGCATAAGATAAGAATAGATACATGTAAGTTCAATAAGTAAGCCATTTTAAAGAAAACAACAAGTAAATGATACCAAAAAATGAAACCCTCTGCCATAAAGTCAATTCTGACTCATAGTGACCCTACAGAACAGAGTAGAACTGCCCCATAGAGTTTCTAAAGAATGCCTGGTGGATGTGAACTGCTGACCTTTTGGTTAGCAGCCACAGCACTTAAGTACTATGCCACCAAGGTTTGCTAATGATAGTTTCCTTTAGACTGATTCATTTAAATGTGACACACATTGTGGAGGGAGACAGGGGCCAAGCCTATGACCCAAAAACCCAAATCTAATGGTATTGAGTCAATTCCAACTATTAGCAACCCTATAAGACAGAGTAGAACTGTCCCATAGGGTTTTCAAGGAGCACCAGGTGAATTCACACATTGGTGTAATGTTTTTGTTGTTGTTAGGCATTGTCAAGTTGGTCCCAACTCATAGTGACCCTGTGCACAACAGAATGAGATGCTACCCAGTCTTGCACCACATCCACAATCGTTTTTGTGCGTAAGCCCATTGTTGCAGCCACTGTGTCAATCCATCTCGTTGAGGGTCTTCCTCTTTTTCACTGACCTTCCGCTCTACCAAGCATGATGTCCTTCTCCAGGGACTGATTCTGACAGTGTGTCCAAAGCACGGACAGATTGGGCCTTGGGGCTTTAGGTATTTCTATCATCTCCCTAGGCAATATCTTGACTCCTTCTCTAACAGCTCTCTATTGGACTGGGTCCTTTCTTTCACACTTGTAGATAAGAACAGAAATCCATCTAGAATCTGTCCAGGCAGCTCCATTACACTAAGAACAGATGGGCAGCTTTTCTCACTTACAAAGTAGTAGAAGGCATCAGGGTTGTCCAGGAAAGGGTTTTCAGCAACACCATCTGCTGCAGTCTTGGACAGGTCTCCTGCAGGCTGCAGGTACCCTTCACTGAGCAGTGAGGAGGCAACCATGAGACCTTCCTGCCGATTCCGAACAGATTGGTTCGATACTAGCCAGTCAACGACACAGGTACCTGGATGGGACCAGTAAGCGAAGGTTAACTCTCCTTACCAAAGAGCAAAACCCTGACAATCTCCCCTGAACTGGCTCCAGTACACCCAAATGTCTCACCTGCCTCCTCCTCCTTATTATTCCAAGAAGTAAATCAGTGAGATAGCTACCAGCAAACAAAAGAAACCACACTAAAAGTTTTCAAAGTATTTACATGCTGCTTATGATGTCCCTGGGTGGTACAAGCAGTTAAACATGTTTGGTTACTAACTAAAAGGTTGATAGTTTGAATCCACACGAAGATGCTTCAAAAGAAAGGCCTGGGAATCTTCTAACAAATCAGCCACTGCAAACCCTGGGGAGTAAGTCTCTACTCTGACATATGTATGGTCACTGTGAATCAGAGTCAAGTCAAGGGCAACTGGTTTTCCATGCAACTTAAAGAGGCAATGCATGCGTCAAAGAAATCGTTTTTACTGACTCATTCTTTTATCCAGAAACCCTGATGGCACAGTGGTTAAGTGCTATGGATGCTGACCAAAATGCTGGCAGTTCAAATTCACCAGGCACTTCTTGGAAGCACTATGGGGCAGTTCTACTCTATGCTATAGAGTTGCTATGAGTTGGAATCAATTCTACAGCAATGGTTTGTTTGTTTGTTTGTTTAAATTCATTTATTCCATCAATGAACAAAGACATAGTGAGCATCTACGAGGGACTAGGCACTGTGATCGGTTGGGAGATACTACGCTGAAGGAATCTGAAAGCAAGAGATGGGTAATAAAGAAGGAAGTGGTGTGCTGATGGATCTACTCTAGATTGATACAGCGGAGCTACTGAGTCAAACCTGCAGGGAGGCGTTGATGGGGAGGCAGGGGTTAGAAAGAACACAGTGTGTGCTCTCCTAACTTGTATAGAGGAAGTGACACTGGGCTGAGGCTTAAAAAACAAGTAGGTGGTTGCCTGGCAGATGGGAAAGAGGCTGGAAAAACCCACAGAGGCCAAAGGAGCAGTATCGTGAACAGATGCACAGGCATGAAGCAGCCCCGTGGGAGAGGAGGAAGAGTTGGTGGGAAGAAGGCAAAGGGGGACAGAAAGAGGAGGGAGGCACGGAGTTGGGTGGGGAGAGCTCTGATAGCCCATTAAGAGATGTGGCCATGAGGAGACACTGAAAGCTTTTAAGCAACAACACAGGATAATCACAAAAAGATAATCACAATGAGTTGGTCTGATGCATGATGACTCCACGTGTGTGAGAGGAGGACTGTGCTCCATCGGGTTTTCAGTGGCTGACTTTTTGGAGGTAGATCACCAGGCCTTTGTTCTGAGGATCCTCTGTCTGGATTCAAACTGCCTACCTCTTGGTAACCAGCTGACTGTGTTATTGGTTGGCATCACCTGAGGACTCCTAACATATCATGGGTATCCTCATTGAAGACATGATGTTGTAATTTGGAGTAATTGTCAGTCACCCCTCTGCGGGTCTGATGGGGGCTTGAGAAGTCATTGAATCCACTTTCTGCCCCAAGATAGGAATGTAAAGAGAATGAAACGAAATCAACCCAACAAATGAATCATAGCAGGCTACCATTTAGCTCTGTATGAAAAACAATGTGTTCTTTAGAAACGCAATCAATGGAGGAGACAAAGACATCCTAACCAGGGAACTCTGGGATATCCAGGCAAGTGAAGTCAGGTTACTGCCGCCTCAAAACATGACGACAGCAATCGGTTGGTTAGCCTTCCTCAAATTTCACAGATAGAAAGCTTTTGTGCACTCTTCTTTCTCTGTGGTAATAACTCATGGATACTGTACAACTGCTTCTAATTTTTACAACTCTGTAAACAAGGTAGGGCAGTAATTACAGATGTCACTTTAAGGATGAGGAAATTAAGTCTTAAAAGAGTTTCAGTGACATTAGGCCGTAAGTGATGCCTACAACAAGCCTTAACTCTGGATCTTGTGCTTATGTAACTCAATGCACTGAAGCTGGAGAGACAAGTTCAGCAGTCTCTCTGTTACTGGCCATTCTGGGTCCTCTGTCCACTGCCTAGGGCCCAGTCTCTAATGCAGACTTCGTCTCCCCACTGACATCACTTGACTTCAACGTGAAAGCTCCATACAACCTGAATTTCTAGGACCCAGCTGGGGAGTCAATAGACTTAAAAAATTCTAGCCTAACACCCTGGAACTACATGCTCCCACCTCATTCCTTTTGCCTGAGACTCTGTCCTAGTGCTCTGGATCCTGCTAGAGTCGGGCTCCCAGCTTACTCTTGCCAGCTCTCCTTACCAAAGACCCATGGCTTGGCATCTTGACCTCAGATCTAGCCTAGACCTTCCTGATGTTCAGTGGCTGTGGCCTTAACTCTCTGAGGCCAGATTCCCAACAGGGCAAACTGCTTTGTTATCACATATTATGTTGTTTTTCCCTTCACCTTCCTGACCCTGAGTGGACCACATTCATGAGTTATCTGTTTACTGCACATGCTTACATTCTGTGTCTGCTGTATCTCTCCAGAATGTTCTCCTTTGAGCTCTCCTGCCAACCTAAGCGGGTCCTACCTGCCATCTGACAAGCCTGGTCCCAGATGTTGTCTCCCAGTTGGCCTTGTAATGAACCATTGGAATTCCTAGGTGGTGCACATGGTGACAGTGCTCGTGCAGAAAGGTTGCCAGTTTGAGTCCACCCAGAGGAGATTAGGAAGAAAGTCCTGACGATCTACTGCCAAAAACTCATCCATTGAAAACACTGCAGTGGATAGTTGTATGCTGACACCAAGGGGTTGCCATGAATGGGAATAAATAGCAACTGGTTGTTGTTGTCGTTTTCCATGATTGTGACTTGTACAGTTTGTGCTGGCTTTCCTCATGCAGTGTACTGTCTTACCCATCACCAAAGTTACCATAGCAACTGGTTTTTGAGGAAGCAGGTTGGCTAATTCCCTTATCTGGACTCACATTCTGCCCTTCTCTCTTCCTACAGTGTCGTTGTCCTCACTACCCTTGGCTTGCCTCCTCATCAGAAATCTTCTCTACAAAGATTTAGATTTAGTGATCATTTACCCAGCTAAACACCACCCCTTTTTTCACTCTCTTCTGTGAGCTCACAGAAGTGATTGTGCCAACACACAGCATCTTCAGTCATAACCAAAACATTGAGTCCTTGTACCATGTCACACTTACTCATGATGGCACATTACAGGAAGCCTATAATGTAGGTACGCTGTAATTATCTCCATTTAACAGACAAGCAAAGCAAAGAAAGGTTAAGCAATTGGCTCAAGGTTTTGTACCGAAAATTAAAGAGCTGGGATTTCAACCTAGGCAGTCAGGCTTCAAAGAACATATTTTCAACCACTGTACCATACTAGTTAAGTACTTAACACTTAATGCCTATGCAGCCGTGTGACATCCCTAATATTGTCATTTTAAGCCTTATATGTTAATCTTAATCATTGTTTATAGTAGAAAGGATCACATCTTACTCTATGCTGTGTCTGCTGTCAGAATTTCTCACTGTAACACCACTTACTGAAAAAATGACTCCCTGATTGCTGTATCTGGAACCTCTAAAATCTTTGTCTTGAAAAACAAAGTTCTTTGCCTCTCTTCTCTCAGTTTCCACACAGGAGAAGTTTAATTCTCATGCCCTCCAGTCTACAGACTGTGACCTTGCCCACCACCATGCCCCACACCCCCGATCTCACACATGAAGCCCAGGCAGAGCTCAGTGTCACCTTCCCCAGCCATCCACTGCATGCTCATGAGGACTTTTACCTGTGAAACAGTGATTAAAAATCTTCTTGTCCTTCTCGAGGTTCAGTTCTTTTACTCCTTTCTCAGTGTCTTTCATGGACAAATACAAGGCACTGCACAGAGATGAAAACAGACAGGTGACTCGGGAGCATTTTGGAATAGTTTGTCCTCTCCGGGAGATGTTACCTTGGAAAGGCCAGCTCTGAGCACAAGTTCCCAGCTTTCTGGGTGACCATGAGTCTGATCTTCCTACCACATCATAAGCAGTTAAAGGACAGAATTTATATGCCATTGAGGTGTATATGGCTTGCACAGCACTTAGCCAAATGCACTAAGAAGGTACTCAATGAATCTTGGATTTATTGAGGTTTTTGGTCTCTTAATGCCTGGTATCTCAGGTGGAGAGTTGTTCTCGGTTACCAAACCACTGCCGTCGAGTTGATTCTAAACTATGTCAGCCCTAGAGGACAGAGCACAACAGCCCCATAGAGTTTCCAAGGAGCGCCTGGTGGATTTGAACTGCCGACCTTTTGGTTAGCAGTCATAGTACTGAACCACTCTGCCACCAGGATTGCCTGTCCTCAGTTAGGTGCCAAACATTACATGTTCTTGAGGCTGATTTTCTATACCCAGTTAGAGCCTGACATTCTCACATTCTAAATGCCTTCAGGACCCTCAGTCCTTACATCCCAGTTCTTTAAGGATCTTCTGGTGTAGACATTTGAAGGTGTAGATGTTTCTCTCCAAGGCAAACATTTTCACTGAGCTTACCTCTTACTCTAACCATGGAAAAGAGCCAAGGCAGTTTCTATCCTTGAAATGACAAACCAAAAATAGCCTCATCAGAGTATTCTCAAGCCTCAAAAGAACACGACTTCCGCATATCCCATGGCCCTGTGCAGCCGGAGGATGGCCCCACTTAGCCCTGACAGCTGTGGCCAAGAGAGCTGCCAGCCAGCAGGTGCTCCTCGACCAAGCGCAGCCTAGTCTTGGTTCTCTACTACGAAACCTCTGTGCTGCGGGAGGCTGCTCAGTCTCATTAAGTTCAGTTCTCAAACTTTATCATACTCGTCAAATATACCCAGCCCCGGGTTTAGGCTTACGGAAAAGGTGTCTTCATTCCCCTCAGACACCACCCACCCCCGCGTGAACAGAATCCCTGTTGGACGTTTGAAGCAGCCCTCATGGACTTGTTTCTGAGGAGGCTGCTGTGTCAGTGTATGCTTGATAGAAAAGCAGAACAAACAGGAAGAAAAGAGGCTTCTAGAAAAAAAAGGGGGGTTTCTAGAGAAAAGGAGAAAACAGAAGATACAAAACATGCAAGGAGGAAGGAACCTTTCTCCCAACCCCTATCAGAAGCTGAGTCTACCTGTTTGCCTCTGGTCACCTTTGGGCTACAGTTCTTACCTGCAGCTCCAAGACAGCCAACACCAGAGGCCATTAAGCAAGATCAGGTCTCAAACAGGCATCTGCCTACGATTTGTGTGGACCCCAGTGAGTTCTTGCTGACCATGACTGGTTCAACTTGAAACTTTGTTTGCCTGGACACACAACACCTGCTGTCATGGACTGAATTATGTCCCCCCCAAAACACGTGTAGCAATTTGGCTGGGTTATCACTCCCAGTACCGTGTGATTATTCTCCATTTTGTAATTTTTCATATACTGTAAATCCTAATCTCTGCCTATGGTTAATAGGGAAGATTGGATTATGTTACAAAGGATTAGGATGGGGTTATAACATCCTTACTGAGGTCACCTCTCTGATCCAATGTAAAGAGAGTTTCCCTGGAGTGTGGCTTGCATCACCTTTTATCCTACCAGAGATAAAAGGAAGGGGAAGCAAGGAGAGAACTGGAAAGCTCACACCATCAAGGAAACAGCACCAGGAGGGGAATGCATCCTCCAGACCTGAGGTTCCTGCACTGAGATGCTCCGCAACCAGGGTAAGACTGATGCATCATCACAGGGACCTTCCTCCAGGGCTGACAGGGAGAGAGAGCCTTCCCCTGGAGCGGACACCCTGAGCCTAGACTTGTAGCCCACGGGACTGCGAGAGAATAAGCTTCTCTTTTATAGGTCCATCTATGTGTAGTATTTCTGTTAGAGCCATACTAGATGACAAAGACACCTGCTTTTTCCTCTCTGTCTAGAGATCCTGGAACTTTCCTTGATGATTAACATTTTAAGGTTGTTTCATAAATGCAATGAAAGTTTCCCAGGTTACCCCAAATGAGGGATTTTGTCCTCTTTGAGGCTTCTCTTCTGGAGCCCTGGTGATGCAGTGGTTAAGAGCTACAGCTACACAGCCTCGACCAGACTGAGTCCAACAGAACTAGACGGTGTCTGGTTACCACCACTGACTGCCATGACAGGAATCACAATAAAGGGTCTCAGACACAGCTGGGGAAAAACGTAGAACAAAATTCTGACTGACAAAAAAAATATATCAGGCTTTCTGGTCTGACACCGAATGGAGAAATAAATGGCTCTTGGAATCCTCTCAACTCAGTATTGAAGTCGATTCTGAGGTTCACTCTTCATCCAAAGATTAGACAGACTAAACGGGTATGTCAGCCCAGGGACAAGGTCCAAGGCAGGAAGGGACAGCAAATCTGTACATGGGAAACCAAGGTTGAGAAGGGGAGAGTGTCAACGTGTTGTAGGGTTGGCAACTAATAGCAAAAACCAATATATTTATTAATGATTTAATGAGAACTAGTTTACTCTGTCAACCTTCACTTAAAATACAATTAAAAAAGAAAAAAAGAGCTATGGATGCTACCCAAAGGTTAGCAGTTCGAATGTACCAGCCACGCCTTGGGAACCCTACTGTGTGCAATAGGGCCACTATGGGTAGGAACTGACTTGACAGCAATGGCTTTGGGTTTGGCTTTGTTGTTGCTGTTGTTTTTAGCCTCCTCTTCTCAGTAGGTATATCATGGAGAAATTGTACTCTCTTCTGCAGCCCCACGCAAACATCTCAGTGCAGTAAGGACAGCATCAGTATCAGCTGGGAAGAATGAATGCAAGCAGCAGAAATGGCCAAAGCAAGCCTTGTGTAATTGTCCTGCATTTTGTGATTTTCCTAGGCTGTAAATCCTAATCTCTGCCTGTAGTTAATAGGGCAAGACTGGATTGGCACCTGCTGTGAGCTGTCTTCCAAGGAGAAAAAAGAAAGAGCAGAAAGAAGCAGACAATCACCTGAGGTCAATGGTTTCTGGCAGTCGAATGGACCTCCTGGTGGATTTCCTTGCAAACTTCTGGCCCCCTTCAATACATTTAATGGCCTTCTTGGTGTCCCGAACCCAGGCATCCCTCTCTTCCAGGAAGGCTGCCTGGAAGAAGTGGTCCTGCTGTTTGGTTGTCGTGATCTTAAACACAAACTGAAAATCAAAACACATCCATTAGGAGTGATAGCTTTGAAGTGGCGGAGGCACCTTATGAAGCAGACCAGCTGACCCTGCTTTGTTCTAGAAGTGCTTGGTTCTCAGGGTTTCAGATCCAAAGTCCATGGCAGAATGTGATGGGGGGAACTGGCCCAAGAAGCAGCATTCACCTTGTAGGCTGTGCCCTTGTTGGGTCAGCGCTTGCCAAGTGTCCCCTGGAGCTAGTAATACCCACTCACCATTCTTTTGCCAAAGTCCTGACAAGGGCTAGTCAGCGTGCTTCCCTTCAGCGGGATCATTCCTTTGGGGCTGTTGTCACTTTTCTTCTTGTAGAATTCAATTCCATCTTCTAATAACACAACCCACATCGGTTTCCAGGTGTTGAACACACTCCCCTAAAAGACAACAGAAAGAGCTGACATTGGTTGGGCCTCTTTGCAAGCTTCATTTTCTTTCTCAATGGTTCTGTCATTTGTTAGGATCAACTTTACAAATGTTTCACGACCTCACCTCCTGCTATTCCAACATAATCCTCTGTAAGGACTGACTTCTTGAGATGCCATTCCAAGTTCTACATCTGGCCCTTTGCTCTGGCTGTCCTCACTGTCTGAAATTCCCTTTGCCAATTCCACCCCACTGTTCTTTCTCTCCTTGAACTTGCTGCATCCTTCAAAGCACCAAGCCCGTTGCTATGGAGTCAGTTCGGACTCAGGGCAAACCCATGTGTTGTGGAGTAGAACTGCTTCATAAGATTTTCTTGGCTGTGATCTTATGGAAGCTGATCACTAGGTCTTTCTTCTGTGGCACCATGGAGTGGGTTCAAACTGCCAGCCTCCAGGTGAGTAGTCTAGTACAAATCACGTGGACTTTCCACATCCCTCAAGGCTAGGCTTAGCCCACCTCATTGGTAAAGCCTTTCCAAACTACGCCAGCCCACTCCCACCTCCAAGGTATCATTGCATTCTTTTCTCATGGGTTGTGCCACATGTTCTGGAACTTTGTTTTATGTTGCACCATCTCACAGTTCCTCACTTGTCTTAAGTGAAGTCATCTTTCCTCCTTGTGTCAATGACATCACAAGATGCTTTCATTTGCTCATGGAACTAAGCCCATAGTAGAAGTTCATCAAAATCATGGAGAAGAAGATTCTTCCTCAAACTGCCAAATGCTAACTGTCATCACATGTCACTGAAAAAGTGACAAATCCTTCGCATTCTCTAATTAGCCCCCAGTCAAACCCTTCTCAGCTGTAATTTCCCTAAACCTGCCTCACCCTTAGCTCACGTGGTTCACAGCACCAAAAACCACATAGGCACCATCTAACCATAAAATTCTCACCCCTCAGAGATATGTGAGAATTCTTAGTGTGTCTTTCCTCTGTAACCAGCTCCTGCCATAACTTTAGACTATGGTTCTTTTTTCCCTTTCTTTGTCTTTATTTTCAAAATTTCAACTGGTTTCTTCCAGAGAAGAAAACAATAGAAAAATGGATAATCATCGATGTTTGGTTGGAAGGGTTTTTGTTGTTAGGAAATGTTCAGTTTTTGAGAGTCTGTCCAAACTGACAAAAGAGATAAATATTCTGAAGTCAAAAATGTAGCAAGTTTTTTCTTATTTTGTCTTTTTAAATAGTGCTTCTCAGGAAATCCTAGTCGAATAGTAGTTACGTGCTACAGCTGCTAACCAAAAGGTCCTCACTGAGAATCCACCGGGTGCCCCGTGGAAACTCTATAGGGGCAGTTCCACTCTGTCCTGTAGGATCAATATGAGTCAGAACCAAATCAGGAGCAATGTTTTTTATTTCTTATTTTTTACTGTTTCTCAAAATACAGTCTACTGATCAACTGACTCAAGGCCCCACTTCAAATCTGTCTTCACTTCTAAAACTCTGGTTTGGCTCTTAAAATTCATGAATCTTGGAAGACATTCAGGTTTAAGATCAGCTACTTCCTCGCTGCTGTGACTGAGAGAAGCCATTCATCCTTTCTGAGCTCCAGGTCCCCAGCAGTCAAACAAGAGGACTAACGGCCATTGGAGAGATTTCAATCACAGATTAAATGCAACCATGTTGTTAGAACTCTAAGTTCTAACGTGCTTGACAATTTATAAGTTTTATTATTGCATATCTTAAGAGACAGCCACATACGAATGTCTCCAGTGCTTTGCATTTCTAGCAAAATGAATAGCAACTCTTTTGTACTCTGTATCTTCCTGGAAAATGATAGTGAATGGGTATCACTATTGTCAGGATAACTGAAGAAGAAACACAGAAATATTTAGCCACTTGTCACTTGGTGCAAGGAATGAGAAAGCTGAGGGCTCTGCAGGAATGTGAAATGGAGGGGAACAAGGACCCCTCTTTGTTTTCTTTCACAGTAGAATGAAGTTCAAGGGTATTGAAGGATATGTCCTGCCCCTGGACTTGAACCCTCCTCAGTCACTGGGTGGCACATCCATATTTAGGAAGCCTGGAGATATGGGATGACTTGGGGTTAGACCTTGAGCTGGAGTTTGAGGCTCATATTGACCACTTGTTAGCACTAATGTCCCTGGAAAATGGAAAAAAGTTTCATTTTTCTGAGTCTTAGTTTTTTCTTTTGTAAGAGGGAGATGATTCTATCTTAAAAAATGGTAAGAAGTATCAAACTGGGTTTAGACAAGGTATAAAATATGCATATATAAATACATAATGCATACATAAAATGGACAAGAAAACACTCTGTCAACTATAAGTTGCCACATGTCCCACATTCCTATATGGCTGTCTCACCATTATTATATCACCAGGTATTAAATGAAGTTCTGGGGAAGACGGTTATAATTAAAACCACATTATGTGCTAACGGACAGGTAAAACAGAATAAAGAAGATATGAAGAAATTACCAACATAAGAGTAGAAACAATAATGTGTAACCATGGTTTCTAAAACTCGTATGCAGAACATATTGGGTTTAGTAAATACCCTAGCTTTGGCCAGTGTTGAAGCAGGTGACCTAATTTTGTTAGGTCAGACAGCTCAGGAAAGCACATCTAGGGTAGAAGGGGACTGCCATCTAGCTGGAACTTAAAAAGATTCAAAAATCAAATATGTGCATATATATCATCAGTCTACTAACCCCCATGGGCCATTACCAAAGGAAAACAGTATGGCTGCCCTATGTTCCTCTTGTATCTGGTTTATTTTCCCTCCCCAAGCCTGCCCATTGTGTCCAGTCTAACACAGGGATAACAAAGAGATTCCATCTCAAGTACCAACTCAGAGTGAAGATGAGTGGGTGCCTGACGCTGGACTCATTGGCAAAGAATCATGGTCCAAAAACAGTGCTGACTATGGACAGGGAAGTCGCAAATGGTGACACAGGAGTTGCTATGTTTTCCATCCCTGATCTAATCAGATTTCATCTGAACGTGAATGTCAAGTACATCTTGTGTGTAGATGTCAGTAGATCGTGTGAAAAAACTCTGGCAAAATGGTCTGTGACACCAGAGTGATGCTACCCACACATGGCCCTTAAGGAAATCCCCACTTACAAGTGTTCAGATTGCTTTAGTGCCAACTGTCCCATTAGCAATAAGTCATCCATTCTGGCCAGATCAAGGGACTCTCTCATGCTGGTCTATATGTCAGGAGGGCTTTGGGGAAGAAGAGTGGGTTCTTGGCCTTTCTTCATCTCCTGACATGTGGTATCGGCCCTCTCATGACTATGACAAAATGAAACTGTCATCCAGTTCCCAGAGATCCTGCTACTTATCTCAAAAATGCAGGGACGGGGGTGGGGGAGCAGAGATCTAAATAAAACTTTAGTCACTTTATAAAGGAAAAGAAGAACATTTGTGTAAAGAAGATAAATACCAGTACTCATGGAACTATCACTCTGTTTGTTGAAACATTTCCTTAGTTTTAGCTACTAAAAAAAAAAAAAAAGAATAACTGGATTATATCCAATTTTTAGAAGATTGGCAAGTCACTCTATGCTACCATGTGATATCATTTCAACTTAAAAGCTTTTCTGTTTTTTACAGAGAGAGAGACTTTCAGTGAAATTTCTGGTTTATGTGACTGGGACTCATATCCGATACATAAAGAGCCCCTTCAAATCAATAAGAAAAATACAAACAACCCAATTTAAAGAGGGCAAAAGAGTTGAACCAATGCTTGGCTAAAGAGAATACCAGACTAGTCTACCAAGGAGAGCTCAACTTTGCTATCCATCAGGGAAGCACAGATTAAAACTGCCATGAGGGTTAGGCTGCTGTTGTGGACTGTTGAATTCATTCCAACTTATAGAGACCCTACAGAACAGAGTAGAGCTGCCCCACAGGGTTTCCGAGGATGTAATCTTCGAGGTATTCAATACCCACTGCTGTGCAGTCAGATCCAACTCATAGTAACTCTAGAGGTCACAGTAGACCTGCCCCATAGAGTTTCCAAGGAGCACCTGGCAGATTTGAACTGCTGAACTTTGTTTTAGCAGACATAGCACTTAACCCACTATGCCACCAGGGTTTCCAAGGAATTACATAGTCAGATCTATTCTCCTGAAGAGCAGCCAATAGGGTCAAACTGCCACTCAGTTAACAGTCAAGCACTTAGCCATCACACCACCAGACTGACATCAGCAGAGCTCCTTTAGATTAGGCGACCTGTAAAACCCATTGCCATAGAACCCTTCCAACTCATAGGAATTCTATAGGATAGAGCAGAACTGCCCTACAGGGTTCCCAAGGCTGTAAATCTTTATGGGAGCAGACTGCCAAATCCCTTAACCTCCAGAGCAACAGGTGGGTTCAAACCCCTGACCTGCCCATCAGTAGCCAAGCACTTAGCCACTGGGCCAGCAGGACTTCTATCTCAGGTTAGCTCAGGACCATGGAATTAAGGGTTATTTCTCTCTTTTCAGTGGTTGTTGCAGGGGTAACCTGCCAGCACATCCCTTCAGTGACCCCTGCATGTACTTGTCCCTTTCTGTCCCCTTCCTTCTTGTCACTCACTCAAGAGCAGGCCTGGAAGTATGATGACGGACCGCCTACTCTAGACAGGCAGTCCCAGTCATCTGCACACATCCTCATCACACACATAACAAGGGTGAGGCCCACGGGGACCACTTAGCCTGGGACAACGGACAGGTTAATGCGGCACTGGACCCAGAATCCAGGTCTCCAGACTCCCAGGTTCATGCCCTGTCTTTTCTCTCTCAGATGCCATCACCTACAAGCCAAGTAACTCTGGAACCTGGGTGAATTTCTTGAGCCCACCCAACAATTTCACCTTTAATGGAAATGATGTACTTATTATCTGTGTGTGTTTACCACACACACGTACATTTATGGAACCCTGGTGGCATACTGGTTAAGCACTACAGCTGTTAACCAAAAGGTCAGCAGTTCAAATCTACCAGATGCTCCTGGGAAACTATATGAGGCAGTTCTACTCTGCCCTGTAGGGTCACAGTGAGTCAAGCAACTTAATGGCAGTGGGTTTACACACACACACACACACACACACACACACACACACACACACACACAAATATATATATATGTGAATATACACATATAAAAATTATATAAAATACAAACACATATATAAGTACACACATACTTATGTTTGTTTTTCCTATCATAGACCATAGGTCAGAATAGAACTGCTCTGTAAGGTTTTCCAGTGAGAGCATGGCAGGCTTGAACTGCCAAACTTCTGGTTAACGGACATAGCACTTAACCACTACCCCACCAGGGTTTACTTTAGAAGCTGAGTCAGTTTTAAAGTTTCCCGGTGAATAATCGTTCACCATCACGGGACCGCTATAGTTTAGAGCACCAGACTCTGACGCTGCATGACACCAAAGGAAAAAAATCATACAGGGCATGATATTTAGCTGTATAAAAAATAAAATTAAATATCCTTAATATGTTTTTAAAAATTCAATTCTTTACAACCCATTTAAAAATGTACATAAAGAGTCCCAATTTTTAAAATGGGTAAGCCATATAAGCGGGCAATTCTCAAAAGAAGAAAGACCTGTGTCCAATAAACATAAAAATGTACTACCTCAACAGCAATCAAAGAAGCACATTAAAATAAAAATAAGAGAAGGTCTTGTTTTTTGGTAAGTTTTTTTTTTTTTTTTTTTTTTTTTTAACTCACACAATGTGTGGGTGAAGATTTAGGCCATGTCAGGGTGGGGAAAGGAGCTCATGAGTCAGTGCTGTGATGTGGGTTGTTGAAAACACTCAAGTCACTGTAGGCCTTATAAATAGCAACAGAAGGTCTAAAGCAAGGAAAGTGATATTCTAACTTTAAAGAGGAGCATCAGTAGTTCAGAATATGGGTTGCAGAGTCCAGTAACCCGGGCTCAAAACTCTGCCACTGTCTAGCAAAGTGATCTTGAGCAACCTGTCAAACTTCATTTCACATATCACATAAACGGGCTAACAATCCAACTTGCTTTTCAGAGTTGTTGGGGATCACCCAGAACAATCCACGTAAAGTGCTTAAGGCAGGATCTAGCTTATAGCAAGCATTCAAACAATACTAACTTTCCTGGTAATTCTGTGTTTACAAGGTGCACTGAGTTTCAAAAACTCCATTGCTGTTGAGTCAATTCCAATTCATAATGACAATGATCATATAGGACAGAATGGAACGGCCCCATTGAGTTTCCAAGGAGTATTTGGTAGACTTGAACTGCTAGCCCTTCTGTTAGCTGCCATAACTCTTAACCATTGCATCACTAGGACTTCCACACTGAGTTTTGTCTTCTGGGACCCTCAAAGCTACACATAGATTAGAGAATGTCCCAAAGAGAGTGACAAGGGCAGAACAAACATCTTGGATGAGGGTGACTGGGATGAAACATTGTCTCTCCTGGGGAATCACTGAAGGAACTGGCTAGATTTTAACCCCCAAAGAGATCGGCAGAGCAGGCAAGAACCATCTTCAAGTATGTGAATAGTTGTCATGGATGGTTTGTGAATTTCCATGAGGCAGAGAGTTCAAAAACACTGTTCTCAGCATGACTTAAGGGAGAATTTAATTAGTAAGTCCCCCGACAGGGGAAGTATTCAAGATTACTTGGTGAATAATGATTAGTGAAAGAAATACAGCCAGAGATGGAAAGTTAAATACATTTTAAAAGACTCAACATTCCTACTAACCCTAAGATTCTACACATCTCTGTCACTGTGGGAAACCTTGGTGGCATAGTGGTTAAAAGCTACAGCTGCTAATGAAGAGATTGGCAGTTCAAATCCACCAGAAACTCTTTAGAAATGTTATGGAGCAGTTCTGTGTGCTACGGAATTGCTGAGTTGGAATCAAGTTGACAGCAATGGAGTTTTTGGTTTCATACTGTTATGAAGCAAAACAGCTTTCAGCAGAGCCTCCAGTCTATGAAAGACTAGGAAGAAAGGCCTGAAGATCTGTCTTTCACCAAAGAAAACACTATGGATGACCATGTTCTGGTCAGCAACCAATCATGGGAATGATGCAGGACAAGAGGGCATTTTGTCTCATTATGCAAGGAATTGCCATGAGCCGGGGACCACTTTTCATGGCAGCTAACAACAACAATCCCACCTCCGGACCCCAACCCCCACAAAAATTAACCATCACTCTTTCCCCTTTAACCCACCCTCTGCCATCGAGTCAAATCCAACTCATAGCAACTCTAGAGGCCGCATTTGAACAGCCCATCTTCTGGTTAGCAGACATAGCACTTAACCCACTATGCCACCAGGGTTTCCAACACTTTCTTTAGATTTCTCCTATTTCCGGGTGTCTCTGCCAATGCAACCCAAATAAAATCTTAGAAACAAATTTAACAGAACCACCTAAAAATGAATGCACCATCAGAAATGACATTTCTTAATACTGAAGAAGTATTCTAAGGTGGAGCTCTGAATTGTCAGTTTCTATCAGTATTTTAGGTAAATGCGTTTCTTCCAGACACGTTTCGTTTAACAAAAAATGACAAAGCACGTCTTACAGGGCAGATTGTGGCCTGGGTATTAGGAAGATACAAACAAACGAGGCCCAGTCTCAGCCCTTAAATAGTACACAGTTGAAAAGAAGAGGGTGTAACCTGGATCATTTTAGCGTGGTGAAGGTACAAATTGGGGTATCACTTCCTGTGCATGCCCAGCTTCACTGAAATAAGCCACAACTGAGAGCTGAGGGTTGTGGCCACTGCATTTTTAATTTTAAAACACCTCCCACACCGAGTTAAGCCACCACCTTTAACTTCCTCTTTCCCTCAGACTTCTCTTTTCACACACTGAGCTACGGCTGGAATTCAAAGGAAATTGCATTATGATCAAAACTACGTATCCAACTAAAGCCGAACCACGAGTTACTGTCACCTACTCTCCCATACATAGGGTGCATGTTATTGCAAGTCACTGTTGTGAAGAGTTAAGCCCTAATTTCCGCTATATCATCAATCATGTCATTCGGTTTTCCAGCCTAATACATGAAATCACTTACATAACATCGCAAATGATTGTTGTGCGCTTCTCGTTAAGCCCTCAGCTGTCAAGTGAAAGGTTAGGGGTTCAAGTCTCCTCAGAGGTGCCTTGGAAGCAAAGCCTTGACAATCTACTTCTGAAAAAATCCACCTTTGAAAACCCTGTGGACACAGTTGTATTCTGACACACACAGGGTTGCTGTTAGTTGGAATCAACTTATAGCAACTGGCTTGTTTGTTTCTTTAATTCTTTGAAGTCAAGGTAATTTGTCTACTCATAAGCATAATGTTTAAGCAAGTAAACTCTTCCAGGAAACCCTGGTGGCATAGTGGTTGAGAGCAATAGCCGCTAACTAGAAGGTCAGCAATTCAAATTCACAAGGCACTCCTTGGAAACCCTTTGCAACAGTTCTACTGTGACCTATAGAGTCTCTATGAGTCGAGAGTGACTCAACAGTAATGGGTTAAACTCTTCCAAGTGGGAGACTTTCTCAATAAAAGTATTTTTAGGTAAGCGACCAGAAATGACACAGCGAGCTTACCAGCATGATTTCCAGAGTTTTAGGGCTTTAAATTCAAATATCAGCTTTGCCCCTTCTAGACTACATGACATTAGGCAAGTTATTTAATTTTTCCAAACATTTTTCTCCTGGCCCGTAGAATGAAGACAATAAAGCACCTATTTCCCATGGTTGTTGTAAAGATTAAATAAGACACTTAATCACTTAGCACAATGGCTAGTTTAGACAGTAAGTGCTCAGAAAAACAGTGACAGTGTAAATAGCGAAGATTACACAAGTTTGGTGGCAATCCTGTGGAGCTGTTCCTGCCTAAGGTTCTCATGGCTACCTACCACCCATTACCATAACAGTGGCTTTTTAAAGAAAATCACTGCAGTGTGAGCCCACAAAGGTCCAGCGAAGTGGTTAGGCATGTCTCTTGGTGAATAATGTGACACGGGGGGTCATTCTTGGCTTCCAATCCAGCTCTACCGCTTACTAACTGTGTGACCTTAAGCAAGGTTCTTTGCCTCTCTGAAACTCCATTTCCAGTTCTGCAACGTGTGGGCTGCTGGGAGTATTAAATGTATGACGGCGTTCAATGCTTTCAACTATTCCTGATGTTATGTCAAGTATCATAAGTGTTAGCCATTATGACGCTCATAAAGGCAACAGGTGCAAACAGCTGGGAGTTATTTCATGGCGTTGCACCCAGAAGAAGACTTCTACTGAGACCTACCCAGATACAGATCCTGGACATTCAGTGGGGCAGCTTTATTAAACAATTCCTGGGCTGGGGCTGCTGGCTCTCCTGCTTTCTTTTACTCCAGGCTTTTCCTGTCTATTACAAGCCACTCTTCTGCAACCCTTTTCTTTCCTGCCCAGGTTCTGTCCATCTTTTTCCCACCACCCTGATCTCTGTACTTTCTACCAGCCTTACAGGTCCCCCAAATCCCTGAGCCACAATTTGGGTCATCAGTCCTGCTTAGCAAATTGTGTACTGTTTTGGTTGTCATGGAAACAACAGTTTGCCCTAGAAACCTTTAGAGAAGGTTGATTTGGACCTAGAACTTGGTGCAGTTCAATGCTGTCACATAGGGTCTCTATGAATGACTTTACAGCACCTAGCAACAACAGGTTATTTGTTGCGTGTAACCTGTCCCTCTCCATTTTTATGAATTACGGTTATAAACATATCCAGTTCAGTAGTGTTTCCAAGGAGTTCATAATTCATTTACTAAGGAAGACAATGATGCTGTATCAGAGAAAAAAACAAACAGTGCCATCGAGTTGATTCCAACTCACAGTGACTCTATAGGACAGAGGAGAACTGCCTCATAGGGTTTCCAAGGAGTGCCTGGTGGATCTGAACTACCAACCTTTTGGTTTAAAGCCATAGCACTTAACCACTACACCATCAAAGTTTCCATCAGAAGGAAAGGAGAATGGATTACTTAACCTACTTTCACCCATTGTACAATATGCTTGGGCTGCACTATGGCTCTGCTGAGCCCACCCAGAGCCCCCTGTTACTAACTTGCTTCAGCGTGCCTTTCTGCACACAACACTGGAGTCAATGAGACCAGCATGAGTTTTACCATCAGGCAAGCGGGGGTTTGAATCCCAGGTTATCCTCTTATCAGATGTTTGACCTTGGCAAGTCATATCACCTCTGAGCCTCAGATTTCTCATCAGTCAGATGCCCTGTCTCCCAGGGCAGTTGGAAGGGAAGCGGATTGTGTTGATGCAGCAGCTAGCTGCTATAGGGAAGGCTTTTCACGCCTCCCTTTATTTATTTATTTGCTAAATTTGATATATTTATTCTATTCTTGTTGAGAATATACATGGCAAAACGTATGCCAATTCAACTATCTCCACATGTACAATTTAGTGACACTGATGACATTCTTTGGGTTGTGCACCCATTCTAACCTTTTTAGAGTTGTTCCTCCCTCATTAATATAAACTCATGGCCCTCTAAGACTCCTATCTTATGAGCGGTGAATGTTCTCTCTTTTTTCAGTCATAAGTGACAAGACCATGAGGCAACGAAGTCTAGGTGTCATTGAGAAACATACACAAAATGACGCAGTCATGTATTTTTTTCTCCTCCTCTTGGCTCCTATCCCTATTTAAAAGATCTCAGTCAGGGGGCAAAGGAGGAGACCTGAGCTGTGAACTGTGGAGAGCTATCCTGAACAAAAGAAAAGCAGAAATATTCAATCATCATGGCCACTGACCTGCTGACTCCAAGATTTCCAACTTGACAAAATCCCTGCAAGAATGTTTTGTAATACTGCTTCCTTTCCCCTGCTATTTCTGATTTCATAAAGCAAGACGTAAGAAAAAACACATTCTTTATACCCACCTGGATTGTCTTAGACACCATAGCCTCTCGAAAGAGAAAAGATTGAATGAAGAGAGATTCATATAATATTGTTTGTCAGGCTTGAACAACCCTAATCAAAGGATCTAACAGCCTTGCTGGAGAAAAATGATCATAGCTCGCTCTTCACTGTTATCTTGAAACAACCAACCCCAGAACCAGTCCATAGCACCATTAGCCCATGGGATAGGATTCCTTCTCTATTGAACCGGGTATTGACAACGTTACTATGATCACTATCGTTTATGTAGTGCCCACTGTGTGCTAGCTTCCTGACATATCAAGTTTTTATCCACACTTCTGAGGTGGCTGGAAACCCTGGTAGCGTAGTGGTTAAGTGCTACGGCTGCTGACCAAAACGTCAGCAGTTTGAACCCACCAACTGCTCCCTGGAAACTCGACAGAGCAGTTCTACTCTGTCCTATACGGTCACTATAAGTCAGAATCGACTTGAGAGCAGTTGGTGTGGTTTGGGGTTTATGAGGTGACTTAGAGAAACTTAACATCCGAAGAAGAACTTAAGTACCTTATATGGAAATTTTGTCTTCTGTTTGACCTCTATAGCTAATGATGGGAATGTTTCTAAACAAAGCATTTCTTTAGAATGGCTAATTAGAAAATCTTAATACATTGCAACAGAGAATATTCAAGGTCATGGAGAGAGATGGAAAATATAAATCATAGACATGAAAACCATGGGAGATGTAAGTTGTGGAAATATTAATGTGAAATTTTACTTTTTTTTTTCTAGGAACATCTTTTAGGTTGGCTTTTACCAGCTGTGGATTAAGTGCTACATCAGCTAACCAAAAGGTCGGCAGTTCAACCTGCCAGGCGCTCCTTGGAAACTCTATGGGGCAGTTCTACTCTGTCCTATAGTATCGCTGTGAGCCAGACTGACTCAACAGCAGTGGGTTTACAGGCCGTGGTACACTTAAGATTACACTTACTGATTAAAGACAGTTTATGAATTTAAGTCTATTTGCTAGACAACTCTGACTGTGGTTACACATTTTCTGGTGAAGTAACCTCACTTCTTAGAGACATATGTTTTGGTATTTTTTGTAATTTAGCCTACTGCCGTTGAGCTGATTCCAACTCGTAGTGACTCTATAGGATGAGTAGACCCAAACGCGCCTTAGCATTTCCGAGGCTGTAATCCTGATGGAAGCAGACTGCCTCACCTCCTTCCTCAGAGCTGCTGGCAACTTTGAACCACCACCCTTCCAGTTAGCAGCTGAGTGCTTAACCACTGTGCAGCCAGGTTTCCTTTCATAATTTAGGGAGTTTAAAATATGAGTAGACAGCAGGGGTGGTTCAGCAGTAAAAGTCTCGCCTTTCACACAAGAGACGCAGGTTCAGTTCCCGGCCAGTGCATCTCCACCTCAGCCACCACTATCTGTCAGTGCAGTCTCGCTTGTTGCTATGATAGTGAACAGGTAGCAGCAGAGGTTCCAGACTAGGAAGAAAGATCCGGCAATCCACTGATGCAATATCTGTAGAGGAGGATGATCTGGGTTTGTTGCGTCAATGGCAGCTGAACTGGGGACTGATTCAATGGCAGCTAACAATCAACAAGGAGCATACAAACTGAACTAAAGACATGTTTATTTGAAAGACATTTTTAATTATAAAAAGAAACAACATCTTGCAGAAAAGAAAAGAAAAAAAAAAGAACTACGTTCACCTTCCTGTCTCAGCACACTAGCTTAAGTGTTGAGGAAACAAAAAAGTCAACATTAAAGCATTCCTAGCGCTGACTCACAGACAGTGGTGGGGTCTGTCGTAAGACATCCACAGACATCTCTGCAATGTGATTGTTTCCAAAGGATGTTTCAAAATAAGCGAGCTAGAGAATATAGGTTGACGTTTCATTTCTTCTCCAGCATCTACTTAGAACTTGCACACCAACTCTAGTATAAACCTTAACTTGATTAGGAGCCCCGATGATGTGGTGGAATCCCCGGTGGTGTAGTGGTTAAGTGATGTCGCTGTTAATCATGAAAGTCGGCCATTCACATCCTCCAGGCACTCCATAAAAACTCTGTGGGGCAGTTCTAATCTGTCTTATGGGGTCAGCTGTGAGTTGGAATCAATTCAGCAGCTGTGGGTTTTGGTGGTTTGGCGGTGCAGTGCTTAAACACTCGACTGCTAACCTAAAGGTCAGTGGCTCAAGCCTAACAGCTGCTGTGAGGGAAAAAGATGCGACCATCTGCTTCCATAAAGATCACAGCCTTTGAAACCCAATGGGGCAGCTTTATTCTGTCCTATAGGGTCACTATGAGTTAAAACTGATGGCAACAGGTTTTTAAATTTTGATAACTTAAGATTAAAATTGCTTTTGAAAAGATCCTGGGGTACCAGGCAAAGCTGAGAATCCACTAGACCCAACTCTGACCTTGAGCAATCAATCACTGAACCTTGGAATCTCAGTGCGATGTTGTGTAAAATGGGGATTAGTCCTGGTGAATCAGGCAGCAATGTGTATTGTCTAACCCTTGATTAGTAGAAGATTCCAAACTACAATATGGAATGTAGCTGCCAAAGGTGCTGGTTCAGTTAGAAAGCTGGGCAGCTGGAGGAATATGCTGGAATGTTCTCTGAGCCCTGAAGCTGCCATGATATGTATCAGTATGCTTGCTAAGACAGTGTCGCCCCAAGATGCCAAACAAGCCCAGCATGTGTACTCTGCACTGTGGGGAATTTCGCAATGACTGGGCCATATACCCAGCATCCAAATAAAGACCAAGAATGCTAACCTAGTTCAGCTGTCTGGGGCACCTCGCCCATGACACTAAGCACTCTTGAGTAAACTCACATCTCTGTTTCCTAACCTCTAAAAAGGGCCACTGGAAACCCTGTTGGTGTAGTGGTTAAGTGCTACATCTGCAAACCAAGAGTCTGTAGTTGAAGTCTGCCAGACGCTGCTTAGAAACTCTTTGGAGCAGTTCTACTCAGTCCCATACGGTTGCTATTGGTCAGAATCAACTCAATGGCACTGGGTTTGGTTTTTGGAAAAAGGCGCATCATACACCTTAATGGCATATTATACAAACTCACTAAGAGGTGTGAGTAAAGAGATTTCAATTAAAAAAAAAGTTTTCAATACATCTGTGTAAGATTGCCCAAGAAGTAAAACTATTATTATTGTATCATTATGTCAGCTCATCTCTAACCTTTCATCTTTTCCCATTCCTCTCCCCCATCTACCACCAAAAAATAAAGGAAGAGGAGAATTCAAAAAGAAACGAATAGGCTCTCCAAGTAAGCTCAGTAGCCAAGGAGTCTTCTGATGGAAATCTATGGGTGAGGGACACAATGGAAGTTCACTTAGTCCCCCGACTTCAGGCCTTATATTCTGAGATTCCCAGCCTCAAAGATGAAGCTCAGTGCTGAGGCTGAGTTGAATCTGTTCATCTCTAAGAAACAGAATGCAGTAGAACATTCTACACACTGTTGATGCTCTCCTATTTCAACCTAATAGATTCAGCATTAAACATCCCTAAAACAAGTGGACAGACAGTACAATGCCAGACACCAAACCCCCCCTCCCCAGTCTACTATTATATCCTTGCCAAGGGGAACTTGGACTTACCCTCTTCACGAGGTAGCCCTCCCTGATCCGCTTTGGTTCCATGTCAGATGGACAGACAGACAGACGGAAGGGAATCCTCTCAGACACGTCCTCTCAGAGTTTGCCCACCTCTGGGAGGCCAGGCGATTGTGGGCTGCCTTTTCTAGAGCAAGGCCCCTTTCACAATTTCCCCTGTGCTAATGATCACATGGTCACATCCTCTTCCCCTCATGGGTGTGAAAGGCAAGAATAAGGAACTGCAGAGCTGCTTATCAGCCCATTCTTTGCTAATGTGGGAAATGTATTGAAGACCAGTTGAAGACGAACTTAGGTTGAAGACCTACCTGAGACAAAATTTGTTTACTATAAATAAAATCATTCTCCCAGAGGGGGAAAAAGAAAGTTAAAGGAAGACGAACAACAAGTCCTTATGTCTAGAAATTCTCCTATGTAGAAATTATTCTTTAGATCCTGGAAATGCTTAAAGGCTTAATAAAAATGCCACGAAGTTCAGAACTTTCTAGTTAGCATAGCAAAGGAGACTACTATGAAGTGAATGCCTTATTTAAGCCAGGTACTCTAACAGCAGATCTTCAGACTATCACCTTAAATTTAGTCCTCACAAAACAACCAGAGGGACAAGTGTATTACCTTAAGAAAACTCAGACTCAGAGAAAATAAAAAGCACTTGTCTCGAGATCACACAACAGGAATCAGAAGGGCAGGGAATGACCTCCCCAGCATGCTGCTGCCTCCCATTGGGCGCGAGAGTCCCATGTCTCAGAGAATGCTAATCCTGTACAGTGCTTATACAAAGAAGTCCACACTGAAACTCGTTTAAAAAACTGTAACGCGTTATCGTCTTCTCTTGGGGACTCCCTTACACACTAACAAATTAAAGAGCCAACTTCCCAGAAGTCCTACAGCAGTGAACCCTGCTGTGATTTTTAATCTTGGGTTTCCCAAATTTCTTTGAACACAGAATCCTTTTTAAAACAATGCTTATTGCCATTCTGAAAAGACAGCACTCTGCAGAACAATCGGATAAATGTTAATTGGCTATGTGAAAATGGATAGCTAATTTAATAATTCTTGTCTTTTCTTTACAATATATTTATGTTTTTAATTGTACTTTAGATGAAGGTTTACAGAGGAAATTAGTTTCTCATTAAATAACTAATACACATATTGTTTTTGTGACATTGATTGCCAACCCTATGACATGTCAACACTCTCCCCTCTCAACCTTAGGTTCCCCATTACCAGCTTCCTGTCCCCTCCTGCCTTCTAGTCCTTGCCCCTGGGCTGATGTGCCCATTTAGTCTTGTTTTATGGGCCTATCTAATCTTTGGCAGAAGGGTGAACCACAGGAGTGACTTCAGTACTGTGTTAAAAGGGTGTCTAGGGATCTTACTCTAAGGGTTTCTCAAGTTACTGTCAGACCAATAAGTCTGGTCTTCTTTTGTGAGTTTGAATTTTGTTCTCCACTTTTTTTCAGCTGTCTGGGATCCTCTAGTGTGCTCCCTGTACAGTACCCAATGCTGATGGCTGGGTACCATCTAACTGTGCTAGACACAGCCTGGTGGAGGTTGTAATACTTGTGGACCATCAGTCACTTGGGCTAATCTTTCCTTTGTGTCTTTGGTTTTCTTAGTTTTCCTTTGCTCCAGATGGGGTGGGACCAGTGGGTATTTTAGATGGCCTTTCATGGGCTTTTAAGACCCCAGACTCAGGGGTGGAGTCAAGATGGCAGACTAGACACACAGCTCCTTAACTCACTCTGAAAACTAAAGCCAGGATGGATAATTAAAAGGAGCCTTCTGGACACACAGTGAGCCCTAGGACATGGCATAGGGTTGTCATTTTGGATTACACACCACTGAACAGGAAATTTCTTCTCTTTCACTGACCCACACCCTTGTCGAATGGCTGGCTCTCGCAGACTGAAGGTGACTACTGGCTTTAACTTTTTCCTTTTTGTTAGACTGTGGCAGCGATTGGGCTTAACTGGCAACAAAGTTCTGCCACACTGCTGACGTTACCAGTAGGTGGAATAGCCACACTTCGAAAGCCTGACTCTGGACTCTGAGGACCTTGGCCCATCCACCCCTCTTTCAGAACCTCCACCACTGATTCAACTATTTCCCAGTGGGTTGGAGAGCCTCTGCGGGACACCATCTTGTCTGACTGGGAGGCGGACCTGCCCAAATGGAGGCCTCAGCGGGGGCAGTGCCAGCCTACAGAGCGCTTCCCCAGAAGAAAAGCTGTGTTTAGCACAGTTTATTCTTTGGGTAGGGACCAGCACCTGATGACAGCAGGGCAGTAGCCTGCCCAGACTTTGAACTAGATCACATCATCTAGGGATGGCTATAGCGGTGCCTCCATTGCCAGCTGGAAAGAGGGGCTTGCACATCTGGCAGTCTGACTGTTTATAGAAGCTGTCAGATAGCTTTTAGCTTTCAAAATAAGACTACCTAGGGAAATAACTGTGGTGCAGCCTGACAGCATATCTTCCAATCTTGACTGACCCACAATATAGAGTCAGTTGACAGCCTACCAGTGACTCCATAAATAGAGTCATGTCTTTGCAAGCCAGGAGGTGAAGCCTGCTATCACAGAGATTCCACTGGGCCCAGTCACTGGAGTACATACAGGTAACTGGTAATCAACTTCTACTTCAGTTCCTATTAAGGCAACACCAGAGAAACTAAACAACCTCTAGATGCCCAAAAAGCACTGGACATTGGCCCGACACTTAAGGAAAAATCCAACCATGGCTCCAGAAAGCTCCAGAAAGAACCAAAGAACTTCCCATATGAAGAAGCCTTTCTGAAACTTTCAGAGGTCAAGTGGAAGAGAATTCCATATAGGGACCTCCTAGATATTATACAAAATTTAGCAGACCAAAATGAAAAATTAAGCAGGCTGTTCGAACTGATGGAAGTCCAGCATTTTGATATCCAACAGATCAGTAACAAAATTAAAGAATCAGAAAACTCAGTTCAAAGCCAAGAGAACAGAACTGAACAAACAGAAAACAGACTTGGGAGACAGAACTACTGACACCAGCATTTTTGAGCAGAAATCAGACAAAAGACACAAGAAAAATGAAGACTCATTAGGAAACATGTGGGACTCTATCAAGAGGCACAATCTACAATTAACTGGAGTTCCTGAACAGGATGGGACACCTGAAAATGCAGAGAGGATTGTTGTTGACTTGCTGACAGAAAACTTCCCAGAATTATGAAAGAAGAGAACATAGATATCCAAGATGCATATCAGTCACCATACAATATAGGCCCCAAAAGAAAGACTCCAAGATATATAATAACTAATCTTAACAAAATGAAACATAAGCAGAAACTCTCAAAGGCAGTGAGACTCAAAGCAAAGCTAACATTCAGAGAGAAGCCCTGTAGGCTTTCACCTGAGTTCGTGGCAGAAATCATGTTGGCATGAAGGCAGTGGGCTGGCACATTCAAAGACATGAAGGAGAAAAAATTCCAAGCAAGAATTATATATCCTGCAAAACTGCCTTTCAAATATGAAAATGAAATTAAGACCTTGGCAGATAAATAGAAATTCAGAGACTTTGTAAAAACCAAACCAAAGCTACAAGAAATACTAAAAGAAGCCTTTGGCTTAGAAGAGCAAAACAATTAACTCTATTTTAGAAGACAACACAGGACACATCATCCAGAAACCTACTCAGTTAGGGAAGGCACAAAACCCCAACCAAACCTATAATGCTAAAACAAGTGATTATCCAGTGATCATATCATGAAAACTGCAATACCATCACATTTAAAAAAGGGATATATTACAATAGTTGTAGTCCATCCAGATGGAGAGGAAGTTAATAAGATATTTAGAAGTTAAAATTGGTTTAAACATACATTATTAAGGAGGATCATAGGGGTAGATGCAAAGCACAACAAAGAAGTGACATATCAAAAAGAAACACAATACAGGAGTCTCAACAAACACAATACCAACACTGAAAAGAGTGAAAAATCAACCCATAAAGAAGAATGTCCCAGAACTGAATAGTAAGAGCAATGGAGAAAACAAGAACACAAAAATAAATACAGCAAAATGACAGCACTAAACACCTATCAATAATTACATTGAAGGTAAATGGACTGAATGCTCAAGTAAAGAGACAATGATTGATATCTTGGATCAAAAGACATGACCCATCTATATGCTGCTTACAAGAAACTCACTGAAAATTAAAAGATGGAATAATAGATACCAAGCTAATGATATACAAAGAAGAGCAGGTGTGGCAATACTAATCTCAGATAAAATAGATTATACTGTTAAAAAAAAGCTCAATAAAGACACAGAAGACCTTATTGTGACAATTAACCAACTAGACCTCATCAACATATACAGAACTTTCTATCCATCATGTTGAGTGAAATTAGTCAGAGGCACAAGGACATGTATGTTACGAGACCCCTACTTTAAGGACTTGAAAACTGACTCATGTACAGAAGAAAAGACTCTTTGATGGCTGCAAGGGAGGGGAGGGAGGGAGGGAGAGGGCTGGTTATAGACTAGATAGTTGATAGAAATTTGGTTAGGCGAAATCAGTGACAGCACACGTTAGAAAGAAGATCAGTTTAACTGGACTTCAATATAACCTGAAAACTTTTCCAATCTTAACCCAATAGGTAAGGGCAGAATAGCAGGGATGGAGGTCTGGGGGCCATGCTCTCAGAGGATATCGAGGCCAATTGGTATAACTAACATATTGCTAAGAGAGTCCTTTCCACCCCATATTGGTGAGTGGCTTCTGAGGTCTTAAATGCTAGCAAGCTGCCATCTGAGGTACACCAGTTGGTCCCAACTCAGCCAGGACAGATGATCACCAAGGACAGAAATGACATTGAGGAAAGAGAACCCAGAAGACAGAAAGACCCATGTGAATGGGTGACTACATCAACATGCAACCAGAAGAACCAGATGGCACTTGGCCACCTCCAGTGTCAGCCATGATGGGGCTTACAAAGTTGAGTCCCAGTGGCAATACAAGAATAAGGAGAGGTGCACTCTGGGAACTCCACTAAAAGACTGCAATTGATGGTCCAAAATCCTAAGGGTTCCCCTGGGAGCATGTCCCCTAGACCCAAAGCTGCCCCCAATCATAAATCATTACTGAGGTCAACTCCTCGGACAGGAATGGATTGGACTCAGCAACACAGAGTGGTCATGTCGTGTGTGCACTTTATGGTTCTATTCATCTATAGGATGTCGCCCAACCGGCCTCTTACTAGAGGGGAGTGGAAAGGGTGGAGAACAGGGGACAGGGGATTGTTAAGAGGATATGACTCTTATAGAACAAAAAGGAGAAGTGTGCTGTTACCAGGCAAGGAAAGCAGTAGGAGCTGCACATAGGCGGGCATGTGAATTTAAACCAGACTGTATACTTCCACTCAATCACAATAAATAAAAAATTAAAAAAAAAAACAAACCCAGACTCTACTTCCCAATGTTTAATCATTCTTGAACTCAATTTTCTCATTTGTAAAAGATGGATAGTAGTACCTATTTCATGAAGGATTCTGAAGGTTAAATAAGATAATAGGTGTGTTTACAAGCACTTCTGAAATTAGTAAACTGTCCATAAAAGTCACTTTTTCCTCTTTTCAAGCCAAGTCCTCATCATCCTAGGGCTACCACTTCAATGGTGTTAAATTCAATACAGATTATAGGAGTGATCATAGAACTGGAGTTTTTAACTTGCCTCTTTTCCTCACTATACCAATCAGCATTCTTTAGCTGCAAGCAACAGAAGCCAACTCTGGCTAATACAGGCAAATAGGAATTGATTGAAAGAGTAATGGCTGGCTCACAGACTTGAAGGAAAAGTGAAAATTCAAGTATCTGGAACATGGACAGAAATAAGAGCATCTGTGGAGCACCAGGTAGCAAGACAGTCTCATTGAGATACCAAGATGAAAGAGTTCTAATGGTTCTTGGGCATTATATTAATCTGCAGGGATGGAAGGCTGGCTGACCTAGATTGATCTGTTGTGTACATCTCAAGCATGCGAAGGAAGAGCACCTGAACTGGTAACCCTATCAGGTCAGTGTTCAAGAGGGGAGCTGTATTGCCCCAAGTCAAATCAAAATGCTTGAGAGGAGAAGAGGCACTATCCCTCAGCAGATAAAACAACAGATGCCCACTTAAGTTGTCTGGCGGGCCAGGAAGGTTAGGGGGTTCTGGCTGGTGGGTTTTCTGAGAGCCTTCTGATTCGTGTTCTTCCTTTTACCCAGCTATGTATTTACCCAGCAGTCATTGCCCCTCTACTTTCCATGATTCATTTTGTGCTAATGCCAACCAAATCAACCTGATTGTTGTCAGTGGCCAGGTACGTTACAAAGTAAAACTCCATAGGATTTTCTTGGCTGTAATGTTTTCAGAAGCAGATCACCAGGCCTGTCTTCCAGAGTGCCTTTCAGTTAGCAGTCACACACAGCCATTTGCATCACCCAGGGACCCTTGTGTTAATATATCAAAACAAAAACAAAAAGCCACTGCCATCAAACTCATAGCGACCCCACAGAGTTTCTGAAGCTGCAGATCTCTACGGAAGCGGACTGTTATATCTTTCTCTCCTGAAGCCACTGGTGGTTTGTTACTGCTAGCCATTTGGTTAGCCATAGATCATTTTAACCACTGAATCACCAAGCCTCTTGTCCTAATATCCATTACATAAAACGGCAAATTACTGGACGTCAATTTCTTATTGTACCACAGTCAGTTGCAAATTATTAGAAAACACTGTGGGGTCAGACAGCAATCAACACGTGATGACACTTGAGCAAAATAAAAACACCTAAAAGGATAGTTTTCTGTGTCTACATTTCAATAACTATTTTGCTATGTCTATATTTGTACTGGAAATCCTGCAAACCAGAAGGTTTGCAGTTCAAATCTGCCTGTCAGGCAGTCCTTGGAAACTCTATGGGGCAGTTCTACTCTGTCCTATAGGGTCGCTATGAGTCATCATTGACTCTATGGCATGGGGAGGGATATTTGTATAATCAGCAGAAACAGTTCATGGAGTCACCAGCAGACATTTACCAAGTCTGACTTTCTGGCTAAATGTATCTCCTTTGGTCAAGTTGATCAAGTCACTTTGAATTTGAATTTGAATTTGAATTTGTTTGTTGTTGTTTTGTTTTCCCCCTTCACCGTAGTATGACCAGAGGGCTTGGAGAACGCTTACTCAGAAAAGTCATGCTAAAGGATGCTACCGGATGTGGAAGAGGCCTAGTGCTACAATGCTTAAAGAGCTCAGCTGCTAACCAAAAAAGTCAGCAGTCTGAATTCACACTAGCCGTCCCTTGGAAACTCCACTTTGTCCTATAGTGTCACTGAGAATCAGAATCAACTTAACAGCAACAGGTTGTTTTGTTTTATTTTGTTTTACAGGATGCCGTGCATCAGACCTCCCTCTACGGCAACTAACAATACACTGTGAGAACTCTCTCAGCACTCCAAATAATTCATTTCAAGAAATACATACTGACTGCTGTGTGCCAGGCCCTACACTAAGTGCAGAGGTAAAAATGCCTGGCTACCATGGAGGTCTCCAGATTTGAGAATCAGCCCAGTGTTACAAACGAGATCATAGGGAGTTGCTGCTCCTCTTTCTTCTCCTGCCATAGGTCATCATGCCTGCTTAGCAACACCTAGTGGTCAGTAGTGGGAACTATGAATTAATGACATCTTTTAGGACATCCTCTCTTCTTTCTCTTGGAAGCACTGATGTCCTAGTGCTTAAGATCAATGGACAAAAACTGACAGACAAGTGGTGGCAATAACTCTTAGCTTACAAAAATTAGTTTAATAATAATAACACAATATAATAACATAATAATAATAATATAACTCGTTGTTGTTGTTAGGGGCCATCGAGACAGTTCCATGTCATGGCAACCCTGTGAACAACCAAAAGAAACACTGCCCGGTCTCATGCATGTCCACAATCATTTTTATGCTTAAGTCCATTGTTGCGGTCACTGTGTGAACCCATCTTGTCAAAGATCTTCTCGTTTTTCGCTGACCCTCCACTCTACCAAGCATGACATCCTTCTCCAGGGACTGATCCTTCCTGAAAACATGTCCAAAATACATTAGATGCAGTCTTGCCATGTTGGCTTCCAAGGAGCACTCTGGTTGTACTTCTTCCACAACAGACCTGTTTGTTCTTTTGGCGGTCCGTGGTACTTCCCATATTCTTTTCCAGCACCACAGTTCAGAGGCATCAATTCTTATTCTATCTTCTTTGTTCATTGTTCAACACATCTCTAGCTCAAAGTAATGAAAAAAATCCCCAGTTTTTTTTTTTTCAGTGTTTAGTTTTTCCTTTCCCTCAGTTTGAAACCTGAAGTAGATGGAGAGTATTGTGATCAGTTCCTTCACTCTGTTCTAGCTCCATTTCCAAACCTATTTGATAGCTCCTTGATCTCTCTAAGGTCTTAAAGCCTGTGGCCACTGAGTTGATTCAATTCTGACTCATGGTGACTCTCTACAAACAAAACCAAACCAAATGAAAAACCAAACCCACTGCCATCCAGTTGATTCTGACTGCCAATAAAAATATAGAACAGAGTAGAACTGCCCCATAGAGTTTCCAAGGAGCACCTGGTGGATTCAGACTGCTGACCTCTCTGCTAACAGACATAGTTCCTAACCACTACACCAACGGGACTTTCTCAGGGGGACAATCCAAATCAAAGAACCAGCTGCCATCAAGTCAGTTCCATTGATGGCAACCAGCACGTTTCAGAGGAGGTCTGTGGTCTGTAGGGTTTCCTGTGGCTGACTTTTCAGAAGTGGATCACCAGAGCTTTCTCACGAGGTGCCCATGTGCACACCTGAACCACCAACCTTGTGGTTGACAGGGACTATGTCAGCTATTTCCATCTCCCAGGGAACAGATAGAGTGGAAACTGTATTGTCAGAAGTGGCCCTTGGTGTTTTAGTCATCTATAGTGGCTCTAACAGAATTACCGCAAGCGGATGGCTTTAAACAGAGACATTTTATTTTGTCTCAGTAGACTAAAAGTCCAAACTCAGAGTGTCAGTCCCAGGGGCAGGCTTTCTTTGCTGGAACTGGAAGAATGTGCTTGTCAACCATCTTCTCCTGGACTGGAAGTTTCTGAGGATATAGGGATCCCTGGACACACTCAAATCCCAATACTGATTTAGGGGGGCATGAGATCCCCAAATGTCTCTGCTGGTTTCTCTCTTTTATAACCCAAGAGACTACCTCAAGGCACAAAACAAACTCACACACTGAGTCTAGCTGTACCAGCACAACTGCCACCTGTCCCCTGTCATTAATCTCACAGAGGCAGGAATTCCAGCATGGAGGAACATCACATGATACTAGGAACTATGGCCCAGCCAATTTTTAGGAAACACAGTTCAATCCATGACACTTGTGTAGAACATCTGGGACAGGTGCATTAGGTCCCATGTTGGGAGGACAGGGAGTGTAGTCTTTCAGGCACTGTGTCTTATTCCTCTTTTCTAAACATCATTAACACTTAATCTGAAAATGCCTGTCTTTCGTGGGTAACCTGAGTGTCCACGGAAAATGCCTTGCAGTGCAGTCTCCTTTTGCATACCATCAGCCCCACTCATTAAGCTGCCCCAGGCCAGTAGCCTTCCGCCGTTGGCCCTGGCCATGGTCTTGCCCGGCTGAAAGAGTTCTCCATTGGCACTGACACCCCTGCATGGCAGAGACACCATGGCTGGTCCTCTTCCCCTGGGATGTATGTACTGCTTACTCACTAGAGACAATGAGGACGTCAACGCTAAGCCTATCTACAAGGTTCCCCCCTTTGTCTGTTTGCTCACGGCTTCCATCTCAGCCTCCGAAGTTCCAACAAAGTCTGTCGGTTACAGATCACTTTGCCCTTCCTGATAGCTCTCTTGGGCAAGGACCAAAGGTCTGCATCTGTTCCCAGAAACCCCATTGCTGAGCCCCTGGACAGCGGGAGTGCAGCTTGATTTCTGTGCAGCCCTAGTCTCTGCCTTCTGCATTGGGGAGCAGCTCTGTTCATGTCTTCCATCCCTTAAACCTTTCAGGCTTTCACATCTCTGAAAGTTCCCTTGAAGCTTCTTTCACGTGACCTGGGGTGAGTAGAGCATGCCCTTAAATGGAAACGGGCAGAAGGTACAGCACACTGATCCTTCTCCAAGGAAATCCTCTTCTGACTCTTCAGGCTCAGTATGTAGGCAGGAAGTGGGTGTATGGCTAACACTTGTAGAATCTATTGACTCCTTCTGCAAATTTTGAAACGGAGGCGGGGGGCTTCAGGCCCCATTTTCAAAGAGGAAATTAAAGCTGGCAGTCAGGACAAATACTTTGTCTGTTTTTCTTAAAATTCCTGCTTTCCTAGCACTACCTGACCTGGGAAATCACACATTAACTTCCAGGAGCCACTGAGATAAAATCCTTGAAGGCTTTACAGCCTTCTTCTTAGGACTATCAAACTGGAGGCCCTAGTTCAAGGACCCCCTGCTTAGGTGACAAAGAGAGCTTCCTGGACTTCTGTTCTGGTTCACATTCCACCTGGTCTACCCCTGGATGGATGCCGCTCCCCAGTTGCTCTCATGGTTTCCTCCCCGACACCTGCCCCTGAACTGGCACATAGCCTGCCCCTTAAAGCCTGAGCATATAGCTTCAGACAGGCTTCGAGGATGGAAATTCTGCCTGCGTTGCCAGCAGGACAGAAATAACATCTTCATTATCTCACCCTTGAGCTCCTGTCTCAGAGACTGGCTTTAGCAGCAGGTAGCACGAACTCCAGGGCTTCTCTGGTAACGGGCTGACCTGAATGGTCTTGCATAGAGGTCATTAAACTACAACTCTCAAGCCACATCCTGCCTGTCACCCTATTTTGGTACAGCCCACAAGCTAAGAATGATTTTTCCATTTTAAACATATTTTTGAATCAGAAGAATAATAGTTTGCGACACATAAAAATCATATGAAACATAAATTTCAATGCCATAAGTACAGTGTTGTTGGCATACATCCATGTCCACTGTTTTTTCATATTGCCTGTGGTTGCTACCATGCCACAAAGACAGAGGTGTAAGTCCAACAGAGATCACATGATCCTCAAAGCCCCAAATAGTTCACTGTCTTGTTCTTCACGGATAAAGCATGCTGACTGTTGATCCAGAAGCTCATTCAGTTGTGTGATGCAAATGGTTAACATAGTAAGCTGCTAACCAAAAAGTCAGAGGTTTGAGTCTACCCAGATGAAAGGTCTGGCAATCTACTTTCAAAAAGTCAGCCATTGAAACTCCCATGGAGCGCAGTCGTACTCTGACACATACAGGATCTTCATGTAGAATATACTCCATGGCAACTGGTTAGGCTCTTTCTGAAAAACCCTAAGATGATGAGGAGAGTCTAGTTTACCATGTGGTTACAAGTTCAAAAGTTCATAAGAACAGTAGATGGAAGGTACAGAAAACACAGAGAACTAGCTGCAAAATCCCCAAACTCATAGCCATTATTACCATGCATGTAAAAAAGCTCAAGGACATATTCTTGCATTTAAGAACTTAGAAATTATACTCACATGTATCTTCTTTGAGGGGGGGAAATCTTGATGAAGTATATGAACCAACTAAGAAACAAATCAAAATAGCTATAATTATCTGCAGGAAGGGATGTCAGTGAGAAGCCCAGTATTCAGGCTATTGGCAAAAATATTTGAAATTCTGTTTGTGGAAGAAGTATACCCCACTCTCCTAGCCAAAACAGCCCAATGACACCTGCATGTTTGCCCCAGTAGAAGGGAGATTCATTTTATAGAGTAGCAGTTCTCAGATATTGTAGTCTCAGAAACCTTTATATTCTCAACAATCATTGATGACCCTGAAGAATTTTGGTTTACATGGGCTCTGTTTATTGACATTTACCATATTAGACATTAAAACTGAGAAAGCTTTTTTTTTTTTTAATTGTGATTAAGTGAAAGTATAAAAACAAACAAACAAAAAAACTCACTGCCGTCAAGTCGAATCCGACTCACAGCGACCCTGGAAATCAGAGTAGAACTGCCTCATAGAACTTCCAAGGAGCACCTGGTGGATTTGAACTGCCAACATTTTGGTTAGCAGATGTAGCATTTAAGCCATGACACCACCAGGGTTTCCAAGTGAAAGTATAAAATCCAAATTAAATTTTTTGCATGCCCACCTATCTGTAGCTCCTTCTGCTCTCCTTGACCAACGACAGCACACTCCTCCATCTGTATCTGTTGTACCCTCTTAACAATTTCCTGTCCCCTCCTCTCCAGTCTCTCCACTCTACTCTAGTAAGAGGCCGGTTGGGAGACATCTCTAGATACATAGAACCATAAAGTGCACACACATTATGATCACTCTGTGTCACCAAGTCCAATCCATTCCTGTTCAAGGAGTAGACCTCAGTAATGATTTATGACTGGGGGCAGCTTCAGGTCTAGGGGCCAAGCTCCCAGGGGAACACCTAGGCCTTCAGATCACCAATTGTGCTCATTCAGTGGAGTTCTCAGGGTGCACTCCTTCTTTTTCTCATATGGCCACTGAGACTCAACTTTGCAAGCCCCATCATGACTGTCTCTAGAGATGGCCAGGCACCATCTGGTTCTTCTGGTCACATGTTGATGTAGTCACCCATTCACATGGGTCTTTCTGTCCTCTGGGTTCTCTTTCTTCCATGTCATTTTTGTTCTTGGTGATAATCTGTTCTGGATAAGTTGGGACAATTTGGTGTACCTCAGATGGCAGCTTGCTAGCTTTTAAGACCCCAGACGCCACTCATCAATATGGGGTGCAGAAGACTCTCTTAGCAATAGGCTAGTTATGCCAAGTGACGTCTATGTCCCCTGAATACATGGTCCCCAGACCCTCATCCCTGCTACTCTATCCTTTGAAATCTTAGGCTGAGTTTAGAAAACCTTTCAGTTTATAGTGAATTGCAGTGAAGTTGATCTACTTTCTGCTGTATGCTGTCACTGCTTTCACCCAGTTAGATTTCTATCAACTCTCTAATCTATGACCAACCTTCTCCCTCCCTTACCACCCTTGTAGCCATCAAAGAGTCTTTTCTTCTGTAAAAAGGTCTATTTTTAAGTTCCTTTTGAAGGGGTCTCATACAATATTTGTCCTTTTGTCACTGACTGATTTCACTAAGCATTATGACTTCCAATTAAAATCAGGTTATGAGATGCTTCCTAAAACCATCATTGCTCTTTATCATTGCATAGTGTTCCATGGAGTAGATGTACCATAGTTTGTTTATCCATTCATCTGTTGATGGGTGTCTGTATTGATTCAATCTTTTGTTATCATGGACTGTACTGCAATAAACATTCATGTCCATGTACCTGTTCTTGTGACAGCCTTTGTTTTGGTAGGATGTATTCTGAGCAGTGGGATTACTGGATCAAGTTGTTTATGTATTTCCAGCTTTTTAAGGAAGTATCAGATTGTTTTCCAAAGAGGTTGTACCATTTTGCAATCTCACCAGCAGTGTAGGAGAGTTCTAATCTCTCTACAACCTCACCAGCATTTGTTGTTTTGTGTTTTTTGGACCATAGCCAACCTTGTTGGGGTGAGATGATATCTCTCTCACTGTAGTTCTGATTTGGATTTCTCTAATAGCTAATTATCATGACCATTTCCTCATGTGTCTTTTGGTTGCCTGAATGTCCTCTTTGGTGAAATGTCTGTCCCTCTCCTTTGCCCATTGCTTAATTGCATTACTTACCTTTTCCTTGTTGATATTTTGCAGTGCCTTGTAGATTATGGAGATCAGACGTTGGTCTGATACGTAGTTGCCAAACATTTTTTCCCATTCTGTAGGTGATCTTTTAACTCTTTCCATAAAGTCTTCGGATGAGCACAAGTGTTTGTTTCCTAACAAATCCCATATATCTATTTTCTCTTCTGTTGAACACACTTTGTCAGATTTTGAAGTGTGTCTAAGGTGTACAAAAACTTCCATTGTTGACCCTATTTTTTATTGCATGATCTTTATCATGAGTCGGATCTGACTTGACGGCACTTGGCTGGCTTATCATTTTAGGTTTGATATTTAGGTCTTTATCTATTTGGAGTTAGTTTTCATGTAAGGTGTGAGATATAAGTCTTGCTTCAGTTTTTTTATATCCAATTTTGCCGACACCATTTGTTAGAGAGATTATTCTTAACCCAGTTTACAATCTTCAGGCCTCTGTTGAATATCATCTGTTCATAAGAGGATGCTGGCATCTCTGTGGTCTCTGTTCCGTTGGTGTCTATATGTCTCTTTTTGTGCTAGTACCAGGCTGTTTTGACTACTGTGGCAGTGTAATAGATTCTAAGGTCAGGTAGTGTGAGGCCTTCCACCACGTTCCTCTTCTTCAGTAGTGCTTTACATATCTGGAGTTTCTTCCCTTTCCAAATGCAGTTGGTGATTTCTTTCTTCATCTCATTAAAAAAATGACACTGGAATTTGTATTGGGATTACATTGTATATGTAGATTGCTTTGGGTAGAAAAGAACATTTGAACAATGTTAAGTCTTCGTATCCATGAGCAGGGTAGGTTCCTCCATTATGTAAGTCTTTTTTGGTTTCTTGCAGTAGAGTCTTGCAGTTCTCTGTATATAGGTCTCTTATTTCTCTAGTTAGATTTATTCCTAGGTATTTTATCTTCTTGGGAGCTATAGTAAATGGTATTGATTTGGTGATTCCTTCTTTGATGATCTCTTTGTTGATGTAAGCGAATCCTACTGATTTATTTATTTCTATCTTCTATCCTGATACTTTGCTGAACTCTTCTGTCAGTTCCAGTAGTTTACTTATGGATTCTTTAGGGATCTCTGCATATACAATCATATTATCTGCAAATATGGAGATTTTTACTTCTTCTTTGCTGATGTGATGCCCTTTGTTTCTTTGTCTTGTCTAAGTGCTCTGGCTAGTACCTCCAGTACAATGTTGAATAAAAGTAGTGAGAGTGGGCCTCCTTGTCTAGTTCCTGTTCTGAGGGGGAAATCTTTCAGTCTCTCTCCATTCGGAATGATGTAGGAAGTTGGCTTTGCATAGATGCCCCTTATTGCACTGAGGAATTTCCCCACTATTCCTATTTTTCTGAAAGTTTTTTAGCATGAATCGTGGCTGGATTTTGTCAATTGCCACTTCTGTATCAACTGACAATATCAGGCGATTCTTATCTTTTATGCTATTTATGTGGTTGATCACATTATTTTTTTATTTTGAACCAGCTTTGCATTCCTGGTATTATTTGCATCCCTGTGTGTTAAAACTTCCATTGTTGACCCTATTTTTTATTGCATGCTCTTTAGGTCTTTGATCCACTTTGAGTTAATTTTTGTGTAAGGTGTGAGATACAGGTTTTGCTTCAGTTTTTTGAGGTGGATATCCCGTGACCAATTTGGTCATGATGAATTATTTCTTTGATATGCTGTTGAATTCCATTAGCTAGGGCTTTGTTGAAGATTTTTGCATCTAGGCTCATGAATTATATTGTTCTTTAATTTTCTCTTTTTGTCTGTGGAATCTTTCCCTGGTTTGGATATGAAGGTTGTGCTGGCTTTGTAGAATGAACTTGGGAATATTCCATTCCTTTCTATGCTGTGAAACAGTCTCAGTAATATTGGAGTTAATTCCTCTCTAGAAGTTTGGGAGAATTCTCTGTTGAAGCCATCCGGGCCAGGACATTTTTTGGTTGGTAGTTTTTTTTTTATTACTTTTTCAATCTCTTCCTTTGTGAAGTATTTATTAAGTTGTTCTACTTCGCCTTGTGATAATTTTGGTGGGTGATACGAAACTAGATATTTGTTCATTTCCTCTAGGTTTTTAAATCTGTTAGAGTACAATCTTTCATAATATTCTGTTATGATACTTTTGGATTTCAGTTCGGCCTATTTGTGATATCTTCCATGTCATTTTTTATTTGGTTTATTTATTTCCTCTCCTATAAAACTGAGAACATTTTTAAAAATAGGGCGAGGGGGGTAGGGTTTAGATTAGATAGTTGCTAGAAATCTGGTTGGGTGAAATCGGTGATAGCACATGTTAGAAACAATAACAATACTAAGTGGACTTCAGCATAACTTGAATACTCCTTCCATCTTAACCCAATACTGCAAGGATAGAGTAGCTGGGGCAGGGGGTAGGGAACCATGCTCTTAGGTGAAATTGAGGCCAATTGGCACAACTAGCATTTTGCTAAGAGGGCTCTCTGCATCCCACATTGGTGAGTGGCATCTGGGGTCTTAAAAGCTGCCAAGCTGCCATCTGAGGACACAGCAAATGGTCCCAACTCAGCAGGAACAGATGCTCACCGAGGACCAAAATGACATGGGGTAAAGACAACCCGGAAGATAGAGAGATCCACATCAGTGGATGCCTACATTGACTTGGGACCGGAAAAACTGGATGGTGCCCGGCCACCACCAATGCTAGCCGTGATGGAGCTCACTAAGTTTAGTCTCACTGGCAACACAAGAATAAAAAGGGGTGCACCCTGAGATCCCCACTAAAAGACCTCAATTGGTGGTCCAGCTGCTTCGGGGTTCCCCTGGAAGCATGGCCCCCGGCCCTGATGCTGCCCTTGCCCATAAATTATAACGAAGGTTCACTCTTCGGACACGAATGAATGGGACTTGGCAATGCAGAGGGACCATATATTGGATGCACTTTATGGTTCTATACATCTACAGGATGTCATCTTGCTGACCTCTGGCTGGAGGAAGGAGAGTAGGTGGAGAGGAGGGGAAAGGAGACTGTTGGGAGAATGAGACATGTATGGAGCAGAGAGGAATAGTGTGCTGTTACCGGACAGAGAGAGCAGTGGAAGCTGCATATAGGTGGGCATGTAAATTTATACGGGAATGTACATTTTCACTCAGTCATATTAAATAAATAAATAATAAAAAAAATACTAGTTCATTTTAAAGTAATGATAATGCTATGACATGTCAACACGAATAGTATATCTTTACGGAAAAAAGCATTTTGTTTTTTTAAAAATTAGTGGTAAGAATGACATTTTTAATTTATTTTTAAATCTCTTGAATATCAAGCTGAATATAATACAGCTGGATTGTCATATCTGCTGCTGCTGTGCTATAATGCAGTGGTTGAATCAGGTGAAGGAAATATGACCTCACACAGATAAGTAGCTGGATATAGGAGCAGTATTTTAATAGCTCTTTTAGGCATGTGTTCTTTTCTTTTCTTGAATATCAAGTACCTAAAGCAAACATAAGAAAGAAAAAAGTAAAGGAGGTGAATACAGGACCATTCACGAAGACAAAGTAAGTATTAAAACTACATGTGCAAAGACATTGAATTAGAAAACCAAAAAGAAAGACAATGTTTGGCAATTATCAAACTGGAAGAATCGAAGAAAAAATTCAAGGCTGGAGTTACAACAGTGAGGGAATCTATGAGCAAAATGCTAAACAATCCGTGAAGCATCAAAAGAAGTCACTGTACTAGAAAACAATTGGCCAATGTTCAGTCATTTTGACAGGTAATATTCGCTCAAGAACTGATAATATGGAAGGAAGAAGTCTAAGCTGCACTGAAGATATTGGCAAGAAAACAAGACTCCAAGAATTGATGGAATACCAACTGAGATGTTTCAACAAATGAAGATCTGGAAGTGCTTACACATTTATGCTAAGAAATCTGGAAGACAGTTAGTTACCTTGTCAACTACTGGAAGAGATTCATATTTATGCCATTCCAAAGAAAGGTGAACTAGTCAAATGCAGAATTATTGAACAATATGATTAATATCACACACAAATAAAATTTTGCTGAAGATCACTCAAAAGCAGTTGTACCAGTATATCCACAGAGAACCGTCAGAAACTGAAGCTGGATTCAGAAGATGACATAGAATGAAGGATATCATTGCTGAGGTCAGGTGAAATGTGACTGAAACAGAGAATACTATAATGATGGTTTCCTGTGTTTTATTGGCTATGCGAAGACACTCAACTCTGTGGATCATAACAAATTATGGATAACATTACAAGGAAGGGAAATTCCAGAATACTTACATGGTCTCGTGAGGAATCTGTACTTAGATCAAGAGGTTATCATTTGTGCCAAATAAGGAGATACTGCATTGGAGGCTTAGTTGTTAAGTGTTACATCTGCTAACCAAAAGGTTGGCTGTTCAAATCTGCCAGGCACTCCTTCAACACTCTATGAGGCAGTACTACTCTGCCTTATAGGGTTGCTATGAGTTGCAGTCAACTCAGCAGCAGTGGCTCAGTGCCTCTTGCATTGCTTAGAGTCCGTAAAAGTGTGTGTGTCAGGGTTGTATCTTTTTGCCATACATATTGAATCTGTCTGCTGAGCAAACAACCCAAGAAGTTGGGCTGTATAAAGAAGGCAGCAGCGTAAAGACTGGAGGAGGACTCACTGAAAACCTACATTATGCAGATGACACAACCTTGACTGCTGAAAGTGAAGAGGACTTCAAGTACTTGATGATGAAGATCAAAAGCTACAGCCTTCAATATGGATTATGTCGCCACATAAAGGAATCAAAAATCTTCACAACAAGCAATATCATGCTAAACAGAGAAAAGACTGAAGTTATCAAGGATTTCTTTTTACTTGGATCCACAATTAACACCCATGGAAGCTGTAGTCAAGACATCAAACAATGCTTTGCATTGAACAAATCTGCTTCTAAAGACCTCTTTAAAGTATTAAAAAGCAAAGATGTAACTTTGAAGACCATGTTACACTTGAGCTAAGCCGTAGTATTTTCAACCACATCATATGTATGTGAAAGCTGGACAATGAATAAGGAAGACCACAGAAGAAGGCGCCTTTGATTATGATGTTGGTGAAGGATGTTGAACACACCATAAACTGCCAGAAGAAAAAACAAATCAGTTTTGAAAGAAGTAGAGCCAGAATGCTCCTTATAAGCGAGGATGACAAGACTTCATTTCATATACTTTGGACACGTTATCAGGAAGAATCAATCTCTGGAGAAGGACATCATACTTGGTAAAGTAGATGGTCAGTGGAAAAGAGGAAGACCCTCAACAAAACGAATTTATTCACATAACTGAATGTAAGTGATTGGTGTTGCTATACGGCTCTGTGGTGTCAAGAATGCAGATTCTTTCAAGCTGGTTGGTCTGCCTTCCTCAACATGTGATTTCAAACTCATGGCTCCCCCAGCTCCCACCATACAGTGAATTTTCTTGAAGTCTCCCCCAGCATACTGAGCCTGACATCTCTTTGAACAGAGACAGTGCATTTCAACACCACTCTCCCTACTCACATCGACTTTTGTTTTCAAAAGCAGAAGTGTATGGGAGACAGGATGTGGCCTGAAGGGAGGAAATGGACTCTGTGATATATGAGTGTCCTATGGCAACACACGTGCCCTGGTGGTGACTGACCAGCACACTAATGTCTTCCCACGATATGCAGCACACGCCAAGTTTAGGGTGGAGGAAAGATCATTTCTAATAAATACAGTCAGAGAAGGTGTCAGACCTCAGAAGCATCTCAGAAAACCTAAAGAGGAAGCCCTGGGACTCCAGCATCCAGCTCCTGGAAAGGTCTTCCCAAGCCACTGCACATCAGCCAACAACTGTGTGAAGACTTTTTTTCACGAGAGATCTTGAAGGGGCAGACATCTGGGAGTTTTAACATGGAAAAGAACATAGACATTGGAGAGACTTGCATTCGAGACGTAGCTCTACCTCTTACCCCGGGCATGTAAATTTAACCTTTCTGTGTGTTATAGATTGAATTATGTGTTCTCAAAAAATAGCTGATTTCTTAACCCCTATGCCTCTAGGGTCTCTATGAGTCAACATTGACTCAACGACACTGAGTTTAGGTTGGGTCTTTTTATACCTATAAAAGGAAACTTTGATGAGGTAGTGGTTAAGTGCCACGTCTGCTAACCCAAAGTTGGGCAGTTCAAATCTACCATGTGCTCCTTGGAAACTCTATGGAATAGTTCTACTCTGATTATAGGTGTGCTCTGAGTCAGAATTGACTTGATGGTGGTGGGTTTTGGTACCTATGAGGGAACCCTGTTGGTGCAATGGTAAGAGGCTGGCTGCTAAACAAAAAAGCAAGTTGCCTTAACCAACTGCTCCTTTGAAATCTGATAGGTCAGTTCTGCTCTTACCTATACTATTGCTAGGAGTTGGAATTTACTCTATGGCAACAGATAAAACTGCCCTTGTTTGGAAGTAGGATTGTCTTGAGGATGTTGTAAGTTAACATGAAGTCAGACTGAAGATACTGTTGTTAGTTGTCTTCATGTTGATTCCAGCTACGGTGAGTCCTGATAACTTCTAAGTGATGTCTCATGGAAGGAGAGAAGAGACACAGGAGAAGACAGCTGTCCAGGGCTACCAGAAGCTGGAAGAGGGAAGGAAGGACCTTCCAAAGTGGACAGAGACAGTATCATCCTGCCGACATTCCAAATTTGGACTTCTAGATTTCAGAACTGTGAGACACTACATTTCTGTTCTTTATAGACACTCACTTTGTGGTATTTTGTTATGCAACCCTAGAGCCTAAAACACTGGGTCTCAGTTTCCACATCTGTAAAACACGAAACAATAGTATCCACATCTCTAGGGACTGTCATGAACATTCAGTGAGATGTTAAGTGATGCCTGTGAAGCAAGCAGTGTGGAAAAGTAGTGAAGATCTAGGGAACTAGACACAGCCTGCCTAGGTTCTAACCCCAGACCTACCATTTCCCAGCTGTGTGGCTTTGGGCAAGTAACCTGGCTACTCTGTGACTTAGTTTCTTTGCTCATAACATTAGAGTAAGGATAGTCCCCACCTCATAAAGTTGCTATGAGGAGTAAATGAGATAATGTACATAAAGGTCTTGGATGAGTGTCTGGTACATAGTAAGTGATCAGTAAAGACTAACTATTATTAGTTTTAAAACAGTAAAAATCAATACATCAATGACCACCTGGAAAAATACTTGAAATAAGTAGAAAATACAAAAAGTTACTACTTGTAATATAAAAACAACTCTTACAAATTTAATAGAAAAAGAAAATCTAAGAAACAAATGGACAAACAATACAAAAATCCATTTCACAAATAAATACAAACGAATAGTATAGATGGAAAATATCTACCTCACTAGTAATAAAAGAAACACAGCTTCAAACAACTATGATGTGTCATTTGTTGCCCATCAAACTTGTTAAAATTTTTCACTTCTGTGAAAGCATGAAGAAATGGGTACTCCTGTACACTATTAGCGACACAGTAAATTTTTTTTTTTAAAAAAAAGAATCTCTTTGGAGAACAATGTGTTAATGCTTTCAGTATTTTAAACTCTTGCTATGAGACAGGCCTACTACATAGTTCAAAGACTACACAGTTTTCACATTGGTCACCTCAGAAAGGACCATTGATTTTCCTCAGTAAAGTGTGCACTCATTTTCCAAGATTTCAGTTGGGGTTTGCACCTCAAATTCTGATTTATTTCAAAAACTACCATGGTACCACTCACCTTCCTTAAATTAGTAGAGATTTAATTGCTCAGTAGTGGAACCCAATCTAGTTTTCATTTGGAAAGTTAGGTCAGGGATAGGCATCTGTCTTAGTCAGTTAGTGCTGGTTTAACAGAAATACCACAAGTGGATGGCTTTAACAGAGAGAAATTTATTTTGTCACAGTCCAGTAGGTGAATCAGCTCCAGGGGAGTATTTCTCTCTCGGCTCTTGAGAAAGGTCCTTGTCGTTGATGTTCCCCTGGAGAAGGAGCTTCTGATGCACAGGGACACTGAGTCCTTTTCAAAGGATGCCTTCTCCTCCTGGTACTGTTTCTTGGTAGTATGAGGTTGCCCAAATCTCTCTGCTTGTTACTTTCTTTAATACCTCAAGAGACTGCCTCAAGGAACCGAGTCCTTCCCCACCAACATAACTGCTGCCTGTTCTCCCTCACTAACATCACAGAGACAGGATTTATGACATATAGAAACATCACACAGTCCTGGAAATAATGACCTAGCCAAATTGCTAAACATATTTTTTAGGGGACACAATTCAATCTACAACAGAATGTAATAGTGTATTTTTTTTCAACTCTAGACTGCAAGCAGAAAACCCTCAAGTAAATTCCTAATCTTTTTTTTCCAGCACTCGGTTATCTGCATATATTATAATCAGCATAACAAATTTCATTTTTAGGATTTTGGGGAACAGATGGGACCCTTTAAAGGCTAAACCAACTCTACCATTTTGTAAATATATTTGCCCTTTTTTTTCTAACTATCCAAATAATAAACTTGTAGACATTACAAACACTACAGAAATGAATGAAATAAATACAGAAATGAAAGAGAGTAGATTAGTATCTTCCAGTAGGACATATGATTTTATATTTCAGCAGAGTTGTCTTCATCACATCAAAGCGGCTAGATGCTAATGTATTAGAATGAACTCCTTCCTTCTGTCCATAAAGAGAATGTCTAAAAGGAGGTCCTGATGAACTAAATTAAGTTTGTTCTGCTTGTCACTGACAGCAAAAATTCAGAGATGGGGGACATAAGTGCAATGATTTATTAGCAGACAAACATACAGGCCTGGGAGACAGTGAGAATAACATCTTCAAAAACTGTCCCACCTGGGTTACAAGTCCAGCTGCTTTTATAGCCAGACTACAGAGGGATTTGCACCTAGAAAGTGTCAAACTTTGTGACAGGATAGAACAGGGAGCCACAAGATGCTGTTACATCTTATCAAACAATGTAAATTCACTACCTCCCTAAAGGTTGATTCACTACCCTGGAGACAAACAAAGGAATGTAAGTCTGTAGATCCAGTGTGACGGAGAATGGAATTTAGTTTAGCAGTCTAGATGACCTTGGTCAAGTGCCAGCTACTAGCAGAAGGACATGAAACTTCTACCAGATCAGATGTTTCCAGAAGTGGAGAGGAGTTGTAAGGGGCAGGTCTTACACTTCGTATTTTAATCACTTCTATATTGTTTGGATTTGTTTCAGTGTGCATATCTTACTGTAATAGTTTTTTGTTTGTTTTAATTTGATAAGCATTTATTTTAATCATTCAGCCAAGGTTGTCAAGAGCAAGGTAAGAATGTAAAGTAGTCTTCTGATTTGAGAAGACAGCTAAATAGTGTGGATTAAAAACACAAGCCCCGTACCTTGCCAATCAGAAATTTTCTTTACTGCAGAGGAGAGCAGTGCGAGCTGCATATAGGTGGGCATGTAAATTTATACGAGAATGTACATTTTCACTCAGTTATATTAAATAAAAAAGAAAAAAAAGAATTGTCATGAGGATGTTCACTGCAGCACTGTTTATAATAAGAAGAATTTGAAGAAAAAAAATCTAAAAGTATACAAATAAGAGACCGAGTTAGGAAGCATGTATAGAATGAAATTAAAGGCATTCAGTAGAAATAAATGGAAAAACAGGGCACAAACCAGTTAAAACTTCACGTACTAATTTTAACAAAGCAAAGTCAGAATATAGATTAGGCTGAAAAGATACCAAGTCCCATAATACAGGTGCTGTGGAATAAATTGTCAATTTTTTAATAAGGGTAACATTCCTGTAGTAAAAGGAATGAAATGTTGGTGGCTTTCATATCAAGACTTGGTTGTCCAACTAACAGAATACTCACTTAATGCAAAAGGCTCCTGCTTTGGTGCATCTTCAGCACACTGAGGGCTTCAGAGGACCAAGCATAGCTTTTAAGGGACTCTGGCTCATCACTGCTTTTGCTGCAGTGGCATCATCACCTGGGATGCAAGATGGAGACTGCCTCGGTGCAGACATCTGCACCCTTGGCATCAGGCACCTGTAGACTTGAAGAAGCAGACCTCAGCAGGCATCACCAGCTGTGACGGCTGCATGGGCTGCAGGAGAAAATCATGGGTGAGTTTCCAGGGGAAATACAGTAAATGATAGGACTGTGTCCCTGAGTTGTCTCCTGCAGAATCCCCCAAATACACAAGGAACTGGAGAAGGGAGCCAGAGTTCCCATCACAGAAAGTATTGGTGGAGCCCAACGCAACTATTGGGGAAGCAACTAGCTCTTCCCCAGTCTTGCATGGCAACAGACTCACCAGTTATACACTTGCATCATGGTCACCAGATACTCAGGGCATCTTCAATCATCAGCTTGTTCATACAAGTTCTTTTCTAAAATGGGCTTCTTCAGATACAGCTGCTGGGAGTTCCAGTTGTCACCCATCCTTCTTACATTTCCAGCCCACGTCCCAGTGAGCTAAGTGGCATAAAGTGTAGCTGAGGTCACTGAAGAGACTTTTAAATAAGCTATTTTAAAAGTTACTGACATCATCAGCTCAGAGTTGTTATTCTTGGGTCAGCACAACGTCCGCCCTGCAGCAGTGAGAGATATTGCTGATTATCACCTGATGGTCACTCTGCAGGGAGCTGAGTGTGGTACCGCTAGCTTGGCAATCTCATGCCCTCCAGCAGCCCAAGGCTCTGCCTGTCCCAGTGTAGCTCCCATAAAAAGGGAAAGCACCCAAAGGAATTTAAATCAAGTGGAATATCAAATTATGATTGGGTTTTGAAGACAATTGAACAATCGGTTTTTACTCTATAGCAACCCTAGGTGATAGAGTGGAACTGTCTCCCTTAGGGTTTCTTGGCTGTCATCTTTACAGAAGCACAGAGGCCTTTATCCTGAAGGGCCATGGGATGGGTTCAAACAGTAAACTTTTGAACATGAATATGTATATAACTCCACCTGATTCAAATAGACTTGTCATTTCTTTAAAAGAGACTTAAGTCCCATTTGTAAGAAAAATATCATCCAGGCCTCTGTATTCTCACGATCATCACCATGTCCAAAGGTACTGTGGCAGCTTTTATGCCAACCTGTCTCATCAAAGAGTTCCCACCCTCCATCAGCTCGCTGCTTCACCAAAAGCCATGTCCTCCTCCAGTAACTGACCTCTCCTGATGATGAGTCCAAAGAAAGCAAGTAGATCACCAAACCTTTCTTCCTAGTCTGCAACAGTCTAGAAGCTTCCCTAAAACTTGTCCACCATGGGTGATGCAACTAGTATTTGAAATACCGGTGGTACAACTTCCAACATCACAGCAACATGAAAGCCACCACAACACAACAAATTGACAGATAGGTGGTAGGCTATGTATATAGACAGACAAATATAACCAATACCCTTTAACAATCCTCAGTCTAACACATTTTTTATCACAGTGTTTAAGATAAAACTTGCACAAGAAAGACTGAAGCTGTCCTAATCACCAAGTGCTGCTATAATGGAAATACCACAGGTGGATGGCTTTAACAAAGAGAAGTCTATTTCTTCACAGTAAGACAACAGCAAAGCCTATTTCTGTCAATTCTGACCACAAAATACTGAGAATCATGGCCCAACCAAACTGATCCACTTACTTTTGCCAGACATAATTCAATCATGACAGAGGCTAGAAGCTTCGGTGAAAGCCTAAAAAATGGGTATTCTAGGAGGCCAGTGAAGAGCAGATATATACACTGGTGGTGGTATACTGAACAGCACATGGACAAAATAGAGAAATTTATATCACAATAAATTCCAGGTGGTTTAAAATGTAAATATTAAAAATATACATCATGAAAATGCTAGCAGAAAACACAGTAGAAAATTTTTACAATCCCAGAATAGGAAAGGTCTCTTAAGTCTGACTTGAAATCAGAGCCCAGAAGAGACTGATAAATCACATAAACATTGAAAAAAAAAAAAACAACACCAAAATTATGAGAAAAACACCACAAAGACAAAAGACTAATGTTCAACTGGAAATGAAAAATATTTTTTCATTACTTATTACAGACAAATACACTTAATATACTACAAATTCACATGAAAGAATAAGATAAATAGAACATGTGCAAGGACACAAATGGTTCACAGAAAAACGGATTCAAATAATTCTTAAACTTAGAAAAACTGTGTAAATCATTCATAGTAATAGGAGCATGCAGGGGCAAAACAGATAGACCCTGAAAGAATGAGACAGAAATGTGCAACAGAGCCTCAAGTTCTTAAAAACAAAAACAAACAGAACTGCTAGCCTGGTTAAGACTGGCAAACTCCCCGAGACTATTGCCCTGAGATACTCTTCAAACTTTGAACCAAAGCTAACCCCTGAGGTCACATTTTAGCTAAGTAACAAATTGACTCAGGAAAAAGTGAACATCACTGTAACTACTGTGCTCCTTTTAAAAAAAAAAGCATAACATTGATCAGTACCATCTTTATGACGGAAACTCTGGTGGTATGGTGGTTAAGTGCTACGTCTGCTAACCAAAAGATTGACAGCTCGAATCTGCCAGGCAGTCCTTGGAAACTCTATGGGGCAGTTCTAGTCTGTCCTATAGGGTCACTAAGAGTCAGAATCGAATCTATAGCAGTGGGTTTGGTGACTTTTTGGTCTTTATGATGGAAACCCCGGTGGTGGAGTAGTTAAGTGCTACTACTGCTGCTCAAATCCCCTAGGTGCTCCTTGGAAACTATATGAGGCAGTTCTACTCTGTCCTACAGGGGCACTGTGAGTTGAAATTGACTCAACGGCCATGGGTTTGGTTTCGTCTTTATGATGTGTTTCTGTATTTTGTCTGTCTGTCTCCCTTCTGTAGTGCATATATAAGTAAAGTATGAACAACAGACAAACTTGGGAAGATTATTCCATGTTAGCCTCCTCACAGCACCATTTCCTAGCATTGTTGTTGTTTGTTGTGGTCTTGACTCCAACTCACGAAGACCTTGTGTAAAACTCAATGAAATGATGACCTGTCCTGAGCCAGCCTCACAACTGTCAGTATGTTTGAGCTCATTGTCATCACCTTAGTTGTAATGTTAGGAGCTCCAACATAAGGGATTCATCTTTCAGCACTGTACCAGACAATGTTCTATTGTTATACATAGGGTTTTTGTTAGCTAATTTTCAGCATTAGGTCACCTAGTCTGTCTTGGAAGCCCTGTCCTACAGGTTGTTATGAGTTGGAATCAACTAGACAGCTATGAAATGCTTTTTTAAATCTTAGTCTGGAAGTTCCACTGAAACATGCCCACTGTAGGGGTTCCTACTGGCATTTTAAATACCAGAGGCACAGTTTCCAGCATCATAGAAACATGCAAGAAACCAGAGTAGGACAGAATGACAATGCCATTGAGTAGAATTGCCTCATACGGTTTCCAAGGAGTGGCTGGTGGATTAGAACTGCCGACATTCGGTTAGCAGGCTCAGGTCTTAATCACTGTGCCAGTAGGGCTCTAATTGACAGACAGATGGTGGAATGTTGCTCACAGGGAGCCAGTTATCTCTCTGGTTTAGTGGAAGGGAAGTAAATTAGCATACAAACCTTGAGTCTGTGTAACTAGAATCATGTAAGAGGATGGATGGGGAACTAAGCAGTACATTCTCTGTTTCAGAGTGAATCACAAGCACCTTAAAATGGAAACTGACATTTCCATATCAGTGAACAAGGATATTTCCAAGTTCTTGGAAACGATGCTTATACTACCCCAGGTAGTGCCTGAACCTAATGGTGAGACCAAAGATGATTTGCATGTGATTTTCTCTTCTCTGATTCTGGCTACAGAATAAACTTAGCGTTTGGTTAAGGCCCACTGAATCTTAATAGTTGGGTTGCTAGCTTGAACCTGAAGCCACAGTTGGTGGTAGAATGATGCCCCATAAAGGCAGTTTGTGTCCTTAGCATCTAGAACAGGAACTAGGGAACTGCTTTTGAAAAATAGCCAATTAAAATCCTGTAGATCATGAGGTAAGATTCACGGGGATGTCACAGGGCCCAGCAGAGTTTTGTTCCATAGTGCATAGGGCTGTCGTGAATGGGAGGCCAACTTGAGGACAGCTAAGCCACAATGATAATGTATTGGATGACACGCACCATTTCTCGCCTATGTATGTCTACTGCATACTTTAGCCCTTTACCAGCTTGTTCCAATAAGGTAAAGGTCAAGTCCAACAAAAAGCCTGCAAATAGGAGAGGTCTCTTCACTCTCACTGGTAGCAATGCAAACTATTCCCAGCCTTGTGTGAGCTCCCGGAATTGTACTACATAAAACTTTTTACGATTCTTTCCCTACCTTCATGGAGTTCCAACCTGAACACATAATCAACCAAAGACCAGTATTCACTATTGAGGCAAAGATTCTACAAAATTTCTCTACAGATATCCAGAGCACCTATTCATTTTTTCTCTCTGCAATTCCCTCCTCTCTGATATTCTGCCCTGAAAATTCTAGGCAGTCTCCCCTAACTCTGATTTCTACCTCCTCAAATCAGGGAACCCACCTGACTCTTTTAGTTCTCCTTTCCTGCTCCCTAGAAACCCTGGTGCCACAGTGGGTTAAGTACTACGTCTGCTAATCAAAAGGCTGGCAGTTCAAATCCACCAGGTGCTCCTTGGAAACTCTATGAGGCACTTCTACTCTGACATCTACAGTCACTATGAGTAGGACCCGATTCGACAGCAGTGGGTTTGGGTTTGGGGTTTTCCTTCCTCCCTGGTCTAGAGACTGCTTCAAACCATAAGCTGGACACGCGCAGGGTTTGACTTGTCTGCCTTCTCTCAGGTTTCACAGTCTCATGTTCTCAATTGTCCACTGTCTGAAAACAATTACTGCACATATTTTGTTTGATTTTCTAGTTGTTTACTACAGAAAGGACATTCTCATAGCAGTTAATTTGCACAGGAAGAAGCACAGTAATAAAAGGAATAAAACACTTTTTATCTCTTATAGGTTCTCCAAAAAGGAATAAAAATATCTCTAAGTTCCATTTAAATGATATTACGTTCATGATTTTTCAAAACACATGCACACATAAGTCATTATTATCTTTTAGAGGTTCCATTGAAGTACTTGCAGACTAAGTGATACAAGGTCTGGAGTTCACTTTAAAGACATGGACAAGGATGAAATTTCAGGGATGCACAGATGGTGAATTGATAATTATTGAAGTTGGGTGATGAGGTCTGACTGATGGGTTTTGTCTCCTGATGTTCATGTTTGAAAATTACCATTTAAAATGTTTTCTTACATCACTATAAGGAGCCTCTGTGTTGCATGTCCACTAAACAGTTTCTACCATAACAAAAAAAATTAAGGACCTGAGAGGAAGTATTTGATGGTAAAAAAGGACAGAACATGAAGGCATGAGGTGCAAGATGAAACAAACAAACAACTGACAGGCTAAAAGCATCTTTAATTGCCATGACAGTTAAGACAACTGCCCTACCTGACTACCTAGACACCCAGAACCTGGCAACCACGCCAGCTAGTAATAGGTCTCCACTTACAGAGTGACTGGCAGATGACAGATACTCCACCCAACACCATGTTGAAACTGCTGCCGTGACTGCCTGGTCCTTATTTTTAGAGAGTGAGATTTCACAAATCACAAATGCAATCTGTCCTGCCACAAACTCCAGCTAAAATGAACCTGGATCACCATGGTAACAGCAAAGACAGGTGGTGGGGAAGGGACTGGTGTCTTGTCACAGCTGCAGAAAAAAAAAAATAGCATAGCATATAAAAAGTAAAGTCAGGGAAAGCATCCTGATCATTTGGTGGGGTCAGTTTAGAGCTTTCTTCAGTAAATCCCCTCAAGAATAAAAACTCTGGAGAGCTATGTTTATAAAGCATCACCTCTGTGAATCCAAGGAAAGCATCATTATTTCCATTCTCCAGAGAGGAAGATTGAGGATGAGAGAGCCTAGGAAGATTTCCAAAGTCTGGTAAGTGCCAAGGCTAGTGTTCAATACAGGTCTAGCTAATGCCAAGCTCCACTGTTCTCCTCTCTTTAATCCTGTAGCATTTGTGAGTGACCACTCAAAAAACAGCCACGTGAAACCTTACATCATCATTTGTAAAATAAACACAGTGAGCAATATAAAAAAAAAGTTAAAAATGAGCATAAAGATACATTTTGAACTTTAAAGCAGTAGAATATTTCCAGCATTCATATTTAATTCTCCTTCTCTCCCAAATTTCCCTAAATCGGAACATAATATCAGATAATAATAGTAAGAGGGAATCTCCTTCCATTTTGTAAACCTGAGAAAAGAAATACATACAAAGAGCTGGGTCACTAACTTACACATTAATCTAGCCCTCATTAGAATAAAATAAGATTATACTGGTCTGTTCTGCCTTTGTCCCATAACCACTCAAATAAGCAGACCAATATTCATCAGTCACATTCTTATTCAGTGCCTATAATAAATATTTACTTTAAAATACTAATAAGCAGTAAAGAAAAATCTGCTTATTTATCATCACATACTGCTTTCTATAGAAGACGTTATTGTTTGTTGTTGTTTTGGGGTCTTGTTTGTTTAGAGACTTTTTTTTTTCTATTTTGCTGAACCCAAATGAAGCTTTTATCTTCAGTATTATTGCTTTGGAAACCCTGGTGCTGTAGTAGTTAAGTACTACATCTGCTAATCAAAAGGTTGGCAGTTCGAATCCTCTGGGAACTCCTTGGAAACTGTAAGGCAGTTCCACTCTGCCTTATAGGGTCACTATAACTCAGAATTGACTGGAAGGCACTGGGTTTTTAGAATTGCTTTGGCACACCTGAAAAGAGAAATCAAGAATGCTTTGGAAAGAACACTATAGCCAGGAAGGTACTGATGTTGCTAGAAGACACATAACATTATGCACCACCGTGGCTGGTGAATGTTAACTGTATTTCAGTCTTTACATCACTTATTCATGATCCAAAGTCCTGAAATAGACACATGTCTCACAGCTTCCACAGAATTAACTCAAAATGGATAATAGACTTATATGTGTAACATAAAACTGGAAGAAAAATAGGAAAAAAGATTATTGGACAAAAATTTTTAGATATAACAGCAAAAACATTATCCATTAAAAAAAAAGAAAAAGAATGACGAATGGATTGGACTTGGTGATGCAGAGTGACCATATATTGGATGCACTTTATGGTTCTATCCTTTTGTAGGATATCATCCTGCTGACCTCTGGCTGGAGGAAGGAGAGTGGATGGAGAGGAGGGGAAAGGAGACTGTTGGGAGAATGAGACATGTATGGAGCAGACATGGGACAGGGACAGCGGTGGAAGCTGCATATAGGTGGGCATGTAAATTTATACAGGAATGTACATTTTCACTCAGTCACAATAAAAAAAAGGAAAAAAAAAGAATGGATAAATTCGAAGTCACAAAAATTAACAACTTGTGCCCCTTTAAAGACCCTATTAATAAAATGAGAAGACAAGACACAGATTAGGAGAAAATATTTGCACGTCACATTTTTATAAAGAACTTTCATTTGGAATATATATACAGAAACTTGGAAAAAATGAGCAAAAAATTGAACAAATACTTTGTGGTAGGTGACTAATGCCCCCTCCCCCAAATGCTAAACACAGCCTAACTTCTAATTAGATAAGCAAAAGCCTCACATCAGAGACATTAGTCCCTTTTACCCAATACATCGAATCTGGCTTTCAACAAAAAATTATAAGTCATGCTAAAAAGAAAAAAAAAAAACTGAAAAGACAGGACAAGCATCAGAACTAGACTCCAATATAGTACATATTTGGATGTTATCAGATTGAGAATTAAAAATAACTGTGATGAATGTGCTAAGAAATCTAATGAAAAAGTAGCAACACTTAAGAACAAATGGTTAATGAAGCCAGAGAATGGAACCTCTAAAATTGAATCAAAACAAAATGCTAGAAATTAAAATCGCTGTAACAGAAATAAAGAACTTAGCTAGGCTCACTGATTACCTTGTCAATCTGTATGTTGAGCAATAATCCAAGTAGCTGATCTCTATAGAGAAGAATGAGGTGTCAGGATTGGAGGAAGACTCATTAACAATGTGTGTTATGCAGATGACACAATCCAGCTTGCTGGAAATGAGAGGATTTGAAACACTTATTGACGAAGATCAAAGACCACAGCCTTCAGTATGGATTGCACCTCAGCATCAAGAAAACAAAAACCCTTACAACTGGGTCAGTAAGCAACATTGTGATAAATGGAGAAAGGATTGAGGCTGTCAAGGATATCATTTTACTTGGGTCCACAATCAACACCCCCAGAAGCAGCAGCCAAGAAATCATAAGACGTATTGTGTTGGGAAACTCTGCCACAAAGACCTCTTGAAAGTATTGGAAAGTAAAGAAATCGCCTGAAGACTAAGGTGCACCTGACCCAAGTCATGGTAATTTTCAAAAGCATTATATGCATGTGAAAGTTGTACAGTGAAGAAGAGAGACAGAAGAACTGATGCCTTTGAATTGTGGTGCTGGAGAAGGATATACGCACCATGGATGGCCAAAAGAACAAACATACCCGTTCTGGAAGAAGTACAACCAGAGTGCTCCTTGGAAGCAAAGATGGCGAGCTTGCATCCTACACATTTTGGACATGTCATCAGGAGAGATCAGTCCTTGGAGAAGGACATCACGCTTGGCAAAATGGAGAGTCAGTGAAAAAGAGGAAGACCCTCAATGAGATGAATTGACACAGTGGCTGTAACAACGGTCTTAAGTACAAAAGCGATTGTGGACACAGCGCAAGACTGGGCAGTGTTTCGTTCTGTTGTTCGTAGGGTTGTTGTGAGTTGGAACAGACTCGACAGTGCCAAACACCAACAGGCTCATTGATAAATTGGACACAGCTAAGGAAAGTGTCAGAGAGCTTGAAAAGATGTTAGGAGACACTTACCAAACTGAAAAGCCAAGAGATAGAGAATGAAAAATATGCAACGGGCTATCCAATAGTCACGAGACAATTACAAAAAGTGTAACACATTCAGAGGGGGCAGTCACAGTTTGGTGATAAAATTCTCATCGTCCATGCAGGAGACTTGAGTTTGATTCTCAATCATGCGCCTTGTGAGCAGCCACCAGCTGTCTGTCAGGAGAGGTTTGTGACTTGCTATGATTCTGAACAGGTTTCAGTGGAACTTCCAGACTAAGACAGACCATGGAAAAGGCCAGGCAATCTGTTTCCGAAAATCAGCCACTAAGGGAGAAAAAAAGTTTTAACAAGGGAGAGTGGGTGGCAGGTGCTTTAGAGAGGCAGGACTCAATCTAGAAGCTTGGAGAGTGTATTGAGGCCATCTCTTGAGATGTAAAGGAGACGAAAGCAAGCAGAGAGTTGGGGACCTCATGCCACCAGGAGAGAAACACAAGGAACAGAGATTTGGATTTGAGGTCCTGCATCTAAGAAGCTCCCAGCCCAGAGGAAGACTGACGACAAGGACCTTCCTCAAGAGCCAACAGGTAAGGCCTTCTCCTGGAGCTGATGCCCTAAATTTGGACTTTGGCTTATTTTTCTGTGAGAAGATAAATTTCGCTTTGTTAAAGCCATCCACTTCTGCTATTTCCACTATGGTAGAACTAGATGACTAAGACAGTAGTCCAACAACAATATAGCATAAAAGATTAAGGAATTAAGTTACAGTAGTTAACATTAGAAACTTCTGTTCATGAAACAGCATTAAGGAAATGAAAATGCAACACTACACAGAATGGGAAGAGGTATTTTTGCAGCATATTTACCCAACAAACTAATCATACCTAGGTTATATAAAGAATTCTTATAGATCAATAAGAAAAATCATAGACTATAAAAAATTTTTAATAGGCAAAGGGCATGAACAGGTACTTACAAAAAAGAATATCCTAAAAGCCCATTAAAGTTATGAGAAAATGCTCACATGTGTTAATCATTATGGACATGCAGATTAAAATCATAAAGAGATACCACTGTTTACCTACTAGATGGCTAACATTTAAAAATTGGCCATCTCAAATGCTGGCAAGAATGTGGAGGAACTGGAATGTTTGTACACTGCTAGGAGGAATGTAAATGACTAAAAGTCGTTTTGGAAAGCTGTTTGGCAATATTCTTTAAGGCTGAATATTTGGAAATATGTGTGTATGTTCATCAAAACAATTTTTCAAAGGTATATTGAATTCATATCTGCACTGTTGGCATTAGCCAAAATGTGGAAACAGCTAAATTTCCATCACCAACAGAAAAGATAAATAACTTTTGGTTTATTTACCCAATGAAAGAACTATACAGCATAAGCATGAATAGACAATTGCTGAACACAGCAATATGGACAACATTTCAGAGAATGGGAATTCCAGAACATTTAATTGTGCTCACAAGGAATCTGTATGTGGATCAACAGGCAGCCATGTGAGCAGAACAAGGGGACACTACATGGTTTAAAGTCAAGGAAGATATGCATCAGGGTTGTATTCTTTCACCACACCTTTTCGATCTGTACACCAAGCAAATAATCTGAGAAGCTGGACTGTATGGAGAAGACTGCATCAGGGTTGGAGGAAGACTCATTAACAGCCTGCATTATGCAGATCACACAGCCCTCTTGCTGGAAGTGGGGAGGATTTGAAACACTTGCTGACGAAGACCAAAGACCATAGCCTTCAGTGTGGATTGCACCTCAACAACAAGAAAACCAAAACCCTCACAACTGGACCAGTAAGCAACATCATCATAAATGGAGAAAGGACTGAGGTTGTCAAGGATTTCATTTTCCTTGATTCTATTATTAACGCCCATGGAAGAAGCAGTCAAGGAACCAAAAGACACATAGTATTAGGAAAATCTACTGCGAAGAACCTCTTGAAAACACTGAAAAGTAAAGATGTCACGTTGGAGACTAAAGTGCACTTGACTGAAACCATGATATTTTCAATTGCATCATATACATGTGAAAGCTGAACAATGAATGAGGAAGACAGAAGAAAAATTGATGCCTTTGAAAGTGGTGTTGAGGAAGAATGTTGAAAGTATCATGGACTGCCAAAAGAACATACAAATCTGTTCTGGACGAAGTACAAACAGAGCGCACCTTGGAAGCAAAGATGATGAGACTGTGTCTCACATACTTTGGACATGCTATTGTGCTCCTGTCTCTTGAGTGTTATCCCTGGAAAAGCCAATCATGCTTGGTAAAATCGAGGTTTGGCAGAAAAAAGGAAGACCCTCAACAAAATAGATTGACCCTGCGGCTGCAACAATGGGCTTAAACCTAAAAACAATGTGGGCATGGTGTATGACCAGGCAGTGTTTTGTTCTGTTGTGTTGAGTTGGAACCGACTCAAGGGCATCTGACAACAAACACAGCAATATGGATCTCACCAATACGCTGATGCAAAAAAGCCCAACAAAATAGCTCATACTGCAGTTTTCCATTGACATGAAGTTCAAAAGCAAGGAACACAAATTCAAGATGTTAGAAATCAAGGTTTATGTTTAGTCACTTTTGGAAAGGAAGAAGTGAGCTTTCCCAATGTGGATTGTAGGTGAAATCCAAAACCAATCCCACTGCTGTTGAACCAATTCCGACTCACAAGAAAGAGCAGAACTGTCCCATAGGGTTTCCAAGGAGTAATTGGTGATTCAAACTGTTGACCTTTAGGTTAGCAGCCAGTTACATGGTGATAATACATCAAACTATACTCCTGTGATTGGCACATTCTTCTGTATGCATTTCAGATTTCAATTTAGAAGCTAAAAATAATTGTACAGGAAAACTTAACCCACTGTCGTCAAGTCTGGTCCAACTCATAGAAACCCTAGAGGTCAGAGTAAAACTGCCCATAGAGTTTCCAAGGAGCACCTGGTGGATTTTAACTGCCCACCTTTTGGTTAACAATGGTAGCACTTAACCCACTACACCACCAAGGTTTCCACAGAAATACTTAAGGACATAGAATTAGCAAGAAGTGTCACCTTTTTTGAAACTGCCATACATATACGCATAGTGCTTTTTGTGTATACAGCATGCTGCTTCACTGCTCAGCGTTTCTCTTGTCAGTTCAGTGGGAAGCTGCCTCTTTCTCCAACCTTCACATCATGCAGACACCTTTCATCTGCGTGGGTGTCTGTGGTTGCCCTGTTTCAGGCAACGGTAGTAGAACTGTTGCACACAGATCTTCACCTCCCCTGGGACTTTTAGATCTTGACAATAAGCACTAAGGAAAGCAGTTGCTTGAAGATGAGTTAGCCAAACTTCTGGCCAAGATGGCACCACAAATGAACCAGCCAAAGGCTGCGTGCTAGGGAGACTGTCCTTGATTGCTAGAGATGAGGGCTGAGGGTTGCCTGCATACTTTGAGGCCTGGGTGTTTTGTGTGTGTGTGTGTGTGTGTGTGTGTGTTTGTAGTTGTTGTTTTTGAATAATAAGGGCTCTCTACTGTCCTTCGAAAAAACATGTCTGTTGCTTAAGTTAGTCAGAGTCAATTTTCCTTCCTGGCAACAGAGTGAGAATAATGAAGTTGCTAGTGATGGAAAAGGGGAAAGTTATAATCAGAAAATATGCCCAAAGTTTTTTAGAGTAACAGCTTTTTTCCTTTCATTTTTCTTGTCTGTATTTCCTACAATGATTAACGAATATGTATGACTTTTATAATACAAAATAGAAGCACAAAAAGAAGATTTTTACAGATATGATCAGAGACAGAGCTGGAATAAGGCACCTGGGATGTGCTGGTCACCACATCTGAGCCCTTAGGTTAGGTCTGACTTTCTGCACATTAATGCTAATATCTCCTTCCGCTCTGTGAGTTGCCTTTTCTCTTTGTTAATAATGTTTTTGGATAAATGGGTGCAGTGTGATGCTTTGTAATCATTTTCTCCAGACTTAGAGTACGCTTCCAGAGGAAAGGCTCTGAAAAGTTGTTCACTGATCAAAGTGACCTGATAAGTACGTCATAGTTGTCCACATGGGTGGGAGTGTGGGTCCTTATGTGACTTTCGTTGTTGTTCTTATTGTTGTTTTCATCTTGTGACACACACACAGTAGTATATAAAACATACAATTAAAAAAATATTCATGAATAACTGTGTTTACCACCCAAGTAAAAAAATAGAATCTTCCTAGAAATCCCCCTAGAAATCTCCCCTAGAAATCCCCCCATGCCACCCCTGTTGTGTATCTCTCCCTCTCTAGTAGTGATCACCTTCATCTAGACTGCATGATAATCACATTCTTGTTTTCCTTTGGAACCCTAGTGGCATAGTGATTAACAGCAGAGTTGCTAACCAAAAGGTTGACAGTTTGAATCTACCAGTCACTCTTTAGAAATGCTAGGGGGGCGGTTCTACTCTATTATATACGGTCACTGAGTTGGAATCAGCTGGATTGCAATGGATTTGGGGTGTTTTGTTTTGGTTTTTGGTTTGTTTCCTTTTCTCATTTCTGAGCATACATCAATGTGCATGTAGGAGTATGTAATTTCTAAACAATATAGTAATCGTGCTTGGTTTTGAACTACGTGTAGTCTATCTTAACAAATTTTGTGAATCTTGTTTCTTTTGTTCATCATTGAGAGGTGCACTCATATTATTGCATACAGTTCTAGCTTGTTCAGTTTCATGAAAGCACGATATTCTATTGTCTATAACCTATCCATTATACTGCTGATCGACACTGGGTTTTTCCCCTGGTTCTATGGTACCTTTTGGAAATGGATTGCTGAGCATATTTCACAGTGTCTTTGATCTAGTTCATCTTTGTGATTTCACCTTTTATTTCTTTAAACATTTCATCTGCAGCAATTTCATATTTCCTATCCGATAATCCCATTAACTGAAGTCCTTGATCAACAAATCTGTTGTTTATTGGAAATCTTACTCATTCGTTTTTTTTCCTCCACGACTTTGGAGATCTTTGACTGTGAGCCTAAATTTGATTGATATTCATCTGTTTACAGACATAGGGGGGATCAGAGTTTAGGATGCTTCCTTCAGAGATTTTATTTATTTACTTTTTTGCTTCTTCAAGGAGCCAGGGGCTGCTACAAACCTGTAATCATATTTAGAGTCTCACAATTTCTAGACTCACCCTCTTTTTCTCCATTTATCCACATTTGGCCACTAGCCTTACAGCTTTGTTTCTGGACTGCAGGAACAATACTGGAATTTTTTTGCCCCTGGTTCAACCATACCTTCTACGAGACATTCAAGACTCATAAAAGCGTTTGGGGTCTTAAAAGTTGCCAAGCTGCCATCCAAGGGCACAGCAAATGGCCCCAACTCAGCAGGAACAGATGATCACTGAGGACCAAAATGACATGGGGTAAAGACAACCTAGAAGATAGAGAACCACATCAGTGGGTGCCTACGTAGACTTGGCACCGGAAGAACTGGATGGTGCCTGGCCACCACCAGTGATAGCCGCGATGGAGCTCACTAAGTTGAGTCTCACTGGCAACACAAGAATAAAAAGAGGTGCACCCTGAGATCTCCACTAAAAGTTCGCAATTGATGGTCCAGCGGCCTCAGGTTTCCCCTGGGAGCATGGCCCCTGGCCCTGATGCTGCCCTTGCCCATAAATCATAACGAAGGTCCACTCTTCAGATGTGAATGGATTGGACTTGGCAATGCAGAATGACCATATTGGATGCACTTTATGGTTCTTGCAGCTATAGGATATCATCGTGCTGACCTCTGGCTGGAGGAAGGAGAGTGGGTGGAGAGGAGGGGAAAGGAGACTGTTGGGAGGATGAGATATGTATGGAGGAGAGAGGAATAGTATGCTGTCACCGGGCAGGGAGAGCAGTGGAAGCTGCATATAGGTGGGCATGTAAATTTATATGGAAATGTACATTTTCACTCAGTCATAATAAAAAAAAAAAAGACTCAGAATATTTGTGATTTTACCTTTGGAAAGTTCTCTAATTCTTATTATTCAAGCAGTGAAATAAAATTTGTGTGTTATGCAAGCTCTGGTTATTTTGTGAAGAACTCTGCTGGCAGAACATTTGAAGCATTCAACTGCTAACTGAAAGGTCAACAGTTGGAATCTACCAGCTGTTCTAGGGAGAGTTAGTAGGTGGGATTTAATCAAGATCACCTAGACTGCTAAACTACATTCCATTCCCTGTCTCAACCAGATCAACAGACTTAAATTCTTTTCCCTGCCTCCAGCGTGGTAAACTGATTATTTCAAACCTTCAGGGAGGTAACGATATTGGGGGTAATTTACATTGTTTGATAAGATGTAAAGAAGTCTTGTGACTCCCCGTTCCATCCCATGACAAGGTTTCACACTTTACAGATGCTAATCCCTTTGTAAGCTGGCTGTAAAAGCCGCTGGAATTGTAACCCAAATGGAACAGTCTTGGAGAAACCATTCTCACTGTTCCCCAAATTTGTATGCTTATCTGTCAATGAAGTATTGCTTGAAACTTTCCCCATCTCTGGGTTTGGCTACAGTGACACGCAGAATAAACTTGCTTTGGATCCCACAGCAGCAGAAGGATGTGGCAGTCTGCCTCAATAAAGAGTCTAACCTAGGAAACCGTATGAGGCTATTCTATTCTGTTCTGTAAGTTTGCTGTGAGTCAGAAATGACTCTACAGCAACAAGTTTAGTTTCAAAGAATTAGTTTTCTGCAAGATGAGGACCATTTACAAGCTCTATGATCTATCGTTATGTCAAAGCAGAAGTCCCTAAGAGATCTTTTTTGGTTGATTGATAAAGTCTAGAAACCTTGCTTGAGAACAATGAATGGAAGCAATCTTTCTAACCAACCTAGGCTTTTGTTTTGTTGAGTGATGTAGAAAAGAGCTGAATTGTCCTCAGCTAAGAACCACAAAGAGAATTGTCACAGGATGTTTGGGGGAGACAAAGAAGGTAAAGGAAACATTGCAGAAAATGGACAAATCGTACTAGAAGAGTTTGATTATGCTTCTGCTCTTTGATGAGGAGTGTAAGTCATTTTCCCTGTCCCTCACACGTCTGCTAACCAACAGGTCGGCAGTTTGAATCCACCAGCTGCTCCTTAGAAACTCTACGGAGCAGTTCTAGTCTGCCCTATAGGGTCACTGTAAGTTGGAATCAACTCGACAGCAGTGGATTTGGTTTTTAGTTTGGTCTCACACACTAGCTGCAAATCTGTCCTTTTTTTTTCTTTTTAATGATGTTGTTAAAATGATACTGACAAAGTATATGCTTCTTGGCTTAAGCAGATACATGAGGCTCACTGGGCAGCTCCTGTCCAGGAACAAAACGAAAAGATGGAGAAGACAGAGCTGGTTTGTATGGACACAGAAAGAGTGTGCTGTCACAGGGCGGAGAAAGCAGCTAGAGTTACATAGCAGTGTGTGTGCAAGCTTATGTACGACAAATTGACTTGGATTGTAAACTGTTACTTAAAGCACAATAAAAAAATTATTGTTAATGTTGTAAATTTGGACTGACTTTGGAAAAAGCAATGAATTTCTGAATTTGGTGTCAAGGTAGCTAAGAGTGAGAGCTGGGTTCCACTATCTACATTAAATATGTGTGGAATGAAACTTCCCTTGATCTTACTGGTTTGATTTTGAGCAAAAAAGTCTTCACTATATTAGGATTTAGCAGTAATCTCAGTTTTTACAACCTACTGATACTAAAAATCCATTTGAAGAACACTCTGTCTCTTGAAAAACCACATTTCAAAATAATACCCATTTTGTTACTCCATGTACCTTATTCAAGAACCCACACACATACAAAATTCTCAGATTCGGTGCCAGGAAAAACCTTGTCTTTAGAAAAATATGATTGCTTCCCTCTGTCAGACTAAATAACCCATATGTTTCCTATCTCAATTTTTTTTTCTTAATTTCTGAAAAAGTCAGATCTAAACAAAAGGCTCAGTTGTGACAACTAACACATCTATCTCTGCTGCTATCTCATTTTTGAACATCACTTTTTATCTTTTTTTGGTATTATGGAAGACAGACATACTAATTATCCATTGTAAGAAATACAGAGAAGAATGAAAATAAATCAACTGTCATTTTAAAATCCTAGTGTATATTACCATTTTTGCCCTTAGTCCCTCAACTCCATTATCCTTATTTGGTTACCAGGAAGGGAAATTGATTCTGACTTCTGGTTGTTAGCTGCTGTGGAGTCAGCCCCTGGCTCCAGGCAACCCATGTGCTACCGAGAACTGCTCCATAGGCTTTTCTAGGTCTTCCTGCCAAAAGAACCACTGGGCAGGTTTGAACCACCAACCTTTCATTTAGCAGCTGACCATAAACACTTGTGCCACCCAAGCTCCTCAGTTCTGACTTACCAAGTGATAAAAGGCCTCTATTGAATGGATATAGAAGGTAATTCCAGCAGACTGCCCAGGACTCAGAGTGTACACGAAACTTGGTAGCCTAAGCAGAAGACATCAGGGACTCATCTCCCAACTACTTTTTACCCTGCCTGGAGCCAACATGGATCACTGTCTTCAGAATCCCACTACAATTGTGTGGATTGGGGCAGCGCCATGTATCCAGTGTAAATGAGTGGGAGGTGGTTCTAGTATAATAATAACGGGGTGAAGGGCTTAAGGAGGCATTTCAAGCCACCGAGCCAGAAAATGTGCTGGGCTTGACACTTGCCTTTTTCCCACTCTCTTCTCTGTCTGGTCACAATGAAATGTTCATGATTTATGCCCCATAGCCATCGCTATTGCTGCAAGAATAGTGCAGCAATAGGGTAACCAAAGGGCTCTTTTCCCTGAGGGTTCTGAGTGGGCTTCAGTTGTGGAAGACTACAGTGGTCTACTGCCTCTACTGCTCTTCCCAGCTAAGATAACTGAGCACGTCCCCCCAAAGGCAGGAGAAAAGGGCATTCCCACTGGAAAAGGGGAAAAAAATCTCCCTCTATACATAATACATGAGAGTAAAATAGTGATCAATTTTGCTATGTTTTATCGTAGTTAGTATGATTCTGTTCTACACACTCATGTGCTACATAACAGGCAACACTTTCATTATGTGTCGAACACAGTACTTCCCAGAATGTGGTTATGAAACATGAATGCCCTCAGAGACCTTAATGTTAGTTCTGTGGAAAGGGTTCTGGAAAACCAAAAATACTTGAGAAACAGTACACACTATATTATATTGTTAGAAGTGCACAATGCACTGTATAAAACTAGAAGTTCAGGGAAGTTACAGAATTTAATGTATGTGTGTGTTCAAGAAAAAAGAAAAACATTACTTAACAATTTATAGAGGGTGATTTAAAAATTTGTTATACACATAGTGTTTAGATAACACCTCCCACTATCCATCAATGCACATTTCACTGTTCATTAAATATCAGAATTGGATAGATGACAAATGAATGTAACAATATCAGACTGTTTGTAAGATTCAGTGTAATTTTGCTGCACCATTACGGAAACAATCCCTAAGGATATACTCTAATCTTGATAATAAAATGTTTCATTTTTTTAAATCTTTGGTTGGAAAATTTATGTAAAGGCCTAGATAATAAAATTTTAGAATTCATAAGTTATGCCATTTCTGTTGAAACTACTCAATTTTACTGCTTTAGCACAAAAGTAGCTATCAATATTATCTAATACATCTATATCTATATATACATTTGTATTTTAATAAAACTTTGTGGACACTGAAATTTGAATTTCACTTAATTTTCACATCATGAAATGTAATTATTCTTTTGATTTTTTTTTCCGGCCATTAATAGTGCAAAAACCATCAGATTTGGTCCAAAGACCGTTCATCTGTTGGTCCCTATTCTATATACCTGTAGTGTGATGTTCATGAAAACTACTGTTTATTCCAACAAAAACGTGTTCATTCTTCTGGATTTTCGCACTAGATTTCAGATTTCACTGACATTTTCTAGGGAGAAAAATAGTTGTGAAAGTCGATTCTGACTCATAGTGACTCTATTTTTCAGTGGTTAGAACTGTGCCCCATAAGCTTCTCAGTGGCTGATCTTTCACAAGTAAGTCATGAGGTCCTCCTACTGAGCCTCCGTTGGGTGGACTCAAACCTCCAACCCTTCAATTAGCAGTGGAGCGCATTCGTCTCCTAGGGAGAAAAATCCTAATAAATGCCTGTGTACCAGCAGTACCCAGCCTCCAAGATGGCCCCCAGCGATTGTGGCCCCCAATGATCCTCGCCTCTTGGCACCCACACTTCTTGTTTAATGTATCCTCCAGTAATGTAACAGCATTGGCTGGTGTTGCCAACAGCCTACAGTAGAAGTGGTAGTATATTGCTTCTAAAATGAGTTAATAGGGACTATGATTTCTGTGAGTTAGCAAGCACTGCAATTTCTGTCTTGGGTGCATGCTCTCTCTCTTGCTTCTCTGCCGTGTGATGTGCAGCCCTACAGCAAAGCCAACATGACAAGGAACTGAAGCTTCTAGCCAGCAATCGGAGAGGAACTGAGGCCTGCCACACACCCAGGTGTGTGAATTTGGAAGCAGACCTCTAGCCTTAACCACAGTTCAGAGGACTGCAGTCCCAGCCCATAGCTTGAACAGAACTTGCTGAGACACCCAAGTCACAGTCACCCAGCTAAGTACACCAGACCTCTAGAGAAGAATTCATAAGATAATGAATGTTTGTTATTTTAAGATGACACATTGTGGTGTAATTTGTTACGTGTCCACAGATAAGTAGTTCAGTGTCTACATTAGGACACAATCTGACAGGTCCCTAACACTAACCCCTCATACACTGCTGCTCACAAGACCCCTCTGGTCTGACTCATTACCCTTGGCTGGATGCCCAGTAAGTGAACCCCACAGTATGCAGACACTCCCTGAAACTGAGACTTAACTCCAGCCTCTGGAATGTCTGCAAGTCACATATGGAACTGGTAAAGGAAGAGGGGGAAATTCCCCGCACACTACTTTCCATAATACACTGGTCAGAGTTTCTGAATCTAGCGATTTAATAATAGCTACTTGCTCCCTAGAAAGAATAAAGGAGTTTATTTGCTGCTTCCTAACCTGCTTATGTAAATGGCTCTCCACCCTCCCCTCAATTACACAGCTTGGTATCCTTTCAAACAACACACTGTTAGTTTAGGTGATGGTGTTATCTTTGGGAATTGTGCTTGGCCTGGCCAGAGGTCATCTGATTTTCCTTTATGGTGCACAATCTTTTCCACTGTCCATGGATTCTTACTTGTCAGCATTTCCAGTCCTGTGATTATTCAAGATGACATTTTGCAAAGTATAAGGCAGGAACAAGAAGAAAACAGTAGTCCACTGCCAAGCCCATCACGGGACCCTGACACAAGCTTGGCACCAGGCCAGTCATCACTTACAGGATATCATCACTGCATTGAGTGACTTACGGATACTGGAATTTCTAAATGTCTGCAGATAGCTTCTTGACATGTGGGAAAGTGACTGTTTCAGTGTGAGGGGATTCAGGCACCTGATCATATGGACAGGTGTGTGTATGATGGGAGAAGTGAGGATTGGGAAATGGGAAAGATCCTAGTGCTGCAATTTCCCTTATGTGATTTATTCTGTAATTAATTAATCACAGAATTCTACATGTACAACAAAATTCATGAGATCCGTAAAATTCCTGTGGCCTCCACAGCTTCTCTGAGACCGGACTGGGCAAAGCTATTATACAGAGGGAGTTGGGTTTGACTTATGACAAAGGTAGTCGATGATGACGGGCTTGCTGGGCACCCTGCAGAGTTCAAGCACTAGAGTTGAACCATTTCAACTCAAATTCCATCTCCGCCGTTCTTTTTGTTTTTACTTTTTCTTTTGCCACTCCAGAAAACCTTCACTGGTCTTTTCTTTGGGGAAACCATTGTCATTAAGTGGGTTCTGACTCATGGCAATCCCATTTATTTCAGAATAAAACTGCACTCCATAGGAGTTACAGTGAAAGTAGATCAATCAGCAGGACTTTTTTTTCTGCAGTGTCACTGCGTGGATCCAAATAGCCAACTTTTCAGAGAGTAGTTAAGCATAAACAACAGTGTCTTATTTTGGAAGTTGTTTCTTCCTCTCTGATCACTTGGTTGTAGAGGTTCTAGTTCCAGCTATCACAGCGGACCAGTTCCTCCTTCCCCTCTAGTACATACGGCTTTGTTGTCTCTTCCTTTTTTCACTTGATGATCCCAGGGAGTCTTCTGCTAAGTTGGTTAGAGCTGGGTTTCATTACCTGCAACCACTTGCAAAAGAATTCTGACTTATTCAGTGATCCCAGGTATAATAAAAGGAGAGGAAAGTATGGTCCAATCAACAGACACATGAAAAAGAACATCTTACATAACCTATAATTAGAAATTATATAACTACTACAGATGTTTTACAATTACCATAGTAATCAATGATCAATTATCTGGTAGTGGATTAAATGGTTTTCAGTTTAAATGCATTTAAAAACAGATACAGCATATGTGTCAAAGAGTATTAAAATTGCCGTATATTCATATGAAAAGACATCCACTATTAGATACAAAATCCCTGGGTGATGCAAACAGTTCTCAGCTATTAACCAAATGACTGGGGGTTTGAACCCACTCAGTAGCATGTGGAAGAAAGGCCTGGCCACCTGATTACATAAAGATTACTGTCAAGAAAACTGAATGGAGATCAGTCCTACTCCAGTAACACACAGGGTCACCATGAGTCAGAATCAACTCAAAGGCAACAAGTTTAAGGTTTTGCTTTTATTGTTAGCTGTATCATGCTAAACATTGAACTCCTCACGAGTCAGATGAAATCTATGGGATTGTACCATAGCCTGATATTCTGCTACTGCTTCTGTGAAAATCTGAGCTACACAATGGTGTCGAACATTAAAAAGCTTATGTGTGATTACATTAGCCTTAGTGATCAGAATGTCAGCATCTTGACATGGAAGAAAAACTTGAAATATTTGAAAAATTGGGGAAAAACAGGGAAGGGAGAAAATATGAAGCAACCTACAGCCTTGTCACTTCCATTTAACAGACTAGAAAAAAAAGGGAGGGTCATGAAAAAAAATCACTCATATAAGAATAAGGAATAAGATGGTAACAGTTTAGGTTAATCATAGGAGACCTAGGGATTCTCTGTCTGGTTTAATCTGCACTGAGCAAAACTCTTTTGACACCTTGAGAAAAGGTGATAATTTGTGTGTGTGTGTTGTGCTGAATAGCCACACTCATAAAATATCACGAGTTTTTCAGAGATTACTTTGCACAAAAGGGTAAGGTCCAGTGGCTTGCATGTGATACATGTGAACTTTGTGCTTAAACATTGAGAAAATGACACCTTTGTGAGGTTTCTCAGTGTCAAGGTGAAGAATGACTGGAGTGTGTGGGAGGAGAGAGCGAAAATAAGGTCACTATCAATACTTCAGACTATAGTTAGAAAACTTAGAGATCTAAAGAGACAGCTTCTTCAATGACAAATCAATATTTCATTGACTTCGTTGTACTGTGGTTTTTTTTTTAATAAACATTTTCTTGTGGTTTGAGTGAAAGTTCACAGAAGAAATGTTTCTCATTCACAATTGACACACATTTTTCTGTGACCTTAGTTGCAGTGCCTTCAGTGTGACAGCTCTCCTCTCACTTCCATTCTGAAGTTCCCCGTTTCCATTTGCCGGTCTTTCCTGCCCCTTCCTGTCTTCTGAACTTTGCCTTTGGGCAAATGCTTCTCTCTTGGTTTGTGTGGTTGATTTTTCTGAGAAGCACATTCCCCAGGGATAGTATTGTCCACTTTGGAGGCCTATCTATTACTTGGCTGAAAGGTGATCTCTGGAAGTGGGTTCAGTTCCAAGTTTGAAGAGGGTACAAGGGCCATAGTCTCAGCAGTTCCACCAGTCTCCATCAGATCTGTAAGTTTGGTCTTTTTTATGAATTTGAATTCTGTTCTACATTTTTCTCCCACTCTGTCCAGAACTTTCTACAGTGATCTCGCTCAGAGTAGTTAGTACTGGTAACCAAGTACCATCTAGTTCTTCTGGTCTCGGGCTAGTGAAAGCTGCGGTTCCTGTGGTTTCCTAGTCATTTGGACTGTTTCCTCGAGACATGGATTTTCTTCACTCTTCTTTGCTTCAGATGGGAAGAGATCAATAGTTATATCTTAATTAGATGGCTGCTCCCAAGCTTCTAAGATCCCAGGTACTACCAAAGTAGGATGTAGAACACTGTCTTTATGGATTTTGTTATGCCAGTTGACTTAGATGTCCCCCAAGACCATGGTCCTAAGCCCTCAAACCCAGGAACTCAAGCCCACAAAGTATTTGGGTATGGCTAAGAAGTTTTCACAGCTGTGTCCCATGTATGCTCTGCTATACACATGGTTATATTTGCAGTATATACAAATATATATATAGAAATACCCTATGGGCCAGTTCTACCCTGGCCCCTAGGGTCGCCATGAGTCGGGTCCGACTCAACAGCACTTAGCTGGATGCCAAACTTATGTATACTTATGGGTGTACTCCTATATGGCAACTCATATCTGTTCAGATTACATATCTACCTATGTATCCATCATAAATTGGTGTTTATTACTGTTTCTGCAGGATTGCTTGTAATATCATTTGCTGTTGTTGCCTTTCACTTTTGCACAACTCTTAGTATCTTCCTTTGCCTTGGTCATGTTGTACTGACTTTCCCAAACTGTATATTCTCTTTCCCTTCACCCAAGTTAAAATGTGTCTACCCTCTAGTTGGTGATCGTCCCTACCCCTTCCTCCCATCCCTGGTAAGCATCAAAGGATATTCTTTTCTATGTGTAAACCTTCCTTTGACTTTTTAATATAACATTTGTCTTTTCGTGACATACAACATTTGTCCTTTTGTGATTGTCTTATTTCACTTAGTGTGATGTTGTCCAGACTCATCCATGTTATGAGATGTTTGGTAGATTCATCATTATTCTTTAACACTACATAATGTTCCATTATGTGTATATACCACAGTTTATCCATCCATCGATGGGCAGATATTTATGCACCAAAGTCCACCGCAACATTATTCACAAAAACCAAAACATAGACACAGCTTAGTTGTCTATCAGCAGGCGACCAGATAAACAAAATGCATGCAATGTAATACAATCAACTATCAAGAGAAATCAAGTTTCTGATACCTGCTACCAATGGATGAACATTACACTCAGTGAAGAATGTCAGATGCAAAAGGCCAGCTATTGTTGCTGTTGTTAGGTGCTGTTGAGTCAGTTCCAACTCACAGTGATCCTGTGCACAACAGAACAGAACACTGACCAGTCTTGCCATTTCTACAATCCTCTTTATGCTTAAGCCCATTGTTGTGGCCATTGCGTCAATCTGTCTTGTTGAGGGTCTTCCTCTCTTTCACTGACCCTCCACTTTACCAAGCATGATGTCCTTCTCCAGAGACTGATCTTTCCTGATGACATCTTTAAAGTATGTAAGACACAGTCTTACCATCTTTGCTTCCAAGGAGCACTCTGATTGTACTTCTTGCAGAACAGATGTGTTTGTTCCTTGGCAGTCCATGATACGTTCAATATTCTTCTCCAATACCACAATTCAAAGGCATCAATTCTTCTTCTATTTTCTTTGTTCATGGTCCAGCTTATGCATGCATATAATGCTTTTGAAAATACCATGGCTTTGGCCAGGTGCACTTTAGTTTTCAAGGTGATAACTTTACTTTTCAATACTATAAGGAGATTCTTCGCAGCAGATTTTCCCAGTGCTATGCATCTTTTGTCTTCTTGGCTTCTGCTTCCATGGGCATTGATTGTGGAACCAGTTACAATGAAATCCTTGACAACCTCAATCCTTTCTCCATTTATGATGATGTTGCTTACTGGACCCCTTGTGAGGATTTTTGTTTCCTTGATGTTGAGGTGCTATCCATACCGAAGGCTGTGGTCCTTGATCTTCCTCACTAAGTGTACCAAATCTTCTTCACTTCCAGCAAGTAAGGTGGTGTCGTCTTTGTAACGCAGGTTGTTAATGAGTCTTCTTCCAATCACAAAGCCTCATTCTTCTTCATATAACCCAGCTTCTTAGATCATTTGCTCAGCATACAGATTGAAAATGTATGATAAAAGGATACAATCCTGATTCACACCTTTCCTGACTTTAATCCATGTAATGTCCTCTTGTTCTATTGCAATGACCGCCTCTCGGTCCATATACAGGTTCCTCATGAGCACAATTAAGTGTTCCAGAATTCCCATTCTCTTCAGTGTTAGCCATAATGTGTTATGATCCACACAGTCAAGTGCCTTTGCATAGTCAATGAAACACAGGTAAACATCTTTCTGGTATTCTCTGCTTTCAGCCAAGATCTGTCTAACATCAGCAGTGATAACCCTGGTTTCACATCCTCTTCTGAAGCTTGCATTTCTAGCAGTTTCTTGTGAATATACTGTTGTAGTCACTTTTGAATGGTCTTAAGTAAAACTTTACTTGCATGTGATATTAATGATGTTCCAGTTATTGCATGATCCCAATTATATGACATATCTACAGCAGGTAAATGCATAGAAGCAAAAGTAGATTGGTGGCTATTAGGGATTCTGGAAAGGGATGAATGGGGCATTATTACTTAAAAATATTCCTGGGTGGAAAAAATTTTTGGCATGGAAATATGTTCATAAATACGTTGATGTTGGCAGAGAGACAGGACATTTTCTGTTCTATTTTGTAAAGGCATGTAAACTTGGTAAAACATTTTGGACAAAAATTACATAGATTTATCAAAATTCTGAGTCCTTGGGTGGTGCACATGGTTAACACTGTTGGCCCTAATTGAAAGGTTGGGAGTTTGAGTCCATCCAGAGGTGTCTCAGGAGAAAGATCTGGAACTTTGGAAAAATCAGCCACTGAAGCCCTGTGGAGCCCAGTTCTACTCAGAGAAACATGCCGTGAATCAGAATCAACTCCATGGCAATTGTTTGTGCATGTGTGTGTGTGTTGTTTGTTCATTTTAGTAAAAGATTTAAATGTGCACACTCTCTGTAATAGGAATCCTGCTTACCAGAGAGGAGAGAAAAGACTTTCTTTTTGGCCATGTTGTATTGAGGTGTCTGTTATACCTATTAGACACTGAAGTGAGAATATTTTATCAGAAAGTGGTTCCTTGAATCTACGCCTTAGAGGAACATCTGGACCTGGAGATGTGAAATGCAGAGTACCAGTATGGCAAAGGTATTTAATACAGACATTGACATCAAACCATAAATCCCCCCAAAACAAAGGCGTTCTGCTCAAGTGCATTCTGACTCACAGCAACCTTAGCCATACAGCCTCATGAAAAGTCTGTATTAATAACGGGAAGAATAGGAAACCTGCCTATGGAATCTGGTTTTAATTTACATTTGTGGAGAAAAAGTGAGTATTGCTTTCCTCTTTCTTCACAGAAAAAACCCTGTGTCAGGAAGCAGAGAAAGTTTTATTTGGAATTTAAATTCCTACCTAAATTCATGCAGAACTGATGATGCAGATGAGAGCTGACATGAAGATGATGACCTCATCATTTCCCATCAGTGAGCTCACTGGCTGAACTAAGGCGGTGGCTCCCCTCAGTACAGTGACTATGCAAGGAGACAGCCAGACTAAGGGTCTCCCTGGCAAACAAGAAGCCTCCCATTCATCACCACAGCTACAGAATCCTTCAGGTCTAAGGTAGAATCTGGATTCTGCAATACTGGTCCAGGAAGATGGTTTATGTTTCCACAGCTAGGAAATCAAACCGGTGGAGAAAGTTCTAATACGAATGTAAAGTGTTCTTACTGAGATCTCTGATCCTAAGATAATCTGAGACTGGAGAAGGAGAGGAGCCTGGCACATCATAAACCACAAACAGTGATTTAAAAATAAAAATAACGTATATAGTTCCTGCAGACATTAAACTGAACCTGAACATGAACTTGAATAAAAAAAAAAAGAATCCTGTGACACAGGGCTCTTTGAAGTCATTAATATAAATTCAGTGTAGAGACCAGAATGATGACCAAAGTTGTCATTACCCTGATTCCTCTGCCAAATCCACATTTACTGAGGTTCAGTTTCTTGATTTCCAAAAGGATGATAATCATGGTTACTCTGTTCAGAGGGCTGCTATGAATCAGAGTCGATTCAACAGCAATGGCTTTAGTTTTGTTGGTAACATTTCAGGTCATCAATTTGAAGTATCAATAAACTTGAAAGCACTAGACACTTTAAAATATATAGCAAGAATACAAATCAAAATCACGATGAGTGAGATACCATTTCACACCTGCTAGGATGAGTATTATTATAAGAAAAGGAAAATAATAGGTGTGGACAAAGATGTGGAGAAATTGGAAATTTCATCCATTGCTGGTGAGAACATGATATGGTACGGCTAGAGTGAAAATTAGTTTCACAGTTCCTCAAAAAGGTAAAAATAAGTTACCATGTAACCTAGCAATTCCATTTCTGGGAAGATACAGAAAATAGTTGAAAGCATAGATTCAAGCAGATATTTGTACAGCAATGTTGATTGCATCGTTATTCACAATAGCCAAAAGATGGAAACAATCCAGTGTCAACTAATAGAAGAATGGATAAACAAAACATGGTCTATACATACACTGAAATGCTAGGCAGTTATGAAGAGAAATGAAATTCTAAAACACGCTGCCATTTAGGTGAAACTTGAAAATGTTACACTAAGTGAAATAAGTCAGACAAAATGACAAACATTGTCTGATCCCCCTTATATGAATAGGCAAATACATTGAGATAGAAGTTATTAGAGAATATCTTGGTGGTTCAGTGTTTAAGCACTCAGCTGCTAAACAAAAGATTGGTGATTTGAAACCACCAAAGAAAATTTGCTGTGGAGCCAATTCCAACTCATAGTGACACTATAGGACAAACATCAGCCAGCCATTCCTTCGGAAAAAGATGCACCAGTCTGCTTCATTTACAACCTTGAGGAACCTTAACGAGCAGATCTACTCTGTCCTACAGGGTTGCTAGGAGTCGGACTCAACTAGTTGGTAATGGGAATGGGTTATAAGGGCTGGTCCAATAGGAAAATGGGAACTTACTACTTAGGGAGTACTGAATTTCTGTTTAGGGTGCTGAAAAATATTTGGAGGCGGATAGCAGTAACAATTATATAATATGATGTAACACCACTGAATTGCACACTTACAAATGGTTTACAGTGGTAAAATGCTGTCACGTTAAAAAAAACAAATTAATACATAGTAAATACATTGTCAATTTAAATAAACAAAAAATAGCTATGACATATCAAGCATTTATATGTGACATACACTTGCGGGTTTTACATAATCTCATTTAGTTCTTACAGCATCATTTATATAACCATCATCATTTTACAAGTGAGAAAATTGAGGCTGAGACATTAAGTAGCATTCTCATGGTCATACAGCTTGTAATCAGTAGATCTGCGATGCAAACACAGATCCATTAGACTCTGTAACTAACATTCTGTGCATAGGAGTTCTGATAAGTCTGAAAACTTAATTGCTCTAAGTTTTTTTATTTTTTATTTAACATGACTGAGTGAAAATGTACATTCCCATATAAATTTACATGCCCACCTATATGCAGCTTCCACTGCTCTCTCTGCCCGGTGACAGCACATTATTCCTCTCTGCTCCATACATGTCTCAACCTCCCAACAGCCTCCTTTCTGCTCCTCTCCACCCACTCTCCTTCCTCCAGCCAGAGGTCAGCAGGATGATATCCTATAGATGTATAGAACCATAAAGTGCATCCAATATATGGTCACTCTGCATTGCCAAGTCCAATCCATTCCTGTCCAAAGAGTGGACCTTCGTTATAATTTATGGGTAAGGGCAGCATCAGGGCCAGGGGCCATGCTCTCAGGGGAACCCCGAAACCGCTGGACCATCAATTGAGGTCTTTTAGTGGAGATCTCAGGATGCATCTCTTTTCATTCCTGTGTTGCCAGTGAGACTCAACTTAGTGAGCTCCATCATGGCTATCACTGGTGGTAGCCGGGCACCATCCAGCTCTTCTGGTCCCAAGTCTATGTAGGCACCCACTCTTGTGGGTCTCTCTGTCTTCTAGATTGTCTTTACCGCATGTCATTTTGGTCCTCGGTGAGCACCCGTTCCTGCTGAGTTGGGACCATTTGCTGTGTCCTCGGATGGCAGCTTGGCAGCTTTTAAGACCCCAGATGCCACTCACCAATGTGGGGTGCAGAGAGCCCTCTTAGCAAAATGCTAGTTGTGTCAATTGGCCTCAATTTCGCCTAAGAGCATGGTCCCCTTCCCCGTGCCTCAGCTACTCTATCCTTGCAATATTGGGTTAAGATGGAAGGAGTACTCAAGTTATGCTGAAGTCCACTTAATGTTGTTCTTGTTCCTAATGTGTGCTATCACCACTTTCTCCCAACCAGATTTCTAGCAACTATCTAAACTAAACCCTCCCCCCCTCACCCTCCCTCCCTCCCCTCCCTTGCAGCTGTCTAAGAGTCTTTTCTTCTATACACAAATCTGTTTTGGGGATCTTATCATAGAGGTCTCATGCAATATTTGTCCTTTTGTAATTGTTCTCAGTTTTACATACCTCTTTGCTAAATATCATTACGATCACCTTTGAAGTACTCCCCTTGAGAAACTACGCACTGATGCCAGTGCCTACTCCACCCTTCAAAGCAATTTTGGAACTCTTTCTGGAATGGCCATTGCTCACAGTGGCACGGTGGCAGGATCACTAACTTGACTGTACAGTTGTCTGTGACGGAATTTTCAGCCGGTAAACAAAACTACATTGAAACACCATCCCTACTGACCTATCTTTCCCTGAAGACAAGGGAAATATTGATAAGAAGAGATTTTGATGACATTCAGGACATCAAGACTAATATGACAACAGCTCTGATGGCCATTCCAGAAAAAGAGTTCCAAAACTGCTTTGAAGGGTGAACTAGACACTGGCATCAGTGCATAGCTTTCCAAGAAGAGTAGTTCGAAGGTGACTGTAGTGATACTCAGCAAGGAGGTATGTAGCACTGTTTCTAGGATGAGTTCAGGAGCTTAATTGGCAGTACCTGTATGTAACTATAATGAGGAATGTTCATTTCAGTTGCTTTTCATTTCTTAATTCTGTGTTACAATGTTGCACTTCATGGTTCCAAAAACATTACAACTAATGCATGCAGCCCAGCACTAGTAATACCACGTATTTAAAGAGTAACTTACTTTGTCAATTTAGTGTGTCACTCAATGCTAGGAAGGAGATATTTTAATGCTCATTTTGTAGATAATGAAAATTGAGACAAAAGCTAGTACAGGAATTCAGAAATCAAAGTTATCTTACTCCGAATCCAATACTGTTTTCAATACACAGGTAGGAATTGTATGGGATACTGCAACTGTGCAAACAAAAAAAGTTGAAAAACAAGTGAAATTTCCAGAAAGCAGTTAGGATAACTCCAAAAGGCCATTCACCCCCTTTCTTCTCTCTCCAGACTTCCCTTTTGTCTGGCTAACTGATGTTGTGTTTATTGTTTACTCTTTCATTTCTTCAAAAATGCTAATCAAACCATATACGAATTTATACATGCATATATTTATTTTCAGGTTCTTTCAACACCATTATGCAATAAATACCATTCGTAATTAATTTTTACCTTTCCTCAATTATTTGGATCTAGCAAATTATTTTTCAAGACATTGAGGGATACATATATGAACATGATTAAAAGAAGGACAGAGATTCAATTCAACAAACATTTATGAAACAACATGTGCTGGGAATACAAGAGTGAACAAAACAGACTTCTCCAGTTTGCCAGACACTCCACTTGTGTGATCAACAGTTTCAGTATATATGTTTGCTAATGCAATTTAAAATAATCTTTTTCTTCATAGTCACACAATATTTTACAGTGTCGAAGTAAAAGAATTTATTCAACTACTTCTTTATTACTAACATTTATTTTAGTTTTTATTTTTACAAGCAATACTACAATAAATATCCATTTTATATATGTCCTGTGTAATGATGCCTTTATTTCTTCTGAAGAACAGACTTTTAGTAGTAGGATTATTGTTCAAATATATCCGTGTGTTTGTGTGTGTGTGTGTGTATACACACATGGAGAGAGATGTTCATTTGATTTTTAACAAATATGAATTTCAAATAAAAGGTTGCAGCAATTACATTCTTCTCATTGGCACAGTGACTAAGTGCTCAGCTGCTAAACAAAAAGTCAGAGATTCAAACCCACCAGCCGCTTTATGGGAGAAAAGACCTGGTGATCTCCTTCTATAAATATTACAGCCTAGGAAACCCTAGGAAGCAATTTTACTCTGTCGCATAGAGTCACTTTGTATCAGATAATATGCTAATTTTCCCACATTTCACCAACACTAAGTTTTAACTCTTTTAATCTGTTAACGGTCAAAAATAGTTTGCAAATCATTGACTTAATTTGCATTTTCCTGGCTCTCTACCAGAAATGATTCAGCATCCTTCCAAGTATTTACTGACCGCGTGCATTTCCAGTGAATGACAACTGCTGACATCGGAGTCACAAACTGGAAATGTGTGGTGCATTATCTAATTTGATCCTTACAACAACCCTATCAGAAGGGCAGTAACTGCTTCCCTCTGCCCCATTTTACAGACGAGAAAATAGTTTCCAAGAGGTTATGATATTTGTCCAGGTTCACACAGTTGGTATAACAGTAGAGAGCTGCAAATTAATCAGTCTGATTACAGTGCCTCTGGGTCTATTTACCACAAAAGCTGTTTCTGTTGCCAGGAACTTTTTCATCCCCTGCCCTCCAATCTTATTCCTTCCTGCTAGTGTGGTCTGAACAACTTCATTGAAATAGAAAATATATAAAGCGTTTCTTTGCAGAAGACAGTAAAGCATACATTATTGAAAACTATGAAGAAGCAAAACTGCTGCCCCAATCTTACTGGGGAATCAAATTATATCATATTTAAGGAATATATATCATTTTCTTCATGTAAGACATTTTGGTTTCTTCATGCCTGATGTCCAATATGTCGTCCCACAGCTTGTCTGGTCTTTGGTCATTAGTGTTTAATGTGTCACATCTGTTCCTGAGATGGTCTCTAACAGTTGCAGCAGTATGTTGACAGGAACTGCCAGAAATTCAAGCCAGATTCAGAAAGGACAGAGGATGAAGAACAGCACTGCTGATGCCAGATGGATCTCGGCTGAAAGCAGACAATACCAGAAAGATGTGCTTTATTCACTATGCAAAGGTATTTGACTGTGTGGATCACAACAAATTATGGATAACATTGTGGAGAATGGGAACTCTAGAACACTTCTTTGTGGTCATAAAGAACCTGTACATGAACAAGAGGCAGTCATTCAGACAGAACAAGGAGATACTGCATGGTTTAAAATCAGGAAAGGATTGTGACAGGGCTCCATCCTTTCACCATATTTATTTAATCTGGAGGCTGAGTAAATAATCTGAGAAGTGGAACTACATGAGAAAGAATGGGACATCAGGGTTGGAGAAATGTTTATCAACAGCCTGCTGTGTGCAAATGACACAACCTTCCTTGCTGAAAGTGAAGAGGACTTGAAGCACTTACTCATGAAGATGAAAGACTACAGCCTTCAGTATGAATTACACCTCAACAGAAAGAAAACAAAAACCCTCACAGCTAGACAAATATCAGGATAATTGAAGACTGACATTATCAAGGATTTCATTTTACTTGGATCCCAAATCAACGCCATGGAAGTAGCAGTCTAAAAATCAAATGACATATTGCTTGGGCAAATCTGCTGCAAAATACCTCTTTATAGTGTTAAAAAGCAAAGATACAACTTTGAGGACTGCAGTGCTCCTGACCCAAGCCACGATATTTTCAGTTGCTTCGTATGCATGCAGAAGCTGGACAATGAATAAAGGAAGACTGAAGAAGAATTGATGCATTTAAATTATGGTGTTGGCAAAGAATACTGAATATATCACGGGCTGCTGGAAGAACAAACAAATCTCTCTTAGAAAAAGTACAGCCATGAAGCTCCTTAGAAGTAAGGATGGCAAGACTTTGTCTCTAGTCTCACTTTGAACATGTTATCAGGAGGGACTAGTCCCTGGAGAAGGATGTCATCCTTGATAAAGGAAAGGGTCAGTGAAACAAAGGAAGACACCGGACAAGATAGATTGACACAGTGGCTGCAACGATAGGCTCAAACACAGAAACAATTGTGAGGGTAGCATAGGACCCGGAAGTGTTTCCTTCTGTCGTACATAGTGTTGCTGTGAGTTGGAACCAAGTCCACAGCACAATGACATAACATTTTTAAAGGATATGATTTAATGTCAGTAAGTATGATGTTCCACAGTCAACGCCCTTGGCAGCAGCAGTAAAGAAATCAAAAGACGTTTGCACTGGGAAAATCTGCTGCAAAGGACTTCTTCAAAGTATTTAAAACTAAGGATGTCACCTTGAAGACTAAAATGCACCTGACCCAAGCCATAGTATTTTCAGTTGCAACATATGCGTGCAAAACCCGGAGTATGAACAAAGGAGACAGAAGAATTGATGCCTTTGAATTGTGGTGTTGGAGAAGAATACTGAATGTACTGTGGACTGCCAAACAACAAACAGATCTGTTCTGGAAGAAGTACAACCAGAGTGCTCCTTGGAAGCAAAGATGGCAAGACTGCATCTTCCATACTTTGGACACGTTGTCGGGAAAGATCAGTTCCTGGAGAAGGATATCATGCTTGGTAGAGTGGAGGGTCAGTGAAAAAGAGGAAGACCCTCGATGAGATGGATTGACACAGTGGCCGCAACAACGGGCTTAAGCATAAAATCGATTGTGGGCATGGCGCAAGACCTGGCAATGTTTCATTCTGTTGTTCACAGGGTAGCTATGTGTCGGAGCCAACTTGACGGCACCTAACAACAACAACAACAAGTATGATGTGGTTGGCAAATGTACTTACTGTCAGAGAAAGGAATGATCTTGCAACATTCCTGTAACAGAATTGAAAACAGAGAGAGAGAGAAAGCAAACAAACAATCCCCATTGCCATGAAGTCAATTCTGACTCACAGTGAACTTACAGGACAAACTAAAACTGTCCCACAAAGTTTCCAAGCTGCACCTGGTGTGTTCGAACTGCTCACCTTCTGGTTAGCAGCCATAGGTCTTAACCACTACACCACCAGGGTGTCCATCCAAATTAACACTATAGGGAATCCTGCAAAGGACCCTGAAATGAGACTGAAGACAGTTCTGTCTTTGTAAAATAATTTAGGAGACAAATCACTTTGGAAATGAGGTTAGATCTAAAGAAAAGCAGTACGCCCCAAGAGAACAGAAATGAGCCAACAGAACCGGTCTGGGCTCCTTTACCTTTCACAGGTGCTCTCCCCGACCCTGGTACTGTCCACCTCGGTGGTGCTGAAGCAGGTGTTCACAGTCCCCTATCTGAACCCACCGCCAATACAGACAGCCCTAATACCTTTGGTCTCTCTTTGCTTCCCAAATCGTGAGCTGCCACTCAGCTTCTGCCATGAAGGCTCTCTAATTACGCTTAATGTGCAAATTTACATTCTGCGAAAACACACTGTTTGAGTCATCTCTCCGCTTAACCACTGTCACGGTCTCTGACTTAGACATCTGCCCCCCTTGCCTTTGACATGGTTAAGATCTCATCCTTCGTGATCTACGGAAACAAATATGATCCATTACACCGTGTCATTCTTGAGACGAGGATATTCATCACGGAAAAACACATCCATACACCCACAAGGAGGTGTGACTGCTTGAATATAGTTTTTTGTTGTTTTGCTCCCATCGGTAACACAGTGTGGTTCGCTGTCCGCTTAAGATGGAATGGCGCCTTTCCTAGGCCTATTTTCTCTAAGCTTCATAAAAACTCGTATTTCCTGCAATCTCCTGCCCTACTTCCCGTTTCCTTTTCCCCTCGCCATCTGCCGGGCTGTGGCCCGAGTAAGCAATGCTGTTTCCATCACTTAGGTGGTTCGGATGAGGTATCCAGGTTCCCGAGGTCTCCCTCCTTGGGGTCGAGGTCGCTTAACCCCAGTGCCCTCGTCCTTTCAAGTCTTCGCAGCCCTCCCCACGCCTTTCGAGGAGTGGCCTACAAGCCCTCTTTCCCAGTAGATTGGGATTTGGTGCATAAACAGGATTAACTCTCTCCGCCCCAGCTGCCGCTGATCTGCCCACGGGCCCAGAACGTCCGCCAGTGCGGAGGGGGCCAAGCAGGGGACCGGGGATGGGGGGCCCCCGTGTCTGGGAGCTGCCTCTGGGGCCCGCTTCCTTCCAGAGTGGGACGGGGGATGAAAGCTTCTCGATCTGCTCCTCAAAAACCCGGGTGGACGGCGGCAGTTGCGCGGGCTCCTAGCCGGAGCCTCCCCTCCGCCACCTCCAGTCCCTCCCCGCGCTTCCTCTCCGCCCACCGCGCTCCAGCCGCCCGGGCGCCGCCAGCACCGTCCCCCGCCCCCAGGAGCCGCCGCGCCAGCCCCTCGACCAGCCATGGGGGACCTGCCGGGCCTGGTGCGGCTCTCCATCGCGCTGCGCATCCAGCCCAATGACGGGCCGGTCTTCTTCAAGGTGGACGGGCAGCGCTTCGGTCAGAACCGTACCATCAAGCTGCTCACCGGCTCCTCGTACAAGGTGGAGGTGAAGATTAAGCCCACCACGCTGCGAGTCCAGTGAGTGCGGGCTCCGGAGGGGGCCGGAGGCCGGGCGCGCACCGCCGCTGCAGGGCCAGCTCGGGGTGCGGACAAAGGCCCCCGGGACGCCCCGAGCCCCTCCCGGCTCCTCTGGTCTCTCGCGGTGACCAGAGGGCCGCAAGGAGGAGGTCAGCTCCCGGGTTCCCTTCCTGTCCCCCTTTGCCTTGCTGCTATCCTCACTTCAGTCCACGTAGCTCTGAGCTCACTTTAAGACAATTACTGGAGGCCGGGTTTTCTCCAAATTCTCTATCTTCTATCCAGCTATTCCTGGAAGGGCTATTTCAGCAGTCAGCGCAGGATCCTAGGCTGCCCGGGTGGGGCCGATGGGAGAAGCTCCCCGCGGGGTTCGGGGTTCGGGGTTCGTTGACCACAATCCCAGGCTTCCTGTCGCTGTACGGGTGTACGCCCCGGTGCCCCAGTCGAGGCTGGAGGCGGGAGAAGGGTTGACGAACAAAGTGCAAGGGGGTGGGGAGCGCGTCTTGTTAGGGGTCCCTGAGCAATGTTCCCCTCTTCTCCATCCCCCTGTATGTGGCTGGGGGAGCAGGCTCAACAAGTCAGAGCGGCATCTTCTGTTCAGGCCTCTTTCCACCGTTTTCCTTTCCGTGTGTTTTATTTCTGCTCCTGAGTTTGTTCAGCCTGGAGGTGGTACCTTGGGTTAGCAGCATTCTGACATCAAGGATTTTTGAGTTATTCGTGACAGGAGGGGTTATGGCTTTCTTGCTTAGCGGACACTGCACTCCATAGACCTCTGGGGGATAATGTGTGGTTAGGGTCCTTTACCGCTAAGGTTCTACCTGAGCATGTGGGTGAAGTGTAGTCTGGAAGAAGGAAATAAATCAACATTTATTGTGTCTAGCATACACTGGATGGACATGGAGACTTAAATCATCAGACACATTTTATGGCTTCAATACCCACTAGTATTCAATAAATTCGAATTCACCTTCTGGGTGCCAGGCCCTAATGGCAGGATCTAGAACTAACCTGTTTCTGCTGCTTCTGATGCATCTGTTTATCAGCATCTCCTTAGCTCCAGGCTCCCACTGGCCTCACGTTTACCAGTGCTCTGTGCATTTGGATATGAGTCAAGCTTCTCCTTTCTAGCAATGCCTTCCCCCTTGTCATTTCTTCTGTATTCAGTTTTCTTCAAAGCAGTTCTGTTTTTTAACCAATTTAAGGAACCAATTTGTGTTAATGACAAGACTAGTTTTTCTGATTACACTTTAATTTTATCAAGGGGTTTTCAGTGCTCCAACCTACTGGTTCTCAAAATTGTACATTCATCAAAATTACCTGGGGGGCTTGTTAAAATGCAGGTTGCTTGGCCCCTATCCCAGTCTCTAGTATAGTACCTCTAGGGTACACACACACATGAATGACAATTAAGTTAGGGAACTCACCCTAGAAAAAGTGCTACATATCTCATTGCTGAATATTACTACAGTCGCCTTCAAAGTACTCCCCTTGAGAAGCTATGCACCAACACCAGTGCCTAGTCCACCCTTCAAAGTAATTTTACAACTCTTTCTGGAATGGCCATCAGAACTGTCATCATATTACCCTTGATGTCCTGAATGTCACCAAAATGTCTTCCTTTCAATATTTTCTTTATCTTTGGGGAAAGGACAAAAGTCACTGGGGGGCCAGATCAGGTAAGTAAGGAGGGTGTTCCAACACAGTTATTTGCTTACTAGCTAAAAACTCCCTCACAGACAACTATATAATTAAGTTTGCAAACTTGCCACAGTGCTACCTGGTGCAATGGCTTTTCCAGAAAAAGTTCCAAAATGGCTTTGAATGGTGGACTAGGCGCTGGCATCAGTGCACAGCTTCCCAAGGGGAGTACTTCAGAGGTGATCATGGTGATATTTGGCAATGAGGTATGTAACACTCAGAGCAATTAAGTCTGCAGACTTAATTGCTGGATCTCGTATGTATACACACATGTATATATACCCACATATAAATAACCAAAACCAAACCCACTGCTGTTGAGTTGATTTCCAACTCATAGCAACCCTGTAGGATGGAGTAGAACTGCCCCAGAGAGTTTCCAAGGAGCATCTGGCGGAATGGAACTGCTGACCTATTGGTTAGCAGCCATAGCACTTACTATGCCACCAGGGTTTCCCACATATATAATAGGAGTTCTGGTGTTGCAGCGATTAAGAGCTCAGCTGCTAACCAAAAGGTTGAGAGTTTGAATCTACAAGCCACTCCTTGGAAACCCTATGTAGCAGTTCTGCTTGATCCTATAGTCACCTTGAGGGTGACCTGACAGAGTAGAACCACCCTGTAGCACTTCCAGGGAGTTGCTGATGTGTTTGATGTGTTTGAACTGCGACCTTTTGGTTAGCAGGACTCCTAAAAAATTTGCATTCCTAATAGATTCTCAGGTGATGCTGATGCTGCTGGTCCAGAGATTTTATCTTGAAAACCACTGACTTAACACAAAAATGGTGCCTGTGAGAATTTCTGATGTAGTGACAGACTTGAGGAAAAGAATCCCAAATTGCAAAACTCCTCTATAGGGTATTTAGAGAACATTCAGTCCAGTGGTTGTCAACCATATCTACAAAATAGTGTGAACCTTACAACAAATGTATCACTGCACAGTACATTTGAATTCCAGTCTCTGGGGCTTCAGATAGGACTGGACATCATGAGGTTTTTAATAGCCTCACAGATTACTGAAATGATTAACCAGAGAAGAGAGCCACTCATATAGTCCAGCTTGGCCTTGTACAGGTATTTTAGACGAGAATACTGTGGTCCATTTAGAAAGATTAGGTAGCTAGTCTAAGGTCTCACAGCTAAGTAGTAAGAAGTTTAGTTGTGGAACTCAAACCTCCTGATCTGTCAGAGTTCTTTCTCCCACATCACAGTATCTCCCTTAGCAAAGCCCTGTGGATTCCTGCCTGGAGTCTTGGTCCATGCTAGGTGTTTAAGCTAGGTGTTTAAGCTAAGTCCTACATACATGGTCAACTCCTATTCATTACAGGAGCATTTCCATTGGTGGCACACTCGTCCCACTGGAGCTGAAGTCTAAAGAACCTGATGGAGACAGAATTGTGTATACGGGCATATATGACACAGAAGGCGTGGCCCCAACCAAGAGTGGAGAACGGCAGCCCATCCAGATCACCATGCCGGTAAGGTCTGCTTACGGCAGGGAAGGGGCACCCAGTGCCAGGACAAATGCAAACCAAGAAAACAACTGATCAGTTTTGTTGTTAGGTGCTTTTGAGGAGTTGGTTCCAAGTCATAGAGACCCTGTGGACAACAGAATGAAACACTTCCTGGTCCAGTGTCATGCTCACAATTGTTATACTTGAGCCCATTGCTGTGGCCGCTGTATCAGTCCACCTTGTCTGCAGTCTACCCTTTTTATTACTGACCCGCTACCAAGTATGACGTCTTTCTCCAGAGACTGGTTCCTCCTAATAACATGCACATGAGAAGTCTTTGCCATCCTCATTTCCAACCAGCATTCTGACTGTATATTTTCCATGATGGCTTATGACTCCTTCTGACCCATACCATTGCCATCCAGTCAATTCTGACTTATAACAACCCTGTAGGAAAGAGCAGAACTGCATTGTAGAGTTTCCAAGGAGCACCTGGTGGATTTGAACTGCCAACATTTTGGTTAGCAGCCGTACCCACTTAACCACTATGCCACCAGGGTTTCTCTTCTTCCAGCAGTCCATGGTTTGTTCAGTATTCTTCACTGATACATAATTCAAATGTGTCAATCCTTCGGTCTTCCTTATTCATTGTCCAGCTCTTGCATGCACATGAGATGATTGAAAATATCGTGTCTTGTGTCAGGTGAACCTTAGTCCTTTGGTTTTCAGCACTTTAAAGAAGTCATTTGCAGCAGATTTTCCCAGTGAAATACATTGTTTAATTTCCTGACTACTGCTTCCATGAGCGTCGATTGTGAATCCAAGTGAAATGAAATCCTTGACAATGTCAGTCAGTCGTTTCTCCATTTATCATGATGTTACTTATTGGTCCAGTGGTGAGAACTTTTGTTTTCTTTATATGGAGGTGTAGTCCATACCAAGGGCTGTAGTCTTTGATCTTCATCAGTCAGTGCATTCAGCAAACAAGGTTGTGTCATCTGCCTATCGCAGGTTATTAATGAGTAGCTCACCAATCGTGATGCCACATTCTTCTTCACATAGTCCAAGAAAAAGAAAACAATCAGTGTCTCCCTTGAAAAAAAGGTCTAACCAGTTGGTGTTGAGTAATTTCTGACTCAGTGGCGACCCCAGGTGTGTCAAGAGTAGAGCTGTGTTCCATATGGTTTGCATTGGCTGATCTTTAAGAAGTAGATTTTCAAGCCTTTCTTCTAAAGTGCCCCTGGGTGGACTTGAACTTGTAAACTCTTGGCTATCCAGATGAATGCACTAACCATTTTCATCACCCAGGGACTCCAAGAAAAAGGGTATCTTTGGAGATAATTACTCTGAAAATAATTTCCATTATGGATCTTCTGGAGAAGGAGATATCTGAGTAATCTTTTTTCCTTGTCAGGCTGACTCTGTAGATGGTGAAAGACACTATATAAACAGCAGCAGGTTGTTCTTGGAGAGACAATATATTCTGTATCAGAACTAGTTTACATTACTTGTCTAACTGATCCTGAAAAGTCCTTGGCTTTAAGTAGCTTTACAGCATTCGACTACAGGAAGGCAGATTTAAATGACATCTTGCCATCTAAATCCACACTCAGTGTATGCACTCTTAATATCCAGTCATACCAGATATGTCAAAAACAACAATATTTATAGACAGGTGATTATCTTTCCTGAAATAAAATCAAATTGATAGAAAGGATGGAGTCAAGAAGTATATTGACCAGCATGTGCACACATAATAGGTGATGAGCTAAGCTTGCTAATATAGGGCAGAAGGAAGGTTCATCTAAATCAATGCTGTGAAAACAGGGTAGCATTTTCCCTCTGAAAAGGCCACCTGGAATTGTCTACCCACCAGCTTCATAAGGAAGATCACAGAGGTTCTCAGATATCAGTGTGCATGAGAACCTCTATGGGAATTGACTTAAAAGGGCCATTGCAGGTCTTACACATTTCCAGTGCCTTTGGTTCAGTGAGCTAACTGGGGTGGGGTCTAAGAAAATGAACCTTTTACGAAGCATACCAGATGATAACGATCTGGATGGTCCGTGGAATATACTTTGAGAACCACTGATCAAAGAACTGTATAGTCCAACCATTCCTAAAGAGCCTTAATATTTTCACTACACCCAGTATAGATAACAGCAGTTAACAGAGAAACAATCTAGTCATCCCTGCATCCTTTTGCATCCTATATAGGAGTTATTTTGGAAAGAGTTCTGCTTCCCTTCAAAGAACGTTTATTAGAAAATAAAAAAGTATACAGTAATGGGGAAAATATATAATCCCAGTAAGAGATGACTACTGTTAACATTCTATGAAAATTGTTTTTATATATATTTTATATGTACGTATTTTTTACTTATGTATTGAGATAATGACTTTTTAAAGTTGACCTGGGTACATTCTTCTATGATTACATTAAATTGTCCTCAGTCTTCTATTGCTGGTTATTTTCATTTGTCAGGTTTGGAAAGATAGCAGTACCAAGCACTTCCAAATAATTGTCTAATATTTTCTTGGGATAGATTTCTAGAAAAAATTTTCATGTTAAGGCATTTTGTAAGTTTGGTCCAATGTACTCCAGAAAAACTGCGGAATTTACGCATCTGTAATATGCATTTGGAGCCCTAATGGCACAGTGGTTAAAGTGCTCAGGCTACTAACCAAAAGATCGACAATACTAATCCACCAGCTGCTCCTCAGAAAGCCTGTAGGGCAGCTCTACTTGGTTCTGTGAATTCACTATGAGTCAGAATTAATTTGATGGCAACCAGTTTGGTTTTGAGTATAATCTGTACTTGATAGTTCATCTGTGTCTGCACTATGTATAATTAATCACTTTTGAATATTTCTTATGTGATAGACTGGATATTTAATTTGAATTTGTTAAATTAATTACTCTTAATTTGAAATCTTGAACTGTTCATGTACCATTTGTATTTCTTTTGTGGATTGAATGCTCCTGGCCTTTACCCATTTTTCTACTGAAGTTTGTCTTTGCTGATTTAAAGAAATCTTTAAAATTGAAATAGCCATCTCTTTAATCTCATTTTGAAAGTGTGTTTATCCTTTATACCTTGAGACTTAAACCTGTGTTTACAATAATCTCTTAAATTTTTACGTAGTGCCACACTTTTTCTCTATGGTTTTTGCAATTAAGATCCACCTTGGAATGGCTTCCCTAACCCCCCAGACTAAGTATGTATACACATACACACAGTCATAGTTGTGTGTTTTCATCTGAACTCTCATGTTCTCAGTTGTTCGTATTTAAATCTCTAACTTCCCTCAAATTTACTTTAGTTCTTGGTTTCATATTGAACTCTATTTGTTCATAATGTCCAGTACAATTAATTAAATACTCTCTACTTCTTCAGTAGTCTGAGTTTCATAGTAATTTCTTATATGACCATACTTTAGGTCTCCATTCTCACTTGCTAATCTGTTCCATTGATCTGTTTATTCTGTCTTAGTTACGTAGTGCTGCCATAACAAAAAGTACCACAAGTGGGTGGATTTAAAGAACAAAAACTTACGTTTTCACAGCTCTGGATGCTTAAAGTCCAAATCAGGGTCTCAGCCATATCACCTCCTTCTGTGAGCCTCTCCTAGTTTCTGGAGTCTGTCAGCCATCCTTGGTTAGTTGGTTTATGGACGCTCTGCATGGTGTCTGTCTTCTCCGTGTATGTCTTTGTTTATTCTTGTGTCCTTATAACTGAGAAGTGATTAGGTTTAGGATTGTCTGTGTACCAGTATGACATTATTAACATAATAAAACAATAACCCTGTTTCCAAACAGGATCACATCCACAGCTAGGAGGGCCAGTAATTCAATGTATAGTCTTGAGTACACAATTCGATTTATGGCATATGCCAATACTGCATTATTTAGAATGTTTTCAGGTATTAATAATGGTTACTTTTATTGAATTTGCTTATTAAGAATTGTCAGTTGCTTATCTTGAGTTTTTTAGATAGTCACAACTTGCATGTAGCTTTATGTCATTTTCTGGCCCTGCTGTACTGGCAGAACCCAGGTTGAAAAGTGGTTAAGAGCTATGGCAACTAACCAAAAGATCGGCAGTTCAAATCCACCAGCCACTTCTTGGAACCCAATGGGGCAGTTCTACTCTGTCCTTTAAGTTTGCTGACTTGATGTCAATAGGTTTTCTCTAGTGCTTCTAGGATAATGCTGGCTGCTAATGGTGGCCAGAAGTATCATTGTCCCTAGGGTTTCATCATTAAGTACAACGTTATTATGTTAAAGCACTCCTTTTTCTGGGATATGTGTTGAATTTTTGTCTAATTCCTTTTCCTTTTTATCATCTTCAATACATTAATGTGCTGAATTAACATAATATACTTCTAGCTATTAAACTTTCTTTATTTCTTAATGTAAACACCATTTTAACATCCTGAATTTTTTCAATACTAAATTCAATATACTATTTAGAATTTTTAGATTTTATTTTATTTTTGCTTTCTCTGCCAGTAAATATTAGAGGGTTTCCAATATATTAGGTTCTGGGGATAGAGTGGTTAAAAAAAAAAAAAGATATCCTTGACTTCATAAAGCTTCTGCTCTAGAAGAAGAAAACATACTTTAAGTCTGACTGTAAATAATAAGTAATTACAATTATATGGAAGTAGTGAAAAAGGAGTGGTGACCATAGAATGTATACCAGTGGTCTTTTCCCAATCCAGGAATTTAGGGATGGCAATCCTGAAAAGAACTAAAGTGTCAATAGGAGCTGGAGAAGGAAGAGACATAGAGATCAAGAGCGGAGAGAGAACATAACATGCTTTAGTGGCTGAGAGAAGCCCAATGTGGCTAGAGCAGAGAGTGGGTCAAGGTCAAGTTTGAGAGCTAAGTAGGTGTTAGATGCTGTAGGAACTTCTTGCTTATTCCACATTTTGGATTTAGTCTCATACCTATAGGAATTCATTTAAAGTTTTTAAAATCAACCTTGGGATACAATTTACCTATAATAAAATGTGGTTACTTAAAATTTTTTAAATGCACAGCTGCGTAGGTTTTGACAGATGGTTACCACTAGGTAACCATCACTCCATTAAAGATATGGAAATTTTCTAGACTAAAAATTTTCTCATGCCCATATGAAGCCAATCCACCCTACATCTCCGCTAGCTAGCTGAATTTTCCATCTTAGTTACCTAGTGCTGCTGTAACAGAAATACTGTAAGTCGATGGCTTTAACGAACAGAAATTCATTCTTTTACACTTTAGGATGCTCAAAGTCCAAATTCAGTATGCCAGCTCTAGGGAAAGGCATTCTCTCTTATCTCTGGGAGAAGGTCCTTGTCATTAATCTTCCATGGTCAAGGAGCTTTTCAGCACGGGAATCTCAGGGACAAAGGACTCACTCTTCTTGTGGCCCATTTCTTGGTTGTTTGAAGTCCCCTTGCCTCTCTGCTCACCTCTCTTATATCTCAAAAGAGACTGATTCAAGATATAATCTGACCTTATAGATTGAGTCCTCCCTCATTAATGTAACTGCTTCTAATGCTGCCTTGTTAACATTGTAGAATTTACAACAAATTGGAGACTCGCATCAGATGACAAAATGGTAGACAGTCACACAATACCGGCAATCACGGTCTAGGCAATTTGACACACATTTTAGGAGGATACAATTCAACTCAATCCATAGCATTCTACCCTTTGGTCCCTCCCAGTTCATGCCTTGGCCAAATGTTAAACCCATTTACCCCATCATATCAAAAGTCTTAAATCAACTCCAAGTCCAAAATCCAAAAATTTTACTTCCTCTAAAATTTAATGTAAGTGAACTTATACTATTACGCCTGGCTTCTTTCACTTAGCATAATTTTCTTGAGATGCATACATGTAGTTGAATGCTTTAGGAATTGGTTTCTTTTTATTCGAATATCATAGTGTCTTGCATGGCTATACTGCAATGTATTTATCTGTTGCCCAGTAAATGGACATCTGGATTGTTTCCAACTTTTGGTATTATGAATAAAGCTGCTATAAATATTTAAGTATGAGCCTTAGTGTGAGCACATTATCTTAATTTCTCATACCTTGAAGGAGAATTGCTGAGTTACATGGCTAAGTATATGCTAACTATGTATGAAATATTTTTCAAAGTGGTTGTACCATTTCACATTTCTACCAGCAGTTTGTATGAAAATCCCAGTTGCTTTGCTGCTCAAAGTATCTATTTTGCTACTCTTATATATCTGTATTTTGGAAATGTAAAGGACCTAGACTATCCCAAACAATTTTATTTAATGATCCATATCCTTCTCTTCAAATATGCTAGTGTAAGCTTTTCAGCTTTTACTCAGAGTTGTTTTGGCTATTCTAAGCTGTTTGAATTTTCATACAGACTTTAGAATGAGCTTGTCAATCTCTCCAAAATTGTGACTTCAGTTAGATTTACATTAAATCTGTAGGTCAGTTTGGAGACATTTGACATTTTAATAGTGTTGAGTTTTCTAATTCATTATGATAATATCTCCATTTATTTAAACATACTTAGTGAGATGTTTAACAAAATAGAAAATATATTAGTCCAAGGGACTTATTGTGTCATATTTAGATTTAGATTTATTAGAGTTTCTCATACATATTTAAAAAAATATTTTATTATGCTTTAGGTGAAAGTTTACAGGGCAAATTAGTTTTTGCTTAAAAGAATTATATACAAATTGTTTTGTGACATTAGTTGCAGTCCCCACAATGTGTCAGCACCTTTTCATTTACATCCCAGTTTCCCCATGTCCATTGTCTGGTTTTCCTGTCCTTCACTGCCTCCTTGTCTTTGCTTTTGCACAAGTGTTGCCCATTTGGTGGTGATAGCTGGGCACCATCTAGCTCTTCTGAACTCAAGCTGGTGGAAGCTATGGTTTATGTGATCCATTCCTCCCTTGGAATAATATGCTTTGTATATATTTTATTAAACATCTCATTAAATGTGTCATAATTTGAATGCTACTGTAAATGGAACTATTCTATATTGTTAGTATATCAAAATAGGACGAATTTTTTTACATTGTTCTTGAATTCGAAGACCATCCTAATCCTGTTTTAGTGCTGAGTTTTTTTTTGTAGAATCTCTAGCATTTTCTACATATGCTCTCATGTCTTCTGCAAATACATATATACATATTTTTCTCCTCTTGCAATCTGTGTTTCTTTTATTTCTGAAATGACTTTAATGACTAGGATCTCCAGTGTGATGCTAGATAGAAATGGTGAGTGTAGATCTCCTTGTCCTACATCTTAAGGGGGAAAGCATTCCATTTTTTAACATTACATAGGATATTAGCTGTGTTGTTAGGTATTGTTTTTGTTAGATGTTGTTGACTCAATTCCAACTCATAGCAACCCTGTGCACCACAGAACGAAACACTGCCTGGTCTTGCATCATGTCCACAATTGTTTTTATGCTTAAGCACATGGTTGCAGCCACTGTGTCAATTCATCTTACTGAAAACCTTCCTCTTTTCACTGTCCCTCCACTCTACCAAGTGTGATGACCTTCTCCAGGGACTGATTCCTCCTGCCAACATGTCCAAAGTATGTGAGCCAGAGTCTCACCATCTTTGCTTCCAAGGAACCCTCTGTTTGCACTTCTTCCAAAACAGATGTATTTGTTCTTTTGGCAATCCACGGTACATTCAGTATTCTTCCCCAACACTCAAAGGCATCAATTCTTCTTTTGGATTCTTTGTTCATTGTCCAGCTTTCAACAGGCATATGAAGCAATTAAAAATACTATGGCTTGGGTCAAGTCTTCAAGGTGACATCCTTACTTTGCAACACTTTAAAGAGGCACTTTGCATCAGATTTTCCCAGTGCAATGTGCCTTTTGATCTCTTGACTGCTGCTTTCGTGGGTATTGATCACTGATCCATGTAAAATGAAATCCTTGACAACTTCAATCCTTTCTCCATGTTGCTTACTGGTCCAGTTGTGAGAATTTTTGTTTCTTTGCTGTCAAGGTGCAATCCATGCTGAACCCTGTGGTCTTTGATCTTCATCAGTAAGTGTCTCAAATCCTCTTCACTTCCAGTAAATAAGGTGGTGTCATCTGTGTAACACTGTAGGATTAGTTGTTGGACTTGTTTTTTTTTTTCCGCCAAAGCCTTTTATCAGGTTGAGGGAGTTTCCTGTTATTCTTGGCTTCCCAAGAGTTTTTACTACATATATGTTGTAGACTTGTTTTCAAATACTTCCTCTGCATCTTTTCAGATGATCATAATGGTGTTTTCTTCCACTGTTTGGTGGTACATGCATTGCTTTTTCTTTGTTGAACCAGTCTTCAGTTCCTGAGATAAAATGCTATTCAGCCATGGTTTATCCTGTGATGCGTGGCTAGATTTGATTCGCTAATATTTTGTTGAGGATTTTTAACATCTACTTATGGAAGATATTTGCCAGTGGGTTTTTTTGTTTGTTTGTTTTCTTGTAATGTCTCTGTTTAGTCAGAGTGATGATGTCTGGATAAAATAATTTGTAAAGTGGTCTCATATTTTTTCTGGAAGAATATATGTTGAATCGATGTTAGTTGCTGCTGAGTCAATTATGACTCACTGTGACCATGTGTATGCAGAGTAGACCTGTGCTCCGTAGTATGTTCTATGCTGTGATTTTTTGGAAGCAACTTGCTAGACCTTCCCAGGTGCCTGAGGTTCAGTTTGAACTCCTGAACTTTCAGGTGGCAATCCAGTGCTTAACTATCCATGCCACTCAGAGACATGTGGAACTGATATTACTTTTCCTTCATGGTGGATAGAATTCTTCAAGGAAAGCATGGATTTTACTTTGCCTGAAAGTTTTTAATTTCAAATTCAGTTTTCTTAGTCTATATCGGATAATTTGGATTTTATTACTTGAGTTAGTTTTTGTAATTTGTCTTTGAGATCATCCTATTTCAATTAAGTCATCAAACTTATTTTAATAATTGTTCACGATAATCCTTCATGATCCTTTACTGTCTGTAGGATTTCTATTAATGTTCACTCTTTCATTCTTGATATTAATTTCTTATGGATAAACAAACTATGGTATATATATATATACTCAGTGGAACATTATGCAATGATAAACAACAATGATGATTTTAGGAAGCATCTCATAACCTGGTTTCAATTGGAAGACATTGAGTGAAACCAGTCAGCAGCACAAGGACAAATATTGCATAAGACCCCTACTTTAAGTAATTAAAAATAGATTCATGTACAGCAAAAAAGACTCTTTGATGGCTGCAAGGATGGGGGGAGAGGGAGGGAAGGAGATGGTTGCCTATAGATTAGATAGTTGATAGAAATTTGGTTGCGTGAAAGCAGTGATGGTAAACAATAAAAAGAAGATCAATTTAACTAGATTTCAACACAACCTGAAACCTCCAACCTTAACCCAGTATGGCAAGGATAGAGTAACAGGGGCAGGGGTCCAGGGACCATGCTCTCAGAGGACATCAAGGCCAATTTGCATAACTAGCCTGTTGCTAAGAGAGTCTTCTGTACCCCATATTGGTGAGTGGTGTTTGGGGTCTTAAAAGCTAGCAAGCTGCCATCTGAGGTGCACCAAATGGTCCCAACTCAGCTGGAATAGATGATCATCAAGCACAACAACATGAGAAGAAAAGAGCCCAGAAGAGAGAAAGACTCATGTGAATGGGTGACTACATCAACATGTGACCAGAAGAACCTGATGGTGCTTGGCCACCACCAATGACAGCCGTGATGGGTCTCACAGTGTTGAGTCCCAGTGGCAACACACACAACAAAGGAGTTCACCCTAAGAACTCCAAAAGACCACAGTTGATGGTCCATAGGCCTGGGAGTTCCCCTGGGAGCATGGCCCATAGACCTGATGTTGCCCCTAAGCATAGGTCAATAACAATAGTGAGGTCAACTCTTTGGATAGGAATGGACTGGACTCGGGGACACAGAGTGACAATATCGTGTGTACACTTAATGGTTCTATGCATCTATAGGATGTTGTCCTGCTGGCCTCTTACTATAGGGGAGTGGAGAGGGTGCAAAGGAGGGGACAGAAGATTGTTAAGAGAACATAACATGCATGGAATGGAAAGGAGTGTGCTGTCACTAGGCAAGGAGAACAGAGGGAGCTGCAGATAGGCGGGCATGCAAATTTGAATTGTACTGTAAACTTTCACTCACAATTTAAGTAAATAAATGGTAGTCATCAAAAAATAAAAAATAAGTATTTTTTTTTCTCCCTGATAAGTCTAGGTAAGGATCTGTCACTTTTATTGCTCTTTTCAAAAATCTGGCTTTGGTTTCATATGCTCTACTGTTCATTTTTCTCTTTCATTGATTTATAGTTCTCTTTTTATTTCCTTCCTTTACCTGAGATACTTTGATTGAGGTATAACATAAACTTAAAAAAATAAAATTGCTAAAGTACCTAGGAATTAATCTAACCAGAGAAATAGCAGAACTTTACAAAGAGAACTACAAGCCCTTACTACAAGAAACTAAGAGAGACTTAGATAAATGGCAAAACATACCCTGCTCATGGATAGGACGACTTAACGTTGTGAAAATGTCTATTTTAGCCAAAGCAATCTACTTATATAATGCAATCCCAATACAAGTTCCAGTGTCATTTTTTAATGAGATGGAAAAACAAATCACCAATTTTGTTTGGAAAGGGAAGAAGCCCCAGATAAGTAAAGTGCTACTAAAGAAGAATACACTGGGAGGTCTCTCATTACCTGACTTCAGAATCTATTACACTGCGACAGTGGTCAAAACAGCCTAGTACTGGTACAAGAACAGACAGATCCATCAATGGAACAGAACTGAGACCCCAGAGATGACACCATCTGCTTACGAACAGTTGATATTCGACAAAGGCCCTAAGACGTTAAACTGGGGTAAAAACAATCTCTTCAACAAATGGTGCTGGCAAAATTGGATATCCATCTGCAAGAAATTGAAACAAGATCCATATCTTACACCTTATACAAAAACCAACTCCAGCTGGATAAAAGACCTAAGTATCAAATCTAAAACGATAAAGCTCATCCAAGAAAAAGTAGGAACAACAATGGAAGTTTTAATACACAACATAGATGGACTTCAAAACCTGTCAAACAAACCACAGTCAACAGAAGAGAAAATAGATAAATGGGAACTATTAAGAATCAAACACTTTTGCTCATCCAAAGACTTTATTAATAGAATTAAAAGGCTGCCTACAGAATGGGAAAAAATATTTGGCAGCTGTATGTCAGACTGACCCCTGATCCCCATAATCTATAAGGTACTACAAAATATCAATAAGAAGAAGATAAATCATCCAATTAAGTAATGGGCAAAGGAGATGGACAGACATTTCACTAAAGAGGAGATCCAGGCAGCCAAAAAACACATGCGGACTTGTTCACGATCTTTAATTATTAAAGAAATTCAAATAAAAACTACAATGAGATACCATCTCACTCCAACAAGGTTGGCCATGATCCAAAAAACCCAAAACAACAAATGCTGGAGAGGCTGTGAAGAAAGTGGAACTCTCCTATACTGCTGGTGGGATTGCAAAATTGTCCAGCCTCTTTGGAAAGCAATCTGGCGCTTCCTTAAAAAAATGGATATAGATATATTTGACCCAGTAACTCCACTACTTGGAATATATCCTACAGAATCAAGGCCATTCACACCAATGAACACATGCACAAGAATGTTTATTGTGGCATTGTCCACGATAGCAAAAAGATAGAATCAACCCAAATTTCCAACAACAGAAGAATGGATAGGTAAACTATGGTATATATACTCAGTTGAGCACTATGCAATGAAAAAGAACAATGATGTTTCCAGGAAACATCTCATAATCTGATTTCAACTGGAAGACATTATGTTGCATGAAAGTAGTCAGCAATAAAAGGACAAATATTGTAAGAGATCCCTACAATAACAACTCAAAAACAGACTTATGCATAGAAGAAAAGACTCTTTGACGTCTGCAAGAGAGGAGAGGGAGGGGGGCGAGGGGGGAGGGGTTTAGATTAGATAGTTGTTAGAAATTTGGTTGGGTTAAATCGATGATAGCACACATTAGAAACAAGAACAATATTAAGTAGATTTCATCATAACTTCAGTACTCCTTCCATCTTAATTCAATATTGCAAGGACAGAGTAGCTGGGGCAGGGTGCAGGACACCATGCTCTTAGGCAAAATCGATGCCAATTGGCCCAACTAGCATTTTGCTAAGAGGGCTCTCTGCACCCCACATTGGTGGGGTGCCAAGCTGCCATCCGAGGGCACAGCAAATGGTTCCAACTCAGCAGGAGTAGGTGCTCACTGAGGACCAAAATGACAACCCAGAAGACAGAGAGACCCCATGTGTGGGTGCCTACATCGACTTAGGACCGGAAGAACCAGATGGTGCCCAGCCACCATCAGTGATAGGCACGATGGAGCTCACGAAGTTGAGTCTCACTGGCAGCACAAGAATGAAAAAGTGTGCACCCTGAGATCTCCACTAAAAGACCACAACTGATGGTCCTGCGGCTTCGGGGTTCCCCTGGGAGCATGGCCCCTGGCCCTGATGCTGCCCTTGCCTATAAATCATAATGAAGGTCCACTCTTCAGACACGAGTGCATTGGACTTGGCGACGCAGAGTGACCATATATTGGACGCACTTTATGGTTCTACGCATCTATAGGATATCATCCTGCTGACCTCTGGCTAGAGGAAGGGGAGTGGGTGAAGAGGAGGGGAAAGGAGACTGTTGGGAGGATGAGTCATGTGTGGAGCAGAGGGGAATTAGTGTGCTGTCACCGGACAGGGAGAGCAGTGGAAGCTGCATACAGGTGGGCATGAAAATTTATATGGGAATGTATATTTTCACTCAGTCATAATAAAAAAAAATTGCCATCAAGTCTATTCCAACTCATGATGATTTTGTGTGCACCAGGGTACAGCTGAGCCATAGGATTTTCTTGGTTGTGAGCTTTACAGAAGCAGATCATCAGGCCTTTCTTCTGCGGCACCAACCTTAATGTTAGTAGTAGATCACAAATCATTTTTGTCATCTAGGTATCTGAGATATAATATGCTATAGTTAGGTGCCATTGAGTCAGGTCCCACTCATAGTGACCTTGTGTCCAACAGAATGAAACACTTCCTGATCCTACACTATCCTCATAATCACCGCTATACACGCATACATTGTATGTATAATATATGTACACTAAAATTCTCCCTTTGTGTGTTAGACAATTCCAGTTTCCAGTAGTTTGACTATGACGCACCAAGGCGAGATTTTCTTTTTGCTCTTCCTGCTTGGACTTGTTGAATTTTTTGAATCTATAATGTTTTCACCAAATGTGTATTGTAGTGTTTTGACTGTTAGTTTCTTAAATATGTTTTTCTACTCTTCTGTTCTTGTAGGACTCCAATTACGTACAAGTTCTGACAATTAAGTAGGTGAACAAACGCTAGAAAAAGTGCTACATGCCTCACTGCTGAGTATCACTGTGGTCATCTTCAAAGTACTTCCCTTGGGAAGCTATGCACCGATGCCAGTGCTTAGTCCACCCTTCAAAGCACTTTTTCTGGGATGAGTTCACAGATTTAATTGTCAGAACACTTACAATGACAGCTCTGGTGGACGTTCCACAAAAAGAGTTCCAAAGTGGCTTTGAAGGGTGGACTGTATGCTGGCCTTGGTACATAGCTTCCCAAGGATAATACTTTGAATATGACCATAGCGACATTCAGCAATGAGGTATGCAGCACTTTTCCTAGGATGTAGAAGGTACTTGTCAGTCCTTGTATATGGTGTACAACTTTTATTATTCCATAGATCTTTGAGAAGGCTGTGTATGTTTTTCTTTGAAGTGTTTTCGTAGCACAACTGTCTAAATGCTCAGCTACCAGATGAAAGGCTCGCAGGTTAAACCCACTTAGAGGCTTCTTGGAAGACAAGCCTGATGATCTGCTTCCCAAAAGTCACAGCCTTGAAAACCATATTACAAAAACAAACCATACCCATTATGGTCAAGTCGATTCTGACTTACAGAGTTGTTCTGTTCTGTACACATGAGTTTCCACAAATTGGAATTGACTATATTGCAATTAACAACAATATTTTTCTTTAGTGTCTATTGACAGATCTTAAAGTCCACTGATTGTTTCTTCTGACATTTCTACTCTGCTATTGAACTCATTTTCTGAATTTTATTTCTTGTATTTTTCATCTGTAGAGTTTTCATTTATATTTTGTATAGTTCACATTTTTCTACTGGCATTTCATGCTTGCTCATTGAGAGCATGCTTTCTTTTACTCTTTTTTAGCATGTTTATAACTGCTAACCTGAGATCTTTGATAAATCCACATTTGGTCCTGAATGTAATCACTTTCCTGTTTCATTACCTATCTGGTGACTTTTCATAGAAACTAGACATTGTGAATAATACCACCTTTAGCTTCTTTTTTTATTCTTCTGAGTATTATTGTCTTTTTTTACTTGAACAGGCAATAAACGTTCCTGAACTCAAACTGCAAACTGTCCACAATCACTGTACAGCAACTCTTCATTTTGTCAGCTTTTACTTGCTGCTTTTTAAGCCTCATTTCCAGAAGCTTTTATTTATTTATTTTAATTAATTGTAGTAAAAGTGCATATAACAAAATATTTTTCAGTTCAACAACTTTTACTCATGCTATTCAGGGACACTGAACATGTTCTTTGCCACTATCATTTTCCAAATTATTCTACCACTATTAACAGAAACCTTATCCATGTCCTCTAAGGAATGACAATATTAGGTGTTTCTTTTGTGTGCATTAAATTTTGTGGTCAATCAAGGAATTGGACAGGTACATTGAGATTTTGAGGCTCAGCTCAAACCCTAAGGTTCCCCCAAATTTCTGGCTGCTCTGTTTAAGTGCTAAGCTCTTTGCTTGAGCACCCTCAATCCAGTAAGGCTCTAACTTCTCAGGTTCAGGGATGCAGTCAATCCAGAAAAGCGGTAAACTCACAAATCTTATTCACTACATTTTTCTTTTAAGGATTGACTCTTTTGTGGTTTCTGCCTGCTTTTTCTTTATTTTATTTTGTTTTTGTTGAGGATATACACAGCAGGACATACATCAACTCAACAACTTCTACATATATAATTCAGTGCCATTGATTACATTCTTCAAGTTACGCAAACTTTCTCTCCTTCCTTTTCTGAATGGCTCCTCCTCCGTTAACATGAGGTCACTGCCCGCTAACTTTCCCATTGGATCTGACAAGATTCAGTTGTCAGTTTAATCTCATATGGATAGTTCTTAAAATATCACAGTGCTCAAAGCAGACATTTTTTACTAGTTAAGCTAAGCTATTTGGCTTTAAGAAGACTTCAGGGATATTTTTGGACTAGGTTTTAAAGATTTCCTCACGGCAATAGTTTCAGGAGTTTATCCAGCTCCCATGGCTCCAGAAAGTCTGGAATTCATGAGAATCTGAAATTCTGTTCTGTACTTTCTCCCATTTGATGAGGATTCTTCAAGAGTCTTTGCTCAAAATGTTGCCTTATTTTCCATGTTTTTTTCTTTTATTAATTCATACATTTTAGTTTTACATAAAATGTTAAATGTCCTCTTAAATCATTTGTAAAATGATGTAAAGAATAAATATACAAAGGTTGAATGAGGGAAAAAGTTAAATCATAAAATCTAAAATTACAGAAAAACCAACAGACTGTCAACTTTGTAGAAAAATAACTCAATTTTAATAGGTGTGATTTAATAGGTGTGATTGCTTCCACAAAATACAGAAAGGAAAATAAAGCAATAGCGAGAAATATTTCTAACAGTATGGCAGAAATTTTATCTATATTAAGAATGTGTATGATTTTTAAAAAATTTACCGAAACTTCAACAGAAAAATTAACAAAATGTGATCCAACTCTTTCCAGAAAAAGAAGAACAACTAAGTTCACATGAGAAAGTGATCACGAAAATCTGTTACTTTCTAAAGTACTTCTAAATGACATTATAGTAAAGCCAGTAGACTTTCTTTATTGCTGGGAACCTTGTAACGTGATACGTACATCTCTTTAAAACATGCGATGGCTATATATGGGAACAGCTGTAAAGACTCATTTCGAAGTTAGTAATTTCAATCCTCCTGAGGTAGAGATATGTACAAAGTTAATCATGAGAGCACTTTTTATAGTGGGAGACAATTGACATACCGGATGTCTAATATTTATAATATATCATTATAGACACTTAGGTCACCATTAAAATGGTAACAAGGAGTATGTATAAAGAGAGAACAATTCTGTGTTTAAAATGATTGCAAACTACGAAAGCTATCTATTTGGAAGGTAGTCTGAAGCAAGGAACTGAGTCACCAAGTCAAGAGCACAGCTGCTTTAAAAACTGACTTGCTCAAGTTTCTGTAACTCCTGCGTTGTTACTTCACTTTTTAAATCACACATACCATTCAAGATACTGTGATGCATTCCTAGGTTTTCTCACTGTACCCAACCAGAAAAGAATTCTACAGGGATTTGTTGGATCCAGTCCTATTTGATGAAACACTAAATGGCAATAATTGAGAACCTTGACTTTCTTCAGAAATAACTAGCTTTGCACCAATAATGGTGAGTTTGGAATCCTTCATACCGTGTTAGAGCTGAAAGTATCTTTAGAGGTCAGACAGTAGCATCCACTTAATTCTACATTACAGAAGCCAAGACCAAGGAGTTAGGGTTTGACCCTGGTTACAGAGGTGTGTGGCATCCAAATACCTTGCAATTTTCCATTTGGCATTTTCTTAGCACCCCCCCTAACCCGCCACCACTGATGTTTCCTTTGATGGCCTATGTAAACCAAAACCCAGGGCTGTGAAGTCAATTTTGACTCATAGCAACCCTCTAGGGCAGAGTGGAACTGCTCCATAACGTTTCCAAGGAGTGCCTGGCAGGTTGGAATTGCCAGTCTTTCGGTTAGCAGAGATAGCACTTAGCCACTGCACCACTGGGGTGAAGTTAAAGAATCCATGAACTTGGCTGGATTCACCTATTAACTGACTGAATGTACCTGGGCATCTCATCTCAAGGTTCCCATGGTATCTGTGAGAGTGTGGTGTTCTCTATAATGCTATTTGGAAGGCCAAAATTTTGAAATTAAGAATGTCATGCAGGAATGAGGAATGTTATCCAAAACCCTCACCACTGGAATGAAAATCTGAATTTACCCACTGTCGCTTTTATGCATAAACCCATCGTAGCCACTGTGTCAATCCTCTTTTTCACTGGCCCTCTACTTTACCAAGCACTACCTAGCACCATTCTGCTGATCCTTCCTGAAAACATGTCCAAAGTATGTTAAGGCGTAGTCTTGCCACCTTTGCTTCCAAGGAGCACTGTGCTTATACTTCTTCCAGAAAAGATCTATTTTTTTGGCAGTCCATGGTACATTCAGTATTCTTCTCCAACACCACAGTTCAAAGGCATCACTTCTCTCTTCTTTGTTTATTGTCCAGCTTTCGCATGCATATGACGCAGTTGAAAATATCATGGCTTGGGTCAGGAGCACTTTAGTCTTCAGGGTGACAACTTAACTTTTCAATACTTTTAAAGAGGTTCTTTGCAGCTGATTTTCCCAGTGCAATGTGTCTATTGATTTCCTGACTGCTGCTTCCATGGGCATCGACTGTGGACCCAAGTAAAGCGAATTCCTTGACAATCTCAATCCTTTCTCCATTTATGACGTATGTTCCTTACTAGTTCATTTGTGAGGATTTCTGTTTTCTTGATGATGCTGTGCAATCCATACTGAAGGCTGTGGTCCTTGATTTTCATCAGTAAGTGCTTCTAATCTTCTTCACGTCCAGCCAGTATTGTGGTGTTATCTGTGTAACTCAGGTTGTTAACGAGTCATCCTCCAATCCTGATGGTTTGTTCTTCTTCATATAATCCAGCTTCTCAGATTTGCTCGGCATACAGATTGAAAAGGTATGGTGAAAGGGTACAACCCTGATGCACACCTTTCATCACTTGAAACTATCCAGTGTTCACTTGTTCTGTCTGCACAACCGTCTCTTGATCCATGTACAGATTGCCTGAGAGCACAATTCAGTGTTCTGGAATTACCATTCTCCGCAATGTTAGCCGTAATTTGTTACGATCCACACAGTCAAATGCCTCTGCATAGTCAGTGAAACACAAGTAAACATCTTTCTGGTATCCTCTGCTTTTAGCCAAGATCCATCTGACATCAACAATGATATCCCTGGTTTCCCATTCTCTTCTGAATCCAGCTTGAATTTCTGGCAGTTCCTTGTCAATATACCATTGCAGTCACTTTTGAATGATTTTGAGCAAAATTATACTTGCATGTGATGTTAATGATATTGTTTGGTAATTTCTGCATTTGGCTGGATCATCTTTCTTTGGAATAGGCATAAATACAGATTTCTTCCAGTCATTTGGCCAGGTAGCCATCCTCCGAATTTCTTGGCATAGATGAGTGAGCACTTCCAGCACTGCATCTGTTTGCTGAAATATCTCAATTGATATTCCATCAATTCCTAGAGCCTTATTTTTTGCCAATGCCTCCAGTGCAGCTTCAAGGTCTTCCTTCAGTACCATTAGTTCCTAATCATGTGCTGCCTCTTCAAATGGCTAAACATCAACCAGTTCTTTCTGGTATAATGACTCTGTGTTTAATATTTTTCCTGTCCTTCTCTACTGCAGTGTGAGGCTTGAAATTTTCTTCAGTTCTTTCAGCTTGAGAAATGCAGATCATGATCTTTCCTTTTGGTTTGGCATTTCTAGCTTTTTGTACATGTCATTATAGTACTTTGTCTTCTCAAGCTACCTTTTGAAATCTTCAGTTCTTTTACTTTGTCATTCCTTCCTTTTGCTTTAACTGTTTGATGTTCAAGAGCAAGTTGAAGAGTCTATTCTGACATCCAATTTGGTTGTTTCTTTTCTTCCCTGTCTTTCTAATGTCCTTGCTTTCTTCATGGATGACGTCTTTAATGTCATTCCACATTCATCTGGTCTTTGGTCATTAGTGGTCAACACATCAAATCTGTCCTTGTGATGGTCTCTAAATTCAGATGGAATACACTCAAGGTTACACTTTGGCTCTTGTGGACTTGTAATTTTCTTCAGTTTCAATTTGGATTTGCATGGGAACAATTGATGATCTGTGCTGCAGTCAGCACCTCGTCTTGTCCTGATTGTTTACATGGAGATTTCCCATTGTCTTTTTCCACAGTTGTAGCTGATTTGGTTCTTGTGTATTATTCCATCTGGTGAGGTCCATGGGTACAGTCGCTGTTTTTATTGGCTAAAAAAGGTAGTTGCAGTGAAGAAGTCATTAGTCGTGCAAAATTCTGTCATGCGTTCTCCAGGATCATTTCTGTCACCAAGGCTGTATTTTCCAACTACTGATCTTACTTCATTACCAACTTTTGCATACCAATCACCAGTAATTATCAATGCATCATGATTGCACGTTTGTTCGATTTCATACTGCAGAAGCTGGTAAAAATCTGGTTTGTAATTATGAATAATGGTCACATTAACTGGCTTTCCTTGCAGAAGTATGCATATTATTCTATCACTGGTAGCCTTGTACTTCAGGACAGATACTGAAGGGTTCTTTTTGATGATGAATGCAACACTTTTCAATTATTCATTCCCAGCATAGTAAACCATAAGATTGTTTGGTTCAAAATGGCTAGTACCAGTCCATTTCAGCTCACTAATGCCTAGGATATCAATGTTTACACGTTCCATTTCCTTTTGGACTATTTGCAACTTTCCTAGATTCATACTTAGTGCATTTCATGTTCTGATTATTAGTGGATGTATGCAGCTGTTTCTTCTTATTTTGAGTCATGCCATATCAGCAAATGAAGATCCCAAAGGCTTCACTCCATCCACATCATTAAGGTCGACTCTACTCTGAGGGGGCATCTCTTCCCCAGTTGTCTTCTGAATGCTTTCCAAACTGGAGGGCTCATTTTCCAGAACTATATCTGACAATGTTCGAATGCTACTCATAAAGTTTTCATTGGCTAATTCTTTTGAGAAGTAGACTCCTGGGTCCTCCTGCCTAGTCTGTCTTATTCTTATTCTCAAAGCTCACCTGAAACCTGTCCACCATGGATGATCCTGCTGGTACCTAAACATCAGTGGCATCGCTTCCAGCATCACAGCAACAAGCAAGCCTCTGCTGAAGGACAAGGGGGAGCTGCATGTTCTCCCTTTGTTCACTCTTCTTGTATAAATATGCCATAATTCATTTAAATTACAAAGAATGAGAAGTTTTAATGTGATAACTGATAAAGGAAACTTCAAGATACATTACTTATTGAATAAAACACTGAAGTCAAAAATATATGTAGACCAGAACCAAAAAATCCCATTGCTGTCGAGTTGATTTCCAACTCACATTGACCCTATAGAGCAGACCAGAACTGCCTCACACAGTTTCCAAGGAGGGCCAGGTAGATTCAAACTGCAGCACTAAATCACTACACCACCAAGGTTTCCAATATATATATAGAAGAGTCACATTTGTGTTAATTTTTTAAAAAGTATAACAGGTGATGGCTTCAGCTGGGCTCTCTAGAGAAGCAAAGCCACTAAAACATATAAATATATACATAAAAAACCAAAGCCATGTCCATCAATTCCACCTCATAGCAACCCTATAGGTCAGAGTGGAACTGCCCTGTATAATTTTCAAGAATTGCCTGACAAGTGAGCTGCTGACTTTTTGGTTAGTAGATGTGGCATTTAACCACTTAACCAACACACCACCAGAGTTTCCATGGGGAACTTTATATCAAGGAAATTGCTCACCCAGTTGTAGAGGCTAGAACTTCTCACGTCTGTGGGCCAAGCCAGAGACATCTCCTGATTCCTGTAGCTGCAGGGGCTGACAAACCCAAGATCATCAAGTCAGACCACAGGGCTCTCGCTGAGAGGCTGCAAAGTTCAATGAATTCTAAGATGGGCAGGCAAGACTGCGGGTGAGCTGCTAGTTCAAGTCCAGAAAACCAGGGGCCAGACATACTGGAGCCAGCTGCAGGGTCCAGGATGAGCCACGGCAGGATTAGCCAAGTGCCGTTGAGTTGGATCCCACTCATGGCAAGATTAGGTTTACGTCAAGTTTACAGGATCAGTATAACTACCTTACTGAAATTTTGTATGTGAACTATTCCCACATTGATTTCATTATTCATTGTTTGATTATCCTGAAGGGTGATAGGGTGGCTGGGTCGGAATCAAATTGACGACAGCGGGCTTGGTTTGGGGGGTTTTGAATCACCTTGAATTAATCTTTAGAAATCATTTTAGCCATGTTCTCTCACTCTTGTAGATCAAAGCTTCTCAGCCTTGGTATTATTGACAGTCAGTACCCAATAAGTCTTAGTTGTAGGGGAGCTGCCCTGTCTGTGCCTGTTAAGATATTGAGCAGCATCCCACTAGATGTCAGTAGAATCCCCACAACCACTGTGACAACCAAAAATGTCTCCAGATTGTCACACATTCCCTGGAGGGCAAAGTCGCCCCTGAGGGAGAGATACTATGTTAGATAACAGTAACAGCTACGGTTAGAGTGCTTACTCTATGTTAGGCACGGTGCTAAGAAGGTAACACACATTATCTCCTTTGAAGGAACGCTGATGCTACAGTTGTGAAAGGGCTTGACTGAACCCACCCATTGCTCCGTGGGGGAAAGATGTGGCAGTAGGCTTCTGTAAAGACAACAGCCTTGGCAACCCTGTGGGGTAATTTTACTCTGGCCTATAGGGTTGATGTGAGTTAGAACTGACTCCACGGCAGTGGCTTTTGGGTTTGGTGACCCCTTTAATCCATCTGACTGTGAAATAGGCATTATAACCATTGCACAGATGAGGATCTCAGGCTGTGCAGGCTGAAGTCTCACAGCCAGTGAGTGGCTGAGACAGCATTCAAAATCAGAGACGACTGATGGCAAATTCAGTGCTGCCTTTAAATGGTTAACTACTCTGACTCCAGGAAAGTAATAGAAATGTTTTGTACATGCGAAAAAGAAAAAAAGAAACTCACTGAGATTTTAATTGTGATTGCATTATATCTCTAAATGAATTGATGAGCAACTACTGTATTTACCATATTCCATCCTGCCATCAAGGAACATTGTACACTTCTCATTTAAATCTGCTTTTGTATCTTCCTGTAATGTTTTGTTTCCTTCATCAGGACCTGAGAGTTCTTTTTAAAGATTATGTGATGTTTTATATCTCTAGTTCTATTGAGGTTAGGATTGTTCAGATATATTTTCTAAATGGTCCACACCAACATATAGAAAGGAATTGGTTTTTATTTTGCATTTAGCCACGCTATTGGTTCTAAAGACTTCTCATTTGATTCTTCTGTATTCAGGTACAAGTAGTCCTCAACTTATGACACAGTTCCAATGCAATGATTCTGTCATAAGTTTGTTCTGATGTAAGTGGAATACCTCCTTTTTTTTTTTTTTTTTTAGTTTTCATTACTGTTGCCTCTATTATCAGTATTTTTATAAATCTGATCTTTATTTGTCTGGGGTGTGGAAGCATTATACATTAACTTACAGACTCAGACGGTACTTGGCTTGGCTTGGCTACAGACTCAATGACATCAGCAAATTATGTGCTGCAACATACCATATGTAGCCCATTTTACTAATGATAAAATAAAAAAAACAACAGTGGATGGTCATAAGGACAGCTCATCATATGTATGTCATCAGTCAGGAACTACCTGTATGTAATTATATCACTTACAAAGAATAAAATTATCTCCAAATTTCTAATGATTTTATATGTAATTTTTCCATTTTATCTATATAAAATTTTTACATTCCTCGACTATAGGAGTGGGGAAAGCCTTCCTACATTGTTTTACGGCTGATTGCATTTATTAGAACTTTCATCATATAATTCATATGCACTTTATTCCTCATAGTCTTTGCTGTTGTATCAATATACATCTCTCATTATATCAGGACAATGTCCTTCCCCTCCCGATACATCAAGAATAGCATATATAACTAGACTTCAAAGGAAACATGAACTTGAAACACAGCAAATATTACAGTGGGCAGGTCATGGTTATGAGGTCCTAGCAGGCCCATGAGCTAACTTGAAATTGTTCATCCTTTCATTTAACATGGATTGCACACCAGGTCAAACCCTCAGGAGGCCAGCATAGACCAGACTGGACCTCGTTCCAAGCGCTCGCAGGGCAGGAGAGGGGTCCTCCTGCCTTGTCTCTGTGGCAGCAGGGCTGGGCAGAATAGTGCTGTGGCTTCTTCTGTCCACTTCCCGAGGCAGCTGCTCCCCTGCTGGGCTTCTGGTAATTCACAGTTCTAGGTGGATTCACACTTCTTTTACTCTAGGTGTAAGCAAAACATTACCCACTGTCATCAAGTCAATTCCAACTCATAGCGACCCTATACGACAGAGGACAACTGCCCCCCATAGTTTCCAAAGAGTGCCTGGCAGGTTTCAACTGCTGAACTTCTGGTTAGCAGATGAAGCACTTAACCATACACCACCAGACAAAATATTAGGCAGAAGCTTAATAAGAACTAGTTAGAAAGGACTTGATTTAAACAAAAAAAAAAGGAAAAGAAAAAGTCTTCTTCCTAGTCAGAGACCCTGGTGGCGTAGTTGTTAAGTACAACAGCTGCTAACCAAAAGGTCAACAGTTCAAATCCGCCAGGCATGCCTTTGAAACTCTATGGATTGGTTCTACTCTGCCCTATAGGGTCGCTATGAGTCAGAATCCACTCAATGGGTTTGGTGTTTAGTTGGATCTGTAAGGTGAGAATTTCTAGATGCTTTTAAATGGCTTAAGTACAGGATTTTGGTTGGTTGGTTTTCCCATAAGTGAAAATGATTTAGATTTAGCCATTAAAAGAAGTATACTTACCACAAGTTTTGTTTGCCTGTCCTGAAATATGCTACAAAGTTGGAGAGCCTATTTATTACTAGTTGCTCTTTGAAACCCTGGTGGCATAGTGGTTTAAGTGCCTTGGTGGCATAGCATTTAAGTGCTGTGTCTGTGAACCAAAAGGTTGGCAGTTCAAATCTGCCAGGTGCTCCCTGGAAACTCTATGGGGCAGTTTTACTCTGTTCTACAGTGTCACTATGAGTCGGAATCCACTCTAGGGCAGTGGGTTTGGTCTAGGGTACGTTATAGGACAGCAGGGTCTGTGTTGTCTTTAAACTGTAACTCACACACCCCAAGTCTTAACAGTAAAGGTTAGGCTATTACAAATAAAATCCAGAAGGAGAAGATTAATAGCTCACGGTTGTAACCATGATCTTGCAGCTTCTGGTCTGACATCAGTCATGTGTATGCACCTTATCTGTAACAGACTAATTCTTCCTTGATACCACACCTCGAAATTTACTTCACGTGGATCAGTGTGTTATCTGTAAAAAGGCAACTTACAGTAAGTGAAAAGAAATCAATCTGATAAAATTAAAAGAAATACAAGAAGTCCAAAGATAAAAATTGAAAACTTGCATTATATAAAATGTAAAAATAAAAAAGGCAAATGATCAGTGGCTAAATATATTTTTTTATTTATATATGTTAATATATATCACATATATTATCACATATAATATAATTATATATCACATATAATATCACACAAATATATGTGATATCTGTGGCCACTTATAAGCTTGCTATGAGTTGGAATTGACTCAACGGCAGTGGACTTTGTGTGTGTGTGTGATCTGTAACCTTAATACACAGAGAGTTTTTACGAATCAGTAAGCAAAAGATAATCAAAGGATACGGGTAATAGAAAACTCAGCGAAAGACATGAACAGGCAGTTTGCAAAAGAAGAGCTAGAAATGGCCACTCAGTATTTTAAAAATTGTGATAAAACTACACATAGCCAAATCAATGCTTTTCACCTGTAAAATATTAAAAATAGCAATAACAATTGTTTAGTGCTTACAGATTTCCTCAAGAAACACAATGATTATTTTTTCTTTTTATTTAACATGACTGATTGAAAATGTACATTCCCGTATAAATTTACATGCCCACCTATATGCAGCTTCCACTGCTCTCCCTGTCCAGTGACAGCACACTATTCCTCTCTGCTCCATACATGGCTCATCCTCCCAACAGCCTCCTTTCCGCTCCTCTCCACCCACTCTCCTTCCTCCAGCCAGAGGTCAGCAGGCTGATATCCTATAGATGTATAGAACCATAAAGTGCAACCAATATATGGTCACTCTGCATTGCCAAGTTCAATCCATTCCTGTCCAAAGAGTGGACCTTCGTTATAATTTATGGGTAAGGGCAGCATCAGGGCTGGGGGCCATGCTCTCAGGGGAACCCCGAAACCGCTGGACCATCAATTGAGGTCTTTTAGTGGAGATCTCAGGATGCACCCCTTTTTATTCTTGTGTTGCCAGTGAGACTCAACCTAGTGAGCTCCATCATGGCGATCACTGGTGGTGGCTGGGCACCATCCAGTTCTTCCAGTCCCATGTCGATGAAGGCACTCACTCTTGCAGGTCTCTCTGTCTTCTAGGTTGTCTTTACCGCATGTCATTTTGGTCCTCGGTGAGCATCTGTTCCTGCTGAGTTGGGACCATTTGCTGTGTCCTCGGATGACAGCTTGGCAGCTTTTAAGACCCCAGACGCCACTCACCAATGTGGGGTGCAGACAGCTCTCTTAGCAAAACACTAGTTGTGCCAATTGGCCTCGATTTCGCCTAACAGCGTAGTCCCCCGCCCCCTGCCCCAGCTACTCTATCCTTGCAATATTGGGTTAAGATGGAAGGAGTACTCAAGTTATGCTGAAGTCTGCTTAATGTTGTTCTTGATTCTAATGTGTGCTATCACCACTTTCTCCCAATCAGATTTCTAGCAACTATCTAAACTAAACCCTCCTTCCCTCCCCTCCCTTGCAGCTGTCAAAGAGTCTTTTCTTCTATACACAAGTCTGTTTTTGAGATCTTATCATAGAGGTCTCATACAGTATTTGTCCCTTTGTCGCTGACTACTTTCACTCAACATAATGTCTTCCAGTTGAAACCAGGTTAGGAGATGTACAATGATTTTTTTTCTTTAATTGTTATTTATCCTGAAGCCTTGCTACATTCATTTATTAGTTTTAGTAGTTTGGTAGATAAAGTAAGATTTTCTGCATATATAGTTGTTCACTGCTAACAGAGTTTTACTTCCTTTCCCATCTGTCTGCCTTTTTCCGCCCCCCTTCTTGTTCTTACTCTATTATACTTATTATATATTGCTGAATTTCACTTTATAATATTTTAAGCAAATGAAAAATTAGAAACAAACTTTGTATATAAATTCATGAGAGATTTTTATTTGTAATTTTCCTTGTAATATCTTTGTCAGGTTTTGGTGCTAGGGAAATCCGGCCTTCTGAAAGGGACTGGAAAGTATTCTTTTCCCTTCTCTTGTTTGGAAGAATTTATTTAAGATTGGTATATTTGTTTTAAATATTAGAGTTTCTCTGTGAAGCTATTTGGGTCTCAAGTTTCATTTGTTGGAAAGCATTGAACTGAAAATTCAACTTCTTTAGTAGATAAAAGGCTACTTGTAGTGTGTCTTTCAAGGAATTTGCCTATTTAAGTTCTAGAAGATCTATTCTGATGTCTTTTCTTTCATTCCTGATATTGATCGTGGGTGTCTTCTTTTTCAATTCCTCAATCTTGATAGGAGCTTATCAATTTTAATGAAATTTTTGGAAGAATCATATTTTCATTTCAGTGATTTTACTCTACGGTTTTTCCTTTTTTATTTTAGTGACAGAAATCACTTTGCTTTCCTATTCTTACCTGTACACAATTATTAAGATGGCAAACATTAAAAAGGTTAGCCCCAAGTGTTAGTGGGGCTGTGTTGCAACTGAAACCATCATACGAGGTCCAGCAATTAAGTCTGCAAGCTGCTTTGCTCTAAGTGCTACATACCTCATTGCTGAATATCACTACAGTCACCTTCCCATGCACTGATGCCAGTGCATAATCTACCCTTCAAAGCAATTTTAGAACTCTGTCTGGAAGGGCCATTGCACACTGTGGCACAAACTTAATTGTATAGTTGTCTGTGAAGGAGTTTTTAGCCAGTAAACAAATAACTGTATTGGAACACCCACCCTACTCACCTGATCAGGGCCCCAATGACCTTTTTCTTTTCCAGAAGATAAAGGAAATATTGAAAGAAAGACATTTTGATGACATTCAGGACTTTAAGGGTAATATGATGACAGCTTGATGGCCATTCAAGAAAAAGAGTTCCAAAATTGCTTTGAAGGGTGGACTAGGCTCTGGCATCAGTGCATAGCTTCCCAAGGGGAGTACTTCAAAGGTGACTGTAGTGATATTCAGCAATGAGATATACAACACTTTTTCTGGGATGAGTTCACGAACTTAATTGGCAGTCCTGGTATTGCTGGTGGGAAGGTATGTGTATAATGATACAACCACATCAGAAAAGTCTGACAGTGTCTTAACCAACTTAAACATACCTGATGAGAAGTTAAAACAGCTGAAGTTAATTTGTGGCTCCCAAATTTTAGTCCTCTCTTATTTACTTAAGACAAATGAAATGAGTGTGTACCAGTAAAACTTCCAGCAGTAAGAAATAATGAGACTGGAAAGCAAGTGGGAATCAGCAGATTGCACCATACTGAAAGTTACCAAGGCTTCAATAAATGACACCAAATCAAATGTGTGGCCATCAAGTCAAATTCATCTGATGGCTTCCCGCTGTGTTACAGAGTAGAACTGCTCCCTAGGGTTTCCTTGGCTGTAATCTTTACAGAAGCAAGACAGCTAAGACTTTTTTTTATAGTACCACTGGGTGCATTCAAACCATCACCCTTTAGGGTAGCAGCTGATGGCAAACTTTTTGTAACACCCAGGCTCCTCCTCCTATCAATATGATAGGCTTAGTCTGTGCTCTGAAAGTCTCTGGACTTGAGAGTATGTCCTTGTTCTTGGTTAGTATCCAGTGTCTTCAGTGAAGTTGGGTGCCATGGTGAATGGATAGAAGTACTCTGTGGATTCTAAACCAATTGGTTATAAATGCTCTGTGACTATATCAACATGTGACCAGAAGAACCAGATGGTGCCTGGCCACCACCAATGACAGCTGTGATGGGGCTCACAGTGTTCAGTCCCAGTGGCAACACGAAAAAAAAGGAGTGTACCCTAAGAACTCCACTAAAAGACTGCAATTGATTGTCCATAGGCCTGGGAGTTCCCCTGGGAGCATGGCCCTTAGACCTAAGAGGGGGCAACTCTTTGAATAGGAATGGATTGGACCCAGGGACATAGAGTGACCATATCCTGTGTATACTTTATGGGTCTATACATCTATAGGATGTTATACTACTGGCCTCTTACTAGGTGGGAGTGGAGACGGTTGGGGGGGACAGGAGATTGTTAAGAGGATATGACATGTATGGAACAGAAAGGAAGAGTATGCTGTCACCAGGCAAGGAGAGCAGAAGGAGCTGCAGATAGATGGGCATGCAAATTTGAATTGTATTGTAAACCTTCACTCAATCACAGTTAAAAAAAAAAGCTCTGTAATTGAGGACAACAAATGGGTCTGCTGTTTAATGACCTACCTAGTCGATGTGTTCTCCTCCATGTTTAGCTGTGAAGTAAACAGTCTTGTAGCTTAAGATCACTGTGCTAAGTAGAATGTCCAGGTATAGTGAACAGTCCTAAAGAGAAAGCTTTCACATGACAACCCCTGTATGTTCTCAGTCAGAGAAAGAAAAGTTCCCTCTTAGCCCTTTTGCTTGCTTGTAGAGATGGTTTGGAGTGGTGATCGGAACTTCTAGCTATGAATTAGCATATCTAGGTTCTCATTCTTGTTATTCACTGTGACCTGGGGCAAGTCACTTAACCTCTTATAATCTTAGCTTTTTCCCTAAAACATAGATAAGAAAATCATTTACAAAGACCAAGGTGCAATGATGTATGTGAAAGTATTGTGTAGAGTGCTATGCAAACATACAGAATTATACCTGCACAAAATTCCCATCATCTAGGCAACCTGCCTGGGTATGTTTTCTATGGAAGAGACAGATGGTCCAGAAGGGGCTGGGGAGCCTACATAGTTGCTACTGTTCTTTAGGAAGAAGGTCAGCTGTCAAGACTTGGTCTGTTGTTAGCTAGATGCCAGTTCTGAGCTAGGTGGAGAGAGGCTTAGGAAACAGAATTCCCAAGGAAAGAAGAGGAAGAAGGCTGATGAGAAGTTAAAATATCTGAGGCATGGGGGAGATGAAAACACATGCATCGTTAGTATCAGGTTAAGTTTCCTTCAACAGGACTTTGGATCCAACATTAATAGGAGAGGAATAAAACTGAAGTTCAAGTCCATAAGCATCCCATATCCTTAGCAATGACTCTAGCTGTTGATGTCAGCAGACTTCTATTTTGGTCTCCTGTGTCACTGAGATAACTTTCAGATTGAGACTTTCTAAGTTTATCCAGACCTAGGAGCAGCACCTTAAGTTTTTTCTAGCCTGTGGTCATAATCATCAGGGTCTGTTTTTTGTTTTGTTTTGTTTGTTTTTACAGACAGCTTTTATTGGTAACCAGTTGTCTGGTATAAGGTCTCAGTATCAGTGTTCCTGCTTTGCCCAGCATGGTTTCTGTCTGCTTAGCTCAAAAGATAAGCTAGTGTTTGAGAAATATTTTTATAACTTAATTCAGTTATACTTAACATATACAATGGGCTGTGCTGGTCAAAAAATTACAGTATTCCTATAGGGTCGCTTTAAGTCAGAACTGACTTGATGGGACCCAGTAGCAACTTAAATGCTTTTAGATTTGTTTTGGGGATGTTGTATTTAGGTTAAAATAAAACGAAAAGTGGGCTTTAGTTACTTTTACCTCCATGTGCAGATTATTGTCTGCTCCAGTTACTCATTCTGAGTCATGAGAGAGCTAGATGAAGGACAAGATGGGACTCCCATCTAGGGTGTGCAGAAGTCTCATCAGTCCCAGGAGAGGTTCTAGATCATGTTCTAGGACACTAAGAGTACAGAGTAATCAGATGTAGAGTTGCTGGGTGCTTAAGGATTTAGGTTGGAAAGAAATCTATCTTTAAACTGAAGATTCATACAGACACACAGGCATATCTCTTTTTATTACGCTTCTTGATTGAATTTCATTGATAATGTGTTTTTTACAAATTGGAGGTTTGTAGCATCAAGCAAGTCTATACCGAAAGAAAAAACCCAAACCCATTGCCATCGAATCGATTCAGACTTAGAGTGACCTCACGGGACTGAGTAGACCTATTCCATAGGATTCCCCAGAGGTGCCTGGTGGATTCAAACTGCCAACCTCCAGGTTAGGAATGGTAGGTCTTAACCACTATACCACCAGGGTTTCCACAAAATCCATAAGTACAGAAATACATACATATATAGATATACATATGTGCACATAAATATATATATGTATGTATACGTACACACACTAAATCTTAAAATATCTTGGTGAATTAATAGAACTTCAGGGTTTTTTTTGTCACCATTATCCTATTGTTAGCAAAGCTGTAATATATGTTTTTAATTTAAGTGAATGTATTCTTAATAGAAATGTATAGGAAACTTTGGGTTTGGGGTTGTACATATTAAATTTTGAAGGCTAATAGAGCCACTTCACCGTTTAAAAACATGTATTTGCCATCAGAGAGTAGTATATATTTACTGCAGATAATCTGTAGATAAAGTAGAAAAACCACTCAGTCTCTTAGAAGCTCTACTGTTTTTTTCTGTGTTTTTTATAAATTTAATCTCATAATGTATTAAACTATTGTAATCCACCTCTTTCCTGTTAATACTGTCTTAAGCATTTTTATCATCAAGGAAACCTTAAAATCCTTCATAACAGCTATGTAAATGTCATCATATGGACGGACATGCCAGCATTTTCATATCATTTTCCTCATGCTGGATGCACAGATTGTTTCTGATTATTTAGAAATTTTTGCTAAGTTGATGGATGAACCTTATTATCTCCGCAAAATTTTATTTTTTATATTACAGACAACACTGGAATTTTTTTAGATGTTATCCATTTTTTTTTAATGAGCTGTGTTTCAGTCTTTTATTCAAATATTCTTCACAATTCTTGCTAATCACATGTATAATCTTTTATATTAAGGAATATTTGTTGTTTGACTTGCCTTTTTTTTTCTGATTATACAAGTAATATTGGATTACCAAGTTTTGAAAATACAAATAAGCACGTAGAAGGAAATAAGATTTATTCCATCCATCTCTAACATTAACATATGTAATGTTATTTAACTGGATTCATACTATGCATTCTTGGGATTTTTCTTAGTTCATGTAACGATATAAAATGATAGAAAAACTTTATCAAATATTTTGCACTTAAAATTACCGTATGTTACTGCATCAAATACAGGTGTCATTGATTTAATATTGCCTTAAGGATGGACATTTATTTTTCAGTTTTTCACTGCTATAAACATCAAGATAATCCTAAAATAAATTAGAAGAAATAGAATTGCTGGACCAAAGTATATTCACACCTTTAATTTGATACAAATCACCCTTTCAAAAGGCTGTATTAACTTGATACCCACTAGCAGTGTTTAGAATACCTGTTACTCTGTAGCTTACCAACAATGAGCATTTCTCTTTTAAAAAATATTTTGTGATTTGGGGGAAAATTTACATAGCAAATCAGGTTCTCATGTAATAGTCTCTGTACATATGATTCAGTGACACTGGTTATACTTTTCACAATGTGTTAGCATTCTCGTTGTTTCCATTCTGGTTGTTCTGTTTCTGTTAATCTAGCTTCCTCGTCCCCTCTTACCTTCTCGTGTTTGGTCTTGGCTAAATGTCGACTCTTAGGTCTCATTTAGATGATTGTTTAAAGGAGCTCAGTACTCATGGAGATTATTTATTTTATGAGCTGCTCTGTCTTTTTGGCTGGTACGTGACCTCCAGGAGTTGTTCGAGATCCAGGTTTACAGAGTGTCTTAGGCTGACAGTCTCAGGGGCTTCTCTAGTTTCTATTGGTCCAGTTAATTCTGGCCTTTTTTAGGAATTTCAGTTTTGCTCTACATTTTTTTCCCTATTCTATCCAGGGCCATCTATTGTGCCTTTCATCAGGACAGTCAGTAGAGGTAGCTGGGCACCATTTATTTCTTCTAATCTCAAGGTAGGTGAGACATTGGTTCATGTAGATTATTAGTATCCTGTGGACTAATTTATTATTTCAGTCTTTAATTTCCTTCTTTTTCTTTTGCTCCAGATGCATAGGGACCAGTTGTTGTATAATAGAGGGCTGCTTGCAAATGAATAATAGCTTAGATGCTACTCACCAGGCTAGGATATAGAACATGATCTTAATGAGCTATGTTATGCCAACTGACTCGACGGCACTTGGCCGTTGGCTATGCCAACTGATTGAGTTGCCTTCCTTCCCACAACTAGAGTATTTTGAATCAATTTCGAGGTACAGTTTACATATTGTCTTAGTCTTCTAGTGCTGCTTTAACGGAAATACCACAAGCCCAAACCCTCCCTGCATAAAAACCTATTGTCCTTGAGTCGGTTCAGACTCATAGTGACCTGAGTAGAACTGTCCCTTAAAGTTTTCATGGAGCAGTTGGCAGATCTGAACTTCAGACCTTTTGGTTAGCAGCCATAACACTTTATGACTACACCACCAGGGTTTCCGTATTACACAAGCAGATGACTTTAAAAAGAGAAATTTTATTTTGTCACCAGCCATTAGGCTAAAAGTCCAAATTCATGATGTCAATTCCAGGGCAAGGCTTTCTCCACTGCCCCTTGAGGAAGGTCCTTGTCATTAGTCTTCCCCTGGACTGGAAGCTTCAGAAGTGCAGGGACCCTGGTCCTTGCCAAAAGACACGCTCAGCTGCTGGCGCTAGCGAGCAATAGTAAGAGGTCCCCAAATCTCTCTTCTCGCTTCTCTCCTTTGTACCCCAAGAGACTGCCGCAGGCACAATACAGCCTTACACACTGAGTCCTGCCCCACCAACACAACTCTCACCCATCCCCCTTCATTAACATAGTAGTGACAGGGTTTACAGCATGGAGGAACATCATGCAATACCAGGAATCATGGACCAGACAACTGCCACACACAAATTTGGGGGAACACAATTCAATCCATGACACATATGATAAATACACTCATTTGTTCATATAATTCAATGAGTTTTGACAATATAATTACCACCCTAATCAAGGTACAGAATGTTTCCATCACCCCAGAAAGCACCCTCTTGCATGTTGGCATCAACCCCCTTCTCCTTCCCTGCTCCCCAATATATAAATGGGATCATAGAGTATGTCATTCAGTGGATCCATCAAGCAGAGGACTCACTGGCACCTCCATGGAGCTCTAGTCAAGCGACAGACAGCATGACCGAGAACAATTGTATGTATTCTTTGCAGGCTGAGTTCTTTTCCTTGGCATGTCTTTGAGATTGTTCTTCTGGATACCTGAATCAGTGTGTTCATTTTCTTGTTTGTTCTTCAGCAAATGCCATTTTATGGTAATACCAAAAGGTGCTTACTGATAGACATTTAGACTGATTCTAGCCTGAAACTACTGTGAATACTGCCAATGTATGCTTGTACAAGTCTTTAAGCCATAACTCAAAAGAGATATTGTACTTTGTTTACAAAACTGGAATGAAAGTTTATGGACTTTTAGGCATATCATCCACTGTTCCAAGTCAAGTAAATTTCCTAAAAGAGAGCCAAATCTTGTTTTGAGATCAAATTAGCCGGATGAGGCAATGGTGCAGGATATAATTTTGAGAGCATCTTGGAAAGTGAGCCGGAAAGCACCTGACCACCCTCCTTCTGTAGCAGCCGTAATACCCAAGGCTCTCATTGCTCACAGCCCTCCCTCACCACCACTGCGTCTTCTGGCTCCTGACAAGTCTAGGAAACCTGCCAAGTCCGTCTCTGTCCCCTCCCATGACAGGGGAGGGTCAGAGGAGAAAATAACGACAGGCATCATGCCGCTTAATGCCAGGTCCCCTAAATAGCTCCAGGCTGCGGTCGCGGGGTCAGGCTACCCCACAGGCCACTTGAGCGTCTGCCCAGTGGCCTCTAGGGGTATTCTGTGCCCTCTCCTCAGCAACAAGAGAATTGTGAGTACAGGACTCGGGGAGAGGCTTCTGTGGAGAGGTCTGTCAGGCCTTCCTTCTTGAAGTAGAATGCAAACTTCTCGAGAGCAAGAAGTGTGCCTTACCCAAATTTTTGTATGTCCGAGGTACACAGCAACCATCAAGTCAATTCTGACTCGTAGGGACCCGGTAGGACAGAGTAGAAGTGCCCCATATGGTTTCCAAGGCTGTCGTCTTTCCAGAAGCAGACTGCCACATCTTCCTCCTGCGGCACAGCTGGTGGGTTCAAATGCCCAACTTTTTGGTTTACGGTAGAGCAGTGTAACTGCTGTGCCACTAGTGCTCCTTAAGCTACATAGTAGGTACTTCAGTGTGGTTTGGGGTAACATCTAATCTAACCCTGACTTACAGACATCAACTGTTGTTTATAAATGTAAATACTCACTAATACCAGAAGTATTTCTCACTGTGCGATCTTTAAGTCAAATACTTCCAATAAAGTACATTTAGTTATCAGCATAAGTCAAGTATTTTTCCTTAGAACTGTACCTAATGGCAGAAGAGTAATTTTATCTGTAAAATCAGCATGCAGACTGTGTCTGACCTTAATTTCACAAGGCAGAAGGAGAGTCAAGATCAACAGCCCAAGGCTTGCTGCTGTGGGACGGAGGTTGGGCATGCCTCGCTTCTGCACCGGCTTTACCAGCTCGGACCCAACTCTCCCTCCCATGGTGCTCTCTACTTCTCTGCCAGGTTCAATCAGTTCCCTGCAATGGCCACAGATAACTCACAGACCATATTCATGATGATGGGGTTTATTAGGGAAGTAATAGTTGCCATTCAGACTCAGGAACACTTATGGATACAGTTCTTCCATCAGGACAGCCTCTTCCCAGGGGTGCTCACAGGTGCTCCTCTTCCTGGCCCTAGGCCTCTGCCCAGAGGCACTCAACTTTCTCTCTGTGGGCCAGGAGCTCACCATGCCATCTCCTACTGCTGGGTCTCTGCTGCTTTTGTGTTACAACTCCTTCACTCTCTTTCTACGTCTGTCTCTCTCCGGCTCCTGGCTCCAGGAGCTTCTCAGCCCAGGGATCCTGGCCTGGGCCCAAAGGATGTGCTGCCTCCTGGCTGTTCTTCCTTGGTGGTGGTGGTGGGATCCCCTCTTCCCTCCCACCTCTGGGGTGGCTCACCTCAAGCCCAGTGGGATTGCAAAACAAATTAATCTGTTTGGTGGGCTATAATTACCCCATCACACATTTCCCACCCAACCACTTGGAGGGGGGAGTTAGAAAATCAGGGCTAGAAAGCCACAAAGAAGTGATCCATTACACCGCAGTACCTTCTGCTAAGTTATGGTGTATGTGTTGCTTTGTACTGCTGTCTTTTGAGGTAGAAACCAATGGACAATTAATAAGCATTATTCCCTCTGCTCTTCCCAGTCTGTCTTCTGTGGCAGGGATAATATATTTTTTTTAATTCTGTACACTTCACTCTTTTTTTTTTAATGTAATATGACTGAGTGAAAATGTACATTCCCGTATAAATTTACATGTCCACCTATATGCAGCCTCCAGTGCTCTCCCTGTCTGGTGACAGCACACTATTCCTCTCTGCTCCACAGATGTCTCATCCTCCCAACAGCCTCCTTTCCCCTCCTCTCCACACACTCTCCTTCCTCCAGCCAGAGGTCAGCAGGATGATATCCTATAGATGTATAGAACCATAAAGTGCATCCAATATATGGTCACTCTGTGTTGCCAAGTCCAATCCATTTGTATCCAAAGGGGGGATCTTCGTTATGATTTATGGGCAAGGGCAGCATCAGGGCCAGGGGCCATGCTCCTAGGGGAAACTCGAAACCGATGGACCATCAATTGAGGTCTTTTAGTGGAGATCTCAGGATGCACCCCTTTTTATTCTTCTGTTGCCAGTGAGACTCAACTTAGTGAGCTCCATTGCGGCTATCACTGGTGGTGGCCGGGCACCATCCAGTTCTTCTGGTCCCAAGTCGATATAGGCACTCATTCATGTGAGTCTCTCTATTTTCAAGGGTTGTCTTTACCCCATGTCATTTTGGTCCTCAGTGAGCATCCATTCCTGCTGAGTTGGGACCATTTGCTGTGCCCTCGGATGGCAGCTTGGCAGCTTTTAAGACCCCAGACGCCTCTCACCAATGTGGGATGCAGAGAGCCCTCTTAGCAAAACACTAGTTGTGCCAATTAGCCTTGATTTTGCCTAAGAGCATGATCCCCTGTGGCAGGGGTAATTTTAATACAAGCAGTAGAATTCTGAGGTTCTAAGAGTATTTTTCAGGAAATCAGACTTGTATTGAGGTGCATTTATCCTCACCTGCCTGGGATTGGAGGTTTGTGGGTTGCTGTGATGCTGAGCCGATTTCAGTGGAGCTTCCAGACTAAGAGAGACTAGGAAGAAAGGGCTGGTGATCTACATTTGAAAATCAGCCCCTGAAAACCTACAGATCACAAAGTTCTGACTGGTACCCAGTCTCGAGGATGGCACAGGACTGGGCCGTGTTTCATTTCACTGTACTCGGGGTCTTCATGAGCTGGGAACCAACTCAGCAGCAGCAATCATCAACAATATTCTTTTTATTAAGGGTGTTACTTTTGCAAATGGCACTACTGCAATATGAATACATGAATATGATTTTGTAAAGAAAAAGAGTTTAAATACAGCTTTTCAGGAAAATACAGTCCATGTAAACAGAAATGCGCTTTTAATAAATTAAGCTTTGCCGACAGAGTCAAACATGCTTGATCATGCAGCAGCCTTTCACTAACATTTGCTCTCATCTGTTGCTTGCAGTGGGATTACATTTTTATTGGATATGTTTCTTTCCCTCCAGTTCACAGATATCGGGACCTTTGAGACGGTGTGGCAGGTCAAGTTCTACAACTACCACAAGCGAGATCATTGCCAGTGGGGCAGCCCCTTCTCTGTCATTGAGTACGAGTGCAAGCCCAACGAGACCCGCAGTCTCATGTGGGTGAACAAGGAGTCCTTCCTCTGAAGATGCAGGCTCTTTCTGATGTTGCTGGACAATCTCTTCAGAAATCTCCTTTTAGGAAAACCAGCACAAGCCTTTTGCAAGGCATGCCCCACTGTTGCCATACTGATGCCCTACTAGCCCCAATTATTTTGAAAGTGCAGTTCCCTTCTGATGCAACATCCCTGATGTAAGAGATCATGACCCGCCACCCCAGAGACAGTTCCTTTCTGTACCTTGTGCTGGTGATCCTGTGCTCAGTTGTTCTCGGTCACGCCGTGGGTCGCTTGACTAGAGTTCCCTGCAAGTGCCAGTGTGTCCTCTGCTTGATGGTTCCATTGAGTGACTATAATATTTTGTTTCCAAGTTGAGTGGTTTCTTCTTTTTCAGTAAATGTTCAATAAAATTATAATAACGTGTATGGGTTCTCCCATGTGTAATATGGTGACATGTAACGTGCAATGTTTTCCCGCGAGGCAGGCTTTGTGAAGACGTAATGCAAACAGCAATGAATGGCACTCAGGTTTTAGCTTCCTGTAGACAGCTCTGCTCACTCAGGGAGGGATGATGGCAAATGAAAGGACAAACATTTGATAAATGTTCTAGAAACTCTTTCAAGTAACTTAAGGTATTCTGTTGCTGTCCTACCAGAAATGGGGAAAGTCATAGTTATGAATCACTGTTAAATAAGGTTGGCTGCCCTGGTAAGCTACCATGATGCTCCAGTGTGCATACTGACGGCCTCTCGTCTACTCCCTACCCTGAACTTTGTAAAACTGTGTATGGAGCTGTAATCCACTTTTGATATTTCTTAATAAAGGCATTAAAAAGCATGCCCTGAATGGATTTTTCATTTAGGCAGCAGCTGTCTAGCAGGTGAATCTCAGCTCCAGGCCAACTCTGCACAGATCTCTTTATCTTGGGTAAAAGGAATTGTGTTTGAGGCCCAATTAGCACAAATCTTCACCAAACCTGCTACCCAGCTGAGTGTTGGTGCGATGCTGGAAACTAGGCCACTGTCAACACACATTAGGCAGGTTACAGTGGAGCTACCAGACTAAGAGAACTAGGAATAAGGGTCTGGGGGGTCTACTTCTGAAGGTTAGCCAGTGAGAACCCCATGGATCACAATAGGTAACTGTCCGATATAGTGCTGGAAGATAAGCCTCCTTGACTGGAGGGCACGCAAGATACACAGTGGCCGCAACAATGGATGTGGCATACTAATGATTGAGAAGATGACACAGGCCCAGGCGATATTTCATTCTGTTCTACACATGATTGTCATGGGTCAGAGCTGACTTGACAGCAGCTAAACAACATTCGTCACTCTCCTGTGGCTGTTGACAGGAGTGTTCACCTGGGATCAGCAGGGCCCACCCAGACATCTAGTCCTACTCCTCCTCTCGTCATTCCTCCTTCCATGGTGACAGCTGTCCCATCAGCCAGCTCTGTAGCTGAGCAGTTAGAAGACGTGGTGCTGTAATAGTGCATGCGTACCTCCTTGTGTGTTCCTGGGACAGTCAAGGCACCTGGCACAAAGCCTGTACTCCATACCATCTGAGGATGAATGTCCCAAGAAGGCAAGACTCTTCCTTCTGCAGAGTTACTTCCTACTTAGAAACCAAATCAAACCCATTGCTGTTGAGTCAGTTCTGACTCAGACTGACTCTACAGGGCAGAACAGAACAGAACTGGCCCCATGGAGTTTCCAGGGAGTGCCTAGTGGGTTCTAACTGCCAACCTTTTTCAGCAGCTGTAGCCCTCCCTTAACCACTGCACCACCGGGGTTTCCAACAGCATCGGCCCTTCCCTTGGTTAGCACAAATCCTTTTGTGTCAGAAAAAGGAAGAAAGAGATTGGAGACTGTTCTTTGCTACCTGAAAGAACTTCATGAAAGAACATGCAAGATTAATGGGAGCATTTTAAGGTTGGTTTCCCGTAGACTGCTGTGGAAGTAGGCAAGCAAAAATCTTTTCCCCTCAAGCTTACATGCAGTGAGGCTGTCACCGGGGAGCATCTGTGCTTGGCTTTGGGGTCAACATAAATGGGGTTAAATACGAGATCAAGATGTTCCTCAGTTTCCCTGTTTTTCAAAAACAATAGTGTCTAATATAACTGTGGCACCCTGGTGGCACAGTGGTTAAAAGCTCAGGCTGTTAACGCAAAGGTCAGCAATTAGAATCCACCAGGCACTCCTTGGAAACCCTAAGAGGCAGTTCTACTCTGTCCTAGAATGTTGCTATGAGTAGGAAGCAACCCGAGGGCAACCAGTTTGCTATTTGGTTTTAATACAAAATTTTCATAAGCACTGGTATTAATGCTTCTATTGAGCAGCTGACATTTTCAATGCTGACATATTTATAAGTCAATTTATTACAGGCTGTGGGTGAAGTTTTCTTCGAACATATCCAGTAAAAATGCAGAGTGATTCCAAAACCAAAATCCAAACCCATGGCCATCAAGTCAGGTCCAACTCATTGCCACCCTAGAGTGATTAGGAGGTGGGAAAGTCTGTATATTACTCTTTTAGTCTATTGAAGCATTTGATTAGTAAATGTTTTCATTTGTGAAACAAGAGGTTTTGAGCCAATGACTCATCTCCCAGAACTTGAGCATTTTGTTTTGAAAGGTCGAAGCAGTGTCGTAGGGCTTTCACCCACATTGTTGTTTCTAATGAGGGCATAACTATGCACACACTCTCCCATGGAGGAAATGGGAGATGAGCGCTGAACAAGAAATCAGAGCATCAGAGGTCCACTGACACTTCACCTTTCTATATTTTAGCTTTCTCATCTCTAACACAAGTGGGGATCAATCCTTGAGGAAGGACATTATGCTTGGTAAAGTACAGGGTCAGCGAAAAAGAAGAAGACCCTCAACAAGACGGATTGACACAGCGGCTGCAACAAAGAGCTTAAGCATAAAACGATTGTGGGCATGGCACAGGACCAGGCAGTGTTTTGTTCTCTTGTATGTGGGGTCCCTATGAACGGGAAGTGACTCAGTGACACCTAACAAGACCACCACCACAGGCATTTAAAATAAGACAGGTGCCATGGAGACAACCCTGTTTCACAGGGACCTCATGGTGTCAGAGCAGATCTGTGCTCTTCAGGGTTTTCAGTGGCTGATTTTTTGCACATAAATCTCCAGGCCTTTCTTCCAAGGCACTTCTGGATGATTTTGTATGTTCAGCCTTTCTGTTAGCAGCTGAGTGCATTAACCATTGGCACTACCCAGGGACTACAAAACAAAGAGCTCGACTATTTGAACTATAAAGTACTTTAGGATTTAGGACCTGTACCTCCAGCTTATACTCTTAAAAAAAAAAAAAAAAAAAGATGTGTGGGTGTTTTCCTTGGGCCAGAGGTGAGGGTGAATCCAGGAAGGTGGCGAGGAGATGAAGTAAACAGGAAATCTTGACAGCTAATCTGCCACGTTAAATGATCTCTCCTGGCATGCACTGTTGTATTTAGGATTGGACTCAAGCCCAGGCTCCCTGGCTACTTCTCCTAGCTCTTCTCTTACTCCAAAATTTGAATGCTCAGCTATATCAAGCTGCTGAGTTGAAACTTTGCCCCTCGGCCATCTGGAAGGGCTATTTTTATACAAGTTGTAGCCATGTCTCTCTGCTTCTAGGCATCAGATGGCTACCCAGAAGCTTGAGGAACTAGGCCATCCTTCTAATTCTGATGATGCCTGAAACCCTTTTGAACAGGTGGAAGACCAGAAATGCCTTGAATTTATATTTTATGACCCCTCACTTACTGAGGAGTCACTTATCCAGCTGTTTAAACTCTCTGGGTCACAGTTGAGAACAGAAAATATGCCAAAAAATAAGGAACTCTGCCCGAGTCCATTCACAAAAGGTTTGGGTCTTCTCTCCAGGCCTCCTAACTCCTGTTTTGGACACAGTTTTAACATGTGTGGTGGTCTAACTTCTGGCCCCTTGCAAATTATAGAAGAAGAAAGAGAGGAAAGGAAAGTTCATAGAGGTAAATATACTAAAAATGTCTTTTTCACAGAGGGGGCAAAGAAAAAAATGTAAAAAAAAAAAAAAACCAAATCAGTCAAAAGTATAAGTTGGGACATAAACTGCAGGGATGCTATTCTGTCCTCAACCACAGTCATTTCTGTGTGGCTATAAAATAAAAGTTGATATTCATAATGAAGCCCAGAGTCAGTTAGGAAAGTAGTTCATTATCTTGACTGCAGCATCTCATGGTTGAGTGTTTTGAGTTCATACTCTGGAGACAAAATGCCTTGATTCGAATCTTGCCTTAGTCACTTACCAGCTGTGTGACCTTAGGCAAATCATCCACTATCTCTGTGCCTTGATTTTCTCATTTGCTAAATACTGATAATATCACCTTGTAGAGTTGTGAGAATATAATGTACATAAAACATTTAGAAAAGTGCCTGTCACATAAACACATTATTATTTGATATGTTTTGCTTAAAAGATAGAATGGGTATAATAACCTTTTTTTTTCTTTTAATTCACTAAAAATGCTATGAGAAAAACTGAAGATGATTAAGGAAAGAAAATTCATTTTCCTGGGATATTTTGTACATGAATTTGAAATAGAAACCAAAGACTATGCTTAATTTTCTACCAAAACATTGATGCATGTAGAAATAATATTTTCAATTATTTAAAAACAATGTTTGAAGCAGTTCATTTTCAGATAAGCTAGGAAAAGGACTGACTCCAAAGAAGGCATCATAAAGTCTCTTTATAAAAACTCCGTTTTGAGAATTATGTTAACATAGATAACAGAATCAGAGAACTTAAGATCTGGTAAAAATCAAGAATCACGTCAAAAGTTCTATTATTTCTTTTAATCCTCAATCCTGCAAGAGACGGACAAATAAGGCTCAACTGTATAAGATACTACTTTATTTGATCCTTAGTTTTCTCATTTATGAAATAATGATAATAATACCAGCTTTACAAAGTGTGTAAGGACATTGCATATAGAGCTCCTTATTTTTCTTCTTTGCATCACCTTCCTCTCGACAAACAGGTTTCATTTAAATGACATCATTCCTACCTCATACTGTGCAAAAAATCAACTCAAAAAGAATCAAAAATTTAAATGTAAGAGCTAAGACCATAGACTTCAGAATAAAACATTAGTGTGAATCTTTAGCACCTTGAATGCAGCAATGGATTCTTACGTATAACACCAAAATCATAAGCAAAAACAACAGCACAAACTGGATTTCATCAAAATTAAAATCTATGCATCAAAAGAAATTACCAAAACAGAGAAAAGACAACTTATAGAATGGGAGGAAATACTTGTAAATCATGTATCTAATGAGGCCTTAATATTTATATGTACAAAGAACGCTTACAACTCAAAATAATAAAAAAAAAGCAAAATAGGAGCCCGATAGACATTCCTCTAAAAAAGATATTCAAAAGGCCAATGAGCACAAGAAAAGATGCTCAGTATCGTTAGTCATAAAACAACAAAAATCTGTTGCCATCAAGTCCATTCTAACCCTAGTGACCCTACAGGACAGAGTAGAACTGCCCCATAAAGTTTCCAAGGAGTGCCTGGTAGACTTGAACTGCTGACCTTTGGGTTAGCAGCCATAGCACTTAACCGCTAAACCACCCTTAGTGAAATACAAATCTAAAGCACAGTGAACTACCACTTCACTCCAACTAGAACCAAAAACACCACTGCCGTGAAGTCCATTCAGACTCATGGCGGACCATCTAGGTCAGAAGAATTGCCCCACAGCATTTCCAATGAGCACCTAGCAGATACAAACTGCTGACCTTTTGGTTAGCAGATGCAGCACTTAACCACACCACCAACCACTTCACTCCCACTAGTCTAGCTAACTTCAGAAAAAAAAAAAAAAAGGAAAACAAGTGTTGATAAGAATGTGGAGAAATTGGAACCCTCAGGCATTACTGGCGAAAAAGTAAAATGTTTTCGCTACTGTGGAAAACAGTTTGAGGGCTCCTCAAAAAGTTAAATACAAAATTACTATGTTGTTGTTGTTGTTGTTAGGTGCCATGGAGTCTTTTCCGACTCCTAGTGACCCTCTGTGTGACAGAACAAAACCCTACCTAGTCCAGCATCATCGTCACATTCATTGCTAAGTTTAAACCCACAGTTCAAGCCACAGTGTCAATCTGTCCCATTGGGGATCCTCTTCTTTTGTTGACCGTCACCTTCACTAAGCATGATGTCCTCCTCCACGGACTGATTTCTCCTGATGACATGTTCAAAATTTGTGAGAGGACCACTAAAATACCGCAATTGATGGTCTGTTCCCCTTTACCTCAATTGAAGGCCTGGGGGTTCCCCTGGAAGCATGGCACCTAGACCCAATACTGCCACTGATCATAAATCATTACTGATCATAAATCATCTTTCGGACAGGAATGGATTGGACTCAGGGACATAGACTGACTATATAGTGGGCGCACTTTCTGGTTCTGTGCATCTATAGAATGACGTCCTACTGGCCTCTTACTAGAGAGGAGTGGAGAGGGTGGAGGGAAGGGGACAGGAGATTGTTAAGAGGCTATGACATGTATAGAACAGAAAGGAGGAGTGTGCTACCACCAGGCAAGGAGAGCAGAGGGAGCTGCAGATAGGCGGGCATGCAAATTTAAACTGGATTGTACACTTTCACTCAATCACAATATATATATATACACATATATATATATTTGTGAGATGAAGTCTCGCAATCCCTGCTTCTAAGCAGCATTCTGGTTGTGCTTCTTTCAAGATTGATTTGTTCATTCTTCTGGCAGTCCATGCTATATTCAGTATTCTTCACTGAGAGCGGAATTCAAAGGCATCAGTTCTCTTCAGTCTTCCTTATTCACTGTTCAGCTTTCACATGCAGATAAGGTGCGTGAAAATACCATGGCTTGGGACACCCCTACCTTAGTCCTCGAAGTGACATCTAAGTTTTTAACACTTGAAAGAAATGCTGTGCAGCAGATTTGCCCAGTGCAGTATGGCATTGGATTTCATGACTGCTGCTGCCATGGGCGTTGACTGTAGAAGTATCACACAACTCAGCAATTCCACGTGTGGGGATATACTCAAACGCAGGGACTCAAATACACGCCTGCACATCAACGTTCATTTCAGCAATTGTCCATTAACAAATGAATGCACACACAAAATGTGATACAATACATGTAATGGAATACTTTTCAGCCATAGAGAGAAATGAAGTTTTGATAATGTTGCAACATGGATGAACCTTGGAAAGATTATGCTAAGTGAAATAGGCCAAATTCAAGAGAACAGCCACTATATGATCTCACTTACATGAAACATCTAGCACAGACAGAAGAATACAGACAGAAAGGAGATGAGTCACTACCAGGGCCTGAGAGAAGACAAGAATGAGGGGTGACTGCCTAATGTGAACAAAGATCTGTCAGGGGATATAAAAGAGTTCTGGAAATCAATAGTGGTGATGGTCATACAACATTGTGGGTGTAATTAATACTACTAAATAGATCCTTAAAAACTGTCCAAGTGGCAACTATATGTTACATATATTTTACTGCAATAAATAGGAAAAAAAAAGGCATCTTATGTGCCCAAAGACCAGCAATGTTTTCTTTAGACTCGGCACTAATTGTATGAACCTAGTAGATCACTTCCTTTCCCCAAGTGTTAGAAATCGTTGTGATTATACAAAGATAAATCAATTAAAAAAAAATTGGCTTGCCAAGAAACAGAAAAATTCAGTGTCTAAAAACTTATGTCCCCCTGAAAATAGGTGTCTACTTGGGTAGGCTATGTTTCCCACTATTGTGTGACTGCCCACTATCTTGTCATCTGATATGATTTTCCTACGTGTTGTAAATCCTACCTCTATGATGTTTATGAGGCTGGATTAGAGGCAGTTGTGTCAGTGAGGCAGAACTTAACTAGGCTGTGTTTTAAATCAACCTCTTTTGAGATGTAAATGAGAGAAGGGAGCAGAAAGAAAAGGGGAACTCCTACTGCCAACAGCGCAGTGCTGGAAGCAGCATATATTATTTGGACTGGAGTTTCCTCTGCCAAGAAGCTCACAGACCACGGGAGGATTGATAACAAGGACCTTCCGACAGAAAGAAAGTCTACTGGAGCAGGCACCCTGAGTTTTGACTGTAGTGTATTAGACCGTGAAAGAATAAATTCGTTTGTTAATGCCATCCACTTGTGGTACTTCTGTTATAGCAGCACCACATAACTAAGACAGTACTCCATACAGCAAATTACTTGAAGATAATCTTTTCTCCTTGAAGACATATTAACCACTATTATAAACATCAAAAACCAAACCTACTGCCATTGAGTCAATTCCGACTCACAGTGACCTTATAGACAGAGTAGAACCGTTCCATAGAGTTTCCAAGGAGTGCCTGGTGGATTTGAACTGCAGATCTTTTGGTCAGCACCTGTAGCTTTCAACCACTACTCCACCAGGGTTTCCAACCACTATTACAGGATTAGATGAAATTTCTCTCCTTAGCAAGTCTGATACTCCTTTCCTCAGATGCTAACAAGTGAAAAACACAACACTATTTTGGCCCTCCCTTAGTATTTTGACAGTCATCCTTACAGGTACTGTAGACTGGCCCAGGGAAATTCTTACTGATCTTCAGATACACCGAGCTTGCACAGCTTTCTCTCCACTGCACAGCCTGTTCCCTCAGCTCAGAATGCCCTGCTCCATTTGCTACCCAGCCAGTGTGTTCAAGGGCCAGCTCAAATGTCACCTCAGCTATGAAGCCTTCCCTGACTCTTGTAAAATGCTGAGTCAAGAATAATTTGGAAATACGGTTTGTTGGACTATTTTATTACCTTTTTTCTGAACAGCTTTACCAGCTGCCACGAACTTCTGCTTTTCTTAAGCTCTCTGGACATCTTCCACACGTTCCTGCTGACGCTGAAAATGAGCTGACTCAAGAAGGAGGAGATGAGATTCCAGAAGGAGCTGGCTGGCTTAGCTGGCTGGCTGGCTGGCTGCAAAAACAGTGAGAAGTTTAGAAAATACTGTATTAGTCTTCAGCAGGCTAGTTCTCCTGCTCTCTTTAAAGAGGCTAGAAGAAGAAAACTGGATGCGAAAGGAAAAACTTCTGAATTCCCTTACTGACACTGCTTCATGTGAACTTGTTTTCCATGATTCTATTATTAGCAACAGTAGTCCTAGTGACGCAGTAGTTAAGCACTCAGCTGCAAACCCAGAGGTTGGCTTTCGAGCCTGCCAGTCTCTCGGAGGCAGAAAGAGGTAGCAGTCTTCTCCTCTCAAGATTTATAGCCTTGGCCGACACCTGATCTCCATAATCTATAAGATACTACAAAATATCAACAAGAAGAAGATAAACCATCCAATTAAGCAATGGGCAAAGGAGATGGACAGACATTTCACTAAAGAGGAGATCCAGGCAGCCAAAAACATGCGGACATGTTCATGATCTTTAGTTATTAAAGAAATTCAAATCAAGATGACAATGAGATACCATCTCACCCCAACAAGATTGGCCATGATCTAGAAAACACAAAACAACAAATGCGGGAGAGGCTGTGGAGAAAGTGGAACCCTCCTACACTGTTGGTGGGGTTGCAAAATGGTCCAGCCTCTTTGGAAAGCAATCTGGCGCTTCCTTAAAAAAATGGACATTGATATACCATTTGACCCAGTAATTCCACTACTTGGAATATATCCTACAGAATCAAGGCCTTTCACACCAACAGACACATGCACCAGAATGTTTATCGCAGCACAATCCATGATAGTAAAAAGATGGAATCAACCCAGATGCCCAACAACAGAAGAATGGATAGGTAAACTATGGTACATATACTCAATGGAGCACTACGCAATGATAAAGAATAACGATGATTCCAGGAAACATCTCCCAACCTGGTTTCAACTGGAAGACATTATGTTGAGTGAAAGTAGTCAGCGACAAACAGACAAATACCGTATGAGACCTCTACGATAAGATCTCAAAAACAGACTTGTGTATAGACGAAAAGACTCTTTGACAGCTGCAAGGGAGGGGAGGGAAGGAGGGCGGGAGGGGGGTGTTTAGTTTAGATACTTGCCAGAAATCTGGTTGGGAGAAAGCGGTGATAGCACACATTAGAAACAAGAATAACATTAAGTGGACTTCAGCATAACTTGAGTACTCCTTCCATCTTAACCCAATATTGCAAGGATAGAGTAGCTGGGGCAGGGGGCAGGGGACCATGCTCTTAGGCGAAATCGAGGCCAATTGGCACAACTAGCGTTTTGCTAAGAGAGCTCTCTGCACCCCACATTGGTGAGTGGCATCTGGGGTCTTAAAAGCTGCCAAGCTGCCATCTGAGGACACAGCAAATGGTCCCAACTCAGCAGGAATGGATGCTCACTGAGGACCAAAATGACATTCGGTGAAGACAACCTAGAAGACAGAGAGACCCGTAAGAGTGAGTGCCTTCATCGACCTGGGACCAGAAGAACCGGATGGTGCACGGCCACCACCAGTGACATCCACAATGGAGCTCACTAGGTTGAGTCTCACTGGCAACACAAGAATAAAAAGGGGTGCATCATGAGATCTCCACTAAAAGACCTCAATTGATGGTCCAGTGGTTTCAGGGTTCCCCTGAGAGCATGGCCCCCGGTCCTGATGCTGCCCTGACCCATAAATTATAACAAAGGTCCACTCTTTGGACAGGAATGGATTGAGAGTGACCATATATTGGTTGCACTTTATGGTTCTATACATCTATAGGACATCATCCTGCTGACCTCTGGCTGGAGGAAGGAGAGTGGGTGGAGAGGAGCAGAAAGGAGGCTGCTGGGAGAATGAGACATGTATGGAGCAGAGAGTAATAGTGTGCTGTCACTGGACAGGGAGAGCAGTGGAAGCTGCATATAGGTAGGCACGTAAATTTATACGGGAATGTACATTTTCACTCAGTCATGTTAAATAAAAAAGAAAAAAAAAGATTTATAGCCTTGGAAAGCCTATGGGGCAGTGCTACTCTGTGCATAGAGTCGCTATGAGTTGGAATCAGCTTGACAACAACAAGTTTTTACCAGTAATGATGAGACTGAAGTGTGTAGTTATTTTGAGGCATTTGAGGAGTTATTTGTTTATATCTGGGTGGTCATTTGTATTGATTCTCAAATGTTTCCAGCTCTCACCTCTCTAGTGACATGGTAAGATTCTACTTCCTGTCTCCTTTGCGGTGGGGTAGGGCAATAGAGGTGTAACTCTGTCCAATCACCTGGGAAATAAAGTGACAGCTGTTAGTTCCAGGCTGAAGTATCCAACTGTTAGAACAAGACCTAGCAAAGTTCTGTTTCCCATTGCCATGGCAACCAGCTCTTTCGAAATTGACAAGTCATCCTGGGACCTGGAGCAAGAAGATGTGGAGCAGAACCCAAGCTAACTCTTGAAAGACTTGTAACATAGCACAAAATCAATTTTCCCACAATAGTGTTGAAATACACAGAAAAGCTGAGAGAACCATATGGTGAACATCCATATAACTATCGCTTTGACTCTACAATTACCATTTGGTTGTCCTCAGCATTTATCTGTCCATGCCCCATTCATTTATCCCTCCATCCTGCCTCAAGTCATCTCTTTTTCGTCTGTCTCTCTAGATGAAAGGGAAAGTATTGTCAAATACCACTAAGTTTTGGGGATTATTCCTTTTCACTGCATGACACAGCTTTTCCTAAATCCCTGCTGTCTGAGAAATTCTGACCAAGTCACCCTCTCACTCTGCTGAGGACTCTAAGTAGAGCTACCCCACAAATCAAAAAAAAAGTAATTGTTTTAAGCTACTTATAAGAACCATTTCCTGCCAGGGAAAGTTAAAAATCATGGGATGGATTAGGAGAAAGGCCAAACTATCTTTTTTTCTCCTGTAGTCTTAAAAAACAATAAGATTTAATTCTGAAAAAGTTTGTGTAGGGCTCTACTTGGAGGCTGAGGGATGGATTAAATAGGGGGGAGCAAAATTAACATTTATTGTTTTGTTGGTAGTAGACGGTCATGGATTGTATTCAGTTCCTCCAAAAATTTGTGTAGCAATTTAGCTAGGTGAGGATTCCTGGCACTGTGTGACATCCTCAATGTTGCAAATCCTGCCTGTATGCTGTTAATGAGGGTGGATGGGCAGCAGTTGTGTTGGTGGGGCAGGACTCAATGTTTAAGATTGTTTTGTGTCTTGAGCTTTAAAGGAAAGAAGCTAGTGGGGACGTTTGGGAACTTCATACCATCAAGAAAGCAGCACCATGAGCACAGCGCATCCTTCAAATACGAGGTTCCTGCACCAAGGTGCTCCTTGACCAAAGACTGATGCAAGCCTACTGGATTGTGTAAGAATAAACATTTCTCTTTTCAAAGCCATCCACTAATGGTGTTTCTGTTAGAGCAGCACTAGATGACTAAAACATAGACATTTTGTGCATACTACCTCATGAAGTCCTCCAAATGATCCCATAAAATATATATGATTGCCATTGTTAAAACGAAACAAGGACACTCTGAGAGATTTGGCTGCCCATCTGGGGTCACACAGCTGGTGTGACTGGGAGAGGCAAAATGACAGTTCAAGTCAGTATGACTCCAATGTTCCTGCCCACTCCAGAACATTCCAGCCTCCATCAGGCTGTTTCGGACAGCCCCAGGAGCCAAGGACTTCTTCCCACTGAAATAACTACCCACAGAGAAGGCATGGCCCAAGAAGTGATGATAAGGGAGTGGCTACTTCCCTCTTTGAGTGGAGCAGAATTTGAAATGTCAACATTATTTAACAAGTATATTGTTTGGATATTCAGAAAAGTTGAGCAAACCCATTAAATACACGAGCACTGTGAATTTCCTAAAGCTGAAACATTCATTTCTTTTTTTTTGCCTTTATCATATAGTCACTTTCTCTGACTACACATACATATGTTTGTGTGTTTTTTAAATATTAATACGTTCTGTTCTTTCAGCTAAATACTCAGTTGGAATTTTGATCTCCTCACAGTTTACTTTTGAAATTGTGTTTTATTATGAAATAGTTACATGTGTATGTTGGGTGTTTATTTTTCCCAAATCTAGATGATTACACTTTTACATTTTAATTAATACATCTATTAAAACTAAACTTTGCTATCAAGTTGATTCTGACTCACAGAGACCCTACAGGACAAAGAAGAACTGCCCTATAGGGTTTCCCTTGCTGTCAAGTTGATTCTGACTCACAGAGACCCTACAGGACAAAGAAGAACTGCCCTATAGGGTTTCCCATGGAGTAGTTGGTGAATCTGAACTGCTAACCTTTTGGCTAGCAGTGGGGCTCTTAACCACTGCACCACCAGGGCTCCAATATGGCTATGAGATCTGACAGTTATGTTTGCAAATCCATCTTCGGAAAAGGGCTACATACTTCATTGCTGAATATCACCGCAGTCACCTTCAAAGTACTCCCTTTGGGAAGTTATGCACTGATACCAATGCCTAATCCTCCCTTCAAAGCAATTTTGGAACTCTTTTTCTGGAATGGTCATCAGAGCTATCACTGTATTACCCTCAGTGTCCTGAGTGTCATTAAAATGTTTTCCTTTACTATTTTCTTTATCTTCGGGTAAAAAAAAGGTCACTGGGAGCCACATCAGCTGAGTAGGGAGAATGTTCTAATACAGTGATTTGTTTACTGCATAAAAACTCCCTCACAGACTCTGCCATGTGAGCTGCTGCATTGTTGTGATATAAGAGCCATGAGTTGCTGGCAAAAAAGTTTAAGTCGTTTTTGTCTTAACTTCTTCATGCAGCCTTTTCGGTGCTTCCAACAGTAAACTTGGTTAACTGTTTGTGCTGTCGGTACAAATTCATAATGATGTCTCTCTGATATCAAAAAAAAAAAAAAGACTAGCAACATCATTTTGACCTTAATTTGGACTGATGCAATCTTTTTGGTCATGGAAAATTGGTTGACTTCCATTATACACTTTGACTCTTTGTTTCAGGGTCATATTGGTACACCTGTGTCTCATGACCAATGATAATATGGCCCAAAACATCATCTTGCGGCTCCAAAAGGCCCTGGCAAACTTTGACTCTCCTTTGCTTTCGTTCATCAGTGAGCTCTTTCGGAACTGGTTTTACACACACTTTTCTCATGTCAAGATTATCCTGTTTCTCTATCAATGTTTACTTGGTCTGTTATACTTCTCGCAGTTAGCCAACAATTTTGATGCATAATTCAATGAATTCTTGCAATGTTTTCATCAGTTCTGCTTTTTACTAGCCACCCTGATGTCTTTTCATCAGTGATGTTTTCTCTCCCCTCAGAAAAATGTTTAATCCATTTGTACACTGCCATTTTTCTCATGGCATTATCCCCATAAACTTGGACTAACATGTCTCTGATTTCACTTCCGGTCTTGCCAAGTTTAACAAGAAATTTAATATTTGTTCATTACTCAAATTCAAGCTCTGACATTCTCGTGATGGCCCACAAAAACACTCAACAAGAATAATGAATGCCACTCAGCAAGACACTGCCACATGTTGCATGAACACAGCTGTGAGATGCTGATATACCAAGGTTATGAAACCTTACCGAGTTGTTTGTACAGTGCTGCCAACATGAGCACACAGCAGCAAATTGGCGAATTTAATTGTCATACCGTGTATCAAAAAACTAAAAACCACACTTGTTGCTGTCCAGTAGAACTACACTATAGGGTTTCCAAGGAGCAGCCTGTGGATTCCAAGTGCCAACCTTTTACTTAGGAGCCATACCTCTTAACCACTGTGCCACCAGGGCAAACTTACTTTCAGAAATTTCACAGTCACACTCTAATTATTGCAGCTTTTAATTAGTTTATACCTAAAAGAATGTTGTTGCTGTTGTTGTTAGGAGCCATCAAGTTGATTCCAATTCATAATAACTTTGTCTGACAGAGTACAGCTGCCCCATGGGATTTTCTTGGCTGAGCTCATCAGTACAAGAGCACTTTAGTAGGTCTTTCTCCTAAGAAGCCACTGGTGGGTTCAAACTGCCAACATTTTGGTTAGCACTCAACTAGTTAACTGTTATGCCACCAGGATTCTGCCCCTAAATGAACAGACATAATGACTGTGCTTATAAATCATCACATTCTCACTCAGGTAAGGTTCATCTTTTTCTGAGCTGAGTAGCTCTTGCTTTTCTGAGTAGCCAAGAAGAGCTCAGGCAAAGTCACCTGGGAAACTCCACCTAAGAATCCACCTAGGGCTTAGGCTCATGAGAATTTGTCTTCATTATTTACAAGTAATCCAACCTTGAATAATCAAGTCCTTCATATAACTGAATACAGTCTACCGTTCCTTACTTTTCTATAGAATCTAACCTTTCCATAATGAATTTTATGAGATTAAGGATTACAGTTTTAAGCAAAATAAAATTTAGAGACACTCAAAGGAGTGACATGATGGAGACATCTGAATGATGCAGCAGTTCTGTAACCTGATTACAGCAGTCACGGTTATGTGACCTTATAACACAATAGTATGTATTACTTACAATACTAATACTAATACTAATAATACTTATAATACTAATACTAATAATACTTATTACTAATAGTATGTAGTACTTATAATACATACTAAGGTTATGTGACCTTATAATACAGTAGTATGTATTACTTATAATACTACTGCTAGCTGTCATTAAGTTGGTTCCAACTCATAGAAGCTCTAGGTACAATGGAGTGAAACACTGCTCAGCCCTGTACCATCCTCATTACTGTATTTGAGCCCATTGTTGCAGCCACTGCATCAATCCATCTCATTAAGGATTTTCCTCTTTTTTTTTTTCTGACACTTGACCTCACCAAGCATGAAGTCCATCTCCAGGAACTCATCCCTCCTGCCAACACGTACATATCAGGTGAGATGAAGTCTCCTGATCCTTGCTTCTAAGGAACATTTTCCCTGTGCTTCTTCCAAGAGAGATTTGTTTGTTCTTCTGCCAGTCTGTGGTATATACACTATTCTTTGTCAATGCAATTAACTCAAAGCCATCAATTCTTTTTTGGTCTTAATTCATTGTCCAGCTTTTGCATGCATGTGAGGTGACTGAAAACATCATAGCTTGCATCAGGAGCACTTCAGTCCTCAAAGTTGTATCTTTGTTGTTGTTTTCTTTTTTTTAACATTATAAAGAGGTCTTTCCAGCAGATTTGATCAATCCAGTCCATGATTTGATTTCTTGATTGCTGCTTCCAGAGGTGTTCATTGTGGATCCAAGTAAAATTAAATCCTTGACAATGTCAATCTTTTCTCCATTTATCAGGATGTTGGTCCAGCTGTGAGAACTTTCGGTCTTTTTTTAATGCAGACGTGTAATCTATACTGAAGGCTACAGTCTCTGGTCTTCATTAGTTAGTGCTCGAAGTCCTCTTCAACTGTGGCTAGCAAGGTTGTTAATGGGTTTTCCTACAATTCTGGTGTTGTATTCTTCTTCATATAGCTCAGTTTCTCAGCTATTTGCTCAGCATACTAACTAAGTATGGTGAAAGGATACAACCACAACACACGCCTCTCCTGATTTCAAACCATGCAGCATTCCCTTGTTCTGTTAGAACAACTGCCTCTTGGCCTGTGCAGAGAATTCACACAAGCACAATTTAATGTTCTAGAATTCCCACTCTGCAATGTTACCCATAATTTGTTAGGAACCACACAATCAAATGGTTTCACTAAGATCAGTTTTTGATCATATGCTATCTCCTGTAAGGCTGAACATCAACCAGTTCTTTTTGGCACAGGACTCTGCATTCCTTCCATCTTCTTTTGAAGCTTTCTGCATCATTTGGTATTTTGCCCATACAGTCCTTCAATATTGCAGCTTGAGGCTTGAATTTTTTTCTTCAGTTTTTTCAGCTTGAGAAATGTCAAGTATGTTCTTTCCTTCTAGTTTCCTAACTCCAACTTTCTGCAAATTTCATTATAATATTTTGTCTTCTCAAACTTCCATTTGAGATCTTCTGTTCAGCTCTTTTACTTCATTATTTCTTTCAGGAGTTTATACACATGTTAAAACTCATAGAACTGTGAACACACACACATACACATGATTCATTTTACTCTCGGCATTTAAAAAATCAAAAACAACCTAATATGAAGTAGTTCATGAGACAGAAATCAATCTGTCAGGGCCGGTACATCGCCACAAGGTATTCTGGGAGTATTCCCAAAGGTGCAAATCACTGAACAGACTTTACAAGGGGTAGATGCTGCTCAAGTTTCCGCCTCTTTCCTTCAGATATATAAATCCTTTCTGGAAAACTGACAAGAGTCAAATTTTCCTACTAAATCATCAGAGAAGGGTTCAATTTCTTTCTCAAATAGCCTACTTTGGGGAAAAACACACTGATATAGAGCCTTGCTTTGGCCCTGTAATGTTGTCTTTATCTAGGATGGACCATGAAACTAAAAAGTGAGGACACTGAGAAGACTGTGCCTGTGAAGGGAGAACCTAGCAAATGTGGAATCAGAGAAGCACCCAAATCAGAAACTGGGTTAACCCAGCTGGGATAACCTCATTAGACTGCAGAACAAATACAACAAATTAGAGTCTATAGGACTATGCAAAATTAATAGCTGAAGAGGTTCACCAGAAGGTAAGTCACTGAAATGAGGAGACAGTTCATGTCCAGATAGATTTGTATGGTATAGGCTGGAGCCCCTGGAAAAACTGACAAACTTTAGCCAGTGGGTATCTGCTGTCTAAAGGCTCCGCCTTCTGAACCAGAGTGCAGCCTGCCTTTACCACCGCCTCTGCAGGAGCCTATAGATTAGTTATACGGAGGCTTTGCTTTGACTAGTACAGCCCTTGGTCATTCTGTACTGCCTAGAGTCAGTGAATCTTTTTGGAGCTTTTCTATCTTGGGAAGGAAATTGTCTGAGCAGATCTGAAGGCTGGGGTGGGAGCCACCTGCTGAAGATAACAATGAGCATTTGGCAGAGTGGGCGCAGAACTGAGGCAGAGCCGAGGGGAGGGTGCTGGGAACGAACCCACCCTCTCTCCTCCTGCCTGCATCTGGTGCTGCAGTGCCGGAGCAGCTCTTGAGCAAGGCCTCTCCAAGGAGCTGGCAGGGACCGTCTGTTCGTTCACCCTCAGGGAACGAGCAAAGACAGGCTTAGAGCTGCTGAAACACTTGGAGAACCTCCAGAGAGAAGCCTGACACAATTGCAACGTATTAGTGAAAACAGCTTGGGCCTGGCTAAATAGTGACTGTTCTAACAAAACAAATAGAAGAGAGTTGGCCACCATTGTCCTGAAAAAGAAACAGTCCGGTCCTTCTACATAGAGCTTGATGCTTCTTTACAGCCTTAACAGAATTCACTGTGGTTTTCAGAGACTTAGGCCAGTATCTATTTCTTCTCAAGAGTGCCAGCAACAACCACCTCCAAGGATCTTGGATGGGCCCAAGCACACTGCTTCAGGGCATACTATCTCAAGGAAGGAAAGCTCTTTGTTTTTCTCAGACTCATTGCTTTGCATTCTTGGTGAGGATTTCTCACAGGCCATCAGAATTCTCCAGGATGCTTGTTAAAAAGGACATCTCTGAGCACCACCTTTTCAGACCAGCCAAATTAGGCCAACTCTGAGAGTAAATCTAGGTCATCTGCATTTTAATAAGCAAGTTCAGTATTCTTATCACCTGAAAGTTGGGAAATCGCTGCTCTAGGGCTTATTCACTTTAGTTCTCTTCAATGTTCATTTACTGACCCCACAAACTGCCAGCACACTATATCCCAGGTGCTCTGTGGGGCAGGGGTTGTTGGTGGAGATATTACAGTAAATACTTAAAAGAGCTTCTGGCTGAGTAATTATAACAGAAAGAGGCAAGTGCTCTTCTTGAAGGGAATATAAAATACACGAAAGCACCGAGGAGGAGCCTAGGGGACTTGAAGACAGCTTCAAAGATGATGTTTGAGCTTTGTCTTGAGGAATGATTAGAAGCTAATAAGGAGGACCAGAGGGCTAGCCCTTTTCAGGCACAAGGAAAGGTACTGCAGAGTCCTGGCCTATGATGGCATATGACCCACTCTGGGATAACAGATTCTAGGGAATCATGGAGGAAGAAAAGGCATCGATGGGGGCCAGATTACGAAGAGCCATATAGATATAAAAGGTTTAGACTTTGTTCTACAGAAAATGGAAGCTAGAGGGACTTTTTAAGCATAAAATGACAGAATACTATTTCTGTTATACAGCCATCCCCTGGTGGCAGCGTGCAGGCCAGGATGGGCGCACAGAAGCTCCTGCAATGGTGAGGGGTGAGGAGACTGAACTGGTCAATGGAAGTGAAGGCAGAGAAGCTGGAGTGGAAGCCAAGATGTCTCTGGGGTGGGGTAAGGGATTGAGAATACAGGTGAGAAAAAGTGGCATATGGCAGATTTCTAGCGTGGACCACACAATAGCTAGCTAGAGGAGCTATTACTCAGGTCAGGGAGTGAAATCAGGGCAGGCTCAGCAGAAGAAGTGGCGATGGCTAGCCCTAGTCAAGAAGCTCACTGAACCAATGTCCACCTGATTCTCTCAACTCAGGAGAGACCATGTGACACTTCAGCAGTGTGAGCCAAGCAAAGTATCTGTCCCCACTCGTCATAATTTCTGCTGTGCTAGGGAAGAGGTTTAAAGGTATTGGTTCAGGAAAGACAGAAATCACCCCATAATATGTCTAGTATGATTTCACATGTGGTTTAAAAACCAAAGAGAGAGAGGGAATGGGCTTCTAAGAGGAGCAGAGGCGAGGGAGGGTTACCATTAACAAGGAAAAAGAATGGGATTGGGGGAGGGCATGCTAGGAGCTCTGACAATTTACTCTGGATTATTGTGTGTTTTAACACGGTTTTTAACAAAGAGTTTTACTGATGCATTATTTCCATAATTTTTAAAAACTATTTTTAAAAAGATGCTTACACATCTTCTTGGCTACCACTAGGTGGTACTAGTGGCAGGAGAGATCCAAATGGCCTTGAACGTGCCTGTGTTGTTCACCCGGAACACCTGCACGGGGTCTAACTTTAGACACCTGCACGGTGATCTAACTTCCTAACTGTAAAGAGCAAAACGAATGCATGCGCCAGTTTTTACTAATGGACATTCTCGTGGCTTAGAAGAGCAAGGAGATCTCCAGACTTTCATTTCCTTTAAAAATGCCAAGCCAAGTGCCGTCGTTTAAAAATGAGATGAAGGAAATTCTACTTAATTTGTACTACAGCCATTTACAATTAAAAATAAATAAATAAAAAGGGTCTTCCTGCATCAGTCTGAGCTGTACACAGTACGAGTCATGGATACTCAGATGAATCTCAAAATCTCCACCTTAAAATATTCCCAAGCTCAATCTTTTCAGACATGTAAGTTAACTGAACTCTTCTCTACAACGAAATCCTTCATCTGACCTTTTCCCATTCGAAGGTTAGGCTTTTCCTTCCATCCACTGGCCCTTAACTCCCCTAGCTAGTCTCATCCCCATCACCTGGTGCCACCTGAATTGACATGGGTAGCAGAAGTGCTGCCTCTTAAGCCTGTTCTACACACAGGCATGGTTAACACTCTCTGATACGGCCACATTTATCCTTTCACCTCAGGGGACTTTTCCCCTTTTGAATCAAGGCTCATCTCCCCTTCCATCAAGGAGTGGTCTAAATGTGATACTGTGTTGTCCTTTGTTCTAGAATACTTCTTTCCAAAACCAAGTGTCTGAGATTCCCAGTCCTGGAGTTAACAAAGCCTAGAAGGGATGCTGTGAAATCATTCAAGTGTATCTTTCGGATATAGACGAGGCCAGCCTGGCACAGATGGAGTCACTCAGTCCCCAAAGGGTGCAGAGCCAAGAGGAGTCTCCAGTGGCAGTGAGTTCTGACTTGGCTACGACTTGCGCCTGGTCATAGCTCCACTGGATGTGTTATAAGTCTTCACCCTCCCCCCTCCCAGCTCCCCACGCCTCCAGCAGGGGGACTTTGCTGTGTCAGCCTTTGGATCAGAACCCAAGAAGACAGTGACCAAGGTTGTGGAGATACCTTTGAGTGGCCAGCTGAGCTGCTGATAAATATTAGAGGAGTCAGGAATGTTTCATGCAAAGGACAGCAGGTATTTAATGGGATATTAGCCTGTTTCCATTATCAATAAGAATAAAGACTACCGTTTATTTAAGCTCTTGCTGGCTGTCAGGCCCTGTGCTAAGTACCTCATATATCTGACATTATTTCATTGCTTCAATCACCCTGAAAAGTAGCATTATTGCTCTCATTTCATAGATGAGAAAACTGACTTGCTGGGAAAGATACAAGCAGCGGACTCCAAAGCTTATCTTCTTAATCTCTATTCTACTCTGAAGATAGTAATGAGCTTTGATTGTTCAGAGGCCTTTCTTAATACTCTTTTTAATAACCTAGGGAACCCTGCGGTGTGGTGGTTAATTGCTGCTGATCAAAAGGTCAGCAGTTCAAATCCACCAGCTGCTCCTTGGAAACACTATGGGGGAGGTTCCATTCTGTCCTGTAGGGTTGCTATGAATTGGAATTGACTCAACATCAGTAAGGTTTTTGTTGCTGTTTGTTTAATAACCTGGAGCCCTGGTAGTGCAGCAGTTAAGAACTCAGGCTTCTAACCAAAAGGACGGCAGTTCAAGTCCACCAGCCACTCCTTGGAAACCCTATGGGGCAGTTCTACTTTGTCCTACAGGATCACAATGAGTTGGAATGGACTCAGCAGCAATGGGTTTCATATTGTTCTTAATAAGCTACTGAGGATCTAGACTTTTCCTCCTCTCTACTCCTTCATTTCCCTTGCCTTCTCAAAGGCAAGAGGAAAGGTAACAGCAAAGAGGTGAATGTAAATTTACCCTTATATTTTGTAGCCACACTCGTTTCTGTGTCAGTGTACAAATGTAGTTATACATTTCTTGAAGGGCAAGAACAATATTTTTCAGTTACTTTTTGAGTCCCAAGAGCAGCTCCCCTGTTCTACCCACAGAGATTTCTCACTACTTGTGCTGCCTCAGTGACTGGCTGGCCCTTTGTTCATGTTTGAGCTCGGGAAGGTCAGTGATAAGATATAATTCAAGGTTTGTAATTTTCTGTGGATTCAGATTAGTTTTACTGTCTGCCCTTACTGTGGATCCTTGATTAAATGTATACAGATTTCCAAATAGAAATATTTCATTGAATTTTTCAAATGAATCTAATTTTATTAAGAAAAACCAATCTACAGTGCTTGTTTGAAAGCAGTAAACAAGAATACATCTTACCAGAACCTTCTGTTTCCTAGGAACCTCGATCTGGAGCTTGTTTTCACAAAATAATTAGGTAGGGACTTCTGTGGCTTCATTTAAAATCCTGAATAATAACCACCCTTTTTTTTTTCTTCAAAACAGTTTTCTTCTCTGCTACCCCTGGATGAACCTAGTTTTGCATGTCCAAATTCAATGATGTCAGGTCAGCAGGGAGCAAGTCTGAGACAATACAATTCCCATCAGCTGGTAGCTGGGGAAATCTTTTCATCCCCAAGGTACAAGTTCAACTCTAAAGGGCATATTTTCTTTTCAGCATATGTGGTTAATCCCTCTTATTTGTGGTAATGGGTGCTACATATGAACATGCAACAGATTCTGTATCCTTAAGATTTGCCCAAGCATGAATTTCACAAGGCCAAAGTAAACACATTTTTGTCCTTGGCTCCATTCTCTTCCATGTAAGGATAGCTGCTAATACCCAAATAAGGCTCTAGATGATGAAACAGCAGCACATGTTGCTTCTACATATGTCTCCTAACGTGGGTTTTAAAAACGGCTTGCTTTCTTTGCTGTCCAATTCTAGGCCTGACAAGCCATGATAAATCTGAAAAAGAGATTATAAAAGAAAACAAAAAACACTTCTTAGCCATTCTTTTCTGTTCACGTGCCATGTAACTTCTACCAGGAAGATACACTCAGGGCTGTGTTAATGCCCTGTTCTGACTTTCTCCTCTGCCTTCAGTTGATTTGATTAGTATCAGCTGCTTTGATATCATGCAATGAAAAGCAGATATGAAAAACAGCCATGGAAATGTGAATGACAAACTGTTCAAGACAAGACAGCCAGTTCTAGAGGGCTAGCTTTGCTTGCTCAAGAGGCAGATGTCAACCCCACATAAGCTCAAGTCAGAGGCAGCCTTGTTTGTATGATACTTAATAAGTCCCACTGGGAAAAGGGACAGCTGAATAAAACCATCTTGCCTAATATTTTTCTTAGATCCTCTACTATTTTTCATGTATCTCATGGTTTAGAAAGTGTCTATAATGGAATGGCTGTACGAACAATAATATGCCAAGACCCTTAACATGTATTTTAAATGCTTTAATCTTTTTGCATATGTCGCTATTAGTAGCAGCAATGACACTGTCCGTTTGCTGTGGCTTGGCATGTTGTTGTCATTCTGTAAGTTACGCCATTCATATTTCAAATACTAGCAGGGTAACTACTGATGGACAGGTTTCAGTGAAGCTTCTACACTGAGACAGACTAAGAAGAAAGGCCTGCAAGCCTACTCATGAAAACAATTATCCAATAAAAACCTTACGAACAGCAGAAGAAGGTTTGTCCTATTTAGGGCTGGAAGATGAGTCCTTCTGGTTGGAAGGCACTAAAAATACAACTGAAGGAGTCGACTGGATTGATGTGGGTGGATACAAGATTTGAGTCATTTATTTGCTGATGTGGCATGAATTAAAATTAGAAGTATCCACCAATATTCATTAATAATCAGAACATGGAATGTACAAAGTATGAATCCAGAAAAAATGGAGGTTATCCAAAATGACATGGGATGTATAACAGTTGATATTCTAGGCGTTAGTAAGTTGAAATGGAATACACTGGCTGTTCTGAATCAGACAATCATATGGTCAACTATGCCAGGAATGACAAATTGAAGAGAATGGCATCACATTCATTGTCAAAAAGAATATTTCAAGATCTATTATGAAGCAGAATGCTGTCAGTGATATGATAATATCCATACACCTACAAGACCAGTTAGTACACTTAATACTCAAATTTAAATACCAACCATTAATGCCAAAGATGACTTGAAGATTTTAATTAATTTCTGCAGTCTGAAATTGATCAAACATACAACCAATATGCATTAATAATTCCCGATGATTGGAATTTGATAGTTAGAAACAAAGAAGGATCAGTAGTTGGAAAATATAGCCTTGCTAATAGAAACAACTCTAGATATTAAATGATAAAGCTTTACAAGACAAATGACTTCTAGTATTGGCAAAGAATACTGAATACACCATGGACTGCCAGAAGAACCAACAAATCTGTTTTGGAAGAAGTACAGCCAGAATGTTCCTTCAAGGTGGAGACGGCAAGACTTCATTTCACATACTTTGGACATGTCATCAGGAGGGACTAGTTCCTAGAAAGGGTCAACAAAAGGCTTGACCCTAGAGGAAGGGTCAACAAAAGGGAAGAAGGCCATCTATGAGATGTACCAACATGGCAGCTGCAATGATGACCTCAAGCATAGCAACAATGATGAGGATGGTGCAGGACCAGGCAGTGTTTTGTTCTGTTGTATATATGGTTTTTATGACTGTGAAGTGATTGGACAGCACCTAACAACAGCAGAAATGGCATTTAACATGTATTCAGATTCAGTTATTTATGTATATGGAGGACTTTACTGACATGTATAAATTCTTAGCCTGCAAAAAGAGTGAAAAATAATATGATTAATAGTGACATGAAGACTCTTTCACTGTGAAATTCTTTTTAAGGACATAAGCAGCTCAGTTTCTTCTTGCTAGTTTTAGACTATGAAATACAAAAATGTCAATATGTGGGGCACAGCCAACACAACACCATGGACAGAAGCACCATGCCATCCCTCTGCAGCAAAGACATGAAAAACTAAATAAAACAGACGTGACATCAATCCTGGAACCCTCAGCATCAAATAAAAGAGTAAAGAATTTGATCAAGCACCAAATGGAATACAAAACTGACAGAGAACAGAGAACAAGGAGACCTCCAGGGTAGAAGTTCCCTACTAGTTAACATGGTACAGATTCACCATCCTGGACTACAGCCACTAAGGAATGGAAGCAGGAGTACAGGAAAGTAATTTGATGCAGCTCCCAGCAGGAGACAGAGTAACTGGTAACCAGGGGTGCACACTTTTCCCACCCCACCCCCTTCCTTATATAAGACCTCCACCATTTTCCAACAGACCATGATCATTCAGCTGGAAGAACACCAGCTCACTGTCACCTGGATTCACTATCTTGGACGTCAGTAATTAAAGACCACGGTCAGGGAGCATGGTAATGTGACTCCAAGAAGCTTCCAATAGGAGACACAGCAACCACTCAGCATACCACATTCTTTCCCTTCCTTAATGTCTATCTTCATGAAGTGTCAACTGCCAAGCCCCTGAGCTAAAACTATGTGGTCCCCTAGACTTGCTCTGCACAGCCCCCACAGGGCCACCCCAGCAGCCCCAACTTGTGCCACAAACTACCCATCCCTATCCCTCTGCCCCCACTGAAGTTGCCCTGCTGCACCTTAGCTGAGTAGCTGGGCCCCACCTCCTGGACAGGTGGTGAGAAGTATTGTGCCCACAGGTGAGTAAGCAACAAAACACTCCCAGCCCACATGCCCAGATACAACCCAAAACAAAGAAGAGGACAAAATAAACAAATCGACAGTCAATAAAAGAAAACAGATTCCAAATGTCCCAAAGACAGCAGACAATACTGAAACATATTTTTTTAAAAAAGGACAAGATGGCTCCAGAAAGTGAATAAAATAAAATGCCATATGATCTTATAGTAGAAGAAAAAGCACTGGAACTACCTAATAGGGAATTCAAAACTCTAATATCCCAGGTTCTCCAAGAGATGAAGGAAAATGCAGACAAAATTAAGGAAACTATAAACAAAATCAGGGAAAACAGAAAAAGGTATAGAAGAATTTAGGAAAATTATGACAATAATAAAAATCAAACCCACTGCTGAACAGTCAATACTGACTCACAGTGACTCTACAGACGGAGTATAACTTTCATAGAGTTTCCAAGGCACATCTGGTAGATGCGAACTGCTGAACTTTTGGTTAGCAGCCATAGCACCTAGCCACTATGCCACCAGGGTTCCAGGAAAATAACACAGAAACAAAATGTCAAAATACATAAACAACTAGAAATCACAGAAAAGCAGCAATTATAAATTAAAAAGATAAACAAAAATATTTTGAAATAAATGGTGTAATAGAAGGTTTTAGAAGCAAATTTGAAACAATAGAAGACAGGATCAGCTTAACTGAAAACAAATTCTGTGTACCACTTTGACTGAGGAAAAGATCAGAGAGAAGAATCAAGAAAATTAAAAAAAAAAAAAAGAAGAATGTAGAACACAGTCAAAACCAAACATTTTCATATGATTGGAGTTCCAGAAAAAGGTGAGAAAACAAAAAATACAGACAGCATCACTGAAGATTTTCTGATAGAAAACTTTCCTAATATCATTAAAGATGAAAAGCCAAACATCTAAGAAACCTAACAAAATCCATGTAGGATAGACCCCCAAAAGAAAATCACCAAGATATATTGTAACCACACTTGTTAAAACCAAAGACAAAGGAAGATTTCTGAGAGTAGCTTGACCAAAACAAAAAGTCACATTCAAAGTGGAAACAATAAGATTAAACTCTGATTACTCAGCAGAAACCGTGAAGGCAAGGAGTCAATGGGATGACATATAGAAAACCTTGAAAGAAAAAACTGCTAACTGAGAATAATGTATCCTGCTAAACTCTTGCTGAAATACGACAATGAAAGTAGGATGTTTTCAGATAAACAGAACTTAAAAGAATATGTAAAGACCAAACTAAACTTACAAGAATTATTAAAGGGAGTCCTTTGGTTAGAGAACCAACAACATCAGACAACAGTCTGAAGCTGAGACAGAAACCAGCATCAGCCAGATACTAAGAGAGGTAATGAACTTTTAAGGATAAAACAAAACTAAAAGATTTACAACAGGGAACCAGACAGGTCAATCTGTAAATGACAATAATGTCAGAACAATAACAGAGGGAATAAATGGTGTAGGTACAGAACTTTCAAATGGAGAAGAAGTCAAGGTGAAATCAAGTAATATAAGGTTGGTTCCTATTTAGGAGGATAGGGGTAAATTTCAAAGTAACCACAAAGAAAGTTAGCAAACCTGTTCATCAAAAGAAAAATGTAAGTCTGAACAAACACAAATTCTACAAAAACAAAAGAAACAACAAAAAACAGTCCACAAACAAAAGGAATTCAGCACAGAAGAGTAAGAGGAACAAAAAAATGTCAGCAACACAAAGAAAGGCACTACAAAATGACAGCATTAAACTCACACTTATCAATGATCATAGTGAATATAAATGGCTTAAATGCACCCATGAGGAGACAGTAAAAGAATGGAATGAAAAAAAAGGACCCATCAATATACTGTCTACAAGGGACACATCTTAGAAAACAAAGACAAAAATATATTAAAAATCAAAGAACAGAAAAAAAAAATGTATCAAGCAAACAGCTACCAGGAAGACAGCAAGCATGGCAATAATAATCTCAGATAAAATAGACCTTAAAACAAAATGAGCCATAAAAGACAAGGAAGAACACTATATAATGATTAAAGGGACAACCCACCAGGAGAACATAACCATAATAAATATCGACACACTCAATCACAAGGCTCCAAAATACATAAAACAAATTCCAACAGCACTGAAAACATAAATCGACAGTTCCACAATAATAGTAGGAGACTTGAACACACTGCTCTTGGGAAGGGATAGAACACCTAGAGAGAAACTCAGTAACAATACAGAAGATCTAAAGATTACAATCAACTACCTTGACCTCAGAGACATATACAGAATGCTCCACTCAACAGCAGCAAAATATACATTCTTTTCCAACGTACATGGAATATTCTCCAGAATAGACTGCATCTTAGGCCACAAAGCAACCTTCAACAAAATCCAAAACACTGAGATAGTGCAAAGTATCCTCTCTGATCACAAGGCCATAAAAGTAGAAATTAATAAGAAGACAAGGGGGGAAAAATCAAATACATGGAACCTGAACAACACCTTGCTTAAAAACTGCTGAGTAATAGATAAAATGAAAGATGCAAAAAGAAAAAAAAAAAAACTCTTAGAATCAAATGAGAATGAAAATACATCACACCAAAACCTTTGGGACACGACAAAGACCATCTTCAGAGGTCAATTTACAGCAATAGATGTATACATCAAAAAGAAGAAAGGGCCAAATCCAAAACTTAAGCTACTCAATTCATACCAATAGAGAAGAGCATGAGAAGACCACAGCCACCAGAAGAAAGGATGTAATAAAGATCAGAGCAGAAATAAATGAAACAGAGAATAGAAAAAGAATATAAAGAATCAACAAAACTAAAAGTTGGTTCTTAGAAAGGATCAGCAAAAGTGACAAACCACTGGCCAAACTTATAAAAGAAAAGCAGGAGAGGAATGCAAAGAACCCAAGTAAGAAATGACATGGGGGACATTACAACTGAAATAACAAGTATCATAATAGAGTACTATGAAAATTATACTCTGATTCAAAAACCTAGAGGAAATGGACAAATTTCCAGAAACATACTACCTATCTAAAGTAATACAAACTGAGGTTGAAAATCTGAACAGACCCATAACAAGAGAAGAGACTGAAAAGATAATTTAAAAACTCTCAACAAAAATAAGTCTTGGCCAAGATGGCTTCACTGGAGAATTCTACCGGACATTCAGAGAACTCATATGAGTACTACTCAAACTATGAGGTACACCAATTAAGTCTGTGAACTTAGTTGTCCTAAGTGCTACACACCTGGTTGCTGAGTATCACTATGGTCACCTTCAAAGCACTCCCCTCAAGAAGCTATGCACCAATGCCAGTGCCTAGTCTACCCTTCAAAGCAATTTTCAAGCTTTTTCTAGAACAGCCATTGCACACAGTGGCACAGTGGCAAGTTTGGAAACTTAATTGTATAGTTGTCTATAAGGAAGTTTTTAGCCAGTACACAAATAACTGCATTGGAACACCCTCCCTACTCACCCAATCTGGTCCCCAGTGACTTTTTCTTTACCTAAAGATAAAGGAAATATTAAAAGGAAGATATTTTGATGACATTCAGGACATCAAGGGCAATATGACTACAGCTCAGATGGTCATTCCAAAAAAAGAGTTCCAAAATTGCTTTGTAGAGTAGACTAGGTGCTAGCATCAGTGCATAACTTCCCAAGAGGAGTACTTCGAAGGTGACCATAGCAATATACAGCAGTGAAGTATGTAGCACTTTCTCTTGGATGAGTTCATGAACTTAATTGGCAGTCCTCATATTTCAGAACAAAGAAAAGGAAGGGATACTTCTGAATTTATTTTGGAAAGCCATCATAACTCTGATCCCCAAACTAGACAGACACCACACACAAAAAAGAAAATTACAGACCAATATCTCTCATGAATATAGACACAAAAATTTAACAAAATTCTAACCAGTTCAGATCATATCAAAAAAATAATATACTATGACCACATAGGATTCATACCAGATATGAAAGGGTAGTTCAGCATTAGAAAAGCAATCAAAATAATCTACCACATAAATTAAACAAAAGGAAAGAATCACACGATCATCTCAATCAACACAGAAATGGCATTTGACAAAGCCCAACACCCATTCCTGATGAAAAGTCTCAATAAAATAGGAATAGAAAAGAAATTCCTCAAAATAATGAAAAGCATCTATACAAAAGCAACAGCCAACATCAGCGTTAATAGAGACAGTGTGGAAACGTTCCCCCTGGGAACAAGATAAAGATGCCTTTCATCACCACTCCTATTTAACATTGTGCTGAAGTCTTAGGTAGAGCAATAGGCAGGAAAAAGAAATAAATGGCATCCAAGTTGGTAAGGAAAAAGTAAAAGTATATTTATTTGCAGATTATACAATCTTATACACAGAAGACCCCAAGGAATCCACAAGAAAACTATTGGAACTAATAGAAGATTTCAGCAAATTATCAGGGTACATGATACATACAAAAAATGAGTTGGATTTCTATGCACCAATAATAAGAACTATGAAAAGGAAAGCAGTATCATTTATAATAGCCCCCCCAAAAATAAAAACACTTTGGAATAAATCTAACTGGGGATGTAAAGAAAACTGTAAAACACTACTTCAAAAAAACCAAAAGAGACCTACATAAATGGGGAATTACATGATGTTCATGAACAGGTAAACTCAACACTGTGAAAATGTAGATTCTACCCAAAGTTATCTAGAAATACAATGCAATCTGGACCCAAATACCAACAGCATTCTTTACAAGATGGAAAAACTATTCATTAACTTTATATGGAAAGGAAAGAGGCCCAGGATATGTTAAGTACTACTGAAAAAGAATAAAGTATTGAGGACTCCTGCTACCTGACCTCAGAATCTACTATACTATACAGCTACAGTAGTCTGGTACCTTGAACTGGTACAATGACAGCCTCATAGACCAATGGAACATAATTGAGAATCCAGATGTAAATTGACTCACCAAGGCCACCTGATTTTTGCCAAAGGCCTAAATCCATTAAATGGGAAAAAGACAGTCTTTTTAACAAATAGTGCTGGCAAAGTTGGAGGTCCATCTGTATTAAAATGAAACAGGACCCATACTTCATACCACACATTAAACACTAATCCAAAATGGATCAAAGACATAAAATACAAACCCTCAAACTATAAAGATCATAAAAGAAAAAATAGGGTCAATGCTAACAGCCCTAATGCAGAACATAAAAGGATACAAACAATAGACAGTAGAAATAAGGTAAATATTTGGGAGCCTCTAAAAATTAAAAACTTATGCTCATTGAAAGACTTCACTAAAAGAGTAAAAAGACAACAAACAGACTAGGAAAAAAAATTGCCTATGACAAATCTGACAAAAGTCCAATCTCTAAAATCCACAGGAAAATCCAACACCTCTACAACAAAAAGTCAAATAATCCAATCAAAAATGGGCAAAGGGTAGGTACAGACATTTCACCAAAGAAGACACTCAAGTGGCTAACAGGCACCTGAAGAACGTTCCTGATCACTAGCTATTAAACATGCAAATCAAAACTATAATGAGATACCACCTCACCACAACATTACTGCTTCCAAAATAAAAACTAGAACATAGCAAATGTTAGAGAGGCTACAGGGACCTTGGAACATGCACTGCTGGTGAAAATGTAAAACATTACAACCATTTAGGAAAACAATACAGCACTTCCTTAAAAGGCTAGAGAGAAACAAGAGGTGATACAAAATGGACATATACACAACAGTGTTCATTGCAGCATTTTTCACAATAGCAAAAAGAGAAACAACCAAAGTGTTCATCAACAGATGTCTTAGGCTGGGTTCTTTAGAGAAGCACAACAACTAATGAGTATAAACATATAGACAGTACAATTTATATTAAAGGAAATGGCTCACATGGCTGTAGAGGCTGGAACACCCCAAGTCTGTGGGTCAAGAAAGAAGCTTCTCCTAATTTGCACAGCCACAGGAGGTGGTAAACCAAAGACTGGCAGGTTGTAGTGCAGGGCTCCTGCTCATAGGCTGTGAAGATCAATGATTCCCAAGATCAGCAGGCAAGACCACAGCTATTAGTTCAAGTCCCCAAAACTAGAGGTCTGATGAACAGCAACCAGCTGCAGCATTCAGACTGAGCAAAAGCCAGAATACTTACCTATGTTCCATGGTGGCCACACACCCAAGGAAACTCCCTTTCAACTTACCGGCAATTTACAATAGGTGTCATCATGGAGGTGATCACATGATATCAACTCTCAGCATGAAAGTAATCACAACATCATAGTGCTATCAAACCACTGAGAATCATGGCTCAGCCATGTTGACACACAACTTTAACCACCATGACAGATGAACAGATAAACTATGGTACGTAGATTCAATGGACTAGTAGGCAACAATAAAGAACAATGATAAATCTGCAAAACATCTCACAACATGGGTTAACTTGGAAGGCATTATGCTTAGTGACATGAGTCCATTACAAAAGGCCAAATACTATATAAGACCACTATTATACAAATTCATGAAAAGGTTTACACACAGAAAGAAATAATCTTTGATGCTACTAGGGAGGGGAGAGAAAAACACTAACTAGACAACAAGTTTTAACTTTGGTAAAGGAAGGCTAAGATGGCATACAGTACAGGGGAAGTCAGCATAACTTGACCAAGGCAAGGTCATGGAAGCTTCACAGACATATCCGGACTCCTTGAGGGACCGAAATACTGGACTGAGGGCTGGGGATCATGACCTCCAGAGATACCTACCTCAAGTGGCATGGCATAATTTATAATGCAAATGCTCTTCATCCTACTTCAGTGAGTAGAATCTAAGATCTTAAAAGCTTGTGAGCAGCCATTTAGTCCCACTCAGTTTGGAGCAAGCGAGAAAAGGGAAAGATTAGCCTGATGGCCTAAGGGACCACAGTTGCCACAGCCTCCACCAAACTGAGTCAAGCACAACTAGATGGTGCCAACTACCACCACCAGCTGCTTTGACAGGGATCACAATCAAGGGCCTCAGACTGAGCTGGAGAGAAAGGTAGAATAAAATTCTAACTCACAAAAAAAGACCTAACCTACAGGTCCAACAGAGTTTGGAGAAACCCTAGGAGTGCGGCCTCCGGACACCCTCCTAACTCAGTAATGAAGTTATTCCTGAGCTTCACACCTTTCAACCAAAGATTAGGCAGGCCCACAAAACAAACTGAGAGTGAATGAGCACATAGCCCAGGGGCACGGACAAGAAAGCAGAAGGGGACAGGAGAGCTGGTACGAGGGAACCCAAAATCAAGAAGAGGAGAATGTTGACATGTTGTGGGGTTGGCAACCAATGTCACAAAACAATATGTGTATTAGTTGTTTAAGGAGAAACTAATTTGTGCTAGAAAGCTTCATCTAGAGTACAATTAAAAACTAAATAAAAAAGTCAATGTGTGGTTAACCTTTCAGCACTGTTGGCCTCAGTTCTTGGCTACAGAAAGCAGTTCAACTGGTTCTGTCTTGTTTGAGAAACTAAAATTAAAATCTCAAGTTATTTATCTTAGCTCAGAAAAAGGAAAGAATGTGGTCTATCAGAAACAGTCACAAAGACAGTTCTCTAAGTACATGAACTTTGAAAATTTAGAACCAACCTTAAAAAAAAAAAAAAAGAAGTGGCTCTTAAAACAAAGATGTTAGTTTTTTCCCCCTCATAATGTTTTTCTCTAGCTGTAACTGTGCAGTTTAGGCTTTATTTTCATCTTTCCGCCCCTGGCATGTCCTAGCCTACTCCAGGGAACGACTGCCTGAATGACTACATCCATAAAGATTCCAGTGGAAATCACTTGCAAGGCTCATTTGCAGAAGGGGGCTGCAAGACCTCAAGGTGAAATCTACCTCAGGAAACCAAATTCAGTTCTATTTTTCTATATTATAGTCAACAATTTCTAGGTGTTATTTTATACATGAGGCTCTAGAAATATGACAGGAAAGAGCTTATATGAGTATTGCCAAGCCAAGTGCAACCAATATTGCAGTTTCTTATAGAAAAGACAACTCAGTGACGATGCATTCCATTTTTCATTCTACTCAATATTGGTAGTCAAGTAGCTGCTACCATTGGCTCAGGTTGGCATGTTTTTGTTTTTTTTTTTTTTAAATTTGGATAAATGCACAGTATACTGGCTCTTGACATATTCAATCTCTAGGTTTTTTTTTTTTTTTTTTGCTTTTTCCTCATTATTTTTTCTTAAATAAAGAAATCTCTGGGTTTTGTTTTTTCCTCATTATATTTTTTAAATAAAGAAATCATACATCAGACCCCAGTTGTCAAATTTTTAGATTTTGAGGAAGGAATAGCACTAAACAGTTATTTGCCATAGTTAACTGGGTTGAAGGCATTACAGCTTATTCTGTCTCCTTCCTGGGATTCTTCTAATCATAAATTACTTGGTTAAATGAATTGTTTGTTGTTGTTAGCTGCCGTCACATCACTCCGACTCATGGTGACCCCCATGGGCACTGGAAGGAAAGGCTGCCATCCCCGTGATCTGCTGGGGATTGAATCACTGTGATCCATAGTTTTCATTGGCTGATTTTCAGAAGTAGATCACCAGGCCTTTAACCTGTTCAGCATCATAGTAACATGCAAGCCACCACTGACATAACAGGGGTGGCTGCCCATCAGGTGCACCTGCTAGGACTCGAACACACATCTCCCATATGGAAGGTGAGAATCCTACCACTGAATTCTCATAGTTAAATGAATAACCAAAAAAAAGCAAACTCATAGCTGTAGAACTGATTCTCAATCATAGCTACTATACAGGACACAGCAGAACTGCCCCATATGGTTTCCAAGATCTAAGTTTTTAGAGACTGGCATATCTTTCTCCTGTGGACAGCCGATAAATTAGAATTGTCGTCGACAGCACTTGGTTTGGCTTGTTGACCTTTCAGTAGGTAGACCAGTCCTTAATCACTGTGCCACCAGGGCTCTCTGGTTAAATGAACACATGTGCTATGTTAAGTGAATGCTTAGAGTACCCACTATGCAACATTCTATACTAGTCACCGGTCAGTGTCTGACTGGGAAGAGTATTGTTTTCAGGCAGTTCAGTCTTTACTTACTGCCCCGTATATACTAAGGGATTGGGACTTGGGGAGAAGATCACATGATAATCCCTGGGTTACCTTACAAGTTACACTTGTCAGAAAATAAAATATACATATATATATATGCATAAAAGTAAAAACATAACAAACAAGTAACACGATTACCTACTTAAGGGGGACATTTGTTTTATTTTCACTGTTGACTTCAGTCTTCATTGTTCTGATTCAATGCCACTGTTGATCCATTTATAGGAACAGAATGAAGTGTACAAAGCTAGACCTAATGATAAAAAAACATTATCATTATCAACAAATAATTTTTGACTGCAGGACCTGGATATGAAAAGTTAACCTTCTTTTTCCGTCCATCTCAGTAGTATACAAAAACCTTAAACTCTCCTTCCCCATCCCTCCCAACTATATCAATCGAAAGAGAAGCAGAACTATTTTTATAAATGAGGAATGACTGTCTTCTTCAGTGGTAAGCACACAGGACTCAGATTCTAACCACCCGGGTTCCCTTTTCTGGCTTAGCATTGTCTTCCACACAAGCCCTGGGTGAGCTGACTTGGTCTCTTGGAAATTTAGTCTCCTTGCCTGTTGAAAGGGGAGGAAGGACAATAATACTTTGACCACAAAGATGTCTACAAAATTAATTAGTATTTATAATGCACTCCATTAAGGCCTTTGAGTGGTCCCTAGTACTGAATTTATATGTCACTTAGTTGTTGTTTAAAGTGTTTTGGAAACACTTCTGTATTTTTCAACTCTGACAAAAAAAGATATAACAAGTCTTGATACTTCCTTCAAACAGCGGGATTGAGTGTGGGAACATTTTGGCTTTCCTAGGAACATTTTGTTTTCCTGTGGTGAAAATACTAGCAGGTTACAAAAGCTATTTCCTCAGCTTTAGACTATGAATAGATAACATTCATTTACATCTGATTAAAGCCAAATAAAGGGAGTTTTGAAAAAGCTATTTTAATAGCTTATTCTGCCATCTTCAGTGGCAATTTAAACTAGTGGTACTCTCTACAGAAGAGAAATAGGTTCCTGATTTTCAATAATTCTAACACTTAAAAGAAGCCCAAGGATTATCATTTTCATTTTATGGATGAGGAAACTGAGCCTCCATAAACTTAAATAACAGAGATTTAACCTCCACCAAGTGGGACTCTACAACCATCCTCTTCCTACCACTGCAAAAAGCCTTCTCCAAGAATACTTGTTGCACAGTGCCCTGGATAAAGAGGTGTCTCTTCTCCTCCCTGTCCCTAGACTCTCTCTCTGACCTTAAAAATCAAACAAAGATATTCTAATGGAACTTTAAGTCTATTTCCAAAGAGCTCAAAGACTAAACCCATCGCCATCCAGTCTGTCCAGTCGATTCCAACTCATAACCACCCCATAGGACAGAGTAGAACTGCCCCCTAGAGTTTCCAAGGAGCACCTGGTAGATTTGAACTGTTGAGATTTTGGTTAGCAGCCTTAGCACTTAACCACTATGCCACCAGCGTTTCTAGAAACCTCAAGGGCACCCCCAAATTCACAAAGTTAAAAGTTATTTTATTTTTTATTTTTTTTGTACTACCAGTGTTTCCAGGGTGATATTAGATGGCAATTATTTCCACCAGTGTCTGTCTTTATTTCCCTCTACGCACACACACCCCCACCCCACTCAGAAAGAGGGAAAAAGATCAGAGACAGTGGTGGTTTTGAGATAGAATTTCAGAGACTTCGTGGTTCTCAATTGTGGGTTCTGGGATGATTTGAAAGGAGCCCTGGTGGTACAGCAATTAACCTTTTGGGCTGCTAACTGAAAGGGTGATGGTCTGAACCCACCAACCACTCTGCAGGAGAAATATATGGTGGTCTGCCTCTGTTAACACTGGCAGCCTTGGAAACCCTATGGGGAAGTTCTACTCTGTCCTATAGGGTCACCATGAGTTGGATTTGACTCTACTAAAATGGGTTTCGTTTGTTTTTTTTTTCTTGGTGTGTGTGTTTTTTTTAATTTATTTATTTATTATTTTTTTATTATGACTGAGTGAAAATGTACATTCCCATATAAGTTTACATACCCACCTATATGCAGCTTCCACTGCTCTCCCTGCCCATTGACAGCACGCTATTGCTCTCTGCTCTAAAAAGTTATTTTAAACTATTCTTAGAAAATATTTTCATAAACTTTTACTGAAGGAACAAAAGCTACATACATCTTTTCTTGAGAATTAACTTAGTTCACCCAGTCTTAGTGGTTTTTCCTGCTAATGTGCATGTTACATCATCAGAGCCTTTTAAACTTTGTATTGAAGCATAAATTTGTGTACAAAAATAAAGTACATTTATTTTCAGAAATATTTAAAACCCATCCTCTTCTCATCTTCTGATAAGACAAGTGCATGTCACTGTCATTTCACATCTCAGTAAAATGCACTATGTGTAATAACGAACTCCAGAAGCATCTACATGAGCTTCTATACCTAAGAGTGCTTTAAATAGTTAACCTTGAATGGTTCTATACATCTATAGGATATCATCTTGCTGACCTCTGGCTGGAGGAAGGGGAGTGGACGCAGAGGAGGGGAAAGGAGATTGTTGGGAGGATGAGACATGTATGGAACAGAGAGGAATAGTGTGCAGTCACCGGACAGGGAGAGCAGTGGAAGCTGCATATAGGGGGGCATGTAAATTTACATGTGAATGTACATTTTCACTCAGTTACATTAAATAAAAATAAAAAAAAAGTTAACCTTGAGATTTAGGTTAATGTATTATCATAATCAAGATGACCATTTGAATGATAACGATAAATTTTCTTATGCCTTTGGGCAGCAAGCAAAACTATATAAAGATAACAGAATAACTCTGTAGGCACCTCTGTGCTTTGTCATTGCCTTTCAGTGATCAGAAACTTACGCACTATGTGGCCCAAAGCCAAAGCCAAGTGCCATCGAGTCGATAGATGTGTGTAAAATTTTGGCCATACGATTTACCTTCATCTTTTTTGGAAACCCTGGTGGCCTGGTGGTCAAGTGCTACCGCTGCTAACTAAAAGGCTGGAAATTCCAATCCACCAGGTGCTCCTTGGAAACTCCATGGTGCAGTTTGACTCTGTCCTGGAGGACTGCTAGGAGTCAGAAGTGACTCAATGACGGCATTCTTTGTTTTGTTTTCCCCTATTACTGAAACATGATGACTTTAAAGTACAGAAACAAACAAACAAATCCGTGGCCATTGAGTTGATTCCAACTCATAGCAATCCTCCAGGGCAGAGTAGAACTGCTCCGCAGGGTTTCCGAGGAGCACCAGGTAGATTCAAACCAGCGACCTTCTGGTTAGCAGAGGTAGCACTTAACCACTAACCACCAGGGTTTCCTTAAACTACCAAAAAACCACACCAAACCCAGCGCTGTTGGGTCAATTTCGACTCATAGTGACTCCAAAGAACAGAAGAGAACTGCTCCACAGAGTTTCCAAGGAGCATCTGGCAGATTTGAACCACCAATCCTTTTTTGGTTAGCAGAAGTAGCACTTAAACCACTATGCCACCAGGGTTTCTACTTATTTGGGTCTTTTATTTTTTATTTAGATGCCTCTGCCCAACATTCATTAGTAATTGAATCCACAGAGAGATCTGCAAAAACCACAACACTGATGGAAGCTGGTAAACATCAGACCCTCACTAGGAAGGTTCTAGGATGCTGCTGAGCTGGAAACACCTAATTTATCATTTTTTGAGATATTACTCCTGACCAGAAGCCTTTTTTTGCAGTTGGCTGCACTGCTCTTGTCTCTAGTTATACGTAGAGGAACCCCATCCTACCTATAATTTTGGCAGAAGCACATAGTTCACCCAACACTGCTGCAAGCCAGAACTGCAATTAAACAAAACCCTGAACAGCCTTTCCCACTTGCCTTGAAAGATTGCTCTGCACCTAATCCCTATTCTCAGTGTCTACTGAGGCAGGCACAAAAGCTGAGAGGCCCTCTGGGAGCAGGTCTCAGCTGTGCAGCTCACTCCCTGTCTGCCATGAGGCTCTGGCACCCTTAGCAGAAAACACCCTGAGAAGGTTCCCTGAGGGACAGAATTCGGTGCTTTTGTCTGCCTGGTGAAAAACAGAATTCTTCTCCACCAATTCCCTTAGGATTTTCCCTAGAGAATAATACATAACCCTAAACCAACCGAATCTGAGAAGTTAGCAAAATGAGAAAGAAAACAAATGTTCTATAAACTCACGAACTTTGCAATCTCAGTAGTTTCTCAGCAGAGGCTGATTAAGTATGTTTCCACCACTGATTCCCATTCTTATCAATACAGCACTGAAAACTGGCTGTCAGCTCTCAGGAGAAAACAAAACAAACTAGATTTTTAGAGGGTAATGAGGATAAACGCATGTATCAAAAAGACTAGGAAACCTTTTTCAGAGCTTTATTTGAGAGTAACTTATTTACACAGTTTCATATAGCACAATATAACAACCTAATTAAACCATTTCGACATTCTAAGACATTTTCTTTATAGTTGAAGTTTCTACACTGCTTCAAATCGGAACATTTTTATTTACATGGACATTTTCTTCTAATTCTTTGATAAACCCTATATGATTCCAGAACTTAAACAAACGACTTAAACAAAAAGTCTTGGGGTAGGGAGGAGAAATCCATGAGAACTAATTCATTTGTCATAACAATTCTACTCTCCTGCTAAACCAGACACAAGAATTCTAGGTCAGCAAAGAAAAAGCCACTCTAATTCCCCTCATCCGTGCATACTGATACTTTCACACCTCTTAGGGTAATAAAAGAGTTTTCAGGAAACTAACGTGCAGGGAGATGCACAAGGGGCTATTATCTACATGGAAACACTGTACTTTTGCTACAGTGAAACTCCAACATTCAATTATAAACCAGCTAAAAAGAAAGAAACCAAAACCCTGCAGGAACCTATTTAAGAGATGAAGTCTCCTAGCTAATTCAAAAAGTACCACCTCCCCCCCCCCCCGTCCCCACCCCCTCGCACACCCAATAGGTCTCCTTAACTTATCTTGTTACATAACTGAGTTTGTGACTTGTAAACAAACAGCCCCATTGCTCGACAGTTCTGGATCTGTGGGTTTGTACTGCTATTTCCCTGTGGAGGTTGAAAGCTGCATAATGATTTATTCGTTCCCCGCCCGCTGCCTTCTTTTCCTATTTTGCTACTTTTTTTTTTTGTCTAAGTAGGTTAAAAAAAAAAAAAAAAAAAACTTAGGTAACTAAATGGGAAAACAAATCGTGGTGCTCTAACACTGAGGCACAAGAAACACAAAATGTGGAAGGGTCTCAGAGTCAAGTGAGCTGCCCACAGGGAGACTACGAATGCATAGTATTTTTCAGCATCCCCCGGATTCCTAATCATATGCTTTTGTGCAGGATGGCTTTGATTCCCATGATTTCCCACGCATGGAACTCTCACTGGCTTCACAGAGAGTTCTGCCTGCAAAAGATGCCTGGGGGTGTAGTTCAGGAGGAGAATGGGGGGTAGTAGGCAGAATGTGGGTGAATTAACATTCCAGCTGGAGCTTTCCTTCCAGTGCTACCTTCACCTGGCGTGGCCCAGTTATAACAGTGACTGCTGGCAAAGTAGAAGCTTTCTATCCTAGCGATTAAAAAATCCAGCTGCCAGCAAGTTGACTTTCACTCATGGCAATCCTGTGGGTGTCAGAGTAAACTGTGCTCCATAGGGTTTTCAACAACTGATGTTTCAGAACCAGATGGCCAGAGCTTCCTTCTGAGGCACCTCTGGGTGGACTCCAACCTCCGGTCTTTCTATTAGCTGTCCAACACGTTAACTGTTTGCACCATCCAGGAACTCTATATTGGCGACTGGTGGTGTTAGGTGCCGGGAAGTCAGTTCTGACTCAAAGAGACCCTATGTATAATAAAACGAAACACCACTCATCCCACACCACCCTCACAGCTGTTGCTATGTTTGAGCTCACTGTTGCTGTCACTTGGTCAATCCATCTCATTGAACATCTACCCTAATCAATTACCTAGAATTAAAACATATATACCTAATGCTACTGTAAAGAAATTAGACTCCAGATAGGTTGTGGGTTTGCTCTGTTTTTGATAGTGTAGATTATGTACAATTTATGATCAGAGGTGTTGTGTCATAGACTGTATTTATGGGCCCTTTGTGTTGGTGGCGCAATTTTTAGGGATCATCTCACTAGGTAATAATTACACACAGTGAAAAGATATATAGAATAAATTAAATATTTTGTATTTTAAAAATTTAGAAACTTATTTCGCCTCAAGTGAAGACAGACAGCAGAGCCTTTACATATTATCATTGCTTGCGGGAAATTTTAATTAGTTCTCCTTCTGTGTTTCCTGTTTTGGTTTATTTCTAAATGGGGCCCCGATAGCTCAGTGAATAAGCATTTGGCTGCTAACCAAAAGGTCAGCAGTTCGAATCTATCAGCTGCCCCTATGGGGCAGTTCTACTCTGCCCTATAGGGATCCTATAAGTTGGAATTGACTCAGTAGCAATGTTTGGTTTGTTGCTGTCGATAGGTGTCGTTGAGTCAGTTCTGACTCACAGTCACTCTATGTACAACAGAATGAAGACACAGCCTGGTCCTGCACCATGCCTACAATCTGTTTTATACTTAAGCCTATCGTTGCAGCTACTGTATCAATCTATCTCGTTGAAGGTCGTCTTTTTTGCTGACCTTCCACTCTACCAAACACGACGTCCTTCTCCAGGGATTGATCCCTCCTGGCAACATGCCCAAAGCATATGAGATGTATGTGTCCTCTGGCTGTACTTCTTCCAGGACAGATCTGTTTCCTCTTTTGGCAGTCCACGGTACATTCTATATTCTCCTCTAACGCCACAATTCAAAGGCATCAATTCTTCTTCCGTCTCCCTTATTCATTGCCCAGCTTTCCAGTGCATACTCATATGAGGCCCAACAATTAAGTCCATGTATTTAATTCAGCAATGAGATATGTGGCACTTTTTCTAGGATGAGTTCACAAACTTTATTGGCAGTCCTTGTGTGATGTGATCAAAAATACCACAGCTTGGATCAGGTACACCTTAGTCTTCAAGGTGACATCTTTACTTTTCAATACTTTAAAGAGGTCCTTTGCAGAAGATTTTCCCAATGCAATGTGTCTTTTGATGCTCCCTGATGATCTAATGCTTAGGATTTAGTGCTTTCTCTGCTGAATTCCTTAACTGTGCTCACAAGGAATCTGCATATATATCGAGTGGCAGTCATGCAAACAGAACAAGGGGGCACTGCACAGTTTCAAGAGAGGGAAGGTGTGCACAAGGGTTGTATCCTTTCACCACACCTTTTCAGTCTGTACACCCAGCAAATAATCTGAGAGACTGGGCTATATGAAGAACAAGGCATCAGGATGGAAGAATACTTACTAACAATCTCTGTTAAGCAGATGACACACCCTGCAGGCTGGAAATGGAGAGGATTTGAAACATTTACTGATGAGAATCAAAGATCACAACCTTCAGTATGGATTACACCTCAACACCAAAAAAAAAAAAAAAAGACCGCCAAAACACAAAAATCCTCACAACTGGGCCAGTCAGCAACATCATGATAAACACAGAAAAGATTGAGGTTGTTGAGGATTTCATTTCCTTTGGTTCCACAGTCAATGCCCATGGAAGCAGCAGTCCAGAAATCAAAAGATGCATTGTGCTGGGAAAACAAGATGCATTGTACTGGGAAAACCTGCTGCAAAGGATTTGGTTTGGCTGGCTTTATTTCTAAATGTTTTCAAACCTTTTTCTCTCCCATTCCTCTGTCAGTCAGGGTATTGTAAATTTACAATACAGTTCTGTACCAAAGAATCTCTTGGCGCATTTGAATCTAATCTAAGTGGCCTTTCTTCTTTAAAAGGATCTTGAAGTGCTTTATTAACTGCATCAAGGTAAAAACAAGGATCTTTTGAAAATGCAAAAGGCTTCTCTAAATGTGTTTTTGGAGGAATATGTGAATATTTTATGTGTAAGGGATATCTGACATCTCTTTATAAGTTTAACCACCCCCTCTTTTAACATTCATTTTCTCCTAAGACTTTCTTTTAAGTTCTTTTGTATAGTTGCTAGCTTTATGACTTATTGTTGGCAAGTGATTATCTTGAAGAAGACAGCCTGACTGTCTCTGAACCTCCTTTGGAAAGGAAAATGGCAAGCCCTGGTTCTACAGCCAGCGGGAGAAAACAAGAGTCTCAATTTAAGTGGTGGCTCAGGCCAGGAGGTGTAGAGGAAACACTGTGTTCCTCTTTGAGGTAGCAGTCAGAGCTTGCCTGGCTTTGCCCTGGCTGGTTTTATAAGGTCTTTTGGGGAACAACAGAAGCATAGACCTTTGGAGCTGGAAAGGATGATGCTGGGACTTCATCTGTCCTGTGTTAGTTTGCTAAGACTGTCCTGCCAAACTGGGATGCTCAGAACAACAGAAATTTCTTCTTACACAATGCTGGAGGCCAAAAGTCTGAAATCAAGGTATCAGCAGGGCCACACTCTCTGAAGGCTCAAGGGAAGAATCCTTCCTTGTTTCTTCTGGTATTTGTTGGCTGCTGGAAATCTTCGGCACTCCTTGCCTGGTGGCAGGAGAAACCCTGTTTCCATCTCCATCATCCCATGGCCATCTTGCCTCCCCAGATGTTTAGCTGGGCAGTGTCCTGTCTTATAACACCACCAGGTGATTGGATTTCGAGGCCACTATACGTTTTAACTTACTTAAATCTGCAAATTTCCAAAGGTCATTCATTGGCTCTCGGGGTTAGGACTTCAAAGGGACACAATTCAACTCAGAACATATTCTAAGTTCCTCATGTTAGAGATGAGAAAAATGCCAGCTAGACAGGGATCTTGACCCTGACAGGCAGGTTTCACATTTTTGTTCATTTTTAAAATGCCTTGTTTTGTATGAGTTGGATCTGACTCCAAAGCACTTGGCTTGGCTGTTTTGTTTTGCAAACTCACATCATTACTTTTGTTCTTAGGTGCCGTTCAGCTGATTCTAACTCATGGTGATCCCATTAGCTTTACAACAGAACAGTTCTACAGGGTTTTCTTGGCTGCAATCTTAACAGAAAGACCACAATAAGCAATGTTTGTACCTTAGTAATGGACTGGGGGAGTTCCTGGGTAGCACAACCAGTTAATGCATTTGGCTGCTATCTGAAAGGTTGGTGGTATCAGGGCCCCCAGAGGCACCTCAGAAGAAAGGTCTGGTGATCAACTTTGAAAAGCCAGCCATTGAAAATCCCAGAGTGCAGCTCTGCTCTAACAAATATTTCGTCGCTATGCGTCAGAATTGACTCAATAGCAGCTGGTCTGTGCAGCCCCTGAGTGGTATCAGATGTTCAGTGCTATGCTGCTGCCCAAACGGTAGGCTCTAAAGGCACCTCAGAAGAAAGGCCTGGTGATTTACTTCTGAAAAACCAGCCACCGAATATTCTATAGAGCATAGTTCTACTCGGACACACACAGGGTCCCCGTGAGACAGAATTGACTCAATGGAGCTGGTTTTGTCTTTTTTTTTTTTTTTTAAATAAACTGTTGTTGTTTGGGGGCAAACTAGGAGTCTAAAATCTTTTTGATATTCTCTCCACATGGTGGAGGAATTAGAGAAGTATCATTTTTGCTTACCTGAAAGTATTGAGAAAAGCAGAGCAAAAGCTGAACAAAGTTTAGCAACCTGGGTTTAATTCACCAGCCCCCTTACTGGTAAAACAGACTGTCTAATTTTAAGAATGTGCTGATTGCGTTTAAGGCCCTTCCTGTTTTTCAGTTTGTAAGCCTGATCCACTGATTTGTGCTCATAGCTCAAATGTACTTGAAAAGGCTGAAGAGGAGAAAGCAGATCCGAGGAACAAACATTGTAACGTCAAACCAGAATTTAAGGGTTTTTAAAGAGTGGGTTTGATCTAGCCTCTGTGAGCATTTTTGAGGGCTCTGCCCTTATGTAAATATCCCATGTTAACTCATGTTTTATATATTTTGGAATGATTAAACAAGCTAACTATATTGAGTCCAGATTCTCTCTCTCTCTCTCTCTCTCTCTCACACACACACTCCAGATCTAATTACGTATCTGTCATCCTCCAACTTTTCTGTTACTAATATGTGTTACTGTATCTATAAGATGCTGTATTCAATCCAAATATAGAAACCATAACTCCATAAGCACAAAATGACTTTTGAAAAACTAAAAAACTTTACGTTTAGTAATTCTGAAGTATACATATCAAAATGGAGATACATTTTTTTTAATGCTACAAAGGAAGGCCCACTGTTCTAAAGGCAGAGGCCCATTTTATGTTCATGCACACAGTCCTGACAACTCTACACCAACCAGCAGTGTAACATGTTGCTAAAAAGCTTGGTTTTGGAGGACAAATGGAAGTGAGTTCTACTTCTAGTCCCACATTTAATCTCCACTCTTCTTAGACAATTGAAATGAATGATTTTCGGTTAACGGAGGTCTACAAATAGCATGCACTGGAGGCCTCTGAGTGCTTAACATTTTATCGTCATGAACCATCCCTATTTCCTAGCTTCTTCTTCACACTTAGGACATACTTCAGGCCCTGCTAACCAGCTAGGCTCAGATCCACTCAATGTTTTTCCACCAATACTGGACCCCAGAACATCCTGTTGGGGCTCAAAATTCTTAGTCAGTGTTAATACTGCCTAGCCCTCCCACCACATCACCATCTAAAGATCCCATGGCATTGCCTGGCCAGTGCATGCTACTGTGTCATGAGAGCATGCCCGCCTCCCTTATTACTGAATCGGAGTCCTCCAGGAGTCCTCCCACGATCTCAGCTCCATAAGTTCTCACTCTGACACACCCATTGAGCATCAGGATCTCTGTCTTGGGTCTCTGACATACAACAACCTTCTACTTAAAGCACTGGTGCCATGGATTGAATTGTGTCATTCCCAAAATGTGTGTAGCCACTTGGCTAGGCCATGATTCCTGATAGTGTGTGATGTTCCCCTAGATGGTAAATCTTGCCTCCATGATGTTGCTGAGGGAGAAAGGAAGGTAGCTGTGATGGCTGGGTAGCATTCAATGTGTAAGAATGCATGGTGCCTTGAGGCAATCTCTTGAGATACAAAGGAAGGGAAAGCAAGCAGAGTTGGAGATCTACTACCAGAAGCAGGGCTGGAAGCAGTGTGTCCTTTGAAAAGGGCTTGGGGACCCTGTGACTCAGAGGGTCCCAGTCCAGGGGATGACTGAGGACAAAGATCTCCCTCCAGGGTCAAGACAGAAAGGCTCCTCTGGAACTGACGCCCTGAATTTGGACTTGTAGCTTACTGGACTGTGACAAAATAAACTTGTCTTTATTAAAGCCATCTACTTGTAGTATTTCTGTGTTGTGAGCACGCAGAAAATGTTGGTGGTCATGAGAGGAAAATAAGTTAAAAAGATTTAGTGTCAGTAATAAGCTGTATTTAATCAAACCATACATTTACAGTTAAGCAGGGAGGAAGGCAGGTGCTAGCGCCAGGATATACAGCATTGCTATTTACATTACTTAAGAACTCCTATCTGCATTCATATTAGTTAGGAACTCTCGTGTACATTAGTTAAGGCCCCTACAGGTTCCACATGGTCCCACAGTGACTGCAGTCAAGTCATAAGGTAGTGTCAACACACTTCTCTAAAAGCAGGGTTCACTCTAAGGAATTGAAGGATTGGCTGTGCTCAGACCCTAGCAGAAGACTTGTCACAGTCACTGGAAGCAGGCCATTTAGACATCAGGAGAATGATAAGGCATCTGGAAGGTAGATCCACCAACAGGGACAGCACAGGAGACTCAGGCAGTAACGGGAAAACAGTCGCAGCCACTGGAACCAACCAGTCTCTGATGGCAAGTGGATGAAGTCCCAGGGTCAAGTCACAGCACAGAACACCAGCAGATACAGACTCTCAGAATGAGGCTGGGCCCCAGGCCCTTGAAGATGAGGCCCAGCAACAGTCTGCACTGACAGACACCCAGAGGGAGACCGGGCCCCCAGGCCTTCGAAGATGAGGCAAATGAGGTCAGGGCAGTAGACCACAGGCACAGACCCCTGGAGGGGACTGCTGTGCCCCAAGTCCAGAGTGCTGGGTTTTTAATACAAGTTGCTTGCTGGCAGTAGGTTTTTTTTTTTGCTTGATTATGGTTGTTAGTGGTCAGTCCATCAGTCTTATTTTCTGGTACCTCAAGTTGTTGACGTCTTTCTGATTGGTCACGGTCTTTATTGTTTCTCTGACCATCTGTGACAATATCCATCTGGCAGTTATTTTTCTCACTTCTACTTCTTCACCATAACTTTGTATTTTCTCACGTCTTACTCTGCTCAAGCACATGTATTTTGTGTTTAATAACTAGTTTAGCCAATTCTAACTTATGTTTATGGCAAGACTCCACTTTACTACAGTCTATTTTTATGTACATATATACACACATATACACACGTATATACATATGCATATGTATACATACATACATGTACATATCCTCATGTCATTCTGTTAGAGCAGTACCAGATGACTAAAACAACATGCTTTAGGGAAACGACCAAAATTCGTGCCTACATTAATGAGGTTTTACCCTACAATGAAAATATCCATGGCTGCTTAGACTCTGAACTATTTACATATGTTGGTTTAATAGGAATACAACTAAGGCACTCTTTTATTTTACCCAATGTCTTTCTGCCATATAACTAAAGAAGAGTTGCTTGTGTGGCTGCATAACTTAGAAAAGGTAAAAAAAAAAAAGAAAGACAGATACATTTAAAGAAAGAGCACAGTGTTTCAGGTTTCTGAGTTACAAGAAAGGTCTTCTGTAGCTAACATCAGGATTTTGCACTGAGTTTTGCACTGAGTAGCAGATTAAACTCCATCACGGTGGGTAGTAATCTTACTTTGTAATTTATTCAGCTGCTCTGACAGATGGAGGTTCTGTTAGGCATAGTCAAGTGTTTACCCAGCACTGTAGATGGGTAATCAATTTCAAAGCACTTTGTATGTCCTGCCTTCTGCAAATAAAACCATCTTTTGGCTCTTGGGAAGATCTACTCTAATTGTTAATTTCAATGCTTTATTAAAACAAAGAAAGAAAGAAACTTGCTGCCTGTGAGTCAATTCTGGCTTATATACGATACAGTAGAACTGTCCCACCGGGTTTCTGTGGCTGTAATCTTTAGAGAAGCAGACTGCCACGTCTTTTTCCTGCAGAGTGGCTGGTGGGTTCAAAACACCAAGCCTTCAGCAGCTGAGCCGTTAGCAGCTGAGCACTTTAATCACCGCACAACAGTGCTGTATAAAAATAACCAAACTAAACCCGTTGGATCCTCTATAACTCATGACAACCTACAGAACAGAGCAGAAATGCCGTATAGGGATTCCAACAAGCTGCTGGTGGGTTTGAATTGCCAACCTTTTGGTTAGTAGCCATAGCTCTTAACCACCATGCCACCAGGGGTGCCAATGCATTATAACCCAAACAAACAAACCTGTTGCCAAGTCGAGCCAATCCACTGCAGCCCATAGGACAGAGTAGAACTGCCCCATAGAGTTTCCAAGGAGTGCTTGGTGGATTCAAACTGCCAGTGTTTAGGTTTGGAGACACAGCACTTAACCACTACAGCCGCCAGAGTTTCTGCAGAACCTTATAAAAGAAGGCAAGGGAAGACATGGCACCCAGGACTTGAGAGTTGGCTGGAAAGGGATGTAGAGTACGGGTTTCAAAGCTCAAGGCTTAAGATGTTGCAGGAGCAAGAAAGGAGGGGATACGATTAGAGGGCACGGGTAGAATCTGGGTTTCCGGGAGGACGCTGACACCACTGCCGGGCTGGATCAGTGGTTCTACAGGTTGCTCTTCCTCTCTTTCCCCACTGCTTTCCGGCAAGTGCTGCTGTTTCCCAGTGAGCTGTGCTTATAAAGCTACTGATGGCCAAGCTGGCCGACAATGGGGAAGGCCACAGGCCCTACTCTGATAGAAAAGGTGTGGTGATCCTTCCCTGCTTAGGGCGACTCATGAATGGTTACAGACCTGCCTTGTAACTCAAATGGGCAGCAATTCTGATAGATAATGGAAAAAGCTAACTGAGACTAAGCAAGCAGAATCATCACTGGTGAAATCTGAACCTAAGGTGAAACCAAAGACCCAAACCACTACTGTTGAGTCGATTCTGACTCGCAGTAACCCTGTAGGAGAGTAGAACTGCCCCCATAGAGTTTCCAAGGAGTGCCTGCCTGGTGGATTTGACCTGCTGACCATTTGGTTAGCAGCTAAAGCAAGTAACCACCACACCACAGGGTTTCCCCTAAGGTGGAATGGGCCCTGAAATTTGATTACTTCTGGGGAAAGCTAATCTGCTTGTCTATTAATATCTTTCTTTTTCATTTCTGTTACGTAGAGTGGTTAAGAAAACCCTGGTGGTGTAGTGGTTATGCGCTACGTCTGCTCACCAAAAGGTCACCAGTTCAAATGCACCAATTTTCCTTGGAAACTCTATTGGGCAGTTTTCCTCTATCCTATAGGACTGCTATGAGTTGGAATTGACACGACAGCAGTGGGTTTTGTGGGTAAAGTGGTTGACAGAACTCTAATTTGTTCTCATGATAACCTGAAAACAATCTTTATGATCACAGAACATACGGAATTCACTGAAGAAAAATTACTTACAAAACATTGTTATTCAGAAACAGAATTTTTATTTTCCTAGAAATATAATCAGATTTCTCATTCTGGTTAAATGAATAAAATGTCTCTACACTGCAATTTCCAGCTGTGACCTTGAGAATTTTTGCACTAGTGCAATTTGGCAATTATGCATAAATAACAAGTTCTATTTATAGTAGAACAATTTTTATATATCTTATGCACATTTACAAATTCTCTTCAAGAGATCAGATTATTTTAAAAATACTAACTTTACTAATGTCCCAATTTTGAAAAAGCAATTCATAATTTACAACATTACAATGAATATACCTATTTCTATAAGTTTATTTCCTCAAAATATGCCTTATTGGTTACTCCTGTGTTTTCTGGAAGGAAAACATTATAGACAATATGTCAGTCAATATTTTTAATTTGGTTCTAGTAAGTCTGCCCTGATGTAAAAAAATATATATATATATATAAATAAAACAATTCAAATCACTTCACAAGAACTAATAAAATCACTCAATTCTTTTTTAAAATATAATTTTAATTCAGAGTATTTTGTAAGAGAGAACTCATTCTATCGGGGAAACAGGATGAGAAGGAACTATCTGGAATGGAAATCAGGCTTGTGACCACATCTACTAGGATGTTACTTTTGTTGAAGTGTTGTTTCCACGTATGTGTAAAATATAGAGAAGCTATCTTATAGTTACATTTATGCACAAACAATAGGCTGCTTTTATTTTCTATCAGTTACCTTATTTACAATGCCATGGAGAGAAAGAACAGTATTATATAAAATTTTGTGTAATTTTGTGAGTAGTATGTGTGCTTAGATAAACTATAAAGCAATGTGGATCATACTTAGAATACTTTACAACCATATGCATTATACAGCTATGTGTACAATCAGTAAAAAATTATTAACAAAATATTACAGTCAATTTTAGATTATATGACATTTTAGGAAGAGAGTATCTTTAGCTGTTTTTAGCCTCTGAAGACTCCACTTTTTCAGTCATGTATGTAGTTTATCTTGTGGCTTTGATAGAAGCTTTTTGTTAAAGCAAATTATTAATAGGGCCATATCATATTAGCTATTCAGTAGAAAACAGAGTAAGTAGCTACAGTCAAGTCAATCTTAATTAATCCCCAAACAAAAGACCCAACTTGTTGCCACTGAGCTGGTTCTGACTGATAGTGACCTTATAGGACACAGGAGAACTGCCCTATAGGGTTTCTGAGAAAGGCTGGTGGATTCAAACTGCTGATGTTTTGGTTGGCAGACATAGATAGCTCTTAGCCAGTGCACTGCCCCATACTCTATAAATAAAATGTTGGTAATTTACTAAACATTCTGCCTTCAAGCCTAGTCCTTGAAAATACGTGCAATGTTTAGCACAAAAGAGATAGATTAATACTTAAAAAAATACTTAATTACATATATGTGTATAGGAAGGACATGAACTCTGTCATCCACATACTTTTTTTTTCTATATGCAGATTAGGAAATAACCTTTAACAATGTCACAAGCAGAACAACAAGTTAAGTTGGAGAAATCACCCTAATATAGGCTAAGGGGATCATATGCTTCATACATAAAAAGCTCCTACAAACTAATAAAAAAAATCCCCCAAAGAAAATAGGCAACAAAAAGGTAAATCATAGTGATGTAGTCTTAGCAGTTGAATTACAAGGTCAAAATTTAAGAAAAATATTTAATCTTAGCAGTAAATACAAATTAACATGAGAAGCCAATTTTAAAAAAACCTACACTGAAAAAAATTAACCAAACCAAACCAAACCTGTAAGACCTGTCTTAGGGATCTAGAGCTCCTATAAGAGAAACAGTACAAGTAGACAGCTTTAAGAAAGAAGTTTATTTCCTAACAGTAAAGTAGGCTAAAATGTCAAATTCAGATTGTGGACTTCAGGGGAAGGCTGTCTCTCTCTTTGGTCTTGTCACCAATCTTCCCCGGGTCCAAAGGATGTGCTCTGCTCCTGGAACTGCTGTATTGGTAGTATGAGGACCCCCTTTATGCTTGCTTCCTTTTGCTTTTATCTCTTATAACATAAAAGGTGGTTTGAGGCCACTCCCCAGGAAACTCCCTTTAGAACCGGATCAGAGATGGGACCTTAGTAAGGGCGTTGCGATCCCACCCTAATCTTCTTGAACATAAAATTACAAACACAAAATGGAAGACAACCACACAATACTGGGAATCATCGCCTAACCAGGCTGACACATATTTTGGGGAGACATAATTTAATCCATGGCACCTACATTAAAAAAAAACCAGACACCTCTACATTTAAAAAAATAGTTTGCATAATGATGGTAACTGGAAGTACCTAAGGGTATAACCTTGCTACAGGTCATGTGTTTGTGTATATATATATATATACATATATAGTCAAATACATACATATACAGATGTATATCCTTTAATTTTTATGAACTCTCTAGTTCTAAAATTCTGCTACTATAAATGTATACCAAAGGCACAACCAGAGATTTCTGAGAAGACATATGAGTAAAGATGTCGAATGTGTCATTAGCTATAGCAAGAAGGGAAACCATGGTGGTGTCATAGTGGTTAAGAGCTACAGCTGTTAACTAAAAAGCAGACAGTTCACTTCCAAGTGGCACTCCTTGGAAACAGCACAGGACAGTTCTACAGGGCCACTATGAGTCAGAACTGACTTTAGGGCAACAGGTTTTCACAGCAGGAAAAAACTAAATAACAACCAAGGGAAAAATGAAGTTATAAGATACTAATTAAATAAGTTAGTGTACACAGCAACATTATTGAATATATAAAACTTAAAAGCCATATCCTTGAAGAATATTTAAAAATATGGGGAATGTTCTCCAAACATAAAGTAGAAAAATTATGCAATATAACATAAAAATGCATTATAAAAACATGTGTGGGTATATATATATATATATATATATATATACACACACATAAATACCTTCCCTCTACATGTATACATAGAAAAAGGATTGCATACACACACATGCACACAATCAATGATTATCTCTTGGTGGTATGATTAGAGATGATTACTTTTTCTCTGGGCTTTCCTATTTTTAACACATATTCTATAATAACTAAGCTAATGATCTAACAGCTTTTCCCCCAAGGTCCTTCAGAATTATCCAGTGCCCAGCATCAGGCAAAGGAGAAATTAACGATTCTCCAGAACAATGGTGGAAACTTCAGGGCAGTTCCCTCCAGTAGAAACACAAAGTAAAGGGTAGGTAATGGGAGATCACTAATGCCTGATATTTGTCCTCAGATTTCTCTATTCTCTTCACACTCTCACCTAGACAGTGTCATTCCAAGCCGTGACCTAGCTATGGTTTAGCCATAAATTAATGCCATTGTAGCGGCGTTGCCTTTCCATCCCAACAGATGTCAGCTGGGACCTTTAAGGTCTGTCACTAAAAGCCAACAAATTCCCAGTACCTGTGGGATATAATCTGCAAAACTCCATTTCCAGACTTTGTAGTGTTATACTTTTTCAAATATTGAATTAGTTAAAGTAATAAATGGACACTGTGTGCTAAATCTTTTTTTGACAGTTCTTTACCCATTTCCATTAAAAAATACCCAATCCTCTTTTTCTTTTGGAAGCTGCAGTCTACCCTGAGAATTCCCTGTAAAAAAGTCTTTACAATTGAAGGAACTGCATTTGCATGCTCAAAGTCATGATTCAGCACTAAGGAATGCTATTTTTAGAAGGAATATAAAGCTGAAATCCTGATCTATTACTTACTAAAGATCTTTCCAGAATCTCGGTCAGATGACAGGGTTAATATTTTATAATTTACTGCATTCTCAGTGGGGTTTGAAAATTTCTCCACACGTCTTTGATTGCTTCTTGAAAATCTGTATTAATATGTAGGAAATGGATTAGAACAAAAAATAACAATCTTTAATGAGAATAAAGTACAAGTTCAAAAAGCAAATTAGTTTATGTAGCTGCTAAGATGTTTTCACAAACTTATCTTGTTTGTGGCAACATAGTGTTTCATGTTTACAAACAAAGAATCCAAACCAAGTCTGGTGCTGTCAAGTCCATTCCAACTCACAGAGATCCTACAGAACAGAGCAGAACTGCCCCACACAGGTTCCAAGGAGCACCTGGTGGATCTGAATGGCCGACCTTTTGGTTAGCAGTCAGTGCACTTAACTAGTAGGTCACCAGGGTTTCCAATGTTTATAATGCTCCATAAAAACATATTTTAACATAGAATAAATGTGTTTTGGTAAAATACTGACGGTATACTTAAATTTTTTTATTTGTTCAGTCTCTGTAAACACACACACACAAGCACATGAACATCTTTTCTGATATTAGTGATGTTTCCTTTTCTCAAATATATTTTTCTATTAAGGAGTATGTTTGTACTAATGCTAAGAGCACCGAAGGTAGTTTCATCTGTTATATTTGACATGTGCTTACTCTCATCATAAACAAACATTGTATCAGTGGTTTATGATGAATATTTTAAGCAAAGGACTTAGATGAGTACTGCCCAACAGAATTTATCATGATGTTCAATTGATAGCACTGGTATATGCAGCTTTCGGACACTTAAAAGGTGCCTGATGGGACAAAAGAACCAAATTAGTTCAATTTTTATTACTTTCAATTTAACATGGTTAACATGTTAGTGTAGACTTTCACTAAATGGGCATCCAGATTTCACACAGAAATGGACTGGAGCTGGAGGTAGGATTAGAAACAGGGTCTCACTCCCATCTTGTTCTGTCTCATACATGGAGATATTTGTGAGTGTGTATTAGTGTGTTAACAAGCATGGAAAAGAGATCTTCTCTAGTGCCATAGTATTTGTTTTACATTTAAATAATATATTCTGCTACTTTTAGGCAAATAGTGTTAGGAAATGCTATAAGACAAATACTCTAAGACACCTACTAAAATGGAAACACTATGGAAATCTAAATAACAAAGTTTTTTTTTCTTCGTATTCACTTATGTGCAAGAACCAAAGAAACAAGCCTTTTTAACTCACAGAAACAACTTTAAGGCATCATGTAGGACATCGTCATGGTTATATATGAACAGAAGCTCACTGGCTGCCCTTTTCCATCTGCCCTGGTCCTTCCTGAGAGCTCTGCGACACTGGATGCTGCTGATCTTGCCTTCGGTCTTCAACTCCTCTCCATCAGCCTCCAGGGCATCCTTGCTGGAACTGCGGTCCTTCTGCCTGCTCCATCATCTTTCCTGTCACTTCTCTTCCCTTCTGCCACTTCAATGCATATGTTAACTTCGCCTGTCCTTGGCTTCTTTCTATTGCCTCTGTGTGCTCAGGGATCTTTGTCATCTCTTCTCATGGTTTGTGTTATTTTTAAGCAGGTAACTACCCAACTGCAATGTACTTATCATTTGGGAAACAATGGAATGTAAAATGAATAAAGCTCTTCATGACAAGAACATTAACAGACTGCCCTCAGTGTCTTGGATTTTCCTCCCATGTATGGCATCAAATGTGGCTCTAAGAGGTTTAAGAATCAATCTTAGGAAGCCTTTTGTTTTTGTCTTTTCTTTTTGGTCAAGTATCTAACAGAAAAACAAATTCTGTACCAATTCACCACATTCATTTTTAAAAATCTCTCAATTTAAAATGTTTCCTAATCTCTGTTTTATTTGAAAAATGAGGGCTCGTTTTATTTTCAACAAGTTTAATGTCATTAGTTCTCTTATTGGGAATTGGAAAAGTTACACAGAAGTCCAGAATCTAAAAAAGTAGTTATGCTTAAAAAAAAAAAAAAAAAATCAGTCCAGGACTTAGGATACATTTTTTCCAGACCCAGTAATCAGTAAAGCTGTGTTTTTAACATGAAGAGTATTGTTTTCTAAGATTGTTCTGTTAGCAGCAAAGACTGATCATAATTTAGGTAGCTTTTGTAGAAAAACTACTGTGCCGTCAAGTCAATTCCGATTCATATAGTTCAGGGTAGAAGTGCCACATAGCGTTTCCAAGAAGTGCCTGGTAGACTTGAACTGCTGACCTTTTGGTTGGTAGCTGTAGCTATTAACAACTACATCACCAGGGTGTCACTGTTTATAGTACACTTTATAAAACAATTTCTGTGGAGACACGAGTTTCCAAGATGGAACTTAGAATCTTGGGCACAGACCTCTGCTGCTTAGGAAGCAGGGAATGTCCCAAATCTCCCACTATGCCAGATGCCCCTGAAATCTTCCTCAACCACACCCAAGATTTGGGGGCAGCTTGCATTCTTGCTTTCCCTTCACTACAGAAAAGATGACCCCATGCAGGCTCGGCATCCATTCACAAGATTTTGGGGTGTAAAACCAGATACCAAACAAGGTACAAAATGTTCTTCAATCTGGGATTCTTGAACTGGGACCTACATGTTTGTATGGAGACGTGAGGTTAATGCTTCCTCCAAATTCATGTTAACAACAGATGAGGACTGAAGAAAAAATAGAAACAGACATTTCTTTCAGTGGTTTTAATTGACTCTTTTCTTTAGCAGGCATTCTCTTTAATGTATGAGTCCAGTCAGTATCAGTCATCAGGAATAGAAGTGGTTGCTTTGGGGTAATACTGTGCTGGATCACTGCAAGCAATCTTAGGAATGGCAACTTTGGTTCAACTTTTAAATGACACATACATAAATAAATGACAGTGGCCAGTCCTTTCAGAGTAAGGCAGTTTTCTGGATATCATTAATGATCTTGAAGGTCTACATGTGATAACATTTCTTGTGACTCTTCCAGCTTCTTCAACATAAACGTGGATAGCTGAAGCCTGAGACTGCTCATGGTCTAACAAGACCGTAAACATTACCATTTCTTAAAATGCTGTTTTCCTTCCATTTTTTTTTTTCTACCTAGCAGCTTAATAATCTCTGGGTGCATTCTTCTCCCTTCAACTACTTTAGGGAAACTTGAAAGCTCCTACTTTTAACGTTTGCTCTAAATTTATTTCCAACTATTCTATTTCTTTCTAACCTGCCCATTTTCAAGCTTTGCTTGCGTATTTCCATGTGGCTACCCCATCAAAAGTCTTTAAGTCCAAATTCTTCTCACTGAATAGCTAAACATACAGCGCCTCTTTTGAGTTTTTTTTTTTCCCACGCCATTACTCTCTCCTCTGACTTAAAACTGGTAATCTTTTAGCCCTCATCTCTGTTCCCCACCTTCACTAAGCTGCCAAGTCACATCCATTTTTGCTTCAGATCTTTCAGTTTCCCTTTCCTTTCCCCTGTCACTGGCACCCCTCAGTACCTCACATCCAGCTGCTAAAATTGTCTTGTAACCTGGATCTCTCTTGGCTCTCCCTCCCACTTAGCTGACATGAACACTTCCCAACAACCACTTTTTGGTTGCTAAATTTTCCAGGAAAAGAACCATTTATCAGATACTTCTTTTGCCATCTTGTTAATGTGTTTAAAAATACGTTTGCTTTTTCTGTACTGTTCCCTCTCAGCCAAGCTGTATGCAAAAACTTACTGGAAAGTTGCAAAGGAGAATAACTACTTACCCTGCTTCCTTTTTTAACATTGAGAGAAAAGCCTGGGTATTGAAGGTGTATTCCAGACTTACCTCTCTCCCTGGATTCGGAATAGCATAATTAGTTTCACTGTCAGAGATGAAATCTACTACATGTCTACATTTTATGAGTACATAAGGCCTGGTGACATAGTGGTTAAGTGCTTTGCTAGCCAAGAGGTTGGCAGTTTGAATCTGCCAGGTACTCCTTGGAAACTCTATGGAGCAGTTATACTCCGTCCTACAGGGTCATTATGAGTCAGTCAACTCAGTGGCACTGGGTTTGGTTTTTTGGTTTTAAAGTACTGAGAACAAAGCCTGGTGGCACAGGAGTTGAGTGCTATGGCTGCTAACCAAAAGGTCAGTGGTTCAAACCCACCAGGTACTCCTTGGAAACTCTATGGCGCAGTTCTACTCAATCCTGTAGGGTTGCTATGAGTTGGAATTGACTCAGTGGCAATGGATTTTAAGGTACTGAGAATACAAGTAGTGACCTCTCAGAGGCTAGCAGGATGAGAAGGTGCAAATCAGTGGACTAGCCTTAGTCTCTTTTGCTTTGGTCAATACCAGCGGCTACCCCATCTTTCACATTTGCAGCTCCTGAATTTTCTGATTTAGGGCTCACAGTGCATACTACTTGTTGAATGATCATTGTCTAAATTGGTAGTGGGTTTGGTTTGGGTTTGGAAATTGGCTCAACTTATGTCTAAACTATGCAGTCACTCTATACTATATCCCAGATAGCTCTAATTCCTTCTTAATATTTAATCCTCAGTCAAAATAACATGAATATTCATTGAAAATATTCCCTGCGTGCCCCCCCACGTGTAGTAACTGGTTATCTCTGAAAAGTGAAAATGAGATTTTTTTATTTAATTTTTTTTGATTGATTGAAAATCCCATATAAATTTGCATGCCCACCTATGTGCAGTTCCTTCTGCTCTCCCTGCCTGGTGACAGCACACTTCTCTCTGTTCTATATATGTCATATCCTCCAAACAGTCTCCTATCCCCTCCTCTCCACCTTCTCCCCCACCTCCAGTAAGAGGTCAGCAGGATAACATCCCATAAACTGCACACACGATATGGTCACTCTGTGTCACCAAGTCCAATCCACTCCTGTCCAAAGAGTTGACCTCCATTACGATTTATTGACATGGGCAGTGTCTTAGTCACCCAGTACTGCTCTAACAGAAAATACCACGAGTGGAAGGTTTCATGAAGAGAAGCTTTTATTCTCACAATCTGGTAAGCCGTAAATCCATTAACAAGTTACAAGTCAGTTCAATATGCGAGATCATCACAGTCTGGTCCAAATCCAGTGAGAGCATCTCGGCACAGGAACTTTGGGTCCAAAGGACATGTTCTGCTCTTGGTGCTTCTCTTTTGGTAGTACGAGGTTCCCAACTTCTCCTGCTCACTTCTCTCCCTTATACTCCACAAGCTTGTAGCTTGAGACCTGCCTCACTAAAACAACTGTTGCCTATTCTCCATCATCAAACTTACACAAGCAGGATTCACAACACACAAGAGGAAGGGCACCATATTGGGACTCACAGCCAAATCAAATCAATACAGACACCTTTGGGGGGGGGACACAATTCAACCCATGACAGGCAGCATCAAGGCCAGGGGCCATGCTCCCATGGGAACCTCGAAGTCCCTGAACCATCAATTGTGGTCTTCTAGTGGAGATCTCAGGGTGCACCCCTTTTTATTCTCATGTTGCCAGTGAGACTCAACTTTGTGAGCCCCATCACAGCTATCCCTGGTGGTGGCCGGGCACCATCTGGTTCTTCTGGTCACTTGTCGATGTAGTCACCCACTCACGTGGGTCTCTCTGTCTTCTGAGTTCTCTTTCCCCCATGTTGTTTTGGTCCTTGGTGATCATCCATTCCTGCAAAGTTGGGACCATTTGCTGTACCCTCAGCTTGGCAGCATTTAAGACCCCAGATGCCACTCACCAATGTGGAGTGCAGAAGATTCTCTTACAAAATACTAGTTATGCCAATTGGCCTTAATGTCCCCAGAGAGCATGGTCCAAAACTGAAGGGATTTTCTTAATGTTGGTTTTTTTTAACAATCAGAATGTCTTTGTTTTCTGATAAACTAGTTAAAAATAGTATACCTAGAAAATGTTACATTTAACTAGTTTAGAGACCTTTCCTAATTGTTCTATAATATATTAATATCTAAATGGCAACATACCTTAAGTCAAGAAACTCAAATGGTAGAAGGATCAGTACATTTCCTGTCCTTACATACTCACTGGAGCAATCTAACTTTGGTATCAGCCTAAGCTATTTTTCCTTATTCATCCGACATAGACTCAAAGTAACTCTTTAAAAAAAAAAAGCCTACGGCACATCACTGAGAATCTATTATAAAGGCTATTAGATGTGCTTACCGTATGGAAAAATAATTAGCACAGTAAAAGAGTAAAGATCTCCGGTAAGGTACAGGCAGTGAAATAGTTAAATGATGTATCAATAAGGAGTTTGCAACTACTCGCAAACAGACACACGAAATTATGAAGAACTTGAAAAAGAGTAACTGGTGAAAATAGCTGCAAAGTATTTTCTTCAACATCTTTAGCCCATCTCTCCTGCCAGCTTTCGTCCCTTCCCCCACATCCCCCTTCAAACATAACCTTTCTCCTTATGCCTTTCTGGACTCCATTTCCCATTGTATTCTGCATTTTCTGGGAGCGGTATTCGTCACCAGAGGAGTTGAGCTCATCCACAGCCCTACAGTAAAGCTAAGTGGGCAATCTGTCTTCTGCTCATTTTCAAAAGCAAACACCGCTGCACTCTATCAAAGGGCAGCCTGGAAGTTTAGGGAAAATACACAGGCGGGTGGCAAAAATCTCTGCAGGGAGTGGGATGCAGCCCCTCTGCTCGCCGTGCTGGGCTCCACACGCATCCAGCAGACGCCAGCTTTGGCTCTCCTCCCTGCCTTTCCAAGCCAGCTTCTGACTCAATTCAGGCCGGTGTGGGGGGCCTGCAGGTGTTGCATTGCAGTGATAAAAGTCCAAAGGCGCCGTGCAATTCGGTGCCGGGGGGGGGGGGGTCCCAGTAGGTACACTGATGTAAGGAATCCTCCTTTCAGAAGTAAACAAATTCCCTTTAGCCCAAGGGCTTGGATTTTTCCTTCTCTCTTTTGGAGCGAGTATACCGTCTGGCTGGTTCTGACACCTTAAAGCCTCCTTCCCGCGAGGCCCCGACTCCTGAGCCCCAATCCCCTTTCGCCCCCTGCTTGCGCACCCCTCGTACTTCCTGCCTCCCGGGGAACCCTAGCATTTCCCCCTTCCCCCACCCCTCCCCTCCTTTACCTTCCTCCCCGCCCGTCTCCAGCCACATGACAGGAAGGGCTACGCCACGTGACGTCAGAGACGTCCGCGCTCCCGCCCCTGTCGTCCCCCCCGCCCCGTACGCCAGCGGCGGCCAGCTAAGGGCGAACGTGGTCCGCGCGCTCCGCGCTCCCCAACCAGGGTTTTGCAGAGCGCTGCGGCGGCGGCCGCCGAGCACGGCGCGCGGGTTCCCGGATGTGCGGCGTTCGCGGAAGCCCCGCCCCCGCCCCGGCTCTGCGCTCCCCCGCCCTGCGCGGCGCTCCGCTTTCCCCTCCCTCTCCTGCCCTCCCCCTTTTTCGTGCCTTGAGGTTGCGGGTCAGCGCGAGCCACTGCAGAGAGTCCGTCACGACTCCGGCGCGGGCGCGGGCGCGAGCGCGAGCGCGAGCGCGAGGCTGCAGCCCCCTAGCCGCCTGATACCCCTTCCCCCCCTCTCCCCCTCTTGTCTGTCTCTGCCTCTCCTCCTTCTCGCCGTCTCTCCTCCCTCTCTCTGAATCTCGACCTTATTTTCTTTTCTCCCCTCGTCCGCTTCCTCGCGTGCCCAGTCACCCGGCCGGCGCGGGCTCCGCGGCGCCGCCTGCCCTCCCCCGCCCTGCACCCCCTCCCCCGCGGGCGTCCCGAGGGCCGCAGCCGCCCAAGCCAAGCGCAGCTGGGCCGCCGCCGCCGCCGCCGCCGCTTCCTGAGGGAGCCCGTCTGAGCGCCGATACACTCCGACCGAGCGACCCGCCGACGCGCCGAGCAAAATGGTGAGACCTTTGGCTTTCGTCGTGCACCGGCCCTTCCCCGGCCGCCCGCTGCTTACCAGGTGGAGTGCGGGGGCGAGCCCCGACACCCGGGTCGGCTTCCCCTGGTGGAAAATTCGAGAGATCCGGGCCCGGCCGATGCCGTGGCGGGTCCGAGCGAGCCCGCAGCAGCCCTTGTGCGTTGGCGGCCGGCGCGGGTGGCGGGCCGGTTGCTTGACAGGACGGCGGCGCCCCTCGCCCGCCCCCGGGCCTCTGCTGGGCCCCCGCCTCCTCTGCCCCCGCGGCCGCCCCGCCTCGCTTCCGGCGGTGTCCCCAGTCCCCCGGGCCTCAGCGGGGCGCCCCTCTGCCGCCGCCCCCCGCGGCCGCCGGGATTCCGCCCCTGCCTCCGACCCCTTCCCCCCACGAGCCTGGCACTCTCGGAGCCCTGCGTCCCCCGCATGATTGCTCTCGGGAACCTCCTCCACGTGGAGCACCCCCTTCACACGTACTTTTTTTTAAGCTCGGAGGTATTTGAAATCCTATGGAAATAATAATATGTGGCAAATGGCGCTTTATGTAAGACCCAGTCTCTCAAAGCTGCTGACTTTTCAAGCAAGAACTGTTTGCAAGAATCTTGCCACTCGCGTACCCCCTCTCCCATCAGTATTTCTTGGCTGCTGTTTGCAGCCTTACGAGGTTTCTTTCTCTTGCTGTTTTTCTCTGCACTGGCCAGTCGGAAAGGTTCCAGGTGTAATATTCATGAAAACATAAGGCGTTGTGGTTTTGCATAAGTGGGGATCATTTTTAAACGGCTCGGTACTTCCAAGGATATTCCATTTTCTTTTGTTACCTTCGTAACTCTTGATCTCCTGATGGCTGGTGGTTGTTTTTGAATCATGGCGATTTAAATTTGTCTTTCCTTACCCTCACGTTAATCCCTAGGTAGAATTCATTGCTGTAGTGTTTGAGGCCGACGCTAGGGGTGTGTCTCCCGCCTCTGTCGCGGTCGCCAAGAAATCAACGCCCTTTTAGCCTGTTACCTTACCAGTTCTCTTGCTCCGGGTTGCTGGTGTAGTTTCCTCTTTGTAATCAAGAATTTGTATACACTGTAGAAAGGCTCAGAGTGCTCTTCTGTGTGTGTTAGATACTCGAAGATGTGATTCGGTTGTTAAGCTTCTTCTAAAAGTCTGAATAGTTTGTCAGTTTTTTAGACTGGGTTTGGATAATTTCTTGCACCTTGTAGTTGCATTGTATTCAACAGTGTCTGTAAAATTAAATATTTTAATATGGAATGGTGGGCCAGTGAAGACAAATTATGTGGATTCTAAGTCAGAATTGATAGGGATTGTGAGGGAAGAAAAGTGATACGAGAATATTCAAGTAAGTCAGCCATTAATTAAAGTAGAGAGCGAAAGATGAAGCGTGCCTATTGGCGTACTTAAAATACACATTAGGCGCAGAGTTAATAAATGTTTAGTGATTTTTATGTGTAGAGGAAGTTTTCCCCTGCTAGCTTGGGAGGTAGCGCACACAGCTTGGGGCCCAAAGTCACAAAACGTAGGCTATGGCAGAAAACAGTTTAGAAAAATCATCGCCATTTATAATACAGTCTTTGTTAGCATAGGCTTTTGGCATTAGGAATTGCAATTTTGTGCTTCAGTAAAACTTCCTTATGCACCTATTTGATTGGAAGGTCAGGATTTGAAGATCTTTGTTAGAGCAAATGCTTTGTTTTTACCTGTAACTATAGACAAAACATTCTGAGCAACAATGGTCAAACCTTTTGTTTCTGTGTTGGATTGCGGAATGGTCTGGTTTCCCAAACGTGTTTTTTTCTGTGACACATTCCCCCTTTTCACCTTTTTTTTTTTGGAACAACAGATTGAATTTAGGGAGTCTTCTGAACATTCCTGGTTCTCAGTGTTGCTTTTTTTTCTTAATAGTTTAAGATTTACAGTATAATACTTCTTTTTCTCAGGTCATTATTTTCCTTTTAATACGGGTTTCCTTTTCAGTGTATACTTTCTGATTCTCTTTCTTTCTTCCAGTTTGATTTTCTCCATAGCATTTCAGAAGCTACGTAATTCGGCTCCTGAAGTTCAGGATTATTTTACTCTGCTGAATATAGCACTTGTTTCAAGACCTATCTTACAATTTAGCTCTCCCAGTGAGACTATTGGCAGACTTAAACTTATGCCAACATGGGATTTTGGCCTAAGTAAATTAGGCTTTGGAGTGGCCCGGTTCATTTTTTTAGTTAGTTGGGCATACAGTTGTGAAAATTTTCACTGTCTTTTGAAAAATCTCTTGTTAAGCTTATTAGTGTGGATATGTTTATATTTCGGCATGAGATTTTACAGTATTAATCAAAAAACTGAGAAGATTGCATTGAATCTTTTAAGGCTCGCTATTTAACCCAGCCCATCCCATTGCTATTGAGGGTGTTCCAACTTACAGTCGCTTTTACTAATAGGTATTAATTTTAGTTGCTATCTTAAAAATTAAGTTATTTTTCTTTTCCCCTGTATTAATTTTTTCTTCTTTCCATCCTCATTTGAATTTTTAAATTGTTGGACGTACTGGTAGGGTGAAGATTCCACATGTGCATGTGTGTATACAAACACATGTATGTACACATAATTCCGTGCATTGAGCACCTGCAAGGTATTTTTCTGTACCACTATTGGTCAGTTGTGTATGGTAAAGTAAGTGAGTAGATGCCTTTGTTTTCACAGTTTTTTCCTAGGTAGGCTTAAGTGATTTAAGATTACTTCAGTGTTACCATCTCACAGAAGAATAGAGAAAGAATGAATAATCAAATATGAGGTTGTTTGTTTAGGTCAGTACAGTTAATTGAAAACACAGTCTGAGTACTTTTTGAAGGAATAAATTTTTCCAGGGGCATTTTCAGAAACTGTTGCATTTTCAGCTATCAGAAATAGTTTTACTTTGTGCTTGAGATTCAGAAATGTGGCCGAGGTTTGTTTAGAGAGATAGAGAGAGATGGATTTTGCTTTCAATGCTTACATGAACATTGTATGGAAACAGTTACTTATTTTCACTTTGTTTTTGAAGACAGAAGGACCTTTTCAATGTCTTCGGGCTTTTCAACTTTTTATTAAAACTGTCTTCATGATCTTCTGATACAACTTAAGTGAATTTATTGCTTTCAGAAATCCCTGCATTAGAGTTGTTCATAACATTTTAGTTTACATTTTATAACAAAGAAAGGCGCCTTTAAAAAAAAAAGCAAGTAGCTTGTGTTAATGACCAGCAGAATTAAAATTCACATCAGCAGTAAAGAGAGAATTTTTTCATTCATATGTCCCATAGCAGATGAGGAAATTAAAGAGTCTCAGAGTGTAGGATAAAGAAGCTGCCTGGGAGCAGCCAGCCAAGAGAGGAGCAGACAGCACCAGGGGGATCAGTCACATAATGGTAGTAACTCAAGCCAAAGTACAGGGTAAAAGAAGGAAGTCAGCTCTGGCCAGAAGAATGAAGCAGGTAAGACCCAGACATCTGGTCCGGGAACATGGGTTTATTCATATCCACAAATACCAAGGATTTATTCGTATCCACAAGTACCTACAGACTTTGTCTGCTGTTTCTTAGTTACTGTGCTGACTGTATGGATAGTGGAATGACTAAGGAGGGTTCCCTACCTTCAGTTAAGTAAAGGAAATAAGGCAAAATGCCAATAACTGAATTACTCAGCATGTGATGAGTATGAGTGTCATATGAAAAAGATATGCAGAGTCTGATAAAAATTGAGGAAAGAGCAAAGTCAGTTGGTTTATGAAGGAGGTAGTGATTGAGATGGGTCTACAAAGATAAGATTGTAGTAGACAGAGTTGTGTGCTGTTGCATGAATTCCAATTCATAGTGACCCTATTTATAGCTACCCTGTAGGACAGGGGGGCTTTCCAAGGCTATAATCTTGAGGGAGACAGACTTTCCTACCTTTCTCCTGTGCAGTGACCGGTGAGTTTGAACCATTGACTTTTAGGTTAGCAGCCAAGCATATAACCACTGCACTGCCAGGGCTCAGAGGCAAAGTTTGGCAAGTTGTAAAAGAAGCTTCTAGGAAAAGAAACTTAGTAAGTGTGGAGGTAGAAAGAGGTAATATATATTTGGAGCATTGATCCTCAAAATGGTTCCTAGGCTAGCAGCATCAGCATCTTCTGAGAACTTGCACCTTCACTCTGGATGAACTGAATCCGAGACTCTGATGGCACCAAGTGGTCCTCCAGGTGACTCTGGTGTAAAAAGTTGAGGGGAGTCCCTGGGTGGGCACAGTTATTAAGGGCTTACTGCCGGTTGAAACGATGGTTGAAACCCACCCAGAGGCACCTCGGAAAGCAGACCTGGGAACCTGCTTCCAAAAGATAGCCTTGAAAACCCTTTCTACTTTGCACACTTGGGGTCACGACGTGAGTTGGGATTGACTTAATGGCAATGAACAACCAAGTTTAAGAACCACTGTTTAGATAATAGCAATAAACATACTTGCTTAATAAGTCTTAGTTGAGCATCTGTTACTTAGTACTAACTAGACATGGAGCCCTGGTGGCATGTTGGTTAAGAGCTGTGGCCACTCACTAAAAAGGCTGACAGTTTGAATTCACTTGTGACTTCTTGAAAACCCTATGGGACAGTTCTACTCTATCCTTTAGGGTCACCATTAGCAGGAACTGACTCAGTGGCAGTGGATTTGTTTTTTTTTTAAATAAACTATGCATGAGACATGATTATTACCTCCAAAGAACTTAAGTCAGATAAAAAACAACTATGATGCAGTGCATTAAGTATTGTTAACAGACTAAACACGGAGCATTCAAAGAGCACGTGGAAGAGGGAAACATCTAAATTAGGACTGGATAGATAAGTTGTACTTCAGACATGTTATCAGGAGGGACCAGTCCCTGGAGAAGAACATCACGGTTGGTAAAGCAGAGAGGTAGTGAAAAAGAGTTAAGACCCTCAACAGCAGGGATCGACACAATGACTGCAGCGATGGGCTCCACCATGACGATTGTAAGGGTGGTACGAGTGTTTCTGTTGTACTTGAAAGCACCTAACAGCAATAGTTATTAGGCTGGAGGGAAAGAATGTCAGTGAAAGGAAGCATTCTGATTGGGGTGTTGCTTGTTCTGAGTTACAGAGGGATGAATATTAGCCAGTGAGAAAGTGTGCTCTGGATAGAGAGCCTTATGTTCAAAACCACACGTGGTCTGCCAATTAAGTCCGCAAACTTAATTGTTCTAAGTGCTCCATACCTCGTTGCTGAATATTACTATAGTCACATTTGAAGTACTCCCCTTGGGAAGTTACGCCAGCACCTAGTCCACCCTTCAGAGCAATTTGGGAACTCTTTTCTGGAGGGGCCATTGCACACAGTGGCAAGGTGACAAAACCGCAAACTTAATTGTGGGGAAGTTTTTAGCCAGTAAGCATATAACTATTGGAACATCCTCCCTACTCACCTGAGCTGTTTTTTTCTTTACTTGAAGATAAAGGAACTATTGAAAGGAAGACATTTTGATAACACTCATGACATCAAGGGTAATAGGATGACAGCTCTGATGGCCATTCGAGAAAAAGAGTTCCAGAATTGCTTTGAAGGGTGGACTAGGCACTTACACTGGTGCATAGCTTCCCAAGGGGAGTACTTTGACGGTGACTGTAGTGATATTCAGCAGTGAGGTGTGGAGTACTACTTCTAGAATGAGTTCATGGACTTCAATATCATTGTACATTTATGAGTGTACCAGCCACTGAAGGGACTCAGGTAGGTGAGCATGGCTGGAGGGTAGGAAGATAGGTTTGAAAAAGAATTGGTGGTCAGTCTAAGGCTGGATCTTAGAGGAGCTTGTGTAGCATATGAAGGAGTTCATTTTTACCCCCAAAGGCTGTGGGAAACTTGATTTTAAGCAAGAGAGTGACATTGACTCATTTACCATTTTACAGATGATAAAATGTAACAGACACATGGAAATGAATTCAGAGATAGTTACAGTAATTCATGTGAGAAATAAGGACTAGAAAGAATCCACCAACAGTGAAGATGGAGAGGAAGGAAGGAGAACTGATATGAGATTTACTTAGGACATAGAAACTAAAACTTGGTGACTGTGTGATTACAGGAAGAAAGAGGTGACTCCTGCTGTGGTTTCTGGCACAGGTGGCTAGGTGGATGACAGTGCCGTACATTGAGCAAATATTTACTGTGCACCTTCTTGGGCAAAGTACCATTCTAGCAGTTCATGGAAAGTACTATCCCTCTTGTCTAGGAACTTCTGGTTGGCTGGCATGACCATTGTTTCATGTCTGGTTTTCTCTTTTCAATTGGTATTTAATTGATGCTTGGGATGTTACATTGCAAGATTGTAAATTCAGTAGGAAAGACTTCTGTGAAAAACTAACAGTGCTTGCTGCCTAGGTACTATGGCTTAGGAGATAGCGAAGAAATCCTTACATGAGGGTAGGAAAAGACAGCATATGTTTGAGCAGTGATTCTCAGAATGTGGGTTGTGAATTAGCAGCATTGGCATCATCTAGGTTCTGCTGTGAATTGGAATCGACTCTATGGGAGTGGATTTGGTTTTGGTTGTTAAAAATGTACGTTTTACCCTTAAGATACAAGAGAAGCAGATTTGGGGGATAGGGGTGGTTTCTGTTTAGGGCATATAGAATTTAAAGTAGTCATGGTTCATCTAGGAATATGGCTACAGGTTATTTATTCTATTTAGAGTTCAGAAGAGAGATCTGGGCTTGGATTAAAGACTAGTGTAGCCTCTTTCATTGTATTAAATAGTAGTTGAAGCCATAAAACCTAGTGAAATCCTACAAAGATAATATGAGAAGGCGGCTTAGTTTAGAAGCCCAGAGAACACCATGTTTAAGTGACAGGTAGAGGATCAGGAGGCTGTAAAGGTTGAGAGTAAATCACCAGAGAGGTAGTAGGAAAATTAGCAGAGTGATACTAGATTTAAGAATTTTAATAAGAAAGGAATCAGCAGAGAGATCAGGGAGATCTAGGGACACTATTTGGAAGGAGCAGGAATCATAGGTAGGAGCATACTGCTTTTGTTGTGTTACATGCATGAAGTTGTAAAGATTTCAAAGCGAGTGGAAACGGAGACTTTTAAAAATAGAGTTGCAAAGAGTTAGAAGTGACTTACGAAGAAAATGGAAGCATAAAGGATAGCCTAACCTAGTGATTAGGTAGGGTATCTACATTATTAATGGAAGCAGAAAAGTAGGACTGAATTTGCTGGTTGAAAGAAGTCACAGAAGAAAGAGAGTTTGGTTCTAAACAGTGAATTTGATTGACTTGAGATAATTCTGCTTTAACTGTTCAGTGAATAAATTTGATAACATACTTGGAAAAGAAGCTGTGGTTACAATTTTTGAGTCAGATTTATAGCTAGAGAAAGGGTTGTAAGGAGGTTTAAGAAGATACTAATGGAATTGGTCATTAAAAAAAAAATCGCCGTTGAGCCAATTTTGACTTGTGACCTTGTAGCAACCTTGTAAGAATGTTAATCTTTAAGAGAATAACTTCATGTAAGACTCAGGTGATGAAAATGAGATTGCAAAGGAAATGTAAATTACTTTTTTATTGTTATATCCTAAATACTTGATATGTAATTGGATGCTAAGCAGGGTTTGAAGAAGGAATGTGTGAATAAACAAGTAGAAGAGAAGAGTAGGTGCTGATGAAATGGCAGAGATGATGAGCATCAATTCCTTATGTGAGAGATTTTTGGAAGAAAGGATGAAGGATAGTTAACTCCGGACCTGACTTGGTGGTACTAGGTTTGGGGTTTGCAGTTGGAATAAGTTCTTTTTAGGGTAGGGGAAGGTGTGGATATCCTTTAAAATTAAAAGAGAAGCTAGGAGAGGGAGCTGTAAGAAAGATATACCTAATGTGGTAAGCCCTGGAAGAGAGAGAGAAAGAAGAGGAGATAACAGGAAAGGAGGGGCATCAAAAACAAACAAACAGCAAAGCAGACGGAGGTGAGTAGGCCATGGAGCCAGGCATGATGTAATACCGCTGAACCAGGTAGAGTCCGTTCTGACTCATAGTGATCCCCTACAGGACAGAGGAGAACTGCTGAATGAGGTTTCTGAGGCTGTAAATCTTTATGAAAGCAGACTGGTACAGCTTTCTTCCCGGGAGGTGCTGCGGGGTTTGAACCACCAGCCTTTCTGTTCGCAGCTGAGTGCTTAACCGCTACACCACCAGGACTCTGGAGCTCATACCATGATGGCCTGAATCATTTCGGTCTAATTTGAAGCAAGATATCTGCTGAGGTTGAGGTTGAGATAAATGAGATTGAGTGGAGGATGAGGAATATGGCAAAGGAGTGGATGTTGACTTTGAGAGATTAGATAGGCAGTTAACAAAAAGGGTATTAAGTATTTGAGTCCTTAGAGATGTCATCAGGAGGGACGAGCCCCTGAAGAAGGACTTCATGTTTAGGAGAAAATCAGTGAAAAAGAGGAAGACCCCCAGTGAGCTGGACTGACACAGTGGCTGCAGCGGTGGCCTCAGGCATAGCAGGAGTTGTGAGCATGGCACAGGACCTGGCAGTGTTTTGTTCTGTAGTACACAGGGTTGTTAGGAGTTGGTACTGACTGTATGGCACCTGACAACAAGAAGTAGTAGTTATTATTGTAACTGAGTAGTGTATAGGATCCAAGAGAGGGCAGCAGTGGGTCAGTGACCTAGGAAAGGCATCTAGGAAACAGAAATTCCGATAAGGAAAGAGGTGGGTGCTGGACCAATCTTCCTTGAGTGACTCTGATATTTTTTGTGTGCTTCTGATCAAGCTACATAAAGGCTAAAAAGAGCTATTTTCAAAGTTCACATTTTATGTAGGGAGAGCAAAGAGTTGTAAGCTGATAGCCAGCCGGAATTTTTAAAAGTTTTTAAAAAGTTATGAAGCCATTGCATTAATATATTTACTTAAGAATTCAAACTGTACCAAAGATATAAAACTGAACAGTAAGTTTTCTCCTATCTCACCTTAACCCCACCTCCTGCCCTTCATTTTGTTTGCTCATGTACTCTCTCAAGGGGATTTTGTGTGTCTGTGTGTGTATGCGTACGTGCACACCTGCTTGCACACACCCGCGACCTATTCCAGTATATGGATTTATTAAATTTCTTACAATTAAATGGCTCTTCATTAAAAAATATTTACCTAAACCAAAAACCAAATCTATCACTGTCAATCTATCAAGTCAGTTCAGACTTACAGTAAATCTGCTGATGAAAAAGTCGACAGTTAAAATCTACCTGGTGCTCCTTGGAAACTCTGTGGGGCAGTTCTACTCTGACCTCTTAAGGTCTCAGTGAATTGAACCCTACTCAACAGCACTGGGTTTGGTTTGGTTTTTGGATAGGAGAGAATAGAACTGCCCCATAGACTACAAATCTTTATGGAAGCAGACTACCTTCATCTTTCTTCCATGGAGATGCTAGTAAGTTTGAACCACTGACCTTTTGATTAGCAGCTGAGCAGTTAACAACTGTACCACCAGGGAACCTAAAAATATTTACAGTTCAATAAATGTTTTATATGTTTATTTAAAAATTACAGAGGTCAGACTTAGAGATTTTAATGATATCTTGATCCAGCTTTCTCAGTTTTATTCCACTATTTTTAATTATTTTAATGTGAAATAAAGAGTTGAAACAATTCATCATAATACAAGGTCTGACAAGTTCACGAACTTGCCACTGTGAGCTTACATTGGCAGCATGTACAAACAGCTAGGTAAGGTTTCATAACCTTGGTATATCAGTGTCTCACAGCTGTGTTTGTGTCAGTGTGTGGTGTTGTCTTGCTGACTGGTGTTCGTTGTTGTTGCTTGTTTTTGTATGCCGTCATGCCGCCGTGAGTTGGATCCAACTCGACGGTGCCTGGCTAGGCATGAGAATGTCAGAGATTGAATTAGAGCAGCAAACAAACATTACATTTCTTGGTAAACTTGGCAAGAATATAAGTAAAATCAGGGACATGTTAGTCCAACTTTGTGAAGATAATGCCTTGAAGAAAACAGCAGTGTACAAATGGATTGAATGTTTTTCTGAGGGGAGAGAAGCTGTCACTGTTAAAGAGAGGTCAGGGCAGCCAGTAATGAGCAGAACTGACAAAAACATTGTGGATATTTGTTGAATTGTGCATCACAATCGTCGGCTGACTGTGAGAAGCTCAGCAGACCAAGAAAACGTTGATAGAGAAACAGGAAAATCTTGGTATGTCCAAAAATGGTCCCAAAGGAGCTCACCAATAAACAAAAAGCACAGGAGAGTGGAAGTTTGCCAAGATCTTTAGAGAGGCAAGATGATGTTTGGGGCCATGTTATCACTGGTGATGAAACATGAGTGTACCAACACGGCCCTGAAACACGGCGTCGAAGTGCACAATGGAAGTCAGCCAATTCTCCATGACGGAAAGAGTGAAAACGATGTTGCTGACCTGTTTTGGTATCAGAGAGATTCTTCATTGTGAATTTGTACCAACTGTACAGTTAACTAGAAGTGCTAAAAAGGCAGTGTGAAAAAGTTAGACAAAAAATGACCTGAACTTTTCACCAACAACTCATGGCTCTTGTATCACAACAGTGCATCGGCTTAGACTGCACTGTCTGTGAGGGAGTTTTTAGCTGGTAAACAAATAACTGTGTTGGAACACCCTTCCTACTCACCTGATCTGGTCCTCAGTGACTTTTCTATTTACCTGAAAATAGAGGAAATAGTGAAAGGAAGACTTTGTTTTATTTATTGTGATTGAGTGAAAGTGTACAATCCAGTATAAATTGGCATGCCCGCCTATGTGCAGCCCCTGCTGCTCTCCCTGCCTGATGACAACACACTCCTCATATCTGTTGTACATGTCATATCCTCCTAACAATTTCCTGTCCCCTCCTCCTCTCTGCCCTCTCCTCCATGCTCCGGTAAGAGGCCACCAGGATGACATCCTGTAGATAACATAGAACCATAAAGTGCACACATGATGTCACTCTGTGTCGCCAAGTCCTGTCTGTTCCTGTCCAGTAATACCTCAGTAATGATTTACAGACAGGGGCAGCATCAGGCCCAGGGGCCATGCCCCCAGGGGAACCTCAAGGCCTCTGGACCATCATTTGCAGTCTTTTAGTGGAGTTCTCATGGTGCACCCCTTTTTATTCTCACATTGCCAGTGAGACTCAGCTTTGTGAGCCCCATCACAGCTATCTCTGGTGGTGGCCAGGCGCCATCTAGTTCCTCCGGTCAAATGTCAGTGTAGTCACCCACTAACGTGGGTCTCTCTTGTCTTCTGGGTTCTCTTTCCCCCATGTTGTTTTGGTCCCTGGTGATCATCTATTCTTGCTGAGTTGGGACAATTTGGTGTACCTAAGAAGGCAGCTTCCTAGCTTTTAAGATCCCAGACACCACTCACCAATATGGGGTGGAGAAAACTCTCTTAGCAATACACTAGTTATGCCAGTTGGCCTTGGATGTCCTGAAAGGAAGACATTTTGATGACAGTCAGGACCTCGAGGGTAATGACGACGACAGCTGTGATGATCATTCCAGAAAAAGTTTCAAAACTACTTTGAAGGGTGGACTAGGCACTGGCGTCGGTGCCTAGCTTCGCAAGGGGAGTACTTCAGAGGTGACCGTAGTGATAACAGTGAGGCATGGAGCACTTTTTCTGGGCTAAGTTCGCGAACTTAAATGTCGGACCTCGTATTTCTAATCAGGTAGTGATTTCATAATGATTGAAGTTCATACTTTAACATGCATTTGAACCGTGGCAGTATTCTTATGAAATTAGGGAAAAATAACATTTTATTAGAAGGTGTTTTGTATATTTTCTCCTTGGCATCTTAGTGTGCATTAACTACATAATAGCAAATTCTTGAAATAATAGAAAATAACTTCTGAAATATAGTGGATAAAGCATCTATTTCATTTCAAGGCTACCAAAGTAAACTTTTTTCTTCATTTCTATTCTTCCTTCCAGATCTTTTCTCCAACAGCTCTCCTCTGCCCTCTCCTTTTCTAGATTTTCTTTTTGTACTCCTGTGCCCTCTTTATGGTTATGACTTGACCGTGTCGGTATAGCTAATGTATGGATCTGGCTCAGGAATAAAATTTTTATAAATGAAATATAGCTAATACATTTCTGACTGTGCCTTTGGATTTTATAGTCTTGTACTATGAAAATAAGTAAAACATAATTTCTGTAGATCGTGTAAAATTTAGCACTGATATTCAACACGTCTCTTTTTTTTTTAGTAGTCCATTCTTAGTGTAATGTGGAGGGGCTACATGTAATAGACATAATCAATAGCTGAAAATGTTTTGTCAATGAGATGTCACTTGGATTTGTTTTTGTGGTGGCATTGTTAATTTCATCCATGCTCTGGTGAGTTCTTTTTTGTAAATAGTACAGAGTATTGACTTTTATTAGTATGTTAGACTTTGAGATGCATTTGAAAACCCAGGTTATAATAGAGTGAAGTGTAGTAACTTATAAAAAATGATTAAATGTTTACCCTTGGCCTTATTAGAATTCTCTGTCAGTACTTTTATTTATATATGTATCTTTAATCTGTTTAGTTCCAAGGATAGTTTTCCTTCCTCATGAGCATGACACTAAGTATGCTCCTGTCGTAGGCATACAGTCTGTTAACATCTTGTAATGTTTACCTGTAAGGCAGTCTTTAATGGAAGTTGGAATTTGTCGGGAAAAACAAATAATAATGAATAAATGAAAGAAATCTGTGCTTTTTATGTAAACTTATGGTGTGAGTGTTTTTGTAATACAGAATTTCATGAATTTAATTCATGATAGTATTTATCAGTTAGAGAATGAATTTATGAACACTTAGCTAGTTTTGTTTCAGCTCTTATCTGGCTGTTACTCTCTAGCTGTGTCTTTATCATAATTCTTGATTCTTATCTCTATCTGCTCATTTTATTTTTATTTTTTAATCTGCGGCAGTCTAGATCTGTGCTGTCTATTTCTGTATCCACTAGCTTTGCCAGGCTATGTAAATTTTAATTAAAATTAAATAGAATGATAGATTTAGTTCTTCATTTGCTGTAGTTGCATTTCATGTGCTTAACAGGCACATATGGGTGGTGGTTACTTTGTTGGACAGAGCAGATACTGAGCATTTCTATCACTACAGGAATTTTTTTTTTTTTTTTTTAGCGCTGGCCTAAGAGGACTTTAAAGTATTTACTGATGAAAACCACAGACTACAGTCATCAGTATGGATTGAACCTCAGCATAAAGAAAATAAAAATCCTCAAAAACTAGACCAGTAACCAACATCATGATAGAGCCAAAAACTAGACCAGTAACCAACATCATGATAAACAGAGAAAAATCAGAGTTGCCGAGGATTTCATTTTACCTGGGTCTGTCATCAGTGCCCATGGAAGCAGCAGTAAAGAAATCAGAGGACACATTGCGTCGGGCAAATGTGCTGTAAAAGATATCTTTAAAGCATAAAAAAACACAGGTATCTTTTTGAGTACTAAGGTACAGCTGACCCAAGCCATGGTGTTTTAATCACCTTATTTGCGTGGGAAAGCTGTGCAGTGAAGAAAGAAGACTGTAGAATTGATTCCTTTCCATTATGGTGCTGGTGAAGAATGTTGAACATACTGTGGGCTAGAAGAGCTGTATAGTACTCCTACTGCTATAAAGACTAAACTAGCACAGCACACTCACTTTGGAGGTTCTCTCTCTGCTGGCTTGTTCAGTTTCTTCCACCTTGTTTCCAGTTGCTCTGTGTACTTTTTTTGTTTTATTCAGTATTACATGCTATGTTTATTCAGCTACCTGCGTATTTTACTTTGGGAACGTTTGCACATTGTGTTTGGAATGCCTCAGAAGCGCCTCACTGGGGTTACTGAGCCTCCTGCCTCTACATCACATAAGGTTGTGCATCCTGAGTTACACTGTTATCGCAGTACCTTTTGTATTGCCTTTGTTGCCCATCAGTAATTGTGTGGGTGTTTGGTTGATCTTTTCTGGCCATAATGATCAGTGTGGGAGTGGGCATCATGTCTGTCTTGTTTGTCCTGTTGTAGTCCCCTATACCTGCTGGACTTACACATTGTGAGACTTCAGCAAATGAGTGAAGATTTAGTCTTTTTTGTATGTACTGATGGTTCATATTTGTTTTTTGTTTTTAGTAAACTTACTATGGTGTGGTTTCAAATACACAGCAGAACACACTAATTCAGCAGTGTCTACGTTTACAGTCTAGTTGGGATACATGTCTCCAGCTGTGCACCCGTTCTCACCTTCATTTCTGAATTACTGCTGCTTTATTAACGAACTCATTTGCCCCCAGGATCTGATGATTTGTGTGTTTAGCCCGCATCATTCTCTGTTCCAGTCCACAGATAAAACTGATGACTAGATATCTTAAATAGGCTGTTTCTAAAACATTTCAAACTTGTTAACTAAAACTGTGTTGATTATACTATGCCTGATCACACTTCATTATTTCACAGCGTGTATCCATTCACTTCTGGCTGGAAACTTGAAGTAGTCATAGTTCTGCTGTCCTTCACTGCCACCTGAGTCATAAGGCATCGTCAGTTGCAGTCTGCACGGTGCTTCTGTCTGTGAAGCAAAGTGACTGCATACTGTCTGTAAACAAGGACATTTATTTATACCGTTCTCAGCATATTAATGTTTTGTGCTGGTGAGCAGCAGCAGCTGAACCCAAAATACAGGAACACAGCTGAAAGCGGCAAGCTGCCAAAAAATCCAGACTTATACTGTCCATTTAGCACATGTTACTCATCTTAACTGGGACCATTCATTTGAGTTGGAGGAGCAGGCACACAGTTCACCAGATGTTTGTGCTTTTTTCTCTCTGTTCGTGTAGTTTAGCAGCTTCTAATACTGCTTACACTTTTTTCTGTTACTTGCACCATACTGTCAAAAGTCCTACATTTCTTACTGTATTCATCTGTTGTTAGTATGTCTTTATGCTAATATTTTTAATAACATTTTTCTTGTTTTTTGTTAGTTTCTGGTCACAAAGTTGCATAGGTTTTGAGTGTTCGTCCCCCTCCAACTGTATTTTTCTTAAGCCATGTGGTTGCTAATGTGTACTTATGAGAACAGGAAGTTTTTCTCAGAGAAAAAAGTATTATAGCAAACATAGCCCCTCTCTTAGATCCCCCAGTGCCCCTTTAGTCAGCTCCTGCGTTCCATTATGACTGATGGTCTCATGCTTCCATTCATTATCATGTGGACTGCCTCATAGCCTACTGAATGCTCTGCTTATTTTGCCTTTAGTTTCTTCTGAAATCTGTATTCCATATTGCTGCTACTTTTTTTCTGAAAAGGAAAACTGATTTATTGTCTTCATTTTCTTAAGTAATTGCTTCATCTTCTAAAATTAAAAATTCAAACTCCTTTGCATGGCACCTGCTCTGACTTCTCTTTCTAGCTGTTCCTGTGCTAAAACCGGGTCAGACTGCTTATTTCTCAAGTGTCCAGCCCTCTTCCATTGAAGGGCGCCTTCCTATGTACTTTTTTTCCTTCCGCAATGCCTTTCCCCTTTCTGTGCCTGGATCCTGTTCCAGTGCCGTTCTGGTATTTACCAGATGTTAATGACCATTTATTTGTAAGTAACTTTTACTGTATAGTGCCTCCTATATCATATTTCATTGTATTTAACAGTTCCCCCTTCTAAACTCTGTGCTGTCATAGAGCAGGGGATGTATTTTATCCATTTTTGTAAAGCCAGTCCCCACTGGAGTATTTGTCAAGAATACAGTAGGTGGCTGGGTGAGGAGTAAACACTCGTCCTGCTGGGTTTGGGAAGCCAGCAGAGGTGCAAGGAAAGGAAGTCCTATTTCTTACCTAGAGTTTGGCAAATACCTGAAAGCCCTCTGGAGACAGGAAACACAAATGTATTACGCACAGTGGGAAAGCTACCAGAAAGGAAACTGCTCTTTTGAAAGTTACAGGACTTCTTTTCTACTCAAAAATTCCTCTATATCTGAAAAGAGTATACATTGTATGTGAAGTTGTTACCTCCATTTCTAAGTGAACTGTTACGTAATTAAGTGCAAACCAAAACCAACAAACAGAGTGCCATCAAATCAGTTCCAACTCAGAGCAACCTTATAGGACAAAGTAGAACTGCCCCACAGAGTTTCCAAGGAGTGCCACATGGATTCGAACTTTCAGCTGTTTGGTTAGCAGACATAGTACTTCACCACTATGCCACCAGGGTTTCCACATAAATAAAAGAAAACCAGAATTTATAAGTAATGCTTATTTTTGTTAAGCTAATTTAGCTTAGTATTTTTTGATGTTTTTGAGTCTTTGCCTTTTGAGAGATTGTAGATAGCTGAACAGAGATTGTAGTAACAGACCGCTATAGTCTTTTATATGCTTCGTTTAGCAAACGTTTAATGTGTACCTGTGTATGTATATACGTATACACACATATATATCAAACACAGTTTTAGAGAAAAAGACAAATAAAAAAGAAAACAGTGTTTCTTATCCCCAAAGACTTCATAGCCTGGAAGAAAAAATTGCAATACCATGTAAGAGGTGCTGGAGTTCTTCTGGCCACTCTGCTTGCCCCGTTTAAGCCTAGAGCATAGCAACTATTTTTATATTTTATTATTTATTGTTTGCACAGCATTCATCTAGGGGGGTTGTATAATAAATACCATACAACTATGAAAGAATTCCGTAATTTCTTTGTTGTGAAACCTCTCCGATTGTTGCTTTTCAATGAATTTTCTTTGCTTCTGTCAGAGGCAACATGGTATGGTGGAGCCAGAGTGGGACCTAGGATTGGAAGACCTAGGTTGGGGTACCTTCAGATTTTTTTTCCCCTTTATGTGGAGAATGACCACAAAACTGTGTAATTCCGACTTCTTATGAATGTCAGATATGGTAATTATCTAAAATGTAGGCTGGAAGTGGGTTTGAGTTGTTGTCATGGTATTAGAACACAGGTTGATAAACTTTTTGTAAAGACCAGATAGTAATATTTTAGACTTTGAACTCCATTGTAGTCTTTGCAGTTAACTGCTCAGCTCTGCAATTATAGTGGGAAAACAGCTATAGACAACATGTAAACGTGAAGGTGGTTGTGTGCCAATAAAATTGTAATCTATAAAACAAGTGGAAACTCTGGTGGTGTAGTGGTTAAGTGCCACCTCTGCTAATGTTTATGTGCCACCTAGCACTTTTAACGTGTGTGAGTATACATATATACATACATATACATGCGCGTGCGTGCGCGCACACACACACAGTATTATATATAAACACATTGTTAGATAAAAAGACAAATAAAGAAGAAAACAGTGCTTTTTTTCCCCCCAAAGACTTTATAGCCTGGACTAAGGCACGTGGAAGAAAGAATTACAATACAATACAAGAGGTGCTGGAGTTCTTATGGCCACTCTGCTTGCCTAATATAAGCCTAGAGCAGTTCAGATCCTCCAGATGCTCCTTGGAAACTCTGTGGGACAGTTCTGCTCTGACCTATAAGGTCTCTGAGTTGGAATCAACTTGGCTGCAGTGGGTTTGGTTTTGGTTTGGGCTTGATAGTTTGTAAAATGCGGTTTAATTTTTTTAAATCAGATAAATCACTCACATTCTTGGCATCTCTGGGTGTCATAATTTAATTCTAACTTCTATGGAAATGCTAGTGATGTAGTGGTTAAATACTACATGTGCTGACCAGAAGGTTGGGAGTTCAAATCCACCAGGCACTCCTTGGAACCTCCATGGGGCAGTTCTGCTCTGTCCTACAGGGTCGATAGGAGTCAGGATCGACTCAGTGGCAATGGGTTTTATGCAGCACTGGCCAGTAATGTACAGATTCACAAAAGTGAAACTACAGGTAGGGTGTTTTGGCCTACAGGTAACAAAATAAAAGCCATAAGTGGTTTAAACAGTATGGAATGTATTATTTCACAGAATGCAAAGTCCAGAGCCAGAGTGTTAGAGGCCTGATTCAGCAGTTTCATCAGGGACAGGGACTTTAAAGCCCAGTATGGCAGGAGAGGGCTGCTGTAGAAGAGTGGAGAGTACTTATTTTATTGGGGGGGGGGGTTGCTTGCAAATCTCAGCAGGTTTTTATTTTAGGTACCACTGAATTCTTAGTTCATGCGTGCCAGAAAACCATCAAATTTTTTATCCTTGGAGGTGAAATTCTTACAACCTGGCTTTAGCTTACTTCCTACCACCAGAGGCTAGGGCTTATGGTGGTAAAAAACAACCCAGTAGGATTTTATTTGGTGCTCTGAATAAAGGTCACAGATCACTGGAGGGATTGGAGCAGTGAATGCTTTGTCTGGCCTCTGGTATTAGTTATCCTGTACTACTTTTTTGCCAGTGCAGAGTGTCGTTGACACCACCTACCCCAACCAGTGTTGTCTCCCTCTTTGCAAAAAAATATTTTCTGCCTAGTTCATCATAACTGAAATTCTGCTTCCCCTGCAAAGGATACCATCTATCTTGCAGTCTTTTCATATGAAAACGACTGTAGGATAGAGTTAAGTTTGAGTTGCTGGCATGTTGTTAGAGCAGAGGTTTGCAAACTTTTTCTGTAGAAGATCAGATAGTAATATTTTAGGCTTTGAATTCTGTTGTCATCTTGTTGCAACTATTCAGCCTCTGCCATCAGAGTGGGAAAACAGCCATAGACAATATGTAAACAAATGATGTGGCTGTTTTCCAATAAGATTTTAATTTATAAAATAAATAGAAGATAGTTTCTGAGATACGACATCAAAAGCACAAACAGCAAAAGAAAAAAGTAGATAAATTGGGTATTCTCCAACAACATTTATGGTTTATAGGACAACATCAAGAAAGTGAAACTACTCATAAAAAGGGAAAAAAGGTTTTGCAAATCTGGAGTCATTTGATTTGATAGTAGCAAACAACAGGAATTCAGAAAATACAAAGAACTCTTAGGACTCAACAATAAAAATACCAATTTAAAAATGGATAATGGGTGTAGATAAATACTCCTCAACAGAAGATAGATGAAGGGTCGGTACACACGTGAAAAGATATTCAACATGATTTAGTCATTTGCTGCAGTTAGTCGACAACTCATTGGAGTAATGCACATGTAAACTACAATGAAATGCTGTTTTTTATACCTAGAAAGAGATGGCGAAATTAGAACCCTTGATACATTGTGGGAAAGCTTGTTGGTGTAGTGATTAAGAACTGTGGCTGCTGCACAAGAAGTTGGTAGTTTGAATATACCAGGGACCCTTGGAAACCTTGCTCTGTCACGTGGGGGCACTGTGAGTCAGTAACAACTTTATGGTGGTGAGTTTTTTGTTTGTTTTAAATACATTGCTGGTGGGAATGGAAAATGTTGTATCTGCTGTGGAAAACAGTTCCTCAAAAGGTTCAACACAGTTAGCTCTGAGCTAGTGGTTTCATTACTAGGTGGATAACCAAGAGAAATGGAAACATAGATCTACACAAAACATAACAAACTTGTCTGAATGTTCATAGCAGTATTATTCATTATAGCAAATAAGTAAAAGTAGCCCAGATATCCAACAACTGGTGAATGAATAAATGCAGTGTGGTCTATCATTAGAATGAAATACTATTTGACAATAAAAGGAGATGTCATGTGCTAATACATGGATGATTGCAAATGTTCCACTAAGTGGAAGAGGCCAGACACAAAGGACAGCGTATTACAAGTTTTTATTTATATGCAGTGTCCACAACAGGCAGATACAGAGAGACAGAAAATAGATTTGTGGTTGCTAATGAGTTAGGGATTTCTTTCTGAGGTGGTGAAATGTTCTAAATTTGAACTGTGTATGATCAGTGTGTAAATTGTATGGTGTGTGAATTATATCTCAATAAAAACAAGCAGCAAGCTAAATGTGGCCTGAAACTGTTTGCTGACCTGAGATAAAGTTCTGACTTACAGTGAACCTGTGTATATCAGGCCCTGTGCCCCACAGGGTGTTCAGTGGCTAATTTTTCCGCATAGAGAGTTAGGCCTTTGTGGGGAAGTCCCTCTGGGCTGTCAGCCTTCGCATGAGCAGCTGAGCCCCTGGACCATTTGCACCAACCAGGAACTCCCTGTCACCACTCCTGTGTTCGTGCTCCCGCAGCATCTCTCCGTTCTATCCAACTGTCTCTTCCTTTCTTTCCCGTTGGCTGTCAGCTGACATCTTTCTGGAGATCCTATTTTTTCATTCACAGTTTAAGTCACTGAGATTTTCCCTTTAGGTTCCACCATCAAGTTAGATCTTTGAGGATACTTTGTGTTCTCAGTCTTCTGCATTTTGCTAACCTGTTCTTTTCTTCTCCTTCACCTCGTTTCCATGGTTACAGTCAAGATGGTCTCATACGATCATACAGAACTGCTCTACTCCTAGGACTTTCTGTGTTCTGAAATTATTTTCTCAAGTATTGAGAATGGTGTACTTGTAGGATGTTATGTTTTGTGTTATGCAGTTGTGTGTTTTTAAATTAAGATACAGTGCCGAAGTAGTATTGCTACCTCTGAGAACTGGTAGAGTTTTCATCTCTTCAGAGTCTTGATGGCACAGTGATGAAGAGCTCAGGCTGCTAACCAAAAAGTGGGCAGTTCGGATCCACCAGTTGCTCCTTGGAAACCCTGTAGGTCAGTTGTGCACTATCTGTATGCTCTCTGTGAGTTGAAATCGACTCAGTGGCAATAATTTTTTTTATGTTTTGTTTCATCTTTTTACTCCTCTCATCAGCCATCTCCACCTATCTTGCACATTCTGGTTAATGTGTTTCTTTGATGGTGACTACTGTTCTGCTCAATAAACAGCACATTTAAAATAGCGTTTCCATTGTGAGTTGCTGGTGACAAGCCACTTGAGTTTAAGTGATCTTAGGTGTGAAGACAGTGGCTTCCATTGCTTAACTGCTTCTGTTGTATAAAACAATATCTATAGCTGTGTGACATACTGGTAAGGATGCAGACAATGGGGATTAGATTAGCTGACGTTCATATTTGATCTTTCTATCACTAAGTACTAGCCATGCACCTTGTGCAAGAGGGTTAACCTTCTTGAAACCACAGTTTACCCACAGACTTGTTAGAGGGAGAAATGATGTAATAATGCATCTGCAAGTCTCTAACAGACTGCTCAGAACATAGTAGCATTATAATTTTTTGCATTCAATTTATGTTAACTTTTCCTGTCTGTTTATATTTGCAGTTTACTTTTGCCTCTAAAAAGTTCCTGTAATACTTGACAAAATAACATTTATTGACTGTTTAGTTGAGTTAATCATTGAAGTTCAAATTAATTCATCTAAGGTGTCTGAAAGACTTGAAGACTTTAGTTAAAATAATACTGATTCCGTTGAAAGACACCCTGGCTGCCTAGTGGTTAGACATACTGGCTGCCTAGTGGTTAAAAGCTATTGATGCAGTCAGACAGCAGGCTGAATCTGGGTCCAAAGTATTTTTGGTGAAAAGAGCCAAACATGAATGACCATTTACTGTAGATTGCATTCCTCTCGTCTTCACAGAACCTTAGAAATCGAGATGGGGTTAGTGGCTGCCAGAGTTCGAGGAGGGTGACTGAGTGTGGGAGGTAAGTGGCTGTAAGCAAAAAGAGCAACATGGAGGATGCTCCTGGTAGAGGAAATGTTCTGTGTTCAGCCTCACAGTGTCAGCATCTTGGCTGTGATAGTGAACTTACTATACTGTAGTTGTATAGCATGTGACCATTCAGATAAGCTGAGTAAAGGTTTCTTGGGATCTCTGCATTAGTTCTTAAAATTGCATATAAATCCACAGTTATGTCAAAATATAAAGTTTAATAGAAAATGATTTGTACAAGAATGTCGTAGGAATTTGTCACAATGGCATCTCAACTGCAAGTAAGCAAAATGCCCATCAGTGCAGAGGAATTTAAGGTTTTCCTATCTTAAAAATTTTAGGCATTAATACTTTTCATAACATGCTTAAGTGATTTAAATATAGAGTAAAAAACTGATACACTGCCAGGCTATTACTGTCCTTGTCATTTTCCTGATTTCAGTTCCTTAGTTTTCATGTCTGTTTATTGTACCAGGTTGAACCCTAAGAGACTATAATTTTTGTTGATCTGAATAAGTGAATATCCTTGACTCTTTTGGTTCGATCTAGTCGCTAGGAAAAGCACAGTGGAGATGGATAACTATAATATAGATGTTCTTTGTTTCTGAAGAGCAGTCAAGGAGACTGTCAGGTTAGCTTCCTCCCCTCAGTCCTTTTAGCCTCCTATCTTTATTTTCTTGATTTCATGCTGGTATACTTTTACTTCAGTTGGATGAACTTTTGTTTGTATTTATGGCAGTGTAGGTCTGGTGGTGGTAAATTCTCTGAGCTTTTGTCTGGTTTTTGTCTTTAATTTTTGAAGGACTTGTCTTTCCTCCGTCTGGATGTAGAGTTCCAGATCGACAGCTTGTCTTTCAGCACATTAAAACTTTATTCTGTTGGCTCTTGGCTTGCATATTTCTGACAAGAAATTGTGGAAGTTATTTCTGTTTGCCTGTAATTTATGTGTTCTTTTTTCTTTTTTTCTTCCCTTTAAGATGTGTCCTTTATGAGCAACTTGATTATGATGTTCTTTGGTGTGGTTTTCATTTGGATTTGGCCTTATTGGGATTTGAGCTCCTTACATCTGTGGGTTTTAAGGTTTTTATCAAATGTGAGAAAATTTTGGCCTTTATTTCTTTTTGTGTATGTTTCCAAAAAACTTTATAGTGCTTTAAGTGAAATTTTACAATTTAAGTCAGGTTGTCATACAAAAACTTACACACACATGTTGTTACGTGTTTCCCCACACTGTGGCAGCACACTCTTCCTCTCCCCTTGATTTTCTGTGCCCATTCATCTAGCTTCTGTCCACCTCTGCCTTCTCATCTTGCCTCTGGACAGGAGCTTCCCAGTTAGTCTCCAATATCTGCTTAAGCCAAGAATCATACTCTTCACCGGTATCATTTTATGTCTTGGTCTAGTCTGATCTTTGAAGAGCTGGCGTTTGAAATGGTTTCAGTTCTGGGCTAGCAGGAGAGTCTAGGGGTCTTGTCTTCCAGGGATATTCCATTTTGCCAGACCATTAAGTCTGGTCTTTTTAATTGGAGTTGTAGGTCTATACTCCACTTTTCTCCTGCTCTTTCAGGGACGTTTTGTTAAGTTCCCAGTCAAGGCAGTTATTGGCCATAGCCAGGCACCATCTAGTTCTTCAGGTCTGTGCCCATGTAGTCTGGTTTATAAGCCCCCTCTGTCTCTTTGGTTCATATTTTCCTTATGTCTTTGGTATTCATTCCCCTTTGCTGCAGGTGGGCTGGGACCAGTTGGTGCTTGTTGAAACTTGTAAAACCGCAGATGCCACTCACCAAGATGGAGTGCAGAACATTTTCGTAATTTATTATGCCAGTTTGCCTGGATGTTCCCTGAAACCATAGCTCCCAGACCCCTGCCCCTGCTATTATAGCCCTTGAAGTGTTTGGTTGCATTCAGAGAACTTCTTAGCTTTCGGTTCAGTCCAGTTGTGCTGACTTCTCCTGTATTGTGTATTATTTTTCCCTTTAGCTAAGATAATTTGCCTGTTACCTAGTTAGGGAATACCCTCACCCTTGGAGCCATCAAAAAATGTTTTCTTCTGTGTTTAAATCTTTTCTTGAGTTTTTACGGTAGCAGTCTCATGTAATATTTGTCGTTTTGTGACTGATTTCACTGAACTGCCTTCCAGATTCCTGCATGTTATGAGATGTTTCCCAGATTCATTCACTGTTGTTGTTTATCATTGTTTAGTATTCTGTTGTGTGAATATACCATAATTTGTTTATTCCTTCATCCACTGATGGGCATCTAGTCTAGGGTGATTCCATCTTTTTGCTGTTGTCAACAGAACTGTGATTAACCTTAGTATTTTTATATCTATTCATGTGGCATTTCTTATTTCTCTAAGATACATTCCAAGAAGTGGGATTGCTGGATCATGTGGTATTTCTTCTTCTAGCTTTTTAATGAAAAACCAAGTTGGTTTCCAAAGTGATTATATCATTTTACGTTCCTACCAGCAGTATAGAAGTGTTCTAGGCTTTCCACAGCATCTCCAATATTTACTACTTGGTGTTGCTTGGGTTAATGCCAGCCTTCTTGAGGTGAGATGGTATCTCATTGTAGTTTTGATTTGTGTTTTTTTAACAGCTAATGATAGTGAGCATTTCCTTGTGTATCTTATTAGCTACCTGAATGTCTTTGGTGAAATCCCTGTTCATACCCTTTACCCACTTTTTAGGTGGGTTATTTGTCTTTTTGTTGTTGAGTTTTTACAGTATCTTGTAGATTTTAAAGATTAGATGCTGATCGAATTTGTCATAGCCAAAATTTTTTTCCTAGTGGCAGAGTCAAGAAGGCGGACAGAATTTTTTTCCTAGTCTGTAGGTTGTCTTGTAACTTTTTTGGTGAAGTCTTCGGATGGGCATAAGTATTTGGTTTTTAGGAGTTAGCAGTTACCCCCTTTCTTTTCTGGTGTTTGTGCATTGTTAGTAATGTTTCATATTTTGTTTATGCCATGTGTTGTGCCTCACAGCACCATCCCTTTTTTTTTCCATCATCTTTATTGTTTTAGATTTTATATTTAGGTCTTTGATCTGTTTTGAGTTGGTTTCTGTACATAGTGTGAGGTATATATGAGTTATTTTTCTTTTCAGGTGGATAGACTATTATTTCTTAAACTATGTTTTTTTCTTCCCTTTCCCTGCCCAACTGCAATTACATGTAATTTTTGGCTTGATGTTTTCTGAGATCTCTGAGAATATTTGCATTTTTTTTCTACTGTGAGTGGTTCCTAATGCTCTCTATTAACTTACCTCCTGTTTTGTTTAATCTGTTAAGTCCATCCTGTACAGTTTTTGTTTCAGTTGTTGTATTTTTTACTCTTGAAGATCCACTTGAATTTTTTTATCTTCTATTTTTTAATGTACATGTTTCCTCTAAATTCTTGAACAAATTTCTAATAGCTCATGTACTAGTTTTTACTTCTGTCATTCCAGGGTCAGTTTCTGTTGACTGATTTTCTTACTGGTTATGGGTTACTGTATTTTTTACATGTTTAGGGATTTGTGGTTAGATTCCAGACATGGTGAACGTTAATGTTGTTGAGTGCCAAAGTGTGCTGCTTTCCTTCAAATGGTCTTAAGTTTTGTTTTGGTAGGCAATTGAGTTGCTTGTCAATCTGCTTGACACTTGTGAGACATGTTTTTAGGTTTATCCCTACCAACAAGGATACCTTTTTAGGATTTCTTCTGGAAATTTTAGTGGACAAGATGTTTACTCTGGCTAGTGGAACTTGAATGTCTCCTAGATCCATGTGCTCTGTCGCTCCTGGTATTTCACCTAATGAGGAAAAAAAAAAGTTGTCTGTACAAATTTAACTAGAGATTTAACTATAAAATTGTGCACTAGGTGGATTATCCCAGGCTGTATTACTGAATAGGATCTTTAAAATAGTTAACAAATGTTATGTACCTTCAAATATTTGCTAGGTGGAGTCAGGCAAATTACAGTGTGTGATTATGGCTCCATTGATGTAGAAACTTTTACATAATTTTATTTTCCTCCTACAGTCATTTCATTAAGTATAGATGTATCATTGGCTTCTTTGAAAAAAGTAGTCATTAGTTTACAGTGTTGTATTATCTTAATGAACATTCCTGCCACATATGTGATAACAGATAACAAAATTTCCAGAAAGTAGTCACAAAATCCCTGGCGCCAAATTCAGTGTTATAGAATCATCTTAGATTAATAGTGCTAACAGCTTCCTCTTCAAAGATGTAAAAATGATGTGGCAGAGGTGTTTGATCCCTTACTTCACAAATGGGAAGGAGATTCAAGATAAGTAGCTTAAGGCCATGAGGTGTGGGACATACATGCGTACTCTTCACCGTATTTATCAGTTGTGACACCAGCCATCCCACACACAGTTTTCTACTTTTCTTCTGGATTTGATAATTGATTGCAATGTCTACACAGAAATTACAGACAATGCTCAGCAGTTAAGAGGTTTATTAGGGAAGTAACAGGTTACAGTTCAGGAATGTTCAAAATACAGTTCTTCCATCAGGACAGCCTCTTCTCAGCTTTACCTGCACACCAGCCTCTCTGTTCCTTGGCCTCTGCCACTGCTAAGCACTAGCTTCCTGGGTCTGCAAACCTGGCTCCACTAAGTGCCTAGAGGCACTCTGCTCTGCCAGCCAGCTTCCTGCCCAAAGTACTCACTTTTCTTGCTCCACACACTGGAAGCCCACTTCAGTATCTCCTGCTTCTGCTCCTTCTGTTGCTGCTTCTCAACAGTTTTAGATATTACAGCTCTCTCTCTCTGTCTCCTGGGTCTAGGAAGGTTTCAGTGCAGAGATCCCAGTTTCAAAGGGCTTGTGTCTTCCCGGGTAGGAGTGGGAGCCCCTTTTTCCATCCTTGGAGTGGCGCTTTGTGGGGGGTCACAGTTACCTTATTTGCGTAGTCCCAATCAGATGATTTATAAGTGAGTTAGAAGACCATGGTGACAAAGGCCACATGAAAGCAACTCATTGCACTGCAAGAGATCAGTTCTTTTTCTTTTCTTACCTTGCATTGTATTAGCCTTTAGTAGAAAATAATAAAAAGTTAAGTATATCCTGTGTGGAAAACTTTGCTCTTGTGTCAACAGAATGCTTGAAGGAGTTTCTTAATATGCAGCTGCTTTTTTCCTCCCTCTCTCCCCTCGTCTGTCTCATTCTTTAGTACCTATTTTTAAATATGTCTAACATCTTCACTTGTAGTAGCAAAATAAAAATAATGCAGCTAAGAAGTCGTCTGATCTTTCTTTTAGTTTCTCCAGGAGAAGTCAGTGCCTGGAGAGGAACTTGTGCTGGGTGGAGACAAACTGGTAACCAGAAGTCTGCTGACATGAGTGATTTTTATTCCTTGCTTTCTATTCTATAACCTTTCCTCAGTTTCATCTATCCTTAGTTTTATATCCTGTTTAAAGATTCCTAAAAAAATACCTGTTCTAGAATAGTTATTAAGAGTGTCAGTGATTTTTCTGTAGGAAAAAAACTGATTTCCTAAAATAATTGCTACATTAAATGTAGGAAGTTAGCAAAATTTGTTCTTCAGCAGATAGATACTTGGATTGATTCTTAAGATAACTTTTTCTTCAAGTCTGTATTATTCACCAGTGTTTTAAGCATTTATTGTAATAATCGTTTTTGTACAGACTACACCAGTACAAATAGGAAAATACTATGGAGGAAAGTTTCTGACAAATGAAGAAAGTGTTTTTCAGATCTCTTTATCTCATTTTGTTTAGTTGATCGTAAAGTGTCAAGATTTGAGAGTATAAAAATAAATTTTATAGGTGCATACTGTAAAGTTTAGAATAGTTTCAAAGGACTGTGCTGTCAGAAAATTTAAACAAAATTTTTTTTCCTCGACCTAAAAGACTTTATTAAGCAGTGACAACACTGCCTTGTTTGGTTATAGACTCTCCTTGTGAGCTATAAATACACTTCAGTATTAGTGCATTCCTCCTTTAAAATGTATGTGGATCCAGATGTTTAATAGATACTAATTATGAAAAGCAAGAATGAACGAAAATGAAAATCTGAGGTACTTTAATAATAACTGGATTTTTTAACTATTTATTCTCATCAATTCTTGGGGCCTTGTTTTTTACCAATGCCTTTAGTGCAGCTTGGACGACTTCTTTCAGTACCATGTGTTCTTGACCATGTGCTGCCCTCCTAAAATCAAATGATGTATTATGTCCAGCAGCTCTGCTGTAAAAGACCTTTAAAAGTGTTGAAAAGTGAAGATGTCACTTTGAGGACTAAGGTGTGCCTGACCCAAGCCATGCATGGTATCTTCAGTCACCTCATAGGGAAAACTGAAAAATGAATGCCTTTGAATCATGGTGTTGGTGAAAAATATTGAGTATTTCATGGACTGCTGGAAGAATGTGCACGACTGTCTTGAAAAGTACAGCCAGAGTGTTCCTTGGAAGTGGTTGGTGAAACTTTGTCTCATGTGTTTTGGACATGTTATCAGAAGGGACCAGTCCCTGGAGAAGGACCTGATGCTTGCTAAGGTAGATTGACAGTGGCTGGAACAGTGGGCTCAAACATAGTAATGTGACGGCTCAGGAGCAGCCAGGGTTTTGTTCTTTTGTACATGAGGTGAATAGGAGGTAGAAGCAGTTTGTTTGGCACCTGACAACAATATAATGTACCCATAGTTTGACCACATTCTTTAATGCATTGATGCTTGAAAATAACACCTTATATCTAGTTCTTGAAGGCTACATAGATTGTTACCATGCACTAGTAAATTGCTCCTTAAAATAATTTAATATGACATACGCTGCTTACATGGAACTTCAAGAATAAAAAGGGGACTAAGTGAGAGATGGAAAAATTACAGTAAAATGCATAAAAGCTTGAACCTGTATAGGGTAGTAATCTGTCAGAGAAGGAAAACTCAAATATCTTTCACTAAAATGAGCCATAAAAGAGTGCTAAGGCTGCACTCTGTCAAAGGTGGAAAACGTATAAGACCTGGAAAAACAAGGCAATCCTGTCAACTCATGGCTTTCACAGGTTTCACTGCATAAGGTTCAAGATTACTATTAACCGTGAATAGTTTCAGTGGTATGGTGTAGTGAGATGTGGACAGGTTAAAGATTGAGAAAGCCTTTTGGATCCTAAGTTGAGAGGGATGATATATTCAGTGTTGGTGGAAAATCCTGAGAGCTGTGGTAGACACCAGTAGGATGGAATGATACAGATAAAAAGGGTATGAATGATAACATTTATAAAGTGTTGATTTCACACAGTACAGGTCAGTGGGCTGAAGAAACAAGAAACTAGTTTCAGAAGTCTGCCTGAAACTGCCACATCAACATATTGCCCTAACTTACAAAACAATTGTAACTTTACTTACTACAAAAATAATAAAAACAAAACCTCACAGTGACACCTCAAGGTTTAGCAAATAGAATATCAATATACTCTTGAGAATGTCGCAGAAAAACATTTAACTTCAAGGTGTAGACAATGAAGTTTTTTTTTTTAAACAAGAGCATTTTAAAATAAAATATACAAGAATGTTTGAGGCAATAAAAGATATTGGCTTATTTGTAAAAGTCTTAGGATGAAGAAAGGTAAAAAATAAGCAGAAACTCCTGTCTTGTCATTAATAAAATCACTCTTTGTTAAGGTTTGTTGTTTGTTCTGTCCTTATTTTAATAAATATTTAATGCATACTTAAACCAAAAGCCCTTTGCTGTGGGTTGAATTCCAACTGGTAGCAGAGTTGAACTGCCAAGTAGGGTTTCCAGGGCTGTAAAGCTTTATGGACACAGGCTGCTGTACTTTTCCTACCCAGAGTGACTGGTGGGTTCAAACCACCAACCTTCTGGGTTGCAGCTGAGCACTTCACAATACGGACTTAAACCAAACTCATTGTGATGGAGTGACTTCTGACTCATAGTGACCTTATAGGACAGAGTAGAACTGCTCCTTGGGGTTTCCAAGGAGTGCCTGGTAGACTCAAGCTGCCAGCCTTTTGATTAGCAGCCGTAGCCCTTAACCAGTAACGTCACCGGAGTTTCCCGAACGTAACTTGGTGACTTAAGGTCACCATGAGTCGGATCCGACTCGACGGCACTTGGCTGGCTTGGCAAGGAAAAGAGTTGATAGTAGAACGTGACAAGAATAGAAGATGTTGCTGTATTTTTGCACAACATGCGAGTTATTTGTGTGCTTTGCTGTCCAGGTGCATTGTTTTCATAAGCGTGCCATGCCACTTTTTTTTTTCCACATGATTCTGGCTTCAATTTCATTTCTTTTTTTAATGCCCAGTGGATTTAATGTTAAATTTTTGTCTTGGTCCCTGTTGACACGGAGATTTGGTTCCCATCAGCAGACTGTCCTTGAGTTTATACAGCAACCCCCCTCCTGGCAGGATTCCTTCCCTGCTCAGCAGACCCCTTCTCCAGTGCAGGAAGAAACTGCTGTACTGTACAGGGGGCCCCAGTCCAGAAGTGTGTGATTCAGCTCGTGCGGGACTGGAGAGGCCACTTGGCTGGGTGAGGCTAGCACACCACAGCACCGTTTAGCTGGCTGCTGCAACTCTTGGCAATTTCAGACTCTCGTCTGTGCCAGTGCCATGGGGTGGGTGTGAGAGCCATGGAGGCTGAGGGGTTGTATATTCCTTCAGAAGGTCCTGCTGGGCTCACTCACACTGTACCTGTCTTGCCACCTGATGTCACATGGGGCCAGCACCGCAAGACCCACGTGCAGTCAGCCAGGAGCCCCACCTGCCGTGGGACCATCCTGTGCCCTGGCTGTGACAGCTGTGCCAGTGTAACCTTCACCCAACCCACTGGTCATCTCTGGCACTACATTCCAGATTGCTATAAGGAGAGCCCCACTGCTTTCTGGCCCCGCTGTGAACTGCCCCAGAGCAGATGTGGTTTCAGTTATTTATTCCTGGGCACAACCAAATTTGGTCCACGGCTTCTTGATCATGGCCTATACCTTTATTATATAAATATAGCCCAAAGCAACATTTTCATACTATTAAATCAAGGTGAATGAGGCCACAATTCACTTCTGGAACTGTCACAGGACATGCGCCATGTATGCATGCCAGAGCTTGCAGTGTCAGCATTTCCACGTGTTGTGTGTATGTGTGTTATTTACATGAGTATGCTAGTTTGAAAAAAGTACAGTAGTTTCCTGATGGAAATTCCAGAGTGGTACAAATGGTTAAGTGCTCAACTACTAGCTGAAAGATTGGCAGTGTGACTGTACCCAGAGGTACCTCAGGAGAAAGGCTAGGCAGCCTGCTTTCAAAAGGTCACAGCCTTAAAAACCGTATGGAAAAGTTTTACTGTGCACTCATGGAGTCACCGTGAGTTGTGATGACTTGTCAATAACTAGCAACTACGATTTGTTGTTAGAACTTTTCTTAGACCTAAGCTTGTGTAGTTTTAGAGATACCTTGAGGAATTTAAAAAGCAGCCAGCTAGACTGAAAAAGTTTTGTTGTTTTTTTTCCCCTGACTGCTCTTGGTAGCTCTTTAGGATGTGTAAATATATTCAGATATTAATGCCATTGTACAGTTATGGCTGATTAATTGCTGACAGGACCAAAATCAGATAAATGGAATATCAGATATTTGGTATGCCAGATTTTACCATTTCATTTTAAACAAATTATTTTAAATTGTATAATCCTTTTTAAAAGATATTAGTGGAAATGTCACAAGACATGCACCATATATGCATGTGAGAACTTTCACCTGTGATTTCATCATTGTCATGTGTTATATGTGCGTGTGTGTTCTTTATATGGACATGTGAGTTGTGGGAAAAAAGTATGACAGTTTATTGATGGAAATCCCAGAGTGGTGTGGATGGATAAGTGTATCCCTCTAGAAGGTCCTACTGGGCACAGCCAGACTGCACCTGTCTTGCTGCCTGACAGGATGTGTGGCTTGCTGTGAGCCTGCTGTGCTTGGACTTCTGACTGCTTTAGGGTTACAACTCTTCCTTGTCTGCTCCTGATAGGGTAGTGTGATCTTCTACCAGATACTTGACTGTCTGGGCCCAGTCTTCAGGTTTGTTTAATGTAGGCATTGGTCTAAGTCTGTATTTTTTTAAACTTCATTGTTAGGACACCTTTTTCCTTAAATAAATTTTATATGGAGTCCTAGTATAGAAAATAGATCATTTTGGTTTTTCATGATTTGGAAGTTTAATTGTATTAACTTAATGCCTTTTGTGAGATAAGACTTTGTGCATAGAAAATTCTGAAATGGGTACAACTGGCTGACTGGCTCGTGTTGGAATCACCTTCCTTTGAGTATTTTTGTTACTGCCTTTGCACTGCATATAGAAAATTTTGTTTCACACAGGTATAAATGGTAACAGGTTTGTGTTTTTGCTTTTTAACAGCTGATTTGGCACTTTGAGTATTCTCTTCAGTTAAATGGCAGAAGTTTTATTCTGAGCTCTTCCCCAAAATGATTTCACTTAGGCAGACAAGTTAGAGCATAGATGGTGTCTACTGTGTTAAAATTTGTTAATGTGATACATTTGATGTTTTAAAAAGTACTTACATTTTTAACAAGATGTTATGGTAACATTTGCCTGGGTTTGCCCAGTTGTGAGTGGCAAGACCCCAGCTCAGGCCTGTTTGGTAATTCTTTCTACCATATCGCAGAACTTTTTAAAACGAATTTAAGAAAATACAAGTACTTTATGAATCTGGGTATGTTAGTTCAGAGCTTATTTACATATGTCTTGTGACTTAAATTATGTAAGCTTAGTGTTTTAAAGAACTTTATGCCAATTTTGTGACTAATTATTTCTTTCTTTGTTTTTTTTTTCTCCAGGGAAATGAGGCGAGTTACCCTTTGGAAATGTGCTCACACTGTAAGTCAGATTAAGTATTCTTGTTATGAAGAGTTTTCTTGTAAACTGCCTCCTTTGCCATGAGGCGAGAAGAGCTGAATAGAACTCAGCTACCAATACTGAATGTTTTGATAAAAGGTTCTGTAGAAGCAGCCTGATGAAAAGGAGGAAAAACATAAAACATGACTTTAGATTCTCGTGGAATCTAGACTTTCTGGAACCACTGAAATTGAATGACCCCTCACTCCTCCCTGAAACTATGGCACTGAGGTAGTCTTCAAACCTTATTCCCTCCAAGTGACCTTTAAACCAAACAATAATTTAGGTTAAGTAATAAGCAGTGTTTGCATTGAGTATTGTACTCTTTTAAAGAATCTGTATGTGACCAAATAGATAGCATCAAATTGAAAGGTTAGAGGAGAAACTTAGGGAACAGTGAGTTTATGTAAATGGAGGAATTTAGAAAAGGCTAACAAGAATGATTGTACAACTTAAAGAACCTAACCAGTATCACTGAACATGTGTAGAAATGACTGACTGGTGTCAGTTTCATTTTGTGTATTTTCACCACACATACAAAAAGTTCTTTTTTTTTCATATGCACACCTGTGTGTGTGTGTGTGTGTGTGTGTACACCTCATAAACATATGTATTTATCTACCTGCCCTAATGGCACAGCTGTTTTGAAATCCTGTGGGTAGTTGTACACTGTCCTGTAGATTTGTTGTCAATAGGATTCGACTTAACAGCAATGGATTTGGTTTGGTTTTGGTGTATAGCAAAGTGGAGACTTAGTGGCACAGTGGTTAGGAATTTGGCTGCTAACCAAAAGGATGAGCGTTTGAATCCGCCATTTACTCCTTGGAAACCCTGTGGGGCAATACTACTCTGCCTATGGGGTTGCTGTGAATTGAAATTGAGTTAGTGATGATGGATTTATATAGTAAAGTTAAACAGTAAAACTCACTGCCATTGAGTTGATTTCCAACTCGTAGTGAGTCTGTAGCAGAGAATAGAACTGCCCCATAGACTTCCCAGTGGATTTGAACTGCTGACGTTTTGGTTAGCAGCCGTGACAGTTAACCACTATGCTACCAGGGTTTCTTGTTGTGAAATGGGTAGTGAATTTGAGTTAGTCTTTTAAGTTACCAGAGTAGTAAAATATTTTGTAGCCCTCTTCTATTATTAAATCTGTATTATGCTGTAGTTTACAAATAAGGCAAATCCCTAAATCTCAATGCCTTAATCCAGTAGAAGTTTGTCAGGCAAGAAGGTTGGTAGAAGTTCTCCTTGGTGACTCAGGGTTGTAGACATTTTTTATCTTGCGCTGCTGCTGTGTGAGTGCGTGCTTCCTGCAGTTGCTCTGAAGAGGGTAACGGAAGGCAGAGCTCATGTCTTCGTTGGCCCAGGAGTGACTTCCATTCCTTAAGCTGGTGTAGTAATGTCCGTAACAAGCCACACAGTCCTGCCATACTGCAGAGGGACTGGAGAGTATAATCTGCCATGTATCTAGGAAGAGAACTAGAGAAGACATACAGTGTCCATTAAGTTTTCTTTTTTAGTTTAGTTTTTTGTTTTTTGAACAAGTGGAATCACAAATTATTTTGTGAAGATTAAAAACCTTGGAGTGAGATGGGGGTTGGATGATTGTGATCTTTTCTCTGTTGTTACTTGATTGGCAAACTTCCAAGTTAATAGAACTCTGTTCTCTAAAACCTTTGTCTGATATTTAGACCGCTTTATTTGTAAGTTTGTTTGAAGGAAGTCTTCCATTTTCACTTATGCATTTGATGGAAGCTTAATGCCTGAAGGACTAGATTTTAATGTGGAATTACTGTTAATTTACTTGTAAGGAGCTTCTGGTTAGTGCAGATGGTTAAGTGCTGACTACTTGCTCAGAGGTTGCTCTCAGGTGCCCCAGGAAACAGGACTGGTGATCTGTTTCTGAAAGGCCAGAGCTGTGAAAGCTTGGGACTATAGTTCTGCTGTGACATACGTGGGGACACCATGAGTCAGAATCAAATCAGCAGCAGTGAACAGTAACAATTTACTTTTATTAATGGTTCCATTAGGACAAATAAAAGACCAGTGGTTTGACAATCCAGGCATCTGATGGCGACCCATTTATGCCCTGTTGTAGCTATAGAATGTTCTTTCTGTCCTTTTTTAAGAAACACAGGATTATACTTCTACCGTTTTTCATCCCAACACATTTCAGTTTCATTGCATTATGATTAGTTTTGGGGTTTAGGAATAAAGTGAAACAAAAGACAGTTTGACACATAGAGCAGCATTTTTTTTTCCTTTCTGTAAAAGTTAGTATTTATAAATAAAAAAGTACTTAGTGACTCTGTTATTGAGTCCTGTATGTTCTACCCTTCCTCACTTTCTCCTCCCAACATCTTTTTTAAAAAAGGAAAGAAACTTCATCATAGTCTATTTTATATATATATATATATATATACACACACACATATATACATATGTTCCCCCCCCCAATTCCTAAATTTCTGTAGTTGCTCTCAGTACTGTCTTGTCACAGCATGTGTATGGAGACATGGTGACAAGAATTTCATATTAGGTTTATCAGAGGTGTTCACTATCATTCATGCCTCCTTCTGGGGTTTAGAAACTGTAAAACCTAAGAAGTACTTTTTTCATACTTATTTGCAGCTAGGGTCTGACTGTTACTTTGTTTTGGCCACGGATAGACTCACATGAAGTTTGGAAAGGAAGTTTGAGTTTGTTCTTTTTCTGCTAGGAATATGGCTGTGATTTGGATTTTGTTGTTGTTCAAGTGTTCTAGAGTAGAAGATGGTTTTGAGATTCACTTTGCGACTTCCTGATTGTTGGAGCATAAACAACACTTCCCTGGTAGCCCAGTTATTCCTAAAGGCTTGACACAGAGTCTTCTTTTTTCAGCCCTCTGATGACCTCTGACACTTATGAAACCAATGTCTTTCTGCTTAAACGAGCTAAAGGTGATTTTGTTGAATCCTGAATAATACAGTACTGATAATCAGGAATGGTTGTAGGACAGTGCACTCTCAAGGTAATGAAAATCTGGGTTGGTCATCAGACCTGGTTGGATTTATTAAAGATAGTGATGGTCCTGTTATCATGAGAAAGTGAAATGGTTGGTCGTCTGTGACACACACTGATAGTTAACTTATCACTTGTGGCTGCATAGAATAAAGTGCTTATTGAAGGCAAACTTGGGTACATCTAGTAACTACAGGTAGTCCCTGAATTATGACGTATTCAAGTTAAGAGGAACTGCACTTAGAACCGTGTGAGTTTTTAAAAAAATTTTAATATCATTAGTAACACACACTACATAAAATGTTGCAGTGTATGATTTGCTAATGTTACTGTTCTCCTGCCAGCCCCCAAGGACAAAATACAGTATTTGTAAAGGTACTGATAGTAAGACGCAATGATGATGAAAACTAAATTTAAAAAAAAATGAGATATTCAACTTAATATCAGAACTGACTTCCAATGACGTGGCCAAAATAGAACCTTATTGTGAAGTAGGAGACTACTTGTGTTTCAGAATATCATTGTAGAGAGGATGGGGAGTATGAGAAATGTGGGCTGATTATTTTTGGTTGCACTGGAGAACCCTAAGGAAAAAAGTGATAACTTTGGAAATTCTTGATTCAGGGTCCAGTAAAAGGGTCAGCCGGGAGTTTCTTGTGAATGCCTCGAAAAGAAACTAAAAGATCTGTTACGTAGAAGAGTGACTCCTGGGAAAGCAGGAAATGGCAAGATTTGGAATTGGGAGATTTAGACTTTGTGAGGTCTGTCAGCTTCCAAGCCATTCTGAGCAGAAGCAGCCCTGTCTGTCCCTGTTTGGTGAGGCTGGTTCTGTGTCAGAAGCTACGTCATCTTGCACTGAGGTGTCACTTTGTCATTTCTCGTTATGTTTCGGCAGCACCCTTTCTTTCCTCGAAACACTTGGTCAGTTAGTGTCATTGCACCAACCCTGTGCTTGCTTATGAGCTGTGGCAAATGCTCTTCTATTCTTTACTTAGATGGCTTTGTTCTCCTTCAGCTGTCAGCATAAATGCCATCTCTTTGTAAATGTCTTCTGCCATTTCCTACCCTCCTGTGATACTCTCTTATCACAGGTAGTACCCTGAGTATTTTCGTTATGGCAGTTGTCATAAGCTGATACCGCTTGTTTATAAAGCCATTTTTATTCTCCATTATGTAACTGTTGCAGTTGTTTAAACTTTTTTTTTTTTTGTAAATGAGGACAAACTACCCAAACAGTGTTTTGATTTGATAGTAATAGTTTCTTCCAGGCTTCTCTGTTGATTTCTTATATAATTAGGATCATATGTAGTTGTGCATTTCTGTTTTAAGGGTGAAGGTAAAATGTTGTTAGAATATTGGTAGAATTGATCAAAAGCAGGAGCCCTGTTAGGACTTTGTAGAGTAATGGTTGATCAGCTACTACCCACTGAGCATTTTGTTTTCAGTAAACTTCTTTTGGAACAGAGCTTGACCATTCATGTCCATACTGTGTGCATGGCTGCTTTCACAGTGCAGGGGCAGAGCTGAGGACCTGCAGCAGGGAGCATGTGGCCAGCAAAGCCTGAAATATTTCCTCTCTGGCCTTTTACAGAAGTATACTAAGCTCTGAAACAGACTATTGTACCAAGGCTGCCAGTTAAGTACATGGACTCGTCCTAGAAAAAGTGCTACGCACCTACTTCATTGCTGAATACCACTATGATCGTCTTCACAGTACGTCTCTTGGGAACCCATGCACCAACGCCAGCACCTAGTCCACTCTTTAAAGCAAGTTTGGGACTCTTTTTCTGGAATGGGCCTCAGAGCTGTCGTCATACTACTATTGATGTCCTGAATGTCATCCAAATGTCTTATTTCCTTTATCTTCAGGTAAAGAAAAAAAGTCACTGGGGGCCAGATCAGGTGAGTAGGAAGGGTGCACCCATACAGTTATTTATTTACTGGCTAAAAACTCCCTCACAGACAACTTATGATTAAGTTTGCAAACTTGGCCACCATGCCATTGTGCGTAATGCCCATTCCAGGAAGAGTTCCAAAATTGCTTTGAATGGTAGACGAGGTAGTGGTATAGGTGCATAACTTCCCAAAGGGAGTACTTTGAAGATGACCGTGCCTGACACTCAGCAGTGAGGTACATAGCACTTAGAACAGTTAAGTTCGTGGATTTAGTTGCCAGCACTCGTAGCCGTGTGGTTTGAAAACCCTGGCTTCTGTCACCACTGCCTCAGTTCCGGGCTGTCTCTGGACTGTGGCTGCCCCAGTCATCTAGTGCTGCAGAGATAACCAGAAATGGACAGCTTTAAAAAGAGACATTTTTGTCTTATCACAGTCCAACAGAAAACCAAGCACACTGCTGTTGAGTCATTTACAACTCATAGTGACCCTACAGGAAAGAGCAAAACTGCCACATAGAGTTTCCAAGGAGCACCTTGCAGATTTGAACTTCTGACCATCTGGTTAGCAGATGTAGTACTTAACCACTGTACCACCAGGGTTTCCAGTAGGCTAAAAATAAAAAAAATCAGGGTGTCACCTCCAGGGGAAGGCTTTCTCTGCTGGCTTTGGAGGAATGTCCTTGTCACTATCTTCCCCTGGACTGGGAGCTTCTGAGGTGCAGGAACCATGGGTCCAAAGGATATGCCCAGCTTTTGACACTGCTTTCCTCATGGTACCAAAAACCTGAGCCAAACCCACTGCCATTGAGTTACTGCAGACTCATAATAACCCTATAAGACAGAGTAGAACTGCCTCATAGAGTTTCCAAGAAGCAGGTGGCAGATTTGAATTGCTGACCGTTTAGTTAGAAGATGTAGCACTCAACTAACACTATGCCCCCAAGTTTCTCTGCTAGCTTCTTTCTTTTGTGTCCCATGAGGTGGCCTCAAGGCGCAATATGGTCTTACCTGTGGAGTCCTGCCCAGCCAATACAGCCACCACCCATCCTCTCTCATCAACATTTCAGAGGCAGGATTCACAGCATGGAGAACATTACACAATACTAAGAATCTTGGCCTAGCCCCATTTTTTTTTTTTTTAACAATATTTTGTTTTGGGTAAATGAAAGATTACAACTGAGGTCAATTTACCATAGAAAACCCCATACAGATACTGCTGTGCAACTCCAGGTGCTCCCCCAGCCCTGTAACAGCACAGCCTTCCTTTCTGCTGTACTTACCATATTTAGTCAACCAGCTCCTATCCCCTCCTCTCCACCCTTCTTGTCGTGTTTCTGTAGGGGAGCTGCTCTGACAGCCGTGTGTCTTACAATCCAGTTCAGTTTTTGTCCCAAGAGTTGTCTTCTCTTCTGGCTTCAGCTCTGGAGGAGTCAGACCAGGAGGCACACTCTCGGGTGACCCTCCAGGATGTCAGACCATCAGGTCTGGTCTTTTAACAGAGCTCTAGATCTTTACCCCTGTTTTTCTCCTACTGCATCAGGGAGCCTATGTTGTATTGCCTATGAAGGCAGACATTGGAGGTGGCTGGGCACCATCTACTTCTTCTGGTCTCATGCTTGTGCAATTTCTGGATCATTTGGCCCTTCTGCATCCTGGGTTCACATTTTCTTCCTGTCTTTGATGTCCTTCATTCTCTATTCCAGTTGGATTGGCATCAGTTGATGCTCCTTAGATGGCAGCTTGCTAGCATTTAAGACCCCAGACGCCACTCGCTGAATTGGTATGCAGACCATTTCCTTTAAAAAAGACCTTAATTATGCCAGCTGATCTATATGTGCCCTGAAAGCATAGTCCCAGACCCTCACCCCTGCTGCTCAGACCTTCAGAGTATTGAGTTGTATCTAGGAAACCTGTTAGCTCTCGGTATGGTCCATCAGTGCTGATCTCCCTTCTGCTGTGTGCTGTCACTTCCTTCACTTCCGGTTCGTAATATCTAGTCTGTGAATACCCTTCTTCCTCCATCCCTGGTGACCAACAGTGATTATTTTCTTCAGTGCTTAGTCCATTTCTTGAGGCTTCATGATAACGATCTCAAACAGTATTTGTCCTTTTGTGACTGATTGCCCTCAGGGTAATGTCGTCCAGATGACTCCATGTTGTCAGGTGTTTCCCAAGATCGCTGCTGTTCTTTATCGTTGTGTGGTATTCCACTGTGTCAATATACCAGTTTCTTTATCCATTCTTCTGCTAAGGGGAACCTAGGTTGATTCCATCCTTTTGCTATTGTTTGTATCTGTATGACAACTCTTAATTCTCTAGGATATATTCCAAGCAGTGGGATTGCCAGATCATATGATATTTCTGTTTTTGGCTTTTTAACAAATTGCCGAACCATTTTGCAGAGTGATTATACCATTTTACATTCCCACCAGCAGTACTAGACACACTTTTGAGGAACACAATTCAGTCCATGACAGTGGTCAAGGTAGAGAAGTCACAGATTCTTCTATAAACCCTTTCTCTGGCTAAATTAATGGGTCAGTATTTTTTTTTTATTGATTTTTATTTTTATTTAACATAACTGAGTGAAAGTGTACATTCCCATATAAATTTACATGCCCACCTATATGCAGCTTCCACTGCTCTCCCTGTCTGGTGACTGCACACTATTCCTCTCTGCTCCATACATGTCTCATCCTCCCAACAGCCTCCTTTCCCCTCCTCTCCGTCCACTTCCCTTTCTCCAGCCAGAGGTCAGCAAGATGATATCCTATAGATGTATAGAACCATAAAGTGCTTCGGTGTGGCATATATGGTCACTCTGCATTGCCAGGTCCAATTCATTGCTGTCCAAAGAGTGGACCTTTGTTATAATTTATGGGAAAGGGCAGCATCAGGGCCGGGGGCCATGCTCTCAGAGGAACCCCAAAACCGCTGGACCATCAATTGAGGTCTTTTAGTGGAGATCTCATGATGCACCTCTTTTTATTCTTGTGTTGCCAGTGAGACTCCTCTTTGTGAGCTCCATCATGGCTATCGCTGGTGGTGGCCGGGCACCATCTGGTTCTTCCGGTCCCAAGTCGATGTAGGCACCCACTCTTGTGGGTCTCTCTGTCTTCTCGGTTGTCTTTACCGCATGTCATTTTGGTCCTCGGTGAGCATCCGTTCCTGCTGAGTTGGGACCATTTGCTGTGTCCTCGGATGGCAGCTTGGCAGCTTTTAAGACCCCAGACGCCACTCACCAATGTGGGGTGCAGAGAAATGGGTCAGTTTTATTCTGTCTCTAGATTTAAAAGAGTTTCATTAAAAAGTGTACCTTGGTACTGGCAGTTTACTTTGAGGATGTGACACAATTACTCCTCCGATTGGTAGTGAGCAGGAAGGAGGTGTGTGCAAGTCCATCGTTAGACTGACTTCAGGGTGCAGGTAGACCTGGGGCAGTGATTGTTGCTGGTACAACTCTGATGGGGATGAGGTACTATGAAGTTAGTGTATACTTTTCACTTACAGAACAGAGGTCCTCGGGGAACAGTGTATCCCGGGTTCTTACCTTCTGCTGTTTCTTGATGTCTAGAACCGAGCACCGTTTACCAGATAGCGTAGAACAGTGTCCTGAGGCACGAGCAGGTCAACATTCTCATCTTCACACCCAGGGAACTGAAAGCCCAGTGGTGTTAGTCAGTGTGCTAAGTATTTGATACAGCTCCTCTGTGCTTCTCGTCTCCTCTGCTCTCATCTCCAGAACCTTACTTTATTCATTTCTCTTTGTTTTGTTCTTTGTCTTCAGCCTCTCTCTTTTTCTTCAGTTTACAAACATAATCAGCTCCTCTTGGGTCCTGATCCTCCTAACTGCTTCCCAGTTGGTCTCCATTTTTCTTATCTTTGAGCTTCTTACAAGAAAACAGACGCAGTTCCTTATTCTTGCTGATTTCTCAGCCTGTGGTAGTCTGGCTTTCATCTGTTGCTACTACACAGCTACTGTGTTGTTTCTCAAGGTACCTTCATTTTATTGGCACACTACCTAATGCCACAGGCAGTGAATTACAAAAAAAAAAGCAAACTTTGTAAAATGAATTGTGACATTTAAGGGAAATTTGAGTACCAACTGAATATTTGATATTCATACAATTTCTCATTTTTAGACTTATGTCATCTTGAGATTTTGTAAAAATGGTTTTTATGTTTTAGAGACATAATAAATGCTAAAATAGTTAATAGTGAAGTACTGTGGCTGGCATCTGCTGTAAAAATCATCAGAGTAGGGATATAAATAAAGTAATATTTGCCATGTCGTAATGATTGAACTAGATGATGGTTATATGAGATTCATTATGCTAGACTCTCAACTTTTATATGTGGTTTTAAAATTTTCCTTTTTAAAAGTTCTTTTTCTAAACGAATGGACAAAGGGAGCAGCAGGAGTGAGTAAGTCGTCAGAGGTAAGATTTGATCACAGTTATGGACAGCATGTAACACAGAAAACTTTAAAAAGCATACATGGATGTTTAAGCTAATTTTCACCCATACAAGAATTGGGGCATTGGCAGTAGAAGCATGCACAAAGCCTGCCATAAAGCAGATATAATAAGCTAGTTAGAGCTAGACTTCATAGACAAGTGTTTTATATAGACAAATGACTGGTTAACAAATCAGTTACCAGTCATCTTACTGTTACTTTTTTCCTTTTAATAAGAGCAAATATTTATGTGCGCTTACCTTGTGCTGGGTACTATTCTAGGAATTTACATACAGTAACCCTTTTAGTCCCCACGGTAGCCTCGTGAGAGAGGTACTTACAGTTTCCCCGGAGCACAGGTGAGAAAACCTGCAGGGAGTCCTTACCTGACTGGCCTGCGTTGGCAGGTAAGTAAGTAGCAGAGCCAGGATTTGATCTCAGGCCGTCATGCTCGGGAGTCATGTTCTTAATCACAACACCGTACAACCACCCTCTCTTATAATAAATCTTATGAGATTAAAATTATATTCATCTACATGAATGATTTTAGGTAAGCCTGGATTTGGCTAAGGCAATCAGTCTTTGATTTTTTTTGTGTCACTCAGTGTAGTGTTGCATTTTTGTCAAGTGGAATCTTGCCAGGCCATTGTAACTTTGTCTCTGTGCGTTGGCTTACCTGTGTGGACTAGGAAACCTACACCCTATTGGGGTGACTTGCTCAAAGCTGAGACCTTAGTTGTAACTTGGCATGATAACTGGGAAACGTGACTGAGTATAAGATACTACTTGAGATAATTTAAGTAGAGCATTGGATTGGGACACAGTTGAAAGTGTAATAGAAAATCAGATTTCACTTTTTTTAATGTTTCATAGTAAAACCAGTATATGATTCTGAATGGTTTTAATAAAGTTGCTTAGTCCAGATCCTGTTTTGTAGTCTGAATGTAGATGGAAGATTAAATCTTTTATCTGAAAAGATCATTCAACTTTCTTTTGTTACAAGGTGACCTAAGAAGCACTTGGCAGACTCTGCAGAAATGTTTCCTTCTGCATAATGAACTATGTCTAGAAACCTTATTCAGCTGGATTTGTAGAAAGGATCAGCAGCCATTAGGACACTGCTCCAATTTTGAGTAAACAGTTGGCATATTAAAGTAGTTTTGTTTCTTATTTGAATATTTACAGGTGACTTGAACATGTAGGGATATTGACTTTATGTTGTTGGTTGATTTTTATTATTAACCTCTGCTTTTAATCATAGTGTTTAGGGATGTTCACACTCAACGTGTGTATGTATGTATGTATGTGTATTTTTTTTGTTTTTATTTTTTTAATTCTGTTGTTGAGAACATATACCGTGAAATGGACACCAGTCCAGTTACTTCTGCATGTCCGACTCGGTGACGCTGAGGACTTGAGCTGAGCAGCCGTTCGCAGCTCCGTTTGGGGTTGTTCTTCCCTCATCACCAAACTCATCGCTCACATGTTCTGTATCTAACCTTTTGAGTTCCTGTTGTGACGTTGATCGCATTATTTCCCTTTAAGTAATGTGACTTCTCTGTTTGCTGGTCATACACTGTCCTCCCAGAGGTATTTTCCTAAGTGCTGTGCTTTCTTTCATAGCAACATGTGGAAGCAGGTTGGCACGGTGGTGTTTGGGAGGGTGCCTCCTGAGGGAAGGTTGCAGGGGACAGACTCCCAGAGGTGTGTTATTTGTGTGAGAACATTGTGAATCTTAGAAGAGCATAGTGCTAAGACAGACATTTTTAACTAGTTAAGCTAAACTGTTGTTTGATTTTAAGATGACTTCAGGGGATGTTGTTGGTTTAGGTTTTAAGATTTCAAGTTCATATGGTTTACTGAGACTGGGCTTTTCTTTGTTTTAAAACCCAAGAATTTTTTTCCCCAAAATATTAAGGTAATTTTATTTCCTTCTTCATTTCAGCATACGTCTAGAGTTTCTTGCTTATGCAGACTAGCGTAACTCACTCCCATTTTTAAGTAACATGTGTTTTAAATGTTGATCTCTGGTCACTCCCAATTCACTATACTCAACATCTCAGAAATCTTTGGAGGAAACCTTGTTCATATCAGTAAAAATTCAGCTTGATTGTGACCAGTTTAAAACTTTTTTTGAAACATTCCTAAAATGTTATTTATTATAAGAAGTAAAAAACTGTGGGATTAGTTTACATAGTTGTTGTTTTAGACTAAAATTCTCATAACTGTATCACATAAGTCATTCTTTTTAAAAAATTTGTTTGACATGACTTTTTGTGCACTTGATAATGTGCTGATGCTGAATTGTAATTTATTTTCTGCAGTTCACTGTGAGAATCATTTATATTCAGTCTGTTGTCATTAGGGGCAGTTGATCAGTTCTGACGTATAGTGACCCTCTGTACAATGGAACAAAAGACTGCCCACTCCTGTACCATCTTAAAAATCGTTGCTGTGTTTTGAGCCCGTTGTTGTAGCTGCTCTGTCAGTCCATCTTACTGTCAGCCACTTCTTTGTCAACTGTACTTTAGCAAGCATGATGGCCTTCTCCAGGAACTGGTCCATCTTAGTAACAGCCGAAGTGTATGAGGAGAAGTCCTGCCATCCTCACTTCCAAGAAGCATTCTGGCTGTACTTGCAAGACACTGTTCTCCTAGCAGTCCCTGGTTAGTCAGTATTCTTCACCAACACCATAATTTAAAGGCATTAATTCTTTCTTGGTCTTTCTTATTCTTTGTCTAGCCTTAACATGCATATGAAGTGATTGAAAATAGTCCTCAGAGTGACACATTTGCTTTCTTGAGTGTTCTTTCCATGAGTGTTGATTGTAGATCCAAGTAAAATGAAATTCTTGACTTCTGTTTTATCTGTTTATCCTGCTGTTGCTCATTGGTCCATCTGTGAGGATTTTTGTTTTATGTTGTGTGTAATCCATACTGACGGCTATAGTCTTTGACCTTCACCAATAAATGTCTCAGGTCCCCTTCACATCAGCAAGCAAGGTTGTATCACCTGCATATTGCAAGTTCTTAATCAGTCCTCCAATCCTAATGCCATTGTTCTTCTTTTAGCCGAGCTTCTTGGATTATTTGGCCAGGAAACAGATGGAGTAAATAGGATGAGAAGATAACAATCCTTACACACATTTCCTGATTTTAAACCACAAAGTGTTACTTTGTTATGTTTGAAAGAATGCCTTTTGTCTGTTTACAGGTTCTGCATGAGCACAGTTAAGTGTTCTGGAATTCCTTTATTTTTAACAGTGTGGTCCATATGATACATATAGTTGAATGCCTTTGCATAGTGAATAAAACACAGGTGAACATCTTCCTGATATTCTCATCTTTCAGTCAAGATCCACCTGACATCAACAATCAGCGGTTCTTCCTGCTTTTAGTAAAACAGTAGATAAGTAGGGAGAGAGAGATAAATGCAAGTTTTCTGAAGTTTAAAGCATAAACTTCAGTCTTTGGGTTACTGTTTTGTTTTACTGCTATAAAACTTTTAAAAAAATATTCCTAGGTGTCCTGTATTCTAAATATTTAGATACTCACACTACTTGTTGCCATTGAGTCAGTTGTGACAGAGTAGAACTGCCCCCTGGAGTTTCCAAGGAGTGCCTTGTGGATTCAGACTGTCAACCTTCTGGTTTGTAGCCATAGCAATTAATCACTATGCCTCTAGGGTTTCCAATATTTAGATAGGTAGTCTTAATTAAAGTGAAATGATATTTTCTTTATCAGTAAAGCCAAATTTTCATTATGGCAGTACTTACAAATTTGCAGTTTTAGTAATGTGATCCATGATATATTATAATTTGATTATGTAGCTTAAGTTTTAGTTATTATGTAGCTGGTATGTAGAAGTGAGCTTTGCTGGCACCAGAAGCCTAGCTAACTATGCGCTTCCTGGCGTTGCTGTAACAAATTGCACAAACTGGGTGGCTTGAAACAACTTAAATTATTTCATTGTAGTTCTGGAGGCTAGAAGTTAAAAACTCAGGGTTGGCAAGGCCATGATTTGTCTAAAGCTCTAGAGAAGACTCTTTCCTTGACTCTTCTAGTAACTTCTGGTGATTGCCAGCAGCCCTTGGTATGCTTTGTCTTTACAGCTGCATGACTCCGTTTCTACCTGATTTTTCACATGGCCAGTTTTCTCTGGCTGTGTCCTCTGCATCTCTGTGGGGTTTTTCCCCCTTCTGTATATATATTTTTAAGAACACCAGGGATGAGATTTAAGGCCTACCTCATCTTAACATGATTATATCTGCAAGGAACCTTATTTCCAAACAAGATCAAATTCAGAAATACCAGTGGTTAGGGCTTGAACATATGCTATTGGGGAACACAGTGCAACCCATAATGCCAGCCATCTGCCAGCCATCTAGCACAAGTATAAATTTGTGGATCTCTAGAGCAAAAACCCAAACAGAAAATGTACAAGAAAAGAAAAAAGGATTTGGGGTATGAATACAGAGAGTAACAACATCTCTGTCTAAAATTTCAGAAGATGTGTTAGGTAAAATAAAAAGGGAAGATAATTGGTGAAATATAAGAAAACTTTCTTCACGAGGAAAATTGAATCTGCCAATTGAAAGAGACTTCTGATTTGTCAAGAAGGAGACTTGACAAAAGACCTACATTTAGAGTTTTTTTTTTTTAGTAATTTAAAACTTTTTGTAACTAAAAAAAAAAATCCAAAACCAGAGTGAAAACTTGTAAACAGGGGATAAAAGTTACCTAAAAAGAGCAGGAGTTTACCAGCATTGGGGATGCTAGAGAGAGCATTGGAGCAGTGTGTTCAGTTATGGATTTCTCAGTTCACAATTTCATAACACAAAAGGACCACGCAGTCCCCTGAGAACATGGCCCCTGCACTTGCTGCTAGCCTGGAGCTGAAACTAGTTCTGAAGCCAGCCTTTCAAACAAAGATTGGACAGAACTATGGGACACAGAGTGCAGGTGGTGTGTGTACTTTAGGGTTTGTATATGAGGCTGTGCAACTGGTTACTCTCTAGAGGAGAGAGGGGAGGGTAGAGGGAAAAGGGACAAGCATTGGTTCAGTAGATACCAGAAGTACAGGGTGGAAAGGAAGATGTGCTGTCCCAGGGTAAAGAGAACAAATAGAGTTGCATAGAGGCAGGTGCTCAGGATGCAAAATGACTTGGACTGTAGACTTTTAGTTAATCATGATAAAGCTAGGGGGAAAAAAAATGACCACTCATTGATGAGGGTAGATAGAGACTTTTCCAGAAATTAAAGGATCTGAAAACTACACTTTCCCTGAATTCTTGAATATTCCCAGAAGAATGAAGTAGAAGTTCAAGAAAGAAGATGAAACGAGATTCAAGAAATAGAATCCGGCACAACTAGCATTTTGCTAATGAGGACTTTCTGCACCCCGCATTGGTGAGTGGTGTCTGGGGTCTTAAAAGCTGCCAAACTGCCATCAGAGGGTACAACAAATGGTCACAACTCAGGAGAAACGGGTGATCACGGAGGTCCATATCAACATGGGGCGGAGAAAACCCAGAAGACAGAGAGAACCACATGAGTGGGTGTCTACATTGACTTGTGACTGGAAGAACTAGATGATGCTCCGTCACCACCAGTGATAGCCATGATGGAGCTCATAATGTTGAGTCTCACTGCCAACACAAGAATAAATAGGGGTGTACTCTGAGATCTCCACTAAAAGACCACAATGATGGTCCAGGGGCCTCGGGGTTCCCTGGGGAGCGTGGCCCCTGGCCCCGATGCTGCCCCTATCCGTAAATCATAATGAAGGTCAACTCTTCAGACAGAATTGGATTGGACTTGGCGATGCAGAGTGCCCATATTTTTTGGGCACTTTATGGTTCTGTGCATCTGTAGGATGTCGTTCTGCTGACCTCATACTGGAGGAGGGGGAGTGGGTGGAGAGGAGGAGATAGGACACTGTTGGGAGGATAGGACATGTATGGAGTGGAGAGGAAGAGTGTGCTGTCAACCGTGCAGGGAGAGCAGTGGAAGTTGCATATAGGTGAGCATGAAAATATATGTGGGAATGTATAGTTTCCATTCAATCATAATAAAGAAAAGAATCCCTCACTAAGTGCAGTGAAAATACCATGGCTGTAAACAACAGTCCAAATTAAAGAAATGAGAATTGTTTCCTTCAAGAAGTAAAAAAAAAAAAAAGGCATTAGATAAATTGTGAGCTAGAATTTCTTTGATATTGAGATAAATGCAGATCAACAAGAAAATCACAGGAATTACAGAGTGTAGTATTACATTATGTATTAACAACAAACCAAATCAACCTTTGGAACAGCATAATGAATAATTGGTAAAAGAAGTAAAACTTAAAGAAATTTTACTGAAAGTACTGTTTAGTTTTGTTTTGTTTTGTTTTGTTTTTTGATGGCTAGGGATGACAACTGAGACGTGGTGCAAAGCTAAAGAAAGTGCAGTTGACATGTGTAAGTTCAACGTTGCATAGGAGTGACACATATGATAAAACGAAAACCTGGGGAAGGTAATGTGTTTCGATGAGGCTGGGTTTGACTTGTGCACCAACAAAATTTTTTAGAGCCAACTCTTAAATTACATTACTGATGCACATTTCGGTTTTAAAGAAATAGGACGGCCTTTTTAAGCAGATTTGTTAATGACGATGAGAAAAGCAGAAGTGCTTTTGTGATTTTATTAATACATGTACTTTTCATTTGGCTATTGCCTATTGATTATAAGCATAATATAAAAACCAAAACCCACTGCTTAAGGAGTTGAGTCTGACTAGCAACCCTGTAGATCAGAGTAGAATAATACAGAGAAACAAAAATAGCAGCAATTAAAATACCTTCATTAGAAAAGCCAGGAATACTAAAATAAAAGTCCTAGAAAGAATGTTATAGAAATTCATGGTCTGATTTTTATTTACCTGGAACAGAAGTATTGTTGTTACTTCTTTTTCTCCATACCTTACCCCATAGTACAGCTTGAGGAATAGCATTGCTTATGATTTTTTAGTTCAGGTCTCTTTGTTAATTCTTCAGGTGGGACTAACATAGGAAAAGAAATGGATCAGAAAGTGTGTCACAAAATCTTACTTGCTTTGCCATCAGTATTTACAGCATGGAGCAACTTAACTCTTCATCTGATGAGTTTTTCATCACTGAAGTTTCTTTCAGTCCCTTGACTTTTCTATGATGAGTGTAGTTTTCGGACTGTTGCTTAACTTACTTTGTGCCGTCTTTGGACAAGATTCATTTGAATAAGTGCACTTTGCTGCAGTGGATCATTTCGTGACTATATAGTACCCTCAGTTTGGGTCATATGTTTTGTGTTACGTAGGAGCAGCTTAGTGGTACAGTGTTTGTTCACATTTTGAAGGCATATTCTAGGGAAAAAAATAATGAAAAAACTGATGTAACTGCAGTTCTTATAGACATAATAAGGGAATATTATGAACAGTGTTACAACAGTAAGTTTGCGAACTTGATGAAATGAATTCCTTGTGGGGGAGAAAAAAAGAAAAAAAGTAACACAAGGGGAATAGAAAATCTCAGTAGCCTTGTATCGGTTAATGAAACTGAGTATTTAAAGTCTTTCCACACAGAAAACTTCAGATCCTGATAATTTTACTGGTAAAGTCCACCAAACAATTAATGAAGAAAAATCACCCATCATATTCAGATTCCTTCAGAAAACAGAAGCCAGCAGTCATTACCTTGACACCAATACTAAGCAAAGACAACCAGTATTCACCATTGATCATACGTGTAAAACTTGCTGTGTATTTTCTAGTCAAATCAAGTAGTCTAAAAAGATAATATGACTAAGTTGAGTTTTGTTTTTCATGATTTCTGTAAGCTAATGGAAAAAAATAGATTTCTTATGAATCTAGAGCATTTGGGTTAAAAATTTTATACTGGTACTTGTTTTTTAGATTGTACTTTAGATGAAGTTTTATGAACGGAATAGCTTGTCATTAAACAGTTAGTACACATATTGTTGTATGACATTGTCTAACAACCACTCTAAAGGTCATCACTCCCCCTTCTCAACTCCAGGCTCGCATTACCAACTTTGTTGTCGCGTCCTGCCTCCAGTCCTTGCCCCTGGCCTGATGTGCCTCTTAAGTCCCATTTTGTTTTATGGGTCTGTCTAATCTTTGAGGAGTGAACCTCAGGAATTGACTTAATTACTGAGCTGAAAGAGTGTTCAGGGGCCAGTCTATGTCAGGCTAGCATGTCTTTTCTTCCTTTTCGAATTAGTATTTTGTTGCCCATTTTTCTCCAGCTGTGCCTGGGACCTTCTATTGTGATCCTTGTCAGAGCAGTGGTGGTAGCCAAGCGCTGTCTAGTTGTCCTGGGTTCTGTGTGGTGGAGGCTGCTCTAGATGTGGTCCATTAGCGCCTAGGACTGGTTTTCCCCTTGTTGCTTGAGTTTTCTTCATTCTTCCTTGCTCCCAAAGGGGTAAGACCAGTGGAGTATCCTAGATGCCCTCTCACAGGCTTTTAACACCCCCAAATGCTACTCACCAAAGTAGAACGTAGAACATTTTCTTTATAAACTATGTTACGCCAGTTGAGCTAGATACTCCTCAGGATTATAGTTCCCATAACCTCTCAGCCCAGCAGTTTGATTCCTTATGGAGTTTGGATGTGTCTGGAGCTTCCATGACCTTGCCTTGTACAAGTTGTGCTGGCTTCCCCATTATTGTGTAATGTTTGACCCTTCTCCAAAGTTACCCCTTACCTCTGGTCTCTTTAGTGTCCATCCCTGCTCTTGCCTTCCCTGATAACCATCAAAGATTGTTTCATTTTTTTTGTGTAAACCTTTTCATGAGTTTTTAAAGTAGTGGTTTCATATAGTGTCTGTCCTTTTGTGACTCACTTATTTCACTCAGCGTAATGGCCTCAGTTTCCTCCATGTTAAGAGATGCATGACAGATTGATCGCTGACCTGTGTTGTTCTGTGATACTCCATTGTGGCTGTGTACCACAGTTTTGTTTTCACATTCCAAATAAAGATAATGATGAAGTTTCCCATCTCTTTGAAGAGTATTGGATGGGATTGCATTGTACGTGTAAATCACTTTGGGTAGAATGTCATTCTCATGGTGTTGGGTCTACCTATCCATGAAAAGGTACACTTTTCCATTTATGTAAATTGCTTACAGTTTCTTATAGTAGTGTTTTGTAGATTTCTTTGTATAGGTCTGCTGTGTCCTTTGTTAGATTTATTCCTGAGTGTTTCATTGGGGGGGAGGGGATGACATTATAAATAAGTTTTCCATCCTCATTCGCTTTTCATTGTTCTCCTTAGTGGTATATAGGAATCCAACCTATTTGTATATGTTTATCTTGTGTCCTGCTCCTTGGCTGAATCTTTCTGTTAGTTCCAGTAGTTTTCTCATGGCTGCTTTGGGTTTTCTGTGTACAGTATTATACCATCTGCAGATAAGGGCAGTTGGACTTCTTTACCAATTTGGATGCCCTTTATTTCTTTTTCTATCCTTATTACCCTAGCTAGGACTTCAGCACAATGCTAAATAGAAGTAGTGATAAAGGACATCATTGTCTTGTTCCTATTTTCACCCTCTCTCCTTTAAAATTGATACTGGCCATTGTCTTTGTGTAGATGCCATTTGTTATGTTGAAAATTTTCCCTTCTGTACCTGTTTTATTGAGAGTTTTTATCAGATGCGAATGTTGGACTTTGCTGAATACCTTTCCTGTGTTGATTGAGATGATCATGTGATTCTTTCCTTTTATTTATGTGATGGATTACATTGACTGATTTTTCTGATGTTGAAGCATCCATGCATGGTACAGATTACTGGTACAAATTACTTAGTACTGATGTATTCCTATTTTTTTAATATAGTGCTGAACTTTGTTGGCTAAAATTTGTTGAGAACTTAATGCACTTAAATATTCATGAAAGATATTGGCCTGTAGTTTTCTTTTTTATATCTTTGCCTGGATTTGGTATCATGGTTATACTGGCTTCATTGAACGAGTTCAGAAGTATCCTTTCCTTTCCTGTGTTCGGAAATAGTTTCAGTAGTGTTGGCATAAGCTCTTCTCTGAAAAAATATGAACTTTTTAATCTGCCTGTTGCCAGTGAGTTGATTCCAACTCATGGTCACCCTGTGTGATAGAGTAAATGTGCCACACAGGACTTCCAAGGTTGTAATTTTTCTCCTGTAGAGTGGCTTTTGTGAATTCAAACTGGCGACCTTTTGGTTAGCAACTTAGCATTTAATTAACCACTGTGACACTAGAGCTCCTTGATCTTTTCCACAGATCTAGCAAAAATATTTGACAGTTCAACATCCATTCATGATAAGCATTCTTAGCAAAGTAGGAATAGAAAAGAGCTTTTGAATATGATAAAGGTCAACTATGAAAAAACAGCTGTTAATGATCAAAGCCTGAATGCTGTCTGCCAGAGATTGGGAAGCAAGTGAGATTATTCATATAGACTACTTTCAGTAAAAGTTATTATACTAGAGTTAATTTACTGGAGTTATTGAGTACGGTAAGTCAAGAAAAGGAAATAGAAAATATACAGATTGAAAAGGGAGGAGTAACTCTTAATTTCCAGGTACAAATTCAAATGACTAAAATTTAGGAAGATTGCAGTATGCAAAGTCAGTATACAAATCAAATGAATGTTTATATAATAGCAATGAATAAGTGAAAAGTAAAGTTGAAAAAGTGTCAGTTACAATAGAATAAAAACACAAAATAATTTAGCTAAATATATGTAAGATCTGTACCTTGAACTACAAATTGTTAGTCAGAGACATTTTAAGACTCAAATAAATACACATATTGGACTGGACAGTGTTTCATTCTGCTGCTTATAGGGTTGCTATAAATTTGAACCAACTCAGTGATACCTAACAAAAACAACATAGACTGCAAGACTTCAGACTGCTGAGGTAATGTTTTCCTTATATTAATAGATTCAAGACAATGTCAGTCAAAATCTGAGCAGACTTTTGGTAAAAATTACACAATTGATACATAATTTTGTATGCAAACACAAGGGTCTTAACAATAACCAGTAATTTTTTTAATTGTGTTTAAGTGAAAGGTTAAATTTACAGTCAGTTTCTCATACAAAAACTTAACATGCATTTTGCCATGTGACCTGTTTGCTCGCTGCGTTGTGACACCACATTCCTTCCCTCTAACCCATGCTTATCCATTTGACTGGCTCCTGTGCTCCTCCAGTGTTCCCTCTCACCTCTGATCAAGTGCAGTCCAGTTAGTCACCTGTGTGTGCCCAAGCCAAGAAGCACACCCTTCACCAATACCACTCTGTGTCTTAAGTGTCAAGTTTAGTTTTTGTCTGAAGAATTGACTTCCAGAGTGGTTTCAGTTCTGGGTCAACAGGGAGTTTGAGGGCCATGTCTTCAAGGGACCCTCCATTCCATCAAACTTTTTACTAGATTTTGAGTTCTGCATCCTGTATTTCCCCTATTCCATCAGGGACTCTCCATTGAGTTTCTCTGTAAGGATTTGGTGGTGGCCAGGCACCATCTAGTTCTTCTGGTCTTCTGTTGATGTTGTTTCTTATATCTCGCCATTTCACTAGAGCAGTTTTGAGAAAGATTAACAGACTTAGCAGCACAGAAGTCACTGATCTTGATACTTACCATAAAAAGCACAGTAATCAAGACTAACATTGGCATAGGGTAGACAAATCTGTGGAACAGAGTAGAGGCTCTTAACCCATTAACCCACATGTGTATGGTCCATCAATTTTTGACAGAAGTAACAAAAGTACTGTGATAATGGTAGCCTGTTCAACAAAACAGCTGTATTTCTGAATGGGAAAAAAATAGCCTCTTCCTTAGTTATATACAAAGATTAACTCACCATGAACACATGAGGAAAACAATTTACCTCTTCCCTTAGTTGTATACAAAAGTTAACTCACCGTGAACACATGTGGATCACAGATTTAAACTTAAAAGCTGAAACTAGGGAACTTCTAGAAGAAGACGTAAGAGAATGTTGTTCCAACCAGAAGAGATGAATGAAGATGTCATAGGACAAACTAAACCTAAACTAAAAAGGGAAGAAAATAATTTGTATGAAAAGTAAATGTTTTTGTTCTTCAAAAAGCACACGAAAGACAGGTCACAGACTAAGGGCAAGTAGTTGGAAAAGGACTTGCGTCAGTATAGTGAGAATCTTTGATACAACCCGGTTTTAAAAGGGCAAAAAATCTGAATGATAACTTCATAAGTAAAGATACATGAATGGCCAGTACTCATATGGAAAGATATTCACGATCATTATTTCTCTGAGAAATACAGGTTAAAGTTATAATCACAGACTCTACCACCCACTGGAATGACTAAACCTAAAACAACTCGAAGGGTACACAATGAGTCTAATTGTCGTGCATTCCTGAGGGGATTATAAAATGATATAGAGGCCACTTTGGAAAACTGTCACTTTTTGAAAGTAAACGCTGTCACCCTATAGCCCAGTCATTGCATTGCCTTCCAAGAGAATAAAAGCTTATGAATATTTATAGTAGCTTTATTCATAAAAACCCCAAACTGGAAACAGCTGAAATGGCCTCAGCAGGTGTCTGGGTAAACAAACTGTGATACATCTGTGCAGTGTACTGTGCAACTGCAGTAAAAGCAGCAGATAATCTGAAGGGGCGGTGAGTTTCTGTTAATGATGATGGGAAATTTGAAGGGATTGTAGTGATGGTTGCACAACATGATGAACATGATGCCACTGAACTGATCCTGGAAAAAGAATGAAATGGCCAATGTTTTATGTGTGTTTTCTCTGTGCACGAAAGAAAGACATACTGATATGCACTATAGCATGAATTAATCTTACAAGCTTGGTGAGTGAGAGAAGCTGGATACATATGTACTGAGTGATCTCATAGGAAATTTAGATAAAATTTAGTTGTTGACAGCAGAAGAGTATTGCTTGATTTTAATGGGAAAGAGGTGGGGAATGACTTCAGAGGGGTCCAGAGAACTTTTAGGGTTGACAGAAATATTCTTTGTCTTGATTGTAGTGATACTTTTATGATTGGGTTTTGACATAGGTCAGAATCTGTAGAACAATATAGCTATAATGCGTTTTTAAATATCAGTTATTTCTGTAATTTCTTTTTAAGCGTTTTGATTACAGTTTGATTTTTTTAATGTATGGGCAAGTCTAGTTCTTGTATCAATGGCCAGGTCTGTTTTTTGTGGATTGGACAATTGTTTGATTTTTCAGGTATCTACAGATAATTATAATCTGGAAACACCAGAAGCATGTCTTGCCTCTTAGATTCTGAAGTTACAGTATGCTTTGATCTTTAAGTGGATGAAAGTTTTTCATGTGCAGGAAAAAATAGAAGCACAAATGTGTCCATGTGACAAATTTACTTCATATATAATAGTATCTGATTCTCACAATATTGATAAGATGCTTCCTTTGCCTTGTGTCTTTTGTTGTAAACTGTTCTGTGCAGAATATGAATATTAAAGTGGTAGCCTCTATCCAAGATCCTTAAAGAACTTTTGGGGGGCAGCGTATGAAGATTTTAGCTGTGATTGTCTCTGTTGTGCCCCCTGGTGGTTTTATGTCTTCTTTGGGATAATGTGTAAATGTGTTCATTACCTTTGTAGGAACTGACTCTTGCAGAAGGCTTTAACACTTTCATATTGAAAAAATGCAACAACTTACAGCACTAGAAGGTATTTTCTGGCAGTGATCTTCACAGTGGTTATTCACTGCATGGTTCTCCGTAGGTAATTTTGCCATAGTTGATGGTTCTTTGCAGAATTCTGCTAAGATAGAGATACTGAGATGCTATACTGGAGTAACAGTTTCCAGTACTGTTAAAAAGAAGTGTATTTTAGGGCAGTTTTCAGTTTACAGAAGAATTGTACAGAAAGTGTAGATCGCTCTTCCTCCATTCTATGCACTCTCTTCCTGTTGGTATCTTGCATTTATGCAGTACATTTGTTACAGTTGATACACTGAGGCTGATACATTAACTAAAAGTCCACTGTGTACAGTATGGTTTACTGTGTTGGTGAAAACCCACAGTCTAGTGGGTTTTGACAACTGCATTATGTCATATGCCTGCCATTATAGGATTGTGCAGAAAGAACATTTTGTCTCCCCTCGCAGTGCCTGTGCTCTGGCCCTCCCCACCAACCATCAGGGAACTGTTGATCCTTTTTTCCCTATCTGTAGTGCCCCCTTTTCAGAATTTCCTAATCATTTTTATTCTTTAGCATAGTTCTAAGTTTCCTGTAATACCAAAGGGATTTGAGGAACCTCTTCTTAGAAATATTATGTGTCATCAGGATGAGCTGGGAACATTCTGTGGTGCAAGAAATTAAGAAAGTGCTCAAGATAGGATGGAGATTGTCGACAGGCCGCACAGGAACCAGCCTCTGAAGTAGTACCTGAAGAACAAATTTGGAGCAATTGGATGCACAAAATAAGTGATAGTAGTATTGGAGCTGAACCCAGAAGAAAAGCACCCACATCGGTATAGTACATCAAATGACATACCTTAGTGAAAAAAAACAGGTGAGATTTGGAAAGCATTTTTTTCAAAGCCAGGATTCTATTCAGGATTGCCTTTAGGTATGTTTTTCAAAATGCTATTGCTAGGCAAATTTTAAAAGACTTGGTTTATTTTGTTTGTGTTTTAAAATCGTTAATAGACTGGCAGGAAACCCCAGTGGCATAGTAGTTAATTGGATATATCTGCTTACCAACAGTTGGCAGTTCAAGTCCTCCAGGCTCCATGGGGCAGTTCTGCTTTGTCTGTAGGGTTCCTGTGGGTTGGAATCAACTGACAGTGGTTAAGTTTGGGTTTTGGGTTATTAAACTGGTAAGGTCAGTGGAATCCAGTTGTAGAATTCTCTCCTACTGTGTGCAAGAGGAAACTCTGGTGGTGTAGTGATTGAAGTGCATCAGGTGTTTACCACAAGGTCGGCAGTTTGGATCCACCAGGTACTCCTTGGAAGTTCTGTGGGGCAGTTCTCCTGTGTCCTGTAGGGTTGTTATGAGTCAGAATTGACTTGATGGCAATGGCTTTAATTTAGTTTTGGTTTCATGTATGAGACCATGGGTTTGGTTCTCAACCAGTTCATCTCATGTGCAGCCACCACCTGTTAGTGGAGGCTTGCATGTGGTTGTGATGGGAACAGGTTTCGACAGAGCTTCCAGACTAAGACTAGGAAGAAAGTCCTGGTGATTTACTTCTCAAAGTCAGCCAGTGAAAACCCCCTTGAATCAGTGGTTTAGCTTGCAAGTAAGGGTGGGGATGGTGCAGGACCAGCAGTCCTGTGTGCATGGAGTCCTGTGTGCATGGAGTCCTATGTGCATGGAGTGGCCATGAGTGGGGGCCAGCCTGGTAACAGCTAAGGCAGCAGTAGACTGTGATAGGTAGTTGATTATTTGCAAAGTGACCACTTAAAGAATTCCCTGAAACAGCGATAGTTCTCCTGTTTACCGCTACAGAATTATTAAGAATTAGCTAAAATTGAGGAAAGCTTGCTTTTCCAACACCCTGCTTATTTCTTTTCTTTTTGATTTTACAGTAACTTCAGAATTACCTGGAAAGAGCTTAACTATTTTTACTTTATCACTTGATAATAGATTAGTAGCTTGGTGCATGTTAGCAATAATAGCATTGCTTTAAGAGACCTCTACTGCTAGGTCTTTGCTATTTTGGAATGTCTCATGTTCCTTTTTCCTAAATGAGGAAAAAAGTAATAAAGGGAAACAATTATACTTCTTCATCTCAAAAAACTCATTGCCATTAAGTTGATTCTGACTCATAGTGACCTTGTCTGACAGAGAGAACTGCCCTGTGGGGTTTTCGAGGATTAGCCAGTAGTGGATTCAAACTGCCAACGTTTTGGTTAGCAACCTAAGCTCTTTCATAGTGTGTTCAATTGAAAATACTAGGTTACCACGGCAGTATGAGCTCTCTAAAAGCAAATTCTTAACCATTTTATGTAATAACATTAGTAAAGGTCTTGAAATCACATGTTAAAATGAGGTATCATCTAGATTTCTTACTTATCCAATGAGAATACTCTTTGCATTGCAGAAAGTAGCAGCATTTTGATTAGGTGTAGTCTTAGTCACCTAGTGCTGCTGTAACAAAAATACCACAAGAGGGTGGCTTTAACAAACAGAATTTTATTTTTTTATGCTCTAGGAGAAGTCCAGATTCAGGGTGCTGGTTCTCTAGGGGTAGGCACTCTCTCTCTCCCCCCACTCTGGTGGAAAGGTTCATGTCTCATTGCAGCTTCTTTTCCTAGGTTGCTTGCAATCGTGTGGCATATATCTTCTCCTCCCTTTGTGTTTGCTTGCTTATTTACTTTTATATCTCAAAAGAGATTGATTTAAAACACATCTTCACTAACATCACGTCATAACAACAAAGAGAACCCATTCCCAAGTGGGATTACCACTGTTGACGTAGGAGTTAGGATTCACAGCACATATACAAGGTTTCAAAATGAAGTCTGCAAACTTAATTGTTATAAGTGCTGCATCCCTCATTGCTGAATATCATTCCAGTCACATTCAGAGTACACTCCCCTTGGGGAAGCTGTGCACCTATGCCAGCACCTAGCCCACCCTTCAGAGCAGTTTTGGAACTCTTTCTAGAACACCCAATTGTGCATGGTGGCACGGTGGCAAGTTTGTATAGTTGTCTGTGAGGGAGTTTTTAGCCAGTAAACAAATAAACTTTATTGAAACATGCTACTTATTCCCTTCATCTGATCCCAGTGACTTTCTTCTTTACCCAAAGGTAAAGGAAGTATTAAAAGGGAGACATTATAATGGCATTCAGGACATCAAGGGTAATACAGTGACAGCTCTGATCACCATTCCAGGAAAAGAGCACCAAAATTGCTTCAAAGTATGGGCTAGACACTGGCGTCAGTGCATAGCAGCTTCCCGTGGATAGTGCTTTTGAAGGTGACTGCAGTGATACTCAGTAATAAGGTGTGTAGCACTTTCTCTAGGATGAGTTCATGAACTTAATTGTCTGACCCTTGTATTTTTGGGAGACACAAGTGAATCTTTTATGTAAGCATCAGACCATCAGTTCTTTATTAATAGCTTTATATTTGACAAACTCACAGTAAACATCTGTTTTTGCCAATGTTTTGGTTACCTAGCACTGCTGTTAAAAACAAAAACATTGCAAGTGGATGACTTTAAAGAACAAAATTGTAGTATCTTCCATTTCCGTGTGCTAAATGTCCAGATCAGGGCATTGGCTGTAGAGGAAGGCTCCTTAATGTTTCTTGGTGGACTCTTACCTGTGGAAGATTCCCACAGGACCTCTTCCCCGTGAAGGTGTCTCTATCTGTACGCCCCTTTGTAATTTGCCACTCAGATGGTTAAGTTTCACGAAACAAGAGAAAACCCCTGTTCTGCACAGAGTGACATTCACAGGTAAGGGGTAAGGATTTCACATTGCTTTTTGGGAGACATTGTATAATCTAGAACAGCTGCCTGGCTTACACTTTAGAGAGCAGTCACTGGTGGCGTAGTGGTTAAGTGCTACAGCTGCTAATCAGAAGGTCAGCAGTTTGAATCCACCAGGCATTCCTTGGAAACCCTGTGGGGCAGTTCTGCTCTGTTCTGTAGGGTCACTGTAAGTCATAGTTGGCTCGATGGCATTGGATTTGGTTTGGTTTCTATGTATATGACTTTATTTTAGTACTTTTGTATAATTTAAATGTGTAGGCATCTCCAGCTATTAAAAAAGGCACCCCTTCCAAAGGTATACTCCCCCAGAGTAGGAAAATAACAAGAGTTTCAAGTTGGCAGAACATTTATGAAAAAGTGTAATCTCTGAGTCAAAAGATGAGTCACGAGGGCGAGGCGTGTTTTTTTTCCTTGTCCATCTGTTGTAAGGGAGTAGAACCTAAGGTCAGGCAGAAATCATGGGTGAAAGTTGCTGCCAGCAGTTAACTGGTGATAGGTGCCAAGTGTTCTGTGAATGTACAGAAACGTCTGGAGCTACTGAATGATGCGGCCAAGGTGGGTTGGATCTGCTGTAGGCATCTGTCTAGGGTGTTTGTAAGTGCTCAGTTTGAAAAACTAACTGAAACCCTGTGTCACACTTCCGTAGTGTGTCTGGTGTACCAGCACTAACAAGCCTAAATGCTGAGGGACAGCTTCTCAGTGACCCAAAGGCAGACCCATCTCCAGTGAGTGGGTTCTCACTTAACACCCTTATGGAACAGAGAGGAACTGTCCTGTGGGGTTTCCAGGGCTTTGGAATCTTCATGGAGGCAGACTGCCATGTCTTCCTGCTGCTGAGCACCCAGTGGGTTCACACTACAGACCTGTTTGCTTAGCAACTAACTGAGTGCGCTGCCTCTGCCCCACCAAGGCTGCTTTTCTTGGGGACAGTAACTACCAAATAAATCACTCTGTTCGTGTGTGGGAGAACTGTTTTTACAATTTGTTTTGAAAGTTCACTTCTTAGACCTTGGCTTTGAAAAATACACATGACATCATTGCTTTTCAAGTCCAACCGTTTAAAAATACTCTAGATATTTAGGTAAAGTTTCTTCCAGTTGCTTAGCTAGCTGAGTTACAGAGTAAGTGTTAATTAAGTCGTGGGTATTCTTTGTAATTCATCCCGTAATCCAAGCTGGGAGGGAAGGAGGGAGGAAGAGGAAGAAATAAAGCAGTGCCTGGAAAACAGGTCTTGCCTCCTTTCGGTATTCACTGGCTTGTTAAAGCAGCTTCCCACGCTGTGGCAGTGACCACAGGGCATCTGTAGAGCTTGTTCTCTGCAAGTCACACACTGTGGGGGTGTGTTAGCCACCCGCTGCTGCTGTAACAAATATACAAGTGGATAGCTTTAAAAAGAGAAATTTTATTTTTTCAAAATGTGTTAGGCTAATCCAAATTCAGGGTGTCAGCTCCAAGGAAAGGCTGTCTCTGCTGGCCCTGGAAGGAAACCCTTGTCAGTCTTCCCCTGGACTGGGAGCATTTGAGACACTGAGACCCTGGTCCTTTGCAAAAGACGGTTGTGCCCCCCGGCTCCGCTTTCTTGGTGCTATGAGGTCTACAACTGTCTGTTTGCTTCTCTTTCCTTTATATCTGGAAAGTTTGCATCAAGGCACAGTACAGTCTTACACACTGAGTTCTGCCCCAGCAACGCCTGCCACCCGTCCTCCTCCATTGACACGGCAGAGGCAGTGTATACACCTTGGAGGCCCAACCCAAAAACCAGACCTACTGCCATCTAGTGGATTCTAACTCACAGCCACAGCGTGGAAGAACATGGCCTAGTCAAATTGCTACACTGTTTCAGAGGAGGATACAATTCAATCCTTGACAGGGAGCTTTTTAAGAAGCTGGTTATTTTAAGTTAAAGTGTAACCTCTGGCACCTCCCTTGGGTTTTGAGGTAAGTTTTAGCTGCTCACCTCCAACAGGTAACAACTGTTTAAAATATTTTGTAAGATAACTAGAGCAAAAAAAGTAAATATCTGCTTATAATGGCTTTTGTTAACAAGTGGATTAATCATATGTGAAAAGGTGGTTGATTCTCCTGACCCCTTTAATTGAGTCTGTATATATGATAATTGCAAGTTGTCTAGAGAAAATTGAGGTTTACTTTTTGCTTTCCTTTTTTTGGTAGTTTTACTTCTGAAAGCGTAATCATTCTGACACTGAGCTGGTTGTAACAATTAGAGAAGGTGATGCCTTTGTAAAGAATTCAGGACATAGAAATGACATTGAAAATGAGTTTCATTGATGCAGTTAAATAAGTTTTTTTTTAGCTGTTGAAGAAATAGTACCTTACTGAAAAAAAGAAACGTTTGAATACAGAGAGAAAATCAGATGGATATGCTGCTACCTCTCTTCTGAATTTGGAATTATTGAATAAATGCAAGGGTAAAAGTTGATTGAAGTTGACAGCAGGCCTGCCTAACTGGAGAAGGGCCTTGTGAAGGGAGGAAGCAAGAAGCACAGGGAGGGAAAAGTTAAAGGACTCTAACTGGAAATGAGAACCTTTGGACACCGAATGGGGCAGTTCTGTGTCCTACAGGGTCTCTGAGTGGGAATCTACTCAGTTCATTGGCACAATTGGAGCTGGGATTCATTGTTCGCAGATCAGAGCTCACAGCCACAGGCCCCACACAGTAGAGTGAACCTACTCTAGGCTGTTACAGGCAGTGTCTTGGTTGATCATTGTATCCCCAGGGTCTACTTTGTGGCCAGCACAAAGCAGCTACTCATTAAATGGTAGTAGAATTCACTAGGCATTCTCAGGTGGTTTTTTTTTTTTTTTTAACTTTGCCTTCATTTCAGAAGATACACACAGATTCATGGAAAACCAATAGAGGCCAAAGTTGACCTGTGTTGTTTAAACCAAACTGCTGAAACAAACACATCTGAAATCATTGAATAAATCAAGTGTGATAGATAATTTATGGTTCTAATAAAGTTATCAAAATGGATTTTCCTGATTGGCAGATAGCTGTCCTCCAAGAAATGGTTAAGGGAGCCTGGTTCCTTCCATCCTGCCTGCCGTCTTAAATACATGGCTATCCAGAATCTCTGTGCTCTTTGTTAAGTCAGCCACAAGAGAAAGGAATCCTGAAGCATCACAGTGGGAGGTCCTTACAGATCAGACCTGGGAATGGGCCACTTCATTGTCCGCTGGTGTGCGGTAACTAGAAGTCAGTCACCTCACTGCTCTTGCTGAAGGAAGACTGGAAAGTGTGATAATCCTGTGTCCCGGAAGAACACTTAGATTTGATGAACAGCCAGCCTCTGCCACGTGAAGTCAGTGACAGGGACCGTGTGTACGATTAAAGAGTTTTTGGTCACTCTTGCTCTTGCCACCTGGCAGAAGGCCCAGTTTCTCCTGATGTGTGTGTTCAGAGAGAAATGTATAGCAGTTCATAAACAGAGTTCTGGAAAGGGCCTTTTAGACAGAGTTTGTAAGGAAATGGGAGCATAAAATACATGCTGCTGCAGAACTGTACGAAGACCCTTGTGGCTGAAGGCAGTGGGGGAGGAGGTAAAATGGAAATTTAAACTGAGGCAAAGTATAGTCAAGGCCTTTAGACTTTAAATCTTGTTTGCCTTAAGAAACCAGTGGAATTTTTTAATCAGAAGACCTAGTAATTTAGCTCAATTGGATTTTGGAAAGATTACTAATTGGCGGTCTGGAGGAGGGGGGGTAAACTAAGTATTTATTTTGTGATTCACTTTTATTTTTCAACAATATTCTTAATATTTCTTACTCATTCACCAAAACTGTGGAATGTTCTTTGTAATTGGTAGTTTTCTAGGTAACTTAAATGTATACTCTTTTGAAAGCATCTTAATATCTGTTTTATAATGGGTAATTTCATAAACTTATATGTTTCCCAGCTTCAGTAAATGGAACTTAATAGTTTCTGTAAATATTATGGCAGTACATTCCTGCCTTCCGCTTTGCAGTAATGATGCACTCGAGAGCTTCTTCTGAATGAAATGACCCTGACTCAGCCATGTACTGTTTGTGGAGAAATTATCATTCCTTTTCCACTCTTAATCTGTTACACAGTATTCCCCCATCAGCTTTTCTGGTCTGTGTATAAGCTGGGACAAAACTACAGATTGCTAGAAGAAAATGAGTTAAGTAACTGTTGGTTTATACACAAGATTGAGGCAGGCATGGAGGAGGGTATCTTTTCATAAAACCTGTGTACTTAGAGAAATTGTTTAGAGTGGTTTGCTGACTGGTGTTTGATTAGATATGGAGTTTAAAGTACTGATGGTATGTTGAACAGTAGGTTTTAAAAATGTGTAACTTTGAATACTCACCTAAAACAGTTACTGAGCGCCTGTTATGTGCAAGGTACAGAATACTGATGGAAAAGGCATGGACAGTGCCCCAAGGTGGAAGAGATACGTAAATAAATAAAGAGCATTTGTGGATCTTCTGTCAAGTTTTCTTATTTTTTTAAATATTTTTTGGTCCCTGAAGAGTGAGGATATCTAATTTCATGATAAGGAAATCTTGGGAAAATAAGGTTTTTGGTATCTATACCATTGAAAAAGAAATACTATTTTTATTTTACTTTTAAATTAGAAGAATAAAATGCTTTGTGCAGTTGATGTGTTCATGAAGTGTATATTGGAATTTTTATTGTGCTCTAAATGTATACATATGTATTTCATTGTTTAAAGAACTTTTTGGATGAATCTTTTATTAAATCAGTAGGAAAGTATTTCCACTGTAAAACTATACATGTGTTCTTGAAAACCTCACATGCTGCAAAAATCACGTGTCTGGGGAAAATGTGCATCAGGTGAGACCACTCACTCAATGACAGCACAGTCAGAAGCAGTGCTGATTCGAGCAGCACCGACATACTTTACCTCTGGCGCTTGTATTGCGCACCGTCGTCGGCCACTTAAGAGTCTTAAACCTTTGAGCTCATACTAAGTAGTATGAAATACAGGTTCTTGAGGGCATGTGCTTTTTGTAAAAATTAAGTAATGGACCAGTTGTTTTTCTGTGGGGTGTCATGTTAAAAAAGAGAGAATTTGTCTTTACAACTTCCTCCACCTGACATTTTTATCACATGATGTGGTCAAGTTGGAAAGCTTAGCAGTTTTTGAAGCCACTAAATCTGCAGTTTTCTGGAAAGGAAAACACTTTGTTTTTACCTTTTTTCCTTAAGGTCTTCATGTAGTGTGAAGACTGTTTAATTTAAGAAAACTAGCTTCTGATCCCTTCAGAATACACTGGTAAAACCAGTGAGGTTTCCACGCTCTGCTGACACCACTCTCTTCTTTATTATTTGCATGTGAACTAATTATCTTGCAGCAGCTGCAGTCTGTACTTCAGTAGTGTACATAACTACAGTTCTTACTTAGTTTTGATTAATATTTTTATATTTTTAAAATGTGCAGTTTTTAAATTCTCTCAGTGAGGATGACACAAACTCATCAGTTTGCAGCTTCAGTCTCCAGTGTGTGGCCCATAGTGCATGGATACTTACTGTCAATATAATATATGACTTGTGTTTTAAAAAGTTGATAGTCTCCTGTTTAATTCTTTTTTATATTTGTGTTACTTGGCTTGACTTGGCTATTTCTCTTAAGCCATGATAAAAAACTTTTATGTGAATTAGTCCAACTTTATCACAAAAGATTGAAAAAAGTGTTGTAATTTAGGGGAAAATGAGTTAAAATTTTTCTCAAGGATACATACGGTGAAATACCTGACACAGAATTTTTATATAGAGTACTTGGCTACAAATTAATGCAAACCTGCTTGCTAGATTGGCTTGGCTGGCTTGCTAGATTGTGTGGTTGTTTTTCCCCTAATAAATGAGTACTGAGTAACTTTTGTTAGCTGTGTTGTTTATGTACTGAAAGTAAAAGCTGTATTTTATTTGTACGCACTTGCAAAGAATATCTTTGGAAGAATATTCAAGAAACTGGTAACACTGCCTTTGAAGAAGGGACCTGGGTGTTTGGGAGATGGGATGGGAAGGAGACTGAATTTTGAACAATATTCAAGCCATGTGTAAACTTGAACCTTGAACTATTCAGAAATAAAAAACTAGTAAGAAAAGTGCTTTGGTTCAGAACAGACTGATTGAGCCTGTTGACTAGGAATCCATGTGACCTCCATGATCAGCTTAGTGTGATCAGTCCTGTCTTATCCTTGTGTTCAGCATACGGTGGTGGGTGTGTGTTATGGCAGGTACAGGCAGACAAAAAGGTAACCAAATTAAAATGGTAATGATGTGCTTTTTCTGTAGGTCTAAGAAATTATCAGTAGTATATGTAACTTTTAATGAAATTAGAAATTCGACTGCAAGATGATACTGGGCTCTTTTTTGTTTTGTAACCATAACTCTAGCTACCCTTTTTGTTTCTTTTTAGTTGATGCTGATGAGATCAAAAGGCTAGGAAAAAGATTTAAGAAGCTTGATTTGGACAATTCGGGTTCTTTGAGTGTGGAAGAGTTCATGTCCTTGCCTGAGTTACAGCAGAACCCCTTAGTACAGCGAGTAATAGACATATTTGACACAGATGGGAATGGAGAAGTAGACTTCAAAGGTAAGAAATTAATGATGTTTTTCATTAATTAACAAAACAAAACCACAACTTAGATAATGTCTGAGTACTCTTACATCTCTGTGTACAAGAATACCTGAAAAATTTGTTTTTCTAAACTGGCTGTGTGTTCGTAGTGATCTTAAAATAATGGATTTTTAGTTAACTTCAAAATCTGTGGTTTGTGAACCATAATGGACTTGAAGCCTTTAAATTTGGGATTCAGTTGTCTTTCAGATAATGTAAACAAAAAGGAATTTGCTGTCTCCTTTGTGTTTAGAAAACTAGTTTCATTTTTCTAAGAATGGACAAAGTTAGAAGCTGCCTTTTTTTTTTTTAAAGCTTTAATAATGAGGCTGCTTCTAAGTCCACAGTTTAAAAAAAAAAAAAAAAGCTAAACTGCAGGAGGACGAATGTGTACATTACTGCAGAACAGGATTAATTTAATCTGGATTTACTAACGCAGTAACATGTTCACTAACAGTAATATGATGCATAGTTTTATTTTTGATTGTATACTTTATATAAATGTTTCATTTCACTCTGAAAGTGTCAACAGACTGTATAATCTTAGTTTGGGAAATAGAACTGTGAAGGATCTGAAGCTGGCCATAATACAACGTTAAGCCAGCAGTGAAGAAAAGTGACCATTTGTCATGAAACTTCAACCATTTATTTAAATAATTCAGAATTTTTGGAACCAGAAATTCAACATTATTTTCATTCCAGTAAAACAATTTCTAATCTTTTTGTCAAACTCCCCTTTTATAGTCATACTCTGAAGAGTAAGTTAACTAGTTTAAAAGATGTTTATTTTTGTGATACATTGTGCTGTTGATAATAATTGTTCGAGTTGATTTGACGGTAGAGACTCTAAGTTCAAATTAAAATATATAGAGAATCTTGTTATTTGAGGGTTTAAAATTTGGTATTTTCCGTTTCCAGTCCCCAGCAGTGGGTTTGGTAGTTGGATTTTCTTTTTGCAGCAGCAGAGCATCCTTTGGTGGGCACATGAGGGTAGACACGGGGGACCCTGGTGGCACCATGATTGTCCTTTGGTGGGCACATAAGGTAGACACGGGCGACCCTGGTGGCACCATGGTTAAGTGCTATGGCTGCTAAACTAAAAGTCGGCAGTTTGAATCTACCAGCTGGTCTTTGGAAACGCTATGGGGCAGTTCTGCCCTGCCCTGCCCTGTAGGGTTGCTCTAAGTGGGACTATTGACCTGACAGCAATAGGGTTAGTTTTTTTGTTTTTTTTTTTAAGGTGAATATTTTCTACTCTTTTGCAGAATTCATTGAGGGAGTCTCTCAGTTCAGTGTTAAAGGAGATAAGGAGCAGAAGTTGAGGTGTAAGTATTTGTGTTTATTGAGTTCATCTTTCACGGTACACCACTATTCCATGCTGCATTATTAATTTCTTTTAAAATATTCTGAAAGTTGTCTTTTGTCGCACATAATTCAGTATATGTACCAGAATTGTTGTATTCTAATGGTGGATATCCTTTAAGATGCTTACAAATAGGATTGTTAACAATAAGCCATTGTTGCTGTTTGTTGGATAAAAGGAAAATAAAGCTATCTACAACTGACAATAGCTGTCTGAAATGCTTACATGAATCTTGTGTAAGAGATTCCTTCTTCATTGTGTTTGAAGTGAATGTTCCCAGTCCCAGTCAGTGTCTCTTATAAAAGCTTACACTTTGCCATGTGACTGTAGCTGCTCTTCCCGCGCTGTGACAGCATACTCTTTTCCACCCCACATTTCTCGTGTTCACTAACCAGCTCCTTTTCCCTTCTGTTTTCTCATCTCAGTCTGGCCAGGAGCTGCCTGATCAGTCTCCAGTCTTTGAGCCATGAAGCATACTCTTCACCAGTCTGAGGAGTTGGCTTCTGGAATGGTTGCAGTTCTGGGATAACAGGGAGTTCAGGGCCTTGTCTTCTGGGGTCCAGTCTGTCAGACCCTTAACTGTGAGCAAGTTCGAGTTCTGTACCCCAGATTTCTCCTGCTCCATCAGGGACCTTGGTGCATTCCATGTCAGGACATTCTTTGGTGGTAGTCAGGCACCGTCTGGCTTTTTTGGTCTCTTGTTGATAAAACTTTGTTACGCCGTTTGACCTAGATGTCTCCTGAAACCATAGTCCTGAGACCCCCAGCCCTGTTACTCTGTCTCTCAGAGTGTTTGGTTTTATTTAGAATACTTCTAAGCTTTCAGTTTAGTCCATTTGTGCTGATTTTTCTTCTACTGTGTATCATCTCTGCCTTCACCTACCATAAATCTTGTAAATTATTTAATTACTGAATACCCCTCACCCTCCCACTCTCGTAACCGTCAAAGAACGTTTCGTTGTGTGTTAAAACCTATTCTAGAGTCCTTATAATAATGGTCACATACAGTATTTGTCCTCTTACAATTGACTGGTTTTACTCAGCATAATACCTTTCACGTTCTTCCATGTTATATTTCCCAAATTCCTTATCATTGCATAATATTCCATGGTGTGCCTATATTCTGGTTTGTGTATCTGTTCGTCTGTTGTTGAACACTTAGGTTGATTCATCATTTTTCTGTGCGAACAGGGCTGCAGTGAACATTGGTGTGCATGTATCCACTTGTGTGACAACTCTTCTCTAGGATATATTCCAAGGAATGGAGCTGGCTGGATCATATGATGTTTCTAGGAAGCTGCCAGATCGACTCCAAATTGTAGTATTTTACATTCTCATCAGCAGTTTAGAAATATTCTCTCTGTAGCCTCTCCAACATTTATTATCTTGTGTTTTTTGGATTAATGGCAGCCTTCTTGGAGTGAGATGGTATCTCGTTGTAGTTCTGACTTGTGTTTCTCTAATGGCTGATGATTGTGAGCATTTCCTTATATATCTGTTAGCTGCCTAAATTTTTTCTTTGATGAACTGGCTGTTCATATCCTTTGTCCATTTTTTAATTGTGTTACTTGTCTTTTTATTGTTGAAGCTTTACAGTATCTTGGAGATTACAGAGATTAGATGCTGAGCAGATTTGTTATAGTCAAAGTTTTTCCCCCATCCATAGGTTCTTTTTATTTTTTTGGTGAATGGAGCCTTTGGATGAGCATAAGAGATTTTTTTTTAATGAAAGTTGGGGAAATGGCCTGATGTGATGAGGTTAACTTAGCCAATACACATTGGGGCCTTGATGGTACAGTGGTTAAGACCTCAGCTGCTAACTAAAATGTCGGCAGTTCAGATCCACCAGCTGCTCCTCAGAAACCCTGTGGGGCAGCTTTACTCTGTCCTGTAGGGTCTTGAAGAATTGTAATAGACGTAGTGGAAACAAGTTTGGGATATCTGTTTATTCAGAAATATATTTAGCAAAGAAATTCATTACTTGTTTTAGGTAGGCAGCTCGTATTGTAGTGATCATCTGAAACCGTTTAAAATGGTTAAGCTCTTAGCCAAAAAGACATTTGTTCAGTCAGAGTTCTCTGAGGCTGGAAAATATGCAGATATATGTGAGAATACGAGAAGTAATAATTGCTAACTTTTATTAAGGTCTGTTTGGGGCCTAATTTTTATTCACTGTGTATACCATAAACATATAATACATGGTACAAAAAAATTTTTTTTATGTAACTCTCAAGAAAGCATATAATAATACAAAAGCACAGGATCAAATTTCATTTCAAACTGGTTTGCTTGTCACTGATTCCAAACCATTAAAAGAGAAATAGTACTTGAGAATAATCAAAAATTATGTTTACATTATTAATTGTAAGCAATTCCAACAGATTAACAAGACTATGACAAATAGTAGTATCCAAAGAACAGACTTTTGCAGAAATGACTATATAAACTTGAGTAGCCAATTTGGTTTATTTCATCTTGTGACAGTGTACGTATTGTTGAGGTTTTTGCTGTTCTCAGATAGTGTTCTAAACACTTGAAATGGCATTATTTTGTTTATATCCTTTTCGTAAGAACCAGGGACCTAGACCTCTTGGTATCCCAGGGTTTACTGATGCGGAGTCTGAAGCTTAGTGAGGTTGGCTCATAGACCCGGCAGCCTACTGTATAGCCCGTACTGCCCTAAGAGGGACTTCTTTATTTAGGAAGGTATCCGACTCGACAGCTTGGCATCCTCATAGTCATAACTCTTGCTGTATGTCAGTTTTGTATTTTCTGACTCATTGAAAAGACTTACTTGCGATTACCTGTAATTACCATTGATTTTCTTTTTTTCAGTTGCTTTCCGTATCTATGACATGGATAAAGATGGCTATATCTCCAATGGGGAACTCTTCCAGGTGCTGAAGATGATGGTGGGGAACAATCTGAAAGATACACAGTTACAGCAAATTGTAGACAAAACCATAATAAATGCAGATAAGGATGGAGATGGAAGAATATCCTTTGAAGAATTCTGTGCTGTAAGTACAGAAAAGCCAGTTCTTTATTAGTTTTAAAGAGATTTTTAAAAAAATTACAAAATAGAGATAGCCTGAGGAGTATTTTGCCTTGAAATGTATGTATTTGATTTCCCCTAACTATCCTGTGGAAACCCTAGTGGTGTAGTGGTTAAGTGCTGCAGCTGCTAACTGAAAGATCAGTAGTTCAGATCGACCAGGTGCTCCGTGAAAACTCTCTGGGGCAATCCTGCTCTTTCCTGCATAGTCACTGTGAATCAGGGTCAGCTCAGTGGCAATGAGTTTGGTTTTGGGGGGTTAATTGTCCTGTATTTAGAGTTTTGAAATACGTTCTTTGTAGCCATTGCTAGTAATTATTATTCTCAAAAATAAATATTCTCAGTCTTTGATGACACAAAAATTGTACTAATGACTTTATCTATTGTTGGTAGTCTCCCATCTTACATATAAGTTACATTCTTAAGGTTCTATTAAAAATAAACATGTTGAAAAATTACTTCCATGGGAAGTATGTGTGCATGAGTTTCAGCTGGGGATCCCAGAGACTTGGCTTTTTGGAACACAGAAATGGGGAGTTCGTGTGCATCCTAAATGCAGCTGCTAAACCAAACCCAACCCACTACTATCAAGTTGGTTCCGACTAATAGCAACTGTATAGGATGGAGTAGAACTGCCTTTGTTGGATTTCCAAGAAGTGCCTGGTGGATTTGAATTGTCAACCTTTTAGTTAGCTGCCAGATAACCTGAAACGTAGCCTAGGTCAGCAGCCTTTGTATATATGTAGAGGTAACCTGTGTTCTTTGCACAGATGCAAAGAGCCGGGGATCACCAGACATTTGTGGAAAACTTTTAATATGTAATATAGGGATGAAATCAGTCCCCTAAGGAAAGGCATCTTGGAAGAAATAGGTTATGCAAGGATAGCAAAAACTTGAAGAGCAGAACAAAAGCTTATCATTATTATTTTCTCGGATATAATATATTGAATTCTTGAACAGAAACTGGATAATAAAGAGCTCTTGGAAGTTAAATTTAGAGATCTAGTCTAGGTGTTCTAAAACCTGAATGAGGAGAGTTCAGAAAGAAAATGGAAGGAACGGAAACAAATCAGCAACAATGATTCAGAAAAACCCCTTAACCGGCTGAGATGCACTTCCAGACTGAAGCAAGTTACCGAGTGCCCAGCGTGATACATAAAAATGGTCTTCCACGTTGTCGAGAAATTTCAAACCATAGAAATAAAAGGATGGTTCTGTGCAGATGTCTGATGAGCAGTGTGGAGCAGCAGCAAGCAGGGCATGCATAGAAAGCCTCCAAAATCATAGTGGTCTCGGGTCTCAGCAGCAAGACTAGAAAAGAGAAGACAGTGGAACATTGCATTCAGAATTCTGAGGGGAGATTATTTCCAACCTTGAGTTCTCCACAAACTGTCAGGCTTGAAGGTAGAAGAATGACAGTTTCAGGTACACAAGGTCTCCCTTTTTCACCCAGTCTTGGAGGGTGTGCTCTTGCTGTAATAAAGCTGTAAAGCAAGAAGGAAGAGCCCGGAAGCAGAGGACCTGACAGGAAGGAGACAACAGATCTCCTGTGATGGGTCTGGTGCAGAGCAGGTCGGAAGGCCGTGGGGGTGACAGCCCCTGGGCAGTAGCGTTAGTGGAATTACCTGTTGTATTTGAATGTATTTAGAAAGAAGATTGGAGCACAGTTAATGAAAAATAGTACAGCCCGCAAAGGAAAAGATTGAACAGTTAAAATAGGTATAGCAAGATGAATGTGCAGGAAAGGAATATTGTAGTATGTAGCCCAGTTCTGCTATCAATAAGTGTTTTGTAAGTCCATAATGATAGAAGATGCTGAATTTCTGTCTAAGCACAATAAGAATGTAACCATACTGGAAAGGTGGGGGATGGAAAGGGAATGAGCTGGGAGATAGAGGGATGAGGTGTGCATGAGAGCTTGGGCCTCACCTTCCTTGTGGAAGGTGGATAAATCTAAAATTGCACAACAAAGAACAAGCGGTGTAGTAGCATACAGAGACCTGGGGATAATTGTTGAAAGGCTGTGGGAAATTCAGAGCAGCTGCCTCGGGGTGGAAGGGCCTGCAGGACCAGAGTGAGGTTGCCACCTGCTGATAAGACTTACCTGTGGTAAGACTTGTAGAACCAATTGGCTCTTTTTCATTTTTTAAATAAGAGGTAGTAGCTAAGTTGAAATTTAAAAATAATATGGATGCAATTATATGTACTAGCATGGGTCAAAATGTTGAGTGAAATAAGCAGACATAACAGATCCTGTCTCTGAAATGCATAAAACCACATCAAAATAGTCTGCGGTATTAGAAGTGGCTATTCTTGGTGGAGGTCGGGGGCAGGGTGGCTAGTGCCTGGAAGGGCCAGAGAGAATTTTGGGTTATGAGCTGGGTGCTAAGTTATTCATGTCTTCAGTTTGTGGAAATTCGTGAGCTTTCTGTAGGTTATACTTAGTAAAATATATCTCCCCAAAATAACATAGAGATTATTTTGTACCACAAAGGTAACAACTCTACACATACTTGAAAGTGTTCATCATGTTGTTAGACTAGTGAAAAGAAGTGTCTGAAATATTGTCAAGCTTGACTTGTCCCTATCTCTTGCAGGTTGTAGGTGGCCTAGATATCCACAAAAAGATGGTGGTAGATGTGTGACTCTTTTTTAAAAGAGCACCACCCAACACTTTTGCTTTCTTCTCCATCTCTGAAGATCTGCTCAAGACGTCCAGCAATGCTCTCTGTGTATTTAAATGGAAGTATTTTTCTCTGTGAAGCCACATTTTCCAACATGAGCCTCATGAAGCCAACTAAGTGTTATTGAACTCTTAAACTCTCTCAATAACTCAGTGTAGCACTTTAGAGTCTGAAGGACAGCAAGGTGGAAAGAGCATATCAGTGTGGTGGAGAAAGGGAAGGGGTTGGCTTTTTAATTTATTTTTCTTCATCTTTTATAACAAGAAAGTATCTATATATACATATGTAAATATTTATATATAGATATATGTAGCTTTCTATATATGTAGTAGGTTGGCTTTAATTTAATATACTTGATTCAGAAACAAAATGATAGAGTACAAAAGTGCCAAGCAGAACATAAAAAGTTCAAAACCATGGATCTGTACATCCTTACTTTTATTTCACACAGTTTTATATATAGGTAGAAGATTGTACAATTTGAGCCGGGTGTAGGCCAGCTGTCTTCCTTTTCCTGTGCTTTCTCCATGGAGAGATTGGCAAAGCATTTGTTAACGTCCTATTATTTACCTTAAATACCTTTCTTTTTGTAGCAAAGGAACCTATAACATTACACCTGTGACTGTATTTCCAAGGACTATGTCTCATTGCTGAGCAGCGGCTTTTCTTCTCTCTCTGCTTGAGGAGAACGTTTGGGTCAGTGCTGTGGCCAAGAGCTAGTTCTTGTGATTGCATAGTGACTGCACGATGCTTATGGCTGCTTCATTCTCTTCCTTCCTAACTAGAAGCAGTTACATTTATTAAACATCCCTGAGCACATACATGTAAGATAGCAGTCGTGAAGGCCGGGAGGCAACCATGATTGATCTTCCGCATGACTTAATGAAGAGTACCTGAAGTGATCATGTAACTGCTAAGGGTATCCGTGTGTTTCATTACATGGTTAAATGATTTGTCCTAGAACTCACGTTTAAACTATAAATTTCTCTTCTGTGTTTCAGAAGATTTGCACATCTAAATAACTGGTGATATTTAATGTGCATGCATGTATCTAAAACACCTACACATACTTGTGATTTAAATGGGAGAAATCCTGCTAACCTAGTTGCCACAGAAGAGTGAGTGAGGTTTTATCCAAATTTGTACCTCTTTTAAATTTCTTTACTGCAAGACATAGTGAGTGCATGATGGCTTTCTTTCTCGATTTGCCTGGTATAACTTACAATGTAACTTAGTAAATTTGTGTGATATAAAAGTAGTGTATCATGTTCCATCACTTGATATTATCCCTTCCCTGCAAAGGTACTATTGGCTGGAAGAAAACTATTTTTGGTAGCTCATTAGGATAGTAGTCTTTCCCTAGGTAGTTTTTCAGAAACAACTGGTTTTGTAATCATGAGTGGGAAAGGACAGGCTGAGTCCAGGTGACTGCCCCTTCCACGGAGCATGCCTGCCTGCCCTGGCTGTCCCTTCACCTGAGTGCTGCACATCATGGGCTCTGTCTGGGAGAGGAAAATCCCGGTGCTTGGCGTCCTTGCATGCCATGGAGTTTTGCATGTAGATCGATTTCAAATGTACCTCTTGTTTACATAATTTGCATAATTTAAAAAGATAATGTTGCCAAACTTTGGAAATGTTAATGTTCAAAAACTGAAAATCTCCACTACATGTAACTTTCTTCCTCTGGGTCAGTGCGTGGCATATAATCCCAGCCAGTGGTTTGATCGGTTCCAGTGTCAACTGCCATGTGCTCTGCTTTAAGGGGAACTTGTCTTTTGTGAATTTTTTGTACATAAGTATTTGTTACAGATATTTTAGCAAATGCTTTCTATTTCTCTTGCTTGTGCATATCTTGGCTGGCGTTACAGAAAATAGTGCAAACATTATTTCCTTACTGGGGAATGAGGGTTTTTTCCGTTTATTTTATTTTTTTTAGTTTGTGTGTGTGGGGGTTGGGGGGTGGTTTATGTTGAATGTTTAGTTTTTCTTCTGCATGATACATCATGTTGTGGGATCTTTAGAAAACTTCATACTGTATGAATAAAAAAATAAAATATTTGAAACTTGCTTGAATGTTTTCACAGTGGTCTTTGATGGGCTTCACAGTCAGTAAGGTAGGCTTTTTTTTTTTAAAAAAACGGATAAATCCATGTCTGATTTCTCACTATAAGCCATGGGTGAAATAAATCTGCTTTCTGACTGAGTGAAAATAAGTCATTATAGTCACCCACAAAGCTCATCACTACTCTCCCTACCCCCATCCGCCCCTTCCCGCCCCAAGCATCTTTGCGCTGTCCTTTTCCCCATTAGACACCCAAATAGCTAATGCTTTGTTCTGAAGGTTGCTGGTTCTCCAGGAACCCACCTGGCTACCCTGTTTAGAAATACATAGACAACCCAAGTCCTCTGCTGTTTGTCATCTTTGGCATGTATCCTTTTCTGACATAATTGACCTACCTGTGCCCCAGCTGTTGAAATAAAATGAATGAAAGCTGCATGTGGTTTAGTGATTTTTTTTTTTTTATTTATTGTCACCGACGACCTCAATTATCTAGAATACTGCCTTTTTCACATTTACCCAGTAAATTAATACATTGGATAATGGGTGATACCTTGTTTGTAAAAGACAGCTGATTTAATAGTAGATGTTGTTGAGTACTTTGGTCACTTAAGAGACAGCATTGTCATAGAAGGTCAAAATAGGTTTTTCAGTTTTTCATTCAGTCACTCTAGGGTTCCTACTATATGCCAGCCATGTGTAAATACTTGAGATACTTGTGACGGGTAAACAGCATTCTTGGCCCAGGCAAGTTCTGGGCTGTTGGGGTATTTATACCCAGAACATACCCTCGTTATCAGGCGTCACTCTGGTTCCTTACACTGTTGGAAATGTAAATGTGTGAAGCCCAAGCAAGTAGGTGCGTTTAAGTTCTTGGCCTCCCTTTATCTGGTTGTAGACAAGACAGTAAAAGAAGAATATTTCTCCATAGTTTTCAGGCCTTACTCCACAAAGAAAGGTGTTTAAGCTCATGTATGTATGAAAATATTAGTCTCCAAGATTCCCACATGCTCAAAACCTCTCACTGAATTAGCTAACATGAAAGCTCAAGTCCGTTGCCACTGGAAACCGTCTCACTTGGGGCATTACCTGTTAACTGCTCCTTGCCCTTTGAAATTAGCCCTGGTGGTGCAATGGTTAAGAGCTTGGGTGTTAACCAAAAGGTGGCAGTTCAAATCCCCCAGGCTCTAATGGAAGCTCTGGAAAGACAGTTCCACTCTGTCCTGTACGGTTGCTCTGAAAGAACCGCAATGGGTTTTGCTGTTACACCTGAAGACTTTGTTTCTTTGAGCGAAGGAGTGAGTAACGTATGAACATGTTTGCCAGTTGTAGGATGCTTCTCTTGGCCCTGCATACTTCTGATAGTCTATTCAGTAAGCATGCTGGCCCCATCTTAACGTGGCCCTGGGTTCAGGAACATTAAGTCATCCCCAGATTCTCAATGGACAGGAATTGTCTTTTGTTACCAATGTAGTTATAAGACTATGAAGCATGGAAGGTGGAGCCCAGGTCTTCTGGGATGATGGGGAGGAAACTCTAGGGTCTCATCAACCAGTAAATACCTGCTATTTTTTCTTCAGAGCCATCCTCCAGGCAAGGTCCAAGTTTACTATCAGCCAATACATAAGTGAGCTGTAGTGTATCAGTCAATTACACTAGATACTGAGTATCCAAAAAGGCCCTAGGTAATGGCAGAAAAGTAATCATAGTGCAGCATGAAAAACACAATAGAAACATGAACACAGGAAAAGCTTTAAGGTAAGTCTATAAGCTATGAGGCTTTAAATAAGAGATTTGATCCAGGGTGTTCAGCTGAACTTCCAGTGTGATGTGGCCAGGTTTCCTTACCCTTACTCCTCGACAGGGAAATCCTGGTGGTGGTCAAGTGGCTAAGTGCAAAGACTGCTGACCAAAAAGTTGGTGGTTCAAATCCACCAGGCACCCCTTGGGAAAGTCTTTGCGGCAGTTCTCTGTCCTTAAGGTCACTATGAGTTGGAGTGTACCTCACTGGGTTTTGGTTTTGCATTCCTGCAAGCAGTAAATCCTATTGCCTTTGGTACATTGCACCCCTATAGAACAGAAAAAAAACCATGTCATAGGATTTCCAGGACTATAAATCTTGATGGCGGCAGACAGTCACATCTTTTCCAATGGTGATCTCAAACCGCCAACATTTTGGTTAGTAGCCAAGGACTTAACCACTGCACCACCTTGAAGGAAAAGAAATCTGTTGCCATTGAGTCAGTTCTAACTTACAGGGTTGCTGTGAATAATCAACTCAGTGGCAATGGATCCGGGTTGTTTATTTCTCCTTTATCCAGTCTCATTCCAAGAACTAGGTGGGTTCCCTCTAATTTTCAAAGCTCCAGAAGTATTACTGCCAAGGGGTGAGGGTGGGGTGGGGTGATATAAATGTGTGACTAGGTACGGTCCAAAACTAAAATCTAAACCAGACTCAGCACCCCCAGCTTTTGGAAGCTCCCTGCTGGGAAATTATATCTTAACTCTGGTATTTAATTTTGTTTTTTGTTTTTTTTTGTCTCTTTTTTAATTGTAATTAAGTGGAAGTATACAATCCAAATTAAATTTGCATGCCTGCCTATATGCAGCTCCTTCTACTCTCCTTGCCTGGTGACAGCACATTCCTTTTTGTTCTGTATTATGTCCTATCCTCTTAACAGTCTCCTGTACTCCCTCTCCTCTCCCTTCTACTAACCATTAGAATAGCATCCTATAGATGTATAGAACCATGAAGTATGCACACCATATGGTGACATTGTGTCTGCAAGTCCAGTCCATTCCTGTCTGAAGAGTTGACCTCAGTAATGTTTTCTGGTCAGGGACAGCAGCAGATCCAGGGGCCATGCCTCCAGGGGAACACCCAGGCCAACAGGCCATCAGTTGCCATCTTTTAGTGGAGTTCGTGAGATTCACCTCTGTTTTTTGTTGCCACTAGAAGGCAACATCGTATGCTGCATCACAGCTGTCTTTGGTCATGGCCGGGCACCATCTGGTTCTTATGGCCACATGTTGATATATCACCCATTAACTGGAGTCCTGTCTCCTGCGCTGTTATTCCCTCATGTCTTTGTTCTTGGTGATCATCTGTTCTGAGTGAGTTGGGACCAGTTGGTGTACCTCAAATGGCAGCTTGCTAGCTTTTAAGACCCCAGAAACCACTCACCAACATGGCATGCAGAAGGCTCTTTTAGCAATGGGCTAGTTATCAGCTGGCCTCTGTGTACTCTGAGAGCATGGCCCCCAGAACCCCGCCTCTGCTACTCTATCCTTGCAATATTGGGTTAAGATTAGAAGAGTTTTCGATTACATTGAAGTCCAGTTAAGCTGATCCTTCTACTGTGTGCTGTCACTGCTTTTACCCAACCAAATTTCTGTCAACTAATCAATGACCAGCCCTCACACTCCCCATCCTTCAAGCTGTTAGAGCCTTGTCTTCTGTACGTAAGTCTGTTTTTAAATCCTTATGGTAGGGGTCTCATACAATATTTGTATTTTTACAGCAGATTTCACGCAACATAATATCTTCCAATTGAAACCAGGTTATGAGATGCTTCCTGAAATCATTGTTCTTTATCAATGCATATTGTTCCATTGAGTATGTGTACCGTAGTTTATCCATTCATCTGTTGTTGGGCATCTGGGTTGATTCCATCTTTTTGCTATTGTGGACTGTGCTGCGATAAACATTCATGTGCATGTATTTGTTCGTGTGACTGCCCTTGATTCTGTAGGATATATTCTGAGCAGTGGGATTACTAGGTCATATGGTATGCCTATATCTAGCTATTTTGGAATCCCATCAGCAGTGTAGGAGAGTTCCCATCTCTCCACAGCCTCTCCAGCATTTGTAGTTTTGTATTGTTTAGATCATGGCCAACCTTGGGGTGAGATGGTATCTCGTATTTAAATTGACAGTTTTGATAAGAAAACAAGGTTAATTCAAACAATTTCAAAACATTTTTTCACTTGAACATAGAGAACCTGCATTTTTCCACAGTCACAATTGTTTTTAGCTTTCTAGCTCAAGTTCCTTCAAAAATCAACCCAATGTGCAGAACTAGAACTCTTATTAGACCAGACTTGATGGGATGACAGACTGGAGGGTCCACTCAGTACATGGCCCCCAGACTGTTAGCCTGGAAATAAAATCAGTACTGAAGCCAGTTCTTCAAAGATTGTACTGGACTACAGCGATGCTGGTAAAGAGTGTGCTTCTTGGCTTAACTATATACATGAGGCTGTCTGAGTGGCTCCTCTCTAGAGATGAGTGGAGGGAGACAGGAGTTGGTTGAATGGATATGGCAAGTACAGAGATCTTTATCAGAGTATGCCGTCACAGGGTGGGAGTTGCAGCTAGAGGTGCATAGCTGTGTGTGTGTGTGTGTGTGTGTGTGTGTGTGTGTGTGTGTGTGTGTGCAGGGTTTTATGACAAATTGACTTGGATTGTAAACTTTCACTTAAAGCATGATAAAATATTTTTAAAAATTAACACAACAGTTCCCCTGGGAGCCTGGCTCCTGGCCCTAATGCTGCCTCGTCCATAAATCATAACGAAGGTCAACTCTTTGGACAGCAGTGGATTGGACAAGGTGATGCAGTGACCATATTTTCTGGGCACTTTATGGTTCTATGCATCTATATCATTCTGCTGACCTCTTACTGGAGGAAGGGGAGTTGGTGGAGAGAAGGGGATAAGAGACTGTTGGGAGGATAGGACATGTATGGAGCAGAGAGGAAGAGTGTGCTGTCACCAGACAGGGAAAGCAGTGGGAGCTGCATATAGGTGATCATGCAAATTTATATGGGAATGTACATTTTCATTCAGTAATAAAAAAAAAAAAAAAAAAAAAACCCGAACATTTACGGTTAGTTGGTGGTTATCTCTGAGTGCTTTGAAAACCTGATTAAATCTGTAACCCTGCTGCCAGGTCTGGGCAGGGAGCCAGGGGTAAGGGTAAGAGTAGGGGGCCAAGATCACCCAGAACCCTGTAGAGATGTCAAAAAGCTCTGAATAAAGGGGTCTGATACCATCACAGCCACTCTCTCCAATCCTTCAACCCTCTGTGTTGCCAAGATTAGTCATTTTGGGTGGGGTATATTCAGTGATTTCCAGCTGGATTCTTAACACAGCATACAGATATATCCAATCCTATGCAATACACAAACCCTGGAGACAGCAGCACATGTAACCTATAGAAAGGAAACAAACTCAATGAAAATAGTGAAGTTCTTACAAGATATTCCTAACTCCTATCCTTAACATGAAAACGTTGGGGTCAAGAGTTTGGGAGAGGTACAAAAGAATATATTATCACAATCATCTGTTTAATGAGAGATACTCCTTTCGTATTAAAAATGCACATTTAATAGATGCTAGTTAAAATCGACTGTTTGCAAGTTTTCCTGGGAAAAAGTCTACCTGTATTTCACCTCTACTACTTAAAATACACCCAACATTGATAATGCCTGATGACTTCCATTAACACTTTACTGAAAGATGAAACTTTTTTTAAATTAAGTGAAAGTATACAATCAAAATCAGTTTTCTATGCCCGCCTATTTACAGTCCCTTCTCCTCTCCCCATCTGGTGACAGCACACTCCTCCTTTTCACTCCATATGTCTGGTATGCTCTTAACAAGCATCTATCCCCTCCTCTCCACCCTCTTCTCTCCCATCTAGAGACCAGGGGGACAGCCTCCTATAAATGCCTAGAACCGTTAAGTATGCACACCATTAGGTCACACTGTGTCCTTGAGTCCAGTCTATTCTTGTCTGACGAGTTGACCTCATCACTGGTTTCTGGTCAGGGCCAGCAGCAGGCCTAGGGGCCATGTTCCCAGGGGACCCTCCAGGCTGTCAGACTGTCAATTCAGGTCTTGCAGTAGAGTTCTTGGGCTGTACACCTCTTTTTCTTGTGTTGCCTCAGGGACTCTACATACCTCTGTCCCGCACTTAATGGCTGTCTTTGGTGGTGGCCGGGCACCACCTGGTTCTTCTGGTCTCATGTTGATACAGTCTGCCATTCATATGGGTCTATCAATCTCTTAGGCTTTTTCTTCCCTCAGTATCTTTGTTCTTCTGTGGTCATCTGTTCCAGATGAGATGGGACAGTTTGGTGTACCTCAAATGGCAGCTTGCTAGCTTTTAAGACCCCAGACACCACTCACCAATGTGGGGTGCAGAAGACTCAGCAATAGACTAGTCAGTTGCACCAACTGCCCTCCAAGTCCCTTGAAGACATGGTCCCCAAACCCTTGTCCCTGCTTCTGTGTCCTTTGAAATACTAGGTTGAGTTTACAAAACCTTTCAGTTTATGAAGTCAAGTTGATCTACTGTCGTGTGCTCTCACTGCTTTCACCTAACATTTCTATTGATGTTTTCCGCCCTCCACACCCTTGTAGCTGTCAGTCTTCTGTGCGTAAGTCTATTTTTAAGCCCTTAAAGCAGGGGTCTCATACAATGTTTGTCCTTTTGCCACTGATTTCTTCAGCATAATGTCTTCCAGCTGAAACCAGGTTATGAAATGCTTCCTGAAATTATCCTTGTTCTTTATCATTGCATAGTGTTCCCTTGAGTATATGTACCATAGTTTATTTATCCATTCTTCTGTTGATGGGCATCTAGGTTGATTCCATCTTTTTGCTATTGTGGACAGTGATGCAGTAAACATTCATGTCCATGTATCTGTTCATGTGACCACCTTTATTTCTCTAGCATATATTTCAAGCAGTGGGATTACTGGATCAAATGGTATTTCTATTTCTAGCTTTTTGAGGAAGCACCAAATGGCTTTCCATAGAGGGTGTACCATTTTGGAATCACATCAGCAGTGGAGGAGAGTTGTCTCTCCACAGCCTCTCCAGCATTTGTGTTTTTGGATCAGGGCCAACCTTGTTACAGTGAGATCTTATCTTCTTGTAGTTTTTATTTGGATTTCTCTAATAGCTAATGATTGTGAGCATTTCTTCATGTGTCTTTTGGTTCCCTAGAAGTCTTCTTTTGTGAAATGCTTGTCCATCTCCTTTGCCCTGCTTAATTGTGTCATTTACCTTTCTCTTGATGTATTGCAGTACCTTGTAGATTATGGAGATCAGATGTTGGTCCAACATACAGTTGCCAAACAGTTTTTTGCCCTTCTGTAGGTAAGTCTTTTAACTCTCTTGATAGCCTGGATGGGCAGAAGTGTTTGATTCTCAGTAGTTCCCATTTGTCTATTTTCTCGTATGTTGTTCATGTTTTGTCAGATGAAAAATGAAACTTTTTCATCGTATCAACCAGGTGACACAGATCTTTAAATTTTATAAACTTTCAAATAGGTACAAAGATGAGCCTGTCCTGGTTCACATAGTACACTCCCAACTAACAACCTGACTCCAACATTTACACAATACCCCCAGGATTAGGGAAGGGACACTACGAGTCATAGGTTTTCTAAGACGATTCTTTTAATTAAAATCCACAGAGAAGAAATGTACAAATAACAAACTTGCAAATTCATGCTAAAGAGCTATTAAGCAGTTGTTTCTCCCTAAATGAGAGAACTAAAAGCTGCAAATTTGCCTCATAAGATTTAGAAAAAAACACATCACACTTACTGTCTAAGTACAGCAACAGTATTAACTTCTGATATGTAAATTGTCCTGCAAGCTGCTGGGTGTGAACACTATCAGACTTTCCTGTTTTTGCTCCTGACTGAGAAGGAAGACAGGGAAGAGGCTTCCTACAGTGACTGAAAGCTTCTTCACATAGCTTCTTGTGACCATTTGTAGAGGGTATGGTTTCTGTCTCTAACGCCTGCAGACAAGAGTCTCTAATGTGAAATCAGAATCGATCTGCTGCTCTGCTGGCCACGGCACGGATGTTGCCGTACACCTTTGATGGAGGATTTCCTGCAGAGAAGAATGAAAGATGAATCTGCATAAGCAAATCCATACACAAAAGTTATGTGACACATGGCTGACAACCCCAAAATAATGGTGATAATTTTCTGTTGGCTCTATCTTAAATTATCAAAACCATCCTGTAGGAAATCATAGTCTCCAAAAAATCACTTCAAATTCCTAAGCTAAAGGCACCATTTGGTCAAAATATCTCAAGAAAGCAGCCAGCCAGTGCAACCTGGGCACCAGAGGAGACTCGCCAGCATCCAGGACACGTTGCTGCCATCCTCAGCTCTTACCAGGAGGCACTGACTTAGGTGCATGAGCAGGAAAACCAGGAAAGATGCTTGTTGATGGCAGCCACTTGGCAGATCTTTTTTTGGACCTAAAACATCATGTTCTCTACTATTCTGGAATGGCTTTTCCATGCCCTTTGTCAGGAGAAAGCAGCAAAAATGTTATAACCCAATGAAACCCTTTCTCTTCTCCAGCAGAGAAGCAGAGCTCTTCTTACTTCTTCCAGGAGCCCCTTGCCAAAGCCCAGTTTTCTCTTGGCTGTCTTTTAACATTTGTTAGCCTAGAGGGAGCCACCCATGTAGTTTGTCTTCCCAGACCGTCCAGTCTGTTCTTCCCAGACCAAACACCAAAGAACATAACTGTCATTACCCAGAATGAGGTTGCAAATGGCAGTTCTCGCCATCTTGATGTTCTGGAAAGAGCCAAGAATGTGAACTTTCCTGAAAGAGAAGGTAAGAGATAAGTGAGCCACCAAAAGCATTTCCTTTACTGATTCTTCAAAGACAGAAACTCTGGAAAATTCTGGTAGAGATTCCTCAAAGAAAGCAGGTATTACCTCACTCCCCCATGGCATCTGCAGCTGTCCCAAGGAACAGTGGATGCCTACTATACATAGGTGGTGGGAACAGTTCGGTGCTCAACTACCAGCTGAAGGCTAGTGGTTCAAGCTCATGCAGAGGCACCTAGGAAGGACTGTGACACTGCTTCTGAGAAGGCACAGCACTGAAAACGCCATGGAGCAGCGCTACTCTGCACCCACAGGGCTGTGTCTGTCAGATTCCACTTAACGGCAGTCAACAATAATAAACACTGATGGGCTCACCGAAGTGCTCTGTGTATGGCTGTCATGTGGCTGCACAGTAACCCCCCTTGTCCTTCTAGCAGCTGAGACTCACAAGGAGCCCTCCTCATCAGCAGGGCCTCCATGTCTGTGACTGTGGTATCAGCTGGCATGTGAAAACCTCAATGGCAGGATGCCCTACTTTTTAGTTATACTTTGGATTAAGGTTTACAGAACTGGTTTCTCATCAGACAGGTAATACACAGTGGTTTGTGACACTGGTTGCCAACCACCAACATGTCTGTACTCTCCCCTTGATCTTGGGATCTCTACTACCAGCTTTCCTGTCCCTCTGTGTTCTTGTCTTTGCCCCTGGGCTGATACGTCTATTAAGTTTCCTTTTGTTTTATGGGCTTCTCTAATCTTTAGCTAAAGGGTGAACCTCAGGAGTGACTTCATCACTGAGCTGAAAGGGTGTCCAGGGGCCATATTCTCAGGGCTTCTCCAGTCTCTGTCAGACCACTAAGTCTGGTCTTTTTGGTGGGGGTTGCCTTAGAATTTTGTTCTATGTTTTTCTTTCTGGGACCCTCTGTTGTAATCCCTGTCAGAGCAGTCAGTGGGGGCAGCCATTCAGCCACACTATACTCAGTCTGGTGGAGGCTATGGTAGCTACAGACCATTGGTCCTTTGGATAAGCTTCCCTGTGTCTCTGGTTTTCTTCATTCTCCCCCAGGGATGCCCCACCTTTTAAATAACAAAACAAAGTTGAAGATTTGCTCCATGTAACATCTGTTGGGGGGAATCCCAGGGATGGATTCACACCAAGTGTCCATGCTGGTATCTTTAGATGGCTGGGTTATGTTTCTGTTTCTCCTTATGCTCAAGTGAATTTTAAGTTTTAATAATAAAGATGTATTACTCATGTATAAAATGGGAACCCTCAATCATTCTTGTCACATCCTAAAATAGCACAGTCGTAAGTGGGAAAAATCTGGCGGTTCCTCAAAAATTTAAACACTGAATTACCACAGGAGTCGCTGACGAGGTCATTCCACCCCATGGGCAGCCCATGTATGTCAGAGCAGAACTGTGTTCTCTCAAGGTTTTCAGTGGCTGCTTTTGTGGCAGGAGATTGCCAGAATTTTCACACAACATGTTTCTGGGTGAACCCAAACCTCCAACCTTTTAGTGATCAGCAAGTGCATTAACTGTTTGCATATGCTAACCCCCAGGTTACCACACGAAGTCTGACAATGAAGTCCTTGAACTTAATTGTTCTAATTCCTACATATCTCATTGCTCAGTATTAACCACAGTCACCCTCCAAGTACTCCCCTTGGGAAGCTATGCACCAATGCCGAGCACCTAGTCTACCCTTCAAAGCAATTTTGGAACTCTTCCTGGAATGGCCATTGCACACACTAGCACAGTGGCAAGTTTGCAAACTTAACTGTATAGTTATCTGTGAGGGAGTTTTTAGACAGTAAACAAATAACTGTATTGGAACACCCTCCCTACTCACCTGATCTGGCCCCCAGTGATTTTTTTCTTTACCTGAAGATGAAGGAAATACTGAAAAGAAGACATTTCAATGACATTCAGGACATCAAGGGTAATATAACCTGGCAACTCTGACGGCCATTCTAGGAAGAGTTCCAAAATTGCCTTTAGGGTGGGCTGGGCGCTAGCATCAGTGCACAACTTCCCAAGGGGAGTACTTCAAAGGTGACCACAGTGATATTCAACAATGAGGTATGGAGCACTGTTCGCAGGGTGAGTTCACAAACTTAACTGGCAGTCCTCATATGACTCAGCAATTCCACTCCTAATTATGTATCCAAGCAAACTGAAAACATTTGCCCCTGCCCCCCCAAAAAACAAAACTAAAAAACCTTGTACACGACTATTCTCAGCAGCACTGTTCACAGTAGCCAAAAATGGAAACAACTAAATATTCATCAAGAGATGAAGAGACAAAATGCAGTCTATCCTGACAATAGAATGTGTAGCAGTAACACGCAACCAAGAGTACTGAGTCACTCTACAACATGGACAGAGCTGGGGACATCACGCTAAGGGCCCAGACACAAGCAGCACATTCTGGACAGTTCAATATATATAACATGTCCAGACCAGGACAACCCAGAGACAGAAAGTAGATCAGTGACTGCCAGGGAACAAGTGAGGAGAGCAGAGATAATGAAAATGTAGTTTCTTTCTGGAGTGATGAGAATGTTCTAGAAACAGGACAACGGTGATGGCTGCATAGCTCTGCGAATGTATTAGAAACCACTTTTAAAAGGCAGACTTTATGGTATGTGAATCATTTCTCAACTTAAAAATTAGAGAAAACTACAGTAAGAAGCTCCTTAATTTTCTTGGTAAATAATGGCTACCATCCATTAAGTGCTTTCTCTGTCCTGGCACTGCATGCCTCTGTTTTCCTTCACTCCTCACCTGGTGCCTTCACTCAGCAGATGCTAGTCCCATTTTACCAATGGGGAGAGAAGTTGTCTTCTCATCAAGTCACCTGCCTAAGAGTACACAGTGGCAGAGCAGCTGGGATTACTGAACACTGCAAAATACAAGTAATACTGTACTTAATTACAATATATTTGGGTTTCAATGGCAAAAATTTTCTAAGAATTATTTAAATTTCTTCAGTACCAAGAATCACCCAGACCCTTTCAATGGGCATTCCTTAAATGGCTCAAATAAGACTGACAGTGCAGAGTTTTTCCTTCTCTGCCCTACATTCCCAAATGCTTTTTAAACGACCTGTATGCCTTTGAAAGAAATATTACATAAAGTACAGAACATGATGAAATTGGATACAGTGAGAACAAAGTGTAAAGAGTTCTGCTCCTCACAGTACCAAAGTAAAGGGGGCAGCAGTGGAAAGGAAAGGAAGTCTCAGGCCACACCATAGGCCAGCCACAGTGTTTCCTGTCTGGTGTAGTTAACGCACCTGGAACACACTGTCTTTAGGTTTATGTCCTGCTTACCATATACCTTATTTTATCATTCAGTAACTCATCCAAGTTATACCTGCAGAATGATCTCAACTTACGGCTATAACATAATTAATAATGCTGCTGGCTGCCATGAGCCAGTCCTCAACTCCCAGCGACCCTGTGCAGAAATGGATTGGACCACTGTAAGCCACAAAGTTTCCACTGTCTGATTTTTTTCAGGTAGATTGCCAGGCCTTGCTTCCTAGTCTGTCTCAGTCTGGAAGCTCTGGCAAAATCTGTTCAGCATCATAGCAACACATGAGCCTCCATGAACAGGAGGGTGGAGGCCGTACACGCAGTGCACAGGCTGGGAACCAAACCAGGTCTCCTGCAGGGAAGGCTGAGGTTCCACCACTGAAGCTCCACTGGCCTCTGTATCATAATTAATATAAATTGTTAAACATGTGGATTTCCAATTAGCCCATTTATAAGAAAAATTACAAGACAGTAAACAAAACCAAATTCGATGCTACCAAGTCAACTTGGACACACAGCAACCCCACAGGACAGAGTAGAATTGCCCCATAGTTTCTAGGGAGTGCCCGGTGGATTCAAACTTCTGACCTTCTGGTTAGCAGCCATAGCACTTAACCACTATGCTAACATATAGTTTCCACAAGACAGTACATTCCCTTAATTTTAAGTAGTTTGTAATTCAGTTTGTAAGAAAAATATTGCAGATTTTAAAAGTAATTTAATATCAACATTTCAATAGTAGCTCCAAACAAGCAGCAGCCTAAATGCCCATCAAATGTAAGTAGATAAATAAAATGTAATACAGTCATACAATGGAACAGTACTCACTATACACAACAGAATGGTTGGCACTCAAAACATCCTGCTAAGTGAAATAAGTCATACACAAAAGACCGAACACAGATTGTGTGTTTCCATTTATATGAATTCTAGAAAAGACAAAACCATGGTGACAGAAAGCAGATAAGTAGTTGCCTTGGAATGGGGTCGGGGCAGAGGCTAACTGCAAGAATGACAGGGAACTTCTGGGGTGTTGCAGATGGGTGGAGAGTTACAGGGGAATTGAACTCTGTGTAAACTATGCCTCACAGAGCTGCTCAAGTCAGTTCAACGGGTAAGCTTCAGGTTAACCATTTTAAATATACTTACAAATTTGGAAATGATAAATTTAATATGATTTTTAACAATATTTAATTAGCAAATCATTTATACTTTTAGATTCCTAAAGTAAGAAAAGCTTCTAGGTTTATGTGCCCACTAAAAACCCACTGCTGTTGAGTCAATTCTGAGCCACAGCAACACTGTAGGGCAGAGCAGGACAGCCCCACAGGGTTTCCAAGGTGCAGCTGGTGGTTTACAGATGGTATTTAAAAAATACGGAATACATTTCAACAGTGTTTAGATTTCTAATTCAAAAAAGCTTTTCTTATGGCTTCCCATTTCCAACTCCACATTCAATCCATCAAGGACTGAAAAATATAATACAACCTGGCTTTGTGTATCAAGGGTCACCGACACAGTTCCATTTCTTTAACTTATATTAAGACTTTAAAATTTAGATTCTGAAAAATGAGGGCCCCCAGCTAAGAATAAAGATGAGATCATTTAAAAAGAAATGATTTCTGGATTTAGCAGCAGGCAGAGCCTCTTCTCAGTCAATGGATTCATTCCCAACTTCATGGCATTATATAATCCAAGCCATCTGCCAGTAAGATCTCAGGCTGGCCAGGGCACAAGCAGCTCCCCATTCCTGGAGCTGTAATCCCAGCCTGGCTTTTGGCACCCGTATTTTAAGCCCACAGCATCTGACTTGCGTTCCTGTATAGCTGCTCTCCAGGTTTTCACTCTCCTTTCTTTCAGGAAGGGCTTTTAGAAACTTTTTTTTTTTGGTGTGTGTGTGTGTCAAAAGGAAAGACTCACAAAGCATTTAAAATACTTCCTGTTCTCCCAATTGATTTAAGAGACTGCCTGGAAATACTGTGATTTCTTTTAGTTGTGATACTAAACATTTCCCTCATTGCTGATTGAGAAAAAAGCTGTAACTTCTGAACACTGCTCAACTAACTTGATTTACTTTCAAAGTAGGTGATCCAGAATGTCATACAGGCAGTCCTGGACTAACGACGGTACCCTGTGCCAATAACTCTGTCCTAAGTCTTTGGTTCTAGTGTAAATATTATTGCCTTTTATTGTCAATATCTTTATACATCGTAACAGTGAACAACTGCTAGTGAGCGTATGAGAATGAGAACATCAGCAAATCACACCACGCAACACTGTATGTAACACATCTAAACCCCACTCCACCGAGTCAATTCTGACTCACAGCGACCCTATAGGACAGCGCAGAACTGTCCCCACAGAGTTTTCAAAGAGTGCCTAGCAGATCTGAACTGCCAGCCTTTTGGTCAGCAGTCATAGCACTTTAAGAACTATGCCATCGGGGTTTCTGTGTAGTACATACTACTAAAGAGAAAATGGCGAAAACCAAAAACAGTTGTAAACACGGTTCATCATAGATCAAGTATGTCATGACTCCGGCTAAGATTCTGTGGTGACATTATGAATAAAATACAGATTTTGACTTAAAAAAAATTCAAAAGATTAGATGTAAATTACGACAATCTTTTTCTCAAGACCAGATACTTACACATCAGCCAAAACTATCCGAGTCCGTGTCACATTCTCTATGGTGAATTTGGTTTTTCCTCCTTTGCCAGCAATTCGTCCTATTGCCCTTGAGAGGTGGTCTCCTTTCAGAGGCTTAACTATACAAGAAGAAGAACACCTGAGTGGACAGGCCATGCCACTGCACCACCCACCTCTGCATGAAAAAAAAAACAACCCAGTGCTGTCATCGAGTGGATTCTGAGTCATAGAGACCTTATACTGGTCAGAGGAGAACTGCCCCATAGTGCCTGACAGATCTGAACTGCCGACCTTTTGGTTAGCTGACATAGCACTTAACCACTACGCCACCAGGGCTCCCCCTCCACATACGAAGTCAAGTCATTTGAATTTCCTACTGACATAAAACGGAAATAAAAAAAAAATGCTAGTAATACTGTTTGATGCCATAAGAAAAAATCCTGAGTTACTTCACCACTCCACAATACAAAAGGGTACTTACTTTGTAGGAAAAGAGCACCACACACTCACCATCTGTAATTTCAAAAGACTCTAGGAAAAGGTCGTCCAATCTGATGAGGGCGAGTGCATCCTACAACACAACAATCCAGTACTGTTTAGACTTTCCTTCTTTGGTACCTGAGAACCAGTCAAGCAGAAGCAACACTCAACTAAAACCTGCCAGCTGCAGGGCTAGAAAAGTCAACATTTTTACAATGCTCACATCCATTAAAACATTCACAGAGAATATTTTTCAAGTCCTCCTTTTAGATGTTATGAAATCACTCACCTCCACCTGAAATCCCAAAATAAAGGCTTTCACAAAATCAGCTGCTTTTGTCAGAGCGCTGACATCCTTGGTTTCTTTACAAGTCTGTTTAAAAAAAAAAAAGTTATAGCAGAAGATGAAAGTACTCAACAAAATATAAGGAACCATCTTTCCCTTACTATAATTTCCTTTCCTTTCCCACAATCTAAGCCCCAAAATTCACTGAGATTCAATATTTTGGCAGTTTAAGCACTGTCTTTCATTTGCCAAACCAATCATTCCCACCTGCGGAGTCCCACAAGTGACTGCTCTGGGGTACTGACCTGACTCTCCAAGGGACAGAAACTTTCCCCAGCACAGCTCCATCACTCACATTCTGAAGGTCCTTCTTACACTGTCCATCCCTTGGGCACCTGAGCTGCTCCTTTTCTCTCCTCCCAGGAGTCCTATTTAACCTCTAACTCCAGTTACCATTTATATGCTAATGTTTCCCAAAACCACAACTGTAGTCCTAACTACTTGCCTGCTAGGTGGTGGTGTTAAGGTGCTTTCCCGGCAGTACTGACTCATAGCAACCCCATGTACAACAGAAGAAAACACTACCCAGTCCTCCATCATCCTCAAAATTGTTGCGATATTGGAGCCCATTATTGGAGTGCACTGGGTGGGTGTCAATCCATCTCACCCAGGATCATCATCTTTTTCGCTGACTCTCTACCTTACCAACGATGTCATCCTCTAAGGACTGGTACCTCTTGATAACATGTCCAAAGTACATGAGACAAAAAGTCTCACCCTCCTTGCTTCCAAGGAGCACTCTGGCTGTATTTCTTCCAACACAAATTTGTTTGCTCTTCTGGCAGTCCACAATCTATTCAACACTCTTTGCCAACACTATAATTCAGAGACATTGTCTCCTCCTCCACATGCCTATTTATTGTCCCGCTTTCCCATGTACATGAGAATAAAATACGATGACTTGAGTCAGGTAGACCTTAGAGACCTCAAAAGCGACATCTTTGCTTTTAACTTTTTTAATTTTATTTAACATAACTGAGTGAAAATGTACATTCACATATAAATTTACATGCCCCCCTATATGCAGCTTCCACTGCTCTCCCTGACCTGTGACAGCACACTATTCCTCTCTGCTCCACACGTCTCATCTTCCCAACAGTCTCCCTTCCCCTCCTGTCCGTCCACTCCCCTTCCTCCAGCCAGAGGTCAGCAAGATGATATCCTATAGATGTATAGAACCATAAAGTGCTTCCAATATATGGTCACTCTGCCTTGCCAAGTCTAATCCATTCCTGTCCAGAGTGGACCTTTGTTATAATTTATGGGAAAGGGCAGCATCAGGGAAGGGGGCCATGCTCTCACAGGAACCCCAAAACCGCTGGACCATCAATTGAGGTCTTTTAGTGGAGATCTCATGATGCACCCTTTTATTCTTGTGTTGCTAGTGAGACTCCTCTCTGTGAGCTCCATCGTGGCTATCACTGGTGGTGGCTGGGCACCATCCGGTTCTTCCGGTCCCAAGTCGATGCAGGCACCCACTCTTGTGGGTCTCTCTGTCTCTCGGTTGTCTTTACCGCATGTCATTTTGGTCCTCGGTGAGCATCCATTCCTGCTGAGTTGGGACCATTTGCTGTGTCCTTGGATGGCAGCTTGGCAGCTTTTGAGACCCCAGACGCCACTCACCAATGTAGGGTGCAGAGAGCTCTCTTAGCAAAACACTAGTTGTGCCAATTGGCCTGGAATTCGCCTAAGAGCATGGTCCCCCGCCCCCCACCCCAGCTACTCTATCCTTGCAGTATTGGGTTAAGATGGAAGGAGTACTCAAGTTATGTTGAAGTCCACTTGATATTGTTCTTGTTTCTAATGTGTGCTATCACCACTTTCTCCCAACTAGATTTCTAGTAACTATCTAAACTAAACCCTCCCCTCCCAGCCTCCCTCCCTCCCCTCCCTTGCAGCTGTCGAAGAGTCTTTTCTTCTATACGCAAGTTTGTTTTTGAGATCTTATCGTAGAGGTCTCATACAGTATTTGTCCTTTTGTCACTGACTACTTTCACCCCTTGAGGTATTTTCAAAAGCACCACTGTGTCAATTTATTTTTACATATTGTTGCAAGACAAAATTAGTAGAGCACATTATGGAAATACCTTGCAGGGACAGGGTGCACATGGCAAAAAAATGTAGAAGACATAAGTTATTTTTATAAAAACACCATTAACAGTTCTATTAACTGGTCTTCTTTGCATGTGAATGGATAAAATTCTATTACTTACAGTATCAAACACCTAGACAGCTCAAAATGGTCTTTTTGAGAATGGCTGAGATGCTATTCCTTTTCAATTTGTCATTCCCAGCATAGTATACCATGTCTGTCTGTTTCAAAACAGCCAATGCCACCCATTTCAGATCACTAATGCCTAGGGTATCAACGTGTATCTGTTTCATTTCATTTCTGACTAATTCGAATTTTCTGAGATTCACACTTTGTATATTCCACATTCTGATTATTAAAAGGTGTTTGCGGGTATGTATTCTCATTTTGAGCCATGCATATAAAGGTCCTGAATGCTTTACTCTATCCATGATATTCAAGTCATCTCTACACTTGGCTGTCTTTGGCTACTCTGAAGAAACAAAGATATTCCCCAGCTGTATTCTGAGTGTCATCCAAGGTGAGGGACTCATCTTCTGGCAGTGTATTAGGCAATGTTCTGCTGCTATTCAAGAGGTTTTCGCTGGCCAAGTTTTAGAAGCAGATTACCAGGTTCTTCTTCCTGGACTGTCTTTCTTAGTTCAGAAGCTCTGCTGAAACCCTTCCACTACGGATGACTTTGGTGGCATCTGAAATGAAGGCATAGTTTCCAGTATCGCAGTAACATGGTAGCTACCACAGTACAAAAACTGACAGAAGACTGGTGGTCACACTCAATAGGACGGCTATTATCAAAAAAATAAAGGAAAGTAAGTGTGGACAACTATGTAGAGACACTGGAATCCTCATCCACTGTTGATGAGAATGTAAAAGGGTATAGCTGCTGTGGAAAGCAATTAGATGTTCAAGACAGAATTACCGTATGACCCATCAACTCCACTCCTAGGTTAAATACCCTAAACACTTGAAAGCAAGGACTGAAGTACACTTGTACGCCAATGCTCCCTGCAGCATTACTCACAACAGTCAAAAGTGGAACGATCTGATTATCCATCAAGACAGAAATGGATAAACACAATGTGATACATAAAAATGATTATTCAGCCAAAAAGCAAAATGAACTTCCGATACATGCCATGACATGGATGAACTCTGAAAACATGTTAAATGAAGTCAGTCAGCCGCTCATTATTCATTGCCAGTGAGTCGATTCTGACTCACAGTGACCCTATTGGAGAGATTAGAACTAATCTATAGGGTTTCCAAGGAGCAGCTGGTGGATTTGAACTGCCAACCTTTCAGTTATCAGACAAGCTCTTAATATTACACCATTAGGGCTCCTGAAAAACACGTATTACATGATCCCACTTCATGAAATATCCAGAACAAGCAAGTGCGTGGACACTGAAGTATTAAAGGCTACCATGGGCTGGGATAGAGGGGAAGGGGAAGTTTTCACTTAAGTGTACTAAGTTTCTATTTGGGATGATGAAAAATTTCTGGATATGGGCAGTGGTGATGGCTGCACACCATGGTGATGTAATTCACAATTCTCTCAACTGTACACTTAAAAATGTACTACTTATCCACTAATTGTTCATAACATATATTTAACCACAACAAAACTATGGAAAAAAACAAAACACTGTCATCCTAGTTCCAATCCTATGTGTCCTAGGGAAGCCACACAGACACTCTAGGTCTTATGTCTCCTCATCTGTAAGATATGAAGGTCAACATGGACGATCTGGAGGAATCTCTAACAGCATCAGGATTCACCTTGTTTGCCAGTTTCCTTGTATCTGTAAAATTGAAAGATATCATCTACTCACAGGGCTGTCTTAAAGATCAGCGATGCAGTGCAAGTCAAAGTACCACTATGGGTCTGATGAACAAGAGTCAACAATGCTGTTGTTCACTGCCAATGAATAGCTCCCCAACTCACAGTAACACCATACACAAGAGGATGGGACTGAGCATTGTGATCCACAGGGTCTTCACAGGCTGATACTCAAAAGTGGATTCCCAGGTCTTCCTTCCTAGTCTTCTGAAACTTGAACAGCACCACAGCAACACATAAGCTTTCACTGACAAGAGGTTGAGGCTATACTTGAGGTGGACAGGCCAGGATCAGCCCTAGGTCTCCCCATGGAATACAAGAAATCTACTACTGAAGCGTCACTACCTTCATCAACAAATGTTAATGGGATCCAAATCAATGCTGTTTGAGGAGGGCAAAACTTACCACAACAAAACAGGGGAAATGTATAGTGAACAAAAAGACACAGCACGAAACCATCAAAACCTGAATGAGAGGAGCAACAGGAACAAACAAGGATTTTACCATCAAGCTGAATATTATGAACTTCACCAACTATTTATAGCAGGACTTCCCTGCTTTGTTCTCTTATCATACACAGTCCATCAACCGAGACAGGTCTATACCTATTATAATGACTGTATCACAATTCTCAAAAAGAAGGGTATTATAATCAGTTTTAATTATGAATTATAATACAAAAATAACATGCAAAAAAGTCCAAAGTTAATTTACTTAAAATGCCTAACTCTTGGACTGAAGGAGCTCAGGTCAGTGGTTGGCGTCCACCAGCCATCTTGTAGGAGAAAGACCCGGTGGTCTGTTCCCATTAAGACTACAGCGCAGGAAACTCTACGGGGCACTTCTATTCTGTACTACAGGGCTTGTATGGGTGGAAATCAATTTGACATAACACCACTGCCAACCTCTAGGTCAGTGGCCAAGTTCTTAACATGTGTTTGCATATACACATACATATGTGTGTATGTTGTGTGTATTTAAGATCTGCCAATTAAGTTCCTGAACTCACCCTAGAAACAGTGCTACATACCTCATTGCTAAGTATCATCCCTAAGGTCACCTTCAAAGCACTCTCCTTGGGAAGCTACGCACCAAGGCCAGCGCCCAGTCCACCCTTTAAAGCAGTTTTGGAACTCTTTTTTCTGGAATGTCCATCAGAGTTATTGCTGTATTACCCTTAATGTCCTAATGTCATCTAAATGTCTTCCTTTCAATATTTCCTCTATCTTTGGGTAAAGAAAAAAGTCACTGGGGGCCAGGTCAGGTGAGCAGGGAGGGTGTTTGTTTCAATGCAGTTATTTGTTTACTGGCTAAAAACTCTCTCACAGACAACTACATAATTAAGTTCAGAACTTGGCCACCATGCCACTGTGTGCAATGGCCATTCCAGAAAGACTTCCAAAATTGCTCTGAAGGGTGGGCTAGGAGCTGGTGCTAATGTACTTCGAAGGTGACCATAATGATGTTCAGCAATAAGGTATGTAGCACTTAAAACAATTAACTTCACAGACTTAGTTGTCAGCTGTGTGTATCTGTGTGTTGTGTGTATGTATATATATGAATTTTATATTCATAGGAGCCCTGGTAAACCCAGGTGGCACAGTGGTTAAGTGCTACAGCTGCTAACCAAAAAGTCAGCAGTCTGAATCCACCAGGCACTCCTTGGAAACTCTGTGGGGCAGTTCTACTATGTCCTATAGGTTTGCTGTGAGTAGGAACGGACTTGATAGCAGCGAGGATTTTTTTTTTTTTGGTTTTAGGAGACTTTGTGGCACAGTGGTTAAGAGCTCAGTTGATAACCAAAAGTCTGGTAGTTCACATCTACTAGCTGTTCCCAGCTGCTCCCTGTCAACCCTATGGGGCAATTCTACTGTATCTCATAACTTTTCAACTTTGCTACGATTTGTAATTAACTAGACATCAATGGGTTTGGTTTAGGGTTAGTATACACACATACATAGCTTATTTTTACATTTAGTTATTTTTACACTCAAAAGAACATCAGCCTATTGTATCTAGGCCTTTTTCCTTTTTTCTCCAATACTATCAGTTCAGTGCCCGTACTGTTGTGACCAAGATCTTGAACCCTGCCTACGTATGTTATTCGCATACTTCCGCTCAAGGTAACTCCTTTCTTCAGTCTTCTCAATTCAACAGAGTACATTATAAAACCTACGCACAGACATAGCCAGTATGCAGGTATGATTTCAGACTTAAGAACTCAACTAGTATTTGTAGTGAATGAAAATTGTGAAGGCATTTAAGAAGCTCGAATTCAATATTTATTAGCAAACTGGAAAAAGCCACTCAACAACTCCCATTCCACAAGTCTACTCACTCTTTGACTCCTACAGGAGAAAGAAATTACTAACATATTTGGAAATAGGTGACACTCCTTACCCTGATTTCCACATTCCTCGATTTCAGGTTAAAGCGTATCTGAAGTCCCAAATGTTCTACAATAGGAGTAAATATCTTCATCCAGTTCTCTTTCAAGGGCGTGTATCTGTTAGCTGGGACTGGAATTTTCCTTGTTTCTTCTTTCCCAGCCTACAACACAAAACAACACACAACTCAGGAGATGTCCGGAGGAGTCGAATGGACTTATAAAACGACAGCTACACAACAAAAAAAAATTTAACTCCAGAGTTAAACCCTCCGGAGTTTCACTTCGCTCGGAGGAGCCCCACTCCAGAAGAGCGGCGCAGCTTTAACCTCACAAAGAGGTTTGACCCGTTCCTGGCCCCCCAGCCTGTTCCTGTCCGGGGTCCCCGCCAGTACCAGGAGCCCGTCTCCGGAGAGCGGCGGGAAGACGGGCCTCTTTGCGGGTTGTGACTCCTCTGTGTCCATGCGGCTCCCGTCTCCGCTCTCCCCCGTCGCCGACAGCTGCTCAGCCCGCCGTTTCTTGGCCCGCCGGCCACCCCTGCGAGTGACCTGGGTAAAACCAGCCTCCGAACTGGCGCTCTGCGCCTCCATCTCGCCTTCCATCCCCAGGAATCTCCAGCCTGGCAACCGCTTCCGCGTCCCACACGTGTGCGGCCGCAACCCACAGGCAGACGCGACACTGAGGAAGACACCCGTCCCACGGCTCCGCCTCCTACCCCAAGAAGTCCCACGTTGGGGTCCTGAAGCAGCAATTTTTTTTTTTAAATGCCTGCAGGGGCTACCCTATAATATGCCTGATTCGTGTGACCTCCCTTCTGTCGCGCAACTGAAGATAAATCATTTTGTAACCTCAAAACTGTATGTTAAAGAAATTCAATCATAAAAAGATAAACAAGTTTGTGTCATCCCTCAAGGAAAACGTATGCTTTCCCAGCAGTGTATCTGGCATAATCTTAGATAACTAAGTCCAGCTCTCGAGGCCCGAGTACGGCAAGCGGGAGAGACAAACTGTCGTTAATGTTTGGAGTTTGGTATCCAGCATAGTGTTTGGTCAGGGTTCGCGAGTGGCAGTTGGCAGAGGTGGAATCTGCTGGGTCATGTCAGCCTTTGAGAAGCCTCAGATCATCGCCCATATCCAGAAGAGCCTCAACTATACGGTGTTTGACTGTAAATGGGTACCATGCAGCGCCAAATTTGTGACCATGGGCAACTTCGCACGGGGCACCGGCGTCATTCAGCTCTACGAGATCCAGCACGGGGATCTGAAGCTGCTTCGGGAGGTGAGTGCCTCGTGGAGACTGACAAATTCCAGAGTCTGGGAATGTCCTCAGGGAGGGCAGTGCCAGTCTTGGGGCTTGTATTCTTCTTTGCCCGAACTTCTTACTTAGCGTCGTCACGCAAAACAGCTTTACACGAACGGGACTACCGAAACTGAGTGCAGACCAAAGAATGCTTCCCACTTCGCGCTTTCGTTGGAGGGCTCAATTCTTTTCGGCGAACTAGCTCAGCCACTCCCTGCCGGTGCTTTTCTCCAGCCATACCTAGTACAGTCCATCTCGGAGTGACCTTAACAGTTCGTGTCTGAGTTCGACAGCCTTCTAAGCAGTTCGCAGTTTGCTCAGTCTGTTGCTGCGCTGGTGCTAATAAACGATTTTTTTTCCATGTCAGCAGAGCCTGCCCCCAGGGAACCTGCAGTGTAATTGGAAGAGACAGTCCTACACATCTGTTCATTCTTTTATCAAGTATCAATTGAGGACGTGGTATTCCTAGGCCTGTGGATGGCAAGGTCTTCAAACCCTCTTGAAGTTTATTTTTGTAGTAGGGGAAGGTGTTAATCAAGTAATTAAACCAACGATGCATACATACAAACTAAAGTGAGTTATTTAAAATCAAGGAACATTGTTCTGCGGAGGTGGGGAAAAAAGATTTGGGATGAGTAGCAGGCACGGTGGCTTCGCTCTTGGCTGCTAACTGATAGGTCGGCGATCGAAACGCACCACTCAGCTCTGTGGTCTGCTTCTGTAAAGATTTACAGACTTGAAAACTGTTTGGGACAGTTCTGCTCTGTTCACTGGGGTCACTATGAGTTGGAATTGATTGACAGCAACCAGCAACAAAGGAAGTTTAGACAAACTAGGAGTGGAGGACAAGGTTTCTTGTTGTTTTTCTTCTTAGCTGCATCGAGTTGGTTCCAGCTTATAGCGACCCTATATGCACAACAGAATTAAAACACTGCGGGGTCTTGCACCATGCCCACAATTGTTTTTATGCATAAGCCCATTGTTGCAGCCACTGTGTCAGTCCGTCTTTCTTCCTTTCTGTCACTGACCCACCACTCTCTCAAGCATGATGTCCTTCTCCGGGGACTGATCCCTCCTGATAACATGTCCTAAGTATGTAAGAAGAAGATATGGCATATGTGGAAGCCCAGAGATGCGGAGTTTTTAATCTCTTAAGAAGGAAGAGGAGTAAGCAGGGACCAGACCTTGCAACATAAGTAGGCCAGTTAAAGGCTTTATGACTTTTTTCATAGAGAAATGGGAATTCATTAAAGGCTTTGAGCAGAGGATGGCAAGATAAGATTTACAAGTTTGTAAAGATCACTAGTGAAAGAACTAGAAAATAGTGATAAATAATGTTTCTGTACCTCTTCACAGTGAAAAAAAAATTATTTTAGGGTACCTGAACAAAGATGATCAGGCATACCAGATGTTTAGTATTGTCACAGGCTAAAATTCAGGGAAGTTCGGAAATTCCTGGGATCAGAAGCTGTGGAGGGAATCTGCTTGGAGCAGATGGGGCTAAACTGGTAAGCACAGAATGAATACAATTGGAGTAGGCAAGCTGAGATTAGAAGGAGTGTGGGGACCCCGACTCACTGTAAGTTTCTGTGCCTGTTGTCTGTTTATATTGTTTACCACTTAGCCACCAGTCACTTGTTGCTGTTCTGGTATCTACTTCAGATTATCTTGATTTACAGAGGCTTTCCTGATCCCCACACGAAGTATTCTTTACACTGTATCCCTGTAGTCCTGTCTCTGCTGGGAATATATCTCTTGCCCCATTTATCTCTGACTAGATTATAAGCTCTTTTTGAGGGAGGTTAGTGTCTTTTTTTTAAGTGTGGTAAGGAGCACTCACTCATTAAATATTTGTTAAAAGCATGAGTGAATGTCTGTAAATAAGCTATAACTTGGGAAATTTAAATATCGGTCTATTGATTATTAATCACCTGGGAATCAGGAGTTTGGACAAATGGGGACTATTGGAATAATAGGGAGAAACATCAAACTTTAAGTATTAAGAACAAATGCTGGCAGAAGCTCCAGCAGAGTATAGACCTGTGAATTTTAATAAGAATATGTGATTTGTGCACTTTTCAGAAATATCCTTATTTCATAAAGTAAAGTAATTGCTTTTTGGGTTTTGTAAAGATTCTGGGGTATTGAGCAAATTTTAAGTTTTTTTTTTTAGATAATCTTGCTTTTGAACAGAAGTAGTACATCTTAGTGATAGAATATTTAGGTACTATAGGTAGGCTTTTTTTTTAATGGTTATTATCCTTTATTATTATTAATTATCACCTGTAGTCTCACACCAGGAATATCTACTTTTTATATTTTCACCTGTGTCCTTTGGAGATTTTTCTTTTTCTATACGGACTATACATGGTACTGTGCTAAGGAGGAAACCCTGGTGGCGTAGTGGTTAAGTGCTGTGGCTGCTAACCAGCAAGTCGACAGTTCAAATCTGCCAGGCACTCCTTGGAAGCTCTTTGGGGCAGTTCTACTCTGTAGGGTTATTGTGAGTCAGGAATGACTTGATGGCAGTGGGTGTGGGTTTTTTGGTTTATGCTAAGGAAAGACCAAAGATATTTGAAAAATGAGTTCCTTCTTTTAAAGAGCGTACCTTGTCAAAAGAGAGGAAAACAAACTCAAAAACACATTTAAGAACTTAGATCATATTTTGGATGTGATGGTGTAGTGAAAAACAACATTGGTTAAATTTAGGCACAGTGGTTCGCAACCCTTAGTGTGTGTCACATTTGTCTGCCTGTGTTCTCTTACCCTTCCTTGTTTTTTGTTTTAAAATAGTCATGCTTTGGCTCCACCCTTAGAAATTCTAATATAATGGATCTGAACTAGGGGAGGGCTTAGAAATCAGTATTTTTAAAACTTTAAAGCTCCCCCCCCCAGGAGATTTTAATGCATTCCAGAATTGAGAACTGTTGGGTTAGATGAATTATTTATTAAAAATGTTAGGAAACATACGTCTCTTGATGTAGTCATTGTGAAGCGACCTTAAGTCGTGCGCTCCAGATCCCATGTAATCCAAATAAGAGGTAGTGAAGGAAGCAAATTGGTCTCGGTTATGCTTTCCTTATCTTGTTGGTAAGAGGATAGGCAGAAGCAAAGGGCAGGGCCTCCACGGACAGGTGAGCAGTTTGTTGTACCAGCAGAGGTGCCTGAACAGGGGTACAGGGGGAGCTAAAAGCCATCTCTGGTTTCCTCAAGCCTTTACTCTTACACAACTTCACCAGCCTATAAAGAGCAACTTTTCTGTAATTGGCAATAGGATGCTATATGGATTAGTGACCCTGGAAGGCAGGGTTATGGGTGATTATGCTCTAAAAATTAATAATAAGCTAATAAAGTATGGAAGTTGTAGTCCCTTTACCACTGAAAACACTGCTTGTTAGCTTTGGTGACTGAGCCTTTTAATGTTAATTAAGTAGTGCCAGGATGTGGAGGCGGAAATAGTGACAGGCTGTGCTAGACCCACCCACAGCACGAGCAGAAATAACTCCCATAGGAATTATCAATCATGGGTCTCTTTAAGAATTTTAATTTGTAGCAAAGAAAACCAACAACTAGGCCACATATGATTGTCACTGATGGTCATTTTCATTGTCATAGAGCGAAAGTTATTAGTATACATTAATTTTCTTTGCGGAACAATGATTACAAAATACTCTTTTCTTAAAAAAAAAGTAAAAATCACTTTTCTAACAAGAAAAATATGAAGTAAGCACTTAATTCTTTCTGAAGGTAAAATAATAATCTATCAGGAGCAAAAAGGGAGCCCTTTTATGGCTCTTCAAACATGACGTTTGCTTCAATGTCCTCTCTTTTTTATTTTTGTATTTTTTTATTATGACTAAGTGAAAGTATACCATTTGAATCGATTTTGCATGCATGCATGTCTGCAGCTGCATCTGTTCTCCTCACCCTGTGACAGCACACTCCTACTTTTCAGTTTTTACTTCTAGTATCCTCTTACAGAGGACCTGTCACCTCCTCTCCACCTTCTCCTCTAGTCTCTAGAAAGAAACCAGTAGAACAGCCTCCTATAAATGTATAAAACCATGCTTACACTGTGTCCCCAAGTCCAGTCCATCCAGTGGCCTCTCTTAATGTAGCTACTGTTGTGATTTCTGTGTATGTGAGGGCAAGAGAAAACATACCTGCTTTTTAAGTCCACTTGTTGGTATATTGGTTAAGTGCTAACCCAAAGATCGGCAGTTGAAATCCACCAGACACTCCCTGGAAACTCTGTGGGGCAGTTTTACTCTGTCCTGTAGGGACTCTATGGGTTGGAATCAGCTCAACAGCAGTGGGTTTGGTTTGGTTTTGTCCACCTAAGCCAGCCGTTTTGAGCAGGTGCAGTGTAATTCCTTTTCTCTGCAGATTATACTGTATTTATACATTTGAGTGTATTTTTAGTGGGTTGATCCTTTTTTTTTTTCGTTTACACAACTTGTTTTATTCAAGTTAAAAGAGAAGACACTTTTTTTTTAATTTAATATGACTGAGTGAAAATGTACATTCCCATATAAATTTACATGCCCCCCTATATGCAGCTTCCACTGCTCTCCCTGTCCGGTGACTGCACACTATTCCTCTCTGCTCCACACATGTCTCATCCTCCCAACAGCCTCCTTTCCCCTCCCCTCCACCCACTCTCCTTCCTCCAGCCAGAGGGAGAAGACACTGTTATCAGAAGACCCTTTTATATTCTAGTTATTCTAGGATAACACTCTTGGCTTTCTGTGCAAGAGAAGGAAAGTCTTAGTTTAGCTCAATACTTCTTCCTCCTCTCTTTGAGACAGACCTGCCAGCAGGAAGCAGATATCTTTGTTTTCTCACACCATGAGATTTTTTATTTTTATTTTTATTTTTTTTCTTATTTATTTATTTATTTTATTTTATTTTTTTTATTTAACATAACTGAGTAAAAATGTACATTCACATGTAAATTTACATGCCCCCCTATATGCAGCTTCCACTGCTCTCCCTGTCCGGTGACTGCACACTATTCCTCTCTGCTCCATACATGTCTCATCCTCCCGACAGTCTCCTTTCCCCTCCTCTCCGTCCACTCCCCTTCCTCCAGCCAGAGGTCAGCAAGATGATATCCTATAGATGTATAGAACCATAAAGTGCTTCCAACATACGGTTACTCTGCATTGCCAAGTCCATTCCATTCCTGTCCAAAGAGTGGACCTTTGTTATAATTTATGGGAACGGGCAGCATCAGGGCCAGGGGCCATGCTCTCAGAGGAACCCCAAAACCGCTGGACCATCAATTGAGGTCTTTTAGTGGAGATCTCATGATGCACCTCTTTTTATTCTTGTGTTGCCAGTGAGGCTCCTCTCTGTGAGCTCCGTCATGGCTATCATTGGTGGTGGCTGGGCACCATCCGGTTCTTCCAGTCCCAGGTCGATGTAGGCACCCACTCTTGTGGGTCTCTCTGTCTTCTCGGTTGTCTTTACCGCATGCCATTTTGGCCCTCGGTGAGCATCCGTTTCTGCTGAGTTGGGACCATTTGCTGTGTCCTCGGATGACAGCTTGGCAGCTTTTAAGACCCCAGATGCCACTCACCAATGTGGGGTGCAGAGAGCTCTCTTAGCAAAACGCTAGTTGTGCCAATTGGCCTGGAATTCGCCTAAGAGCATGGTCCCCCGCCCCCCGCCCCAGCTACTCTATCCTTGCAGTATTGAGTTAAGATGGAAGGAGTACTCAAGTTATGCTGAAGTCCACTTAATGTTGTTCTTGTTCCTAATGTGTGCTGTCACCGCTTTCTCCCAACTAGATTTCTAGTAACTACCTAAACTAAACCCTCCCCCCCTTGCCCTCCCTCCCTCCCTCCCCTCCCTTGCAGCTGTCAAAGAGTCTTTTCTTCTATACACAAGTCTGTTTTTGAGATCTTATCGTAGAGGTCTCATACAGTATTTGTCCTTTTGTCGCTGACTACTCTCACTCAACATAATGTCTTCCAGTTGAAACCAGGTTAGGAGATGTTTCCTGGAATCATCGTTATTCTTTATCATTGCGTAGTGCTCCATTGAGTATATGTACCACAGTTTACCTATCCATTCTTCTATTGTTGGGCATCTAGGTTGATTCCACCTTTTTGCTATTGTGGACTGTACCGCGATAAACATTCTGGTACATGTGTCTGTTGGTGTGAAAGGCCTTGAATCTGTAGGATATATTCCAAGTAGTGGAATTACTGGGTCAAATGGTATATCAATATCCATTTTTTTAAGGAAGCGCCGGATTGCCTTCCAAAGAGGCTGGACCATTTTGCAACCCCACCAACAGTGTAGGAGGGTTCCACTTTCTCCACAGCCTCTCCAGCATTTGTTGTTTTGTGTTTTCTGGATCATGGCCAATCTTGTTGGGGTGAGATGGTATCTCATTGTTGTCTTGATTTGAATTTCTTTAATAGCTAAAGATCGTGAACATGTCCGCATGTGTTTTTTGGCTGCTGCCTGGATCTCCTCTTTAGTGAAGTATCTGTCCATCTCCTTTGCCCATCGCTTAATTGGACGGTTTATCTTCTTCTTATTGATATTTTGTAGTATCTTATAGATTATGGAGATCAGGCGTCGATCTGACATAGAGTTGCCAAATATTTTTTCCCACTCTGTGGGTGTTCTTTTAATCCTATTAATAAAGTCTTTGGATGAGCAAAAGTGTTTGATTCTTAATAGTTCCCATTTATCTACTTTCTCTTCTGTTGATTGAGGTTTCTTTGACAGATTTTGGAGTCTGTCCTCATTGTGTATTAAAACTTCCATTGTTGTTCCTACCTTTTCTTGGATGAGCTTTATCGTTTTAGGTTTGATATTTAGGTCTTTTATCCAGTTGGAGTTGGTTTTTGTATAAGGTGTAAGATATGGATCTTGATTCAGTTTATTGCAAATGGATAACCAATTTTGCCAGCACCATTTGTTGAAGATGCTGTTTTTACCCCAGTTTAATGTCTTAGGGCCTTTGTCGAATATCAACTGTTCATAGGCAGATGGTGTCATCTCTGGGGTCTCAATTCTGTTCCATTGATCAGTCTGTCTGTTCTTGTACCAGTACCAGGCTGTTTTGACCACTGTGGCAGTGTAGTATGTTCTAAGGTCGGGTAATGAGAGGCCTCCCAGTGTGTTCTTCTTCTTTAGTAGTACCTTACTTATCCGGGGCTTCTTCCCTTTCCAAACAAAATTGGTGATTTGTTTCTCCATCACCATGAGATTTTTTTTAAAAAATCTTTTTATTGTGATTAAGTGAAAGTTTGCAACATATGTCAGTTTTACATACCCACCTCTTTGCAACTGTCTGCTCTCCTCACCCTGCGATAGCACACTTTTTTTCACTCTTTACTTCCAGTATCTCCTCTGCCACCACTTGTCCTCTCCACTCCCCTCTAGAAAGAAACCAGTAGGGTAGCCACATACACAGACACATACATATATATATTTATATATATGTACGCATACACGTATATATATGTATATGGTTGTAAAAAGCCATAAAGTACACACACAGCATGCTCGCTTTGTATCCCAGAGTCCAGTCCATTCTTTTAAATGTTGGCTTCAGTACTGGTTTTATAGGTTGATACATTTCGAGTTTGATTTGGTTTCTGCGAATGTGACCTCTGTTCTCTACAAAACTCTTGATGTTCCTTTGATTTAAGACAGAGAAAAGATGAGGGAAGCATAGCATCATATGTCTGTGTCATCTAAAGGTAAGAATGCAGGTGGAGACCAAAGCTAGCAATTGGAATGTAGGTTTAGTTCCTGCCAGTTCCCTTAACTTACTAGTCCATTTCAGTATTGGAACAGTTCTTTGATACTGTCTACAAATGACTGTCCTTTAAGAATGGGAGCTACGTGATAAAGTATTTATTTAAATGTTTCACATATGGGTCTGGAGATAACATAGTGGAAAGAGTTTGGAGTCTACGTAGCTTGTGGGGCCTTGGGCAGGTCACTATGCTGAGTTTCCTCAGCTTAAAGATGGCATTCCAAACATTCACTAGAGAGTTGTATGTGTCAGAGAAAGAATAGGTGTTCTAATCTAGAAGAACCCTTGGAATAGGATCTGGTGTGTAGTTGTATATGATGCAGTATATAAATACTGTTTTCATTATTGCATGTAGATAACACTGGGGACTGCACAGTCTGTCATAGCCCTGGATATGAACATGTAGTGGGGGTATATGGACAGAAGGACAGCAGGGAAGTGGACGCTAGCAGTGATTTCTGTCTCCTAAGCACCAACTGAGAATAGATGGTCACTTATGCTGTCATTCAACAAATGGTGAGCACACACGAGTCGGATCTGACTTGACGGCACTTGGTTGGCTACTGCTTGTTGAACACATTAGACAAGGCCTTGACTTTCTGGTGCTCTACCATCGAGAAAGGGGGCAGAAAGATAACTGAGTGAATAAAATAATATTGTTGACAAGTGCAATGAAGAAGATCACAGAGGGTGAGGTGATGGTGATTAGGGATAGTATAGGGGGTTCCAGTTTGGACTGCAAGAGCAAGGAAGCCTCTTGGAAGAGGTAACCTTTGAACTCCTGTCTCAGTGAGGTAAAGAAGGGTGAGCTCGTGATGGGGACTGGAGTTCAGCAAAATGCAAACACCCTGAGGTGGAAGTGACCTTGGTGTGTCTGAAGAAGCAAAAGACAGCAAACATGGCTGGTGTAGAGAGAAGTGGTGTACCAGGATCAGAGAGACTGGTGAGGCCGGGTTCCTAAGAGCTGTTTGCATATGCTAGGCTGGAGGCTGCTCCTGTGACTCTGGGGCTTCTTGCAAGGTAGATTTGTGGGGGTTTTTTTTTTGAAATATTTGTAACAAAGACGCATTTTTAGCATCCATGCAATGACACTTGCTAAAATACCTGGTGTAAGGCCTCCCATGTGAAAGGTTGGTTCTCAGTTTGTCTTCTTCCCTCTGAGACTGGGCTTCTCCAGCATTTTCATCTGGACATTGTGATGCTGATTTGGAACACCGTGAAATATCAGAGCAGTCAATTCCACCTCTGCACAAGGGAGAATTTTTGCAGTGGAAAAATCTGACTGTGTCGTGTGTATTCTGATCTTGGTATCACAGGAAGTGATCATATGTTTTTTCAGGTTTTCGTAATGGTGTTCATTTGCTAGTGTTTTCTTACAAGCCAACGGACTTACTGAAGAAAATTTAATTTTAAGGGAGACCTTCCCAATGATTAATTTTTTGGGTGGATGTCGTAGTTATCCTGTAACTTTATATTAGTGCCAGAAGGTCAGCATGTTTCAGGAGCTTAGTTTGAGATTCTCTCTTCTCAGGGATCTAAAAAGGTGAGAGAATAATAGGGGGGAGAGTTTCTGCCTCCAGGTTGTTTTCTTTTTTTTTTTTAATTACTCACAGTAAAAGCTTTTGGAAAATCTTGGCAGACTTGGGTGCATGCCATAGGACTGGAAAATTGGCTTTAGCTTTCAGCTGTGCCATGGCTTATGGAGAAGAGGAGCCCTTATTACAGGCCTCAGGTGACAGGAGTGACACTGTGGGAAGCAGAATGCGTTGGCTGGTGGAACAGAAGGAAATGTGCCGCCAGTCTCCCACAGCGCATCTCTGAGCAGAATTTTCCGGAGTGTTGTATCAGACAGATGATGGCAAGGCTCCTGCAGCTCGGGATCCTTCTAGTCTCCCGGAACCACATTCCTGTCCATCGGGGCACACCTGCTTCTTACTGACAAGCTCTGTTTGTACCTTCTGCTTCTGATTTTGGGAGTCATTATTAATGGCTTAGAGCTGGGTGAGACCCAGGCCTAGTAAGACAGATGGAAGAAAGAAGTAACTGTTTTGTCAGCTGGCACTCCGAGTGAAGTTAACCATAGAAGTTACAGTTTCGGAGTGGTGAAATGCTATACCACCGTTAACATATTTGAGGTACCAGTACTATACTTTTATTTGTATAGAAGAAACAGGAAGGACTCAGATGATTTGGAATTGCAAACTGTCTCTCCCGCTTAATGACAACATGTTGATCTTCACAATCAAAAGACTGGTTAACTGTTTGCAGCTAATACTGATGCCCCCTTAAACCACCTATGATTGAAAAGGAAATTACTGTGATTCTGTGCTTCTTATCAGTCTGATCTTTTATAGTCACATTATTATAGATGGCTGGTTTCCTTTACAGGGCAATTCTAAAGAAGCCTTGAATGCTTGCTTTCTTTTTTTGCACAGTCGAGTGCATTGACACTCTACACTCAGGAACTCCATCTAGTGCCAGATTCCAGGGTTTCCAGGAACCAAGGCAACAGGAAAAGCAGTTAGATTTCAGTGACCTGGACAGATAAAGTCAAGAATGGGTCAGGGCAGCAGAGAAATTGAAAACCTCAGGGAGCAAAGAATCAAAGACCGAGGTACAGGAGTCCCTGGGAATAGTACACAGATGATGCGTCTGTGGGAGGAGTTCCACGGGAATTGAGATTTGGGTTGTCAACTCCTTGAGAGAAGGGGACATCTCACTCATCTTTCCATCCTCTTCTGGATAGTTCAAGTGCCTTGCATGGTAGAAATTTGTTAAATGTTGAACATGTGAGCCAAACAAGTTGCTGAAGCTGTGGGCTTCAGTCTGCTCATCTGTGGGAAAAGGATGTTGTATTAGCTCATTTTCGAGAACACAGCCCTCATCATGTGATTTCTGTAGGCCCCATAGTGTATTTATATGGGACTGTTTTGCTAATGTAACTGTATATAATACTAGTACTGGGAGCAGTAACCTTTACGGTTAAAGAAATCTCCAAAGATTGACGATTTCTTTGGCTGACAAAACCAAACCTAACCTGTTGCTGTTGATTCTGATTCGTAGCAACCCTGTAGGACAGATAGAACTGCCCCTACAGGGTTTCCAAGGAGCAAGGAGCAGCTGGCTGGTGGATTTGAACTGCCAGCCTTTTGATTAGCAGCCTGAGTTCTTAACCATTGAACCACCAGGGCTGCTTTTGGCTTGCTGGTATACAAGTCTCAAGAGAAAACCCGACATAAGCATTTTTTGGTCATAAGGTTCTGCAGGGAGGTACGTAAACATTTTTGTCCCCATGGGCATCCAGAAATAATAATGTTTTCATTATGTTTTTATTTCTACCAAGGATCTTTGGGAAGGATGCTGTATTAAAGACTGAAATTTTCATATTTGCAAATCATCAGTGGAGTTGTCAGCATTTGCATGTCCCATTAGGGAGATGAGAGGAAAGACAAATAGATACCCAGTTTTAAAAACCTAATGAAAACTTTCTTTTATGATGTTTATATACTGTTTTAGTCAGCTAGTGGATGGCTTTAGCAAAGAAAAGTTTATTCTTACACAGTTCCGTAGGCTACAAGTCCCAATACAGAAGGACCTCTCCAAGGGAAGGCTGTCCCCCTGACTGTCTCTGAAGGAAAGTCCTTGTGCTGTAACTGTCCTTGTTCAGCGAGCATCTTGGCACAGGAACCTCAGGTCTGGAGGACGGGCTGTTTTCTGGTTACTGCTTTCTTGATGGTGTGAGGTTCCCAGTTCTCTGCTTGCTTCCCTTTCTATCTCCCATAGGATGAAAGAACAAAAGGTGGTACAAGCTACCCTCCAGGAAAGCTCCCTTAGAAAGGGTGTGGCAGTCCCACCCTAATCCTCTTTTAACATTATCATTTTATCTACTAGCCATAGTCAGATATTAGGATTTAGGGCATCAGAAAATTACACAATGGAGGGCAATCACAGAATACGGGGAATCCTAGCCCACCCAAATTACTACACATTTTTTGGGGGGAAACAATTCAGTCTGTGACATATACTTTGAAACTATTTTTGTTTTAAATAAACTGTGATCATTTTTATCAGAAAATGTCGTGTCTTTTGTGTTGTGTGTCAATTTAAATCCCATAACAGATGTGTAAATATCGTGGACTGTTGATAGATGCTTACATAAATAATGTGTCCTCTCTGTCCCCTTCTCTCAAGATTGAAAAGGCCAAGCCCATTAAATGTGGAACATTCGGGGCAACATCTCTACAGCAGAGATATTTAGCTACTGGAGACTTTGGTGGAAACCTTCATATATGGTAAGTTTATTGAATCAATATTTAGTAGACTAGAGAAGCAATTTCTCTGATATTTTTGTTGCCCTTCCTCTAAAGGAAAATTCTAATATCAAAGTGGACCTTATGTAGTCTTAATTAAATATGTTTTTAGTATATTTCTAGAGTTTATATTCAAAATTCATTTAAAGATACAAATCTTTTTATCTTTTTTTGTGGATCAAGTAACATTATCAGTATTTTCATACTTTCTGTTTGGTGGTAGCAGTTAGCACTCTTTATTTGTAAATAAAAGTCCATTCCCTTTCCACCTTTAAGGACACAATATATGAAAATGCACATTTATACTGAAAAATTAGATATTTGTTTACATTTTAGCAAGGAATTTGACATTACCAAATAGATAGCAGTGAGTTTTTTCTTTAAGTTTTTGAACATACCAAAACCAAACCCACTGCCTTCTAGTCCATTCTGACTCATAGTGGCCCTGTACCACCACACCACCCACTGCTGTTGAGCCGATTCCAACTTACAGCAACTCTGTAGACAGAGTTGAAATACCCCATAGGGTTTCCCAGGAGTGCCTGGTGAATTTGAACAGCCGTCTGGTTAGCAGCTGCAGCACTTCACCACTACACCATAAGTGTTTCCATTCCCTGAAAGTTAGTTTTTTGTTGCTTTTAAAAAATTTTTTTTTTATTGTGGCTAAATGAAAGTATACAATCCAAATTAATTTGCATGCCCACCTATTTGCAGCTCCTTTATCTATCCTTGCCCAGTGACAGCACACTCCTTTTTATTCTATACTTGTTTCCTCTTAACAAGCTCCTGTTCCTTCCTTTCCATCCTCTTCTCTCCCATCTACTAAGAGATCAGTAGGCCAGCCTCCTATAAGTGCATAGAACCATAAAGTACACACACCACATGGTCACATTGTGTCCCTGAGTCTAGTCCATTTTTGTCTGAAGAGTTGACCTCAGTAGTGTTTTCCGGTCAGGAGCGCCAGCAAGTCTAGGGGCCATGCTCCCAGGTGGTCCCCATACTGTTGGACTATCAATTGTGGTCTTTTAGTAGAGTTCTTGAGCTGCACCCCTCTTATTTTTTTTAATTTTTATTTAATATAGCTGAGTGAAAATGTACATTCCCGTATAAATTTACATGCCCACCTATATGCAGCTTCCACTGCTCTCCTTGTCCGGTGACAGCAGCACATTATTCCTCTCTGCTCCATACATGTCTCATCCTCCCACCAGCCTTCTTTACCCTCTTCTCCACCCACTCTCCTTCCTCCAGCCAGAGGTCAGCAGGATGATATCTATAGATGTATAGAACCATAAAGTGCAACCAACATATGGTCACTCTGCATTGCCAAGTCCAATCCATTCTTGTCCAAAGAGTGGACCTTCATTATGATTTATGGGCAAGGGCAGCATCAGGGCCGGGGGCCATGCTCTCAGGGGAACCGCAAAACCGCTGGACCATCAATTGAGGTCTTTTAGTGGAGATCTCAGGATGCACCCCTTTTTATTCTTGTGTTGCCAGTGAGACTCAACCTAGTGAGCTCCATCGTGGCTATCACTGGTGGTGGCCAGGCACCATCCGGTTCTTCTGGTCCCAAGTCGATGTAGGCACCCACTCTTGTGGATCTCTCCGTCTTCTTGGTTGTCTTTACCGCATGTCATTTTGGTCCTCGGTGAGCATCCATTCCTGCTAAGTTGGGACCATTTGCTGTGTCCTCGGATGGCAGCTTGGCAGCCTTTAAGACCCCAGACGCCACTGTGTGCACACCAATGTGTGCACCCCTCTATTTCTTGTGCTGCCACAAGGGACTCAACATTGTGTGCCCTATCATGTCTGTCTGGTGGTAGCTGGGCATCATCTAGTTCTTCTGGTCACATGTTGATGCAGTCCCCCATTCATATGGGTCTTTCTATCTCCTAAGCTCTTTTTTCCTTGTGTTTTTGTTCTTCTCAGTGATTGTCTGTTCTGGTTAAGTTGGGATCATTTGATATACCTCAGATGGTAGCTTGCTAGCTTTTAAGACCCCAGATACCACTCAGCAATGCGGGATACAGAAGACTCTCTTAGCAATAGGCTAGTTATGCCAGTTGGCCTCGATGTTCCCTGAGAGCGTGGTCCCCAGTCCCACCTGCTGCTACTCTATCATTGCAACATTGGGTTGAGATTAGAAGAGCTTCAGTTTATGGTGAAGTCTGATTAAGTTGATCTACTTTCTATTATGTGCTGTCACTACTTTTACGTGAACAAATTTCTATCAAGTGTCTAATCTAAGACCAACCCTCTCCCTCCCTCCCTACCCTTGTAGCCGTCAAAGAGTCTTTTCTTCTATACGTAACTCATTTTTAAGTCCTTATAACAGGGGTCTCATACAATATTTGTACTTTTGCTGCTGACTGATTTCACTCAGCATAATGTCTTCCAGTTGAAACCGGGTTATGAGATGTTTCCTAAAATCATCATTGTTCTTTATCATTGCATAGTGCTCCATTGAGTATATAGACTAGTTTGTTTGTGCATTCATCTGTTGATAGGCATCTAAGTTGATTCCATCTTTATGCTGTTGTAGACTGTGCTGCAGTAAGCATTCATGTGCATGTATCTGTTCGTGTGTCTGCCCTTCATTCTGTAGGATGTATTCCGAGCAGTGGGATAACTGGATTAAATGGTGTATCTATTTCCAGGTTTTTAAGAAAGTGCCACATTGCTTTCCAAAGAGGTTGTGCCGTTTTGCAATCACACCAGCAGTGTAGGAGAGTTCCCATCTCTCCACAGCCTCTCCAGCATTTGTTGTTTTGTTCTTTTTGGATCATGGCCAGCATCGTTGGGGTGAGATGGTATCTCATTGTAGTTTTGACTTGGATTTCTCTGATAGCTAATGATTGTGAGCATTTCCTTATGTGTCTTTTGGCTGCCTGGATATCCTCTTTAGTGAAGTGTCTGTCCATCTCCTTTGCCCATTGCTTAATTGGATTATTTACCTTGTTGGTATTTTGCAGTATCTTGTTCCTTACAGAGATCGGATATGGGTCCGACATGTAGTTGCCAAATATTTTTCCCATTCCGTAGGTGGTCTTTTTACTCTTTGATAAAGTCTTTGGATGAGCAAAAGTGTTTGATTCTTAGTGGTTCCCATTTGTCTATTTTGTCTTCTGTTGGTCATGCTTCATCAGTTTTTGAAGTCTGTCTAAGCTGTGTATTAGAACTTTCATTGTTGACTCTATTGTTTCTTGCATGATCTTTATCATTTTAGGTTTGATGTTCAGGTCTTTGATCCATTTTGAATTAGTTTTTGTGTAAGGTGTGAGATACAGGTCTTGTTTCAGTTTTTTGCTGATGGATATCTAGTTTTGCCAACACTATTTATTAAAGAGACTGTTTTTATTCCAGTTTATACTCTTAGGGCCTTTGTCGAATATCAGCTGTTCATAAGAGGATGGTGGCATCTCTGAGGTCTCAGTTCTGTTTGATTGGTCTGTATGTCTCTTTCTGTACCAGTACCAGGCTGTTTTGACTACTGTGACAGTGTAGTAGTTTCTAAGGTCAGGTAGCATGAAGCCTTCCACTGTGTTTGTCTTCTTCAGTAGTGCTTTGCTTATCCAGGGTTTCTTCCCTTTCCAAACAAAGTTGGTGATTTGTTTCTCCATCTCATTAAAAACAGATTCGTGAGCCCCATCACAGCTATCACTGGTGGTGGCCGGGCAATGTCTGCTTCTTCTGGTCACATGTCGATGTAGTCACCTACTCAAGTGGGTGTCTCTGTCTTCTGGGTTTTCTTTCTTCCATGTCATTTTTCTCCTTGGGGATGATCTGTTTCTGCTAAGTTACGACCATTTGGTGTACCTCAGATGGCAGCTTGGCAGCTTTTAAGACCCCAGACGCCACTCACCAATGTGGGGTGTTTGTACATTCTTGATACTTTATTTTGTCATCTCCTTTGAAGTCTTCTGTTTGGCTCTTTTATTTCTTCATTTCGTCTGTTTGCTTTAGCTATTCTACGTTCAAGAGCAAGCTTTAGAGTCTTTTCTGATATCCATTTGGGCATTTCTTTCTTCTCTGTCTTTTTAATGATCTTTTACTTTCTTTGTGAATGTTACCCTTAATGTCATCCCACAGCTCCTCTGATCTTCAGCCATTGATGTTTAATGCATCAAAGTCGCTCTCGAGGTGGCCTCTAAATTCAGGTGGGATATGCTGAAAGTTGCATTTTGACTCCAGTGGACTTGTTTTAGTTATCTTCAGCTTCAGCTTGAACTTGCCTCTGAGCGATTGGTAGTCTGTTCTGTAGTTGGCCCCTAGCCTTGTTCTGATGGTATTGAGCTTCTCCATCATCTTTCAGGCAAATGCGATCTTCATTATTTTCCAGGACTATCTCTTAATCATTTAAAGTAACAGAACTATTCTAGAAAAAAGCTGTTGTCTCTCCGTCATGCTTTTAATATGATCTTTCTTGATTCTCATTTGGATTCTGCTGCTTTATAGTTAGATTACCTTGACGTATTTTACTGTCTTAGAATCATGTCAAATGAAATGGTTCAAGCCAAGTGCCAGGATTTAACTGCTTGTTGTTTAAATTAGCATGAATTAGAATGCAGCAGTTCTTACATGCTACATCATACACTTTCAAAGAAATAGGGAGAGAGACCAGTCTGAATTTTATTGTTGAAAAGAAATAATTTATTTCCATACAAGAATATGCAATAAATATAGCTATTACTGTTCACCTTAATAGAGTTTCCTAGAACAGTACAGTTATTATAGCCTCATTTTCACAAATAACTCTTATAATTTCATGTAAAAAATAAGTAATGTTTTGGAGTCTAAAAACAGTAAAACAGTTTTTTCTTAGAGCCACAATCCTGTCCAGTCTCTTCCTTTTTTCACGGTGATGTTACACAATAAGCATCGTCTAAACCAAGTTGAACCACCTCAGTTTTTGAAAAATAAAATTTTAGTAATAAGTTTTGGCCCAGTTGGCATTACGTTTGTGAAGTCTATTAAAAAAAGAAAGTATGTTATTGAAAACTGACTTCTTAAAGAAAAATGTGGGTAGAGGCTGTAATGGACAAGCAGAAGCAGGAGGAGAGTAGAGGGGGGCAAAAAAAGAGCCACATGAACATAACCTCATTGAACTGTTCATCATGTGTCCATCATCTAGCCAGAAGTCAAGCACCCAGAGGAATAGGTGCTTCCTTGCATCCTTTTTTCTCACTAACCTAGAGTTAGACTTCAGCTGGTTTGGCTATGATGTTTCTTGTGATAGGTGTGGTGATACATAGAAAAATACGTAATTAGGTGGAACTCCAGATAGAATTCAGTGAGAAAATAATACACTGTAAAGGGAGAAATGTATCCCAAACAAACAAAACATATTTTGTATTTGAAAAGGGTCTCAAGGTCAAAGTCTACTACAGAAGCATTGGAAATCACTTTAAATTTACTCTATATTTAAAGCAGTCAGACTTCTGTGTTCAATGATTCAGCTCATTTGGGGCCCCATCCCAGAGATACTCAGTATCCTGGGGTAGAGTCAATGAATCCCTTCAGCCCATAGACTCTTGGGGTCTGCATTTATCACAAACACACTTGGTAATTCATGTGCAGCCTTCCTAGAAAGCTAATTTTTGAGGAACAGTAACTGACCTTAAACCCCCTCCTGTCATCAGTTCTGACTTAACAGCAGTCCTACAGTGCAGAATAGAACCACTCCAGAGTTTCCAAGGAACACCTGGTGGATTCCAACTGCCAGCTGTTGGTTAGCACTTAACCATTTCACCACTTAGGAGTTAGAATTCCAAGTTAAATGGTGATGTTTCTCATTGAGGCTTGGAAAGCAGTTGAAGTGGAAGAAATCATTTAGCAATAGATACATAAGTTACCCTTTCAGCACAGCTCTTATTTTTACACAGAAACCTAGATATAGTTGTCGGTTCTTGGGTTTTAGTAATGAACTTCAGTGTAGAGGCATGTGAAGTGAGAAACACGTTGTTCTCTGTTGTTTAGGAATTTGGAAGCTCCGGAGACCCCGGTGTATTCTGTCAAGGGCCATAAAGAAATAATAAACAGTATAGATGGTGTAGGCGGCCTAGGAATTGGAGAAGGAGCGCCTGAAATTGTGACTGGCAGCCGAGATGGTGAGTCAGAAGATCCTATGTGTTTTTAATGTTTTTAAGGCACACCTCTCTAAGAGTATCTCCTCCCTGTGTAGAAATTCTCAATCACCTTGGTCCCCCAAATCTAGTGTTCTTGCTTCCACTTTGAGGCAAGTCTAAATGCACATCCTTCCATCGTTTCAGACTTCTGGGTATTTTGAGATAAAGTTATAGGCTGTTTTCATTTTGAGCTAGTTCAGCTATGAAGAATGATAGTTTCCTGTGAACCTTGAAGAATTTTGAATGTCTCTGCAGGTTTCTGAAGCAGCTGATGATACAATGTGGGGGAGGCAGCTTTTCATTTTCGTTTTTTAAAAAGCAGAATTAGTACTTGTGAAAATTGTCAGATTGACAAGCTGGTTGAACACTGATGTTTTGGGTTCCTTCCACTGAGCACTGTCAGGGGCCCCAGGACACTGACTGCTCTTCCTCTTTCTGGTGACCAGCTAGGAGAGATCCTCTAGTGTCCGGCTTTCCTGAGTGACCATCACATCACAACGTCACAATTTTGTGTTGCCTTTTTTAGGTGGGCTGTGCATGAAAAATTTGGTATCATGGTTGATTTGACTAGTTCTTAAAGGTCTGCTGGAGATCATGAGGCGATCATTTTGGAAGAAAAATAAGATTATAATTTTATTATAGGCTATGTTTTAGAAATTGGCTGTTTTTTCATTATGTAAGCCATGTGGAATATGGAAGGAGAAAATTTAATTTCTCCCATACTAGGCAACCACTGTAATTCTGTTTTCCTTTCTAGTTTCAGAGATAATTTTACAGTTATTATCAGTATGAATACAATTTTGTATCTTTTTTATTTAATGTTATATGCAAATATTGCTGTTTCCATGTAGTTCTTATAATTACTGTTTTAACAACAGGAAACTGTAGTGGGTTGGTGGTTCAGACCTACATCTACTAACCAAAAGGTTAATGGTTTGAATCCCCCAGATTCTCCTTGTAAACTCTAGGGGAGAGTTCTGCTCTGCACTATGGGGTCGCTTTGAGTTGAAATTGACTTGACAGCAGTGGATTTTTAGATTTTATTTTAATAACCACTCTTCCGTCACATTGGGTGGATGTGTCATAGTGTACTGGACCATGACTCTGAAGTAAGCATTTAGCTTGGTGTAAGTTTTTTGAAAGGATGACCTTAAAAGTAATGAAGAAACAAGTAGTATCATGCATGTAACCCTTTTGGGAAAAATGTATTTTATAACTTTTAAAATGTATTGTCAAATCAAAGTGCTTATTTGCACTGTCAGTTCCAGTAGATGAGAATAGCATTTCTGGTCTACCAGCATTGATTTTCTTTATTTTCCCCTCTAATTTAATGGACAAAAATGGTCCTCTATTCTAACTTAATGTTCATTTCTTTGTTTGCTAGTTAATTTTTTTATACATTGTGTATGTTCTTTGCTCATTTAACCATTACAAACTTAGTAGTTATCAATTTATGTGACCCCTAAAAACAGTTTTTTTAATGACCAACTTAATTTTATTCTTGGAAATAACCCAGTGAAGTAACTTCCTTTTCCTCAGTTCATTACGTTTGTCAGAATTTTTTGTCCTTTTCTAGTTCTGTCTCAAGTATTTACCTTTTAGCTATTATTAGTTATTTATATTTCTCCTCAGTCAGTGACACCAATTATTTAGTAGTCTGGTTTGAAAGAAAATGAGGGGTTCAAATTAAATTAAGAAAAAAATTGTTAATTTTGTCTAATAGTTTCCTTTTCTCTATTGCCACAGGGAAATTAAATTTTATTATATATGAATAGTGTTCTAAATCTCTATGTAAGAATTCTTAGATAAGAAAATTAAATCTTACTCATCTGTATAAGAAAACCGCCAGTGGTTATATGAATAGTAAGCCAAGCCAAGTGCCATTGAGTCGGATCCGACTAAAAGAAGCATTTAAAAAAATGTCACTGATAATGTTCTGAGTAAACTAAATCATTTATTCATTTTAGGCTCAAAAATAGAAAATAAGATGTGATTTGAGCTGCATGGTATTTGTTTGCCTTGTCAGTCGTCCTTGTGGAGAACGTAGTCCAAAAGCCTGTACTCACTGCCATTGCGTCAATTCTGACTCATAGGATAGGATGGAGTAGAACTGCCCCTGCTGTGTCCTCAGAGTGGCTGGTGGATTCGAACTACTAGCTTTTGGTGTGCAGCCAAGCTCTAAACCCTTGAGCCAGAAAGGCTTCTCAGAAAACTTAGAAACAACATAGTGCCTTTTCTGCATACCTGTACATTGGAAATCAGGCCAGATAGCCACATGGATTATTTTTTCTGGTTACAATTTACCCAGTTAGAAAAATGGGTAGTTTTCAGATTTCATGCCATCTATAACATTGCTACGAACGTAGGAAGCCGTAGGAAGAGAATGCAGAAAAGAAACAACTTGCACCTTCTTTGTTGACTTTTACCAGCTCACTTCTGTTCATGACAGGAACTGTGAAGGTGTGGGACCCCAGACAGAAGGACGATCCTGTTGCCAATATGGAACCTGTACAAGGAGAAAACAAGAGAGACTGTTGGACTGTGGCATTTGGTAAATTATGGAAGAAGCATTGCCTTTAAAGTAGCAGATGTTGAAAAGCATAGTGCTGCAGGGAAGTGCTGAGAGTCCCCTTCTTGTGTCTTGTGGATTATTCCGGCAGTTTAGTGAGGCAGGTGATCCTGGTGGTGATGATTGGGCTCTGGGGCCTGGGTTTGAATCCTGACTCTGCTGTTTTATTGGCTGAGTGATGTGGGGCAAGTCACCAAACTTCTGTGCTTCATTTATAAGATGAATCCAATAGTTGAACCTACTTTATAGTGTTGTTACCCACATTCAGTGAGCTAACACATGTAAAAGTACTCAAAATTGTACTTAGGCTATGAAGTCCTGAGAAATAATTGCTATTATTAGTTTGCACCTCTTTTTAATTAGATAACAATGATCCTGTTTAGCACTAAATGTCACTAATGATATAAGCAGGACCTTAAATGCAACTGGCAACCTAACAAATCTTTACATTGCATTCTACACAAAGTATATTTGTTCTCTTGAAATTACAGAATTGTTTCTTATAAATCCGATCATTTGTGTCCTATTGGTATTCTTAAAATGAAGGTTTGTTTTATTGGTCTAACTGATGTTTGCTCCTGGATATGTCTTGCTGAGCACTAGCGTTAAACTGAGTTTTGCTACTGGAGGGTGTGGGCCATGTTTAATTTAAACTAAATATTTGAAAGTAGGGATTGAAGGTACACATGAACTATTTAACTTTTAATGTCCTTTTTGTATGGGACTGTTACTTAATAAGGGGAAAATTTTAGATTTCTTATTAAAAAATTATTACATGGGAATTAGGAAACCCTGGTGGTGTAGTTAAATGCTGTGGCTTCCAACCAAAAGATTGGTAGTTCAAATCCACCAGGAGCTCCTTGGACACTCTGTGGGGCAGTTCTGCTCTGTCCTGTAGGACTGCTATGAGTCAGAATCGACTCAATGGCAATGAGTGGTAGAATAGTATGTGGGAATTACTATGTGTTTGTATATTATGAGCAGTAATGTAAATTTAAGGCATGTGTACTTTGGGGAGGAATCTCACGATTACTATTAGAATGATGATTTAAAGATGGATATAGTAATTAAAAAGTAATGATCTTTGGGTTCATTAAAGCTCTTTCAGCATGGGTTCCTAGAACATAAGTGCAGTTTTATACCTAGGATATTAAATTAAAAACAATTCACCCATTGACTTGATACTATTTTTATGAATCCCAAGAATATACAAGCACCGTGGAATACACAGAGATGAAACTGAAAGCCTCAAGCTTACAGTGTGGTGAAGAAGGGACGATAGCTGTAGAAATAATTTAAGGTGGGAGAGAGAAAAGGTCGTTAGAGGGCTGAGTCAGTGCAGAAGGAGAAATCCAGAGGGAGGGATGACTGGGGAGGAGGAGCGTTTTGAGCTCAGACCAAGGATAAAAAGGCCTTGAATCACTGTTACTGGGAGGAAATTTCAGACTTACTGAATAGCTTACTGAATAGCCTGGCAAAGTATATAGAGGGGAATGTTGTGGTTCGTTGCCATGGCATCAGTTCTGACTCGTGGAAGCCCTGTCTGCAGATTAGAACTGCTCTGTCAGATACAGGGCAATAATGGTTAGAAAACACCTTAGAACTGGCTTGCGACTGTAGCAAGCAGTGTGGATTTAGGTCGTGTGCAGGTGGGAAGCCTTTGAAGTTTTCTGCAAGGATGACATGTCACCAGATCTTGAGGAAGATGAAACTGATGGTGGGTGGTCCAGAGAGGTGAGTGGCAAGATGTAAGTTTAGAAGCGTTGTGTGATCCCCACTGAAGACAGTGGGGATGGAGCAGAGAGGATGAATTCAAAAGCTAATTCTGTAACAAAATACGTAGAAGTAGGTAATTTATTAAATTAGAGGGACAAGGGAAAGAGCCATGTCCAAAATGACTGAGTTTGGAGGCCAGTTGTGAGACTGATAATATCGTTAATTGAAAACTTGCCGTGAAGGATAGGGTAGTTTCTGATGGAAGATAGTGAGGTCACTTTTGGACATCATGAGTTTGAGACATAAGTGTACTATGTAGGTGGTGTCCACAGTCGGAAAGGCAGAGCTGGCATTTGTGAGAAGGAGGGACTTGGAGACAGTAAAGAATGAAGGCCTGGGGATGCGGTGGCCTGACAGGCCAGTGCAGGCAGAGCAGCCTCCGTCTCACTTAATGCTACTTCCCCAGCAGGAGCTGCCTGAGGGAGAATCCGGACCTAAGTGTGAAGAACTGAAATAGAGATTATAAATTTATCTCAGGTGTGATCACGTCCATGAAGCTAAAACTACATTGCAGTGTACTACAGTTTATTAGAGGTTTCCCTTCAAAGACAGGATAACACCAAAACAACAGTTTGCCCAGTAGATAAGTTTTATAGTAGTTTCTGTTTATATTCAAATGCAGAGCTGTGCTTACCCTCCCAGATCCTACTCTGCTTGATGAACAGTTGCTTTTTTAAAAAAATTTATTTTTGCTTTCTATGTGAAAATTTAAAATGATATATGTAACAAATTACATGTTTTTTAAAATTTTTTACTATGATTATGTGAGACTTTACAATCCAAGCAATTTGCCGTACAAAAACCCGACTACACCCCTTATGCAGCACTGTCTGTTCTCATCCTGTAACAGCACAGTCACCCCTCCACTCTTCCCTTCGGTATCCACTCAGCTGACACCTGTCCGTACCTCTCCCACCTCTCCTCACCCCTCTAAAAAGAGACCATTGGACAGCCTTATAGATAAATTAAACCATAAAGTACACACACCACCTGCATCACTCTGTGTCCCTTAGTCCAGTACAGTCTTTGTGTGACGTGTGGGCTTCAGCACTGGTCTCAGCCCTGGACTAGCAGCAGGTGCAGGGGCCAAGTTCTCAGGGGCCCCTCCAAGTCATCAGACCTGGTCTCTTAATAGAGCTCTTGATCTGCACATCCCTTTATCTTGTGCCACGGCAGAAACTATACATTGTGTACCCTGTTATGGCAGTCTTTGGTGGTGGCTGGGCACCGTCTAGTCCTTCTGGTCTCACGCTGAAGGAGTCTCTCAATCATATGGCCCTTCTCTCTCCCGGGCTCGTATTTTCCTCCTGTCTTTGATGTTCTTAGTTTTCATCTGCTCCAGGTGGGTTGGAAACAACTGATGTTCCTTAGATGGCAGCTTGCTGGCTTTTAAGACCCCAGGCATTACTCACCAGTATGGGATATAGAGCAATTTCTTAGGAAAAAAACTAGATATGCCAGTGGACCTCATTGTCATCTGAAACCTTGGTCCCCAGACCCCTGTCACTGCTACTCTGTCCTTTAAAAAGTTTGGTAGTATTTAGCCCGGCCACCTCCAATGATAGTTGTGGTGGGCCTCCCAGAGTTGAGTCCCAGTGACAATATGAGAATAAAAAGGGGTGCACTTTGAGAACTCCACTAAACGACCACAGTTGATGGTCCAAAGTCTTGCGGGTTCTCCTGGGAACATGGCCTCTAGACCTGATGCCACCCCTGATCATAAATCAGTACTGAGGTCAACTCAGACAGGAATGGATTGGACTCGGAGACACAGAGTGACCATATCATGTGTGCACTTTATGGTTCTGTGCATCTATAGGATGTCCTACTGGCCTGTTACTAGAGGGGAGTGGAAAGGGTGGAGAAGAGGGAACAGAGGATTCTTAGGAGGTTATGACTTGTATGGAACAGAAAGGAGGAGTGTGCTGTCACTGGGCAAGGAGAGCAGTAGGAGCTGCACATAGGTGGACATGCAAATTTAAACCAGATTGTATACTTTCACTCAATCACAATAAAAAAAAAAATGTTGGACTGTATTGAGAAAACCTTTCAGTACATGGTGTAGTCCCGTTACGCTGACCTGCTTTCTAATGTCTGCTGTCACTCCCTTCACCTAACCGAATTCCTGTTGAGCATCTAATCTATGAATAACTCTCTCCCTCCCTGCCTATCCTTGTAGCCATCAAAGAGTATTTTCTTCTATGCATAAGCCTTTTCTTAAGTCCTTATAAAAGTGGTCTCACAGTATTTGTCTTTTTGCAGCTAATTTCGCTCAGCATAACAGTTGATTCCAGGTTATGAGATGTTTCATAAAATCACTGTTCTGATAAGTTGCTCCCTTTTTTAACAGAAAAAAATCTTCCTGTGCACTTTTTACTGTCTTTATTTACCCTCTCCAGCTGTGACTTCACCTATATTTCAGATTGCTTTTCCATTCACCAAAAACAGCAAGCATCTACTGCTTAGAAAGCAATTCACTTCCGTCTCCCTCCCAGCCCTGGTAACCATCAAAAAACTGTTTTCTCTGCTCTTCACTTTTTAATAGTAGCAGAGCCAGACAATATTTGTCATTTTGTGATTGACTTCTTTCAGTCAGCATAATGTCTTCCAGATTCATCCATGTTTTGTTTCACTGACTCATTATTCTTTATAGCTGTGTATGTATGTGTCACAGTTTGTGTATCCATTCATCTCTTGATGGGCACTTAGGTTGTTTCCATCATGTTGTGATTCTGCATAATTCTGTCATGAGCACAGGTGTCCTTAAGTCTAGGTGTGTCACCGCTCTTGTGTCTCTGGGATAGGTCAACCCAGGAGTAGACGGGGGGGGGGGGATGGTCATTAGGTATTTCTGTTCTAGCTTTCTGTGGAAGTGCCAGACTGTCTTCTATGGTGATTGTACCACTTCAGAATCCTGCCAGCAATACATGAGTTCTGATCTCCTCACAGCCCTGCCAGCATTTGTTGTTTTTTGATCAGTGCCATTCCTGCAGCAGTGAGATGGTATCTCTTCTACACTTTTTGATTTGTGTCTCTCTAGTGGCTAATAACCACAAGCATCTCTTCATATATTTGGTGGCCATCTGAATGTCTTGTTTGGTGAAGTGTCTGTTCATGTTGTTTGCCCACTTTTTGAATAGATTGTGTTTTGTGGTGAAATTACCTATATGTTTTAGAGTTTCAGGTCTCAGATATATCATTGCCAAAGATTTTTTTCCCAGTTTGTAGGTTTTCTTTTTCTTGATAAACCCTTTTGCTGAACATTTAATTTTTAGGAGGTCCCAGTTATCTAATGTATCTTTTGTTCCTTTCTTTTGAGTTTTGCTTAATAGACTGTTTATGCCACAAATTAGGTTCCTTACCTAATTTGGTAGCAGAGTGGTTGAGAACTTAGCTGCCAACCAGAAATAACTTCTACTGTTTTTGATTTTTTTTTTTTTTATTGTTTTTCTGTTTTCTGTTGCTTTTATTTCTATTCTGGTCTTTATTAATTTTGCCTTTTTTTCTGGTGACTGTGGACTTCTTTTATTGCTCCTTTTCTAATTGTGCAAGTTGTAGAGTTAAGATACTGATTTTGGACCTTTTATATTTTTAGGTGTGTGCCTTCATTGTTATAAATTCTCTTTTGAGCACTGCTTTTGCTGTATCCCAAAGGTTTTGGAACGATGTGTTTTCATTCTCATTACAGCCTAATAATTTTTTGATTCTAAAATTTTTTAAGTTTATGTGCTAGCATAACCCTGATACCAAGTTCATTTTTAATTTCTTCTATTACCCAATAGTTTTTAAGTAAAATGTTATTCAATTTCCATGTGTTTAATTTTCTTTTTCATTGACCTTTGTGTTACTGGTTTCTAGTTTTATAGTACTATCATAAGAGAAGATGCTTTGTATTATTTTGATGGCTTTTAATTTACAGAGGCTGACTTTATGGCCTAAAATATGGTCACTTCTGGAGAATGATTCATGTGCACTGTAGAACATGTACTGTGTTGGATGGTGTGTTCTGTATGTCTGTGAGGTTAAATTGGTTGATTGTGTTATTTAGATCTTTTGTATCTTTGTTGAGTTTCTTTTGAGTTCTGTCCATCATTAAAAGTTGTTTGTTGAGCTCCATTGCGGCTATCACTGGTGGTGGCCGGGCACCATCCGGCCACCACCAGTGATAGCCGCGATGGAGCTCACTAAGTTGAGTCTCACTGGCAACACAAGAATAAAAAGGGGTGCACCCTGAGATCCCCACTAAAAGACCTCAACTGATGGTCCAGTGGTTTCGGGGTTCCCCTGTGAGCATGGCCCCTCGCCCTGATGCTGCCCTTGACCATAAATCATAACGAAGGTCCACGCTTCGGACAGGAATGGTTTGGACTTGGTGATGCAGTGACCATATATTGGATGCACTTTATGGTTCTCTACATCTATAGGATGTAATCCTGCTGACCTCTGGCTGGAGGAAGGAGAGTGGGTGGAGAGGAGGGAAAAAAGAGACTGTTGGGAGAACGAGACATGTATGGAGCAGAGAGGAATAGTGTGCTGTCACCGGGCAGGGAGAGCAGTGGAAGCTGCATATAGATCAGTATGTAAATTTATATGGGAATGTACATTTTCACTCAGTTATATTAAATAAAAAATAAAAGTTGTTTGTTAAGGTTTCCTTGTTATTGTAAAACTATCTGTTTCTCTTTTTGATTCTGTTAGAGTTTGTGTCATGTGTTTTTGAGATTTGTCATTGGGTGTATAAATATTTATTATGGCTATGTTGTCTCAGATGATTGACCCTTTAATTGTTATATAATGCCCTTCTTTGTCTCTTATAATGGGCTTTGACTCACAGTTTATCTTATCAGAGATTGTTATTGCCATCACTGCTGCACACTTTTTATTACTGTTTGCTTGATATGTTTTTTTCTGTTCTTTGATTGTTAACATATTTATGCCTTTGTGTCTAAGGTGTGTCTCTTGGAGGCAGCATATTGATGGATCATGTTTTATAATCTGTCACATGTTTTTTAATCTGTCACTGTCTCTTGGCTGGTATATTTAAACCATTTACATTCATGGTGATTATAGACAGATGTAAATTTATTACTGCCATTTTGTTAAGCTGCTTTTTGTGGTGCTGGTAGTTTCTTTGTTCTTGATTTTCTATGCTCAGTCCTTTTTGCTTATGGATTTTCTTTTAGTTGTTCATTTTGTGTTTACGGAATCTTTCGAATTTTTGTTTTCATTCTACTGAGTATATTTATTCATTTTCTTTATGGCTACTCTGAAATTTACCTTTATCTTTCTAAGCTGCATCATTTATTCTCCCTCTTTGCTTTGAAGCTTTAGTGGTTTACAAATTTGCATCTCTGGTTCGTGTTGTCAGTTTTGCAGCTTTATTTTACTTTTGAGAATTCATTATCTGGGTTAGTATCTGGGCCATGCTGTTGTGTTTCGTAGTCTCAAGTTGTTGTCTGATGTCATTGGTTCTCTATCTGAAGGACTTCTTTTAGTATTTCTTCTAATGTTGATCTGGTTTCTACAAATTCCTTAAATTTCTGTTTATCTGGAAATGCCCTAGTTTCATCATCATGTTTGAAAGACAGGTTTGCTTCATATATGGTTCTTGTTTGATGGTTCTTTTCTTTCAGGGTGTTACATGTGTCGTCCTATTGCTTTCTTGCCTGCATGGTTTCTGCTGAGAAATCCACATTTAGTCTTATTGGTATCCCTTTGTAGGTGGTATTTTGTTTTTCATTAGATAGTCTCAGGATACTTTTTCTTCAGTTTTGGAAAGTTTGATTATGATATGTCTTGGTGACTTTATTTTGAGGTCTATCCTGTGTAGGGTTTGTTGAACTTGGACAGATCTTCTTGTCTTTCATGGTATTAGGGAAATTTTCTTCCAGTAAATCTTCAAAATTTCTCGTATTTTTTTTATTCTCCTCGTCTCAACTTTCTGGTAGGTGTAAATTATTCCTTTTGATAGTGTCCAATGTACCTCTTAAGGTTTCCTCATCTTTTTTCCTGATTCTTCCTCAAACAAATTAGTATTGATAGATTTGTCTTCTATTTCACGTACTCTCTCTTCCATTGATTCAGTTCTACTGTAATGTCCTTCCATGAGTTAACTATTTTAGATATTTTATTGTTAATCTTCTGGATTTCTAGTAGTTGTTTTTGTGTAGTTTTTAATTGCCTATTTCTTTTGTCTTTTTTTTTTCTCCCTGAATTCTTCTTGGGCTTTGTTTGTGTTTTCCTTGATCTCTTTTGAGAATCCTATATATAAGTGTTTTGAATTCCTTATCAGGTAGTTCTGTTACCATTTCTTCTTCAGAATGATTTTTTTTTTTTTTTGTCTTTTTATTTTGGTCACTGGTTAGAGCCATCTCATACCATTTCTTCATATGATTTGTTATTGTCTGTGTCTCAGAGACACTGATGTATTTATTTATTTCTTTACTGAGTGTCTGCATATTTGTTTTGTGCTTTTTTTTGGATGTGTCTGGAGCTTTGTTCTTTCTCTTTAGAATGTCTTCTCGTGTTTTAATTGCTGTTTGTGGCTGTGGTCTGTGACTTTGGTGTGTCTCTTGGTTGGGAGTGATTTCTCACTAGTGAGTATGGTGGGTGTGTCACAATCATGTGAATGTCTTCTGTGGTTGGATTGATATGTCTTCCTTTATTGGACTGAGTGTATGTGGGAGAAAAGGTTCTCTCTCAGATGCTAGATGACAAGTCTTGGGTAGTTAGGATCCCTGCACAGCCCTTGTGGGACCATGGGGTTCTTCCAGGTTGGTGCTTGCAGTGCATTCGCTGCAGATCACAGTAGGACATCTATGTATCCACTGTGAGGGAGTGCTGCACAAATGGACAGGAGTAGACCCTCTGTACATACACAAGTTGGTGTCTCAGCAAATGGCAGGGTATCAAGGGATTTCAGTGCACATTCAGAAGGCCTGTAGAAACTGTTGGGGTGTAGGATGTGTGATGTTGTCACTGGGTGGATACTGGATGACAGCACTGGTATCTGCTGCTTGTCACTTGGCAGAGGTGCAGATGACACCTGTCGTGGTATAAATGGCAATGCTGATAAGGTGATATATCTCTTTGGCCGGTCACTGGGGCATCAGTGGAGGGAGCATTCGCAACACTGTCAGGTTGGGTGCTTGTCATTTCTTTCTGGTATTGTTTGCATAGAATCTCTGCCACTAGTTGCTCTCTTTGCAGTTATTGTCCTGGATTCCTCACTCTAGGTTGTTGTTTGGTGCCATCCCCAAATGGCAACACTGTTCCACACCTGCATGGAGGGTACAGTTCATCCATAAATCTCTCTTTTTCCTGCTAGCCTCATTCTGTCGCTCTTTCCAGTCAGTGCTCAGTCTGCTCCTTGAACTATCAGTTTGATGTTCTCAGATCTAAGGTTTTTGTGTGTGTGTATCTGTTTTACGTAGTTTCTTGAATCTTTGCTGTCAGGTGCTCATTACAGTACGTATATCTAAGGTGCTGTGTTGATCAGACTTTCTCTTAATAATACTTCATAGAAAAATAGAGTGTTAATTTGCCATATAAGCCAAACCAAACGCACTGCCTTCAAGTCAATTCTGACTCAAGTGACGCTATAGGACAGAGTAGAACAGCCCCATAGAGTTTCCACGGAGCACCTGGCAGATTTGAACAGGCCACCTTCTGGTTGGCAGGCGGAGCACTTAACCACTCTGCCACAGGGGTTTCCAGTGCCGCCTAAGTATTGTTAGAACGCAGTTCTGCCTATTGTGATTTTATTTATGATTTGTTATCAGTTGTATATGTAGTGTCATGGGCCTTTTTTAAAGCAGCCTTTGTATTAATATTTGAAAACATCTGAAATGTTCTATCTTAATTTCCAGGCAATACTTACAATCAAGAGGAGCGTGTTGTTTGTGCTGGCTATGACAATGGAGATATTAAACTGTTTGATCTCAGAAATATGTCATTGCGGTGGGAGACTAACATAAAAAATGGGGTAATGTACATTCTGATGCTTATTAGTTTCTCTGAGCATGTTTTCGACTGCTAGAAAAGGAAAGATGTTTTCAACTGCTAGAAAAGGAAAGTGCCATGACTAACCATCTCAGTGCAGCTCCTCTTAACCTTTTGGGGCCATGGAGCCCTTCGAGAATCGAATGAAAATCATGGGCCCTCTCTTCAGAATGTGAACACACACATAGACACACAGATGTGATATGTACAGTGCCAAGTGAGCCATCAGCCCATTCGGCTATCTGTGGAGCCTTTGGGCCATGCAGTGTGAACATATCAAAGCTAGCAAGGAAGAGGCCTTTTTCCTGTGTATTTTAGAATACCTGAAATAGTAACAGCCTGCCCCAATACTCGGAGATACTGGGTTCCTGAGTTGCGTACCTTTAATAAGCCATGTAGTTTTATCCTGTTATTTAAAGTAAGACTTAACTGAAGGAGCCCTGGTGGTGCTCTTGTGCTAAATGAAAGGTTGATTATTTGAACCCATTCCTCAGGAGAAAGGTGTGACAGTTAGCTTCTATAAAGATTATAGTCTTGGAAACCCTATGGGTTTCTTCTACTCTGTCCTGTAGGATCACCATGAGTTGGAATCGACTCAACAGCATCAGGTTTGACTTAACTGTAATAAATGCATGGCATTTGGAATCCTTCACAGGTGGGCATGGCATGACAGCACAAGGTGATTTTTGTTGATCTTATTAACCAAGAAAAATAGTTTTCACAGGTAAAAATTCTTGATGACACTAATTTTAACTGTAAAATGATTAAATGCTTTCATGTGAGCTGTTAAGTTTAAAGCTGTTTCCCTTAGTTATAAGAGCCTCCTGAGTAATAATGAAGATACCATCGATAATAAATTCTTTCTCTTTTCAGGTATGTAGTGTGGAATTTGACAGAAAAGACATAAGTATGAATAAGTTGGTTGCCACGTCTCTGGAAGGAAAGTTCCATGTTTTTGACATGAGAACACAGCATCCCACCAAAGGTTTTGCCTCTGTTTCAGAAAAGGTAAACATGAGGGAAATGCCTTTCTATAAAGAGGAATGATGAGTTGGTTGAGACTAAGAGAATTAGTCACAGAAGTTTCTTTGAGGTCTTTATGTGCAAGAAGCTATTTTTGATACATTCCTGTGAGATCTGACAAGTTTTTCTGTGCAAAGAGTACTTTCCCAGAATTTATCAATTCTAGACTTCTGGATTATAATAAAGTCTTCAGTTGGCTGGGAATCATGGAGCTTAGTGTCTATCCCAAGAAAACAAGCTGCTGTTAGAGGAGTTTAACCAACCAAACCCAGCCTGGTAGTTTGTAAAGAAATATGTAATAGGCGTATTAATAGCCAATTATGTACTTTTTAAAATTCTCATGTAGCACTGTTTAATGTCGTTTTATCGTATTTTCCTTAATATTCTAGTTTACCATAGATGAAGTTGTTTAAAGGGCCGATCTCTGAGATTGGCACACGGTAGATGAGTAAAGATATTTTATTTACTTATACTTTGCCTTGTTCCAGATAGTATTAGAGGAAAACATGTGGAATTATAGGCTTAGAAAAAGAAATGAGGAAAGCAGAAGCAGGGAAAAGGGAAAATAGTGGTCAAAAATATAGGATGATGTCTGGAGTAAGGGGATTACATAAAACTGATGCTGAAATGTCCTGTCATTTGTAAGAGATAAGTTACAACTTTTAACTCTGAGATTCAATGTATATAAAAATAAAGAAGTAAGAAAGCTCAGTTTCAGGTCAGATTGAAATGCATTAAGTTACTCAGCAAGTAAGAATTCACTCTTGCTACCGTTTCCTCCACTGTGATTCAGTGATATTTCCCAAACCTTCCTATTTTGTGGTGTTTCATTATTACAATAAATAATAATAATTTGTTACATTACTGTTGCTGCCTGATGGACTACATTCTTAGCACAGTAGCTATAAATCAAAACAGTGTTTTGTCTTTGTCATTTCAGAATATACTAAGTATCTAGGAGCAACGTACAGTGCTTTTCTAAATTGTTTACAGGCAGTTTGCACCATATTTCTCATTAAAAATAATAGTGTCATCTCCAAAATTTTTTTATTGCATAGTCATATCCTGTATAATGTCTGTCAAGGGACCATCTGACTGCATGTATATCCACAGCCCCTTAAGGCTGTCACAGTTTAGAAGTCCCGGCTAGAGAACAGGGCGTAGTGGATGTAGCACTTAAACACTTCCAGACTGAACAGTGTTTTCATGAGCTTTGCAAACTAGTGTGTACTTTTGTTATTACAAACAGCTATATGCATTTAAACACAAATTTTTAATACGTTTTATAGTGGTGTATTATTAAGTATGAGTTGTCCATAAATAAAGTTCACAACACAGGGATTGCCTTTATATATAGTACAATATTTGCACAACATGTGAGTCACAGAAAGTCATGTTTTGAAGAATGTGTCATAGGCGTTAAGTGATGCATTGACTGTATTTAGTAATTGTAATTGTAAAATCTGTCAAATGACTGGTGTATTTTAAGAGGATCATTTCCCCTCTCCTTTTTGTAGTTTTATCAACTTTCAGAAAAAACAAGTTTAAGGTACAAATAAAATAAGTGTTTTGTCTTGAACCTAAGTTCTTGGTGGCTCTCACACACTTAGAGGGTATTTATGAAGATATGTTGTTTACCTGCTGGTGATTATTCTCTGAGGAGAGTATTAAAATCAAATGTCCTGACTAGTAACTCGCTAAAATGCCTAGTGTGTATGTGTGGGTTAGCTCATAGTAGACATTTTCAGTGCTTCTACAGATCAGAATGTATTTCTCTGTGTCCTGTTGTCCCTGCCTCCTTTCCTGCTCTCCCTCCTATGGGTTTCCCATAGTGAATATAATGCTGCTAGGATTGATTTAGGGAGCACTGGTCGGGCAGTGTTTAAAGTACTTGACTTCAAACCCACTAGCCACACCACAGGAGAAAGATGTGACAGTTTTTTTTTCCATAAGGATTTACAGCCTCGGAAACTCTATAGGGCAGTTTTACTCTGCTCTCTAGGGTCACTGTGAGTTGGAATAGACTAGATGGCAGCTAGGATTGATTTACTGGCTGTTATTGAGGTGCTAACAAGGTGTTAACCTTCCAGTTGCTTTGCCTCTTTGAGCTCTGTCTGACTGATAAAGGCCTTAGCTTATTATGACCATAAACACTGTTGATAAATCTCTAGGCTAGGTCTGGATTTTGCAGACTAGAGAAATCAGGTGGCCATAAACAGAGGATAAGCTTCTGGGAACTTGAAGTGGAAATTTAGTCAGTATTTTTCTTTTTTCTTGGACAGAGGTGTGTGTGTGTGTGTTTTAAGTGTTTTGTTTTCTCTGCAAATGAGCTGGAGGCATTTAAACGTGTGAGGTCTATTTCTGTAATTTATAGGGTAATTGAGGCTTAAATGGACTTTTAATTTGATAATATCTTTCTTTTTAAAATATTCAATAGAGCTGTGTTTCTTAAAGAATAATGATGCCTTTTCTGTGTTTGATTTGTTCCTATAAATCTGTGTAGCCATCATAAAGAGATGTGCCAGAAAATAACCTTAATTACTTTTGTAAACAGCTGCTGAAGTTGAAGTAATAAAAATTTTGTATTCACAGGGTTTCTGTTCTAGGGTATTTATCATAGAAACATATAAAGCAGCTGTGTGTCTCTGGTCCCATCTAGGCTCATAAATCGACAGTGTGGCAGGTCCGCCACCTGCCACAGAACAGAGAGCTCTTTCTGACTGCGGGAGGCACCGGCGCCCTTCACCTTTGGAAGTAGTAAGTCTCTCCCAGTGCATGTTGCTCCCTTTTAGGTTATTTATGGGCATAGAGTAGGACTGGAAACCCTGGTGGTGTGTAGTGGTTAAGAACTACAGCTGTTAACCGAAAGGTTGGCAGTTCAAATCGACCAGGTGCTCCTTGGAAACCCTCCAAGGCAATTGTGCTCCGCTGTAGGTTTGCTGTGAGTCAGAATCAACTAGATTGTCAAAAGGTTTTTTTTATTTTTTAAAGTAGGGTTAGATTGAACTTTTTATCTTTTTTAATTGCTTTGACTTAGCTTATTTTGATGTTTTTAAATTTCACATGATTGTTGTTTTTTAAGGCGTTTTAATTTTTTAGTAGTGTGTTTATTTTATGCTTAGTAAAGGTTAACCTTTTTTTCTTTCTTAATTCTTATGGCTTCTTATCGTCCCAAACATGAACTATCTTCTTTTTTTAGCTGTATTTTAGATGAAAGTTCACAGAGCATACTGGTTTCTCATTAAACAACGAGGACACATACTGTTTTGTGACACTGGTTGCCAACCCCATGGCATGTCAGCACGCTTCACTTTTCCACCTTGGATTCCCTGGTAACAGGCCCTCCTGTCCCCTCCTGCCTTCTCAGCCTTGCCCCTGAGCTGCTGTGCCCGTTTAGTCTCGTTCTGTTTCATGGGCCTGTCTGATCTTTGTCTGAAGGGTGACCCTCAAGGGTGACTTCCTCACTGAGGTAAAGGGTGTCAGGGGCCCGTACTCTGACGGTGTCACCAGTCTCTGTCAGACCAGTCATTTTGGTGTGTTTTGGGGAGTTTGGATTTTTTTCAGCATTCGTCGGCAGCTCTGGGACCTTGTACCGTGATCTCTGCTTGAGCAGTCAGTGGAGGTAGCCAGCCACCGTCTAGTTGTGGTGGCCCGAGTCTAGTGACGCTGGGGTAGTTGCGATGCATTAGTGCGTTAACCTTTTTTTTGACACTCCAAGTCTTTTGTTGGTTTTAATTCTATCTTGAGTATATTAGAGCAGTTAGTCCTGTTGGCACAGTGCTTAAGTGCTTTGCTGCTAACCAGAAGGTCGGTCTTAGAACTCACCAGCCGCTTGATGGGAGAAACACCTGGCGATCTGCTCCCATCACAGTTACAGCCTAGGAAACCCCGTGGGGCAACCTGACTTTTGTGATCCAGGCTGTCTGTGAGTCAGAACTGGCTCAGTGGCACACAACAGCGGGAACATTATTATCATAGACCTGGATCCTCGGTTTTAGCCAATTTTCTTAGAAGTGTGAAAATTCTAGCCGAAGAATTTTTTAAGTATTATCTCCTAATCATCTCTAGAGGGTAGGAAAAGGGCTAGAATTAAAATGTTCATATCCTGATCCTTCACTTGCTCTTACTCAGAAAGCAGTCCAAGGCTCCTGACCGGTCTCCAGAAGAAGCCGTGTCTTGGCCTTTGCTGTTTGCCCCCGTCAGGTGAGGGGAGCTGCCGGCAGAGCTATGTTTGCAGGCAGTGTACTCTTTGAGTCCCAAAGGCCTGCAGGGCAGATAACAGTTCCCTCTTCTTTTCAAAGGCCTGAAAAAAACCTAAAGTTAGTGGTATTTCTGAATACCTTAGCTAAACAGTATCAGCCTGGAGGGCGAAGTACAGTTTTCTCTAAAACATCACTCAGGAAAAAAGAATAAACTCTTGCCCAATAGCAAAAGTTATTTCAAAATAAAGTTTAACTCATAATGTAAGAAGAAAAATGCCATCTTCGGTATGTCTGGAACTTTAAAATTTACAAAATACTTCTCTGTTTGTTAGCTCCCTGTCCAGGGTAGAATGGATTTTGAAAAATGGTACTCCAAGGGGAAATACTTATTAAAGTATTGAGGGATCCAGCTGACCAAAAAACTGAGAGTCCAAGCTTTAGTTTAAAACTAGATGGCTTCTGCGAGGACAAGTTGTAGGAGAACCAGGACTTGCAGGGTAGAGAGGTCAGTTTTTGTCATTTCTCTTTTCTTAGCACCTTTGTCCACTGGTCGTCCCTGGTTCTTCCAGCCCAGTTTCTCCACTCATGGTTAAACTTTTCCAGTCCCTTTGTTAAACCATGAGATCTATCATGATTTTGCTTGATGACAAGACTCTGTAGGCTGCTAACTTTAAGAACTAGTCCATAGTTGTCTTTGTCATTTGCATGTGGAGTTGTATTCTCTGTGATGTACAAACATGTTTGCAGCTGGAGTTCTTGACTAACCTGTACCCCATTTTCACCCACTGGCTAAACAATAAAGATGTTGCAGTGGGTGCAGTTGTATCAGTGACACTGAGTGTCTACAGTTAGAAATGAGAAGGTTATCTCACTATAAACTTCAATCCATGCTTGTATAGTCTAATCTAATGTTGGTTCAGAGCTTTACTGTCTACCAGCAGAGGACAGCTTATTTAAATACAATGATATTTAGCTTTGTTTATGATTTCCAATCTCCCTTGGTAATGTTAAGTTAAATTACAAGTGTTCATTGAATGCTCAGCTAAGAGACCCTAGAGGAGCTCATTGGTTACTCATACTTTTTTCTCAATAAGCAAACCCTAATATGCTTAGATTTTTGTATATGTATTTGAACCAATCTCTGTGTCTGTGTGAGAACTTGAGTGATAATATGGTGTTAAAAAAAAGTCTTTGTTATCTTTTAAATGCAAACTCTGGTGATGCAGTGGTTAAGAGCTCAGCTGCTAACCAAGAGGTCAGCAGTTTGAATCCACCCAGCACTCCTTGGAAACCTTACGGGATAGTTCAACTCTGTCCTGCAAGGTTGCTCTGAGTCGGAATCGACTTGATGGCAGTGAGTTGTTTTTTCTTTTTTTAACCTTATAAATACTAAATGACTCCAGCCTTTGCTGATAGATATATGGAATAAAGTTCTTTATTTAAACTGTTTATTCACCTGAATATATTTGTTCCTATGAAAATAAATTGTAGGATCCAAAAGAAAAAGAAAGCAGTAGGTCATCAGCCTATCTCTGTTTCCGTTTCTCCTCTGTGTCCGAGTTGCTTTGTGACTTAAATCCCTGGCCTTTGTTAGCTTTGATGAAGTAAAAGTAGAGTTATGGTTGAGACATAGTAGGCTTGAAAAAGCTGGAGACTATTTTGGGGTTCACTGGTAACTCACCTCCTGGGGAGAAGAGAGGGAATCAGATGAGTTTTTCGTTTTTCCTTCTCTCCAATCTAGATCAAGTAGAGTTTATGAGTTATTAACTTTCAGCGCTTCTTTATAAATTTATATTTTTAGCTGAAAGCAAGTTAGATGTTCTCAGAATTGCTTGTTTTTCCCCCTCCCTAAAGCAATGATGTTATGGTCTAAAATGTCTTCTGAGCACTTTCCCATAGACACAGCCAGCAGAAGGCCCTAGTCCTGCATCTCTGTGGAGCTGTGCTCCGTTCAGGAAGGTCTAGATGAGGTTCTGCAAACGTTACCTGCAGCTTCAGTCTTTGCATGTGCCGCTTCCCCGTGACATCTGCCACCCACATCTAGATAGTGACGACAAAGATGATCAAGAGCAGCAAGCAAACTTACAGAAGAATGCTAGATCAACCTGGAGCTTTCCCGTGATAAGAGAAAGGACAGACATCTCCTGAACTGAAATGATGTTAAACTTTTTCTACTAGGCCTCACACTTGTATGAGATGCTTTGGCGGATGTGTTAACATTTGAACAGTATCTCTTCTCTTGCATACAGCTGATCATTAGATTCTTTTGGTATTTATCCATTCTAGTCATCAGTGGAGAAATAGAAATAGTCATTGAAGTGTTTGTATGAAAATAAAATGGTGAATGCTGAGGTTTATCCCTCCTTGCTGTTTGGATCTTGTTTTTCAGCGAGTACCCTGTTCAGCGGTCAAAGAAAGACTCCGAGGGCGTGGAGATGGGCGTCGCAGGCTCAGTCAGCCTCCTCCAGAATGTGACACTGTCCACCCAGCCCATTTCCAGTTTGGACTGGAGTCCAGACAAAAGGGGCCTCTGCGTCTGTGGCTCATTTGACCAAATGGTGAGAGTACTGATTGTTACAAAACTCCACAAAATTTGATCACGTCTTTGGACTTGAGAGCTTCCAGAAGAATTCTCATGGAATGTAAAACGTGTTCTGGGAACCTCTGACTGAACAAAGTTGTGCTTAGATGAAAGAAGTCCCAGATGCAAATCTGGCCACTCTGTCCTTGGGTGTGACAAGCCACAGGCTGTCAGGGTGACCCGCCTGACCAATGGGCCACTGAGTGTGGGGCACTGCGCTATAGGCCAGCTTTCTCCTCTTCCCACTGTTTCCAGTAGAAAGACGGTTGTTGACTGTGTTTGCACATATTTTTGACTAGTTCTGCATCTCCAGAGTTCGGTATTTCATCTTGACACTTGTATTGCACCTTAGTGTTGACAGTGTTGTGGTGTAAGGATCACTTAATTTTTTTTCAAACAGTTGGCTTTGAGAAAATGCCTGTGAATTTACCTTCAGAAATATACTTTTAGAGGTTTCAATGTCAGGAAGTTTTCTGTACAGAATATTACAGAATTGCAAAATAGCACTGTCAGACTCGATTTGGATAACTGTTTTCATCAGTATAACTCTCAGTATGAAATGGTTCACAGAGACCTCTTTTTTCCATTGTTGACTGTGGCAAGTGATGACTGCTGAGATGTGCAGGGTTGTGGGGATTTTGTAACCTTATTTTTTGGTCAAACTTTTTTATATATCTCATGAATAAACATTTTTGACTCTGGGAAAGCGTTGATTCTGTTAACAGTAGTAATAAAGCGAACTCTGTCAATTCTGTTTGCTTTATGAGAACCTATTAATTCACTTGTTTCTTTAATATTCACTCCATCCTTGGCTGAGCCTTTGGAAGTATTCACACTTGTATTAAAAGAGTCAATTCTGGTCAGTCTGAACTTCTGGCAACTCCGTGTGTATCAGAGCAGCTCTATCCTCCCTGAGCTTTCACTAGATTTTTAGAAGTGGATCACCAAGCCTGTCTTCTGAGGTGACTCTGGGTAGACTTGAACCTTGTCACCTAAGATGTACAAGATATGTGATCCATGTGATTCCAGGGATTTGTGGAGAGTTACCTGTTAGGGATATTAAGTTTAAGAAAACTTTTTTTTTTTTTAATTTCTAAAATACCCAGAACAAAAATATGACAGGGAAATACATGCCTTTCAGCTCCCACTAAAAAGTCGTCTTACTCTTCAGTCCTAAATTTCGTTTGGGGAGAATTCATTTCCATTTAACGATTTCAGTGTGTGAGGATTGTCCAACACACACCGCCCACACAAAGTATTTCATCCTTTTGCTGCGTGAGAACAGCTAGAAAAGTCGGTGGTAAACACTCAGGGCTTCCTGAAAGGTCAGATTCAGTTACACCCGTGGTCCCAGCAGCTGTGCCTCTTAGTGAATTGTCTTTTCCCTGGAAAGAAGGCCTCTGTCTAGGGCTGTGCATTCAGGAGCCCATGTCTTTGTTTGAGCTGAAGACACAGTCGTGCTCTGTCCCCTTGTGGGAAGTGTGGGCATTGCAGACCTTCCTCAGAAGAAAGTGGGTTGTGTTTTACTTTAATTCCCAGGAAGCATACAAGTCAGATTGAACCTGGAGAAGGATACCATCTTGTACAAGTTTCCTCCCAAAATGTGGCTGCTTTTATGGAAAGAGGCATGTGGTATATGATAACAGTGTGCAGTAATGGCAGTGATTGCTTTCATACAGTAGGTTTATTAGCCGGAAATGTTGGTAAACAAAACAGGGAAGAGAAAACCACTAGCATATCTCTAGAGAGACAGGATAGGGATCATCTTCCTAAAAATAGTATTGACAGTACTAATAGTAGCTGATAGTTATTGAGCACTTACTCTGTGCCAGGCACTGTGCTTGGTGGTTCTCGTGCAGTAGATCCTTGAGTCCTCATCACAAGCCTTTGAGATAAATACTATTGCCATCCACATTTACAAACAAGAAGAGAGGCTTCAAGGGGTTTAAGAGAGTTGCCCAAAGTGACACAGCCAGCAAGTAGGAGACCCACGATTGAAAACCTGGTTTGTTCATTTCTAGAAATCAATCTTCCACCTTTTTAGAGGTAGAAGCTGTGAGGACTGGGCAGCATTTCTTACAGTTATACATAAGGTCGCCGTAAGCTGGAGCCAACTTAATGGAGACTGTCTGTGATCTGTCAACCATCTGTTTGTCCTCTAGTGTGTACAGTATGAGGTTTTTTTTATTTTTTTAGCTGTAAGCTACAGAAATGGAAGCTAGATAACTGTCCTAAGGAATTTATGAGGAAGAGTTGGGTGGTTGTATCAGTCAAACTTTCAGTGAGAAGTAGAAGCACTAGGGTTTATCTACATTGAGAGATGCAGACCTATTGCAGGGGTCTGACTGTGTGCAACTGTAGGAACTAGATAAGCAGTCTCTGAAAACTGTTGTACATACGTTTGGTATTGTGTCTGGTAGTCTGGAGTGCAGGCAGTGGGGAAGGGAGCCAAGCCAAGCCAGATGTAAGATATGGGGGAGCAGGAATCAGCTGGAACCCACAAGCACCATCTGTGGACTGTGTGAAAGGGCCGAAACCGGTGTTTCTAACTAGAATGGTATGGGTGTCTTGCAGAAATCAGAACCTTCATCACAGGGCTAAGAACACATGCCAGGGCCACATCATCCAGAGACGACATCAGCATGAAACCAGAAGAACTAGATGGTGCTCAGCTGCCACCAGGGACTGCTGTGACAGGGAATACAACATAGAGTCCTTGATGCAGTGGGAGAAAGATGGGTGTGTAGAACTCAAACTGTTAAAAAACAAAAAAAAAAAGAACAGACCTGATGGTCCAACAGACTGGAGGTTCCGTGGAAGACCTGGCCTCCAGACTCAGCCCATTCCCAAAGCCAACTTTTCAATGACTGGACTGGATTATAAGATATAATACTGGTGAAGAGTGCTTCTTGGCTAAATGGTTGGCTCCTATCCAGAGGCAAGACAAGAGGGTGGTGGCAGATCGAAGCTGGTTGAATGGACATGGGAAATACAGGGTGGGAAGGAGGACTATACTGTCACAGGGTAGGGACAGCAGCTAGAGTCATGACAGAGTGTGTGTAAGTTTTTGTGTGACAGATTGACTTAGATTGTAAACTTCCACTTAAAGCACAATAATATATATATTTTTAAAAAAGAGCAGATGACAGGCCCATAAGTTGGCAAAGCTGAAGGAGGATCCTATGTAAAGTAGCTGCAACCCTCTCCACCGCCTCCTGCTAGCAAGGTGACTGGGATATAAACGACTTGAGTGAGCTGCAAAAATGGCTACTGTTTCACTTCTGCCCTCCAAATCTGACACCAGAATCTGTCCTGTGACTCATCCTAACTGAAAACACAAAGGAATTCTGGGAAAGGTAGTTCAGCTTAGCCAAGTCTGCATATTACACGGCTGCCTCAGTGGCTCATGGCATTGAGAATGAAGTGTAAGAATTAGGCTTTGGACAGGGTAGAAAGCAAGACATCTCTAGGGTGCTTAATGGCAGATAGACATTCTAAGTCTGAACCATCTCTAACTTCATTTCCTTCTCACATCACTCAGATTCTCAGGGCAAAGTCCCACTGGCTACCATAGGTCACGTGCCTTCCTCTGGTCAGCTTGGTTGGCTGTCTAGATAAGTGCATGAAATAGGAAGGCTGTCATCCCCTGTTAGGGATTGAGTTGTCTCCATAACACAGTTGTTGGAATCCCAACCCTCTCTCCATGAGTTAGAATTGACTGGATGGCAGATACCACTTAGGAATCAAGCTTTCTGTGTTACATTTATGAGGCTGCATTATATAGGGCATGGCCTAAGCCTAATCACTTCTGAGCTCTAAAATGAGCATCTTAGATGTGGAAGCCAGCCCACAGTAGGGAAGAGAGATACCAACTGAGATCTCCTACAAGCCAAGGAACCAAGGAACACCTGGAACTACCTACAAGGCAGGAATCAACATGACCAAAACTCTGATTTGGCCTTTTAGGCTCCAGAACCATGAGAAAATAAAATTTTATTTAAAGTTACCCACTTGTGTTACAAGCAGCACTAGGAAACTAAGACATGCCCAGAGGTAAAGGAAAGTGCTGTCATAAGAATAAGAAATGAATGCTGGGCAAACTGAAATCAGACTTTATTCTTCTTCAGGCCGCCCTGGAGCTTTAATTACCCTTAGACCAAGCTTTTCTAGATGAGAAGAGAACATCTTTCTCATATTCTGTGGCAATCCTTCCTGACCTTCCTAGGATCTTACTCAGCTGGGCTTCTAATACATTTATATTGACAGTATGGATTCATGCAGTATATTCTGGGTGAGAAATCATGATGAAAGACTTAAGTAGAGGTAGGACATCAAAGCATAATCAGGGCTCAGGATCACCACCTTCAATTCAGCAACAAAGAAAAGCCAACCTCTAGGGAAACTTAGGGAGATACAAACCAGAGTTCTCAAAGCAAGAGCCATTTATTTGAGGTTGTAGGATACTTGCATAAGCTTGAGTGGAAGAGAATGATGGGATCTTTGAACTCTGAAACGTTATGGAAGTGAGGGGGGCTGTTCATTATCTAGGAGGATACAAACTCATCAGATTATCAGAGGGGTACTTAACAGCATAAAACTTTGGTATCCCTCTATGATTCCTTCTGTCAAGTGATTACTAAGAAGCAGTGTAGTATAATCCTGAAACTTGTGGGCTTCGGAACCCGGACTGCCTGGATTAAAATCTTGATTCTGCTACTTTGTAGCCATGTGACCTTTTCTGATCCTCACTTTCCTCACCTGTAAAATAGAAATGATGGTAATAATTGTCTCACAGGTTGCTGTAAGAAACAGATGAGTTCATACCAGCAAAAAGCCTTGAATTATGCTTGGCACACAGGATGTGCTTACACAAGTTGAGTTATTACTTCCCAGCATTACGGCAGGATTTGGGGGAGTGTAAAACACAATCCCTGATTTGGAAGACCGAGATCAACAAGAGCCAACAATCTTGACATTAACTGTAGTTTTTTGTGTGGTACCAAATCTGTGTTGGAATTGAGAAGGGCAGGACAGAGAAGGAAACTGAAGTTAAGGAAGGCTTGACAAAGGAGGGAGAAACCGTAACCTGGGCTTGAAGCACTGGTGGTTGGACGGGCCAGAGGAAATCCTGGAGTGAAGGCGCCAATGCTGGAAATGTGTGTGGCGTCTGGGGAAGAGGAGTACAGAAAGAGAGCAGTGTGGACTGAAAAGAATACTAATCATGGTGTCGGAAAGCTGCAGTTGTGTTAGTAATGCCTCTCTGGATTCACAATTCAGGAACCCAACTCATATTGGGTTAACTCAAAAAAATAAATGGTGAGTGGAGTGCATAAGACAGCATAACTGTGAAGTCCAGGGATGACTTAGCATCTGATGTGGTTGAACCAAAGGTTCAAGGGTCCAACCAGGCTGCAAACTCCTGTCTCTCTGAGTCTTGGCTCTCCTTTCTCTGAGTTGACTGCGTTCTCCAACAGGGTCTTCCCACATGGTAGCAAAAGTGACTTGGTGTATCTCATCCCAGCTAACAACCCCGATGGACAGAGAGTTTCAGCAAAAGCCTTGGTACTGAGGCTCATTGAACTGGCTGGGTCACATGTCCATCACTGAACTAGCTGTGTGGTCAGGGAGAGCAAGTAGGACAGAATTTGTGGGTCCCCACAGTCAAGTCAGGCTGCTGTCCTAAAAAGGGGGGCTGAAGCTAGGCAGGCAGAAAGAATAGATGCTTTAGCAGCCTCAATCCCAGATCCGCTGTGCATTAGCTCTGTAGGTCTTTGGGCAAATCATTCAACCTTTGCAGGCCTGTACCCGTAACCTACACAATGGGCAGTCTGCCAATCAAATGGAATAAAGGAGCTTATGCATACAAGCCCTCTGAAGGCTCATAAACCAAAACCAGTTGTCATCGAGTCAACTCTGATTCATGATGACCCCATGTGTGTCACAGTAGAACAGTGTTCCATGGGGTTTCCAATGGCTGATTTTTTGGAAGGAGAGTACCAGGTCTTTTCTTATAGGGTAGCTCTGGGTGAACTTGAACCACTAACCTTTCAGTTATCAGCTAAGTGCACTAACAGTTTACCCTACCCAGGAACTCTGAAAAGTGTCTTAAAAAAAAAGCCATGGCCACGGAGTCAATTCTGACTCTCAGTGACCATACAGGACTTAGTGGAATTGCCCTATAGGGTTTCCAAGAAATGGCTGGCTGATTCAATGGTTAATGCTAACCAAATGGTTAGCAGCCTAGCTCTTAACCACTTCACCACCAGGACTCCTGGAGACTGATAAAGCCTCCCTCAGATCTAAAGAGTCGCTGTTCTGAGACCAGTCTGATTAAACAGGAGAAGAAGAACATGCAGTGAACACGTGCAAAATAATTGCCAGAGTGGCGGTGGGCAGAACCCTCTAGAGGATACGTAAACAAAGATGGCAGCCTCCCTGTGGGCAGAGGCCTGCACCCACATAGTATAAAGCTCTGGGCCTAGTGTGGGTGCTGAGTAGTTGTTTGTGTTGGATACAAGGACAAATATTACCAAAGGAGAAATCACCCGCATGAGTCAACACAGGAACAACTGTGGCCTCAGTCCACAGAGGCAGTCATTAGTCACTAGCAAGGGTGACTGGTGCTGGTCTGGGCCAGGGGACACCCTGTCCTCACAGTTATTGGAGGAGCAACCTGGGAAAGCAAGAAGAAAAATGGGATTTGTTAATTAGTACCAGTCCTCGTGGAACTGCCTGGGTGCCTTGGGGACAGAGTGCCTTTAGTAGGGCTGGCCCCACAGCCTGGGCTGTTTCCCAAGCCCAGTGAGCCCGAGGCAAGAATGCTCAGGTCACTCAGGTGCTGGTCCCCAGGGAGGAGAGCCTAACTCCATGGCAGCCAGTGAAATTAGGTGCCTGTTCACGAGGTCTGCTCAGCAGACAACAGGCAGCAGCCTCCAAGGGAAGCTGCTGAAATCCATATACCTAAAGTGACTGAGGAAACCCTATTAACATAGTTGTTAAGTGCTACAGCTACTAACCAGGAGGTCAGAAGTTCAAATTCACCAGGCGCTGCTAGGAAACTATAAGGCAGTTCTACTCTGTTCTATAAGGTCACAATGAGTCAGAATCGACTCGATGGCAGTGGGTGGTTAGGGTGACCAATTATTGTGCTTTCCCCAGGACCAACGGGGCCCCTGGGATGCAGTCGCAGGTAAATCGGATGAGTCGGTCACTGTACTCCGACTTTATGAGCCTGAATTCTATCCTCTGATCCCTGTGGATTGACTTGGAGATGACGTATGTGAGATGGGGAGGCCGGGAGTGATGCTGTCAGGAGCATAAAACCAAGGAAAGATGCCTAGGTGTCTGCTTTCTGGTTGCTTGTAATCTGGCTTAACACAGACTTTGCTATCAAACATAGATTTACTGTCTAAGAGTTGTCCTACTGCAAACTTCAGAGAGGACTAAAGATCCTGACCACTGATCATTAATGGGAACAAAATCAGGCACTCCCGACAAGGGTGAAGAGGAAAGCAATAATGCTGCGTTGTCACGGAGGGGGATGTAAAGGTTCCTGCCACCCCCTTTGGCAGAGGACTTGTCTGGTCAAAAGTTCAGAGTCAACTAACGTGTTCTGAGTATCTGCTGTGTGTCAGAGGGTTTAACATAGATTTTTAAAATGTAATTATTATAATTCTAGAAAGTAGAGATGTTCTCATCCAAAAGTCAGCCAGTGCAGACCCTATGGAACACGACAGTCTGATCTTTAACCATCATGGGGATGGCGTGAGATGGGGCAATGTTTCCTTCCTCTGTGAATGGCCACCTTGACCACAGTGCACAACCGCCAAAACTGATGAGGAAGCCGAGGCTCAGAACAGTTTAGGGAATTGACTCAGGTGGTGTTGCAGGCAGACAGCAGAGCTGGGATTACAATCCACCACTTCTTCTTCTCTTGTTAGTTGCTGTTGAGTTGATCCTGACTCATGACGACCCCATGTGTGCAGACTCAAACTGCTCTATAGGGCTTTCAGAAGCAGATCTGTCTTCCAACATGCCTCTGGGTGGGTTTGAACTGCTGACCTTTCAGCTAGTCACGGAGTCTTAAACATTTGTGCTTACCATGGACTCTACTTACATTTTCCTTTGGAGCAGGCTAACTAGCTCATGTGTACTGATTACTCATAGCAGAGACCACCCCCTCTCCACCTCCCTCTGAGTTAGAGTGAGTTGAATTGAAAACTTTGCTACCCTTGATTTCCATTTGGTAAGCTGCACAGGATCTCATGTGATGACCAAGAGTTTTATATACTACTTTTATTTACTGGGCAAAGTCGGATGTGGTGTGGGACTCAGGACTTGTCACTCACCGTCTGTAACACGTGTTGCCACCAGAGCATGTCCCTGACTTGGAGTAGGAGAGGACTCTGGAGAGAAGCAACTAACCAAAGGAAAACCACTGTCTTCAAGTCAATTCCAACTCATAGTGACACTATAAGGACAGAATAGATCTGCCCCATAGAGTTTCCAAGGTGTGCTTGGCAGATTTGAACTGCCAACTTTTTGGTCAGCAGATGTAGCACTTAACCACCCTGCCACCAGGGTTAGTGATGGGCCATTATAGTGGTCAGGAAGGGTCCTGTGTGGAAACTGGAGGAAAGTCACTCCTGCCTGGTGCCAGTGACAAGCAGCAGATTTAGCTACAGTCTTTAATCTTTGCTAGGCTACAGTCATCACATTTATTCAATGGCATATATGGATTCTTGGGCTAAACAGACCATAACTTTTAACAGTAGTCTCTAAATTGTGCCACTGGTATTCATCACTGTAATAAAATTGTCTAACTGAAAACACTGATATTGACAAACCAACAGGAAGTACATTGATTTAATAGCTGTTTTGAATTAAGTCTGTGATTTTTAGTTCCATAGAATGTTACATTTTTAGTCAGCTAGGCCTCCTTCTCCTAAAGAGTTGAAGGGTGATTCTGGAATATTCTGGAGGCTTAAGTAAGAGCTGCTTCAAGTACAGGAGGCTTCTTGGATGCTGTGAGAAGCTGTTTGGGGTGATGTGTGTGTGTGTGCCCATGCGCGCATGCGTGCGTGCGTGTAGACTGGTTTCCTTAGGTCATGTGAGCCAAAAATGGGAGTTTAAAATATTGCTGTCTGTGGCTGAGCTCACTATCTGGGAGAGAAGGGATGGATGGGAAGTCAGTGTATAAGGCCACATACCTGGTAGCACTGACCACAACAAGAAGGACATCTATCTTGAGAACAAAACAAGGACACTGTGTGACAGCACAAGACTCATAGCACTCACAGCCATCACGTCAATCCAACTCATAGTGACTCTGTCCTACAGAAGAGTGATGGGTTTCGGTAGGTAATGTGATGTAGAAATTTGTCCATTTCCTGTAGGTTTTCAAGTCAGTTTTTCATAGTATTCAGTCATGATTCTTTTAGTTTCAGTGGTGTGTGTTGTGACTTTGTCCTACTGAAGTATGAGTGGAGTACTGCTTCCTGGGAGACAGGATGCTTTCTGTCCTTCTGCCTTTATTCCTTTACATATAGAGGAATGTATGTATAAATATAAATATATATCCAGGGATAAAGGCATAAGAACAGAAAGTGTCCTGTCTCCCAGTAAGTGGCACTCCAGGATGTCCCACACAACATTTTCACACACACTTCAGTAAACAGAAGGCAGTTAGTTATATGGCCACACCGAGCTGCATCAATGAGAAGAAGAATGAGGTGACAACCAATATGTAATATATTATTAATTAAAAAGTAAGCTGCAAAATGAGTATAATATGATGATATTCATGGAATTTTACCCATCCCTGGGCACATATCACAATCTTTGGGGCAGAGGAAGGAGCTTCTGTAGTTTGAAAAACCTCCCAGAAACTCCAAAACTGGAAGTCATATTTAATAATTAATTGTGCCAAACCCATAGCACACACAAAAATGGGTGGCGTCTGTAGTCAGAGAGAGGGGTACCAGTTCGGTTCCCAGCAGAGCTCTGCTTGGGCCAAGTGTGCCACTACCCATAGGCTGGATCTATCCAGCACCAAAGTGTTGGATGGGTCAGCCAGATGTAAAACCAAACTCAGTGACACCAAGTAGATTCTGACTCATACAGACCCAATAGGATAGAGTAGAAATTTCCCGTAGGGTTTCCAGGTTTGTAATCTTGGTGGAACCAGCCACATCTTCCTCTCAAAGAGCAGCTGGTCGGTTCAAACTGCTGATCTTTCACTTAGCAGTTGAGCACTTAATCGCTGCACCATGAAGCCTCCTTAAAGCCTTAGTAACACATCTCGGTGAAGCCAGAATGGGAAAGATCAGTTCTACTTCTAGGGATACAAGAAAGAGATGCTCTGCAGTAATAGTCCATTATGATGCCATTAGATCCTGGTTAGAACATTCTATTTAATGTGGATATGCAGCTCCCACTAGAAACATGGGGAAGTTTCCAGTGACCTGAGAATCAAATCAAACCAACAAACACACGTAGTGAACTAAATAAACACAAGTAGTGAGCCAAAGCTAGAAACATGACTGACAAGCAAACTGCAAAACCGATGGTACTTGGATAAATGTCAGCTTTATATGCAGATACTGGGAGCTAAACGCAGAGCCTGTTGCTGGGATGTATGCCCTCATTAAGGAGGGCAAAGCCAACCTCTCTTGGTAATACACATGACTCCAGGAGTTATTATTAGGTAAAACAGAAGGAAACACTGCCCAGTACTGCACCATCCTCACAAGTTATGTTATGCTTGAGCCTAGTGTTGCAGCCACTGTGCCAATCCATCTCCTGAGGGTCTCCCTCTTTTTTGCTGATCCTCTATTGTACCAAGCATGATGTTCTTTTCCAGGGACTGGTCCTTCCTGGTAATACATCCAAAGTATGTGAGACTTAGTGTCATCTTCCTCACTTCTGCTGAGCGTTCTGGCTGTACTTCTTCCAAGACAGATTTGTTCATTCTTCTGGCAGTCCATGTTATATTCAGTATTCTTTGCCAACACCGTAATACAAAGGTGTTTATTCTTCCATCTTCCTTATTTGTTGTCCAGCTTTTGCATTCGTATGTGGTGGTTGAAAGCACCATGGCTTGGGTCAAGTGCAACTTAGTCTTTAAAGCAACATCTTTGCTTTCTAACACTTGAAAGATGTTTTTGGTAGCAGATTTGCTCAATGCAATGCGTTGTTTACTATCTTGACTGCTTCTCCCTTAGGCCTTGATTGTGGATCCCGTAGGCCTTGATTGTGGATCGGTTCAGTGCACCAGGGTATGCACCCTCATTAAGCGGGGCAAAGTCAACCCCAGTGGGGAACACATGTGATTCCAGAAGTAAGTAAATGCAAATCTCTTCTGGAGGGGCATCGTTAATTCAGACCTTCATGATCCCCACAGATTACGTAAAACCAAATGAATGATCACAGTGAAGAATCACCACACACCTCCTCATCCCCACCTCCCAGTACACATCACCTTGAGCCGTCCCTCAATTTCCGGCAACCCCATATACAATGGACTCAAACACTGACATGTCCTGTGCCCTGTGCCGTCCCCATAACTGAACTGCTGTGATCCAAAGCGTTTTCATTGGCTGATTTTCAGAAATAGACTTCCAGGTCTTTCTTCCTAGTCCATTTTAGTCTGGAAACTCCACTGAGACATATTCAGCAATGCACTGACAGATGGGTGGTTGCTGCATGGAAGGTAGCCTGGAATCAAAACTGAGGCTCCCACGTGGAAGGCAAGAATTCTAGCACTGAACCACCATTGCCCTCACAAAGCATATCTAAGTAATGTCATACAGATTTTAAGCACTTTTGGCTTTCCTAATTGAGATTTTGCATGTGCGGCTCTGTTGTTTTAAGTTGTTGACAAATAACAAATCAGCAAACTCTAATATGAAGAAGAGGTTAGAAGAAAGTAAAAGTGCTTGTCTGCGTATCTCATTTTGTGTTATTGTCAATATTCCAGCACGTGGCAGAACCACATTTCATCAGCTGATGGGCGTTTGGGTTGTCTTCTCTTGACAGTTGTTACGAATGCTGCTGCTTTGAACATTCATGTTCACCTTATTTTTTATTTTTATTTTTTTGTGAACATATGGTTTCCTTCCTCTTGAGTATATACATCTAGGAATGAAATTGCAGAGTCATGTGATAATGCTGTGTTTAACATTTTGAGGAACTTTCATGCTGTTTTCTAAAGCAATTGATCCATTTGACATTCCCACCAGCAGTGTACAAGGGTCATAATCTCCCCACATGCCCTCCAGCACTTCTTGTTTTCCAAATTTTTTGTTACAGCTGTCCTACTGGTTGTAAGGAAACTCTGGTGGCATAATGGTTAAGAGTTACAGCTGCTAACCAAACAGTCAGCTGTTCTAATCCACTAAGTGCGTCTTGGAAAACTCTGTGGGGTGTTTCTACTATGTTCTGTAGCATTGCTATGAGTCAGAATTGACTTGACAGCAATGAGTTTACTAGTTGTGAAGGGGTATCTCACTGTGGTTTGATTTGTGTTCTCTGATGGTTATACTTGTGTTTTTACAACACCTTTTATCTCAGTCTGAAAACACCCTCATCAAGATGGACATTCAGTGTCAGTATATTGAAGCCTCCTTCCTTCTGCCATTAGGTCATACATGAATTCTAGACGGGAATGGGGGAGAGGCTTATTACTTGGTTGTTGTTGGTTGCACTGTTACCACCATTCCTTGTGCTACTCAGTGCTACTACCAGTAGCTCTTTTTCCACCACCAGGCAGGTGTTCTGCTCACACACCCCAGGGTACCTGCTGGGGGTACAGTCTGCCAGCACCTGTCCCCCAGTCCCCCTGCCTACCTCTATCTGGGTACTGCATTCAAGTACGACACGGAGTCTGCCGCTTGTGGAGCCTTACACTCCTCAGTCACAATCTTGGGAGTTTAAAATGACTTCATTGTTCCTCTAGAGCCGTTTCCTTCTTTGAAAGCCTCGTCTGTTGTCCCGATGAGCCTGTTGTTGCTGTTGGGTGCCACTGAGTCCATTCTGACTCCTAGCAACCCCATGTGACCAAGAAGAACTGCCCCTTTAGGATTTTCTAAGTTGTAATTTTAATGGGAACAGATTGTCAGGTCTTCCTGCCATGGAGTGACTGGGTAGATTTGAGCTACCAATCTTTTGGCTAACAGCCAAGCCCCAGTGGTGCCATGCTTAAGAGCTTGGCCAAAGGTCAGCAGTTTGAATCTACCAGCCGCTCGTTAGAAACGCTGTGGGCAGTTTTTCTCTGTCCTATAAGGTCACTATGAGTCAGGATCAACAACAATGGATTTTGGATACTTGATTTATGATGCTGATAAAATAATTTCACCTAATTTATGCATGAATTAGCTTTTTTAGAGATTACCTTTTAAACTATAGCCCTTTCCTAAAGTATGTAATTTCATCCATAGTTGTAATTTACAGAAAGAGGCAATAGTGTGTTTTTAAAATATGCCAAAGAGAGAGACTTAAAATGAGGATGCCACAATGTTTTTAAAGTTAAAATAGCTTTGGAGTCACTAATAGAATCAGACATGATGGTAGAATTTAGAATTAATTGAAGCATCCTTTCCATTGAATTTGGACATGCAGTATAGTTTTATATGAAAATGCATAGAACGGAAGAAAACAAACACAAAACTGGATCTTGAAACATAACAGTTAATAAGAGATTGAGAATGCTGAAATAGTTAACCAGTATTGTTGTTCTTAGGTGCCATTGAGTTGATTTCAATGCATGACAACCCCATGTGACAGAATAGAACGACAGCTTAGGGTTTTTTAGGCTGCAATCTTTATGAGAGAAGACTGCCTCTGGTGGGCTGCAACTCCCAACCTTCACTTAACAGCTAAGCATTTAATCGTGCCTCCCTGGTACCTTACATTATTTGTTAAATCTCTGTAGACCACCAGGTAAACGCATGTGTTGGGGGAAAAGACAAAATATTAGAGACAAGCAGAGAGTATACCATTAGAGAGTGTAAGAGAGCTGGAGTGTATGCAAACACCACAGTAAGTATCATTTCGCAGAAAAATGAAGTGTCCAGGTCATGTAAAAGGTCTGTGGTCCAATTAAAGCTGACAGGGTAAAGAGTTTAAAAGGGATCTAATAGGCCCCTGCGTTCTGTATTGCAGGTCTGTTCCCCAAGAACGGGCACAGCCCTGACTCACCTTTTCTGGGTCTTGTAGATACCACACTAGGAACGAAGCAGGAAACTGGGTCAATGTTTATAGGCTGCCTGGATTGCTTGGCACTTAGTGGTGTGACATGCTCATTAAAGAATGGGAAAGAATCAGCCTCCTCAGTGTAGCGGAAGCGTTCATTTTATTTACTTATTATTTTACCCTGCATACTGTTTGGGAGAATTTGTGGTGAAACTTGCAATGAATGGAACAAATGCAATAAAGCCAGAGATAAAAATACAAGAGCAGCAACTACTGTATGTGTGTAAATGGTGCGTGTGTATGTGTTACGTGTAACTGGTGTGTGTGTGTGTAGGTGAAGTGTAAGTGGTGTGTGAGACTGGTGTATGTGTGTAAGTGATGTGTATGTAAGTGGTGTGTGTGTGCATGCACGCAAGGGTGTGCGTGTGTACATAGATTGGGAGAAGTAAGGAGTGGACAGGGCCATGTCTGAAAAATGGACAGAAAGTGCGAAATAGAGCTTTTTAGCCTCTTGACAGGCAAAAGAAGAAGAGAACAATAGATCCCACACCTCACGTCAGAAAGTATGTCAGTCCAGCAAAAGGAGCTCAGTTTACTTTTGTTTCTGAATTATGTATATAAAAAAATGGTAGTTATTTCTCTTTACCCCGAAATGTTCCTTATTGCCTTGCACCTGGGGCTTTCGTTTCGCATGCTGACTTTACCTGTCTGGCCCTGGTTGACACTTGGCATTTGTGACTCTTGCTACTGAGGAGACTGACTGTTCAGAGTGTGTCACACCTGCCTCTTTCTCCTTGAGCCTCAGGCCAGACACAGTGCCACCAGGTGTGTACAGGAGAAGACAAAGTGAGTTGTCCTCTCCACTTTCCACTTCTCATGGCAGATGACATTCTTTCTTCACAGATAGGGTGGCTCTTCTTTCTAACCTCTGGCACTGTGGGCAACAGCCAGCCAGCACCTAGAGTGTCAGGCCATCTTTGGTGACCTGATGTGAGTTACCAAGAGAAGACACTACAGGAAGATGCAAAAACCGTCCCTCTCATTGGTGGTATCTTGTCTGTTAGCTTTTATTATTTTGGGAAAAAAACAAAACAAAAAAAACTGCAGGGACATTTTACCTGATGATGTATTTTACTGGTCAGAGCACAGACTGTCATATTAAGTCATAGTTGTGTAGATTATTCAACCAGGTGAGTGATTCTAATTTGCTTCTAGACTGTGTCCTCAGCAGTCACCTGATTTCATTCTGAAAAGGAGAACAAATTTCTCTCTTTTGCCAGCAACCCCCAAAACAATGCAGGAAGCTTAGTCAAGCGAACAAATCTCTACTATGAACTCTTCTGCCGTGTATGGGAAAATTACTGGCCCTTGAAAGCCATCACAAAGAGAAGAAGCAAGGTTATAACATGATTTGACACGGAGTTTTGAAGGGTCCCACTCTGAAGTGTGCAAAGTGCAGCTTTCAAGGCACCCTTCCAGGAGATTAAGACTTGAAAGTGTGTTGCTTTATCTTGCTGTTTTCTTTTCACAGGCTTTTCCCTAGGCCTTGCAGTGGGGTTCTTTTTCCCTCCCTTTCTCCCCTCCCCCCCCCCCAGTGTACATATGAAGGTTTGCAATGCTTCATGCTTGAAGACTTGAGAAAGACAGAGTGAATTCAATACGACTGACTTTATAGTCACCGGCTTCACCTGCATTCGCTTGCTGGGGAGGGAGAGAGGCATGTGACGAAAATACACTGCAGCTGATGGAATGCATCAGTCTCAAATATAATTGCTCCTTCTTATTTACCCCCTTTACCGGAGTAGGTGACTAAAGGAAGCCCCGGTAGCACAGTGAGTTAAGTGCTGCATCTGCTAACCAAAAAGGTCGGCAGTTCAAATCCTCCAGGCGCTCCTTGGAAACTCTATGGGGCAGTTCTGCTCTAACCTCTAGGGTCGCTATGAGTTGGACCCGACTGGACGGCAGTGGGTTTGGTTTGGGTAGGTGACGACAGAGGCTAGCCTGAGGCTGGAAGCGTCTCAGTCACCTTCTTCTGAACAGACTGCTTCCTCTGCTCACTACGTCAGCATCAGCTCCACAGTGCCTGCATCTCGGGTCTCTTCTCAACCCCCTGAGATTTCTACAGCTGCTTCCCAGGCCTGAGCCCCTGAGGTCTTGGCAGCTGAATCAAAACCTGAAAGAAATCCACTCAGTTCTACAGTGTGTTCCTGAAACACATTTTGTTCATCACAAGGTGGTCAATTATTCCATTTCGAGTGGCCTGGATGCTGGAACCAGTGGGCTGGGATCCCTGGCTGGACAGTCTCAGAGAACTTTAGACAAGATGCTGGGTCCAGAAGGGAATACCATTTTCTGGTCCCGGCTCAAAGCTGCTTCTGTTTCCTGAGAAGGAACCAGAAAGCAACCAGGAACCTAAGCTTTTCTGGAACAATCCTGCTTTCCAACATTCTTATTCTGTGATCTCCACAGTTCCTTTGTCCTTATGGGAGTGCGTGTTTTCACTGGGGCATGAGTGGGAGTGGGAGGAGTTGGGAAAGCTGTAGCTGTTGGAGCGCACAGAGACAGTTCGGAAAAGTGTTGATGCTGTTTCTGGGGTGTCAGCTGCAGCTGTTAATCTGTCCCCAAGAACGGCTGCTGGCCAAGACCAGAGTTGAGAGTAGTATATCTGATTAGCCCATTTCAGTCTTGTCAATTAAACTGAAATGGGGGCTCTGATGAGGGGAGGGGAGGGAGGAAGAAGGACAGGATCTGGAGCCAGCAGGACTCACCAGAGTGTCAAGCCTGTGGCAGTGCTCTCTGGGCTGTGGTGTAAAGCCAGAGGTTTTCAAGATGGCAGTGGGCACCTAAGATAGAGGTTAAAGGGGAATGGGAGATTTGACAAAAAAGAAAAGACTAGGAAACACACCAATTCCACAGTGCTGCTTAAAAAAAAGCACAAAAAACCCTTTTCTTTGAGTCAAGTCAATCCTGACTTGTAGGGACTCTATACCGTGATAAAACTGTCCACTGAGTTTCCAAGAGGAACCTGGTGGATTAGAATTGCTGACCTTTTGGTGGCCGTAGCTCTTAGCCACCACACCACCAGGGTTTCCTAGTTCTGCTTAGGCCAGCCTTAACCCCTGGGGTGTAACTTCTAAGGAATGATTTGAAATGTGGCCAGGAATAAACAATGATCTAAAAGAGTGGTGCTTGTTTGTGACATATGGCTAGGACCACATGTCAGTTCAGTGCTTAGCGGTCTTACTTGTATGTGTTTTAGCAGATAAGGGACAGCCATTCTGGTGTGACTCCAAAGGGACTTGGCAGTCTGGACCTAGAACCTCATTTCCAATTTATCTTTTCCCACTTTCTGCATCAATCCCATGCCCTGTTTACTGAATCCTTCCTTAGTCCCGGAATGCTTTGCCCTTTCACAGCTACGTTGCAAGGTGCCTGGTGGAAGAAGAAAGTCCTCTCACATCTCTCCGGCAAAGTTTTGTTACCCACTGTTCATGGTCTCTTGTAATTTTCCTTCTAGGATGTTTTGTCTGGCTTCCCACATAAAAAATAATCACTTCATCTGATGTATTTTTTTCCACTACTAGAACATATACAGAACCCTGATAATATAGTGGTTAAGCACTACAGCTGCTAATCAAAAGGTCAGCAGTTCAAAGCCACCAGGCACTCCTTGGAAAATCTCTGGGGTGATTCTACTCTGTCCTGTAGAGTTTCTGTGAGTCAGAGTGAACTCAACGGCAGTGCTTAGAACATATACAGAAACCCTGGTGGCATAGTGGTTTAGTTAACCAAAACGTTGGAGGTTCAAATCCACCAGATGGTACTTGGAAACTATGGGAACAGTTCTACTGTGTTCTCTAGGGTTACTATGAGTTGTGTTTTATAACATATATTGATCTATTTATTCTTTAGTGTCTCTGCTAGATCATGTAGGCTTTAAGCAGAGACTATAGTTAAATTGTCTTGTCTTGCATTAAAACTAAATGAAAAATCTGGGATATGCAAGTACTCTCTCAAGTATTTGGTAGGTGTTTATAAATGGAGAAAAGAATAGGAGTAGGGCAGGTCTGCTTCTATCAGTGTTACCTGCTGCCATACGGGTATGTATATTTTTTAGATGGTGGACAGGTAGATGGATAGATAACTTAGGTAGACAGATAATGACTAGATAGTTGGGTAGATGATAGATATATTAGCTAGACAGAGAGACAGACAGATAGGTAGATATGATAGCTAGATAACTGAGAAATACATAGTTGAGAAATACATAACAGAAACAGATGAATTGGATGGATGGATGGATGGATGTACTTACCATATGCCATTTACTGAGCTAAGCTATTTTACATGGATGTTATTATTTAATCCTCAGGACAGCCTCTAAGGTAGTAATAGTATCACCTCTATTTTAGAGATGAGGAAATAAAACAATAAATGTATGAGTGTTTTGCCCAAAATGACATAGCTAGTCGTGGAGCATGGATTCAAATTCAGATAATTGGACTCCAGAATGCAAGACTTCATCTGTTGTTTTTAATTATCTTCCTTCATCACATCTGTTATGGAAAGGCATATATTTTTTCCTCGGTGTCTGCATCCTACTGTAGAAGCTGTAAAGTCCAGACACTTGCCAGCCTCCTTTCCAGGTAGGAGGCAGGCACACGACACAGGCTTAAGCAGATGCACCTGCTAGTGTCTTTGAATAGAGAGCTGGTGACCTAAAGAGAAGGAGAAGCAGCAAATCCGAAGACAGCCAAGGTGATGGTAGCAGCAGCAGCAGCACCATCCAAAGTCCAGTGTCTGTGGATGCACAACAGTCTGTGGCACTCATTGTTCCGTGATATGGAACAGTGGTGACGTTTTCCTCCTTCCCTGGGCTATGGGTGGGGTTCTGGCAGTGGTTGAACCTGTTACCTAGCTCCCCTTGTCCAGTCCCCTTTTCTAGATCTCATTCTAATCATTCAGGAAACTCCTTGAACTATTCAACAAGCCAGCAAAAAAATGCTCTTTCTGCTTAGATCAGCCAGAGTGAGTTTCTGTGGCTTGTAGTCAAGCAGCTCTGAGTGGTATAACACTAAACCTGATTATTCTGAGTATAAGATGACTTGTATCTATATCTACCTCAGAGAAAAAACATGTATGGAGCCTGACTTTTATGAATGTACAGCAGAGAGGATGTGAAGATGGCAGGTTGTGTATCATTGGAAACGATCTCTAGTTCATCCATCTGACCTATTTATGATTCATACTGTGATGTGTGTGGATGATTAGTGGATTTTTCAGTATAATGTTACAAAACTAGTGTTCAGAAATGGATTTTTGCCTTTCAAGTGTAATCTGATTTTCAAGTCTAATTCTTTGGGCCTTAAACATATTACAATGAATTTGGCCTTTGAAGAATAATAAGGAAAATTACTAAATATCTTTCCTGTTCATTATAGGTAGGATGTTTTCCAAAATTGTAGTACTGAAAAAAATACTAAGAACACAGAGGAAATTGAATTTCTGAGTTGTTTAATATCATCCGACTCATTAGGACCTTCTATCCGAGATGGAAGAAGATATAATTGCTTATGGAAAAGATACCGACAAATCCCAAGATGAGGTTCATTTTATAAGGAGTAAATGTGGTTAAGGGGTAACTAATCTCTGTGGTCTCATGCAAGGACAAAGGGGTTCTAATTACAAAGCATCTCTGAACTTCTGGATGAATCCACTGCTTCAGATGGCCAAATGATCTATGGAGACGTCAGATATTAGAAAAGAGACAACTTTACAGAGGTTTGACTTCAGTTAGTCCAGACGTACTAAAGTGATTAACGTCACTCTAATCAGATTCTAAAGTAAACAGAGGCTTAGAAAGCAAAGACTCACGTTTGAGGTTGTTATTTTGAAGATAATGAAAAAGCTGCTTTCCACCTCTACTGAGGATGCAACGAGAGGGAATGGGGGTGGTTTGCAGCATGAGGGACTGAAGTTAGATCAGTGACTCAACCCTTTTGCCCCCTAGGAGCAAGTTCAGGAGACATTTTTGGTTGTCACAACTGAGAGGACAGCTCCTGGCATCTGGAAATTAGAAAACAACAGTGCTTCTAAATGTTCAGTGATGCACAAGACGACCCCTATGACAAAGGATTATCTGGCCCTCAATGCCAATAGTGCTAAGGTTGAGAAACCCTGGCTTCAATGTAGGAAATAATTTTCTGAATTGAAGGTTATGTAAATATTGGAATGGGTTGACAGCCCTGGAACTACCTTGAGGCAAGTGAAATATGCAAAATTAAGAGAGCACCAGAAACTTTGGTAATCAGCGTAAGTAATACTTAAAAAAAAAAAAAAAACCAAACTTGACGAAAAAAATCCATGATGAACAGTATGTCACAATTTTAAATGCAGACAATATTCAACAAGAATTGAATTAGGGTGAGCCAAAGCCAAGTGCTGTTGAGTGAGGGAAGTTAAAATATGGTGTATCTCTATTGCTGAATTTTGGGGCACTCCCTTAAACTTGGTGCCCAAGTCAAATGCCTCATTCACCTTAGTCCTAGCCTGTTGGTTGTCAATTTCAAGGACATGAAATTACCTTATCTAAAAGGTAATTTGATTATTGCCAGCTTAGACTGGTGAAGGTCAATGACAAGGCATTTTGTTGCTCTAGACTTTTAGACTATTAATGACTCCATTAGTAGCAAAGCAACCCTTGTTAGCTACATGGAACATCCGCAGCATAGGTCTTATCCAAGGTCATCTTCATTGTGAAAGCCAGCGTATGAATGATGTGCCCCCCCGGAATACACGGGATCACTTTTGGTCTTTAGCAACCCTTCTGTTGTAATTCACCCTTCTAGAAGAATAAACCACTGTATGAGGCTTCTGTTTCACAAAGCAGGTCAGCCACTAGTCCTCCTCCTTCCCTCCCCACCCAGCTCCATATCACCCCAAGGCCAACATTGTGTCCTTTCTGGGTTTCCATTGATATTCACATTTCTCCAACTCCTTTGTGTCCCCCAAAATACCTTAAATGAAATTACTGGGGAAGAGTAGATTTTAAATATTTTTCCTTCTAATAGACTTCAGGGGGAAGAAAAAAAAAATCTCTCCATAACCTAATTACTAGTTACTGAAGCCTAATTTCAGTGTGTGGGCTATGTACAATGTAAAGCCAGCCCCTTCAGAAATGCCAGATGAAAGTTTTAAAGATTATTTACTGTCCTAGGCAGAACAAGACAGAGTTAAAAAAAATTACAGTAAGTTTACTAATTAGGAGAAATGTGGTCTTGGATCCACATCAGAACAAAACGCTAGCAGTTATAGATTGCTTTCCGTTTTTTCCATAGTTGCTGTCTGTGAGTGGCTAACCTATTAGTGTACCTGAATTTGGCAAATGTACTGGTGAGTAAAGTAACTGGGTATGGGACGCATCACTTCCCCACATCCTGTCATTTAATCTGACAGACGTACAATTCCTTTTGATCTGTGCTAACCATCTTTATCTCAGTGCAGATCTCAGCTTCCTATCTGTTATTTTTAAAATTGCTTTAATCAGAGAGTAGTGACCAGTTTGGCTGATTTACAGAGTTTGGGTTTAGGATGGGCTTTATTTTTTCCTTCCCTTCTCCTGTTAGAGACAAAGCAACATCAGACTTGATTTCCTTCTTCCAAACCACTTAATTATTGCTATTTTTCATGAACTATTTTGTGTTTATTTCTTAAAAGAAAGAAAGAAAAGAAAAGAAAAACTCAATGGTAGCTAAATAATAATTCTGATTTAATTTGGATTACCAAAGCTATTCCATCACTTATTGCTGTTGAGTCAAATCCATCTCATTGTGACCCTATGGGACAGAGCAGAACTGCCACATAAGGGTTCCAACACTGTAAATCTTTATGGAATCACACTAGCATATCTTTCTCCCATGGAGTTGCTGGTGGGTTTGAACCAGCACTGACCTTTGGCTAGTGCTTAACTGCTGCACCATCAGGGCTCGATTTAACGAAGCTTGTTGTTGCACCGACTCACAGAAAAGCTCTAGACAGAGTAGAAGTGCTTCATAGAGTTTCCAAAGAGCACCTCATGAATTTGAATTGCTGACCTCTTGGTTATCAACCAAGCTCATAACCACTATACCACCAGGGCTCCTTTACAAAAACTAGAGATATCCAAATGTGTCCTTTCTCTCTCTCTCTTCATTTTTCAATCCAGAGATAAGCAGCAGTTCATGTGAGTCCATCCAGGGTTTAAGCAAAGCATGACTTGAATTGTTTCGAGTTAAGTCTCAGCTGCCTGGCCAAAAAGCATTTTGGAATAGGAAGCCCGCCAGAAGAGGGCAGTGTAGAGCGCTGCGGAGTGCAGAAGCCCCGCAGCCAGTCTTTTTGGCCAAGGACAACTCAACGTCATCTACAGTCCATATGTGCTCAGGTTTTTTCTGTTCCCAAAATAGCAGTGAAAATGCCTCAAACTTCTTTTATGACAAATTACCACCATAAATATATTTTGGGGCTACCTATTGTTCTATGGAAACCCTGGCGGTGTAGTGGTTACATGTTATATCTGCTAACCAAAAAGTTGGCAGTTCAGATCCACTAATCGCTTCTTGGAAACGCTATAGGGCAGTTCTAGTCTGACCCATAGGGTCACTATGAGTTAGAATCAATGGCAGCAGCTTTTGGCTTTTTGGCTTTGCTTATTATTCTATGGCAGAAGAAAAATGATGTACCCTGGAAAGTTTTAGCTAGATCTTCAGGAAGAAGAAGTGGAGAAGTGGAGACAAGTGGATATTTATTCCCTTTTCTGTATTCCTGTGGTCTTACGAGATGTCTTGGGCCATCAAGGTGATTTTGAGTCATGGCTATCCTATGGGACAGAGGACAACTGTCCCGTGGCGTTTCCAAGGCTGTAACCATGGGAGCAGGTTGCCAGGTCTTTTGTTTCAGGGAACAACTGGTGAGTTCAAACCAGTTACCTTTTGTTTAGCAGCTGAGTGCTTAGCCATTGCACCATCAGGTCTCCTTAAACAGATGTTCTGCCGCCTGTTATACGTAGTCTTATAAATACAGTAAAATCTGTGAAAGCTGGCCTTGTGCAAAGCAGAAACCTGTCACAGAAGGAAAACTCACTGGGTATTTATGAGGTAAGATTCTTAATAGACCAATAGGAAAGTGCTAAGACTGTACCTATCAGAGGCAGAAAACTTGCAAATTCCAGAAAAACCAGGCGCCTCCACTGAGTTTTGGCTCTCACAGTTTTCACTGTGTATGTTGAATGAATGAAGTAAATGAATATGTACTAAGTACTGTTTCTGGGTCATACATAAAGGATGGGTCATAAATGTACTTCCTGGGGGTCATGATAATCAGTGATGGTACGAAAGTGTCATGCAGCATTTTACAGAGTCATATGGTGACCTAAAGAAGCCATTACCTCATTGCTGGTGGCATAGACTCAGCAGGTGAAATATTTTCGTTTTATCTCCCTGCTGTCTGCCTTGCAATGTAACTTGCAGCTATTTGGAAACCAAACCACCTATTGGCCTATTCTGTCTGCTTTTCTGTATGTTTGAAATTTTTTATAGCTCAAAATGTTTTAAACACCTCTCACTCTACTGCTTCCAAGTTTTGATCCTATACATGAATCAGGGAGAATTGCTTCCTTAAGTCTATCTTACCCAAACCCCAAACCCACTGCCACTGAGTCGATTCCAACTCATAGTGACCCTATAGATAGAGTAGAACTGCCCCACAGAGTTTCCAAGGAGTGCTTGGAGGATTTGAACTGCTGATGTTTTGGTTAGCAGACATAGCACTTAACCACTGCTCACCAGGATTTCCATATTTTTACTCAAATAGCACATGCATTCTATGTTTGTTTGTCCACAGCTCCCCCCTTCCACTTTAATTTTATCCCCTACGTGCCGGTCAATTTGTCATACAGTGGTGGCTTGCATGTTGCTATGATAATGGAAAGTTTACCACTGCTTCTTCCAATACTATCAAGGTCACCCATGGTGGACAGGTTTCAGCCAAGATTCCTGATGAAGATAAACTAAGAAGAAGGATCTGTCAATCTACTTTAGAAAAAAATTCACCAGCAAAAACTTAAAAAATAGCAGTGGAACATTATCTGACATAGTATCAGAAGATGAGCCCCTCAAGTTAGAAGGTAGTCAAAATATGACTGGGGAAGAGCTGCCTCCTCAAAGTGGAGTCAACCTGAGTGATGTGGATGCAGTCAAGCTTTCATTTGCTGGTGTGGCATAACTCTAAATGGAAAGAAATAGCTGCCAACATTGTGAAATGAAATGCACAAACATCTATATCCTAGGCGTTAGTGAGCCAAAATAAATGGACATTGGCCATTTTGAATGAGATAATCATATAGTGTGTTATGCCAAGAATGATAAAGAGGAACAACATCATGTTACCATCAAAAAGAATGTTTCAAGATCAATCTTGAAGTATAGTGCTGTCAGTGACAGTATAATACCCATATGTCTACAAAGAAGATCAGTTAATATGACTATTATTCAAATATATGCACCAACCACTATTGCCAAATACGAGGAACTTGAAGATTTTTGCCAATTTCTGCAGTCTGAAATTGATCAAATGTGCAGTCAAGTTGTATTAATAACAAACAGTGATTGGAATGCAGAAGTTGGAAACAAAGAAGGAACCAGTAGTTGTAAAATATGGCTTTGGTGATAGAAATGATGCCAGAGATTTCCTGAGAGAATTTTGCAAGGCCAGCAGCTTCTTCATTGCAAATGCCATTCTCAACAACATAAATGGTGATTATACATGTGAGCCTTACTAAATGGAATACATGGGAATCAAATTGACTATATATGTGGAAAGATGATGCAAAATCTCAATATTATCAGTCAAAACAAGGCACAGGGCTAACTACTGCAGAACAGACCATCAGTTGCTCACATGCAAGGTCAAGTTGAAGTTGAAGAAAATTAGAACAAGTTTGTGATAGCCAAAGTATTACTTTGAGTAGATTTCCACTTGAATTTAGAGACCATCACAAGAACAGATTTGACTCACTGAGCACTGATGACTCGGAAGCAAACAAGCTGTGGAGTGACATCAAGGATATTATACATGAAGAGAGCGAGAGGTCACTGAAAAGAAAGCATAGACCAAAACAGACGTCAGAAAAGACACTGAAACTTGCTCTTGAAGGTAGAGTGGCTAAAGTGAAAGAATGATGAAGTAAAAGAGTTGAACAGAAGATTTCAAAGTGCAGGTCAAGAAAAGAAAGTAGAAGTAATTACAATGAAGTGTGCAAAGACCTAGAGTTAGAAAACCAAAAGGGAAAAGGATGCTAGACATTTCTCAAGCCAAGGGAACTCAAGAGAATGCTCAAGCCTCAAGTTGCAATACTGAAGGATTCTATGGGCAAAATGTTTGAAAAAAAAAAAAAAGGAAACATCAAAAGAATATGGAAAAAATACACAGCATCATTGTACCAAAAAAGAGTCAGGTGATGCTCAACCATTTCAGAAGATGATATGATCAAGAACTGATGATACTGAAGGAGGAGGTCCAAGCTGCACTGAAGGTATTGGCAAAGAACAAGACTTCAGAGATTGACAGAATACCCACTGATGCAGCTCTGGAAGAAGGCTTTTCCTGCTTATGCTAAGAAATTTGGGAGATAGCTACCTGGCCAGCTCACTGGAAGAGATTCATATTTGTGCTCATTCCAAGAAAGGTGATGCAACAAAATATGGGAATTATCAAACATTGTCATTAATATCATACACTACTAGAATTTTACTGAAAACCTTTAAAAGCAGTTGCAGCAGTACATTAACAGGGAACTACAAGAAATTCCAGCCAGATTCAGAAGGGGACATAAGAGTGAGGGATATCATTGTTGATGTTAGATGAATCTTGGCTGAAGGTAGAGAATACCAGAAAGATGCTCACCTGTGTTTTATTGACCATGCAAGGCATTCAGCTGTGTGAATCATAACAGATTAGGATTAGCACTGCAAAGAATGGGAATTTCAGGACACCAAACTGTGCTCATGAAGAGCCTGTACATAAAACAAGAAGCAGTTCTTGGAATAAAACAAGGGAATAGTGCGTGGATTAAAATCAGCAAAAATTGTGAGGTAGAGTCATATTCTTTTACCACACTTATTCAGTGAATATTCTTAGCAAATAACCAGAGAAACCAGACCACCTGAAGAAGAATGGGGTGTCAGGATTGGAGGAAGACTTATTAGCAACCGCCTATATCCAGGTAATACAACTTTGCTTACTGAAAGTGAAGAGGACTTGAGGCACTTACTGATGGCTGTCAAAGACTACAGCCTTCAGTATGGATTACACTTCAACATAAAGAAAAATCTTCACAACTGGACCCATAAACAGCATCATGATAAATGGAGAAAAGATTGGAGTTATCAAGGATTTCATTTCGCTGTGATACACCATCAACAGCCCTGGAAGTAGGAGTTAAGAAAACAAATGATGTATTGCACTGGGCAAACTTGCTGCAAAGCAACTCTATAAAGTGTTAAAAAGCAAAGATGTTACTTTGAAGACTCAGGTTCACCTGACCCAAGCCATGGTATTTTCAGTCATGTCATATGCATGGGAAGGCTGGACAGTGAATAAAGATGACTAAAAAAGAACTGATGCCTTTGAATTACCATGTTGTCAAAAATATTGAATATACCATGGACTGTCAGAAGAACAAATCACTCTTGGAAGAAGTACAGCCAGAATGTTCCTTAGAAGCAAGGATGGCAAGATTTTGTCTCATGTGCTTTGGACATGTTATTGTGAGGGACTTTCCCTGGAGAAGGATATCAAGCTTGGTAGAGACTGAAAAAGAGAAAGACCCTCAAGAGATGCACTGCCACCGTAGCTGCAACAATGAGCTCAGACAATTCAGCTATAGTGAGGATTGTTGAGAACTGAACAGTGATTTGTTTGCTTTAAAAAAGGTCACTATGAGTCAGAATCGGCTCAATGGCACCTGGACAAAACAACAACATTGAATGACAGAGCATAATAAAGTCATTTTCAAGGAAAGACTTGCAGTATTGTCTTAGTTTCTTAGTGCTGATGTAACGGAAGTGCCACAAGAAGGTGGTGTTAATGAACAGAAATTTGTTTTCTCACTGTTTCAGAGGTTAGAAGATTGAATTCAGGGCACTGGTTCTAGAGGAAGGATTTGTCTCTCTCACAGTTTTGAGGGAAGGTCTTTTTCTCTTTTTAGGCATCTGTTTCTGGGTGATCTGCATGTGATGTGGCATCTGTCTTCCCTCGTCTGTGTGTCCTTGATTTTGTGGCTAATTTTAGCACACACCCTACACTGATATGGCCTCATTAATGTAGCTAAGAAAACTTTTCCCGAACAGGACTGCATTCACAGGTATAAGGGGGACATCATCCATAGCAAGCGTGGACTACTCGTAAACTGTCACTCAAAGAAATTCTAAAGGATGTACTTTGGGAGGGAGAAAACTAGACCTAGTAGGAAGAAATGGGATTTATAAAAACCAGACTGGAGATAAAACGAAAACAGCAACAATGAATGTGTTCTCCCATAGCCAGAGCTTGTTTGGGAAAAGGATGTCTTTCTACTTCCAAGCCTCCATTGCACAGTGTCAGTGATGGAAACTTAAGCTTCAGGCACAAAAAAATAGGCTACCAGGTATCTAGCATCAACTCCATGCCAGGCAGAAATGGAATGTTACATACACCATGTCATTCACAGTCACATGTCATAGATGGAGTACGAGGAACCCTGGAAACGCTGCAGTTCAAGAGCTTAGATAACCAAAAAGTTGCTGTTTGAACCCACCAGCCATTCCACAGGAGAAAGACGTGACAGTCTGCTCCTGCAAAGGTTGCAGCTTTGGAAACCCCGTGGGGCAATTCTACTCTGTCCCTTGGTCTCTTGAGTCAGAATTGACTCTGTGTCAAGGCTTTTTTTTTTTCTAATGGAGTAGGTATTATATCTTCGGAAGCTGAAGCTATTAAGAGATTGGAAACTGCTCTAAGGCTACACCGTTATTATTGTATGTAAAGTACACCTCAATAAAACTGATTTGAAAAGAAGACAAATCTGATGACTTTGTGCCTGGTTTCTCACAATACAGTTTTGATACTGTGTGTTTGCGTGTGTAGGTGGGGGGGGGGCTTGTGTGTGCATGTGCATTGCCTTTGAGCTTGAACTTCTATTTACGTAGCTGTGAAGCCTCCTCTGTTGCATACAACAAACACATTGTGTAAAAATCTACATAGAAGTAGAAGTTTTGTGGAATCTTGTGGATGTGGTCATGTCAACTATCTGCTTTCCGTAAACTGCAAGTCGTTGAAATCTTTGCCTGCCTTTCCCGTTATATTAGTTTGATCTAGACCAAGTCCTGCAGTGTAAACAAGACTAAATGAATCAGTTTGGGTTTAAAGCAGAGGTTTAGACAGAGAAAAGTAAATGCTCAATTATACTGTTTGTTCACTGATTGATTACATTAAGAGTTTAAAGTAAATGCCGTCTGTATAGAAAGGTGCTTTGTATGAGACAGCATAGTTGTCGTGGCTGGGCTTTACAATGTCTGTTCTTGAGACCACTGAAACACTATAAACTCTACCAATAAACCAGTGCTATGTTTTTTTCTTTTTTTTGGTCAACATAATTTTGCTTTCATTTTCAGAGTGTAAGTTTCTAAAGGTGGATTTTTTTTTCTCTTATTTTTAAATGGAAACTTTACTCTTTTAGCTTAAATTTTTCTAATAAAAGAACCAAAACATTTTTAATGGACAATATTGTATGTACCTTGTTTTTTCTTTGTATTTCTTATGTATTTGCATCTTCTATCTGTTTATTTACCTCTCCATCTATCTAGAAATTGTGGTGTTGGAAAAGAATATTGAGTGTACTGTGGACCGTCAGAAGAACAAACAGATCTTCCCTGGAAGAAGTATAGCCAGAGTGTTCCTTAGAAGCAAAGATGACAAGATTGCATTTTACATGCTTTGGACATGTTATCAGAGGGATGAATCTCTGGCATCACAGTTGGTTAAATAGACGGTCAGCAAAAAAGAGGAAGACCCTCAACAAGATAGATTGACACAGTGGCCACAACAATGTGCTTAAGCGTAAAAGCAATTGTGGGCATGGCACAGAACTGGGCACTGTTTCATTCTGCTGTACATAGGGTTGCTAGGAGGCAGAACCACCCGCAGCACCTAACAACAATGACATCTGTCTAGAACTGTGGTGGCAAAGTGGTTAAGCACTCAGCTGCTAACCGAAAAAGGTCAATAATTTGAATCCACCAGTCACTGCTGGGAAATCCTATGGGTTGTTCCTACTGTCCCCTGTAGGGTTTCTGTGAATCAGAATCAACTCACTGTCATTGAGTTTGGTTTGACTTTGTATGCATCTGTCTATCTAATATTTTCTTTATGTTTCTTAATTTCAATATAATTAATGATTTCACATATTTGGAAAATACAATAAAAATATCTATATATTTAATATTTATGTACATCTTATATACATATATTTGATTTCCATACATACTACATTTAGATGTACTGATTGAACAGGATGTATTGTTTCCTTCAAAATCTAGAGGTGCATTTCTGTGCTAGTAACTTAGTTATAAAATTCCCACCTTGTTTTTCTCATAAGGAATAAAACATCCTTGGTGTGCCATGGTGAGGAAAATGATGCCAGATTTCTTTCTTTCTGATGGTTAATGCTCTTCCTAGCCTTTTCTTCTATGGTAGCCCCAAAGACAAGCCTAATCAAACAACAGCTGGATAGGGATATAGTAATGAACCACACTGAAAAAGAAAGTAGGTAGAAGACAGCTGCTGTCCTTAAGGACTTGAAATCTAGTCAAGTTTACAAAAGAAGAGCGAAATCTGAACTCAGCTCATACTCCCCACTGTGCTTGTCCGAACATTGTACCGTTGAGACACCTTCTCTGTGCCGCTATTAGGTGATTGCAGCTATTGCCAAAGACACTGATGAAAGTGAGAGTGACAACTAAGCAATTAGAGAGTCAGCCTGGGGAGTGTCCCTGTCCCTGGGGCTTTGTGCGTGGGCTGCCCAGGGAGAGACTCATGTGACTTGATCCTTTGAAGATTTTTGCTCCTGAAGCTAATAGGTGCTTGGGGGAATGTAGTGAAAGTTACATCAATAAAATAAGTGACATAGTATTTGTTACTTGACATGAAGGGAACAAAATATGCTCTTGATATAAAAACTGAAACAAAACCCACTACTGTTGAGTCGATTCAGACTTGCAGCGATCCTGTATTTGGAATTAAGGAAATACACATTGGTAAAAATTGTTAGTGGAAACAAGGGATGTCCACTGCCTGCCCTCTGAAACAAATAAACAAGCAAACAAAACCCTTGAACACTCCTTCTTTCTCACTGAATGCTTGGTTTCTCACTGTGGACCGTTGACTACATTGTTCACTGCCTTAAGCCAACTGTAGTCTCAGATATTTCGAAACCCATCATTTCTGTACTCATATGCAGGCATTTTACTCTAGGGACAGGAGTTTAGCAGATGATCTGCCAAAGATTGGAGTCTTTTTTGTGGATAATAATCTATTTCCAATTAGCAAAGGCTGTAATGCAGACAGCAAGCCCAAAACAAATGACTGCAAAGACCTTGACTCAAAGATTATCCGCCTCGCTTCATTGTCAGCATCGTCCTTTCCACATTTTAGTTCACAGGACCTTGGAGCTTTATCTATGTGTATGTTGTCCCTGCTGCCTGTACGATCCCAGCCTTTCTTTGGGAAGGGGCAGGACTCCAGCACCTTTTCAAATACTCATTGTGATTTATGGTCCCATAAATCAACCTGCTTGGTAAGGGCTGTTGGGGCTTGAGTTCCCAGCAGGGGCACACCGAGTCCTGTTATATGAGAGACACTGTGTTGTAGGCTTCACCCTGCTTATTCCCAAGCCCTAGTCACGAGATGTGCAAACTTAGCCTCTTCAAAGTTTTCCTTGTAATTCATCTTTGTGTGTACATGTGTGAACATGGTCATATAACTCAACCTTCTTTTCTAGATTATCCAGTTACTGAACCACAAGCATAACCAGTGGCATACCAGGTTTCCCATTTATTTTGGGAACCAAAAGTTTTCTTTAATCATCAGTTACTTAACTAGGCCAGGTTCTGGAGTTGTTTTCCTGTCTTTGTTGCTGAAAGTAGTCATCTAGATCAACTGAGAGAACGCCAGCTCCTGAAATGCCATCCTCGTTTGGAACTTGAATTCCAAAATTGCTTTTGAACTGTGTATTAGTTGCGGAATTTACTTTTGACTTTTTAATAGGAGTGAAAGGATTTTTTATGTGTCTGTGAGAGCACATACCATGGTCAATTGTGTAGTTAATTTTCTTTGCAAGTTTTTTTCTTTTTACAGGATTAGAGGCCCTAGTCTGTAAGAGAAGATTTTACAGTCTTTAGCCTGAGATGGGGGAGGGCTAGGGATTATGAGATGTGTTTGGAAATAGAGTTTTGGAATTCCTTCTGCCTCAGAGGACCTTTTTACTGAGCCAACCCTAAAAACAAAACAAATTATTAAACATCCACTTCTGGGACAAAAAGAAACTCCTTCTGAGGCATGTTTAATGGAGCAGTTACCAGCAATGGAGAAGGGGCCAGAAGCACTTGCATTACAAACTCAAGGCTCAGTCCCGAGGTGGTACAGTAGGCATATCTCAACAACCTCATAAAACACACTCAATTTGCGCTCCTTCCTTAATTAACATCTTGTAAAGTTGGCAATATGATTATGACTGAATCGAACCAGAAATTAATGGGCGCTTTTATCAGCACACACCAACACTGTAGACAGGGAAGGGGCTTCCGATTCCATGAAGAAAAGCATAAGCAGCATATTCGAGAACTCCTTTAAACTTTTCAAGAAAAAAAGAACAAAATCAATGCAAACTAACGTGGGAAGGAAACTTAGCCTTGTGGTTCTTGAATCACCTTACTGCTTCTCAGCCCAAAAGGCTGGGTACAGAGCACTAAGGAGGGGTAAACCTTTGCTGTCCAGTCACCTCTGAGTCACAGCCAACCTATAGGGCAGAGCTGAATGGCCCCATAGTGTTACTGGATGGCTTAGACACCACAGACCCAGTTGAGGTTTTTGCCCCTCACTGATCAAGAATGGACAGGTAAGGGACAGACAATGTCATCACACAAGCAAAGCTTTATTAAAGAAGGTTGCAAGCAGACATGGGAGGGTCTGGTGCCACAGGCTCCAGGAACAAAGGTTTTGTCAGGGCTCATAAAAGATTTGGGGAAGGAAAGCTCACATGGTTTATTTATATTGGAGGTGAAGATATCCAGGATGTGGTGGGGCTACGGAAATTAGGTTGGACATGCCTCTGTACAAAACAGAATCTGCAGCAAAGGGTTCTGGGATGCACTGGCAGGACCTGTTATGGGATGTTGTGCCTGCACTGTCCTTTGAGAGCTTGGTTGGAAACCCCAGCGCCAGCTTTATGCTCTTGTGCACCTCTGCTGGAAGGTCACATAGTGCCCAGTCCTGGCACCACTGAGCGTGCTCCTCACATGAAGCACATTCGGGTTGATCCTGAAAAGCAATCTAAAGAAGTTCCTGTTCTTTTGGTATTTGCGGTATATTAACTATCAGTCCTGGCCAGATCACCCTCATGCTGCTTATGACAGAATCGTCCTGGAGGGTTTTTGAAACACCAAGAGGGCCTCATGTGCTTTTCCTATCTCACTGTCCCAGCATGTGATTAATTACTGGGTCCTTTTATCCCCCACTGCCTGTTTGTAGTTTCCATTAGAAGGTTTACCAAAAGATGTTTATAGAGGGTTCTTTGTCTCAGTAGGGTTTCCAAGGCTACCTGTCATCTTTACAGAAAAAGACTGCCACATCTTTCTCTAATGGGGCAGGTGATGGATTCCCACCCAAGTGTGTGGGTTAGCAGGCCAGCACTCAACCTCTCTGCACCGAGAGTAATTCCAAATGCCCGGCAAAATTTTGCATTCTTCTTTCAAATTAGCTTATTTAATCCCTACGATAACCAACAGGGAAGATACCATTATCTTCCCCTCTTTTGCAGATGATGAAACTGAGGCACAGAGAAGGAAAGTGACTTGCGGAAGATCACACAGCTAGCAAATTCTGTGTTGGAGTCACAAGCCTGGGATTTCTGACTTTATGACTGATTTTTACTACTACATGATATTATTCCCTCTGCTATACTCCTAAAGCAGTGTTTCTTGACTTGGGTCCAGAACCAAATTTTCAGGAAGCCTAGAATTAGTGTTTTTGTATTCTTGCCATTTGTGACAACCTGAAAGAATTAACAAGCATATATGGGTAATCACATTTTAACTGACTGTGGGCCTGTGCTGAACTTGTGTCTGCTTATGTGAATTCCTACCCTCTACCCCCGGGTGCAACCAGAGTGCTCCTTAGAAGCAAGGATGGCAAGACTACATCTTACATCCTTGAGACACATTGACAGGAGGGATTAATCCCTGGAGAAGGAAGTCATACCCGGTAAAGGAGAAAGTCGGCAAAAAAAGAGGAAGACCCTCAACAAGATGGACTGACACAGTGGCTGCAACAAGGAACTCAAGCATAGCAGCAATCATAGGTACAACACAAGGCCAGGCAGGGTTACATAGGGCAGCTACAAGTCAGAACCGACTTGATGGCATCCAATTAACAACAACAACAGCCCTGGGTGTTGCACTGGTAACATACTTGATCGACCAAAAGGCTGGAGGTTTGAGTCCGCCCAGATGTGTCTTGGAGAAAAGACCTGGTGATCTACTTCCAAAAAAATCAGCCACTGAAAATCTACGAGCAGAGTTCTAGCCTGATGCTCATGGGGTCTTTGTATTTCAGAATCAACCTGATGCCAACTGGTTTTACGGAGCCACAGCTTTGGGGGAAATTACAAGTCAGTCATTCACGTCATATGCTGTGACATAGTACTCTGCGGAAAGAAGAGAATCTCAGAACACACTATTTACAACAAGTAGGTCAAGAATCTTGATTTTATAGATTTAGCTTCAGAGCTTTTAACTGAACCATTTTTTGGCCCCACTATTCATGAGAATTTATCTCTGACTCATGGACCAAGACACTTCACCTCTCCACCCCTGAGTGTCAGTCAGGAAATTCAGGTTTTTCTTGAGGTGGCAATGTCAGCAGGTGATTTGGGAGTGACAGCACACAACTACATCCACTTTACAGTAAGAGTTCATTCAGAGTAATAAATACATATATTTATTTTCATTATGTCTATAAATATTGATTTTTTTTAGGATGTTACCTGGCAAGGTTTCAAAGTGATTTTCAAGGAGTATGACAGCAATCGATTTCTTAAATGAGCATTGTCTTATTACAATTACTTATGAAAATGACTAAATCTAGGAAGATTTTCCAATCCTGTCTTTATTCTATTTTTGATATACATAGCTTGGGACAAGGAAGCATAGAGAGGTAAAGATGAGGGAACAAATATAATTTTGCAGTGTTTTTTTTTGAATAATGTCTGAACCAACAACCTATCTTAAGTGTCTTATTCCACCAAAGTGTCCCGAATGGTTGAACTTTTCTCTGACACTGAGTACTAATAACAACAATAAAGGAAGAAGAAAAAAGAAGAAAAAGGAAACTCTGGCCTATTTACTGAGTTTATTTAGATAAACAGTAAAGGTAGTGATGGTATCAGTTAGTCTTCCCGTGAAATTCTTCCACTCTTGGCTTCCAGAGAGAAAGTTCATACTAGCCGGCCATTCTCTGGACCCTAGTGGTGCAACTATTAAGGGCTCAGCTGCCAACAAAAAGGTCAGCAGTACAAATCCACCAGCCACTCCTCAGAAACCCTATGAGGCAGTTCTATAGGGTCGCTATGAGTCAGAATTCACAGCAATGGGTTTTCAGGTTTGGGCATTCTTGCTCAGGGTGTCATGAAACATTTCTGACTTTGTTTGGATTAAGACTAATTTGCATTTAATCATGGGCTCTCTGTAACATTGCTGAGTTGGAAGAAATTGGGTGCAGTTAGGTGGCAGAGTGCCTATGATGTCTTGACCTCACATGGGGCTAGATGTTCACACAAGGATGTCCGCTGCTCCCTTTCCACTGTCGGAGAAAAGCCCACCCTTCTCCAGTCCTTCTTCTGTGAGGCTGGTAGGTGGTGTGCAATGGTAGTGGGTGTGGAGGGGAGAAGTAGTAAGCCAGATCTCATTTGCTTACTTACTCTCAAGATCCAGTCACAGAAGAGGGTGAAGGAGGGATTTAGCCACCTTTGGCTCAGTAATTAACAAATGAGAACATGCTTCTGATTGGACAAATGGACCAGTTCCAAGTTACTGTCTAATTCACAACACATATAGAAGCAAAACTTGCTGTGGAAATTTGTCATGTCAGTATGATCTGTGCTTTCCTTTTTAAAATTCAAAGGGGGATGGGGCAATGGGTGAAAATATTCTGCACAGCAGTATTTTGAATACACAAGCTGTTCCAAGAAACAAACCATTGTCACTGAGTTTACCTGACTCATGGCAACTGTCATGGATTGAATTGTGCCCTCTTCTCCCCAGCATCTTGGTGCAGGAACCTCAATTCTGAAGGACATGCCCTATTCCCGGTGCTGCTTTGCTTATAGTATGAGGTTCCCAAATCTCAGCTTGTCTCCTTTTCCTTTTACCTCTTGTAGGTTGAAAATATGAAAGGTGATTGATGCAAGCCACATTCCAGAGAAACTCCCTCAGGAAGGGTGTTACTGTCCCACTGTAATCCTCTATCAGCCACAGGCAAAAATTAGGATTCACAGTACAGGAAAATCACAGAATGGGGGGAAGTCACACAATATTGGGAATCATGGTCCAGTCAAATTACCATGCACATTTTCGTGGGGGACACAATTTAATCCATGATGCCATTTAAGCAATTTTAAAATACTGATGTCTTCAAAAGTGATTTTATAAGCAATGGATACAGGGAATCACTACTTCACACATAAGTAATTTGTTAAATTACAATTATCAAGTTGTAAAAAGTTAGAACGTAATACAATGCTCCTAACTGGCTGTAAACCAAACCAGACCAAACCAAACCAAACCCGAGATCTATTGCCCTGTATTGCTACTCATAATGACCCTATAGGACAGAGTAGCACCGTTCTATGGCGTTTCCAAGGAGCATAGCTCTTTAACCGTGGCACCACCAGGGCTCCTAATCACCTACACCACACTTGAAGTGAACAGAATATACAGTTTTTGTTAATCCTCTTTTATATTGTTTGTTTTGCTGTATTTATTAAAACTTAGTTTTGTGCCTGTTGAAACTAATAATTAAACATTTGGGCTTGTAACTTGCATGTTCTTTTTCATTATTACAATAATTTCTTTTGATTGCATTTTACGAAAGTATCCCATGGATTTTAAAAAGTACTCCCCCCCGCAAACTTGTCCTTCCAGTGCAGTCTCTGGGTGGTGCAAATGGTTAGCATGCTCAGTTGCTAACAAAGGTTGGAGAGTCCCGTCCACCCAGAGGTATCTGGGAAGAAAGGCCAGGCTACCTACTTTAAAAAAATCAGCCATCAAAAACCCTGTGGTGCCTAGTTCTACTCTGCCAAGCTTGAGGTCGCCATGAGTTGGACAGCATGACGACTGTTTTCTTCAGTTTTTCACAATAGCTATTTGAGAAGCCTCTCTGGGAGGCTCATTTCGACATGGAAAATAGGAATGAGTAAGAAGCAAGCCCTGGAACAAGTTTCAACAAAACGAAAAACCAGAATAAAGTTACATTTCTCTGGTTCAGTAATGTTCCATCTATTTAGCGGTGGTGGTAGAGCGAAGATAAATCTAGAAAAAGATGTTTCGCGGCTCCCCCCAACTCTCCACAACACTGGCTTGTAGCATCTGCAGCGAGCTAGGTAACTGTGTGAGTGGGAATCGACCCGACGGCAGCGGGTTTGGGCTTTTTGGGGGCTGGTTTAGCATTGCGTTCGACCGCTAGGTAAAAAAAGCGGAGGGGCGGGGCGAGCAGGGTGAGGTCATCAAAACAGCGACGCGTGCGCGCGGGCAGAGACAGAGCGTCGTGACGTCACCTCCGGTCGACAGCTTTACGGAAGACGGAGTCGGAGTCCCGCGAGGTACCATTCAAAGCTTGGGTCTGAGCTTTTTTTTCTGTGCTCTTGCTTTTAAGTGTGCTTTTCTTGTCCTGAGATCCTACTTCATTTCCTAGCCAAACTGTGAGGATCGGGGTCCAGCAACGTGTCCTTCAGAAATGCTGTCCCTCCCAGCTGAGCATTGGGGGCAGCATTGTTCAGGACTCCTAGAGGTCCGGTGGCTGGTTGCTGGGTTGTGGCTTAGGTTGGCCCCTCGCTTCTCGGCTTTAGCTTTTTTTTTTGTTTCTTAGCTCTGCTTCTTAAATATTAAGAGACGGGGAAATAAAAATACATGTAGTTACAATTAATTTTTAGCTACCTTAAGACCTTATTTAGCGTTGAAGTCTAAATTGGAACGTACAGGGAAGTAACTTGCCTGTTACCTCCTTTTACCTTGCACTTCCGTAATCGCAAACTGCCTGCTGCTACTCTCAGTTGAAATCTGTAGTGGATATTCTCAAAACAGTTTTTCTTTATGGTTTAGGTCGCTCAAACTTTTTTTGAAAGTGCCTCTAATGTCTTCGTGTTTGTTGACTCTAATTCAATTCTGACTGGATACAGATGTATATGGCCCCGTGAGATGTAGGATACCAGCTTGCTAATCTATAACATACTCCGTAGTGTCGCTTTGAGTCGAAATCCACTCCAAGTTAACTCCCTTCTCCCTATCCTTTCCCCTCCCCCTCTTAATCTGGTTGAACTTTCTGATATTAGACTGAATCATGACTTAACTTTAAGTTGATGTCTGATACAAAAATGTCGATATAAAATTAATGAAAATCAGACAACCTTTGGGAAATGTTAAAAATCATTGTTGTGCTGGAAAAAGTGATAAAGGATAGGCAATAATGTTTGAAAATAATGTAAGTATTAGAATCATAAGATGTTATAGTTGTCATCAAATCAGTCTGTCATATCACAATGGAGAGGTGATGTAATTTTTTTCTTAGCTACGTTGAATGTTTCAATTGCCTGTTTCTACGTATTATTTCCATTAACTAATGCTTTCAAACAGTTGATACTACCAGCATGGCTTCGATTAGGGTATTTGGTCATTTTCACTTTGATGTTGTCTAATATTACTAACCAGTGCCGTGACAGTGACGTCAGATACAAGTTAATTCTCTTTACCCTAATGAAGTTACTTACCTAAATCTTAGTAACCATATTGTGGTGTATATATTTTTCTGTTATCAGACTTTGGGAAAGATTTGTGTTTAGAGTTAAACATCTTTATTAGAAAATGAACCCTGTTCTTAGGGATTTTAATGTAAGCCTGAAGGAAAATTACAGGTGACACTGACCTGGATTCACCATCTACTGTGGTAGCAGTGTCTATTGAGAGCTTGCCATATTTATGCTTTACTGTTATTTTCTAAGATAATACAGTGGGAAAGAGACATTACAGCAGTAGAATCCAGTGCAATATCTACAGATGGCTCTGTAGTTTCAAAAAACAATTGAATTAGAGCTAGTCTTTGGCTTAGTTCATGACTGAGTGTAACTCAACTAAAGATGGAAACAGCTCCAGAACGCACATGTGTATTTTTTCTTCTGGACCCCTGTGGAGACTTCCTAATAAAATCAAAGTAAAATCTGATAGAGTTTCCATAATTTGGTTCCTGTTCCATTTGGTGGTAGTCACTTCACAGTTACTAAGTACCTAATATGTGGCAAGACATTGTGTTACCAATGTGGAGATACAAGTGTGATCCCACATGAATCTGGCGCTGAAGAAGCAGCCTGATGAGTCTGTTTAAGTCTCCAAAAGAAGGTTTTGAACAGAGGAGTGATGTGATCTCACTTAGGTTTTTGACCTTTACATCACTCTGACTGTTGTGTTAAAAATAGAATACCAGGGGTGGAAGTGATGGAAAGCCAGGGAAACTAATTAGGATGGGCTTGTAATAATTCAGATGAGATGATAGTGGCTTCCCAGAGTGGTAAGATGTGAAGATGGTGAAGAGTGGTTCAATTTTGGATGTAGTTTATACCTAGAGCCAACAGGGTTTCCTTATGGATTGAATGCAGGATGTGACAGAAAGATAATTGAAGTTTGGGGCTTGAGCAACTAGAAGGATGGAATTGCCATTAGTTGAAAGGAAGGTACTGGAGGAGCACGTTTGTGGGGGAAGGTTAGTGCTTCATTTAGGGATGTGTTCAGTTTGAGATATCAGTCAGCTCTGTGGAGAGGCTGAGTGTACTGAGTTTAGAGTTCAGGGGGGAAATGGAAAAAAACCTTTGGGACTTGTCGGTGAACAGATGGTATTTAAAGTTGTGACACTAGTCATCGAAGCAGTGAGTGTAGATAGAAAAGACAAGAGGCACAAGGCCTGAGCCCTGGAGGGGTCTACCATTTATAGGTTGGGGGATGAGACAGACCCAGCAAAGGAGGCAGACTGAACAGCTAGCAAGGGAGGACCAGGACAGTTTTAGGAGTCGGGTTGTGAAAGTCAGAGTGGATGTAATTAATTGTGTCAAGTAAAATGAGAGCCGATGCTACTGGATTTTTTAGGAGACAGGAGGAGTGTTATTGATGGGTATGTGAGAACTTTAGCAGACAATCACAAACCAATGCAATAGCTATTTCTATCAGTATATTCAGAGAAGTGAAACATGAAATTATGTAATGATACAGTTATCCTGTGTAACATAATCACCTGCACGATGTGATTTAATGTGATCAGCCAATCAGCTGCAAGGGGAGTTTTCTTGGGTGTGGCCTGCACCCTTATATAAGGATGTTCTGGCAAAGCTTGCCAGGGCTTTTGCTCACCCTGGGATCTGCATCTGGCTCATCATCAGATTCTGTAGCTACATGAGTTAGGAGAAGCCTCCAGCCTGATGCCTGCCCCAGGGACTTGGGGACTCACCAGCCCCTACAACCATGAGAGCCATTTTCTTGAGATAAATCTCTATGTGTGTATACATATATATATATACCTGTATATGTGTATGTATATATATATATACCTCACTGGGTTTGCTTTTCTAGAGAACGCAGCCTGAGACAAAAGTGTACACATTCCATTTGGTTGTTACGTTTCTTTTGTTTTTTGTCTTGCTTAATCTAGAGAGAGCAGTTTTTTTTTCTTTTTTTATATGCCATTACTTATTTTTTCTGTAAATGAAAGTAATATTAAAATTGATCAATGGGTTCAGCTTGTGACATTCTCATCCCTCTGTTGTAAACCTCCCCATCGTCCTTTTACCCGTGGACCATTAGTGCCTGAATCTGTTATTTCAGTAACCCAACTCACTGCCATCTAGTCAGTTCTGACCAGTTTCATGAGGGGCTGGAAGATGGAGCTTTACAAAAAAAAATTGAGGGGTCATTGCTTTTACATTCATTAGCTGGAACTTGAAGTGTAGCTGTATTACTTGGGAACCCAGAATAACAAGGCTGTGGGAAAATGCCACGAGAGCAGCAACTGGTGATGATACCAGGAGTAATCTTTTTGCCACAGTCCTTGGAGGCTTAAGGGAATGAGTGGTCACATTACTGTGTCAGTCTCCAGTTGTTAAGTCAAACACTAATCTAGGTGTTGTTATGAAGGTGAAAGATGATTAAAATTGACAGTGAGTTGACTTATAAGTGAGGAACGTTATCCTAGGTCATCTGGGTGACCCTGATTGAAAAGCCTTAAAAGCAGAAATGAGGCCTCCCTGAAAAAATGGAAAGAAATTCTACCTGTGGACAGCAGCTTCAGCCTGTGTCCATGGTCCCCACCTGCCCTTCCTGGGAGAGGCTCCAGCCTGATGCCTGACCCACAGATTTGGGACTTGCCGGCCTATACGGCTGGGTGAGCCATGTGCTTGAAAGAGATCTCTCTGTGTGTATTTATGCACAAACCCATTGCTGTCAAGTTGATTCTGACTCATAGTAACCCTATAGGATAGAGTAAAACTGCCCTATAGAATTTCCAAAGATTCCTGGTGGACAGAACTCCTGAACTTTTGGTTAGCAGCTGTAGCACTTAACCACTGTGCCTTAACTGGTTTTCCTCCTCTGGAGAACCCAGCCTGAAGACACAGCATTTGAACAAAGTAGAAAACTATGTGAATGAATGTTTAGAGTGTTTAGAGTGACCGAACATGGCGTATTTGGAAAAGTGCTGGCTGCTTATGTGGCTACAGTGAGTAAGATTGGAGGCAGGAGATGATGAAAGGTGAGGATAGACAGACGAGCACAGACAGTATCGTGATGGGCCCCACAGACCATGCCAGGGAGTTTGGGACATTTATTCAAGGTTTTTGGGAACTCCTGCAGGATTTTAAGCAGAAAGTAACATGGCTGCACTGCCTAGAAAAATCTTAATATTTTGTAACACTAAAATGAGTAAGCCAGTTGTTGTTGAGTGCATTCTGACTGATTGCGTCACCATGCATATCAGAGTTGAACTCTGCTCCACATAGCTTTCAGTGGCTGTTTTTTTTGGAAGGAGATCACCAGGCCTTTCTTATGTGATGCCTCTGGGTGCACTCTACCCTCCAGACTTTTGGTTAGCAGCTGAGCTTGTTAATCATTGGTACCACCCGGGGCCTCCCTGTGTGATTGGTAGTAGGGAGATTACTCAAGGGCTGCCGCAGTAATCTAGACAGTGGGAATGGAGGAAACCTGTGGTGCAGGTGGATTACGAGGTCTTATTGGCAGTTCTGTTTGGATGTGGGGCCTGAGAAAGGAGTCCCCGGTCAATCCCAGGTACCTGGCTGGCCTGAGCTTGCTGAAGTAAGCAAAGAGGAGAGGAAGAAGTAGGTGAGGACTTCATTTCTGTGGGCAATGCTGGGCACCCTTCCTTCTCTCCTGTTGGCTTCAGTGACTAATGAGAGGAGGGGAGGAGTGGCAGTAACAGTCTTGTATGGATGGGTGAGTTGGAATTGAGTTGATGGCAATGGGTTCAAGGGGTGGGCAGAACCTCTCCTGTCTGTCCCTTAGTCTCAACCAGACCTTACTGGAGGGCGGGGGCGGGCAAAGAGAAGCAAGGTTTTCCTACCCTCTCCCTCTGTGTCCACCTCTGCAGCTGGTGCTTTAGGAGGAAGAGGTGGAGGGTTATGGAGCCCTAGTAGCTTACTGGGAATTCTAACAGCATAGTGGTTAAGAGTTACACAAGCTAACCGAAAGGTCATCAGTTCAAATCCACTGGACGCTCTTAGGAAACCCTACAGGGCAGTTCTGTTCTGTATGTAGGGCCTCTGTGAGTTGGAATTGACTCCACGGCAACAGGTTCAGGTGACGCAATGATTAAGGGCTTAGCTGCTAACTGAAAGTTTAGGGGTTCAAACCTACCCCGTGGCTCTGTGGGAGACAAACTTGGCAATCTGCTTGCGTAAAGGTTATAGCCAAGAAAACCCTACGGGGTCATGCTGTCACACGGTGTCATCATGAGTTGGAATTGACTCAGTGGTGCCCAGCAACAGCAGGTGGAGGGGTGGGAGGAGTACTTGTAGCACCCAGGGACGGGAGTGAGGAGCAGAGGTAGGTGGCTTCTTTGGAAATTTTGCCTTGTACAACCTTGGGCAAGTTCCTTAGAAGCTCACTGTGCTGTGTTTGTTTCTCTCTGAGGGCTCAGCAAGTCCATGTGTGTGTGGCGTGCTCAGATGAGGGCCTGCCACGCAGTCAGTGCCGTTTACCTGTGGCCTGTGGCTGCTGCTGTAGAGGGGTCACTGCTCCATCCTGGGATAAGGTAGTAAGAGGGCAGGGGAAAGTTCTTGGCTTTTCCTGTGAAAGGAACAGAGATTGGGAACCTGCCCATCTGTGAGAGTAGTAGAAATCATCTGAAGTGGGGAAATTTCTACTAATAAAAGCCAAAGCCAAACCACTGCTGTCAAATTGATTCCAACTTGTAGTGACCCTATAGGACAGAGTAGAACTGCCCCATCACATTTCCAGGGAGCGCCTGGCAGATTTGAACTGCTAACCTTTTAGCTAGCAGATGTAGCACTTAACCACTATGTCACCAGGGTGTCCGTCTGGTAAAATTTGGCAAACTTCTATTTGTTAGTCTGCCTTGCTTTTGTTTTTTAGTGAGGAAAAAGCCAAGTAGTTCAGTTTAGATTTAATGAGTGATTATTCTTACAGCCTTGCTTTCATTGTCCACCCCAACCCATTTTTACAACAAATTGGTTGTTTGCTGGGGCTTATGGCCAGGGCCTAATTATAGGAAAAAGCCCCGCTATGATTCTGGAGAGGGGACATATTTTCTAATAGAAAAGTTGGATGAAAAAAGCCACATTTAAATAAAAGCCTTCTTATATTCTGCACATGTACAGTATTTATTAAAAGCCAAAATACTTCATAAAAGTATTCCTTTGCGTAAGAGTAATGATTGTTTATTTTTAACTATAATTTTCAAACATACGTGTTGAAGTAACAAAATTTAAATAGTACAGAATAAAGCATTTAAGAAAACAAGACTTCCTTCATCTTTTCCCCCCCCTTGTCAGAGAGAATATCTGTTGCTGGAAATTCTCCTTCTGGACCTCTGTCTGTATATACACATGCACCAGAAGGTTTTTTGTTTCTGAAAACAACAAATGGGGTCATGTTGAACACATTATGTGTTGTGCACAGTGTTGTAGGCTTTCTTCACCTGCCAGTAGGTGTCACTGCGTATAAATTTACTGTTTATTATTGACGGCTCTGTAATATTCGGAAACTCCGGTAGTGTGATGGTTAAATGCTGTCTGTGAACAAAAAGGTTGGCAGTTCAAATCCACCAAGTACTCCTTGGGAACTCTGTGGAGTAGTTCTAGTCTATTCTATAGGATTGCTGTGAGTTAGAATTGACATGATGGCATTAGGTTTGGTTTGTATAATATTTCTGTATGTGGATTTGCTGTAATTCATTTAACCATTTCCCTATCAGAGAACTGTTAGATTATTTTCAATATTTTGTTAATAGTCATTCAGTAAGTGCCTATTGATTACTGTGTGCCAAGTGGGGCTGGGGATCTATCAGTGAACAAAACAGAACAAAATTCCTGCTCTTAGGTGGTTACATTTTGGGGGAAGTCCAAGTCCATGCCCTTTGCCCTTGAGCCGATTCGGACTCTTAGTAACCCTATAGGACAGAGGAGAACTGCCCTATAGGGTTTCCGAGATTGTAAGCTTTATGGAAGCTTACTGCGATGTCTTGTCTCTCATGGAGTGGCTGGTGAATTTCAACTGCTGATCTTTTGGTTAGCAGCCGAATGCTTGACTACTGGGCAACCAGGGCTCCTTCACTAAAATATAGCGGTCAGGAAAGAGTCCCCAGGAGATGGCATCTGACCAAGATATGGTGACGGCCCTGAAGCTAACGGAGGAGCGAGGAGACAGGAAGGAGAGCGTTCCAGGAAGAGAAGATGACCTGCACAGGTTTCGAGGCAGAGGCCTGCCAGCGTGGTGGAGGAGGAGCAGTGAGGCCACTGTGGCTAGAAGTAAAATGAGCACAGGGAGGGGACAAAGCCACAGAAGGTGAGGGAGTCAGGGACAGATTGTCTGAGTTTTATAGGCTGTGGTTAAGGACCTTGTCTCTGAATGAGATGGCAAGCCACTGAAAGTTTCTGGGCAGAGGTATGACGTGACCTGACTTAGTCTTTTGGATACTTCTCTGTCTTTTCGATAATAAATAGATTATAGAGAAAAGAGGCTGTTTAGGGGGCTGTTGAGACAGTCCTGTTTACTGAGTCACGCAGGTAGTCTGTGCTCAGCTCCTGCTAATCAAAAGATCGGAGGCTTGAACCCACCTAGAAAGGCCTGGCAGCTGCTTTTGTGAAGATTGCAGCCTAGAAAACCTTGAGGTGTTCAGTTGTGCTCTGTAACACATGGGTCCTCCACGGGTTGGAATCGACCTGATGGTGGTTTTTGTTGTTTGGCTTGCAGTCATCCAGGCGGTACACAGTAGTGGTTCGACCAGGGTGGTGGCAGTAGAGGTGGTCGGAAGTGGTTAGGTTATGAATTAATTTTAAAGGTAGAATGAGAGGACCATCAAGGATCACTCTGAAATTTTGAATCTGAGCAGTGGGAAAGTTGGAGTTCCTATGTTCCGAGACGGGGAAGGCTGCAGTAGATAGGATTAGGAATTTGGTTTTGGGCACACAGAGGTCAAGAATCGTACTAGACATCCAACAGGAGATAGTGAGGCAGCAGCTTACTAATGCCATTTAAAGACCAGAGACTGGCTGCCTCACCTCGGGAGTAAATCTGACAGAGGAAGAAAGATAGCCCAGGCTAGCCCTCGGGGCACGCCATCAGTAAAGAGGCTGAAGGTGTGGGAAGGCTGCAGTAAAGCAGTCAGTGAGGGAGCGGGAAACCAGGAAGGTGTGTTGTCCTGGAAGTCAGGAGGAGAAAGCCGTCAGTAATGTCAAGCGGTAGCTCCAAGTTGACCGTTGGAGTTAAGCAAATTGAGAGTTGTGGTTTTGACAAGAGCACTTAGGAGTGAAGTCAAAAACCCATTGCTGCTGAGTTGATTCTGACTCATGGCAACTTTACAGAACAGAAAGGAACTGTCCCATATGGTTTTTGAGGAGCTCCTGGTAGGTTCGAACTAATGACCTTCTGGTTAGCAGTCATAGCTCTTAACCACTACACCACCAAGTATTAAATGAGTGAATTAGGGGCCTGACTGCAGCAGATTCCAGGGGAGGAATGAGAAACTGCTGGTATAAGCAAGGAAACCCTGGTGCCATAGTGGATAGGTGCTGTGGCTGCTTACCAAAAGGTTGGCAGTTTGAATCTGTCAGGTGCTCCTTGTAAACTCTGTAGGGCTGTTCTGCTCTGTCCTGTAGGGTCACTATGAGTTGGAATTGCCTCGACGACCATGGGTTTGGTTTTTGGTATGGTATAAGCAGGGAGTCCTTGGAGGTCAGTAATGGTCCGTTGTATGGCTAGAGTCTGCTCATCTAAAGATTGGCAGTTGTAGTCCACCCAGAGGTGCCTGGGTGGAAGGGGTTGGTGATCTATTTGTGAAAAATCAAAAACCCTGTCAATAATAGTTCTCCGCTGACACACATGGGGTTGCCATAGGTTGGAATTGATTCCACAGCAACTTTTGTGGGTGGGGGGAGAGAGTGGCATTTAGTGCAAACAACTCTTTTGAGGAGTAGCTTCTAAAAGGGAGACAGAAAATGGTGCTTCACTTGGAGGGAGATACGAAATCAAGAGATTGTTTGTTTCTTGGAGAAATAACTTGTTTCAAGTTTATGGGTAATGATCAGTCAAGGGCAAAAAATTGATGGATGAGAAAGGGGCAAATTCAGAGAAGAGTTCATGGTGTCCATTTTAATAAATTTATATGTGTATGTACAAAGATTTCTGTAGGCTGGATTCTTAAAAAGATTTCCTGTGCATTTTAAAAGTCTATGCCAATTTCTGTTACATGATCAGTGTTTACCGTTGGTAACATTGAATAGTCCTTGTCTTTAAAATTATTGCCAATGTGGTGGATGATGGTTTCTTCATTATTTTAATTTCCTTCATTGCTGTATAGGAACCCTTTATATAATCTGTCTACTCCTTCAATATATTTTGGCAAATATTTTCTCCCAGGCTGTCTCTTGCCTTTTGTTTATGTTATCTTTTTACCATAAATAAGTTTTTGAGTTTTTATGCAGTTATTTCCTTTTATAGCATTTGAGTTTCATTTGGATTATGTAAGTATTTTATATGATCTTCTAATGCATTTAAATTTTTAATTCTTCTGGAATTATCGGTGTATGTAATAAAATAGTTGTCTAAGTTTTCAATCTTTTTCAATGTTTTTTAACAGTTAAGTGCTATAGGGATTATCTTTATCTTGCAGGTTGGGAGAAATCACCTATAAAGTCTTGTAGGCCTGGAGCCTCTTTGGAAGGTAGATCTTTGGCCACTTAGGAAAAAAAAAATATTTTTTCTGTGATGAAAGATTTTTTTGGTTTGTTTTCTTTTTAGGTCATTTCTTTTTTAAGTCAGTTTTGGTTATTGATACTTTCCCAGTACATTATTCTCTTCATCCAGATTTTTTAATATTTTGGTTTAAAACTCTGCATCAAGAGAGAAGGAATACTGAGTCTTGTATAAGATTGAGTATATCCCTCACCCTTACTCCTGCATCCCAGCAGCACATGCTAGAGCCCTCCTTTCCCAGGTCTGGGGATTGCTTTAGCTCATCAACCATCAGGACCCAGTGTTTATTGCTCTTGGTCTTGGGGCCATTCTGAGAGTCCCCTGGGAAAATTTATTTTCTTTTTGGTGGCCTTGCCTTTTGTTCTTAGGGGATTATAACTTCCTTGGCTCTGTTTCCTGCCAGTCTGAGCCTGTTTGCTCTTGGGCATACAGAAATTTCTGCTGTGAGATTTGCCAATGGCTAGGTTCCCTTCGTGGTTTCCAGCATTTCTGTGGACTTACTTTTATCTATTTTTTAATTTTTTATTGTGATTAAGTGAAAGTTTATAACTGAGGTCAATTTGCCATGCAAAACCCCGAGCTTCCAACAGCACATTCTTCCTTTCTACTCTTTTCTTCCGTATCCGTTCAACCGACACCTATCCTCTCTTCTCCAACCTCTCTTCTCTCCTCTAGAAAGAGACCAGTTCAGCGGCCTCATATATACATCTATATAAAACCATAAAGTGCACGCACCATCTGCATTACTCTTTTTTTTTTCAATAGTCCAGCTCAGTCTTCATCTGTAGTGTTGGCTTCAGTTCTGTTCTCAGCTCTGGGCTAGCAGCAAGTACAGGGGCCGTGTTCCCAGGGGACCCTCCAGGCTGTTGGACCATCAATTCTGGTCCTTTAAAAGAGTTGTTAATCTGCACACCCCTTTTTCTTGCACCGCATCAGGAACTCTACACTGTGTTCTCTGTGGACTTATTTTTTTATACTTCTGGTGTCACTTGGGAAACCCTGGTGGCGCAGTGGTTAAGTGCAACATCTGCTAACCAGAAGGTCTGCAGTTCAGATCTGCCAGTTGCTTCTTGGAAGCTCTATGGGACAGTTCTGCTGTGTCCTAAAGTGCCACTATGAGTCAGAATCAACTTGACGGCAGTGACTTTGGGTGGTGTAGTGGTTAAGTGCTGTGGCTGCTAACCAAAAGGTTAGTAGTTTGAATCCACCCAGCGCTCCTTGGAAACTGTATAGGGTAGTTCCACTCTGTCCTGTTTGGTTGCTACGAGTTGGAATCGACAGCAATGGGTTAGTGTCATTTGAGAGAGATTTTGGAGGAAAACGATGCTCATACATGTGTTCAGTTAACCATTCAGAACAGCAGGTCCCCGTCCTTTCCCATGTGATTTTCTTTTCTCAGAGTTCCATGTTTGACATGGGCTACTTTACAGCGCAAGTAGTGATTGTCAGGTGGACTCCACACCTTGACTTTTGTTTTTGGAAATAAAACTAGATGTCTCAGTGACATATTGAAATATGTGACTAAATAGTCAAAAAGTATTTCTTAAACGTAAATGACGTAGTTTCACCATTTAGACTATAAGGGACTTGACAGATCATTAGGCCAATTGCCCTGTTTGGTGGGTGAGGAATCAGAGGCTCAGGAACACCTTGACTTATCCAAGGTGATCAAACAGGACCTACAGCCAAGTCTCTTTACTGTTGTCTTACTGTGCTGTTTGCTGTATTTCACATTCTTGCTTGTTAGCCGTGTAAGAGAGAGGTATTTTCAGCTTTAATAATAATAAAAAGTTAATGTACAGATGGTGCAGATGACTTAGAATTGCCTCTGAAATTTGGTCGTGGATACTTTATTAAATACATTGACATGGAGTTTGCTTTTTTCTCACTTAGGTATTGAATATTATAAATGTGAGTTTCAGGAGAGGGAGCTGTCAGGTTACATTCTAGCCTAAATGAAACCATACAGTTTATTTTCCCCAAGTTTCCTGTTTTCTACTGATAGACTTTATGTGATTTATGGACTCTTTAAAATTTTTATTAATATTTTAAAGAAGCTTAAGGAATAGACATAAACATAGACTTGAAAAATGATTCTAGTAATAAATAATCATGAGCTATTTCAGACCTAAGATTTCTCATTTCTTAGTTTAATGTAATAGGTCCCTTTATCAACACCTAAGTTTAAAAAGACTAAAATGTATATGTCTTTAAAAAAAGAGGTTTGCTTATCATTTCTCCAGCAGCCATTAGAGGATATACTGTCAAAATTTCATTGCTTTGCTTAGTCTTCAGCTTCAACAGAAAGTTTTTAAAATACATATCATTTTGATTATTGATATCCCATGTCTTGAGTGCTTTGAAAGCACTGAGGGTTTCATATGCATAGCATTAGTGGACTTGGATGGGCTCTTTTTCTTTGCTTCTCTTTTATTTTTTCCAAGGAACTTAAGGAGAGGGTAAATTTGAGTGTAGTTGCTCCAGAATTATATTCTAAGAAGATTTGTTTAATTCTCTTCAGGTTTTATCTTTGAAAGTCATGACTTTTTTTTTGTAAACTAAAGGACAATTTCTTTAATCTGAATTCTATGATTTTATTATTTTTTTCAGTTGCTTATAATGGCAGGTGAAGAAATTAATGAGGACTATCCAGTAGAAATTCATGAATATTTATCAGCCTTTGAAAATTCCATTGGTGCTGTGGATGAGATGCTGAAGACCATGATGTCTGTTTCTAGAAATGAGTTGGTGCAGAAGGTATTTTTAAAAAATGTTAATTCCTAAAAGTGTAACTTATGAAACCAGCTCTGTTTTATGACACATACAAAAGAAGAAATGTAAGGTATTGTGAAGTTGGTTCTGACTTATAGGGAACCAATGTATAACATCACAAAACTAGTGCCTGACCAGTCCTGCACCTTCCTCACACTTGTCCCTGCAGTGTGTCAGCTCATTGTTACAGCCACTGTGTCAGTCTGTCCTGTTAAGGATCTTCCTCTTTTTCTTGGACCCTTGACTTTACCAAGCATAATGTCCTTCTTCTTGGCCTGGTCCCTCCTGGTAACCTGTCCAAAGTATGTGAGATGAAAACTTGCCGCCCTTGCTTCTAAGGAGCATCCTGGCTATACTTCTTCCAAGACAGCTTTGATTGGATCATTCTTGTGGTAGTTCATAGTGTATTCAATCCATTAACACTGTAAGTCCAAGGCTTCCGCATTCTTTGGGCTTCCGCATTCATTGTCCAGCTTTTGCATGCAAGTGATGTGGTTGAAAATACCATAGTTTGGGTCAAGGGCACGTTAGCCCTCAAAGTGACGTATGTTATTTTTAACATTTTAAAAAGGTTAGTGGTACATGCTCCCTTCTCCCTTTAACTCAATATGTATTTGGGTATTTCTAGGGGTAAAAAACAAAACCAACCTCTAACCTTAGAAGATGCGTCCTAACTATAGCCTATAAGTCTTTTTATTTTGACATAATTTTGAAAAATAAAAAGCATGCTCACTGCATTCTTTTTGACAGACTATCTTTGACCTTTGAAGCATTACAATGATGTTATCAGGGCTTCTGGAAACCCTATAGGACAAAAACAGTAAATTGACTTTGACAATCTAAAACAAATCTCATTATGTTTCCACTGTCTTAGGTATTGCCTAAGCTTTTGAGCCTGCTGCTTACACATAAATGCATCATGTACAATGTTTATATTGATAAATTATTTTTGACATACAAAGCCCAGATCATAACTCTCCACATTAAAATAATTCATAAGAATTTTTCTTGGATTACACACAGTGCTTTGTCTAACACAAGATGATACCCTGAAGTGAAAACTTGGGGGCAAAAATTCCAGGTTAACAAAAGTTATTCTTTTTACAAATGATTTCCAGACCATTGAGGTATTGAATTATAGAAAGTGAAATACGTTGTGCTTGGTCAAAGTGTATATAATGTTACCGATGCTACTCAGAGAGTGTGTGTATTTCTGCTATTTTTTCTTACTTTTTTTTTTGATAGCTGGATCCTCTTGAACAAGCAAAAGTGGATTTAGTTTCTGCGTACACATTAAATTCAATGTTTTGGGGTACGTATCTTACTTTGAAGTTAATTAGAAATTAACACAAATTATTTATTGTGTTGAAGTGATTTTGATTTTTTTTTTAGCAGTGTTTCAGCAGAAATTTTTAACTTAATTTTTTTAAATGTGCTTTAGGTGGAAGTTTGTAGCTCAAGTTAATTTCTCATACAAAAACTCACTTATGTATTGTTATGTGATCCTAATTGGGATCCTGGTCATGGGATAGCACACTTCCCCTTCCGCCTCAAGTTTTTCATGGCCATTCACCCAGCTCCTGTCCTCTTCTACCTATTATTATTATTTTTTAAAATGCTAGGTATTTATATAAAATTGTACTGGATGACAATACTTGTTGTTTTTAAATCAGAGTAGAAGAATTTAAGATTTAATTATCATTTGTTTGACTTTCCTTTTTTGTAAATCCTTAAAATTTTCCTTCATTGCAATGCCTGTTGTTCATACATGCACCGCTGTCTTCTGTGGCATCTTTCTCTTGTAGTTTATTTGGCGACTCAGGGGGTTAATCCTAAGGAGCATCCTGTGAAGCAGGAATTGGTAAGATTTCAGTGAATTATTTTCTTCTCATTTTGCATATCTGTTGAGTATGGTACACTGTCTCCTTGTAGATTTGCAGTATTCCTAAAGTGTAAGTCATAGTAAGTTGATTACACTAATTGGGAGAATAAAATGATTTTGCACTGATGCTTTGAAAGCGAGATGGCTCTCATCATGCCTTGGGTTAGTCTTTTTCTTACCTTTGTGACAGAATAGGTATCCCACATCCTTAGATGGGAAAACGATGTGATTCCAGGAGGCCCTGGTTGCATAGTGGTTAAACACTACATGTCTTAACCAAAAGGTCAGCAGTTCAGATCTACCAGGTGCTCCTTGGAAACTCTGGGGCAGTTCTTCTCTTTTATGTAGGGTCTTTATGATTCCGAATTGACTTGACAGCCCTGAGTTCAGTAATTATTTATAAGTTCTGTATTGTTTTTCCTATAAATTCTTGAAATCCTGTTCATCTCTATGATACTTTTTTTTTTTTTTAAACTCTTACCCAATCCTTAAGAGTCTATTCTAGTTGATTTACTAGCAAAGACGGGAAAGTTTCTCCCCCGCCTTTTCGATTCCTCCATTAATTCATTTTCTCAGCACTAAAGAATCTAGTTCAGCAACAAAGCTAAAAGCTTTTTTGGCACCGGTTGTACATGTACTGTCCAGTCATTCTGTATTAGTGACATATTTACAACCTGCAGTAAATCTTCAGGGTTTGCTTTGTATTCCATTTAGATATGGAAGTACAGTATATAAGGTCTGGTATCTTGGAGTTTTTGCTGACTTCAAAAATTAAATCATTCAATTTGAAGGAAAAAATTAGAAATCAGACTTATGGTTACCTTCTTGACATGGCTTTATGAATAAGAATATTATTAGTAAATCTATTCTTTGTGTACATAAAATGCAAGGTAAATACATATGTGAAGTAGACTTGACATTGTATTCTGGGCTTGTTCTCAGGTCTTAGGGTAGTTGATGTGTATTTATTTGTAACTTGGTCATTTATTGTTAAGAAAAAGACGAGCAGAGTGGGTCTGTAGCCTGTATTTTGATTAGTGTGTGCAGCGAGACCGTTTCTTTCCATGTTCTTTGAGTGGGGGATACTAAATAGAGCAATTGTGAAAAATATTTAAAGCAAAAATGTAAAGCAGCTTTATATGCAGATTGTGGTTTGACCAGTGATACCAAAACAAGCCCCACCCACTGCCTGACGAGTCGCTTCTGACGCATAGTGACCCTATAGACAGCAGAACTGCCCCATAGAGTTTCTAAGGAGTGCTTGGTGGATTTGAACTGCCAACCTTCTGGTTCACAGCCGTAGCACTTAACCACTATGTCACCGGGGTTTCCTTGACCATTGCTAGTGGCTTTAAATGGAAAGCAGTATGGGCTGTGTCATTTGTGTTGAACTTTATGATATTCATAAAGCCAACAAAGCGAAATTCCTTTTTAGGTTGACACCGTCATTTGGAGTGTTTTAATTCTTGTCTTGTCAATGGAAAAGGATAAGATCATTTGTCTTCCTCCCCCGCAGGGCACATTCTTTGGAGGAATGCATTCATATTCTGAAGCAGGGTTGCAAAACACACAGGACAAACCTGCTCCCCCTTCTGACCTTGTCACAGGCATTACTAAATTGATGATAGAGAGGATGTGCGAGGGGAACCTACTTGCTGTATTTTTATTACAGATAAGCAAAGGACTGTTGAAAATAGTTTATTCATTCAGCAAATGTTTAAATGCTTTCTGGATGCCAGACATTATTTCCAAGTGATTTCTCAGTGAATGAGGGTGACTCCTCAGTGAATAAAACCTGTCAATGGCCCTATTCTTGTGGCCCCCTACCAGACTGTAGCTAGTGGAAGAGACAAATAGCAAACACAATCAGACAAATAATAAATACACATGAGTATGTAGTATGTTAGAAAGCTGTATGTGCTATGGGAAAAAAGAAACAAAATAGAGACCAGGATAAGAGGGTTGGTAGTGCTTGACTTTGGCCTGCAACTTGCCAGTGTGAAGTCAGGGCCTGATGGAGAAGGTGTTACGTGAGCAGGCAGGAGAGAGGACAGGGAGTGCCTCTGTGGTTATCTGAGGGCAGATCCTTGCAGCCAGAGGAGGGAGCAGGGCGAAGGCCCCAAGGCAGAGCTGGCCTAGGTCTGTGCTGCAGTTGGTAGCCACCACTGTGAGGGCTTTGGCTTTATTCTGAGAACCAGAGAGCCGTCAGAGGGTTTTCAGCAGAGTTGTCAATCTTCTGCGGTTAAAAAACAGTGTTAAGGCTCTACATTTTTCTCTGTGTGTTTATATATAACTACTTTGATTATTTCAATAGCACTTGCTGCTGAGCTGTGAGCAGTCGTTTTCTCTGCCATTTAATGGCTGTGGTCAGTTTTATTTCTGTACCTAAAGAGCAGGAAAGCCCTTTATTCTGATTAATGGTCTCAGAAGATTCCAAGTGGTATGGCAACATACTATGTTTCTCCTCTTGTAAAGTCTGATTGGAGCCGTATGTTTTATTAGGAAACTGCATATGCTTGTCATTCAAAACTATGAAACTGAATAAAAGACCATATATTTTCCTTCCTGCTGCCTACTTTAATTGTGACCCTAGCAGGTAGCACCAAAAAAAGAGTTCCACACCACCCCATCCATTTTTGGTTTGGACAGATTTCAGGAGGGTGGCATGTTGCAAGTCTACAGGAGCTCAGATTTTAGGTTCTAGACTTCAAATACAAAACAGGCCATCTGTGGCTTTAGGTTAATGCTGATTTCAACAAATTTATTGTCACATCTAAACAATTTAATGATTATCTATGTAGTGATATCTTTGTATAGTCATTCTTCTTTTGGAGCACTCAGAACACTTCTGAAATGACTCTTTAATGCCTGTCTTCCCTGCAGACCATGAACTCCAGGAGAGCACGTAACACTCTTGTCCCACTGACTTGCATTCACTAATATCCTGCGCTTTCTAAGCCATACACACATGGCTGTTGGGTTTCACCAGGGGAGAATGTAGTAACAGTTAGTAAATATTTCCTTTCTTTTTTAATCTTTAAGGAGAGAATCAGAGTGTACATGAACCGAGTCAAGGAGATAACAGACAAGAAGAAGGCTGGCAAGCTGGACAGAGGTGCAGCCTCAAGATTTGTAAAAAATGCCCTCTGGGAACCGAAACCTCAAAATGCATCCCAAGTGGCCAATAAGGGAAAAAGTAAAAACTAACTTTTGGTTTTGATGGACACGTGTTCAAAAAGTGCGTCATTTTTATTGTCTTCCACAAAGAGACGATGGCTGCTGGGGTGCTGAGAGGCTGAAGTGTATTCGTTATTGAATTCATGTATAAAATTCATGCTGGAAAGTTGTAATGCCAGATACTGTTGCTTTTTCTCCACAAAGATTAAGTTATCTTTATTGATTTTCCTATAGAGAGCTCGTTTTTTTTTTTTTTAACACTGTGGTGTACATTGTACCATAGCATCTGTTGATGAAAGTTTTACTTCCTTATATGGGCCAGTCTTTCAAGTACCACTTTATAAACCATTGTGAAATTTAAGTTCCATGTTCTTTGTAAACATTTATACTATTTTAAATGTACCTTTTGAATTGTGTTATCTGAAGGCTATTTTCACTAGTGATATGTTTGTTTAATGCTGAGAAAGAATGAAATGACTTATGTGTCTGTTTTTTTCTGTTTAATTACTTTATCATGGTTTTAGGAGTTACAGCTTTAAAAAAAAATCCAGGTATGAAATTACAACTGTAAGCTGTACTTTAATTCTTGGCACTTTGCCCCTGTCTCCCATTTAGAATAAAATACACTTTCATGACGTTTAGATGGGAAGTGAGGTTGTATGCTGATTGCTGATGGCTGGATTTTGTGCTGTCGATAAAAGTTGTGTAGCTAACCTGTTTATTTTTCTCTTGAGTATATTTGCCTTCAAAATTTGGAAGATGGGTTTTAGACATTGTTTTAGTTAGCTAATGCTGCTGTAACAGAGATATCATGAGTGGAAGGCTTCATGCAGTTAAACTTGATTGTCACAGTTTGGTAAGCCACAGATCCATTCATGAGTTACAAGTCCATACAATAGAGAAATTATCCCAGTCCAGTAGACTGAGTCCAAATTCAGGGAGAGCATCTTGGCACAGGAACCTCAGGTCCAAAGGACGTGCTGTGCTCTCGGTGCTGCCTTCTTGGTGGTGTGAGGTTCCCAGTGTACTCTGCTCACTTCTCTCCCTTCTATCCCACAGCTGGTAACTTGAGTCCTGCCTCCCCAGCCCAACTGCTGTCTACTCTCCCTCATCACCATCACAAAGGCAGAACTCACAACACATGGGAGGAGTCACTCCGTATTGGGACTCATAGCTGAGTCAAATCAATACATACATTTTGGGGGGGACACAGTGCAATCCATGACAGACATCATCATGAATAGAGGTATTCATGGATTTTTGTTCTTGATGGATAGCACCTCAGCTAACTGCCCATAGTTGTCTTCCTATTTTTTTTCGTACTTCTTTTGTGTGTGTGTCGTGGAGGCTGTATAAATGCCTGCAGGTATTTTGGAATCGTTTTCCATGCTCTGTAATAGCACTTAAACAGAAATCCAAAGGAGATTGCATTATGTTTATATTCTGATTTAGTTTTCTGGAACATTGGCTACAGAGAATTCTACACGTTCAACTTTTCTCTTTATGTCCAAGCCTGTGAATTGTAATCACATACCCTTAATGCTTTCTGTTTCTGAATCCACGTCATTACATGCAGGAATGCCAACTACAGTAAAGGATTTTAATTTTTGAAAAAGGAGTTAAAAATTTTCTGTGTGATTAATTCTCCGTCAGTAACCCTGAAGAAATGGGTTTCTTGATTTACGGCAGCAGATATTGGAAATGGTCTTAAACTGTAATGGGTTTTGTAAAGCGTATTGAACTCTTACCGTGATACATGAAGAGGAAGTCATGGAGAGAGGCACAAAGTCTCCCCTGGCTCTGATGTCAAAGAGGTTCTGAAGTTCAGGAACATTTATAGTTATGTCCCTTCCATCCTTCCAAGTTTCTAGCTATTTTCTTTAGAGTCACTTCTGTAAAAGAGACGTTAGCATCAAGATCCAGGGTATTATAGGTGTCTGTCATTTATGGTAGAGAAGCCTATAATTTTCCTTTCTGGACATTTTCTCATTTTGTAACGTGAAAAGGGTTAAAGGACAAATGTCATACAGCTTCAGCAAACCACTCGCCAAATCAATTTATCAAAGTCCAGCTCTTTGTTCTGTCACAATTGGAGATTGTTAAGTCATTCTTTCATTGTTGATTATTAGAAGTAAACAATGATTTTCATGTATTCCATTTTGTTATTTGTAATTTTAAATAATTATTACTTAGCAAACAATGTGCTGAATGGTAATAGGGCCTTGGATTGCTTCCTGGTGGTCTGTGTATTCATTCCATGGATACTGAATGACATTGACCTTGCCAAATTGGGTTCTAAGTAAGGCAAAAGGCAGCTCAGCCTTTAGTTTTATAAAGGGTTGTGAAAAAGGTAGTCTTTTTATCCAGCTTAGTTTTTCAGACTCACTGGAAAATTGATGACAAATCACCCTTAGTCAGAACCATAAAAGGTGACGGGGTTGATCTGTCTGACTGTGGTTCAGTTATTGTTAGCATAGTTTGTTCCAAATGGCCATGTGATTGAAATTTAGATGTTAATGACAATCTTTGATTAATTTCTTGGGAATTACCAAGTTGGAGAGGTTGCAGCTGTAGATATTTTTAAGATTAGAATTATAGAATACTCATTTAATGCTAAATAATGAGATTTTGGTCTTGTACTATTTTAAATACAGTTTTCTTGGTCATTGTTACAAGTAGAGTATGTTAAGAAAAAGACTGAAGCTTGAATGATGCTTTATTTTACTGGAATTAGGAGGTTATATCAAGTTGTTTGGTTTTTAAGACATCTGACAGGTCAAAAAATTGTTTTCCTTAGCTATTAGAAATGAACTGGTATTATTGCTAAATAAAATTAACTAGAAACATAGGAAGGGCTTCAAAAATGGACAGTGCACTGAAGTAAGTAGGTCATTGGAGACCAAGATGCTTCTGTTAATGACACAGTTAAATTGTAATTTTATGTAGTAAATTGTTAGAAATTTTGGTTTGACAAAGTGGCATTCACTGAGAAAGATCTGAACAGTGTTTCCGAGCCTCATGAAATGGGGAAGTTTGAAAAGTAAAAAGCATGGCTCTTTCTTGTCTTCTGTGTTAGCCACACAGCCTAGTCAGTTGTCTTGCTCGATCAGGTCAGTGCATCTCTTACCTAATGACATTGGTGGCAGCCTACGCTGCACGTAGAGAAATGTGATCTGAATCTGCATTCCTGTAAAAACATTTCCTTTTTGCCTGGATCCTGGTCTCAAACTCTTCCGTCCTGGCACCAGAAGGCCCATTTTGTTTATTTTATATATTAGCATTATATAGCTACAGTAATGATTTTGATAGGGGGAAAAGTTGATAGGGCCTTGAATAGGATGCTGTAGATTTGTTCTTGATTAATTCACTGTTGCTAGCAGGACTGTGAGACAATGAGTGTTTTTGGTCTTGCAGGTTCCTTTTGCTGTCAAATGGAGCTCACTGCCATAAACTTCTCTTGGGAGCAGCTCCCCTCTGATTCGATGTGCCTTTTTAAATAAGTGCCAATATTATGGCATAACTTTAATATAGCCAGGAAGGGGAGTAGATCTAGGTAGATAAGAAATGGCTCTCATGAGATCTGGGGCAATTCAGGTTTAATTTTACCTTCTTCCCCTCTGCCCCCACCCTCCAAAGGTCCAAAATGAAAAACAACCTAGTTCTGTGTTCATCTGTTTCTAAAAGGTTGAAACAAGATGCTAATTTTTACTTTTCTTTTTTTTCTCCTATGAACCTTAAAGTTTTGCAGATGAATCACAGGAGAATAACTGTGCAAAATAGCAGTTTTGCAAAGTGATATATTTCAGACTGTATATGAAATTTGATGGTAGGAAAAATAAGCTTTATAAATGAAACATTGAAGAGCCTCTTTTTTTACTATTTGCGTTTCAGTTTAGTACTGCCTTTAGGGTGCCCCATTTCAGGTCGGCAGCTACGATAAATGAGCAAGGGAAATTGAAGATGATAATTCAACGTTTCGAGATGCTTCTGCTGACATGAATGTACACCTATCTGGGGTTTGCATTTAAAGTTTATAGTAATACAGGCTTTTAAAGCCAAGTACCCAGGAAATTCATGGTGATAGGATTTGAATGAGGTGATTAGGAGGAAAAAATGCTTTATTTCCTTGTTACATATTTATCTATTGAGAGGCTACATTAAAAAAGTGGTTACCATAAAAAGAATAGAGACTTGTTATACAAAATTTACTGGAGTGTACAATTCATCTTGGGCCTTATCCAAGGAGGTTTGGTTATTAAAATAACAAAAAATATCAAGGAATCATTGCTGTAACCATGATGGCCTGTACACCATGTTGTGATGTATCTGGCTGGTGTCATTTCATTTGGTGACCCTTCCCCCGATAACAACATGACCTTTGATTTATTTAAACAAATCATTTGCTACCCTGCTTTGGATACTGTTTATTGTTTTTCCCTTAAGAAAGAAAGATTTAAAAGTATACATGGTAGTTGCAGGAAACCCTGGTGGCAGAGTGATTAAGTGCTGCAGCTGCTAGCCGAAAGATCAACAGTTGGAATCCACGAGGTGCTCCTTGGAGACTCAGAGGGCCGATCCTACTCTGTCCTGTCGAGTTGCTCAGCATCAGAATCGACTGGACACCAACAGGCTTTTTTTTTTTTTTTTGATGGTGTAAAAGTTAAGCTAGAGAGGGGAGAAGTTGTGAGGAGTGGCCCAGAGGGCTAGAGGTGAGGCAGGCTGCTGGTGGCCCCCTATGGGGAGAAGATGAGTCTGTACAATACTGATGGAGGAGTCAGCTTTTGAGACATGTAAGTCTAAGTTACAAAGATAATAGCTATATTATCTTAAATTCTTTTATCAGAAGTCAGTAAACCAAAAAAACCACAACGCTGCTAGCAGGTCAGTGCTGACTCATAGTGCCCCTATGAGACAGAATAGAATTGTCACACAAAGTGGGAGCATTGGTGGATTCGAACTGCTGACCTTTCGATTAGCAGCCATAGCACCCAACTACTAGGCCACCAGGGTTTTCGAAGAGTCTGCAGATGATGTCAGTATCATTGTGTAGTTATGCTCCTGGGAGGTCGCCAGCAGGACTGAAGACAGGAGTGGTTTATAAGCCATCACTTCTGGACATGAGCAGAGGTGACATGGAATCAGTTTTGTCTTTTTTCAGCATATACACAATTAGTTTAGTATAAACAAAATGAGGAAGAAAAAACCAAAACTTTTGACCAGCAACAAAATTTTTTCCAAGGAGCTGTTGGGACAATCAGATACTACAGTAAATGCTAGTTATTTAGTTTTTGAAAATTTAGGCAATTAAAGAAACAACATTTAAGTATGGGGAGAGAATAAACATGGTTACTTGCAGCAGCAGCTATTTCATTATGTAAAAAACAGTAACAATGAAACACCACTGTATATGTATTTAAGAAGTATAACCTGTTGTTGTTAGGTGCCGTTGAGTTGGTTCTGACCTTGTAGACAGAATAGAACTGCTCTGTAGGGTTCCAAGGGGCAGCTGGGGTATTTGAACGGCTGACCTTTTGGTTAGCAGCTAAGCTCTTAATCATGATGCCATCAGGGCTCCAAGTTTGGTCCCAGCTTATTTTTAATTTGAATTTTAGGCAAGTTGCATGACAGGTATAGCTAGAAAATAAAAAGTTTTTATTTGGAAGTGGCTCTTTCTAATCTGCCTTTTGCCTATTTTAAATCTTCCAAATGCTACTCAAGCTTCGAGTTGCATGCAATAGTGAAGGATTCTACAGAGAAAATATTAAATGACTCAGGAAGCATCAAAAGAAGATGGAAGGAACACACAGAGTCATTATTTCAGAAAGAACTGGTTGATGTGCAGTCATGTCAAGAGGTAGCATGTGATCAGGAACTGATACTGAAGAAGTTGAAGCTGTGTTGAAGGCATTAGTGAAAAACAAGGCTTCAGAAATTGATGGAATATGAATTGAGATACTTCAACAAGTGGATGCAGTGCTGGAAGTGCTCACTTATCTATGCCAAGAAATTTGGAGGACAGCTACCTGGCCAACCAACTGGAAGAGGTCCACATTTATGCCCATTCCCAAGAAAAGTGATCCAACCAAATGCAGAAATTATCCAACAGTATCATTAATATCACATGCAAGTAGAATTTGAAACTGCCAGAAATTCAAACTGGATTCAGAAGAGAACATGGAGCTAGGGATATTATTGCTGATGTCAGATGGGTCTTGGCTCAAAGCAGAGAATACCAGAAAGATGTTTACCTGTCTATTCAAAGTCATTTGTGTGGATCATAACAAATTATGAGTAACGTTGTGGAGAATGAAAGTTTCAGAACACTTGATGGTACTCATGAGGAATTTCTATGGATTAAGAGGCAGTCATGTGAACAGAATAAGGGGATGCTACATAGTTTAAAGCCAGGAAAAGCGTCAGGGTTGTGTCTTTTGACCATACCTTTTCAATCTGTATGCCAAGAAAATAATTCAAGAAGCTGGACTGTATGAAGGAGAAGGAGGCATCAGGACTGGAGGAGTGCTTGCTTACAACCTGCGTTATGCAGATGACACAACCCTGCTTGCTGGAAATGAAGATTTGAAACACTGGTGAAGATCAAAGACTACAACTTTCAGTATAGATTGCACCTCAACATCAAGAAAACAAAAATCCTCACAACTGGACCAGAAAGCAACATTGTCATGAATGGAGAAAGGATTGAGGTTGTCAAGGGTTTCATTTTACTTGACTCACAATCAACGTCCATGGAAGCAGTAGTCAAGAAATGAAAAGACGCATTGCACTGGGAAAATCTGCCACAAAGGGCCTCTTTAAAGTGTTAAAGATGTCACCTTGAAGACTAAAGTGTGCCTTACCCAAGGCATGGTATTTTCAATCACATCTTACACATGCTAAAGCTGCCCTAATAAATAAGGAAGACAGGAGAAGATTGACGCCTTTGAATTGTAGTGGTGGAGCACAATGTTGAGCACACTGTGGGCCGCCAAAAGAACCAACAGATCTGTTCTGGAAGAAGGGCAACCAGAGTGCTTCTTGGAAGCAAAGATGGTGAGACTGCGTCTTGCACACACTTTGAACACGTTGTCAGGAGGGATCAGTCCCTGGAGAAGGGCATCATGCTCGAGAGAGTGGAGGGTCTGTGAAAAAGGGGAAGACCCTCTACGAGGTGGGTTGACACAGTGGCTGCTACAGTGGGGTAAAACATAAAAACATTTGTGTGCATGGTGCAAAACCGGGCAGGGTTTCATTCTGTGGTGCATAGGGTAGCTATGAGTCGGAACTGACTTGACAGCACCTGGATGCACCTGACGACAGCAGCAACAGCAACAGCAACAAATGCTATTCACGGAAGATTAGACATTACAACAGTTTGTGATAGTGTAATCTTTGCTTGGCTATCTTAGAAATGCTAAATTGGAAAGGGGATTTTTATTGTACAGAACTTTCTTAAGAAGAGGCTAGTTCATAGGCAGCATGCTTATAGTTTCTCATAAAACCTGTTTTCTCACTGCAACCCAACTAGATTATAATGAAAATTGATTTTTCCATATCAGAAGTTGTACTTGTCCGAAGTAGAGCAAAAGGTAAAATCTTTTTTACATTTGCTCTGAGAACAATTAAAACCCAATTAGGGTTTAAGGACCTGGAACTGCTAGATTTTATGTATCACTTCTTAAATTTTCAGAGAATACTAATAAAGACTAACCTAATAGAGTTTTCTTAATTGTTGAGGACTTTTAAAATTTTATTTTTTGTACAATTGTTATTCCAGATTACCCAGCTGTAACATCATGTAGCCCAAATACATAACATTGGAAACACTTGTAATTAAATTTCAATGTATCTCTTAGGCATTTAAGTAACTTAAAATAATTCAAATGTGTAACTATTGAAAAGGGATACAGGTTTTGGAAGTAACTTTACTGAGTTTTATAATGTTTTAAAGAGAGAATGTTATCTACTAGCTGCTCCCTGAAAACTCTATGAGGCAGTTCTAGCCTGTCCTATAGGTTTGTTCTGAGTCAGAATTGACTCGGTGACAGTGGGTTATGTATACATTAATAGACATCTTCTCGGATTTCGACTTGTTAGCTTAGTGCTTTGGTGCTTCCTTAAAGCTTATAGAAACATCTGAAATAGTCATTTCTTAAGCTATTATTTGATGAGATATTTTTGTTATGTGTAGTACCTCTTCCTTTATATGTAATTTATTTTTAAAGCTTTTATTTGTAGATTCTGCCAGTAGAGATTCACAGAAAATGATTTACTAAACAATCATATTAAGACTTGGAAAATCTGACATTTCTTCCTGATAAAATTGGAATGAAGCTGGAATCTGTATCCTGTGAAATTGAGAACTGGAACATTCAGAATAAGGCCTGGGCTTCACTTTACCAGTGCATCTTAAAATACTTGAAATTCCATGCTCCGCAGATTGGAAGACATTTCAATCTGTTCTAATGTCTACCAGTATTGGAATCCTCTTTTAGAAGCAGGAATTTTTGTCAGAGATAAATACTTATGAATTTGTGATCAGGAAGCACCATTGACTTTATTGGGGCTTTGCTTTTAAAGCTATCCTTTACCAATTGTTTTAAATATTTTGCCTTTATCAAGCCTGGAATAAGCGGTATCTTAAAATTTCTACCAGATCATCACTTTCACAGCTGGGATCCCAGCTCAGTGTTAGCTTTTTTTGGTACCAGTTTCTGTGAGCTTCTTGGTGACACAAAAGGTTTGCTCTTGGCTGTTCACTGAAAGGTTGGCAGTTTGAACCCACCCAAGGGTGCTGCAGAAGAAAGATCCGGTGATCTGTTTCCTTAAGATTGTAGCCGAGAAAACCCTATGGAACAGTTCTACTGTGAAGCACACAGCCTGAGTCAGAATCTCCTCGAAGGCGGTACATTTGATATACTAGTTTATCTATAAAGCATGGTTATTAAAGATTTATAACAGATTAAAAACAAGATTCTCCAGTTCTTCTTGCATCTCTGAATAGTAATTCTCTGTGCGTATATGTTAGTGTCATGTATGTGCCCTTGTGTGAGGGTGTGTGCCTTATAGCCTCACATGAAGTCCATGCAATGAGCCAGGAATCCTGCTCTCACTTTTGTCAACATGACCAGCCTACCGAAATGGGTATTTCTTCTCTTTTTACAAATAAGGCTAGGGAGGCTCAGAGAGATTAGAATTTGCCCAGGATCACACATGATTGGTGCGGCTGGGATGAGTCCATTCTGCAGACCGCACTCTTAACCTCTTCTGTCTTAGCCCTAAACGCATAACTGACCCAGGAACTGCACAGAGGAGGCATTCCAGGCGGGGACCGGCCAGTCCTTGGATGCTATTTGTTGCTCCATCAGACTTGTTCCTTCCTCTGAAATATTGTGTCTGTGGCTTCAGTTTTGGTTTCCGTGGATGTTGAATCTGTACACAGCTGTACATGATGAGGAAGCAGCTCACAGTTCTGACAGTGGGCTCCTTTACCAGTGTCAGAGCTGGGGTCCCAGAACCCAGGGCCCTCGAGTTGATGCCAACTCACAGTGAACGTGTAGGCAGAGTAGAACGGCCCGATAGAGTTTCCAAGGAGCACCTGGTGGATTTGAAGTGCCCACCTTTTGGTCAGCAGAAACGCAGTACTTAACCACGATGCCACCAGGGGTCGGATAATCATCCCCAATTGCCATTTTTGATCATGTCTGATGCTTCGCCTCACACCCACTGCCTTCGAGTTCATTCCAACTCATAGCAACCCTATAAACCCAAACCAAACCCATATAGACCATCTAACAATGATTCCAGAAGCAGAACATCGATACACCTGGCTGTATTCCTTGAAAGTAGTACTTACAGAAAATTGCGATTGAATGGAAGGTACCATTGAAAACACTTTCAGTCTATTTTTTATGTACACTCAAGTGTAGTTTTTATGCTGTGCCTTTCCCTCCTTCATTGTAATAATTTGAATGAGACAGTCTTAAAAAGAAACCTAGTTGAGGTAAACAGGTTTTGAGTGCCTACCTGTGTGCTGATGCCCAGCCAGCCACTGAGACTGTAGAGGAGACTCCTTCCTGCTTGAATCAATGTGCTCCAGCGGAGGTTTTTCCTTCCATCATTATGTAACCTGAGGGAATCTTCTAGAATGTAGCTTCCCCCCTTCAAAGCTGATCTTTGTAACAATTTGAATTCTCGTGCTTTGAATTTTCTTAAAGGTATGCCTGTGTTTTCTTGAAGATGGGAAATTGCTTTTCTACCCCATTTTAGTGTTGTCCTAGTTGCGTTTACCAATTAGTACCACGGGGTGGCAGCAAAGGAGCATTAAAAAAAAACAAGAACCAACTAATCCCATGGCTGCACAGTGGGTTCCTTGCAGCCCACAGTGACCCAGGAGGACAGAGCAGACCCCATAGGGTTTCCAAGGTTGTAAATCTTTAGGGGAGCAAACTACCACGTCTTTCTGATGCAGAGCAGCTAGTGGGTTTGAACCGCTGACTTTTGAGTTCCCAGCCGAATGCTTTAACCATTGCACCACTGGGGTCCCTCCAAAAGAAAAGGAGATACAGTTTTGCTTCGGTGTGAGTAAAAATGCAATGAAAGCTATTCTTTAAATTTCTTGTGTTAATGGGAGGGAAAAAAATGCAGTGATCAAAATCTGACTTGTAAGGACAGCAGATAAGACCCCAGCGGATCCCATCACTGAATGTGTATTAATTATTGTCCCTGTAAAAAATTTATGCTTCACTATCTCCAAAGCCATCCAGCCAAGTTTTCCCTTTTCCCTTTCTTTTAGTCACAAACATCTTTCAAGATTTCTATGTAATTCCATTTTCTATTTCTAATCTGGAAGAAAAAAACCCAAGCTAGAGAGCAGTGGGTGGAGAGCCCAAGAAGAAAAACTTGTTCAGTAGGAAACCTGGGAACACAGGTTTTTGAATGTTAAGAAACACTGGAAAGGAGTCATTTTTCTTGATAGCTTGTTTTAAAAAGTTTCTTAGAGAAGAAGTAACTGAATTTGGAGCTCTGTTCATAGGCAGGAGTTTATTTTCTTTTAGAAAATCTCTTAGCAAGCAGTTTTCAGCAGCGTGATCACATGAAGATTTCATTGCAGCCCTATAGTGTTATGACAGCTTAGTTCCAAGATGAGTATCTTGTATACGAGATACACATCTCCAACACGTTTGTGAAATGCTCATGAAGCAAAGACAAGGCCTTGATTTGCATTTGTTTTTCTTTCAGAAATTTGAAATCTGTTTAGGTGAAAATACAGCTTCCTGTGTCCTCTAAATATTTTCTAACTTTATTTTCTCACTTGCAAAGACTCTTCCAACTTTTAGACAAAAATGTTGTTAGGTTAACTGAAAACTTCAAAGTGAGTTTATATATATATGTCAAGTGCAGAATCAAATGGTTGCTTTTGTCCTGAGAGCTCAATATTGAGCAAAACCAAGGTCGGTATCATTCTGGGCCTGATTCCCAGAAAGTTGTAGGAGAGCAGTGTTTGTGCTTTCTTTCCTTGTTGAGCCCAAAGCCTGAAATTGTCTTAATATTATTTATTTTTGCAGCATTATTATGCCTTTTGATGTACATACATAATCAGTGAAACTTATTTAACTCTTGATATAATTAAACTTTGAGACCATAAGTTTCTCACTCTTAATGAAATGTATAGCTATCAGAATCTTAGTGCTCACCTTCTTTAGTTGTATTCAAATAAGATGTTCCAGCGGTTTTTCTAGGGACAGAGACCTGGCATTCCAGTCTGAAACTATAGCTGGTAGCTGTGTTGGGCTTGGACTCTGCATGTCAGTATCTGCTGTAAACTTAGAGTAAGGAAAGAGAAACAATTGTTTTCACCATTCTCTCCTCATGGAGAATTTTTTTTTTTTTTTTCTTTTTGAGAAGGGGAGGAATTTATTTGTATTGTCCTAATGCAAGATGGCCACTACTCAGCTGTCACTTCGTCTGTACTGTGGTGGCTTGTGTACTGCAGTGATGCTGGAAACTATGTCACCAGTATTTCAAACATCAACAAGGTAATCCATGGTGGACAGGTTTCAGTATACCTTCCAGACTAAGACAAACTAGAAAGGAGGACCTGGAGATCTACTTCTAAAAAAGCTGGCCAGTGATAACATTATGAACAGCATAGCATCAGTGTCTGATACAGTCCTGAAGGATGGGCCCCTCGGGTATAAACCTTTCAGAATCTTCATCTGCTGATGTGGCATGACTCAAAACGAGAAGACACAACCGAAAAATTCATTAATTTGGAATGTGGAGTGTGCAGATTGTGAATTTTGGAAATTGGGAAGTCATTAAAAATGAAATGGAACACATAAAGATCAATATCCTAGGAATTAGTGAGCTGAAATGAACCAATATTGTCCCTTTTGAATATCGGTTTCACATATGGAAGCTCGAATTGAGTCTGAAGAAAATTAGAACAAGCCTACGAGAGTCAAAATACTATCTTGAATATATCCCATTTGGAGACCATCTCAAGAATTGATGTACTGAACACTAATGACTGAAGACCAGATGAATTGTGGAATGAAGTCAAAGATACCCATGCATGAAGAATGCAAAAGGTCATTAGAAAGGTAGGAAAGACAGAAAATACCAAATCAGATGTCAGAAGAGGCTCTGAAAGTTGGTCTTCAATGTAAGGTAATAAAGCAAATGGATGAAACGATGAAGTAAAATAACTGGACAGATGATTTCAGAAGGAGGCTCAAGAAGACAAAGTCAGGGACTATAATGACATGTGCGAAGATCTAGAGTTAGAAAACCAAAAAGGAAGAAAGTACTCCACATTTCTCAAGCTGAAAGAAACCGAAGGGAAAATTCAAACTTCAAGTTGCCATTTTGAAGGATTGTATGGACCAAGTAGGAAGCATCAAAGGAGGATGGAAGGGATACACAGTCACTGCACCAGATGGGATCACCATGAGATGGAACTGACTTAGTGAGCCAATAGAAAGAGTGGGGTTTAGGTTCCACCTGAGCATAACTGAGGAATCTTTTTAAAGACATCCCCATGCCCAGCCCCTATCCCAAACCAACAAGTCAAAATTTCTGGGGGTTGGGGCCCAGGCTTCAGTGCTGTTGGACGCTTCTTAAGATGCTCCAGTGTACATTCAAGAATGAGAACCCTTGATTGCAGCACAGAACAGAAAGTTTCCAAAAGTCTTAAAAATCTTCAACATTCATTACTTTGTTTTGACTTTTTACTGTCTCACTTTTCCAAAGGAAGCCTGTCATCAGAAGACAAACAAGCAAACAAGCAAGCAAACAAACAAACCCGAAAGCACTATAACAATTATGTGCTCAAAATTAGAAAGCGGATCTTGTCAGGTAAACCTGGTCCTCCTTGGGATGATTCTAACCTTGCTGCACCACTGTGACAGTGATTCCTTCCAGATCATCAACTAGGTGGTGGTGGTTGTTGCGTGCCCTTGAGTCAGTTGTGACTTGTGGCAGCCCTACATGATGGCACACAACTGTCTCATGGGGTTTCCAAGGCTGTACTCTTTATGGCAGTAGGCTGCTACTTCTTTCTCTTACAAGGTATGTGGCGTGTTGTACTGCAGGATTTTTAAGTTAGCAGCCATGCACTTAACCAGTGAGCCACCCAGGCTCCTAACTGTGTTATTAGATGTTACATAAAAGTAAACACGATTTTCATCTGAGCCTTCTCATGTACTGCTGAAATTCTTAGATACACAAACTTGAACATGAGCCTGCTCAGACACTCACAGGTCTTAAAGGATTAGTGGTTTCTCTATTTTGCCTGAAATGATTAAAAAAAGAGAAAGGAAAAAGACATAAACTTTATTACCTCAAAGCATTTAAAACATGCATATGGAGCTACATTCAGGAGATGCCACTTGGAAAACCCAAACTCTCAATTTCACTGCATGGAAAGGACATTGACCTGGGAGACAGATTCTAGACTTGAGTTGGCTCCGGCCGACTGGGACCTTCATCTCCTTCGCTCTCATTCAGTTTCAGCTTCCTCATTTAGGAAAGGGGAATGCGTCCGTGACTGGCAAGCCAGACACTCTATCTGCTGCCCTTACGATCTTTATCCATTTCTCAAATCAGTGCTGCTGTATAAACAAGAAGCTTCAATTCACTATAGATTTGCTTTAGACATTTCCCAACCACAGGTCATAGCTTTTGCTGGTTGAGTAGAAAAGAATGTTGATGTCATTTACTATTCATTGTCTTTGTCTTTATTTATTTATGAGAAAAATAATGTAGACATTGGATTATATTTCAAGGCTGCCTTAAAAAGATACATTACAGAGAACTGGGAAATATTCTTTTCGCTGATTATGTTACAGACACTGATGTTTAATGTGGAACATAAATCAGCAAAGTAAATGAGCAAGAAAGAGTCTGATATATTTGCAGAAGGAACCTGGCAACACATGTACCAGTTTGATGTATAGCTGATGCTCAACAAATGCTTGTCAAATGATGAGTGGATTTGAAAGGTTAAAAAGCTATTTCTGACTCAAATGCTGATGTCAACTGGTCTTTAAAGTCAAACTTTTTTTTTTTGATCATAAGACGTGTTTTGACTTAAATTGAACTTCCTTAACTTGTTAAATTTCACATATGGTAAAATTGGAAAAACTTCATCAGGGCAGTGTATTAGTTATCCAGTACTGCTGTGATAGAAATACCACAAGTGAGTGGCTTTAACAAACAAATTTATTTTATCACATTTTAAGAAGCTAGAAGTTTGAATTCAAGGTGTCAGCTCTAGGAGAAGGCTTTCTCTCTCTGTCATCTCTGGGGAGGGCGCTTGATCTTTGGTTCCTTGGTAATCTTCCCGTGGCTTGGTATCTATCTGCTCCAACCTCTGCTTCCTCATCTGCTCCTTATATATCTCAAAAGGAATTGACTCAAGGCACATCTTACCCTAGTACTGGCTGTTAACATAACAAAGAACACCCATTCTCAAGTAGCCCCCAATTCTATTATAACCATGGGTACAGAAGTTAGGATTTACAACTCTTATTTTCAAGGAACACTTTTCAATTCATAAGAGGTAGGAATGGCAACTTTCCATTACATAGCACTTGGGCTAAAATGGAAACCCTGGTGACTTACTGGTCGAGGACTACATCTGCTAACAAAAAGGTCGGCAGTTTGAATCCACCAGGTGTTCCTTGGAAACTCTAAGCAGCAGTTCTTTTCTGTCTTATAGGGTTGCTGTGAGTCTGAATCGCATCAACAGCACTGAGTTTGGTTTGGACTAAAATATTTATGGAGTAAATTTGTAAAGTTTTCAAAAGTTATAGCAAGCTTTTAAAGATCTTTTACTCATTTTACTAAAACCATTACCCTCTTGAGCAAATCTAAGGTAGATTTTTTTCCTGTGGAGTGAGTGTACATCTAGATTTCTATGATTACATCAGATATGAAAAACTGTGGTTGGGAGTACAATTTTCATAAGATTTTGAGGAAAGTGTAAGTCATATTAATAGTCTGATATAACTGTTTACATCAATAGTTTATTTATAAATCAACAGAAATTTATTGTCCCGCTGTTTTTGAGGCTAGTAGTTTGGAATCTAGGCATTAGCAGGGCTATACTCTATTTGAAGGTTCTAGAGAAATACCCCTTTTTGTCTCTTCCTGGCTCCTGGTGGTTCCCGGCACTCCTTGGCACTCCTTGGCTTGGAGATGTTTCACTAACTCTACCTTCACGTGACCATCTGCACTTTGTGTATGTGTCTATGTGTCTGCTTTTTTATCAGGATATTGGTCATACTGGTTTAGGAACCACCTGACTCCAGTATGACCTCGTGTTAACATCTTCAAAGACCGTATTTCCAAACAAGATCTCATTCACTGGTATTAGGGGTTAAGACTTCAATACATCTTTTGGGGGGACACAATCCAATCCATAAAAGATCCAATTCACGAGAATCAGTAGCCTTAAAGACAGTGCCCACTTAAAAACAAGACTCAGAACAAAACTTTGTAATTGAGACTTTTATGTTGGCACCTTAAAGCAGTTTAACTGCCTAAAAGGGTGTATGATGGAACAAAATGCTAGTTTTAATTGGTGTTTTGTTTGCTTGCTTTATTTAATTTAGTTTTTTAAATTGCACTTCAGATGATAGTTTACAGAGTAAACAAGTTTCTAGTTAAACAATTAATACACATATTGTTCTGTGACAGTGGTTGACAATCCCATGATACTCTCTTCCTCTCAACCTTATTCCATATAACTGACTTTCCTGTCCCTGGGCTGGTGTGCCCATTTATTTATGGGCCTGTCTGTTCTTTGGCTCAAGTGTGAATTTCAGGAGTGAATTCGTTACTGAAACATAAGAGCGTCTAGGGGCCAGAGTTGTGGGTTTTTTCTAGTCTCTGTCAGACCAATAAGGCTGGTCTTTTTTTTTTTTTCAGAGACCTGGAATTTTGTTCTATGTTTTTCTCCAGCTCTACTGTGATCCATGTCAGGGTGGTCGGTGTTGGAAGCTGGGTGGAAATTGTGTTAGTTGTGGTCCACTGGTCCTTTGGACCAATCTTTCCCTTGTGTCTCTGGTTTTCTCCTTTCTCCCTTGCTCCAGATGGATTGAGACCAATGGAGTACCTTAGATGGCTGCTCACAAGGTTTTAAAAACCCAGACATTATTCACCAGAGTATAGTAACATTTTCTTTATAAACTATTATCCCTGAGACCACAGCTCAGCAACATGGGCCCTCGGGGACTTTGGATATGCCTATGCAGCTTCTGTGACTTAGCTTTGGACAAGCTGTGCTGTCTTTCCCAGAATTGTGTACTGTCTTACCCTTCACCAGAGTTGACACTTATCTATTATCTTTCAGTGTTTTTACCTCCAACTCCTCCCCTTAGTGGTAACCATCAATGATTCTTGTGTGTGTGCATGTGTGTGAATGATCATTTTCATGAGTTTTTATATTAGTGGTCTCATACAGTATCTGTCCTATTGTGATTGACTTATTTGACTCAGCATAAGGCCGTCCAGATTCATCTGTGTTGTGAGATACTTCACAGATTCATCATTGTTCTTTATCATTGCATAGCACGTAACACAGTTTGCTTAACCATGCATCTGTTGATGGGCACCTAGGTTGTTCCATTGTTCAGTTATTGCAAACAATGCTGCAATGAAGATGAGTGTCTATGTGTCTATTTGTGTGATGGCTGCTGTTTTCCTAGGGTACATTCCTATGAGTCAGAGAGCTGTATTGCATGATATTTCTAGCTTTTTAAGGAAGCACCATATCATTTTTCAAAACAGTTGTACCATTTTGCATTTCCACCAATACTATATAAAAGTTCCAGTCTCCTCACAGCCTCTTTAACATGTTATTTTCTGTTTTTCTGATTCTTGCCAATAACGTTGTGGTGAGATGGTATCTCATTGTGGTTTTGAATTTCATTTCTCTAACGGCTGATGATCTCAAGCATTTCCTCATAAATCTGTTACCTGTTTGAAAGTCTTTGTTGGTGAACTGTCTGTTCATATTCTTTGCTCACTTTTTAATTGGATTATCTTTCTGTTGTAGAGGTGCTGAATTTTCCTGTAGATTTTAGAGATTAGGTCTTTGTTGGATCTGTCATAGCCACAATTTTTCCTCTCTGTCTGTAGGTTTTCTTTTAACCCTTTTGATGAATATAAGTGTTAACTTTTAGAAGATTCCACTTATGTAGCTTATCTTCTGATGTTTGTGTATTGTTAGTTATGGGTTATATCCTGTTTAATGCCATGTATTAGAGATTCCAGCATTAAAACCTTACTATTTCTTTTATAATATTTATAATTTTGGCTTTATATTTAGGTCTTTGATCCATTTTGAATAAGTTTTTGTGTATGGTATGAAGTATGGGTCTTGTTTCATTTTTTTTTTTTTTTTGCAGAGAGACTTCCAGTATAGCCAGCACAGTTTGTTAAAAAGACAGTCATTTCCTTATTTATTTGACTCTCAGTCCTTGTTGAAGATCAGGTGACCTTAGGGGGAATGATGTATGTATGGCTTCTGAGTTCTGTTCCATTGGTTAATGTGTTGTAGTTGTACCAGTACCAGGGTGTTTTAACTACCATATCTGTATAGTAGGTTCTGGGGTCAGGTAGTGAGGGTCCTCTTTATTTTTCTTCAGTGATGTTTTATTTACCTGAGGCCTCTTCACTCTCTATACAAAGTTAATGATTAGTTTTTCCATCTTTAAAGAATGTTGTTGGTATTTATGGATTGGGATTGCATTGTATTTGTACACTGCTTTGAGAAGAACTGTCATTTTCACAATGTTGTGTCTACTTATCCATGAGCATGTTTTTCCATTTATATAGATCTCATTTGTTTTTTCATAGTAGTGTTTTGTAGTTTTCTTTGTATAGGTTTTTTGCAGCCCTGGTTAGATTTATTCCCAAGTATTTTATTTTTTTAGGGTCTTGGAAGTGGTAATTGTTTTCATGTTAATATGTTTAAAAATAAGTTAATTTCATCAAATCAATGTTTTGTTCCCTTAAGACTAGGAAGAATTAGAAAACCTTTTGCTTTCCTATCTCCTCTATTTAAGATTAAAAATCAGAGAAGAAACTGAATATAAGTGTTTTCTGCTTTTAATAATGGTGACCAAGTAACTTGGATTGGACCTTTTGTTGAGTGTAACTTGAAGAGATGGAATTAAACAAACATGAACAGACAGACAGACAGACAGACAGACATTTTAAAGAAACCAGAGAATTAAGAAAGTGGTGGAGAATTCTGAGACCAAAATCTAGATATTGGACAAGGCACAAGGGATGAACTTGAAGTTTGTGGTAGAGGCTGACAGTTCACATGATCATGCAGTATTTTTGGCAGCCTCATGAAACTAAAGAAACAGAGACTGGTGTTCAGGTCATACCAAGGCTGGGAAAGTGTTCTAGTGCCTCCTTCCACTACACTGGATCAGGGCCTCAGAGCATTGAAACCTAGAAGCAAAGAAGGGTGAATGGGAAGTTGATTCTGGCAGGTGATCCAGAGTGCAAGTATCTTCAAGCACCTAGTAAAGAAAATATAAATCCTTTCTGGACAGAGTATTATTATTAAAGTCCTCAAATTACTCCCACAAGCAACATTCAGGGCATAAAAAACAAAACCCAAAATAAGCAAACAAAAAATCCCCAGACAAATGAAAAGATAGAAATGAAAATCAACAGAAGAAACAATAAAAACTGACCCTCAAAGGCTGCAGACATTGGTATTATTGACCCAGCATTTAAAATAAATTTACTTCCTTTCATGAAGGTCATAAATAAGATTGAAAATTTAGGAACATGTGAATACTATAGAAAAAAAGAAAACCTAGAATAGAAAACTTAATGATCAAAGTTAGAATAACTCAGTAGTTGAGTTTAACAGCAGATTTACATAACTGATGAGAGAATTACCAAATGGGATGTTGAATTAAAGAAAATACCAAAGACAAAATATAGAGATGCATGCTGGTTTCTTATCATTTATTTAAGAACACTAATGTATTTTCCACCATAAGGTGGTTTAGTATGTCCCTTTGCTCCTTCCCCTGTAGAATGGTAATAGATCTAGATGAGGCTGATGAAACTCTATAGTCCCAAATTTGAAATAGAAAGTCAGCATTAACTCATAATTTATTTTATCTTGAAAAAGTAACCTCTACTTTGTCCCCCTCTAAAATACTGAAATACGATGGTCCACCCAATAGTATTGAATGGACATTACCAGTACCCAGACTGTGGTTTCTGAATACCATTTCCCATTGGGGGGTTTATACACACACAGAATTCCTTGCGGAATCAGCTGATGTCAGATACAGAGCAGCAAATGCACATGACCACGTCTGGAATACATATATTTCTAAATAACTTTTTACTTTTACTCTTACATGTATCTTTTTATTTATATTGAAATCTTGATTACTAACGGGCTTATTATGAGTTGAAATCGACCCGATGGTAACTGTTTTTTATTGGTTAATGATTTGTTTTATTTTACATACAAATATATATGCATATGTAAAATGCATATATATGCATTTGTAAAAGAAAACAAGTCATATGCTACATAGCATCCATTTGGGGAATTTATGATTGCACATGTGTCGGTGGTCCCATAAAGTTAAAATAACAAAAATCCCATTGCTATTGAGTCAATTCCAGCTCATAGCAATCTTACAGAGTTCAGAAATCCTAATCAGAGAGCGGGACGTAGCAGATGTAACTCCATATAGCGGCACAACAGCTTCCCACACCCAACATATACATCTCATGCTTTTTGTATTAATAGGGATTGTATTGCCAGGTACAATACATCTATAACCTATAATACATAGATCTTGATAGTTATAATAAACAACTATGTAACTGTCTTACGTGCTGTACTTTCAGTGTTTTAAAGTGAACTTTACTTGCAAATGAAAAATTTACTGGATAACAGCGTGTGCTTTGACTCATAGGCAGAACATCCAATACGGTATACCACATATCTTTTGAGTATTGTAACATTAAAACAAAAAAACAAACCCAAACCCAGGACCATTGAGTTGATTCCGCTGCATAACGACATTACAAGACGGAGTAGGACTGCTCCGTGGAGTTCCCAAGGTGGGCCTGGCGGATCCAAACTGCCACCTTTCTGGTTAGCAGACAGAGAGCTTAACCACTACATCACCAGAGTTTCTGGTGTAACATTGTATCTATTTGATTTTCTCTTGAAAATATTATTGTGAAGTGCACCATGACTTCTAAATACTGCAAAACCACTGCTAGTGCTAGCAACCAGAGGCAAAGAAGTATTGATTTCAAAGTGACACAAAAGTGGATCACAAAAGGAAGGTAAAAACATCAACAAATGTGATTGCTTGCGATTTACACAACGCCCAAATCACACGCTCAGAACCCCCTTCAAGAATGCACTCAGGCCCCACATGGAAGAAGTATGGTTCACTGTGGTGCTAGTGAGTGACTTCTTTCGGTCCAACTCAGCTTTTGAGCCAAGGTCATGGTCTTCTTGTGGTGGCTCTAGAAAAATAGCGAGCGAGAAGAAGGGCTTAGCCATTTCTGCCCAATTTGGGATTCCTCCTGTGGTGTGACCTTCCTCCTGCCCGACATCCTTTCACAGATGTTACTGCTCAATAATCCATTAGCACTCCACTGTGTCTCAGTATCCACTTCTCAGGAGATCCCACCAGCACACTTACCTATACCACGCATGTGTACATACACAATAGCCTTAAAATTAAAGCTAGCAAGCTTATTATGATTACTGAAAACAGTTTAAAGTTGCCTTGCAGTTTTTTCTGTCCTTAGGATATCTCACTAGTGAGGTATAGTCGGATTAATGTATGTGTGTGTTTTAAATGTTTCGTTGTGCTTTAAGTGAAAGTTTACAATCCAAGCCAATTTGTCACATAAAACCCTGCGCACACACTGCTATACAATTCTAGCTGCCCTCCCCACCGTGTGACAACACACTCTTCCTTACTATCCTGTACTGTTTGTGTATGTTCAATCAACTCCTATTCCCCTCCACCCTCTCATCTCACCTGTGGGCAGGAGCTGCCCAGTTAACCTCACGCGTGCACTTAAATCAAGAAGTACACTCTTCCCCAGCATCACTCTGTGTCTTATAGTCCAGTCCAGCCTTTGTCTGAAGAGCTGGCTTCAGAACTGGTTTCAGCTCTGGGCTAACAGGGAGCCTTGGGGCCATGTCTTCAGGGGACCCAGATGACTTTGTTTCAGGGTCAGTGAATTAGTTCCTCCCTTTGTGAATGGGGAGCCTTGGTAGTAGAGTGATTCAAGTGACTGGCTGCTAACCAAAATGTTGGTGGTCAAATCCACCAGCCCCATCTTAGAGACATTCTGAAATAAAGAAAACAAAACAAAAATCAAACCCAGTGCTGTCAAGACGATTCCAACTCATAGCAACCCTATAGGGCAGAGTAGAACTGTTCCACAGAGTTTTCAAGGAGTGCCTGGTGGATGTGAACTGCCGACCTTTTTTGGTTAATACATGTAGCACTTAACTAACCACTATACCACCAGGTTGGTACTTCTGTTCTCCCCTATAGGGTTCCTATGAGTTGGAATAGACTTGATGACAATGGGCTTGGTTTTTTTTTTTTAATCTTTGTTTGGAAATAGCCCTGGTGGTGCAGTGGTTAAGTGCTCCACTGCTAATCAGAAGGTGTGTGGTTGGAACCCACCAGTGGGGAGAAAAATAACGGCAGTCTGCTTCCACAGCTTTGGAAACTCTGTGGGGGCAGTTCTGCTCTGTCCTATGCGCTGACATGAGTCATAATGACAAGATCAGGGAGAGTGGATAAGCACGAAATTGGCTGTTTGAATCCACCAGCCCTTCTGTGGAGAAAGATAGATTGTATAGAATAAACCAAAGCAGATAAAGAGCATATGCACAGAACTCTATTGTGTGAGGCTTATTGTTTTGCAGGTGCTTTACAATTATATACCCAATAGGTTAACTTACCAAGTCCATAACTGCAGAAATGATCTATTCACATTTTATTTAAAAAAAAAAACAACAACTCTATTTTGCTTACATTAATTATTGAATACTGGATATTGCAAAAGAATAGGTTTGTCTGGTTATTTTGTGCTGAGTGAAAGTATTCAAAATATATTCATATAAAAAAGATAAGTGTGTGTGCAATTTTGTTTAGTGTTTCTGAGTTATCACACTTATCTGATGTCACAAAAAGTTCTACTCTTTCTCCCCCCCAAATGTTCACAATTAATCTTTTGAATTGAAGATAAGTGGTAAAGAAAAATCACAATCATTTTTTTGAGAGATTTTTTAAATCAGAAAAAAAGCTTAAATTTATTTTTCAAAATGTAGTTTACACTTCACAGACCTAAAATTTTTACAAATTAAGTTTAGATTAACAGAGGGTTTTCTTTTGGGAGAAAACCCAAATCCCAAACCCACTGCCATCAAGTTGATTCTGACTTGCAGCAATCCTGAAGGACAGAACAGAGCTGCCCCATCGTATTTCCAAGGCTGTGAGTCTTTAAGGACGCAGACTGCCACACCTCTCTCTCACGGAGTGGCTAGTGGGTTTGAACTGCTGAACTTTTAGTTAGCGGCCACCAAGGCTCCCTTTAGATTATTTAAAAATGTCAATCAGATTACTTTAAAATATCAATCAGCTATTTTAAGCATTTGACAAAATTGAAGCATGATTTATTCCTTCCTGAATTCCCCCTGCTGTATAAACAGATACGCGGGGTGGAATTATCATTTGATTGTGAAAGATCTTTATAGGAAAGATGACCCAAGACTGGGATGCTGGCCTTAGGAGAAGGATCCCAGAAGCGGATGCTATGGAGCCAACATTGGAGTCAGCGAAGGATTTAGAAATAGGAGTGCTGGAGCGCAATGGGTAAGCACTCAGCTTCTAACTAAAAAGTTACCAGTTTGGAACCCACCAGCCACTTTGCTAGAGACAGATGTGGCAATCTGCTTCTGCAAGTGTTTACAGAAACCCAATGGGGGAAGTTCTACTCTGTCCTATGGGGTCGCTACAAGTTGAAATCAACTGTACAGCAGCGGGTTTGGGTTTTTAATGGTTTAGAATCTTGTATGAGAACAACTTTGGCACCAACTATTTGTCAAAGGAGAAATGATTTTTTCCTGAAAACTTTTAGGACATGTACCAACTATTTAGTGACTACTCTTCAGTGTCTCAGAAAAAGAGAACTTCTCTGTGTAGTCAATGAGACAGAAGTCTAATATGCTGACTGCACTTTCTAATTCTAACCTAGGTTTCTGGACTAACAGCTATATTTTTTGAGGAAAGTATGTTTTTCCTTGATGGTCAATACCAGGAGGAGAAACCATATGCCCAAGAGATCTTAACAAACTGAACATCCGCACCTGTTGAAACAAACCTACTCAGAAAGAGTGCTGTCTAGGTGCTGTTGCCAACAAGGCATTTTGCAAGGTAGACAAAGAGAATACACAGAAGCCTCTTTTGACTATGACATAAGCATATTGTGAAATCATCCATAACCACTAACTATGCTAGTAATAATCAGTAACCAATCAGAGTGGATTGTTACAGTAGTCATGGATTTTCCCATAATTTCCCTTCTCTGGTTTGGTCCCTCTGTTTATTCCACAGGAATACTTGTATGACAAAACCGCCCTGATCCACCTGGCTCCATTTTCAATGTACCAGGTAGTTTCCAACTGCAATTGTTTTAAATCCTTAATAAGCCCTCTATTTTACTAACATTGAAACTCCGTACAAGCTTTTGTCTGTGACACCAGGGAAGAACCTCACGGTGATTCCTGTGGAACTCAGCATCTTCAGGGCAACAGTAGCCTCATAAATTAACCCCAAGTTGGCAAATACATTGACTCAACGAATGGACTGTTTCATGACCACCATCAAAAAGAATCAACCCAAGGGTACCTAACAAGAACAAAAAAAAAAAACCAAACCCCAACCAACCCCTTGCTGTCAAGTGAGTTCCAGCTGACTACTACTCACAGTAGTAACCTAAAGACTAGAACTGGTGGATTCAAACTGCCAGTGTCTTAACCACTGCAGTACAAATGCTTCAACAACAACGACAACAAGGTGTAACTCAGGCTGACCCGCTCAATTGATGTGGTGGTTAAGGCTGGGTCAACTTGGCTGTACAATGATTCTCCATATCTGGCGGCTGTATCAAGTGGCGGGGGTGGGCTCTGTGGTGGCATCCCACCCCTCAGCTCTCGTCTCTCGTCTCTCTGCCTTCCACCGCTTACCTCCTGTCTACTCATGTTGCCAGCAGCTCCCGCTCTCTTGTATTTTTGCGTCTGGTTTCTGGGAGCTGAACTGGAAGCTGCTGGATTCATCCACCCTTATAGCCAGCAAGTGAGGGTCCCATTCCCTGACCTACTGATCCTGGGTTCACCAGTCCCTGCCGCTCAGAGAGTCAACAGAAATCCTGCAGTCCTGCCCACCAGTTTGGGACCCGCTGACCTACGCAGGCTGTAATCTAGCACTCTAATCTCTGACCTGCCATCCTTGGGTTCCCCAGCTCCCATGGGTGTGTGAGGCTTGTGTCAGGACTTGTGATGTTCAGCCTCTGCAACTGTGTGAACCGTTTCCTTTGTATAATTTTTTCCTTGTACATATTAAACGTGTTACTGGTTATGCTTCCCTAGAAAACACAGCCTAAGACACTTGGGAGGCGACAAACTCTCCTGCCCAGCAACTTTTTATGACCTCTCCTAGCCAAAGAGAGTAACATCACTGAATCAATATTGCCTTTAGGATATTTTGGTTGTAGATGACAGAAACTAGATAAATTAGTCCAACAACCACAACCACAGGCCATTAACAAATGGGAATTTATTGGAAAGATTTTGTTATTGTTGTTAGTGGCCCTCATGTAGGTTCCTGATTCATAGCCACCTGTCAGCTGAAAAGCAAGCCTCCACTCTGTGGGGTTTAGCTGGCTATAATCTTTACCAAAACAGATAGCCAGGCTTTTTTCTCTACGGGCCACTGCGTGGGTTCCAACTGGCAACCTTTCGCTTAGCAGCTGATCACAAACTGCTTGCGTCACCTAGACTTCATCTGCAGGGATTTAGAGAAGAAAAAGTACACAGAAGATATTGAATGGTGCTTGTACTCACGGACCCAAGCTTTGTTGTTGTTTCTGTTAGGTGTCGTTGAGTTGGTTCTGACTGACACTGACCCTATGCACAACAGAACGAAACACCGCCCCATCCTGCACCATGCCCACAATCTTTTTTATGCTTCAGCCCATCATTGCAGCCACTGTGTCAGTTTATCTTGTTGAGGGTCTTCCTTTTTTTTGCTGATCATCCTCTCTACCAAGCACAATGTCCTTTTCCAGGGACTGATTCTTCCTGACAACATGTCCAAAGTATTTAAGACACAGTCTTGCCGTCTTTGCTTTCAAGGAACACTCTGGTTGTACTTTTTCCAGAACAGATCTGTTTGTTCTTTTGGCACTTCGTGGTACATTCAACACTCTTTTCCAACACCACAATTCAAAGGCATCAATTCTTCTGTCTTCCTTATTCATTGTCCAGATTTTGCATGCATATGATGTGACTGAAAATACCATGGCTTGGGCCAGGTGCACCTTAGTCTTCAAGGTGGCATCTTTACTTTTCAATGCTTTCAAGAGGTCCTTAGCAGCAGATTTTCCCAATGCAACGTGTCTTTTGATTTCTGGACTGCTGTTTCCATGGACATTAATTGTAGAACCAAGTAAAATGAAATCCTGACAACCTCAATGCTTTCTTCATTTCTCATGATGTTGCTTACTGGTCCACTTGTAAGGATTTTTGTTTTCTTGATGTTGAAGTGAAATCTATACTGAAGGCTGTGGTCTTTGATCTTCATCAGTAAGTGTTTCTTTTCTACTTCTAGCAAGCAGGGTTGTGTCATCTGCACAAGACAGGTTGTTAACTAGTCTTTCTCTAATCCTAGTGCCTCGTTCTTCATATAGTCCAGCTTCTCAGATTATTCACTCAGCATATGGACTGGAAAGGTGTGGTGAAAGGATACAACCCTGATGCACACCTTTCTTGATTTTAAACCATGTAGTGCCCCCTTGTTCTGTTTACATGACAGTCTCTTGATCCACAGAGAGATTCCTCATGTGGCCAGTTAAGTGTTCTGAAATTCCCATTCTCTGCACAGTTGTGTTCTGAAATTTCCATTCTCCATAATGTTATCCGTAATTTATTATGATTCACATAGCTGATTATTGCCTTTGCAATGAAACACAGGTAAAAATCTTTCTGGTTTCTCTGCTTGCAGACTAAGTCCATCTGACATCAGCAATGACATCAGTAAATTCCACATCCTCTTCTGAATCCTGCCTAATTTCTGAAGTTCTGAATTTGTGAAGTTCCCTGTCAATATGCTGCTGTGGTTGCTTTTGAGTGATCCTGAGCAAAATTTTACTTGCATGTGATATTAATGATTTTGTTAGATAGTGTTTGTATTTGCAGAATCACCTTTCTTGGGAATGGGCATAAATATGGATCTCGCCCATTCTGTTGGCCAGAGAGTTGTCCTCCAGATTTCGGGGCGTATATAAGCAAGCACTTCCATCGCTACATCCGTTTGCTGAAACATCTCAATTGATAGTCCATCAGCTCCTGGAGCCTCATTTCATGCCAGTGCCTTCAGTGCAGATTCAACTTCTTCCTTTAGTACTGTTGGTTCCTGATCATGTGCTATCTCTTCAGATGGTTGAACATCGACCAGCTCTTTCTGGTGTAAGGACTCTGTGTATTCCTTCCATCTTCTTTTGATGCTCCCTGAGTTGTTTAGTATTTTGCCTATAGGATCTGTCATGATTGTAACTTGAGGCTTGAATTTTTTCTTTAGTTCTTTCAGCTTGAGAAATGCAGAGTGTGTTCTTTCCTTTTGGTTTTCTATTTCCTGCTCTTTACACATGTCATTATAATACTTTGACATCTCAAGCCACCCTTTGAAATCTTTTGTTTAGTTCTTTTACTCCATCATTCTTTCCTTTCTTTGGTCCCTCCCAAATCACTTATGGAGACTTGAGTATGTATGTGTATGCATCTGTCCTGGAAAGTTTCTGTTACATGAGCGTTATGGATTAAATTGTATCCCTCCCCCTAAATACGTGTTATAAATCCCAAACTCTGTGACTGTGATTAACAACCTTGGTGGTGCAGCTGTTAAGAACTGAGCTGCTAACCCCAAAATATCAGTGGTTTGAATTTACCAGCTGTTCCTTAAAAAGCCTGTATGGCTGTTCAGCTCTGTCCTATAGTATATGGGGTGTCTATGGGTTGGAGACTTAGGCATACATGTGGTTATGATCCCGTTTGGGAAAGGTTTTGTCTTTGTTATGTTAGTGAGGCAGGATTTTGTTGGGTGTGTTTTGAGCCAATCTCTTACAAGATATAAAATGAGCAGATTAAGCAAACAGAGATGGTGAAGAGACATGACAAGCCACAAGAAGACTGCTCAAGAACAGAAGCTCAAAAGAGACAAAGACTTCCCTGTAGAGCAGATGGAGAGAGCAAGCCTTTCCCTAGAGAAAGCACCTTGAATTCCTGAACTGTGAGAAAATTAATTTCTGTTTGTTAAAGCCTTCTATTTGTGGTATTTGTGTTATAGCAGGATTAGGTAATTAACACAACGGGTGAAGGCTCAGACTACTGAACTGGGCATTAAAAAGTAATGTATCTTCTAGTTAAAAAGAAAAAAAACCCATAGAATCCATTTCTGTCAAAGCAATTCTGACTCATAGTGACCCTATAGGTCAGAGTAGAACTACCCCATAGGGTTTCCAAGCATTGCCTGGTGGATTCAACCTTCCTACCTTTTGGTTAGCAGCTATAGTACTTACCTACTACACCAAGGCTTTTGTCTGCTCATAAAGCCAAAACCAAATCCACTGTCACTGAGTTGATTCTGACTCATAGTGACCCCATAGGATAGAGTAGAACTGCCCTATATAGTTTCCAAGCAGTGCCTGTGGATTTGAACTGCCATCCTTTTGGTTAACAGCATAGCACTTAACCACTCCACCACCAGGGTGCTAGAATTTGTTAGCTGATGAATCCTAGACTGCCAATTATGTTTTGTGTGAATCTGCTCGTAGGAGACTTTGGAAACTGAGGCCTCGCACAATGGACTAGGTAACTGTGAAGCTTCAGCTATGACTGAGAGCAGTCAGCTTGCCTCTGACATTCCTGTCTCTGCTTGAGCTACTTTGCTGATAGTTTTTGTTTTTTCCATGAAATTTGGGACAACACTTTTTGTTACATTGTAATTTTTCAAATTTTGCAGATAAGATGATCCAAAACCAAGTATAAATGTTAGGAAACCAAGAACTGTTTTTACTTCCTCGTCCCGGGAGTACATGCAGTCTCTGGGAATATGATGGAGAGGACAGCCCATTTTGAACTTTGTGGCATGCAAGATGACAGATCTCTACTGACTCTGTCACTAACACCACTAGCTGGGTAACCTCTATCTCGTGTTGGCTAAAATATGATTCTGAATCAACTTGTTTTCAGTTTTAAATTGGACAGCTTAGCAGATATCAACAGTTACATTTTTATCTTATTGCACACATGCGTGTGTATACACACACACACACACACACACACACACACACACAGAGGAAGCCTGACAATTAAGTTTGTGAACTCATCCTAGAAAAATTGCAACATATCTCATTGCTGTATGTTGTCACTACAATCATCTCTGAAGTACTCCCCTTGGGAAGCTATGCACCGAATCCAATGCCTAGTCCACCCTTCAAAGCAGTTTTGGAACTTGTCTTCTGGAATGGCCATGAGAGCTGTTGCCATACTATCCTTGATGTCCTGAATGTCATCTAAATGTCTTCCTTTCAATACTTCCATTCTCTTTGGGTAAAGAAAAAAGTCACAGGGGGCCAGACCAGGTGAGTAGGGAGGGTTATTTGTTTACTGGCTAAAAACTCCCTCACAGACAACTTTACAATTAAATTTGGGAACTTGCCACTGTGCCACTGTGCCACCGTGCACAATGGCCATTCTAGAGAGAGTTGTAAAATTGCTTTGAAGGGTTGACTAGGTGCTGACATCGGTGCATAGCTTCTTAAGGGGAGTACTTTGAAGGTGACCATAGTGATATCCAGTGAAGAGGCAAGCAGCCTCTTAGAACAATTAAGTTTGCTGACTTAATTGTCAGAACTTGTGTGTGTGTGTGTGTTGTGTGTCTAACAAAACATTTGCCAATTTAATGGTTTTTACATGTATAGTTTAGTGACGTGGATCACATTAATCATACTGTGGAATCACCACCAATATCCATTGCTAGATTTCCATCAGCATAACCAAAACTCACTGATTACCAAGCCATGACTTCCTTTTGCCCTTTCCCTCTTGCTCCAGATAATCACTAATCAACTTTGTTCCCTATACATCTGCTCACTCTAGATAACGCATATTTGCTAGATCTCTCCTTTGGTGATTGATCTAGTTCATTCAGCATTCTGTTTTCAAGGCTCATCCATGTTGTAGTGTGTGTGTTGAGACTTCATTTCCCTTTATGGTTGGGTAATGTTCCACTGTATGCGTATCCCAATTTTTTTTTTTTTAAATCCAGTCCTGTGTTGGTGGGCATTTAGGGCATTTAGCCACCTTCTGGCTATTGTCAACAGTGCTCCAATGAACACTGGCAACTCTGTGTCTGCTTTCAGGTCTTCAAGAGCTTCATTTTTAATTCCATCTTTTAATTTAGTTTCTTGTATTTTCCACTGGTATTATTAATTATGAATATTTATTTTATTCTGGCTACTGCTGTAAGGGAGTCCTAGTGGTGTAATGGTTAAGAACACAGGCTGCTAGCCAAAAGGTGAGCAGTTCAAATCCACCAGCTGCTCCTTGGAAACTCATTGGGATAGTTCTACCACGCCCTAAAGGGTAACTGAGTTGGAATCAACTTGATGGCAATGGGCTTTTTTTGTTTTTTAACTGGTGCAATAAATGCTCATTATAAATACACCACCATTAGAGAAATAGAAACGTAGAAAATTAATGTGCCATAATCTTATTTTTGCAGATGTTGGTGATACCTCACCCATAGCTATTTACACCGATCTCTTCGTGTACTCTGCCTTTCAGTTGCAGCACCTGTGATTCTTAGTCTGAGAGTCCACTGAGGGTCTGCCTGGGTTTTGGTCCATTGGAAGTGCTGGGAAATTCATATTTCTTGGGACTGGCCCTCAACCAGTGACTGACAGGATGCGTGAGTAAACACCTCAACTTCCTTGCCTCTTGATAAGAATAACTAAAGACAATGGTACACACTATTCCCCAGCATTCACTAGTGGGAGCAAGCTCTAGCAGCTCGCAGTGGTGACTTGCTTACCCCTCTAATGGCTTTCTTGCCTTCCTGACGTCGTCGTTCTTCTTCCCCACTGATGTGTCCTCAAAACGTGTATTCACTTGTTCCTGGTCTCAGAGTTTGCTTCTTGGGACCGTCTTGGTCATCTAGTACGCCTATAACAGCAATACCACAAGTGGCTGGCTTTAACAAAGAGAAATTTTATTGTGTTACAGCCCAGTAGGTTATCAGTTCAAATTCGGGACATCACCTCCAGGGGAGGGCTTTATTTGTTGGCTCTGGAGAAAGGTCCTTGTCATCAATCTTCCCTTGAACTGGAAACTTCTGAGGTGTAGGAACCCTGGGTCTTTTTTCGATGGATGCACTTTGCTTCCAGATCTGCTTCTTGGTGGTGTGAAGACCCCAACTGTCTATCTGCTTCCCTTTCTTTTATATCCCAAGAGATTGCCTCAAGGCGCAGCACAATCTTATAGATGGATTTCTGCCTCACTAACAACTGCTGCTCATCCTTCCTCATTAATGTCAGAGAAGCAATATTCACAACATAAAGGAACTTCTCACAGTGTCAGGAATGAAGACTTAGCCAAATTGCTGCACACAGTTTTGGGGGACACAATTCAGTGCATGGAGGGGACTTAAGCTAAGATATGCATCATCCAGGGATGACACTGTGGTTTTAAATTCTCATTCTTTTCACATGACCACGGAGGAGACTCTGTTTGGGGATGTTTAATGTGCTCTTAGGGTGAAAATTTAACCAGATGTTCCACTACTATTAGGAACCGAGGTATCATGAGTAGTGCTGCCCATCCCCCCGGGCTGTCGTTTATCATGTGTTCTTCATTGTGGCACAAATGACATTTAGAACTAGATAAGTTTTGATTGTGGGGGACTGTCTTCTGCATTAAGGAGCCCTGGTAGCGTGGTGGTTAAGTGCTCTGTTGTTAATTAGAAGGGTCAGTGGTTCAAACCCGCTAGCTGCTCCTTACGAGTAAGATGTGGCAGTCTGTTGCCATAAAGATGACAGCTCTGATAACCTCATCGGACAGTTCTAATCTGTCCTATAGAATTACTATGAGTTGGAAAGTAATCAATGGCAACGAATCTTGTGCGATGTAGGACGTTTGATATCATCCCTGGCCTCTACTCACTAGATGCCAGAAGCACCTGTCTCCCCAACAGTAATTACCAAAAGTGTGATTACCAAAAGTTTCTAAGTGTTCTTTCAAGGACAAAGTTGCTTCCAGATGAGAACCACTGAGTGACAGCAAGTCCAGTGTGACAGGCTTATTTTAAATACTTGGCTGCCTTCTGATGACTCAGAGAGGAGGAAAAGACAAATTGAGGATAACCTGGGAAACAACGTGGGGTTACTGCTGGCACTGAAGCTATTGCCTCCCAAAGATGTAAGAACAAATACATTAGAAAAATTCTTGAATGACAATGAGGAAGCTGTCAAGGTTGGTAGGTAGCCTGAGAGAAGCTAACAACTTAGGGAAGAAGGTAGCTGGCTGGTGTCTTAGAGAAACTTGGTAAGTTGACATCTGAATTTTCTAGAAAGCAGAGTGGATGGAGATGAGATGGATTGCTTGAAGACCTGTATTCTGGGCTGGACAATATAGGTTGTGAATTTCTGTCATAAGCAAGCCTTTGAGCTTATAGGGTCATATCTCCCTGGAAAGGGAACAAATGACTCTCAAGCATGGGAGTGACAAAAGCAGCCTAATCCTCCATGAAGAGCAGCAAAGAAGAAATGCTTGGAAGGTGCCTAGGACATAGCAGGGCATGGAGCCTGATGCCTTGAGGAAATAACATTGATCTCAAGAAGGCAACTAAGCCTGCACCCTAGAGCAGACCTTGGGTGCTGGAGGGGTGGGAAGGGAAGGAGAAAGACAAAGATCAGAGAATTCCCTGGGGATGCCTCCAGTGTTAAGCCATATAAACAGCATCTGATGTTTTCACCTGCTTCCAGGGCTTTAGTGCAGTAGGAAATGCAATTCCAAGCACAGATGGCAAGTCAAGAATTCTTTGTAAAACAAGAGTCAAGTGAATTATTTCCTAGAATAACATAAGGGTGGGAACTGGATAACTGTTTGACAGACTTTGCTTTCACATCAGATGTCAGTGACAAGACTGCCCAAAACTCAGAGAGGTGCTGGGAAATATGGATAGATTATCATCTAGTTGGTTGTTTCTAACTCCTACCCATCTCAGGGAAAACCTGGTAGTGGTTAAGGGCTATGACTGCTAACCGAAAGATCAGCAGTTTAAATCTACCACGTGCTCCTTGGAAACTCTATAGGGCAATTTTACTGTGTCCTACTGGGTTGCTGTGAGTTGGAATCAACTCAGTAGTAAAGGATTTGAATGGATATCTGTCTCATAGGTAGTTCTTAAAGGCCTGGTAATTTGTTTTCATACACCCTGGGAATCTGTTTGAAACTTTTATCCAAGTTGTGATTTTAATATTACCTAAAGTACAGGGAGATGTTGCTTCCACTTGCCTGCTTTTTGAAAATGGCCCTATCATTTGCTGAACTGAAAACTGCAGGGGCTGATTTTATTCTTGATTTGGAATCATGGGGAAGGTATGGCTGTCACTAGAACTTCAATCTATTGCAAAATTAGTATCAGATTATCGTGGTAAATAAGCTACCGCATTCTCGGTTTCGCTGTCGTGTCAGTGGTTCTCAAAGTGTGGGCTCTGATCCAGTGATATCCACATCACCTGGGACCTTGTTAGAAATGCAGATTCTAAGGACCCCTGTCAGGTCTGCTGCTGTTGAGTGCCATCGATGGATTTCTGCTTGTAACAATGCCATGTAACAGAGTAAGACTGTGCCATAGGGTTTACTAGGCTGTAATTGCCAGGTTTTTCTCCTGAAGAATTTGAACTGCCAACCTTTTGGTTAGCAGTCAAATGCTTAACCATTATGTCACCAGGCGCTACTTATCCCAGGTATACTGAGTCTGAAACACAATAGTAGGGTCCAGCAATTGTGTTTAAGCAAGTCCTGCAGGTGATTCTGATTTATACCCATCACAGAACTGCTAAGACCCTCCACAGATCTTGGGGTGGTGCAGGACTGGGCTGTGTTCAGAGGCATTGTGGGTGGTGTTGCCACGAGTCTGGGTCTGGGATACAGCTAACGACAACAGCAACAAAGTCCAAGTTATGGAGCAAAAGACAAAGTGATGATCCCTCAGCTGTAATCACAGGCTTCAGAAACCCTCATGGCATAGTGGTTAAGTGCTATGGCTGCTAATCAGAAGGTCAGCAGTTCAAATCTGCCAGGACCTCCTTGGAAACTCTATGGGGGAGTTCTACTCTGTCTATAGCGTTGCTATGAGTCAGAATCAACCGAAAGGCAGTGGTTATGGTTTGGGGGTATACTGGGTCCTTGTCATTACCTGATTGACAAGGACTCCTTGTCACTCAGATTTCTCTGTAGCACCTAGGACACAGCTGGGGAGTGGGAGCTCCTGGAACCAGGAAGCAAGGCCTGAGCAACAGTGAATAAAAGGTAAAAATTCTCTTCTTGGAAATGTCACAGCTCTGTGTCAGCAGGGATCCCAAGCTGGAGAATACTTTCTCTGCCCACATCCTAAAACAAATAGAGTAAGAAGAGAATGACCATCTTTAATGGATTTCCAACTGCTTGCTATACACTCTGCCAAAAGAGTCTTTCCTGTGCAAATTTCATTTAATCACAACAGCTCTGTGGTAGGTAGTATTATTATCCCATTTTATAAGTGAGGAAGCCGGTTCAAACAGACCATGTAACCTGCCCTGATTCATCTGACTGGTGAGCGGTAGAGAAGATTTGGTTACGGACTGTGTGATTCTGTTCCCTTGTCAACCTCACGGTCCTGAATTTCCTGGTATGCTGAGGTTTAAAGGCCTGCTTTTGGCTGGAACATTTGTAACCTTTGGGCCTTTCTCAATGATCCAGTCTTCTCTTTTCTGGAACTCCACCTCCCAGCTCCATGAAGATGCCCAGTGTGGTGAGGGGCTATATTATCCTGTTCAGAGCTTTGACAACACTCTTACGGCCCTTGGGGGGCTGTCTGTTCCCCCTTTCTCTTGAGGCTCTGCCCCAGTCCTGAGAACCACTCTCTCCTCATGACTTGCTCAGGAGCCAAGATGGTAGATTCACCTCTAAAAAGTGGTTCTGTCTTACCGTCCAAGACTATGTTCTACCATCTCGAGGCTACTTTTATTCACTCTATGCAGGCTTAGGCCACTTGGTCTGTCCCTTAAAAATTGCGCTGTTTCTTTGTATGCGTATAGTTTATGTTCATCTTGTTACTCTGGTGAGTTCAGCAGCTATGAGAACCACCAATTCAGTTTGTGATCTCATTCTAGAAAAAGTGCTACATCCCCCGTTATTGAATATCACTATGGTCACCTTGGAAGTACTCCCCTTGGAAAGCTATATACTGATGCCAGCAGCTAGACCATGCTTCAAAGCAATTTTGTAACTCTTTTTTTGGGATGGCCGTCAGAGCTGTCATCATATTACCCTTGTTGTCCTGCAACCCGGACTTGCTGCTGTTGAGTCGGGTCTGACTTACAGTGACCCTAGAGGTCAGGGTAGAACTGCTCCACAGAGTTTCCAGGGAGCACCTGATGGGTTTGAACTGCTGACCTTTTGGTTAGCGGACATAGCATTTAACCCGCTATGCCACCAGGGTTTCCCAGATTGTTATCAAAATGTCTTTCTATCAATATTTCCTTTCTCTTTGAGTAAAGAAGAAAGCTACTTGTGGCCAGATCAGGTGAGTGGGGAGAGTGTTCCAGTACAGTTATTTATTTACTGGCTAAAAACTCCCTCACAGGCAACTGTACAATTAAGTTCAAGACCTTGCCACCATGCCACTGTGTACAACGATCATTCCAGAAAGAATTCCAAACTTGCTTTGAAGGGTGTACTACGTGCTGGTGTTGATGCATAGCTTCCCAATGGGAGTACTTCAAAGGTGACCATAGTGATATTCAGCAATGCACTATGTAGCACCTAGAATAATTAAGTTGGCAAGCTTAATTGTCAGACCTCATATGTAAGAGCAAGGCCAATGCTGGCTTCTCTTTGCATTGCCTAATAAAGGCTACAAGCCAAATTTTGAATGTGAGAACCCAAGTGGGTAGCTTTGGTGAATAAGGAAAGTGGATGTTGTTGGGATTGGTCAGGATCACCATTGTTTGCAGAGAGGGAAAGCTGCTCTTCCAGCTGTGTTTCTCTTGACATTTTATGTTTATAAAACTTCACAGCTTGATGTATTGAGCCAATAAAGTCAAGAGGTGATATAAAAGTACTGAGAAGACTGGTGGATAGCACAGCAGATTGCGTGAGAGGTACCAGAATACTCTGCTTGACATGCACAGCATTACTAGCAGAAGATGAAAAAAAAAAAAGAAGAACACACACACACACATACACACACAGCAGGCAACCAGGAGGTGTCAGACACTGCACATTTGCCTTGAGTCCCTAGTGGGAGGCTTTTATATTAGTATAGTTGATTGACACAGAACTTATTAGCAAATTAAGAACTACTCATTTCTTGAAATAGTTTGGACAGTCTATGAACTTTTCTCATTGGTTGTTCAGAGGACTCTATTATGCTGGCACTCTTCTAAGTTACTAAGACATCATTTGTTATAGGGTTTGCAGGTGTGACTTAGTTTCTGTATTCAAACAGGCAACGAAAGCCCAGGGCTGAGGAGCCAGTTCTCTGCCAAGCCTAAGGAGCCTCTTACAACTGGCATGCTACCAGCAGGCTGTAACCTACTACCTGCTTGCCATCTGGCTTCGGCAGACCTGCGTTTGTGCTGGAGTCAAACTTGTCATCTCCTTGTGTACCCCTCTCACCACTGGGCCAATGCAGGAGAACCCTCTGTTGTTTCCTTGGGACTGTTTGGCGATTTCCTGCAGAATTATTTTGGTATCTCGTCACTTTTGTCTTCATGAAGAGGGAGATTTTGTTGATTTCCTTTATTCATGTGAATGCTTTCATGGCTGCGGCCACAGTGACCCAAATCAGTGACCAGAGTCATTTTCTAGACAAATCTTTATTCCTGAGGTGAGCAGGACTGTTGAGTACTGTTGTGTTAAGAATCTCACCCTGTCAAATCATAGGTCAGCTATGGGATTTGCCTTAACGGGAGCCAGATTAGGTGGATGTCCCTGGATGAAGAGTTCCTATCCTGTTATAGATCCCTCTGCTTTCCTTTGTCTGAAATTTCTTTCAGTTCCTACTTCAGGTAGAACAGCATTTTTCAACATGTGTTATCTTAGGTCTCCTTTACACTTGCAAATTATTCAAGACTCCAAAGAGCTCTCGTTTAAGTGGGTTTTATGTATTGATATTTATAGCATGAGACAGGGATCAGCAAACTAGCCATATGGAGCAGATTTGGCCCGCAGCCTGTTTTTGGTAAATAAAGTTTTATTGGAACACAGCCCTGCCAATTTGTTTCCATTGTGTCTATGGCTGCTTTTATGCTACACTCACAGAGCAAAGCAGTTGTGCCAGAGACTGTATGGCCAGCAAAGTCTAAAATATTTATTTTTCATCCCTCTACAGAAATGTTTGCCAGTCTCTGTTAACCAAAATTGAGATGAGAAATGTTTAATATATTTCTTTACTAATTCATCTTAAAATGTTAATAATAAAATCATTACAGTCCACAAACTATATTTTAGATATAAAAAGACTGTATTTTCTAAAATAAACAAAAACCCAGAAGAACCCTTAATAAGACTGAGGCATTGTTTTATAATTGTTGAAATCTTTTCGATGTCTGTTTAAAGAAGCATCTGTATTCTCATATCTGCTTTTGTACCCAATCTGTTATTGCATGTTGGTTTGGTTGAAGTCGAAAAAACGAGCCTCCTACAGGCATGTAGTTAGAAAACCCAAACCAAAGTCACTGCTGTCAAGTCAATTCTGACTCATAGCAACCCTACAGACAGTGGAACTGCTCTTACAGTTTCCAAGGCACACCTGGTGGATTTGAGCTGCTAACCTTCTGGTTAGTAGCTGTAGCACTTAACTGCCATGTCACCAGGATTTCTGCAGGAGGAGTATTTTAATGGGCTTTTCAGCTATTTTTGGATATTCGTCTTTGACACATATGATGAAACTTGACAAGTAGTAATTTCTGAGAGACTGCCAATGGAATCTGAAGACATATTGACAAAAATTTCAAGACCTCTTACATTAAAATTCCTTAGTCTAAATTGGACTCTGAATGGATTTGTTACCCATTTATGCTTTTGTAACATCATACATTAATTATTTTGAAAATTGGCTCAATGAATTATGCAGATCTTCCAAACACTGACATATTTCTTTTTGTGTATTATCAAAATATCACATTTGTTAATGTCACCATGAAGCTCATGAAAATCTTTAAGCTATCAAGCTTATGGTGATGCAGATGTATTTTCAAAAATTAGATTTTTTTCTTGAAAGCACAAATTTTATTTGTTGTTGTTAGGTGCCGTTAAGTAAGCTCCAACTCATAGTGACCTTATGTACAAAACAACGAAACATTACCTGATTCTGTGCCATCCTCACAATTGTCGCAATGTTTGAGCCTGTTGTCGCCACCACTGTGTGGATTTATCTCCTTGAGGGTCTCCTTCTTTCTGCTGTCCTTCTCCAGCAATTGGTCTCTTCTGCTGACACATCCAACATAAGCAAAATGAAGTCTTGCCTTGCTTGCTTCTAAGGAACATTCTGGCTGTACTTCTTCTAGGACGGATCTGTTCATTCTTCTTACAGTCCGTGGTATATTTAATATTTTTCTCCAGTACTATGATTGGAATGTAACAGCTCTTCTTCAGAGTTCTTTTCTTTTTCTTTTTTTGGAGAGAACCATGCTATACTCACATAGAAAGGAAACAAAGCAAAGTCAGCTTTGACTGTGGGTGCTGGTCTTCTATGGCCAGAGGATGACTCCCTGCAGGCTGATGACCTGTGTGCCACAAATGAGAGACATCATTTGGAACAGATATAGAAGTATCATACAGCACACACACTTAGTACTTCCTGAGAATGCCAATGCGCTCAGGACAAGAGATCAAGGTTGTGCCAATCGGCTGCCAGCTGCTATACGGTGCACTTTGGATCAGGGCGGTGCAGTACAATGGAGTCTGACCACATTTTCATTCTGTTCAAGATGCCAGGCTGACATATCTGGTCTTAAGCAAAAGGTACATTCATGGGTCGCAGGAAAGGGTGGCAGGCTGTACTCCGAATGCCCTTTCCACAGATTTGAAGATGAATTTTATTCAGTCTTTATTTTAGAGGGGTTGCCCGTTCAATCTACATTCCCTGAACTTGGCCTTGTAGTTCTAACTGTGTGTTGATTTCATAGCCACCAATGGGTCTGGATAGCTACCTGCTTCCCAAACCCATTTTCCCTTTCTTTTTTTATATTTTATTTTTGTTGTTGTTAAGAATGTACACAGCACGGCATTCACCCATTCAACAATTTCAATGTGTATAATTCAGCAACACTGATTACATTCTTCATTGTATCTGATCGTTCTCATCTGTCTTGCAGAATTGTTCCTCTCCAATTAACATAAATCCACTGCCCCTTAAATTTCCTGTCTATTCTTTCTGGTTGTTGTTGTCAGTTTGATCCCACATATATAGTTCTTAAAAGAGCACAGTGCCTAAGATATTCTTTACTATTTAAGCTAAACTATGATTTGGTTTTAGAAGACTTCTGGGGATAGTTTATGTTTAAGGCTTAAAGGTGATCTCAGGGCAATAGTTTTGAGGGTTCATCTAGCCTTCCTGGATACAGAAAATCTAGATTCCATGGTAATTTGAGACTTTGTCCTTTATTTTCCCCCCTTTGATCAGGATCATCGTATAGAATTTTCATCAAAATGTTTAGTAATGGTGGTTGGACACCATCCAGTCCTTTTAGTCTCATAGCAAACGGGGGGCGGGTATTTGTCCATGGAGGCAGTCAGCTTCACCTTCTATTTCTTCCTCCTAATCATGACTGTCCTTTCTCTGCTGCACCTTTTTTATTGTTCAGCTTTTGCATGCACATGAGGCAATGGAAAAGGCCATGCTTGGGTCCAGAGCACCTTAGGCATCAATGTGACATCTTGACTTTCTAGCACTTTGAAGAAATTTGCCACCAGATTTGCCTAATGCAATGAGTCATGTAGTTCCTTGACTGTGGCTTACCTGGGTGTTGACTGTTGATCTAAGAAGAATGAAATCCTCAGTAACTTCAATTCCTTACCATTCATCATAATGCTATTATTGGGCCACTTGAAAAGATTTTTGTTTTCCTTTTGTCCAGATGTAATTCATATTGAAGGCTGTAGAATTTAACTATCATCAGTAAGTACTAATTTGTGGTCACTTTCAGCAAATATTTGACACTCAACACTGTTAGTTGTTCTCTACGAGATATACTCACTTCATTAATTCTCAAGAAAGTGTCTAGTAGATACCCAAGTAAGAATAACCACCATTTGTCTGTCAGTCAAGTAAAACAGTGTTACATTAAAAAAAGGACTAGTTTAGCTTGCAACTCAAACAACTGCACAAGAACTTTTCCTAGACATAAATATCAATCATTATATGCTGTCGAAGTGCTTTATATATACTTCTAACTTAGTCACACAACGTATCAAAAATGTGTACACTCAAAGTTTGTGATTTTAGGAAATACAGGGTGGAAAAGTGGAGTGCGCTACGACTGTGGAAACAGCAGCTAGAATTACACAGCAATGTGTGTGTAAGTATCTCTATGACAAATTTGCAAACTTTCAAGCACAATAAAATATATATTTAAAAAAAGTTGTAAGTTGATAAGGTTCATACTTTTTTATGGTTTCATCAAGGATATGCTTAACAAAGTTGGCTTTTCTTTTTTCCTTCCAATTATGTGTTGGTGAAGAACACAGTGACTGCTAGTATAGTTTGAAGCCATTGCCTTGATATATGCTAACACACCAGCAGTTTTGCCCTTCACTACTTTCCCACCATCAGTGGCAATGGCAACATAGTGAAGAAGACGATGTCTCAATATTATTACGAAAATGCTTTTGACCTTGTGGATCCCTGAAGATGGGTCCATAGACCACTCATTGAGAACTGCTGAGATAGAGGGGAGGGAACAAATTGACTACATTATGGTAGTTCTAAGGACGTCTAATGGCATAATGATTAAGTGCTTGGTTGCTAATCAAAAGATCAGTGTTTGAACTCACCAGCCATTCTACCGGTGACAGATATGGCAGTCTGCTTCTATAAAGATTTACAACCTTGGAAACCCTATGGGGCAGTTCTGCTCTGTCTTACAGTGTCCCTATGAATGGGAATCAGCAGCAGTGGGAATGGGAACACTAATTCTGGGAGATGTTATTAGAGTAAGGATTCCACTGTTGGATCGTGTTGGGGAAAATGTAACATGAGGACTATTGATTAAGTTTGTGAACCCATCCTAGAAAAAGTGCTACACAACTCATTACTGAACGTCACCTATGACGTACTCCCCTTGGAAAGCTATGCAGTGATGTGAGCACCTAGTAGACCCTTCAAAGCAACTTTGGAACTCTTTTTCAGGAATGGCCACCAGAACTCTCATTGTGTTACCCTTGGTGTTCTGAATGTCATCCAAATGTCTTCCTTTCAATATTTCCTTTGTCTTTGGGTAAAGAAAAATATCACTGGGGTCAGATCAGGTGAATAGGGAGGGAGTGCTGATACAGTTATTTGTTTGCTGGCTAAAAACTTCCTTACAGACAACTACACAATTAAGTTCTCAAACTTCCAACCATGCCAAGTGTACAACGGCCATTCCAGAAAAAGTGCTATAAAATCTCTTTGAAGGGTGGTCTAGGTACTGGCATCAGTGCATAGCTTCCCCAAGGGAGCACTTTGAAGGTGACTGTAGTGATTTAGCAATGAAGTATGTAGCACTTAGAACAATTAAGTTCATGGACTTGATTGTTGGACCTCACAGGTGTACTGTGTTGTGCTGTTAGCACCTCACAGTACTCATTAGATTTTAAAGGCTCTGAAAAGTCTTCCAGAAAATAAATTCCTTAATTTTGTATTTCCCAACCTTTTTTGAGCAAAACATACCTTTCTTTTTTTCAGTGTGTTTGAATATTCTTTGGAATACTATGGAAACTGTCCTGAAAGAAGGCTTCCATGGGCTGGAAAGGGAGGTCAAAAAGGACCAGAGAGTGAAGAGAATGGTAGGGTCCTCAGACTCTTCATCATAGGATTGCTACGAGGTAGAGTTGACTCAGCAGCAACATGTTATTTGGTTTTGGAGGGTCCTAGGAGATTGGCCCCTGGATGGAGGCCACTGCTGCATTGCCTTCTCATTCCTGCTGGGGGCAGTGTTTGTGATAACAGAGGCAGGGGCTGAGGCAAGGGAGAGATGCTGACGTTGTAATCCTTCTGAGGTTGCCCAAGCCCCTCCTGATCTCTCCTTGTAGAGAGTGCCAGCTGGTCAGCGAAGCTGTGCCTTCCATGTTGCTGAATGGATTTTGATAAGTAAAGCTAGACAGAATGGGTCCTGAAACCCATCATGAATGGATTGGTGTGCCTCAGGGGCCACTTGGCAGTGAAGGTTTTTATTTCTATCTTCCAGAACACTATTTGTGTTGTGGGGTTTAAAGCCTCACTACCCCAGCCCTGGGGTTTTTGTGATATCTGGGTCCACTGCTTTGTGAGATCATAATAGGCTAGTCCTAGTCTCATCCTTGTTCCTTTGAGCTGGGGCAGGTACCTCCAGGGACCATTATCCTAAGGATTTGCTCTTCTTACTGCCCATCCTCAGATGAAAAAATCCTTCTGGAGGACAAACATAGAGCAGGATGGTTTTGTCCCGAATGAAGTTGAATTTTTGAAGGCTTTCCAGTGTTTAGCCTCCATCACCTCCTGACAGAAACAAAAACAAAAGCAGTTACTATAGGGTCAATTCCAATTCGTGGTGATCTCATGTGTATCAGAGTAGAACAACTGGGCTCCACAGGGTTTCAAAGCTGATTTTTTTGGAAGTAGATTGCCAGACTTTTCTTCTGAGGTACTTCAAACCATCAACTTTTCAGTTAGAGTCCAAGTGTGGTAACCATTTGTGCCACCACTGAGTTGTCAAGTTGATTCCAACTCTTAGTGACCCTATGGGACAGAGTAGAACTGCCCCATGGGGTTTCCAAGCTGCAGCTGGCAGGTTTGAGCTACGTACTTTTGATTAGCAGCCACTGCTAACTGAGCCACTGCATCATCAAGTCTCCACTAGGAGAGAGGAAATACAGGTCTCTGCCAGAAAGTTGGTCATGGGTTGCAAAGGAGCAAAACAGCAAATGTAGTTATTTCCTTTGGGTAAGAATGAGTGTTAAACCAAACAGCTGGGGACGGGTTTTGGGGAGGGACGATGCTTCCGACTCTCCTTCAATTTGGGCTCCTCTCCTTCCATTTGTTTTATAATCTGAAGCTTTTACACAGCTTTATTGAAATCAAAGGTTCTGCTACTTTAAAATAAGTATCCTGGGATGTGCCAGACAATATGTCTTCGAAGCTTCCACCAAATTCTAAGTTTACTCTACATCTCTATGTAGCTTGAACTGTCTCATGCTTTTCAGATATTGTCTCATGTTTCTTGTGTGTTTGATCTCTGTCTACACTCAAAGACAAATTTCTAGAAAGCAGGGAGCCTCTATATACTTTGATTTCCCACGAAATGTCAAGCGCAGGTAATGCCCACACCAGGCCTTGAATAATTCTTTGTGGAACGTTATAGGAAGGGCCTCCAGGTGGGCTCCTGAAGCTTGGTGGTTGGGTATCTCTTGAAAACTGGCCCTGAGAGCATAAAGGGTATGATGAAGACATGCAGAAAGGGCAGGATACCTGGGTTTGAGGTTCTGCTAACCACTTACCAGCTCTGAATGTCAGGTCTTTCACATGGTCCTTGGTTTTCAGTGAGATATGTGTGCCATGGAGAACTGTAGAGTTGCTGTAGTGTGTCTAGATGGTCCAGAAGGCTGTAGAAGGAAAGAATAATGTCTTACACATACATAATTATTTTTCAAATGTATTTAGACGTGACTATGACCTAGATCTTGGGGGTGTAGTGGTTAAGAGCTGTGGCTGCTAACCGAAAGGTTGACAGTTTGAATCTATCAGGCACTCTTTGGACACCGTATGGGGCAGTTCTACTCTGTTGTAGAGAGTCCCTATAGGTCAGAGTCAACTCAACAGCAATGGATTTGGGTTTTTGGTTGATGACTTACAAAGTGCAGATTCATCATAAGCGTTATTAAGTTCATAGTGGTTGTTGGTGTTAGGTGCCATCTGGTTGGTTCTGACTCATGGTGATCCTGGGTCCGACCGAACAAACCGCTGCCTGGTCCTGCACCACCCTCACGGTCACTGTAGTGCTTGAGCCCCTTGTTCTAGCCCCTGTGTCAGTCCATCTCCTTGAGGAGATCGCAAACATAGTAAAAGCTAGCATTCGTTAAACGCTTAAATGATAAAACATTGCTTTTGAGTCAACTCTGACTCTTAGAGACCTGCAGGACAATGTAGAACTGCTCCACTGGGTTTTCAAGGAGCAGCTGGTGGATTTGAACTGACAGACTTTTGGTTAGCAGTTGAGCTGTTAACCACCGCGCCACCCAGGATTTCATTAAATTCTTACTAAACGTGAGTCATCGTAAGTGCCTGTCTCAGGTTGGATTCCTAGACCCCGAGAAGAAAATTGGTGGGCAAGGGTTTTGGGAAGGATTGCTTCTGTGGAATTTGAGTTAACAGGACAAGGGAGTAGATGAAACCAAGCAACAGTGTGATATCAGGTGAAGCACCAGCTTCAGCCTGATCCTGGGGAACTCTGGAGTACAGAGCATGTCACAGGGTGGGTCCCCACTGATGGTGATGCAGCTGTGCTTTTCTTTGCCCGACCTGCCTGTATCTGGCTGAGGACAACCCTGGCAGTGTGATAGCACTGGTATGTGTTTGGGGCATAAACTCTTAGGCTTTTCTGTTTTGGTTTCTGTCCTTGGACAAAGCAGCTTTAGTAGCCTGCCCACAGTTCTCTGATGACAGTGGCAGGCTGGTAAAAGAAGAAAAAGGCAGATATAATATCCAGAGCAAGGGTGCCTGTAGAATGCACAAAAGAGCCCCCAGGAGCTCTGGGTAGCGCACTGACATTACCTTCAACCATGCCTCAGCTCACTCAAGCCTTTCAGCAATCTTAGAAGCTAGGTCTAATTACTGCCATTTTGCAGAAAAGAAGACTGAGGCATGCAGCTAGTGAATGACAGACCCAAGATTCCAAGCAAGGAGCCCGTGCTTTTACGGCTGCATTGTGTACTATTCATCACTTCTCAAAACATGAGAGCAATCTTGTGTGTAACCAAGACCCTTGTGGGAATGAACAGACATCAGAGGTCCTGGGTGGTGGCCTAACATTCTCTGACATTACGATCTCTTGCTAGCATTGTGCTCTGATTTCAAAGCCATTTCAAAGGCAATTTGGATTTCAGTTTTTTCTGCCTTAGCCATAATTCTTGCTCAAATGATTTTAATCAAAATAAAAAGACTCAACTGTCGCTTGTTAATTGCTAAGAAAACAATGGCCAAAGGTAAAAGGTTTTTAAAGAACTACAAGGCATTTCTGTTGGCAGAATAATTGGGAGATGGCTATTTGGGTGGGAAACAATGTAATTTGGATTTCTAATTCAGCAAAATTGCTTAATTGACAACATATGCTTCCCAACTGCCATAGGAGAATAGAAGAAGGACTTTCAGAGGAGGCAGCAACACGGCAGCTTCCTAAATATGCCAAGAGGGAAAGGCTTCTTTCTACTCCTTTTGAAATTCTTGTCATTAATTCTCTCATTCTCCTCTGTGATCCTTTGTTCATGAAAACAGCGACACAAAGCTGTCATCGTGGGCCTGCTTTGAGAATTCAGACTATATCACGTCCAAAACCAGAGATGGTGAAGGTATTGGGGCTGAGGTTTTTGGGGCCATCTTGGTGGTTTTTACTCAAGGACAGTAATACCTTTCCTCTTCCCAAAAGTTTTTGGAAATGTGGGGGAGATCTTTTGTTGCCACAGGACCAGGTTTTCACAATGTGAGTATACGTGGGTTACCAGTGTTTAGTTCCCAGGTGGCCAGCGATGTGGCATGCCTTGCAGCACACAGGGTTGTCTCAGTTCAACTCTGTAACACAGAATGGACTGGTTGGCAACAGGTTATATGCATTTGTGTGTCGCGTCCCATCACGTGCGACTGGTCTACTCTGTCCCTCACAGTACAATCAACTATTTATGTTTGCAATAACTGAGCATGTGTACTATTGAGTGAGTACGTGGGATACAGCTGAGTCAGGACACGCTCAGAAATACAGGGTAAAGGAAAAAGTTGCTTTGCGAGTACAGCAGACTTTGAGGTGAGGGCATTATCCAGCTTTATTCAAGGTGGGCATGTGCTGAATTGTGACCAGTGATGTGAATAGTGTATAAATAATGAATGTGAGTAATTATTAAATAATTTTAAAGTAAATACTAAATAAATACAGAACATGTTTTTATTTTTCAGAAACTCGATTTTTACTTTCCAAGCCAGTGTTCCTCTTTTAATCTTCCAGGTTCCCCTGCCCCCTCAAATATTTGAGTAATCAAAAAATATCTCTTAAACTTATCACGATTGAGAGCCACTATTGGACAGTGGGAATCAAATTTCCTGGAGAGGCAACAAGGTTACAATCCCACAGTGAGGCATGAGAGGGCACCGTATTGAGACTTGTCTTTCTTTCCTCCCTAGCTCCTTTAGTGGGGGGCACCTAGAGGTAGAGGAGTGCAAGGAGAGAGCGCTCTATTCAGCTCACAGATGCAATGAGCGCTTATAGCCTAGACAAGTTCCGCAGTCTGGCGACCAGTTGTTCCTCACTTCCCTGCTTAGTGCCACCTGTATGATAACCCACACGGTTATCTCGGGGAAAGCAGGGAGCCTCTCTGCATTGGCTACGTCGTTGCAAGTGTGGACAACAGTGTTTTTGAGGTGTTATATTTCTCTGGTGAAGTCCTTTGCATGTTTTCTTAGAGGGAAACTCAGGTTGGATTTAATGAGGACTTGCAAGGTCAAGGGGAGGGGAAGTCTTTTTTACCGAAGGCTCAAAGTCAAGAAGCAAGGCTATAAGAGACCAGTCATTCCTTTCTGGGTATACCCCTTGCGGTCAAGTTGATTCTGTACCGTAGTAACCCTGGAGGGCGCAGTAGAAATGCTGTATCGAGTTTCTAAGGAGTGTCTGGTGATTTGAGCTGCTGACTTTTTGGTTGGTAGCCCTATCACTTAACTGCCATGCCGCCAGAGTTCCATAATATTTGCAGTTTCTTACTTGCAATGCTGACAGGTCCTCTTTTGGTGTTTTCGGATGAACTCTCCCAGTCAGCCTTCAGATGGAAGTGTGTTTTGTTTCCAGGAGCCTATCTGTCCTTCTTTCCTACCGGATGGCTGAAAATATTAGGAACTCACCAGGTACTTTTGAACTCCATGCTATTCTGGCCTTAGCATCATCATATTTTTACATAAATAAAGAGCATGTTACGTGTTTTTTGACCAACCACGCCCAATCTCGGACATAGTTTTCCTAGGGGCACTATGTGTGTTATATGTGAAGGGGTGTTATTTGTGGAAAAATACGGTAATTTCAAAGACAGTTAAGTTTTTGGTAGAAAAACTTTCTGGTTTCCCTTCCTTGTTCCCTCTTCTTTTGGATTAACCTACTGCTGCCTGGTTCATTCTGATTCATAGTGACCCCTTAGGACAGGGGTCCTAAGGGACAGGAATTGTCCCTTAGAGTTTCCGAGGAGGGCCTGATGGATTTGGACTCTCAGCCTTTAGGTTACCAGCTGTAACACTTAAGCACTATGCCACCAGGGTTTCCTCCTTTTGGATTAGAAAAAGAAAATCCTTTTACAGAGTGGGGCTCTGGTGGGTGTAAATTGTGCAATTTAGAAGAAATTTGATCTGGGGTCTTCCACACTGGGCTGTGTATGAGTAAAGATATTGTCATCTTGCTGAAGAGGTCTCTCTCTTCTTCACAACTCAGATTCTTTTCATAACGCCTTACTGAAAGCCCGTTCCTTTTCATTTTATGGTCGTCATTATTTCTCTGCCAAGTGCGTAACCTAACACCTCTCCACACACAGTGTCAGCATTTGAAACCGTAATAGTGGAACGCTCACCTTAGAAGCCATTATTTTAATCATTAGAACACAGTTTGTTCCTGGAGAAGACATTAACATTTGAAAATGTGTCAACCAGTGTGAAAAATTCATCATGATCATAGACCACCTGCCAATTGATTAAGAGGAAAAATTCACATTTTCCTGGATGCCTCGCAGGAATCTAGCATCTGACATCAGTTTACATTTTTGCCTTCATTCAGTTCTTGGTAAATTGCTTGTGACTGCCAAAGAAGTTGCAGTTTTAAATGAGATTCTAGAAAAGAAACACAACCAGAAGAGGGCTAAGCGATTCCCTGAGGGATCACGGGAGTGACAGACAACACAGGACACCATTTCTAGTCTAAGGAAACTGAATGCTGGGAATGTCTTCTCTTTTAGGCATCTATAATTTTTTCCTCTTTTTTATTTTTTGCATAGCCTTTTTTACTGTAGTAAGATATGTATAACAAAACATTTGCTATTTCGACCATTTTAGCATGTACAATTGGTGACATTAATTACAGCCATGTGTTGTACAACTGTCACCATGATCCATTTCTACATTTTTTAAAATCATCCTTAGCTGAAACTCTGTGCCCATTGAACAACACCTTCCCGTTTCCTCCTCCCACCACCATTGGGAGTCACTAACAAACTTTGGTGTCTATACTTTTCCCTCTTCTGGATATTTCAAGTCAATAATTTCATACAGTAATTTTAAAAATTATTTTTATTTTTTGTTAGTGAGAATACACCCAGCAGAATATGAACCAGCTCAACAATTTCTTCACGTACAATTCAGTGACATTGATTACATTCAAATTTGAGCAAAAATGAGACTGGTTGCTGTGTGAGTGTTATAGAAGAGTTTAATGACATTACCTCTGCAGTTCAATCGATAAAAAAGTAAAGGACAAATATTCCTTTTCTGCTGAGCAAAAAGCCACAGTTCCTTATTAATATTATTGAGACTGTTAGTTGAAAAATTCTAGGAAAAAAGGAAAAACAAGGGTTGGAAAACAAAAACATAAATTCCCAGGAAGCTGGAATGTGGGAGGTTAGTATTACATTAACCCAGAGACTTTCCAGAAGGTCTTTAGTGTGAAGGTAACATTGCTTCTTTTGAAAACTCCAGTGGAAGCCAGTAGAGTAAGATGGTGCAATTAGAGTGACCTTAACCATTCACCTTTCAGCTTCTGGGCTGCATTTGAAATGGATAATACTTTTGGTCAGGGTGTTTGGTCTCTTCTGGTTATCTAATGCTGCATAAAAAGCCAGCCAAATCTTAGTGGCCTGAAACCACGTTTATTTAGCTCATGAAAGTGCAATTTGGGCAGAACTAAGTTGGGGACAGTGGGGAGGCCAGCCAGGGCACTCTGAAGGCAAGTGCTAGAGTCATCTGGAGGCTCATTCAGTCATATGTTAGAGTACTGATGCTGGGAAAACCCAGGCACCTGGGGCAAGTCAATGGGCTTCCTCGGGAATCTATTTCTGTGTGATCTCTCCACGTGGTGTCTCCAGCAGATCAGCTCAGGGCTCCCCAGGTGTGTGTTTTGAGAAAGAACCAGGCATAGTCTGTATTCATCTTGATGACTCAGACTTGAAGATATGAAACATCACTTCTGCCACATTCTGTCCGTTAGAAATAAGTAGACAAGCTAGTTCCTATTTAAGGGGACTGAAGTTAGACCTTACTTTCAACAGCATGAATGTCACAAAACTTGTAGATACATTTTAAAGCATTATCAATCACCTGGAAACCCTAGTGGCATAGCTAGATAAGTGCTACATCTGCTAACCAAAAGGTCAACAGTTTGAATCTATCAAGTGCTCTTTGGAAACTCTGTGGAGTAGCTCTGCTCTGTACTACAGGGCCACTATGAGTCATAATTGACTCAAAGGCAGCGGAGTTTTGGACCAACCACTTGCTCAACCACCCACCCACCATCTCAACCACCCACTCCCTCAACCACCCACCCACTCAACCAATCAGATGCTGTTGAGTCAATTCTGACTCTTGGCAACTCATGTGTGTCAGCATGAAATTGTGCTCCAGAGGGTTTTCATAGCTCATTTCTCAGAAGTAGATTGCAGCACTTTCTCCTGAACTGCCTGTGTGTAAATTTGAACCTCTAACCATCTGTACCACCTAGAGACTCTTTAAAGCACAGCAAACCACTGAATGTTGTTTTGAGCATGTGTGCAAGACACAGTGGGGGATAAAAAGACGTATCAGCTGTGACCCCTAGTCCTATCTCTCAGCTTATAGTCTCGATAAAATATTATGCAAAATAAGATGACAATATAGGGAAGAAATAACAAGGAGATACATAGAGGAGCACTATTTCTAAAACTGATTAGTTACAGAATGGTAAAACGATTCTACATTGGGCCAAGAAGTTCTAGGAAGATGAAGCAGTAGCTTTGAGCAAAAGCTGGGAAGGTGGAACTAGTAATATATTTATAAGACACTTCCATATGGTATGTATTCACACATTAAGTGCATTTAATGTACACATCAGTTTAAAACTTCACCCCAATATTGGGTGAGATCAGTGGCCCAGAGTATGAGAAGGGATAATTGTGCGTGGGTACCACAGCAGGAAACGCCAGCTTGGAAGTAGAGGGGTGAGTTTTTCTCTACTGCTTTTCAAAGAACCAGGTGCCTATGGGCTTAACCAAACCAGGTTTATGGTCAAAGCCAGAAAATACTTACCAATGTGCTTTGCCCTGTGCAGAAACACTGGTGGCATAGTGGTTAAGAGTTATAGCTGATAACCGAAAGGCCAGCAGTTCAAATCCACCAGATGCCCCTTGGGGATTTTATAGGGTAAGTCTATTCTGTCACATAGGCTTGTTATGAGTTGGAATTGACTTGATGGTGATGGGTTTGTTTTGGCTTGGGTTTAGCATATTGTAAGAAATCCTGGTGGTGTAGTGTTTAAGAGATGTAAGTATTCTACAGGATTGCTGTGTGTCAGAACCGACTCACCTGTTGGGGCTTTTGGTTTGCGTTATCCTGTACTGGATGCCTTCACATGTATCATTTAATCCACAGAACAGAGAACAAATGTATTAGTGTATCGGCATTGAATAAGGTTTCAGAGGCTTCAGGTTAAGAAAGAATTGAACAAATGCTGCAGGCAAGCAAGAAATCTTTAGAAAACCTAGTCCCTAGGGTAGTGGTTCCCACCAGGGAAACCCTTCCTTTCCATTTCCCCCCAGATATTTGGCAATGTTGGGGAACAGTTTTGGTTGTCATACCTGGAAGGTAGGTGCTACTGGCATGTAGTTGGTAGAGACCAGGGATGCTGCTAAATACCCTATAATGCACATGACAGTATTCTGTGATAAAGAACTATCTGGCCACAGATGTCAACAGAAACTAGAAAGTCAGCCCTAGGGACTTAATACTATCTGAAAAGCAGAATAGTTTAAATGCTTATGAAGATCTTCTGTGTCTACATGTAGACTTCTGTACTGTTTCTGAATATGGAAGACTGAAGAAAAATTGATGCATTAGATGGATGATGTTGGCAAAGAATGCTGAATATACTGTGGACTTCCAGAAGAATGAACAAAGATGGCTTGGAAGAAGCACAGCCAGAATGCTTCTTAGAAGCAAGGGTGGTGAGACTTTATCTCACTTATCTGGATATGTTATCAGGAGGGACTAATCCCTGAAAAAGGATATTATGCTTAGTAAGGTGGAGTGTCAGTGAAAAGGAAGAAGACCTTGAATGAGATGAACTGAAGCATGGCTGCAACAATGGGCTCAGACACAGTAAGGTCATTATGAGCTGGAACCAACATGACAGCACCTAACAGCTTGTTTCTTCTAATGCAACTCAATCATTCTGAACATCTAGTGTCTAAAGAAAAATTCCAGGCTGTACACATAAAAATCTGTATGATGGATGTTTTAAGAAATTTCCCAAGGATCATTTTCCTTCTAAGAGATTTCATTTGTGTGTTGGTCTTTGAACCTGACTTGATGTATACAACATCCCTGCAAGATAGTCATCATGTTGCTATTTGATTGATGAAGAAACTGGGAATCCAGAAAAAAAAAAAATAATTTGCTCAAGACTCCGACAGACAGCGAATACCTAAACCTGGTCATAAATACTTAAACCTCGTCTAGAACCCGGATCTATTGTTATCCCATAGTTCTATACAAGATACTCTGTCTATACACAAGACACTCAACAAATTAACTGACATTTGATCAGGTACTGGGCTAGGTACTGTGTGCAAAACAAATGAATAAGACAGTGACTCTGAGAAAGATTACTATAGAATGGATTTCTCAGTGGGAGGAATTAAGACACTCATTTGGAACCCTCTCTGACTCACTATGAATATAATAGAGCAGTCAATACTAGTTATAGTTGACTAGGCAGGAAGGGATTTCTATTGCTTGTCCCAACTCTTCCCTACTTCTGATCTCCAGGGAAAACTTTCATAATTTATCTGTCTTCACAATTGAGAAAAGTATGGTATGGCTGGAGATGGAATGTGAATGTCCTTTCCTGGACACCTCTTGGCTGAGATGGGTCCCTGTCCCAGGAAAGCTGTTGTCTCAGGGCACCAGTTCAGGCAGTAGATGTGCCTACTCCAGTTCACTGGAGTCCTTGGGTGGCATAAACAGTTAATCTACTTGTCTACTAACTGAAAGGGTGGTGGTTTGAATCTACCCAGGGATACCTAGTAAGAAAGCCTGGTAAGCTAATTCCAAGAAATCAACTAATGGAAATCTTTTGGAGCACTTACTTCTCTAACAGACATGGGGTTGCCATGAGCTGGCATTGACTCAGTGGCAACTAATTTTTGCCACAGCTTCTAAGAACTCTGTCCTCTCACGGGGGGACACCAAGAAGTATATTTGCGTTACATTCAAAAATTGAGACTTGAAAGTACCACGTCTCTCTGAAGGCAGGAAATAAGGTATATTGGTTGAAACTTGCATACATAGTTAGACCTCCAGATTGTCTTCTGCACCACTCCAAAAATCTACTTTCTAGAGAGATTCTATACAGCTGATGGCAGGGGATTAAGTGAAAATTTATTAATTGAAGCTGAGAAAGCACCCCTTCGCCAGCTTGCCTCCCCTGTAACCTTACCTTCAGTGGTTACTGAGTCCAGAATTATTACTCTTTCCTCCTGCTCTTGGAAACCCTGGTCGTGTAGTGATGAAGTGCTACAGCTGCTAACCAAAAGGTCGGTGGTTCAGATCTTCCTAGTGCTCCTCAGAAACTCTGTGGAGCAGTTCTACTGTGTTCTATAGGGGCACTGTGAGTCGGAATTGACTTGACAATAGTGATTTTTGGTTTGACTCTGGCCCTTCGCATGACATTGGAATCTTCTTCTCTACAGAAATGGACCAGCCTGGAAAGGGACCTAGAGACAGCAATGTCTGGGATTATCTACAAAATGGCCAGGTCCTTCCTGGTCATCATACGGTGTGCCTCATAGACGGACAAGTCTCAGCCTCACCTAGAGCTTCATTCAGTGCTTAGACCTCAATCAGATGTGGAAATGAAACCAGAGGCCGAGACAAACTCACAGAGAAAAGGCATAAAGAAAAGTGGAGAAGAATGCGGAAAGCAAAAGAAAACATCACAAACAATAATTCTTACATTTGGGAAAAGAAGAACAGATGTTACTTCAGTAATTGTTTTCTTAAAGGAGCCACACTGTCAGGGTTGTCAGAACAAGGAGTTGCCTACCCCGTGCCCTTCCCCCATAACATTCTGTTGGAGTTCTGGTGGCACATTGTTTAAGAGTTCAGCTGCTACCCAAAAGCGGGCATTTCAAAAACACAACCCACTCTTTGGAAACACTATGGGACAGTTCTATTCTGTCATATAGAGTTGTTAGGGGTCAGAAACAATTTGTCTACACTTCACAGCAACAAACATCCCTTTAAGAATAGTCTGTCAACTCTACAAAATGACCACAACTGATAGATGGTCTCCTGAGAGTGTGGCCCCAAACTGCATCTAGCACTGATGGCAGCTCCCCAAACAAACACTGAATGGGACTATATAGGACACATAGTGATGCTGGTGCCTAACAAACTCTGGGGCTTAAATAGGTACATGGGGGCTGTCCAAGAAGCTCATTGCTGGAGGCGAGAAGATAGGGTGAGGGGGTACAGGTCTTGATCAAATGGTGTGAGAACATCTGAATGACAAGGAAGAGTGTGCTGTAATAAAAAGGAGGGGAAAGGAGGGGAGAGCAGCTAGAGTAGAACAGTGTGAGTTCCAGATGTTATATGGCAAATTGATATGGATTGTGTATTTGTACTTAAATAACAATATAACTTATTTTTAAAAAAACGATCTGTCAAATCTCTTTTCCCCTTTTGTGGATGATTCACACATAATTTAATATCATTTATACATACTGAAAAAGTCCAGTTCCATCTAACTTGAAACTTGATTTTTGCACTCCAATTTAAAAATTCTTGAGGTAGAGTCAAGTGACAGACTAAACACACGCCTCCCTAAGTCCCTCTGGAAACCAAGACCTGAACTGATAATTAAAGGGAAATTTCTGGGCACCTAGGGAGCCCTAGGACGCGGCATAGGGCTGTTAATTTGGCATTCATATCACGGAATACAAAACCTCCTGTCTTTCACTGACACCACTCTTGGCAAGGATGGGCTTGCACGGACCGAAGGTAACTCACCGTTTTAATTTTTTTCTCCTTCTTAGCTGCCAGGAGGAGCTGGGACTTGACTAGCTGCTAATCTCAGATGGGCTGCTGGTGGGATCAGCAAGCGAAATTGCCATATTTTGAGAGCCCAGATGTCTTAGTCACCTGGTACTGCTCTAATGGAAAATACCACACGTCGAAGGTTTCATGAGGAGAAGCTGTACTGACACAGTCCAGTAAGCTGCAAATCCATTCATAAATTGTAAGTCCATTCAGAATGAGAGATCATCACAGTCCAGTAGGCTGAGTCCAAATCCAGTGAGAGCATCTCAACATAGGAACCTCAGGTCCAAAGGATGTGCTCTGCTCTTGGTGCTTCTCTCTCAGTGGTATGAGGTTCCCAACTTCCTCAGCTCACTTCTCTCCCTTATATTCCACAAGCTTGAGTCCTGCCTCACTAACACAACTGCAAACCATTCTCCATCATCAATATCACAGAGGCAGGATTCACAACACATGGGAAGAAGGGCACCATATTGGAACTCCAAACCAAGTCAAATCAACACATACGTTTTTGGGGGGACACAATTCAACCCATGACACTGGCTTTGGACTCTGCACCTCAGCACCTTTTGCATCTCTTTCTGCCTCTGCCACATAGTAGCCAGTACCGAGGCGGTGGCAAGCTTGTGCAGGACGCCATCTTGTTCCACTTGGAGGTGGAAGTACTCATATGGAGGCCTCAGCTGGACCTAATCTCTGGGCTGGGAGGCAGTGCCTGCCCAGAGGAGAGTGCTTTTCCACCAGAAAAGCAGTGTTCTACACAGTGTCACCTACAGCTGGGACTTAACAGCAGTGGTCAATAGGGCAGTAGCCTTTCTGTATTTTGAGCTAGTTTATAACATCTGGGACTCAATACAGAGGTGCTTAGTTTATCAGCTGGGGAGAGGGACCTATACTCCTGACAACCTGACTGACTTTGGAAGTTGTCAGATACCTTTTACCACTCATTTTAAGATGACCCAGAGAAACAACTTCAGTCCATCCTCACAGTGTCTCTTCCAGCCTCTATTGACTCACAAGATACCCCAAATGCAACGAACTCTGGAGAAAACCGTAACCAAGAAATCATCCACGGCTTCAGAAAGAAAGCACCTCACAACTTTCCAGACGAAGAAGTTTTTCTGAAACTATCAGAAGGTGAATTCAAAAGGATTATATATGGAGCCCTCCTAGAGCTTATTCAAAACACACCAGAGCAAAATGAAAAACTAAGCAAACTGTTCGATCCAATGGAACATCAGTACTCTGAAATCCAACAGATCAAAATCAACAGAACCAAATCAAAGATACAGAAACTTCAATCCAAAGCCAAGAAAATAGAATGGAACAAATGGAAAACAGACTTTCTGATTTGGAAGACAGAGTCACTGACTTCAGCATCTATGAGGAGAAATCAGAACAAAGAAACAAGACAAATGAAGAAGCATTAAGAAGCATGTGGGACTCTATTAAGGGGAACAACCCATGATTAACTGAAGTTCCTGAACAGGGTGAGACACCTGAGAACATAGAGAGTATTGTTGTTGAGCTGCTGACAGAAAACTTCCCAGAAATTATGAAAGAAGAGAATATAGATATCCAAGATGCATACTGAACACCACTCAATATAGATCTCAAAAGAAAGATTCCAAGACATATTATAATCAAGCTTAACAAAATGAAACATAAGCAGAAACTCTTAAAGGCAGCAAGACTCAAGCAAAGCTAACATTCAGAGGGAAACCCTGTAGGCTTTTGTTGGATTTTTCAGCAGAAACAATGCTGGCACAGAGACAGTGGCATGACACAGTCAAAGCCTTGAAGGAGAAGAACTTCCAACCAAGAATTATATATCCTGCAAAACTGTCTTTCAATACAAAAATGAAATTAAGACCTTTGCAGATAAGCAGAAACTTGGAGATTTTGTAAAAACTAAACCAAAGCTACAAGAAATACTGAAAGGATCTCTTGGCTTAGAAGAACAAAACCACTAAATTTATATTTTAGAAGCAAATACAGAACACATCACCCAGAAACCTACTCAGTTGGGGAAGGCTACAAACTCAATTAAAGCTATAATAGTGAAAGAAATAATCAAAGAAAACTAACATGCCATCATATTAAAAAGAGGGATACACTACTGTCATTATAGTCCTTCCAGATGGAGAGGAAGTTGATAAGAATGGCAGTAATTGAAATTGAGTTTATATGTGGTTTATTAAGGGGGATCTTAGGGGCAGCCATAAAGCACAATAAAGATGCAACATATTAAATCAAGAAATATAATACAGGAGTCTCAACAACCACAAAACCAATCCTGAAAAACATGAAAAATCAATTCACAAAGAATGTCCCAGAACAGATTACTAAGAACAACAGAGAAAACATCAACACACACAAAAAAAACACAGCACAATGACAGCACTGAACGCTATGTATCAATAATCACATTGAATGTGAATTGCCTGAATGCTCCAATAAAGAGACAGCTAGTGACATCTAGGATCAAAAGACACAACCCATCCATATGTTGCCTACAAGAAACTCACCTTAGACTTAAAGATATGAACAAACTGAAAATTAAAGAATGGAAGAATATGTATCAAGCTAACAATACACAAAGAAGAACAGGTGTGGCAATTCTAGTCTCAGATAAAATAGATTTTAATGTAAAATCCACCATCGTGGACAAGGATGAACACTATTGCTGAGAGGTTCAATACACAAACAGGGCTTAACAATATTAAATATTTATGCACATAGTATTAGAGCACCTAAATACATCGAAGAAACACTGACTACACTCAAAAATGAGGTACATCACTCCACAATAATAGTGGGAGTCTTCAACACTTCTCTCTCAATGTTGGACAGATCGTCTAGAAAAAAGCTCAATAAAGACACAGAAGACCTTACTGCCACAATTAACCATCTAGATTTCATCAACATATACAGAACTTTCTATCCATCAGCAGACAACTACACCTTCTTCTCCAGTGCACGTGGAATATTCTCCAGAATAGACCATGTGTTAGGACATAAAGCAATTTTCAACAAGTTCCATACCACTGAATTAATGCAAAACATCTTTTCAGGCCATAAAGCCATAAAAGTCGAAATCAATAGCAGAAAAAACAAAGATAGAAAGTGGAACTCATGGAAACTGAAGAAAGTGGAACTCCTGGAAACTGAACAACATCTTACTCAAAAAGCCATGGGTTATAGAAGAAATCAAGGAGGAAATAAATAAATTTATGGATTCCAATGAGAATGAAAACACTTCCTATCAGAACGTAAGGGATACAGCCTAAACAGTGCAAAGAGGTCAGTTTATCTCCATAAATGCACACATCTGGAAGAAAGAAAGAAACTAAATCAAAGAACTAACCCTGCAGCTTGAACAAGTAGAGAGAGAACAACAGAAGGACCCCTCAGACACCAGAAGAAAACAGATCATAAAGATCAGAGTAGAACTAAATGAATTAGAAAATAGAACAATTGAAAAAATTGAAAAGACCAAAAGCTGTTTTTTTGAAAAGATCAACCAAATTGACAAATCATTGGCTAAACTTACTAAAGACAAACAGGAAAGGAAAAAAATAACCCAAATAAGAAATGAGAGGGGACTTGTCATAGCAGATCCAACAGAAATCCAAAATATCATAACAGAATACTATGAAATACTATAACAAATTTGAAAACCTAGAGGAAATGGACAAATTCCTTGATTCATATCACCTAACAAAATTATCACAAGCTGAAGCAGAACAACTTAATAGAGTTATCACAAAGGAAGAGACTGAAAAAGTCATAAAAAAACTACCAACAATAAAAAGCCCAGGCCCAGATGGCTTCACCGCACAATTCTACCAAACTTTTGGAGAAGTGTTATCTCCATTACTGCTGAGACTATTTCACAGCATAGAAAGAGATGAAATACTCCCACATTCATCCTATGAAGCTAGTGTAACCCTGGTACCAAAGCCAGGGAAAAACCTAACAAAAAAGAAGTGCAGACTAATATCACTAATGAATCTAGATGCAAAAATTTTCAAGAAAATTCTTGCCAAGAGAATATAACAACATATCAAAAAAATAACCCATCTTGACAAAGTTGGATTCATATCAGGGATGCAAGGCTGGTTCAACATTAGAAAAACAATTAATGTGATCAACCAAGTAACTAACACAAAGACAAGGATCATCTGATTTTGTCTATTGACGCAGTAAAGGCATTTGATAAAATCTAACACCGATTCACTCTAAAAACTCTCAGCAAAATAGAAATAGATGGCAAATTTCTCAATGCAATAAGGGCCATTTATACCAAGCCAACTGCTTATGTCATCCTGAATAGAGAGAGACTGAAACAGTTTCCCTTGACAATGGGAACTAGACAAGGATGCCCACTCTCACCTCTCCTATTCAACATTGTACTAGAAGTTCTAGCCAGAGCAATTAGACAAGACTAAGGAATAAAGGGCATCTACACTGGCAAAGAAGAACTAAAAATCTCCCTATTCACAGATGATATGATTGTATATGCAGAGAATCCTAAAGAATCCATAAGAAAACTACTCAAACTGATAGAAGAGTTCAGCAAAGTCTCAGAATACAAAATAAACATAAGTAAATCAGTAGGATTCCTTTACATCAACAGTGAGATTATTAAGGAAGAAATCACTGAGACAGCCAAGTGCCGTCAAGTCAGATCCGACTCATGGCGACCCTAGGGACCAGAAATCACCAAGCCAGCCAAAGAAATACCATATAGTAAATGGAAATCACCAAAGAAATACCATTTACTATAGCCCCTATGAAGATAAAGTATGTAGGAATAAATCTAACCACAGAAATAACAGACCTTTACAAAGAGAACTACAGGTCCTCACTACAAGTAACTAAGAGAGACTTTCATAAATGGGGAAACCTACCCTGCTCATGGATAGGAAGACTTAACATTGTGAAAATGTCTATTTTGCCCAGAGCAATCTACTTATATAATGTGATCCCAATACAAATTCCAGTGACATTTTTTAAGGAGATGGAGAAAGAAATGACCAACTTTGTTTGGAAAGGGAAGAAACCCTGGATAAGTAAAGCACTGCTGAAGATGATGAACACACTGGGAAGCCTCTCACTACCCGACTTTAGAACCTATTACACTGCCACAGTAGTCAAAGCAGCCTGGTACTGGTACAAAAAGAAACAGATCAACGGAACAGAACTGAGACCCTGGAGATGACACCATCTCCCCGTGAACAGTTGCTATTCAACAAAGGCCCTAAGACATTAAACTGGAGAAAAAATAATCCCTTCAACAAATGATGCTGGCAAAATATGATATCCATCTGCAAAAAATTGAAACAAGACCTATATCTTACAGCTTATGCAAAAACCAACTCCAGCCATGATCCAAAATATGCGAAACAACAAATGCTGGAGTGACTGTGGAGAAACTGGGACTCTCCTACACTGTTGGGGAGATTACAAAATGGTGCAACCTCTTTGGAAAGCAATCTGCCTCCTTAAAAACCTGGATATAGATATACTATTTGACTTAGTAATTCCACTGCTTGGAATATATCCTACAGAATCAAGGCCATTCTCACCAACTGACACATGCACACAAATGTCCATTGCAGCACAGTCCACAATAGTGTAAAGATGGAATCAACCTAGATTCCCAACAACAGAGGAATAGATAGGTAAATTGTGGTATATATACTCAATGGAACACTATGCAATGATAAAGAACAAAGATGGTTTTTAGGAAACATCTCATAGCCTGCTTTCAATTGGAGGATATTATGATGAGTGAAAGCAGTCAGTGACAAAAGGACAAATATTGTATGAGATCCCTACGATAAGGACTTAAAACAGACACATGCATAGAAAATACTCTTTGACAGCTGCAAGGTTGGGGGAGGGAGAGAAGACGAGGTAAAGAGGGTTTACATTAAATAGTTGATAGAAATTTGGTTGGGTGAAATCTGTAAGAGCACACATTAGAAAGAAGATCAATATTAACTGGACTTCAACATAACATGATTACTCCTCCCATCTTAATCTAACATTACGAGGACAGAGTAACTGGGGTGAGGGGCCAGAGACCATGCTCTCAGGGGAGACCGAGGCCAATTGGCACAACTAGCATTTTGTTAAGACAGCCTTCTGCACCCTGCATTGGTGAGTGGCATCCGGGGTGTTAAAAGCTGCCAAGCTGCCGTCTGAGTGTACAGCAAATGGTTCCAACTTAGCAGGAATGGATGCTCACCAAGCACCGAAACGATATGGGGGAAAGAGAACCCAGCAGACAGAGACATCCGCGTGAGTAGGTGACCACATCAACTTGTGACCGGAAAACCGGATGGTGCCCAGCCACCACCAGTGATAGCCACGATGGAGCTCACAAAGTTGGGTGTCACTGGTACCACAAGAATAAAAAGGGGTGCACCCTGAGATCTCCGTTAAAAGACCAGTTGATGGTCCACGGGCCACGGAGTTTCTCCGGGAGCGTGGCCCCTGGCCCTGATGTGCCTCTGTCCATAAATCATGGTGGAGGTTGACTCTCGGACAGGAATCGATTGGACTTGGTGACACAGAGTGACCCTATCATGTGTGCACTTTGTGGTCCTCTGCATCTATAGGATGTTGTCCTGCTGACCTCTTACTGGAGGAAGGAGAATGGGTGGAGAGGAGGGGATAGGAGTTTGTTGGGAGGATAAGACATATATGGAGCAGAGAGGAGGAGTGTGCTGTCACCGGTCAGGGAGAGCAGTGGGAGCTGAATATAGGTGGGCATGCAAATTTATATGGGAATGTACATTTTCATTCAATCATAATAACAAAAAAGGAGAGAAAAAAGTTTTTCCTTGCTTTCTGATTTTATTCTATTAACAAGTGTAAGTCATTGACGAGGTTAGGCAGTGACAATGGAGTGGCATGATATTTGTGTTTTAATGACCCCTCCGGCTCCCTTGCAGAGAATTGGATGGGCTGGGGTCAGAGCAGCACGCGGAGGGCTCTGCTGCAAAGCTATTGTGATGGTCAGCGTGGGCGCCAGTGCCGGACTGACCTCAACCGAGGCACCATGTTGAAGAAAAGAGTGCGCACCCACGATGTGCTGAGAAGAGGGACTTGACTGGCCCCAGTCAGCTGGGGCGTGTGGCTGACAAGGGAGCGGGAAGTGTGCCTGATTTAAGTGAAATTCACTTGCTCTGCTTTGTGATTGTCGTCTAGTAATACAGGATGCAAGTGGTTGGAGATGGCAGGACTTGGGCTTACTCAGCTAGCATTTTTCCAGCCAGGTGGAACAGAATGATATTGGCAAGAGATTGAGGGCTTCTTACCAGGGAGTCATTGTAATGATAGACTGTGGACTCCCTGATGAATTAAAGAATTGAAAGCAGTTTTTTCCTAATATGTCAAAGACAGTTATTGGCAGCACCACACTATGTTCTTGCATTTTCTGATCAGCCTCAGAGAGAGAGAGAGAGAGAGAGAGAGAGAGAGAGAGAGAGAGAGAGAGAGAGAGAGAGAGAGAGAGAGAGAGAGAGAGAGTGTATGCGTGTTCCTGATAGCTCTAGCTGGGTGCTCTGATGGGCAGGCTTGGGTTATGGTCCTAACTCTGACACAGTTTCTCTGTCCAGGGCTTGAGGCACTTATCTTTACACCTGTGATGGAATAATCAGAGCTCCCTGCCAGGTAGGGATGGTCAGCACTCACAGGGCAGACACAGCAGATACTACCACAGCTAACCCCAACAGTCAGAGAATGGGTGCTGCTGAGACTCAGTGGCTCCCAAGGAGGTATCATAGAGTGAATGAGCAAATGGCACAAGCCATGTGTAATCAGTGACTAACCTAAAGATGGGCAGTTTGAGTGTACCCAGAGGTGCCATGGAAGAAAGGCCTGGCAATCTGCTTCCATAAAGAATACGGCCAAGAAAATGATGGAACTCAATTCTCTGCAACACATGGGGTTGCCATGAGTCCATATTGACTCAACACAATGATAACACTGTGACATGAGGAAGGGGGACAAATCTATTTTTTTGACAATCTGATATGTGCAGGTGTTTTATAAGTTCTGATCTTATTTTATTCCTCCAATTTAGGAAGGTAAGTAGGAGAATTTGAAGCTCAAAGATAGAGAACAAGACTTACATGGATCAGATAGATGATGGAGGTAATAGTCAAACTCTCATGGCTGACTTTGAAGGCCCTGCAATGTCCTTACCCAGGGATTCTGAACGACACACTGCTGTTGTTTGAGACTCGATCATTTTTGTTGTGGGGCCTCTCCTGTGCATTGTAAGATGATCAGCAGCACTGCTGCCTGCTACCCCTGGATGCCAGGAGCACTGTCCCCTCAGTTGTGACAAGAGAAAATGTCTCTATATGTTGCTGAATGGCCCTGGGGAGCAAAAGTTGTTCTTGATGAGAATCACTGATCTACACCACGCAGTCGAACCAATTCAAGATTGTGGTGCTTGGAAATCCATGGAGCTGCAGTGGAGAAACACCATCAGGCACTGTATACAATATTTTATTGTGCTTTATGTGAAAGTTCATAATCCAAACCAATTTCTCATGTGAAAACTTATGCACACACTGCTATGTAACCATAGCTGTCCTCCCCACCCTGTGACAGCACCCTGTATTTCCTTGTCCATTCAACCAGCTCCTGTCCCCATCTGCCTTCTCATCTCACCTCTGGACAGGAGTTGCCAAGTTAGCCTCATGTATTTACTGAAGCCAAGAAGCACTGTCTTCACCAGTATTAGTTTATGGCTTCTAGTCCAGTCCAGTCCAGTCTTTGCTTAGAGTTGACTTTGAGGGTGTCTTCTGGACTAACAGTGAGACACCAGTGGACAAGTCTTCTAGGGATCCTCCAATTTGTCAGACCTTAGGGTTTGGTCTTTTTAATAGAGTTCAAATTCTGCCCCCCATTTTTCTCTTGCTTCGTTGTGTTTCCTGATAGGGCAGTCATTGGTGATGGCCAGGCACCATCTAGTCCGCCTGGTCATATCTTTATATTTTAATATGCTCTTACGTGTTTGGAAAGCCACCACGGTCACAAACATGATCTCTCTGACCAGGGAATAGTACACTGCTCATTATGTGTTTTGTGGTGTTGTTGTTTTACAGAAATGCTTCTGTATGGAGTGTGTTTCTAGGGATCAGTCTCAGAATCACATACTGCTGTTAAAATTGAATAAAGGGCAAGGGTGATAAAGCGTTCAGCTGAGTCCGACACCAGTTTGCCAGTTGCCATCAGCTTGACTACAGCCTATGGTGACCTCCTGTATGTCAGAATAAAACAAGGTATCATAGGGTTTTCAATGGTGGATTTTTGAAAGCAGATCACCAGGCCTTTCTTCTGAGTTGCCAGCATTTTGGTTAGACGCTGAGACCATGAACTATTTGCATCATCCTGGGACTCCCTGGCTGACACAGTCTAGATAAAATGAAAGCGGAGAGGGTCTCTGTTGTCCTGTTCCACAAGGCCATTTGGCTGTATGTGCAGAATTCTGTTCCTGAAAGCAGTCAAGATGCCCTTTCTGTGTTGAAAGAGGAGTTAGCTGGGTCTGGGTGGATGAAGTCTAGAGGAGAACTTGGCACCGGTTGGCGCTGACTTCATTCCTTCTGCCAGTCTGAACTGATTTATACAGCTGTGTTTGGTGCCAGGGATAGGGTGGGAAAAGAGAAGGAAATTCAGACAAAAGCTGTGCCTGAAGTGTCTGCAAAGAGGCTTTTACCACCATTCATGTGGTTCTGGAAGGCGCAAAAATTTAAAAAGCAGTCAACATGGCTTTGGAAACTGGTGTAGTGTATCCAATACAGTGATATTATCACATTCATTTGTTGGACAAAGAAATTCATTGTATAACAAAATAACACAAGTTTCTCCTTCCAGTTTCTGCATTGTGGTGAATCTTCAAAAATGAGCTTACAGAAGAGCAGCCGGGAAACTTGGCAACAGTTGTTCCGAGTCAATCTCCTTCCAGAATGTCTGATGGAAAGGGTTTTAGATAATTTTTCTAGTCTGCTGGGCAATTTACAAACAATCTTTTTTTCCCTTGATCAGTACTCGGAACTCATTTCTTACATTTATAGACAAACATTTTCCAAGCTCCTTAATTTCCAGTGGGGACAGCAAGAGAAAGTTCTGGACCCCAAGCATCTTTGAGGATCTAGTTGCTGCTCTGAGGTCATATGGCTCCTTCCTGTTCCCATTTTAACTGAAGCTTCTGCTTGGATAAAATCTCACTGACACCTTGCAATGTTCTGGAGAATTCTAATGGTTCCATCTTTTATGTTCAGAATTTTGTTAGATCCTCAAGTTTCCTTAAGAACGAAAACATAACCTAAAGAGAAAATTCTTCCCAGTCCAATTTCTTTACCGAGAATGAGGATGGTGCCAACTGTAGAACAGACCGTCAGATGCTCATATGCAAGATCAGGATGAGGCTGAAGAAAACTGAAACAAGTTCATGAGAGCTGGAGTGTGAGCTTGAGTATATCACACCTGAATTTAAAAACTGTCTCAAGAATAGATTTGACACACTAAACACTAATGATTGAAGACCAGAGGAGTTGCGGGACTAAGTCAAAGACATCATACATGAAGAAAGCAAAACAGCATTAAAAAGACAGGAAAGAAAGAAAAGACCAAAACGGATGTCAGAGAAAAGACTCTGAAACTTACTTTTGAATGTAGAGTAACAAAGCAAATGGGAAAAAAAAGATGACATAAAGAAACTGAATGGAAGATTTCAAAGGGCAGCTCGAGAAAACAAAGTAAAATTTTATCAGGAAATGTGCAAAGGTGGAATTAGACAACCGAAAGGGAAGGACGCACTTGGTATTTCTCAGGCGGAAAGAAATGAAGGGTAAAAATCAAGCCTCAAGTTCAGTGTTGAAGGATTCTGTGTGTAAGATAACAAATGATGTGGGAAGCAGCAAGTGAAGATGAAAGAAATATACAGAATCACTGTGCCGAAAAGAACTGGTTGACTTTCAGATCTTTCAGGAGGCAACATATGATCAAGAACCAATGGCACTGAAAGAAGTCCAAACTGCACTGAAGTTACTGGTGAAAAACAAGTCTCCAGGAACTGATGGACTACCAACTGTGATGTTTCCACAAATGGATCCAGTCTGGGGAATCTGGAAGACAGCTACCTGACCCACCGAGTGGGAGAGGTCAGTCTCTGTGCCCACTCTGAAGACAGAACGTGGGAGCTGTCTAACAATGCTATTAATATCGCACACAAGTAAAATTTTGCTGAAGACAATTAAAGAGCAGATGCTGTAGTTCATTGACAGGGAACTGGCAGAAATTCAAGCCACATTCAGAAGAGGATATGGAACAAAAGATATTATTGCTGATGTCAGATGGATTTTGGCTGAAAGCAGAGAATAACAGAAAGATGTTTGTTGTTGTTCGGTGACAACTCTAGTTAGTTCTGATGCATAAGGATGTTACGTACAACAAAGTGAAACACTGCCCTGTCGTGAGCTATCGTTATAAACTTCCTTATACTTGAGCCTATTACTGTAGCCAGTCCATCTTATTGAGGGTCTTCCTCTTTTGCACTGGCACTCTACTTTGCCAAACATGACATCCTTCTCTAGGGACTGGTCCTTCCTGATAACGTGTCCAAAGTACTTGAGATGAAATTTTTCCATTCTTGCTTCTAAGGAGCATTCTGACTACTTCTTCCAAGGCAGATTTATTCATTCTTCAGGCAGTTGATAGTATATTCAATATTCTTGGCAAGCACTGTAATTCAAAGGCTTCATTCAATTCTTTGGTCTTCCTTATTCATTTTCCAGCTTTCATTTTCATATGTGGCAATTCAAAATACTGTGGCTTATGTCAGGTGTACCTGAGTGCTCAAAGTAACTTCTTTAGTTTTAAAGCAGGCCTTTTGCAGTAGAGTTACCCAAAGCAATATTTCAATAGATTTCTTGATTGCTGCTTCCATTGGCATTGATTGTGGATCCAGAATGAAACTCCTGACAACCCCAGTCTTTTCTCCAAGAAAGCTATTTACCCATATTTTATTGACTCTGCAAAACATTCAACTGTGTGGGCCATAACAGATTATGGATAACATTTTGGAGAATGGGAATTCCAGAACACTTAATTGTGCTCATGAGGGACCTGTACATAGACTAAGAGGAGGACATTCAACTAGAAAAAAGGGATGCTGCTCTGTGTGTCTTAAAATCAGGAAAGGGGTGCATCAGGTTTGTATCCTTCCACCATTCTTATTCAATCTGTCTGCTGAGCAAATAATTTGAAAATCTGAACTCTAAGAAGATGAACCTGGCATCAAGGGTAGAGGAATAGTCACTGATAACCTGTGCCGCACAGATGACACAACCTTGCTTGCTGAAAGCAAAGAGGACTTGAAGTACTTGCTGATGAAGATCAAAGACTACATCCTTCAGTATGGATTAGGTCTCAACAGGAAGAAAACAAAAATCCTCACAACTGGACCAGTAGGCAATATCATGATAAACAAAAAAACTGCTGAAGTTGTGAAGGATTTCATTGTATTTAGATCCACAATTAACACCCATGGAAGCAGCAGTCAACAAACCTGATGACACATTGCCCTGGGAAAATCTGTTGCAAAAGACCTCTTTGAAGGGTTAAAAGGCAAGGATATCACTTTGAGGCATAAGCTATGCCTGACCCAAGCCACAGCATTTCAAATCACCTCTCGTACATGTGAAAGCTGGACAACAAATAAGGAAGATGGGGGGATACTTGGTGCCTTTAAATGCTGGTGTTGGCAAAGAATGCTGAACACACCATGAAGTGCCAGAAGAACAAACAAATCTGTTTTGGAAGAAGTACAGCCAGAATGCTCCTTAGAAGGAGGATGATGAGACTTCATTTCATGTAGTTTGGACATGTTATTGGGAGGGGCTAGTCCCTGGAGAAGGACACCACGCTTGCTAAATTAGAAAGTTGGGAAAAAAGAAGACCTTCTGTAGGATGTGTTTTGACACAGCAAGGACTGCAAAGAGGACGCAGGACAGAGAAGAGTTTTGTTCTGTTGCACACAGGGTTACTGCAACTCTCAACTCACTGTGAAGGTACCTAATGAGAGCAAACAAAGCTGATTAGGAATACATCTATAGGATATCATCCTGCTGACCTCTGGCTGGAGGAAGGAGAGTGGGTGGAGAGGAGGGGAAAGGAGACTGTTGGGAGGATGAGACATACATGGAGCAGAGAGGAATAGTGTGCTGTCAACGGGCAGGCAGAGCAGTGGAGGCTGCATATAGGTGGGCATGTAAATTTATACGGGAATGTACATTTTCACTCAGTCATGTTAAATAAAATAAATAAATAATAATAATAAAAAGAAATTAATGACTAAATGAACAAAGAAATGTTTGTATTTTATTACAGAAATTCTAAAAGGATAACGATAATAGTTGACTTTTTGAGTACTTAACGTATGTCAGGCATTGTGCTAAGCAGTTTAAGGATCCATCTCATTTAATCCTCATAAGAACATTATAAAAATCAGAGTTTATTCCTTTAAGAGACATCGGATAATTCTACATAGTTGGTGAAAATGTAAAGAAAAGCAGGGAGATTGTTAACAACCCCAAATCCAGGTAGTAGTAACATTAGTCTCAGAGCAGTCAAGAGATGTGGGCATTTTTTGTATAATTGGTTTTAAAATAGTAGATATTCTTTCTTTATACTCTCGTATGTGTACTATAGTATATAGTCAGTCAATCAGATGGGTAAAAGTTATGACGGTGTAAACAAAACAAAACAAAACAAAACAGAACAGAGCCAAGAAAGATCAGTGGTGTGATGGGAGTTGCTTTATTGATATGGGCAGTCAGAACAGAGATAGCTCACTCCTGGGAAGAGATGCCTGGCATACATCTGCGGGTTATTGTGGTTCCTGGGCCCCAAACCACACCAGATGTGTCTTCCAAATGAGCAGTGCTGCAGGGGAAATGAAAATGATTTTCCTTGTGAATTCTGAGAGCTGATCAGTGAGTCCTTAATGCCTTAGTAGCCCCTGGTCTGAATAGACATATAGTCAGACTTTAATTTTCTGCTGGTGAAGGGAGCTGAGTGCTCAGAGCTTCTTCCTGCAGGTCTTCAGTGTACGACGGGCACGTGAAGGTAAAACCGGTAGAACCAATTGTCGTCAGGTCGTTGTCCCACGTGGGTCACAGTAAAACAGCATTTCCTAGGATGGTCAATGGCTGGTTTTTCAGAAGTAGATCACCAAATCTTTCTTCAGAGGTGCTTCTAGAAGACCTCAGATCTTCAAGCTTTTGGTCAGCAGCTGAGTGCGCTAACCATTGGAACTACTCAGGGACTCTTAAAAGCTAGTAACTAGAAGGAGACTTTGAGAGCATTCTACATTTAAAGAAAATGAGGCCTGTAGAAGCTTCGACCTGTCCCATGTTTCATACCGGAAGAGGCTGAGTGGACTGGACCCCAGGGCTCCAGACCTGAGTCCCTTTATGTTCATGCTACTTGTCAATAATCCCCATAATAACTTAAAGGCACTTCCAGAGACACACACAAAGTAGTCAGATACAAGTACACGTGAAATGAGGAAATGGAGTAAAGGGACAATAAACTAGGAAACAGCGAGACAATCTGAAGTAGGGTTTACGTCTACAGAGGGTTATTTCAGGCTCTTCCACGATGTCACAGCGAATGAATGCGAATTCAGCAGTGTCTTCTCACAGCCAACAGTGAAGCAGGGAACTTGGGAGACACTCGACCTTAAATTTTGTTTTTTAAATTATAGAAGTAGTATGTGAATACTTGCTTCACATTTAAGTTCAAATAATACAGATATGTAGACACTATTCACCACCTGTCTGCCAGTTTGTTGTACTGTGGTGGCTTACATGTTGCTATGATACTGGTGGGTATATCACTGGTATTTCAAATATCAACAAGACTGCCCATGGCAGACAGGCTTTAGTAGAGCTGGCACACTAAGACACAGTTCAAAGAAAGGCCTGGTGATCTAATTCAGACCTATCACTTACCAACTGTGATGTCCTTCTTCAGGGACTGATCCCTCCCGATAACATGTGAAGTCTTGACGTCCTTGCTTCTAAGGAGCATTCTGGGTATACTTCTCCCAAGACAAGATTTGTTTGTTCTTCTGGTGGTCCATGGTATGTTCAGTGTTCATCACCGACACCATAATTCGTTGTCCAGCTTTCCCATGCTCATGAGATGCCTGAAAATACTCTGACATGGTCAGGTGTACCTTAGTTCTCAAAATGACATCTTTGCTTTTTGATACTTTAAAGAACTCCTTTACAGCAGATTTGCCCAATGCATTGTGTCAGTGGATTTCTTGACTGCTGCTTCTTTGGTCGTTCAGTGTAGATCCAAGTATAATGAAATCCTCGACAACTTCAGTTTTTTCTCAGTTTATCAGACAATGTTCTTCCATTGTTCGGAAGGTTTTTACTGGTTAATTTTTTTCAGAAGGAGATAGCCAGGTCCATCTTCCTAGTCTGTCTTAGTCTGAAAGCTCAGCTTAAACCTATCCACCATGCAAGTGTTTGAAATATCAGTGGCATAGATTCCAGCATCACCGCTACATACAAGCTGCCACAGTATTACATGTGAGTAGATACTGTCCAAGTGTATATCCAAGAACCTGTGCTGAGTTATAGTCCCACTAGAAGGTCTATTTATCTATTTTGCTACATTCTGTCTATAAGTAATTTTTATTAATTAAAAAAAAACTGGCTAAAAGATTAAAAAAGGTATCATTTGTATTGCTGTAATATCTGTCTCTCTGAGTCCTGTGACTGTTGTTGCTAGTTGCTGTCAAACCAGCTTCAACTTGTAATGGACTTAGATATCCTAGAATGAGGTGTTGTCAGGATCTGATGCTGTTTTCACTGCTATTGAAATGTTTGAATCCATTGTTCTATCTATCGTGTCAATCTATCTCACTGATGATTTTCTTCACTTTTTCCGACTCTTTGCTTTACCATCACAATGCTCGTTTCCAGCCATTGATTTTTCTTAATGATGTGTCCTAAGTAAGTAGCTAGCTTTCCTTCTAAGGAAAATTCTCTGAGTCCTGGAGGGGCTGAATATCTTACGTTAATTTGCAATTTGTGTTTCTTCTGTTAGTTGTTTAACCATATCTGTTCTTCTTTTTTATTGTTCCTTTTGATCCTTGGGTCCTGCTTATGAATTGATAATAACTTCATCATGGTGTAAATATTTTCCCTTGGTTTCTTTCTTATTTTTTAAAGCTTGTGTATGTTATTTGTCTTACAGCTGTTTTGTATTTGTGAGTGTTCGTATCAGTAATTTTTCCTTTTATAATTTGCGCATTTTGTGTTTGGATAAGTAAAATATTCTCCAAGATTAAAGAAATACTATTTCAAACTTTCTTCTGATAACTTTTTAATATTTAGAGCTTTAATCCAACCAGAATTGTTTTTCCTTTTTCTTTTTTTATTGAGTGAAAGTATACAATCCAAATCAATTTTGCGTGCCTGCCTATCTGCAATTCCATCCACTCTCCTTACCCTCTGACTTCACACTCCTCCTTTTCACTCCATATTTCTAGTAACCTCTTAGTGAGAATTTATTTTTATATACACTGTAAGGTCAGGGTCTACTTTTATATCTTTTGTCCAAATGGAGGGCCATTCATCCCCAAATAATTTATTGTCTAGTCTGTTCTTTCTTGGTCACCTATTAAATTTGCATATTGTTTTCTGAAACTGCCTATTCTATTCCCTTGTTTAGTCTCAGGTGAATATCTAACTGTAAAATTGCTGTCACTCTCTGCCTGGTTGTTCTTGTGTCCTTGTGACCTTATCAAGTTCCATGCAAAAATACTGTAGAGATTCTGACGGACATTTCATTGCACTTACAAGGTAAGTATGAAAAAGTTAATATACTGTTTAACCATGGACTGTATCCTTCTTTGACTATATAGTGGTTTTCACGTTGGAATCTATTTTCTTAGAAGTTCGTATTGTCCTTCCTACCTTGTCTTGGTTATATGTTGTCTGTTTAACTTTACCCATCCTTTTCCATCTATTGTTTCATTTTATGTGCTTGTTAGTTGTGAATCAATAAGTGAGTCCTCACGTTCACTGTTGCCTTAGTTATCCAGTGCTGTTGGACCAGAAATGCCATGGGTGGATGGCTCGAATGAATAATTTATCTTCTCACAGTTTTGAAGTCCTAGAAGTCTGAATTCAGGGTACCAGCTCTAGAAGCAGGCTTTCTGCCTCTATCGGCTCTTTCTTCCCTCATCTCTGCTGCTCTGTCTCCTTTTATCACCTGTGAGATAAGTGTTGATACAGGTCACGACCAGAGAATCTCCCGTTATATTGGAGGAGGGCTGTCATTTAAGTAAGGGTATGGCATCCTACCTTAATCCTTATGAATGTGGCCTTATCCTGCCTCTGTATAACAGACAGCTCACTCTCGAGTGGACCATAACCACAGGCATAGAGGTTAGGATTTGCAACAAGTCACAAGATCGAGGGAAACCACATTTTACTGGGAATCATGGCCTAGCCAAGTCGATGTGTATTTGGGGACATGATTCAATTTATGATAGTTGGTTTTTTTTTTTAAGTTCTTCAGTAAAATCATCTTCTTCATAAGATTTATGCATTTCTCAATTCAGTTGTGGCTCAGAAATCCTGGTGGTGTAGTGTTGAAGTGCTATGGCTGCTACCCAGAAGGCTGGCAGTACAAATCTGCCTCGGAAATACTTTGGGGGAATTCTGCTCTGTCCTTAGGGTCACTGTGAGTTGGACTTGACTTGACAGCACAGGGTTTGGTTTTTTTATTTTAGATATGCTATTGCTTTGTTGCTCTGAGGATTTTTTATTTCACTGTACTTTCCATGAAGTTGTTTTTGATGGAGAAAGCTATTCATTTTCTATATATTGGTCTTGTAATTGGCTACCTTACTAAATGTTATTGATTCTATGCATTTTTCCAGTTTTTCTTTATTTTTAAAAATAACCATGCCATCTGACAATAACAGCAGCTTTGTCTCTTTGTCTCCAATATTTGTAAATTTCACTTTTCTCATCTCATTGTCTTGATTAGGACTTTAAAAATAATGTTTACAATATCTTTCTCTCATTTGAATTTCAACTTCATGCCCGTAACATTTCATTCTTATGCATGATGTTTACTGTAGCTCTTTATATCAGATTAAGAAAATTGTATTTTCTTAGATCATGTAGTGAATACAATGGTAAATGTCCTAAACTTAAGCCCCCTTGTTTTTTGGGATAAACTGTAGTTGGCAATATTTATGAAAAGGTTTATTAGTAGAATGGTTGCATAGTGGTTAAGTTCTATGGCTATTTTCCAAAAGGTCAGCAGTTCAGGTCTACCAGGTGCTCCTTGCAAACTCTATAGAGCTGTTCTCCTTTGTTCTGTAGGGTCACTATGAGTAGGAATCAACTTGAAGACAGTGGGTTCAGTTTGGGAGTCTAACTTTAAAATAATACTACTAATAAAAACAGGAAATAAGAACTCCAAATATTTTCAGTATGCATAGGGCAGGCAAAGGGAGAGAGGGGAATGATAACACAGCAAATAGCTTGCCTTGCTGCAGGAAGCAAAGACTTACACAAATTGTTTAACGTACTGACTTAAAAAATTTTAAGTTGATGTATTCAGTGTACAAATCTTAAGAAAAGAACACATGACTTCCAATCCACTAAAGGATAAAAGGAAATGAAGACATTTTCTTTAATGCAACAAAAGAGAAAAAAGAAGGAAAAATGAACAAAGAAAGAGAACAAAAGAAGAAAAAAGAAACATGTAAAGATAGCATGTAAGGAGAAAAAAGTAACAGAAACAAAAACAAGTGTCAGTTACCAAAATAAAGTTGATTAGATTAAAATAACCTATCAAAGGGCAGAGACAATTCGATTAAGTTAGAGGACGAATTCTAGTTATCAGATGCTGTAAAAGACACACCAAAAATGAAATCATACAGAGAGAATGAGAATGCAGGGAATGAATGAAGTTATACCAAACAAGTTAACACAAATAAAAGTAAGTGGAACAATAGTAATTTCTAAGAAAACAGGTTCTGATAGGAAAATCATTATAGAATAAAAAGAGATATAGTATATTTTTGAAAGGTTTGGTCTTTTGAAGAGCTAAAATCGTTAGGGACTGTATGGCAGCACATGTAATAATTGATCTAATACAGATTCAGTCTCCTACATTCCGCAATGTCTTGTGGTTAGATGTGGCTGTGGACTTATTCTGAGCTGTGGACTCTAGGCAGAAGTGATGTGTGTCCCTTTAAGCCAAACGTGTAAACACTGGAAAGTGGCTTTCTACTTCTCTCTTAAAAATTGTTTCAGATTGACAGCTATATTGTTTACAATTATTTAGCATTCCAAAAAAAAAAGCAAAAATCAAACCTGCTGCTATCAGTTCTGACTCGTACCCACCCTACAGGACAGAGTAAAACTTCACATAGGGTTTCCAAGGAACACCTGGTGGACTTGACCTTTTGGACAGATCACTGACAGCTATACATTATATGTGGAAACCCTGGTGGCATTGTGGTTAAGTGCTATGGCTGATAACCAGAAGGTCGACAGTTCATATATGCCAGGAGCTCCTTGGGAACCTATGGGGAAGTTCTATCTTGTCTATAGGCTCTCTATGAGTGGGAGTCCACTCGATGGCAGTAGGTTTGGTTTGGTTTATACATTGTATGAAGGAGCCCTGGTGGCGCAGTGTTTAAGCGCTTGGCGGCTAGTTGGAAGGTCGGCGCTAGTTGCTCTGCTTGATGAAGATGCAGTGGTTTGCTTCAATAAGATTACAGACTTGGGAACTCTATTTGGGGTGATTCTACTCTGTCCTACAGGGTTGCTATGAGTCAGAATCCACTCTAAGGAAGAAGGTTTTGGGTTTGGGGGGTATATATTTTACGGCTTATTTTTATTCACTTAAAAGAATTTCCATCCCTTCCTCTTTCTTAGAGTCATTTTCTGTTGCAATACTGTGTATTTGTTGTGCATAGGGTCGCTATGAGTTGGAACTGACTCCACGACACCCATCAACAACAACCCTAACGACAACAACAGCAACATCCTCGTATAATTTGTTCAGAGAGGTTTTATGAGTTTTAAAACTTCTAAGTACTCAGCGTGTCTGCAAGTGTTTTTATTTTGCCCTGACCCTTAACTAACAGCTTGGTTCAGTTTGGAATTTTGGATTCTCACACTTTTGAAAGAAGTTGAAGATGTGGCCCCATTGCTGTCTAGACCTTCGCTGCCGCCTGATGCCGGGCAGACTGTAGCCTCTATTGCTTAGGATTTTCTCTTTGGAGTCAGAGTCTTTCAGAAATGCTGTAACTGTTCTTTCATTTTCTTTCTTCCCTCCCTCTACCCTCTCTTCCTTTTTTTCCTAATACATTTATTTACTGATGATTATGTGGCGTATATTTCTTTTGCTCTAATTTTTCTGCATGCACCTTGGATGACTGTTACCGTGCAAATCAGTTTATCGTTCAATGGTTTGTACATGACTTGTTCTGGGACGTTGGTTGCAGTCTCTACAATGTGTCAGTGCTCTCCTCATCACTGTCCTGGCTTCCCTGTTTCCGTTCACCCACTTTTCCTACCCCTTTCTGCCTTCTCATCTTTGCTTTCGGTCTCATGTAGCTGGTTGCTCTAAGAAGCACTTTCCTCCTGGGTATGATTGTTTATCTTACAGGCATGTTTGTTATTTGGCTGAAAGGTAGTCTCTGGGAATGTGCACTTCCAAGGTTAGAAAGGGGTGTCAGGCCCATAGTTTCATGAATTCTTCCTATCTGTCTCAGACCAGCAAATCTGGTCTTTTACATGAATTTGAATTTTGTTCTAATTTTTCCCCCCACTCTAACTGGACCCTCTAATTGTGATCCTGGTCAGAGCAGTCAGTAGTGGTAGCTGGGCACCATGTAGCTCTTCTGGTCTCTCAGCTAGCGGAGGTTGTGGTTCCTGTGGTCTATCAGTCCTTTGGACTAACCGTTTCCTTGAGTCTTTGGTTTTCTTAATTCCAGAAAGACACCAAGAGTTGTATCTTAGATGGCATCTTGTAACCTTTTAAGACCCCAGACACTACTCACTTAAGTAGGATGTAGAACATTTTCATTACAATCTATGTTATGCCAGTTGACCCAGATAGTTTTTAGCTTCAAGCCCATTAACTAAGTCCCTCAAAGTGTTTGATTATGTCTAGAATGTTTCCATCACTGGGCCATGTGTGTGCTCTATTTTATCTATGGCTATACTTGTAGACGTACAAATAGGTATGTAGAAATATGCAGTCAAACCTACATATGCATGTGGATGTACTCTGACATGCTCTCCCATACATATCTACCTATGTATCCACTCATGAATTATTATTTGTTATTATTGATGTTCAAGACTGTGTATGTTATAGTCTTTACTATATGCATATATGTTTTCTTCTTGCTTGCTCTCTATGTCTTTGCTTGCCTTGGTTGTATTGTGCTGACTTCCCCCACGTTGCCTTTCCTGACAACCATGTTAATATGTATCTGTTCTCCAGTTAGTGATTTTTCCTCTCTCTCCCTCCTATCAGTGATAACCACCAAAAATGTTCCTTTCTGTGTGTAAACCTTTTATTGACTCTTCTTACTAACTGTCTTATACAGTATTTGTTCTTTTGTGATTGGCTTATTTCACTCAGCATGATGTCTCCCAGATTCATCTGTGTTGTGAGATGTTTTGGGAAGTCATCATTATTTTCATCACTGAGTAGAATTTCATCGTACTATAATTTGTCTGTTCATCCGTTGATGGATACATAGGGTTGTTTTCATCTTTCTGATACTGTGAATAATGCTGCAGTAACATGGGTGTGCAGATCTCTGTTATTGTCACAGCCATTATTTTCCTAGGATATACAAGGTCTGCTAGTTATGTTCACGAACTCATCCTAGAAAGAGTGCTACATACCTCATTGCTGAATATCACTATGGTCACCTTTGAAGTACTCTCCTTGGGAGGTTATGTGCCAATGCCAGTGCCTAGTCCACCTTTCTAAGTAATTTTGGAACCCTTTTCCTGGAATGACGACAGAGCTGTCATCACATTACCCTTGATGTCCTGAACTCATCAAAATGTCTTCCTTTCAGTTTCCTGTATCTTCAGGTAAAGAAAAAAGTCACTGGAGGCCAGATCAGGTGAGAAGGGAGGATGTTCCAACACAGTTATTTGTTTACTGGCTAAAAGCTCCCTCACAGACAGTGCCTTGTGAGCCTGTAAATTGTTGTGATGCAAGAGCCATGAGTTGTTACCAAAAAGTTTAGGTCATTTTCATCTTTTTCATGTAGGCTTTTCAGCACTTCTGAATAGTAAACTTGGTTAACTGTCCAATCCCTCTGATATAAAAAAAAGGTTGGCAACATGGTTTTGACTCAAGTTGCACTGATGGAACATCTTTGGTCATGGAGAATTGGCTAACTTCCATTGTACGCTTTGATGCTTTCTCGGTTATATTGGTACATGCATGTTTCATTACCAGTTGTAACATGGCCCAAAACATTATCTTTCCTCTCCAACAGGTGTTGGCAAACTTCAACTCTCCTTTCCTTTTGTTCATCAGTGAGCTCCTTTGGGGCCAGTTTGGCACACACCTTTCTCATGCCAAGATTTTCAGTTAAGATTTTCCTGTTTCTTTATTGTTGTTTACTTCATCTGCTATGCTACTTAGTCACTTGATGATTTTGACTCACAATTTGATGAATTTTTCCAATGTTTTCATCTGGTGTACTTGTTACTGGCCACCCTGACCTCTCCTCATCAGTGATGCTTTCTCTCCCCTCAGAAAAATTCTCAATCCATTTGTGCACTGCTGTTTTCCTCATGACATTATCCCCCCCAAATTGGACTAACATGTCCCTGATTTCACTTCCACTCTTGCCAAGTTTAACAAGAAATTTAATGTTTATTTGTTGCTCTAATTCAAGCTCCAACATTCTTGTAACAGCACACAAAAACACGTTATAATAATAATGAACACCAATCAGCAAGATGCTGCCACACGTTGACACGAACACAGCTGTGAGATGCTAATATACCAAGGTTATGAAACCTTACCAAACTGTTTGTACACTGCTGCCAATGTAAGTGTATAGTGGTAAGTTTGCAGACTTAATTGTGAGACCTTGTATATACCTAACAGTGGGATTACTAGATCGTATGGTATTTGTATTTCTAGCTTTTTAAGAAACATCATGCTGTTTTCCATAGTGATTGTACCATTTTACATTTCTGTTAGCAGTGTATAGGAGTCCCAACCTCTCTACAACCTCACCTGCATTTGTTTTCTGTTTTTTTTGACCACAGCCATTATTGCTGGGGTAAGATGGTATATTGTTGTAATTGTGATTTGCATCTTTCTAATGGATAATGATCACAAGCATCTCTTCATGTTTTTTAGCCACGTGAATGTCTTCTCTGATGAAATGTCTGTCCAAATCCTTTGCCTATTTTTAAATTAGGGTTTTTTTGTTGTTGTTGTTGAGGTGATGTTTTCTATAAATTTTAGACATTGGACCCTTGCTGGATATGTCATAGCCAAAAATTCTTTCCCAGTTGTAGGTTTTATCTTTACTTTTTCGGTGACAACTTTTGATGAATGCATATGTTTAATTTTTTGGAAATTCCAGGGATATAGTGTATTTTCCTCTGCTTGTACATTTTTAGTTATATTTGGTGTTCTGTTTATGCCTCCATTTTTTCTTCCATGATCTTTATACTTTTAGATTTTACATTTAAGTCTTTGATCCATTTTGGGTTAATTTTTCTGTATGGTGTGAGGTATGGATCTTGTTTCATTTTTTTTCAAATAAATATCCAATTTTGCCAGCACCATTTGTTATAGAGACTTCCTCTTGCCTGTTTAATGAACTTCAACCCTTTGTTGAAAATCAACTGTCCATCACTGGATGGATTTACTTCTGAGTTCTCAATTCGGTTCCACTGGTCTACGAGTCTGTTGTACCAGTACTAACCTGCTTTGACTATCATGGCTTATAGTACGTTCTGAGACTAGGGAGTGTGAGGCCTCCTACTTTGTTCTTCTTCAGTAATTCTTTGCTTATACAGGGTCTCTTTCCTTTCCACATAAAGTAGGAGATTAGTTTTTTCATTTGGTGAAAGAATGTTGTTAGAAACTGAATCAGGAATGTGTGATATTTGTAGATCACTTTAGGTAATATTGACCTTTTCACAATGTTAAGTCTTCCTATCCATGAACATGGTATATTTTTCTATTTATGTGAGCTCCTTTTGGTTTCTTTGTGTAGTGTGTTTCAGTTTTCTTGGTATAGGTCTTTTACATCTCTAGTTTGATTTATCCATAGATATTTTATCTTTTAAAGATCTATTATAGATGGTGTTGTTTTTCTGATTTTTTCTGAGAGTTTTCTTTGTTGGCACAGAGCATCTTTTTTTTCTTCTGATTTACTTTTAGTGAATTTTTCAGTACAGAGATTGAGAATCTTCTCTACTTCAGTAACTGAAGCCATTGTTTGCTGGAATAGCTCTAGCTCTAGAGTCCACATCTCTTAACTTTTCTCCTATACAGTTAATTTCTCTCTTTTTAATACTGTGAAATCAGATTTTGTGTGTGTGTGTGTGTGTGTGTGTGTGTGTGTTAGGATACTGAACTCATCAACTGAGGATTTATTTCTTTTTAATTTTGGCATTTGTGTTTTTAATTTTCAAGGATCTTAATTTCTTTTGTAAAAGACATATATTTCAGTATTTATGAGAGTGTTATTTATACTTTAAAGTTTGTTTCTGTATGTATTTCCTTAGAAATAGGATATAGAATTTGTTTGTTTTGCTAACTCTTCCTTTCATTTTGTTTGTTATTGATTTCTATTTACTGTATGAAAAAACTTGCAACAGTTAATATTTTTAGATAAATGTATATAGTGAACAGAACTGGTTGTTCACACATTGTTTTCCAAGTGCAAGTATAAATTTCTGTTTCTTTTGCCAATAAATGTACTTCTCATTACAGCCTCTCTCCCCCATGTTGGAATGAAGAGTATCTATAGATTCCATTAGCGTTTCCTTTCGGGTAGCCACTAATTTACTTTCTGGTGAAGGTTTATCTCTTCCCTTGAGATAGCCCAAAGTTATCTGGGCAATTATTTGTTCTTGGCCACGGTAATCACTCTGAGGGTCTCGCTGTCAAAATTTCCACGTTAAAAGAGGACTACCTAAGGGCAAAAGCCAGCATCAGGCACTCTGGTACAGACATTGACAGTTTTTCATTCTTTTAAAATTTAGGACCAGGCCAACTACTTCCTCCTTCTTTTATACCCTACTACCTCTGATCATAAGATTGTTTCAGAATTCTTTACTGAAAGCTGTCTGAATTGATTTTATGAAATCATGGGTTCTTTAGATTTGTTTCCATCATGTTTTATGGAAGACTCTGGAAGTTCTGCTCTGTTATTGGCAATTTTCTTGTTTTTTCTGCTAAATTTATTTTTGTCTTCACATTTCTTCTGTCATTTCAGTGGGATTTAGAGAATGAGACTAGTTGAACTAGTTGAACACAGCCAGTTGTCTTAAATTTTCATGTACTCTTCCTACCTCAGATGAGTCCAAGTTCATTTTCTGGACAAGCCGTATCCAAAATATTCTCTTTCAAAATAAATGGTTGAGGAATTGGAACCATGGAAGAAAGCTAATTTTTAATAATGTTTCTAAAATAAAAATAGCTTTATTGCACAGAAAATATAGAAAAAAGATTAAAAAAAATCTAAAGTCCCGCCACTGTTTGATTTTTTTTTTTCACACACGTGGAAATATACTATTTTCTTCTAAATGGGATCAATATAGCTATTTTTTTTTTTATGTGTGTGTGTGCACTAAAGAAGCCCTGGCAGTGTAGCTTGCTAAGCTTCTCATATTAGTTTATTTAATCAGTTTTCTTGCTCAGTTACTCCAACTACTCTTTATATTTGCAATTCCTATTACTCTCTCTTTGACAGAAGAAGAACTGATACTTACTGAGCAATTAAGAGACTTTCCCAAGTTCATCTGACACTCTTAAACACTACACTGTGTTGTCCTACTAAACATATTGTTTTATAACCTGATTTTTACTCTTGCTGATAATAATCCATGTATTTGTTTTCACATCAGTTACTATGCATCTGACAAATAAGTTCATGAACTTTCCACTGTGTGCTTATGTTGGCAGCGTTGTCCAAGCAATTCAGTAAGGTTTCATAACCTTGGTATATCAGTGCCTCACAGCTGTGTTCCTGTTGACCTGTGGTGATGTCTTGCTGAATGGTGCTCATTATTGTTGTTGTGTGTTTTTGTGTGCCGTTGTGGGAATATCAGAGCTTGAATTAGAGCAATGAACAAACATTAAATTTCTTGTTAAACTTGGCAAGAGTGGAAATGAAATCAGTGACATCTTAGTCCAAGTTTATGGTGATAATGTCATGAAGAAGACAGCAGTGTACAAATGGATTAAACATTTCTCTGAGGGGAGAGAAAGTGTTATGATGAAGAGAGGTCATGAGGTTATGATGAAGAGAGAGTAATGAGCACAACTGATGAAAACATTTAAAAAACTTGTTGAATTGTGCACCAAAATCATCAACTGACCGTAAGAAACACAGTAGATCAAGTAAATATCAATAGAGAAACATTTAGGAAAATCTTAACTGAAAATCTTGGCATGAGAAAGGGGTATACAGAAATGGTCCAAAGGAGCTCGCTAATGAGCAAAAACAAAGAGGAATCAAAGTTTCCAAGACGTTTGGAGAGCCAAGATGATGTCTGAGGCTGTGTTGTCACTGGGGATGAAACATGAATGTACCAGTATGACCCTAAAACAAAGCATCAAAGCGAACAATGGAAGTCAGCCAGTTCTCCATGACCAAAAACATTCCATCAGTCCAAATCAAGAGTCACAATGATGTTGCTAAACTTTTTTTGATATCAGAGGCATTGCTCATTATGAATTTGTACCAACTGAACAAACAGTTAACCAAGTTTACTATTTGGAAGTACTGAAAAAGCTGTGTGAAAAAGTTAGTCTGTGAGGGAGTTTTTAGCCAGTAAACAAATAACCGTGCTGGAACATCCTCTATACCCACCTCATCTGGCCCCAATGACTTCTTTTTTACCCAAAGATAAAGGAAATATTGAAAGGAAGATATTTTGATGACATTCAGGACTTCAAGGGTAATACGACACTGGCTCTGATGGCCATTCCAGAAAAAGAGTTCCAAAATTGCTTTGAAGGGGTGGACTAGGCACTGGCATCAGTGCATGGCTTTCCAAGGGGTGTACTTTGAAGGTGACCAGCAATGAGGTCTGTAGCACTTTTTCCAATTAGAGTTCATGAACTTAATTGTCATGAATGTTAACTGACCTATAATATTGCACTGTTTACACATGTACACTTTTTTGCCAGAGTAAACAATGCTGTATTGAAGATGACTTATTCAACAAATAGAATTGTACCCCTACCATGAACTACCCATCATGTTAGGCACCAGAGACAAGTAGGATATAGTCAGTGACCACAGGGAGTTTACATTCTAGTGTGGAACTTAGACAATTACAAAAAAATTATACAAATGGCTATCATTTAACTGCAAATATGACATCTACAGAATCCTAGGTAAGTGTGTGTTTAGCATGAAAGTTGGTCTGGCCTGGAAGGGGGCATTGTGCCATCTCTGATGAATTGACATCCAAGTGCAAGTGCCTTTGGCACTTGCCCAAAAGATACATTCGTGTAATGGCAGATGTAAATGCTTACCTGGCGCTTACTGTGTGCAAGTCTTTACTTACAGTGATTTGTTTAGTCTTCACAGCAATTCTATGGGGTAGATGCTCTTATTAACTTCATTTTACAGCAGAGGAGCCTGATTCACTGAGAAATTAAGTGACTTGCCCAAGGTTAAGTGGCAGAGTAAAGATTTAAACCCAGGTCAGTCTGGGTTTAAAGCAATGTATGCTTTCAGCACCACCACTATACTACTTAAAATTGACTTATCAAAGAATAACCATTTTAATGATACTGGTCAAAGATTCTACAGTTGTGTTGGGATTGAAATTAAACCAACTACTTTAGAAATGATGTCAATTCCAGTGAGATGTATCTAGTTCAGTAAAATCAGGGTGGGCAAAGACTTAACAAGCTCAGCTTGCTGTCCAAAAGATTGGAGATTCAAGTTCACCCAGAGGCCCTTCAAAAGAAAGGTCTGGTGATCTGCTTCTAAAAAATTACTTCTTGAAGACCCCGTGGAACACAATTCTCCTCTGATACACCTGGGGTCACTGAGAGATCGGGTCGACTCAGTGGTAACCGGTTTTATAGCAGAGGCAAGCTTCACTATCTCTTGCAGGATCTTTGGTGGGTTTTATGCCTCCTTGGCTTAGTTTGTGAAGTGGTGTTAAGTAGAATCCAATCCAGGAAACCTTTGAGAACTATATTAACCTAATGGCACTCTAACTAGGAATCTTTGGAATTAAGATCTTCTTGCTGTGCACAAATCATTGAAATGAATTAAACATGTAATTGAAAGGCCTGTCGTGTGCTCCTCGAATGCTTTACTGTACTAGAAATAAAATGAAAATGGAACCGTTTTCTCTTTCAAATAAATATTATATACCGCGGGCTTCACTGCCTCCATTAGCACTGTCCGATTGCACAGAGGCAATTATATTATTTATAACATGAGAAGATACTAAGAGGCTCCTTCAACTTAAGGCAGATAAACATCAGAGGCTTATTTTCTTCCTTGTTCCCCAATCATGTATTCCTTACAGCTTTTTCTCCCTCTCCTTCTAAAACCTACAAGCTAGTTTACCTTGCTTATTTATTTTTAGATTTGAAAGCAGACAGCTGTTTTGAAAGAGTGTGTCTTTGCTCCATATTTGGAGCAAGTCAAATCTAGCATCATCACGAATTGCTGTACGGTGAGTCATCATTTGTTTGCAGGTTCCTTGCCTTGAAGGAGCCCTAATGGTGCAGCGGTTAAGTGCTGGCTGCAAACCTAGCAGTAGGAGGTTTGAGCCTACCAGCTGCTCTTTGGGAAAAGGATGTAGCAGTCTGCTTCTGTAAAAGATTGTAGGCTTGGAAATTCTATGGGGGCAGTTCTGCCCTGTCCTATAGGTTCATTATGAGTTGACGTTGACAGCAATAGGTTTTTATGAGTTACCTTCCTTGTACAAATTAGGCATTTTGGGCATGTTGTCAGCAAATAAAACACCTGTTACATGAGTTACACATCCTCTGATATGTTTTATAAGGTTCAAGGGAACTCTAGTTGAGAAAGGCCTTGCTATCTTTTACCGCAATGGGCTAAAATGGTGACAATTCATCAACTGAGGTCTTGTAATGTGTTACAGGATACATGCCAATCTTTTCTAATCATACGAGGAAATTAAGGATGAATGAAGTTAGATAATTTGCTCAGCTTCACTGTCAAAAGTAGACTCAGAATTTAAGCTCAGTTTTTTGGCACCCAAACATGAAGTTTTTCTACCTGTGGTGGTTTTAAAAGAGATGGCTGCGACTTCTTTGACAGTTTTCCCACTGAGGCATTGGGTCAGTGTCCCTTCCCTTTAAATCTGGATGGGCTTGTGACTGCTTCATTGGAGTTTGGTGGAAATGATGCTACATGACTTAAGCAGTTGGGTCACAAAGGGCCATGTGCTTCTGCCTTGTTGGCTGGGACACTTGCCTTGGAATCACAATCCATCAAGTAGGAAGTCCACCTATTCCAATGCCACCACTCTGTGCGGAAGCCCAAACCCCATAGGATGGTGATATGTTTAAGGATTGCAGCTACAGCTGATAGTCTTAGCCGCACTTAAATTTTGGGTCAGTCTAAGCCAGGTGGTAGACTTAACAGTCAAGAAGCTCCAGCTGATTCCAGCTCCCAGAAATTCTTTCAATTACCCCCAGGCATTTGGATTTTCCCAGATGTAGTCCCAGATGCTGTAGTGCAGAGACAACATCCTTGTTGTACCCTGTGGTGAAGGATGGTAGCCACAAGGTCAGCTGTTCCAATCTGCCAGGTGCTCCTTGGAAACTCTATGGGCACTTCTACTCTGTCTATAGGGTTGCTTTGAATCAGAATCAACTTGATGGCAACAGGTTTGGTTTTGGGTTTGGTGTGAGTAAAAATAACTACTGTTTACTTTGCTGGCGCTGGCAGAGTACTCAATGTGATTGACTGTTAATGGATGCATAAAATGGTCAGAGGAGGAAAAGAATTTTCCTATTCATTGAATACTTAACAATTAGACAAGAGAAGAGCCAAGCCAAGTGCCGTTGAGTTGGATCTGACTCAGAGAAGAATAACCCACATATGTTTTTCTTGGCAGTATTGCAGAAAGGAACTGTCATAGTCATCTAGTGCTGCTGTAACAAAAATACCAGAAGTGGATGGCTTTAAAAAGAAAAATTTTATTTTGTTAGAGTCCAGTAGGCTAAAAGTCCAAATTCAAAGTGTCACTCCAGGGGAAGGCTTTCTCTGCTGGCTCTGGAGCAAGGTTCTTGTTGTCAAACTCCCCCCGAACTGGGAACTTCTGAGGCACAGGGACCCAGAGTCCTTTCCAAAGAATGCTCTTTGCTCCCTGCAAGGCTTCTCAGTGGTAAGAGGTTCCCTAAAGCTCGACTTGCTTCCTTTATGACCCAAGAGATTGCCTCAAGGCACAATACAGTCTTGCACATTGAGTCCTGCCCCACCAATGAGACTGCTGCCTATCCTTTTCAATTAACATCATAGAGGCAGGATTTATAACATACAGGAACATCACACAAGACCAGGAATTATGGCCTAGCCAGTTGGTTGCACACATTTTTTGGGGGTCAATTCAATCCATGACAGCAATGTTTTAATTTATTTTCCACTCAAATTTCTGAGTTGAACATGGGAGCTGATGACGAATGGAAGCTGTAGAAACTCTTCCTACAGATATGTTTACTAAAACCAAACCTTGTTTCTAGACAGGAGAAAGTCACTCCAGCTCTGGAGTAAGGGAGAAGTAGAAATAGACAAAGCCAGCGTAAACCTGATGATTTTTTCTATATCTCTGCTATTTTAGTATAAATATATATATCAAAAAAATAAAAAAAATTACTAGAGCTTTCCCCCATGTGTCTGTCAATTTGTTATACCCTGGGGGCTTTCATGTTGCCGTGATGCTGGAAGCTATGCTGCCAGTATTCAGATACAAGCAGAGTTACTCGTGGTGGAGAGACTAAGACAGATTAGTAAGAAGGCCTGAATGTCTAATTGTGAAAAGAATTAGCCAGTGAAAACCTTGTGAATAGCAGTGGAATATTGTCAGGTACAGTGCCAGAAAATGAGCCCCCCAGGTTGGAAGACACTTAAAAGATGACTGGGGAAGAGTTACCTCCTCAAAGTAGAGTCAGCCTTAATGATGTAGATGGAGTCAAGCTTTCAGGATCTTCATTTGCTGATATGGCATGACTTAAAATGAGAAGAAACAACATTAAGCATCCTTTGATAATCAGAATGTGGAATGCACAAAGTATGAATCTAGGAAAATTGGAAACTGTCAAAAATGAAACGGAATGTAGAAGCATTGATACTGTAAGTACTAGTGAGCTGAAATGGACTGGTATTGGCCATTTTGAATTAGACAAGCATATGGTCTACAGTGCTGGGAATGAAAACTTGAAGAGGAATGGTGTTGCACTCATTGTCACAAAGAACATTTCTAGATCCATCCTGAAGTACAGTGCTATCGGTGATAGGGTAATATCCATACACCTGTAAGAAAGGCCAATTAAGATGACTGTTATTCAAATTTACCATCACTAGGGCCAAAGATAATGAAATTGAAGATTTTACTAGCTTCTGCAGTCTGAAATTAATTGAACATTCAATCAGGATGTATTGAGAATCACTGGTGATTGGAATGCAAAAGTTGGAAACAAAGAAGAAGGATCAGTAGGCAGAAAATATGGCCTTAGTGACAGAAATGCTGTGGGAGATTGCATGACATTTTGTAAGACCAGTGACTTCTTCACTGCAAATATCTTTTTTCACCAACATAAATGGTGACTATCTACAGGGACCCCATCAGATGGAACACACAAGAATCAATCGATTACTTCTGTAAAAAGAGATGATGCTCAACATCATCAGTCAGTACAAGACCAGGTACTAACTGTGGCCAGGACCGTCAATCCCTCATATGCAAATTCAAATTGAAACTGAAGGAAATTAGAACAAATCATGAGAGCCTAAGTACAACCTCAAGTATATCTCATCTGAGTGTTAAGACCATTTCAAGAGCAGATTTGATGTACTGAACAGTATTGACTGAAGACCAGATGAGTTGTGGAAAGACATCAAAGACATCACTCATGAGGAAAGCATGAGGTCATTAGAAAGACAGGAAAGAAAGAAAAGACCAAATTTGATATCAAAAGAGAATCTGAAAATTACTCCTGCATGCTGAGAAGTTAAAGCAAAAGGAAGAAATGATGAAGTTAAAGAACTGAATGGAAGATTTCAAAGGGCAGCTGGAGAAGACAAAGTAAAATATTATGATGACATGGGCAAAGAGCTGGAGATAGAAAACCAAAAGGGAATAACATGCTCTGCATTTCTCAAGCTGAAAGAACTGAAAAAACTTTCAAGCCTTGAGTTGCAAAAGTGGAAGATTCTACAGGGAAAATATTAAATGACTCGGACAACATCAAAAGAAGATGGAAGGAATTCACAAAGTCATTATTACAGAAAGAACTGGTTGACATTCAACCATTTCAAGAGGTAGTGTATGATCAGGAACTGGTGGTACTGAAAGAAGAAGTAAACAAAAGATAGTCTTTGCCAAGAGAGAATTTACGGGGGAAACATAACAAAGCTACATTGAAGGCACTGGTGAAAAACAGGCTCTAGGAATTGATGGAATATCAATTGAGATGTTTCAACAAATAGATGCAGTACTGGCAGTGCTCACTTGTCTATGCCAAGAAATTTGGAGGACAGCTATCTGTCCCACCAACTGGAAGAGATCCATATTTGCGCCTATTCCCAAGAAAGGTGATCTAACCAAACAGGAATTATTGAACAATATCACACAAGTAAAATTTTGCTGAAGATCATTCAAAATCCACTGCAGCAGTACATTGACAGGGAACTGCCAGAAATTCAGACAGGATTCAGAAGAGGACGTGGAATCAGGGATATCATTGCTGATGTCAAATGGATCTTGGCCGAAAGCAGGGAATACCAGAAAGATGTTTACCTGTGATTCATTGACTATGCAAAGGCATTCAACTGTGTGGATTATGATAAATTATCAATAACATTGATGGGACTAGGAGTTCCAAAACACTTACTTGTGCTCATGAGGAATCTGTATATAAATCAAGGGCAGTCATGTGACCAGAACAAGTGGACACTGCGTGGTTCACAGTCAGGAACAGTATGCATCACGGTTTTATTCTTTTACCACACCTTTTCAGTCTGTATGCCCAGCAAATAATCTAATAAACTGGACTATATGAAGAAGAAGGAGGCATCTGGGTGGGAGGAAGACTCACTAACAACCTGTGTTAGGTAGGTGACACAACTTTGCTTGCCAAAAGTGAAGAGGATCTGAAACACTTCTGATGAAGATTAAAGACCACAGCCCTCAGTATAAATTTAACTTTAACAAAGAGAAAACAAAAATCCTCATAACTGGACCAGTAAGGAATAGCATGATAAATGGAGAAAAGATTGAGGTTGTCAAGGATTTTGTTTTACATGATTTCACAATCAATGCTCATGGTAGCAGCAGTCAAGAAATCAAAAAATGCATTACATTGAGAAAATCTACTGCAAAGGGCGTCTTTAAAGTGTTGAAAAGTAAAGATGTCACCTTGAAAACTAAGTAAGACGCACCTGACCCAAGCCATAGTATTTTCAGTTGCAGTATGTGCATGTGAAAGCTGGGCTATGAATAATGAAAACAGAAGAAGAATCGACTCTTTGAATTGTGATGTTGGAGAATAATATTGGGCATACTGTAGCCTGCCAAAACAACAAACAGGTCTGTTCTGGAAGAAGTACAACAAGAGTGCTCCTTGGAAGAAAGGATGGTGAGACTGAGTCTTACATACTTTGTCAGGAGGGATCGGTTCCTGGAGAAGGACATCATGCTTAGTAAAGCAGAAGGTCAGCAAAAACGAGGAAGACGCTCAACAAGATGGGTTGACACAGTGGCTGCAATGATGGTTTTAAGCATAAAAATGATTGTGGACATGACGCAGGACTGGGAAGTATTTCATTCTGTTGTGCACAGGGTTGCTATGAGTTGGAACCAACTCAATGCCACCTAACAACGACAACAACAACAGCTAGAGCTTTTGACCCTAAGCTTCGAATGTAAGAGACTGGAAGTACTGTAGAATAGCTACTTTATGCCTGGAGCCATGGCCCTTGTCTCATTGCAGAAGGCCTGAACTACATTGGCTTGGGATTAGCTATGGAGTGGATTGTCATTGTCACAGCTGATTGGCATTTACACTAGAGCTATGCTCCTATGATGTTAATGCAATCTTGATACTCATTCAGAATGTGACTGCAGATTATCCCTTTGGCCGTGTTCAGTGAGATATAAATCACCATGGGAACTGTCCATCTTATAGACAAAGAACCACACAGCAATGCTGTGGCTTTGGCTTATGATTTAAATGTATAGCTTTCAAATGTTAAGAACATTGTGAGTGTCACTCTGGACACTTGCTGAGATGGGTTCCAGCAAGAGGGCATCACAGATTACTGATTGCAATAATACTTGAGACCATTGTTACTAGAAAGCAGCATTAAATGACTAACTCCACCAGGGGGGCCACTGAGTAGAATCAGAAAAAATCGTGGCTGGATGCTCAATGGCGTGAATAGGAACATTCTACGAAAAAGCATGCCATTTTCTGTTATTCTGAAAAAAATAAAGAATAATTACAACTTCTCCCCCCCAGAGGGAACTGCTGCCTTTTGAGGAACTGCAATTTCCTTCCACAGAGCATGATAGCATCAGCTAGATGCCTGCTTCTCTTGGCTGTTGTGTCAATAAGCTAAGCTGCCGATAGAGGTGGCTGGATGTGTCAGTCCTGGGGTTCTCTAATTTTGAAACAGAGGATGAAAAAGAGAGTGAAGTAGATGGGACCAGGATATTAACTTTGGAAGAACAGCTTCAGATGGATGTTGCGACTGAGGAGCCAAGGAGTAATAAAGTTCTCACTTTCTAATGGAAATTTATGTATCAGAAAACATTTTGTCTCTTGGATATCTACTTTGAGCGAATTTCAACTTCTTCTAATTGTCCTTTGATTAGGGGTAAAAACCAACCAACCAACCATCCAACCCACCCACCCACCGACCCACCCAGCCAACCAAACAAACAAATTATACTAAATTCATTGCCACTGAGTTGATTCTGACTCATAGCGACCCTTTAGGACAGAGTAGAATTGACCCATTAGATCTTCAAGGAGTGGCTGGTGGATTTGAATGGCCACTCTTTTGGTTATCAGCAGAAATCTTAACCACTGCTCCACCAGAAATGTTCATAGCTTAACATCCTTTTGGTTCTATGTTTTATTGTAGTTACTGCTGCTGTGACTGGTTTGGCACAAGTTTCAACCAGCTTTATGAATGTGACGTTCAGGTCTGTGCTGTGCTTCTCCCTTGATGTCTCCTCTATTGCAGCAGCATGAGGTTCCATCAAGAATGACTTGGCACCCGTACATGGACAGCTTGAGATTTTGGAGGCAATTACATTCCATGGAACTAAAATAAAGAGTGGTCCCATGGAGTATAATCTCTAAAATTCTACTCTGTATAATAGGAGTGGGTGGATAGAATCCTTCTCTCTTCCTTATGGAAAACCTGGGTATCTCAGATGGTCCTGCAGCCTCCAGTACCCAGTATCCAACAATAGTGACCAACTGGATCATGCATCCTAATACTGGCTTGGTCTTATTCCCTACTCCTTTTCTCTTGGCCAGCACTTCTGCCTCCTGAAATTAGACCCTGTCTTAGTTATCTAGTTCTTGCTTTAACAAAAGGAAATTTAGTAGGCTAGAAGTCCAAATTCAGAGTGCCAGCTCCATGGGAAGGCTTTATGTCTCTGTTGGCTTTGGAAGAAGGTCTTTCTGGTCTAGGATCTTCTACGATGCAGGAACCCTGGGTCCAAAGGGTGGGCTTTGCTTCCAGCTCTGATTTCTTGGTGGTATGAGGTTTGTCATGTCTCTGTTTGCTTCTTCTAATCTTGTAGACCGAGTCCTGCCTCATTAACATAACCACCATGAATTCTACCTGATTAACATCATATAGGTAGGATATGTAGCACCTGGAAAAATTGTATCAGATGACACAATTGTAGGCAATCACACAGTGCTGTGAAGTACGGCTTAGCCAAGTTGACACATACTTTGGGGGGACACAATTCAATCCATAACAGATCCTCAATGAACAACTTACTCTCAAACATTTGTCTTGGGCTCTACTTTGGGGGAGAATGAAAGCAGGCTGTTTCATAACATGATAGCGTTATAGATGCTTTTAGTCTGGTGTTGCAAAGAACAATGTTGATATTGCTTGATCTTTATTTTTGTGTGCATATGTGTGTGTCCTACTCTGTTCACCCTTATATTCTAAGCTACTTAAACAAAGAGTGCCTGGGTGTGCAAACAGTTAAGATGCTGGCCTTCTAACTGAAAGGTTGGAGGTTTGAGTCTACCAAGAGACACCTTAGAAGAATGATGTGATGTTTTTCTTCTGAAAACTTAGCCACTCAACACCCTGTGTAACACAGTTCTACTCTGACACACATGGAGTCATTATGAATCAGAACTGACTAGATGACAACTGTTTTTTTCGGGGGGCATGATTTACATAAAACAAAGCAAAACAGGTCAAGTCCATTTAAGGGCAAGATACACACAGAGTGATTAACAATGAACAGGGACAGTGGTTAATAGATCGGCTGCTAACCAAAAGAGACTGGCAGTTCGAATCTAGTAGCTGTGCCTTGGAAACGCTGTGGGACAGTTCTACGCTGTCCTATAGGATTACTATGAGTCTGAATTGACTGGATGGCAGCGGGTTAAGATTTTTTTTTAAATGTGGCAAGAGTGTGTAAGTGACCTATGCATATTATTAAATTAATCCTTGAGTTAACTAGGGGGGAGGCACCATTACTGTTCCTATTTACCGATAAGGAAACTGAAGGTGAAAGAATTTTAGTCCCTTTTGCTGAGTGGCTCCGCTGGTGCATGGTGAAGCCAGGAGGCCATCTGACTCCACTGCCCAACAGCAGAACAGAAGTCTTCAATGCTAGAAACCCCAAGATGAGAATCAATAGCTGGCACCAGATGGAAATTAATGGTGTTTGACTGCCAACATTTAACGTGCAAGTGTTGGATGGGGATTGCACACTGAATCGGTTTTTCTCAGGGAGCCCTCAGAGAATAGCCAACTCCTCCAGCTAGCACAGGAAGCCTCATTCACTGGGGGTCTAGAGGGAGGAACGAGGGTCCACAGGATGCAGCCACTCAGCCTCCTTTTTGGCTTTGTTTGATTGCTGCAAAAGGGTGAAAATGGGTATTTCTTTACAGTTCCAGATAATATTCATGATTATTCATGATAAGTGTAAACAGATGATTCTGTCTAGTAATTTATGGCAATTGCGTGGGCTTTCCATCACAGAGATGGCCTTAACGATAATTCTAGCCTGTCATTAGAGGACAAATAGATGGTGGTGGCATATCAAGCTTCAAATAGGACTGGCTGGTCACACCTGGGAAACAAAGCAAATAGGATTAGGTCATTTACAAAAGTGCTTCATTTTTCAAAGCCTTCTCACTTTTCTCACTTCTTCATGTTATCTTGAAATATAATGTTTGTCTTAATTAGAAGAAACAGGTCATGACTCCAAAGGCAAACAGAGCTATCTTTCTTGGAGATGTGTTCTAATCCTCTAGCCCGAGGTCAGGCTTGAGGTAGGAGGGGGTACACAGGGAAAGGGGATTCTTTTTGTTTTCTACATGGCTGCTGATCAAACAGTTCCTTCTCCCCACTGTGACTGGCTTCCCAAGCAACCCATGAATGTGTCTCTGAAGAATACACACAGATTCCTGCTTGTGAACACAGCTACCGTGCACCTGCTTAGGTTAAAATACTGCAGGGCTTTTTGATCCTAAAATCCTATGCACGCCATTTCTGCTCCCTGGAACTATCTGCCTCAGACAAGCAAGTGAATGAGGGGGGAGGTTTCCTTTCAATTGTATTTTTCAAAAAGTAAAGTCATGAATGAATCCCAGAGTTTGTAATAGACATGGGAAATGTTATTGACTATATGACATGGAGTTATTTGCACAAATCATTTTATTAGGTTCCTGGGACTTTGGCCCAGATGAAAATGAAAAGAGAACCACAGCAACATGAACTATGTAGTGAATGAGTTCTGTGCTCTTGAATATTTACTTAGCTTATATGAGCATGTGCTGGGGGTCATTCAAAGATATACTCTCTGCCCTTCAGAAGCTTACAGTCCAATGGTGGGAAGTGTTCACACGTACCTGAGATAGAAAGAGGCAAATTTCACCACAGGTAGAGTGCTGTAGGAACCTGAATGGCACAGAGGTTAAGAGCTTGGCTGCTAACCAATAGGCTGGCAGTTCAAATCCACCAGCTGCTCCTTGGAAACTCTATGGGGCAGTTCTGTTGTGTCTTATAGGACTGCTATCAATTGAAATCAACTGAACAGCAACAGGTTTGGTTTAGAGTGCTATACCAAAAAGCAAACCCATTGCTGTATAATCAACTTGGACTCACAGCGACCTGATAGGACAGAATTGAACTGCTCCACAGAGCTTCCAAGGAGTGTCTAGTGGATCTGAACTGCCAACATTTTGGTTAGCAGCTATGGCACTTAACCACCATGCCACTTGGGTTTCTTAGAACGCTATGGGAGTTCAAAACTGAGATTTTTTCCTAGACACTGAAATGAGACTTCTGCCAAAGTGTGTTTATAGTCTAGAGGGAGAACACACCCTAGGGAAATTCCTTTTTTGCTCTTTATGCCCTCAGCTGATTGAGGCTCGCCCATATCATGGGGGGTAATCTGGCTTACTTAAGATAACTGATTCAACCACAGGTAACTGCTCTATTGGAATCTCTGGTGGTGTAGAGGTTAAGTGCTATGTCTGCTAATCAAAAAGCTGGCAGGTCAAATCTGCCAGGTGCTCCTTGGAAACACCACCAGGCAGTTCTACTCTGTCCTACAGGGTCACTAGGAGTTGGAATCAACTTGACAACTGTGGGTTTGGTTTGGTTTAACTACTCTAGAACTACTCTAAACAACTGTCCATAGGCTAGTCAAATTGAAATCAACATAAAATTATCCATGAAGGGGGAATGGCCAAGAAAATGCCAGCAAGTGTGGGCAGCAGTGTGGGTAGTGTGAGGAGAGCAGTTAAGAATCCTGGGTCCTGGGGAAAGATGGTGGAGGGATTTGTCCATTGGATGAGGAACTGTGAAGAGCTTCCATAGGTAATCCTTCATAAAGTGAGTCTGTGACGTATCTAAGGTCACATGGTTAATGACTGGCAGTAGGGTGGATTAGACTCTCCAGTCTCATGGCTCTTAATCAGCCTAGTGTTCCTCTATACTTGCTCACTTTAGATTATACCAAACTGCAAACCTTACTGCTGTCTTATTGATTCTGACTCATAGCAATCCTATAGGATAGGATAGAACTCCCTTATAGGGCTTTCAAGGCTGTGAATCTTTCTGGGAGAAGACTGTCATAGCTTCCTCCCATACAGTTGCTATTGGGTTCAAATCACCAAACTTTTGGTTAGCAGCTGAGTTAATCACTGCACAACCTGGGCTCTTTTTCAGATTACAAGAAATGACAGTTTTGTTTTCAGTGATGCCTGTTAAAGATACCTTGAGAAACCCATTTGCAAGGTGAAAGGCAGCATGGCTTACCCTTGAAAATCTGTCAGTTTTGAGGTTAACTGTGACTAGTTAGCCTTTACTTCCCCCTCACCTTTCACTCACCCATTGGGATACCAGTCAGGTTAGGTCTGAACCAGTAAGGCCTTTGTAACAGGCACATGGTTGGAGGCATGTGTGTGGGAGAGAAGGTATGCGTACGTGCATACACTCCTGGTGTCTCTGTACCAACACCAAATATGAATCACATTTGGACTTTTGTTCAGGAAACTTGAAATGGGCAAACCACCAGTGTGAAGAAGAGTTTTACTTTGCCTTACAGTGTGTTTACTTCTGGGCTTAGCTGAAGCTCAGGAAACTGGGAATATTTCATTGACTAGGAAAGCCTTTCCTTGAAGTTGTCTGTGTGCTGTCTTAGCTGAGAGACAAAGGCAAAGAAAGATTCCTAGCACTCAAACATTGGAAGGGATCTTAGAGATCATTTGCCGAAAAGCTTTCCATGACAGGACATGGCTTCTGTAGCAAGCTAATATCCAGCTCTCAGGGCTAGGCTGTCGGTCAACAAAGTAACGGAGGGTTTAGGATTTGCCAATGTGAAGATAACTTGTGGTAATGCTAGTCGGGTGCTTAGCACAGAAAGGGTGCAGCCAGTAAATGGGGGTGCCTGGGGTGTGAAACAGTGTATTCCGTAGGCCTAGGGACCCAGTGGATCAATACGTGACAAAGAGGGTGTCTTAGTCATCTAGTGCTGGTGTGACAGAAATACCACAAGCAGATGGCTTTAGCAAAGAGAAATTGGTTCTTTCGCAGGCCAGTAGTCTAGAAGTTGGAATTCAGGGCCCCAGCTCCAGGGGAAGGGTTTCTTTCTCTGTTGGCTCTGGGCTAAGGTCTTTGTCATCAGTGATCCTCTAGTCTAGTAGCTTCTCAGTACAGGAACCCTGGGTCCAAAGGATACACGTGTGGTAATGAGGCCTCTCTATTTCTCTGTTCTCTCTCCTTTTATCTCTTGGAAGATTGAAAGGTGATGTGGACCATTCCCCAGGGAAACATTCTTTACATCAGATCAGAGATGTAACCTGAGTAAGGGTGTTGCACACCGCACCATAATTCTCTTTAATGTAACATAATCTTTCCTTAGAAATCCTGGTGTCATAGTAGTTAAGTGCTATGGCTTCTAAGCAAATGGTCAGTAGTTCAAATCCACAACTTGCTCCTTGGAAACCCTGGGGAGCAGTTCTACTCTGTTCTGTGGGGTCACTATGATTGGATTGATACAACTGTTTTTTGGGGGAGGGGTTCAATCTTACCTCATCAACCACAGGCAGAGATTAGGATTTACGACACATGTGGAAATTACATCAAATCACAAAATGGAACACAACCACACAATACTGGGAATTACATCCTAAGCTGACATGTATTTTTGAGGGATGCGATGTAATCCATCATGGGGTGTGTGGTTAGTTTTCTTGGATCTCACCTCTGTAGCACCTCTTCTCCCAAAGCCTGTGTTCTGTGTTTCCACCCGACACTATCCTTAATTTACAAAATTGCCACCCAAGAACTCATCTGAGATTTCACTGGAGGTCAGTGTTTATAGCTTTTATGTTTTTCTGGTCATATTTTTTAATGCCATTAATTAATTCTTTTCCTTTTGTTTTTGCCTGGTTAGAATGTAGTAGTCACGCAGTTTGGAAGAGAAGAAAAGGTGTATGCTAAACTAAAATCAAACCTGTTGTGGTTGAGTTGATTCTGACTCATGCTGACCCCATGTGTACTCCAGATGATTCTCTTGGCTGTCATCTCTTAGGGAAGTGGATCACCAGGCTCTCTCCTGCAGGACCACTGCATGGGTTCAAACCGCTGGCCTTTTATTTAGCAGTTGAATACAAACTCTTAGTGTCACCAGGGACCTAAGGCAGCACATACTAGATCAATAAATGTGGTAGTCTTCCCCTTGCATTCAATTCCTCTGTATTTTATAGACTACCTGGGGTGGAGGCTTCTAAAGAATTGGGGAAATTGGTGGTAGGAACTGCCTTGGAGTCTGGGGAGTGGATGAGGGAGAGGGCAGTTTCGAGGTTGGGCTGTGACATTGACTGCTCAGTCTCTGCCAAACGTCCCTAGAGAGGCGGACTTCTGGCCTGGCTCTGACCTAGTAGAGATGTAACTTCAAACCAATGCATCATCTCTCTGAGCCTCAGTTTTCTCATCTGTTAACTGGTAATAGCAAGAGTTCTGCTTGATCTGCCTGTCATGAAAATCAAGTGAGAGGAAATGTGTAATGTCTTTACTGTGTTTGATGATTACCTCTCTGCATTTAAGTCAAGGTGACCTTTCAAAAACACATGTCTAATTCGTTCACTTCCGTGCTTTAAACCATCTCATTGCTCTTTCATGTTTAAAATAAAATCCAGACTCATTAATACAGATTAAAAAATCCTGTAGGTTCTGGCTCCAACATTCCTTTTCAGCCTCAGAGCTCACAACAAGTCCTACCTTTCCTGAGCACCCTTTTAACTGTGCTGGCCCAAGCTTGAAAGCTCATTTTCTGGGCCAATTGGTTTACCACTGAGTTATATACTGACTCAAATAGTTCTTTGATCATAGGAAGGTCTAATCTCCTCGTGTAAAATCTGCAGAAACACAAGTAAAAAAAGAACTCTCTAGTTAAAGTGGGAATCTCTCAACCTACTCAAGTTCCTATTTTGTTTTTTTCCTCTTCTTTACCCCTTCTGCTGGCTTTCTCCCCACAACTTAGTAACCCCATGTCTTTGTGGAACACTGCTTGAAAATTATTGCACGGACTTTAGGGTCCAGACAGAAGTACGCACACACATTCTCTCTCTCTTTCTCAGATGGCATTAAAACTACAGTAAGAAAATATTTTTTTCAAAAATATAAACTTAAAACGACTAAAAGAAATAAGTATATATGTCATTAGCAGTACTCCAGTTTTTGATGTGTATCAGCCAAGACAGAAAACATATAGAGAATTAATGGACTTTTAGAACAGAGGTAAGGAAGTTGCAGAGTAGGGATGTGCTTTGGGGCTTTAGAAAAGGAATACCCATTGCCCATCAGAACAATAGGGATTCTCTGCCCTTGGAGGCAGCAAATGGGTCTGAGGATAAGAATAGGAGGTGGGGCTGAAAACAGAAGACAATTTGAAGATCCTTGGATCAGTTGACTGTAGTCCCTTCATCTTTCCCGTGGGACCCAGAACAGCCTTTGTTCTCAAACATACTCTTAGGGGATAAGTATTAGAATTAGCCTGAAAGTTACTATACCGCAGTAAAATTCTCCTTTTTCTGAAATCTAGGGATCATCTAACGTTATGACTGACCTTCCACCTGTTCAAAGCAAAGCCTGCCAAGCCAAGTGCCGTCGAGTCGGATCCGCCATGAGTTGAAGGAAAGCCTACCAGCTGATAAATCCAAACTTTATTCACAGATTTCTTGGTCAGTTGCTTTATTCTTTCCTTGTTAAATAAAGAGCAGAGTCTGTAACATGTAAGAGAATGGCTAAAGCAATGAATCAACCAAACAAAAACAAACCCGGAGGATGTGGAAATAATTTAAAGGAAAAAGTAGCACTTATACACATATGTGTATGTTTTATATATATGTGGAGCCCTAATGGCAAAGGGTTTGGGCTGTGTGTGTGTGTGTATATGTGTGTGATTGTATCGAAGGAATTTGTGAACATATTGCATCCACAAAATCAAAAAAGAATGTTATAAAAATAAATAAAGGGGATAAAATGAGAAGGATCTTGGAAGAAAATTACTAACAAAATTCATGTGTGGATTAGAAGACAAAATAAAGAAGATCTATGATTTAGAATAGCAGGAGAGAAAGGAACAGGATGCTGGAGGACGTGGAACATGCTTTCAGAGTTCTGAGTGAATTTGATGTGTGTCCTAAAATTCTACACCCAGTTAAACTATCACTCACGTTCAAAGTCAAAAATAAGTTTTTAAAGACTCAGAAAAATTATGACAACATACTCTTTTTTAGGATGCTAACAGAAGACATGTTTCAGAAAATAAGAATTAAGTGAGTAACCTGAGAGAGAGCAAGCCAGAGGAATGAGTGCTTTCAACTCAGAAGAACAGCAAACAGAAGAGCTTAACACCTGGGCTTCAGATTTAGGGAGCAAATAGTCCAAATTGGGCAGAAAAGGCAGGGGGTTCTAGGAGTGCAGCCTTGGTGGCATGAGGGGCAGGGAATCCTGTTGATTAAATTGAATACTTAGAACTTTGAAAAAAGTGAGACTAATACAATGCTGGGGGGGAGAACAAACCATAAAAACCCACAAACTTCAGGAGAACAACAACGACAAAAGCTGTGCAAGAAAGGCACAGTCCAAATATAAACTAAACTAACCTGTGACATAATTTTGATCAATTTGATAGGATGTGAAGAAAGAGAATCCATTTAATCTAGATGCTAGACTATTATGTCATTTTCTGGTTTTCCACTTTTAGAATTCACTTACATAGGTCACGGAGGATGGAACTATGGTGACAAACAGAGCATATGCCTTAATCTTGGTAACGTAAATATTGTCAACACAAGTGACAAAGATCGGGGAGTGGAAGACAGGAAGAGGGCAATAGTTGTGAATACTTGATGAAACAATAAATTGGCCTTTAATATGACACTTGAAATTACAGAGGTTGGGTGGAAGTACTGAAAATAGACAGGCCACTTACCCTGGGAGGAAGAGGAAGGCCAGTCAGGTGGAGGTAATGTAGGTGACTTAAATTGTTATCTGTTGTTGGGTGCTGTCAAGCTGATTCCAAGTCACGGAGACCTAACGTAACAAAGTAGAGCTGTGTCATTGGGTTTCCTGGGCTGTAATCTCTATGGCAACAGACTGTTACATCTTTATCCTATGGAGTAGCTGGTGAGTTCAAACCACCAGCCTTCAGGTTAGCAGCCTACTGCTTAATCACTGTACCACCAAGGCTCCCTGATGCTACCTAAAGGTAATAAGAAAACCCTGATGGCATAATGGTTAAGTGCTGTGGTTGCTAATCAAATGGCCAGAAATTCAAATCTGCCAGGTGCTCCTTGGAAACTTAATGGGGGCAGTTCTACTCTCTCCTCCAGGGTTGCTATGAGTTGAAATCAGCTTGATTGCAATTAAAACTTGATGGTGTAGTGTTTAAGGGCTATGGCTGCCAGCTAAAAGATTGGCAGTTTAAATGCACCAGGCACTCTTTGGAAACTATGGCGCATTTCTACTCTGTCTTGTATGGTCACTGTGAACCGGAATGGACTCACCGGTAAAGTTGTTTTTTTTTTTTTCTTTTCTGGTTAAAGGTAATAAAGAACCCTGGTGGCACAGTGGCTAACAGTCCAGCTGCTAATGAAAAGGTTGGCAGTTCGAATCCATCAGGTGCTTCTTGAAAATCTTGTGAAGCAGCTCTATCTGTCCTATAGGGTCACTATGAGTCGAAATCAACTGGATGGGAATGGGTTTCGTTATTTCAGAAAGATGATAAGTTAAGAAATTGAGATGTAGGCCTATTCCATAAAAACTGGAAATCGCTACCACAAGAAATAAAAACAGAAATGATTAAAAAGTGCTTGCCTCTGGAAAGCAGGACTAGGTAAGGCAGGAGATTGTAGGTTTTCATTTTAAGTCCTTTTAATGTATTTGATTTTTGAATCATGTACATATATTACTTAACATTTAAGAAAAATGGACATGCATGTTCCCAAAGAAAACTACTGAATGATCTTTGAAATTTGCTTTTAGTCCTCAATTCCAATTACAATTAATTGAAATTTCAGCTTAGCTGAATATAACAGTAATTAAAAATCTGAACTGCCTAATGACACGCAATTAGCTAGAGCTGTCAGGAGCCTGAAGGAATGATGGGCAGTTTGAAGACTTTGCTGGAAAGCTTGGCAGCCAACAGGATTCCCACTCACTGACTCCTCCTTCACGTCTTCTAATCCAGAAAAGGCAAGAGGATTTATAGCAGGCTCCTTGACTTTGAACTTCACTGCAGACCTCCATTCAAGGCTTGGCTCCACCATTTATTGCCTGTGAGATGTTGGGCAAGTTATTTAACCTTTCTGAACCTGTATTTCATTAGTTGCAAACTCAGGCTAACATCTACTTGTGGTTTTGCTTGGACATCTTATGGAGCTACAAAGATTGAATGAAATAATGGAAGTAACAGTCAGAGAAGAGTGCTAGCATGTGGTAGATACTCAAAGTGGCACAGTGGTTAAGCACTCAGGCTGCTAACTGAAAGGTCCATCACCACCACCCACTGCCACTGAGTTGGGTCTGACTCGTAGTGGCCCTAGAGGTCAGAGTAGAACTGCCCAATAGAGTTTCCAAGGAGTGCCCGAGGGATTTGAACTGCTGATCTTTTGGTTAGCAGATGTAGCACTTAACCCACTACACCATCAGGATTTAGTGTGTGAATCCAGCAAATATTCTTTGGAAACCTTGTGGGGCAGTTCTACTCTGTCCTATAAGGTTGCTGTGAGTCAGAATCAACCCTTTGGCAATGGAAGTTTTAATTTTTATTTTTGGTGCTAGAAAGAAGCAATATTTGAAATGGTTAAAACTTTTGGTGTTCTATAAATATGTAGGGTTTTTCTGCGTGGTAGATTTTGAAACACTGGTGGGAAGTCTTTTGCCCTATCCCTTGCAATCACCTTTTTGGGAATAGGTTACAGGCAGCATAGATAGTATTACTCCCACCCATGGTGGAAGTAGCTAAGAAAGACCATCCTTCTTCTCTGCTGAGTTTGAATGTGGCTTTGGGATCTTTTCCAGTACGTAACTTTTGAGAGTGCCGTTAACAAGCAGTCAGAATTGATACTTGAGGTGAAATCTACTTTTCATCTTTGACTAGACAGTGGATCCATCATGAAAACCAGTTGTCTTGATGGTTGGATGACATCAAGCCAAACACAGGTAACAGTGTGTGTCAGCTTTCTCTACAGATACGTCACGACTCCTCCATCGTCAGCAACTGGAATGGCACAGAGTTTCTAGAGTTTTCTGGACAGAGTTGGTGTAGAAAGGCTTTTATTGACCTTCTGCCAGCTAGTATCTCCACTTAGAAGTTTGTCATTACTAGCAAGATTGGAATCTTTGAAGGATGAAAATAAAGAGTTGGAGACTTTAGAAACATCATAGAACTGTTTGAGTTACAAGGGGACATGTGGCAGGAGACACCTCACATGCACTTAATTTCAATGATGACAACTTCCAGATGCCAACCAAACCCCGAGTTTTGTTAACTATGTTAATATTAGTTGATTAAATGTTTTTCAATGTCTTTGCTGTGCTGTTTGCCTCCCAGACACTCTTGTCTCCAAGACACTTTCTACTGAGGGATGGGCAGAACTTTTCAAAGCATCTTTTAATCTATAGAATACTTTCCTATCCTACCCACTCATAATGACTTTAAGTCCAAATATTAATGCTGATTCTGCCACAGTGATTCCATAAGAAAATGGTTCATGTGCTTGACTGGCTAATTGAAGATTTGACACTTTGAGTCCCCTAAAGGCACCTTGGAAGAAGGGCCTGGTGATCTATAATAAGCAGTTACTGAAACTCCAATGGAGTACATTTCTACTCTGACACACATAGGGTTGCCGTGAGCCAGGGTTGACTCAAGGACAATTCATTTTTTAAATGCTTTATCTGAGAGAAGTACAAACAAAACCCCCAGTCAGCCCTTAAGCTGGTGACATTAGAATCAGCAAGACTATGCTTCAGTTGTAGATAAATTAAAATGAAAGTACACACAACCATCACTCCCCTGTCTGTAATCACAGCTGATTGATACGAAGCTGTGCATTTTTGTGGCTTCTCTATGACACATTCACTTATCCCAGACCTCTCAAATAGAATGTTCTCCAAACACACACACACACACACACACACACACACACACACACACACACACACACACACACACACACACACACACTCTTTTATAGGGCAGTAGGGACATGTGTGGGTGGGGAGAATGAGAGTGTGAAATCAAAAGGATGCTTAAGAGAATTTGACAAAGAAAACGACTTCTTCCACCCATTTAACACCCATATTAATCCACTTGAATGATCAAATGCAAAAGACAAAGAGAATTACAACTTTTTCCAGGCCAAGAAATAATAATTATTCAGAGGACAATCTAGGCAAAATGAACATGAACCCAAGCAAAAAGAGCGAGAGTAAGACAGAAAGAAGCAAAAGAGAAGGAAACCTACAGGCAATGGTGTTTGGGCAGGCCTTCAATATTTTGCCTCCTCTTAGTTGAAAAGGAAAGAAAAAGAAAGAAAAAAACAGGCTCTTTATCTGACCGAGTAATGGAAAACCGGTGGTTGTGATGATCCCTGATCTCCTCTCCGTAGTGACCCCGCACCATTCTCCTGGTAGAAGTCAGGAAGGTCAGTTGGGGAAAGTGTGAATTCTTGACTGTGCACGTGGGCACTTCTGGCATTCCGTATAAACTGCTCCCTATTTAAGTGCTGGTTTTTATTTTTAAGAGCTCTGCTGTCCCCTGGTAGAAGGAGGGAGTGGAAGTGGGAGGAGGTGATGTGTGAACAAGGGTAGAAGCAGAAAAAGGAAGGAGAGAGGCAAAAAAAAAGAAAAAAGGATTAAGTCCAATTTTCTTTGGAAGCATATTGTATTGTTAGGCCTGTCTGGCTTGCTCCAAGGGCTCCACTGAAAGTGAATTTCTCTTATTGAATTCCATTCAGAGATATCATAACCTCAAAAGGCTCCTGTTACCAGAGGGCTTCAGATGGAACTGTTTGTGCGTAATTCTTGAAATGCAAGGAGTCAGAACCGTCATTTTACATCGTGGGACCTGCCAGGCCAGCTCCTTTTAAGACAGGGGATCCTTGACATAATCTGACCCTTGGTCCTCTTCAGACGGACCAGGCACTCTGTTTCTGGGGTCTTTTGCTCAGCACGTGCAGCAGTAAGAAAACTGGGAACTTTCACCCCCTCCCAAAAAAAAGAAAAGAAAAGAAAAGAAAACCAGTAAGTACAAAAACACAGGCTCAGGCCAGACTTAAACACCAAATGCTTACCCTGGATGGGCAGAATGAGTCAGAGGTCACTCTGCAGATCTTCAGGGTAGCTGAGGCTGAGTTTTTCTTTTTTTTTTTAACTCAAAGAGGCAATGAAAAGTTTACAAACTCCCAGGAAATGAGAAGATATCAAGGCTCAGGCTAAATGGAGATACAAAATAAAGGGCAATGGCTTTTTGTAAGGAAAAAAAAAAAATCAAGCTGATTTTATTAGTATGGATCATTTTTATTATTATTATTGGTGGGCATAACAATGAAAAGTGTGTGATGTGATAGATAGCAGTAGCTTTTTTAAGGTTTCCCACTCTGTCCCGTGTCTCTTCTTTTTATCCATTCCCGTCTTCCTCTTTAACTACCTCCTTCCACTCACAGAAGCCTATATTTCTTCTTTTTCTCCCTTCCTTTCAGTGCTAAGTAGTGGGAGTTGCTTCCCGAAGCTTAGCATCTGATAATAAACCTCTTGTGTGGTGACTCCATTTATTCTTAGATACACACAACCTGTTTTGAATGGGGCTATGGAGAGAAACTCAAATAGAATTAACCACTCTTTTCAAAGGTTGTTGAATATGAGCTTTGGTTCTCAAAATCAGGTTTCAATGACTGGTTTCTTTTGAACAAAATGCAAAGGAATTTGGAATAATAAGTGTAACAAAATGGAGAAAATTTTATTCACCAGGTTTCTTCTTGAAGAGAACACCATGTGCTTTTTGAGAGAATTACTTTGATAAACCACTTTGACCGGGGATTAAGTCCCAGAGTATGCTGAAGGCACAAAAGATGGCCCCTGAACTGCTTTCCAAGGAGGGTGAACCCTGTTACTTGCAGAGCTTTTTGTTTTGCTGAATTCAGTGGTTTGTTTGGTAGACCAGTTTTACAGCAAGGGGCAGGGAAGAGCTAGGACTTGAGAGAGGAAGAAATTCAAATCTTTTGGGGATGGTGAGGGCTTACTGGCAAAAAGAGATACTATATCAAGCCCATTGCCAATGAGTCGATTCTGACTCATAGTGACCCTATAGGCAGGGTAGAAATGCCCCATGGAGTTTCCAAGGAGCACCTGATGGGTTTGAACTGCTGATCTTTTGGTCAGCAACTGTAGTATTAGCCACTATGCCCACTATTTTCAGAAAAAGGAGAGAGGAGAAGCAAAAAAAGAAACCCCAAAGGCCCTCACAGCTAAGGTGTGTGTGTGCAGGGAATGATTAAACCAAAAACCAAACCCACTGCTGTCAAGGCGAGTCTGACTCATAGCAACCCTATAGGTCAGAGTAGAACTACCCCATTGTTTCCAAGGAGTGCCTGGCAGATTTGAGCTGCTGATCTTTTGGTTAGTAGAGAGGGAAGGACTAGGCTGGCGTTTTATGACACAAATATACAATATATTCAAACTAGATGGAAGAGTATAATGAACTCTTCTGATAGACTGGGGAGCACATGGGTGAAGTAAATGGTTAAATGGGTTTGGAGTCCACACACAGAAGCCTCTGAAGAAAGGCCTGGCAGTCTACTGCCAAAAATCAGCCTTTGGAAGCCTTAGGGAGCTGAGTTCTACTCTCCTATACATGGGGTTTCCATGAATCTGAATTGACTTGATGGCAACTGGAAAATGCTATGAATTGAATTGCATCCCCTCAAAATACATGTTGAAATCCTAACCCCCACATCTGTAGATATGACCCTGTTTGGAAATAGGGGCTTTCTTTTGTTGTGTTAATGAGGTCACAGCAGAGTAGGGTACTTGTTCTCTTATTGTTGCTAGATGACTTGAGTTGTTTTTGGCTCATAAAGACCCTATGTACAACAGAATGAAACACTGCTTGGTCCCGTACCATCTTCACAAAGCTTGCTATGATTGAACTTATTGTTGCAGCCACTGTGTCAGTGCATCTCATTGATGGTCTTCCTCTTTTTCCCTGACTCTCTACTAAACACAATGTCCTTCTTCAGGACAGTCCCTCCCAATAACATGCCCCAAAGTAGGTGACACAAAAATATTACAATCCTTGCTTCCAAGGAGCAATCTGACTGTATTTCTTCCAAGACAGACTTGTTCATTCTTCTGGCAGTCCATGGTGTATTCAGCATTCTTCGCCAACAGCATAATTCAAAGGTGTCAAGTCTTTGAATTTATTCAGTGTCCAGATTTAGAATGCTCATGAGTAGAGTGGATCCTGACCTAATCACTTCTGACTTGTAAAAAGAGCAGATTAGATACAGACACATGTATTCGGGAAGACAGATGCCAAGGAGTGCCAAGGAACCCTAAAGAACACCAAGGAACTTCTGGGACTACCAAAGAAAGACCACTACCTGGATTCTGACTGCTAGCTTCCTCAACAGTGAGAAAATAAATTTCTGTTCTTTAAAGCCATATGGTTCTGGTATTTTTTTGTTACCATAGCACTGGGTGAGTGAAACAACCCCCATGAACCTATCATTACCTTTGGTCAATTTCTTCTTCCGTATTGCTATGAATCAGAATCGACTCCTTGGCAGTGGATTTGGATTTTTTGGTTTATACAGTCACCTACTTCTTCTTCCCTCTTTTTATTTTGAAATGAATCCAAGGAAAATGTGGCAAGAAAGATTTGATTGGAATTTTTAAGTTGCTTGCTGAAGTGTGTGCTGCTTTTTTGTACAAAGTCTTCCATAAAAAGTGCACATTGTTCCTTAATGCTTACATAATTAGATGTCCCGGAGAAATCCAAGGTCATGCTGTTTTGCATTAGGATTTCAACAAGGTGAGAAGAGTGACAGCCCATGAGGACCAGAATGTGGAGGCTGAGGAAGCAGCTGACATTTAAGTCACAGAAATATCATAGTTTTCAACTCAAAAGAAATACGTGCTTTAAAAATGAAATATTAAAGTATCTGCCTATAAGCATGTTTGAAACTTTTCTGTTATTCACAGTTCTAGAAAGACATAATTATGTGTGTCTAATAAGTGAGGGGGCTTGATAATGTGCAAGAGCATTTGACAGGGAGTCGTGTCCTTTTCTGACTGATTTGTAGGGTCAAGGGCAAATCACCCATCTGCCTAGGCCAATTGTTTATTCATACTTGCCCTATTCCTAGTGTGATTGTGACAACCAAATTTGGAAAAATGCAGAGAAAAGTATTTCTAAAATATGATACTGATCAATACAAGCTATAACAGAAAGACTGTTGAAAAAAGTCATGACAACATTTTCCTATCTGTACTCTGGACAGAATGACCTTCATCTTTCAGGTTGACAGGTCTTAACCAAAGATGCATCTCTTAATATTTAAGGACTTGATGAAAAATACTTCATAGTTATATCCTTGGCTTCATCTGTAGGTCAAGCTTTCCTAAGAATGCCCTGATTTGATTTTTGTTCAGAGCCCATTTCTTCACTCTAACAACGCTTTGCTATCTAGAGAAGTTGGTTTGCCATTCCAGTGAGACTGCTCATGATGTGGTGGATAGCCTTCCTCAGAGCAGGTGATCCAAGAGCACACAGCAGTGTTGCCGCATTGCCTTTTGTGACTGCCTCAGTTTCCCAGGGCTGATCCAACAGAAATACCACAAATGGGAGGCTTTAAAGAACGGAGATGTATTTTCTCACAGCTCTGGAGGCTGAAAATCCCAACAGGGCCTCAGTTGTGTTGATTCCTGCATTATAAGTGGTCTTGGATATTTCTCAATTTCTTGGCTTATAAATGACCCTCTTCCGGTATCTATCTTTCTCTTTTTATAATTTAGGCTTAGGTCACAGCCTAATAGCTTAAATGGCTTCATTAACATAAACAAGAAAACTCTATTATCAAATAAGATTACATCTGTAGCTATAGGGACTATGATTCCTACACATTTTGAGGGGACACATTCGATCCACAGCAATGACCAAGTCTCACACTGTCACTTCTGTCTTATTCTGTTGGTTAGGCATAAATCGCTAAGTCTGGCCCACAAGGGCATAAGCACCGGGAGCCGTGATCTTTGGGAGCTGTCTTAGAGGTCAGTTACCACACGTACCTGTAGGCACTGTGCTTTCTTGCAGATATCACAATGAATGAAATCCAATCCCTGTCTTTAAGGAACTCCTGAGAAAGTTCAAGCTGCGGGGAAGATAAAAAAATAAAGCAGAAGTATCATAAGCACCACTACAGGGATACTTGGGCACAGAAACAGGAGACCTAGCCTATGCTGGGAACAAAGACTTCTGTGTCTGTGTTGTAGAGGAGTATACTAAGTCTTGAGCTGTCCAGGTAGACAAGTGGGAGAAATTCATTCCAGGAAGAGGCGACATAGCATGGCCCTCTTAGCAAGGGGGAGGGGGTAGAAGATACTGAGACAGGGGAAGAAAGGAGGGACCAAATTACATAGGAATTCAAGTGTTGAGTTCGAATGTTGGAACCTTATCCTGAAGACTGTAATGTGGACCATTAGACGTTATGGCGTGTTCACTGAATGCTTTCCATGTATCAAGTAGAAAATGTAGAAGACGGTGCCCTAGAACTCTAGCAGCTTACGTTTTGATCCAGGGATAAGACGTGTACACAGATAACTGCATTTCAAGGTAGTTTCTGATAAGGATCCTGTAGAAAGTACAGACTAGAAGAGGTATAGACATTTTCTGAAGGGAGAGATCCATTTCTGGAGGTGTGATTAGTGAAGTTTCATGGAGGAAGATGATCTGAATCTTGAGATAAGGTTAGGGTTTATTGGCTAGAGAGATGGGGAGGGTGGGTGCGGAGATCACTGTAGGTGTAAGTGAAACACCCAGACAAGACCCCTTCTGGTCCTTCCTCTGTCTTGCTAACTATCAGCTTGTTTTGAGCAACCTTTTTTAGGAAATCACAGCAGGTTATGGCTCTTTCCACTAAATGTGCCCAACCCAGACCTTGTAGTGTGTGCAGACTGAGGAAGTCATGTCCTTTGCCCGACCCTGGACCAAATCATCTCTCGAAAGGAAGATACTTCCCAGCCAGCCTCTCTACTCAAGACCATCCAAGAAGCCATGACAGAAGATGATGCAACATCTGGACCTCCAATGTGGACATAGGAGGGCTAAGGGTGGAAAGTTCGGGTACCAAACCCAACCCCTGTGTGCCACTGGAAACAAAAAGCTCTTGAACCTCCTGGGACCATAAGCATGGGGCATTATTGTCACTCGGTGTCACATTCCACCTTGTCTGTACAGACATAAACTTGCCACTTTCTGTTCCCCTTGTGATTTGTGTCTGTCTTATTTCGATTGGCTGATAAGACCGGACAAGAGTCTGAACAGTGTTTGGTTACAGATGTAGGAAAGGGGAGGTATGATGGGAGGATAAGTGGTCAGATGTGGGTCAGAAACAAGGACCTGTGTTAGAAAAATGACAGTAGAGGAAAAGCTAGGGATAGATTGCTGTTTTTCAGTGTCGCTGCATTGATTCTGACTCACGGCAACCCTATAGGGCAGGGTAGAACTGCCCCACCGTGTTTCCTGGGCTACAAAATCAGTTATAGAAGTAGATTGTCAGTGTGACTGGTTGATTTGAACTGCTGACCTTTCAGTTAGCAGCTGAGTGCTTAACCACTGTGCCACCAGGGCTCCTGGACAGACTGTAGAAGAGCCCGCACGCTAGACTAGGGAGTTTGAACAGTGCTCAGTGATGATATTTGAGCTAGGAAAAAACTCACTGCCATTGAATCAATTCTAACTCACAGTGACCCTATAGGACAGAGGAGAACTGCTCCCTAGAGTTTCCGAGGATTGCCTGGTAGATCTGAACTGCCATCGTTTTGGTTAGTGGATGTAGCACTTAGCCACTACATCACTAGGGTTTCCAGTATTTGAACTAGAGTTGTTTACTTTAGATTATAGAAGGTGCTGGAACAATTAACCAGCTTTTCCTGGCATGCTGGTGGCATAGTGGTTAGCACAGTGCTGTTAGCATACTGCTACAGCTGCTAACCAAAAGGTACTCCTTTGAAACTCTATGGGACGGTTCTACTCTGTGATATAGGTCACTATGAGTCAGAGTTGACTCAAAGATTGGGGTTTTTTTTTTTTTTTTTTTTGTTCCTGGCAGCATGTGGGAGGCCCAGGATGTAGGCCTCAGGCCTCGGAGTCTAGTGCTCCTCTAGCTTCCTAACATGCCCTCTTTCAAGACACTGGCTCAGAGTCCCAGTCCCAGTTTGGCAGCCTGTGGAAGAAGTGGTGAGTTCTCACCAGTGGAGACGTTCTCTCAGGGTTGACATTTCCAGATCTCATCATCATCTGATCACTGCTTAGCTTTTTCTCTAATTAACAGAGCCTGCAGATGCAGATGTTTGCCAGGAGAAGTTAATCAGCTATTAATCACCAAAGAGCTTCTCTGTGGTTTTTGCTGAATTGAAAGAATGTCCCTATTATAATTGAAACCATAGTCATTTACTGAATATGGGTGGAGGCAGAGATCAGTGGGTCTCCCGTTGGGGAGGCTTTGGGAGAGGTGCCTTGGGGTTAGTACTGTTGCTGTTAAGTCAGAAAAGCACAGCTCTGTTATTTTCCTGAGCTCATCTGTTTGTGAAAGAGACACAAAACAAGCCAAACTCATTGCCACTGAGTAGATCCTGACACAGAACAAGCCTATAGTACAGAGCAGAACTGCCCCACACGGTAGCAGCTAGTGGGGATTCGAACTGCTGATCTTTTGGCTAGCAGTCTAGCTTTTAACTACTATGCTGCTGGGGCTCCAAATGAGACAAAGAATGATGAAAAAGGTGGGTTGTTGGGATAAGTCATGGACTGGACACCTCAGAGGATGAAAGGTCTAATCCCAGCTCTGCCTCCAAGTAGCCATGTGATGCTAGCCAAATCTGTTAACTTCTTAGGACTTAGTTTTCTAATTTTTAAAATCAGACATTATGACTAGATTTGGGATTTCCAAAAGCTGTCCCTTAGATCCCAGGCCTGTTAGATGTTTTAGTGAATAGAGTCCATGGTCAAATGAATTTGGAAAACAAAGCTATGACACAGGCCTCTTGAGACTCATGATGGACAGCAGTATATCAAAAGAGTGAACATATTGTGGTCAAAGACAAAATAAAAAACACTTTTAACCTTGCCAGTGTCCAAATATTTTCAACCAAGGAACCCGTTGTTCATTAAACATGTAGAAAAATGAGCAAAATGTGCTTCTAACTCTGACATATGTTTGCCCCCTTGGTTTCTGGTTCATTTTCATTACTGGCCTTTGTTTATCTTCCTGGAAGTAATCTTGAAGACTCCTGGTAAACTTTACAACCAAACCATTTGCCTCTGATCCTTAAAACTCTCATGGACAACAGACCAACATTCAAACCTAATTGTACAGACCTCTTCTTGACTCTACTGCTGCCCTGTGTTGACAGAAGGCTCTGGGCCCTGTCACTCCAAGTCTGGTCAGCTGCAACCTAATGTCTATATCTTCTCGTGGGAATAGAGTATTACACTGCTATTACACTGGCTGGTGTTCTCTTTTACTATATAAAGTTAGAATGTTTGTAATTTGATGACAATTTGTTACCAAGTGGAAACTCCCTGTTTTGCTTGGCATGACTTGTATTGGCCAGTAAGTGAGACTGAGGTGGGAAAGCAGAAAGCCACCTTTATTTCATTGAGCAAGGAAAAGAGTCAGTTGGAGCTGCTGTAGCCAAAACTGCTCAGTGAGGGCAAGGGGAAAGATTACTTTTAAGGAGCTTACAAATAGAGAGTTCATACAAATTATGTCAGCAACATTTTTTTATTGTGATTAAGTGAAGGTATACAATCCAAATCAATTTTGCATGCCCACCTATCTGCAGCTCCATCTGTTCTCCTCACTCAGTGACAGCACAGTCATCCTTTTCACTCCATATTTCTAACATCCTTTTAACAAGCACCTGTCCCCTCCTCTCCACTCTCTTCTCTTCCATCTAGAAAGAAACCAGTAGGTCAGCCTTCTATAATTGTATAGAACCATAAATATACACACCACATGGTCACACTGTGTCTCCATGTCCAGTCTGTTCTTGTCTAAAGAGTTGACCTCAGTACTGGCATCCAGTCAGGGCCAGCAGCGTGTCTAGGAAGCATGTTTGCAAGGCTGTTGGACCACTGGTTCTGGTTTTTCAGTAGAGTTCCTGAACTGCACACCTCTTTTTTTGTGTTTTAGCAACATTCTTGATCATGCTAGGCAGGAGCAATATTGACATATAACTTCATGCATCACCAGGATTTTTACCTAGCAAAGGAACTAGGATTCTAATAGCAATGGAGCTAGGATTCTGCTACAAAGTTGCAAGGCAGGCAGAGCAAGTGCTTGAGAAAGTAGAATTTTCTATAGCCTGGAAACTTCTGTTGTAAGTAAGTTATGAAAATCACTTGAAAAATTAGTTACATGACTTTTGAGGATCAAACTCTGATGTTTTGATGACTACCTCATCTTGTGAATTCATGCTTGATTTCAAGATACTCTAGGACTTTAATTCTACAATTCTGTAAAGGAGACCAACATATGTAGGGAAGTCAGCACAGTAATATTAGACTTTTGAGGATCTTCACTATTTTCTTCTAACTGCTACTTGTCAAGCAATTTATTGTTTCATTTGAAAACAGTACTGTAGTTTTGTGGCTGGAATATGCCTTTTTGGCATACCGAATGTACGTAACCAGTATGGGGTAGTACATTGCATAACTGTTAAGTTCTACTAGTCATGTTAAAGATGACTGATTTTGTAAAAAATTAGCTAAAACTGTAGAGATCCATGTGAAGTCAATCATTTGTAGAAATATCCAGTGGCTAATCTTCTTTTCCCCCTTTCATAATGAATTTTAGGATCAAAGTTCTCAAGGAAGAGAAGATTAAAAATTATCTAAGACTTAGGTAACAATATCTGATTGCTAATTTAGACTCAGTATAGTTCTGAGTCTTACATAATTCTTTTTGTATTATTATGACTGAATGAAAATCTACATTCCCATATAAATTTGCACCTCACCTATATGCAACTCCCACTGCTATTCCTGCCCAATGACAGCATTCCACTCCTCTCTGCTCCATACATGTCCTATCCTTCCAACAGTCTCCTATCCCATTCTCTCCACCCACTCCCCTTCCTCCAGCAAGAGGTCAGCAGGATGACATCCTATAGATACATAGAACCATAAAATTCCCACAAGATATGGTCACTCTGCGTCACCAAGTCCAATCTATTGCTGTCCAAAAAGTTGACCTTTGTTATGCTTTACGGACAGGGGCAGCATCAGGGCCAGGACCCATGCTCCCAGAGGAAACTTGAAGCCCCTTAACCATCAATTATGGTCTTTTATTGGAGATCTCAGAGTGCATCCCTATTTGTTCTCTTGTTGGCAGTGATACTCAACTTTGTGAGCTCCATTGCGGCTATCACTGGTGATGGCCAGGCACCATCCAGTTCTTCTGGTCACAAGTCGATGCAGAGACCTACTCACATGAGTCTTTCTGTGTTCTGGTTTCTCTTTTCCCCATATTGTTCTTGTCATTGGTAATCATCCATTCCTGTTGAGTTGGGACCATCTGCTGTAACCTCACATGGCAGCTTGGCAGCTTGGCAGCTTGGCAGCTTTTAAGAACCCAGATGCCACTCACCAATGGGGTGCAGAGGGTCCTCATTAGCAAAATGCTATCTGTGCCTGTTGGCCTTGATTTTACCTGCAGTCATGGTCCCCAGCCCCCTGCTTCAGCTACTCTGTCCTTGCAATATTAGGTTAGGATGGGAGGAGTACTCAAATTGTGTTGAAGTCCAGTTATTATTGATCTTCTTTCTAATGTGTGCTGTCACTGATTTCACCCAAACAATTTCTATTAACTATTTAATCTAAACCATCCTTCCTCACCCTCCCTCCCTCCCCACCCTTGCAGCCGTCAAAGAATCTTTTCTTCTATGCATGAGTCTGTTCTTAAGTTCTTATCGTGGGGGTCTCATACAATATTTGCCCTTTTGTCGCTGACTACTTTCACTCAGCATAATGTCCTCCAGTTGAAACCAGGTTATGTTTTCTGCAGTCATTGTTGTTCTTTATCATTGCATAGTGTTCTACTGAGTATATATACCAAAGTTTACCTATCCATTCCTCTGTTGTTGGCTCTCTGGGTTGATTCCATCTTTTTACTATTGTGGACTGTGCTGCAATGAACATTAGTGTGCACATATCAGTTGGTGTGAATGGCCTTGATTCTGTAGGATATATTCCAAACAGTGGAATTACTGGGTCAAACGGTATATCTATGTCCAGTTTTCTAAGGAAGCACCAGATTGCTTTCCAACGAGGTTGCACCATTTTGCAATCCCACCAACAGTATAGGAGAGTTCTGATTTCTCTACAGCCTCTCCAGCATTTGTTGTTTTGTGTTTTTTGGATCATGGCCAACCTTGCTGGGGTGAGATGGTATCTCATTGTCATTTTGATTTGAATTTCTTTAATAGCTAATGATCATGAGCATGTCTGCATTTGTTTTTTAGCTGCCTGGCTCTCCTCTTTAGGGAAGTGTCTGTCCATCTCCTTTGCCCATTGCTTAATTGGATGATTTATCTTTTTCTTATTGATATTTCGTAGTACCTTACAGAATATGGAGATCGGGAATGGGTCTGACATAGAGTTGCCAAATATTTTTTCCCATTCTGTAGGTGGCATTTTAAATTCTATTAATAAAGTCTTTGGATGAGCAAAAGTGTTTGATTCTTAGTATTCCCATTTATCTATTTTCTCTTCTGATGGCTGGTTTGTTTGATAGATTTTGAAGTCTGTCTAGTTTGTGTCTTAAACCTTCCATTGTTGTTCCTACTTTTTCTTGGATGAGCTTTATCATTTTAGATCTGATATTTAGGTTTCTTATCCAGTTCTACTCTGGCCCCTAAGGTTGCCATGAGCCGGATCCGACTTGACGACACTTGGCTTGGTTGGCATCCAGTCAGAGTTGGTTTTTAGATAAGGTGCAAGATATGGGTCTTGTTTTCATTTAGTGCAGATGGACATCCAATTTTGCCAGCACCATTTACTGGAGAGATTGTTTTTACCCCAGTTTAGTATCTTAGGGCCTTTGTCAAATATCAGCTGTTCATAGGCAGATGATGTCATCTCTGTGGTCTTGATTCTGTTCCATTGATCCATCTGTCTGTTCTTGTACCAGTACCAGGCTGTTTTGACCACTGTGGCAGTGTAGTATGTTCTAAGGTCGGGTAATGAGAGGCCTCCCAGTGTGTTCTTCTTCTTTAGTAGTACCTTACTTATCCGGGGCTTCTTCCCTTTCCAAACAAAATTGGTGATTTGTTTCTCCATCTCATTAAAAAATGTCGTTGGAACTTGTATTGGGATTGTGTTATGTAAGTAGATTGCTTTGGGTAAAATAGACATTTTCACAATGTTAAGTCTTCCTATCTATGAGCAGGGTAGGTTTCTCCATTTATGTAAGTCTCTCTTAGTTTCTTGTAGTAAGGGTTTGTAGTTCTCTTTGTAAAGGTGTGTTATTTCTCTGGTTAAATTTATTCCTAGGTACTTTACCTTCTTAGGGGCTACAGTAAATGGTATTGACTTGGTTATTTCTTTCTTAATAATCTTGTTTTTTTAATAAAGGAATCCTACAGATTTACTTATGTTTATCTTGTATACTGAGACTTTGCCGAACTCTTCTATCAGATTGAGTAGTTTCCTTGTGGATTCTTTGGGATTCTCTGCATATACCATCATATCATCTGCAAATAGGGAGATTTTCAGTTTATCTTTGCCAATGCAGATGCCCTTTATTCCTTGGTCTTGTCTAATTGCTCTGGCTAGAACTTCTAGCACAATGTTGAATAGAAGAGGTGAGAGTGGGCATCCTTGTGTAGTTCCTGTTCTCAAGGGAAACTGTTTCATCAGTCTCTCTCCACTGAGGATGATGCAGGCAGTTGACTTTGTATAAATGGCCCTTATTGCATTGAGGAATTTTCCATCTATTCCTATTTTGCTGAGAGTTTCTAGCATGAACGGGTGTTGGACTTTATCAAATGCCTTTTCTGCATCAACAGAGAAGATCAGGTGGTTCTTGTCTTGTATAATATTTATGAATCTTACATAATTCTTGATAAAATATGGTAGAGGTATATGTCTAGTCCTTTTTAAATAAAGAAGAATGTGTTTGATTGTAAACTTAAAAGTGATCTAAGCAGGCACCATCACAAGTTTATATTCTTGAGAGAAATTTATTATTATTTACTTGATTATAGTTATGGAGAAGTAAAATGGGTGGAAAGTAGTTCCTGGGTAGCACAGATGGTTAAGTACTTAACTACTAACCAAAACGCTGACAGTTTGAACCACCTCAGAGGAAAGGCCTTCTGACAAGCTGCAGCCTTGGAAACACTCTAGGACAGTTTTGCTCTGAAACATGAGGGATTGCATGAGTTGGAATCCTCTCAGTGACAATGAGTCTTTAAAATGGGTGACTGGAATATTGTGAAACTTTCTATTAACTGCATTCAACCTCATAACTTTACATTCATAGATCTTTTTTTCCTCCTCCTTACCCTGAATCAACAGAATTCTTTGAGGCCATTGCTTGAGTTTGTATTTCTGAGCCCAAGTGTATTTTAGACACCAAAATGATGATGTGATAATACTTTTCCTTAACTGTTAGAACTGTTACAAGCCAAACAATACTGCCCCTCACTTCATCTGGGCTGCCAGCTTGCATTCTGTAGGAATTGTCCCCCTGCCAGCCTAGATCATTGCCCTAGTCATTTCACCATCAGGAGACTTTGTCTCAGTCTGTCTCCAAAGTTCTTTGCAGTTGCAGCATTCTGTGACTCTGAGAAAAGAAAATACCCCAAACTACTTTCATTTCATTCCTGGAGAGCAGCTAGGAAATTGGCCTTAATGTGGTAACATACATGATAAAAACTGCCCTTGAAATACCTACTTACAGGCCCCCTGATCTAACCCTTCCACCTCCAGCACCCACTGGGAGTAATCTTGCCCTTGTATTTCTTGTAACATACCACACTTGAGATCAGATTCCAATTGACTGTCTTCTTGGCTTAAGGAAGGTTACTTAACCTAGCTGAGCCTCAGTTCCTCATTTGTAGACAGTAGATAATGCTAGCGTTTGTCTCACAGGATCGCTGTGAGGATTTAGCCAGTTAATCCATGTCAAGGGCTCAGCATCGCACTTAATACGAAGTAAACTGTTATTCCACTTGAGAGTCCACTTTCTACTGTATTGCTTTGGCAGACTCTTGTGGCTTCAGACTACCTACGTCTTGCTTAGGTGGCCTTCAGCTTGGAGCCTTAGCCCCTATTCCTGCAGTCATCTTAAGAGCCCTCTCAGGGTTAATTACTTTGTTACAGCTTCCTTAACATCTCTCTCATGTTACACTGTCTACTCTTTCCCCCACCTTCCCCACTTCCCCACAACCCTCACCCCCACTAACATGTACACTAACACAAACACGCTCAAACTTTGGTTTTGTTCCATTCAAACTCTCACACTGCTTCTGGGAAGCAAAAAATTATTCTTACACCATTTTCTTCACAACAGCTGGTAACCAGTCCCTTTCTCAGACTGTACTTCAAGTTTGCAAAATTAGGGATCTGCTTTATTTGTTTTAGAAAGCATGGAGGTGATGGGAGGACTATTGTCTTTTGGGGTACGCCTTTCTAGAAGATTAGGATCTCTGTCGAGAACAGGTAGCTGAATAGAAAGTTCATCACAGTTACCCTCAGTCATACAGTGTTTTTTTTTTCCTTCCCCAGTTAGGTATTTTGTCAAGGGAATTTTTTTTTTTAAACTGGAATTTGGTCTGTGAGAAGCGGAAACCACTGGGGTGGTGATAGTATCAGGGTTGGAAATCAGAAAAGTCTTTCTTTTCAGTAGCTGGGGTTAGATGTTTCAGTTATTCTTTTAGGAAACAATAGAAAAATAGAGTTTTCAATGAGCTGGATAGCTCATCCCCTGATGCTGACCTTAGCTTCCCCAGCAGTGGAGGGAAATGGGGTGTGTTTGCTTTGATTCTCAATTAAGAGTTTCAGGCTTTTAGATTTTATGGACTAGGAGGCACATAAAAAATAAGCCAGAGGTTATTAACTCTAATTTTGCCAACAAAATAGTTACAAAAAGCATAAAAATAAAGCATAAAAACAAACTCCAAAAAACTTCCATTCAGGATCATAGCCATTTCACAAAATAAAAGATTCAGAACTATAAAACATGGGCAAACATAAAAGGAATTTCCTTTGACTTCAGTAATGTTGGTCTTATGAAAAACGGATTGCTCTTCTTATTTTTAAGAGTTTTTCCTGAGCTGGTGAGAAACTGTGGTAATCCTGACACCATTTCATAGCCTGGTCTGAGAACCACAGCTCTGAGTCACAGAAGGACACAAAGAGTGCGGGAGACGGGAAGGAGGGAGGCTGAATGAGATGACATGCAGAGGACCCACTGTGTCTTTCAGACAAAATGATGTTCTGTTCCTTCATCTTGACTGCTCTGTTTTGAGTCTCTGGTCCTTCCCACGAAGAAGCACAGATGGTACAAGGTTAAAGTGCTGAGTTGCTAACCAAAAGGTCAGCAGTTCAAACCTACCAGCTGCTCCATAAGAGAAAGATGTGGCTGTCTGCTGCTATCAAAATTTCAACCTTGGAAACCCCTATGGGGCAGTTGTACTCTGTCCTATAGGGTCTATCAGACAGATTGGATTCAATGTTAATAGACTTAGTTTCCTACTTAAGTAAAATGTCTCACTGCCAGTTTCCCACTTAAGTAAAATGTTTCAGAATAGCACACTTAATACAGGGAAGAACTGTGTGTTTCCATTGATAAGGAGTTTAATGGCTTGTCTTCTGTTTACAGCAGGTGGATTTGCTCCTGACTTGGTTGGCCTCTGTTGCTCTTCCTGAGAGATTTCTTGCCTGGAGCCTGCTGGGGCCATCTGCATGCTAATCATTTCTGTAACTGACCTTTCCAGCTCCCTTCAAACCTTGCAGGAAGGAAGCTACTGCTGTCTGACACTAACCAGTCTTTGCAGGAGAGTGGCAGCATCAGTCAGGGAGGAGGGACGGACAGATCACCTGGGCATTGGGAGCTGCCAGGCCCTCCCCACTCTGCCCTGTGACCCACACTGAATAACTCTGGTCAGCAAGCAGGTGAATTGTCCCTCACTGTAATGACGAGTTCATGGTGTAGATCAGCAAGGGTTCATGGCCACCAAAATGGAACAAGAGAGGTTTAATTTTTTTTCATGTGTTAGTAGCAAAGAAGGAATGTTGCAAGGGGGGATGGGTGGCTGGTGTTGTGTTAGGCGCTTAGATTGTACACCAGAAGAGACTTCTGCCATGCTGGATCACCAACATAGTTGCCAGAGTGAGAGCACAGACTTCTACATCTAGCCCAAGATCTGACTACATCCTTGACTAGAAGGACAACTGTTGCATTTATTCACTCTATAGTCTATAGGGAAACCCTGGTGGGGTAGTAGTTAAGTGCTATGTCTACTAACTAAAAGTTCGGCAGTTCGAATCTGCCAGATGCTCCTTGGAAACTATGGGGCGGTTCTACTCTGTTCTATAGGGTTGCTATTAGTTGGAATTGACTTGATGGCAGTGGATTTAGTTTGTTTTTTTTTTTTTTTTTTTTTTTTAATAATCTATAGAGTGGAACAACTTCAAGATACCACGGATGTTCTCATTTTGAAGATTTCCTAAAGGGATATGACAGTTGAGAGAGGTTAAAGACTTCCTTCTTGGGGCAGAGTCTAGAGCTTTACTATCCTAGTGAAGCTTCACTTCACTAGCCACATATGGCTATTTAAATTACTCATAGCAACCCTATGGGACAGAGCAGAACTGCCCCATAGAGTTTCCAAGGACAGCCTGGTAGATTCGAACTGCCAGCGTTTTGGTTAGCAGCCATAGCTATTAACCACTACGCCACAAGAGTTTCTAGAAATTCAGTTGCTCAGTCTCATAAGCTACATTTCAAAGTCCCAGTATCCACACGTGTCCAGTGGCTATAGCATTCTATCAGGCCGTGCTGCCATGGAGATTCTTAGTCCAGTATTCTTTCCATTATTATAATAATATCTCCCTACCCCTGCCCCCTGCATACACACTCTATACCTAAAATTGTTGCATATAGTGGGAAAGGCATGTTTTGACATTAGCGTAGAAGCAAAATCAAGGTCTCCTATGTCCTGCTCTCCTTCAAGCATGGAAATTACTTGAATAAGCTTTTAACCTTCTCTATAGAGTTGGTACTTACCTGTAAGCATTTTTCCCATCTCACAGAATTATTAGAGTGTGGTTTAGCAATGTGGCTGCTTTGACTTCAGGGTGTAACTTTTTCTTTAAAGTTAATATTGATCTAACAGCGAATCCTTTAGAAAACCCACGTGGCTGCTAGAGGAAAAATTGGCCAAGGGGATGTGGTGTCACAGATGTGTGAGGGTTTAAATTAACACTGTAAATCTCAGGATTATGGCAGAAGAGCTACCAACTTTATTGAATGCCTCCCATCTGGCAGCTAGCTGTCTGACTGGCAGGAGTATGGCAGGTATGACACTAGAGAGTCTGGTATTAAAGCCAAGCCAAGTGCCGTCGAGTCGGATCTGACTCATGGCGACCCTAGGGGCCAGTGATTAGGAAGTATTTAATAAAGAGGCTGTTTGGTACCTATGTCCAGGGATCCCATCTCACATTGATTTTTCTTACTGAGACCAATGACAGGATATTACGCTCTTGGCATGAGTGACCACTGGACAGGATTATTCTGGGCTGTGGTACCCAGCTTAACATGGGACTGGGCTGAGGAGGGCATGGGGGTTTGTGGATATCACAGTTTGAGGGAGTCCAGAGTTAAGGAATATAATAGTGTCCCCCAAAGGATGTGACCTTAGAGCAACACTGTCTTCTGTTCCTGTAGCAGTGCAGGTTAGCTGCCACCTCGATGGCACTTGGCTTGGCTTATGGACTGTGGGCAGCCCCGAGTCTTTCAAGTAGGAGCAGGAGGAATTACTGTTCAGCAAGTGATCGGGGTACTAGGCCCATCTTCCATCAGATGGCCTTTATCCTGAGCTATTCTGTCATATTTCTGCTTCTTTGTTGAGGATGTCTTGTCCAGGATGTTTAATGGCATATATGTATGGCAGCCTTGGTGGCACAGTGATTAAAGCGCTTGTGGCTAACAGAAAGGTTGGCATTTGGAACTCATCAGCCACTACATAGGAAGAAGATGTAACTGTCTACTTCTGCAAAGATTTACAGCCTTAGAAAGCTGATGGGGCAATTAGCTCTACCCCATCCTATAGAGTTGTTATGAGTCAGAAACGAATCAACAGAAATGGGTTTGGTGTGTTTTAAGAAAAACTGTTGCTGTTGAGTATAATTACTGTTGCTGTTGAGTGAGAATATATAAATATTCATATGTTTATTTTTTACCAGCGTAATGTAGAATCTCAGTGTTTAGAGAGCTGGAGGTGGTACCGAAATGGTCTGCTGACCCTCGCAACTCAGACAGAGGTCTACGGGCCAGTAGTATCAGTATCAGCATCAGCCTCACGCAAGAACTTGTGAGAAAAACAGAATCTCTGATTCTGTCCCATAGCTACTCAGTTAGAACCTGCTGCATCTTTAAAGACTCTACAATGAATTGTATGTAAATAAAGTTTGAGTAGCCAAGAGCTTGGCAACCTCTCTCTGTAAAGGGTTAGATAACAGGTATTGTCAGCACTGTGGGCCATTAGATCTTTGATACAACTATTCACCTCTGCCGCTGTAGTGTGAAAGTAGCGGCGAATACCTAGACATGTAAAAACAATGGTATTCCAATAAAACCTTATTTATAGATGCTAAAGTTTGCATTTCATATACTTTACATGAGTCATGAAATAGTAATGTTTTTTTAAAAAAACATTAATTTTTTTTCTTTCAATAATCAAAAGCATTTTTTTCCAGCCATTCTGAGTTCTCAGGGTATAAGAAATAAGAAATAAGTGGTGAGCTGGATGTAGCCTGTAGTTTGTGGATCCCTGGTCTAGGTGACTGTTGTTTAACAGTACACATGGAAAACATTAATGGTACAGCACACCGGGGCAAATGAATGGGGCTACTTGTGGTTGAAATTGGCATGGGGGGGCCTCTGGTTGCTCTGATTGCTGAGAAGGGTTGGCACACTTGCAGCCCATTCATGGTACATCGCTGGAGGGCTCTGGTCTACAGCAATCTCCAACATGTTACAGATAAGGAAACTGAGATGCCTGGTCACCTTACATCCTCAAGGCATATCGTGATGCATAATCTTAAAAGTTTTTTAAATGTTTTCTGAGTGAATAAATGGGAAGTGACCTGGGAATTGATAGATGAGTTGAACTTCAAGATGAGTTGCTTGACTACTGGTCCAGTGCTTTTTTTCTCTAAATAATATCAACAAGTTATAATTAAACAACATAAGTAAATGACTGGGCTGGTTCAGAAGAAAAGCCAGTTTTAGGCAGAAAGAGCCAGCCTGATTTTGCATCAGAAACCCTGGTAGCACAGTGGTTAAATGCCTGGTCTGCTAACTAAAAGGTCAGCAGTTCAAATTCATGAGGTGCTTGTTGGAAACTCCATGGGCAGTTCTACTCTGTCCTGTAGGGTTGCTATGAGTTCAGAATTGACTTGATGGCACTGGGTTTGGTTTGACCTTAAGGCTGCTCTGCATTGGTAGTGGTTTTCTTCATTTTCTAGATTCACTAGAGGCCGACCCTTTCCCCGACCCTTCAAGTTACATATAACCGTGGAACTGACTGTGGCCAGTGAGCAGCAGTGAGAGGTAGAAGCGTTTCAGATGATGTATGATTGTCCAGTCTTTCCTTTTCTGTTTAGACATCATGAAATGTGATCTGAGATTGTTGCAAATGTTGGAGCCTTTCCTGGCCATTTGTGTATCTCCTGACTCAGACTCATAGTGGCCCTATAGGACAGAGTAGAAGTGGCCAATAGGATTGCCAAAAGAGTGGTTGGTAAATTCAAATTGCTGACCTCTGGTTAGCAGCATGCGGGTATCTAATTTGACGATTTTTCAACTGGGCTGTTTGTCTTTTTATTGTTGACTTATATGAGAGGATTTTGAAGGTAAGGAATTCATTTAAGTAAGACCAGATTTTCTTTTTTATGTGTCGAGGTTGAAAATACAATTTCTATTTCCTGTATGGTTCCCAGAAACCCTGGTGGCATAGTAAAGTGCTATGTCTGCTAACCAAAAGTTGGCAGTTTGAATCCACCGGGAGCTCCTTGGAAACTCTTTGGAGCAGTTCTACTCTGTCCTATATGAGTTGGAATAGACTTGATGGCACTGGCTTTGATTTTTGGCTTTGGTATACTTCCCAGGGCTGGCTCGATATACTGGATATTTAGCCCCTTCCTCGGTGTTTTGGTGACATGGTAATTAAGAGCTCTGCTGCTAAGCAAAGATCAGCAGTTTCAAGTCACCAGCTACTCCCTTGGAAATCGTATGGGGCAGTTCTCGTCTGTCCTATAAGGTCGCTATGCATCAGAGTTGACTCAGTGGCCATTTTTTTAAGTCTCTTCTTTAAAGTAAGTACATAAACACAGAATCACAGGATAAACCAAAAAGCCCAAACCACATCTGTTGCTGTCCAGTCAGTTCTGGCTCCTATCAACTCCACTTGCAGAACAGAACTGCCCCTCAGGGTTTCCACCGAGCAGCTGGGAGATCCAGACTGCTGACCTTTGGGTTATCAGCTGAGCTCACACAGAATAAGGAACAGGGAATCCAGAGTGGAGGAGAAGGAAGGAAATGAAAAACTTTGGAATTCTATCTCTCCAGTGAAGAATTTTGTCATCGTCTCCTTTTTGTGTAATCCCACCCAGGGTCCTCTGCCAGTTTCACAATGTAAGTCCAGGGAAACAATATTTTTATGTTGAGTTGATTTGTGTGTATTTTACCTTTTATCCACTTCTCCCCTTGAACAGTTCTGTGTGTGACAGGTTTTTTTTTTTTTTTTTAATCACTTTTAATTGTTGGATTCTGGAGGGTTGAAGATCCATTGAGTAAGTTGTCGACCTCCTGCTCAACAGATTCTGTGTTTGTCACCTGAACCAAAGCAAAGAGCCTCTCTTCCCTGACTATGCAAATCTGAAGCAGACAGATGTGAGCTATAAGGAGCCAATTTGCTGGAAATCTTCTCCATAGTAATTGGCTTCATATTTCAGCTCTTAGAAAAAGTCAACTTTCATTACCACTCCTGCCTTCTCCCCTCAAGGCCAACAGAGAAAGCGGTAGGGTCCACTGGCGACAGAGCAGGGGAGATTATGAAACCCCAGATGAATTATTATTTTTTTTCTGTCTAGTGCCTTTATTTCTTAATGCCTCCTCTTGCACACGCAGACTCAGAAAAGTGCCTCATCAGCTGGCCCGAGCTTTGTTGCCAATGGTTAATTGTGTCCTTCCCACCTCCTTGCTCACTTTACCTAGATAGGAAGTGACAGGCAGGGAGACCTCATGCTCTTGGGTTCCTGGGAGGGGAATACAAAGCACTCTACCCGACATCACCACCAGGCCATCTCTTTGGGGTGGCCTTAGAACCAGTCAAAGGCTTTGCTGCCTGCTGAATGTCATCTCATTTAACATTTTGTTAAACAACTTCTAAAGGTCTTACAATAGGACAGATGGGCCATTGACTGGGTCCTTAAGAGCTAAGTACCGGTTTGGTCGGGCCGGATGGTGTTTATTGTTCATTAAGTGTTATTTAAAGAACTCAGTGTTGTGCCTCTAACCCCCTGCCCACTCTTCAATACACACTTTCTGTGTTGGACCCCAGGGTGTCACATGAGAGGCTGGTTTCTAAAGACAGCACATGGGGGCCAGGAAAGGGTGGCCAGAGGCTCAGAAAGAAGAAACAAGAATACAGGCAGAAAGAAGTGGACAGAGCAGAAAATAGTGTGTGTGTGTGTACAGGGGCTAGCTTGAGGGGGCTTATGGTTCAAAGGCAAACACAAGGGCCAAGGGAGACATTGCAAAGTGGATTACTTCCACAGATGGCAGATTCTGTCTGCTGGCGCTTTACTTCTAGAGAAACATCTTTTATCTTATTCTCAAAATCAGAGGAAGGAAAGTGGGTGCCTGCCTTCAAGAGTAGTTGCTCATCACACAGAGCTGATGTTGAGCTCTCCTGCAGGAGTCCTGTTTTCCTGGTTAGCTGTAAGCAATCAGAGGGCAAGGCCTTTATCTTCTTTGCTTTCCCCAAGAAATGGGGACAATGACCAACATAGCATAACCAAAAACCAAACTCACTGCTACTGAGTCGATTCAGACTCACAGAGGCCCAACGGATGGAGTAGAACTGCCCCATAGAGTTTCTAAACAGCAGCTGGCAGATTTGAACTGACAACCTTTTAGTTAGCAGATCTAGCACTTAACCACTATGCTACCAGTTTTCCAGTATAGCATAAGCACCAAGTAATTTGGTTCTGATTGATCATGGAGTTAATCGAGGAAGCACAGTTAGGCTTCAGCTCATCAGGCTCTAGATGAACAAGACAGGGTCACTAGGGCTAGCCCCACTGGACAGGCTGGAACCAAACTAAATTTAGTTTTAAATTGTTTTCTCTCAGTCAAGTGCAGGGATTCCAAAATCTGCCAGTAAGGGAATTAGACCTATATACCAGTGTTGTCAAGACTCAGATTACTTTTGAAGACAAAGAAGATGCCACAGGACTTTGGCCGTTATCACAATATGGTAGATCAATTGTAAAATTGTATTCTTTTTGAGAGTTCCTGGAAAGTGAGGGATGGAAGTTATTTCAGAAATATTGGACTCTATGTTTAAACTAAAGAAACAAAAAAAAAGGTAACCTAAAACCAAAAAACAAAACAAAACTAAAAAAAATAAATAAATAAGACCTACAGGACGGAATGGAAACCCTGGTGGAATAGTGATTAAGTGCTGTGGTTGCTCACCAAATGGCCAGCGGATTGAATTCATCAGGTGCTCTTTGGAAACTGTGTTGGGACACTTCTATTCTGCTCAATAGAGTGACTATGAATTAAGAATTGACTCGACAGCATAGATTTTGTAGGACAGAGTAGAACTGCCCCAAATGAGCTAGTTTAATAGCCAAGCCAAGTGCCGTTGAGTGGATCCAACGGTTGCATGTAAAAAGACAGAGAGGAAGCCTCAGGAGATAAAGTGACTGCCCACAGTCACACCACCAGCCTGCGTGACAGAAGGCAGCCAGGAAGCCTGTCTCTAAGGGCAGAGTGCTTCCCAGTGTTGTAGCAGAATTCTTTGGACAGTGAGTGACAGAAATTTAATGGTTTAAGCAAACAAAAGAATATATAAGCGATATATTGGGAAATTCCAGAGTGCATTGACGTCAGGCACGGCTGGACAGAAGGACTCAGTGATGGAGTAAGGACATTGTTTCTTTTTCCACCTTTTAACCTTGCTTCTCTCTCTGTTCCCTTTATTCATAAGTTCTCCTTTCCACAGTATGGAGAAAATTACTACCAGGGATACCAGATTTATATTCCACAAGCTTGGCAACCCCAGCGGACAGACAGAAGTTTTTTCCTGATGCTTTCAGAAAGTCTTAGAGTTGACTTTCTTTGGCCAGCTACACTTACACTTTCTGGAGACTTTGACATCATGTAATGGAAGGAAAGGAAAAGGTGAGAAAAATAACAGAGGATGTTTTGGACTTCTTTTCTAGTGCTTAGAGACATGGTCTCTGTTGCTTGAGATCTCCTTCTGCAGGAGTCCCCTCACCCCTGTTGGGAGGCTCTGAGTCCTTCCATACGACACAGCCGTTTACTTTGGCCTCTAATGTGGACGAGAGATGAAATGAGGCTTTATCAGCTCTATTCTTGTATTCTTGCCTTGAGTAGCAGAATTCTAGCCTGCAAAGGGAATCCCGTTAATTTCTTCTCATTTCCACACTTCTCAGACTGTCCATACCTAAGACAGGAATACAATAATGGGGTTCAATATAGATTGATAGTCTACTGAGCAGCTGTTTACATAGCCTCAGTGTTAGTGTTTGAGTCATCTGGTGCTGTTCTAACAGAAATGCCATGAAGTGGATGACTTTAGCAAAGAAAAGCTTATTCTTACACACGCTAGCAGGCTACAAGTACAAGTTCAGGGTGTCCACTACAGGGGAAAGACCTTCCCTCTTTGTTGGTTCTGGGGTAAGGTCCCTGTTCAAGGAACATCTTGGTGCACGAACCTCAGGTCTGAAGGCTGCACTCTACCCCTGGTGCTGCTTTCCTGTCATACAGGGTTCCCAGCTCTCTGCTTGTTTCCCTTTCCTTTCATCTCTCATAGGATGAAAGGATAAAAGGCGATGCAAGCCACACTGCAGGAAACTCCCTTAGTAAGGGTGTTGCAGTCTCACCCTAACCCTCTTTTGATACAATCCTATCTACTACCCAAGGAAACCCTGGTGGTGTAGTGGTTAAGTGCTATGTCTGCTAACCAATAGATCAGCAGTTCGAATCCAATAGGCGCACCTTGGAAATTCTATGTGGCAGTTCAACTCCGACCTCTAGGATTGCTGTGAGTCAGACTTGACAGCAGTCGGTTTGGTTTCTGGTTTTGATATCTATTACTCACAGGGGAGATTAGGGTTCACAGCATAGGAAAATCACAAAATGGACAGCAATCGCATAATACTGGTAATCCCAGCACAGCCAAATTCCTATACATATCTTTTGGGGGACGCAATTCAATTAATGACATTTAGGTACCAGAAACTGTAAAGATAATATTATGCCTCTGATCTCTGAAGACTATCAGCCCTCACAGTCTTTCAGAGAACTTCCACCAATAGAGTCTGGGGATATCTCAAGAATGCAAATGCTGGGGAATTCAGCTCTAGTGAGATAGCTGCCTTTGATAAAGCAGTCTTAGGGGTTTGTACTTTAGGAGAGTATTTTAGAATGAACGAGAGTGGCTCTCCATTGGAAATGGCCTCCATGCTGGATTTCAGGGCTGAGAATAGGGCTAGAGTGGCGTGTTGGTGAGAAAGCAGAGGCAAAAGTGTTGTAAGCACAAGAAATAGACCGAGCACAGTTGTTAACCTGGGGAGCTGTGAACAGTGCAGCTGGACTCGGGCAAAGCTAGGAAAGTAGGGAACGAAGATAGAGAAGTGTTGTGGAGTCCAGCCTGGAAGGTAGCGCGGTGATCAGGAACAAGGGGAAGCAAGCGTGGGCCATTGCAGCAGGAGGAGAGAGGGCAGGTCTGATGTCACCTTCATGGCACTCTCTGGAGATGATGTTGGTTCCCATTGAGTTGGGTCTTCAGAAAATTAGCTGAATTGCATTGGAAGACAGTCTTATATATATAAAACAACTCCATTGCTTTGATTTTTTGAAGCCAAGAAAAGTTACATCATTAAAGACTTTTTTCTAGATTCACCACTCACTGGAAACCGATAGCCTCTGTCAGTACTGGAAGACAAATGTTTATTTTTGTCAAAATAGTAGTTATTTAAATATATATTTCAGGGGGATATGTTTCCTACCTTCACAGTTTTTGTTATTGTTAGGATTGCATCAAACACATCTTCTAAGAATGTGGAGTAAAGGGAATAAAGGCTGAACCGCAAGACTGTATAGAAATCATATCACGACTTCCCTCCAGGTTATTGTGACCAGGAGCTTGTGATGCTGGCCTGAGAACAGCTCCAGAAGAATCCGATTCTGCAGGCTATTTGTTAATTGATCCATCATTATGTGTCAATTGTCCTGCTTCTGACTTAAGTCATTTACACAGTAGAACTCCTCTCTGTGACTGAGTTTGGCTTTTATATTTCAGACAGTTCCCACCTTTCCTTTCTTCCCAAAACATTAACTGAGCCCCACTTATCTCAAGATTTAGTGTTAGCTCTATGTGGCATACAAAGAGAAATCACGAATACACCTTAGTCTAAAAAGATCACAATGGAAGTCAGACGTAGACACAGAAAGAGATAAAGAACAGCATGACAAAGTGTCATGCAATCCAAAATTTACTCACTATGAGATCATAAGGAGATGGAGATCGACCCATGGCATGGGGACAAGATGTAGTCAAGTCTGTCTCTTGGTCAGTCCCTTGACACTGTGCTTTCTCCTGGAGTATCCAGATGGCTGGAGGGCTTGCTCTGCTCTAACCATGAGGGCCAGCATAGTGGTGGCTTTTCTGCTATTTCTTCCTTCTTCATCCGTTACTGGGCCCAGGGCTTGCTGTTTTACAGGCTCTACTTGGCTCACAGTCAGGAGCTGCCTGCCCAGCAGGCACCCTGGCACTTGTTTGTGGGCAGAAGACACCTTTTACACTTTTAGAAGCAGGAAAACTAAGCTTCCCCGCCATGTCTGGGCTGAATGTTGGGAGCTTGTACTGGAGATTTGCTGTTACAAAGCTGTCTTCTGGGTCAAAGTAAAGCAGGCCCTTTCCTTTACAGCTAGGTTTCTGGGTAATTAACCCGGTTTTGTCTTGAGAGATATAACTGACATGGACTAAGAGAGATCACTACACAATTTCAGTGGGAAAGGATGACAGAATAACAGACTTCGGCCACTCAGGAGGGGAAAGGAAACTTATTTCATGAAATCCCATAGGGGAGAATCATGCAGGTGATGGGTGGCCACACACCCTCCTCTCCTGGCCTAAAGTTAGAGAAAATAATCCTGACTTCAGGTTTTTACACAGACTGCATAAGAAGCAAAACAAAGCACAAGAAAAATGTGGGTCAGATTGGAAAGGAATGACTTTATTTCTACACTGTTGTTATTACACACACATACACACACACACATTTATATTTAATAATGCTGGCCTGTTTCTCTTTTCTAATCCAAGGCTCAAAGCCTAAATTACATTGCTGGCTGTTGCCCTAACAGAATGGTGTGCTCCCAACCTGCAGGCCAGATTAGAGCCATGGCTCCTAGATGTGTAACCTGGGTTTAAGAGGAAAAAAAAAGAAATTTTTTTTTTCATTGTGTCACTTAACAACTAGGCTATTTCACATAAAAATTGTGAAGTTCCAGGATCTTGAAAAATTAGAAAATATAGCTACATTGAGTCTAAGTCCCTGCATGGAAACCATTTTCCAGAGTTTAATACTGGCTTTCCTTTAAAAATGGAAACGCTGGTGGTGTAGTGGTTAAGTGCTATGGCTGCTAACTGAAAGGTTGGTAGTTCAAATCCACCATGTGCTCTTTGGAAACTCAGTGGAACAGTTCTACCCTGTCTGGTAGGGTCACTGTACATTGGAATTGATTCAATGGCAGCGAATTTGGCTTTTTCCTTTATAAATGGGGAAAGTATTCTTCTGCTGAACACAGTCCACACCAGTCCCTATATCTCTTTCATCTCACCCATTTCACCCATTGAGGTTACCAGCCTGGACTCTGGTTGGCATTTGACTTTACAACCTCCATCTTAACAAAACAATAATGTGAACTCAGTGGTATTAAGGGAGAAGAAAAAAGGCCACAGTTTGCACAGAATTTGGTGAATTTCCTTGCGACTTGCTTCTGTCCTGAAAATAGAATGTCCTACACATTCATACTGGAGGTTGTAGCATCATGGATCGCTTTTATGTGGCCTTTCCAGCCATGGTCTCATAACTCTCATGCAAGTTATTGAGTAGCAGATATGGACTATGCAGACACGGTAGTTGTGATCCACCAAGGGGATTGGTCGGCTTTGTCCTCTTGCTGGGCTTAAGGTAAGCCATCTCAGAGATGGGAAGGAGAAGATACAACCACCACCAAGTAAGAATAGCCAGCAGTCAACAGATCCTTTGGGCCCACAATCCCTATGCTGAGTAGCACCTGGAAGAAAAAGCAGAGATAGAGTGAGTGAGCTGTAGACCCTAAAGACTGTCAGAAGAAGTGACAGGAGAGACCCGGCAGGAGTGACCTGCCAACAGTGACCCAGCAGCAGAAGCTGATACAGTGGGCTTCCCAGCCCGTGGGGAGAGAAAGGTGAGTGCTCTGGAGGAGAGGCCTAGGGTCAGAGAGAGGCATGCCTGTGAGCAGGGCTACGGAGAGACTGTCTTAGTGGAAGAACTGTGTCCTCGAGTGTTCCTGAGGCTGAGTTGTAACCTGTGACTACCCTAATAAGCTGCACAGTCAAGAGTGTGGTCTGAAAGCTCTGTGTGGCCCTTGTAATGAATTTTCAAACGCAGTAGAGACCAAGAGGGCCGTGGGAGGGCCAACTGGTATCAAAATTGGTGAAGATGGCAGAGAAATGAAGCATGTATGACCCCTACCTCACAGGCATCAATCTGGGCTGTTAATCTTAATTCTTTCTCCCCCTTGTGAAATTAGAGGAGGTCAGATACTTCCCACATGCTGTTATTTACAGATGCACATATGTATTTGTGACTGTTGAGCTCTTCTGGCCCAGTCTTTCCTTATCTTTGGTGAGAAGATGGGAAAAGGGACATTTGTAGGGGCTTTTCCTATCATCTTCCGTCTTTCATTCTTAAAGTCTGAACAGTTGATTCAGTTACTTCTATCACACTGTGCCTCTTAGACTTCAAGACCTGTTTATTTCCCTAGGCATGTGGCTAAAGACAGTGGGTAGGACAAGATCTTTATTTCAGCCCTTTTTTGCTGAATACTGTGTGGATCTGATTCACCTTTGTACTTTGGTTCCATTCAAAGTGTCTCATTGCCTCCTTCCCAACTTTTTTTTTGTTTAAACTTTGGATTTGAAATAACAAAATATTACAGCCGAGGTCTGATTATTGCCCTTTAAAGTTTTTTCTCTTTTATTCTTCTATATGACAAGGCTCTATAAAAAGCTATTTTACTCTAAGAAATTAGGTTTCTGGTTATCAGGAGCCCTAAATAGACATGAATTACAATAACGTCCTTTGAAAATCTCATGTAGCACTTGTTTCATTAAATTTCATGAAGCGACCTTAATTTAGTGGAACACTGGAGAGGCTATTCTTTTAACCTATTATCACTTTGGCCAGGCCCATAAACCATATTCATGGATGATTCCATCAAGAAGGACAACAGTGGGATTAATATTATTTCAGGATACAGTAAATGCCACAATGATGAAGCTGTTTAAGATCTGGTGCTCGCGGTGTCAAACTGGATGCATTGACATTTACTCTGCTATCACTTCATTTCCAATATTCCTTCCAAATCAGCCGATGCTAATGCCTTAGCGTGTGTGCAGAATACAGGGTGGATGGGGGTGGGGAGACTGGGAAGGGATAGCTCAAGTCCTTTGCCTTCCTTTTCTCTTTTGGTGATGAGAATGAGGAAACTGTACTTGTTTTGTTTATACATACACATTTTACACATCGTTGGCTACAGGATGTCCACTGTTGGAATTGCAGAGTCCCAGGACCTGGGCTTTCTCCTCAAGTTGGGCTAAAATTGGCCATGGAACCCTTCTAGGCTGTGGTGGAACATGTAGTTTTGGACTGATATGAACCAAGAAGGTATTGATTTCTGTTAGTAGCACGTTGGAATTGAGCACATGTGAAAACTCAAATGTTGATCACGGGAAACCATTTACAAGTTCTTGTGACATTTTCCAAGTTTTTTTTTGATCCTTAAGCTTGATGCTTCTAACAATAGTATTGGATAGTTTTAGGGAATCTCCTTTAAAGAAGTAGATAAGATGTTATCCACAAGAAAACTAATGTCTTTGAAAGAGTCTCAGTTCCTAATTTTGAGAGTGAGATTGTCAGGTTAGAAATTAATTTGAAGGTTTTCTGGTTCCTGCTTTTCGAACATAAATGTGTCTATGAATCACCTGGAGCTCTGGTGGTACAGTGGTTAAGAGTCTGGCTGCAAACCAAGAGGTCTGCAGTTCTAATCCACCAGCCACTTCTTGGAAAACCCTGTGGGAGCAGTTCTAGTTTATCCAATAGGGTCACTGCGAGTTGACTTAGACTCAACGGCAATGGCTTGGATTTTGGTTTATGAAGTTCCTGGAAGTGTCAGTATTTCCAATAACTAGATTCAGGGGGGTTCCGATTCAGTAATTTCAGGGTGGCGGCTGAGAATGTGCATATCCCACAAACTCCCAGGTCATGCAGGTGCTGCTCGTCTGTGGATGGCACTTCTGAGTAACAGAGTCTAGTCAAGCCACTGCTAGTATTCTCCTTAAATACAAATCTAGTGTCTGTTTAAACCTCTCTTACTAACATATTTTCTTAAGGCAGCCTATTCGATCTTTGAACAACTCTGATTACTAGTTCTTCACACTGAGGCTAAAGTTCAGCTCCCAGGACTTGTCCGTCTCTGGTCCTGGCTCTACTCACTGGCCCTGTAGAACACCTGTGGCAAGAGAAAGGACACATCTCTCCCTACTGAGGGAAAGTTTAGAACCTCCAGGTTTCTAGCTTGAGGGGAACTCTCCAGGTGTTAAGGGGCAGCTGACTTTTGTTTCCTGTGTAACTCTCTCTGCTGGCTCCACGCATGCTGGGTCTTGAACTGGCTCTCACTCCCTCTGTCTCAAATGGACCAGGTCTTTGTTCTCTTTTGAACTCTCACATCTCTTCACACACACACACACACACACACACACACACACACACACACACAGAGAGTACATTGCAAGTATTAATTTAATTTTTTCCATCCTCAAACCCAAACCCAAACCCAACCCACTGCCACCAAGTTGATCCCAACTCGTATCAACCCTATAGGACAGAGTAGAACTGCTCTGTAGAGTTTCCAAGGAGCGCCTGGTGGATTTGAACTGCCAGCACGTTGGTTAGCAGCCATAGCTCTTAGCCACTATGCCATCAGTGTTTCCTTTCCATCCCCAGAAGATTCTAAATCCATGAAAGCAGAGACTGTGTTTTATGTTCTTCAGATCCCTGATAGTAGTTTGCACGCACTAAAAGCTCAAACCGTATATAGTGAGTCACACACAGAACCTACATCAAGTTTATAGAACTAACAAAATGGAATGTAAAAATCGCATCCTTACCTGATGGTATTTGTTTCTTCTGCATGTTGTATGGAAATATGAAATGAACAATAGATACAAAACACTTGGGAAGGCATGTCTTTTGGAGATAAAGGGAACTGTGTCCAGAGACAGTGAAAGCAACAAGCTCTGTGACTTGGAAAAGCTACGTTCTCTCTGGATCGGAAACCAACTGGGTTGTTGTTGTTGTTGTTATTAGGTCCTGTCCAGTCAGCTCTGACTCATAGCAACCCCATGCACAACAGAATGAAACACTGCCCAGTCCTGCACCATGCCCACAATCATTTTTATTCTTCAACCTACTGTTGCAGTATCCAACTGCGTAGATACTTTTAAGAGATAAATCAGACCTAGGGCCTAGGAGAGGAATGGGCCAGGAACATAGATTGGGGAATCATCACTCACATATTGCACTTGAAGGTGTGGGCAAGGAGAATGTAGAGTTGAAAACTTAAGGGATTTAGGTATGTAAGCCTGGGCCACAGCAGCTGCGAGGGGAAGGTGAAGGCTTGGAGAGGTGGAGAGGGAAAGCCAGCTGAACAGTGTCAGCCAAAGCCAAGGAGGAGATGGCTTCAAGGAGACGCCAGCCAGCAGCATCAAAGCTGCAAAGAAGTCAAAGAAGAAGATGTTCGAAAAGTGGCCATTGGATTTATCAGTGAGTAGAGGAGTGCTTTAGGCAGATGACCAGGGAAGAAGCAGAACGGACTGCCTTGGCCAACACTAAGCAGAAAGTTGGAACTAAATAAAAACTGATGGGACAGCACAAAGTGCAGAGTTGGGCATCCTCTTGTTTATGCTTAGGTGAAGCTTTAGAGGATTCTTTGTGAAGATGTGGAGAACACTTACCCTGACGAGCCTCCCACGTGTCTGTCTTCCGGGACCCTGCTATAGTTTGGACAGCTTCAGTGGGTACCCAAACGGGCAAAACCTGGCTAGGCCACAGTGTGTGTCTCTTGTCTTTTGCCTGCAAATAGCAGCAGGCAGCCTGCCCCCTCCATCCCAGCTGTTCTTTTGCTTGGAGCTTTTTGCAGGGCTGATTCTGTGATGTAAGAGGCAAGGGACTGTAGATCTTATCAGTGTGACAACTTTGTTTTGTACAAGAGGAAACTGAAACCCTGTGAAATGAAGTGACTTGTTTAGCATAATACAGGGAATCAGAGCTGGCACAAGCAACCAGTGTTTAGTCCTGAGACATTTCTGTGACACTCCATGACCTGAGTTGATTAATGGAATGAACGCTGCACGATATTTTTTGAGCACCTCTGTTCAGTAGGTCCCTGGGTCATGCAAATGATCTACACTCAGCTGCTAACTGACACGTTGGCACGTTGAACCCACCCACTGGTGCCGGGGAAGAAAGGCCTGGCAATCTGCTTCTGTAATGACTACACCCAAGAAAGCCCTATGGAACAATCCTATTCTGTAACACATGAGTTTGGTTTGGTTTTAGTTAAGAAGCCAGTATTTTGAGCAGTGTTGATTGACATAAAACATCCGTCATTAAGGAGCTCAACGGTGTGGTTGAAGAAGCAGCAGTATAAATACAGATTGTGATACATTTCGAGTAGTTAATGGAGTAAGGCTAGAATTTGGCATCCTGGCCTTTTTGTAGCAGTAGACAAACACCTGTTTATTGTGGGACAGGTACCCACAACTATCCCTGTCCTAGCTGGCTCCAGCCAGCTGCTTGGATGCAAGATGAATCCAGGCTATTCTCAGCCTCTCTAATCTGCAAGCAAGTCCAGCTGTGCTCTTCACTTGGTCCCAGCTCTGCTCTTCACTTGGTCCCAGCACGAGGTCAGAACGTTTAGACTCCAGGCTGCTCAGCATCAGTTGGCTGCGGAGCAAGTGGAGGAGGCTTCTGGGTCACGTGGCCGTCAATAAACCAGCCTTCCCTGCTTCCCAGCGTGTCTGTGGAATGAATGGACCCAGCCATTTGCAGGTGGAACTGGGCGCACTTTCTCCTTCCCCCTAAACCCTTTCCCAAAGCTGGGCGCTACTTCCGCTGCTACCTTCTCTTTTCTTGCAGTTGCGCAGCGGCTCAGAGCTGGAATGGCTCTGGAGTTAGTGTGCCAAGCAGCTGAGCTTTCCTCCCAGCATCAGTCCACGGAATAATCACACTCAAGTGCAGCCGACCAGGTGTAAGCAGGGAGAGCCACCTGAAACGGGGTGGGCGGTTTTAGATTTGCTTCCTTTTCTCTTTCCCCTTTCAAGATCGTGTCTTTGGAACCTCTTCGTATTAACACTTTGTGGTTTGGCTGAGCCTGAATGGTGTGTGCCTCTCAGTCGGCTGAAGTGGGTGGAGGAGAACACCTGGCTGAACTGATACAAGGCAAGGAATCCAGAATTTCATTCTCGATTTCCTGCGTGGTGCAGCAGCTTAAGCACTCACAGTCAAACACTTAACGAGTGGCAGGGAAAGCTGATATTCAAACTCCACGCAGAGGAGCCTCGGAAGACAGACTGCGGGATCTGCTTTTGAGAAGACGCAGCTTGAAAATCCTAGTGAGTATGGTGCTACTCAGACGTACATGGCTTGCTGTGAGTCACAGCCAGTGACAGCAATGGCAGCAGCAGCAGCAGCAACAGCAACTTTGTGTTGGTTTCCTATTCTCTAACCTGACAAAGTGCTCACCAGGCTAAGAAACAGACTCTTTGTAATTTTTTTTTTTTTTTAATTCTATTTTGAGTTGTGAGTACGTAAGGAGCAGGGGCTCATGGGTAGCAATGGATTGCCCTCCCCTAAAAGGGGGCACAGGTGGGGGGCTGAGGGACTTGGAAGGAGGCAGCAGGCGGTGGTGTTTTGTAGGAATTGTTTTCTGATTGGCTCTCGGGTCTTCTCTCCAGGGAACACCTGTGGTTTTCACTTACTTTCTAACAAGATCCCTGACCACGGAGCCACGGGCCTTGCCCCTGGCTGGTAGGGCAGCTGGCTACAAACAGTTGAGGGGAGCGCCTGTTGTCACACATTATGTTTACTAAACATAACCGACAAGTTCTCGGCATTGCGTGAGGAAGCCCCGCAGCTCTTAATCCCCCAGAGCTAGGGAGGATCCATTTTATTGAGCTCGGTAAAGACTGGGCCCGGCTGGAACAGCTGGGTAGTTTATATTAGCTCTAAGAGGCTCCGGAGGGCAGTTTTTCTTTAGAAAAATCATGGTTTTCATTTAGACCAACAATAGCCTGCCTGTCTCGGTATATACATCCCTATAATCTGAAACAGAGTGATAAAATCACAGCCCGGCTAATATCCCCGCTGAAGGTGGCTAGATTCAGCAAATAAAAATATAAGATAACTAGTTAAATCTGACTTTCAGAGAAACTGCTAATACTTCTGTATGTAACTCTGGTCCAAATACTGCATGAGACATGTTACACTAAAAACAGTGTTTGTTGTTTATCTGAAGTCTAGACTTAGCTGAGCATCCTGTATTTCATTTGGCAGTCCTTGACACTCCTTCAAATACCTCTGCCAACTGGATTTCTTAGCTCTGCTTGAACAACTTCAGTGATAGGTAAGCCACTCCCTTTGGTCATCTGACAAACGTGATTGCTTGAAAGTTCTTCTGCATATTGCCTTGACATCTTTATGCGTTTGCTTCTAATGTATAAAGTCACTACGAATTGTCATCAACTTGATGGCAACAAGTTTGTCTCTTAGTGTGGACATCAGGGGCCCCTTGGAACAGGTTCATTCATCTGCCATGTGACATCCCTTCTCTTCAAATGATTAGAAATAGCTCTGTGCCTCCTTGAATTTTCTCTTCTCCGGCCTGAGTATCTCCTGCTCTTTTCATTTGCCTGATGTGAGAAAGGGTCAGGACTGCAGACACTCCTCTAAATGGGCTCTAGCTTGTTTACCCACTGCTGTCAGGATGATTCTGACTCCTAGTGACCCTATTCAGAGCAGAATTCTCCCACAGGATCTTCAAGGATGTCACCTTTCCTTCGGAAACCCTGGTGGTGTAGGGGGTTAAGTGCTACATCTGCTAACCAACAGTATCTCAGTTCAAATCTGCCAGGTGCTCCTTGGAAACTCTATGGGACAGTTCTACTCTGACCTCTAGGGTTGCTATGAGCCTGACCTGACTCAATAGCCGTGGCTTTTTAAATCATTTTTCTTTACAGAGGCACATTGCTCCTAGGAGCAGCTGGTGGTTTTGAACTGCTTATCTTTGAGTTAGTAGCTAAGTGCTTAACTGCTGCACCACTAGGACTCCTAGTTTATTTAAACAATAGCAAAAACAAAACCCATTGCCACTGAGTTGATTCTGACTCATAGCAATTGTATAGCACAAAGTAGAGCTGCATTGTAGAGTTTCAGGTGACATTGGGTGGCCTGAACAATGGCTCTGATCTACATGGCTTTTTGCTAGCTGTTAGAGGTACGTGTCTACTGTGCCAGGAAGTTCTGGCCTCGGGAGCCTCGCTTAGGAACCCTTCCTGAAGCAGCACCACTGCTTGTCAGATTGGCATTTGGGGACAATTGGAAGAGTGAATACTCTTGTATATTCCAAATGTGAATTTGGAAGTTCTAATCTTACTTTGGAACATCTAGTGGCATAGTGTTTAAGAGCTATGGCTGCTAACAAAAAGGTCAGCAGTTTGAATCCACTGGAAGCTCCTTGGCAACCCTACGGAGCAGTTCTACCCTGCCCTATCAGGGTGCTATCGGTTGGAGTTGACTTGACAGCAACGGGTTTGGTTTTTGGTTTACTCTTACTTTGGAGTCCTGGTAGTACAGTGGTTAAGATCTTGCCCACTAGTCAAAAGGTGAGCAGTTCAAATGCATTAGCTGCTCCTTTGAAACACTATGGGGCAGTTCGGTGTTCTATATGGCTGCAATGAGTCAGACTTGACTTGACTGCCGTGTGTTTATTTTAGGGGCAATGATGGTTCCGGGGAGAATTCTCACCTTCCGTATGGGAGACCCAGGTTCGATCCCAAGCTGATGCTCCTTGTGCACAGCCACCGCCCATCCATCAGTGCAAGTTTGTCTGTTGCTACAACGCTGAACAGACTTCAGCTGAGCTTCCAGGCTGAGATGGACTAGGAAGAAAGGAAGGCCTAGTGGTCGACTTTTGAAAAATCAACCAATGTAAACCTTATGGATGATCCTATCTGATATCTAATTATGTGTGGGTTGTCGTAAGTTAGGGACCAACTCCATTGCAACTAATAGCAACAACAGCAACCTTCTTATTTTAGATGACGGTTGGAAGTTAGGACATGAGGAATATGAATATTTCTGAAACATACTTAAGAAGAAGATGTGTTTCTGTTTCTGATCTGATTAGGTTTTTGGACAAAAACATCAAGAGAGCTTCAGAGATCTGCTAGGAACCAGTGGTGTGACTTTGGGAAAGTCATTTAAACTCTCTGCCCTTAGCATATTCATCTGCAATATATAGAGTTCTAATTAATTCTCGAAGCAGAAGAACATCTCAGAAATGCTTATGGGTGTGGCTGTCAACACATAAAGTTGACTGGGATAAAACAGATAAAAACAGATGAAAGAAAAAAGAAAGAGAAAGAAAGAAAAACTACAATTCTATGAGATTTAAAATGACTTCTAGTTCTTTAACTTTTCTTTGAGCAGGAAACAGAATGAAGTATGAAGTGTACATTGTTTTCCATCTGTGAACTCTTTATTACCTTATCAATGACAAGATAAATACAGCAACTGAGAAGTGTGTTTAGAAACATCTACCACTGCTTGACATTGCTGTCATGTCAAGGCGATAAGTGCCTTGTCCATTGAGGAGGGTGTAGACCAGTCTGGATGTCGTTGAACATGATGATGATTGATATGTGGCATGAACTGTGTATCAGTCGTGTGCAGTGGGATCTTATATGGATCTACCTGCAATGGATTGTTGTTGTTCTTAGGTGCAATCCAGTCAGTTCCAAAATCATAGTGACCCTATATACAACAAAACAAAACAGTGCATGGTCCCGCACCGTGTCCACAACCATTGTTAATGCTTGAGCCCATTGTTGCAGCCGCTGTGTCAGTCCATCTTGTTGAGGGTCTTCCACTTTTTCACTGAACTTCTACTTTAGTAAGTACAATGTCCTTCTCCAGGGATTGATACCTCCTGACAGCACTCTGAAATTTTGTAAGACATAGTCTTGCCACTGTGGCTTCTGGGGAGCATTCTGATTATACTTCCTCCAAGACAGATTTGTTCATTCTTTTGGCGGTCCATGGTGTAGTCAATATTCTTCTTCAGCACCACAATTGAGAAGTATCAGTTCTTCTTCTGTCTTCCTTATTCGTCATCCATCTTCTGCATGTATGTGATGCTGTTGAAAAATATCATGGCTTGGGTCAGGTGCACTTTAGCCTTCAAGGTGACATTCTTGTTTTTCAGTGTCTTAAAGAGGTCTTTGTAGCACATTTTCCCAATGCAATGGGTCTTTTGAGTTCTTGACTGCTGCTTTCATGGGTATTGATTGTGGATCCAAGTAAAATGAAATCCTTGACAACCTCAATTATTTGTCTGTTTGTCATGATGTTGCTTATTGGTCCAATGTGAGGGTTTTATTGTTTTTTATTGAGATGTAATCCATACTGAAGGCTGTGGCCTTATGATCTTCATAAGTTAGTGTTTCAAGTCATCTTCATTAATAATTGGAATGTGGAATGTAGAAAATATTAATCTAGGAAAATTAGAAATTGTTAAAAATGAAATGGAATGCATACATCACTATTCTAGGCATTAGTAAGTTGAAATGGTTGGTTTTGCCTGCTGTGAACTGGACAGCTTCAGGAGGAATGGCATTGCATTCATCGTCAAAAAAGAACATTTCAAGATCAGTCCTGAAGTACAATCACACCAGTGATAGGATAATATCTATATGCCTACAAGGAAGGACAGTTAATATGCCTGTTATTCAAATTTATGCACCTACTGCTAAGGCCAAATATGAAGAAATTTAAGATCTTTAGCAGCTTCCACTGTCTGAAATCGACTGAAGGTGCAATCAGAATTCATTTGTAATTACTGATGATTCCAATGCAAAAGTTGGAAACAAAGAAGGATGAGTAGTTTGAAAACATGACCTTAGTGATAGAAATGACGCTAGAGATTGCATGATAGAATTCGGCAAGACCAGTTTCTTCTTTATTGCCAATACTTTGTCAGTAACATAAACAGCAACTATACACATGAATCTTGCCAGAAGAAATACATAAGAATAAAATTGACTACATCTGTGGAAAGAGATGACGGAAAAGCCCAATATCATCAGTCTGAGCAATGCCAGGGGCTGACTGCAGTACAGACCATCACTTGCTCTATGCAAGTTCAAACTGAAATTGAAGAAAATTAGAACAAGTTCATGAGAGCCCAAGTACAACCTTGAGTATATGCTGCCTGAGTTTAGGTACCATCCCAAGAATAGATTTGATGTGTTGAACGCTAATGACAGAAGATCAGATGACATGTAGAATGACATCAAAGACATCATCCATGAAGAAAGCAAAAGGTCATTGGAAAGACAAGAAAGAAAGACCAAATCGGATGTCAGAAGAGACTCTGAAATTTGCTCTTGCATGTCAAGCAGCTAAAGCAAAAGGAAGGCATGACAAAGTGAAGGAACTGAACAGACAATTTCAGTGGGCAGCTCGAGAAGACCCAGTATTACAGTGACATGTACAAAGAGGTGGAATAGAAAACCCAAAGGGAAGAACACATTCTGCATTTCTCAAACTCAAAGAACTGAAGAACATTCAAGCCTTGAGTTGCAATAGTGAAGGATTCTACAAGGAAAGTATTAAAAGACTCGGAAGCATCAAATGAATGTGGAAGGAATACAAAACATCATTAGACTGAAAATAATTGGTTGATGTTCAACCATTTCAAGAGCTAGCATATGACTAGGAACTGATGGTACTGAAGGAGGAGATCAAAGCTGCATTGAAAGCAGTGAAAAAAAAAAAGACTCCAGGAATTGAAAGAATATCATTACCGAGATGTAATAACAAATGGATGCCACACTGGAAGTTCTCCGTCGTCTATGCCAAGATATTTGAAAGAGCACTACCTGGCCAACTGACTGGAAGAGATTCATATTTATGCCTATTCCCGAGAAAGGTGATTCAACTGAATGCAGAAATTAGCAAACAAAATCATTAATATCACACCCAAGTAAAATTTTCCTGAGGATTGTTCAAAAGTGCTTCAGCAGTTAATTAACAGGGATCTGGCAGAAATTCAGGCAGGATTCAGAAGAGGATGTGGAACCAGGGATCTCATTGCTGATGTCAGGTGGATCTTGGCTGGAAGCAGAGAATACCAGAAAGGTGTTTACTTGTGTTTATTGACTATTCAAAGGCATTTGACTGGGTGGATCATAGCAAATTATGGATAACATTTGAACAAAACAAGGGGACACAGCATGGTTTAAAGTGAGGAAAAATGTGTGTCACCGTTGTATGCTTTCACCATACCTATTAAATCTGCATACTAAACAGATAGTTTGAGAAGCTGGACTATATGAAGAACAGGGCATCAGGATTGGAGGAAGATTCATTAACAGCTGCCTTATGCAGATAACCTTGCAATCGAGTAGGAATGAAGAAAAAAAAGAGCTCATTCACATAGATGGTTTGAACCAGAGCTTCCTGTTGGGTGGGTGTGTCATGCATGAATGATAGACATGTCTGGCTATTGGCCCCATGAGCCCCTGGGGCTCCTTGAAGGGGCTGGGGCAGCTAGAACCACTGTCTTTAGATCAAGAGCTGGAAACTCTCGTGGTACACAGCTATGGCTGTTAACAAAAAGGCTGGCAGTTTGCATCGACTGGCTGTTCCTTGGAAGCCTTATGGGGAAGTTTTACGCTGTCCTACGGGGTCACTGTGAGTCAGAATCAATTGGCTGGCAGTGGAGTTTGGTTTACCCTGTAAGCTATATACAAACACTTTCATTTTCCATTTTCTAAGTCTGTCCTGATATGAATAAGCTTGAAAAGTGCTTCCTTTAATATATATGGATTGGCATATTAGTTTCCAAATGAGCTAGTCTAATTCAGTGGCACCACTGGTGGCATAGCATTTAATTGCGTGGCTGCTAACAGAAAGGTTGTCGCTTCATATGCATCCAACAGCTCCTTGTAGAAAGAACTGGAGATATGCTCCGGTAGCAATTACAGCCCTCAAACCCTATGGGAGCAGTTCTATTCTGTCTCATGGGGTCACTGTGAGTCAGATTCCACCTGATGACACTCAGCAACAGCAGCAACAACAACACTGTGCTTTAGACTGGAATTCTGACCTTAAGCCAAAATATCAAAACCCTTCTCTCCATGCTCACCTTTCTTTAAAAATTAAATTCATATTTACCGTAGAAATACATGCATGCCCTTTTCAAGTGGCAGTAAACTACAGAAAGCGTACATCATCTTCTGGCCCTTCCTAAACCTGAGTTGGATTCCTCAGAAGCAGCTGCTTTCCAGTTGGAATTTCAGTGTTTATGGGGAGTGAGGCAGATGATTCAGCAAGCAAGGTAAGCAGGGTTTACTTGTTCTTACTTACTAATCTGTGGTGAATAATTTCCCTTTTTGTTTTTACCACATCGAAGAGTCCACTGCTAGGTCTGGCTGGCATCTGTCTCTCAACCTCACAGTGCCTCCCCATGGAATCAGCACCTCTTCAAATTTACAGTGTCTGACAGAAGCAGATGACTCAGTTAAACAAGGTAAGCATGAGCTGACTTGTGCTTACTGACTGATTAGAAGTCAATAATTTCACATAAGCTTCATTTTGCTGTAGTGTTGGAAACCCTGGTGACCTAGTGGTTGAGAGCTATGGCTGATAAACAAAAGATCTGCAGTTCAAATCCTTCAGGAGCTCCTTGGGAACTCTGTGGGGGCAGTTTTACTCTGTCCTATAGGGTTGCTATGAGTTGGAATTGATGGTAGTGGGTTTTTGGTTTTGGTGGTGTGGTAAAATCCATGTGAAATTGTTCACTGAAGGTTAGTTTAAGTAAGTACAAGTCAACCCATGCTTACCTTGGTTATTGGAGAATTTACCTTTGATGAAGAGTGGCCTAGTGCTTGGAGGCACCAGGCACCACCAGGCACTGTGGAAGATTAGGGAGAGATCTGTTCACAGGGCACTTGGACCATGGCCCACCTCATGGCCCTGTCACCAATTCAAGCACAACCAGGCATCCACCCTTTATCATTTTCATCTCATACTATCACCCCTCACAGCAATCCTGAGGTTTATTCCGTAGCCAAAAGGAGTCTTGGAGGCCCTAAACTCTGAGTACGGCAGAAGACAAAGTTGAGGCTTGGGACTTAACTCTAAAGTGGCATGTGAAAATTTGAAATGTGCCTTTCCCAAGCCCCTGCCTCTTGGAACTACCAGCAAGGCTGTAGCTCACCCTAGGAGGAGATCAGAGTATTTTTCTTTAGAGAAACGAAATGTCCTCAAGAAAAGACTCATATGCTGGCTTTTGGGGGGGGGCCACTAAGGAAAAGGCTAGCTCTCTGATGATTCACTTATTGTGAGCCCCAGCTATTGAGGAATGAAGGCTGTCCAGTGCCTCACACTGAAATATGAGCAGACAGTCAAGGATCAGGAGAGTTTTGAGAAAGCCTTCCAGCATGCAAGGGAAATGCTGTGGTAAACTGATTTTGTTAATGGTCCCAAGGAGTGTATTCTCTGTGTCCTTGCCTTTCATCTTGTAACTTTACGGACTCCTCCCACTCTGATTCTGGGCTTCACCATGTGACTTGCGCAGGCCAATGGGACAGTAGCAACTTGATGTCAGTACAGCCTTAGAGAAGCCTTTGGTATGTTTCTTGTGTCTTGGACCCCTGCTTTTTCTAGGTGTGCATGCCCTAGCCAGTCTGCTAGAAAAATGTGAGAGGTTTATGGAGGAGAGCAAGTCTTCTCACCTGAAACCATGACCCTAGGCCAATAGACCCCAGAAGTCCCACCAGCTAAATGAACACATGTGTTTGAATAAACCCAGCCAGCATCTGTCAAGCGTGACCACTTGACTCATAGACCAAGCGTTTCTGTCTCTGAGGAAAGAAAGAGGCATCAGATCTGTAACATTTTAATAAGGATGAATATTAAATCCCAAAGCAGTTGCCTTCAAGTTGATTCTGACTCATGGCAACCCCATGTGTTTTAGAGCAGAATTGCATTCCATAAGGTTTTTCATGCTGTGACCTTTCAGAAGCAGCTTGATAGGTCTTTCTTCTGAGATCCATTGGATGGATTCATTCTGCAAACGTTTTGGTTAGTAGTTGAGTACTTAACGGCACCACCCAGGGACTCTGTGGCTGAATATAGGTCCTGCCTTCTCTGCCCTGTCCAGTCCCATCACTCTGCTGCTAGAGGTCTGAGAATGCCTGCTTGGCCCTGAACCAGCTCGATGCGGGAAGAATACCTTGAAGAGCCCTATCCTAATGTGAGCGCAAGGCCCTGCACAGAGGTCAGGAAAAGCAGAATGCTAAACAGCCTTGTTGTCAGAAGGGATTAGTTCCTAGAGAGAGACATCTTGCTTGATAAAGCAGAGGGTCAGTGACAAAGGGAGGGACCTTCACTGAGATGGCTTGACACAGTGGTTTAAGCTGTGGTCTCCAGAGCATGCCAACGATCGTGAAGATTTTACCAGATTGTTTCATCTCGTACATAGGATTGCTCTGAGTTAGAACTGACAAGACAGTCTGCATGGACTCAGGCTTCACCCTAGGGCTCCTGGCCCTGCTTCCTATGTGTCTATCTGGCCTATGGCTTTGTGGGTACTTTTGTTCCTAGGTTATTGAAAAGGCCCCAAACCCCAACTACCTGAAGTTGGTGAACTGAATCCAGAACTTGATTTCTTGACCCAGGGAAGCCTTCAGGCTCATCAATAAAGCTGAAGGCGCATGGAAACTGTGAGGCAGTTTTATAAAATCATCCACTGCATCCAAATCAGTTGCTGTTGAGTCAATTCTGACTCATGTGGAGCTCAAGCGTATCAGAAGAGAGCTGTGCTCCAAGGGGTTTTCAAGAACTGATTTTCTTTGGCAGTAAATTGCCAGGTGTTTCTGGACAGGGAAACCGCGGTGACAAGGTGGTTAAGTGCTACATCTATTAACCAAAAGGTCCGCCATTCAGATCTGCCAGACACTCTTGGTAAACTGCATAGGGGAGTTTTACTCTGAACTGTATGGTTGCTATGAGTCGGAATTGACTTGAAGGCAGTGGTTTTATTTATTTATTTCCTGGCTTCTAGCTAGACTGGAACCTCCAACCTTATGGTTAGCAGCTCAGTGCATTAACCGTTTACACCATCTGGAAACTACTGCACAAGCCTGCCCAACTCCTTTTCCCCAGCCCTCTTCAGCAAAGAACCTACTTGTACTCAGGGAACATTTCAATACTGCCTTTCTCAGCTTTTCTTACCGAGCAAGTCTTGTCTCTAACTGGGAGATGGGCAGTCCCTCCATCATTTGCAAAGAATTTTCTCTAGAAGGTAAATATCTTTTGAGAGGTATGTACTTTTCAGCGACCTGCAGATGAAAACCTGAGGCCAGATTCTCTGTGGTTAGAGACCAGTGCTAGCACTTTTCTTTTGCCAGAACATTCCAGAGACTGTGGTCACTAGCTTGTGACCCCAGTGAGGTCACTGGGGTCCTGGAGAGAGGAAGTGAATAAGAAGATTGTCTAGCAAAAGTGTGTATTGTGTTTCTTAAACTGGATTCTCCCTTGGCTGATATTCAAACTGCAACACGTAGCCACGGGCAATTACCTGAGTGATAATCCTTGGGCTGGCGGTTTAGGATCAGATGGGGTTCAGAGGAATAGTTTTGGTGTCTCTGGGCCTTTGTGGGCTTTCTGAGAGACATTGTCTTCTTTTTGATGCAAAGTAGAACCTGCAGTCTCTGGGGAAAATGAAACCTAATAAATCAGATGTGATTGCCCTGGACTTTGCTGCTTCTGTGACAGGAGAGCTGAGGTCATTGAATAATTTGGGCCAAAGAACCAACTATCCTGAGTGAATCACAACTATATGTAGAATCCACTTAGTACTTACTAGTTTCCAGAAAAGGTAAGCCTTCTTTCTTTGGGAGATGCTTCTGAATGGACTAAACAAATACTTCCCATTGTTGTAGGTCCACTCGGAGAGAAGGGCACACAGTATGCCCACCAGGAACATGATAGCAACAGCCAGTGCTTACTGAGTGGCTGCATATTCTGGGGGAAATCCTGTTGGCATAGCAATTAAAAGTTACAGCTGCTAACCAAAAGGTTGGCAGTTCAAATCCACTAGACACTCCTTGGAAACTGTGAGGCAGTTCTGCCCTGTGCCATAGGGTCTCTGTGAGTCAGAATCAACTTAATGGCAATGGATTTGGTTTGACATGTTCTAGGCATGAAACAAATCTCATTTAGATGTTCTTGTGACAATCTTATCACTGTCCCCACTCTGCAGGTAATGGACCTGAGGCTGAAAGCCTTAAGTAGCTGACGGGAGACTCACAGAGGGTAAGTGCAGAACTGTGAGGCCAGCCCAGCCCATCCGACTGCAGAACCTCCCCTCTCAGCCACAGTGAAACCTGTAAGAGGAGTTAGGTGCTGAGTCCTGAAGCAGGGAGAAGCTGTGGTCAGACCAAGCAAAGAAAGATTTTTTGGTGGAACAGGCAAAATATGCAAAAGCATCACTAACCAGTTGCATAATAAAAGCAAAAAAGACCGGTGACCAGTGTTGATTCTGACTCCTGTTGATCCCATGTAGGTCAGAGTAGAAATGTGCTCTATAGGGTTTTCAAGGCTGTGACCTCTAGAAAGTAGATTACCAGGCCTTTCTTCTGAGGTGCTTCTGGGAGACTGAGAACATGCAAACTTTCAGTTAGCCACCGAGGGCTTAACCATGTGCACCACTCAGAGACTCCAGATGGAGAATGTAAAGCATTTAGGAAATCCTTCTCTCTGGACCTCTTGCTCCTCTGGGTGAGTGAAGGGGCTGACCTGGCTAAGTTGTAAGGTCCATTCACACCTCAGCTTGTGATTTTTCAAAGCAACGTGGGCCCAAACTCCTCAGTGTGTGTTTCCTAAGCTCTGGTTGGAGCTGGGTCCTGGTGCTCATTGCTTGAGCGTTACGGTTTCTGCAAGGAGGGATGCCTTAATAGTCAGCATAGACTGAGTTTCCCTGGGGCACCCTCAAATTGCACTGCCCTACACAAAACAAGTTTATTTTTCATGTGCTTTTTTGTCTCTTTCAAGTGTCAGGGGGACTTAGTCATCATCTAAAACTGAGGCCGATGGGGTGACTACCATCTCCAATGTTGTGGGTCACTTGGCTGGAAGGAAAGAAAGCTCTAGGGGGTATTAAACTGGAAATTAAACACGCTGGCCCAGAAAATAACATGTGGTATGGTCTCCTCCAAACTTATTAACCAGCACTAGTCCCATGGCCCCATCCAGCCACATGGAGCTAGTAGGTACAATTCTACCACATGCTTCAAAGATCGATAGCTGGAAATATTTGAAGAACAGCCTTCCTGACCACCACACAAGTGAAGGCAGCTCTGTCCCTTTAGGTTCTTACTACGTAACGGGGGAAGATAGTGAAGCAAGGCAGGGTTGCTCTCATTGCCCGCAGTCAGGGGATGTGTTGGATGAGAGAGTACCTCCTTTTTGATGACATATATGTGACTGTGGACAATATTAGCAACCTGCCTTCACTATCCTTATACGTGTAGATCTCAAACGAAGACATACTCAAATTCCAGCACCCTATCATTTATACCTTCATCAGACAGTGGTTGCAAGGGGAGAGCACAAAAAGCCCAGCTTTCTCTCGGGCTCACCCTTATCTCTTTCCTTTCTTTACTGCGACTTGTAACCCACTAATTAAGAGAGCTCCAAATGTTACCATGAGCTAAAATCAACATCAATTAAAAGTCCCATATATATTTCATGTGAAAACACATGGTCTGCAAACACGTGTGATTTTCATTGAACTTCCTCATCTGTTTGTCATTTACAGTTCAGGTCATTTTTCATATTTCTATCACACGCTGCCTGCTGTAGATGAAAGCCTGGCAAATCACTGTGCAAAAGAAACGTTCTGAAGTTATAAATAATCAAGTGCTGGTGAGGGGTTGACCTCGTATACAATAACGCACAAAGTCATGATCAGAGCTCAGAGGGAAAACAAAATTCGATGGCTGCCTTCTTCACAAGGAGAAGGGTGCAGCTATGTTTCTAATAACCTGGTGGTCTTTTCTCCGGAGCCCGCATTCTCTGGCAGGCAGGAGACAGGTGGAGTTATGCAGAGAGTTGGGAAGGTAGCCGAAACACAGGCAGAGGCAGTACTGTTCTGGTAGATGTTTAACACCTGGAACTTTGGAGTGGTGGTTGTGTTTGCCAACTCTCATGGTGTAAATACTTCCACTGTACCAACTATGCATGGATTTGGGGAGAGATGAGACAGTCCTAAAAAACTCCAACATACAAGATACTGGGAAGATTAGGGTGGTTACCTATCTCCTGCTCTCTACCTAACGACCAGTCCCAGAGTGTGATATTTGGGACATGGTGTTCAGTCACGGTGTTTGGGACCTTATGCCTGGCAGGAGCTGTTCAAAGGCAAATAATGGCTGGATGGGGAGAGATCTGATGCTACAGAACACTGGAGACTCACATATATACGTAGCCCACAAAGGACCAGAGAGAAGGGGAAGTTTAGAGAGAGAGAGCTGGGCATCTGGCCCTAATTGCCAGATACTTGCCTGAACATCCTTCAGCCTGTGATCTGTTTCCTGATTTATGGTCTCAGGTCAACAGGGGACATGATGCCTGAGGGCTGGGTTACTTTCCCACTTAGTCACGCTCCTCACCTCTAAACCCAGGTGGGCAGGAGGTGGAGTGACCCTGGACCAGAGTTCTTTTAAAGCTCTTTTTGGGCAGTTGTCTCCATAGAGCATCTTCTATCCCCTTTGAAGATAATTTTGGAAAAAATTGATGTAAACCTCCAGAGAATTTTGATCTTTAATTAGTTTCAGACACCCTACCTAGCAGAAAGAATGAGGTTGTGGCTAGGTGCTGGTTGACAGGGACCATTTCTAGAGATCTTATGTAACACAGTAGAACTGTCCCGTAAGGTTTTCTAGGCTGTAATCTTGTCAGGTCGTTTGTCCAGTAGAGCCCCTTTGTGGGTTTGAACTGGCAACCTTTGGGTTAGCAGCTGAGCATTAACCACTGAGCCAACAGGACTCCTTATCTGGCAGAACAGGCCATTCATAGGTACTGAAGGAATATACGCACTCAAGAGCCACTTGGATGGATTAAAAATGAGCCTTCTCTGGAAGAAAACAGAGCTCTCAAGTTCAAGAATATATTTTTCAATCTGAAAGTCTTATTGCAGTCCCTGGGATCAGTGGGAGACAGTGACTGAGGATCAAGTGTCAAAGGCCCCAGGGGACACTCAGTAAGGCCTTCCTAGGCCCTGAAATCAGAGCTGCAGCCAAAGGAGGGCACCAGGCACAGCTCCTCTCCAGGGCGCTGATGAGAAAGCCAGCTGGGCTGGGCCTCCGAGGGCAAGGAGAGGTCACTGAGATGCCGGTGGCAACTTCAAACCATTTCGATGGGTCCCCTCAGGTCCCTGGGTGCAACCCGTCTCTCTCGGGCTGGAATGCAGGGGAGGGTGGTGGAGAGATCAGGTTTCCAGGAAAGAATCTGACTTCTGCTATTGTGTGGTGAAGCTGAGCTCACACTTTGGGAGCCACTAGGGTTTAAGGGAGCTGCTACACCAGGAGATTGTCACATCTCGGGCCAAAATTCCTTATCACCACCAGCTGGGTCAGATGAATTGAGTTTCTGTACCATTACCTGAGACATTGTTAACAAATACCTTTCTGACAGTGCTTCACACACACACACACACACACACACACACACACACACACACACACACACACCCCCTCACCCGGTTCCCACCCGGTTCCAGTAGCCACCTCCGCTTCCCCAAGATTACTCTCCTCCCTGGGTTGCAGGTATGCGGGTCCCTGGGCTGGACTCTGCCTGTGATCACAAGAAACAATGACCACATAAAACACACCTCCACTGAGCGAGAAGCACTGATGCGTGCCCTTAGGCTGAGATTAAAACTTGCCCCATAAATCTCTCCACCATGCTGTATATTCCACATAATTCTGTGAGTAAGCTACAAAATAAATGGCTGGGGAAAAAAAATTCCTTACAAAGTACCTTATGATGAAGAGGTTAGTTTTCATATTTGTAATAAACTACCAGAAGGGATAAGATTTGTCACTGGCGTTGCTCCCATCACGACAGCATTGCACTGAAGGTTCAATTTCTTTCATTAACTTCTTTTTTTTCCAAAAGGAGAGGCCTTCTATGTTTGGTATGCCAGAGATATTCATAGGTTTAGCTGTGAGTTCATAGACACAGGCGATGATGTTGTTAGCTGCTGTTGAGCCAACCCCTAACTCACGGTGATCCCATATACAACTTAACAAAGCACTGCCAGGTCCTACACCATCTTCGTGATGGATTGTGATTCGGCTGTTGTGGTTCATAGTTTTGCCATTGGCTAAGACGGAAAGAGAAAATAAACCAGCAGGAAGTGGACTGCCAAGTCTTGCTTTCTAGTCTATCTTTGGAAGCATCACTGAAATCTCTTCTTATCACAGCAACACACAAACTCCCAAGACAGAGAGTCGGTGGCAGTGTATGAGGTACACGGGCCAGGAATCAAACCTGGGTCTTCCTCGTGGAAGATGAAAATTCTGCCACTAAACCACCACTGCCTTCTGAAGGTGTAATTGATAGGGTACTGGAATTTTAGGATGTCTTCGCTGAGATCTACATATATATATATAAAATAATGTGTGTGTGTCATATTTTGTGTGTTTCAGAGTTTACTGGTAATACTGTGTGAAGATATTTGACTCACTTTTGCATATTAACTGGAAAATTAAAAGTCCCCAAATTTCAAAGCCCAGCCTCTATCATGACAGAATTTCTGGAAAAAGATTTAAGGACTTCCCTTCTGTTGCTTGGTTTGTCAGTGAACTGGCAAGAATCCTTTGGTCTGGGCCTTGGTGATGTCATATCTTCTCTTCTGAGGGGACAAAGACTGTGAGTGTACGTGTGCGCGTCTGAGCATGAGTGCCTGTGTTTGTATGGGTGTGAGGACAGCTGGCTACAAGGAAGAGATACTACACTGGAAAAATAAATATACAGAGGAAACTGTCCCAGGATACCCAACGATTTTGTCCCCAGTGTCCTTAGGTGAATGTGAGCTTGTGGTTCAATTGCCACTCCATCTGTAAGATTCAGGTCATTGAAGTGCTTTTGTGCCTAGAATTTTGCCCTTTGGTCATGCTGACTAGGCCACGTGGTTGTGGATGCATGTTTGGGCTAGAAGGAAGACAGGCTGGAGCTGAAGGGAAAGCAGTCTCTCTGGAGGAAGCAGTTGTAGGGAGGAGAATCGGCACCAGCAGAGAGCGAAAGCCAACTTGAGGGTCTTTGTTTGTGTCCTCCTTAGATGCCCATCTGCAGTGCCCAGATAAGCAGGGGGAGCAGAAGAGGGGGTTGGTGGGCTGGTGGGCTGGTAGTGTGCTTTCCTGAGTGGTATGTGTGTGACAGAGAGAGAGAGAGAGAGAGAGAGAGAGAGATTGAGATCAAAGCCTTCAGCCGGCTTCTACCATGGGCCGTAGTTGAGGGGCAGTGATGAAGAGGAGACCAGGCAACAGAAGGAAGATAGACTGAGGAGTCACAGCTCCTGCTCCTGGTTTCCTTGGTCTATGACTTGTGAAGAACTCCGACAGACCCACCTACCTAGTGTAGGGTGCGGAGTGGCTGAGACAGTCTGTTGACAAGTTGGAGACCTGTGGTCCGAGTGAAGAGGCTGCAGTGAGCGGGAACTTTGAGGTGGAAGCAAGGTGCGGGGACCCCACGCTCCAGTGATGACTGTCAGCATGCCGGCCTCGTGTCAGCCCCTCTTCACTGCCTCCAAAATAAAGAACTGTGCCATTCATCACTGTCACCTCTGCTGTCACTACCCTAGCAAGTAGGACCAGGGAGGAGCCAGGGAAACATTTCCCCCGTTGGTAAGAGGATAAAACAATCCCTTCACAAATCAGGGTGGCATTTTAGGAAAGAGAAAAGGAGGTGAAATCAAAGAGACCAAAATTCATCTAAATACACGGACTTATCTGAAAAGGACTTGCTGGGTAAGGAATTCAGCTTCGAAAGGTATTCATGGGGACATTCTATGTTATTGTGTCATCCTGTGGTTTTTGAGCTCCCAAGCATAGGCTGGGATCTGGCAGGAAGAGCAGAGTCCTTACAGGGAGTAAAGGTATTTCTTTCTCCCCACCCATCTGAGAGAGGCACGAGAAATAGAGGCCCTAACACGTGTGGATAAAACAAAAGGAAATTCAAATGCTTTCATTTTCAAAAAATAGCCTTAAAATAATCACAAAGCCTTTGGAATCTTTTTGGTTCTTTTAAATTTTTTACAGAAATACTCTGAGGATAAGAAACTGTTGTACAGTTTAGCTGTCACCCAGGGAAGAGAGAATAAACGCATAATGAGCTCTAGTGACAAAGTGCTTAAGAGCTCCACTGCTAAGCCAAAGGTCAGCAGTCTGAATCTACTAGCCACTCTTGGAAACTCGGTGGGCCAGTTCTACTGTTCTACTCTGTCCTATGTGTTTGCCATGATTTGAAATCTACCCGACAGCAAAGGGTTTGGTTTTTAGTTGAGAGTGCATACGTGGTCCTTGGTGCTGCAAGGTTTTTACAATCAACTACTAACTCAAAGGCTGGGTGTTCCAACCCACCCAGGGGCATCACGGAAGAAAGGCCTGGGCGATTTGTTTCCGTAAAGATTACAGTCAGGAAATCTCTATGGAGCTTTTCTACTCTGTAACACTAGGGAATGCTGTGAATCAAAATTGACTTCACAGTAGCAGATTTCGTTTGCTTTTTTGGTTTGTTTTGTTCTGAGGGCATCAGTAGCTGGCACCTCCCAGCAGACCCCAGCATGCTGAGCAGAGTTGGGATGAGAGCTCTGGCACCACATGAAGACGCTGACCAAATGCTGCTGAAAGCCCTGAAGAGTTTAGTCTTTAGGGGGCATTTTCCAAACAAAGGACTCGAAGTCCCTGAAATTCAGACCACTGTGGATGGTGACATTTTTTTCTCTAGGGGCACATTCCGAATCAGGTGGATAGCTACTCGTGTCAATGGGACAGACTGTTCTGGATACAGGGGAACGGCCTAGGTGACCTTCCAGGGGTCTTGTCCCTAATCCACGATCTTGTAAATAATGAGTTGACAGAAAATTGCATTCTGTGTTTGGCCGGCCATCTGCTGTTTCCCTAATGCTGGCTGATGACTGCATAGCTATGTGGGGAGAAGGTGAGCTGTAATTAATTATCTATGGCATTGATGAATTTCTCGTAGGCTATTCCCCTGTTAATCCAGCGATATAGCTGCATCCATCCCCCCCCCCCCCCGGCGTTAACGGTCTATTTATGGACTCAGTGCCATAATTAAATGTTTCATTTGCAAGAAAATGGCTCCTAGTAAAATCCAAGCTCTCTTTATGTGCCTGCATTAGGCCAGTGCAGACGTCACCTAAGAGATTTGTCCATGCTGGCCCGCTGCTCTTAGCTTTCTGAACATCTAATGTATTCTGTTTCTCGTGTATGTAAATTGCTAAGTGTGATATTCTTCAATATGCCTGCCGAAGGAAGGCAAATGTATCGTGGGCATAATTTTAATTATTTATATGCTATAAAAATGGGAGGAAATCAGGTTTACAGAGACAGGGTGCTAAAAATTCCCCCTGGTTTTCTTTTGGGCAACAGTTTAATCAGGTTAGAGTCGTAATTGTTTTTCATCTCTTGCCTCACACTTGGTTTGGTCATCTCTGTTGTCAGCGTGTGGCTGTGCCCCGTGAAGGCATCTCATGTCAACCTCAAGTGTTTGCCTTCTGAGAAAACAGCATGTATCAGATGGTCAGGTTCAAGGCAGGGACACCATTGAGAAAGTAGAGGCTCCCTTCTGAGTTTGGCTTTCTTTTCTGGAAATTGGTCCCTGGCAACTGCTGGCCGTTTTTGTACTCCTGTAAATTAAGAAGGTAGGTGGGACTGTAAAGCACAACCAGGGAAGAGCAAAGGCAAGGGGGTACACGAGTATCTGGGTGTAACATCGTGAGAAGAGAACAAACATCAGCAGCCTTTATTAGCCAGCTAGACATCTGGAGACCAGTTTCAGGTAAAGATGACTGACAAAGATTAAATGGCATTTGGGTAACTATTCAAGCTGTGTAGACTGCTCTCTGGAGCTCGGGTAGCTCTGTGGTAGAATTTTCGCCCTCCATGTGGGAGATGTGGGTTTGATTCCCGACCAATGCACATCCAACGCTGTCGTCACCCAGTTGTCAGCGGAGGCTTCATGCTGCTGTAGTGCTGAACAGGAGACCAAGAAGAAAGTCGTGATGGTCTACTTCTGAAAATCAGCCGAGGACAACCATATAAACCACAGCAGCTCTATTCTGCTGTGAATGAAGTCACTGTGAGTAGGGGACCAACTTGACAGCAGCTTGTAAGAACAATGTACTACTATGGGACATGAGTTTACCCATGTGATTTTTATCCCATTGTGACATCACGGTAGGGGCTTAGAGTCTGAAATCAAAGCACATGGTTTCGAGGCTTGCTCTCATGCTATTTCCAATGAAACACTTGGGCAAGATATTTAACTTCTCACAGGCTCCTTTTCTTGTCCATAAAGTGAGGAGCCTACTGACACTGCTTGTTTGAGTCGTCACGGTGATTGAAAGAAAGGATGCCTGTGAACATGATTGATAAATGATGATGTGAGCAAACATTTTGGTCATCATCTTGTCTTTCTCCTGCCCCAGAAGCTGCAATGACTGGCAAAACTTTGGTGGCTGTGACTTCACTGTTATGGGGAGGGAAAAATATTTTATGGGTTAATTTAATTGTCCTAGGAGAGTAGCAGAATTCCTCAGGGTGGGGGAACTGCTCTTTCACTGGGGAATGTACAGTAATTGGACATTTCCATGAGCAGGCCTCCCGGGCTAGGCTAGGCTACAGCGGGGCTTCTCAAATGATGCATGGTGACTGAGAAGCTTTTAAAATTCCAGTCCATCACGGAGATACTGTATTTTACCTGTAAAATACAATAAAGGTTTTATTAAAAACATGAAACAAAAGAGACATACAAAATAGGTTTCATTTTTTTATTATTATTAGATTTAGCAGACATAAAACCAAGCTGTCAAGTTGCAATAAAATCTTAACATCTGTGTTTATCTCCTCGTGGCCTGGGGACAAGAGATTGAGGACTGAGATTCTGCAGTGGACTGCACTTCCAGGAGCACTATTATAGATGGGAGGGTGCTCATATACTCACTGAAACGTCAGTGATTCAAAACCACCAGCGGATAGCAGTCTGCTTCGGTCGAGATTTACAGCCTTGGACTCCCTATGGGGTTGCTAAGAGTCGGAATCCACTTGACAGTAGTGCGTGGAAGGTTCTAGATGGGAGGGCTTTCAGGTCAAAAGAGAACTCATCTGGTTTCCATAATAGCACAGTGGGCATTCTGGATGTTTTGAGGATGGGCTGGCGAATGCACGCAGAACTCAGACAAGGGTTAAGGAGGGAGAGGCTAGTTTGATACCAAGAGAGAAATAGTCCAGCCAAACCCAATGCCGTTGAGTCAATTTTGACTCATCACACCCTGTAGCGCAGAGTAGAATTGCTCCATAATGTTTTCAAGGAGCACCAGGCAGATTTAAACTGCTTACTTTTTGGCTAGCAGACGTAGCACTTAACTACCACCAGAGTTTTCCCAAGAGAGAGGGTGCGGAGGAACAATGACAGCTGGCCAAAGTGTAAGGAGAGGTGGCAGTGAGTATTCTGTGTAGTGGGGACAAAGCCCAGGGCCAGTTGTAACATGATTCCTTTGTAGGGCTGTGCTAATTTCTAAACTTTCTGTAAAACCTGTTATAGCTAACATCTGCACGATAGTGGTACTTAAGGACACAGGAGGAGCACAGTAAAGGGGGATGACCTCAGGAATCACGGTGGTGAGGTGGGGTTCAGAGTCTGTGTAGCTCAGCAGAGGAACTGAAAGCCAGAGGTGGCCAGGACAATGTGGACTTTTTCTCATGTCTGCAGGTGTGCTGGAGGGAGCTATGTATGTAGGATGGAAGCACTGGACTCTTATTTTGTGTTTAGAGGCAAAGGAGCCCTAGAAATCTGCCAGATCAACGGACAAGACCCCTGCTCCCTTTTTGCCACCTTAGTTTTTAGAGGCAAGGCAGGGCCTAGCTACAGAAAATAATGCCTGTGACAAGTAGTTTTAAATCACTGAATGATCTCTCACAACTAGTGATGGAAACTGCTAGAAACTGCTTATTAGAGCCTCTCCTCAAGCAGTGTCTAGAGCCTGTGGGCTGTGTCCATATTTTAGCTATGCCTCTGAGGGGGGCCCCTTCTGGCTGAAGAAGGGGAGGTTGTGTTTCTTCTGGCTGGGTCTGAATTGTTCAGGTGACTTGGAAATGGGGCTTAAAAAGGTGTTTTACTTTATTTCTTAGAGTTTTGCTTCTGTTATGAAAATTAACATTACATTTATTGAGCATTTGTTGTTCTGAGTTTACCACTTCGTTTAAGTTATCATAAGTCCCTGTATAGATTTTCAATATGTCAGAACTAATATTACTATGTATATAACATTGCTAAGTTGCTTCACCTCTGTGAGTCTCAGTTTCTTCATTTTTAGAGGCAAGATATAAACATCGTTTCTACCTTATAATGTTATTGTAGGGATTAAATGAGACAGTATCTGTAAAGCATTTAGCAAATGCCTGATTCATAGTATTAATAGCAGTAGTAATAATGATAATAGCAACTAACATTTTGTCTAGGCATGGACCAGAAATGTTAAACTTGTGTACAAAAATGAAGGGTGCCAAGAAACTGAAAAAAAAAGGAAAGCAATTTGTGGTTGATGGCAAAGGAGCTTATTGCATGGTGAGTCCTGACTGCCCACAGAACCAAAACAAATCTCCATACCCTGTGGTGGGAGAGCAGAGGTTTTATAGTGGTGATGGATAAGAGTGTTTAAGCCAGGGGCTTACAGAAAAAGAGTCAGCAAATAGTAGTGAACAAGCAGACTTTTAATGTTTGGACTCACAAAGCTTGTTTCCTCTTCAGGCCACCCCTTGAGGCTGGCTCTACAAATCTGATACTCTCCACCTCTTGTGACATAGTATGAGGGATGCCAGTCCCTCCCTGCCAGGAATAGACACAGAAGTCGAGTTGCCTACATAACATGTGGTACCCGTGCCTATGCAAGAGACAGAGAAAATAACTGTGTATCCAGAAAAGGAACAAGGCTTCTCTGATAAGGAGAATAACTTCCAGCCTCCTTATCAGAAAATGCTCTGGGTCCATCGCCTTCACTTAGGCAACATGGACATATTTATAGCATGCTTGCTGTGTGTGAAGCACTAATTGAAGCAGTTTACTTGTGTTATCTTGTTTAATGTTCACCACAACCCCACAAGGTAAGCATTATTATCCCCATTTTACAGATGAGGAAACTGAGGCTCAGAGAGGTAAGGTCACTTGCTCATATCACAAAGCTAATAAGTGACAGAACCAGACTTTTAACCCAGCCTATTTAACTTCAGAGTACTTAATCTTAATTATCATACTACACTTGCTGCTCAGCACAGAGTTTATTATTATTGTTACTGACAGTACAGATGAAGAAACTGAATCCCAGAGAAGTGAGTAAGTTGCTCAAGGCAACACAGCCACAGGCAGAGCTGAGATTGAAAGCCTCTGGCTTGCTGCCATCCCAGTTGGCTGTGTAGTTGGGTCCTAAAACTTTAGTTGGATTAATTGTCCTCACCCTGTCCAAACTCACTGCACTGAGATTAGTGTCCTCTGCGTGGTGGACGAGGAGTCAGGAGGGCAGGGTTTGTGACTTCTGACATGTTCCGAGGGGCCGAGGACTCTGCAGTGAGTTTGACTTATAAGATCCAAGAGCGGACTTGTTGGAGCCCAGAACCCGTCCACACCCAGCATTGATTTACATGGGAACCTTTCCTCACTGTTGGCATTTGGAAAGGGAAATAGCAAATTTTGGCTGTTTGCTTATTCCGTCAGTCATTCTAACTAGGAGGGGTGGTGGCTGGTTAATTATATAGCAGCTCATTAAAACACAATATCCCTTTGAAGCCCAAAGCAGCAAGTGAAGAACTGTTTTGCAACATTGGTGGGACAGTGGGTGGCCTCCACCTTAGCCCTTTGATGCCGGTGTCCGCTCTGGAGCTGTACCTTTCGGCGCTATCCAGGCAAATTTGGAGTCAGGCTTGTGGGATCATGGTGTGAAGAGAACTCTGGGAATATCTGGCTACTGAGGAATCTTGCAGAAGGAATCCCCGGCTGAGACTAGGCTTAGCCCATATCCTGTCCCTGGAGTCTCAATGGGGCCTCACTGGGCAGCTGCTACCATCTTCTGTGGGCCAAATCACCCCAGGAAGGTCGGGGCACCGCTGGCCGAGAACTCTGGTGGCTGCCACCTCAGGAAGACACCTTGGGCCAAGGAAAACACTTGGTCAGCTTTCCCTGTGCCATTCTCGGTAACTCATGTAGGATTTAATGTTTCTTTTTAAACAGAGCACAGATGGCTTGGAAAGCAAGTTCAGTTACTCCTGAGAGGACAACCTAGTTCCATGTCTTATTCATCTCTGCTTTCGGCACCCAGAAGGTGCCCAATAAATGCCTATTCAATTTCAATCATCTTCTGTGGTTTTTAAAAAACGTTTGGATACATCCCAACCGTCATCTATTAGATTGCTTGGATTTTGGCTGAGGCCAAGTGTTGAAATAGTGGGTTGCTTAAGACTGATGAGCCCCAATTAAGCAAACAGTCAGTGAACAATTTACTGGTCAGACGTTGAGCGGGACGCTGTAGTGGGAGAATGAGAGGGAATTGAGGAGGTGTAAGATGGGACCAAAGTGGCCACAACAAGAATAGCCACCAGCCAACTGCAGTGGAAACAGAGAAGAACGGCATGCATTAAACTAAGAGATCAGAGAAACTCTCACAGAGGGGTGTCCTGGGACAGGAGTCTTGAAGGATAAGACTTTGCTTGAAAGATGCTCGGGCCAACAAGGGGAGTTTCATTAGTGTCAATGAGAGGAGCAAAGCCTTTAGGTGTGACACTGCGCTAGCAAGTCCACTGGTGTTGTTAGGTGCCGTCGAGTCACTTCTGACTCATAGCAACCCTGTGAACAACAAAACAATACACCGCCTGGTTTTGTGCCACATCCACAATCGTTTTTATGCTTACGTATGAAATAATTGAAGTAGAATTATTTTTAAATAGTTATTTTTGAAGTTTAAGTTCTCATAGAAATAAATAGTGATCCCAGGTCAAAGATTCATCTAACTCATGAATTGGAGAACCAGTAGGTTAAGATGGTTTTTTGTGTATACACATATCAACATTTTATGCCTGGAGTTATATGCACGTACCTATGTGCACGCACATTTTATGTTGTGCCCACGTGGGATCCCATTGTACACATTGCTTTGTAACTTCAATTTTCATTTTACAAGATATTTTTGATCTCTTTCTGTGTCTGTTGTTTAGATCTGCATCATTCTTAGAGCTGGCTGTAAGGTATTCTATGTATAATGCCATGACTTACCTGACCTGTGATAGACATTTACATTATGTCAGTAGTGAGTTATATGTTAGAGCAAAATGTCTTGTATGGAATGTGTATACGAGGTCCCAAACAATTAAGTCCCCAAACGTAAGTCTTCTAAGTGCTACATACCTCGTTGCTGGATATTGCTGTGGTCCCCTTCCAAGGACTGCCCTTGGGAAGCTATTCTGTAATGCCACAGCCTCGTCTACCCTCCAAAGCAATTGTGGAACTCCTTTCCTGGGATGGTCATCAGAGCTGTCATCATATTACCCTCGATGTCCTGAATATCATCAAAATGTCACCCTTTCAATATTTCAATATTTCCTTACAATTTGAAATGCCTTCTCAGTGCTACATTAAATTCCCACTTATGTTTTGGTTTGCTTCTGGACTCTCTCTTCCAAGCCCCTGCCTCTCTATTCCAGTGTTTGTATTATACTATTTTAATAACTGTTTGTAGTACATTCTACTGTGGGTAGAACTAAGTCCTCCTCAGTTACTCTTCCTCCTTAGAATTTTCTCACATGTTTATTTTTTCCCAGTGAACTTTATTATTCTTTCATCAAATTAGAAGAAAAAAAAATCCTGCTTTTACTTTTTGCAGTTGAAATTATTTAATAACTCAGAACTGACATCCTTCTAATAACATTTTTTCATGCTTAAGATCAAGATGCATTCTTTTTTAATTGAATTTTTTTTTTTTTTTTTTTTGGTAATTCAACAGGATTTTCAGTTTCTTCATATAGGTCTTGCCATTTTTTTTAAGTTCATATTTGACTTCTGGGTATCTCACTAAGAATTTTTTCTGTCAATCTGTCTCACCTTGCAGACTCTGGAAGAGCTAAGACAGGGAGCATGCAGAGGAAGAGAAAATGAAATATGGGTCTCAGAATGAGGGGATGGCAGTGTCCTGAAAGCTGGAGGAGGATATGCTTCAAGGAGGAGGATGTTAGCACTCTCCAAGAAGGCCAAAGTCAAGTGGGATGGAACTGGGCTGTAACTAGGAGGCAGCTGAGAGGGCAAGGTAGTAAAGATGTGAGTGGTTATAGATCACGCAGGACATAACAGTCCTCCTTGCCTTTTGCGTGTTATTTATTGCTATAGTCAGAGGACACTCGGTATGTGACAGAGAAATCTAGAAGCTTGGATCTGAATGTGTGTGTGCCTCTGTACGTGTGCATGTGTGTGTTTGTGTGTGTGTGTGTGTATCTGTGTGTATGCAGCTCTACACGGAGCATGAGTACAACCTCAGCATCTGTGAGGCTCACTAGGGGCCGATCACCCCCGTTTCATTTACAGTGGGCATGCTGCAAGCCTTGACAGGAGGTTAGCCTGTAAGGCAAACGTGAGCAAGTTAGCTTTTTCTGATGCTACTGACTGGGGAAAACTAGGACTTGGATTTGCTTTTCCAAGTGAAAACAGTAGATGAATAGCAAGACATTGTTTTTTTCAAAACTCGTTTCAAGTGAAAATTTGTCCAAATGGCACCAGGGTTCCCTAAATGACCATAAATCCCTGGCTTGGCTGAAGTCTGTCCTGTCTTTTCCTGCCCGGGCTCAGCAGCCTTGCCGCCAGCCATAAAGATTCTTCTGGCAACAGCCGTGACCAGGAAGAAGAGGAGCTGCGGGACGAGCTCATGGGGCTGCCTTTTCCTGCTCGCTTCCACTTGTCCAGCCTCTAGCAACATGGTGACTTTGGTTGGCTGTGGTGTTTGAATGGGGTAAAGGTTTATAAATAAAATTCCCTTTATGAAGTTATCCTTTCCAATAACTTGAACTTCACGGCAAGCAGTACATTGCTAAGAAAGCTAACTTCCCTAGTTGTTCTGCTCTGAAAAAACTAGTCACTTGTTTTCTTTGAATTGACTTCAACTCATGATGATCCCATGTGTTTCAGAATAGAACTGTGCTCCATAGTGTTTTCCATGCTGATGTTTTGGGAAGTAGATCTCTGCGCTTTTCTTCTGAGGTGCCTCTGGGTGAACCGAAACCTCTAACTTGGTTAGTAGCCAAGTGATTTAACTATTTATGCCACCATAGGACTCTACTCTGAATAAAACTCCACTACTGTCAAATCGATTCCCACTCATAACTACCCTATAGGTCAGTGTAGAACTGCTCCATAGAGTTTCAAAGGAGTGTCTGGTGGATTTGAATTGCTGACATTTTGGTTAGCAGAAGTAGCACTGAACTACTATGCTCCCAGAGTTTCCACTCTGAATAAAGGAGGAACATTAATACCACTGCTGATGGTCTATCCTTCTTGGTATTTAGCTTTAAGCCTGGAGTGTAAGAATGGAATGATTTGGAAGAGAAGCTCTTTGATAGAATGACATTGACTCAAAAATTCTATTAGCAATTCTCAGGTTGTCCGATAAAATACAGTCTGCCCAATGAGAGTTGAGTTTCAGATGAACAATGAATAAATATTATTCATAGTTTGATTTATTGACTCTGCAACACTAAGCAGCTAGTCTTCCTAAGACAGGGGAGCCTGTGGGAAATACATGCCCAAAGCCCAGCTGGACATCACTGGGTTATCCTGTGATTCAAAGGGCCTTTGGAAAGAAACCGTCTTGTCATGGAACTACCTACCTCCTTGATAATCTACTAGATTCTAAATCCTATCCAGTCAGAGTGTGCTGTGCCTTTCATATTAATCCTTTATTCTCCATTTCTTCACCACAACTGTTGTTGTGGTAGGTGTCACTGAGTCCAGCTAACAGTGACCTTACACACAACAGAACAAACACCGAGTGGTCCTGCGCCACATCCACGGTCATTTTTCATGCTTAAAGTCCATTGTAGCAGCCACTGTGTTAATCTGTACCTGGGGGTCTTCCTCTCCTTCACTGACCCTCTACCTGCTCACCACCACTGGGATTCTAGCTATTAACAGCATCGATCCAAAAGTTCATGGGATCAGTGTCTTGCAGGGTAGGGCATGTTTTCCCTTCAGTAACCCCCTCTCGGTGTCTTTGCTTCGTTTCTCTCTAATAACACTTCTTTTGGGCTATATAACTCTCCTCTGAGGATAGTAGCCAATCAACAATCCCCAGACTCTGTGACCAACATGATACCAATGAAACTCATCCACTTATAGCACTTGAACTATGCCTGCATGGTGACCCTGGATTTTCAGCTGTGTAATTTTTCTCAAGCTCAGTCATGTTTATGAGTCCATTCCCTAAGTTCCTGGGAGCTTGTCTTTCTTTTTTTCTCAAGAAATACTTGCTGGTTGATTAGATCTAATGAGTCTTATCAGAACCAGCCGAACTTAACCTCGTGGGAAAGTTGTCTTCCAAGCCTAAGCTTTCGTGCTGGAAAGGTTCAGAGAGTTTCAAAAGCACTGGATTCTGCTCTTGCTTATGTGGGCTCCTCTGTTCCTATTTCTAGAGTGAAAAGGGCAGAGACCTCTGTGTCTGAACTGCTGGTTGAAGTCTTTTAGTTTGACAGACACTCCTTTACCTCCAAACCCAGCTTGTGCAGGAGGAACTCAATAAATGGTGGTGGAACTGGGCTGAGAAATTTATGATGCAGGCCACTATGCACCAGATTTCTAGGTTGAAATCTCCATATTACTCTCTATGTCTACAGGTCTTATTCAACAGAATAATCTAGGCTGCCTTATTTTAGCCTATTGTCAGAGTGAAGAAGAGAAATCAGAGCCAAGAATAGTAACACTATTAATAAAAATAGCTAATGTTACCAATACCAATGAAAATAATACCAATTTGAGGTGCCCATTGTGTTCCAAGTTACGTGTGTATAAATTTTTCTTTAATTCATACGACATTCTTAGTACATGGTCTTTGTTCCCATTTCACACATGAGAAAACTGAGGTCTCAAAACATTGAAAAATTTATCCACAGATAAAAACTAATCGAGTACTGGTACCCGTGTTTCAGTAAATGTTCATCTGGCTATCATGTGCTATGTTTACTGAATACACCAGGTCACAACCCTCTTCTTGTGGGTGGCTGGGGACTTTTTGCTTTGTGAGTACAAAGCTGAAAGTTCTGATTGAAGGAAAACTCAAGGGACTAATGATAGCTTGGTAACCACAGCCAAATGGCATACTATCCAGAGGATCATCTGACTGCCACAATCAGGGGGAACAAGGCAACTGGGCCCTCCTCCCAAGGGTCTGGAATGTGGTGTGGGTCCCCAGGCAGGCGTCTCTGAAACCAGACCCCGCCTTGACCCTGGTTAATTACTCTGTAGTTATTCACACAACTGAATTCCTGCTGTCAGTGGGTCCTGTGATGTATGTCAAGGCTGCCAATGAACACATAGCAGCGCTAATCCCGGTGAGCTTGCCTGAGGCTGCGCAGGATGTCCTATCGAATGAGTATCATGTGAGGCAGCCCTGATGCTCCCCAGCCCGGCTCAGCTTTCCAGCTGCGATGTTAACAGGCTTTTCTTCTGGGGTATCTTGGAGCTGGGGATCCCTCAGGTGGTTCTCACGTGCCTGGTGCCAATCTTGTACTTTACCTAGCTGAAGGCTTCTCTCACACTAGCTTGATAGCGGTCAAGCCCTCCTAGTTGGAGCTTGTTAGCTGGGAGCTGTCTAGATCAAATGATGAAAACTGGCCAGGGTGTAGTCGTCACGGTCGATTACCAGTGGCCCATTAAATGAGGGTTGGCAAAGCTGGGAGTCGCTGAGCACCATTTACAAGGCACTTTGGGTTCATTGTTTTTCCAGCCCCTCTTGTCCTACCCTGCCTTGGCTCCCCTCCTCCTGCCCTGCCTTGGCTCTCCTTTCAGATTGAAACTCACGCAACTAGGAAAGGCTGTGGAATTGTGGGTTTCTGATTCACAATGTCACGACTCGCATACGGTAGTGTGGTTTAGGATGTCTATCTGTCTGTCTGTCTGTGCTCAGGAGGCCGGATGAAGCACTTCTGCTTCTTATTGAAAAGATGTTTGGCTTCACCAAAAGACAGTGACCTGTGTCGAGGGATAGCTCAGCTTGTGACTAGAAAATATCATCCATAGTAGTGTTCCTCTGGGCCTTCACTTGGAGAAGGTGCTTTCTGTTTTGTAGGATCTGAGCATTCGACAGAGGAGGAAAGTGGGGCTCCTTGCAGTGATGGGCTGCATCCAGACCTTGTCAGGCAGATGTGGGAAGTGCTCACTTTGGACCTCCTTAGCTGGTAGCCAGTGTCCATTGGTTTAGAGTAAGCTTCCTTCTGGGACTCTTTTCTGGGGACTTTTAGGGTTTGCATCAGAGAATGTCTCTGGTCTGCTAGGTAAAAACTAGAAAACTATCTGCACTCAACTCATAGAGAGCCACGTGTGTCAGAGTAGAACTGTGTTCCAAAGAGTTTTCGAAGACTGGTTTTTCAGAAGTAGATCACCAAGTCTTTATTTCAAGATGCCTCAAAGTGGACTTAAATTGCCAACCTGCAGCCGTGTATATTAACTTTTCATACTGCCCGGGATTCCTGATGTGCTGCCTCTTGAAACCAAAAACCCCACTGCCACTGAGTTAATTCCAACTTATAGTAATCCTGTAGGACAGGGTAGAATTGCCCCATAGAGTTTCCAAGGAATGCCCTGTGGATTCAAACTCCTTACCTTTTGTTTAGCAGCCACAGCCCTTAACCACTATGCTACCAGAGTTTCTGGTCTGCTTAGAGGCCACTTATCCCTCACAGCTAGGGTCTTGCACACGAAACCTTTAGAGCAGGGGCTTTTAAAATGTGGTCCCTGGACCACCAGCATCAGCATCACCTAGAAAGTTGTTGGAATGCGAATTCTAAGGTGCCACACCAGACTTAACCCCTTGCAGTCAAATCAGTTTGGATTCACAGGGATCGTGAAGGACAGAGTGGAACTGCCCCATAAGGTTTCCAAGCTGTAATCTTTGTAGAAATAGATTGCCACATCTTTCTCCTGTTGAGTAACTAGCAGGCTCAAACCACTGACCCTTTTGGTTAACAGCTGCCTTCATCATGCAGTGCTGCTATAACAGAAACACCATGAGTAGACGGCTTCAAAAAGAGAAATTATTTTGTCACAGCAGACCACAATCCAAACTCAGAGCATCAGCTCCAGAGCAAGGCTTTCTCTATTGGCTCTGGAGGAAGGTTCTCATCATCCACCTTCCCCTGGACTGGGAGCACTGGAGGTGCCGGCACTCCAGGTCCTTTCTAAAGGATGCACCCTGCTCCTGGCATCGCGTCCTTCTTAATGGTCTGAGGTCCCAAGCTCCTTGCTTATTTCACCTTCTTTCGTATCCCAAGAGATATGCTGGCCATCTCCCCTCATTAACATTATAGAGGCAGGATTTACAACTTACAGGAAAACCACACAATACCAGAAATCATGGCTTAGGCAAATTGCTGCACACATTTTTTGGGGGAACACAATTCAATTCATGACAGAAGTTGAGCGCTTAACTGTTGCAACACCAGGGCTCCTTATTCTAGACTTAATGTATTAGAAACTCTGGGGGTGGGTCCCAGCAACTTGTTTTGGGAGGGCCTTCCAAGTGCTTACGATACATGCTCAAATCTGAGATCTACTTCTTTAGACCTGTGCTACTCAGAATGTGGGCCATGGACCACAACATCAGCAGCTTCTAGGAGCTTGTACGAAATGCCAGCTTTCAAGTTTGCCTCACATCTCGAGAGCCACAGTCTACATTTTAGTAAGTTCCCCAGGTGGTTTGATTGTATGCAACAGTGTGAGCAATGCTACCAGGGAGCTGTGGTTCTCAACTTTTGCTGCACCTTAGATTCACCTGATGCCCAGGCCCAGCCCCAGATCAATGATATCTAAAACCTGGGACGATGCTCAGGTACTGGTGTTTATTCATTGTTTCCCTGGCGATTCTAAGAGGGAGTCCATTTATCTGGAGAGAGCAATTTATGTGGAGCACCCTAGGCTCCAGAATCACAGGGAGCTATGTGTGCTGAAAGACAGAACAGAACAAAACATCCAGCCAACCATGCAAACACCAGAATACAAGTGATGAAGTGCAGAGCTTTGCAAAATATGTAGGGACACTTTGTTGTTGTTGCTGGGTGCTGTTGAGTTGATTTGCAACTCATAGCTACTCTGTGTGACAGAAGAAGATATCCCAGGCTGTAATCTTTATGGTCTTTTCTTCTGTAGAGTTGCTGCCCACTTACCTATTTCTGTTGAGTCAGGTTTGACTCATAGCGACCCTAGAGGTCAAAGTAGAATTGCCCCATAGAGATTCCAAAGAACACCTGGCAGATTTGAACTGCTGACCTTTTGGTTAGCAGACATAGCACTTAACCCACTATGCCATCAGTGTTCCTGTAGAGCTGCTGGATAGGTTCAAACTACTGACCTTTCAGTTAGCAGCCAAATGCTTACCATTGGATCACCAGATGTTCTTAGGGGCACTTAGTGCCTCTAGAATGGGTCCCATAGATGTGGAGTCAAAGATCCCATCAGCCCTTGGGGCCAGCAGGATGGGACCTTGACTGCCATAAGTAACCTCCTATCTGGGGGCTATTACAAATACTACCACTTTCTCCATGTGCCATGATGGGAAAAAAGGCTGGGCAACATGCCGTAGAAAACTTTGAGTTAAGATGATTATTGCCTGCTGGGAGCTGCTGAAAACCACTAACTGTGGTGGGAGGGTATGGGTGAGGGGGACCAAGGGGACAGAGAGTGCCTCCATTTTGGTGACTTCGGTAATTCAGATCCAATCCAATGCCTCCTAGGTCATCACTGCCTCCTGACATTTATTTAGTGTGCTTGCCATTTGAGGTTTATTAGCTGTCATTTTGTTAGTTCTTGCAATAATGATTGTTTTGTACAATCCACTGGGTAGGAGTTGGATTATTTTCCCTTCTTTGGAGACAAAGAAACTGAGACCTGAAAGGTCGAGAATTCTTAGTGGCACAAATGGCTAAGTGCTGGATGGCTAACGGAGGGGTTGGCGGTTCAAACAACCCAGGGGTACCTCAATAGGAAGGCCTGATGATCTGCTCCCCAGAGGTCACAGCCTTGAAAATACTTGAAATTACTCTGCATCCATGGGCTCACCATGAGTCACAATCCATTCTATGACTAAAAACAACAGAGGCCAGTTAAGAAGGGACAGCCAAGAGGTGATAATGTGTTTCCTTGAAGTTCAAGGAAAAATGTCCAGCAATGTTACCTTCCCCCTCCACAAAGGCAGATGTCACCTACTCCAGGAGGTGGAGATTCCGATCTTTGCTTCCAGCAGGTGCTCAGTATTTCTGTTGCTGTAGTCTTCAGCCCTGAAGATGCTGGCTTGAGTTGAAGGCTTCCTGGGAGTATCCTAGGAAGGCACTAAAAGAGGAACTGTTTAGCTAATCACAAAGCCTGACTGTTGTTTGGCTGGCTATATGTGTTAACATTTCCCCCCTTGAGCAAGTTTTCATCCCAGTGCTGGAAGAACATATTGTAATTATGCTAATCATGCTGGCCAGTCTGCCGGAGGCTAGGAGGGAGGGAAGCTCCTTTTCCTCCTTGTTTCCCTCTCCAGAAGCAGTGGGTTGCTGCTGAGTCCCCAGACAGGCCATGGGAGGGCTGTAGGCAAAGCTGGGATGGAGGGGAAGCTTGTGCAGGGCTTCGCGCACCCTGTGGGCCGGCAGATCCACCTGGTTTGCACGGAGGGGGTGCCAGGGATAACTTCCAAGGATGCGTTGACTAGTGAAAGGGATTTTGTGCTGTTCTCCTTGGGGACTGTATTTTCTTCTCCGTGAGACTGTAAAAGAGGCAAACTGATCATTAATGTTCTGTGTCTTGTTCTAGTTATTTTTCTCCTTTCTTCTCTTCCTCCTCCTCCTTTTCCTCTTTCGTTTGTCTTTTGCCTTTTTTGAACCTCAGTGTGCATAGTGTTTTCCTGCTGGTTTGGCCTTTGTTGGAAGGGAAATTAATTATACATATAAATAAGTACGTAGAGAGGTAAGTCCCTGGGGACAAATCGTTAGCAGCTGAAATTCACTCAGTAGCACTATGGAAGAAAAACCTGGTGGTCTACTTCTGTGAGATTATCACCACTGAAAACTCCTTGGAGCACAGTTTAATTCTGAAGCATATGGAGTTGCCATGAGTCAGGATTGACTTGATAGCAACGGAGAAAAAAGTATAGATAAATAGTTAGCTATAGATAGAAATATGAATCTAGAGAGACATGGGTGGTTCAGTGGTAGAATTTCTCACCTTCCCAGCAGGAGACCTGGGTTCAACCGGCCAGTGTGTTTTGTGCATAAGCACCATTCATCTGTCCATGAAGCCTTAGGTGTTGTTATGATACTAAAGAGGTTTCAATGGAGCTTTGAGACCAAGACAGACTAGGAAGGAATACCTGGGCATCTAATTCCAAAAGTCAGACAGTGGAAACCCTATAGATCACAGCACTCCAGTCCACAGTTGATGTTGGAGATGGTGCATGACCAGGCGGCATTTCATTCCAGCGTGTGTGAGGTCACCACGAGTCAGGGGTGACTCAGTGTTAACCAGCCACAACAGTAACAGTTACTCATGAAGACATAGACATAGACGTAAACATCTTCATGTATAAATCCATTGCCTTTCAGTCAGTTTTGACTCAGCATATCAATAGGACAGAGTAGAACAGTTCCATAGAGTTTCCAAGGCTGTCAGTCTTTATAGAAGTAGACTGCCACATCTTTCTCTCACAGAGTAGCTGGTGAGTTCCAACTGATGGCCTTCTGAGCGCTGAGCTATTGGGCCGTGAGGGTTCCTTTCTTCATGTATAAGAGACTTAATGACCGTTTGACTATTAAAGACAGTGTGTTAGAGAGGGGGATGTTTCATGAACCTAAGATTGTGAAGGAGAAAGATATATTGGTCAAGGAGATCTGGTCTATATTCTTTCTATGATATGTGTTATAATAAGAAAATTAACAAATGATCCAAAAGTTCATCCCAGGAACTGACTTGGTTTTATGAAATAACTTAGTAAGTTATTGAGGCTGGAAAGTTTCTGAAAGAAGAGGGCAGAAAACCATTGAGATGCTTAAGAAAATGGCAAAATTTTTCCTGTTTTGAGGCAAGACGGGATGGAAGGTAGAAGTGTTTGAGGAATTTTTAAGTGTAGAATTGATGGCTGTCTTAGGCTCTGTTCTCCAGAGAAGCTAAACCAGTAAACACATAAATACATGTATTTGTGTGTATATATATATATACATACACATATGTAGATTTATACTAAAAAAATAGCTCGTGTGATTGCACAGGCCAGAATTGTCCCAGTCTGTGGGTTGGGATATAGGCTTCTCCTGATTTATGTAGCCATAGAGGCCAGTGAACCCATGATCAGCTGGTCAGAAAGCAAAGCTCTTGATCACAGGCTTTGACTATCAGTGAATCTCAAGATTGGTGGGCAAGACTGCAAGGGTGCTCCTGATTCACATAACTGTGTGTGTGTGTATGGGGGATGGTGGTGGTCTGAGCCCAAGATTGGCAGGTGGGCGAGCAGGGCTGTGCTTACAAGCTGTGCAGATCAATGACTCCCAAGGTCTGCAGATAAGCTGATAGCTCAAGTCCCAAAAACTGGAGGCCAGAGGAAAAGAAGGCAGTCCAAGATCTGGATTCAGAGCAAGCAAAAACCAAAAAGGTCTGCTGTATTCAAGTGCAGGCCATATCCCCAAGGAAATCCCCTTTTCACTGGTTGGCTACTCACAACAGATACTATCATAGGAGTAATTACATATAGACACTGAGAATCACAGCCCAGCTAAATTGACACACAATCTTAACCATCACCATAGTGTATATTGTATTTACTTTTGTTTGCATCCACTTGTTATATGCTCCATTTATCTTCATGAAATTCTCAGTAATGTGTACTTCACTATGAAGTGTGGCTATCTGTGTACATGAGTCCATCAAGAAGAGGCTGAGTCCCACATCTGAGATGATGCAGATTGAAAAGGAGCTCTGGACAGAAGCAGGAAATCTTAACCAAAGGTGACCAGGAGACCGTTAGCCTCCAGACACCCATATAGACTCCTGCAAGATGTATAATGAACCCTGGTGGTATAGTGGCCAAGTGCTATGCTTGTTAACCAAAGGTTGGCAGTTTAAATCCACCAGGCACTCCTTGGAAACTCTGTGGAGGTGTTCTACTCCGTCCTGTAGGGTCACTGACTAGGCCAGTTTATGTGAACCAAGTATGGAATGAAACTATTGTTATCTGTGACAGCTGTGATCTACAAAGTTACTGCAACCACAAAATTAGCCAACACCGAGACATTGCTTCTAGAGGAAATATAGGATGAGGCTCCTGCAAGCCTCTGGCCACAACATTGTCATTAACTAAGTAATGCATAACCTTGCGTTTTGTGTGTTTCTCTTTAAAGACACTATTTCTTATATACTTTTGATGTACTGACATTGAACTCATGGTCGACAGCACTGTAAGTCATGCCTGAATGGAGTTGGTCTGTCACATCTGTTTCTCTGTAAGGCGTATCACATCTTTCTTTTAGGAACTCTAGACAGCACCTTGGTGCTATGTTGGAGGCCCAAGTTCAACAGTGAAATCGTCAACAAAAAGCACAAAAATGAAAAAACAAAACAAAATGAAAACATGGCCCTAAACAGATCATGAAAAGGATATTTATTTACAGTGTGAGAGCTGACACCAGACAGCAGAGCACAGACTTGTTCGGCCTCAGCTGGAAAGCTGTGTGTTGTATGACTTGAATTTTTCACTACTCTTCCCATGTCTGTGAATGACTGCGAAAGTGCCATAAGTATTAATTCTTGAGGTCATAAAAATATTAGTAAATAGGAGAATTCACAAGTATGGGCTGTGCCCATAATGAGATTGACTGTAATTAGTTCAAATTATATTGTCTATCCATCATGGGCCAGCTGATCTTCAACCCAGTGCTAGGTTTCAGAGGAATGGAAGATACCCAGAGGTGAAAAACATGCTCTTCTCCCATGTAACCTTTTCCCTTTACCTTCTTTTCCTCCTTCTATCCCTTCTCTTTCTGTCTTTTTTTCTGTTTCTATTTCGGTAAGATTTGTCTTCACTCACATTTTCTGCAACTTAAAAATCTCTCCCGTTTTCTCTTTACTGCTAGGGTCTTAGTGTCATTATTCTGATCATCTGATTATTGGTTTTCAAAACAAGCAAGCAAACAGGCAGCCCCCAGAAACACCTCTCCAAAGCCTGCTTCCTGAATCGTCACCAATGGGTTAGGCAGAACTTCCTTGTGCTCAGACTGTATCACCTGGCCCAGGTATTATGGCTCAATGGTTCCATTATCTGGAAGATTTTTATAACAGTGGGCGTTCTGGCCTACTGAGCAACAGGAGCTTTTGCCATAACCATACACAACAGGCTAAGCACAGGGCAGAATTTCCCTTCTAAATCATAATTATCCTGGATTCCTGGCACCTGAAACCAGCTTGCTAATGCCTAGTGATTTTATTAGAATGTGCCCTGTGGGTGTGGTCTGAAATTTTTAAATGATAGTTAAAAGGGGAAAGAACAAAACTCTCTTTCCTCTGAAAAAGAATTTTGGCAGGCAGACAGTAATGAGTCTGGAACAGATGGTTTAAATATTATTTACATGCTATTTAAAGTCACAGTGTGGACTTGGACATATTCCTGCAATTTGAAGTCACTGCCCAACTTGCCATACAGATCAAGATTAGATCAATTTCATTGGAAAATAGAGAAAAGCCGAGGGTGAGTTGTTATCATTCAAAAAGGGAAGCCTGATACTCTCAGTGGAATATCTACACAGTTGGTGGGAAAGGAGTGTTGAAAGGCTAACCAGGGCATTTGTTTCACCTGGACGGGCAGCCTACAGTGGTCACCAGGGCTACAAAACTACTGCCCCCATTATGTGGTTACTGGCCTGGCCTAATGCTTGTTTTCATTTGACACTTCAAATATAATCACTGAGTTCACTGAGGTCTCTGCATTTGTTTATCATTTTCAAAAGATAGCAATCTTTCCAACACTGAGTCTAGAACAGGGAGGTAATTAAATGGAAAGTCAATAATAACACAAACATCATAAAATAAGGGCAAATATAATTTTACTTCACAATCATTGTTTTAAGAAAAAGGAAATGGTTTAATTTAATGAGGAAAAGGCCTGGTATAGGTGAGTCACTTCTTGCCACATTGGGTTGTTGTTTTCTGTTGCTGATGCAATTCCAACTCACAGCAACACTATGCACAACAGAAGGAAACACTGCCCGGTCCTGTGCCATGCCCACAATCATTTTTATGTTTTAAGCCCATTGTTGCAGCCAGTGTGTCATCTTGCTGAGGGTCTTTCTCTTTTTCTCTGACCTGACGACATGTTCAAAGTATATAAGATGCAGTCTTACCATCTTTGTTTCCAAGGAGTGCTCTGACTGTACTTCTTCTAGGACAGATTTGTTTGTTCTTTTGGTGGTTCACAGTATATTCAATATTCTCCTCCAACACCACAATTCAAGGGTGTCAACTCTTCTTCTGTCTTCCTTATTCATTTTCCAGCTTTCACATGCATATCATGTGATTGAACATACCATGGCTTGCGTCATATGCACCTTGGTTGTCAAGGGGATGTTTTTACTTTTCAACACTTTAAAGAGGTCCTTTGTGGCAGATTTTCCCAAAGCAATGTGTCTTTTGGTTTTGTGACTGCTGTTTCCATGGGTGTTGGTTGTGGAACCAAGTAAAATGAAATCCCTGACAATCTCAATCCTTTCTTCGTTTATTATAATGTTGCTTACTGGTCCATTTGTGAGGAATTCTGTTTTCTTGATGTTGAGGCACAATCCACACTGAAGGCTGTGGTCTTTGATATTCATCAGTGTTTCAAATCCTCTTCACTTCCAGCAAGTAAGGTTGTGTCATCTGTGTAATGATAGTCGTTAATGGGCTTTCCTCCAATCCTGATGCATAATTCTTCTTTATAGTCCAGCTTCTCTGGTTATTTGCTTGGCATACACATCGAAAAGGTGTGATTAAAGGATACAACCCTGATGCATACCTTTTCTTTAGCTAACACTAAATTTGGATGCCGAGGTGAAATCTACATATAAAAAAACATGGTCCTAGAATTAATCTAATTAGAGAAGTGAGAGACCTATCCAGAGAGAACTACAAGACCTTACTGCAAGAAACCAAAAAGGAGTTACATAATTGGAGAAACCTACCCTGCTCATGGATAGGAAGACTTAACACTGTGAAAATGTCTATTTGACCTAAAGCAGTCTATCTATAGCATGCAATCCCAATACAAATTCCAGTGTCATTTTTTAATGAGATTGTGAAACAAATCACCAGTTGTTTTTGGAAAGGGAAGAAAACCGAAATAAGTAAAGCACTACTGAAGAAGAGGAACACAGTTGGAGGCCTCACACTATCTGACCTTAGAACCTATTACACTGCTGCAGTAGTCAAACCAGCCTGGTACTGGTACAAAAAGAGACATATAGACCAACAGAACAGAGTTGAGACCCCAGAGATGCCACCATTCTCTTATGAACAGCTGATATTTGACAAAGGCCCTAAGAATGTAAATTGGGGTAAAAACAGTCTCTTCAACAAATGATGTTGGCAAAATTAGATATCCATTTGCAAAAAACTGAAGCAAGTTGCATATCTCACACCTTACACGAAAGCTAACTCAAAGTGGATCAAAGACATAAATATCAAAGTTAAAATGATAAAGATCATGCAAGAAAAAATAGGATCAATGATGGATGTTCTACTACATGGCTTAGACAGACTTCAAAATCTGACAAAGCGTGATCAACAGAAGAAAAAGTAGGTAAGTGGGATCTACTAAGAATCTTGTGCTCATCCAAAGATGCTGAGGCCCATCACCCACAAAGGCCTCTGTGAGCAAAGCTACATGCCTATGTGATGACAAGCAGATGCATCTCACCCTTGACATATTTTTTGGCCGTGCTCTCCCTGATGATATTTTGCATCCTAATTAAACCTTCCTCAAAAATACCCTCTTATCTCCTGGCACAAGGATCAAAGAAGATGCCTTCTAAGAAGGGTTTTATAACCCCCTCGGCTTACTGAATTCTGACACAGCATGCCCAACCTGGGAATGCTGAGGCCGGCCCGGCCCCGCTGGCTTCCCCAAACTGCACATCCCCCTCCACATGTGAAATACAAGATTGCAGGAAGGCCCTGGGAAGCTCCCCAGGGACGATCCCCCACACAGCCTTTAGATATAGACATCCCACTCCCTGCACCTCTTGACCTTGAAGCATAGATAGAGCTGATTAAGCTCAAGGCATAACTTTGTTTTCACTGTTGATTATAACCACCATATACTTGTCTTGGGCCATTACCTAGAAGGCCCTATGATTAACATGTAAAGAGACCACTTGTCTCCGGCCATTATCCAGTAGGCTCCAATAATCAACATGAAAAAAGGCCACAAGGTATCAGTTCTTTGTTAGCCAACAGCTTGCATGGTCAAGGGGCAGGGGTGAAATCACGTTACTGATTGTATAAAAAATAAAGAAAGAAAGGCCTTAGCAGGCTGCTGATCTCCAGATTCCTGGTTGTCTCAGTCTCATCATTTCTTCTTTGCTGACGCCACCCATCTCTTCATGATCCCAGACCCTGCTGAGGCTGGCTCCCGGCACAAAGACTTTATCAAAAGAATTAAAATGTCATCTATAGAACGGGAAAAAATATTTGGCAACTACATGTTGCACTGCTGTCTGATTTCTGTAATCTACAATATCCTGCAAAATGTCAACTAGAAAAAGATAAATAACCTAGTTAAGTGATGGGCAAAGGATATGGGCAGACATTTCACTGGACAGGACACCCCAGCAGCCAAAAGACATGTGAGGAAATGCTCAAGATCATTAGTTATCAGAGAAATCCAAATCAAAACTATAGACACCGTCTCACCCCAACAAGGTTGGCTATAATCCAACAAAACAACAAATGCTGGAGAGGCTGTGGAGAGATTGGAAGTCTCCTATACTGCTGGTGGGATTGTGAAATGGTACAACCTCTTTGGAAAGCAATCCGGTGTTTCCTTAAAAGCTGGAAATAGATATACCATTTGATCCAGTAATCCTACTGCTTAGAATTGATCCCATAGAACAAATATTGTATGGAACCCCTACTGTAAGAACTTAAAAACAGACTCATGCATAGAAGAAAAGACTCTTTGATGGCTGTAAAGGTGGGGAGGGAGGGAGGAAGAGGATAGGTTATTAATTAGGTAGTTGATAGAAATTTGGTTGGGTGAAATCTGTGACAGTCCATGTTAGAAAGAAGATTAACTTTAACTGGACTTCATGGTTGCTCCTCCCATCCTAACCCAATACTGAAGGACAGAGTAGCTGTTGTGGGAGTCTGGGGATCATACTCTCAGGGGACATTGAGACCAACTGGCATAACTTGCATTTTGCTAAGGGAGTCTTGCCCACCCCAAATTGGTGACTGGCGTCTGGGGTCTTAAAAGCTGTGAAGCTTTCATCTGAGGTACACCCAATGGTCTCAACTCAGCAGGAACGGATAATCTCCAAGGACCAAAATAACCTGGGGCAAAGAGAACCCAGAAGACAGAGAGACCCATGTGAGTGGATGACTACATCGACATGTGACTGGAAGAACAAAATCGTGCTTGGCCACCACCAGTGATAGCCATGATGGGCTCACAAAGTTGAGTCTCACTGGCAACAGGAAAATAAAAAGAGGGGCACCCTGAGATCTCCACTGAAAGACCACTACTGATGGTCCAGGGACCTCAGGGTTCCTTGGGAGTGTGGTCCCTGCCCCTGATGCTTCCCTTGTCCATAAATCATAATGGGGTCCAACTCTTCGGATAGAAATGGATTGGACTTGTTGACACAGAGTGACCATATGTGTGCACTTTATAGTTCTACGCAGGACGTTATCCAGTTGACCTGTTACTGGACGCAGGTGGGGAGTGGCGAGGAGGGGATAGGAGGTTGTTTGGAGGACATGACATGTGCAGAATGGAGGGGAAGAGTGTGCTGTCACTGGGCAGGGAGAGCAGTGGGAGCTGCTCATTGTCAGGCATGCAAATTTATATGGGATTGTATATTTTCACTCAATCATAATAGAAAAAATTTATCCTGTAGAAACAAAGGCTGTCACACGAACAGATCCATGCACATGAATGTTTGTTGCAGAACAATCCACAATAGCAAAAAGATGGAATCAACCTAGATGCCCATCAACAGATAAATGGATAAACAAACTATGGTACACACACTCAGCAGAACACTATGCAATGATAAAAAAACTGATGATTTCAGGAAGCATCTCATAACCTGGTTTCAACTGAAAGACATGCTCAGTCAGTGGCAAAAGGACAAACATTGTATGAAACCCCCTGCTATAAGGACTTAAAAATAGACATATACGGAAGAAAAGACTCTCTGATGGCTGTAAGGGTGGGAGGGAGTGAGGGTCTTTTACAGATTAGATAGTTAATAGAGATTAGAAATTTCGTTCATTTACTGTATCCTCAGGGGGAAAAAAGTATCTAACTACAAATTTATTCAAAGTGGAGAGACCTTGAAAGAGTGCTAAACCTCTGTTTGCATTGTATAGATTTCTGCTATATTTTAAATTGAATCTTTGGAAATGAAGTAATTCTTTATAGTTGTAGTTCCCACTAATCTTGTTATATATGATACACCTGCTTATATTTTTGTAATTATATATGTAAATAGTATACTCAGGTATTCATTTTATAAATACATACATACATACATAGCCAAGCCAAGTGCCGTCGAGTCGGATCCAACTCATGGCGACATATATATATATATATATATACATATATATATAAAGCATGGTCCAAGGATGTCTAAGTCAGAATAATTTAGGGTATGCTGTGGTAGCAAACAATGTCCCAGATCTCTGATGCATAACATGAAAGGATGTATTTCTTCATGAAAATTCCACTAGTGGGTCTGTTTACTGGGTCTCTAGGAAGCTCCTTTCCAAGGGATCTATCTAGATGACTTGAGTCTTGTTGTTATGTAGCTTGGAACACCTGTCTTCCATTTAGGTGGCTGAAGCATAGGAAGAGCACTGTGACCCTGAAGTGACACACACTGCACCTGTTTGCACCTACTGGTCATAACTAGTTACTGTGCTCACCGAATGACAAGCAGGCTAAGGCATGCTGGCAAACATGAGATACATGGTAAACGGCAATGGCTCTTCCACAAAGCATTAAGGGAGACAAGATGTTATGTTAAAAGGACCTCATTTGTAAGTTGCTAACTACCACTATTGACACAGTGCAAGTATTTTAGAGAAGCTTGCAGAGGGAACAGATTGCTGACCAAGGCCTCAGAAAGGTGGAGTGTGAGCTAGTCTTGCTCTGACTGATGACTTTAGACAGACAAGAATGTGGGAGATCTTTATAGCCTCAGGCAGTCAGGGTGGCTGCCCTAACAGGAGGCCACCTCAACACAGAGGAGGCAGGTGATCTGAAGGGGTCTGGTTCTTGCCTTCTGAAGTCTTTGGGTATTGTGGGCACCTTTCAACCAGTTGGAAACCCTGATGATGTAGCGGTTAAGTGTTGCCGTTGCTAACCAAAAGGTTAGCAATTCGAATTCATCAGTGCCCCTTGTAAACTATATGAGGGCAGTTCTACCCTGTCCTGTAGGGTCACTATGAGTTGGAATTGACTTGATGGCAATGGGTGTTTTTTTTTTTTTTTTGGTTTCTCCAACAGTTACCTGTCAATCAATTTTGATTCAGAGTGATTCACAAGTAACTGTTGGGTTTTCAGTGGCTGATTTTGCAGAAGTAGACTCACTAAACCTTTCTTCTGAGACATCTCTGGGTAGACTCAAATGGCCAATGTTTTGGTTAGCAGCCAAGTCCATAAACCATTTGTGTCATCCAGGGACTCCGGGGAAACCTTGGTTGCATAGTGGTTAAGTGCTATTTCTGCTAACCTAGAGGTTGGCAGTTCGAATCTGTCAGGTGCTCTTTGGAAACTCAATAGAGGAGTTCTACTCTGTCCTGTAGGGTCGCTAAGGTTTAGAATTGACTAGACAGAAGTGGGTAGAACTCCAGAGGCCCTTTCAGAGTCTGCTTAATACCTCGTAGGCAGTAAGCATTCCTGTTTGTAGCCCTCCTAGGTGTAGACCTCTCCAAGGACAGGGACCGTGTCTTACAGGCTGATGTGTGTACAGCTCTGTGTAACATAGTGCCTTACCCAGGGAATACTAACTCGACACAAGCAGAATCAACAGGGCAGCCAGAGTAGCCCAATAGATATTCCTTTCGTGGTACAGGCCTGAGGGTCTCAATCCTTATTACGCTTACAAATTATATGGAGATGTTGCAAAATGCTGACTCAGATTGTGGTTGTCATTCAGTAGATCTGGGGTGGGGTCTGGGAATCTGCATGTTCACCAATATTTCACACCTTGCCTGAGAGGATAACACTGTGGAGTCTAGTTGGGTTCATTCACCCATAACAGGCACAGTTGTCTGAATACAACAGGGAATTTTCCTTGGAAGGCTCCGTGATGGGACTCTCAGTTCAGTCTGGTGATTTCTCCTGCCTAGGCCTACTGACGGAAATCACAGTTGGGCTTCGAGAGCAAAGAGGCCTTACCTGTGAGTAGATGAATTCTCAGTACACCTGGTTTTGTTTTCCTTTTTTAAGGAACCTGACAGGCAGTTAATAGCTTGTGAAAAAAACCGTGTCCAAACTGTACTTTGAAAGAATTGGAAAATGCTGCTTTTGAATGATTTCCTTCTCTTGGTGACTCTGAAATCCAGTCCAGCGAAGGGGCCTGGCTGCTCAGAGTGGCTCCTTGAGCTTTCAGATGTGTCTGAGCAAAACACAAGAGGCAATCAAATTACGCTAACACCAGCCACTTCAGAGCTCTGGCTGCAGATGACAGCTTCAGTTTCAAAAGGGGTATGCAAAACCAGAATAATGAAATGTTCCATTTTATTAAGTTCCTGGCCAGAGGGAGGGGATTGTAGTTGAAGAGAGAAAAGGTGGAAGAGTTCTTAGCTTGATTTCTGTGACGCTGATAAGCAGTAATTTTTGCAGAGGGGGGAAAAGGTAATACACTGCAATAAAACCATTTTCATAAGGCCATAGGAATGAGTTACAGCTTGGAGGAAGGCATGGTTCCTAATGGCTGCGCCGGCTTCCATCTCCATCTTTCATGGGTCAGTCCGATGTTTTTATGGTGCTGACACAAGAGAGCACTTTTAGGGGCTTCCATTCCCCATCTGTCAACAGTTAGGAGAGAGGGCCGCTACCCTAGGTTCACTTTTGATCGGATTTCTGCTCAGCATGGGAACCACGGGATAACGAAGGGGACTGGGGTGATTCTGGGGATAGTTGAAGCACATTTTCAGGCCATTATTGGTTAGAAGGGCTGAAAGTAAAACATTTTTGCCTGAATCCAAAGAAAGTGCTCTTTCCTATCCTTAAGGGTCTGGGAGCACCTTGGCCATGCTGGATTGGCCTTGCTTTCTGTGGGCTTTCTAGAACTTTGTCTGAGTTTAATTTCTGGAAAGTGGGACTCTCCATCTCTCACAGGACCTGGTGTGTGCTTGGCCCTGCACCAGCTACCCAAAGAGCTGGCTGAATTCACTGAGGAGACGAAAATGCTTATTTTATGCGTTGCAGGCCTGGGTCCTTCTGCCCTAACTGTCAGCAGACTTTTCCTGTCACGTCGCTATAACTCCAGAGACGAGTAATCTTGGCATGAAGGAGATTTGATGTAAATGACTGTAAGATATTTGATTCTTTTGTGTTGTCTGTCAGAGGAGGAAGGAGGAGGTTAACACTGTTCCTAGGATTTATGAACCCGGAAGTGGCTTTTCCTTCCTGTTAACTCTGTAACACTTAAGTGTTTAAAATGTTTCCTGGTTCTTGTTGCTGCCAGGTGCATAGAGTTGGTTCCAACTCATAGTGAACCCTGTGTACAACAGGTCAAGTCAACACTGCCCAGTCCTATACTGTCTTCACTGTCTTTGCTATTTTCGAGTCTGTTGTTGCAGTCACTCTGTCAATCCATCTCCTAAGGATCTTCTTCCTTTTTCCTGACCACTTACCAAGCATGATGCCTTTCTCCAGGGACTGGTCCCTTCTGATAACATATCCAAAGTACATGAGATCAAGGCTTACCATCCTTGCTACTAAGGAGTATTCTGACCGAACTTTTTCCAAGACAGATCTGTTAGTTCATCTGGTAGTCCATGTGTCTTAGTCATCTAGTGCTGCTATAACAGAAACGCTACAAGTCAATGGTTTTAGCAGAGAAATTTATTCTATTACAGTCTAGGAGGCTAGAAGTTAAAATTCAGTGTGCCGTCTCCGTGGAAGGCTTTGTCTTTCTCTGTTGGCTCTCGGGGAAGGTTTTTGTCATTGATCTTTCCCGGGTCTGAGAGCTTCTCTGCCCAGGAATCTCACGTCCAAGGGATACAGTCTCCATGCTGCTTTCTTGGTGACATGAGGTCCCCTGACTTTCTGCCTTCTTTTCTCTTTTCTCTCTCAAAAGAGACTGGCTGAAAGCACAACCCAATCTTACAGACTGAGTCTTGTCTCATTAACAACTATACCCAATGCTATCTCATCAACATCACAGAGACAGGATTTACAACATACAGGAAAATCATATCAGATGACAAAATGGTGAATTAAACAATTCTGAGCATCATGGCCTAACAAAATGGATACATGTATTTTTGGTGAACACAATTTAATTCATGACACCATGGAAAATTTATATTTAGTATCTTTGATAATACCATAGTTTAAATGCATCAATTATTTTTTGTCTTCCTTACTTACTGTTGAGCTCTTACATGTACATGAGGCAATTGAAAACACCACAGCTTGGGTCAGGCACATCTTAGTTCTCAAAGTTACATCTTTGCTTTTTTAAATACTTTTAACCCTCATTTGGTTTCCTGACTGTTATGTCCACAGTTACTGATTATGGATACAAGTAAAATGAAATTCTTGACAGCTTCAATGATTTTTCCATTTACTGTGATATTGCTTATTGGTCCAGTTGTGAAAATTTTTGTTTTCTTTATGTTAGGGTGTAATCTATACTGAAGGCTATAGTCTTTGTTCTTCATCAGGCAGAACTTCAAGTGCTCTTTCACTTTCAGCAAGCAGGGCTGTGTCATCTGTATATTCAGGTTGTAAATGATCTTCCTCCAGTCCTGCTGCCTTGGTCTCCTTCATATGGTCTAGCTTCACGAATTATTTACTCAGCCTACAGACTGAATAATTTTGGTGAAAGAATACAACTCTGATGTACACCTTGAGTTTCTGGCAGTTCCTTGTTGATGTACTGCTACAGCAATTTTTGAATTATCTTCAGAAAACCCTGGTGGCTTACTGCTTGAGTGCTACATCTGCTAACCAGAAGGTCAGCAGTTCAAATCTGCCAAGAGCTCCTTGGAAACTCTATGGGGCAGTTCTACCGTGACCTATGGGGTTGCTATGAGTTGGAATTGACTTGATGGCAGTTGGTTTGGTTTTGGTTCAGCAAAATTTTACTTGAGTGTGATATTAATGATACTGTTCAATAATTTATGCATTCTATTGGATCACCTTTCTTTGGAATGAGTACAAATGTAGATCTATTACAGTCAGTTGGCCAGGTAGCAGTCTTCCAAATTTCCTGGTATGGATGAATGAAGGCTTCCAGAGTTGTATCTGTCTGTTGAAACATCCCTCAGTAGCACCCATTAACCTGTATGGTGGCTCTGACGGCTCAACTATTAAGCACTTTGCTACTAACTGAAACGTTGGTGATTTGAAACCACTCAGAAACTCCATGGAATAAGCACTTGGTGATCTGTGCCCCTAGAGATTATAGCCAAGGAAACCAAATGGGACATTTCCATTCTGTCACATTGGGTTGCTATGAGTTGGAATCAACTTGACTATGCACAACAACTTGTTAGTTAAAATCTTGGAGATGAAAGAATGTGTTGAGATTCCTGTCACTGTGTGCTGTATGGTGTAGGCACTTGCTGTTTCTTTTATTGATGGATGGACACTGTGTCTGCCTGTATCTGCACTGAGCTGAGGAAGGCTAGCTGCAAAGTCACACACAGAAAGCTTTGCCAAATGTACCATTTAATACAGCAATGAAAGCTTTTGTCATGGATTGAATTGTGTTCCCCCAAAAACATGTGTAGCCATTTGGCTGGGCCATCATTCCCCAAATTCTGTGATTTGCCTATGCTATGCATCCTAATCTCTGCCTGTGACTAATAGATAGGACGATTATGTTAAAAGAGGGTTAGAGAGGGACTGCAGCACCCTTGCTAAGGGAATTTCCCTGGAGTGTGGTTTGTACCACTTTTGATCCTTTTATCCTATGGCAGATAAAAAGAGAGGGGAGCAAGCGGAGAATTGGGACCCTCACACCATTAAGAAAGCAGCACCAGGAGTAGAGCACATGTGTCAGATCCGAGGTTTCTGTGCCAGGATGCTCCCTGACCAAAGACTGATGCCACACAAGGCCCTTCCTCCATAGCTGACCTAGAGGGAAAGCCTTCCCCTGGAGTGGACATTCTGAATTTGGACTTGTAGACTACTTGGCTATGTTAGAATAAACACTTTTCTTTGATAAATCCATCCACTTTGTGATATTTCTGTTAGAGCAGTACCAGATGACTAAAACAGCTCTCTCTAAGTCAGTGGAGAGAATTCCAACGAGTGACAAAGGAGCCTGTGTACAGATGCAAATTGCAGGAACAATGGATCGAAGGAGAACACAGCCCTGTCCCAGAAGGAGCCCAAGTGCCTTTCAGAGCTCCTGGCTCCTCAGGATCTCATTCAGCTTTAGTTTAGGATGGTAATAACTTAAACTCCAACATCAAGATGGCCATTGATCAATGAAATGAGCTGGCCGTTTCCAGACACATTCGTGAAATGAAATACCTCAAATTGACCAGCCCGAGAACATTTTTCACACCCTATCCATCCCTTCTGAGCTATTCAGGGAACAAAATAAAAGAAATTAGAACTTTGAAATGGCTGCTTGTCCAGCGGCAACCTCTCTGGGACACTGAACGAGTTGCAATTTATTTAGTTTTCCTGCTCAGAGAGTTGGTGAAGAGCAGCCCCACCAACCACATGTAATGAGAACTGATGTGGCCGACGCTAGGCTGAGCCTCTTGATCTCATTTTACTTTCACAACAAACAGCCAAGGTAGTGATTGTTACTCTTACTCCACGGATGTGGAAACTGAGGCTCAGAGATGGAAGTCAAGTTGCCCAACGGCTTGCAGCTAGTAGGTGGCAGAAGAACTTGAATCCTAGGTCTGTTTGACCCAAAGCTATGCTTTTAAATACTGCCCTTTCCCTTTTCAAAAATCTCTCCTGAAAAGAGAAAATGCTGTTTCTTGGAGTGCAATTTGAAGAGAATGGATTAGGTCTCAATCCATTAAGTGGTGTGTCCTTGTGACTTGGGAGATAAAACCAAAAAAGTCTTATCGCCGTTGAGCTGATTCCGATTCACAGCAACCCCATAGGGCAGAGTAGAACTACCCCATAGGGTTTTCAAGGAGCAGCTGGTGGATTTGAACTGCTGACCTTTTGGTTAACAGCTGAGCTCTAAACCATGACACCACCGGGTCTCCTTTCTGCTATTAAAGACACATGCCTAATATTTGGAATTTCCCTGGAGTTGTCCATTCTCTTCTGAGGTCTGATGTAGCTATGACATGAGTATGGCTTCAATTCTATGTAGTGGTTGGACTGCCCAGCCTACCAGCCCATGTAGCCAGGAGAAGGCAACAAAAAGCAAGTGAGTCCAAAATATTGAGAGTGGGAGGAGAGAAAGACCAGTTTGGTTCAATACATTACCAATATTTGAAGAACATCCAGGTGCAATTGTTGAGCTGGAAGATGGAAGAACAGGAGTGAAGCTTTCAAGTGAAGTCAATGTGTGGCTAACCAAGAGCAAAGACAGTTCAGTGTACAAGCATAAGGGACATTACTGAAAGACACAATAAAGACAGCGAAGGTGGCAAAACAAGAGAAGAAGCTTGAGAAGACAAGGAATCTGTAAGGCGAGAAAGAATTGTGAGGATAATTATTGAAAGCTGAGCCACAAGAATTCGTGGAATGAAGATCCTTTCCCAGGCATATGGTCCACAGAAGTAGGTCCACAGAAGCTCCATAAGACCTAGACAAGAATGCTCATGGAAATTTTTTTGTAACAGCCAAATATATACCAACTGCAAAGCAGATAATAAACTGTAGCATTGCCACACTTATAATTGTTCACATCAACTTTAAAAAAAAAGAACTACTATATATGCAATAACATGGACTAGTCTTGCACACATACTGTAGAGTGAAAGATTATAAAAGAAGAATCCACAGAGTCAAGACTGAAGAGAGTTGATTTAATTTCCTTCACTTTTCCGACTCGACGGCACTTGGCTTGGCTGGCTAGGAGACATTTATGATTTTAGTCCTTCCTTATAGAATATGCAAACCCAGGTGGTGTAGTGGTTAAGTGCTAAGGTTGCTATCCAAAAGGTCAGCAGTTCAAATTCACCAAGTACTCCCTGGAAACTCAATGCGGGTGGTTCTACTCTGTTCTATAGGGTTGCTCTGAGTCAGAGTTGACTCAGCAGCACTGGGTTTGGGATTTTTCTTGTATTGTAGTATCTCTATGTTATTATTGTTAGATGCCAAATCATAGTGAACCTGTGTACAGCAGGATGAAACACTGTTTTTCCTGCACCATTCTCACAAACACTGTTATGCTTGAGCCCACTGTTGTAGCCACTGTATCTGTCTGTCTTGTTGAAGCTCTTCTTCTTTTTTACTGACCGTCTACTTTACTAAGCATGGTGTCTTTCTCCAGGATCTGTTCGCTTCTGATAACAGACTTTACATCCTTACTTCTAAAAAGCATCTCTCTGTACTTCTTCCTAGACAGAATGAATATCCCTAGCAGGTTTATCAGCTGCTTGAGGGGTGTTTTGGAGTCCTGATAGAGGACTTCTTCAGTTTCTTTCATTTACTTTGCAGTTCTTCTTGCTCCCTGATCCACTGGAGGGAGCGCATGTGTTGATGTGGGTCAGAAGGTGGCCCTGGCTCTCTGGGCTCAGCTTTTACGGCTAGCTCCTGCTCCCTGTGGACTAGTCAGTGTTCCTGACTGCATGTCGTATTCTTGTGATTAGCCTTTGGGTTCTAGTTGGACTTTCACATTTAGTCCATGTCAGTGATTCTCTGTGGAAGATTTCAAATGAAATACAGAAATAACAGATTTCAAATGAAATACAGAAATAACAGTTACTCCAGAAGGGTTACCATATGAGTGTGAATTTGGTGGTTATATTTGCCTTATATGCACCAAGACCAAAAGCAAACAAACCAAAACAAAAACAATCCTATTGCTGCTGAGTTGATTCTAACTCTTAGAGACCCCTTAGGACAGAGTAAAACTGCTCCACAGATTTTCTGAGAACCTGGCAGATTGGAACTGCTGATCTTTTGGTTAGCAGCTGCAGCACTTAACAATCAGCCACCATATTTTCTCATATGCCCTAAGCCAAAGTACCAAACCCACTCCCAGGGTGAATTCTGATTTATAGCAACCCTACAGGTCAGAGTAGAACTGCCTCCTAGAGTCTCCAAGGAGCTCCTGGCAGATTAAACTGCTGAACTTTAGGTTAATGGACGTAGAACTTAACCCACTATGCCACCATGGTCTCCATATACCCTAAGGAATGCTAATTTAGAAATCTTTATTGATACAGTTTGAATGTGGGTTTTGAAACTATTCTGAAGTTCCCTTCTCTCTCTCCCTTTCTCTAAGCTTGGAATATCAGTGTTCCTATCCTTTTTCTCTTGCTTCTAACAGGGCAAAGACTCCACAGGGTTAATTAAAGCCAGCTATGATGGGTCGAGGGAACCCTGCTGGCATAGTGGTTAAGTGCTACAGCTGTTAAACAAGAGGCCAGTACTTTGAATCTACCAGCTGCTCCTTGGAAACTCTATGGGGGCAATTCTATTGTGTCCTATAGGGTTGCAGTGAGTCAGAATTGACTTGACAGCAACGGGTTTGGTTGGTTTATGATGAGCCAGCTGACTGCATTCGTTGACTACACGAGATGAGCCAATCAGCTGTTGAGGAGGCTGAAAAGAGAAAGCCCATCTTTCGGCAGGCAGACCAGGCCATTGAGAATCAGGGCATCAATGCTGCAAAGGAACCACTCCTAACATGCATCTTATGAGAGTTGCTGGTAGCAAAATTTGGAGGTGGTGGAGCATTTATTTGTGATGGGGTTAGTAGTGAAGAGGCCAAGATCTGAGAGATGAAAATGGCAAAGTTTGTGACAGATTTAGAAAAGAGCTAAGAGCCTAGCTGAGTAGGGATGAAAATTCAGGCAGTTCTACCTACCATCACAAATTTGAAATCATAAGCAAAATTCAGTCTAGCAGCAGCAAGCTTGCTTTTTTGTCAATAGAAGCAACTAAGTATTTCCAACCACCAAGAACATTTTATGTTGGGTAGAGATAGGTAAAAAACCCACTGCTGTTGAGTCAGGTCTGACTCACAGTGACTCTAGAGGTCAGTGTAGAACTGCCCCACAGTTTCCAAGGAGCACCTGGTGGATTTGAACTGCGGACCTTTCGGTTAGCAGATGTAGCACTTAACAGAGGTAGGTAAAGGGTGGTTCAGATGGTTAAACTCTGGGCTACTAACCCAAATCTTGGCAGTTTGAACCCACCTGGGGGTCTTGGAAGTCAGACCTGGCAATCTACTTTGGAAAGATGGCAGCCACGAGAACCTGTGGAGTGCAGTTCACTCTGCAATTCTTGAGTGGCCGTGAGTAGGAATTGAAATGACAGCAACTGACAATAACAACAACGACAAAGGGTGGGTAAAACAGGCAAAAGATTGAATTGTTTATTTTTCAACCACTTATTTTAAATCAGTGGAATTAGTTCAGTAGAAACATAATCTTTTATAAGTGATTATTATTTTACTTTTTATTGTGGAAATTTAAAAACATATACAAACCTGGAGAGAATAGTGTGATCCCTAGGTTCGCATTATCCAGTACCTAACTGATAATTATCAATAGTTTGTCATTCTTACTACATAATCAGTTTTTGGAAGATGAGCACAGGGGAATTTTAGGTATTGTTTTGTATTATGGAAGAGCTATTTTTCACCTTTCAATCACACTGGATTTTTAAAACCAATATTCCTACCAAACATCCAGTGCCAGCCAGCCGAGTGTCGTCGAGTCAGATCTGACATAAAGCCTTTTGTGGGCTTATTTTTGTTTTTTGGATTTCATCAATTTTTTTTTGTGTGTGTGTATGTGTGAGCTGTAAGTGAAGGTTTACAGTTCAAGTCAGTCTGTCATACAAAACTTATACCTACATTGTTATGACCCTAGTGGCTCTCCCTTCAGTGTGACAGCACACTCCTCCTCTCCACCTTGTATTTCCCATGTCCATTCAACCAGCTCCTGTCCTCCTCTGCCTTCTGATCTTGCCACCAGACAAGAGCTGCCCATCTTTTTTGGTAAGAACAAGTTGGCATAAATTTGGGAGTAGGCAGTAAGACCTGTTGGGGTCAGCATTTGTAGTCTCTGTTATGGACAAAGACCTTGTCTTGAATTGAACTGTGTCCCTCCAAATGTGTGTGCTTTAATTTGTCTAGGCCTTGAGTCCTGGTATTGTGTGATGTTCCTATACATTATAAATGCTGCCTCTATGATGTTAATAAGGAAAAAGGGCCAGTGATTGTGTTACAGAGGTGGGATTCAATGTGTAAGACTGTACTGTACCCTGAGGCAATCTCATACCATCAAGAAAGCAGCAGTCTCTGAGGGCTGGGTAAGGAACAGAGTGTGTCTTTTGGAAAAGACCCTGCACCTCAGAAGCTCTCAGTCCAGGGGAAGATTGATGACCAGGGCCTTCCTCTAGAGGCAGCAACGAAAGCCTTCCGGTGTAGCTGATTCCCTGAATTTGGGTTTGTAGCCTAGCGTTCTGTGACAGAATAAAATTGCTCTTTTTAATGCCATTCAGTTGTGGTGTTTCTGTTATAGCAGCACTAGATGGTGATGATGAAGACAGACCTCAGCATCAGATGGTGGCCAAGTAAAATGTTAAAAGGTCTGGTAGGTTTGAGTACGTTAAACCCAGTCTTTAACAAGTTGGCCCTAGGCATGCTGGAGCTTAGAATCTCTTTACATGTCTTATTAACAAAATACCTTCAGGAAGTGTTTTGCTGTACTTACAGTGAAGATGACTGAGTGGTGATGTTTCATGTCTGCTTGCAAGGATTGTACCTGAGTGGTATAGACAGTTAAGTGTTGGGTGCTAACTGAAAAGTTGGTGGTTCAAGACCACACAGGATGCCTCGGAAGAAAGATCTGATGATCTACTTCTGAAATCCCAGCCACTAAAAGCCCTGTGGAGCACAGTTGTATTCTTGACACACATGGCGGTGCAAGGAGTCCGCTGGAAACCAACTTTTATTTTTGCTTTTTGCTAAGATGATTTTCATTTTAGCTAGAACAGGTGAAGTAAATAAATCTGTAATTATGGAACTGTAGGAGTTGAGAAGCAAGTTGGGGAATTATTTCTTGGGGTGGAGGGCACGAGCCCTCAAAAATCATTCAGTGTAGGCTGCCACCTATTTCTCTAGATAAGGTGTCCCCATCATGTTAACGGTGTTCCTGGCCCAGATGGGCCAATCGAGCTACCAAGTTCCCTGGGCACCACTCGTTTCTGTGAGGGCTGATCAGCCTTGGGTTCATGTCTTCAGGGATGCTTTCCAGGGTAAAGGTCAAGATCTGTGGCCACAGGGTTTGCAAGAGGAATGGGCAGCTGTTCTCCTCTTCCAGTTCTTTCCCTTGCTAGGGTTGCTGATCCTCCGTTGCCTTCTGAAACGATTATTAATGAAATCCTCTTCACTTTTCCGAACTCCTGGTTTTCCCTCTTAGTTTCTGGTGATTTTAATTCTGCCTGGCCCTTTGTCGTGTCCTTTGCCTGCTGGTCTTTGATTTACAGCCCAGCCTTTCTCCTAGGCTTGGCCTTCATTCCCATTCCTGTTGCGTGCTCCGGTTCGCTCTTGGCTTTGAGCTTGTGCAGACAGCAGCAAATGAAAATATACTTTTCAGATTTTACTAGCCTAATTATTCTATTTTAAATGAACCTGTGGCAGCAATCACCCTGAGCTCTGAAACCTAGGCAATCTGAGGACAGAGTAGGAATTCTGGCTCTTCTCTTGCTTCCCCTGCAATTTGCTCGATAGGAATTTTAGCTCAAAGATTATGAGTTTAAACACATTGTAAGTCATGTTAAAGATGCTTTCCTGTTTTTCCCCAGTGAGAAAAAAAGGTGAACTGTTAATATTTAGGGATAGTTATTATATATTTTTTTAGCATCTACTGGGTGCCTATCATTGGGCTAATCAGCTACACCTTTTGACTGATATCCTTTCCAAAAGGCTGGTATCACTGAATCCATCTGCAGAAATAAGGTAAAGAAGGATGAAAGCATTATGCAAGGAGTCTTGAAAATGTTGTCTGGTTATCTTTAATAGCTGAGCTTGCTTGATTCTCATATTCTCTGTGAAGATTTTCCCAGTCACCTTTGCCGGAAGGGCATTCTTCCACTCACTCATGCATTCATCCACTTCTTCATCCATCCACCCACCTGTATATCTACCCATCCACTTATCTGTCCATCTATTTATCTATCAACCCATCCTTTCCTCCACCCACCCACCTGATGTTTACTCTTTGTAAGATACTGTGACAAACTGTGTATATCTTGGTCATATAAAGGACAAGACAGTATAATTCTTATCTTCAAAGAGTCACAATTTGGTAAGAAGGAATTTATGGTAATAATAGTCTTTAACATTGATTGATCTCTGACTATATGCCGGGCATTGCCATGAGCATTTTAAATGTATTATCTCATTTAATGTTCAAAGTAACTCCGTGAAGTGTCATTTTACAGATGACATAAATGAGTGCTGGTCTAGAAATATAAGACATGAGGGGGAGTTTGACTTTAGGAAGGTTTGATCTAAATTCCATAAACCTGAAATCTGGTATCGTAAAACCCCATGAGCTTATATGCCTTATTTCTACAAATTCTAACTCTTCTTCTACCACTTAGATATAGGAGAAGTTTTGGGTATTCCCATTGGATGTCCAGAGACAGAAAAGCCTTCCGGTGGGGACAATTTTGCAATAGAGGATTAAGCGGAGACTCTGTTTCTCAGGTTTCTGTGGTGCTTGCAGACTAGGACAGACTAGGAAGAAAGGCCTGGAGATCTATCTCTGAAAAATCAGCCAGTGGAAGCCCCATGGATTACAATATTTCTAGTCACATCTAGTCCTGGGGATGGTACAAGACTGGAGACTGTTTAATTCCATTGTGTATGGGGTCTCCATGAGCGCGGGCTGACTTCACAGTGGCTAACAGCAGCAACTCCTTCTTATAGTAACTTAGTGGATAAGGGCGCTCTTGAAATAGAAGGGAACCTGACTCCTCGAACTCAGATTTGGGAAGAAAGTTGACCTGTGTTGATCTCCCATTGATTTGACCTTGAGCTTATTTTACTAGTGTGAATTTTCCTTCTTTTTTGCATTCCAATTTGAAAATTTGTTATCTGTGAGTGGCAGCGATGGCTGTTGCAAGTTTAGCAGTGACTTTGGAACACAGAGAAGTTCAAGAATTTGCCTGAGGTTGCAGAGCCAGGGTGTGCCAGAGTGATATGCAAACCCTGGTTGCCTGTCTTCCTGTACTTAAATTGTTCCAATTACTTGGCACTTACTGGATATGAGCTTGCAGTACAAACAGCACATACTTGGAATCAGACTCACAGGGGCACGAACATGCTTTCTGGTGCTTACTAATTACCTTGGGCAAATGAAGCTTCCAGAGCATCAGGGTCTCCATCTGTAAAGTAGGGAAGTGGTATCTAGGCAGACAAGTTGCTAGGAGGGTGGAAGGAGATAACGGATGTTGCACACAGAAGACCCTCTATACATGTCTGTCCTTCTGAAGTTCTAGTCTCCTTCCTTCATCGAATTTCAGTTCCCCAGGGACCAGAGATGAGCATATCCCTGCTTTCGATGGGAGCCCAGGGACTGCTTGATGAATGAATGAGGGCTTCGCTGAGCCTTGTGAGTCCAACTTCAGCCAGCTTTTTGTTGATCAGTCAGCTGTCTATTTTTTCCTTAATTTCGGAAGTCACATAGACCCAACTGGTTCATCTCATTATTATTATTGTAACTATCTCAAACGCCTTCCATCAAGCTCAGACTTCGGGACGTGGAGCATAATAATCTTTACTCCCTTCCAGATGATCCAGTGGTGTGAGGAGCCACCCAACTAAAAGCCGAAAAAAGCCAAAGCCATTGTCGTAGAGTCGATTCTGACCCACAGACATCCTGTAGGTCAGAGTAAAACGCTCCATTGAATTTCCAAGAAGCACCTGGTGGATTTGAACTGCCAGTCTTTTAGTTAGCAGATGTAGCACTTTACCACGCCACCAGTGTCTCACCTCTCAACCAGAGTGTTTGGTTTTCTCCAATAGTTAAGAGTCCTACACAGGGTTGCCAGATAAGTCAGAATTTCAGAAAAACAACAACTTTTTTTTTTTTTTTTTTAGTGTACCCAAACCTTAAGCTGACTGTTGTCAAGCTGATTCTGACTCACAGCTACCCTATAGAGCAGAGTAGAACTGTCCTGTAGAGTTTCCAGGAGTGTCTGTCAACCTTTTGGTTAGCAGATATAGCACCAGGATTTCCTTTGTTCAGTATAAACATGTTTCAAATATTGCAGGAAGTATACTTACGTTAAACAAAGATTCATCGTTTATGCCAAAGTCACATTTAATTGGATGTTTTGTGTTTCTATTTGCTAAATCTAGTGGTCCTAGTCCCATAATGTGAAGAAAACATGCTTTTATGTACTTTCTGGTATCCTGTGAGACGCGGGTGTTGATCTTCCCCATGATAAAAGATGCCATGTGTTCACTGAGGTCAGCAGGCCTCTCGAGATTTCGTTTACCCTGCCATAGACAGTAGTTTGCACAACCAACCCAGTATAAAATGCCAAATGCCGTGGAGTCGGATCGACTCATGGCGACCCTACCTTTAAGTCTTGTGGTGGAAAAGACTTTTTCTTTGAAAACTTAAGTTCCAAGTAGCCAAGCCAGCCAAGTCAGAGTAGGCATCATACTAAAACACATGGCTATTTTATCGATTCTGACTCACTGCGACCCTGCAAGACACAGTTGAACTGCCCTGTAGGGTTTCCAAGGAGCACCTGGTGAATTTGCACCCCCACCATTTTGGTTAGAAAGGGAACTCTTAACCACTGTACCACCAGGGTTTCCTGTCATTATGCTGGGAACAACCAAAGCCAAATCTGTTGGCTTCAAGTCAATGCCAACTTGTAGGCACCCAATATGGCACAGTACAACTGCCCCACGGGGTTCAGAAACAGCAGCTGGTAGATTCAAACTGCAGATCTTTTAATTAGCAGCCTAGGTCTTAACCATTGAACTACAAGGGCTCCTGTATGCAGACAGCCCAAGGCAAAATCATACAATCCACAGCCACTCTCTACTATCCGTCACGGGTCCCCATTTTCCTAAGTTTCTGTCACTGAGAATCCTTGGCTCCGTCTCTTCTTTTTTTTTTTTTATTATGACTGAGTGAAAGTGTACATTCCTTTATAAATTTGCCTGCCCACCTACATGCAGCTTCCACTGCTCTCCTTGCCCGGTGACAGCACACCATTCCTCTCTGTTCCATACATGTTTTCTTTTCATAATCTGCAAAAGGTTGCAAGATTAAAAAAAAAAAAAGTTCTGTGCTTAATTGAGTGTCTCTTCTAATAACCAGTCCTGTAGCAGGCTTGTAAAGAATGCAGATCAGACCCACTTAGCCCTAGTAGCCCTACAAAGTAATGAAGACTCAAGTGGACCTTATTAAGTCTCAAGCTGTGAATCAGAACTCAGCGAACATTCTGATTGCTGAAGGAAATCTGTAATTGATGTGACAGAGTGGCCACGATGATGACGATGATGCTGATGACTTATTTTTTACCCAGACACAGCCGCTGGAAGCCTGCCCTGGCCTCCTTAGGGTATACCAGGTGTGCAGGGTGAGGGCTGCCCTTCAATTAAATCTTCCAATAGGGCCTCTAATAAATTTTGCATTGAAATAAGTAATGACCGCATTTAACGACCAGTTTGTCTGAGTGTTAACAGCTTGTGAGCCAACAAACGGGTCATTAACAGGTACTAACTTCTGCTTTTGAGTTTAAACAATCCATTCTCATCCTGCTCCTGTTGGTATTGGAGTTTATGCAAATTCTTGCTTAGCTTTTCTTTTCTCTTGGGATAGTCAGCTCTTATTAATAGCTCAGATAACCTCTCTGCCAGTGGTTCCTTTCTACCACGCTTGTTACTTGTGTAGTCTGCTGGGTGAATGAGTCTTTATTTCTTGTTGTTTTTAATCCATTTTTTCCACTTGAAAGATGAATGTATCCTGGCATAGTAGTTTGGACCTGCAATGAATTAGGTGAAAAGTCCTGGAGAAAAATCCACCCTTAAAACATGAAGTCTCCTAGTTTGAACAAGGAATGCAGATGAAAATTATCCCAGGGTTGGAGGCAGCACTTATGCCTACCGAGTGGATGGACAACGCTTATCTTCTCCGTGCTGGGAACGAGCATTTCTATTTCAACAGCCTGTGATCCACCCACTGTTAACCTACTGTGTAGCGAGACTGAGTCCTCCTGAGAGGTCCTCCCCTCACTGTCTCCCTTGTTTTCTTTTCCTCGCCTCTGCCTGATGATTAGACAGTAGACACAGTTGCCACCAAGTCAGTGTCAACTCATAGTAACCCCATGTAGGTCAGAGTAGAAATGAGCTCCAGAGAATTTTCAATGGCTGATTTTTTGGGGGGAAGTCAATTGCCAGCCCTTTCTTCCAAAGCGCCTGAGCGTAGATTTAAGCCTCCAGCCCTTTGGTTAACAACCAAATGTGTTAAATGTCTGCACTGCCCAGCACCCTGAGCTTTTTTTTCTTTCCACTTGCTTTGGGAAAATTGAGTAGGGATACCAGAGTGGAGAGTGCCATGGGGCCTCTGATCGTGCTGTCACCTGGTTTTAGCACACAAGATTCCTGTAGGCGGAAGAGAAGTCAGAACACAGAAAGTCCAAGTTCCCCCACTGGGAGTCATCTTGTTAGGTCTGTGCTTGGAAGATCCACTGGATTGTATATACATGCAATGTCCTCTGGAATATAGTGCCTCCCAGACTTTTTGGAAACCCTGGTGGTGTAGGGGTTAAGTGCTATGACTGCTAGCCAAAAGGCCGGCAATTCAAATTCACCAGGCGTTTCTTAGAAACTCTATGGGGAGTTCTACTCTGTCTGTACAGTGGCTGTGAATCAGAAATGACTCAATGGCAATGAGTCTTTTTTTTTTTTGTGGTAAGAGTTTTCTTAAGCATCCTATCTCCATTTCAGATAGACTTTTTGCAAAGTGCAAAGTCACTTGCTTAAAAGTGTTGTTATTAGGCACTGTCGAGTGGTTTTGACTCTTAAGGACCCTACACAAAACAGAACGAAACGCTGCCTGGTCTTGGCGCATGTCCACAATCATTTTTACGCTTAAGCCCATCACGGCCTCTGTGTCAGTCCGTCTTGTTGAGGGTTTTCTTCTTTTTCACTGACCCTGCATTCTACAAAGCATGATGTCCTTCTCCAGGGACTGATCCATCCTGACAACGTGGCCAAAGTATGTAAGATACAGTCTTTGCTACCATCTTTGCTACCAAAGAGCACTCTAGTTGTATTTCTTCCAGAACACATTTGTTGGTTCTTTTGGCAGTCCACAGTACACGCAATATCCCTCTCTAACACTACAATTTGAAGACGTCAATTCTTCCTCCCACTTGTCCGTAAGTTTGTTGTACTGTGAGTCTGTGAGTGCTTGTGTGTTGCTGTGATGCTGGAAGCTATGCCAGTAGCATTAGGTACCAGCAGGCTCACCCATGGTGGACAGGTTTTAGCTGAACTTCCAGACTAACAGTAGGAAGAAGGGCCTGGCAATCTATTTCTGAAAAGAATTAACCAGTGAAAACCTTATGAATAGCAGCAGAATAGGAGTGCTAGCAATGCTAAATTGCTCTTCAAATTTCTAAATGCTTTCTCTTGCTTTCTGCACTTATCCTATCATTCTGAGCACAGAGGTGGGCTGGTATTGGTCTACGTTCATTTGTTTGTGCTGCCTTGAATGGAAGAAGGGTGGGTAATGACTGACGGGTTTCTAGACAAGGGACATTTGTCTCAGCTTGTGATATTTTTAGCATAGTCTTCTATGATGTTTAGCTGATGTGAAGGAAGGGGCTAAGTTAGCAAAGCAATTTTCCTTCCTGGGTCTTCTTCAGATCACGGTGGATGGACGTGGTCTCGATTAACCAAAGCTGAAGAACAGAGATGGAGGCAGCTGGCCTGGCCAAGTAGTTGGTGTCTGGGGTGGAAAGGTAAAAGCATGCAGCATCTTCTTGTGCTTGGATGCGATTCATAAACATTGGGTCTTTATAAGGCTCTGTGTAGGTAATAAACATTTTAAAGCTGAATTAATGTCACTTGTAAGAATGATGGAGCCCTAAAGATGTGGTGGTTAAGAGTACAGGCTGTTAATCAAAAAGTCAGCAGTTCAAATTCAACAGCTGCTCCTTGGAAACCCTATGGCACAATTCTACTCTGTCCTACAGGGTAGCTATGAGTTAGAATCCACTCGATGGCATATAACAACAACATGGGGGTGATGGGAATTATTTGTAAACTGCCATTTAAGGGCTAATTGAAGTTGTTTTATTTTTTGTTTCTTCTCAGATGCTGTGAGGTTTTAATTGTATTCTTCAGCTACAGTCTTCCTTCTTGTTTATAATTATTTTCAGTTTGCCACTGGACTGAAATAAAAACCCACTGTTTAAAATGGTGAGTGGGGTCTTTTAAGTCAATACATTCTCTTTAAGGTCACTTACGTATTGTCCAACTCATATAGAAAAGCAAAGTTATTCAAGATAGAAGCAAACACATATTTTATGAAGACTCTGGTATTGCTTAATGATGAGTAATAATGATATGAATAACAACTTTAAATTGTGTAAGATGATTTGGGGAATTTGAACTAAAAAGTCTCTGCATGCTCCTTCTAGCACCTTAACTCTTGGGTTCCTTTCTTCTTGTCCATTGTCTTCCCCTTGACACATTGGATACACCCAGAGTTCAACTTAACCCTTCAATATTGTGTAATATTTAATATTGTGAGGCAAGATACTAGATCTTCTGAGAATCTAAAGGGAAATAAGAAATGTACCCTACCACTGCTGTTACTTACAATGGCATAGGGAAGACAGAAGGCACAGCAAAGCACCGTGGGTATACAAATAAAGAGATTATCACTTGTGGGCAGTGGCCTCAGTTGGAGGTGGGCGTTTAGAAGAGGAAAGACGTTTTAGAGCAAAAGTTGGCAAAAACTTATTTTGTAGAGAGCCAGATAGTAAATTTTTTCTAGAATTTATGGGCCAGATGGTCTTGGTTGTAGTTACTCAACTCTGCTGTTATAAATTGAAAACAACCGTAGACACTGCATAAACAACTGGGTTTGGCTATGTTCCAATAAAACTTTATTTATAGAAATATTTGGCAGGCTGGACTTGGCCTATGGGCCATAGTTGGTCAACTCTTACTCTAGATCTTGTAGGGAGGGTAGAAATTGAACAGGTAGAATGTGTGAGTAGAACTGTATGTGGGTATGTGTGGGGTACATGGAGGCAGATTGGGACTGGGATTAATTATGAAGGGAAAACAACCATGTTATGATAGGGCAAAAGGTATTTGTTGAAGTGAGGGTGAGAAAAATCTAGAAAGATCTGTTGGCATCAGTACTAGAGATGTTTGGATGCTAAACCAAGTTATCTGGACTTTATCTTGAAGGTCCTGGAAAATCATTGTATTACTGAGGACAGGACAGTCTATGCTAAAGTAAAACAAAACAGACAACACAAGGTTTATAGAGTCTTTCCAATAACGGTTTATTCCTAGCACACATGAAGGTTCCTGTGGACGAGGCTATTTTGCAGGATGAGAGCCTATCATTTTCCATGTGTTGACTCAGTGATTAAAGCTCTTTAATCATATGACTCTACTGTCCCAATACTTGGCTTCGAAGGTCGTCACAGCAGGGAGAGATAGAATGTGGAAAACTTACACTTGGTTTTAAATGCTGCAGTCCAGTGGTGATATCCTCTCATTCACAGTTCAATAGCCATAACTGGTGACGTGGCTCTACCCAACTTCAAGAGGGCTGGAGAAGAAAATCAGAATGAGTGAGCATGGGAAGCTTCTACTGTGTTATCTGTAGGCAGAATGGAGGCAATGGAGGTAATGGATGGACAGTGGCAGGGAACTAACATGATCGTGGTGTTACGTTGTGCGGACGAATCTGGTGATGAATGCAGAATGGCTGGGAGTGGAAAGTGGCAGGACAACAAGTTTAGAAGTTGCTCCTTAAGTCCACTTGAGAGTCAATAAAAGCCTGAACTAAGGTGGTAGCAAACAGAATAGGAATTAAAATATGTGACAGAATTCACATCTGGTTAGAAATTAGAACAAAGGAAGGGTTGGATGAAAGATGTTTCCTTGGCTTTTAGCTCAGGAATGTGGTCAGAGAAGTCAAAAAGGGGGCAAGTCACAGAAGACTATATAATTCAATATTTTGACTTACTGATCTTGGGATGCTGGAGGGATGTCCAAGCAGAAGCTTCTAGCAGAGTTGGAAATTTGGGTCAAGATACTCTAGAGTGGTAATTGAAGCTGTAAGCATAGATGAAATCATTCAAGGACAAAAAGAAGAAATAGGAAGGCAGATAGGAGGGGAACAGAGACAAAACAGGAAAAAGGGAGCTAACAGAAGAAGAGCAGATCAGGATGGTCTCTTAGCACAGGCTGAGTAATCTAGAGGAAGACACCTTTGCAAGACCTAGGCAGGAGAGTTTCAAAGGGAGTGTGTTTAATGTTGCCAAAAGTAGAGGAAGGGTGAAAAAGCATGCTGTAGCAGAAGCTCCTGGTACACTGCCAGTTTTCCTAGGCTCTCCTTTACTGTGTCTGGAGGTCCCTTGTCCAGCCTCAACATACCTTTCGCACTACCTCCCTACACCTGTAACTTCAGGCTACTGAAGCAACTTTGAGGGGAAGCTCAGAGAGGTGGAAGTGCCTGGAATATACCTCTCCCCTTCTTCTCATCCTGTGCCTTTCGTGCATGACTGCCAGATGGGGATTCTGGAAGCATAGCACTCTTTTCTCAAGTCAGGGCAACTCCGAGGTATAATTCATGCTATACAGCGTCCCTGTGGGATTTTGCTTGGCTTCTTCCTCAGACCTGCTCTGCCCCATTCCCTCTCTCTGATCTGTTTTTCACAGGAATGTTGTCTCAGTAGATCACCTTAGTAGATCTCCTTAGTAGATGTCATATGCAATAGACTTGGATATTTAGCTGAGATTTCCAAGCTGAGTGTGGAGGATGTAGCCTGGTTTTTCTATGCTGTTTATAGTAAGATTCAAGAGGAAAAAGATAACTGAGGAAGGAGCTTTTAAGCTCTCAATGATTTGCAAAACTCAAGGTGTTTCACATAGCAGGATAAGAGAAAGTGCGCTCTAGAGAGAACTTCGGGGATGTTGGACCACCATTTGTGTGTGACTCATGGATCCCATCAACCATCCTATCAGAAGACAGGGTATGAATTTAGCTTTATGTTAGGTCTTGGAAAGAGAGTCTTGATGATGAAGTAACCAGTAGTAAATCTTGAGAAGGTTGATTGGTCAGAAGCAGATGACAGGTTGCCAAGGAATGGAAAGTGACTAGATGATAAAGAACTGGCTGGAGACAACAGTCTAGACTATTCACTGAGGAGTCTGGTGATGAAAAGTTTAAGGAATGGTGGTACAAAGACGTTAAGGCCAAACAATTTCGCTAGTTTGGTTTTTAGACTGGTAAAAATTCAAGCATGCTGATAAGTCAGGGATGAAGACACGAGTAAGCAAGAGAGATGAAAAATACTAGCAAGAATGGGGTGGAAGATGAGACTATGGAGTGGACAGTAGAGAAAGACAGAGAAGAAGGACATAGGTAGTGGCTGAACATTTTAAAGGAGGAGGCACATTGTATCCTTTGATGTAGAAGTTGTTGTTAGTTGCCATGGAGTTGATTCAGACTTAAGGATCCCCTGTGTGTGGAATAGAACTGCTCTATAGGGTTTTCAAGCTGTGGTCTTTCACAAGCAGATTGCCAGGCCTGTCTTCCAAGGTGTCTCTGGGTAGATTTGAAGCACTAAGCTTTTGGCTAACAGTTGAACACTTAACAGTATTTACCACCCAGGGGTGCTTTGATGTAGACTGGGGAGGAGAAGAAAGAGAACTTCACGTAGAGAGAAAGAAGTGACTATTGAAGGTGGAAGAAGTCAGGACTGGGAAAGATTAAGGATTTAGAGAGGATATAGTGTAATTCCTTCCAGTTACTACAAATAAAGAGACCCAGAGAGTGAAAGTCAGTCAGCCAGTGAGAAACAGAGCTGAGACAAGAAGTAGGGCTCCTCAGGACTTTTGCTACAGTCTTCTCCTTATGTCCTAAGTGTCTACGCCATCTGCGGAGGGTAAGCCAAGCGCGACGACTTCGGACGGTGGAGGAGGTGCTGGTCATCCCTATGCCAGCTACAGAAACAGGTGGAGTCTTAACATCTCTTAAAACAGACCCTCCTGATTGCCACAAAATTCACGCAGTGCAACAGCCTTAACACAATGAGGTGTCGATGGAAAATAATCTCAACAGTCCAAACAGTGGATGTGGAAGAAAGTACTCCTGTAAGGAGGAACTTGGTTTCCAGGACAGATCTCAAGATGAATTGAAGGCCTGTGTTTGTTTAAATACCAGTAACATGGACATAAAACCAAACCAAACCAAATGCAGTGCCGTTGAGTAGATTCTGACTCATAGCAACTCTATAAGTCAGAGCAGAACTACCCCCATAGAGTAGAACTGCCCCCGTAGAGCACCTGGTGGATTTGAACTGCTGGCTTTTTGGTTAGCAAATGTAGCACTTAACCCCTACACCACCAGGGTTTCATGGTGTATAAAAAAGTTCATCAACAAAGACAAAATATAGCAACTTCCTAGACTCTGGAAGAGGTGCGAGTTGAAAGAGCAAAGAAATATTTTACTCTTTTTTTTTTTTGTAAGGGTCTGGAATTTAACTTAAGCCATTAGCTATTGGGCATTAAAAAGGAGCCTGTATTTTTATAAGGGGATTTATGACTTTTTACATGTTTATTTTTCCTTTCCTTATTGGACATACAAGGAAGAAAGAATCCCGTGGTCAGAAACTCACCCTGTCCAGCACTAGGCCACTTCTCCCCAGGTGCCTGAGTTTAAGGTGCTCCCTGGGATAGAACCATGGGAGGAGGGCAGGATTCCATTAGCTGGGGTGGAGTTCAGCTCACTTTTCCTTTCAGAGTCAGCCTTTCCACCTTTGTTCTCGTCCCATCCGACTTGATTCCATTCTGCTATGGACTCTGTCGCTCATGTTTTCACTGTGTATCAAGTCTTCCACTTGGTTTGTGAGAAATACGCAGTAAGACAGGCTACAATACCTGCCCACCAAGAGTTTACCAGGCAGGCAGGGAGCCTTTTATATACCCAAGGAGTTCGTTAACTCAGTTCAAGGCTATTCAGAAAGCTATCAGTGGATTGTTAGTTATAAAAAATTATACGAGGTCCAACAAGTTCACGAACTTAACCATTCTAAGTGCTACATACCTAATTGTTGAATATCACTACAGCCACCTTTGAAGTACTCCCCTTGAGAAGCTATGCACTGATGCCACTGCCTAGTCCATCCTACAAAGCGGTTTTGGAACTCTTTCTGGAATGGCCGTTGCACATGGCAGCAAGGTGGCAAATTTTCAAACTTAACTGTATAGTTGTCTGTGAGGAAGTTTTTAGCCAGTGAGCAAATAACTATATTGAAACACCCTTCTTACTCACCTGATCTAGGCTCCCAATGACTTTTTTTTTACCTGAAGACAAAGGAAATATTGAAAAGAAGACATTTTGATGACATTCAAGACATCAGGGTAATACAACGACAGCTCCGATGATCATTCCAGATAGAGTTCCAACACTGCTTGGAAGCGTAGACTAGGTACTGGCCCCAGTGCATTGCTTCCAAAGGGGAGTACTTGGAAGGTGATCATAGTGACATTCAGTAACGAGGTATGTAGCACTTTTTCTAGGAGGAGTTCACGAACTTAATTGTTGATCCTCATATGTTAGCTAATTCAATTCAAGGCCATTTAGGAGCGATCAGTGGATTGTTAATTATTAAAATGTTATGCTGGGTGACATAAATCAACCACAAAAGGTCAATTAATCTGTGATCTCACTCATGTGAAGTACACAGAACTGGTAAATATATTGAGATCAGAGTTGAACACTTGTTTTCAGGGCTAGGAAGGAAGAGGTACGGGGGGGATTATTGTTTAGGAAGCATTGAGTTTTTGTTTATGGGGATGGAAAATTTGGCAAAGGACACTGATGATGTTTGTCCAGTTTGATTAGCTCAGTGTATTGTATATGTAAAAAAAGTTAAATTGGCAAATGTAGTGTTAACTGTATTTTTACACCAATAAAAAATGTTACACCCTTAAAAAAATGGTTAAAGATTCAGAAGAAGAGACCCCTGGCATTCTGCCAAACTTTCTTATCCGATTGGAAGGAGAATCATGTCTTGAAGGGTGGGGCAGAGTTTGGGTGTGAAGCTAAGTCTGGAGGGCCTCTTCCAGACGTGGAAACATTTGTTCTTGCGCACAGGATACGTGTATCATCGGTGATATATGTGTAAGCAGATTCAGCCTGTAAGGAGACATTGATCTGTTTTCATTCCCAAGGTAAATGTGTTTGTGTGGATGGCACAAAGGCTCAATAACTGCTTGGTGCAAACAGCTTCAGAGATATCGTGATGCTGAGCCTGGTAACAATGAAAGATCACTCCGTCAATATTCAGCGAAGGCCTCTGAGTTGCAAGGATTCCACGCTGGAGATGCTGTTAGGAGATATAAGGAGAAAAAGGCCGTTGTTGATTGGCCCTGCCCTTGGGAAACATACCATCTACGACGGGGGATGGACTCAAGCAGAAACTGAACAAGGCAAGCCTCCTGAAGGATCAACGTAAACAAATGCCCCTACCAAAATCCCTAGAGGAATCTGAAGGAGATGGCTGGAAGGAGAGGAGTTGCTTATACTGAGCATGACTTTTTCTTTCGAAAATCCAGCTTTTGGTGATTTTTGTAAATTAAGTAAAAAAAAAAATAATGACAGTAGAAAGTCTATGCAAGGACTGCATGATTACTCTCAGGAGACTTTACATTGAGTTTGAACATCTTAGTTCTTTCGATTTACAGCAGTGTTTAGCTTTCATCTAGTGACGTTGCGGGGTAGATAAGCCTAGAGAAGGAACAATGGCAGTTCTCTCCTTCACTGATGCTGCGGCATGAATTTTCTCCTTTGTCGCCACACTTAATATCAGAGCCATGGCACTGATATGCAGGCAGAGAAAGCACGTTTTAATTTTACCTCTTCTCCAGCAGTAAGATGGGTGGAGTACATGTAAAAGCCTGAACTAAGCCTGTGGTCATTGCATTGATTCTGGTTCATAATAACCCTATAGGACAGAGGGGGACTGCTCCCATCAGGTACACACAAAAAAACAAACAACCCCCCCCCAACCTGTTGCTGTTGAGTCAATTCTGACTCTCAGTGGTGCTATAGGACAGAGTAAAAATGCCCCATGGGGTTTCAGGATTTGAACTGAAGACATTTTGGTGAGCAGCTGTGGCTCTTAACCACTACTGCATCAGGGTTTTTGGGTACACAGGATTGGGGAAATGTCAAAGAAGTCGTGGCATACTTAGGTTATTACATGGGCACTGGACATTTGGTGCCATTGAGCAGTTTCTACCAACCTCATCGAGTCCAGCAACCTCTCTCAAGCACCGATCAAAGAAACAAATATGCTATGGTCCAGTTGATTCTGATTCATGGTGACCCTGTAGGACAGAGAGCTGCCTCACGCATTTCCAAGGCTGAAAATGTTTGTGGAAGAGACTGCTGCAGCTTTCTCTTGTTGAGCAGCCTGGTGGGTTCAAACCACTGATCTTTCAATTCATAGCCCGGTGCCTTTGACCATCGTGCTGCCAGATCAATGAGCTTGACTTGTATTATTTAGCCAGTATTATGGGGAAGTTGTCTAAAAGAGGACTGTCAGATATTTAGACAGGGGTGTAACTTCAGTGATTGCCATAAGCACTGTTTTCCTCTAAATACGCAGTTGGCCATACCAGGTTAATAGAACTGCTTGGTGGTGCCACACACCTAGAACCGGTGCAGTCCCTGTCACACCCCAGGGAGCGAAGCAAATTGGAAAGACTGAACCTGCACTTCTGAACTTAATGAGTGTCCATTTACAGACAGGAAGATGTTTTACTAACCGATGGATGGATCTTCTAGTTTGCATTTTAGGGAGAGCCGTATCTTCTTGGCCTCAGTCTTGGTTCTTTGTTTCTTGACTGTAATCTGAGTGTGGATAAAAGATCTTCTGTGGTTGGAAAGAGGCATTTCACAGATAATGCATGTAACCTGTCCAGACAGCAAAGAGTTGACTGTGCCACACCTAAGTGACAGCAGAGAGGTAACATCAGGTTACGTGCTTTTCCATGGACACTCCATATTAGCTGTTTGCTTCGAAGGAACAGATGTTTTGGCTCTGGTGGTCACTGCTCACCTCTGTCTGGGAGGTGCATCAATCACTTTAATTATAATGGAACATGGGGCCAGGAACTGAAGGAGAAAAATCAACCCAATCCCAAGAACAATCTTTCTTGATGAATTCTCCCCTAAATCGAAACAATTCGCTGGGTATCCCAGCTGGGGTTCATATGCTTTTGATTACTGTGGGCTATTTAGTTCTACAAAATGACAGGCTGCTTAATGGACTTTTAATGGTTATAGGTTTCTCTCTCTTTTTTTAATGAGCTTCACCAGTTTGTTACTAATACCCTGTAGAAATTTGGCGAGGGGCCAGATTCGATGTTACATGGTTCTGGTTTCCAGGCGACATATATGCAACCTTCCTAGCCAGTGGGCAAGTGTGTTGCCACTCGGAGGGTAATACCGTTAGGGCAGGGACAGTGGGAAAGCTAATTGACTTCCCTGTAGTCCTAATCATTATGTCATCATAGTCAAGGTGGATGCACTTTGTAGCTGAAGTTACTCTGAGGGCTTCTCACTTCAAAGGCCTGGTGATCTCAGGTGGCAGAAGGGGTCACAGGGGTTGGCAGCAGCTTTGCCTTCCTGTGACTTCCCCATTCCCGATAAAAGTTACCCCTCACACAAGGTCGGCAGTTCAAATCCACCAGGTGCTCCTTGAGTACTCTGGGGGTTAGTTCTACCCTGGCCCCTAGGGTCACCATGAGTCAGATCTGACTCGACGGCACTTGGCTGGCTGGTGGCTCACAGAGTCAGCTGCATCTTGTCCACTAAGGAGTCTGGGGATATCTCAAAACCCCGGTTGAGTTTTATTCAGTCATGTTTGTATCTGAAGAGCACTGTGTGCCAGAAGCAAAGAGGGAGGGTGGAGGAAGAAGAAGTTGCCCAGAAAGAGCTCCTTCTCTGGGTTTTAGATTAAAAGCATGAGATCTGAGGTCAGAGAAAAGTAATGAGGAAGACAGAGAAGGCATCCTGAGTCACGAACAACTGACAGTAATAATAATGACCTCTGTTTCTTATCACGCAGCACTGTGCTAGATGCTTGGTATACACATCTGTCATTTCACCTTGTCCTTGCAGCAACCATGAGTGTAGATGGTGGGACGCTGTTAAATGCTCAACAACTAACATTCTGGGGACAAAGAGGAGCCCTGATTTGTAGCACGGGCTGATTTCTTTGGTAAATATCCTACCATAGCCTGTCTCAAACTACCAATATGCTGCTACTCAGCCAGAAACAATTGGCTTTTTAAGGAGCGGCATGAGCCAGAACAAGCTGGGTCTAGCAGACCACTCAAACCAACCATTTGCTGGCAAATGGATTCCAAACTCTTGGAAACCCCACATGTGTTGGGGTGGAACTGGGCTCTGTGGGGTTTTCAATGGCTGATTTGTCAGAAGTAAATCTCCAGGCCTTTTTTCTGAGGTGCCTCTGGGTGGACTAGAACTGACAACATTCCCTTTAGCAGCAGAGTGTGTTAATAGTTTGCACTGCCCAGGGACTCCCTACAACTTCAGGTCAATGTTGTTGTCCTGTTTGATAGATGCAAATGATAAGGCTTCAATCACTGAATAGCACAGCTAGGATACATTAGAAGTAACTAACGAATTCAGGTCTAGAATGATTCCAAAGACTATGCTTCTAACCACTGCACTATTTTCCTGTGCTGGGCTGGCTTGTCTCATTTTTGGAATAGTCCTAAACTAGGAAAGAAGCAACATGACCTGTGCTTACAGAGACCTCGCTCTGGCTTCCTAGAATCGTTCTTGTAAGTCACATGTGCTACTTGGTGTTGTCACTTCTTTGGAAATGACTGGGAATCTTGTGTTCTGACCTATTTCCTGAGCCATCCCTAACCACCTCACTCTACAGCCACTACCCACATTCTGGAAGAAGTTTTGCCCCTTAACCTGCAACAAGCAAGGTGGGTTCAATCCCGTGCTAAGATAATTTCTCGTAGTACCACCTTTTCATTTGAAGGAGGAGCAAGCTGGGAGCCAGAGACGTGAAATGATTGATTTATCACATCCATCCAGTCAGTCAGTGACAGAGCTGGCAATAAAATCCAGGTCTCCTGTTTCCTAACCCAAGGTTCTTCCTTCTTAATGGCATTGCTTTCTACCCTCTTAATAATAATGAAAAAGGGCTTGGAGTTAACAACAAAGCAAGTGGGGGTGGATTTTCCTGCTCCTTCATGGCTGGTGTTCTCACTCACTGTGGCTCCCGTTTTGAAAGATTCAACTTGACTTCTCTCGATTCAGGGGCAATGAGCCGAGAATTCAAGGACAGGCACCAGGAGCACTTTGTGAAATGAATGCAGCAAACATGAAAGACATTCTTTGGACGCTTTTGCAGAGGGGGAGGAAGAAGAAGTGGGGGCTCCTGGCTGAAATACCCTCATGTTCTGGAGTCCCGAGATACTCTTAAATCAGGCACAGGTCATATGGTGCCTAAACTTGTCTCTTGGCCCAGGGTGAAAACAGTTCACGTTGTAAAATTAACTTTCCACATTTGGCTGGCCCACGCGGGCCAGCTTTCTTTCAAAGTGAGTTTGCAAATGAATGAACGAATGTGTTGACTGGGTTACTGTTCTTAGGGGAGCCTTCTTTGCATTGGACTTGGAGAAGGATTAAAGCTGGTTTTGAAAAGTGTTGGTGCTCTCCCAAACACAGCATGCTGATAGAATTCTAGTTGCACTTTTATTTGCTATGGAACAAAATGCTCTAGTTTCATGAAGGAAATAGCCCAGCAGATGGTGTTTGGTAAATGGCGTGAATGTAGCCTTGTGAATAAGCATTAAAAATAGACTAGCTTCCCCCCAAATTTACCAACTGCCACTTACCCCATGAGGTCCACAGGTGGTAAAAGAAAGAAACTGATGCTTTTCCTATTTTAGTATTCCCTAAGTTACAGAAATCCTCCTAAACAATGGAATTGTTACAGATTTTTTGTAGAACAATGCCTTCAGTTTCCCAGATTTTTTGGGGTATAAGTATCCTTGATGGATCATTGTCTAAATGGTACTGTTGTCTTTCTGAGTAGCTTCTGATATAATTCCTTTTCTGCAGGCTGAGTCTTCTATACTTCCTATACTAGCCCAGCACCTAGGCTCTGAATAAGTCTCAGCTCCACTGATCCTCTCCATCTCCAAGAAATCAAATAGTCTAATGTGCACGGGTTCAGGAATCATGCATAGCTGTGAAGTGGTGGTTAAGTTAGTCCTTTACACATAGTTAGCTGTGAAGTGATGGGTAAGTTAGTCCTTTACATGACAGTTTGCTCATCTATACAAGGTCTGACAAGTTCATGAACTCATCTTAGAAAAAGTGCTACATAACTCATTGCTGAGTATCACTAAGCTCACCTTCGAAGTACTCCAGTTGGGAAACTATGGATCAATGCCAGTGCCTAGTCTACCCTTCAAAACAATTTTGGAACTCTTTTTCTGGGATGCCCATCAGAGCTGTCATCGTATTACCCTTCATGTCCCAGAGATCAGGTGAGTAGTGAGGGTGTTCCAGCACAGTTATTTGTTTACTGGCTAAAAACTCTATTACAGATAGCTATAGCATTAAGTTTGCGACCTTGCCTCCATGTCACTGTGTGCAATGGCCATTCCAGAAAGAGTTCCAAAATTGCTTTAATGGGCAGACGAGGCTCTGGTGTCAGTGCATAGCTTCCCGAGGGGACTGCTCAAAAAGGTGACAGCAGCAGTATTCAGCAATGAGGTATGCAGCGTTTAGAACAATTAAGTTGGTGGACTTAGTTGTTAAGTCCACCGACTTAATTGTTGGACCACGTAAAGTGAGGAACCTGATAGAGTTAGGGGCTGATGGGGCTGAAGTTGTCGATGATTTCATTCTACCCGGACCAACAATCAACAGGCAGAGAGGCAGCAGTCAAGAAATCAAATGATGTATTGAATTGGGAAGTCTGCTTCAAAAGACCTCTCAAATTTTAAAAAGTAATGATGTCACTTTGATGAGTTGGGTATATCTGACTTAAGCCGTAGTCTTTCTGTCACTTCATATGCATGCAAAAGTTGAATTATGGACAAGGAAGACTTAAAAAAGAGTTGATGTGTTTGAGCTGTGGTATTGGCAGAGACTTGAATATATGGTGGCCTGCAAAATGACAACCAAATCAGCCTAAGAAGAAATACAATCAAAAAGTTTCTTTGAAGTGAGAATGGTGAGACTTGGACTCACTTGCTTTGGGCATGCCAACAGGAAAGAACAGGCACAGAACCACCGTGTGTAGTAAAGTAGAGGATCAGCAAAAATGTGCGAAACCCTCAATGAGATGGATTGACACAATAACCACAACAACGGACTCAAACATATCATTGCTGAAGATGGCACAGGCTGGGGCACATTTCGTTCCATTAAGCATAAGTCTTCTGTGAATCAGAGCAGACTTGGTGGCAATCAACAACAACAAAGACAGTGGAGTTAACATAAGTAACTACTGAAAAATATTGTTAAGAGTAAGTAAGAAAGTGCAGTTCCAGCCCTCAGGACAATGTAGTAGTATTCAAGAAATGCTGGATGCTATCCACCACTACCCGTGGTGGAATGGTGGTTAAGAGCTATGGCTGCTAATCAAAAGTTTGCAGTTCAAATCCACCAGGCTCCCCTTGGAAACTCTATGGGGTAGTCCTGCTCTGTCTTATGGGATTGCTGTGAGATGGAATCGACTTGATGGCACTGTGTGTTGTTTTTTGTTTTGTTTTGTTTTTTGTTATCACTTGTATTAGGGTCGCCATGAGTCAGATCCGACTTGACGGCACTTGGCTTGGCTGGCTGTATTACCATCATCTTTGTTGTCAGGCGTCCTCTTCATCATCAATGTTATTTCCAACTATGATGCTCAGCTCTTTGAAGCTGGGGAAAAAAACGGAGCTTTGGTGATTTATTTTAGAGGTGGTGCGAAGGCTGACTACTTCCACTCTTCTTTTTTCTTGAAAGGAGACTCCCGTGAGCCACCAACCAAAATCTAACTTGAAAGTTGGACTCCTTGTGAGGTGTTTGGTGGCCCGGGTTGATTGTATTGAGGCAGGGAAGATTTAAGCCAAGATTTTCTCACATTGTAAGTTGTGCATGATTCAATGGGCTAGATGGGAGTTGGGGATTAGGAATTTGGGGCCGGAGTCTTTTAAAGATATGACTCTATTTCCACACTGGGATCATGTGAATTGTTGAATTTTGATTCTCATCCACTTGTGGGGAAAATGAGAGATCGTGTTTAAGCTATAGGATTATTTTTAACTGGGGGCAAGGGTCTAAGCACAGGGGTAGATTTAGAAGCTCCTCCCTCTAAAAAAATTATCTTGACCTTTCAAGATAAGATATGCAGGAACAAAGAGTTTGAATGGAAATGAGAAACGGAGAGGAAGACCTCTAGAATATGTTTTGAGAAAGCTTTTTACTGGGTTATAGTTGTCTCTCTTTTTAGTGATCATGTTTATGGAGGGAGAATGGAGAATGGGAATTTTCTGTGGTGTAACTTAAAGAGATAAGGTAGAACAGAATCTAAATGCACTTCATAGTTTTTTAAAAAGGGCCAAAGAAAATTTGGACTATAAAAGCCTCACTCTATCATTTATCTGATGTTTTACTCAGAAAGGAAACACTGGTAGCATAGTAGTTAAGTACTGTGGCTGCTAATCAAAAAGTTGGCAGTTCGAATCTACTAGATGCTCCTTGGAAATTCTACGGGGCATTTCTACTCTGTCTTACAGGACCTCTATGTGTCAGGAATAGGCTTGATGACATTGGGTTTGAGTTTTTTCGTTTTACTGAGAAACTTTCAAGCAACAGTCAAAACGGTAGCGTTCTAACAATAAATCGCATAGATTTTCCTCTATCATCTCTTTAAGTTACGGTACAGATAACTTTAATCTAATCAGGTTAAATTTTGATCCTCTCTGGCGCCGTCTATCCAACCTAGACTAGTAAACCAAAGATAGAGCCAGCATTGTCATGTTCTTGGTGGAAAAGATCAGGATCCATGGCATCTCTACTTTTTTGGTCCCTTTGTAAGTTAACAGTAGATGTCGTTATGAGTTGGAATTGACTCAGTGGTACTGGGTTTGGTTTTGGCTAATAGATGTTGTTGAACTCATGGTATGCTGGTTAGTACATCATTATGTCTGATAAACTTAATCGAGTGTTTAGCCTTGTGTGTACAAGGTTCTGTGATAGACATGGGTAAATTCACAGATGATTAAGATATGGCCCTTGCCTCAAGTACCTTAAAATCTTCAAGAAATAATCTCAGAACCCAGTGAGGTAAAGCAGTCTCAAGCTTAGGAAGGTTCTGCAAGAGAACTGTAAGACAGACGGTCCTGGGCTAGAGACCAGGGTCGGGTTTTAGTTTTGTCTTTCTGTCCCTTTATGAGTTAAGACAGCTTTAGTAAGACATTGGTTTATTCATTCACTCACTCATTCATTATTTATATGGTTGATTATGTGACTGTTTCTATTTTAAAAAATTTTTTTATTGTGATTAAGTGAACCTTTATAATCCTAGTCCGTTTGCCATCTAAAACCCTGAGTACCCACCTGTCTGCAAGCCTATCTGCTCTCCTCATCCTGTGACAGCACACTTCTCCATTCCACTCTTTTCTTCCAGTATCCATTCAACCCAACTCTTGTCCACTCTTCTCCACCCTTTCCTCTCCCATCTGAAAAGAAACCTGTTGGACAGCCTCAAATATATATTAAACCATAAACTACGCACACCGCCTGCTTCTCTCTGGGTCCCTTAGTCTAGTTCAAGTCACTGGTATTTTTAATCTTCTTTCCCATCAATTTAAAATTATTGATAATAATACACATTCTTCCTATTCTGAGTTTAGAGGCACAGATAAGATAATGTACAAAAGTATAAAATGTAGTCAAAATGGAAGGAATCAATGATAGGTGGACTGTGTCCATGAAGTGAAAAATTAAAGTATCACTGTCCTTATTGTCCCCATCACGCGCATCTTTGTCATCCAGGAGTTGTCATTAAACATTTCTTTGTATATAAAGATTTCTTACTTTCCGGGACCCAGATCAAATAATCACACCACTTACCTTTTCCAGGTAATATTGAAGGATCAAGTTCTAACTGATCTGATTAGATGTTGTAGTTGCCTGTGTTACTTTTTGAAGTTGCAGAAGCAACCTGTACGGTTGTTTTTCTCCTTAGTCCCATAGCATTCAAGAGAGTGAGATAAAGGAACCTAAATCAGATGGTGGCGGCCATGGCTTTCTCCTGATGGCATCCACAGGTGAAGTATTTGCTGTTAGACTTCCCTGTTGAAGACATAGAGTGATGTGGCCCAGGATCAATATCTTTCATAACAAGAATTTTAATCAAGAGATGGTGTCATTTGCAAGTCATCCTATCGAACAATTAATTCTTGGATCCAACAGAAGGCAGAAGTCATGAGAGTATACCATGGCCCAGTGGTTATGATGTTTACTGTTGACTTGGTTATCAAGGCTAAAATAAACACCCCAATACTGGAGAAACTCTGCTTTAGGGATGTCTTTGCTGGCTTCTGAAGCAGTGAGGATTCTATGGTGGTAGTTACCCTTCCTGATATTTTATTCTCCACTTGCTCTGTTGTTACAGAAACCAGATTTTATTTAATTGTCACTGTGCTCAGCCTCCCTTATAAGAGGACTGCCAACTAAGTTTGCAAACTCATCCTAGAAAAAGCGTTACACACCTCATTGCTGAATATCACTGTGGTCACCTTTGAAGTACTCCCCTTGGGAAGCTATGCACCCATGCCAATGTCTCAGCCACCTTTCAACATAATTTTGGAACTCTTTCTGGAGTGGCCATCAGAGCTGTCATCATATTACTTTTGATGTCCTGAATGTCATCCAAATGTCTTCCTTTCGATATTTCTTTTATCTTCGGATAAAGAAAAAGCCATTGGGGGCCAGATCAGGTGAGCAGGGAGGGTATTCCAATACAGTTATTTGTTTACTGGCTAAAAAGCCCCTCATAGACAACCATACAATCAAGCTGGCTGATTTGCTACTGTGACACCATGAGCAATGGCCATTCCAGAAAGAGTTCCAAAATTGCTTTGAAGGGTGAACTGGCTCTGGTGTCTGTGTATAGCTTCTCAAGTGGAGTACTTTGAAGGTAAATGTAGTGATATTCAATAATGAGGTACACAGCACTTAAAACAATGAAGTTCCTGGACTTAGTTGTCAGACCTCGTATCTAGACTTAGAAAATTAGATTAAGAATAAATTGTTGGATGGCGCTTCCAGGAAAGCTCCTTGAGAAAGGAACAATAGCGGCCAGGTATGTCATTGTGCACTTTGCTTTCTTCCTGCTCCTTGCCCGGATATAAATGTCATACTCGAGGCCCAGCCATCTCAATAGCCATTTTAGACCATGGGTCAACCTTGAATGTGGTGACTACCTGCCGAAAGAGATGGAACACACGAAGAGAAGGAGCTGGATCCAGTGGAGCTGCCACGTAGTTCTGCACTGCCTTGCTCTGTACTTCCTTCACATGAAAAGGAAAGAAACAGATTTCGTCCGTATTATTTCCAGACCCTGCAGCTAGCAGTCAAAAGCAATTCCTAGCTGATATAGAGGCCTTCTCCCAAATGAGTAGCGGCCTTGTTTCTTTGCAGTTAGCTCCTGGAAACACTGTCTGTTGGTCCACGCTGATTCACAAGCCCCTGCAAGAGCAAAGTTGGACGGAGCATCTGCTAATGAGCAGAGGAATTGCTCGTGAATACAATGCTGGGATTATAAGGTTCTGGCAGCCACGCCAGAATAACAAGGTCAGATGGAAAATTATACCGGCAAATATCTTCAGTGAATATTCTGCCCTACTGCAGTGCCTTTCAAATGCCCTAGCCCAGTTCACCAGTCACGCAGTAGGATTGCAGCCTCCGTTCCCCCAGCCATTGCTGACTGTTCTTCTTCTGTTTGTAGAGAGAATGAGGAGAGTCCCAGTTATCATTCCAGATTTGGTCTATGAAGCCAATTAACAAGATCTCATGTGTTTTCCGACTTGTACTGAAATCCTTGTTCATTTGAATTTTGTCTTCTTAGTGATTTCATCTGTAATCTCAAAAGTAGCAGCTGTAGTTAATTTGACTAATTTTACCTGCCTTTGATTGACTCATGTAGCCTCAGAAGAGACACAGAAGGCACATGGGATCCTCTTTGCTCACTACTTCTTGTGTGATAGGAGTATCCCCTTGACTATTCAACATGTGGGCTTGTCATGCTGCACCCACTTTTGACAGAAGTTTAAGGCTAAGTTTCAGAAAAAGATTTCTGTGGTATCTAACTTGCTACCTTTCTATAACAATAGATATTCTTTCAGTGATATCTTAGCCTAGCCCTGGGATCAAAAGGAAACAGGATAAATGTAACAGAAATCAGGCAGCAGACCTGGGAAAGGTAAATATTCTCTGCTAGTCTTCCTCTAAGGAGCCTTCGTGGTACAGCGCTTCAGGTGTTAACTGAAAGATCAGCAGTTCAAACTCCTCAGATACTCTGCAGGAGAAAGTTGCGTCTTCTGTAAAGGTTTACAGGCTTGGAAGGTCTAGGGAGCTGGTCTACCCTGTCCTATTGGGTTGTTGTGAGTTGAAGTCAGCTCAGTGGCAGTGGGTTTGGTTTTTTCAGTTGAGTCTTTCTCTGACTTGTGACTTTGGTGATGATGGTACAGATCTGACAGTGTTTATGAAAGAGAGATGCTGGTACCATTTCAGATTGTTTCAGACATTGGAGGGCAGTACTGCCCACTGTCAATGAGTTTTGAACGGTTTGTCTCAATGTGATAGGGAGTACAGTGGTCTGATCACATTTAGGGCCATGGATTTCTCACCTCATACCAAATATTGCTTACAAGGGAGACAGATTCAGTGGGTGAGGTTGCCAGTTATAGGAAGGATTAAGCAAATATCTTCTGCCTAATGGCTTGAAAACGATTTTGCAAGACTGTTCTGGTAGAAAGAATTTCTTTCTCTTGGAATGACTCGCCATTAAATACACAAAGGGCCAGGAGATGGGAGGAATCTGTGAGGAGAAAATACGTTACTACATTTTGAAGTTTTTCTCAACATATGTGAACTTAGCCCAAAACTTACTTCTGTATTCTGAGATGTGAAATAAAACAAACCAGAAAAGGGGCAGCCTGAAATAGAATTAAAAAAAGTTTTTTCCTTCTATCCATGAGATTCAGGTAATGAACTATTTATTTAAATGTACTTAAAAAATGAACTTACCTGGCACAAATCACTAATACCATACAGTCCACATTCTATTACTTTAATTTTTTGCAATCTGATTGTGCCTTATTATATAACACACCCGCTCTCCAAAACGACATCCGCTGTTCAGTAGGAATATGATGGAGCTGCCTATTTTAAATTGTCTAGTAGCCACACGGAAAACGTTAAACAAACAGATAAAATGAATTCTAATCATGTATTTTATCTAACCCAGTGTATCACAAATCTTATCGCTTCAACTTGTGATCCTTAGAAAAAAATGAATGAGATCACTGACTTTCCTTTCGCTAGTAGTAAGTCTTAGAAACCTTATATGTGTGTTTTAGATTCAAGATACATCTGGATTCAGGCTAACCATGTTTCAAGCACTTAATAGCTAGCCACAGATGGCTCGGGGCCACTGTACTGGACCATGCAAGACTAAAGGACAGGGGTGGTATCCTCTTTACGCAGCTCCGTTTCCAGCTTGGAAACCCTGGTGGTGCAGTGGTTGAGTGCTACCTCTGCTAACCAAAAGGTCAGCAGCAGTTGGAGTCCAGCAGGCGCTCCTTGGAAACTCTGTGGGGACAGTTCTCCTCTATCCTGTAGGGTCTCTATGAGTCGGAATCGACTGGACGGCAATGGGTTAGGTTTTTATTTCTCTTCCCTACTTAAGACACCCTTGAATAAAGAATTAATTTTTGATCACGAGCTTTTCCCCTTGCATGTTCATATTTTTGCTGAGAGTGCCGATATCTCATAAGACATTACACCAGTGTAGCTGGTCAGCTTAAAAAAACTGGAAGACCTAGAATTTTTGAGCAACAGAGGAAGCGTGGCTAGATTAGGTGGGGCACGGGTTCCTATTTTCCGGGGTGTCACCGCTTTATAAACAGGAAGGCTCAAGACAACCATTTTTATCGCCTGTAGGGGGAGCTCTTGTCCCTTCACTCTGCTCTTCCACGCCTGGGTCTCGGAGGCTGGCAGTTGAGAGTTCTTTCACCTGGGTCTGCGGAGTTTGTTTTTTTGGCTCAGGACCAGCAGTGCTTTCGCAATCTCCACACGTTACGGCTGCTGAAATGCTAGGACACCAGCCGGGTGGCGGCTTGAGTCTTGTGATTCCCAGGCAGTCCGGCGAAATGATAAACAAAAGTCTTTTGTGTAATATTAATAAGCTCTAAGCAGTCCCCGGTTGAGTCTCTTGTCATCCGAGTAAGTCATGTGTATCAAAAGGCCTTATATGTGGAAGTTTGTTTTCATATCTGGCCGGCGTTGAATGGGAGCCCCCACTGCCATGTTGTAAAACAAACATTTGTTTATTTTGTGAACAGTGTTGGCAGTATGATACAGGAACCCGGGGCTGAATGGAGGCAACTCTTTTCCAAGGAGGAGCCTTTGAAAACCTTTCTCTTGGATCATTCCAACTGTCAACTGATCTTGAGTTCTGTTTACATTAAGACAATAACAGTGTTTCCTAAATAAATAAGTTAGAGGCACCCGGGGGCCTTAATTAAGCCCTGTAAATGGGATCGGGGCTGGGGACGGGGGAAAGACGTTTTTGTGCTGGGCAAAAACAAGGGCCAGTTCCTCTTACCATGTATCCGAGGCCTGTGTTTTTAAGACAGAAGGGGGTCTTTGTGTTAATGGCACTGATAAAACTGCCCTGATAGAGCCGCCCCTGGAAGGCCTGGACAAAAGAGATGACATTTCACCCTGAGTGAATGCCACCCAGCCCAACTGGCATTTTCTATAAGCAGAGAAGTGTTTCTCACTCCCTGGTTGATCAGCTCACCTCTCCTGGTGTGTAGAGAAAATAAATAAAAACCATACGACTAAACCATCTGCTGCTGGGGGTGTCTGGCTTTTTTCTTGCTTGGGTTTGAGTTTCCAGGGATCCATTCTGGTTTCAGAGTGGGCCACGTAGCCCCCGGTCACAGTGGATGCACAAAGGCTGGTAGTTTAGGGCCCAGGAAGACAGGCTGACTGGGATATATGGGCTTCAACTGGTTCTCCCAGGAGACAAGAACTGCAGCCCGTTGCTGGAAGTTCTACTTCTGAACAAAACCACGTTATGCATGAGGACTGAGGGAACCACAGGACTCACTGCATGTAAATGTAAAACAATATTTATAGCTGCTGTAAGAGCCATCACAGAAAGTTTCTAAGCACGCTTCTATACACTTAACAGTCCATGATAAGGATTCCTGATTTGTTTTGCTCCATAAAGACATGTTTTAATGAAGGATTAATAATAATTTTCACATAGTTTTGCCACTTGCTTTTTTTTATTTGTTGGTTAACATTATTTTGTGTGCGTTTTCCCTAAGTTACCACCTCTTCTCTATCATTATTGTTTTTAGTGGGTGTATATAACCTTACAAGAGGATGTGTCATAATTTATGCACCTGTTTTCCTATCTTACATACTTAGGAGGTTTATTATTTTTTACTGTAATAACTAATATGATGAATACACTCATATCATAGTGTTTTTTCAAATATTAATTGGAGTAAATTAATTGGAGTAAATCTCCAAAGTATGAATACCTATAACTTTTTGACAGACAACCAAGGGATTTCTACTTCCACTTGTAGAGTGTATTAGTAACTGAGTATATCTGTGTGAGAGAGTCAGAGAGACAGAATAAGGAAAAAGTAGAGAAGAGCAGGTTTATTATAAAGCATTCTGGGGTGTTTATCCAAATTCAGAGCCAGAAATACAGCCAGAATCTTCAGAAGAATTTTCAAATAAAGCAGTCTGTTTTTCAGACTATCTCATCAAACTCCTTTACCTTCCCTTACCTTCTCATCCCCTGACTTCCTTAGGTTGCCCAGGGCAATTGTTCCACTTCCCTGAGCTGCCTCGAATCCCACCACGTAAACATCACCTACTTCACCTCCTCCTAAGGCTGACCATGCGATGTTGGCCATCGGAAATCTGTGGATAAGTGTGCCTCAAATGCAATGTATTTTCATTGCTGTAGAGTAGAATGTTGCAATCTGTAATAGATCAATTTTTAATTGCTATGGTCTAGACATGTGTACCACCAGTCATTTGTCACTTTTTTGTTGTACCGTGGTGGCTTGGGCATTGCTGTGGTAGTGAAAGCTATGTCACCAGTATTTTAAAGTCTAGCAGGGTCAGCCGTACTGGGCAGGTTTCAGTGGAGCCTTCAGACTAAGACTAGGAAGAAAGGTCTGGTGATACATTGCTGAAAATTGGCCAATGAAAACTTTGTGGATCATAACAGAATATTGTCTGACATAGTTCTGTGAGATGCCCCTAGGTTGGAAGGCATCATAAGGACACAGTGGCCACAACAGTGAACTTGAACAGACCAACACTTAGGGAGATGGTACCTGACTGTGTAACTTTTCCTTCTGTTGTACGTGGGGTTGCCGTGAGCCAGAGCCAACTTGACAACAGCTAACAACAACAATGAAGACACAAGTGAGATTCACTTTGGACTGTTTTTTAATTTATATACTGCACCATCACCCTGCAGAAGCTTGCACGTGTCACTGTAGATTACTTGTGAGAAATCCACCCACATTTTAGTGAAACCTCCTCTGTCTACAGAAGTGGTCTCTGTGTTGGACAACAAGGATTGTCCCCTTTAGCTCTTCCCTGCTGCTGACCTATGGTGCTACCAGTCTAAACCACCGAATCATCAATTTCATGTATGATTTCTGAAGCAGTGGAATCTTTGAGAGAAACATTTTTCCTTTTAATTTTTGACAGTGTAGCAACTCACTCGTTACAAACACTCCCAAGCTGGGCTGCGTGGATAGTCTCATGTAGTGGCTTCAACTTGAGACTTCAGGTGACCATATGCACAGATTGACCCAGAGGGCCAAAGGTAAAGGAGTATTCCTCCTTCACTGTCAGTGATGTAAACGTGGTTCCCTTTGGAGGCCCAAACGCAAACCCAAATCCAGACCCATTGCCTCTGAGTCTTTTCCAACTCATAGCGACCCTACAGAACAGAACAGAACTGCTCCATAGGGTTTCCAAGGAGTGACTGGCCAATTTGAACTGCTGACCTTTTGATTCACAGATGTGGCGCTTAACCACCATGCCACCAGGGTCTCCTCTTTGGAGGCAGAGAGTAAAATTTAAAGAAAAAAACAGAGGCTATTTGTCCTCTTTTGACATATTTAAAGAAAACTTCAAGAAAATGGCAAAGGCCTCATGCTTTCTCACTTATGATCTGGCAATTTTTTCCTTCAAAGACAGACTGTGAATGCCAAAGACATGACGTGATACAGATTAGAATCCAGACGTGACATAGATCAGAATCTAGACATCATACAGGTTTGAATTTTATGCCCATCATCTACATTCTCCCAAGGATATTTATAAAAAGTGGCTAGAAGTCATCATCTGTTAACAATCTTATCTTTTCCTTTCTTGCTTGCTTCTATTTGTTTTTTAAATTGGGGAGTGAGAAGAGGAACATGGTAGGGTAAGAGGAGGACATCCTCTTTGGAATCAGAGGAAATCTTCTTTCACATTGGGAAACAGAAACCACAAGCCTCACTAATTGGGGTAAATTGAAAATCGTGCCCTCTTTCGACTTGCTGGGTGTTGTAACCATATAAAAGGATCAAACTGACCCTGAAAGAACGTTCTCTTGCCAGATCTCAAATGCTTGTCCCTTCAGATCTTTGGAGAGTCTGGGAGTCTTTGGAGACTCAGGGCAGACAGATCTGTTCCTCCCCAATGAAGTAAATGTGTGTGTGTTTAAATAGTGATAATTGACCTAGCCTTATGTGATTACGATGGTACAGTAAGGAGCAATGGGAAAAGCTATCAAATCATTTAAAATTGGCCTCTCAGAATCTTTTCTTGTTTTCTGATTAGATGGAATTTATCAGTGAATTGACATATTTCCCAGCATATGTGACCTTGGGCAGTGACTCTCTGTTTTATCCCTGCCAGTGTTTTGATCATTCATTTAATTAAAGTGTCCAGAGCACACAGAAAATGCCTGGAACTGTAATGGACATGATGACGACCACTTAGAGAGATCAGCTGCTGCTCTGCAGACCTGCCTGGTACAATGGGGTCATAGTGACGCTTGTCACGCCAGGGAGCTGGTAAGGCCATCCACTGGGAAGCTAGGTGTCAAAGGACCAGCCTCAAGCAACCTGCAGTCTGCTTAGTGGGCTGTGGGATGTGCTTAGGAAGAACTCATAATCAGTAGGACAGCTGTGTGTGTGGCAGAAAGTGAGCAAAGAATGTCTATGGGTGATTTCTGACTGGAGAGATGACCCAGGCCATCACTAATGGGTTTTGTTTACAAACCAAAGGACAGGTAGGTTGGGAGGAACAGGTAACTGAGTGCAGGGAAGGAGCGGGTAGGAGGGAAGAATGTAACTAGATTGGGAGAACTGAGTTGGGTGTGGGGAAGCTGAAGAGGTGAGAAGTTAGCTTTGGATGGTAATTGAAGAGCGGACCCCACTCGAGGGCACTTGGCTGTAGCTGGCTACATAGAGGAGCCTGGACCTAATCCTACAGGCATAGGGATGCTAGCTTTTGAACGTGGCACAGACTTCCATAGGTCCTTTTTGGTAATTCACGTCTATCTCTAAAAGGTCCAGACTTGGGCATTGTCTTTTCTTTCAGATCAGATGAAGATCTCCTATGCCCATCAGACTCTCACCTGTTTGTTCTCTGACTTTGTTGTCCTCAAGTGCTGACCTTGAGTTTGAGGTTGAAAGTACATTTAAGTGATGACCCAGGAGCCTGATGTCTGGTGATGCGCAGCCAGTTGTTTGCTTGTGGTGTTAAGCCAGTCTCCGAGAAAAGCTCTCCAAGAGAGAGGGCTTTAGAGAGTGCATGTATATTTGTATCTGGCTGAAAGCAGATTTCTAAGAATGTCTGGCAGGCTGGAGGTATGTTTGCCCTGGGGATTTACGCTGTCTTTCTTGGGGCCCAGAATGAGAAAACACAGTATAGCTCTTTTCCAATCAATTTAGAGTTTCCTTGGAGAATATATATACCACTTAGTGGTAAGTTGACTTCACCTCTTGGTGCCTCAGTGTTTTCTATAGCTGATTTTTTGAAACTACATTCCCAGATCTTCTTCTGAGGCACCTGTGGGAAGACTCGAACCTCCAAACTTTTGGTTAGTAACCAAGTGCTTTAACTATTTGTACTACCCAGGGACTCCTTGGGTATACACACACACATATATTCTAGAAAAATATACAAATTTTTTTTTCTGCATATCTTCATCAGAATCCCTGAAAGCACAGTGATTAAAAGCTAAGGCTGCTAATCAAAAGGTCAATAGTTCAAATCCATCAAATTCAACAGCTGCTCCTTGGAAATCTTATAGGGAAATTCTACTCTGTCCTACAGGGTTGCTATGAGTCAGAATCAATTCACTGGCAATGGATTAGATTTGATTTTTTACATCTTTATTATTATTTATTTATTACAGTAAATTAATAAAATTTCCAACCTCTACAAATAATCTCATCTGTGATAAACCTTCACCCCTCACCCTTGTAGCCAACAAAGGTAATTCTGTTGTTAAGTCCTTATGACAGGGGACTCAAACACTATTTGTCCTTTTGACATTGAGTGATTTCACTCAGCATAGTATTTACAAATTGAAACCATGTTATGTTTTCTGAAATCTACTTTTTTTTTTTATCATTGCATAGTGTTCCATTGAGTATATGTACCATAGGCTGTTTATCCATTCATCTGTTGATGGGCATCTGGGTTAATTCCATCTTTTAGCTATTGTGGACTGTGCTGCAGTAAACATTTGTGTACATGTATTTGTTCATGTGACAGCTTTTGTTTCTGAAGGATAAATTCCAAGCAGTGAAATTATAGGACCAAATGGTATCCTAGTCACCGGATATTGCTCTAACAGAAAATACCACGAGTGGAAGGTTTCATGAGGAGAAGCTTTTATTGTCACAGTCCGGTAAGCCACAAACCCATTAACAAGATATAAGTCCATTTAGAATAAGAAATCATCGCAGTCCAGTAGGCTGAGTCCACATCCCTTGAGAGCATCTCGGCACAGGAACCTCGGGTCCAAAGGACGTGCTCTGCTCTCGGTGCTTCTCTCTCGGTGGTGTGAGGTTCCCAACTTCCTCAGCTCACTTCTCTACCTTATATTCCACAAGCTAACCAAAAGGTCGATAGTTCAAATCCGTCAAATTCAACAGCTGCTCCTTGGAAATCTTATAGGGAAATTCTACTCTGTCCTATAGGGTTGCTATGAGTCACAATCAATTCACTGGCAATGGATTAGATTTGATTTTTTAAATCTTTATTATTATTATTTATTTATTACAGTAAATTAATAAAATTTCCAACCTCTACAAATAATCTCATCTGTGATAAACCCTCACCCCTCACCCTTGTAGCCAACAAAGATAATTCTATTGTTAAGTCCTTGTGACAGGGGACTCAAACACTATCTGTCCTTTTGACACTGAATGTTTTCACTAACTCACTAACACAACTGCAAACCATTCTCCATTATCAATATCACAGAGGCAGGATTCACAACAGATGGGAGGAAGTGCACCACATTGGAACTCCAAAGCAAGTCAAATCAACACATGTGTTTTTGGGGGGACATGATTCAATCCATGACAAATGGTATATCTATTTCCAGCTTTTTAAAGAAGTGACAGTTTGCTTTCCAAAGAGGTCAGACCAACTTGCAACCTCACCAGCAGTGTAGGAGCGTTCCAATCTCTCCACAGCCTTTCTAGCCTTTGTTGTTTTGTGTTTTTTGGATCATGGCCAACCTTGTTGCGGTGAAATGATAACTCACTGTATTTTTTTTAATTATGATTGAATGAAAATGTACATTCCCATGTAAATTTGCATGCTCACCTACATGCAGCTCCCACTGCTCTCCCTGCCCAGTGAACAGCACCCGCCTCCTCTCTGCTCCATACATGTCCTATCCTCCCAACAGTCTCCTATCCCCTCTTCTCCACCCACTCCCCTTCCTCCAGCAAGAGGTCAGCAGGATAACATCCTATGGATGCATAGAACCATAAAATTCCCACAAGATACGGTCATTCTGCATTGCCAAGTCCAATCCATTGCTATCCGTCTCACTGTAGTTTTGATTTGGATTTCTCTGATAGCTAATGATCATGAGCACATTCTCATATGTCCTCTGTAGTGAAGTGTCTGCTGTCTTCTTTGCCCGTTGCTTAATTGAGTTATTTGGGTTGCCATGAGTCAGAGCCAACTCAGTGGCTCTTGGCTGGCTGGCATCTTTTTCTTGTTGATTTCTTTTGTCTTCATCAACACATTTTTTCATGGGGTTTAGAACAGGTTCTCAGGTTCTCAGACTCCTTTTAGCATATGCATCTGTTAAGGAATTTTTTTTTTTTTTTTTCGGGGGGTGTTGTTCAATTGAATTGGCAGGGTTACTTCTTTTGTTTGATTATTTTTCTCTTTACCTAGTATTTTAACCTAGTGCTTACCTTCTCCTTTCCAGGGCTAGGGTGCTGTTTTGCAGAATTTGCAGAATGGGAGTATACTGGGGAGAGAGGCCGGAATGAGCCAGTCAAACCAAGCTGGGTAAAAAGTTGGCTTTCTAATTGAATCCTGTTATAGGGAAATCATGTTTTGAATAGTGCACCCCAAGATGAGTTTTCCAAACCCACCACCCCTATAGGGACAAATCGTGGTTATCAATGCACTTGTTTATGTATATATATGGAGCCCTAGCGGTGTGGTGGTTAACAGCTCAGCTGCTAACCAAAAGCCTGGCAGTTTGAATCTACTAGCTGCTCCATGGAAGCTCTATGTGGCAGTTCTGCTCTGTTCTATAGGGTCACTGTGAGCTGGAATGTACTGAATGGCAATTTCTTCTTTTTTTTTGTTATACACACACACACACACACAAACAAACACACACACACAAACGCACACACACTAGTTACTGTTAAGTGAGATTTTGCTTTATTTTTCATCCCCAGACCTCTGCAGGGACTCAGAGGTGTGTGCAGGACACACCAAAGTGTGCCAGATGGAGTTATCTGGGCAAAGACCACCGTTGCCTGCAGAGGGCAGTGTGAGATGACAGCCTGGAATGCTGGGTGACAGGGCCTGGGCTGTTCTAACAACAGCCATCTGTGGTGTTTCAAGATCAGTTATGTTGGATGGGGAAGCTAGTCTATTGCATTTGCAGTCAAAGTGTGTTCTTTAGCTTCATCTTAAAGATTCTTTCTAAGATTTTTCCCTCTTGCCTGTTCTCAATGCATCAAGTGTTAGGACGGGCTGAGTGGCAAACTGGCACCACTCACCATCACTATGGGGACAAGAATGTCTCATGTGAATTCCGGCAATGACAGCCGAGCTGCTGTTCAGTGCCTTACAGTGCACTGTCACTGAACTGCACTGGATGCTAGCGCATCTCTGGGTGCTAAGAGAAGATTCTCGAATCTAAGTACTGATAACCCAGGCCCTTTTGGAATCTCTTCTGGAACAGTAGGAACTACAGCAGGTCTACTACACAGTCTTGCTCAGGGGTTGCTTCTGGGTGCTGAGGGTTCTCTGAAGGCGGGCTTCCAGGAAGGGAGGCGGTGGGGTCTCAGAGAGGGTGGTTGTCCTAGTGCAGAGGTTAGGTGCCTGTTGGAGAGTCAGACAGACCTGGGTTCAAATATGAGTCTCTAGCTTACTAGCTATTTCCTCACTTTTCACTTTTGTGAGGTCAATAGCAACTTCCTAACTTTGCTGTGAGATGATTTATGTATCATTCTCAGCACACGGACCCATTGCCATGAATTGAATTATGTCCCCCTGCTTAAAAAAATGCGTGTATCAGTTTGATTGGGACATGATTCCCAGTATTGCTTGATTTTTGTATACTTTGTAAATCCCGGTTCTATGATGTTAGTGAGGAAAGATGTTGAACAGTTGTGTTGGTGAGGCAGGACTCAATCTGTAAGACTGCATTGTTCTTGAGGCAGTCTCTTGGGAGAGAAAAGAAGTGAATGGAGGACCAGGGGGCCTTCTTCTACCACCAGGGAAGAAGCCCTGGGAGCAGAGCTTGTCTTTTGGATTCAAGGTCCCTGTGCCTGAGAAACTCTCAGTCTAGGGGGAGATTGACAACAAGGACTTTCCTCCAGAGCCAATGTAAGAAGCCTCCCCTGGAGCTGACACTGAATTGGGGCTTTTAGTCTACTTTTCAGTGAGAAAATAAATCTATCTTTGTTAAAGCCATCCACTTGTGGTATTTCTGTTATAGCAGCGCTAGATGACTAAGATACCCGTGGTAGGGAGAATTCAGGAAACAGTGTCATTATCATTATTGGCAGTCAACCTGCAAATATCTATTTAGCATTTACTAAGGAATCTGACAGAGTATCAGCATGCTCTTGAACTTCCTCCTCCTGACCTGTAAGAAAGACAGACATTAAGCATTCGTGAAGTAAAAGGCAATACTGGAATGAAAGTCCAGTAAAGTGCAAAGAAGATTGGGTCTGGTACCAGACCGCCTGGGTTCAACTCCGCAGCTTGATACTTTCAGCTAAGCAGCTCTTATAAAGTCACATACCCTATTAGCATACACTAGTAGGTTGTGTGACTAGTATACACTACTAGGATATGTGACTTTATATAGACTGGTTGCACATGTTAAATAAATTAATTCTCACAAAGTATTAGAATGAGGCTCTGAATGTAGTATCGGCAGTAATAAACATTTATTATCATTGAAGGTGATGAGCTTTAAAAGGGATGAGAACAGGGTATCCTAGAAGTGTATAATAGAGAGATGCAAGTGAAGTTCCCCTTCTGCCTAGGTGGGAGGGTATCACAAAAGAAACTGGAGGAAAGAAAGAATGAACTAGATGTACATACCTTATTATGGAATAATCTCCAAGATACATGATGAACAGTAAAATGCAAGAGGGCAGACCATTATGCCAATCATGTTCCCCTTCATGTAAAACAAACAAAAAAAATCCACCCATCTATCCATCCATTCATTCATCCATCCATCTGTGCATTTGTTTATCCATCTATCCATCTATCCATCTGTCTATCCGTCTATCCGTCCGTCCGTCCGTCCGTCCGTCCATCTGTCTGTCTATCTATCTATCTATCTATCATCTATCCTTACTGATAGGTGTTTTAGGCAGGATGAACTAAGGAACTAGTAACAGCATTGCTTGAAGGATTGTGAGGCAGTTGAAAACCTGAAATGAGAAGGAAACTTATTTGTAGATTGCTTAAAAATTGTAAGCAGTTATTGCTTCTTATGTTAAAAAACATATAAACTGGGAAAACAACCAATGAGAAATATATTATTGTTAAGATCTTGATTTAACAGGCAAACAGGGGAACCAGGGCCAACCTTAGGTTGCAGGCACCAGAGAGCATGCTTCTGCTTCCTTCTAGGAGAGAAAAAAATCGGCCCTATCAACCAGGGAATTCTACAGGGAAAATCTCAGATCTGGACATCAGCCGATAGGTTATCACTAAAGTAAAGCTTCTCCTCTCTTTCTCGTATGTTTCTCACAGCACCCTCTGGACCTCCTCCGCTTCTTTTCCCTTCCAGGCTGTTCCATACCAGTCGCTTTAACCTGATTTTACTGTCCTGTTTTGGACTGAAAGGGACGGAGAGTAAGCAGTGAAAAAAGACTTTGGGACCTCAAAACTACTTTAGACAAGGAGCAGGCTGAGAATACTTCCTGTGATGTGCTGTCGACTTGATGCTGACTCATGACAGAATGGCATTTGTCTTATAGGGTTTCCTAGGCTGTAATCAATAGGGCAGCAGATCAGTGATGGGGCTACGAGTGGGTTCAAACCACTGATCTTTTGGCTAGTAGCCCAGAGCGTAACCAATTGTACCACCAGGGTTCCTTCTAGGAACACTTCTCAGCTGCAAACTCAGACATTTCCTTATGGAAAAAAACATGTCTTGAAAGCCAGAAAAACAAACAAACAGAAAAATACTAGCATCGAGTCAGGTCCAACTCATAGTGACCCTAGAGTTCAGAGGAGTACCGCCCCATAGAGTTTCCAAGGAGTTCCTGGTGGGTCTGAACTGCCAATCTTTTGGTTAGTAGATGTAGCACTTAGCCCACTACACCACCAGCATCTCCGAATTTTTCACTACGGATTGGTAAATACACACAAGTAAGCCCTTGCACACATTGCGTATTGGGTAGTCTGGCTCTGCACAGGGTGAAATGTGGGCACTAAACCAGAATGGGAGCAAAAGCACTTTGAAACTGCTCTCATTGAGCAGTGGGTCTATGTTTCTGAGTAGGGCATTGAAGCTAGCTTGTACCTGCTTATATAAACCAATTAGATGTATCTCCTCCTGGCAACTCATTTAGTAATGTTCTGTTAGTAACATGCAATCAGCCATGGTGGAAGTTTTTACACCAATTTGGCAAATGCCAAAACCAGTGCTCTGTTTCTCTCTGCAGAGCTGATTGTATAACAGTTACCAGCACCCCGTTATTTGTTTTGAAACATTCTCAAAAGGTTGGTAGGGGCAGGGGTTAGTAGTAGTTCATACAGAGTGTGGTTCCAGGTCTTCCTCCTGAATCATACTTAATTTCTGGACTCATTTGAAAGACTTGGATGTAGAAGCAACAGATATCACCTAAGTCTTGGGTTCCAAATATGTTTTTATAGAAACTGGACCAAGATGGAAAGAGCCTACATTACAACTAAATTTTTGTAAAGGGGTCAAAAGGAATGAGGAAGAGAAAGTTGAGGAAGTAATCTTTCATTTTCCTCAAATTTCTAATCTAGTGTATGAATATATGTTGCAGAAATGTGATAAATAATCCCAGGAGGGGGGTTGGAGACAAAACTTCACTGTTTAGAAATTTCAACTGTGCTAGCTTAGAAAGTGACTATTTTGGAGTAAGAGAATAAGAAGACAGAATAGTCAAGTCTCAGCCAACTGTCAATCCTGCCACCTTCAACCATTCTGCCATTTTGTTGCCTTACCTGTGGAAGAGGGATAGATACTAATACTCCCCCTTCCTTGGTGTCATAAAGACATGCTCTTTGAACGCAAGTCACTTCAACGCTATACTCCCTGAATAGCTTTGGGCTTATACTAAGTGACTACAAATACCATTGCTTTTCTCTGGAATTAGCATAATGAGAAGGAAAATTGAATGCTTGCCTACACGAAGGTATAATTTAATGACTGCAAAATGTCCTCCTCTGATTCTCAGAATTTTAGCATTACTAAAGGGATATCACTTTTTAAGGGCATTCTTAGGAAGCCACACATTGTACTTTGGTTAAAGTACTCCTTCGGGACATGTGAAAATTCATGTAATACACTTCCACAGCTATTTATGTGATGGGTTAACCCAGTGACTCTCAGAGTATGTATGTTCCAGGGACTCTTAGGGGTCCCTGAAGTCAAAACTATTACTTTCATAATAATTCTAAAATATCATTTGATTTTTTCACTCTTATTTTCTCATGAATGTACAGTGGATTTTCCAGTAAACCAATTTTCCAAATAACCAAACATATTACCAGATTACACTTATGTGTGGATGAAAGTTGCATTCAAAATATAAGATGGACCAATGGACTTTAACATAAAAAAAATCTGAAAGTTTTATTGATATTAGTACTTGATGAGTTTTGGTATAATATTAAATTAGCACAGTTGAGTTTTGGTACAGTGTCAAAGAAGAATATCCATAATTATCTGAAAAGAAAATTAAAATATACTTTTCTAACCACATTACTGTGTTAGGCCAGATTTTCTTTAAATATTTCCAACAAAACAAGAGATCTCAAGAGATAGTACAGAAGCAGATATGAAAATCTAGACATCTTCTAAGCCAGGCTGCTGCTCTTCTCATTGATTTTTTTTTCAGTAAATATAATTTTTTTTAAAATTAAAAATCTTACCTATGCCAATTATCATGCATTGAATTGTCTACCTCCCTTCACTAAATGTGTTTAGTATATTGGGAAGATATGGCCCCCAGATTCTCTGTTAGCTCAGAAAAGAAATCATTCCTGTCGCCAGTGTTTCAAAGATTAGACTGGACTATACAATATAAAATGATACTGGCAAAGAGTGTGCTTCTTGGCTTAAGCAGATACAGGAGATTAACTGGGCAGCTCCTGTTCAGAGGTGAGATGAGAGGGTGGACGGGGACAGGAGCTGGTTGGACACAAGACACTGAGGGTGGAAAGGAGTGTTCTGTCACAGGGTGGGGAAAGCAGCTAGAGTGACACGGCAGTGTATGTGCTGGGTTTTCGTATGACAAATTGACTTGAATTGTAAATTTTCACTTAAAGCACAATAAAATGTTTTTAAGAAATGTGTGTAGTAATTTGGCTAGGCCATGTTTCCTGGTATTGTGTAATGTTCTTTTTGTTGTAAATCCTGTCTCTATGATATTAGTGAGGGAGGAGGCGTGGTGGTGGTGTTAGTGAGGCAGGACTTAATCTACAAGATCGCATTGTGCCTTGAGCCATTTCTTGGGATATAAACGAAAGGGAAGCAATCAGGGAGTTAGGGATCTTGTGCCATCAAGAAAGAAGCTCAAATGACAGGAGAGCATGTCCTTGGAAAGGACCCGGAGTCCTTGTGCCTCGGAAGCTCCCAGTCCAGGAGAAAATCAACAACAAGGACCTTCCTCCAGAGTCAACAGAGAAAGACTTCCTCTGGAGCTGATGCCCTGAATTTGGACTTAAAGCCTACTAGACTGTGACAGAATAAAATTTCTGTTTTTAAAGCGATCTACTTACGGTGTTTCTGTTACAGCAGCACTAGATGACAAAGACACGGGTATATAATGGGCTTAATATTGCTATCTTCAAGCATATTAATAAATGTTTATAATACAATGGTTAAATGTTAAACTGCTCACTGAAAGTTTGGCAGTTCAGTCCCCCCCAGTGGCTGTGTGGGTGTCAGATCTGGTGATCTGCTCTAATAAAGATTAGAGTCTAGAAAAGCCTACAAGGCAGTCTCTTCTGTCTTATGGGGTTGTCAGGAATCAAAATCAATTTGATGGCACCCAACAGCAACAACAATGTTAGAAAGATGGCAGATATATAGTACACATAAATAAAAGTTCTTTGGGCACTTCAGTTACTGCTAAGAGAGCAACAGAATCCTAAGACTGAAAGGTTTGAGAACCTCTGGGTGCTGCATCATCGCTGTCTGCATAGGAGTTGTCTGTTGGTAGCAGGAAGTCCCTGCAGGGCATAAGCATCAGTTCCTGGACTTGTGGGATGAGGAAAAAGTGAGCACCATCATAAGGCGGCAAAAGAGCTCTGTAGACAAATCTCAAACAAATAGTCAGAAAATAAACTGAGGTATAGGACAGATAAGGGGCTCTTCCAGAGATGTCAAGTACTTAGCTGATCCAGACTGGGGCAATATAGGAGTCTACAGTCTAAATGAGTCTTGTCATGCAGTGAAGTGCTTGGCAGCGATTTGGTGATGGTGCAGGGACTGATTCTGGGGTAACCAGCCTCTCCTTGGCAGGGGAGCTCCCACTGTGAATTGGCTTCCCAGGTCAAACACAGGGCAGCATATTTTTAACCAATGGCGGCACTTTACAGATCTTCAAATACAAATGCTTTAGTCACAGTTTAGTGAATTCTATTCCCCCAGTAGTGTGTTTCCTAGGAATCTCAGTGATTCCCTCCTATATGATCCATGTCATAATGGCAGATTGGAAGGTTCAGAGAAGCCTAACAATTCAATGCAGTTTAAGAAATACTGTGGTTTAACAGTAAAATTTTCACCTCACAAGCAGGAGACCAGTGTTCAGTTCCAGTCATGTGTAGCCACCTCTGTCGGTGGAGGCTTGCATGTTGCTATGATGTTAAACCGGTTTCAGTGGAGCACTCATGCTGAGATAGACTAGGAAGAAAGTTCTGGTGATGTATTACCAAAATCCAGTCAATGAAAATCTGATGGATCACAATGGTTTGGCCCCAAACCCGTAAGTGGGGTGGTGTAGGAATTGGCAGCCTTTGGGTCTGGGGTGGTTGGGGTCACCATGAGTGAGCAACTAACGACCATTACTAATACTCAGCATTTACTGAGCACATAGTGTTTTCCAAATACTTTACATGGTCTCCACTTGCCATAAAAGGGTGTGCTCTGCCCTCATAGCTGCCTAGAGTTACGGTCTGCTGGCTGAGGTGGCTTGAGGTGGAATTTGATATGGATGGCGTGGGAAAACGTTTGTCTGCGATGGAAATCCTGGTGGCATAGTGGTTAGCAACTAGGACAGCTAATCAAAACATTGGCAGTTTGAATCTACCAGTTGCTACTTGGAAACTCTATGGGGCAGTTCTGCTCTGTCCTATAGGATCACTATGAGTTGCAGTTGACTTGATGGTAGTTTCTGTGACACAGAGCTGTGCAGCTGTGCTCACCTTTTTCTTCTTGATGTTATTTATTTTTTAAAAAAAACAAAAAACACAACACAAAATAAAATATCCCTAAGCCCAGTCCAAAGCAAGGATTTTTCAGTCAGGGGTATCTGGTTTTATAAAACCTTGAAGGTTCAAGTCCAGTGTGAACCATTCTTCTTTTCCTTCTGGTTGGAGAAAAGTAGAGTCCTGCTTCATGACTTCTTCTAATCTTTTTCAGTTTAATTTTCTTGCTAGAGAGGAGAGGGCAGGACAGCCCCGTCTGATAGCAGTAGATTGTGTCCCTTGTAGCATGCCCGACTGAAAAATTACAACTATTTTGTGTCTTCAGTTTCACTGGGACATGGGACAAGCATCTGTTTACTTATTGTCATTTGAAAGCTACAGAAAGGTCTGCGTGACCCCCTAGTTTTTCCCCATGGGCTCTCTGTGGCGCCTGCTACGCCTGCCATTAGCAGGAGTCCTCTAGGGCCACTGGGAGCTGTGTTTATTTTAACTGACTGGACACATTCTCACGGTCGTTTGCACAGGTTAACTTGTCTCATGAAAGTGACCATCACCCACAGCTGGCACCCAGGGCTCTCCTGCTGTGGGAGTCCTCCCTCCTCCCCAAATCCCTCAGCAGCTGACACGCCATTCCTACCTTAATTCTCACATTGAAGCCTCTTTCTCTCTCTCTCTCATCTCAGTCCATGGCCTCTAGGTTAGTAGTTGGTGATAAATGCTTATTTGTTAGACTGGCATTTTATACTGTGCTAAAGAGCTCAAGGAGTCTGTGGGAGGTGCAAATGGTCAAGTGCTTGGCTGCCAGCTAAAAGGTTGAAAGTTTGAGTCCATCCAGAACACCTCCAAAGAAACTTTTGGTGATCTACTTTTGAAAAATTAGTCATTGAAAACTCTATGGAGCGTAGTTCTACCCTGACACATGTAGAGTCACCATGAATCTAAGTCAAGTACATGACAACTGGTTAAGAGACCGAACACACACAGCATATCCATTGCTGTCGGGTAGGTTCTGACTCATAAAACTTTATAGGACAGAGTAGAACTAGACCAGAGAGTTTCCAAGGAGCACCTGGTGGATTCAGATTGCTAACCTTTTTGGTTAGCAGCTGTAGCTCTTGACTGCTATACTGCCAGGGTTTCCAAGAGCCCAAGGTATTCCACAAAGTGCCTCTGGGCCACCATGCAGCCTGAAGAAGCAGGATGGGTGTGTGCCTAGGCCTGTGGTCCTGTGTGCCAAAGTAGTGCCACCTGTGGGTTTTAGAGTGCTGTTTTTCTATAAGGGAGCCCTGATAGTGCAACTGTTAAGTGCTCAATTGCTAACCAAAAGGTTGGTGGTTCGAATCCATCCAGTCACTCCATGGGAGAAAAACCTGGTTATCTCTTCTCATGAAGATGCAGCCTAGAAAGCCCAATGGGGAAATTCTGTTCTGTCACATGTGGTCACTGTGAGTTGGAATCCACTTAATGGCACCTAACGAAAACATTGCCTTGGAAGGTCCACTAAAGGATCTCACTGCCTTTAAAAGTTACTGGAAGGACACTTCATAAAGCTAAATAATTTGTAAAAATGAGTGTCACAAGGCATCCAGTCAGTTAGCATCTAATAACCTAGGAGACAGGAAAAGGTTAGATCTTAGACCTAATTCTTAATTTTGCTTGCAGTTTGAGTTGTCAGTTCCTGACACCAAGGAAATGTGAGGGGAGAAAAACCATCACATAGGGTTCAGGTAAATAAAAGGCCTGGTGGCTGGGACACATTCCTTCATCTTGGCCTTCATTCTTTTTCAAGTCGTGTGTGTGTGTGTGTGTGTGTGTGTGTGTATGTGTGTGTGTGCGTGTATGAAGTAAACACACAAACTGAAAGGTATCCTAAACCAAAATACATTGCTCAAAAATTGACCACAAAGTGAGTTTTCATATAACCACCACATCCCAGTCAAGAAACACAACATTACCTGTACTTTAAAGTCACTCCCACTCATGTCTCCACTCTCTCCTCACTTTCCAGCTCCCCTCAACTTATTCAGTACCCTAAGTTTTATGCTAATCGTTTCCTTACTTTTCACCTTAGCAAGCGTCACTGCAATTTGGTTTGCTTATTTTTGAACTCTTTAGTAATGGAATAATGTGACTTCTTTCACTAAATATTATCTTCCTTTCTTCCTCTCTGCCCTCACCTCCCCCATGAAATACATTCTATAAATCTTAGGAAGGGTTGTGGTGACACTCCTAAGACTGCATAATGACAAAGAGTATTTGAATAACAATGATACTTCACAAATATCCACAGCTTGGAGGCAATTAGAGCCAGTGGGGATTACAATAAATGTGGCATTGCCATCATTAGTATTTATGGAAGAGTGCTCATGGAGATGACTTTCTATTTTAGCTTTGCAGATGCCTCCAATTCTTGAAAAGCAGGTATATGGCAAACAAAATTGTCCATTGTGTCTCCATTCTTTTTTCCTTCTAAAATCTGCTTGGTGAGGATATAAAGGGTCGTGTATTATTCTAGGGTCACCCAGAAAGGGTCACCCAGAAAGACAGAGGCAACTGGGAATGTGAGGAGGACCTGTGATCTGGTTGGCCTTCTGCCCCTCATGGGCTCCACCTCTTTCTGGTGATGAATGTTGAGAGATGATGATGAATGTTGAGTCACAAATAGTTTTCAATTTACTAAAGTGCACATGGCTTTCTCAGAGCTCCTTTGAAATGCTTTTAGAGCAACAAGGAGAATGAAATTCAACAATTCTTCACAGCTGCAGTTGGAATACAGCAACCTCAGGAGCAGCTGGGGGCAGTTGTTTTCAAGTCCTGTACTTGCCATTTCCTTAAAAAGTCCTTTCAGAAAGTTCTGGGAGGCCCTCTATATTCCAGGAGAATCAGGCTGGGGTAGACTCTTAATTTCAGACTTTCATCTGACATTTAGCAAACATTTGTCTGCAGTTCGTGCCGGCAACATGTTCTCTCAGAACTATGCTCACTGTGCCCCCTCTATGTGCTCTTCTCCTCAGTAACTCCACATACAGCAGCACTTGTCCTGTGACGAGTTTGCTTATAGAAAATCAGGACTCCTGGGATCTGGTGTAAGGGAAGTTTTCATCAGCTCTGTGACCTTGTCTCAAGGTCTCTCTCTTCTGGCCTTAGTTTCTATATTCATAAAATAAGGACGTTGGACAGAAGACCTCAGAAGGCGCATTTTGTAGAGAGTTAGCAATCTTGATTATGCATAAGGATTTGGTTATAGCAAGCCTGCTTTTACATGAGACAAAAAAGTAGAGAGAACCCTGCTGATGCAACAATTAAGTGTTCCGCTGCTACCTGAATGTTTGTTAGTTTGAATCTACTCAATGGCTGCAAAGGAAAAAGACCTGGTGATCTGCTTCCTTAGAGACTACAGTCAAGAAAATCCAGTGGGAGGGTCTTAGTATGTCACATGAGGTCACTATGAGTTGAAGCAACTTGACAGCACCCAGTAACAACCTAAAGCAAACTTTATGGATTGAGGAAGGATTCTGTTATCAACACAAAGCAAAACAAAATTCCCCCTACTCTCCAAATAAAAATCTCTCCTACAACACAAAAGCAATTCTCCTTTCTTCTCTTTGGTTGGATGCTATAGAAAACTAAAACCAGTGAAGTGGATAAATACGTATGGGGATTTATATCAAGGAAATAGCTCAGGTGGTTGTAGAGGCTGGGACATCCAAAGTCTAGGGATCAGGATAGAGGCTTCTCCTGATTCACATAGCTGCAGTGCTGACGAATCAAAGATCAGTAGGTCAGAGATCAGGACTTTTATTCACAGGCTGTGAAGACCGATGAATCCCAAGATTGGCAGGAAAGACTGTAGGTAAGCTGCTTTGTCAAGGCCCAGGAAACAGAGGTCAGATGAATAGGTGCTAGCTACAGGTTCCAGAGGGAGCCAAACCCCTGAGCCTTGCTAGAATGTCCGCTTACAGCTGATACAGGCAACAACCTCAATGAAATTCTCTTTCAACTGACTGGCTACTAATAGCAGATCCCACCATGGAGATGATCATATTCTATCAAATCTCATGGAAGTGATCACAACATCATGTGATTGTCAAACTACTGAGAATCATGGCCCAGCCAAATTGACATGCCATCTTAATCATCACACTTCCCTCATTACCCATTTACAACACCTGTATGAGTTTTCTTAAGGGCCACTGTATCAAAACACCACAAACTGGATAGCTGATAAAAATAGAAATCTATTGTTTCACATTTTTGGAACTTAGAAGTCCAAATTAATGTGTTGGCCAGACCATGTTCCCTCCCAAGTCATTAGAGAAAGGTGCTTTTTTTGTCTCTTTCAGCTTCTGGTAGCTAGTGTCAGGAACCCCATGACTTGTAGATACATCTTCACTCTTCCATCCTTTCTCTGTCTGTTTTTCTTTTCTTTTTTAAATAAGAGAACTATTCAGATTGGATTAGGATTCACCCCACCTAGCATGACCTCATGCTAACTTGATACCATTCTTCAAAGACCTTATTTCCGAACAGAATCACCTTAGAGCTATTGAGGGGGACTGGGCTTCAGCAAATCCTTACAGGGACACCAGTCAACCTAACATACTCACCAATAGATTCTTCCTTTTCTTTTTCTAGAATTTGTGGTTTTATAGCATCTACTATAAAAAAGATGTAAATGCCTCCAAGGAAACAAATAGTGAATTATCACTGGGAATAGTGGGCCTGACAACTCTGTCCATGGGTGCTTGCTCAAGCAGCAGCTCAGAAATGCAGATTCTGGTTCAGTAGGTCTGTACAGAGCCTGAGAATTTGCATTTCTAGAAACTTCCTGTCAAAGACCTCTTTAAAGTGTTAAGAACCAAAGATGTCAACTAGAAGGCTAAGGTGCCCTTTACCCAAGCTTTGATGTTTTCATTTACCTAATATATGCGTGAAAGTTGGATCATGATTAAGGAAAACCAAAAAAGAACTGATACCTTTGAATTATGGTGTTGGGGAAGACTACTGAATACACAATGGACTGCTGGGAAAATGAACAAGTCTGTTTTGGAAGATATACAGCCAGAATGCTCCTTAGAAGTGAGGATGGCAAGACTTCACCTCACATACTTTGGACATGTTATCAGGAGGGACCAGTCCCTGGAGAAGGACATTATGCTTGGTAAAGTTAATGGTTAGCAAAAATAAAAGAAAGACCCTCAGCAAGATGAGCTGACACAGTGGCTGCATCAACAGTCTCAAAGAAGGAAACGATAATAAGGATGGCGCAGCAGCAGGCAGCATTTCATGTTGTTGTAGGAACCAACTCAACAGCATCTAGCAGCAACACGAAAAAAACTCCTAGATGATGTTGATACTGCTGACTCACAGACCACAGGATGGAGTAACAAGGGTTATAGCACAAGACCCTGTCTCCTAGCTGGACAGCTAGTGGGACTGCAGGAGTTGGGTACTTGATTCCAGGCTAGTCAATCTGTGAACTGACCCTTGACTAAACAAGGATACTGGGGGTTAGTTGGATCAATCAGGAATCTACACAGGAGAGATGAGCAGTGGTTTTAAAGAGCAGAAGTGGAAAAAACAAAGAAATACACAGACAGATACAGAGAACCTGACTCATTGTAATGATAGGGCACTAAAGAAGGCTTCTGTGATTACCATCTCCTGAAAGCATGAATTCTCAATCTGGATCGCAGACACGGAGTGATCTGGCTTCTGTTTCAACCTGGGCATACTGGACTCTATTTCCTGCTCATCCCATCAGACCTGGCTGATGAGGTTTTTCAAGACTCCTAGGGGCCAATCAGGTAACTGAGATTCCTGGTGAATACTGAAGATTAGATTGAAAAGAAAAACTTGGAATTTGGGTAGAGAGGTCTATACTTGGGTAGGGTCTTACAGTGAGGGGGATTAGGATTTCTGTGGGGCAGAAAGCCCTAGAAACTCAAAGACATGGGGCGGGGGGCTGGTGCAGAGAAAATGATGGATCAAGAAGAGTCAGATGCTCCAGAATTTTTGTCAGTACCATCAACATTTTCAGGGATTTGCATTGTCTGTTCATTCATCATATTCTAGAATGTCTTTCTCCCTCTTCCATTGTCATGGCTGCTGAGGGAGCAGTTCCTTCATACAACATGACTCCAGACTCTTGACACGGTTGATTTGCCCAACAGAGGAGATGACCCGAATCAGGATAATTTTCTCCTTTCTTGGGAACTTAGATTTCGTCTGGACAGAGTCAACTTAGACTGTTTCTTGGTATCTGAATCTGTATGATATATAGCTCAGGAGTCACTTAGAGACATTTTCTGCCTCTTGGTTTGGCAAACAGGGAGAGAGCTTCTGCAATATAACAGAAACAAACAACATGAAAGTAAAGCAGAGACATTGAAAAAAAATTAAACAGGTGCAAATAGGCTCTCGGTATGATACTAATTCTTGAGACTAAAATGCATTTATCTTTATGTTCCCTGAAACAGTCCAATATCCTGTCAACAAATTCCTCTGTGACGTATGCCACTGCAAGTTCACATTTCTCATTTGCAATAGAGTTCTAACTGAAATACTCTGTTAAAGGAGGGCTACAGGTGCTGAGGTATACCCTCCTAATAGTTAACTGCAATGATGGGTGGAAGGAGATAATCAATAAGGCACTCTGGAGAGAGATATCTGTCTCTTGTTTACCAACCATCTCATGACTTCTGGCTTGAATGGTATTCACCAGAGACCTGTCCATCCATCCGTCCATCTGTGCTTGACCTATTAAAAAAAAATGTCTCCTGGAGCCCTCCTAGGGGACAAGCTGTATGCTAGGAACTACCCTGTGACCTTTAGTTTCTCACATTGGTGCTGTGCAAATGCACAGGTTCTCTTTTTAGCTATGATATGATTAATCCTAAGTCTTAAAATTAGACAAACAGAGAACAGGCTTGTTTCTTTACAGCTTGGTCCCCTTTTCCAACCTCCCCCAACGTTTCTATTTTGTGCAAATATGAAATGTGTCAATAGTATTTATAACTCCTTCTTTGGAATTTTTTTACATCCAGTATCCCATATATGTTAGATGCTCAACTTAGATGTTTTTATTTGAAACAGAGGATGCTTTGAAATCTCTGTTCAGAGATAAAACTGCAAAAGCCCATTCTTGATCTTAGATTTGGAATCCATTAGTTCTTAGTCCCAAGTCTATTTATTTCTGTTTTACTTTAAAGGGCTAGGAGGTGGTGGAGACAGTGCTGCAGATCAATATGGTTTTCAGCCATCCTAACCACTGTAAGGATTGGAGATGTTTCCCAGCTATCCTGGGGTCCCCAGAATCCTTCACTTCCATTTTGTCTTCTGCTGAAGACTCTTGAGAAGGAAAATTTTTAGATCTGAGTTTAAGCCTAGTTCCTAAACTAGAGCTTCTCCACAGATAACCCTCTGCCAAGATACCTGGATTAGGGAGAGTAAAGCAGAAGACAAGGATCAGACTTAACATGTCTTGTGCTAACTGGTTACACACTCTCTCAGAATCTTGAGTCACTTGAATCACTGATAGGCTTCAGAGATTCATCTGTGAAACACCAGCATTCAAGCCTTTGGAAGAGTAAAAGCAAAACTGTCATGTGTGTCGGGAGATGACCTGGATAGAGACAAATCTGAAGCCACTGCTGTTGAGTTGATTCTGAGTCACAGCAACCCTATCGACAGAGTAGAGCTGCCCCATAGGGTTTTCAAGGAGCACCTGGCAGATCTGAACCGCCAGCCTCCCGGTTAGCAGCCGTAGCACTTAATCACTTAATCACTATGCCACCTGGTTTTCCCTAGGTAGACCAGTGGTTCTCAGCTCTGACTATACATTAGACTCATTTGGGAAGCTTTTAACAAACACTAATGTTAGGATTCAACCTAGAGCAAACAAATTGGAATCTCTAGGAGCAGGGCCTTGGCGTGGTGCTTTGAATACCCCCTACCCGCGTGCTTCATAGCCAAGAGTGAGACTGTTGATCTAAGATAGATAAATGAAAGCTGGCCATCTAAAATTGAGCGTATGGGAAGACAGCATTATTGTGCCTACTTTTGTGAGGATTCTCTCTGGCAGAGAGCGAGAGTAGCCAGGAGGGCCTCGTGCACACTGTAACTTAGGATGATAGCTTGTATAGGGCCCACATGTGGAATAATTATTGTGGTAAAAGACAGACTGGAAAAAGACAGCCACTTCTGCACCAGCCACAGTGTTAGAATGTTCTGGTCTCCAAGAAGTCCTGATGCCCTATTGATGCCTCTCAGGAGACGTGTCGAGGAGGAAATAATCAGGGAAAAATGGAAAAGGCTGTCACTGAGACTGACAAGGCAGATTTGTTGGTTTTTGTCGCTACTGAGTTGGCTCTGACTCAGAACAAAGGTACCCTGGGCTCACACCATCTTTGTGATCATTGGATGCTGTAGTTCCTTGTTGTAACTGTTGTGTATTTGTAGTGTCTTCCATCTTAAGGAGTTCATCTTCTTGCACTGTAACAGAAAAGACTCTGTTGTGGTCCATAGAGCTTTCATTGACTATTTTTCGAAAGCAGATCACCAGTCTTTTCTTCCTCGTGTGTCTTAATGTGTAAGCTCCACTGAAACCTATCCACCATGGGAGATGCTGCTGATGTTTGAAATACAGAGAGCAAAACTTACAGCATCATAGCAATCAACAAGCTACCACAGTATGATCAACTGACAGACAGGTGGTGGAAAGGCAAATTACAGCGTGGGGGGCAGCAAACTCAAGTAGCCTTGGGATTCCATATGATGAACACTGGAAGGAGGACACGTCAACGGCTGTGCAGGAAGGTGATGCCAGCAGGCTGCCGATCTCCTGCAGCTCTCTTGGCCTTTTCTAGCCTCGTGACAGGCTAGGCAACTGTATCTGATACTCTCCTCAAGGGATTCCATGATAAACAAGAAAAAAAATTGTAACATTTTAAGAGTGCTTTCTTTAGGCTTGTAGATAGCTGCCAACTACCCATACTCTTGTGTGTGTGGGTAGTTGGCAGTTGACTGCCTGTCTTCATTCTCTGGATTGCATTTGATACTCATAACCTGGAGGTGTGGTGGAGGAAAGGGTAGGAAATCCCAGCTTCTGGCCTACTGGGGCCAGTGTCCTGTACGGTCTTTGCTAAGCCATTTGACTGCATTGTCTGCAGTTACTTAGGGTCAAATGAGGGTGATGACGTTTTCCCTTTCTTAAAGCACAGAGACCAGGTGTTATGATTTCTCTTTCAATATAAAAGCAAAACTTTCTTGGAAACCTCTCTCAGACAGGAGTTTTAGAAGCCTAAAGCACTGAAATGTGTTAGTATCCTCCTTCCCATGCATGGAAACCCTGGTGGCATAGTGCTTCAGAGCTAGGTCTGCTATAAGGTTGGAATTTCAAATCTACCAGGTGCTCCTTGAAAACTTGATGTGACACTTCTACTCTGTCCTATAGGGTTGCTACGAGTTGGAATTGAGTCAATGGCAGAGGGTTTGGCTCCTGTACGTAATACAGAATGTACTAGCAGTTAAGTATGCAGTAGATAAAAGGTAACCTAACAAAGTTCTAAGCTGATACACTTAAATATATATTTTTTTAAATATCATTTTTTCTTCATGCCTCTGTCAGTTTGTTGTACTGTGGGGGCTTGTATGCTGCTGTGATGCTGGAAGCTAGGCTGCGAGTGTTTAAATGCCAACAGGGTCACTCATGGTTGAGAGGTTTCAGGTGAGCTTCCAGACTAAGGCAGACTAAGGGGAACCTGGCAGTGTACTTTGGAAAAAACGTGCAAACCTTATGAATAGCAGCAGCATATTATCTGATGTGGTACCCAAAGATGAGCTCCAAGTTGGAAGGCACTCCAAAACGGACTGAAGAAGAGTAGTCTCCTCAAAGTATAGTGGACCTTAATGACATGGATAGAGTGAGGATTTCAGGACCTTCACATGCTGGTGTAGCATGACTCCAAATGAGAAGAAACAATTGCAAACATCTGCTAATAATCAGAATGAGGAATGTATAAAATATGAATCTATAACAACTGGAAATATCAAAAATGAAATGGAGTGCACAAGTATTAATATCCTGGGGATTAGTGAGCTGAAATGGACTGGTCATGGCCATTCTGAATCAAATAATCATATGATCTACTATGCTGAGAATAACAAATTGAAGAAGAACGGCATTACATTCATGGTCAGAATTAATATTTTGAAATCTATCTTGAAGTACAACACTGTGAGGCATAGGTTCCTATCCATATGCCTACAAGGAAGACCAGTTAATACAAGTAATATTCAAATTTACATACCAACCAGTAAGTCCAAAGATGAAGAAATGGAAGATTTCTACCAACTTGTGCAGTCTGAAACTGATTAAACATGCAATCAAGATGCATTAGTAATTGTTGATGATTGGAATATGAAAGTAGGATTAAAAAAGAAGAATCAGTAGTTGGAAAATATGGCCTGGATGATAGAGATAAGGCTGGAAATCACATTATAGAATTTTATAAGGTCAATGAGTCCTTCATTGCAAATACTATTTTTCAGCAACATAAGTGGTGACTATACATGGGGACCTTACTAGATGAGATGCACAGGAATCAAATCAATTACGTGCAGAAAGAGAAGATGCAAAAACTCAGTATCAGTGAGAACAAGGTCAGGGACTGACTGCGGAATGGACCACCATCTGCTCATATTGGAGTTCGGGCTGAAGACAGCTAGAAGAAGCGTATGTGGGCCAAAGCACAACTTTGAGTATATACTACTTGAATTTATAGACCACCTCAAGAATAGATTGGATGCACTGAACACTAATGACTAAAGGCCAGACAGGTTGTGGAATGACATTTAGGACATTATGTACAAAGAAACCAAGACACCATTAAAAAGACAGGAAAGAAAGAAAAGACCAAAATGAATGTCACAAGAAACTCTGAAACTTGCTCTTAAATGTAGAGCAACTAAGGCAAAAGAAAAAAAAAGATGAAGGAGCTGAACAGAAGATTTCAAAGGGGTTCAAGAAGACAGAGTAAAGTGTTATAACGAAATGTGAAAAGAGCTAGAGACAGAAAACCAAAAAGGAAGAACATGCTTGACTTTTCTCAAAATGAAAGAACTAAAGGAAAAATTCCAGCCTCAAGTGCCAATATTGGGGGATTTTATTGAACAAAGACTAACTGATGCAGAAAGCATCAAAAGTAGATGGAAGGAATACACAGGGTGAGTCACTATAGCAAAGGGAATTGGTCAACATTTAACTATTTCAGGAAGTACCATGTCATCAAGAATCTACGGTGCTGAGAGAAGAGGTCAAAGCTACACAGAAAGCACTGGTGAGAAATAAAGTTCCAGGGATTGACAGGATGCCATCCGAGATGGCCAGGCATGTGGACGCAGCTCTGGAAGTACTCATTCGTGTATGTCAAGAAATACGGAAGACAGCTAACCTGGTCCACTGACTGGAAGAGATCCAGGTTTGTGATCATTCCAAATAAAGGTGATTCCACAGAATGTGGAAACTATTGAACAGTATTATTAATGTCACACACAAGTGCAATTTTGCTGAAGGTCACTCACAAGTGGTTGCAGCTGTATATCGAAAGAGAACTGCCAAAAATTCAAGTCAATTCAGAAGAGGATGCAGAAAGTGGGATATCATTGCTGATGTCAGGCAGATCACGGCCGAATGCAGAGAATACCAAAAAATTGTTTACCGATGTTTTATTGACTATGGAAATGCATTTTACTGTGTGGATCATAATAAGTTATGAATAACATTGTGAAGAATATGAATTCCAGAACACTTAATTGTGCTTATCTGGAACCTGTATATAGATAAAGAGATTGTCATTCAAATAGAGCAAGGTGGTTATTGTACAGTTTAAAATCAGGAAAAGTGTATGCCAGACTTGTATCCTTTTACTATATTTATTCAATCTGTGTTCTGCGCAACTAATCAGAGAAGCTAGACTATATGAAGGAGAAGGGGGTGTTGGGACTGAAGGAAGACTCATTAACTATGAGCAACATGCAAATGACATAGCCCTGCAGAAAGTGACGAGGACTTGAAGCAGTTCCTAATGAAGATCAAAGGCTACAGCTTTCAGTATGGATTATACCTCAACATTAAGAAAACAAAAATCCTCACAAAGGAACAAATAAGCAACATCATGATAAATGGAGAAAAGATTGAAACTGTCAAGGATTTCATTGCACTTGGATCCACAATCAATACCCATGGAAGCAGCAGTTAAGATACCACGGCCACATTGCATTGAGACCATTTGATGCAAAGGGCCTCTTTAAAGTGTTAAGAAGCAAAGATGTCTCCTTAAAGACTAAGGTATATCTGACCCAAGCCATGGTGTTTTCAGTTGTCTTAAATGCAAGTGAAAAGCTAGACAATAAATAAATATTGTTGCCCTTGAATTACGATGTTGGTAAAGAATATTGAATACACTATGGACTGCCACAAGAACAAACAAATCTGTTTTGGAAAAAGTACTATTAGAATGCTCCTTAGAAGCAAAGGTAGTGAGATTTTTTTTGTCTCACATACTCCGGATGGAAGGACATCATACTTGGTAGAACAGGAGGTCAGTGAAAAAGAGGAAGATCTCCAATGAGATGGATTGACAAAGTGGCTGCAACAGTGGGCTCGAGCGTGACAATGATTATATGGATGGCTCAGGACACAGCAGTGTTTTGTTCTGTTGTATGTGATGTCTCTATGAGTCAGAACTGACTCGAAGGGACCTAAGAACAACAACCAATTTTTTCAAAAATATTTTTCATCTCCTTTTTCTGGAATCTTTGGCATTGATGGTGTCTTATAAGCATGTACCCAGAGGGCCTACTGAGTCATCTAGAACCAGCCATGTACTATCAGTGAGACCAGCAGAGGGACCTCTTCCTGCTGATAACTCTTAGCCTTGGGCTGAAGGCAGAGTAGACTTGAATGGCACTCGAGCCAACGTTTTTGCCATTGCCCTAATAATGAGACAAGAAGAGCAAACTGGCAGCCCTGGCTCCTGCATCCCATCATTAACTCAGGAGTAGTAGGGACAGTGTGGTCTAATGGAAAGATCCGCAATTTGGAGAGAGCAGACGTGTATATCATCCTTGGGTCTGTCCTTTTCTACATAGGGGAGTTGCATACTTTCTTTACTCCTCTTAACCGGCTAATTGCTACAGTGGTATTGCTATAAATCTCAAGAGGTGCTGTGGAAATCAGATGGTAAAATGCATGAAGGTGTAATGCCTGGTCATCTGGCTTACCTTTATACGCTTTGTGCCAGCACAGTGCCTGGTGCAGAGGAGGCACTCAATGACTTATTTACTGAACGCGTTATCATTTCATCCCCGCTCCAGTTCTTACAGCCCTTGTTCTCCTGAGATGGTAGATAATAGCACGGAATGTTCTTGATAACTGTATAATTAATAAAGTGGGTGGAAGCCTGCCTCTCCAGAATGTCTGGGAGAGGTGATCTGAGATGAAAGATTCCTTTGCAAATTTTGTTTGGAGGTCAGGAATCTGAACTTACAGCACCAAGTCTGAACTTCTGGTACAAAGCTTTTCACACCGATGGTAGCAAGCATTCGAATAACTATTTCCTGATTGATTTATTGACAGCTGGGAATGGTACTAGAATTATAGTTCTCCTCTGACACACATGTGGTCCATGAGTCACGGTCACTGTATGGCTGCTGGTTTCCCAGTACGGAACTAGGGTGAGAGCTGTGCTAACAGTCATGACCTCAGATGGTAAGAGGTGTCAACTACTGGTTTTTGTTTTATTTTTATCCAGGGATGGAGTAGTGGCAATGCTTTGTCAATAGGTTAATGTTTGTGACATGGTGAGGTTTGATGGGGTTCTGTCTTCTTTTTCTAACTCTTCATCCTCACTCAGGGAGAGGGAGGGCACGGAACATGGATGTGGGGAGAGTGATTGGGATGGAAGAGTCTGAAATGGACCGTTCTTCAAACCCAATTTTGGAGCTGCCACATTTGGTTTGAGGGGCTGGAGCAGTCCTTGGGGTGAAGTCTGGAGTAAAATCACTGATGTGTGTTGGGAAAATGTTTTTACTTATTAGATTTGGTCGGAGATCCTAAACATGATTGGCTTCATCATTTCATGGTGAACTTGAACCTCAGATTCCATCTCAATACTGCTGACACTGGTTCACCAGTTTTTATAAAATATTTTAAAGTTTCATTTCAGTAAGAATTTCAGCTCCCATAGCTCTTGCTCAGCCACACGTTAGCAAAAATTAGCCAATCCCATGTCCCTTGTTTCTGTGTCCCCTTTATTTCCTCCGAATATCAAAACTGTGACCTTTAGGAAATGGCCCAACTTGTTTCTAAATTTTCTGCAATGATCCGCATTCTTCGTTCTTTCCGTTTTCTAGAATGTTGTTGTTGTAGGTGCCATTAAATCAGTTTTGATTCATTGTGACCCTGTGTACAACAGAATGACACGCTGCCTGGTCCTGCACCATCCTCACAGTTTTGAGGTTTCAGCCTATTGTTGCAGCCACTGTGTCAATCCATCTCATTGAGGGTCTGTGTCTTTTTTGACAGAATGCATAGGAATAAAGCCCGTTTCCTTCTAATTTGGAAGATGTTACAACACAAGTGTCTGCATCTTTTGGCCACTCTCATTCCAAATTCAGAATAATTGTTAGCTTGCTCCTTTTTTTCATTTTTGTTTAAGATGCTAGGGTCCCTGCCCACATAAATGAAGTCAGGAAAAACACCAAGCACTAAGATGTTTCTATTTTCTTCTTTTCTGGGTGGGTGTTCCTAAAAGATGTCAGCACTCGATGGGTGTCTACCACCCCGTGGCATTTAATTATTATTAACATCTAATCCATTATGCTATGAAAACAGAAAACAAGAGTCTGTCTCCTTCTTCTCCTCTGAGAGGAACAATGTAGTAATTAAGATGGTAACTAAACTTCCAAGAATAATGAGAGACCACATAGAAACTAGCATCATATTACTCTTAGAATATTAACAGGAAACCAATTCTGAAGCTCTCTCTGCTTCCTTTTTTATTTTTTTTCCTACCCAGATAATCATGAGTTATCATGCTGTACAAATGAGTAATAGTTTAATTTAAATAAGCTAATATTGTTTGGGGGTCGTTTATCACCTCACAGCCCTCATTCACAGACAAGTCAAGCGGAACTAAGGACGACTTTTGTTTTTGTGTACTGGACCTAGAAATCTTATTCAATTTGGGAGGCTTTGGTTCTGCGTGTTTGAATTGGGTAAGCAAATTCACCATTGTTCTAAGTCAAGTGGTGGGTGGGGAAGGCCTGAGAACTGCCTGGAGAGGTTTTTGCTTTTGAACTTGTGATTTGAGGTCATAGGAGTTGGACTTGGGTTTGAATAGTAGACTGTTAACAGTGAGGGGTGTGTGTGTGTGTGTGTCTGTATGAGAGAGAAAGAGACAGAGAGGGGAGAGAGACATCTGATCTGAAAGCATAACTTTCAACAAGAACAACCCTAAAGGAGAGGAAAGGCGCATTTTACGAGGCTAACTGTAGGAATTAGATTCATACTATTAGGATTAATGACTGAAGGCAAAGGGAAATTCAAGCAACATTCCTTAGCCCGCACGTGTGAATGATAAATTGCATTACAGCACTGAAAGGAACAACAGCTGCACTTAATGAAAAGCCAAATTTATCTAAATTTCTCCAGCTGATCAGTCAAAATCATCAGTAGGGCTCTCACTCCATAATTGCTGTTTTTAAAATCAAGGAGGGAGAGGACAAAGAAAGAGAGAAGACTAGCGTTTATTTTTAAAGGCGTACCTGCTGAAAGGTAATCTAGCATCAATTTGTGAGTAGCCTCGAGAATATCTTTTCTTGACATCAATGTTGTCAATACCATACCTCTATTTTTTTTATCCACCTCCCTTAGGATAATGTGCCTGGCTCCTACATTAAGTAAAGTTTATAGGCACGGGTATCCTGGAGGAGAATTGCGATAATTACACCAATCTGAAATGCTTTCCAAAACACTGTGATGTCCATTAAGCGGCGTCATTATCATAACACCTGTGTAATGGAACCAGCATTGTCCATGGCTATTTTACAGAGAAGGAGACCGAAGTTTTGGGAGGCTAAGTGACTTGCCCAAGGTCAGTTTGTAAGCTCTAAGAGCTGGGGCCAGAACCAGGTGTCTACACTCCAAGCCAAATGCTTCACTAGCAAGTAGAACCAATTCCCTGCATCCCATGTTGCTCCAGGGCGAAAGCAGGAACATCCTGTTGCAGAAACCATTTGGAGAATCTGCCACCCCAGGCTGCTTGGGGCAGCTTCCCTTCAGCCCTGAGCCCTGCACAGAGCCTGCGTGTGGTGTGGAATACCATTAGAACTCACTATGTGTTTGTTTGCTGGTGTTCCCTGAAACCTGAGGGAGCATGTAACGGCTCTCTGTTACTAAGCCATGTGGAAAGATTCCAGAGACTTAATAGCCTACCTGGAGGTGATGAATATGGGTCTCTCATATTCTTTGCATAATCAGGGAGCCTTGGTGCTCTCAGTGCACTACACTTTCCTCCGACACCTTTCTGGAAACGTTTGCACATCTGCCTCTCCTGGAGTCATTTCAAAAATGGATATGGGGGCGGGGTCGCCTTCCTCTGATCTGCCCTGGGAGGGTATCTGTGGGATGAGATTGCACTGAGAGCCAGTAATTGGAGAGGTAGACTGGAAGAGAGGAGTGCAGAGGTGGCCTACCAGGTTCTTGGGTTTTCTCCAGCCGCAGTGGTCTCATCATTCCATAAAGGGTGTGGCTGCAAAGGACATGATAGGTGATGGCTTGCGGCTTGTGGGAAGGGATGAGTAGGATGCCCACAGCCAAAGGTAAGCTGCTGCTGATCCTGCCAACCCACCAGGCTGCCAAGTGGTCATGAAATTTTATTCCTTTCGGTAATTTTCCCCGCTTATGTGCTGTTAATTCGTATGGCGTGGAAGAAAGCCTGGACGGTGTTCCTAGCAGGAGAAGAGGGAAATAGCAGCCTAGTGAAACTTCTTTGGTGTGTCTGCCAGAGGACTGAAGTGCTTGGAAATGGAGCCACTCAAGGGGGCTAAGCCTGGGAGCTCAGGAAGGGCAGAAACCAGATTGTGTCCTAAATGACTTCAAAGTCTAGTTAAAGGTAGGAGTGGAGGGGGCTAGAGTAGAGGTCATGATGATCATTTTTTTCTTCAACTTCATTGCTCTCTATAACCCACTCTTCTTTCTCTGCCTTCTTAGCAAACATCTCTTATTCCTACCTATTTATCTTTCTTTCTTTTGACCGTCAAACCCCCAAATTAAGTCCTGCTATGAAGACCAAAGCTCTACCTGAGTGAATCAAATGGCTGACTCATTCGGCTGCAAACCAAAAGACTGGAAGTTCAAGTCCATCCTGAAGAACCTTAGAGGAAAGACCTGGCAATCTACTTCTCAAAAACCAGCCATTGAAAACCCCATGGAACACAGTTTTACTCTGAAACACATGGGATCACCATAAGGAACTAATCCACAACAACTGATCACTGGTTATCGCCAGTGTGGATTCTACATTGAATCAAAACATCAGGGCATTCTTTGTAACCCAAGTAATGTTGAAAGGGAATGAGATGCTGAATATCTAAAGCTACCTTTTCATGTACTTGACAAATAATCTGTATGAAGTAAGTTATAGTCTTAGTTTTTTCACCAAATTCAAACAAAGTATGAGAAATTTTTTCTTTATTCAGTGCCTGCTATTGGATGAATACTCTACTGGGAACTGAAAGTACAATAATTAATAACACTCAATGTTTGCCACCAAGATACTTTATGGGGATGACTTGACAGCATGTAATAACAATATCAGCAGACTCTCAAGTTAGGTGTGGTCCTAATACCTCTCCAGTGTGTTTTCTCCTTTTTAGAGTGAGTGACTGAGAGCTTGACATAACTAATGTCGTGATGAATGTATCCGTTTTCTTTTGTCTTTCTTCTCCTTCCTGTATACTCAATGACTGTTTTTCTGCATCCCACCACCTGTGACTTACAATCCCCCCCAGGAAGATGAGAACCCAGATGTCTGGCATGTATATCTTCAGCCTGATAGAGAGATACCCTGCATGTATTTCTTTAATCTGATAAACAGTCTCTTGTAATGATCTTATAGTTAATAACTCATCTGGCCATGCCATCTGAGTGCTACAAAGACACTTCTAACCTCTGTGAAGATCGTGTATAAATTCTAAAGTAAAGCTGCCTTTTGGGACTCCCTAGAGGCAGTCTGAGTTGCTGTCAGGTTCCCCACTGATGTCTGTCTCCTAAATAAACATTCTCTTTCTGGTTTGAAGTATGCTTCCTTTGCTCAATGGCTCCAGAGCAAGGCCCCTAGTCAGATGACATACGGATATGGATGGAGAACTATGGAGGGAGAAATTCAGTGGTCATAGATGAGGGAAACCCTGGTGGCATGACGGTTAAGTGCTACGTCTGCTAACCAAAATGTCAGCAGTTAGAATCTGACCACGCTCCTTGGAAACTATGTAGGGCAGTTCTACTCTGTCCTATAGGGTCGCCATGAGTCAGAATAGACTTGAAAGCAGTGGGAATTTTTTGTTGTTGTTGTTGTTAGATGGGTGAGGCAGGAAACAGAGGTAGAAGGGGAAATCATCACCAACTTGCCCCTCCAGCCCTATCTTCCAGTTTTGCTGTAATCACACTGGCTTTTGTACCTTTCTTTCACACTCCTTGGCCTTTCCATTTGTCCAGAAGTCTCTGGCCCCCAGGGCTTGTTAGGGATGATTTCCATTTCAGCTTGCGTCCACTGGATCCGGTTTTAGGGAACCTACAAGTGATTTTTCTTCTTCTGGACTCCTCAAGCATTTGTTGGCCAAATCTTGCTCCCACTACCACTAAGTCAATTCTGACTCAGCAACCCTATAGGAGAGAACAGAACTGCTCCATAGAGTTTCCAGGGAGCATGTGGTGGATTTGAACTTCCAGCCTTTTGGTAGCAGATGTAGCGCTTAACCACTTGCCACCAGGGTACCTGTTCCTTTATAGGTGGCTGATTTTGTTTCTCTGTGGGCACTTTTTGGAGCCTCTGTCCAATTTGCTGTACTGAAAGAAATCATGAAAATATATCCAGGTGTGGGTGTTGTTATTGATACTCTGTAGTGTCTTTCAATGTGAATATTCAAATTTGTCTATCTACGCTTCTTCCAATTCTGTCTGTAAAGTGTAATAGTTGTATCTATCTTCAGATTATTGAGAGAATTTAATAAGATAAAAGGCATCAAAACACACGATCATCTGCAAGTCTTCCCTTGGATGAATGTATTCTTGGCCATGTAGCAAGAGGAGAAGATTCCAAAAGTTTCCTATAGGCTTATGATGTGAAAGATGATGCTTTCAGCCAAGGAGTAACTTCACAGTACTTTTAAATACCTGGAATCAATAGCAGACTCACACAGCAGGTATGAACAAGGGTTGAAAAACTGGAGGGGCAGCCTACTTCTGCTGGGCTGAATGCTTACACTGTGGACATCTATTTATCTCCTTAAAAGTTTTTGAAATCAACTTTCTTCAGATGTAATTTACCTACAATTAAGGGACTCATTTAAGTTGTACAGTTTGATAAGCATTAACATATATACATATATATATGTATGGCTATGCAAAGAAGTATTGGTGGCACAGTGGTTAAGTGCTCAATGGAAGGGTTAGTGATTCAAACACACTCAGTTGCTCCATCGGACAAAACCCTGGCCATCTGTTTCTGTAAAGATCAAAGCCTAGAAAACTATGAGGGCAGCTCTACTCTGTCACATGGAGTTACTATGAGTTGAAGTGCCTAACAACAGCGTGGTCATGTAACAACCCTTGTATTTAAAATATAAAATACACGTATCACTCTGAAAAATGATTTCATGACCTTTATGTTCCATCACCTGTCAAGTCAACAGCAACCTCACGTGATGGAGTAGAACTGTCCTGTAGGGTAGGCAGCTTAGGCTGTAACTGTTATGGGAGCAGATGGCCAGGCATTTTCACTGTGGACTGCCTGGTTGATTTCAAACCACCAGCCTTTTGATTAGCAGACAAGTGCTTAACTGTTCAACCACTGGGTGCTGGCAATCACAGATGTGCTTCCTGTCATTCTAGTTATCCTTTTTCTTGTGTTTTATGTAAATGGAATAATGCAGGATGTAGTTGTTTTTGGCCTCTTGCATTTAGAAAATGGTTTTTAAGATTTATCCACATTGTTGAACAAATTGATTCTTGATCCTTTTTATTGCTGAGTAGTATTCTACCGTGTGGATATGCTACAATATGTCTATTCACTCACCAGTTGACAGACTTTTGGATTGTTCCTACTTGTTGTCTATATGAATAAATTGGCTATGAACATCTGCATATCAAATGTGGCATGTAAATGTGTTTTCATTTCTCTTGGGTAAATATGTATGCAGTGGTAAGTATATGATAAATTGTCTCAACCCACCTCATTCAGGAGAAAGTCTTCCTATTTTTTGCTGACCCTCTGCTTTGCCAAACATGAGATCTTCCTCCAAGGACTGATTCATCCTGATAACATGTTCAAAGCACGTGAGATGTTGTTTTGACATTATTCTTTCTAAGGAACATTCTGGTTGTATTTCTTCCAAGATAGGTTTGTTCTTTTTTTGGCAGTTCATGGTATATTCAATACTCTTCTCCAAGACCACAATTCAAAGGCATCAGTCTTTCTTCGGTGTTTCTTATTCATTGTCCAGCTTTCACATGCATTTGAGGCTGTTGAAAACACTATGACTTGGGTCAGGTGGACTTGAGTCTTCAAGATGACGTCTTTGCTTTGAATACTTTAAAGAGGTATTTCACTGCAGATTTGTCCAATGCAGTGCATCTTTTGATTTCTTGCTGCTTGGTGTCTCTCCCAGATTTGCTTCCTTTCAGAGATCACAGTCTTGGGCTATCTGCTATCCAGTGTCTGAATACTGTTGTTTCCTATATTTTTTTCTGATTTTCAGTTGTTTACAGAGGGAAGATATTTACTACAGCAGTTAATCATTCGCTAACGGAACTGGAAGATTTAGATCTTTAATAAAAGAAATCTTGAGGTGTGCATACACGTCTTATAAGAAGGTAAAGGAAAAAGAGTCAGGTGAAATTCCCTCTGAAGCCTTTCACCTTCCCCTCGACCGTGGCCGTCTCTACTCCCCATTAGTCCTTTCCATAGAGGTAACCATGACAACAAGTTTGGTGTAAAGTGTTTACTGAACTCAGTCTATAAATTTATATATGTATATATAGGAATGTACACATAGTCATTTGTTTTGGGGATTTAAAAACTTAAAAAAAACTTTTTTTAATTTAAATTTCTTAAATTACATTTACGCAACTTTCTGTTTTCACTTAATGAATGTTTTGAAAGTTTGTCCAGATTGGTTTGAATACGTCTACCTTATTCTTTATAGATACTTCATAGTGTACCACTATAATGGATATACTGTAATTTATTGTATGTCATGGATTGAATTGTGTCCCCCTAAAAAGATGTGTAGCATTGGGCTGGGCCGTGATTCCCAGTAGCATGTGATTGTCCTCCAGTTTGTGATTTTCCTATGCTGTAAATTCTGTTCTCTGTCTGTGGTTAATAGCTAGGATTGTGTTAAAAGAGCGTGAAGGTGGGACTGTAACACCCTTACTAAGGGAGTTGCCCTGGAGTGTGGCTTGTACCACCTTTTATCCTACAAGAGACAAAGGGAAAGAGAAACAGGCAGAGAGGTGGGGACCTCATACCATCAATGACACAGCACTGAGAACAGAGTGTGTCTATCCTAGTCACCTGTTACTGCTCTAACAGAAAATACCATGAGTGGAAGTTTTCATGAGGAAAAGCTTTTATTGTCACAGTCCAGTAAGCCACAAATCCATTAACAAGGTATAAGTCCATTCAGAATAAGAAATCATTGCAGTCCGGTAGGCTGAGTCCACATCCAGTGAGAGCATCTCGGCACAGGAACCTTGGGTGCAAAGGATGCGCTCTGCTCTCTGTGCTTCTCTCTCAGTGGTATGAGGCTCCCAACTTCCTCAGCTCACTTCTCTCCCTTATATTCCACAAGCTCGAGTCCTGCCTCACTAACAGAACTGCAGTGTCACAGAGGCAGGATTCACAACACATGGGAGGAAGGGCACCATATTAGAACTCCTAACCAAGTCAAATCAACACATACATTTTTGGGGGACACAATTCAATCCATGACAGTGTCCATCAGAACTGAAGTTCCTGCATTGAAATGTTTCCTGATCAAAGACTGATGCAACACAAAGACCTTCCTCCAGAGCCGACAAAGAGGGAAAGACAAAAGGGAAAGCCTTCCCCTGGAGGAGACACCTGAATTCGGACTTGTAGCCTAGTGGACTGTGTAAGAATAACCTTTACTTTGCTAAAGCCATCATGGTATTTCTGTTAGGGTAGCACCAGGTGACCCAGACACTGTATTTTTACTCAGATAATGCATGTCTTCTATGTTTGTTTGTCAGTCTTGTCCTCCTCCTGCATTTTCACATGGCTGCTATGTTACTTTCTTTACATATTGCTGTAAAAAAATTTTGCATAGCCATCCAAAGCCAAGTGTCGTCGAGTGGGATCTGACTCATGGCAACCAGTTATGAAAATACCTTGGTAGGGAGTGTGATTAGCAAACAAAAGGGGAAGGCATGTGTTGTTTGCGTAAAAATACGCTCAACGATTCTTTCCTTTTAGACGTTCTAATTTCTCTAATAGTTTTACGATGTACAGAAGACCTTGATTATAAAAAAGTTGTGACCAATGTTATGTGTTCAAAAGAGTGATTGAAAATGCCAGTTTATATAATATTATTAAAGCCAATAGCCTTAAATCCTACACCTCACTTGTGAAATGTTGTTGTTACTGTTAGTTACCCTTTACTTTGTTCTGATTCGTGGCGATCATGTGTACAACAAAATGAAACACTCCCTGATCTTGTGCCACCTTTGTGATCACTGGTGTGTTTGAACCCATAGCGCATTATTAGTTTTCTAGAAAATTTTGTCTGTGCTCTTTTCTGATTATAATTTTCTCCCTATCTCTCAAACAAAACTATGATTACAATAATTATTCTCTTTCTTTACTTTATAGCTTTACCACAAACATATACATCATTGAGTAATATGCTATAGTTTTCTTTTTGAGCTCACTGAAAATTAAATCATACTGCATATACTACTTTGCTGCTTACTTATTTCCCTCAATTATGTTTGTGAAATTCATTGGTTCTATACTCCAGCCAAGTGCTGTTGAGTCAGATCCAATTCTATACTACAATTATTAAAATAATAATAATAATAATCCACTGCTGTTGAGTTGAGTTTGACTCATAGTGACCCTAGAGGTCAGAGTAGAACTGCCCAAAGAGTTTCCAAGGATTGCCTGGACGATTTGAACTGCTGACCTTTTGGTTAGCAGATGTAGCACTTAACCAGTGTACCACCAGGGTTTCCAGTGCAATCGTAACAACTATGTAATAAGTTCAGTTAATTAGTAAGACAACTAAAACCAACATCAAACCCATTGCTGCTGAGTTGATTCCAACTCATAATGACCCCAAATGTTCTTGGTCACAAAGCCAACACTTAATATTTGCACGTAAGATTTAGAATGTATTTTTAAATTTCAATACATACTCAAGTACATACATCATGCTCACTGGTGTTAGCCAGATACATTGAGTCAGTTCTAGCTCATAGCAACCCTTTGTGTATTAGAGTGCTACTGTACTCCACAGGGATTTCAAGGGCTCATATTCTGGAAATAAATTACCAGGATTTTCTCTGGAGCTACTTCTGGGTAGACTTGAACTTCCAGCCTTGTGGTTACCATTCAAGTGCGTTAATCATTTGCACCACTCAGACTCCACTGATTGGACCTGGTGAGTAATACTAACTACCCTACAACAACAGCAACTAACTATTGTCTAGTCAACTCTGACTCATAGAGTAGACAGAGTAGAACTACCCCGTAGAGTTTCAAAGGAGCACCTGGCAGATTGGAACTGCCGACCTTTTGGTTAGCGGAAGTAGCACGTACCCACTATGCCACCAGGGTTTCTGTAACTGCTCTAGACATATTGATAAGATATCTGCATGTCAGAGAGTGGACGATAAATCCAACCAAAATTCAAGGTACATTTCTTGGGGTCCAGTGGTGTGTGACATGTCAAGATATCCCTTTTAAGATGAAGGGTAAGCTGCTCATATCTGTTCTCTTAGCTAACTAAAAAGACCGCAACACCTAGTGGTCCCTTTGGATTCTGTAGGCAATACATTCCTTGTTTCGGTGTGTAATCTCATCCCGTATGCTAAATGAAGCAAAAAAAAAAACCTGCTGTTTCTTTTTAAAATTATTCTGGTAAGATAACATATAACATAACATACACAATTTGAGCTATTTTTAAGTGTACACTTGAGTGGCATTAATTATATTCACAATGATATGTGACCATCACCACTATTTGTTTTCCAAACTTTTTGATCACCCCAAACAGAAACACAGTACCCCTGTCATAGACTGAACTGGGTCCCCTCAAAACTGTGTGTATCAGTTTGACTGGACCATGATTTCCAGTTTTGTGTGACTTTTCCTGTGTCTTGTAAATCCTGCCTCTAGGATGTTAATGAGGGAGAATGGGCGGCAGCTGTGTTAGTGAGGCCGAACTCACTCTATAAGGTTGGCGGGCGCTGAGACAATTTCTTGGGATATACAAAAAAGAAGCGAGCAGTGGGACCTGAGGACCTCATACCAAAGAGGAAGCAGTGCTGGGAGCAGAGCGTGTCCTTTTGACAGGGGTCCCTGCACAATGAATCTCCTCTTCCAGGGGAAGAAGGCCAACTAAGAAGTCTTTCCCTGGAGCTGATGCCCTGAATTTGGACTTTAAGCTTACTTTACTGTAAAGAAATAAATTTCTCTTTGTTAAAGACATCCATCCACTTGTGGTATTTCTCTGATAGTAGCACTAGATGACTAAGATGATCCCTTAAGCAATAATTTTCTATGTCCTTTCCCTACAGCCCATGGCAACCACTAATCTATTTTTGTCTCTGCATTTGCCCATTATTGATATTTCATATAAATAGAATAATAAATTATTTGTCCTTTTGTTTCTGGCTTATTTCACTTAACATACATATATTTTTAAAGTTTACACATGTGGCTGTATATGTCATAATTTCATTTCTCTTTGTGGTTAAACAATATTCCATTGTATGTATGTACCAAAACCACACTTGTTTCTGTTGAGTCAGTTTTAACTTATAGAGATCCAGCGGATTGCCCCTTAGGGTTTCCAAGCAGCAGCTGGTGGATTCAAACTGTTGACCTTTAGGTGAGCAGCTGTAACTTTTAACCACAGTACCCTCAAGGCTCCCCTGTGTATAGGCCATGTTTGTGTATATACCACAAAACGGCTAAGAGCTCAGGATGTTAACCAAAAGGTCAGCAGTCTGAATCTACCAGCCATTCCTCAGAAAGCCTATGGAGCAGTTCCTCTCTGTCCTATAGGGTCACTAGGAATTGGAACCGACTTGATGGCCAGATGAGCTCCCCATAAAATCTCTTAAATTCACACAATATTTCTTAAAATCTGTAACACCAACCAAAAAATTTATACACACTCAACGACTCAGCATGCTTTCCACTTCTGAAAATACACAATGTCAACAAAAAATTCAAAGCAGAAATAACTGGGTCTTTAAAGTGTTACTTGCCCAGCTGCTAACTGAAATGTGGGTGTTTGGAGCCCATCAGCTACTCCGGTGGTGGGGAAAAGATGAGAGATTCTGCTCCTGTAGACTATACAGCCTCAGAAACCCCACGGGTGGCAGCTGCCATGGAGTCATTATGAGTTGGGATCACCTTGATGACGACAGCGGGTATATACATACCCAGGAGTGGAACTGTTAGATCCTGTGGTGGTTCTGTGTTTGATGTTTGAGAAACCACTAACTGTTCTTCACTGTGGCTGTACCATTTTGCATTCCAGTCTACAATGGGCAAAGGTCCCAATTTCTTCACGTCTTTGACCACACTTGTTATTGTCCTTGATCATGGCTGTCGTACTGAGCGTGAGGAAACCCTGCTGGCATAACAGGTAAGAGTCAAGTCTGCTAATGAAAAGGTCGGCGGTTCAAATCCATCATTGTGCTTCTTGGAAACTTTGTCCTATAGGGTTACTGTGAGTCAGGATCAACTGTACGGCAAGGAAGCATCTTTTAATTTTACTCTAGAAAACAGATTCTCCCACTTTCCAAAGGGTTTACTGGTGGATTTTTTTCTTTTTTCCTTTTTAATTATAGAAGACTGGAGTCTGTTTAGTGAATTGTGTTTTTGGAGGGTTTTTTTTTTTTTTCTTTTTCAAGTCTCCATGAGCTTTTTTTTTTATATTTTATTTAATTATTGTGCTTGAAAGTGTATGATCCAATTTAAATTTGGATGCCCACTTATGTGCAGCTCCTACTGCTCTCCTTGCCTGGTGACAGTACCCACCTCATTTCTGTTCTATGCATGTCATATCCTCTTAACAATCTCCTATTCCCTCTTCTGCACCCTCTCCATTCCTCTCTGATAAGAGGCCAGTAGGATGACATCCTATGTGAGCATAGAACCATAAAGTGCACACATGATATGGTCACTCTGTGTCTCTGAGTCTAATCCATTCCTGGGCAAGGAATTAACCTCAGTAATGATTTAAGAACAGGGGCAGCATCAGGTCTAGGGGCCATGCTCCCAGAGGAACCCCCAGACCTTCAGACCATCAACTGTGGTCTTTTAGTGGAGTTCTTAGGGTGCACCCCTTTTCATTCTCCTGTTGCCACTGGGACTCAACTTTGTGAGCCCCATCATGGCTGTCATTGGTGGCCAGGTACCATCTGGTTCTTCTAGTCACATGTTGATGTACTCACCGATTCATGTAGGTCTTTCCGTCTTCTGGGTTCTCTTTCCCCCATGTCATTTTTGTCTTTGGTGATCATCTGTTCCTGCTGAGTTGGGACCATTTGTTGTACTCAGATGGCAGCTTGCTAGCTTTTAAGACCCCAGACGCTGCTCACCAGCATGGGGTGGAGAAGACTCTCTTAGCAATAGGCTAGTTGTGCCAATTGGCCTTGATGTCCCCTGAGAGCATGGTTCCTGGACCCCTGCCCCTGCTACTCCATCCATGCAATGTTGTGTTAAGATTGGAAGACTTTTCAGGTTATGCTTAAGTCCAGTTAAATCGATCTTTCTAATGTGTGCTGTCACTGATTTCACCCAACCAAATTTCTATCAGCTGTCTAATCTATAACCAGCCCTCTCCCTCCTTTCTTCCCCTCTCTTGAAGCTGTCAAAGAGTCGTTTCTTCTATGCATGAGTCTGTTTTTAAGTCTTTATAGTAAGGGTCTCATACAATATTTGTCCTTGTGCCACCGACTAATTTCACTCAACTCAATGTCTCCGAATTGAAACCAAGTTATGAGATGCTTCCTAAAATCATCATTATTCTTTATCATTGCATAGTGTTCCACTGAGTATATATACCATGGTTTATTTATCCATTCATCTGTTGTTGGGCATCTGGGTTGATTCTTTTTGGTGTTGTGAACTGTGCTACAATAAATGTTCCGTGTTCATTTCTCTGTTCATGTGACTGTCCTTGCATCTCTAGGATATATTCCAAGCAGTGGGATTACTGGGTCAAATGGTACATCTATTTCCATTTTTTTGAGGAAGCACCAGATTGCTTTCCAGAGAGGTTGTACCATTTTGTAATCCTACCAGCAGTGTAGGAGAGTTCCAATTTCTCCACAGCCTCTCTAGCATTTGTTTTTTTGTGTTTTTTTTTGGATCATGGCAAACCTTGTTGGGGTGAGATGATACCCCATTGTAGTTTTTATTTGAATTTCTCTAATAGCTAGTAATCATAAGCATTTCCACATGTGTCTTTTGGCTGTCTGAATATCTCCTTTAGAGAAGTGTCTGTCCATGTCCTTTGTCCATCACTGAATTAGATTATTTATCCTTTTCTTGTTGGTATTTTGTAGTACCTTGTAGATTATGGAGATCACATGTCAGTCTGACATAGAGTTGCCAAATATTTTTCCCATTCTGCAGGTGCTCTTTTAATTCTTTTGATAAAGTCTTTGGGGAAGCAAAAGCGTTTAATTCTTAGCAATTTCCATTTATTTATTTTCTCTTCAGTTGGTTGTGCTTTGTCAGTTTTTGAAGTCTGTCTACGTTGTGTATTAAAACTTCCACCGTTGACCCTATTTTTTTGGATAAGCTTTATTGTTGAAGGGTTTTTATTATTACTGTTATTACTATTGTGATTAAGTGAAAGTTTAAAATCCAAGTGAATTTGCCATATAAAACCCCCAGGCCCGCCTCTCTGCAATTCTATCTGCTCTCCTCACCCTGTGACAGCACACTCTTCCTTTCCACCCTGTACTTCCAGTGACCCGTATAGTGACTATTTTTGTAAAGACTATCTTTCTGGCCATGTATGGACACTGAAGTCTACGTTCCTTAGCTTGTGTTCAGCTAGTGCTTTGACAGAGATTTCCTTGAATGCCAGAGAAGACACACACACAGACACACTAAGACAAAACAAAACAAAGCCTTTCAATTCTCACCCTCCCCCAACAAAAATCAAAATAAAAACCATCTTCCAATTATTTGCAAGTCAGCTCTGTGCTGGGACACTTCTTCAGCACTCAGTCAGGTGTCTTAGTCTCCTAGTGCTGCTGTAACAGAAATACCCAAAGTGGGTAGCTTTAAAGAAGATTACTTTTCTTCCAGTTCAGGATGCTAGAAATCTGAATTCTGGCTGTTGTCTCTAGAGAAGGCTCTTTGTGCACTCTGGGGAAAGATTCTTATCTTTTTTAGCTTCTTTTCTTTAAATTTATTTTTTTTTGTTATGTTTTAAGTGAAAGTTTACAATTTGAGTCAGTTTCTCATAAAAAAGAAACTTACACTTTGTTTTGTTACATCACCCTGGCTGCTCCCCCGCACTGTGACAGCACACTCCTCCTCTCCACTCTGTGTTTCCTGTGTCCGTTTAGCCAGCTCCTGGCCCCTTCAGCCTTCTCATCTTGCCTCCCAGTTAGTCTCCTGTCTCTGCTTAAGCCAAGCAGTATACTCTCCACTGGTATCATTTTCTGCCTTACAGTCTAGTTCATTCTTTATCTGAGAAGCTGGATTCCAGGGTGGTTTCAGTCCTGGGCTTACTATGTTAATTTCTGGGCCCTGGAGTTCTTCATTTGCTTGGCGATCTTCACGTGGCATCTATCTTCCCCCATTTGCACTTGCTTTCGCCATGAGTTGGATCTGACTCGACAGCACTTGGCTGGCTTTTTTTTTGTGTCTAATCTGCCTTTTCATAACCACGACCTGGCTGGGTTTAGAAAACAGCCTACACAGATATGGCTTCTGTTTCAGTCATCTGGTACTTGTCTAACAGAAATACCACAAGTCACAATCCAGTAGGCTAGAAGTTGAAATTCAGGGTGCTGGTTCCAGAGGCACACACACACACAAACACACACACACCCACACACACACCCTCTCTCTCTCTCTCTCTTTCAGCTCTGGAGGAAGACCCTTGTGTTGCATCAGTCTTTTGTTTGGTCTAAGAGCATCTCAGTGCAGGAATCTCAGGTACAAAGGATGAGCTCTGCTCTGTTGTTGCTTTCTTGATGGTGTGAAATCCCCAACTCTCTGCTTGCTTCCCTCTTCTTTTATCTCTTGTCAGATAAAAGGATAAAAGGTGCTATAAGCCACACTCCAGGGAAATTCCCTTAGTGGGGGTGTTGACAGTTCTACTCTAATCCTCTTTTAACATAATCCAGTCTATTATTGACAGGCAGAGATTAGGATTTACAGCATGGGAAAATCACACAATGGATGGCAGTCACACAATCCCGGGAATCACGGCCCAGTCAAATTGCTAGGCACATTCTTTTCAGGGGCAGACTTCAATCCCTGACAGCTTCCTCAACATAACAAAAACCAATAACAAGAGAAACAACTCTGTTTCCAAGCAAAATTACATCCACAGGAATAAAAACAGAGGAAAAACAAAAACCTCAGTTGATGTGAAACACATTCCATCTCAAAGGAACCATATAGGACAGAATAGAACTTTCCCAAAGACTTTCCAAAGCTGTAATCTTTACACAAGCAAGCTGCCATATCTTTCTCCTGTAGAATGGCCAGTGGGTTCCAACCACCAACTTTTAGTTAGTTGCTGCTTTCCACAGGAATAACAACCAAAACCAAATCCACTGCCATCGAGTCAATTCTGACCCATAGTGTCCCTATAGAATTTGCTGGTGGATTTGAATTGCTGAATTTCTCGTTAATTGTGACACTAGGGTTTCCTCCATAGGGATAGGGAGGGTTAGGATTTCAACTCATATTTTTGGGGTGAACAGTTCAATCCATAAAACCAGGTTTACAAAGAGCCTAGGAACCAGCATGAGATGCAGGATCATGAGTATTTTCTGAGCATATGCCTTGCCCTGAGCATGTATGAGACTTTCTGAATTCCCAATATAAATGGTATGCTTTAATGTCCTGTTTCCCAAAGACACTATCTCCTTAACTTCTTCCAGTCCTCAGTCTTCTGTTGCGTGTCTCAGTTGAGCCCTCATGGAGCTCCTTGGAGACCCTTTGGGGCAGTTCTACTCTGACATGTAGGGTCACTATTAATCGGATTTGGACTGTTGGCAATGGGTTTGGTTTTTTCATTTCCAGCCCTTCATTTTCTATTGTGTGACTCAAATGCATTCCTTAGCTCCAGATGGCTGCAGGCTGTTACAGTTTTCAGGCATGCTAGAAGACTTTTCTTTGCCTTGAGTGAGCTCCAAAATAAGCCAGGCAGAGGCAAGAACTTTGCATCAGTCCTTCAGGTAGCTCCCAGAGAGTTTAGAACACACACAGGGTGCCCAGTTGTTTGCAAATAAAGTTTGCTTTGCTCTTCCTGGAGTGAGAGATCAGGATTCTTCTCTGGAAATGTGGGCCGTACAGCTTTGAGATGGCTGCCAAGCAGAGGAGGGAGTGGAACCCCAAAGCTTTCCTGCTATTCTGACATCTTATTTTTCTCGATCCAGTGGTCACTTAGTTACTGTAACGGTATATATAGACTTCTAATGTGAGCACCTGGAGCCCAGCCCAGCCCAATGCCATTGCTCTGACCAGGGTCTGGGTATAATCTCCTTTCTTGGGGACCCCGAAACATACATGCTGGTGGGGTTTTGTGATATCAGCATTTATGACCCCTGAATCTAATACAGTGTGACTGTTTAGTGTACACTCAGATACTTGTAACCAAATAAATGAACAAATAAATAAATGAAAGAACACATCTGGTTTTGTTACTGAGCAATGTCTAATGTCCTATGTATCGACTCAGCTCATGGTGTCAGTGTTGGACTGAATAACATTGTTCGCGTGAGTACAAATGGCCAACTTACAACCCCCAAGGGCTTGGGAATGCCAGAGAAGCTGATGTGCCAAGCTGCTTCCTGAAGATTTCTCCAGCAAAAAGGGGAACATGTTGTTTTCCCTTCCTATAGGCCTTTAACTGCTAGGTATAATTTTTTTTTCCAAACTTTCCAGATAACCTCACCCTTGGACCAAGATTATGAGAACTTCATGCCTTTCTCTGGGGGCCATACCCCTTTGACTAGTTTCCAGAATCTGACAAAGTCAATTCTGCCAGTTTTTCTTTTTTTGTTGTTTCTCTGTGGGCACAGGGCATGGTACTGCTTGTGTTGCCATCTTGCTCTAGAGGAAAGCTGCTAGTTTTGGACAGAGCCCAGAATAAGAGAAGTCTGCAGCTACGCAAGCAGCTGTCCCTTGGGCCATCCATGTGACCTGGCACATCCCATGGTGCTTGGAGCATCAGTAAGGGATAAAGATGCTGTTTGAAGACTTTGACAGGTACTTATAGGTGAATCATAGTCTCACACCTTAGGATTTTGAAGCTAAGCCCTGCCATCCTCTGTGAATAAGTATTTTCCTTTTGAGAAACAGCTTTAGCTTGCTACTGGGCCTTAGTAGACACTGAATGTTTAACCACAGAACACCAAGTTACCACACAATCTGGGCTGCCCATTGTGAACCGGGTGTAGTCTTACCACAAAACTCAACATGCCAAGCAGCCCTCCACTATCCAGTGGAAGTGGCGTATATGAGATTGGGCCCGAGCTGGTGCTGAAGGCCCAGCTAAGTTACATGAGCAGGTGACCTAAATGCCCACAGTCCTCAAACTATTGATACATTTCCTTCTCTCTTGCAGCCTGCACTTATGGCCTCATGAGGTGTTCTGTACCCCCAGTTTGCTGGCAAAGAGAAAATTCAAGCTTGGTTTACCAACGATTCTGGGCAGTGGAGAGCTGTGGCAATACAACTCCTTTCTGGAACATCCCCGAAGGACAGTGTTGAAGAGAAATCCTCCCACTGGGAGGATCTGAATAGTGAACTTTGTTGTTTATTTTGTTTGGTAGGAGTATTGGTCATATGTGTGATCCCATGCCAATTCATGGGCTGTGGCCAAGGTTTGACTGGTTGATCAGGGACTTGGAATCAACATGATTGGAAAATTGGTGACAAAGAGGTCAGGAGAAGAGATATGCAGATAGACCTCTTAACGGGCAAAAATGTGAAGATGTATGTTATCCATGTGAATGCTCACCACAGCGTGACCTCAGCAGAGGAAAAGTGTGACAATCAAATGGATAGCATGACACATTCAATGGATGCGAGTCAGCTGCTTACTGCAGCTACTCCTGTCGTTGCCCAGCATGCCATGGTCCACAGTTGCTCAGTCAAATGTTGGTCTGGATATTTCTGTGAAGATATTTTTATAGATGCAATTAATGTTTGCAATCAGCTGACTTTAAGTAAAAAGAGATTTCCTTTCTTAAGGTGTTTTTGTTTTTTAAATATCTGTCAACCCATTTGTCTGTCTGTCCATCCATCCATCCTTCCATTTATCTATCTATATCCTGGAAACCCTGGTGGCATAGTGGTTAAGAGCTACAACAGTTGACCAAAAGGTAGGATTTCAAATCCATCAGATGCCCCTTGGAAACCTTGTGGGGCAGTTCCCCTCCGTATTATAGGGTCACTATGAGTCAGAATCGACTATCTAGCCTATCTATATATCCTGCTTCTCTGGAGAACTCTGACTAATACACACAGTAACTGAGATGAAGAATGCCTTTGGCAGGATCATCAGTAGATCTGATTCAGCTGAGAAAAGAATTCAGGAACTTTGAATTAGGTCTACAGAAGTTATCTCAACTGAAACACAGAGAAGAAAGAGTGAAAACAGAACAAAACAAAAAAGAAAATACCGTCCAGTAGCACTGGGATTGCATAAAATGTTGTAACATATGTGTTAGTGGAATCCCATAAGCAGGAAAGAGATGAGGAGAGACAGGGAGGGAAAAAGAGAGAAGGGGAGGGGAGAACAAGAGAGGAGAGGTGAGAGGAGATGCAAGAAACATTTGAAGACATAAAGGTTATACAGTTTCCCAGACAGAATCACGAAGTGTTCTGAAGGGTTCTGATTTTTTTCTTTTATTATGACTGAGTGAAAATGTACATTCCTATATAAATTTGCATGCCCACCATTATGCAGCTTCCACTGCTCTCCCTGTCCGGTGACAGCACACTATTCCTCTCTGCTCCACACATGTCTCATCCTCTCAACAGCCTCCTTTCCATTCCTCTCCGCCCACTCCCCTTCCTCCAGCCAGAGGTCAGCAGAATGATATCCTATAGATGCACAGAGCCATAAAGTGCATCTAATATATGGTCACTCTGCATCACCAAGTCCAATCCACTCCTGTCTGAAGAGTGGACCTTTGTTATGATTTATGGCCAAGGGCAGCATCAGGGCCACGGGCCATGCTCTCAGGGGAACCCCGAAGCCGCTGGGCCATCAATTGCGGTCTTTTAGTGGAGATCTCAGGTGCACCTCTTTTTATTCTTGTGTTGCCAGTGAGATTCAACTTTGTGAGCTCCATCGTGGCTATCACAGGTGTTAGCTGGGCACCATCTGATTCTTCTGGTCCCAAGTCGATGTAGGCATCCACTCATGTGGGTCTCTCTATCTTCTGGGTTGTCTTTCTTCTATGTAGTTTTGGTCCTCAGCGAGCATCCATTCCTGCTGAGTTGAGATCATTTGCTGTGCCCTCGGATGGCAGCTTGGCAGCTTTTAAGAAAGGGTTGTGATTTTTAAGAAAATTTTTATCAATCCTACTTCCCTTTTTCTCTCTCTCTAGCTGGAGTAACATCTTCTTGATTATCTTTGTTACAAGAATGGAGCTCTTCAAATCCTCTTTCATTGTTGGCCAACATCTGTTGACTACTTAGGGCTATCGCATCACAATTCTTAAGGACATAGGCCGCAAACTGAAACATTTACATGGACTAGTCAGCGAATGTACTTGACGCGAGCAAGCAGACAGTGTAAAAAAGGCTGTCTTTTTCATGTAACATTCCACCTTTGAAAGTGATATAAGTACAGAACAATTGTGTTCTGCTACAAGGGAAAAAACAATAGAAGCCTGATAATAAATGGAAAACAGTACTGAACCTCAACGTCAAGAACAACAGAGAATGGTGGTGACTGAGGCAAACTGGTTAGCTCCTACTTTGTTTAAAAAAGGGTAGTTGTCTAGCTAACCATTGCCATGTGGAGTATAAGTGAAGGTTTGACAGACATATCTATTTCCAGAGAAGTCCAGAATTGAAGTATTTATGTGAAATTTTGCATTTTGAATATGTTGGCAATTAGTTCATTTTAAAAAGAGCTGTAGAGGCAACAAAACACATGTGAACCAAATTTCACATGTGGACTGTGTGCTTGCATGTTTCACTGTAAGCAGCATTATTGTTCTTATGCAGAACTTTTGCTTCATGTAATTAGAGTATAACCACAAAGATCAGTATTTAGATAGTTTAGCAGAAAGTTGACTGACAAATTATTAACCATATGGCATTTGTTGTTTGAATTAAAAATACTAACACTCTCAATTGACATGTTCTGTATGTGTTGTTTAAATCTACTTTAATTACTGGAAGTTGGGCTCAGAAAGTTGAATTTCAGCTTCTTTTTCAGATAAAATGTGCAAATTATTAAGTGTAATAGGTTTGGAATAGGAAATATGCCCAATTTTGGCATAATGAGGTGGGAACAACCTTATTTTCACTTAGTTAAGCAAAATTTGAACTTTCCTTTGAAGCAACATAGCAAGGGAAGTTGTCATTTGCTAAGTGTGAAATGGTAACCTGACAGGGCCTGGGAGACAAGTATCAAAGCTAACATGTGGGTTCTATTTGCATGTTTTGTTTCATCATTGTCCTAAGGAACTGTAACTAATTTTCAACTGCATGTTAGAGCTTGGAATGTTTATGTAAAAGCAAGACTTCAGTAAGTCTGTTAAGCTTTTCCTTTGTTTTTGCTCCAGCACTGGGGAACTGTTTATAGAAGGTGTGAGATCATGAGAGATCCCAATCACTTTGTGTGAATATCTTGATTAATAATCAAACAGGATCTAGTGTGGTTTTGGAAACAGGCAGTAATCCTCTTAGTTCTGTAAAAAAATTCACAAGAGTCATGTGTGTGTGTGTGTGAGAGAGAGAGAGACAGGGACAGAGACAGAGAGACAGAGACAGAGAGACAGAGACAGAAAACATAGAACCAAAAGAGAAAAAGGACTGAATGTAGTATTCAACCTATTTTATACTTAAAGTTTCTTTTAAACAACATAGATTTAGGATTTTTTTCAATCCCCTCAGATAATCTCTGTCTTTTAATTGGTATATTTATACCATTCATATTTAGTGATTATTGATATTGTTGGATTAATATGTATGATGCTTGTAACAATTTTTTTTCTCCATTGTATTTTTAATTTTCCTTTTATTTTCTGTTTTATGACTTCTCTGATTTTAATTGAATATTTTACATAGTTTTATTTTGTTTCTCTTCTTTGCATATCAGTTATATTTCTTTTAAATTTCTTCTCATAGTTTCCCTAAAGTTTCCAATAGACATATATTTTTAGCTAACCTAAGTTTACCTTCAAATCATGCTACCATATTTTATGGCTACTGTAACTACTATAAGAGTCCAATTTCTAGAATGAGATTTTTTAAATACCATTTATTCAACAAATAATTGTGGAACACAGATTTGACAGATTCTACATGATAGATTCTGTTTTAGTTTTTGTAGGTACATTGGTGAATAACACTGTCACAGCCTGTCTCAGGAGACTTATTCTCCAATGATGAAATTAAATATGAACATAACGAGCACACGGACATGTTCAAATGGCAATTTGTAGAACATGGTTGAGTGTGATGACAACAATAAATTTTCTCCTTTGTGGAACTTGTAATTTTATTGAGCTCATCTCTGTTTCCGTGGGTTTTACTGAAGATAGCACAAAGAGCGAAATGATTTTCTGGCCAAGGATACTGAGATCTCCATTACGGAACTAATCAATTCCTAGAGGCATGGAGAGTTATAACCTTGTCTTCTGACAGGGTTAGTCCCACTGCTTTCCCTGTCCTCATATCTAAAACCCAAACCAAACCGATGGCTACTGAGTGAATTCTGACTCATAGTGATCCTATAGGACAGAGTAGAACTGCCCCATAGAGTCTCCAAGGAGCACCTGGTGGATTTGAACTGCCAACCTTTAGGTTAGTATCCATAGCACTTAACCACTATACCACCAGAGTTTCCACTCTTGTGTCTAGGAGAAAACAAATTGCTCTGGAACTTTTTCCTTGTTGGTCTTCTCTTCTGCTTCCACCTATACTCATCCTCTAAATTTGCAGTAATGAGAAGTGGGAGGAATACGGGGGAAAGGGAAGCTTCTAATGAGAAATGGGCAGATGTTTTTAATTAGTTAACTTTTTCCTTTACCTAAAATGTAGCTTAATCCTATTAAAAAGGAAATAATTTCCAGGTTTTCTATAGAGGATTTTAAACTAGTAGCATGACAGAAAACAAACATTTTGCCTTTGCGTTGATTCTGACTCATAGTGACCCTCTAGGACAGAACAGAACTGCCCCGTAGCGTTTTCAAAGAGTGACTGGTGGTCTTGAACTGTGGACCTTTTGGTCAGTAGTCAAGCTTTTAACCACCGTGCCACTAGATCAGTTTAACACAACTGCAGGAGTGCTTTTGTGTTAGAGACAGAAATACTGAAAATCAGCGTGTATAACTGTTGATAAATCAAAGCCAAACCCATTGCCATCAAGATAATTCTGACTCATAACAACCATACAGGACAGAGTAGAATTGCCTCATAGAGTTTCCAGGAGCACCTGGTGGATTTGAACTGCTGACCTTTTGGTTAGCAGCCGTAACACTTAAAAACAATACCACGAGTGTTTTCATAACTGTTGATACTCATCTAAAGAACCAAACCAAACCCATTGCCATGGAGTTTATTCCAATACATAGTGACCCTACAGGGCTGAGTACAACTGCCACATAAGGTTCCCAAGGAGCATCTGGTGGATTTGAACTGCTGACCTTTTGGTTAGCAGCCATAGCTCTTAACATTGTGCCAGCAGAATTTCCAAATTATCTTCTTTATTTTTCTGTAACTTTGACTTTGAGCTTCCATGATACCCGATGCAGAAATTATAACCTTGTCTCTTTAGGTAGAATCCTTTCCTTAGCTGTAAAATCTAGGATTGTCTCTCCTTGAGTTCTACTTTTTCTTCTCTCATTGATGTTAAGTTGGATGAGGAGAAGTGGCATTCTCATGTTTCAGGGATAGTGTTTCCTTTTAACTCCATGTGTCTTGTTTCTAGTCTGACATCTGTGACATTACTCATCTCTTCTGATTGTTGGACATGCTTCCATTGGCTCTGGCATTTTATAATCTGTGAAAGAAAGGCCTGGAGAACTGCTTTCTTAAAGGTTATAGCCAAGAAAACACAGTAGAGCAGTTCTGCTCTGTAACTTGGGATCACCATGAATCAGGGCTGACTCAAAAGCAGCTAACAGCAGCAACACATTCAATCCAAGACAGTCCTCTCTTAGATTCTCGTCTCTGATCTCTGCACCCGCTAGACTCATGAAAAATTTCTCACCTTGGCTCCCATCATCAGGTCTGCTGTGCGTTCTCTGGATTGTCATGCTCTTTTATGTCTGCTGGTCTTTCTGTACCAAGATATGTATATGGGTAGAGAGAGATAAGGAGATAAATAAAGATGGGGGGAGGGATAGAGGGAAGAAGGGAGGGCGGGAGAAAGAGGAAGGAAGAAAATGAGTTCCACAGGTAAGGGAGTACAGCGGAACCCAAACATAATGACTAATATTTTATGCATTATAACCAAGACAACTTCTTGCTCACTCTAAAAACCAAGAGAAGTTTTTTGAAAAATGCACTGGCTTTTGATTCGCACCTCTCTGGTCAAATAACTTTTTGTGTGGGATTCATGAGTTATTTATCTCTTTGAGCATTAGTTTCTTAATCTATGAGTGTAATGATGCTTTGCTGTATGGTTATAAGTTAAACCAGCCATTTATAAAATAGCTGATATAGTTCCTCACCCATAGTAGACTTGAAATCAGCTTCTGCTCCACAACAATTGCCTGGATAATTTTAAACAAGTCATTTCTCTTCTCTGATTTTGCATTTTTTCTTGAGCAAAGTAAGATATTCCTTTAAGGGTAAGAGTGATGAAAAAGAGGTAGGATCTGAACCAAGTGACATTTGGGATTCTTTCAATTCCTAAAAGTTTGTGATTCTGGTTGAGGCTGCTAGGAGACAAAGGGAGTCTGGTTTGTTAAGAGAACCAACTCTGGTTCCCCAGAACAGAGAGCCAAGCTTTCTGTGCAGGGCATGTGGCTCTCTTGTCCTGGGGAATTTCAGTAAAGACTTTGACAGTGGTCTAGAACCACAGAGTCCCTGTGACTGTAGCTCTCACTCATAGCCTTCAGCAGACAGGGAGATGATGACTCTGCATATGGAAAAAGAGCAAAGCTGTCATTTTTTCCCCCAAAGCTCTCAACTGATCTGTTCCTTCCCTTTGGCCCTCAAACAGAAGTTTGGGAAGCAGTGAGCATTAATGCATTATTGATGCTCAGCTGCTAATTTGTTGTTGCTAATTTCCCACAAGGCTGCTCTGAGTCCTTTGGGCTCAACTTTTATCAGTGTTTCCAAAGACACGAAACTTAATCCAGTGACTGAGCTAAGCAAAGGAACTTGCTTTGTTCCACCTTGCTAAGTGGAAAAAAGCCAAGCACAGCTCATGAGAAACTTTCTCTTGGTGTTTGGTTGCTCTGTGACCTTGGGAAAGTTTCTTAACCTCTCTGATACTCATTTGTTCATTTTTCAAATGGAGGTAATGAGTACCATGAAAATACAATAGTACCACAGAGTGCTGTGGTAATGATCAAATAAATAATACAAGGGACTTAGTAGACAGTGACTATGTGGTGTCGTAATTCTCGTTAAGAGTATAGTCGCCATGGACGTGGTTGTAGCTTGTGAGTTTTAGGTGAGCTGTGGAGCAGGTGGGCACAGTTTCTGGAATTTCCTCCTTTCCTATCTTTCCGCATGGCAGTCCTGAGTCTTGCTTACTCCTAGACCATACTACTAAGGTATCTCTGCGACCCCTTCCTGCCAGGTCAGAAGACCCATGAAAGCCTCTTTAGTTACATGGGTTATTTCTCAACATCAAGATTCTCCTATTCTGAGTAACAGGGATGGGGGTCTGGGAACAATGTTTTCAGGGGATGTTGAGATCAATAGGCAGAGCTAGTCTTTAGCTAAGAGAGTCTTCTGTACCTCACACTGGTGAGTGGCATCTTGGTCTTAAAAGCTAGTAAGCTACCACCTGAGGTACACCTAATGGTCCCAACTTGTCTACAGCAGATGATGACCAAGAACATCAAAGACACAAGGGAAAAATGAGCACAGAAGACAGAAGGACCTCTGTGAGTGGGAGACTGCATCAGCATCAAAGGCATTCATGACAGAGGGCACAATGTAGAGTCCCTGAAGCAACACAAGAAAAAGAGGTGTACGGTTCAAGAACTCCTCTAAAAGATGGCAATTGATTGTCTGACAGCCTGGAGGGTCCCTTGGGAGCATGGCCCCTAGAATTGCTGCTGGCCTGACCTGAAACTAGTACTGAGGTCAACTCTTCAGATACGAAAGGACTGGACTTACGGACTAGTGTGAGCACACAGTGTGTGTACTTCATGGTTATATACATTTATAGGAGGCTGTCCTGGTTTCTTTCTGAATGGGAGAGAAGGGGGTAAAGAGGAGGGGACAGGTGCTCATTAAAAGGATACTAGAAGAATACAGTGAAAAAGAGGACTGTTCTGTCACAGGGTGAGAAGAGCAGATGGAGCTGTGGATAAGTGGGCATGAAGAATTGGTTTGGATTGTATACTTTCACTTAATCATAATAAAAAAATAAAAAGATTATCCCACTCAGAAAAAAGAACTATGTTTTAAAGTTATCTGGAAATCTAATGAATACATAAATATTTTCCTTACCACAGACTTTTAACATAGCATCCAAGGGCCACTAAGGACTCTAGATTATCTGAGTCTTCTTAAAGAGGTCAGAAAAATTTGAGGTGAAAAAACATTTTTCTGAGGAGAAGTCAAGTCAAAGTTTTCCATCAGTTACTACAGGCAGTTGTGTACCAGGAAGGACTGAGGATCACTGTTATGGAGAAAACATTCAATTTTCCTCATGGACAAAGTGAATAAAGCCAAAGCCAGGTACTGTTGAGTTGGATCTGTACCTTAAAAAATCATACCTTGGTGAGAACAGAACTATCAGTATATCATGTTGGTGAGGCCCAGAAGCCTGGAGATAATGTGTGAGGTGAGTTATTCAGTGGCCACAGTGGTGTTTGTGGCTGGACTCTTTTGTCCTCTTCAATTATTATGGAATCATATACAGTCATTCATTCACTAAAGAACAATCAAGATCTTTAAAGTTCCAGATGCAATTTGTGTAGTGATGACCTTCTGGAACAGCATAGATAGGACAGAGAAAGGGGAAGTTACTTTGTAGAACTTCAGAGCTGGTCGACAGCTTGGAAATCAGCTAGTCTTACTTTTCACTGACAAAAAAGAAGCCTCTAGGGGGTAAGTGACTTGCTCCATAAGTTAATGGCCTGACTCTTATCATTGCCCCTTCCTATCTTCCCTTTCTGAGTGAATTTTTCTAATAATTAGCTCCTGTCATCACATAGATTTGTAAGCACTGAATGTTTAGCAAGGTGCATAACAGTCCAGGGGAAAGCAGTAGCAGTCCTGGACCAGTAGATTTGCTGTGAGTTTGTTTTCAATCACTACAATCAAAATTTCAAGAATGTATACTTTATCTTGTTTACTGCATAAGGAAACTTCCTAACTGGGTTTAAACAGTCAACAATTGCAAGACTGAAATAAATTATTTATTTCCAACTATAAAAATAGTTTGACAATATATAATAACTGAGTACTGCACAATAAAGGAGAAAAAATAATCACACAACACCTTAACTAAAGGTTACTGTATGTTACTCATAACATTAATTTCTTATATTCTCTTTATGGATCCCTATCTTTTTTTCTTCCTCTAGCTCTCTCTCTCTCTCATGTAGGCTCAAGGTCATATTGTATCACCTGCCTTGTATCATGCTTTTTCCATTCATTGCTGTGTCATGAAATGTCTTCCACACTGTTAAAAAGGCTAAAACATCTCATATTTAGTGGTCACAGACAGGTCATTGCACAGATGTCTCCTGATCCCAGATTAATTTAAACTAGACTCTATGGTTGTACCCATCTTTTGGATATGTTGTTTCTACCTCCTGGATTTTCTAAATAGTACTGTGATGGACATCTCCATGCATAAATCTCAGTTTACACTGAGAAGGGGTATTCCCCCTTCTTGGGGAATACCAAGTATGACAACTAAGTTCGTGACCTCATCCTAGAAAAAGTGCTACACACTTCACTGCTGGATATCACCATGGTAACTTTTGAAGTCCTCCCCTTGGGGAGCTGTGCAGCAGCACCAGCACCTAGTCTACCCTTCAAAGCAATTTTGGAACTCTTTTTCTGGAATGGCTATCAGAGCTGTCATTATATTACCTTCAGTATCTGGAAAGCATCAAAATGTCTTCCTCTCAATATTTCCTTTATCTTCAGGTGAAGAAAAAGTCACTGGGGCCAGATCAGGTGAGTAGTGAGGGTGTTCCAATACAGTTATTTGTTTACTGACTAAAAACTCCCTCATAGTCAACTGTACAATTAAGTCTGTGAACTTGCCACCGAGCCACCGTGCACAATGGCCATTCCAGAAAGAGCTCCAAAATTCCTTTCAAGGGTGGGCTAGGTGCTGGCATCAGAGCATAGTTTCCCATGGGGAGTACTACAAAGGTCACTGTAGTGATGTTCAGTGATGGGGTATGCAGTACCTAGAACAATTCAGTTAGTGAACTTAATTGTCAGGAAGTTGAGCTACTCAGACAAGAGACATGACCTTTCCCAAATCTCTTGATACCTACTGAGTAATGTAGAGACATTTTAAATGTGAAGTAAAGGTCAATGAAAAAGACTGTCCTCAAACTTCTTTAATGGACCAATTTACTGAACTTGCTGACTAACTCAAGCTGGAGAACGTGTTTGATACCTTTAACAAACCCAAAACTTGATAAAGTACTCAGAAGGATGCTCTGTGTATACAGGAAGCTTGGTGAATTTACTTCCTGTCCACTGAAAAAAGGAACTATTGGGCACTTACTGTGTGTTGGATGTTGAGTTTAGTTGAGGACAAACAGATGACAGGGGGGAAATGACACCATAAATGATGATGTGTTTGAAGGCAAATAGTGATGGAGGGGAGCTTCAGGCATCAGCCAGCTTCAAGTGTTGTTGCAGAGGCTGGTAGGTAGGATGAATGACTTTATTTACATAGTTTATTCCCTGGAGTATTTTCCCTGTCTCTTCCTAATTTTGAAGAAAATTACATATGATCTTGCTCTCACTCCCTCTTCCTCCTTCCACACACTTTTTCCTACTGAAGAAAGGTTTGCTGGAAACTGTATGGAAACATTTTGTTTAGAAAGAGATATTTTCATTTGTTTTTGAAATATACACTTGGCCTCACTTTCGAGAAAGAAAAACTGCCTAACCTCAGTCCGAGTCTCTTTATCTGCTTTTAACAAGTACACAGAGGAGGGGAATGGTACGCTGCTGGGTTCAGTAACTGGGTCTCCTACTTGCTTCCTGCCTTATAAGGAGACAGGAAAACCAGTTGTCATGGAGTGCACTCTTACTCATGATGTCCTCATGTGTACCAGAGGAGAACTGTGCTCAACAGAGTTTTCAGTGGCTGAATTTTCAGAAATGAATGGCTGATCTTTCTTCCGAGGCACCTCTGAGTGGACTCAGACCTTCAACTTTTCTGTCAGCAGCTGTTGGCACCATGCACGGACTCCAAGCAGTCACAAAGCATTTAGTGAATAGAGCTGTCTCCTTGCCCACATTCTGCTGCGTCTTCCCTTTTCTTTCTCTTCCTATCTCATGATGCATCGTTGTTGTTGTGTGCCATTAGTAGATTCTGACCCAAAGTGACTGTATGCGATAGTATAGAACTGTACCGTAGGTTTTCCTAAACGGCGGTCTTTATGGGGGCAGAAGCCCAGGTCTTTTCTCCCATGGAGCAGCTGGTGGGTTTGAACTGGAGATCTTTCAACCTTTGGTTTAGCAGCTGAGTGCTTAATCGTTGAGCCACCAGGGATCATACTGTTACATCATCACTTGGATGGAATGGAGCTAATTAGCCACATAAACATGATAACTGTTGATCAGCATTCTATTCTTTCCAACAACTCCTTTAAGTACATTTAACAAGGTTGTGTCTTTGCAGTGTTGTTGTCTGAGGCTCAGAATAAGGAAGACAAACCAAAGACCATCCTGAATGGCCCTTTTCAGAAGCAACTGAATCTCTTTAGCGTGGAAGCTCCTCAACGGCTAAGCAACAACGGCTAAGCAAGTGGTGTCTGAATGAAATCAATCTTGGGTTAGTCACCCAGTCCAGTCTGTAAACTACAATGTTTGTTAAAGAGAGAGGCCAGTTTTTGTTTTTATTTTTAGCTGATTAGCTAAGGAAAGAAAGCATGTGTCTTTAATTACCTTATCTCTGTGTATCCCTTTGCTAGAGTCCCAGTTTCGCTGACCAGCAAGAATGCTTTTGCTCTAAAAACAGAGACTTGTTTGAATAAGGACTAATTTCTCAAGAAGTAGGCAAATATTTGAAAACCTGGTGGAAATAATAAATTACCAACATAAAATGATTTCATTGCTCTTAAAAGCAAAAAAGCACCGTGGGGAATTTCATGGAAACGACTCCAGTTTTGTATCACTCCCTCTGGTAGCCATTTGATCTCATTCTGGGATGGACTGGGGTGCCAGTTTGTTTTTTAATAAGCAAGCACCTAGGTAATTTTCTCTGGGAAAACAAGTGGAGAGGTGGATATTGGGGGGATCAACCAGGATCTTTAAGATCAACAGCCTTGTCCTCGGTGAGCGACCAAAACTTACCGCTCTTGTCTTCAAACAAAACTCATTTGTAGGAACTACTTTGAAAGGTGACACTGTTCTCTCAAAGGAGTTTAATGAGGGCTCATTGTTATGACCATTTGCGCTTTCCTTTTTCTTGGATTCCAGCTGCATAATACAATCATGGTTTGCCAATCTGGTTTGGAAAGAGGCTGACAGGAGAATTCAGGTTTTTGAACAAGGTCAGAATCTGGAAGAGAATCACTGTCAGGTTCAGGGTGGTATCCAGAACTGGCATCTGGAGTGAGGCATCTGGTCTGAATCTCAGTTCCACCTCAAACCAATTTCGGGGCCTAGGCTGTGAAGTCTCATGGTGGCCTTGTGCTAAAGCTCTGGAACTTGAGGTCTTTCATCCTCATTTGTGTGAGTCCCTGCCTCACCGAGTCACAGAGGATTAGAGAAGGTACTGAATGCAGAGTTTGGCATGCATCAATAGCTGGATGCATGTTGACGGACACCATTGTCCTGGCACCACAATGGTTAGTGTTTAGCTGCTAACCATGAGACTGGCAGTTCAAACCCACCCAGTGGTTCTGTGGGAGAAAGAGGTGTCCATCAGTTCCCATGCCAGGCACAGGATAAGAAGCCCTATGGGGCAGTTCTGTTCAGTCACATGGGGTCACTATCAAATTGACTAAATGGCAGCTAACAACAACAACGATATTACAATGAAAATACAAAAATGATTGTCTTGTTTCAGGACTGGCAGAATCAAACTCAGCAACTGGAATCAGTACATTTGCAACCCACATGTGGCTTTTTCTTTACCCTCCCACACGTGTATAGCAGTCCTCACACGCATTCCTGCCGTTTCCTCTTTTGCTACACAGAAATGGTCACCATACTGTCTCAAGAGTAGGTTAAGATGTTTATATCCTCTTTTAAGATATTTTCCTTTTATCTGCCTGGTGATAATCATTTCCTGTACTCTGTGTATGACATCATGTTCAATGTATGCTATCGCCTGGTCTTCCTGGCACTAAACTAAAACCCTTGGCCTGGAGTTTCTGAAATCAAAACATGGATTTATAAAACCATACTAAAAGTTGGTCACGAATTCTGTTAGATAAACTAAACAAAGCTGGACATCTTAAAACACGTGCTACCCCTCTGGCGGCCTTCTTTGTATCCTCAGGATGAGGTCCTCACTGCTTTTGCATTTTTCTGGCACTGAAACCTTGTTGACTCGCACCCAAGACAGTCTTTCCAAACCTATCATGTTTCTTCACCTGAGATCACTGGACCTCGTTCATATTCGGGCTTCAGGGAGCCTCTCCAGTGCTTGGAATTGAATGTCAACCTTTGCTTGCTGGGCATTTGTCTAGGACAACTTTCCTTGGATTTCGTTAGATTCTCAAAGCCATCTATGACCTGAAACCAATTACCATTGAGTCCAGTTTCCAAGGAGCTCCTGGTGGATTCGAACTGCCAACCTTTTGGTTCGTGGCTGTAATACTTAATTTCTACACCACCAGAGGTTTTATCACCTAAGGAAAGGTATCTTCCTTCTTCTACTCTACTTCTACCAAGATCGCCACCATCCTCTTAGCAACAGGCTCGTCTCTACACCTGGCTCTTCTCTCACAACATCCACTGTTTCCTGCTCCCTGGCATGCCTGGTCCTCCCACTGCTTCAGCTTTTCATACCACCCTTTGTTCTGGTGCCATCTCTAGACTTTTGGTCTGTCTTCATAGCACCGATCAACTCATTATCTAATAGTTTTCCTTTCAGCCAACTGCATTGTTCAGTTAAATATATTTTAAAAGGAAAATTCATTGTTTTTAGTTGTCGTTGAATTGGTTTCAACTCTTGGCGACCCTATGTACAACAGAAGAGGACACTGCCTGCCCTTGGACTGTCCTCATCATTGCTAGCAGGCTGGAGTCCACTGCTATGGTCACTGGGTATTTCAAAGATCTTTCAGTCTAGGAGGGAGACTCACCTTTTCGCATTACATTGGGCAATATTCTGTTGTGATATACAGAATTTTCATTGGCTTGTTTTCAGAAGTAGATCACCAGGCCTTTCTTCCTTGTCTGCCTTAGTCTGGAAGTTCTGCCGAAATCTGTACACTCTGCCAGTATCTGAAATACTTGTGGTATAGCTTCCAGTATCATAGCAACATGCAAGCCATCTCAGCAGGACAAACTGACAGGCGTGTGGTGGGAAAGGAAAGCAGTGAGTAGGTAATGAATGGAGACAAGTGGGAAAGTTCAAGGAAAGTTCAAGACTGGCTATGTCAGAGCAGGGGAGAGAGCAGCGGGTGTGGGGCTCGTAACCCCTGTCTCAGGGGCTGAGAGCAAGAGTCATCAGGAAAGTAGAGGTGATTGGGGGAGTGCCTGGCTGACTTAGCGGCAGAGGATATAGCACTAATGTGACAGGGGCATGAGGTTGAAGTGGGAAGGGACGGGAACTAGGAGACAGGGGTTCTGAGGTTGGAGAGAACGAGGAGGCATCAACTGTATCTTCAAATGAGAAAAGAGCTTTGGAAATTGGAAAAAGAAGGAGGGTAAAGAGGGTACCAGGTGGGCGAATGTGGAGACGGGGTGGCACAGGTTGCTGGCTGAGAACAAAGAGGGCTGCATGTTATAGAAGGCAAGTGGAGGGGGAGTGCTGGGTGGCACAGAAGGGGGCTTGAGGGGCCACATGAAACGGGCAGGTGCAGCTTGTGTACATATGTGCATGTGTGTATATGTACCTGTATGTGCATGTGGAGGGGAGGTGCCTGAAATGGGCAGGAGCAACATGCATATGTATGTGCATGCATGTGCATGCATGAGTGTTCATTGGTGTGTGGTGGAGAGGTGCCTGAAACATGCAGGAGCAGTTCATGTATGTGTGTGCATGCAGGTATATGTATGTGTGTGCCTGCAGGTATGTTCATGTATGTGTGGCGGGGAGATGCCTGAAATGGGCAGAAGCCGCATGTGCATGTATGTGCAAGTGTGTTCATATATGTGTGTGTGGTGGGAGGTGGGTGTGGAGGGTAATGAAGAGGGGACTAATTTCACTAATGGCAAAACCGCTGTCTGATCTTAAGTCTAGCTCAGAATCTAAAGTGCCAGCCTTAGCACTGGCAGAAGGGGACCAGTGCTCCACATACAGTACTGGAACATTCCACTGTTTGGTTCACGTGGTGAGGAGGCTATTAGGAGACCTTAGCAATCCCTATTAGACTAGAGTGGTGGTTCTCCAATTCTAGGGGTCATGGAAATCCCCTGGAGGTCTTGTAGCAATGCAGGTTGCTGGCCCTACTTTGAGTGACTCTGATGCTGCAGGTCTGGTGTGGGACCTGAGGATGTACATTTCTCAGAAATTCCTGGGCGATACTGCTGCTGTCATTGGGGACCACACTTTGAGAACTGCTTCACTAGGAAAACTGTTGCAAGCCCTTTAAAGACTGATCACAGTGCTCTTACATGTCTTTTGAGCAACAAATCACTGTGTTATCAAACAGACTAAGAGTCCGTGCTTGTTCAACTCTGAATGTCCAGGTACATATCAAGCATTTTAGATGTGAGATGTAAACAATGAAAGTTACTGTTGATTTTCATCAATGCAAATGCTCAATAAAGAAGGTAATTGTGTTTTCAGGCACCCTACTGGTTTTGGGGAGCCCTGATGGAGCAGTGGTTAACAGCTAAGCTGCTAACCCAAAGCTTGGCAGTTCAAATCCACCAGCTGATCCTTGGAAACCCTATGGGGCAGTTCTCCTTGGTCAGGTACGGTCACAGCAAGTCAGAATTGACTCAAAGGTAATGTTTTTTGTTTTTAAATTGATTTCAGACTGGACTAAGCGATATAGAATGATGCCAGAGGTGTGCGTATCATTTATGCTTTATGTACATATGTGAGGTTGCCCTTCTGACCTCTTTTTAGAGGGGAGGAGAGAGATTGGAGAAGAGCGGACAGGTGTCAGCTGAGTGGGTACTGGAAGTAAAGAGTGGAGGGGATGAGTGTGCTTTCACAGGGTGGGGAGAGCAGGTGGAGTTTTGCGTAGAGGCAGGTACTCGGGGTTTTGTATGGCAAACTGACTTGGATTGTAAACTTTCACCTAATTACAATTAAAAAATAAAAGTTTCGTAGGGAAGCTGGTGGTGGAATGGTTAAATGCATCTCCATGGGAGAAAGAACTGGAAATTTGCCTTGGGAAATATTACAGCCAAGAACATCCTATGAGGCAGTTCTCCTCTGTCACACAGGGTCACTCTAAGTTGAACTTAGCTTTGTTTTCTCTGATGAATGGTAATACTGGTGGCCCTTCTGCAGCCTAAGGGAAGGGAAGATGAAGGAGTGGGAGCAGGAGGACGTGCTGTCCCCAGCCCTGCTTTTAGGGCACTTCTGTAAGGCTGGGCACCCCTTCCTTCGGCCATCCAGGGGCCAGCAGTGGAGGAGGATGGCCATTCCTGAGCCTGGAGGCTCCTCAGCCTGGTGGCCACGCCACAGGTCTTCCATCTGCCTGATCCTGGACTCGGTGCCCTCTGCACACCAATTCTCCAGCTGTTACCCCTTGATCCAGGTCTGAGCCTGTGGCGGGTGCAGGAAGGACACTCTGGGGGATGGGTGGAGCCTATTTCCAGAACTTTATCAGGCACCACCATGGCTCTTTTGAGCATTTCTCAAAATCACTCTATACACTGTGCACATCCTGGGAGATGCTGGCAGGGTAAATGAACAGCTTTTAAATATTAGGATCAGTTTCACAGTTTCCCTTGCTCAGACAGAGGCACCCTTCGTCTTTTAATAGAAGATTCCAGGAACTGCAGCCATGGTTAGGAGAGTTTTTAATCATGAAAAGGGAGGTAGTCCAATCAGTAACTAATAAACGGAAACAACAGAAAGGATGGTACAGACTGGCTTCTCAGCACTCCATGTTTTTGCTGTCAGTGGCCTGTATGTGTTGGGTGCTGCTGCTGTTTCGATTCCGTGATTTCTTCTGTAGAAAAGGAGAAAATCAGGGCAAATCAGAGACTGAGTACTTAACAGTAGGGCTGCCAGATTAAGCACAGAATGTCAGTTGTATTTGAATTCCAGATAGACAACATATGATTTACTATGTGGGGCACAGTGGTGAAGAGACTGGCTGTTAATCAGAAGGCATGCAGTTGAAATCCACCAGCCACTCCTTGGAAACCTGAGAGAGCAGTTTTACTCTGTCCTATAGGGTCCCTACGAGTTGGAAGCCACTTGATGGCGATGGGTATCTGACATCCTAGTTTAAGAAGACATCACGTGTTTTCATTTATCAAGCCTGGCAACTATATATAAAGGAAACTTTTCTGGTTCGCAAGCAAGTGCAACAGTCAAGGCTGAGTTGCTGCTTACCTTGCTTCATAACGTCCGGAGCACTGAGGTTCCTGAAGTAGAAAGATGGTATTTATGAATTTCTGTTGGTCTTGGTTCCAGGGAGGCACAAAAAGTTGGTGTTAGACTATTAACCTGACGGTTGGCGATTTCAGCTCATCCAGAGGCACCTCAGATGTAAGGTCTGGTGATCTGCTTCCCTAAAGATTAGAGCCAAGAAAACTCTGTGGAGCACAGTTGTACTCTGTAACCCACAGGACGCCCATGAGTCAGAACTGACTCGATTGCAACAGAGGTTTTGTTTTGCAGATCTTAAGAATTTAGATTCACGATCTTAGGAGAGGGGAAAACAATTGAGACCAGTCTTGTTAGAAGAACTCTTTTCCATAGCCTTCAGCTGATGTTCTCTGTGGAATACAAACTGGAGCTGCAACACTGAGAAGACATGCTTTGCATAACTGTGCTGCATCCAACACTTCTTTGAAAAATAATTATAATCCATTGGAGAGAAATATCAGTTTAAAGGTCAATTGCTTTGGTAAGAAAAGTGACTATTCAGTATTTCATACTTAGAAGTGAAGCACACCAGGCTTCATGGTACCACTGTCTCCTGTTCAACACATATATGCTGAGGAACGGCTGGCTTAATGGCACGGTTATCTGTCTTCAGGGAGGATACTGGAACCTGAGTGGAGCAGCCACAGAGGTACCTTACGTTACTTGTGATTGTTGCGCAGCTGTTACAACACAAGTTGACTTCTGAAACAAATATCTAAAAGAGAAATGACTTTTACAACACACAGTAGGGGCTTGGGCGTGGAAGAACTGCCTGGGCTGAAAAACGGATGTGTTGCCTGAGAGGGCTCCAGGCTACCCTCCTTCTCTCTTTCTTTGATTTTTAGCAATCAGTTGATCTAGAAGGAGGCTGAGGAAAACCCAGTCTCCTCACAGTCTGAGGGAAGAGGGGCCTTACTGGTAATCTTTGCCGGTGAAGCACCAACTATAATAATGGAAGACTGTTTTGCAGGAAACCAGAATTCTAGAAAAAGTATCACTGAGATTCCGGCTACCTTTCTGAGGTTACATTACATTTCTTGGCCAAGAGATTCCAATTGGATGTTCAATCCTGAAGACAAGTGCAAGGCTTCAATTTCCAAGGTCATCTAATTACTTCACATGTCATGTTTGGGGTCAGTTCCTCATATGCAAGATCATTTTGCTCTTCTTGTCTGCATGAAAATAATAGGCTGGTGTTCCTATATGCCAAATTTGTTTAAATAACTCTTGATCTACATAAACCGATTTACAAATGCTGTGGGAAAGATTGAAGAGGTGAAGCTTGTGTGTAGCCAAATTTTATTAATCTCATTGTATGTTTCTCTTAGTCTTTCAAGGTTCACTTTTGAGTGGGCTTTGGTGTACAGGGTTGGATCCGACTTGATGGCACTTGGCTTGGCTTGGTGTACAGGAGAAAACTGAGATCGGAACGCTGATGTCAGCTAAAAACAGAGAGGAGGCGGGGTTCAGCAGTACCAGCAACATACAGGTGCGGGGCAAAGGGCTGCTTCTTTCTTGTCAAGGTGTGACTAGCTTCTCCCCTCCCAGACCCATCTTCAGATGACATCTTTGGCAAACTATTCTTATGGTCTCCCAGTCTCCAGGTTACTTTAGCTTTCTCTCTATTCTGTTTTGTTCTTGTCATTACTGCTGCTGAGTCAGCTTGGTCTGGTGCTGACCTTGCGTAGGGCAGAATAAAGTGTTACCTGGTCCTGCACTGTCTTCACCTTCGCCGGTAGGACCCTGTTGTTTCAGCCACTGTGTATTTCGAATGCCTTCCAACCTAGGGGTGCTCATTTTCCAGCATTATGCTGGACAACATTCTGTTGTGAGCCATAGGGTTTTCACTGGCTAGTTTTGAGAAGTAGATCACCAGGTCTTTCTTCCTAGTCTACACTGGTCTGGAAGCTTCACTAAAGCCTGTCCACCATGGGTGATGCTGCAGGTACGGAAAATACTGGTGGCATCTCTTCCAGCATCACAACAACATGCAAGCCACCATAGCATGCCACCTCTGTACTTCATGTGACAAAAAATTATGAGTTAGTTGCAGAGAAGCAAAAAAGAGAAACAAAATACTGGACTACCTTTCTGAGGTTACATTACATCTCTTGGCCAAGAGATTCCAACTGGATGTTCAATCCTGAAGACAAGTGCAAGGCTTCAATTTCCAAGGTCATCTAATTACTTCAAATGTCATGTTTGGGGTCAGTTCCTCATATGCAAGATCATTTTGCTCTTCTTGTCTGCATGAAAATAATAGGCTTGTGTTCCTATATGCCAAATTTGTTTAAATAACTCTTGATCTGCGTAAACTGATTTACAAATGCATTATACGAAGACCGCCAATTAAGTTCATGAACCAAATTAAACTAAATAAAGTTTGTGAACTACGAGTCAGCATTGAACTAAATTGAACTAAAATGTCCCCAGAAGCCTGAAAATCTTTTTAATGATTCAAAGATGAACACCAGACACACTATAGTAATTCCTTCTGCAAAGACTGCTAGAGAACTTGTTTTGAAAACTCTCCTCTTACGATTGCATCACACCAGGTGAGACATCCAGCTTTAGAGTAAGAGATAGACACGGGCTCTTTCTGAGCCCTGCAGCCTGCTGTCAAAGGGCTTTTTTTGCCTCTCTTGGCTCTGAATGGGCTGCAACACATGGTAAATCTTTAGCTTCAAGTGTCCTTCTGTGGTGACCAACTAAAATATTAGCAAAATAAATGTTTTATGGGGAAATGTTGGCAGGCGCCCCAACAGAAACAGGTGGTATTGGGTTATTTCAATATAATGTAATGATACAGCCAGGTTTCCATCTGGACAGCATGTGGTTGAGTCTGCTCGGAGAGTAGCAAAGAGTACGAGTGTGCACAGGGGAAGCCCACAGTGCACAAGTGTGTGGCGAGATGGCTACTTTACAAAATAATAGTCTGGCTTTCGGGTCCTCTGGGTTAAATATTTTTACTGTCAAAATCGGAATTTCTTCATAAAATATTAAAGGCGAAACAAACCTCTGACATGCAATCCAGAGCCGGGTAATTATAAGGCAATTCCTGGAAACCAGAGAGAGCTCACATTAAAGCAAAGCGTTTATTATAAAAGAGTTCATTACCCTTGGAAACGAAGACATGTTTTATAGGGAGCCTCTGAATGGAGCTGCTTTTCAGCCAGGTTTACAGTACTGTGGAAAATAGCCCAGCCTCAATGGTAAGAGTACAATTAGATAATAAAGAGAGAGTGGGATTAGTTGATAGTGAAGGGCCTGATAGTGGTCCAAAACTAAAGAGATGGATCCTTAATTTACCACCAGGGAAGAGTCTTTCTCCCTTTTCCATAAAACTCCTGCTTCAGGCACTTCAAAACACATGGAATTAGGAACACTTGGAACCTTTGCTTTGTACTCAGCTCTCTTCACTGCAGATTCATGCTAAGCTTGACAATAAACTCTTGGCTCAGAAACTCCCTGCATGTATCCCAGAGAGAGGCATCAAATTATGGCTACGAGCAGAGGCAGAGAGCCCTCACTCCTCGGCTGTCTCAGCTCTAGCCAGAGGAAGAGACCTGGAATATGCACACCGGGAATAAGTGATTTGGATGTTGGCGAGCAATCTCCTCGATGCTTGACTGGAGGACCCAGGAAGTCATGAGCACCATCTGCCAGAATGAAGGAACCACTTGGAAGCCTAGGTGCTTGGCTAGGAATGCTGGGCTTCTAGAGAACTCCCAGGAGTCCTTGTTCGATCGTACAGCAGATATGGAGATACTGAAAGCAAAGGCACAGATATGAAACCCAAGGGCTGATAGGCTAGACTGAGTGAGCAGTAAAGGTTTAGAAAGGTAATGAAGTCACAGTACTTAACAAAAAAAACCCTCATGTCACTGGTACCCTAGAGGGTACAAAGAGTAAAAAGCTTTGCCTGTTACTCAAAGAGTGGGCTGCTTTGTATTATCTGCTGTGTTTTTCTCGATCTACGACAAAAACAGAGATGGTGTGATAGAGGCTGGGAAGCATAAGAATCTGATTCTTCTACAATTACTTTTGTTGGGCTGATTGTTGGGTTGAAGAGAGAATGGTGCCATGGCAAGTTGTAGCTTAGGCCCTGGGTTACAGGGCAAAATGGTTTTCTCTACATGGAGTAGATCTGACATGAACAGGAAAGCCATGTCTCAGCTCTTCTGCAAATGGGTTGAATAACTATCGTGCATGCCATAGGACTTTGGCTCCTGTGGGATTCTAAAAGATGGTAGCAGACACAGTCTTCCTAGTTCAGATGTTTATGATCTAATGGCTGAGAGTAGATGCCTGGAGAAGACCTTTGATTTGATCTACCCAATGGCAGAGACTCTGTCTTGTTCTTAATTTTACTCGCATTTTGAATGATGAAGGCAAAATGTATAAATTTAGCACAAAATGTGGCAACACTGGTGGTTCAGTGGGAGAATTCTCACTTTCCATGTGGGAGATCTGGTTTGATCCCTGGACAAGGCACCTTACGTGGGGCCACTGCCATTGGTTGGCAGAATCTTGCATATTGCTATGATGCTAAATGGATGTCAGTGGAGTTTTTTTTTTTTTTCCTAAACTAAGACAGACTAGGAAGAAAGGCCTGGTGATCTAATTCTAAAAATGGTCAACCAAAACCCCGTGGATCATGAGGATGGAGCAGGACTGGGTGCCATTTTGTTCTGTTGTGCCTAGGGTTACTATGAGCTGGGGGCTGCCTCAGTGGCAGCCAACAACAACACTAGATGCTAAAATAAATACTGAATTGAACCAGATTCTAAGACAGATGATGGGGTTTTGTACATATCTGGCTGTATTTTAGAAACATCTCTTGATCTCTTTGATGGTTCTCAATCTCTTATTTACTGGATGAAGACTCAGATTGCTTGGTCTATCTTCCTTCCACCTTTCCGACTTGGATTCACACTGAGAGAATATAAACTGTTGCCTTGGAATGGATTCCAATTCATAGCAGACCTGTAGGACAGAGTAGACCTGCCCCATTGGGTTTGCAACACTGTAATCTTTATGAAAGCCTACTGTCACATCTTTCTGGTAGATTTGAGCCACGATCTTTTGGTTAGCAGCCAAGTACTTAACCACTGTGACACCAAGGTTCCTTGAGAGAATATGTTTTTGTTGTTATCAGGTGCCACTGAGTTGTTCCTCACTCGTAGCAACTCTATTCTCAACAGAACAAAACACTGGCCTGTCTTGCCCCATGCTCGTAATTGTTTTTATGCATAAGGACATTGTTGGAGCCACAGTGTCAGTCCATCTGGTTTGGGGTCTTCCTCTTTCTCACTGACCCTCCACTCTACCAAGCATGATATCTTTCTCCAGGGACTGATCCCTCCTGACATCATGACCAAAGTATGTGAGATGCAGTCTCTCCATCTTTGTTTCCAAGGAGCACTCTGGTTTCACTTCTTCCAGAACAGATCTGTTTGTTCTTTTGGCAGCCTACAGTACATTCAGTGTTCTCCAACACCACAATTCAAAGGCATCAATTCTTCTTCTGTCTTCCTTATTCGTTGTCCATGGCTTGCAGCAAATTCACCTTAGTCTTCAAGGTGATGTCATTACTTTTCAATACCTTAAAGAGATCCGTTGCAGCAGATATTCCCAGTGCAATGAATCTTTTAATTTCTTGACTGCGGCTTCCATGGGCATTGATTGTGGACCCAAGTAAAATGAAATCTTTGACAACCTCAGTCTTTTCTCCATTTATCCTGATGTTGTTTACTGGTCCAGTTGTGAGGATTTTTGTTTTCTTGATGTTGAGGTGCAATCTATACTTAAGGCTGTGCTCTTTAATCTTATCAGTGTTTCAAATCTTCTTCACTTCCAGCAAGCAGGGTTTTGTGTCATCTGCATAATGCAGGTTGTTAATGAGTCATCCTCCAATCTTGATGCTTTGTTCTTCTTCATATAGTCCAGTTTCTCGGATTATTCACTAGGCACACAGATCGAAAAGATATGGGAAAGGATACAACTCTGATGCACACCTTTCCTGACTTTAAACTGTGTAGTGTCCTCTTGCTCTGTAAACACAGCTGCCTCTTGATCCATGTATAGAATTCTCAGGAGAACAATTAAGTGTTCTGGAATATAGAGAAAGCAATATATACCTAGAAGTGTTAATCATTATACGTAACAAGAACCAGCTATGCTAGGGCACTTAATCCTCATGTCATTGCTGTGAAGTCAACATTATCTCTACTTTATGGATGAGCAAACCCATGTGCTCCTACCCAAGTGCACATAGCTGGTGAGTGTTGGAATTAGGATTTTTCAAATCCAATTATGTCTAAGTCCAAATACCATATATCCAGCTGCCTCCCACCTCTGTGCTGAGGAGATATTGGAATCAACTCAGACTTGACTGCTTGGCTTTTTAGCCAGGTAGGGTTTTTCAGTCTTAAAAAATCATCTAAGATTGTGACGGCTTACTAAGTTAATTATACAACCATTGAAATATCTCTGATTATCTTACCTTGGAGTTCTCCCTTCCATTTCCATTTTCTATTGTATCCCAAGTTATCAGAGTGTCCAAGTATAACAACACTAGTTCTTCCTTAAGGAAAAATAAATACTCCAAGCTGTGGAGTAAAAGGAGTGATCTTCTCTGAGTTAGGCAGAAGGCTGGAGCAAAGCCTGGGTTTTGCAAGTGGGAGAGAGAAATTGTTTTGACCTATTCACTCTTCCTCTGTGTTATGGCTTATATTGATAGACAAATGGAGAAAGGGAGGCCAGGAGCTTTGTGGAGAAATGTAATGATTCTATAAACCAAAAGCCAAACTCAAATATACTGCTGTCAAGTCAGTTCCAGCTCATAACAACTTTATAGGACAAAGTAGAACTGCCCCACAGGGTTTCCAAGGATGTAATCTTTAAGGAAGTATATTACGTCTTTTTCCCATCAAGAGCCTGATGAGTTTGAACTACTGACCTTTAGGTTAAGCAGCCAAGCTCTTAACCATTGTGCTACCAGGGCTCCTTGCAGTGACTCTCGTGCTGTTAGGTGTTGTCAAGTTGATTCTGACTCATAGTAGCCCTGGGTACAACAGAATGAAACAGTGTCTGATCTTATACCATACCCATAGTTGTTTTTATGGTAAGCCTGTTGTTGCAGCCACTGTGCCAACCCATCTCCTTGAGGTCTTCCTCTTCATCATTGACCCTTTAATCTACCAAGGATGATGTACTTCTCCAGGGCTGATCCCTCTTGACAACCTGTCCAAAGTATATATGATGTAGTCTGGCTATCCTTGCCTCTAAGGAGCACTCTGGTTATACTTCTTCTTGTGAGGCAGATCTGTTTACTCTTTTGGCAGTCTGGAGTGTTTTCAGTGTTTTTCTCTAACACTGCAATTCAAAGGCATCAATTCTTTTTCTGTCTTCCTTATTCATCACCAGCTTTTGCATGCATATTATGTGATTGAAAATACCATGGTTTAGATCACGTGTAGGGGACATCTTTGCCTATCAACACTTTAAAGAGATCCTTTTGCTGCATATTTTACCAATGCAATAGAACTTTTGATTTCTTGACTGCTGCTTCCATGGGTGTCGATTGTAGATCCAAGTGAAATGATATTCTTGACAACCTGAGTCTTTTCTCTGTTTATCATGATGTTGCCAACTGGTCCAGTTGTGAGGATTTTTGTCTTCTGATCTTCCTATGTGTTGCAAATTGTAAACCTTTTCCTGTGATTAAACAGAATCAGCGTGGGATGTAATATTTTTGCTCAAGTCATATTCCTGATCCAGTGTAAAAGAAGTTTCCCTGGTGTCTGGCCTAGGCCACTTTTTATTTGACAAGAGATAAAAGGAAAAGAAAACAAGCAGAGAATAGAGGGCCTCATACCATCAAGAAAGCAGTGCTGGGAGCAGAGCATACCCTCTGGACCTGGCCTGGGAGTTCTTGCACGCAGAAGCTCCCAGCCCAAGGGAAGATTGACGAGAAGGCTGACAGAAAGATCAACAATTTTCCTGGAGTTGATGCCCTGAATTTGGACTTTTAGCCTGTTTTATTATGAGGAAATAATTTCACTTTGTCAAAGCCATCCACTTGTGGCATTTCTTTATAGTAACACCAGGAAACTAAGACAAAGAGAGAACAGTAATAATGCTAGACATGTCAAGAATGTAGAGAAATTGGCCATATGTTGGGGCATTGTCATGGACTGAACTGTGTCCCCTGCTAGCCTGGCAGCTTGGCTAAGTCCTGATTCCAAGTGTTGTATGATTGTCTATCATTCTGTCAGTTGAGATTTCCTTGCGTGTTGTAAATTCTATCACTATGATGTAATAAGATGGATTAGTGACAGTTACATTGATGAGATACACAAGATTATACAATGTCTTCTTGGAGATATAAAACAGAGAAGTGAGTGGAGAGACTTGGGGACCTCCTACCACCAAGAAAGCAATGCCAGGAGTAGAGCATGGCCTTTGGACTTGAGGTTCCTGAGCGGCTATACTCCCAGGACAAGGGATGACTGACACATCACAAGGACCTTCCTCTAGAGCTGACAGAAAGAGAAGGTCTTCCCCTGGAGCTGGTTTCCTGAATTCAGACTTCTAGCCTACTGGACTTCGAGAGAATAAACTTCTCTTTGTTAAAGCCATCCACTTGTGCTATTTCTGTTACAGTATTTTCTTGTATTTCTGGAAGAACATAGATTGGTATGACCTATCTGTAGGGTAGTTTGCCATCTTATATCAACATTTTAGGGTTATTCATACCCTCTTCAATAATTCTACATCTAGTAATTTGTTCCCAAAAAATAACAGATGAGGGTCGCAACTTATCTCTGAAAATAGCCATTGAAGCACGGTTTAATGGCAACAAAATGAGAAATCTGAATAACAGAAAATTGGTGAAAATATACATATTTGATGTAATATTATGTACTTAAAATAAATTTGTAGAAAAATAAATAGTGCCATGGGAAAACGATCAGTATAAATTCCTTGTTGAGTAAGTGGGCTGGAAAGTCTTGCTCCTAAAAACTATGTCAGTGATGTGGATTGACACAGTGGCTGCAGCAGCAGACTTAAGCATAAAAACGGTTGTCGACAAGGTGCAAGACCAGGCAGTGTTTCTTTCTATTGTTCATACAATCGCTAGGAGTCAGAACTAACTCGATGGCACCCAGCAAGAACAACAGTTTTTAAAGTGAGTGGAAGAAAGACATCAAAGTATTATTAATGGCTTTGACTTTGGTCAAGGGGATTCCTTTTTCTATTTCCCCCCTTTTTGGTGAGTTTTTCAGTAATTTTCATACATTTTATGATTGAAATGTATTATTTTTGTAATCCAGAAGAAAATGAAATTAAAAAGTGTTGCATATATTCTATACAGTTTACTAGGAATGGTGCATTTGTGTGTGTTGTGATGAAAGTTAAGAATCAAATGCTAGAAAATATATTATCTGAAATAGTTGCTGTCATTTCTGAACATACAGTTTTAGGGAATTGAGTGTGTTGATAGAAACACACAGATGTATATGGTGGCCATTCTACTTTGAAATGTCCAAGTAAAGGCAGACAGCTATTTATTTATTGAAACGTGAACGCTGATGACTAGACAGCTTAGTAAGTATTAACCTGATCTAGAAAAGGACTTGCTCCTGGAAACAAAGGGCAACCACCTTCCCTTGGCACCTTACAACATGAATTGGACTGCGGTTTGGCTTCTCCTGCACACACAATTCCAGCTTCCAAGTCCCTCTCCACCCTCTATAACTACATTGAGGGAAATAAATTTAGGACTAGAGTAAGGTGATTACTTAGTATGTGTGTGTGTGTGTGTGTATGTGTGTGCTCATGCCCATGTGTGAATGTATGTGAGGAGGTGGGCATTATTAACCTCTCATTTGTTTGGTACTTTTCAGCAGAAGCATTTTGTTTGATGCATTCCTGGTCTAATTTGGTTTGAATTTATCCACTCTTTTCATGATCATGTTTCCAAAAGAGTTTAATTAGCTATTTAACAAAGAAATCGACATTGCTGTGCAAATCCATGCCTCATTAAATCCCTACTGGAGACTGTGGAGGGGGGTCTCTTTGATAGTGGTCTAGTCGATTCTATTAAGGGTGTGTTGGTGTCTTAAGTTCAGAAGTGGAGTCCTGAATTGCTGGTCCTGAGATTCAGAACCCTGAGCACTAAGGATATCTTTAGATTTCAGACAGAAGCTTTAGCCTATTCACCTGACTTAAGGAAGGGATGTCTAGACAGCTGGTAGCTGGTAGAATTCATTTAATGAAGGCTTTTTTTATCTTTGGGGAATTCAGAACAGATACTGTACTCCTTTGCCTCTCTCCCCAACCATGTCTTTTTCTGGTATTTTTAAAAAATTTTTAATTCCCTCATGTTTTTCTCTATTAAACACCAGTCTGTATTCAAATGGATCATTTTCTTTAACGGAATGAAGCCATCTTAAATTTTATCTCTTTCCTTCTAGACATGAGCAACAAACAACCCATTGCCACCGAATCCATTCAACTCCTGAACTGCACTCCATAGGCTTTTCGATGGCAGTGATCTTAGACTTTTAGGCCTGTCTTCTACGGAGCTTCTGGTTGGATTCAAACTATCAACCTTTTGGCTACCAGCCAAGGAAAAATTGTTTGTGCTGCTGAGGACCTAAATATAAGTGATACCATCCAGCTGCTGTACATGTAATCACAATTATTCTTTTTATCGTTTTATAAGAATTTTAAATAACACATGATCCCAGACTCAAGAGCTTGGTCTGTTTATCTTTCTAATGGTTGTTGAACAATGAATTGCTACCTGTGAAATATCCGTCAATCCATGTTGTATCAGTAATACAAGACGACTAAGGTTAACATAACATCAAACTGCTGTGTGCACCTGTATCAAATGCCTCATCACAGTTTAGATGGATCATGTTAGTTTTTCGGTTACCTAAAGTGTGATAGGAAACACTGGTGGTATAGTGGTTAAGTGCTACAGCTGTTAACCAGAAGATTGGCTGTTAGAATCCACCAGGCCCTCCTTGGAAACTCTTCAGGAAGTTGTAATCTGGGTTACTATGAGTTGGAATTGACTCCACGGCAATGGGTTTTTTGGTTTTAAAGTTGATATAATGAAGGGAAACTAACTGGTTCAAAGGATCTGGATTACTCTTTTACTGATATATTTCTTCAGAAGTGAATGGTTGTTTCCTCAAGTCAGACTGTCTTAGTAGCCTCTTCATGAAGCAAGAAATGGAAGATGACAGTGAATCTAGCAGCCAAGAACCCATTCCCTATGCCAAAGGGGTGGTGAAGTGGAAGGGAAGTCCTTTGTTCCGACTTGAAAATGTAAGCACCTACTGCTAGAGAAATCAAAGTGCCATGACCCCAGATCAAATGCCTTCATTTCAAAGTGACAGGACTTAGTTTCAGATGTAGGGAGAAGAAAGCAAGCTTAGAATATTGGAGACAATCCAAACCAGTTCATTAGTCCTTAATGTTTTGAAGAAAGTTTTATTTAGATGCAGTGTCAGTTAAGAGTTTGAAGTTGCCCTGGTGAAGGATGGAAAGCAGAGCTTCTTTAGGGCTGCTGACTTCATAAGCTTCAGAACATGGACTCAATTAAGCTAGAGCCCTTGAGGAAGGTGTGTCTTTTGAGATATTTACTACAAGTCTAGCATACTATGAAAGTAAATAAATCCTTCTCTTTGGAAGGAAAATCCATATTTGAAGCCATCTATGAGAAACATTGGATTCATAATAACTATGTGTTAGAAAAAGCTCAGCCTTTTGCATTTTCAGTACAGATCTGAATCTCCCAGGGTCCTTTGTGGATAGTGAAAGTCTGCTTGAGATGTGTATGAAACAGCAAAAAAAAGAATTGCTTTTTGCTACTAGTTAAACATTGTTGTTATTGTTAGTTGGTGTCTTAGTTATCTAGTGTTGCTGTAATGGAATTATCCAAAGTAGATAGCTTTAAAAAACAGAATTTTTTCTCTCATGGTTTAGGAGGCTAGAAGTCTGAATTCAGGGCATCAGCTGTATTGGAAGGCTTTCTTTCTGTATTGATACTGGAGGAAGGGCCTGTTTCCTTTCATCTGTGCATCCAGCCTTCCTTGGAAATCTCCATGTTTTGCCATCAGTCTTCCTCTGGGTCTAGGAGGTTCTCAGCATAAGGACCCAAGGTCCAAGGGATGTGCTTTGCTCCTGGCTTTTCTTTCTTGGTAGTATCAGGTCTCTCCCTTTTTACTGGCTTCTCTCTCTTTTTATCTCTTGGAAAATAGAAGTAATGCAGTCTAAACCTCAGGGAAACTCCCCTTACATGGATCAGGCCTGTGACCTGAGTAATGGTTTTGCATCCTACCTTAATCTTCATTAACATGACCTAATCCGGACACATTAACATAACTGGCAGTTTAGTCCCAAATGTGACTGTAACAGGGGACAATGGCTAGGATTTGCAGCATCACAAAACAGAGGACAATCTGATCACAAAACGGAGGACAACCACACAGTACTGGGAGTGACAGCTTAGCCAAGTTCACACATAGTTAGGGGGATCACAATTCAATTCATGACGGCTGCTGTCCAGCTGACCCATGACTCATGGTGATCCTGCGTGTTACAGAGTAGAAGTACCGCGTAAGGTTTTCTAGGTTGAAATCTTTACAGAAGCAGATCACTAGATCTTCCTCCCATGGAGCCACTGGGGGGGTCAGAACCACCAATCTTTAGGTTAATAATTGCATCCATTACAAACCGCTTGTACCACCAAGACTCCTTACCAGTAACATAGATCAGGAACATCAGTGACTTATATAAATTAGAAGTCCTTTCTCTTACAAACAGTAGAAGTCAAGAGACAACCATGGAAATACTTGGTGCCATCAGGGTCCCAGGTTCTTTCATCTTCCTTAGCACATGGCTTCTGTCTCTAGAGTTTTCTCTTGGGCCTTTATGACTGCTGGCATTGTCACCAGGCAGAGAGCAGGAGAAAGAGGGAAAGGAGGTATCAGCTGTCTCTTCTTCCCTCAGGCTCTTCTGGAAATCCCTTCTAGCAATTTCTATCTGCCTATCATTGGCCAACCTTAGCTGCAAGGGTGTATTGTAGTGGGGCATCTCTACCTGTTCTTTCACCAGGGAAGAGGGGAAATATATACTGACCAGGAAACCAGCAGTCTGGCGTGGTAGAACTTCCAGGGACCCATGTGAAACATTTGCTGAGTGCATCCCGCCTGGTCACAGTTCTGATCCCAAAGGCTTTGCCAACATTCTTTCACTATAAATTCAGAGCCTTCCAGCATCTATGTGATGCAGGCAAAGGAAAGAATTGGTTCACCTATCAAGTACATGGACCTTGGAGAGGTGTACCCATTTACCAAGGCAGGAGTTAGAAATTAGCCCTAGGTACTAGGACTAGACCTCAAAGCAGTGTAAAAGTACAAGCTGAAATATTGTCACTGGTGTCACCAACTCACCAAGAATAACACTCTGCGAGTGTGCCTAGGCTCCAGTATGAGAACTACTTCAGTAATAGTGACTTTGGACTTCACACTTCCTATGGTCCCGGTGTTGTTCATCCATTGTCTGCAATCCTCAGTTGACCCCATGCTTGGGAGACACTGATCCCCTAATTTCCCAGCTGCAGAAATCGGATGTCAGAGGGGTTACATCTCTTACTCAAGTCCACACAACTAGCAAGAATTAGAGCTGAGATTTGGACTCAGATGCCCTGACACTAAACATCTGTCTTCTTTTCTACTGCCTGTTGGCGGTGTGACGCTGCAGCAGACGTGTGATGCTGGCAGGGTGAAGCTGCAGGAGCGATTCTGTAGAAGACAGACTTGATGCACTTGTTCTACTGACGAGAAGCCGTACTAGGATGGTGGACATTTCCCTGCTGCTACTCAGTGGCAGCTGTCCATGGAGCCATCCTGCTTGTCTTCTGAGTCCATTCTGGATGCAGAGAGCAGAAACCCTCAGCTCCTCTTTCTCTTCACTGGGTCGTGTTGCATGCTGCTTCCCTCCCCAAGTGCCATCTGGAGCAGGGAAAGGCATCATAAAAGCAATCAGTATATTCTCATATTTTTTTCTTGATGTAGAAAGATGAAGTCATGGCATGTGGTCAGATTGCCAGTACTGTTAATAATAAACCTCACATAATTAAGCACTGATTTATTCCTTTATATAAGTGAAACAAATTGCTTTAACTGCCTTAGCTCAAGACTATCCAGTCAGATGGATTATGTATAGGAAGCTGAAACTAGAAATTATGGGTGCTCATATTTCACTGCAGCAGAGGTTTATTGGAGGTACAATTAGAACCCTAACTAAATATGTCCTGTAGTCCCTTTGATGGAGAGATCAGATATTAATCTGGGGACATGACTAATTCTCACCACAGCTGCTCTCCTGGCTCTAATATTCCCGCTTTAGGTTCAAAACCTGGAAACATGTTTAAAAAAATTGGTCAGTGCTTATAATAGCAATAATCACCTTGAAATTGGTTGTTACAACAGTTAATGAACTGAGGAGGAGAGCAGGATCCTGTCTCTGCATCCCTCCGGCCCTTAACTAACAGGCAAGTTGTTAACTACTGAGTTTATTAACAAAGAAAAATCTCTTTAGGAGATTGAATTGCAAACCAGCGTGGGTCTGGGGCCCTGGTGATGCAAATGGTTAGTGCGCTGAGCTGTTAACTAAAAGGTTGGAAGTTCATGTCCCCAAGAGGTGCCTCTGAAAAAGACCAGGCAATCTACTTCTGAAACGTCAGTCACTGAAAATCCTACCAAGCACAGTTCTCCTCTGACACACATGGCGTTGCTATGAGTTGGGACCAACTCATCCGTGACTAGTATGGTGCTGACTGTCTTCCCATTTCCACACCTCTTACCAGCTCCAGAGGCTTCACTTCTGTCCTCAGAGTCATGCTGAAATGACCCACGGGATACCTACTTGAATCAGACCTGTTTGAATCCAACTCTGCCTTTGAACAAGAACTTCTGTTCCAGACCCCTCTTTTGTTCCAATTCCTAACTTGTAAAGCCAGGATGCTCCTGTCAGAGGATTCTCTGCAGAGTCCTGCAGTATCTCAACAGGGCCTCTGTGTCTGCCCTCAGCTGCATCCCTGTGCCATAAAAGGGGTAACATGAAGCCAAGCCTGGAGCAGAGCATCCAGTAAGGAATGTGTCATTAGGTGTTGTCCAGTTGGTTCTGACTCACAAGGCACCCTGTATGATAGAGTAGAAGTGCCCTGTAGGGATTTTCTAGGCTGGGATTTTTATAGGGGAACCCTGGTGGTGCAGCAGTTAAGAGCTCAACTGCTAACCAAAATTCTGGAAGTTGAAATCAACCACCTGCTTCTTGGAAACCATGTGGGTCAGTTCTGCTCAGTCCTATAGGCTAAGAGTGAGTCTGACTCTATGCCAATTAGTGCCCCCGCCCCACTCTTTCTGGGAGCACACTGGCAGGCACTTTATACCAGGGAGCTGATGGACAGAATTCAGCCACCAACCTTCAGTTAGCAGCCAAGTGCTAAGGCTCCTTGGTGAGGAATTAAAAAGAAAGAAAGAAAGAAAACAAACCAAACCCCTTGCCATCTAGTTAACTCCAACATACAGCTATCCTACAGTATGGAGCAGAACTTCCCATGGGGCTTCTAAAGAGCACTTGGTAGATTCGAACTGCCAACCTTATGGTTAACAGCTGGTCTCTTAACCACTATACCACCAGACTTCCTAGGGAGGAAGAGATCCTTAATAAATAACTATTTAAAAAGCTGTTTCCCTAAAGTGAATCTCCTTTCAAGGAAGAGTCTCTTAGAGAAAGGATGAAGAACCCAGGTCAGGTAAACTGGGTAAAAGCACTTGGGTTTAAAAGCAGCCTCAGGCCGCCAAGGCAGTCCCTGGTCGTTGGACTCTACCAGGTAAATTGACAAAACCATTTTGTTCTGTTTTCAATGACATATTCTAGTGCTTAGATTAGACCCCGGTCCCTTACCCTTCATCTAGATGCCACTGAGAAAATTTCCTGCTGAAAATACGAAGAGAAACAGTCTTCTTCACAGAGCCTGCAGTCTTCCCAAGACCCTAACTCTCCCTTTCCAACTAAGTTGGCTTTAGTTTGATGCTCAGCTTCAGGGCTAATGAGCTAGTGTTTTCTTTCTTTGCTCAGTTTCCTTTACTATCTGTCCGTGGTCAAAGAATTCCTCCACAGCTTAATGGAACCCAACAAACAGAACTCTGATGTTTTATTGACGTGCAACTGTTCCGGAACTGTGAAGCTGCCTGATGAGGGGCCTGCTGAGGGAGCAGCAGGAGCCTGAGAGGGTGATGTCATGAGGTGCAGAGCAGTGGAATAGTTAGTGGAGAGAGAGAGATTGTCCCAGAGGCTGGGGCTGCAGATAAACTCGGTAAGCCGAAATGGCACATTCTGGGTTAAACAGAGCAAAGGAGACAAGGGATATACTAGAGGCCTGCCGGGATGCATTTACTTCCTCTCTGGGCCCCCAGAGTCCCCAAGGCTGTGAATCAGGCTTAGTGGGAAGATGGTGGGGAGAGCTGCTCTGGGCCAGGCTTCCAGGACCTGCTCTTGATGGAAAATTGCCTGTCACTTTCACTTCCTCTGTGGTTTTTGGAGGCACTGTGTTCACTCAGTGGACACGCCACCCTCCTTCCAGATATACTGCGACTTAATGTTTACTCTAGGGAAGGTAGGCCCCGAATGACCCATCATTCATCTCTCTAGGAGGGATGTATTTTACAATTTGTTTCCTTGTGAACTGGCTAGTAATACTGTTCTATGTTAATTTTCACCGGTAATAAAAACTCAAACCAAAGGCAGTGCCATCTAGTTGATTCTGACTCATAGTGACCCTATCGAACAGAGTGGAACTGCCCCTTGGAGTTTTCAAGGACTGGCTGGTGGATTCAAATTTTGGAACTTTTGGTTATCAGCTTTTAAGCACAATTCCTAGGTTGTATGGAAACCCTGGTGGTGTACTGGTTAAGTGCTACATCTGCTAACCGAAAGGCTGGCAGTTCAAATCTACCAGATGCTCCTTGGGAACTCTATGGGGCAGTTCTACTCTGTCCTATAGGGTTGCTATGTGTTGTCTGGAATCCATGGTGCCATAGTGGTTAAGTGCTAGCACTGCTAACCAGAAGGTCATCCCTTCAGTGTATGCTAGAGTCCTGGTGGTGCAGAGGTTAAGAGCTCAGCTGCTACCCAAAAAGTCAGCAGTTTGAATCTACCAGCTACTCCTTGAAAACCCTGTGGGCAAGTTCTACCCTGTCCTATAGGGTTGTTATAAGTCAGGATCCACTTGACAGAAACGAGTTGGTTTTTTGTCTTTTTGTTTTTGCTATGGTAAGCAGTATCTTGGCAAGAAACTACCAGTCTGTCTTCCAAAATGGCTGTAGAATTTCACATTGCCACCAACAATGAATGAGAGTTTCTGTTGTTCCACATTGTTGCTAGTATTGGCTTAGTCAGTATTTTGGACTTCAGCTATTCTAATAGGTATGTAGTAGTATTTCACTGTTATTGTAATGTACATCATATCTAATGACATATGGTGTCATCTGTTTGCCATCTGCCTGTAGTCTTTGCTGAAGTGTCTGTTCATATTTTTCCTACTTTTTAATTGTGTGTTTTCCTGTTGAAATTTGAGAGTTCTTTGTATAGTTTAAGAGTTCTTTGTGTATTTTGGATAAAAGTCCTTTATCAGTTATGTGTTAGGCAAATAGTTTCTGAATCTGTGGCTTTTCTTTTTCATTTCCTTAATAATAATGTCTTTTATAGTACATGCCCAGTGCCACTGAGTCAATTCCAACTCACTGTGACCCCTATAGTGTTTCTAAGGCTGTAGATCTTTGCAGAAGCAGAGTGCTACATCTTTCTCCCACAGAGCAGGAAGCAGGTTCAGACTTTTTGGTTAGCAGTCAAGCTCTTTAACCACTGACTTTAATTTTAATGAATTGCAGCCTAATCAATTTTTTCTTTCCTGGGTTTTTCTTTTGGTATATACTTTTTCCATACTCTCCAAAATTATTTTGATTTTTTTTCTAGCTTATATATGCGCCATAGGAAAGGCTTATAAATAAAATAGCAAACCTACTGCTGTATGGAGGAAACCCTGGCTGTGCCCTGGTTAATAGCTATGGCTGCTAACTAGAAAGTTGGCAGTTCGAATTCACCAAGCACTCCTTGACAACCCTCTAGGGCAGTTCTTCTCTGTCCTATAGGGTCACTGTGAGTAGGAATTCACTTGAAGGCAACAGAGTTTTTTTTTTAATTGCTCTATAGCTAAGCTTTTCTTTGTTTCATGACACTTAGCATTCTTGACCAATTAGAATGTATACACTGTAAGAACAGGCATTTTGTTTGTCCACTACAATACCTGATGGATTGTGGGTGCTGTACAAGCATTTATTATGGAAATAATTTGTGGTTTCATTTTCATATTTAAATATGTGATCCATGCAGAATTTGTTTTTCTGTAAGGAGTAAGGTAGACCTCTAGCGCTACTTCTTCCCTTCTTCCTGAAATAGCTAGCTGTGGTGTAGTGGTTAAGTGCTACAGCTGCTAAACAGAAGGTCAGAAGTTTCAATCTCCCAGGTGCTCCTTGGGAACTACGGAGCAGTTCTACTCTTGTCTATGGGGTTGCTATGAGTCAGAATCAGTTTGGTGGCAGTGGTTTTTGTTTTGTTTTTTTTTTGGTCTTAGGACAGTTTAGTGGTCATTAATTTTATTCTTTCCCAATGGATTTGAAATGTTATTTTAATCATATAATATATACCCAAATTTACTTATGGACTATTCCTTTTCATAAATATCTGATGTGTTTTTCATGTTTTATTTCCCCCTCCCCAGGTAAGACTTATCAGTACCCTTCCAGTCCCCCATCCCTGTGGTTGCTTTGATTGGGGTTGGACTTTAGTTCTTTTGCTTCATAGTTGTGTACTTCTAGACTAATATAGCTTAAAGAAGACCTACGGTTGCCATGAGTCAGATCGGACTCGATGGCACTTGGCTGGCAAGACATTTGAAGAGGAGAGAAAATTGTCATCATGTACAGGACTGGATGCGTAAACTGTGGAATAACCCAGAAATTGATTTGGGCTTACTGAGTACTTACCGCCTCCTCCTATTTCATTGACTTTGAGGTATCATCACTAATTTGTCATTAGAAATAAGAAACCATTGCCAATTGAATAGCTCACCTCAACAATTGTAACATTCATTCAATTTCAGAAATTTAAAAATGTGGAAAATATATCTTAGAATCAATGAAATGGCATGTTAGCAGAATGTGTGATTAAAAAAAGGCATAACAGGAAACTTGCTTATGTAGTCATTTTCCTATGCTTTTTTAAATATGACTTTCAAAAGATTCATCGTGTTTGGTCTTCATTGTTCATCTGTGGCAGAGTATGGAGCCATCCATGTTTTCCTCTTCATTTTATCTACAGCAACAGCGTTGTTGTTAGTTGTCACTGAGTCTGCTTTGACCTCTGGTGACAGTCTTAGTCATCTAGTGTTGCTATAACAGAGATATCGCAAGTGGGTGGCTTTAAAAAGAGAAATTCTATTGTGTCACAGTCCAGTGGGCTGCAAGTCCAAATTTCGAGTGTCACCTCCAGGGGAAGGCTTTCTCTGCTGGCTCTGGCGGAAGGCCCTTGTTGTCAGTCTTCCCCTGGACTAGGAGTCGCTGAGGCATGGGGACCCCGGATCCTGTTGAAAGGATACGCTGTGCTCCTGGCACTGCTTCTTGGTGGTATGAAGTCCCCAACCCTGTGCTTGCTTCCCTTTCCTTTATATCCCAAGGGATTAGTCTTACACAATGAATCCTGCCAGACCAACACGTCTGCCTCCCATTCTTCCTCATCAACATCACAGAAGCAAGGTTTGTAGCATATGAGAAAATTACACCATATCCGGGAATCATGGCCCTGTCAAATTGCTACAGGTTTTGAGGTGGGGGGACACCACTCAATCCATGAAAGTAACCCCACGTACAACAGAACAAAATGTTACTGGGTCCTATGCCATCTTTACAATCTTTGGCCTACTCTGGTCTATGGTTGCAGACACTGCATTTGGAATGCCTTCCAACCTCAGGGACTCATCTTCCAGTATCATATTGGATGATACTCTGTCATGATCCGTAACTAGGACTTTCTTTTTAGTCTGCCTTAATCTGGAAGCTTTGCTGTAACCAGTCCAGCATGTGAGAACCTGTTGGTATTTGAAATACCCTGGCTGATTTCCAGCATCATAGAGTGTGTAAGTTAACACAGTATGATAAACTGTCAGACAGGTGTCTGACATGCAACACGTATGCAGTACTAACTGTGAGACAGGTGCTGTTCTAAGTGCCACGTGGCAAAATAAGTGGTAAAGTCAAGACTTGACCTTGAGCCATTAGGCTCATGAATTCACGTTCTTCATCATATACAGCCTGTGTATGATGAAATGATTGAGACCTATAGACTTTAAGAGACTTATCAATGATCACTCCCTGGATTCCTGACCTCTATACCAGCACATTCCGTATGCCACCATCCAAAAACCACAATAGCAATCACCATGAACTTTAGTCCTAAACTCTTGATTTTAGTTCAGGAGACCCTGAATGGAATACAGTGTTAAGTACTCAACCAGTTAACCGAAAGACTGGTGGTGTGAATCAACCAAGAGGTGCCTTAGAAACCCTGGTAGTGTAGTGGTTAAATGTTACTTGTGCTAACCAGAAGGTCAGCGATTCCAATCTGCCAGGCCCTCCTTGGAAGCTTCACAGGGTGATTCTACTCTGTCTTACAGGGTTGCTATGAGTTGGAACCACCTCAAAAGCAATGGATTGAGTTTTTGTTTGATTAGAGTTGCCTTGAAAGAAAGGGCTGGTGACCCGTTTGCAAAAAAGTAGCCATTAAAAACTGTATGGAACACAGTTCTGCTCTGACATGTACAGAGTTGCCGTAGTCACAGTTGACTTCAAGGTTTGGGTAGGGTTTTTTTTTTTTTTTTTTTATTTCAGCTCAGAAGATCCATTTGCCTGGGCCTGTGGAGTTACTGGGAGAGGTGGTAGTTGGACATTCAAGGTCTTTAGACCACACAATGTCTACCTCAGAGCTTCAGTGTCTTCTACATTCTTCTCTCCAGTCTTAATGGTATGGCACAGGAAACACAAAACTGTATACGAAAGAAAATTTGGTTGTTGGCTTGAAGGATGCATGCATCCTTTAGGTTTGTGTTTTTGTTGATTTTATTATTTTTCCCTTGGCTGGAACAACAAAATGGAAATCCTGGTTGCATACTGGTTAGGGACTAAGTTTGCTAACCTAAAAGGTCAGCAGTTCAAACGTGCCAGGTGCTCTTTGGAAACTTTATGGAGCAGTTCTGCTCTAACCTATAAGGGTCACTATAAGTTGGAATCAACTTGATGGTGGTGGGTTTTCTTTGTTGTTGTTGTTTGGAATAAAACATCCCATGGAGGCAGGAGACCTACAAAATGACATTGGGTTTCTCTCCAGGGGTTTTTGACTTTGGCTGATTTCTGGCAACATCACAAACTGAGGCAGCTCCTAAGACGGGCACTCCCACAGAACTGGACTGAACCGAATTTTGCTGACCATGAGAAGACAATCTTTACAGGCAAGAGAAAAAGCTTCTCTCCTTGGAGTTCATTGTTTGGGTTATCTGTGGTCTGTGTCTGTGTCTGAGCTTCCTGTGTGGGCTAGAGAATTTGTCTTTGTCCAGAATGATGGTTTCTTGAAGTCTAAATAGATCTGATTGTTTGAAGATAATTCATGTCTCCTCAAAACATGAGTGATTCATGAGTTTTCACTGGGATTTTTGGGGGTACAGAGCATTCCAGATAGACTGAAGCGATAGCAGCTGGTTTGGATTGCTACCTGGACTTCATACAGTGATACTTGGTTGAGTGGGAACCCAGTAGCATTTTCACTAGTCCAGATCACAACAATGTGTTTTCTTCATTCTAAAACAAGCGTGAATGAATGATCCACCCTGGTACCTTATGGCAGTAGATATCAGGGGATATCTGGCTGGCTGTTTCACCCTCCTAACTGGAGCCCAAATATAAGTCATTGGAAACACGTTTAACCTCCAGACAATACAGACCTGACTACCCTTTTCTTTAGCAATTTTCCTTAAACTCCATTTTGGTGGCCTTTTTTTTCCTCCCCATTTTGTCTCGGAGCCTAATTGGCTTCAAATTTGGGAACGAACTGTGCTGAACTGAGCACTGTAGACAGCGTGGTGCGTGCACACTCAGAGCTCCCAGCGCGCTGTCCAAGGGAAGTGATGTACGGGATGCACGGGAAGATGTACTACACTCTCACGTTTTAAGACCTTAACTAATGATCCCTATTAAAACTGCTTCCCAACCTCATTAACTAATTAACTAATGAAACAATTCCAGACAGAGAGGTATCCATGCTGCAAAACACCGTTAAAGTAGCTGGTGTTCTTCCCAGCTCTGTCATGATTTTCTAGCAAAACCCCAGAAATCCTGGGCCCTTCCGCAGATTGTGTTTGGGGGCTACCTCACCAGTGTGGCTGACTTCTGGTGGTTAGATGTGTCCTCAGAGGCTACTCTCTGGAAAGTCAGCGTCAGATCTCCCTGGGCTTCCCAAGGGTTCTCTGAGCCTTGTCTTTCTCAGCAGGATCCCGAATGAATAAACTGTGCTGGCCTCTCTTAGCATGAGAGAGTCTTTGCTTTGTGCTGCAATTAAGGAAGCTGTGCTCTTGAAATGATGGATTGTTCCATGTTTTTTCCTCTTGTTTAGGACCCCTTGCCATGAGGTATTTTGGATGTAATTTCTAGGCTCTGAAAATGTTAATTACTGTAATTTGTTAGCTAACTTTGCTATCAAGATTCAGTTTCCTTGGAAATATTGCTAACATCGAATACAGATTGCTTCCATGTGTATTAAGCAGTGGTGGTTATAATATGGTGGGTTGAGATTGTGGCAGTGGGGACTAGTAGGGTCCTGAGCAACTCTCTGGAACATGTAGGTTTTACTCTAATTGTAGGTTCTGTGGCTTGGCCTTTACTGTACATTCACAGCAGAAACTGTATGAATTTGGGTAGGTTTTCCCAACAGCTGTGGAAGGTCTGTTAACTGGTGGTTTAGGGCTGGGCACAGGAATATTGATGGCTCAGTGGTAGAATTCTCACCTTCCATAAGGGAGAGCAGGTTTTGCTATCTAGCCAATGCACCTGATGCACAGCCTTCACCTATCTGTCAGTGGACGCTTGTATGTTGCTATGATGCTGAGCAGATTTCAGTGAAGCTCATAGACTAAGATGGGCAAGGAAGAAAGGCCTGGTGATCTGTTTCTGAAATCAGCCAGCGAAGACCCTACGGATCACAACAGTTTGATCCACAAGTGATTGTAGACGGTACTGGAGGACTGGGCAGCGTTTCATTCTGTCGTGCATGGGGTCGCCATGAGTCAGGGGCTGAATCTCTGGCAGCCAACAACAACAGGATTGGGCTTTGGGCATAGACTGTATAGACTAGAATCTCTGCTTATCACCTACTGGCTGTTTTACTGGGGACAAATAGTTTAACTTCTCCAAGTTTCTGTTTTCTCATTTGTCAGATAAAAAAATAAAAATCTAAGCCTACAACCCCTTATCTGAAACACTGGGGAAGATATTAGAATTCAGATGTTTTCAAATTTTATGTTGTTGTTAGGCGCCATCGAGTTAGTTTCAACTCACAACTACTGTGTGCACAACAGAACAAAATACTACCCCGTCCTGCGTCATGTCTACAATTGTTTTTATGCTTAAGCCCATTGTTGTGGCTACTGTGTCATTCCATCTCTTGAGTGTCTTCCTGTGTTTCATTGACCCTCCACTCTACCAAGCCTGATGTCCTTCTCCAGGGACTGACCCTTCCTGACAATGTGTCCAAAGTATGTAAGACGCAGTCTTGCTGTCTTTCCTTCCAGGGAGCACTCTGGTTGTTCTTCTTGCTGAACAGATCTGTTGGTTCTTTTGGTGGTCCATGGTTCATTCAACATTCTTCTCCAACACCACAATTCAAAGACATCAACTTTTCTTCTGTCTTCTTTGTTCATTGTCCAGTTTTTGCGTGCATATGATGCGATTGAGAATACAAGGCTTGGATCAGGCACACTTTAGTCTTCATGGTGACATCTTTACTTTTCAGTACTTGAAAGAGGTCTGTTGCAGCAGATTTTCCAAATACAATGAGTCTTTTGGTTTCTCGTCTGCTGTTTTGACGGACGTCGATTTTGGACCCAAGTAAAACAAAATCCTTGACAATCTCGATGCTTTCTCCATTTATGATGCTGTTTCTTGTTGGTTCATTTGTGAATATTTTTGTCTTCTTGATGTTGAGACACAATCCACACTGAAGGCAGTGGTCCTTGATCTTTATCAGTAAGTGTTTCAAATCTTCTTCACTTCCAGCAAATAAGGTAGTGTCATCCACATAACACAAGTTGTTAATAAATCATCCTCCAGTCCTGATGCCTTGTTCTTTTTATTCATATAACCCATATTCTTGTATTATTTGCTTGGTCTACAGGTTGAAAAGGTATGGTGAAAGGATACAACCTTGACACACACTTTTCCTGACTAAACCATGCAGTGTCTCTTTGTTCTGTTTACATGACTGCCTCTTGATCCATGTACAGATTCCTTAAGAGCACAATTAAGTGCTCTGGAATCTCCATTTTATGCAACATTAGCCATAATTTGTTATTATCCACAGAATTGAATGTTTTTGCATAGTCAATGAAACATAGGTAAACATCTTTCCGGTATTCTCTGCTTTCAGCCAAGATCCATTTGACATCAGCAGTGATATCCCTGGTTCCATGTCCTCTTCTGAATCCACCTTGAATTTCTGGCAGTTCTTTCTTAATATACTATTGCAGCTGCTTTTGAGCGATCTTGAGCAAAATTTTACTCGAGTGTGATATTGATGATATTGTTCGTTAATTTCCACATTTGGTTGGATCACCTTTTTTTGGAATGGGCATAAATATGAATCTCTTTCAGTCATTTGGCCAGGTAGCTGTCTTCCAAATTTCTTGTCATAGATGAGTGAGCACTTCTAGTACTGCATCTGTTTCTTGCATTATCTTAACTGGTATTCCATCAGTTCCAGGAGCCTTGTTTTTCACCAATGCCTTCAATTCAGTTTTGACGTATTCCTTCTATAAAAACCAAAAAAAACCCAAAAACAAATCCACTGCCATCGAGTCATATCTGACTCATGTGATCCTACAGATCACATTAGAACTGTTCCGTAGAGTTTCCAAGGAGCACCTGGTGGATTTGAACTGCCCACATTTTGGTTAGCCAGTGAAGCACTTAACCACTTAACCTACTGTACCACCAGGGTTTCCTATTCCTTCTACAGAAAAGTAAAATACTGTATATTACATTAGGCTCACAGCAAAAGAAAGGTCTGCACACTGCTCTGTAATTTATTAATATTCCTGTAGCAAAATGGATGACTATTCACACCGAATTAAGATTAGGCCAATCCAAAGCAAGGGTTTTGGGTTAGAAAACCATGGTAGCATAGTGATTAAGTGCTACAGCTGTTAACCAAAAGGTCAGCAGGACAAATGCACCAGATGCTCCTTGGAACTCTATAGGGCAGTTCTACTCTGTCCTATAGGGGTCACTATGAGTCAGAATTGACTCTACAGTAAAGTTTTTCTTTTAAAACTATTGAAGTCCCTGGGTGTCACAAACGGTTTGCCCTTGACTGGTAACCGAAAAGTTGGTTGTTCAAACCCTCTCAGTGGCACCATGGAAGAAGAGGCCTATTGATCTTGTTCTGTCAAAATCACAACCAAGAAAATCATATGAGGTAGTTGTTCTTGGTAACACATAGATCACTATGAGTTGGAATAGAAATGATGGCACAAGACAAGAACTATGTACTAAATTCTGTTACAGGACTAGGTATGAAGAATGTGGCTTTTGCACTCAAGGCGAATGTGCACATGTAAAGAATGCATTTATAAGCATGTGCGAGTATATACTGAAACACTGAAATACACTGTGATGAATACAATGATCAATATGTAGACAGTTACTATGGGAGAAGAGAGAAGGCACACGCATTCGGTCTAGTGAGAGATCAGAGAAAACTTGCTCAAGGAGAAAGTATCTGACTTTTAGTGAAGCTAGTTAAGTGCCATGAGCTAAGAGGAGGAAGAAATCATAGGTGATCAGGCAAAGAGGCACAGAAAGGAAACATTACATGACCTTCTTTCAAGCTACGGGCTACTGACATGGCTAGAATGGCTGGGGTTGGGACCGAAGATGTGGATTGTGGTTAGAACATGGCAGGCCTTGTGTGCTGCTGAACTCTTAGAGCTGATACTTGGAGCCTAAGCAAATCTCGTCTGTCAGTTTGTCATACTGTAGGGGCTTGCACGTTAGTATGATGTCAGAAACCATATAGGTATTGGTATACCATCAGGGTCATCCAAAGCAAACAGATTTCAGCTGAGCTCCCAGACCAAGACAGACTAGGAAGAAGGACCAGACAGTTTACTTCTGAAAAGAATTAGCCAGTGAAAACCTTATGAATAGCAATGGAACATTGTCAGATACAATGTCAGAAAATGATCCCCCCAGGTTGAAAAGCACTCAGAAGATGACTGGGAAAGAGTTGCTTACTCAAAGTAGAGTCAACCTTAAAGATGTGGATGGAGTGAAGTTTCTTGGGATTTTCATTTACTGACATGGCATGATTCAAAATGAGAAGAAATAGCTTCAAATAGCCATTAATAATCAGGACATGGAAAGGACAAAGTAGGAATCTAGGAAAATTGGAAATCACTAGAAATGAAGTGGAATGCATAAATATCAGTATTCTAGGCATTGGTGAGCTGAAATGGACCAGTATCGGCCGTTTTGATTCTGATGATCATATGGTCTACATTGCTGGGAATGACAACTTGAAGAAGAATGATGTGTGCATAGTCAAAAAGAACATTTCAAGATCTATCCTGAAGCACAGTGTTGTCAGCCATAGAGTAATACCCATACACTTACAAGGAAGGCCAGTTAATACAACTATTATTCAAGTTTATGCACCAATTATTAATGCCAAAGATGAAGAAATGGGAGATTTTTAACAGCTTCTGCAGTCTGAAGTTGATCAAGTATGCAAACAGGATGCATTGGTGATTACTGGTGATAGGAATGCAAAAACTGGAAATAAAGACCAATGATCAGTAGTTGGAAAGTATGGCCTTGGTGATGGAAATGGGGCCAGAGATCCCATCACAGAATTCTGCAAGACCAATGACTTCATTGCAAGTGTTTTTTTTCACCAACACAAATGGTGACTCTGAAACCTGATCTTGACCATCTAGTAGCTAAAGCAAAAGGAAGAAATGATGAAGTAAAAGAACTGAAGATTGTTTTCCAAGGGCAGCTTGAGAAGACAAAGTAAAGTATTATAATGACATTTGCAAAGAGCTGGAGATAGAAAACGGAAAGGGAAGACCATACTCTGTGTTCTTCAAGCTGAAAGAACTGAATCAAAAACTCGAGGTTGGAGTTGCAATAGTGAAGGATTCTACAGGGAAAATATTAAATAAGGCAAGAAGCATCAAAAGAAGATGAAAAGAATACATAGAGTTATGAAGCCAAAAAGAATTGGTCAGTGCTCAATCATTCGAGATTGGGAACTGATGTTACTGAAGGAAGAAGTCAGAGCTGCATTGAAGACACTGGCAAAAAACAAGGTTCCAGAAATTAATGGAATATCAATGAAAATATTATAACAAAAGAAAGCAGCACTGGAAGTGCTCACTTACCTGTGCCAAGAAATTTGGAGGACAACGATCAGGCCAAGCGACTGGAAGAGATTCTTATTTATTCCTATTCCCAAGGAAGGTGTTCCAACTGAATGTGGAAATTATCGAACAGTTTCATTAATATCACATGCAAGTAAAATTTTGCTAAAGATCATTCAAAAATGATTGCAGCATTGTATTAACAGAGAACTTCCAGAAATTCAAAGTAGATTTAGAAGAAAATGTAGAACCAGGCGTATCATTGCTGATGTTAGAAGGATCCTGGCTGAAAGCAGACAATACCAGAAAGATGTATACCTGTATTTTATTGATTATATAAAGATATTTGACTGTGTGGTTCATAATACATTACGGATAACATTGGGGATATTGGGAATTTCAAAACACTTGTTTTCCTCATGAGGAGTCTACATGGATCAAGGGGCAGTCAGTCAAATAGAACAAGGGGACATTGCATGGTTTAAATTCAGGAAAGGTGTGTGTTAGGGCTATATCTTTTCAATCTATATGCTGAACAGATAATCCAAGAAGCTGGACAATATGAAGAAGAATGGTGCATCAGGACTGAAGGAGGATTCATTAACAACCTGTGTTATACAGATGAGACAACCTTGCTTGCTGAAAGTGAAGAGGATTTGAAACACTTACTGATGAATATCAAAGACCACAACCTTCAGTACGGATTACACCTCAACTTGAAAAAACAAAAGTCTCACAACTGGACCAATAAGCAATATGATAGATGGAGAAAAGACTGACATGGTCAAGGATTTAATTTTACTTGACTTAACAATCAATGCCCATGGAAGCGGCAGTCAAGATCTCAAAAGGTACATTGCATTGGGAAAATCTGCTGCAAAGGACCTCTTTAAAGTGTTAAAAAGTACAAATATCATCTTGAAGACTAAGGTGCATGTCATGGATTGAATTATGTCCCCCCCAAATACATGTGTAGCCATGTGGCTGGTCCTTGATTCTCGCTATTTTATGATTGTCCTCCTTTTTGTAGTTTTCCTATGTTGCATGTTAGAGGTTTAGGGCGGGACTATAAACCCCTTCATAGGATCACCTCACTGTTTTACTGTAAATGGAGTTTCCCTGGAGTATGGCTTGTGCCACCACTAATCCTTTCATTCTATGAGAGATAAAAGGAAAGGGAAGCAAGCAGAGAAGTGGGACCCTTACACCATCAAGAAAGCAGCACCGGGAGTAGAGTACGTCCTTCAGACTTGAGATTCCTGTACCAAGATGCTCCCCAAACAAAGACTGATGCAATACTGGATTTTCCTCCAGTGCTGAAAAGGGGGAAAGCTTTCCCTGGAGCAGAAATTCCATAATTTGGACTTGTAGCCTACCAGATTGTGTAAGAATAAACCTTCGTTTGTTAAAGCAGTCCACTCTGTGGTATTTCTGTTACAGCAGCACTAGCTGACTAAAACGGTGCACCAGACACAAGCCATGGTATTTTAATCTCATCAAATGCATGTGAAAGACGGACAATGAATAAAGAACATAGAGAAAGAATTGATGCCTTTGAATTGTGTTGTTAGAGAAGACTACTGAACATACCATGGATGAGCAAAAGAATAAACAGATCAGTCCTGAGAGAAGTGCAGCCAAAGTGCTCCTTAGAAACAAGGGTGGCAAGACTACATCTTACATACTTTGAGCCTGTTGTCAGAAGGGATCAATCCTTAGAGAATGACATCATTCTTGGTAAAGTAGATGGTCAGTGAAAAAGAGGAAAACTTGATGAGATGGATTGACACCACAATAATGGACTTAGCATAAAACTAAATATAGACATGGAGCAAGACAGGGCAGTGTTTTGTTCTGTTGTACATAGGGTTGCCAGGAATGGGAACCAATTGGAAGGCACCTAATAACAAAGCAAATCTGAGAGGTGAGCACTCAGGTTGTTCACCATTTAGTCTATACTTAGCTGGGAAAAGAGACGCCACTGTAGATATTTCATGGTAGGAAAGGCTCTGTAAGGGAAATTGGAAGCTTACATAATGATTTGTGTCTGGTGAGCAAAAGAAGGCCTCTTTCACAAAATCTAGAAATTCTGGAGTTGCAGGGAAGCTGCCTCTTATTATCTCAGCCCCAGACACTGTGGACAAATGTTCCCATCTGCATTTGCTCTCTTCCAATGCCATGTGCCTGCTGCAGCTGGGAAATAATGCTTTTCCCTCTTCTCTGCCGTCCAAGTTTATGTCACTTTCTTTCAATGGTACAATCTAGCAAGAGAGTCTGTAAACTGCAGTTGCAAAGCTTTCTACTCTTATAGTACAGGGACAGCCTAGAAGAATAAAGAGACAGCACTCAGTAGCAGCAGTCCCAGATACAACCACTTTCAACAGGACTTTGAGTTAGTAATATCGCCTGTAGGTATACTGACCAAAGGGAAAAGCAAAAATCCAATGCTGTTCAGTCAGTTCTGACTCATAGGAACACTATAGGACAGTAGGACTGCCTCACCAAATTTCCAAGGAGCTCCCGGTATATTTGAACGGCTAACCTCTTGATTAGCTACCAGGGTTTCTGACCAGAGGAAAGGAGCCTGTACTATGCATCAGGATCAACTTGACTGCAGTGTGTTTGGTGGGTTGGTAACTGACATCAGGAAACCCTGGTTGCATAGTGGTTAAGAGTTCTTAAGAGTTCTTAACCACTATGCAACTAAAAGGTCAGCAGTTCAAATCCACCAGGACCTCCTTGGAAACATTATGTGGCAGTTCTACTCTGTCCTACAGGGTTGCTATGAGCTGGAATTGACCTAATGGCAATGGGTTTGAATTCACACAAAAATGTTACCACGGACTGTCCTAGGTAAGGGAAAATGTATGGTCATCTGAGACTAAGGGTATCATTAACAAACGATTCACTTTTTTTTTTTTTTAAAGTCAGGATGAAATGAATGAGGCAAAAAGGAAAAAATGTTGATAGTTGTTGGTTTCTGGGTGTAGGTACATGTGGGTTTATTATACTATTCCATCTATATTTATTTGCATTTTATATTTTCATAATAAAATAAAAGTAGGAGTAAGTACTTAAAATCTTTCAAGAAAAGTTAAATAAGTTGATGTTTTAACTTATGTCTTTATCTATGATCTTCTAAACCTGGGGGATAAAGTGTAACACAATGAAAACCATGTAGACAAGCAGCCCAGAGCGCGAGGTTCCAGAGGCATCTTTGTTGTTAGTTAACTGTGCCATCTTGGACGACACATTTAACTTCCCATTGCCACACTTCACTAATTTTTACCTGTATTTCCAGTTCTTGGCAATATAGATAGATACAGGCACATGTATTATACATATTAGAAACCCTGGTGGCATAATAGTTAAGTGCTAAGCTGCTAATGAAAGGGCAAGCAGCTGAAATCCACCAGGTGCTCCTTGGAAACTCTGGGGGCAGTTCTACTCTGTCCTATAGGGTTGCTAAGTATCTTTATTTTGTTTTTATATGTAAAAAATTCAGACGATGGTGTTTAAAGAAGACATATACCATATGGTTTTTAAGGATGGCTTGAAAATGAAGTTTTGTAACCAAAAAAAATAGTGAGATTTTGGCTTCGGGTCTTGGTGGTGTTGAATACCACACCTGAATTCTGTTTAAAGTTGGTCAGTAGGTCTTTGGAGGTGGCCTTGATAATTACTCTAGAAGCAAGAACTGCAATGGAATTACTTCTCCCTCAAAATGTTTTAATACAGACCCTAAGATCTAGAAAGTGTTCAGTAAAGGCTTGTTTGGTCCACATGGTAAGAATACTGCTATGTCCTTCTTTTGCAGGAAGTGGATTTAAACTGAGATGATAGCTGGCAAGGTTGAGAAAAGTCTAAAAGGATAGCTATCTAGACATCAGGGGCTGTGCCTGTTTTTGGAACGTGAATGGATTGACTGTGTCATGCTCCCTTGATTTTGTAGTTTATCCAGTGAAGCTCTTAACTCTGCTTTTGAAAAAATAAATTTATTACGAGTTCAGCACAGCCGTGGTTATTGTTTCTCCAGCATGGAAGCAGATGTGTATTTGGAACATCCTGGTTTGGGAGACTCACCAACCATCAGAAGGAACTGAATGTGAAGTGAACAGGGAATGTTGGCTTCTCCTTTCAAATGAGGCTTTGTGATCTAAGAGGTGTTTTCTGTTTTCAACAATGTGTTGCAGAACAGTCTGTAACCTTCTGTTGCAATTGTCTTCCCAAATTTCCCACATTTCTGCCAATAGTGCGTTAGACTGTCATTAGCTTCACAGATGTGCTTTGATCCCTGCACGGCTTGTCTTCTGGCAGGGAGACATCTGAAGCATTGTGACGGATTTTCTGAACCTTGAGGATAAAGCACAACACAGCAAAAAGAATGTGGACAAGGAGCCCAGAGCCCCAGGTCTAAGCACTATCTGTTGTTAATTAACTGGGTCGTCTTGGGTGATGCATTTAACTTCCCATCGCCTCAGTTGTCTCAACTGTAAAATGAGGGGATCGATTGATTTCAGAATCTCTCTTAGGTCTTTTAATATGGACTGGGACAATTCTTCAGGGTCAGGGCCACACGCTGTCTCACTGCTATGGTTTTGGTTTTCTCTGCTCACAATCCATGATGTTCTCCAGCAAGAACCATTGATGCTATTTGGTTACTGACTCATCCCTCCCCACTATGCTGCCTTTAAAAGCATGGTATAAGAGTCTGAGTTTGATGATATATCTTTCCTGACCATCTCTGTTTTTTGAAGCTCAAGTTATTTAAACGAGAAAAAAACAGATCTTAGTATTATGTATTTCAGGACAGATAAAGTTCTTGGTGACCCTCTAGGGAGGTCCAGAGGACTTCCAGGGACTGTCCGAATTTACAGCTTAGAAGTCTGAGGCCCAGAGAGGATAAATCGCTTGCGCAAGGCTACAATATCAAAGCAGGATTGGATTCCAGCTTGCCTGTCTTTGGGCCATAATCCTGCACTCAGGCTTGTCCACACCTCAGACTCTCGTCAACACACATACCTTGATGATTTTAATTTAGTAATAAACCAATGCATGATTTTGAAAGCAATGTCATGATATTGCCCTGAGGTGGAATTCAGGTGCTTCTTCAGCCTCAAGGAAGGTTGTGACATGGGAGCTGGAAGCCCTGAGGTCAAATTCTAGCTCCACTGTGTACAAAATCAAACAAATTAATGCATATGCATGCTCTCAGTTTCTCATCTGTAAAATGAGACAGTATCATTGCCATCACTGCCTACGTCTTAGACCTTCTATGCAGAGCTTGTACATATGGATATGACAACTCTGTCAGCTAAATGGATTTGTGCAAAAGGTAATGAAAATAATAGTCAACACTGTTTTAATATTTTCAATGTGTCCAGCTCTGTTTATGCATTTCATGTACATTCGTTCATTTGACTCTCAAACAATTGCATTAGGCAAGTTGACAAATGGGGAAACTGGACTGGAAACAGCTAAGATTGCTCAGCTACAAAAAGGACATGCAGGAATTCACACAAAGGCAGCCTGGAGTGGGCACTATGAACTACAGTGCCTTCTTACTGAATTTTGGTGATTTCAAAAACCATGCACTGTCTCTGTGATTCTCATACGTGTGTTCTAGATAGTCTGGATGAAACCTTGGTAGGAAGAATGCCGAACCAACAATGCATTTCTTGGGTGAGCCTGAAATTTAGTTGAAAGTGCCTATTCTGCCCCAGAACTCAGTGTGCATGACTGGTATGAGAAACAATAATTGTTTAAACCAACTCCAAATTGTTCATAACCCATGCCCACATCCAGGCAGGCTGCTTGCTTAAAGTGAAGAGGACTTGAAGTACTAACTGATTAAGATTAAAGACTATGGCATTCAGTGTGGATTACATCTCAACATAAACAAAATAAAAATCCTCACAACTAGCCCAATAAATGACTTTATGATAAATGGGGAGAAGTTTGAAATTGTCAAGGATTTCATTTTACTTGTACCTACAAATCAACACCTATGGAAGCAGCAGTTAAGAAGTCAAATGATACATTGAATTGGGCAAATATCCTACTAAAGACTTCTCTGAAGCATTTTAAAGCAAAGGTGTAACCTTGAAGACTAATGTGTGCCTGACCTAAGCCACAGTGTTTTCAGTTGCCCCATACGCATGAGAAAGCTGGACAGAGAATATAAGAAAGACCAAAGAAATGTTGATATATTTGAATTCTGGTGTTGTTGAAGAATATTGAGAATACTGTGGACTGGCAGAAGAATGAATGAATGCAAAAATCTGTTTGGAAGACATGTAGCCAGAACGCTTCTTAGAAGCAAGGATGGCGCGACTTCGTCTCATATAATTTGGACATGTTATCAGGCAGGATCAACTCCTGGAGAACGACATCATGCTTGGTAAAGTAGACGGTCAGCGAGAAGAGGGACATCCTCAGGGAGACTGACTGATGCAGGGGTGGGAACAATGACTTCAAGCGTAACAATTGTGAGGATGGTGCAAGACCAGTGTTTTGTTCTGTATGAGGGGTCACCGCGAGTCAGAACAAACTTGTTGACACCTAACAACAATCACACTTACCTATCTCTTTGTCTTCTCTCCGTGTGTCTCTGTATATATGTATGTATCTACTTACCTGTGTATTGTTCATATGCAAGTTTAAGCTGAAACTGGAGGAAATTAGAACAAGTCCGTGAGAGCCAAAGGATGACCTCCAGTATATCCCTTCTGAAATTAGAGACCATCTCAAGAACAGATTTGACACACTGAATGCTAATGACCAGATGAATTATGAGATAACATCAAGAACATCATTCATGAAGAAAGAGGCCATTAAAAGACAGAAAAAGAAAATAAAAAAATCAAAATAGATGTCAGAAGACAATCTGAAGCTTGTTCTTGAACATTAAGGGAAGCAAAAGGAAAAAAATAACGCAAAAGAACTGAACAGCAGATTTCAAAGGGTGTCTGGATAAGACAAAGGGAAGTATTATAATAACAGGTGTAAAGAGATGGAGCTAGAGAACCAAAAGGGAAGAACATGCTCTGCATTTATCAGACTGAAAGAACTCAAGAAAAAACTCAAGCTGTGAGTTGCAATAGTGAAGGATTCTATGGGGAAAATATTAAATCATGCAGGAAGCATCAAAAGAAGACAGAAGGAATGCGCAGAATCATTATACTGAAAAGAATTTGTTGACTTTTAACCACTAGAGGAGGTAGCTTATGATCGTGAACTGATGGTAGTGAAGAAAGAAATCCAAGCTGCGCTGAAGGCACTGGTGAAAAACAAGACTCCAGGAACTGATGTATTATCAGTTGAATTGTTGCAACAATTAGATATAGTGTTGGGAGTGCTTACTCAGCTATGCCAAGAAATAGGGAAGACCGCTACCTGGCCAATGGACTGGAATGTGGAAGTTACTGAACAATATCATTAATACCACATGCAAGCAAAATTTTGTTGAAGATAATTCAAAAGCAGCTGCAGAAGTATATTGAGAGGGAACCTGCAGGAATTCAAGCTGGATTTAGAAGAGGATGTGAAACCAGGGATGTATCATTGTTGATGTCAGTTGGATCCTCGCTGAAAGCAGAGAATACCAGAAAGACATTTACCTGTGTGTTTATTGACTATGCAAAGGCATTCAGCTATTGGATCATAACAAATTATGGACAACATCGTGAAAAATGGAAATTCCAGAACAACTAATTGTGCTTATGAGGAACGTGTACACAGATCAAAAAGTGGTCATTCGAACAGAGCAAGAGGATACTGTGTGGTTTAAAGTCAGGGAAGGTGTGTGTCTGGGTTGTATCCTTCCACCATACTTATTCAGTCTATATGCCGGGCAAGTAATCCAAGAAGCTGGACTCTGAGAATAATGCAGCATCAGGATTGGATGAAGATCCATTAACAACCTCTGACATCAAAATAGACGTCAGAAGACAATCTGAAACTTGTTCTTGAACATTAAGTAAAGCAAAAGGAAAAAAAAATGTAAAAGAACTGAACAGCAGATTTCTATAGATGACACAATCTTGCTAGCTCTAAGTGAAGACAATTTGAAGCACTTACTGAGCAACATCAAAGATCACACCTTCAGTATGGATCATACCTCACCATAAAGAAAACAAAAATCCTCACAAATGGACCTATAAGCAACATCATGGCAAACGTGGAAAGACTGAAGTTGTCAAGGATTTCATTTTACTCGGATCCACAATCAACACCCACGGAAGCAGCAATCAAGGAATCAGAGAACGTATTGCACTGAGCAAATCTGCTGCAAGTGTTCAAAAGCAAAGACATCAGCCTAGAAGACTAAGATGCATCTGAGCCAGGTCATGGTGTTTTCAGTTGCCTCATATGCATGTGAAACTTGACAATGAATAAAGAAGACCAAAGAAAAATTGACATCTTTGAATTACAGTGTTGGTGAGCAATATTCAATATACCAAGGACTACTGCTGGAAGGATGACTGGACCTGTCTTGGAAAAGTTATAGCCAGAATGCTCCTTAGAAGCAAGAATCATGGTACTTTGTCTCATGCTTTGGAGGTCTTATCAGGAGGAATGTGTCTCTGGAAAAGGACATTATGCTTGGTAAACACAGAATCATTGCCAAAAGGGAGACCCTTCGTGAGATGGGTTGACACATTGGGTGCTGCAGTGGGTGCAAACGTAGCAAAGATTGTGAGACTGGGGCAGGAAGAAGCAGTATTTTGTTCTGTTGTACACAGGGTCATGGTGAGTCAGAACTGACTTCATGACATCCAGCGACTGTATCTACCTATCTCTGTTATCTTTCTGTGTATGTGTGTATATGTGTAATCCATCTATCTGTCTGTCGGTCTATCTCTCTATCTCTATCTACCTACTTGCCTACCTATCTGTCTCTGTATCAATGATCTATCTATCTATAGTTCAAGTCTCCAGTGAATTGAGCTCTTAAGAAGCTCATTTCAAAGTTCGACTTTCCAGTTCTTCCCTTCTGAACCACCGTAGTTCAGGCTGTAAAGTGCATCAAGAAGCCTTTGAAATGCACATCTTAGTGAGAGGGGAAAGAAGTCACACCGGACTCCTGTTAGCTAAATTGAGTTCAGCCAGAGCAAGGGACAGGGCCTCTCCCCACGAGGAGTTCCTGCTCCATAGCCTTCCCCTTTGCCTGCAGCCTGGAATTGCAGGAGCAAGTGTTCAAAGCAAATGAAGACTTTTTTGGGACAAAATATTCCCAAATTTTGTATTTCCTTAACAAGCATTTAGCCATAGGATAGAGAAGACATATGAAGTATTCATATGTGACAAACCTACATGTGCGTATATGTGTGTGTGGGTGTAAGTATATATGTATTGGAGTGCTTGTGCTGATGATGTTTGTGATGATATAATATTTTTATTCACTTTAAAGTATTTTAGAATAATGACTATGGATTGATTGTATTCTACTTACAGAAATAATCCATACTTAAACAAGTGAAACCCAAACCCACTGCCGTTCAGTCGATGCTGAACCATGGTGACCCTATAGGACAGACTAGAACTTCGCCATAGAGTTTCCAAGAAATCCCTGGTGGATTTGAACTGTTGACTTTAGTTTAGCAGACGTAGCACTTAAACCACTGCACCACCAGGGCTGCCTAATCCATACTTACAAAATATAGAATACCAATGAGAAGGCAAAAATACCCTCCGCCCTCAAGTAGCCGCTATTAGTGTTTGGAGGTGTGCTTCAGTCTCTCTTGTTTTTTTGATCAAAGCCAAACATGTACATAATTTGAAAAGTGAAATCATCATACAAGACTTATGATAAAAAGCAGCAGATCCTTGCTTTGGGCCTAGCATCAAGTTCCCAGAGGAAACTGTTTTCAACTACTTTGGCCGTCACTTCTGGCATTTACTACTGTAGTTACAAATGTTTTATGAGCTATTCTAACAAATTTAGGCTTTACTTTTTGACTTCCTTTTAATAGAAATATTTAGAGCTTTTACGACCTCTTCCCCCCAACCCTTACACACTCACATATACACACACTTCCCCTCCTACCATCATTTCAAAGTAATTAGGACACAATTTTGATTATATCAGTTTTAAATGGTCACATGATTTTGGTCATGCAAATATCAAATACTGCTAAAACTGATAGTGTGCACAGATGTATTTTCCTTTTGTGTGTGATTTCATGGAACCAGTACTAATTTCGAACACATTAAGTGATGTATCAGGTCTGTTTTCCCTCCCTAGAAGCACAAATTCTGAATAGTTAGCTCTTTTTTAATTATTTTTTATTTTCAGGGGTTTGTGTTTATTCTGTGATTGTTAATTTTTCTTGCTTTCTATTTTATATAAGGCATACAACATATTTTATTTCTATGAGGGTATTAGTTATAAAATTTTTGTTTTCACTTTTCTTCTTTTTCCTAGCCTCTTTTGTTTCTGTTTTTTATTTTAGAGGCTTTCATTAATTTAATTTTCTGCTATTTTTGGTTGTCCTATAACAAATGGGAAACCATTTGGTGGCATAGTAGTTGAATGCTACAGTTACTAACCAAAAGGCTGGCAGTTTGAATCCACTAGGCACTTCTTGGAAGCTCTGTGGAGCAGTTCAACTCTGTCCTACAGGTCACTGAGTTGAAACTGACTCAGTGGCAATGGTTGTTATTTGTGTGTGTGTGGTTATCTAGGAATAAGTTCTTACCAGATTGATTGGATACTGCATGTGTTAACTTTGGCGGGGGTTAGTTGGTTTTGTATATGGGTAAATTTCTCCAGGCTCAAGATTTTCTGGAGAGGCATAATTGACTTTTAATTTTTTTAATTGATGTTCAAATCAGGATACCATGCTAGAATCTCTAGATTTACCCCTTGGCTAGCAGCCAGCTGTTATTCATCGCATCCCCTAAAATGTTCAAACAAGGTTCACTCTTTCCAGACTCTCTGTGATGTTTTTTCTTCTTTCCCCTCTCTCTTGTAAATCCTGTTTTTGCCTTTTTTTTTTCTTTTACACAGTTTCTTTCCTTCAGGTAAAGCATGCCACATAATTAAACGTCTCTGAGTTATTACTCAAGACTTCTCTTCTATCTCAGGCCACGGGTGTTTGGCACTCCCACTGCCAAGCTAGTCCTTCCAGATCCTCAATGTTTTCCAAAACTTTGTTGATGTCGCTTATCCGCTGTTATCTGTGAGTGTATTCCCTCACTATCCTTTTAGTTTGATTTGGGGAAGGTACAAAAACATATGTTCTTCATTATCCATATTTTAGTCGATAGCTTACATAGTGTGTAACGTGAAACGTAAGATACAATATTTGCTGAAATTAATAAACATGTGAAGTTGTATCTAACAAAAATATGATCTGTGTTTTTGTTAGATTTTATTTCTTTGAGTCAATTTTAGCTGATTTTACTTCGTCGAGGTTGGATTCCCACAGTTATACGTAGGAGATGGATGCTGTTAATTGTTTCTTTCAAATAAAGAAATTACTACAGAGATGAGAGCTCACTCTGTGATCACAGTCTTTCTTAGTTTATTGAGAACTTACTTGCTTGACATTGGAATCATTTGCTTAGGAAGATTTTTATTTTAATCACGATAAATGGGTATGTAATGAACATTTGCCATTTCAACTTTCTTGACATGCACAATTTAGTGACATGAATTGCATTCATCATGTTGTCCAGCTATCATTATTATGTTTCCAAATTTTTCCATCTCTCTTAACAGAAGTTTTGCATCCCCTAAATAATGAATCCCCTTAACCCCTCCTTGTTACTTTAATAACTAATAAATTTCGGTTTCTACGCACTTGCTTGTCCTAAATATTTCATGTAAGTGAGATTGTCTAATGCTTATTCTTTTGAGACTTTTTTATCATAGTACAGCACCTTCCCAGGTTGTCCACATGGTAGCAAGTACCAGGACTTCATTCTCTTTATTGCCAAGCATCTTCTTCTGTATGTCAATACCACATTTAGTTCATTTAGTCGTCTGTTGATAGACATTTAGTTTGTTTCCAGCTTTTGGCTATTGCGAATACTGCTGCAAAGAGAATTAGTGTGTACGTATCTGTTCGCGTTCCTGCTTTCAGCTTTATTAAGGGTGTATCTAGGAGTGGAATTGTTGCATCCTACAGTGATTCTAGGAAACCCCAGAGGCAGAATGGCCAAGCGCTACAGCTGCTAACCAAGAGATCAGAAGTTCGGTTCCCCCAGGTGCTCCTTGGAAGCCCTGGTGAGCTGAAATACCACCTTAAGTATATCTCACCTGAATTTAGAGAGCACTGAAGAGTAGATTTGATGCTTTGTACACTAATGACTGAAGACCAAGGGAGTTGTGAAATGGCCTAAAGGACATTACACCTGAAGAAAGCGTGACATGCTTAAAAGGACAGGATAGAAAGAAAAGACAAAAATAGATGTGAGTAGAGATTCTGAAATTTGACCTCCAGTGTAGAGTAGGTAAAATGAATGGAAATAGTGATAACTGTGAAGAGCTGAACAGAATATTTTAAAGGGTAGCTCAGAAAGACAAAGTAAGGTATGGGAATGAGATGTGGTTTCCTAAGACCTGGAGTTAGAAAACTGAAAGAGAAGAACACAGTCAATATTCCTCACCCTGAAAGAGCTGAAGAAAAATTCAAGCTGAGTTGCAATTTTGAAGGATTCTGTGGGCAAAATACTGAATAAGGTAGGAAAGCTCAAAAGAAGACGGAAGGAATACACGGAGTCACTGTACCAAAAGGAAACTGGTTCAATTTCCAGCCATTTATGGAAGTAACATATGAGTTATCTAAAAAGAAAATACAGCAATTTATTATATTTGTTTTCCAATCACTAAATTTCCTTTTATGACACCTTTCATTTGTTCATTTATAATTATAGCATTTGTTGTGAAACAAGCATCAAAATTGAAGTATGAGCTGTTAAAAGCAAGATTGATGAAAGTCAAGTTCGTTGTGGGAGGCGAACAGATTTTGACATTGATTGTCGAAACAAATAAATTCACTGACTCACTTCCTTTGTTGTAGAACATGTGAAATAATCCTTTTGCCGAAAATGTAGTATACAGTAAAAATCCTAGAACCTTGCATCACTAAAACTTTTATAATCCAGTTCATCTCTTTCTGTTAAAATAGCATATGCCACTTTCGCTTGCAAATTACTAATATTATAGCCACATTTAAAAAGGAGTTATATCATAGATAATTAAGATGCATACTCCTATATACACATATATATACAAAACTCACATATCCTGTTTGGATGTGTAGGTAAGCAGAGGAGGGGGTACTATAGATTACCAGAGATTATCAGTGTTTAGGATGCTCCTGTGATTTAATTCCACCTATAGACATCAGAGATGTCTCAGTAAAGTGAATAAATTTAACTTTTATAAATGAAATGTCATTTAATAAGGAATTCATATTACAATTTCAGCTTGGTCTTCCCTTCATCTGTGACAGCCTGTTGTGACAGAGACTGCCCTTTCCAAACATGCCCTGTGTTTCCCTCCGTTGCTCAGCCTCCCTTGCTCCAATGAGAGAGCCTATGAAGAGTTCTAGCCAGGTGGATGTGATCGAGGTGACGGCTACCCCACTGCTGGCCTGAGACAGCTGTGAGTTGATCTGAGTTCCTGATAATGCCTCTCTCCTAGAAGCAGGACCAGAAGAGGCAAGATGGTAGTTAATGTCCAGTGAGAACAGTGATTTGATTCTCTGGGTCACTGCTGGAGAAGAAATCAAGGATAACTGCCTGACCTGCTTTGGATGGTGACATGAGCTTGAAATACATTGCTGTTGTGTTAAATCATGGGACTTTTCAAAGCAGAGCCTAGTCTACCCTGACTAATAAGTACTTGCCTTTGTATAGCTTCTTATAGAACTGTCTGAAATACAGCAGAGTATCTGTGCTTCTCAAACTTGAGAATGCACAGAACCCTTTTCAAGTAAATGAAAATTCTCTTGGAGCTCTTTAATTTTTTAAATATACGTATAAAATGAAATTAGGTTAAAAACTATGCTTGTTTTATGTGTGTATAGGAAACCTTGATGGCCATAGTGGTTAAGTGCTACAGCTGCTGACCAAAAGACTGTCAGTTCAAATCTACCAGGTGCTCCTTGGAAACTCTATGGAGCAGTTCTATTCTGTCCTATAGGGTCTCTATGAGTCAGTGTTAACTTGACCGTGCTAGGTTTGGTTTTGGTTTAGCTTAACACCAAAAGCTACAAAAAACCTTATAGAAAGGCTAAATCAGTATGATTCAGATGGCCAAGACTATTTTAACACAATTGATGACGTTTTGTTGAAAGGAAATGGTGTGTTATGTTCATATACATGTTAGTTGTGTTAGTTGACAAACACAATGCCTCTTTCAAGTCCATATACTATGCACTTCTGTATTTTGTGTGTTGTTACGTCTGTATTTTGTGTAATACTATACAATGTCTTTTGTAACATTATGGTGAATTATCTCACTGACTTGATACCGAGACAAGTCTGGTTGCATAAGACTACTGTATAAAATGACTTTTTAAGACTTCAGGCCCAATATAACTGAGACCTGTCTGTTAGGTGGAACTCTGCTTTGGAGCAATTCTCAAATGCCCTTTTTTTGTAATCACTCTGTCTCAAGTAAGGGAAAGCTTAGTACTGCATTGTTAGCTAAATCTATTTCTGGTGCATATCTAATGCAATTATGGCCTGAGTGAAGAATAGAAAGTATTTTGTTGTGCATTCATTACTGTGCTTACTGCTAACCCTCATTTCAAAATGGTTTACCAGAAGATGGGCCCCACCCAAGGAATCAGCTTGCAAGGTGGGTTTGCACTGAGTGCCAGAGCAAAGTTCTTCCGAGTTGGCACGCCTAAAAATCTATAATCTTCTCAGTAAAACAGCACCCAAGAACCAAAAACCAAACCCGCTGCCATTGAGTCTATTCCAAATGACAGCAACCCTATAAGACAGAGTAGAATCATAGAGTTTCCAAAGAGTGCCTGGTGGATTTGAACTGTCCATCTTCTGGTTAGCAGCTGTAGCACTTAACTATTATGCCACTGGGGTTTCCAGTAGCACAGTCTCCAAATCCTGTAGTGATTACATTGGACCATAGTTCACATGTCCACATAATGAAGAGATCATGACTTTTGTTGGGTGTAGTAGTCGAGTTTGAGCTTTTGGAAATCACATCCACTGGACTCCAGTCTTTGAGTAAGCCATATAAATTACCTTGGACAAATGACTTACTTTCCCTGAGTCTCTGTTTACTTACTTTTACATGAACATATGAATGTCTCCTATGCACTATTGTGATATTAAATGAGATACACATGTTCAGCACATAGCATATGGAATCATTCAATAATTGGAAGCCATAACCACTACTCTTCTAGTTAATTACTGTGATTAATTTTCTCCTGAGTATGTCTGGGTGGGTCAATGTACTCTTCCTCAGTTTGCTTTCATTCTCTAACACCCTAAGGTGCTTTCTGTGGCTTAGAAGAAAAAAGATACCCATTTGCAGAGGGTGGGCCTTAAAAATGATTCTGCTTATATTTCAGTGTTTTAATTAGGCCAGCTGCTTCAGTCTTTGATAGACTGGTCATGTGGAAATTGCATGGAGGTTTAAGATTGCAAAATATTTATTGTCTGTTTAGAAAACTTAATTATTTACCATTTGAAGATATTATTTAGAAAAAGTTTTAAGAGTCTAACTTTCTTTTCTGTTTAGGTATAGAAATGTGTATACTGTATTTGTTTTTTCCATTGTCTGGGGGAGGGCATTGAGCTGTTATTGTGGTAATCTATACTCGACATTTTCCTGTTTTCTGGTTAGTGTACCTTAGCACCAGGGAGTTTTGAAGAGCAGTCTTGGGTGTATAAACTCTGGACTTACGGTCAGTACATATGTGTAGCCCTTCCTTGATGTGTCCAAGCCTAGATCAATGCCTTTATGCTCCATCCATGAATGTTGTAATTTAGAACTTTTAACCCAACTGAACCCAGAGATGGGGAGGAATTAGGATAAAATTGTGAGATGTTATATGTAGCCTAGGAGCACTTACTAGTTCATAGTCCCAGAAGGGTTACACTGCATGTGACTAGCTACTAGGGGCAAATTCAGCAGTAAGCAAAGTACAAATGGGCTTGTATTTACTCACCAATCCATAGTACATGATTTCACAACCTAGTAAGAAGGCAAAATAAAGCCCATGCTTACCTTGCTTATTGATAATCTGTCTCTCTTGGCTGGCTAGTCACTGTATCCAGGAGTGTCAGCCTATTGCCTGAATTTCTTCATTTTACTTGAGGGAATTTCCTGTAATTGAAGAAGTAGAGATCCATTAAAGCTAACCAATATCTCCTTCTAAAACATGTCACAACTTTATTGGGAGGCTAATTAACATCCATACCTTGCTGTGAACTGATTCTTTTAGAGTGCTTTCTCTGAACACCTAGCTCCATCATCTCTGATGAACTTATTGTTTTGATTGATAGGAAAGGGTTCTAAATAACCTTGGGTCATGAAGCACTGTGAGAGTTAACGGGCTGTGCAAGCTGCTTCTAGGGAGATAGGGTAGTTTGTGAGGCAGAGAGCCCAGGGGAGAACGACACCAGTAACGCCACAAAAGGGAAGTAGATGTCAGAAACAGTTCATATCAGCAATAAATGAGCTCTCAACATTTTCATGAAGTTATCGCTGATAGCATGAAAAGAGGGGTGGACAAAAGTAGAAAGCAGCAAATCCTTTTTTTCTTCCTCTGAAACTTGTTACATCCTGCTGTAATTCCCTTTGAGAGAAGACCTCAAGCAAATCAACATCCCAGACTTTTCATTTTCTTTTCTCAACGTGGGTTAAAAATACCCACTGAACAATTAGTGAGAAGACTGTGATGAGGAAGCATGGGGCTGCTTTGAAAAGCCAAACTGTTATCCAAAAGTGAGCTGTTATCATCCTCATCTCAGATTGTAGACAAGGACCCAGCTGGAAAGCTAGCACCTTCTCTTTTGCTGCTAGCAAGAACGATGGGACATGGACTGGAGGAGAATCTGGCTTCCTTCTTGTCCAGCTGAGTCTTTACCCGTGAGGTGGAAACTTTGGCTGGATAGGTGTTTTCATGGTTTCCCTTTAAGGAATGAGGGGGTAGTTCTAGTCTGACCTCCAGGGTTGCTATCAGTCAGATGTGATTTGATGGCAGTGGGTTTGGTTTTTTTCTTTTTGGTTTAAGGAGTGAAGAGTTCACACTAACAGGTTTCCTTTTAATTTTTCTTTCTTCAGAAAAGGGGCCAGTTCTTGGTTCTTTCCCAGCTTCTATTAAGCATCTAGGTGTACCCTCTTGATACCTGCTGTGTTGAAACTTGAAAACTTCCTTTGGCTGAGGTGAAGATTACTTTGGGCACACAGCGTGCCCCACCTCCAGGTGTTTATGAGGCAGAATGAAGCTCTGCTTTAGACTAGACTGTGGACTTCTGAGTTCTATTTCTGGTTCTTCTATTGCCTGCTGTGTGAGCTTAGGCAGCTGTCTTATTTTTTCCTAAGCTCTTATTCTGCAAAATAGGTTAACTCTTGTAACTTCTTCATCAAAAGCTGTGAGAATTAATTGAGATGCAGCAAAGCGACACAGACAGCTGTCAATATTAGTAACTGTTACAGGTGTTTAAAGATCCTTTAACTTCTTGGTTGGGAGAGGGTATGGTGGAGGAACTTGAGGCTGAAGATTTAGGACTCTAAGTCAAATAAAAATTAACCTGAATTGAAGATAAAACAGTATTGAAATTATATACTGTAACACAATGAGAAAATAGGATCTGAGTCACCAGGGAAGCTGATTTTGATGCTCACTTTTCAGAAACTTGCTCTTGTGGTCAGAGGTGCACCTGCTTAACTTTCTGTAAGAATTTGGAATGGATTTTCTGCTGTTGTGTTGAAATACGAGGGAGAGTGCAAAATCCTATTAAATCTAGATACACCTCATTTTATGGGTTAAGATGAAAGAGTGGATAGGCTTTCAACATTGCAGTATCCCAAGGGTACTCAGACTAAGGCTATAAAGGATTTAGAGCTTTCAAAAGATCTTTACATCTAGTGATACTTGAAATGGTTTTAATGCAGTTCCATGCTGCCTCTGCAGAAAGATGCCACTTGTAAGCAATGACTCTGGAGATTTATTTGTCAAAATTCAAGTAACTAAAACCAACACCTCTCATTTGACTAATATGTAGCTATCTCTGCCAAAGCCAAATGTCGTCGAGTAGCTATCTCTACAGTATGATAAAGTTAGTGGTAACCTAATATAGCACACAAGCTTAGGATAATACATTTTACCTACTGTAGTTTGATAGATCACTTTTATATGGCCTTTCTATCCATGGTCTTGTAACATCCGCCAAATGACTGAGTGGGGCTATGCAAATGAGGTACAGGTGGCCCACCAAGAGGGTTGGATGATTCGCTAATATTGTAAATAAGGTGCAGGATACCCTGGTTGGGGGAGGGATCATGCAAATAAGGTAGATGGAACTCTAGGGGACTGTCAATTTTACCATTAACGTGAAACATCTCAGAGGCAGATGGGGGGACCTCACTATGACCAAGAAGAAGAGATAAGAGTGGGGTGCATCCTTTAGGCTCCAGATTTCTGTGCTGAGAACATTCCAGACCCAGGAGACGTGGGGAGGGGAAGGAACACCAGAGATGACACAAGATGGAGAGAAGTGGTGACAGAGAAGTGGCAGCAGTAGATCTAGGTGACCACTATGAGACAGCACAGCAGGCTTCCTGGTCCACCAAGCAAAACAGTTACAGAGGGTATGCTGACCCAGGAAGCAAGACTGCTGAACTCCTTCGGGTAGAAGACTTGCTGGTGGAATAGGTTCTTCCAGACATTGTCAGCAAGGTTAGGCTTGCTGGCCCATTGAGGGAGAGAGCTGAATGCCTTTGAGTTGAGGCTTACGGGCAGAGCTAAAGAGCTTTGTAACACTTTCCAGAGTAAGGCAGAGGCTGGGTCAGCCTGAGGCCTGAGGGACTGCAGGTACAGCTGAGAGGCTTTTCTGATGGAAGATCTCTATTCTGAGACATTCCTGATCCTGAATTGAAGCCCATTACTTCTCTAACTATGAATATGATCTGTGAGTTCTGTGTGGTCATTGCAATTAATTATTGAACCGAGGAGAGCAGTGGAGTATCATAGGAGAGATGGCTGATGTCCAATCCATTGCCTTAGAATTGATTCCGACTCTTAGGAACACCGCTATAGGATGGAATAAAATTGCCCCATAGAGTTTTCAAGGAGCACCTGGTGGGTTTGAACTGCCAACCTTTTATTTAGCAGCCAAGAACTTAACCACTACACCAAGAGGGTTCCCATGGCTGGTGTCAGGACTGGTAAAAAGATTGGGAATAGGACATAGGTCTTATCTCTGTCTCACAGCAGTCAGTTTTGCACTGTTGATGCTGATAATGCTTCTTTCTCTCCCTTGTGAAGTTAGACAGTCATGCCATTTTTACACCTACTTATCCTGGAGCCTGTTAGTTAGCTTTGGTATGAAAGGAAGGAGTTTATTCTATTTGCCTATGTCTTGTCTGCATCATCGAAGCACTTGTTACTCTTGCTAGATTTAAGATTTCACTGGATTTCCTGAGAGTGGTTGCCACTGTGTTAATGAATAGAAAGAATTCCAATGATCCTCTGTGTTGCCAGAGACTTCCTTACTATAGGTGGGCTTGCAGAAGGAAGCATGGGGATTCATTCCAAGATGTAGTTCCATTCTGTGCCTCTAAACCACGAAAACCACACATTGCATTGACTTGATTCTGACTCCCAGGGACCCAGCAGGACAGAGAAGAATTGACCCATGGGGATTTCTAGGCTATGAACCTCTACGGAAGCAGACAGCCTCACCTTTCTTCCAATGGAACAGTCGGTTGAGTTTGAGCTACTAACCTTTCAGTTAGTAGCTGAGCACTTTAACAACTGTGCCACCAGGGATCTTTTCAGCACCACCTCCACTTCCTCTTCCAGGTAAAGTAGATTACAGCTCCAGGATTCTTACAGGTTAGTTCCTTTTCTCTTGGGATTATTCACAGCAAGATTTGGACAGCTTTTCTCTGACTATTCAAGTATTATACAACCTCAGAGATTTGGGCATCTGGCTTTCATTAAAACATTTTTGAGTAGGGGCTCTCTTCTTCTTCCTCACATTTCCTGTAGAGGAGGGAACTTCTGCTCTATTTCCTCTAAGTGGGAAAATAAGGGGAAAACTGAATTTTTTTTTCGACTTTTACTTGCCCCTTTCTAAGTGATAGTGTAATAAGTTGGACTGCTGGGGAACTGACGTGGACAGGACCACATTAAAAGTCATAAGCCTGTGTCCTGGGAGGATGTGCACATGTTCTTTCTGTCTCTATGAGGTCATTAGACTAACATGGTATTTACTTTCTCTTTCTGTCCTGGAGTCTCCATTTACCACTGGGCCTTATGTTAGGACAGGTTCTCCAGACTCAATTTTTTAGGTAGATCTCAAGGGCTAGATTTGCAGAGGGTGCTTTAGGTCTCTACTTTGTCCCAAGTCCAAGCCATGTTCTGTCATCCAGCCTAATCAGAAAACCCAGTCTTTGGGAGTGCTTGAGCCTTTGCTCTTTTTTTGGATAGTAATAAAGCCAATGTTTTGAAGCTCTGTCCACTTGTGATCTTTGTGTAACTTGGCTCAACTGGTCAGAATCCAAGGGGAAAAAGGGGTGATACTTTGGTAATTACCCCACCTCCTCCAATGAGATCCAAAACAGGTAGAGCCATTTCTGTCTCCTTGGTGGCGCTAGCCTCTAAACAGGATATACCTTCACTGTCTGTCTTTCTACCCCATTAGGGTTTGTATCAAATAAGCTATATTTTTGTTTAAAGAGGACTACCTAGACAATTCCCACCCAACCCTCCTAAACTTGTGTTAAATTTATAGGTATCGCTGGCTGACAAACAAGAGAGAAAACTGCTTCTGGAGAAGAGATAACTTTCCCAGAAGTCTGTTGGGAAAAAAGGAGAGATACTTACATTCATTCTGGGAACTGGGGTTCTGAAGGAATCCCTGGGAAGTCCCGGGTCTTCTGTGAGTTAGGACTTACCCTATGACAGCCCGGCACTACAACTTCTTGGCAAGAAAGAAGGAAAGGGAAAGGTGATGGGTGTGAGTTTTCCCAACTAATCTTTTCTAAGGCCTCCACTTGAGGCCAATACACAAGACCATGTAGGCACTGAGCAGAAATGACAATGGAGAATCTCAATAACAGCAGAGGCATATTGGTACCATATTTTGTTGTGACTCTTAAGGTTTTCATTGGCTGAGTTTTTTGGGGGGGGGAGGTAGATCACCAGGCCTTTCTTCCTAGTCTGTCTTGAAGCTCCCCTGAAACCTCTCCACTATGAGGCTAGTATTTGAAATACTGGTGGTGTAGCTTCCAGCATCATAGTGATACCAAACCATGATCAGTAGACAAGCTGATAGGTTGGCGATTGACACAATATCTGCAACAATGGACTGAAACATACAAATGATCCTGAAGATGGCACAGGGCCAGGCAAAGCTTTGTTCTGTTACAGTAAGACTGCCGTGAATGGAGACTAACAAAACTAAGTACTGGTGATGGGTGCCCAGGTACAGTGATACCAGTTGAGGGCTGCATCATTGACCTGGATATAGAAAGGAATGGTAGCTTGAGAGAGATCTAGGTATACTCACACTTTCTCAGATGGAAACAAATGAGTCCCAGGGGCCACAACTGTAAGGATCTGGTGGAGCTGAGTTATGGAATATGCAGCTTACTGTCTCCTCACGTATTATTTCTACATTTAGGTCAGTGTGGTCCCAGGGAAATCCTATGAAAGCTGACTTCATTGAACAGAAACCACTGGGAAACGCCATGTGATTGGAAGACAGAGCTTTCTCCAAGTACTTCTCTGAATGCTAAGGAGGCTGGGAGCTCAAGGGAAGAGACACATGTATTTAAATTCTGTAAGGTTATAAGATCTGAAGTTAATGTCCTGAGAGAACAGTGAGAAATGGCTGCTGAGTCCAAACCAGGGCTATTTTTTATTAAATATTAATGCCACACATTTCTGAAGGGTTCACAGAACAGATGTTAGGCCTGGCGTTGAAGTGATTTAATTGACAAAGAATATTTCCTGTCATTTTTATCAATGTCTGGCTTTCTAATGTCTGTTAAATCTGAAATATAAAACACAGGAAGGGATAATTAATACTCCGTTTCCATCCGTGGTTACCTGCTGATATTGTCCCCTAGAGAAGTTGTAGCTTTCTCCTGAGTATTTTTCTTGGAGGCAGAGACAGGCTGAGCTGACTTAGCCTCTCTGCAAATTGTTCCACTGAGTCTTGCTCAACCTGGAGGACAGCCCTGTCTGTAAGTGCAATTCTTTCTTGTTCATTTTAAAAAAATAAGTAAACTGTAAACAAGTTTGACTTTAGTAGTGAAAACTTCTAGGGATTCTGATTTTCCCCTTTCTTTCTGAAAGCCTGCCTTACCTCCCCACATCATTCCTCTCAATATCTCCCAGAGATTTTAAAAAAAAAAAAAAGGAAGAAAGCATCTCAACAGCCAAAACTTTGCTGAGGGACCTTTCTAAGTAGAATCCAAGGAGGTGGGTAGACCTTATTTTGAGCAAATTCATGGTGACATAAAATGTGGCTTATGGTGATTTAGCATCAGGAAATATTTGCTAAATAGAAAGCTCAGGAAAGAATAATTCTACAATGATTCTTGGTCAGGTGCAGCTTATAATGGGCCTATTCATAGGAAAAAAAATGTCCAGGGTCCTTTCTTCACAAAAATTATATTGTTTACATGGAAAAAGTGTGGTCACATGTTTGCCTTATAAGACCATGTTGCTTTACATTTATTAAATGGTTCTAGCCTGCTATGCTTAAGTCTCAGTTACGTCCTCAGGGGAGGGTAGGTCAGAGAGAGAGAGAGAGAGGAAGAGAGAAAGAGAGAGAGAGGGAGATGTGTTGTTTCCAGCCCTGAACATTAAATCATTGCAGTAATGATTTTAGAGGAAATGGGGCAAAATTGGGAAAAATGAAAACCTGCTGGTATGGCTTGGGCAATACTCCCACCTACTTGGGAAGGGACTGGGCACTATACCCTCTATGTCTGTGGGGCAGAGTTTTTGCAGGTGGCCCTGGGGATTTGCTGTCTGACTCACAGTTCACCTGTTTCAAAATTCCTTCATCCTCTTGTCATGAAAGCAGGTGGGCACTGTCAAGAGCTGAGGGAAATTTAGCCCCAAGCTGTAAGACTATGAGGTATTTTTGAAGGTAATTTTTAGGACGCACAGAGAAATGACACTAGTGTCACAGAGGAACAAAAGCCAACCCTGCTGGCTAAAGAAATTTGAGAGCAGACTGCATGGGAATCTTTTCTGAGGTGAGGTGAGAGAAGACGGCCTGGGGCCCTTTGTTGAGGTGAAGTGAGAGGAGATGGTATGGAGATCTTTTCTGAGGTAAAGTGAGAGGAGGTAGTATGAGGACCTTTTCTGGAGGTGAGCTAAGAGGTGACCATGCAGGCCTTAGTTGAAATGCAGTGAGACGAGATGGTGTGGGGACCTTTCCTGAGGTGAATTGAGAGGAGGTAGCGTGGGGCTGTGGGTGAGGTGAGATGAGGTGGCACAGAGCCTTGGTTGAGGTGTTGTGAGAGGAGAAGGTGTAGGGACTTTTGCTGATGTGAGGCGAGAGGAAACGGTATGAGGCTCTGGTTGAGGTGAGATGGTGTGGGGCCCTTTGCTGAGGTGAGGTGAGAAGAGAAAGTAGGAGGCCCTGGTTGAAGTGAAGTGGTGTGGGGCTCTTTGCTGAAGTGACACAAGAGATGATGTGGGAGCCCTTGGTGAAGACTCATTACAGTATATTATGTTGTTGTTGCCATCAAGTTGATTTCAACTCATGGTGACACCATTTGCGAAGAGTAGAATCGCTCCATGGAGCTTTCAAGATTGTGACCTTTCGGAAGCAGCCTGCCTAGCCTATCTTCCCAGGTGTCTCTGGGTGAATTTGAAGTGACAACTCTTTGGCTAGCAGTCCAGTGTTAAATCTACAGGTAGATGTGCCGGAAAGGCACACCATTAGGGCCCTTCTTGAAGGTGAAGCCTGACCTCTGACCTCTTATATGTTTCTTTGCAGATGACCCTGCTGAATCAACAAACACTCAGGGTGGACAAACCGGCGGCTGTCAGCAGGGGATGGTACGTGCAGTTTCTTGAAATGAGGAGACAAAAAACTGCTAGATTTTGATGGGAGAAAGGAGGACAGGAAAGGCCTAAGCTTTAAGTTTTCACTGGCTTGTGGCAGAGTGAAGGCTAGGTCAAAGAGTGGCAGGAGCCACCTAGAATCCCAAGGAAGAAATGTGCCAAATGGGAGGTGAGAAGTATCTGAGTCATATTTTGCCCTCTTTCCCACAGCTGGCCCTGGATGAGGCTATTTCATCTCCCAGCCGGTATTACCGCACACAGTCCTTTCTTAAGGAGTCTCAAATACCCAGCTTTGTTACACCTGTTTTGCAGCTGGCAGATGCTGGGGTCCTGTGATGGTTAAGTTTATATGTCACCTTGGCTAGGCTATGACCCCCAGTTGTTTGGTCAAACAACAGTCTAGGTGTTGCTGTGGAGGTGTTTAGAAGTGGTTAACATTTAACTCAGTTGGCCTTAAGAAAAGTATTACTCTTTTCTAATGTAGATGGACCTCATCCAATTAGTTGGAGGCCTTAAGAGCAAGCACTGAGATTTTCCCAGGGAGAAGGATTCCGCTTCAAGACTGAAAGTAGACATTTTCTTGGAGTTTCTAGAGCCTGTCCTACTGGTTTAAGATACCAGACTTTCTGAGTTCCCAGCTGTTCCATGACCTATGGATTTTGGACTTGCCAACTCCCCCAATCACATGAGCCAATTCCATAAAATAAATTGCCCTCTCTCTCTCTCTCTAAACACACACACACACACACAGAGAGAGAGAGAGACAGAGACAGTGAGTCAGAGAGAATCTGTGAGTGGTATACATTGTTAATATCCTCAGCTGGTACCTGAAAAGGGGCCCAGGGAGTGCAGTGGGTAAGCTCAGCTGCTGACTGAAAGGTCAGGCTTTCAAACCAGCTGCTTGACAGAAGGATATGGCAGTCTGCCTCTGTAAACACTACAACCTTGGAAACCATGTGGAGCAATTCTACTTTGTCCTATAGGGTCGCTATGAATTGGGATTGCTTTGATGGCAATGGATTTGGTTTTTAGTTTTTGTTAAACGAAATGTTGCAAGTTCAATTCCACCCAAAGGGACCTTGGAAGAAAGGCCCAGAAGTCAGATTCTGAAATATCAGCCATATGTAAAATCATCTTCTCTGTTTCTTGTTTCTCTGCTGGATCCAAACGACAGCCTCACATCCAAGCCCTAAGTTGCCTGACCAGACGCTTATGATCCAGGAAGACTCAGCTTCTCCCCACCTCCTGCCAAACACACAGAGTATGAGGCCCTACCTTGGCTATGCTGCGGAATTCCAGCAGCAGACAGATGAGGCATTAACATACATGGTACGGGTGGGAGGTTACGTGATGTTACAGCCACAGACAGACCCAGAATCCAGGAGGAGGCAGGTGGGTGGGATTTGCCTAGGTCTCCTCCATGCAAATAAATCACGAGCTCCAGTTCATTTAGGAGGAAAATCAAGCTTTCCTGAAACATTCCCATTCTCCCCCAGCTTTTGTAATGTGCATTTTCATGAGGTTTTGCTTTCAAATCTGCATGAATTATTTTTCTTCTATTAAATATTAATGTGCCTTTCTCAGTAGAAAAAAGGGGCAGATTAGGTCTGGTACACATCTTCCCTGCCACTATTTACTGCTACTGAGGGAACGCAGCAAATGCCAGCCCCCAACACATTATTAAATCAGGCCTGCATCGAGAGCCCAGATGCTGCGCTGGAGCCAGGCGCTGAATGCAGGTTTTAAAAAAACACAACCGCAGCTGCCGGGCTCTCTCTGCGGTGGACTCGCCCTCCACACCCTCACCCCCGTCTTCCTCCTGCGGGTCACTGTGCCCTTTGGCAATCCCACCACAGCCAGGCACAGCTCACTCTTCCTGGAGCAGTAATTGTGAGAGGGGGATTTATTTTTTTAAGCACGTTATCTTTTCCCCAATGACTATTTCTACTTGATTAGCTCCGGATCAATATGTCTGGTAGGCAGAATGTGCCAGGGAGAGTGATTTATCAGTGTCAGGGGGAGCTCTGGCTTTGTTCATGTGGTTTTCCTCTGTGCAGTGACTTCCCCACTTTCCCCCCGACACACTCACATGTACACACATGCTTACACATGTACACACATGCGCACACACACACTTCTTTCTCCTCTCAGGTCTTTCCTTGCTCTTTTCCGTTTCCAAATTCTGCTCATTTCTACAAATGCTGTCTCCTCCCTGATATCTGTTCTTTGATCCCTGAATTGTGACCCTTTAAAAATGTTGTGATGTTTCAGACGATCATTGTTATTTGGTGTGGGTCCTCGGTCTCTCGTAGGCTGTAAACCCTTTGAGCGAGACAATTACATCTCAGTAACATGGAGTAGTGGAAGGAAGACTGTATTTGCAATCTGAGCTCTCGAATCCTGACTGTGTGGCCTTAGGCAAGATGTGTAACATCTATGAGGCTGTTTTCTCATGTTTTATATACAACGTCCTATCATCGTTGTCATAATCAGGCCTTTACACCAGAGCTTTCCAAACTGTAATATGCATCCAGATTATTTGAGAATATGACTTGGGCCCGAGATTCTGTTTCTAAATAGGTTTCCAGGTGTTATCAATGATGCGTGCCTTCTTGGTACACTTTGAGCAGCAGGATTCTTGTGACTCTCATCTGAGAAAATACATGTAAACATGTTGTAAACTAAAAGATCCTATATTGTTGCTAAAACTTGGACCATCCTGGTGTCCTCTCTTTATCCTCATTTCAAATCCCCCAGTAAATCCCACTGGTGCAGCGATGGGAAGGTTTCTGAATTCAGCCACTTGTGACCGACCCTCTGCCCCATGTGACTTCTCCTGAGCCTCTCTTCCATCTCTTGCCTATAGAGCACTGTAGTGGTTTCCTAATTGGTTCTGGTTTTGCCGCTGCTGCTTCCTGTGGTCTTTTCTTCCTCCAGACGGCAGCTGACCCCGTTACTGTGTTGGTCAGCTCATAAAACTCTCCTTCTCTTAATTCTTCCATGAGCTGCAAGACCTTTACCCACGTGGCCCCAGACTACCACCATCCTCTGCTAACAGCCATCTCCTGGCCCTCTTGCCTGCCTTTTCCCATGTATGCCCCCCAAGCTTCAGTGCCCTTGCCCAGTCTCCAAGAACATGGCTTACTGCATACTTTACCTGGCCATTTCTCAACTTCTCTGTCTAAAACAGCTACCCCATCATTCTCTGTCTTCTTACCCTGATTTATTATATTTTTCATAGTGCCTGTTACTACCTCCCGTCTATTGAGTATTTATATATTTATCTGGAGTCCGTCTCAGCGACTGCAAATAAGCTTCCTGCAGGCAGTGGGTTGTCTAGTACCTGGAGCAGTGGCTGGCAGGTAGTAGGTCTTTTCATATTTATTAAATGAAGGAAGCAACGAATGATCCTTAATTAAATTGCTTTGTATCTCAAACCAAGCAAGGCAAGTACTTCATATGCTTTGCTGAGATAGTCATTGACTAGATTTTTAAACATGCAGTTTCTGAGTGCATGTTAGCTGGGCATTCATTCCTTTTTGCCTTAGGTCAAGTAAACTAGCTCAAGATTGATCCTTATGGTTGAAAAATATAGACATTTAAGCAGGGAATAGAAGCAGTATCTGAGCTCTGGGAGCCAATCATAGTGGTTGTTGAGATAAGTCGGAGGTAGCCTGGCTCCTAACGACCTTTCCTTAACTGCTTCTTTACCAAAATGATGCCAGGTACACAAAAATAAAACCAAAGAGAAGAAACTATGTCACGGATAGAAATGTGTCCCCAAGTAATGTGTCATTCGGCTAGGCTGTAATTTCCGGTATTGTGTGGTTGTCCTCTACTTTGTGATCTGATACAGTTATCCAATGTGTTGTAAATCCTAATCTCTGCCTGAGATTAGTGAGGCGAGACTAGGCTATGTTAAACAGGATGAGGGTAGAATGTAGCATCCTCATTGAGGTCTGAGCTCAGATTCTCGTGTAACAGGAGATTCTCTGGTGTATGGATTTCACCACCTTTTGTCTTACAAGAGATAAAAAGAGAGAAAAGTAAACAGAGAGAGGGAGACTTGCTACAACCAAGCAAGAAAAGGCAGAAGAGGAGTGCATCTTCTGGACCCAGGGACCTTGTACTGAGAAACTTCTAGACCCAGAGGAAGCTTGATGAAGACCTGCCCCCAGAGCAGATGGAGAGAGAAAGCCTTCCTCTTGATTTTGGACTTCTAGACTTCTAAACTGTAAGAGAATAGGTTTCTGTTTATTAGATGCATTCACTTGTGGTATTCTGTTAGAGTAGCTCTAGATAACTAAGGCATATCCCACAAAACAAAACATAAAAAACAAAAACAGACATCATGCATCCAAAAACCAAAAGCCAGCTTGTTAATAAAACAAAGAAACAAAACCAACCACTGCCACCCAAAACTAAGTCCTCCTAGGAAAAGCACAAACTGAGAATCCGGGTTTGTTGTAGAGCAAAACTGTGGTCTAACTGGAGGCACGGGGGAAGGGCTTCTCGAGTTGGTTAATGGAATCTCTTTTTACTTCAGCTCCTCTCAAATAGCACATTAATAAACTGAACCAAATGTGGTACTGCAGCTGGTTTTATTGGTCATTAACATTTACAGAGCCACGTGAAGTCATGTTTTCCCATTTCAAGATTAAAAGATTTAGCTTGTCTAATTACCAGCCTCTGATCAGGCTTTGCATCAGCACCCACCAGACTTAGCCTTCCAATGACGTTTCTGTCTTCCCAGTGCAGGTGGGCACCAAGCGAATAGACTGATAAGTTTTTGGCTAGGTTCCTGTTGACTGTACGGTGGGGTGGGTGCTGGCAGGGGCTCTGGAGGTACCCGTGCCTGCTCTAGCTGTTCACTACCTTCATTTTAAAGCTGTATTTGAGGCTCAGGAAACTTTCTTACACACAACACACACAAACACACATTTCCCTCCGTGAAACCTGAGTTTTGACTCCGGTCTGCTGGCTTTTCTGTCCTACGATCAGTGTCAGGTCATTAATTGTGGTGTTCAGTGTAATTAAAATCTCTACCTGAGAGGCCTTTCGGTGCCAGAGAGTGAACTCATCACAAACAATGTTTGCTCCATGTATCCTGTCTTTTGCTTTAGAAAATCTGCAAACTTGAGGCCAAGACAGAAGCAGAAAGAGGCAAGGAGTGTGAGATAGAAGGTAACAGGGCAAGGCGAGAAAGACAACTAACCAATATTTTATTAAAACTCCTCCGAACCTGTCCCTTGCATATGTCATGCTGGGATAAGTCATAGCAACAATGTGTGTCAGTCAGCCCCAGGCTTGGATCTTGATGCAGGGAGTGCCCCATTTGTCCAGATCATAAGAACAGAGACTCCTGGGCAAGTTCTGCACTCAGAGCCAATGGGATGTTCTGTAATGTGGCTTCTGGATGGATGCTGAGGCTGACTCCATGAACAGCCTTCCTCCCTCCCATCAGCTTTCTCTAGCACCGGCTACACAGCCAGCCTAGGAAGCCATGTGGTCAGGTAGGACACACGTCTTCCTGAAGCCAGGAGCATGGTTTCTGGTTGCTTCATTTGTCCCGTGCTGCCTGGGCCTGCCCTAGGGAGCACTTCTGGACTGTGGCAGGAGACATTGTTTGCTCTGTGATTACTGAATTTTGTTAAATGAAGCTGACCAAACTGAGTTAGAGTTTTCTTAAATTGGGACTCAGGGCCCAAAATTCAGGGCAGTGTTGAGAACTGAGTGAGACCTGTTTTGGCAAGTGAGAGACTGGGCAAGCCTTGCATTCTCTTCAGGTCTGAGCTTCCTGGTCTGCCAAATGAGGACACTAGGCCAGTCCAATAGGCTCACATTTGACGCTTCCACAATGACAGTGGAATACCGTAGGTGGCTCTGAGCGTAGACGTGGCCGGTTCATCTCAAGGTGCAGGAAGTTCCAGCACTGGGAAGGCAGATGGGAGGAGAATGAGACTGAAAACAGGAAAAACATTAAACGGACTCATGCCTAGTTCTACGCAGAGGTTTTAACAACTATCGCTTTTGATTTTGCATTTGTATCCCCTAGTAGGCCCATGACTCCAGATCGTTGATCCCTGCTTCTTAATTCCTGTCTTTTTCCTGGTTTCAGACCCTCTGCTTGCTGCAACTACCAGCAACCATTAATTTTCTGACTTGGATTTGATGTCTTCTCAGTCTTCCCAAATGGTATTTATCATTGTAATGTGAAACTGGGACTCTGCTGCTTGTCTATCTGGTTCTTTCCTGAATTTGTCCCCACAGTTGCCTGTGATCTTCTGGTTGGTTTTGGCCCTGCGTGATGTGAGGGCATGAAGGTGCTGGTACTAAAAATATCAGCATTGTTCACCTGGCTGTTGCCCTTTCTGCCCACTCCACACTGCTGACTAAGGCCTCTGAGGATCTGTATCTCCTGCCATGCATATTTTTAACTTCTTCTCACTAACCTTTGAAGTTGAACTATAAGGAAAGGCTAGATGGTCTGAAGTTCTTTTGGTTCCTTTGGGCATTTGGGGTCCTGTTCTAAAACCATCCCAAATGTAATTATTCTGATGCCATGGAGTGTAGCTCTACCTTGACACTTGTAGGGTTGCCATGAGTCAGAAAAGATCCAATGGCAACTTACCTTATTGTTCAAATGTGGGGGTTGATTTATAATCAGGTGAAACATAATTAAAATGGTGTGACCACTTTGAACAATATTAAATTCTCAAATGTCTAGAGTACGCACAAAAATATGAGTCCAAAGGGACTATATGATCTATTTAGAAAGGCAGTTTCCTTATGGTCAAATTCCCTTGTGGTATTATAATATGGACTTTCTCCTTAATCTTCTTATTTAATATGGCACTTAGATTTTATCATGAATATAAAATATGCTGCTTTGATTGTTTCTGGTCAATCTTGTTCTACTAACTGAACCTGAAAGAGACACATTTTGCCATCAGTCAGGAGGACTCTCCTAAGCTTGTGCTGGCTCTCACAACCTTTGTGCTGGAGTTAGACAGGTTGTCGCTGCCTTGAGTGGGGCTCCCATCTAGTTGGGGAGCTAAGGTACCCAGATGCTCTACACTTAGAGAACAATTAAATGTTGAATGGAGCTGAACTTGGTTTGATACAGTAGGAGTCCGATTTCCAGTAGTAGCTGGAAAAGTTTCCTGCAAAACATGGAACTTCCGTTGGCATCTGAGAAAGTCAAGATTTCCTTCTACCTGCCTGTATTATTTATTACTTAATTACAAATCAGACCCCAGGTAGAATTCCCAGAATCACCCAAGGCAGGAGCTGGTGGGAGAGGTTGTCACCTTTGATGCTGTGATGGAGACTTTATCCATCTGAAACTTCAGTGAGGACACTGGGAGTCCCTTTTCCATTTTCCCAATAGAGGAGACAGAAGATGTGTTCCCAGCTTGGAAGTTGCACAGATGTGTTTCCAATAAAGCACAGTTAGATCCCATGTCCCCATTGTGCCTTCCTCATTAGCCACGAGGTGGGGCAGATGAAGTGTCAGCTCGCATGGAGGGTAATAAAGCCAGGGTTTGCTTCTCCACTTTTTAGATGGAAAAAGGCCTCCGTTTTGTTTTTCTACACAAAAGTGCAGATTTAATTTGAAGTTGGGGAAAAGAGGAAGGAAAAACAACTTTTCATAATACGAGACAACAATTCTCTTTAATAGAAACCATATTTTCCCCTCTAAATTATGGTACCTGAGGGTCCCTGTGCACAGCTCGGGAGGAGATGAAGGTAGGCTTTGGGAGGGTTTTTGGAACTGTGGTTGATATTTTAGTCCATCTGGACTCATATCTCTTGGGTTTTCTTTTTGGATTCATAACATATATCTGGGCCACAGTGAAACGTGAGAAACCCTTTAGAAGAGTGGCCATAGAAATACACAGCAATGAATCTTTGTGTGTGTAGACCGGAGGTCAGAATCATTTCAGTTCTGAAGGCTATTAGTGGGGTTAAAAAAGTTCTATGGGGACTCTAGCTTGCCAGTGGTAGGGCTAAAGTATAAGTACCTAGAGGAAACATGAAGTTGGTGAGTTGAGAAGAAAGGACAAGGCAGTGACTTAAGAAGAAAAAGGGGACATGGGGGGGGGGGTAGAAAAAAGTGTCCATAAGGAATTAAATGGTAGTTATTACTGGCAATAACTTCTAACTCTGCTTTAGGTTAAATTTTTATCCTTAGTTTAAAGAATTTCCACTCTTTATCAGATGAAAGATACTTGGGATTATAAAACAAGTTTGGAATTTCCTATGGTCTTATTCTCATAGGGTAGAGTGGGTTATATAATTTACTAAGGTACTAGGATCTGGAGGCAGGGTGGATAGAATGTGGTCAGCTCTCATTCCAAGTGAGAACTCACTTAAACCAAGGGGCCTGGCACTGATGCAATAGTTAACACACAAAGATCAACCAATTACATCTTCAGGATTGTTCGTTTCCTTCCATCTCCTTCTGTATCCCTTCCCTTCAATGAGGGTTTGCTGGAGACTCCTGGTCCTTCTGACACTGGAGGGGAAAATGGTTTCTGCCTTTCCAGCAACAACTGGTCACTCAAATTCTTGTTTGAAAAGATTTAGAACATGCTCAACAATGAATTAATGTGATTTTCTGTAAAGAGAAAGCAGAGAAAGTTGGTTTGAGTCTACTTGAATAGTACCGGGAAAAAAACCTCCCCAATAAAATGAATAGTTTTCAGCACGGATTTTAGTCTTTGTGTATGTAAGGATTTCCTTCTACATAGTTTGGTCTGTTATTGTTGCTAGTTGCCCTTGCTCTGACATATGACAATCATATATATGACGTAAGGAAATAGTGATCAAACACCAGCACAGGAAAAGTTATCTTAGCTCCATATTTTTCCCTCCCATTCTTTTTCCTGGTAGCAATAAAAACCACCAGAATATCCCAAAGATTTGTTCTTGTTTATTTCAGCTTTTTAAAAAAAATATATATATATATTTCAAATCATTTTTTTCAACCATCCATCCATCTACCCACCCACCCATCTATTCATCACCCATCCAGCAAACATTGTAAGGAGTCTTTATTGTGCCAGATATTTCAGCCCATCTGGGCTTGTATGGTTAAAGAGATGAATGAGAAATGATCCCTGCCCTTGGGGAGCTCCCAGTCCAGTGGGAGAGAAAGAGAGAGAAGTAAACATTAATTAGAGCAGTGTGATGAATGCTCTAATAAAGCTCAGAGCAGGGTGCTCGGCTTCCCCACAGGGCTGTCAGGCAGCTGTCATCTATTTTCCTTCAGCCTTATAAAGGTCTTTGATTCTTCTAAGAGTAAACTGAAAGCCCTAAATGTCAGAGGTGCTGGCTTATGTATACCTTTAAAATAAGTCTTGCAGGTTGTAGTTACTCCTGATCCAAGCAAGTGAAAGAAGAAGGAGATGACTATGAGATGTATTCCCAGCGTTCATGGATTTCTGAATTAATGTTCTTTTGATTCTCTGTGATATGGTAGTGCTCCATCCCTGCTTCAGCTTGTTTCCAATCTGCTGTTTAACTTCACTCTTTAGAAAGCTTGTCCTTATCCAAAGAGTTTCACTTAAAACTGAAACAAATATAGTGGTAGTTGGCTGAACCCTGTGTCCTCCACTCAACTCAAGACCAATCAGACAACATCAAATGAAGGCTTAGAACACGTGAACAGATACTTTTGAATTTGTCATAATTAATCCAGAGCCTATGGGTTCTCCGAGGCCAGATTTCATCCAGGAGAAAGGGCAGTGATAACTAGCACACGGAGGTCCTCCACAGAACAAGAATAGGAAAGGGAAATAGGAAGTAGGGATGACTTTTCCTGTTGCTGGTGTTTGAATTCTTCCATTATCAGTCCTGGGGGTTATGTCATAGAGTCAGTTACTGATCTCACTGAGAAGCATTTTTAACAATGCGTTTGGTACTGAGAAGGGCATTTCCAGCCAAGGGAAAGGGAAACTTCTGAATTTATGCATCGTTTTGAATGCATGGTTTTAAAAACAACTGAGAACTTCAGTGTAGATAGCATGTTTTCTCTAGTCATTTATACTCTCCCCAAATGTAAATTCACATTTGTTTGAGTTGTTGAAATGTTGAGCTGCTTGGCAAACATTTCTACAAACTGTGTAGTTGAAGCATGATATCAAGCCTTTTGGTGACCCTGAAAGTGTGATTTTTAACAGTTAAAAGCAGGCAGACTTGATCAGGACCCCCTTACAGACAGGAAGAAGGAACAGGACATTTTTGAAGTCACAGAGCTAAACTTTAAGGCAAAGTAAAGATAATAGCAAAAGAGAAAAGTATGACAATTTCTTTATACACTGTCGTATTTTGGGGTATGAAAGACCTGACTTTTGGGAAAACAGTTTAAATCTCAAGCTTTGAAGCTGAGGGAACAGAACTAAGTAAAAAATATAAATCATTATCAGCCAGTCAGATGACCAGGTGAACAGGACACAGTGGCACTAATCTTGTCAGTCTTGGACCAGAGACCACAGTAGGTTGGACTAGTCTTGTAGGCAGGCTGGTGTGGGGAAGGTGTGTAGGAATTGGCCAGTTACTCAGTCAACTGCACCCGTGTAAAGCCTTGAGTTCTTCCGAAGGAAGGCGCCGTGGTGATGTAAATTTTTAAGCCAACACTTGGCTGGCCCATTTCTCCAGACGAGGACCTACCTCACCAGAGCACTGGTCATAGTGAGCTGCTCCAACCTCCCTGACCTGTCTTCTCTGCCTTGGTCCCAGCTTGTGGGTGATCTTGCCTTGTCTGTGCATTATACCTCATGTGACTATCTTCTGAGATTGTTTTCTGATTAATTCAGTCTCAGAGCCACATTAATTATTGAAGGAAATCTATGAGTAGCCTACGCAAATGAAACCCGAGAAAGATGGTCCAGGAAGGAACTCCTGAGAGCCTAATCACGAACATTCATGTTTTAATTAAACCCTATTTCCCTCTAATGACATGTGATAATACGCCTATTACAGAACTTTGAGGAATATGCACTATTGCAGGAGAAATGCTCATTCCCCTCCTAACACACGTTCTGAACCTGTACCAGGCTATTTATTTGCTGCGTATTTCTGTTATTTATTTTCTGCCTGTGGTTCCATATCTTAGCTTGTGCAGTTTCTTCTGTCTGGAATGCCTTTCCGCTATCTCCTCCACCGGGTAGGGCTTGCTTGTATCCATCTTTGTATCATAAGTAAGTATCAGAAATGTTTGTCATGCCATAGGCATCCAAGTGAGAGACCAATTCAACAGATATTTGATTAAATGGTCATGGTTGTGATGTTTGCCGTGGAAAGCATGAACCATGAAAACATTAAATAATACTCAATAAGACTTTAATAATTTGTTTTTAGGTTTTGGAGGAGAAGTAGCATTTGGAAAGGCAGGATAGAGGACACTGTAGGTGGGGTAAATTGTAGGTACAAAGGCAGAAAGGTGGAGATGAGCAAGAGATTTAGATGAGGCATAGGTATGACTCGGTTGGTTAAAAAGTACATTTAAAGAAATGATGATAAGTAATGTTCAGAGGGCCCATAACACAGAGGGAATCCTGTTGACATAGTTGTTAAGAGCTCCAGGAGTGAACCAAAATTCACCATGTACTCTTTGGAAACCCTATTGGGCAGTTCTACTGTGTCCTATAGGGTCACCATGAGTAGGAATTGAACCAGCAGCAATATTTTGTTTTGTTTTGTTTCATACTGTGAAGTCCCTTGAGAAATTTGAAAAGCTGAATATGTAACGGTAACTATTGCAGGTCTTGAAGCAGGAAGTGGCATGAAGCAAATAAATGAATTAAGGTGATGTAGCAGCAGAAGAGAGAGGCGAGTTATAGGCACCTATATTGGTAGAAACTGTAGCATGATTAGCTCCTTGCCTTGTTCTGACAAATGATGTGAACTTCATTATTGCCTTCTACAGACACAGTCTATTTGATGCCTGTGTATTCCATCTGGCAAGGTCTATGTGTATAGACCTTCATGTTGTTTGCAATGAAGAAGTCATTGGTCTTGCAAAATTCTATTGTGTGATCGCTGGCACCATTACTGTCATCAAGGCCATGCTTCCCAACTACTCATTGTTCTTATTTTCAACTTTTGCATGACAATCAGAGTGATTATCAATGCATCTTGATTGCGTGTTTGATCAGACTGCAGAGTTGAAATCTTCATTTCTTTGTTTTTGGCTTTAGTGGTTTGTGTGTAAATTTGAAAAGTCCTGTTAACTGGTCTACCTTATAGGTGTATGGATATTATCATAGCACTGATGGTGTTGTACTTCAGGATAAATCTTGAAATGTTCTTTTGACTGTGCATGCAGTGCCACTTCTCTACAATTTATCATTTCTGGCATAGCAGACCATATGTTTGTCTGATTCAAAATGACAGCTCACTAATGCCTAGGTATTAGTCTTTACACTTTCTATTTCATTTTTGGTGACTCCCGATTTCCTAGATGCATACCTGTTACATTCTACTTTCCAATTATTAATGGATTTTTCCAGCTGTTTCTTTTCATTTTGAGTCATGCCACATCAGCAAACACAGGTCCTGTATCCACATCACTAAGGTTTACTTAAGAGGAGGTAGTTCTTCCTCAGTCAAATTTTGAATGACTTTCAACCTGATCCACTCGTCTTGCAGTACTATATCAGACAACATTTTATAATTATTCGTAAGGCTCTCACTGGCCCATTTTTTTAAAAAAAATAATCAGATTGGCAGGTACTTCTTCCTAGTCTGTCATAGTCCGGAAGCTCTGCTGAAATCTGTCTACCATGAGTGATCTTGCATACATTTGAAATACTGGTGGCACAGCTTCCAGTATAATAGTGGCACACAAGCTGCCACAATACAAACTGACTTATTATCACTCCTGTGCAAGTTCAAGCTGAAGCTGAAGAAATTAAAGTTCACAAGAGCTAAAGAATGACTTTGAGTATATCACACCTGAATTTAAAGACTATCTCAGGAATAGATGTGATGCATTGAGCACCAACAACTGAAGACCAGGTAAGTTGTAGGATGACATCAAGAAAGCAAAAGTTCATTAAAAGACAAGAAAGACAAAAATAGAATTAAGAAGAGATTCTGAAACTTGCTTTTGAACATAAAGTGCTAACTTGAATGGAAGAAATGATGAAGTAAAAGAACTGAGCAGAAGATATCTAAGGGTGGTTTGAGAAGTCAAAGGAAAATATTGTAATGAAGTGTACAAAGACCTGGAGTTAAAAACTCAAGAGAAGGATACACTCGGCGTTTCTCAAACTAAAAGAACTGAATTAAAAAATGCAAGTCTCAAGTTGCAATACTGAAGGATTTTAAGGGCAAAATATCAAATAATGCAGGAAGCACCAAAAAAAAGCACAGAAAGAATACACAAAGTCGTTGTACCAAAGAAAACTGGTTAATGTTCAATCATCTCAGATGTTCATATGTTCACAAATCAATGGTACTAAAGGAAGAAGTCCAAGCTGCACTGCACTTCTCCAGGAACTGATGGAACACAAATTGAGACATTTCAAGAAATGAATGTAACACTGGAGGTGCTCACTTCTCTATGCCAAGTAATTTGGAAGACAGCTATCTAGCAATAGACTGGAAGAGACTAATATTTGTGCCCATTACAAAGAAAGGTGATCCAACAGAATGAGGACATTTATCAAAGAATATCATACACAAGTAAAATGTTGCTGAAGATAATTAAAAATAGTTGCAGCTGTACATGGACAAGGAACTGCCATAATGCAAGTCAAATTCAAAAGAAAATGTGGACTGAGGGGTATCATCGCTGATGTCAGATGGCTTTTAGCTGAAAGCAGAGAATACCAGAAAGATGTTCACCAGTGTTCTATTGACTATGTAAAGGAATTCAACTATGTGGATCATAACAAATTATAAATAACACTGAGAAGACTGAGAATTCCAGAACACTTAATTATGCACATGAGGAACCTGTACACAGAACAAGAGGCAATTATTCAAAGAGTGCAAGGGGATACTGATGGGTTTAAAATCAGATTATTTGCTCAGGATACAGATTGGATAAGTATGGTCCAAGGATACATTAATGTTGATCCTTTGACCATAGTTATTCATTCTGTATCCTGAGCAAATAATCTGAAGAACTGAGCTAGATGAAGTAGAATGGAACAAGACTCTTTAACGACCTGTGATATGCAGGTAAAACAACTTTGCTGGTGGAGAGCAAAGAAGACTTGAAATATGTACTGATGAAGATCAAAGACCACAGACCTCAGTATAGATTACACTTCAACATAAAAAAATGAAAATCTTCATAGCTGGACCAATAAGTGACATCATGAAAAACAGAAAATATTGCTGTTGTCACGGGTCTCATTTCACTTGAACCCGTCATGAACACCCGTGAAAGCAGCAGTCAAGAAATTGAATGACAAATTATATTAGGCAAATCCGCTGCAAAATGTTTCTTCAAAGTGCTGAAAAGCAAAGAAGTCACTTTGAGAATTCTGGTGCGCCTGATTTAAACCATGGTATTTTCAATTGTCTCATAGGTACACAAAAGGTAGACAATGAATAAGGAAGACTGAAGAAGAGCTGATGTCTTTGAATTTTGGCATTAGTGAAGAATATTGAATATGCTGTGGATTACCAGAAGAAAGAATGGATCTGTCTTGTTAGACATACAGCCAGACTGCTCCTCAGATGTCAGGATGATGAAACTTTGTCTCATATATTTTGAACATATTGTCTGAAGGATCAGTTCCTGGAGAAGGACACCTTGATTGGTAAAGTTGAGGGTCTGTAAAAATGGGGAAGACGCACACTGAGATGGATGAGCACTGTGGTTGCAGTAATAGGCTTAAGCATAGCAATGATTGTGAGAATGGCACAGGACCAGACAGCATTTTGTTCTTTTGTACGTAGTTTACTACGAGTCAAAGTTGACTGGAGAGCACCTGACGGTAGCAATAGAGTGGTGTGAATAGGGCTTGGGCCCTCATTGGCAATGAGCATGGGCAGTGGGCTATGGGGGACGGCTTATCATAGACAGTTCCAAAGATTCTCACGTGTTGACTCATAGTGAGCCTCTATGGAGAGTGGAACTGCCCCATTGGCTTTCCTAGATGATAATCTTTGTAGGAGTCAATTGCCAGGTCTTTTTCTTAGTGAGATACTCAGGCTGAACCTCCGACCTCTTGGTCCACAAAGGAATACCTAACCACTGCACCATCAGGGTTCCTTCATGAAAGTCTAGCAAGACTCATCTCAGCACTTTGGGCAGAAACATTTTTTTTATCCAGTATAAAAAATGTTAGAACCTTCTCTGTTGATTCTAGTTGAAAAATTCCATTGAATCTCCCTATTAAATTGTATATGAGGACTGACAATTAAGTTTGTAAACTCATCCGAGAAACAGGGCTACGCACCTCATTGCTGAATATCACTATGGTCACCTTCGAAGCACTCCCCTTGGGAAGCTATGCACTGAGACTAGTGTCTAGTCCACTCCTCAAAGCAACTTTGCAACTCTTTTTTCTGGAATGACTGTCAGAGCTGTCATTGTATTACCCTTGATGTCCTGAAAGGCATAAAAATATCTTCCTTTCAGTATTTCCTTTATCTATGGGTAAAGAAAAAAGCATTGAGGACCAAAGGAGGGGAGTAGGGAGGGTGCTGTAATATAGTTATTTGTTTACTGGCTAAAAACTCCTTCACAGACAACTAGAAAATGAAGTTTGCAAACTTGACACCATACTACCGTGTGCAATGGCCATTCCAGAAAGAGGTCCAAAATCATTTGATTTCAGCAATGAAGTGTGTAATACGTACACAGTTAAGTTCCCATACTTAATTGTCACCCTTGTATCTACAGACAGTGTGTTTTTGCCTATTTTCTCTAATACTGTGTATTATCAAATATTTTACTCTTTTTGTCAATGATGGGTAGAAAATGGCATCTCAGTTTAATTTCCAGTTATCTAATGAGTGACACTGAGCATCCAGTGTATGGATTAACCATCCACATTTCTTTTTATGGGCATACCTGTTGAGGCCTTCTGTCTATTTTTATAATTGGATTATTTATTTTTGTTACTCACATAAAAGCTCTTTATTAACAACATTAGGTTTTGTTCATCAAAGCTGATTGTAAACCTAAAATTTCAGCTGTTTCAATCTGATAGTATTCTGGGTATTTAGAAATCTTCAAAGTCTACCAGTTTCTTGTTTTTCCTTTTTTTGAAAGACTAAGCTCATTGTCTGCAAGTTAATTCTAACTCCTAGTGGCCAGGTAGAACTGCGTAGAACTGTCCTGTAGAGTTTCCAAGGCTGTAAACAGAAACAGACCACCACTTGTTTCCTCTGGACAGTGGCTGGTAGATTTGAACCACTGATCTTTTGATTAGCAGCTGAATGTTTTAAGCAGTGCATCACCAGGGCTCCTTTTCTTAAGACTAGAGTGCTCAATTAGGAAAAACTAAAAGTCCTAAAAATGTCTCCTGATGTTTTCAAACTATCTGCTTTTCTGAAATCTTCGTTTCAAACCTATGCAGAAATATAAAGTAAGGAGGTATGTCTGGGTACAGTTTCAGCTGTTTTCTTGGAGTCTTTAAGATCATACATGTGATGGAACAGAGGAGTAGTATTGTGAGGTCACATCATTGATGGGTGTCATCTTCTTGGTCTTCACAGTTTAGTTCAGTTAAGGGAACTCAGCAACATCAACTGACCATTACAGTCTATGGAAAGTACCAGAACTTTCATCAACTGGCTAAGACCTACCCTGAGCCATGAGCTATGAAATAAACACTACTCACCGTGTGAATGAAGACAGTGCCTAATTTCAAGTTGCAATCCTCAGTTCATACTTCCCCTAATTTAACAGTTTGTTAAAAGCCTTAGCATTCAAAGTTAGGTACAGGCATTCCTGGGCATGCCTCCATGTAAATGAATTCCCCCCATTTCAACCACAAGTACTGAGGAGCCATGTCCAGAACCTTTCCTTAGATGAGAGGTGTGTGGGGCTTGTCTCCTTCTACCACGCAGATTGGTCTGGTATTAGGAGTCCGAAGACCCAGGCCTTAGTCTTGGTTCTGTTCCAGACTTCTTGCGTTGCCTTAGGCAAGTCAAATTACCTCTTTAAGCTTCAGATTCTGATGAGGATCCTAAGAGTAGTCTTTCAACTGTATTCCATGGAGCCCACGGAGGGGTCCATGGAAGTTTTTGAATTGTTCCTTGAACTTCCCAGCCAAGCCAAGCCCAGTGCCGTAGAGTCCTCATTTGGATTTATCTTGTAGAGTATATGTTAACTATTTTAAAGGAGTGTAATAAAAATGAAACAGATTCAGTTAGATGTATTTAATATCTTATTTTAACATATCTGGAAACCTTAGTTGTGTAGTGGTTAAATGGTACTGCTGCCAACCAAAAGGTCGGCATTTTGAATCCACCAGCCACTCCTTAGAACCTCTATGGGGCAGTTCCACTCTGTTCTACAGGGTCACTATGAGTTGGAATCAACTCAAAGGCAATGGGCTTACCATATCTAGGAATAGCAACATATTGAAACGTGCAGTTAGGTTATCCCATTTGAATGGACATCAGAAACAAATCTTGTTATCCATGGTGAGGAATATTGATATTCTGCATTGATCTATCCTACTATGTCTCTTTTAAATGCTGACATGTCTGCTACACGTCTCTACTCATACAAAAGTCCATGAGTTTTTGATGATGGTACATTTGTACTTGCTTGGTTAAGAGTCAGATCAAGGTCATTTGCACTTGCTGTCCTCATGACCTAAGATTGTTTGTATACTCAACACTGACTCACTCACATCTTGAAAGCATCCTCGCAGCACTAGAGCAGATGCTTCCTTTCTAAACTCTATGATTAGAAATGCAAGAATTCATTAGGTGTTTGTAGCAGCTCAACTTTGAAACAGAGATTTCTTACTATGTTACTTTCAAGATTTTGGATGAACTGTGCTAAGCAGAAATTCAAGTTGTAAGGCAAATTGTTCTAAAAACCATTACCATTTATAACTTCTTAGTCAGATGAATCAGTATTTTTGAAATATTGTGCAACTGAATCAAAATTAAAAAACTTAAGTAAGATGCTGAGAATAATCCAAATGCTTACATCAAATTGTTATTTTCATCAAATCAACCTCAGAGTTGCCAACGATTTACTTTATAATCAAGAAATATGGCATACATGCAATCATGAATAGATGCAATATATTATGATTTTTATTTGTTTTAAATATTAGGAGTCCACATAAGATTTCATTCTTATTAAGGGTAGTTTTGCTTCCCACTCACAGCAACCCTATAGGACAGAGTAGAACTGCCTCATAGGGTTTCCAAGGAGTAAGAGGTGAATTAGAATCTCTGGCCTTTTGGTTAGCAGCCAAACTCTTAACCACTGCACCACCAAAGGCCCACATTTGCTTAAGAAAAAAGAAAAGTCACCAGGACAGATAACCTCCAAGATTCCTTGCAGCTCTAACATTTTATAGTCTTCTAGGGTGGGTATGAGCTGTTTTAAGGAGGAGTGAATTGGGCTAGTGAAGGAGGGGTTGTTGATAGCCAGTCTCTGTGCTTAGCTTGGGAGGCCCCCATGCAACTTTTTAAGACAGAGGACTGAGTGTCTGAGTATGCAAACACTCCTCCTGGGTGTTGTGTCTGGTCAGTATCTCAACTGTACAGTCCCAGGCAAGCCACATGCTTTGTAGGACACCATCGAAGTGTTTTGCAAAGATTTATTTATTTTTTTTCTTTACGGGATATTTTATAATCATTTGAAACTTGCTAAAATTCTATACAACTTTATCACTTTCCTTGGACTCCTCTCTGAAACAAATCTATTTTAGTGGCAGTATGGGATAGGACATTTTTCACAAGGACAGGGGTCTAGGGCTGGGGGCATGCTAAGCATGGGGAGGAGCTTCAGCAAACAGCACAGGAGATACCAAAACCAAATCCAACCTACTGCCACTGAGTTGATTCCAACTCCCAGCGACCATTTGGAACACTGTAGAACTGCCCCACAGCATTTTCAATTCCTGGTGAATTCAAACTGCCAAGCTTTTGGCTAGCAGCTATAGCACTTAACCAGTCTACGACCAAAGTTCCTACAGGGGGTATATGTACCTGGAAACAGGGGCCTTATTGTTTCAGCTGCCCTCACTGAGGTTAACATAATTCTTAGGCTCTCTGGCCATGACTACTGGCTCTGAAGGCAGACAGCACCTACAAGGCATTGCAGAGCAAGCAGAGACAGAATAGAAAGGTTGCATGATTGCCTGTACCTGTCTTATTCCTGTGGTTCATCCTCCTGCTGTGAGAAGTAAGATTAGATGTAGAACTCAAGGGTGGTGGCCCCCCAGTGGTTGTCTTTGGACTCTGTTCACCCACTAGGGTGACTGGTGCCTTGGACTGATATTTTGGGGTGAAGGTCTGAGGGATTTGGGTTGACATTCTCCTAATTCTAACACTGGTTATTGTATTAGTTCAGTTAATTGTTCACCTACATATAACAGAGACCCCAAACAAAAGTGGCTTAGATAACACAGACTTTGATTTTTCTCTCGTATAACAGTATGGGAGCAGGAGGTCCAAGCCTGGCTTGAAGCTCTGTTCCATGAGATTGTCCAGGGACCCAGCTTGTTCTTTTCTGTTATTCGTTCTTCTCTGGGGTGTTTCCATTATGTGAATAATCCAAAAGATCCCTCATATCCATTATCCATGTACAAGGGTGGAGGAAGAAGAGAGGAACCCTCACCATTTAGGAACATAGGCATTAAGCTGAGCACATCACTATTGCCCACATTTTCTTATACAGAACTTGATTTTATGGCCAGGCATAGCTGCAAGAGAGGCTGGAAATATAGTTTTTATTCTGTTCTATGTACTCAGATAAAAATAGGTGCTTCTGTTATTTCTAGAACCAAGGGAAGAATGGAATTGGAGTACAACTAGCTGACTCTGCTAGTGTGTCTAATGAAATGTGGATCTGTACACTATTGTTTGTAGATCTGAAGATCTGACTGACATCACAGAAGCAGATTTGTAAGGATGGTAAGTAGAGAAAGCAGAGGGTGGCTTGGTGGAGCCTGTTCTAAAGGCTGGCTCTTTGATATTGTCTTTTTAGGTATTTCTTTGGCTCAGAGATGGGCAAATCCAATTTCCCTTAAACTCTGCAGACCTTGTGGATAACCACGGTGAGAAGGGCTGGTCTAGATTCTCAAATGACCTCAAAGGGATGACATGTAGACCAGGAAATTTCTAACTATGATCCGGCTGACCTGAAGGTTCTGGAGAGTGCTAGAGAGGTGAAAGAAATGGAAAATAAGTGCTCTTTAATCTCAGTTTCACACCCCTCTTAGTAGCCCTCCCTCCTCTGAGGACTGCCAATTAAGTTTGCAAACTCATGTTGGAAACAGTGCTGCATGCCTCATTGTCAAATATCACTACAGTCACCTTTGAAGTACTCCCCTTGGGAAGCTATGCACTGATGTCAGCACCTAGTCCACCTTTCAAAGCAATTTTGGAACTGTATCTGGAATGGCCATCAGACCTGTTATCATATTACCTTTGATGTCCTGAATGTCATCCAAATGTCTTCCTTTCAATATTTCCTTTATTTTTGGGTAAAGAAAAAAGTCAGTTGGGTCAGAGGAGGTGAGGAGGAAGGGTGCTCCAATAGTTATTTGTTTACTGCCTAAAAACTCCTTCACAGACAGCTAGACAATTAAATACTCAAAACTGCTGCCATGCTGCTGTGCACAATGGCCCATTCCAGAAAGAGTTCAGAAATTGCTTTGAAGCCTGGACTAGCTGCTAGTTTCACGTGTAACTTCCCAAGGGGAGTACTTTGAAGGTGACTGTTTTAGTCAGCTAGTGCTGCTGTAACAGAAATAGCAAAGAAAAGTTTTATTCTTACATGGTCTAGTAGGTTACAAGTCTGGATTCAGGGTATCCACTTCAGAGGAAGGCCTTCCCTCCTCGGGGGCTGTGGAGGAAGGTCCTTGTTTTGTATTGGTCTTTGGTCAGAGAGCATCTTGGCACAGGAACCTCAGGTCTGAAGGACGCGCTCTATTCCTGATGCTGTTTTCTTGATGGTGTGAGGTTCCCAACTCTCTGCTTGCTTCCCTTTCCTTTTATCTCTCCTGAGAAGAAAGGAGAAAAGGTGGTACAGGCTACATTTCAGGGAAACATACTTCTCATGGGTGTGGCAGTCCCACCCTAATCCTCTTTTAACATACTCATCCTGTCTATTATCCACAGGCAGAGATTAAGATTTACAGAGTCAGAAAACCAAAGGTGATCACAGAATACAGGGAATCCTGGCTCAGCCAAATTAGTACACATACTTTTGGGGGAACAATTCAATCTACATCAGTGACCATAGTGATATTTAGCAATGTGGTATGCAGCACATAGGATAATTAAGTTTGGAGATTTAATTGTCAGATCTCGTATATATTTATGCATCTCTGTGTGTACTTACATGTAAGATTTGGGGCTGAAATATAGTTATTACACTTTCACAAGACCACTGGAATTTACTTGCTCATAATTCAGAAAGCACAGATTAAATAACATACAAAATACTAATTGGCTTGGCTTTGGCAAATACTAATGCCATAATAAATAATTTCTCTGTGTGATGGCTAATCATTTTGACCTTATTTCTGCAAGGAAACAATCTAAATTGTTGAGAACAGGAAAATGTCAGAGTAAAAAAAAGGTGTAGTATCAATGGAATCTTTTTGTTTTGAAAAAAGCAGTTCCATGAATGGCTTAAAATTTAGAGAGTATCTTTGTATCCATACTTTCACTTGCTCCTTCTTCATTTGCAGAGGCAGAAATGGAAGCACAGAGAGGTAAAGTGATTTGCCTCAGGTCACACAGCAAGTTCTAGAAATATAGTTAAAGACTTTGGATGCACTTGGCTGGCTTGGACTCTTAACTCTGTATTTCCCTATATTTGCTTAACATTCTAGCTACCGGATGAGCCACCCCTAGGATATTGAGACCTAAGCCATTTTACGAGCCTGGTTTTTGCTTAAGCAGCAATAATCTCCTGAGCCAAACCTCTGTGCCTCCGGCTCCCTCCTTGACCTTCCCTTCCTTCCATTTTTCTGTCTTTCTCGCTTTTTTTGGAAACCCTGGTGGCATAGTAGTTGAGTGTTACATCTGCCAAACTAAATGTCGGCAGTTCAAATCCTCCAGGCACTCTTTGGAAACTCTATGGGGCAGTTCTACTCTGTTCTATGGGATCACTAAGAGTCAGAACTGACTTGAGGGCACTGAGTTTGGTTTCTTTTTGGGTTTCTCTCTATTTCCTGCCCCCAAGACCTTCCCCTCCCCTCCCCCTTCCTTTCTCTTTCACTCTTTCCCCTCTTTCTCTTCCTCCCTCCTTTCCCCGCCTCCCTCCCTCTCTTCCTCCCTCCTTCCTTTCATCCCATTTTTGTTCTTTCCTTCTTATCTTACTTCCTCAAGTGCTTATTGACAGTCTATTGTAAATCAGGCACTGTCTTAAGTACTAGGTCTTACAATATAAGTCAGATCTATAGAATCTCCATGGAACTTATTGTTTCCAATGGGGTTGGCAAATAGTGAAAACACAACTAAGCATGTAATATAGTTTCACGTAGTGATATTTATTATAAAGAAAACTTAAGTGAGGTAATAGGCTGAAAATGGCAGAGGTTGGTTGGGGTAGAATGAGTAATACAAGAGCAGATACCTGACATAAAGGAGAGAAAAGCTCTGTTGATATCTTGAGGAAGAGCATCCCAAAACGATGGAAGGGCAAATTACGAATATGCTGGGCACCGTCACAGACCTGCAGAAAGAACAGTGTGACTGAGGGTGTCACCAAGATAAGTGAGATTCTCTCGGTTGTTTTTATTTTGTTTTATGATGCAAGAGAGAGAGAAAGTAGCTAATTTCAAAAGCAAATTCCTTGAAGAGTTGAGTCAGATGAAATGCTCTGTGTAAATTGAGAGACTGGACTCAGAGAAGAGGAGGGACAGGTCATCCTTGTGATAGAAGGGAAGATTAGAGGAGACAGGAACAGACGTGGAAGGGCTGGTAGACTTGGAGGGAAAGTGAGTTAGTTCTTCTCTGGTTGCTTCTGTTTTCTTAATGAATTATCAGGTGACATCAGTGAGGTAAAGGTTGACAGGGAGGATGGGCTAATTGTCTTTTTGGAGAATGAGAAAGCAAATCAACTAGCAAAGACAGCAGGGTTATCGGGCAGTGCTGAGGCTCCACTTGAAGTTTGTAGACCAAGTCTTAGCTGAGAGCCACCAGCCTGGCTGTTGCTTTTTCCCAGCTATTCCTGGATACAAATGTGATGGAATCAGAAAGGTGAATTTAGCTGTGTGCTGTGTATTCCCCATTTGCCTGTTCAAACCCATTTGCTGCACTTCCTCACTCTGATCCGCGCCCTGCAGACTGAATTTGTGGAAAATCTCAGCAGAGTGTCGAGTCCGACCTGACGGCACTGGGCTGAGGCTCAGCAGATTTCTTCCCCTCTGGGTGCGGCTTGCCAATGGCAGTCTCCATCAGGAGACTGGAGGGTAAGAGGTGATGACATGCTTGCATTTTGTATTTCCTTCTCTGTTCCTCCTCAGTGGCCCCAAGACCACACACTTTGCCACACAAAGCTGTGTACAATGGCTACATCCTGCTATGAAGTCCCCTGCTCCTCCCCGGCTAAAAACCAAAAATCCACTGCTGTTGAGTGGATTCTGACTCATAGCGACCCTGTGTACCAGATAAGCCAAACCAAACCCAGTGCCATCAAGTTGGTTACAACTCATAACGACTTTGCAGGACGGAGCAGCACTGCCCCATAGAGTTTCCAAGGAAAGCCTGGCAGATTCGAACTACCAACCTTTCAGGTAGCAGCCAAGCCAAGTGCCCTCGAGTTGGATGCAGGCATAGCACTTAATCACCGTACAAGAGTTTCCCAGGCAGTGCTATTGTTTTTCTTTCTTAAATACTTAAAACCACTTTCTTCTCTTACTCTTTCAGGCCTAGGGGCAGTAAGTGCTTCCTACTGTTGATAGTCTTGGAGTGTTTCCTATCCCTGTTCTCTCCTGTCTACGTGTTGAACAGTTCTGCTGTTAAAGTTCTTCTCATTTGCCCTGTGTTACCTTTACCTGTTTCTTGCTAAAATCCTGACCAATGCAAACTTAGCTTAGGTTGTGTTCCATCACGCTTGACAGAGGGGGAAAGGCACAAGGGACTTGTGGGTATACGCCAGGCATGGATGGACAAAGGATTCTCAAGCGGGGTAAAGAGAGAAGTGAAGGCATGAGGAGGCTGTATAGGCTGAAAAAATGGTGGGGTGAGTTGTTGGGAAGTCCCCATGGGGTCAAGGAATTGTTGGAGTCTGGGTGCTAGAGGGGGTGAGCTGAAAAAATGAGGGGATCATTCTTAGTAAAGTGCTTACAAACAGAACATTTGTGGGTGAAGTTATTGACGATAACAAGATCCAAATAAGTGTTTTTCACCTCTTCCTGTGTATTAGAGTCTCCCAGGGAGCTTTCGAAAAGTACTGATGCCTGGCTTTACCTTCAGAGTTCCTGTTACAGCTGGCATGGTGTTGGGCCCAGGGATTGTAATTTTAAAAATTGCCTCCAATGATTCAAATGTCTGGCCTGGGTTGATAACCACTAATGTATGGATGCCGTGAGTTGGAATCAACTGGACGGCAACTAACAATGACAGCGTACAATATGAGCATGGGTGCAGGTGGCTGAGGTGATACAGGGAAAGTCTCTTCAGCAGCAAGGAGATCAAGCAGCTCAAAAACCTGAAAGGAGCAGTCATGTTTAAGTCACCAAGAATGATGGCTGGTTTTGTGGTGGGAGAATAATTCAGTGAGTCAGAAGCTAAAACTGGGAAACAGTAGAGCCTAGAAAAGCTGGGATGGTCTAGTGGTGATGGTCAGAAATCTCTGCTCCTCTACCCTTCTTAGCATCGGTGGAGAGGGTGTCTTTAGATAAACTTGTCTTTGCTCTGCTGCTCCCCTTCTCTCCATCTCAATCTTTGCTTTTCACTGTTTGCACTCTGGGATATCTTTCCCTACTTGTGATGTTTGGGGAACCACATTTAACAGAAGATCTCTGTGGTGACTTTCCAGATCTGATCTTCTTGGTGGCTGGACCTGTTCCTTGATCTCTTCCAACCTTTAACATCTTTTCTCTCCTCACCACTCAATCCCCTTCCTGTGCCCTTCTCTTTCAAGTCTCCACTGCTGGGCTGGTAAATCCCAAGGGCTCATTCATTGATCAGACCACGAGGTAACAAGCTTGCATCTTGAGAGAGGTATCCCATATTTTAAGACACAGGGTAAGACAGGGAGGCAAACAAAATCATTCAACTCCTCTCCACATGCAGATCAATGTGTATAGCAATTCCAGTAGGTAGAGCAAACAGGCCATTTTAGCTCCAAGTTGCACCCTCTTATATTTTCAATGTGCGTACCATTGTGGGGGCAATTTAAATCAAATTCTTCTCTATAGCTGAGCACGAAATCTGCACATTTCGGATTTTGCTCTTTCCAAAGATAATTTCTGCTGTTTAATGAGATCTGAGAATGAAGTCAGGCATGAGCTGGAGAAAGGTCACAGTGTGTGCTCAAAGGTATATTAACTACTGTTGGCACTGACATCAGTCTCCTTCCAAGAGGACAGAATTAAGGAGCAAATAGTAAATATGTTCAATGGCACTTTATTGCAAGTAGGACCATTTACAATGAAATAAGAATATGAGAACGGTTTCAAAGAGAAAATGGGAGTGCTTACAAATAGAAAGCATCTTACCGGTTGGAGCGAGAATGTGATTCCAGTCAAGGTTAATGGGGAAATGGTTAATGAAGGGTACAGATTCCAAAGCTGCATGATGCCATATTGTATCTCACAGAGGTAATTAATACTAGAGACTCTAGCTAAATGGACACATTATACACAGCAGACAAGCTGAAATTTCTCATACCGTATAGAGAGGCTCTTTGGATGCTTTATGACTCACACTCATCCTGATAATAGGACATTAGATGCCCTGTCCAGCATGGCACTGGTGTGGTACTGTGGGGAAAGCTGAGAGCCAGAAGAGCTGGATCCAGCCCCGACTTGGTTACTGCTGGTGGTATGACCTTGGGCAAGTACATTGCTACTTCTTATGAGCTCATCCTCTTCCTCCAAAAAAATGAATGGGTTGGGCCGGAGACTCTAAAGTCTTTTCCCATTTGAATTCTGAGATTCTCTGTACTTCTTTGCCATACCATAATCACCCCTACCCACTGCAGAAGTGTGTAGACAAAGATACACACAGGTAAAAGACGACCTGAGTAAATCCCATTGAGGGTGGGTGCTTGTCTGTGTTTATGTTTGTGGCATGGATACACACTTTGGTGTCAATCATTACATGTGTATGTTTCTTTGAAATGGTAGAGATTTAGATCCAAAATTTTCTATGCCTCCATTTTTCCCATCAGTACTCATGGTTTTTAATCTTTCTTCCAGTTTTTCCCCTAAAGGATAAGTTTTCCTAAGAAAGCTAGCAGCAGTGAAGTGTTCCATAAAATTAAAATGCCTAGGATTAAGATGAATTTGGGTAAACAGCCACTTAATCTGTAGGCTGCAGGCTTATCTGTTTGTGAGAAGTATCTTCTTTTGTATCCTGTTGCTCTGAACACCCCCAAGTGAGAAAATAAGGTAACAGCTGGCTCTTTCAGCAGCAGGTGAGGGAGGGATGGGGGTCACCTTACATCCTTTACCTTAGCTGTCTCCTTTGACCCTCTGCGGTCCTTCCCTGTTCACCGACTGGGGTAGAGGGGCTTAAAAGTAGGGCATCTGCACACATGGGCTTTTCACCCCAGTGATCATTGTATTGACAGGCATTGCTTCAACCGAACAGTTTTCCCTGGGTGTTGAGGCCTGTTTCTAGGCAGCATCCCGAGGGCAGATGGCATTGTTACCCTTGTCTCAGCTCTCATTGTCTGCTGCTTTTTGAAATTCCCAGGTGAGACTCGTTGATTTCTCCACTCTGTTCTGTCTTTCGCAGCCCACTCACCCTTCCACACACACTTCCTTTGTCCTCCAACAGAAAACAAACCAAAACAAAATGGAAAACACAAAACAGAACATTCCACCCATTCTGCGATGGTACAGAAGTTACTCATGTTCCTCCTTATAGAGCTTGTGGGAACTACCGTCTTGTTCTTCAAAAGGACAATGATCCCACTTATGTAGAATGTCCAGAATAGACATCTTCGAAGAGACCAAAGTGTAACGGGAGTTCTCAGGGGTGGGTGGGAGTGGGCAGTGCGGAAGTGTTGCTTCGGGAGTACTGAGTTTCTCTTAAGGTTGATGAAAATGTTTGAAAATGATTGGCAGTGATGTTTGCACAGCACGAGAAATATAAACAATGTCACTGAATTGTACACATAAAAATGGTCAAGTGAGAAATGCATTGTTATGTATATTTCACCATATTAAAAAATAAGCTTGCCAACTCCTAGAATTTATTTATTAATTACTGGCGAGCAGGTACATGAAAAGAGACACCAAATTGCATGCTAACCTCCAGGTCCCCTTTACCTTCCTGGACAGTGAGATGGAAAATCCTTGGAGGGAAGACAGCCCCAGAGCCGAGTTACCACACAACATTGACAGCTGCAGAATTGCATCTATTGATTGTGGTGTAGGAGAGAGTGTTTCATCAACCTTTAATTGAGCTGATTCCTAAGCAGAACAGGGTTAGCTTTGGCAGGGCTGCTGGATCTAAAGAGCCATGACTGAGCTTGAGCTGACACCTCTTAACAGACTCTTATCAGGAAACGTTTTCATATTCCATGGATTCTAGAACACAGGTTCTCCACTGAGAGTGCTGACTGGAATCACCTGGGGGGAATGGCTGAAGCATCAGAAGTCAGCATCCTGGCTTGGCAGGTTCTGATGAGTATGTCTGGGAGAGAAGACTGGGTAGTTGTATTTTTTATAAACTCTTTTATTTAGGCCATTTTAATGTGAATGCCGTGGGGCACAGTTCCACACTGACACCCACAGGGTTACCAGGAGTCAGAGCCAACTTAGCAGCAATTCACCACCACAATGAGCACAAGGAGTCCCCAGATGGTATGAATGGGGAATACACTCAGCTGCTAACAGGAAGGTTGGAGGTTCAAGTTCACTCAGAGGTGCCTCAGAAGAAAGTCCTGGTGATCTCCTTCAAAAAAAATCAGCCAGTGAAAATTCTGCGGAGCACAGTCCGTGGGAAGTCACCATGAGTCAGAATCGTCTTGGTGGCACCAGTTTTTTGTCTTAAACCCAACGCATTGCCGTCGAGTCATTTCCAACTCACAGCGCCCCTAGAGGACAGAGTAGAAATGCCCCATAAAGTTTCCAGGGAGCGACTGGAGGATTTGAACTGCCGACCCTTTGGTTAGCAGACGTAGCACTTAACCCACTATGCCACCAGAATTTCCTTGTTTGTCTTAGTGACCACAAATGAGGACTGAGAAGCTTCCAGAGGATTCCATTGCCTGCCAAGACAAAGCTACCACACTAAGTTGATAAAGAAATCCTGAACTTGTAAAATAATCCTATCGCATCTTTTCCTTTTTTTCCCCTTGTGGGAGGGAATTTGGCTTCCTGGTGGTGAAGCGGGATCCATTAACACTCTCCAGGAAATTTTCAAGCACACGGACACCGCTCTCTCCCTCTCTCTCTTTTTATTGCTCTGTTGCTTGCTTCATCTCAAGGAACAATTGGACTTTCTTGGATGAGTCCATAATTTAGATGCAGCTTCTCCTCAGACTCCGTTACAATGGACACTCCCCGGCCGTCGCAGCACAGACATGTGTTGGAGAAGCTGGCCCTCACTGAGAGAATAAATTGGATTTCATTACATGATACTGTATAATGTGGCGTGACCTCCTCCCATTGTTATGTTGGGTGGATGCTCAGACGGTTCTGCGTTTTATTTCCCTGTAATTGCTTCCTCGTGGATTCAGCACCCCCCTTTTCTTCCCTTTTGTCCCAAACAGATGCCCCCCTGATCCCTCACTGCCGTTCTCAGCCTCCTCAAAGGCTGGTTCGTTCCTTAAAGAATCCGCTGCACACTGAGCCGAGGCCAGGGAAAAATCAGGAGTCCGTTCCATCAAAATATTTGGGATGGAAAAGCCTGTTCTCCTGTTGAACTCGGGTTTCACTTCTGCTCCCACCTGACCCTGAGGGTCTACGCGGGGGGGGGGGGGGGGGGGGATGGGCCAACATTTGAACTCTGGCTACTGTTAAAACATCCTGATTCCAGTAACTCTGCGCTGTTGACATTCCCTCGCGGTTCCGTCTTTGAAGCCACCCCTATTGGTGGATGGCCGGCCGTATGGCTCCCATACATTTTAAAGTGGCATTCCCCAGAGTTTGCCCCAGCTATAGAGACCTGCACTTTGTCTTTTAAGCAGATAAAAAGAGAGGTCAGTCAGAAATAATTCCCCTACCCCTCGTATAAACAATTTCACTGCTGCAGCAACACAGTTGCTTAGAATTACTCCCTCAGATTCAATTCCCTTTTCCTGTTCCCCTTGTAAAAATGGTTAGTGTCCTCTATAAACTGCAGCTCACCGAGGTGCAGAGCTGGCTGTGCAGTTGTAGAATAAATGTTAATCTAATACAGGTTACTAGGTCAAATGCAATCACAGGCTTGTGGGAAAAGCTTAATACTGTTCAGTTTCTTCTAACACAGTAAACCTGGATATTAGATGATAGGTTAAACACCAGTGGACCATAGCAAGAATTTTCTTGAAAGTAGGATTTAGTACAAAGGAAACTACATTGGAATAGTGACCCAGGATTGACTTTGCTCTCCAAGAGAGCATTCCAAGACACAGAAGTGGCCTGTGAAAACGGACTCCTTAAAAACAGAACGTTGCAGAGCTTCTTGGTGCAGGGACAGATGCCACTTGAAGCAGCTGGGACACATTGAAAAATTGTGTTATGTTGTTAGCTATGACTTCAATTTCTTCTCATTCCGTAAAAATTCACAAGGGTGCGCGCTTGTTCCTGTGTGTGTGTGCGCGCGCGCTCACACACACACACACACACACACACACACACACACACACACACACACGGGCTTTCCTTATGAGAAGTTAATGTGTCATCGGATGACCTGCTGGAATTTGGATCTCAACTTGAACCTCAAGTAAACACAAGCACGAAGTGTGCTGCGCACATGTGGGCCAACTGCATGGGGAAGACTCTATGGAGCTCTTTTCGGTGGTGGAGGCCTCGCTTTTTTATGTGGATGTTAGTGTGTTTAAGTGTTCCCAGCCCATGTTCCTGACCAGATGCCAAGGCTGAGATGTACATATGCTAGCAGATGGATAATAAATGCTGAAGTCAATGAGTGTCAGACTTCAGGGGGAACTGTGGGTCTGGTCTGTGGGACCATTTAGGTTCTACTTTGCAGGGAGACTGGGAACTGAGCCAGGAATAACTTTTCAAAGTCATGTGGGGTCTTCTGTGTGGGTCCCCTCAAACAGTCATGGTTAGCACTGCAATCGCAGGGCACTGTTGTCTTCTATGCTTTCTATGGAGGTCACAACCAACAAGCAGCTGTGGCAAGCAAGTGAGCGGTGAGACACAGATTAGAACCCAGACTCCTTTGGAAGGCAGCTGAGAATGTAGCTTTATGTCTTCTTATGGAGACAGAGGTCCCTGAGTGGCACAGACAGCTAAGTATTATCACTAAGTGGAAAGTTGGTAATTGGAATCCATCCAGAGGTGACTTGGAAGAAAGTCCTGGTGATCTGCTTAAGAAAGGTCATAGCCATTGAAAAGCACATGGAGTACAATTCTATTGGGTAACTGGTAGGGTCACCATGAGTCAGAATTGACTTCCCAACAACTGGATGACACTTGATCACTTTGCCTGTCTGCAGAGTTAGTGTTGGCATTTGATAAGTGGCCTCTCTCTGCTTGGGTTTCAATTAAATGACTAACTCAACCAGGCGATGCATACATACCCCAGTGGTCACAAAACCCTTATAAAGGTTGCCCCAGGTATGAAAGTGACCCTTCAGAAGGCTGCTTCACAGAATAAGCACCGGCTGCATGTGGCTTTTAGCAAAATGTTTGTCTGTGTTTTTTAGTGAAATGTGTGTGTTTCTCTTTTTTTTTATGGGAGAAATTCAGAGTTTTAGGAAACCAACCCAGTGACCTGGATTTCAATCCTAAAATCAGTTGTCAGCAGGAACTGAGGAGACTTTGCATGGCTCACTTTTGTGCTGTGGCTGCACTGGGCAATCCTCTCGGGGCCAGCCCACCCTAATCGCCAGCCCTGCAGCTCTCTGCCTCCCAAGTCGGGAGCAGGCGGCTGGCCTCTCAGATTCGGGGAAACTGGCTTCAGGGGTCCACTGAAAGGGACTCTCATTCAGACAGGTCCCCTCCAGCCAGTATTAGAACTATTTCCTTCAACAGAAATGGCCATCCCGAGGGCTTCCATTGATTGGGAAATGTCAAACACATAATACATAGATGACTTAAAATGCCCTAGGCCCCCTTTCTCTCTTTACTGCAAACTGAATAGTCAGGTTTCTCAGACTCTTTAGGACTCCATTTTCTCCGTGTTTTTCTTTGAAAAGATGTAAAAGGGAAAACGTACCTTTCTGTACAGTTTCCACGCAGTCATCAGTCATTCAGCATAGAACGCTGGCCTGGGCTAGGATATTACAGGCCTACTTTCAGAGTTTGATCTACAAACATTATATTCCAAGAAACCAAACCCACTGCCACAGAGCCAATTCCGACTCAGCGACCCTATGAGACGGAGTAGAAGTGCCCCACAGATTTTCTGGGGAGTGCCTGGCGGATCTCAACTGTCGACGTTTTGCTTAGCAGGCATCGTAGCACATAACTACTATACAAACATTTATCAAACCAAATACACTACTATCGAGTCAATTCTGACTCACAGCGACCCTATAGAACAGGGTTGAACTGCCCCATAGAGTTTCTAAGGAGCACCTGGTGGATTTGAACTACCGACCTTTTGGTTAGCAGCTGTAGAACTTAACCGCTACACCACCAGGGTACGGGCATGCAAAATAGTTCAAGTGAATGGAGAGAACATGACAAGTTCTCAGGCAATTATTCATTTTGGGAATGGTAATGTCTAGGAAATGGGCTGTCTCTTCAGAGGCGACCAATGAAGCTCAGAATGGAGAACCAAAAAAAAAAAAAAAAAATCCAAATTCATTGCCTTAGAGTTGATTCCAACTCATAGCCAAGTGTCTTCATCATCTAGTGATTCTGTAACAGAAGAATACCACAAGTGTTTGGCTTTAACAAAGAGAAATTTATTCTCTCACAGTCCAGCAGGCTAGAAATTCAAATTCGGGTGTCAGCTGCAGGAGGAGGCTTTCTCTCTCTTGGCTCTGGAGGGAGGGCCTTGTGATATGTCACTGTTTCCTTTTTCTAAGAGCATCTCAGTGCAGAAAACTCAAAGCTGAAAGACACTGCTCCTGACATTGCTTTCTTAGGAAACAGATTTAACAAAGAGAAATTTTATTGTCACAATCTGGTAAGATACAGATCCGTTTGTAAGCTTCAAGTCCTTTCAGTATTAGAAATCATCACAGCCTGTAGGCTAAGAGTCCCAAATCAATACGAGAGCATCCTGGTGTAGGAATCTCAGGTCCAAAGGACAAACCCTGCTCTCAGTGCTGCTCTGTTGGTGATCCAGGTTCCTAACACTCCCCTTAGTTTTCTTTCCTTTTGTCTCTTGAGAGATGACCTCAACACAATCCAAACTTGTAAACTGAGTCCTGCTTTGCCAACACAGTTGCTGCCTTTTCTCCCTTATTACCGTCACAGAGGAAGCATTCACAACACCTGGGAGAAATCACCCCACAAAGGGACTCATGGCTCAGCCAAACCAACACACATAGTTTTGGTGGGACACAATGCAATCCATAGCACCAACTCTCTCTTTGCTTCCTTTTCTTTTGCTGTTTTGTAGGATAAAAACATGGTAAAAGCCACACCCCAAGGAAACTGCTTACATTGAACCAGGCAGGTGACCTTAGTATGGCTGTGGCAGCCTCACCCTAATCCTCTTGAACAAAGTCAAATCTTACCCCGTTAACTACAGGCAGAGATTAGGATTTACAACATATACAAATGTTACAATCATAAAAATAAAGGGCAATCACACAATACTGGGAATCATGGTACCGCCAAAAATTGCTGCTACCCAATTTTTGTGGACATAGTCCAATCCATGATATCACCCTGTAGGATAGAGTAGAACTGCCCAATAGTGTTTCCAAGGCAGTAAATCTTTATAGAAGCAGACTGCCACATCTTTCTCCTGTGAAGCAGCTGGAGGGTTCTAATTGCTGACCATTCGGTTAGCAGCCAAGTGCTATAACCACTAGACAACCAGGGCTTCTTTTGAATGGAGAGTTGGACTCTATATAGAGCAGTTAGCAGTTAGTTAATGTGGTGTTATGAGTTAAACACAGTTTCTTTGCTTCTTAGCTGTGTCTCCTGATACTACCTTCCCCCTTGATTCTCAGTTTGTTCACCTGATAAACCGGGATGGTATTATCCAGCTGTCCATTCTGATCTTCTCCTTTACGCCTTTACACTGGCTCAGAGAGTGCGGCTTCGGTCACTCTGGCTTGTTAGGAGCGACTCATTATCTTCTTCCTCTTCTCATGATTTCTCAGATCCCATTTTGCTCCATTTTCTGTCTGACTCGAGGCCCTTAGCTTGGTACTTTTTTGGAAACTTTTTTAAACCCTTTGGACTTGGTTTTGTTACGAGAGCCTCGCAGCTTTTCCTAGTGATGACTATCCTCCCAGTCCTGGTCAAGCTCTCAAAGGGCTGGTCTGCTTGGATTGGGCGTGATCAGGCATTACCCCATGGTGCTGTTGGAGTTAAACTATAGATTCTGGGTGAAACATCTAGAACATATTAACGGGTAAATGCTGGTTACCATTTCTTTCTCTTTCCCAAGAAACACTGTCAGTTACCAGCTAAATCTACTTGGGACGATTGCTTAAAATCCCCAAGCCTGTGGAAAATAGAAATATGCATACTTGCTCTGCCAGTTTAGGGAGATGGCCAAAGAGACAGGAGGTCTAAGTCCTGTCATGCTACATAGAAAGAAACTATAGTCCCCCTTAGCCAATGTGGAAAGTATTCGCCATCAGGGCCAACTTAGCCGGTAGACAGAGTAGGCACAGTGCCTGGACTCACAATATTGTTTAGGGCCCATGAAAATGTTTAATTTATCTTAATATCTGAAGAAACAAGTGAAATTTTAGGTTGAGTAGAATGTTTTAGTATATTAGTATATTCGTCTTTCTACCAATGTATCTATAAAATATAATCATACACATACGTGTGTAATGGAAGAAGGGGTCACAAAGGCCAAAATGCCCCCACGGCCCGTGGAAGTCATAATGTGGCTTTGGTTATCATGATTGATAACTGCTCCTTTTGAAACCTCAGTGAATAATGCACATCCCGGGAACCCAGTTGGTGCAGTGATCAAAGCCATTTACTGCTAAGCGAAAGGTTAGTGATTCAAAACAACCAGTTGCTCTGTGTGAGAAAGATGTAGCCATCTGCTTCCATAGGTATTTACAGCCTTGAAAATACCGTGGGGTCACTGTGAGTCAAAGCAGACTCAGCGGCAGCGGGTTGATCTTGGAATGTACACTCCATTTCTTTAGCAGAAGTTTCTCCCTCTTCTTCAACGTAGTAGGAGAAAAAGTTCTCCTTAAGGTGGCGAAAGTCACTGAAAACCTGTGACATCCAAGCAATAGACCACGCTGGAGCCACCTACATTAAAATCTGTTGCTCTCTCATGGAAGGGAGGTAATCAAAGGCAAGGAGCCCCAGCTTCCAAATGAAGAACAGTCCCTCAGATACCTCCATGTCCCTTTGTTAATGATTCCCTGACGGGAGAAAAGACGTGAACTCTATTGGATGCCAAGTTAAAAAATGTTCTAGGCCTGCGTAAAGTGCAAGAGGTTTTGTGAAACGCGAATTACAACGGCATTCCAGGACTCATCATTCATTGACTGCCCCTCCCCTGTGGGTCCCAGGACGCAGGGGATTTCAATGTATTTAGGCCTCATTAAATAAGAGGAGAGGAAACCATTTTTTCTCTCACTGAAATTACTTACCTGAGTGTCAGAATCAAAACAGGGCTCCCAGTCAGGGAGTCAGAATATTCTCTTCAGACCTTCGAATTACTGCAAATCAAATTCAAGCCTCCGTACTTACTACCTGACCTTTCTGTCTCGTTTCCAGTCCTCTGGAGAGGCGATTTCCCCTAGACAATTTTAGCTGATCCATAAACGAAGGACAGCTACTGTGTGCAAAGTCATTCCCTCTAAGCAATATGGGCTCTAATTTCATCACAACATTATGAAACTAATCGGCTTCTTTGTATAAAATGTTAAAAGGGCTCTAAACTTGAAGCCAAAAAAGGGGGGGCTTTTGAAAGCGGTTCAGGAAATTACCATCCTGGAAGTGATTTTCCTATGTGTCTCTCAATATTACAGATTCCCTCTATGGGTGCTGATCTTTGCTAACTTGTAATAAGAAATGAAAGAACACTTTATTTTCCTTTTAAGAGGGGGAACAATTAAAATAAAATAAAAAAAGTCCCCCAGAGCCCTGCACATGGGAGTGATATGGAGACCATTAGCTTTCTTCCTCAGTTTTCTGGCAAATCTGTATTCTCCACTTGCTTTGAGCACTCTGTTCCATCTAGGTCAGGAAGAATTACATGTGCATAACTGAAATGGAGTGTGGATTTTAAGCAGAGCATGTGATCCCCAAATGCAGAAAGATGGTATAAATTTGCATCTTAAGAGGAACCTTCTCCAAAACCACTGTGACCATTTTTATGATAAGGTAAAAAAGGAAGAGAGGGTAGGCACACCATCCAAAGACTTCACACAACCTTTTCTTTCCGCCCAAGAAAAGAATTACAAAGTCGTCTATTCAGCCATCAGATGTCTTTGGGGCGGATCTTTGAATTGTAGTATACATTAAAACAGGAGGTTCATGTCATGCTCTAGGGACAAGCGTGACAGCTTCTGTTCCTGGGAAATAAGTCATGCTATTCTTCCTGAAAACCTTTCAGAAGTGGGATTTGAAGCTACCTGCCAGGCAAAGAGGCCAGCGTTCTAGAAGTGTCTGTGTTGTTCCTGATAACACAGAGTGCATGCCTGGCAAGGCATCCTGTCTCTTGAATATCCTGTCATGGAATGGAATCTTGGGTTCCTCCCAGTGGGGTCACCCACTGTTTCCTGGAAACCAACAAGTGGCTCTGGCTTTTGAATTTGTATATATTTGAATATTGATTTTATATATATTTATATGACCCATTTCCTTCTCCACTCCCTTTGCCACTGGGTCATACAACCCACAGTGCAGTCAGAGGTCTTAGTTGGATTTCCTTGTTGACTCATGCCCATGCTTTTGTCTCCAGCTCAGCAGTTGTGTGCTGAAGCCATAGGGTGGCACATTTGAATTGTATTCTTCTGGAGTAGTGAGGATATGAAGTGAGGAAATATTTAAAGAAAGTATTTGCTTCTGAAGCTGGTCTTTAGAATTTACATTCAATTTCACAGCTAGTTTTGAAAGCTTGCTCTGTGTCAAAATCAGTGATAGGTGTGATAAGGAATGCAAAATCCCTCAAGGATTTTGAAATCAGACAGAGGAGACAGAAAGTTCTGGAATCAGTCCTTCCAAGGTGCTGTTCAACTGTATGGATAATGGCCCCTGCTTGAGGGTAGAGGTGAGAATGGGGAATAAGAGAGAGACTTTGAAGGATAAGAAGGGTTTCATCAGGTAAAGGAGGCAGGAGGTGCAGACATTTGGGGTGAAGTAAACAGTGGTAAAGAGACATGGAAGAGTGAACTGTCACCGTGTGTGGGTCTGTGTGTATCGGGGGCAGAGAGTAACCTAGGCCTTGTGTGCTCCTAGCTGCTGGAGATACAAAGACAAATCAGGCTCCAGAGCACCTCTTAATCTAAAAGATCTAGCATGGAAGGCAGACGTATGCATAAACAACGTAATACGAAGCAGACTGTGGGAGATGCTACAAGAGAGCTGTATGACATGCACAGAGCACCTCTCAGGGAGACATTGGGGAGGAAAGGCTAATAGGACTTGACGTGATTAGAAGCAGGGAGGAAGAGTGTTAGACAGTCAAAAATGACTTCTGGATTTCAAAGCTAGATGCCCTTGATGGAATCATACAAAAACACATTTTGTATCTCGTTCAGAGAAAATTGGTCACTTTTCCCACATGTAATTCAAGACAACTGCATTCTGCAGTTTCATTCATGCTTTGGTATACTAATTTATCTGATGTCCTTGTAAATGCATATGAGAACTAAAAAGTTCACCAACCTGGATACCAGTACACTCTTGCACTGGCCTCAAAGCTTATCTACCAATAGCTATCTTCTAAAGTAAGTGCTGTACAGCATATACACAGGGGCCATGTATTTTCAAGCAATTGAAGGGAGTAGGGTAGAAGCTATGGATTTAAAATCAACAGGCATCATCCATCTGAAGCCCTGTCATTTCTTCTGGAAATTCTAGCAAGTCATTTTTTTTCTTCCAGTTGGAATTGTAATGGTTGAAGGGAGATAGTCTGGTGGGCTACAGATTCAGAAGGGAATGATTCATTCACCAGGCTGGGGTAAGAGGCTGGGAAATTGGAAAACATACAATAAGTGTATTAGTTTCCCAAAGAATGGAAGGGTTGAGTTAGAGACAGAAGACTAAGAGCTATCGTATGAGAGCGTAGTGATTGCCAGCTTGGTTTTCAGCACAGAACTACCACTAACTCACTGAAAGTTCACAATGATCTTGTGAGGTTCTGCCTGTCCCATTGTCCTCACGTCAATTCTAACTCATAGCAACCCAATAGGACAGAGTAGAACTGTGCCATAAGGTTTCCAAGGAGTGCCTAGTGGAATCAAACTGCTGATCTTTTGTCTAACAGCCATGGGTCTTAATCAAAATGACACTAGGATTTCCTCTTGTGAGGTAGATCTTCACTTTGCAGATGAAGAAATGGAGGCGCTAAGCTTAGATAACTTGCCCCAGACACAGCTTAAGGGTGGTAGGGCTGAAATACATGCTTGGAAGAGTCAATAAGAGAAAGCAAAGGAAGACAAGTATTTGACTTAAAGGTCTCTCTTGTATAAAACAGTATTTTGCTTGTATTTGGGGCATCTACAAGGTCTGACAATTAAGTCTGTGAAATTAACTGTTCTAAGTGCTACATACATCATTACTGAATATTAATCACTATGGTCACCTTTGAAGTACTCTCCTTGGGAAGCTAGGCACTGATACCAGTGCCTAGTCTACCCTTCAAAGCAATTTTGTAACTCTTTCTGGAATGGCCATTGTGCATGTTGGTACAGCGGCAAGCTCACAAACTTAATTGTATAGTTGTCTGTGAGAGAGTTTTTAGCCAGTAAACAAAAAACTATATTGGAACACCCACCCTACTCAGCAGGTTTGATAGTGCTGAAGGGTCATGTAGATGACCTTGGAGTGTGGCTGAGCTGGCTTCAAGTTCAAGCTTCATAATGATGTACAAGTTGCATCACCTTGGGCAAGACTCTTTACCTCATGAGTCTCAGTTTTCTCATGTGTCAAATGAGTGAAAGGATAATCCCTGTATCATGGGATTTTGGCAGGGAAATTAAATAAGCTAACTCAGATAAAGGGCTTAGCCCTTTCCTGGCTTATAACAAGAACTCAGTGGAGCTTAGTTAATGATAACTAAATACATTCATTAATAAACTTATATTAGGTACATGTACCATTTATGAAAATGTAAGTTATGATATATCTTGTATATCTGATGATACAAGAGTTACCAAGACTTTTACTGCAAATAGCAGACTTCCTTTGCCAAAGTGGAGTTCCAGACTCAGAATTCCTTTCAGTAAGGCAAAAACAGAACAGGAATTTAATCTGTAAAAAATTATCATGCTTATCAAGAACTCTATTAAAAGACCAGACCTAATGGTCTGACAGCTTGGGGGGTTCCCTGGGAACATGGAGCCTGGACTTGCTCCTAGCCAAAAGCTGAAACCAGTACTGAAGTCAACACTTCAGACAATGAATGGACTGGACTATGAACACAGAGTGATGCACGTGGTGTGCCTGCTTTATGGTTTAATATGTGTACGAGGTTGTCCTACTGGTTTCTCTTTAGAGGGGAGAGGAGAGAGTGGCAAAAGAGGGGACAAATGTTGGCTGAGTGGATACTGGAAGAGTGGATAAGAAGAGCGTGCTGTCACAGGGTGAGGCGAGCGGACAGAGTTGCCAAGAGGTAGGTGTTCTGGATTTTTTACAGAAAATTGACTTGGATTGTAAGCTTTCACTTAAGCATAATAAAAAATAAAAAAAGGATCACGTTTAGAAAACCTCTTATGAAGGCTGTAATATTGTTCAATGTCAATGCTATGAAGAGGTGAAATCTCTTTATAGGGCTTAGAGTTGGGAAACCTTTTGTTTCCCTTTGAAGCCTTCTTTATGTGAAAGAGGGAAGTCCACCTCACCAATAAGCTGTCTCCTTTGGTTTTGACTGTTGGAAACCTCAGTACTAACTCTTGTGTCCAACCATAGACTCTTGCTTTAGGGTAGATTCCTTTGTTTTCTTTTACTGTTTTTGCCCTTTTAACAATTTTTCAGTTTTATCATATTCATTGATTGTATTTCAAGCCTTCTGAAAAATCTTTTTGCAACTGGGTGGTGAGCCACGTAAGTAAAAGCTATAAAATAATAGTATGTTGGTGGTTTCTCTTTTCAGGTCTATATGCCTGGTCTGAAACATTTTTTTACTATACCAAAAATTCAATCAAAATAACAAAATTCATTCTTCTGTAGGCACTTAGTATTTTATGAGAATGGGATATGAAAGTCCCATCCTTGTGGGCTGTTTAACAGCAAGAGGAAAGAAGAATTTACAAAAAATATGGTACTAGGCAGAAACTGGTGGCATGGTGGGTTAAGTACTACATTTGCTAACCAAAAGGTCAGCAGTTCCAATCCACCAGACATTCCTTGGAAATTCTATGGGTCAATTCTACTCTGACCTCTAGGGTTGTTGTAAGTAGGACTCGACTCTACAGCACTGGTTTTTTTTTTTTTTTTTTTTTCCTAATGGCACTAGGCTATTAGGTCTCAAGCTGACCAGGTAGGGATATAATTTGCTAATAACCCAACATCATCCCTGTAAAAACCAAAACCACTGCCATTGAGTTGATTCTGACTCATAGCCACCCTAAGGACAGAGTGGAACAGCTCCACAGATTTTCCAAGGAGCACCCTGAAGATTTGAACCATCAACCTTTTGGTTAGCAGCAATAGCCTTAAGCACTATGCCACCAGGGTAACTACAAAACCAAATAAAAACAGGAGATGATCGTTATTGGATTGTTCACAAAGACAACTTATTGCTGTTGAGTAGATTCCAATGTATAGTGGCCCTGTAAGGACAAAATAGAATTGCCCCACAGGTTTTTGAACTTCCCATCTTTTGGTTAGCAGCTGAGTTCTTACCCATTGTGCCACCAGAGCTCTCGGAAATGCATTAGCCAGGGTATAGGAGGGTACCCCAGTGGCACAGTGGTTAAAAGCTTGGTGACTATGTTAGTCTTCTAGTGCTGCTCTGAAAAAAGTACCACAAGTATTTAATAAGGAGAAGCTTATTCTTTCACAGTCCAACAGGCTGAAAGTTCAAATTTAATGTGTTGGCTCCAGGGGATTGCACTCTACCTCTGTTGGCCCTCTGTCTGGTCTTTGTGTTGCATCAGTCTTCTTTTGATCTGGGAGCATCTCAGTGCAGGAACCTCATGTCCAAAGGACATGCTCTGCTCCCAGCATTGTTTTCTTGGTGGTATGAAGTCCCCACTTCTTTGCTTGCTTTCCTCTCTTTGCCTCTCCTGTCTTTTGTGTAGGATAACAGATGGTATAAGCCACATCCCGGGGAAACCACTCTACTTGGGATCAGAGAGGTGACCTTAGTAAGAATGTTATAGTTTTACTCTAATCCTCTTTGACATACTCCAATCTTGCTTTACTAACTACAGGCAGAGATTAGAATTTATAACAGGAAAATCGCAAAATGGAGGACACCCACATAATACTAGGAATCATAGTCCAGCCAAATAGCTACATACATTTTTAGGGAACACAATTCAATCCATGACAGCAACTATCCAAAGGGTGACAGGTTGAGTCCACCAGCCACTCTTTGGAAACCCTATGGAGCAGTTCTGCTCTGTCCTGTAAGGTTGCCGTGAATCAGAATCAGTTCCCTGGCAATGGATTTGATTTTATTTTCATAATTTATTTCTGATGTCAGCGATGAAAAGTCAGAAACATTTTTGGTTCCATTTTATGTATGAGAAAACTGAGGCTCAGGAATTCTAGAAATCATATCCAGGATCTCATAGGAAGTAATTTTCCCTTTAAAGTTAGATATTATTGAAAATTCCAAGTCCTGTCTTAAAAGCTAGCAAGTGGCCATCTAACAAGCTCTGATTGGTCTCAACTCACATGGAGAAAAAGACAATGAAGAATGTCAAAGACATAAGGGAAATATGAGCCCAAGAAACATAACCAGAGTCTACATCACCATGAGACTGGAAGAACTAGATGGTGCCCAGCTACCACTAATCCTTGCCCTTACAGAGAATGCAACAGTGGGGCCCTGATGGAGCCAGAGAAATGTGAGGTGCAGAACTCAAACTCAAATTGGAAGACCAGAATTGATGGTCTGACAGACTGGAGGGTCTCTGGAAGACATGACCTCTAGATTCTCTTTTAGCTCAGAGATGAAACTGTTCCCGAAGGCCACTCCTCAGACAAAGATTGAAGTGATCTGTGAGACATAAAATGATACTGGTAAAGAGGGTGCGTCTTGACTTAAGTAGATATGGGAGATTAACTGGGCAGCTCCGGTCTGGGGGGGAGATGAGAAGAAAGAAGGGGACAGGAGCTGGTGGAATGGAGATGAGAAATTTGGGGTAGAGGAGAAGAACATGCTTCCACAGCATTGGGAGACAAGTTAGGATCACGTAACAAAGTATGTGTAGGATTTTGTGTGAGAAACCGACTCAAATTGTAAACTTTCACTTAAAGCAAACACAAAAAATTACTCCCCCAAAGTCTACCATGTAACCAGTGAGCTGTTCCTTGAAACTTTGACCCTGCATCCAAGGAGTAGTTTGACAGAGGAAGAAAGGAAAAAGCAAAGGGCTTTTAATGAGAAAGAATTGTCTTTCAGGTAAATCTACCTGGGTAGTTTTTATGCTTTTTTGACTCAATGATCTTTAAAATCTATTTCCTTGTAGTCAGGGAAGGTGTTTGGTGACTGACAGCCATAGCTTCTGAAATAGCTATACTCGCAGGAATCTAAGTTCTCAGGAAGTCACGTCTAGAGGCAATGAATTCAACACAATGCAAAGAGTGCATTTAGACCAACTTCAATTCACGAAATAAGCACCTTTGTCATTAGGTAAGAAGTGACCATTTGTGTTAGACTGATAGGGGACTGAGAAATTACTCAACAGAAGAGACATGACTTCATCAAGACCTAGGAGATCTTTTAGGCAAAGATTTCACCAAAAACCTGGTCAGGAGGAATGGATATCGAGTATCTGACTTGAACCCTGGTTCTATCAACTGCGTTTTACGTTTACACTAACTCTTTGATAATAATATGAGGTTCATTCCATTATCTGAGTGTACTTCTTCCCAAACCATCCTTTTGTTGCTATAATTCTGAGTTATAAGAACCCCTTTGGTGTTTCTGAGGAGACGTTCCTGACCTGGCTGGACTCAGCCACCGTTTTTGTTTACCATTGTGCTCCTGGAAGGGGCAGACTTAAATCAGCACAGCTCCTGACAGATACGTGCCTACTTCTACTTGAATGTACCACTTTTTTTCCAACAGCAAGGCACCATTTTCCTGGCAACTTCATTTGAAGATATCCCCAGAGGTTACTTCCAGAGAATGTGTTTAAAAGACTTTTATGTCTAGAAACTACTGTCTATGCATTTTCCCTTCACAATTCTTGAATTTTCAGAGTCTGAACTCCTAAGCTTTCATCTGAGAGTAAGCTTCGTTTTCCAAATAGGCAATAAGCATTTCAACGGGCAGCGTAAGCTTCAATGGTATTATCATTCCGAAGAAGTTAACTTTGTGTTTGGTTTGCTTGGGGCACACACCTCCCCAAACCACATTCTTTTCTTTTTAGCTTACAAGAGAACAAAAGTTCTCTCAAGAGTCATGAAACCGCCTGAACCATTCTTTTATATTTCCAGAAATAGTTTATGGGGACACTGAAAGACGTTGATGTTATCTTTTTAATATTCTGAGGAATAATCCTATTAAACAAGAAACAAGGGAAACTGTTATGCCCACAAGACAGAATTACCCAAAGCTGATTCCAGGGGTCGAGTTACTTTACAAAACCCTAGCTGTGTGCTGCTTCTATCTCTCTATCAAGGGCTTGGCGAATGAGCAATAATTTGTGGATTCTGCTCATCTCTCTTTGCAAACTTTGTTCTGTGGAATTAGATACAACTTTGACAAATTAGAAAAGGCTCCCCCGCACCCCACTGTCCCCAGAGCTGCACAGGCCACTGATTGTGTGCGGGTTCTCTGAAGTCCAGCCGCGTCAGGCCGTCAGCGGCAGCCTGTCCACCGGAGCACGCTTTTTAATAAGCAGGTCTGTCAGCATCAGGTTCTTCGAATCTTCCAACCTCTCCTTAATCCTCAGGACGTGCTGACTTTCTTCTCTGTTTGGTTTATGGCAAAAAGCCCCATTGCTGGGAAAGAAATAACTTCTTTGTTTACAGCAAATGGGCAACAAAATTAACCTTGGAGATTAACTGTAAGTGAGAGAGGATCGTAGTCTGTCTCTCCCCAGGGCCAGGGGCAGAGATTAACACACGAATAAAAGAGTGGACCTGTGCGCGTGTGTGCATGTGTGTGTGTGCACATCTACTTCCACCTGTCAAAATGCCATATATCTTTCTGGTTTTGTGCGTCGTGTGAAATATGGGTCTTGTTTCATATTTTTGCAGATGGGTGTCCAGTTATGCCAACGCCATTTGTTAAAGAGGGTATCTTTTCCCCAACTTATGGACTTTGGGCTTTTGTCAAATATCAGCTGCTCCAGGCTGATGATTTCATGTCTGGATCATCAGTTCTCTTCCATTGGTCCATGTGTCTGTTGTTCGACCTGTACTAAGCTGTTCTGACTACTGTGGCAGTATAATAGGTTCTAAGGTTGGGTAGTGTGAGGCCTCCCAATTTCTTCTTCTTCAGTAAGGCTTTACCTATCCAGGGCTTCTTCTCTTTCCATAAATAGCTGGTGATTTGTTTCTCCATATCATTAAAAAATGCCATTGGAGTGTGGATTGGGGTTGTACTGTATCTATAGATCACTTATCTTTCTATTCTTCTTCTTGCTTCTTTATTCATGTAAAGATCATTTTCTGGGATACAGAGAGCTAACAAATAGCATTTCATTTTGTTCTAATCTCCAATTCCATTTCAACTCTTTGAGGAAAGAGAAGGCTATTAAACACAATCAGCCAAGTGCCGTCAAGTCACGTATTGTAAATGATGCACAACATACCTAAATAATTCTCATTGATAAAAGATTCAGAATCATCCTTGCCCAGTGGAATTCTTTGGCCTTGGTGTAGAACAGGGAGCATGACTTTTAGCGCAAAGAGTCACATTTAGGGAAATCTATCTTTTGGGTAGACAAAAATTAAAAAGAAAGACCTGGCAATTTCCAGAAAATCAGCCAGGGGAAACACTACAGATCACAAATTGTCTGATTGGGATGGACATGCAATTTTGAGAGCTGAATCATGAGAGGAGGACATCATGTTTGGTGAAGGAGAAGGCCAGTGAGGGTGTGGAGGGCAGAATGACACAGTAGCTGCAATGATACAGTAGAATGTGCTGGCAGCTGAGGGGATGAATCAGGACCGAGCACTGTTTTGTTGTGTTGTAGGTAAGGTTGCCATCAGTTGGAGCCCAGCTGACAGTAATTTACAGCAAGCCTCTTCTTTGGCTTACATTCTGATTCACAGTGACTCTATAGGACAGAGTAGAACTGCCCTACAGAGTTTCCAAGGACAGCCTGGTGAATGCGAACCGCTGACCTAAAACACTTAACCACCACACCACCAGAGTTTATATTACGGGGTCACTGTGAGTTGGAATCTACTCGACAGCAATGGGTTCGGTTTTTATTTTTTTGTTGTTGTTGTCATTGTTTGTTTTGGCTTTCACGGCAAGGTACTGTGTGTTTAATTTTTTCATATGGAAAAGCTGTGGTTCTGCAAGCTTCAGGGACTAATCTGCTGATCGATAACTTTCTGCTGTGGTTTTTGCAAACAGAAATTTAAGGAAGAGTTTTTGCTCCAACTTATTACTTACTAGTTAGGTTCAAACAACCCAATCAAACTTACTTACAAATTTTGGAAATGTAAACTGGGTGCAAACAAGAACAGCAACAGTTGGCAGATGAAATTTGCTCAGGGGAGAGAATGGTATTCAACAGGCCACATAGGTCTCATTCTTGGTCTCCTTGGAAACTTCCAAAGGAGCAGGATGAGGTTCAGTCTGGATTCTTTCTGACCCTCAGGGAGCCCAGACTTGGACACTGGCTGTTTGCCATTTTCGTCTGACAGTGTAGAGCTCACCCTTCCTGCCATGTGGTCTCTGTTTTTGGATGGAATCTTCATCTCCTAAACTCAGTTCAGTAATGACAAGGGGTCACCTCCACCATGAGGACCATATCTAGTCACGCTATGGAAGCTCTCCCTTCCTCTGCTTGTTGAAGTTGCTGAAATGTGTCTGGGACTTGGGCAAGCAGTGACCAATCCTGGCCTCAGCCACTTCTTGAAGCCAATTGGTTCTATGAGAAGCACATTCTGATTTGTATTTCTGTGTGTTAGTTGAATTCTATGGAATTTGACTACCTTACTAGTATTTTTATAATTTTGCTGCCTTTCATCAAACTGTATTATTTTTGACTGGTTTCAGCTTTATTTATTTATTTTTAATAAAGCAGAACAAAATAAAGCAGTATGCCATCCCAGAACAAATAAAGCAACAGTTTTGACTGAACGGTGGCAACAGCCATGCCGACTAAACAGAAGAGAAAAGACACAAAGTTGGTGTTATGTAAAATGAGGAAACAGCTAGGTCAGTGCTCAGGAGCCTAGGGGAGAGTGATCGACGTTTCACGGGAACAGACAGACTGTGTTGCTGGAATACAGAATTTCCCCACGTTCAGGGTTATCACCGTTTGGGGCTGGGTACTTTACATTTGCTGCTCTGGCTTTGGCTGAGGAAAGTGCTTGGAGGAAGCAGGTTTTTTTTAGTTCACTTGATACCTCTGGGAGGTAATAAAGATCTTTATTTACAAATTACATGCTTTCTAAGAAGTGCCTTTGTGTGAACATCACACACTCTAACAAAATACCAGATTCTTTTTTTTGGCCTTAGTGAGAAGAGCAAAGGTGTTTTCGGGAGACCCATTTTTGAATCCGGACTTGCTCCCCTTTGACTCTGTGTCTTTGATGGAGTCGTTTAACTTCTCTGCTGCTCACTGTTCTCACAGCATGGAGTTAACAACTCTTTCAAAGTTGCCTAGTGGGACCAACGAGGACCCAGGAGGGGAAAGAGCCTCCATTTTTTATTCCTGGCTGTTTTGTATCCACCCTTTGTGACTTGATCAGGTGTCACCTCCTCCAGGAAGCCTTCTCTGACCTGTGGGAATCTGGATTTCCCCCAACCCCCATTCCGGCCACTTTGAGGAGAGCCCTTAGAACTTTGAGTTGATAAAAATTTTTTTCTACCACTAGCCTGCAACTCCTTGAGGGATGGAATGATTATTTTCACTTTGCATCTAAAGAAACGGTGCCTGGCTCAGAGTAGGCCCCAGCAAGGGCAGTCAACTACTGGACAAATTGAACTCTATCATTAAAAGGGGTGGTCATGATTCTACTAGATTTGCTGATGTCTACATACCAGCTCCTCTTTGTCAATGTACGCTGAACCAAGTTTTAAATAATTTTACAATTATTTTTTTCACACTTTTAGCAGAAAGTCATTGTTGTCAGTTGCCATGAATTCGACTCCAGCTCGTAGTGACCCCATGCATGCAGAGTAGAACTGTTCCACAGACTCTTCAAGACTGTGACCTTTTGGAATCCCATCTCTAGGCCTGTCTTCCGAGGTCCCTACGGGTAGCTTTGAACTACCCAGTTTTTGGTTAGTAGTCCAGCGATTAATCACTTGTACCATCTGTGTCTCTTCTTGGTGCAACTGAGTTCATTAAAAGCCCATGAAGTCTAAGGAAATGAAAAAGAAAACATCTTTACTGGAAAGCATTTTGGACTGCTGTTTCCTGCCAGTTTCCACCAATTTCTCATATGAAATTCAAAATAGGTGGAAGGGTTATAACTAAGGCAGCGTGAAGGCGAAGGCTTTGTTAAAGTGCCAAATTATACGGTCTCATCAGTCACATACGATATGCCTATACAATCTGTGAAACAACACAGTTGTTTAATCTGTATAAGGCAAAATCTGTACCACGTGGAATCTGCTGGTGTGTCAGCCTGGCAGGCAAAAGAATAGTCAGAAATATTTTTATGATGCTTCAGAAGTGAGGACCATTCTGTAGAATGAAGTTGCTTTCTCTCAACACACATGACCACTTTGGAAGCACTCAGTGGGGAGGAAGGTGGTATGGCTTTTCTCTCTCATTTCTTCCTATCTCTCTTCCCTCGCATCTGGTATTTCACAACAAAATTTTCAGCAGATACGGGCTGGTCAATGGTTGCTAGCAATACATTGATTAATTATGTGGGCCAGACTTTCAGTATATAATTAAGCCAAACAAAACTGCATTAAAGTAATATGAATAATTTGACTTCAAGCAACAAAGACAAGGGAACTGAGGGAAAGCAGAGTCTCTGACGGCACTCACTTCAGCAGATTTCGAAAGCCGGAAGTATAATCAGAGCCATAAATCATGCCCCTGGCGTAATAGGCTGATGCAGAGAGGAAGTCCTTCTGACCTTTGATTTGGAGGCATTTCAAAGGTAGAAATTAAAGTGACTAGTTTGTTCTTCTAGGAGAAATAAAATTCTTCTATGAAGAAATATAATGAACAAAGATACCTTTTCCTTACTCAAGGGTAATGCTTATTTTTGTTATTTTTAAAGTTATTTTATTGTATTTTCTTCAGTGTGATTTAGGTCTGGCATGTTGGCATTGTCTCCCAGCTCCTTTCTGTCTTCGTGTTTTCATGATCTTTGAGACCAAAACTTAGAGGAAAAAAAAGTATATATATATATATATATACATATACACACATATATATATTCCATATTTTCAAAGATAGACTGATTTCCTAACCTTTTGGTTTTCTTGTTATAAAAACAATATTGATTCACTGTGGAGACATTTGGAAAATGCTGAAAGTATATAAATAAAATAAAATAAATTGATTCATAGCCCTGCTACTCAGAGAGTCTCTAGCTCATCGTCATTCATGCTTAGTTTCTTCCAGAGTGTGTGTATGTGTGTGCACATCTGTGTATGCATGTGTGCACAGACAGTGCATGTGTGTGTGTATGTGTAGAGAGTGTATGTGTGCGCATGTGTGGATGTGTGTACATGGGTGTGGAGTTTGTGAGCATGTTGCTGCATGTCCCTGTGGCACCCTGTTCCTTTTATATTACTGCACAAGCATTTTCCATTTCCCAAGATATTATTAAAGGACAAATTTGCTAATATTGCATCAGATCTCATCACTAGGATATATCACACCTTATTTAACAAAGTTGATATCTGAACAATCAATTGCTTTCAATTTTTGATTACTATTTTTAAAAAAGTAAAACAACTTGCTTTGAATGAATAACTCTGTGCATAGTTCTCTATATATGTTCCTGGCTGTTTCTTTGGGTCAAGTGCCCAGAGGAGTTACTTGGACAAAGGGTCTGGGCAGCTGTGAGTCCCTGTTACATCACACCCAAGACTCACCCCAAAAGGCTGAGCTGTCCATACCTGCAGTAACAGGGAAGGAGCTGCAGGGTTGCCCCTGAGAATGGGGTGCACCGAACAGCAGTACTCCCACTAAACTCAGGAGGAAAAAAAATACAAAGTACAAGATTCTAAAAGCATGTCCTTGCTTTCATTCATGCACAAACAGCATCAACAGAGGGGAGGGGGGAAAGAATTTTGGTAAACATAAAAAGCCAAGAAGATGTGAAGAATTTTCTTTACATTCTTGAGAGCCTGTCTGTAAGACATAGAACCATATTTAGCATCAACTGGTAGCCCACTGGCATGGAAATGACTCGTACTCATGGCGACCTCATGTGTGTCAGAGTGGAAGTGGGTTTTCATCAGCTGATTTGTTTTGGATATAAATTGCCAGGCTTCTCTTCTGGGGTGCCTCTAAGAGGATTTGAACCCTCAACCTTTCCATTAGCAGTTGAGTGAATTAACCACTTGTACCACCCAGAGACTTCTATTTAGAGCCATTATCCAATAAATCCCCCAGCAGAGCCCAGGAAGGAGTTAAGGGGCAGAGATGTGACCAATCAATGTAAAAATGAAAAGAACCAAAGCACAGAGGACTACTTACTCAGATTCACCCAGCAAATGAGTCCTTTCACAGATGATAGCTTTTATTCAGAATACACCCCACCTCCTTTTCTGGAAACTGCTCTCCCACAAAATTCATGCGATTTGACACCCAACAGCTGTGTTTGCAGCCGTTGCCATGGTTTTAAATTGACTAACTCAAGGTAGGTTGGCTAGAAATCTTCCTGAAATCTGTGAGATAGTAAGTGGGCCTCTTATACAAGTTGTTACTCCTTTAGTAGCAAGGAGTAACAAACCTGACTCACAGTGGCTTAAGCATAAAGGGAATTTATTGACTCTTGTACCCCAAATGCTCAAAGAGTTTTACACTACTGGTGTGGTTTGAGTGATGAGTTGAATGATGCCATCAGGATTGAGGTCTTGGCTTCCTTTCCTCTGAGTTGGCTCTACCCACAGGCTGGCTCTCCTCATAGTAGAAAAAAGGGTACTGCAGTCCTAAACTCACCTTCTCCTGAAGACAGGCCCACAAGAGAAGATAGTGATACTACAAGACAGAGTAGAACTGCCCTATAGAGTTTCCAAAGAATGTCTGGTGGATTCAAACTATTGACCTTTTGGTTAGCAGACATAGGACTTAACCAGAACCCCACCAAGATTTCCATTGTACCACCAGGAACCACTATGTAATAAATCAGTTTTTTGCTTAAGCTGTTTTGGGTTGTCACTTGCAACCAGAGGATTTGCACAAGTACAAATGGCCTCTAGAACCTTTCCCAGCCCGTAAGGGAGGCCCCCTGCCGCTAGCACCTCCTTTGGCTCAGATACTTCTGCTCTCTCTTTTCAGAAACCGTGGTAGCATAGTGGTTAAGAGGCCTAGCTGCTAACCAAAAGGTTAGCAGTATGAATCCACCAGGTGCTTTTTGGAAACTCTACGGTGACAGTTCTACTCTGTCCTACAGTGTCGTTATGAGTTAGAACTGATTTCATGGCAATGGGTTTGACTCTCTTTTAAAGGTGATCTTAAAAATAGCAAGCAGAGACAGGAGCAATAGAAGCAGACCAAACGCTGAGACAGCCTGTCTATGGCTTCTCAGGTCCATTTGACAGGGGTCAAAGGGAGACATTTGATTCCACTCACTTAGAAGATATTTATCAGTTCCCTCAACAGGAATGTTGCAAACGCCTTCAAAGGAGTCTTTCTCTCCCTCCCCCTGCACCTTGGATGTTATATTCAGTGAAATATGTTGACCTCATTTTTTTTTTCTTTAAAAAATCCCATAAAAATGTCCTGGTTGACATGCATTGTGTCAATCATATTACTTTATGTTACATTAAGTGACATGTTGTAAAGTGATTGATACAACATGAGATGACATATCATAATGAAAAATATCATCTGGAAAGTGCAGGAAAACAACAGAACTCTTCCAGCCATGCTGATTTTCAGATTCTTGGGCTAGGATGGGGAGAAGAATCTCTTTCCATAGGATGCTTGTCTGAGCAAGGGTTCAGGTTTTGCCCGAGTTTGGTCTTTTCACTGGTAATTAACAGGTGATTAGAACACATTCTCCTTCTCTATGGACTGATAAGCTCTGAGATTGAATCAAATGTCTCCAAACCATTTTGTCACCCTTTAGCAATGGTGTCTCTTCTACACATTACCACTGCCTTCCTAACTTTGGTATCAAAGGAATCCCCCCATCCTCTCCTGTTGCCCCCGTCCCCACTTTAAATTGCTGATGTTTTTTTCTCTTGTTCTACAGAAGCTGAGAGAAAAAGCATCTTTTCAGGTTTCACTGCGAAGTCAGTGAGGATCTTATAGAACAGTATATATATATGTATATATAAATTTTTTACAAGGTTAATTATTTTGTTGCTATATCTCCTGAGTCCTTCACATTGCCTAGCACATCGGAGCACTGTGTAAGTGTTTGTTGAAGGAATAATGGATGAATTTTTAATTATACTCTGTTTGCCTGTACTGAGAGGTATTTCATCAAATATAGCAAAATTCTGGGTATGAGGTTCCTGGGGCTCCTGCAGCCAAGTACCACAAATTTGATGGTTTAAAACAATCAATATATATTCTCTCACTGTTCTGTAGGACAGGAACCTGAAATCAAGGTACCTATAGGAAGCTCTGTGGCGAGGTGGTTAAGTGCTATGTTTGCTAACCAACAGGCTGGCAGTTCGGAACCACCAAGTGCTCCTTGGAAACTCTATGGGGCAGTTGTACTCTGTCCTATAGGCTCACTCTATGAGCCAGAATTGACTCAGTGATAACGGGTCATTTGTTTATATTTTTCAGGACCATGTGCTCTTTGAAGATTCTAGGGGTGAATTCTTCCTCGCTGTTTCTTGTTTCTGGTGGCTTCAGATCCTCGACTCTGGCTGCATTCATACCTTCCTAAGCCTCCTCATCTGCACGTGTCCTCCTCCTCCGCCTCTGCGTCTTCTCATTTCTTTATACGAACTCTTGTCGTTGGTTTTAGAGCCCACAATGGCACTCGTACTAACATGACCTCATCTTGAGAGCCTTAATCTAATTACATCTGCAAAGAATCTTTTTTCACATAAGGTCACCTTCCCAGATTGAAAGCTGGTAGAGTGGTGGTGACCATTCTTTGACCCACTGCACTGCAATTAACCAAAACGATCCAGAGCTGGTGGCTTGGGAATAGACAACTTGGGTTAATGGTTGTGTAAAATATTTTTGTTTCAAGCTATGTTTTAAACCTTATCTGTTCACCTTCACATCTTTAATATTTGTAGCGTTTTGAAGACAGCTACATTTCTATAGGAAACCCTGGTGGTGTAGTGGTTAAGCACCACAACTGCTAACCAAACGGTGGGCAGTGTGAATCCACCAGCTGCTTCTTGGAAACACTGCAGGGTAGTTCTTCTCTGTCCTATACAGTCACTAGGAGTTGGTGTTGACTTGTGGCAGTGGGTTATTACTATTATTTTTAAATATTTCCATAATAATTAGATATTTTTATAATATCAGCACTCTTAATGTGAATATGAGTTTGCACTATTAATTGAACATGTAGAAAACTGGGATGGTTAAGCTGAGTTTATCGGCTTCCATACAGACTTCTAACATCATTTAAAACAAGCAAACAGTCTGCAAGACCTCCCTGAAGGTACTAAGGGATATGTGACATATCCTTTATTTCAGTGGAACAGGGGACAGCAGCAGAGAATCTGTAAGGTCTTGTGCACAGCCACCGTTGTCTGTCAGTGGAAGTCTGCACATTGCCATGACATTGAAAATGATATAGTAGACCTTTGTCATGGATTGAATTGTGTCTGTCAAAAATGTGTGTTACAATTTGACTGGACCATGGTTCTCAGTATTTTGTGGTTGTCCTCTGTTTTGTGATTTTCCTATGCTGTAAATCCTAAACTCTGCCTGTGGCTAATAGACTGGATTATGTTAGAGGATTGGGGTGAGACTGTAACACCCTTCCTAAGGTCACTTCCTTGCTCCAGTGTAAAAGGAGATTCCCTGGTGTGTGGCTTGCACCACCTTTTTATCCTACAAGAGATAAAAAGAAAGGGAAGCAAGCAGAGAGTAGGGGAAGCCCATACCACCAAGAAAGCAGCACCAAGAGCAGACCAAGTGTTTGGACCTGAGATTCCCGCATCAAGATGCTGTCAGACCAATGAGATACTGATGCAGCAAAAGAACTTTTCTACAGAGCCAACAGAGAAAGAGCACATTTCCCTGGGGTCAGCCACCTGAATTCGGACTTCTAGCCTATTGGACTGTGCAAGAAGAAACTTTTCTTTGTTAAAGCCATCCACTTGTGTGTTTCTGTTAGATCAGTACTAGATGAGTAAGACAAGCTTCCAGAATAAGACAGACTACGAAGAAAGGCCTGGTGATCTACTTCCAAAAAATTGCCCAACACAAATTCTACAAAGCACAACAATTAGATCCACAAGTGATGGAGGGAATGATGCTGGGCCTGGCAGCAATTAGTTCCACTGTGTTTGGGGTTTCTGTGAGTCAGGGGCTGACTCCACGACAGCTGACAATAACAACAAAGGCTGAGTTTGGTCAGCTGAGGCTTTTGATAAGATAGGTTCCATTAACCTGCTGCAGTAGAGTTGGTTCTCACTCATGGTCACCCTAGAGGACAGAGTAGAACTGCACCATAGAGTTTCCAAGGAGCACCTGGTGGATTTGAACTGCTGAGCTTCTGGTCAGCAGCCGTAGCACTTAATCACTATGCCAGAGGTGTTTTCAGCCTCCATTAGAGTGTCTTTAAAAGTGAATTTCATTGCCATCACTTACTCTTATGAAGTTCCTGGGTGGCACAAATTGTTAGCACACTTGACTGTCAACCAAAAAGTTAACAGTTCAAGTCTGCCTAGGAAGGCCCAGAAAGAAAGCCCTAGTGACCTACTTCTAAAAGATCAGCCACTGAGAACACTGTGGATCATAGCTCTGATGCACGTGAATTACCGTGAGTTGAAGGTGACTTGACAGCAAGTAACTGGGATAACTCCCCTTAGTCCTGTGTCCACGCAGATATATAGCAGCTCAGAAAGGAGAGAAAGGAACGTATTCGGGTGATCAGGAAATGCCTATGGGAGAAATGACACAATAGGGAACAAGCCATTCAGCGTACAGGCGTGGTCTTAATGATTCAGTCTCAGGTCACCATGTGCTCACTAAAAGCGATGCTTTTCCCCAGGTACTGTGGAGCTAGGTGCTTAGATCAGGTGCCTCTTAGCCAGGCTGGAAAACATGAAGACCTTGTTTCTCACAGCAAGGCAGCATGGCCATAGACTTGTAGTCACTTTTTCCTTCTTTGTTCAGTATCTTGCAGCTGCATAGAGTAATTTAATAAATCAAAATCGCCTTTTTCAATTTTCAGTGTGGCTACGTTGGTGTTCTTTTGAATAGAGTTCAATTATTGGGATGGCATATATTACTTTGAATCATTTTACAGCTCAATCAATACGCACATCTTCATAATAAATATTGATGCTCCTGGGATGCCCACACTGGTGTCACGTGAGTTCAGCATGGCTCTTCCGATCCCGCCAGCTCTGTCCAGGTAATTAATATCTTTGTTTTATTCTTCCACTGGACTCTGCCATTTACATTGGAATGAAGCCCTCCCAGAGTGGAAGAGAAATTCTGAAGCAACCAAAATCATCCAGAAATCTATTACACTAAAAACTTCCACAAGAAAGTTGAGAACTGAAATTTGCTGTGGAACTCCATCTATGTAAAATTAAAAAGCAAACCCACCCAATTCTGACTCATGGTGACCTTGTAGAACAGAGCAGAATTATCTCTTAGGGTTTCCTAAGAGCAGCTGGTGAATTCAAATTGATGACCTTTTCATTAGCAGATGTACCTCTAAAACACTGCATCACCAGGGCTTCTTATGAAGAGAAGCCAGACTCAACTCATTAGAAAACACTAACACCCTAAATTCCTTCAGTCTTTGCAATAGGTCAGCCAAAACGAAAAAGAACGCTTTCTTAATCACTTTGTTGTTGTTGGAAGCCGCCATTGAGTCAGCTCCAGCTCACGGCAACCCAACAGAACACAGCATTGTCCAGCCCTGTGCCATCTTCATGAGTGTGGGTACCCTCAGGTCCATTGTTGTGGACACTGTATCTTGTGTGCCTTCCACCTTAAGGGGGTCATCTGCCACAATTACATTGGATACTAGTCGTTTGTGATCTATAGGGTTCTCAATAACAGATTTTCAGAAATAGATCGCCAGGCTTTTGTTCCTACTCTGTCTTGGTCTGAAAGCTTTGCTGATACTTGTCCAACACAGGTGACCCGACTGGCACTGGAAACATTGGTGGCATAGCTTCCAGAATCATAGTAGCATACAAGCCACAACAAACTGACAGATAGGTGGCATTTAGTTGCTTTAAAAAGACAAAAATCAAACCCACTGCCATCGAGTTGATTCTGACTCTTAGTGATCCTATAAATCAGAGTACAACTGCCCCATAGAATTTTCAAGGAGCACCTGGTGGATTTGAACTGCCAATCTTCAGTTAGTAGCCATGACACTTAACTAATATGCCACCAGGATTTCCTTAGTTGCTTTAGCAAAAGGGAAATCTTAACTCATCTAAATCCAGTATCAAATACCCAGACCTCTAGCAGGGAGAGTGACAACATTTCTTGGGAAGTATTTCCTGAAACGTGCAATGACAATAGAACAGTTGATGTCTTAAAGACCATGATTTGCACATTTATTAAATAAGATTCTTATATATTTCTATACTTGAATACAGTCTTACAGTCAGATATAATCAATAGTTTCCTCTGAAGGTCAGTACATAGCACACAGTGAGCAAATGGGGAAATGCCTGGCTTTCTGAAATGTTTTGGTTACCTGTCAACGCTCAACCTCAGGTGCTTTTTTTCTGGGTCCACAGTGAAATAGAGGGTTTCAGCTATGTCCTCACAAACTTGAGTAATTTGACAGCCAATTGAAAGCATTTTAGTTGTCACATATAGATGTATCTCGTATCTAGCCACATAAAAAAATTAACATCTAGATGTTCCTTATTATTTATTTATTTTGGTTAACTCTTTGGAACCCAGATCATTGAGAAAGTCATCCTAGTAGGGGGGAAAACCAGTGCGAAATAAAATAGTCTTGAATTAGGGCGCAAGAAAAAACTGTGGGAAGGGAAGGATTTTTTTGTTTGTTTCATAAATATGGAGGCTTAGTCCCTGTTTTATTCAGCTAGTGCTGCTCTAACAGAAATACCACAGAATAGATGGCTTTAACAAAGGAAAGTTTATTTTTACACGATCTGGTAGGCTACAAGCCCAAATTCAGGACATCTGCTCCAGGGGAAGGCTTTCCCACTTGTCAGCTCTGGAAGAAAGTCTGATACTGTATCAGTCCTTTTTCAGTGAGCATCTTGGTGCAGGAACCTCAGATCTGAAGGATGTGCACTTCTCCTGGTGCTGCTTGCTTGATGATGTGAGGTTCCCAATTCTCTGCTTGCTTTCCTTTACTTTCATCTCTTCTAGGATGAAAGGATTAAGGATGGGGCAAGCCATACTCCAGGGAAACTCCCTTTACAATGGAGCAAGGAGGTAATCTTACAAAGGGATTTACAGTGCCACCCTAATCCTTTAACATACAGGATGGAAAAATCACAAAACCAAGGACAACCATAGAATACAGGGAATCATGGCTCAGCCACATAGCTGCACATATTTTTGGGGGAACACAATGTTTTAGTCAGCTAATGCTGCTCTAAAATTGTCCCCAAAACAGGAAAGCCACTGTCTCTATCGCTGGTCTGACAAGCTTGTCTGAGTGCCTACTGTGTGTGTATGCAGAGAGTTGCAAAAATGTCTGCAGAATGTCACTTTGACTCCTGTATTGCCCACTGATTTTATTTTGCCTTTGTAATCTGAGCTCTACTTGAATGCTTTCTACTTAAATATCCTTGGCAGATGTAATAGAAGGTCAAGGCAAGCCCTGTCACAGAGTCAGAGTAGTGTCCTCTCTCAACTTTGTAATTCTTAAAATTGTCTACACTAGTCGCCATGAGTCGGCTCTGACTCGATGGCACTTGGCTGGCTGGCAAGAGTCCCTCTCATCTCTTTCTGTACAATGTATCCCAAACCTTTCTCAAACTCAGGTTTTTGAATAGCATTTTGTGTTGTAGTATTCCCTACTTGTTTTTATTTATCTGGGTCTCGAGATTATAAAGCAGTGCTGCTCAGAGTCTGGACATCTGAAGTCACTAGATGAGAGCCTTATGTATACATTGAAGGCCCCCTGCACTACCCTGTTTCTGAGTATGTGTCTGCACTGGTAATTTGATAACAGAGCATGGAATGAAAAAAGTGAAGAATGATCAAAATCCGAGGGAATGTGGGCTGCTCATTCAGACCTTATCAGCTCCAGGATCAGTTATCTGTTTGAAGAAAATTGCATTGCATCTGTCAATGGAGTTAATAACTCAGTGCCTGCCATCTGATAATGGATAATCACACAAACTCAGGAAGCTAGACCATATGCCATTCCAGTTTTCTATTCTTTTATTCACCTTAATTTTCTAGATGAGTAAAATTATCTCATCCTGGACTCAAGATGGCCTACATGGAAACAGAGCCTGCAGGGATCCAGGCGCCTCTGATGTTAGCCCTGAGCAGGTTGGGGCAGCAGGGTAGCATCTGAGATCCTGGCATCTAATTGAAATGGGCAGAATTTGGAAAATTGTAGACCTGGACAATGCAAGTGATTAATGAGTGGAAAACAATGAAGGGCAGATGTGGAATTGCTGAGGGAACTGGATAGGGGGAAACAGGCAAGCCGTAGAGGCCAAGGCTTCTGGGTTTAAGGACTCATCCTTCATCTTCAGAGATGAACCATGCAAGATTGCAGCTAAATGGCAGAAATGATTTAGGGACTCTGTTTCCTGGAAGCAGGGCTTCTCTCAAGGTCTCTTCATTCCTATTGACCTGGGATGATGTTTTCATTTGCTGGTGTTGTTGTTAGGTGCCCTTGAGTCAGTTCCAACTCATAGCAACCCTACGGACAACACAACGAAACACCTCCCGGTCTTGAATCATGTCCACATTGTTTTTATGCTTAACGCCACTATGTCAATCCCTATCATAGAGGGCCTTCCTCTTTTTCATTAATGCTCCATTCTACGAAGCATGATGATATATTCATTTATAGAACCATTTCTCTACTCTCAAATAACGTGATCATTCTATCAGTTAGTAAGTTCCCTGGGTGGTACAAACAGTTTGCACTCAATTGTTAACCTAGATGTTGGCAGTTCACACCCACCGAGGAGTACCATGGAGTAAAAGGCTTGGTGACCTGCTTCCAGAAGTTTACAGCCTTGAAAACAATATGGAGCTATTCTAGCAGGGCTGGATTACCCAATAGGCAAGGTAAAAAAAACCCAGAAAACCAAACCCATTGCCAGCGAGTCAATTTTGACTCATAGTGACCCTATAGGACAGAGTAGAACTGCCCCATAGAGTTTCTAAGGAGTGCCTGGTAGATTTGACCTGCTCACCCTTCTGCTTAGCCCCTGTAGCACTTAACCATGCACGGTCTGCATGGGCCCAATTGTGCCTTGCCCCTAATGTGCAGCTCACATTTCACTTGTCCCGATGACGACACATCAAAGACGTAGTGAAACTCATGAATCTGTTCATCAAGGCTTAGCAAGTAGATACAATTAAGCCGTGCATACCTTGCTACAACGCAAGCAAGTGCACACTGTGTTTTTTGGTTAATTCACCCTGATTCTATTTTATGCAGAAGAAGTTGCCATAAGTTGGCATCAACTGCAAGGCAACTGACAGTAACAACCAAATCAGCTAGTAATGATTTTAGCAACAAGCATGGAAAGAGTTAATTGCAGTGACTTAAATAGGTGTTTCTTGCTCTCAGATGTCAATTAGACCACATGTAGGTGGTGTGGGTTTGGCTGCTCTGTGGTGTCATCAGGAATCAGAACTCCATCTTCCTGCTTTGCCATCCTTTCCATGTAGACTTCTGTTCTCATGCTTGTTCGTAGGCAGTCACCAGGTGGCTGCTGCCTCTGTAGACCGTGTCGCCTGCGTACAGCAGAAGGAGGAGGGACCTCACCGTCAGCACTGCCTCCTCATATCAGGAGGAGCCAAACCTGCCTCATGGCACTCCCCACCACTCCAGTGAACTTTTATTTCCATCTCATTATCTGAAACTGCATCACACAGTCCTCTTGAACTTCTAAGGAGCTGGGACAATGATTGTTGCTCTTGGGACCGGGCACAATGCTGCCTCAGAAACAGAGAGAGTTTTATAAACAAGGAAGGACGGATGAATGGATGTCACCAGGGAGTACCACAAGCAGGGAATGTCACCACCACCTGTCCAATATTTATCGAGAAAGGAGAACACCCGTTAAACAACTTGGTATTCACACAGTCAGGATGCCGACATCGAAACACTATTGTGTGGCTTTTTTTTTCTTTTTTTAGTATTTTATTGTGCTTTACTTGAAAGTTTACAATTCAAGTCAATTTGTCATACAAAAACTTATGGACATGCTGCTTTGTGACTCTAGCTGGTCTTCCCACCCTGTGACAGCACATCCCTCCTCTCCATCCTGTATTTCCTGTGTGCATGCAACCAGCTCCTCTCCTCCTCTATCCTCTCATCTTGCCTCTGGGCAGGAGCTGCTCAGTTTGCCGCATGTACATACCTAAGCCAAGAACACTTTTCGTGGGTATCATTTTATGTCTTATGTAGTTCAGTCTAATCTTTGTCTTAAGAATTAGCTTCAGGAATAGTTTCAGCTCTAGGCTAACAGACAGTCTGGGACCCTCCAGTATGTCAGATCATCAAGAGTGGTCTTTTAAATAGAGTTCTAGATCTGTACATCCAATTTTGCTCCCGCTATGTCAGGGACTCATGTTGTATTCCCTGTCATGAAAGTCACTGGTGTTAGCTGGGCATCATCTAGTTCTTCTGGTCTCATGCTGAAGTAGTTGCTGGGTTATGTGCACTCTCTGTGTCTTGAACTTCTAGTTTCCTTATGTCTTTCTTTCTCCTCTGCTCTAAGCATCACAGTCTGTCTTACATATTTGTTTTAATATCAGTGGGTGGTTTCAGGAACTGTATCAAATCAAGCAAAAGCATGAGAATAAATCATAGAGAGCTAACTCAGGAGAAAACAGAACTGAATCCCTCTCCCCTCCAGCTTTCTGTAAGGCTAAGGTCTAAACTGAGCTTCTTCTTTGTCTCCAGATTTATTGTCCTTTTGGAGTTTTGGTTCTGTGGGCTAGGGGTAATGCTTAAATCATGTTCTCAAAGGAGGGGGTACTTTGATGAAATAGTTTTATTCCATGAATGAGAGCCTGGAAACATGATGACTCAAATTACTTGTCATATTTTGCATTTCTACTATCCTTTTGCTTCCTGAGAAGCTCATAGGTTAAGAGGGAAGATGAAGCAAAACTAACTGCCTGATTTTACAGATACAGACCCTGAGACTCAAAGGTTTTTCCTGAGTCATATAATATAATTTGACTCTGTAAGTATAGCTACAGGACTTTTTCCCTATGGCCACATTGCCTTGCTGCAAATGAATGTCTCTACAAAAGCTTGGTCATTGTATCAAGGCCTTTTGTCAAGTATTTCCCTTTAAAGAAATGGATTCCTCTGAGTGCTCAACTAGAGTATACAAAATACCACAGCCAGCAGGTTTTTCAAGATGCTGACTTTTTCTTGAGGTAGACTCATGAGGGTTTGACAACTTGGCTATCTTTTTGTTTCTGCATCTTTTAAACAAGAAGCAATTTGTTTCTACTTTAGAATTTTTAATCCTAATCCTCATATCTAATTATTGAATTGCTGTGTATGGATATTTAAAATTCTAATGTGTGAACCTTATTATTTTCTTTTCCTCTTGGACTCTTTCAGCAATGGTTTACGGACTGCCCCTAAGGTCCTCTGCCCTGTTCTAGGGGGTGAGAATACAAAGCAGACAGCTTTGCTGCTCTGCTGGAGCCCCCGCTGTATTTCCGGGGAGACCCCCAATACAAATGCAACTATGAGCAAAGTAAGTCAATAAAGGGTGAAGAGTGTGCTCTCACTCGTGTGGCGTATCCAGAGTAGGCAAAGGCATAGAGACAAATTTTACTAGTGATTACCAGGAGCAAGAGGGAGGGGGAAGGAGCAGTCACTGTTCAGGAGACACTGAAGATCTGTTGGCGGTGATGGGAAAGCTGGCAACAGATAACTGGTAATAGTTACAAAACACAACTGATGTATTTGGTGGTGCTGAATTGTTCATGTATAAGACCGTGGAGTTGGAAAATGGGTTATATCTGTCTATTTGTACACACATAAGTCAGTTGTAATGTTAAGCTCTAGGCTACTAACTCAGAGGTTGGTAGTTCAGACCCACCCAGTGCTTCTCCAGGGGAAAGACATGTCAGTCTGCTTCCATGAGGATTACAGCCAAGAAAGCTCTATGGGACAGTTCTGCTCTGACACACAGGGTCTCTATGAGCTGGAATCAACTCAACAGCACCCAACAATAATGTAGCTATGTTACACAATAAAAAAATTAAAAAGCAAATAAAAATACCATTAGCACTTTAAATGAGCTGAACTTGAAAGACAGCAAGTGGAAAATGACTTCCTAGTTTTTCCTATCATTTTTCCTTAGTATCTGCTTTTTGAGCTATTTCATCCTTACCTCTTAAACAGTTGCATACTAGGGCAGGTTGCATACGTTTTTCCGGTCAAGACAGTCTCCTTAGAGAAAGACACTCCTTAAGGTGAGAACAGAGTTGGTCTGGAGAAAGAAGAGAAAGGTCAAAAAGGGCACTGTGAGCCAGCTTATTGAGAAAGGGAGGGGGAGAGCACAAGAGAAGAGACTTGTGTAGGCCATGAGCCAGGACTGAGGGCCTATTCCCAATGCAAGGACCGCTCTGGGGGCTTCTGAACATGGGAGGGTCATGATCTGACCATAGCTTAACAATCCCTCTGATTTAGGGGTAGGAAAGTTTGGTATGGAAGCAAGAGAGCAGATAGAGAATTCAGCTGGGGGAAGTCTTTCACTGGTGAGGCTGAAAGACTTCATGAGGTAGATAAGGGTAGAGATGAACTACTCGTAAAATCAAAACCAAAAATCAAACAAAAAACCCAAACCAGTTGCCAATGAGTGGATTCTGACTCCTAGCTACCCTACAGGATAGAGTAGAATTGCCCTGTAGAGTTTCCAAGGAGTTCCTGGTGGATTTAAACTGCCTACATTTTGGTTAGCAGACTAGTTCTTAATCACTACATCACCAGGGTTTCTGGGGATGAACTAAGGATATGCAAAAGGAGCCCATAGGTCAGCTATTAGAACCTAACAACCCCTCCTTGGGACAAAGATGTGGCACTCTGCTTCCATAAAGATTTAGAGCCTTGGAAATGCTATGAGACAGTTCTACTGTGTCTTACAGGATTGCTGTAAGTCAGTATCAGCTTGACAGTGATCAGTTTGATTTGGTTTGAAAAAGCTTTCTGGTGGACCCTTCCTCTCAGAGCACATAAAACCTACCACAGGAGTGGCTACATGCTAGTACTTAGTAATTCTTCACTGAATTTAGCCTGGATACATTCACAAGTTTAAAGAAGTGCATTTTACATGGTTCAGAGAAAAATGTTTCTTTTTTGCTTCCTCTACTTCTTCACAAAGATCTCAACTCCTCATTCTAAGTGTAGATTTAGAACATAAGCTTTTAGTGAAGGCACAAAATCAGGCTAAGGCAAGCTTTCCCCTGACTCAGGCCTTTTATAATTGTCATACCTGGGGCGTAATTCAGTCTTCAAACTTTACACAGAGGAAAGAATCATCATTAAACATTTTAAGCATAGATTACTGACTTGAAGAAATATGTATTCTTCTCCCCTCCTTTTGCTTTTGCCTGCCTGCCTTTCCTTCTGCCTGCCTGCCTGTCTTTCCCTCTGCCTGCCTGCCTGCCTTTCCTTCTGCCTGCCTGCCTGCTTTTCCTTCTGCCTGCCTGCCTGCTTTTCCTTCTGCCTGCCTGCTTTTCCTTCTGCCTGCCTTTCCTCCATCCCTCCTACTTTTAGAAAACAAAACAACAATCCCTGAGAAAACCATAAATCACCCCAAGAACCATCACAATACTTCCACTTAGTATATAACTTCAAAGTAAGATTCATGAAGTAAAAACCACGATTAAAATAAGAATAATAATTTATAAGCTTTGTGTCACCCTTTCTGGCCCATCCTTCCTCCCTACCTGCCACCACTCAGTTCTGCAAGGGGAAAATTCCCCTAGGCTTTTCACTTGGAGGTTGGGGCCAGCTGGTCTTGTTACCTAGGGACCAAAATGCAGAACCTCTCTATGCCCTCTATTTAAAACAAACAAACAAACAAACAAACAAACAATCTGTGGCTGAAGCTCAAGACAATGTTTTCTAACAAACATAACACCTTGGTGGGCTTCTCAATAGGACACTGCTTTTACTTCTCTGAGCCTTCCGACTAATTATTCAAAGTTTGAGGAGGATAACTAGTCTATTGCTAAGACAGTCTGCTGCACTCCATATTGGTGAGTGGCATCTGGAGTCTTAAAAGTTAGCAAGCTTCTATCTGAGGTACACCAAATGGTCCCTACCCAGCTGGAACAGATGATCACAAAGGACAACAACAACATGTGGGAAAGAGAATCCAGAAGGCAGAAAGACCCACGTGAATGGGTGGCTACATCAACATGTGACTAGAAGAACCAGATGATGCCCGGCTACCACCCATGACAGCCATAATGGGACTCACAATGTTGAGTCCCAGTGGCAACACGAAAAAAAAGGGGTGCACCCTGAGAACTCCACTAAAAGACTGCAATTGATGGTTCAAAGGCCTGGGGGTTCCCCTGGGAGCATGGCCCCTAGGCCTGATGCTGCCCCTGATCATAAGTCATTACTGAGGTTGGACTCAAGGACACAGAGTGACCACATCGTGTGTGCATTTTCTGGTTCTATGCATGTTGTCATGGGTTGAACTGTGTCCCCCCAAAATGTCTGTGTTGATTTGATTTGGCTGTGAGTCCCAGTAGGGTGCCCTTCCTCCCATGTGTGGTGAATCCTACCTCTGTGAGATTGATGATGGAGAATAAGCAACAGTTGTGTTATTGAGGCAGGTCTCAAGCTACAAGCTTGTAGAATATAAGGGAGAGAAGTGAGTAGAAGAAGTTGGGAACCTCGTACCACCAAGAGAGAAGCACCGAGAGCAGAGCACGTCCTTTGGACCCAAGGTTCCTGTGCCAAGATATTCTCACTGGATTTGGACTCAGCCTACAGGACTGTGATAAATTTTCTTACTGAATGGACTTACAATTTGTAAATGGATTTGCAGCTTACTGGACTGACAATAAAAGCTTCTCCTCTTGAAACTTTCCACTCGCGGTATTTTCTGTTAGAGCAGTATCAGGCGACTAGGACACATGTATAAGATGTCATCCTACTGGCCTCTTACTAAAGGGAAGTGGAGAGGGTGGAGAGGAGGGGACAGGAGATTCTTAAGAGGATATGACATGTATAGAACAGAAAGGAGGAGTGTGCTGTCACTGGGAAAGGAGCAGAAGGAGCTGCAGATAGGCAGGCATGCAAATTTAAACTGAATTGTACACTTTCACTCAATCACAATAAAAAGAAAAAAGAAAGAAAGAAAACTTCAGAGGAGGAGATTCAGAAAAGTTCTCTTTGATTTTCCTGTTTCTTGTTAGATTCCACTCCCCTCACATCTCACATGCCCAATCTTCTTGCCTCCCTCTCTATCCCAAGTGCCTGGGACTTCCCTCATCTCCTCATTCTCTCTCTCTTCCCTCCTCTTCTGCGTCATGCACCCCTTACATCTGCCTTGGCTCGTGTCCTTTACCATGCTCTGCTCTATGGTCTTTGCCTCTTCTGTTTTCCATCCGACTGTGGCCCAGAGCCAGGTATTACTTGGAGACAATCATAAATTTTTCTTGTGTTTTTCAGACTCTGCTTTTTTGGAAGTTAAGGGTATAGACAAATTCATGGCAAAGACAGATGCATGGCAATGAAGCCTTTTGTTGAGTCATGAGCATCTCAGAAACAACTTGGATGTTATCTTGCTAGAATAGAAGCAGCAGTGGATTCAGGTTTCTGGTGGGCATGGGGACCCAGCACAGTCTCTGTCCATCCTCAAGTAGAGGAGTCAGACCAACTAAAGTTTAGGGTCTTTAGCCACCATTTAGCCATCCACAGTTTCAAGAGGATGTTCTTTATAACCAATGGTGGGCAGAATGACAAGACATTCGTAAACGAGGCAATTTTTGCATTAATTTTTATGGATGTATGGGCAAAAACTTTGACCCGGAAAAGTTCTGTGATTGACTATCATTGAGTTGATTTTCATCAGCAACCCTATATGATAGAGTGCAACAGCTCCATAGGGTTTTCTAGGCTACAATCTTTACGGGAGTAAATCACTAGGTTTTTTTCTCCTGTGGAGCCATTTATGGGTCTCAATGGTCAGTCATTTATTTAGCAGCTGAGTCCTTAACCATTGTGCAAACAGGTCTCCTTAGAAAGGCTCTAGACTGATATTTGAGTGTCCTGTGGAATATATATATAAGTATTCGGCCCTCTTAGGGCCGGATGTAGGAGGTGGCTCAGGAAGGCTGCTTCAAAAATGTCTTCCTACCTCACCTTGGACTCCTGGTCTTTGAGCCCAAAGGCCATGGGCATGGTTCCCTCTGAGACAACAGCTGCCTGCCCAGCTATCTAGTCCTCTGGCTGGAGCCCACCCAGAAAGTTCTGCCCAGCTGTTCCTCTGCCTGTGAGCTGACTTCCTTTAGGTCTGACCCCAAATCACTCCAGGAAACTCATTCAAAGGAAAAAAAAAATCTTACCAGACTTAGGAGATTCCCAGCCCCTGCCACCCCATTCCTTTAAGGCTTTTCTGTCTTTGGTAGAAGGTCCAGTGGCTCCTGGGTCCTAGAGTCTTTGGGACTGTTCTCCCCATTTACATCTCTGACTCTGTGAGCATCTAGCTGGGCTGGCCACAGGGCCCATCTTTGATGTATGTGCTGCTCATCATTTGCCAGAGATGTTTCTGCTTTTTTGTTTTTACCCAAGGCAAATGAAACTTCATGGACCATTTCTTCGTTCTTTGCTAAAAGCAAAGACAGTCACAAGGGAGGGAGTGGGAAATGTGGAAAGTCACTTCGCAGCCACAGAGAGTGCTGATCCCGCAAAGGCACTGGGAGTCTGAGAGAGAGCACATGAGGCTCATGGGCACCCATGCCCTTAGTACTGTGCGGGTAGTTTCTAGTGGCAATGATGCTCAGTGCGAACAATGCAGCTATCCCCACTTCTTTCCTCCCTTTCTCCCTTTCTCCTTCGCTTTCTCCTTCTATCTTTCCCTCCTTCCTTCCCTCCTTTCTATTCTTCTCTTTCTTTCATTTTCTTTTCTTTTGTCTTTCCTTTTTCTCCTCTCATGACCTCATTTACTTGCAGCTCAAGCTCTCACTTCCTTTCCTCTCTTTTTTTTTTAAATAGTAGCAGATATTTTTTATTCTGAGCCCAGATGCTACTATTTTCTGTTATTTGCACTTACTGAGTTGAAATGCAACAGATGTTTCAAAAAGGTTTAAAATGAATTGCCTCATTAGGGACCCTGACAAATAAATCACATACCTAACTTAGAAGCTCCCTTTGCTCAGACTCTTTGCAGAATTTTTTTTTTTTCCCCATCAGAGTCAGGGGTGGGGATAAAGGCAGAAGGAAAACCTCTGTAATAAAATAGTAATGAAAAAATATAATAATAACCATAAATATTTATTAACTGAGCTTGGACTTTTAACTGAAGCACTTTTCCATCTATTTTATTTGACCCTCTCACCTACCCCACAGGTGGCTGCCATTTTACTTATGAAGAAATTAAAGCACACACAGAGTAAGGGAATCAACCAATAATCAAGCTGATCCACATTTGAAGACCTTGCTTGATTAGATGATAGGATCCTATAGTCTTGGAACATAAAAACCAAAATGAAACAAAACAACTTGAAGTGAATGTCTTCAATAAACTAAGTTCCCTAGGCTTTACCAAAAACAAACAAACAAGTAGTACCCACTTGTTACTGGACTTCGGCACTCTCTCTGTTATTTCTAAGAATGTCCTGGAGTATCTCACATCTATTTATCGACAGTTTTCCTACCCTCCATTCTCCCTTAGGTGTCTAACGCTGGACACCTCACTCTAAGCCACATAGCCAGGGTCTTTTGTGTGTACACCTTTCCTCACTGAAACCTTCTAGAAGCTTAGGCTTCAGCCTCATCTAACCTTGTATTATTTAGACTTCATTGCTATGAGTTGGAATTGACTCGACGGCGCTGGGTGGGTACTGAAACCCTAGCGGCACACTGGTTAAGTAATATGTCTGCTAACCAAAAGGTTAGCAGTCTGAATCTGCCCGGTGCTTGTTGGAAACTATGGAGAAGTACTGTTCTGTCTGATAGAGTTGCTATGAGTTAGACTTGATGGAAGTGGGTTTGGGGTTTTCTTCCAGTGCTAAAGCCAGGCTGCACTCCATGTTATATGGGTCAGATCTTCTACCCAACAGACTTGCCTTCCTGACTTATGGCAACTGCAGGTGTTTCCGAGTAGAACTCATACTCTGTAGAGTTTTCATTGGCTGATTTTTCAGAAATACATGGCCAGGTCTTTCTGCTGAGGTAATCTGGGTGGACTGAACCTTCAACCTTTTGGTTACCAGCCAAGCATGTTAACCTCTTGTACCATCCATGGCCTTTAACTAAAAAAAAAAAAAAAAAAGACAGCTTATTGCTGTTGAGTTGATTCTGACTCATGGTAACCCTATAAGACAGAGTAAAACTGCTCCTTGTGGTTTCCAAGGAGCAGCTGGCAGATTTCAACTGCTGACTTCTGGTTAGCAGCCAAATGGTTAACTACTACACCACGAGGGCTCCTTATACACCTCCAAATTCCCAATGCTAACAGCTCTCTAGCTTTGTTGTTTTAAGTTTTATTGATCTTGTTGAGAATGCATACAACAAGACATACACCAATTCAACTGTCCCTACAAATAGAATCCAGTGACATTAACAACATTCTTCGAGTTGTGCAACCATCCTGACCCTCCTTTCCTCATTTGTTCCTCCCCCCTTGACATGAATTTGTTGCCCTCTATTTAATCTTTTGAGTGGCTGTTGTCACCATGACCCCATATAGACACTTCTTAAAATATCCTTATCCTCCAGGTAGACATTTTTAAGTAGTAAAGGTGAACTGTTGCTGGGTTTAAGAAGACATCAAATGATAGTTTTGGTTTAAGGTTTACAGATTATCGCAGAGAAATTGTGTCAGGGGTTCACCCAGCCCAGTTTGCTCTAGACAATCTGAAATCCATGAGAATTTGAAATTCTGTTCTGCATTTTCTCCTTTTTGATCAGAATTCTTCTATAGAATCTTTGAATCAAATGTTCAGTAGTGGCAGGCAGGAACCATTCAGTTCTTCTGGTCTCTTGACAAAGGAAGTCATTGTTCATGGAGGCAATTAGCCACACATCGCGTATCTTCTTTCTGTTCCTACCTATCTTCTTCCTCTATTGCTCCAGGCAATTAGAGACCAACTGTTGTGCTTTAGATGATGCTTGCAAGCTTTTAAGATCCCAGATACCACACAATGAACTAAGCAGTAGAACAAAAGCACTAAACATATTATTAAGCCAATTAACCGGCATGTCCCATAAAAACATGACCCTAAACCTTCCAATCAGGGAACCAAATCCCATCAGGTGTTTGGCTGTGCATAAGCAGTGTCAGTACTACTTTTTTTCTTGGTAAATAAATTTATATCTGTTACACAATTTGTGCCAATTCAGCTTTGTATAGGTATATGAAGTCCAACAATTACTTGTGCAAACTTAATTGTTCTGAACGCTACACACGTCAGTGCTGCATATCATTACAGCCACCTTCCAAGTACTCCCCTTGGGAAGCTGTGCAGTAATGCCAGTACCTAGTTCACCCTTCAAAGCAATTCTGGAACTCTTTCTGGAATTGCCATTGTGCATGGTGGCATGTAGGCAAGTTTGTGAAACTTAATTGCATAGTTGTCTGTAAGGGAGTTTTTAACCAGTAAACAAATAACTGTATTGGGACACCCTCCCTACACAACTGATCTGGCTGCAAGTGATGTTTTTCCTTATGTCGAGATAAAGACAATACTGAAAGGAAGATTTGGATAGCATTCAGGACATCAAGGGTAATATGATGACAGTTCTGATGGCTATTCCAGAGAAAAGAGTTCCAGTATTGCCTTGAAGGATGGAGTAGGTGCTGTTGTGAGTGCATAGCTTCTCAAGAGGAATACTTTGAAGGTGGCCACAGTGGTATTCAGCAATGAGGTATGTAGCACTTACAACAATCGAGTTTGTAGACTTAAGTGTCACACCCCATATATATGTCATTTGCTGTTTAAAGTAATACTAAATATATTCATACCATCAGTCATTTTCCAAAACCTAGGGTGATGACCCTAGACAGAAGCACAGTATCCCTTAAGGAATAAGTTCCCTATTCCTCTCTTGTCCCCAGCTCCTGGTAAACACTAATCTCTTTCTCTATGAATTTTCTCGTTCTAATATTTCATAGAAGTGGAACCATGTAATATTTATCCTTTTGTGTCTGGCTTATTTCATTCACATATTATTTTCAAGATTCGCACAGGTTGCAGCATGTTTCAGAATTCATTTGTCTTTATAGATGAATAACATTCCATTATATGGTTGTAACACCTTTGCTTATCCATTCATCTGTTGATGGATGCTAGGGTTGTTTCTACCTTTTGGCTATAGTAAATAACATCACAGTGAACATTGGTGTACAAGTATTTGAGTTTCTGCTTTCAATTCTTTTGGGTGTATGGCCAGGAGTGGAATGGTTATATGACAATTTTATGCTCAATTTTTGAGAAACCACCAAGCTGTTTTCCACAGAGGCTGCTACATTTTACATTCCACTGATTTGTTTTTTGTGTGGTGTCTTCCATTAGAGCATAAGCTTCATGAGTGTGTGCATTTTGGTCTGTTTTGATTCCTCCTATATTCCCAGCTACTAGAGTAGCCTCTGGATTATATGGTGGGCACTCAAAAATATCTGCTGAGTGAATTAGAAGGTGGTGGAAGGTAGCAAAGGCAATAGCTTTGGAGAAGTGACTCGATGGTGATACAATATGAAATGGGCTCTAAGGATAAGAATTGAAAGACACTTTGCAGTAGGTCACCTACGTTAAGACCAAAGTTCTTTGCTTTCATCAGAGGTCAGTTTCTCCACCATTACTACCAGTATACATAAGGAGGAATTTGTCCTCATCAATAAGACCACCTCAGTTCTTTTTCAGAGGGACTGGTGAGGACACATCTCTCAGGACAGCAATCCAGCTTTTCAGAGCTCCACCTGAAGCAATGACTGCTATGTTCTTAAAGTCAAAATTTATTGATGAAATTAATTTTAAAGGAAAGGTCGCAACTTGGAGCTCAGGTGCCTGTGAGACACATGCACACACATACACACATGCGCACACACACGTGCACACACACAAACATAAATAAATTTCTCTTCATAGAGTGGAGATGCCAAAGGCTATCAATTGAGTGTTATCTTTCACTTGGTGATTTTCTTGTCTGTTGGAGTAGTTTCTGTACAGTATATTCACAGCCACCCTATATGATAGAATAGAACTGCCTATAAAATTTCCAAAGAGCACCTTGTAGATTCAAACCATCAACCTTTTGGTTAGCAGCTGTAGCCCTTAATCACTATGTCACCAAAGTTCCCATTAATGAGATACAATGGAAATATATATAGCTTTCATTTAACGTGCATTTTGGGAAAAATTTCATGTTAAGCTACTTGCCCACGAAAAGATGACTGCCACTGGCTTCAATAAAAATCTGTTTTAGAGACATATCCCAATATTGTGGAGGAGATGAATCAGAACTTGATTGCTGGAGTTTCAAATCCTCATTTGACAGCTGAGAAGATTGAGAATTAGAAAACTTAAAAGAACACCCAAGGTTACTCTGGCTCGTTGATGTCAGGATGAAAGCACAACTCGGCATTACTGCCCCAGTGCTTTAGATAAAAAAGGGACTGTGGAGAGACTGGAACTCTCCTACACTGCTAGTTGGATTGCAAATTGGTACTCCCTCCCTGGAAAGCAATCAGATGCTTCCTTAAAAAGCTGGAAATAGATACAACATTTGACCCAGTAATTCCACTGCTTGGAATTTATCCTTCAGAAGCAAAGGTTATCACGTGAACAGACACAAGTACATGGATGTTTTTCTCAGCACAGTCCACAATAGCTAAAAGATGTAATCAACACAGATGTCCATCAGCAGATGAATGGATAAACCAACTATGGTATATATACTCAACAGAACACTATGCTGTGGTGAAAAAACAGTGATGATTTCAGAAAATATCTCACAACATGGCTTCAACTGGAAGGGATAATGCTACGTGAAATCAGTAGTGTCAAAAGGACGTATATTGTATGAGATCCCATTAAAAGGACCTAAAAACAGAATTATCTACAGAAGAAAATAACTGTCTTGGTTACAGGGGTGGGGAGGGGTGAAGGTTTATCACAGATGAGATAATTGACAGATGTCTGAAATTTTCTTCTTTTACTGTTATTAATAAATAATAAAAATAAAAAAACCCCACCACAACAATGGGAAAGATGCTGGCTGCTGACAGGGACTGGATGTCCTTTACTTAAAAACACAAGCAGGTCTGTAGCAATTTACCTTCTCGCTTCACCTGCCAGTCTCCAAATCCTGCTGCAGAAGCATCCAATATACTAAAAACACAAGGGTGTTTTGAAATCAGCAAATGGCATTAGAAGTGTCTATCACCAATTCTGTTAACAATCTGCTGAAATTGACCCTGAAATATCCACAGTGCATGGGTGACCTCTTCCAGGAAGTGCCTCAATAGTGCTTTAATTTCCTGGGAGCCACTCTTCCTTTTTGTGAAGTCAAGAAGTAGAAAAACCAGGCAGGATGCCTCAATTTGGGCCAAATGACCTGTGTAATAGCAGTAGTTACAATTGATTCCAGAGGAGACACACTCTTCGCTTTTCCCATTTCTACATTATGAGGCAAATAGAAAGAAGAATGAATATTTGGGGCAGGGAGTGAAAATATCACCAATTGCTTCCTTGGACAGGCACCAGCATAGATGTATGAACCCTTAACCCAGGGCAGCTTAAATGCTTTCAGCATGTAATAGAAGCAAGATCAGACATCATGATTCTAAAAGCAACATTAAAGGAGATATCACTGGGGGTTCTTAGCATTAATCACAGGTGATTATGAAGGTCTTGCCATGTTGGGAGTATCTCTTATGATACAGACTCTCAAATGTTCCCAGGCAAAATGATGGAAGGGAGTGAATGAGCAGGAAACTGCTGCATCAGGACCACCGCTGAGTTGTGGAAGCTGGGCGTCAAGGCAAGAGAGAGAGCAAGAGAGTCAGAAGGTGAGAGGGAAGGTGCAAGAGAGGTGCTATGTGCTTTTACTTGGTCTTGAATGATCTATTTTATGCTTTAAATTTGGTGTTTTAAAATTGATTTTAACTCAGCTTGCATTTAAAAGAGGAGGAGATGTCTTGATAGCTGCTATAACCCAGTAAATGGTTTATTCAAGTCTAAGTTCAGAATTTGAGATAGCAAAGGTTGTGGTCAGATGTGGTTTCCAATTTACCCGGATGAGAAAGGAGCTGTGGACCCACATGTGCCAGGTTCTGGAGCCTGAGCTGGTGGCCTGACCTGGAGGTGACCGGGTGGAAGACCTCAGGCAATGTGAGTGTGGTGAGGGCTCAGGCTGGCTGTTGGCAGTTAGGCTATGTTCGTCTAAATGGACATTCTTCCCCAGCTTTTTCGCAGGCACATTGGCCTTTACTGCTATTTTAGAGACCAAGCATTTGTTTGTTCTGCTTCATAGAAGTACTTTATGAATCTTGGCTTTTAAATATGATTAAGTATATATACAAATATTTTCCAGCCAAATGGTGGAAAGGGACTGGCTCATAAAACTATGACAGCTGGCTGCTGCTTTACGAGTGTAGTTGGAGACTGCCTTTAATTCCATGTTAGAGCAGACCGAGGCTCCCCGAGAAAGAACTGCACTCTGACTACATGCTCTTAAAAAACATGTCCTTGACAAATAAGCCACAGATCTCATATTTATCTTATAAGAGAATTGGCTCGAAAATCCTGTGTGAAATCTACTTGTGGGTAATTACCGAGGTGCGTGAAATTCCATCTTGTTTATGTTTTATCAGATGTCTTCTGTCCTTTATTGGGCTGTAAATCACTCTGTCACTCCAGATGCCTCGTGACAACTGCATGTTCATCCAAGTTTTAAGACCATGCACATTAAAACCAAAACAAAACAAAGGCTACCCATGTGTTTTTTATTCATTTGTGCAAAAACTTTTGAAATGTTATTTGTCTTTTTGCAAGTATAAAAACCCAAAATGAACCATTTACAGGCTTTTACAAATATATTTCCCCCTTCAGAAAGGGAAATGGCTGTTTGCTCAAGGTGTAGGAGAAACTTCAGAAGATTTCAGTTTGCCTTGGAATTTGACAAGCCAGAATGTTAGAGTGGCTCGTGCTTTCTCGCTCAGTATTGCCCTTGCATTGCATCCTCGGGGTAGCAGTGGCTGTAGGGATCTCCCCTACCGTGTTCCATTGACTCCCCACCCAGACATATCACTAATGGTTTCTTTGTTTATAGATTTTTCAGCCAAGCAAGAACCACGGCTGTGTTCATTTTATTTCCAGATGTTTTATTTTTTCAACCTCTGCTGGCCGGCCTTGGCCGGAGCCTATTGGTCATCCGCTGCAAGCCAGCAAATTGCTTCCGTGGTGACTCTTCATTAAGTTCGTTTTTTCTTGTAAGTGAAGGTGCCTCGGGCCAACCAAACAGTGCTTGGCTAAAATCTTCAGGTGGAAAATAGAAATTCCCCATTTCACGTCAACGGCCACCAGCCTTGTGTTTGAAACTGTGTGTTTGTCTGAGGAAGATTTTTTTCTAAGGGGGTGTGATAGCTCTGGTCACTGATTTCAAGCAAGCCTGGAATCATCTGTAATACTCATTGAAAAACTTGTTGCAGTCAAGTTGTTCCCGGCTTATAGCAATTCTATAAGATGCAGTTGAACTACCCTATAAAGCTTCCAGGGAGTGGTAAGTGGATTCGAACTACAACCTTGTGTTTAGCAGCTGAGCTCACAACATCAGTGCCACCATGGCTCCATCTGCAACTATCAAAAAACCAAACCAAACCCATTGCTGCTGAATGAATTCCAACTCATAGTGACCCTATAAGACAGAGTAGAACTTCCTGACAGAGTTTCCAAGGAGCATCTAGTGGATTCAAATTGCTAACCTTTTGGTTAGCAGCCATAGCTCTTAACCACTATACCACCAAGGTTTTCTTACAACTATAGTTGAGATTAAATAAAACCAAGTCAGAAGAGAGTAGCAGAGTAGAGGATTTAGCAAATAAAAAATGTAGGAGACCTGGTATGGATTAACTAAATATGTGTTAGATACACAGTTTTATACCCTATACTTACATATACAATCCTGTGGGTTGGAAATAGGAGTTTCTTTGTTATGTTCATTAGATTATACTCAATAGCCAAGCCGAGTGCCGTCGAGTCAGATCTAAATCTAATCACATCCGAGTTATAAAAAGAACAGATTAGACGGCCACACGAGTGTACAAGGGAAGACAGATGTGAGGAGCACCAAGGATCTAGGAAATGCCCAAGACTACCAACAAGGAAGGAATCAACACAGTTGAGATCTTAATTTGGACTTTCAACCCCTAGAACTCTAGGAAAGTAAATTTTTGTTCTTAAAAGACACCCACCGTGGTATTTGTACCAAGTAACAAAGTACCAAGGAACTAAGTTAACACACAATTAAATTTGAATGTCAGATAACAAATGCTTTTAGTATAAATGTGTCTCAGGCAATATTACACTAAATAGTCATTTGTTGTTTATCTGGAATTCAAATTTAGCTGTGTCTGACTCATAGCAACCCTATAGTACAGAGTAGAACAGCTCCATAAACCTCCCAAGGAGCACCTGGAGAATTCAAACTGCTGACCTATGGATTAACAGTCATAACACATAGCCGCTACGACACCAGGGTTTCCCTAAATTACACAGAAAAAGAATGAGGTCTTTTCATGTGGCCACTGGAATATACCAAGGGTGTGTCATGGTTTGAATTGTGTCCACTCAAAAATGTGTGTAGCAATTTGGCTAGGCCATCATTTCTGGTATTGTGTGATGTTCCTATATGTTGTAAATCTTGCCTCTATGGTGTTAATGAGGGAGGACTGTTGTACTAGCAAGGCAGGACTCAATCTAAAAGATTGTTTTGGGCCTTAAGGTAGTCTCTTGGGATATAAAGGAAAGGGAGTCAGGGAGAGAGTCGGGGACTTCGTATCACCAAGATAATGGTGCCAGGAGCAGAGCATGTTCTTTGGACCTGGAGTCCCTGTGCCTTAAAAGCTCTCAGTCCAGGGGACAATTGATGTCAAAGTCCTTCCTCTAGAGCTGACAGGGAAAGCCTTCCCCTGGAGCTGAAGCACTGAATTTGGACTTGCAGCCCACCGGATTGTGACAATAAAGTTTCTCTTTTTAATCCACTTGTGTTATTTCCATTACAGCAGCACTATATGACTAAGACAGACTGCCAAAAGAACCAACAAATCTATCTTGGAAGAAGTACAACTGGGATACTCCTCAGAAGTAAGAATGGTGAGACTACATCTCACATACATACTCACACATTTTCAGAAGAGATCGCTCCCTGGAGAAGGACATGATGCCTGGTAACACAGAGGGTCAGTGCAAAGGTGAAGACCCTTGATGAGAGGAATTGACACAGGGGGTGCAATAACGGGCAGTCAAGTTGTTTTCGGCAAGATTAACAGAGATATTGAAGATGGTGCAAGACTGGGCAGTGTTTACTTCTGTTTTCGATAGGGTTGCTGTGAGCCAAAAGGGACTTGATGGCACCTAGCAACGACAACTCAGCCACAACACAACAACAACGCTGGAGTCAATGTGTGGTCACACACTAAGGCCAACGTGCCAGGAAGTCATGCAAAGAGAGTAATCAGGTGAGGTTATCTTGCTGGAACGTAGACTTGTGTAAGAAAAATCCAATCCATTGCTTTAGATCAGGGTCTAAGAGATCCGGCCCTGCTGAAGAAGCAGAAGTAACAAACAGAAAGTGAAGTCAAACAGCTAGGAGATCTAAATCAGGCAACCAAGCCTGACAGTATTCTGCGTGAGGATGTTACCCATTACCCACGAGTGTCTTTCTTCTTTTATTCTTCCTACACTGTCCATAAAGATGGATGTGATCTGTTATCTAGAGATGCTATAGGAAGTCAAGTATTAATAAAGAAAAGATGGCCATATGTCCTGGCATCTAATGCTAACCAGCTTCTCTGCTGGTTAGTATTAAGAGGGTGTGACAGACTCCCACGTGCAGCCAGCACTTAACGCACATAACAGACGTGTTAAATCTGTTTTACGTGTTAGTAAAACAGTCACAGACTCACGCTGAATCTGGTATCAGAGAGTTTTGGGTCTTTGTTTCATGTCCCCATACGGCTGAGGTCAGGTGAGGGTGAATGCTACAGCAGAGGAAGGGCTTCCGGGGCACGAACGTGGACACCTGTGTCATATGGGCATTTTGCTGCACAGTCCATTTTTCAGTTTTCTTGTCCACAAAGTGGAGATAAAAATCCCTGTTCTTTCTATGTAATGAGATGGATGAAAAAATCAGAGGAGCTCATGAATGTTCAAGTCTCCTCAGCTGGACATGACATCAGATAAATGTGAGAGAACGTTAGTTTCCGTCTCTGTTTTCTACTGCCTTCTTCTTGTTGGTGGGATGGCGTGTGTCCCAGTTTACCTATGATGGTCAAGATTTACACCATTGTCCAATCAGTAATAGTTTCCATTTCACTCTCAAATGTGAACAAAGCATTATAACAGCACCTGAGTGACAGTAATGTATTTGTAGTCCCCAATTCAGAACATATTTGACAATAGAAACAGAATATTTGAACTTATGATTTGTCATTTTGTAAGAGGTCACAGGGTTACCAAGTGGCCAGGATGAACTCCTAATGTTACTATCCCAAGTCCACCACTCTGTTATTGTGCCCAGTCTCACTTTAAACCACAAATGTCATGAGGAGGTTTCAGGTAAAGAATGAGATCACTTTCTCTCCTCCTTATACTCTCCTAGGACAGAGTTTCTCAACCTCGTTATTACTGACATTTTGGGCTAGACAGTTCTTTGGTGGAGGGGTATGTCCTGTGCCCCATGGATGCTCCGTGATATCCTTGGCCTGTATCCACTATATGCCAAGAGCAAAACTTCCCTCCCCTACCCCGAACTATGACAACTGAACATGTCTCCAGATCTTTCCAAATGCTCTGAATACAATCAATTAATTTCCCCAGAATCAGAATTACTACTCTTGAAGATAAGGATTAAGATGTCGAGAACAAAAGTTTTGGTTTGCTTATTTTGTAGAGATCATAATTATACTTATAGCCCCCAAACTTAAAATAAACAGCAGTCATCACTAATATTTTTGAAGGCCTTTATATTTATACTAGCCTTCTGTGTTTTAGGACAAGATTGCCTGGGTAAGTACTGAGGAAGAGAAAAGAATTTACTGTTTGTGACATTGAGTCATGTCCCACATTTCCTAGGAAGCCCTCAGGGGTAGAGAAGCCTTTCAGAACAGAATTTGGAGAGTCACATGGAAGTCCACAAGTTGTGTTACTCACCACTGTCTAAAAGTTCAACAATGATGCTTTATCACTTTCAAGACCTTGTTATTTTCTGCTTTGAATTTTTGGTTTATTCCATGTGTTTTCCTTAATGGAAGCGTGCTGAATCACTAAATGTGTCCGAATTTTTTGTATGTAATAATAAAAAAAAAACAAAACTCACCACCATCAAGTTGGTTCTGACTCAGTGACCCTATTAGACAGAGTAGAACTGCTCCATAGAGTTTTCAAGGAACACCTGGTGGATTCAAACTGCCAACCTTTTGTTTAACAATGTAAGGTTTAACCACTACACCACCAAGGTTTCCTTGTTAGGTAATATGAGTATTTTTTTTACCCTCCCTTTTACAAACACACCTCAGAAGTCATTGTCCCACTTACTTGAATCCCGAAAACCACATTTCCTCTAGAGTCCACTGGGACTTATGTGTTGCCACGTGAAAATTTCCTATTTTCCTTACCGAATATGTGTACACCTCATACAATATCCCGTAGAAACAGTAATGTGTGGCACACGCCCTTTTTTCAGTTTCACACATTTATAACGGTCCCTGTTTGGGGCACTCTTATTGGGACGGCACCTTTGCAACAAACCTGAGAGCTAGAAAAAGTAGGTGGGTGTTATCGATTAAATTGTATTGATTTAAAAAAAAATAGGTGTGTTGATTTGGCCAGTCCATGATTCCCAGCACTGTGTGAGGGTCCACCATTTTGACATCTCATGTGACTGTAAATCCTACCTCTGTGACGTTAATGAGATGGGATTAGCAGCGGGTAGTTAGGTTAAAGAGGCAGGACTCAATCTACAAGATTAGGTGGTAATTTAAACCACTGTCTTTTGATATGTAAAAGAGAGAAGCAAGTAGAAAGACTTGGGGACTGCATACCACCAAGAAAGCACACCAGAAGCATAGTGGGTCCTTTGGACATAGGGTCCCTGTGCTGAGAAGACCCTTTACTCAGGGAAAATTGATGACAAGGACCTTACTCCAAAGCCGACAAGGAGAAAACCTTCCTCTGAGCTGATGCCCTGAATTTGGACTTCTAGCCTACTAGACTGTGAGAGAATAAATTTCTCTTTGTAGGGCTTTCTGCACCCCCACATGGGTGAGTGGTGTCTGGGGTCTTAAAAGCTGCCGAGTTGCCATCTGAGGGTACAGCAAATGGTCCCAACTCAGCAGGAAGGGATGATCACCAAGGACCAAAATGATGTGGGGGAAAGAGAAAGCAGAGAGCAGAGAGACCCACATAAGTGGGTGTCTACATCAACTCATGACCAGAAGAATCAGATGGTGCCTGGCCACCACCAGTATTAGCCACAATGGAGCTCACCAAATTGAGTCTCACTGGCAACACAAGAATAAAAAGGGGTGCACTCTGAGATCTCCACTAAAAGATCACACTTGATGGTTAAGGGGCTTCAGGGTTCACCTGGGAGAATGGCCCCTTGCCCTGCTGCTGCCCCTGACCATAAATCATAATGAAGGCCCACTCTTCTGACAGGAATGAATTGGGCTTTGCGATGCAGAGTGACCACATCTAGGGTGCACTTTATGGTTCTATGCATCTATAGGATATCATCCTGCTGACGTCTTACTGGAGGAAGGGGAGTGGATGGAGAGGAGGGGAAAGGAGACTGTTGGGAGGATGGGACATGTACAGAGCAGAGAAGAATAGTGTGCTGTCACCAGGCAGGGAGAGCAGTGGAAGCTGCATATAGGTGGGCATGCAAATCTATACGGGAATGTAAATTTTCATTCAACTATAATTAAAAAAAATTCTCTTTGTCACATCCATCCATTTGGATATTTCTGTTACAGCAGCACTGGATGACTAGGGCAGTGGGTAACTGTACTCCACAGATCCTGAAAGGGTAGTATTCAATGCTAGAGAGATAATTAATTGAGTCTTTATAAAGGAAAGACAGAATTCATCAATGTGATTTGTTTTTCTGTCTTATAAACTGAGAACATCAAACAGTTTGAGACCCATCCTTGTGTGTGAGAAGTGGGTGACATCCTTTAAATGAACAGTTGACCCACTGTGTAGAATCTTCTCTGTGCCCCACACCTTCTGAATAACAATGTCTGCTTCTCACTTACAGGCCTTTATTACCATTATACATTAAAGTTTGTTTTTGCCCGGACAGAGAGTATAGGCTTTAATCTGGGATCTCTTATCAATCAACATCTAACCCTCTATGAATGCTGTTGGTGGTCAAACTGGGACTCACTGAGTATGCTGAGCCCCGACTCTCCCTGTGGCACTGCCCTCCGTCTTAAAATCAAGCAAAAAACGAAAACCTCATTTTCCTTTGGGACTGTGAGCTGATTACTCACGGGATCGGAACATGGATGCCCAGACTCTGTCTGAGTGGCTCTGTTAAAGCGTGCTCCTGACACCCAGATATAGATGAGTTGAACATCACTGCTTAGATTTTGATGCCAAGTCACATGGGGCAGGACAAACACCAAGCTTCAGTCCTCCTATTCTTGCTGGTTTTCCTCAGTTGTAGATTCTGCACAAGAATGGAAGCAAGGAGATGTAAGTTTTCTGCAGGTCTTGTTGTTAGTAGGAGTCATGAATAATTAACACATCAACCAGTAACTCCCCTGGTCATACAGAAGATTTGCACTTGGCTGTTAAGCAAAAGGTTGGCAATTTGTAGTCATCCATCATGCCATGGAAAGAAAACCTGGTGACGTTTGTCTGCAAAGATTACAGCCAAGAAAACCCTATGGAGCAGATGTGCTCTGTAACATATGGTGTTTGCTGTCCGAATCAATCTGATGGTAATGGGTTTGTTTTTTGGTTTTAACCAATAACAGTAATAGTGATAATGAATCGTAGCATTCCAGAGGCAAATTACTTTCAAGTAAAACAGGGACCATGGGATGTCACTCTAAGCTAGATGTATAATGATTCCTGGAGTTTTCAAAATAGTTCTTAAGTGTTTGGTGGGATTGCAGAACTTGAGGAAGAGAAACCATCATGTTGCTCAGTGAAGAAGGACGTTTGCATGCCAATTCTGAAGAGTCTGTAAGGTAGGGAACTCTTAATGGTTTTATTTTTTTAATTGTCATTAAATAGTATCTTCAAATGCTAAAATAATTGATACTCAGAAATTAAGGCTGTATGTGCATGTGGAGGAAAGAGAGTCCCTGGTATTGGAGAATGGAGTTGTGGTCCCAGGAAGCAGCAGGTAAGGAGAGCTGAGACAATCTCCTCCTGATTCTACGGGGCCTGACTGCACTGTTACTGCAGAGGGGACACTGGAACGTGACACAAACAGCATGAAGCCCTCAAGCCAAAGTCTTCCAACTGAATAAATGAGCTAATTCTATAGTGTCAGCCAGTAGATGTCTCTCTCCGTTATATCCCTTCTGGTCATTACCTTGGCCATCAGACAGTTCTGGTACATTACTTGACTGTACTGCTGAAAGAGACTCGACAACATTAAAACGACTCCATTGCTTTTATGAACTGGCTTAGGGAGAGTGCAGTTTATTGCCATTATTGAGTTGTGTTGTGTGCCTAACCAAATGCTTTTGGAGGCAGATAATTAGGCATTTCAGGCTGTGGATGTTTAAAGAAGATATACAAGCAGGTTTCAGTCTTGGTGCGGTGAAACATCTCGTTTCAGGAATGTGATGCTCAATTTCCAGAGTGCCCTGGAGTTAATCTTAGTTGGGAGTGTAGAAAGGGGCAGGACTTCCTTTCTGGAGAACACACAGTGACAGCAGCAATGTTGGCATTTAATGATTGGCTAGTCCTGTGAGCGATTCTGGGTAATTCTATCCACGTACATTCCTCATCCCCTCCAAAATTAAAAAGAGATAAATAAAAATCACACCTTGGTCATGTTCAGTTGACTAGAATGTTGCTTCCTGTTCTTCCGATGCTGGTGCCAACATATATGGTTTACATGTGCAATGAGTTGGATCCAACTGGACGGCACTTGGCTAGCTGGTGCCAATATTAAGCATATTTGAAATCTGAATGCATTTAAGAATTAAAAAACACAAGAGAAATTACTAAAAATGCTGCTGTGATGAGAACACATTCATTACAACTGTTAAGACGCCAAAGGGAGCTCCAAAGAGAAAAGATTCTTCTCAGATGAAATATACAGGTGACTGAGTGACAAGGAATGGTTTCACGGATTGGACTACGTCTTCCCAAAAATGTGTGTAGCAGTTTGGCGGGGCTGTGATTCCCAACATTTATGATGTTCTTATACGTTGTGAATTCTGCCTCTATGATGTTAATGAGAAAGAATGGGCCACAGTTGAGTTGGTGGGGCAGGATTAGTGAATAAGACTGTATTGTGCCTTGAGGCAATCTCTTGAGATACAAAACAAAGAAGGTGGAAGAGAGATTTGGGGATGTCATGCCACCAAGAAGCAATGTGTTGAGCAGAGTGTTTCCTTTGGAAGGGACTTGGGGTCCCTGCTCATCAGAAGCTCCCAGTCAAGGGAAGATTGATGACAAGGACCTTCCTCCAGAGCCAGCAGAGAAAGCCTTCCCCTGGAGCCGAACACCCTGAATTTGAACTTGTAGCCTGCTAGATTGTGACAAGATAACATTTCTATTTTTAAAGCCATCCACTTGTGGTATCTCTGTTACAGCAACACTAGTCATCCAAGACATTTAAGTAGCTGAAAGTAAAAGGCAGGATGATTATTGACCAGGTGACACCACACCTGAGTGAGATCATAAGTGGAGACACTGAAACCTAATCAATATTTCCAGAAGATTCTGACTCTGAGATGGCCCTATTAGAGAAGTAACTGTGTCTAAGTTGTAAGCACACTGCAGTGCAAAGGCTGCTTCTAGGCAGATGTGTTTCCGGAGCTGACTCCTAGATCTAGACCTACCAGGAATCACCTAGAACCCCGGTATTTAAAGGGTAGGCCTGGCACCAGCAGCATCGGCCACACTTAGAGATTGTTATAAATGCAGATTCTCAGGCTCCACTCAGATCTACCGATTCAAAGTAGATATTTTTATTAGGTTCTCATGTAGGTAATTCACTTGGATACACTGAAGTCTATAACCTGCTGGTCTCTACCACAAATACTTTAAGAACAAAAGTCATGTCGTTCAGACATTCTTTTATTGATTCACTCATTTTAAAAGTATTTACTGACTGTTGATTTTGTCTGAGCTGTGTCCATTAGTCTGAGAGATGCCACAGTGAATAAGAATTTGTCATTGTCACATTTCATCTTTATAGTCACTTAGCAAATGATTATGTTTCTTATGAATCAGTCACCATTCAAAGTGTTTTGTGTATACGGAGTCATTTAATCCTTTGTCAATAAGGCAGATACTATTGTCTTCACCCTCTGTTTTAGAGAGAAGGAATGGGGGCACAGAGCGGCTAAGTAAATTATGCAAGGCCGCACAGCTCAGAAATGGCAGAGCCAGGATTTGAACACAGACTGTCTGCCTTCAGGGTCCAGGCTCCTAACTCCTGTGTGACGCTACCAGTAAATAAACAAAATATTTTACAACCTGTGATTTTGCTTTTAAGGAAATGAACAGAATGTTGTGATAGAAAGAAGCGGGAGTGGTGGGGTGGGAGCTGAGGGCAACATTCTATGTTCGGGGAAGGCTTTTGTGGGGAGACGACATTGACAGAGATCTGTAGGAGGGCAAGGACCCAGTCAGGCAAAGGTTCGTGGGGAGTGAGTTCTAAAGCAGAAGAAATGCCAGGTGCAAAGGACAAAGAGGAAAGAATGTGGTCTGTCTGAGACTTGCCCAGAGCTGTCATGGCTGGTACATGGCGCTTGGTGGGCAAAGAGACTGGCGGTGAGGGTGACGTGCCGGGCCGGGGGAGAACACGCAGCACACTGGAGCATGGAAAAGGAGTTGGGAAATTCTTCGTTGCAGGCTTAGAAAGGGAGTGGAGTGATCTGATTTACATTTTTAAAAAGTCAACCTGACTGCTTGAAGGGGAGCAGATTGCAGGAAGAAACTGCCCAGAGTCTATTTGAGAGGTGCAGATGACAGAGGACATGGTTTTCCCAATGGGGAGACTGAAGATGGAGGGGAGAGCACAGATTCAAGGTCTGATTCAGACTTCAGTGTGTACTTACGAGGGGCGTGCGTGTTGCAGTGGATGTAGGCATTATGTCGTGTGTGTGTGTGTCTGAGGGACAATGCTAGTAAAAGGGAGGAGTTGGACTGCACCAGGGTTTGCAATTTGAGCACACCGGTACGTGCTTCTGCTGTTTGTTGTGATAGGGGAAAAAAATGGAGCTGTGCGGGCTTGGGTGGGTGGGTGGGTGTCAGGTACTCCTCTTAGGATATATTCACTTTGAGATGTTCATGGAAATTCCCAGTAGAGGCGTCTGGGAGACATCCGTATCTTCCCAGGTTTTAGCTCTGGATCTAGAATACAGCCAGCACTAATGCACGTTTGTTGAATGAAAAGCCTCCTGGGGTGAACTGACAGACTCCCAGATGTTTCCTGGTGTTGTGTTAGCCACTACCACCTTGCCTGAAAGTTGCTGCACCAAAGAGAAAAACTTTTCTTGTGTAGTTAGGAATGATGTAAAAATATAAAAACAAAAATCACAAGTTACTGAGAGTTAACACTGTAATTGTGTTGTTGCTTGTTGATGTTGAGTTGATTTTGACTCTCGGAGATCCCAGTGAAACTGTGTTCTGTAGGGTTTTCGAGGCTGTGAACTTTTGGAAGGAGCTCCCTGAGTATGTCTTCTGAGGCTGTCATGGATTGAATTGTATCCCCCCAAAATAAGTGTAATAATTTGGCTGGGCCAGGATTCCCTGTATTCTGTGACAACCCTCTATTTTGTGATTTTTCTGATGCTGTGAATCTTAATCTCTGCCTGTGGCTAAAAGATAAAATGATTATGTTAAAAGAAGATTGCAACACCCTTGCTAAGGGAGTTTTTCTGGAGTACGGCTTGCACTATTCTGGATCCTTGCATCCTCTGGAAGATAAAAAGAGAGAGAAGCAAGCAGAGAAGTAGGAGTCTCACACCATCAAGAAGGCAGTACCCGGAGAAGAGTGTGTCCTTCAGACCTGAGGTTCCTGTGCCAGATGTTCCCTGAACAAAAACCAGTAGAGCACAAAGACTTTCTTCCAGAGCCAACAGAGGGAAAGCCTTCTCCTGGAGCAGACATCCTGAATTTCGGACTTGTAGCCTACTCGACTGTGTAAGAATAAACATTTCTCTTTTAAAGCCATCCACTTTGTGGTAATTTCTGTTAGAGCAGCTCTAGCTGACTAAAACAGAGGCCATAGCCTGCATGGATATACTTTGCCATCAAAACTTTCCATGGCCTTGCTTCACACTACCTCAGATTTTTCATTGGCACTCACAGACCAAACATGCATAACCTCTGGGTGGATTTGAACTGCCAATGTTTCTTCTAGTAGATGAACTCTTTCTTAGCTGTGACTAGTGACTCTCTCAGTTTAATTTAGATGAAGGAACACAAGACAGGCACCAGGATCTTCTTGAAAGTCTGTAGGCTGACTTTGAACATTGGAAAGGAAGACGGTCAAGGCTCAAGCTCCCTGTAACCATGTTTTATTCCATGGAGTTGAATTTTGTCCAAGGTCAATGCTTTTCCATGAAAGTAAATTTAGTACTATGTCGTGTACACACTATACTTTGTTGTCTTCTTAGCTTTATCTACTCAATGATTTCATATACGCCAGGATAACAGAGTCACTTAAACCATACTGAGGTATGGTTTAATAAGGCAGCTCCTTTATTTTCTAAGTTTGTTATGATAACCCTTCAGAGTTCTACTTGATTGGTGGAATGGTAAAACAAAATCAAAGAAAAATGTCTTAATTTTAATTCAATCTAGTTAAGAATATCATTCAGCTGTATAAATTGCCTTATTGAGTAACGACTCAGTTATTCAGGTTCTTCCTACACCCTTGTCCACTCTTAAGATGGTGCCTAAGAGAAGGAGAAAGATCTTCACAGCTTGTGGAGGAAGGGGCACTCTGGGAATTTCCTTGGGTGAATGCTGACTGGTGTCCATGGCCACCTGGGGTAACTAGCTGCTTTCTCTGGGCACCTGCAGCTTGTGAATTTGTGAACTTTCCAAGAAGATCCTGGCATCTGTCTGTATACCTTCGTCTGCGTGAAATTAACGTGTTAACACTTCATAGTGTATAATGCCTTTGTTGCTTTTGTCATTCACTTCTATAAAAAGCAAAGGTTTGATCTCTCCCAGAGAAACGTTCAGGCCAGCTTATGCTTCACAGCTTGTTCACGACCCAGAGGTCGCCTCCTGTCAACCGGCCTCTTCTTGACTCTTGCTGACTCTACAGATATCTCCAAGTTTCTGACCTGTCCGAAGGGTTCCTGGCCTACTGCATCTACCCTGTAGCCTGTGGGGTCACCTTGTTTCCTACGAGGATCTTATGGCTACCCTCTTAGAGTGTACAACACACGTGAACTGAAAGATACTTAAAAATCCTTCTGTCAATCTTTCCAGGACAATCTGCCCTCTTACCTCTGTTTATCACTTTATCTCTGTCCACCACCTCATGCCCTGTAGTGGGGGGCTATCAGCACATGTCTGAAAGCCTACCTCCCTGTATCTTTGCCCCCTCTTCTTCTATGAAGACCTCCAGGGGGAGGAAAGGGTGTTTCCCTGTCACCATCTCTTTTTCCCAAAGTGGCCCCCCTGAAGAAGAGATATACAGCATAAGGAAACATAGATTGGCAAGTACCTTAAAAATATTATACTGCTTATGCGCATCTGGTCTGTGAGAGCCATTGAAAGACCTGAGGCAGTGGGAAGCAAGGCCGTGGGAAATCTTGATGGCAAAGTGCATCCACCCAGAAATAAGAAAAATTGGTTCCCAGAGGAATTTACTGTATCTCTTTGTTCTTTAGTTTCTATATTACACTTCACCAACAAATAAAAAGTTCGCTTCTCCAGCAACACAGAGCAGAGTGTTTAGGAAAATGAAACTACTTCAAATCAAGCAAGTACTTATGGAGCCTGCAGTGTGCTCTGGACTTGCTCAGTGCTGAGGAAGAGAAAAAAGGTAAAAGGCATATCCATTATCCACAAACGTCCTGTGAACTTCCTGGGGAGACATGGCTTGTGTATGAAGCAATTGACTAGTAAGCCCCAGTGGGAAGGGACTGAACATTGATGCAAGTACTTGGTGTAACAGTAAGTGATAGAAGCAAACCAGAGGGTAGGAGATGACTCTGGGCTTGGAGGTCTCTAGGAGTGATGGTCCATGCACTGCATACTGAGGATGGCTGTGTTGCAGACAGAGAGGTGTGAGAATAGACTCACCCTGTGATGTGGTGGGAAGGGGAAGCAGGAAGAATGAAGACAAGGAAGTGTGACTAAATAGAACCGCACTGACCAATATGGTAACTACTAGTTACAGGTGGTTAGCAAGCACTTAAAACCTGACCAGTCTAAACTGAGATGAGCTGTAAATTTAAAACACACACCAGATTTTGAAATCTTAATGTGGAAGAAATAGTATGAAAAAAAGAAAATAAAATATCTTGTTGGTAATTTTTATATTGACCACATATTGAAATAATATTTTGGATATGTTAGATCAAAATGTATTGTTAAAATTAAATTTTCCTGCTTCTTTTTTTAATGTGACTATTAGAAGACTTGAAATTACATTTGTGGTTTGCATTACATTTCTACTGGGTAGCACTAACAGAAGAAAGATGTCAGCAAGAAGATTCCAGAGTTATGTGAAAAACTCATCAGATTTCTACAGGATAGTAATTGTTTCAGTACCAAAAGCAAACAAAAACTCAGTAATCTTTCTAAATGAGCATGTGTTGTATTAAACTTCTAACAGTGGTACACACTCACACCCACACAAACAACCCCCAAACTAGTTGCTGTCCAAGCAACTCTGACTCCTACAACTCTGACTCACAGTAACTCCATGTGTGTCAGAGTAGAATAATGTTTTATGGGATTCCAATGGCTGATTTTTTGGAATTAGATAACTAGACCTTTCTTCTGAGGTTCTGTAGGTGGACTCAAACCTCCAGTATTTCGGTTAGTATCTCAGTGTTTAACCATTTGTGCCTCCCTGGGGCTATATATATATATATATGTGTGTGTGTGTGTGTGTCTGTGTGTGTGTATGCATATGTATATATATATATATATATATATCCGTATGCACCCAACACACATACATATAAAACCAAAAAATAAAAGCAAACAAACCTACTACCATTGAGTTTATTCTGACTTATAGCAACCCTACAGGACAGAGTAGAACTGCTTCATAGAATTCCCAAGAAATGCCTGGTGGACTCAAATTGCCAACCTTTTGGTTAGCAGACACAGCACTTAACCACTATGCCATGAGGGTTTCTAATACATATATGTATATACAGGATGTGTGTGTGTGTGTCTATGTACATACATATCATACATATATGTATATATATGAATTATATATATATACACACACACATCCTAAAACCTAAAACTAAATCCAACCCAACTCACTGCTGCTGATTTATTCTGACTCATAAGGACCCTATAGGACAGAGTAGCACTGCCTTATAGAGTTTCCAAGGAGTGCCTGGTGAACTTGAACTGCAGACTTTTTGGTTAACAGCCATAGCACTTAACTAGTTTGCCAGCAGGATTCCAAATATATGCACACACACATATATAAGACAAATAAGAGTAAGACAATCCTTCTTCTGACAATGCTTGTTATGAGAATTCATGGCCTCTTGCACTAGCTCTCAGGTCTCCTCAGGGTCTGCAGCTATAACTTTGGAGTTGCAGCTGTGGGTAATGATGGGGGCAATAAGGAATTTGAAATCCCTCATTCTCTTTCAACTTTTCCTTTGCTCATTTCCCTAGGGTAACTCCTGAGGTGCCATGTCCCACCTTGGCACCGATGTTGAGTGCCTGAAGCTTGGATATTTCTTCAGGTGCTCTTGATCTCAGGAGAACTTTGAGGAGCATTCTAAGAGAAAGGATTGACCCTTCCTGGGCATTCTCAGACCTCTTTTAGAATCACTGTCTAGTGTCTGGTCAAGTCTGCCAATTGCAGCCCTCTTGTAGGCTTGGGTATCAGTCTTAGAGCAGCTGTTATCTTGTAGCCAAAGACCCTGCTACCCTTTTGTCTTCTAAGTATCTTAAAATTGCCTTCCCAACTTCTGTTAAATGCCTGACTTCCAAGTTCAATGCATGGCCCCGGCCTGGAAGATTTGAAGCATCCAACTTACCTGTCAGATTAAAAAAACAGTCATGACCTACTGTCCAAAGTCTGCTGCTCCTGAGGCTATCTGGAAAGCAGGTCTGAATGGGACACTCCTCGCAGTAGCAAAAGACGTGTCACCTCAGAGTATCACAGGAGGCTGGTGATAATTATAGCCCATGAAGCTCATACCAGAGGGGTTAAAGGAGACGTTATAAACTTGGGTAACCTTGCTATCGTCTGGGACACAGAGATTTATTTTCTGGATTCGTCAAGTCTTTCTCAGGAGATTTTATCCTGTAAGTCGCAATGACAGATTTATCCTGGGCTGCTGTCATCAATGGATGTTTTCTCACTAAGCAGGTGGAAGAAAAAAGCTGTGGAAGGTAACTGCCAGCAGAGAGGTCGTTGGTGAATTGGTGCCATGACGTGAACATAAATTACAAGCAGTCGGCAAGGCCTTAGCTCTTGCCCCTGCCTTGTCCTAGATTTTTCGTTTGTGACAGCATTTGCCATTGGCTCAGTGTTCTTGACTACAGCAGTAATGAGAGATTGAGGCCTTGCCCTTCTTTACAGCATGGGCAGATTACCTTTGTTTCTTTCACAAGTGAAATTGTTATAGTTAACAATTGCTCAGTTCACAATGTAAACCTGGAACTGAAGTCGATGTGTAGCACGTATTATCTCATTTGGTCTTCACAAAGCGCCTAAGAGGTAGGCAGTACTACTGCCTTCATCTTCCAGACCAAACAACCAAGCAACAGAGTGATTAAGGAGCTGATCCAAGGTCACACAGCTAGAAAAAGGTGGACTGAGACTGACATCTGAACAAGGAGTGCTGGAACTGACGCTAGTGAATTTCTCGTGATGGCGATGTCCCACAGGCCATACTCTTCACCTCTGTGCTCTATTTTGGGGAAGAAACCAATGAAACAGAGTAGGGTGCTGATCTGGTTGAAGGCAGTGTGGGTTGGGGCCCAGGCCTGACCCATTCACCCCTCACCCACTGTGGCTCCCAAGGGGGTTCAAACTACTTCTGATGGGGTTGAGTCCCCTCCTGTTCATGGTGATGAAGCTGAGAAAGGTCTAGAGCCTCACCCAGGGTCACAGAGACAGTTAATATCAGAGCTCAGCCGTCTGGATTCCCGTCTGCTTGCCAATAAACAAACCCTCAAGTAGCAACAAGAAGAAACTTGATGGCATCTGAAATCTTGTTGTAGCAGTCTCTCAGACTTAAAAAACAATGAAGTAGTCAAGCTCAGGGGACCCCCAGAATGTTTTACAAAAATGCAAAATTATAGTAGAACCAGGACAATAGTCTCCACTTGAGTAAGTTCCTTCCAACAGCTGATGCACTGACCGTCTATGCCAAAGCCCACACCCCTCAAAATCATGCCTACTAAATGCTTGAGACGCTATTCTTAGAATTCATCATACAGTCACACTTGTAACTGTGGATGCACCATTCCACTTCTAATCCCTGCACTCACTCTGCCTGGCAGATATTTAAAGGCTGTTTTCTTCTGCTTTGCTGCTGATGTACAGAGACCTGCTAAAGGAGCTACACTGCACTATGTGATGGGAAACCTGTGTTTGCATTTCCTTTCCCTCTTATGCCTCTGGGAACTCTGGTGGTGCTATGAGCCAGAATCCACTGGACAGCAAAGGGTTGGTTTGTCTTCTTATTCCTCTCTCTGATTCTTGCAGAAACAAACTTGATGTTTATTTTATTCAAATGAGGTGTTAAAATCTACCCTGAGACTAAAAATCAGTGGGTGGTAATCTATCCAAGAAATCCCATTAAAAAATCAAACTTTTTGCCTTCCTATCAATTCCAACCTTCCTATCAATACCAACCCTATAGGACAGAGTAGAACCGCCCCACATGGTTTTGAAGGCTGCGGTCTTCACAGAAGCAGATTGCCATGTCACCTTCCTGTGAAACAGCCGGTAGGTTCCAACCACTGACCTTTTATTTAGCAGCTGAACACATAACCATTTTGCCACCTAGTTCCTACTCAAGTTATCAGTTAAGTTTAAATTTAACCTTGTTTACTTAATCAGCTAAAATCAGCTGCCCACTATACTTTGCCAGAAGGGTTAATAACTAAGCATCTCTCCCCTGGTCTGGAGAGGATGCTGAAAGGGCCCACTAGAACCCGAAGAATGGAAGGATGGAAAGCCACTTGGAGAGATGGTTGATGCATTTTCTGTTATACATGGTCTGACGATTAAGTTCATGAACTCATTCTAGAAAAAGTGCCACATACCTCATTGCTGAATGTCACTATGTCACATTCAAAGTGTACCCCTTGGGAAACTAGGCATTGGCATCAGTGCCTAGTCTACCCTTCAAGGCAAGTTTTGAACTCTATCTGGAATGGCCATGGTGCACAGTGGCATGGTGGCAAGTTTGTAGACTTAATTGTGTAACTGTCTGTGAGGGAGTTCTTAGCCAGTAAACAAATAACTATATTGGAACACCCACCCTACTCACCTTATCTGCTTCCCCAATGACTTTTTTCTTTACCCAAAGATAAATGAAATATTGAAAGGAAGACATTTTGATGACATTCAGGACATCAAGAGTAATACAATGACAGCTCTGATGATCATTCCAGAAAAACAGTTCCAAAATTGCTTTGAAGCATGGACTAGGCACTGGTGTTGGTGCATAGTGCTTGGAAGGTGACCATATCTCAACAATGAGGTATAGAGCACTTAGAACAATTAAGTTCAAGGCCTTAATTGTGGAGTTTCATATACACATGCTCTGTTACTGGACACACATGCTCTGTTACTGGATACACATGCTCTGTTAGTCAAGGTGAAATCAGAGGACACAGAGGTAAAAGTGAATGATTTTCTGTCTGTGAAAAGAAGAATTGTTTCTTAAAGCTTTCAAAAGTTCCTTCTTGCAACCAGGACTGACTTCCTGAGTATGCAACCTGTGCAGTTGGGCAGGGCAGGGGCTCAGAAGGGCCCCTTTTTTGGTGTAACGCTGTTCTGTTGCTGTCTTGAAATTCTGAATAACTGTTGAACCTCAGTAAATCAACTGTTGTTGAGTTGACTTCAACATATGGTGACCCCTCGTGTGTCAGGGTAGAACCATGCTTTATAGGGTCTTCAAGTGGCTGAATTTTTGGAAGCAGAACACCAGGCCTTTCTGAATTACCACTGGGTAGACTCAGACCTCCAACCTTTCAGCTAGCAGCCAAGTGCATTAACCTTTTGTACTACCCAGGGACTCTAATTGTTGACCAAACCCTTTACCACTGAATCATTACTGACTCATACAGACTCCACAGAGCAGAGAGCTGTCCCATCAGGTTTCCAAGGAGCAGCCAGTGGATTTGAACTACTAACCATTTAAGAGGTTAGTTAGCTGCTCTTAACCACCACACCAGAGGGGCTCTAATTGTTGAACTAGGGGTCCTGTATTCATTTTTTTGCTAAACCAAAACAACCCTGGTGCTGTCGAGTCAATTCTGACTCAGAGTGACCCTATAAAGCAGAGTAGAACTGCTCCATAGGGATTCTAAGGAGTATCTGGAGGACTTGAACTGCCAACTTTTTGGTTAGCAGATGTAGCAATTAACCACTACACCACCAGCATTTACATTTTTTTTTTTTTACCAGGTTGAGCAAATCCCGTCTTGCCAGCACATCAGTTTGGGATATGGGATTTAGTGGGGAAGCTGGTATAGGAGAAATATGTTTAAGGGAGTTACAACCTGCTCTTGTGTAAAGGCTTATTATAAAAACCTATTAAGACATAAAAAAATATGTTTAACACAGAGCACAAAAAAGTCTGTACTGTATGGGAAGCATGGGGTTACACTGAATTTGGTCTCTCCCTTTCGTGAGTTAAAAGGCCAGTCATTTCTCAGTGCCTTGTGCTATTTTTGGCTTACAGTTCCTGAGACTCCAAAGCTTGACCTTTTCCAACCAACGCTTGCCTTGCTGGCAGTCAGGTTACCACGGGTCAGTGCTCAGCTCTTCATCTGTGGTTTTCCCTTCGGGAACAGAACAAGACTTTATAATGAAGTGAAGAAAGAGTTTCAGTATTGTTCGTTCTCATTCTGGTTGACGATGTGCAGAATAAATCATCAAATTACTCCAAGAAATTTGGAGTCATTGCATTTGAAGATACAGTGTTATTTTTCAAGGTAAATACTGAAAAACACCAACATCATCACCAATTTCTTTCTTCATATAATCTGTAGGGAAGTCATAATAAAATATATATTGAGTTTTTGAAAGAAAAAAAAGAAAATAAATTGTTTTAATATAATTATAATTATTAGCAAAATTATAATCAGATATAAGATATTCTGATGAAGCAAAATGATGATAAAATGAGAGAAAATGTAAGTAACTAATATTTAAAAAAAAAAAAGGTAATGCAATTCCTAATCTGATTTATTAAGGACTGTTAACAACCAGAGGTTTATTTTATTCTATAGTAGAGAATGAGACCAGGGCCCATCAAGCTCTTATTTCTGGTTCTGTAGTTGATGTTATTTGTAAATGTAGACTCAACATTGGGATGGCTGGAGTGGCTTTGACATCTACTACCTCGGGCTTCTCCAAGAAGCAGATCAGAATATTGACTTTCATTTCAGGATATTTTAGGACTGTGCAGTGTGGTTGGGGGTCCTCATAGTTTCTTGAAGACAGATATTAAAAATACAAATATCTATGGGGCCAGGCAGGCTTCCAAAATGGGCCAAGTACTGAGGTCCAGTCTCAAGTAGGCAGAAAAGAGGTGATGGCTCAGCTCTAGACAATGGTTGACCAGAAGGGATACTGCTTTTCTATGTTCTGGTGTTTCAAATGACATAGGGCTTCTTCACTGGAAGATTTGATTACTGGCTGCTGTCTTAGTTACCTAGTACTGCTGGGAATGAAATGACACAGTGGGTGACTTTTCAATAACATAAATCTGTTTGCTCGCAGTTGAGGAGGCTGGATGTAGGAATTCAGGGCCTTAGTTCCAGAGAAAGTCTCTCTCACCATTGACGCTGGTGTAGGATCTCTGTCTCAGTTTCTGTAACCCTAGCATTCCTCAGTTCCTCAGAAATCTTCCTGTGGCATTTATCAACATGCCATTTGTGCTCACCTGTCTCTGTGTCTACACAGCTCCTTATAACTCAGAGTGATTAGCTTTAGGACACACCCTATACACACAGGGTTCATTTAACACAACAAAGAAAATCCTGTTCCCAAATGAGATGACATCTGCAAGTAAAACCAACCAGCCCACTGCCATGGTTGAGTTGATTCGGACTCATAGTGACCCTGTAAGACAGAGGAGAATTCCCGCATGGAGTTTTCGGCCGGTGCCTGGTGGATTGAAACTGCCAACCTTTCCAACAGCAGCCATAGCACTGAACACTACACCACCAGGGTTTCCTCCACAAGCATAGGGGTTAGGCTTCCAAAGCAATTTCATCCATATCAGATACTGAATCACAAACTTAAAAATTCAGTTGTCTGACCAGCCAGAAGCATGAAGGGCTAGATGCTGCCCATGACATGCCATCCTAAGCCAGGACCCTGTGTGTGTGCACCTGTGTGGGATGGTGGGGCGTGTGGGATGGTAGGGGGGAGGGAAGACATCTTAAGGGTGTTATTTTCAGGAGTCACATAGTCATAAATCAAAGTAAACTTGTTCCATTTCCATGAGCTTTGTGGGCAATCAAGGTCTCGTTTTAATTTAGTTGACTATGGTACCATCTGTTTCCTTCTTCCCAGACTTCACTTTTGTAACTACAGCATAGGTGTGGAAATCTTGCAATCATGCTGAATAATAAAAAATAAAGGAGTAGGGATAGCAATTTCTGACTGAGAAGTACATAAGAATTGAGATACCCTGAAGAGAGAATTTTTAAATTTTTTTTAGTGTTTGACTTAATTGATATGACAAATATATGTAACATTCTGATGTATTTCACGGAATAAGTGTATTCTCACAGGGAAATGGAATCCTCAGTGATGTAGTGGTTAAATACCACTGTGGCTAACAAAAAGACCCGCAGTTCAAATCCACCAGGTACTCCTTGAATATTCTTTGGGGCAGTTCTACCTTGTTCCATAGAGTTTCTATGAGTTGGTATCAAATTGACAGCAATAGGTTAGCTTTTGGGGTTTCAGTGAGGAAATGACCACAACCATTTCTTACTTTCCACCTGAAAGTTCTAGGAAATCAAATGATTGGTCATTTCCCCATCCCTCCCAAGTAAACTGCTTTTGATTTTTACAGTCTCAATGCTATAGCCAATGTTCAGTAAGAGACGCCCACCTTTGGGAGGGCTAAGTTCTTTGATTATCCTTAAATTTCTCCCTTCTTTTCTTGGTGTTTTGCTTTCATGCCCTAGCTCTCTCTCACAAACTAGGTTACTCGTCTTCCAAGGTTCTCTTTAAGGTCAGTTTTTAATCTTCCTTTTCAGATTCTACCAATTATTTACTTTGCTTCCTTCACTCTAGTTTTACCTTTTCCAATGCCAAGCCAAGTGCCGTCGAGTCGGATTACATTTTTAATTGTGCTTTAGATGAAGGTTTACAGGGCAAGTTTGTTTCTCATTAAACAATTAACACACGTAGTGTTTTGTGACATTGGTTGCCAACCCCACAACATGCCAACGCTCTCCTCCACCTCAGATTCCCCGTTATCAGCTTTCCTGTCCCCTCCTGCCTTCTTGTCTTTCCCCTTGACCTGGTGTCCCCCTTTGGTCTCATTTTGTTTTATGGGCTTATCTAACGTTTGGCTGAAGGCGAACCTCAGGAGCGACTTCAGTACTGAGTTAAGAAGGTGACCACGGGTCAAAAATTCTGCTCTGAGTCATCATATACCTCCTTCCTGGAGTACATCTCTTTCCACTGGATATTTCCTTTCTTCATTTCCTAAAGATTAGTTTACTGGTGCCCGGTTCAGTTCTGCTTTATTAACATGATTTCTCTCACTCTGAGATGTTTTTGTGTTCTTAACTCATTTTCTTGTCTTGTTCAGACCAATGCACTTGCGTTTTGCTATATTCCATGGTCTTCCCTGAGAAATTAACTCACAAATTCTTCCTCATCTTTTTGCTCTCTCTTCTTTCCTCGTCTTTCTTCCAACTTTCTTCCTTTATCTAAGATTTTCAGAAAATCTTTACAGCAGCTTGCAAAGTTGTTTACAGCACAGTGAAATTAAAGAAATGAATGAAAAAGTAAGGTAGAAGGAGAGCCAGAATAGAAGATGTGAAACAGATGAGGAGTGAGGTTAATAAAGAGACTCAAGCCATGAATCCTTTTTTCCCTCCCATTTGTCTTAGTGATTCTCTTCTCAGGAGTCATGTCAGAGAAGGATCCCCTCAGCTCTAGGGTCAAAAGGCACAGAATCACTTAGCCATGAGGACGTCAGTGCCATTGCTGAAGGCCAAGGCGAGAACAGCCGGCCTGAGAGAGTGTCCAAACACCAGCTATTTTATTACTGATATGCAACCCTGACTGAAAGCTGCTTTTCAAAGAAAAAATGTCAGTCATGAAGAATCAGTTGGGCATCATCCTGTGTCTGCATTTTGGTTTCATCACATGATAATCCAAGAGTGGAACGTGCCTCATCACACGGTAATCTAAGAGCAAACTGTGTATCATCCCCTACCGATATCATGGCCCCTCTGCAGCACTGAGCCTGCCCTTCTCTTTGTAGCTTTGCAAAAGCCCCATGAGAGTTTTCTGAGACACTACTCTCTATTTCCCTTTAGGCTTTGGACGGAGTGCTGTATTTGCCCCTAGAGTTTTCTGAGGCTTGGAAACGTTGCAGTTTCTTGATGACTGATTCTACTATTGGTCTTGATTTCCTTAAGCATTTCTTCTTCCTCCTCCTGAAAATTTACACCTGTTTCTGGCATCAGCCCCCATTCTCTGTGGAGAATTCATTTAATTTTTTTTCTTTTGCCTCTCCTGGTAATAAATTTCCTGTGCCATTTCTTTGAGGGTTAGCGCTCTCTTTCTCTGACCTCTTGTTTCTTATGTACTTTAAAATGTCTTATTTATTTCAACCTCTCATGTAATTTATCTTGTATTCCTTCTCTACCTTTGCTTATCTCATCATGTTTTACACTATTTTGATTTTCCTCTGTAATAGTGGAGACTCTCCTCTACTTGATATTCTTTACCTTGCCTGTACATAACCTTCTTTACCTCTGACTGCTCTTTCCACTACCAACTTCCTCTCCTGTCATCTGACTCGCTGTCCCTTTCGTATTTATTGCCATGCATTTTCTACTGGCTGGTAATCACTTACTTCCTTTTCTGTTTTTGTTCTTCTGTCTTCTGTTCAATTGCTTTATCCCACTGTCACTCTCACCATAATTTTTCAGCCACCTAAAGGCATCTTGACCTGAGATGATTTGTGGCTTCCTTTACCTTAGCCCAGTTATGACCCAGAAATCAAACCCACCCATCTCTCCCCACTTTCTTTCTCCTTGCAGAAAACAGCCAAGTTAATTCAAGTTCCTATCCACTGTGTAAGAAATCACTCTCCAAGCATATGGGATGACTTACGGCTGCAAATAAAAATTTCCCATGTTTTGCTCCTTGTAAGTTTTCACTTCCCCAACACAGGCTGGGGAAGCCCAAGATGCTAAAATATCTAGGGACTGCATGTTTCCACGACAATCCACTTTGCGCTTCTAGAATTTTTTCTTTCTTCTGGTTGTTAGGACTTGACTCTTCAGCAGCATTACAGAGGGTTACAACTTCTTCCTCTACTCCCACCCCCTTTCTTCCTTTTCATGTGAAGGTGATTTTGAGTTTTCCATTTTGCTTATTTTTCCCATCTCAAAGGACAGAAGATTTATCCCTTATCAATATAGACTTTGATCCTTTTTTCCCCTCTGATTTATGAATATTAGGTTACTTTAAGAGAAGGTACACTTAATTTAATTTGATTTTGTTTCTGGGGTTTTGTGTGAGTGTGTAGGTTGGAATTCTGCCCATCAGTAGGGTTATTTTCTGCATAGTTGACAACGGCAATGCCCAACATTGCTCCAAGTACACTTACTCATGCAAAGCTAGGGCTTAAGCAGTTTCGGGTGTCATCTGGTGACAAGCAGGACTTGACTTTCCTCTAGAAGTGTTACAGAACTGCTCTGTTTTGGAATCAGAAATAAGAACTAAAAATACTTTGGTGGGGTTTGTGTTACTCAGACAACCCCTGTGCTTCCATTTGTTTCTTCTTCACCCTTTCGTTTATCATTCCAAAACTTTTCTGAAATAGAACCTTTGACCCAGTCCATTTCCCCACAGTTTTTTCCAAGGACATCATCTGTCACCATTTATTAAATATCGACTTCCTTGCTATTGATTCTTCAAGAGATTCTTTAAGAGACTGTGATTTTTCTTACACAGTTATTTAAACATCTATGGTGGAAGGGAGCCAGCAAACATGAATTGAACTCTAGGCCAATTTAGGATAAAGGACTTAATCGGTGGTGTCTCTGTTTCAGTTTATATCTCTCAAGGACAATGTTTTTCATCTTCTCTCTGTCTCCATGTGATGCCATGAGAGTGAGATGACATAGCCCTCAGAACAAGAGAACAGAAAAGTGGCCAGGTTAAAACTACTAGTTAGGAAGAATTACATTTATACTGATAGATTTTTAAAACCTTGTCTTGTAAGTTTTCAGTTAGTAATTCTGAATAAGATTTCCTTTCTGAAGTTTTCTGGAATTCCCAGGAGAGGATCTCTAAAATGACTGCTATGACCTGTCTTAATTTCTTGCAGAATGTTCTAGAAGCTAGGAACAGAGAGGGAAAGAGAGAGACAGAGAGACTTTGATTGTTTTCTTGCTCTGATTATGAATATAAAGTCACGTTTGAACAAAGATACGTTTAGTTTAAGTTGATTCTGTTTCTGGGGTTTTGCATGCATGTGTAGGTTGGAATACTGCCCACCAATAGGGTTATTTTCTGCACTGTTGGCAATGGCAATACCCATTTGATGGCCATCACTTTCACTTTTGCTGGGTCTCAATAACTGTTCATCAAAATTATCACCTTTGTAATAGGATACCGGATCATAGATTGTCCTTTAAAGGAGATCTCAAATATACAATATTAGGTCATTACTCTAAATATTTAGATTATCTTTTCAAAGTGCACATATGTAGCACAGTGTCAGAGATTTGGGAAAAATTTCCCTTCCTCTCCCCAAGAAAGTCACTAAGCAATTTCCTCGTGTTTGCTATTTAATTAAAAAAAAATTATTAAGCATTTAAATATTAGACTTAGTATGAAAGTGCCCCTATCAAAAGTAGTAGAGATTTACATGTACACTAAGAGATAAATGACCAACACTAGATTCTTACCTGAGCAGATTTAGGATGTTTCTATATGGTGAGGCAATGGCTGAGAGGTGATACAGGAAGGGATGTTTCAGAGCTGAGAGAACTGAAAACAAACTATTAGCCTCACAATTTTGCGTCTGTACTTCCTTAGTCCCTTTATTCTCTGGATCACCACAGCATTTTGGAAGATTTAATTTGCTTTTCAGGACCCCTGATTCTGCAGATTCTATGACATTACAGTTTCTACTTAACTGACTTTGACTGAGGACACCCTTGGTGCTGTAGCGATCAAGTGCTATGCCTGCTAACCAAAGGGTTGGCAGTTTGAATCTGCCCAGCACTCTTTGGAAACGCTGTAGGTTGTTTCTACCCCCTCCTACAGTGTTGCTGTGAGTTGGAATCCACTTGACGCCAGTGGATGTGGGTTTGACTTTGACTAAAGTAAAGATCTGCAAAGCTGACCAGTAGAGACTGGGCCAACGCTGTGGGAGAGTTCTCAGAGATAGCCCAAGCTTCCACCTTCCCCTAAGCCAAGAGAATGCTAGAGAACTTTGTTGCTCCAGTGGATTCTGTTTCTGCTGCTCAGCACAGAAGTTCTGGGTAGGGAAGATACCTCCTCAGGGTGCAGGGACATCCCTTCTTACTTTTCTTACCTTTAAAGATGAACCAGGTTCTTCATAAGTCAACCCCAGTAACGGTCTATAGTAAACCACCAGAAATCCAATGGCATACAGAAACAAACATTTATATATTCTTTCTGTGTCTGTGGTTAGCTGCTTTGGACTGGGCTACGTTTGGCTTAACTTGTAGATGGCTCCAGTTCTCCTCTAGGTGTCTCATTTGTCGTTCAGAGACTCACAGCTCCTGGAATATGTTTGTGGGGATGGTAGACACAGCACATGAGCCCACTGTGCAAGCACCTTTTAAGCTATTCTGTTAATTGCAATAGGCCGGTGTAAGCCAAATGGTCACGCCTAAAGACAAGTAGTGGGAAAGTGAACTCTTAGGAGGAGACCAAGACGAGGGCATAGATATTTAATACTACTATATTTTAAACCCTGTTAAGTGTTATGTCTGCTAATCAAAAGGTTGACAGTTTGAATCTGCCAGGTGCTCCTTGGAAATGCTCTGGGACAGTCCTCCTCTGCCTGTAGGGTTTCTATGAGTCAGAATCAACTCAGTGACAGTAGGATAGGGGACTGGCAAACTTTGGTCGCTTAGTGGTTAAGGACTAAGACTAAACCTTATGAGGCAGTTCTACTCTGTCTTATAAGGTGGCCATGAGTTGGAATCGATGCAGTGGTAATGTTTTTCTGTTTGTTTGTTTAAAAAGAAGGGACTGAAAATTCAGGACTAATATTTAAAACCACAGCCTCTGAATGGCATCAAAATTATTAGACATTTTCAAAGACTCAAATGTTTAAACAGGTGGTGGTTGGACTTGCAAAGGGCAAATGTTAATCTGGATAATGTACATTCATTATCACAGTGGAGTATAAGATACTCCCATGGATTATTACCACTCCCAACTTTTCATGGGAAAGGTACAGGAGTGAGCACCGTTGTCCACAGGGTCATCATAAGTCAGGGGACAAGTCAATGGCAGCTAATAACAACAGCATAGGATAATAGAATATTTTATAGTATTCCAAGATCTTTTGGTGGCCTCTGAGCAGATATAAAATACACATGCATATGTGTATATTTTATTTTCTTGTAACCCTTTATCCAGGAGTTACTGTAAGCTAGGCATTATGCCAATATTTTTAGGTATACTATTTAACCCAATCTGTATGCCTGTTATCATAGTGATCGTATTATTATGCCACTTACCATGAGAAGATTGAGCCTGAGGGAACTTAAGATAACTTGACCAAACTCACATACCTAGGAAGGGTCAGAGTCAAACCCTCGCTTGGTGGCTTCAAAGCCATTTCTCTTACTCACTGTGATTTATACTGCTCCCCTCCCTCAATCACCCAGTTATACCAACCAATAGTCTATGAAGCAGATATGAGTGCTTTCATTCGACTGGTCTGCAAAACCAGGAGGAGACCAGTTGCAAGAACCACCTGGCTCAGCAGTGCAGGGGCAGAACCAGGGCAGAATTTCTGTGTCCTGAGCTCAGTACCGCTGCGGATGCTTCAGAGCTCCACATGGACTGGCTGTTGGGATTTGTTTATTTTTAGACTGCTTGTGCTGTCTGTGTTGGTGTCCTACCCCTTCCTGAGCCTCCTTCTTGTTCCTTGAGTCCTTCATTCTCCCCTAGAGCTGGATCCTCCATGGGTATCTCGGAGGACAGTGCTGTGCTGATATTGCATCCCTGAGCCCTTACCACTTTGTCAGTTTGGACTTATTTCTGTTAGGACACAGATCTGGCTGGTACTGCTGCTGACGGTTCTATGCTGAACTGATTTTGGGCTGTTTCCCAAGCCCAGCCCACAAAAAGGAATCAAGATTGAGGATACTCATGCTGTGTTTAGGAGGCATGTGTTAGAGAGCCTGAAAACAGAATGTTGAGTTTTAACACGGCCAAGACCTTCAGGCACCGGGTCAAGGGGTGGTGGGATAGGGCTAAAGTGTCTTTACATAAATGTGTATCCTTACACAAAATGTTTTTCTAAAGCAGTTTTGTACAGGAAGAGAGACCACAAAAGGCAGCCTGGGAGGAATGAAGAAATTGGGGGAACAATAGCTTGACTCAGATTTCTTTGCTTGTTGGGTATTTCTGTGTCAATTTATGCACTGAAGAGTCACACCTATTTCCGCTGTATCCCCTTTTTCATCTCTGCTCCAAAAGTTGTAGGACCTGAGAGCCCTTCCTTGATTTATGAGCTATGAGAGTATCCCTAGGGACTGCAGCACTCCCTGAGTGCTTTGTGAATGTGTCCCAGGAGCTGAGGGGTAGGTGTCCCTTCGTTGCTATTGCTAAGAGGTTGTTCTCAACACCAAGTGCTCTCCAGTCAGAGATACCTTCCTCTGTTTTGTCCAAAACCAAAAGAAAAGCCACCTGAGGCCAGGATTGGAAAGGAAGAATGTGAGGGGCTACTTCTTGGATTGATGGTTCCAAGACACCCTGGCTGCTGAGCTCTTGGAATCAAGTGTTAGGACGTGAGATGAAGGGTAAGGTCGTAGAGGGGAACAGGCACTGAGCTGACAGTGAGGAGATCCAAGGCATAGACCTGCCTCTACCACCTGTGACTGAGTACAAAAAAACCCAAATCCACAGCTGTTGAGTCAATTCTGACTTACAACTACTTCACGTAGTCTTCCTCCACTTCTGTCTCTGCACGTGGAAAGAACCAGCTTTCTGCAAAAGGTTTTTCTGTGGACCAAATGAGATAAAAAACGTGAAAGCATTTTGTAAGAAAGTCAATTTTGTTGTTAGGTGTCGTCGAGTCATTTTCTGTTCATAGTGACTCTGTATGACAGAGTAGAACTGCCCCATCGGGTTTTCTGGGTTGTAATTTTTACAGGAGCAGATCACCAGGTCTTTCTCCTACAAATCCACTGGGTGGGTTCACAATGCCCACTGTTTGGTTAATAGTCAAGTGCCCAAATGTGTACAAATGAAAGAAACACAAACCGGTTGCTGTCAATTCAGTTCTGACTCATAGAGACCTCAGGAGTATCTGGCTAAAACTATGCTCCATCGCAATTTCAATGGCTGATTTTGCAGAAGTAGATTACCAGGGCTTTCTGCCTCTACATTTGAACTCCAACCTTTCGGTTAATTAACAGCTGAGTGGTTTAACTGTTTGCACTAGCTAGGACCCCTGTACAAACACAACGCTTTATTATTCTTAATCCTGTCATGCCACTACCCTGTTCTCTTGATACCAGAAGAATATTGACCCAATGTATTTTTCACAGTTTGGGAGGAGAATTAAGTCGTTGCCTTTGCACCCTTCACTGCTGACATCTGTCGCCCCCTGCTCTGACAGCTGTTTGGATGCTTTCACTATGAAAGTACCAAAACAGGATTGGATCAGTCCCTCTCCTGTGTCTCAACCCTTATTAAAAAATTGATTATCTCCTGTCTTTCCATATGTTTGGAAAGGGACCATGAAACAAAACACTACACTAGCTTTTTATCCTCTTTTTGATCTGGTTTGGGTATTAGCAAGTTATAAAATAAACCCAGAGCACCAATATAAGAAATACCTTTTGCAATCCCTTCCCCATTCAACACTTCATTCTCTCTCTCATGAAACTTTGTGCTGAGTTGTTTCATGTTTAAGTACCCCAGCTGGAAACCTTGGTGGCGTAAGTGGTTAAGCGCTAGAGCTGCCAAGAAAAAGTTGGCAGTTCAGATCCTCTAGGTGCCCTGCAGAAACTACACTGTCCTGTAGGGTCTCTGTGGGTCAGTATCAACTCGACAGCAGTGTTTTCATATCCAGGAAACTTTCCCGCTCAGTAATCTTAATAATCACATATTTTTAAATATTGACTTAAAATTGCATTATGTGCCAAGAAGCTCTAGTTGCTATTTTGTTGAGATAATATCACGTTTCCTGCAATGCTTTAATAGCTATCATCTCTATGAGATGATACATCCATGATTTATTGACCTACTAAAAGTGCTGTCATTGACTGGTTATAATAGACTTTTCTTAAGATATTAAAGTATAAGATGTTGAGCAATAGCTTGCACCATTATGGAGCCTTGGTTTGGTTGTGGTTTTGGAATTAGTGGTCCAAAGCTGGCCTTTTACACCGTGAAGTGAAAGCTTGCCTTGCTCCTTCACTCTCCTTCATGTCCCCAGCCCAGGGCTAGCTGACACCAAACAGGCTAGCAGAGAAGAGGGGACCGCACGTAAGACACTCCCAGCTTGAAGAGCCTACAGCAAGCTTTAGCGCTCAGGGGTCACTGCATGCCTGACAGGCACACTGGCTCCAGCAGAGGCGAATCCAAACACCGAGACCATCACCCAACTAACTCGCCTCATGAATGGGCACTGTGTCCACTATGCAATACAGTGGCTTAACTTTTTTAAGAAAGGAAAAAAATCCCTGCCACTGAACTCTGGCAGTGTAGAGGTTAGAGTCACGTAGCGATTATATGATATAGCTGCTAACCAAGAAATCAGTAGTTCAAATTCACCAGGCACTCCTTGGAAAGTCTACGGGGCAATTTTAATCAACTCAGTGGCAACAGGCTTTGTTCTATCTTTGGTTTGGAGTCTGACTTTATTTTCCGTGGGTGTGGGAGCAAATTTTGGCTTGGGGGAGATCCAGGTACAACCGGGAGAAGTAAAGGCTTCGTCGAGGCTCTGTCTGCCTTTCAGATACTTGCACCTCTGTTCAGGGCTGTATGTTGGAAGCTCTTCTTACTGTGTTCCTTCAAGCTGAAGCTGATTATCTGAGTGCTGTTATCCATTAACATGTCCATGAGCTGGCTCTTGTCTCTTCAGATCCAGCGGGCTGCTCTGATAAGGTTATGCTCATGGGAGAGGACTAGGAGATTCTTACAACGTAAGGAACACGTATTTGAATTGGAGATTTGGGAAGCCTATGTTAGAGTCCATTTGTCTCAAACCAAAGAGAACAAATAAAAGTACAAGATTTAGATGTATGGAATCTAGGATGGGGTACAGTTGGGAGAGAAGGAGATGACAAGATAGGATGGTAAGCTAGAAACTGAAGAGAAGTGAGAAAGTGCAGACAAGAGAGCCAAGAAATAAAACTGAATCTCAAATAAAGAAACGTAGTGAAACATTTACAGGTATATACCTTTTATAAATATATATGCACAAAAATATGCACTCAAAACCCTAAGCATTAATAGATTAATTGTCCTTGAGACTCTAACCTAAATGTAATCTTTTGACCAGATAAATTTTACATGAGTTTGTCTTTTTTTTTTTTTTTTTTAAGTAAGAGTCCCTGTACGGTGCAATGGCTAATACTCTTGGCTGCTAATTGAAAGGTTGGTGATTCAACTTTACCAAAGGGTGTCTAAGACAAAAGAGCAAGTGACACTCTCTGAAACAGCAGCCACTGAAAACGTATGCTGCACAGATCTATCCTGTTACACTTGGTGTCACTGTCAGTCCAAATTGATTTGTTGGCAATTTCTTCTTGTTTTGCTTGAAATTTTTTATTAAATCTTTCTGTTAATCTACAGAAAGTCTACTTATCTAGAAAAGCTGGGTAAGAGATTTTAAAAATGTGGAAAGTTTGGAACAATTTTAGTAGTAGCTTTGAGGGAAAAATTTTGAAAAAAGCAATGTGAATATCTGTTGTTGTTAGGTGTCACTGAAGAGTTTCTGGCTCATAGTGGCCCTATGTACAACAGAACAAAACAGTGACTGGGCCTGTGCCATTCTCACACTTGTTCTTGTGCTTGAGACCATTGCTGGAGTCAGTGTGTCAACCCATCTCATTAGGGGTCTACCTCTTTCTCACTTACCCTCTGCATTATCAACCATGACATCCTTCTCCAGGAAATGATCCCTCCTGATAACACGTCCCAAGTGTCTGTCTTTGAAGCTCCACTGTAATTTAACATCACTTTGTTATCCATTATCTGAGTGCCGTTACATAAATATGTAAATATGTAACATAAATATGTAAATCTACAGAAAAATATGAAAAGTTTAGAATATTCCCCAAAAGATCATATGTGGTTCATCTGGTGATATGTGGGAACTGGATTAAAATTCCAAGGTAAAAGTGAGTATGCCAGAACAAAGTATGCTCAGTGAAAACTTATTTACGGACAGGTAAAAGGTCAAAGTTTGGCAGAGGGAGCTAAATTTTAGGTGAAGAAAATACACGAATTTTAGTTTTTGGAAACCAAATGTACTTGAAAAAGACTTCTGATTTTTGTTGTTATAACTTCACCTTTTGAACATAAAAGGGTGCAGACATTGACTTCCTCTACCCGACAGCCCTTTCATGGTTAATGCTTGGTGTTGTCAGTACGAATGGAACAAAATTATTGCTGGAGGATTAATTTATTTTCTCCCACATTTTGATGCTAAGAAACGAGTCACCAAATTTGCGTCTTTAAGGTTTCTCAGAAAATGAGATAAGAAGTCATTTTAGGGGAAAAAGAACTTTACTGTGTTCTGTTGCCTTTTACTGAAAGTATACTGGACTTTATCTTACAGCTACTCTGGATTTTAAGATCCTTTAGATTAGAAATAAGTTAGTCAGGCAGCAAATATAGCTACAGAATCCAGGTTATATACTACATACCAAAAGGAGATTCATCCCCCCCACCCCATGCAGAATATATTTATCAGGCATATACTATCTTCTAGGTCCTCTGTTATACGTAGTCAACACAGCAGTCAGCAAGTATTAAGTGTCTTCATAGCGTTTATGTTCTAGTGGAAAAGGCTGATAAAACACTGAAGACGTGGTTTCTGACCTTAAAGAGCTTCCGTACTGGACTGGGATAAAAATGAACACACTTGAAACATCAAAAAAAATATGGCATGTAATAGAAAGGGTATTTGTTTGAACTTGAGAAATGATAATGGCAGTGGTTGAAAAATATGATAAACATAACAACTATCATTGAACTGTACATTTGAAAAATGTTGAAAAGGCAAGTGATTTGTTTGTTACCTACATATATTTGCCATAACAGAACAAAACAAAAAACTCATGGGAAAGAAATAAAAAGTAAGGTAAAAAAGAACACATACAAAAAAAAGAATGGGAATTCATGAGTTGTGGAAAGCCTTGAAAAACATCATAGAATGAGTGCTCTGGCTTTGATAGATGAGACAGACTGGAACAGAATGAGGAAGGGGCTCCCTGGCAAGGAATTCTTGGAACATCAGAAGGTATGAACAAGAACAAAGAAGACTGTTCTTTGAAGGGGAAGGGGGGGTGTCCTCTCTACACTCTGCAGGTCTGGTTCACTGCCAAGGACTCAACAGTTATCCTACAAGGGTGACAGCCTCTGCTGTGCTTCCTTGAGCTCTTGTGTCCCTCTCATTGGCAGAACGAGTGAAAGGCTGGCTTAGAGCACATGTTAGTGATGGAAAAATTTGTGAAGGGTGACGCACCAAGCAAATGCCTTTGCCCGTGCTTGAAATCAATGCCTTGTTGACAGAACTCTTTCTTAGAGCTGGAATGCAGGAGCTCCCATGGGTCTCATGTTGCTCTCCCTTGGAAGAGCTGGTGAGAAACTAGTGCTGGCCCTGTGACTCACAGGAAGCCTGGCATTGGACATATGAAGTGTGGTCTGGCTCTTTCAGGAAGCCAACAGGTTGGGCCTCAGAGAAACCAAATGTAAGATGCAAAATCCCTGTGCTCTTCTGAGGTTCACCATCTCAGGACAAAATCTGACCATTTAAAGGAATCTTTCTCTTTGGGGGGAGATTAAGCAAGGAGGAGGCTTTGTAGGGGAATAGAGTTCAACTCTTTATTTTTTCCAAAAGGATTTGTAGGTCCAACCAGAAATAAAGAGAAACATGATTAGTTTCAAGAAAATCAGTCAAATCCTTTGTTTTATAGAAACCAAACAATTGCTGGATTGAGTGATACTACTATTGTATATTTTATTTTTCAACCAGTTAGAACCTGGTGGAGACACAGCCTAAGCTTACACAGCCTTAGATTAATTCCACAACCTGCATACTCTGTAGCGGGAAAAAAAAAAAAAAAAATCAGAGAACATTCTGATGCTCTAAAAGAAAATGCATGCAATCTACATAGCCAACCACAGAAATACAAGGTTTATGTTAAAAAAAAAAAAAAATTAAAAAAAGGAAAAAAGCAAAAACAAAAACAAAAAAAACCCCTGAAGGGTGAAACTACAAAGTCAATATTTTCACAGCATCTTCATGAAGCATATGTCATCCAAGCAGCTCTGGTGAGTCTTCTCTATGCAATGTGAGCTCTTGTGTTATCTACACTTGGATGTGAAATCCAGTGGAGAGAGAAATATCTAAGAAGAAATTTGTATTAAAATAGGTGAGAAAAATGCTTGAGTAAGTAGATAAATGTGGGAAAGGGAACAAATCTTTCTTACAGAGTTAATATAAGCAGATACCCACTATCCCAGAGATAGAATTTAATTCCTTCCTTTGAGTGGGACTTGGACATAGTAACTCATTTGCAAAGACTAGAATATGGAAAAGAAAAAACAGTAACTTCAGAGTACAGAAACTGGCAGACACCACCTTAGTGACATGATCAAGGTGAACATCACTGGTGACAAGGCCTTGTAGAGATCACTGACCCCCTGATTTAAGATGCAAAGAGAAAGACACTTCACCTCTGTGGTGCTCTTTCCAAAAACCTGTAACCCCAGCCTGTCATGAGAAAATAACAGGCAAATCCAATGGGGAGGACTTTCTGTAAAAACACCTGGCTAGTGTTTCTCAGAACTGTCAAGGTCACGGGGAACAAGGAAAAACTGAGAGGCTGTCATACATCAAAAGAAACTAAGGAAATGCGATGAGTAAATGAAAAATTATTAGCTTGAATGGGATCCTGGGGAAGTTAAGGGGAAGACACCAATAGACAAATCAGTGAAATCCAAAAGAAGTCTAGAGTTTAATAGTGTGAATATTGGGTTCCCAGTTTTAACTAATGTACTAATATAAGATGTTACCATTAGGAGAATTTGAGTAAGGCGTAGTATATGGGAACTCTGTGTCTTATCTTTGCCACTTTTATGTAACTCTAAAGTTATTCCAAATGGTGACTGCTTTCTCCTTTGTCCCCCATGACAAATTTACCCTAGGTTACAGGAATCGGAGACTTACATCTTTTTCTGATCTCCTTGTTTCATAACAAAAGAAGCTGTCCTTCACAAGTAAAGCAGACAGTGGAAACTTCTTCCTCATCTAAAAGGTTAGTTTCTTCTTCTTTTGTAACATTTTCATTTGTGCTGTGAGATCCCAGTATGTTAATAAAACACCTGACTTATCTTTACTTGTTATGTCATGAGGAAATAAGTTTAAAAAAATCTAAAAGAAAGTGGTAACAGCTCCCAAAGACTAGATCCAAAGGCATGTAGTTCAGTTCTCAAGATGCATTTAAAGGAAATATCAACTGTTTTGTTTTTTTTCAAGATATCACCAATCCTTCAAGTTCTGTTACAGAGCCCTACAATCTGAATACAATGTCTCAGAGTATCCAGTGATGGACAAAGGGTCAAAGACATGAGTTCCTCCTTTCCGAGGGTCTCCTTTCATTTTTTGGCAGAGCCCTGGGGTAGCCTTTCTGCTTAAGCCCAGTGTGCACCAATCACTTGCTAATAACTGGAGCTGAAAGAGGGCTCTGCCCTAATGCCATTATGTTCAAGAGCCATGATTGATTGTGTTATAGTATGTTTTTGAAACCTAATTACTGTCTGAGTGAGTATCTGAACTCATTAATCTTTACTCCTGTAAATAAGTAAAATTGACTAAATAACTGGATTTCTCTAATGATGGCTTGGGTTATCTTTGGACCTACTGCCTTAGCCTATCCTCTTTGGGGCAGCAAATTATTTTGCTTAATGGTAATTGCTCCCCAGTTTTGAAACCAATTTGTAAAAGTCGGCTTATAAAACAATTTTCTGTGTTGCCCTGTGACTGCTTGGTCCCTACTCATTTTTGTGGTCTAATGAGCACATCCTGCAATGTGTTACATAAGCTATTGTGCTGGCCAATGACCCTCCTCTTGGAGAGGGTCACATCACCTAACGAGATAAGGCTTGTGTGTTTCTTTGTGGAATGAGCAGGGATTAGAAGAGCCCCTGAACTCTATCATGTTTTATTTTTTTCCCCTCACCACAATAGAAAAGAATTTTATTTAGGATGGCCTCTTCTATAAGTTCCAAATAAGGTAGAGTTCTGTAGAGGCAGAATTTTCTTCTTTTTTTAACCCCTGGTGGCGTATTGGTTAAGTGCTACATCTGTTAACTGAAGGGCTGGCAGTTCATATCTGCCAAGTGCCCCTTAGAAACTCTATGGAGCAGTTCTACTCTGCCCTATAGGGTTGCTACGAGTCAGAATTGACTCAACAGCACTGGGTTTTGGTTGTTTTTTTCTAATAACCAACTCCAGATAACTAGAGTGTGCTTCACAGCACATCCTTCTCTCTGTTTCTTTTAATGTTTTCTTCCTTGTAAGCATTTTATTAGCCATTAGAGCTGTTCCCTGTGTGCGAGCTTGATGAGGAAGCGTATTAGGCAACGCTCATACGTTCCACGGGATTTCTGTTTGCAGCCGAGGTGGAGTAACAGGGACTGTGTATCTTCTCCCCTTGGAGGAGGTTCAAAATCCAAAAGCATATATGCAATAACATTTTTCAAGATTCTGGACATCAGATGTCAAGGGTCATGATCACTGAGAGACGAGAGCAATGAATTGAACCCTATGATAATGATAGCTTATGCTGTCGAGAAAGATTCCCAGCTCTGGCACAGGGGAAGACAGACTCCCTGAAAGATAAGATGGAGATGAGAATCTGGAGAGACAGAGTGCCAGGGAGGGCAACGCAGCACACAGAGAGAGAACTTGGTAATTCCGTAGAGGGTCTCCTTCTAATATTCAGCATATACATGTGACAAAAACTAGCCAGGAATAAAAAGGAATCACTTCAAAGGATCAGAAGGAATACTACTTGGCATTCAAACAAGGTGAGGAATGGTTCCTGTCCCTATCAGTCAGATTGGGAACCTCACAGTTCACTGCGCACTGGGCACAGTTTTTAGGAGAGTCTTGCCTCGGTAATGGGGGAATGAATAGCTCTAAACATAAGGATGTCTAGCAAAGCTTAAAAGCCAGCCAGGAATGGGTTGAACTTTCCAAGTAGCTTAACTGCATTCCAGAATAAAGCTTGTGTACATTTATAGGAATGAAGAACTATCCAGCACCCAAGGTAAAATTCACATGCTTGTTGTTTAAAAAATAAACCAAATATGCAAAGAAATAGGGATATATGACCCATATGGGGTGAAACTACCACTTATCTGTCAGTCTGTCGTACTCTGGTGGCTTGTATGTCACTATGATGCTGGAAGCTAATGCTATGAGTATTTCACATACCAGAAGGATCCCCTTGATGGAGAAGTTTCAGCAGAACTCCCAAACTAAGATAAATCAGGAAGAAAGAAAAGTGTCACATTGTGTTTCTAAAAATAAGTCAGTGAAAGTCCTGTGGCTTACAGCAGAATATTGCCTAACTTGTCTTCTTTAGACACGTCATCGGGTGGGATCAGTCTCTGGAATAGTACGTCGCGTTTGGTGAAGTAGAGAGCTAAGGAGGTTGGGGGAAAACCTTGGTGAGATAGATTCGCACAGTAACTGCAATGATAGAGTCACAAATACTGGCAGCTGGGAGGACGGCACAGGACTGGGCAATGTTTTGCTCACAGGAGAAATAACTCAGTCCATTATGTGGTGCCCACCTGTCTTATGTTTAGGGTTGAAGCAGAGGCTTATGGACCAAGAATACAATCACGTGGCAAGGAAGGGATTTGGTGCTCTCAGCTTCAAACCCTGGCCCTCCCCTCAAATGGCACTGATGGAGGTACGCCTTACCAATGCCACAGTCAAAGTTCTGCCACCAGCAGTCAGACAAGGCTGGCACTGGCCTAGCTTTCCCCATCAACCCCTGTCAGCCAGAGCAGGATGGTAGACTGGGGAGTGGAGGAGGCTCACCCAATTTGTGCAATTTTCCCTCAAAGCAGCAAAGCCAATGAGCTACTTTGAATCCCACTCTGGAAATCTCTGCCACAGTCACAGTAACAAGGGGGGCTGTTCACAGTAGATTTGGCATGCAGAGCTCTGAGGGGACCTTATTCTGTAAACTATTGGCTTCCTAGCTTTCAGTTACCCCACTAGCCACTTTATAGGGGCAGGTAGGAAAAGTACAGCTTCAAGGGCAGACACGACACATCTGTGGGATCTGTATCCCCACTGCCCCCAAATAATGGTATAATTTTTCCTTCAGTCTATTTTTTTTCTTGTTATTTTTCTTGAAAGAAAAAAAGGAAAGAAGAAAGGAGGGATGAAGAGATGGAAGGGAGGAAACAAGGAAAGAAAGAGAGAGGGAGGGTGGAAGGAAAAAGGAAGGGATAGAGGAAGGATGTGAGGGAGGGGAAGAAGGGAGGAAGAATAAAGGAAGGAAGGGGGAAGGAGAGAAAGAAGGGAGAAGAAAGGAAGGAAGGAAGGGAGGGAGGGAGGGAAGGAGGGAGGGAGGGAGGGAGGGAGGGAGGGAGGGAGGGAGGGAGGGAGGGAGGGAGGGAGGGAGGGAGGGAGGGAGGGAGGGAGGGAGGAAGGAAGGAAGGAAGGAAGGAAGGAAGGAAGGAAGGGAGGAAGGAAGGAAGGAAGGAAGGAAGGAAGGAAGGAAGGAAGGAACTTCTATGGACCTTCCATCATGTCCTAACAGTTCCGATGCAGGTAGGGTACTTAGAGTCTAGTTTTTATTTATTTATTTGGTGTCTCCTTTTCTTTTTTAAAAATGTTTCATTTAATGTTGTGTTTTGAAAAAAGAGGGCAAAAAGGTTCTTCCCCCCATCTGTAAAATGCCTCTTGGTGGAGGAACTAAGGTCCATAGTGTGTTTTGTAACACATGCTAGGGAACCTGCTTACGTTCTTTGTGGGAACCTGCAGGCTGGGTCAATATAGGTTGCAATTGACTCAATAACCACTAACAAAAAAAACATGAGTTGAAAAATCAGTCAGTCAAAATTATCCTAAAACTGACAACGATTTTAGAATTATCAGTCAACGATACTAAAAGTAGTCATTATAACTATGTTCCATATGTTCAATAAGCTCAAGAAAGGAATGATCATATCAATCAAAGATGAGAAAGATGTCAAAAATACTGAAATCAAACTTTTAAAGATGAAAACTATGATGCTGGAAACAAAAACTGCACTGGATGGGATCCACAACAGAGAAGATATTGCAAAAGGAAAGTTTAGTGAACTTGAAGGCATATCAGTAGAAATAATCTAAAACGAAACAGAGTAAAGAAAGCCTCAAAAAGATAGTTTCTGAACTGTTGAGCAATTTTAAGCAACTCAGTATAGGTAATATTGGAGTCTTCTAAAGAATGTTGTTGTTACATTCTGCTGAGTCAGTTCTAACTGCGTACAAGAGAATCTGGTCCTGTGCCACGCCCACCATTGCTGTTCTATGCTCGAGCTCGTTGTTGCAGCCACTGTGTCAATCTCATTGGGAGTCTTTTTCTTTTTCACTCTCTACTTTACCAAACATGATGTCCTTCTCCAGGGACTGATCCCTCCTGACAACATGTCCAAAGTGTGTAAAATGTAGTCTCACCATCCTTCTTTCTATGGAGCACTCTGGTTTTATACTTCTTTTGACAGACCATAGTATGTTCAGTACTCTTCTCTAACACCACAATTCAAAGATGTCAATTCTTCTTCTTGTTGTCCAGCTTTTGCGTGTATATGATACAATAGAAAATACCATGGCTTGGGTCAGGTGCACCTTAGTCTTCAAGGTGAGATCTTTGCTTTTCAACACTCTAAAGAGCTCTTTTGCAGCAGATTTTCCCAGTGCAGTTCATCTTTTGATCTCCTGATTACTGCTTCTGGGTTTATTGATTGCAAATCTAAGCAAAATGAAATCCTTACAAATTGTGGTGGTATAGTGGTTAAGTGCTGCAACTGCTAACTAAAAGTTGGGTGGTTCAAATCCACTAAGCAGTGTTTGAAAATTCTGTGAATAGCCTTAATTATCAGTCAAGGGTCTTATTTTATTCTATAGGGTTTCTTATGAGTTGTAATTGACTTGATGGCAATGAGTTTGGTGTGTTTTTTTCCCCCCAAAAGATAGGAGTGAGTATAAAAATATTTAAAAAATAATGACAAATTTCTTATTCCATATTTGATGAAAACTGTATTTCTGTATATTCAAGAAGCTTAAAGAACTTTAAGCACCAGAAGCACAAAGAAAACTACACTAAACACGTCATAATCAAAGGGTTTAATACCAGTGATAAAGAGAAAATCTTACAAGCAATCATAGGTAAAAGGCACACCACATAAAGGGACAAAGATGAAAATAATGAGAATAATCACAGATTTCTAATCAAACATAATGCAAGCAAGAACATACTGGAACAGTTATCTTTTAAGTTCTAAAAAATAAAACTCAAATCTTAGAGTTTTATAACAAGTGAAAGTATCTTTTAAAGTTAAGGCAAAGTACTTTGCAAACAAACAGACGCCAAAAGAATTTATCACTCAAAGGTCTATCCTTTCAGAAATGTTCACGAAAATTCTTCAGGCACGGAAAGATAATGATACAATGTAGTTATAGGTCTACATAACATACAAAGAGCACTGAAAACGTTAACTACATGGGTAAATAAGTAAGATTTCTTTTTCCTTATTGGTTAAATCTTTTTAAAAGACAATGGACTTAAAAATTTAGTAACAATATGGTGTGGGATTTATAACATATAAAGATTCATGACAATAGTAACACAAAGAGCAGGAATTGAGGTAATGCATTGTGAATCTACTCATAAACTAATATTTACTGTTTTAGTAAGAGTTACAAATACTGTTTATTGAGCATCTACTATGTATTAGATGCTATTCTGGTGGTTATAAATGCAGTAGAAAAAAAACAGCTATCAGTCTTGACTTCATGAATTGTATGTTTTCGCTCATTGACAGTTAACAAATTAAGCAAATAAATAATTATAAAAAAAATACTGCTGTCAAGTCAAGCCCAACTCCTAGTGACCCTATAGGTCAGAGTAGAACTGCCCCATAGAGTTTCCAAGGAGCACCTGGCCGACCTTTTGGCTAGTAGGCATATAAAGGAAATAAACTGAATGTTGTAATGGAGTACAGCAATGTGGATGAGAATACCTTAGTCTGATCAGGAAAGTACTGTGTGAAAAGGGGACGCTTAAACTGAGACCAGAGGGACGAGAAGAAGCTAGCTCCACTGAAGTTCAAGGGAGAAGATTGCAAGTAGAGATAACTGCCTGGCAAAGGCCCTGAAGACAGTTAAGAACTCAAGCGTTTCTAGCAACATTCCAAAGGCTGGTGTGGCTGGAGTATCCTGAGAATGTGGTAGAGAGGTGGTGGGTGATGCTGGAGCGAGAGGCCGGATGATACACAGCCTTGAAGTCACAGTCAGAGGTCTGAGCCTCATTCTAAGCACCATGGGAAAACATTGATGAGTTTTCACTGAGGGAATGGATGCTCCAGTTTATCTCAAACGAAAAGATGATTTTGTTTGTAGTACGAAGCATGGAAAGTAAGGAGCAAAAATACAAGCACAGAACCTATATAAGAAGCTACTTCAGTGGCTGGGGTGAAAGGTGACAGTGATATCAGTAAGTGCAATGACAGTAAAAGATGACTGACTAGAGATAGGTTTTGCAAGTAGATTTGACAAGAATTAGTGACAGATGGATGTGGAGATCAGGGAAAGGGAAAAATTAGCAAGCAGGTAAGCAGTGGAGTTGGGGGTTGACCAATGTCTGTCTGAATTCAGAACTTTCTCCATACTCTGGGCTGCCATTAATAGATTGAATATCTATTAGGAATAGTATCTCACCAGTGGCAAGAATATCCAAAGGCAAAAAGCCATAGCCTTTACCATCAGGGACAAAGACAGCTGACGATAAAAGAAACATGTGGTAAGAACTGAAGGATATTAACAAGTGTTGGAATTCAGAGGAATGAAAGAGGATGAGCCAAGGAATGCAGCCTCAGAGGAGGGTGCTTGGAAAAAAAAAGGACCACGAACATTGCATGGAAGGTGAGTAGTACGAACAAAGACACAGAGGTGGGAGTTCACAGAATGTTTTCAGGGAATAAGAAGTAATCTGGGGTGGCTTATTAGAAAATAATCCATGAAGAGAGCTGTGTTTAAATAGATAGCCATGGGTGGAAACTTAAAAAGCTTAGAATGATTGAGTGGTAGAACAAAACCATTAAATGACAACTTTCAGATAGACCAATCTATCATTGTTGTGGAGCTATTGATTCAGATTGGAGAACTGATGTCATACATTATATGCACCACAGCAATCATTTTAAGTAAAATTTAGGATAGTGGTGTTTTATCGCCATGTACATAGACACAGTCTCAGACAAATAATGAAAGTAGGATTTGAATTGTTTTCTTATTTATTTCAGATTTGTCTATCTCTTTGTATAAATGAAAGTATCTTTTTTCTTTCTTCTTCTTTCACTTCCTTTTCTTCTTTAAATAAAAACACACTATTAGTGGAGCCCTGGTGGTGAAGAGGTTAAGAGGTCAGCTGCCCACCAAAAGGTCAGCAGTTCAAATCTACCAGCTGCTCCTTTGAAACCTATGGAACAGTTCTACTCTGTCCTGTAGAGCCTCTATGAGTCAGAATCAACTGAAAGGCAACAAGTTCGTTTTGGGGCACCACTGTTTCTTTTGACTATGATCATCTGCCATCAGTGATGATAGCTGGAAGTTGCTTAAGCGTTATCAGTGGCAGCAGCCCCATCCATCAGAGATTTTTCTGAAATCACTACTGGGTATGTACAGGTGAGTCCTAGAAATTATAACAGAATCCAAGGGCAGCCAAAGGTAGCCCAAGGGAGGGACTCACAGTGCTGATTCCACGGAAGTCAGAATCAACCTTACCCCTTCTGCAGAGTCCAAGACAGAGTCTCCCGGAAAGTGACTGGAATTCTTTGGTATGATTTCATAACTGAAAGGTAGCCATTGCCAATTGTCTAAGATGGCCCCAACCTCAGGACTGGAGGTCTAAAATCCACAATTTATGACCTCAGTGGCAAATTACCTCTGACTGAGCCTTCTGCAGTGAAACACTCGACTCTTTCCATGTGTTTCCAGCTGTTCAGTAAGAAGAAATGAATCATTTCTAAAGAAATAACAACTGAATCAAATCCTGTTTCTTTCTTTCTTTTTTTTCCAGATCAAACCCTGCACTGTGTTCACATGGGGGACAACTGGCATCACTGTGTTTCCTGTTCATGTCTGCTTGGGTTCCATTTTTGGTAGTCTGAGCTTGTCTAGGGTCCACATTGTTGGGCCTATGTGTTGCTCATTATACTCTGGCTGTACACACACACACACACACACACACACACACACACACTACTGTCTGGCTGTACATACAGACACACAAACACACTAAACACACACACACTTCCTGGACAAGACAGTCTAATCAAATTCCTTCTATCTGAAAATAGAAGTCAAATAACTTATTTGGAAACATTCACACTTTGAAAATCAGTTCTTTTTAGCTTTATGACTAGCTTGCTTATAGGTGATGGAGGTAACACAACAGCATTTTGACTTTTAAAATTAAGCAATTAAGTCTGTTACCAAAAATATTAGGCTAAATGAGAGAAAGGATGTATCTGTGCTGTTTGTTTGTTTTGTTTACAAATCTCTTGCTTCTCTAAAGCACGTGCATGTTTTGGATTTGTAGCTTGCCAGGACCAATCAGGCAAATTTCTCACATTTGGTTTACATCATCTTTCAAGCCACATTTTCCAGAAAGATCAGTGTTCATCTTGTCTGTCTGTAATAGAGATAGCATCTTCTTTTTGGGAGTGGAAACCCTGGTGGTGTAGTTGTTAAGTGTTACAACTGCTAACCAAAATGCCAGCAGTGCAAATCCACCAAGTGCTCCTCAGAAACCCAATGGGGCAGTTCTTCTCTGTCCTGTAGGGTCACTATGAGTCAGAATTGACTTGACAGCAGTGGGTTTTGGTTTTGGCTCCTTCTGAGAGACAGTTGGATCCCTGGTAATGGTTGATCCTCTTTCTAAGATTTGGGAGATCAACAAACAGGGCAGAAACTCACCACTTAGACTCCAGAAGTGACCAAGTGTCCTATACCAATCTCTAGCTTGAGTGAGACACATTTACTCATTCACATCGGCCCTGCTTTTTGTTTTCTCAATAGCTGTACCACTGAGGACCTTCTGCTCGTCCTCGTTCACCAGTGTACCTTACACTCAACCTTGAGAAAACACCACCTGCCTTTGTAAGTTCCCTTGACTACATCGACCTGACATGACGGCTTCCTCTTTTGAGATTTCTCCTTTGGCCTCTACATTTGCTGTCTTGGATTGTTCATTATCTTCTCACCCATCTGCTTAATCTCCCAACTAGAATTAAACAGATTAAGATTAAAGAAGGAAGGCAATGATCATCTACTCCAGCTTCTCAGTGCTCTGACTTCATATCCCATGCTTTTTTGGCTGCGCCATGCTACACCTTGTAAATTTTACCACGTCCATGACCTCGTGAAGGCAGCAATTTATTTATTTAAGTCATTTCTGTATTTATCAGTAAGCAAACATCTCTTCCTACTCTTTGGCAGTCTTTGTCCTAGGCACTGGAGATTTAGTAATCAGTAAGACAGACCTTGTCACCTCTTTTGGGGAGCAAGCGTTTTAGTGGAGGACACAGAAAATATACAAATACATAAACAAGATAATTTTAGAGAGCAGTAAATGCTATGCAGAAAATGAAACAGGGTAGTAGAGTGGCATGCTAGAGTGGTGGTGGTAGGGAGAGAATGATACCTGAGCTAAGTCAGTCAGGGAAGACTGAAGACTTCCTGGAGGAGGTGGCATTTTAGCTGAGAACTGAGTGATAAAACAGAGCCCACATGGGGGTATCCAGGAGAAGAGCATTCCAAGCAGAGTGAATAGCAAATACCAAGAACATATGTAAGAAATGAGCTTGGTGTGTTAGAGTGAGTAGTATCAGTGTGACTGGAAGGGAGCTAGCAAGAGGTGGTGGGGCAGGAGTGACAGAGAGGTGGCCTAGCTAGACAGAGCCAAGAATGCATGTGGCATTTGTAGACCAAGTGAAGGGTTTGCAGATGATTCTCAGAGAAAGGAGTGTCTTGGAGGATTTGAAGTAGGGAAGGGACATTCTATGACCCACATTTGAAGCACCAATTTTAGCTCTTGTGAAGAGGTTTCTTTTAAATTTTTCATTGTTTTGGTTTTATTCTCACTTTTTATTGGGGTGTTCTGTATAGAAAGTGAGGCACCTACGGTCCAGCAGTATGGATTTTTGCATACATATTTACCTATGCAACCAGTCCCAGACTAAGGTACAGGACAATACCTGCAGACCTCAAAGGCTCTCCTTGTGCCCTGCCCAGTTATCGTCTCTACCCTGTTATGGTTTCTTTCCCCATATATTTGTTCTGCTTATTTTTGAACAAGATATAAGTGAAATTACACCATAGACACTCTTTGGTATCTGGGTAGCACTGGTACACAATATCTTATTGAAGGAGTAGTGATCTGGTGGCTCAGGAGTTAATAGCTTGGCTGCTAACCAAAACATCAGCAGTTCAGATCCATCAGCTGCTTCTTAGACACCCCATGGGGCACTTCTAATGTATCTAACAGGGCTCCTATGACTTGGAATTGACTCACTGGCAATGGGTTTGTTTCGTTTGTTTTTGGTTTATCAAAAGGATATGTCACAATTTATTCATGCTATTAGTTGGGCTTGTGTATCACTTCAGCTATTAGGAATAAAGCTCCTATGAATTTTTTTTTTTAATTGTGACTGAGCAAAAGTGTACAATCAAGTTTAAATTTGCATGCCCGCCTGTCTGCAGCTCCCTCTGCTCTCCTTGCCCAGTAACAGCACACTCCTCCTTTCCATTCTATACATGTCATGGCCTCTTAACAACCTCCTGTCCTCTCCTCTCTACCCTCTCCACTACCCTCTAGTAAGAGGCCAGTAGGACAACATCTTATAGATTCATAGAACCATAAAGTGCGCACACCTCAGGGTCACTCTGTGTCCCCGAGTCCAATCCATTCCTGTTCAAAGAAGACCTCAGTAATGGTTTGTGATCAGGGGCAGCATCAGGTCTAGGGGTCATGCTCCTAGGGGAACCCCCAGGCCTTTGGACCACCAGTTGTGGTCTTTCAGTGGAGTTCTCATGGTTCACCCCCTTTTTTCTCATGTTGCCGCTGGGGCCCAACACTGTGAGCCTCATCACGGCTGTCATTTGTGGTGGCCAGACAGCATCTGGTTCTTCTGGTCACATGTTGATATATTCACCCACTCAAATGGGTCTTTCTGTGTTCTGGGTTCTCTTTCCCCCATGTCATTGTTGTCCTTGGTGATCATCTATTCCAGCTGATTTGGGGCCATTTGGTGTACCTCAGATGGCAGCTTTCTAGCTTTAAAGACCCCAGAAACCACTCACCAATATGGGGTGCAGAAGACTCTGTTAGCAATAGGCTAGTTATGCCAATTGGCCTCAACGTCTCCTGAGAGCATGGTCGCTGGACCCCTGCATAGTAGTTAAAAACTACAGCTGCTAACCTACTAACCTGTACTTGCAATATTGGGTTAATACTGGAATAGTTTTCAGGTTATGTTGAAATCCAGTTAAACTGATTTTCTTTCTAATGTGTGCTGTCACTGATTTCACCCAGCTAAATTTCTATCAACTAATCTATAACCAACCCTCTCCCTCCCTCCCTCTCCTCCCGCACCATCATCAAAGACTCTTTTCTTCTGTACATGAGTCTGTTTTTTAAGTCCTTATAATAGGGGTCTCATACAATATTTGTCCTTGTGCCACTGACTGATATCACTCAACATAATATCTTCCAATTGAAACCAGGTTATCAGTTGCTTCCTAAAATCATCGTGGTTCTTTATTATTGCATGGTGTTCCATTGAGTATATATAGCGTAGTTTATCCATTTGTCTGTTGCTGGGCATCTGGGTTGATTCCACCTTTTTGCTGTTGTGGACTGTGCTACAGTAAACATTCATGCACATGTATCTATTCATGTGACTGCCATTGCTTCTGTAGGATATATTCCAAGCAGTGGGATTACTGAGTCAAATGGTATATTTATTTCCATCTTTTAAAGGAAGCACCAGATTGCTTTCCAAAGAGGTTGTACCACTTTGCAATTCCACTCCTATGCATGTTTTTGTATATGTCTTTTGAGAAACGTATGTGCTCATTTAGGTTGGGTATATACCCAAGAGTTGGTGTTGGTGGTATAGTGTTTCACCTAGCTGTGTTCAAAGTAGTTAAGCCAAGATCAAGTCTTAGCCAAAGCAGTTCTTTCTCTGTTTTTGGACACCTAATGGCATAGTAGTTAAAAACTACTATGCTAACCTAAAGGTCCATGGTTTAAATTCACCAAGTGATTCTTGGGAAAATTATGGGCAGTTCTACTCTGTCCTTTAAAGTTGCTATGAGTCAGAGTCAACTTGATGGCAATGGAAAAAATATACTCAAGGGTGAGACTATTGGAGTATAGAATTTATGTATGCCATCCATCTGTTGGTTTGTCATACTCTGATGGTTTGTGTGCTACTGTGATGCTGGAAGCTAGGCTATTCATATTTCAAATAGTAGCAGGATCCCCCATAGTGGAGAGGACTCATGGGAGCTTTCAAAATAAAACAGACTAGAAAGAGAGGCCTGGTGATCTATTGGAAATTAGTCTATGAAAACCTGTGGATCATAATGAAAAGATTGTCTGATACCGTGCTGGATGAGGAGTCCCCTCCATTGGAAGGTATTCAAAATACACAGTGACCACAACAATGGGCTAAAGAATACCAGTGATGGTGAAAACGGTGCAGAATTGGAGACTACTTTGTTCTATTGTACATGGGGTCATTCTGAGTCATAGCCAACTGGACAGCAGCTAATAACAACAACAACGAGATTTATGCATTTACTGGATACCACTAAACCGTTTTCCAAAGTGGTTGTACCAATTTATACTTCCAACAGGAATGCATGAGAATTCGAACTGCCTTCTGTCCTTGTAAACATTTGATATTACCAATTCTTGCCATTCTGATGGTAGTATAGTGGGTAAGAGCCTCACTGTGTTTAGGGGGTGGTAGTGGTTATTTTTATGCTAATATATTTAATATATTGCTTCCCATAGGTACTCGTGATTATATTCATTGTGAGTTTGATTTTTGAAAAGTTGGAATTTGAAGATTCCTGGCTTACATTCTCTGTTTCCAGTACCAAATTATTTTTCTCCTTGCATGCCCCCCAAGAGCAGTATAAAACCCAAGCATGCTGATATGACATCATTAGTTCATTGTCTTTCAAGAATGTGACATTTCATCTTTTATAGAGTGACCTTACTGCAGAATAGAATAGAAAATAGAAAACAGGGCTTACAACTTGAAAGGGAAAATTTGGGTCAGGCTCCAGCTTAATGCAGTTTCCATTCTTGGAGCCAAAAGACTGTCTCATCGATGCAAAAAGGGAGGACTAGGGACTGCTGGCTTCACTACATGGCTTTTATACCACGGTATTGAAGTATCTAGGATTCTGCCCTAATAATAAAGTTAAGAATATTAGGCTTCATTTCCTGTCCTGCAAAACATAGTCATGGATAAAAAGGGGAGAGGGGGGAAGGATTAATTGCCCGTTGTTTTTTGAAAATCGGGTTTATAATTCATCATATCATAATTAAACTAATTAGGATGCTATTACTTTCCAACTGCCTTAATGAGGTCTTTACTTGGCAGGCAACCTGTGAGATCAGAAAATATTGCCATTAAACACTGATGACAAATGACTCTCTTCAGCTGCATTGTTGGTTAATAAGATTTATGCATGAATCTAGTTTTTACTTTGTGCCTGTCCGTTTGGCAAACCTCGGACGTGCTCCAATTTTCTACCGCATCTGCCCGGCGCCCCACCTCCAACCTCCTCCCAGGAGAATTCCTGGCGTCTGAGTTAAAATAGATGGAAACATTCTCCGCGTCCAACGGAGGCTCCTCAGCTTGGTTGGAATGCTCGTCTGGATGTAATAGAGCCTGCTCTTTGGCCAGAGACTCTTAAAATAGCTCCTTGGCTTATGAAGCAGAAAAGAGTTGAGGCAGCTCAGGGCTCATTTCCAGGGTGTTTCTGGCTGCCGGCTTTGGGGGGCACTGTTGCTCCAGCTTAGGAACCCGGGCAGGGCCCTCGTGAGTGATGGCTCTCCATTGCGTAATTTTGTATCTGCACTTCTTGTCAGGTAATCATTACAAATGTTTCATGGAGGAAAGAGAGGGCTCCCAGCAAAGGTCTGCTTCTCTGAAGAAGTGAGGGCCTGCGGGGGTTGGGTTTGGTCTTCTCAGTGTTAGAATTTTCCCCTTTGACAGTGTAATTAAGTGCTAATTAACTGAACGAGTGTAAATGTTGAAGGCTGAGATGAATATCTGCATTTCCTCAATCTATTTCACCCCTCTAAAATTTGATAAGGGAAATTTGGATTTAATGGAGGAAATACGTCAATTTTTTTTTTTTTTTTTTTTTAAGATTATAAATCCTTTTAGAAGGAACTCAGATCTGCGGGTTGGGATTTCTACAGGAAAAGTTAACAGCATGTAAATATCGATGAGGTACTATAAAATGTGGATGCGATATTGCAATAATTATGTTAAGAGGCTTAGTGGAGCTACCTTTTGGAAACATCTGGTTTGTTTCTGTTCTTTCCCCCATCCTGCAGATGTTGCTGAGCCTATGAAATACACTGACAGAAGAATACATTAGCCCATGAAGTCCTGCCAATGAATAAAGCTAAGGGTAGCCTGTTAACTTTCGAAAAAATCTAGTTAGAAAAGAATTCTGCTTTCTGAGCAAGGAGAGATTAGGCCAATAATTGAGCGGGGCCCAGGGCCTTCTAAAAGTGTCAGGAGTGATCTGTTCTTGCCGAAGGGGAAAAGAGATGCTTTGTAGAAGGGCAGACAGAGTAATAAATGGGCATCTTTGTAATTCAAGCACTTTATCATTACCTTCCACGGACAGTGATTAAAATTGGGGCCAAGGAAGGGTGGGACAAGACGACTCTTAAATGCTTAGTCTAGATATAAAGGATTTTGAGTCAGATATCTTGTGTTGCTGTGAGTCGAATTGACATAATGGCAATGAGTTTGGTTTGTTTTTCGGTATCCTGTGTCTGGAAACCCTGCTGGGGTAGACATTAAGTGCTATACCTTTTAACCAAAGGTTGGCAGTTTGAATCCACCAGGTGCTTCTTGGAAACTCTGTGGGGGTGGTTCTATTCTGCCACATAGGGTCACTATGAGTGGGAATCAATTTGACAGCAATGAGTTTCCATTTATTTCTTTGTTTATTTTTAATTCACTCTGCGTCTCCTCTTAGCCTTCCGTGCCCAGAGTGAGGCCCAGCAACAGGTAGATCGCTTATGGGACTGAAGCAGAGCCTTGAAAAGGATGCGTAATTGAGGTGCCATCTGTGGCATGGGGCTGATGACAGCTGCACAGTGCCCTGACACTTGTGTGTCAACACCTTCTCCAGGCGGGAAAAGACAGAGGCGGGTGTATGTTTGCGGAGCTTCAGGAAAGTGCGGAGAGGCAACCCTGGAGGGGTGGGAGGCCTGGGAATTTGAGTTTATTAAATAGGAGTTGGTTGCTGATGAGATTAACACGCTGACATAAATGCAAAGTTAAGAAATATTTTGGCTTCCAGCTCACTTGGCAGGAGCTTTAAGAAACTGGAATGGTCAGAAGGACAAAGCCTTAAAGGGCCAATGTCACATTTAGTTTCTGGCCTGCTGTGATCTCTGAATTTCCCCACTGCTGACATCACCCGTTTGGGTTATAGCATCGTACGTTCAGAGCACCTCTATTCAAATGTGTAACAGATGTTTCTCTGGCCACCAGCCTGGCAGACAAGAAGGATGCATGTATCTGAGCCCGTTGATGAGAAACTAGTATTTCCCTGGTTCAGCTCTGAAGACTGGCTTTCATTTACTGACATTCAGCTCTATCTATGTTCTCCTGTCTCCTGGTACAAAAGGAAAAATCCTTAGAACTGCTTAAGACTGACTTTTCCATGTTCTCCTAAGGTTCCTGGCTTTACGTCACTAAGAGAGGTCTCTACTGCTTGCAGTCAAAGCTTCTATTTTAGTGGCGATTTTGCGTGTGCCTCCACCGTGCACAGCGTTGTGCATGGCGTTGTGCATGGCAGCTCCTGGCTGCACCATTGACTCCTGCTCCTGGGCCGGAGATTGCCCCCCGCTTCTGTCAATTTGTCCTACTGTTGTAGCTTGTGTGTCACTGTGAAGCTGGAAGCTGTGCCACTGGTATTTGAAATACCAGCAGAGCCACTATGGTTTTGACAGGTTTCAGGAGAGCTTTCAGACTGACACAGACTAGGAGGACAGACCAGACAATTTCCTTCAAAAAAAAAAGCCAGTGAAAACACTGTGGTTCGTAACAGAACATTGTTGGATATGGTGCTAGACGAGGAACCCCCTAGGCTGGAAGGCCCTCAGAATACCTGGTAGCAGTGACAATGGACTTGAACAGATCAGTGATCCCACTGCTGACATAGAACCAGCTAATGGTTTGTTCTGTAATACGTGGGTTGCCATGAGTTGCTGACATTGTGGCAACTAACCGTGACAACAGCTGGCCCAGAAGATCCTTTTGGAAGTTACACAAGAGCTCTATCTCCTCAGGTACTGATAGCAATCCATCTCAAATGTATCATTCCACCCTAACCCCTGCCAGAGTTATAGCTTCTCTCTTCTTTCTCCAGCTTTTTTTGTTCTTCAGTCATGTTTTCTATGCTCAGTGGATAGAATTCCAATCCGATCAGTTTTTAAATTATTTTGGGAAACTTTGACCGTAATGTGTTGTCAAAGGATGTGATTTATCATCACAATTTTTACATTTATAACATCTCCTAGAGTGAAGAACAAGCTTTCCTAGCTATGATTTCTGAAGATCCTCGAGCAATACTGATACGGGTCGGACAGGAATTATGTTGCGATTAGAATATAAAGCTATTTGTTCAAAGTGATAATGCTGGTGAAACTAGGATTCAATCCAAACTTTAGATTCCAACTTTGGTATTTTTCTTGGGTGTAATGAGCTCTTACTACTGCTTTAACATGGTAGGAACTTACACATATAATCCATGGAATGGATATGATGTTTGTAGGGTAGTATAAATATAACAAACATGGGGAACGTAGCAGACCTAGACAGAAATGGAGAAATAGGATTTAAAGTTGCTTTTCCTTTAAACTTATTCTGCACGATTTTGATAGGTGTACTGTTAGAGAAAGAGTTCCACAGGTAAATAACTTGGTGCCATTGAGTTAATTCTGACTCATAGTGACCCTATAGGGCAGAGTACAATTGCCCCATAGAGTTTCTATGGAGCAGCTGGTAGATTTGAACTGGGAACCTTCTGGTTAGCAGCTATAGCTCACAGTAGATCTTAGCTACCGCACCACCAGATCTCCATAGTTAAATAAACGCACTACTGTCGAGTTGATTCCTACTCGTAGCAACCCCATAGACAAGGTAGAACTGCCCCATAGAGTTTCCAAGGAGCAGCTGGTGGATTTGAACTGCCAACCATCTGGTCAACAGATACAGCACTTAACCATTATACCACCAGGATTTCCGTAGTTAAATAGGCTTGATAAATATTAGATTAAAGCTGTACAAATTTCTTGCTTTGTAGCACTCTCAGAGCATTTGGTATATACTATGAACTTCCAAGGCAGGGACTGATAAGCTGTGAGCACTTCACAAACCTGTCTGACAAGGTGACCTTTTTGACTGAAACATCTCATCCGAAGCCGCTTCAGAGAAAGGCGATCAGAGCATCTTTATGAGTGCTGCAGAGGATGAGGGAGTGGGTCACGGAGCAGAGGCTGAGAACTGTTCTGGTGCCGGGAAAAGGTTTAGAAGTCATGTTTATCCTGCTAAATACCGAACCAAAGAATCTGATCATTCAGTTTGGTAGGGTTTGTGTTACTTCCTAAACCACTTGCTTTCTAATCAGTTCTGACTCATGGTGACCTTATGTACGATCTTCGGACCTACAGTCAGTCGCTTTAACCACTGGCCATGAGGGCTCATCTCTTGCCTTGGAAGAAGCGGAAGAAGAGAGCTCTCTCAATGTACGGAAAAACACTTTTCTCCCTACTTCTGACATCCTCAGTATCCTCCGCAGAGACACAAGCTGGTTTCTCAACAGAGAATGCATTCCCCTGTTTGTTCTCAACTTTCTTTCAAGAAACCATCCCTGAAATCCAGCCAGCATTGCTCCTAACTCCTCCATCTTCTCTTACTCTCTTTTGAATCAAACCCTTCCCTCTCGATGTCTTGAATTTTTTTAACGCAGAAGTCTATATTGCCTCTGTGCCTTCTAGTTCTCGGTTCTTTCTACTGCTATCACAGACAGTGAAAGCAAAAGCCCGGGATTCTAGCCTACAGATGTGGGGTCTTCCTCAGGAGGACTGCGGGGAGAAGAGGCTGATAGGTGGGTAAAACTTATATTTTGTTCCTGTTGCATGATGAATCATTTTGATCCTAGTTACGCTCTGCAGGCAGGGGCTTGCCAACCACTGCCTTTAAGCAATGCTGGCCTTCCTGTCTGAATCTGGGCTCCATCGTGGTGTCCTGTCTTTCTGCATGGAGTTTTAGGAGGTAACTGCCCACTCTCCTCACACACATCTCATAGGTGGAAAATTCCACTTAGATTTTCCCATAAGGGGACCTCTATTTCCCAGAACCTCTGCCCACTTCCAGGCATGATTCCTTTAGGATATTTCCTCCTTCCTCTTATGGATTTCATCTTTGCCATGTGTATTTGAATTCATGCTTTCTCTCTCCCTACTTAGTTACACATGTGTATGTGTTATATGTGTGTATATGTACATATAAACATACACTTCCTTGTTTCTAAGGTGAATTTGATTGGCTACTATATAATTGTAAAATCATAAAAATTTTAAATTATATAAATAAGAAAAATTCACCTATAACCTCACGTGCAGAGATATGACTTGCTAATTATTATTCTGTGTGTATGGAAGTTTTACACACACATGCGTACATGTGGTACTTGTGGCCCATTAGTTCTTGGAACTAATCTTCCCCTTATGTCTTTGGCTGTCTTCATTCTGCCTTGCTCCAGACAGGGTGAGACCAATGGAGACTCTTAGATGGCTGCTCACCAATTTTTAAGATCCGTAAGATTTTCCTGGCTACAAGCTTTATAAGGAAACCCTGGTGGTGTAGTGATTAAGTACTATGCCTGCTAACTGAAGGATCTGCAGTTCAAAGCCGCCAGATGCACCTTAGAAACTTTGTAGGTTTGGTTCTACTCTGGTCCAAAAGATTGTTCTGAGTTGGAATCGACTTGATGGCAATGGGTTTGTTTGTTGTTTTTACAAAATCTTTACAAAAGCAGGTCACCAGGCTTTCTTTCATGGCACTACAGGGTAAGTTCAAACCACCGCCAACTTTCAGATTTGTAGTCAGGCACAAGCTGTTTATGACACTTGGGGCTTTCTACACACACACATACACACATGCACACACAATACACACACATGCACACACGCACACACACACAACAAACCCACACATGCACGTAGTATATGTATGTACACCACAGTGGTTAAGAGCTACTGTGGCTAACCCAAAGGCTGGCAGATTGAATTCATCAACCATTCCTTGGGAACTGTGTGGGGCAGTTCTACTCTGTCCTGTTTGGTTGCTGTGAGTCAGAACCGACTTGATGACAATGAGTTTTTCCTATATACATACATGTACACAGGTGTATACATACACACCTATGTATATGTGTATGTAACTAGTATATTTTGGTTCTGACTGTAAATGGAGTGTCCTCTCCTTTGGACTTGTATGATTGCACATTGCCTTGCAGCTAAATAATTCTTCGTAGAGGAACCCGATCTTGCTATCATAACCTGATCGTAAATCCCTTGAGTGCATGGATAGTTGCTCCTTTTTTATCCCCTCTTTTCCAGCCTACCTCCCCTTCCAGTCCTCCTAGCAGCTGGTGTCACTTAGTAGCACAGAATGAATGCTTGAAAAACATTTTCTGAATAGAACTGAAGAGAATGAAATGCGCCACACCCAGAAAAGGAAACCTGAGCCCTGCTCTTCCTCTTGGTTTTATCACACAGAGACAGGCACAGCTTGAAAGGAGTTGTGAATGGGTCTTCCGCTGGCACTCAGCAATCCACCTGCTGAGCAAAGGGCCTGATGAATCATTGGTCTGGTTATCTTGCTAGTCATGCTGAACTGAAGGCCTCTTTTCAAACAGATCCAGACCAAGGCCCTTTCCTTGCACTTGACTTGGACGAGAGTTTTTTATCTGTGCATAGCTTTCCTATCTCTTTTTAAAAAATCTGTAAAGACAGCTCTATAAAAACAATATTCAAAGAATACTTCCCCACCATCCCTGTCTTTTCTAATTGGAGTTTTATTACATATCACCAAGTAAATTAGATTTGGTCCCTTGTATTTTTATACAATAAAACCAAGCAAAGGTATCATCTGCAGGATAAATTCATAACAAGGCATAACCCTGCCAGATACTTCCTTTGGGGAGCAAAATAAACAACCAAACTCCCCCCTCTCCCAAAACTTGTCCTGATCTATTTCATTCCATGCTTTGGCAAGTCTTGTTTAAGTGACCTAATGGTTTTGTTTCTGCTTTTTAATTTGCTCTTTTACAAAAATTAATGTCCCTTCGCTTTAGTATCTGAACTTCTCTCTTTTGTCTCTCTCTTCCCCATAACCCACCCCCTTCATTCCTTAGATGCAGAACTGCAAAGGTCACCAAAATTAATGAAAAACACAATCATAACAACATGAAACTGGAGGCCCAATTTGGCTCCGAGGGGCTCCGTTTGGGTGTATCACATTGCGTTATGTGATGTAAGGACTTCACATGGGTTAATCAAGATGTAATCTCAACCCTTACTCAAAACACCTGTTGGACTGCTGTTTGCCCAAGAGGTTGGCCCTTTTTATGCTTCTGGGCCTGTAATGCATTTAGCTAATAATAATCTCTTCCATTTGGGGAAGTGCCTTCTACTTTTCAAAGCACTTTCACCTCTATTATCTCATTTGATCCTTGCTCAGCCTTGGGAAACATTTCCCATTTTATGGGTGAGGAAACCTGGAATGAAATTGACTTGCTTGCGGTCACACCCTCTCTCTCTGCTCCTGTTCCTCTTTTTCTCCTTTCTCTCTTTCTCCCCCCTATTCCTTTCCTCCTTCCTCTTTCAGTTATTCTAAATAAATCTCTAAATTTTACAATTTTGCTTGTGTTTCTACTCACCATCATTCAGTATCTTGTCTTATAGTTAAAAAAGGAAATGTAATTATATTAAAATATTGCTCATGATTTTGTATTAAGAGCTGAATTGTCATTTGCATCGTCCTATTCCACCGTCTATGGTTTAAAGAAACTGAGAGTTGGTGTGTGTGGTGGAGGGAGACCAGAAACAATAGCTAAATGTCACTTAATGTGTACCCTAGCTTCTCAGTCTCTGTTTTCAAACAGCTATAAATCTTGAGAGGGACTGACCTCCACTCTGTCAGAACAGATTTCACATATTCGAACTTTTTATAGATTTTTTTTCTGGTCCAACTATCATTTTAGTAAGAAATCTCCCTTATCACTATCTCAAATCCACCTCTCTGCAGTGTCAGCCATTTTCACCGTATTCTGCTTTCCAGGAAGTTAGCAAACATTTTTTCTTTCACCCAGCATCAAATCCTGCTTCCTTTCCCTTCCCCTCCCCAAATTTGAACATGTTGCATCAGATCGTAACAGTCTGTGAGCTTAAGATGATGGACGCCTTAATCCTTATTCTTCTGATGAAGGTTGAAATTCTTTAACAAACAAATCCTGCAAGTCTTAGAGGTATACCTAGACCAGAATAAAGGTGAGCTAACTTTTCTCGAATGTTTTCTCGAATCTGGCTTTCGGAGCGTCTGCAGCCAAGGAGCACACTCCTTTGCACAGGAACTTCCGCTGGGTTCGGTCATACGGGCTTCTCTACCGTAGCTGAAATACGCTGTAACACTGTAAACTAGCTATAACTCATAGAATCTCATTTTCTGGCCCTTCTGCATATTTATTTCCCTTTTGTCATCCCCTCAGCTCTAATAAACTCTTATTTAAATGCTTCCGCCTCGTCTCAGCTGTGCTACAAGGAATTCAGGGAAAGGTTTAGTGATCGTGTTTGGAACGGAGGGTTAAAAAGGAAGAAGTTCCTTTTCTTCCTCCAGAATGAATGCCATTGAGGCAGATACCCTAAAGAACGTTGAATTTCACATGTGAAAGACAAAATGAAGACCGATATCTGATTGCTCATATTTGTTGGAGAGCATTTTTTGATTGACCTGTGTAAGAAATCTGTATTGTATTTTACTGAGAATTCTGGTAGCTCTTTTTTCCGCTCCGGTTTTCCGAAGATACAGAAACTTATTGTTAACTCATTCAGGAAATTTACTGAGTGCTCAGCCTGTGCAGTATACATGAAGATTTAAAAATTCATACGGCACTTTCTCTGCTTTCAAGGATCAACAATTGATAGGAGGGTAAGACCTAAAGGTCAGTGATAGGGAGGTGACAGTGCTTTGGGTAGGTACACAGTAAAAGGATCCTTTTCAGGTTCTGATGGGGGAAGTTTAGGCAAGTCTCACGGTAAAGGTAGTATCTGAGTGGGGGCTGGGATGCCAGGCATTTCCTGCTGAGAAAGGGCTTGGTGAAACACTTAAGCAGCATATTTCCAACATGCAAAGAGTACATGCAAAAGAATGGTAGGAGAGGAAGCTGGGCAGCAAGATTAGAGCTAGATCATGGACATCATGGAAGGCCTCAAATGCTTGTCAGCAATTCCCACACTATGCTTTGACTTGCTGGTATAAACACTGAATTTCTAGGCATAGTACTGAGCTTAGTGATACTATAATCTGGGTAGTAGAGTAGAAAGAGGATGGATTCTGTAGTCAGGAAGACTGGATGACAGTTCTATGCCTACTGCTTACTTGTGTGCAACGTTGGGCAAAATACAAAACTCTTCTGGGCCACTGTTTATAGATCTGTGAAATGGGGGAAAGGACAAGATGTCACATACAACCATCATGAGGCTTAAATAAGACGGTATGTGCAAAGTAGTGCATGATACAGCAGGCATGAAAAAACATTGAATTCATTTTTATCCTCTCCCCGAGAACTGGCAGAGTATTACCTAAAGATCCTCCACAAACTTTCCCAGTAAGTATCCAGCAATATTTGGCTCCCTGAAAACCTGGCCATCTTTTCCTACTCTTGGATGAACTTCAACACACTAACAACTGCAGAATGAGGTTGTACTACTCTTTGTGTTGGAGAGGTCAACTGTTCTTCAGCCAGCAAGCACTAGAGCTACTGTAGTTACCAAGAAACCTATGCAGAAGGTCCTTCACTTATATCAGGGCTTTTATGAAAACCAGAGATTTCATGATACTGAGTTACTGAGCAGGCAGGGCTTCAAACACAGTCCATGGGCATGCAAAGAGTTCATGCAAACAACGTCAGTCCTCCTTGCTGTGCTCAAAAACACTAATGACATTTTACTCATTCATTCACCTGTTAAATATTTGTCAATTAAATAATCTTCAATACTCAAGACATCATGGTATCTATTGTGTCAAATCAGTCTAAACGAATTTCAGCTTCCCTTGCCTGGTCAGTTCAGACCTCAGCTGCTAGTACAGCGATTTCTTTCTCAGTTCTGTTCACTAGGTTGCTGAGCATTGGCCTTTTCTGTTTCCTAGGTTTGATAATCCAATGGAACAACTCACACATTGCAGGGAAAGGACTACCTTTAACCTAAAAGGAAAAAAGGATACAAGTGAAGGTGTGAAGTTCTGGGAGGGGTTCTCATCACAGAGCTTTCATGTCTCCTGGGGATCTACTTACCCTGCAGAGAGCAGAATGTTTGCTCTCTCCAACCCAGAGAGCTCCAGGAAGCCTTAGGCTCCCTATGAGACCATACCAGATCACATCATGGGGAATCATAAACCTCCTGAGACTCAGTCACTGTGGGACCCCCAGGTAGTCCATTTTGATGGAGTCAGCCACCACTTATTAACTTCAGGTATAGTCTTGCTCTCAAGAGCCGGGACCAAAAGCCAAATTGTTAACTGCAAATGGTCCCATACCTTGTATCTATAGAAGATCTAAGCTTAAACAAGAATTTCACCCAAGCAAATTTTTTTTCCACTTACTTCTTAATAATGCCCTGTGTAATAAATAGGTTCTTTCCTTTTTTTCTTCTTTATGGATTTAAGCCATAAAAACTACTGTGATCAAGTTTTTTCCAATGTACAGTGACCCTATAGGACAGAGTAGAACTGCTCCATGAGATTTCCAAGGAGAGCCTGGTTAATTCCAACTACTGACCTCCAGGTTAGCAGCCATAGCACTAACCACTATGCAACCAGGGCTTCCTTCTATGGATTTATCAAAAGTGAAATGAAACCCATGGCCATCAAGTTGATTCTGACTCATAGCAACCCTATAGACAGAGTAGAAATGCTCCATGGAATTTTCAGGGAGTTCCTGGTAGATTTGAACTGCCAACCTTTTGGTTAGCACCCATAGCACTTAATCATTATGGCACCGAGGTTGAGTGGTCAACTAAATGGTATGTACCATGAGAGCTATTGAATTTCAGCAGCTTGCAGATAACCAAGTGTTTTAGTCATCTAGTGCTGCTCTAACAGAGATACCACGAGTGGATGGTTTTAACAAAGAAAAGTTTATTCTTACACGGTCCAGTAGGCTACAAGTCCAAATTCAGAATGTCTGCTCTAGGGGAAGGCTTTCCCTCTGTTGGCTCTGGAGGAAAGTTCTGTGTTGCATCAGTCTTTGGCCCGGGAGCATCTCAGTGCTGGAGCCTCAGGTCTGAAGGACATGCTCTTCTCTTGGTGCTGCTTTCTTGATAGTATGAGGTTCCGAGCTCTCTGTTTGCTTCTCTTTCCTTTCATCTCTTGTAGGATGAAAGGATAAAAGGTGGTGCAAGCCACACTCCAGGGAAACTGCCTTTACAATGGAGAAGGGAGGTGACCTTAGGAAGGGATTTACAGTCCTACCCTAATCCTCTTTAACATACAGCATAGGAAAATCAAAAAATGGAGGGCAATCACAAAATATTGGGAATCATGTCCCAGCCAAATGGCCACACACATTTTTGGGTAGGACAGAGTTCCCACCAATTCTGGTGTTGAGTCCTCTTGACACCAGAAGAGAAATTCCAGACCCAGGGTGGCTTCTTTGAATGGTAATACCTGGAGTGAGACCTGAAACTTCACTCAGAATTTGTTTTATGCAGAATACAAAGAAGGACAATCTTCCTTTGTGAAGAGAACTACACAGCTAAAGACCTACATGGGAGGAATCTTGGGTACCTAGGCTCCCACAGAAGACAAATATGACTGGAGAACAGGGTAATAGCAGTAATGAGAGATGTGGCTAGAGCAGGACTAGGGACCTTATCATCAATAACTTTGTATATCATGGTACAGAAACAGTCAGTGAGTTTGATTATCAACTGAAAAGTTGGCAGTTCAAGTCCACCCGGAGGTGCCTCTGAGTGTCACCGTCCTGCTCTGACACACAAGTCAGCATCGACTCATTAGTTACTGGGTAGCCCACAATTTTACAAAGAGCATGTAAGCTTACTTGGGGAAAAGGACTATCATAATCAGATTAGTCTTCTAAAAGTGTCATTGAGAATCAGTGTGAAAGATGAACTTGAGTGGAAAAGAAGTGGTTACCAGAAGGTCAGGTGCAGTAATCCAGGCAAGGAGGCAAAGCAGGATGAAATCCATTCTGGAAACTGGGCTTTCTCCTTTTGGCCATTGAACCCTCTGACCTATCCCTCTCTTTGTGTTTATCTGTTATTGCATTTTTATTGGTGTGTCTACATGTATGTTTCTCCCTTTGGCTTCTGAGTTCTGGAGAGGGGGGATTATGTTTGTGTTGTACATAGGGGTCTTGTAGAACACTGGACATGCAGTGGACGCCCCATCTTACTGTTGAACAAATGAATTACTGAATTAAGATTTCTCTCTTGAGATCCTACTGTCTGAAACACAGTAGGCATTCACTAAATGAATCTGGGTAAGGGAATGGCTCTCCATCATCCTAGCACAGCTGAACCTACAATTAGCTTGAACCAGCAAGTTTTACCATACCCTGCCACCACCCTGCCATTTCTAAGTCTCCTGCTCAATAGATAGCCAACATCCACTTAAGTAAAATAAAAATATTAGATGTCTGTTTTTTAATTTCTCTTCCAAGCTTTGCAGAAATTTCTTTCATAGATCTGCTTATCTTGCACGAACTACACTGGGAAGATATGCTTATAATAAAATAAAAGACTAATATCTAGGGCTAGACTCACTTAAAGTGACAGTTTTAATAAACCTGTTTTTTATTTTCTGGAGGCATTAAATCAATCCCTAAATACATTTTAATGCATTATAAGGAAAAACTTCTGATGTTCAATATTCATAAATGGAATGACCTATTTAGGAAAAAAAGTAGTTTCTCTGGCTCTGAAGATGTGGAGACAGGCAACTTCTGGATGAGGCACAGGACATGCTCAGCAGATGAAAGCTTTATGGTTGCTTCCAGCTCAGAGGTTCTGGGAATCTATTACTTCATGTTTTCATTCCCGTTCACTTTAAATATTGGTCCTGTAACAGAAGCCATTTCAAAGAAAATATATTTAGCCAATGCTAATGTAGGAATGAGGAGAAATGAAGAGGAAGTGAATGTTGGCTAACCCTCCAAACTCAAATAGATGGCAGAAACTTACAGATTCTTGTAGAAAAGGGGCATTTATCTTTCTTTGTATCTTTAACCACTATGAATTTATACCTTTTTCTCTAGTGAAGTGTATGACAGGTATCTCTGTTTCTTCCTAGTAATTGGCTTCCCAGAAGTCCAGCGTAAGAGCTTCTCTAGTATGGAGTTATTTGTTCAGTTCTGTGGCATCTGTATTTACCTTGAATTTGATGTTTTACCTTTTAGCTCATACCAGACAAAGCAAACCCATTGCCGTTAAGTTGACTCCAACCACAGTGACCCGGTAGTATGGTGTAGAACTGCCTCATAGAATTTCCAAGAGAGGTGGTAGATTTGAACTGTCAACCTTTTGATTAGCAGCAGAGCTTTTAAATACTGCACAACCAGGGCTCCAAAAGTTATTTTAAAAATTATAGTCATAGTTAACCTAAAATGAAAAGTGCAGTTAGGCTGTGAGACAAGAAGCTTGGAGTCTAGTCCCAGTGCTGTCCTGGACCAGTTATGTCTTCTTTAATAAATTCCTTAATGACTTTAAGCCTTGCACTTATCCACTTAATGAGGTAGGAGAGTAGCTAATTTGAATTGTCTCTGCATGTCCCTACATTCAGTAAAGTGAATATCCATTCTGTTGTGAGAAAGTTTTGTTGTTGTTTGGATGCTGTCAAGTCATTTCTGGTTCGCAGTGACCGTAAGTACGACAGAACCCAACACTGCTTAGCCCTGCACCATTCTCACAACTGCTGTTCGGCTTGAGCCCTCTGGTGCAGCCACTGTACCAACACATCTCATCAAAGGTCTTCCATGACTTGAAAACCAATTCTATTGTGAAGAAATTTTAGCAAGCACGAAACATCTACGTGAGCCTTCCCACCGATGCTGGCCTCCTGAAGGAGCGCTCACAGCTTTATCTTAACTCTGCCAGACATTCAGAGTATTACCTTTTGGGTTGCTTGAAAAAATTTACGTACTGAAAGATGCGTGAAGACATGTGCCTCTCCTGGGAAAGGCAAAGGCTCAATATATTTGATGACAGGGACTGGTGAAACCAAGACATAGCTTTAACCAGTCATGGAAGCATTGCATTTTTGTTGAAATTCTGTGTGGGAAGGATAAACATTTCTTTCTCTTCAAGTGGTGTTTATGCTATTCACCTAAGACGTGATTAATAACACATAAGCGGGAGGTGATGGTATATTTATGTGAGACTCGCACGAAGTAATCCCGCATGGAAAAATACCCTATAACACAACCATTAAGGATGGCTTGACCGAAGTGTTCCTTGTCCTCCAAGGAAAAATATATCTTTTAATAACTGAATAATTCATCTATTTTGATTCTTCAGACTAGATTATGACCTGAAGTTACTGCAGTACCACAGGAAATCAAGTTTGATTTTGTAATATAGTCAAATGAGTACTTTAGAGTGCCATGTCTGAGATCAATAAGGAAGCAGTAACTACATTTACTGTCATAGGATAATATTGATGTAAAAACATAATGGTCAAAATTATAAAATCAATTTCATAATTTAATCAGAAATGTTTATTGATACTGTTAAAGTTGAATTCAATAGCTTCTGGTATGTAGTTAATTTCCTACCTGTCAGAAAAATGTATTGAAATGTTCTTTCTTGAAAATGATTGGAGTTAATTCAGTAGAGAAAACGGCAAAGTTCCATGCTAATAGATAGATATTTCTTCTTCAATCCTTGTTGGTGGAGAATGCTAGAAGCTTTTTGTTTGCTTCTTTTAAATATTACAAAACAAGGAAAAGCCCATCAGGCACTCAAGTGGTTCAGATTGTCATTCCCTAAGATATAATCAGCTGTCTTCTTGTGATGAAGAGAGAGTTTTAACTTGACGGCAAGACTGCAGAGATGAACGGGCAACATATGAAAAGAGGTGTGAGAGATTTGTTGGTACTCAATAGCCCCTTAGGAAATTGAAGTTAGTTAAAAGAAGTAAATGGGAAAAAAAGAGAAACCTCTAGAGATTGCAATTCTTTGATGATTTTACTTTGCTACTAGCTACCAGTTTTGCTCTTTATTCACATTAACAGTGTCTTTACTGAAGCACAAGTACTTAAAGGAACATCTGTGTGATTGGTATGTTTGAAATAAAGCTCTTGTGGGTTATGAACTCATCTACCTCAGTCCATTTAAATGAGCTAAAAACCAAATAAGAAGATTTAGCAGTTTATTCAGATGTGTGAGATATCTGTATATTTGATAAATGCTACGGTGTTGAAATCCTTCATCATCGTTTGCAAATTAAAATTTGCAAACGTTAAGCAATCGTCTAACTCATGGCAGTTGCTCAAAGAGTGTTGGGCCAAGTGAAGGTTTTATAAAAGTGTTTACGGTTCCCAGGAGCAGTATTTTGGAATACAAATTTAGGCTTTGGGTATATTTGAATTCATTGCTATCAGTCAGAATAAGAAATTATTTTTCATTGGCATTATGAAATTTCTGCACAGGCTGGACCTCTCACGCCAACCCAGTCTCTCGTTGTACAATGGAGGGAATAAAGACCCAGAAAGCTTACAGACAGGTTTAACATCACAGCCACCCTAATAAACCAGGTCTCCCAACGCCTTTCACTCCTGAAGACCTGTTTCTAATTCTTTACTGAAGTTGGGAAAGAGTGGAGCATGCTTCTTTAAAGTGGAACAAACTCCTTTGAGTTGAAGATTGTGCTTCAGAAATTTTAAGAAGTGAAACAATTATTCCAAGCAGCTTTCTGTGTTCTTCATTTTTGATCCCTGAGTGCAAAATATTCTTATAAAGCAGAACTCAGGAAAGAACAAGGCTAAGCCATCTGAAGAGATGTACTGAACACACTTTGAAACTGAGAAGTTTCAAAGTATGCCCTGTAACTCCAGAACTGGATGAAGTCGGCTTCTAGGAGTTTTACCTCTTCTCTTGAACTAGGCTGCTCCCTAACCTTCTTAGATCGTTCTTGCTTCTTGATAGTTTTTTTCCCCCTTTCATTTCTCTTGATTATTTTTCAGATGTTATATGCTACTATAAAACATTCAAGTCTAAGTTTTGATAAGTGTTGTCAGTGACCATGCCTACACAAAGAAAAACGTATATATTTTAGACATTTATAAGTTCATACACAGCCTGACAAGTTTGCAAATGTCCTGAATGTCATCAAAATGTCTTCCTTTCAACATTTCCTTTATCTTTGGGTAAAGAAAAATGTCATTGGGGCCAGATCAGGTGAGCAGGGAGGGCGTTCCAGCACAGTTATTTGTTTACTGGCTAAAAACTCCCTCACAGACAACTGTACAATTAATTTTGTGAACTTGCCGCCATGTCACCGTGTGCAGTGGCCATTCCAGAAAGAGTTACAAAGTTGCTTTTAAGGGTGGACTAGGCACTGGTGTTGTGCATAATTTCCCAAGGGGAGTACCTGGAAGGTGACTGTAAACGAGGTATGTAGCACTTAGAACAATTAGATTCACAGACTTGTCTGGCCTTGTACATAAGGAAATATAAAGGTATATTTAATGCCAGTAAGACTCTATCTACAAAACTTACCTGTTCCTGAAAAACTGACCAACAGACAAATCCTGTTTTCCCGTTAAATCCTTTATGTGTTCTAATGAGGTTAAATACTCAGTCTTCTGAATTAAGATGGCCAAAGGGATATGTTGGGCCACCAGCACACATTTGTGATAGTATATAAGTTACACAGAATATTATAACAGAGTTCGGATGCATATCTACCATTCATTGATCGCTTATTATGTGTTGGACTCAAGTGCTGTCCACATCATTTAATCTTCACAATAATCGTACAGTATTTATATTATGATTCTCACTAAAATAAGCATAGCACTGTGGTCTTTGAAATTAGAGAATTGGAATACATTAGTGTCAGACTTCATCTACATTCATGAGGAGACATGACAACCACCATCAGCATAAAGCTGATGCCTGTGAGGCGGAGGTCAGGTATACTCCCCCTCACTGACATCCTTACCAATTCTGACCTCAGTCATCTTTCCCATGACACACTCGACTTTTCTTTTGGGTTCCATGATTCATTGAAATAGCCACTCAGAACTCACAAGGTATATCCATGATTATGGGGTTTATTAGAGAAGTAACAGGCAACATCTTAGATCAGGATCAACATGGAGATATCAGAATGCAACTCAAGAGACAGGATATAGTTTATCAGTCAGGATGGCTTGCAATCAAGAGAGCATTCAGCTCTTTCTCAGCTGAGCCCGTGGTCAGAGCCTTTGCTTGGGCCTTCTGCTGCTGGGCTTCTCACTGTCTTGCACCATTTCTTCTTCAGCATTGCAGATCTCTTCGCCTCTGTGGTCTAGAAATTCTCAACACAAGAATCCCAGGTCCTTGCTCCAAAGAATGTTCTCCACTCCAGGCTCTTCTTAATGGTAGTGAGGTCCCCCTCAGCTTCGGTGACATTGGTCCTTTTATAAGCCTACTTTTCCCACCAAGACCACTAACTGACCAATCCTGTCAGTCAGCCACAGCTACTTAATTTTCATAGTAATGGACCATTTTTTTCCCCCACGCTATTGAAATCAGAAACGGAGAAAAAAATGCCTCTTTGTTTTCTCCCAATGTCTAATTCTAACAATTTCTCCAACTGATAGAGCGTAACAAACAGCCTTTGGCAGAGGTGACTAGAAACTGTAGTTTGCAGACTACCAATCTCTACAATTCAGGGCAGAATATAGATAAGCAAGCGGGGAGGCTGAGAAGCAATAAGACCAATAACCAGCACAGGGGATGGGGTGGGGGGAACAGGACAAGAATTAGAAGCTTCGGTGGGAAGAAATGGTTTTCAAGTAAATGAGTTGTTTTAGTTATAGGTAATGATATCACAGAGAAAGAAAAATCCTTTTCTAAGGAATATGTCAAAAGCAGGTTACATTATTTGTCATAATAGATCCATAAAAGTTAATTAAATCCCATCACCTAAGATCATATTTTAACATTAAGAGAAAAGCTAATTGAAGGAAAATATAATAAATAGAGCATCTGGATAATATGCACTTATCAGTTCCTACATAGTTCTCCGGTTATCAGGTGCTGCTTAACATAATTGCGTTTTTCTTCATCTATAGAACCTCTTATAATTGAGTAGTCACCAAAGTGATGAAGAGCTGTATGTTCATGAAATGAAATTCTGTTCTGTTTCCTTGTTATAACATACACATAATATCTTCAGGGGCTGGAACGCCATTGCTTTGCATAAGTTCTCAAGCTATCAGGCTTTATCTATACTTGGTGCTGAAGTCCTTGACATTCTTGTATCCTAGAAGAAAGTAGGAAAGAACTACTGATTTCTTTTTTTTCTCTAGGTCCACTTCCTCACATCCCACCTACTTTTCTCCCATTTTCTTTATTCAGTTAAAACACAAAGCATCTGCATCATGACACTATTAGACAGCTCTGAAAGAGACCAAGGGTGTTCTTTGGCAATTTTGCACATGGTGACTCTTCTTTTACCTGCAAACATGAACGTGTACAATAATGTTCAGAACCTCTGGCTGAGGAGCTATCACTTAAAAATATTTTGCTTACTGATTTTTATTGGAAATTGTTGTGTTGAATGGAAGAAAGCAGTTTTTAGTTTCTATCAACATCATTTTCACTCTATGATCACAATTTTTAGTGATTCTTCTTTAATTTTCATTGCTTCCCTTGATAAATGTATGAGAAACTTAGCTAAGAGCATATAAACTTAAAATCATTCTATTAATGGTCTAGTTCCTTCCTTACTTTGGAAGGAAAGTTCTTCCTCTAGATTGGTCAACGGTGTACCCCACTGGAAAACAGAAGAGCCTTATTTTCAGGGAATGAGACAATATTTGGAAAAAGACAAGAAATGAACAAAAATAGAAGATGGAGTAAGGAGTTATAATGTTTGTTGCATCCTTTTCAAAAGAGGTACCAAACATGAGACACTCTCTGGCCTCAAAACTGGTTCAGAATGAAGTTGTGTCTTATCTGTCAGAACCTATGCAATTTGTCACTGACTTAGTCTAGGTAAATGACTGTACTCTTTAGATTCAATCAGCAGTATGGAACCAGGGCTCAGCCGCAGGCTAGTGCTTTTATCTCCATATTCTGAGTTGAGCTCACTCTTTATTGATGAAGATATTTAGAACTTGATGGGATACCAGATGTTCCAGAAGCTTTTTCTTAATGCAGAGCTTCTAGGATCAGAAAGCTGAGTGGCTGTATTTGCATATGAAAGTATTTCCTATGGCAGTGCTGAGAATGTGAAACGGGGGTGTTTCATGGAGCTTTGGAGGATTAAGTCCTTAGCAATGATTTAGGAAAAGCTGTTGCAAATGCCTGCAGTTACATTGGCAAGCTGTGTGGCTGATGGCCTGGATGTGAGCCTTCAAAGTGTCTCTCAAGCCAGCTAGAACTTGTGGCCTTGAATTATTCTAATGCTCCGAAGACAGATTTAAAGAACATGAAGACCTTACCCTAAATGAATTTACAACCTAGTTGTGTAGATAAGACATACACAGGAACATGATAAGATGATGTATAAACAAAGAGAGAGGGCAGTACGGACTATTCAGGCAAGTGTCCAAGTAGTTGAAAGTAAAGCAAAAGTCGTTTTGCATTGTCTTCTCTGCCATTCACTTGAAAATCTCCTAATGGAGTAAGAAGAGACATCAGTATTTGACTGCCGTTTGCTGTTTTAATTCCAGTTTCCAGATGAGTTAGCCATGATTTTCAAAGCTGACAATCAGCCAAGATAGTTGTTCCTAACACAGTGGTCTGGAAACCCTGGAGGTGTAGTGGTTAAGTGCTATGGCTGCTAACCAAAGGATTGACAGTTCAAATCCACCAGGTACTCCTTAGAAACTTTAAGGGAAAGGTCTTCTCTGTCCCATAGGGTCACTAGGAGATGATATCCACTAGAGGGCAGTGACTTGGTAATATAGTAGTCTACTAAGATGCAAAGAGGAAGAATGGCTTGTGCTATCTTTGTTACAGAATCCAAAAGGCACTTCCATATATCAACCCCTCAGAATATTCTGTGCTTACTCCGCCTTCAAGTTTTGGGCAGTCCTCTTGTCTTTAGAACTTGAAAACACTTAATGTCATCATTTATTTTATCTTCTTGCCTCTTTTTAATGCATTCATGTTAGTATCTACATTGCCATTCTTGGCCTTTCTTTTCATGGAATATTCTGAAGTGATATAAAGATTTATTCAGATTAGATTTTTACGGGCATTTTTCCTGGATTGGCAAGTATCAAGGAATTAAAAAAACATCAACTCTAGTGAATCTTTGGTAGCATAGTGGTTAAGTGCTGTGGCTGTTGGCCAGGAGGCTGGCAGTTCAAATCCACCAGGTGCTCCTTGGAATCTCTGTGGGACTGTTCTGCTCTGTCTGTAGGACGTCTATGAATTGGAATCAACTCGACAGCAGTGAGACTGGGTTTGGTTTTGGCTAGTGCATCTTTTGGCTATTTCCAATTTTATGATTATAAAAATCTCTCTTCTGAGGTCCTAGCAATGAATGCTACATAAAAATACATGGATCATTAACAAGATGCAGACACAGAAATAAGGTACAGAGGAGAAACACTGCTAGGCCTCAGGAACAAGGAGAAATCCTGTAGAGGGATTTGAAACAATGTGGAGAAAGAGTTACCAAAACCAAAGGAAGGGCAAGACTAGAGCCCTAGCTGCAGAGTTCCAGCTAAGGAGATGTTGATGGATTGCGCAATTCTTTCCTAAGACCTTACTAGAATCCCATGGTGCATGAAGCCCTGGTCAGCACGTTTTTCCACAAGGGTGCTGTCATAATTGAGAGTGAGCAAAGAAAGAGAATCGAGTTGAAACCAGAACTAAAGAGAATGAACTCTGAAGAAGGTCTCAGTTCCTTAATCTTTTAAAGATATTTTCCAGGTGGATCGCCTGAGCTGTATAAGGTTTCCAAACATGCAGATAAATCTCCTCATCTATCATGATGTCACCAATAACCCTAGAAATGTGCAGTCCATGGTTCATCATGAAAACATTTCATGGATGCTTTCTTTTTGTCTCTGAAGTAGGGTAAAGTAAGATTTTTGGAATTTTAGGCCTGGTCATTACCACGGCCTCAGGCTGAAATACAAGCGAGTTTGCTCTCCATCCTCAGCAGGCAGGTATTTGAGTAAAAAATTACGAGGCCTTTTATTAAATTGAAAATCATGGCTTGTGTGTTGAATGGCCTGTATTCCATCCTATTGTTTAAATTCATCCAATAGTCACTCTGGAATTATTTCTAACAATTGGGATGACTTCATTTGTGTTTGTTTCCCCTTTCTATTAATCCATGACAAACTGTGAAATTTGCCATTTTTACCATAACCAGGCCATGAAATTTGTCATCTCTCTCTGTAATTTACATGGAGCCTTGGTTATAGATACATTTCAGGCAAGCTGATTGCTTTTCGTCTGATGCAGAAGACAGAACAAAGGAGGAATATACACTAAGGAGAACACAAACAAATTCAGAACAGACATTAAGAAAAACCTTTTCTTTCTTTCTTTTTTTTTTTTATCCGAAAAGTCTGCTCAAGTATACTGAGTGCTTCCCAGGAAAAATGGTGATGGGCCAGACTGAGATACTTTTGTCAAATCCAAGAAACAATGAAATGACACCCCTAAGAGAGGGGAAGACTTAAAAGAGGAAAGATTTTGACAAAACACAACACTTATTGGAAAGATGTGCTAGGGAATCAAATGACTGATGTGACCAGGAGGCATTTGGGAGCGGTGTTTCAGAGGCCAGACAATGGTACAAGAGTTTTACAACTTGTTCACAAGCTCTTGATCACGTGATAGTGACTTTTCTCTTTTCAACACCCCCATCGCCCACTCCTGGCTCCAATATTGAACATAAATTAGGTTCTTCCATGTCAGATGGAAGTAAAGTCTTCTGAACAATTTGTGCTAACAATTAGACTGGACATCTTGCAAGAAACTTCCTGTATCTGTGTTTTTTTTTTCTGCTGCAAAAGACCTCTTTAATGTGTTAAAAAGCAAACGTCATTTTTTCTCTTTATTGTGAATTAAGAACAATTTTACAGTCTGTATCATATTGCCGTGTAACACCCAGAAATTTCACCTCTAATCTGTGCTTGCTTCCCCAACCCCACCTCCCACACGACAGCTTGCTTACCCTTTTGTTCAGAACTTCCTGTGACTTTATGATAAAAGTCTGTTCTTCCTCACCCAATCAACTCGGCTCCAGCAAAGTGTCCCTCAGACAACACCATGTACATTTTTAAAGGTTTGTTTGCCTCCAGTATCATTCTATGTTTTGTATGGTCCAGGTGAGTCTCTGTCTCCGGAGCTAACCCCAGAGGGGATACAGTCTGGGGTTAGCGAGTCCGCGGCCATGTCCCCAGGGGTCCCTCCTTTCAGAAGGACCATCAAGTGTGGTCTTTTGGTAGAGTTCTAGCTCCACCCTCTGCTCCCTCACCTGCTGTGTCTGGATCTCCATTCTGCATACCCCCATCCCTGCTGCCCTGGGTGGTGGCCAGGCATCATCTAATTTTCCCGGCCCCATGATGAGGCAGGCTATGGCTCTTATGGCCCCTTCCGTATGGTGGGCTCGTATTTTTATACCCTTGATGTCCTCAATTTGCCCCAGGTCCTCAATTTGCCCCAAATAGCACCATTTGGTGCTATTTAGATGGCAGCTTGCTAGCTTTTAAGACGCCAGTCACCACTCACTCAGGTGGTATGTGGAGCGGTATCTTGAGAGAGAGAGGGAGAAAAAAACTTTGGGTGTCCCAATTAGTCTGGATGTACCCTGAGAGCATGGCCTCTGATCTCACACCCCATTTCTTTGTCCTTCCAAAGAGGTGGTCCACATTAAGGGGACAATTTGGTTTTGAATTTGAGTAAGTGCATGCTATCACATCCTGTACCCACCTTTAATCCTAACCACTATCTAATTTGTAAAACATCCTTCTCCCTCCCTGCCCCCCTACCTGTAACCATCAAACATTGATTTCTACTGTGCTTAAATGATGAGTTGCATCCTTATAATAATGTTCTCCTACAAAATTTGTCCTTTCGTGTCAGCCTAAGCCATCACTGTTTCTTATCATTGAATAGTATTCTATTGTATGACTATACCAGCTTGTTTAACCATTTGTCTGTTGATGGGCATCCAGATTGTTTCCAACTTTTTGCTATTGCGGAGACAGCTGCAATAAACATTGATGTGCAGATATCTGTTTCAGTTGTACTCATTATTTCCTTGGGATATATTTCAAGGAGTAGGATTGCTGGATCATATGGTATTTCTATTTCCAATTTTTTAAGAAAGCATTAAATCAATTTCCATAGTGGTTGAAACATTTCGCAGTCCCACCAACAGCGGAGAAGAGTTCCGATCCCTTCACATCTTCTCCAGCATTTGTTATTCTGTGTTCTTTGAATTATTGCATCTCTGCTGGGGTGAGATGGTATATCACTGTGGTTTTGATTTGGATTTCTCTGATGGTTAGCAATCGTGAACATCATCTCATGTGTCTGTTGGCAACCTATATGTCATCTTTGGTGAGGTGCCTGTTTATGTCATTTGCCCATTTTTTGATTGGGTTGTTTGTCTCTTTCTTATTGAGGTTTTGCAGTATCTTGTAGATTAGAGAGATTAGGAGGTAGTCAGAAGTGTGGTGGGTAAATATTCGTTCCCACTCTGTAGGTAGTCTTTTTACTCTTTTGATGAAGGCTTTGGTTGGGCATAGTGTTTTAATTTTTAAGAGTTCCTAATTATCTATTTTAATTTCTGATGTATGAAGGTTGTTGGTGGTTTCTGATAGACTGTTGATGCCATGGATTAGCACTTCCATTGTCTTTCCAATTTTTCCTTCCAAGAATTTTACTGTTTCAATTTTTATATTTAGGTCCTGTATCTGTTTCTAATAACCTTTTTGATAGGAGAAAGAAGGGAAAGAAAAGCATTTTCACTGTCCATTTGCTGATTTGCAAATCACAGCAACTTCCTGGAACTGCTGACTCTGGAAAGCTAAGATATGGAAAGAGTGGCAAGAGCTAACCCATCACTAAAAAGGAAGGTAACTAAGCCAAGGGCATGTATACCTTAGTTACCTTGTGCTCTTTTAACAGAAATGCCACAAGTGGATGGCTTTCACAAAGAGAAATTTATTCTCTCACAGTCTGGGAGGCTAGAAGTCTGAATTTATGGTGTCAGTTCCAAGGAAATTCTCTCTCTCAGTTTTCCCTGGTCAAGGAGCATCTCAGCACAGGGACCCAGAGTCCAAAGAACATGCTACTCTGCTGGCTGTTGTTTCTTGGTGGTATGAGGTCCCCTTATCTCTCTGCCTATTTCTTCTGTATCTCGAAAGAGATTAGCTTAAGATACAACTGAATCTTAGAGGTTGAGTCTTGTCTCATTAACATAACTGCCTCTAATCCTGCTTCATTACATCAAAGAGATAAGCTTTATAACACACAGGAAAGTCACATCAGATAACAAAATGATGAACATGGACACAATTCTGGGAATCATGGTCTAGCTAAGTAGGCACATATTTTTGAGGCACACAATTCAATCCATGACAATATGCTATTTCTCTACTGTGTATATGGCTTTGGCATTAATTTCTTCTGAAGAAGGAGAAATGTGGCTTTGCTGGAGGGTGAATAAGGTGCTAGAATGAGAGGGATGGGAAATAAGAAACATTTAAGCAGTAGTTCACTTGCCTGTGTTCCTGTTTCTTTTTGAGCAGAAGAGAGTGGGACAGCAGATTGGCATCCCATGAATACATGAGTTCCAGGAGTCTGAAAGGGGAACAGTGCCTTGGGCCCTCCATAGTAAATTTCGGCATTTTTCTCTAGTAAGGGGACACTTTTGTTTTCTAGGAGGCAGAGTGACTTATTGAAAGCACACTTCCACTTCCTGTTTTGATCGTCTAGGGCTGCTATAACAGAAATACCACAAATGGAGGACTCTTACAAGCAGAAATTTATTCTCTCATGGTTTTGCAGGCTAGAGGTCTGAATTCAGGTTGTCAGCTCCTGAGGAAGACTTTCTTTCTCTGCTGTGTCTGGATGAAGGTCATTTCATCAGTCTTCCCTTGGACTAAGAGCTTCTCAGTGCAGGGACCTCAGAGCCAAAGGGGTCCATGCGGATACCCCAGAGCTAAACACACCATTTTTGGTTGTTCTTGCTTAGTGGTAACGTGGTCCCTCCCTTCTCTGCTCCCTTGCCTCTTTTGTATCTCAGAGAGCTTGGCTCAAGATACATTCTAATCTTATAAAGTATGTCCCTGTCTTATTAATATAGCTGCCTCCAGTCCTACCTCATTAACAGCATAGAGGTAAGCATTTACAGTATGTAAGATAATCACATTATTACAAAATGAAAGGCATCCACACAGTACCGCTACTCGTGTCCTAGCCAAGATGACACACATTTTGAGGGGACAAAACTCAATCTGTACAACTTCTTTTTGGTTTAGATGTAATATGAGAGGTGGTTGTACAGCATGGAGTTGAGTTAATCACTTCAGTTATTTTGTGCTTTGTCTTTGCTAAAGGTGAATAAGGACCGCATATGGGAGTAAGACATCTCAAAGGGGCATGTAATGGTCTACTTTCCTTTTTACATTCATTTGTACTTTGCTGAGAAAGTACCAGAAAAACCAGTTGTCCAGTTGGGTTCAACTCATGGTGACCCCATGTTTTCAGAGTAGAATTGTGCTCCACAAGGGTTTCAATGGCTGATTTTGCAGGAATGGATCATCAGGCTTTCCTTCTGAGCTGCCTCTGGGTGAATGGGAGTCACCGACCTGTTGGTTAGCAGTCAAACAAGCTGCTGTTAGCAGCATTTGGGCACTCCACTGAGAAAATGCTGTTAGATGCTGTGATGCTGGTTTCAAATCATAACAACTCCACATACAACAGAATGAAACACTTCTTGTTCCTGCACCATCCTCACAATTGTTGTTATGTTTGAGTCCATTGTTGCAGCCACTGTGCCAGTCAATCTTGTTGAAGATCTCTTTTTTGCTGACCTACTGCTTTAACAGACATGTCTTTCTTCAGGAACTTGTCCCTCCTGATGACATGTCCAAAGTGTAGGAGACAAAGTTTCACATTTAACTAAGAAAATCCCTCCCCCCTACAAAAACCCACTGCCATTGAGTCAATTTCAACTCATAGCTACCCTATACAGAGTGTAGAGCTGCCCTATCGCATTTCCAAGGAGTGCCTGGCAGACTTGAACTGCTGACCTTTTGTTTAGCAGCTGTAGCACTTAACCACTATGCCAACAGGGTTTCCAAACCAAAAACTTAACCTGATGCTGTTGAATAGACGCCGACTCATAACAACCCTACAGGACAGAGTATAACAGTTCCATAGAGAGTCAAAGGAGCACCTGGTAGATTCGAACTGCCGATCTTTTGGTAAGCAGATGTAGCATCCAACCACTGTGCCAACAGGGTTTCCCACCAAGGTCTTCCCTCAGTTCTGTAATTAGGGCTGAAACCTCCTGCCATCAGCCCATTCTTTCCTGTGAAAGAGCTGCCATTTAAAATGAAATAAAAAGCTGCTTTTAATGTTCATTTTGGAAAATGGAGCAAAAAAAGAAGAAGAAAAAAAACAAAATTGCCATCATTCAAAATGTCCCTACACCCAGAAACAACTGTTATTAAAATGTTGATGCCTCCTTCCAGTTACTTACTTGTATCTCTAATGGGGAATGTATATTCTTACACAGCAGAGGTCAAATTACATACGAATATGTAAATTATATTTGGTAGCATTTCATTGTAAATATTTTCTTATAACATTATTAGCTCTTCAAAATCTAGTTTGTGACAGCTTTATCTTATCCCACTAAGTAAATACATCGACATTTGCTTTCAGTTCTGTGGTCCAATCTTTCTTCTAGACTGCTTCCATTCTTTCTTTTGGTTTTGTAATAGAGTAAACATTGTAAGGATCACCTTTATGCATATGCATTTGTGTATATTTCTGACTTTCCTAGGATAGATTCCTCAAGCTGGCCATTACCAGTTTAAAACTGTGCAGCTGTTTTAAAAAATGACATTATTGTCAAATTGCATTCTAGAATGGTTGTTCCAATTTACATTAATAACAACTTATTGACCTCATCCTCATCGTCATTGAGTAGTCCCATTTTTCAAAAAAAGAGAACTGTTGCCTTGATAATTTTATAAACAACAAGAAAAAATTGCATACTGTCTTAGGTTGCACTTTATGATAGCCTGTGAAGCTGAACGTTGTGTATTTCCTCTGTTGTTCATTATCCTCTGTGTTCTGTTGTGCATACAAGTTGGAAGCAATTCAATGGTACCTAGCAATATTATCTAATATGATTGTGATTGTCATGAGAACGTACCTACTACAGGAGAGGCATGGACCTAGGGCCCGAACTGCTGCACCTTGAAATCCAGTGCTCTGTTTTCACTGAGGCTACATTACCAACAGAAGCCATGGTCAGACAGTAGTTAAACACTAAGCTGTTAACGAAAAGTCAGCAGTTCGAATCCACCGTCTGCTTCTTGGGAGAAAGATGGGACAGTCTACTTCTGTACAGATTACAGCCTTACAAACTGTACGATGCAGTTCTACTCTATCCTATAAGGTCACACTAAGTTGGAATCAACTTGACAGCAATAGGTATGAGTATGTTACCTATAAGAACCCTGGTGGAGCATCAGTTAAGCACTCCACTGTTGAATGAAAGATTAACAGTTGGGATCCACCAGCCACTTTTCAGGAAAAGGATATGGCAGTCTACTTCCACAAACATTGCATCCTTGGAAACTCTACTCTGCTCTGTCCTAGACAGTCACTATATGTCAAAATCAACTCAACAGGAGTAGGGTAATGGGTATGTCAGTCATGGGCTGCTCTCTGCCAATGACAGGTGTGGCTGGGATACACTTATTTTTTTTTCAGTTGTCATTAAGTGAAAGTTTATAATCCAAGTTAGTTTGCCGTATAAAACCCTGAGTACCCATATCTCTGCAGCTCTATCTGCTCTTCTCACCCTGTGACAGCACACTCATGCCTTTCACTCTTTACTTCCAGTGTATACTCAGCCAACACCTGTCCCCTCCTCTCTAACCTTACCTCTCCACTCTAAAAAGAAACCAATAGGAAAGCTTCACATATCTGTTAATCACAAAGCACACACCCCACACGCATCACTCTGTGTCCTCAAGTTCAGTCCATTCTTTGTCTGAAGAGTTGGATTCTGTACTGGTTTCAGCTGTGGGCTAGCAGTAAGTCTAGGGGCTATGTTCTCAGGGGACCCTCCAGGTTGTCGGACCATAAGGTCTGGTTTTGTAATAGATTTCTTGATCTGGACACCTCTTTTTCTTATGCTACGTCAGGGACTCTACGTTGTGTTCCTTGTGAGGGCTGTCTTTGGTGGTGGCTGGACACCACCTGGTTCCTCTAGTCTTGTACTGATGTAGTCTCCTGATATTATGAGTCCTTCTGTCTCCTGGGCTCATTTTTCCTGGTGTCTTGGATGTTCTTGAATCCGACTTGAAGGCATTGGGCTGGCTTGATGTTCTTGGTTGTCATCTATTTCAAGTGGGATGGGACCAGTTGATGTTCCTGAGATGGCAGGTTGCTGCCTTTTAAGACCCCAGATGCCACACATCAGCATGTGGTGCAGAAGACTGTTAGACAAAGATTAGTCATGCCAACTGACCTTGATGTCCCCTGAAAACACGATCCCCAGGCCCCAGTCCGTGCTATTCTGTTCTTTGAAATGTTGAGTTGAATCTAGAAACCCTTTTAACTTATAATATAGTCCAGTTATGCTGACCTGCCTTCCACTGTGTGCTGTCACTCCCTTTACCTAACCAAATTCTTGTTCATTGTCTAATCCATGAATAACTCTCTCCCTGCTTCCCTACCCTTGTAGCTATCAAAGAGCATTTTCTTCTGTGCATGAGTCCTTTCCTAAGTCCTTATAACAGTGGTCTCACAATATTTGTCCTTTTACAGCTGACTGATTTCACTCAGCATAATGTCTTCCAATTGATTCTAGGTTATGAGATGCTTGATAAAATCATGTTTGTTCTTTATCATTGCAGAGTCTTCCATTGTGTATATATACCACAGTTTATCCATTCATCTGTTGATGGGCACCTAGGTTGATTGCATCTTTTTGCTATTGTGAACAGTGCTACAATAAACATTCATGTGTGTGTATGAGTTCATATAACAACCCCTTATTTCTGTAGGATATATTCTAAGCAGTGGGATTGTTGGGTCACAAGGTATTTCCATTTCTAGGTTCTTAAGAAAGTTAAGAAACATTCTTAGGAGACACAGAATACTCAAGTTGGCTGGATTTTTCTAAAGGACTACTGTACCACTTTTTTGAAGTTTTCTCATCTTTATTAACTTAGCATAACTTAAAATAAGGTGGAGGCTTGCACCATTCTCTCATTTGCTTCACATAGGCATTTCCTCTAACAATATCCTCCCACTTTTAATTCTGTCTTGTCGTCTGCTTTTCAGACAACTTGAACTAAGGCATGCTTACATGAGCTTTTTACATGATTGAGAACATTAAACCTTAGTCATCTTCTTGCAACTATTCCTCAACTTTGTCTTCAGTTTTAGTTTTTGTTATTTTCATTAACAAATATTGTGAACATTTGTGTGTTTGAATTATCAGCATACCCATGTGGTGGTATTATTACTGTTTTGTTTTAAGCCACATAAAATCCTTCTTTACTAGACAGATGATGGAGATTCACCTGTACATTCTTTACCTGAATTTTAAGATTTAGACTTTATATTTAACTCTTGAGTTTATTTAGAACTTACTTCATCCATCTTGTGAAATGCATCATCTATAATATTATACCCGGTCTTTTCACTTTTCTTTTCCCTTTCAAAATGTGTTTAGCTATATTTACATATGTATTCTTCCACATAAAGCTTAATGTATTTGTTCAAACACCCCAAAAGAGAGGAAAAAAAAATACAGACAGGGTTTTTATTAGCTACACTTTTAACAAACATCTTCACTTGCCAATAATTAATATGATGACAACATTTAGTTTTGCCATCTGAGAATGTTATATTGCCAATTATCCAATAATCAGATTATATTTTTGAGGAATTATTTAAAATCTTATTTATGTAGGTGTCTTGCGTGTCTTGCCAGAGTGTTTCATGAATGATGCTGCTATTATGAATGTGTTTCTCATGCCTTCTAGCTAGTGTTAAGAAAAGTTATTTATTTCCATATATGTCATATTGAAGCCGTTTTACTAAAATTCCGTCTTAAGCCTAACTGTGAAGCCTTAGCACATTTTAAAAATATCCTGCGGGGTGGTAAATCTCATAGAAACTTTGGTTGCGAGAGCTGGAAGGATCTTAAAGGTCACTCTTCCCTGTCTTTTTATAGATGGTCCATCAGGGAAACTCAGCACTGCACTGTCAACATTAAATGAGGGCCCTGGAAAGGCCCCATCACCTCTTCCTGTAGATTCCTAAACCAAGACCCAACAGACCCCGTACAGATCCACATACAGAAATGATTTAACATTTGTGAATGTTTGCTATGGTAAAATAACAGTCAGTTCCATGTGCTACAACAGGTACTTTACATGAACGATCTCATTTCATTCCAACAACAATCATTCGAATTACAAATTATCATTCCTATGCTGTACATGATCAAATAGAGTCTCAGAGAGCTCAGGAGATTAGTTCAAGGTCAATGGCAGGCCTGACTAACTGGACTTTAGTCCTTTTCCTACTTCTCCAGGCAGTCCCTCCACCTAGTACTTTTTTAGGAGGGAGATTATTTACCAAGGGACCTATTAGGGTTCTGTGTTGTCCTTGGTGGAAACACCAGTGGCACAGTAGATAAGTGCTACATCTGTTAACCAAAAAGTAACAGTTCAAATCTGCCAGGTGCTCCTTGAAAACTCTGTGGAGCAGCTATTCTCTGTCCTATAAGGTTACTATGAGTCAGAATGAACTCCATAGCAGTGGGTTTTTGGGTTGTCTTTGGTTACCATAGTTCTTAGTCTACTATTAGTACTTGAAAACTGGTCCAAGTTCTTATTGCAAAGAACAGATTTCTTATGATCACCTCCACACAAAAAACAAAACAATAAATCTAACAACTCTGCAAATGGTTTCAGCGGACTAGGTCCGAATGCCAACTAAGTTAAAAACAGGGTTGAATTATTAAGTATTACTCCTATTCTGCTGTTATTCCACTGTACTGGAGACTTTCAAGGAAGAGTAAGATGGTTCCTACTTAGAAAATGTTTATATCTAGAGTTATAGACTGCTTGTGATGGAAAAGACTTGGATATTTTTGGTCTAGCCTAGTATCTTATGTAATTATTCTCTAAACAGTGAACAGTTGTTTTAGTCAGCTAGGGTTGCTCTAACAGAAATACCACAGAGTGAATGGCTTTAACAAAGGAAAGTTTATTCTTACACGGTCTGGTAGGCTACAAGTCCAAATTCAGGGTGTTCGCTCTAGAGGAAGGCTTTCCTCGTGTCAGCTCTGGAGGAAAGTCTGGTGTTGCATCAGTCTTTGGCCAGGAACATCTTGGTGCAGAAATGGTAGATCTGAAGGTCGCGCTCTTCTTCTGGTGCTGCTTTCTTGAAGGTGTGAGATTCCCAACTCTCTGTGTGCTTCCCTTTGATTTTATCTCTTGTAAGATGGAAGAATAGAGGGTGGTGCAAGCCATACTCCAGGGAAACTGCCTTTACAGTGGAGCAAGGAGGTGATTTTATGAAAGGATTTACAGTCCCACCCTAATCTTTTGACATACAACATAGGAAAATCATGGAATGGAGGACAACCATAAAGTATTGATTGATCCAGCCACACGGCTACACATATTTTGGGGGGAACACAATTCAATCCATGACAACAGTGGACAAAGCCTCTTGTGATTATTCAATCTGGATACTAATGTATGCCTATCAAAGTAGTCGAAAACTCTGGTAGCATAGTAGTTAAGTGCTAGCTCTCCGAAACTCTATGCAGCAGTTCTGCTCAGTGCTGTGGGGTTGATATTAGTCAGAACCAACTTGATGGCACTGGCTGTAATTCCCATAGAACTTTCGATTTTCTGTCATGCTCCATGAGTAGAATCCGACTCGACGGCACTTTGTTGGCTGGTCATGCTCCCAATTCTAATCTCCACCAGTCTTTCTCATTGTAGTAAATGGCGTAACTATTCACCCAGTTTCTGCAGCCAAACCATGTAATCATCATTGAGTCCATTCCTCCAAGCAATCTATTTGCATATCTCATCCACTCTTCCTTCACGTGATATCATCACCTCCACCACTGCCACCTCAGCCCAGGATGCCTTCATATCTCACCTAGGCTGATAGTATGGCCTCTAAACTTGTCATCTGATTATCCTCCCTGGGCCTTTAGTAAGTATGTTCTCTACAAACAGACTGAACAAGCTTCTTAAAATTTGTATCAGATTATGGCACTTCTCTACCCCAGTTCTTTAGTATTTCTCAGTTCACACTCAGACAAAATTCAAGCTTCTTTCCCATAGCCCACAAATCCCACCATAGTCTGGTATCTCATTATCTACTTCACCTTACTCTACACCTTCTTCTTCTGCTCCAGCTACATGGGTCTTCTTTCTGTTTCCTGAACACATGAACCTCTTGCCCAATTCAAGACTATTGTGCATACTATTTTCTATGTCTGGAATGTCCTTCATCCTAAATCCTTGGTTACTTGTTCCCTCAGTTAATTTCCACTCAAATGTCACCTACTTAGAAAGTTTACACTTAACTTTTACCTAAATTAGAACGCCTGTATCTCCCTACAGTTGTCTACTATTTCTTCATATTATGTTAATTTTCTGCCTGGGATTTACCATCAGTTGTCATTATAAATTTATTTCTTTAATTTCTGTCTCTAGCCCTAGAACATCAGATCCATCAGAGTGCGGATTTCGTCTTGTTTTCTACATGCCTCTAGTGCTTTAAACTATTCCTGAACCAAGCAAGATAGTTCCTGACACTAGTAGTTTCCTGAGACATTGTTGTTATTGAATAAACTATTGAATGAATGCATTTTATTGAGTTGGCAGTCAGATAAACACCTTCATCGTCTTTTTCCTACTATCTTCTGCATGCATTGTGGTTTTCATAAGAGTTCAGTAATTTTATTTTGAGGATACAGTTTCTTCTGAGCTAGAGAATTCAAATACATTCCCTCTAGCTTATTAGTCTCATATTTTCCTCTCATGGCTTAGGCTTTACTGTGTCATACATAAGTACCTCCTTTCTTGTTTGAGCCTCTTTATTTTTGACAGATAAGATGAAATCTGGAACATTCTGTTTAATTCTAATCTGGTAAAGTATTATCAGCTACTCAATGCAGTGGGCTCTAACTTCTCTTCTCTTGTTTTAAAATAGGGAATAAAGGAAACAATTTTCCTCTCAGCATTTCCCCTAAGTGTTTCCTCTTTCTGAGCTCGCTTTGCTTCAGAAAGCAGGCATAATATAGATGAAACAATGAGGGTTAAGTACATGATGTTTTATAATTGAGTGACCTGGCCTACAGACTCCCAGACTTTCAGGAAATGGAATGATCACAAAGAGTTTGCCAAGTTACAAAAGGCTTTGTGTAGGGTATTTTCCAAGTTGAAACTATGCTGAGTTGAAGAGTAAAATAATGAGGTTTTTGGAGTGTGGTAGTGCTATAGATAGTTTTAAAAATATTGCTAAGACTTGATGTTGGTAATTCTTACAGATCACAGGATCAGCTCCTAGCTGTGTATGGCTTCGGTAGTCAGCCAAACAGATGCCAAGGTGCATGTGAAGTCAAGCGAAAACTGGCAGGGAGTGTTACAGTAAAGTTGTCAGAACTACAGACAGCCTTGGGTGTATTCTTGTAGGGTCAGGCTAATAACATCACAGCAGCAAGTGAAGTCTAACCATCTTGAAAGATTAATAATTTGCTGCTTTCCTGGCCTAGAGACACAGCAACAGTTCTCTCAGTATAATTTCACATTTAAAAGCAGAGCCACTAAATGTATGCTTATGCTCATGCAGTGTACGTGCACATGTGTGAGCTTGTGGATGTGTGTGTGCTATAAAATTACATGTCTGTGTGTATGGTAAGGGAAGGAATTTATTCTTTCATTATTACTAAATCTATTTTTCCTTCTTATTTTATGTGTCAACAATATCTCCTCCAGTCTTTGATGGTCTTCCCAAGTTCATTGTAATGGCTCATAACAGTAGAGGAAAATAATAATAATAATAAGGTTTTGAAGTGTTTGAATGGGATGTCCTGTTAGGTCTAGTGGTATGATGTCAGCTCAGAGCACAGGAGGGACTTAGGAAGATTGTCTGTGGTGGGGAAGTGGTCTGATGGATACCTTTGGGTATTTTTCATTACGACAGCCTAATCTACTAGCGAGTTGGCTAATAGGTGATAAACATTCTGGAGCATGAAATTATACCACATGGCTAAGTGCAGCCTTTTCAACAGCACTTGGGCTGATCTAATGTTCATTTCCTGTTTCCATTATGGTCCTTAGTCCCAATTCCTTCCACATCTGCACCCAGACGTCTCTTAGTCTGCAGCCTGTCTGTCCATCTGGGCTCTGGAATGACCTCCTTCTTGAGAAGAGGGCTGCCAGCTGTGCTCACAATGGTGGGCCCCTGGTGGAGGAGAGCGTGTGTCCCAGTGCACAGCTGGGTGGACGCACCAGCTCCCTCAGTACATTGTGCAACGGTGGGGCTTTACAAAAGGTTTTGAACATATGTGGGTCTGGATATTTTCAAGGCTCATACATAGATCTGTTTTAACTATTTAACCTTATATGAAGATGTCTGAGGCTTCCTGAAACTACTCCTGTGATTTATGAATGAAGAAATCTGATAATACAGATCTCAGTAGAAAAAGGCCACATGATAGCCCACGGATCTGTTCTTTCTTTGTTTTCATTGCTGTTGTTCTGTTGTTGTCAGGTGCTGTTGAGTTATTTCTGACTCATAGTCACTCTACGCACAAGAGAACGAAACACTGTTGGGTCTTGCACCATGCCCACAATCATTTTTATGCTTAAACCCATCATTGCGGTCACTGTGTCAATCCATCTTGCTAAGGGTCTTTGTCTATTTCACTGATGCTCTACTCTATCAGGGTAGTAGAGTCCCTTTCTTCAGGGACTGATTCCCCCTGACAACATGTCCAAAGTATATAAGATGCAGCCTCTCCATCTTTGTTTCCAAGGAGTGCTCTGGTTTTACTTCTTCCGGGACAGATTTGTTTGTTCTTTTGGCAGTCCATGTACTTCAGTATTCTTCTCCAACAGCAGAATTCAAAGGCATCGGTTCTTCTTCTGTCTTCCTTATTCATTGTCTAGGTTTTGCATGCATGTGATGCGACTGAAAATACAACGGCTTGGGTCAGGCGCATCTTAGTCTTCAAAGTGATGTCTTTACTTTTCAATACTTTAAAGAGATCCCTTGCAATAGATTTCCCCAATGCAATGTGTCTTTTGATTTCTTGACCACTGCTTTCATGGCCTTTGATTGCGTACCCAAGTAAAATGAAATCCTTGACAACCTTAATCCTTCCTCCATTTATTATGATGTTGCTTACTGGACCAGTTGTGAGGATTTTGGGTTTCTTGATACTGAGACTCAATCCATACTGAAGGCTGTGGCCCTTGTTGTTCACCAATAAGTCCTTCTAATCTTCTTCTCTTCCAGCAAGTAAGGTGGTGTCATCTGCATAACACAGGTTGTTAATGAGTCATCCGCCAATCCTGATGCCTCATTCTCTGTATAATCCAGCTTGTTGGATTATTTGTTATGGTGAAAGGATACAACCCTGACATATACCTTTCCTGACTTTAAACTATGCAGTATCCCCTTGTTCTGTTCACATGACTGCCTCTTGACCCATGTAGATTCCTTAAGAGCACAGTTAAGTGTTCTGGAATTCCCATTGTACACAATGTTAGCCATGGTTTTTTTTCTTTTGGGGTCTTCATATGTGGAGGATTTAGCTGTCAGTTTTTGCCCTACTTTCCAATCAATCTGGCAGTGAATATATATTGAGCATTGTAAGTACTAAGCAGGAAGCTAGATAAAAAAGAAAACACAACCTTAGAAACCCTCCCATTAGAATTATAGTCTAATTGGGGGTGCAGTTCTACTCTGTCCTACAGGGCTGCATGCATCAGAATCTACTCAACAGCAATCGATTTTTGATATTGACTGGTGGTACAGAGCACCGGTGGCTAAGTGGTTAAGAGCTTGGCTACTAACTGAAAAAGGTTGACAGTTCAAATCCACCAGCTGTTCCTCAGAAATCCTATGGGGCAGCTCTCTTCTGTCCTGTAGGATTTCTATCAGTCAGAATTCACTAGCTGGTATTGTGTTTGGGTTTTTGTTGGTGTTGTTATTGTTGGACTAATAGGAGTTACTGGGTGTTATATATGATTAATGTTCTTGATTGTTAACCAAAAGATTGAAGTGTACCCAAAGGCACTTCTGAAGAAAGGCCTGGGAAAAGAAAGCCCTAGGGAAAACAGTACTACTTGACATGCATGGGATTTCCATGAATTGCAATTGACTTGAGAGCCACTGGTTTTTATTGATTAGTATGCAGTGGTCTTAAAATATACTAACAGCATAGAGTTTTTTTGTTGTCGTGGTTGTTGTTTTAGTGTTCACTACATGCCAAAGCTCAGTGTTATCTTTAAATACATGATCTCATTTAACCCTCATAAAAGTACTGTCAGGTAAGTGCTTTTTTCCTCCTCATGGCTCAGGAATCAGTAGTTGGCAAGACTAAAGAACTTGGCAAGACCCACCTTCCAGCAGAGCCAGGACTCACAGTTCTTCCTGAGTTCACAGCTGGAGAGGCCTCTAGAGCTCAGCATTGTTCTGTGATGCTTCATTACCTACCTAGTACCAACCCCTGAAGTTCACAAAATCCATACTCTGAGAGTGAAGGGGAAAGAGCAGGTAAAAGTGAGTCATCAAGGGACTTCTCCACTCAATACCCAGAAGTGGGGCTTGGGCTTTTGTTCAGATTACGTGAAGCAATTCCCAAACCAGGGAACCCTCACTAGCTCAGAGTTAATGCTCCTTCTAAATCAGTATAATAATACTGGCACACTGAATACATAAAAGGATGGAAGCTCTTGGTTTCCTATCATCATGTCTACTTTAGAATATGTGGATGGTTTCTTTCTCCAGTTTATAAATTAAATTCAGGTAGGAAATGCAGTAACCCTTCACATTCTTTGGTGTTACATATTGTAGTTTAGATACAAACATTACTTGAATTAATTATAATATAATGGTTAAGAGTAAGGACCCTAGAGTCATATCACCTCCATTTGAATCCTATCTAAGGATGGGTTACCCAGTAAACAAGGTAAGCACGTACTTAAGGCATCTACCAAACAGTAAACTTTGGCCATGAACGTCTAGGGTTGTTGATGCTAATTAGTAAAACCAACCAAAGCTGCCATACTGCCAAACTCCAGGAGCACCATTCCCCTCATGGACTGTTCCCTCACTGCTGAATCATGCCCCCTTGGGGAAGTGCAGTACACAACATAGCCTTGGCCATGGTGAATTAGCCAATGAAACGTGGATCACTGTAGCCAGGGAGAGTTGGAAACTGTTAGCTGAGGGTGATTTTCAAAACTCTTCTATTGCTTATACGTTGTTGTTACAGAAGTAGCTAACCTGTGACTTAGGCATAGCTCCTATTCATTTCAACAGATGTTCATCTCTTCAGTCAAGGGTTATGAAGACGTGATCTCCACCACAATACTAGATCATGGAAACTATAGGTGTTCTCATGTAGTTTATAAAACTGCATTATAAACTAACCAAGCCAAGAACCAAACAAACTGCTGTCAAGTTGATTCTGACTCACAGTGACCCTACAGAGTAGAACTGTCCCATAGGGTTTCCAAAGAGCACCTGCTGGATTTGAACTGCTGACTTTCTAGTTAGCAGCCTTAGCACTTAACCACTAGTATAAACAAAAACAACAACCAAACCTGTTGCCATAAAGTCAATTCTGACTTACAGCAACAATAAAGGCCAGAGTAGAATTGCCTAGTTTGCCAAGAAGCACCTGATGGATCTGAACTGATGACATTTTGAGTAGCAATCATTGCTCTTTTTTTATTATTATTTTTATTTTTTATTTTATTTAATGCGACTGAATGAAAATGTACATTCCTGTAAAAATTTACATGCCCACCTATATGCAGCTTCCACTGCTGTCCCTGTCCAGTGACAGCACACTATTCCTCTCTGCTCCATACATCTCCTTTCCCCTCCTCTCCACCCACTTTCCTTCCCCCAGGCAGAGGTCAGCAGGATGATGTCCTATAGATGTATAGAACCGTAAAATGCATCCAATATATGGCCATGCTGCGTTGCCAAGTCCAATCCATTCATGTCTGAAGAGTGGACCTTCATTATGATTTATGGGCAAGGGCAGCATCAGGGCCAGTGGCCATGTTCCCAGGGGAACCCTGAAACCGCTGGATCGTCAATTGAGGTCTTTTAGTGGAGATCTCAGGATGCATCCCTTTTTAATCTTGTGTTGCCAGTGAGACTCAACTCTGTGAGCTCCATTGCGAATATCACTGGTGGTGGCCGGGCACCATCCAGTTCTTCTGGTCCCAAGTTGATGTAGGCACCCACTCATGTGGGTCTCTCTATCTTCTGGGTTGTCTTTACCCCGTGTCATAGCAACCATTGCTCTTAACAACTACACCACCCGGTTGTCACAGAGACTTATAAATGGAAGTAATGGGCTGGTTTAGTGAAAACAATTGATTTGAAATATGTGATGCAAACAACTAGTTGAATAGCCATATGTTGTCTCACTAATGTCTCTGTGTATTATACACTTATACTTGAGAATATACCATGACAAGAATCTACTTTTTTCACAACATTTTGTCACACTTGTCTTCTGAAAATGAAGATCAATATTATTCTCTCTTAATGTGATGGAATAGGACAGTCAACAAAATAATCATGAGAACTTGGAAGAGGGAACTTAATAGGTAAAATCTAATATGTCCAAATAGATGGGTTGTGTGTGCTAGTTTGGATAATTGTATCTTTGAACTTCTAACGTCCTGTAACCAAGTGATTAGGACTGTTATTAGACATGCAAGGCCAAGGGTTGATTAGCTTTTCTTGTATGGATTCAGCTTAGATGACCAGGTATTCAGTCATCGAGTGTGTGGTTCAGGCTCTCCCCTCCTGTCCTAGATGGGCAGGAATGATTGGTGTAGACACAGGTATCTGGCTGCAGTTGCTGAGAAAGGCAAAGGGCTAAGAGCCTTCCACGAGTATTTGTGAGGATGGCATGCCCCCTTATATTTGAATTTTGGTGAAGGAACTGTTTCTACCCTGAATTTCTGGCTCAGAGGAGTTAGCAGATATTCTGTTCTCCTTTCCCCCCACTTTTTTAATTGTTCCCTCTGCAAGTCTCTGTGAATGGCTGAAGGCAGGCTTAAAGAGTCCTATTTCTGGCTCAGTTAATGGCATCTGACTCTAAAGTCTGGCACAGGTCAGAGAAGGGAGAGGGAAGTGCTGGGAGAAGGGAGAGAGGTTTATCCCAAAGGAAAGATTTAGATCCTTGAGGGGTGGTTTAGACACAAACACTTAGCTTTTAATGATCTAATGCTGTTTTTCACTGGATCTAGAGGTGCAAGGGATTATTGAGTCAGTTTCTCCTGTTGAAGAGGACACCTTCCAAATGTTATGACTCTGCTCACCACACCTGCCACAGCTGATTCCTGGTAGGTCAGGTCTGGCCAGTTGTAGGTACTTCTGGACCTACTCTCCCTTCTCCTTTGCTCAGTCCTATTTCTCAACTGTCCCTTTAATGTTTAGTGCTCATAGGATTTCATATGTTATCCATTCATTTGCTGTTTTGGGTCTTTGTTGTCAGAGGGATCACAAGAAAGGTTTGACTATTCCTCCATCTTGGCTATACCTTGATAAGTAAAATCTGAAATTACTACATAACGTCTATGTATTTGCAAAATTCTGAGTTTTGTGCAATTGTCGTTTAGTGATTAACAAGATTAAATCGTATCAAAGATTAGAATATTTTTCTAACTTACGAGTAGTCCTCACTCAAGTCCTTCCCCTGCCCACCTTTCCACCACACTCAGTGGTAAGTTTGTAGCCTTTGTCCATAGGTGGAGCCCTGCTGGCACAGTGCTCAAGAGTTCAAATGTTAACGAAAACTCAGCAACTTGAATCTACCTAGGGACTCCTTGGAAACTCCTTGACAGCAGTGGGTTTGATTTTGATCTTTTGCTCCTTAGGTACATTTAATAACAATCAACATTTTCTTTTTCCCTAAAGTGAGTTACCAATTCCCTTGTTTTTCAAAAAAATATTTTAGAAAAGAAGTTTGCAGTATACCTGTGGTGTCGTTTTCAGAATTCTATTGTCAGAACCTAAAAACAGAAGAAAAAGAACGTTTGAAACCGTATGAACATTTTGATTGTTAACCCTCAAATCTGTGTCAGTGGGCTAAGATTTCATGAAAAAAGACACACCCAAGGTGTCAACTTGTAGAGCGAGCTTCAGCACAGAGCAACCTGAGCTGTCAGAACGTCAAAGCTCATTAAGCAGATTCCTGTTTAGAAACACTCACACATCGTTACTCGTGTTGTGTGAGCATTTACCACGGTCCTGCACTTCACAGTTCTAGAAAAATCTGCTCATTGATGTTAGGGTTTGTGCTCCTGCTGAGAGCCGGAGGCCTTTAATTGAAAAGCAAACATATTGGTTTTATATCTTGTGCTTTCTGGAGGGTGTAGTTATTAAAAAGAAAAAAAAAAGTGACAATAGTGAGAAAATAGAGGGGGACTTGCTCACCTGTGAGTGTGTTAAGGAGCCCACCAGCTGTTTATCACAGAACATATCATTCCTTCTTGGAGATGTCTTTACGAAAAGGAAATCCTCACAGGGGATTAAACAAGCAGAGCTGAGTGAAATGTTACACTTGCTTTTGATGGTGTGAGAGTTATCTTTTGCAAGCTATTGGTTTTATTTTTCTACTGTTTGCTTAAAGATTAGCCTTAGGGAATTGAAATAATTAGCCATAAAATCTCTGGCATGATATTGAAACAATCACATCTTGCTTTTCAGCCAGTGTGAGGACTGCGGTCAGCTGTGGGGAAGGCATGCCACAGCCAAGAAGACCCGGCTGAGCTACCCTCAACCCCAGCTGTGCTGCTTGTTCTCAGGGTGACAGGCCCTGTCCAGGAACAAGCTATGTCTTTGAACAGTCTACTCACACAGCTGGCGTGTCTGTGATTGTGTATAGTCCAGCTTGAAGTTTTATTTGCAGGCAAACTGAACCCTTAAAGAGGAAGAGTAGACAAATAAGATCGCAGAGGTCTGCCACTTTGGGAGAAATTGGGGGCTCTGCATAACTGCTGTGGTTCCAAGAAGCCAGGGAAGAATGACCAAAATATATGTCGGCTGGTCAAAATGTCTGTAGGTGTGCTTGCTTTTGAAAGTTCTGCAATGCTTTGAGAAGATAAGCCAAGAGAGGCATAAAATGTATATGTAAGTCAGAACCCTTAAATGTATGTAAGCACCCTGTCTCTGCCATGGATTCTGACTCATAGAGACAATATAGGACAGAATAGAACTGCCCCATAGTTTTCCAGGGCTGTAATCTTTATGGGAAGAGATTGCTACATCTTTCATTGACAGAGTAGCAGCTGGTGGGTTTGAACCACTGACCTTCCAGTTGGCACTCAAGCTCTTTAACCAATGCACCACCAAAGATGCTTCAAACAGTATATAAAAACCCAATTTTAAGAAGTAGCATAATAAAAGTGGGATATGAGCCTAAATAATGAAAAATGATAGCTAACATTTATCCAGTACTTGCTACATGTCAGGATGCTTAAATTCTCACAAACCTCTTTAAGGGAGTGAACTTGATGACCTGAGTTCAAATCTCAGCACCACCACTTACTGGCAGCACAGCCTGGATAAGTCCTTTAGCCTGTCTGTACTTGGTTTCTTTACCAAGCAAATGGCAATAATAATAGTACCAGCTTCAGAAGACATTTTTGAGAGATTCGATGATTATTTGCCAAGCATTTAGAACAGATCTTGGCATATTCCCAAACTTGTGGTTGTCAAGTTGATTCTGACTCACAGTGACTCTGGTGTATTACAAGTACTCCAAAACATTCCAGTCTAGTTGTCACAAGACACCTCTGAGTGGACTCAAACTGTTAACCTTTTAGTTGGCGACTGAACAGAGAACTGTTTGCAGCACTCAGGGACTCCTAATAAAAGTTAGTTGTAATTATTATTAGAAATCCTGGTGCCATAGTGAATAAGTACTATGGCTGCTAACCAAAACGTCAGCAGTTCGGATCTGTGACGTGCTCCTTGGAAACTACAGGGGCAGTTCTACTCAGTCCTATAGAGTCACTACGAGTCAGAATCGACTTGATGGCAGTGATTCTGATATATATATATTTTTGTTTTGGTAATTATTATAAAGGATGACAAAATAGACCAATGTTGGTCCAAGAGGGTGGAGCTGTGGGCATTAGATTCACCTAATCTTAGAAATAGTATATTTGCTGGATATCCTTGCATGCTAATATTCAGTAGATTTATAGTAAATAAACTTACACATCCTCCCACTGAAGTTTTATGCACTTGAAATTCAACAGGATATGCTACACTCCAGTTTTTTTTGGAAAACTAATGACCAATTTTGTAGGGAGAAATATGAGAAAAAGAAGGAAGCCTGACATTTGTCAATGTCTTTTTCAATTTTATTTTTTTGGTTATCTTTATTATGTTTGGGAAACCCTGGTGGCACACCACTAAGATGTATGACTGCTAACCAAAAGGTCAGCAGTTTTAATCTACCAGGTGCTCCTTGGAAACCCTATGGGTAGTTCTAACGTGACCTATAGCGTTGTTGCGAGTCAGAATCTACTTGATGTCACTGGGTTCGGTCTCGGGTTTTATTAAGTTCAGATTAAATGAAACCATCTTATGCACAAACTTTACTTCTAGAGGTGATGGAGAGAAAAGAGTGGGCAATATAAAATTTGCCAGGATAGAGTAACTTGAGATAATTTGGGGTACATCAAACCCACAGCCCTGAGCATCTATGAGTTTATTATCTAATGCCAGAGGCTACAGAAATTATTCTGCAGAAACAGTTTTAACTTACTGTAATACTGAGATCTATGTACCAAAAATCAATGTGTATTTTGTTTTGTCTAGAGAATCTCAGCAACTGTCGCCTAACACACACTTGAGTCATTCATTGTACCATTAAAGGTCAGCCACTGCCAAGAGGCCTTAGATGTCCTGTAACTCAGTAGAGAACATTGTGAAACCATGATGACACAAGTCACAAGATCTTTAGTTTAAATGATTTCTTGATTTCATATTTTATTGCCGAATTTCCCAGCTTTTCCTACCACTACTTGTGAGATAGAGTGAAGTTCACATGCCGTCTTTGCCTATTTCGTTTCCTGTCCATCTCTGTCTTTGCTCATTGCTGCTTTAGTGACCATTGTGCCTATTAGTATCTTTTGCTTGAGGCTTTGATTAAACAACAGAGTTCATGACCCTCTTAAAATTGTTTTCTCACCAGGCTAAAATCCCTACTAAGAGAACACCCATAGACGAAGCCAGAGTTGTTTTCTGTTTGTGAACTCAGTCTTTCAACCCTGTGTGCAGACAACCAATGAACAGCAACAAATCGTTTCATGGTCACTAGATTGAAATGGATTGTCTATTTCAAAATTAAAAATCAACAGTCAGACCGGATGCCAGCAAATCACTGGATAACCAGGGTTATTCACACACGTTTTGATGGCTCTACTTAACCTGAGGGTGAACTAGAGACCATTCTGACCATGTCAACTCCCACACAATATTTTATTGGCTCGGCTGATTGATAAATCCTATATTCAAGAGACAATTAGCAACTCATTCCTTCACAAATGTAGATTATGCAATCATGATGGGGAAAGAGTCCACTGAAGCTGACTCTTTGGAGATCTTTACTTTCCATCTATAAAATGTACTTGAAAATTAAAAAAAAAAGTGACCAAATACAGGTGTTTTATAAAGTTAAAAATCAGTGTGCAAGAATAGGGCAGTATTTTTTCTTTCTTTCCAAGTGCCGTTGAATCAGATCCTACTCTACAAGTATCATTTAGATCTCTCTCTCTATATATGTATGTACACACATGTATAAATACATATATATGTACATAAAAACAAAAATCTGTTGCCCTCAAGTTGATTCCAACTCACACTGGCCCTTTAGGAAGAGTAGAACTGCCCCATAGGGCTTCTAATAGTGGTTGGTAAATATGAACTTCCAACCTCTTGACTAGGAGCTGTAGGTCTTGACCACTATGCCACAAAGACTTTGCATGTGTGTCTGTGTGTGAGCGTGAGAGAGAGAGAGAGAGACATCTAACACCGATATGGGATTCACAAAGTGGCTATCATCATGGGCTCAAAAGTAGCAACGACTGTCGGGATGTTGAAGGAGCAGGCTTCACTTCTGTCCATTGCACGTAGGGTCCCTATGACTCAGAACAGACTCAGAGGAATCTAACACAACAACAACCCTGATGAATCTGGCAAATGTTAACATTATCAGTATTTGAGCCCAGTTCTAGCAAATAACCCTCTGGACCTTCTTAGTAGAGTCTGACTTCAGTTTCCAAGATTGTATTTTAGGAATTTTGTTTTTTGCAATAAATAATTTTCTCCCTCATACACATTTTCTATTTTGATACTAGGCCATAAAGATCAATTACTACTATTAATCGACTGGAAGAGTAAATAAAGCTAACACCATGAGCGTATTAACGGTCAGTCTTGCCTGCTGGCGTGAACTGTAAAAGGTGGAATACCTGTGCATTTGTGCCATAAACTGCTCCACATGATGATATAGCCATTGTTATTCGCAGAAAAACTTTATTTTTGTTCGGTCAAGAAGCCCGTGGTTCTCAAAGTGATCCATGAACCTTATTTAATGCAGCAAATCACAAAAGGAGCTGGATTGAACTTTTGTGTCTGCAAGTCGGAAAGTAATAACTTTCCCCATCTTTTCTGTAAGTGACTTGTGCCATGTGATGAATGCAGACCCTTCCCTCACAAAGGTTTCCTGATATTATACACTCATAGCAAATAAGGTTAGAACCTTTAAAATATAGCATTTAGTAATGTGCTGGAAATAGCTTCTTCTCGATTCCTTTAAAGGTCACTGCATTTGCTTTCCAGGCATCATTTGAGCTCAAGCGTCCGCTGAGTGGAACTGAGAACAAGTTTGCCTTTGTGCCTTCAATTTCCCCAAGCTTGAGAGGAAAATGGCAGAGTCTTTCACATGAAGTGTGTGTGTGTGTGTGTGTGTGTGTGTACGTGTGTACATACTATAAGCAAGTTAACTAGTAAGCAAGGTATGCATGGGCCTCATTGCGTTTCCTTACTTACCACTGCCCAATTTTACATGGGTTTCACTGCATCTTTGCACTCTGTGTTCATGCCCTAGCTAACTCTTGATTCCCTCTCTGCGTATGAAAACCCTACCAAGAACTCCAAGTCAAGGTCTAAATTTTCTTCCTCCTTCTGTGCCCTGCCTTCTCCTTCTTATGGATTCCTCATAGTAGCTATTTCCTGGAATATATACAAAGTCTGAAAATTAAGTCTGTGAACTTAATTGTTCTAAGTGCTACACACCTCGCTGCTGAACATCACTATGGTCACTTACAAATACTCCCTTTGGGAAGCTGTGCACCGATGCCAGTGCCTAGTCTACCCTTCAAAGCAGCTTTGGAACTCTTTCTGGAATGGCCATTGCATATGATGGCATAGTGGCAAGTTCATGAACTTATTTGTACAGTTGTCTCTCAGGGAGTTTTTAGCTAGTAATCAAGTAACTGTATTGGAGCAGTCCCCTGCCCAACCTACTCAATGGATCTGGCCCCTGGTGACTTTTTTCTTTACCTGAAGGTAAAGGAAACAATGAAAGGATGACATTCGGGACATTAGAGGTAAAACAACAACAGCTCTGATGGCCATTCCAAAAAAAAAGTTCCAAAATTACTTTGAAGGGTGGACTAGGTGCTGATGATGGTGCATAGCTTCCTAAGGGAAGTACTTTGAAGGTGACCATAGTGATATTCAGCAATGAGGTACATAGCACTTTTTCTAAGATTCCTCAAACTTAATTGGTGGTCCTCATATGGCTGGCATATATATATAAATATAAATAAATATATATATGTATATGCATATATGTTTGTAACTATCTGCCTTTGGTTGTGTATCTTATTATTTCAACCAGAATATAAGTGTTATGAAGGCAAAGACCATATTTCCTACATTGGAATTAACATCCTATTATTTAGACTGGTGCCTTGTATTTACTATTCAAGAACTACTCAAAACTATTTATGATTATACTGCAATTTTACAAGAAAGTTGAAGACTGTTCACATCACAAGTGTTCCTATATAAAAATGGTGCTGTTAAATTGATTTTGACTCGTGGTGACCCCACGTGTGTGAGAGTAGAACTGTGCTCTTTAGGGTTTTCAGTGGCTGACATTTTGGAAGTAGATCACCAGACCTTTCTCCAGACTGCAGGTGGACTTGAACTGCCAATCTTTCAGTTAGCAGAGAAGTGTGTTAACCATTTGCACCATCCATGGATGCTAAATGTTCCTATACCAGCGCTATCAAGTCAATTCTGACTCACAGAGACCATATAGAACAGAATAAAATTACCCCACAGGGTTTCCAAGGCTCTAATAATTGTGGAAGCAGAATGTCACCTCTTTCTCCCATGCAGCACTCATGGATTCAAAGCACTGGCATTTTGGCAGGTGATATTAATTTAGCCAGATAAGCTTGTGGGTAGATGATGTGTCATATACCCTTGTGGAAGAGATATGAGGTCCTGGCATGTGAACTATGTGGAAATTTGTATCATTAGGTAGAGACTTTAGAAGAAAAAGGACTTTGTCTGTTTTGTAAAGTGCTTGCTGTATGAGACATGTAGGTATGGCAAAGTCCGTAAAGAATGTTGGAGAAAATGCTGTGAGGAGAACATAAAGGTGAAACTGGAGGGCAAAGCCAGTAACAGAAAGCGAGTGAAGTTAGTAGTAGAGAGCGGACTGGTGGATAATGCTACATAGTAGGGTTAAGAGTGCAGCTAGATTGGACAGACGATGATTCACGTTAGAAGGTTTTGTGCAACTGAAGAATTTCATCCAAATAGCACATATAAAGAATTGTTTCAGTGGTCATAAAAAGTGACCAAGGAGAAGTTACTATAATTTATGGACAGAGTAATCTGGATCTGATCAGGTGCTTGAGAGTAGAAGGGGGAGAAATGAATGGTGCCAGAGGAAAATGCTGGGTTCTGCCACCTAATCTGCTAACAAGGTAAAGGAGTGAGCGGATGACGTTAGCAGCTATACTAGGACCTCAGGGTAAAGGAAAGGATTTAACTTTGTTTCATCTCTGGATGGGAACGGGAGCCGTGAAATAGTGTGATCCCAGCTAACACTGAGATCGGTAGTACGAAATATCCACCACTGCCTAGTTTCAGGGAGGTCTATCTTTAGGATTTCTCCTAGGACAACGATGGGAAGGCGTGAGGTTGCAGAGATTTGGGATTGGTGAGCTGAGATATCTTTAATCTTTCAGCACAAAGATGATGTGGAAAGTCATTGATTGGAAAGTCTGGGTTCTAGATCTGGTTATGTCTTTAATTGCAAGTGATAAACTTACCTGAGTGTTTGTAAAACTAGAAGAATAAACCAAATGATTCTTAAGTAAGCTCTCATACTGTGCTCTGGATTTTGATACATCACTGCTTGAGATTTAACAATGTACTGTTGGTGGACTGCATTTGACTGTGTGAATCATAAGAAATTATTGCTAACAGTGCAGAAAATAGGAATTCCAGAACACTTAGTTGGAATCTGTACATGGATCAAGAAGCAGTTGTGTGAACAGAACAAGAGGACACTGCGTGATTTAAAGTCAGGAAAAGTGTGTCTCAGGGTTACATCCTTTCACTATAGATTTTCAGAAACTGGACTATATAAAGAAGAATGAGGCATGGGATTGGAGGAAGACTCACTAACAGCCTGAGTTATGCAGATGACACCACTTTACTTGTGGAAAGTGAAGAAGATTTGAAACACTTACTGATGAAGATAAAAAACAACAGCATTCAGTATGGATTGTACCTCAACATCAACAAAACAAAAATCCTCACAACTGAATCAACAAGCAACATAGTGATAAGTGGAGAAAGGATTGAGGTTGTCAAGGATTTCATTTTAGTTGGATCCACAATCAATGCCCATGGAAGCAGCAGTCAAGAAATCAAAAGATACATTGCACTAGGAAAATCTGCTGCAAAGGATCTCTTCACAGTACTGAAAAGATGTCACCTTGAAGACTAAGGTGCACCTGACACAAGCCATGGTATTTTCAGTTGCATCATATGCATGCAAGAGCTGGACAGTGAATAAGGAAGACAGAAGAAGAATTGATGCCTTCGACTTGTGATGTTGGAAAATAATATTGAATGTATCATGGACTGCCAAAAGAACAAACAGATCCTTCCCGGAAGAAGTACAACCAGAGTGCTGCTTGGAAGCAGAGATGGTGAGACTACATCTTACATGATCTGGACATGTTGTCAGGAGGCACAAGTCCCTGGAGAAAGACATCATGCTTGGTAAAGTGGAGGGTCAGTGAAAAAGAGAAAGACCATCAATGAGATGGGTTGACACAGTGATTACAATGATAAGCTTAAGAATAAAAATGATTGTGGACATGGCACAAGGCCTGGTAGTGTTTTGTTCTGTTGTGCACAGGGTCCCTGTCAGTCAGAACTGACTTGATGGCACCTAGCCACAACACACTGTTGGTGGAAGTTGTGACTTTCTTGGACTTAGCACAGGTAGCTGCATGGAATTTCTAGAATCAGATATTATTTTATCTAATGCATGTATGTTTGCAATGTATACTGGTTTGCACAAAATTTTCTTCCAGGTATGTTTTCTTTCAAGATTGTAGTTGACTTCACTGCAAGGGAGTTATGTCAAAGGTGATAAAGATGAGGATTATGAGGATCCTAGATGACAGATGGAAACCCTGATGGAATAATGATTAAGTGCTATGGCTGCTAACTAAAAAGTTGGCAGTTCAAACCCATCAAGTGGTCCTTGGAAACCCTATAAGGCAATTCTACTCTGTCCTGTAGGGTCACTACGAGTCAGAATTGACTTGATGGCAGCAGGTTTGGTTTTGGTTTAGATGACAGACATATAAGAAAGCAAAGACTTCAGAAGAAGAATCCTAAACTGTGTGCAGATACATGTATCTATGATGTGGGAAGATGTATTAATACATTTGCTCAACTGATGATTCAAACTGCCATCCAGACCTGAATCAAGCTTCTAGATCCAGATACCAATTACTGGAAGAAGAGAGAAGAAAGCATAAACCTATATCTTGGGGATGAAGTCTGCAAAATATAGACTGTGGAAAAGTGTGTTTCAACAAACACAGTCTAAGCCAGAATAAAAGAGAGATGAGATGATACTTCAGATTAAAAGAGGCTTTAAGTACTTATAAAAGAATTGCAATGTGTAGACCTCATTTAAACAGACTTAAAAATTATGATAATCATGAGATAATTGTAAACGTGAACTCTGACTATGTATTTGATATTTCTTTAGGAAATGCTATTATGTTTTTCAGCTGCGATAACAGTATGATAGTTTTTTAAAAAATGCATTCTGTTTTAGAGATTCATCTTGAAATGTCTGCAGATGAAATAATTTGATGTGTAATTTGCTTCTAAATAATATGGAGGTGAGGGAATGCCTAAGATATACATGACACAAGATAGGCCATGAGTTGTTGTTGAGTTATTGTTATAAGTGAATGATAGGAGTGCAACAGTTTATTTAACTTTTCTGTCCTTGTGTGAAGTAAGAACATCTTTAGTTTGTCATTAACTTGCATTAAGCATTTTCTTTAGTTCTTAGAGTTTGATTTGCACTTTCTCAAATGACAGGATAACCATCCCTAAAAGAATGGGCTATAGACATTGGTGTCTTTTGGGTAGAAGGTGTTACTAATAATGGAGGATTGCTAGCATAAAAGAAGTATGATTTTTATTTTACTAATGAATTCCTTGCTCCCTCCACACAGTTGAATGCCTTTTCATAGTCAATAAAACACAGGTGATCATCTTTCTGGTATTGTCTGCCTTCAGCCGGGATCTGTCTAACACCAGTAATGATATTCTTCTTTCCACATCCTCTTCTGAAGCTGGGCTTGGATTTCTGGCAGTTCCCTGTCAGTGCATGGCTGCAGCTGTTTTTAATGACTTTCTGCAAAATTTTACTTGTGTGTAACATTAATGATGATATTTGATAATTTACTCATTCAATTGGACCACTTTTTTTAGGAATAGGCATGAATGTGGATCTCTTCTAGCTGGTTGGCCAGGTAGCTGTCTTCTGAATTTCTGAGCATAGACCAGTGAGCACAAGTGCTGTGTCTGTTTGTTGAAACATCTTAGTTGGTATTCCATCAATCCCTGTAACCCTGTTTTTTGTTAATGCCTTCCGTGCATCTTAGACCTCTTACCTTAAGTACCGTCAGTTTTTGATTATATGCTATTTCTTAAAATTGTTGAATGTCAACTAACTCTTTTTGATATAGTGACTCTGTATTCCTTCCATGTTCATTGGATGGTTGCTGTGTCATTTAATATCTTTCCCACAGAATCCTTCAATATTGCAACTCAAGGTTTGAGTACTTTTCAAATTTTCTCATATGGTATTTCAGTGATGAAAGTCAGTAGAAATAATTGAGAAGCTATTTTGTACAAACACAGCACACATTTACATTAATTTGTTTGTCCATCCACCCATCCACCCATCCACACATCCACCCATCCACCCATCCAGCCATCCAGCCATCCAGCCATCCAGCCATCCACTCATCCACCCACAACACCCACACACCCACGTACCCACCCACTCATCCACCACCCATCCACCTACCCATCCACCCACCCAACCATCCACCCACCCAACCATCCACTCACCCATCCACCCACCCACCCACCCATCCATCCATCCATCGACCCATCGACCCATCCACCCACCCACCCATCCACCCATCCACCCACCCATCCACCCATCCACCCACCCATCCACCCATCCACCCACCCATCCACCCACCCATCCACCCATCCACCCATCCACCCATCCACCCTCCCACCCACCCACCTATCTATCTAGGAGTCCATGGGTAGTACAAATAGTTAAGCTCTCCACTACAAGCTTAAAGCTTGGTGGTTCAAATGTATACCGAGGTGTCTCAGAAGACGGCCTGGCCATCTGCTTCTAAAAGGTCACAGCCTTGGAAGCCCTAGGGAGCAGCTCTGCTGTACACATGGCCTCACCATGAGTCAGAATTAACTCAATGGCACCTAACAACACCTATCTGTGTATCTGTCGCTGATTTTACAGATGCCCCAGAAGCTGTTTTGCCTTCAAATTTTGGACAGAAATTCACAAATATTGCATAAATACCACAAATATCCATGGAACTTTAAAAATTGAAAGGTACTGAAGTTATCACCTAATCCAACCCTCTTGTTTTATTAATTCAGTAAGCATAAACTGACTACCTAGCATTTAGTAGGCATCACAAAAGATGTTCTTAGAAACAAAAGTTGCTTACGACACAGTCACAGTTTTCATTGTAAGAGAAGGGCAAGTGAAAGTGGAAATAAAATATGACACGTCCTGAAGACACAATAAAGAAGTGACTGCTGTAATTTGAACACGGGCTGCCTATCTTTAAGTGCAGGGCTCTTTCCAGTGTATCTGATGTCAAGGCTGCTTCTAACAGCAAATGCTTAAGAAGACCTGATCTGAGTGCTCTCGTTTGCAAAAAGTTCAGACAGCAGAGGTTCATTCAGTTAAAGAAATTCTAGTTAAACAGCTCCTACTTATTGGGAGCTGGTAATTTACTCTGGAAAAAAATCTTAGTGTAAAAATCTAATTTCAACCCATTTTCTCAGAGGGTAAATTTTATTCCATTTCCTTTTCTCAGGGCTCTGTCATTAGCATATTAAACTATGAGTTAATCAATTATTTAAAACTGGCAATATTTTTTATTATGTCTAATTAAGTGTTTAATCAAGACATTCTGGTATTTAATTCTCTGGAAACAGCAGTCACCAGAGGATGAATGAAGTGGCTGGGTGGAACTTGACTAAGAATTTCTTGTACTCAAGGGACTATGGAGGAGGCTGGATCCCCTAAAAGTGATGATGAGGCAAACAAGGGCAAGTCACGAAAGAGACAGAAAGTGGCAGCAAGCATGACCAGTAGGAGCTAAAGATGTTGACTATGTTTCTGAACAGACCGATGACCATAAAGAAGGGTGACCCCTACTCCAGCTGGGAGATGTGCTTCTTGGAATCTCCATTGCACAATAAAACTGACCATTAGAGCAGGTCAAATGCTCTTGGGTTTTCTCTAGACTTCTCTAAAATATTTGATCATGACAGTTAACAGTTAGTTAGTTAACCAGTAGCTTGAATGTTCATAAACCACTTCAAAGACCATCTGAAAATGATGCAATCAATAATTAGACTACATTTCAGGGTAAGTTGTTGATTTGAAAAATGCATATTAAGTGTGTATTTTACTGACTGTGTTTTCTATTTTGCCACCAAATTTCCTGGTAAGAACAAATCATACTCAAATTAATGGCCGGTCAACTTAAAAAAAAAGAATCTTGGAAAATATTCAGGAGTCATTGAAAGGGGGATAGAAGTGGTGGAAAAAAGGATGTAATTCATGCACACATTGTTTATTCAACCAATGAATCAGAAACCATTCTATTGGCACCAGAAGATACAATGAGTAACACAACAGTCTATAGCTCCCTCCAAATTTACACTGTACTAGGAATATGGATAAACCAGGAATTACAGTGCTGTATGGTAAATACTAAGATAAATGTATGTGCTGAGGGGTACGGGTCAACTCAGGAAAGGGGCATCAGGAACACTTCTGAGAAGAAATTGTACCTAGGCGAATAGTAGCTGATCCAGCAGGAATGAATCTCCTTTTCTAGCAGTATGGTGAAGGAGATACCCAGAATGATTCACTAACGAAAATAGCCAGAAATGCTGGCTAGACTTTAAAAATGTTACATTGTTTACTTGTGTCTATCTTACGGGTAAAAAGTAAGCACAAAAACCAAGTGAAAGCCAGAACTCACAAGGGTAAGCAGAGGCCTGGGGCCAGCTTTTTCTCAGCTGTCATCCAAAAGGTCGGCAGTCTCAATCCACCAGGACTCCTTGGAAATCCTACGGGGCAGTTCTACTCAGTTCTGTAGAATTGTTAGGAGTTGAAATTGACTTGATGACAATGGATTGAGCTTGTGGGAAGATGATCTTGGAAAGCTATAGATGGAAGGGCTGAGCATCCGTTTGTTGGTTCCTTGCCTCACTATGCACTCTCTCCTGACTGATATAAGAGTAGCTAGTAAGGTTCTGTTGTGTGTAGCCACTGCATGTTTGGGTCCATTTCTTACCACAGTCTAAATTACTGTAACTAACACTATGTTAGAGGCAATATTTTAAGAGATAAAAGCAGAGAATTTTCTAGAATGAATGAGAGATTCAATTCTCTGGTTTAGAAATCCGAACAATTTAGGATAGGGGAATTGATACCAAGGGATACAGAGAAACTGCAGAACACTAAAGACAAGAAGAAGATCTCAAAAGTAACTGGAGAGAAATACCAGATTACCATCAGAGGAATAATATTTAGCCTGCAAGCTGAATGCTCAACATAAACCAGAAGATGGTAAATTACTATCTTGAAGAAATTTTCAGAGATACCTTTAATATATTTTAGAATTGTGTGCTAACAAAAACATACTTCAAGATTACACCCAATATAAAGGCATTTCATACAAATAAAACCTAAGAGTTTATCAGTAGAGGAATCTCACTAAGGAAGTACTAACAGAGTAGGCCAACAGAAGCACTTCACATGGAGGGAAAGGGAGCCCAAGTGGATGATCGGAGAATAAACCTAAATACAAAGTGTGTGAGATGCCAAGAATAATGTCTTAAGTGGTAAAAGTTAATACAGCTAAAATATGTTAAAACAATAGAATTAAGTCAAGAGCTGGAAGGTGGTGTTAAAATGTTGTGTTCCTTGTATTTTGAGGTGGAAAGTAAAGACAGTGAATAAATTTAAATTGACATTGAGTAAATTTAAATACAGACAATATAAACAGATACATTAAATTTTCTAGAATCAAGATGGATTGTGTTATTCCAATTTGAGAAGAAAGATGAAATAATGAAGAAAGATAGTCAAATGCTACAAAAGAAAAGAATTGGGAGAATTTTTTTTTTCATATGGAAAAGGAGCATCCCAGTGTAAAAATAAAGTCACATACGTGAATAGGTGCAAGTAATGTAAATAAACTAAAGATTTCATTTTTTAAAAAAAAAATCAAGACCTCTAGTTCAGGTGAAAATTCAAAATCTACATATGTTCTGTTTCTAAAAGCCCTAGGAAAACTATAAGGTCACAGAATGATTCAAAATAATCAAATGAGGAAAAATATGCCAATATAAGTTCTAACTAAGAAAAGTACCTAATTGCGAACATTTGTGTGTGTACGTGGTTATATCTATCTGTAAAAGCTTTTAGTTAGAAATTAGCTTGGCAATTTTTTCCATATACTTATTTATTTGTATGTGTATTTGTAAGTGTATTTGTGTTTATATACACAACCTTTTAGTTAGAACTTGAAATATAAATATTTATATATATATATTTGCCAAGCCAAATATCATCAAGTTGGATCCTACTCATGGCGATAGATTTGCAAATATTTGTGTATATACATTATATATACACAAATTATTACACATTACAAATCATACACATTATATATATGTATACATGCAGTTTGATAAGATGCAGGATAGAGAGAGACATGCTCTAAAATATCCATGCACACATATATACATTATGTCTTGTAGTATTGCATCAGAAGTGACCATATAGACTTGTGAAAGAGGAAAGAATACAGAACCAGGTCAAAGTATGTGGAAATTTGAGGGCACTGAGATAAATTCAATAATTATGAATTATTTAAGAACTAATGCTATCACAGTTGGCTTTTCATACGGAAAAAATGAAATTGGATATCTACCCAGTATCCTATAGAGAAGTCAGTTCCAGAGGGGTTAATGACTTACCTGAGGTTAACAAAAATAACAATTCAGGAAAACGTTATTTTAATTTAGGGATACAGAAGATGTTTTAAAATGAGACAAAAAATGTATGAAACATAAAGAAAAAGTTTGGCAAATTAATTATAATAAAATAAAGAACTTAAAAACCAAACCAGACCAAATCTGTTGCTGTCCTGTCGATTCCAACTCACGGTGTACCTATCAGACAGAGCAGAACTGCCCATAGGTCTTCCAAGGAGTAGACCTGGTGGATTTGAATTGCTGGCCTTTTGTTTAGTATCTGAGCTCTTACTCACTGCACCAACATAGCTCCTAAGACTTTATAGAGAGAGTGAAAAGACAAGTCCACACATGAAGAAGATACACATATGAGGTCCGACAATTCAGTGCACCAACAAAATTGTTCTAAGTGCTGTATACCTCCTTGCTGAATATCACTATGATCACCTTTGAAGTATTCCCTTTGGGAAGCTATGGACTGACACCAGCACCTAGTTCACCCTTCAAAGCAGTTTTGAAACTCTTTCTGGAATGGCTGTTGCACACCGTGGCATGGTGGCAAGTTCCTGAACTTAATTGTATAGTTGTCTGTTGAGGGAATTTTTAGCCCAAATAAGTAACGATACTGGAACATCCTCTGTACTCATGTGATCTTGCTACCGATGGCATTTTTGTTTCCCTGAAGATAAGGGAAATACTAAAAGGAAGATGTTTAGATGGCATGCAGGACATCAGGGGTGGTATGACTATAGTTCTGACTGCCATTCCAGAAAAACAGTTCCAAAATTGTTTTGAAGGGTGGACAAGGCACTGGTGTCAGTGCATAGCTTCCTGAGAGGAGTACTTTGAAGGTGGCAATAGTGATATTCAACAATGAGATATGTAGTCTTTTTTCTAGGATGAGTTTGGGAACTTAACAGTCAGTTGTCATAAGACTTATTAACAGTAAAAGGATGAATGTCTGGAGAATATAAGACAATGCTACAAATTCATTAGAAAAAGACAAACAATCATGCATAAAAATGGACACAATATATGCATAGACATTTCAGAGAAAACATCAATTAAATTATGTTTAATATTATTAATAATCATGAAATTACATATACCTGATAAGCAAACATTGTAAAAACAGGCAACAGTACTAAGTAGTGTCAAGAACGTCCAGCAGTAAGGTTTCACATTCACTAGTGGTGAGAATACAAATGTACAACCACCTGGAGAAAACTGGTAGTGGCCAATAAAATTGAAGATGTCCATACCCCATGACTCCACAATACACTTCTGGGTATAGTCTCAGGAAAAGTCTAGCATGAGAACACCAGGAGACTCTGTGAAAATATTCATAGCTGAAGGGTTTCTAAGAGCTCAAACCTGGAAAATAAGGGTGAATAAATTACAGTATATTTGCATAGTGGGATACTATATAGCAATGAAAGTAGATGAACTGTAGCTATACATCCGTGTGACTGGATCTGAAGAAGCAATGTAGAGGGAAAGAAGGAAGTCTCAAGAATTTTTGCAGTACAGTTTTATTTTTATCAAGTTCAAGAAGAGTAGAAACTAAACAAAAAATGGTTTTAGAATAAACTCTTAGATGGTAAAACTCTATGAGAAGTGAGAGATTTATTAATGCAAAATTCAAGACAGTAGTTACCAGTGGGCTGAGAAGCATACAGACAGAGAAAAATGTAAAAGTGACTTCCAACGTATTATGTTGGTGTTCTTCGGTGCTGCCAACTCGTACCAACCCATGTATAATAGAACAAAGCACAGCCTGGTCCTGTGCGATCCCAACAATTCTCTATGTTTGAGCCTATTGTTGCAGCCATCTTGCCAATTCATCTCTTTGAGGATCTTCCTATTTTTCAGGGACCCTTTGTTTTATTAAGCATGATGTCTTTCTCCAGAGACTGGGCCCTCCTGATAACATGACCAAACTAAGCAAGACAAAGTCTCACCACTCTCTCTCACGATCATTATGTTGCTTGAGCCTGTTGCAGCCACAGTGTCAACTCATGTTGTTGAGGGTCTTCCTTTCTTTCAGTGACTCTCTACTTCACCAAGCACGATGCCCTTCTTCAGGCATCCTAATAACAAGCCCAAATTGCTTGAGACATAGTCTTGTCATCCTTGCTTCTAAGGAGCATTCTGGTTGTCCTTCTTCCAAGATGGATTTGTTCATCCTTCTGGCAGCTAACCTCATAATTCAAAAGGCGTCAATTCTTTTTAGTTATCCTTATCCACTGTCCAGCTTTCACATGTATATTAGATGACTGAAAACATGTGGCTTCGGTCAGGCATACCTTAGTCCTCAAAGTGACATTAATATGTTAAAGAGATTTACCCAATGCAATACATCATTGGATTTCCTGACTTCTGCTTCCACGGGCATTTATTGTGAATATAAATGAAGCTACACCCTTGACAACTTCAGTCTTTTCCTCTGCATTTAACATGATGTTGCTTGCTGGTCCAGTTGTGAGGACTTCTTTTTTTTTTTTTTTAAGTTGAGACGTAGTCCATACTGAAGACTGTGGTCTTTGAACTCAGCGAGCACTTCAAGTCTTCTTCACATTCAGCAAGCAAAGTTGTATTATCTCTATGTCACAGGTTGTTAAAGAGTCTTTGCCTGGTCGTGATGCTGCCTCCCTCTTCATACAGTCTAGCTTCTTATTCACTCATCATACAAACTGAATGAGTAGAGAGAAAGAGCACAGTCTGATACATGCCTTTCCTGACTTTAAGCCATGCAGTGTTTCCTGACTTTAAACCATGCAGTCTACTGAAACAACTGCCTCTTGATTTATTTACAAGTTCCTAATGACCACAATTATGTGTTTTGGAATTCCCATTCTTCACAATGTTATCCATAATTTCTTAAGATACACACAGTTGGATACCTCTGCATAATCAATAAAGCACAGATAAACATCTCTCTGTTATTCTCTGCTTTCAGTGACCATCCCATTTCACATCAGCAATGATATCCCTACTTTCATGTCTTCTGATTGCAGTTTGAATTTCTGACAGTTCTCTGCTGACTTATTTTCAGCAAACTTTTACTTATGTGTGATGTTAATGACATAGTTTGATAATTTCCACATTCTCTTAGGTTATCTTTTTTTTTTTGGAATGGGTGCTACTATGTATCTCTTACAGGCAGTTGGCCAGGCAGCTGTATTCAAAATTTCACGGCACTTCAGCACTGCAGCTGTTTGTTGAAACTTGTCAGTTGGTATTCTGTCAATTCCTGGGTTTTTTTTTCTTCCACCAATGCCTTCAGCACAGCTAGAACTTCTTCCTTCACTACCATCAATTCTTGATCATAGTTTCTGAAATAACTGGATGTCAGTCAGTTATTTTTGGCACAGTAACTGTATGTTCCTTCCATCTTCTTTTGACACTTCCTGCATTGTTTAATATTTTCCTCCTAGAGTTCTTTAATAGCACACTCTAAGACTGAGTTTTTTCTTCAGTTCTTTCAGCTTGAGAAATTTTGAGTGTGTTCTTCGTTTTTGGTTTTCCAACTCTTTGTCTTTGCACATCTCATTGTTATAATTTGTCTTTTCAAATTACCCTCTGAAATATTCTGTTTAGCTCTTTTATTTCATCATTTCTTCCTTTAGCTTTAGCTGCTCTAGATTCAAGAGCAAATTTCAGAGTCTCTTTTGACATCGGTTTTGTTCTTTTCTTCCTTTCCTATCTTTTTAATGATGTTTTGCTTTCTTTATGCATAATGTTTGTGATGTCATTCCAAAACTTCTCTGGTATTTGGCCCTATTGTCCAGTCCAACAAATTTATTCTTAAAATGGTCTCTAAATTCAAGTGGGATACACTCAAGGTAATACTTTGGCTCTTGTGAACTTGTAATTTTCTTTAGCTTCATCTTGAACTTGCATATAAACAACTGCTGGTCTGTTCCACAGTGGGCCCCTGAGTTTGTTCTGACTTGAAATACCAGTGGCATAACTTCCAGCATCACAGCAATACATAAGCCACCATAGCATGATAAACTGACAGATGAGTTACTGCTTTATCCATAATCATGTTACATACACTCTTTTATGTATGTATGTATATGTACTACAGAAACTCTGGTGATGTAGTGGTTAAATGCTATGTCTGCTAACCAAAAGGTCAGCAGTTCAAATTTGCCAGACACTGTTTGGGAATTCTATGGAGCAATTCTGCTCTCTCTTTATAGAATCACTATGAGTCAGAATTGACTCAACAAGTGTAGTGATAGATATCACACATATACATTCACACACATATATCAAGATATAGAAAAAATTAACAATAAAGCCTATAAGAATTTTTTTGGAAAAAGTATGGTTGAAAGTTTTGTACAAAAATAGTATGGTCCACTAACAGCATGCCATGCAAGTGAACATCAAGTGCTCAAGTCCAGAGTTATCAGTTTCATTAACCAAGACCCAGTCTTCAAGCCTCATTTCTTTTCCATCAACACTCATCCCCTTGGTGATTCCATTTCATAGCTTTAAATCTCATCTATATGCTTTTGATTTCCAAATTCTGTATCTCGAGTTTATGCCTCTCTTTTTAATGAAAGGTCCTTGGGTAGCACAAGTGATTTGCGATGGGTGTCAGCCTAAGAGATTCTGATGGCATGGTGGTTAAGGGCTCAGCTGCTAACCAAAAAAGGCCAACAGTTCAAACTCACCAACCACTGCTTGGAAACACTATGCAGTAGTTCTACTTTGTTCTATAGGGTTACTATAATTTGGAATCAACTTGATGGCAAGAGGTTTAGGTTTTGTTGTTGTTTTGGTTAGCTTAAGACTTTGAACCCTTGAAGTAACTCCACAAAAGAAAGGACAGAGTATCTGCTTTTGTAGAGATTACAGCTGAGAAATCCTCTGGAGCAGTTCTACTCTATGATATATGGAGTTTCCCTTAAGTTGGGAATGACTCAGTAGTAATACGTTTCTTGTGTATTTGGTTGGTTTTGAATGATAGACACATACGTCCAACTGCCTTTTGGCTGTCTCCAGTTAGGTGTCTAAGAAAAACCAAACCAAACCCACTGGTGTACAGTTGATTCATAGCAATCCTATAGGACAGAGTAGAACTACCCTCAAAGAGTTTACAAGCTGTGCCTGGAGGATTCGAACGGCTGACTTTTTGGTTAGCAGCCATAGCTCTTAACTGCTGTATCAACAGGACTTCTAGGTGTCTAATAGGCATCTTAATTTTAGCCCATCCCAATCTAAACTCCTAATATCTGCCCTCCTGAACACCAGATAAGACCCTACATCTCCCATAGCCTAAGTCTTCTCAGTAAACAACAATTTCACCTGTCTAGCTGCTTAGGCAAAAGCAGATAAAAACCTTAGATTCTTCCTTAACTTTTCTTTTCTCACTTCGCACATCCAATTTATCAGCACAAAACTTTTAGACATAGATTGAGATGATGGCTGCACAGTTGGGTAAATGTAATCATTATCACTGAACCATACACTTGAAGTGGCTAGAGTGGCAAACTTTTTGTTATATATATAACATACAATGCCAAACCAAATCAAGTGCCGTCGAGTCGGATCCAACTCATGGCGACCCTAGTACACATATACATATATATATATATGAATATACATATATATGTGACTTCTGACAATTAAGTCCACGAACTTAATTGTTCTATGTGCTACATACCTCATTGCTAAATATCACTACAGTCACCTTTGAAGTACTCACTTTGGGAAGCTAGGCTCTGATGCCAATGCCTAGTACACCCTTCAAGGCAATTTTGGAACTCTTTCTAAAAAGACCATTTTGCGTGGTGGCAAGTGAGTGAACTTAATTGTACAGTTATCTGTGAGGGAGCTTTTAGCCAGTAGACAAATAACTGTACTGGAAAACCCATCCTTCTCACCTGATATAGCCTTCAATTGTGTTTTTCTTTTCTCAAAGATAAAGGAAATATTGAAAGGCAGACATTTTGATGACATTCAGGACATTGAGGATAACCAGATGACAGTTCTGGTGGCCATTCCAGAAAAAGAGTTCTAACATTGCTTTGAAGGATGGACTAGGTGCTGGCCTCAGCGCATAGCTTCCCAAGGGGAGTACTTCAAAAGTGACCATAGTGAACTCAACAATGAAACATGTAGCACTTTTTCTTGGGCGATTTCTTGAATTCAGTTAGCAGTCATTGTATATATATTTTATCATGCTTATAACCAAAAATAATTATCAGCACTTCCTCTTGGTTCCACTTTTGAAATGTGTAGAATTTGATCACTTCTCATGACCTCTGCCACTACTGTCAGTATCATTTTTCTCCTCATCCCAGCTCTCCTGTGTTCCCAAGTCCCTCCTGCTCAATCCCTGTAGCTTTCCACGTCACTCAATGTAAAAGCTTAGTGTGTCACATAGCCTTACCTGATTGACAGTACACTTGTCTCTTTACTGTCTCCCACTTCTCTTTCTTCCCATCACTCTTCTCCAGCCGCTTCACCCTCCCTGTAGTCCTGGAACATATGAAACATGCCATCTTCCTGGAGTTTTGACACTAGCTCTTCCCTCTGCCTGAAGTGTTCTTTCCACAGGGATCCACTTGGCTCATCTACTTTGGGTGTTTGCTCAGGTGCTTGCTCTGAGTTTGCTCTTCCCTGTCTGCCACATTTTAATTTGCAGTTCCTCCTCTCTAGTTCACTCATCTTCCGTGCCTACATGAAAAAGTACTTATCTCTATTTGATAGGTTGTTGTTGTGTGCTGCAGCGTCAGTTCTAAACCGCAGCCACCCTATGCTTTTTGTGTATTTATTTTCTGTCTCCCCCAACTATGAGTGATCTCCAAGAAGGCAGGGAGTTTTGCCTGGTTAATTCACTGCTGTATCCACAGAACATAGAACTGTGTCTTGCACACAGCAGATACTGAATAAAAGTGTGTTGGTTGAAGAGGAGGAAATGTAACGTTGGGGAAACTAAAACAAAACAAAACAAAGATTAGCTTGAATGCAGCACAGAATACATGAGAGACAAAGCTAGAGAAGTACTTGGGGAGCAAATTATGATGTGCTTTTTTGCCATGTTGAGATAAATTAAGAATTACAAAAGCTACATTACTTGCCCAACAAATTTCCATGCTTCTAATAAAGGAAAGGCAACTTTGCACCCAAGAAATGCATTCCATAGGTAGACAGACAGATAAAATCCTGTTGCCAGCAAGTTGATCCCAACCCATAGAAACCCCATAAAGCAGATTAGAACTATTCTTTAGAGGCTCTGAGGGATGTGTTCAAACTGCAGACCTCTTGGTTAACAGTTGTAACACTTAACCACTACATACCAGGGCTTCCATGGGAGGCATAGACATTTTAAGTCTCTCATTTTGAAATGTTCCTTAGCCTCTCTGATGTGTGTGCTGTGTTTGAAGTACTGTCTTGATTACATAAAAAAACGAAATCCAAACCTGTTACCATCAAGTCAATTTACATTCGTAAAGTGACCCTATAGACCAAGGTGGAACTGCCCTATAGAATTTCCAAGGAGCACTTCATGGATTCTAACAGCTAACCTTTTAGTTAGCAGCCATAGCACTTAACCACTGCACCACCATGAGTTGGAATCGACTCAACAGCAGTGGGTCTTGATTGTGTGCATACATACAAACACACATACACATACACACACACACATATGTGTTTGAAATAAGCAAGAACAAACAGTAGCAATGCAGTCAACATCCATCGCTTTCTTGTAAAAGCAGGAAAGTGTAGAAATGGATCTTTAGTCTGTGACCTTTTGGACTTAAAAGCAAATATACCTTCTCTTCACTTGTCGACTGTCTTGTTATCATCCATTTCACATTTATCACTACAATAAAAATCTACTATCTAACTGTTTTGCTCATTAAAAGGGCAGGTGGTCTGGCAGCAATGGCTGTGGAGCTTCTCCTTGCTCCTAGGGAGTTTTCCTGCAACCTCTGGGACAAAACCTTCCACTCTCTGCTTCCTGCTCCGCTTCTGGGGGTTGTGGCAGGGCGAACATCTGTACTGGGTTTGCAGCTCCTAAGCAGGCTGAGGCCCCCGGGTTCAAAATTCTTGTGGGGCAGGAAGGGAGGAAAGAAGGAGAGATTGGAGAGAGTGTTAGGAAGAAATGTATGTGGATTTAACGACATCCCAAAGTGAAACAAAGGGGCCCTGAAGCCTCCACCTGGGTGGGGCCAATTACATGGCCAGGCTCCCTGCCTGCACAGGGAAGCTCCAGCCTCAGTTACTTGCCAGGTCTGGAGGGTAGAACAGGCTCCGGGACTGTGCAAGGAAGGCTGGTAGAGGTAGGAGTGTGGCTCTGACCCTGCACAGAGGGAGTGTGAAGTGGTTAAGCCACTGGCCTTCCAGTAGCATAGCACTAGGTTTATGCAAATGTGTCTCCTCAAAGCCTCTCTCTCAGCAGAGGAATAATCCAGAACTACAGTGGTCCCAGTGGTGAGCACAGCAGTAAATCTGGTTGTGGTTAGATGCTGCTGAGTCAGTTCTGACTCACAGCAACTTCCTCAACAGCATGCCCATGCCCACGACCGCTTTTACGCTTAAGGCCTTTGTTGTAGGCACTGTGTCCGTCTTAGCTCTTATCACAGCAAATCTTAGGTTTTATTATTTCTGTAATCATATTCTCTAAATAAAAAAAAAAAAAATCCAGACAAGTGGATGATCTGCCAATAGGAAAAAAAGTCCTCCATTTTTTGTGTAATGACAGTTTTTTCATAACAACCTGCTTTTGGGGACTTAACCATGTCTGGAAGTGACTGGTGGGTATATAAATATGGACAGTCCCTCCAAACTAGCCTAGCCTATTTTGAAACGGAAGATGTTGTCTACCTAGATTTCAGTTTAGTTACAGATAATTAACTCACAGTGGAAACTAATCTTGTAAGCTAAACACCAGCAGGACAATTTCTGGTCAATATCTGTGAAGTATGTATCCTAAATCAACTGGTTCATCTATCACATGGAAACCCTGGTGGCATAGTGTTTAAGTGCTATGTTTGGCAGTTCAAATCTGCCAGGTGCTCCTTAGAAACTCTGTGGAGCAGTTCTACTCTGCCCTATAGGATTGCTATGAGTCAGAATAGATTCAGTGGCAGTGGGTTTTTTTTTTTTTTTTTTTGGTTTTCTGTTGCATGCAACTGTCACATACAATGACTTGGCTGACCCATGCTAAAAGTTCACAGTGAAAATTCTTTTATAACTCTCTGATGGAGCCCTTATAAAAGGATAAATTTTGCTACATCAAACATAAACAAAACCACTCTGCTCATACCCCACCAGCTGATATGGGTGGGCTACTTAGTAATTGCAGATTCATTCTCATCTTCCGGGACTGATGTGTACTGCAAATAATATAACAAGTAACATATTCATTGCCAGTAAAGTTGTCTGATTGTCACAAGAATTTTTAGGGGGAGAAAATCCCTGTTATGAGGAAAAGACACTCTTGACATGCTTTTACTACAGTTCCTCACGTCTTTCACAACTGACTCTCTGTGGAAAACACAAGACTCACATGCACACTCAAGTTGGCACACTGACTCTAGATGTAATTAAAGACATATTTCTCCATGGATTCAAGTATTTTGTTTAGAAATACATTTCCTATTATACTTTTTTGAATGTTTAATTTGTTTTTCGTAAATGGTTCCTTTCATGGTATCCTCTTTCTTCTTCTTCTTCTTTAATAGTGTGAGAGGAGGTCTTTTTTGTTTTGAGTGTGGCTAAACCAGTTGCAGTCCTTAAAATAATTCCGGTATTAGACTAATCATCTCCTTTTTTGCTGGAAACTCTTCTGTTTCTCTCACAAAAATTCAGGAGAGAGTTTGCTTTTTCTCACATCCCTAAATCTGGGTCAGTCAGAGGTATAATCCTTAGATCAGGCTCTTGGTTTATACAACCCTGGCATAGGTTGCTAGGAGTTGGAAGCAACTCAAAGGCAGTGGGTTTGGTTCTTTTGGGGGGGGTGGACAGAGTCACCACATGTTTTTAAGGGCCTTCCGTCATGAGTGCAGAGATTTTCTGATAGGGTACAGTTATGTCCTCTCATCTTCCTCTTCTAGGATATCCACTCAAGCAATAGAGAACAACGAGAACATGATCTCTCCTGGAGAGCAGATTCACTCAGTGAATGGACACCTCATTCCATTGTTCAGTCCTGCTCTGGTGAACAGTGATTCGCATTACTGGTAGAAATGTAAGTGCGAAGCCAATTTTTATGCTCTAGATGGCAAAAAAATGCAACTAATTCCGAAGGGTTTCTCCTTCCCCTGGCAGCTGGTATGTTTACATAGTGGGGATGAAAGGCCTGACATCTGTGTTTACATTTCTACGTTGCAGGGTCCCCCAAACCCACAGTTAGGAATCATTTATATCCAAGCACCTCTGCCCCAGAATTACAACAGCGAAGTCTTTCAACTTCTCCTGGGCCAGGAGCTTTGATCTCCCTGTGCAAAATGTTCTCTGATGAGTTGTGATTGGAAGAGGAGGGCTAGGAAGGGTTTTTACTTTGACAGTTCCCTCCCCTGTTTCCATCCCCACCCATACAGGAACACAACCCAGACCTTTAAGTACTCAAATCTCTTTCCATAAATTCCATTGAGTCATCAGAATAAAGTTAAAGCAGACTGGTGCAGCCAAAATCGTGGTTTCAAAAGAATTTTTATTTTTAACACGAACTCCAGTGGACCCTGATTTCTGATTCTAGATAGACAAGAATTGCCTGGGTTGCTTATTAAAAGTGAAAAGTCCAAAACCTTCCCCAACCCCACTGAGTGTGAATCTGAAGGTGTAGGTCTAGGAGTCTGTATTTTTGACAAGTGCTTGAAATGAACCTTGTATATACCTATATAATTTTCCAGAAACTGCTAAACTAGCTGAACATAGGAAGAAGAGGAAAACTTTGAATTTGACAGATGGAGTTGCAAGATACTGTCACCTGTTCTGATCTTCTAAATGAAACGAGATCATCTTCCAAGTCTGAATCAGCCTAAACTGATGAAGTCGTCTTCTTCGAATGCATGCATGTGTTACTTTTTTTTCTGATCACAGGATACCACCTTTCTGTTCAAAAACTTTGGGTTTATAAACTGAGGCAAAGGCACTTAGGAAGTTAAGAAATATTTGTTGAACCAAGACTTCTGAGATTTGACCTTGACCTGCTGAAAACTTGCATTGCTTGGCTTATGTTGTACTCTATCCCGTGAAACATCACTCTGCTTTTTTAACTGAAATTTTTTTTAGACACTTGTAGATCACATGAAGTAATAAGAAATAACAGAGCAAGATCCCATGCAGCCTTCTTTCGAGAGTTGCACAATGGTAACGTTTAACAAAACTATAGCACAACACCACAACTAAGACATTGACCTTGATACAATCCATAGATCTTATTCAAATTCCCCTGCTTTACTTGTACTTTTGTGTGTGTTTAGTTTTACAAACTAAATTTTTGTCACATGTGTAGGGTTACATGGCCACCAGTAAAGATACTGACCAATTCAGTCACACCAAGGATCCCTAGGATTACCATTTTATAACCACCCCCCTCCTTCCTGCCGTGTGTTACCAATCCCTAACAATCACTAAGCTGTTATCCATTTATGAAATTTTATAATTTCAAAAATGTCACATGAATGGAATTACATGGTATTTAGTTTTGTGAGATTGATTTCTGCTCCACACCGCCCCTCTCAGGATAATTTCTTGGTGAATCATCCACGTTGTTGTGTGTTAACAATTCATTCATTTCTTCTTATTGTTAAGTAGGGCTTCAAGGTGTGGATATACCACAGTTTGCTTAACCATTCACAAGACATCCAGACTATGTTCGGTTGTTGGATGCTGTTCATAAAGCTGCTATGAACACTATGTCAAGTTTTTCTGTTGGTATAACTACCCTGTTTACTTATTAGTTTCCTCAACTTTAGAAATTTTTTAAGTGGACCCCCAATTCTGGCATATCTATAATGTCTTTCTGTTCTTGTTGTTTATTGCCATCAAGTCATCCCCAGGTCATGGTAACCCTTGCACAATGCGATCAGACTGTTGGGATTCATAGGGTTTTCAATGGCAGGTTTTCAGAAATAAGTCAGCTTTCTAGTTTGTCTTACTCTAGAAGCTCTGCAGAAATCTGTTCAACATCATAGCAACACGCAAGTCCCCGTTGACTGAGAAGTGGCAGCATGTGAGGTACACTGGCCAAGAGTTGAACTTGGGTCTCCCGTATGGAAGGTTGAGAATTCAACCACTGAACTACCCTTGTAAAACCTTCCTTTTGCTGCCCTTATGAAATCTTTCTAGCTAACTTTGGTTTAATTTATAATATCCCCTTCCTGAATGCAAAAACAACGTCTTCCTACACAGCCAAGCCAAGTGCCGTTGAGTTGGATCCGACTCATGGCTACGAAGCATTTTTATATTTGCCTGCCGTCAAATTATCCATGTTGTATTTCTTGTTTTCTCAATGAGATTAGGAACTCTTTGAGGGCAGGAACTATCCAGTACACCAGTTTTTTGGAGCTACTACAGATTAGACATGAACTAACCAGATAGCAAGATGTTATTATTATTGTAGTGATTTGATTTGATTTGCTCTCTCTTTGTGACCAGCAGAGTATATCATGCTAAATAATGAATGGACACAAGAGTGAATGTAGAATGTGGCGCCGCTTCTCAGTGGCTTTACAATCTAGACAGAAAGCTAACACCAACACCAAAGTACGTGATGTTAGTGAACAAGGCTGCCAAAATGTGAATATCGACTCCATGAGCACTGAGTTCAGAGACGAGAGAAATCAAAGGAACTGGAAGTTTCTTTCGTAGTTATCTAGGGCTACTATACCAGAAATATTACAAGTGGATGGCTTTAACAAACAAAAATGTATTTTCTCATAGTTTAGGAAGTTAGAAGTCCAAATTCAGGCTGCCAGCTCTAGGGGATGGCTTTCTCTCTGTGTTGGCTCTGAGGGAAGGTCTGTGTCTCTTTAGCTTCTATCCCTTGGCTCCTTGGTGATCTTCATGTGGTATGCATTTATCTTCATCCATCTCTGTCTGCTTCCATATGTCTGATCTTCAGTCTCAAAACACATTGACTCAAGACATACCTTATACGAATGCTGTCTCATTAACATAACAAAGAAAACCCATTTCCAAATGAGATTATAACCAAAGGTATAAGGTTTAGCATTTACTACACCTAGTTATAGGACACACAAGTTAATCCATAAGAGTTTCATAGAGAAGGTAGACTTTAAATTAGTCTTTAAAGAAGGAGAGGAATTCCTTAGGAACTGGTAGAAATAAAAAAGAATCAGAACAGGAAAATTCTAAGTGGGATTATAGGAGTACTGTGTGGTGAGGAGATGAAGGGAGGGAGAAGCTGGTGATTAGGATGGGTAGTTGAGGTTGGGCCTGACATATTACGTATTTGTGCTGGTTTTAGCTTCTGAAATATAAAGTTGGTTATAAAAACTAACTAGGAGTAAACACATAGGGGTAGGTCCACGAGCTTTTGTTAGGCTGAACTTTAACTATGCCGGAGTTAGGTCATGATGGTCTCTTAGGAAGTTTCTGGGGGCACCTAGATGTATGCACCAGCAGGTCCCTTAGTTGCAGAAAATATTTCTACTTACCAGCATCGAAGAGCAGTTACTACTCATAAGACTGTGTTAATGGTTCTTTCCTTTACACAACTAAGTTTATTTCCATTTTCAGTTGTGGAATTTAGACATTTGTTAATCTACCTAAAGAACTCTGTAATTTTAGATATCTGCATTAGGAAAATGCTCATAGCCTAAGGGCTTTGTCATCAAAGCAAAATGTGTGTAATTCCTAAATACTTATTGAATTTCAAGAATAAACTCACTAAAAGTGTTAATGATTTTAATGAAGAGAGACATTTAAAATCAACAAATCATTAGAGCCCTAATTAATATAGTTGCTGATTATTTTCCTTGATAAAGAAATGGGCTGTTAAGTCTAATGATGCCTTGAAGATCAAACAGTAAAAATGGCAACCAGCCAGTGACTTGAGGTCATCTAAACCCAAAAGTTCTTCCTTTCTTTCAACTCTCCTCCATCAAAATAACATGAATTATTACTGTTATTATTTCTATACTATTATTTTTCTTGTATTTAGCTGAATAAATTAAATTATCCTGAAGTATGGATGTATCTGTAAAGTGCTCCAAGAAGTCCAAGGCAGTGTGATGTTAGAAATATAATTTATAGTTTCAGTTGTTCTTAAATAGATCACTTTTGGTTCAAGTGGCACTCTTGCTAGAGCCTTGCTTTCACACTAGGTTTTGTCCATGAAGAGACAGTTTTGCCCTACCTTGTGAAGGAGGTTGATACTATTGGCTCTAATTTGTGGATAAAGAGTTTATAAAAATCAGCCAGGGTCTCATAGTCAGTCAATAGTGGAAACTAGAAACTGAGTCTGTGTGACTTGAAAAATTCCCATTATTTCTTCTGTGCCATGTGAGGGAAGGATAATCAGGATCTATGATTGCCTTAGATGCTTAAGCCACTTGCCTTTGCCATCTCCACTAAGCATTTTCCATGTTATGAGAATGACTCTGTCCATTGAGGAAAAAAAAAAGAGTAAGTTAAGCAGGCAAATTCCTTGAGGAACAGATAATGTGTAATTGTTATTTGTCAATTCTCTTACTCAGGACAAGATTAATTAACTCTGATCTTTTAATTTACATGAGCCTAATGTGGATAGCCTAAAAATTGTTTCTTAAAAAAGATTCTTCTAAGAAAATACTATGTGAATATATCTGAACTCTCTTCACTCCTTCTTATTGTCAGAACTTGTTTTAGACAAAAGAAGTCTGTGATTAAAAAAGAAAAAGAAATAGCCAAACATTTCCAGTCTAATGGTGAAAACTCTTTTCATCATGCTCGCAGATCCCATCAAAGTTTAAGAAATACTGCAGTTTATTAAGATGTCTATTTTCCAGCTTGATGTAAATGACAGGATCTCAAGCTACAATGTGACTGCAGGCTAAAACCAGAGACAGTTCTCAAATTCCTTGAAGTTATACCCAGGAAGAGGCACTGTTTGCAGGCTGTTGATTTGTCAAAAACTTAATTCTCCATGACAACCTCCATTGAAGACTGAGGAAAGTCAATAGCCTGGAGTTCACATCACCTTGGACAGCGGCTGGAAGACAAGCACAATAAAGAGACCATAAACTGAGATAAGCAATGATTTACCAATTAGATGTGAGAAAAATAAAGTATCGTTAAAATGACAAAATATCGTGAGTCATTAAGGGTTGGCCTAATTAAATAATGGCCCAATGTAAATCAGAGATTTATGATCTACCAGCTGCACAATAGGGTTTATCAAAATAATGGAAACTGACATACACCGTATATACAGCCTCTATTTAGCTGCTTCTTTTAACATATATCTGGAGTTCAGCCTCAGGGAAATGTGCCTTCACCCTCAGCTAGTCTGTTTTTTCTCATGTAAGCTAGTTCCTAGTGGAAACTATTTTGATCTCTCTTGCTGGATAGACAAAGGGGTAATTTTTCTTGAACGTTGAGTCTTGGCTCTACTGTAGCTGCCACTGAGGGTTTTGCTTTGTTCATTCATGAGTTCCTCCATGAGTATCAGCATCTGAATGTGCCTCCTGGGAAAAAACTCCCAGAACAACAGGGTTACACGCGTTGCCTTCCAAGACACTTTAGAAGGGTGTGGATTGGGTGGGATGTCTGCATGTCATTGGCCCTGCGCACTGTTGGCACGTTGTATCTGCCAGATGGACCTGCAGCCACACCATCCTTGACCATGTTAAGTCAGTGAACTAGGCTAGAGAATGGCTGCTTCAAGATGTGCTTTTTTTTTTTTTTAAGACAGACTCCGAGATCCTCTTCCTCTGTCCTCCTAGTCCTCTAAATTTTCAAAGCTGAAAGGCATATGAAGCACCATGGAAAGTGACCACTTGCAGTATAGCCTGAATATCTACCCTTGGAAGGTCTGCTCAACTGCCCCCTAATTTCATCTTACCTTGCATGGTTTAAAATATTTATTTTTAAAATAGCTTCACTCTTACCAGCCATGATGGTTCAGAAATCAGTAACCTCAAATTCATTTGGTAGTTTTGGTAGCATACCTCCTTCCGCTACCTAACTCCATGACTTTTTGATAGTGTTCTCCTCAATGTCAAAAATGTGAATCTGTGTCTTTCAGGATATTTAAATCACCCTCCTTGATGGGACTTCCTTTTAGAAGACTCTATTGTCTCCAAGAAATCCCTGGTGGCATAGTGGTTAAGTGCCACATCAGTTAACCAAAAGGTCAATAGTTCAAATCTGCAAGACACTCATTGGAAACTTCATGGGGCAGTACTACTCTGTCCTATGAGGTTGCTATGAGTCTGAATCAACTTGACAACAGTTGGCTTGGTTTGGGGTTGCTTCCAATCTTACTTATCAATTACCTAGAATAATGGTTGTGGTATTGAAGGTCAAACCCAAGTCTGAAAATCTCATCCCATCCTACAGTCTAAACCTATTACCATTGAGTGATTCCAACTCACAGCAACCTTATTAGACAGAGTAGAACTGCCATATGGGCATCCAAGGAAAGGCTGGTGAACTTGAACAGCTGACCTTTCGATTATCAGCCGAACTCTTAGCCACTGTGGCATCAGAGCTTCTTGTTGTGTCTAGTACAGGTCACATCCTTCCTTTGTCTGCCTCTCAAGGGCCTGGGTGAGGGTTAAGAACTCAGCAGTGCTACTCGACTGCTGAGTTCTATTTCAAGGGCAGAAGAATTGGGGGCCCCAAACCATAATCTCCCTGATAGTACTACTACACTTTATCTTTTCTTATCTGAAAGCTGCCTAACTTTCCCCTCATTTTCATTATGGTGCCATTTGGGCACCTGTCAGTAACTCTGCTTTCCGTGGACATTTTATAACTGACACTGTCTTTACAGTGTTCTTCAACTCAGCCTTACTTCTTTCTCTCAATTTCTATCTTATTTTTGGTCCTAACCTTTTCAAGGCTTGTATTGATTCCTTTTTTTAATGGAAAAAAAAAACTGATGACATTTTAGTGAGGAAAGCAACGACCCAGTAGCAGAATAAATTCAGCTAACAAAATAGTTTGAGAATCAAAACATATTAGGGAAATCTTTTGCCATGGAGATGCATTTATTTGTCCATTTCCCACAATATTTATTGAGCAGAAATTCTACATCAACAGCAGCAGACAATCCATGGCATGGAATATGGATACCAGCAGACTGTAGACAGATTTTGAAATCCAGGATCTTTCCAGCTGTTGGTGGTGAGTTTGCTTGTTCGTTTGTTAATGGGAACCAGAATGTCCATTAGGGTGAAATAGTAGGGGCAGTCAAGCATGGGCTCTATACCTGGGTCTTTTGGTATATTAGCTGTGTAACTTTCAACAAGTTACTTAAGGGAGAATAATAAAAAGACTTCTCCAAAGCTATTTTGAAGCTTAAGCAATGTAAAAATGTGAGAATAAAATATAAATTGGTGCTAGCTCTAAGCTGGAAGCTCAGCCAAGTCTGTCGCCAGAAGCCTCCATATTTCTCCACATGGGCCTTCCCAGAGGGCTGCTCGAGCTTCCTCGTGGCTTGGCATCTGGGTGACAAGAGCAAGTATTCCCAGGGACAGAAAATGTAAACTGTCTCGTAAGTCCTGGATCTAGAAACTAGCGTTACTTTCAACATACTCTGTTGGTCGAGCAGTCGCAGAGTCTTCTCCATTTCAAGAAGTTGGGATTTCGATGCTTCTTAGTGGGGAAAAGATCAATGAACTTATAGCCATCTTTAATCTAGCACAGTCAGCTAGAAATGCAAACTACAAAATCTGTTCTTTTTTTTAATATCAGTTTATATAACTATCACATACTTCCAAGTAAAAAAAATTTTTTGTTTTTCATTTTGGATCATGGGGTGAAGTGGGAGGAATAAATATCGCTGTTCTCTTTCCACAGGGAACTAAGACAGAAGGAGTTTGACTTGCATAAAGTGCCAGCCACAAAGTAGCACACCTGGGGAAGGTTACTTTCTCCCAATTCAAGGTGCTTTCCACAGTTTTGTTCACTTTGTGGTTGGGTTTGACCAGTCATAAACACTGGGCCTATGGCTCAGTCGGAACACAGCTTTAATGGTCAGACCAGTGAATCATTGATACCCACGTTTTATGATATCCAGCTGTGGAATGTATCATCGTGTCCCTGAGGGCTCACTTATTGACATCATTGCTCAGTCTTGTTGTACCATCTGTTGTCCAGGTCTTCCTAAGTGATTTTCTGGCCTGGCTTCTTTTGCCACTGGGAATGGAAGGACTTGTCAAAAGCCCAGGACATTCTTTTCTGCATAGCAAAGCCATCAGGACCTAATTAGAAAGAGAGTTTCAGCAACAATGGATTTGTTCAACTATCATTCAATTTCAAGTACTCTCATTTTATTAAAAATTATCTGAAAGTTGTTGGATATCCAGCTTTGGGAATTTTTTTTAGTGTGACTATATCTGTTTTATAATCTGTCCCTTGCTAGTTTTCTATAAGTAAATTGTAGTTTGAAAATGACTTCTTGTAAGAACTTCTTAGCAGCTTTCATTAAACATTGCTTCTTTCTAGATACCTGTAGATTACAGTCACTAAACTAAAAATATGATTGATTAAACATAACAGTTGGAGTTTTTGGAAAGTGTTGCATGCTACTGCTTGGTATCTAGGCCTTTGAAAATCTACTTCATGTTTAACGTCTCCAGATCCTTCCCCTGAAATTGTAGTATCCTTCGTATTTAGAGAAAAAGAATTCAACCACATGTTTCTGATTAACTTTTTTTAGTTAACTCATGAATTTATTGTTTTGCAATAACGTGTACTTAAAGTTGTTCATAATCCGTTTTAAATCCTTTCCCTCCTTTAAACTAGGAAGAATTCTTTGTCAAACTCCACCTAAAAATAAAAAATTGGCTTGGGTTAAGATGTTAGAGTGATTGACAGTATTGAATGTAATGCAGGAGGTTGTTCCAAACTCTATCTCTTCCTCTATGTTTGCCTGAGAACCAGTACAGATAAAAACTTGTGAGCATGTCATTGGATCATCAAGTTGCACTTGACAAGTTTGCAGTTGAGATTACTCCAGGAGATAAATAACATCCGTTTACTTGGCTATAAATAGACTAATGAGTCCATTCTCTGATAAGGTCACATTAGGACTTTGAGAGTTTTGAGACTACAATGCAGTGTAGGATTCGATTTGCTATCATTGCAAATTTATGCCAATGGGAAGAATAATAGCTCCCATGGAAAGAAGAGGACTGTGGTAAGCCTAATAAGCCATTTGTATGGACCAAATGCAGGTCAAAATTATCTCCTCCTTCACTGTAAACAACAAGAATCAAAGAATAGAAGCTGTGAGAAACTTAGTCATGGGAAGACATCCAGGAGAGAGATGGTGAGTGTGAGGTGAAGAAATGGCTAGAACAGGGGTTCCAAACCCGGTTAATTGTCAGTTACCTGGAAGGACACTTGTTTCACAAATACAGATTCCTGAGCCTCAGCATGGTATAGTGCCAGCCAAGCCAAAGCCAAGTGCCATCGAGTCAGATCCGACTCATGGTGTAGTGCAGATGACTACATTTTTAAAAACTCCTCAAGTAATTCTGATGATCAGCTTAGTGTAAGGACCATAACTTGTGGACTTTTTAAACTCATACATACATCAATACACATACACATACATAAAACGCACACACACAAACGCACAATTATCAAGAGGAAATTTTGGTCAAGTCTGGACCGTGTCATTCTTCACATCTCCTGAAATCTGACCCTGCCCTTCCTACAACTTCGTTGTTGTTAGGTGCCGGTCAGTTGGTTCTGACTCGTAATGACCCTATAAGTCAGAGTAGAACTTCCCAGGAGAGTTTCCAAAGACTGCCACATGGATCTGAACTGTCAACCTCTTGATTAACAGCTGTAGCACTTCGTCACTGTGCCACCAACTTTAGGAACAGATTTTTTCAGGTAAATCAACAATTTCACACTTGAATTCTTCTGTGAAACAATGTATATTCTTCTACCAGGTCTCAAACCAGGGCCTGAGGTAGGAAAAGGAAACAAAATAGATGGCTAAGATCGTCTCCAGTTTTCAAGTGTTTACCTGGCAGTGCTGTAATCTTTTACTTCCAGGTCCAAACTTCTCTGTGTATTTCATGATGAAAGCCTACTGTCATCACTGGGGTATTGACAGATCCTTAAATCCTTTGAAGCAAACTTATATTCTTATTGCCTTTTGGAGTCTTGACAAGGCCCCTGATGAAATTTCTCAATTGCTCAAATGGAGTTGAGTAAACAGGTTGGTGATGACACCAATCCAGTGAGTGATGTAGACTCTGGAGAGAGTAAATCCCAAACATCGGAGAGGTTGTTCAGTCTCGGTGGCACCTTCTGCATGTCTGACATGAGGAATGCTCGGCACTGAGACTGACGAGTTGTCTCAAGGGGTTTTTTGGGAGTGGGTCCAACTTGGCTTCAGCAATTAAATTTACCAGGTGAAAACTCTTAGGATTTTGCTAGACTAGCATTTTCAACAGCCATTAGTGAGCCGGGTGCTGTACAATTTTATAAATTAAGGGATTCAGGCTATCATGACATGTAAATCTTTCCCAGATTACCTGCTCTAGTCAGAAGGCACGATCTGAAAATGGAAATGACAGTGTTTCAGAAAATGAAGACATTCTGTAAATAAAATCCGGTGGCAAAAGTTCTTCCCAAAACGGGTGCTCAGCATGCCTCTGTTTACTGCTACAGAAATCAGAAAGTAGCTCTTACTCAGTCCTCCCTAGTCTTCTAAAGTCTGACGTTGTTAGTGGGGTCTGAACCTTTACTAGTACCTAGACTCGTCATGCAATAAGCTGAAATGAATACAAACAATTGAGGAAGGAACTAAACTCATTTTTCTTGACTTTATTTTTGAGAACTGAGAATATATGAGACTGTCAAAGGGTATTTGGGGGTGGGGTAAAGGAGATGAGGAAACTGGGATTATTATGGCTTTCAGGGCCATAGGGGCCTTTGTGCTCCCTGAGTGATAGTACAGGCCAAACATTTAATGTCTGTATTGGCCAGATGGCACTGTTGCTGGAATTGTCTGTTCATTCTGCTTCTTTAATTACTTTAACTGTGTTCAAGGAGTGACATATCCTCTGAAGCTGCTTCCAGAGTCCTTTCTGATCCACCTCTGCGCTTGTCTTCTAATCTTCTATCCAAGCATCAGAAAGGTGGGAAAACTCTGAAATGTCCTGCTTAGGAAAATGTAATTTGCTGTTGATACTGCAAGCCAAAACATTCTAATAAGGTATTTCCATTGTAAAAAATGGAGTACAAATCAGAGTGTGAAGGAAAGAGGCGAAATAAAAGGGATTCCTAAGTACTTCTGTGTGAAAAGGTGTGAATACTTTTCTCATGTAAGCAGCCTGACAGAGACAGAGAACGAAAGACACAGAGGAAGTAGGAGAAGCTACAAGAAGATAAAGGGAGAGAAGGCAGCAAGCAACACGGCAGGCATCAGGGCTGGCAAGATGCATGAGCAGGCTCTTTTCATAATGCATTTTCATAATGCATTTCATAATGCATTTTAAATTGTTTACTGCCTTTTTCTGTGCTGGATCATAAGCCCCTACTGTACTACACAACTTCAGTAGAGCTTGCTACACACACTTCATTGTAGATGCAGTCATCAAGCAAAGGAATTAAAAAGTCACAGGAGTGTCTTCCACATTGGAGTCAATCTAGGGCCATGAAAAGAAATGTGTCCCGGAAAAGGAGACACTGGGTATAGAGGTTCTGAATTCAGAAGAAGCAGGATATCAAGATATAAGGAGTAAGGAGACAGTTGCTGTCACACGTCTTGGAGACCACTGTGATCATCTGGCAGCTGGCCTTTCTCCTTCCTCTCTTGCCCTGTGATGGTCCATTCTCCACAGAGGGGACTGGAGTGAACTTTTAGAAAGGTCAGTCAGGCCATGATGGTTTCATTTTCCTTCCAGGATAAAGGCAGCTCTCTGTCCTGTTTGCAGGGCTCTGTGCAACCTGGTTCGAGACTGCCTTCTGACATGGTCTCCTCCACTCTCCACTTCCTGCCTCTGCTCTGCCCAAGCTAGCCTCCTTATGGCTTTTCCAACATGCCAGGTTCCTTTTGGCCTCAGGGTTTTACAGTTTGTGAATCCTCTATCTAGTATGCTCTTTGCCTGGATCCTGGCATAGCTTATTTCTTAATAGCTTATTCTTAAATGTTACTTTTGCAAAGAGACATTCCCTGAAAGCACTTATCCCTCAACCCCTAGCTTTCTATTTCTTATGCTGTTTGTCTCCAGAGCACTTTTATTCACCTTCAACTTTAACTTGTTAGTTTATTTACTGTTTCTGTAAGGCAGATGGCCTCTGAAATGCACCGCCTCCCACACCCCGTGACTCACACTCCCCGATATTTTCATTGGACAGTCTCGCACCATCTTGAATATCCCGTGGACCTAGTGACTTACTTCCAATGAACAGGGTGCAATAAAAGTCATGAGATTAGATCATAGGAGGAGTATGACCTCATCTTTCTGACTCTTGCCTTCTCCCTCACTCTCTCTCACTCTCTTGTAGCTCGGGCTGGGGAGACATCAAACTGCCATGTCTTGAGTAGCCTACGGGAGCCATACCTCTGCCCCGTAGTCAGCAAGGACCTGAGACCTGTCACTAGCTACATGAGTGAGCTTGGCAGTAGTTCCTCCCCTAATTAGTTCTTGAGATGACCACAGGCTCAGCCTTGTGAAAGACCCTGAGTCACAGGACCCAGCTAAGCTGTACCCAGATTCTTTACTTACAGAAAATTGTGGCAGTATTTGCTGTTTTAATTTGCTAACTTTTGGGGGACACTGTTTTACAAAACAGTGTTATTGTTGTTATACACTGCTGAATTGATGCTGATTCATAGCAGCCCTATTGCAGGACAGAGTAGAACTAACGCCCTATAGGGTTTCCGAGACTATGATCTTTCAGGAGCAGATTGCCACAACTTCCTCTCGTGGAACAGCTGGTGATTTTGAACTGCTGATCTTTTGGTTAGCAGGTGAGTGCTTAAGCACTGTACCACCATGACTCCTGCAGGCAGCATGAGGTAACTAAAACGGCCCATTAAAAATTAAAGCTCCGTGGGAAAAGGAACTTTCCTGTCCTGTGTGGCAGTCTCACCTAAGCGTGTAGATAACACCAGCACACAGAGGGCATGCAATAAATAATTGTTGAGTGAGTAAACGAATGATGAGTTGGGGTGGAAGGCCTGGCGTATCTCACAACACTCAAGAAACAGTAAAAGAGTCATTGCTTACCTTATTTTTTTTATTATGACTGAGCAAAAATGTACATTCCTGTATAAATTTACATGCTCACCTACATGCAGTTTCCGCTGCTCTTCCTGCCCGCTGACAGCACACCATTCCTCTTTGCTCCGTACATGTCTCATCCTCCCAACAGTCTCCCTTCCCCTCCTCTCCACCCACTCTCCTTCCTCCAGCCAGAGGTCAGCAGGATGACATCCTATAGATGTATAGAACCATAAAGTGCATCCAATACATGGTCACTCTGCATCACCAAGTCCAATCCATTCATGTCCAAAGAGTGGACCTTCATTATGATTTATGGGCAAGGGCAGCATCAAGGCCAGGGGCCATGCTCCCAGGGGAACCCCGAAACTGCTGGACCATCAATTGAGGTCTTTTAGTGGAGACCTCAGGTTGCACCCCTTTTTATTCTTGTGTTACCAGTGAGACTCAACTTAGTGTGCTCCATCTCGGCTATCACCGGTGGTAGCCAGGCACCATCTGGTTCTTCCAGTCCCAAGTCAATGTAGGCACCCACCTTATTGCTTTTAAGGTTAAAAGTGACTTTAGAAGTCAGAAGAACTTTGCTAACAGATACGGTGATTATGCCAGGCTCACTATACTAATCTCCTGACCAGGATATAGACACTGGTGGACATTGCTTAACAAACCTTCACCCAGGGCCTGGACAAGCTTTGGCTGGGTTGAGGGCAAGTGTTATTCAACTGCTGTGTGCGTTGGGAAGAATGATTCAGACCTCTCCATAGCCTTTTCGTCTGTAAAGAATGCAAGTTGCTAGCAAGTTGATTGCAGCTCACGGCGACCCAGTGTGTATCAGAGTGGAGGTGTTTTCCACAGTGTTTTCAGTGGCTGAATTTTGAGAAGCAAATCATCAGGTCTTTCTTTCAAGAAGACTCAGAGGGGATTCTAACTTCTAACCTTTTGATTAGCAGCTAATCAGGGCTTTAACTGTGCTGTTCAGACACTGTCATCTATGAAGAAGATGTGCTATTTTCCTCACCCAGGACTGTTGGTACTACATAGGATAAAATATGCAATGGGCTACTTTTTGCTCTTGCTGTTCTTCATAAATGATGGTTTTCTCCCCCTCAGGGAGCTTATCATCTAGCTGAGGACACAAGGTTCATACACCAGCAAGATAACTAACACCGGGGTATAATGTTATGTTAAATACCAGATGTTTTCGAGGCAGAAGTGAAATGGAGCAATTAATTATAATTAATTATTTTCTGATTCTTCTTCTCTGTGGTGTGGGGTGTTGAGTACACATTTGTCGTGTGGGAGTTCTACCAACAAAATCCATAATTCTTCCTCAATAAATGCTACAAATGAAAAAGAAAAATATGCTGAGCAGGTAATTCCATCTGTGCTCTTGAGGACTTACAAGCACGTAGCAGGGAAAAAAATGACAGGAATGTAGCCGAGTTAACTCCTACTTTTGATGACATCATAGTGATAATATCATGAGAAATTTCAAGGAAAATTCACCATTCTCTAAACCCAGCCTCCATTTCCAGGAAAGACAGAGCAGGATTGGTCCATCTGTACTCCTCATGGAAGAAATCACATCCAAAATACTGATTTCCTTCTGGTGGTTTGTGCGAGATTATACAAAGAATGCTTTGAGATTCTAAGGAAAACCAAATTAATGAATTAGAAAAAAAGTCCTGCTTCTGCTACATACTGTCTTCTGACTGTGAGCAGCTGTTTTGCAAGGCAAGGGCAAAGGGTATGAAATCATCCCGGAAATTTCCAGCTTTCTGAGAAATGTTCCTTCTAAAGGAAACTAACAGCATAATATGAACTGTGGTGGCATCAACGCGTCTAATCTTATCAAGAAAAATTGACCAACCATGGCTGTTTACACAAGAGAGGCAGGTCATTCAGGCTGATTCAAAGCTTCCATTCTCCAGTCCGTGGTCCGTGTCTGTCCACGTGGTAACAAACGGCTCAGGCAGGACTCCTGAGGGGTTGGTTCCACCAGTGAGTGTTGGGTGGAATGTGGTGAAAGTTCTGATTTGTACCTTTCAGACCAGAGGTACTTGTCAAAATGGATGGGTACTTGTGGCTACCTTTTGGAAGTCTAGCCACAGATATTCAGTTGAAACATGTGGGTGAGAAAGACATAAACAGGTACTGTGAATTTGTCCAGTTGGAAAGCCACAAACCATTAGTAAACGGAAAACCCAATGGCTCAAAGGAACAAAGGAGTCCCTTTTCATCAGAATAATCAGGCTCATTCAACAAATATTTACGGAGTCTTTATTTTCTTCTGACTAGTGGCTCTTTTTCAAGAATGTCTAAAGGAAAGCAGCAAAACCCCAAGTCTCCTGGGATGATTTGATCGTAACTATGGACTGCAACATGACAAAGGGGAAGAGCCAGAGTCTTAGGAACAAGCCTAAAAACCCAATGTTGCTGCACCCACGCTGCCCACAGGGTCTCCAGGGTACAGCTTCCATGGGATGTGTTTTCTTCCTTGAGTTGCTTTGCAGGGGAAATGGAGCTGTCGGTATAGCATTTCATAAACAAATCAATTATCTCAGTGGAAGTGAAACATCATCACCTCGAAACTAAGAACTCAATTTTACTTCTCTGAATTTATATCTTTCGTAGCAACTGTTGAATCATAAAGCTAAAAAGATGTTAAGAATTAATGTACACATACTCCTGGCTTATGACATTCTAGCAAGATGAAAATATCTGCTATTAAAGCAAACCTTCTGAGAAGAGCCCATAGCTTCCTCTAGTAATGTTTTATTGCCTTCATAGTTAACTATTTTTTATTGTATTTAACTTAATATCCTCAGGCAGTATTTTCAAAAACCAAACCCTGGTGACATAGTGGTTAAGTTCTACATTTGCTAACCAAAAAGTCTGCAGTTTCAATCCACCAGGTGATCCTTGGAAATTCTATAGGGCAGTTCTACTGTGCTCCATAGGGTCGCTATGAGTGGGAATCAACTCAATGGCAGTGGATTTGGGGTTTTTGTTTGCTTATTTTATAGTATTTTTGCTCTTGGTAATTTCAACAGTAGTTGACCAGCAGCCTTATGTGATAACAGTTATTAAACCATCACTTCAGTGTATTTTCAGACCCAATTCTGGGCAATAAGTAAGAATGCTGAATGGGACACCAAGAATAATGATAATACAGAGCTGTTACTGTGTGCGAGACTTTAATGTTTTATCTTGATCATCTCACTTTCTCCTCACAACAAGACTTTTGAGTTAATTCACTTTCTCTCATTTGAAAAAGTGGGAAAACTGAGGTAGTTTCTCTGTACGAGACCTCCCTGCTAAGATTTTGCATTTCCAAATAGTACCTGGGAAGAATAACCTAAGAATCTCCTGGAGATCTTTTCAAAATGTACTTTCTGATTCAATACATGTGGGATGGAAATGTGAATTCTCAGCAAGGGTTTGAATCGGAACAAACTGATCCAAAGCCCTTGTTATACAGACTGCAGACAAATTCCCAGCAACTTTGTGTATACAAGAACAGAAAGCCCAAATTTTCAAGTTTAGACAATGATGAGTTAGTTGGTTTGGTTGGAGTTTTCACTTTTTATTTGAGCATTTGTGTTCATCTGAATGTTTCTGTAGACGTAGACTGAGCATATGACTTGAACCAAAGGTGATTTGAGTGAGAAACCAAGGAAGAATCTTACCTCTTCTTGTTGACGACAAGGTCTCTTTCCATTTCCTCATTGAGACTCAGGGTTCCACAACAAGTGTAAAGGCTAGAGAGTATAAAGGCTAAAGAATTTTAGAACCTAGGGATTTTTTTTTTTTTTTAATTCTGTACTTGTAGCAGATAGGAGTTAGTGGTGATGGTGAAACGAATGATCCTTTTTAAAATTTTTGTTGGGTATAGCTACCATGTGGGAAATGTGATATTTTCAGGATAAAGCCTATTGAATTATGGGTAATACGGAATTGCAAGGTTGTGAACATTGACTTGTAAGACTCTATATCTATAACATGTGAGTATGTATATGTGCATAATATGTCTGATACATTTTAAAAAATTTTACTGTGCTTTAGGTGAAAGTTTAGAGTACAAATTAGCTTCTTATGCAAAAAGGTATATGCAAATTGTTTTGTGACTTTGGTTGCAATTCTCTCAATGTGTCGGCACTCTCCTCTTTTCACCCAGGTGTCCCTGTGTCCATTCATTTATTTCCCTGTTCCTTCCCGCCTTCTTGTCTTGCCTTTGTGGAAGAATTGCTCACTTGCTCTTATATACTTGAGTGAGCTAAGAAGCATGCTCCTGATGTGTGTTATCATTTGTTTTATAGGTCTTTCTAATCCTTGTCTGAAAAGTATGCTTTGGGAGTGGCTTCCATTCCAAGTTAGCAGGTTGTCTGGGGCGATAATCTCAAGGGTTCCTCCAGTCTGTCAGACCAGTAAGTGTGATTTTTTTTTCATTTTTTTGTAAATTTGAATTTTGTTCTATGTTTTTCCCTTGCTCTGTGGCTCTTTGTTGTAATCTCTGTCATAGTAGTCAGTGGCGGTAGCCAGGCATCATCTAGTTTTTCCAGGTATCTGGTATTTTGTCTAATTTTTTGTGAAATGTATTGTACATGCAAAAAAAGTACACATATACCTACTCCTCGCTTACCAACTATCTCGTTATCTGACATTTCACCTTTACAAAAATAGTAAAAAATCTACTATCTGACTATTTTGTGCATTGATAATGTACTTCTGGTAGTAACGAATCCCAAGGTGGGAGGTAAGTGTAATGTTGGCTGTGTTGCTTAAGATTATGCGTCAACTTGCCTGGGACACGATTCTCATTGGCTTGGCAACTATGCATTGACATAATTTGGCAGTTACGTAATGATATAGTCATCCTCTGTTTTGTGATCTGATGTGGTAATCCTCTGTTTTCAGATAGCACAGATTTTTGCATTGTGATGTGGTCTTTGGAACCTAAGTGAAGAGGATGTTTTGTAAAGTAGAGCTCAAGGAATTTTTATAGCATAACACATTCATGTACCCACCACCGAAGTACAGAAATAGAACACTATCAGTACCCCAGAAACCTCTTTATTCTCCCTTGTAATGACCTCCCTTTGCCCAAGTATGACCACTAGGCTGTTCTTTTAAGCAAATGATGACAGGATTTGAAAGGTCACCTTTCCTCCTGTTTCTGCAAGTTTCCTACAGAGATGGGGGAGCCATCTTGTATCCAGACACAATTTAATTACTGGGAAATAAAATGAAAGAAAGAAAATCCAGACCAACAAAGCAAAGATTTAAGTCGACATTGCTTTCCATATAATTGTGATGCTGGCAGACGCTCAATAAACATATCAGCATTGTTAAAATGATTTATCAGCCAAATAGTTGAATGTAAAATATTATCAATACAGGTGTCATCATTGATCTTTCTTGGGTCTCACTGCTGAAGAATGGGGCTGTAAGGTGATTTCAACAAACAATTCTTGACAGGAAACCAAAGGCAATAAGGCATAGGGACAGACAGCTGACAAATGCAGTATGGGGCCATTAAAGCATGTGATGAATTTGCCGGGAAAGTATATATTTGTGCAAGAGGTGAGCTCATATCTCCCATAAATTTGTCAGCTGTGACACAGCGTTCTCCAGCTTGGCATGACTAATGCCTCACTATTTGCTGCCTTTGTCTGGCAAAAACTCGATCAGTCACTCCAGGGTTATTTACAAAGAAATGTGTCTATCAGTTACAAGGACATGACTTTGCCACTAAAAGATAACAAAAGAGGAAATCAGGCAGTGGCCTCTCAGCAAGGGATGCGTCTTTTCCAGACAAGCCTGGGACTGGAATGAATCAGATGGACTGCAATCGGCCGGGCTGGCCCTGTGCCTGGCATGACCAGCCTCAGTACATTTATCCACACTGATTAGATTAGAAATTATTAATAGGGGGCTACGGAGTAGAGCAAAAGGTCATTTAGAGTTTAATTCTGTTCTCAGATAACTTCATTTCAGCTGATGGGATTGTTATTGTAGGGATTTTATATGTTTATAGAAAACAATATACTCAATAATGAAGCCGTGCCTCCTTCTGCAAGGTCAGGAAAGCCATTGTGTAGCTAGATTGAAGTCTTCACAATTGTGTTAATTAAGTAACGGTGATTGGACTTGGACTCCTCTTGAAATGCATCATAGTGCCTAAAAGCTGCTGAGAATGTGTTCTTTCACTATAAATACATAGTAAAGCAAGTGAGATCAGAAAGCAGTCTAAGATTGAGTAAACAGAAGAACTGACATGAAGCTTTTACTTAAGGAAGACAGGAGCCTGGTTGGCAGATGTGATTTTTTGCCGCATAAATATAAATGTCTTATCAGTTTAGGAGGAAATGTAATAGGCCCCTTTTTCTTTATTCAATTCCTGATGAATCTGAAAGATGGAGTTGTAGAATTTGATGTTGATGGTGCATTAGGTGTCATCAGTTACTTTGTTTCTGTACTCGCTCCCAGGCCTGCCTTTTGGCAGGAGATGACTGGTGTACGGTAAGAACAGCATCCTTAGCCGTTTCCTTGGTCTTACATGGTAGAGGAGGGACATTAATGACGCAGAGCCTGGCTCCTCCCCCACTTCAGTCTGTGCCTTTGGAGAATTTATAATTTGGGCACTGGAATTTGCTGAAGGTGGGTGAAGTTTTGCCTACTCCGACATAGAGAATCCATTCTAAACAGCTAGAAGAATTTAATTGACTTTAAATGAAAACTGGGACTATGAAAAGCAATTCATTGCCAGCCAAGCCAAGCCAAGTTCATTGCCAGATGTTTCTTAAAACCACCGAAGACCCCTGGGCTTTATTTATAAGAAGTCCCCTTCCATTGGTTCTGGACATAATGATACCCTGTTAAGAAGAATTTAAAAGGGAAAGTTGTTACTGAAGATTGAGTCTTACCTTTCAGGCTCTCTCAACTTCCTTCCTACCCATTTCTTCCCGACAGAACCCCCGTCTGGAGACAGAGTGTGGTTTTCCCAGTAGGAGAAATGTTGAGTGAAAATAATATTTTCACTAATAAAAACTTTTAAAAAGTTCTCCTAAGACAATGGTTCTCCATTAGTAGTGACTTTCCCCCAGGGGGCACTTAGCAATGTCTGCAAATGTTTTGGGTTATCACAACTGAGAAGGAGGGGTGGTTCTGCTGACATCTAGTTGGTAGAAACTAGGGATGCCACTGGGCACTGCCCCCTGTGAACACAGTAAAGAACTATCTGCCCCCACATGTTCATAGTGCCAAGACTGAGAAACTACTCTAAGCAGCATTTAGAATAACTGAAAGATTAGGATACACGAGCAATTGCTATTTGTAGGGAAAGGAGTACTGCACAGTTTCCCTTGTGGGAGGGGGACCAAAAAATTATGACATTTTAAGTAGGTAATTATGTTGGAATTCACAGAATAAAAGATTTACTCTAAAACTTGCCAACTCAGTTAGAACTTTAGAGCTAGAAGAAAATTTCTTTTGGGGGTAACAAGATGCACTGCATGGTTTTGAAATTACTGAGTGTGGAGTAAGGTCCAGACTCAAAAGTCTTGCATGAAACATGCATGAAAGGCTATAATGGACTGAGAGACAGGCTGGGCGGGATTCTAAACTTGAGTTTGGTCAATGTCTTTAAGCCGTCTGGGCCTCAATTACTGTTTCTGGCCAGACATTAAACTCCATGGAATTGAAAATTTTGACAGCATTGCTTGGTTGTTCTTTTTCCTTCAACTGTGGTCGTAGACAAGACAAGGATTTGTCTACTTTTGTTGCTCACTGTGGTCTCCTCCTTTGCGTTTCCGCTGACCCGACCTACACTGGGCCCTTGTTACTTCACGTTTCGGCCATATTGCTGGAGCCTCCTAGCTGATGTTTTCTCTCCGATGCATCCTATAAATCGATGCTAACTCCTCTGTTTAAACGATTATTTTGTTTAAGCTGCTCCTACTGCCTGTAACTGTGTGACAACCCAGTCCCTCTGTGACCTGCTCAGGACTGATTATCTTTACTTGTCTCAGGTGTTTGCCTATTCAGATCTTTGCTAGTCCCATCATAGTGCTGTTTTGATTGCCTTCTTCATCGTGATATCTGACTACAACTAGATTGTCACTCTTGCTGCTAAGCCTGTGTTTGGAAGGACCTTCTTCTCTAGAATGAGTCCTCTGTTTTTTTATCTCTCAGCCCTCTTTCCAATGAAATCCCACCTTCCCTCAGAAAGTTTCCTAAGATATTTAGTGGTATTTCCCTTTTCTAAGTCTATGCACACTTCCTGTTTATACAATAACTTTCTTGATAACCATGTATGGCCTTGCATATATATAAAATTTTCTTCCCTTTCATTGTCAAACCCCATCCCCACTCAATGACCCAAGGGAATTGAGACACAGGTCAGCACACTGAGGTGGGTTCTACATGGACCAATAATGGGTTCAGTGGAAACCTAAGGAAATGTTCTGTACTATCAGCTGGATTCAACACATATTCATGATTGGCTAATGCTAAGACATGAGTATAGACACATCCATACACATAAACACAAATATAAACTCTTCCCAGAGAGGCTATAAGCTTTATCATAAGAGTCATGGTGCCTCAGACCCTTTGTTGTTCTCCAAACTTTGGCACAAAAGATGCTCAAAAAAGATTATCGGCTGATTCTATCTTCCAAGGGCTTTTCTATGTCAAAATTATCACTGAAATCAAAGTAGCTTCCAGACTTGGATGACTTTTTGGTTATTACAGGAAACTCTTAATATATAAAAAAATATATATTTTACCAGAATTATTATTATTATTATGAGAAACATGTCTATTTAAATATTCTTCCTGTGGTCCAAGATTAAAGGTTTTTTGAGGATTTTAGTTGACCCTTCTAGTACATTCCAAAGGCAAAGGATTCTATGGGACTCTTAAACTTGAATTCTTGATGTGGAATGGGAGAATATTATGTGCATGGTTTAGTATTTTCTTAGCGGGTTAGCTGGGACATAGATACAGAGCATGTGGTTTTATGGTTACACACACATCAAGGTATTGTTTTCATGTTTCCCCTGTGACTTAAGCATATTCAGGATGAATGTATTCCAATAACTTTTACTGACACAGCTGGCTGCTTTGCTTCACATGTGAAAGTTTGTTCACTCTTATTTGTAGGGAGAACTCATGGTGCAGGAGTTAGTGTTCAAATGTTAACCCATCAGCTGGCTGTTCTAACGCTCCAGTAGTTTCACTACAGGAAGACATGGTGGTCTGCCTCCAGAAACATTACAGCCTTGAAACCCTGTTGGGCAGCTCTACTCTGTCCTATATGGTGGCTAACAGGTGAAATTGACTTGACAGCAATGGTGATGACTGACCTCACTTTTAGACCCAAAGTTTTATCTTTACCTGTAAAAAGCGTGGGATGTCTGTCTATATACTGCAATGTTTACTCAAGAGTTTCCAAGTCTCGGCTCTAATAATTTTTGAAAACTTGTTGTATGACGGCTGTAGTTAGATGTGTTTTGTTTTGGCTTTGTTACTGGACTGGATGTCTTTTTGATCTATGCCTTTACTGATGTCACTCTCCTCAACTGGAACACCCATTAGGAGGACAACAGAGCCTAATGCATTGTTCTCTATATGCAGTCTCCTGATCAGCAGTCTCTGCAGCCTCTGAGAACTGGTTAAAAAGGTATTCCTGGGTTCCAGAAGACACCTATTGAATCAGGAACTGTGGGGGTTGGCCTAGCAAACTGGGTTTTAACAGGACACTTCTAGGAGAGTCTAATACAAGAGCCACTGGTTTCGTTTTTAATAGTGCTGGCTCTGAGGTAGACTCCTTGAATTCAAATACTCAACTTTTGAATCATTTCATCCTCCTTGCCTCAGTTTCCTTATTTGTGAATGAGATAACATTAGCATCCTTATAGAACTGTGGTAAAATAATACATGGAAAAAATTCTGAAATTTTTGTTACTTAGTGAGTATTTAGTAAGTTTTAGCTATTATTCTTCCAATTTTTCACATTCTCTGGGTTTAGAGCACTCTGGTCCTATTCTCTGGATATGCCTTGGTGGGCTGACTTCTTTTCTTCTCTTAAGCATCCCTACAGCTTCTTGTTTACCTCTTCAGATGTTGTCCAGTTAGACAGATAGATACATTTCTTTTTCTGCAGTCAATGACTGAGTTCCCCCTCTCACAAACTTTTTCTTCCCCCACTTGAAAAGCCAAAACTAATGGTGAGCAAACATAGAGGCAGAGTATAACACATTTCATTTTTTCTTAGATCTGGTTTCTATTTTAGTCTTAATCTAATTTCCTTAAGGTCCACCTGATTTCTTTTTTCCCGGCCTGGGGAATGTGAATCAGTACTTATTTTCATGGCAGTGTAATTGATAAGTGGATGGATGGCAGTGTGTTTTCCCCCTGTCTTCTGTGATGAATCATCCTTGTTTGTTCTAGATGCTTCTGGACTTGTTATCCTGTGTCATTTCTAACTGGTGCCAGTTTTTGACAAATGATACCAACACGGCATAGTGTGCTACCTCAGGTTTCTATTTTCCCTGAGTGCTTGGATGTAATAATTTTAGAGATGGCCAAATGGCTAATGAGTCTTGCCCTCAGGAGCTTAGCACAGAGGGAACTCTTGCTAGCCTATCAGACACCTTCTGTGTAAATGGTGGCAGTCTGAGAGAGCAAGATGAATGGACATTTGTGTGTCATATTCTTTGAGAATTGAATAGAGGATTTATGGTGTTCTCTGACTTGACACACTTCACACTTGTCATGTTGGCACATTGCATTATAGTCTGCTGCCCATGAGGCTTTTGATGATGTTTCAGAAACTAGTAATAGATGTCTCTCTGCTGTATCCATGCATTTGTGGAGATTCAATATTAAAAACAAAGATACGGTATAAACCATCCCCATCAACCCAACACAAAAGCCTACCTCTGTTCTTTGTTGTTGTGTCAGTTCCTGTTCCTTGTCATACAGCCTGTTCCAACCATTGAGATGTTCTATCCAAAACAGCTACACCACTCGTATGTGTTTCTCTTTCTACATGTACATTTTAACATCCATTTGGTTGCGTAGCGATTAGCTGCTACTATTGTGGTGGCCACACTACAGTAGAAAGAGTACTGTATTAACTGTCATGGACTCTTTGTTTAACCTTGGCTTTGTTACAATGTCCCAGTTGCCCCTTTTGTCTCATGAGCAGAAGAATCCCTCACTAGCCCATTTGCCAGGAAGAAAACACAAGAATTCAGTTTCAAAAATGTGGAAGTGAGACAAAGCCAACTATGTGATGATTCATTTGGCCATTTGAATATAAATACATTTACCCGTGGTTGTACAAAAAGAGAAATGAAGGCTTTCAATGGGTAAATAAGTGATAAACAGAGAAGGTCTGGACTCCTGTCATCTGATCCTTGGCTGGGGTGCTCTAAGATTACTGTGTCTGCCTTAAGTTCACACCCCATGTACAAAGTGTTACTCGGGGCCCTTAAATATAATTCTGAAACAGTACTTGAAAAAGAAGGACTCCAACATTGGCTTTTTATCAAATTCCTCATTATCTAGGCAGGAAAGAGAATTTCTTTTTATTACAGAAAACATTTAAATGATTATTTCTTGCACAACCAAGTTTTTGAAATGAGTCTCAATGGTTGCATATAAGTAATTAGCATCACAAGTTTGCTACCTTCTCTGAAATTAGGACTCCTTGTTTGAAAAGCCTGGTGGTGCAGTGGTTTAGTGCTACAACTACTAACTAAAAGATTGGCAGTCCAAATTCACCAGGCATTCTTTGGAAAACCTATGTGGCAATTCTACTTCTACTTACGGTGTTGCCAGGAGTTGGAATTGACTCTGCAGCAGGGGCTTTGGCTTTGTTTGATTTGCATAGATTTTTTTTTTTAATGCGTGTCCTGCCTTTACCATTAGAATGTCATTAAGAACAGCAGCTTTAATTTTTACTTCTTTGCCATCTTTCCAAATCACCTAGGTTAATGCTCACTAAATGCAAACTTACAAACTTCAACTGAAGACAGGTGAAAACATCTGGAGTAAGAGGAAGAGAAAATCTCTGAGCACGTAGATCGCAACTTACCCCTCAAATAAATTGAGATCCTTTTTAAGACATTATCTTTTAGGACTGAGTATATAGTCCCCAACTCCAATATTCCTGCCTTCACTTACAGTTTTTGTAAGAATGTGGACTCCAGTGATGGCGGCATTGCCATCAGAACTGCCTCTGTGCCATCTGCCTATAAATCTGTGATCTAGCATCTTTTCTTTCTTGTTTATGTCAAGGACTGAAGAAACTTACTCAGTGCCCTCCTCGAAGATCTCAAATCAAGAAGGAAGTCCTGATGACACACAAAGATATCATCCCAAGGAGCAGTGGCAATGAAGAGAGGAGTGAGAATTTCTTTGTTGTTAGGTGCCATTGAGTTAGTTCCAGCTCAGCAACCCCTACAGAGCAAAGCACTGCCCAGTTCTGCATCATTCTCCTAATTATTCTCATGTGTGAGCCTACCGTTGCAGCCAATGTGTAAGTTAGTCTTATTGAGGGTCTTTTTTTTTGTTGAACCTCTACTTTTTAAAGAATGAAAATCTTCTCCAGACAATTTCTAGACCCAGTGACATCTAGGTCTGAGTCAAATATGTACTCTATTTAGTATCTGGGGCACTAAATTTATAATGCTGAGTTAATGAGAAGGGTATACGGTGTGTATAACAGTGTTGACATTGATCTATGTATATAAACCAAAGGAGTTTGATTTTGTATATAATGGCTTGTCCTTGGCTTGGCTGTCTTTGTATTGGTTTTCTTTCTAAATTTGTGTACCAAATTATGCCCACACTTACTAGTTTAAAGCAGCACACATTTATTGCCTCATCATTTGTGTGTTTTAGGAAGCCAGACGTAGTTTAGCAGGGTCGTCTGCTTCACAGTCTCTCACAAGGCTACAACCAAAGTGTCAGTTCAGTGTCTGTGGTCTCATCCGAAGATTCAACTGGGAAAGGATTTCCTTTCAAATGTGTGAATGTGGTTTGTGGCAGGATTTAGTTCCTTTCAGGGTATTGGAGTGAAGGCTTTGTTCCTTACTGACTACTGGCCACAGGCCACACTCAGTTCTTTGTTGTATAGGCTTCTCACATATGGCAACTTGCTCCATCAAAACATGCAAGAGAGTCTATTAGCATGATGGAAGTCACAGTTTTTTGTAACCTAAGCACAGAAATGACATCCCATTGCATTTCCCTTACGCTATTTGTTATTAAAAAGTTACTAGGCTCAGCTGATTTTCAGGGGAAGAGAATCCCACAAGGGCATGAATACCAGGACACAGAGATTCTTGAGGACTGTCTTAGGCTGGGTTTTCTAGGGAAGCAAAACCAGTAACACGTGTAGGTACAAGGAAAGATTTATAATATATATATATATATATACAGATAGATAGATACAAATATAGGAAACAGCTCATGTAATCACAGAAGCTGAATGTCCCAAGCTCTGGCACCAGCCTCACGTGTCCACGGAAGCTGAGGAACCCAAGGTCAGCAAGTCAGAGACCGGAGTTGTAGATCACCGGTTGTGTAGATCAGTGGATCCCAAGCTGGTGGCCAGACGAAGCAACAGCAGCTGCCGAACGCAGGATCGGCAGGTCAGGGAGCAGGGCTCTCAAGTGCCAACTGCAAGGACTGATGAACCCAACAGCTCCTAGCTCAAGTCCCAGAACCAGACACTGGAAGAAGAGAGCAGGAGCTCCTGGCCACGTGAGCGATCAGCGGCCGTAGTCCAAGGTATCGAGATGAGAGCCGAGGGGCAGGGAACCACCACAAACCCCGCCCTGACACTTAATACAGCAGCCAAATAGGTAGTAGCCAAGTTGACATAATCCTGACCACCACAAGGACCATCATAGAAGTCTGCCTGCCACATCCTTCCATGTCCACCTCTGAAAAAAGAAATCCATCATGGTTATTGAATGTGCCTTGAGCACTGGCTTTAGATGATGTTAAGCAGAATCAAATTAATTGTCAAAAGACCCCTTCACCAGAGAGCCTGACCAGTGTCTAATTTGATTTTTGACTTCAGAAAATAATTATTTTAACTGTTGCTAACTTAATAATGCTTTGCGTTACCCCAGGGTTTCTAAAGAATTTGTAAGCAACAGAACGAAAAATCGTTCTCCTTTTTCGAGGAGCTCTTAGCTCGTTAATGACTTGGCAGGTACAGTAACTGACTTTCACGGTTATTGGTGAAGAACTCTCTTACTGTGATGGTGGCTTGAGATAAGCATCCAAAAAACTAAAGTTAGAATACTCAGGGGAGAAATTATTAGACCAGAATCTGGATGTCCTAAACTTACCCCTCCATGTGTAACTCTTCCATCTGCAAAGTGCAGGCTCAGTTATCTTTCTTTAGTCATCCACAATGTGTTTAAGGATAAAGGCTTGCAGATGAAGATGCTCTGTGCTCTTCAGAAGAGCTGCGTTGAGTTAATATGGGAGGGTTGCTATATGATAAAAATAGCTCATTCTAAAGTCTTCTGTTTCTCTAATTTCACTGCTATCTTATGTCAGCTTCTGGTCATTTCTTACTCTGCTTCCCTCCTCACCTGCTTTAGTCTGGGTTCTCTAGAGAAGCAAAATCAGTGAAATGTGCACATGCACGCGGATGCTTGTGCATGTACTCGTATACAAGGACTTCGAGCTAAGTTTGTGAACTCATCCTAGAAGAACTGCTACATAACTCATTGCTGAATATCAACGTGGTCACCTTCATAGTGCTCACCTTGGAAAGCTATGTGCTGATGTCAGTGCCGAGTCCCCCCTTCAAGCAATTGTGGAACTCTTTTACTGGAATGGCCATCAGAGCTGTTGTCACATTGCCCTTGATGTCCTGAATGTCACCAGAATGTCTTATTTTGTATATTTCTTTCATCTTTGGATAAAGGAAGAAGTCATCGGGTGTCAGTTCAGGTGAGTATGGATGGTGTTCCAATACAATAATTTGTTTACTGGCTAAAAGCTCCCTAATACCAGTAGATTCTCCTGATTCTCATAGCTGCAGGGTCTAATGAACCTAAGATTAGCAGGGCAGATGGTAGGCTGCTGGCTTACAGGTGGCAGAAGCCAGTAGATCACAAGAATGGCAGGCGATACAGAAGGCTACCTGCTCCAGTCCCCGAAACCAGAGGTCAGATGATTATGAGGTTGATGCAGAATCCAGAGTAAGTGAGCAAGCTTTGCCAGAACATCCATAGGTACATTAAATGCAGGCAACATCTCCAAGGAAATACCCTTTACAACTGATTGGCTGATCACATCACGGAAGATGACATCATCACATAGATGATGACCTACATCATTACGTAACTACCAGATCAGTAAGACTCACAGCCAGCCAAGTTGACATATAACCTTAACCATCACACCATCCATTCTGCACACGGTAGCCAAAGTAGTAATATTTATAAGATGCTAACATGACTGCAAAAACCCTGGTGGCGTAGTGGTTAAATGCTATGTCTGCTAACCAAAAGATCAGAACTTAGAATCCACAAGATGCTCCTTGAAAACTCTATAGAGCAGTTCTACTCTGTTCTATAGGGTCACTATGAGTTGGAATTGCCTCGATGGCAGTGAGTTTAGTTTTGGTTTGATTTAGCATGACTGTATCTCTCCTCTACTTAAAATTCTGTAATAATATGTAAGAGTTATCAAGATATAGTCTCAAGTGAACCAATGTGTTGTATGCACATATTGCTTATATACACAAAGCATATTTCTGGAGGAATACTCAAGAAACACGTATCAGCACGTTCCATGCCTCTGTAGAGGAATAAATGTAAATAGACTCTCTTTTTAATTATAAACCTTTTATTCTTTTGAACTTGGTGACTGTATTATCTAAGAAACAAAACAAAGCACTGTCATGGCCTGAACACCTTTAGGAAAAGTTCAGACTCCTAACCTGAAAGACTCTCATGATTCAGTCCTTTGCCCATTTTGTATCATCTGCTTCCCCAGCCTAGCTTTACAGGTACATTATGGTCCAAGCTTCTTCGGGTGTGCCTGCCTCCTGCTATATGGTACAGCTTCCCCTTACAGACCTACTGAACTTGGTGCAGGGCCCCATATATTGGGACTCCTACCTGTGTTTGCACCTTTGTCCTTACCATTCTTTCCTCTTGATATGACTTTTGACTTCTTCATCTGGCTAATTTCTACTCATTCTCCATAAAGTTTTTTCGAATTACCTAGAATGGACTACATGTGACTTCTTTGGACAAATTGTGATTACAGTAAGCATTGTATCTATAAGAGGTACCAGGATCAACCTTTAAACTAAAGAATGTAAAATTATTTTGTTTTTGGGAAACTGAGCTTAGCCTAATTCCTGTTTTAGGTCAAGTTCCCCAGTAGCAGATCTTTAGATGAAAATTTATGTGCAAAGGATTTATTAAGGAACTATTCCCAGGAGAAACCAGTAAGAGAAGTAGAAAGCAAGTGAAATAAAGAAAGACTTCAAGCAAAGGTGCGATTGCTGGTAAAGTCCCAGGGAGGGTCCTTTCAGCCTGATTCATAAACTCATCATTCTGGTTCATTGTCTGTGTCTGTCTCCCCTAATAAAACATCAGCTGAAAAAGGACAAGGATAATTTTTTCTCCCTTGTCCACAGACATATTTAAAACAATTTAGTTTGAACAGTGCCTACAAATAGTAGCCACTCCCCTTATCTTTGTTGAATGGGTTAAGAAACTGAAAGCCTCTCTTAGTTGCTTCAACAAAATGTGAGATGCACGTCCATGTATTCATTAAACAGATTGCTAGGCACCTGCTATGTTCCAGGAACCATTCTAGACCTTGGGGATGCAATAGTGAACACAACAGTTAATATTTCTGCCCTCATGGAGCTTACACTCTAATATGGGAAACATTTGCTCCTCATTGTAACACCACAAGGGTGGAGAAACTCTGCGAGGACATCCCTGACCCATCTGTAGAGAGATCCCTTGCAGCCTTCTTTTTCTCCTGAGCCTATCTAAAGCAGGATATGAGGATCACACGAGACCTACTACCTCCCAAGTCTTTCCTTTGGTCATCTAATCCAGCTTTATGCTTTAAATGCCAGCAACATGCTCATGACACAAATTCATTTTCCTGTTCCCACCTCTCTCTGAAACTCCAAACTCATGAAGCCAGATGTTCAGGAATCAGGGACAGTCTCTTCTGCTCTAGGACTTTTCCACAGTATCTCTGGCAGACAACTATCTCTGGGACTCACATAAGGAACCAACACTTTTTGCTTCTTCTCCTATTCAGCTCTTCTTCTCCCAGACTAAGTAATCTTCATCTCAGAAGAACAGTGGTGGGTGAGGTGGTGCAGAAAGGAGATCCTTGATGCTGGATCAAGTATCACTCTGAATTTCTACACATCTGTTGTCTGTGGCACACCTTTTATGTCCTGGTCCTTCAGGCCCTGGATTCTGCTCTTCAGTGACCCTTCCCTCTGCTCTTCTGCTTTAACAATCCTGATACTTAGGTTGAGTGGGAAAAGAGCCATGGAATAAGAATTACAGAGAATGAGAAGACAATCAAGTCGTATAGCAAAATATTATCTCACATCAAATTGCATTTATTGCTTTAAGTGTCCCTCGCCCTGCTGTATTTTAAGCATCTACTGAGTCTTAGTGAGCCAGAATCAGCTTGATAGTAAAGGCTCTGGTTTGGGGGTTTTAGGGAAGGTTAGAAACTGCACCATTTGTCTTTGCAACATCAGGTCTTGGTATAATGCGAAGTTGCCCCGGAGTTGATTCTGACTCATGGTACACTGTTTGTGACAGAGTAGAACTGTGCTTCACAGTGTTTTTAAAAGCTGATTCTTTGAAAGTAGGTAAGAAGGGCTTTTTTCCAAGATGCTTGTCGGTGGATTCAACAGCCAGCCTTTCAGTCGGTATGCAAGTCCATTAACTGTTTGTACCGCCTAGGACTCCACGTGGTATAATACCTGACACATAACAGAAGGACTGGTTGAGCTCAGCAAGGGTCTCTGGAAGCTCCACATCTTCATGTCTTCTCTGTGACCAACAAAAGCAGATGGCAGGTCGTGGGGATAGACTATGAATGCAGACTACGTGAGGTACAAGTCTGGCTTTGCCCTTTCTTAACTGTTTGACCTCTTCTTTCTACTCAACTCCTGATCCATAAAATAGGCATAAAGATGATGATGATAGTCTTCCTGTAATATGGTGTTTGTGATTTAAATAAGTTAATGCATGAAAAATGCTTAGGCTAGTTCTTGGTACTGACTGTATCAGTGCTAGCTAGGATTATTTCCACTTTGACGGCACTTGGCTGGCTGGCTGTCTCGTTTTATCAATCTGGTGAACTTATGCTTTCTCTTCCCCTTCAAGTCTCCTTTGGAATAAACTCACTGCACTCTCCACCCTGGGAAGTATTCCTTTCACCCAGGCTTAGTTCAGTACCCCTTTATACTCCCATTCTTAGCTGCCTATTTTATCTCTTATAAAATATGTTCCATTTAAGCGTTACAAAGGGGAGAGTTCTAAGTCTGCTTTGAACTGGCCTCCTTGAGTACACAGACTGTACCCTATTATTCATCTTTAGATAACTTGCTCTGATCACAGTGCCTAGCACATAACACATAACCAAGCAAATACCAGATAAGAAGCAAGATTCCTCCACTCTAATTACAGCTCTCCAAGCTAACCTGAAGCATAGCCTTGCTTCTGCCCACGTCTCCATTCTCTATGTTTGGGATCAGTCTTGCCCGCGATGAGTGGGAGTCTTAGTTCCTTCAATAAGGTCAGAGAAAGTGGCTCACTGGGGATAGAATGCTTTTGAAGGAGAGATATGTGTTGGTCCCCTCTTTGAACTACATTATAGAATGATTCATCTTCCTTGAGCCATATAACCTCAAATCAAGGTTCTCTCTACCCACATCATTCATTTCTTCTTCAGTTGGCCATTTTTTCCCCTTCTTCCTGCTTCATCCATCTCCCCTCCTGCCATGCCTGTGCAGACATGTAGACAAACACACATACCTTTGATCCTGCTGACACCAGTGACATCGAGGAACGAAGTTCAATATGTTCACTGGTGTCAAAATGGAGTAATAACAATTCTTCAAAATGACAATCACTGGCAGTCTAGGGGCATGCTGGGGCTTCCCGCTTGTGCTTTCTTTAGCCTTTAGTGTTGTTCTTTGGTGTTTAAAAGCACAGGTAGCTGTAGCTTGCTGTACCTGAGATGTGTTAATGAGCCGGCATTTAACAGAGAGACAGTAATGGCACTCCTGCGGAGAGGAACAGGAGGAGCAGGGAGTTGTTTTGTGCCCCATCTCAGACTCCAGTGAAGCAGTATCTCCCATTTGCAACCAGTAACTCAGCTGCATTTCATGTTTGCTATTGTGTTGACAAGGAAAAAGGTGCTTTTATTGGCAGCATCTCTTAACTTCCTGAACCACCTCGGGTACCTAGACAATGCAGGAGGCATATACTGACACTTCTTCTACTTACCTAAACCCAGGAGTCAGCAAACAGCATTTAACTAGGCAGCTGTTCACTCAGCTCCCTTATCTTCCTGAAGCTACTGCTGCCTCCTGCCAAGCAAAACCCAACATCCGGAGGAAAAGAGAACAGACTGCCTTTTCTAGTGATTCCCTGGACAAGCCACATCCACCTCCTCTAGTGGAGAACCAAGGTAGACCTAACTGTTGTTTCAGTTAGTTTCTCTCATTTTCTACTCCTCTGCTCCATTGGCAGGAACAAAGAAAATTTGGAATCTCAGAATCAAATGCTGTCCTACACTGCATCACCATGACATATTTTGACTCTAATTAAGGCTTTAATGTTCTGTTCTGACTATGGCAGGTGAAATAAAGCTTTTTGTTTTGGGTGGGAGCTAGTTAAAGGAACCGTGTAACCACCTAGTTGTTTCTTGAGAATCCACCAGTTAAGTCAACGTTTAACGATTTGTAAGTGAATGAGTCACCTACCAAGGGGCTTTTCTTCTCAGTGGGTGAACAATGGCTGATAAAGTAGTTTCAATTTAGTAAATTCTAGGACACTTGAAACACAGATTGCCAGATCTGAAGATGGGGCGTTTCTAGATGTGCTGGCAGATTGCCTGGTGTAACTGTGTTGAATGACACGTTTGTCTCGCACTTTTGATGGGAAGTGGAAACGATGCTCATTTCTGTGTGTTTTCATCACATTCTCAGAGATGAACATTTTGTCATCTTCTGTTACAGTAACCAAACGGGGGGGGGGGAAGGGGAAGAGCATAAGTCTGGCAGTTATAACAGTCTTGTCTGCACAATTAAAAAAAAATCTCTCTCCTAAAATTTTCACAGAAACATACATTGTAGCTTGGAGGGAAAAGCATACTTTAAAGTTGTTGGAAATTTTAAGTAATGTAACAAAAAAGAAAAATAGTTTAGCTTTCAAAACTGGTTTACAATGGTTTAATGAGCTAAAACTAAAACGCGTACACAGCTTGTTGTTATTGCGTGTCACGTCAATGCCAACTCATAGTAACCCCATGTGACAGAGTAGACCCTATAGCTTTTCCTAGACTGTAATCTTTACGAAAGCAGATCATGGAACTGCTGATGGATTTGAACCACTAGCCTTTCATTCAGAAGCTCAACATTTAATCATTGTGTTACCAGGGCTCCTGTATAGAGCTTAGAGTTAGCCAAAATAGCTATTTAAAAAAAGAAGAAGGAGGGAAGGAAAGAAGGAAGAAAGAGGGAGGGAGGGAGGCAGAGAAAGAAGGGCAGTGTTTTAGTCAGCTAGGAAAATGTCCTGCACTAAAGCACTCACCTCTCTCACTCAGTGGATCAGCAAGGCTAGCTGCACCGATTTAAGTGCCCCGAGGCACCCTATTCCTCAAGGAAAACTCTGTGCGCAGGCACTTAGCTCTCTTGCTTCATGGGTCGGCTCCAGCTCTGCCTCTGATTCTGCTGCTGCTGCCAGCAGTCCTCCGTTGTTTCTCATCATCTGCGCCTTCTTCCTTCCTTCTGAATCTTCTATCCATTCACAGTTTCAAAATGGGTCCCACATTTTACATATTTGCTAGAGCAGCACCCCCCTTTCACAGTACCAAATTCTGTTTTAGTCAGCTAGGGTTGCTCTAACAGAAATACCACGGAGTGGATGGCTTTAACAAAGAAAAGTTTATTTTACACAGTCGGGGAGACTATGAGTCCAAATTCAGGATGTCCACTCCAGGGGAAGTTTTCCCCCCTTGTTATAACGCTCTGGAGGAAAGTTCGCTACTGTATCGGCCTTTGTCCAGGAAGTATCTTGGCACAGGAACCCTAGGTCTGAAGGACACGCTCTTCTCCTGGTGCTGCTTGCTTGATGGTGTGAGGTTCCCAATTCTCAGCCTGCTTCCCTTTCCTTTTATCTCTTGCAGGATGAAAGGATTAAGGGTATGGCAAGCAGTTCTCCTGGAAAACTCCCTTTACATTGAAGCAGGGAGGTGATCTTATAAAGGGATTTACAGTCCCACCCTAACCTTTAACATGCAGCCTAGGGAAACCACAAAACGACAGACAGTCAGAAGATACTGGGAATCATGGCTCAGCTATGCGGCTACACTTACTTTTGGGGGGGGGGACACAATTCAATCCATGACATCCCACCCTTTGGCAACTCCAAAATCACATCATTGAAATATATAACACATTCATCCTATATGACAGAAGTCGTAAATCAGTTCCAAGCCCAAAATGCAAAAGTTTCTTTACATCCATGAAACTTAGAGTGCACGCTATCTGCTTCCAAAGGTACAATGGCAGAACAGGCAAGTTAGACATTTTATTACAAATGGGAGAAATTGGAGTGAAAGAAGACGTTAGCGGGCAACAGACAAGTCAGAACACATTACATTAGGCCTCAAAGCTTTGAAAACACTCTTACATTTTCTGAGACATTCCACACAATGGCCCCACCCTCCAGAGTCTAGGTATTGGCCACACTTTCTGAATTTTGAGTGGACACCTCTAGCCCTGTGCTATGACTCTGCCTTCAAGGCCCGCTTGGACACAAACTCTGCCCCATAAGCTCTAGGTGCACCCTAAGCCCAATGGATTGGCAATTCCACCCTTAGGAACACAGTATGCCACAGTTCCACCCTTTCAAACCCTGAGGTCTTGGCCATACCTTTTGAGACAGAGGCAGCTCAGCTTCTCATGCTCTTCGTCTCTTCAGCCTCAGCTTCCTATGGCCGCATGGCCTGGGCCTCAAGTCCACATCTGCCTTGCAGGGGCAAGTGTTCGAAAGCTCTGTAACTCCACTCACTCATTCTATTTTAGTCAGCTAGGGCTGTTCTAACATGGAGCGAGGGAAGGACAGGAGAAGAGAAGGAGGGAGGGAAGGAGGAAACTTACTAAAATATGATACTGTCATTTTTTGACAAATATCTTTAGTAACAAGTTTTGGGTATGGCGTTCCCCCTTCTATTATACTAACCTATAGGACATTCAAAGACATCAGACTCAACTGAATGACAACTAATAATAATGTATTGAGCTTTTATCACGGGTCCAGCATTCTTCTATACCCTTCATGTACATTTTTTAATTCATTTGTTGTAATAATTCTTTAGGTTAAGATACTATTTTTTATTCCCATTTTACAGATAAGGAAACTATACCACAAAAATTTGAATCACCTTCGCCTCATCAATAAAGTCCATGAGTGGTATGAACAGCTAAAGAGTGCAGTGTGAATCAAAAAGTTGGTAGTTCAAGTCTGCTGCCAGTGCTCCTCAGAAAAATCAGCCTTTGAAAACCATATGAAGCATGCAGTTCTACTCTGATACACATGAGTTAGCATGAGTCTGAATCGACTCAAAGACAATAGAGTAGAAATTTGAATTGACTACTATACTAAACCAAATGCTAGAGCTGAATGACTTCTTGGAAATAGTTTTTCCCAGAGAGGAGAAAATTAAGACTCAGAATGAATATATCTTGCTTCAGTTTATATAACTAAGACAGAAGAACAGAGTATGAGGAGGGGTGTCTTTGAAGTGTACCCTTCATTGAGATCCTACATGACAGAATAGAACTGCCCCAGAGAGTTTCCAGTGAGTAACTAGTGGATTCAAATTGCCACCGTCCTGGTCAGCAGCCAAGCTGCCTCCAGAAGCAGAAGAGAAAGCATTTCTCTGCAGCTGACACCTTCAATTTGTACTTTCAGCTTCTTGAACTATGACAAGTAAAAGTTCTCTTTTTGAAGCCATCCACTTGCGGTATTTCTGTTAAAGCAGCACTAAACGACTAAGATGGAGAATAACAGCATCAGGTTAACAGGACAACAGCATCAGGTAAGGAGAATGACACCATCAGATAAGCAGGGTAACAGCATCAGGTAAGGAGTGAGTGAACAGCTCCCCTTTGTCTGTCAGTGGAGGCTCGCTTGTTACTGTGATGCAGGAAGCTATGCCACTGGTCTTTAGGTACCAGCAGGGTCACCCATGGCAGTCAAGTTTCAGCTGAGCTTCCAGACTAAGAAAGACTAGGAAGAAGGACTGGCAGTCTCCTTTTGAAAGGAATTCGCCAGGGAAAACCTTACGAATAGCAGCCGAACATTGCCAGATAGGGTGCTGGAAAGTGAGCCACATCCACCCCCCGTGGGAGGCTCTCGGAGAACAACGAAGGAAGAGCTGCCTCCTCAAAGTAAGTCAACCTTAATGATGTGGATGGAGTAAGGCCTCTGGGATCTTCAGTTGCTGATGTGGCACAACTCAAAATGAGAAGAAACAGCTGCAAACATCCACTAATAATTGAGACACGGAATGTACAAAGGCATGAATTGAGGAAAACTGGACATTGTCAAAACTAAATGCAACACATAAAAATTGACATCCTAGGCATTAGTAAGCTGCAATGTACTGGTGTGGGCCATTTTCAATCTGACAATCATATAGTCTACTATGCTGGGAACAAAAACTTGAAGAGGAACGGTGTTGCGTTCATTATCAAAAACAATATTTCAAGATCCATCCTGAAGTACAATGCTGTCAGCGATAGGATAACATCCATACTCCTACAAAGAAGGCCAGCTAATACGACTATTATTTAAATTTATGCACCAACCACTAAGGCCAAAGATGAGAAGGTTGAGGACTTTTTCCAGCTTCTGCAGTTTGAAATTGATCAAACATGCAATCAGGATGCATTGATAATTACTGGTGACTGGAATGCAAAAGTTAGAAACAAAGAAGAAGGATTGGTAGTTAGAAAATACAGCCTTGGTGATAAAACTGATGCTGGAGATTACACTACAGAATTTTGCAAAAAACTTTTTCATTGCAAATACCTTTTTTAACCAACACAAACAGTGACTATACACATGAACCTCATCAGTTGGAATATACAGGAACCAAATTGACTACATCTGTGGAAAAAGACAATGGAAAAGCTCCATATCAGCAGTCTGAACACGACCAGGTGCTGACTGTGGCACAGATCATCAATTGCTCACATGCAAATTCAAATTGAAACCAAAGAAAATTAGAGCAAGTCCATGAAAGCTAAAGTATGACCCTGAGCATACCCCCCCTGAGTTTAAAGACCATCTCAACAACAGATCTGATGTGCTGATCACTAATGACTGAAGACCAGACAAACTGTGGAATGACATCAAAGATACCATCCGTGAAGACTGCAAGAGGTCATTAAAAAGACAGCAAAGAAAAAAAGACCAAAGTGGACGTCAGAAGAGACTTTGAAACTTGCTGTTGAACGTCGAGCAGCTAAAGCAATGGTGAAGTAAAAGACCTAAGCAGAAGATTTTAGAGAGCAGCTCAAGAAGACAGAAGAAAGTGTTATAATGATATGTACAAAGAGCCGGAAACAGAAAATAAAAAGGGAAGAACACATCCTGCATTTCTCAAGCTGAAAAAACTGAAGATAATATTCAGGCCTCGAGTTGGAATAGTGAAGGATTCTGCAGGGAAATATTAAATGGCTCAGAGAGCATCAAAACAAGATGGAAGGAATACACAGAATCATTATATCAGAAAGAACTGGTTGATGTTCAGCCATTTGAAGAGGTAGCATATGATCAGGAACTAACGGTACTGAAGGAAGCAGTCAAAGCTGCATTGGAGGTAGCTCAGAGGCCCAGGTTCAAAGGACTTATACTTCCAGTGCTTCTTTCTTGGCAGTACGAGGTCCCTATGTTTCTGTGATTGCATATCTGTTCTATTTCTCAAAAGAGATTGGCTTAAAACACAACCTAATCTTGTAGATTGAATCCGACCTCAATTACTGCCACTAGTCCCAGCTCATCAGCATCATAGAAATTGGATTTATAGCACATAGGAAAATCCCATCAGGTGACAAAACTGTGGGCAATCAGATAACAATGGGAATCATGGACTAGCCAACTTGACATACATGATTTCAGGTAACAATCAATCCATAACCTGGAGTCTGGTGAATAAATGAGCTATCTAGGAGATTTCTAGGCAGCTGTTTCTGATTTGAGTCACCCCTGTGAAGCTATGAATGTAATCTGCAGAGAAAGTGATGCAGTGAGAAGGAAAGGGATTGGTACCCTGATAGGCACATTCATTTTAGGGAAAGGCGAACGAGAGACTAACAGACGACACAGAAGAAATTCATACACAGAAATCATGAGAAAATAATATTAAGTAAACCAAAGGGAAAAAGAGCTTTAAGAAGGAGGTGGTTGGTCAGAGATCAAGTGCTCCTGAAAGGCAGTGCAACTGAACAGACAGTCAGAAGGCCATAGTCATCCTGGTGAGGGACAAAGGCCATAATCCATGAGAATAGGAATACATGAGATGTGAAGAAGTGAGCACAGTGACGGTGGCAACTCTTTCAAGCGTAAATACAAAGTAGAGCAATGAGGTGGTATGGTTGTTAGAAGAGGCCATAGTATTAAGGAAGCCTTCTCAGAGGGAGAGGTGAGCTTATTTCTAAGGAGGAAGGGGATGGAGCCAGCAGAAAAGTAGAACTCCAATAGGAGAGAGAATTTAATTAATGGAAGGGAGAAGTGGAACAGAGTGAGTGCCAGAGTACCAGTACTGGAATCAGTCTTTGTTAGCTCAAATAAGGTTATTTCTTTACTTGTTAATTTTTTTAATTGTCTTGAAACATTTGTCAGAGTTACAGATACAGATATGTATACTCAGATCTAATAGTATAGAAGTCGATGATGTAAAACAATAATCTCTACCAGTTCTCACTTCCAATCCCATTAGGGAGAGCTGTCATAGTAAAAGTAGATTTATTGTTTTATGTTGATTATGTAAATAATATATGTATTCACCATTAATAATTTAAAAAGTACATGAAAACATAAGAGCAAAGATTATTCAAAATCTTAACCTTCTAAAATAATTACCATTTACATTTTGCAGGACTTGGCAGCAATGGTTTACCAGCATATACTGTTGCTGTTGAGTTCATTCCAACTCATAGTGACCCTGGGGGACAGAGTAGAAGTGCCCCATAGGGTTTCCAAGAAGGGGCTGGTGGATTTGAACTGCCAACTTTTTGGTTAGCAGCTAAGCCCTTGACCACTAACTATATATATAGTGCTTAGCTGCTAACCCAAAGATCTGCAGTTGAAGCTCACCAGCTGTTCCATGGGAGAAAGACTTAGCAAGTCTACATCAGTAAAGATTATGGCCTTGGAAATTCTATGGGAGCTGTCCTAGAGGATTGCTATGAGTTGAAATCTACTGGATGGCAAAGGATTTCTTTTGAGTTTTAACCTACATGGAAGCCAACTGCCACTACTTTTTCCAGTGGAGCAGCTGGTGACTTAGAAGCAGTGATCTTTCATTTAATGGCAGATCATTTGTTTGACCACTGTTTTACCAAAAAAGTGGGATTATGGAATAAATACATTTTTGCTTCTTGCTTTTCTCACTCAATGCATTTTTTTAATATAATTCATTTTTTTAATATATAATATTCCAACAGGTGGCTACATTTCGATATAGTCAGTCATTCCTTTATTGAAAAACATTTACTTTCAGTGTACTACAGTCTTGCAATAAAAATCATTGTACATATGCTTTTTAGTGTTAGTACTTTTATTTCTATGTAGATTACCAGAGCAAAATGCCAGGATGTCAGTATATGTGTCTTTTCATTTCCATAGCTATTTCTTGATTGCCTAGTGTGTTGGATACAGTGTTCCTTGTACTGCAGAGGCTGGAAAGCTAAAACCTGCATTTTCCAGAATTCATTGCAACCAGAATATGATTTAGTTTAAATGCATTCATAGAAGATTTCAAATGCCAAAATGAGGTGGAGACCTCATTTCTCTTGATTATGTAATTATTGAATAGAATGTAGAGCTGTGAAAATGGTTGTTTTTCTAAAAGAAGGTTAAGAAAACTCCCCACATCTAAAAATAAACCAATGTCCACCAACTATGAAATGGAAATTGAATTGTGGAATAGTCAATCAATGTGGAAATGAATTACTAAAATTATGTCCTCAGGAAAGACCAACCACTAGAAAAGGGCATTATGTCTGGGGAAGTAGAGAGTCAGCAAAAATGAAGAAAACCCTCAATGAGGTGGATAGAAACAATTCAGCAGTAGACTCAAGCCTACCAATGATCATAAAGATAGCACAGGACTAGGCAACGATTTGTTCTATTGTACATAATGTCACCGGGACCTGGTGACAACTCACAACATCCTGAAAAATCTCAGATACTTGGGAGGAAAAGTAGGAAGTCACAGACAACAGATATAGTATAGCCTACACTTATGGTGGCCTTCACCATCCCTTTGCTTTGCTAGGTTTCAGGAAACTGTCTGGACAGTTGACCAAGAGGTGAGTTTCCACTGCAAGCAGACAGTGAGGGACCTTACCTCAGCTTACCTACCTCAGGGCTTTCTCTGAACCAAGGGAAGCAGCTCACCTGGAAAGTAATGGAAATTTAAGACCCCTGAGGGCAGCTCTCAACCAACTGAAAGTGAATGTCAGTGATTAAACACCCCGTCTTCTTCCCTTTGGTCTGATGGCCCACTTCTGAATTAGGTTGTAGTTTCTCACAAGGCACACAGCACGTCTGTGCCTCAGTTACTCTCAGTGGTCATCAGCTCAGTAAGCTACTTCTTTTTGTTTTTCTCCATTCACTCCCTCAGTTCCTATCTCCATACTTCTGCTTCCTGGGATGTCCTCTAAAATATACAACCCACTCCCAAGTCCTTTCCCCAGGCACTGTTTTCAGGGAAGTCCTTTAAAAAACAGACAAAATTAAACATTATATAGGGAATATCCATATGACATGAAACTATGAAGAAAAGCAAGATAATAATTAATATGGAGTTTATTGAAGATGACTATAATATGCTCACCTCTGGGAAAGGAAGGAAACTGTATTCCAGGAAGGATACTCAGTGGTCTCAAAGAGCTCTGATGGAGCAGTGGTGCAGTGATTAAGACATCAGGCTGCTAACCAAAACACTGAAAGTTTGAATCCACCAGCCTCTCCTTATAAACCGTATGAGACAGTTCTACTCTGTCCTGTAGGGTTACTAACAGTTGGGATTGACTTGGCAGCAACCAATATATTTTTTTAAGTGATATTTTTATTCTTAAACCATGTAGCATACATGTGTTGGCTGTTCAAATTACTCCTTTAAAAGAGCAGTTCTTACGTGCAGAGTCTCAAGACCTCTTTACAATTGTAAAAATTACTGGGGACTCTATAAAGCAAATCCACTGCTCTCCAGTTGATTTTGACTCATAGCAAATCTATAGTTCAGAGTACAACTGCCCCACAATTTCCAAGTAGCACCCGGTAGATTTGAACTGCTGATCTTATGGTTTCCAGGAACTCTGTAAAGAACTTTTATTTCTGTGGAGATGTGAGGAGGCTCTGTGAAAGGATTGACATAAGTACAGCCATGTTGTTACATTAGGCAATAAGACTGAAGGGCTTGCCAACTTGTAAACAACATATGAATTTGAGGTTGTAAGACTAGAAGGCTCTCCTACACAGCAAGTAAACTGATTGACCAAAGGTGATAAACTGGAAAACCTAACCAAACAAACAAAACCAAACCCACTGCCCTCGAGTCAATTCTGACTCATAGTGACTCTATAGGTCAGAGTAGAATTGCCCCACAGAGTTTCCAAGGAGGGCCTCACAGATCTGAACTACCAACTTTTTGATTAGCAGTCATAGCATTTAACTACTAAGCTACCAGAGTTTGCAAAACAACACAGTGGCTCCAATGATAAGACCGACTAAAGGACTATGTAAAAACCAGGACTTTGCTCAGAGCCTAAGCAAGAGCCACCAGGCATTGGGGTGCCCCTAGGCACCCCAGGGAAACCCTGAGTTGTTGGTGAACTACTGCTCCCACCAACTACTGGACATACTAGGGTCCGACGGGAGCAGTTGTGCACCAGGACCGGTGAGAACTGTTGTAAGCTAGTAGCCCTCACACCCAACATGTCTGGGGGACTGTCTGAACCTGTTGGTCCAGATCCCTTTGCTGGTGAAAACTGACCTCTGTAGACTGTGCTGTGCCACTGTTGGTCTACGCCTCTGCTTCATCACGACTGGCTTTCTGATAGCAACCTTCTCAGTTATCTATCATCCATCTCTACAACCTGACACTACAGTCTGCCCTCACCCATTGCAAGTCAACATGTCCAGCGTGTCAGACCGACTACGACAGAGCATGCGGTACTAACCCACCTCTAAGGACTCACGTGTGTTAGCTCAATGGAACCTTGAGTGTTGCCTGATTGTGTACATCTTTTTCTAGTATGTGTTATGTGTGATCACGTTCTGTAACTTGCTGCAAGCTAGTAGCACTGTGGTCTCAGTGAGGCAAGTCTTGCACACCTGCTCGGATCAAATTATAACTACAATAAAAGGTTGACCACGCTGCTCTAGAACAAAGGCATGCCTTGTCCTCCAAGCCTCATCTTCTCTGCTCCAGATACATGAGTATTTGTATTATAGCTGGGAAGCTTAACAAATAATATTTACACAGTTATTTGAAAATGACAATGATAAATTCATTACCTGATAACAAATACTTTAGAAAAGTAATTACTTTTCAAAACAGAACAAAAACAGTGTGAAAAATGGCATTGTTTTAAAGTTTTCTAAACCTTTTTAAAGTCTGGCTTAATAGAAGACAGCTAATTTCTCCTATCTGCTTTTGAGTTGATTCCATACAATTCCAGTGTTTTGGATAAGGAAAGTGAAGAAAACCTGGCCTCACGTAGCTTTGTAGATGGAAAATGGAGGAGCATTTTAAAAGCCTTTTACATAATTTGCATGCTCTCTGATACTACACCTGGACCTCACAAGTGATGTTTTCTTAAGGTTACCGGCAATGAGGTTATGTGGAACTATATTTATGAAATCTTCAGACTCTGCTAAACTAGCATGTTTTTCATCTGTGCCTGATTTTTTAACATTATGCCTTGATCCTATGAAAATAATGGGACACTGATTTATGTAGCTCTTCTAAATTTCGACACATTTCGGTCTATAATACCAAAAATTCGTATTCGTCAATATCACCACTGATCTCATCAGAAAAGTCTGTAAACATGAGGAACTGACAAGCTCCCATTGGTAAAGGCAAGTTTTCCAAAACTCTAATTACTTGCTTGAGTGAGCCCAAATTTTACAACTGGCAGAAAGTACTATCGGTTGTTTTTCTTGAAATGGCAGGCACACTCATTTCTCATTTTCAAGAAAACGTCTCCAAATATCCATGTCTGAATAATTAATTTGTCTGTCTGTCAAGAACATAGCTAGTTCAGCTCAGAATGCTTTACTTCAGGGTAGCCAGAGTCCTTTATCTGGCATCCTGTTGTAAGATTCAGGTCAAGATTTCATGTAATTGATCGTTTTTATAGTTTCTCCAAAGACATTCTTAAGTGCAGCTTGTATTCTTTGACCTGCAAGTTTTGGCGGTAAAGAGTGCCATGACTGCCAACACAGGTGGGTGCCACTGTCTTGATTCAGGCTCCAGAGCATTTTTTTTTTTTTAAATCTACTGTCATTTGTGTATTGCAGTGAAAAAGGCAAATAATGGCTTAGTAATACTGTAAAAATAGTTTTGAGTGCATGGACCCCCCCCCAAAAGGCTTGAGCAATTGTAGATCATGCTTCAAGAACTTTAAGCTGTATATATGCATTCTATATTTCTGTTTCAGAGCCCTGGTGGCACAGTGCTTAAGTGTTTGGCTGCTGGCCAGAAGGTCAGCTATTCGAACCTACCAGTTTCTACTTTGTCCTACAGGGTTATTATGAGGCAGAATCAATTCAGCGGCAGTGAATTTGTTTTTTTTTTTGGTTTACATCGGTGATCTGTTAGGGTTCTCCCTAAGAATGACAGAACAGATATATAGGAAGATAGGTAGGAAAGTAGGTATGGAGATAGGGACATAGAAGGACGGACGGACGGACGGACGGACGGGTGGGTGGTTGGGTGGATGGTTGGGTGGATGGGTGGATGGATGGATGGATGGATGGATGGATGGATGGATGGATGGATGGATGGATGGATGGATGGATGGATGGATGGATGGATGGATGGGTGGGTGGGTGGGTGGGTGGTGGGGTTGGGGGAGGGGTGGGGGAGTTGGAGGGTGGATAATAAATAGGTAGACAGGCAGATAGATAGATATTAAAGGAATTGGTTCATTCAATACAGGGACTGGCAAGTTCCAGATTTATAGTTCAGAAGACAGGCTGGAAATTCAAGTAGTCTTGGAAAGTGTTGGAAATGCATAGGCCAGGTAGTCAGTGGGGGGAAAAATTCCAGTAGAATGTTAATTTACAGTCTTGATGGAGTATCTTTTTTCTATGGAAATTTTAATTTTTTTGCTTTTAAACTTTTTAACTGACTGGATGAGGGCCACTACATTATGGAAGGCAGTCTTCTTAAAGTCATCTGATACAAATGCTAATCACGTGTAAATACTTTCATAGCAACATCTAGACTTGTGTTTAACTAAACAACCAGGCACCCCGACCTGGTCAAGTTGACACACAAAATTAACCATCACAGCATCTTTTTTATGCATAATAAGTTTTCCAGTAATCAAGAGACAAAATTTTTCTTTTGCTAAATAAACATTTTAAAAAGTCCCTTTGCTAATTGCGTAAGGAGCGTGTTTCTTGTAGAGTAAGTTTCTCTCCTCTTTTTTTTTTTTTGGTAACTCCATGCTCTACGCTTCAAGCTTTGTAAGCACTTTGATTTTTATACTCTTAAAACATTTGTAGCTTTCTGACCTAGACAGTTTGATGCTGCCATTTTGACTTGGGACCATGTTTAAAAACCAAATCATTGAAACGCAAGGGCTTTAGATTACCAAATAAAATTTTATTAGATGCCTTCACAACATATTTACAAAGTTTACAAAAAGTTTGAAGAGTCATTCTTTAGACATTCTGAGAAATGGAGTGGTGGTCGAGGATACGTATTGAAAACATAATGATTTTAACTTAACATGTTGACAGCTGCATGGCCCATGTCAAAAGAACTGTGTCAGGATGTTCTGTTTGGGTAAGTACTGTTATAAAATGCAAATCTGAAATCTGAGGAGCTTGATGTCAGGACAAGGTCCAGTGTAGCCCAGATGTTCCAACTGGTAAATCCCGCACCGTATAAATGTGATTCTTGGAATCCCTGACTATGAGGACTTCATTTCATTTTGTGCCATCAACCAGAAGCTGTAGTTACTTCCACCCTTTGTGCTTTTGTCTCTGGTTTTGTCTGACTCTCAAATAATTGTGGCACTGTATGCTCCTCCAGCTCATGCATTTTACATTTCACATTTGTTTCTGGAGTGAATTTTTCATGTGGATTTTCAGTATGATTTTTAGTGATTCATAATCACTGTCTACAAGCCAACATTTTCCATGCTTGGTTTCAACTCCAGAGTGGTATTTTTGGAACATTTGTTCAGCTGGTTTTGGCTTTTCATGAGGCCAAGGAAAGAATCCAACAACCCACAAACAAAAACAATAATAAATTGATGGGTAGATGCTATGATTTAACCATGTGTTTTGTTCTCACTGAGAAAAATCTCTCGGGTAATTTTGGAAAATAAATTAGCAAGTAATGAATTTCTAAGTGATTAAGAACTGCATTTGTGTGTACAGCTATTCTTTTAATCATAGTATTTCCAGTACGTTTAGACATTTTGGCCTTTATTTTGGACTCTAAAATCTCACGGTATTATTCCTAATACACTGTATTCCTTTAAATTTCCTTGCATGATGGCAGTGTTTTTAAACACATAAAGTCAGATTTTAGTACAAGCTTTTTGTAGATGATTTTGCATGGGTGGCCTGTAGAATTGCTGTTTGGGAGCTGCATAACTATGGTTTAATACTGTTATTTCCTTTTTTGTGTGTGTTTGCTTGTGAGTAGTATTTGTTTTTGTGGCACCTCACCTCTTTCCCAGTCATCCCTTACTGCTCTAGCAAACACTTCTAGAAACCTAAAAAATATCCTGACAATGAACATTCACTATTCATGACTTGTGTTATAGATTATGTTGGGCCCCTCTACCCCTAAAGTCAGTGTCACCTTGGCTAGGCTGTTAATTACCAGTATTGTGTGGTTGGCTACCATTCTGTTATCTAACGTGATTATCCTGTGTATTATAAATCTTAACCGGATCCAACTCGATGACACTTGGCTTGGCTCTGACGTTAGTTAGAAATCCTGTTGGCATAGTGGTTGACAGCTACAGCTGCTAACCAAAAGGTTGGCAGTTCAGGTTTACCAGGTGTTTCTAGGAAACCCTATCAAGCAATTTTACTCTTTGCTGTAGGGTTGCTGTGAGTTATAATCCACTTGATGACAGCAGGGTTTTTGGTTTGAGTATAATGTTAATGAGGCATGATTAGAAGAAGTCATATTAATGAGGCTGGATGCAACCTCCAGGGTTGTGTTGTGTCTTGAGACAATCTCTTATGAGATATTAAAAAAAAGTAAGTGATCAGAGAGGAGACGAATCTCATATCACCAAAAAACAGGATCCAAGAGAAAAGTGTGTCCCTTGGACCTGGGATCCCTGTAGTGAGAAACTTCTGGACCCAAGGGAAGACTGGTAACAGGGACCTTTCCCAAGAGCTGGCGGAGAAAGAAAAGCTTTCCCTGGAGCTGGCATCCTGATTTTGCACTTGGACTGTGAGAGAACAAATTTCTTTTTGGAAAAATATTCACATGTGATATTTCTATTACAGAAGCACTGGATAGCTAAGATAATTTTTTTTTTTTGAATTCTGCAATGATGATGTGATTTAATACTGACTAGAAAACAGCTCTCACAAGATTCTGATTCCATAGGAACTTAGCAAAGTGGTCACGGATCCGTCTCCATGATATTAGGGCACCTGTCAAAGAATATACAAGTCAGTGAATCCAGCAGTTTTTTCTTTTTCCTCAAGATAAACTTAATTCCTCAAACGGAGCCTCTCTGAATTCAAACATTTAACTAGGTGTTATTTCAACTAATCAATTTTATGACAATAGATAAAACCTGAAACTAACTAGGTGTCTTAGTCATCTAGTGCTGCTGTAACAGAGTTACCATATATGAATGGCTTTAAAAAGTGAAATTTTAGACCAGAATTGAGGATCCAACAGCCTCCAGATTCCCCTGAGAACATGGACCCTAGACTTAGGGGTGGCCCAGACCCAAAACCCTTTGTCTGAAGTCAACACTTCAGGCAAAGAGAGGACTGGACTCGGCAACACAGAACGTGGCAGGTGATGTGTGTACTTTGTGGTTTAGTATATGTATGAGCCTGTCCTACTGGTTTGTTTCTAGAATGGAGAGGGGAGAGGAGAGAGTGGAGAGAAGGGAACAAGTATTGCTTGAGTGGATACTGGAAGTAAAGAGTGAAAAATAAGAGTGTGCTATCACAGGATAAGGAGAACAGATAGAGTTGCAGAGAGGTGGGTATGCAACACTGACTTGGGTAGTAAACGTCTACTTAATCACAATTAAAAAAAATAAAAAGAGAGAAATCTTATTTTGTCAATATCCACTAGGCTGAACGTCCAAATTCAGGGTGTCAGTTCCAAAAGAATGCTTTCTCTCCTGACTGGGGAGGAAGGTCTGTCATAAATCTTCCCCTAGCCTGGGAGTTTCTTATTCACAGGAATCCTGAGTCCTTTCCAAGGGACATACTTAGCTCCTGTAACTGCTTCTTGGTGGTAATACCTCCCCACCTCTCCACTTGCCTCTGTTTATATCTCAAGAGATTGCCTCAAGCCACAGTACAATTCCACAATTGAGCCCTGCTCTACTGACACAACTGGCACCCATCCTCCTTCATTAACATCATAGAGGCAGTGTTTACAACATAAAGGGACATTACACAGTTCTGGGAATCATGGCCAAGCCAAATTGCTACACACAATTCAATCCATCACTTTCCACCCTTTGTGAGGTCAAAAATCACATCCTTGCTATATGCAAAACATATTCATATCATAGCAAAAAGTATTAAGTCCAACTCCAAAATCCAGAAATTTTTCTTCAGCTGTGAAATCTAGAACAAAAATTACCTGCTTCCAAAGATACAATGACTAAACAGGCAGGCACAAGCTAGACATTTCCATTAAAAATGGGAGAAATAGCTGGTAAATAAGGGATAACAGGCACCAAGCAAATTAGCAGAACACATTGCATTAGCTCTCAAGGTTTGCAAACAACCTTCCCTTTTCTGAGACATTTTACACAACGCCCTGCCCTCCAGATTCTAAGTGCTGGCTAGAGTGGAGGCCCTTTGATCCTGGGCTACAGCTCCACTTTCCAATCCCACTGGGACAGAAGCTGTGCTCCTTTGGCTTTAGACACACTATTTTCCTAGACTATCTGAGCAGCAACTCCACCTTAGAAACACCGGGACCATGCTTCTACCTTTACAAATCCCTGATGCCATCGACATATGTATTGAGAGTGAGGCGGCTCAGCTTCTCATGTTCCCTGTCCCTTAAGCTTCTGCTCTCAGTGGCTTCGTGTTCTGAGCCTCGTGCCTTCCTCTGCCCTGCTGGGGAAAGTGCTCCATAGCTCTATGATACCACTGATGTAAGTGCATGGAGGCACTCCACTTTGCCAAGAAGCCTCCTGGGCACAGGCTCTTTCCCTCTATGGGTTTTTGCTTCTAGTTCTGCCACTGCCTATTCACTGCTACTGCTGGTCATCTGCTGTTTGTTTACTAGCATCTGCACCTTCTTCAGTGTTGACAGCTCTCCTTGGTTCCTTCTAGGTCTTCTATCCATTTACAGTTTCAAAACCACTTCCGGATTTTAGGTATCTGTTAGAGCAGCACCCCACTCTTGGTACCAAATTCTGTCTTAGTCATCTAGTGCTGCTATAGCACTAGAACTTTATTTTGTTGCAGTCCAGTAGGCTAAAAGTCCAAATTCAGGGTGTCAGCTCCAGGACTGCTTTGTCTGCTGGCTCTGGAGGAAGGTCTTTGTCATCAATCTACCCCTAGACTAGGAGCTTCTGATACACAGGGACCTTGGGTCCTTTCCAAAGGACATGCTTAGCTCCTGGAACTGATTTTGATGGTATGGGGTCCCCAACTCTCTACTTGCTTCTCTTTCCTTTATATCTCAAAAGATTGCCTCAAGGTGCAATACAATTGCACACACTGAGTCCTGCTCCACCAGTACAGCTACTGCCCATCTTCCCTCATTAACATCATAGAGACTGGGTTTACAGCATGGAGAAATACCATACAGTATCAGGAATCATGGCCTAGGCAATTGCTACACACATTTTTGACGGGACACAGTTCTATCCATGACACTAGGTTTAATACTCTCCTTATGCTTCTTAAAAGAAAAAAAAAAAAAGACAGAGAGGGAGAGATTTACAACACTTACAGGAGAGTATAAAGGACCCAAGTTTTAAATCATAAGTTATAAGTTTAAATTCTATTACTGCAACACTAGCTGAGTAATAATTAGCAAGTCGTTGGACCTAAGCTAATTTCCTCCTCTTGAAATGGAGCTCTTCAGTTCATGAGACTATTGTAAAGATCAATTATTAGTAAGCATATTGCATGACTAGGACCTATAGTAATCTTGTCACGTTAGTCATATTGAATGGCATTGTGTGTTTTTAATGCCCACTGAGCACAAGGTACCACGAAGCACAGCTTTCTATGAACAGATATCATACTATCTGTATCTCCACAGTGCCCAGATTAGAGTTAGCGTGTGTAAATTAGTCAGTATGTTACTTCCTGGGTTCAACTGAGACAATTTCATGAAAATAAAGTACCCAAAGAGGAGACGTCAGGACTTACAGGTTCTTGTCACTGGTCTGACACTGATTATGAATATGTATTTAACACTCAAGGTCCATGTTTTCTTGTTTGTAAAACAATGTTGGGCCAGTGGACTAGTGCAACCCTGCAAATGCATCCACATTAAAGTCACACAAAAGCCAAATCATATTTCACTGGACATCTTCAACTAGGTTACTTTTCATAGCCCGAGTAGATACAGCTTGTTTCAAAGAAGATGCATCTATGAAACTTCTAGCCCTCTACTTTTTTTGTGGAGAAGGACCAGCATTTGGATGTGGCATTTCATCCTTATTTATCAAATACTGAAAGCTGTCTCTTCTGGCCGGATTAAAGAGATCACCTATTTCTCCCCTTCACCTCAAGAATATCATTGCTAAAATCAAAGACAGAGCTCACCTCTGACCCTGAGTGAACTGTCACATTAGTGCTCAAGAAAGTGACTGAATTACGAATCAGATCCATTTCCAGGTAGATGATATTGCAATTAGGCCACCTTCATATAAATGCTCATTGGCTTCATGTGAACATTCTGTTGGGAAGATGGTAAACGTTCAATACCAAATTCTGTCTATTTCTCTCAGGCTCAGCAGATGTTCAGGTGTGCATCATTTTCTATGATTTATTGTTTGAAGAGTTGGTCTAGTGGCCTGTATGCTCTATATTCAGTGAGAGAACAGATGCTGTATGAGATTCCCGTACATATTGGTTTATTACATCTCTCAGATTGATTACTCATGGCTTGGCTGGCAGATTGATTGACTTCCCTGCTCACGTTTCTCACACTGGACACAAGCTGGAGTTGCTGCCTTCATCAGGGAAACTTTTTGAGATACTCAGATACAAGGCAGTTATCCTGAGTCGCATTTTGATATTCAGCTCTCTTGCTTTAACTTCTTCCCTCCCTACTTTCTTCTTTGCTCCTCGCCGCCTCTCTTCCTCCTTCCCTCCCACAAGTATTTACTAAATTTTTGCAAGGTCCCAGACACCGCACAAAAATCCCCCCACCCTGTTTATTACGTTGTTATTGCTTTACAGTACGAAAAGCTCCTATTCTTTCCTTAAGTCTCCCTAAAGTAACATTCTAACTCAGGCATTTTATCCTCAAAATGATTCGTTTGGCTCTAAGATAGACATAAGAAGAAGTATCATATTTCTAATTTTGATGAGACAAGGACAGTGAATATTTGGGATAGGCAAGAGGAGTTGGGCCTTGGCACTAAATCCACCTGCAAGGGAGTGAGTCGTGGTGAAATGTCCCAGAAGTTTGGCTGGTATAGAACTTTACACTTGGTTACATAGAATACTCAAGTGATGTGGTGGTTTCTGTTTTCAAACCAGATCAACCCAGGCTCTGAAATTCTCAGTCATAAACAGCTTTATATTCAACTGCCCACCATAGCACAGGGAAAAGAAATTACCCTTCCATTTCCCTGAAGACAATTTGCTTCACGTCTTGATTCCGCCTCGTACGCTGTGACTTGGGGTGTCAATACACTGGATTTCAAAAGAAACTTGGATTTCTTGCCCCTGCTTACCTTAGGCCCTGACTTACTGTACTCAGTCTACTGAATCAGCATTTTACAGTAACTTGGGCTCTTCTTATATTGACATTAATCATCACCAGAAACTCAGGAGTTTAACTCTGCTTTGAGAAAAATTAGGACGAACTGGGCAGAATTAACTGACTTTTATGACAGTAAGAGTTCACTCCTTTCAGAGTGTCAAAAAATGTGTAGTAACCACAAGATTGCTCCCAAACACTTCTTTGGATCAGGAGCAAGATGCCCTCCACACACCGCAAACTGAAGGTGAAAAGCAAAAAAGTCAAGAGGCAGGCAATGCTGAAAGCTCCAACCAGTGAACAGAGTACAAGGGCAGTGCTTCATTTTCTCAGCAGGTATGTTGTGCTGCCTGATATTTGCCTCACAAGACTTCATAAGAAAAAGTTTCTCCCAGTCTGGGTGGCACACAACAGAAGGGAGGCAGCTGATCTTGCAGGCAACAGACTATGCCAACCTGATGGCAGCCCAGCTAGACTCCTCAGACTGCTACCAAACATATCATGAGATGCTTCTGAAGCTGAAGATTTTCTTTTATATACAATAAGAGGGATTGGATTATCTTTGTCTCTCTTTCTCTCTCTCTATTGTTCTCTCTTTCCTTTTTTAGCATGACTTTTTTTCCAAAAGAAATCCTCTAAGGAATCTCAATGCATAAAAAGGACAGCCAAGCCAGCCAAGTGCCGTTTTTTGGTTGAAGATGAGGTTGGGTGTGAGAGAGGGCTGGAGAATGTCTTTTTAGCATTCCCTCATTGTCTCCCTCGTTTAAAGGTCTCTCATTAGCAGCCTGAGTAATAGTTTGGAAAACACTGAACTATAAACATCTGAGGGCAGTGATGGTTCAGTGGTAGAATTTTTGTCTTCCAGAGTTTGATTCTTGGTAAATGTACCTCAAACACAGCCACCAGCCATCTGTCAGTAGAAGCTTTCATATTGCTATGATACTGATCACATATCAGCAGGTCTTCCAGACTAAGAGAGACTAGAAGAAGGACTGAGTGAGCTACTTGTGAAAATCAGCCAGTGAAAGCCCTGTGGATCACAATGGACCTATCCCCTTGTGCTGTAAACTGGGAACCAACTTGACAGCTGCTCGCAACAGCAGTGATCTCTTAGGTACTTCCATTTTGAGCTCCATGAAAACACAGATTCCACTTTGGTTACCCCTAAACCCCCAAGATCTAGCATGGTTTGGGCACATGGTAAGTACTAAAAATACGTGTAAACCAAAAACCTATTGCTGCGGAGTCTATTCCAACTCATAGCAACCACATAGGACAGAGTGAACTGTTTTCACAGAGCACCCAGCAATCTGAACTGCCAACCATTCGGTTAGCAGCCATAGCACCTAATCACTGCGCTGCCAGGATTTCCAAAACAATATCGACAACACTATATTTAATGAATGATGAATAGATGATTTTTCAGATGTTATGAAATAATTATTTTATTTATTTTGAGGTTATTCTCCATTGGGCCATTTAGAGTTGGATTTTCAGCGTTAACGTCTTCTTCTGACCATCTACTCCATAATAAAATATTTATTTTATTTATTTTGAGGTTACAACTCCATTGGCTGCTTAGAGTTGGATTTCCAGCATTAATTTCTTCTTCTGACCATCTACTCTGTATCTTATTCTTTCAAGTTTGTCTGTGCACAAATAAAAGCTTAATCTTCGTGTCCCTGGGATTGTATCTTAAATACCAAGTGTAAATATCCCCCGACTGAGGAGACAGCTTACTGAACAGGAATAACTGCTGCAGCAAAACTGGAAGAAAAGGCCAAGCTGTTGCATTTCCCTCTCTTCTGATTAGGGAGGAATTGAAAACCTACTTTAGTCCTTTCTTTGGTCTCATATAAAAGTAAAGTTTTCTCCCCAAGCTTGGAACTAAATAAAAAGTTAACCCCTGAATTATGCTTTTCCTGAGCAATTACTTTAAGCTCAAGTGATTTTGAAATGTGTGCCTCACCCTCATTTCTTTCAGGTGGGACCCAGTCAAAGATGAACGAGCATTAATGTTCCAACTTGCAACTGCTGTCTCAAAGAGGGTCCTCCAACCTATGAGAAGACTGGAGGCATCACACGGATCTTCGAGGAAGCCATCAGGTGAAAGACCCACCAAGGATCCCAGAAGCCTTGTGACTTCGTTACCACATATCATTATGTCTGCCTCTTAAAAATAAAAAAATAACTAAAATGCTATTTAATCATCTAATATTGTTTTTATTGGCCTGTCAGAAGATGGAAGAGAGTAAAGATAAATTCTTCCATGCCAGAGGAATATTGTTTTGGTAAAACATCTGAACAAGTCTATACCTTCCTCCTTTGAAAAAAAAAAGATACAAGACCAATTAAAGTTACATGATTACTGAAAACTGAAATGCGTCTAATTAATATTACCTTAACACACATGAAGCCACGATGGCAGCTTTCATAGGCAAAATCCTGTCTGGTGTTGATACAGAAGATAATTGATATTACAGAGGCCGCTGCTTCTCAGGCAATTGCTTAAAAAAGCACCTTCACAGCTCAGAGCCTTCTCTCCCTTTGGGTTGGGAGACATTTTCGTCAAACTGACAAGATCTGTCACGTATTATCAGACAATTGATCACCAACTCCTTGGAAGTCTTAATCCATCGTTTGATCACACATCAAGAAAAATTGCTTTCTATGTCTTAAATCTTGGCCATGAGAAAGGGGACAAAGGCAGGGACTTAGGCGTCTGTCTCCAGCTCATTACTTTTTGCAAATGACAGATAGGTTCACTAGGCAATTTAACTTTAAAATGATCTTTTCCCTCTTCTCAAATGAGCAAATACAAGAAACTTCGCAGCACATGTTGCGTGAAAAGGGAGTCTGCCTGCCTTTCGTTTTTGTCTCTATAGTAGGTGCCCATGTGTGTATAGAAGCATGTATGGTGAGTCCATATGTGTTTACCTAATGTTACTGTATGTATTTTTAAATGAAAGAGTTTAAAGTGGAACACACAAGGAAGACAAACTCACAAGGACATCGGTATAACCGTTTCACACATTTTAGAATTTTTACATTACATATAATTTGAAATGACTTCTAAAACCACCAAACCCACTGCTGTTGAGTCAATCCCAACTCATAGCCTCCCCCCATATGACAGAGTAGAACTGCTTCACAGAGTTTCCAAGGAGCATCTGGCAGATTTGAACTGTCAGCCTTTTGGTTAGCAGCCATAGCACTCAACCACTAGGCCACCAGGGTTTTCACAAATAATGCCAATCTGTGTCATAAGATAACACAGTAAGATCAGTTTTTAAAAATTTCATCTTCCCCTTCTGCTGATCCCATTATGTTCTATTGTCAAGATTCTGACCTTAGCGTATAACAACGTGCTTTATCTGGAGTCCCAAGGTCGTGCTAACCAAAAGTTTGGAGGTTTGAGTGCACCTACGAGGGCCTTGAATTAAAGACCTGGCTATGTAATTGTTGAAAAGTCAACCAGTGAAAATCTCGTGAAGTACTATTCTACTCTGAGGCACACAAGTGGTCACCTGAGTTAAAATCAACTCAGCAGCAGTTGGTAAAATGTGCATGGTAACTCTCTCAGAGTGGCATTAAACCATATGATGTAGACTTTATTCTATGATGTTACTCAGAGAAACCAAACCCCACTGCTGTCGAGTTGATTCCAACTCATAGCAATCCTATAGATAGAGTAGAACTGACCCACAGAGTTTCCAGGAAAACCCAGGTGGATTTGAACTACTGACATTTGGGTCAGCAGATGTGGCACTTAACAACTATGCCATCAGGTTTTCCAGTTCTCAGAATGATGTGCTTAATTCCTGGCTGGTGCATCTCATCTATAGCTGCACCCATCTGTCGGTGGAGGCTTGTGTGTTGCCATGCTGCTAAATAGGTTTCAGTGGTTTTTCAGGGCTAAGATAGAGTAGTAAGAAAGAAATGGAAATCTGTTTCCTAAAAATCAGTCAATGAAAATTCCACCAATTGCAGTGGTCCTATGCCACTATGGATGGTGTCACCATAAGTTGACTGTCTATGTGTTTTGGACTAGAACTGTATAGGGTTTTCAAAGGCTGTGACTTTTGGAGGCAGATCACCAGGTCTTTCTTCTGAGGAGTCTAAGCGGGTTTGAATCACCAACCTTTTTGTTAGCAGTCAAGTGCTTAACTCTTTGCGCCACCCAAGGGCTCTTTGAGGACACTGGAAAGAAGGTATTAGGAGCCACCATACTGCAGCATGACCTCATGTTAACCAATTACATCAACAAAAGCCTTTTTCAAAAAAAGTCAAGTTAGTAGGTATTAAGGGTTACGACTCCATTCAACCATTGGACCCATAAACAGCCTTCTGGAGGACTTTTAGTTTGGATTATCTTCCAGATATACCTCTTTTCACAATTTTTGCATCCTAGTAGATGGTCTTCTGAGCACCACACCCAAAAATTCATGTGCATAGTGAGGAGAATGGTATGTGGAGAATGAAAGTGAGGCTGAGATTTAGTCCATAGTAACCTGTACAAGGTAATTGACTTTCAGCATAATCTAGCCTGTTTTGAAACTTTTCATGCATATGTTAACTGTGTTTTACAGTAACTGAGGTCACTGTAAAAGAAGAATGGAAGGCCTAAGACTGATTTGCCAGATATGACAGTTCTTCAGTTTTTATCATTCTCTATCAAATGCGACCAGTCACAGGCATTTAGTGAATCATAAAGATTTATCACCTGATTCTGCTACTCACAGTCACTTAGATATATAAAGAGCTATACTTATATTTGAGGGGGAAGAAGAGACTCTCTTCCTAGTTCATTAGGTCTATCAAAAAGAATTAGCAGTCTTCCACTGCACTGCATATTTGGTGAAAATACTATAGAGTCTTTAAGGCATAGCTTGATCCATACTTGTTCACTACTGAGAAGCAATAGCATGATCTATATCAACATAAACGATGTGAAGAAAGGACTTGCTCAGACTACATCTTAAGACCAGACAGCATGGTTTGTGCAGTTATTTCACACCTAATTCACCAATGATGAATCATCTGGGATTCTCAATCTCTCCCTCACCACCCCATTCACACTAGAGGCCATAGCAAGCAAAGTTAAAAACACAGAAATGGGATCATAATGCCTTGAATCCAGCTCTGCTTACTAGCTGGTGACCTGGTGACCTTAGTTTTGCCACCTGTAAATGGAGATTATAATTGTCCTTATTCCAAAGGGATCCTTTAAGCCAGTATCCTTTAAGCCAGAATCATTTAAGCCAGTGTTTGCCCCTAGTCAGAACTCAGTGAATGTAGCTGTTACTCTCTAATACCTATTCTGTCTCCTTTCTCACTTCTTTTTCCTGGATCCCTTTTGTTATAGATTGAATTGCACCCCCCAAAAGTTAAATTGAAGCCCTAATCCTTATACCTGTGAATGGGACCCAGTTTGGAAATACAGTCTTGGAAGATGTTCTCAGATGAACATGGGGTCATACTGTAATAGGATGGGTCCTACTCTTACATGACTGCTACCTTTATAAAACAGATGATTCACAGAGACAATGGGAGGATATCACATGGCAATAGCAGCTACAAACCAGAAGCTAGGAAGGAGGCATAGAACAGATTCTCCCTCAAAGCTTTAGAGGGAATCAACACAGCCAATACCCTGAGCTAGGACTTCTGGTCTCAAGACCTGTGAGACAACACGTTTCTGTCTTTCTAAGCCACTCACTTCTTGATATTTTGTTACAATAGTCCTACAAAACCAGTGCACTCCTCTACTGCTCTTAAAAGTTCTGCATGGTGACTTATGCTTAAAAAGCAGAATTTTAAAAAAAGTGTTGCTTTCAGCATTTCCATAAATTTTTGGAAATAATATAAGACAATCAGTAGAGTTAATGAACTTTGGAAATAAATTAGTGTCTGAAAAAGGAGCCTCACATAGAGTCCCTAAAGTGTATACATCTACTTATCAAATGACTGTTTGGAGGAAAGTTGGTGTTCATGGTGGTTGGGTATTGTTTTTCGTGGAACCACAGCCATGGACTTGGAACTTCTCAGGCTAATTTTTTCTTATAACTCATTCCAGTACTCCAGAATGGGAGAGGCAGGGTGGACTGCTGAGGCAGATGGGCTCAGGAATGTAGCTGAATTTTCCCTTTCATTCTTAAAATTATTAAATAGCATAAGCATGCCAAAGATTGACATGTGGCTGACTCTAGCTCTAGAGAAGTGGGTCACATCAAGGTGTATAAATAAATACAATAGAATTATATTTTCAGAAGTACCTTGGTTTCCCCAATCTTTTCAGGGGTGTGTATCATCTACTAACACTTAACTAATGACATCTCAATGTCACTGTCATGGCTCTTGAACCACCTCACCCTTTCCCATCAATGGCACAAAGCAGTGAAAACTTGTTGCCTGGATATAATCAGCTCCAGTGATGAAGATTAAAAATCACACTTTGATAGTATATATTACGTTGATACGAGCTGCTGTCCAAAAAGCATTTAGAACAAACAATGAGTGACAGCTAAAACCAATCGGGGAAAGAAAAAGACTCAAATTAGAAGAGACAAAATTAAATTTTCATGTAACACGAATGAGTTATCCATTAGGGGCTTTTCAGGTGACTTTCGGGTTCACCAAATGTAGTACTCAAACTTCTCACCTGAATGACATGGGCTCTGGGTTGGATGACATGCATTTCAGATATCGTGGAAGAAAAGGGCCAGCCAGGCACAGTAAACAACTGTAACTTGTTTGGGAGAAATGCTATTGACAGTAAAATTCTAATTTTACTCCAGCTCCCAGAACAGATGTACCTCCAAGTCCATAGACTGCAATACTTAACTGCAGCTACTCAGCTGTGACCTTCAGCCCCAGGCTCACTGCAATAAAATTTTCATGCAACCATATGGAAGAATATTTTAATAGAGATTTACTGTCAGTAACTGTCCCAAAGGAGCAAATAAGGAAGCTGTAACATATTGCGTACAGTAAATCAAGGGGACTTCAATGGAAAAACGAAACCTCCCGGAGGCAAGCATCTTTAAAATTACAGGCAACACTTTGTACAAATATGTGTACAAAGGACTAGATATGCACTCAGTTAAGTAGCTTGAAACGGTTTCGATTTGGAGATATATTTATTTAGAATTTATTTATTGGATTTTATAAGTGGCTGGCACTTACCTGTCAGGGCTCAATGCATATGTATCTCCCCTTCCCTGGGGCAAAATGGAAAGGAGGGAGGGTGACTTTAACTGAGAATCGTACCCTACCAGGAAAGGTGTCAGACAGCATACATTTCGCCCTCTCTCTAGGGTAGCTATGAGTTGGACCCGACTTGACGGCAGTGGGTTTGGTTTGGGTTTTATAGCAGGTTTGCTTCGTTTTGGGGTGACATGGTAACGCCAAGGACAGAATATTCCCTGAGCTGGTGTGTACACAGACAGCACTGCACTAGTTAGCTGGAAGGTTAATAATTCAGCTTGAACAATGATTTGTGGGGTATGCCAGTGAAGACCCCCAACAGGGCAGAAAACATTCACAGTCCCTACTTGAATTCTTGGTTATGTTTTACTTAACATTTTTGTATGTGGAAATGTCTCCTTAGATGTGGGAAGCCAGAAAATAACTATTTTTATACAAATGGGTATTGGGCTGGTTGGAATCAGGAAATCAGCCCCAACACATGGCTGGGATATGGTTCCCAGTATCTTGGGACTATCCTCCATTGTGTGGTTTTGCTAACCTGTATGTTAAAGGATTAGGGTGGGGCTGTGAATTCTTGCTGTGGGCGGAGTTTCCCTGGAGTATGGCTTGCCCCACCCTTAATGCTTTTAGCTTGCAAGGAATAAAAGGAAAAAGAGACAAAGGACAATTTGAGAACCTCGCTACCATCAAGCAAGCAGCACCGGGAGCAGAGCGCGTCCTTCAGACCAGAGGTTCTTGCGTGAGGACGCTCCTTGGACAAAGACTGATGCAATACCGGACTTTCCTCCAGAGCTGACAAGGGGAAAGTCTTTCCCTGGAGCGGACACCCTGAATATGGACTTGCAACCTACCGGACTGTGTAAGAATAAATTTTTCAAAGCCATCCACTCTGTGGTATTTCTGTTAGAGCAGCCTAGCTGACTAAAACACGCTGGTTGGAATCAGGAAATCAGCCCCAACAGTCGTCTTCTTATTTTGGACCCTGTGCCTATCTGCAGACCTGAATCTATGGCCGGGGCCTCTAGCTAGCTAGAATGCAGATTGCGTCCGCTGAGGCAGCTGGTGCCCAGCTCCACTGAAGCCCACTAAGTTACTGCCGTGTACCCTTTCTTTACTTGACTATAACCCTTCCAGTCAGAGCGATTCAACTTCAGATATTTGTTTCCTGAGGGCCAACAAGCTGCTATTTCTCCCCTTACACTCAGCTGATGGAAACTCTAATGTGAGGGGCAGTAATTCAGAGATAAATAGACCGAACACAACCCATGACAGTTCATATTTTATGGTGGTGAGAAGGCCTAAAATCTAAAATACTAATGTGTAGGAGGCATAGCAAAAAATGCCTCAACCATGCTACATAATAAAGGAAGATGTCTTGGCATCAAACCGAAAATCAAAATATCCAAGTGACCATGAACAGGGGAATCGGGTGATAAATCTTTATGTTTTACTAAATGCCTGTGGGTGGTTACATTTGACAGAGAGTGATAACAACCGTAGAATTGTCATATCTGGTAATTTGTTCTAGGCCTTCCCTTCTTCCCTTTCAGTGACCTCAGTTACTATAAAACACAGGTAAGCTATGCATGAACTTATCCAAAGCAGGCTAGGTTATTCACTAAAAGTCAATTGTCTTGACTAATAAGAACCTGGTGGAAACTGTAACATAATACAAAAAAGATTTTTAAAGTTAATCCATGCTGTCAGATTAATATATAAAACTTGTTACATACTAGTGACTAGTTAGCTACTAGAGTTCTCGTTTCAACTAATACATTTTCCCCCCAGAGATAACTTTGTGTATTCTGTAAGGATTGACGGACAATGAATCAGGAAGACAGAAGAACTGATGTCTTTAAATTGTGGTGTTGGAGAAGAGTTTTGAATGTACTATGGACTGCCAAAAGAACAAACAGATCTGTTCTAGAAGAAGTACAATCAGAGTGTTCCTTGGAAGAAAAGATGCCAAGACTGTGTCTTACATACTTTGGACATGTTGTCAGGAGGAATCGGTCCCTAGAGAAGGACATAATGCTTGGTAGACTGGAAGGTCAGAGAAAAAGAAGAAGACCCTCAACAAGATGGGTTGACACAGTGGCTACAACAATGGGTTTAAACATAAAAACAAGTGTGGACCTGGCATAAGACTAGACAGTGTTTGTTCTGTTGTACACAGCATCACTATGAGTTGGAACTGACTCAGTGGCACCTAACAACAACAACCACAAGGATTGATGTTTGGAACCTGCCTAGTGGCAGGCATCACAAAGGAAAGGCCTGGCTACCTGTTTCCATAAGAATTACAGCCAAGAATCCTATGGTGCAGTTCTACTCCATAACAGACAGGGTTCCCATGAGTCTGAATGATGACATTGACAGGTTCAGTGTGGGGGTTTCAACACCCTTTAACTGGACCCTATTTGACATCAAAACTGAAATCAGAAATATACCTTTAAAAAATTTTTAATATAGGGACATAAATACATAATTTGTACAGTTTCTTCCTTTGAAAGAAAGGCTGATCAGGATAATGCTCCAAGGTCCTTGTATTATTTGGCTGCAGCCACTTCTAGAATCTTTCCTTCTTGTCTTTATAAGGAATAAAATGGGCTTGTAAAGACAATTTTGGTCTGTGTTTAATTTTGTGAGTTTACCAAAAAGAATGAGTCATGTCTTATTTGATTCATCCCATCACTAAAACAAGCGATGTCAGAATGCTCACTCATTAAATTAAAAGCTCAAGTTCTTCTTCCGTCTGAGGGAAGGTCAAATCTTTCGATAATTCTGGGCCATGTAGCTTATCCTTCCTCTCCTCAACCCACTCTCCGTGTGAGCAAGTTAGTTTCCTCTGACTCCTGTAAGTTCTGTATCCAATTGCTCCCCCAACCCGGGGGTCACTTGACCTTATAGTTGGATTATTTTTAATTTTACACTTTATGTTTCTCCAAATCTTGTTGTTACTTGCCGTTCAGTCGGCTTGAATTTCATATGACCTTATGTATTAACAGAATGAAACATTGACTGGTCCTCTGCCTGCCTCACAGTTAGTATGTTTGATTCCATCGTTGCAGCTGCTGTGTTGACTCATTTGTCTTTCTGGCCTCTTAACTTCGGACGAAGACTGAACATCAGAAGTGACTTCTTTACCAAGCTGAAAAGGTGTCCAGGGGCCATATACTAGGGCTTTCTCCAGCCTCCGTCAGACCAGTAAGTGTGATCTTTGTGAGTTAGAATTTTGGTCTACATTTTTCCCCAGCTCGGTACAGGACACTCTGTTGTGATCCCTGTCAGAACAGTCAATCCTGGTAGTTGGGGTATATCTAATTGTACTGGGTTCAGACTGGTAGCGGCTGTGGTTGTTTTGGTCTGTTGGTTCTTTGTGCTAATCTTTCCCTCGTGTCTTGAATTTTCTTCATTCTCCCTTGGTCCTAAAGGTGTCAGGCCAATAGAGTATCTTAAATTGTTACTCACTGGCTTTTAAGACCCTAGTCTTTACTACCAAAGTAGAAAGTAGACTATATCCCAATAGATCCCAGCCTAGTAATTCAGTCCCTTAGGGATTCTGGTTGAATTTATGGAGCTTCCATGACTTTACCTTGTACAAGTTGTGCTGGATTTCCCAGTATTGTGTGCTGCCTTACACTTGACCAGAGTTACCACTTATCAATTGTCTAGTTAGTGTTTTTCCATCCCCACACTTCTGCTCCCTCATAACCAACAAACATTGTTTTTTTGTGTGCCTGGCAAAGCCAAGTGCTGTTGAGTCAGATCCGACTCATGAAACTTTTTATGAGTTTTTATTGTAGTGGTCTCATAAAACATTTTCTTTTGGTGATTAACCTGTTTCCTTAGCATATTACCCTCCAGATTCATCCATGTTGTGAGGTGCTTCTCAGATTCATCATTGTTCCTTGTTGTTGGGTGATGTTCCATTGTGTATATCTGCCGTAGTTTTTCTTTTTAAAAATCATTCATCAGTTGACAGGCATCTAGGCTGTTTCCATCTTTTTGCTATTGTAAACAAAGCTGCAGTAAATATTGTGCGTGTATCTACTACTGTGATGGCTCTTATTCCTCTATGATCTATTCTTCACAGAAGAATTGCTAGATCTTATGGTATTTCTATTTCTATCTTTTTAAGGAAGTGCTGCTTCATTTTCCAAACAGGTTGTACCATTTTGTATTCCCACTAGCATTGCATGAGTTCCAATCTCCCTGCAACCTCTTCAACTTTTGTCATTTTCTGGATTTTTTTTTTGTTGTTGTTTGTTTGTTCTTGTAATGCTTGGGTGAGATGGTATCTCATTTTGATTTGCATTTCCCTAATGACTAGTGATCACAAGCATTTCCTCATGTGTCTGTTAGCTGCTTGAAGTTCTTCTTTGGTGAAGTGTCTGTTCATTACCTTTGCCCACTTTTGAATTGAAGTGTTTGTCTTTTTATTGTAGAAGTATTAGATTTTCCTGCAAATTTTAGAGATTAGATCTTTCTCAAATTTTTTATAGCTAAAATTTTTTGTTTTTATTCTTTTGTTTTTATTGTTTTGTTTTATTCTTTTGGTGAAGTCCTTTGATGAACATAAGTGTTTAATTTTTGGAAGATTCCTGTTACCTAGCTTATCTTCTGGAGTTTGTGTACTGTTGTGATTTGTACTTTGTTAATGCCATGCATTAGGGACTCAAGTGTTGATTCTATTTTTTTCTTCTAGGATCTTTGTAGTTTGGGGCTTTGTATTTAGGCCTGTGATCCGTGTGAAACTAGTTTTTGTGTATGGTGTGAGGTATGGGTCCTGTATCTTTCTTTTCAGATGGTCTGGATGTTCTGCCACTGCTATTTATTAAAAAGACAATCTTTTCCTCATTTGATGAACTTTGGGCCCTTGCTAAAGATCAAGAGACCATAGATGGATGGATCTACATCTGGGTTTTCAATTCACTCTATCAGGTCAATGTTTCTGTTGTTGTACCAATACCGGGATCTTTTGACTACAGTAGCTGTATATTAGGTTTTGAGGTCTGGTGGTGGGAGTCCTGCTTTACTCTTCCTGTTCAGTAATGTTTTCCTTATCTGGGGTCTCCTCCCTTTCCACATAAAGTCAAATGATTAGTTATTCCATCTCTTTAAAGAATGTTGTGGGTATTTCGATCAGGATCGAACTGTGTCTGTAGGTTGCTTTGGGTAGCATTGCCATTTTTGCAATATTGACTCTACTCATCCATGAGCATATGTTTTTCCATTTATTAAGATCTCTTTTGGTTTTTTGCAGTACTGTTTTATGGTTTTCTTCATCTAAGTCTTTAACATTCCTGGTTAGATTTATTCCTGAGTATTTTAATTTTTTAGAGGCTGTTAAAAGTGATATTGCTTTTCTGATTTTCTTTTTTGTCATTCCTTTTATTTCTGTGTAGGAATCCAACTGACTTTTGTATGTTTATCTTGCATCTTGCTTCTCTGTTGAATCTTCCTATTAGTTCCAATAGTGTTCTCCCAGAATCTTTTGCATTTTCTATGCCTGGTATCTATATCATCGGCAAATAGGAACAGTTAAACTTTTGTATTACCAGTTTAGATGCACTTTATTTCTCTTTTTTGCCTTATTGCTCTAGCTAGGACTTCCAGCACAATGTTAAATAGGAGTGGTGATAAATGATATCTTTGTTTCTGTCATCAAGAGGGATGTTTTCAGCCTCTCTCTATTAAGAATGAGCTTGGCTGTTGGTTTTATATGAATGTCTTTATTATATTGAGGAATTTCCATTCCATTTGTATTTTATTGAGAGTTTTTGTCAAGAATAGGTGTTGGACTTTGTCAGATTCCTTTTCTGTATTGACTGAAGTGATCATATGACTCTTTATTTATGTAGCAGATTATATGAATTGATTTTCTTATACTGAACCATCCTTGTATGCTTGGTATGAACCCTACTTGGTTGCGGATTTTTTTTTTAAATTATTTAATTATATGCTGAAATCTAGTGGCTAGAATTTTGCTGAGAATTTTTGCATCTGTATTCATGGGAGATACTGATCTGTGATTTTCTTTTTTTGTGGTGTCTTTGCCTGGTTTTAATATTAGGTCTATGCTGGCTTCATGGAGACACTATTATAGTGGTTAAATGCTACATTTGCTAATCAAAAGGTCAGTAGCTGAAATTCTCTAGGTGCTCCTTGAAAGCTCTATGGGGCAGTTCTACTCAAACCTATAGCATCACTAGGAGTCAGAATTGACTTGACAGCAGTGGGTTTTGTGGTTTTGGTGTTGACTTCATAGAATGGACTCAGAAGTATCTTTTCCTTTTCTATGTTCTGAAATAGTTTGAGTAGTGCTGATATATAAGCTCTTCTCTGAATGTTTGGTAGAATTATCCAGTGAAGTTGTCTGGATTAGAGTTTTTCACTGATTTTTGTTGTTGTTAGGTGCTGTCAAGTTGCTTCAGACACATGGTGACCCTTTGTACAGCAGAACAAAACAGTGCCCAGTCTTACACCGTGTCTACCATCATTTTTATACTTAAGCCCATTGTTGCAGCCATTGTGTCAGTTCATCTCGTTGAGAGCCTTCCTCTTTTTTGCTGTCCCTTCACTCTACTAAGCATGATTTCCTTCTCCTGACAATATATCCAAAGTATATAAGATGCAGTCTCCCCATCTTTACTTCTGTCTTTTGCTTTTATTGGTAGTGGAAGTTTTCATTATTGCTATTAGTTTTTCAATCTCTTCTCATTATGAATCTGTTCACATTTTCAACTTCACTTTGAATTAGTCTGGATAGGTAACATGTTTCTAGAAATTTGTCAAATTGGTTGGAGAACAGTTTTCTGTTATGATCCTTTTTTATTTCAGTTGATGTATGTCATCCCATTGTCTTTCTGCCTGAATGGTTTCTGCCAACTAATCAGAGTTTAGTCTTATTGTTTCCCCTTTGTATGTGACTTTTGGTTTTTCTTGGGCTGCTCTCAGAATTCTTTCTTTGTCTTTGGTTTTAGCTAATGTGATTATGATGTGCCTTGGTAATTTTTTTATTGAGTCTATCCTACATAGGAAACTCTGGTGGTATAGCAGTTCAGTGCTACATATTCTAATCAAAAGATTGGCAGTTTGAATCAAGCCAGGTGCTCTTGGAAACTCTGTGGAGCATTTCTACTCTTGTCCTATCGGGTCGCTATGAGATGGAATCAACTCGACGGCAGTGGGTTTTTTTAATTCTATATAGGGCTCTTTGGGCTTCTTTGATGATCAGCTTTTCATCTCTCATGATATTAGGTAAGGTAAGCTTTCAGTCAACAGTTCTTCAATGACCTTCTCTTTGCTTTTCATTTTCTTCTCCTGTTCTAGAATTGCTATCGCTTACCAATTTTTGTGTTTGATTGCATCCCACATCATACTCAGAGTTTCTTCATTTTTCTTCTTTCTTTTTCTAATTTTTTTCTCAAACTGTTACCTGAGTCTTTATTTTCAGTTTCACTGATCCTGTCTTCCATTGCTTCAGCTCTTGTCCTCAGACCTTGTATATCGTTGTCCATTTCTGAAAGCTCATTGTTTATCTTTTAGATTTCTAATTGTTGTATTTGCATGAGTTACAGTTGTGAATTTTTTTTTTGATGTTCTATTCCTATCTTATTTTCCTGAATTATTCCATTTTTTGGTCTGTAATTTCCAAGAATTCGTCTATACTTTTCCTCATTTTTGTATGATTTTTGCTTCAACTCTTGGGTAGCTCTAAATTACTGGAGACTTGAATTTCTTATCAGGTAGTGTCAGTGCTGTTTCTTCTACTGGAGAGTCACCTGGTGTTTCATTTTGCTGTCCACTAGAATAATCCTGACTTGTTTTTTGTATGTTTTGATATCATCTACAGTCCTCGGGAGAGTCAACTTATTTCATTCTTTTATTGATGACAGATTTGTTTGTTTTGTCCTGCTTTTTTGTTTTATTTGGTTATGTCTGAGCAGGCATGCTACACATTCTTCATTGGTTGCTCATCTGATATTTTTTACCTCCTTATCCAGGTAAGTGGGGCCAGTTACTGAGCTGTGCAGCAGGGCAGGTCCAACTGAAAGGGGAGACCTGGGATAGGTTGCTTGTGTGTCATGTACTGTGCCAACAAGGTGGGCTGGGGATCAGTGCAGGGCAAGTTCTGGTAAACTGTGCTTGTGCTACTCAGAGGTACAATGTTCAGCATACAGTCAGATGGGCAGCAGGAGTGGGAGATTGTGATGTGTGGAGCTACATCAGGTATAGAAAAGAAGAGAGTGAGGAGAGATACACAGGAACCAAGAAAGAGCTGACAGAACCTGCCTTTGAAGTGGAAAGACAAGAAACTGAGAAGTGAAGAAAAACAAAAAGAAAAAAAAATGTTAAAAACAATAAACAAGGATCTCAGCCCAGGTGTACAGACTGGGAAACTGCTCCCGAGCCAAGCAGTTACAACCCAGCTAGAAGGGGTGGAGATGGCACACAGTGTAAGGTATATAGTAAAACGTGTAAGTAGAAAGAAAGGAGAAACTGAGAAATAAAAAACAAAAGCAAGAAACAAAGAGAGAGAGAGAGAGAGCCCTCAGAAATCCCAGTAGGTACTTTCACAGACCAGAGAAGAAACCCAAAGAAGCCAAAAAAAAAAAAAAAAAAAAACCAAAGCCAGCAACAAAGAAATGGCACTGTAGTAGCTGACTGGTGTAGGGGAAGTGAATTGGCCTGCTGGAAAGCAGCAGAGGTTCACCAGTGGGGGAAAGCATAAGGGCTAGGAAAACTTGTATTGCTAGTTGCTTGGTGCTCTGTCTCCTGCTGGTAGCTCCATGCATCTTCTTTCCCACAATCCTTGTCTGCTGACCTCTGACAGAATTCAAGTTGCTGAATTTGCACTGTGTTAGCCGATGGGAGACATTTGCTCGTATCTCTCTTTGCTCTATGGTCTGTGTAAGTTTCTTATTCAGCTTGGGACTTAGTTATTTATCTCTTCATTTGATGCTTAGGGCTCCAAGATTGACCTTTGTCTGTTTAGCTTAGATTTTGGATTCTTTGCTGTGGAGGGATGGTGTGGTGCTCCTTTCTGCAGTGCCATGTTGGCTCCGCCTCACATGATGTTCCTTTCTAACAGCTGGTCTTTCCTGATGATGTCCCCAAAGCAGGCAAGACAAAGTCTCACTACTCTCACTTTCAAGAAGGATTCTGGATGCATTTCCTCGAAGATTAATTCATTCCTTCTCTGGCAGCCCGTGGAATAGTCAGTATTTTTCACCAACGCCACAATTCAAATGGATGAAATCCTCTTGAGTCTTCCTTTTTTTAAAGGAGTGGTTAAATTTTGAAGTTTTTCTCCCTCCAACCTTAGGACCTTTTAGGACTCAGCTCAGAGCCACAAGTACCAAACAATCCTATCTAATCATACTAAACCTATTATTAAATGAGAAAGGCCAAGTGATTTCGCAGTGAGTAGCTAATGTGTTCTAGAAGAATAGTTGCTTATTGAGTACTCATTGATAATTGATTTACTGAAATCTTAACTTCGTTTTCTTTTCACCAGTCTGTAAATCACTTCCAATTTGGACTTCTCCAGATAACATGGAAAAATACATTGTGAAGAAATTTTTTATTCTTCTATTTGTCCTACCAAAGACACCTGGTGATGCAGTAGCTGAAGGGATCGACAGCTAAGGGAAAATTCAGAAATTAGAAACCATCAATGACCCCTCAGGAAACAGATGTAGCAGTCTGCATCTGCAGAGATTTACAGCCTAGGAAACACTATGGGATTGTTGTGGGTTGGAATCAACTCTGTGACATAGGTATTTGGCCCACAGAGAGCACTGTAATAAGTAGTCAGTACTTAAGGTAATTTTCCACCTATTGGGAGTTATTTTACAAGCTACAGATAATGTAGGCAAAAACATAACAGAACATCCAAATAACAAACAAAACCTCCTGAACCCAAAACAATCTACCTGTATGAGTCGATATCCATTAATAGTGATCCTACAAGACAGAGTAGCACTGCCCCACAGAGTTTCCAAGGAGTGCCTGGAGGATTTGAACTACCGACCTTTTGCTCAGCAGTCATAGCATTTAACCAGTACTCCATCGGGGTTTCCAGCCTACCCCTAGACCAGGTAAAATAATTTGATAGTTAGAAAAGTATTCATGGCATATCGTAAGTGCCTCACAGATGGAAATTATCAGACACTAGCGCAACAATCAAGGAGAAAGGATTCTGATAAAAGATGGAAGACTGGGCCCAATAATTTTGAAGTCTCTTCTAAATCAGATAATCTTTCATAACGGTTTGATGTAATCAATTTTAAAAATGATTTTGAGTATTGTGAGTTTTTTACATCCTAGTGCCTTAAAATTATTTCAGATTTATAAGATTGCTTTGACCCAAACCTGAAAATAATTGGTCATTAATTGATTGATTGGCTAGAATCAAACCAATGGTTTTTAAAACTGATTTGGGCATGTGGACACATCCACAGAGCACTCAGAAAAGCAATCTGGCTCTTAAAACTTGTATCTACAATTTAATTAATTCATATACCAAAATGGGATAGTTACTGTGCACATTTTAATAAACAAATACTTATACGCCCATCAGTCATTTTCCATCTGTGATTTGTTAAGCTTCAGTTCATGGAGAGAAGCAATGTGGTAGTGCCCTCTTGGGAGACTCAGGAGCTACAGTACTGGAGTGGTCTCCTGCTAAGCATCATCTGGAGGGACTGAACACCCAGGCCATGTTTGCAGGTCACACTTCCAAACATATACAGAAGTGATATTCTGCCAGTAGGCAGTAATACAGATGCACCAGGTATAGGCCAGCCAGCATCTACTCTCATTATTTGTTGAAAAAACAAACAAACTCAGTTGCAGTGGAGTCAATTCTGATGCATGGCAATATCACGTATGTCAAAAACGCAGTGCTCCATAGGTAGATCACCAAGACTTTCTTCTATTGCACCTCTATGTGTACTCAAACTTCCAGGCTTTTGATTATCAGCAGAGCTCATCAACTCTTAGCACCATGCTACTCTGTCTTGTAGGATCACTATGAATGGATGTCGACTCATACAGGTAGATTGTTTTTGGTTCAGGAGGTTTTGTTTGTTATTTGGATGTTCAGGGACCCCACATTGTTTGGTACCTGGATTTTATTGGTTGCTAAATATCTTAAATAACTCCCCTGAAAACAGGGTCCACTCTGTGGCATTTTGCAACACCAGATACTTGGGTTAAGCAAACCAAACATCTGAAGGTCATAATTTATTTTCAGTTTTTATGTAATACTTTGATATTTATATACATACTGTCAGTGTCCAGGGAAATCATACCTTTTTCCTTTCCTTTTCTTGATTTTGCTGTGATGAGTGTAAGAAGAAACATTTTGTTGAGTTGATTCTGACTTAACAGTGATGCTGTAGGACAGAGTAGAATAGCTCCATAGAATTTCCAAGAAGCACCTGGTAGATTGGAACTGCCCATTTTTTGGTTAACGGTCATAGTATTTATGCCACTAGACTAGAGGCAGAAAATGTATTCAGCTGAAAACTGCACAGATGTGTGAATGTTTCATTTGTAATATATGGATAAGACATAATGAAATCTCATTAATTTGCAACAACTTAGAAGATTTTCAATTATAGAATCCTTAAAAATTAGTGCCATATTGCTTCTTCCAATTTGAAGAGAATGACACTTTTCTGCTTTACAAATGTCTTAGAAACAAGCATATTTGTTGTCTATAGGGAAATGTGTGCTTTGGAGGTATTTGAAAAGTTTGTTCACTTAGGTTGAATGTTGCCTTTGCAGTTATTTTTCTTCTCACTGGGGAAGCAAACTATCTCTCACAGAGCATGCAGAAGAAGACTTCTACCTTACAGGAAAAACTATACAAAATTTGAATTAGCAATGTCTGGATTGTTACATACTAAGAAATATTTGAGACACATAGTTTAGAGTTATAAACCCCATGTTACAGTGTGGTTAAATTGAAATTTAATTAGTCCAGTACTTCTTGTTCTGAAAGCTCCTGCCTCACAGTTCAATTAAGAACTTTCTGTGATATTTTTGGGTGTTTTTGACTTGCCAAGCCAAGTCCCATCGAGTTGGATCCGACTCATATTGACCTTTTAGCCAATATCACATCTGAATGTCCAAGATGTAACAGAGAGCAGAGAACTGAATGATAAAGAGATGGAGTATCTGGGATAGCATTTGGATTTCTATCAGGACATTTAAAAAGTACTGACATCAGGAGTGGTAACACAGCCTAACTCAGTGGTCCATGGCAAAAGTGACCCAGTCCCATTAGTGAAGATCTCTTGGCCTCTCTTGGGGTAAGATATTGGATCAATCCATTACAGCAGTGGCATTGTTATGAATATTCTTAACTCTGATGTTATAATTATTTGAGATTATTATATAAACTATCATCACTCACTCAGTACTCTTTGTGTAGGAGAAGCAGATAGCAAAGAGCATGAAACAGCTCACTTGTAGGATGGTTTTAATTTTTCTCCTTACCCTCTCTCCCTTGCCTTCCTTGAATCTTGTTCAGAGTAACTAAAGATCCTTCTAGAAGCTGGGAATAAATGCTGAGATAAACTGTCTAGGTCATGATGAGGTATGAGACACCCTGTCAGATTTCAGAGTGAAACTGATCTTCTGTCAGACCTCCTCCACACTCCCCACTTCCACCATTTCACAACTTGTATTCCCAGAACATGAGAATCAGGATTTCATTTGCCTTGGAACACTTCCAGAAATTAACAGAGTTAAGAAGAACCATTCTATTAAATCAGGATGGTGTCCAATAAAAGCAATGAATGATTGGAGAATGGATCATTTTAACACTGTTCAGTAAAAGCATCATGAATGTTCTTAATTATGCAATTCCATCCTTCCTGTGTAATTGGCTCATTTGATTTTTTTTTTTTTTTCCTCTCATGGAGTGTAGCACAAGCTGAATTGGGGGTCAGAGTCTTTTAATATTTATATTTAAGTAATATTTGAAGATGAAGAAGTGAAATGTGTAAGAGTCTACAGTAATTGGGACTCCTCCAGACAACCAAAGAGCACAAAGCCTCATAGGACTGACAATAATGGAAAAATAATTACTCATCAAAGGCATCTAAGTTCTGTTCTCAAGAAGAGAACTCTCATCTTTTAAAAATTTTATTTCTGTGGTTTTGCCTAGTTAATACAATCACATGATTCAAAATTCAAGAGGCGTAAAAAGGTACATTAGGAAAAATCTCCCTCTACCCCTATTAACCAAAGTAACCAATGTTACCCAGAATGTATGTCTTTCTCAAAGGCATTTTAGGCATGTTCAAACAAACATGAGTAAACCTTGCTTTCTTTCTTGTTAAAATTTTTTCTTAATTGAGTGAATGGTACCTTCTCTACTGGTATTCTATAGCTGAGCTTTCAGCTTAGGTACCAGGAATACAGTGGTGGATCTGAACAAAGGTTTTGGGGAAATTTACATTCCCATGGAGGGAGGCAAATAAGAAATAAGATGGCTTCAAGCACTGAGTGCTTAATTCTCACTGACAGAGAAGAGGGTACTGGCTAATTGACACTGGCTGTTCAAAAGGTCACTGAGGAGATAAGAACTGAAATGGAAAAAAATTCTCCTCTTAAAATCTGGCTACATTTGATGGTTTGCCGGGCAAAATACATACATGCCAGCTGGGTAGTTAGAACAATACTTACAAATATTGTTACTCTTCGTTGTAAAATGTTGTCTGTTTTTGTCAGGTGCCATCGGGTCAATTCCACCTCATAGCAACCCTATTCACAACAGACTGAAACACTGTCTTGTCCCACGTCATCCTCACAATTGTTGCTATGCATGAGCCAGTTGCTGCAAACACTGTGTCAGCCCGTCTTGTTCAGATTCTTCCTCTTTTTCGCTGGCCCTCTAGTTTACCAGACGTGAAGTCCTCTGGGGATTGGTCCCTCCAGACAGTATGTCCAGAATTTGTGACCTTGCTTCCAGGATATATTCTGGTCCTACTTGTACAGCTGTGCTTCTTGTAAGACATCATTGTAAACTTGGAGCCAAAGATTTCAAGTGAAATTTCATCACTACCTGCCAAAGCTCCAATCATTGTGCTATGTTCCACTCTGATGTTAAAAGCTGTGTATGGGAGTGGTTGTGTAAGGTGGAATTGAGTAAGTCACAACTCACAGTGACCCTACAAAATGATGCCCAGTCCTGAGCCATGTGTAGGAGAGGCTGTAAGAAATTCACGTTTCGCTATGATATTTCATCAAATGCCTACCAAGAGGCTGGAACCATAAGATTGATGTCTGCTTCTCATCTGTACTTACTGTCCTGATCATTTCATTTGGTCACTCAACAAAACTGGTAATTGGATAGGGAGGATCAATCTGCTGTCTTATTGTGGTCTGTACCCAAGAAGGCTAGAACAGCAAGGAGAGGACAGTTGGCTAAAATAAGAACTATGAAGGACACTGGTAGTGACAGTAAGACCAGCAGAAATTCCCAAAGCAAACACTCATACTGGATAAAAAAATGAGAAGAATCTGTGCACATTTAACCAAAAAGGAAAAGGAAAAAAAAAAAAAACCCACTGCTTTCAAGTCACTTCTGACTCACTGAGACCCTATAGGACGGAGTAGAACTGCACCATGGAGTTTTCAAGGAGCACTTGGTGGAGCTGAACTGTTGACCCTTTGGTTAGCAGCTGTAGAACCTAAACACCATGCCACCAGGGTTTCCTTAGACATTTCCAAGAATCCTAAGTTTCATTATCAAGTATCCTGGAAATTAACCAGTTAATGAGATAATTTTTTAAGTTTACTTCCAGATGTATGAGAAAATGTACAACTATCCCCAGAATGGTACCTATAAGTATTCTCCAATGTTGTTGTTAGGTGTGGCTGAGTTGATTCCCATTCATAGTGACCCTATAGGAATGATGGAACTGCTCTGTAGGGTGTCCAAGGAGCGGCTGGTGAATTTGAACAGCCAAGCTGTTAACCACCAGAGCTCTAAATTTCCTATAGCTGTATGAAAACATCAGTTTCTACTTTTCTAAAATAATTGAAGTGTTCTGGTTAGTTTAAATACACTGGTCAAGTAACAGTGACAATTTGGAATTTGGGTTTATGCCAAATGCTGATGCTTTTCTGAAAGTAATTTATTACTTGATTACACAGATAATACTTTAGAGCTCTATCACAATTCATCATCATTACGGGCATCAGTTATCATCAGAATGTAAAGTAGATATAAAAGAGGGAAGAGATTGGGTAAATTTGGAAACTCCTCCTTTTTGTCTCCCACCACCTGACATATGTAGGAATTGCAAGGAGCCCTGGTGGCACAGTGGTTAAGTGCTTGGGTGCTAAATCAACACTCAGTGGTTAGAAACCACCAGCCACTTCATGGGACAAAGATGTAGCAGTCTGCTCCTGTGAAGATTTACAGCCTTGGAAACCCTATGGGGACAGTTCTACTTTGTCATGCAGGATTGTTATGAGTCAGAATTGACTCAATGGCAATGACTTAGGTATTGGTTCATTTACCAAACAAGCTGACTGCCACGTGTGTCAGAGTAGAATTGAACTCTACAAGGTTTTCACTGGCTGTGATCTTTTGAAAGCAGATTAGCAGGTCTTTCTTCAAAGGTGCCTGGGGGTGGATTTCAACTCCCAGACTTCACGTTAGTAGCTGAACACTTAACTCTTTGGGCTAACCAGCTGTCCTGTTTCCTCACAGCATCTTACATATTTATGTTTTTCATAGTAAAGGAATGGAGAAAAGAAACCCTCCACCTTATCCACACCCCATTGACTACTGGTGTTTTCCAGTTGTTCGGATTACAGGTACATGGTGTTTATCACTATTAATTATTGTTGTTGTTAGGTGCCATGGAGTGAGTCCAACTCATAACAACCCCATGAGCAACAGAATGAAACACTGTTTAGTTTCGCGTCATGTCCACAATCGTTTTTATGCTTAAGATCGTTGTAGTGGCCACTGTGTCAATCCACCTTATCGATGGCCTTCCTCTTTTTCGCTGACCCTCCGCTCTACCAAGCATGACGTCCTTCTCCAGGGACTGATCCTTCCTGAAAACATGTCCAAAGTACATAAGACACAGTCTTGCCATCTCTGCATCTAAGGAGTACTCTGGTTGTACTTCTTCTAGAACAGATCTGTTGGTTCTCTTGGAGATCCATGGTATATTCAGCATTCTTCTCCAACACCACGGTTCAAAGGCATCAGTTCTCTGGTTTCTTTGTTCATTGTCCAGCTTTTGCTGCATATGATGTGACTGAAAATGCCATGGCTTGGGCCAGATGCACCTTAGTCTTCAAGATGACATCTTTACTTTTCAATACATTAAAGAGATCCTTGTTAGCAGATTTTCCCAGTTAATGTGTCCTTTGATTTCTTGACTACTACTTCCACGGGCTTTGACTGTGGCCCCAAGTAAAATGAAACCCTTGACAATCTCAGTCTTTTCTCCATTTATGATGATGTTTCTTACTTGTCCAGTTGAGAGGATTTTTGTTTTCCTGATGCTGAGGTGCAGTGCATACTGAAGGCTGTGGTCCTTGCTCTTCATCAGTAAGTGTTTCAAATCTTCTTCACTTCCAGCAAGTAAGGTGGTGTCCTCTGCATAACACAGCTTGTTAAAGAGTCATTCTCCAACACTGATGCCTCATTCTTCTTCGTAGAATACAGCTTCTTGCATTGTTTGCTTGGCACACAAATTGTGAAAAGGTATGATGAAAGGACACAATCTTGACGCACACCCATTTCCTGACTTCAGAGCACGCAATGTCCCCTTTTCTATTCACAACTGCCTCCTGATCCGTATACAGATTCCTCGTGAGCACACTTAGGTCTTCTGAAATTCCTATTCCATGCAAGTTATCCATGACTTATTATGCTCCACACAGTAGAATGGGTTTAAGTAGTCAGTAAAATACAGGTAAACATCTTTCGGGTATTCTCTGCTTTCAGCCAAGATCCACCTGACATCGGCAACGATATCCCTGGTTCCACATTCTCTTCTGAATCCAGTTTGAATTTCTGGCATTTCCTTGTCGGTACAGTGTTGCATTTGCTTTTGGATGATCTTAAGAAAAAGCTTTCTTATGTGTGATATTAATGATATTGTTCAGAATTTTTCACATTAGGTTGGATCACCTGTCTTTGGAATGGGTATAAAAATAGATCTCTTCTAGTCAGTTGGCCAGGTAGCTGTCCTTCAAATGTCTTGGCATAGAAGAGTGAGCACTTTCATGTCTACACTATTTGTTGAAACATCTCATTTGATATTGCATCAATTTCTGGAGCCTTGTTTTTCACCAATACTCATGTGCTACCTTGTGAAATGGCTGAACATCAACCAGTTCTTTCTGGTATAATGACTCTGTGTACTCCTTCCATCTTTTCTTGACGCTTCCTGACTCATTTAATATTTTTAATATTTTCCTTGTCGAATTCTTCACTGCTGAAACTTGAGCTTCTTCAGTTCTTTCAGCTTTTGGAATCCAGAGCATGTTCTTCCCTTTTGGTTTTCTGTCTCTTGCTCTTTGCACATGTCATTATAATACTTTACTTTGTCTTCTCAAACCATCCTTTAAAGTCTTCAGTTCTTTCATTTCATCATTTCTTCTTTTTACTTTAGCTGCTCAGTGTTCAAGAGAAAGTTTCAGAGTTTCTTCTGACATATGGTTCTGTCTTTTCTTTCTTTGTCTTTTTAATGATCTCTCGTTTTCTTCATGGATAATGTCTTTGATGGCATTCCACAACTAGTCTGGTCTTTGTTCACTGGTGTTCAACACATCAAGTCTATTCTTGAGATGATCTCTAAACTTGGGGGGGATATACTTAAGGTTGTATTGTGGCTCTTGTGGACTTATTCTAATTCTCTTCAGTTTCAATCTGAACTTGCAGATGAGCAGTTGATGGTGTGTGCTGCAGTCAGCACCTAGCATTGTTCTCACTGGTGATATCAAGCTTTTCCATCATCTCTTTCCACAGACGTAGTTGATTTGATTCCTGTGTGTTCCATCTGGCGAGGTCCATGTGTATAGTCACTGTTTATGTTGGTGGAAAAGGTATTAGCAATGAAAAAGTCATTAGTCTTGCAAAATTCTATCATGTTATCTCCAGCATCATTTCTTTCACCAAGGCCATATTTTCCAACTTCCGATCCTTCTTCTGTGTTTCCAACATTTGAATTCCAATCACCAGTAATTATCAATGCATCCCCATTGCATGTTTGATCAATTTCAGACTCCAGAAGCTGGTAAAAATCTTCATTTTCTTCATCTTTGACCTTAGTGATTGGTGCATAAATTTGGATAATAGTCACATTAACTGGCCTTGCTTGTACGTATGAGGATATTATCTTATCACTGACAGCACTATACTTCAGGATAGATCTTGAAATGCTCTTTTTAATGAGGAACACAGCACCATTCTTCTTGAAGTGTTCATTCCCAACATAGTAGACCATGTGATTGCCCAGTCAGAATTGCTGATAACAGGCCATTTCAATTCACTGGTGCTTGGATATCAATGTTGATGCATTTGATTTCATTTTTGAAAATTCTCAATTTTCTTAGATTCATAATTCATGCATTCCATGTTCCAGTTATTAATGGATGTTTACAGCTGTTTTGAGTCGTGTCACGTCAACAAATGAAGGTCCTGAAAGCTTGACTCCATCCAGGTCATTAAGGTTGACTCTCCTTCATGGAGACAGCTGTTTCCCAGTCTTTTCTTCAATGTCTTCCAATTGGCCGTGTGTGTGTGTGTGTGTGTGTGTGTGTGTGTGTCATGTTCTGGCATCATATCTGACAATGTTCCACTGCTGTTCATAAGGTTTTCACTGGCTAATTCTTTTCAGAATTAGACTGCCAGCTCATTCTTCCTAGTCTGTCTTGGTCTGGAAACTCAGCTGAAAGTGGTCCACTATGGTTGACCCTGCTGGTGTCTGAACACTGGGGGTGTTGCTTCCACCATCACAGCAACACACAAGCCCCACGGTAGACAAACTGAGAGACAAGTGTGAATGAGCTCCCACAGAAGCTGACATTCCCCAAACATGTGACAATATGCCTTCAGATTTTGTCGAATGCCAGGAGAACCCCAATTTCTTATAAAATAGAACAAAAGTGTAGGGAATTCTGAGTTCTAGTCACCTCACTTTTTCATGGTTGGCACAGCTTGTAAGGAGGGAACCTTTCTCCTTAAGGCCTAGGATGGCAGGACAGTAGGTTACCAGGAGTTGCACCAGAGCTGACCTGATGTTTATGTTTTCATGTGGTATTCATGTTTTCAATAACCCTGATCTGGGCACTTTCTGTTTCACGAGTGCAACAACAGCAGCTTTTCCTCCCACCCCCACCAAGTGCACTGGCCCACAACCAATTCCAAAATTAAACATTTGTTTGCCAAACATGTATAGCTGTAAAAGGCCTGCTGCTGATTTGCTGCGTAACATGCCACCTGCTAGCTCCTTTCTCATAGACAAAGAAGGGGAAGAGAAACTAAGTGGGGACAAAGTGACACAGTCCAGGGAATGATTGAGAATCTCTCCCTCTATCGCTTTGCTCCTTTCAGACAAATTCTTCTGCTCACCTCCCAAAACACTACAGATTTGCTATGGTTCAGAGAGTACTTGTGACAGATATGATACTTCATTATTTGCCAAATTGCAGAAAATGACATGTTGGTTTCTTCTCACAATTTAATCTTCTTTGGGTAGGAAGTGAGAGTTCTTTATAGAAGGCTAGGTCAAATCATTCCCATTGTGATAGTTATCTAAACAAGGGGAGGAATAAACCCACCCTCACTCAGGAGGATAAATATTAAGTAAGAAATTAGCCATCCCACGCTTTTAACTTCCTAGAGAGAGACAAAGGAAAAAGAAAAAGAAAAAATTGAACGTTGTTGAAGTTTGACAGAAGCACAAATTCAGAGAAGCTTCTAGAAAGTGTTCTTATGAATTTACCAATATTTCCCCCCCTTGCCTGAGGTAATTTCATCTCATCTCATAATTCATTGTTTTCTCAGAGAAATTTCATAAAATAAAGTTTTGTGTGTGTGTGTTTTTTAATAGCCCGACTGAAACTAGCAGGAGGAAAACAATAAAAACTCTTGTTTGAAAGTAATATTTTCTCTGCTTCTAGGATAACCACGGGAATAAGATAACACAATGTGCAGCAGCCTAGAGCTTATGATTTCCAATGCCAAGTGAAATTTGAAGGTTCTGAAGTTCAAAAACAGCACACTCAGTTCTAAACCCAGAAGTCTTCACTGGAGGTCCCTTGGTGTCAAATCTATACCATGTTACAGGGAACAACCTTTTGCCATCCACCAAATTTTGAAATTTTCTTGGTGCTTGCAACATTTGTTACACCTCCTCTGTCTTCAGCCCCTATGTTTTTCTTCACTATTTTCTCCTGGTTCTAAATCATCCACGTTTTGTTTTATTCAATAGATGATTGTTTTTGTCCAGGAAAACAGAATAAGCCAAAAGTCAGGCCAAGAGACAACAGTCTGGGCAGAAAGAAGGTTTTTCTTCTTCTTCGAATCCTTAATGTTTAATAGCATAATCAAGACTATTTTGAAATCTCCAGATTTCTGAGTTTTTAAGTCATTGCTCTCAGATATAAAATGGAACCTCTATTTTTTCCCAGTTCTGCACAAATTGGGAATACTATGAGATAATTAGAAATATGCCAGTCCAGTGTGGTTCTCAGGCCAATATTCCTCCTATATGAAATCATATTTTGAAGAATTGTTTCATGAATTGACAACTACTGCTAGAGAAATGATCAAGAGGAAGCAATGGACATGGGATCCCTGGCATACTGGAGTCAAATGGATATACAGTAGCAGGGAAGGTGACCTTCGAGAAGGCCAGCCATGCTGGCAAGACTTTACAGAAGTCTAGTAACAAATGGAAAACCCTGGTAGCACAGTGGTTAAGTGCTATGTCTCCTAACCAAAAGGTTGGCAGTTCAAATCCAACAAGCACTCCTCGGAAACTCTGTCTTTGACCTGTGAGATCACTATGAGTCAGAACTGACTACTCGGCAGTAGCTTTAGTAACAGATGTCCTGCTCAGGACTCTCCCACGACTCTAGTTCTTCATTCCTTTGTTTGGCTTTTCAGGCATTCTTGTAGCTCTAATAAACCCTCCCAGGTTTGTTTTTGTAGAACTCTTTCAGGTATGCCCCAATCCATTGAACAGGGTAGGATAACGAGCCATTTACATACTACATCCTGAGTTCTTTTGCCCCAGTATCATTTGCTCTCTGCTTCTAATGGGCTTAGAAAACTTGCTTTACAGAGGGATCACGCACTGGACTATCTGGATGAGAAGAATCCATGCCCTCCTCCGTGGTAACAGGATGTCCCATAAACCAGTAGAAGTTATAACCAAAGCAAAAATGAAACCCACTGCTGTTGAATGAATTCTGACTCACAGCAACTCAATATGCCATAATAGAACTGCCCTATAGGGGTTTCCAAGGAAAACATGGTAGATTCAAGCTACTGAATCTTATAGTTAATATCCATAGTACTTAACCACTATGCCACCAATATACTGGCTAGAGATGTTCCTGCAATCATTGAAAGGGCTCGAAAGGCCACCTTTGGTGAATTTCTTACTGAAGGGAACTGTGAAGCATGAATCAAAGCACTACTATGCTCTTACCCACTCCACCTTCCATTTTTCCCAAATGTGTAAGTAAATGGATTTTACAGATTGGGGCCAGTTAGGAATTTTTAGAGTAGGCTGTGCATTGTATGTAAATATTTATGGAGACCCTCAGAAACACTGGTGTAGAATCAGTGATGCAGATGAACTATTCCTTCCCCTTTCTCAGTTGACCTCTGGAGTACACTTTCCATATAGCATTTTCTTTTTAATTAAACTGCCTGTTATAAATTTTGGAAATTCTAGTGGCAGTGTAGCTAAGTGCTACGTCTGCTAACCAAAGGTCAGTAGTTCGAATATGTCAGGTGCTTGTTAGAAACTCTATGCAGTAGTGCTACTCTGTCTTGTAGGATAGCTGTGAGTCAAAAGTGACTTGATGGCAGTGGGGGGGGTAGTATAAATTGTGATGATAAGACTATATTTCAGATATTCCTAGGAGTTCCAGGAAAGAAAATACGTCACTGACCAACATTCTATGAGATTATTACCTGGTAAAAACTAATGAAACTATGCTTGAATGAAAGTGTTCTGTGTAAAAAAAGGAGAGAGAGAGAGAGAGAGAGAGAGAGAAAACCTTTATTCTGCTCCATTCTTTGAAAATTTGGTCTACGGTTTTATATCTTTCTGAGAAAAGTTGGGGAAAGAAGTGGAAGGGTTCTATCACCAAAGCTAAGAGGATTCAAAGATTGGCAACTGAAGAAATGGAATACATGAGTAATGGCCTTGATGAGAACAGCCTCCTTTGCCACGAGAGCAGAAGAACTGGATTGTGTTTTGGGTACTGTCCTAGTCATCAAATGCCGGTGTGGCAGAAATATCACAAATGCATGATTTTAACAAAGCGACATTTATTTTCTCACAAACTAGAAGTCTGAATTCAAGGTGCCAGCTCCAGGGAAAGGATTTCTTTCTCTTTTAGCTCTTGGGTGAGGTCACTGTGATCAATTTTTCCCTGGACTAGGAGCTTCTCAGTACAGGGACCCTGAATCCAAAGGACATACTGTTCTCCTGGTTGGTGACATGAAGCACCCTGTCTCTCTGCTCTCTTTTCTTTTTCTTTTCTCTCTTTTATATTTTAAAAGAGATTGAACTGAAAACATAACCTACTCTTGTAGACTGAGTCCTGCCTTAATAACATCACGGCATCTAATCTGGCTTCATTAACATCATAGAGGTAGAATTTGCAACACGTAGTAAAGTCATAGCAAATGACAAAATAGTAGATATTCACACAATACTGGGAATCATAGCCTAGCTAACTTGACAGATAACTTTGGGGGGACACAATTCAATCCCTGGAAGCTACCACTATTGAAATTTTTGATTGAAGGTGATTTTGTAGAAGCATTATGATCAAAAGGGGGAAAACTTCAGAACAAAATTAAAAATTCTTCTTGAATCCAGATTTCTGGGGCCATGAAGGTGGATGATTCCCTGAAACTGTTGTCCTGAGATGACCTTAAACCAGACAGATTCCTTAAAGTCTTCTATAAACCGATAGTTTTAACTTAATTAGGAAGGCATATCTGACTTGAGCCTTCCGCTCTTTTTAGAATTTTCTATTTAGGGTCTGAGTCACATCTGAATCGATGGCACTTGGCTGTTTAGCATCAGATTGGAAACAATCACTCAGAAGATTAGATAGGTACCTTAGAGGGCAGTGAGTTTATGTTAAGAAAAGAGAGGCCACTCCAAAAAAGAGGGTCAGAATGATTGTACAACTTGAACAATGCAACACATGTCACTAAACTATGCATGTAGAAATTGATGAATTCTTACTTGTTTTGAATGTATATTTTCAACAACAGAAAAAGAAAGTATAGGTCTTATAAACTTAAAAAAAATTCAACTGACAAGGTTTGACAAGGGGTAACAAACACATTAGTGCTTTAGTTCAGAGCATTCTCTGCTCTGAGTCTCAACAAGAAAGATAAGCTAGTGACCGTCTGTTTTCCACATTTAATTGAGTCATCCCTTCATCTGACCGAAGCCTAGCTTAGTATCTGGCAAATACCAAAGCCAAACACATTGCTGCCAATTTGATTTTGACTCAGTGTGACCCTAAGGGACACAGTAGAAGTGTCTTATATGGTTTCCAAGGTGAACCTGGTGAATTCAAACAGCCATAGCTCTTAACCACTGTGCCACTAGCAATCCTATAGTGTTTAATAAATATTTTCTTTTTTAATGAATAAGTGACAATTATTTATTAAGACTGCAGAGATTCTGAATGTCCAACTGGTTGACATGGTTACAGCCTCCAGAGAGTAAGTGGTATGCCCTAGGTCTTTAGCAACTAACTACTCCGGGAAAAGAAATAAAAATCTCGACTCTCAGAATTCGTATTTCGGAGCACTATTGTTCAAAGGCAGCCAAGGACAGGGTATCTCAACGGCATTAACAACCACATACAGGCATGCCTTACTTAATTTTGGTTTAGGCAACTTCCCACCTCATACACACCCATGGCCCCGTAAGGTTGTAACAGATTTCAGAAATCTGGATTGAGGAAGGAGATAGAGTAGATCGTGTTTGCTAGGGTGGAGACTGAGCCTGTCTCTCACCAGTTCTCTGATACCCCGCCCTCTCCCCAGTCCCTGGATCTGCAGCCACGGAGGGTCCTAGGGGCCATCCATGACTGCCTGGCGCAAAGGGCTTCACCTAGAGCGGGAACCGTCACGTGGAGGCTGCTGCAGCGCTGGGCTTGGTGCCAAGTGCCTGATGCCCAGGCCAAGGCTCCAGCAGCTCCCCTCATGGTGGTGGCCAGTGAGTGATCCAGGATGTTACTGGTGAGAGGAGGGGCAGAAAAGGGCCTGGGGGAGGGGTGGAGGCTGAGAAGGAGCCACTGGGGTTGACAGTTTAAAAACCAGGCAGGGAAGCCAGGCAGGGGGGAAGTAAGGAAGGCAGCTGTCCACAGGCAGAAGAAGGGTTAGGTTTTCAAAGACCAGGCATCGAAAGCGCAGGAAAGACAGTGACTGAGCCTAGATAATTGATCAGTCCCTCGGTGCTAACGAGCTCTTTAAGAGTTAGAACAGTTCGAATCCACCGGCTGCTCGTTGGAAAACCTAAGAGGGCAGTTCTACTCTGTCCTATAGAGTCACTGTCAGCCATGACAGACTTGATGGGAAATAGGTTTGGTTTTATAGAGCATCAATTTCTGCGTTCAAAATGCCTTTAAGAGAGTCGACTGGAAACTCCTGAGGGGTGTGTACTCACAGACCAGTGCCACTTGGTGGGGCTCACAGTTTATTTTCTAGACTCCTGAGTCTCTTGAAAACTCCATCTCCTAAATCAGCCTCATGAGATATTGTAAATCGTGATTTTCAGTCACTCTCACTGCAGTCCAACCAATGCACACAGAGTGAAAGATAAACTTGGAAAGTTCTTATCTGGATATTTCAAACTGCAGCCTCGCTTATGGAATCAATCTGGCAGAACTGAGTTTTCACATTCATAACCAGGATAAACGCCTCAAGTTGCCATTTCCTATAGGACTGTAGGTACTGATTTTTTCCACATTTTACGAAGCCTGGGGAAAAGCATGCCGTCTATAAAAGTAATGAAATGCTTTTGTGAGCAGAGAATACAAGTTTACAAGGGTATGGTTCTGTGGAAACCCCAGGACTTAGGGAGTGCAATTTTGTAGCTCCCTTCATTCTCTAGCATTTTAGCTGCATAGTGAGAGTGCTTGTCTTTCTAGAACATGCTATCTGCCTTCAATTAGGAGATGAATTTTATAGACAAGAAACACTGAAAACAACTCTTTTTATTTAGCAAGTGTTTTCTGGATTGCATCTGCGGGCTTGTAAGCTGCCTTTGCCAACCCTTCCAAGCTTTCTTCTCTTTCAGTCTAGTTGCCTCTAACATCGACTTATTTCAGTGTAAATTTTTTACTTTCTAAAATATTTCAGACGCAATTCCAGACATGAGGGACATACACATGAATTCAATAGTCCCGAACAGGGTAGACAGATTGACTCCCAGGTGACTGCAGGATAGTAGCAGATTCAAGGATGGGGGATGAGCTTGACCCTGGTGCAGTGTTTTGTTGTTGTTGTCATGAGCCGACTTTGAGTCAGCCCCAAACCTATGACACCCCCACACACAATGGCAGGAAATCGCATGTGGTCTGGTACTCTCCCCGAGATCCACCGGATATCCACGTCTATGATCCACCATTGTGATCCACTACTGTGATTTCATTGGCTGAGTTTCCGAAGTTGATCACTAAGCCTTTCCTCTTTCTCTGTCTTGCTTTGGAAGTTCTCCTGAAACCTGTTCAGTCATCACAACACACTAGTTTCCAAGGGCAGATGGGTGGGGGTTATGCAAGAGGCAATGGAAACCCTCCTGGAGGGTTTAAGTGGCAGTTCAAATCTGACAGGTGCTCCTAGGAAACTATGGCGGCAGTTGTACTCTGATTTACAGAGTCACTGAGAGTCAGAATCAGATCGCAGTGGCTTTGGCTTTGGCATGCATGAAGTGCACTGGGTGCAAATCAAACCTGGGTCTCCCACATGGAAGAAATTTGACCACTGAACCACCAACGCCCTTTATGCTTTCTTGGAGGTTTTCTTATCTCCCCAATTGCTTTCAACCTCTTTGAAGTCAGATTCCATGTGTTTTACTATTTTTCTGCCTCTTCCCTAGATGATATTTTCAATAAATGGTGACTAAATGGTGCTAAATCCATCCATATATTAGTAGCTTTTTATATAGTTCTTATAGTTTAGTCTCTGAAGCCAGAAAGAGAAAAAACTATACCCCAAGTTCAGATTTGTTAACAGATTCACTATCTGGCATTAGCACCGCATCGTCTCTGAAAGAGTACAGAGACTCTGTGATTCAGTAACAAGAGCTCTGTGGGGCCTTCATTTAGAAACGCTATTGACTGTTCATTACTGGGATGTTACTCAAGTGGTGGAGAGCATGTGTGGTGTTTAATGTGATCTTAAACATTACTCTCTATGATAAATCAGAATGGGCCCACATGCACTACAGTTGCTGTTTAATGATGTATGAAAAAACTGCCTGGTAAAGTGCATCATTAAGAAAAGCTGAAACCCACGCTGAACAAAGACATTCTGAGCCAAAGCCATGGCTCCTAAGTTGGAAAGTGATGAACACTGAGTGTTCTCATAGAGTGAATAAACTAAGGTAAATCCATGGATCCAGAAGAGTTGACAGGATGGCTGCCTTTAGGAAGAGGAGACAGCTGAGTGTTAGGCCTAGATGCATTCAGAAAGCTTGTTGCTATCAGGGTCAGCTCCCAGTCCCCAGTTACCAGTTGCTATCAAGTTAATTCTGACTCACGATGACCCTAGGTGTGTCAGAGCAGAGCTGGACCCCATGGCGTTTTCAGTGGGTGATGTTTCAGAAGTAGGTCATTAGGCTTTTCTTCTGAGGTGCCTCTGTGTGATTTCAAACCTCCAACCTTTCATTTAGCAGATAGGCACATTAGCCATTTGCAGGGACTCTGACTTTCAGAGTCCTTAGTTGCTGTAGAATCACTTCTGACTCATAGTGACCCTATAGAATGGAGTAGAACTCCACCTTATGGTTTTGAAGGAGTGCCTGGTGGAGTGCCTGGTGGCTTTGAACTGGTGACCTTTTGGTCAGGAGCCATAGCACTCAACCACTATTCCACCAGGTTTTGTGAGTTCCAGCATTGTTTTTGTTAGGTGCTGTTGAGTATGTTCTGATTGATAAGGACCCTGTAGGTCAGAGTAGAACTGCCTCACAGAGTTTCTAAGTAGCACCTGGAGGATTTGAACGGCTGACCTTTTGGTTAGCAGCTGAGCTCTTTTTTTTAGTGATTAAGTGAAAATGTGCCTTCCCATATAAATTTGCATGCTCACCATGCAGCTCCCACTGCTCTCCCTGCCTGATGACAGCACACTCTTCCTTTCTGCTCCATACGTGTCTTATTCTCCCAACAATCTCCTATAACCTCCTCTCACCCATTCCCCTACCTCCAGTAAGATGTCAGCAGGATGACATCCTCTATATGCATAGGACCATAAAGTGCACACATAATATGCTCACTCTGTGCTGCCAAGTCCAACCCATTCCTGTCTGAAGAGTTGACCTCCATTATGATTTATGACAGGGGCAGCATCAGGGCGCCCTGCTCCCATGGGAACTCCGAGCCCCCTGGACCATCAGTTGCGGTCTTTTGGTGGAGATCTCAGGGTGCACAACTTTTTAGTCTTGTGTTGCCAGTAAGACTCAACTGTGTGAGCTCCATCACTGCTATCACTGGTGGTGGCCGGGCACCATCTGATTTTTCCAGTCCCAAGTCGGTATAGTCACCCACTCAAGTGAGTGTCTCTGTCTTCTGGGTTCTCAGTCCCCCCATGTCATTTTGGTCCTTGATGATCATCTGTTCCTACTGAGTCTGGACCATTTGCTGTACCCTCTAATGGCAGCTTTTAAGACTCTGGATGCCACTCACCAATGCGGGGTGCAGAAGGCTCTCTTAGCAAAATGCTAGTTGTGCCAATTGGCCTCAATTTCCCCTGAAAGCATGGTCCCTGGCCTCCCAGCCCAGCTACTCAGTCTTTGTGATATTGGGTTAAGATGGGAGGAGTAATCATGTTACGTTGAAGTCCAGTTAATACTGATCTTCTTTCTAACGTGTGCTGTCACAGATTTCACTCAACCAAATTTCTATCACCTATCTAATTTAAACCCTCCCCCTCTCAGCCTACCTCCGTCACCACCCTTGAAGCCGTCAAAGAGTCTTTTCTTCTATGCATGAGTCTATATTTAAGTTCTTGTCATAGGGGTCTCGTACAATATTTGTCCTTTTGTCTCTGACTGTTTTCACTCAGCATAATGTCCTCCGATTGAAACCAGGTGAGATGTTTCCTAAAATCATTGTTGTTCTTTATTATTGCATAATGTTCCATTGAGTATATATACCATAGTTTACCTATCCATACCTCTGTTGTTGGGCATCTGGGTTGATTCCGTCTTTTGCTATTGTGGACTGTGCTGCGATAAACTGTCTCGTGCATGTATAAGTTGGTGTGAATGGCTTTGATTCTGCAGGGTATATTCCAAACAGTGAAATTACTTGGTCAAATGGTGTATATATCTATATCCAGCTTTTTAAGGAAGCGCCAGATTGTTTTCCAAAGAGGCTGCACCATTTTGCGATCCCATCAACAGTGTAGGAGAGTTCCGGTTTCTTCACAGCCTCTCCAGAATTTGTTGTTTTGTGATTTTTGGATCATGGCCAACCTTGTTGGGGTGAGACAGTATCTCATTGTCATTTTGATTTGAATTTCATTAATAGCTAAAGATCTTGAGCATGTCTGTATGTGTTTTTTTGGCTGCCTGGATCTCCTCTTTAGAGGAGTGTCTGTCCATCTCCTTTGCGTGTTGCTTAATTGGATTATTTATCTTTTTCATATTGATATTTTGTACTACCTTATAGATTATGGAGATAAGACATTGGGCTGACATGTAGTTGTCAAATATTTTTTACCATTCTGTAGGTGGCCTTTTAATTCTATTAATAAAGTCTTTGGATGAGCAAAAGTGTTTGATTCTTAGTAGTTCCCGTTTATCTATGTTGTCTTCTGTTTGTGATTTGATAGATTTTGAGGTCAGTCTACATTGTGTATTAAAACTTCCATTGCTGTTCCTACTTTTTCTTGGATGAGCTTTGTCATTTTAGATTTGATATTAGGTCTTTTATGCAGTTTGAGTTGGTTTTTGTATAAGGTATAAGATACGGGTCTTGTTTCAATTTATTGCAGATGGATATCTAATTTTGCCAGCACCACTTATTGAAGAGATTGTTTTTACCCCAGTTTAATGTCTTTGGGCCTTTGTTGAATATCAACTTCATAGGAAGATGGTGTCATCTCTGGGGTCTCAATTCTGTTCCACTGACCTATCTGTCTCTTTTTGTACCAGTACCAGGCTGTTTTGACTACTGTGGCAGTGTAATAGGTTCTAAAGTTGGGTAGTGAGAGGCCTCTCAGTGTGTTCATCTTCTTCAGTAGTGCTTTACTTATACAGGGCTTCTTACCTTTCCAAACAAAGTTGATAATTTGTTCCTCCATCTCATTAAAAAAGTCACTGAAATTTGCATTGAGATTGCATTATACGAGTAGATTGCTTTGTGTAAAATAGACATTTTCACAATGTTAAGTCTTCCTACCATGAGCAGGGTAGGTTTGTCCATTAATGTTAGTTTCTTCTAGTAAGGACTTGTAGTTCTCTTTGTAAAGGTCTGTTATTTCTCTGGTTAGTTTATTCCTAGGTACTTTATCTTCTTGAGGGCTATAGTAAATGGTATTGACTTGGTGATTTCTTCCTTCATGATCTTTATTGTTGGTGTAAAGGAATCCTACTGATTTACTTATGCTTACCTTGTATCCTGAGTTTTTGCTAAACTCTTCTATCAGTCTGAGTAGTCATTTATGGATTCTTTAGGATTCCCTGTGTATACAATCTTATCATCTGCAAATAGGGAGATTTTGACTTCTTCTTTGCTGATGCAGTTGCCCTTTATTTCTTGATCTTGTCTAATTGCTCTGGCTAGAACTTTTAGTACAATATTGAATAGGAGAGGTGAAAGTGGGCATCCTTGTCTAGTTCCTGTTCTCAAGGGAAATTGTTTTCAGTCTCTCTCCATTCAGGGTGATGTAGGCAGCTGACTTTGTATAAATGGCCCTTATTGCACTGAGGAATTTGCCATCTATTCCTGTTTTACTGAGAATTTTTAGCATGAATGGGTGTTGGACTTTATCAAATGTCTTTTCTGCATCAATAGACAAAATCAGGTGATTCTTGTCTTTTGTGTTATTTATGAGGTTGGTCACATTAGTCGTTTTTCTGATATTGAACCAGCTTTGCATTTCTGATATGAATCCAACTTGGTCATGATGAATGATTTTTTTGATACGTTGTTGTATTCTATTGGCAAGAATTTTGTTGAAGATTTTTGCATCTAGATTCATGAGTGATATCGGTCTGTAGTTTTCCTTTTTGTTGTGTCTATCCGGGCTATGCTGGCTTCATAAAATGAATTTGGGAGTATTTCATCCCTTTCTAAACTGTGAAATAGTCTCAGTAGTATTGCAGATAACTCTTCTCTAAAAGCTTGATAGAATTCTGCAGTGAAGCCATCTGGGCCTCGGCTGGTTTGGTTGGTGATTTTTGGATGATGTTTTCAATCTTTTTGCTTGTGATGGGTTTATTAAGTTTTTCTGCTTCACCTTTTGATAATTTTGGTAGGTGATATGAATCTAAGAATTTGTCCATTTCCTCTAGGTTTTCAAATTTGTTAGAGTACAGTCTTTCATAGTATTGTTATGATATTTGTAATTTCTGTTGGATCTATAATGACAACTCCCCTTTCATTTCTTATTCGGGTTATTTGTTTCCTTTCCTGTTTTTCTTTAGTAAGTTTAGTCAATGGTTTGTCAATTTTATTGATCTTTTCAAAAAACCAGCTTTTGGTCTTTTCAATTTTTTCAATTGTTCTTCTGTTCTCTAATTCATTTAGTTCTGCTCTAATCTTTATGATCTGTTTTCTTCTGGTGTCTGAGGGGTTCCTCTGCTGTTCCCTCTCTACTTGTTCAAGCTGTAGGGTTAGTTCTTTGATTTGGTTTTTTCTTCCTTCCAGATGTGTGCATTTATGGTGATAAACTGCCCTCTAAGCACTGCTTTGGCTATATCCCATAGGTTCTGTTAGGAAGTGTTTTCATTCTCACTGGAATCCATAAGTTTCTTTATTTCACCCTTGATTTCTTCTATAACCCAAGGCTTTTTGAGCAAGTTGTTCAGTTTCCATCAGTTCCCCTTTCTATGTGTGTTTTTTCTGCTATTGATTTAAACTTTTATGTCTTTACGATCTGAGAAGATGCTTTGCATTAATTCAATGGCATGGATTTTGTCGAGAATTGTTTTATGTCCAAACACACAGCCTATTCTGCAGAATGTTCTGTGTGCACTGGAGAAAAAGGTGTAGTTGTCTGCTGATGGATAGAAAGTTCTGTATATGTCGATGAGGTGTAGTTGCTAAATTGTGGCAATAAGGTCTTCTGTGTCTTTACTGAGCTTGTTTGTAGATGATCTGTCCAGTATAGAGAGTGAAGTGTTGAAGTCTCTCACTATTATTGTGGAGTGATCTCTCTCAGTTTTTGAGTGCAGTGTTTCTTTGATGTATTTAGGTGCTCTGATAGTCGGTGCATAAATATTTAGTATTATTAAGCCCTGATTGTGTATTGAACCTTTCAGCAATAGATAGTATTCATCCTTGTCCATAACAGTGGATTTTACATTAAAACCTATTTTATCTGAGATTGGAATTGCCACACCTACTCTTCTCTGTTCATTGTTAGCTTGATATACATCCTTCCATCCTTTAATTTTCAGTTTGTTCATATCTTTAAGTCTAAGGTGAGTTTCTTGTAGCCAGCCTATGGATGGGTCATGTCTTTTGATCCAAGACGTTACTTAATGTTTCTTTACTGGAGCATTCAGTCCTCACATTCAATGTGACTGTTGATAGGTATGTGTTCAGTGCTGTCATTGTTATATGTTTATTTTCGTGTTGATGTTTTTGTGTCGTTCTTATTAATCTGTTCTGGGACATTCTTCTTTGTGAGTTGATTTTTCACCTTTTTCAGGGTTGGTTTTGTGGTTATTGAGACTCCTGTATTATGTTTCTTGATTCGATATCTTACATCTTTATTGTGCTTTACAGCTGCTCCTACAATCCCCCTTAATAAACTATGTATAAACTCAATTTTAATTAGTACCAGCCTTATTAGCTCCCTCTCCACCTGGAAGGACTATAGCAATTGTAGTACATCCCTCTTTTTAATATGATGACATCATAGTTTTCATGATATGATCACTAGATCATTTCTTTTACTATTATAGCTTTGATTGAGTTTGGCACCTTCCCTAACAATGTAGGTTTCTGGGCGATGTGTCCTGTATTTTCTTCTAAGATATAAAGTTAGTGGTTTTGTTCTTCTAAGCCAAGAGATTCTTTCAGTATTTCTTGTAGCTTTGGTTTTGTTTTTACAAAGTCTCTGAGTTTCTGTTTATCTGCAAATGTCTTAATTTCATTTTCATATTTGAAAGACGTATGCAGGACATATAATTCTTGGCTGGAATTTCTTCTCCTTCAAGGCTTTGAATATGTCATGCCACTGTCTCCATGCCAGCATCCTTTCTGCTGAGAAATCTAACAAAATCCGCCAGGTTTCCCTTTATAATGTTAGCTCTGCTTTGAGTCTTGCTGCCTTTAAGAGTTTCTTCTTATGTTTCATTTTGTTAAGCTTGATTGTAGTATGTCTAAGGGTCTCCTTTGAGATCTATACTGAGTGATGTTCGATATGCAGCTTGGATATATATATTCTCTTCTTTCATAATTTCTGGGAAGTTTTCTGTCAGCATCTCTACAACGATACTCTCTGTGTTCTCAGATGTTTCACCCTGTTCAGGAACTCCAATTAATTATAGATTATTCCTCTTAATAGAGTCCCACTTGCTTCTTAGTGCTTCTTTATTTTTTTTTTGTTTCTTTTTTCTGATATCTTCTCATAGATGCAGGAGTCAGTAGCTCTGTCTTCCAAGTCAGAAAGTCTCTTTTCCATTTGTCTCATTCTGTTTTCTTGGCTTTGAATTGAAGTTTCTATCTCTTTGATTTTATTCTTGATCTGTTGGATTTCAGAGTACTGGTGTTCCCTCAAATCAAACAGCTTCCTTAATTTTTCATTTTGCTCTACTGCATTTTGTATAAACTCTAGGAGGGCTCTGTAGACAATCCTTTTGTATTCACCTTCCAATAGTTTCAGAAAGATTTCTTTATCTGGGAAGCTCTTTGTTTGTTCCTTTTAGGGGCCTTCTGAAGCCATGGGTGATTTCTTCATTATGGTTTTCTCCAGAGTTTGTTGCTTTTGGGGCATCATGTGAGTCAATAGAGGCTGGAAGAGATGCAGTGAGGATGGACCACAGTTGTTTCTCTAGGCCATTTTAAAATGAAAAGTGATAGGTATCTGACCACTTACACAGTCAGTCAGGTTTTCAGGTGTACAGGTCTCTCTTTCCAGCTGGCAAAGTAAGCACCTCTATATCCAACCCCAAATATTATAAACTAGTTCAAAATACAGAAAGGCTACTGACCTGTGAGCCTCTGCTGTCAGGCCCTGGCCGTAGGTGACACTGTGTAAAATACTGCTTTTCTGCCAGAAAGCTCTCCTCCAGGCAAGCGCTGCCTCCCAGCCTAGGAACTAGGTCCAGCTGGGGCCCCCGTATGGGTGTATCCACCTCCCAATGGAACAAGATGACGTCTCACACAAGCTACCTGTCTGCCTTGGTACAGGCTACTCAATGGCAGAGGGGGAAAGAGTGGCCAAAGGTGCCAAGATACACAGAGTTCAAAGCCAGGCTCTCAAAATGTGGCAATTTTGCCTGCTGATCACACCAGCAGTGTGTCTGAGATTAGCTGCTAGTCAAGTCCCAGCTCCACCTGCTGGCAAAAAAATTTAAAATGGCGAGTTACCTTCGGCCCATGAAAGCTAGCATTCAACTGGAGCAGGGGCTGGTGAAAGAGAGGAAGTCTTCCATTCAGTGGTATGAAGTCCAAATTGACAGCCCTATGCCATGTCCTAGAGCTCTCTAGGTGTCCAGAAGGCTCTGTTTAATTATCAGTTCAGGTCTTAGTTTCCAGATGGATTTAGGGAGACTTAGTCCACCATCTTGACTCCCCTAGCAGCTGAGCTCTTACCCACTACAAGACCGGGGTTTTCACTTTCAGTGTAGTTATGGCTTATTTTTAAAGCCCATTTCATGGTAATCAGTGAAAGAAATTCACAACCTTAAAACAACAACCACGAAAAACTAATCAGTATTATTTTTCTACTTTTATCAGTACAGGCTGATAATTGCAATGATATGTTTGGTTTAAAATGCTTAGTCCTTTGCTAGACAGCAAACTTACTGTGTAATTCTATTAGGTGGTTTATAGGAAGCTTTAAGCTTAAAAACTAAAATGTATTTTATGCCCTCCTAGGATGAGTTCATTGATCTTAAAAAAAATTAAGAAGTTATAAAAGACTTTAAAGTCCATGCTTTGTAATTTATGTCTAATCAATTCTACTTCTTGTCTTTTTGGATGTTATGGATTCAACTGTGTACTCCAAAATGTGTGTGTCAACTTGACTAAGACGTTTTGTGATCTGATGTCATTTTTCTATGCATTGTAAATCCTAACTTCTATGATGTTGATGACACAGGACACAATCTAAAGGATTAAGTTGCATCTTGAGTCAACCTCTTTTGAGATATAAAAGAAAGAAGGGAACAGAGAGGAGACAGACTGCCTGTCACCAAGAAAGAAGAGCTAGGAGTAGAGCATATCCTTGGGACCAAAGTTCGCTGTGCTGAGTAACTCCTAGACCCAGGAGAAGACTGATGACAAGAACTTTCCCTAGAGCTGACACAGAAAGAAGGACTTCTCCTGGAGCTGCATCCTGAATGCAGGTGTCTAGCATTCTAGACTATGAGAGAGCAAATTTCTGTCTGTTAAAGCAGCCTGCTTGTGGTATTTGTGTTCTAGCAGCACTAGATAATTAAGTAAATGGGCTATGGTCTATGGACTCACATGGATAAGTATTTCTTCATCTGCTTGGAGCATAAGTCTAAGACCTATGTGAATGTCTTACACTTCTCTTGTTTTGTATAGATACAGCTAGTGAATTGAACTCAACACAGTGAACGGAGGCCTGAGTTAAAAATCAACAACTATTCATCTAGTGTGGAATATAGAAGCTTACTGTTAGTTATCTTGGGCAATGCCCCTCTCACATGTACTAAAAAGGAGGAACAGGAAACTTCGTTCCTATCCCTCAAACAGGGTTGGTGAGACAAGATGTAAATATATAGAGAACAGTGTTTAGAGACATCTGATGAGAAAGTGAATGCTTTTTTCTTCTTGCTTTTTCCAGTGAATTGTACTAAAAGAAACTAGATTGGAGGGAAGGAGAAGTGATGATGGGTTGAGGTAGTCAGGAGTATTGTAAGATGGGAGACTGGTTCTGGCTCTCATGGCAGTGATTTTGTAAGGCAGAGAAGGAAAAGAAGGCTATACCTAGTGGATTGAAAAGCTCATACAGAGGAAGGGAGGGAGAAGGAGAGAGAAGATGGGGAATGGGAACACCAGTTTGGCTAGAATGGGGGTATGTGCATCTTATCGGGATGTTCAAGATAAAATCATAGGGCAAGACTGTGACTGTCTTATGTGGTCAGGTTAAACCCAAACCAAACTTTTTGCTGTCAAGTTGATTCCAATGCCTAGCCAACTCCATGTAATACAGAGGAGACCTGCTTCACTGGGTTTTCTTGGCTATTGTCTGTACAGCAGCAGATCACAAGGTCTTTCTTCTGAGGTGCTCCTGGGTGAATTCAAACTGCCATTTACAATATCCAGGGACTTCCAGTGTCCATATGTCAGACTAAGGAGGTAGCATTTTATTGAAAGTGTGAAGTATCATCTCTTTCAGGTTATCTCAAGATAGTATTGATTAACAATAAAATATTAAGAAAATCCTACCATATAGATAGAGCATTAGCCATCATTGGTTGAATCATACTTCTTTTTGTACTGTTTATAATGTACCTTTTTTTAATTTATCATTTTATTTGGTTGGTTTTTAAGATAGTCCAAAGAAATACAGAAGTCTGGTCAAGTCTGTGGGCAGAGATGGAATGTGCTTGAATGCTTCTTTCAAGAGAAAGTTTATTTGGAGACTTGTTTTCAATGAAAATCCTTATGGAGACCAGGGTGAAATCCTGAGAGTAAAACACCCAGTTATGACTGTCTTTTTTTCTGCTGCAGCTGAGTATCCATTAATGACTGTATCACTTAAGGAAAACTCTGATTGTGCAGTATTCTGTGGAAGAGTCATGTTTATGTTCTAGCAGAGCTGAAAGGATCTCAAAGTAGTGTGCTTTGTACATGAGCCCCATACGTGCAATTAACCAAGTCTTCCTTCACTCTTCAATTCTCTCCATGAGGATGTTTACTTTAACAGAAGGGTGTTTTGTTATACTGTTAAATCTGAGTCAAGTTAAACTGTGAGAACACAGTATTTCACAAAGTAACTGATGAACATCAAGAATGTATAACAGCAGATAATCAAAAGACTTGCATTATTTCACCCTTGAAGTTCATTGGAGTTATTTTATTTTATTTTTTTAAATCTTTACCTCACACATAGGGAATCAAGGCATTCACAGTTGTAGAGTTAACCCAACGTCTTTCTTATGGAAGAAAGTGCTTATAAGAACTCTGAATCTGGCAGTGATTTAGACAGGTTCAGCCTGTCCAAGGCTTGTATGGTACTTGTCAACTGGGTCAGATTACAAACATGAATCTAAAGTATTTGATACAAGGGCGGTCTCATGTAGTAGTCGTTACAGAATGAGGACTATTTATGAATTTTCCTTGGATGCCAATGGAAACTAGAAACAGTGGCTAATCTGTACAGTCAAAAATCTAAAATTACAAGTCTGAAGTCCAGATTCTTCCTGTTTCTCTTTTCTAGCTAGGTTCCTTTCTCCTCCTTTCTTTCCCATCCCTGCCTCTCCCTTATTGTCATTCCATTGTTTTCTTCCATTCATTCTCACCCACTCTATTACATACACCACCTATGAGGAGATAGGAAGCAATCCCAGGCTTTCCCCCGACCCCCCATTCTGAGGATCAATTGTTAACACATAGTGTGACCCATGGAAGGGAAAGTTGTAACTTGCACTCTGCCCAAAGAAACCTTCACATCAGGCAGTTTCATATTCCCAAAGCTGTTACCTCCTGTTTCTTTGGCTTCTGATTCTGCCTAAATCCATGGAAATCATAAGTTTACCTATTACTTGGATCTAAGAATGGATTTTGACCTTTACTATGGCCTGTAAAATCCTTACCCTCTAAATATCTAAGCTATATTTGGATATAGCCAACAGGACGATAAATTCTTCGAGTTGCACTGAGCCTTTATGCCAGTGTTTTCACATCTTCTGCCAATCTTGGGAGGATGTGTTTATAGCCTCCAGGTCGGCAGGAAGATTCCAGTGTTCTCTGATTTCCAAATTGGCACAAAGCTTCAGAAGAGCAAGAAAACATTCGATAGCAACCTGCCCGTCCTCTACTAGCTGTTTCTCCTTACCCAGTGGTGATGAATGTTTTACTTACTGATTTTAAAATGTTGATAAAGGTGGCCTGTGATCCACAGATGGTTCTCTGTTCATCAAGTCTTTACTTTTAGAACTTTCTGCCTGTAATTCCCGTGTCAGTCTTGTTTATGCTAAGGCAGACAGCACTGACTCTTTTATAGAGGGAATTTGGAGAAACTTCTAAAGTCCTGCAGACCATGAGAAGTCAACTCCTGTCCCAGGCTGCAGAAATACCAGGACCCAGGTATGTGCCCTGTGGGGGCATCTCTGGCTATTCCTTACCCACACTCTGCACAATCCCTTTAAGAAATGAAATTACACTTACATGAATGATCTCTTTATCCTTGGCTCAATTTTTGGTACACTTTCTAGAAAGTGACATATATGCTTTATTACATATTTAGTTACATGGAAAAGACGACTTTGAATCTTATTGGTTTGGCTCAGCACTTTATCAGGAAGGTGTTTTATTTTCCTGTATTTGTGTATTATCTTAAAATGAAAATAAATGAATAAATAAGAGCTCTCACCACAAGGCAGGCCCTGTACTAAGTGCTTTACATATATAATTTCATTTATTGAATTGTCCCAATAACTCTATGGATGTGTTATTCGTTTGCCATGTTATGAATGAGGAAACAGGTGCTTGGAAAGTAAAGTTTATGTTAAGTTGCTCAGTGTCACACAGCTAACACTGGGTGGAACCAGAATTCCAGTCTGGCAGATCTGATGCAAAAGTGAGTAAATAAGAAAGCGGAAAAGAGAAAGAAGGAAGAAAGGAAAAAAAGGAAGAAAGGAAGGAAAAGAAAGACAGGAAATGAAGAGAAGAAAGAAAAAGCAAGCTGGGCTTTTTCTTCCATATGATACAGTCTCCCTAATAGGTAATTTGGTTTTACTCCGTGTCTTCATCTCTGGATCGGACACTTTCTCCTTTTTTATTTCTTAAAAATAACTATCTATTCCCTTGGCCTCCTATGAGCAAGAAAGGCACTTAAAGTCAGAGGTGGGTGAGTGTCAGAAGGGTTGCGAGGCTCTCACGGGTTCTCCTCTATGCTCTTCACCAAACACACGGCAGGGCTGGGCAGTGAGCAGAGTTTCCCGAAAGCCTTTGGAGAAACACTTTAGGCAAATGTTCCATGTTTACGAAAACAAGACAGTGTGAAAATTCAGGGGCAAGGATGCAAACAATCTCTACTAATCAACAAACACTGAAGACAGTAGCGGGGTTGAGGTTCAGATGCCCCTGTGAGGAGTCTGGAGGAAGCTGGCAAAGGTCCCCACAGCGCCGTACAGCATCCCTTCCCGATCAGTGCCCTTTCCATCAATCCCAGGGCCTAAGTTTTTTGATCAGAATTGCCACATTCAGTCTTCAAAAGAACTGTGAGAATAAATGAAACACAATATATTTCAAGGGCAGTGAAACCATTCAGCTTGATAATGTTTAATGGTGGATGCCTGGCATCATGCGTTTGTCAAAACTGCGATACAAAGCGGAAACTCTATTGCAAAGAATAATAACGTTTCATGATTAGTCCATCCCTTGTAACAAATGTACCACACAGATGAAAGATGGTAGTAGTAGGAGAAACTGTGCAGTGGAGGGAGGAGGTATGTAGGTATTCCAGAACTGTGCAATTTTTCTACAAACCTCACTCTGCTCTAAAAAATAAAGTGTATTAAGAAGACGAAGAAATCACGAGATAAGTACTCCTGGTATCTCCATTTCGTAACTCAGGTAATTGGCTTTAGAAACTCAAGTCATTTGCCCAGGGTCTCATGGCTGCCAAGTGGTACAGCTAGTTAGAAATGTCTAGCTGTCCCATTCTGTCCAGGACTGAGATGTGGGTGTCTTGAGACATAAGACGCACATTAGTAAAACCAGAACAGTCCCAGCATCCTGCGGTGGGTCATTCTGGAAATGAAATCAGTTCTTTCTGACTTCGACCTTTTTGCTGCCCAGTTTATGCATTGGCTCATAGACTTCCTTTGTACTCAAAACCGGTGATGAAATTCAATGTACCCAAACTAAGGATGGGCATCTACCTATCGTAGGAACATTCCTGGGTGAAAGATCTTCCTCCACTTTCCTTCCAAGCCATTTGCTTTCCTGAAGTGTTCTTTCTTTCCTCCTGCTTGCTAAGTTGTCGGTGCTCACAGATGTATTTTTCAGGTTTTTACCCAAGTGGACCCCTTGCTGGGAGTTATGGAGTATTCTAGGTTGGGAGGCTCGTGGTAAACTAGATTTATAATTAAGAATTGTTTCTATGTTATATGTCTGATAAACTGCCTTAGGAAATCTCAAAATAAGCTAAATCTCTAGTAATTTGATGTGATATTATTTTCATTTTAATTGACATTCCATTCCGTTCTGAACTTTATAGTCAATATTTTACATGACTTACCTTAAAGGACACCGAAGTTGCATAAGCTTCAGTTCCTATCACGCCCAGACTGGCCTCTGACAAAGTCCTCGATGACTCCACTCAGGTTTCTTCCTGCTCTGGACGGAGTTTCAAATTATCTCTGTCTATACTCTGCACTGATAGAATTCCTGCCTTGTATGCTGGAGATAAGGGTTCGATTCCTCACCAATGTACCTCATGTGCAACCACCACCCATTTGTCAGGGAACAGGTGTGTTGCTATGATGCTGAGCATGTTTCAACAACTTCCAAACTAAAATGGGCTTGGTGATTTACTTCTGGATATAAGCCAGTAAAAACTCAATGGATCACTACAACATATCCCAAGCTAATCCAGGCAGTGTTTCGTTTCACTGTGTTTGGGGTTGTGATGATTGAGGGGCCAGGGGACCACAGCTAACAAGAGCAGGATGATGGAATCATCATGGGAAGAGAGTTTCTTGAAGAAGTGCCAAGTCATGATTCCTGATCCTGCTAGATACCTACCTGTTGGCGAACTGGACCAGGTAAGTGTACTGCTCTTTCAGGGTTATTAATCTCTTCTTAAATACAATGGCATGAGCTCAAACCTTTCTTGGTATAGGAAGGAGGAGGTAGCTGCTGAAGTGGATAGATGGCCCACTGCACAAAGCCAGGTACTCAGGGTTTAGTTCCAGTTCTGCGTTTGGGCAAGCCAGTTTCAGAGTCTCAGTCCCTACAACAGCATGGATCAATCCTGGAAGGAAAGAAGGACCGGACACTATCACTTGGAGCTCACTTGCAGCTCTAGGTTCTGATCTTTCATTACTGCAGTGTCACTGTGTGCTGGAAGTGTCTGTGAACAGGGATGGAGACTGCCTCACAACTCACTTTGCATACACCCATATGAGCTTTGTGCCAAGTGCCTCCACCTTTAAATTTGGGTTTAATCTTACCACCAGTTTCCTTTTTATTCAGTGAATTCCTGATGCACATGTGTCTCTACATAGGAATTTTAAGCCTTTCTTACGGGCAAGTTCTGGTCTGTCTGTCTGGCTCCAAAACTAAATTGATAATTAGGCATATATAATGATCTGTATATTAATCCCTGAATCATAAGATTAAAAAAAATCCTTAAAAGATCTTGTGTTTACTTATGCATATCCTTGCTTTCACGCATGCAGCCTTCCCTGTTATAGATGGGCTTTCATCAGTTTCAGCTGTGAAAATCCTACTCATCTTTCAAAGCCACCACTGAAATACCGTAACCTCCGTGAAGTCTTCCTGGATTTACTTGAGCATGCCCATCCTCCGTAGGTTGTTCACCGCCTTATGCCTTGTGTTACAATTAATTCTGGACATTGCTGCTCCTCCCTTGATGTCACGTACCTTTGCTAATTCATGTGGCCCTAGCTCTTTCTGTAAATTTAATTTTGTTGTTGTTGTTTTTGAAAATATACACCGTGAAACATGTACCAACTCAACAATTTCTGCATATATGTTGGCAACGATTATGTTTTTCAAGTTATGAGTCCAGTCTCACCTTGCTTTCATGAATTATACTTCCTCCATTAACATAAACAGACTGTCCCTTGAGTTTCTCCTCTAGCCTTTCTAGTTGTTCTTGTCAATTTTATCCTATATGGATGCTCTTTAGAAGTGAATAATGCTCAAGTCAGCCCTGGCTCTGTCTAATGCTATCTTTTTGTGTCTCTCTCATTTACACATCCTCTTGTAGTTGTTGGTTGCAGCTGATTCAGCTCCAGTTTATAGTGACTCTAGGCCCAACAAAAGGAGAAATGACCTAGTCTGGCACCACCTTTATGATCTTTGATATCCTTGAGTCCACTGTTGCAGCTATCTTCCAGAACTATATTGGACAATAATCTGTTGTGATCAGTAAAGTTGTCATAGGTTAATTTTTAGAATTAGATCACCAGGACTTTTTTCCTAGTCTGTCTTAGTCTGGAAGCTCCCCTGAAAACTAGCCACCATTAAGACCCTGTAGTTATTACAAATATTGGTGGCATAACTTCTAGCATCATAGCAACATACAAGATACCACAGCACAACGAATTGACAGATGGGTGACTAACTGGAACCAAGGTTACTGAAGGAAGAAGTCAAAGATGCTTTGAAGGCATTGGAGAAAAACAAGGCTCCAAGAATTGATGGAATATCAATTCAGATATTGCAATAAATAGATGCAGCACTGGAAGTACTCACTCGTCTATGCCAAGAAATTTGGAGGACAGCTACCTGGCCAATTGACTGGGAAAGATCCATATTTATGCCCATTACAAATAAACGTAATCTAACCAAATGTGGACATTGCCAAACAATATCGTTGACATCACATGCAAGTAAAATTCTCCTCAAGATCATTCAAAAGTGACGACAGCAATATATTGACAAGGAACTGCCAGAAATTCAAGCTGGGTTCAGAAGAGGACGTGGAACCAGGGATATCATCAGTGATGTCAGATGGATCTTGACTGAAAGCAGAGAATACCAGCAAGATATTTACTTGTGTTTCATCGACTATGCAAATGGATTCGACTGTGTGGCTTGTAGTAAATTATGGCTAATATTGCAAAGAGTGGGAATTCCAGAGCACCTAATTGTGCTCTTAAGGAATCTGTATATGGATCAAGAGGCAGTCGTGCAGACAGAACACGGGGACACTGTGTGGTTTAAAGTCAGGAAAGGCACACATCAGGGTTGTATCCTTTCATCTTTTTAATCTGTATGCCAAGAAAATAATCTGAGAAGCTAGATTATAAGAAGAACAACGAGGCAACAGGATTGGAAGACAACTTACTAACAACCTGCGTTACTGAGATGGCACCACCTTACTTGTTGGAAATGAGGAAGATTTGAGACACCTACTGATGAAGATCAAGGACCACGACCTTCAGTATGGATTGCACCTCAACATGAGGAAAACAAAAAATCTTTACAATTGGACCAGTAAGCAACACTGTCATAAATGGAGAAAGGATTGAAGTTGTCAAACATTTCATTTTACTTGGGTTCACAGTCAATGCCCTTGGAAGCAGCAGTCAAGAAATCAAAAGACGTGTTGCATTGGGAAAATCTGCTGCAAAGGACCTCTTCAAAGCATTCAAAAATAAGGATACCACCTTGAAGACTAAAATGCACCTGACCCAAGCCATGTATTTTCAGTCGCATCACATGCATGTGAAAGCTGGACCATGAACAAAGAAGACAGAAGAAGAATTGATACCTTTGAATTGTGATGTTGGAGATGAACGTTGAATGTACCACGGACCCCCCAAAAGAACAACTGATCTACTCTGGAAGAAGTCCAACTAGAGTGCTCCTTGGAAGCAAAGATAGCAAGACCGCATCTCACATACTTTGGACATGTCATCAGGAAATATCAGTCCCCGGGGAAGGACATCATGTTTGGTAGAGTGGAGGGTCAGTGAAAAAGAGGAAGACCCTCAATGAGATGGATTGACACAGTGGTTGCAGCAATGGGCTGAAGCACAATAACGATTGTGGACATGGCGCAAGACTGGGCAGTGTTTTGTTCTGTTGTTCATAGGGTCGTTATGATTTGGAACCAACTTGATAGCGCATAACAACAACCAACTCCCAAATAAACTGACATCCACCATGGCCCTAATTTTTCATCTGAACTTCTTCTTAAAAATCATAGTTGGGAAGATTGTTAATGGGTTACTTTTGAGATGCATTAATGTGGTAATGCATTTTTCCTTATGAAGTGATAGCGCATTTCACTTAAAGTCCCTTTCATTTTCTGTGAAAATCTTCTAACTAATCGTAAAGGTACGTGCACACCGCTGAATCACTGAGCACTAAATCAACACATTCTTACATCTAAACCAGGAAATCTTAATCCATCTCCTGTATACAACATCATTTGACATGACATGAGGTTGGAATTTAACTTACACTAAGTAGATATTTTGAAGATAAAAATAAGAGATTATTGAGATAATTTATGCAAAGGAGAACTGGAGAACTACCAGCTACCTAAGATGATAATTAATTTGCAAAGAGTAAGTGATGGGAAGACCTGTCTGTGACCCTTTGGCATGTGCTGAAAGAAAGGGAAGTTTGACAGGTTATTCTGAAGGCTGGGACAGGAATGTTTCTCCTTCCCTAGAACTTCCAAAGAAGATCAAGCCACTGTATTACAGAGATCCATGATTCTGTTAATTACTCACCTCATGAGCTGGGCTGTTTGCAGTGGAAGCTGGTGCTTGATTATTAATTTTAGTCAAACCAACTACTTATTGTTTTAAAAGAGCTCTGCAGAAAAGCAACAGGAGGAACACCATTTGATTCAAATCAGTCTTTTTTAATTTGCTTTAAGCTCTAGAATAGGTTTAAGGCAGAAGAGAAAAAGGAAATTGCAGATCCCACAAGGAATTTGATTTAATGTCAGTTGCCATTTATTGATGGAGTCCTTGGTTGGTGCAAGTCATTAAATGCTTGACTGCTAACCATAAGGTTGGCAATTCAGTCCCACCCAGAGTTACCTTGGAATAAAGGCCTGGCAATCTGCATCTGAAAGGCCCTGGCCTTGAAAATTCTATAAAGTGCAGTTTCATTCTGCACACGTGGACCCAAAATGAGTCAGAATCATCTTGACAGCAACTGGTTGGGTTTGGAATCCTATTTGTATCATTTACTGAGTACTTGTAATAGGCTGAAAACTCTGGTGGTGTAGTAGTTAAGTGCTATGTCTGCTAACCAAAAAAGACTGACAGTTCAAGTCCACCAGGCCCTCCTTGGAAACTCTATGGGGCAACTCAATTATTTCTTACAGAGTCGCTATGAGCCAAAACCTGCTGGATGGCACTGGGTATTACAGGCTCTCTACCATACAACTGTTCCTCAGAAAAATAGAGAGTTGGAACTTATTCAAAGTCAGAGGGTGGTGGGGTTATAAAACCTGTGCCTTGAGAGTTGTTATGAAAATGAAATGAATTGTTTCACAGAGTACCTGGCACCTGATCTGTCCTCATACATGGCAGCAGTGATCTTGCCCTTGCTTTACCTTCATGAAAAGTTGCTGAGGTTAAGAGGCATCCAACCTAGGGTGTTACTTATTTCCTCTGCTTGTAACCTTCAAGGTCTTATGTATAGAAAGTAATAATAATGTTACCGAATATATAACATGTTATAACCTACTTAATGCATTCATCTATATTATTCTCTTTAATATTCAAATCCTACTTCAGAAGTAAGAATTCATTTCTCCAGTTTACAGACGAATGCTTGAGACTGAGCACTCTCAGGTGACTTGTTCGAGGTCACATGGTAAAAATGCATTTCAGACTCATCGAAACTCGCTAGTGGGAAAGACACTAAGGGAAAAGACAGCATCTTCAGGTTATGATTTCAGTAATGCTAAGTTAGCCTTTTGCTTTTCACTCAGAATTTATCTCCTCTTACCTCACAGGAACCCTAGGGGGCCCTGGTGGCACGGTGGCTAACTGCTCAAGTCCTAACTACCATTCTGTGGCAGAAAGATATGGCAGTCTGCCTCCTCAAAGATTACAGCTCTGGAAACACCATAAACAGAATTGAGTTAACAACAATTTTAAAAATTTTTTAGCACCACCCCTGTAATTCTCTCCATTAGAATTACACACTGAGGTTAACGCATTGTGTTTCCAAAAGGTCTTTGTTAAAAAATGGAAAGATTTAATTAGGGACGTGGATGCAATAAGAGCATTTCAAACTTTTCTGTATCATACATTTGTGCGTGTGTGACTGTATTAGTTTCCCATGGCTGCTGGAACAAATTAGCTCAAATCTGATAGCTTACTACAAGGGAAATTTATTCTGTCATGGTTCTGGTGGCTACAAGTCTGAAATCAGTAACACTAAACTGAGTGCAAGATATCAACGTTGCAACTTTTCTCTGGAGGCTGTAGGGGAGAGTCTGTTCCTTGCCTTTTTTAATGTCTCATGGCTACCAGGATTCCTGCTAAGGAGATTTCCAAGTAAAACATTAAACGTGCAAACTTTGGCTTTCTTTCTAGAACATGGTCACTAAACAGTGAATCTTCTGATCTTTAGTGTTTTTGCGATCTAGATAGATGGAACTTCTGATATCATCAATGGCTGGTTTGTTTTTTGATTAATACTTCTTCCCTCAATTTGCCTTTTTATTCTCTTTTCTTACTGTACACAGTAAGGGGAAATCAGATTGCCCTTTCAACATTTTGCTTGGAAATCTCCTCAGCTAAATATCTACAATGATTACTTACAATTTCTGTTTTCCGCAGAAACAATCAACATGATTTAGATAGGGTTTCTGCTACTACGTAACAAGGATCACCTTTCCCACAGTTTTCAGTAACACGTTTATCACTTCATCTGAGCCCTCAGCAGCATCTTTGACATAATTACCAAAATTTAGACTTTTTCTATCATACCCGTCAACATTTTTCCAGCCTCTACCGACAAATCACTTGCAAAGTCACTTCTGCATTTTGAGCTATTTGTTACAGTGGCACCTCATCCCCCAAATCTGTATAATCTCCTTTGGCTGTTATAAAAAAGTACCACAACTTTTGTGGGTTAAAAGAACAGAAATATATTCTCTCACTGTTCTAGAGACCAGAAATCTGAAATCAAGGTGTCAGCAAGGACTTATTCCCTCCAAAGTGAGGACTCCGTTCTCTAGGGAAGAGTCCATTCCTTACCTCTTGCTACTTCTGGTGGTGGCTGGCATTCCTGGACTTGTGGCCCAATCACTTTAAACACTGTGTCCATCTTTATATTTTCTTTTCCTATTCTGTATTATACACATCTATTTTAAACTTCCCTATGCATGCCTTTTATAAAGGTACATGTGATGGTGCTTAGGGACCACTCAGATAACCCAGGATAAGCTTCTCTTCTCAAGACCCTTAATTTAATCATATCTCAGGCCGCGTAAGGTTATAGTCACTCTTTTGCCGTATGACGTGATAGTCACATATTTCAGTGGATCCACCAAACCAAACCCACTGCTGTCAAGTTGATTCCAACTCATAGCAACCCTGTAAGACAGAGTAGAACTGTCCCCATAGGATTTCCAAGGTTGTAATCTTTATGGAAGCAGACTGCCACATCTTTCTTCCTCGAAATAACTGGTGGGTTTGAACCAAAGATCTTTAGTATTCAAGTGCTTAACCAGCATGCCACCGGGGCTCCTTTCCAGCCTATTATGAAGACAGTCTATCTTTGAGGGCTTCCATTCAGCTCATGACAGGGACTTCATGGGGTCCTCCTCATACAAGAAAGTGATGGTGGCACTAAAATTCTAGGCTATTAGCCAGAGTAACAATCTGCTTTCTTAGTACCTAGACCCCATTCAAGACTGAGTCTTCTTCACTTCAAATGGTACTGTTTAGTGCTTGGCACCTAAAGAGTGAACAAAAATTAGTACGGGCCATTAATAGTTCTTCCCTTTTGAATGTCCTTCTTTATACCTGCCAATCCTCCCCACTGCCCTACTTACAAAAGTTGATTTTTTAACCATTCTTTGATGCTGAGCTATAGTTCTTAATCAGAAGGCCATTTCTGATCTCTGTTGCTGAAATAATCTCTTCCTCCTCTGAATTTTAATGATATTTTATGTGACTTCTTTATGGGGTGGTTTTATGACATATATCAGTTTTTACCTTGCAACACAGTTACTTATATACACACTTTATCTCTCCTCCTAAATTCAGAATTCTCTGTCTCACTGATACGCCCCTCAGTAGCCTTCTCACTGATCTCACTTCTTCACTCTTCTCACCCATGGACTATTCACCACAGAATAACCAGAATGCCTCTTTAAAATGAAAATCAGACCATACTATGTTCCTGCTCAAAAAATTTTAGTGGCTTTCTGTCACACTCACAATACAATTCAAACTCTTTATCATGGCTGGAAAGAACCTACAGGAGCTTACAAACTCTCAGACTCAACTTCCACTACTTTCCTTCAAGGACTTTTTTTGTGTGTGTGTGCAAATTAGAAGGGGCCTCCTCTGGAAGACCTGCCACGTGGCAACCCTCTGGTGTGGTTCATTACCAAGAGAACCCCTTTCATTGGGTCACACAATCTGGACCAGGACATACACTTTCCTTGGCAGGTACTAGCCCAGTTGGGTCTAGTCTCCAGTTGGACCCACAAAGTGTGCCTTTCTGTAGGGTGCAAACTGAGTTTTAGGAGTAAATAAATTTATCCCCTTGGACCCAAAGAGGAAATGCATGCAAGTAGAAAAGTTAGGCAGCATAATAAACTATGAAGGAAGAAATATATAAGGATATTTATGACCATGATTTTTTGTAACGGTGAAAAAGTAAATATGACTTAAATAGTTATTAGTTAGGAAAGGAGTGAATTACCTTAAGTCCAGACTACAGCGAATGTAGCAGCTGTAAAAAAAATAAGACAGTAGTTGTTAGGTCTAGGGAGTTTAGGGTGAATGAAGAATGACCGCTAATGGATGGGAGGGGTGGGGGGTGATGATGAAGTTGATTCTGAAATGTGTTGTCATGATGATTGCACATATCTAAATGTGACTGAATTATACACTTCTCAAATGAGTGAGTTGTATAGATGTGAAGTTATGTGAATAGAATTGCTTTTTTTAAAAAAGTGATAGATTTATATGTGCCAAAACATACAAACACACACATGTATGATTTTATACACACACAGGGCAAAGGAAGTCCTGAAGGCACCATAGGTAAGTGCCCAGCTGCTAATGGAAAAGTTGGTAGTTTAAACCCACTAGCTGCTTCATGGGAGAAAATATCTGGCAATCTGTTCCCGTAGAGTTTACAGTATAGGAGTCCCTGATGAATCAGGGAAAATAGGATGTAGAACTTGAACCCTACTAAAATGACCAGACTTCATGGTCAGATAGCCTGGAAGGTTTTTGGAAGTCTTGGCTCCTGGAATCTCTGTTAGCCTAGAACTGAAACCATTTCAGAAGCCAAGTCTTCAAAGACTGGGTTAGACTCTAAGACATAAAATGATGCTATTGAAGAGTGTGCTTCTTGGCTTAAGTAGATACATGAAGCTAACTGGGCAGCTCCTATGCAGAGGCAAGGTGAGACGGTTGAGGGGGACAGGAGGTAGTTGAATGGACACAGAAACACGGGGCAGAAGGGAGGAGTGAGCTGGCACAAGGTGGGGAAAACAGCTGGAGTTACATAGCAGTGTGGAGGCAAGTTTTTGTACGACAAGTTGACTTGGTGTTTTAGTTAGCTAGTGCTGCTCCCACAGAAATACCACAGAGTGGATGGCTTTAACAAAGGAAGTTTTATTCTTACACAGTCTGGTAGATTGCAAGTCCAAATTTAAGATGTCCACTGCAGGGGAAGGCTTCCCCCTTGTCAGCTGTGGAGGAAAGTCGGGTATTGCATCAGGCTTTGCCCAGGGAGCATCTTGGCACAGGAACCTCAGGTCTAAAGGATGTGTTCTTTTCCCGGTGCTGCTGTCTTGATGGTGTGAGGTTTCCAACTCTCTCCTTGCTTCTCTTTCCTTTTATCTCTTGTAGGGTGAAAGGATAAAGGATGGTACAAGCCATACTCCAGGGAAACCTCTTTTACAGTGAAGCAGGAAGGTGACCCTATGAAGGGATTTACAGTCCCACACTAATCCTTTAACATAGAGCATAGGAAACTCAAAAAATGGAAGACAATCATAAAATACTGGGAATCACGGCCCAGCCACATGGATGCACATATTTTGGGGAGGACACAATTCAATCCATATCATCCCTCACTTTCGCACCCCCCCAAAAATTCTGTGTTAGTTAGCTGGTACTGCTCTAACACTTGGCTTGCAAACTTTCATTTCAAGCACAATAAAATATTTAAAAGAAAGAGGAAGATTACAGTTTAGGAAACCCTGTGGGACAGTTCTACTCTGTACTATAGGATCTCAATGAGGTGTAATTGATTTAACAATGTACTGTAAGGACAACAACATATGAGGTCTGACAATTACATCTACAAACTTAATTGCTCTAAGCGCTACCTACCTCATTGCTGAGTGTCACTGCCGTCACCTTCCGAAAACTCTCTTTGGGAAGCTATGCACCAATGCCGGTGCCTGGCCCTCGCTTCAGAGCAATTTTGGAACTCTTTCTGGAGTGGCTATTGCCCACTGTGGCAAGTTTGGAAGCTTAATTGTCTAGTTGTCTGAGGGATTTTTTAGTCAGCAAACAGATAACTGTATCGGAACATACCTCCTCCTCACCTGATCTGGCCCCCAATGACATTTTTCTTTACATGAAGATAAATAAAATATTGAAAAGAAGACATTTTGGTGAGATTCAAGACATCAAGGGTAATATGACGACAGCTCTGATGGCCATTCCAGAAAAAAGTTTCAGAATTGCTTTGAACAGTGGACTAGGCGTTGGCACTGGCGCATAATAGCTTCCTGAGAATTTAATTGTCAGACCTTGTGCAGAGTCACACATTACATGTGACTAATCTGCTTTTGTTCATACCCTAAATAATTACGGAGATATCTTAATGACAGTGTTATCAGTAACACCATCCTTTTAATTGCTGCATTGATGTTTGATCGTTTTGAGTTATCCAATTTCCTATTAACAAACATACACATTGTTTTTAATTTATAGTGTTTTAAACAATATCACAGTGAACTTCTTTCTTTAGGTATACATTTTGGCACTAGAGTAAAATAGCGTCTATCTTTCTTATATGGTTGCTAGTTAAAAAAAAAAATTCTACCAGTGACCCAAGAGATTTTTAAAGTGATTGCTGACAGTGCAAAATAACAAACAAATCTATCCTTGAAGATGTACAATCAGAGTGCTCTCTGGGAAAAAGGATGTCAAGACTGCATCTTATATACTTTGGACGTATTGTCAGGAGGGATCAGTCTCTGGAGAAGGACATAATATTTGGCAAAGCAGAGGGTCAGTAAAAAAGAGGAAGACCCTCAACAAACTGGATTGACACAGTAGCTACAAACAAGGGCTTAAGCAGGAAAATGACTGTGGATGTGGCACAGGACCAGGAAGTGTTTCTTTCTGTTGTACCTAGGATCGCTATGAGTTGGTGGTGACTCAGTGGCACTGAACAGCATGAACAATAGTATCAACTTTTTTCCTGTTTTTCACCACACAAATACTTTTTTCTCTTCCTGGAAACCACTATTTAAAGAATACCTTAAAAGTATTTCCTACCATCAGAGGAAGAGCTGAAAATGGTGAATTCAAAAGAAATGCTAAAAGAGGCTCTCTTTCCTGATATCCATTTTCTGTATTAAAAAAAAAAAAATCCATTTCTTTAGTTGTTTTTAAAGGGAGAACTGCCATGTTATTTATTCTGAAAAGGAAAGATTGCATTAAGGTCTGACACAAGTTGACAAAAGCCAGAGGATTCAAAATGAACACTATCCTTCTATCCCGAACTCAAGCATTTTAAAGCAAAAATGGTTTTAACAGAAAGACTGTACTCCAATCAATCAAATTACATCTTTAAAAGATATAATAGTGTCTCAGTAGAACAGCTAAAGCCATATGTGGCATTACGCAGCTCCATTGTAGGCCCTCAAAACATTTTTGTGAACACATTCAAGGAGGATAATGGGAGAGGCCTTGCTGAATTCTTGACTGGAGGCAATGAGATTCTGGCAAATCGGACATAGAACAATCCTCCTTCCATGAAGACAGATAAAAGGAAGACATAAAGCAAATTTGTAAATAACTTGCCCAGACCTGTCTGCAGTTTCAGGCCTGCCAAATACCTTGGGGAGAGGTCGGAGGGGAATAGATACTGTAAGGAATCTGTGAATGTGCTTGTACTAACTTTAACTAGAGCAACACAAGCCATGCAGTCTCTGTGTTCTTGACACCTGAATTTACTCTTATCCAATTCTAGTGTCCTTTAACCAGTCTTTGCCAGCTGCCTTCTGAATCTATGAGGACTGCTAATAAGTTCACAAACTCATCCTAGAAAAAGTGTTGTATACCTCATTGCTGAATATCACTATGGTCGCCTTCGAAGTACTCCCCTTGGGAAGCTGTGCAGTAATGCCAGTGCTTAGTCCACCCTTCAAAGCAATTTTGGAACTCTTTTACTGGACTGACCATCAGAACTGTCGTTGTGTTACACTTGATATCCTCAATGTCATCAAAATGTCTTCTGTTCACTATTGCCTTTATCTTTGGGTAAAGAAAAAAGTCAATGGGGACTAGAACAGGTGTTCCCATACAGTGATTTGTTTACTTGATAAAAACTCTCTTACAGATAACTATATGATTAAGTTTGCCATGTTGCCACGATGTGCAAGTGGCATTCCAAGAAGAGCTCCAAAGTTGTTTTGAAAGATGTACTCAGTGCTGGCACTGGTGCATACCTTCCCAAGGGGAGTACTTCAGAGATGACTGTAGCGGTGTTCAGCAATGAGGTATGTAGGATTTAGAACAATTAAGTTCGCAGACTTAGTTATCAGACCTCAGACGTCACTGGTAATGAGCCCACCTCAATATGCCTTACTCACCGTCTTCTTCCAAATCTTCACCATCTTTCACGTTTCTTCTTTGACTCTATGAAATCCCCCTATCCCTACCCCAAATGAAAAAATACCAAGTCTCCCCTGGAAACCTATAAAGCCACCAGATTTAGAGGTCTCTTACTGGAAGAGACCTCTTAATTCAACATGATAAGACTACTTCTTAATCAATTCATACAAAATTAAAAGTTCAAGTGCGGAGTGATGGGAAGCGATGTTATACATAAACATTTATTTTAATGGACATTTACCTTCCATTTGTTTATGTAAAGTTGAGGGTGCTTCTTTCAGTCTGGATCCTCTTTGGAGCTCCACCACATCTTTCTTATGTAAACCACATCCATAATATATTTCTCTAATTTTTCGTTTGAGATTTCTCTGAAAAAACTTCACAATATTTGCAAAGGAATTTGACTGCCAAAAAACTGTCCACCTTTTTTAGAGCTTTGTCTACAGTGTTGCTGTGAGTCGGAATTGACTTGACGGCAGTGGATTTAATTTAGGTTTTGTCTAATCCTTTGCAGTTGTCTTGCCCACCCCTATTTCAACAGCCTACTTAAGGAAAAAAATCACCTGTACCAAGTCTTTCCGAGACTCTTTGATTAGTTTTTTCACAGAAATAATTCTTCTTGCACTCACATTTTATCTGACTGTGCAATATTTTATTAAATCACGTAATTACTTGACAGCATGCAATGTCATAAGCATGTTTGGAACTAAACTACAAATGCTTCAGGGGATCACTTGACTGTACTGTTAAGGAACACACTAGCTTTCAGTCTGCACTGGATCTTTAATCCCGGGTTTTATAGGACAGACCAAGAGCAGTCACTAGTGTGAATGGTCGCATATGGCAAAGCAGTTAAACAGAGGCCAGTTAAGAAAATTTCTGTGTTAGATTTGTCATATTGTGAATTTTGGAGTCTGAACAGTTTTTAACAACTGAGAGAGATCTAGGACTTGGTTGCCACAAACTCACTACATGACCACCGAAAAATTAAAACCAAATCGGTTGCCATGGAGTTGATTCCTACTCAACACGATTATGTATCTGGCTAGAATGGTACTCCACAGAGTTTTAACGGTTGTGAACTTTTTGGAAGTAAGCTGACACACCCTTGTCTCAAGGAGTCTGTCGTGGATTGAATGATGTCCCCCCAAATACGTGTATCAGTTTGGCTGGGCCATGACTCCAGGTGTTGTGTGTGATTTTCCTATATGTTGTAAATCTTGCCTCTGTGATGTTAAATGAGGGAGGATGGGTGGCAGTTGCGTTAGTGAGGCAGGACTCAGAGGTTGGATTTTGTCTTAAGGAAATCTCTTGAGCTATAGAAGTGATAAGCAATCAGAGAGACAGGGAGGCCTCAGGCCATCAGGAAAGAGGCAGTCAGGGTCCAAGAAGCTCTCAGTCCAGGGGAAGGTTGTTGACAAAGACCTTCCCCCAGAGCTTACAGAGAAAGTCTTCCCTTGGAGCTGAAGCCCTGAATTTGGACTTTTGTGTTACTTTTACTGTGAGGAAATAAATTTCTCTTTGTTAAAGCCATCCACCTTGAGGCATTTCTGTTATAGCAACACTGGATGACTAAGCTAGCACCTCTGAGTGGTTCAAACTGTCAGTCTTTCGGTTAGTACCAACTAAAAACCAAGCCCACCTCCACTGAGTTGGTTCTGATTCATTGGGACCCTATAGGAGAGAGTAGAACTTCTCTGTAGGGTTTCCTAGGAGGCAGATTCATACTGCCAACCTTTTGGTTAGCAGACATAGCACTTAACCACTACACCACAGGGTTTGGTTAGTAGCAAGTGTTTAACCATGAGGACTCCACAGCAGGGACTATCTTATAACTACGACTAGCATAGCCTGGTGCTACGCAATCAGAATACAAGCTGGCAATAAACATCCTGTAAACATTTACTGTGTGTTCTAAGTGTACATAGTTAGCTCTGACTATGAACACACTGAAATTTTGGACCTCATTCACTTGCAGGTGAGGGAGGTTGGTTAAGCAACCAACACCAGAAAGACAGCAACAAAAACACAACCCAAACCGTTGCCTTCCGGTTGATTCCTACTCATACAGTTCCTTCTAATTCTCAAATTCCTTGTTGAGCTATATGCAGCTGTAATTAATTTCCTCCCATGGGATTCACCCGTTCTCTGATTCAGTTGTCGGCTTACTCTTTAGCTAGATGTCATCTCAGAATTTGCACCTGAGACGCAGACTCACATGAACAATAATAACAATAATAGAGAGACTTATATTAAAAATAAATGGGCAATAAAAAAGACAATAGACTTGCATTAAAAATAAATATATAGTATAGTTAATATATTTTATATGTGTTACCTTATAAAACTGGCTGACTTGCACACACTCTGAAGATGTATCCCCGTCATCCTGTCTGACTCTCAAGGGCTCTGCATTCTGCATGTTTTGTTTTTTAACTCGGGATGATGCTTATTTTTATGCCTGGTTAGTGTACACAGATCAGAGCGTGTTTTCCACATGCGGCTTCCTGTTTGCCAGCAAGCCCAGCTGTTGGGGGGCACAGAAGATCACCCAATTATAGAAAGCTGTCTAGGATACCTTTTCACTTCTCCCTTTGCTATCCTGGAAAATCTTTTCCGACAGTTGCAATTCTAAAGATCTCTTTCACGTGCAGGAAACACTGCTTTATTACTTCTCTTTCTCTCTTTCTTTCTAACTCATCTTAAAAGATTTTACTGCAGTCCAGAGGGTGTCTTTCATTTGCTTTCACCAAGCTGGAGCCTCTGAATGCATGTGAGCGAACTTTTATTTTGAACCTATTCTAAAGGGAGATAGGACTCAACAGATTTGAACACCCGCTTGGGAAAAAAAACAAACAACAAAAAACCAACTCCAGAGTACTTTACCGTGTTAACCCAGGCTCCCGTTTGCCAAGTCTCAGCCCATAATAAATTTTATTGCAATGCCATAAACTCCTGAAAAGAGCGACTTGGACTAGAAGTGCTGATACAAGCTGCCAGAGCAGCGCCTCTTAATTCTTGTGGATTTGGTCCTGACATTCTGTCTAAGGCAAAAAGCAAAAAAAAGCAACCATAAAACATTAAGAAGAATAAATATAAAAAGGAAAGAAGCGAAAAATATTTTGATATCTTTGGTTTTCTTTTTATTTTATTTTTAATTCAAAAACGAGGTGGTCTCATTGAAATCAGCACACTTGCCCATGGTGCACAGCTGCAGAAGGATGCTCTTGGCTTAGAGTGCCAAGTTATCCCACCAACATTAAATTGTCTCACAAATAAAGTAGTGTTCTGTTTTCTTTTTCCTTTTCTTGAGGGGTGTGGTTATTCATTGAAATGACAACTTTATGTGCTACAATTACAGTCATAAGTGAGGGCACAGTTACTTTGTTGTACATTGCCAGGGTCAAAGTAGACCTCAAGAATCTATTGTCAGCGCATAGAGTCAATACCAAAATTAGACCAAATACGAACTAGAAAATTTTGCTTTGATAACACCCCAGAGGTTAAAGAAACAAGGTGGTGAAATTGCAGTGTGAGAAAATTAGAAAGACACACTAGAGGTCACTGTTGCTACTTGAGCTGAAGATGGATCCATGTATACATATTCATGCTATATATATATATGTATGTGTGTGTGTGTGTGTGTATAATTTTTTTGGTAGCCTGCTGTGCATATCAGAAATCCTGGTGGCATGGTGGTTAAGTGCTATAGCTGCTAACCAAAAGATCAGCAGTCAAATCCACCAGGTACTCCTGGGAAACTCTATGGGGCAGTTCTGTGTGGTTGCTATCAGTCAGAATTGACTCGACAGCAGTGGGTTTGGTTTTGGCTTTATTGTGCATATCAGAAAAACTCTAAACAGAGCAGTTATCTTCATTAAATTAAAAAATCCAACATGGTTTTTTTTCCCCCTTGTGGTAGCTGTGCAGACAGCTAGATACCCAAAAACAGAATTATAAAATAAATATTCATTTTGAGGAGTCCATTTATCATAAGGCCCTGGTGACACGATGGTTAAAAGCTCAGCTACTAACCAAAAGCTTGGCAGTTCCCTTCTGCTACCCTCTCCTCAGAAACCCTACTGGTCATTTTGATTCTGTCCTGTTGGGTCACTCTGAGTCAGATTCAACTCCATGACATCAAATTTTCTCTTTTATCTTTTTTGTGACGAAGGACAACAATATAACAAATACCCAGTGAGAAATTTTGCATATATTTTGAGCATTTTGAGAAAACATTATTTGTCGTTGTTGAGCAAATGTAATTGAGGGATTCTGATGCATGTACCTTTTCTTATAGGGGAAATGGAATTCCAAGCCTCAGCACTGTGAATAATAAATGTGAAAGTGTAAAATACAGACAATTTATTTGGTCCCATCTTTGAAGCTGCATGGAGAAAGGGTCTCTTAGGTACAGCAAGTCTGTGAAAAATCTTGGAATAGAGAACTGTTTGTAAAAACAAAAACAAAAAAAAAAAAACCAGTTCTGACTCCATATCATACATAAAAGGAATTTATTTTAGGAAAACAATCCATGTCCCAGGTGGGATGCTGGAACCCTAATCTAACAGGAAGAACTTCCTTATTTGCAAAGCCTGAAGGAGACTCAGGATACGTCTGGCTCTCGCCCTGACTTCAGAGAGACATGGGACGAAACACACAGGTGCGCGTGGTTCCTGGAGAGCAGGGAACTGGTCCATTCCATGGCTCCAGAGTGGATTAATAGAAGAGCTAAAGGCTAAATGGCCTCTCCCAATGAGACTATCATATCATTGCCAAGGAAAAGAATCCATAACATGTATTAATGTCACTCAAAATGGTGCTTCTTAGAGTACTGGTCTTAGATATATGCACTGGTAAGAAAAGCACTGACATGGAGGCTTAAGTTTCTGCTCCAGCCTTGAAATAACATTTTCAGAAACACACTCACTTCAACCCCTTTGCTTTCTGTTCTTTGTTTAGGGAGCAGATCTTTGCCCCCCTTGGTAATGCAAAATCTACAGAAAAGAGGAAGAGAGAGGAGAAAACTCTTAGGTCTCTTTCCTTTTCTCAACCTCTACCTCGCTCCCATTGCTTGTTTCTGCTTTACTCATGTAGATTAGAGTCCCATGAGTCTTTCACATTCCAAGAGCTGGGGAATAACTTCTCAGGAACTGAGTACTTTCTGCAAGTTTCACGGGTGTAGGTAAAATACATCTTGAATTTCATTTCAGTGTTTTAAAGAAGTCCATATTTTTAGTAGCATTTTCCAAGTGGTTCAAAACCACCATACTACCGTCAAGTCAATTCTGACTCACAGCAACCCTATAAGGCAGAGTAGAACTGCTCTACAGAGTTCCCAAGGAACACCTGGTAGATTCAAACTGCTGACTTTTTGGTTAGCAAACATGGCACTTAACCACTACACTACCAGAGTGTCCCTCCAGATGGTACAGGTTGGTTAATAGGAGCTCACCTCAATCAGATCAGCAGTAAGCACCTTGCCCACCCAGCTGGAGCAGCGTAGACAAGGTGGGCCCTGACACAGGGCTTCTCCCTGGTCCTCTGCCTGGGAGACTTCAGGCAAGTTCTCGATCTTTCTATGCCTAATTTTTCTCACTTAATAAAGGAGTTCATAATGCCTGTCTTTCTGGGTAGAATGGCTTAGAATAATGATTGCACACAGTCAGCCGTCATTAAATGTTCATCTTTGTTGTTGCCGTGATGTTGTTAACTACCTTCCAGTCGATTCTGACTCATGAGAACACTTTGTGCCCAGAACAGAACTGCTCCATAGGATTTTCAAGGCTGTGACCTCTCAGAAAAGATCATTAAATCTATTCTCCACAGTGTTTCTGGATGTATTTGAACTGCCAATCTTTGAGCAAGTAGGTGAGTGCTTAACTGTTCACACCACCCAGGAGTTTACTGGACTCCTTTCTACCTATTAAAAAGGGACAGAAGTTGCATTTATAATCCTCAAGTAGGTTTGGAGTAATAACAATGAAGACATAAAAAAAATAGTGGTTGAATTCGACAGATTGTTTGGAAAAAAAAACAAAAACAGGTTTTAATTAACAGACATGTTTCTGTTTTCGTAAACAGCTTTGTTAATACAAACTCAAAGGTGGACTTTAGGGAAAACAAATGCCTTACTACTACAACACAAGACTCTTCCCCTATTTTTCTTACTTAGGAAAAATAATCGACATTGTGCTAACCAAAGTATCAACCTTTAATGTGTTTGCATTTTGTGCGGTGGAACTGGTTTTCAAAAATGCTTCCTCATCTCTGGGCTGGATTGAGGAACGGGCTGCCTGAAGTCAGAAGTCAGCTGTCCTTAAGAGCAGCCGTACAGTTCTCTTAAGGTTGGAAACCGCTGCCCTCACTGGCTCTGGTTGCAATTATAATAAGCAATACATTTTGTTTTAAATGGAAGCTTTTATAATGAAATTTGGAAGGCAGCGTCATTTCCTTTGCCTTCTACGAAAAAAGAGGATTTGACAGCAGACAATAAAAGAAATACATTTGGCCTTGGGCAGATGTCTTCAGCAGTGGGCCTTGGCATTGTCTGTACATACTACACACACACACATACACCCACCCCCACACACACACACAGTTCTTTTAAAATTCTTTTGCAAAACGATGCCAAGCAAAAAAAAAAGAAATGGAGATTTGGCAATTCCTTGGTTATTGAATAATGGATATATTGATCAAACGGAATGAACCATTGTTACCAAATTTCCTAATTAATCAAATAATTGTGAAGTGTTCTGTGTAGTCTTAAACAGTATAGCCCAGGGTAGTGGGAATAAAGAGTTTCTTCCTCACTTCAAGATGTCCTGTGAGAATTTGTAAAGAGTTCAAACACTTCGGCAGTGCAACCATCCAGGAAGAGAAACCACCAGACCTTCGTCTTCTCTTCTGAGCATAATAAAAATACTAGATGAAAACCTTTTTTAAACTCTTTTTCACAGCCACACCCTGGAACACTGCTTTTAAGTCGCCTTTATTTTATTAACATTCTTGGTCAACAAAACAGGGCTCAGGCTGAAATATGGCAAGATGCCTGCCACTTACAGAAGAAAAAGAACAAACCAAAAAACCCAAGATCCTGCCTCAAAGGCTCCCAGAGGGATTTAAATACAAACAAACAAACAGACTCCGTCAGTGATTCCCCTTAGGCAGTTGTTTGACTGTGGGGTATCTGCGGGTGTCAGGGCTGGGGGGAGCCATTTGGGTTGTGTTTACATACCATGAAAGGTAAAAGTTGTAGTACTGTATGTGAGAAATAAACTGGTGAGAGGGCCCACTTACTTGGCAGCTGCACTGTGAATACCTTTAAAAAAAAAACCCCACTGCCATGGAGTCCAGTCCAACTCATAGTGACCCTAGAGATGAGGGTAGAACAGCCCTATAGTTTCCACAGAGCACCTGATGGATTTGAACTGCCGACCTTTTGGTTAATAGACATAGCAGTTAACCCACTACACCACTAGGGTTTCCGTGAACACCTTTAGGTACATTTTTTCCCCTCCTTTGTTGACACCAGTGTTGGCACATTAGGGACCCTTAACATCACAGTCTGGCTTTAAAGAAAAATACAATGTCTCGGCTCTCAAGGCTGATCCGCTCCAAGAGATACCAAATGATGGGGAGGTGGTGGGCACGAGAGGTGTTTCCAGAAGCCATGGGATCCAGGCTGAAGAACACAACCAAACGAGAAGAAAGTGGCCAAAAGGGCCAAAGAGTTGATGCCCATTGCCACGTTTTGCCTTGATTATCAGTGTAGCACGTGCCTTCAGCTAGAGAATCTGGTCCAAAGGGAGATGTTTGAGGCATCATGATTTTGCATGAGTCGTTTCTCTCCAGACTTTATAAGTTCTTTAGAGCAGCGAGGAAACATGCTCAGGTAGCCTTGCGTGTCTCAGGATGTGGGAGGTCCGTGAATTCTGCTCCTGGACCGTAGGCACTGTGATCTGGCTCTAGGACCAACCCTTTCAGGTAACGACTGACAGTAGAATTTTCTCCAGTTTTTGTGGAAGGTTAGGCTGCTGGTGTAGTCATCAGAATCAACTGGGAGCCTATTTTTAATTCCCTGGGCCCTATCTGGATCTACAGAGTCAGAACCTCTGGTCACACTGTAGCTGGCACCCTGCATTGTAGCGGGCTTCTTGTCTACTTTTCTTTTTTTTCTTGGTATATTATTATGTGAGTAACATCACCAGTTTGTCATAGCCTCTCAGTCGTAACAAGGGATCAGCTTTTAACTTAATATTGATCCTTTTTCAATGGTTTAGAAACCCTGGTTGCACAGTGGTTAAGAACTTCGGCTGCTAACCAAAAGTTTGGCAGCTCAAATCCACAGATTCCTTGGAAACTCTATGGGGCAGTTCTAATTTACCTTATAGGGTCACTAGGAGTCAAAATCAACTCAACAGTAATGAATTTGGTGGTTTTTGTTCAATGACTTTGGACTAAAGGATAACAAGCTCCACTGTTATTAAAAGTAATCAGGAAAGGGCAGTAAATTTAATGATTTGCTCCACAGGTCTGATTATGAGACAGTGAGGTGAAGAGTACTAGGGCCGATCACAAAATGTTTAATCAATTGGGTGTGAATCAAGGACAACATTTTAGCTGTCTAGTGCTGCTATAGCAGAAATACCATGAGTGAATGACTTTAAAATTTTTATTTTGTCACAGTCCAGTAGGCTACAAGTCCAAATTCAGGGCATCAGCTCCAGAGGAAGTCTTTCTCTGTTGGCTCTGGAAGAAGGTCCTTGTCATCTATCTTCCCCTGGACTGGGAGCTTCTGACGCGCAGGAACTCTGGGTCCTTTCCAAAGGATACACTCTGCTCCTGCCACTGCTACTTGGTGGTATGATGTCCCCTACTCTCTGCTTGTTTCTCTTTCCTTTATATCCCAAAGGACTACCTCAAAGCCCAATACAATCCTATGCATTGAGTCCTGCCCCGCCAACACAACTGCCACCAACACTTCTTCATTAACGTCATAGAGCCTGGGTTCACAGCATATAGGACATTTCACACAATACCAGGAATCACGGTCTTGCCAAATTGCTACACACATTTTGGGGAGATGCAATTTGGCCCATGGCAGACAGCATCCACTTTTGGCTGTATCTTTCATCCTGTAAATTCAGTCACTTCCACTAATCCTTCCTTCATTAGAAATGCAATCCCCCAAGCCAGCGAAGCAACATAGTCAACACAGGTTATTGTTGGCTTATTGTTTTTCTTTAAGCTAATCTGTAAATTCTGAATAATTGCTTTGAAAGGATTATTTTTAAGTAGTGAGTTACCTGTTTTAATAACTATGTCCTTGTGATTCCTAGAAACAAAGGCTTTTCTACTTTAAGATAATTAACAATTGTTACCTAAGAAATAATTGGATCTACAATTATATGTAGATTCCTGAGTGGCACAAACAATTATCTCTTGGCTACTAACCAAGAGGTTGGCAATTTGAACCCATTCATTGGGGCTGAGGAAGAAAATCCTGGCAATTTGCTTCTGTAAAGATTAGAGTGAAGAGAAGTTTCTAGAGCCCGGGTCTACTCTGTAACGTGTGGAATTGCCGTGACTGAGAATCAACTCAACAGCAACAGGTTTGGTGTGTTGGTTTGTAGTTATGTGTATCCAAGAATGAAGAAAAGTGCATCCAATTTTAAACATTGAAGTTACTTGCCTTATATTATCTAACTTTCTTACCATGTTTTAAAAAAAACAAAAAACAAAAAACTATAAAGAGAATTAAATTTAAAATAAATGCATATCCAAGTTAAGGAAAAAGCATACTGCATAAAAAGGTCTCTGTGTTAGGGCTCAATGTGATAGGGTAAGGAGATATTTATAGTTCTGTGGATGACTTAATATTTACTGCACTAGGAATTCATCCATCCTTCCAACTGGCTTGAGAAGCATTTGAAACCAATAAAGCGTATCTGAGTCCAAGCTGGGAGTGAAGTCCAGGCCCCACATAGCAGACCTGAGATGCACTGGACTAGGGAGCTTAGCTGATGTTGAATGTAAACCACTTTTCAAAAGCATGTTATCTGGTCCACACTAGACTATCCATTTTGACAATTTCATTCCAGTTTTCATTTTATTGTTGAAAGGAGAAATAGATTAATGAGAGTCCAAATCCCCCTAGAAAGAAAACCTTCCTTATAAGGCATGCCTGCAGAGAGATTTGGAAAGTTCACTTACTATGCCTTTGTTTTGCCAAGTAAAGTAACATTTAGACCATTTATATTTGAAAAATTCTTATCCCAGGTCAGCATGATCTACTAGATTGAATCTGGAAGGAGAAAAGAGATGATGAAAAAGAAAAAGAAAGAAAGAAAGAAAATAATAATTTGTGTATATGAGGTAGTATCTTAGGCTGGGCTTTCTAGAGGTGCAAAACCAGTGAAATATGTGTGCGTGTGTGTGTATATATATATATAAATGTATAGAGACAGAAATTTATCTTGAGGAAATGGCTCATGCATTTATGGAGGCTAGCAAACCCCAAATCAGTGGGTCAGGCACCAAGCTGGAGGCTTCTCTTGACTACTGTGATTACAGGGGGTGGCAAACCCAAAATAGGCAGGTCTGGTGGAAGGCTGGAAACCTTAGTGGCCTAGTGGTTAAGTGCTACATCTGCTAACCATCAGGCTGACAGTTCAAATCTGTCAGGTACTCCTTAGAAACTCTACAGAGCTGTTCTTCTCTGTCCTATAGGGTTGCTGTAAGTCAGAATCAACTAGATAGCAGCAGGTTTGGGGGTTGGGTAGAAATCTGGGACTCGAAGGTTTCCTACAGCTGGCAAATCCCAAGACCTGCAGATGAAGCAGTGGTCTACTGACTCATGTCCCCAGAACCAGAGGTCAGAGACTGATGAGTCAGATGTAAGATCCAGAGAGTCTGGAATGCCAGAACATCCGTAGATACTGGATACAGCCTATATACCAAAGGAAACCCCCTTTCAACTAATGGGCCACTCACATAAAATCACAAAACGAGGCATGGTCGCATCAGATCCTAAAATGGAGGATGATTACATCACTACATAATTGCCAAACCAATGTGAATCATGACCCAACCAAGTTGATGCACAACCTTAACCATCACAGAGGCATATTGGAGTGAACTCCTATGACCTATTCAGATTAAACAATGAGAGCCAAGCCAAAGCCAAGTGCCATCAAGTCGGATCCAACTCACAATGAGAGGTCGGCCCCAAATGACATTTGTAATCAGTGTGCCACTATAAAAAAAAATACGTGTCTGAGAGAATTTAGAAGGTTTAGCAACTAACCGTGCAGTACAGTCTCTCAAGTATCCCAGAAGAGAAAGAGAAAGCCTTATGGAGAATGATGACTAGACTCATACAGTGGTCACTGTTAGAAGAAAAGGAGCTTTAGACACTATGTTGTCACACTGATCATAACTCATCAGTTTATAGATGAGGGAACTGGGGCTTGAAAAGATGCCCAGTATGATTTTTTAAAAAAAATAAAGTAGTTTTTCTACAGCCTTCCATGAATCCCCCAGCTCAATGAGCAAATGATACCACAGCAGCTTCAGGATCAAACACCAAATACGAAAAGTGGATGGCATTCATAAAGAAAAGCTTATTCTCTCACAGTCCAGTGACAAAAAGTCCAAATTCCAGGAGCCAGCTATAAAAAAAAATACGTGTCTGAGAGGAAGGTCTTTGTCATAAGTCTTCCCTTGGTCTGGGAGCATCTCAGCACAGGAACTGTAGGTCCGAAGGATACACTTTGCTCTCGGCATTGCTTTCATGATGGTATGAGGTCTCACTGCTACTCTCTAAAGAGATTAGTTCAAGACACTATCTAATCTTGTGGATCTCACCATTAGAACTGCCACTAATCCGTGTTATTACATCACAAAGACAGCATTCACCACACAGGAAAATCACATCAGATGCAAAAATAGTAGATGACTGAGTAATATTGAGAATCATGACTTAGCTAAATTGACAGGTATTTGGAGGGGACTGGGAGGAGGGGAGCCTGATGCAATCAATAACACTCTCCAAGGATTATTTTTCTGTTATATTTCTCCTGACCCAAAAGGTTCTCACAGGCTCCCACCACCACCGAGAATCCAAGCCTTTCGCAAACGAAGCCCCTATTTGACTGAGAACAAAATTGCGACACCAGATCCTGCTTGTCCCCCGCCTTCCCCTGTGCCACCACAGAGCTAAGGTCCACAGGTACAGATAGATTATTGATGTCAAAGGTGTTCATGAGAAAGATTTATTGCCTTTTGAAGAGAGATTAGATCAAATCTAGCTTCATTGTTTATCATAAATAATTAGGCTGAGAGCTCTATGATTAGAGAACTAGTGAAAAGCTGCACTCTGTATGAATCATGTTAGGTACATTTTATCAGCAATGTTCTTTTTAAGGCATTTTGATGTCTGTGTGCAGAATCATCAGCAGTCTGTCACCTCCAATCTCACAGGACAGTGGGAGGATTGGCAATGTATTTGCTTTGGCAGTTAAAGAATATCTTTGGGCAAGCCAATGGTGCTTTAATGGCAGAATTCTTGCCTTCCATGTGGGAGACGCAGGTTCAAATCCAGGCCAACACGCCTCATATGCAGCCACCAGCTGATTTACAGTGGAGGCTTATGTGTTGCCGCAATGCTAACTAGGCATCTAGAACTCCTAGATTAAGACAGACTAGGAATAATGGCCTGGTGATCTACTTCCAGAATCAGCCAACGAAAATCTCCTAGACCACAATAGTGTGAGTTGTATTTGATCCCGGGGATAGCTCAGGACCAGGTTTGGGGTTGACTCAACTACAATCAACAAGAAAGATGGCAACAAATCAACAGGCAAGAGAACAGGATCTGCACTCTTTGAGTCTCCAGACCCCGGTCTTGGCGTTCCTCAAGGCACACCACAAGGAGCAGTTTTGGCCAAGCACAACACATCAGGTAAGCCAGGGAAGCCCTTCCTGGCTTACAAAGGGTGGGTCCCGAGGCTGAAAGCTGGACCAAAGGGGCGCTAACCTCACTCTGCTAGGGAGAGACAGCACGTGCTCTCGGCAGGCGGAGTCCAGGGGTTGTGCACCTAAGGCTCTCCGCACTAAGCTGTCTCACAGCAAACGCAAACCCACACTGTGATGCAAACACCCTGACAGAAGGAAATTAATTAAGATCTTGCACTGACATTCCCTTCTGAGCTCATGCCGCCCTCTAGATAGGGCCACACATCACTCTGCCAGAGAGCCGACACAGCTGTGGGAGCTGTCTAGACCTGCTGTGATTAAGAGGAACTCTGCAGCCTTAATGTCGACTGTGTTTTCTTATGTCAGTATTGTCTCCTAACTTTAACATGACTGAATTGTCCAAGGATTGTTTTTCTTTTTTTTGCCTTTTCTTACAAAATGACTCAAAACTTTTCTTTCTTTGGTTTCCGTTATCCATGTGTGGACATACACAGAGCCAATTTCTTTTTTTAAGTTGGCACATTTTGTATCCAGTACCGTGCAATAGATAAGATATGTAAACACACGTTCGGGCACTTTGAAAACCAGTTTTGAAATAAAGATGCCTCATGCTATTCACAGCAGGCAGAAATGAGGACACACAGCCATGTGTCCATGAGCATGTGAGTTAGCAGTGCAGAGGAAAACATACCCTAGTTTCTGTCCATGCTCCACAGCCACATATCAAAGGAAAATGTGTCTACTGTTCAACTGGCATTTTTGTTTTTCCAGGACCCACTAAAAACAATCAGAAGCCAGTATTTACTGATAAGTTTCCAATTATCAGTTGTTCCATTCAAAGCTGTTGGAGACTTGGTGTACATGCAATCCCCAAATGTCCCTAGTCCCTGTGTTTGCATTTTACATGCATTCTGAAGCACTCCTATCTCTCTTTAAAAAAATAAGTGAAGGAACAATTGCTCATAAGTTGAAAAAAACACTACGTCCTAGAGCAATCTATTCTTGCTGAAGGATGGTCCCTTTGATATAATGATTCTTCACAAAAATTGTGAAAAATGGAAGGGATGGGGCCTCTCTAAAGTGGTAAGAACAACACAAACCTTCAAGAGATTCCCGTCCTGAGAGGTGGCAGTACTTCCTTGTTCTCCAGTTCTGAAAGTTTACTTCTTAATTATGTTTGACAATTCTCTCTTATTAATTGGTTTGGATGTTTTTTTCTGCCCTACAAAGAAAGGAGAAGTCAGCATCACACAGAAATCACAGTGTTGCAAAAGGCTGGGACCATAACGGTGGGCTGATATTAGGGAATGAGCCTCTTAAGACTGAAAATATCTAAATGTAGAATTTTTAGTCATAATCAACATTGTTTTTAAGCTTTTCAAGTGTGAGCACCAATTAAATGATCAAGATCAAGACTAGTTACATAGTTGAAGTTGGATGAAATACAGAATTTGTGGGGATTCATAACCCACCGCCATCAAGTCAGTTCTGACTCATAGCAACCCTATAGGTGAGATTAGAACTGCTCCATCGAGTTTGATTTAATAGGCATATTTGAGCTGCCCATGTTTTGGTTGCAAGATGTAGCACTTAACCACTACAAAACCGGGGTTTCTGTGGGGGAATGATAAGTAGTTAAATATTGCCTGGACTATTTTGTTAAAGGTATCAGATGAAGGGTTGTTTCAGTCTAAGGTATGTTTGCTTCATTTGCTCAAGCCAGAACTTGTAATTTCCATGCAGTTTTATTTATCACATATAGTTTGGAGAAATTCTTGAATAACTGCTCACAACCCATTGGATACCTACCTTGTACCTAAAGGACATGACAGTGATTGGAAACACAAAGATAAATGAAACAGCCTCACTTTCAAAGATTTATGATCTAATCACAGAAACAGATATACAAAGGAAAGATACTACACTGTGTAATACATACACAAATCACATTTATGTCTGTACAAAAATAGCCCAGAAAAGGGAGTGGCTATTTTTCTTTTCCTTTTTTCTGGAGAAGTCAAGGAGAAATAAATCTAAGCAAGACCTTAAGATATGAATAGCAGTGTTCCAGGCTTATGAGAGGAAGATAATTTGTACACAGGGGATAATATTTAGAACAGAACGGAATTGCAAAACCAGAGACAGAGAGGTGAAACTTCAAGCTATTCAGTTTTTCTGGAACATGAGCAAGGAAAGAATGGGAGATGAGGCTGGCCATGCCATCAGGAGCTAACTCATAAAATGCCATTTAAAAAATGTTAAAAAACTTGATGTTTAGTCTGTAGACAATTGTGGACTCATAAAAGAGGTTTCATAGTTGTTGTTAGTTGCCATTGGGTCAGTTTCTACTCATAGTAACCACGTACGTGCAGAGTCGAACTGCCCCATGTGGTATTCAAGGCTGTCTCCTTTTAGAAGCAGATTGCCAAGCCTTTCTTCTGATGTCCTTCTGGGTTGAAGCCACCAAGCTTTCGGTTAGTAGTCCATTGCTTACCAATTTACACTACCCAGGCACTCCCTGAAGAGGTTTAGGCTTTGAGAAAGCTTATTGCAACGACATTTCAGAGAATAGATTTGGATTCGAGGGCAGAAAAACTAGGATCGTGAAGACTATTTGAGGGTCCTTTACTTAGTCTGGAAACCCTGGTGGCATAGTGGTTAAGTGCTACAGCCGGTAACCAAATGGTCAGCAGTTCCAATCCACCAGGCAATCCCTCCAAACCCTATAGGGCAGTTCTACTCTGTCCTACAGGGTCACTATGAGTCGGCATCAACTCGATGGCAGTGGGTTTGGTTTGGTTTTTATATAGTTAAGATAGAAAGGAGAAAATGGATGTGAAAATTGTTACCAGAGGGAACTTGATGATAGACTGAGTTTAGGAGTCAGAGAGAAAATGAGTCAAGGATGACCTTGACCCTTAGCCGGAGACTTCAGAGCAGCATTTAAGGAAAGGTGGTACATAACTTCAGGGTAGTTTTGAAACTGTTTCAATTGCTTATCACCTGGTACTCAGACTCTGCCTGTAAGTCCTACTTTATTCCAGATATATGTACATAGGCAAGTGGATGACGGTCCATCGTATCCTACCACTCATGGTAGATTTCAAGAAAAATTGACAACTCCCCTGTCACCCCATGTGGACATGTCAGAAGTTACAGCCAACAGAGTTGGGCCTGTTAGAAGGAAGAAAACTCAGTACACTGTTTAGCATGTATGATACTACTGTCTACTATTCATAATGTACAAGAAACACATGCACACACACAGAAAGAGAGAAAGAGAGACAAGCACATCAGAATAATCTGAGGAGATTTTTACAAACATAATTGGATATTTTGACTGAAATGCTGTGTTCAAGAAAACTAAGATGATCTCAGTGTTGGGGAACACACATATCTTCTTAAGGAAAGCCAGTGATGCTGCCACTAAAATACCTGGCTGCCAAACAGAAGGTTAGGAGTTTGAACTCACCCGCTGGTCTGGGGAGAAAGATGGGACATTCTACTTCATGAAGATTTACAGCCTTGGGAACCCTAAAAGGTAATCCTACTCTGTCCAGTGGTGGCATTGTTGTTGTTGTCCAGTGTCATCGAGTTGTTTCCGACTCACAGCGACCCTGTGAACAACAGAAGGAACACTGCCCAGTCTTGTGCCATGTCCACAATCGTTTTTATGCTTAAGCCCATTGTTGCAGCCACTGAGTCAATCTATCTCGTTGAAGGTCTTCCCCTTTTCCGCTGACCCTCCAATCTACCAAGCATGGTGTCCTTCTCCAGAGATGGGTGTTTCCTGACAGTATGTCCAAAGTATGTGAGATGTAGTCTTGCCATCTTTGCTTCCAAGGAGCACTCTGGTTGGACTTCCTCCAGAACAGATCTGTTGGTTCTTTTGGTGGTCCATGGTACACTCAGCATTCTTCTCTAACACCACAATTCAAAGGCATCAATTCTTCTTCTGTCTTCTTTATTCATTGTCCAAGTAGTGCCCTTAGGGTCAAAACTGACTCAATAACAGTGGGTTTTGGTTTTTCTGACGTATCTTTTTAGGAGTAGGTATTTGTTTCAGATCATGTTCTGAAACCTCATCATTTTTTCCAAGAGGATTTCTCCCAGTGATTGTAAAGATGGTTGAGACAGGGCAATGTTTTGCTCTGTTATACTCGGTCATCTTGAGCCAGAGCCAACAGAAGTGGCAGAACCAGCAGCAGCAACATTTCTCTCATTTCTGCCCCTGCTGCTGCTGTGAGTGTTCCCCAAATCTTAGCCTTTTGCGGTACAATTATTCTTTGTAAGGAAGAATGTACGCAAGGTCTGCTAGTTAAGTCAGCGAACTTAGTTGTTCTAAGTGCTATATACTTCCTTGCTGAATAACACTATGGTCACCTTTAAAATATTCCCCTTGGGAAACTATGCACTGATGTCAGCACCTAGTCCACCTTTCAAAGCAGTTTTGAAACTCTTTCTGGAATGGTCATTGCTCGTGGTAAGACAGTGGCAAGTTTGTGAACTTCATTGTATAGTTGTCTGTGAGGGAGTTTTCAGCCACCTGAACATACAACTGTATTGGAACACCCTGCCTACTCACCTGATCTGGTAGCCACCAGTGACTGTTTTGCTTACCCAAAGATAAAGAAAATATTGAAACGAAGACACTTTGATGCTATTCAGGACATTAACGGTAATACGATGACAGCTCTGATGGCCATTCCAGAAAAAGAGTCTCAAAATTGCTTTGAAGAATGGACTAAGCACTGGCATCAGAGCATAGCTTCTTCCCAAGGGCAGTACTCCAAGGGTGACCATAGTGGTATTCAGTAGTGAGGTATGTAGCACTTTTTCTAGGATGAGTTTGCAAACTTCGTTGTCAGCCCTCGGAAACTAACCACAACATACGGGTAGCTACTGGTATCACTCCAAGTTTCTCAGCATAGAGAGGTCAAATGACTTGCACAAAGTCGATAGATAGTAAAAGTATTAATAGGTTTTAAATCCAAGGAATCCAGCTGCTTATCCAAATAACTTCAATCACTTCTGTGTCCGATTAATCTGGATTTCCAGATGAGACAAATTGTCTTGGTTTCAAAAGACTAACTCAGCCCTTTCAATCATTATTGCAGTTAGTGTTGTAATTTTACAATCATGAGGTTCTAAATCACGGTCATGTGATTCCCTGAAACTCAGAAAGCCTAAAATGCTGGGGTTGGGCTTGCCCAGTCTGGTGACTTTACACTGAGACCCAGCGAAATCACACAAATCGCCAAAGCTAAAGTGAGGACTCTTAGTTCTTAGCTAACACCTGCCCCTTTCTATGCTGAAATATAATTAGCTGCTCATCCCGGGAGAGACTGTAAAACGGAATGCAGTTAAACAAAAGAGAGACAGCTCATTTTAAGACAAGAAAAAAAACCTTGGACAGCTGTCTAGAAGGATGCATATTCAAAGGTGACAATTTCAGTGGCAAGGCAGACCTTTCTTATTTTGCAGTAACATTCAGAATGGTAACTAGAGTAGGCTTTTACACATGCTTAGACCTCCACCCTTGTTCACTGGTGCTCACAGAATTCTTGGGTTGAGTGAATTACATGATTAAGGGTGGCTATTTTCTGGCTATGGTTTAACAGATGATGAGAACCACAATAAGAAGGCTATCAATATATAGTCTCCAGTCCTTCTCAGCCTCGTGGGAAGATCCCTGGGGTGTCAAACAGAAGCCTCTGATGATAACAGAGGCTCTTCTGCCAGCCAGAAGATGATCAATTTTCTATAGTCTCAAATCTTTAGCAGCCTCTTGGAAGGATCCTTGGGGTGGCAAACATGAGCCTTGGACGTTAACAAAGGCTCCTCTGTCAGCCGTATTTGTGTGATGTGAGAAGCATTGCTGACCTTCTCTTGGTTCAATTCCCCAGCCACAGAATGAAGGCCAGACACCTGTCCTATTTTCTTAGGGAGAATGTGGTGACACTCAGAAAGAGTAAAATTTTATTCCAGCTTGGCTAATGAAATACCCTAAGACAACTATTTGTAGAAGTAACTTTGTAAGGGCTGCAGAAGAAAAAATGGGCCCAAAGGAGGCAGACTTTATTAGGACAATGACTCATCACTTTCCCAGGCTTGGATAGAGGAGCTGCCATGGTTCAAAAGGTAAACTTCAGAAAACCCACATTCCAATCATGAAAACACAAAAAGGTTGTACACTCATCAAAGGTGAGCATACTTCAACAACAGAAAGGAATAATAATCAGGGTAGACGTGTACAGCAAAGCATTGTAATTGGGGGCTGGAAGGAAGAAGCAGGGGAATAATATTTTTTTAGTTATGCTCTAGCCTCGTGTTAGAACATACTAGCCTGGAGATACTTTTGGTTTCATTGAACAGTGCAAAGCTGCTTGAATTTAGCAGTGTTTCTTTTGAAAGGTTTGCTATCCAGTGCTGTTTCCCAAATACCACATTTTTGTATGTTTCTGGCTGTCCCCCAAGGCCCACTGTGGGCTGATACATTGTCAGGTGGGGAAATGCATGTTAGCCATTTGTCTGCACTGCGGATTTATTGCTTTACAGTGTTTCTGACCCTTCTAAATGAAATAGTGGCATAATGACTAAGCGCTACATCTACTAAGCAAAAGGTCAGCAGTTCAAGTCTACCAGGTACTCCTTCAAAACTCTATGGAGCAGTTCTACTCTGTCCTATAAGGTCACTATGAGTCAGAATTGACTCAATGGCAGTGGATTTGCTTTTGGTTTAAATAAAACTGTAAATATTACTACATTTGAGGCATGGCTACAGGGTCCCCGGGTATCACAGTGTTGAGAATTAATAACTGGACATATAACTTCTTTATTGCACCTCTTCCTAACATTCCATTTTTCAAAGCAAAGCCAATTTGGAACATGAATCAGAGAAGAAAAAGATAAACTGATATTGAGCCTGAAACCAAACAAAATCCCACAAAACAAAAGCAATAGCAAACCAAAAAAGAAAATTTGGAAATAACCTTCCCAGGGACCTCGGTAACATAAACTCTGTCCTTTCTAGGTGCTCTGAGCTAAGTTACTATTCAGCATCTATAGCAGGCCCACTCCTAGATGGCATGCCACTGTTCATGAAAGCTAGAGGTGAGCTCATAAATTGGCCTAGAGAATGGTAGCTGTTTTGTGATAGGCAATCATCAATCATGCGTTGTCAGTTACTTCTCTCCCAGTGAGTAAGACTTTCTTTAAAGCGTAAAAGGAAAGTGTTGCCAGATCACGGAAACAAGCCCTGAGCTGTTTGCAGGTGCTGCAATTCACAGCTGCCAAGTCAATCCCAGCACCACCGGTATGTCAGTTTGTCACACCATGGTAGTTTGAATGTTGTTGTGATGCCAGAAGCTATACAACCAGGTTTCAGCAGAGCTTTCAGAATAAGACAGACTGGGGAGAATGACCTAGCAACCTGCATCTGAAAAAACTGGCCACTGAAAACCTTCTGGACAGCAGAAGAACATTGCCAGATGCAGTGCCGGAAGATGAGGCTCTCAAGCTGGAAGACATTCAAAATGCAACTGGGAAACAGCCGTGTTTTCAAAGTAGAGTCAACCTTAGTGACATGGGTAGAGTCAAAGTTTCGGGACCTTTATTTGCTATATGGTATGACTCAAAATGAAAAGAAAACTGTAAATATTCATTAATAATCAGAATGTGGCACATGTGAAGTATGGATCAAGGAAAATTGGAAGTCATCAAAAATGAAATGAAATGCTTGAAGATCAATATCCTAGGTATTAGTGAGCTGAAGTGGACTGATATTTGCCTGTCTGAATCAGGCAGTCATGTGATCTATTATGCCAGGAATGACAAGTTGAAGAGGAACAGCTTAACATTCATTGTCAAAAAGAACATTTAAAGATCCCGCCCAGAAATATAGCACTGTCAGTGATAGAATAATATCCATATGCCTATGAGGAAGACAAGTTACTGTAGCTATTACTCAACTTTATATATGAAACACTAATGCCAAAGATGAAGAAACTGAAGATTCTTATGAATTTCTATGGTCTTAAATTGACCATACTTGCAATCAAGATGCTTTGATAATTACTGGTGATTGATTGTTGGAAAATATGGTTTGGGTGATAGAAATGATTTCCTTGAACACATGATAGAATTTTGAAAGACCAACAACTTCTTCACTGCAAATACATTTTTTTCAATAATATAAACAGTGACCATGCATGTGAACCTCAACAGATAAATAGACGGGATTCAGATTGACTAAATCTATGGAAAGAGACAATGGAGAAGCTCAACATCACCAGTCAGAATAAGGCTAGGACCCATCTTCAGAGCAAACCATCAACTGCTCATATACAAGTTTAAACTGTAGCTGAATAAAATTAAAACAAGTCTGTGAGAGTCAAAGTATGACCTTGAGTATATACTGTCTGAATTAAAGACCACCTCAACAATACACCTGATGCAATAAGCATTAATTGTCAACCATTACACAACTTGTGCGATGACATCACAAACACCACACATGAAGAAAACAACAGGTCATTAAAAAGACAGAAAAGGAAAAAAAGGACTAAATTGATTTAGAAGAGATTCAAACTTGCTCTTGAATGTGGTAGCTAAAGCAAAAGGAGGAAATGATGTAGAAAACTCAGCAGAAGATTTCAAAAGGCAGCTTGAGAAGACAAAGTAAAGTATTAAAATGAAATGTGCAAAGACCTGGAATTAAAAATCAAAGGCAAAGTTGAAAGAACTGAAGACAACTTCAAAGCTCAAGTTGCAATGTTGAGTGATTCAATGGGCAAAAACCTGAAGAATGTAAGAAGCAACAAATATGAAAAGAATATACAGTCATTGCACCAAGAAGAATTGGTCAATTTTTAATCATTTCAGGAGGTAGCATATGATCAAGAGCTGATAGTACTGAAGGAAGAAGTCCAAGCTTCTCTGAAGGCATTGATGAAAAAAAAAAAGACTCCATGAATTGATGTAATGCAAATTGAGATGTTTTGGTAAACTGATGCAATGCTGGAAGCACTCATCTGTCTGTGCCAAGAAATTCTGAAGAGAAATACCTGGATGACAGCCTAGAAGAGATCCATACGTATGCCCATTCCAAAAAAAGGTGATTTAATGGAATATAGAAATTATTGACCAACATCATAGTATCACATGCTAGTAAAGTTGTATTAAAAACAATTAAAAAATAGTTGCAGTAGTACATACACAGAAAACTGCCAGAAATGCAAGCCAGACTCAGAAGAGGACACAGAGGAATATCATTGTTGATGTCAGATACATCCTGGCTGAGAGCAGAGAACACCAAAAAGATATTTACCTGTGTTCTATTGAATACATAAAGGCATTTGACTGTGTGTATCATAATAACTTATGAATAACATTATGACATATGAGAATTCCAGAATACTTATAGTCATTGTGCCCATGTGGAACCCATACATGGGCAAGGAGGCAGTTATTTAAACAGAGCAAGGGGACACCGCAGGTTTGAAATCAGGAAAGGTGTGGGTCAGGGTTGTGTCCTTTCACCTACTTAGTCTATCTTATGCAGAACAGACAATCCAAGAAGCTGGACTATATGAAGAAGACTGAGACATTAGGATTGCATAAAGGCTCACTAACAACCGATGTTATGCAGATGACACAACCTTGCTTGCTAAAAGTGAAGAAGACTGGAAGTAGTTACTGATGAAGATCAAAGACTACAGCCTTCAGTATGGACTACTACACCTCAGCTTCAAGAAAATGAAAATCCTCACTACTGAGTTGATAAGCAACATCAAGAAAAATGGAGAAAAGATTGAAGTTATCGAAGATTATGTTTTACTGGCAGCCACAATTAACATCCATGGAAACAGCAGTTAAGAAATCAAAAGACATATTACATTTGGCAAATCAGTTTCAAAATAAGCGCTTTGTTATAAAGCAAAGATGCCACCTAAAGGACTAAGTTGCACCTGACTGAAGCCATAATTTTTCAGTCACCTCCTATGCATAGAAAAGTTAGAATATGAATGAAGGAGACCGAAGAAGAACTGATGCCTTTACATTATGGTGTTGTTGAAGAATGTTAAGTATCCGATGGATTACCAGAAGAAAGAACAGCTCTGTTTTGAAAGAAGTATAACTAGAATGCTGCTTAGCAGCAAGGAGGGTGAAACTTCATCTCAGGTATTTTGGACATTCATCAGGAGGGACCAGGCCCTGGAGAAGAACATTAAACGTTGTAAAGCGGAGGGTCTGTAAAAGAGAAGAAAACTCTTAGTGAGATGAACTGACACAGTGGCTGCAACAACGAGCTTGAACATAGCAATGACTGTGGAAAAGGCACAGGATGAATAGAATATTTCATTTTATTGTACATAGGGTCACTGTGAGTCAGAATTGACTGGGTGGCATCTCAAAAACAATTAAACCCTTGACATTTTATTATTGGCTATGAGGCTTAGCGTAGGCTCTTAACGTATCTATTCTTGAAAAAAAGTCAACGTCAGATTATCAACACATGTGTCTTTTCCTTTTACTGTGGTTGCAACATTAGGGCTTTAAAATAACTTATTATAGACATAAAGGAAGGAGAAAGGGGAAAACTTCAGTGAACAGAATTAGTATTAAGATGTGCACATACCATTGTTCTTGCAGCTGGGAAAAGGGTTGATGTTTCTGGTATGGAAAGTCTCCATGATATTTTACTATAATTTCATTTTTAGGACTTTGACCTTCTGAAATCTTTTTCTTATCATTCTTCCACAGACCTTTCCCATCTTTTTGATTTCCAAATGTTACTGCTCTTCTCACACAATCCTATGCTGTTGGAAATCTTCGTTGCATAGTGGGTTAAGTATTACGTCTGCTAACCAAAATGTTGGTTGTTCAAATCCACCAGGTACTCCTTGGAAACTCTATGAGACAGTTCTACTTTGACCTATAGGGTCATTATGAGTCGAACCCAACTCAGTGGCAGTGAGTTTGTTTTTTTTGGTTGGTTAAAACTAGATACATCAATTTTGATCAGGTAACTACTATGATTTGTTTGGTACGTGTGTACAACAGGATTCAAAATGTTACTGGTTCATAAATGTGCCTTGTATTTGAAGAATTTCCTGAAATGTCCCAAAGACTTCTTATTTCATCTTGGATGTAAATACACAGAAGGGTGTATTTCTGTGCATTGTTTACAAGATGCTCTTAAACCAAAACCAAAAACCAAACCCACTGCTGTTATATTAATTCCAACTCACAGCGACCCTTATGGGAGTAGAACTGCCCCATATCATTTCCAAGGAGCACCTGGTACTTTAAAGTGCCAATCTTGTGATTAGCAGTCGTAGCACTTAACCACGAGGGTTTCCGATTGCATATATATAATTTCAGGTTGGAGGATTAAAGTAGTTAACAGCTCTTTGGGAACAGCAGATACTGTAGGTGTGTTCATCTGTAAGTAGGCATGAAAAACACAAGAAATGTCTGCATATACATTTCAGGAATATTTCACAATTTTTATTTGATTTTCTGATTTTTCTAGGTGTGAGTAGCTATTGACAGAAGGAAATTATGGTCACAGTCTTGGGGATTTTCACTGAATTATTCTTTCTGATCAGTCTTTAGAAAATGCGTATGTGTTCTATATGGTTTTTTGATGATTCACAAAGAGTCGAGTCAAGTTCATAGGTGATGGAAAATATAATTCTTTGTGTTCTGTGTTGAGCAACAGACCTCACTACTGGACTGCTAGACTACTACTTCCCTTCTTTCCTACTTCCTATCCATGTTCCTTGAAATCCTGGATTCACCCTGATTTCAGGACATCTGTTGGGTGGGGAAAGCAAAGTGGTGATGCCAAGATTTCTTACAAATAAACTTAACTGATGACTCTAGCAGGTGACACTTAAATTTTTTCTTTTCACCGTGAAAATTTTACATTACAGTCTTACCTCTAAGAGGACGGAAAAGTTGTCATTCTCTCAGAGACAGGGTCAGCCAAATTTCATTTTAAAAAAGAGACAAAATGTGTTGCTACCATCTATGTAATGATAGGCTACTAAGGAGAGGTATCTTTTAATCAAGATTTTTTTTCCTATGAAAATTAATTTTTTTATTAAGGCAGCCTTACCAAAATTTTGACTGGTGAATGGTTTAACCAGTAACTAGCTGTCATCAAGTTGACTCTGACTTACAAAAACACTATGTGTGTTGGAGGAAATAGGTAAATGTAATCCATGGGTTTTTCATGGTTGACATTTTGGAAGTAGATTTCTCAAGGTCAGAAGGGCAGCTAGGTCTAGCACACAAATTGCTCCTGAATGAATGAATGAATTTGTGTATTCAGCAGGTATATCTGTCCCTCCTCTTTCTGCTCAAGGGTAACAGCCTCATGTATAGCCACCTCAGAAGTAAGAGGGTGTATTGTATATAATTTTGTCAAAGGAAGAGGCCCACGGGAGACTTGGAAAATGATATCGGTGAGAGGGTGCCAGTATTCTCCCTGTGACTGAGGCCAATTCGGTAAGTGCTGGGGTTTCTTCTCCTCTTAGACAGCTGGCCCCAGAACAAGGAGAGGTCTGGTCATCCCAGCACTGGGTCTCATCAGTACAGACGTGTCTCTTGTGGTTGTCTTTATTGAGGCTCACTGGTATTGTTCTTGGCACACTTCACCTTGTGATGTTATGCTTCAAATGTTTCTCAAACTGAAACACACAAGGTCTTTCATTTCTTTTTTGCCTGCTAAGACTCTTGCAGCTCCACATATGCAAAGCTGATGATTATGCCAGAAATTAATCATATCAGAGCAAAGTAGCTACTGAAAAATTGCCAAACACCATAAACATTGGTCAGAATGGAGTCCAACCATTTGCAGAGAGAATAACTGAAGCTATGGATTCACTTGGGGTAACTAAGCAACTTTTCATTATGAATTATAAAGCTTTTCAAACATAAAAATGATATCTGAGAGGAGTGCATTACCTAAAAGGTTTCAGTAAGCAATGAAAGGAGCTTTAAAATATGCAGCAGGGATCAATCAGCCAGCCGTACAGCGTTACTTATACTTTGCGGCGTCACATACTTTCCTTGATAAACAATGTCCCATAACCTCTGAGCATTCCCATTATTTTTGTCAGCATCCAGACATGAGAAGTGACAAAAATGTCAGATGATGTTTTATTTACTAATATAAAACAAGTTCTCATGGAAGCAGATGTTCTGTGCCAATGGAGGTTTCTGAAGTGCATTTCCCAGCACCAAAAATGATTCATGTTGCCCACAGAAGGTATAAAGCCCTCTTCTCCTGAGGAATTTTAATTGGAGTGTTCCTCACAGTGAGTATCATTTCCTCTGATTTGGGAGATGACACATCCCGCTTCTGTGGCTGAAGGACAACTGAGTCTTTCCCGGATAAGGGAAGTGGGCAGTTGAATGGACCTTTGTCACTCAAAAGGTGGACAAACCTTCGTGTTCTCCTGGTGTCACCCTATGAAGCAAGCATTCTGATGTCTTTTACAGTCATCATTTTGCAGGAGACGTTTTCACCAACAGCGTGAGAAATCAAATCCAGGATATGGGGCAACTCTGCCTTTCTCTCTACCATCAAGAAAAGAAGAAGAAGAAGAAATGGGGAAGGAATGCTTAGAAGTTATGGGACAGTGTCTAGCAAGGGAAGTAGGTGACACTGTCAAGTATAAGTAACACTGACAATGGGGAAATAACCTGATAGCCCCAAAGAGTTCCCTACTTAGCACTGACTGTAGCTTTCTCCTCGAGATGCAACAGGATAGAACATAGTGTAGCAGAGAAGAAAGATCACGGATCATTACAGATTTTCTTTTCCTTGGCCTGGAATGTGGTCCATCCATGTGGATGAGTTCCAGGTGGAAGGCAAAGGGACTAATAACAGTGAGCTTACAAAAGGTCCAGTTAAAAATGGCCGGGTGGATGGAGACTAGAAAGGTAAAAGGGGAGCAGGGCTGGGGCTGGGTATGTGAAAGAATCTCTAGGTGCAGTTAATGAATTCAGCTGCTAACAGAAAGGTTGGAGGTTTGCAACTACCCATATGTACCTTGGAAGAAAGGCCTGGTGATCTACTTCCAGAATATCAGCCATTGCAAATCATATGGACACATTTCTGCTCTGGCACACATGCAGTTGCCATGAGTTGAAACTGAATTAACAGCAACTAGTATGAGACATATGAAAACATAGTTTCAGGATCTCACGTCCTTCACAAAAAGAAAACCACTAACCAATCCCTATGTGATTCAGGAAATACTTTGGTTTAGGCAGGTTTTTACTGATGCAATGGATAGTCATCTTATTCTTGGGGTGGGAGAGAGCTCTCTCCCTTGACTGAGAAGAATAGGACAGCTGAAGTGGCCATTTTTGAGATCAATATAAAAACATCCATCCTGGGAACTAGGCCAGCCTGCATTGTGGAGGTGGTACAGAGCAGTCAATGCTCTATAGATATAAAATGGGTTATCTCAATTACCAAAATCAATTTTCCAGAAAAGAGCTAAATATATGGAAATGTACCTCAAAAGGTTATTTAAAAATTAGCCCAAATGATCCATGAAGCCTTGCATTCAGAAAGCAGCTTGCTGCCCTTGTGACTCTGTCTCCTACCTCTTTGTTTGAAGCAAGGCTAGGGCTCAGCGCCCCCAAGTGAATCCTGGGAAAGAAACTACCAAAATGCATTGCACCCTCTGCTCTCCTGGATCTTCTTAGAAGCTCACCTGAAAGGGTTTGTAATACAAAACCAGGGTTTGCCTTTGTAAGTAAAAGGGTTATAACTATTCATGTTAATTTTTTAAATTTAGATAGAAGGCATTTTAATTACAGCTATCTTTTGTTCAGCTGGAGCCAGTTATGTTTCTCCACATGGAAACCCTGGTGGCATAGTGGTTAAGTGCTATGGCTGCTAACCAAAAGGTGGGCAGCTTGAATCCACCAGGCACTGTTTGAAAACTCTGTGGGGCAGCTCCACGCTGTCCTATAGGGTCCCTATGAGTCAGAATTGACTCCACCTCAATGGGTTTGGTTTTATATGTTGTGCAGACTGTATTTCCATAAACACACAGCTTATTTTCCATCTAGATACGATACACACTTAAGCACAACACAAATATCTTCATATGTAATAGCTCTCCCACAAACACAATAAATACACTGGGGCTTCTTGCTCTCTTAATAAAGAAAACCTTTTTGGATTGCTTGGCTGATTTTCTTTACATGTTTTCAACTTCCCTAATAGCAAACCTCACTTCATCCTACTCTGGTCTAATTAGTTTGACAGGACTGGAAACTTGCTCTTCCTGTTCACATTTATTGTGTGTCTCCCCAGAGTGTCCTGTAGGAAAGACAGAGTATGACAGCAGAGTTTACCAAATGCCACCATGCTAAATGCCCTCTTGGGTTAGCTTGGCACAAAGCTGGCAGTGAGAAGATATGACTTTAGGGCAGCCTAATAAAAAAGCAACATTTCTAAAACATTATTTAAACAAGAACAGTAAATCTTGAAGAAAGAAAACAATGTCCTTCTTTTTTTGACCTGAAGTATTACGGTGAGCTCTAGGGACTCCAGTGTAGTCCTGCTGTAGGCAGCTGGGTTCTTGATCACAAGCAGGAAGGTTGGAGGTTCAGACCCATCCAGAGGCACCTCAGAAGAAAGGCCTGGCAATCTGCTTCTGAAAGGTCATAGCCTTGAAAATCCTATGGAGCAGTTCTAGTTAGCATACATGGAGTCACTATGAGTTGGGGTCAACTTACTGGCAACAGCAACAAGTTTGGTTTTTGATTAGATATCTCAAATTTTGGCTAAAGACAATGACCCAGAAAAAGAAAAAAAAAAACCCGTTGTGGTCAAGTCGATTTCAAGACCCTCTAGGACAGAGTAGAACTTCCCTGTAGAGTTTCCAAGGAGCACTTGGTAGATTGGAACCGCTGATCCTTTGGTTAGCAGCCATAGCACTTAACCAGTGTGCCACTAGGGTTTCCGAAGACAGTGACAGAGGGATCATAGTTTGCAAGACAAACCCTCAATCCACCATGGCAAATGTGGAGATAATTTGGGGGTTTTGAACCACTGCAACCACAACCTGAAACACATCAGCTGTTTCATGAAAGGGTGGGTTGAAATGTAGCAATGAGAAAGGCAACCAAGGAAGATGGATTTTCTTCTTTGGTTAACTTTGAAACTTTTCTCAGGGAGCAAACTTTTGATAGGGGGCACAGAGTCTAACAAGGCTGGTACAGGTGGGTAATTAAAAAAATAAGAGTGAATTTATCTGCATACATTATTTAAATACCTAAAGCATTTCTCTGCTTTAATGATAAATTATGATGAGTAGAATCTGTTGGCTGCCTTCAAGCTAACTGATGTTTCACTAATCAGCAAGCATCGAATCAGCCTAGCTGAGATGGAATAAATATCTCCAAGGATGCTGCAACTAGTATTTGTGGTTAAACCTGTAAAGGTGTGTGCATGTTTATCTGTACTCTGGCAGTCCATGTGTACAGTTGGATATAAGCAGATACACCTGTAATATGTTCACATGTTAAAAACCTATTCTTCTGACAACTTTCTGTCCACCCACAAAGGTTCTCTTCTCCTTGGTATGTTGTATAAAAAAGATCATTCCTGAAACTAATTAATCCTTAAAGAGATTGGCTGATCCATCCCGTTGTGAGCAATACATTTTTAATTGTTCATTTTACTCAAGCACCATTTGAATACAAGTCAATTTGCAATTTCATTAGAGAACAGAAAAGGCCTGGGGTCTATTCTTGTTCTCTATTTTTTTTTTTTAAGAAAAGAATAAAAAGTCAGGCAAAGTTTCATAAAGACTGCTAACCCTCTAGTTAATTTTAGGTATCAAGCAAGAATTAACGTGCCCTGCTCTTTTTAGTGTAGGTTTTCTTGCCAAGTACATTTGGTCACACCTTCCTCTCCAGCAAAACCTCTTGACAAGCTTGGTGGCTAAACACCCCAGCAACTAATGAGGAACTTGAAGCTACATTCATAGACCATTTGCTTTGATGGCGTTCGGAGGCTTTCCCCCCTCATTCCAATTCTATCTTAAGTGGAGTTCACATGCTATCCACCCTTTGCAAACTAATCAGTACAGTAAGATCACATCTTTTTCCTCTATTCCTAGCTGACCTGTTGTACACAGCTTTAAATTGAACCTCATGACGGGAGCCAGGTAGATTATCCTTGCTATGTTCGTGGACGCACTGGTGCAACGTGTCTCTTTCTTCCACGTTTTAACATCAAAAGCTCATAATCTGTGTAAGTTAACCTTCCATAAAACGAAAATTATATGGCCATCATACCTAATCTGATGATGGATTACAGCTGTCAGAAAGTCACAAATTGTGAATGTTGACTACACCTGCACCATGAAAATTATTGCACACTTAAAAAAATCCAGAGAAAAGAGACAGCTGACAGACATTGGCTGTACAGCCAAGGCATACATGTTTTCTTTGTGACTTTTAGCTCTCTTAAAATCAATGTTAAAACCGTTAGGTCTGATTTTTCATGTCCATGTCTTTGTGTAATGCGCCTCTACCATACCTCATCTAATTTAATAAGATGCAAGCTAAGGAAGTACTTAAGTTACTTATCAAGGGTTTCAGATGACACATTATGATTGTATTCAAAAGTCAATATTTGCTAATCATGTTAGTACAGGAACTGTTCCAGGCCTACAATTCTTAAATTGCAGAGGTATTTAAGGTTAATTTAACCTCTCTCCCCTGATCCTCTCTGTTCACCTCTATGGTAGGACAGAGTCAGTGATGTCCTAAACAAGCCCGGTGAGCCAGAGCTTCGAGTCTAAAAGCCACTGACATCTTGTTAAGCCTCCATTGACAACGAAGCCCCCAAAGTTGAGCTTTACCATTTCTCCATGGTCTAAGGAATATTTGCATGTTTTGAGAGCAAAGTTCACCAATTCACTTGACGTCATTAGAGGAAAATGACCAGCCCTGAACATAGAACACAGACTCAAGTATTTCTTAAGTCAGGAAAACGTCAAAGTAACCTATAGACTGATTTATTTTATCTTATTTTCATTTGGCTATGTGCTGGTGAATTTGTGGCAGCCAGATTTGAAAGGCCACCTTGCCTTTTTCTGTCTGGGCATGGGAACAGATGGCTGGGCCACTATCCCCAAAAGGGTTACATTGGAACAACGTGATTCCCATGAACTCCTGACTTCTTTTGAATATTCTGGAGCAGAGGCAGCCAACTCTTGGAAGATCAAGGCTCCTTCTACTTATAGAACCTAAACCCACTCTACATGGCCATTTCTAATCCAATGTTATGCACGGAGCCCAAGAACTGGCTGAGATTAACTGATAAATAAAAACTTGAAGTCATTTGCATGTATTCACTAGGATAAAACTGAGAAATGTCAGTACTTCAGTTATGACTTAACCTCGGTTGTTCATTCAGTTCCCTCAGAGGGCAAAAGACCAGTGCATTAACTCAACATGTGACCCAGGATGTATTTACAGGTAGTTAGTGCAAACAGTAATGCTATGCAAACTGAATATCTGAAACATGAATCAATACAGACCAGCTAATTAGGTTACAAATGCATTGATTTTATTTTGAATATGTCCTCAAATAGAGTCTGCAAGTAAACATTCTGAAATCGAGCTCTTAAGCTGAGAAAAGTGACAATCAGGTTATTCTCTGTCATTTTCCAGTCAATCCAGAAGTTAGGCAGAATACTCTGATGTATATTCTATATAATCAAAATGGCACATCCTATTAATATTCCAATTACTGCTGAGCTATTAGCAATGCCTGAGTCTGGTGGCTTAGAGACTCATAGCAGTAATCCAAGATCCTCACATCACCTTTTGTATTCATTCAATTTAGAATGAAACAATTTTCCCTTGAAAGCATTTCTTATGAAACTTATTTTATGCGGTTTTAACATCCTAATTGATTTAGGTGGACTCTCTGAATGAGTTGCTAACTCCTTTTGTTCTTTTCTTCACTGAAAGAGATCAGTAGCTATGATCTTATTTATAAATGTAAACACCAATTTTTAGCACAGTGAGTTATTATTGAAATAATAGTTACTCATGTTCATAAAAGCCTCTCTTCACACTGTGAAAAACAAAAATACAATCATTTCGTGAACTAGTCATCAACTTCATCTCAGAACACAAAGAAATCTGAAGTTATAGAAATAAAGGTGACTTTGGAAAAGCATTGAAATGATTGAACTCTTGTGAATTTTTTCTCAACGAAAATTTGCTTATTTTTATTTTGTAGCTCATCGTATGTGGGTATTTCTCAACTATCGTAGGTAAAATAAGGTTTTCTAAGCTAAATACTGGAAATCCTGGTGGCGTAGTGGGTCCAGTGCTATGTCTGCTAACCAAAAGATCAGCAGTTCAAATCTGCCAGGTGCTCCTTGGAAACTATATGGGGCAGTTCTACTCTGACCTCTAGGGTCGCTATGAGTCAGACCCAACTTGATGGCAGTGGGTTTGGTTAAACTAAATACTGGGAGACCCAGTGGAACAGTGTTCTAACAGCTCGGCTGCTAACCAAAAAGTCAGCAGTTTGAACCCACCAGCTACTTCTTAGAAATCTTCTGAGGTAGTTCTTCTCTGTCTTACAGGATCACCATGAGTTGGAATCGACTTAGGGGCAATGGCTTTGGTTTGGGTTTGGATTTATGCTAAATACCTAAGTAGCCTATTGCCATAGAGTCAGTTTCAGCTCATGGATACTCCATGTGTTATAAAGTAAAACTGCTCCATTGGGTTCTCTTGTCTGTAATCTTTATAGAAGGGGGTAGCCAGATCTTTCTTCCACAGAACTACCAGGGAGTTAGGCACCACCATCCTTTCAGTTACTATCCCAATGCAAACTGTTTTTTAGCCATTCAAACTTGCTATCTCACACACTCACAACTACACGTAGACACAGAGATGCATAAATGTATGTATATATAGCACTGAAAATTTTAAATTGTATATATGTGGATTTTGGCGCTGTTGGCTCTATCTTAACTTGAATTCAGTTAAATAGGTTTGTGTGATGATGTAACTCTAGATTCAATTCTACTGTCTCATTCTGTGTAACTGCAACTGGCCGTAAGTATGAGTCTGAATGCTGGTACCTTGACAAAGGGTTCCAGAAATGGAGATGGAAAGAGGTGGCTAGATCTGAGAAATGTTTTGGAGGCACAGTCTAAAAGATTAATGAGTGGAACTAAAGAGTTAAGTTAAAGCACAGACTAAGAGTTGATACTAGCTTTCTGTCTTGAGTAACTGAGTAGATGGTTATGCTATTTCCCAAGGTGGAAATACCAGGAGGATGAGGTTGAGTTTTGGAATGATGGTGTAATAGACTCCTCTTTGGTACATGACAAGTTTGACATGTCCAAATGGAGATGTCACGAGTTTAGTTGTATATTTGACTCTGCCACTCAAAGGTCTTGGCTGAACATGCAAACTTCAGCACTGTCAGCATGTAGATAGTATTTAACACAGATAAACACGGATAGAGAAGAGGGACTGGAACTATATCCTGTAAAGCCAATATTTTAAAGACAGGAAGTAGTCTTTGCTACTTCCTGGTAGATGTCAGAGACTCTGCTCCAGATAACTCAGCCAAATGATCCATGATGAAATGGAGAGGCATTCTTGTCCTCTTACCTTAACTATGCTACACTGAGATATCTGTAAGAGATCTTCTCACCGCTATTGTTTTTTGTTTCTTTGGGTTTTTTGGTTGTTATTTTATCACATAAAAAAGAAGCAATTGGATTGAAAAGGAGTTATGATGCTGTAAAGAATATTGAATACACCACAGAATTTCAGGAGAACAAACACATTTGTCTTGAAAGAAGTACAGCTAGAATATTCCTTAGAAGTGAAGATGGCAAGACTTTTGTCCCACTTATTTGGAACATGTTATCAGGAGAGGACTAGTCTCTGGAGAAGTATATCACAGCTAGTAACATAAAGGGTCAGCAAAAAGAAGACCCTTAACGAGATGAATCGACACAACGGCTGCAGTAGTGGGCTCAAACACAGCAACAATTCTGAGGATGGTGCAAGACCAGGTAGTGTTTTATGCTGTTGCACATATGGTCAGTATAAGGCAGAACAGACTTGATGTCACCTAACAGAAAGAACAATCTGTTCTGAAAAGAAGGCATTGATGGTTCCACGGTAGAATTCCAGACAAGAGGCCAGGGTTAGGTTTCTATCCAATGCACTTTGTGCACAGCTACCAACTACATGCCAGTGGAGACTTGTGCATTGCTGTGATTCTGGATTGGTTTACTGGAGCTCCCAGACTAACAACGACTAGGAAGAGAGACCTGGAAGCCTGAAAATTAGCCAGTGAAAACCCTGTGAATCACAATGGTCAGATCTACCACTGACCATGAAGACAGAGCAGGACCAAACAGCATTTCATTACACTATGCAAGAGGTTGCCATAAATCAGAGTCAATTTCATGACAGCAAACAATAAAGGCAACTTAATGGGGAAGAGGTAACTTTAGGAGGAGGTGGGAATAAGCATATCTATGAGTGTGAGATAGGAAGAAAAGTGACTCAGTTGTGAATTTTCTAACACTTCCTTGGGAAATGTCAACCTTGTCATGCTTTATGGGGTGTCAGTTATCCCTGTGTATTCATTCTACTTAAGAGCAGCTGATGCAGAGAGAGAGTTTCTTTACCTTGTGAGCCAAAACACAATGTATTTTTAATGTAAGAGTGGAGCGTCCTGGATGAAGTGTTCTTCCAAATTGACTCCACCTGCTATTTTGAGGATCAGTCACTGGAAATTCTTGTGGGCTTGGCTGCTATGAAACCTCCTTCACATTCAAAGACCATAAAAAAGAGAATACAAATTCAAGTCTCAGCAAGTGCAGGATTATAGAGGTTGGTCCTGAATGTCTGACTCAGTGATACCCACAGCCCTCTCCCAGAACATTTCAGTGTCCAGAAACTCCTGAGTAGCAAAACTTCACAAGGCATGTCTGACTTTTGAATGTCTGACTATTGAATTTAGCTTTAGCTACAGATGTTTGCATAAAATTTCTCTTATTTTATTTGCTTTATTTGCTTATAATGTATGCCATTATTTGAACAGATTCCATTTGGAGTATGCTAAACTTATGACTCAGAATTAATTCAATGACAATGGGTTTTTGGGGGGTGTTTCTAAACCTAAGTAGCTGGTGAATTAATTAAACTTTTAAAACTAGAGTTTGTCTTTTCTTCTGATGTTCCTACGAGACCACTGAAAATAAATTTACATCTGTTATAAATGTATATTATATATCTGTGGTCTTTAAAATCACATGCAAGCATATACAATACAATAAATAAAAGCAATTGATTATACATACACATTTTATATATAATATATCTAAAATTAATTTGCTGATTTTTAAAATGGAATGCTTCAACTATTTTGCATTATACATTGTGTACAAAAGAAAAAATAGATTCTTAGTTGCAGACAATATATGCTCTTTGAATAAAATTGTATTTTTTTTCTTAAGTAGGAAAAGGGGTATTTGTACAAACCTATCCAACACTGTCAGCATTTATAAAGCACTTGTAATTTAAAAAACAAAAACTTTTTAAAAAATGATTCTCTATAGTATGTGAGACAAGTGTTATTGTTTTATTTTCATTTATAAACATTAAAGCTGAGGGTCACAATATTGAAAATGATCTAATTTCATGCAGTAAGAAAGTGCAGAGCTAGAATTGAATCTACCTTCTACTGCACCCACTGAATGGGATATGTGTGCATATAAACACATACCTAAGTTTACACATGTTTATATACATATATAATCACAAAGATTGATTTTATGTAATCCATACCTACATATCTAATGGTGTGTATGTATAGAAATGAATTTGCTAATAATTATTTAGATTTTAAGAAAAATCACTCACGTATTTTCCCACGTGCATAGCCATGAAACTTGTTTGCTTTCTGAAAATAAGTTTGCATCCAACACAGTTTGATTTAAAGAAAAATACTTAAAAGATCAGACAAATAAAACTGTATGTAGGTTTTTGAAAGCTGAACAAACGTAGAGCCTTAGTCTTCAACCCTGGCTTTTTACCCACTCTCTCTTTCTGGAGTTGATAGGATTCAGCAGTTAAAATTTCATGAAAATTTATGAGGAGGAGCAAGACAGAGAAAACACTGTTTATCTATAACCTACCCTTGACCTCAACAAAGCTTTTGATATAGTGCAACATACAAGGCTCACCCATCGACTCAGGGCAAAGGATTTAAGAAAAATAAACCAAACGGCCAAAAGAGAGTCTGAGTGTGCATGTAAGTGAAAAGGAAATGATAGGTGCATGTGAAGCAGACAGGCCTTCGGCACTAGTTCATTTCTAATAATTATTCAGTGGAAAGAAATGACAAAGAAGAAACTAAGCCAGTGGAAGCTCAGGGCTATACCCACAACAGGCAAACGTACTTCTATTCGAAAATAACCTTGACATAAGAGGAGTTAAATCAAAAGGGAAGAGTCACGGTGATTCACTAGTGTCTTGCACAGATAACAAAGTTAAAAGTACTGTTGACTCACTACATTGATAAGATTCTAAGAAGTCAGTCACTGTAAGGTAAAAGAATAATTCAGTCAGTGTCTTTTTCTTTTGTGTGTTAGAAAGGAATTCTCCATTATTCGGTGCTTACGGTGATGCTAAAACATATTCTGGTTTGAGAAATGTGCAAATACATATGTTGAGGGGGGCAATTCATCTTAAAATCAAGGAAATAAGGTAAATATTTGACTGGAAACAACTTAGATTAAGAAAAAGATGTATTTGGTGAATAGCACTGTAATGACAATAAGGTTGAACAGAGAGCAGAACTCTCACTGAGGTGCAGTTAGCCACACGGTTAAACTATCTAACGTACGAGTGCTGAAGCAGGCCAACAATTCCAGCAGCCTCCCTCACTGCTTGATGCACAGACAACAAGTCAGAAAAATCAGTTCAGTACCATCAAGAGAAAAGCCATGCCGTACTCAATGCTGGCTGACCTACTGCAACTAAGGACATTTGAGAAAAGAAGTTTGTGGCAGAAGATAGATAAAGTTATTCAGTGACTCAAGGAAATTACAGTAGAACTAGGTGTGCCTGGGGTGAGGTGTGCCTGGGAGGTCAGTGAAGATGACAGACACTGTGCTGTACAAACCCTGAAGGAATCTACATTCGTAACGAATAAGAAGGAAAGCATAAAAGTCCCTGTGAGACAAGCAGTGGCAAAATTTAATTGATGTCTCACGCCCATTTCCCAATATTAGTTAATGTTGGAAAGAAATGGTTCTGCGAATTGATTGAAATGAAGGTAAATAGCCTAAATATGGACCTGATTAGGAATTCAGAGGGAGAAGATTAAACTTTCATGGGGGCACACCTTTTAACGCTTTGCTTCACTTGTGCTGACTGTAAAGGAATGCTTTCCTGGGGAGAATAAAATAGACTCCCATGCTCTTGGGAACTAGGATGTGAATTCAAGCTCAAAACTAGCTTTATCACTGCCTCTATTTTAGTATTGAGCGAGTCTTAATTTCTTGCTTTTTCAGTCTTGGGATTTAAATATAACATGCAAGGACAAAACTTCTGTAGCAACGTCCGTACTTTTTTGTAACTACTCTTCCAATGCCACATTTCAGCTGTTACACACCACACTTTATGACTCTTAGATGCATCGGGACCAACATAACCTTTGAGCTTAAAGACATATGAAACCCTGGAGCATCCGCTCTCTCTCTCGTTCAGTTCATTGCTGTCTAGATTACAGGGGCTTCAACTGCTACAGAAGGAAAAAAAGTGCTCATACTTATAGACACAGAATAAAGATGAACAATAGGAAATGTATATGCCCGTTTAATGTAAGAAATTGATTGGCATGTCTTTCAGAATACTTCCACATGCACCCCATTGAAATGGTTGGCTCCAGTCTTGTCGTTCATGAGGCAGGTTCAGATCCTGTTGAAGAGAAGTCTCAAAAGTGCCCATAATTTACGTCAAAAATATAATTAAATGAAACCTAAATGCTCTTGAGCCTCATTATTCTGTGATTGCAAATAAGGGCACATTAATAGTTATAGTCAATATTCTTGTGTTTAAGAAGGATCATCTTAGACCAATAATACATCATTACATCCAAAATCCTTAATGAAAAACATGCAGGATCTATTTTCTAAAATTTTGAAACATCTGTATAACCAAAGACAATATTACAGAGTTGAGGTGAGAGATAAATGACCAAATACTAAATTACAGTTTAAACCTAAATAAAAAGTTTGCTATCTTAATGTGTAGACATTCTTACAAATTCAGAGAAACATTGATCATTATAATAGAAAAACGAATGTGATGCAATGAATGTTCAGCTACTAATAATGAAATCAAGTCGAAAGGAAACAATAAAATAGCATGTTTTGACTACCATAAGTTTTCTGAGCACAGCAGAATGCAGGGGAAGTGGAGAACAAGCCTGTTTAAGGGATGAGATTTTCAGTTGAAACAGCAGTTCTGGCACAATTAATTTTGCAATTTGGCTAGATATATGAATATTTTAAAGGTATACATTTTGCTTTGGTAATTTTATGCCTAGGAATATAAATTAATGAAATAATTGAAGCAGTGTGTAGAGATAGTGTATATAAATATTTTGGAATAGTGAGGTAGTACATCAGGATTGGAGATTATCTTAATGTTTATTAGTGAAGGTTGGTTAAGCCAAATATGGTGGAGCCATAAAATGAAATAGTATAAAGCCTTCAAAAGGATAACATGATGAATATGTGGAGTTATCTCCAGGAATGCAAAGATGGCTCAACACTAGGAAATACAGTACCATAATTTTCTATGTTAACATGTGAATGATCATATAAGCACATCTTTTTCAATTGTTCTTCTATTCTTTAATTCATTTAGTTCTGCTCTAATCTTTATTATCTATTTTCCTCTGGTACCTGAAGAGTTCCTCTGTTGCTCTCTTTCTACTTGGTCAAGCTGTAGGGTTAATTCTCTAGTTTGGGTCTTTTCTTCACTGTAGATGTGTGTATTTACAGAGATAAATTGACCTCTGAGCACTGCTTTTGCTGCATCCTATAGGTTCTGGTAGGATATCTTCTCATTCTCCTTTGATTCCACAGAGAATTATTTTGTCCTCGATTTCTTCTACAGCCTATAGATTTTTGAGTGAGGTGTTGCTCAGTCTCCATGAGTTCAAATTTCTACCTATGTTTTTTCTGCCATTGATTTCAACATTTACGGCTTTATGGTCTGAGAAGATGCTTTGCAATAATTCAATAGTTTGGATTTTGTCGAGTCTTGCTTTATGTCCTAACACATAGTCTATTCTGGAAAATGTTTCATGTGCATTGGAGAAGAAGGTGTACTTATCTGTTGATGGGTAAAACATTCTGCATATGTCAATAAGGTATAGTTGGTAATTGTCACAATAAGATCTTTTGTATCTTTACTGAGATTTTTTTCTGAATGATCTATCTATTACTGAAAGGGAGTGCTAAATTCTCCAACTATTATTGTGGAGTGGTCTACCCCATTTTTCAGTGTTGTCAGTGTTTGTTCAATGTATTTATATGCCCTGGTATTGGGTGCATAAGTATTTAATATTGTTACATCCTGCTTGTGTATTGAACCTTTCAGCAACAAATAGTGACCATCCTTGTCCACAGTGGTGCATCTTACATTAAAGTCTATTTTATCTTCTCATACACTGTTAGCTTGGTATATATTTTTACATCCTTTGATTTCCAATTTGTTCGTATCTTTGAGTCTTAGGTGTGTCTCTTGTAACCCACATATAGACCGGTTGTGGCTTTTGATCCATGATGTCACTTGTCTCTTTATTGGAACATTCATTCTGTTTACATTCGGTGTATTTATTGATAGGTATGTGTTTAGTGCTGTCATTTTGATGCATTTATTTTTGTGTTCTTGATGTTTTCTATGTTTTTCTTAATACTCTGCTCTGGGTCGATCTTTATGAGTTGACTTTTCCTCTTTTTCAAAAGTGTTGGTTTTGCTTGGTTGAGACTGCTGTATTACGTTTCTTGTTTTGATATGTCACATTGTTATTTTGCTTCGCAGCTACCCTTCTGATCCCCTTATTATTCTAAGTTTAAACCAGACATTGACTTCTGCATATCTTCTTAATTTCTTCTCCATCTGAAACGGTTATAACTACTGTAATATATCACTGTTTTTAGTGTGGTGATGTCATAGTTTTAATGTTATGATCACTGCTTCCCTTCTTTTAATGAAATAGTTTTGGTTGAGCTTCTTGACTTTTGTTAAGTGAGTAGAATTCTGGATGCTGTGTCCCGCATTGCATGCTTAAGTATACACTTAATGTTTTTGTTTTTCTAAGCAAAGAGTGTCCTTCAGTATTTCTTGTAGTTTTGGTTTGATTTTTATGAAGTTTCTAAGTTTCTGTTTATCTGAGAATGTCCTAATTTAACTGATGTATTTGGGAGACAATTTTGTTGGATATAAAATTCTTGGTTGGAAGTTTTTCTCCTTCAGGTCTTTGGATGTGTCATCCCACTGCTTTCTTGCCAATGTCGTTTCTGTGGAGAAGTCAGAGGAAAGCCTACAGGATTTCCCTCTGAGTGTTATCTTTGCTTTGAGCCTTGCTGTCTTTAAGAGCCTCTGTTTATGTTTCATTTTATTAAGCTTGATTGCAATATGTCTTGGTGTCTTTCTTTTGCGGTCTAGTTTTCATGGTGTTCAATATGTGTCTTGGATAGCTGTGTTGTCTTCTTTCATAATTTCAGGAAGTATTCTGTCAGCTACTCTACAGCAATGCTGTCTGTATTTTCATCTATCCCTCTTTGTTCAGGAACTGCAATTATTCAAGAATCATTCCTCTTAATAGAGTCCCACATGTTTCTTAATCCTTCTTCATTTTTCTTAATTCTTTTCTCTGATTCATCCTCATAAATGCTGGTGTCAGTTGCTCCGTCCTCAGGGTCACTAAGTCTGACTTCTATCTCCTCAATTCTGCTCTTTTGGCTTTGGATTGAACTGTCTAATTCTGCAGTTTTGTTATTGATCTGCTAGATTTCAGATCATTGATGTTCCATCATTTCAAATATCTTAGGTAATTTTTCATTTTGTTCTGCTGCATTTAGTTTAACCTCTAGAAGGGCTCTCTATGTAATTCTTTTGTGCCCGACCTCTGATAGTTTCAGAAAGTCTTCTTCATCTTGGAAGTTTTTTGATTCTTTATTTTGGGAATCTTCTGGAGTCATGGTGGACTGCTTCTTTAAGTAGTTATCAGTTTACTGTTGTCTGTGCTCCTTCTAGAGGTTGTTTAGTTTCTCTGGTGTTACCTTAACAGGAGCTGAGGCTTAGTTCTAAGAGAGGAATTGGTCACAAGCCATCTCTGTTTACTCCAGTGACTAACCCCAGGTGGACTCTCTGGGGTGGCAGACTCTGCCTCTTGGCTGGCATAGACAGTTCTCTACTTATGGAGTCACTGGAGAGCCATCAGCTGACCCTGTGATGTGGATCATTAAACGGTGGAAGAGATGCTGCAAGGCCTCTCAGTAGTCAGTTCTCTGGGTGTCTTATTTTACAAGGATACTTCACTACTGAGAAGGGAGCTGTCCAACAGCTGCCAACATCAGTCAGACCCTCAAGTGTGGCAGGCCTTATCTTCCAGCTGACAATGAAAGTGCCTTGTAGGCTATGAAGTGGTTCCAAGTAAGAAGTGGTTCCAAGTAAGGAACCACTGTGGTTAGGTCCTTTCTGCCACCCTCTGCCAGGTCCCATCCCTAAATCTAGATACAAACAGCCTCAAACACCACTTTTCTCCTGGAGGAGCACTTGTCAGATGGGCTGCTGCTCTGCTTGGGAATGAGCCACAGCTAAGACCTCTGGCTGGGTGACGCTGCCTCCAAGCTGACCAAGATAGCTTCCTGGCATAGCTGCCCTTGCTGCCATGAAATAGCAGAATGTATGGCACAGCTCAGAAAAGACAGGATGGAGGTGTAGTGATGCCTTCAGTCAGCAGCCGGGCTTTCAATATGTGGCTAACCCATGCATAGTCTCTCTGCTGTGCTATATGCTGTTTACTTAAGCACTGCAGTTCAGCATATTTGCAGCTCATGCCTAGTGTCCCTGCATCCCAGATAACAAAGAAGGCATCAGTACCTGCAGTCCTCTGAAATGATGAGTCGGCAGGAGCAGGATCCAGAGGCTGCTGCCTTGTCTTTGAGAGTGGTAGTTTGGTCCATTACTGGTGCCTACTCAAATCTGACAACCCTGTGCCAAATCCTATTGCTCCCTGGGTGTCCACACTGCTCCATTCAGTTATCATTCCAGGCCTTAGTTCTCAGAGGGAATTGAGGAGACATATGTCTAGTCTGCCATCTTGGCCCCACCTCCACATAAACATATCTATGAATGCTTGTGGAGACTGAATAATTGCTCCTCAAAAGAAACCATTCCTCCCTTAACATGTCAGGAACATATCCTTTGCACCTTCTTATGTGTCCCTCCTTCATCTTGCTGAAATGGCTGTAGTGTTGGGGTTCATTTTGAACTTTGCCAATGAAATTCCAACCTAGAGATGGTACTGAGCTGGAAGGATCTTGAAACTCTGAGGACTTTGGAATACAGCTGTCTGTATAATAGTTTAAAAACATATGTTGTATAAACAGTATGTCGAGGTCAACAGCTTCACTTTTACAAATATGTTAAAAGATTTAAAATAAATAAACATAACCAAAACCCATTGCTATTGAGATTGTGGACATGGCCCAAGACTGGGCAGCATTTCGTTTCGTTGTTCATAGGGTTGCTATGATTTGGAACCGATCCGACGGCACCTCACAACAGCAACAACAAAAGAAACCAGGCAATGTTACTATGGAAACAGAGATATGTAGTGATATATTAAAAAAAAAAAAAAAAAACCACTGCCATCAAATCAGCTCTGACTCATAGCAACCCTAGAGGTCAGAGTAATACTGCCCCATAGAAGTTCCAAGGACCACCTGGTGAATTTGAATGGCTGACCTTTTGGTTAGCAGATGTAGCACTTAACCCACTACACCACCAGGGTTTCAGAATGTTCTGTCTAGCTATTAAATTGTCATCTGATATATGAAAACATGTTTGTATCCAGTACAGATTTTATAAAAAATTCTTAATAATCATAGCAAATATATGTATGGAATAATGCAGAAATAAAAGGTATTTTTATCGTAATTGTGTTTTCATTGTCTAAGAAGCAGTACATATTGAAGTTAGAAAAGGTAAACAAATACCAACCGCATATACAAATTGGGAAGAAAATATGTATTAGTTGTCTATTTCTGTTTAACAAATTACTCCCAAATTTACTGGCTTACAGAAACAATATTGATGCTTGCACAGTGTCTGTGAGTCTAGAGTTCAGGCAGGGCTTAGCTGGTGGTCTGCTCAAGGTCTCATGCAAGGCTGCAGTTGAGGAGTCAGAAGAGACCATAATCCTCTCGAAATTCAGCTAAACAGGATTTGCTTCCAACTAACTAAGCAGTATTGCTAGGATTCTGGTCTTTGTAGGCAGTTTGTCAGAGATTGCCTCAGTGTTTGTCAAGTGGGCTTCTTCATAAGGCAGCTCACAACATGGCAGGTGGCTTCATTAAAGTGAACAAGTGCAAGAGAAGAACAACTGAGCACCAGCAAAGCAAAAGTCTCAGTGTTTTCAAACCTGGTGTTGGAAGTGTCATCCCATTATCTTTGTTTCTGTTCATTAGCCCCAAGGCCCTCTCTGCAGACTACACTCAAGAGAAGGAGATTACACAAAAACGTGGTTACAAGGAGATGGGGATTAGAAGTCATTTAGATACCTACCTACTACGGATGGAATGAAACTTATTGCCACATGTATTACAGTTACTGATCTGCAAAACTGCCCAAAATTCAAATGAAAACTTTTACAAATAATAACAGAATTCAGAAAGATGGTTGTATAAACAATATATGGAGGTCAATAGTTTCATTTTTACAAATATGTTAGAAGATATAAAATAAGTAAACCAAACCCATTTCTATTACTCAACAACTAAATAAGCAAAAAATAATAATTGATAATACACATAGAATGAACTTAACCAGAAATACGTAACAATAAATGCTCCTGAGTGGCACAAAGGACATCTTGAAAAACTAGACAACCATATGTTCAATGAAAAGACTCAACATTTATGAAGATTCTTTCATAAAGTTGATTATGCCTAAGTTAAACTATAAATTTAATGTGATACCAACTAAAATACTTGTTTCTAGAATCAATACAGAAAAAAATGAACTAGCAAGAATAGTCATAAAAATTCTGAACAAAAGAGTATTGAGGTGGGAAGAGAGCCAGAATTAAATCATGTTATAGAACTAAAAATATTGTGTCATGATGTAAATCTAATAATTAAAAATATGCAATACAGACTGTTCAAGGGAACAAAATAGAAATTCAGAAATAGGGCCTAATACCATAAAAATTTAATATTTGTTGAAAGTCACATTTCTAGTAAGTATTGAAAAGATCTTTTGTTCAATAAATAGTATTGTGATAGATATCTCTTTTGTAAAAGAATAAAATTAGATCACTGTGTGAAACTTTAAAATAATCTTAGGTTGATTAAAAATTAAATAGATAACAGAACAAAGCCCACTATAAAATTTAGGGGAATTACAATCTTAGGGAAGAAGAGTTTAAATAAGTTACAACTCAAAAGGCTAAAAATGAAAGGACTGAAGTATTTAACTACCAAAAAAAACCCAAACAATATTCACAGTGGCAAAGGCCACTGTGAAAAAAATCTGAATACAAATAACAAACTGGGAAAAACTTTTCAATTCATGTAACAGACAAATAACTCATTTCTTCAACAGAGGAAAAAAAAGAGTCAGAAAAGGGCAGAAAAAATTGATAGAAATATTCACAAAGGTATACAGACATTTCACAGAAGTTTCTTAAAAACATCAAAAAATACATTCTCTTACTTATAATAACATAAATGCAAAGTCAAACTACAGCGCTATGTCACTTTCACCTACTGTACTGACAAAGACCTCAGAATTTGTGAAAACACTGGGAGGCAAGTATCAGGAAACAGGCAGACGCTTTCATTGATGACTGGAAAGTCACAGGGTCTAAATTCAGGAGGAAGTAATTCTACAACATCCATCAGAATTAAAAATGTGCATAATTTTTGACCTAACAATTCCTCTTCGTGGATTTTTTTCTTTATCTATACTTGGCCCTTTACATGATGATGTATGTACACTGCTTACTGCTAGTAACAGCAAAAGACTGCAGATACTCTGAACTCCCATCAACAAGAGTTAGTAAAAATTGTATGTCCATTAAAGCCTATCAACTAAGAATAGGTTCAGCTAGGAGTAAAAAAGACCTCCAAATTACAAGATTTCAATATGAAAGTTTATTCCCCTCACACAGGACACCTCTATTCCAGAGTCCTCAGAGTGTCAACTTTCTTCCAGCTGAATGCCGTCTTTAGGCTGGAATTTTGCTGGCCAAGTCCAAAATGAACCCCACCGCTCCAGCCATTGCATCTGTATTTCAGAAGAAGGAGGGACAAAAAAGAGGGGGCAAAGGATGTGTTCCTGATACATTAAGGAAGGCTTTTGGAAGCTGCCATCATACTTCAATTTCCATCTCATTGCGCAGAGATGAGTGATTTGACAGCATCTGTTTGCAGGGGAGTTCAGGGAATGCAGTTTTCATACTGGGCGACCATGTACCAATTTAAACATTAGAGAAGCATTACTGAGGGTAATCACAAATCTCTGCCAGTATGTAGCCATTAAAAACAACTAGACACTCTCACTCTATGGTACAGATCTATTTTAAAGACATGGGATGTAAATGAGGTACCAGACAACGTATATAGTATCCTAACACTTAAGTAAAAAATAATAAATATTTCATCATGTATATGGCATACAGTTGATAGAATATTTACAGGTAGATAAACAGATTTGTTTTTTTTCCCCACATATTTACTTTTGAATGTATAGAATAATACTGTGGTCATGCAGTTGTTAGATAAGAGTGGTAGCTGTAAGGTAAAGGAAACTAGGCAGCTTGGAGAAGAGGAACGGAGGAACTTATAATGTTTCCTTTCATGTTTACTGAATTTCTGTATAGTTCCCACATGTTACCTATTTGCAATATGCATGTAAAAGCATTTTTAAGCACAAAAATGAACTAGATCTATATGTAGTGGCATAGAAAGACATTTGTGAAAGATTCTTAGCAAAATAAAAAGACAGTCATATAAAAATGCATAGTATGATCTCTTTTTGTTGTTGTTGTTTTTAAAAAAACCTCTTTCATAGAAAAACCACTAGATGGAAGTACTTGTTTCTTGGGGGATAAATTACAGGGAAATTTCACAAATATGTATTTCTGTTCTTACTGCTGTTTTTTTGTTTAGTTTTTGGTTGTATTTTTACTGTGGATATGTATTACTTTCGTAACTAGAAAAAATAAGACATAAAAGATTTTGTATTTACTTCTTTAAAAGAAAAAAGGAATGTCCAGTTAAAAGCAGTTCGGTGCCTCTACTTGCATAATTCTCTCCTCAGTTTCCCCAGTTACTACCTTTACATGCAGGTCAAGATTTTTATTCTACGTTCCATATAGGAATCTGCTGTGTTCTGGCTACTTGAAGGAGACACCTACTCATGGCTTCTGTTGGATGCCTGCGCCTGGAAGCTCATGAGATTTTTTCATGAAAGAAGCTTCCCAAACTTCGTTCGTAACCTTCATTTTCATCAGAGTACAAAAACAATTTATCAAGCTAGGCTTTTGTTGTTAGCTGCTAGGGAGTAGGTTCTTACTCATAGCAACCCTACATACAACACAACAAAACACTGCCTGGTCCCATACCATCCTTACAGTTGCTATGATTGAGCCCATTATTGCAGTCACTGTATCAATCCATTTCTTGGAGGGTCTTCCTCTTTTTCACTGACCATCACCATGAATGGTGTCCTTCTCCAAGGACTAGACCCTCCTGATAACATGTCCAAAATATGTGAGACAAAATCTCACTATCTTTACTCCTACCAAGACAGATTGCTTCATCCTTCTGGCACTCCATGGTATTCAATATTCTTCACCAGTACTGTAATTTAAGGCATCAGTTCTTCTTCAGTCTTCCTTATTCATTACCCAGTTTTCACATGTACATGAGACAACTGAGAATACTATGGCTGGGGTCGAGTCCACTTTAGTCTACAAAGTAAAATCTTTGCTTTTTAACACTTTAAAGATATCTTTTTCAGCTGATTCACCCAAGATAACATGCTTGGTTTCTTGCCTGCAGTTTGATCCCTTAGGAAGTTTAGATGTGCCTACGGTGCTTTGAGTTTTTTTTTTTCTTTTTACTTCTGGTATGGTGCTTCCATAACCAAGCCTTGTACAAGTTGTGTTGGCTCCCTCGTTGTTGTGTACCACCTTATCCTTCATCAAAGTTACTTCTTGTCTATTTAGTGGCTGGAACCATTTCTGAATTATCTTCAGCAAAATTTTAATTGTGTACGATAATAAAGACATTGATAATTTCCACACTCTGTTGGCTCATCTTTCTTTGTAATGTACATCAACATGTATATTCCAGTCAGTTGACCAGGTAGCGGCCTTCCAAATCTCTTGGCATAGATGAGTGATCATCTTTAGGGCTGCATCCATTTGTTGAAACATTTCAATTGGATCATTGATGCTGTTAAATTATGGAGATTTGTTTTTCAGCAGTGTCTTCGTTGCAACTTCATGATCATCAATTCTTGACCATATACAGCCTCCTGAAATCTTTGAACATCGACCAACTCTTTTTGTGATACAGTGACGCTGTATGCTCCTTCCATCTTCTTGTAATGTTTCTGACATCATTTAGTATTTTCCCTGTGGAATGCTTCAATAATGTGACTGAAGTTTTGAGGTTTTTCTTCAGTTCTTTCAGACTGAGGGATGTCTAGTGAGTTCTTTCCATTTGGTTGGCTAATTTCAGGTCATCATTCATTTTGTCTGCTGAAGCTATCCTGCGAAAGATCTTCTGTTCAGCTCTTTTACTTCATCATTTCTTTCTTTCTTATTAGCTACTCTATGTTCAAGAGCAAGTTTCAGAGTCTCTTCTGATATCCCCTTTGGTCTTTCTTTCTTTCCCATCTTTTTAACGATCTCTTGCTTCCTTCACATATGACGTTTCTGATGTCCTTTCACAACTTGTCTGGTCTTCACTCTATAGTGTTCAACATGATAAAGCTATTCTTAAGACAGTCTCCAAATTCAGGTAGGATATACTGAAGAGTATTATTTTGGTTCTGGTGAACTTACTCTAACTTTCTTCAGTTTCAACTTGAAATTGCATATAAGCAGTTGATAGTCTGTTTTACAGTCTGCCCTGGTCTTGTTCTGATTGATGGTATTGAGCTTCTCAATTGTCTTTTTCCCCAGATGTAGATGACTTTATTTCTGTGTATTTCATCTGGTGATGGCCACGTGTATAGTCATCATTTATAGTGTTGAAAAAAAAGGCATTTGCAGTGAAGACATTGATCTTGAGAAATCCTTTCCCACTGTTAGGTCATAATGATATTTTTATATGCCTAATTCTAAAAATTACAATCCTAAAATGTTAATGTTTGAGTGATATGATTGCTGGTGGACTTTTATTTCCTTTTGATGTTTTTTGAGCACTTACTATGTGCCAGGTACAGTGAAGAATTTTTAAAAAAATTTTACAATACAGCTTTAATGAAGATACAATTAGAAACCACATTTTGCAGAGCGGGAAACTGACCCTTAAAGAGGGGACATAAATTTTCCAAGGTCAAACCAGCAATAAGTGAAGGACTATGGATTCCAGTGAGGTGTTAACTTTAGAATCTAACCCTTGAGCCATCGTACTGAATCTGTGGTCCTGGCCCTTCTCTTTCTCCACAGCCAAACACGCTGTCTGCTGCAGATCCTTCACAATGACTGTGCTTGGCATCCTCTGCCAAATCAAGGTGTGTCTTTGAATATTTCATGATGAGGGGAATATTCCAGGATAGCCTTTCTTCTCTCCTGGGAGAATTCCTTCTCATTCTTTATTCAAACCCACCTCAAATTTCAGTATGCCTGAGACAACTACCTCTCCGAGACCAAGATAGCACTTTTACATGATTCTGCTTTTTTGCTTTTCCTTCCTCATCTACAGGGCTGTCTTGTACTATTTTGTTTTTGCTTCCACATTTACAGGGCTCCCAGAAAACTTTACCTACTTCATAGGGAATAGATTGACATTATTTCACTAAATATTTTTTTCTCCAACATCTTGTGTAAAACATCTAAAAGATAAATAAATCTTTATTGAATAAGTCAAATGACTTTAGCTTGCAAAATGTATAAGCACACTATACAAAACTCTGTGTCTGATGTCATTGTCCGTTGACCTAGGGTACTATGAGTTCAAGGTTCAAATACTTGACATCTGTGAACTGAGCATTCATGTAAAACTGCAGATGAGACCTGCCTTGGAGAAGCCTTTTGGGGGGGGTATCAATTCTTCTTCAATGTATGTAGGTGGTGAATATTGCAATCATTTTCCTTTTTAAGTACTCAGCAAGATCTATTGAGCACCTGCTTTATGCCAGGTGTTATGGCAGATGCTGGAGACATGACAATGAAGGGGAATGGGGAGGTCTTTGTACTCCCAAGTTTGGAGGAGAAAGACAATGAATCCCTAAACATCACAAGTGTCCTTCATCATGTGAATGCTGTTAAGGACAAGTCAAGAAAGCTGAAGGAGCAAACAGTGAGAGGATCAAAACCAATCTGGGATTGCCTTATCTTTAAAATATCAAAATGACTTTATCAATTAAAATGCTTGTAAATAAAAGAGAATAGCCCCAAAACAAATACATAAATCTTGGAGAATAAGGGAGTGGATTGTAGAACGAGTCCTTGAGGAACTGATATTTGAATTGAGACCTCAGGGATATATTGACCTTGCTGAGGCAATGAGGTGAGGTGGGAACACGCCAGAGAGCAGGAATGGTCTGGACCTTAGGCAGGAAAAGTATGCACTTAGCCAGCAAACCCCTGCAGCTTGCCAAGTTGTCTGCATAGAAAGAAAAGAAATAGAGACAGGGTAGCATTCCCACTGGATTTAGCAAAAATTCCACAAGTTGTTCCTCAGTTCCTCCCATCTCAGTGATTAGCTTCATGAGGTCAATCTCTCAAAGGAGAGGACTATGAAATAGTCCTTTGTTATAGCAGTGTAATTTGTCATTGTGGGATTATTATTTAATTAAAGTATTTGATTAAAACCTGAGTTATTAAATATTTAATTAAAGTATTTGATTAAAATCTAAATCAGAGAAGTGAGTTTCTCTTCCAATACACAAATTCACGCACATTTATCTACACTCACAGCCGCTCACAGGCAAGTGCAGATGCCAGTCTCCCTAAAACACATGCTCTTACATGCACGCACTCACACGTTTGTGTATTCACATTTATACACACTGATACATAGGTTCACATAAAATAATAAACCCTCACACCCACATATTCATGCACACACTCACATAAAACACACAGGCACAGGGTCACACACACTGTCTTGGGCAGCTAGTGCTGCCTTAACAGAAATACCACAAGTGGGTATTTCCCTGGAGTTGATACCCTGAATCTGGACTTTTAACCTACTGAAATGTGACAAAATAAAATTTCTCTTTTATTTTATTTTGTTACATTTCAGTAGGTTAAAAGTCCAGATTCAGGGTATCAGCTCCAGGGAAAGGCTTTCTCTACGGGCTGTGGAGGAAAGTTCTCGTCATCAATCTTCCCATAGACTGGGGGCTTCTATCACAGGGACCCCAATCCTTTCTGAAGGATGGGCTCTGCTCTCAGCACTGCTTCTTTTTGATGGTATGAGTCCCCCAAACTATGCTAGCTTCTTTCCTTTACAGTTCAAGAGACTGTCTCAAGGCAGAAAATAATCTTACACACTGAGTCCTGCCCCACCGATCCAACTGCTGCCCATGCTCTCTCATTAACATCATAGGTCTAGGGTTTACTACATAAAGGTACATCATACAATACCAGGAATCATGGCCCAGCTGAACAGCCACATACATCCTGAGGGGAAGGCAATTCAATCCATGGCACATACTTAACTGTATGACAAACCATGCACTCCATCCCTAGAAACATGGCTCCTTTACCGATTTGATATTTTAACATATGCTTAGTGGAAACCCAAAGGTCAGCAGTTCAAATCTTCCAGGCACTTCTTGGAAACGGTATAGGGCAGTTCTGCTCTGCCCTATATTATTGTTATGAGTCAGAATCAACTCAATGGCACTTGGTTTGGTTTCTTTATTTTGTTTTTTGTTGTGGTTTTATGGATAACCTAAGTACCATGCACTGGAGATACCACAGTAAACAGGAGTCATCTCTGCCATGATGATGTTGACATGCTAGTGGAAGATAGAAGAAATAAAGAAAACAACAAATAAAGATTATAATTCCAGATTGTGATGAGTAGTATGAAGGAAATAAGCCAGGTGATGATGAGATAACTAATTACTCGGGGAGGCCACTTGGGATATGAGGGTCAGAGGAGACTTCTCTGGAAAGCAACATTTTCACTGAAGCCTAAGAATCATCCATTCAGAACAAGGTGGAGAGAACACCTCAGGGTGAGAGAAGAGCATGTGCATGAAGGAAGGACTTGACGGAGTCAAGGAGTGGACACATGGTCATTATAGCCGAAGCTTGTGAGCAAGAAGGAAAGACAAATAAGATGAAGTCAGGAAGGGCCACAGGAGTCAAACTAAGGCAGCCTCAGTAAACATGGCACAGAGCTTAAACGCATTCTAAGAACAAACAGAAAAAAGCAGACATTTGTAAGCATCCCTGATGATACGCTCTGCAGTTTCACAAGTGCATTCTGGCTACAGTGTCAGAACGGAAAGGAACAGTGGCAGCAGACTAACATAGGCTTTTGGAAGAGAGACAATGGGGCTGGGCACGCAAAGTCTGTGAAGGTGGTAAGAAGGACGTGGACACACAGCTTCTTTGGAAAGTAACGAAGATGGAGTTTTCTTACAGATTTGATGTGGAGATGAGAAGGAGAGTTGCTGTTAGACGACATCCGGGTGGTTCCAGCTCATAGCAACCCAACGTACAACAGAATGAAATATTGCCCAGTCATACATTATCCCTCAGAATCATTGCTGTATTGAGCCTATTGTTTCAGTAACTCTGTCAAATCATCTCATTGAGAGTCTTCCTCTCTTCTGCTAACCGTTCACTTTACCAAGCATAATGTACTTCTCCAGTACATTGCCATCAAGTTGGGTCCGACTCACGGCGACCCTAAAGGTCAGAGTAGAACTGCCCCATAGAGTTTCCAAGGAGCACCTGGTGGATTTGAACTGCTGATCGTTTGGTTAGCAGATGCAGCACCTAACACTACTACCCCATAGCCCTTCCTGATAAAATGTCCAGAGTACTTGTTGCCATCTTCACTTCTTGGGAGCATTCTGACTATCCTTTCTCCAAAAGAGATTTGTCCATTCTTCTGACAGTCCATGGTACGTTCAATATTCTTCAACAACACCGTAATTCAAAGGCATCAGTTCTTCTTCGGTCTTCCTTCGTCATCATCCAACTTTCCAGTGCACATAAGGCAATTGAAAATACCATGATTTGATCAGGTAAACCTTAGTCTGAACATAGTATCTTTGATTTTTAACACGTTAAAGAGGTGTTTTGCAGCAGATTTGCCCAAAGCAACAAATCATTTAATTTCTTGACTGCTGCTTCTCCATGGGTATTGATTGTGGGTCTAAATAAAATGAAATATTTGACAACTTCAATGTTTTCTCCATTTATCCTGATGTTGTTTATCAGACTAGTGGTGAGGATTTTTGTTTCCTTTATGTTCAGGTGTAATCCATAATGAAGTTCATAATCTGATCTTCATCAGTAAGTGTTAAGTTTTGTTCACTTTTTGCAAACTAGGTTAAATCATTTGCATATTGCAGGTTTTTAACTATTCTTCCTCCCATTTTGAGGCTGCCTTGTTCTTGGATTACTTGCTCAGTATACAGAATGAGTAAATATGGAGAAAGGATACAATCCTGAAGCACACCTTTTCTGATTTTAAACCACTCATTATCCCCTCCTTCTGCCTCTTAGTTTACATACAGGTTCCTTATGAGCTCAACTAAGTGTTCTGAATTTCTTATTCTTCAAAATGTTAATAATAATCTGTTATGATCTACACAGTCAAGAATACCTTTGCGTAGTCAATAAAACACAGGTAAAAATCTTTCTGGAATTTTCTGCTTTCAACCAAGATCCATATGACATCAGCCATTATATCCTTGCTTCCACATCCTCTTCTGAGCCCAGCTTGAATTTCTAGCAGTTCCCTCTCAATGTACTGCTGCAACCATTTTGTAATTATCTTCATCAAGATTTTACTTAATAATTTCTACATTCTGTTAGAGCACTTTCTCTGGAATGAGTGTAAATACAGATCTCTTATGGATGTTTAGCCAGGTAGCTGTCTTCCAAATTTCTTGGTGTAGACAAGTGAATACTTCTAAAGCTGCATGTGATTGTTGAAACAGCTCAGATAGTTCTCTGTCAGTTCCTGGAGTTTTGTTTTTTATCAGTACCTTCGGGGCAGCTTAAGTTCTTTCTTCGGTACCATTTGTCCTTGATCATATCATACTTTCTGAATTTGTAGTATGTAAACCAATTCTTCTTTTGTACAGTGACTGTGTATTTTTTCCATCTTCTTTTGATACTTCCTACATTGTTCAAATTTTTTTCCCCACAGAACCCTCCTACATTGCAATTTGAAGCTTAAATTTTTTTCTTCAGTTCTTTCAGCCTGAGAAATGCTGAGAATGTTTTCGCCTTTTGGTTTTACAACCCCAGGTTCACACTCATTTCACTATAAGATTTTGTCTTCTCAGACGACCTCGGAAATCTTCTGTTCATCATTTCTTCCATTTGCTTCAGCTACTCTGTTCAAGAGCAAGTTTCAGAGTCTCTTCTGACATCCTTTTTGATCTTTTCTTTCTTTCCTGCCTTTTTAATGACCTTTTGTTTTCTTCACGTATGATGTCCTTGACGTCCTCATAGAACTTGTCTGGTTTTTGGTCATTAGTGTTCAGGTATCAGATGACTCTAAATTCAGGTAGGATACAGTCAAGGTTGTATTTTATCACTCATGGATTTATTTGAATTTTCTTCTGCTTCAGTTTGAACCTGTATATGAGCAATTAATGATGTGTACTGCAGTTAGCCCCTGGTCTTGTTCTGACTGATATTGATCTTCTCCACTGTGTTTTTCCACAGGTGTAGTTGATTTGATTTCTGTGTGTTCCATCTGGTAAGGTCCACATGTGGAATTGTCATTTATGTTGAAAAACAATATTTCCAATAAATAGGCTATTGGTCTTATCAAATTCTATCATAAGATAGTGACAGCATCATTTCTGTCACCAAGGCCATTTTCCAACTACCAATCCATCTTTGTTTCTAGCTTTCCCATTCTAATCACCAGTATTTGTCAATGCATCTTGATTGCATATCTGATCAACTTCAGACTGCAGAAATTGATTTAAAAAATCTTCAGTTTCGCCATGTTTGGGTTCAGTGGTTGATGGATAAGTTTGAATAACAGTTATATTTACTGGACATCTTTGTAGGCCTATAGATCTTGTCGTATCACTGACAGTACTGTATGTACTCAAAATAGATCTTGTTTGATGTGTTGTTTTTGATGAAGAATGAAGTGTCATTTCTCTTTTAACTTGTCGCTCCCAGAATAATAGACCATATGATTGTCCAACTTAAAATGGCCAATACCAGTCCATTTCAGCTCACTAATCTCTAGGATATCAATCTTTATGGGTTCCGTTTCATTTTTGACAACTTCCAATTTTCCTAGATTCGTACTTCGTACATTCTGTGTTCTGATCATTAATGGATATTTGCAGTTGTTTCTTCTCATTTTCAGTCATGCCATATAAACAAATGAAGGTCCTGAAAACTTTACTTCGTCCACATCATTAAGGTCAATTTGATTTTGAGGAGACAGCTTGTCCTAGTTATATTCTGAGTGCCTTCCAACCTGAAGAGCTCATCCTCTCGCACTGTATCAGGCAGTGTTCTGTTGCTATCTATAAACTTTTTGTTGGCCAGTTTTTTCAGATGCTAGGTTATTCTCAGTCTGGAAGGTCTGCTGAAACCTGTCCACCAGGGGTGGCCCTGCTGGTATTTGAATACCAGTGGCATAGTTTACAGTATCAGTGCAACACTAAGCCACCACAGTATGAAGAACTGATAGATGACTAGTGGAGAGAATGGCTATATGACTGAAAAATGTCACCCAAGTTTTTTTTTTTTTCTTGTATATCTGAGAAAACTTTGCTAAATAAGGATTTCTTGGGAGAAAAGGCCTGGTGATCTGCTTTTATAAAGATTCCAGCCTAGAAAACTCTGTGGGACAGTTTTACCTCACATGATGTTGTTATATGTTGGAATACACTCAGCGGCACTCAACAATAACAGTATTTAACCACCTGTCTGTGTTGTAATAATGGTTCACATTTAGTTTAGTGTGTTGTGAATCTCTGCTTTGTAGGTATCATCTCATTTATCTTCACAACATCCCTATGGGGTAGGTCCTATTATTTATTAACTCTGCCTTGTAGATGAAGAACACAAGGCTCATCAAGTTTAACTAGCTTCTACAACTTTAAATGACTTGTAAATAAATAGCAGAGTCACAATTTAAATGTCAATACTCTGAACCCCTGGTGGGGCAAACAGTTAAAATACTTGGCTGTTAACTGAAATGCTGCTGGTTCAAGTCCACCAAGAGGCACTTTGGAAGAAAGATCTGGTAACCTACTTCCAAAAAGATTGGTTATTGGAAACTCTATGGAGCACAGTTCTACTCTGACACACATCGGGTCGTTAGGATTGGCGGTTACCACGAGTCAGAGTTAGAAACAGCTGAAGTGCCACTGATGTTTTTTGATGGTTATTCTGAACCCAGAGTCATCTTGGAGAGATATAGAACACTCAGACTCCAGGAGCCTATCACTCAGGATTTCAGTTACTAAGACCTTAGCACTATCTTCTCTTTTGTCCTCTGGTTGACTCAGAAGGTGATCATTTCAAGGAAATCTGTGTGCTCATTCAAGACTTGAAGAGAAGAACGTAACGACAATTCATTTTTCTACTTGTGCAGGGAAAAATAATAGTGAAATAGGATTAGAATTATAAGTGGAAATAAAGTTTGAGGATGATGTTTGGATTTTATATCGCTGTCTCCAGTTAACATAAATAAGAGATTTAATAACATGTAAATTGTATCTATAATAAATGACTCAGAGGTGAGTGCTTTGTGGGAAGTTTTTCTTTTTTCTTATTATTAACTAGGGCTGCAAGCACACTGTGGGCATGAACCAGAGCATGCTGTTAAATATGACGTTACTCCTACTTAATTGGATTGTTCGTTTTCTGACTCTTTCAAGGGTTTTACCTCACTCCATCCACGATGCACACCTCCTTGACTGATGACCATCCACAGCTACTTCCTGAAATCACCTGCTTCTGTGGCTTCAATTCTCACTGCCTGGCCAGCTTGTGTCTTTCCTTCCTGTGACCTCACTCAAGCTCTGTACTGTATTTCTTTTCCACTTGGCTCTGGTCAGAGAGCATAGAACGGAAAGATTGCACTCAGAACAGATGATGATGATAATGATGATGATGATGACTATCCAGGAATAAGGGCAAATCAGATTCATAGTCCTACTTTAGACCCTTAAGGGAAGGAAAGCCTGCACCATTCGTAAAAGTCCTATGAGCTTGGAGACAAATCAACATTCAGATGCTCAACGTAGTTCTCACTGTATTGCAAATAGAGTTCATTGGTCTGTGCCCAATTTAATATTAATAATTGAACATACCAAATTAAAAAACCAAGCCCACTGCTTTTGAGTCAATTCCAACTCATAGCAACCCTAAGGGACAGAGTAGAACTTATAGGGTTTCCAAGGAGCACCATGGATTCCACTTGCCAACATTTTGTCTAGCATTCATAGCCGTTCCCCATTACACCACCAGGGTTTCTAATGTGGCAAGGAATGCCTAAAAAATCAGTTGCCATCAAGTCAATTCCAACTTATGGCAACCTCATATGCGCCAGAGTAGATCTATGCTCAGTAGGGCTTTCAATAGCTGACTTTTCAAAAGTGGACCACTGGGCTTTCTTCTAAAGCACCTCTAAGTAGTCTCAAACTTCCAACCTTTCAATTAGTATTTGAGTGCATTAACAATTTGTATCACTCAGGGACTCTACATAGTACGAACAGATCAAAAATCTCTGTCTAACTCTCAAACTATGAGTAGTAGTATTCCTTTATACAAAATGGACAAAAGTTATCTAACCAGAGATAGGCCTGGAAAGGCCAGTAGCAGCCAAGAAGTTTTGTCCAAAAGGTTTATAGTAAAAATGGGGGAAAGAAGTCCTAATCCATTACATACTGTTCAGAAGAACTCTAAACAAAGTAGAGGTTAGATTACGCCTAAAGGAAAGAATGAACGCATTTTCTACTCAGTGCTGAATTCCCAGCTCCCGTCCCTGTGCCGTGACATTCCTTTTAGAGTATAAATCAGGCAGCAGGAACACAGGGCAAGAATACACAGAGAATTAAAAATGGGGGAGGAGGAGGAAAGGGATGAAAGACACTGATCAATTAATCCTCCCATTTCTCAAATCACGGCAAACTTTGGCATTCAGTGACAATGAATCAATGCTGCAGACAGATACATCATGTTAGGGTCCCAACAAGCTCATTCTTCCATCAACAGAAAAGGCAAGTAATTACCACATTATCAGAAGGCTTAAAAACTGTAGGAGGAAATGCCACACAAGTACTAGTCCTGCATTAACTGCCTCATCCTGTTTAAAAACTCTGAGCAATGTTCTAAGCTACGCAGCACTCCTGGGGAGGGTTGCGGTAGAGGTGGAAAAGTGGGTTCAAACCTCACATGACAGTTCTTCTTAGGAAAGGGGTATCTTTTTATTATGAAAACAAAAACTTTAAAAGATCATTTCACTTGTAGAAAGACAGGTCACAGGACATGGCCAACTGTGAGATAAGATGAGATAGAGAAAGTGCTATACTGCTTTTCATAATAAAAGGGGAAGAATTTCTAGTTTCCAGGAAGAGGGCTGACAGAAGGTCTGAGGAATTCCAGAGATGAAAGGACAAGGAGGAAGATTAATTTCAAGAGAAAGCAGCAAAGTGAGAAATCCACAGTAGGACCAATAGCCACTGAAATTTTTAAGCACAAGAATGTCTGATATTTAATACTGTCAGTGCTATAACAACAGAGAGTATTAAAAACAAGACAGTCCGGTATTTAAACACAGCGTGGCTATGGGTGTTATAGGGGATTTCTCACACTGCAACTTTCCCTTGAGCTTGACTTGTGCTATAAACAATTGTAACTACTCATCAAAGCAACAGCAAGTCTACTACACTTTGACAGTTGACTTCTTTTATTGTGTTTTGAAGAACTCATGAGGAGGTTGTGATCTCAGCATAGGAAAGAAAAGGGAGCTGCCACAAGAGATTAGAGATAAATGAGATAAAAAAATCAGCATAAGCCCCAAATCCTAACTAGATGTGACTACAAGAATAAAGTCCCAAAGGATCCTTAAACAACCTGGGGCAACTTGCTAGATTTTCCACCACAGTGAGATGGAGACTCAAATTATTTGACTTTAAGTGTTAAAAACCCTTGTAACTAGGAAGTGGCCTTTCATCTGAGTTATACCGTACACATACAAACATCATTTTATCTATTCCTCATTGTTTGTAATAGCTTTAAGGTAAGATATATTAAATATCCAACAATAGACTAATGATTGAGGAAAAATGATTATACAACTGCTAGATGGAAAATCATGCAGTCAATAAGACAACATTTACAAAGAATTTAAAATAAGATAAAGATTTTTTTGTGCTATTTGAGGTAAAAAAAAGGTTATGAATTGTATATGCAATATTAGAACTCTGTATTAGTTAAGTTCATTCTAAGAATACACATGACTGTATTTCAGAAAAATTTTAATATAATTCCACTAATTAATAGATCAAAGGAAGAAACAAAATGTGGTCATCTCCATAGATACTAAAAATACATCATCTATTATTGATTTTAAAAATCTTATTAACATAATAATAGATGAATACTTCCTTAACATGATTTTCTACACGAAGCCATAAGCTAGGATGTTGCTTAATGCTGGAAAACTAGATACAGTCCTATTAAAGTTAGAGTAATTTAATTTTGTTCAAGCAGTACCACCCAATGCAACGAGCTAGAGAAATAACAAAAAATCATAAAATCCTGTGTATGCTGATACAGAAGTCCTTGAGTGGTGTAAATAGTTAATGTATTAGTTGCTAATCAAGAAGTTGCAGGTTTGAATTTACTTACAGGTGTCTAAGAAGAAAGGCCTGGTGATCTACTTCCAAACACACACCCACTGAAAACTCTGTAGAACACAGTCCTAATCTGACACTCACAAGATCACCACGAGTTGAACTCAACCAGACAGCAACTAATTCCAACTCATAGCAACCTTACAGTACAGGGAAGAACTGCCACATAGGTTTCAAGGCTACAATCTTTATGAAAGCAGACTACCACACCTCTCTCTGACAGAGCACTTGGTGGACTCAAACTGCCAAACTTTTGGTTAGCAGCCAAGCATTTTAACAACTGAACTACCAGGGCTCCCTATGAATGTATTAATTATGAATTCATTAACGAATAAGTGAGTGAATCCTAAACTGATGGAGCATGAGATATAAAATTGTGGATTCAAAATACTCATAACTGCATAATGCACCTCAAATGTATACACGGAAGAACAAATGCTAGAAGTCAAGGAAGAAAAATGTAGTAGTGGAATGTTCTATTTGGCGGTATTACAATGGACAATTTAAAATAATTTCTTCCATTTTTGTACATTTTCTACAATCTGTGCATCGTTTTAAAAGTGAAAAAAAATGTTTAATTTAGGAAGCAAAGTGTTCTCTCTGTGCTTCTGAAGTAATGTAGAAAATAGCAAACAAATGACTTACCAGAGGTGGCACATGCAGACCTGCAGAATGGCCACAATTGCCTTAACATTAACCCTAAACTCAACCAGGGGCTTTGAACTTCACACACAAAATAAACAGGGAGCCCAAGGTAACACACAGATAACATTGAGCTGGATCTGATTTTTCCAAAAAGCAGAGACTTGCCTAAGGCAAAATTTCTTATGAAAATATACCAGTAGGAAAAGAAAGTTGGGAGTTTGTATGCAGACTAGATGACTTTGTATTTATAAAGTTCTTTTCTGCCCCTAGTATAACGCTAAAACAAAAAGTAAAAATACTGTCTTTGGATTTTCAATTTAGAATTCATGTGGTTTGTAGGAAATAAGTGGCTGTGCAAAAACTGTGTAGGGCACCTGATTAATGTTTGTCAGTGTGATGAATTTTAGTATATATATCTGAAGTCGGTTTGAATCAATATCGGAAATCAAGTCTTAGCAAAGGATTTTTTTTTTTTATTCACCCTAACGTATTTAGAAGTCTTTAGATTAAAGATTAGGCTAGTGGTCAGTAATGTATTAATATGTTGTTAATTTCTTACCTCATATATCTATTTTCCAATTCTCTTCAAACTCTTTGCTCCAAGGAGGTCAATCCACTTAAACATTTTTACAAGAGCCGTGTTCAGCTTGCTTTATAACAAAACAGTGGTCAAATTTTTGTCTAATTAAGTTATAAGCAAAATACAATAATTTTTTCTTTTGCATTTGAATTATCTTTTTGAATGTTCAGCGTTTCCAATTTTAAAAGGAAAAATAAAACACATACTCAGTGGCTCCTTGTTGCTTTTCATATTAGATATTTAGTGACTCTTTCAATATCCTTAATAATCTATACCCCACACATTCTACCCACCATACTTCTATCGCCAGTCAGAATACCACCACATTCCATTTCATGCTTTTCTTCATTATCATCTTCCTAATGCCTTGTCATCAATTCTTGGCCTACATTGTTCTGGCATAAGGTCTCTCATGAGTTTGCAGGCTGTCAGCCAAGGCCACAGTTATCTCAAAACTTGATGAGGGTAAAAGTATCTACATCTAAGATCACGCACATGGCTTTTGGCAGAGGTCAATTTCTTGTTGGCCAAGATCTCTGTTCCTTATCTCAGGGGCCTCTCTTTAAGCTTCCTGAGTGTCCTCACAACAAAGCAATTGGCTTCCCTGAGAGCTATTAATCTAAAAAAGTTTGTATGCCCAAGATGAAAGCCACAAAGATGTGAGTACCAGGAGTGGGCTCTATCAGAACGATTGAGAGGGTGGCTACCAGAGCTACCACAGTTAGAAGCCCAGATTGAATCTCATCCCCCTGCAGGCTGTCTTGGATCGCTACTCTTCCCTCATTTCTTTCTTTACAGAACATCTTTTCAGCACAGTTTCTACCACACTTAGCTTTTGATAAAGATGCCTTTTTTTTTTTTTTTTTTAACTTTACACTTGTTTCATTTTAATTAACCTTTCTTGGTACAATGTACTATCATAAAGTGCAATCACTAAGACAATTTGTTTCATAATTCTTATTACATTTTTAGCAACACTGAGTTCAATGAATATTTGAGATGAGTCTATTTGAGCATAGCCAAATTAAGTGGCTGTAACCACTATGAATGCCCACTGAGATCACCTGAGGTACTTTAAAGACCTAGTGATGCCCAGATCATATTTCCAGATGCACCGTGGTAATTATTTAAATACTTTCCAAATGATTTCAACAAGCAGCCAGAGGCCTCAATGGTTTCTGCCTTGATCATAAGATTAAGAATAATGCATTTCAAATTATACTTTACTGCTGATTATCCTGATAGTTCATCACATAATGCATTTGTTATTTTTTTCTATAATTCTCTTATTAAATTAGGACACTGATTAAGTATCCATAGTTCCACTAACGTATCTAGTTTTATTTATGTATGTTTTTTCTTGTTATTGTGTCAAAATAGGAATATACAAAAATACATTTCCAAAATGTATAATTATTAAGTCACTATTTTAGTCATCTGGTGTTGCTTTAACAAAGCAATTTATTCTCTCACAGTCCAACAGGCTACAAGTCCAAATTCAAGGCATCATCTCCAGGGGGATCTTTCTTTTCTCTGTAGGCTTTGGAGGAAGGCCTCGTGCTACATCAGTCTTTCCTTGGTCTAGGGGCATCTTGCTGCAGGAACCTCAGGTCTGAAGGACAGGCTGCACTCCTGGCACTGCTTTCTTGGTAACATAAAGTCCTCAATTCTCTGCTTTCTTCTCTTTCCTTTTAAACGGAAAGGATAAAGCTAGTGCTAGCCACACCCCAGGGAAACTCCCTTTACATTTGATCAGGGAGGTGACCTTGGTATGAGTGTTATAGTACCACCCCAATCTGCCTTCACAGAAGCTAATATTGCCCTAGTAATCGCAGACAGAAATTACTATGTACAACATAGGACAATCACACAATACTGGAAATCATGGCCAGCCAAACTGCTACACACATTTTTGGAGGGAGATAATACAATCCATGACAGTCACCTAGTATAAAAACTAAATCCCTACATGTAGCCCAGTTCCGTCGAGTCAGATCTGACTCACAGTGGCCCTAGAGGCCAGAGTAGAACTACCCTGTAGAATATTCAAGGAGCACCTGGTGGATTTGAACTGCCAACCTTTTGATCAGCAGTGGTAACACTTAACCCACTATACCACCTCAAGAAGCATGACAACCAACTGAAGTAACAAATGAAGGTCATAAAGTTATTTCTAATAGGAAGGATTTATAATCTGAAGGTATTTTTAGTTCAGCCGTTTACAATGTCAGGCACAGTTTTCACTTGAAGTTCTTTCTTAAATCTCTTCTGTACTAACCAAACCCACCACCTCTTACCTGTCAGTTTGTTGTACTGTGGTGACTTACACATTGCTGTGATGCTGAAAGGTATGCTACCGTATTTCATATACCACCAGGGTCAACCATGATGCACAGATTTCAGCAGAACTTCCAGGCTAGAACAGACTAGGAAGAAGGACAATCTACACCTGAACAAACTGGCCAATAAAACCCTTAGGGATAGCAATGGAACACTGTCTGATATAATGACAGAATATGAGACCCTCAGGTTGGAAGTCACTCATACTACGACTGGGGAACAGTTGCCTCTTCAATGTGGATGAAGTAAAGCTTTGGAGACCTTTATCTGATGATGTGGCGTGACTCATCCATGGCTGAAAACATCCATTAATAATTGGAACACGGAATGTAAGAGTATGCATCAAGGAAAATTGGAAGTTGTCAAAATAGAAACAGAACACTTGAAGATCAATATCCTATCATTAGTGAGCTGAAACAGACTGCTATTGGCCATTTTGAATAGGAAAATCATATGGTCTACTATGCAAGGGGTGACAAAATGAAAAGGAATGGGATTTCATTCATCATCAAACAGAATATTTCAAGATTTATCCTGAAATGCAGCCCTGTCATTGATAATAACTGTATGTCTACAAGAAACACCAGTTGATGCAACTATTATTCAGATTTACACACCAACCACTAATGCCAAAAATGAAGAGATAGAAGATTTTTACCAAATCTAGAGTTTGAAATTGATCAAACTTGTGATCCAAACGCATTGCTAATTACTGTCACTTGTAATGTGAAAATTGGAAACAGTGACAAAAGGTCAGTAGTTTCGAAAGTGTGACTTTGGTGAACCTTGCCGGATAAAATACCCAGGAATCAAATTGACTATATCTGTGGAAAGAGACAATGGAGAAGCTCGATATCATCATAGCAAAGCCAGGGCTGACTGTGGAACACACCATCAATTGCTCATATGCAAGTTCAAGCTGAAGCTGAAGAAAACAAAAGCAAGTCTTTGAGAACCAAAGTATGACCTGAAGTATACCCCACCTGAATTTGGAGACCTCTCAAGAAGAGATATGATGCATTAAACACTAATGATTAAAGACCAGATCAGTTGTGGGATGATATCAAGGACACTGTACATGAAGAATGCAAAGTATCATTAAAAAGACACAAAAAAAATTTTAAAGATCAAAATGGAGGTCAGAAGAAACTGAAACTTTCTCCTGAATGTATAGTAGCTAAAGTAAAAGGAAGAAGTGACGATGTAAAAGAGCTGAGCAGAAGATTTCAAAGGGTGGTTTGAGAAGACAAAATATAATGATGAAAAGTGCAAAGACTTGATGTTTGAAGTTAGAAAACTGAAAAGAAAGAACACCCTCAGAATTTCTTAAGCTGAAAAAACTGAAGAAAGAAATTCAAGCCTCAAGCTATAGTACTGAAGGATTCTATGGGCAAAAAAATTGAATGACACATTCAAAAGAAGGCAGAAGGAATACACAATCACTGTATCGTAAAGAACTGGTCATCATTCAACCACTTCCGGAGGTGGCAGATGATCAAGAACTTATAGTACTGGAGAAAGAAGTACAAGTTACAATGAAACTGTGGCAAAAAATAACCCCTGTGAATTGATGTAATATCAATGGAGATGTTTCAACAAAGAGATACAACACTGCAATCACTCACTTGTCTATGCCTAGAAATTTGGAAGGCTAGGATCTGTCCAACTGACTGGAAGAGATCCATATACATGCTTATTCTGAAGAAAGATGATCTAGTGGAATGTAAAAATTATGAAAGGACACCATTAATATCACACAAGTAAAATTATCCTGATGTAATTTAAAAAATGTTGTAGTGGTGTATCGACAGGGAGCTACTAGAAAGCCAGATTTAAAAGATGCCATGGAATGAGGGATATCATTGTTGATGCCAGATGAATCTTGGCTATAGGAAATAATACCAGAAAGAAGTTAATTTGTATTTTATTGACTACAAAAAGGCATTTAACTTTGTGAATCATAATAAGCTATGAATAACATTGCAAAGAATGGGAATTCTATAACTCAGTTATGCTTATGTGGAACCTGTGTACAGATCAAGAGGCAGTTGTTTCTCCAGAACAAGGACATACTGCGTGGTTTAAAATCAGTAAAGCTGTGCATTGGGGTTGTAACCTTTTACTATACTTATTCAATCTGTAGGCTGAGCAAATAATCTGAGAGGCTGAACTTTATGAAGAAGAATATAGCATCAGGATTGGAGGATGACTTATTAAGTAACTGCAATATGCAGATGATACAACCTTGCCTGTAGAATGTGAAGAGAACCTGAACCACTTACTAATAAAGATCAGTGATTATAGCCTTCGGTATGGATTACACCTTAACAAAGAGAAAAACAAAAATCCTCACAAGTTGACCAATAAGTAATAATATGGTAATTGGAAAAAATATTTAAGTTGTCAAGGATTTCACTCTACTTGGATCAGCAATCAACTTGCATGGAAACAGCAGTCAAGAAATTAAATGATGTATTGGGCAAATCTGCTGTCAAAAACACCTCTTTAAACTGTTAAAAAGCAAAACTGTAGCCCTGAGCACTAAGGTACACCTGACCCAAGCTATGGTGTTTTCAATCATCTAATATACATGGGAAAGCTAGACAATGAATAAGAAAGACCAAAGAAGAACTGATGAAAATGAATTATGGCATTGGCAAAGAATACTGAGTATACTATGGACCGCATAAAGAACAAATGAATCTGTCTTGGAAGAAGTATAACCTAGAATGTTCCTTAGAAGTGAGGGTGGCGAGACTTCACCTCACACACTTTGGATGTGTTACTGGGGGGACCAATCCCAGGAGAAGGACATAGTCATGAATTGAATTTTGTCCCCTCCAAAAATGTATGTAGCCATTTGGCTAGACCATGACTCTTTGTATCGTGTGATATTCCTTTATGCTGTAAACCCTGCCACTGTGATGTCAATCAGAGAGAACAGGCAGCAGCTGTGTCTGTCAGGCAAGACTCAAAATGCAAGATAGTATTGTGCCTAGAGGTGACCTCTTGGAATGTAAAGGATAGAGAAGCAAGCAGAGAGCTGGCGACTTCATGTCACCAAGAAGCAGTGCCAAGCTCTGACTGTGTCCTTTGGAAAGCACCCCGTGTCCCCGTGCATCAGAAGCTGCTAGTACAGGGGAAGGCTGATGACAAGGATATTCACCCAAAACTAGCAGAGAAAGCTTTCTCCTGGAGCTGATGCCCTGAATTTCTACTTTTGCCTACTTTTCAATGAGCTGTATTGACACGGTGCCTGAAACAAAGGACTCGAACATAACAAAGACTGAGTATGGTGCAGAAGCAGGCAGTGCTTCATTCTGCTGTATGTAAGATCACTAAGAGTTGCAACCAACTAAGCAGTACCTAACAACAACTATCAAGATCATGTAACTGATTAGACCCCAAGTGACCTAATTCAGGCTCTGGAGATCAAACTGGCAAGTTCAGCCTCCCGACAGGTGGCAAACTGGGCTCCCCCATCCCAAATCACAAAAGGATGCACCTTTTTTGGTAGCAAATGACAAAAGTTTATTAAGGGAAAGTATGTTCCAAAGAGGGAACTATGAGTGGGAAAAAAGACCCACTATACATTTTTGGGTGCTTTTTATTGTCAAAAGCAAGGGGTGATGTCATAGATGGGAGGGGAGGTATTGACTTGGTTTTTGATTGGATTTGAGGCTACTGTAGCCAGTTCACAACTGCCAGGAGGAAATGTTATATTTGCATGACTACTGCCAGGAATAACTTATATTTGCATAACAAACTGTCACGGAGAAATGGTGATGTGTGGCAGATCAGGTTTCCTTGGTAACCTTATCAATACTGTGTGTATTCTGTAATGGAAATCACGACCTTTGTTATTCCTAGAAAATATTAGATTCTGGAGTAAAATATGTTAGTATGTGGATGCAGAGGTCAAGTTCTCCAGCTAACCTTGACGCAGCTATGTCTACAATTTGGAAAGCATGGAATAATTTCCTTCCAGTAAGACAGAATTTTTCAAAAACATAGCTTCTGCAACTTGAGACAGTAGAAGGAATTGAGATTCTATACTGCCTGTTAAAAAAATCACTTGTTTTCAAATGCTTCTTTAGTAGTATTAGAAAGCTTTAGTTATTTTATTTACTATAATTTCCACTCCCTAATTTGAACGAACACACCGTGAACTTATTTCCGTCTTTGGAATTTAGGTGCTTCTGGGTAAAGGCTCATGTTTAGGGCAGTGATTCTCAAATGCAGTGCACTTCCTTTACATTTTTTATAGAATGTCTATCTGGGGCCTACACCAGACTTAATCAGGATCTTTTAAAAACCATACATACAGGCACTGAAGGAGATTCAGATAGAACTAAGCTTTCCTCAACATCTTGGTATTATTTGATATTTCTGCAATGTTTCTCCCTATCCAGCATAAACAGTTCAGACTAACACCAATAAAAAAAAATTACATGACTGTTACACAGCAACTGGAAAAGATAAAATTGAGTACTTAAAGACTAAATGGTAATTCTGGTTCTCATTGGTGTTCCTGATTAATATATAAAATAATGCAGAACTGTAGAGAGTTTATGATAATACTTAACAGCAGATCAAAACCAAAAAGGACCTGCAGGCTTTTGCACACCTACCCCATAAACAAAGAGTCTAATGGAGTCTATAAAATTTAAAATCAAATTTCTGCCTAACGGCTGAAAATAATCAAAACTTGATGACACATGTTTTGTATTGTAGCCTTACTCCTACATTCATGCCAGACTCTTATTTCTTCTTATATTAGGACAGAGCCTTTTGACTATAAGTTACAGAAAGCTTAATTTTTGGTTGGAAGTTCTTCTCCTTCAAGGCTTTGAATGTGTCACGCCACTGTCTCCATGCCAGCAATGTTTCTGCAGAGAAATCCAACAAAATCCTACAGGGCTTCCCTCTGAATGTTAGCTTTGCTTTGAGTCATGCTGCCTTTATCAGTTTCTGTTTATGTTTCACTTTGTTAAGCTTGATTAGAATATGTCTTGGAGTCTTTTTTTTTGATATCTATATTGAGTGGTATTCAATATGCATCATGGATATCTATATTCTCTTCTTTCATAATTTCTGGAAAGATTTATGTCAGCAACTCTGCAACTGTAGTCTCTGTGTTCTCAGGCATCTCACCCTGTTCAAAAACTCCAATTAATCGTAGACTGTTCCTCTTAACAGAGTCCCACATGCTTCTTAATGCTTCTTCAGTTTTCTTGTTTCTTTTTTCTTATTTCTCCTCATAGATGCTGGAGTCAGTAGCTCTGTCTTCCAAGTCAGAAAGTCTCTTTTCCATTCATTCCATTTTGTTTTCTTGGCTTTAAATTGAAGTTTCTATCTCTTTCATTTTGTTCTTGATCTCTTGGATTTCAGAGTACTGGTGTTCCATCGGATCGAGTAGCCTGCTTAATTTTTCATTTTGCTCTGCTGCATTTTGTATAAGTTCTAGGAGGGCTCTATAGATAATCCTCTGTATTCACTTTCTGATAGTTTCAGAAAGGTTTCTTCATCTGGAAAGTTCTGTGGTGCTTTCTTCTGGGGGCCTTCTGAAGCCATGGGTGATTCCTTGGTTATGCTTTCATCCAGAGTTTGTTGCTTTGGGGGCTTCATGAGAGTCAATAGAGTCTGCGAAAGATGCTGTGAGAATTGACCACAGTTGTTTCTCCAGGCCATCTTAAAATGAAAGGCAAAAGGTATCAGACAACTTCTAAAGTCAGTCAGGTTTTAGGTGTACAGGTCCCTCTTCCCAGATGGCAAAGTAAGCACCTCTATATCCAACCCCAGATGTTATAAACTAGTTCAAAATACAGAAATGTTACTGCCCTGCTGGCTTCTGCTGTCAGGCCCCAGCCGAAGGCAACACTGCCAGAAAAGCACTCTCCTCTGGGCAGGCGCTGCCTCCCAGCCTAGAAATTAGGTCCAGATGAGGCCTCTGTATGGGTATGTCTGCCTCCCGGTGTAACAAGAGAGTGTCCCACACGAGCTCTCCACCTGACTCGGTACAGGCTACTCAATCACAGCAGTAGAAAGAGAGGCCAAAGTTGCTGAGATGCACAGACTCCAAAGCTGGGCTCTCAAAGTGTGGTAATTTTGCCCACTGATTCCACCAGCTGTGTGTCCAAGATTAGCTGCTAGTTAAGTCTCGGCTCTGCCTGCTGGCTAAGACAGAGGAAAAAAAGTTAAAATGGCGAGTAACCTTCGACCTGTGAAAGCCAGCACTCAATCAATGGTGGGGGATGGCAAAAGAGACAAGGTTTTCCTTTTAGTGGTATGAAGTCCAAATTAACAGCCCTATGCCGTGTCCTATGGCTCACTAGGTGTCCAGAAGACTCCATTTAATTATCAATTCAGGTCTTGGTTTCTAGAGGGATTTAAAGAGACATGTGTTTAGTCTGCCAGCTTGACTCTGCCCCCAGAAAGCTTAATTTTTTAAAAAAGAGACTTTGTATTATGTAATTCCTCTAAAATGACTACTTTAGCATTTGCATTCTTATGTTTTTCACTGAATTTTATAAAGTAAAACAAATGCAATAATGTCTAAACATAGCTGCATAAAATGGTAGTATAGTCCAAAATGAAATTATTAGCCTGCAAAGAACAAAAAAACAAACCCTTTGTCTTTGAGTCAGTTCTGACTCATAGGGACCCTATAGGAGAAAGCAGAACTGCCCCATAGAATTTCCAAAGACTGTCTAGAATTAAAGACTAGAGAAACTCATAAACAGAATTATATAAGATCAGCATGAGCTGGAGTCAACTCATAGTATCTGCCTGTCTGTCTGTCTGCATCTATCTTTCTATCTACCTTTCTATGTATCATCTGTCTAGTAAAATTCCAGTTCTGCATACTTAACAACATCCTATGTTCTTAGCATCATGCATAGTCTCAGCATCATGCATATTAAAAACAATGTACCTATAAACTGTCTTGTGTTGCTATTTTTCACCTATCATGATGGCAAAGATCTGTGAGTTTGGTGTCATTATTTGCTGTCAAGTTGATTCCAACTTATGGAAACCTTAAGTATAACAGAATGAAACATTGCCCAGTACTGTGATCTTCATGAGCCTTCATGTGTTTGACTTATCAATATATCCATTGGGTCAACCCATCTCATTGAAGACTTCTCTGACTTCCATTGACTTTCTACTTTACCAGACATGATGTTCTTTTCTAGCTTCTGATCTCTCCTGGTGAGGTGTCTAAGTTAAACAAGTTGAAATCTTGCCATTCTCACTTCTAAGGAGAAGTCTGTTTGTAAATTTATTTTTCCTACTACTCATTTGCTTGTTCACCTGACAGCCAAAAATGTATTCAATATTCTTCACCATCACCACAATAAGTGCATTCATTCTTCTGTCTTCCTTTTTCATTGTCCAGCTTTCACATGCATACGAGGGAACTGAAAAGACCATAGCTTGGTTCAGGTACACCATAGTCATCAAAATCATCTTTGCTTTCTTAAAAATTTAAAGAGGTAATTCACAATGTAGTTTCTCAGTGCAATACTTGAAGTTTAGAAATTAAAATCTTAGTTTTGGTAAGACTATGTAAATTGGTAAAACCTTAACGAGCAGTAATTTAGCAATATCACAGTGACAAGTGCATATGCCTTTGACACAGCAATTTCAATTCTAGAATGTTATCCTATAGATAGATAGACATAGATATATGGGCGGGGTAGCATAAGTCAGACTGACTCAACGGCAGTGTTTTCTGTGTTGTGTACATATACGTATGTATGTATACACACACACACACACACACACGGGATCCCTGCTGGTGTAGTAGTTAAGAGCTGTGGCTGCTAAATGAAAGGTCAGCAGTTCAAATCCACCAGGTGCTCCTTGTAAGACAGTTCTACACTGTCTTACAGAGTAGCTGTGAGTCAGAATCAACATGATGTGAGTTTGGGTTTATTCTAAATTACTTAGTTACTTTTCATATTTTCACAAAAAGTACATATAACAACAGTTACCAATTTAACAAATTGGGTGTGTACAATTCAGTGCTACTGATTCCATTAATCATAATGGGCAACTATCATCTCAGTTATTGCCAGTTTTGCATGGCCACAGAAACACTCACTGCTTCCTCAAACAACTGCTCCTCCCTTCCCTTTCCATCCTGCCCCTGGTTAGTACTATAAACTTTGTTCTCTAAACATTTGCCTGTTCTTGTCATTTCATACAAGTGAAGTCATGCAATATTTTCCATTTTATCACTGATAACTGAGTTGGTTTCTTTTCTTTTCTTTTTGTAATTTCACGCAGCATAATGTTTTCAATGTTCATCCATGTTGTAGTATGTAGTAGAACTTCATTTTTTTTGTGACTAAACAATATTCCAATATAAGGGTGCATTGTTATTGTCAGGTGCCATTGAGTCAGTTCTGGCTGATAGTGACCCTATGCACAACAGAACAAAACACTGGCCAGTCCTTTGTCATACCCACAATTGTTTATATGCTTAAGTCTATTGTGGCAGCCACTATGTCAGTCCATCTTATTGAGGGTCATCCTCTTTATCGCTGACCCTTTACTAAGCATGAAGTCCTTCTCTGGGGGTTGATCCCGCCTTACAACACGTCCAAAGTATATGCAGCCTCACCATCCTTGCTTCCAAGGAGCACTCTAATTTCCTTCTTCCAGAACAGATCTGTTCATCTTTTGGCAGTCCGTGGTACGTAAAGTATTGGTCTCCAACACCACAACTCAAAGGTGTCAATTCTTCTTCTGTCTTCCTTGTTCATTGTCCAGTTTTCACATGAAATGATGCAACTGAAAATACCATGGCTTCGGTCAGGCTCACCATAGTCTTCAAGGTGACATCTTTACTTTTCAGTACTTTAAAGAGTTCCTTAGCAGCAGATGTTCCCAATGTAGCACATCTTTTGATTTCTTGACTGCTGCTTCCTTTGGCATTAATTGCGGACCCAAGTAAAGTGAAATCTTTGACAACCTCAATCCTTTCTCCATTTATCATGGTGTTGCTTACTGGTCCAGTTGTGAGGATCTTTGTTTTCTTCACATCAAGTAGCAATCCATACTGAAAGTTATGGTCTTTTATCTTCAAATCGTCTTCATTTTCAGCAAGCAAGGTGGCATCCTCTGCATAACACAGGTTATTAATGAGTCTTCCTTCAATTTTTTTCCAAAGTCACACACATACTTATTTATTCTTTGACAGAGCATCTCATTTGCAGTCCTGAAGCAAACCTAGGATGAACCCAGTCCCCAGAAAGTGTTTGGAAAAGCAAGGAGAAATGAGTCTAATTGTTTTTTGTTTCTTTGCAACTTGCTTTTTATAATCAAAAAATTTTTAAACTTTTTATTTTGTATTAATTACAGTAAAAGAATAAAATTTCTAATATCTATCAATTATCTCATCTATGACAAACCCTCAGCCCCCCACGCACCCAGGTAGCCAATGCAGTCATTTTCTTCTATGGATAATTCTCTTGTTAAGTCCTTTTAACAGGGGTCTCATACAAAATTTGTCCTTTTGACACTGATTAATTTCACTCAGCATGATCTCTTCCAAATGAGACCATGTTATGAGATGTTTTCTAAAATTGCCACTTTTTTTTTTATCATAGTATAGTTTTCCATTCAGTACATGTACCATAGTTTGCTTATCCATTCATCTGTTGATGGGCATCAGGGTTGATTCCAACTTTGCTATTGTGCACTGTGCTGCAACAAACATTTGTGTACACGTGTCTGTTCATGTGACAACCTTTGTTTCTGAAGGATAAATTCTGAGCAGTGGAATTACTGGGTCAAATGGGTATCTACCTCCAGCTTTTTAAGGAAGTGCCAGACTGTTTTCCAAAGAGGTTGTACCATTTTGCAATCCCACCAGCAGTGTAGGAGAGCTCCAATTCCTCCACAGCCTCTCCAGCATTTGTTGTTTTATGTTTTTTGGATCATGGCCAACTTTGTTGGGGTGAGATAGCATCTCAGTGTAGTTTTGATTTGAATTTCTTTAATAGCTAATGATAGTGAGCAATTCTGCATGTGTTGTTTGACTGCCTGAATATCCTCTTTAGAGAACTATCTGTCCATCTTCTTCATCCATAGCTTAATTGGATTATTCATTCTTTTCTTGTTGATATTTTGTAATACCTTGTAGGTTATGGAAATCAGACATCAGTCTGACATAGAGTTGCCAAATATTTTTTTCCCATTCTGTTGGTGGTCTTTTAATTCTTTCGATGAAATCTTTGGATGAGCAAAAGTGTTTGATTGTTAGTAGTTCCCATTTATCTATTTTCACTTCTGTTGAATGTGCTTTGTCTGTCAGATTTTGAAGTCTGTCTACATCGTGTATTAAAACTTACATCATTGATCATATTTTATCTTGGACGAGCTTTATCATTTTAGATTTTATATTTAGGTCTTTTAGCCAATTTGAGTTGGTTTTTGTATAAGGTGTGAAATATGGCTCTTGTTTCAGTTTTGTTGCAGATGGATATCCAGTTTTGCCAGCACCATTTGTTGAAGAGACCATTCTTACCCCAGCTTAAAATCTTGGGGCCTTCATCAAATATCAACTGTTCATAGGAGGATGGTGGCATCTCTGGGGTCTCAATTCTGTTCCATTGGTCTATATGTCTCTTTTTGTACCAATACCAGGCTGTTTTGACTTCTGTGGCAGTGTAATAGGTTCTAAAGACAGGTAGTGAGAGGCCTCCCTGTGTGTACTTCTTCTTCAGTAGTGCTTTACTTATCTGGGGCTTCTTCCCTTTCCAAACAAAGTTGATGATTCGTTTCTCCATCTCATTAAAAAATGTCACTGGAATTTGTATTGAGATTGCATTATATAAGTAGATTGCTTTGGACAAAATAGACATTTTCACAATGTTGAGTTTTCCTATCCATGAGCAGGATAGATTACTCCATTTATGTATGTCTCACTTAGTTTCTTGTAGTAAGATCTTGTAGCTGTCTTTGTAAAGATCTCTTATTTCTCTAGTTAGATTTATTCCTAAGTATTTTATCTTCTTGGGGGCTATAGTAAGTGGAATTGATTTGGTGATTTCTTCTTTCATAATCTCACTGTTAGTATAAATGATTTACTTATATTTATCTTGTATCCTCTTACTTTGCTAATAAACTCCTCTATTAGTTCCAATAGTTGACTTACGGATTCCTTTGGATTCTCTGTATAAACAATCACATCATCTGCAAATAGGGAGATTTTTTACTTCTTCTTTGCCAGTACAGATGTCCTTTATTTCTTTGTCTTGTCTAATTGCTCTGGCTAGAACTTCTAGCACAATGTTGAATAGAAGTGGTGAGAGTGGGCATCCTTGTCTACCTCGTTCTCAAAGGGAATTCTTTCAGTTTTTCACCATTCAGGATGATGAAGGCAGTTGGCTTTGCATAGATGCTACAGATTGCATCAATGAATTTCCCCTCTATTCGTATTTTTCTGAGAGTTTAAGCCTGAATTGGTATTGAACTTTGTCAAATGCCTTCTCTGCATCAGTTGACAAGATCAGGTGATTCTTATCTTTTGTGTTATTAATGTGGTTGATTACATTAATTGTTTTTCTGGTGTTGAACCAGCCTTGTGTTCCTGGAATGAAACCAGATTTATCGTGATGATTTTTTTTTATATATATGTGCTGTTGAATTCTATTGGCTAGAATTTTGTTGAAGATTTTTGCATCTAGGTTCATGAGTGATATTGGTCTGTAATTTTCTTTTCCTGTGGGATCTTTCCCTGACTTTGGTATCAGGGTCATGCTGGCTTCATACAATGAATTTGAGAGTATTCTATCTCTTTCTATGGTGTGAAGTAGCCTCAATAGTATTGGAGTTAACTCTTCTGTAAAGGTTGGTAGAATTCTGCAGTGAAGCGGCTTGGGCCAGGACTTTTTTTGGTTGTTAGATTTTTGATGGCTTTTTCAATCTTTTCCTTTGTGATAGATTTCTTAAGTTGGTCTGCTTCTCCTTGTGATAATCTTGGTGATTAATAGGAATGTAGAAATTTATCCATCTTCCCTAAGTTTTCAAATGTGTTAGAGTAAAGCCTTTCATAATATTCCTTTATGATATTTTTTATTTCAGCTGGGTCTGTTGTAATGACTCCCATCTCATTTCTTAATTGGGTTATTTGTATCTTCTGCTGTTTTTCTGTCATAAGTTAAGCTAATGGTTCATCAGTTTTGTTGATCTTTTCACAGAACCAGCTTTTGGTTTTGTTAATTTTTTCAATTGTTTTTCTATTCTCAAATTCATTTAGCTCTGCTCTAATCCTTGTAATCTGTTTTCTTCTGGTACCTGAGGGGTTCTTCTGTTGTTCTCTTTCTCCTTGTTCAAGCTGTAAGGTTAATTCTTTAATTTCGGCTCTTTCTTCTTTCAGGATGTGTGCAGTTATAAACTGACCTTTGAGCACTGTTTTTGCTGTATCCCATAGATTCTAGTAGGATGTGTTTTCCTTCTCATTTGGTTCCGTAAATTTCTCTATTTTGTCCTTAATTTCTTCTATAACCTAAGGCTTTCTGAGCAAAGTGTTGTTCAGTTTCCATAAGTTTGAATTTCTACCTATGAATTTTCTGTTATTGATTTCAACTTTTATAACTCTATGGTTTGAGAAGATACTTTGCAGTAAGTCAATGGTTTGAATTTTATAGAGAATTGCTTTATGACCTAACACATGGTCTATTCTGGAGAATGTTCCATGTGCACTGGAGAAGAAGGTGTACTTATCTGTTGATGGATGAAAAGATCTGGATATATTGCTAAGGTCAAGTTGGTTGATTGTTGCAATAAGATCTTCTGCATCTTCATCGAGCATTTTTCTGGATGATCTATCCATAACTGCAAGGTTAATGTTGAAGTCTTCAACTGTTATTGTGGAATGATCTATCTCATTTTTCAGTGTTGTTAGTATTTGTTCAATGTATTTAGGTGCTCTGGTATTGGGTGCATAAATATTTAATATTTTTGAGTCCTGCTTGAGTATTGAACCTTTCAGCAATAAATAGTGACCATTCTTGTCCACAGTAGTGGATTTTACATTAAAATCTATTTTATTTGAGATTAATATTGTCACAGCTGCTCTTCTTTTTGTATTGTTAGCTTAGTGTATATTATTCTGTCCTTTAATTTTCAACTTGTTCATATCTTTAAGCCTAAGGTGTGTTTCTAGTAGGCAACATATAGACAGGTCATGTCTTTTGATCCAGGATGTTGCTCACCGTCTCTTTACTGGAGCTCTCAGTCCATTTACATTCAGCGTAATTATTGATAGGTATGTGCTTAGTGCCATCATTTTGATGTAATTACTTTTATGTTGATGTTTTCTATATTTCCCTTAATGTTCTGTTCTGGGGCATTCTTCTTTATGGGTTGTTGTTTCAGTGTTGGTTTTATGTTTGTTGAGACTCCTGTATTGCATTTCTTATTTTGATACAATGCATTGTTAATTTGCTTTATGGCTACATGTATTATCCCCCTTAACATACTAAGATTAAACCCAATTTTAGCTACTGCATAATTCTGAAACTTCCTCTGCATCTAAAACATCTATAACTACTGTAGTGTATCCGTCTTTTAATGTGATAGTATTACAGTTGTCATGATATGATCACAAAGTCCCTCATTATAATACTGTAGCTTTGATTAAGTTTTGTGACTTCCCTAACTGGTTCGCCATGAGTCAGATCTGACTCGATGGCACTTGGCTGGCTAACTGATTAGAATTTTCGATGATGCGTCCTGAATTGTCACCTTAAATATATATTCAATGATTCTGTTTTTCTAAGGGAAGAGCTTCTTTCAATATTTCATGTAATTTTGGCTTAGTTTTTATGAAGTCTTTAAATTTCTCTTTACCTTCAAAAGTCTTAATTTCACCATTATATTTGATAGACAATTTTGCAAGATAAATAATTCTGGATGGAAGTTTTTCTCAGAGTGTTGAATGTGTCTGCCCACTGTTTTCTAGCCAGCATTGTTTCTGCAGAAAAGTCAGCCAAAAGCCTACAGAGTATCCCTCAGAGTGCTTACTTTGCTTTGAGCCTTGCTGCCTTCAGACGTATCTGTTTTTTAACTTACTAAGCTTGATTATAATATGCCTTGGTGTCTTTCTTTTTAGGTCTAGCTTTTGTGGTGCTCGACAAATATTTTGGATGCCTATATTCTCTTTGCTCATAATCTCAGAAAAGCTTTCTGTCAGCATCTCTACAGCAATACTCTCTATTATGTCACTAATCCCCCCTTGTTCAAGAACTCCAATTAAATGTAAATTATTCCTTTTAATGGAATCCACGTTTCTTAATGCTTCTTCATTTTTCGTATTTCTTTTCTCTGATTTTACCAGATAAATGCTGGTGGCAGTTGTTCTGTCTTTAAGATCCCCGAGTCTAACTTGTATCTGTTCAATTCTACTCTTTTGGCTTTGTACTGAATTATCTATCTCTGTAATTTTGTTATTGACCTGATGTATTTCAGATCATTGATGTTCGTCAGTTCAGAGAGCTTACTAAATTTTTATTTTGTTCTAGTGCATTTTGTTTAATTTCTAGAAGGGTTCTATATATAAATTTTACATACTCTACCTCCGATAGATTCAGGAAGGCTTCTTCAGGTGGGAATTTTTTTGAATCTTTATTTTGGAAATTTTCTGGAGCATTTGAAGGCTGCTTCTTTAAATGATTAATTATGCTCTGCTGCCTGTATGTCATCTAGATACTGTGTGACTTCTCTGGTATTCGATCTAAGAGAATTGTTGGTCACCAGCAGTCTCTAATACTCTAGTGCTTTGCCCCAGGTGGACTCTCTGGGGCAGAAGACTCTGCTTATTGGGTGACAAAGAGGCTGCCCTACTTATGGAGAAGTTGGGGGCTGAAAGCCAACTCTACAACGTGGGTCAGAGAGGGCTGGGAGGAAAAGATGCTGGGCCTCTCAACAGACAGATCTCAAGGCAAATACATAGGCATCTCAGCCTTAAACATAAACTTCACTTCTATGTAGGGAGCTGTCCAGGTGTTGAACTAGGAGATGTCCAAAGTGCTGGTTTGAACAGGCATTTATGAGCAGCAGACTCCACCTTCCAGCTGATAATGAAAGTATGTTACTGGCTGTTCACGGAAGCTGCAGTTCTCTGATACAGTGAAATAGCAGAAGCGGAGTTCAGACGACCACTGGCTTGTTTTTGAGAGGGGAAGATTAGTCTGATACTGATGCCTAGTCAAATATGCTAGGTCCTAGGGTTCCCCAAATGTTCAGTGCTTCACACAAATATCATCCAAGCCTTAGTTCTCAGAGGGAAATGAGGAGACGTGTGTCTACTCTGCCATCTTTCAATGGTCCAAGTCCAGTTGCTTCTTCCTTCAATCTTGATGCCTTGTTCTTCTTCATATAGTGTAGTTTCTCAGATTATTTGCTTGGCATATGGATTGCAAAGATGCGGTAAAAGAATACAACCCTGACGCACATCTTCCTGACTTTAAACCATACAATGTCCACTTGTTCTGCTCACAGGACTGCCTCAATTGATATTCCATCAATTCCCTGATCATTGCTTTTTGCCAATGCCTTCAGTGAAGCTTCAACTTCTTGCTTCAGTATCATTGGCTTCTGAGCATATGCTGCCTCTTGAAATGGTTAAATATTGACTATTTTTTTCTCATATGATTCTGTATTCCTTCCATCTTCTTTTGATGCTCTCTGAGTCATTTAATATTTTTCCTGTAGAACCCTTCACTATCGCAACTCGAGGCTTGAATTTTTTCTCCTGTTCTTTCAGTTTGAAAAGTGCAGAGAACGTTCTCTTCTTCTGGTTTTCTATTTCCAGCTCTTTCCATATGTCATTATAATACTTTACTCTGTCTTCTCATGTTGCTCTTTGAAATCACCTTTTCAGTTCTTTTACTTTGTTATTTCTTCCTCTTGCTTTAGCTATTCAACATTCAAATGCAAGTTTCAGAGTATTTTCTGATATCCAGTTTGGTCTTCTCTTTCTTTCTCCTTTTTAATGACCTCTTGCTTTCTTCATGAATGATAGCTTTGATGTCATTACATATTACGCATTAAATCTGTTCTGGAGATAGTCTCTGAACTCAGGTGGGATATACTTAAGGTTGTGCTTTGGCTTTTGTAGACTTGTTCCAATGTTCTTCAGTTTCAGTTTGAACTTGCAAATGAGCAATAGATGGTCTGTTCTGCAGCCAGCACCTAGTCTTCTGACTGTCATTTATTTTGGTGAAAAAAGGTGTTTGGTCTTGCAACATTCTACCATGTGATCTCCAGCACCATTTCTGTCACCGGGGCCATGTTTTCCATGTTTTCCTTCTTCTTCGTTTTTAACTTTTTCATTCCAATCACCAGTAATTATCAAGGAATCCTGATTGCATGTTGGGTCAGTTTTGAACTGCAGAAGCTGATAAAAATCTTTAATTTCTTCATCTTTGGCCTTAGTTTATCTGTTGATAGATACTTAAGTTGTTTCCACTGTTGGGCAATTGCATATAGTGCTTCAATGAACACTGGTATACATTTGCCTGTTTGCATCACTGCTTTCAAGTCTCTGGAGTATGTACCTAGCAACTGAATTACTAGGTCATCTGATAGTTCTATATTTAGCTTCTTAAGGAAACACTAAAATTGTTTTCCACATTGGCTGTACCATAGCGCATTCATAGTAGCAATGACAAATGGTTCCAGTTTCTTCAAATTCTCCTCAACATTTGTTGTTTTCTGTTTGTTTATTTTAATCTTTGTTTTGTTGGGTGCCGTTGATTTGTAGATAGTACAACAGTCCTGCACCATGCCCACAGTCTTTGTTATGTTTGAGCCCATTTTTTGCAGCCATTTTATCAATTCATCTCATTGAGGGTCTTTCTCTTTTTCATTGTCCCTCTACTTTACCAAGCATAATGCCCTTCTCCAGGGACTGATCCCACCTGAAAACATGTCCAAAGTATGTAAGATGTAGTTTCACCATCCTCACTTCTAAGAAATACTCTGGTTGTACTTCATCCAAAACAGACTTATTCATTCTTTCAAAAGTCTATTCAATGTTCTTCTCAAACACCACAATCCAAAGTCATCCCTATTCAGCATCCAGCATGCATATGATATGATTGAAAATACAATGCCTTGGATCAGGAGCACCTACCTTAGTCCTTAAGGTGTTATCTGTGCTTTTCACCATTTTAAAGAAGTCTTTTGCAGCAGATTTGCCCAATGCAAATGAGTCTTTTGATTTTTTGATGGCTGTTTCCATGGGTATTGAGTGTAGACCCAAATAAAATAAAATCCTGGACAACTGTTTTATTCAGCTAGTGCTGCTCTAACAGAAATACCACAGAGTGGATGGCTTTAATGAGGGAAAGTTTATTCTTAAACAGTTTGGTAGGCTACAAGTCCAAATTCACGATGTCTGCTCCATGGGAAGGCTTTTCCCTTTGTTGACACTGGAGGAAAGTCTGGTTTTGCATCGGCCTTTGTCCAAGGAGTGTCTTGGTGCAGGAACCTCAGGTCTGAAGGATGTGCTCTTCTCGCAGTGCTGCATTCTTGATGGTACATGGTTCCCAACACTCAGTCGGCTTCCTTTGCTTTTATCATTTGCAGGATGAAAAGATTAAGTGTGGAGCAAGCCACATTCCACGGAAGCTCCCCTTACAGTGGAGCAGGGAGGTGATCCTATGAAGAGATTTATAGTCCCACCCTAATCCTTTAACATGCAGCATACAAAAATCACAAAATGGAGGACAATCATAGAATACAGGGACTCATGACCCAGCCCCATGGCTACACATATTTTTGGAGGGACACAGTTCAATCCATGACAACAACTTCAATCTTTTCTCCACTTGTCATGATGTTGCTCATTGGTCTAGCTGTGAGAATTTTTGTTTTCTTTATGTTGAGGTTTTTTTTTCCTTAGCCATCTTAAATTAAAACCAAAAAACCATTGTCATCAAGTTGACTCCAACTGATAGCAACCTATACAACCAAGTAGAACTTACCCATAGGGTTTCCAAGGAATGGCTTGTGGATTCAAACTGCCAATCTTTTCGTTGGCAGCCAAGACTTAACCACTATAGAAGCCTAGCTATTTTAGTGAGAGTGTAACTGTGGTTTTGATTTGTATCTCCCTAATGGCTAAAGCTGTTGAACATCTTTTCACCAGCTAGTTGACCATTTGTGTATCTTTTGTAGGGACATGTATATTCAGGTCCCCTGTTCATATGTCATTAGGTTGTTTTTCTATTTATTAAGTTGTAAGAGTTCTTGACATGTCCTGAGAATTAAACCCTTATCTATGATTCCCACAAATTTCTCTCATTATTGAGGTTATCTCTTCACTTTGCTTTTAAAGTCCTTTGTTGGGCAATTTTTTTTAGTTTTAATGAAGTGGTGTATATCTATTTTATTTTTTATTGCCAGTGCTTCTTGTGTTCAACTTAAGAATTCATTTTTAAAAACTAGTTCTCAAAATCATATCCTTATGTTTTCTTCCAGGAATTTAGTGATTTTATTTCTTAAATTTGGGTCTTTGATTCATTTCAAGTTAATTTTTGTATGAGGTGTGTGTTACGAGTCCAGCTTCATTCTTTTACATGTAGATACCTCTAATATACATTCTCAAATAAGATAGTGCTTAACTGTTTAGAAAAACATTTTGCATAGTGGGTAAATTTTGTTTTATCTACAGGTCTTTGGATGTTTTTGCTCACGTTTCCTCTTTAGAATTGGTACCCAAGAAAGAAAAGTAGTACCATATTCCAAACCCAAGATTTTCCTTTTCCTTTTAAATTTTTTATTGTGTTTTAAGCAAAAGTTTACAAGTCAGTTTGTCATACAAAAACTTACACACACATTGCTACATAACTCTAACTGCACTCTTCACACTATAACAGCACAGCCCTCCTCTCTTGTATTTTCTGTGTACATTCAACTAGCTCCTGTCCTCCTCTACCCTTTCATTGTATCTTTGTACAGGAGCTGCCCAGTTAGTCTGGTATACCTACTTAAGCCAAGAAGCACATTGTGGGCCAGTATCACTTTATGTCATATAGTCTTGGCTGCAGGAATGGTTTTAGTTTTAGTCTAACAGAGTCCAGGGTCCACATCTTCTGGGTAGCCTCTAGTCTGTCAGATCACTGAGTCTGGTCTATTAGAATTCAAGTTCTGCATTTCGGTTTTCTTTCACTGTATCCGTGGCTCTTTGTTGTGTTCCCTGTCAGGGCAGTGGTGGGTGGTGGCTGGGCACCATCTGGTTCTTCTGATCTCATTCTGATGTAGTCTCTGAATTAAGCAACCCTTTCTATCTCTTCGGCTTATGTCTTTGATGTCCGTCATTCTCCTCTTCTCCAGGTGGGTTTGGACCAATTGATGCTACTTAGAAGGCCACTTCAAACCCAAGATTCCTATGGTTAAGTTTCAAAGTCCAGACAGCATGCAGAAGAAGCTTGATCAAGTACCCAGTATCAGAGAAATGAAAATACTGTTGATGAATAACCAAGGCTAACATGACAAGAGAAATGTATATATGTTCTATAAGTACAACATGGTTTACAGGCACATTTAAAAATATTCTGGCTGTCTTATGACACCATTTCAATTGATTATTGTTTTTTTTTCAAAGTTTAGTTCATGTATTTTAAAGCTTTTTTCAGACACATATATATTATATATATATTTTTTATCCCATAATTTTCTTAAAGTATTTGGCTCTCTTTGATGTGGAATATGTCCAACTCGCAACCCAAAATGATTGCCCTTGATTCTGCATTCCAAGCAGTGGGATTACTGGATCAAATGGTATATCAATTTCCGGCTTATTAAGGAAGCACCAAATTGCTTTCCATAGAGATTGCACTGTTTTGCAATCCTACCAGCAATATAGGAGAGTTCCAATCTCTCCACAGCCTCTGCAGCATTTGTTGTTTTGTGTTTTTTGGATCATGGCCAACCTTATTGGGGTGAGATGGTATCTCATTGTAATTTTGATTTGGATTTCTCTAATAGTTAACGATCATAAGCATTTCCTCATCAGTCTTTTAGCTGCCTGGAGGTCTTCTTTGATGAAGTGTCTGTCCACGTCCTTTGCCCATTGTTTAATTGAGTTATTTGTCTTTTTCTTGCTGACATTTTGCAATACTTTGTAGATTATGGAAATTGGACATCAATCCAATATGTAGTTGCCAAATATTTTTTCCGATTCTGTAGGTAGTCTTTTAACTCTCTTGATGAACTCTTTGGATGAGCTTGTTTGATTTTTAGTAGTTCCCATTTATCTACTTACTGTTCTGTTGTCCATGCACGGTTGGTAAAATTTTGTAGTCTGTCTGAGCTGTGTATTAGACCTTCCACTGATGTCCCTGTTTTTTTGTTCCATAATCTTTATCATTGTAGGTTTGATGTTTAGGTCTTTGATCCATTTTGAGTTAGTTTTTGTGTAATTTGTGAGGTAAGGGTCTTGTTTCAACTTCTTGCTGATGGATTTTCAATTCTGCCAATACCATTTGTTAAAGAGAAAATTTTTACCACAGTTTAGAACCTTTGGGCCTTTGTCAAATATCAGCTGTTTGTAAGAGGATGCTGATATTTCTGGATTCTCTATTCTGTTTCATTGATCTATATATCTGCTTTGTACCAGTATCAAGGCGTTCTGACTACTGTGGCAGTGTAATAGGTTCTACAGTCAGGTAGCATGAGGCCTCTCACTGTGTTCCCCTTCTTCGGCAGTGTTTTACTTATCTGGGGTGTCTTCTCTTTCCAAACAAAGTTGGTGATTTGTTTCTTCATCTCATTAAAAAACGACACTGGAATCTGTGTTCAGATTGCATTGTACGTGTAAATCACTTTGAGTAGAAAAGACATTTTCACAATGTTAGGTCTTCCTATCCATGAGCAAGGTAGATTTCTCCACTTATGTCTCTTTTGGTTTCTTGCAGTAGGGTCTTGTAATTTTCTCTGTATAGGTCTCTTACATCTCTGGTTAGATTTATTCCTAGGTATTTTATCTTGTGGGGGGGCTATAGTAAATGGCATTAATTCAGTAATTTCCTCTTTCATGAACTCTGTTTAAAGGAATACTACTGATTTACTTATGTTTATTTTTTGGTTATTTTTATTTTTTATTAATCTTTTTTTTTTACTTATGTTTGTTATCCTGGTACTTTGGTGAACTCTTCTGTTAGTTCCAGTAGTTTGTTTATGGATTCTTTAGGGTTTTCTCGGTATACAATCACATCTTCTGCAAATAGGGATAGTTTTACTTCCCCTTTACCGATGTGGATGCCCTTGGTTTCATTTCTTGTCTGATTATTCTGGACAAAACCTCTGGCATAATGTTCAATAGAAGTGGTGACTGGGCATCCTTGTCTAGTCCCTGTTCTCTGGGGAAATTCTCCCTCTCTCTATTCAGGATGATGTTGGTGGTTGACTTTGTGTAGATGTCCCTAATTGCAATGAGGAATTTCCCTTCTATGCCTACCTTGATGAGCTTTTAACTTAGTGTTGTTTCTGAATGCAAGATTTCCTCTTTAGTATTTGCCGTGTGCAAGCTCTTGCAGCTTTTATATGTCTGAAAGAAACTTTATCTTTTTTGTTTGAAAGATACTTTTGCTAAGTACAGAATTCTAGAGTGACCCTTTTTTCTTTAGGCACTTTAAAGGTGTTTCTCCACTCTTCAATTACATTGTTTCTGGTGAGAAATCTGATGTTATCTTCATCCTTGTTCCTCTGTCTGTAACAAACCTTCTTCTTTATTTCTGAGATTTTGTTAGTAGATATGAGTTGGTATAGTTTCCATGTTTCTTATCCTTGGAGTTTGTCCAGCTTTATAGATCCATGAGTTTTTGTTTTTCACCAAATTTGGAAGCTTTTAGCAATTATTCTTTTTTTCTACCCCTAACCGTTTTAGTGGCTCCTACTAACCATGTAAGATGTCACTTGAGTTTAACAGCACACAGATGCACTTTTCAAAAATTTTCTTTGCTTCATTTTGGCTAATTTTTATTGGTGTCTTCAAGTACAATTAACCTTTTCTTATGTGATGTCTAATCTGCTATTAGTCCTGTCTAGCATATTTTTTACCTCATTGTATATCTCCAGAAATTCCATTTTGGTCCTTTTTATATCCTTGTTTCTACTGAGTTGGCCTTCACTCAACAGCAGAGGGTTTGGTTTTGTTTTGGCTGGCTAGTTGACTTTTTGAAGACAGAGAATACTGTATTAATTTCTTTATCCACTGTTTCTGTTATCTGTCAGCTATCGTTATAATTGATTTAGTATTGTCATTTATGGGTTGCATTTCCTTTTTTTTTTTCTTTTGCATGGTGACCGTCAATTGGCTGCCACATAATGTGCAATTTATCTCATTAAGTTCTTAGGTGTATTTATTTACAAGCATGTTTCAAACTTTGTTCTCTGATGCAGTTATGTACTTTTGGATCTTGCTTTTATGATTTATTGAGACGGAGCCATACAAGTGCTCAGTATACACCTAATAATTTCCCACTATATGGCAGTCTGGTGGCACAAACACTTTGCAGTCACCTGCTCAGGGTTGATGGTTAGGAGCCACCAAGCAGCTCCATGGAAGGAAAGCCTGGTAATGTGCTTCCATAAATATTACATCCAGGAAAACCCTATGAACAGTTCTAGTCTGTAACTCATGGGGTCATTGTAAGTTGGGACTTGATTGTAATGGGCTTGATTTTGGTTTGGTTTACTGAAGTAGGGACTACTGAGTGCCCTGTGGCTTGTGGGAACATTAGAGTACCAGATGTTGTTTCTTCTAATATTTTCAGATGGTCTTCTTCACATCCACTCACTGATCAGTTCTGACTGCTTGAGGGATTCTCTACAGATCTCTGGAAGTCTGCATACTCTCTCACCAGCCCTCTGTCCTGTGAACTCTGTCTTGATCTCCTCTGACTCTTAGCTCCATCTCCTTGACTTAGGAAGTCTGCCAGATTCTGCCTCAGTTCTTCTTCCTTGTAGCACAGCCCAGAGAACTAGAGCAACTGTAGGGCTCATTCATTTGTTGATCTTAAAATTCATTTCTAATGTAGATTAGGGTTTGTTTTGGTCTGTATTTGGTTGCTGCAGTAGGAAAAATAAATTCAGTCCTTGATACTCCATCTCAGCTAGTAACAGAAGTCACAACTTTTAAGAAATCACCACAGTTTTAGTGACATCCAAATTATCTGAAAATATTATTACAATACTTACCTTTTTCCCAATTACGTATCTAAGTAAGAGTGGATTTCTTTCATATACTTCAACCATAACAATGTATGGCAACAAATTAAATGCAGGAATATGACTCTTGCTGTCTTCCATAGCCAGAGATACGCCAGAAATGTAAACAATGATGCTTTTCTCATTAAATTTTGTGTTTTAGAACATCAATTTCTTAGAAACATATTAACACTTAACGATCTATTTTAAAATAAGCTAATAAATACACAATCTCCAATATGGTAAATGTCAATAGGTATACATACAACCACAAGCATTTTTTTTAGGGTCCTCAACTCTTTTAAGACTTTAAAAAGGCCCCAAGACTAAAAAGTGTGAATACCACTGCTCTATACACTGTACATTTAACCAGAAACCTTAATTTTATTAGCAGGATCCAAGTTTCACTAGCAGCTTGAGGTATGCCATTGCTTCATAATAGGCAACAAGCTTTTCCCCAGTAATTTAAAACCAGAACACCCAGAAGTTACTAAAATAATAAAGCACAGCAGACATTTTAGATTTTACATTTTTATGTATTTCTCTATTCTTCCATTTAATAATAGTTAAGTGAAAAAAAGTGACCTCTTATGTGGATTCATGAAATTAGGACACACCCACCCACCCACTGCCATTTAAGACATGAATAAATTTGCAACAGAAATTCAAATTGGAGATAATTCTCCTGAGCTATAAAATTAACAGAACTATAGAATTCTCGTGACAGTTTTGGCAACAGGCCTGAAATGCTACACCTCCTGTGAACATGGATAATTTTTATTGGCCACTAGTTCTTGTCAACAGTGTCTACTAAAGATAGTGTATTTGGTCATATGAGAGCATGTTCTATTTAAATTTTTAACATTTAAACAAATAAATTTATTTTTAGAAAAACTGAACTCTGAGAAGCAAAATCAAGTTGCTTCAAGTGGGACCAATATGAATCTCTCACCAGAAGCTGCCTAAATTCAATGTTACCATGAGTCATCATGGACTGTCAGTACTGGATGGACAGAGAAGCATATGGTGTGACTTTGAGACCTTAAAAAACTAGTGATTAATACAGTAATGTGTAATAAGATAAAGCAGTGGTTCCCAAGATGTGGTATGTAGGTACATACCACTGATTATGACCTTTATAAGCAGTCCAAGTCCTTCTTGGATCAGGGCTGCTTATCTGCAGAAGGAAAAGAGTAATATGAGGGTAGATCTATTCTGCAACAAGCTTGTCACCAGAATTAATGACATCATTGGCCTCAGTCATTCTAAGGTCAACCTGCGATGCAGGGACACCAGTAGTGCTCAAGGTGCAGTAGTGCTGCCAGGCCTACCAGTTGTCCCTTCTCGCTGTGGGAGAATGGAAAGAGCCCAACTCTTTAGGCAGCTCTCTACAGGCTCATTCATGGGCCATCTAACCTACAGTACCAGACAATGGATACAGGAAGAAGAATCAGACAGAAAGAGAGTGGTAAGAACAGCAGGAGTAACCTTAAAAACCCAACCATGGTCAGATTCAGATGTTCTGGCCCATTGCATCACCCACCATCCAGAAGTGCTATCAAGTTTCCCTTTAGAGAGAAAGGAGATCACTTTTAAGAAAACAGTTGTGTCATGAAGAATACAGGCTGTATGAGAATAAGGCAAAATAAGACACTAAATAACAAGTTTTAGAAACATTACTTTTAAGACACACAAAACTGAACATATAAGCATTATAGAACTGCCCTATAAATACTACAAGGAATAATTACCATCATGATGATAGGGAGGAAATCAATTCCAAGGAAGGTGATCAGCTAACAGTTTCAAAGAAATTGAGACCTACTAGGCTGAGTATTACTAAACAGACAAAATAAGCCCAAGGCACCTGGGAGGAAGCAAGTGATAAGCAGGGAGGTGCTCAAGCAAAGCCATGGATTATCCAAGGCAGAGGCAGAACGCACTGTAGCCCCTTTAGGAAAAGATAAAAGTTCTCAGTCTCAGTTCTTCATTTTCTTAAACAGAAAATTACCTGTATTTATTGTAATTTATAAAATTACCTGTTATTACATATTCTTAGACAAATAATAAACTTTACTTAGATGTGATACTCCACTGCGTGTGTAAAAATACATTTTAGAAAATGCAAATGTCTGCATAGCAGTAACTTAAAAGAGGTGTTATTATTTCTCTATTACCACAGATCTAAGTATGGGAGGAAACCTGGTGTCGTGATGATAACCAGCTATAACTGCTAACCAAGAGGCCAGTAGTTCAAATCCACCAGACACTCCCTGGAATCCCCATGGGGGTGCAGTTATGCTCTGCCCTATATGGTCACCTTGAGTCAGAACTGGCTCGATGGCAACAGGTGTTATGTTAAGGTACCCGACTAGTGGTAAACACCATGACAGAATAGCTGTTTCCCATCTATAATTTTCCTCAGAAGTCAGCTGGGAGTACTAACACCTTTCCTGCTTGTATCTCCTGGTTAGATTTCTATTTCTTGTTCAGCAAGTTCCAAACACGCACAAAAGGGGGGAGGAGGGGGAGGGAAGAGTAATACAGAAGAAAATTAATAAGTCAGTATGTTAATCAAGAAGATAGTTAAAGAAAAAAAAAGAAAAAGAATAAAAGGTTCTCAACTTTATATCCTGGAAAGATTAATTCTTTAATATAAAACAAGTGGAAATAAGCATTATTAGTGAATAGTGCTTAATGTGCATCTAACGACTTTTTTTAGTTTTATACTATAATTAATGTTCCTTCAAACAAAATATGCACTAATACTCCAAGGTAAATTATCTAATTGTCTAAGTGTTCAAAGAAATCACGTGTGACTCAGGAGACTAGTGGCACTCACGCTGTCACCTAATAATGAAGGTCGACCAGAAGATCCCTGGATTTTCAACCAGCTCGAATCATTAATGAGGCTTCATTATTTATACAGCCAATCTACTATTTCCATTCTTCTAAACTTAGGTATCTTAAGTGAGCATTTTCCCCTAAAAATGTCAGAAAAAATTTCAAAATGTTTCAGGTTTGGAAACATTAAAATAGAGAAAAATGAGTAGTTTCTTTACAAATAAATAAGTCCTTTATTTTCTACCAACCATGTTCCAAGAAACAAGAAGGTACTAAAATTCAGAAATGTGTAAAAACTTTAAGCAGCAGTTACTGAAAGTAAAACAGTGCCTATTCTCTTAGTAAGCTGAAGCTTGGTATTAGGAAAACGACTTATCACAATAAAAAATTAAGTAGATGATCCTTCTTTGAGGATCCTCCGCAATCACAGTATTTAAAAATATAATCATTGCCCACTGTATCATTCAGTACATGATTAACTTTACCGAATTTCCAAAACTTATATGTGATTACTTTTACATACATTTATAAGGAAAGGTTTCATTTCCCAATGCAAACACTGATTTATTAAATAATAAAGAAGTCCATGCTTTAAAATCCAGTATTAAATTTCTCACAGAGAATTCAAGAAAAAAATATTTCCTATCCTGGAAAGTTATCAACAGTCTTGGTAAGTCTTCCAACTGACACTGGATCAGAGACAGTCCATCAGCTGGGAGAGGCACTTGAAGAGGATGCTCGCGCTCTGGCCAGTCTTCGAACCAATGCCTCCTGTCTCTTTCTCTGAATCTCTTCAGGAGAATATTTTCTATTTTTCTCTTCTTCCTCTAAAAGTTAAGCAAAATATATAACAAGTAGTTTTATATACTGTGAAGTCATATGAGTATGATTCCTTTTTAAAACCTAGATTTGCCACGCTGGTTTATCTATGAAAGCACAATAAACTGTCGCACTGAGGCACAGACACAGTGCTCCATGTCAGGGGAACACAAGTGTAGCAACCGATCTGCCCCTATGTGATGTTCTCTTTCATACAGTAATTAAGTTCACTTGATTAAAATCTATGTTTATTTTGATTACACATCAAATAGCGTGTGGAAATAGCATTCAATTTACAGAATCTACAAATGAATATATTTGAAAAGTAAACAATTCAGGATTTTAAACAGTGTAGAAGCCTTAATAGAAAATAGTCAAAATATAACAGATATCAAATCATATACACCATCAATACCTTAAACAGTGTGCTTTCCCTCTAAGACCAGCAACATTAATGCTGATATCTACCCTTTTCTCTGTTGAGCTACAGGGGTTTCCTTTCAGTCACTGAGGAAATCTTTCAGAGTGAAATCTTTCATATCAAAAATTTAAATGCGGCCACCTGTGACCCAGTGTTAGAGATTACATATTTATTTGGAATATATATATTATACAACCATTAGAAAATTATTTGAAAAAAACAATACACAAATAAAATCTGTCTAAATACATTAAAATGTGAAGGTACTGTGATATATTCTTATGCAGCAGACTGTGGTGTATACTTTAGATGAACACACTAGCAAATAAGTAACAAGTTATAATAAAGTGACTACAAAGAAGTTCTACTTTACTAACACATCTAATTCCTTTTTTGCTAAAACAGAGTTCTAAAACACTGAATTAAACTACATAGTTACATCATTTTTAACTATAATACTAAATTATGTTGCTAAGAATCAAATTTTAAAGCAAACAAACCTATCTTTTCATTTAAATGATACTTTAAATTTAAGATCATCACCTTGATACATATTTGAACCAACTTTTACTGGTAAAATTGTGTATGTTGTAGAACTATCTTAATAAGAATCCATAATATCACCAACAAAGGAATATTTATACTGACACCTACATGAAGTTTCAGAATTTGTTAGTAAAACATTTCTGGTTAACCAAGACACAAACGTTCCCAAAAGACATCATCTGCCTCCCTCTTCCTTGCTTGGTATAATAAGAATGGGATTGGAAGTTTAGGGTAAGAGATACACATTTTGGATAAACTTCCCAGATTCTGATAACTTATTTCCTAAGCTAATTAGCTGACATACCATAGATAATTTTCCTTATATAGAGCTACTAAAAAATACTTCATTAGTAGTCTAATAATCTAATATTTTGGCCTCAAAATTAAGAAACACAAACTCAGAATACACGTATGTGCATACAAATACATTTAAGTTCAGATCAAAGCTTCGAAGAAAAGTAGGTTAATAACCCACAACAGCAGAAAAGAATATAAATCCATTCACATTTGGCTTGGTAATATTCTAGGAAATAATCTCAAATGACAAATAATGTCACATCATGAACATGTGACTTAGGGAGATTCATCTATTTTTCACACTAACCTCTGCTATAACTCCACTAAAAATACAAAGTCTCAAACTACTGCAAGGTACAAAGCAAAAGTGTCTCTTCCTGATTTTTATCCTAAAGCGGTGAGTCAGTGAGTTTGTTCTATAAAGAAACGGAAAGTAACAGCGTCATCTTTTATGGGCCCTAAGGTTTCTTGTTGCAACTGTTCAACTCTGCCATTATAACACAGAAACAATCAGAGAAAATACATAAATACAGTCACTGTGTTCAAATAAAACCCTGGTGGCATACTGGTTAAGTGCTATGTCTGCTAACCAAAAGGTTGGCATTTCAAATTCCCCAGGTGCTCCTTGGAAACTTTACGGAGCAGTTCTACTCTGTCATAGGGGTCACTATGAGTTATAATTGACTCGATGGCACTGGATTTTTTGGGTGTTCAAATGAAACTTAATATTTAAGGACAAAGAAATTTCAATTCCATATAATTATCAAATGTTATGAGATATTATCCTTCTTTTATTCTTTTTTGACCACTTAAAAATGTTAAAATCATTGCTCACTTCCTGGCTGTACAAAACACAGGCTGAAGGCTGGATTTGGATTGACCATTATTTCAATACCAACCTTAAAGCAATGAGGTAGTTAAGTGGGTTTTGCATACTAAAATAAACAATAGAAAATACCAAAAAGGCGAGTGGTCATTAAGAGATCATATGCTATCAATAAACTTAAAGAAAAAAAAGGAAGGCAGATTATTTATCCATAAAAAGCCCAGACATAACACATAGGTATTTCAGGGAAATCCAATTACTCCAGAAAAATTTACTCTTTAATGAAATTGGAGTCTGGTTCAACTACTTACAATATACTTTCTTTAATTATCAATTTAAGTATTTAGAATTCTTACAGATTGACAACTATTTAAAAAAGTTTCAAAATATCTAATATGGGCTAAAATATAAACAAATATTTTCAGTGTTGCTAAGAATTAGCTTTCTGTGTTACTGTAACTTTTTTGGAAGGCTATTGGGTAACATCCTTTAAAATTCAAAGCCAGCCTGCTTCCAGTGAAGGAGACAGCACCTGTGAAGACACCAGGCTGTGCCAAAGCACTGAAAATTGAAAGCTCCCCCTTAGTTAGGCCAGATACTCTATGTCCTTTTAAAAAAAGTGTAACATTGTAAGTAACAGACTATATTGCTCGACCAGATACTCTATGTGCTTAAAAAAAAAAATGTAACATTGTAAGTAGCAGACTATACTGCATGACAGTCATTCAAATACTTATTTGGCACATTCTAAGTGCCAGATGCTGTAGTAGGTGTAGGTATTTACTGATAAAACAGCTGATTATAAATAATTATTTATTTGTAAACTGTGATTTAAAAACAGGACGTTTTAACAGAAAATTACATGCAGAAAGTTAGCTTATACACTGGTCTAGGAGGGCCTCTGTGAGGGAAAAAGACTTAAATTGAGACCAAAAGATAAGAAAGTAAAAACCAAACAAAGAAAGTGGGGGAAGAGGCCGGTATTGGGAAGTAGGTCTTGCAGTCAAAGAAGACAGTTGGGTCAAGGTTTCTGAATTAGGAAATAAACTATTCTTTTTAAAGAAGTTAAAGATGGCTGATCTAGCTGAGGTTTAGTAGGTAAAGGGAGAAGTGTAACAAAACAGGATGGACTGGCAGGTTAAGGAGAGAGTGTAGACCTTGAAGGTGACTCTACAGTTGATATTTTATTTAAATATGACAGCTGGACATTTACGGTCATTTTAAGCACAGGAATGCCAGGTTGCCTGTGTCTCTTTAAAATACTACTCTTCTCTATGAGGCTAGACTTGAAAGGGACAGGTAAAAGAACTGCAGTAGTCTAGTCTAGAGCTATCGGTTTGGCAAGGATGGCAGCACTGGAATAATGTATAAATCCGTGAAACATTTTTTTGAGGAAGAGACAATGGAATATTTTGAAAGAAAACAGAACTGGGAAAAGGGACAGGAGTAAGAATCAAAGAGGACAGATCACATCAGGTAAATAAATCACAAGTGTGCCACAACACTTGAATTTTAAATCAGATACTAGCAAAAGTGTTTAATTGAATGTTCCAAATCTTCAAATACTGTTCATCTCAATGCTCTGCTGTAACTAAAAATAGAAAAGTTTTGAAACAATGAGATATTTAGTAAACACAATCTTAAAACCGTAACAGCAATACATATGCCTAAAAGTGATTTTCCAGGAAATAATTCACAAACCACTCAACAAAACTGAACGCCTACTATCTGCCACACATTGTATTAAGCGGAGGGAGGGGAAGAATAATTCCAAGTAACCACTTGAAAAGTACACCACTCAGTCTCTGTAGTAAACCAAACAAAACTAAACCCACCAACATCGAGTCAATTCTGACTCACAGAGACTCTAGAGGACACAGCAGAACTGCCCTCACAGGGCTTCCGAGGAGCAGCTGGTGATCTGCTGATCTTCTGGTTAGCAGCCACAGCTCTTAAATCACTGTGCTACCCAAACCCAAACCCACCCCACTGTAGTCCAGTTGATTCTGCGTCACGGTGAAGCCACAGAACAGAGAAGAACTGCCCCAGTTTCCAAGGAGTGTCTGGTATATGTGAACTGATGACCTCTTGGTGGCTGTAGCTCTTAAGCACGACGCCACCAGGGCTCAACTATTTTCAAGAATCGCTTTAAGAATTCTAGTTAAGCACCACATAAAAGGTTTTTATCTCCTATTTTACTCAAAAACAACAAAAAACTACTTTCCAAAATGATGCTTTTAAAAGAAAATTATTTCACACATACCTTTTGAAAGTTGTTTCTTGGATTCAGAAATTTTCGTCCAAGACTGCAGTTGAGAAGCCTCTTCCTCATATAACGGGTTGACAGGTTGAGTTTTATCTTCCTCTAAACTCTGTGTAATTTCGCTATCGGACACACTTGCTATTGTACAATTTTGATTAAACTGAGAATGAGTCTGAGTTTTCATCTTTGTGAACGTATACTTGGAAAATTGAACTGTTTTCTTAAGATCAGTTTGAGTTTCACCTGTTCCTGTCCTATGAGATAGATACTGCGTACTCAACTTATTAGTAGTAGGAAGTCCTGTACTCATATGACCTGAACTCACATTCAGACTTGAACTTCCGGCAGGAGCCAATTTGGAACTATTCACTTTTTTCAGAACATCAGTGTTATTCCAAGAGACAGGCAGGTTACGAATCTCATCATTTGAGTTTTTACAGTACACAGTCAAATTTGTTGTGGTGCCTAAAATACTTGGAGAACTTTTACAAGTTTTTCCTTTTTCCATCTGCATTGATTTATCTATTTGTGAGCTATCTGCCAAGGAAGACGTTTGAACCACAGCACTGTCCAGATTTAAATGCTCTGACTGCATCACCTGACCTGCCTGCTTAGATGTAGTAAACATGTTTTTAGCGCCGTATTTCAAACTGTTACTGATCTGAACTCCAGTTTCTGATGTCTTGCTCTCCTTTCTAACATCTTCTTGCTGAGTCAGTCTTTCAATATCATCACATGCTTGGTATAACAAATCATCGTCTACATCATTTGTCCCCCAAGAATTCTCACACTGATGACACGCTTTAATAATTTCACTGGCAAAGGATGGATCATTCCAGTCATCCAGGAAAGAGCCTGAGTCTGGTGCACTGGTCTGATCTGGTTTACTATTTGATTTGGTTTTACTGACTAAAGGTACACAACCCAAAAGATCTGTGGGCTTACTTTTTTGTTCATTAAAATATCCTGTGTTCAAAGCAGACTTCTTTTCAGAAGCATTTATAGTAGGAGTAAATTTAGTATGAGTATCTTTCTCTGTTATATTAGATTCAAGTACACAATCTTGAATAATAATTTTATTGAAGGACTTCTCAAATTTTATTTTATTTCCAGAGAAGGACAACTGGTTTTGTTTATCATTTGGATCTGACAAAAATCTGTGTTTTTCAGCACCTGTTAATTTGCTGTTAGGTGTCTTTGAAGGAAAAGCTTGTAGAATTTTTGAGTCACTTAGCCTGACATCTAGATTTGCATTCATTCCTGATTTATCATTATCACTTTTACCGTTGAAAGTATGAACAGCCTTGTGAACAGCACGGTGAGTTATCTCAGGCACAGGGAGGAACTTGGGCATTTCCACATTTTGCATCATAAAAGGTTCATTTCTTAGTAATTTTTCCCAGTCCTCCTCAAAGTCATTGGTAGCAAATGGATCAATGTCCTCAATAAAAGTTTCTGGCTCCTTAGTACAAGTCGTCACACATGATTTTGTCATCATGGGAGTATCTACTCGGGAAGAAAATGATCCTGGAGGTTTTGTTTGGTGATTTACAGTGATCAGAGATTCATCAATACCGATGTTTACCTCTTCCAAAGTACTTTTCTTTCCAAAGGTAGTGTTACTGGTGCTCACAAAAGTATTTGACAAATCTTGGCTTAACTGTCCACAACTTTTCTGAGTGGATCCATCAAAAATGGCATTAAAGGCTGCTTCAACACTTTGGTCAAATGACTTGTGGGTGCTACTTTGATCATCTGTCAGAGACACCTGGGCGTTTTCCTTCACTGTTTTCTTTATTGTAACAGTATCTCTTTCAGGAACTACAGGACATAATAACTGCATTTTGATATTATCTTTACAGTCATTTAAGGTCTCAGTTTCTGAAATCATCTGGAAGAAATTTTGATACCCATCATTCTGATCCTGAATCACCTCTAGCTCTTCCATATTTTTATCAAATTGTTTTGCCAACTTCATAAGTTCTTCTTCTTGATTTTGTGTTTTAAACCTATTAAAAAAAAGGATAACTGAGGAATGTTCTAACAGCCATTATAAACATTCAATTGTTATTTAACACATTTTGATATATTAAAACATAGAAACTTTAACACAATTATTTTAACTCCAAAATTTTACATGTCAGAACTGAGCAAAGGATACACTAGTCATTTTAATACATCAACCAAAAAAAAAGAAATAAAATGCTATGAATAGTTCACTGAATCTCAGAAAAGTTTGAACTCACTTAGTGCAGCTGATTTTTGCTCTTGATTTCCCTTTTGCTACACTGGGAGTACAAGGAATAGCAGTTTCACCAATCCACATGCCCAGCATTGAGTTTGTTGTTGGCTTTTCATCCTTTGGCAGAAAGACACAAACATGTGCAAAAGCGCAGGTGTGCACACACGCACACACCCAAACACCCACACATACACACAGAAGAAAGAAAAGGAAGAAAAGAAAACAAACTTTAACCACTTCGAAATTGTTCCAAGAGCAATAAATACTGGTAAGAATTAGTTACCAAGCAAACTGAAAAACAAAGAGACTGCAATACCAAGTGAGAAGAGGGGATCCATTTACATTTCAGGAAAAGAAAAACATTCAGAATTAGGAATTTCTTATTTTAAAAAGAGTTTTAAACATTATTTACCAAATATATATTGAAGAGTAAAAGCTCATGTTTTATCCCAAAACTGAATAACTTATTTCAGATATTCATAAAAAGAAACATTAGTATCAGAAATGAACTATATAGAATACTCTCCTTCACCCACCCCCCCAAAACACTGCCATCGAGCTGATTCTGACTCACAGCGACCTACAGGACAGAACAGAATTGCCCCATGAGGTTTCCAACGAGCACCTGGTAGATTCAAATGGCCAACCTCTTGGTCAACCTTTGGGTGACATACCAAACATGGAAGGTAGAGCTAGTATCAACAGATTTATTTGTGCTGTTTGACTTTAATATATATTACCCATTTTAATCTCTTAAACTATACCACCTCGGTCATAAAAATGGAGTATGCAATACTTTCTGCATCATCTGAATTCTCCCAACTTCCCTTTCACCCATTATAATCGAGGGGTTAAGAGAAAGGTTAGAAATGAAAAGGAATATGACAGGGATAAGGACAAAGATAAGTAGAGATAGCAAGAAAAGAAGCTGATAAAAACAAGGAAAACATCATTTTGGTCCTGGATATTTTTGCTGTGCATCACAATCAACGTGATGGCAACAGGTTTGGGTTGTTCTTTTTTTTGGTTGTCAGTCACCTGACGGTGTAAAAAATTAGAAACTGAGCTTTATACATTATATAAGAACAAACCAACAAATCAAACAGAAAATATGTTTTCTACTCTACTTTTTCCCTACAACAAACAAAACACTGACTACAGGAAATAGGAATAGCCTAATCTCTAGACCACAAGTTACTTGAAGGCAAGGTCTCTAAAAACCAGCATCCAGCACGACGTTGGGCATGAGGAAAATGTCAGTTCAAGCTTACTTACTTAACAAGTTTAGGTAAAAAAAGGGCTCTGCAACCTGCATTTTAAAATTCTAAGTCAATCAACCAGCAATTTTCTTAGATGCCTACTTGTACCTAATTGTCTTCAGCTTTGTAAAACACTCAGGAAAACCAGTAATTGCACTCTCTTACTGCACATAATCTCTTCCTCTTTTTGGTCCAAAACAATTTTGAATTCTCTTAGTGATTTAATTATCAACTTCTGCCCTTTAGCAAGTAATTTTAGGTTCGCTCAAGTTTTAGAGAATTCTGACTATAATTTCCAACTTTCTTAATTATTAAAAATTATATAACATTCATTTCCACTCTATTCCAGGTACTGTTTACGGTATCTAAACATATAACTTCACTCAGTCTTAAAGAGTATAACGCACAAATCTGTATCCATCAGATACGAAGACACATATACCATATCCAAATAACCCAGTATTAAAAGTGTTGCTGAGTAAGTGAAAGGGCTATGAACTACAGCAGAAATGTACATTAAAACAAGATATGCCATCTCTGAAGACATTAAGGGGAAATTCAATAATTTGAAGAGAACAGCTCACCCAAAAATAAATATGACTATGTTTCAGGTGGAAAACAAATTCTGAAAACATAAAAAGTCTTAAACAGACCTTGATACTACCAAAGATGTATACGCTTTTTGAAAGTGCTCAGTTGAAGAAGGTAACACTGAAAACCAAACTTCACTTTTGTTGTTGTTTTACACAAGCTACCACTCGCCTACCATTTCCATTTCTTTATATGAACCATTATAACCAACCCATTTAGGTAAAGGATTCCATAAATTTACTCAACTGTCTTTCTATCACTATTTAGACTGGCTAGCCCAAACACATTTTATTTGCTTCCTTCATATGAAACCCATAATTAATGAAGATCTATTGCTAACTTATAATGTAAGTACTATTATGGCATAAATGCTTTTTTACTAATGAACCCCATATAAAATGAATTTCTACAACATGCCAAACATGGAATGTAGAGCTAGTAGCAAGATTTACTCTGACTGTGCTAGCTGTTTGACTTCAGTATGTATTATCCATTTTAATACTCATTTATAATACCTTGAGGACAGCAAGATAAGAAAAGTATATGACTGAGTGAATTCAGATTCTGAGTGCTTAAGTGACTTAACACAGGTCATCCAACATAGGAGCAGATTCAAATCTAACTCTAAATTCAGTGTTCTTTCCACTATCACAAGTGTTTCCTGAAGATCTTACAAGTCTGTGGGTATTCTGAAGAGGGTCTAAAATGCAGAAAAGATAAAAATAGAGGTAGTAAGCAAATCCCAATCACAAAAAAACCTCCAAAGTTTTAATGACTGCCTTATTCTTTCAGTTAACTTGAAAATACTGCCATACATTATTAAACACATATCATTGGTAACAAAACAGACAAAAATCACTCAAAAACATTAAACATGTATGTTTAAGAAAATACGTGTTACCAATTTTATATATGTCCCTTTTGTTAAAATGTGCACTTCAGAAGTAGAAAAGGTAAAGTGATCCTTACTGCCCTATTTTTGGAAAAAACAGAACTGTAAAAGATAAAAATGTTAATTTTTTTTTTCATTTGTATGAGCTGCACAAGGACTTGGGGTACATTTTTCACTGCTTTAAAATAAACTATAAAGGAGGCGGACTCAAGATGGTGGACTAAGCACACGTCTCCTTATATCCCTCTGGAAACCAAGACCTGAATTGATAATCAAACGGAGCCTTCTGGTCACCTAATCAGCCCCAGGACACAGCACAGAGCTGTTACTTTGGACTTCATACTGCTGAGCAAAAAACCTCCTCTCTTACGCTGACTCCCATGCCTCGCTAGCCCTGGATCTCAACGACTGAAGGTAAACACACCATTTTGACTTTTTTTTTCCTCTGTCTTGGCCGGCAGGCGGAGCTGGGTCTTACCTGGCCACTGGACTCAGAGGCGCTGCTGGGGGGACAGGTAGGTGAAATTCCCACATTTTTTGAGAGCCAGGCTTGGGACTCTGTTAATCTAGCCACTTTGAGCCTGTCGTTTTATATCTGCCTCAGCGGCGTTTGTACGGAGTTTCGCAGTCAGTGTGCGGAACGCCGTGTTCGAAACGGAGATTCTAGCGGGACCTCATTCTTAGCCTGGGAGCCAGCGCCTGCAAACAGGACAGTGCTTCTCCGACAGAAAAGCGGTAATTTACCTAGTGTCACCTGCTTTGGGGGTCCTGCAACAGAATGAGAGGAATCACTACCTCTCAGCACCTTTAGCCCCTCTGTCTGCTGCCTGTGTGGAGGATGCCATGTTGGGTACGGTGGCCGCAGCTGGACCTAATTCTTAGCTTGGGAGCCAGAGCCTGCCCACAGGAGAGCGCTTTTCTATCAGAAAAGCAGTAATCTACGCAGTGTCGTCTAAGGCTAGGCTCTCTCAGCAGAGGCCAACAGGGCAGTAGCATTACTGTATTCTGAACTAGTTTGTATCATATGGGGTTGGATATAGTGGCACTTACTTTGCCAGTTGAGAAGAGGGACCTCTACACCTGAAAACCTAACTGACCTGTGAAGTGGTCAGATATCTTTTGCTTTACATTTGAAGACAGCCTAGAGAAACATCTGCAGTCCATCCTCACAATACCTCTTCCAGCTCTACATACTCACATGGGTCCCAAAAAGCAACATATAAGAAATCAGCCATGAGTTCAGAAGGCTCCCAAACAAAGCAACCAAGGAGTTTTCCAGATGAAGAAACTTTCATGAAAGCATCAGGAAGTAAATACAAATTGATTCTATACAGAGGCCTTCTAGACCTTATACAAAATGCAGGAGAACAAAATGAAAAATTAAGCAAGATGTTCGATCTGATGGAACACCAGTACTCTGAAATCCAACAGATCAAGAACAAAATCAAAGACATAGAAACTTCACTGCAAAGCCAAGAAAACAGAATGGAACAAACAGAAAAAAGAATTTCTGACTTGGAAGACAGAGCTACTGAGGCCAGCATCTATGAGCAGAAATCAGAAAAAAGAAACAAGAAAAATGAAGAAACATTAAGAAGCATGTGGGACTCTATTAAGAGGAACAACCTTTGATTAATTGGAGTCTCTGAACAGGGTGAGACATCTGAGAACACAGAGAGTATCGCTGCTGAGTGGCTGAAAGAAAACTTCCCAGAAATCATGAAGGAAGAGAATATAGACATCTCAGATGCGTATCGCACACCACCCAATATAGATCTCAAAAGAAAGACTCCAAGACATACTATAAACAAGCTGAACAAAATGAAACATAAGCAGCAACTCTTAAAGGCAGCAAGACTCAAAGCAAAGCTAACATTCAGAGGGAAACCCTGTAGGCTCTCGTCAGACTTCTCAGCAGAAACCATGCTGGCGCGGAGACAGTGGCATGACACATTCAAAGCCTTGAAGGAGAAGAACTTCCAACCAAGAATTACATATCCTGCAAAACTGTCTTTCAAATACAAAAATGAAATTAAGACATTCCCAGATAAACAGAAACTCAGAGACTTTGTAAAACCCAAACCAAAACTACAAGAAATACTGAAAGAAGTTCTTGGCTCTGGCTTAGAACAACGAAACCACTAACTTTACATTTTAGAATGACTTTACTACTCAAAACTCTACTCAGTTAGGGAAGTCTCCAAAGCCAATCACAGCTTTGATAAGGAAAGAAGCAATCCAGTGAAAACTATGGTGTCATCATGAAAACTATGGTGTCATCATATTAAAAAGAGAGATGTACTACAGTTGTTACAGTCCTTCCAGATGGAGAGGAAGATGACAAGACTGGTAGTAATTAAAACTGGGTTTATATATAGTTTATTAAGGAGGATCACAGGGGCAGCTGTAAAGCACAACAAAGATGTATCATATCATTTCAAGAAATGTAACCCAGGAGTCTCAACAACCACAAAACCAGCTCTGAAAAAGGTGAAAAATCAACTCACAAAAAAGAACGTCCCAGAACAGACTATTAAGAACAACAGAGAAAACATCAACATAAAAATAAATACATCACAATGGCAGCACTGAACACATACCTATCAATAATTACATTGAATGTGAATGGACTGAATGCTTCAGTAAAGAGACATCGAGTGACATCTTGGATCAAAAGACATGACCCATCCATATGTTGTCTATAAGAAACTCACTTGAGACCTAAAGATAGGAACAAACTGAAAATTAAAGGTTGGAAGAATATATATCAAGCTAACAATGAACAAAGAAGAACAGAGGTGGCAATTCTAATGTCAGACAAAATCAATTTTAATGTCAAATCCACCATCGTGGACAAAGATGGACACTATTTATTGCTGAAAGGTTCAGTACACAAGCAAGACTTAACTATATTAAATATTTATGCACCTAATATCAGAGCACCTAAATACGTCAAAGAAACACTGACTACACTCAAAAGAGAGTTAGATGACTCCACCATAGTAATGGGAGACTTCAACACTCCACTCTCAATACTAGACAGATCATCTAGAAAAAAACTCAGTAAAGATACAGAAGACCTCATTGCTACAATTAACCAACTAAACCTCATTAATATATACAGAACTTTCCACCCATCAGCAGACAACTACACTTTCTTCTCCAGTGCACATGGAACATTCTCCAGAATTGACCATGTGATAGGCCATAATGCAATGCTCAACAAAATCCATACCATTCAATTACTGCAAAGCATCTTCTCAGATCATAAAGCCATCCAAGTTGAAATCAATAGCAGAAAAAATAGAGATAGAAAGTGGAACTCTTGGAAACTGAACAACATCTTGCCCCCCAAAAAATGGGCTATAGAGGAAATCAAGGATGAATTAAAGAAATTCATGGATTCCAACGAGAATGAAAACACTTCCTACCAGAACCTATGGGATATAGCCAAAGCAGTGCTCAGAGAACTGTTTATCTCCATAAATGCACACATCTGGAAAGAAGAAAGAAACCAAATCAAGGAACTAACCCTACAGCTTGAACGTAGAAAGAGAACAACAGAGAAACCCCTCGGGCACCAGAAGAAACGAGATCATAAAGATTAGAGCAGAGCTAAATGAATTAGAGAACAGAAAAACAATTGAAAAAACTGAAAAGACCAAAAGCTGGTTTTTTGAAAAGATCAACAAAATTGACAAACCACTGGCTAAACTGACTAAAGAAAAGCAGGAAAGGAAACAAATAACTCAAATTAGAAATGAGAGGGGGGTTGTCACCACAGATGCAACAGAAATCAAAAATATCATAACAGAATACTATGAAAGACTGTACTCTAACAAATTTGAAAATCTAGGGGAAATGGACTAATTCCTTGACTCATACCACCTACCCAAATTATCACAACGTGAAGCAGAACAACTTAATAAATCCATTACAAAGGAAGAGATTGAAAAGGTCATCAAAACACTGCCAACCAAAAAAAAAAGTCCGGGTCCACATGGCTTCACTGCAGAATTCTACCAAGCATTTAGAGAAGAGTTATCTCCAATACTACTGAAACTATTTCACAGTATAGAAAGGGATGGAGTACTCCCAAACTCATTCTATGAACCCAGCATAACCCTGATACCTAAGCCAGGGAAACACCCAACAAAGAAAGAGAACTACAGACCGGTATCACTCATGAATCTAGATGCAAATATCTTCAACAAAATTCTTGCCAATAGAATACAACAACATATCAAGAAAATAATCCATCATGACCAAGTGGGATTCATACCAGGGATGCAAGGCTGGTTCAACATCAGAAAAACAATTAATGTGATTAACCACATAAATAACACAAAAGACAAGGATCACCTGATTCTGTCCATTGATGCAGAAAAGGCATTTGATAAAGTCCAACACCCATTAAACTCTTAGCAAATGGGCATAGACAGCAAATTCCTCAACACAATAAGGGCCATTTATACAAAGCCAATTGCCCACGTCATCCTGAATGGAGAGAGACTGAAAGACTTTCCCTTGAGATCAGGAACTAGACAAGGATGCCCACTCTCACCTCTTCTATTCAACATTGTGCTAGAAGTTTCAGCCAGAGCAATTAGACAAGACCAAGAAATAAAGGGCATCTGCACTGGCAAAGAGGAAGTTAAAATCTCCCTGTTTGCTGATGATATGATTGTATATGCAGAGAATCCCAAAGAATCTATAAGTAAACTACTCAAACGGATAGAAGAGTTCAGCAAAGATTCAGGATACAAGATAAACATAAATAAATCAGTAGGATTCCTTTATACCAACATCGAGACTGTTGAGGAAGAAATTATCAAATCAATACCATTTACGATAGCCCCTAAGAAGATAAGGTATCTAGGAATTAATCTAACCAGAGAAATAACAGACCTTTACAAAGAGAACTACAAGCCCTTACTACAAGAAACTAAGAGAGACTTAGATAAATGGAAAAACCTACCCTGCTCATGGATAGAGAGACGTAACCTTGCGAAAATGTCTATTTTACCCAAAGCAATCTATTTATATAATGCAATCCCAATACAAGTTCCAGTGACATTTTTTAATGAGATGGAGAAACAAATCACCAATTTTGTTTGGAAAGGGAAGAAGCCCCAGTTAAGCAAGGTACTACTAAAGAAGAAGAACACACTGGGAGGCCTCTCATTATCTGACTTTAGAACATATTATACTGCCACAGTGGTCAAAACAGCCTGGTACTGCTATAAGAACAGACAGATCGATCAGTGGAACAGAAGTGAGACCCCAGAGATGACACCATCTGCCTATGAACAATTGATATTCAACAAAGGCCCTAGGACATTAAACTGGGGTAAAAACAGTATCTTCAACAAATGGTGCTGGCAAAATTGGATATCCATCTGCAAGAAATTGAAACAAGATCCATATCTTACACCTTATACAAAAACCAATTCCAACTGGATAAAAGACCTAAATATCAAACCTAAAATGATAAAGCTCATCCAAGAAAAGGTAGGAACAGCAATGGAAGTTTAATACAGAATATGGACAGACTCCAAAATCTGTCAAACAAACCACAATCATGAGAAGAGAAAATAGATAAATGGGATCTATTAAGAATAACACACTTTTGCTCATCTGAAGACTTTATTAATAGAATTAAAAGAACACCTACAGAATGGGACAAAATATTTGGCAACTCTATGTCCCACCGATGCCTGATTTCCATAATCTAGAAGATACTACAAAATATCAACAAGAAGAAGATAAATCATCCAATTAAGCAATGGGCAAAGGAGATGGAAAGATATTTCACTAAAGAAGAAATCCAGGCAGCCAAAAAACACATGCGGACATGTTCGCGATCTTTAGTTATTAAAGAAATTCAAATCAAGACGACAATGAGATACCATCTCACCCCAACAAGGTTGGCCATGATCCAAAAAACACAAGAGAGCAAATCCTGGAGAGGCTGTGAGAAAGTAGAACCCTCCTACACTGTCCGTGGGGTTGCAAAATGGTCCAGCCTCTTTGGAAAGCAATCTGGCGCTTCCTTAAAAAAATGAATATTGATATACCATTTGACCCAGTAATTCCACTACTTGGAATATATCCTACAGAATCAAGGCCTTTCACACCAACAGACACATGCACCAGAATGTTTATTGCAGCACAGTCCACGATAGCAAAAAGATGGAATCTACCCAGATGCCCAACAACAGAAGAATGGATAGGTAAACTATGGTACATATACTCAATGGAGCACTATGCAATGATAAAGAATAACGATGACTCCAGGAAACATCTCATGACCTGGTTTCAACTGGAAGACATTATGTTGAGTGAAAGTAGTCAGTGACAAAAGGACAAATATTGTATGAAACCTCTACAGTAAGATCTCAAAAACAGACTTGTGTATAGAAGAAAAGACTCTTTGACAGCTGCAAGGGAGGGGAGGGAGGGAGGGAGGGAGGTGGGGGAGGGTTTAGATTAGATAGTTGCTAAAAATCTGGTTGGGTGAAATCGGTGATAGCACACATTAGAAACAAGAACAGTATTAAGTGGACTTAAACGTAACATGAGTACTCCTTCCATCTTAACCCAATATTGCAAGGATAGAGTAGCTGGGCCAGGGGGTGGGGGACCAGGCTCTTAGGCAAAAGTGAGGCCAATTGGCACAACTAGTGTTTTGCTAAGAGGGCTCTCTGCACCCCATGTTGGTGAGTGGTGTCTGGGGTCTTAAAAGCTGCCAAGCTGCCATCCGAGGGCACAGCAAATGGTCCCAACTCAGCAGGAATGGATGCTCACTGAGGACCAAAACGACATGGGGGAAAGACAACCCAGAAGACAAAGAGACCCACATCAGCGGGTGCCTACATCAACTTCGGACCGGAAGATCCAGATGGTGCCCGGCCACCACCAGTGATAGCCGCGATGGAGCTCACTAAGTTGAGTCTCACTGGCAACATATAAATAAAAAGGGGTGCACCCTGAGATCCCCACTGAAAGACCTCCATTAACGGTCCATTGGTCTCGGGGTTCTCCTGGGAGCATGGCCCCTCGCCCTGATGCTGCCCTTGACCCAAATCATAACGAAGGTCCACACTTCGGACAGGAATGTATTGGACTGGGCGATGCAGTGACCATATATTGGATGCACTTTATCGTTCTATACATTTATAGGATGTCATCCTGCTGACCTCTGGCTGGAGGAAGGAGAGTGGGTGGAGAGGAGGGAAAAAAAGAGATTGTTGGGAGAACAAGACACGTATGGAGCAAAGAGGAATAGGGTGCTGTCACTAGGCAGGGAGAGCAGTGGAAGCAGCACATAGGTGGGTACGTAAGTTTATACGAGAATGTACATTTTCACTCAGTTATATTAAATAAAAAGTTAAAAAAAAAAACTATCAAACTAGTGATATTTACCTGAGGAGCAATACGATTAACAATATGTGAAATCTCATCACTATCTGAGGTGTAACTCTGGGTTTTTCTTCCTTTACCTAAAGAAAGAAAGACATTTCTATACATAGTGAACAGAAAACTTAAGTTTTAAAGAACAGCTGCCACTTTATAGGAAACGATTTTAATTAGCATGGTTAGTTCACTATACACTGACACCGTATAAATATGACGGTGATAAAATGAAATTCTCAAAAAACATACAGCATATCAAAGTATCAGATGTTGTTAGCTGAGTGAAATTTTAGTTAAATCCTAACCAATTATCAAATATACACAGCCATAAAAACATTAATAACAATTACCTAATTGCTTTGTCATTGGAGAATTCTGATCCCAAAAGATATCACTCAGTCCATCGGGATCATTAGGAGAACTGAAGGTAGATGCCAACGAATCCATTTTCAGCACTCTCTTTGGTGTTTCATATCTTTCTATGTAAAATAACGTATCGTTCAAATAACAAGTCTTGCAATTGAAAGCATTTTACTTCCTAAAACCCCAAGGTCACATAGTAACAGCTTAACTAGAATATTTAAAAAAAAAAAAATTCTTAATATGATTAAGTATACAAGTCAATTCTGCACACCCACCTCTCCACAACTCTATTTGCTCACCCCACCCCATGACAGCACACTCCTCCTTTTCACTCTTCACTTGTACTATCCTAAGGGACACCTGTCCCTTCCTCTCCACCCGCTCCTGTCCCATCTAGAAACTGAAGGGCTGCCTTCTGTAAACGTGTAAAAGCATAAAGTACACATGCCACATGCTCATTCTGTATCCCCAACTCTAGTCCATTCTTTGTCTGAGATTCAACTAGATTACTTTTTAATGTGCAATACATAAAATACTCTCCACAGATGATTATATTAACTTCACTGCAACAGAAATATTTCTTTCACCCCCAATCTGTGTACTTCACATACGTGATGTTTTGACTTCTAAATGTCATGAAACCAAACCCACCGCTTTCAAGTCGATTCCGACTCACAGCGACCCTACAAGATGGAACAGAACTGCCCCATAGTGTGCAAGGAGCGAATGCTGGATTTGAACTGCTGGCGTTTCGGTTAGCAGACACAGCACTTAACCACTACACCACTAGCACTTTCAGATAACTTAGTAGCTCTATGAATGATGCTATCACCGGGTCTTGGAGTCTCTTGAGAACTACCTGTAATTTATTTCTCACTGAGTCTTGGAATCTTTGGGGAGCTCCGGTAATCTGTTACTGTTTCAAAAGTTAAACGTATCCCAGCGGGAGCTTCAGTACACCTCTATTCAACCTACACTTGTTACTTCAAAAGGCATTAGTGATCCATTTCTTGAGGAACTTTTTCTAGTACCCCTTTCCCATTTCTACATAAAATTACTTTGGCTGATTTAAGAATTGCATTATAGAAGTAATAATAACACTCAAGGTACCAAAAGTCGCATTTTAAGAAGACGCCTTTAAGAAAAGGCCTTTCTATGGGTTTCAATTCCTGCCAGGAATTACTACAAGCTTTTTAGAATGGAAAAGCAAAAAACGATTAGAACGAAATTCACGCGGTCTCAGCTTATATCAACGATTAGTATACACAGGAATTTCCGGTTTATTCATAAGGAGGCGTGGCATTATCAAGACGTTCCAAAAAGGAGTAACTTTTCACCGTCTCCCCTTTTCCAAGGCAACTCAGGCAACAGATTTAAAAGGGAATTTAATTCCTCTGGAAAGAGCTGAGGACAAAGGGCCGCTCGGATACTTCTCCTCGCTCCCCCCATGCTGATGACTAGAAAGCAGGCTGCCTCCCCCAACAGGTAACCTCACGACCCACTCATCCCTCTGCACGGACACGTGGGTGAGCGGTCAGTCCAGAGGCTGCAGTGCTCACAACTCGGGCCCCATCTCCGGGGGAGTGGCACGGAGCGATGAAAGGCTTCGTCAGGGAAGGAAACCAACACTTGAGGCTCCACCCGCCACCCACGTTTCCCTGTACCAAGCGGGGCTGTGGCGCCTAAGCCCGGGGAGGCCGCGCTGCAGACGTCTCACCCTCAGGGTTACTGTTACTGCAGGAAGCAGCCGCTGGAGGCGTCTCCTGCGGCCGCACCGACGAGGGAGGCCCTTCCCCGGCCCCGCGGAGTCCCGAGCCGCGGGTCGACCTCAGCCGCCGCCTCCCTGGCTCGACCACCGCGCTGCATTCCTCAACCGCCGCTTTACTGCGCGGCGAGTCCTTCGGGCAGGGGCCGTCCCCATGTTTCCTTCGCCGATTCATCGCCTATGACCCCCCTCCACCAGCCGCTTCTCCTTTCATATTTTGCAACGCAAGAAGGGCTACCAGCACCACAAACGAGAGACCCCGCCAACGGCCGCCGCCATCTTGGCCGGTGGAGCCCCGCGCAAGAGGGGGCCTCCGATTGGCTGCGCTGGGGAAGGGGGCGGAGCGTTCCGGGTTTCGGCAGAATGTGCTTCCGCCGTCGGACCTGAGGGTACCCGGAGGGCTCAGAAAGGAGAGCATCATCCTGATGCCAGCCAAGGTTGCTGGTCTGGCCAGCGTAGTGGGGCTGGGAGCGCGGTTGAATTCACTGGCACCTGACACTATTTAATTCGGCTTACAACTGAAAAGTGCACATTGTTCAGATATATATTATTGTGGGCTTTGTAAAGAAGAGGAAATACAAGATAAGGATTGGGTAGGAAGAAAAACTTTTTTCATAGCTGGTGTGTTATGCACATGAAAAAATTAAGTAGGAATAAGTTATTAATAAAATAACAGGATTGCTGGATGAAGTATTCAAAAAATCAACTATTGCAATACATTATTAAACTCATTTCCGTTCCGTCAGTTCCTACTCTTAGGAGCCCTGGTTACTCAGTGGTTAAGCATTTGGCTGCTAACCAAGAAGTTGGCAGTTTGAATCTACCAGCTGCTCTTTGGGAACCCTTTGAGGCTGCTCTACCCTGTCCTGTGAGTTGGAATACACCATTAACAAATACAAAAATGAATTTTAAAGGAAATGTACAGGAGCATACAAAGCCTCAAATAACTATGAGTACATTTAACCATAGATTGTAACACTTTTATGGAGAGAACTATAGGTCTTTGTTTGGGTGGCTGTTTTGAAAAATGAAAGAAAGATCTAGTTAAATGGAGGGTTAATCAATTTTCCTGAGTTGAGAGACTCAGTATTGTTACAATGTCAGATCTCTTCAAAGTAATCTATAAATTCAGTGAAAATCCATTAAAAATGCCAGTATTTTTTTGTTGCATGGTTTGTTTATTTTTAGAGACCTGACAAGTTTATTTTAAAATCGATAGGACAATGCAAAGAGCTAAAAATATCCAAGATAGTCTTGAAGATCTCTTGAAGAACAATTAAGTGGGATAGCCTCCAAGTATCAAGACTTAGTATAAAAGTATGGTAATTAAGACAGTGCAGTAATAGTGTAAGGATAGCTGATCAAAGGAAAGAAACAGAATGAACCCCCGGAAAACGGCTCTTGGCCAAATAAGTTATTTTATGACAAAGGTGACCTTCTTGAACAGTGGGAAGAGAACTTTTTGAAAATAAATAGTAGTCAATTTGTTATTCAAACAGAAAAAGGAAGAAGCGAAGCTTGATCCCTACTGTGATGGTGAAGGCTGTGTGTCAGCCTGGCTGGGCATGATTCTCAGTGGTTTGGCAGTTAGGTTGTAGTTTGACAGCTGAATGGGTTTGAGCATAACAAGGACTGTGAGGATGACACAGAACTAACTGGGCAGTGTTTCATTCTGTTGTACATAGGGTCACTCTGAGTCAGAATGGACTCAATAACACCTAACAACTGTACATGTATATATATTTTCCTGGTGGTGCAGTGGTTGAGAGCTGCAGTTGCTAGCCAAAAGATCAGGCATTTGAATCTATGTACTGCTCCTCAGAAGCCCTATGGGACAACTCGGCTTTGCCCTATAGGGTCATTATGAGTTGGAATTGATTCCCCAGCAATGTTTGATTTTATGTTTTTACATAGAATATATAAAAGATTGGAAACCTATAAGAAAAATAGGTGAGATAATTGCACAGGCTATCATGTATACCGTTAAGAGCTGGGCTATTTAATCTTCTCCCTACGGTTGGAATCCTCTGAGGGGCTCCTGCAAAGAACGGCCTCATGTTCTGCTTCTGAAAGGTCACAGCCATGAAAAACCTATAGAGCTCTGAAAGACATGGTGTCATCATGGGTTGGAATCAAATCCATAACACCTAGTAAATGGTCAACAAAGTTACAGAAAGATGTTCAACCTCATTTGTGATCAGGAAAATGTAAATTAAAACCCTAGTGAGATACTGCTGCATGCTCACCAGGCCTAAATTAAAAAGACGGGCCGTGTGGATATCAAGGAAGTAAAGCAGTGGGAGCCCTCATACACTGCTGGTGATAGTATAACTGGTTACAACCAGTTTGGAAAACAGATTGTGCATTATTGACCTTTTGATCTAGCATCGTCACTTTGAGGAATATACTCAAATGCATGGATTTGTGCATCAAGAAACATTTGTCAAAATGCTCTTAGCAGGAAAAATTGCAATTACTTGAAAATAGCAAACCAAATGCCCTTCGACAGTAAGACGGGTAAGTATATTGAGGTATATTCACACAGTGAAATAAGGCTGCCCATGAGCAGGAACCAACTCGGTGACAATGGGTTTGATGCATCGCTTAATGTCTGCCATGTGTGCTGTCAAGTAGGATGTCAAGTGAGGTGGATGTAGTGAACACCATATAATATACCAGAGGGAGGCATACAGGATGGTCACCAGGCCTCACTACCCATGGACTTCAGAAAACTGTGACTCCACGAGCCCTGATCCTGGTAGTGTGCTCACTACCAGTTGCCTCCAAGATCTGTACCGGGCTCCCATCTGCCCACCCACAAGCACACTTGCAGTCTAAGCAGCCACCTCCACACTGTTTTCCCTTCTTTCCTTCCTGCCTGCCTTCTTCTTCTCCTTTAATGCACTTTAAATTGTTCCAGTCCCACCGGCCCCAGCCCAGACCACTTAGTGGCCATCACCACTGAGAAGGCTGGGCGTCAGGCCCAGACATCTCATGCAGGATGCCTGGGCTGAGTAGGCAGCAGCCTGGGTGGTCTACTTCCCTTAGCCCTGCTGTCTCTGACTCAGGCAAGCAGGTGGCACAGGCAGTAGATAATGGGTGCTGGGACACTCCACCTGCCCCTCCAGGGCTCGGGCAGAGCTAGTGAGAGAGGGATGGGATCTTTCTACTTAGCAAACTACATTTCTGTATACTGTTCTCTGGTTAGTAATACCCTTGTGGGGCCAAATGTCGAGGTCTTGAAACTGATTAGACTGCAGGTGAGCTGGTTCTGGTTCTGGAGATGGGGCTAGATAGTCCAGTCTCCTGAGGGGTCGTAAACCTGGCTCCCCCTTGCCCAAAGCATAAAACCATCTTGGTAGCAGTTTTATTAAGTAAAAGTACGTTCCAAAGAGGGAATGGGTCAGTCTCTGTGAGTCCAGAAAGACCCTGTACAGATTTGGGTGGTCCCTGTTATTGACAAAAAGCAGGGGCTGAAGTCATAAATGTGAGGGGAGGTCCTTGGATCCGGGTCCTGGGCCATATGTCAGCAACCGCATGATGGGTCCCCTCCCAGAGAGTATGATAATAATATGGAGATATTGTAGAAATAAGCGGTAGGTCATTTCCACATTGTCCTTCCCATGTGTGCAGTGACGTCCCAGGCTGTTCTGTCCTTATTGCAGCTATCAGGAAGGAACCATCCTATCCATGATTACCTTTTCCAAGCTAATATTGTCATTTCCAGTTGTCAGGAAGGAGCCATCCTCTCTGTGATTACTCTTCCCAAGCCTTGATCTGTGGCAACCAGGTTCCCTTGGTAACCTTACCACATGGAAATGTATGCAGTGGTTTGAACTTTCCCTCAACAAAGTTAAGGAACACATACCTGTGTAGTAATGGAAATGAAAGACCACAGCTCTGTGCAACAGCATAGATAAATCTCACAAAGTTGAGCAATTGAGGACAGGCCTTCTCCTCCATGTCCGTAATACTGTGCAATAGCAGTTACATAAACTTCAACAGGCAAAATTGAACTATAACTTGTAGCGATGTTGTGTAAAATTTTTAAAAATCAAAGTAGTTACCTTAAAAGTCAAGATACTCTTTACTTTGCAAGGTGAGGATTAGAAAGGGGTAGAGGCAGGGCAGCATCTAAGGTGCTGACTTAGTTCATTTTCTTGTCCTAATTCTTGATTATAAGGATGTTCAAGTTGTGATCATTCATTGAACTATACATTTTCTTCTGTCCATTTCTGTGTATGCTACATTTATCAATAAAAACATTTTACAGTTTTAATGCAAAGCAAAAATCTTTATTTTCACCAGAAACTCTTTTATCTTTGTAACTTATTCTGCTTTCCCTCTTCGTTTTGGTTGGCAGGAATCTTAGAACAAAACTTGAGGCTCTGCCCTAGCAATCACGTAACGTATTATAACCAAGCAATTGCAGTCTTTTTCCTCTGTTCTAGACTTTCTACCAATCCTTTCTCTTGCTGTGATTGTTTGTGTGTGTGTATATATATATATATATATATACATATATATATTCCCAAACTCAAACTCACTGTCATCAAGTCAATTCTGACTCATAGTGACCCTGTAGGACAGAGTAGAACTACCCCCATATAATTTCCAAAGAGTCTCTGGTGGGTTCAGTTGCCAAATTTGGTTACCGGCCACAGCTCTTAACCAGTATACTACCATATATATATATATATATATATATGTGTGTGTGTATAAAACTATTAGTATCTTTTATGTATTTATAATGGAGTATGGCTGTTTGAGATACAAATAAGGCTATATGTCTTAAAACGCAAACTAATTGCTTGAATACTCAAGATTGTCTCCTACCTCTGAACTGAGCAACAATTCTAGAAGCACGGAAAAAGTATCAGATGTACTATGGCACTTTATTAAATTGATGGCATCATAGCTGTCTAAAAGTTTTAATTTACCTTGGGAAATAATTCACTCGCGTTTCTAAGTAGTTAAAGGAGCTAAAATATTTAGTGGTGCCTACGGAAGCAATGGAAACTGTGCTGACGTAGTGGTTAAGTGCTACATCTGCTAACCAAGTGGTCATCAGTTCGAATCCACCAGACACTCTTTGGAAACTCAATGGAGGCAGTTCTACTTTGTCCTATAGGGTCACTGTGAGTTGGAATTTACTCGCCCGCAGTGTTTTGTTTTTTTTTTTAATGGAAGTAATGGATATCTTAGTGGTTTAGCTATGGCCACTAATTGAAAGGTTGGCAGTTTACACCTACTGGGTGTTCCTTGGAAATCCTATGGGACAGTTTTATTCCGTCCTACAAGGTTACTATGAGTTAGAATTGCCTGGATGGCAACAGTTTTTTTTAGTGTAAGAGTAGTAGGAAATTTTGGTGACACAGTGGTTAAAACCTATGGCTGCTCCCATGGATTGAATTGTGTTCTCCCTCAAAATGTGTGTAACAGTTTTGCTAGTCCTTGGTTCCTGGTATTGTGTGATGTTCCTTTCTGTTGTAAATCTTGCCTCTATGATTTTAATGAGGGAGGATGGGCGGTGGTATTAGTGAGGAGGGAGGAGACTCAATATATAAGATTGTACTGTGCCTTGAGGCAATCTCTACGGATGTAAAGGAAAGGGAAGCAAGCAGAGAGTGGGGTACTTGGAGCAGAGTACCACTTTGGGACTCGGGTTCCCTGCATCTCAGAAGCTCACAGTCCAGGGGAAGATTGATGACAAAGACTTTCCTCCACAGCCAACAGAAAAAGACTTTTCCCTGGGCTGATGCCCTGAATTTGCACTTTCAGCCTGCTTTACTGGGGGAAAACAAATTTCCCTTTGTTAAAGGCATCCACTTGTGGTATTTATATTGCAGCAGTACTAGATGAGTAACACAGCCCCTACCCCAAAAGTTGACAGTTCAAATTCACTAGCTGCACCTTCAAAACGATGGAGTAGTTATACTCTTACCTACAGAGTTGCTATGAGTTGGAACTGACTCCATGGCAATGGGTATAGTTTTTTTTTGTATAGCTGTAATAACATGTAGCAATCCTTTAAAACATATTAATGCTGCAAACAAAATAACAGTGAATAATTTACCAAATTCCGTAAAGCCTAAGTAACTGTTGTTAAAAATAACTACAAAAGCACAAAGAATGGACATTTGTCATTACTTTAGCACACCGAAGATGCTTATAATCTGTGGTCAATCATAACGTGGTGAGAAACTATCATAAATTTTAGCTTGACAGTTACTGTATAGAATCTGTTAGACTTCTAAAAGTAGTTCACATTCATTGTACTTCCTGACTCTAATTACAGCAAATTAACTCCCCAATAAAATGGTTTTAATAGGAAACAAAAGATAACATTTTATAGACCTTTGCAATATGATTCAAAACTACAGAACTTGGTGTTTTTTAGCTATTTGAATGATATATACACAGAAGTAACATTTAATATAACTCAATATTTTAATTTCTATTTTTATTTTTATATTTTATTGTGATTAAGGGCCAGTTTACAATCCAAGTCAGTGTGCCACACAAAATCCTGTACACATACCTCTATAGAACTCTAGCCACTATTCCAACTTTATGACAGTATACTCTTCTTTTCTGCCCTGTTCTTCCCATATTCATTCAGCCAACACTTGTCCCCGCCACTCTCCCATCTTGTTTCTATAGAGGAGCTGCTCTAACAGCCTCATGTCTTATAACCCAGTCCAACTTTTGTCTGAAGAGTTGACTTTAGTATTGGTTTCCACTCTGGGCTATCAGAGAGTCTAGGGTCCATGCTCTCCGGGGACCCTCCAGGATGTTGGACCGTCACATTTGGTCTTTCAATAGATTTCTAGGTCTGCAACCCTATTTTTCTCCTCCTACATTGGACAGTCTACAGTGTTTTCTGTCAAGGCAGTCACTAGTGGTGACTGGGTACCATCTAGTTCTTCTGGTCTCATGTTGATGTAGTGTCTGGATTATATGGCCCCTTCTGTCTCCTGGGCTCAAAATACAGAACTGGGGTTAAACTTTTCCTTGCTTAACTTGTGAAAATTATTCATAGCTTGCAGTTATTATTCAGCAAAAACTAACATGGAGAGTCTGTGTAGATAAGGAGCTATTCTTTAAAGTGATTATGTCATGTATGTTAGGATAGTAGTATCTACTGGATCAATGGCTAATTATGAGAAATCTTTGTGCCAAGAACAAACAACAAAATCACAACGTGCTATTGTTACATATGTATAAAGAGGCCCAACCTAAATTCCATCAGGATATAACTGATGGAATATAAGTTGATGTACGGAACAAAATGAGTAGAGATTTTTTGTAGCTTTGTTGTTGCCTTTCTGAAGTCAAACCTAACATACACTGAGAAAGTGCTGGACCCATTTTATCTCAGTCCTGGCCCACTACCAAATTATCATGAAAAGTACCTACCATGGCCATCAGTTCACATCTTCCATTTGCTCCTTGGGAACTCTATGGGGTAGTTCTAATCTGTCTATAGGGTTGCTACAAGTCAAAATCAGCTTGACAGCAATGGGTTTGGTTTGTTTTTTTTAACCGTGACTAGTTTCCTCCCAAGAGCCTCTGCTGGCTGGGTTTTTCAAGAGGTACCAATTAGGTAAAATGGATCGGGCTAGATATGGGAATGTGACTTTAGGAAGCAATTCATTAGCCGACTCTCCACCACTGGACTACTGCAAAAACATACATTCAGATAATCTTATTCCCTCTTGAAGATTTGAATTAAGAATCTGCTAGAGAGCCACATGTAAAACCAACATAAGCCGGAAACTGCTGAGGAAGTTGAGTTGAAAGTGGGAGAAAAGAGCTACACGACCACAATGGTGAAAATCGTATTCTATCTTGATAACTTGAAACCATTCAGTTGCTGTGTCCCTAAGGGCTGGACCTTTTTATTGTGATTCCAATCTGTGAATTTCCATGAGATTTCTGTTCTCTCTCCATCCAGGCTGTTACAGTAAACTTATTTTACTTATGATAATAACAGTTGATTTTTGTTCCTTATATGTTAAAGAAAGCTGAAAGAAAACAAAGCAAAGGCACCAGGCTTGAGATCAATGGTTATATTTTAATTATTTCTCAGTTATTGTTAAACCCAAGCCCACTGCCACCAAGTCATTTCCAACTCATAGGTGCTATAGGACAGAGAGAAACTGCCTCATGGAGTTTCCAAGGAGCACCTGGTGGATTCAAACTGCCAGCGTTTTGGTTAGCAGCCATAGCACTTAACCACTGCTCTACCAGGGTTTCCCAGTTCTTACTGTGGTTAAGTGACATGGTTACTAACCAAACAGTCAGCAGTTCAAATCCACAAGGCATTCCTTAGAAACTCTATGAAGCAGTTCTACTCTATCCTATAGTATCACTATGGGTTTGAATTGAATTGAATGTGGGTTTGGGTTTTTTTGTTTTTTATTGGGAAGTGTCAATTGAGAACAAAGTAGTGCCAACCACAAAATACAGTTTCTCCATCACTTTAAGTCTAGACCATCAATGAAACAAACCTAGATTTGTAATCTTTGCCCCTGTGCACAGTGTAAATAGTCCCACTACAGCTAATTTAAGATACCAAGGTGACATTAGGAGCCTGGGTGGTGCTGTGGTTAAAGTATTCAACCGCTAATGGAAAGGTCAGTGATTCAAAACTACCAGTGGATCCAGAGGCAGAAGAGATGGCAGTCAGCTTCCGTAGAAATTTGCAGCCTCAGGAACTCCGTGGGGTCACTGTGAGTAGAAATCTACTTGACTGCTGTGGGTAAGGTGTGATTATTGAATGTGAGATTGGCGAGAGATATGTAGGAGTACACCATTATACAGTGGCTCCACTGTTCAGATACAATATATGTGTACATCCTCAAGTGCTGTAGGCTGGGAGCTACTATGTCCTAGCCCCCTTGCCCCTCCTCCCTGTTCCCATGTTTTGTACCTCTGTGCTTGGCACCTTGAAACTATTTAAGGAATAATAAGAACTACTCCTTGAAGCTATTAGCCCAGACTAAGCTATCTGTAATATAATAGGCCCAAAGCTAGAAAGGAGCTATTTCCTTGAAACTGTTTACAAGTCAACGGCTCGGATTAAAACTGTTTACATGTCCCTGTCCTTTGAAGGCAAAAACTTCCCTCTACTCTGTAACCAATCAGAATGCAAAGATCATAAACACTTTTGGCAATGTCCTGCCCTGTGGACTTCCTACATGTTAAGCCTATAAATAAAGCTTGTGTTAGCAGACCTGAGTGCAAAATTCTCCATCAGAGATCGTGGTCCCACCTGGCCCCAACTTTATCTTGTGTGTTTATTTGTTCTTGTATGAGTGACTTGGTCCATGCATGAGTGACATGTTCTCGTGTGTGAGTGAGATTTTTCTCATCCTTTCACCTGTGCACTGCGGCCCTGGGCCCTATCCAGCACTGGCCACTGGGGTGCCGGAAGCAACACTCAAGAGCATAGAAAATAATGTGATATAGTAAATAGGAAGAACACATTTTCAGTATTTACTACCTTTTTAAAAAACAACTTACTAAAGTATATTCTGCTTGGAGAAACCCTGGTGGCATAGTGAGTGAGTGCTAGGTCTGCACTAGGTGCTCTTTGGAAATGCTATGGGGCATTTCTACTCTGTTCTGTGGGATCACTATGAGTTTTAGGGTCTGGATTTCAAGACGCGATGCAGATTCTCTTTAAAGTCAAGTTTTATAAAAAATGTGCTCAATAGGAAAAAGGCTGGTGCACGAGGGATGCACTCCAAACTATGCAGAGCAGGAGGTGACCCCAAGCTTCTCTAGCACACACTGTTTAAGCCATGAGATCACAGAGCAGGGAGTGGGAGCTGACCTTTACACTGATTGGTTGAGGCCATCTGGAATTCCTGTTAGTTGTAAAATGTGGTCACTAGTAAATGTTTTAGTAGATTGTGGTCAAGGTCTAGGGCTCATTTGCAAGGCTGTCTCTGGGCTTTGTCTTGTGACAGACAGATGCTTTGCAAGACAAAGGTGAGATTACTCTATGGCATTTCCTGCTATTAAGTTGTTTCCTGGGGCTTTCTACTTTAATACCTTGAAGTTTTACAGCGCCCTTCCTCAAAATGGAGTCACTTATGCCTCATTTTAACATTCCCCCCTTGAGTTCTAGTCCCAGAGTCAAATCTTAGAATCTGAGTTGGGGTCCTTGGGATGTTGCTGCACCTTCCATCAAAGGTCAGGGTCTAATGTTGCCTTTTTTAGATGGGAGTGAGGGACCCATGGCCAGATCCGGTCAACATTGACGGCAGTTGGAGTTGTCAGGATTACCATGTGGGATTCTTTCCAACGGGGCTCCAAAGTCTCTTTTTGGTGCCTCCGGACCCAGACCAGATCTCCTGGCTGACACTGATGTGGCTTTACAGGAGGAAGATCGTGGAGGCTTCTCAACAAGGGAAAAAGCAGATCTTGAGTTTTCTGCAAGGTCTGGAAGGACTTAAGCACATCATGATTAGAGATTTCAGCAAGCATGTCATCCCTTGGTTTAGGGCAGATGGGTGGTGGCCTCCCAAAAACAATTTCTTAGGGCGTAAGGCCTTGGAAGTAGGGAGAATTATGCACATGCATCAGGGCAAAGGGGAGCAGGGCTATCCAGTCACTGCCAGTTTCTAGGGTTAATTTGGTTAAGGGTCCAGTTCATCCTCTCTACCTGTCCTGAACTATGGGGATGATAGTCCTGAACTATGGGGATGATAGGCACAATGTAATTTCCAATTAATCACCAGGACAGACGCTACCTCCTGAGAGACTGTGGCCACAAAGGCACGACCATTGTCTGATCCTAGTGTCAATGGAACCCTAAACCTAGGTATAAGTTCCTCCAGGAGTTTTTTGAGACCACCTAAGCTGTCTCTCTCTTAGTGGGAAATGCCAGAGAATGTGTCTATGAAAACTAAAAGGTACTTGTATCCATACCTACTGGGTTTAATTTCAGTGAAGTCCAGCTTCCAATGTACTCCGGGCATAGTGCCTCTTTCTCTCTTACCTTGGTGGGCCTTACCAGAGCTGCCTACATTAGTGGCTTGGCAGGCTTGGCAGGTGTGCGTTATTTGTTCAGCCAGCCGGGGTAGTTGGTATATAGTACCCGGGAGACAGAAGTTCCTGGATTTTTGCTGCTCCCAAATGGGTGGTCTAGTGGATCTGGCGGATGAGCTCCTCTCCCAAGTTTTGAGGGAGAATAGGGAGCCCTTCCAAGGTATAGTGCCATCCTTTCTTCTGTTTTATTTCAGGAATCTTGTTGTGCAGGAGGGTATCCTCTAGGGTGTAAGTGGGCTCTTTGGGAAGGGTCGGCTTGGGGAGCTGGATAGAATTGATCTAGAGGAGGCTGAGGGCAGCTTCCTTAGCTGCTCGGTCCGCCACGTTATTGCCTCGGGCTTCCATTGTTTCGGCCTGCTGATGTGGAAGGCATCCTGCAGCCACTGGTCATGGGCATTGTGCGTCTGGGGCACAGTGAGGGGTAGCGGGTCAGGTGGCAGGCTGGTGTCAGGAGGCTCCTCCTCATCTGAGAGGCCAGCATCTGGTGGGTAGGAGCTGTCAGAGTGCAGGGAGGAGGACAGATCCTGGCACATGTTCAGGTCTTTGCACAGGTGCTTGTAGTCCTAGATTGACTCATACAGACCCCACAGCTGGCACAGCAAAGACATGTCCAGTTGTTGCAGTCCCACCTGTAGACAACACCTCCTTGTGCAGCGCCAACAACAGAGTCAAGGTTGACTGGGCAGTGTGGAGTGGCCGGGCCAGCAACGGGACCTGCGTTGGCAGCACCGGCGCTGTGGCAGGGTCTGTTTGGAGCGCGGGCTGCGTGGCCCCGCAGCCTAGCTCTTCATAGATGCGACTGCGCTTGCTGTAGATGCGCTCCAGCTCCCACCACGAACCCCTGCTGACGCTGAGAAGGCTGCTGAGGCTGCGCGGCAGTGGCGGGAGCCCAGCCAGGTATCAGCTCGTGCCGCCCGGTGCCTCAGCTGAGGGCAGCCCGTTCACGGCTGGTCCGGGGTGGACAATGACACTGCCTCCTCCAGCCAACACCTGACCCGTACCGCTGCCCACAAGCCTCGCACAGCATGAGCCCCGCCGCTGCCCTCAGGCCGTGCTTTGTTCCTTCTATTTTCTGGATATTCTTCCTAATGTCAGGGGCTGATTGACCCACGAAGGCGATGTTGACTCTCTGGTTCTCGGGGGATTCAGGGCCAATGGGAGTATATGTGCAATATGCCTCCATTAACCGCTCCAAAAAAGGCTGCTGGGGACTCTGAGGGTTCCTGAACTACTTGGGTTACTTTAGACAAATTTGTGGGGTGCCTAGCAGCATCCCAGAGACCCCCCATTAGAACCTGGTGGTAGACAGTTAGGCACTGCTTACCTGCAGTGGTGTTCGGGTCCCAACCTGGACAGGTTTGAGGAAAAACATGGTTAATCTCATCCAGGTTGCTCGAGAAGTGGCCATCTACTCCTGGTACCTGCTTCCTGGCCAGGGACACAATCCTATCCCTCTCTTCAGTAGTGAAGAGAGTCTGGAGGAGCTGTTGCACATCCTCCCAGGTTGGCTGATGTGTCACAAAGATGGTCTCCAACAGGGAGATCAGGACTTGGGGCTTTTCAGAGAAGGGGGGGTTTGCATTTTCCATTTATAAAGATCAGAGGTAGTAAAAGGAGTATAGACTAAAAAGGGGCTCCATGCCTCAGTCATGTGCCCTATAGTGCGTAAGGGGAAGACATGGGAGGAGGGCTCTGTGAACGGCTGGAAGGATTGACCCGAGTGGGTATGGGCTGGGCTCTGGAAGTCAGAGGAAGGTGGTGCTGTAGAAGTGGCAGGGATCGGGGGAGCAGTCAGGACTGGAGGGTCCGCGGGGACCCTATACAGGCCGCAGCGACTGGCTTCGGCTCCCTTGGTCCTGGCAGCGGCAGGAACTGGGGGGCAGGGAGGTGGGAGACCCAACAGGTTATCTGGGTCAGAGGAATCAGATGGAGGAAGGGGAGCTGGAGGGGGTTTTGAGGAACCCTGAACCACCAGGGTTGTAGGAGGCTGTTTAGGGGGAGCATAGGGCTGTAGCCACGCAGGTGGCTGCCTGAGGAGGTCCTGACAAGTAACAATGTGTGGCATCTGATCAGGGTGACCCAGATCACCAAAGATGACCTGGAAAACAGAATGGGTTTGGTTAATGTCTAAGGATCCCGTGTGGGCCATCCAGTACCAAAGGCTGGCCATTCCAGGTTACAGAGTGTGTGGAGCTTTCCTGGCTGCACCTTGCCGAAGCCTCGGGCTCATTTCTGGAAATCTGAAAAGTGGTTAAGGAAGAGGTCTAGGGGTGTTACAGAGTGAGAAGAAGATTGCCCCATAGTGGCAAAAGTAACAATCAGGACAAACAGTACAATCAAACAGACAACGGGACGTCACGGAAGAAAACGAAACGAAAACCAGACCAGGACGCTACTTTGCGTCTGTGGGACTTTGTGCCGGAGAACCGAAAAAGGAACCAGCGGTGCCTGCCCAGATGGAGAGCTGGGGCGTCCCCCAGCCTCCCACTCAGAGACCGATTCTGTGTCCAGATTCTCTCTTGTGAGTCCCAGAACCAGAGCTCGAGCACAGAGACTAACAGAAAATATCCAGACTCACTGGTGAGGTTCAAACCAGATTGGCCGGCTGCGGAGGTAGCCTTTGAAATCCCTGATGAGCCCCCAAATGTTAGGGTCCGGATTTCAAGACATGACGCAGATTCTCTTTAAAGTCAAGTTTTATTAAAAATGTGCCCAATAGGAAAAAGTCTGGCGCAGCAGGGACACACTCCAAAGTACGCAGAGCAGGAAGCAACCCCAAGATTCTCTAGCAGGCAGTATTTAAGCCGTGAGATCACAAAGCAGGGAGAGGGAGCTGACCTTTGCATTGATTGATTGAGGCCATCTGGAATTCCTGTTAGTTGTAAAATGTGGTCACTAGCAAATGTTTTAGTAGACTGTGGTCAAGGTCTAGGGGTCACTTGCAAGGGTGTCTCCAGGCTTTGTCTTGTGACAGACAGATGTTTTGCAAGACAAAGGTGAGATTACTCTGGCATTTCCTGCTATTAAGTTGTTTCCTGGGGCTTTCTACTTTAATACCCTGAATTTTTACGGTGCTCTTCCTCAAAATGGAGTCACTTATGCTTCATTTTAACAATGAGTAGGAATTGACTTGCAGTGAGTTTGAGTTTCTTTGTTTTATTTTAGCTCACTGGACTATTAACCAAATCGCTAAGTGTTTGACTACTAGGTGAAAGGTTGGTGGTTCAAAGCCACCCAGAGACATCTCAGAAGACAGGCCTGGTGAACTCTTTCTGAAAACCCTAGAGAGCAGTTCTAGTCTGCACACTTGGGGTCCTCATGAGTCAGAATCAACTGAACAGCAGTGAACAATATATTTGATACACAACAAACTCTGTATCTTTAGCATGCAATTTGATAAGTTTTGACACATGTGCACACCCATAACACCTTCCCTATGATCATGGCAATGAACAGATCCATCACTCCCCCAAATTCACTTGTGTGTCTTTGTGTTCCTTTGTTTGCAATGATTTACTTAACAGTAAGGTGTCATAATTTACTTTCTACTAACGGCTGTGTTGAACATCCAGTTCATGACATTCCTAAACATTTAACAGTCAACTGTTGTGCACTGGTACGAGTGATGACAGCCCACCCCTGTCTGTCACCTCTGTTTCCTCTCCCTTTCTCCAGTTTAATCTCAGTGCCTTTACCGTTTCCTCATCTTACCTATTTTTCAGATCTTTCATCAGTTTTAAGTTTCTGGATTTAGTTATTAAGGTCAGAATTGGGCTTGGAGAGTCCTGTACTGTAGGTTATGGGCTTAAAAATGAAATCATGCTGTTAAATATTAAAGGAAAAGGAAACCTGGGGAAATTTAGAGCGGCTGGGATAGGAGAAGGTTGCTGAGAAGGGAAACACTGGTGGCAGATTAAGTACTTGGCTGCGGACCAAAAATGTTGGCAATTAAATCCCAACCAAGTGGCTCTATGGGAAAAAGACCAGGCAGTCTGCTCTCCCTTACAGACTGCAGCCCAGCAAGCCCTGTGGGACACTTCTACTGTGTCACATGGGGTTACTATGAGTCAAAACTGAAGGCATCCAACAACAACCTTAAAGTTACTCTTGGGAGTTCTGTCTGTAACTGTCTGTAGGAGAAGTGGAATAGGTTACCCTATCTGGAGTAGAGCACATTTTTGCACATCATGTTTCCTGCAGGTACGACTTAGCAGTGGCACTAATTGAATTCAACCCTGCTGTAATTTCAGACACCATCTCCTGTCTAGCCTGTCTCTATCCAGGATTGTTCACTGTGAGTGTCACAGAGGTAGCTTTAGAAGACACTTGTCTCTACTTCTGTTATGAGGTGGGGGTGGGGGGCAATTCTAAGCAGTCCCAAAACGTCCTATTCAAAGTTGATAACTTCCTTTTCCTTCTCCATAATGGCATTCAGTTGTCATGTATGAGTTTTTGCTTTTAGGAATACCAGGAAGATGTCACAGTCTTAAAGTTTGTCCTTGCCTCTTCTTAAGGCATTTTTTTTTCACCATTTTATTCACTCAGTCACCATAATTTTTACTTAAAATACTTCAGAGCCGTGCCAAAAAATGACCACGTATTTCTTTTTTTTGCAGTAAAAATAAAATTTTTACAACTTTTGATAGCATTGAGGTGAATGTAGCTAAAAACATGCTGGGGATGCTTGAAGTGCCCTGGATATAGATGGTTTCTTTGGTGAACAGTTAATAACACTGAATTCTCTGAGCAGAGCAGCAAATGGATTTTGATGGCTTAGAATGAAATCACAGCATTTAAAACGTATTCAAGTTTTAAATAAAATTTTAGGTGGTTTTGAATATGTTGTGAAAGAATAGATAGGAAAAAGTTGGTTCAGCTGCAACTTATATTACAAAACCAGCACTGTTCCTTCTACAGTCTAAAAAAATTGTCTTTCAACAGGGCTTTCCACGTCTTTCAGATTATTGGGGGGAAAGTGATTTGTGTATTTCATATGAATGTAGACGACTCTTTTGGCTTTGGTCTAGTATCAACACTTTTTTAGGGAAAAAAGGGCCTCAGGGTTGTCATGTCATTAGCAAGAAGTAAAGGAAGACCCAGATAGACCTGTGCTACTGTTGAACTATTTGTTAAAGCCTTTTGTGGTTGTTTAAAGCATTAACAGGCAGACCCCATACCTGCTTCTCCTCACATTTGCAAATTCTCCCTGTCCTTGAAGTTATTTCTATTTAAAGTGTAGCAGGACCAGAAACCTCGGTGATACAGTGGTTAAGCGCTACAGCTGTAAACCAACAGGTTGGCAGTTTGAATCCATCAGATGCTCCTTGGAAACTCAGGGGACAGTTCTATTCTGCCCTACTAGGGTCTCTACAAGATGGAATTGATTCAACAGCATTGAGTTTGTAAGAGCAGTATTGGCATTACCTGGGAGCTGGTGGGAAGGCAGAGTTTAGGGGCCTGGCCCAGACCTGCTGAGTTGAAATCTCCCTGATGACAAGATCTCTAGCCTATTACAAGGGTACGATGGTTCCAGAGGTAAAACTATCTGAAGTGATTCTACAGGGACTGTCCCTAGTAATTACAGCCACATAATTAATAAGGATTTCCCCTGATCTCGCACATTACCTTCAGTCCTTGATGACATACCCTCATGTCTCTCACTACTGTTATTGATCTGTTGCTGTTGTTAGGTGCTGTCTAGTCGATTTTGCACACATATTGATCCTGTATGACACAACAGAACTGCCTCGTAATGTTTTCTAGGCTGTAATCTTCATAGTAGCAGATTGACAAGTGTTTCTCCCACAGAGCCACTAGGTGGGTTTGGATCACCACATTTTGGGTCACCAGGCAAGCACTTAACTATTGTACTCTCAAATCTCATTTCCCTGGCAATACTGGGGCCTCCTTTGTAAGGGATTGCAAAACCTCTGTAAAAAGCTAGATGGCAAATATTTTAAGCTTCGGGAGTCACATGCTGTCTCTGATGCATAGTCCTCTTTGATTTTCTTTTTCTTTCTCTTTTTTCTACACAACCATTTAAAAACTGTCTTTGCTTAAGACCCATACAAAATCAGCTCATGGGCTACACTGTCTGCATGGCAGTCTTTTACCAACCCCTGTCCTAGATGGCTGCAATGGCGCTCAATGCTGGGCTCTTAGTATATGATGCAGACTGTTCGTAATTGTGCTCATTAGCCAATTGCTTTTAAAAAAGGAATATTTCAAATAGCCCCATACAGAGTTTCTTTTTTTTTTCTCATGAATGCCAAAGCATAAAACTACAATATGAGTTCCTACTTGGCAAAAGGTCTACAGTATCATCTTCAACCTTAATTTTTCCTGAAGACCATATTCCTAAAGAAATACAATATTGAGGTTTATGCCAGCACAATAAGAGCATATTGACAGCAGGAAGGTTAAAAGTCATATGATAATCCATTGTTTGGCAATCCCTTACCAAACCCATTGCTGCTGAGTCAATTCCAATTCATAGCGAACCCATACATAAACTGATACAAGCCCACTGCTGCTGAGTTGATTCCTACTTACAGTGACTCTATAGACAAAGTAGAACTGCCCCATAGAGCTTCCAAGGAGTGCGTGGCAGATTTGAACTGCCAACCTTCTGATAAGCAGCTACAGCACTTAGCCCCCAAGGGTTTCCAGTGACCCCTTAGGACAGAGTAAAACTGCCCCACAGGGTTTCTAAGGTGTAGTGAGTTTAAAAATTGTTATGGTGATATCTATTTTGTGACTTCAGCATAGTACTATTACTTATTTTGTGTCTAAGTGCTTGTAAAATTGCAACCTAACCTAATATGATTACAAGTCATCCCTCGTGTTTAAAGTATTATATTTATCAGAACTAGTTCCTCAAATGCATGGGTGCTTAAAGAATTAAAATGATGCCAATGAGAATTAAAGCAATATTAACATGAATGAAAAATCTAGGATGAAGAGTGATCTGACACGTACATTACAAGTGTGCCCACCCACACTTACACACAGGCACATGTGTGCCTGGATCTCCAATACCAGTGTGCTGACCATTCTACTTTACTGCTCCAGGCTATTGAGGAGAGAGAAATGGGTTTTCTGTTTAGGCTGATATTTTGTGGATTTTTTTTCCTTTCTTTTCTTATATTTTATTGTGATACAGTGAGAGTTTACAGTCCAAGTCGATTTTCCATGTAAAACCCCGTATACACACCTCTGTGCAGCTATAGCTGCTCTCCAAACTCTGTGACGTCACACTCCTCCTTTCTACCCTGTACCTTCCGTATTTGTACAATCAACACTTGTCGCCTCCTCTCCATCCTCTCTTCTCACCTCTAGAGAGGAGCTAGTCTGACAGTCTTCTGTATGTATATAAGCCAAGAAGTGTACACAACACCTCCATCATTCCATGTCTTACAGTCCAGTGTAACTTTTGTCTGAAGAGTTGCCTTCATTACTGGTTTCAGCTGTGGGCTAGCAGTGAGTCTAGGGGCCATGTTCTTGGGGCATCCCCAGGATATTGGACCATCAAGTCTGGTCTTATAATACAATTTCAGATCTACACCCCCATTTTTTCCCACTATGCTAGGGAGTCTACATTGTTTTCCCTGTCAAAGCAGTCATTGGTGGTGCTCAGCCACCACCAGTGACTGAATTTCTTTTTGTTGTTGTTGTTAGCTTTGCTGTTATAAGAAAATCAGTAATTATTTTAAGGCGAGAAAAAAGTACAGTTTTCATATCAGGAAACAAAAAAATAAAGAAAAAAATAAACTATTTTTTTTTAGGAAAGACAAAAAAGAAAGAAAAACTATTTTATACCTCACAGATCCTTTCTTGCATTGGTATGAAAAAAAAAATACCAGCCTACATTTGAAGATATGCAGTTAATTAACGCTAACCAGCACTTTGGGCTGCTAAGCCAAATGCTGGCAGCACCAGCTCACCCAGAGATTCTCAAAGAGAAAGACCTGGCAGTCTACTTCCAAAAGGTCACAGCCTAGAAAAGCCTCCGGGGCAGTTCTGCTCTGTCACACTGGGATGCTGTCAGTTGAAAATCACCTCAGATCAGCCATGATGGGAACACTCACACCGCGGAAACTAGTGAACACAGCAAATCAAGACTTGACCACCTCAATCTTTTCTCTCTTTATCACGATATCACCTATTGGTCTAGTTGGGAAAAATTTTGCTTTCTTTGTCTTAAAATGTAATCCATACTGCAGGCTATCATCTCTGATCTTCATCAATAACTGCTTCAAGTCCTGTTTCAGCAAACTCAGTTGTGTCACCTGTGTATTGCAGGTTGTTAAGGAGTCTTCCAACAATCCTGCTGGCCAGCTTCTCAGATTATTTGCTCAGCATACAGATTGAAAAAGTATGGTGAAAAGATACAACTCTGATGCACATCTTTCCTGATTTTAAAGCTCACAGTGTTTCCTTATTCTGATGACCACCTTTTGGTCTACATGCGGGATCAGCATGGGCACAATTACCTTCTGGACTTCTCATTCTTCTCAGTGGTGTCTATAATTTATTATGATCTTTTGTGTAATCAAGAAAACATAGGTAAAATAACCTCTTGAGATATTAGCTGTGCAGGTAATTTCTAGTTCAGATAAAATCAGAACAAAGGTTCTCAAGAGGGAAATCTCCACAAATAAAACATTGAAACAGAGATTCCCTGCTGATGTTGACTTGGTGAAAATTTGTCAGACAGGCTATAGGGACACAAGCAAATAAATGTACATGGACAGTACCTGGAAGGCCAAGCAGCCATGGCAGGTATTTTGAACTATGGCAAAATCAAGAGGCTGGCAAATCCTCTTAACAATAAGTATAAATAAATGTAAAACTTGATAGATTTTTCAAGAATGACCACTTCAGGGCTCTGGAAATTAAACAAAGGCAAACAACAAATTGAGAGGGATTTACTAATTTTAAAAAAGGAAAAGTTAAACTTTAGGTAACAGCATTAAAAATCTGTGGATTGTCTTAGTTATCTAGTGCTGCCATAATAGAAATACTGAGATAGGCAGAATAGTCTGTAGGGAAACATACAATGGAAACTCTATGAAAATGCAGTACCTCTTTTAAGTCAGCAGTTGGGAGTAAGACAGGGAGCCTGATGGCCTCTGTAAATAATGCTACCTAAACTCAAAACTATTTACAAGTAGCCAAGTCAAGCCAAGCAAAGTGCTGTAGAGTAGGATCCAACTCACGGCGACCATAGGGATTGACAAGCAATAAGGGATGAAAAGATCTTACAGTTAACTACATCCTGGGACACGGAGACAAATCCATGAACAATTGAGTTAACTTCTTCAAAGTTCTTTTTCAGAAAGAATCAAATGGAGACATCTCCCGTGGCTTTCAGGGAAAAATCCCACTGTAACCGCTCTGTGTCTGTCTAGCAGGGGCCCCAGAGCTACATCCAGAACAGAGGAATCAAACCAAAGACTCAAGAAATGGTGCATGCACAACACCCCATACTCTGTCCTGCTAACAATCCCAGAAGCCTCTGTGGCAGGAACCATCTTGAAGTCTCCGTGTAAAGGCAGCCAAGGGCCAAACAGCCACCTGCCCCAAAAGGAAATACTTCAGATCTCCATTGCTCATTTGTTGTCCCCAGCTAGACCCCAAGTGTAGGAAGGCTAGAAAATCTCAGACCCTTAACTCACTCAGTGGAACAGCTGGCAAGAGTGCTATACAGTCTGCTGCTGCCCTATGTCAAAGTGCTTCCCTTTTCCAACAAAGATTTCTCTCATGGACCGGTCAGATCTCCCCAGATCTTTCTCCCAGGTCTGACAAGGACCTTTGACAGTTTTTAGAGACCCCTGGTAACAGCACCACAAGTAAATGACTTTAAAAAAGAGATTTTTTTTCATGGTCTTGTAGGCAAGATGCTTAAGTTCAAGGCATTGACTTCAGGAAAAGCCTTTCTCTTCCTGTCAGCTCTGGAGAAAGATCCTATTCATCAATCTTTTCCTGCACTAAGACTTCTCCACACAGAAACCCTAGGTCCAAAGGATGAATTCTGCTCCTAGACACTGCTATCTTTGTGGTATGAAGTCTCCCCGTCTCTCTACTCATTTCCCTCTTTCATAACTCAAGAGATTGCCTCAATACGCAATCCAATCTTGTAGACTGTCTTGCTTCATCAATATAACTGTCACCTACCCCACCTCATTAACATCATAGAAGCAGAATTTACAACGCATAGAAAAATCACATCTGCTGACAAAATGGTAGACAATCACACAATACAGGGAATCATGGGTAGACAAATTGATACACATCTTTTTTGGAAGTGGGTGGGGGCACAATTCAATCCATGAAAGGCATTATTGCTCCTATCCAGTTCTTCAGCTCAACTGGTACAGTTTTATTTTCTACAGGGAGGAGCGGGCCATGAAATCAGCACCTTTGCTGTTGTAGGGGGCTAGCTTAATTTGACTTGGAGAACAAAATTCCACCCTCAGCAGTACTGCCAATAACAGTAGCAACTAAGGTACTGGAGGAGGGGGAAGGTCAACTACCCTAAAAAGCAAGCCTGAGGTTGTACTCCTGGTTAGGGTTAAGTGGCAGACCCATGAACTAGCCTGAAAACAACAGGAAAGTTCTAAAAATGAGAGCGGTGTAGAAGAGGTCTTTACTTATCACTGGCTGGCTGGAAGGCCATCCACATGCACAGAGAAAACTAGACACACATGCCAGAAAGTCAAAGTATAGACAGAAATGCAAACTACTTAAAATTTGAAATTGTTCCGCAATGCACAAAAAAAATCTACCAGCAGGATGTCAGCCTTACTAGTTTAAGGTGCTTGGACAAAATAGCTGAACAACATGAAAGTGACTGCTAAACTACAGAAAGTCTGCTGACCCCTGACCCAGATGGACCTATAAAAGAGAGAAGATTTGAAAAAATCAGAAACTCAGAAGTGAAAGAGGGGACATCGTTACGAACTCTCATAAATTAAAAGAAATATAAGAAAACATTATCAACAACTTGATGTGAACAAATTATAAAACTTAGATGAAACATAAATCCCTTGAAAGATACAAAGTACTGAAAATGACTGAAGAAGAAATAGAAAGCCTGACTAGACTTACAAGTAAATAAATTGAAGTACAAATTAAAAATCTTCTCACAAAGAGAAACCTACACCAAAACAGGCTATTCTGAATCACATAAAAACTACAAAATATTGCAGAGAGAAATTACAGACTATCTAAACAAATTAAGAGACATTTTAAGTTCTGAGAGTGAAAGACTCAATATCAAGATGGTTGTTCTCCCCTAACTCATCTATATATTCAATATAGTCCCTATCAATCCCTTGTTAATAATCTCTATTAACAAGTAAACATATATGGAAAACCAAAGGACCGGGAGTAGCCAATGTAATTTTGAAAAAGAATAACAATATTGATTAACTTGTGATACTTAAATATAAAACTTACCATAAAGCTGTAGTAATCAAGACAGAGGAATGTTTCTATAAAGATAGACATATGGATAAAGTAAATAGAATTTAGACTCCAGAAATACATGCTTAATTTCTGGTTAATTGATTTTCAGGAAGGCACCAATAAATTTGATGAGAAGAAGAGAATTTTTTGAATCAACGATACTGGGACAATTTGACATCCATATGTAAAAAAGTAACTTAGATTCTTACTTCATAACATAAATTGACACAAAAATAGATGATAGATTTAAATGTAAGAATGAAATTATGAAACTTCTAGAGAAAACCACAAGAGAATATATTTGTGACTTCGGGTTAGGAAAAAAATTCTTAGTTGTGACACCAAAGAAGAAAGCAATAAAATGAACATAAATTAATAACTTTTGGTCTTTGCATTCATTTTCCATATCATGTAAGAAATTACCACAATATCAGTGGCTTAAAACAGCACACATTCATTACATTACAGTTTCTGTGAATCTGAAGGTCGGTTGTCTGTTAGCGGGGTCCTATATGTTAGGCCTTTAAGGCTGCATTTCAGTTGTTGGTCAGGGCTGAGGTCTCATCAGAGGCCGATTGAGGTAAAGACACACTTCTTCACTGCTTGCGTAGTTGTTGGAAGTACAGAGTTTCTTGTGAACTGTAGGAATCAAGGCAACTTGCTTCTTCCAAGCCAGAAAGTGGTGAGAGACGGTAACAGGAGAGACTCTGGCAAAATGAGAGATTCTCCCTTATGTAATCATGTGTATTTGACCAACTTTGCTGTATCTCAGGTCACGTGCCCTACCTTATTCAAGAGCTAACACCAAAGCATGAGTACCAGGATGTCGGGATTATGTGGACCATCTTAAAGTCTGTCCATCACAGTTTTCAAAAGACACCAGTAATAAAGTAAAAAAATACATACTACCAACTTGAAGAAAATATTTGCAAATCATGCATCTCTAGGTTTGACAAACCATATATAGCCTTGAGCCAAATTAAGCCTGCAAACTTTTTTTGGTAAGGTTTATGGACTAAGACAGAAACGCTAGTGGCTTAATGGTTAAGTGTTAAAACTGGTAACCAAAAGGTTAGCAGTTCAAATCCACCAAGTGATTCTTGGAAACTCTATGGGGCAGTTCCACTCTGTCTTATAGGGTTGTTAAGAGTCAGAATTGACTTGACAGCAATGGGTTCTGTTTGCTTTAAGAGCTAAGAATTATCTTTCCTTTTTAAAGGATTGTTAAAAGAAATGAATATGACACATAAAGATCCCATGTAACTGCAATTGTAAACCATTTACTGTCTCTAGTTTGGTGACCGTGCCTCCCAGCCGACCAAGATGGCATCCCAGCTGAGCTGCCCTTCCTGCTACAAAACAGCAGAATCTATGGCCAGCCAGCCAAGTGCTGTCGAGTCGGAGCTGACTCATGGCAACCCTAGGGCAGAGCTCTGAAAAGAGAGGGTGGAGGGACAGTGGTGCCCTCAGTCAGCAGCTGGGCTCTCAGAATGCAGCTATCTCATGCACTGTCTTTACTGCGCTACACACTGTTTAGCACTGCAATTCAGTGTAGTTGCTGGCTCATGCCCATCCACCACCTCCAGAATAACAACAGCAACAACAAAAACAGGGTCAGTACCTGCACTCCTCCTAAGTAGCAAGTGAGCAGGAGCAGAGCTCAGGGTGCACTGGCTTGTGCTGGAGAGAGGAAGTTTCCTGTGGCATGTGGTCTAGTCTGACAACACTATGCCATATCCTAGGGCTCCCCAGGTGTCTAGAATGCTCTGTTCAGTTATCAATTCAGGTCTCAGTTTTCAGAGGGAACTGAGGAGATATGTTGCCTAGTTCATCATCCTATCTCTGCCCCCTCTAAATAATTCTTACAACTCACTAATAGGAAGACAATCCAATTAAAAAACTGGGTACTGTAGACAGAATGGCCCCCCCTCAAAGACACTCATCCGTTAATCCCCAGAACTCTGAATATGTTACATTACATGGAAGAAGAAACTGCTGATGTAATTAAGGTTATGAACCGTACAACTGGGAGATTGTATTTGATCCAAAAAAGTCCTGGTGGTACAGTTTTTAAGTGTTCATCTGCTAACCGAATGGTCAGTGATTGAACCCATTAGCCACTCTGTGGAAGACAGATATGACAGTCTGCTTTCTGAAAGCCGACAGCCGTGGAAACCCTATGGGACAATTCTATTTTCTCCTATAGGATTGTTGTGAGTTGAAATCGATTTGACAACAACAAGATTATTCTGATCATCTGAGTAGTCTCCATAGAATCGCACTAGTACTTGAAAGCTAGAATCAGAGAGGTGGGACGGAAGATGTCAGAGAGATCTGGAGTATGAAAGGAACTTGACCTCCTGCTCCTGGAGGAAGCCAGGTGGAAAGTATGAGGAGGAATCAAGTAGCCTTTGGGAACAATGACTGGTCCCTGGATCATGGCCACCAGGGTGCATTCCTAAAATCACAAGGAAGGAAATTTAGCTAGCAACTTCAATGAGACCGAAAGAGTATTCTTCTCTATATTCTTCGGTAATGTACACTGCCTCTATGACACCTTGAGTTCAGCCACCTGAGACCTTAAACGTGAGACCCACCTGAGCCCTCAAAGACTTTTGACCATCGGAACCTATAGAATAATAATCGTGTATTTCTTTAAGATGCTAAAATTGTGGCAACTTGTTACAGAAGCTAATAAAAAATTAAAAAAAAAAGCCTAATGCAACGAGCAACAAATTTGCACAGGAACTTCTTGAGAGATTATTCTAATGACCAATAAGTCCAGGAAAAACTGTTTAAAATCACTGGTCGTTGTTAGCTGCCATGGAGTACTGCTTCCAACTCATGGTGGCCCATGATTAGTCATTAGGGAAATGTCGATTAAAATTAAATACCATTATAAACCCACTAGAGTGGCTGTAAACTAAAAGACTAACAATATCAAGTGGAAGCAAGAATGTGGAGTAACTGGAAGTCTGATACATCCTCAAAGAAATGTAAAATGAGACAACTACTTTGGAAAATTGGTTAACAGTTTTTGAAAAAGTTACACAGAAATTTACAGTACAAGAATTCCGTGCCTAGTTATCTGCCCAAGATAAATGAAAACATAAGTGCATACAGAGACTTGTTCACATGTGTTCACAGCAGCATTATTCATAATAACCACAATGTGGAAACAATTTATATATCTGTCAGCTTGTGAATGGATTAATAAAGTGTTGTATATCCATAAATAGAATACTATTTATCAATAAAAAGGAACAAAGTGCAGATACATGCTACAGCACAGATGAGTCTTAAAATCTTACGCTAAGTGAAAGCAGCCAGACGCAAAAGACTACGTACTGAGCAATTCCACTTACATCAAGTTTCCAGAAAAGAAGAAAATTACGGAGAGTAAATAGAAGAGTGGTTGCTTAGAACTGGGAGTGGGAGCAGGGATTGGCTGCAAACAGGTCCAGCGGAGCTGTGTGCGGTAATGAAATGTTCCAAAAGTAGACTGTGGTGATGATTACACAAATCTATAAATTTGCTGAAAATCATTGAATTATATACTTAGGCTGTTGACTGCTGTCTATTGAATTCCAATTGATAGCAACCTTATACACAAGAGAATGAAACTTGTTTGGTCCTGTGTCGCCCTCGAAATCACTAGTGTGTGCAAGACCACTGATACATATAGGTACTATGTCAATCCATCTAACCTATCTAAAGTCTCCCATGCCCCGTTGACCCTCTTCTTCACCAAACATAATGTCCTCCTCTAGCAAATGAACTTTCTGAAGAGTTGTCCAAAGTAAGGGTGTTGGACATTTTTGTTATGATCTATGAGATTTTTAGTAACTAATTTCAGAAGTAGATCAGTATGCTTTTCTTGCTAGTCTGACTTAATACGGAAGCTCCACTGAAACCTGTCTACCTTGCCTGACCAGGCTGGCATTTGAGACACTGGTGGCACAGCTTCCACATCATAGCAACAAGTAAACTACCACATTACAAACAACCGATAGCTAAGTATTTACGAAAAACTGATAGCTAAGTGATAGATATAATGGGTGCATTTCATGGTGTGTAAATTATACCTTAATAAAAAACAGATGACAATAATTAGCTTCAGGAAAAATATAATTAAAAAAGGAAATGTAATCGCAGTGAAAAGCTCAACAGTGACTTTTATTTACATTGACATCATAACTGAATATTAATTTAACCTAAAAAGTCAACATAACTACATGTGAGTAATGGAGAAGGGAAAGTAGAGAGAATAGGGGTATGACAGAGCTCCATACTCTTAAGAAGTAAGTAGATAATGGCCAAAACTGATGTATTTTAAAATACGTGTATTTTGTCTCAGCGAAGAACTGTGCTCCACGAGATTTTTAACAATTGATTTTTTGGAAGTTGATCACCAGATCTTTCTTCCAAGGTGCCTCTGGATAGACTCAAAACAACAAACTTTTAGTTACAGTAAAGTGCATTAACCTTTTTTACTTTCCACGGACCCCACCAGAAGAGGATGGGAAGGGTAAAGAAAACAACGTAACAGACAACTGATCAGAAGAGGCCGTAGTTTGAGTGTATGGTTAACAAGAAGACCTTGGTAGCTTAGTGATTAAGAGTTCTAGCTGCTAATCAAAAGTTCAGCAGTTGGAAGCCACCAGGAGCTCCGTAGAACTCTTATTTTTTAAAAAAACCAAATGCCATTGAACAGATCCAAACTCATAGTGATCCTATGTAGGGTGGTTTTACTCTGCCCTATAGGGTTGCTATGATTCAGGATCCACTCTACAATGATGGGTTTGGTTTTTCGGGTGTGGTTAGTAAGGGTAACAGCTCAGATCTGCCTACAAAGTACTTGTGATAACTTTGCCAAAACTCATCTGTTTTAAGCAGCAAACCAAAACAGCAGCACAGAGAAAGAATGTAACGCATAGTCACTACGCTGTAAAAGCTGATGTGATGTAGTGCTTCAGTGTGGCAGCACCACAAGATCACAGAACAAAGGCACATCATCATTTCTAGGAAGAAATGACTCCATGAACACTCAAAACCGCACATCACAAAACCTTTGAATCCAAGAGTTTTCTCTGTTTCTAACCAGACCAAAAATAGAAACATTAAAAACTGAGACAGATGTGTTATTTCTGGGAGGTCTAATACACAGCAGCTTTTGATCTGCTCCTTTAGTTTCACAAGGAAGAAAGAGTGTGATGCAGCACTTTCAGGACGCAGCAAGTTTCCTTTTGACATCGTTTGAAGCAAAATTTGTAAAATAGGAACAAAAGACAACAGTGAGATAATAGTCCCTTTGAACTCAGATTAAACGGTAGCCACAGTAATAATTGTGATGGTATGAGTTATCAATAGATACAGTTTGGGGGGTTTAATGTTTAAAGTAAATGTATAATTTCATGATTTTGTTAACTACACTGAGGTTATCGAACAGCATATAGCTTTGTTTTAAGACATGAAACTAAAATATTTAGGGTTAATGGAGCACTGCATCACAACTTCCTCTCAAAAGGTTTAGAAAAATTAATAGCCCTATTGAGTTGATTCTGATCAGCAGTGACAGAGTAGAATCATCCTCATCGGGTTTCCTAAGCTGTAAATCTTTATGGGATCTGGTCACCAGGTCTTTTCTTCCACAGAGTGACTGATGAGTTCAAATTGCTGATCTTTTGGTTAGCAGATGAGTTCTTAAAACACTGCACCACTACAACTCCTTATTTTATATATGCAGCTGTGCATATGTAAAAGGACTCTGAGTGGCACAGCCAATGTGTCCTTAACTACTAAATCAGTGGCTGGTGGTTTGAAACCACGCAGAGTCATCTTGGAAGAAAGGCCTGACGATCTAATTCCCAACTTACACTGCCACTGAAAACCCTATGGAGTGTAGTTCTACTTTGAAATATAGGAACCTGAATCTGAATTGACTCCTTGCTGCGAATCTGAATGGATTCTCGGGCAACTGGGTGTTTTTTGCTTTGTTTTGTTTTTCACTTTGTTCTTTTTCATTTTGGGTAGAATATGAGTTCTGACAAGTCCATGCCTTTAATGGTTCTAATTACTACATGCTTCATAGCTGCATATGACTGTGGTGACCTTCAAAGTATTCCCCTTGGGAAGTTATGCACCATCACCAGTGCCTAGTCCACACTTCAATTTTGGAACTCTTTTTCTGGAATGGCCATCAGAGCTATCACTATATTACCCTTAATGTCCTGAATGTCATCAGAATGTTTTCCTTTCCATATTTCTTATATCTTGAGGTAAAGAAGTCAGTGGGGGAACAGATCATGTGAGTAGAGAAGGGCTTCCAATACAGTTATTGTTTACTGGCTAAAAACTCTCCCACAGACAACTAGACGATTAAGTTGGTGAACTTGCCATTGTGCTGCCATGTGCAACGGCCATTCCAGAAAGAGTTCCAAAATTCCTTTGAGGGGTGGACCAAGCACTGCTGTCAGTGCTTAGCTTCCCAAGGGGAATACTTCAAAGGTGACCATAGTGATATTCAGCAATGAACTACGTAACTGCTTTTCCTAGTCCTGTGACAGCGGTTCTGGAGAATATCTTCAGATTTACTCTCACCTCATGTTTTTCGTGTAAGATTCCCTCTATCAGGAAGGATATTTTGCTACAGTCACCTCTTTTCTTTTCCTGGTTTGACCCTGATTCTGGGATGAGTGGATCACGGTATACAAACATTAAAATATTTTGATGCACATCCCTGCTATTTGTCAGAAATTTGTACCACTTTAGACCCCCACCACAAGGGTGTACAAATGTTCTTGCTGCTAAATAGAGGGTATCATCTTTTTCTTCTTTTTGGAGGACATATTCTCAGTATTGTTTCAAAATAATGTTGACTGAGTTGTTTTCAGAAGAATATCCTAAAATCTATAATTGTCTACATCTCTAAACCCCGTACTTTCTTCTGTGAATGTCTGATATATGGTAATTATAGTAAGAATGATGCCCATGATACTTTATCTTGATTTACCCTATGGACTTATTTCACCACTTTGGGAAAAAAGAACATTCTAGGCTTGTAAAATTTGTTTTACAAGCCAGGAGCAGTACCTGAAACTGCAGGTATTTAAGTGATTGCTTCTCGGGAGGTGTTCATCCAAGTGCAAATGAGTTTGGCTCTGAGCAGATTATAGCAGGCATTTGACAGCTTGGATGACTGGCACATTGTCATCTTCACAACACACCTAAAAAGCAGTGTGCCAAAAATCACAAACAGGTTGAGAGTAGTGGAAGAGCTGAGACCTTGTCCAACTTAGTTAATCTTTTAAATCACAGCAGCAGAAATATAGCAACTTTAATTAAAACTGCAGCTCATAACGGAAAGGGTGATTGTCTTTTCTGCAAACTATATATATGTATATAATTTTAATATGCCATATTCGTGTTAAAATGTGTCTTTGTAAAACATGTATGTGATATGCATTTGACAGCTGTGGGTCTGGAAACCTGTTGGGCTTTGACAGTTAGTCTTGGTATGCCAACCAGCATTTGCTTCCTCTGGCTGTTTTTTATTTCTTGCTGTAGAAAACAAAGAAACAAAAGAACCCGAACTCATAGCTGTTGCGTCTCTTCTCACCCATAGAAACCCTAAAGGACAGAGTAGAACTGCCCCATAGTTTCCAAGAAATACATGATGGGTTCCAACTGTTACCAGGAGCAGTACCTGTTAACCGTTATGCAACCAGGGTTTCCATTTCTTGTCCTAGGCCTATAAAACTTAGAAAACTCTTACTGATAAAGATCAAAATCCATTGTTATGTTTTTAGACACTAATAAAGGACAGTGAACGAAGGCAGTAGTGGTTCAATGGTAGAATCCTTCCACATGGGAAGGGCTAAGTTCGATTTCTGTTGGAGTACCTGTGAGACACAAAGGGTACCAGTGCCTCTCATGTGCAGCCACTGCCTGTCCATCAGTGGGAGCTTTTCTATGGTGCTAAGCAACTTTCAGAGGAGCTTCCCCAATAAGATGGATGAGGAGGGAAGACCTGATGGTCTACCCCCAAAGGGCAGCCGATGAAAACTGTAAAGATGACAATAGTCTGATCTGCAGCTGATCCTGGAGATGGCACAGAATTGGAAGCATATTTTCCAGTTGTGCAGGAGGTCTCCACGAGTTGGGGGTCCATGTGACAACAGTTAACAGTGATGGTGACAACAAACAAAGCGTGAAGGGACTACAGGAAGAGCTATCAGTAGTTAACGTTCGAAGTATGCCTCTCTGGTTTTCCTGGCATTTCAAAAGAGGGACTTTGGATCAGATGTGTGTGTTGTTATGTATGTGTGCATTTTAACTAATGTTCACAAGTTAGGGAAGTAGAACAGTGAGGAGAGTTTGCAAATGTCTGAAGCTCAATTTTTCTTTCTTTTTTAAATCTACCTTTAAGAAAGTTTTACTGTGTTAAAAAGTTACAAGGTCTTTGTGTTTCTAGAATAGTAAGTTGTCAACATATATTGTCACCTTTTCTTTCTACTTTATTTTTCTGACAGACAGAGTCTTGGTCAGGAAAAGTCTGGGAGAGCAGAGACATGACATAACCCACTACCAATGCCACTGAGTCAATTCCAACTCATAGTGACCCTACAGGACAGAGGAGAACCGCTCCACAGACTTTCCAGGGGCACCTGGAGGATTCTAACTGCTGATCTTTTGGTTAGCAGACAAAGCACTTAACCAGAGACATGGTATAGGCATAGTAGAAATAGAAATCAGTGATGGAATGAGAATCAGAAGGGTATGCCACTCTGAGTCTTGAGGCTAAGAAGTGTCAATATGAGGGAAGCAGGCAGGTGGCTTAGAAGAACTGACTGGAGGGGTGATGTTAGGCTTAATTTAACAGGGAAAAATAAACTAAATAGTTAAACAATTTAATATTAAAATGATTGATGATTCTGACAATTGGTACCTTGGAGAAAATACTTTTCGTAAAGCTGTAGAATTTAAGAGCTATGAAACAACAGGTGAGTTTCTAACACTCATTTCTCCAGAGAAGAAAGTTGAGATCCAGAGACTTCTCCAAGATGTCACCATGAGACAGAGCTAAAGTTGAGATCACAATAACTTGAATGTCACTTCTGGGACTGTTCTTTGAAGAGTGAGAAAATATCTGTACTTGAAAGTTTGAATTCTTTGAAACCTGGGACATATATTTGACTGATGTTTTTTTCTTTTAAAACAAACATGCTAAAATTCAGACATTTGCGTAAGTTTTTTCTTTAATAGAATCACTTGAAGAAACTGTACATTATTTCCAAAACTGAATTGTGAGCTTGGCCACCTTTGGAAAATTACCTAACCTTTTTGAATTTTCATCTGCAAGGTGAAAATAATATTGACCTGGCAAGGCTGTTAATAAGGTTTAGAGACAATGTATGTAAGACGTAAAAGCTACTCAATTAGTGCTGGTATGTGATCAAAAAACACAAAAACAAAACACAGCTAACATTTATTCATATGTGCTATTGTTTAGTACTTTACACAGAATATCTCATCTGATCATTCAAAATATGTTTATGAAGATTGTTATTGAAAAAAAAAATGATCCTGGCTGAAGCTGGCCTCGTTCTTCTTCTGGAATTAGTAGATTTGATTGAAGCCAAAGAGTGCTTTCTGCACACGAAGTTGCTGCCTTGCTCTGTTCAGAGCCTGTCTTTTACATGACCATCTTACAGTTAGAGCTGAGCTACCATGGACAGTGGCTCTCATCAGGGCATTTTGTATTATTTCTGGGGGAGATGTATTAGTTCCCTATTGTTCCTGTAACACATTATCACACATTTGGTGGCTTAAAACAATGCAAATTTATTATCTGACAATATCAAAGACTGGAAGTCCGAAACAGGTCTCAATGGACTAAAATCAGAGTGTGAGAAGGAATGCGTTCTTTCTGGAGGCATAGGGAACAATCAGTTTCTTCCCTTTGTCCAGCTTCTAGAGGCTGCCTGCATCTCTTGGCTTGTGGTCTCTTGGTCCATCTTCAGAACCAGCAGTATCAAACAACATTCGTCTCACATTGCCATCTTCTGGTTCTTCTGCCTTATTTTTTCACTCACAAGTTCCCTTGTAATAACATTGGGCCTTCTGGATTTTCCAGAATAATCTCCCTATTTTAAGATCAGCTGATGAGCAAACTTAATTCCCTTCTTAACTTGGATTCCCTCTTGTTATGTAACCTAACATGTTCTCGGGACTAAGGTATGGACATCTTTGAAGCATCATTATTCTGTCTATAGCCTGAACTCATTGCCATTGTGTCAGTTTTGATTCATAGAGACTCTGTAGGACAGAATAGAAGTGCTCCATAAAGTTTCCAAGGAGCACGTGGTCTATATGAACAGTTAACCTTTTGGTTCACAGCAGTAGCTCTTAACTATCACACCACCGGGGCTTCTTATGGCATGGTGGTTAAGTGCTATGGCTGCTAATCAGGAGATCGGTGGTTCAAATGTGCCAGGCACTCCTTGGAAAGTCTATGTTGAAGTTTTGCTCCATCCTGTAGGGTGCCTATGAGTGAGAATCAACTTGACAGCAATTTTTTTTTCTTTACAGCAGCAGCTAAATAAACTGATTTTACAATAGCTATGTTGTTCTCCATGGGAAAGAATCTGATGGCAGTGACATGTCCTTTACCAGCCTTGTTTTGTCATCAGAGCTGCCTTGCAAAAGTGAGATGCCTTTTTACAAGTAAAATAGTTTCATATGGAATTCACATGTAGCAACTTCTTTAAGATATACTGATATTATAATTGATAATATTTTCCAAGTGGTCTCCAGGTGGCACAAATGGTTAAGCGCTAGACTATAAACCAAAAGCTTGGTGGTGTAAGGCTGGAGACCTGCTTGGGAAAAATCTCATAGCCTTGACAACCCTACAGAGTAACTCTGCTTTGCACACTTGGGGCCAACAAGAGTCAGAATTGAGTTGGTAGCCACTAACAACACCAGCAAATATTTCCCAACAATTTGTCCTTGTGGGGATAGTTTGATAGGTGAAAGGCATCTTTGCTTGAGATGGGGGGTGGAGTGGGGAGGTGGGCAGGGAGGAGATTGTCAGGGAAAACTGAGTGTCTACAGTGTCTCTGCTGTGTGTAAATCAAATGGGTGAACCTAGTTTTGAATCCAGGGGCCCTTCACTAGCCAAGTGAACTTACTTTGCCAAGCCATTGCAATTTTACAAGTCTTAATTTCCTGACATGGAAAATAAAAACATCAGTGCTTATTTTACAGGGCTTTGGCCCAATGGTTAAGAGGGTGGCTGCTAAGTAAAAGACCTGAGGTTCAAATACTCCAACCATTCCTTGGAAACCCTGTGGGGCTAATCTTCTATGTCCTAAAAGGTTGTTATGAGTTGGAATTGGCTCAACAGCAAAAGGTTTCTTCTATGTTTTAAAGATTAAATAGGCTAATGCATAGGATAATGCATGTTACCTGATGCATAGTAAGGGTTCTGTCAATGTGGGTGGCAGTTATTATGATTACAGTTCTTGTTACTCAGAACTTCAGCTCTTTCATCCACAGGAGACGGCTGGATCAGATGCTCTAAGATTCATCCGTTTTCTAACAATCTGTAATTATAGATATTGTTATCCCCATGAGTCGGATCCGACTTGACAGCATTTATCTGGCTTATGAAATGAATTTGAATTTTTTTCTTTTGTTTTTTGAGAAGGAGATATGTAGATTTTAGTTAGAGATTCAATATCTGTGTTCTAATGTTTATGCATCTACTAGGGTTTTTTATGGTATGCTTTTGGAGAGATCAAGTAAGTTATATATATTTTTAAGAGACTGTCCTTTTTAGCTTGCATTCGAAGTTCAATGGTGTAAATTAGCTATAAAGACCTGTTGCTATTGAGTAGATTTTGACTCATAAAATAACCCTGTAGGACACAGTAGAACTGCTTCATAAAGTTTCCAAGGAGTGATTAGTGGATTTGAATGGCCAACCTTTTGTTTAGGAGCTGAGCTCTTAACCACTGTGCCGTCAGGGCTCCAAATTAGCTATAAACGTTAGAAAAATAAAGAAACAAACAAAAACCTGAGAAAAACAAACCCATTGTCAATGAGTCCATTCTGACTCATAGTGACACTATAGACAGTGTAGAACTGGCCCATAGGGTTTCCAAGGAGGACCTGGTGGATTCAAACTGTCGACCTTCTTTTGGTTAGCAGCTGACCTCTAAACTACTACGCCACCCAATATGAATACAGATAGGTATGAATTTACTGCCCTCATACTGCTGTGCCCCTCCCTTTTTGTAGTGCTGGTGTTTTCTTTGTTTCTCTTACTTTCCTGCTGCTTCTTTCGTATTCAGAGATAGAGGGAGGGAGGCTTTCTGCCACTATTTCTTCAAAAATTCTCTCTCTGTTTTTTTTTTTTCCTATTCTTGGATTCCTAATATATATATTATTACTCATTTTAATTTATAATTAATATAATTTAAATATGTTATTACTCCTTCTAATTGTGTCTCACATAACCCATAGGTTTTTTTCACTTCAGCTTTTTCTGTTTACCATGACAATTAAAATCAAATTTTTTCCCTCTATTTTGCCAATTCTTTCTTCCATTGTTTCAATTCTACTTCTGTGTTCTCCCACAGAGTTGTTTATTTCTGTGATTTTATTGTTTACCTTCTGTATTTCTAGTTTTTGTTTTTGTAAGGACTTAATTTCTTTATTGAGTTTGCCATTATGTTTGCATTTACTTATTTTGTATTGTTTTTCAGAATTCTTCTTGGACTTTTTCTGTATTTTCCTTGATTTTTTTGAGGAAACTTAATGTTAGGTTTTTGAAGTCCTTGTCAGATAGGTCTCTTATCTGTTACTTTTCAGAGAGCTTTTCAGTCTCTTTATTTTGTTTGCTTATTTGATCTATTCTTACCTGTCTTTTTGTATGACTTGCAATGACCTCTGTATTTGAGATACTGAGGTTTTACTTCACTTCATTATTTATATCTTTACTGATTGTGTATGTTTTAGTCCTTATTATTACTTTTGGTTTGTTTTGATATATCAGTAACTTAGCTCCTTCCTTTTCTCTTTGGATTGCTCACCTTCTTCTGTATTATTTTAATTGCTATTGTGATATTGTTGTATGTGTGATGGCATGGTATTGGTTCACTGGCTCTGATTTTTTCTCATGTGTGGGTATGGTGGATCATATACCTACAGGTGGTCCTCTGCTGTTAGGTGTGTATGTTTTCCTTTGGAGGATTGCATGAGGTATGAGACTTGGTCTTTTCCTGGAGTGAAGCATCATATGTTGAGTGGTCATGACCCCTTTGCAGCTCTTAAGGAATAGCATGGACCTTCTGCCTTGGTGCAAGCAGTTAGTGTGGCCTCTGGAGAACAGGGTGGGTCATTTTTGTGGCAATAAGTGTCACTGCTATCCAAGTGGGTGAGGCAAGCCATCTGTGCAGGACACATGTTGGTATCACGTGGGAGGTTGGCAAGGGAACTCTGTACGTGAGCGAATGTCATGCTTTCTTATGTGTATACTCAATATCTCTGCTTCTGAGTGCATTTTCTATGAAATTGCCTTCCTGGGCTTCTCATTCTGGAAGGCTGCCTGTTGCTGTCACAAAATAGCCATGCTGTGCCCAATGGAAAGCCAGGATCAGATGATCTCTCAATCTCCACATTCTTGTTTTTTCATTCTAGCTTTCCTTCCACTTGGTGCTCAGTCCAGTTCTTCAAACTTCTGACTGATATTCAGGGATGTGAGATTGTTATTTGTACCTATTTTCTTATTTTCCAAAGTCTTTGTTGTAGAGTCTTTTCTGGTGATTCTATCTAAGCCACCATCTTAACTACAACTTTCAGCTGAGAATTGCTTTGTTGAGGCTGTGTTGTTAGGTGCATGTAAGTTTGAATTATTTCTTTTTTTTTTTTCTGTAAGTAGTTGATGCTTTCAGTACATAATGACAAAAGATTTCTTCTTCTGCTTTTTGTCCAGGTATATGTATGTACATATATATATATATGCTTATATATATATGTATTTGGACTTTTTACTTTCAACCATTATACATCTTTATATTTTGGGTGCTCCATAGTAAAAATCCTGGTGGCATAGTGATTAAGTGCCATAGCTGCTAACCAAAAAGTTGGCAGCTCAAACCCAACAGACCCTCCTTGGCAACTCTATGGGGGCAGTTCTATTTTATTTATAGTGTCACTATGAGTTGGAATCAACTTGAAAGCAGTGGGTTTAGTTTTTCTTGGTTTCTTCTAAACAACATCCAGCTCAATTTTCGTTGTGTATCCTATCTTAACATTTATAACCAGTTAGTATTTTTAGGTACACTGAAAATCTTTTAATGGGAGCATTTTGTCTTTTTATATTAGTTTTCATTAATACATTTAGCTTGCACTTTTACTGTATAATTTCTTATTTCTCTTGTTTTCCTTTTAGAGTTAGGTTAGAACCTAAGTTAAAAAATTATATTACATACGTAGATATGATTGTGGAAGTCAAAGGAATTATTGGATTGTTGAGAATAAAGGCACAAAACACTGATAAATAAAGGCAGAACTCATGGGAAGGTTGAACAAGCCAGTACAAAGAGAGCCAACAAAGACACAGATATGCTCTTAGCAGAGAGATAGAAACAGACTCTTCAAAGTGTCATGATTCAGACTCTAGGACTTCGAAAAGTTTAAGTCAAAGTTGGTGGCTGGCAACATTTTTTATACTTACTACATGCTACATTTTTTATACTTACTACAGGTTCTGTAAAAGGGGCTTGAATTTAGTGATTAAAATACTATTCAAGACTCTTGAGGATTTTTTTTAATGTAGTAGTGAAAATAGAAGTTTTTTTTTTTTAAATTGTAAGTGAAATTATACAGTCCAAATCAATTTTGCACACCTGTCTATCTGGAGCCCCTTCTGCTTTCCTTGCCTGGTGATAGCATATACCTCCTTTTCATTTTATACTTGTAGTATCCTCTTAACAATCTCCTGTCCCCTCCTCTCTATTCTCTTCATTGGCAAAGAAAAAGTCTGATACATAATGTATAATTTGGGGGAAGAAGATTTATAAGGGTAGAAGAAACTTTAGCATAGGAAAAGATGCCTATCAAGCTGCAGAAGTCATAATACCACAAAGTGGGAATAATTGACGGATCCAAGTTTTCAAAGTAATAAAAATCTCTACACTTTCTTCTATTGCAGGTTTCTTTCCAAGAGTCCACTTACGAATTACACCAATTGCATGCTCAATTATGAGTTGGATAAAATGCAATATAAATGACGAGGGTGTCTCAATAGGCAACCCTGATGGATCCATTAATTTGGGAATCACTGATCAAGCACTGTGAAGTTAATCCTGCTACGTGGGTGAGAGCAGAGCATACATTAATAAATGCACTTGCGCTTGACCTATAAAATGAATGATCAACATGTCCCATAGGGCTGTGAAAACCATGAGCTTGCTGAAGAATCATCACTATTACCAAGTCCTTTTAAAGGCCTGGTTTTAGATTTTCATTATGAGAAATATCTCTGAATACCTTTCCTAACGAAAACCAAGTGCCTAATTTATGCTAAAGCAGACTCAGGGCAATTATTAAAGTTTTTGCTCTTAAAGTGAAAATAAAGTAATTTTACCTTGCCTACTGCTTTCTCCTCTTCCTCTGGGAAGTAACTACAACTATCAACTGATTTAGTAAATATACATTGAACAATGCTCAGTGTGACACTTGTCCTCAGTGATGCTAACTTATGAAATAGCTCATTAGGAGTGATTATATTTTATTTAGGGAAAAGATACTTAACTAGGATTTACTTCTTTTCAGCATCTTAAAACTTGGTTTCCAGCTAATGGTACTCATCTATGCTGCTGAAAGGTTTGACTGCATAGAGAAGGTTCTATTCAAAACCCAAACCCAAACCCAAAGCAAACCCACTGTTGTAGAGCTGATTCTGATTTACAGCAACCCTATAGGACAGAAACAACCCATAGAGTTTCCAAGGAGCATCTCATGGATTTGAACTGCCAACCTTTTGGATAGTCACTGTAGCACTTAACCAGTATGCCACCAGGGTTTCCAAGGTTCTGTTCACGTACTCTTAAAACTAAAATTTGTGTAGTGAGGAAAGAGTCATTTTAAAAAGTGTTGCTGTTTGAGATAGCTGCCCAATGAAAAGATTTCTCTTTTTTGTAAGGAAAACACTTTTTAGGCTTTTTGGTTATTGTCTTAATTATCTAGTGCTGCTGCAACAGAGATATCATGAGTGGATGCTTTTAACAAAGAAAAATTGGTTTTCTTACAGAAAAGTAGAAAGAAGTCCAAATTCAGGTCATAAGGTCCAGAGGAAGACTTTCTCTTTTGGCTCTGGAGAAGGGTCCTTATCATCAATCTTCCCTGGTCCAGTAACTTCTGAGATCCTTTCCAAAAGATGCACTCTGGTCCCAATAGTGCTTTCTTGGTGGTATGAGGCTGTCCATTCTCTGTTTGCTTCCCCTAAGAGACTGCCTTGAGGCACAAAACAACACCGCACATTGAGTCCTGCTCCACCAACACAACCAATGCCAGTCTTTCCTCCTTAACATCAGAGAGGCAGGATTTACATGTAAGAACATCACACAATACCAGGAATCATGGCCAAGCCAAATTGCTATACACATTTTCTGGAAAGACAATTCAATCCATGACAGTTATGAAAACTGAGTGAACTTCCAACTCACCTAGATATTCAGAAGGCTTTTTTGCTCTATGTAATCAAGGGAGCCCTGGTGGCCCAGTGGTTAAATGTTCCACTGTTAAAAGGGTGGCAGTTCGGATCCAGAAATGGCTTCTTAGAAGCCCTATGGGGCAATTCTACTCTATACTATAGGGTCACTGTGAGTTGGAGTTGACTTGACAACATTGGGTTTGGTATGGCTTTTTTTTTTAACATGCAATCACACCTCAAGAATTTGGCAGTTCTCTCCTGGAAGCTCAAGAGGGAGCTGTTTCATGGCTTGAGCAGCATCCAGTTCAGAAGAGGGATGGAGTAAAAAAGATCTTAGTAGGAAGGATTGGTACTGATAAAATGGCAGAAGGCCGGGACCTATGGGAGGAAGAAGGTTGGTAAGCAGTTTCTTACAGATGGAATGACTGAGTATATCTACGATGCAAATTATTCAGTTTGAAGTTGTTTATCTATGGTGTAAATCTAAGTTCCTGCCATAATCCTCAATAAAAGTAGGTTTTATACAATAGCCATTAGCTAATACTGCTTTGAGGTGCTCTGGAGGAACTGACCTGGAGGTGAGTAACCAGGAGGGTCTCTGGAAATCTGAATAGAGTAAATCCTTTGGGGACACTTGGGAATCTTACGGAGGGACAAGAGTTTTTACAGAAAGTAGAATGGTAGCGGAGTGATTAAAAGACCAAAAGAAAACATGATTTTTTGTTTCTCAGTCTCTGGGAGATTGCAGATAGCTAGCTTACAACTGAAACTTTAATATCACTGCCACTTGGTTGTGAGAATTTATTCACCCTATGCAAACTCGTCTTAAAATACACATTGCATACGTAAGAGGACTTCCAATTAAGTTCGAGAACTCATCCTAGAAAAAGTGCTATATACCTCATCGCTGAATATGACTATGGTCACCTTTAAAGTACTCCCCTTGGGAAGCTACGCACTGATGCCAGAGTCTAGACCACACTTCAGAGCAATTTTGGAACTCTTTCTGGAACGATCTTCAGACTTGTCATTGTATCACCCTTGATGTCCTGAATGTCATCAAAATGTCTTCCTTTCAATATTTCCTTTATCTTCAGGGAAATAAAAAAGTCACTGGGGTCTAGATCAGGTGAGTAGGGAGGGTGTTCCAACACAGTTACTTGTTCACTGGCTAAAAGCTCCCTAACAGGCAACTATACAATTAAGTTCGTGAACTTGCTGCTGTGCCACCATGGGCAACAGCCATTCCAGAAAAGGAGTTCCAAAATTGCTTTGAACGATGGACTAGACATTGGTATTGGTGCACTGCTTCCCAAGGGGAGTACTTTGAAGGTAACCGTAGTGATGGTCAGCAATGAGGTATGTAGCATCTAGATCAATTAAGTTCATGGACTTAATTGTTAGACCTCGTATGCATACATAAAAACAGACCTTAAAATTTCTCAGACTTGAAGTGGAAATAACAGACTTTTCCAAAAAGGAGAATGAACACATGATATTCCAACACAGATGCCATTCCAATATTAACAATTTCCTATCTAGTGAGCACTTCTTTTTTTCAAGTCGTATTCAGCAGTAGGGAAGCTTATTAGGCAAAATCATTTTCTGTTTGCTCAGAGTAGTTCCATGCTTTTGAGAACTTTAGGGCTTGTAGCCCTAATAAGTTCAGAGACCGCATCTCAGCATTTGCTTCATACCCTCAATAGCCTTGAGCAAAAGATTCTCATGCACAATGTACTCACTGTTATTGAGGTTAATGTTTGCTGAATGTATTAACAGTGTGTTCCAATGGGAATTATGGTCATTTGGTCCTTTTCTTGGGCTAGTGTTTGCCATGATAGAATAAACTACAGAAGTATATGAGAGAAAGCTGGCGACGTGTCAGATAAAGCTAGAGAGGAGAACAGTAGCCCTGGCAAGGCTTCGCAAGCACAGACTTGTGATTTCAGCTGGCTGAGCTGAAAGCCTGGTTGTATCTATCACCTGTTGTGACTCTTCACTACTGACTCACCTTCTCTGAGCTCTAGGGTTTAATCTACAAAATAAAAATATTAAGTTATTTCTTTAGAACAGTACTTGGCATATTTTAAGTACCTAATAAGCACTAATTTTTGTAAGAAGTGATTGGTTTTTTTAATGCTATTCAAAGCAGTCCTTTATTCATTTTAACATCTAGTGATGTTCCAGGCTGGTGCCAATGGTTAACCATTTAACTGCTAACCAAAATATTGGAGGTTTAAGACCACCCAGATGTACTTTGGAAGAAAGTCCTGGTGATCTACTTCTGAAAAAGTCCAGCTACTGAAAACCATATGGAGCACAGTTCAACTTTGACACACGTGAGGTTACCATCAGTTGGAATCCACTTAACAGCAACTGCAGGCAATGGTGGTGGGGCTTACCCAGCATGTTCCAGGATCTGTTAGACTAGGGAGATGAACGTGGGAAAACGTGGCCTCTGGAAACCCTGCTGGCATAGTGGTTAAGTGCTATAGCTGCTGACGAAAAGGTTAGCAATTCAAGTCCACCAGGTGTTCCTTAGAAACTCTATGGGGCAGTTCTACTCTGTCCTATAGGGTTGCTGTGAACTCGCATTGACTCAACAGGTGTGGGTTAAAGCTAAGACTAAACCGTAATGGCATGGTAGCTAAGTGCTACAACTTCTAACCACAAGGTTGGCAGTTTGAATCTGCCACATGCTCCTTGGAAACTCTATGGAGCAATTCTACTGTGTTCTACATTGTCCCTAAGACTTGGAATCAGCTGTAGTGGGTTTGGGTTTTGGTTTAAGGCTAAGACTAATCAGTCTCTTCTCTGGTTTTATAACCTATGAGATACATCCAGGAGAGCACAAGTTGGATCCAAACTTTATAACGGGAAGTTCAGTATCTCCACTGTGTAGGAATCCTGCCAAAGAGAGACAGAAGAACAAACTAGAGACAGAGTAGACCTGCCCCATTGAGTTTCCAAGGAGAGTCTGGTGGATTTGAACTGCCGACCTTTTGGTTAGCCGCCATAGCTCTTCACCATGCCACCAGGATTTCTGCGCAGAAGAAGAGCACATCCCAAGTTTCACCAATCATTGTTTCGCAGACAGCAAAGTAGAGACAATATTAGTTTCCTCTCAGGGAGGAAGGAAGACTCTCCTGTTGTGCTATCTTCATGCATATGGGAAGTGGGTGAGGAGACATCTTCTCAGAGACCAAGCAGGCTTAAAAGAGCTTGAAAGGGAAACCTCTTTGTACAGTTTGAAGTTATAGGGTTGCTATTACTCCGAGTCAACTCAACAGCATTGGGTTTGTTCTTTTATTTTTTTGGTTTAGCCCCACCTACTTGCTGACTGACTCAGTGGAATTTGGCCTAATCTTCCCGTCATATAAATGACGCCTCTTCTGGTATTCTAAACACACCTATGTGAGCAGTTTTAAAGATTAGTGGGAATGGATTTTATATTAAAAGCATTTTAATTCATGTTTATTAATGGAGAGGTTGTAGAAGCCAGGCTGGTGTTTGTTTCATTTATTTAGCACTTGTGACAAGATGGCTCTGGGCCTGGCCAATGCCAAGACATTGCTCTACTGATTAAATAATGTGATGAAAGGGAAACAGTGCTTATGTGTTGAGAGATTATTGCCAGAGACATTGGGCCAACAAAGTGCTGAAAGGAGAGCTGTGTGGCACTTTGACTGTGAGTAATTAGCAGCCAGTTGGAACTGAAATGCTGGGGGAAACCCAAAAAGCCAAACCCATTGCCATAGACGTGACTGCTGGCGAAAACTGACATTAATGTTTTCGGTTGAGTTTTTGAAGGCATGTAAAAACTGCACATTTGGTTTCCCAACAAGGCTCAGTTTTTCTTTGACCTTTGGAATAATAAAAATATAAATAAACATCTGAAACTACAGTGATGTAAAGCCATATTTTTGAAATGGTACAAAAGACTGTCCAATTTTACAGAAAAGAGACACAAGTCTAATCTCAGGTATCACAAACAGTAAAAAATTTTCCAAGAATAAATTTATTAGGTTACTTTATTGCAGGTCAAATAAATAAGTAAATAAAAAGTCTGCAATTCTCCGAAATGTTATAGGGCCTGTTGTGAAGCAGATATGTTTGTTCAGGCATTTATGAAAGAAATAGAAGCAGGCTTCTCAGGAGTATAACCTGACATGTGTCCTTTGGCCTATGCAGTGATTTCGAGGATGGATATTTTGCCAAGAAAGATAAGAACTGAAGCTTCTTGGGATCTACGTCAAATGAGGGCACTGGGATTTACTCTCCACCTCGTGCAGACCATCTAGCTTTACTGGAGGAGAATGTATGGGGTGTTTGGGGCTCGTACTGACAACTTTGGAGTTCCTGGAGGGTGCAAACAGTCAGCCACTAACTGGAACATTGGAGGCTATAGTCCAGAGGTGCCTCAGAAGACAGGTATGGCCATTTACTCCAGACAAACTGGCCATTGTAAATCCTGTGAAGCACAGTTCTATTCTGACATACGTGGGGTGACGATTTGTTTCAGTGCACTCAGTGACAATTAGTCTTTATTGTTTATTTCTGGTGTTGACAACTTGACCTGTATTCTACAACTTTTGTACTACACGCTTGAGAGCATTGCTTCTAGTTTTCTTGTCTGACAGCCTATCTGCCTTTCCTTTGTTTGCACCTCCCTCTCTCTGTTCTTTAGTACAGCAAATAGTTAAAAGTAACGACTCCAGTGGCCGTCTTCCGGACTTCAGATTCTGGTTCTGTGACTTAGAAGCTACACGATTTGGGAAAGCCATTTGGTCTTTCTATGCCTCTGTTTCTTCCATTATAAACCAGTAATAATCTCAGTATCTACTTTGTAGGGTTGGTGTAATGATTGAGTTATTTAAAATACTCCAAATGTGTTTAAACCACATATGACACATGATGAGTGCTATTAGGTGTACAAGAAATAAACCACATGGTTTAATTGCCCACTGACTCAGAACTCTTTACTGAATCCTTTCAGCTGTGGTCATGGGTTCCTGAGAATCAGAGTAGAACTGTGTTCCAGGGTTTTCATTAGATTAATTTTTTTTTTTTTTACTTTAACAAGTTGGATGTCTTTTTAAAAAAAAATTTTATTTAATATAACTGAGTGAAAATTTACATACCCACCTATATGCAGCTTCCACTGCTCTCCCAACCTGGTGACAGCACACTATTCCTCTCTGCTCCATACATGTCTCATTCTCCCAATAGTCTCTTTTTTCCCCTCCTCTCCACCCACTCTCCCTTCTCCAGCCAGAGATCAGCAGGATGACATTCTATAGATGTATAGAACCATAAAGTGCATCCAATATAGGGTCACTGCATCGCCAAGTCCAATCCATTCCTGTCCGAAGCGTGGACCTTCATTATGATTTATGGTCAAGGGCAGCATCAGGGTGAGAGGCCATGCTCTCAGGGGAACCCCGAAACCACTGGACCATCAATTGAGGTATTTTAGTGGGGATCTCAGGGTGCACCCCTTTTTATTCTTGTGTTGCCAGTGAGACTCTACTTAGTGAGCTCCATTGCGGCTATCACCAGTAGTGACCGGGCACCACCCCGTTCTTCTCCTCCCAAGTCGATGTAGGCACCCACTGATGTGGGTCTCTTTGTCTTCTGGGTTGTCTGTTCCCCATATCATTTTGGTCCTTGGTGAACATCCATTCCTGCTGCTGAGTTGGGACCATTTGCTGTGCCCTCGGATGGCAGCTTGGCAGCTTTTAAGACCCCAGACGCCACTCACCAATGTGGGGTGCAGAGAACCCTCTTAGCAAAACACTAGTTGTGCCAATTGGCTTCGCTTTCCCCTAAGAGCATGGTCTCCTGCCCTCTGCCCCAGCTACTCTATCCTTGCAATATTGGGTTAAGACGGAAGGAGTATTCATGTTATGTTTAAGTCCACTTAATGTTGTTCTTGTTTCTAATGTGTGCTATCACTGATTTCACCCAACCAGATACTTAGCAACTATCTAATCTAAACCTTCCCCCCTTCCCTACCTCCCTCCCCTCCCTTGCAGCTGTCAAAGAGTCTTTTCTTCTACACACAAGTCTGTTTTTGAGATCTTATTGTAGAGGTCTCATACAATATTTGCCCTTTTGTCGCTGATGAATTTCACTCAACATAATGTCTTCCAGTTGAAACCAGGTCATGAGATGTTTCCTGGAGTCATCGTTGTTATTTATCATTGCGTAGTGCTCCATTGAGTATATATACCACAGTTTACCTATCCATTCTTCTGTTGTTGGGCATCTGGGTTGATTCCATCTTTTGCTATCGTGGACTGTGCTGCGATAAACATTCTGGTGCATGTGTCTGTTGGTGTGAAAGGCCTTGATTCTGTAGGATATATTCCTAGTAGTGGAATTACTGGGTCAAATGGTATATCAATATCCATTTTTTTAAGGAAGCGCCAGATTGCTTTCCAAAGAGACTGGACCATTTTGCAACCCCACCAATAGTGTAGGAGGGTTCCACTTTCTCCACAGCCTCTCCAGCATTTGTTGTTTTGTGTTTTTTGGATCATGGCCAACTTTGTTGGGGTGAGATGGTATCTCATTGTTGTCTTGATTTGAATTTCTTTAATAACTAAAGATCGCGAACATGTCCGCATGTGTTTTTTGGCTGCCTGGATCTCTTATTTAGTGAAACGTCTGTCCATCTCCTTTGCCTATCACTTAATTTGTATGATTTATCTTCTTCTTGTTGATATTTTGTAGTATCTTATAGATTACGGAAATCAGGCATCAGTGGGACATAGAGTTGCCAAATATTTTTTCCCATTATGTAGGTGTTCTTTTAATTCTATTAATAAAGTCTTCAGATGAGCAAACGTGTTTAATTCTTAATAGATCCCATTTATCTATTTTCTCTTCTGATGATTGTGGTTTATTTGACAGATTTTTGGAGTCTGTCCATATTGTGTATTAAAACTTCCATTGCTGTTCCTACCTTTTCTTGGATGAGCTTTATTGTTTTAGGTTTGATATTTAGGTCTTTTATCCAGATGGAGTTGGTTTTTGTATAAGGTGTAAGATGTGGATCTTGTTTCAGTTTCTTGCAGATGGATATCCAATTTTGCCAGCACCATTTGTTGAAGATACTGTTTTCGCCCCAGTTTAATGTCTTAGGGCCTTTGTCGAATATCAGTTATTCATAGGCAGATGGTGTCCTCTCTGGGATCTCAGTTCTGTTCCACTGATCGATCTGTCTGTTGTTATACCAGTACCAGGCTGTTTTGACCACTGTGGCAGTATAATATGTTCTAAAGTCAGGTAATGAGAGACCTCCCAGTGTGTTCTTCTTCTTTAGTAGTACCTTGCTTAACTGGGGCTTCTTCCCTTTCCAAACAAAATTGGTGATTTGTTTCTCCATCTCATTAAAAAAATGTCACTGGAACTTGTATTGGGATTACATTATATAAATAGATTGCTTTGGGTAAAATAGACATTTTCACAATGTTAAGTCTTTCTATCCACGAGCAGGGTAGGTTTTTCCATTTATCTAAGTCTCTCTTAGTTTCTTGTAGTAAGGGCTTGTAGTTCTCTTTGTAAAGGTCTGTTATTTCTCTGGTTAGATTAATTCCTAGATACCTTATCTTCTTAGGGGCTATCGTAAATGGTACTGATTTGATAAATTCTTCCTTAATAGTCTCGTTGTTGGTATAAAGAAATCCTACTGATTTACTTATGTTTATCTTGTATCCTGAGACTTTGCTGAATTCTTCTATCAGTTTGAGTAGTTTACTTATAGATTCTTTGGGATTCTCTGCATATACAATCATATCATCTGCAAACAGGGAGATTTTAACTTCCTCTTTGCCAATGCAGATGCCCTTTATTTCTTGGTCTTGTCTAATTGCTCTGGCTAAAACTTCTAGCACAATGTTGAATAGAAGAGGTGAGAGTGGGCATCCTTGTCTAGTTCCTGATCTCAAGGGAAAGTCTTTCAGTCTCTCTCCATTCAGGATGATGTGGGCAATTGGCTTTGTATAAATGGCCCTTATTGTGTTGAGGGATTTGTCGTCTATGCCCATTTTGCTAAGAGTTTTTAGCATGAATGGGTGTTGGACTTTATCAAATGCCTTTTCTGCATCAATGGACAAAATCAGGTGATCCTTGTCTTTTGTGTTATTTATGTGGTTAATCACATTAATTGTTTTTCTGATGTTGAACCAGCCTTGCATCCCTGGTATGAATCCCACTTGGTCATGATGGATTATTTTCTTGATACGTTGTTGTATTCTATTGGCAAGAATTCTGTTGAAGATTTTTGCATCTAGATTCATGAGTGATATTGATCTGTATTTCTCTTTCTTTTTTGGGTCTTTCCCTGGCTTAGGTATCAGGGTTATGCTGGCTTCATAGAATGAGTTTGGGAGTACTCCATCCCTTTCTATACTGTGAAATAGTTTCAGTAGTATTGGATAGATTAATTTTTTACAATAAATTACCAGCCTTTTCTTCTTCAGGAGCCTCTGAATGGACTTGAACCTCCAACCTCTTGGTTAGCAGTAACATTTGGATCACCTAGGGACTTTTAGCTTATTGGATCCCTAAAATATGCAAAAACAATTGTGTCCACGCTTATTAGTAAAGGAATCAAAGTGCTCCATTATTTGGTTAACAATTGGTCTTTTAAAACTTTTTCCCCATACACTCCAGCACATTTCATGTTTTAGTCATTGGGGTTTATTCACTCATGTCCTGAATTTGCCATACACTTTCATATTCCTTCCAATTACTCACTGAGTCAGAAATGGCCCCATTTTGTCTTGTTTTCTGCCACACAAAGCTCATCAAGGCTTATAGACGAGATCACGTTTTACTATCCTTTTTTGAAGTTTTCCCTGGAATCTCAGAGTACTTTTTTGTCCATGCTCCCTTGGAGAGATTGTCTGTATTCTTATTCAAATACTCATTTTCTCCCTTCCTCCCTCTTCTCTTCCTTTCCTCCCTCCTTTCTCTCTTCCCTTCCTCCATCTCTCCCTCCTGCCTCAGATAAATGTTCACTAATATACACAGTTGTTATTCCAAAAAGACTTTGTTGAAGTTCAACCATTTCAGGAGGTTGCATTGGATCAGGTACCGATGGCACTGAAGAAAGTCCAAGCTGCCATGAAAGCACAAGACTCCAGAAATTGACAGAATATTAATCGAGATGTTTCAACAAACAGATGCAGTGCTGGAATTGCTCACTCATCCATGCCAAGAACACAATCAATGCCCATGGAAGCTGCAGTCAAGAAATCAAACAACACATTGCATTGGCCAGATCTGCTGCAAAAGACTTCTTTGAAGTGCTAAAAAGCAAAAATGTTACCTTGAAAGCTAAGGTGAACCTGACCAAAGCAATGGTGTTTAAGTTGCTTCATACGCTTGTGAAAGCTGAACAATGGATAAGGAAGAACAAAGAAGAACTGATGCCTTAGAACTGTAGTGTTGGCAAAGAGTGTTGAATATACCATGGACTGCCAAAAGAACAAACAGATCTATCTTAGAAGAAGTACAACCAGAATGCTCCTTAGAAGCACAGATAGTAAGACTATGTTTCATATACTTTGGGCATGTTATTAAGAAGCATCAGTTCCTGGAGAAGGACAGCATGCTTGGTAGGGTCAGCAAAAGAGAGGAAGGCTCTCAATGATATGGAGAGATGCAGTGGCTGTAATAAGAGGCTCAAGCATAGCAACGATTTTGAGGATGGCACAGAACAGGGCAATGTTTCATTCTGTTGCACATACAGGCAGTTAACAACAATACATGGCATAAAAGTTATGCATAAAACAGCCAAAGCCACTGCCATCAAGTTGATTCTGACTTATAGCGACCCTAGAGGTTAGTGTAGAATTGCCCATAGAGTTTCCAAGGAGTGCCTGGTAGATTTGAATTGCCAGCCTTTTAGTTAGCAGATACAGCACTTAATCACTACACTGCTAGTAGATTCAAAATATTTCTTGTTGAAGGAATGAATAATGTTTCAGAATTCTCTGGTAGACTGGAGAGCAATTCTTTTCTAGAAATGTGGAATAATGTTAGGAACAGATACAATTTTGGGGCCAGTCCAGATTCTGTTTGTCCTCCAGGTACATTTCTTTTGTACTTCTCTGCCCTGTTCTATGTCTTGATCATTATGACTGAATCATCTGGGTTTCCAGATGGGTAGTTTAGGCTAACGGGAAGCCCCATGAGGAAACTCAAAGGACAAGAAGAGGAATAGTTTAGAGTGGGACCCCTCAAATTTTCTTGTGAGAACAAATTGCCTGGGGTCCTTTTGAAATGCAAATTATGATTCCCCAAAACCAAGCCCACTGCTGTTGAGTCAATTCTGACTCATAGTGGCCCTCTACATCACAGTGGAACTGCTGGTTTCAAAAGTATGCTTGGTAGATTTGAATTGCTGACCTTTTGGTAAGCAGACATATCACTTAACCACTCACCATAACGGTTTCCAAACTCTGATTCAGCAAGACCTTAATTGTCTTTTTCTAGCAAGCTCCCAGGGACTGCTGGTACTGCTGCTCTGAGGACCATATTGAAGTAGTAAAGGGTAAAGATATTTATTCTGCTCTGTTAGTGGTTTTCTATTTTGGCTACACCTTTGAATATTTGTGGAGCATTTAAAAATCTTTTGCCTGGGCTATATGCCAGATACATTATATCAGTATCTGTAACAGTGGGACCCAGATATTAGAAATCCTTAAACTCTACTGTGCAGCTGAGGTTGAGAACAACAAATAGACCTTTGGACTAAGACCTCTTTTGGTTGCCTCTCTCTCTCAGCTCCAGCTTTCAAAAGCCTTTGGAAGTTCCATTTTCCCCAGACTTTGGCCTTTCAGGCTTATGGGTAGTGATGGTTTCTAGATGTTGCTAATGCCTGGGTATCTCAGCATCCTATTTTGGTCCTTTAACTCTGTCCAAACTTCAACACATAGTTAAAAAAAAAAAAAAAGAAAAGAAACAAAGAAACTCAAACCAAATCCATTACTGTTGATTCTAACTCATAATGACCTTATAGGACAAAAGTAGTTTTGCCCCATAGAGTTTTCAAGGACCACCTAGTGGCTGCAAACTGTTGACCTATTGGTTAGCAGCTGTAGCATTTAAGTATGCCACCAGGTTTTCTAGACATAGTACGGTCGATAAATTATAATTCCCTTTAAAATCTCAGCTGTTTCCTGAAAAAACCTTCTGTTTTGTAAATAAAGTAAGGAGTTTGATTTTCATTTTGTAGGTAATTGAGAAACCAGTGTAATAAGTCAAGGAATAGAATGTTTCAAATTCAGAATCATGCATTACAGAGATTGCTGCTAGATGCAACTTTTTATTTCACATACTTTAAACTTAAAAGTATTGAATTTTATTATAAGGACATGAACTCAAACATATTTTATATGTAAATCATTCTGCTAGAAGTATGGCTTAAGCTCATACTTATCTTTTGAAATTGGATAAAAAGAGGAGTATAACACTTGTTTAGATTCTAATTACTATTGTTCTTGAGTCATAGTGTAGCTACAATGTAACTGCAGATCTGTTGATTTCTTCCTTATTAGGAGTTTCTTGAGCTTGAGCCTTCGCTTAAAAGTTAATGGGACTCACTGGGTTATTGGTCTCTTGTTTTTCCTCTGTAGGCACTGGCAATTCCATCACCTTCCTAACCATGAGCGGTTCATCACTTAAAGTACTGAGTCTGAGTTTATTTTTTTTTCCTTAAGTACTATCCATTTCCTTAGAATTCACATTTCAAGGGTGGAATCAAGATGGCAGACTAAACACATGTCTCCCTAAATCCCTCTGGAAACAAAGACCTGAATCGATGATTGTATGGAGCCTTCTGGACACCTAGTGAGCCCTTGGATGTGGCATAGGTCTGTTAATTTGAACTTCATACCACTGAACACAAAGCCTCATCTCGGTCACTGACCTTGCTCTCGGTGAGTGTGGGCTTGTACAAATTGAAGGTAACTCACCATTTCAGTTTTTTTTCTCTGTCTTAGCCAGTGGGTGGAGCTGGGACTTGACTAGCCACTAATATCAGACACACTGCTGGTGGGACTGGCAGGCACTTTTGCCGTATTCTGAGAGCCTGGCTTTGGACTCTGTGCATCTTGGCAACTTTGACCTCTTTTTCTACCTCTACCACACAGTAGCTGTACTGAGGCAGAGGCAAGCTTGTGCGGGAAGCCATCTTGATCCATTGGGAGATGGATTCACCCACATAGAGGCCCTGGCTGGACTTAGTTCTTAGGCTGGGCGGCAGCGCCTGCCTGGGGAGAGTACTTTCCCAGCACAGAGGTAGTGTTTTGCACAGTGTCACTGGCAGCTGGTGCCTGGCAACAGAGGTTGTGGACTCTGAGCATCTCAGCACTTTTGGCCTCCCTTTACACCAGTAACCTGGTCCCAGCCAGGTGGCAAGCTTGTGTGGGACAACATCTTGTTCCATGGGAGGTGGGGGTACCCATATGAAAGCCTCATCCAGACATAATTCCTGGGCTGGGAGGCAGCACTTGCCTGGAAGAGAATGCTTTTCTGGAAGAAAACCAGAATTCTCTGCAGTATTGCCCATAGTTGGGGCTTGACATCAGAGGCCAGGAGAGCACTAGCCTTTCTGTATTTTGAGCTACTTTATAACATCTGGGGTTTGATATAGAGGTGCTTACTTTGCCACCTGGGAAGAGGGACCTATGCACCTGAAAACCTGACTGACTTTGGAAGTCGTCGGATACATTTACCTCTCATTTTAAGATGGCCTGGAGAAACAATGGCCTGGAGAAACAACTGTCGTCCATTGTCACAGCATCTCTCCCAGCCTCTATTGACTCACATGAAGCCACAAAAGCAACCAACTCTGGAGAAAACCATAACCAAGAAATCAATCATGGCTTCAGGAGGCCCTCCAAAGAAACCACCTAAGAAGTTCCCAGATGAAGAAGCTTGTCTGAAACTATCGGAAGGCGAATACAAAAGGATTATATAGAGAGCCCTCCTAGACCTTATACAAAATGCAGCAGAGCAAAAAGAAAAATTAAGCGAGCTGTTTGATCCGATGCAACACCAGTACTCTAAAATCCAGCAGATCAAGAACAAAATCAAAGGCATAGAAACTTCAATTCAAAGCCAAGAAAACAGAATGAAACAAATGGAAAAGAGAATTTCTGATTTTGAAGACAGAGCCAATGACTCCAGCATCTATGAAGAGAAATCAGTAAAAAGAAATAAGAAAAATGAAGAAGCATTAGGAAGCATGTGGGACTCTATTAAGAAGAACAATCTATGATTAATTGGAGTTCCTGAATAGGGCAAGACACCTGAGAACACAGAGAGTATTCTTGTTGAGCTGCTGACAGAAAACTTCCCAGAAATTATGAAGAAGAGAATATAGATATCCTAGATACATATTGAACACCACTCAATGTATATCTCAAAAGAAAGACTCCAAGACATAATATAATCAAGCTTAACAAAATTAAACATAAGCAGAAGCTCTTAAAGGCAGCAAAACTCAAAATAAAGCTAACATTCAGAGGGAAACCCTGTAGGCTTTCATCCGATTTGTCAGCAGAAACAATGTTGGCACAGAGACAGTGGCATGACACATTTAAAGTCTAGAAGGAGAAGAACTTCCAGCCAAGAATTATATATCCTGCAAAACTGTCTTTCAAATATGAAAGTGAAATTAAGACATTCCCAGATAAAAAGAAACTCAGAGACTTTGTAAAAACCAAACTAAAGTTATAAGAAATAGTGAAAGAATCTCTTGGCTTAGAAGAACAAAACCTCTAACTTTATATTTTAGAAGCAAATATGGGACACATCATCCAGACTCCTACTCATTTAGGGAAGGCTCCAAACACAATCTAAGTTATAATAGTGAAAGAAATAATCCAGCGATCATATCATGAAAACTCTGGTGTCATCTTAGTAAAAAAGGGATGTACTAAAGTCATTATAGTCCTTCCAGATGGAGAAGAAGTTGATAAGAATGGCAGTAATTGGAATTGGGTTTACACATAGTTTATTAAGGGGGATCATAGGGACAGCTGTAAAGCACAATAAAGATGCAACATATCAAATCAAGAAATGTACTGCAGGAGCTTCAACAACCACAAAACCAACCCTGAAAAAGGTGAAAAGTCAACTCACAAAGAAGAACGTCCCAGAACACATTAATAAGAACAACAGATAAAACATCAACACAAAACCAAACATATGACAATGGCAGTACTGAACACAAACCTATCAATAATCACATTGAATGTGAATGGACTGAACACATCAGCAGACATCAGGTGACATCTTGGATCAAAAGACACGAACCATCAATATGTTGCCTACAAAAAATTCACCTTAGACTTAAAGATGTGAACAAACTGAAAATTAAAGGATGGAAGATTATATATCAAGCTAACAATGAGCAAAGAAGAGCAGGTGTGGCAAATCTAATCTCAGATAAAATAGATTTTAATGTAAAATCCACTGTCTTGGACAAGGATGGACACCACTTAGAGCTGAAAGGTATACACAAACAGGAGTTAGTGGTATTAAATAGTTATGCATCTAATATTACAGCACCTAAGTACATCAAAGAAACACTGACTATACTCAAAAAGGAGACAGATCACTCCACAATAATAGTGGGACACTTCAACACTCCACTCTCAATATTGGACAGATTGTTTAGAAAAAAGCTCAATAAAGACACAGAAGACCTTATTCCCACAATTAACCAACTAGACCTCATCGACATATACAGAACTTTCTATCCATCAGCAGACAATCACACCTTCTCCAGTGCACACAGAACAGTCTTCAGAATAGAGCATGTGTTAGGACATAAAGCAGTTCTCAACAAAATCCATACTATTGAATTAATGCAAAGCATCTTCCCAGATCACAAAGCCATACATGTCAAAATCAACAGCAGAAAAAATATAGATAGAAAGTGGAACTCATGGAAACTGAACATCTTGCTCAAAAAGCCATGGGTTATAGAAGAACTCAAGGATGAAATCAAGAAATTTATGGATTCCAATGAGAATGAAAACACTTCCTACCAGAACCTATGGGATACAGCCAAAGAGTGCTCGGAGGGCACTTTATCACTATAAAAGCACACATATTGAAGGAAGAAAGAAACCAAACCAAAGAACTAACCCTACAGCTTGAACAAGTAGAGAGAGAACAACAGAGGAACCCCTCATGCACCAGAAGAAAACAGATCATAAAGATTAGAGCAGAACTAAACAAATTAGAGAAAAATAATTGAAAAAATTGAAAAGACCAAAAGCTGTTTTTTTTGACAAACCATTGGCTAAACTTACTAAGGAAAAACAGGAAAGGAAACAAATAACCCAAATAAGAAATGAGAGGGGAGTTGCCATAACAGATCCAACCAAATCAAAAAGATCATAACAGAATACTATGAAAGACTGTACTCTAACAAATTTGAAAACCTAGAGGAAATGGACAAATTCCTTGATTCATATCACCTACCAAAATTATCACAAAGTGAAGCAGAACAACTTAATAAACCCATTACAAAGGAAGAGATTGAAAAAGTCATCCAAAAACTACCAACCAAAAAAAGCCTGGGCCCAGATGGCTTCACTATTTCACAGTTATAGAAAGGGATGGAATACTTCCAAATTCATTCTATGAAGCCAGCATAACCCTGGTACCAAAGCCAGGGTTATGGAAGGAAAACTACAGATTGATATCACTTGTGAATCTAGATGCTAAAATCTTCAACAAAATTCTTGCCCGTAGAATACAACAATATATCAAAAAAAAATAATCCATCATGACCAGGTTGGATTCATACCAGGGATGCAAGGCTGGTTTATCGTCAGAAAAACAATTAATGTGATAAACCACATAAAAAAACATGAAGGACAAGAATCACCTGATTTTGTCTATTGATGCAGAGAAAGCATCTGATAAAGTCCAACACCCATTCGTGCTAAAGACTCTCAGCAAACTAGGAATAGATGGCAAATTCCTCAATGCAATAAAGACCATTTATACAAAGCCAAATGTCTACATCATCCTGAATGGAGAGAGACTGAAATCTTTTCCCTTGAGAACAGGAACTAGACAAGGGTGTCCACTCTCAGCTCTCCTGTTCAACACTGTACTAGAAGTTCCAGCCAGAGCAATTAGACAAGACCAAGAAATACAAAGCATCTGCAACAGCAAAGAAGAAGTAAAAATCTCCCTATTTGCAGATGATATGATTGTATACACAGAGAATCCTAAAGAATCCATAAGTGAACTACTCAAACTGATAGAAAATTTCAGTAAAGTCTCAGGATACAAGATAAACATGAACAAATCAGTAGGATTCCTTTATACCAATAATGAGATTATTAATGAAGGTAAAGTACCTCAGAATAACAGACCTTTACAAAGAGAACTACAAGTCCTTACCACAGGAAAGTAAGAGAGAGTTAGCTAAAGGGAGAAACCTACCCTGCTCATGGATGCGAAGACTTAGCATTGTAAAAATATCTGTTTTGCTCAAAGCAATCTACTTATATGATGCAACTCCAAAACATTCCAGTGACATTTTTTAAGGAGATGGAGAAACAAATTACCAACTTTGTTTGGAAAGGGAAGAAGCCCTGGATAAGTAAAGCACTACTGAAGGAGAAGAACACACTGGGAAGCCTCTCACTACCCAACTTTAGAACCTGTTGCACTGTCACAGTAGTCAAAACAGCCTGGCACTGGTACAAAAAGAGACAGATAGATCAATGGAACAGAACTGAGACCCCAGAGACAACACTGTCTTCCTAAGAACAGCTGATATTCGACAAAGGCCCTAAGACATTGAACTGGGGAAAAAATAATCTCTTCAACAAATGGTGCTGGCAAAATTGGATATCCATCTGCAAAAAATTGAAACAAGACCCATATCTTTCTTACACCTTATACAAAAACCAACTTGAACTGGATCTCCAAGCCAAGCCAAGCCAAGTGTTGAACTGGATAAAAGACCTAAATATTGAATCTAAAATGATAAAGCTCATCCAAGAAAAACTAGGAACAACAACGTAAGTTTTAATACACAATGTAGACAGACTTCAAAATCTGTCAAACCAACCTCAAATAACAGAAGAGAAAATAGATTAATAGGAACTATTAAGAATCAAACACTTCTGCTCATCCAAAGACTTTAATAATAGAATTAAAAGGCCACCTACAGAACAGGAAAAAATATTTGGCAACTCTATGTCAGACTGACATTTGATCTCCATAATCTATAAGGTAACAAAATATCGGTAAGAAAAAGATAAATCATCCAATTAAGCAATGGGCAATGGAGATGGACAGACACTCCTCTAAAGAGGAGATCCACACAGCCAAACAACACATGCAGACATGTTCGTGATCATTAGCTATTAAAGCAATTCAAATCAAAACTACAATGAGATACCATCTCACTCCAACAGGGTTGACCATGATCCAAAAAGCACAAAACAACAAATGCTGGAGAGGCTGTGGAGAAACTGGAACTCTCCTACACTGTTAGTGGGATTGCAAAGTGGTGCAACCTTGCTGGAAAGCAATCTGGTGCTTTCTTAAAAAGCTGGATCTAGATATACCATTTAACCAAGTAATTCCACTGCTTGGAATATATCCTACGGAATCAAGGCCATTCACACCAACTGATACATGCACACAAATGTTTATCACAGCACAATCCACAACAGCGAAAACATGGAATCAACCCAGATGCCCAACAACAGAGGAATGGATAGGTAAACAATAGTATATACACTCAGTGGAACACTATGCAATGATAAAGAACAATGACAATTTTAGGAAACATCTCATAACCTGGTCTCAATTGGAGGACATTATGGTGAGTGAAAGCAGTCAATGACAAAAGGACAAATATTGTATGAGACACCTACAATAAGAACTTATAAACAGACTCATGCATAGAAGAAAAGACTCTTTGATGGTTGCAAGGGTGGGGACGGAGGGAGAGTGAGGTGGGGGAGGGTTTACATTAGATAGTTGATAGAAATTTGGTTGGGTGAAATCTGGGACAGCACATGTTAGAAAGAAGATCAATATTAGCTGGACTTCAGCATAAAATGATTATTTCCCCCATCTTAACCCAATATTACAAGGACAGAGTAACTGAGGTAGGGGGTTGGGTACCATGCTCTCAGGGGAAATTGAGGCCAATTGGCACAACTAGTATTTTGCTAAGACAGCCTTCTGCACTTTACATTGGTGAGTGGCATCTGGCTGCCAAGCTTCCATCTGAGGGTACAACAAATGGTCCCAACTTAGCAGGAACAGATGCTCACCAAGAACCAAAAAGACATGGGGAAAAGAGAACCCAGGAGACAGAGACCTATGTGAGTGTGTGACTACATCGACTTGTGACCAGAAGAACAGGATGGTGCCTGACCACCATAGCTGTGATGGAGCTCATAAAGTTGAGTCTCACTGCCAACAAAAGAATAAAAAGGTGTGCACCCTCAGATCTCCATTAAAAGACTGCAATTGGTGGACCATGGGCCTTAGAGCTCCTCTGGGAGCAAGGCACCTGGCCTTGGTGCTTCGTATGTCCATAAATCATAATGGAGTTCAACTCTCGGACAGGAATCGATTTGACTTGGTGACACAGAGTGACCATATCATTTGTGCACTTTGTGATTCTATGCATCTACAGGATGTTGTCTTGCTGACCTCTTATTGGAGGAAGGGGAATGAGTGAAGAGGAGGTGATAGGAGATTGTTGGGAGAATATGATATGTATGGAACAGAGAGGAAGAGTGCGCTGTCACTGGGCAGAGAGAGCAGTGGGAGCTGCATATAGACGGGCATACAAATTTATATGGGAATGTACATTTTTATTCAATCTCAACTAAAAAAAATTCACATTTCAAGAACTCCCTAGATATTCCCAATAAATAGCCACTTTAAGAGGCTCTCCATTTCAATTTCTCAACTCTCTACCTATAATCCTTCCTTTAATCCTAGCAAAGGACTTTCCTTACAAAAGACCCTTAAGCCATCATCATTCCCCAGGAGAAAATGATTCTTTAATCTTCCCCTCAATTTCTTCTTGTAAACATTGAGCCTTTGACACTCTGCCCAGAGAGTTGTTGGTCTTTTGTCTCTTCCATATGAATGGGCTTTTGCAAGCAGACTTGAGTGTAATCTTGAGCTGAACTCAAGTGAACAAATAATTTCCTCCCTGTTGCTGTATGACAACTTCATAGTGGCAAAAAAAAAAAAAAAAAAAAAAAATAGGGTAAGGGTTTCCTGCCACTAATCCTCCTTTGGGGAACATTCTTCTATATTTAAAGCAAGTAGAAAAACTCTACTCAGGAAAGTGGTTCTTGAATGAAACAAGTGTTTCATAACTCAAGCCTCAGATTTAGATGATATAGAGCACATTAGGGAAACTCTGGTGACATATTGGTTAAGTGCTACAGCTGTTAACCAGAAGGTTGGCAGTTCAAACCCACCAGGCACTCCTTGGAAATTCTATGGGACTGTTCTATGTTGTCCTCTAAGGTCACTGTGAGTCAGAATAGACTCAACAGAAGTGGGTTGGGTCGGTTGGTTAGGGCAGTCTATTTGGGAATATTCTTTTCAGGGTTGTAATGTGTTCCCTCTCTTTTGCAAGGCTAGAGAGAGAGAAGTGAGCTTAAAAATCAGTTAAAAGTTTGACTCTAACAGGAAGGCAAATAAGTACATTGGCAGATAACTCCTATTTTGCTTGACAAAATACACATAGTTGAAAAAAATCAGGAAATATTTCAGTGAGCTCTTCAAGGGGAAAAAAAGATATTCATAAGACATATTTGCCCATACCTTTTCAGAACCATTTGTTCTTTGCTAAAGTATCTTCCTGCTGCTGTATAGATACAATCCGAGAGATTAAAAAAATTAAAACCATCAGCATGTACTTTAAAGAAAATGAGCTTTGGTCTTTAGTGGATCTTTAAATATGTGAATAGTATTGAAGGCTGATTCAAATGTTAATACAAAGATAAGAGAATTGATTCACATGTCTCTACTTTTATACTCAGAACCCAGTTTTGACCATTAGCTCAGGAAATAATGACCCTTGAACCAATTCTAAGTACCTCTAGTCTAATTGTTTACATTGAACTGCTTGAAAGAATTACATCTAAACATGCAGTTATTGAAATGAATGTTTCTGTAAACTTTTTTTCTATAATATTTTAAACTGTTTCTTTTTTGTAAATGCAAGTTTACATATGTTTTAGGTTTCAGGATTTATTGTAGTTATTCACTGGTGATAGATGAATTGGTTAATAACAAGCAGAAAATGGACCACCTGGTTCTTGGGTCAGTCCTTTATGTTGTATGGCACAAGTGAGGATTTCTAAGACAACGGTGAACATACGCTGATTCCAGTCAACCCTGACAGAGAAAAGCTACAGGAACATCACAAATCCGAAACTTGCACAAACCCAGTGGCGTTAGAATCATGTCTGTTCCCTTACTTATGTTTTGATAATGATGAGTATTAAACACAATTTGATAAGGAAAGGCTAAGGAACTGCTTCAGAATAAAGGAGACTAAACAGAAATGATGGATGAATGAAATGTGTAACCCACGGTTTCCTTTTGCTATAAAGCCATTATTAGGACGCTTGGTAGAATCTGAATAAGTCTGTAAGTTAGTAAATAGTTTTGTATTAATATTCATTTTCAGATTTTGATAAGTGTATGTGGTTTTACACGAGAATGTCCTTGTTTTTTAGAAATACATTTTGAAATATTTAGGGATAAAGGGATATCATGTCTGCAGGCTATTCTCAAATAATTCATGTGCACATACACATTTGTATAGTAAAAAATACATACATGCATGTATAAAACATGTATGTGTGTACATGTATATATATGTATATATACACTTATATATACACATCTGTGTACATACATATAAGTGTATGTGTGTATATATATATATATATATACACACACAATGAAGACGGTTAAAGCAAACTCCATAAAAAGTTGTCATTTGTGGAATGTGGGCAAAGTATATACAGTTTTTTTACCTTTTTATATTGTGCTTTAGATGAAAGTTTACAGAACAAGATTAGTTTCTCATTAAACAATTGATACACAGCTTGTTTTCTGACATTGGTTGCCAAGCCCACAGCTTGCCAACACTTTCTGTCTTGATTTGGGGTTCCTCATTACCAGCTTTCCTGTCTCTCCTGCCTTTTTGTCCTTGCCCCTGAGCTCACATGTCCGTTCAGTCTCATTACAGAAATGTTTTGAGCTGTTCCTGCAACTCTTTTCTGTGAGTCTGAAATTATACCAAAAGAAGAAGTTAAAAAAAAAAATAACAATTGCAGTTTTTGACAAGGATGTGGATGGCTGAGAAGCATAAGATAGAAGGAACAAAAATTCAACCTAAATATAGGTAACTGCAGATTCTCTTGAAAGTTAACAAATAACATTAGCAAATAACATTAACCATATATTTTTAAAAGTATATATTTTTTCTTAACCACAACTGTATTTTCTCTTAGAAAATCATGTTAATGAATTTGAACTAATCCACCAAGTGAAACCAAACCCAATCCACTGTCATTGAGTTGTTTCCAACTCATAGCAACCCCATAGAGTTTCCAAGGCTGTAAATCTTTACTGAAGAAGACTGCCATGTCCTCATCCCTTGGAGCACCCTTGTGGTGTCAAAATGTCTCTATAGCTTACAGTAGGTTGCTTTATCCACGGTGGCACTACGATCTTTGTCTAGGACAAAACTCACTGCAGTTGAGTCTATTCTGACTCATAATGACTCTATAGGACAGAGTAGAATGCTCCATAGATTTTTCCAAGGAGAGCCTGGCAGATCTGAACTGCTGACCTTTTGGTTAGCAGATGTAGCACTTAACTACTACACCACCGGGGTTTCCTATCTGTCTAGGAAGTAGGAAGTAGTAATTTCTGTGATTAAAAAAAAAAAGATTGACCCACTGTCATTGAGTCGATTGCAACTATGCAATCCTATAAGACAAAGTAGAATTGCCCTCTAGAGTTTCCAAGGATCAGATGGGGGATTTGAGCCGCTGAACATCTAATTAACAGCTGAACTCTTAGCCATTGTGCCACCAGGCTTTTATTTTATGCATAAAACCAAACCAAACTCAGGCTGTTGAGTCAATTCTGACTCACAGCAACTCTGTAGAACAGAGTAGAAATGCCTCATCTGTTTTCCATGGAGTGCCTGGTGGATTTGAACTGCCAGCCTTTTTGTTAGCAGCCCTACCTCTTAACCCTATACCACCAGAGTTTCATTGGCAAATGCTCACCTGCCTTCAGTGACAGCCATTAAAAGGATGGTGGTCATTTATTTTTATGAGCATTGATGCTTTTCAGATGGTTGCTTTATTAGTCTACCTAATTTTCCTCTTTCTGGTAATGGAAACACTAGGACCTGTTTATTACAGAGTCAATAGCAAATGCATAGTGAATTCTTATAGATGTATTTCCTTATCTTTGAATTTGCTAATTTTTTTGAAAACAATCAATTTCTTCAAGACATATTTTTTCTTTGTAGCAGATACTACTTACATTTTTTCCCTGTACAAAAACGTCACCCCCACCTTCCCTCTTTGTCTACAGAGCAGCAGTTTTAGAGAAGGCAAACGCATCCAATTTCTAGTGGCTAGACCTTTGAAAGCCAGTCATGGTGATTCCATTCTCCTTGCCCATGGCTGATGGGATTCAAGGAATGTTTAATTCACTCCTACAAAATAGCAGTTTCTTCTGTCACTGTGGTCTCTGGAAGTGGCACTTGAGTCCTGTGCAGCCATTTGAGGCAAAAGCTGATGAGGGATAGGAGAGTAGAAAGATGGGAAGGGTCTGGGTCCTCAGTGATTTGATGAGCTGCTAATTCAGCCTTCTCTGGAACTGACTTTACCTTTTAGACAATAGAGATCCTAATGGCTGGGTATTTGTATCACCTGAAGAGCCATAAAAAACCCCTTGCCGCTGAGTTGCTTCTGACTCATAGTGAACCTATAAGACAAAGCAGAACTGCCCTGTAGAGTTTCCAGGGAGCACTTGGTAGATTTCAACTGCCACCCGCTTGGTTAGCAGCCATAGCCCTTAACCACTAACCCACCAGGGTTTGCAAAAGCTGTTGCTGTTGAGTAGATTCCAACTCATAGTGACTCCGTAGGGCATAGGAGAACTACCCCAAAGAGTTTCCAAGGAGTGTCTTGTGGACTTGAACTGCTAAACTTTGGGTTAGCAGCCTTAGCACTTAGCCACTATACCACTGGAAGATAGTACCTCCTGATTTCTTACTACATACATATCGTGGAAGTTTTCTATGTAAAACAGGCACAGCTTTATGATTTACAATTAACAAACCCAGTCAGATTCACCAACCTAGTCAGATGATACAGGTCTTTTTATTTCATTTAAAGAAACCATGACAGTAAAGGTCATAGTCAAAACCTCATTTATCTTTTCAGATAGACAGCAACTCTTTAGAAAGGGAAATCGTGATAAAGAAGATAAAAGGGATCTGGCAGTAAAACTAGAGTAATCATACTTACTTACTTCATAAAGGGTTTGAGGAATTAAATGAGTGATATTTAAAGCTCTCAGGCCAGTGTCTGACAGGTAGTAAATGCACGATTGTTAGCAATAGCAATAACAGTCATAATTTTAAAATGGCTTTTAATGCTAAGCCACTTTTTCAGTTTTAGCTATCTTATTCTAAATAACCGACTCCTTGGAAAGCAAATAAACAATACCAATGGACTTAATCACATTAGTGTTTTGGGGGAGTAAATATTATAACTGTCATATCTCGGGTGAGAAACCTAATTCACATTGATGGAACTTTCACTGACACCTGTGAGTACATATTTGATCACCCAATTGACACAAAGTATAACACAGCATAATCTGATTTTTGAAGAACAGTGTGGAATACTACAGTATTTATTAAATTGTGGGTCACTTTACAACAATAGTTGATGAGACCAACTTAGTGGGGTTGCAACCAAAATTTCAAAGGATTAAACTAGAATACTGGCAAAAATCAGTTACCATGGAATTGATTCTGATTTATCATAGCTTCATTTATGTCAGAGTAGAACTGTGCTCCATTGGGTTTTCAATGGTCGATGTTTTGGGAATAGACTGCCAGGCCCTTCTTCAAAGGCCTCTGCTTGGACTTGAACTTTCTGCTGTTCAGTTAGCAGTTGAGTATGTTAACTGTTCACATCACCTGGGGAACAGAATGCATAGAATTAGAGTTAATTACATATTTTTTGAAAAAGGAAAAACCCCAAAATCGTACTCATCGCCAGCAAGTTGATTCCACCTCAGATCAGCCCTATAGGACAGAATAGAATTTCCCTATAGGGTTTCCAAGAAGGCTGGTGGAATCTAACTGCCAATCTTTTAGTTAACAACCAATCTTGAGAAGTTAGGTATTGTTTCATGAAACTCTGGTCTTAGTAATGTATAAATAAATGTATGTAGTGGTTAAGTGCTGCAGATGCTAATCAGAAGCAGTTCAAACCCATCAGGCACTCCTTCTGTGGAGCAGTTGTATTCTGTCTTATAGGGTCACTATGAGTCTCAGTCGACTCAGTGGCCATGGGGTTTGGTATGTGTTATTGGCTCATAATAAAATGTATTTCTCACTGAGTTTTGGTCATTGATATTGGTGAAAAAAAATACGGCCTTTGTATTCATACAAACTTGACTTCAAATGTCTACTTGATTGGCTTGTATGGAAAACAGCCTGGATCTGTGCCCACAACATCATAAAAACAAAACAAAACAAAACAAAAAATTCACAGCTTTCCAGTGCATTCCAACTCATAGTGTTTCTATAGGATAGAGTAGAACTGTCCTATGGAGTTTCCAAGGGACATCGGTTGGATTGGAACTGTTGACTTTTATTGGTTAGCAGCTGTAGCTGTTAAACACTATGCCACGAGGGTTTCCTACAACATAATAGGCACTCCAAACGATCTTCCTTCTTTCTAGCCTGTGTCCACACTCACCAACCCTCTGGCCCATGTGGATGTGAGCTTAAGGGGACACGGAGTAAAGCAGCACCTACATTAGCAAACAAGCTGTCTGCAAACCAACAGATACAACTGTTTTATATATCAGATATTCATCCAAGCTGGAAACACCAGGAGCACAGTGAATGATCTGGGCCCGGAAGCCAGGAATATCAATTTCTTTTAAATTACAACAAACAGTATCTCTTGTCCTCCTCAGAGCTAAGAAATCACTCTGGCCCTCTTCTTAAAATCACAGTTATTTAGGTGGAATTATTGATTGTTTTGAGTTTTCTTACCTCAGCAGAATGATGTACCACCCGGTAAAGGCGGGAGCGTGAGTGCCGCCATGCTGCCTTGGCACACTGAGTGGCTGTGCTGACTGAGCACAGATGCCACTGGGTCATAGGCAGAGACTTCTTCAAGCACTCACCGCTTTCTCCTTTCAGAGGGTAAGCCAAAAATGAGCCCAAGTCCATTTGCCGTGGAATGGATTGTCCATATGTTTTCCAAGCCCTCGCGGTTCCAAAGAGTGCCTGCTAAGTTTGAACTGCCGACCTTTTGGTTAGCAGCCGTAATTCTTAACCACCGTGCCACCAGCATTTCCTGTTGCTAACTCCACAGACAGCCCATTTTACCATAGGAACAGGGCACTGGCTTTTTCTCTAAGTCGGGTACCTTGATTTGCTGTTACTCGCCTGAACACCTTGTTTGCTCTGTGGACCACCCCAATAAATCCCAGACAGCAGACACAATTCTGTTATTTGGGTTCCCCGGCTCGACGGCACTTGGCTTGCCTTGGAACAGTGTTAAACAAAAAAAGAACCAGATTTCTCCTTACTCCCCCGACCCCTTTCTTCTTTCCTCTCTCCTCCAGCTCCTCCTCTTCTCCTTCTTGGACCTCTTCCTCTTTCTCCTCTATTTCTTTTAATGTCCATTCTTGTGCCAGAACTGGGGGAAATTGCTGAGCTAGTGGAGGCAGTAAACCGAATGGGCCCCTTTTACCTGTAGAAAATGTTCCAGTTAGACTTGTGCCACGGAGCTGGCACCCGTGGTGGGATCAGGTGCCACTGTTGGGGAGAGGACAGGGAACTGCATTATCACCTCGGGGCTGCCATTACCAGGGTATTTCACCGTGAACTCTACAGCATGGGGGGAGCAGTGGTTCCAAGACTTGGGGAAAGAGGGGAAAGCGGAGGGAGGGAGAGAGGAATGAATTTTATGTGTGTGTGTGTATTTAAAGAGGCTTACCAGAACAGTGGTGATATTAACATTTAGGGAACTGAGCTTGAACGCAAAACATACAAGTGATTTCATTTAAAAGGTGCTTAGGATAGTCTCCTGCCTCCATTATCCCGCAGGAAAAGATTGGGCAAAAGGCCAGTCTCACCACCTCGGATGGCTTCAGGTAACCAATCCGTCTGCATCTTCAACCTGTCAAGGCAGGATGTTCTATTTGAGGTTAAACCTGAGTGTGTACATTCGGACCAGTGAAATCTGCAAGAAATCAGTCACCCTGCACTTTTTGTCTTGCTCCTTATAGAAGTAACGTACTTTCAGCTGTTTTTTTTTTCCCCCTTTCCTTAGGACAGTTCTTAAGCATCCTTGCAAATATATCACTTATCTCATCCCCTAAATTATAACATTAAACTGGCTAAAGATAGGAGAACGCTTTGGACTTTTTAACTTGGCTCCTAACATAATTACCAAGTTCCCTGTCTGAGCTGTGTTATCATCATCCTATAATGTGAGAATTTTGCTGTGGGTGGTGGAGAAAGTTGAGCATTTTGCTTTGCTTTCTTAATTCTCTGGAATCCATGTGGAATTCACAGACCCTGCACTGTTCAGTGAGAGATGTTATGATCATTTTTATCTGTGTCATCTGCCTATTTGCTGTCTTGGTGGTAGACTTATCGGATAAGCAGATTCCCTAATGACTTCTGATGGTGCAGGGGTTAAGAGCTCACCTATTAACCAAAAGGTCAGTAGTTCAAATCCACCAGCTGCTCCTTGGAAACCTCCTGGGGCAGTTATGTAGGGTGGGCTATGAGTCAGAACTGACTCAACAGCAGTGAGTTTTTTTTTTTTTTTAAACGAGTTCCAAGTCAGCTAGGTACACTGAATGTGTACCTGGTCTTTGTTAACGAGGTCTTGTGCAGCAACTTACTTATTCTTCCTGTTTCTACCCTTTGCCCAGTTTACACTAAACTTTTTATTTTATTGCAGAACAACCTGCTCTTTGGCAATGGAAAAAAATAGTTGTTATTTTAAAAAGCAACCAAATAAGAGTAATTCTAAGTAAAGTTTCATTTAGACTAGTCAAACAATATAGAATCTGCCGTTCTAACATTCCATACAAGACTGTCTTTTGTCCCCCAATAAAATATCTAGTGCTTCCCCAAGTTCTATTTTAAAGGGCTTAAGCAATCATTCAGATAATCGGACTGCCATGCTGTGAAATTTCATCAAAGTGTACTCAATCCTTGAACTCATATCTGGATCCATTTTGCCAATCAGATAAAACTTCCTAGGCTTTTTCCTAGAGGCATGAGTGGTAACTTAATCTTATTGCACTGCAAAAGATTTTGTGCTACAAATCATTTTTCATAAAAGCTATTTGTTAGGTTAGGACAACTCCAGACAGACTCCTCGATGAAATAGATTCTGGTGTGGTGAGAGGGCTCACTCTGCTTTGTTGCTTTGAATGAAAGGAAAATGCTTAGAAATTCTTAGGAGTTAGCCATAGAAGCAGTGAAGAAATAAAAAATGGGACGGAGGAAATGAGCATTTTGGTAAGGAAAGCTCTTACGTCTAATGAACAGACCAACAACTAAGAGGGAAAACAAAACAACCAGAAAAAATAACTGCTTTGGAAGTGCCGAATTTATTTGGACTTAGATTGCCACTTCTGCTTTTCTGTTTTTGTGCTGTGGGTGTTTTGGTTTTGAAACCAATTGCTTCTTTCCTTCCTTTCTTTTTTCTTTTTTTTTTTTTGGTAGAGGTCAGCTGTCCAAAGCATGCCCCTCCTGTCCACACCAGCACAAACAGCCTTTGCATAGAAAAAGCACTAGGTGGTGCCCATTTTCTTTGTGGTGCAGGGCCAGAGTCCCCAGGGGAGTCACTCCAGGGAAGTTCATTCAGCCCCAGCTCCAAGCAGTGTGGTCCCTTCCTCTAACAGATGACCAGGAGCCTGGTGTCACTGTTGTGTCGCTTTCTTACAGCATCTTGGAGCTTGCCTGTTTGAGGACAAAGCTTTGGCTTTGGGAAACCTTGTGTTTAAATGTGAGAGGTGAGGGGTGGTGACAAAAAGCTTCCAATATGACCTTTGGGAAATGAAAGAGAAGAAGAATAGAGACAGCAATCCTGCCAAACGGTGTGTCTAAAAAGTCATAGTGTAATCGCTTGGCTAAGTCTCTCCTGCCAGATCATCTGGATAATACATTTTACACCCTGGTTTTATTTTTTCCTCTTTTTCACCATTAATCATTTCTTTTAAAAATAAAAAACAAATAAAAGCTCATCTTAAATCTTGGTTTTCCTTTCCGTGCAAATAATTCTTTGATAAATGGAGCTGAGTTAAACCGAAAATTTTGCACAGCTATGTAGCCCCATCCTCCTGATACTTACTATATGGAGAGGTAGCTTTATATTTCTGGTTCCATTCTTTAAAAACAAAACAAAACAAAACAAAACTTGTTAGACATGCTTAATAGCCTGGCCCCTAGGGTCGCCATGAGTCAGATCAGACTCGGCACTTGGCTGGCTTGGCTTATGTTCAAGGAGAGCAGATAAGGGGCTAAGAATTTTTTATTTTTCTTTATCAGGATAATTTTATCCAGACAATGTGCCCACCAGGTATGGTTTAGAAAGTTGCTCCTTTACAAAGTTTTTGTGCTCCTGAATGTCTATAGCAGTTGTTAAGTATAAGTATATTATTGCCACAAAATGATAAAAATAAAAGACTATATCTTTTTTTTTCTTCTTAGTGGAAATCTGTGAAATGCTTATTTGTCCTTTACCTTTTCCCTGAAATTGAGTCAAATGGGGTTAATTCGTTAAATAGATCTACTTTGCTCTGAGGAAGGCAAGAAAATAGTTTTCGGAAAGTTAAAAAGGAAACTCTTTCAGCAGAACCCGAACCCTGTTTCCTGGCTAGTGAATGGTACTCCAAATAAAGGGAAAATAAAGACTGTTTGGAGTAAGAAGGTTAAAATGGGATGAAAAAGAAGCTCTATGAGGAAACAACAAGAATTCTTTCTGTGCTGGAGCTGCCTTGTCATATGTCATGACATGTGGCAGGTTGACTGCTCATTAATTCTATTTATATCAGTATGATAATCCACCCCACTGAGTACACATGTGTTAAAATATTCATAAATTATGTTTATTGCGAACAAATATACATTAAATGCCAAAAGAAGACCATTATTTAAAGACAAAACTAGTCAACAATCAAACAAGCGTAGCCTTTTCACTGTCAGCTTAGTGCATTATGTTTTATCAAATTCACATTAATTGCCTCTCCTTCCCGTGCCTCGTAGGGAATGTTTATCTTTTGTTTTTAAACTGTGCAAAAGAAATAAGCTTTCATGGAAGTAAGACTTGGAAAACAAAAGATGATGTTTTATCTCAGATCAAGGATAATATTGACTGCAACAAACTTGCTAAAGGGAAATATACTTCTTACCCCAAAAGTGGTTAAGTATATCATCTGAACCCTAATACGAACTTGAATTTGATCGTGTGTCATGAAATGATAGATCAACTTAAATGAACCAGACATCTTCTTGATACCCTAGACTGCAAATAACAATTTTAAGTTTATGCATTTAAAAAAAAGTATGTAAAGGGTGGTTAAGTGAATCTAGACTATTAAGAATTAAAAATAGTAAATGAAATACAGTGCACTATACTGTGTTTTAGCTTCTGAACGAAGCTATCCTGAATTCGTCCATTTTGAATGGTTTCAGGAAGTTGAAAAGTTAAGGCGATTGTTCTTTTTATAAGCTGTCTCTGTGTTATACACCAAAGCTGAAAAGTTCGAATTCCTTGTCAAAATCCAAACATGTTTTCAGTTAAAATATACTGCCTAGCTTCCCCAATCCATCATATTTGGGACAAATGCCGTGAAAACATCTAAGGGTATTAATTATTAGGTGTACCCTTCAGGTTTAACAAACAGAATGGTCGTAAAAATGTGATCAGGGCGCTGGTGTAATACTCTATTGGAGTACTCTCTAGGAAACTGCTATAAAATTTCAGAGTGTTAATGTCACCGAAAAGAATTTTCATCCTGAATAGAAATGACAAATGATGAGTGAGGTAAAATAGGAAATCTTAATTTTATTTCATTATTAATGTATGCTTACTTTAAAGAGAACACAGCGGGGTACAACAGCGGAAGCGAACAGCTCTACCTTCCAATTGTGTACGTGCTTCAGGTAAGATTTTCTGTGTAGTGATACTTCCGTTAGATGTCTTACTTTCCACTTCCCTTGGAAAAAAAATATGTCTGCTTTTACATACCTTTTGAAGAAACATGTAAGTATGGGCATTGCTTCTAAGTAAATAATTCAAAATGTGGAAAAGCCGTATGTATTGAGATTCTCTTTATAATATTACCTAAAATAGCAGACGTTGGAAGGTATTACAATACCTAACAATAGAGACGTGGCTACAAAAATGAGGACACGTTCATGTGCTGAAATAGTATGCAGTCAATAAAAATTATGGGTAGGTAACAATGTGGGAAATGTGAGATAAAATCCTCAATGCTTAGCAGCACTGAGCTTCTGTTATGGATGAGGAGGAAGTTTGGAAATGGATTGTAGTGATGGTCGAAAAACGTGATGAATGTTAACAATAACACTGAATTACACATGTAAAAATGTTGGGACAAATGCTTTGTTTTATATGCATGTTTTATATACATATATACACACATGCATGTTATATACATCCATATCTATAACACACACACTCATATATGAAACAAAGCATTTGCCTTTTCAACATTTGTCACATGTACAATTACAGCCTTGGTATCACTGTGGTTACAGTGATTGACTGCTAACCAAAGGATTGGCGGTTCAAAACCACCAGTGGCTGTGAGAGAGAAAGACGTGGCGGTCTGCTTCAACACAGGTTTGCAGTCTGGGAAACCCTATGGGATCGCTATGAGTAGAAATTGACTTGATGGCAGTGGGTTTATACATCTCTATGTATCTATATCTATCTTTACGTATACTTGCCACGATAAAAAGTATTATGTGAAGAAGTCAGAATACAAAATTAAATCAGTATAGCATGATTAGAATAATTCTTAAAACATGCAAATAAAGTACAAAAAGTGCAGAAAATGCTAATTCTCACATTAGGAAACATCTTTTTAACTCTCTTTTGCTAGGTTGTCTTATTAATATAATTTAAAATACATTTTCCAATTTCAAACACATTTTTAAAAGAAATCAGTGGTCAATTTGCATTTTTTTCTCCATACTTCACAAATAATCACCATCGAGTTTTGAAGTAAAAAATTAGACAACTTCCAAAAATGCTAACTTTGAAATTTCTATCCTGATGTGTGGTTTTTTTGTAGTCAAAACCACTTTGCTCTTTATGAAATCATAGCACACATAAATTTGTTTGATAAGCATTCCTTTTTGTGTATGATTTTCCTGCTTGATTCCTTCTGTTCGTCTCCAAGCCACAGCTTTTTCACATATCAGTCCTCAAAAACCCTGAGCAGTCATTTGAGAAAAAAGAGAAAAATCCAAACAAAAACAGGCACCAAAAATCCTACAAAATCTTCTCATTAAGCTCTCGGCAAAGTTTGAGAGGTACTTTCATGTGGATCTTGGCCCTTGGACAGCGCGGCTGCACAATCATTTTCATCTGAGATTTGAACATATTGGAAGAACCAGAGCCCTCTCTTCTTTTATCCTGTCATTCCCCCACCCCCTGGAAGTGACGGGCATATGGCTGGCACCCTCCCTGGATTCTCAAACAACAGGAGGGACCTGATTTCAATTCCTACATCCTGTCATCGGCAACTCCCGGGGTATTTTGTTCTTGCAAGGCTAAAGATGTGATTCGAATTTGCCATACGGACAGGGCTTGATGCGATGCCATCTTTACCACTGGAGCCCTCCGTCAGTTAATTAAACATGATATAAATCATGGCGTGTATTTGTAAAGTAAGATTAATATGGCAAAGTCAAAGTAAATGAGGAATCCTCCCCATCCTAGGAGTGCGAATCATGGGTAGGAAGATTACACTTCGGGAAATCCAATACCTGGGAGCAGGCTTTGTTGCTTTAATCCTGCAGACTGCTTTGTGCAATCTGAAACCCAGAGCTGTCATCTTTAGCCAAAATTTCGGCCATAACTTCCTCAGCTTTCACCCCCCGTTATTGAAATCAGCGTTCACAATACTTAACAAAGATCAAACCTTTCAGCAGACCACAGGGCAGCCTTTTACCACCTGGGACACCAGAAACATGTTTAATAAATATTTCATTTTGTTTTAACACGAAGACTTTCCCCAGTACTCTTTTTTTTTTTTTTTTCCCTGAGGAGCTAAGGGATACCCCCAAGCTGCACATTCCATCACCCTGGTCAGTTAGCTTTATAGCCTTAATAAAAGGATTTTCCCCCTTCCCGTGCTAGGGAGCCTTGTTAAACCAGGGCAATTATAGAAACACAAGATAGGTGCTCTGTAAAGATCAAAGCGCACCTAAAGACAGCTCTGTAGGAATTCGGAGCTCTCTTTGAAAAGCACTCAGTTTACAAAGTATAGAGGTATTAAACCCCAGGAATTAAAAAAAAAAAAAAAAAAAAGCCTGGTTTCAAATAATGTCAAAAGTCTGACAGTAGTTAATACGGGATCTCCTTCAGCCACTCTTTGTGTGTTTCTCCTAATATCTATTCACCACATACCTATAATAGCTCCAAAGGAACCATTACGGTGGGAAGACATACACACATGATGGATCCTTAATACCAAACACATTACCTGCTCAGTAGGTGAGTTTTAACCTCAATATCCTAGCTCAGGGGGAAAGGTGGGAAAATGGCCTGTAAATTTCTCTAAGAGGAAAAAAATGCAGTCTGCATGGATCTTAAGTTTTGTTGCTCACTCCATGAGCTCCCAAGAAGTTTTCTTTTCTATTTTACGGGGAGGTCATGACCTAACTGGGTGGCACCAGGAGTGTATCAGCACCGGACTTCTGGGGCCTCGGACAGCACCCCCAAGTCCGCACATGGAAATGCTCAGTCCTGAGCATTCTACTATTTCCTTAACCCGGGTGGGTTGTATGATTTTTCCTGAAAACACAGACACACACACAGACACAGGCACACACGGATTCCATTTCAGAACATCGTTGATCACCTCTGAAGGGTATAAACTCAACTGTGTGGCTATGGAAACTTATGAGCACCTAAGGGTCTTGGGGTTCATTTTTTTATTCTGGCATCTGCAAACCGAAGAATGTTTATCGACGTGGATCATTTTGATGCAACAGAACAGAACAAATGGATTCACCCGGGATTTTGAATCCCAAGCCTCAGTCTAGGGAAAGGAGCTATTTCAATGGCAGCTATTGCCAGTAACACTGAGACGCTGATAAGGAGAAAATAATCTGGGCTTTTTGTTCTCGGGTGTTTAGCTTTGAAAAATGCAGAGATAAATACAAAGCCCTCATTTTACCTCGGCATATCCATTTTTCACAAAACACTTTGATGATGATAAAAATAAGAGCTGATACTTAATTACTGCTTGTTATGTGCCAGGCTCTAAGGCAAGCATGTTGCATGGAATATCCCATTTATTCTTCAGGATAACCTAGGAGGTAGGAACTACTGCTATATTTACTTAATATACAAAGACACGGTAGCACAGAGGGGTTAAGCAATTTGCCAAAGATCACACAGCTAGAAAGAAGTGAAGACATGATTCTAATGTGGGTTATATGACTCTGGAAGCCATAGTCCTATGACTGTTTGCTTTGACATTTACTTGGTGAGGTGATGTAAAGCTTGTATTTTATGGGTTCTTTTGATTTAACTATATATTTTACAAGATCTTTAACTCTTAAAATCAACAGAGTATTTTATATATATATATGTACATATATATATATAAAATTTCAGTGCCACTGACTTGATTCTGACTCCTATGGAAACCCTGGTGACGTAGATTAAGTGCTACAGCTGTTAACCAAAAGGTCGGCAGTTGAAATCTGCCAGGCGCTCTTTGGGAACTGTGTAAGGGCAGTTCTGCTCTGACCTATAGGGTCGTTATGAGTTGGGATCAACTCCGTGGCACTGGGTTATGTATATATATACACATGTATATATAAAAATATATACATATATATAAATATACATATATACATACATATAAATATACATATATATAAACATATACATATATGTATATATAAATGTATATGTATATATGTATACATATGTATATATAAATACATACATACATGTATATGTTTAATGAATATTTTGCTCTTAATTTTGGACCCCCTAGGGTAGCCATAAGTCGGATCCGACTCAACGGCACTTGGCTTTTGGCTTAATTTTGGTGGTAAATGAGTCATAAACTCCAGTGTTTGTGTTTCTTTTAATATGTTTTGGAAAGTACTACACACCAAGAGTTACCTGAAAAAACTTTATGATAGCCAAGCCAAAGCAAAGTGCTGCTGAGTAGGATCTGACTCATGGGAAACACTTTTTTTTTTTTTTTTTTTTTTTGCCTTGGAATTACTATTTCATAATCTATGTTAAGAAAGTGAATGGTACTGCTGGAAATAAAAGCATTCAGTTATCTTGTTATCCTTAACCAGCTTTGTTTGTCCAAAGTGTTTCCTTTAACCAGTTTAAGGCTGTGATAATGTGTCCAGCGGTAGAGGTCATTGTTACAACTTTGGAAGTGATATGGTACCAGCGAAAACCAAACCAAATCCATTGCCATTCAGTTGATTCTGACTAACAGCAACCCTGTTTGACCGAACAGAACTGCCCCACAGGGTTTTTAAGGAGTGACTGATGGAGTTGAACAGCAGACCTTACGGTTATCAGCCAATCTCTCGGCCACTGTGCCACTGGGGCTCCAATGTGGTGCAGTGTGAGTGAAATGGGCTTGAATCAGTATCTTGGAGGCATCGGTTTTTGATTCTGCAATCTTGGGCAACTTATTTAAGCTCCTTTAGGCTCAGAGGATTATCATTTGCAAAATGAGATGAACAGTGCCAACCATACACTGCTATTATGACAATTAAAATAAATAACATATGTATAACACCTGATAGAATTCCAGACCATGGTGGTTTAATAAACATCATTTCCCTCTCTCCTGCCATTGACTTTATTTATGATCTATCTGATTCAAAAGATTCTGTTTTCCCTTGGAAAGATTTTGGAAGCACTGCTTTCGTAAACTGGCCCTTTACTGGAAAATCATTCTGAGGTCCTAGTCAAGCTTAATGTTTCTATTGCCAGGAAGCCCTGTAGCCATCTCTACTAGACTCAAAGTCTACAAAACAGAAACATAACCTTAATTTACTTCTTTTGAGGGCTTTGCTAGGTTATTGGACACTAAGGGAACTCTTTGCTTAGAAAGAAATTGTGTATTTTCAGTTTGTAGCTTAAGAACTCAGGTTTTTTTTTTTTTTTTTTTTTTAAACAATGTTCTAACTATTTTTTGAAGAATGTCAGATCTCATTGAACAAACATCTCGATTCATGGCTGGGCAACATCTGTTGTCTCTACTTGTCAGGACTGGTGGCCCAGGGTTCCAAGACAGACCACTTTCTCTTTAGGCTATGGAGATCTAGCTTGCATGTTAAAATAGCCTCGGCCTCCTTGCTGTATGAAATAAATAATAATCGTTCAATCAATCAATCTGCCATTTCTCATAAGCACTCAATTTCTTTCACGGGTATAAAAACACTTTTGACATTTTATCAAAATTCAAGACTTTTTGAGGAGTCATTTTTCTTTGATCTAGCCAAGCATATGTCTATAGAAATATATATGCTTACCAGTATCCTCTTAAAAGAGATTGTTAATGTCAAGAACTGTTTATTCTGCCTCTCAACGTTTTTCTTATCTTTGCTTTCTTCACTTTTCATAATCTTTCATTGTCTATATGTAATACTCTCATTGTCTTTAGAAGCATTCAGCATGTGGCATAGCGGGAAGATTAAACCTCTTTAACAATATTATTTTACTACACTATGAAAAGTTGACTGTCACTGAATAATGCATTGAGACAATGCTGCCTTTGCTTCTTACCCAGAGGTTCACATGCATAGTCTACATGGGTAGAGACACTTGATTTGTGGTCAGAGTGTTTGCTTTCCTCCTAGCCTTGCCATATCTGTCCCAAACAAACAAATAAACAAACAAGTAAACAAACACACACACAAAATAAAATAGGATGCCCACTTAAATTAGAAATTCAGGTAACTGATAATTTTTTAATGTAACGATAATTTTTAGATAACATTTGAGATATACTTACACTTAAAATGTGTTCTATGTTTCTTTGAACTTCAGTGTAACTGAGCATCCTGTATTTTATCTGGCAACTCTGTTTTCTCCATCTCTTTGTTACATAAAATAATAATTTCAGAGTTGTTTCCATCAGCTCTTTCAAGATTCAGTAAATAACCTGACAACTGAGGGAGGAATGTGTGTGACGGAGGGGAAGGACACTGCCTTTTCATAAACACTCAGAAGACTCTGGCTCAAGCTTGAGGACTAAGTCAAAAAAGATAGTTTGGTACTCTGGAGGGGCTGATACTGTCAAAGAGTCATCAAGTCTCAGACTATAATTCAATTTTTTGATTTGTTTTCTTCATTACTCTTACAGACAAAAATGAAAGTGATCTAATTTAAACAGTATAGAGAAGCACGCTATGCACATGGATGCCTGTTACTCATGGATTCATCCATTCAACAAATATGTATTTAAGGCCAAATATATGTGGAGTGGAAACCCTGGTGGTATAGTGGTTAAGTGCTACAGCTGCTAACCAGAAGGTGGGCAGTTCAAATCTGCCGGGGGCTCCTTGCAAACACTATGGGGGCAGTTCTACTCAGTGCTGTATTGTTGCTATGAGTTGGAATAGACTTGATAGCAGTGAGTTTTGTTTTGGTTTGTTCTTGGAACACTGAATGGCAGTTATGTTTGTATTTTTGTATTTATGTTGCACATGTGCTCAGGCTCAATCCTAAGTGTGAGTGTGAATGGTGACTGCTTTGAATGGCAATGGCAGTTGATGTCTAAGTCATGCTTCTTGCCTTTTGATCAAACAGCAGTGATAGACATTATCTGTTCTCCTGAAAACTAATGATGTATGTTTTATTGAAGTTCTCTGGTTTTGTCTTTAAAAAATAGCTGTATATTTAAGAGATTTAAATTCTATTGATAGTGATATTGTTATATCCATAATGATATCTTTGAAAGGGCTTAAAGCTCTAAGTTAAGTTATGATCCAGTCTATAATTGCAGAAACCAGAAGGTCAAAATATTTTTCCAGTATAGCACTTCATCTGTTAGACATCACAATGACTCCTATCAATTGTCTTTCCTAATTTTTAAGTCATTTTTACCCATTCTGAGGTTATGGGGACTCTTACATGTGTTTGATTGGATTCAGTCAAATAGGCTGTGCAGCTTTTATTATGCTTTGTAATTTTTTTCATTACAATGAAAAGCCTTTTAAATCACTTTTCCTTAGAATGATACTGAAAATACTTGTGATACTTTTATATACAGTGAGTTTAGTGTCAGGATGTGAAAGCAAATTGATTGTAGGCAATTCCGTGCTTGAGTACCCTGGAGTAAAAAGAATTACACAGGTAACTCTGGGGACTCACAGTTCTCAGAAAGTCTGGATGAACACTCAGACTTCCACGAGCAAGTGAAGAAACAAGGGCTTGCTTATTCTCATCCAAAATTATACAAACACATTTTAATTCAGAGAAACAATTTTTGAAGGAGACAGAGGGAAAAAAAAAAAAAGAAACCTCAAGAGGCACTGAAGCTTAATGGTTTTTGATTTAATAAAATGAGCAACAAGGAAAGTATGCATCTTTGCAATAAGCATTTGAAAATCTTCTAAGAGTGGCTTGTATGCAGACAAGGTATCCCTGGGAGTATGTTGAGTATGGAGGGGTTTGGCTGGATCAGCAGGTAAAATCTCTATGGAATTTTTACCTTGACACGTGGGTGAGCGTGAGAAGTACTTGGGGCTTTTAACCAAAGTTTCTAACGAAACAAACCTACAAAGCTCAAAGAGCAACTGATGTGTTTTAATGGTGAGACTGTTATGCAAGAATTAGAGAGAATGAATTAATATTTTTGGGACGGGCCCCTGGTCAGGATTATGCTTCCTGATGACTTACTCTTGATTCATTTTTCCTGGCTTTCCAAGGTGAAATGTTTAGGAAACCAAGGGGTCCTCAGCTTGTCAGTGAGAGGAAGAAGCAGACATGCCAGGTTTGATTTTAGTAGGAAACTAGTTGTATGCACTTGTTCTCTTCTGCCACCGAGTTAAATTTAGCTGAGACAGATATTGGTTGCCAAAGGTGGGGATGGGAAATGCAACGTAAAGTCAGTGTGTTGACAAGGGCCATTAATACCCAGAGGGGCCAAAAAGGATATTGTTCTAAATGGACGTTGGGCCTTGGATATACATCTCTGGTAGGATTTCTCATCAAAGATGTGTCCCCAAACAACTGCTTGACGGAAACTGGTAACTCAGCAGCCATGACACTCATGGGCCCAAAGACTCATACTATCAACACCCTTGAAGAAGGTGTTAATTCAAAAACTTACCTCTGGATTCTCTTACATGCCCTGGCATAGCTCCAACACATCGTTTGCAACATCAGGTTACAATGATTAGCATCTCTTCAAGGAGGCAGTCCCTGCAAAGGGGCCCAAGAGCACCCACCTGCTAAGTCCAACTTTGTTACTTATTAGTTATATAACTTTAAGCAAATTACGTAACCTCTCTGTGCTTCCGTTTCTTCACCTATAAGATGAGAAGGATTGAGTTAACACCTGTAGAATCCTTGGCTACCATCACATTGTGTATCTTACCTGGTAGGCTATGAGACTCACTTAACCAGGCTGTGTGGGTTTTGTAGTCTTAGGTACTTAGAAAGTGAAAGAATACGGGTATGCGTAGGTGATGAGTATGCTTTTAGGAGTGTTTGCCAGAATAGCTATCCCCAACAACAGGTAGCTTCTGACCATCAACAAAGGCACAGGATCCTTGAAGTTCTTATAATAAGACATCACGTAACTATTCTTCAAAGGTAAGTTGTCAGAGATCATGTGGCCCAATGACTCCCTTTTGTAGACAACACAACTGAGGCTTGAAGAAGCAAGACCTGTAGTTGATGACGGGCAGTACCAGGATTAACTTCCATGTCCCTTGTGGTCTAACGCAGTGATTTGTTCCATGACACCATTCTACCTCTTGACTATTTTAAAACAGGTAAGTTTGATCACGACTGGGAGGATCTTCCTACAACTTTCCAACTGAAAAATATTCCCTCTTGAGTGTTTCCAGATACAGTCTCTAAATTTACCATCCACACCCTGAAAACTGCCTGCCAAGGTGATGAGGTTCATTGGAAACTGCTGGTCCCCTCTAAATGGTAATGCCAATCACCTTACTGCCGGTTGGTTGCAATGAACCTTAGCAGTCTTTCTAAAACAGGATTGTTACAATGCTGTACTTACAGGCTCAACTTGGCATTTCTATCATTCATCCCTCTTGATGTTAATTCTATTTTTCTATTGGACGAGGATGACACTTTGCCTCCAGCATACCTTGTGAATGTCCACTGTTCTTCTACACATCCCAGTTGAAGCTTTGCCTGTGCTGTGTCTTTTACCTGGAATGTTCTTTTTGCTCCTAACCATCTTTCAAAGTGTTGCTCAGTTTTACCTTTCCCATGATGTCTTTCTTAAACATCCCTGCTTAAGCCTTACTTAAATATCTCAGCCATTTAGTCGAAACAGGTAAGGGTTAATGCCGTACTCTGTTTTGATAAACTGGAGCCAATAAATATCCATGATATCTTGCTCCCCTTTTATGACTATTACTCAGCCTAGACCTATGATCTTTAGGCCAGAACTGAGTATGCTTCTACACAAAGTATTACCATCTACACTGTAGACTAATGTAACTTCTTGTTGTCTGGTCTTCCTGAGAATGCATTATATAGATTGCAGTTCATTTAGAATGCAGCTGCTGGGGTCATGACTCACACAGAGATTAATCATTACGCCTGGGTTAGTTTCATTACTTTGACTACCCATTACATCTTGCCGAGATTATAAAATGTTGCTTTTAACTTACAAGGCCTACACTAGCACCCACTTACCTCCAAGACATGCATTTATGCTTTTTTTCCCCCTTGGGTATTATCAAGTCACTAGAAATTGCTTGTATTTCCCGTAAGCTTTGACTTAAGAAAATTAAGTCATGCTGAAGCTTTCTGACATCAGATTGAGTAGCATGTTGGAAAAAGAAAGGATACTGTGCATTTTATTATAAATAAAATAAAATTCACAGGACGTAAATTAAAGGGCTGTTATGAATGTCTTAATAAAAGGGCCAACTGATTTTTTTAAAAAAATAATGTGATTGCAGAAAAATTAAAAATTATTCTGCAATTTTGGAGTTACTGATTAAAATACTGCAACACTAACACAAGGCATCTGTATTTTCTGCAACATTATTTAGTCTCCTGTGTAACAGAAGGGTTCTAAAATGGAATATTGCTAACTGCTCTCTGGTAAAGAGCACTCATTAAGTGGAAAAATTAAGGAAGGAGATATTGTCCTATAAAAATTGCTGCAGCATTTTAGCTAGCAGAAATGAATAAGAAGCAGAGAGACAGACTCTAAATTTCTATAATATATCCATGTGAAGTCTTCCCAAGAACAGAAAGAAAACATCATATTGTAATAAAAATTTTGAGGACAGCTATGGAAATATGCTATAAATACTTCAATGGTGTTTCTTTGGCAGTGCTATTTCAGGGAAGTTAGAGTTACATCCTAAAATAAATGTGACGTATGTTTGGGTCTACAGGGGGTATGAAAAATTTTAAGTGTTGTAAATGATTGTTTTGAAGAGTGAATGCTGTACACTAGTTTCAGGTCTTGTATGAAATTTTGAAGATTCTATTCCTTAGCAGGAACTTAAACCTACCTTTGGATTTTGGTTCAGGTAGGGTCGCCATGAGCTGGATCCGACTCGACGGCACTTGGCTTTGCTTTGGCAATAAGGCTATGCTTGTTTCTGACTGATGTCAAAATATTGGTGAGGTCTTAATAAAACATGAATGTAAAGTGCTTTGTCAATACAGGACAGCTAAAGATGACAACAACCACATAGAAATGATTTACTGTGCACCATTATTTTCAGCACTTGGCACACCTTCACTTGCTTTATCCTCACCATACCTTTATGAGGTTGATAGTATTATCATCTTCATTTTATAGTGGAAAAAGCTGAGCCCCAGAAAGCTTAAGAATTTGTTCAAATTGTGTTCAAATAACTATTCTATTCTTTAATGTGACTGATCAGAACCAATGGTGCAGAACATGTGGAAGGAATTGCAGAGGAATCTACTAAATTCCTCCTGCTTTGAAAGCCCTCCATTAGCCACAAGGCTAAGTCATTCCACATCCACCTGCTCTCTCAAATTTGCACAGCTAGTGAGTGGTGGCAACAGAATTCAAATACAAATGATTTGGCCCCTGAATTCATGTTTACAAGCTCTGCAATTCACTGTGTTTTAGTGTCACGTCCAAAATTACACAAAATTTATACAAGATTTGGGTAGTTATCTAAATTGCTTCAAACAAGACTTGAAGGCAAGGAGACCCAGAGGCAATGCATTTCATGATTCATTGATTGGGATCTCGAGCTCAAATTTATTTCATCAAGAAAAAGATTTGCCTCATTGTCTAGGATGAATGTGAGAGAGCAGGTGGATGTGGAAGGACTTAGTCTTGTGGCTAATGGAGGGCTTTCAGAGCAGGAGGAATTTAGTAGATTCCTCTGCAATTCCTTCCATATGTTCTCCACCATCGGTTCTGACCAGTCGCGTTGAAGAATAGTTATTTGAACACAAACACACGTAAAATAAGAGGGCTATGAGATTTCACTGTCTTTGATCATAAAGCATAAGTGTTTACTATTTTAAGGCAGAAGATCTTGCAATGATCAACCAAGGAAGAGCACTACCCCCCCCCCCCAAAGAGCAGTGATATATGGAGGAAAAAGTATGAGCATTCTTTCCCACCTCTGGAATTGAAATGTCTCGTGGACTTAGAGATATCTGAAATTCATAGATTTTTTTTCTTGAAACATGAAGAAGGGTGTGTCCTGGGGCCTTAGAACCCACAAAAGAACCACTTCAATATTTTTCATTGTTAACAGCAAAGTACATATGTTTATCTAGTAGTGTGATGTGTTCTCCTGTGTTGGGATTTTCTGTTGCTTTGGATTTTAATTTCCTTGTGACCAAAGGTATCCTTTTTAATTTTTTTCTCACAGTGCCTTGAGTAGAACCTTCACCTCATAGGATCCTCAATATATATCAGCATACTAAGTGCGATGCCTGGGATATGGTCCAGTTTCCTAAGCATTCACAGAGTGCTCACTGGAGTTGTGTTAGGCACAACTAAGATAGATACAGGTAATGACTTAGATGTGGCCCCTTCCCTTAAAGGGCTTAATCTGATGAGCTCCCTGGGAAGTGAGCTTACCTGTAGAGATCATGGCTTTGCCAATAAACCTACAGATATGGATCATAGTCCTCCCGGACTTACAGCTTATGTGTCTCATGCTCAGCCAATAAAACAAAAAGAAAACAACCCAAACCACTGCTGTTGTATTGATTCTGATTCGTAGCAACCCTCAGCCAAAAGATCTTGTGAAGTAGTGAAAACATACCTATAACCCTTCATGTGAGTGCTTTCAACTGCTATTTTGAAAAATGCAATATTATAAAGTAGGCAATACACTTCCTCCTAAAAAACAAATCAATAAACATCACAAGATCTCAGTATAATTTTTAATATCAACTTAGAAAAACTGACATTAGTATCAATTCTTTGTACTAATCTTTACTGCAAAAGAAAAAGACTTTAATAAAGCATGCCGTAATATTATTGACGTACTAGATGGGTCACCTGTGATGTTTTGCCACATGAAAAACACAGCTCTCCCCCTTACTTTCAGTGTCTTTGGTTCCCATAGCAAATATAACACATTTATACTGTTTGCCATTAGGATGATTGTGCTTAATGCGTATCTGAAAACATTACATTTATATCTCAGCTTAGACGGTGTCAAATAAGTCACAGGTCAGTGCCATGGACCTAAAATCAGGTAAAACGAATTAATTAGAACAGTGTCATCCTGAACTTCTTTTTCCATCAAGATAAAGAGATTTCAAAAGATGGTGAGTTTGGATAGGGGAAGAGTTACTCACGGTCAGGTGAGTATTTTCAGGATATATAGAAGCCAAGTCCATGTAGTGCTATCCATGTAGTGCTACAAGGCTGATTCTCTTCTACAGAAATGGTTGGATAAACTCTCTGAGGGTTCCCGACCAATGTGCAGGAAGAGAATAATTAGAAAATAGATGATGTCTGCATCTGCTGATCAGAAACACAGTTAAAAGAAAAACTAACATCTACTTTACTGTGTGCACTTCATTAAAATATATTGAAAGCCCATTACACATGATTTAAAGGTTGTACCTTTTTTCCCCCAAAACATTTATACTGTGAAAATAGGTAGGACCAGAGGCCAATGTTATCTATGTAATATTTCACTATTTATAGGGATAAAGGAAAACCCACTGGTGAAGTGGTTAAATGTTATGTCTGCTAACCAAAAGGTAATCAATTCAAATCCACTGGGTGCTCCTTGGAAACTCTATAGGGCAGTTCTACTCTGTCCTACATGGTTGCTATGGGTTGGAATCTACTGGGTTTTGTAGGGATAAGAGTTATAAACCTTGCATTAGAGAAATAATTAAAAAAAAATTCAGGTAGAATTTTAGAGACAGACTAGATGCTTTCTAGAAACACAACAGTAAATTAAAATGTTTTAACTGTTTATTATATCAAGCAATAGTCCAATATCCTACTGGTCTCTTTATCTGGTTTAGCATTAGAATTTGACTCATATTTGTGCAACAGATATGAGTGTAACAATTCAAATTTGGAAATAATAGGCTAAGATATATAGGAATAGAAATGTGCATAATAAGAACTCTAGATTTTGCTTGTAATCTGGGAGAATCAATGACACACGTGTGTGAGTAATCATCATATCAATCCTAATAATTAGCTGTAATTGACAATTGAATAAAATAATAAAAGGAAGAAAAAATGGTATAGATGTATCATGAATGTGGTAACATTTGACCTCCTAGGTCTTCAGTATTCAAGGCATTCTGTCAGTGAAGCTGAGAAGACAATTTAAGTAGCTGAGAGAGTGAGCAAAGGCCTGGATGGCTTTTAAAAATCAATTTAAGAACTAATAATTTCACAATGGGTTTAAAAAAGGATAAGATACATATTTGTACTGAAGAAGTTAATACTTTAGAGAATTCAAAATTAAAGCCCATGATGAATTTAAAAAATATATAAGATATGCATACTGAAAACTACACACCATTGTTGAAAAAATAATAAAGACATTGCCAAGCCAATGGCCAAGTGCCATCGAGTTGGATCTGACTCATGGCGACCCTGACTTGTTCCCAAATAAATGGGACAATATCTCATCTTCATGCACTGGAAGACATGATATTGTAAAGATTACAGTGTTCTTCTATTTATTCTACAGACTCAGTGGAATCCCTATCAAGAGCTCAGCTGGCATTTCCCGCAAATTGACAAGCTATTTTAAAATTCATACTTTATGACTATGAGGGTTTCAGATAGTCAAAACAATCACGAAAAAGAATAAAGTTGGAAGACTCAGTTCTGCACCCCATACTGGTGAGTGGTGTCTGGGGTCTTAAAAGCTAGCAAGCTGCCATCGGAGGTGCACCAAATTGTCCAAACTCAGCAGGAACAGATGATCACCGAGAATACCAAAGACATGAAGATACAGAAAGACCCGTGTAAATGGGAGACTGTCAACATGTGACTAGAAGAACCAGATGGTTCCTGGCAATGTTGAATTTCTGTGGCAACATAAGAGAAAGAAGGGTACAGCTCAAGATCTCTATTAAAAGACCCCAGTTGGTGGTCTGACGGCCAGGGAAATCCCCTAGGAGCATGGCTCCTAGAGCTGCTGCTGCCCCTGTCTAGAAAACACTACTGAGGTCAACTCTTTGAACAAAAGTGGACTAGACTCAGGGACACAGTGTGACCACATGGTGGATGTACTTTATGGTTCTATGTGTTTATAGGAGGCTGTCCTACTGGTGTCATCCTAGATGGGAGAGAAGATAGCGGAGAGGAGGGAGAAGGAGCTTGTTAAGAGGATATGACAAGTATAAAATAAAGAAGAGGAGTGTGCTATCATGGCACAAGGAAAGCAGAGGAGCTATAGATAGGTGGGCATACAAAATTGATTTGGATCGTATACTTAATCACAATTAAAAAAGAAAAGTTGGAAGACTCATACTACAGATTTCAAAACTTATTAAGAGTGTGTATTACTAGCATGTGGATAGACAGATAGGTCAAAAGAATAAAATTGAGAGCCTAGAAATAAATATCAGGGGCCACTGATAACTGACAAAGGGCCAGCTCATTCAATGGTCAAAAAATGGTATTTGTAACAAATGTTGTTGGAAGTGTTGGATATCTGCATGCAAAATAATTAAATTGAAAGTGTATATTACACAATATAAAAAAATGAGTTCAGAATGAATCTAAGACCTAGCTGGAGGATCAAAAAATACAGTCTGTTCAAGGCTATCTTATCTCTAATGGGTACAACTCCCTCCCCCATTTTTTCCTCCCTTTGTTCAGATATTTCTCATCTTTCCAGCCCTTTTAGTACATAAGGAGATTTATCTTGTCTAAACTCCCATTTTCTACAGAATAACTCTTACCCAGTTAGCTAATTGTTTGGCAGATGTTTGTCTCTTTGAATTTTTTCAGAATTCTTAGAAGAAAGCATAACAGAAAATACATGTGAACTTATAGTAAGCAATAGATTCTTTAAAATAATACCAGTTGCACCAAGAGCAATTTTTGATGACTTCATTGAAATGAAAAACTTTTGTGCTTCAAAGGATATTATCAAGAAAGTGAAAAGACAACCTACAGAGTGGTAGAAAATGTCTGACCATCATGTATTTGATAAAGGCCTGATATCCAGAATGCATAAAGAACTAGTATAACTGAGCAATAAAAAATGAATAATTCAATTTAAAAATACACAAATTACTTGAATAGACATCTTTTCAAAGAAGATATACAAATGGCCGATAAGCACATGAATAGATAAATGTCATTGATTATTAGGGGCAGCCAAACAATACTTCAGTGAGATACTGCTTCACACATACTACACACACACAGACACACAGACACACACACGCAGATGAAGCAATTATCATCCAGGGAATTATGTCTCATGGTGATCCCATGTGATCTGAGTGAAACTGTGCTCCATAGTGTTTTCCAAGTATTAATTTTTGTAAGTAGATCTACAGGTCTTTCTTCTGAGGTGCTTCAGTATGGTGATGGTTATGTAACTTTGTGACTATACTGAAACTCACTGTAGTGTATACTTTAAAGGGGTGAATTTTATGGTATACAAATTATATCCCCCAAATGAGTTGGAATGGAATAAAACGAAGAGACAAAAGTCCACAAATAGCTAACTGGGTAGGAGTCATTCCATAGAAAATGCGAGTTTAGACAAGATAAATCTCCTTATGTACTGAAGGGCTGGAAAGATGAGAAATATACGAGCAGAGGTAGGAAAAAATGGGGGAGTGGGTTGCAGGCATTAGAGATAAGATCGCTTTGAACAGTCTCTGTGTTGGGAAGACACAAGGATGCAGTTTGCAAATAAGATTGTGATTGGGTTGTTTAGGGATCTCATCACCGAGGATCAAAATGACATGGGATAAAGACAACACAGAAGATAGAGAGACCCATATGAGTTGGTGCCTACATAGACTTGGGACTGGAAGAACTGGATGGTGCTTGGCCACCACCAGTGATAGCCACGAGGGAGCTCACTAATTGAATCTCACTGGCAACACAAGAATAAAAAGGGGTACACCCTGAGATCCCCACTAAAAGACCTCAATTGATGGTCCAGTGGTTTCGGGGTTCCTCTGGGAGCATGGCCCCTCACCCTGATGCTGCCCTTGACCATAAATCATAACGAAGGTCCATGCTTCGGACAGGAATGGATTGGACTTGGCGATGCAGTGACCATATGTTGGATGCACTTTATGGTTCTATACATCTATAGAATGTCATCCTGCTGATATCTGGCTGGAGGAAGAAGAGTGGGTGGAGAGGAAGGGAAAGGAGGTGGTTGGGAGGATAAGACATGTATGCAGCAGAGAGGAATAATGTGCTGTCACCGTGCAGGGAGAGCAGTGGGAGCTGCATGTAGGTGGGCATGTAAATTTATAAGGGAATGTACATTTTCACTCAGTCATGAAAAAAAAAAAGGAAAAGAATCTGTTAGAAGAATGTTATAAAAGATTGCACATGGAGAAACGGAATCATTGTAGATTCAAGAGGGTAGGAGTAAAAGAAAACTCATAAGAAAAATGTGAGATTAAAATAGAATTAAAAAGCAAAACCACTGAAAGCTTTTTAAGTGGGACAAGGCCAAACTAACACTTTACTTTTAAAGACTTTACTTTGAGTTAAAACATAAAATCTATTCAAGAACTCTTCAGAAATAAGAAAAAAAAATTTAAGTGTTGAAGCTCACTGCAAAAAAACTCATTAAATAAAATCAGTCTACAGGTTTCGCCATATTTAAAGCTTGAAGTGGTAATCTGGTATATATTTACAACAAACTAAATGCCTTATGTTCATTAATATGTAGCTCCATGTTTTAATTGCATTATCCCTTACTATCACAAAGGGAAGATTGCATCTTGTTGATCAACTGCCTTCTCAATGAGGGCAGGTTTGTTTGAGTTTTGGTAGGTCTGCTGACTGAATGTTCTGATAGAAGTGGTTCCAAATCCATTTCAGTTTTATGAAGTTAATAAAACCTGTAGAGAAAACCAAACTTTTAACCTTCATTTTGCTACCGACAATGTAAGATCCACACATGTTCCTCCAGCATTCACGATCCGAATGAAATAATGCGCATCTTGGGTTGGAGTTTCGTTCCTTGATTCCACAGCTATATAACCCGATTTCCCATTCTGGTGTACTTGTCTACTCAAGCCATTTCTAAAGGCCATCAACAAACTCAACAGAACATGTAGAACTATCAACAAAAAGGGTGAGTTTATCAATACTTAGATATTATTTAAGTCACTTAGATAATGGCTGAATTAGTTCGTATGACTAAAGCATGAATAAAGAGATGTGAGTATTCTCATTCAAATCTACTGTCATATATATAATTGCCAGAGTTTTTTATAATCTAGACATTAGGGAGGAAGGGAACACAGTGTTTGCAATAGAGACAGTTTTCTTAGAATGATTCATAGTAAAACATTTGGAGTGGACTTCCCTTACTTTTAAAGTGAGCTGTGGCACGTGAAATTACCAGTAACTTTACAGATTCTTCAGTTATTCAAAGAACACTTTCTGGACTTCTATCAGATGTAAAGTCCTATATTAGTCACTTTTACAATAGTATATAAGGCACAGTTCTGGTCCTAGCATATCAGCAAAAATGCAAAACCAGAAAAAAAAAATGCAAGAAGTCTATAAATGGTGAAAAGATGAGGCTGATACTGCAATTGGTCTCAGTGGTGGTACGTGCTGTATTTCTGCATCTTTAATGTGTTTAGTACTCAGAAAGATTTCTATAATGAGTACTTTGGCTTTGAAAAGTGAAGCAACAGAGCAATAGCAGCAACAATAGTATACTGAGAAGTTTGTCTTGAGTGCGGAGATAAAGAAATACAGCAAGGTGCCTAAGGAGGCTTGAAGAATGACTGGAGGCTGCATTGGTAAAAACAGCTGTCATGGAGTTGATTCTGCCTCATACTAACCCATGTGTGTCAAAGTAGAAGTGTGATCCAGAGGGATTTTAACGGCTGATTTTTAAGAAATAGACCTTCAGGCACGTCTTTCAAGCAGCTCCGGGTGGACTTGAACTTCTGACATTTTAGTTAGCCACCAATTGCTGTTAACTGTTTGTAACACCCAGAGACTCCAAGTCAGCAGTGGTAGAAAGCGGCTATGTATTCTTGTACAGAACGGAATGAAGGAAGACTATAGGAATAAATTTGGGAGTGATTTTCCAGTGATATAAACCCTCAAAAACTTCAAATATTTTTTCTTTGTCTAAGGCATAGAATATATTCTCTTACTCTGGGTATGATGATTTTTGGTTATCTGACTCTAATTTTCTTAACCAGTTTTAAAGTTTGTCAGTTGTCTCCATTAACCTCTGTGCCATATAGATGTCCAACGAAACGTTATCACTTCTACGTCCAGCATTATTGTTTGAAAATTTGTTCCCGATGTTCTGACTAAATAATTCCTATACAGCTTCCGGATTCCCAGTGGTGTAATGGTTAATAGCTATAGCTGCTAACAGAAAGGTTGACAGTTGGAGTCCACCAGGTGCTCCTGAGAAACCCTATGGGGACAGTTCTACTCTGTCCTATAGGGTCACTTTCAGTCAGAATTGACTTGACAGCATTTTTTTTTTAAATGTATACATCCTTTAATACTCAGTTCAGTAGTTCAATTCACAGATGTTTCCACGAAGGACTCGGTTTATTTTCTTATAATATGAAACTATTTTGGCACACATTATACAAGTTTTTGACTTGAAATGGTACTTAAAATTTGGTACTATATGTATGTGTTTAAATGTGTGTGTGTGTGTGTGTGTGTGTGTGTGTGTGTATTTACTTAAGTCCACCATTTTCAAGTTGATTGTAACTCATAGCAACTGTATAAGACAGAGTAGAACTGCTCCATACAGTTTTCAAAGAGTGTCCGGTGGATTTCAACTGCCAACCTTTTGGTTAGCACCTGTAGCTCTTAAACATTGCACCACCAGGGTTTCTACATGTAAAGTGTCTACCAATAAGGGTGACCTATTTTGAACTTGAATAAAAATAATTATGTAAATAGTACAGCTTTAATTGTTTTATTATTTTGATGTACATTTGATGACATTATGTGTGGAAAGGAACTTTGGGTAAATAACCATCATGCCACCTTTCAAAGCAGACTCCAAATAATCAGTTATAAAGCCCTGTATCTTTTGCCATTGAAGCCACAGCCTCTCCTCATTCATCATGGAAAAAATAAGGGCCAGTGATTCTGCCAGACCAAAATCCACATCAAACAGTAACTTTTTGGGGATGAAGTGCATGTTCTTGAATCTCCATTGGATTCTCATCACTCCAAATGCAGTAGTTTTGTTTGTAAACAAAACCATTCATCTTAAATAGGCCTCAGCACTGAAGATGATTTTTTGGCCCAAAGTAGAGTCAAATTCTGATTGCTCCAGTGCCCAGTCAGCAAGTGTGTCGTCCAATCTATGGTTGTTGGCCTTCAGTTCTTGAGTTAAAACAATTTTGTAAAGATAAAGTTTCAAGTCCTGATGCAAAATACTCCTGGTTATGGTTGGTGAAAGGCTCAGTTCTTGTGCCTGGGGAGAAGAAATTGATAAGGATGCATTTTCGTGGACACTCTGACAAACAGTGGTGATGTTTTCATTGTAAACTACAGTTCATTGACGTACAGGTGTTGTCTGATTGGCAAGTGACCCAGCTGTTTCAAATTTTTTGATTATACGTTGAATTGTTCTCTCTGTGGGACAATTATGAGCATCACAAATTTCATGTAATTCATGGTATGTTCGCTAACAGAATACCAGTTTTGAATGATAAACTTTAATAATTTATATGTGCTATGGAATTGTGCAACTTTTCATGGCTGTTTGTCAAGACTAATAAAAAAAGGGATAAATATGGCCACCACAGCTTCATAAATAGCACTGCCATGAGTTGTCAAAAACAGGTCATTCTTATTAGATGATGCCTTATGTATATGTATATATATATGTGTATACACACACTCACACACACAGTAAAATGATTCTGAGTTCTTTGAAGGTGGAAGCCACATACCATACGTCTATTTTCCCTTCAAATAACCTTAACATGGTGTTTTATGCACCACTGCTTTTTGTTAGTAGTAGTTGCAAGCACTTGTGCAAAAGCAGCCATGTACCAAGTTCTGTTCTAAATGTTTTATTTGCATTTAATTTATTTACTTCTAACAATATCCCTGTAAGGAAGAAACTAATACTATTCCCATTTGGCAGATGAGAAAGCTAAAGCTCTAGATCTCCACTATCCAATACCATGGCCCTTAGCCATGTGTAGCTGTTTAAGTTAATCAAAATCAAATAACATAAAAAGCATAATTCCTCAGCAACATCCCTTCAAGGTATCAACAGTTATTTATGTGTAGATGCTACCATATTGGACAGCACAGCTTATAAAACATTTCCATTGCCGAAAGTTCTACTGGACATCACAGGCCGATACGGTTAATTTTCACTGGCAGAAGAGGAGGAAGTATGAACTACAGTTAAGGAACAGCAGATCTAACCAGTCTTATGCCTCCTGTTTCAGGTGGAAAAGCAAGAGAACCTAAAAGGCTCTCTGCAAAGCACACACATATATCCTAGGCATGGTGCCAGTTCTCACTCACCACTCTCATAAATGTAAAACTTTTAATTTATCCAGACTAAAGGTTCTTTTCAATTCCCTCATATGCATGCAAAAGCTGGATAGGGAGTAAAGAATACTGAAGAAGAATGGATGTTTTTGTATTATGGTGTTGGCAAATAATATCGAATATACTATGACTACTCAAAGAACAAAAAATACGTCTTGGAAGGAGTACAGCCGGAACACTTCTTAGACACGTTACCAGAAGGGAGTAGTCCCAGAGAAGGACATTATGTTCGGTAGATGGTCAGTGAAGAAGAGGAAAACCCTCAACAGGATGGCTTGGTGCAGTGGCTGCAGCCTGGTCTCACACTTAGCAATGCGTGGGGGGTAGGACCAGGCAGCGTTTCACTCTGTTGCATGTGGAGTCACTTCGAGTTGAAATCAACTCGATGGCACCTAACAACAACAATAAGAGATTTTTTAAAAAAATCTGGTCGGCATGAAATATTCACTGAAATGCATTAACTGAAATAAGTACTTTTTTCTTTGAAGAGAATCCATAATTTCTGTTAGTTTCTTAAAGGGATATGGGGTCCACAAAACCATGAGATATTGTTTTGGTGTAGTAAATCAACTCTTTCAGTAGTCTGGAATTGGAACCTAGTAACAACTTTTCAGAGACTAATATGGCAAACTGTTTCAAAATTTAAAGGTAGGTTCTTTACATAAAGACCAGAATTGATGGTCCAACAGCCTGGAGGGTCCCCTGGGAACATGATCCCTAGGATTGCTGCTGGCCCAGACCTGAAATCAATACTGAGGTCAACTCTTCAGATGAGAATGGACTGGACTTGGACACACAGTGTGAGCACATGATGTGTGTACTGTATAGTTTTATACATTTACAGGAGGCTGTCCTACTGATTTCTTTCTAGTTGGGAGAGGAGAGGGTGGAGAAGAGGGAACAGGTGTTCATTAAGAGGATACTAGCAGTAAATAGTGAAAAGGAGGAGTGTGCTGTCACAGAGTGAAGAGAACAGATGGAGCTGCAGACAGGTAATTGATGCGGCTTGTGTACTTTCACTTGATCATAATAATAAAAAGTAAAGATATGTTCTTTGAATCAGCAGCTCCCGTCTTAGTATCTGTCCTACAGAGATATCTGAGTGTGTATGTATTCTCTATATAGAACAGTCCATCTCAGCCTTGTTTATAAAAAATAAAAATGGAATACAATCTAAATATCAGTGAATAGAATGTAGAAAGGACTACATGAAGTAAGGGTAAGGAAGAGCTGTATGTGGAATAAAATCTGTTGCTGTCCAGTCATTTTTGACTCATTGCAACACTGTAGGACAGAATAGAACTTTCCCGTAGGATTTCAAAGATCAGCCAGTGGATTAAAACTGCTGATCTTTTGGTTAGCAACCAAGCTGTTAACCACTGCATCGTCAACAGGTAAAAACCAAAACCAAACCCACTGCCACTGAGTCAATTCTTACTCACGGTGACCCTACAGGACAGAGTAAGACTTTCCCATGGAGTTTCCAAGGAGTGCCTGGTAGATTCAAACTACTGACCTTTTAGTTGGCAGACCTAGCCCTTAACCTCTGCGCCACGAGGGTTCCTGTCAATATATAAAGCTCTTTAAATATGTTGCTAGATGAAAGGAAAATATGATAAACAAAATTTATGGTTTTAAAGGACTTAGAAATTGCATGTGCTTGTACATATACAGAAAGGCATACTGTACTATTCCAAACCCATCACAGTGAATAAGACAAGAGTGAGAAGGGAGCTAATGGGAAGTAGGAAGGGAAAATGCTTTCATTTTCTATGCAATTTACTTCTGTACTGGTTGTATTTTTACAATTAGAATGTATCTACCTACTACTTCTATAACTAAGGAAAACCTTGGTGGTGTAGTGGTTAAGTGCTACGTCTGCTAATCAAAAGGTCAGCAGTTTGAATCCACCAGGTGCTTCTTAGAAACTCTATGGAGCAATTCTACTCTGTCCTATAGGGTTGCTGTGAATCAGAACTGACACAACGGCAATGGGTTTGAATTTTTGGTGTATAACTAAACTATTTTTAAAAAAATAAGTAAAATTTACATTGCACCATAAAACAAATCTTCTTCTTTATACCAGGCAAATTAGTCTTTCTCTTCTATTATGTAAATTTCACAGATTTCAGGTGATAGTTATACATATTTTTAATATTTTTGCACTAAATACGTATAGCCTACCGAAGTCATTTTGACAAAGAAATTCTTTGATGATGATGTATCTTTAGATGACCGTTTCTTCTGATGACCTTTCATCTCCAACCTAATACCCAAATATCTCTGACAGGAATATTGACAGTGATGATGACGATGAAGTCAATGATAATCGATAACAAAACTAAAACCCAAATCTGTTACCATTGAGTGATATTGACTCATGACAACCCCATGTGTTACAGAGTAGAAGTGAGCTCCATAGGGTTTCCTTGGCTATAAGTTTTTCAGAAGCAGATCAGCAGGCTTTCTTTTGCAGTGCTGGGTAGAGTTTGAACTGCCAACATTTTGGTTAATAAATCCAAAACAAACCTAACTGCTGTCAAGGTAATTAAACTCACCACAGCCCTATTGGTCAGAGTAGAACTGTCCCACAGAGCTTCCAAGGAGTGCATGGTAGATTCAAATAGCCAACCTTTTGATTAGCCACCATAGCATGTAACCACTGTGCCACCAGGATTAGTCAAGTCAAACTGCTTGTGCCTCCCTCTCCCCCTTTTTTTGAAACATGTAAATGAGGAAACTGAAATACTGAGAGGTGAAGTAATTTGTCAAGGCCCTGTGGCTCCTAAGCGCAGAGATGTGACTGCACTCCAGAGTCAGCGTATCTCACCATTATGGTTATCTGGCCCAAATCCACATTTGCAGCTTACTGTCGGATCCCACTCGACGGCAGTTGGCTTTTGGCTTTCACCAACCTCTGTCCTTCCCATCTCCTGCCCGCCTCGTGATTCAGCCACACAGTGCTCTTTAGCATTTGCCAATATTACCTGTGCTTCTGAGGACCACAGACTTTTGCATAATCCTGGAACCAGAGTTCAGCACTGCCTCCAACAGAATGGACTGTAACTTGGATCTTTGCCCATATCATTTACTCCAATTTCAGCATCCATATCCGTCCAAGACTCAGGCCAAATACTACCTCTTGCGTAAAGCTTTTGATGCCATCTTGAGCTTGAATTCCTTCCTCATTGTTCTGTGTTCCCAAAGCCCCTCTTTGTCACTTTTATGCCATGTATTTAACACATTCCATCTTTTATAAGTTTCATTAATGGTCATGTCTCTCTAACAGACTCTAAGGTCTCTGAAGGCAAAAATACTTCTTGTTCATTCTCAACAGCGATTTGCTATAGTAACATATTTTTAAATTTATTTGAATTTGTAAAATTGCCAAGAAGCATACTTAATGTTTAGATCATTAGAGTAAGATGATTAACTTATAAGCTTTTTGGACAGGGTTTTATGCATGTATATAAATTCTTAAGTTTCCATTTTACCAGACAAGTGTATTTGAGATTTAGCAGCAGGGCTATGGGTTTCTCGTGTCATGTATTTGGATGTTAGTAATACCAATACCCAGTGTTATTGAGTCAATTCCAACTCATGGTGATGCTATAGGACAGGCTAGAATAGGCCCATAGAGCTTTCAAGGTGAAGCAGATAGATTTGAACTGTTGATCTTCTAATTAGAAGCGGAGGTCTTACATACTATACCATTAGGTGCTAATAACATTAGTAATAGACAACATTCACTTAAGAGCTCAGGCTGCTAACCAAAAAGTTGGCAGCTCAAACCCACCAGCTGTTTATAGGGCAATTCTATCACATCCTACAGGGTCACTATGAGTCAGGATCGACTTAAGGGCAACAGGTTTGGTTTTGGAAACCCTGGTTGCGTAGTGGTTAAATGCTATGCTTGCAAACCAAAAGGCTGGAAGTTCAAGTCCTCTAGGAGCTCCTTGGAAACTCTGTGGGGAAGTTCTACTCTGTTTTATAGGGTCACTACAAGTTGGAATCCACTCAACAACAACAGATTTTTTTTTTTTAGTGGGCCTGTACTTTACCACACTTGATTCTCAAACAATGTTTGAAGTTGACACCACTAAATCTCCATTTTAGAGAGGGAAATTGCTGACCCTTACCTAGGTTAAAATCCATTGCTTAGACTCACAGAGGTAGACACTATGTCAATCAGGGCTTGAAACCCACTTGGCCAGATTCTGTAGCCTCCTCCCACCCCCCCTGCTTATCAGTAACAGCAGGTCCCAACACAGTGCAATAAAGCATCAGGGCCCAGAATTTCCCAGTGGGATTTATACTGGGCTGGGTCTCAGAAGATGAAGCTTCTGGTCCTGGCTTTTCAATTAAACACTCAAGCTTTGGCTTATCCTTCTGCTTCTTTAGGTCTCTTTTACCCTGTGTGCAGAGCAAGGAAACTGGATCAGTGAACAAGCAAGGTCTTCCCTAGTTGTAGAGTCTACAACTCTCAGAAGAAGCCCCAAACAGCTTCTCTGAAATTTACCAAGTGTTACATATGGCACGTGTCAAGAACTGTGAAAATTTTATTTAATCCACTGTGTTTATTTTCTTCAACATAAAGGTGAAATATTTTTACATTTTCCTAATGCATTTCTCAGCAATAACACAGCCAGTAAAAATATTTTTGTTCATGTAGAGCAGTGGTATTATATTTTAGCCAAAGAAAAAGTACACTATTATATGCTGGTGAAGGGAAAAAAAGCCTCATTTATTATTAAGAATGAGCCTGAAATATAGCAATTATTATACTGCCCTTTTCCTAATTTGACTTAAATTAGTGACTTTAAGTTATCAAAGGTTATGAAATATACAATATGTGCACATAAGAGACAAAAATATTGCTTGCTACTACCTACGTTTATGACATTAATCTGTCTCTCAATGATCTAATATAAAATAAACCATTTGAAAGCAATTTCATTGAAATACTTTCAGAAATGTTGAAATGAAAATATTAATCTTTTGGAAGTGTCATGTTGAATTTTTTTTTTTTTTTATTCCAGGAAGATGGGTTAGGGAATATAGAGAATAAAGAAACAGCCAAGAAGATGGAAAATCAAGAGGTAAGGATGTCAGTAATTAGCGAAGAGTTTTCGTTTTTTCTTACCTTCCTCCTTTCCTCTCTTTTCCTCATCATCACTTCTTCCTTTTCTCTGTAAATGTTACAGAGAACCAGCCCTAACAAGGCTCATTGCTGGGCATAGGCCTGTGCATGTGAAACAAAATAAGAACTTCCCCCTATGAGGTCTGGGCATACAAATTTTCCATAGAGGTGGGCTGCACTCCTTGGGAGTGGGTTTCAGGTATGAAGTTGTGGTTGAAAGATCATATTTAATGCACTTATGGGTACCCACTTCAATACATCCAGTTCTTTTCCAGCACTTAGTTATACCACTACACTTTTGCATAGTTTTTTGTTTGTTTGTTTGTTTTGATTTTTAATTTCACTGTAAGATCTCTTTAACTAAAAAAAAAAAAGAAAGAAAGAAAGAAAAAGAAAAGGAAAGAAAGAAAGCAAGCAAAAGTGATTACAGTCTTTCAAAACATTAAAATATGTTAAACATATGTAATTCAAGTCACTGGGGCAAAGAGGTTGTATGATTTTTTTTCTGTTGTTAATCCAAAAAACTCAGTGCCATCAAGTGAATTCTGACTCATAGCGACCCCAGATGGCAGAGTAGAGCTAACTGCTCTGTAGAGTTTCCAAGTACCTCCTGGCAAATTTCAACTATCGACCTTTTGGTTAACAGACTTCACACTTAACCTATCGTGCCATGATGGTTTCCGTTGTTAGTTAATATCAAATTAACTCCGACAGACGATGATGACAAGACCTTCTATATAATAGAATTAGATTTTGCCTGGTCATGCACCATCTCCATGATCCTGGGTCTGCTGGGTTCTGTTGTTACACCTCTCTTCTTCATTTTCTAGAGAATGAGATAACAATGATATCTACCTTAAGGCTTGTATTAGGTAAAAGTAACACACTTAAAATAGGTCAGCAAGTGTTGAAGAATGGTGACAAAGTCCTATAATTCAAGAACATCCAACATACCATCAACTATGCTAATATTTGCATGCCAGTCAAAGTTTGGGGGTAGGTTGGTAGGTTGGCTTGTTGCTCTTTGCTTGGCCCACACTAAGGTAAGATGGACCACAGTGCTTCTTCCCAGATGGCTGGCCCTGAGAATTCCAAATGCACATGGTGTCCAGCTGGCTTTACAATGGATAAAAACCATTGCAGGTCATTCTCACACAGGAACACCATAGATCAAGCTGGCTATCACTGACAGTATTTCACTAAGAGTGTGGCAGAACTTTATGGTTCTGTGCATCTATAGGATGTCATCCTACTGACCTCTTGCTAGAGTGGAGTGGAGAGAGTGGAGAGGAGGGGACAGGAGATTGTTACGAGGATATGACATGTATAGAACAGAAAGTAGGAGTGTGCTGTCACTGGGCAAGGAGAGCAGAAGGAGCTGCAGATAGGTGGGTATGCAAATTTAAATTGGATTGTGCACTTGTACTCAATCACAACAATGATAATAAAAAAAGAAATCAAATGAAATAAACAAAAAAGAGTGTGGCAAAAAAAACAGCAGAGAGGTAACTCAGATAATACCTGCTTAACTGCCAGGCACGTAGCTTCAGGGGTAGGCTAGGCAGAAATGACAAGACCTTGACAATTTTCAGACTCCACACTTAGATCTGATTCAGAAGCAAGATTTGTCAAAGGCTGCAAGTGATTCCTCAGTTCATTTTTGCAGCTAGATGAGCAGCCCTTTGTTTCCTTGGAAACTCAGACCCGAGCATATGTAGCTCAAAACGGGCACCCTCATGTTTTCAATCCAGCAGATTCTGGATGAGGCCCTCCCAAGAGATTCGGCATGTTGCCTTAAACAGAAAAGCCAAGAATAGGAGAAAATTGCCATATTAAAATCAGATGCAACAGAAATGGCTGGATCTCACAAAACACAAGTCATTCCAAGTAAGAGACAGACCCTCTTGTAATCTGGCCCTTGTTAGGTTAGCAGTCTCCTTTATTTGCATAATTTATTTTTTCTGAATTGAAAAAGTGAGTGTACTTCTTGAAATATCCCTTTGCATATATTTAGAATGTCTAGTGTTTATATCACTTACTCCTTGGGGATTGGCATGAGCTAAAAACAAGCACTAAGCCCCTAGTTCTGCATAGCGGCATGTAAAAAGAACTAGATAGAATTAGGTCTAGCCCTGGAATATTTATGACACATATGAGGTAATGTTAACCTTTAAATCCTAAATATGGGAGAGCCTTCAGTACCACAAGGAGAGAGGCAGGCGCTGGTCTTACTATTCCTGTTTTCTGAAGACACTCTGACTATTGGTCCCAGCTTTTGTTTGGAGGCTCATAATGTGCTCACTTTTGCATGTTTGCCAAAAAATGCTCGCTGCTGTCCATGAATTATTCTCACTCCTTTGTGTTGGACACTATGCTGAACTGTTTATATAGCTTCTAAAAAAAATCTTATTTTCTTTTTTTCCCACTTAGCAAATGAAGAAATTAATACTCAGAGAAGCTAAAACAGTTTTCCCAAAGCCTCATCATTTCTCAAGTAATGTGAACAGAAAATGAATTCAGGTCTGCTGATTCCAGCATCCTGTGCCTGTTATTGAAGATACACTTTCTCTACTCTGATAGAAAACCCTGGTGGCATAGGAATAAAGTTCTACAACTGCTAAGCAAAACATGGGCAGTTCAAATTTGCCAGGAGCTCCTTGGAAACTCTATGGGACAGTTCTACTCTGTCTTGTAGGGTCACCGTGAGTGGGTATTGACTTGATGGCAGTGAGTTTAGTTTTTTTTTTTATTCTGATAAAGCAAGATAGAAAAATAGTATTCTGTTTCATTAATTTGCTGGTTAATAAAAAGTAATACAAGTATCTTTAGTAATTTTTTTTTTCCAGTTGCCTTTGAGCTGAGTCAATTTCAATTCATGGTTACATTTTGAGCGTCAGAGTAGAACTGTAGTCCATGGGTTTTCAGTGGCTGATTTTTCAGAAGTAGATCATCAGGCCATTTCTCCAAGATGTCTCTGTGTGGACTCGAACTTCCAGTCTTTCATTTAGTAGCCAAGCATGATACTCACTGCACTACTCACAGATTACTGAAAGAATTTATGTTGTTATTTCACTTGAGTGAATTCTGACTCATAGCGATCCCATGTGACAGGGTAGAGCTGCCCCATGGAGTTGAATGAGCATGGCTGTATTCTAATATAACTTTATTTCTAAAACTATGCAGTGGTACAGGTTTGTGATTTTCCAACTACTGCCCTAGATTTAACCACCCTGAAATTTTCATAGCTTCACAGTAAATTCCTCATCTGGTAGTTATGCAAAAAGACAGAACCTGGAAATTGAATCACAATGGCTTATCTAAGCATTGTTTTCTCTTAACATCACAATGACTCTTTTTCACATATATAGAAAACAATACAATATCAGTTTTTGGTTTAGAGAAGGAAAGCCAGTACAATAATAAATGCACTGACAAGTAGTTTCCAATGTAAAAAAACAAGAAGAAAAAATTAGAGGAAAGAAAAAAGTCTTAAAACATCCTTTGGGAAATTAACTAGGACCATCAGTTAAACTGAAATAATCTCTGAGGATTTAGTTGATACACAGCCAACGTCCAATACAATGACTGTGGCCAAAAATTACTTGTGAAAGTAAGTACAAAAGAATTTGGAGAAACTTGTAATTTTTCTCTCTAGCTTTTTTTTTTTTTTTTTTTGGCAGTGACAACAACCAGGATAGCGTGATCTTGTTCCATAAAAATAAGAACAATACGGTGCCTGGATACCCTGCCTGATTACTTAGACATAACAGCAATAGTTTAGAAATATTGAGATAGCTATTGATAAAACAAGGGAAAATGGGGATATTCTTCAAATTTCTAACAGTAGAGATGGACATGGAGCTTGTGGTTTAAATGCAGAGTGTGTGGCTTCTTTTTCCTAATTGCTTGAAATGTCCTTTCAGATTTAGCTGATTTCAGGTCTATGTAGTGTGAGTTGGAATCACTCGCATTCTTTCTGTAGGACATCATTCTTACCCATAAGACTACTGTAAGCTGCCTTTTTAAAATTTTATTTTTATTGTGATTAAGTGAAAATTTACAGTCCAAATCAATTTGCTGTGCAAAATGCTGAACACAGCCTGTATTTAACCTTATCTGCTTTCCTCACCCTGAGATCACACAATTCCTTCCACCCTGTACTTGTGGTATCCAGTCAGCTAACACTTTTCCTCTCCTCTCCACCCTCCCCTCTTCCCTCTAAAGAGAACTCAGTTGGACATTCTCATTTATATTAATATAAGTGCCAAGAAGTAGACACACCACCTGCATCACTCTGTGTCCCATAGTCCAGTCCAGCCTTGGTCTGAAGAGTTGGCTTCAGAATTGGTTTCAGCTCCGGGCTAGCAGCAAGTCCAGTGGTCACATTCTCAGGGGACCCTCCGTGATGTTGGATCATCAAGTCTGATCTTGTAAAAGAGTTCTAGATCTTCACTCCCCTTTTTCCTGTGCTTTGTCGGGGCGGGGGGGTCCACATTATGTTGCCTGTTAAGGCAGTCTTTGGTGGTGGCCAAGCACTATCTACGCCTCTTTTTTTAAAAGAAACAAAGTGTGCTGTTGACTCACTCATGATTTAAAAATAACTAATGTGTCCAGAAGATACGTTCACAACACCCAGGTAATTCCTGCTGGAAGGAGATTTAGGGGATGAAGAAGTCTCCAGAGTTGCTACTTCTTAGCTGTGAGAACTTGGACTAGTCATCCGACCACTCAGCCTTATTTTATTTGTTTTAAAACTCAGATCAACAATAGGGAACTCAAAGCCTATCGTGAGTGTTAAGGGATGTAATATATAGAGAGGTAGCCTAGAACACCAAAAAACCTTCACTATGATTATCAGTAATGTTAAATGATTTTAAAATTGGTATATTAAAATGGGGAAACCCTGGTGCTCTAGTGGTTAAGTACCACATCTGCTAACTGAAAGGTTGGCAGTTCAAATCAGCCAAGCCCTTCTTGGAAATTCTATGGGGCGGTTCTCCTGTGACCTCTAGGATCGCTACGAGTGAGACCCAACTTGATGGTAGTGGGTTTGGTTTTTTGGTTTTTATATTAAAATTATTATTAATCAAACCAGAATTCTATTAATTCAATAAAAAAGCCAACTTTGCTTCTCCCTTAAGAAAAAAATCTTCTCCAATTGATTCAAAACAGTCAATGAGATAGCCAGGTTTTCAGACAGTCAATCTTTTCACACTACCAGAGTTTCTATAGGCTATGATTTCTCTGGCTATACCTCCACTTGGAAATCTTACAGAGAAATTTCGGAGGGCTTTCTGAACTGAGTAAGCTGGGTTCTTGCCTCCATAAATTCTGGCCAGTGAGATTTATCACCTTAATCTTGGACTATCCATTTCAGAGGCTATTCAGAAAACCCTTTATCCCCCAGTGCTTAAGTTCATGATTCTGCATGTGCAAAATTCCTTAAGTCTCTGTCCTAATGAGGGAAAAGCCAAGTTGTTAGCCTCAGGTGGCTGAGGCTCTGAAAAACCCCTACCTTTATTTATTTGTTTATTTTCATGTTAATCTTTTAAGTACAAAGAAATCTGAGGCTGCTCAAATTTCTATGCTCTACCTGGAAACTTGCTTTACTGTAAAGTTTGAAATGGCTGATATGGGGCGATCACCAAAAGGCTCAGAGATTGTTATGACAGGGTGCAAAGTTATCCACCTTCTAGGATGGGTTTGAATTCAGTCATTTCCTTGATCTTTGGAAATATTTTCATGACTTTTACTGTTTGGATGGCTTTGGGCATGGAGTATTTGAAATGTGCAAAGGGAAGTTCTTGTTTTGTAAGAACTGGAGGAAAAGGAATGAGGTCAAAGGATGCTGGCAAGCCTGTGGCTTGCAAAATAAAAACCTGGCATTTTTCAAAAGGATTTCTATGAATAGATATGGAGATATGGTTGACTCTGTCCTCTCAAGGCCAAAGACATTAATTCCCATGCTCAACATATTTCTGCTTCAGTTATGTAAGCACTCAATTAGGGTATGCACACTTTTGTCTATTATCAACTGATGGCATTTTATACCCTAATCAATATATGCTTAGTCATTAAAAACCTATTGCCATATAGTTGATTCTAACTCATAGCTGTCTTATAGGACTGAACAGCACTGCCTCGTGACATTTCCAAGGAGTTCCTGGTGGATTAGAACTACCAATCTGTTGTTTGGCAGCTGTAGCTTTCAACCACTATACCACCAGAGTGTCTTCAGTCATTAAATCTATGGGGTTATCACTCTAAACTCTAAATACACTGCCAATGTATTTATTCGGAAATATCCATTTACCTCAGGGTTTGTCCACTGTTTTAGGCTGGGTTTTCTAGGGAAGCAAAACCAGTAGCATGTATATGTATAAGGAAAGATTCATGTATAAAGGAAACAACTCACACAGCTGTAGAAGCTGAACATCCGAAGTCCTGGCATAAGCCTCACATGGCCAAGGGAGCTCGTGAACCCAAGGTCACCAGGTCAGAGACCAGAGTTCTAGATCACTGGCTGTGTAGGTTGGCGGAGTCCAAACTGGAGGCGAGACTGTGAGGTCTCTGCTGATTCGCAGAGCTACCATGGCTGGTGAACCCACGATTGGCAGGTCAGGTAACCAGACTCTTCTTATTCGCTGGCCGTAAAAGTTGATTAATCCAACAGGTGCTAGCTCAGATCCAGGAACCAGATGCAAAAGACAGCAGGAGCTGCTGGCCACGTGAGCAGGCAGGAAGTAGACAGTAGAAGGCAGAGAGCTGGGAGCTGAGGCAAAAGAAGCCACTATAGTCTCTGTCCATGCTACTTGATACAGCAGCCAAACATGGAGTTGCCACGTTGATACAATCTTGACCACCACAGTCCACCCCATGTCAACTTAGCATCTGCACACATCTCACCTTACCATCCACAGTCTCTGAAGGAACAATTACAAAGTCATATTTATGTCTAACATGACATGAATAACATATGTACAACTAAAAATGCATTAGCCCATTTATATCTTATGTTTTATAAATAAACAAAAATTTCTGATACACACATGCAAACCAGAAGTACTCATAACAATTACAGTCCTTGTTTCTCCAACTGGTCACATGGCTGTAACTGGTATTTAGAACTACCTTCATCTACAACCCATCTGATATAGCCTTTGCCCTTAGGAAACACCTCAGCTGGTCGTGATTCCTTGCCTGGTGAGGTGACCCAAACATTCGTTCCTGAAGAGTGTGGGCTATTAGCAGGCATTTTGGAATTGAGCTGATGTAGTTTTCCATTGACTTTAATCACAGGACATGGTAGTGCTAGGAGGCATCCTAAGGGATCTCCTGCATTCCAAACGTACTCTTCTTTACCTCCGTTATGTAATGTCAATCCAATTTCATCTTGGTAGCCAGGATCAATCGCATCAGCCAGTACAATAACACCTTATTTTGTTGATCCAGAAGCACAATGAGCCCCAAATGGCCTCATGGCAATTTTAGCTTCAAGTTCGGTGGAATCATTGATGTGTCTCCCTTTGGAACGAAAACATTTAGACCTGAAGAGCATAGGGTAGTGGGGACAGGAAGCAAAAATCTTGCAAGTGGGTCACTAAGGGCAATAGTGAGTGGTGACACTCCAATTGCCACCCTTTGATTCCTGGACCCATGAATCCAGGCTGTGGGAGAAACAGCACCATGTGGTGGTCAAGACTGTGTCAACTTGGCAACTCCATGTTTGGCTGCTGTATCAAGTAGCAGGGGGTGGGGCCTAGAGTGGCTTCCCTCCTTTCAGCTCTCATCTCTCTGCCTTCCACCACCTACTTCCTATCTAACTTGTGCCTGTTCTGCTATTGTACCTTTGAAAGCAGATAGCTTGTATTTTAGGTTTCACAGATGTAGAAGAATTTTTGTGTTTTGGACTTGGATCTGATTAAAGCCTTCTACCATATGGAATGGTCATGTTTTTGCTACGACTTTTGCTATGATGGGATGATTGTGTTACACGTTTCAAAGATGTGATTTTTTGAGAGTTCAAAGGGTGGGGTGTCATGGATTGAACTGTGTCCCCCCAAGAATGTGTGTGGCCATGTGGCTGGGCTATGTTTCCCAACATTTTCTGATTGCTGTCCATTTTGTGATTTTCCTATGTTGTATGTTAAAGGATTAGGTAGGACTGTAAATCCCTTCATAACATCACATCCCTACTCCACTCCAATGGGAATTTCCCTTGAATACAGCTTGTACCACCCTTTATCCCTCCATCATACAAGAGATAAAAGGAAAGTGAAGCAAGCATAGAATTGGGAACCTCCCACCATCAAGAAAACAGCACTGGGAGAAGAGGCATGATGTCCTTCAGACCTGAGATTCCTGTGCCAAGATACTCCCGGATCAAAGACTGAAGCAACACAAAGATTTTCCTTCAGGGGCAAAAACAGGGAAGGCCTTCCTCCAGAGTAGACATCCTGAATTTGGACTTGTAGCCTACCCGACTCTCTTTGTTAAAACCATCCACTGGTGGCATTTCTGTTAGAGCAGCACTAGCTGACTAAGACATCCACATTAGTAGCTTTTTTTCTTTCTGCTAATACTTAACACTTTAAAGACACGTCATTCTTCTTGTTAACTCGGTTTATATATTGCTAATGGATTGGCTTCCTGGACACACTAGTCCCCACCTTTCTGGACATGGATATCGCACTGCCATTGATTGAAGTCCATATAATGTAGATCCAAATCAAATCCACTGCTGTTGAGTAGATTTTGACTCCTAGCAACCTGATAGGGCAGAGCAGAACTGCCTCATAGAGTTTTCAAGGAGTGCCTGGCAGATTTGAACTGCCAACCTTTTGATTAGTAGCTGTATCAATTAACCACTATGCCACCAGTGTTTACTAATGTAGACCAGTCTTAAAGAGTAAGTGAGACTATTTAGACAGCAAAATATATACACATAGACACACACATACACAGGTTTATCTCAGCCTTATGGCCTTAAAGAGAACCTGCAACATATTATTGCTTGGATTTGAACGCCTTTGTAATTTCTATTTATTTTATTTTTGGAAGCTCTCTCTAGACTACACATGCATCTTCAGCTCATCTGAGTAGCGTCAACTATTCAGAACCCAAAATTCACAAATTAGGAAGTTTATTCTACAATAAACCATGATTGCTCCTTTACCATCTTTATATTATAAACACAGCTAACAGGTTCATTGGAACTTGTTTTGTGCCAGATAATATTTTAACTACTTTGCTTAATTTCTTTTTTTAATTCAATGTTTATAACAATTCTCTGGGGAGCAGATGTTACATCATTATGCTTATAAAGATGAGGAAATTAAAAATTAGAAACTAAAATTATTTAAGGATACACCTTTTTTTTTTTTTGAGCTATAGCCAGTGTTCATACCTTGGGCAGTTTAAATGACAAAAACTAAAATTTTAATGTATTTATTTTTAACCTATCTGCTTGAAATTGTGAAATTAGAAATGAAAAGTGAGAGTGATATTTTTATATCTCTGTGTATTATATAAATGTACACAGACATACGTTTTCATATATACATAAATAAAATCTCTCAGCTCATTGAGAATTCAGTATAGAATTTACGTGGTCACTTATATGCTTTCCACATTTCCACAAAAGAATCTGCAATGAAAGCCATTAACTAGGATGCAATTTGTAAGCCTTTCATTAAATAATGATTCTCAGCTGGATTTCTGAAAAGGGAATATTAATGCAACCATATGCAACTAGCATTGCAAGAAATTAGTGTTGCTGATTTAGTCCTGAATCAATCATTTTAAGCTATGCATTAGACTCTTTGCCGATACATTTCTGTCTTAGACAATTTAGCACCAGTTGTGGGCTGAATACAAGCCATGTTCAGAGTATGGTTCTTGAGAACTACTACTAGAATGGCAAGTTTCTTGAGTTTTGTAGGGGATGATCAAATCTTTAAAGCAAAAAGACAAAATATTGCCTCTGAAGGTCCATTGGCTAACCACAATCTCTAATATGTATTTTTAGGGGTATGAAATTAGGCAAAAAACCAAGCTTCAGATGCCATCTGAAAGTCAAACGTCTGGGCATGGGAACTGGAATGAGTTACACTGTGGATGTGGATACAGTGTCTTAAAATCGTCAAAGCCCTAGTCTGGGTGCCAAGGCTAGAAAATGCTGTAAGATAGAGTTTTCTTGGAAACTGTGTTATCAGTTTATATGTTACAGCATATTCTCCAAGAGTGAAACAATGAAACATGGCTATTATTCACGTTTATTTTATTAGCTACAAGACACTGTTCTAATAACAAAGATTAAGCCATGATCCAAAGACAATCAGGATTTTAGCTCAGATTGATGATGAAAGGGGAGGAGGCAGAAGAATTCCAAATAAAACTAAATAAGGCACTTCTTCTGGTGATGCACTAATTCTAAGAAGTTTAGCCCTGATAAGACAAGAGTTTTTTTGGCTATCCCAATGTCTAAAATGTCTGCTGTAGACAGAACACTGGAACCAGCACTGCGAATGCACTTGCTTATCATGTCTCTTAATTTTCTTTTATTCTGTAAGAACTCTCACCCTCCTCACTTTCCATCTAAGAGTAGCCAAGTGATGCCTTTTCCTGAAGAAAAGACTTGGCTGATTGCTTCCTCATGGTGTTGTTTAAATTGTTTCCCTATTTTTTTAATATTTTCTTTAGTTGTTAAAGGGGTGATCAGTGGTGATTCAGTGACAGAATTGTCCCCTTATACATGGGAGACTCGGGTTTAATTCCTGACCAATGCACCTGAAGTGTAGTCATCACCCTTTTGTCTCTGGTGGTTTGTATGTTGCTGTGATGATAAACAGGTTTCAGTAGGACTTCCAGACTAAGAGAACTAGGAAGAAAGGCTTGACCATTTACTACTAAAAAATCAATCACTGAAAGTCCTATGGGCCACAACAGTACACTTCTATGTGCACAGGGTCACCATGAGACAGTGGTCATCGCAACAGTAAGTAACAAAAGCAACAACAGCAGTAGTGACAGGTTGAGCCTGTATTGTATCATGGTATGATTTGTTGTTGCTGTTGTTTTTTTTAGTCAAAATGACCTTATACTTTGTTTTGTATTGTATATTACTGTATCATATGAATCAACATACAAATTCCTAGGTGGCATCAGTCTGATTCTTCCACTATAAAACTACCAATCAATCTTTTACCTAATGTTTTTAGGGGTTATGGACAAATTCTGTTTAGATCTGAGGGAAGTGAAAAATCAATTGAATAAAATTACTCCATTGAACAAAACTATCCAAATGGAAAAGCTAGTGTTTTAGATATATAGATAGCAGCATTAGATAATGAACATAGAAGTTGGTACCACGAGTAGGGTTCTGCTCAAATAGATACCTAAAATGTGGAGGTGTTTTTTAATTGGGTAATGAGTAGAGGCTGGAAGAGTTCTAAGGTGCCTAAAAGTAAAAGGCTAGGTTGCCTCGAAGAAACTGTTGGTGGAATTATGGATATCAAAGGCAATTTTGTTGAGGGCTCAGAAGCAAGTGAGGAGAGCTATAGAGACAGGCTCCAGCATCTCAGAGAATACATAAGGCAACAGCAGCATCAGAATGTTGCTAGAAAAGCGGATATTAATTGTGCTTCTTGTGAAATTTTAAAAGAAAACAATGAACGTGGTTTGGTGATGGAGGAGGACTGATGGTTTTAATGCAGTGGCAAAGAACTTGGTGTGATTATTTTAAAATATCTAGTGGAAGATAAGATTTATGAGTAACGAATTTGTTTATCTGGCTATTGAGTTTCTAAGCAAGATCTTAGAGCAGCCGTATGATTTCTCTTGCCACCCATAGACATGCACCTAACCAACTATCACAGCAGAAAACCCATCAACAGACTGAAGGAGATAGAAAAAGAACAAAAGGAAAGATTGTTGCTTTGCTCTTGGAATTCTATAGGCAGTAAACAGGGCAAAGGAGCTACATCTGTTTTCCTCAAAGAAAATAAGGAAGACTATCACCGGAGCAGCCCAGAGAGTAGCAGAACTATTGGAAAGAGCATAGGAAGGAGGGCCTTCTTGAGTTCAAAGGGTGGGGCCATTGTTTCCTAGATTTCAGCGTGGGGCTGAAATCTACCAATTCAGCTCCAGAGTATGAGGCTGTTATGAAAGTGTGCCAGAGCATGTGGTCAAAGCTTACAGCAAGGCTGTCATGACCAAGAGGAAGATGAACAGGGTCTTCTGGGCTTGAGGCAGTGGCATCACCACTCAGATTGGCTAGGAGAATGAGACCACTTAAAGCTGAGTTGTCACTCCAAAGGACCTAAAAAGGGAGCTGAAATTCAAAGGTCAAACAGATTCCATCCAGAATCCAGTGAGTGTGATCCACACCCAGAGTCTGGAGGGCAGGGCTATTGCCCAGCTGATCTCAGAGAAGAAATGATTATTTTTAAGCACTGTAGTTTGTTCTGCTGGGTTTTGCACTTGTTTGGCGCCTGTTGTTACTTCTTTCCTTCTAATTTCTCCCTTAAGTGATAGAAATGTCTACCTTGTGCCTATTCTACTATTATACTTTGGAAATAGATAACTCATATTCTAGATCCCACAGGTTCACAGATGAAGAAAAAGTTTGCTCTGTGATGGAATATGCCTAGATTCTCAGTCATATTTGATTTAGGTAATTCAGAAGAACTTTAAGTTGACTTGAGATTTTTAGGATAATGTGAGGGAGTAAATGTGTTTGGCATGTGGAAAGAACAATAATTTGGGGGGCCAAAAGGTGGAATGTTATTAATTGAATTGTGTTTTTCCAAAATTAACCTCTATCCTGTGGTTATAATATTAATGAGAGTGGATTGCTTTTGTTATGTTGATGAGACCAGATTGGTGTATACTGTGCCCTCAGTCAATCTCTTTTGAGATATAAAAGATATTTACTCTTAGGTATATCTAACTAGGGATATTCAGATGGCTTCAAACTCATGCAAGCCTCAGGCAAAATTCAAAAGACAGTGATGAGATGACTGTTGCATCTCTTTTTACAGATATTGTACTTATATTTCTGTAGTTTGAGTATCTTCAAAATGAAACAACCACCAAAATCAAAACAAGGTAAAACAGTTTTAGAATCTGTTTTTTACCCATTCCTCTCTCAGTATTTCTCAACTCTGACCACAGGAAACAGGAAATAATTTAAGTAACTATTGATTGGTAGTATTATAGTGAAAGAATCAGACTGATGCCACCTAGGAATCCATATGTTGATTAATATTAACCAGAGATGGTTAATAACTACACTCTGGATGTGTAAGAGAGAGATTAATTGATTACTTACAGTGTGAAACCAAATCCATTTCTGTGGAGGTGATCCAAATGATAGTAACCTATGGAACTGAGTCATACAGCCCCATAGGTTTTCCAAAGAGCGTCTGATGGATTAGAGCCGCAGACCTTTTGGTCAGCAACCAAGCTCTTAACCACTGTGCCATCAACCATCAAGGCTCCTCTAAGGACATTAAGTCTTAATTTTCTTGTGGTACTCCATGGGCACAGGCTGCTAGGCTGCAAACACTTACATATCTTGATTAGCCTGAAAAATCCTTGAGAACATTTCTCGTTCACCTTTATCTTCATCGTATTGCCTAACTCAACACCTTGCCCACAGTAAACAATCAAATAACATTTGAGAATTCACTAAGAGCTTTATTAAGCCTAGGAACATGGCCTTGATTGTCACAGTCCACAAAAGATGCACTTTTGCAGGAAAAATAGGGTGAGAATGTCAACATTTCCTGTTACTCCCTTTATGTTTCTCTCCCCCATTGTTATCTCATTTTCTCTATCGAATTTTTTATACTTGATGGACTGTCTGTTTTTACTAATTCGTTTTTTTCAATTACTTCCAAGAGAAAGATTATTTTTGTTTTTCCTGCTTTATCTTCTGTTTTTCTCAGGGCATAAAATAGTACCAGGCGTACAATGGAGACAAACAAGAGACTCACATGAGATGCACAGATGACATGTCCTGCTCATTTATGTAACGTCATATTGTGTATGTTTCCAAAATATTTCCATTTTTGATTGTCTTTATCTTTAGTATCTGATAAAACAACACAGATTTGATTTTTCGGCAGTAGGTTTGGTTTGGTTTTGGTTTATGGGAGACGTGGGAAACCCTGGTGGTATGGTGGTTATGTGCTAGGGTCTGCTAACTAGATGGTTAGCAGTTCAAATCTGCCAGGACCTCCTTGGAAACTATATGGGGGAGTTCTACTCTGTAGGATCTCTATGAGGAGGAATCATTGTCCATGAAGTATTATGTGGGTTCCTAGTAGGTGAGTAGATGATTTGCTTATTGTCTGTCACTTCTTGTCCTGGGTCACTTACCCTAAAATAATCCATTATTGCCACTTGCCCCCTGGGTAGAACTTCTGCAGGCCACTGTCTTCTCTTCACCTTATATTTCACTGAACACAGATACAGCCTCTTCCCTTGTTCCCCAGATTGTCATAAAACTTACAATAATTTTGTTGAATAGTTGAAGAAATCATAAAAACTATACAACATAGACAGTTCAGGTGCAAACATTGGTGGTCAGGAGTCTTTTGGTGACTCTATGAAAGGTGGGCTCTGCTGGCCATTCTCTCCTTAGACTTAGGTCTCCTATCATGTTTCACATTTCTGGTGCTTGTTCTTTTGCCCATGTCAGAATCTCCTTTCCTCTCTTCTATTATTTTCTTTCTGTACTCTTTGACCCACCCTAGGGTCTATACCTAGTTAATACCAGAATAATAACATCTTTACACATAAAAAGAAGTCCTTGTGTGGCACAATTAAAGGCTCAGCTACTTACTGAAAGATTGACAATTTAAACTCACCCAGAGGTGCCTCAGAATAAAGGCTTGGCCAAAAATAGAAAACTATTGGGTACCCTATAGAGCACAGCTCTACTCTGACACACATGATACCACCCTGAGTCAAAGTTCACTTGACAGTGACTCATTTTTCACTTTGTATGTATAGAAAATACTTTAATTTTCCATTGCTAGATGCTTGCCACTGCTGATGACTTTTCTTCTTGACTGTGCTCTGAGACTGCCTATGAAAACTGAAAGTCTATTACAGTGTCTTTGCAAATAAAAACAAATCATTCCTCCGTATGATATATTCTACTGCCACTTTTAGAATGTGGCATAATGTTCTTTCTTCCAAGTTCTCTCTCAAGAGCAGAGCCTTAGACAAAGACTTGTTTCAAGTAGAATTTTTTTTTTGGAAGTAATTCCAGGGAGCATGAGATGGAACTGGGGAGAGTAAAACAATTCAAAGATGCATTATTGAACTGGCCACCAACGTGGATAACAGGCTTGCTAAAGAACTGTACAAACGTGCCTCAGAATCCTCCTGAGGAATAGAAGAGGAAATCCTTTTCCCAGTATCTTGCTCTACAGAATTAACTTCTGACACTTTCAGGATTTGCATATGTGAGTACCAAGTTAGTGTTACCATGCCAGACAGTACATGTGATACGACTGAAGAGGGTACTGTCAGGTGTACTTGTGCAAGCCTGGCTACCACCAGTATCACTAGGATAAAAGGCAGGCTGAGAGCATGCGTTGTGTTGTCTCCAGGTTGTTAAATATAACATGCAATGCTGGGCAGGTACTCAGAATTCCTGGGTTTGCAACCCCAGCTGTGTACTGTTTCTGTCTGCATGACTTGGACATGTCTCTTCTCTCAGCTCATGTTTCCTCAAAACTAAATTATGCCTGCATCAGAGAATTGTGGAAGTTTTGAGACAATTGGAAGCCACACAGGAGAATGAAGCCCATGATGGATTCTTCAAAGAGAGTAGCTATTGTTTTAACATATAAATTACAATTTAAAATATTAATTGTTGAGTGACCGAACTGAAGTCAGAAACTATTTCTTCCAAAAGTAGGCAACCAGACTTCCTCGGATTGGAGGCTGCTCCTTACGGTGGGAGGTAGGTACCTACATTAGCATTTTTCCCTCTGGAAAGTTATGTTGAACCGTAGGTGTCTTATTTGCTGAGAAGAGTCTTGGAAGAATGGGGGCAGAGACACCTCAAACACGAAGGCATGCTTGTGCATCTCAGACACTCAATAACCCCATGGAATATTCATACTGTAACAAATAGGCAGAGTTTGGGCTGTAAAGGTGTGCTCAGATAGTGCAAGTGGCTAACACTGTTGGCTACTAACTGAAAAGTTAGAGGTTGGTGTTCATTCAGGGGCACTTCAGAAGAAAGACCTGACAACTTGCCTTCAGAAAAATCAGCCATTGAAAATACCACAGACTGCAGTTCCACTCTAATGCATGTGAAGTCTTCATGAGTTAGAATTGATTTGACAGCAACTGGTACTGGTTTAGAGCAGTAGAGAAGGGAAAGCTGAGCAGCAGTGTGGTAATGAGTCTTCCTAGAGGGGAAAATCTTTCCAGTAAAACTAATCACCACCCAAGCCTGGAAGTTTTCCACTTAGTGACAATGTGGTTGTCAACATGGTCTCGTAGAAACTTCAGAAAAGGGAAGCAACAAAGATAGAAGATTTCACTAAAGTTTTAGATTAAGTTCGGAAAGATGAGTGATCCTCCAGGAAGTAACAGATTCAATGGACAATCACTGAAATTTGTCTAGACATGTCCAGAAGCAAAGTCCATCAAGTTACACCTAGGCGAATCGAGATTTATTCTTGTAAGCGTTATCACAGGGCATAAAGACAGCTGCTGCCTCAAGGTGAGGTTCATCCACCAAATCTTGCAGTCAAGTTTCTCTTGTAGAAAATATCAGAGAAATAGAAAAGTGAGGAGAAAAAGTGCTACCACTTCTCTAAGAATTGATGTGTTTAAAAAACAATGAAAATTCTATTTAATTGTTTTGGTTTCAGAAACTGAACGTGTCAGCTACTTTGGACTTGCATAGCCTATAAATGTAAAATAAAATAATAATTATGAGAAAAGGATCAACTTTCATAAACACGTTTAAGTTTGTTCAACAGTGTATCCTTTACAAAACAGGGAAGTTGACATTGTTTTCAATGACTTGTCACAGGAAGGTACCTGTAGTCATCTTCATTGCTAGGCAAAAACAGCATTAAAGTGGGCTTATAAATTATTCTGGAACCAACTAGCTATTTGGCATTTGCTTGGACTAGTTGATGTTATTTCTGCAATTCTTTGTTTACTTCTGTAATAACTATTTATTTAAGGAGAACTATGAGAAATGAATGGACACATTTTAGCACTGTATATTTATAAAATATTTTAAGCTCTCAAGGCCTTCTCATATTTGTTAATTTCATGTTGATGTGTCTTGATATTTCAACTTTAAGTGTTATTGCGTGTTTGTTTAGGTACATGTGCATGTGCATATGTCTCTGACTGGGCATATAAATGGGAAAATCCAGGAGGTCATCAATCTACCAGGCATTATTTCAGTGGACTCTGGAAAATTTCCTTGCTGCCAACAATGTTTTCTTTCATTCAATTATTAACGCTCAGAATTCCACTTTAGTGATTCATTCCTTTGGGTCAAGTGTTATCACTGTTGTGAGTTGCTACCTGGTACTTTCAATTCACAGCCACTTCATGTAACACAGTAAAACTGCCACACAGGGTTTTCTTAGTTGTAATCTTTATGGAAGCAGATCAGCAGGTCTTAATCCCATGAAGCAACTACGTGCATTTGAACCACCAACCTGTCAGTAGCTTAGTGGAATTCTCCTTAAAGATGATACCTAAAATCATATCCTACATTGCGTGTCTATGTGTTAGTTTGTCAGAATACTTACTAGGAGGAGACGAGTAGTTTGTGACAGCACCGGTCACCTGGACAGCAGAGTTACTCCTGAAGGATGGAAGGTGGTAAAGAAAAGAGAGGAGAGACTGGAGACACCCAAGATCCACTCTGCCTTTAATAAGTCTCCAGATAACTTCAGTGGGGGATGCAAATTAGAAACGATTAAGTTGATGAAGTTTTCATTTTCTCTCGTGTAAATCACACCCTTTCCCCTACAGCCCCTCACTGTCATGGCCATAGAGAAAGGAGAAGGCAAAAACCACCCTTGGAAAAATGATGATACAGAACAGGAGGAAATTCTGATAGCCTGACAGAGGGACAAAGAGAGGCAAGTCCTTCTGGTTCTCAGGATTGTGGAGAGAAGGATCAGAGGTAGGGGTTCTCTCACCTCTCTGTTGAAATCCAGCATCTCCAGGAGTTAAGCTTGGCCTGCGGAGTTTCCTACAAAAGACTGTGATGGAATGGGGTGACCCGACAACTTAAGACCTGAACATTCTTACAATTTTGAATGTGAAATGTGTTCCAGTCAGCCAGTACCCACCAAGGACCAAATGAGCCTGGTTACAGAAGACAACAGTCCAGGCTGGAGTGAGATTCACCAGGAGTCTTTATATCCTAAAACCAACTAGACAAAAGGATTACAGGGGGAAAAAAGAACTCACAGGAGGTTGAACTCTTTCAATGAGAAGAAACAGAGTACTTCAGAAATTTTAGGTCAACTGTAGAAAATAAAGATGCTACCATTTTCCAACACACTTGAGTATAGTATGGATAAATTAATGGCATCAGTGACAATCTTCATGTAATAGATATACTTTTAGGATTTTATGTATTTTGTAGACAAAAATTACTCTGTTATGTTGTTATTGTATGTGGTCATACCTGTTCTGACTCATAGCCACACTACATGACAAAGTAGAACTGCCTTATAGGGTTTTGTAGATTCTAATCTTTACAGGAAGGGATCAGCAGGTATTTTCTCTCATGGAGCTGCTGGGTAGGTTTGAACCACAGACCCTTTGATTAGCAGCAGAGTGTTTAACCGTTACGCCACCTGGGTTCCTTACTAAGTGCCTTAATGGAGGAAAATTCTTTCATTTATTTGTTCAGAGAGAAATTCGAATGCTTTCCTGGAGAAAGTTCTAATGCTTTTCTATCTTTTCCATGGTGTATGAACAGAAAAATCAAACTTACGTCATCCATTTCTCTCCTCAAGAAGACTTGTTAGACTTGTTATAATTGTGTGAAATTAGCTAAGAAGCTCCTATTTGTGATGACAATATGGCAGCTTTCATAGTGGCTATCAAATCAATAGATACAAATCATTAATTTTTATGAAAAATGACAAATATCTGCCAAAATAATAAGGCCAGAGATCTGACTCAATGGCACTTAGCTAGTTAGCTAGCTAGCTCAAAACCTGGGAAACTTTCAGCTGTTTGAAACCCCTAATTTTGATTATGAGACGAGTTTTATGAGGTAGTATTGTGTGGTCATGGCATGGATTCTAAGCAAAAGGAAAATGGCTAGGATCCTCTGAATAGTCCTATTGATGAAGGTCTGGGTTTCCCTATCTTTAATGACTATGGCTTGAGTATATGGCACTGGGTGGCAATAAAAGTTATTTGAGATGTGACCTTATACAGAGTAATAATGACTTTAAAAAAAAAAGTGTGAATTGAACTGAAAGGATGACAGCTCTGAAATTTCAAGACAAGCTATGGAATATAAATAATCAAAATATCATTTGGCCTCAGTTTGAGTCCTAATTCTAAACAGCTTATACATTTCCAAGTCAGAGTTACAGGAAAAACATTGATAGCTAAATAAACACAGTGAGTACATGATTAATGTTTTAAAATAGTAAACACTTCACATTTGTAGCATTCCTTTAACAGATTGGTCTGGGAGACCTTGTTTTCATTCCTGCTTTGCAATCTGTGTTTTGTTTATTTATTCTCTTTATGTTGAATTCTTCCCTTTCTAATTTACCTTCTGTCTTAATTTACTCTAGGGAGCAAAGTGAAAATGTCTAAAATAAGTGTAAAATCTAAAACAATTAGGAAATTTAAGACTGAGCAGTAATCAAACCTCACAACATAACTGCCTTTTTCTGAAAGGATAAATAGTGGGCAATAAAAAGACACCGTTAGTACCTATTTTCTCTAGACCTTAAAATACTCGTGAAGCTGCATTTTAATTTCTAACAAGGAAATAAAATAGCCTAGGAAAATTTGGAGGCTAAGGACAGATAGGACCTGTCTCGCTTATTATCTTGGAAATCCACCGCTCGCCTGTCAGTTTGTCGTACTGTAGTGGCTGGCTCATTGTTATGATGCCAGAAGCTATGCCACTGGTAATTCAATTACCAGCAGAGCCGCCCATGGTGGGCAGTTTTCAGCAGAGTTACCAAACTAAAACAGACGAAGAAGAAGGCAATGGAAATTTACTTCTTAAAAAAATTGGCCAGTGAAAGCCTTATAAATAGTAGCAGAACTTTGTATGATATAGTGTCAGAATATGAGCCTGTCAGGTTTGGAAGGTACTCAAAATATAACAGGGAACAAGCTGTCTCCTCAAAGCAGAGTCAATGTTAATGAATTAGATAGAGTAAAACTTTCAGGGCCTTCATTTGCTGAGATGGCGTGACTCAAAATGAGAAGAAACTGCTGCAAACATATATTAATAGTGGGAATGTGGAATATGTTACATAATACATTAAATCTATAAAAACGGGAAGTCTTAAAAAATGAAATGAAATTCATAGAGATTAATACCGTAGGCATTAGTGAGGAGAAATGGTTTGGTATTGGCCATTTTGAATCAATCATATGGTCTGCTATGTGAGGAATGATGAACTGAAGAAGAATGGTGTTGCATTCATCATGAGAAAGAACATTTCAAGACCTGTCCTGTAGTACAATGTTGTTAGTGATAAGGTAACCCCCACACACCTACAAGGAAGGCCAGTTAATATGACCATTAGTGAAATTTACACACTAACCACTAATGCCAAAAATGAAGAGATTGAATATTTTTACCTACTTCAGTAGTCTGAAACTGATCAAACATACAATCGAGATGCCTTGATAATCACCGGTGATTGGAATTCAGAAGTTGGAAACAAGGAAGAATGATCAATAGAGGGAAAAAATGGCCTTGGTAATGGAAATGACACTGAGAATCACATGATATAATTTTGAAGCGCCAGTAACTATTCATTGTAAATACATTTTTGACAACATAAACAGCGACTACACGTGTGAACCTCACTAAATGGAATATACAGAAATCATATCATCTACATCTCTTGAAGGAGACACTGGAGAAGATCAGTATCACCAGCTGGAACAAAGGCTGGCTTCAGGACAGATCACCAATTGTTCGTGTGCAAGTGCGGGTTGAAGCTGAAGAAAATTAAAACATGTCCTTGAGAGACAAAGCATGACTTTATGTATATCCTACCTGAATTTAGAGACCGTATCAAGAATAATTTGATGCACTGAACACTAACAATACTAAAGAGAATGGAAGAAATGATGAAGTAAAAGAGCTGAATGGAAGATTTCAAAGGGTACCTTCAGATGATAAAGTATTACAATGAAATGTGCAATGACTTGGAGTTAGAAAACAAAAAGGTAAGAGTAACCTCCACATTTCTCAAGCTGAAAGAACTGAAAGAAAAAAAAAAAGCCTTGAGCTTGAGTTGCAATACTGCAGGATTCAAAAAACTGAACAATGCAGGGGCTATCAAAAAAAGATGGGTGCAAAACACAAGTACCAAAAGGAAGTGGGCAACATCCAACCATTTCAGGAGGTAGCATATTATCAAGAATTGATCATATATTGAAAGAAGAAGTCCAAGCAGCATTGAAGACATTAGCAGCAACAGCAACAAAATCCTTCTGGAGTTGGCAGAATACCGACTGAGATATTCCAACAAATCGGTGCAAAGCTGGAAACATTCACTCATCTGTGCCAGTAAATTCAGAAGACAGCTACCTGGTCAACCAACTGGAAGAGAGATTCATATTTGTATACATTCCGAAGAAACGAGATCCAAGAGAATGGGGAAACCAATCAAACAATACTATTAATATCACAGGCAAGTAAAACTGTGCTGAAGATAATTAAACAATTGTTGCAGCAGTGCATCAATAGGGAGTTGCCAGAAATTTAAGCTGTGTTAAAAGAGCACGTGGAATGAGAAATATCTTTCCTGATGTCGGATGCATCTTAGCTGAAAGCAGAGAATACCAGGAGGAAGTTTGTGTAAACGTATGTTTCATTGGCTGTGGAAAGATATTCAACTGTGTGAAGCACAACTAATTATGGATGACATCATGAAGAAAGAGGATTCTAGAGCACTTAACTGTGTACAGAAACCTGTACATAGATCAAGGAGCTGTCATTTGAACAGAACAAGGGGTATTGCATGGTTTAAAATCAGGAAAGATGTGCATCAGGGTTGTATTCTTTCAGCGTACTTAACCTGCATGCTGAGCAAATAATCTGGAAAGGTGAGTGTTATGAAGAACACGGCATCAGCATTGAAGGAAGATTCATTAGCAACCTGTGTTATGCAGATAACACAACTTTTCTTGGTGAAAGCAAAGAGGACTTGAAGCACTTACCGATGAAGATCAAAGACTGCAATTTCCAGTATGGATTATACTTCAGCATAAAGAAAACAAAAATTCTCTCGACATCATGATAAATGGAGAAAATGTTGAAGTTGTCAAGAATTTCGTTGGTCTGTAATCAATGCCCATGAAAGCAGCAGGAATAAAACAACTTATTGCACAGAAATCTGCTGCAAAAGATCTCTTTCAAGTGTGAAAAAGCAACAACGTCACTTTAAGGACTAAGGTGCACTTGACCTAAACCATGGTCTTTTCGATCTTTATAAGCATGTGAAAGCTAGATAATGAGTGAGGGAGACCAAAGAAGAAGTGATGCCTTCAAATTACGATGTTAGCTAAGAATACTGAATATGCCATGGACTGCCACAAGAACAAACCTATCCTGGCACAAGTATGGACAGAATGCTCCTTATATGAGAAAGGTGAGACTCCATTTCACATACTTTGTTGGTGTTATCAGGAGGGACCAGTCCTTGAACAAGGATTTCATGATTAGCAAAGCAGAAGGTCAGCAAAGAAGAACCCAAACCAAACCCATTGCCACTGAGTCAATTTAAACACATAGCGACTCTACAGGACACAGTAGAACTGCCTCATAGAGTTTCCAAGGAGCACCTAGTGGATTTCTAGTGCTGACTTTTGATTAGTAGACGTGGCACTTAACCACTACACCACCAAGGTTTCCAGGAAACAAGTGTAGGGTCCTTAATGTGATAAGTTGACTCATTGTCTGCAACAATTAAGCTCAAACATAACAAGCATTATGTGGATGGCATGGAACTGGGCAGTGTTTTGTTCTGTTGTACACAATAAGATCTCTATGAGTCTAAAAAGACTTGACAACACCTGAAACAACATCTTGGAAATGAAGTAAAAATGTAAGCAGAGTGAGGGCCTCTGAGGGGGAGTCTTCCCTTATAGACCTTACAGCTTTGGCCAAGATGGAACTGAGTGCAGAACAAACTTCTACTGTTAATCTGTTTGGGGAAAAAAAAAAAAATCAGAGAGATATCTGTTTTTGTTTTTTTTTTAAAAAGATTACAGATGTTGTAGAAATTATTCAGAGATAATGCTTACTCATGTGTATCTCAGATCTGTTCTATCTACGGATAGTAATCTACTTTTTAAATAAAGGGAGATTTTGTATAACAAACTTCATTGGCCATGCCTAGGTTGCTACACTCCCAGTGCCGAGTATGCCTTTTTTGTAAGGTTGGCTATGCCACTGTAGATGAAGATGCTCCTGACAGCTTGCTAGAGACCTGACCCGCGGCTTGCTTACTGAAAATGATGCTCCTGGGCAGAAATTTAGATCCTTTCTGTGGGCTGAGGTGGGCCTGCAGATGGAGACAACTCTCGTTTATGAGATTATCTGATGTACAGATGGCACTTGTATATATGTTCTGAGGGTCTCTCTGATTCTTCCTGTGCCTTCCTGGAAGGCTACCAATTTCCTGCGGTGTTGGTCACTATCACTGTGGCCAAAGATTTGCTTTTGGGAGATAGCTTAGAACACATTCGCCTATGAACAAGCATTTCATCATTTTTCCAGTCAGTGTCATGTTTCTGTATAACTAAAGTCAATTTCAGTGGTTAGAACCGAACAGCTAATAAAAATTCAGGACCATGCCAACCAGAAAGAGAGCTGAGCGGTCATTCTTTAGTGAGGGCAGTACTCACAAAGTAGTCCTTGGGTATGGGCTTCTCTCTTTTGTGGTGAGTCCTCATGATGCATCCAAATGATGCTTCAGAAATGATTTACATGTGGAATTATCAAGAAAATCTGTTCCTGACTGTACTGCGTGTAGGACGTAGAGTCACAGCATTTAGTCCTCTGTCCTTCCATGCTGCCATCTTCAAAGAAACATAAATGTTTGACATTAAGCAGAACGTGTAATGGAGATTAACAATTTTTTCCACTCACCATTCAAAGGTCATTGTGCCTGACACTGTGTTTAGACAGCCTGAAAAGCTATTTGTAATGCTTGGATTCTAAAATGCAGTACTTGGACTAAGTGAATATTTCCAAGAATTGTTCTGAAATGCATACCTACCCTTCCTCTCTCCCTTTAACTTTTATGAGTATTTATTGAACCCCTATTTTAGGCAACTGTTCTGAAGATTACAAGCCTGAGTAATTCCTTGAGGGATTTTCAGTCTAAGGAAGAGCACAGCTATGCAATGATTGAGCTATAATGCTAGGCAGATTGCAATGAAATAAGGGTTATGATGCTGGTGTAAATAATGAGTTGTAGGCATGTTGAAGTAAGACTAATCTTCTAGAAAATTTTTGTCTAGCAAGATGCATTTTGAAGGATGCTAAGGATTACAGTTGGTAGTAAAAGGAAAAACACACAAATCAAGTTGGATGTGATTATGTATAGTTGAGATGTAGACAGGGAAAGGGGACGTAGTTGAAGATGAACTTGAAGTCATTTTGCAGCACGCTGTTGAAGACTTCAGATACTATTTAACAATTATCTAAAGTTTAATATGTGCCAGGCGCTGTTTCAAGTGCTCTGCAGTTTGATTCTGAATTAAGAAATCAGTGCAAATGTTACCTGCATTTTACAGACAAAAAAACATCAGGCACAGAGAGGTTAACCAATTGCCTGAAGGTACACCAGTAGCAGGTGCTAGAGCTGGTATTTGTACTTAGATCCTCAGGCTTCAGCATTTGCATTTCCCTCATTAGGATACCAGTCTTAGGACTTTGCGACATGTTCTTTATACTATGAAGAATCTTTCACAGCCTTCCAAGGGGCTACTTACCTAACGAAGTGTCCAAGTTGTGCAAGAGGTTAAAACACTTGGCTGATAGCTGAAAATTTGGCAATTTGAGTCAACCCAGTGGACCCTCAGAAGAAAGGTCTGGCTATCTACTTCCAAAAATCACCCTGTGCAGTAATTCTGCTCTGACACATATGACATTGCCATGAGCTGGAATCAACTCAACAGCATCTGGTTAAATTATCTAATACGGTTGGTAGGAAAATCATCCTGGTCACAGAATGACACATTAAAAATTAAAAGTACTGACACAGGGATGTATTAAATTGTAAAAACCTACAACTAAACCCACTGTCGTTGAATCAATTCTGAGTCATAGCACGTTATAGAGTAAAACTGCCTCATGGAGTTTCCAAGGAGCAACTGGTAGATCTGAACTGCTGATCTTTTAGCTAGTAGCTGTAGCATTTAAACATTATGTCAACGTGATTTCCATTAAGGTGGAAGAAATTTTTATTTGTTGAAGCCTGTTACAGTCAAGGCAGTTTGCTGGACTATTTTTGGTACATATGTAAAGTTCCCGGTTTTGGATCAGAAGAGGTCATGTTAAAGAGAATGATTCTTGTTTCATTGACTCATGTCCCCAGCATCCAAGTCTTCAGATATTCCAGAATCATCACAGAGTGTTTCACATGTGCTTTGGAACTGTTTGATCATCTACCAGTCTAACACAGTTCGGTAGAATTGTCTACGGTGATGGATACATTAATGAGGCTAAGAACTTAATTTCCAATTTTAATTAATTTTGACTTAAATAGCCACATGTACTAGCGGAGTCCTGGTGGTGCAGTGGTTAAGTGACACAGCCACTAACCAAAAGGTGAGCTGTTCTCCCAAAATGTTATAGGAATTTTAGAGAAACCTATTTTTTCATTTTTATTTTTGGCTCTTTACAGCTCTTATACAGTTTCATAGATTTGAACAGATTAAAATGACAAACATAGACATGTTCAAATTACCCCTCTAAGTCAACTTGGTGGCTTCTCTTCAAAGCTTGTCTTCTTGTCCGACACTCACTCTCCTTGCGGTAAGTTTTCTTTCAGAATGTTCCATAGTACTTAAAGCACATAAGTTCTGGCAAGTTCAGATCAGAATACTGATCCAGGCTAAGATCAGTGGTGGTTCAGAGGTAGAGTTCTCACCTTCCATACTGGAAATCTGCGTTCTATTCCCAACCAATGCACCTTACATGCAGCTGCCTCTTGTTTGGCAGTGGAGACTCACACATGGCTGGGATATTGACTCCGCAAAGCTTCAAGGCTAAGCTGGACTAGGAAGAAACACTTGGCTACCTGGTTTTGAATACCAACCAATGACCCTTGTATAGATTACAAGGGTCCAATCTGCAATTAATCATGGAGGTAGTACAGGGTTGGTCAGTGCTTCACTTTGTTGGCCACGGTGTCACCATGTGTTGGATGACAACTCAAAGACAGCTAACAACAACAGGTATCTGGCTAAGCACAAACTACTTCATTTACTCCTTACAGCAGAAACACCACCCCTGGTATACAGAGGAGAAAACTTAGACCCAGAGAATTTAAATAATTCTCCCTAGGTCACACAGTTTGTAACACAACAGGTTGAACCAGGATTCAAATCTGTTCTTGAGATGCCAAAGTCCAGCCTTTTTCTAACAAGTGAGGCTCTTTGTTACAAGTCTATTGCAAAAAGAGAAAACTTTATGATTATTACATGAGAGCCTTACGTGCTCAACTGCCAACCACAAGATCAGCAAGTTCAAATCCACCAGGTGCTCCTTGAATACTCTGGGGGTCAGTTCTACCCTGGCCCCCAAGGTTGCCATGAGTCGGATCTGACTCGACAGCACTTGGATTTGGCTATGTGCTCAACGTACTAGATTGAAAATAAGTAAATTTAAAGTAAGAGAAAAAGTATCCCAGTTTAAGAATAACTACACAATTTGGAGCAGTAGTTTAGCACATGATTAAAAATCACTATTGTTTTAAAATTAACTGTTATTTGGATTTAGATTTCACATTTCAAACTTGTCTGTTATGCGCATGCTTCAGTGTTAACTCAGACGTCATAGGCTAGGTAATGTTTGGAATAACAACAATCAAGTCACCCATTAGAACTAAGAGTCACCAAGGGGTTATTAACAGTGCCTGGAACACATACATTGTTTCTACAACATGTACATAATTTAAGATGATAAAGCTTTTGGAATGTCAAGGCATAATTGTAGAGATTTTTATAGGGTAAGCATTGTGTCTTAAATGAAATCAGGGACATAGTTGCTTTTGTAAAGCAATGATGTAAAGTGGAAAATAGTAGATACTCAGCAAAAACAAATCCCATTCTTCCCTCACCTCAGGCCTGATTTTTAATTTCTTTTTTTAAAAAAACTGTTGCTGTGTTTTAGGTGAAAGTTAATACAGCAAATTGGGCTTCCACTTAACAATTTTCACAAAATTGGTTCTGGGAAATTGGTTACAATTTTTGCAGTGTGTCAGCATCGTCTTTATTTCAATTCTGTTTTGTTCTGTTTCCACTGATCTTGCCTCCTTGCCTCTCCTTACTTTCTCATCTTTGCTTTTAGTTAAACGTTGACATTTTGGTCTCAGATAGTTGGTTGTTTGTTGTTGTCATTGTTGTTTGCTGTTGTCATTATTAGGTGCCATCGAGTTGGTTTCAGCTCATAGCGACCCTGTGAACAACAGAACAAAACTCTGCCCGGTCTTACACCCCGTCCACAATCACTTTCATGCTTCAGCCCATTGCTGGTGGTTGCTGTGTCAATCCATGACATCGAGAGTCTTTCTCTTTATCGCTGACCCTCCACTCTACCAAGCATGATGTCCTTCTCCAGGGACTGATCTTTCCTGATAACATGTCCAAAGTATGTAAGATGCAGTCTTGTCATCTTTGCTTCCAAGGAGCACTCTGGTTGCACTTCTTCCGAGACAGATTCATTTTTTCTTTTGGCGGTTCGTTGTACACACAACATTGTTCTCCAACACCACAGTGCAAAGGCATCAATTCTTCTTCTGTCTTCTTTGTTCATGGTCCAGCTTTCACATGCATATGATATTATTGAAAATACCATGGCTTGGATCAGGCATGTTTTAGTTTTCAAGGTGACATTCTTACTTTTGAATACTTTGAAGAGGTCCTTTGCAGCAGATTTGCCCACTGTAATGCATCTTTTGATTTCTTCACTGCTGCTTCCAAGGGCATTGATTGTGGTCCCAAGTAAAATGAAATCCTTGACAAGCTGGTTAAGGGAGCACATTTTCATGGATGATATTGTTTATTTTATAAGCGTCTCTATTATTCGGCTGAAAGAAGACCTCTAGGAGTGGTTTCAGTTTCAAGTTCAAAGATTATCTTAAGGTGATAATCTTGGGATCCCTCTACTCTTTATCAGTTTTGTTCTACATTTTTCTTTCATTTTAGCTAGAACCTTCTCTTGTGTACCTAGTTAGAATGATTGGTAGTTGTACCTGGGAACCCGCTACCATATTTTTTACACAAATAACTTGCACTCTCTACATTTGTTTGCCAATTGCACCCTATTGCATGAGGTATTTTCTTAAGATCCTCTGTGCTAATCTTTTTTCACATATTGCTGTAAACAAATTAGCACAGTGTGTTTATGAAAATACCTGTGGAGGAAAGGGACAGTTGGGGAAAAAACATACTTGTATAAAAATGTAGTAGTTCCTCTGGTCTCAGGTTTGAAGAGGCTGTGGTTCCTGTGGGCTGTTAATCCTGTGGACTAATTTCTCCTTTGGGTCTTTAGTTTCCATTGTTGTCTTTTGCTCCAGATGAACAGAGACAAGTGGTTGCATTTTAGATGGCTTCTCACAAGCTTTTAAGATCCCAGACATTACTTACCAAACTAGAATGCAGACCATTATCTTATAAACTAGGTTGTACCATTTGACTGAGTTGTCTTATGAAACTATGGCACTGAGACCTTTAAGCAAGTAAATGAATCCTACAAGTTTGGATGTGTCTAGAAAGCCTTCGTAATTGTGTTCCTTATGTATGTTATTATGTACGTGGCTATTACATGCAGCACACATGAATGTGTCTATACAAATGCCTATAGAAACACCTGCATGTCCACACTAGTGCTTGCACACACCCTTCTATACACACATACATGCATACATACTGACTTATGTCACCACACACACCCATCTTTTTTTAGCTGTTAATATTATTGTTGCAGAATTATATATGTTATAACATTTACCAAAGTTGTTGTTTTTCCTTATGTATTTTTAGTGTCTTCGTTTACCTTGGTCATATTGTGCAGATTTCACCCTTGTGAGACTGATGTTTTAAACATTTCAAAGCATTGTCTAATGATTTGCAGACTTTGCTTTACCTGTGTTTTCTTGCTAGTGTTAAGATAAGGGAAAATTCCTCAGGGTCTCATAGTTAGTATACATTATTTAAATACCAGACATAGGGCAGTGGTTCTTTTGCGGGGAAGGGGAAGAGTCTATCCCTCTCTGTCTTTCTCTCTCTCTCTTTTCTCTTGCTTTTTTTCCTCCCTGTTCCTCTTTGCCTCCTTCTTCCTTTTCTGTCCTCAAAAAACCATTCTTCTCCTTTATTTTTAATGAGACAAACTTTAATTATTTCATGTAATAATGACCATTCAGAGTTTGAAATTCATCTGGAAAGATACAGTTCATAGAGTGTAAATGATTTGTTGTATCCATTCAACCAGCATATATTAAGATCAGTCCTCTCTTCCATTATCTTTTCTCTTAATAGTCTCATTACAAATTCCAAAAATACTGTTGCTCGAGTAGCACATCTCTTTTCCTGTATTTTTTGGGTAAGTGACTATATTCAGATGCTTTGAAAAATAATAGATTGCTCCATGCTTGATTATTTACCATGCCATGAGTAGTTATGATATATACATTTTAATTAGTTACCAGCATTAACTAACCTGTGTTCTACAGTGCTAAATGGCAGAAGTGCAATCTTTCTGTCTAATCAAGTCTTATTTAATGGTTGGTGTCTACTTTGGCTACCCTTTTGGTAGGAAGGTTTGTGGTTTTATTTATTTTTGACATAATGACAAAAGAATTACCTGATGTCATCTCTGGAATACTTACTTCTCTCTCCCAGGTCTAGCACAGCTGAGTCTTCTGCCTTGTCCTGTAAAGACTGCAAGTGAATTTACAGAAATTCAGCTGCAGTCCTGCCATTCCTTGATGTCCTCCCAGGTGAGCTGCATGTTCATACTTTTAAAGCAAGCAAACTTTAAGCTAATTACATGCTAGCGTATTCTCCCTTGCAGAATTTTGGCAGGTTGCTTCTATAAATTATGAAAAATAAATGTGAAATATGCAGATGTCTTTTGTTTGAAGCAGATGTTTGGTCTGTCTTGCCAGAATCCAATCAGCTGTTCCCCTGGAGGCCTTTTCCCCCACAATATTATCCCAGAGCCACTTGGGAACATGAAGGGTGATCAGAAGAGCACTTCACAGGCTATAGGGGAAGCTTCTGGACTTACAGGTTTATAGTGAAGTGAACTAAAATAGAAATATTCCAGTCCACAGATCAGATTGTCTCTGTTGAAAGACATTGGGTGTTGAAGTCTTTTCTATTGCAGTGTGCTGCAGAAGTGTCAGGAAAGCAAGTTCAGTGTTGCCATGGTATTCTATGGAGTTCTTCCTTTCAATTCTGTCATCTTGAAGATTTAGAGTGATACCTTGGGCTGTTCCAGTCACAAAACTGCTGCCAGTGTTGTTCAAACTCTGGTCCAGTTTCTCTCCACTCAGAAATCCTGTCTTCAAAGTCAAATCCCTTACGTTGAGTTGATTCCTACTCACAGCGACCGTATAGTAAATGAGTGAGTTTACACAACCATATAGCATAATTTAATGAAAAGATCTCTTTATTGATTTATTGCTAGATGACAGGAAAAATAAAAATGTTTAGGTCCAAGTAACCTGAAGACAAATGTCTGCACTTACTGATTCAATAATTCCATCCTGAAGAGTTCTGATTTTGCTGTGTATCTGGATAAAGGAGACCTGCTGTTTTAGGTACTACTGAGTCAGTTCTGACTCATAGTGACCCCATAGGACAGAGCCCACAGGGTTTCCAAGGAACAGCTGCTGGATTTGAACTGCTGACCTTTTGGTTAGCAGCTGAGCTCTTAACCACTATGCCACCAGGGCCCCCTAAAGAAGACTTAGTGAGAATAAAATATTTTCCTAGGTTTTATATATAACAAATAACTCCAGAGGAAGCACTGCTATTAAAGTGTTTTCATTATCACAGTTGTCAATCAACTTCTGCTTTCCATCAGATTGTTAAGGAACAACAGGAGTCAGTTAAATGATCCTTTAGGTTCTATGAGGAGTCCCTCTCCAAGCAGTGCAAACTGTTGACATACTCAGCTGCTAACCAAAAGGTGGGAGGTTCAATATACCCAGAGGTGCCTCCGAAGCAAGGCCTGGTGATCTACTTCTGAAAAGTCAACACACTGATACCCTATGGAGCACAGTTCCACTACGACACACATGGAGTCACCATGAGTCAGAGTCGACTTGACGACAACTGGTTCAGGCTCCTTGGAAGAAACACTTTAGAGTTGGCCAAAGTCCAGATTGAATGTGCTGGGTGTTTTAAATGACCAGAGTGGTTAAAAACTCAGAAAGGTACACTAATTCCAGACTCTGCTAAATACTAACCCGTGATTTGGGGCAAGTTACTTATCTATTCTCTGTCTCGGTTTTCTCATCTGTGATGATTACCTCGCGGTTTGCTGGATGCATCAAGTCCTTTGACTTGTACCTGTCACATAGCAAAAGCTCCATAATCGAAGGATAGTTCCTTATTTTTCCAATTCATTTCTTACCCCTTTTCAATGAAAATTTACTTTATATATGTATGTATTTGCTTATTTTTGCCTAAGCATACCTTTTGTACGTCAAGGTGAATACACTTCTCCAACTTCTATTAAGAGTAGAGATGAGAGGCCCATTGCTAGCACATCATACTACATTACAGATTCCTACATGATGGCATGTGATACTGTCCTTGCCTTTTACCTTTCTTTTTTGAATAATAACTTGCAACTTCTTTAAATGTCTTTCCTGAGCCCCATCTCTCAAAACTCTTTTTCTTTTGAATTTTTCCAAACTCCCAGACTCACTGTAACTGTAAAACTCCACGCTCTGCTAAGCATCTGATTTCTGACTGTTTAGTGAAAGATTTTTATTGGTAGCTAAGGTTTACTTAGCACAAACTGTATGTGAGGCACCCAAAATATTGAGCATGAGTAAGACAGACCAGGACGCTTTTCTGATTGGATTTGCCTTTCAGTGGGGCAAATAATTAACCACTATCTTTCAGCCTTTACCTGAGGCCACTATTCACGCTTTTCAAAATGATGTACTGTGGCTTTTGTTTCAACAACAGCATGATAGGGTTTATGCATATTTCATTTCTATGCTTGCAGAATTTCTGTGCTTTTCAAGATCATTTTTATAACGTGCACAAGACTAGTACATGTTTTGGTGAAAGGTACGTTCTTTTCTTCCTAACGTCAAGTAAAATTAAGAACTAAGTTTGGCAACAGGCACACACAGCCTTACTGAGGAACTAGGAAAAAGACGTGGCAGTCTGCTCTTGCAAAAACGACACCCTTGGAAACCCTATGGCAGCAGTTTCAATCTGTCCTCTAGGGTCACTATGAGCCAGAATCGACACAAAGACAGTGAGTTTGATTTGTTTTATTCAGCAAATACACCACCTAAAAGAACAGAATATGGGGAAAGAACAAATACAGAAGAAAGAAAAAATAGGCATGGCCTGTCACCTCAGACGTATTACTATTAAATCGAGGATTGTAAGTAACGACTTACTGTCAAAGTAGCTTTTTCACATAATTCACATGTAATATCTGTGTTCATAAAAACAGATGGATAACAGTGTTCTTATACTGCTGATTGGGGATTAGAAAGATAAGTAGGCAAGAATTTTTTATTTTTATTTTTATTGTGATTGAGTGAAAGTGTACAATCCAATTTAAATTCACATGCCCACCTATCTGCAGCTCCTGCTCTCTTTGCCTGGTGACAGCACACTCCTTCTTTCCATTTTGTACATGTCAAGTCCTCTTAACAATCTCCTGTCCCCTCCTTTCCACTGTTTCCACTCCCCTCTAGTAAGAAGACAGTAGGATAACATCCTATAGATGCACAGAACCATAAAGTGCACACATGATATGATCACTCTATGTCCCCCAGTCCAATCCATTTCTGTCAGAACAGTTGACTTCGGTAATGATTTACGATCAGGTCTAGAGGCCACGCTCCCAAGGGAACTCATAGGCCTTCAGACCATCAGTTGCGATCTTTCAGTGGAGTTCTTAGGGTGCACTACCTTTTTTCCTGTGTTGACACTGAGACTCAGCATTGAGAGCATCATCATGGCTGTCATTGGTGGTCCCTGGGCACCGTCTGGTTCTTCTTGTCACATGTTGATATAGTCACCCATTCACGTGGGTCTTTCTGTCTTCTGGGTTCTTCTTCCCACATGTCGTTATTGGTGATCATCTGTTCCAGCTGAGTTGGGACCACTTCGTGTACCTCAGATGTCAGCTTAAATATGTAAGAATTTTATAAACTGAGAGAGATGTGCAATCATTAAGTGACATATTGAACTCTACAAACAAGTAGGTAGGTTTTCTTATTTCTCTTTGATGCAGAAGGAACTGAAACTAAAACACAAATCCATTGCCACTGAGTTGATTCCTATCCATAACAACCTTATAGGACAGAGTAGAACTGCCCCATAAGTTTCCAAAAGCTGTCTGGTGAATTTGAACTGCTGACCTTATGGTTAGCAGACACGACTCTTAACCACTGTTCCACCAGTGTCAGATGAATTGAATATCCCCAAGCCCTTTAAAATATAATCAAGTACAGAGCTTAAATGTAATCCCAGGAATTCTGACTCCAGATTGAATCCTCTTTCACTATAACTCTCTCCCTTTCAAGTGATTTATGAATGTTTAAGAAGCTGCATCACAATAAGGCCATAATAATGAAACAAAGATTTGCTGCATAAATATTTAACAGACATAAAGAAGACCAGTATCATCAACTAAGAAGGCTTCCTAGGAGAAGTTATTGGTTTTGGAGATGAAACTGGATTAATACACATATTGAATCACATGCATTGTTGTTATTGTTGTTGTTAGATGCTGTTGTTTAGGTTGCACTTAAAGCAACCCTATGTACAATAGAATGAACGCTGCCCGATCCCATGCCATCCTCACTGTCACTGCAGCCACTGTGTCAGTCCATCCCACTGAGGGTTGTCCTCCTTTTGGCTGACCTTCTACCTGACCAAGTGTGATGTTTTCCTCTAGGGACTAATCACATCTGATAACACGTCCAAAGTCTGTGAGACATTATCTTGCCATTTCTTTCCTTCAGAGACTGATTGGTTCATTCTTTTGGCAGTCCATGGTATGTTAATATTCTTTGCCAACAGTATAATTCAAAGGCATGAATTCTCCTTTGGTCTTCTTTATTCATTGTCTAGTTTTGCATGCATATGAAGCAACTGAAAGCACCATGGCTTGGAACAGGTACGCCTTAGCCTTCAAGGTGATATCTTTTTTTTTTTTTTTAAACAGTTTAAAGAGGTCTTTTGTAGAAGATCTGCCCAATGCAATGCATCATTTGGTTTCTTGTATTCCTTCCAACTTCTCTCTTACTTTCTAGATTCCTTTCTAACTTAGGTTTATTGTTAAGAATGGTATTTCCAACTTTGAAGACATTTGCCCAACATTTATGACTATTTCCGGACCTGATTTTACATCCTGAGCAGGTGTACCACTACCCAAGAGGCATCCTTGGGTCAAACAAAGATAGAAGCGTAGTAAACAGGAGATGCCAATAGCTTATGCCACCTGCTATTCATGGGGGATCCCAAATAGTGACCCAGAGATATAAGACACTATATACTCTGAAAAACGACTGGAGAAATTCTAATTTTAATTTCATGACCATTTTTTATTCTAAGAAAAATGGCGAGTTCTAAAATAGAACAAATAATATCAATAACAATAATAATATAATTCTAGATCTACATTCAGAGTTAAAGGGAATACATTTTAAGTACATCACTAAAGCATTTATCTAGCTTTAACTGCCTCATCAAAGAATATTATTTTTTAAAAAGAAGCTTCATAAAGATGTATGAATATATAGACCTATGATTATTCAAAAAAATTGTACAAATCAAAATAAATTTGCTGGAGCAATTTAAAATAATTAACCTTTGACAAACCTCCCTCTCTGGTAATGGAATAGTAACTATATGAATAAAAGATAAGTCGTGACATTCAATGAATTACAATATTCATCCCATAAATTACTTGATATAATAGCTCTATAGTCTACATTTTTATAACACTAAAATATCCCAAACACTAAAGAACCCATTCAATTCCAGTATGTGGTTTGCAGATAGATTGGGTAATTTCTTTTGCCTCCTTTAGATATCCTTCAATTAAGTACTTACTATTATTTTCCTGCCCAAATATACCTTCCGTGAAGCTGTCAGCCATTTCTGCAATACGTACACCTAGAAGGAGTGAAGTTTGAGCTCACTACCCTGAATAGCTGGAGAAAATTAGCAGGTGGAATTTTAACCTGATTAGCATGCTAGTGGGGTGGTTAAGGGGCCAGCATTGCCATCTGGCTGATTATTACATTCAAGGACCCTGTGGCTGAGTCACTGCACTGACTATGGGCTTTTTGGACAAGCTGCTGCCCTTCTGAACCCCTAGCCCCTTCCATTTCCTTGAGAGAAAACAGTTGCACTGCTCTGCTTTAACCAAGGTAGACCCAAACCATCTTTGACCACATAAAGAAGATTAGAGACCATGGCGCTAAGTATCAGTACCTTCTGAGAAGTAGGAGGCTTTCCTTTTACCTATTTAAGACTTGCAATGGCACAATGCATGCAAAATATTCAGAGTTTTGTTCCAGAATGTGTCATTATTTTAAACACAGGATGGAAATCAAAGTGTCTCCTGAGAGACTACATGTTTCTCTGGCTACCCGTTTCACCCACTGAGAACAAGACTTGCTAATTATGGAAGGGTGACCAATTGGACTCTTCAGCTCTGCCAAGCCATTTGCTAGAGTAAACTCAACAAAGTGGACCTCGAAGGCAGCACCTGGTTCCAAATCAGCCTGCGTACCTCCCCAGTGTCCTTCTAAGGCTTTTTGTATCACAGCAAGAATGTGTCTTCACTAACATGTCATTTAAAACTCTTTGTCCATGATCTTTTCACCATGATCTGGCTTCAGTTATACCATAATAAAAACAGACACAGTTATTGAGCACTTACTGCTTGTTATAGGTTGAATTATGGTCCTAACTCCCAAATATTCATTGGATTTCTGGCCACTGTATTGTGGATGTAATCCTGTTCATAAATAGGGTTTTCTTTGTTATGCTAATGAGACCATAGCCAAGTATAAATCCCCAAATCCAAACTCTCTGCTGTTAAGTTGATTTGAACTCATATAGGCCCTACAGAACAAAGGAGAACTGCCCCATAGGGTTTCTAAGGAGCAGCTGGTGAATTTGAACTGCCAACCTTATGATAGACATTAAATCTAATCAGCTCTGAATTGCAAAAACAACAGATTAGACATAAAGACATACACAGGGAAGGACAGATGCCATATGAGAATCACCCACAAGTCAAAATACCTGGTGGAGTTGAACTGCATGTCTAAAATTCCAGTTCTTCTATCTTTTTTAAAAAGCAAAACAAACTCACTTCCACTGAGTAGATGCCAACAGATAGCAACCCTATAGGACAGAGTAGAACTGCCCCATAGAGTTTCCAAGGAGCACCTGGTGTATTTAAACTGCCAATATTTTGGCTAGCCTATGTAGCACTTAACCAGTTGGCTACCAGGGTTTCCCTTTCTGTCTTTTACATGAGCATTAGTTCAAAAAAGTATATTATTGCGTATCTCCTATATGCCAGGAATTGAGCAAGTTAAGTTTGCTACTTGTTTCAATCTGTTTTAGTAAAGAAAAAATATATCTTAATCACTGCACTTCTAAGGTATAAACGTATACTTACGTGTATGTATATGTGGATGTATATACACAAAGACCTACCTATGCCTAAACTGGGTTATCATGTAAAACTTATTTTTATGGTGGAAAACATAAAAGAAAATTCACTTCAGTAGGAGTACACAGTGTTTTGTTCTGTTGTACATGAGGTCTCTGTAAGTCTGATCCACTCAACAGCAACCAACACCACCAATAAACTAAGGAAGGAGGGAGGAAGCGAGAGGGAGGAAGGAAACCTAAAAGAGCACCTTCTTGTAAAAAGTTGCATTAAATAGCCATGATCACAAGTTTTCTGTCCTTTTTTGTCTGTCATCACTTGCACTATTCTCTAGTTTCTGAAGCTTATGGTACCCTTTTATGTAATCTACAGAGTATTAGACCCAGCCTGAGGATTGCTGTTGCTAGGTGCTGTTGAGTCAGTTCCAACTCATAGTGACCCTACGCAAAACAGAAGGAAACACTGCCTGGTCCTGCTCCATGCCCACAGTTGTTGTCATGCTTGAGTCCTTGTTGCAGCCACTGCATCAATCCGTCTCATTGAGGGTCTTCTTCTTTTTTGCTGACCTTACACTTTACCAAACATGGTGTCCTTCTGCAAGGATTGGTCCCTCCCAACAGCATGCCTAAACTACGTGAGACATTGTATTGCCATCTTTGCTTCTAAGGAGCACTTTAGTTGTACTTCTTCTGAGACAAGACCTATGGGTAGAAAGAACATTTCAGGCTGAAGTGATAAGAAAAAAGACTATGTAATGCAACTTTTTATGAGAAAGTGCTCTTTTACATTTCCTTCCTCCCTCTCGCTTCCTCCCTCCTTCCCTAGTTTATTGGTGGTGTTAGTTGCTGTTGAGTGGATCAGACTTACAGTCACCTCACGTACAACAGAACGAAACACTGTGTACTCCTACTGAAGTGAATTTTCTTTTATGTTTTCCACCATAACCACAGCAAAAATAAGTTTTACATGATAACCCAATTTAGGTATAGGTATGTTTTTGTGTGCATATGTACACATATACAAGTATATATGTTTATACCTTAGGAGTGGAGTGATGAAAAGCCTGGCTGCTAACCTGAATGTTGGAAGTTTGAACCCACCTGATGCTCCGTGGGAGAAAGATGTATCAGTCTGCTCCTGTGAAGATTACAGCCTTGGAAATTCTAGGAGGCTGCTCTGTTCTGCCCTGCATGGTCATCATGAGTTGGAATCGACTTGATGGCAATGAGTTTTTGTTATATGTATGTGTTTATGGATGTGCACATGTATATGTAGATACAAACATAACTGAAACATGAACAGTTTCACAAGTTTCATGAAATGAATTTTTCATCCAATATGATTTGACTAATACATAGTCACTGCAGCAACCGTTCTATTTTATTGTATAAAAGAGCTAAATAACGCTGAATAAATGAACTGAATCTATTTGCAAGAATGTTTGAATTCTTTATAGTTTTGCTTCTAAAAATACAGGAAGATCAGGTAGCTGGTCAATTTTGCATGCCTGAGCCCTTGATCTCAGACTCAGTGATAAGACATTCAAGCGCTAGGAGGACGATGGGAAATCCACCCCAATTGCTCTGTAGCTATTCGATTTCCTGAAACTCACTCACATGAATCACCTTGAACAATTGTTCAACCTCTGTGAACTTTCTTCACACTTGTTAAATGAGTTCTGCATGTCTCCCAGGACCCTCGTGGCTTCAAAACTTTACCTTCTACGATATTATGTTTTTTTGAGACCTGGGTACCAGTAGTGTATGCATAAGCCAAGACTTTCTAGAATCACAAATGTTTTCCACTTCAAGTTCCCCTAACACGTGGACAGATGTGCATGTGAACATTGTCAGATGCTTAGTTTTGCATTGACCTTCAGATTTGTGGTTTCACTGGAGGCATTTTCTTAAAATCAAAACATGTTACTGCTGTTCTTTGTGTTCTTCTGGTTCAGCAGTGGATTTTAACTTAGTTTAAGCACCGTAAGCTTAGGTGCCATTTGCTTTTGGGGAGGTTTAGCCCTCTTTGATTTTAGGGTATCTCAAGAAGAAAGAGGTCTGGGCTTTTCATTTTTATCATACTGCAACTGCAGTGCCTCTGTTTGTATGAGGGAATTACAGGTACAGCCATGCCAGCACCTAGGAAGATGAACCATGGGGATGGCTGGCACTGTGACTTAAATGTAGTAAAAGTGATCTGAGAAGTGGCCTGAAGGAAAACCACCTTTACTGGTTATGTTGATCATATGCCCAAACTATGAAGCCTGTTTCTGTTTTCTCTTCACTATCACTGCATGAGTATTTGTGTTCTCGGGTTAAGGCAAGCAAATCAACTGAGCAATGGTACTCACAGATATGGAGTCAATATGGATTTGGTACAGAGCTCAGTAATCAATCAGGGCTTAAGAAATCTTCTTTTCAGTTCAAAAGCAACTGAATTTAAGTTCTTGTTGTGTGGATACCATATAAAACAAACTCAGTGTATTCATTTAAAGAGAGAAACACAACTGCTGTGTGATCTGGAAGACTGACATGAGCAAAATCTGTGGCGTGAAGCCAAAGGCCAGCCAGCAGGTTGCTGGGTGATCCTGCAGTTCCAGCAAGGGACATTGTCACATGCCTGGACTATTTAATGCTATTGGGCCAAGATGGTGTGTGTGTTTATCTCAAACAGGACTAGAAATGCTCATAGCTTATTGCTTAGACAGCAGTTGAGTTTGGGGAGTGCTATTTTTTTTTTAACTTCCCCTTCAATGTTGTTGTGAAGGTTGGAGAGAATACACACCTTGCACAGTGCCTGGCACATTATTAAAAAACCATCAAATGAGAGTTGGTTTAGCCTCTGAGATAGGAAGTTTGTATCTGCCCTAATTCTCTTCTTCATTTCTAAATGAAGTTTTCTTTCTTTTTGTTTTATACTGGCAATACTAATTATACACACACACACACTCATTATAGAGCTTTGGAAAATTCAGAAAATCACACACACTCTAACGATAAAGTAGTGTCAATAGTAGCACCACACACACACAGAGATAAAGTTTATGGTGGTATTCTGGTGTATCATCTTCCCCCAAAAGTGGCTCAGTTTAAATCCAATTTTCTTGAAATGGGAGGCAGAGCTTATGAGACGGCGGGAAAAGTGACTTGATGTTCACTCTCCCTTCTTATGGTTGAGCTGACCTAGTTCCTCTGCCCCACATATTGGGTTTTTTTTTGTTGTTGTTTGCTTGTTTTTTAATAGTTCATATGTAGATTCTTCATCTCTAGTTGATGGGAAGACTTAACGATAAATAAAATTTTCAGATTTGGTCTTCAAATCACTAAACCAGGTAAGTCAGTAGCAGGTCACAAATACTCTGGGCAAAAAAAAAAAAAAAAAAAAAAGAAAGAAAATAGTGGTGTTGTTATTTGCAGTTGAATTCCTGGTAGTCTCAGCGTTGGCTTCCAGGTCTGTGGAGGTGGGATGAAGGTGGAGCAGGGCTTGGAGGAGGGTAGAGAGCGGTGTGGAATGGAAAAGAGGACAAGGGAGGTGTTTAGCTTTCATTTGCAAGCGTGATACCCGCTGCTTTGTTTATGGATTTGATGCTATTCATACAGTCTTTGCAATATTAATTTTTAATTTATGGTGCTCATTAAGAGACACTTAAAACAGAACAATTATCATTTATCTTGATATATTATTTACTAGGACATGCTGTCATGGTTAGGGGCCCATCGCTAGTGACAGGGGGGTTGAGGAGAGCTTCTAAAAGATTCTGGGGTGAAGGGATAGGAGCTTAGGAAGCAGTTGTCAAAACCCAAGGCCCAAAGTTCTGATGTCGAAGCGAAAGCCACACAATCCCTAATCAAGACTCAGGAGGCCCCCTCCAAGACAAGGCTGGAACAGTACTTAATGAACCTGCAGGATCATATTAATGAGACTCTGTTAGGCCACCAGCTCATCAATTATTCATCTAGCTGCATTCCTGATACTTTGCTCTCTTCCTCCTCTTTTTGCCTTGTTGTGATTACTTTTTTTTTAACCCTCCATGTCCTTACCTGGAATTTCAACAAAGCTTTTTCTTCTCCAGTTTTTTTTCCTTCTGCTCAAATACCATCTGTTCTCAATACCAAGCCAGGATTCCAAGCATGATAATAGAAGTTGGCCACAGAAGGAGTCTAATTCCAAGGGTCTTAGGGAATTAGCACCAACCCAGGCCACCACTTTGCGCTTCCTGAGTGCGTGCAGCCTGTCTTTGTGATTGTATCCATTGTATTATAATTACCTACGATTGTGAGTTTGTAGTCATGAGAGCTCAAGTTTTATTTATCTTTGTAGTTTCAGTTTGCAACAGAACACATAACAGCCTCTCAATGAACGCTTGTTGACTGATGAGTGAATGAACGTGTGTGAATTCTCAGTCATGCCTACAATGAAGCTGTGTGTGTTTCCAGATGAGCAGATTGTGAGGTTTGATCATGCCTGCATTTTTCAGAAGACTATAAGCAAAACAAAAAGAAACTATTTGTAACAACCTAGGTCCTGCAGGTGAAGATGTGTCTCTAGGCCTAAAGGCCTCACACCCAAGGCTGTGTGACACCCTCTTCTCCATACACTTATTTTATTTTTCAAAGAAATTACTTCTTTAACATGGATATGGTTCTAAGAACAAAACTCTGTTTCATACAAGCAACAATATGGTTTGAATGAGCTTTCAGAATGAGTACCGAGGAGCTCTGCAGTGAGACAGAGGCCAAGAGCTGGAACATATACTTGGAGTCTGCCACTCAGTTCACTTGCTGAAGGTTGACAGAAAAACCAAGAAAGCCTGTTTTTGTTCCTCAGGAATCAGAGCACTGGGTCTATGCCACAGACCACGGTCATTGTCCTGTGCGTACAGCGTAAAGCAAAAAAGGTGAGGTGTGAAAGTGGTTCTCATTTGTCATTGACAGATCAGATAATGGACAGTAGAGACATGACCTAAAAGGTGAAGACAAAACAAGGTAAAGGCAAAGATGTCGTGGACTCTTCGGTGCTGCTCAGGTTGGCACCGATTCACAGCAGCCCCATGTACAGGAACAAAATAGAGTCCAGTCTTCTGCCATCTGTGCAGTCGTCGTTGCAGCCACGGTGTCAATCCATGTCACTGAGGTTGGTTTCTTTGTCACTGACTCTACTTAACCAAGCATGATGTCCTTCTCCAAGGACTGATCCCTCCTGATAACATGTCCAGATTATGTATGACATAATCTCATCATCCTTGCTTCTGAGAAGCATTCTGGTTGTACTTCTTTCAAAACATTCTTTTGGCATTCTATGGTATTTTCAACTTTCTTTAACAAACATCAGAGTCCTAGGGTGTCAATTTTTTGGTCTCATTGTCTTCGTCTAGTTTTAGCATGCATATGAGGTGACCATGATGTGGGTCAGTTACATCTTTATCTTAAAGGTGACAATATTGCTTTTTAACATAATAAAGGGGTCTTTTGGAGAAGATTTGCCCAAAGTGATGTATCTTCTGATTTCTTGACTGCTGCCTCATGGGTATTGACTGTGGATCTCAGTAAAGTAAAATTCAATCATTTCTCTATTTATTGTGATACTGCTTACTGGTCCAGTTTTGAGGATTTTTCTTTCCTTTATGTTGAGGTATAATTGTTGCTGAAGACTGTTGTCTGATTTTCATCAGTAAGTGTTTCAAGTGCTGTTTACTTTCAGCAAGCAAGATTGTGTCATCTCTGTAATCCAAGTTGTCAATGAACCTTCTTCATCCAATCTTGGCGTCGTGGTCCTCTTCATGCAGTCCCGTTTCTTGGATTATTTGCTTGGCGCACAGAGTGAATAAGTATAATGAAAGATACACCCCTGACACACACCTTTTCTGACTTTAAATCATGCATCTTTCCCTTGTTCTATTTGAACAACTACTTCTTGATTCATGTAAAAATTCCTCAAGAGCACAAATAAGTGTTCTGAAATTCCCATTCTGCATGATATTATCCCTAATTTATTATGAACCACACAGTCAAATGCCTAAACATGGGCAAACATCTTTCTGGTATTTTATGCTTTCAGCCAGGATCTGTCTGACATCAGCAGTGATCTCTCCCCTGGTTCTACGTCCTCTTTGAATCCAGCTTGAATATCTGGCAGCTCTTTGTTGATGTACTGTTACAGCTACTTTTGAATGATTTTTATCAAAATTTTACTTTCTGATGATATTAATGATATTGTTCAATTGTATCTGCACTTGATTGGATGATCTTTCTTGAGAATGGACATATATATGGATCTCTTCCAGTTGGTTGGCCAAGTTGCTGTTTTCCAAATTTCTTGGTACACATGAGTAAGTACTCATGGCAAATAGGTACTTGAAAATGTTTTGTTATTCTATACAACATGTTTTTTTTTCCAAAGAAAAAAACAAACACTGTTGAGTTGATTCCAACTCATGAATATATGTTAAAAAAAAGAAAACTGTTGTGATTGAGTTGATTCTAATTCATAGGAAAGTAAGACAGAGTAGAACTGCCTGCCACAGAGGGTTTCCAATGAGCGGTTGATGGATTCAAAATACCAACTGTTTATCAGCAACAAAGTTTTTAACCACTATACTACCAGGGTTCCAGGACTATAGACATATATATATTATATATATATGTCTATGTATATAATATATACATATATGCAATATGTATTTGACTCTATTACACATATGTAACTATACTTTTACAGATAGCTACATATGTATAATGCAGTTATATATGTAACTACATAATATGCATATATGGTTTCTTTTTATCATGATTATATATACATACATACAATTTTCTCAAAGATTTTAGAAGAAATAAAAATATGTCTAATATGTATGTTATATTGGAAGTCCTGGGTGGTACAAATGGTTAACTGACTCAGTAACTAACCACAAGTTTGGAGGTTCCCATCTATCCAGTGGTGCCTCAAAAGAAAGACCTAGCAATCTACTTCTGAAATATCAGCCATTGGGACACCTAGGTTGGAACCTACTCTAGAGCAACTTTTTAATATGCATGTTATGTATAATGCAATCTATAATGTATTATTTTACAAAGCTGTCTCTTAATCTATAGAGTAAAATTATTAGAATGGATAATCCAGCCTGTAAAATGAATATAAGCAAACTTTCATCAAAATAGAAAAAACTTATTTTAATTGACCCTACTCATGACTATTTTATAAGGAACATTAGTGGCACAACTGTTAAGTGCTTGGCTGCTAACTGAAAGATTGGTAATTCAAACCCAACCAGTGACTCTGAGGAAGAAACCAAAAAAAAAAAAAAAAAAAAAAGAACAAAATAAAAACAAACAAATTCACTGCTGTCAAGTTGACTCTGAGTCATAGCAACCCTATAGAACAGAGTAGAACTGCCTGATAGAGTTTCCAAGGAGTGCTTGAGTGGATTTGAACTGCAGACCTTTTGGTTAGCAAATGTAGCACTTAACCACTATGCCACCACGCTTTTGAAAGCTCTGGCAATCTGTTTCTGTAAAGACTGTAGTTAGAAAAATCCAACGGGGGCAGATCTACTCTGTCACATGGGGTTGGTATGAGTCAGAATTGACCCAAAGCATACAATAGCAAAATGACTGTTTTATAAGACGTCTTTGCGATATAGTGGTTAAGTGCTCAACTAGCCAAGCCAGCCAAGTGCCACCAACTTTGCAGGTGTTAAAACCTACTAGTGGCTCACAGGGAGAAACACCTGGTGACTTGCTCCTATAAAGACTGCTGCTGGGGAAACCCTATGGGGTAGTTCTACTCTGTTCTATAAAGTTGGTTTGAGTCAGAATGGACTCAACAGCACCTAGCCACAACAATAAATAACTATTTCATAATGTAAGAAGTGTTTTTTCTTTTTTCCTTGAACAGTACTTCTTGATGTCTTAAAAATACTGGGGAAAAGAATTCAAAGCAGGTGGGAAGTCATTCTGAGCTGTGGAGTGAGCAGGGGAACAGAGGTGAGGAGTCACGACGCCCATTCCCTGGGGAACCACCGTCCAAATGGGTGGTCCCGCATCTGCGTGTTCTGGGGCTGGCTGCGGGGCATTCCTATCATCACCACCCCTTCACAATCTGTGGTTCTCTTGCTTATCTTGCATAATAAACCATGTCTGGAAGTTTTCACATGAATGAGAGTAAAGCAGTCATTAGGATTTAACAACAAATATCTGTTTAAAAAAAAAGAAGTGGAGAAAGAAGAAGAAGAATTTAAAATTTCTCTCCACTGAAAAATTTTCCTGGCATGTGCAATAGTAAAGAAATCAGATTTGTAATGTCTGATTTCCAATCATAAGTAGGGCATCAAATTTTCCAAATGCCACTGGCAATTCTTACCCCTCTATCCAGTGAAGTATTGGAGTTGAGCATCCACTTAGTTTTTCTTCTTGTAGCCCTCGTACCTGAGTCATTTTAAAGAACAATGCTTTTGAGTAGCTGAGTTACTCTTGCCAGCCAAGTAGCCAAGTGCTGTCGAGTCGGATCCGACTCACGGCGACCCTAGGGGCCAGGGTAGAACTGAACCCCAGGAGTGGCTCTTGCCTCATGATTTTTTTTTCCTTATAAAATTCAGTTTCCTGGACAGCTTCTAGTGGAAAAATCCAATCACAGATACATTGTAGTGGAGGGCACCATGCTACTTTTAATGTCAGCCTCTTTGAATCTGGTTAAGATCATCTAATTTTTCTGATTTTTTGCCTAAAGAGAATTTGCCCCTTATTTTTAACAGATTTCCTTTTGTCTGGTTGGCCAGTAATTGACTTTGTCCCCCCCCCTTTTTTTTTTTCATTTATCTCCCTGTCTCCTGGTTGTAGCTTCTTCCCCCCGGAGTCTCAGGTTAGAAGTTTTCCCTTTTGTGAAACCATGACAGGTGCCTAATTGAATGATGAATGTTCCTTTATTACTCTGTAATTGAACTGCCAGCTTTTTGATTGGTTTGTAGAGATGCTCCCCCCATCATCAGGCACTGCAGGGGGCTTGGTAGTTGGCAGTCTGGTCCTACACTCCATCTGTCTAATCCCATCTAGCCCCCACTTGCTTTTTGGGGGTGGCAATAGAGGTGGGGAGTGAAGGGGAGGGAAGTCGTAATAAATTATGCTAATGTGATGCGGCTCTGACAATGAGAAAATCATATTGTTCCCTACATCTTTGGGGTAAATGCTTCAAGACATTTTGTCTTCATGGGTGCCTAGCCTGACAGGCCCAGGATGAAGATTAATGGGTCTCACCTGAGTGACAGAACAGGGGATTGTGGGGAAGAGAGGGTCATTCGTCATACTCTGACAGGTGTCATTCAATCCGACAGCAGCTCCGCCATCAGCCGGCTAGCAGTTCCATTTTTCTGCCAGTTAAGCAAGGAGTTTAATAACATCCCCAGAATTAAAACTCATTCTTTGTAGCAGGTCTGACAGCTGAAAATAAGAAAATCAATTCTTCACATGTTATAGCACAGTTAACGGACTGGGGCTTTGACTCTAATTTAGTCTTTGGAGTGCATTTCAAGCCAAGAGCTTTTTGTAAGACATCATCTATTAAAATTTGCCCATAGTGCTAACTTTGGTGCTGTTATTATTGTGGCTGCATGAAAGATTCAAGCTTCCAAACCCGCTGTCATTTTTTCTCGGTACATGCTGAAACACATCTCTGCTGTAGCTGGCTCTTTTCTACTTCATCCTCATTAGCAGTGTTTACTGTTTTTCTTTTCATTAATATTGATCCCCACCCCAGCTACCGAGAACAACATGACAGACACTAATTTGAAGCATTTGCTATCATTAAACTGTTTGGATTTCAAGTTTCAGTGATTGTAGAAGGCAGAGAAAATGGTTCAAAGATTAAAAAGGGGAGTTAAACTTTGGTGTTTCGGTGCTGACCCAATGAAAGATGACACTCTAGGTGGGTTGCTGTAGTTGATGGCAAAGCATGGCTGTGGCTTCTTTCCATCCTCTTCCATCCAGGAGAGGAATCTATTTCTCTACCTCCTTGAATCTTGCCATAGATAGAGTTGTGTCCCCCCAAAGTGTGTGTATTAGTTTAGCTAGGATATGATTTCCAGTGTTGTAGGATTGTCCACCCATTTTGTCACTTGATGGGACATCAAGTAAATTCCATTACTACGAGGAGTGACAACTATGTTTGCGACCTCATCCTAGAAAAAGTGCTACATGCTTCCCTGCTGCCTATCATTACAGTCACCTTTGAAGTTCTCCCTTTGGGAAGCTATGCACCAACACCAGCACCTAGTCCATCCTTCCAGGCAGTTTTGAAATTCCTTTTCTGGAATGGCCACCAGAGCTGTTGTCATATTACCCTTGATGTCCTGAATGTCATCAGAATGTGTTCCTTTCAGTATTTTCTTTATCTTCAGGTAGAGAAAAAAGTCATTGGGGGCTGGATCAGGTAAGTAGGAAGAGTGTTCCAATACAGTTATTTGTTTACTGGCTAAAAGACTCCCCCACAGACAACTGTACAGTTAAGTTTGCAAACTTGCCCCTGTGCCACTGTGTGCTATGGCCATTCCAGAAAGAGTTCCAAAATTACTCTGAAGGATGGACTAGCTGCTGGTATCGGTGCAGAGCTTCCCAAGGGGAGTACTTCAAAGGCGACTGTAGTGATATTGAGCAATGAGGTATGTAGCATTTAGAACAATTGAGTTTGAAGACTTAATTGTCAGAATACACATGATCTAATAAGATGGATTAGTGACAGTTATATTGATGAGGTTTACAAGACTGGATAACGTCTTAAGCCAATCTCTTTTGAGGCATAAAAGAGCAAAGCTAGGAGAGACGCAGGGGAACTTAATATTACCAAGAAAGCAGTGAAGGGAGAAGAGTAAGTCCTTGAGACTTGAAGTTCCTGCACTGAAATGCTCCCAGAGCCAGGGAAGATTGATGCATCACCAGGACCTTCCTCCAGAGCTGACAGAGACAGAAAGACTTCCCCTGCAGCTGACGCTGGATTTGTAGACTGCTTGACTCATGGATCTGAGCTGTTGATCTAACATTTTTGGCTAGCAGCTATGTCCTTAACCACTGTATCTCCAGAGCTCGATTGTCCAGCCAGAAGTGAGAAAATGGAAGGAACACATAGAATTACAATGAAAGTATAATTAGTCAGCATTTAACCATTTCAGAAGGTAGCATGTAATGAAGATGTGACGGTTCTGCAGGAAGAAGCCCGAGTTTCACCGAAGGCAATGGTGAAAACAAGGCTCCCAAAATTGATAGGATACCAACTGAGAGGTTTCAACAAACACATGCAATTCTGGGAGTGCTCTCTCATCTGCACCAAGACGTTTGGAAGACAGCTACCTGGTCAACCAACTAGGGGAGGTCTGTATTTCTGCCCATTCTGCAGAAATACAATCCAACATAATGTGGAAATTATCAAACAATGTGACTAATATAACAAGACTCGATGGCATTCGGCTTGGCTGGCAAGTAAAATTTTGCTGGGATAATTAAGAAATGGTTGCAGCAGCATATCAACAGGGAATAGCTAGAAAATCGAGCAAAGTTTTACAGGGATTATGGAACAAGGAATATAATTGCTGTTTTCAAATGGATCTTTGCTGAAAGCAGAGGATACAAGAATGGTGTTAGCCTGCATTTTACTGACTATGCAGAGCGCTGAACAGTGTGAATCACAACAATTTAAGGACAGCATTTCGAAGAATGCGAATTTTAGAACAATTAATTGTGCTCATGTGGAATCTGTACATAGACTAAGAAAGCTGTTTGAACAGAATAATGGAAAAGTGTGAGTTAGGATTGTATACTTCCACCACTGTTATTCAAACTGTATGCTGAGCAAATAATTCAAGAAGCTGGACTATATGAAGAAGAATGCAATCTTAGTATTGGAGGAAGAGTCTTTAACAGTGTTCAACATGCAGATGGTACAATTTTGCTTACTGAAAGCAAAGAGGACTTGAAGAACTTAACAATGAAGATCAGAGATTAGAACCTTTAGTAAGGATTACACCTCAAATGAAGAAAACAAAATTCCTCACAACCAGACCAATAAGCAACATCATGATAAATAAAAAAAAGATTGAAGTTTTTGTTTTACTTGGATCTACAGTCAATGCCCATGGAAGCAGTCATCAAGAAATCCAATGTACTGTGTTTTGCAAATCTTCTGCTAAAGGCATCTTTAAAGTGTTAAAAAGCAAAGATGTCACTTTGAGGACTAAGGTGTGCCTGACCCAAGTCATCACATTTTTAATCACCTTAGATGTGTGTGAAAACTTGACAACAAATAAGGAAGACCAAAGAAGAACTGAAGATTTTGAGTTATGGTCTTGACAAAGAATACAGAATATAACATGACCTGCCAGCAGAATGAACACATCTGTTTTGGACTAATTACCACCTGAGTGCTGCTTAGATGAGAGAATGGTGTGATTTTGTCTCATTTACTTTGGACATGTTTCAGGAGGGATCAGGGCCTGGAAAAAGACACCATTCTTGGTAAAGAAGATGGTCACCAAAGAAGATGTTCCTCAGCTAGATGGATCAACACAGTGATGGTGACAATGGTCTCAGACTTAGCAATGATTGGGAGGCTGGCTCAAGACCATGGAGAACTTTGCTCTGTTGTGCATAGTGTTGCTACAAGTTGGATGGACTAGACAGCACCTATAATAAGCATAACACGAACATAATTATTTCATGTTGATCAGTTGTTTGGTTAATTATATGTACACACACACACACATCTACATACATATGTATATATTATATATATATATATATATATATATATATATATAAAACCCCCACTGCTGTTGAGTTAATTCAGACTCATAGTGACTCTTAGGTCAGGGTAGAACTGCCCTATAGAACTTCCAAGGAGTGCCTGGTGGATTTGAACTGCCGACCTTCTGGTTAACAGATGTAGCACTTAACCCACTACACCACCAGGGTTTCCACTTATGTATACACACACACACTCATACAGGAAAATCAGATAAATCAAAAGAAAACAATTAAATTGTTTGAAAATATTGTATGTATATGGTACCATGTGAGAACTCTGGTGGTGTAGTGATTAAGTGCTATGGCTACTCATCAAAAGATCAGCAGTTCAAATCCAGCAGACACTCCTTGGAAACTCTATGGGGCAGTGCTTCTTTGTCCCATAGGGTCACTATGAGTCAGAATCAATTTAATGGCAATGAGTTTGGTTTGGTTTGTGTATGGTACCATATATATACATGTATGTCTGTGTAATAACCAGATAACTGGTGAACTTCATTTGGTACCATATACAATATTTCCAGGTAAGGTAGAAAGTTGCTTTCTTTTGAATTGATTTGTTGCTCACCAATGACTAAATTAGCTAAGTATTTTGGTCAAATAATATTTGGGGACGTCAGAAGTGAAATTATTGGACATTTCCTGCCTTTGAGAAGACAGACACCAAACATACAACTCTTAGGATTCCTGAGCAATAACCATGGAAAAAACTGGAAAAAAGATGTAAGAGATAGCTGTTTGTTTACAGGGAGGCTTTGTAAACATGTATGTTGCCTAATCAGAATGCCAAGCACTCAGTAGGTGCACAATTACTTTAATGTATTATAAATTCCCTAATCATGAACAATAATACTTGAAGATTAGAAAGCAGAGAAGACATTGAGCCATATCTCAGAGATATTGGAGGCTTGGCTCCAGACCACCACAATGAAGAGAATCACATAATTTTTTTGATTTCCCAAAGCCAACCCAAAGGTAAGTAGTTCAAATCCACCAGGCATTCTTGGAAACTCTGTGGGACAGTTATCCTCTGTCTTATAGGGTAACTATGAATCAGAATTGATTCTACAGCAACAGGTTTCAGCTTTTCTTTGTGTGTGTGTATGTATAACAGTTATATTTATACTATACTGTAGTCTATTAACTGTGAAATAAAATTACATCTAATAATGCTTAATCAAAAAGTACTTTATTACTAAAAATGCAAGCCATCATTTGACCCTTCGCTGTAAGATTTTTTTTCTAGTGGCAGCTATTGCCTCACTGTTGATGGCTATGGGCTGATTAGGGTGGGGGTTGTTAAAGGTTGGGTGGCTGGGTTGGGTGGCTGGGTTGGGTGGCTGTGGTAATTTCTTAAATAAGGCAAGAAGTTTGTTGCATTGATTGATTCTTCCATTCCCTTGAACACTTAGAGGCCCTAGTAGGGGTATTAATTGGCCTAATTTCAATGTTTTCGTTTTCAGGGAATAAGAAAGGGAGAGACAGGGGAATGGTAGGTCACTGATGCAGTCAGAACACACACAGCATTTATAGACTAAATTTGCTGTCTTACATGGGTGCTATTTGTGGTGCCCCAAAACAATTGCAATTGTAACAATTAGTTCACTGATCACAGATCACCATGAAAAATATAATAGTAATGAAAAAGTTTGAAACATTGTGAGAATTATCAAAATATGACACAGAGATGCAAAGTAAGCATGTGTTTTTAGAAAAATGGCTCCGCTGGAATTGGTGGACACAGAGGAACCAATCCTTGCCCTCCCGCCTGAAAAAACTCACTGCCATCCAGTTGATTCCAACTCATAGCAACCCTGTAGGACAGAGTAGCAGTACCCTATAAAGTTTTCAAGGAGTACCTGGTAGATTCACACTGTTAACCTTTTGGTTAGTTGCCTTTGCATTTCACCACTGTAACACCATGGTTTCTGCAGAGTTGGTGCAGACATTTAGTTTGTAGAAAATGTGTATCTGTGAAGCACAGTAAAACAAAGCATCAGCATCCAGAGAAAGGTCTTGATTCCCTAGTTAATTCCAGGGTAAGAAGCAAATGTAGAGATCATTAAGACAATTTCTTTCTTTCTTTCTTTTTTTTTTTAACTGCAGTTTGTAAAGCAAAGCTTTGCCTTTCCTTAAGGACTTCTTTTAAAAGAAATGTCTGAAATTTTGGACACTGGGTTCACAATACTGTGTATCCAAGATCAGGAATAATTACTTGCCAATAAACAAATGAACATATCTTAAAAAGAAGGCACTGTAGCTGATTAATAGGGTCACTATGAGTTGGAATTGACTCGGCAGTGATGGGCATGGCTAAGCCAAAGGGCTCTGGTAATGCCACAAGAACCCTGGCAGCACAGTGGTTAAGGGCTTGGCTACCAAGTGAAAGGTCAATGGTTTGAACTCACCAGGTTATCCTCAGGGGAATGATGGGGCAGTCTGAGTCCACGAAGATTACAGCTTTGGAAACACTATGGGGCAGTTCTACTCTGTCCTATAGGGTCGCTGTGATTCAAAATCTGCTTGAAGGCAATGGTTTTGATTTTTTTTGTTTGGTTTTGGTAGTTCCACTGTTAAGCACTCAGCAGGCTAACTGAAAAGTTTATAGTTCAGACCCACCCAGTGGCTCTGAGGAAGAAAGACCTTGTAACCTTCTCCTATGAAAGATTACAACCAAAAAACTCCATGAGTCAATCACATGGGGTCTCTATGAGTTGGAATCATCTTAATAACACCCAGCAACAACATGACCAAACAACATGAGCCTTCAGCTAGTTGTAAGATTTTTCCTGCTAGAGGATCTTGCCTTGATGTTGACGGCTATTGCGTCAGTTCCTGTTCATGGTGGCCCCATGTGTTTCTGAGTGGGGCTTTCAATGACTGTGACATTTTGGAAGTAGTTTTCCAGGCCTGTCTTAATCATCTAGTGCTGCCATAACAGAAACATCCCAAGTGGATGGCTTTAACAAAGAGAAATTTATCTTATCACCGTTCAGTAGACTTCAAGTCCAAATTTAGGGTTTTAGCTTCATGGGAGATCCTTTCTTCTGGCTCGGGAGGTAGATCTTTCTGTCAGTCTTCCCTAGGGTTGCCATGAGTCAGATCCAACTCAACGGCACTTGGCTGGCTGGCCCCTGGACTGGGAGATTCTAAGTTGCAAGGACTCCAGATAATTTCCAAAGAACTCGCTCTGCTTCTGGCACTGCTTCTTTTCTGATAATAGGTCCCCAACTCTCTGCTTGCTTCCCTTTCTTTTATATGCCAAGCAATTGCCTCAAAAAAATACAGTCTCGCAGACTGAATCCTGCCTCACCAACACGACTGCCACCCATCCTCCTTCATTAACATCATAGAGGCAGGTTTACCAAACAAGGGAACATCAACAATATCAGAAATCATGGCCTAGCCAAATGGCTACACACATTTTTGAGGAAACATAATTCAATCCATGACAAGGCCTTTCTTTCTGAGTGTCTGTGTGTACATTTGAACTGCCAAACTTCCATTATTAGCCAAGCACTTAACTACTCTGAGTCCCTAGGAGCACAAATGGTTAATGTGCTTGGCTGCCAACAGACAGGTTGGAGGTTTAAGTCCATCTATAAGGGCCTCAGAAAAAAACTCTGATGATTTACATCTTAAAAAAAAAAAATTAACCATTGAGAACCTTAGGGAACACAGTTCTACTCTGACACATATGGGGTTGCCATAAGTGAGAAGAAACTTGACAGCAATTGGCGTGTGCATGTACACACATGTGTACATGTGTATGGCTGAACACTATTGCAGTAACTTTGTAAGTACTACCCGCATTTTCCTTGCCTCCTCAAGAATTCCTATCGTTCTTAATTACAAATTTCTCTTCTGCCTCACATGACTGAACAGATTCAATATCTCACAAACCTCATACAAATGCCTTCTAACCTAGTAATTTGAAGTTACCTCCTTAGCATAACAAATTAAGGATAACATTGTAGAGAATGAGAATTCAAGAACACTTAATTGTGCTCCTGAGGAATCTATGTGTACGTGGATCAAGAGAGCAGTCATTTAAACAGAACAACGGGACACTGCAGGTTTAAAAGTCGGGAATGGTGTGCCTCAGCGTTACATCCTTTCACCATACCTTAGTTTAAACTACAAAAAGAAGAAGGAGAAGTTAGGATTAGAGGAGGACTCATTAGCAACTTGCCTTATGCAGGTGATACAAAGTTGCTTGCTGGAAGTGATGAGAATTTGAAACATTTGCTGACGAAGATCAAAGACCACAGCCTCCAGAATGGATTGTGAGTCAGTATCAAGAAAGCGAAAATTCTCACAACAGGACTAGTAAGCAACATTGCGATAAATTGCGAAAGGACTGGGTTTGTCAAGGATTTCATTTTACTTGGATCCACAATCAATGCCCAGGGAAGAAGCAGTCAAGAAATCAAAAGCTGTTTTGCACTGGGAAAATCTGCTGCAGAACACCTCCTCCAAGTGTTGAAAAATAAGTTCACCTTGAAGACTAAGGCATGCCTGACTTAAGCCATGGTATTTTCAGTTACATTATGTGTATGCAAAAGCTGGGTAATGAATAAAGAAGATAGAAGAAAAACTGAAGTCTCTGAATTGTGGTGTTGGAGGAGAATATTCAGTATCTCAGAATTGCCTAAAAGAACAAATAGATCTTTCCTGGCAGAAGTACAACTAGAGTGCTGTTTGGAAGCAAGGATGGTGAGACTGCATCTTACATACTTTGGACAGGTTGTCAAGGGAGATTAACTCCTGGAGAAGAGCATTATGCTTGGTAAAGCAAAGGGTTAGTGAAAAAGAGGAAAAACCTCAACAAGGTAGATTAACACAGTAGTTACAGCAATGGGCTTAAGCATCACAATGATTGTGGGCGTGGTGCAGGACCAGATAGTGTGCATAGGGTTGCCGCAAGTCAGAACCAATTTGATGACACTTAGCAACAAAACTTTAGCATATGCTGTGGCCTCTTTCCTGTGTCAGACTTTGCAAATGCACTGTCAGCACTGATATTATAAGGAGTCCATCTCTGATACTTCATAGTTAGTATAACAGTGATGCCTCTAAAGATTCAATGTGTCTAATTGATCCTAAAAATTGGGAGTTGATTATCAAAACAAACCGTGAAATTCTAATCATTTCGGTGGTAGAAATTTTAGTTCATATTAGTTCAGCTGAGTTCATTTTAGATGAGGCTCTATTAAAGTGAAACTCATCTACAAAGTACACTATATTAATGGATAGTTCATAAGCTAGCAGAGATCCTGGCACATAGCAGTTGCTCATTGAATGACTGTGAATAAGTGTCAAATGAGCTAACCTTACGGTAGTTAAGACCTTGGTTACTAACCAAAAGGTAAGCAGCTCGAAACCACTAGCTGCTCTTTGGAAACTATTTGGGGGCAGTTCTACTCTGTCCTATAGGGTTACTATGAGTTGGAATCCACTTGATGGCAACAGATTTACTGAATATAGCAGTAATGAGAGTTTGCATAACTTAGAAAAAGCACATTGGCACTTTCCATGGCTTCTAAAGATATTGAGAAGAGCAAGGTGGTTTTATATATGAACCTAAGAAAGAGAAAGATTAGTTGACTCTACTGCCCTGAAATTTAGATTTCTTTGCCGTTTGCAGTCAAGTGTGGATTTTTTGTTGTTGTTGTATGAAGTGAAAGTATACAATACAAATTAATTTTGTATGCTGACCTGTCTGCAGCTCGTCCTGCTCTCCTTGCCCAGTGACAGCACAGTCCCCCTTTTCATTCTGTACTTGTTGTATCCTCTTAACAAGCTCCTGTCCCCTCCTCTCCACCCTCTTCTCTCCCATCTGGAAAGACACCTATAGGACAGCCTCCTATAAATGCATGAACCATGAAGTATACCTACCATATAGTTACATTGTGTCCCTGAGTCTAGTCTATTTTTGTCTGAAGAGTTGACCTCAGTAGTTTTTTCTAGACAGGGGCAACAGCAGGTCTAGGGGTAGTGCTCCCAGGGGATCCTCCAGGCCATTAGACCATCAGCTGTAGTCTTTCAGTAGAGTTTTTGAGGTTCTCCCCTCTTTTTCTTATGTTGCCACAGAGACTCAGCATTATGTGACCCATCACGGCTGTCTTTGGTGGTGGACAGGCACCATCTGGTTCTTCTGGTCACATGTTGATAAAGTCTCCCATTCACATGGGTCCTTCTGTCTCTTGTGCTCTTTTTTTCCTTGTGTCTTTGGTGTCCTCACTGATCACCTGTTCCGGCTGAGTAGGGACCATTTGGTGTATCTCAGATGGCAGCTTGCTAGCTTTTAAGACTCCAGATGCCAGTCACCAATACGGGGTGCAGAAGACTCTCTTAGCAATAGGCTAGTTATGCCAATTTTCTCCAACGACCCCTGCAAGCGTGGTGCCTGTATGCCACCCCTGCTACTCTATCCTTGGCAATATTTGGGTTGAGGTTAGAAGAGCTTTTAGTTTATAGAGAAGTCCAGTTAAGTTGACTTACTTTCTATTGTGTGCTGTCACTGCTTTCACTTAACTGAGTTTCTATCAACTACTTAATCTATGGTCAACCCTCACTACTCCTACCCTTATAACCATCAAAGAGTCCTTTCTTCTGTACCAAAGTCTGTTTGTAAGTCCTTACAGCAAGTGTCTCACACAACATTTCTTCTTTTGCCACTGACTGATTTCACTCAGCATAGTGTCTTCCAGTTGAAACCAGGTTATGAAATGTTTCCTAAAATCACTGTCTTTTATCATTGCATAGTGTTTCATTGAGTATATGTGCCATAGTTTGTTTATCCATTCATCTGTTGTTGGGCATCTGAATTCACTCCATCTTTTAGCTATTGTGGACTCTGCTGCAATAAACATTCGTGTGTACGTGTCTGTTCATGTGACATCCTTTGTTTCTGTAGGATAAATTCCAAGCAGTGGGATTACTGGATCCAATGGTGTATATATTTCCAGCTTTTTAAGGATGCACCAGATTGCTTTCCAAAGAGGTTGTACCATTTTGCAATCCCACCAGCAGTGTAGGAAAGCTCCAATCTCTCCACAGCCTCTCTAGTATTTTTTTTTTTAATCATGGCAAACCTTGTTGGGGTGAGATGGTATCTCTCTGTAGTTTTGATTTGAATTTCTCTGATAGCTAATGATCATGAGCATTTCTTCACGTGTCTTTTGGCTGCCTGGATGTCCTCTCTGGTGAAATGTCTGCCTACCTCCTTTTCCCATTGCTTAATTGGGTTATTTATCTTTTTCTTGTTGATATTTTGCAGTACTTTGTAGATTATGGCAATGAGACATTGCTCCAACATGTAATGGCCAATTATTTTTTCCTGTTCCATAGGTGGTCTTTTAACTCTTTTGATAAAGTCTTTGGATGAGTAATTGTGTTTGATTCTTAGTAGTTCCCATTTATCTATTTTCTGTTGTGTTGATGGTGCTTCGTCAGATTTTGAAGTCTGTCTAAGCTGTGTATTAGAACTTCCATCATTGACTCCATTTTTTCTTGCAGATCTTTAACAGTTTAGGTTTGATATTTAGGTCTTTGATGTATTTTGAGTTAGTTTTTGTGTACGGTGTAAGATATGGGTCTTGTTTCAGCTTTTTGATATCCAATTTTGCCAACATCATTTGTTAAAGAGGCTGCTTTTACCCCAGATTAAAATCTTTGGGACTTTGTAACATTTCATAAGAGGATGGAGACATCTCTGGGGTCTCAACTCTGTTCTGTTGGTCTATATGTCTCTTTTTGTACCAGTACCAGGCTGTTTTGACTACTACAGCAGTGTAATAGGTTCTTAGGTCAGGTAGTGTGAGGTATCCCACTGAGTTTGTCTTCTTCAGTAGTGCTTTGCTTACCTGGGGTTTCTTCCCTTTCTAAACAAAGTTGGTGATTTGTTTCTCCATCTTATTAAAAAAAGACACTAGAATTTATATTGGGATTGTATTGTATATGTAGATCAGTTTAGGTAAAATAGATATTTTTATAGTGTTAGGTCTTCCTGTCCATGAGTAGGGTAGGTTTCTCCATTTATGTAAGTTTCTTTTGGTTTCTTGTAGCAAGGTCTTGTAATTTTCTCTGTATAGGTCTAATTTCTCTGATTAGACTTATACCTAGGTATTTTATCATCTTGGGGGCTATAGTAAATGGTATTGATTTGGTGATTTCTTCTTTAATGATCACTTTGTTAGTATGAAGGAATCCTACCTATGTTTCTCTTATATCCTAATACTTTGCTGAACTCTTCTATGAGTTCAAGTAGTTTACGTATGGATTCTATAGGATTCTCTGTGTGTATAATCATATGAGATTTTTAGTATACTTTGCTGATGTGGTTACCTTTTATTTCTTTGTCTTGTCTAATTGCTCTGGCTAGAACCTCTAGTACAATGTTTAATAGAAGTGATAATAGTGAGCATCCTTGGGTAGTTCCTGTTTTCAAGGGTAATGCTTTCAGTCTGTCTCCATTCAGGATGATGTAGGCAGTTGATTTTGTATATATGCCCCTTATTGTGTTGAAGAATTTCCCCTCTATTCATATTTTACTGAGAGTTTTTAGCATAAATGGTGTTGGACTTTGTCGAATGCCTTTTCTGTATCAATTGACAAAATCAGGTGATTCTTATCTTTTGTGCTATTTATGTGGTTTATCACATTAGTTGTTTTTCTGATGTTGAATCAGCCTTGCATCCCTGGAGTGAATCCAACTTGGTCATGATGAATTATTTTTTTGATATGCTATTGAATTCTGTTGGCTAGGATTTTGTCAAAGATTTTTGCACCTACATTCATGAGTGATATTGATCTGCAATTCTCTTATTTTGTGAGATCTTTCCCTGGCTTTGGCATCAGCATTGTGCTGGCTTCATAGAATGAATTTGGGAGTATTTTGTCTCTTTCTATGTTGTGAAATAGCCTCAGCAGTATTGGATTTAATTCTTCTCTAGCAGTGTGGCAGTATTCTCTGGTGAAACCATCTAGGCCAGGAATTCTTTTGGTTGGTAGTTTTTGATGGCATTTTTAGTCTCTTCCTTTATTGTTAATTTAGTAAATTGTTCTACTTCTTGTGATAATTTTGGTAGGTGATGTGAATCTAGAAATTTGTCCATTTCCTTTAGATTTTCAAGTCTATTACAGTACATTCTTTCATAGTATTCTGTTATGATACTTTTAATTTCAGTTGGGTCTGTTGTGACATCCCCCTTGTTATTTCTTATTCATGTTATTTGTTTCCTCTCTTTTTTTCTTTTGTAAGTTTAGCCAATGGTTAATCAATTTTGTTGATCTTTTCAAAGAATCACCTTTTGTTTTTGTGAATTTTTTCAATTGTTCTTCTATAATTCATTGAGTTTTGCTATAATCTTTATGATCTGTTTTCTTATGATGTCTGAGGGGTTCCTCTGTTGCTGTCTTTCTATTTCGTCAAGTTGTAAGATTAATTCTTTAGTTTGGGCCCTTTCTTCATGCTGGATGTGTGCATTAATAGAGATAAACTGATCTCTTAGCATCACTTTTGCTGTATCCCGTAGGTTCTGGTAGGATGTGTTTTCATTCTCACTTGATTTTGTAAATTTCTTTATTTCATCCTTGATTTCTTCTATAATCCATTGATTTTTGGGCAAGGTGTTGTTCAGTTTCCATGAGTTTAAATTTCTACTTACGACTTTTCTGCTGTTGATTTCAACTTTTATGGCTTTGTGGTCCAAGAAGATGCTTTGCAATAGTTCAATGATTTGGATTATGTTGAGACTTGTCTTATGTCCTAACACATGGTCTATTTTGGAAAATGTTCTATGTGCATTAAAGAAGGTGTACTTATCTGTTGTTGGGTGAAAAGTTCTATGTATGTTGATAAAGTCTAGTTGGTTGATTATTGCAAGATCTTTTGTATCTTTACTGAGCTTTCTTCTGGATGATCTGTCCATTACTGAAAGTGGAGTGTTGAAGTCTCCAACTATTATTGTGGAGTGATCTATCTCATTTTTCCACATAGTCAGTGTTTTCTCAATGCATTTAGATGCTCTGTTATTGGGTACATAAATATTTTATATTGTTAGGTCCTGTTTATGTATTCAACCTTTCAGCAATAGTGATTGTCCTTGTCCACAATGGTGGATATTTCATTAATGTTTATTTTACCTGAGATTGATGTTGCCACTCCTGCTTTTCTTTGTATGTTGTTGTACTGTTATGTAATTTTCCATCCTTTGCTTTTCAGTTTGTTCATATCTTTGAGTCTTAGGTGTATTTCTTGTAAGCAAAACATAGACAGGTCATGTCTTTTGATCCAGGATGTCACTCGTTGTCTCTTTATTGGTGCGTTCAGTCCATTTACATTAATTGTAATTATTGGTAGGTATGTATTTAGCACTGTCATTTCAATGCATTTATTTTTGTGTTGCTGATGTTTTCTGTGCTTTTCTTAATATTCTGTGCTGGGTCATTCTTATGGGTTGACTTATCATCTTTTTCAGTGTTGATTTTGTGTTTTCTGAGACTCCTGTATTATGCTTTTTGTTTTACTATGTCACATCGTCATTTTGCTTTGAGACTACCCCTATAATCTCCCTTACTAATCTAAGTTTAAACTGGACTTTAACTTCTGCATGTCTTTTTAATTTCCTCTCCACCTGAAGGCATTATATTGACTGCAATATATCCCTCTTTTTAGTGTGGTGATGTCACAGTTTTTGTGTTATGATCACTGGTTCCCTTCTTTTAATAATGTAGTTTTGATTGAGATTATTGGCTTTGCTAAGTGAGTAGGCTTCTGGAAGCTGTTTTGTACATTGCCTCCTCAAGTATACACTTAATGTTTTGTTTTTATAAGCAAAGAGCTTATTTTCAGTAGTTTTGGTTTGGTTTTTACAAAGTATCTAAGCTTCTGTTTATCTGTGATATTTGGGAGACAATTTTGCAAGATATATAATTCTTGGTTGGAAATTTTTCTCCTTTAGGGACTTGGATGTGTTGTCACATTTCTTTCTTGCCAACATCATTTCTGTGGAGAAGTCAGACAAAAGCCTACAGGCCCTCCCTCTGAATGTTAGCTTTGCTTTGAGTTTTGCTGCCTTTAAAAGCATCCCTTTATGTTTCATTTATTCAGCTTGATTATAATGTGTCTTGGGGTCTTCTTACTTTTGGGGTCTATTTTTGTGACATTTAGTACACATCTTGGATATCTATGTTCTCTTCTTTCAGCAACTCTGCAGCAATGCTCTCTGTATTTTTGTCTATCACTCCTTGTTCAGGAACTCCAATTATTCATAGATTATTCCTCTTAGTATGATCTCACATGTTTCATAGTGCTGCTTCATTTTTCTTATTTCTTTTCTCTGTATTTCCCCTCATAATTGCTGGTGTCAATTGCTCTAGTCTCAAGTTAAGAAGTCTGACTTCCATCTCCTCAATTCTGCTCTTTTGGCTTTGGATTGACTTGTCCAATTCTGTAATTTTGTTATCAATGTGGTGGATTTTGACTCGACGGCATTTGGCTTGGCTGGCTGGTAGTGGATTTCAGATTGTTGAAGTTCCATCTGTTCAAATAATTTTTAATTTTGTTTAATCTCTAGGAGGGCTCTGTATATAATTCTTATGTACTTGACCTCCAATAGTTTCAGGAAGGCTTCTTCAGCTGAGAAGTTTTTTGATTCATTATTTTGAGAGTTTTCTGGGGACGTTGTGGACTGCTTCTTTAAATGGTTAGCTGTGGTCTGTTATGTGCGTGCCATCTTGGCTGGCAAATATGGCACTCTACTTATGGAGTCACTGGGGGGCCATCAGCCAATCCTACAGTGTAGTTCAGTGAAGGGTGGAGCAGAAGCTGTCAGGCCTCTCAACAGTCAGATTTCCAGGCTTTATGATAATGACACTTTACTTCTAAGTGGGGAGCTGTTTAAGTGCTGCCCAAAACAGTCAGGCCCTCAGGTGTGGCAGGCCCCTACTACCAGCTGACAATGAAAATACCTCATAAGCCATCCCCAGATGCTATGACATGCTGCAAAGTAGAGAGAGGTTAGGGTCTTCCTGCCATCCTTTGCCAGGCCCCATCTGTGAATCTAGACACAGACTGTCTCAAACACTGCTTTTCTCCTGGAAGAGCACTTGTCAGATGGGCTGCTGCTCTGCTTGAGAATCAGCCACACCTAAGACCCATGGCTGGGTGACTCTGCCTCCCTACAGACCAAGATGGTGGCCCAGCCAAGCTGCCCTTCCTGTTGTGAAACAGCAGTCTCCAGTGCAGCTCAGAAAAGAGAAGGTGGAGGGGAAGTGGTGCCCTTAGTCATCAGCCAGGCTTTCCATATGTGGCTGTCCCATGGACTGTCTTTCTGCCATGCTATACACTGTTTACTTAAGCACCACAGTTTGGCATATTTGTCAGCTCATATCCAGTCTCTCCTCCCAGATAACAAAAAAGGCATCAGTACCTGCAATTCTCCGATACAGCAAGTCAGCAGGACTTGGGGTCAGCAGCCGCTGGCTTGTCTTTGAGAGGGATAATTTAGTCTGTTACTGGTGCCCAGTCAAATCTGACAATACTCTGCCAAGTCCTAGGGCTCCCTAGATGTCCACTGATCCATTCAGTTATCATTGCAGGCCTTAGTTCTCACAGGGAATTGAGGAGATGTGCGTCTAGTCTACCATCTCAGTCCCACCTCCTCAACTGTGGATTTTAAGAATGTTTTGTGTGAAATACCTTGGATAAAAAGTCAGAAGACTTTAATTCTAGTCATTTTGGCTCTGTCAATAGGAGGTAACTTTGGGAAAGTGGCATCACTTCTCTGAACACTAGTTTCCTTATTAAATTTCTGTAGTCCTCCTGCTTAACATTAACTTTAAAAAGATCAAATTACATGATGTGTGCTAAAGCATTTAAGCAGAGCTTGGGCTAATTCCTTGTCCATTGCCATCACCAAACCAGTTAATACTGGTCATGTTATGACTGTAACCATAAACATCAGTAAAAAAAAAACTCCTTAAACTAGTCATCTAGAATCTTCTGAAGTGTCTAGTTAATTATATAAAACTTCGTCTCTAGTCTAGACATATCTTCAGCATAACTGCTTGTGTCACGCATCATGACGCATGTTCCAAATTTGTTTTTAACAAGAAACCAAAAAAAAAAAAAAATACCTGTTGTCATTGAGTTGATTCTGACTCATGATGACTACATGTGTTACAGAGTAGAACTGCTCTGTGGGGATTTTTTTTTTTTTTTGCCTGTAATCTTTACACAGTCTAAGGGCTTTCTTCTGCAAATCTCATAGGTGAGTTTGCAGTCAATCACAAACTGCTTAAGCCATCCAGGGACCTTTTAGAAAGAATAGGAAAGTAAATATATCTTTGAATTTTGTAAATGGTACAGCACGACATCTACAGAAGCAGAATGTACATGAACTATGTCATTATTTCTTGAAAACAGAAAATGAAAATGAAGAAGGGAATTGAAGAAGAAGGAAAAAGACTAGGCACTTCCTCATCAAGGGTGAAGGTCATAGAGGGTCAAAAAGAAACCTATTGCCTTGAGTCAATTCTGACTCACAGCAACCCTATAAGACAGAGTAGAACTATCTACAATGACCCTATAGAACAGAGCAGGACTACCTCGTAGAGTTTCGGAGGACCACTTGGCAGATCTGAACTGCTCATCTCTTTGGTTAGCACACATAGCACTTAAACACTATGCCACCAGGGTTTCCTCATAGAGGGTAATCCTTGAAAACCCCCTTGCCACTGAGTTGATTCCAATTTACAGTGACCCTACAGAACAGAGTAGAACTGTCCCATAGTTTCCAAGGAGCATGTGGTAGAGTTGACCTGCTGACCTTTAGGTTAGCAGCTATAGCTCTTAACCACTACACCACCAGGGTTTCCTTCACAGAGGGTAGGACTTATGAAATCTGACAGTCTGAGCAAAATTCAAAACCTAGAGATAACAGAAATAGATGCTGAAACTGCTTGTGCTCTCTTGTTCTTCATTCTGCTGGGTGGAGGTTGCTATGAGTCAACCACTTTGAAGACACAGTCAGACCAACATGACAGTGCCCTTTGTAGCATGACGTGTAGTTCTCGCAGAGGTTAGCACCAGTTGGCGGAGCAGCATTCCAGTGGGTGTGTCTGGTGTCAAGGAGGTGGATTCCGTCCCACTTCCAGCTGCACCAAAGGCTGACTTTGGCAGCAGTTCCTGGGCTATAATTTCATAAACAGTCTTTTATTTCTAGATTTCCAATGTGAATTTAGACCCCAGCACAGATTCCGTCTCACATCTTTATTTTGTGTCATCACATTCTAATTCGATGACAAACAGTTGGTCTGAGATCTCAGGATATTACAGTATTAGTGCAATTTATGTCCTGTGTGGAAGTTGATGATGTGTAAAGACTATGGTGTGGACTTGCCTGGATTCTAATCCAGCACCTAAATGAATAGAATTGATCCGGTGAGCACAACGGCCCTTTATTGTGAAATCAAATGGTTGGCTTGCAGTGCTGGCTTGCCAGAAGACATTGGCAGCAATACTCGTCACATTTTCCAAAACAAGGTCCTCCCAAACTCTGTGATTTACCTTTGAATCATCATCATTACAATTCAGCATCTCATTGTGGAATTTCAGCTTTACATGGTTTATAGAAATATTGTGAAATATTATATTCTACTTCTAAATAAGATGTATAAAATGGAGTGAAGTCCCTGGGTAGTACAAACAGTTAACATGCTAGGCTGTTAACTGAATGGGTTGGAAGTTTGAGTCCACAAAAAGTTGCCTTGGAAGACAGGGCTGGCCATCTACTTTCTAAAAATCAGCCTTGAAAACCCTGTGAAGCACTGTGCTACTTTGACATACTTAGGGTCACTGTGCATTAAAGTCAACTCCCTAGGCTAGTGATAGAATGGAATGAATATAGGTGAGGAAGAAGGAGGATAAGTACTTAGGTAATTCATAAGATTGCTACCGTCTGGCATACTGGACAGTGGCTTGACCCTCCCTCTTTGGTTGAAGATGTGAGATCCAATTAGCCAAGTGCAAGTGCATTCTCATTCAAAACCTTCTTATTGTTATTGGTTTTTTTTTTTAAAGAAAAAGAACTTCTCACAGCCTGAACAACAACAATTTTGGCATGATTTGTCCTCTCTGAAAACACGCAAACTCAGACTTGTGAAAATGTAAATTGATTTACTTGAATTCTTGAGCTCATCAATTTCAGATCAACTTCTCCTTGATTGTCCAAAGTAGGTAAGATGAAGTCTCTTCACTCTTGTTTCTAAGGAGCATTGTGGCTGTACTTCTTTGAAGGCATATTTATTCTTTTGGCAGTCTATGGTATATACAATATTTTTCTCCAACACTGTAACTCAGACATGCCAGTTTTTCAGTTTTCTTTACTCTCTGTCCAGCTTTCTAATGGAAATGAAGTGATTGAAAATACTATGACTTGGATTAGTTACATCTTCGTTCTCAAAGTAGCATTTTTCTTTTTTTTAACACTTTAAAATATAGGATCACTATGAATTGGATCCACTTGACAGCAGTGAGCGTTTTTTTTTTTTTTTTTTTTTTTGGTTAATACTTTAAAGTGATCTTTATAGCATATTTGCCCAATGCAATGATGCATTGCCTGATTTCTTTCTGCTGCTTCCATGGATGTTGACTGTGGATCCAAGTAAAATGAAATCCTTGGCTACTTCAATATTTTCTCCATTTATCAGGGTGCTTATTGGTCCAGTTGTGAAGGTTTTATTTATTTATGTTTTTATGTTGAAGTATAATTCATACTGAAGGCTGTATTCTTTGGTCTGCATCAGTCAGTGCTTCTAGTCCTTTTCATCCTCAACAACCAGGGTTGTGACATCTCTATGTTGAAGGTTGTTAATCTGTCTTCCTCCAATCCTGATGCTGAGTTCTTCATGTTGTCTAGCTTCTCAGATTAGTTGCTCAGATACAGATTGAATACAACCTTAACACCCTGATTTTAAGCCTTGATTTTAAACCACGCAACATCCCATTGTTCTGTTGGCACATCTGCCTCTTGGTCTACATGTATGTACAGGTTCTACATGAACAAAACTAAGTGACGATAATTTTACAAAGAACAGAACTGATCTCCAAACTTGTTGTACTCAGGAGTATGAGTTGGATGGAAGTGGCTGAGATGGGAATCAGGATGAAGACTTCACGGCTTGGAAGCAAAGCCGCTCTCGTTTCTTCCTGGCCTAGCATTTTGATGGAAACCAAATGCTCTGCCTTGGGCAGCCACTAAGTTGTGCTGAAGTGCTCTCTGGGTATTTGTCTTGTGTCCTTGTGGTTGGCCTCTTCATCCTGATTGAGCTGAAGGAGGTCAAACAACGATATATGGTATTACAAGAAGTAAATTCTCTGCTAACTCAACTATTTGCATAGTAATCTCAGTTTGAAACTATTCATTATTTTTGCTAGATCAAGAAATATTGTTCAGGCTATGTCTCCTGTGTTGGAGATTGAGGCTAGGAAGTGCAGAAGAACTATTTATGAACTCTGAATCTTATAGATCCTAACAATCTGATCTGCAAGTGATCACGGGAATAGTGCGGGACCAGGCAGCATTGTGTCCCGTTGTGCATGTGGTGGTGGTGAGTTGTAGGCTGACTCAGATAGCAACTGACAGTGATAACATTCTAAATATTATCAGCTGAACTTGTCATCAATAAAAAATAGATCTATTATATTAAATATATTCTTATCATAATAATATATTTTAAATCCCTTTTTTCATATTATGTCTTAGCAATTTGAGGTGTATTTTAAACTATGACACATCTCATTTTGGACTAGGTGCAGTAACCGCATGTGGCTAGTGACTACCATACTAGACGGCACTGATCTAGACCAGGCGTGATTACCCCAGCTGTTTGTCAGTGAGTCTGTTACACTACTGTGTGTCTCTAAGGTTTTTTAAAGAATATATTTAGGAACTCAATAGCCTGTGTATGCCTCGTGTTTTATTTGAACTCTTTCAGATTGTCAAGGCATGAAAGAAGTGTGTATGAAGCTAGTTGCGTGAATAATTTCCTTGTAGTCAACTTTTTTAAGTATAGGGATGCCAGTAGCCCAAAGTGAAACCATAAATATGAAACCATTATTCCTCCTTTAGTAGTATGAAACACATGTAGACCAAAGAAGAAAAAAAAATCATAATTTCAAAACAAACTACTTAAAAGTGCTTCAGTCAAAAATCATACACACACACACATGAGGTCTGACAACTAAGTCTACAAACTTAACTGTTCTAAGTGTTACATAGCCAGGCCAAGCCAAGTGCCGTCGAGTGTTACATACCTCATTGCTAAATATCACTAGAGTCACCTTTGAAGTACTTCCCTTGGGAAGCTATGCACCAATGCCAGTACCTAGTCCACCCTTCAAAGCAATTTTGGAACTCTTTCTGGAATGGCCGTTGCACACAGTGGCAAAATAGCAAATTTGTGAACTTAACTGTAGAGTTATCTGTGACAGAGTTTTAGTCAGTAAAACAACTGTACTGGAAAACCCTCCCTTCTCACCTGATCTGGCCCCCATTGTCTTTTTTCCTTACCGAAGATAAACAAAATCGTGAAAGGAAGACATTTGGATGACATTCAGTACATTAAGGGTAATATGATGACAGCTCTGATGGCCATTCTAGGAAGAGAGTTCTAAAATTGCTTTGAAGGATAGACTAGGCACTGGAGTCGGTGCATAGCTTCCTAAGGGTGACCAAAGGTGACCATGGTGATATTCGCCAAGGATGTATGTGTTGCTTCATCTAGGATGGGTTTGCAAACTTAACTGGCAGAGCTCATATGTGTGTGTGTGTGTATACATATACACACATGTATATGAGGTTTGCCATATATATGTCTCTATACACGTATGTACATATACATATATGGGTATATACACATGTATATATATGCACATGTATATGTGTATATATATTTTAACTAAGCAAAGTGACATGATAAGTAAATTCTAGATCAAAATTTAGAAATGCTATCTCTAATATGTAAACTAGATAACATTTGCCTAGGCCTTGGTTTAGTCCATTTACAGTCATTTCTTACGTAACAAATTGGAAATACAAATTGTGTCTCCAATTTGTATTCACTCCAGTAAGTGATGACTGTTACTGTGATTTGATTAGTCATGGTCTAAGTTTCAAATGGAAAAGAGGAGCAGGAAGACATATTTAATTCAAGTGTTTGTAAGATCAGGGTCTTGGACTAGAGTCAGGGGATGGCAAACTTTTTCTTTAAATGACCAGAGTAAATATTTTAGGACTTATAGGCCACATACCTTGCCACAACTAGGCAGCTCTGCTTTTATAGCACCAAAGTGGTCATAGGCAGTATGTAAATGAATGAGTATCCTGGATACGGTCCTCTGGATATAGTTTGCTGACCACTGAGCTAGATCAATGGATCATGTACTACTTCTGTTTCTTCTGAACATCTCCTAAACTGAATTACTGACCACAGCATTCCTACTGGTGTAAATACAGCCTCATAATCCTTTGTGACATAGCATTGTGGGCAACTACTATACATTGATTAAAATTGGCATGCACGGTATGGATTGCATACTGCCTTTCAAATACATGTGTTAATGTCCCAAGTGGTAGATCTGACTATGTTTAAGGAAATGTAGTTTTTCTCGGCAGCTTTATTATTGAACTAAATCATACCAGAGTGCAGTGAGTCCTAAGCCTAATTCCTACTGAGTGGTGTTTTACAAAAGAGAAAGTCAGAGAAGGCAACAGAATCACACACGGTGATGATGGTGGTCATGTAACAATCGAGGTAGATGTGTCTACAAAACAGTGAAAGAATGCAAGAATTTCCAGCAGTGACCAGGAACTAGGAGAGAAGCAAAGATCATTTCCTCCTCAAAGCCTTCGGAAGGATTTTCCACAGCTCTCTCTCAACTAGTCACATACACTTATACCCCTTGTTGGATCCAATACATGTCTGACTCTTCAAAATGACTTCAGACAGAAATCTTTAGGTCCCTCTGCTACAGCTGGTCCCAGCCTCCTGAGTGATGTTCATTATCTCCCTCCTTCCCTTCACAGTGTAGGTGTTCTTCGCTTGCTGCCTAGTGGTTAATTGGCTCCCAAGGGGTCCCAGATCTTCCTCCCTAAGGGATCTAAGCCCTTCCCAACCTTACCTTTGTCAGGCAGTGATTGCTACAACTGCCCTTTCACTGTTCTCCATAGAAATGGCAGAACCAAGAGATGCCCCCTGCAGTCTCCCAAGCACCAGGCCTACTCCTCACTACCCACATTGTCTAGAAGCAACCCTAGCTCCTCATGATTAACAGATCAGTTCCCCTTGCCATTATTTTAACTCCTGTAGCCTGGTGGTTCGCCAGCAAGAAGAGCCCAAAGGCAGCAGGCAGTAGTCACAGCTTCAGGGTCAGAAGCTTCCTTACTGTGTCCCCAAGTGTAGACATTGTTTACACTTCCCACTCTAGTCCCTGTTAGGGTCTGTGATTTCTAATGCAGCAGAGCCTTACATGGTGATGATGGAAGCAGAAATTCTATAGATGAGGCTCTGAGAGATCCTGGGCCTGTGTATCTGGCTATTGGTACACACTGTTGTATGTTAGCTGTAGGATATTTACATGTATTTCATCCTAAATATAGCATCTCGATGTGCAGATGTTCAACCCAGAGCAGACGTCTTAGGCATCTTAATGGAAGCTTAACCGGCAATTCTAGTGCTCTATTGGATTAGCTGCTTCCAGCAGATGCTGTACATGAAAACACCAGTGTATCCTATCTGGGCTCCCATCCTCATGCCTGTTATTGTCCCTCCTTTAGTAAATAGCGACAATCATTGTAAGACTTTGTTCTTGTTAAGGAGACCAAGAAGGCTTCTCCAAGGAAGGAATAGTTGAACTGCTATTTGGGGGATGCTTAGAAGTTAACTAGGTGAAGAGGAATAGAAATCACAGTCCAGGTAGAGCAAAAAGTATGTAAGAATTGCAAGCTCGTGAAGATGAAATTGGGGTTTGAACAGAGTTTGAATAGAATATAGAATGAGAAGAGAATGGAGAGAAGCAGGAGGTCCACCGTGAGAAAGCCCAGTAGGTCAAATGAAGGCATTTTATTTTTACCTGAAGTACAATGGGAATCAAGGAAAGCATAATGATTATGAGGCCTGGGTGTATGAAGCGGAAGGGTATAGGGCAGAAAAGGCTATAAAGAATCAGCTGTGTAAATCAATTTTAGAAAGACCACCCTGGCTGCTGTATGGAGAAGGCATCAGAGGGGCTAGAGAGAGACTACAAGTAGATCTGTCAGGAGACCACTAAATGGTCCAGGTGAGAGAGATTGCTGTTATTCCTTTTCCATAAAAGGAAAGACTTTTATTGGTTGGACAGAATAAGCTTTCTTGCAATTTATGTGGCTTCTTTGCCCTTTGAGAAATGAATATACCCCAGTGAAAATCTGGATTTGGGAGAAACAGAAATAGTGGCACAGCTTGTGCATACCAATGTCACCCTGACCCGGACACTGCTGGCACCTCTGCTCATTTTTACAACTGTAATTTGGAAACAAAGCACTGCTTTACTTACCCTGCCCACAGCTAAGTAGTTCTCTCGCTGAGGTGGGCATCCATAGTCACAGTAAAGAATCGAGATGAAAGCAATCGAGTGACTTGGTAAGAATAGGAATGGAAAGGAAAGAGTTAGTGTGAAGTTTCTTCTCATTCAGTCCTTTTCTACCGCTCTCAAGGCAATTCCAACTCCTGATGCCACCATGGGTGTCAACATAGAACTCTATGCCACAGGGTTTTCAATGGCTGCTTTTTTAGAAGTAGATTATCAGGCTTATCTTCTGAGGCACAACTGGGTGGATTTGAACCTCCGGCTTTCTGGTTAGCATCCAAGTGCCTTAACAATTTGTACCACCAAGGGCTCCCTTTATTTAGACCTCAGATGGTGAGTTGCTAGGCATGCAGGTATTTGCTGGTTTCCAGGGTCCACTCTGTCCAGAGAAGTGACCTCTTTTCTCTCACTAATGTACTTACCTTTTACAACCACCTCAGCTCAAGTGGCCCTTACTCCAGAAAATCTCTTCTGACCAGTGCTCACTTTATCCAGGCTGGATGGCTGTGTTCTCTCTGTGTTATTAAGGTCCTCTCTATTTACTCTTGCTTTATTGCCTCTCTACCTTGGACTGTCTCTGATCATATATTATTCTTTCCCTGGGCTGTGAGATCTTACACATTTTTGTATCCTTAGGGCACCCATCATGCTTCCAGGCTTGATAAATACAGGAAGGAATGATTGAAAAAAAATTCCCAATCAAAAATTCAAATCTGCTGCCACTGAGTTCCTTTTAACTCGTAACAACCCTATGGGACAAACAGAGATGCATGATGGGGTTTTTAAGGAATAGCTGGTAGATTTGAACTGCAGACCTTTTGGTTAGCTGCAGAACTCTTAATTACTGCACTCCCAAGGCTCCTTGAAAATAGAAGAGATGGAGATAAATATTAGCTACATTTAGACTGGAAATCCTGGTGGCATAGTGGTTACGTGCTACAACTGCTAACCAAGAGATCAGCAGTTTGAATCGATCAAGCACTCCTTGGAAACTCTATGAGGCAGTTCTACTTTGCTCAGTAAGGTCGTTATGAGTTGGAATTAACTCAATGGCAGTGGGCTTTTTTTTTATTTAGGTAAAGTGCAAGTGCTGATAGCTGCTGTCTAGTGGACACCCAACTCATGGGTGATTTTAAGAACAAAATACTACCTGATCTTATGCAATTGTTCCAATGACCTGTTGTGGATTAGACTGTTGTGACCCATAGGGTTTTCACTGGCTGGTTTTTGGAAGTAGAACACCAGACCTTTCTGTCTTGATTTGGAAGTTCCACTTTAACTTCTGTTCAGCATCATAGCAATATGCAAACAATCACTGACGGGTGCATGGCAGATGTGCACAAGATGTATTGTATGAGACCTCTACGATAAGATCTCAAAAACAGACTTGTGCGTAGAAGAAAAGACTCTTTGACAGCTGCAAGGGAGGGGAGGGAGGAATGACGAGGGGGGAGGGTTTAGATTAGATAGTTGCTAGAAATCTGGTTGGGTGAAATCGGTGATAGCACACATTAGAAACAAGAACAACATTAAGTGGACTTCAGCATAGCTTGAGTGCTCCTTCCATCTTAACCCAATATTGCAAGGATAGAGTAGCTGGGGCAGGGGGCAGGGGACCATGTTCTTAGGCGAAATCGAGGCCAGTTGCACAACTAGTGTTTTGCTAAGAGGGCTCTCTGCACCCCACATTGGTGAGTGGCGTCTGGGGTCTTAAAAGCTGCCAAGCTGCCATCCGAGGACACAGCAAATGGTCCCAACTCAGCAGGAATGGATGTTCACTGAGGACGAAAATGTTATGGGGTAAAGACAACCCAGAAGATAGAGAGACCCACATGAGTGGGTGCCTACATCGACTTGGGACAGGAAGAACCGGATGGTGCCGGGCCACCACCAGTGATAGCCGCGATGGGGCTCACTAAGTTGAATCTCACTGGCAACACACGAATAAAAAGGGGTGCATCCTGAGATCTCCACTAAAAGACCTCAACTGATGGTCCAGCAGTTTCGGAGTTCCCCTGGGAGCATGGCCACTGGCCCTGATGCTACCCTTGCCCATAAATCATAACGAAGGTCCACTCTTTGGACACGAAGGGATTGGACTTGGTGATGCAGAGTGATCATATATTGGATGCACTTTATGGTTCTATACATCTATAGGATACCATCCTGCGGACCTCTGGTTGGAGGAAGAAGAGTGGGTGGAGAAGAGGGGAAAGGAGACTGTTGCGAGGATGAGACATGTATGATGCAGAGAGGAATAGTGTGCTGTCACCGGACAGGGAAAGCATGGAAGCTGCATATAGGTGGGCATGTCAATTTATACAGGAATGTACATTTTCACTCAGTCATATTAAATAAAAAAGAAAAAAAAAAAAGAAGTGCACTCAAGTATCCACATTAAAGGTGAGAATTAACCACTAAACCATCACTGTCCCCTAAAAGGCAAATGAGTAGGACTTAATCTTAGTCAGGTGAGATAAGAAAGCTTGTTTGGAAAAGGGTCTGCAACGTTTGTATCGTAGAGCTGGTGGTGGGACAGTTAAGGAGGTGATTGTTATCCTATTTTGCCCCTTCATCGTATCTGTCTCCCTTTCTCTATGCTGGACCTACTCCCCCTTCATCGTCTAACAGCTCAAGCCCCTACTTTTGATTTATGTTGGATTGATTTGGTTTGAGATAACTGAGGACAGCCAATAGGCAAGTGCTAGAAGGAGGGGTGATATTGTACCCTATGTTCGGGTTGACCTTGCTGGTCATAGATAAGTATCATATTAGTGGCTATCAATGCTGAAATTAGCTACATAATTCTCGTGAGCCCCCCAAACAAAACAAACAGCAACAACAAAAAACTACTTTAGCAAAAACTCTATTTCCCCCCTCAAATGGGTGTGTCTGGTTAGAGTACTTGGTCAAAATGTCAAGAGGAGGCAATAACCAAGGGTAATAACATCTGGAAATCCAGTTACCAATTCATCTGTTGCAAATCCTAGCTCTGTTCTGTCCTACCTCAGGGGGTTCCAACAAGCTCTTGAACTTCTCTGAATCTCTGTTTTTTTTTATCTGTAATTGGAGGAGATGTTGGTTCTTTCCTGTTAGGGTTGTCAGAGAGGATGAAGTGAGTTAATGTCTTCCTAGCACAAAGCCTGACACACTTGGAAAGCCATAGGAGGTTCAGCTATTAAAATAGGTTAATTTGAAATACATGCAATCATATGTTTTAAATTGCCCCATTTGTTTAGGTATCTTACCTATGGACCTTTCCAGTACATGCACCATTTGTGTGCATAGATTTCTCAAATCATTATACATATTTATTATTGAAATGCAGGAGTTAAATATAAAACAGAGTACCTGTTAGAGTAAGATATCCGTTTGACTCTGGTAGACTTTATCTTTTTGATCCAGCAAGGGGAAAAAAAAATACTGTATTTCTTGAAACTTGAAATTGATTAAAACGGCCTTTGTTTAATTTTCTTGACTTGAATGGTTCTCAGCATCATTTTCTCAGCTGAGATATGCAAAGTCATTGGAATTTTATACTCTTCCACTTAACAACTCAAGGGAGTCATGTCCCTGTGAGGTAGGTAGAGCAACCGCTGTTGTAGTTCTTAGCAAATATACATATATCTTTCAGGAGGGATGGAAATTGGGTAAAATAAATCACTTACACATTATTACATTTACAGATATTATTAGCTTTTCTAAACTATGGTGCATTCAGGGTTCAAACTAAAGGCAGTGTGATGGTTAAGGTTGTATGTCAACTTGGCTAGTCCATGATTCACAGTGGTTTGGCAGTTATGTAATGATGTAGTTTGGCAGTTATGTAATGATGTAATTTGGCAATTACATCATAGTGTAGTTATCCATGATGTCACCTGATCTGATCAGACAGTTAGTTATAAGGGTAGTTTTGTCAGAGGTGTGGCCTACATCCAACATATATGGATGTTCCAGAAAAGCACACTGACTTTTGCTCATTCTGCATCATACATCTTACTTGTAATTATCTGACCTCTGTTTCTTGGGACTTAAGCCAGCCTTGGCATTCTTGGGCCTCCATAGCTGGTGAGCCAACAGCCTGCCATCTGACCTGCCAGTCTTGGGTTTATCTACCTCCACAGCTACATGATTCAGAAAAAGCCTTCAGTATGACACTTGACCTGTGGACTTGGGACTTGCCAGCCTCTACAAACAGATGAGTCATTTCCTTGAGATAAATCTCTCTCTTTCTCTCTCTCTATAAGCATCACTAGTTTTGCTTCTCTAGAGAACTCAACCTTAGACAGGCAGCATATTGTATTTGAGAAAAATTAGGAACCAGAAATAACAGTTCTAACTCTTACTTTGGCAAGTCACTGAATCTTCTGAGACTTCCTTTTTTTTTTTTTAATTTAAAATCCCACACACTCACTTAGTCCTAATCAACCAATAACTATTACTTCTAGTACAGGAAGAGTTGAATATGACATTAGAATAGCCTTGGTTTGGGGAAAAAAATCTGATGACAATTTATCGTTTGTTTACAGTGTTTGTCTGATAAGCATAAAAGGCTATCCTGCCATTAAAAAAATAATTAAAAATAAACAAACAAATAAAACCCATAAAAAACAGCTACTTCTGTCAAATCAATTCCAACTCATAGCAACCCTAAAGGACAGAATAGAACTATTCCACAGGGCTTCCAAGGAGCACCTAGTAGATTCAAACTGACAACTGTTTGATTAGTAGCCACAGTTTTTAACCACTATGCCACCATGGTCCCTATCCTGCTATGACAAACTATTAGTGAATTCAAGAAAACCACCTGCACTACCTTGTGCTGTGTTATGTTTCTTTACTTGTTTTTTGCAGTAACTACATGTTGTATAAAATTTGACACTTCAACCATTTTTAAGCATGTGTTTCAATGACATTAATTACATTACAGATGTTATACAACCATCACCATTATCCATTGCCCGTGTTTTTCATTACCCCAAACTACAACTTGGTACCCATCAAGCAGTAAATCCCATTCCTTGGTCCCCCAGCCTCTGGTGTCCACTAATTTACTTTCTGTCTTTATGATTTTGTCAGGCTCACATTTTGTTCTACTATGAAACAAGGATTGAGTAATCTGCTTTGAGAATTGATGGAGATTTTATTATTATTGTGAGGATATCATATACATCATCCATGTCTCTCCCTGAAGGACAGGTTTTCTCAGACATTCTAATACTCACAGATGCACACATATTTCAAAATACACAAAATTGGTGATGTTGGCAGAGACGAGACCTATTCACCTCATACCTGCCATGAGAACAAGGGTGATGTCTAGTTCTGTTTGATCCAGAAGATATGAAAGAGAACAAAATGTAAGCGATTTACCAAATGACAGTTATCTTTCAAACACCTAATTCTTCAGAAGTATAAGTTTATTAAAATGGAGTAAAATTTTTTGCTCATGTAAAATATAAATAATTACACTTTGAAGAGGGTTTTCTGAGCACTAGGAATCCCACCTCTAGCTTTGGAAAACAAAACAAAAAAACAAAAAAAAAAACTCTTTCATAATGCAATAGAAGTTCCACCTCTTTTAGTTTTCCACCACGGTTTTCCAACGTATTTTCATTTCACTCAGTGCTTCTGAGAAGCAATTGTCCTATAACTCAAAGAAGCTTCTTTTCAGTAACTTATCTCGAAGTCAGCCTCTCTCCTGGGGACGTGCTTCCTTTATTCTCAGAAGCTCTGTCTCTGAGCTTTTTCTCTTGGCTGAGGGTATAAATCAAAAAATCCAGTTCAATTTGGAATTTAGGCCTTCGCCTTAGTTGCTGTAAGGAACAGACTGGATTATTTATAAGCATGGTGTCCAGGTTTTCATCACTGAAGATGGATGGGTGTTTTAGAGCATTCTCCTTTAAGATATCCAGAACACAAGCTGTTGATCCTTTGTGGATTGTAAATTTCTGGAGCTGGGCTTCTTCCTTCTTGTTGGTGAGGCAAGTTTTATGATCACCATTACATTAGCCCCTCTGAAATGTTGGGAAGCTGGGAGCCTCCTTCCTGTCAGGAAGCCTTACCTTGACTTTCATACCAATAAAGTCATTCTTAAACTAGAGTTCATTCTAATCAGCATCTTGAGAATTGGACCTGAACTAAGAAATATTTCCTCCTGTGTCTGCCTTAAGCTTCGGAATCCCAAGTAGCCTACATGCTTTGAATCTAAGAGAAGGCTTACAGCCTAACAGCTTTTTTATCACTCTCTATCAAGCAGAAAAGCCTCCAGGTGGATTAGGCTGAGTGTGTAAGAAGCTTACAAGGTAGCAGATGTCAAGCCTCAGTCAAGGTCATTGTATTAGGGCTATTCTCTTTCTGGGCACAGATTTTCTCCTGGACTAGTGTTGGCCTGAGAAAGAGGACTTGGTATTCTGCCACAGACCTCTGGAATGCTGAAGAGGAAGGGTAGCGTGTGACAGATGTGCTCACAATTTCAGAATCCAAACTTGAAGTGGGGAGCATAGGAAAGGACATTGGAATTAAAACGGGAAAATATGACTTCAGGAACATTTACAAGTCAGATACGCCAAGGAATATTGGAATGTGATAAGGGTTGTGTTTTCTGAGTAAAGAAGCTTTCTCTTGTGCAGAAACAGACATGTCTTTATCAGAAAAAGTGGGTTAGAAGTCTACATTATGCTCCTTCTCAGGAAGAAGGAGTTAGGAGAATTTTCCGCCATCCAACAAGGACTAGTGCAAATGTCTCTTGCTTAAATGAATGTGGAACAGTAAGTTGTTGAAGAGATATAGAGCAGGCATGCTAGAGTGTAGACTGCCCCCTTCCCCCAAAAGTTTGGCTTTAATAAAATAAACTCTTCCTAAGGGCCAAGATTCACATTACGATGGCCACCTGTACAGCGGTAAAGCAAAAAACGCACGGCCGTCAAGTTGCTTCTGACTCATAGTGACCCTATAGGACAGAGTAAAGCTGCCCCATAGAGTTTCCAAGGAGAGCCTGGTGGATTTGAACTGCTGACCTTTTGTACTTAACCACCATGCTACCAGGGTTTCCATACAATAGTAGAATTGTCTTATTGATACAAAAATTACACAGAGAGTATTAGTTGTATGCTCTGGTTTAGGTAAGTTGAGCAATTTTGGCCCAGTCATGACTGTTGATGCATCATTTGCTGGTGGGCTAGTGGAAGGATTGGGTTAGTCTAGCCATTTCTTGATCGACATAACTCTCCTGTAACAATCGAAAGTGTCATGATAACATTAACAGTGGGAGGGTGATTGGGAGTGAAGCAGTGGGTAGTTATCGAGGTGCTTTGATCCATCAGCATGGCAGCCCTCCATTTTCCAGACACCAGCTTTTCCAGGTAGTGTGACTTTCAAGCAGAAAACTCAAACTAGTATCCAGTGCAAATGCATTTGATATAGAAACATTTGACTATTCATCACCTAGACTTTAAAATCTGTGGCCAACTTTCCAGGCTTCCTGTTGAATAACTTTTTGTTGGAAAATATTTTAAAAGGGAGGAGACATCATAGGTTTCTGAGTCAAACTATTTCCTTCTGCACACCTGAGCCATGGCCCAATTTCCTCTCTAAGGTTTTTCCTAGGGTTGCACCTACAGGAGTTTAGTGCCAGATGAGAGGGAAGCAGGAATGTGATGAGAAACTTATTTGTATTTTATTAGAGTTGGATATAATCTTATTGCCTGGGAGTCTTTCCACTTTTCTAAACATAAATCTGGTCTTTCTGAGGAATAGGTAGATGCATCTTCACACGGTGATGCAAAGCCCCTGGCAATCTGGTGAGCTCCAGGAGTGTCTTGCTTGACAGGATTCTTGTCACTGGGAGCTACTCACTGGAGTCAAGCCAGGTCCCCAGGGAAGGCTGGTGGCTGCTTCTTGCAGAGCTGGCTGTCAGGTTGGTCTTGTGTGTTTGTAATTAATGATGATGTCTGGATGTTGATAGAGTGACTCTGGCCAATGGTTCCCCTCCAATGAGGGGTTTTCTGGCTAGCTCTCTGGTATAAGAAATGCCAAGTTGGGAGTTGCCTGGAGACTCTGGAGATGCAGATTCATTTGGCTGAGTGCCTGTCGTGAAGCCAAGTGCCGAGAAAGCAGCTCTGAAACCAAACCTGAAATGCAATCAGTGGGCTTCTCCAGCCATTTGGCTTCTCTGCTATCCAGTGCTATGTTTAATGTCTTACAGCATATTTAGAAAACATGTCAGTAGTAATTGCCAGGCCTTAGTCTCTCCCCACACTTTCCCACTTTCCTTAATAATTTTTTCCTTTTCCTTTGCATTAGTGCAGCAGGCTGGTTTGGCACAGTGTGTGTGTGTGTGTGTGTGTGTGTGTGTGTGTGTGTGTGTGCACGCGCGCGCGCATGTTTCAAACTAAACAGATTGGGAGATTTGTTTTACTAGCTCAGTAGCTTGTTGATAGCACCTACTTCTTATCAACCAGGCAAATAACGTGAATTCTTCACCTTTCTTACTAGATTTGGCTACTTCTCTCCTGAGACTCTCAGTGACCGTGTCGCACAGCGTAGAACTGCCCAAGAGTTTCAAGGAATGCTTGAAGGATTTGGATTTGCTGACCTTTTGGTTAACAGCCGTAGAGCTTAATTACTATGCCATCAGAGTTACAGGGTCGCTATGAGTTACAACTGATCCAACCACGATGGGTACGGTTTTTGTGCGTGCGTGCATGTGTGCGTGAGTGTTGTTTTTTGAGAAAGCTAGGTTTAGGGCATGTGCCAATGACCACATTCAGTTTGAATAGATAGTCTCATGCGTGGTATTCTCCTTTTTCCTACATCATGTTCCGAGAATAAAATTCCTTTCTGTTTGCCAGTCGGGAATGGCATAGGTGTCTTTCTTTGAAATCCAGTGTGAGAATGAGTTCAGATCTTTGGCCTTCCTGGTCCCTGCTTCCTTTTTTCTCCTTATCTCAACTACCCCTCCCACATATATTTCACTCCAGCCAATTTTCTAGTTTCTTGGCAGTTCCTGAATATATCATACTATTTCATGCCTCCTAGCCTTCACACACTGTGTTAATTACCTGTGGAAGCTATAGTAGAAGCCCTGGTGACACAGTGGTTAAAGTGCTCAACTGTGAACCAAAAGTTGGGTAGTTTGAACACACCAGTCATTATGGGGGAGCAGTGGTAGTCTACTACTTCCATCAAGATTACAGTCTTAGGAAATCTGTGGGGCCGTTTTACTCTATCCTATGGGGTCAACATCCATTGGGGTCAGCATCCATTGGAATCTACTCAACAGAAATGGGCTGCAGGGTTTTTTTTTTATTTTTGGTAGCAACACTAGCAAATTATCACACATTTTAAAACAATAAAAATGTATTCTCTCATAGTTTTGGAGGCCAAAAATCTGAAATCAAGATGTTGACAGCATCATACGCCCTGTACAGGCTGCAAGAGAGAATTTGTTTCTCGATGTTTCCATTTTCCAATGGCTGCCAGCATTTCTTGGCTTGTGGCTGCATAACTCCAGTCTCTGTCTCTACGATCACATTGCCTTTATCTCTTCTGTGCATGTGATGTCTCCCTCTGCCCCCCTCTTCTAAGGGCATATATGATCACCTTTAGGGCCACTTGAATAACCCAGGATAATCTTCCCCCAAACCCTGTGGATCACAACAGAATATTGTCTGATACTGTGTCACAGGATGAACCTTCTGGGTTGGAAGGCAACAAACAATAGCTGCAACAATGGGTTCAAACAAGCCAACAAGGCAAAGTTGCCATGAGTCACAGCCATCAAAACTCAAAACAACAACAAAGCTACTAAGGATCTGGGGTTATTATACAGCAAAAAGAAATGGTCCAGAGAGGAATCAAGAATGGGAATGGAAGTTAGTGAAGAGTAGACAGGATAGAGATGGTTTTAAGTTGTGACCAGGAAGATTAGAAAAAGGTATTAAGAAGTGCTTCAGCTTTGAAATGGTGATGCATTGGAAAACTAACACAAGCAGCAAGGATTGACATGGATGCAATCTGGAGCTCTAGCCACAGGGCAGAAGGAGCTAAGTGATCCATTTGGGCTTAAGACCATGACTTCAGTAATTTTGTAGACTGAGTTACTTGGCAAGATTTGACAATTGCACAGGTCAACCCAACTAAATAAAAAGAGACAATAAATTTCACCCAAACTTGTAAGTAACATTAAAAATGAAAGGGGTAAGCAGTTGAAAAATTCAGCTTTAGATTTTGATAAATCTAACCAAACTTAGACTTCTACCTCTTCACAGCTCATTAGTAATCTGTTTAGAAACTCTCCAACACATCCTTTGTGGGCACCACCTATGTGGTGGAATGAGGTGAAGAATCTGATATTTGATGCTGAACAGGTAAGACGCAGACCTCCAGACCTTATAGTTTATCATAGAAGACAACCAAACAAGCAGCTACGAAGGTTTGCTGTTCTGACTTTTTTTTTGTTTTCGTTTTTGGACACATCAAGCATATCTTTATGTCTTTTGGAAGCCTGCTGTCATATATAACCAGCCTGTATCAAATCTGTGGCATCTGACTTTTCAGCAGGACACGTACCTTGGCTCATGACTCATCTCAAATCAGCCACACGAAATCATGAATCACTTAGTTATTGATGTGGATCATGACTGTATTAGGGAGGGTGGAGACAGAAGATTTGAGAACTGGGGGAAACTTTTATGGGCTCATAGGTGAGACCGTTTGTGCCAGGCTACGGTACACATTTTTAACTTCTGCTATAAAACATCTGAGGCCTGAAGGTCACAAATCAGATATATTGCACCCAACGTTAAAAACATCTCATAATTTACCACAGTAAGTCCATCAATCTTTCCCTAAGAAACACTGGAATTGAAACAAGAGTTAAGTGAAAACAGAAAAATCTCTAGAGGTGTAGTTGCCTTAAATGTATTTCTTGAAATATTGAATCCCAGGGGCTGGAAAACTCTATTAGTGATCTCCTCAAAAGATGTTTTCCCAGTGATGGAAGAATGGCTTCCAGAAATTGTTCACCACTTAGTAGAAAGAACCAGCTTATGAAGTCTTAGAAGAACAGGCAGCTCCCAGTTATCTGGGGGGATAATTATTCCAATCTCTGCATTATCCACACCTCTTGGTTCCTTATGTCAGTTTTCCTGAACATTAATACTGCCACCAGAAGGCAAAGGACATGTGACTAAAATCAGCTAAAGCTTGACAATGCATTAGCCGTACTGGTTCTTTAGATAGCTTTGCAGGAGAGTAGTTTCATCCTCCTAATACGGAGGTTTTGAGATACTGGTAGACATTACGCATCCTTCTCTTCTTGCCCTTGTGTTTATAGCAGTAGGTAAATAACAGTTAACAACTGGCACACAGTTTTGCATTACCATCATTATTTATTGCCTCATTATTTTATTCTCAATATAACCACTTTTACATTCCCCCCATCCCTCCACCCCCAAGAAAATTCCCTATTTAAGTAAAGCAGAAAGCTCACAGGACTGTTGCTAGAAAGCAGACTTCTGCTCCTGGCTCAGCAGATCACCTACCTGCTCAAATCTCAGTTTTATTTATCTAATAAATGGGCACAACTTAGCACACCCAATTCCTTGTGGTGGAGAAGAGGGTGTTACACAAATCAACTGAAAAAGCGAGTGCCTTACAAAGTTAAAGACACCACTAAACATAACATACTATTTTAAATTTGAGACTCTCCGTATTAGAGCCTTTGAGCCCAAAGCCTTTGGTTTGCCTAGTTGTAATTCAGAGATGAAAGGGTGACAGGGTGTCAGTGAGCTTCTTCATCCTATGTTCCAAAGCACGTCTCCTTCACCTCAGAACGTCTTTCTTCCTCCTTTGGCGTGAGGCCTAGGTGGCCTGCCTTTACTCCCTTGGCGGCTCTCCACTTGCAGTCTCCTGAGAAACCCTGATTGGCCTAGTTTTCTAATTTGCAGGCTTAGTGTTCAACTTGTGAATTATCAGATTATTTCTTCCAAGTCACAATATTTAGTGTGCACAGTGTATACTTCAGTCTTCCAAATCTCAACAATCTTTCTTTAAATGTAACTGCTGTTTCAGTTTGAAAATCTTGGAGGCATTTTATCTAACAAAAGGACATTATTGAGAACTCAGATCCAAAAGATTCCCTTAAAACAGTTGTCTTTTGGAACAAACAAACAAGTCTCCAGAGAGATGTTTTTCTCTATTTTTTTTAAATGACAAGGAAACACGCATATACACACCAGAAACAAGAAGTGTGCCATTATCAAAAACCAAAACCACATTATGTCAATCTATTACACTAAATCAATCTCTCGCTGTCTCTCTCTCTCTCAAATATTTCATAATGGCCCTAAGTGAAATAACTGTGTTTTTAAAAAACATAAAGAATATTGGCACAGAAACCAGTAGCACTTACCAGAGAGGCCACCCAGCACATGGGACAGGCTCTTGGACCAAGCAGGGAAACTCCACTGCACACTTTGTGTGTTACCATAGGAAACCACTTAAGTCTCTGAACCTCAGTAAATGAGGGACAGAACTCAGTGGTACTTGTGAGATTCCATCCAGGTTCAACAATGAATTTTGATACCAAGATCAATTCCAATATACGTAGTTCTTTGAGTATCTCCATGTTGTTTAGAGTATAGAATGAGTTCTTTCTTCTTTCCCTTCTTCCTCTTCCCCTCCCTTTCTCCCTGTTTTGTTCATCACTTGCTTCTGTAACAGAAATACCACACATAGATGGTTTTAATCAATAGAAATTTATTTTCTCACAGTTTGGCAGCCTGTAAGTCCAAATTCAGGGTGTTCCAGGGGAAAACTCTCTCTGCCTCTAACAGTTCTAGAGGAAGGTCCTTGTCATCAGTCTTCTCTTGGTCTGGGAGCATGTCAGCATAGGGACCTCAGGTCCAAAAGGCACACTTTGCTCCTGGTGCTGCCTTCTTGGTGGTATGATGTCCTCATGTCTCTCTGCTTGTTTCTCTCTTTTATATCTCAGGAGAGATTGGCTTGAAACACTAATCTTATTGATCTCATCAATGGTAACCGCCACTAATCCATCTCCTTACACCATAGTGATAGGATTTACAACACATATTGAAATCATCTGAGGTGACAAAATGGTAGACAATCACAAGATACAGAGAATAATGACCTAGCTAACTCGACAGACATTTTTGGGGGGTGGGGGGAGACACAATTTAATCTTCGACACTCTTTCTCTTCCTTCTTCCCTTCCTTTTTCCTTCCATCCTTCTTTCTTGTAGTAAATATTTCCTGAGTGTACATGGTTTCCTGAGTGTCTGGAACCATGCCAGGACTGGTGATGCAGCGGTACTGAAGACGTACAGGTTCCTGCTCTCACGAAGTCTACCTCTGCAAACCCCGAGAGTACCTGATGAGTCTAGCGAAGTCAGCAGAGGCCGTTTCCGCCAGTGTGGCTTCCACTGTCTTGGAAAGCTGAAGGTAACAGACCATCCACAGAAAAGCCAAGGTAGATTCCTGTGTGGTCATTCAACCGGTGTTTTAGCTTGTGATTTGTGTTTTCTGAAAGGAAAGGAAAAATAAAAGTTTAGAGGCTAGATCTTGGAAGACAAATGATAGGGTTTTTCTAATGGATATCTTCACCCACTTTCTTGGTCTAACTTTCTCTTCTTCTACAATCCTTACTAGTGGGGCAGATGGAAAGATCAGGTGTCCTGACTCTAGTCAAATAGCAATAGGAGTCACATTTCCCGTTTGTCGGGGAACCATGCTGGCTGCCCTCCAGTCCCCCAACCACAGGGTTCTATGAGATCACAGAAGATGAACCAGAGGGACTACTTGCATTTTAAACAGCTGCAGAGTATGAAAAAGTCCTCATGAAAAGACCCTTTGTCACCTTCGTCAGTATTCAAAAGAAGGTGGAGATAAGGTGAGTCTAGATCCAGTGTGGAAGGGTCTGCTGAAAAGCTGACTTGAAACTTGTGATAATCTTTTGCCCAATGAAGCTGGTCCGGATTCTTCACATCAGACATCATCTGACACCTGCAGGAGTTGTTACAGCTCAGCTTATCTCCACGAGAGGATTCAGAGTTCTATGGCTTTGCTTGTCACAGGATGGCAGAAGTCACTAAAGTATCAAGTGACAGCTCATGCCCCTCATTTCATAATCCAGCCAGAGCTGCTAATGAAGGAAGGGTTTCTGTGGGGTTTAATGAGAGAGCAGATGTAAACAGCTTAGCCCAGGACTTGGCACATGATGAAAAAACAACTGCCATAAAGTCAGTTCAAACTCACGGTGACCCCAAGGGTTTTCTAGTACTGATTTCTTTTCAGAAGTAGATAGCCAGGCCTTTCTTCTGAGGCACACCTGGGTGGACTTCAACCACCAGCCTTTCCGTTAACAACTAAGCGTGGTAACCATTTGCACCACCCAGAGACCCTGGTACGTAAGGAGATGAGTGTGTAGCAAATTGCAGGAATCAAGAGATGGGTTGAAGATAATTTCCTATGTAAGACATTGTCTTAGTCACCTGGTACTGCTCCAACAGAAAATACCATGAGTGGAAGGCTTCATGAAGAGAAGTGTTATTGTCACAATCTGGTGAGCTGCAAATCCATTAACAAGTTACAAGTCCATTCCATATGAGAAATCATCACAGTCCGGTAGGTTGAGTCCAAATACAGTGAGAACATCTCGGCACAGGAACCTCGGGTCCAAAGGACTTGCTCTGCTCTCAGTGCTACCCTCGTGGTGGCATGAGATTCCCACCTTCCTCAGCTCACTTGTCTCCCTTATATTCCACAAGCTTCTAGCTTGAGTCCTGCCTCACTAACACAACCACAAACTTTTCTCCATCATAAATAATATTGCAGAGGCAGGATTCACAACCCATGGGAGGAAGGGCACCATATTGGGACTCATAGCCAAATCAAATCAACACAGACATTTTTGGAGGGACACAGTTCAGCCCATGACAGACATGCTTAAGGGATTTGGAATGGTGGAATGTAAATATAGTTAGATTTTATTTTGTTTTATTATTCCATTTTATTTGTGTATTTTGTACAACATATTTGTTTTAAGATCACTAGCAAATACTCAAATCTCAAAATGTCATTGCTCCTTTCTTTGGAAATTTCATCACTGGAAGTTGAGAATCCTTAGAGAACGATAATTTTCCAGTTACCAAATTTCTTTGCGAGATTTTTTGTTTGTTTGTTTGTGAGAGACAAAACTTAACTTCTTTGTACTAATACGTGATAGGGCAATGAAAGGGAGCAAACCAAATAATTCCTGAAAACAACCTTTCAGCACATTACAGTTCAAGCAGGAAAGTGGAAACTTATCCATTGAAAGATTGCCATGTATTAGAAAAATGTCAGGCATCCTCACCTTTCCTTTAAGCCTTGTAAGTAAATGTGTTGATGTCCATTTTTACAAATTAGGAAATTGAAACTTAAAGGTATTAAGTCTGAATTTTTAGTTCTTGTATCAGAAGATTCTAGAATTTAGAATTGGGCCTGATTTCAATTCCAATCTCTTTCCCGTACTGCTAAAGACATGAAGGGAGTGGACAAGACAAAAAAGAGGGTGAGACAGAGAAAGAAAACTACTAAAGCAAAACTGGCTTCCTTGATATTTTCGTAGGAAAAGTCTGGAGATTTAAAAAAAATGTAGGAGGATGTGCTTTTCCTTCATTTAACATTTACCTATAACTATCTTATTTTTACATTCACAATGGCTAATACAGTCCTTATGATAAAACTCAAGAAATTATTTTGGATTAAATAACAGATTAATGAATGAACAGAAGCTGTTGGAAGTCCTTGCTTTCCAGTTGGCTGTGAAAATCAATTCTAAGGTATAATAGGATCATGAAGGAAACTTTTTGTGGTTTTTGTTTTCTTTAAAAATTTACTAAGAGTTTCTATTATATAACTTTCTGGATCCTTGGTTTTACTTTAGAACAGGTCTTCTCAATAGTGCCACTACTGACACTTTGGACCAGATAATTCTCTGTTGTGGGTGTTATGTGGTACAAGGTAGGATATTGAGCAGCACCAGGGGCCTCTACCAGCTGGATGTCAGTATACATCCCTTTCCCCAAACTGTAACAATTAAAAATGTCTTCAAAACCTGTTGCCATTGAGTTGAGTCTGACTCATAGTGAACCTGTAAGTCAGAGTAGAACTGCCACATAGGGTTTCCAATGAGTAGCTGATGGATTTGAACTGCTGTTCTTCAGATTGTTAGCCAGGGTTTTAACCACTGTGCCACCAGGGCTCCAAACATTGCCAAATATCCCCAGGAAGAGCAGAGACAGGTGGCAAATTTGTTGAGAACTACTGATTTAGATTTTAGATTCTGGTCTATACATTACTGTGGATCTTAGAAAAGGCTTCCTAGCTCCAAAATAGAGAATCTGCTCAGTCTCATTGGGATATATAATTCCTTGCTCTTTTCCTTCTACCTCAAGCTGTGCTCCTATTTCTTGGTTTCACCTACCTTTTACCTCTGTCTGTGCCTTATGTGCACTTGTACAGACTTCCTAATACTCTTCCCCATTCCTCCCTTAACTACTTCTGATGTTCTTGCCTTGATAATTCCTGCTTCAAGGAGTTACTTGCCCAAAGCAAAGAGGACTTGAAGCGTTTACTGGTTATGATCAAGGACTATAGTCTTCAGAATGGGTTACACCTTAACATAAAGAAAACAGAAGTCCTCACCCTGGACCAGTGCACAATATCATGATCAATGGATAAAAGATTGAAGTTGTCAAGGATTTGACATTGCTTGGATCCTCAGCCAACACCCAAGGAAGCAGCAGTGAAGAAATCAAACAATACCTTGCACTGGGCAAAATGCTTCTATAAAGTGAATGTGTCACTTTGAGGACTAAGGTGTTCCTGATCCAAGCTACGATATTTTTAGTTGCCTCATATGCATGCAAAAGCTTGGTGGTGAATAAGCAATACAGCCTTCGCATTATGGTGTTGGCAAAAAGTACTGAATATACCATGGACTTCCAGAAGAACAAACTTACTGTGTTGGAAGAAGTACAGAGAGAACGTTCGTTAGAAGCAAGGATGGCAAGACTTATTTTTGGACACGCTATAAGAAAGACTCAAGCCCTGAAGAACATCTGTCATGGTTGGAATTATGTCCCCCCAAAAATGTGTGCAGCCACGTGGCTGGGATATGGTTCCCAGTATCTTGGGACTGTCCTCCATTGTGTGGTTTTGCTAACCTGTATGTTGAAGGATTAGGGTGGGGCTGCAAATTACCGCTGCTGTAGGGGGAGTTTCCCTGGAGTATGGCTTGCCCCACCCTTAATGCTTTTAGCTTGCAAGGAATAAAAGGAAAAAGAAACAAAGGACAATTTGAGAACCTCGCTACCATCAAGCAAGCAGCACCGGGAGCAGAACGCATCCTTCAGACCAGAGGTTCTTGCGTCAGGATGCTCCCTGGACAAAGACTGATGCAATACCGGACTTTCCTCCAGAGCCCAAAGGGAATGTCTTTCCCTGGAGCGGACACCCTGAATATGGACTTGTAACCTACCGGACTATGTAAGAATAAATCTTTCTTTGTTAAAGCCATCCACTCTGTGGTATTTCTGTTAGAGCAGCCTAGCTGACTAAAACAGAATTGGTACCGTGGCAGTGGGGTGCTGCTCTAGCAAATACCTAAAATGTGGAAGCCACTTTGCAACTGTGAATGGACAGAAGATTCAGAAGGAAGGAAGAAGGCGCAGATGGTGAGAAACAACAGAGGACTGGCAGCAGCGGCAGCGGCAGCAGCAGAACCAGAGGCAGCGCTGGAGCCGACCCGTGGAGCGAGAGAGGTCAGTGCCTGCGCAGAGTTTTCCTCGCGGAACGGGGTGCCTCTGGGCACTTGAACCGGTGGAGCTGGCCTTGCTGACCCACGCAGCGAGAGTTGAGTGCCTTTGGGCAGGATGCTTTCCAGCAAGAGTGGGGTGCCTCCGGGCACTTAAACCAGTGGAGCTACAGAGCTTTGGAACACTTGCCCGGCAGGGCAGATGTGGGCCTGAGGCCCGGGCCATGCGACCATAGGAAGCTGAAGCTGAAGAGACAAATAGTGTGAGAAGCTCAGCTGCCTCAGTCTCAAGAGGTATGGCCATGACCTCAGGGGTTTGAAAGGGTGGAACCATGGCATGCTGTGTTCATAAGGGTGGAATTGCCACTCAGTTGGGCTTAGGGTGCTCCTAAAGTCAATGGGACAGAGTTTCTGTCCAAGTGGGCCTTGAAGGCAGAGTTGTAGCACGGGGCTGGAGGTCTCCACTCAGAAACCAGAGAGTGTGGCGGATACCTAGAGTCTGGAGAGCATTGCTGTTGTGTAGAATGTCTCAGAAAATGTAAGAGTATTTCCAAAGCTTTGAGGGCTAATGTAATGTGTTCTGTTGACTTGCCTGTTGCCTGTTAATGCCTTCTGAGTTTCACAGATGTAGAAGAGTTTTTGTATTTTGGACTTGGAACTGATTTAAGACTTTTTTTTTTATGGATGGACATAATTTTGCTATGGTGAGATAAATGTGTTAAATGTTTTTGTGATGTGATTTTTGGGTTGTCAAAGGATGGGATGTCATGGTTGGAATTATGTCCCCCCAAAAATGTGTGCAGCCATGTGGCTGGGATATGGTTCCCAGTATGTTGGAACTGTCCTCCACTGTGTGGTTTTGCTAACCTGTATGTTGAAGGATTAGGGTGGGGCTGCAAATTCCTGCTGTAGGGGGAGTTTCCCTGGAGTATGGCTTGCATCACCCTTAATGCTTTTAGCTTGCAAGGAATAAAAGGAAAAAGAAACAAAGGACAATTTGAGAACCTCGCTACCATCAAGCAAGCAGCACCGGGAGCAGAACGCGTCCTTCAGACCAGAGGTTCTTGCGTCAGGATGCTCCCTGGACAAAGACTGATGCAATACCGGACTCTCCTCCAGACCCCACAAAGGGAAAGTCTTTCCCTGGAGCGGACACCCTGAATATGGACTTGCACCCTACCAGACTGTGTAAGAATAAATCTTTCTTTGTTAAAGCCATCCACTCTGTGGTGTTTCTGTTAGAGCAGCCTAGCTGACTAAAACAACATCATTCCTTGTAAAGCTGAGGGTTAGTGAAAAAGAGGAAGATCCTCAATGGAATGGATTGATGTAGTGGCTGCAATGCTGGGCTCAGACATACTTATTACTGTGGAGACAATCAGGACCAGGCAACGTTTTGCTCTGTTATGCATAGAATCACCATGAGTTGGAAGCCATGCAACGACACTCAGCAACAACAACAGGAAGTGTTCATTCTTACTGCTGCTCCCAATTAGACAAAGGCCAGTGCAGCACAGAACAAGTGTGACTATGTTAGGGACGTGACTTCTTGGTTCTGATCTCTGTTTCAGTTAAACACTGAACTAGAGCTTGCTTCTTACTTTCTAGTGAATTCTCTAGTCCCAGACTCTTTGATCAGACAAAACTCATCCATAACTTTACTTAAAAGTTAAAAATTCCCTGGTTTAACTCCTCTTAGCATTTGTCCTGGTATTGGGAGTTTTCTTTTTCTTTCTTTCTTTTGAAGAAAAGTTCATTTTTCCTAGTCTAGACACTTTTGGTCTTCTTTCTAGTTACCTAATCATCTTTCCCCAATTTTTCTTGCCCTTTCTTGCACATTTCGGTCTCTGCCAACCTATGTATCTTTTTTTTCTGTTTCTGCAGATTTACTGCGATGGTGAATTTTATGTGTCAATTTGGCTAAGTTATTGAGATAGGTCTTTTGGTCCAACAGTAGTCTAGTTGCTGTATTATTAAGTAATTACATGGAATTAAATTGGTTGGTCTCAGGTAAACAAGATTACTTTCCATAATATATGTGGACCTCAGTCAATCAGTTGAAGATCTAAAGAGCAAAAAGGAAGTTATCCTGTGGCAGCAGCTTCTACCTTTAGACTATAAATAGGCATTTTTTCAATTGACTCTTACTCTTCTTTCTTTCTGTTGCCTGATCTATGGATTTGGGGACACAGACTTGCAGAAGTCTCCAGCCTGTTGCTTGACCTATGGTTTTTCACTTGCAATTTCCGCTATCTAGATGTATGAGCCAACTTCTTGAAATAAATTTCTCTCATATATGTATATCTGCTTCTGTTTCTCTAGAGAAACCTAAGATTACTGCTTAGGCCTTTTTTTCCTATCTTTTATTAAAAAAACATTTCTCCTTTTTCCTAACCCAGTGGTTCTCAACCAGGGGTAAATTTACCCCCAGGGGACACTTGTCAAAGTCCAGAGACATTTTTGGTTGTCATAGCTGAAAAAAAGGACACACACTGATATCTAGTGGACACAGGCCAGGGGATACTGCTAAACAGCTTGCAATGCACAGGACAGTCCCCACAGCAGTGAATTATCTGGCCCCAAGTGTTGACAGATGCTGAGGTTGAGAGTTTCTTACTGAGTGTTCAACCCTGCAGTTCCCTGGAGAAATACTACCTCACTTCTACGCTTTCTTTCACAACCTAACTTCTGCTCTCTTTGATCCTCACTCTCTGGCATGTATTTATTCCTTAATCTATTATCAACTGACTTCCTGCCACAGATCACCAAACTACTAACCCAAGAGACCATTGTCCAGTCTTCAGCTCTCCAAATCTCTCTGTAGTGCACGATGTTAAGGACCAGCTACTTCGTTCTTCTCCCTCTTCCTTTGGCCTCCTTCCTGGGCTCTGCCTTGACTTTATCCTCCTCCAGTCCGACAGATCCATTTCTATTAATTCTGCCATCTCCTCTTCCTTTGCCTTCTTGTCTTATCTATAGTCCTGAATTGTAAATTCACTGAGAGCATTTTAATCATTGTAGACACTTGTGATGCCTTGCAGGATGCTTGGCATAAAAGGTGGCTCAATAAATATTTGTTTGCTTGTATTACTATTAAACTACATATATGTCTATGTTAAAACAGTACAAGGCAAACAACCCTCCAATATCATGAAAATCCTTGAGCAAAATTCAGAGCTTTTATCTGTCAAGTGCAGCATCTTATTTAGATTGTTATGAAGAGATAAAACAGACTCGTGGAAAGCAGCGTTGAAGGAGGCAGACTTGACTTTCATTGCTCACACTTCTAGCAAGCAGTTGTGGGACCACAGTAAAGGCTGTACACTCCTGAATCTATTTCTTCATTTGTAAAATAAAGGGTGTGAGATCAGATGTAGTTTCAGGTGCTTTCCGAATTCTGAATCTGAGGAATCAAAAAAGAAAACTCATAAAATTGAACCCCTGGTAATAAAAATTTTTAATTTGGCAATTTTAAAAAGTAAAACAACATCATTATATTTGTCTAATCAATTAATATGAATTTACATTACTGTGGATCAAAAACGGTGTTTAGACATACGTATGTGTACATACGGAAACCCAGTTGGGGCAGTAGGTTAAGTGCTGTCTATGCTAATCAAAAGGTTAGCAGTTCAAATACCCCAGGCTGTCCTTGGAAACTCTATAGGATAGTTCAACTGTGTCCCATAGGACAGTTATGAGTTAGAATTGAGTCAATGACAGTGGCTTTGGTTTTGGTTTTATGTGTATATGCATGGTGTCCCTGGATGGTGCAAATGATTAAGTGCTTGACTACTAGATGACAGACTGATGACTCAAATGCACCTAGAGCACCGCAGAATACAGCCTTGACAGTCTGCTTCCAAAAGGTCACGCTATGGGTAAAAACCTTATGAGGCGGTTCTATTATGCACACACAGCATCCCCATGAGTTGAAATCAGTCTAACAGCAACCAACAATGTGTAGATACGCATAAGAAATACATGTATACACATATGTTTATGTGAGTGTGTTTAACTTACTGTCATATAAAATCTAGTAAAATCAAGCTTCAGTTCTGGATCAAATGTTCAAGTGGAGTTCTAAGTCAGATAAAAGAGCTTAATCGTGAAATACAGGTTTAGCCTTAATGATGATGCGTGGATAACAACAGAATAAGAGACAACTTAAGAAATCATCAGAAAGTATGTGATTTTTCCGCTCCAAGCACATGTTAGTTAAATTGATCAGTAAGCCTTGAAGTCATGCATACCTGCTGATTATTTTATGTCATTTTCAGTTCTTAAAAATGGTTCCAAACTACAAGATTTATGGCATGGCAGAATCCTGCACTGTTGCGGTGCTGTCTTCATTTCAGCCACTTCATATTGAAATTTCACACACAATAATTGGCTGACCTTCACAGCTATGGCAGAAACTAATTAAAGCTGTAAGACTGTACTAGCAATGCTTCTGTGTGAAATGTGAAGTTTGGTGATAATGAAATATGGGGTGCAGATGTTATTGTCTTAGATAGACTGTGCCCTTGGTTCATACTAATGAAGAAGAGCAATTATGAAACAAAAAGCATTTTTTACCCATTAATTATTTTGTGTTGTGATAGTAGGAGTGAAAACACAGCAGTATCTCTTTTGCCAGCTTCTATTTCAATGTAATTTTCTGGAAGTTTACCGGCTGACTCCTGTATCATCGAGCATCCAGTGTTCACTACTGAGCATGGACCTTTGGAAGCTTTAAGAAAGGACCTGGCTGGATTCAGAGAGCAGAGTATAAAGGGCAAGCTAAAAATGGTCACCCATAAAGATTTTCAGACAGCTGCAGGATTAAATAAATGAAGCCTTTTGGAAATAACTTCACACACCAAATAGAGATGTCAGTAGAAATACGATGCCCTCCACACTGTTGGTATAAAAGACACAAAGGTCTTTGCTGCTATTGATGATGTCAGAAGAGAAATAAAGCAGGCTTGAGCTCTGTTTCTGGGTTGGTAGGTTAGGTTTCTGTTAACAGGCCAGTGTGACTTCAGAACTTCAACTGGATTGATTCTGATGAATCCAAAGTTTGCAACAAGTGACCAAAAAAAAAAAAATCCAGAACAAAAGAAAGACATATTGTGTAGTCAGCTCTCACCTTTTCATAAGCTGATGATCTAGTCTGCTTCTCTGGATTCCTTTCCTCATTGGCTTTGGAGCACTTCAATTCCTACTAACAGGGCACAGGTAGGAAGGACATGAGGAATACTCAAACAGGCCAATTTCCTTATTTGAAGGAGACGGAAATTATTTGCCAGAATAAAATCTAACAATTGCTGTGTAATGTTTTGTCATACATGTCCAAATCCTGAGAATAGGCCTGGCCACTATATCTGTATCTTAAGGCATGATCTGAGGGGTGTAGGCTACTGAGTCATAGTGATGATGAAGGCAGGAAGTGGCAGAATCGGCATCAGGACAAGTGGCATCAACTGCATCACCTATCCTCACATTAAGCATGGAAGCAAAGGTGAGTGCAATGAGAGGAAGCAGATTAGTGGCCGTCATGGACTGAATTGTGTCCTCCCTGAAACATGTGTAGCCATGTGCCTGGGCCATGATTCCCCATATTTTGTGATTGTCTTACATTTTGTGATTTCCCTATGCTGTATGTTAAAGGCTTAGGGTGGGATGTAAATCCCTTCATAAGATCATCTCCTTGCTCCACTGTAAAGGGAGTTTCCTTGGAGTATGGCTTGCACTACCCTTAATCCTTTAGTTCTACAAGAGATAAAAGGAAAGGGAAGCAAGCAGAGAATTGAGAAACTCACACCATCAAGAAAGCAGCACCGGGAAAAGAGCACGTCCTTCAGACTTGAGGTTCCTGTGCCAAGATGCTCCCTGGTCAAAGACTGATGCAATATCAGACTTTCCTCCAGAGCCGACAAGGGGGAAAGCCTTCCCTTGGAGCAGACATCCTGAACTTGGACTTGTAGCCCACCAGACTGTGTAAGAACAAACTTTCCTATGTTAAATCCATCCATGTTGTGGCATTTCTGTTACAGCAGCACTAGCCGACTAAGACAGCAGCTATGGGAATCCCATGGAAGGGAAAGTGAGTTGTGAAGTTTGGATGGCACATCTTTGCCACAGATTGGGCTCCATTTTCTTGATAGCTGTACCACTTACTATTATATTTAGACTCTAGGTAACAGACATTCATTAAAAATATGTCTGAATTTGAGGAGTGATTGAGGTGATGGTTACTATTTATCTCTTCATTGGGGAATAGAGTTAAGAACTTCTTTACTTGTATGAAGGAAAGCTATATCTTGCAAGGTGGAAACACAGTTGTTTCGCTGCACAAACATGCAATTCTCTGTGAAAGAGTACATATGAAAGCTGAATGGCCAAAGGGGTGGACTGTGCCAGTTAAGAGTCAATTGACTCTCAGCTCTGAATCCACCCTTCACTGCCCTGCTTAGAGTTATGGAACATTCCTCACTTGCCAGCTTGCATGATGTTAAATATTGTCGGTTGAGGGCACTGGAGTGACACTGAGGAGGAAGGGCTTTTCTTTCTGGCTTGAGCATGCTCTGTTCTGCTTGCCTCTGCTCTGTAAGGTTACCAGAAGCTTGTAGAACACTGGAGTGCTCACTACCACCAAGTTGCAGAAGCATCACCATCTTGGGTGGCAGAATTCCACTCGTGTAAAAACTGCTTTGCCACCTAGACGGCCGTGAGTATGCCCTTGAGATGGTATGGATTTCAGACCTTGGAGGAGGAGGTGCTTTATTGGTCTTCTGATCAGCCGTAAAGGCAGTGAATGCTCCTGTATCTACTGCTCCTGTTCTTGTATCCTTACCTCTCTAGTAGGCAACCCCCTCTCGTGGTTAATAATGCTTTTCATTAAAATCTCTTTGTTCAAATTACTGTATGGTTTCTGTGTCTTGATTGGAAATTGGCTGGTCCAATGAGCCTCAAATCTTCAGTTTGACAGCTTATAAATGAAGTTAGTATATAATCCTTTTTCATCATGAGTGATTGAGTTCAATACAAAAGGTGTGATGGGCATGGAGCCACTGGTAGTACTAGAAGGATTGTTGTTGTTGTTACTAGGTGCTGTGAGTTAGTTCTGACTCATAGTGACTCTATGCACAACAGAATAATACACTGCCCAGTCCTGAGCCTTCCTCACAATTGTTGCTATACTTGAGTCCACTCTTGTAGCCACTACGTCATTCTATATTCTTGGGGGTCTTCCTCTTTTTCATTGACCCTCTAACTTTACCAAGTAGAAGAATGAGAGAATATAATGCAAGCAATTAGCAGTTTTCAGAAGAATAGCCAGCCATGAAATGCAAAAGATTATAATCCGATGAAATTTTCAGTATAAAGAACAAAGTAAAGACCTTACCACATAGTAAATAAAACGGTAACTTAGACTGAGAATATGAAAGGGCAGTGGTGTGGACATTTCACCCTGTTGTCGAAATTACAGAGCATCCACTTAGAAATTGAAACAACCTCCAATCTTAAATCCTTTGGGCCAAAACATGCAGCATCTCTTTGGAGTGGTTCTAGCTTACGCCACAGAAGGAAAGATTAGATTGCCTTGATCTCAGGAATTGGTTTTGCTCCCATCACCATTCATCTAGACTACATCTCCAATTCACTTGTTTGAGGCAGACTCCACGGCATGGCTAAACTGTATAGAAGACGCAGGACATCCTACACTGCCCTATCTTTGCAGCATAATCACCATCATTTTCCTCAGCAAATATACCATTGCTCACAATATGATCAGTAGTGGAGTGAATGCGGTTAATCAGAGCAGTAAAGATATCTAGCTGAGTACATGAATAAGAGGCAAGGCAGAGTAATGGAAGTCTGCCTTTTCTGAAGGAGAGAAAGTGCAACCTAGAATATCAAACTTTATTTCTCCTCAGGCTGCTTAGCGCGTGGACCTATTGATACCAGAGTTGGAGCGTTGTGATGACTAAGGCAACCCATGGGAATGGCATCTGGGGACGGCATTCAGGCAGAAAAGGAGAGGACCGTACCGTATTCAATGAGAAATCAATGAGTTACAGTGTTTCTCACCAGGTGTCTTGTCTAATGCTTTTATGCTAGAAGGGCCCCTTTTGGCTTAGAAAAAAAAATACTGTCAAACTTCGTTGCCAGCCAGAGCCCTGAGGAGAGCTAAAACTGGATTGCTGCAAAAAACCAAAAATCAAACTCAATGCTGTCAACTTGATTCTGACTCATAGCAACTCTATAAGACAGAATAGAGCTGTCCCACAGTTTCCAAGGAACACCTGGTGGATTTGAACCACCATCGTTTTGGTTAGCAGACATAGCACTTAACCACTATGCCCACAGAGTTTTCTGGATTGTGGCAAAGAACTGCTGTTTAACCAGAGGCCGAACAAGGTGTGGTTAACAAAACTTCAGAGGGTCTTTATGGTGGTTTATTTAAAACTAGACTGACTTCTGGATGATGTCTTCCTAATTTCAGTGAAGTTTTAAACCTGAGGTCCTATTTGTGCTGGTATCTTAATTGCCCCCATGAAGCAAATGTTGCTGTAAGTGGGAAATCAAGAATGACAGTGACTGTGAAGTTGGTTCATGGGAGTGCCTCTAGGTTATCAAGGAGGGGTGTAATTTGCCTTCACCTTACTTTCTACCACTAGGGACATGAGTACCTTCCTACCCTAGTTAACTAGTGCTATAAATGCATTAGTGATCATTTCACTTTCTTTCTTTCTTTCTTTTTTCATTGTGATTAAGTGAAAGTATACAATCCACACTAAGTTTACATGCCCTCCTATCTGCAGCTCCTTCTGGTCTTCCTGCCCAGAGACAGCACAATCTTCCTTTTAAATCAACAGTTCTTATAGTAGGTATGTTTTGGGGATGAGATTCTACCTCTAGACATTTTGATTTACTATGTCTGGAATACAGGACAGACATCTGTATTTATAACTAGCTTCTTAGATAGTTTCAGTGCAGCTGTTCCAAGGACTATTATTCAGGAACCACTGCATCAAATACTAACAGAGTATTCAAAGGTCAAGTTGACCCCATGTGATGAAAGTTGAAATAAGAAAAATCAGTGCTCATTGTAACTAACTATAAGTTAGAAGAAGGGCTGGCAATTTGGGGGATTCTGTTTCAATGCAGCAAAAATGAAAATGGAAAAGTTTAAACTAGATGTGGTAAAGACAACAGAGTTCTGGTATAGCATCTGAACAGTCCAGGTGATATATTTTCATTACATCCTCTGAAAATGACATCCCTTGAAGCATATTTCCACACTGTGTTCAACAATAAAAAAATCAGAAGCACATCTATATGGCTCAATTTACATAGTTTATCATCATGGGCACCAGGGTAGAAAGATGAGACCACTGTTGGCCAAGGATAATGAAGAATTGAGAGGATACTCTGACTGTGTGGTTCTGTAGTTTGAAGTAAGAGTCAATTTATTGTCCTCAGTTTCAAATCAAGAAGACTGTACTTATGGAATATTCTTTGAGTATATTGTTTGATTTCTCTGTAATGAAGATTGATTTATACTATTCACAGTCTTTTATTGTGGTTGCTAACTGTCATTTAGTTGGCTCCCAATTCATAGTGTCTCCATGTGTTATAGAGTAGACCTGCTCCACAGAATTTTCTTAGCTGTAATCCCTACAGATCTCCAAGTCTTTCCTCCACAGAGCTTCTGGATGGATTTGAACCATCAACTTTTAGGTTAGTAGTTGAGGTCAAATCATTTGCACCATTCAAGGGCCCTATTTTTTATTAGGACCCCATTAAGAATAGTGGTGTATAGTTAAGTGACAGATAATTGATATCAAGGTATATCATGTAGCCATAAAATAGGACAAATGTTATTGGTCTGTGGAAAGATCACACATGTGATGTTGACACCTTAGCCTTGTGATCTAAACAACCAAATTATATTAGAGTCAAATGTACACATCCAATATATTTGTTTGCATACTCTAAGAGTAAGATATGTTGCATGTTGATTCACATGAAATTGCCACTACTTCATAAAAAGGACTATGATATTTTCTCCGTACAAGGTGATATCCTTCATGTAATTTAAGAAATTCTACTAATAACCCAGCAGCAATAGTAGACTCAATTTTTAATAGAAGAACCAGAAATTTTCTTTTGGAATGCATGTGTTAATAGAAGATATTATCTTGACTTTAAATGTTTTCATTAAACCCATTGCCATCTAGTTGATTCCAACTCACAGTGACCCTACAAGACATAGTAAAACTGCTCCATAGACTTTCCAAGGAGTACCTGGTGGATTTGAATGGCCAACCATTTGGTTAGCAGCCATTGCTCTTAATCCCTATGCCACCAGCATTTCCAAACATTTTCATTGGAAATTGAAATTTCTGCGGTAGATTTTTAGGGACTAGTGGATGAAAGGGACTAGGGACTAGTGCATGAAAGATGGAGACGTCTCTTATAAAAATTGAGTCATAAAAAGAGCAATCACCAAGGCACATAGCTTTATCCATTGACACTATGCCAGCATTGGGAGAAAAAAGATAGTCTCTAGCTTAGCCCACATGGATTTGCGTTTGAGTTCTAGGTACAAGAGATTGTAAGTAAATAGAAGTGAAACAAAAATGAAATGAAGTTTTTTTTTTTTTGTAAACTATGTAGATACAGCTTATGTAAAAGAATGTAATACAAGAGGACTAGAAAGTACGACTAAGTTAAAGTATATCCAGCCCAAATACCAGGGTGCATGCCACAAATAGACCAGTCTGCAGCCCAGATAAAGAAAACACTGATGAGTATCTCATGCATCTTAGTTGTCACAGGCAGCAACAAAGACAGGGCTGCTCTTGGAGGGCAGCAGTGACATCAACACTGGCATCTCTGAGGTCTTGGCTGGACACTAACAGTGGAAGCTCAGCAGAACTGAGTGACACCCAAAGGCAGCTGATGGAGTCATTTTCAGAGAGAAGCAAAACAAAATAAGAGAATAAGGGATGTTTGATTGCTACCAGGGGCACATGGAAGACACTCACAGGAGACTTCCTCAAGTTTGTACTTGGACGGGGAAGGTGGAGATGCCTGACAGATGTGACTTTAACACAAAAACTAGGTTTCTTTCCTTTATGGGTGAGGGCAGAGCATACAAAGAACATTTTGTTACAGTTTTCAACTTAATTTCATACAAGTAATTTTGTCAAGAAATCCCAGGTTGTACTTGTAAGGGTATGTTACAGCAGTAGCTGCAAACATGCCAAGGATTACGAAGATGGCAGGGGACCAGGAGACATTTCATTCTGTTAAACGTAGGGTCACCATGAAGTGAAGCTGAACTCAAGGCTAACTACCAACACGGTAACTTTAGAGTATGTCTCTTACCCTTGGAATTGACTCTGACTCGAGGTGACCTCATGTGCTACAGAGTAGAACTGCTCCACATGGTTTTCTTGGTTGTCATCTTTACAGAAACGGATTGCCAGGACTTTCTTTCACAGCATCACTAGGTAGGTTCAAACCGCTAACCTTTCATTTAGTAATTGAGCACAAATCCTAGGAGGACATCTTGAACTTTCTAAATATGCTTCCATGTTAATGGCTAACATTAAATAATCCCGCTTAATCAGTACTCTGTGTTTTAAACAAATTACACAGAATATAATAAATTACTCAGCCACTAGTAAAAACTATTTTAATACTGGATATTTTAGCAATATATTATTTTTATATTGTCTGCATCATTAATGAAGCAAATTAAGTTCGTCAAGCAGATTCAAATTGAATGTGGATTTTATTACACAAACTGTTTTAAGGATTACAGAATTAAATTTTCTCTGGTTACTGAATTTTCGAAATTAAATGCCTAGATGTTTGTAAGTTATGAAGGCTGAACCCCAAAAATCAAACCCTTTGCTGTTGACTTGACTCTGACTCATAGTGACCCTGTAGAACAGGTGGAACTGCCTCATAGGGTTTTCAGTGCTGTAATCTTTACAGTGACAGACTGCTACATCTGTCTGCCATAGAGCAGCTGGTGGGTTTGAACTATTGATCCCTCAGTTAGCAGCAGAGCCCTTAACCAGTGCACCATCAGGTTTAACTAACTAACCCATTGCCATTGAGGCAATTCTGACTCATTATGACACTACAGGACAGAGTAGAACTGCCCCATAGAGTTTCCAAGGAGCATCTGGTAGTTTGAACTGCTGACCTTTTGGTTAGCAGCTGTAGCACTTAACCACCATGCCACCAGAGTCTCCCTACTTGGTTTAGCTACACCCAAACAGTTCACAGCTGAGTAAAGTTGTTTTTAATAATAAAGTTTTTGGCACTTGGCTTGGCTGGCTTTCGTTATTCAGAAGATACTTTGAGAGAGGTTAAAATTTTCAAAAATTGCTATGTATATAATACATATTTGCACAGTGTAGTTGTTTTTTTTTTTGTCATTTTCCTTTAAAAGAGGTGCAGCATGAACAATTCACATCTTGGTGGATTATACCATGCTTCTTTTGTCACAGACTGTGTTCCTTTCTCCCTTTCTCTGTGGCATTTATGGTAATTTAAAAATGAGTCAAAAATAAAAATCAAGGAAACATAAACAAGTAACTGTGTTTATCTTATTGCTTTTATTTGCTGCTCAGTTGACTCCAACTCATAGGCACCTTTCATGTAACAGAATAAAACATTGCCCAGTTGTGTGTCTTCCTCTGGTTCACCACCATGCTGGAGTTCATGGATGTGGCTAACATGTCAATCTATTCTACCAAGGAGTTCCCTTGCCCCGACTGACCTTCTGCTTCCCCAAACATGATATCCTTCTCCAATGATAGATCCCTTCTGATGACATGTTCAACAAGGAAGTTGAACAATATTTTACTGCGATCCTGAAGGTTTTCATTGGCTAATTGTCAGAAGTCTCCTGCTAAGCCCTTCTTCCTTGTCTGTTCTAGTCTGGAAGTTTGGATGAAACCTGTCCACCACGGGTGACCTTGCTGGCATTTGAAATATTGGTAGCATAACTTCTAGCATTGTAGCAACACATAACCCACTAGGGGACAACAAATAAACGGATGAGTGATGGCTTCATTTTTGTTGGTGCCACTATTTATTTTGAGTCTTAAATGATTTTCAAAGGAAGAAACATTCTAAAATCTCCACATGGACAGTTAATGATTTTCTACCAGGGTCATGAGATCTGAGCCAACCTCACACAGCCATTTTACCCTTGAACTCTCTGACCCCTGTGCGCTACATGTGTTTTATATTTATGTTTGCATGACAAAAACAAGTACAAAAGTCACATGGATGCCTCCATGTCTTAGGTTGGGTTTTCCAGGGAAGCAAAACCAGTAACATGCATATGTACAAGGAAGGATTTCTATATGTAAAGTACAAGGAAAGTTATACACATATATATATATATATACACATATATATATAGGAAACAGCTCATGCAATTGCAGAAACTGGATGTCTCAAGTCCTATAACAAGCCTCACACCGCCATGGGAACTGGTGAACCCCAGGTCAGCAGGTCAGAGACCAGAGTTCTAGATCACTGATTGTGTAGGTTGGTGGATCCCAAGCTGGTGACGTGACAGAGCTGCAGAGCTGCTTAACCCAGGATCGACAGGTCAGGGAACAGGACTCTCAAGCTCTGGCTATAAGGGTTGATGAATCTGACAAATGCCAGTTCAGGTCCAAGAATCAGACACCAGAAGAGAGCAGAAGCTGCTGGCTACTGAGGAGACTGGCAGTAGCTGGTGGAAGGTGGATAAAAGAGAGCTGAGGGGCAGGAAGCCACCACAGGCCCCACCCTGCCACTTAACACAGAAGCCAAACATGGAGTAGACAAGTTAACATAATCTTGACTACCACAGTCCACCCCTTGTCAACTTGGCATCTGCACACATCTGACCTCACCACCCGTAGTTTCTGAAGGAACTCAATTACAAAGTCATGTCTAACATGACATAACTCACACATGTACAATTGAGTATGCATTAGCCCATTTACATCCTATGTTTCATAAGTAAACAAAAATACCCGATATACACATACAAAGCAGGAATGCTCATAACAATTACAGTCCTTGTTTCTGCAACCAGGCACGTGGCCATAACTGTTAATTAGAACTACCTTCTTCTACAACCCATTCTGTATTCCCTTGGCCCTCAGCAAACATGTCAGCTGGCCATAGTTCCTTGCTCGTGAGGTGACCCAAACCTTCATTTCTGAAGGGTCTGAGCTATTAGCAGTCATTCTGGAATTGGGTTGCTATAGTTTTCCACTGACCTTAATCACAGGACATGGGAGTACTAGGAGTCATCCTAAGGGATCTCCTGCATTCCAAACATACTCTTCTTTACCTCCGTTATATAACGTCAATCCAATTTCATCTTCATAGTCAGGATCAATTGCACCAGCCAGTATTGTAACTCCCTTTTTTGTCTGTTAGTCCAGAGGCACAAGGAGTCCAAAATGGGCTGGTGGCAATTTTAGCTTCCAGTTCAGAGAATCATTGATGTGTCTCCAGGTGGCAGCATTCTTCCCTTTGGAACTAAGACATTTAACCCAGCAGAGCATAAGGTCATGGGGACAAGAAACAAAAATCTTGCAAATGGTTCACTAGGGGTAACAGTGAGTGGTACCACTCCCATTTCCACCCCTTGATTCCTGGACCCATGAATGCTGGCTACAGGAAATACAGCACCATATAGTGGACGCTGGTTTAAAGCATATACAGCCTCCCAAAGAACATTTCCCCAACCCTAAAAGGCATTTCCACCTAGCTGGCAGCATAATTGTATCTTCAGAAGGCCATTGCATCTTTCTATCAAAGCCGCTTCAGGATAATGGGGAACATGGTAAGATCAGTGAATTCCATGAGCATGGGCCCACTGCTGCGTTTCATTTGCTGTGAAGTGAGTTCCTTGATCAGAGGCAGTGCTGTATGGGATACCATGATGGTGGATAAGGCATTCTGTAAGTCCACGGGTGATAGTTTTTGCAGAAGCATGTTATGCCAGAAGGACAAATCCATATACAGAGTAAGTATCTTTTCCAGTAAGGACAAAACGCTTTCCTTTCAATGATGGAAGTGGTCCAATGTAATCAATTTGCCACCAAGTTTCCAGCTGATCACCTTGGGGAATAGTGCCATTCTGAGGACTCAGTGTTGGTCTCTGCTGCTGGCAGATTGGGCACTCAGGGGGCAGGAAGCCACCACAGGCCTTGACCTGCCACTTAATACAGCAGCCAAACATGGAACAGCCAAGTTAACATAATCCTGAACACCACATTCCTCAAAAATGGGTCATATTTTGAGGGCTAAAGTGTGGGTGAGCCCACATTTTACCATGCAAAAAGCTTTGGCCCAATAAATGGTGAGTAGAGACAGAAATGGTAAATGTATTGATGATACTCTGAAGAACAAACAAAAAAGTGCTTGTGTCTATTCTGGCAAAAGCAGACACACAAAAATCGTGTGTGTGTGTGTGTGTGTGTGTGTGTGTGTGTGTGTGTGTAGGGGGGTGTTTTAGCAAGATAAATACAATAAGACAACACCTCTAAATTTACTTGAACCCAGGAGGTATAAGAAGCATATTCATTAAACCTGGCAATGCATTGGAAACCGTGGTGGTGTAGTAGGTAAGTGCTGTGGTTCTAACCAAGTGGTCAGCAGTTTGAATCCATCAAGCTCTCCTTGGAAACTCTATGGGGCAGTTCTACTCTGTGTACGACAGTGAAGTAACAAGGTAACACATAACTGTTTTCTAAGATTGGAATGTTTTCTATGATGGGAAGCATTCTCTGAGGAAGCATTTTCATGAAAGTCTTTTGGAAGGAATCTTCTTCACAGTCTTTGGATTGTAGTACCACAGGCTTCAAAAAGGTCATTTAAATTATAACTCTTAAATTCTACTGTATTTCTTTAAAAAATGAGGATAACAGTCCTTCGACCTTCAACACACATGGAGCATTACATTTAGGTCTTTGCTTGGGAAGCACCTGAAATGAAGACTTGATAGCTCAAGAAATGGAGCTTAAATAAGTTTCTTCTTTCCTGTTATCCTGAATACAGACCTTATGTCTCTCAAAGTATTCTAGTTTATCAAAGAAGTAAATGTACACATTGTGTCTAACTAGTGTCTCTATGCAGAACAGAGTGTTATGATTTTGTCTAAGGAATGTTTGGTCCAAAGTCCACCGGGACTAAAGGTCTGATTAGATCTAGAAAATCTACTGAGATGGGACAACACAATCCATGCTTAGAAATTCCCTCATTAAAGCCAGTAAGACTTCAGAAGCTTGCAAATACTGCCAAATTGAATTTAACTGGGAATACTGTAGGTACATTGCCAGAACTTGAGGTTGGCAAAAGGACAGCTAAAAATTCCAGGGAGAAAAATGGAAGATGGTGAGGTTGCCGGTCTGTGGAAGCATTTTTAAAACCATTTTAGTCAATCTTTCTATGAGTTTTGTGGGTCTCAGTAAACAGATCCATGAATGTGGATTCTTATGCATTTTTCCACATGGAGAAGGTTCTTGAAGTGACATGATCAAGTCTGTGCACAGCACAGGGGTCACTTCACTTGAGTTCTGGTTTCTAGGTTCCAGACCTACTAATTAACTCCATTATTTTAACTTCCTCAAACATGGGAATACATAGGCCCTCTTTGTTCAAGCATATCGATAATCTGAAAGTCAGGCAATAGTGTCTTCAGAAAGCTCCACTGTGAAGCTGAATCTTGGTAACTGAGACCAATAACATAATAGCCTTAAATCATCCATATTTTTACAGTGGATCAGCTAGTCTGCTTGTAAATATGTTCAATGATAGCATGTAGGTGGCAGAAGAATTATGCTACAACTTTAACAGCTAATAAATCTTTAAGCAGGGGACCTCTAAAATTTAATTAGGCATATGAAAGCAGAGATCATTCCGAGGGTAAAAATATACCAATTCTCACAAGAAAAGACATCTGCCGTGTGGAAAAAACTTCACAGTAAAATTTGCTCTTCTGTTACTTTGCAAATAGAAAGCCTTTCTGGTAGAAGAGCAAATAGCAAACTTAAAAAAAAAATGACAGACGCCAACAGGAGGCATTCCTGGCACACCCCAGAGGAGAGAAGAAAAAATTAAAAAGGCCCATTTATGAAATTTGTGTGCATTACTTGGCTAATTCTGGTCCACACCTCTCTTTTCTTTCCTCTCTTCCTCCTTCCTGGGTCATGTAGGGGTAATTAAGTATCTAAGATGGTTTCAGTATTACCCAATACTTAGAATACTTGGCGATCACCTTGTAATTTGAGAGTTTTCAGTAAATGCTCCTTTACCACTCCCAACCTGAAAAGGTCTTTTTTCAGCTCACATCACCAGGCCAAGCCAAGCCAAGTGTGGGTAAAAACAAAACAAAACAAAAAAACCCCACTGCCATCTAGTCAGGTCGGACACACAGCAACCCTAGAGGTCAGAGTAGAACTGCCTCATAGTTTCCAAGGAGCACCTTGCTGGTTTGAACTGCCGACGTTTTGGTTAGTGGACGTAGTAATTAACCCGCCATGCCACCAGGGTTTCCTCAAGTGTGGGTACACTAACCCAGATGCCTCCCTCATCCTAAAGGCTCCTCAGTACCTACAACTGCTCATTAGTACAATGCACAGCCCACTGGGACTGACTGTATTCTAATTCCACAATCTGTCACTGGAATTAGTATCCTCCCTTGATTTCCTTCTGGACATGGTCAGGATGTTGGTACAGCAGAAAACAATTGTCTGGGGAAAGGGGACTACCTCTAGCTGCCACCGAGTTGACTCTGACAACTCATTGTGACCCCATGTGTGTCAGGATAGAACTCTATAGGTTTTTCAGTGGCTGATTTTTAAGAAACAGATTTCTAGGCCCTTCTTTGGAGGTACCTCTGGGTGGACTTCAAAATTTTAGGCAGAAGCTGAGCACTCTAACCATTGGCATGGCCCAGGGACTTTGGGGAAAGGGAAGAACAAGCTTGAAACATTTATTTTATTAAACATTTAAACAGCATTTCTTCTTTTAGTTGACTTTCTTCTTTAAGCATAACATATGGAAGACACAAGGGAGAATTGGAAGATACTTTAAGCACAGTCCCAACTTGCATGGAATTCAATCTAGTTCAGAAGACGTGGCATAAATACTTGAGTGACATACTAAAAACTTTGCTATCAAATCGATTCCTACTCATAGTGATCCTATAGGACAGAGTAGAATTGCCCATAGGGCTTCCAAGGGAATGCTGGTGGGTTCAAACTGTTGATCTTTTGAGTAGCAGCCAAGCCCTTAACCAGTGCATCACTAGGGGTAGCAGTCTAATGACTGTATAAGGTACAGCTGAAGGCAGGAGAGACATCTATACCATGGAAGCAAGACAAATAACTATCACTCCCCTACCCTTTTTCTGCACCCTCCCCTGGCCCAGCCCCAATTCCTGAGCTAGTAAAGCTATGTTTGTTTGCTCTTCCTTTCTCAGGAGTCCTTTATCTAAGGAGACGATAATATATATTGTAACACAGCTGGCTTTAGGAATGCATGTTTTGTCTTTTAACACATGCTGTTAGGAGATGGGCAAATAAAGCAGGCCTGCTGCATTCTCAGGGAAAAAATCATGAAAACAAAACTAGTTGAAGGTACAGAGACTTAACGTGTGTGTGTGTGTGTGTGTGTGTGTGTGTGTGTTTCTGCTACCATTTGCTACATCTTGAAGATGTTCTGTCGCTTGCATGGTATTTCCTCCAAATCACTTCCTTTATGCTAAAAAGGCAGCATCAGGGGCTCACTTCAAACTTCAACAAGCACCATAAGTAATGAATTGTGAATCAAGCTCATATTGCCCAATGAAATTGTCCTTTGTTCTGATCAAATGCCATTCAGGCCGTTTTAAACACTTTCTGTTATGTGATTTTAAAACTCCTCCAGTAAGTGGATTCTCTTTGGTGCGTGACTTTAGGGGTAGGTTTATACAGCCAGACAAGAAGAAGAGCTGAAAATGGAAGGAGCCATGAAGTAAGATGTAAGAAGAGGTGCAATTATCTATCTTCTACAAGTATCTGGAAGTGGGCAGTCCTATGCTTGGTTATTTCCTACAAAAGCATGGGGACTTGTGACTGAATCTGGAAGGCAATGTTGAGAATCAGGGACCTCGTGTGGTCCTCTTGCTGTCAGCTGGCTGGATGACCTTGAACAAGTCTCTGAAATCTTAGCTCTTTAACCATAATATTCAAAGACTGGACCAGATGATGTCTAAGCTTCCATTCAGCTTTACAATTCTATGAGCTAGTCCAGCTCCATCAAAAGGCTACTGTATAACATTTAGAACAAATTTGAGTCTTGTTTCCATTAACGTGAGAAAGTTGAAAATTTTGTTTGAGTGCAAATAGATTTTCGTCTTCCTGGGACTTACACTGGGCTGAGATTCACATCTTCAAGACCTAGCCATATGCCTTTTGCCTACTAGGAAATGATGGATTTATTGGGAATGTTTGGGGGTTGCTGAAACATTGAATGAAGCAGAACATTACTTATATACTGAAAGTTTCTTCTCAATGTATTCCTTGATAAAAGGGACAGAGCTGCATGGCTTTGCTGCCAGTTATGATTGATTTGTCAGTTCAGGTGTTCACAGAGTTGTCTTTATAATTCATTACCAGTCTGTCTGAGCCACAATTTCCTCATGTGTTAATGTGTACAGAGCTGTTTTAGAGGTCTGTTCTGAAAATTGACAACAGAGTCATGATCACCTTGCATTTTAGTTACATGCTGATGTATAACAGATCACAACAAACTTGCTATTGGTCGTGATTTTGTAGGTCAGGCACATTTAGACAGTCCACAGAGGAGTCTGTTTATCTCCACTCATCTCTATAAGGTGTTCACTGGAGTGACTTAGTTCTTATCCTATGGCCACTCCATATCCTTTGTCATCCTCCAGATGTGCCCCCCTCCCCTTAAGCCTAATCGTCATGTGGACTTTGTCTCTGGTAGGATACCCTGGACTTCTTAACATGGAGATGGGATTGACAGAATAAAAGCACACGAAACTACAGACATCTTCAGGTCTCACTTTGGAAGCTCCAGAATTTCTGCAGCATTCTCTTGGCCAAAGCAAGTCCCCAGGCCAGCTCAGGTTGAAGAGGTGAGGAAGTAGACTCCACCTCTTAATGGAAGGAGCAGCAAAGTCACATTGCAAATGGGCATGGATCCAGGAAGGTGTGATTCATCAGGGATCAGGTTTTTAAACTATCAACCACACCTTATGTAAAGCTTGACAAACAGTAGACTTTTCACCAGAAATGAACGTTATTAGAAAGATGGTACATGTTAACTCTGTGAGTTACGAAAGTACAAGAAATGTGTGACTTGTTCAAATCCATACAGTCAATAAACAATATTTGGACTGTAACAGACTTTTCATGACTCTACCTTCTCTATTCTTTCTTCTATAAATGATAGCTGATCAATTGGAAAGAAAACAAAGTATGACACGGGATTGGTAAAAAGTCCAAGGCCAAGTAAGATTATGTAGCTTTACTATTAAAAAAAAAACAACAAAAAAAGGCTTCTCATGTTTACAAGCCAAAGGCAGACAATAGTGAAAGAAGAATATTGTCTTGATTACATTTCTTATGTATCTTTTTCCAAAATATAACAAAATTTGGAGAAACTTTACAACTGAGCTCTAGACGTGTATATATTAATAAATGATTTCTTGCAAGTACATCCAAACTTTCACAGTTTCAGCTTCAAGAAAGAGATCTACAAAGAAACAAAGTAAAGACAGTGGAGTTGAATTACGCGGGATCTGAAATCTGCGTAGGTATCATAGTCTCCTGAATTCAGTCTCCGTTCATTCTCTTCCTCCTTTCAGTTTGGTAGGAAAACAATGACTACTTTCAGCAAGAATGCAGGATGAAGGCCAAAGAAAGACCATCAATAGTTTTAAAATTACAGAGTACTCATTATAGTACAAGTCATTATATCATGTTTACATACTGCTCAACATCGATATACAGAACCCTTTATGTGAAAGTGTCATTCAAAGTTTTCTATTCTTTACATTATTGTTATTACTGTCTTTATTTTGATTGAGTCCCTTGTTGAACTCTGTATTCTATTTGAACCTGAAACAGTCATCAAAACTGTGGGCTATCTGATAATCCCCATGAATATGACTGAAACGTTTTCACAAAAGCCCTGCAGGCTGAATCCATTGAATTTGGAATAGTTCTCATACCAGTCGAAAGAAGCAGATGTTCCAAACCAAACACACTTGGTTTAATACACTTTCACATTGGCTTTAATGGACAGATGTTTTGACTATGACATGGCAAGACAAGGATTTGAAATGGTGGATTGGAAAGATTTTGTTCATAAAAGTAATTGCTCTTGCATTACAAAGTGCAGGATTTACATGTGGAAAATGTCAGCCTGTTGCAGCATCTCATGATGGATCGTGTTACCACAAGCCATGGAGTTCACTAGAAATAACCAGCTTACTTTTGAGGGGCGCTTTTAATAGGCATCACACGCAGAATAGGAGGTAGGGGAAGCCTGACGTCGAGAGCCGTTGTTCTAGTTATGCAGGAGATCCTTGGTTGTACATTTTCAGGATTAGCTGTGACTTTTTTAGTTTATTTTTTTTTTAATTTTTCCATCAGAGCTTGGTGTCTGTGTATATTATTTTATAGGGACATAGCAATTCCTACATGCCAGGCACTGTTTAAAGAGCTTTGCAAAACATAAAATAAAATAATAACTTATTTTATCCTCATAAGAACTCATAGGAATAGGTGAGGAAAATGATGCACAGAGAAATTATGTTCAAAACCAAAAAACAAACCCACCACTGCTGAGTCAATTCCAACTCACGGCAACCCTACAGACAGAACAGAACTGCCCCATAGAGTTTCCGAGGAGCACCTGGTAGATTCCCACAGCTGACCTTTCGGTTAGCAGACATAGCACTTTATCGCTACACCACCAGGGTGACAAAGAGAGAACATCCCCATCTAGCCCCAGAGTTTGTGCTCATAACTATGATGAATCAGTTGTCATTGTGTTGACTCCAACTCCTGGTGACCCCATGTGTGTCAGAGTAGAACTGTGCACTATAATGTCTTTAATGTCATTTTTTTTTGGAAGTACATCTGTACGCACCTTTCTCTGGGTGGACTTGAACCTCCAACTTTTGGATTTATAGTCAAGCCGATAAGCCCTATGTACCTACCAGTGACTCTTCGTAATTATTAGACTCCACTATCTCCTTATATTATTGAACAAGTGGTATGAATGACATCTAATCATTTGTATAATCTAGGAATTTCCTAAGAAGAACAGTATTAAGCAAGTGAATTTGCTGCCATAAAACTTCAACTACTACCTCCCAGCTTATCTAGAAATCCCCTTACCAGAAATATGGAAGGGAAAAGGGTCTTCAGGTTCATACACAGTCACAAACCCCTTATCTTAGTTCCAAGCACTTAACTCCTTAAATTCTTTCTCAGACTTTCAGTAATGCTTACACCTACATATAGGAGATGAGAGCAAGAAGGACAGAAAAGTTGCAATACATAAATATATTCATAGTACTACATAGCACAATGAAATATTTTTCATGATGAAGGTTTGAAGTCATTGTGAAAATGATTAACCCTTGTTTATTACCCTTATTTAAAGTGCTTAAAGTATTTTATAAGACTTAAATATACTGAAATTTTTAGACTTTGGTTGCTTTATAGACTAGACTTCTTTAATGATAGATACTATATATGGAATATCCCAATCTCAGCAGTGCCAGAAAACTAGGTAAAAGAGGTATCATTGTGGAAAGAACACTGGGTGAGTTGGCCACGCTGTCCCATCACTTGCCAGTAAATGATCTGGGCTAGTCACTCATCCTTTCTGTACCTCAGACTGCTTGCCACGCTGGCTCAAAGAGTTATGAGAAAGATTAAATAAAATGAAATATATGCTAGTGCCTAGTATGAAATGTATTCTCAATAAACATTTATTTTTAAAAAGTAGCTTTGTATATCAAGGTCAAAGATAAATTGCTTTTGAATTATGACTTTGATATTATTTGTGCAATTATATGCACACAAAAAAGAAACAAGTTACTATGGAGCTGATTCCCTCTCCTGGAGATCTCATATGTGTGCAATATAGAACTGAGTTTCACAGTTTTCAAAGCTGTAACCTTACAGAAACAGATCTTAAGGTTTCTCTTTCAAGACACCTTTGAGTGGACTTGAACCACAAAACTTTCAGTTATTAGTCAAGTGCTTAACTGTATCACCAAGAAACTCCTACATAAATACTGAGATGAGGATAAAGGGGTGAAAGATGCTATTGGCTTCCATAATTGTCCTTTCTTTTGATTTATCTTCCTTTTTTCTTCTTTCACTTACTTTAAAGAACATAGGTATCGATAGACCGAGTTCTGTCTATAAATAAACCTATGAATAAAGAGGGCCAGATGCATACCCTGTAGAAATTCCTACAAGGACCAGAGATTCTTTTGTAATTTCCATATACATCCATCGTGTCTCCAGTAGCACTGAGGAGTGGTCTTTGTGGGCCTCCATTTGTATTCTTGCTTCAAAACCCACAACTGCAAGAGGTGGCCCTGGGTTTGTGACTAACCTTCACACTTCAATAGAGCTGGGGAGTGGAATTTATATTGCATGTATTTTTGTGACAAGAGCATGCCTGAGGAAGGATAAGTCTCTTCCAACCATAAACCTAGGCTTTGGGCAAGGACAAACAATGTAAGAAATTCACTGTATTTTGTTTTGCAAAACAATTCTTACCATGACAAGAACAGAGGTAGGGGAATGGGAAGAAGGAGGCCATCAAAATCACCTGGGTAATTTCTTTATAAAAATCAACGCTGCTGTTCCTCATTTTAGATACTTCTTTTAGATACTTTATCTGGAGTAGCAATAAAGACGCAAATATTCTTCAGTACATATCCTGGCCCCTCAGCAACCATGAGAACTACTGATCTAATGTATTAATCACCAGCTGTCCCCAGTATCGCCTCAGCATATGGCCAGGATGCTCCGCAGCCACAACAAGGTACCTTCAACACCTCCCCACTCCCCCCGACTCAGATCACGGTATACACCTTGAAACTACGTCTAAGTCACTCATTTATGTAATCATCTGGGCTTTCGTAGACCCTCAGATCTGGGCAAGGGGGGATCTTGTTCTAAGTGCTAACTCATCAGGAGGGCTCCATCCTGGCCTTCTCCAGTCATTCCTCTCCCAACTTGGTGAAAAGTCCTGGGGACAAAGGGAGCTTCGGGGTAAGCAACATCTTCCATTTTAGCCTGGTGTTTCTCAAATATGAACGTGCACTGGAAAAACCTGGAGAGCTCGCTAAAATACAGATTCTGCATCAGTAATTGTGGCGTCGGCTTCAACTCTGTGTCTCTAATAAGTCCCCTGGTGCTGGAGATCGCCCTTGCCCTAGTGAAGGTGTGTACCTTGCTGCAGGTGCACAAGCACCTGGAATTCCCTAAGCAAATGACCCCAAGCTTGCTTTCCAAGCCTGCACAGTCTCTTCCCTGGGTCTTTCCTCCTGAAGACAGACTGTTGCCTGTGTGCATACGCCTAGGCCTGAGGAGCTGGAGGAGACACGTGGTGAGAGTTTCTGGACAAAGTTAAAATGTGTGAGGCCCTTGAGGTGCAAGACAGATCAGAGGTCAAAAGAGTACAGGAAGAAGGAGACGAGTGCAGAGATTGTGAGGCTGACTAATACCGGGATTACAATCTGAGGCCACTGGTAATTCTTTCCACATTATTGTATTCTTACACAGAATTCCGAGGAATTCCAGAATTCAAAATGCCAGACTATCCTTCCAGGTTGATATGAAGATATCTGAGTTAATGAAGAAAGGTTGAATGTATTTGACTTTAACAGTATATGAATTTGCCTTTACATATATATATTTTAACATGAAGACATAAACTATGTGGGACCCATTTGTAGTCTTGCCACAGACAATGCAGTTAGAACCGAGCCTGTTTGTAGGCCTCTGGGTTTGTGACCAGCCTTCAGCCTTTATCTAGGTCATCCTGAGCCTAAAGTTTGAAAGACTAAAGAACCTAAGGAAAAAACAATACTGCTTATTTGGACAGTTGTTTTCCAGCTGCATGCATTTCTTTCTTGTGTTATTGGAATCTCTTTCCCTTGCCACACGTGGTCCTTTCACATGCAACTTGAGGCTTTCTGAGATGTTTAATATGTATATTGAACCCTGTAATACTGAATTCTTCGGGGGAATAAAGCTGTCAGAGTTTCTGCTGGTTAACAATGTTTGCAAACGTAATCATGGAGCTCCATGACAATGCAGCCTACCCAGTTCAAAAGAGAACGCTGATTTCCAATTCTGTTTGGCTTAAATCTTTTACTTTTTAAAACTTATTATCTAGTGCAAAAGACCTCTTTAAAGTGTTAAAGCGCCAAGATGCCACTTTGAGGAATAGGGTACACCTGACTGAAGACATGGTATTTTCAGTTGCCTCAGATGCATGTGAAAGCTGAACAGTGAGTCATTAAGACCAAAGAAGAACTGTTGCCTTTCAGTTATGGTGTTGGCAAAGAACATTAGCTATATCATGAAACACCGGAAGAATGAAAAAATCTGTCTTGAAAGAAGTACAGCCAGAATGCTCCTTAAAAGCAAGGCTAGGGAGACGCGATGGCACTTGGCTTGGCTGGGAGACTTTCTATCAGTTGCAGAAGAAGGACATCATGCTTAGGAAAACAGAGGGTTGGTGAAACAGCGGAAGACCTTCAGTGCAATGGATTGACACAGCAACTGAAACAATGATCTCAAACCTAGCAATGGTTGTGAGGATGGTGCTGGACCACACAGTAGTAGTTTACTCTGTTGTACGCAGGATGGCCATGAGTTGGAACTGTCTCAATGACAATCTAATAACAAGCCATCCTAGTACAGGATCACAGTTTTACAAGTCCTAAATTAAGGGTCAAAGCTGGATTCTGCACTTACGAACTCTGTGACTAACTTTTCAAGGTCTCATGGTTTTTCGCCTCTAAAATGGAGGTAACAATACTCACCTCATAGAGACATTAAGAGGATTACAGGTAATGATACATATAAAAGCATTCAGAATGTCAGCTGATATGGAATAATTACTCAAATGTTTACTATTGTTTAGTGCTTTGGAGTCTTCTTAGTGAAGCCATTTAAATCTTCTCTCAAAGATTTTTCTCTTTTTTAAAGTCCTTCATCTTTGATAATTGTTATTTTATATTTAATTGTTGATTACGTCCCATTTTGTATTATTAGAATAATATGATTTTCTCACTCATGTTAGAATACATGTTAGGTCAAGGATAATATTTTACACATTTTATATCCTCTATGGTTCAGTGTGAAACTATGGTGGCATAGTGGGTAAAAGTACAGTTGTCAAAGTTGGGAGCTCTTAGGAGTTCAAATCTACCAGATGCTCCTTGGAAAGTCTATGAGGCAGTTCTACTCTGTCTTACAGGATTACTATGATTCAGAATCAACGTGACAGCAGTGAGTTTGTGGTTATGGTTTAGCGTAGAATACCGAACACGAAAAAGATCCTCAGATCTCTCATAGGTGATTGATTATTTTAAGGAAGTATTCCAGAACAATTTGATTATGCTCCAAAAGGTCAGTGTTTGGAATCTGCCTAAAAATTGCCTTGGAAGACAGATCTGGCAATCTCTCAGAAAAGCCACAGCCCTGAAAACGCTGTGGAGCAGTTCTCTGCATACATGTATCATCATGAGTCAAGACTGACTCAGTGGAAACTAACAACATCAATAACAGGCTTGATCTGCCTTGAAAGTACAATAAAAATAGAAAGACAAAATAACTCAACTAGGAAAAGGATTGGAGTCACTAGAAAGTGATGATTGGAGAAGGGAAAATACTCCAAATTGTTGAGCAGCAATAGAGATTAAATCCCTGGGTGTCCTCTAACAGTATGTAGTAGAAAGGCTAAGTGCTCATTCAGTGGAGTTGTTGTTAGGTACCATTGAGTCGATTCTGACTCACTGTGATTCTATGCACAATAGAATGAAACACTGCCTGGTCTTTCTCCATGCCCACAGTCACGGGTAGGCTTCGGCCTATTGTTGCAGCCATTGTGCCAATCCATCTTGCTGAGGGTCTTCCTCTTTTTTGTTGACCCTCCACTTTACCAACCAAAATGTCCTTCTTCAGGGATTGATCGCTCCTGACCACATGTCTTAAGTATGTAAGATGTAGACTCACTATCCTTGATTCTAAGGAGCACTCTGGTTGCACTTTTTCTGAGACCCACCTATTCGTTCTTTCTGCAGGTCATATATTCAATATCCTTCTCCAACACCACAATTCAAAGGTGTCAATTTATCTTTTGTTTTCCTTATTCATTGTCCAACTTTCACATGCATATGATGCGATTAAAACTACTACAGCTTGGGTCAGGTGCACCTCAGTCTTCAAGGTGACATCTTTGCTTTTCAACACTTTACACAATTCTTTTGCAGCAGATTTTACCAAAGCAACATGTTATTTGGTTTCTTAACTGCTGATTCCATGGATGTTGATTGTGGATCTAAGTAAAATGAAATCCTTGACAACCTCAGACTTCTCTCTGTGTATCACGATGTTGCTTATTGGTTCAGTTGTTCTTCTGATTTTTTTTATTTTTATTGAGTCAAAGCGTACAGCCAGCCAGCCAAGGGCCGTTGAGTCGAATAAAGTGTACAACCTAATTTAAATTTGTGTGCCCACCTGTCTGTAGCTCCTTCTGCTCTCCTTGCCCAGTGAGAGCATATTCCTCCTTTTCATTCATGTCGTATCTTCTTAACAATCTCCTGTCCCCTCCTCTCCACCCTCTTCACTCCCCTCTGGTAAGAGGCCAGTAGGACAACATCCTATAGATGCACAGAACCATAAAGTGCACACACGATATGGCCCCTCTGTGTCCCTGAGTTCAGTCCATTCCTGTCCGAAAAGATGACCTCAGTAATAATTTATGATCAGATGTATAATCCATACTGAAGGCTGTGATCTTTGATCTTCATCAGTATTTCAAGTCCTCTTCACTTTCAGCAAACAAGGTTGTATCATCTGTATAACACAGGTTGTTAACGAGTTTTCCTCCAATCCTGATACCCTGTTCTTCCTTATATAGTCTAAATTTTTGGACAATTTGCTTGGCATACAGATTGAATAGGTATGGTGAAAAGCTACAACCCTGGGGCACACCAAGCATTGTCCTCTTGTTCTGTTCACATGACTGCTTCTTGATCCATATACAGATTTCTCATGAGCACAGGTAAGTACTCTGGTACTCCCATTCTTTGCAATATTATCTATAATTTGTTATAATCCACACCGTTGAATGCCTTTGCATAGTCAATAAAACACAAGTAAACATCTTCTGAAACTGGCCTGAACTTCTGGCAGTTCCCTGTCAATATACTGCTGCAGCTGCTTTTGAATAATCTTTAGAAAAATTTACTTGCATGTGATATTAATGATATTGTTAGATAATTTCCATATTTGGTTAGATTACCTTTTTTGGTTATAGGCGTTACGTATGGAATTCTTCTAGTTGGTTGTCCAAGTTGCTGTCCTCAAAATTTTTTGACATAGGTGAATGAACACTTTCAGCACTGTATCTGTTTGTTGAAACTTCTCAACTGATGTTCCATCAGTTCCTGGAGGCTTGTTTTTTGCCAATGCCTTCAGTGCAGATTCATCTTCTGCCTTTAGTACCATTGGTTCCTGATAACATACTACCTCTTGAAAAGGTTGAACATTGACCTGTTCTTTCTAGTGTAATGACTGTGTACTCCTTGCATCTTCTTTTGATGCTTCCTGAGTTGTTTAATATTTTACCCATACTCAAGGCTTAAATTTTTTCTTCAGTTTTTTCATCTTGAGAAATGTTGAGCACCTTCTTCCCTTTTGCACAGGTGGTTAAAATACCTTTAGTCTTCTTGAGCTGCGCTTTGAAATTTTCTGTTCATTTCTTTTACTTCATCATTTCTTCATTTTGCTTTAGCTACTTGACCCTCAAGAGGAAGTTTCAGAGCCTCTTCTGACATCCAATTTGGTCTTTTCTTTCTTTTCAATAACCTCTTGCTTTCCTCATGTATGATTTCTTTGATGTCATTCAACAACTCATCTGATCTTCGATAATTAGTGTTTAAAGCATCAAATTTATTTCTGAAATGGTCTATAAACTTAGGTGGGATATACTCAAGGCCATGCATTAGCTGTTGTTGGAATTTTTCCAGTTTTTTTCAGTCTCAGTTTGAACTTGCGTATAATCACTTGATGGTCTGTTCTGCAACTGGCCATTTGTCTTTTTCTGACTGATGATGTAGAGCTTTTCCATCATCTCTTTCCACAGATGTAGTTGATTTGATTCCTATGTATTGCATCTGGTGAGGTCCATGTGTATTATTGCTGTTTATGTTGGTAAGAAAAGGTGTTTGCAATGAACAAGTGAGTGGTCTTGCAAAATTCTGTCGTGCAATCTCCTGTATTGTTTCTATCATCAAGGCTATATTTTCCAACTACTAATCCTTCTTCCTTGTTTCCAGTGCTTGCATTCCCTTCCCTGGTCATTATTAATGCATGCCAATTGCATGTTGCATCAATTTCACTCTGCAGAAGCTGGTAAAAATATTCTATTTCCTCATCTTTGGCCTTTGTGGTTGGTGTGTAAATCTGAATAACAGTCATATTAACTGGGCTTCCTTATAGGCATATGGATATTATCACTGACAGCACTATACTTCAGGACAGATCTTGAAATGCTCTTTTTGGTGATGAACACAACACCATTCCTCTTGAAGTTGTCATTCCCAGCATGGTAGACCATATGATTGTCTGATCCAAAATGGCCACTATCGGTTCATTTCAGCTCCCTAATGCCTATGATATCAATGTTTATGATTCCATTTCATTTTTGATGAGTTGCGATTTTCCTCAATTTATACTTTCTACATTCCACATTCTGATTATTGATTGTTGTTGGATATTTGCAGTTATTTCTTCTCATGCTGAGTTGTTCCCATTTAGCAAACAATGGTCCAGAAAGCTTAACTCCATCCACATCATTAAGGTCACCTCTACTTTGTGGAGGCAGCTCTTCCCCAGTCTTCTTTTGAGAGCCTTGCAATCTGGGTAGCCTATCTTCTGGCACTGTATCAGATAGTGTTTCACTGTTGTTCATATGGTATTCTTTGGAGAATTCTTTTCAATGAAGTTAAGAAGGCAGGATTACTAGAATTCACATTAAGGATGAGCCAAGAAGAGTTCCTGGAAGGCACAGTTAAGTGCTTGGCTGTTAACCCAAAGTTTGGCAGTCTGAACCTACTCAGAGCCATCTTGAAGAGGCCTGGTGATCTACTTCCAAAAAGTCACTCATTGAAAACTCAGTGGACCACAATTCTACTCTGACACACTTAGAGCTGCCTTATGTTGGAATCAACTAATGGGCAACAGAGTTTTTGTTTGTTTAAAGAGAAGAACTTCCACCATCACTGATAAGCTTGTTGCTTTAAATAGTAAACTTTCCCCCCAACTTTGGAAAACTATCTAAACACGACTGTTACAAAATCTTGAAAGTTGTCATTGACATGACTGTTATAAAACCTTGAAAGTAGTTGTTGACATAAGAGTAATAAAAATAATAATAATAATAAAGGGTGGGGGGAGGGGAAAACTTAGAGTTCAAGATTTTGAGGAGGTGCTAATCTGTATATTGTGTTCTTGCTTTCTGGGAAACCTGTTGACCAACAAGGAAAATAGTCAATCCTTCCTCCCTCCGTCCCTCGCTCCCCCTTCCTCTCCCTGTCCTGTAGTCCTTCCCTCCAGCTTGCCTGCCCTCCTGTCTTCCTGCCTACTTGTCTTCTTTCCCAATTATTTGCTTAAGGTTCCATGAGAGCAGACATCAGCTGAAAGCGCATAGTGCTGACTCTAGGCCATAGCACAGGACCAAAACAACTGGAGGATTTAACAAAATCCTAATTTGTTTACCCCCTTCTGGCAGAGACAAAGTTTATGTTTATTTCTGAGGCTGCAATATGGTGTGGAGTTCAAGTATTCTAACAACAGCCACGAGAGTCTAGAAGCCCATTGCCCGCTTATTAATTTGTTGGTGAATATATTGGGGTTTTCATTTCACACCAACAAATGCAGGAAATGATGGTGTTTTGACATTGTTTCTTTACCCTCACATTCCCTGTAAACAGAAGTGGTCTATCTGGCAGTCTGTGGCTGCATATAAAGCTCCTGTTTACTTAATTGGAATATCCATTTCTTTCTTCTTGGTCTGCTGAATAAATGAAGTTAAAAAGTGTGGTCAGAATTAGAATTGTGTACATCTGAAAAAGACATTTGGGCCACTGAGTAACTGAAAGCACCCTCTGTTTACATGTTCCTGCCATTTCTGTCCCTGCAGCTGTGTTACAGCTTATAACAACTAATCCTTTTTATTTGTATTTTGCTTTATTTTATTTTGTACTAAAGGCGCTTATAAGCCATGTCTTCCAAATGCATCTGAGGTTTCATAACTGTCCTTTCTTAATAGTGTATACACATTACAGCTACAGAGCTGAATTTTCTCCAATCTGGGCTTTGTTAGGAGTGACTTTTGGAATCGTCTGTAAGACAATTAAAATGTGTTAATCTGTATTTGAAAACTTGATCCAGTTAAAAATTGCTTTTCCGTCCACTTGTATCTGCCAAAGTTTGCTATGTCATGTAGCTGGGCTTTCTGGAGAGGTGTAAAAAGGGGATCATAGGGAGGAGAGGGCTGGAGAAAGCCTGGAAGTTACAGGAGGTTTGGAAGCCTTTTGAGCGATGTCTTCTTACTTTAGGAGAGAAGGACGCATAGAAGGGTTGGAAACGGGGCTTGAGCAAGTGCACTTTTTATGCTTCACAAACTCTAACGTCGTTAGACTATACAACTTGAGTTACATGTGTGTGCTTTTAATAAGCTAGATACACACACACACACACACAAATAAATAGATTTGTTCTGCTGAAACTGGAATACCAAGGGCTTGGGGGCAAAAAGTCTTAACACCTCTTGAGGACTGGAAGGTCAGTTCACACTCCAGCTTCGAGGAAGGGACCATACTAAGGATTTGACAGAAAGTAAGCGGATTCCGTCCCAGGTCTGGGTAGGAGACTGGACTCTAGAGCTTACCAGTGACTCTGAGGCCAGAGAGCTTCCCGCCCAGCAGGGGGTAGCCAAGGCCAACAACTGAGAAGGAATTCCACTCCGGATCCAATTCCATAGGGCCAGCCACGCAGCTTTGTGATTCTAGAAGCAGGCTCTCCTGGCCAGCACCTAGATTATGCATGCCACAAAAATAGAAAGATATAAAAAAGCCTTCACCTGTGAGCTCAGATCTTATACAGTGGATTCTTTTGAAAGAGATCTCAATTAAGGGGTGCAAAAGGGCATTTACCTGCCCAAAGTTTGGAATTAAGACTGGTGGGATGGGAGGCAGGTTTTACTTTGCTCTTTGACTCTTCTTTCCCCTCTGTCTCTCTGGGCAGAGGCCGGGAATTCCTTCAGGTATGATGAAAGACCCAGAGCTGGCTTTGCTCTGTGTGAGAGTGTGTGTGTGTGTGTGAGAGAGAGAGAGAAAATACTTGTGTGAGTGCATGAGAAAGTATGGATTTGTTTGTGTGTAACAGAGAGGGGGTTGGGGGATCCTGGAGATGCAGTCCCCAAATCGTACCCTGAGGAAACTCAAGATTCAGCAGGTGAGTCCCCAGGATGGCAGGTTAAGGGCTGGAAAAAAATCAGCCATGAATCACTGGAGCTGCTAGGGAGAGAGCAATACTAAGCTGAACTAGCCTGCAGGGAGGAGGAGGGAGCTGGGGAAGGTGACAAGGTCACTAAAGAAAAAATATTTTGAAGGAAGCCAGTCTTCCTTACTGTCTGCTGGGTGAGAGGTTGAGCCTGTGTTACTGCGGCGCCATGGAGAACGTTCTGGGCCCCCCACCTCCCCAGCCGGCTTCACCTTGTTGCTTTCCCCACTCTGGCCCTTTTTTGGTGGATGCTGCTTTTCTTTGTTCTGTTTCCTTCCAGTGCAATGAACCCTTACATTATGGGTTTCTGTTGTAGTTCTAACCTCTAATATACAACCATTACATCTTATCTCGTCTTCTAAATTACTCTAAAATCCAATTATAAAACCCCCTCTCCTTCAAGAGCACACGACTCGCCACATTACAGAAATGCTGGGCTGCTCTTTTGTTTTTCTAAATTAATAATAACTACCATTTTCCGTCTGCTCTTCACATGGGACTTTTTTATATCACCATACAGCTTTCCAAAATGGGTATTATGATTCCTTTTGCATCTTTGCTGGGCTGCGCAAGAGTGAAGGATGATTTTCCAAATATTCATAAAGGATCTGACAGTTTTTAGTATCAAAACATTTGAAATTCTGGAATCTTTACAGAAGAAAACACTTTAAACTTCATCAGTTAAATTTTCACTACTGCATTACTTGGTCGGAGTGAAATAGCAGTCTGTCATTGTTAAGGTTTTAAAATATTAGTACATTGATAATTTTTTATCAGTCAAAAACTCTTAGTCTTACTACAGTTTCTAAAACAAAGGTGATTTTGGAATTCAGTTTGAATTTCTCAAATTTACCAGAGGGAAGTGACTGGCTTAAAGACATATAAGATCTATAAATTCTGGAAACGTTTTGGTAAAAGCTAATATGACAAGAACATTTTAGGGGAAAATTTACCACTGCAGAGAATTTCCTCAAATATGTATACACATATATATGTATATATGTTTCTGATAGAGGAGTAAACATGATTTGAAACAGAAAATAGCTCTTAGGAAAACATAATGAATTCAAATCTGACATTAGGAGAACAAACCTGACTGACTTTAATGCTCTGTAAGTATGGACATGTAATCGCACTGCAATTCTTTTTCTTACAAATTCTTTTTTTCAGTCTTGTGGAAAAAGTGTATTTGATATACTCGCAACATCCTATTATGTAGTAACAAAGTAGGCTTGATGTGCTATTATTACGAACACGCATACAGTTGATCGGTCACTATGCTTTAAACTTGACAAGTTTGGGCAATGTTCAACAGAAGCTCTTAAATGTGAGGTTTATATGGGAGAATTCTTTCTCATGTTCAGCCTTCAGCTGCTGAGGGTAAATAGACCACAAAACTTCGGAAGGATTGAAAGGGCCCTGAAGTTCATGCTGGAATTTCACATGCAGATTTAAATTCCAACATCTCTCCTTTGATATTTTGTGTATTAATTGTGCCCTGAAGTGAAATCTCTATCCACTTGAATATTACATCCACAAAGGGGCAGTTATTTCTCTCTAATAATGTGTCCCACTCTGTAAGAATTCTCAGAGGCCAAAGTAAAGCCCAGGGAGACAGAAGATCGTACAACTGAACCGGCACCGCTTGGGATTTACAAGCTGAGTGAGATGAACCAGAAGGACGGGCTAATCGCTAAGAAATATAATCAAATGCAAAATGTAGGAACATGGCTGCTATCATGAGGGAATAACTCAGGGAAAAAGATCAAGAAAATGAAAAGCATACACGGGTATAGAAAAGTTACAGTTTGCTGAAAAAATTTTTTTGCAGTAACTCTATGTTCTGTATATACCATAAGTATGTATATGTATGTGTGTACGTGTGTTGTTGTTAGGTGCCGTTGAGTCGGCACATATAAAAAGAAATGGAATACACACAGGCACACACACACATATATATACATCATATACTTGCACGTGTGTGTGTATATATATGTATAATCATACACACAAGCATATGGTGTTTACTTGCATATATATTATATACTTGTGTGTTCCTTTTAGTTGGCATCAATGGATTCTACAAGCTTAATTTAATCCTGATGAAAGCATTACACTCTTCTCTATATGCTAGTCATTTTATACTTCAACAGTACTAGTGTAGCTGTGTTTCTTCCTCCTTTCTTTTGTTCGTTTGTTAATTCGTTTTTTTTTTTCTTTTCCATGAAAGCAAGAAAAGGTAACCAAGGTTATTTTTCCCTTGTGCCTCTAAGTTTTGAACATTACCTTGTGGCTTCAGTGTTGCCTAAAGGTCAGCTGCTGTTTGGTTGGCCAGAATCCAGGATAACTTACACATTTCTTTAAAGTCCAGATGTTTTAGGAATTAACGCTATCTACTTTGCTTAGAAATACACATAGTTGGCATTGTCCTAAAATGTTTTTAGGAGCTCTCTGATTTTCTTCTTTATTTCTAATTTTTAGTGAGTTATTTACTGTAAGTCAAATTTTACCAGCTCACCAAAGTGGACTCATTCATATAATGCAAGTATATGAGTAGCTTATGGAGAATTTACTTATTTCTATTATTATTTTAATCAAGAGTATATTACCCATCTAGTATGCCTATGGCATAGCAAAGTTAAAAAGAAACATTTATTTTGCATTCTTTTGCATATTCTACAACACGTCACATGATTTTGAATTTTAAGTTAAGATACCTGGGTAGATTTTGGCAGGTTAATAGAGTATGTGATCTCTCAGCTCTTTGAAATAATCTATTATTTACATCTATTAAACAAATCAAAAGTGACTGTGTACTACATGACATTTTAAAAATCTTCTCTGTAAAATAAGCCCTATTATCCCAAATTATAAGCCACCAGTAGTGGGTCTTTGAGGCTTTGTGTGGACTGGAGATAGATCCGGTCTTGAGCCATAGCAGCACAGTTCGGGCCAGTGGAGCGGTAAATTACCGGACCGCACCTTACAGGCCCGAAAGAGTTAAAGCAGCTTCTAGAAAAACCGAACACCTGCCGAGTAACTCATGCAGGAGGACAGCCTGATCCAGTGTGTCAGGAGCACGTCTCAATTGCGATTTTAAAGAGCAAGATGCGACGTTGCGTCAGGGTGTCTCCCTTCTTCTTTACCACTCTGCATCACCGAACTGAGCATGGAGCCGCTCCCTGCAGTGGCAGCTCTGGGAGATTATGATAGTCTTAAAAGTGAAAGCCTATAATTTAAAGTCATAATTTCTACCTTTAAAACGGAGATTGAAATACGGTAGTATAAAATACATAGGGCATCAAGATGTTGCAAATGTCTCCTCCCATTAGGTTTCTGTATTTACAGGAGGGGACAGTAATATCGAAGATATTTTCTGGTGTAGCTTTTTCATTTAAAATGGAACAAGCTCTCCTCAAGATCCAAATTTCCTTTAATGCTTGCTAAATAGAATTCCCTGGCCCTAACGTGAGATAAAACGAAATAAAAATTTAAAAGCCCTCGAAAGGAGGCTCTAGCTTTCAAACATAAAAAAATATTTCTTAGAAAACAGTATCTCTATCAGTTGGATGTACATGAACATGTGGATTGGTTTTCCCCTGAAATACGAGTAGTTTTCCATGGTATGAAATGATGCTATATGGTCAAAAGGATTATCACTGCCAGATCCTTCACTGTGGAAGGAAAAGACATTCAAGACCTTCAGAATACTCTTTCCTTTGGCCCATCATTTAAAATCATGTTTGTGTAATTTTTTTCTTACTACATTTCAAAGATGTTTTCATGATTCTACTCAGAAATGCCAGTTTTAAATACCAAGTAAAACAAAATTTTCCTTGACTCAGTTACTGAGCTCTGTAAAGAGAAAAACTATATGGAAAAATGACTATACATTCATCAGGAAAGAAATGTCATAGGCTTCTGGACTAGAAGATAGAAAACTAAAAATCCTTGCAGCAGAGTGTATTGGAAATTACCAGAAATACTTTTTTTCCCCCTTGAAATAAAGTTCAAGGTAACATTTAAATGAATAATTATTTACCATTTTGTTAAATGCTGGCATCTCTGGCAGGCATCATCTATTAGTACAAATGCTTTTTCTGCTTTGAATGGCTCATTAGTTTCTTTGTAGGGCTGCACTGGTTTTAAGATTCAAATTCAAAATCTCCTCTGATTTTGCGGTTCCATTGCTGGCAGCCGGCCAGCAGCAGATATGCATAATATTTCACTGTTAGACCTTGCAAACATTATATCCTGCTGTGCTAAAGAAAACATTGTGTTTCTTACCACATGAAAATAATCCATCACTTTTCAATCAGCGCACAAAAAAAGCTCTACCTGTTTTTTCCATCAGACTCAAGAAAAATTAATGGCCCCAGTGTGAAAGGTGGACTCTCCATGCATGATCCATTAAACTACAAACTAATCAAAATATATGTAGCATCTGATTTGCTAAGTAAGATGGAACAAAAGAGGTGTGATGACAAAAAATAGAGCCTAAGACCCACACAACTTTGTTCTATCAGTATTAACCTTATTTATTTTAAACGTGGGAGGATATAAATAAAAGATTGTGAAGTGGATCCATTGAACTCAGTCAGTTGAGATAGACTCTCTGTATTTGTCTGGAATTGATAGCTAAAGGCACCTATTGTGGACTGGAAGAAAATTTTATAATGAAACTCTTGGGCAAGAGTAAAAGAAGACGGGTCATAAATCCCCCTAATTAGTCACTAGACAACATAATTTATAAAAGTAAACATTTTCTTTGGGACTAAAATATATCAGTATTTTATCAACTTGTTCATGCTTTTAAAAATGATTTCATGGCTTTAGCAATGCTGATGTCACAGCTAGTTTGGAGTGAAGCTTGAGAACTTCCCTTTCTAGAGCCTTAACACTTTATCAAGGAGCCTTGGAAACACCATGGTTAAGCACACAGCTGGTAATTGAAAGGTTGGTAGTTTGAACCCAGACAGTTAGCTGCAACACGCCAAGATCTGAATGTCTGCTCCCAGGAAGATCACAGCTTTGGAATCCTATGAGGCAGTTTTTTGTTCTATGGGTTCTGTATGAGTAGCAACTGGCACATACCACCAATACCTTTTGACCAACCTTTTCAAGACCCAATTACCTTCTCCTTTGAATTTTTTTGCTGATACTCTGTGCTTTTACTAATGAAGGCATACTGACTAAAGGATCAATTCAGAATTTTTGTTACGAGGTATAGATTTTGATACCTATTATCTACCATCTATGTCCCAGGTCTCCTTGGTTTACATAACTCCTGCCAATATAGGTTAATTATAAAATTAGTTTTTAAACATTTTTAACATTTATTTCTTGAAAATGTGCAAAGCATAAGCAGAGACATGAAGACAATTTTATCCTAGTCTCTTTTTTATTATTTTTCATGAAAAATTTTAAAACATGATATGATGTATTCTTCCTAACAGCATAAGCAGCACTTACAAGCCAACTAAATAAAGCCAAGGGATTTTTTCTTTTTTTTTAAATTCAAGGTTTTTTTTTTTTTTGTTGTTGTTGTTTTGTTTTATTAAATCTCAGGAAAATTGTCAATGTAGTACATTCTTTATTAGTACAAAAACAGTAATTAGACGCAAAATAAATATAACTAAAGGAAGTGGAAGCTCAGAAAAAGTTATTGCTGCTGTGTACAAGCTCTGACAATTAAATCCGTGAACTTAATTTTTCTAAGCTCTACATACTTCTTTGCTGAATATCACTATGGTCACCTTTGAAGTACTCCCTTGGGGAGCTATGCACCAACACCAGTGCTTAGTCTACCCTTTGAAGCAATTTTGGAGCTCTTTCTGGAATGGCCATTAAGTGCATTGGCATGCTGGCAAGTTCACAAACTTCGTTGTATAGCTGTGCGTGAGGGAGCTTTTAGCTAGTAAACAAATGACTGTATTGGAATACCCTCCCAGCTCACCTGATTTGCACCTCTCCATGACTTTTTTCTTTCCCTGAAGATAAGGGAAATATTGGAAGGAAGACATTTGGATGATATTTAGGACATCAAGGGAAATCCAATGACAGCTCTGATGGCCATTTCAGAAAAAAGAGTTCCAAAATTGCTTTAAAGGGTGAGCTAGGCACTGGCATTGGTGCATAGCTTCCCAAGGGAAGTACTTTGAAGGTGACCACAGTGATATTCAGCAATGAGATATGTAACACTTTTTCTAGGATGAGTTTGTGAACTTAACTGTCAGCCTTCATGATATTCTTCATGATAGCAAAAGTAATACTAACAGCTAAGAAGCAGTAAAAGCTGTCATGTAATATTGAAGAACTGTTCACAGTAGTGCATTCCAGCAACCACACCTGGGAACAATGACTGGGCCCTAAAATAGAGTGCAGGGCAAAAATAACTTTTAGGAGCTTGAAATCCTTGAAAAGTATCATTATAACATATTAGTCCTTTCTGGAAAGACATTCTTTACTGTTTAGAAGCTAGAAAAGAAGGGCACCAGTAACATCTGGTAGAATGAAGGACATAAAGGAGAAAATGACCACTATGAGTGAAACCTGGCAAAAGCTTATTCTCATGATATGTATGTTCTCAGGAGAACAAAGTAGCTGGGAAACATAGTGAGGAGGCTTATCTCGCAGAAGTAATGGTAAGCTTGTCAAAATTAAGAAAATTCTCATTCCCAAGAGACATCACCTCAGACAGTGTTTTGTCTACATAAAAGTGATGCTCCCTCTCAGGATTTTGAGTTTCATGCATTTCGAAAAGTCCAATCTTGAGGCTAAATGTGATACTTTTAGGCTACCACCTTTCCAAAGAACCCTAGAGTCATAAAAAGTCAGTGGGATAAGGTCTTCAAAAGGCTAAGGAACCCTGGTTGTGTAATGATCGAGCACTCATCTACTAAATGGAAGGTCCCTAGTTCGAACCCCCTCAGCAATTCCATGAAAAAAAAAAAAAAGACCCAGTGCTCTGCTGTCATAAAGACTACAACCTAGAAAACCCTATAGGATACTTCTGCTCTGACATACAGGGTTGCTGTGATGCAGAACTGACTAGACAGCACAGACCACAACAATACTTTTATCGCAATATTCTAATAAGAAGGATAAAAACCATCTTGAAGGAGTGCCAATTGTTTTTTCTTTTAAGTCCATTTTATAGCTATTTACCCTTCCTGCTTGGTGCCACTGTGTTTCAGGAGATGTGTTTCTCAATCTCAACCTCTCTCTCAGCCTGACCTGTGTCTTTCAGTTTAACACATTTAACAAAAGTATATTAAGACAAAAATACAGTCAATGGAATATAATTCCAACACCAAGAAAGTATCTGCACTGGTAAATCATTTCACACAAAAAATGTTTGCTTCATTTCTTATAGATCATGTTTAGAATACCACACTATTTTCTTTAACGTGGTATTTCAATTTTCCTCTCTGTTTTACATTGTTCATCTATGATGAAAACAGTCCTCGGGTTGTTCTTTCAATAGCACAACTGTGTTAATCTAGCTTCCCAAAACAACATCTCCATTTAGTTGATGGCCACTAACTGGGAGAACAGTGTTAGAACTGAAAGGCTGAAAGGCATTTTGTGTATGAGAAAACTAAACCTTAGAGATTCTAGGTGACTTACCTAAGGAGTATCAATTTGGGAATAACACCTCTGGGATCCTCAGAGGCTCCAGCCAAGTACTTTCTTCATTACACTGGTTCTTATCTCCTAGAACAACACCCCAAATAGCTTACCTTGCATGTAAATTGCCTTGGGAGCTTGCTAAAACACAGACTCTGAATCGGTAGGTCCACGGTGGGAAAGTCCAGATTTCTAATGAGGTCCCAGGGGATGCCGATGTTGCTTTGGAGACCACACTTGGAGTGACAAGAACTGACATGCTCTCAAATTCTTAGGCTGGCTCTGGAGGCCCTTTATAGTCAAGCCCTGTTTTGAGCAGCCTGTTGAGCACCCCAGTCTAGTTATAAGGAATATGTGTTTCCTTATTGCATAGCCTTTGAGAGTTCAGTGTTCTGACTTTTCTTTATCTGTTCCCTCTTCTGCGTGGGATGTGCTTTTCACTTCTTTGCAATGAATGTCTACTTTTCCCATCTCTCCCAATAACAAACTTAAATCCTGACTTCTCAATTAAAATTTTCTTGTGATCACAAACAAAATTATCTTTCTCTCCTCTAAATATCTCTATCTCTACCTAGAGCTTCATAAATATTTGTAATTGACCTTTGAAAAGATCAGCACAAGTATATGAGTGAACGAAATAGCAGAGAATGAAGTTCATTAAACTGTAGAAGGAAAAATGAAAATTCTTGAGCTCTGTAGAAAATCTCAGAAGGAGTGAAAAGTTTTCCTCTTTCACTACGTCTTATATTGGACATGCCTCTGGGCTGGTTACAGAAAATGAAATTTGGAAGATTGTGCATTATGATAAGTCAAGGGTCATCAAACTTTTTCTTGAAGAGCCAGATAGTAAATGTTTTAGGCTTTGTGGGCTGTATGGTCTCTGTGATGACTGCTCAACTCTATTACTGGAGCTAGAAAGCAGCCATTGGCAATACAGAAGTAAATAGGCATGGATGTGTTGCAACCTTATTTTATTGAAAAAAGAGGCAGCAGTCAGATTTGGCTTGTTTACTGATCCCTGTTACAGATGGTGTGCAAGTACATCTGAGCAAAGGAAGAGAGCTTAGTATGTTCACACTTGTTAATAATAGCTTAACTAACTTTGTCAAGGGAAAGAAACCCGAGAAACAGGGCTAGGCCAGAGCTGGAAGAAAAGTCACTGTGCAAAGCAAGGAATCTAAGTGATTCTTACAGAAAATCACTTTTTGCTTATACTACACATGTCATCAAAAACCCTAGTGGCACAGTGGGTTAAGTGCTACATCTGCTAATCAAAAGGTTGGCTGTTCAAATCTGCCAAGAGCTCCTTGGAAACTCTATGGGGCAGTTCTACTCTGACATGTGGGGTAGCTGTGAGTTGGACCCTACTCGATATGTATCAGTATCTTCAAACTGCACTTTTAAATTCCTACCACCTTGCTAAGCATTCCTGGTAGCACAATGGTTAGCTGTTTTACTGTTAGCTGAAAAATCTGTGGTTCAAACCCATCCAGTAGCCTTGAGGAAGAAAAGCCTGGTGGTCTGCAGTCGAGAAAACTAAGGGCAGTTCTGCTCTGCCATGTGCAGTCAATACAAGGTACCTAACAACAACAACTACTGCTTTGCTATTCAAGTCCCTGCAGAGTGTGAATGGTTAAAATGCTATGCTGCTACAGAAAGGTTGAAAGTTTCTCTTCACCTAGAGGTGCCCTGGAATAAAGGCCTGGTGATCTCCTTCTGAAAAATTAACCATTGAAAACTCTACAGAGAACAGTTCTACTCTTAGACACACGTGGTCATCATGACTCAGGATCCGTTCAACCGGTACTGGTACTTGCTACTCAAGATAAGACAGCTGGGTCATCTCACTGGCAGGACTTGGGAGTGTGATAAAAACACAGAAACTTGAGCCACACTCTGGATCTACTGAATCAGTATCTACAGAAGATTCTTAGGCACTGTAAAGTTTGAAATTTCAAAGTGAACTCTGTGGATCACTTGTGTCAGAATCACCTGGCAACCAGTAAAATTGTCAACTCTTGGTTCAGTCCCAGAGTAGCTTAATCAAAGTCACTGGTGATGGGACTCCAAACTGTTTTTTGATTCATACTGAAGTTTTAGAACTATGGATCTAGTCTACAGCTCTAAAAGTAATAATTATAAACTACAAGTTCACCATGAGTTATTTCTATTCTACCTTTTTTATTATGATTCCTCATCCTCTTTTTAAATAACCTACACTTGGTTGCTATGAAACAGAGAGAGAGATCACTATGAGTCATCATCAACTTGACAACAGTGGATTTGGGTACACTTGGTCACTATGAGTCAGAAGCTACTTGACATCTATGTGTTTGGTTTTTGGTTTATACTTGTTTTTTTATAATCACTTCCTAATTCTCCTTTTCCAGATCAGAGCTTACTTTTTTTAACTGATGAGTGGTTGTCGTGTTCTTAGGTGCCATAGAATCGGCTCTGACTCATAGCAAGCCCAGGTACAACAGAAAGAAGGCTGCCCGGCTCTATGCTAGCCTCACAGTGGTTGTGTTTGAGCCCATTGTTGCTAGCCACTGTGTCAGTCTTATTCAGGGTCTTCCTCTTTTTATTTGACCCTCACTTTACCAAGCGTAATAGCCTTCTCCAGGGACTGGCCCCTCCTTATAACGTGTCCAAACTACATAAGGTGAAGTCTCACCATCCTCACTTCTAATGCACATTCTGGCTGTGCTGTTTCCAGGACAGATTTGTTTGTCATTCTGGCAGTTCATGGTATATTCAACATTCCTTACCAACATCATAATTCAAATGCATCAATTCTTCTGTGGTCTTTCTTATTCATTGTCCAGATTTCACATGCTTATGAGGTAACTGAAAAACTGATGAGTGCTGTTTTCATTTTGCTACTTTGAATCATCATTAAATGATGCCATTAAAATGGTATGAAGACTATTTTATGACCTTAGCAGATGGTATGGAGGTTCATTTTGGGGAGCTTGTTCAGTGTGTTTGGAAGCTCTTTGGCAGGCCACTTGGCGTGCTTGCGAAGGCTAGCTCAAACAGTAATCTTGTGATTAAAATGTTTTCTCAGGATGAATAAAGCTAGTAACCGCATGGCATTTTATTTTTGCCTGGGAGTATAAAGATTTGGGGTGTAGCTGAATTCCTCTGCAAATGAAAAGTCAGGAGACAGTATTGTGTGGAAAAAAGTAGAAAGAAAAATAAAGTCTAAGTCGTAATAAGAGAGACAGGGTTTTGGAGAAGAGCAGGTGTCAAGTAGAGATGGGATATGAGATGTAAGCATCTCCTGTGACTCTTCTACCCCTGCATCAAAAGCCCCCTAGCTTTCTTTTCTCTCTCTCTCTTTTTTCTGTAGTATTGAGTTTTGTTTTGGAGGCTGAGCAAGAGGAGAACCAGAGTCATGGTGGATGTAGTAGACACAGTAGTCAAAGAATATAAAGAGAGCTGGTATTGAGATTACACCGATAACTGAGTGATATAACCGATAGCACTTTTGCCACCTATTTACATATCTAATATTGCATTTCTGTAAAGAATAAAATACAACAGTAAAGGATCGGGATTTTCAAATTCCTCTTTGCATCAAAATCACTAAAGTGCATAATTAAGTTTAACCAAACAATGCATATTGTGAGAAAGTAAAAAAGTATATACAGATTTCTTCATCTTGATCTTCTCTTGCTTCTTATCTTTACCTCTGCCCCTCCCTTTTCTCTCTCTCTCTTTTCTCTTGTCTTTTTATCTTTTCATTGTTTCTCATCTCTGAGATAACTTAAACTATTCTTCTGATGGTTTTCATTATAGAAGCACTCAATAAATGTATTCCTAACAAGGACAGAAGAACTGACATTAAACCAATCAATCAGAACAGAAGTACCTGAATTATTATTATCTACCTCTTAATCCTTCAGTGGCTTCTTGGAAACCCTATGGGGCAGCTCTGCTGTGTCATGTAAGGTCGCTATGAGTCAGAATCAATTTGATGACAAACAATAACAATTTTCTTCTTGCTTATTAAAGAGAATTCATGGGTAACTTAATTTTAATTGTAATATATGTACACATGAATCTGATTTGACACATGAATATATACATTTAAGTTTAAATGGTCTTTCTAAAGGCAATAACTTTCTCAGGAACCATCCTTTATCAATAATCACTTTACCATAGCCAAAGTTTTGAGGGCTTGGGATATTTGGAAAGAAAATGATACATTTATATACGTAAAAATATACTGTATTACATTAAGAATGTAGTCCCTTAAAGTGAGTATGGTTGAACTTCTCTTCCATGCTTGAACATTATAAAGGAAACAGAAAAATTGGAAGAAAAGTCAGGTGAGGTTGAAAACATCAATGGTAATCTGTGTAAAGAAAGGACCTGTTGGTAATAATATATTCACCAATGAACTGACTCATTGAGATCCTCACTGAGTCAGCAAATGTGTAGCTATGTTTGATTGTTTCTACCTGCTAAGGGACCAGGCAAAGTATTCAAGGTAGAGTCTCCAGAAAAATCCATCCTCAAAGGTTCTTCTAAATTTTAAGAGAAAATCAGAAGATAATCTAAGTGTTTAATTTAGGAGGACATTGCTAGTTGGTTTTCCAAAAGACCCCAGTCAAGAGTTTAGCACAAGTCTGTTTGCTCAACTATATCTCTATCATTGTTAGAGAAAAATTTTCTCAGTGTATTTGATTTTGTCTGTATCTACATAAGACCATGGTTTCCCTAAGCCTATCTCTTCACATTACCATAGATAGCCTTTAATAAAAGCTATCCTGGGTAGGGGCCATGGAGTGGTTCCAACTTGTAGAGACCGTGTGTACAACAGAATGAAACACTGTCTAGTCCTGTGCCAGGTCCTCCACTGTTATTATTCTTTAGCGCATTGTTACAGCCTCTGCGTCAGTCTTACTGAAGTTCTTCCTCTTTTTTGCCGACTCTCTACCAAGCATGGTGTCCTTCTCCAGTGACTGATCCCTCTTGATAACGTGACCAAAATAAGATACACTCTCACCATCCTTGCTTCTAAGGAGCACTCTGGTTGCACTTCTTCCAGGACAAATCCGTTTATTCTTTAGTCAGTCCCTGGTACATTCAATAACCTTCTCCAACACTGCGATTCAAAGGTGCCAGTTCTTCTTCCGTATCCCTCATTCAATGTCCAGCTTTCACATGCATATGATATGATTGAAAATACCATGGCTGGGTCAGGTGGCCTTTGGTCTTCAAGGTGACATATTTACTCTTTAACATTTTTAAGAAGTCTTTTGCAAAGTTTCCCAATGCTATGCATATTTTGCATTGTATATAATTTTCATGTATGTAAATGCATGTGTGTATGTTTGTACACACACATGCACACCGCATCAGGGATTAAAACAGTGTGCTGGAAATATATTTTGGAGTAATAGCTGCCTCAGTTAGATTCATTAGCACAGACAGTATGCTCAGAAATTTCAGGTAAATTATTTTACTTGTTTATGACAGTTCCAATGAGGTGTAATTGACTTTCAATAATCTATACATATTTAATGCATGCTATTTGGCAAGTTTATATATATATCTATATACCCTTGAATCATCATCATAATTACGATAATGAGCACATCCATCATTCCCAAAAGTTTCCTCATGCCTGCTGGTCATCTCTCTTCTGTTCTCCTACCCCTGACAATCACTGCTCCGTTTTCTGTCACTGAAGATCTTAGTTTTTTTCTGGTTTCTGTCACTCAGCATAATTATTTTGAGCTTCATCAGCATGGTGTTACATGTTGCAATAGTTTATTCTTTTTCCTTATTGAGTAATACTGCAATATTAGGAAGGACCAGTGGCTATAGAAGGTCATCATGCTTGGTAAGGTGAAGGTCAGTGAAAAAGACAAACCCTCAGTGAGGTGGATTGATGCTGTGGCTGCAGCCATGGGCTCTAGTATACCTATTATTGTGAGGATGACACAAGAGTGGGGACTATTTAGTTCTGCTGTATGTGTGTAAGTTCTGCTATGTAAGGCACTGTGGGTTGTAGCTGATTCAAGAGCACCTAAGAGCAACATTCTATCATGTATCCAACAATTTGTACATTATCCATTGGGTTTCCGATATGGGAATAATAGAAATAAAGCTGCTATGAGTATTCATGTGTGCACATACACCTTAACTTTTTTTTCTTAAATCTAGGAGTGGAATAGAAGTTTGTCTGAGTCCTCTAGTGCTACTATAACAGAAATATCAGAAGTAGATGGCTTTAACAAAAAGAAATTTATTCTCTTAATCTAGTAGGCTACAGATCCAAATTCAGGGCATGAACTACCAGGGGAGATTTTCTCTGCCTTTCAGCTCTGGAGGAAGGTCTGTGTCATTAATCTTCCCCTGGTCAAAGAACTTCTCAGGCACAGGGACTCCGGGTCCAAAGGATGTTCTCTGGTCCAGGTGCTACTTTCTTGGTGGTATAAATTCCCTGTGTCTCTGTTACTTGTCTCTTTTGTATCTTAAAAGAGATTTGCTTTGGACAATACCTAATCTGGTAGATCTCATCAATATAACTGCCACTAAACCATCTCGTTAATGTCATGGTGATTGGATTTATGACATAAAGGTAAATCACATAGGAAACATTGTAACGCAGTGGTTAAGAACTACTGCTGGTCACTAAAGAGTCAGTAGTTCGAATCTACCAGGTACTCCTTGAAAACCGTATGGGGAAGTTCTGCTCTGTCCTGTAGGATTGCTATGAGTCAGAATTGACTGGATGGCAATGGGCTTGATTTTTTTTTTTTTTTTTTTAAGGGAAATCATATCACATGACGGAGCAGTAAACAATCACACCATTCTGAGAGCCATGGCCTGGTCAAGTCTATACACACAGTTTTAGGGGGCATAATTCAATTCATAACAAAGTTATGCCATTTTATGTTCTCACAAGCGGTGTGTGAGATTTTCAATACTTGTACATCGTCCACAGCACTTCAGATGATCAGTATAATCAACTCTTGCCATTCTAGTAGGTGCATAGTTATTTCAGTGGAACTTCAGACAAGTGATTTAGAAGACTTTCTTACTAGGGTAATGGAGAAATAACAAAGCACATTCAGCCTTGTCTTTCCTCTTGCTCTGTCCTAGACATTGCAGGTCCAGTATCCACTCTGTCATAGCCGAAAGAGTTCATTCACCTTTCCCCTTTGACTCTTATAGAAAATTGTGTGCCCTTAAAGAAAGTAACAATAAGAACCAGGAGTACCCTAGAGGCAGGGTGAAGTTTAGATCTTGCAATCAATCATACCTGCTTCATTGAACTATATGACCTTGTGTACATGAAAACATCTATAATCAGGAGCAGACTTGTTTCCATGAAGTCTTTGCCATTTTGTGGGACAAAAAAGCAGTTTTTATATTTAGCTTTCACCAAGATTAGTTATATCTGCATTTTTTTTCCCCTTGGACCTAAGTGAGTTGCATTGCTCTATAGTTACAGTGGCAAAGCAAAATTAAAGGTCTGTTTTTCATACTACTTTTGATATTTTAAGCTAAAAGAAAAGATCTGTCATACAATGTCCAAAATCATAATAGCCAGTTATGGGTGGTGACAGTTACTCTGGGTTTCATTCATAACTATCTCCCTAAAATCCGGTTAAGTAGAGGACTAAGAGATAGATACAGGACCTTGAGGAGCTATTTCTAGGAAACATAAAGGGAAACAATTTATCAATGTTTGCATCAGAGAAGAAAAAAGTACGTTTTTTTTAGAATGTACCAAGTTATAATAGTATACAATAAAACAAAGACAAATCTCAGGCAGTGTAGTTTTATAAGGGAAATATTTCATCATCTAGTTTTCTGGTTTCTATTTTCATCTAAGTCCAGTTACACATTTAGTACTTTATTCTACTACTGAGAAGCTGAGATTAAGCTTTTAACATACATGATTTTCTTTCTTTTTTTATTATGACTGAGTGAAAATGTACATTCCTGTATAAATTTACATGCCCACCTATATGCAGCTTCCACTGCTCTCCCTGCCTGGTGACAGCACACTATTCCTCTCTGCTCCATACATGTCTAATCCTCCCAACAGTCTCCTTTCCCCTCCTCTCCACCCACTCTCCTTCCTCCAGCCGGAGGTCAGCAGGATGATATCCTATAGAAGCATAGAGCCATAAAGTGCATCCAACATATGGTCACTCTGCATCACCAAGTCCAATCCATTCGTGTCCGAAGAGTGGACCTTCACTATGATTTATGGGCAAGGGCAGCATCAGGGCCAGAGGCCATAATGGGGCAGGGGGACATGCTGTTAGGCGAAATCGAGGCCAATTGGCACTTCTAGCGTTTTGCTAAGAAGGCTCTCTGCACCCCATATTGGTGAGTGGCGTCTGAGGTCTTAAAAGCTGCCAAGCTGCCATCCGAGGGCACAGCAAACGGTCCCAACTCAGCAGGAACAGATGCTCACTGAGGACCAAAATGACATGGGGTAAAGACAACCCAGAAGATAGAGAGACCCACATGAGTGGGTGCCTACATCCACTTGGGACTGGAAGAACTGGATGGTACCCAGCCACCACCAATGATAGCTGTGATGGAGCTCACCAAGTTGAGTCTCACTGGCAACACAAGAATAAAAAGGGGTGCACCCTGAAATCTCCACTAAAAGACCTCAATTGATGGTCCAGCGGCGTCGGGGTTCCCCTGGAAGCACGGTCCCTGGCCCTGATGCTGCCCTTGCCCATAAACACGATTTTCTTAACAAATATTTCCCATAAGTGATTCCAAACTACTTTTCTGCAATATAAAGGAGAAACTGGTCCAGACAACCTAACCATTTAGAATATGATTCCCAAGTTAGACTGCCAGTATGATAGAAGAACTTCATGAATTATAAGACTTAAAGAATATTTACGAGTGTCTAACCTGGATCCCTGTCTTATAGGATGGTGGTAAGTAAGAATCAACTTGACTGCGATGCTTAATGGAAGAATCTTGACCAAGTTGGTGGTCTTGATGGTAGTAATGATGATGAAATTACTGAACATGATGATCATAGCAATAACACTGCTAATCATAGCAGCAGCTAACATTTTCAGCGTGCTTATACTGGGCCAGCAATCCACTGAATGCTTTGTATGCATTGTCTCATGCAGTCTTTGCAAAGCTCTGTCGAGTTGATCCTATTATTATCTTTTACAAGGAAATTCAGCGAAATAAATTACACTGCTTTGTAAACTCTCTCCATTCCAGCCCTGTCTCTCTATTGCTACCAAAAAAAAAAAAAAATGGGGCTTATCTCTAATAATTATTATTAGAAGAAAAATTAGAGTGGAGACAATGTAAAATGTGGTTGGAGGAAGAACTTGATAGCTCTCAACCTGGAAAACAATCAGTTAAATGCTGTAGATACCAGAAATAGGAGAGAAAGCTCTTCAAGCAGCAGATCATTATGCAGCAGCTCAGCATGTTTATTAATCATTGTGCACAATTAAAATGCCATTTCATCCCTCTAATTAAAACAAGTAGTTCCCTGAGGCTAGCACCTGAACTAATGAAGCCTGGTTGCCTAAGGATCTCACTCAGGGAAGGGAATTAAACAATGGAGGAAGCAGTCTGTTTACCAAGTTGCCTGAACAACATCAAACTATATGACATCATGAGGGAGTGGACCAGTTGAGACTGATCTTAAAGACACACAGATGCTTCTTTTTCTGAGCAAAGGCTATATTCATATACTGAAAGTTGTCTCGTTTTTGAATTGGTCAGGCCCCATTCTTTGTTGTTCTGTATACTTTATAATGAATTCTGAATTATATTTCTCCTTGGTATAAGAAGGGAATTTTAGAGATTGTATGTTAGCATTTGGGTGTTTTGGAGGCAGTAGAAACTTCTGAAATTGGTGGACTCCTTATGTTGAAAGGAGCATAGACAGGTTGTGGAAGCACATTTTAAAACAGTGGAAAGATGAATGAGCTTAATGATAGAAAAATTCTGGTTCAGTCCCAGCATTGTCATTTCAAATGAATGACCCTGGACAATGTTCTAAGTTTATTAATTGTAAGGTAGGAAGAGTAGACTAGATAATTAGATTTGCTAGCTCTGAATTTCTATAGGGTTTCTCTGAGCTGGGATTGACTAGCCAGCAGTGGGTTAGTTCTGAATTTCTATGGCTCTGGGAGAATTTGAGATGAGCAAATTAGCTCACAATTTCACTGTCATTTAAGAGTTTTCATTCCTCCTAATGCCCTTAAAAATTTTGCTGAATGAAGTCTTGCTTATTTGTTTTGTTTTCAAATACACATTTGGTGGTGAGCTTTAAGCCTGATATACAGCAAGATGCTCAGTTAAACATTTGTAGAAAACTTGCATCAGTTTGAAGCCACAAATTTCATTAACTCTAGTATAAGTTCTCTACTCCTTTTTCATTTTATGGAGAGAGCCATCTTATCTAGGGTTCTGCATTACTTATTTGGGAAGATTGGTTCTCTCTGGGCAATGGCAAACTTGAAGGTTATGAGCATTGCCTTTGTTCTAGCCAGTTTTCTAGCTCAGTATTTTATAATTCTACACTAGAAAGTTATGGCCCTATGTCACCTCAACTTTCACTAGGCAAGAAAGCCACGGTTCATTCTTCCTCTGCCTTACCTACCGCTCACTTTTTCTTTATGATGCTTTTATGTCTCAAAAAAAAAGATAGGTAAGTCTTGAAGGTTGAAGAAGTTGGGAACTTTCGTTCTTAGTTTACTTTTATGAGTGACAGAGTTCTGAGTCTTCTCTCCACATTTTATAGAAGGAAGAGTGTGCTGTCACCATGCAGGGAGAGCAGTGGAAGCTGCATGTGGGTCAGTATGCAAGTTTATATGGGAATGTACATTTTCATTCAATCATAATAAAAAAAGAAGAAAAATTCATAGAGCAGTCTTACAAACAAGTATGGGGTGAGAAGTTCATGAACCTTCATCTACAGTGCTCAGATTAAGCTACAAATTTGTACTTTAGAAGGCTTATAGAATATTTTCCAAACATCTTATACCATTAAGATGCCTATGTTCCACTCCCTCTTTTACTTCCCTCCAACAATAAAAATGGTCATCTAATGTAAAAGTAGATTTTTTGTTTTGGTAGATACGAAGCTATTAGCATCTGCATGCTGTTGGTAAATTGTTCTTTAAGGTATCAGGATTTCAATGATTAGCTCTTCTACCTTCTTTGTTTCTTAGTTTTATAACTGGGAAGCCAGCTTCAGTGTCTTTAAACAAAATACAAAGGCAAGAATGAAGTGGTAGTAGCACATCAGAAGAAAAAAAGAAAATTTCTACCTTTTTTCTTTCTTGGGACCGGGGATAAACTGGTAACTGGAAATTATAAGCTCAGCTCATGTATATTTTTCCAAGTCTCTTAGGATCTAAGAATGTAACTTTTCTGCTATTGGGCAATTGTTCTTATATTGAACCTCAGTCTCTCTTGTTAAACTGAAGTTTATCCTTTCTGGTACTTCACAGTAAGAAATATAACTTGGTCAATAAGACATTAGAAACCAGCAGAAATCAGCCAACAACTGAGATTAAGTGGCATGATGATTGGTTTTCCTAAGCATTTTTGGTGTTAAAACAAGTTAATCAATCATAAAACACAAACTCATCAGAATCCATCATCTTATTCAATTAACTTCTGTCCTCAAAAACTTAAGTCTCTCTCTTTCTCTCTCTCTCTCGTTCTCTTCCTTCCTTCCTCCCTTCCTGCTTTTCCCTTCCGTTCTTCTCTCTCTCTCTCCCCCTTTCTCCCTCTCTTCCTTTCAAATAGTTAAGTCATATTTTGCCAAGAGAAAAAAGATAGTCTGGGGTGGGAAATTCCAAAGATAGACTAAAAGCCAATAATTTTAAATGAAATTAATTTTATCCATAATTATTAGTTTTAGTAAAAATGAAAACAAAAGTTTTCTTCTTGCCCAGAAGGTAGATAAAATTCTGAACTTACAAGTTCAAGCAGAGGGACTGAAGTATCATAGTTCACTGTTTTTTGTTTGAAGTGACCCTTATATACTTACATCATATTTACTCTAAAACATTGGATGAACTAGAAATTTCAGACGCAAAATAGCTATTAATATAATACCACCAACACATATATATATCTTTTGGCTATATACTTTATTTTGAATTGATAAACAACCTTTTAATGTCTTTCCTTAATATTAAGGTCATAGATTTATAGCCAAGAAAGGCAAGTATAAACATCTGCTAGTTCCTTAATCATAGCTCTACCTTCAGCTTTCTTGGATGTAAGTCTTTGGGAATAAGACACGAGCCTGTAATTTACCAAACTCTTGTGATATACTTAAAAGAGAAGAAGAGAGTTTTTAGCTTTATGGCTTTGTTTTGATTGGCAAAATTGGGTTAAAATCCCATGTGCCACGTATTTAGCTATTTAATTTCCCTGAGGCATAGTTTCTAGATGTAAAACGATGAGGATGATATGACTCTTGAAAGGTTCATTGCAGGCACATTCACAGAATATAAGTTTCTTCCTTTTTGACGGATTGTCACTACATTTGAATACTGTCACAGCAACTTTACAAGTAGTAAAAAAGTGTGGAAATTCCAGAGATAGAACTTGATAAGAGGTCAAGAAATGTGGTCAATAGTTTGTGTCATAAATTGCATCGTATCCCTCCAAAATATCTGTCAAGTTGACTACAGCGTTATTCTTAGTGTTGTGTAATTGTCTACCATTTTGTCATCTGATGTGATTTTTCTATGGGTTGTAAATGCTACTTCTATGAAGTTAATAAGGCTGGATTATTGTCAGTTATGTTAATGATGTAGGACACAATCTACAGCATTGGATTGAGTCTTAAATCAGTCTCTTTTGAAATATAAAAGATAGAAGCAGCACAGAGACAAAGAAACCTCATTAGCACCAAACAAGAAGTCAGGAGCATTTATCATTTGGGGTCAGGGTCCCTGCACTGTAAAGCTCCTAGACTGGGGAAAATGAACAACAAGGATCTTTTCCCAGTGTCAACAGAGAGATAAAGCCTTCCCCTGGAGCTTGTACCCTGAATGTGGACTTCTAGGCTACTAGACTGTAAGAGAATACATTCAGTGTTTGTTAAAGCCATCCACTGGTGGTATTCAAGTACAGCAACACTAGAAAGCTAAAATAGTTTAGTGGTCAATGTAAGGGTTAAGATGTAAATAATTGCGTGTCAGGGCTGAGAATGGATCATTGATCAAAACCTCATTCCTTAGATTTCCCTTTGCAATAGGTGAAAGTTGTTGCTCTTTTCCCTTTGTCTCAGCTTCTGTAGCCTCCACATTCCTTGGTTGCTTGACATTCTCAAATGCTCCAGTTTACACTCCCTCATCTCTGTGCCTAATCTTCTCTTTTAATATCTCAAAGGTGATTTAGTTTAAGACATATTCTACAATGATGTGGGCTTATTAGCATAATTCCAAATAGAATTACCACCACAGGTAGAGGGATTAGTATTCAACACGCATTTTGGGGTGACACAAATTCATAAGATAGTGTATCCTTGTACCCAGTACTTCATTTGTTCTTGAAACAGCTCTGTGAAGTAGACGTTATTATCAATACTGTATTTTTACACAAATAATGCACATGTTACGTATTTTTTGCCAGCCATGTAACTGCCCTACTTCCCGCTGCTTTGTAAGTGAGCCGTGCATGCATTATATACCTGGACACATTATTTACATTGTTTTTTTTTTTTTTTGTGAAAAGATACTGCATTCTCCACAATTTATAGATGAAGAAACTCAAGTTTTACTCATCTTTCAGTTAGTAAGTGGAATGCTGGGTTTAACAGCGTTCTTTGGTCTGTAAAATCAAGTTTTTTTCTGTAGTTCTAATACTCAGAAGTCAATTGAATTCTCTTCCGGGAATGCAAATTATATTGTTGCAAAAATAGCTGCAGTAAATCCCCTCCATTTAATCAACACACTTGGGTAGTTTCCTCCTACCTTATGCTGTATGTAGGCATGTGACTTCCCATGGCCAATGGAACAGTAACAAACATGACCCAGGGACATCCTTGAAAAGTAGTTGTACACTGAGGATTGCCCTAGTTTCCTGTTCTTCACAACCCTGAACCTACCATTTAAAGAAATCTTGGCTTGCTGCTGGATAAAAAGATACATGACCAAATCATCCTGTTGCCTCAGGTGAGTTCAAGACAACCACAAAACTTGTGAGTAAGGCCATCCTAGGTCACCTAGCCCCAACTAAGCCAGAAGAATCACCCAGATGAGTCACAGATTTTGTTCACCACCTTAAACCACTAAGTTCTTGGGTTGTTTATTATGCAATGGATGCTAATCAATAGCCAAGTACAGAGTGTTTCTGGCAAGTCTACTTGGGTAGCAACAGGTGTTTTGGCAAAACAGCAAGATAAATAAATAAACAAGCATGGAAAACATTTAAAGGTATTATTTCTATTAATTACAACTATGATATTTAGACTTGATAGACATGACAGTTAGAAATCTGTTTAAAAATTCTGATATTTGGAACCACCTAAACAATTATGTCTGGAGAGGGCCCAGAAGTTTGCATTTTCAACAAGTACATTTAGTAACTCTTATATTTTCTAAAATCTGAACTATATTCCCTGGTGGTGCAGTGGTTAAGAGCTAGGGCTGTTAAAAGAAAGATCAGCTGTTCACACCTACCAGCTGCTTTTTGGAAACTACCTGGAGACATTTGAAGACAGTTCCATTTTGTCCTACAGGGTTGTTGGGAGTCGGAGTCAACTCAGTAACAATGGATTTGGTTTTATTGGTTTTATAGTCTTAAATATTTTTGTAAGAATATGTTTTATTAGTGTGATATACTATTGGAAATTAACTTTTAAACCACTGTAAAACATAAGAATCAGCAAAAGAATTTTTACATAGGCTTTTTCTCTGTGGTCTCTTCTCCTTATAGACTAATATCATTAGAAGAAACAAAAAACATAAAAAGATCCAGACAGTAACTGAACATTAGATATTACTAAACATTGGCAACAAGTGTACGAGTTAAATATTTATTTTCATACTGAGGTTCAGTTACTGGTGGAAAAAAGAAATAAAATGGGGAAGAAAATACAGCGGAAAATTTTAGGTATTTATATCCTGCAAGATAGGAAGAGAAGGCTAAATCATCGGGGAGTGAGTAGTCTCCTAAGGTAGAGTGCAGACAGACAAAGAGAAGAGAAGGATCAAGAAGGGAAAATAGAATAAACTTGCTCAGGCATGACCCCAACATAATTGAAGATTAATACCTGTTATAGCAGTCTCAAATTTCTTCTGTAGATTTATACAGTAACACAGAGACAGGAAGATTCATGAAGCATAAAAAAACACTACAGTGCCTGCTAAAGTACTGGTGTCTTCTAACCAAAAGAAAGGGGAGCTGAGAGCCAACTCTCAGTGAATGAGGGGTCCAGTTACACTATGAGTTCAATTAAGAGAAAATCAACTGGCTCATTATTATACACAAGGACATTCATTCTTCTGAGTGAGGCGAATGATTACAACATGAACAGGAAAGCCACAAACCACTAATCAGGGAATCTCGGGTTTGACGTATTCAAGTATATTTCAAATTACTCAATTAGCCGGATTTCCAGTAAGTTCCTCATAGCAGCTATATTGGCACTGATGGCACCATTATCAGTTGTCTTAATCAAGCCTTTGAAAACAAAAATGATGGGCTGAATATACTCACAGCAAGGGCTGGGAAACTAGAGCCGCCAGGTCACTACTGTTGGTTAACTCAAAATTCTACTCTGGTAAGTATCCTCAGAGAACTATGTGAGTTTTACTTTGGCTTCTACTTGTCCCTGTATATCCACCCCAGTGCAATGCTTTTATTTCTTAAACACCCATCCTCTCTGGAAGGGGCACCATTCCTGCCAGAGTAGTCTTCAGCTGTTTTCCTAGTCTTGTGTCCACTGGCCATATATTTGTAGGCCGCATTCTTAGCCCTCCTTCTTGCCACCCTCCAAACTGTACTGAACCTAAACTCCTTAAACTGCAGACGGTTGAAGATGAACCCTCACCTACTTCATATTTGTTGGGCAACAGTAGTTGTTTAAAGCCAGGAACTGTTCACTGTTGTTGCTCTGGAATACGTGCCTGACACATAGTAGGTTCTTTTTTAAAAAAGCTTGGTAAATAAATGAAAGAATGAGCGAATAAAAGGCGGACAAAAGGTAAAGCTCTAGATCAGTTAAAGCAAATTTCCAACAAAGGTTGGGAATGGCATCCAAAATAAATCTGACCATAGCAAACAGGGACCCTGCCAATCTTGTTCTGGTGTTTTTTTTTTTTTTTTTTCAATTACCTCTAAAGACGTCTAGAACAGCATTCGTGGTCAATTTTTTGTTCTTTTATTGTGATTAAGTGAAAGTATACAATCCAAATTAATTTTGTATGCTCATCTATCTGCAGCTCCTCCTGTTCTCCTTGCCTGGTGACAGCATATTCCTCCTTTTCATTCTATACTTGTGGTATCCTCTTAACAAGCTCCTGTCCCCTCCTGACCACCCTCTTCTCTCCTACCTAGAAAGAGACCAGTAGGACAGCATCCTATAAATGCATGGAACCATAAAGTAAACACACCATATGGTCACATTATGTCCCTGAGTCCAGTCTAGTTTTGTCTGAAGAGTTGACCTCAGTATTGTTTTCTGGTCAGGGGCAGCAGCAGGTCTAGGGACCATGCTCCCTGGGGATCTCCCTGGCCTGGCCACTACCCAAGACAGCCGCGATGGGGCATACAATGTTGAGTCTCTGCGGTAACACAAGAAAAAGGGGGGCAGCTGAAAAATTTTTTTTAATGAACAAATGACAATGATTAGTCATTAGTTTTCCCTTTCTGGTGGAAATCAAGAAAAGGGGCTAAGTTCAGATTTGGAGAGGTCAAAGTGGGAATAAATGAATAGTCCCAAACTGCAGAGCATAGTAAAAAATTCTCTGGAACCTGGAGTCAGAATGAAAAACTGTAAGATCTCTAAAGACAAAGTAATTTTGTGGAAAGCATAGGTAACAGAGCTTTTGATCAGTTCTGTCAGATGGTTAAGGCACGGGGTCACCTCAGCTGGACCACTAGATCACACAATAATTACGATGTAAATTAGTAGTTGTCATATTGAAGTATAATACTGTCAGAGCAAAAGGCCAGCATGATACTTTTAACTCTTGACAAATTGAGAAAAGATCTAAAGAGAAGGTTATATTTAAGGACTTTACGTTTAAGGACTTTAAGGACTATTCACAAACATAGATCTAAAATTCAATAAATGGTCTCCTCTAGAAGAAGACCTTAAGACAAGGATTTGAGAACTAGTTGTTTATTTAAAGGATGGCCCCAGGAAATGCTGTTGGAGACAGAAAAGTGAGTCAGAGGGAAGGAAATAAATAAAAGTATGCATCATAGATTGAATTGTGTTCCCCAAAATTGTACATATCAATTTAGTTAGGCCATGATTCGAAGTATTGTCTGATTATTCATTTTGTCATCTGATGTGATTTTGCTATGTGTTGTAAATCCTATTCCCTGCCTGTGGTTAATAAGGCAAGATTAGATTATGTTAAGTAGGATTAGTACGGGGTGTAACACTCTTTCTCAGGTGGAATTCCTGATGCAATTTAAGGGTTGTTCCCCTGGGGTGTGGCACGCACTACCTTTTATCTTACAGGAGATGAAAGAGGAGGGAAGCAAACAGAGAAGGGGCAACTTGTGTCACCAGGAAAGCAGCATCAGAAGCAGAATGTGTCCTTTGGACTGGGGTTTCTGCACAGGGAAGCTCCTAAGGGGAAAGCTGATGACAAGGACCTTGTTCTGGATCTGAAAGAGAAAACCTTCCCCTGGAGCTGGTGCCCGGCATTTGGACTTGTAGCCCACTGGACTGTGAGAGAAGAGACCTGTTTTCTAAAGCCACATACTTGTGGTATTTCTGTTACAACAGCACTGGATAACTAAGACGGTGTGTTATCAAGGAAGTCATAATTATGAGAAGCTGATGACCAGGGTGTCTAGTTAACTCTGGAGACAAGATAGGACATTCCTCAAAGCTATAACCAAAGTATCAAGAAACTGGGATAGCTGTCATAGGACTGTTCGGGGGCGCATTATCTCTCACCTTTTCTTGTATATAGGTCAAACATGTTTCCTGGGCAGGAGAAAAGCCCTGGACAGAGTATCACAGAGTCCACTGCAGCCTCTGATGAAAACACACTAAAACTAAAATAAATGCAGCATTAGCATAGTTTAATGCTGTCTTTGTCTTTGCAACTGCCCCCTCTTCTCCTCCAGCAAGGGCTCTGTGATAACACAGGATAGATAAGAAAGACATTGTCCCTTTGGTTGTTGGTCGACTAAGACCTGAAGCTGACTTGAATTAGAGATCAAGGTGGCTTGATTTTTTCCTGCCAGACCAATGGGCAAAATTCCTGTGAGGCAACATCCTCCTTGATGTTCTCTTTCCTCTCTCCTAGTTCCTATGTAAAAGACCCAGTGGTGTCCAGTTCTATAGGCCCTTGTGTAACTGATTCATTCTCTTTGGAATTCTTTGATATATCTGAAATTACTTCCATATTCTGTACGAATGTCTCTGCCTAACATCTTGGAAGTAATGGTATTACGTTGGGAACTACTTAGGGACAAATTCTGATTTCTTTGTATCAATTTTGTATCCTTAACTGTCCCCAGTATTGCTCTTGGTATACAAAAGGTGCATTAAAAATATTGTTATATTTATAAATGATAAACAATGAATGAACACACAAGAGTGATTAATTTGTGCCCCTTATAATAGCCTATTGACTAGGTTTAAGGATTTATTTGCTTCACCATTCTTACTCTGGTTCATGGTTTCCAGTTATTCAACTTTGCCACAATAAAGTGTCTTCTCTTCTCAAAGAACATTTAGAATGTTACTGCTAAGGTCTAGCTTGTGTAGAACTGTGTCTTAGCTCCTGCTTTTCATTCTTCTCCTTTCTGCATCTCACTCTCTAAACTCCCCATTTGCTTTCCTTGTGTCTTTGATATGCAGACACTCTCAGGAAGGTAGAACATTCATTCATAACAAGCTCAAATCAACTACTATTAATCACATTTATCAGGGACATTCTCATTTTGAAAGATGATGCTAGGATTAACCGGAGAGATGCTGAAAGACACTATTGCCAAATCATCAAAATGGACATGAAAAACATTTTGAGTTTACAACCTCTACCAGCCCTAATTCTGCCATACGATGACCACCTCCTTCTCCTATGTGTAGAAGCTGGACAGAGGAATGTTCTCTTCTGTCTCAGTGACAACAAGTTTTATTTCTCTATGTTTTTTAACCTATCGTGTTTTTCTATTTCCTAGGAAGAAGATAGTGCCTAGTTAGGAATTCCAACTCTCAAGTTCAGTAAGGAAGCTCATGAAGTAAATCTCAACTTTATTCTTGACTTTAGACCTTTTTTTTTACATGGTATTTCCTTTTGCAGAGGTCTGTACTGTCAAGAGAGACCGTCAACTCTGAACTAGTCTCTGAAGCAAAAGGTCATGGGTAGAATAGTGACGGGAGGAGATTCTGACTGAGGACAGCACTTAGTACTCAGAGGATTCTCCAAATGAGTAAAAACCCCAAGCCAAACCCAAATCAAACCCACTGCCATTGAGTTGTTGCCAATTCAGAGCAACTATATAAGAGGGACAGAGTAGAACTGCCCCATAGAGTTTCCAAGGAATACTGGTGGATTTGAACTGCTGACTTTTTGGCTAGCAGCCATAGCACCTAACCACCACACCACCAGGGTTTCCAAATGAGTAAAAATGACCTAAAAATTCTGGGTACAAAAACAAAAAAATACAGTCAGTAAGAAGAATGGGTTCCAGATTACAGCCACGGAAAGATAATGGCTGGGGATTGGAAAACTTAGGTTTTAAAACCTGAGCTTTTCCCTAAAGGCAAGCATGAAAAGGAATCCACATGTGACCAACTTGAGGATGACACAACAGCCATATAGCTAAACAAATAACTCTCTTCAAAGAGACCTTGGGTAGTGGCAAAGGTGGTTTGGTGCATTTTGGGGTTCTGGGCAAGAAGTGAGAGAAAAAGTATAAAATTGGCAAAGAAAATAGATTTCCTAAAAGGTGAAGATGATTTATGTTGATTTTAGTTAATCATTTTGTGCAAAGAGTCACAAAGCATTCTTTACAAAATTAATTCAAATTGACTTTGATATGAGCGCTGTTTGGTATATTAAAATCTAGCTGGTGATGATAAATGACACGTGGTGACAGTAATGACAAATATATTATGGGAAAGAGAAATTTTTAGTGCCGAACTGGAAGATCTGGTGTTTTGTTTCATTAACGATCTACAGGAAGGACTAAACAATAATATATTAATGAAATCTGAACATCTTGATTGAAAGCTCAAAACTAATGCAAAGGATTCTTGAGAAATTAGAAAATGGACCAAAAAATAAAATGGAAATTGAATGGGATGTGTCTGCATGGGTGTGTGCACACACACACACAAGGCAATACAACCTCTAAAAATCGCACTGTGAACAAAGATATCCTTGCAGAAGAAAATCCAGAAAGCAATCTGTGTAGTAATACTGGAAAAGACTTTACAAGAATGTGGAGCGTGAAATGGCTTCAGAGTGTACATGACCTGGTACAGCTACACAGAGCAAACAAAATAGTCATTTGGTAGAATCTTGGGAAATCTAATTTTTTTTTTCCTATCCCAACCCTTTCAGTCTCTTTTTCCTCTTTGCTGAACACACACACACACACACACACACACACACATGTTCGTGTCCCACAAAAAAAGAACTGTCAACTTTTCCATGCCAACATTTTTCAGACTTTCTGGTCTTAGGATCTTTTTATACTCTTAAAATTATTGTGACCCTGAAGAGCTTTTATTTATGTGAACTACAGCTACCAATATTTACCCTGCTAGAAATTGAAATGGAAAACACTTAAAAATATGTAATTGTCATTTTAATTAAAATAGCAAACACAAGTATTCAATTGTACAATCTATTTTATGAAAAAAAAATTTTTTAAATAGTGCAAAAATGGAATTATTTTACAAGTCCTTTCAATGCTGGACTTAGAAGAAGACAGCTGGAGTCTTCTATCTGTTTCTGTATTATTCGGTTGCTTATGGCTGTGTTGTTTTATTTTGTCGAAGTGTATAAGAAAAAGCCAGCTCAGTGCATATGTGCATTTGGAAGAGAAAGGATAATGTAGAACCAGTGAAAGAGTTTCAGGGACCCCTGAGCAAGAGGGCATCATTCTAAATACTGTGTAACCCACCCCCTATACGTCCAATATTAATTCACTCACGATCTGTTTGTGCTTTAAAGGATCTTTTTATATAGCAAAGAAATCATATTTTTAGCCACCAGGGTCTCTTATTACGTGGAAAAAGCCTTTGCTAGCTCAAAAAATTCTGAATACTTGGGATAAGAAGTGAAATACTAATAATACCTTTGAATCTAATATCTACAGTCTAATGAAACCATTCTTCCATAAGGTCAAATCAAAAAGTATTGTATTTTAAGAAATCAGACAGAGCTGTAAAAAAGCTCTTGGACTTACCAGCTTACCAGTGTGTATAAAATTGAATGTATTTTGCAAATTCTCTCACATCATTTCTGATATAGAAGCTCAAGCAAACCATTTTCAGTATTGAATGTCTGATTTTAGCTAACACAATTGTAGAGGCTACAAAACTCGAAGGTCACTGTTATCTAGAGATGCTTAAACATAAATACTACATGTGAGTGGCGTTAACACATGATAAATTAATTTTCTTACAGATTTCATTGTCATTGAGTCAGGTCCGACTCATAATGACCCTATGAGGAGAGGGGACCACTAACATCAGACAGAGTAGAACTGCCCACACCAATTTCCAAGGAGCACCTAGTTGATTTGAACTGCTAACTTTCTGGTTAACAGCTGTAGCATCTAATCACTATAACATCAGAGTTTCCGTGAAAAGACAACCCACTCCCAAATGTGATTATAACCACAGGCATAGAGGTTAGGATTTACAATGCATATTCTTGAGGGGCACAATTAAATTCATAACAATTATCCAAGGAAAATCTCTGGAATATAAACTATCAAAACTCAGAAGGTAGATTGTATTACTGAAGGAAATTCAAAGACAAGCAATATTACTATTCCATAGAATAGTAAACTCAGATAAATATGGCATATGGTTCCAAGTAAGACTGCTGGGTCACCTTTGAAGTTGAACTGGTTAATCAGTTTGGCAAATATTTTCATGGCAATCATTAGTGCTTTGAATGACTTGACAAAATAGTTGTTGTGGAATTCTGTAGAGTATTACCAAACTATTCTATATGAGGTTTTGATTATGTAACTGCCTTGCTTATTCAAATTTCTTCAAAGGCTTCTCTGTGATTTTACCAGAAGTAACATAGGAAATGTTTTAAAATGTAGACTCCTGGTGCCCACTTCAGGTTACTGGACTAGAACTTGGGGAGAATGTGAATTCTGGAAAAGTACATTTCTTACTCTTTTTCCAAGTGAGACTTAGGTACTCAGGCATATAGATAAAAATTTATTTTCCTTAGAACTGACCATAATGCTCTCTACAAGTTTCCAAACTTCCTAGCTTAATTTATTACCATTCAACATACATTCTACCCACACGAAGAACTTGTCATTCCCATTATGTGTCCCACTTTCTTGTAGTTCTTTACCTTTGACCCTACTGCTTTCTTATCAGTGTCTAATCCCAGTATGTTGGGTATACTTGGCCAACTCCCATTCCCCTTTTAAGGGACAGACAATTTTACCTTTTCTGTGAAATCTTCCTTGACTTTACTCAAGGAGAGAGTCTTCATCTTTTTGTTTATTACACTTGAATGGTGACATACATTATCTGTCCCTTTGTACAGTAAGTGTCCATTTACTTGACTGCTCCTCTACCAAACTGTTAATATCTTTGGAGTTTTTCACCCACATATCCCAAACACTTATCCCAGTAGCAACATATGCTGAATAAGTTTTTTTGAAAATGAGTGAATTATCAGTATCAGCTCTGGGTGCAAAAAAATCACTTTGAGAAGAAGTCATATATTTATTGATGACAAGTCCACTTAGAATGAAACTTCCTCAATAATAGTTGTATGTTTTAGTCAACTACATTAGTGATATCATATTCTTATCATTGTGCTGTTGAATCAATTTATAACTCATAGTGACCCAATGCGGCAGAGTAAAACTGCCCTAATAGGGCTTGTTAGGCTACAGTCTCTAATGGCAGCAGATAGCCTGTGGAGCCACTGGTTGGGTTTGAACCACAAATCCTTTGGTCAATAGATAGTGCTTAATGGTTGTACCACAAGGGCCAAGTATTAAATGATAGTGAGAATTCCTAGAAAATTTAAAAGAAAAAGGGAAAATTATGAGAGCATGTTTTCAAACTTTAGGGTTTTTTTTCATTAATGCAGAAGCAGAAATTAGATAAAACAGAAATAAACACACAGATGTACATACACAGAGAGAAGTCATTGTAAAAATATTGGCTAAGTAATTCAGATTTATACAAATAACATGAACTTGAAAAAAGGGGCTATCACACATCTTTGAGGTAGAAATCTTATTAGTGTGCAACAAAGTGAGCAATGGGTTCCAAATTCAAACTCAGTGCAATAAAGTGAAAGATGATTGAATCGACAACAGCAGGGGCTATAAGCAGATGCATCTGCTACTGCAACAAAGCCGTCCAACCAATGTTTAGGCCAAGAGCAAAAGTGTAATTTTGAAATACATGAGAGATAAAGCTGAGTTGGAATCCTCTGAATATTCTTGCAAGGTCAAATTGGAAAGCTGAACAGGCTCAGAGCCCTTTTTAGTGAACTCCGGGTAATACATATATATTTTTGTATTGTGTTTGGGTGAAAGAGTACAGTCCAATTTAAATTTGCATGCCCACCTATCTGCAGCTCCTTCTGCTCTCCTTGCCCGGTGACAGCGTACTCCTCCTTTCCAATCTATACATGTTGAATCAAATGAGAATGAAAACACATCCTGCCAGAACCTATGACATAGAGCAAAAATAATCCTCAGAGGTCAGTTTATAAATGCACACATCTCGAAGGAAGAAAGAACCCAACCTGAAGAATTAACACTGCAGCTTGAACAAGCAGAAAGAGAGCAACAGAGGAATCCCTGAGGCATCAGAAGAAAGCAGAAAATAAAGATTAGAGCAGAACTAAATGAATTAGAGAACAGAAGAACAATTGAAAAAATTCACAAAACCAACAGCTGGTTCTATGAAAAGATCAACAAAATTGATAAACCATTGGCTAAATTTACAAAAGAAAAACAAGAGAAGAAACACATAACCTGAATAAGAAATGAAATGAGAGATATCACAACAAACTCAACTGAAATCAAAAGTATCATAACAGAACACTATGAAAGACTGTACTCTAACAGATTTGAAAACCTAAATGAAATGGACAAATTTCTGGATTCATATCACCTACCAGAATTATCACAAGGATAAGTAGAACAATTTAATAAACTCATCACAAAGGAAAGGATTGAAAAGCTAATTACAAACTACCAACCAAAAAAAAGTCCTGCTCCAGATGGCTTCACTGGAAAATTCTACCAAACTTTTAGAGAGGAGTTAACTCCAATACTACTGACACTATTTCACAGCATAGAAAGGGATGGAAAACTTCTGAATTCCTTCTATGAAGCCAGTATAACCCTGATACTAAAGCCAGGGACAGCCCCTACCAAAAAAAAAGAAAGAAATTACTGACTAATATCACTCTTGAACCTAGATGCAAAAATATTCTACAAAATACTAGCCAATAGACTTCAACAATATATCAAAAAATAATTCATCATGACCAAGTTGGATTCAAAGGATGCAAGGCTATTTCAGCATCAGAAAATCATTTAATGTGATTAACTACACAAATAGCACAAAAGACAAGAATCACCTGATTTTGTCAATTGATGCAGAAAAGGCATTTGACATAGTTCAGCACCATTCATGCTGAAAATGCTCAGCAAGATAGGAATAGAGGGGAAATTCCTCAACACAATAAAGGGCGTCTACACAAAGTGAACTGCCTACATCACCCTGAATGGAGACAGACTGAAAGAATTCATCTCAAGAATGGGAACTAGACAAGGATGCCCACTCTCACCATTTCTATTCCACATTGTACTAGAGGTTCTAGCCAGAGCAATTAGACAAGACAAAGAAACAAAGGGCATCTGCATCAGCAAAGAAGTAAAAATTTCTCTATTGGTAGATGATATGATTATATATGCAGAGAACACTAAAGAATACATAAGTAAACTACTGGACCTAATAGAAGAGTTCAGAAAAGTATCAGGATATCTGATAAACATAAGTAAATCAGTAAGATTTCTTTACACCAACAAAGAAATCATCAAAGAAGAAATCACCAAATCAGCACAATTTACTATAGCCCCCAAGAAGATAAAATGTGCAGGAATAAATCTAATTAGAGAAATAAGAGAGAACTACAAGACAGTACTGTAAGAAAGCACAAGACATTTACGTAAATGGAGAAATCTACCCTGCTCATGGATAAGAAGACTTAACATTGTGAAGTTGTCTGTTTTGCCCAAAGTGATCACAAATACAAATACAAATTCCAGTGTCATTTTTTAATGAGGTAGAGAAAGAAATCACCAACTTTGCTTGGAAAGGGGAGAAACCCCAGGTAAGTAAAGCACTACCAGAGAAGAGGAACACAGCGGGAGGCCTCATATCATCCAACCTTAGAACCTATTACACTGCCATAGTAGTCAAAACAGCCTGGTACTGGTACAGAAAGATACATATAGACCAACGGAACAGAGTTGAGACCCCAGAGACTCCACCATCCTCTTAGAAACAGTTGATATTTGACAAAGGCTCATAGCCTGTAAACTGGGGTAAAAACAGACTCTTTAACAAATGGTGTTGATAAAATTGGATATCCATTTTCAAAAAAATGAAGGAAGACTCATAATTCACACCTAACACAAAAACTAACTCAAAATGGCTCAAAGACCTCAATATCAAACTTAAAATGATAAAAATTATGCAAGAAAAAGTAGGGTCAACAACGGAAGTTCTAATACACAGCTCCAACAGCCTTCAAAAATCTGACAAACAAAACATTATCAACAAAAACGAAAATAGATAAATGGGAACTACTAAGAATCAAACACATTTTTGCTCTTCCAAAGACTATCAAAAGAGTTAAAATGTCACTGACAGAATGGTAAAAAATATTTGGCAATTAGATGTCAGATCAATGTCTGATCCCCATAATCTACAGAGTACTGCAAAATATCAACAAGAAAATGGTAAATAACCCAGTTAAGTGATGGGCAAAAGATATGGACACTCACTTCATGAAAGAGAACATACAGGGAGCCAAAAGACATGTGAGGAAATGCTCATGATCATTAGCCGTCAGAGAAATCCAAATCAAAACTACAGTGAGATACTATCTCTTCCCAACAAGGTTGGTCATTATCTAAAAAACACAAAATAACAAATGCTGGAAAGGCTGTGGAGAGATTGGAACTCTCCTACACTACTGGCAGGATTGCAAAATGGTACAGTCTCTTTGGAAAGCAATCTGACACTTCCTTAAGAAGCTGAAAGTAGATATACCACTTGATCCAGTAATCTCACTAATCTCACTTTTTGGAATACATCCTACTGCAACAAAGGCTGTCACACAAACAGATACATGTACATGAATGTTTATTGCAGCATCGTCCACAATAGCAAAAAGATGGAATCAACTTACATGGTCATCAACAGATGAATGGATAAACAAAGTGTGGCTTATATACTCAACGGAACATCATGCATCATTAAGTACAATGATGAATCCAGGAAGCATCCCGTAACCTGGTTTCAGTTGGAAGACATCAAGCTGAGTGAAATCAGTCAGCCACAAAAGGACAAATATTGTATGAGACCCATGCTATAAGGACTTAAAAAATATTTACATACAAAAGAAAAGACTCTTTGACAGCTGCAAGAGAGGGGAGGGTGGGTGAAGGTTGGTCATAGATTAGATAGTTGATAGAAATCTGGCTGGGTGAATGCAGTGATAGCACACACTAGAAAGTAGATCAGCTTAACTGCACTTCACCATAAATCAAATGCTCTTCTAACACTGCAAAGATGGAGTGGCAGGGGCAGGGTCTCGGGACCACACTCTTGGGGGATATTGAGGTCAGTTGGCATAACTAGCCTGTTGCTAAGAGAGTCCTCTGCACCCCATATTGGTGAGTGGCATCTGGAGTCTTAAAAACTAGCAAGCTGCCATTTGAGGTTCACCAAATGGTCCCAACTCATCCAGAACAGATGATGACCAAGAGCCACAAAGACATGAGGGAAAAAGAGCCTGGAGACAGAAGGACCCATAAGATTGGGTGACTGTATCAACATGAAACCAGAAGAATCAGATGATGCCTGGCTACCACCAAAGACGGCTGTGATTGTGCACACAATATTGAGTCCCTGTGGGAACACAAGCAAAAGCAGGGTGTAGATCAAGAACTCTATTAATAACCATAGTTGATAGTCTGATGGCCTGGGGGGGTCTCCTGGGAGCACGACCTCTAGACTTGCTGCTGTCCCTGTCCAGAAAACACTACTGAGGCCAACTCTTCTGACAAAGATGGACTTGACTTGGGGGCACAATGTGACCATACGGTGTGCTTACTTTCTGGTTCTATGCATTTATAAGATGCTGTCCTACTGGTTTCTTTCTAGATGGGAGAGAAGTGGGTAGAGAGGAGGGTACAAGAACTTGTTACAGGACAAGACAGCTATAGAATGAAACGGAGGTGTGTGCTGTCACCGGGCAAGAAGAACAGAAGAAGCTGTAGATAAGGCAGGCATGCAAAATTAATTTGGATTGTATACTTTCACTTAATGGCAATAATAAAAAAAATTGATAACAAAGAGTGTGACCTTTAACATGGTGAATTATTTGTAAAAAATTTTTCTTGATGCCTCAATACCAAAATACAATGACACTCATTTTCCAACAACAGCAGCAACATAAACAACCCAGTCTAATAATGGGGGAAGCCTCATAAATAATACAAACAAACATATTTGCAGTTCATACTGTGTTGATGTAAGCTTTCTTTGAAGTTTTAAATTCTGGCAATAAATATCTCAACATGCTAATAAAATGTTTAGCAGATACCCCAGAGTAGCAAACGTCAGTCACTGCATATGTATGCAAAAGCTGGACAATTATAAAGAAGGAAGAAATGATGTTTTAGAATTGTGGTGTTTATGAAGACTGTTGAATATACTGTGAACTGCCAGAAGAATAGACAAATTGGTCTTAGAAGAAATACAGCCAGAATATTTCTTGGAAGCAGGGATGAGAAGACTTCAGCTTGCTTACTTTAAACATGTCGTCATGAAAGGCCAATAACTAGAAATGGACATCCTGGTGGATAGACTAAGGATAGAGACAATGAAGGAAACTTTCAGTGAGATGGATTAATACAATTGTCACAACAATGAACTCAAATACGCCAACTATTATGAAGATGATGTAGGACTGGGTATAATTTAATTCTTTTATATATAAGCTCACCGTGAGTTGAAGGCTGATTCTTCAGTAACTGACAAAAACAAAGCTACTATTTCTTATAGACTTACTGTGTTCCAAACATTGTGTTGCTCTTATCCACAAGATGGTGAGTGAAGGCATTGCCAAGATGTCAGTGTTTCCAAAGACCAAGAGTAGGAAGGAATACCAGGGACTAGTTGCTGTCGAGTTGATTTTGACTCATGGTGAACAATGTATGTCAGAGATCCACAGGACCTCCAGTGATCGAGTTTTCTAAGTACGTCACCAGGGCTTTCTTCCAAGGTGCTTTTGGGTAGATTAGAACTTCTGAAATTTCAGTTAGCAGCCAAGTGCATAACCATTTGCACTACCCAGGAACACAAGAAAATAGATAGCATTTTAGAAATGAATCAGAGATCCTTTCAAATAATTTGGAAAAACGGTCTCTCCATAAATGCTGTGTGTTTTTTGGTTGCCACTGGGCATAAAATTAGGCTCGGGCCTATGCCTAATTTCTATATAATCTAATCCACTCACCAACTGTTTACTAGTCACTGTTGATGACTTTTTTCAGCTTGTAGCAGATAGTTTCAAAATCTGCTAAAATAGCTTCATTGCCCTTCCTGTCTCACTGCTGCCAAGGCAGCTCTACTTCGATCTTAATCTTACTGCCTTGCCCCTCAAGGCAGCTGATTTGCTCCTGAAGTCCTTTTATGTTGCCCCTCCACAACAATTACAACAACAACAATAAATGGTATCGTAATGCATTATTCAGTCACGGGTGATTTTCAAATAATGAAACATAAACAAATATGTAATGAATGGAGTCCTTTCTTTGTGGTGATGAAACTTCCCTGTCAGGGATTTCCTACATGCTTCCCACCGTACTAGAAAATATGGCATAAGAGTGGAACATAAATATCAAAACATTACTTAATGAATACTGTGAAGAAGCTGAGACATCAGCTGAATCAGGAGAAAGCATTGCTGATTGTGAATCATTAGACCACTACTCAGCTGAGCAAAATGTTATTTAAGCTGTAACTCACACCAGGGAGTACCTACAATTGCAACCCAAAGGTGCTGAGGTTTCAGAGGTGTCTATGTTGCCCGACGAATGTTCATCAGTGGTTAGCCAATGCACCTACATACAAAGGCATAAGCATGTATGTATATATATGTGTATGTGTGTGTGCATGTTATATTGACATCTTTATTATATCTCATTTAAAGAGAAGCTGAACATTGTTACTTAAAAGCATTTTTAACTGCTGACAGATTTCTGCTTTCACACTTAATATTTAATTTTAAAAGTTAGTACTCAGGGTCGTAAGTATCTATTTAAGAAGTCTAGCATTCACTCCATAAGACAATCACTGACCTAAAGAAACTAATTTAAAAGGAGGACAAGTCTCCCTTTTATCTTAAATGTGAAAATTCTGATTTTATTTGACATTTTCTCTATGACTCTTTTCAGGCAAGTAATAAGTTGTCTAAGGTTTCTGGATAGTATCAATGTCTTGGGTTTAGCTACTGATCATAGTTGGTAGTTTGAATCTACATAGTAGTGCTGCAAAAGAAAGGTCTGGCAATCTACTTAAGTAAGGGTACAGTCATGGGGTTCAGTTCTACCATGAAACTCTTGGAGTCTCTGTATGTTGGAGATAACTCAAAGAGTATGGAGTGTGCTCTCCACTACTCCAAAGTGAAGATGAGAAAGCAAAGGACCCCAGGAATCCAGAGATGTATATCATTTGCCAAGATCTGCAGCTCATACCAGGTAAGTGTGGTATAAGGCATAAATCTCATGACACTGTAGGGCCTTAGTTAGAACAAATTATCTCTAATCTTACAGCTGTTTTAATCCCCCGGGCATATATGATCATAGCTTGGTTGCTAACTGAAAGGCCAGCAGTTCCAATCTACCAGGTACTCTTTGGAAACCTACGGGGATAGTTCTACCCTGTCCCATAGGGTTGTTCTGAGTAGGAATGACTCAATGGCAATAAGTTTTTTTGGTCTTTCCGACCATAAGGTTAGGACTAAACAGGGATGTTTGAGTTACAAGACAGGAGCAATGCACCAATGTGTGCATAATTGTATTTACTTACAGTGAAAAATAATATCTCAAAATACAATTTTGAATTCCTCTTTGGAAGAGAATTCCAAAAAGCAACCACTGTGTGTATTGCATGTATTAGCTCCTGTTGGGTCCATTGGAGACACATTATCTGAACCTTTTGGAGAGTGAGTGCCTTAGAAAACCCTGGGTAGGACTAGTACGACCTGCTAGACTAAGGCTTTCTCTTTACATAAGCTTTTGCTAGAGAGAAGAATTAAGAGCGGATGCTTCAGTGTCAGTCACAGAGAGGACATGTCTAGGGAGAAAATTATTGCTGGCAAATGATGACTGGATGTATTTCCATATAACAGCTTATATTTATCACTGATCACTATGGGCCAGGTACCACATGTAGTGTTTTACAAAGAATATCTCATTTAATCTATATAACAGTACTATGAAGGATGTATTATGATTATTTCTATTTCATAGAAAAGCAAACTAATCCAGAAACTTATTTTTGCTCAGGTTCAAACATAAATAGTTTGATCATATAGACTACTCATGTAATCAATAAACTACCTTACACCCTGGGGTAACATGTGGCTGTGATCTTCGGGAGGGAGGAATGAACAGAAGACCAAGATCATATTCCTTTGTTATTAATATGAGGCTGTATTCACACCATAATTTCCCCCTGTATATGCCATACCCACCTGCCCCATTTAGTGGATTTTATTAGTATCTAAGAGAATTACACAACACAAGCTGCACAAATAGGGGAACATATATGAATTCAGTAGTCAGTGACTAAAGGACTTGCAGATGGAGATAAAACGACTACATATGCATTGAAACCTTGGTGGTGTAGTGGGTTGAGTGCTATGTAAACTAACCAGAAGATCAGCAGTTGAAATCCTCCAGGTGTTCTTCAGAAAATATATGGGGCAGTTCTACTTTCACCCACAGGGTTGCTATGAGTCAGACCTGACTTGATGGCAGTGGATTGTTTTTGTTCTTCTTTTTTGTTCTAGGAAGATCCCTTGGAAGAAAAGAAGCCATGGGACTGCATAAATGGGAAGACTTTCTACCCATGGAGCAGGAGATAAATGAGTGGACTGAATATCAGAGATATGTTTTCAAATAAACAAAGTAAGTAGGTGGCCTGTCAATGCAGGGAGACTTATGTTACCATTATAGTTTATAGTTTGAAAGGGTATGAATCTGCATAGTATGTGGCACACATTACTTCAATAATAATAATACTCTATTATTGACGTCCAATAGATACTAGTCTCTATTTGTCACTTGAAATAGGACAATAAAACCATGTCAATAAATTTTAATCGATTATACACACAATTTGTTTCCATAGAAGGAAAGATGTGACACAGAGCATTACAAGTCACTACATGTATCAATGTAGCATATATCCAAGTAGAAAAATAGACATGTTAAAAAAACATAGGGGTAATTGCAATCCTAGATATAGTTTTTTTCCTGAGATCTTCTACAGTGTCTCATAGAATCTTCCATTGCGATGGAGTTCTACCTTCTCACAAAGGGAACTGGCTGATAACATATCCTTGATTGACTCACTTCCCTTTCTCACTTCCCCACTCCTCTACTGGTGTTTACTGTGACCACTTCTAGAATAAATTACTTATGTTCAGATTCTTATCCCAGGTCTCCTTCTGGGGAAACCAAATCACACAAAACAAGATGGAAGGAATACACAGAGTCATTATACTAGAAAGAACTGGTCAACCTTCAGCCATTTGAAGAGGTAGCATATGATCAGGAATCAATGGTACTGAGGGAAGAAGTCAAAGCTGCACTGAAGGCATTGGCCAAAAACAAAGCTCCAGGAATTGATGGAATAGCAATTGAAATATTTCAACAACAGATGCAGTGCTGGAAGTGCTCACTCATCTATGCTAAGAAATCTGGAGGATAGCTACCTGGCCAGTTGACTGGAAATGATCCATATTTATGTTCATTCCAAAGAAAGGTGATCCAATCGAATGTAGAAATCACTGAACAGTATCACTGATATCACACGCAAAGAAAATCCTGCTCAAGATCATTCAAAAGTGACTGAAACAAGCAACTGTCAGAAATTCAAACTGGGTTCAGAAGAGGACATGGAATCAGGGATATCATTGCTGATGTCAGATGGATCTTGACTGAAAGCAGAGAAGACCAGCAAGATGTTTACTTGTGTTTCATTGACTATACAAAAGTATTAGACTGTGTGGATCATATAAAGTTATGGCTAATGTTGTGGAGAATGGGAATTCCAGAGCACCTGATTGTGCTCTTAAGGAATCTGAATATGGATCAAGAGGCAGTCGTACGAACAGAACAAGGGGACACTGCGTGGTTTAAAGTCAGGAAAGGCATGCAGCAAAGTTGTATCCTTTCATCATACCTTTTTAATTTGCATGCCAAGCAAATAATCTGAGAAGCTGAGTTATACAAAAAAGAACAAGGTATCAGGTTTGGAGGATGACTCATTAAAACTTGTATTATGCAGATGACACCACCTTACTTGCTGGAAATGAAGAAGATGTGAGACACCTACTGATGAAGAGCAAGGCCCACAGCCTGCGGTATGGATTGCACCTCAAAATCAGGAAAACAAAAATCCTCACAGCTGAACCTATAAGCAACATTGTCATCAATGGAGAAAGGGTTGAGGTTGTTAGGGATTTCATTTTACTTGGGTCCACAATCGATGCCCTTGGAAGCGTCAGTCAAGAAATCAAGACTCACTGCATCAGTAAAATCTACTGCAAAGGATCTCTTCAAAGTATTCAGAAGTAAGGATGTCACCTTGAAGACTAAAATGCACCCAACCCAAGCCATAGTATTCTCTATTGCATCATATGCATGTGAAAGCGGACCATAAACAAAGGAAACAAAAGAAGAGTTGATGTCTTTGAATTGTGGTGTTGGAGAATAATGTTGAATGTACCATGGACACCTCAAAGAACAAACCTATCTGTTCCTGAAGAAGTACTATCAGTGTTCCTGGGAAGCAAAGATGGTAAGACTGCATTTTACATACTTTGGATGTGTTGTCAGGAAAGGTCAGTCCCTAGAGAAGGACTTCGTACCTGGTAGAGTGGAGAGTCAGCAAAAAAGAGGAAGACTCTTGATAAGATACATTGACTCAGTGGCCACAACAACGGGCTTAAGCAGGAAAATGATTGTAGACATGGCACAAGACGGGGCAGTGTTTTGTTCTGTTATTCATAGGGTCTCTGTGAGTCGGAACCAACTCGACGGCACCTAACAGCAACAACAACGTGAACTATATTGGAGTATATATGAGTTTAAAAAAACCATGATTGTAGGTGAGATCATAAATGGAGACAACATTAACTCAGAAGAGATGTTAAAGAATCTTTTTTGAGGAATCCCAAAATTTTAGGTAGGAAGAAAATACATCTGCAAGAGAAATGTCAGAGGAGCTGCAGAGAAATAGATGGAAAAAAACCAGCGAAGTGTGGTTTCAAAGACATAATTTTCTTTTTTTTTGAAAGATGAAGGAGACAGAGATGACTTAAATGTTGATGGAAACAACATGGTAGGTGAAAGAGCCTGCTTTAAATATTCTAGGAAACAAAGTGGAAGACAACAAGTATTTGAAACGCAGGTAGGAGAAAAGATAGTCAGTGGTGTAAAATTCTCAAAGAAGTGAGATGAAATTGGATCTAGGCCACAATAGGTGGGATAGAGTTTGCAAGGGTGATGGTGGGTTTATGCATAGAAAACAAAGGAAGTTCTGATCTGGTGTTTGGATAAATGGATATTTGTAATAACAAGATGATGCTTCTTCATTTTTCTTATTTCTTTTTTCTGATTTTTCCTCATAGATGCTGGAGTCAGTAACTCTGTCTTTCAAGCCAAAGTCTCTTTTCCATTTGTTCCATTCTGTTTTCTCAGCGTTGAAGTGAAGTTTCTATGTCTTTGACTTTACTCTTGATCTGTTGGATTTCAGAGTACTGGCGTTCCATCAGATTGAACAGCTTGCTTAATTTTTCATTTTGCTCTGCTGCATTTTGTATATAAGGTCTAGGTGGGCTCTATATATAATCCTTTTGTATTCACCTTCCTGTAATTTCAGAAAAGTTTCTTTGTCAGGGGAGCTCTTTGTTTCATTTGGGGGCCTTCTGAAGCCATGGGTGATTTTCTGGTTATCATTTTCTCCAGAGTCTGTTGCTTTTTGGGTTTTATGTGAATCAATAAAAGCTGGGAGAGATGCTGTGAGGATGGACCACAGTTGCTTCTCTAAGTTGTCTTAAAATGAAAGGTAAAAGTTATCTGACCACTTCTCAGGTCAGTCAGGTTTTCAGGTGTACAGGGCGCTGTTCCCAACTGGCAAAATAAGCACCTCTATATCCAACCCCAAATGTTATAAACTAGTTCAAAATGCAGTAAGGCTACTACCCTGTTAGCCTCTGCTGATAGGCCCCAGCCACAGGTGACACTTTGTAAAATACTGCTTTTCTGCCAACGAAGCACTCTTCTGTGGGCAAGTGCTACCTCCGAGCCTAAGAATTAGGTCTTGCTGAAGCCTCCATATCCAAGATGGCGTCCCACACAAGCTTGTCTCCCAGCACCTCCATACAACTACACTATGGCAGAGGCGGACAGAGTCCACAGTTTCTGTTGCTGGGCCCCAGCTGTAGGCAATACTGTGAAAACTACTGCTTTCCTGCCAGAAAAGTACTCTCCTGCAGGCAGGCACTATCTTCCAAGCTAAGAATTAGGTCCAGCTGAAGCCTACGTATCCAAGATGGCGTCCCACACAAGCTCGCTGCCTGGCACCTCCTTACAAACTACACTATGGCAGAGGCAGAAAGAGAGACTAAAGGTGGCTAGATCCACAGAGTCTTAAGTTGGGCTCTCAAAATATGGCAATTTCACCTGCTGGTCCCACCAGCAGTGCGTCTGAAACTGTTGCTAGTCAAGAGCCAGCTCTGCTGGCTGGCCAAGACAGAGAAAAAAAAAAATGAAAATGGTGAATTACCTTCAGTCCATGAAAGCCAGGATTGGCCGGGAGCAGGAGTCAGCTAAAGAGAGGAGGTGTTACATTCGGTGGTATGAAGTCCAAATTATCAGTCCTATGCTGTATCCTAGGGCTCACTAGGTGACCAGAAGACTCTGTTTAGTTATCAATTCAGGTCTTGGTTTCCAGAGGGATTTAGGGAGACATGTGCTTAGTGCACCTTGACTCCGTCCCTGGAATAACAAGATTATGGGTTGATTTGTTTCCCTCCTAGATCTATCTTAACATTTGATAAAATAAAAATCATCTTAACCTCACCAAAACTCAGAACAAAGTAAATTTCATCTTTTCCTACTAAACTACACTACCATTAAAAAAAATGCATAGGCATGGAATTTGAGAAGGTTTGTTTTATTTGATATTAAGGCGACGTTCATTCATCAAGTTGGATTAATAGTGGGATCAGAAATCAAAGACCTCCAAGTAAGGAAACAGTTTAGTGACAGCAATAAATCTCATGTCCTAATTGAGTGTAGATAATTTCCTCATGGATCTCATTGAATAATAACAATTTAAACATTTCATTTGAAGCCAAAAATAGCTTTGAGATTCTTCTTGTCCAGCTAAATAAGCTAACTAGGTCTACATGACTGTGATGGATACTCTTGTAATTGTAAGAAAAGTTTAGATCTCTGTCTCATCATCAGAACAAAATAAAGTGGATACATAATGATTATCAAGCTTTTGCTTCAATTTTTACCAAAGTTTCCATACTTCTCTGTATTAGTCCTATCTTCCTTTCTGTGACACAGACAGAGTCTAGGTTCTACATGAAGCAAAGTACTTGTAAGGCTACTTAAATTTTGATCCATTAACCATGGCAAGTTAACATCTACATTTTGGTGCTAGGGTTTAGTACAGTTTTGACTAAGGGATTTGATTGGAAATGAAATTTTGAATGGAATATAGGATACTAAAAACTGTTAGAAACATTAAAAATGTAAGTTTCCATGTATGGATTAGAAAAATATGACTTTTACCTTGAGTCTGGGGCTTGGTAGACTAGAGTAAAACACATGTAAGAAGAAGAAAGTGGTCGTAATCTCTATCTTTGTCATTAACTTTAAATCTCTTCAAGAGCAGAGTTGTTTTAGGGCCTCAGTTATTCCAGGACCATGACTTGATATTTATAAAGATTTAAGATCTACAATCCATTCATAAAGGAATCTCTATTCAACATGGTTTGAAATCCCATGTAGAAAATTGTTTTCTGAGAATATTTTATAAACAGTATTTAGTAATTTAAATTCACAAACCAAAGAAACCAAACCTGCTGCTGTTGAGTCGACTTTGACTCATAAACTCACAGAACAGTTAAAAATAATGAAAGTTCATTTTTCTCTCTCTTGTGTTATGTATGTCTATTTGTGTATGTGTGTGTGAATGTACCAATAGTGCTATTTTATTGCATTAGATTGGTTATTATACGAAGACTACAAAAGCGAGGGAAGAGGGAGTGGATAGGAAAAGAAATGTGACTTATTTAAATGTTATAAAAATGCTGAAATGAAATGAACATTCAAAACTTCATACTTGAATTTAATCTTTTGTTCAACTCATTCACCAAGGAAATATGTCTCCAAATGGTTCAAATTGCAGAATCTGATGTACTTCTCCTAGATTCTACATTTATTATAAAGACTATTGTGGCATGGTGGCAGATGATGAAATTTACTCCGATGGGCTACAGGGGAGTAAAGTAGTAATAATTTAAGACCTTCAGTGATACATTACTAACTGTATATTCTAAGCAATCACAATCTATGTTTATCCACCTGCAGTTTATATGGCTTTTATTTGTTTGTGATGATAATTTATTATATTACAGAAAAAAAGAGTCTTCAATTACAGAACTAAAATGTTAAAGATGGGCTAGAACTGACAGTGAGTTACAGAGAGAATTAACAGACTTTGCTCACCCCTTCTTGATAAATAAAAGCAACCATGTCAATAGAGTCAGAATTGTCAAGGCAAAGAAACTCTTGTTCCCACTGCAGTCTTTCATCACAGTTTTAGGAGAGGGAAACCTAGAAATCAGTCTTTAATAAGTAGAGAACTTGCGATATCTTCTCATTGCATTTTTCAAGACACTGCTTAGGAACCACCATTAGAAGAATATTTTTTCTGTCTAGGCATTTAACAATTATCTATGGAATTTCCCCAATAGTCTGTGTTGTACCTGTACTACTATTTTCTTCCTTTTTCTTCAAATAAACTCACATTCCCTTAAATAAATTTATGTAAAGAAGAGTTTAAATCACAACTGCAAGTTAAAAATCATTTTCAACAACCATACACAGAAAGTAACTTTTTTAAAAGAGAAAAAGTTATTAATTCTAGCCAGATGTGGCTCATATTGAAGGGTAAGTCATAAAAATGGACATTTAGGTGGGTAGAGAGGCCTTCAGTATAGACTGATATTAAGCTAAATGTTCTTCTTGAGAAATCAGAAGAGTCTAAAAGCAACTGTAACACTAATGTTTTTATAATTTTTTAGAAGCCGTTTCTGGTGGTGTACCTCCCACATTGGAAGGCAGTGCATTCAAACAGTGGTGTGCAGCTGAGTCCCTTGACTCTGTTCTGTCCGCATTTTGTCACAGTGTGCTGAGATGTAAAAATATTCTCCTTTTTCAATATGTCAATCATGGTTAGCTTTAATCAAATGCTATTTTAATTTGTATTTGAAGCCTTCTATCAGCAAGAATATGGATCCATCCATGGTCTCACTGGAAACCCTGGTGGAGTAGTGATTGTTACAGCTACTAACCAAAAGGTTGGCAGTTTGTATCCACCAGGTGCTCCTTGGAAACACTGTGGGCAATTCTACTCTGTCAGATAAGACTGCAATGAGTCAGAATCTGCTAGACAGCAGTGACTTAGGTTTTGTTTTATAGTTATACTATATGTTGCTAAGACATAGTGCTTTGTCCTTCCTTAGGTTACAAGGTTTTCTAGCATTTTGCTCGATTGTAACCCCCAAAGCAGGTATGATTAAATGTGTCGTGAACATGCACTTTTCTGTTTTGTTGATACTGATCACGTAAACAGACTGAGTAGTTCTTGAAAAACATTTCTATGTATGTTGGTGTAAGGATGTTCACTTCAAAACCTGTATAGTTTCTGTATAGTTTTGAAAATTTTCATAACAAAATATTGGGAAACATGGTACATGACATTTAAAAACAGGCAACTTTGAATTGCTTCCATAATTAGTGATTAAAAGAAATTAAAACACGCTGTGGCTAAGTAAAAATATTGCCAAATTGTCTTGAAACAGGTTGTAGGCTCATACACATCTTGTTGGTCTAAGGAAAGTCATAAAACCACTGAGGTAATGACAGGTGCTGGTAGGTGAACATGTTTGATTCACTTCCTCCACTAAGTAGCTAGGGTAAATAGCATCACACATTAAGTCTTCTTTGTTCTTGTCTGATATGTCGCATTTTTATTGTAACAGAAGTTTCCTGAACTTTAGTTTTGCAAAAATACAAAAGATAATATTCAGATATCAGGAGGACACCAACTTGACGACTGAGTGACCATCAGTGGTTCATCGTTTTCTGTTCATTCTGTCTCAGTTTTAGGTGGCATGCCCTCTCAAAGAAACACATTAGTTTTTGTTAATTAGTTGCTGACATTTTACCTTAATTTGCAGTAGTTGAACGTATGTTTGAATGCTTACATACATCTATATATACGGGGTCATTGTAACTCTTTGTAGTGATTAACATGTTTGCAGCAAGGTGTAAAATACAATAGAATATAAACACCAGTTTCCTGAATACACAATAGAACCTATGACAGCTGCATGGCATGAAGGGTCCTTACTACCTTTCATTAAATCAGAGTGACCTATCAAATAAAAATTGGTGATTTTTCTGAAAAATCATTTTCTGAAAAATCTTGCTATTACAAGAGACAGATACATTGATGAATGTGCATGGTAACATCCCTGAAATATGACTACATTGGGTCTTTACACTTCCCTACTGACACAAAAGCTGTAATAAGGCTTTTACTGCTACTCAATATCAGCAATGGCGTTAGGAATATAATTTGAGTTGCTTGTTGAAGAAGCCAAAACAAAGATTATAGAGTATTGTTTTTTGATTTTGAGTTTTAAAAACTTAATGTCCTTCAACTTGGTTACATCAAAATTCCTAGATTGAGGAGAGAAACTAAGAAAGAAGCAAAATATGTGAAATGTACTTACTTGCATTTTATTCTCGTAACAGCTTTTCAAAAATGGGAAATTTACCTCATTGTTTGCAACAGGACAAGCCCAAAACATTCTATGACAAATAGTGCCCAAACTGCTATTTAGACAGGCAGGCCCTGTAGCATCTTTGAAAACTCATTTAACATTTTTCACTGCTATAATTAATTACAACTGTTACGGTCCTACCAAAATTACAGTGCGTGTACTTCCTAACTCACAGTACCTTAAACCAGCATCACGTAGTAACTGAAAACTGCAGATATTCTCTGTGATAGCATATCCTTCCTCATCTTTGGAAATTCTGATCCTTCACCTCTGGTGTAAAATGATCCATTGTCCACCTAGCACATGGATGGTGCCATATCTTAAGGCTGCAAGTTCCATGGAACTAGTTTAAAATCACAAGTGTACTGTAATGTTGGAACTTCAGCTGACATCCTTGAGAATGGATGGTTTCAAGGAAGAATCATCATGGTTAACTCAAAGTACATTGGATTTGTCTGCATCTAGGCCATTTGCCTCTGGAATTTTTTCTTAATTGACAGATGTTCAGATCACATAAGCTATATGTCATCTACACGGACATGTTGAAGTTGTTTACTACTATTATTTTTACCACAAAACAGTCTACTTTGGCGTGCACAAATAACGTGATATTCATTAGATCAAAAAGATTTTGAAGCGAATAAAAAAGCAATGTGATCTGTTATGCATCTTGAGGCATGTTATTGTAACTTTAAAACATTTTATGCCTATAAGGGAGAGAAGTGAGCATAGAGAGTTGGGAACTTCATACCACCAAGAAGGCAGCACTGACAGCAGAGCACATCCTTTGTACTTGAGGTTCCTGTGCCAAGATGCTCTCATTGAACGTGAACTCAGCCTATCAGATTGTGATAAATTTACTTACTGAGTGGACTTATAACTCATAAATGGATTTGTGGCTTACTGGACTATGACAATGAAGATTCTCTTCACGAAGCCTTCTACTAGTGGCATTTTCTGTTAGAGCAGTACCAGGTGACTAAAGCAGAATTTGGTACCAAGAGTGGGGTGCTGCTCTAACAAATACCTAAAATGTGGAAGCTTTTTCAAAACTGTGAAATGGATAGAAGACTCTGAAAGAACTGGGGATAACTGTTAACACCGAAGAAGGCACAAATCGTGAACAATAACAGCAGAGGACCAGCAACAGTGGCAACAGCAAAACCAGAGGTAGTGCTGAAGCTGACACATGGAACAAGAGGGCTAAGTGGCTGTGCACAGAGGTTTCCTGGTGGAGTGGGACGCCTCTTGGCACTTACATAAGTGAAGCTAGGCTTACTGACCCACGGAGCGAGAGAGCTGAGTGGCTGTGTGCAGGAAGCTTCCTGGCAGAGTGAGGTGCTCTGGGCACTTGAATCAGTGGAGCTACAGAGCTTTTGAACACTTTCCCCTGCAGGACAGATGTGGGCTTGAGGCCTAGACCATGAGGCCATAAGAAGCTGAAGCTGAAGAGACAAAGAGTATGAGAAACTGAGCTTCCTCCATCTCAAAAGGTATGACCGTGACCTCAGGGGCTTGAAAGGGTGAGGCCATGGCTTCCCGTGTTTGTAAAAGAGGAATTGCCACTCAGTTGGGCTTAGGGTGCACCTAAAGCTGAGGGTTAAGAGTTGATGTCCAAGTAGGCCTAGAAGATAATGTTGTAACATAGGCTGGAAATCTCCACTCAAGATCCAGTGAGTGCCACCAATATCTAGGGTCTGGAGGGCAAAGCTGTTGTGTAAAATATCTCAGAGAACTGAAGATTATTTTCAGAGCTTTGAGGGCTAATTTACTGTGTTCTTCTGACTTTATTGTTGCCTGTTAATGCCTTCTTTCCCTGCAATTTCTCCATTTATAACGAAACTGTGTAATTTGTACCTGCCTTGTTATACCATTCTATTTTGGGAAGATAACATATGTTCTGGATTTTACGGTTGAAGAGAAATTTATGGATTTGGGACTTGGACTTAAAATCTTTTCTGTTTTATAAGTGAATATATTTTACTTGTTCCAATGATATGATTTTCAGGGGGCCAAAGAGTGGAGTGTCATAGATTGCATTGTGTACCCCTCTCCCGGCCAAATGTATATGTTGATTTGACTTGGCTATGGGTCCCAATATGGTGTGGTTCTTCCCAGATGTTATGAATCCTGTCTCTGTAATGTTCATAAGGGAGAATGGGCAGCGATTGTACTGATAAGGCAGGACTCAAACTACAGGCTTGGGGGGTACAATGGAGAGAAATGAACAGTAAGTTGGGAAACTCATGCCACCAAGAAAGCAGCACTGAGAGCAGAGCACTTCCTTTGGATGTGAGGTTCCTGTGCTGAGAAGCTGTCCTTGGATTTAGACTCAGCCCACTGGACTGTGAAAACTTCTCTTGTTGAATGGCCTTGTAACTTGTAAATGGATTTGTCACTTATTGAACTGTGACAATTTTCACCCAGTCATATTAAATAAAAACTAAAGTAAAAAAAAATTTCTCTTCCACTCGTGGTATTTTCCATTGGAGCAGTACCAGGTGACTAAAACAATGCCCACTTGCAGACAATATTGTACTGTATTCCAAAATTATAGATTTTAAGAATGATCTGGGATGTTGCTTGCTATCAAATATTATAGAAGCTTAGAGGCAAACAAAGAACCGGAGAGTTACCATGAGGTTCTAGATTTATGGAACTGAAAACAATATGACAAAATAGTAATGCCAGCATTTTATTTCTCTACCCAACCAACAAGCAAACATTTATTAAACTCCTGCTGTTTGTCTGATGGTAAGTGAGGAGACACATAGTGAGCTTGAAGGAACTCAGGGGCAAGTGAGAGAGATACAGATACAAAGGTACAATTACATAGAGATACTGACAGGATCTTTGAGAGCACAGAGGAGAGAGTATGATCTGTATGAAGGCTAGAAAGCCTTCCTTCCTCTGACATCCATTTCTATCTTGTGATTACCTCCAAATAGTACTCTTGTTTTATCTAATCCATGTATGACTACAAGTGCTTGATGAGAGCATTGGATGAGAATTTGCTATCCATAGTAACCACCCCCTGCCACACACACACACACACACACACACACACACACACACACACACACACACACACACACACACACACACACACACACACACACACACACACACACGCATACACACAAAGGTACTGTCAAGTCAATTCCAACTCATAGAGATCCTATAGAACATAGAGTTTCCAAGGAGCACCTGGTAGTCTTGAAGTGCCAACCTTTGGATTAGCAGCCGTAGCACTTAACCACTATGCCACCAGGGTGTCCATCCCTGTGAAAGGAGGACAAGTATTTCTTATCATGAGAGAATTCACATTAAAATATAGGTAGTCAACAATTCTCAGTAGAAAATTCTCCACTAAGAATTTGTTAATGGTAAGAATACTTAGGACTCTTTTGTTTAATTAGATGATTGTTTAGAGTTAGACTTCTTGTCCTCTATCCTGGTTGCTCACAGTTTACCTACAGACCTACAAAAAAATAAAATGCTTTGTTGCTACCCCAGAGATTCTGATTTAATTGGTCTGGAATACGCTACAGGAATCATGCTTGTGCATAGCTCCCCAGGTGATTCTATCTTGCCAAGTGGGGAAGATCTTAGGTTTGGTTTAGTAGCCTTTTTTCAACTGATTCTTAGCTCAATTAGTGTAAATTCTTACAGTTTCCAGTACCAAATTACAGACTCACCACTTATTAAGATACACAATGGCCTGAATTGCCTCTGCTTTTTCTTGAGCCCCAGAAGAGGTGGTGTTCTCATTGCTATGTTCTTTATCTTGAGCAGCTAGCCAGAACCTTTTAGAACAATAGTGTGTCTCCAATTCTGAGTCATTTACTGTGAACTGCCTTTCATTTTCTCCTCTTTATTTCTTTGAAAATAATGTTATTTTTATTACAAAGTATGTGTTTTTGTATGTGTAAAACATAAAGTAATAAAATTAGGAATGAAACAAAATTAAGGTCACTCACAATATCACAACAGACAGTACAGTTTTGTTGTATGCACTTTCAATATTCATAGGTATATTTACACTTATTAACAAACTTAGAATCTTACATTATCAATGCATCCTTTCTAATCAGCACTTTACCTGAAACATTTTGTATTGTAGAAGTTTAATGTTTGTAATATTTGAGATTATTGTTTTAAAAAGCCTGCTTTCTGTAAGACGAAAGAAAAAATTTACCGGTATACGGTGACAAAACTTTAAAATGATAAAAAAAAAAATCAGCTTTTGGTAATTTATTATTTGGTTTTGCAGTTTAATGTATGTTCATTTTGCTTTTAATAAAAGAATAAATTCCTTTTTATTTCATGACATTCAAATAATGAAAATTTTATTCCAGTGTTTTCATGTTTACTTTTCCTTATTTCTAGAATATATGTATACTTGGACTCCTTTTTCTTCATGGTCTTTCCTAAACGTACATTCTTTAATCTTAAGTCATTGATAATAATATGTCTGAGTGTCCAATAAATATTAGTCATTTGAAAGAATATTGAAATGAAAATCAGTGAGCAGATTAGAACCTGTAGTTGCACAAGGTAAATGAGCCAATCGATAATGTATGTGGTTGTTCAGTTTTACATACCAAGTTGAATTTTTATGTTTTGCCTGAACTTCCCCCCAAACTCCTTGCTGCTGAGTCAATTCTGAGTCGTAGTGATGCTACAGGACAGAGTAGAACTTGCCCATAGCGTTACCAAGGAGCAGCTGGTGGATTTGAACTGCCAACCTTTTGGTCAGCAACTGGAGCACTTAACCATTAGTAGCCTGTGCATGATAAAACCAGCCTTATTTACTCATATTTTCACTTAACAAAGAGGTAAAGACAACAAAACACTGTCTACCTCTTCTCATTAAGAACAAGTCCTCAAAGAAGATTTATTTTTTCCTTTTGGTAGGTAGTACACTAAAATTAAAAAACAAAAAAAATCCAAAGTCATTGCTGTGAAGTTAATTCTGACTTACAGAGACTCTGTAGGGCAGAGTAAAACTACCCTAAAGGATTTCCAAGGAGCCCCTGATGGATTTGAACTGCCCATCTTTTTGTTAGCAGTTGAGCTGCTAACCACTGTGCCATCATGGCTAGCTACCTGGAATTTGGAATATAGACAATGTTAACCTGTGATTTTGCTGACTGAGAGACTTTCCAGGTATCAGAGGCTTTTATCACAAACTGGAGCATGACTGGTCTGTTATAAGATAATGCCTCTGGTCACCTGAATTATTGTCATTGAGGAATTCAAAAATGGGTGGTGGAGAGGGAGAATTCTTCGGACTTTCATGTCTAACAGTTTTCTTCTAAAAATCAGTAAGTGGATGCAAGCTTCCAATTAACTTAATATTTTATATTAATATAAAATATAAAATTTTAAATTATATCATATTGTTAGTGTTATATACTATTACAATGTAAAATTTTATATTAATACAGAATATTAATATTCTATGTGTTTCCAAGAAATACATTTTAGAAGCAGAATAATTACACTAGACGTTATCTCAAAAGTTCAGCTTATCCGTTTCTTAAAATTTTAGGAAATCTAACTAGACCTTCATGGACATTGATTCCACAACCACCCCAAAATACACTTTCATTTCAATTCTGTGTTTGGATTGACTGAAGGTTGAGGGTAAGGGGTTGGAAAACATTACTTTGCTGGGGTCTCAAAAAGAAAAAGAAAAAAACTTTTAGGAGTAGTTAACCCAGAGTTTTACTGTTCAGGTGCTCTCACTCACTGAGTATGGTACATGTTGTTTTATTTTCCACCTCCTGTCTCCCAATCCCAAAATAATTATTCTTCATTTGTTTTGCAGCCTAACAACATTTCTGAGAAAAAATTTAATATCCTAATTTCAGCTACAGTTTCTTATCAATACCATACATCCTTCCCCATCAATGTTTTTCTTTTCACTCTGGGTTCTGCAGTGGGCATGTACTTTAACCTTATCAAGATTTAACATATTGGCCGACTTCTTTATCAGATTTGAAGCTTACTGGGTTCTGGGTTGCTATCATTACCATGTTCACTAGATGCCTTTCCTATAGTGTAAATTAAGTCACCAAGTTCAGTTACAGTCATTTCCTGGCAGACAGAGGCAATTAAACTGTGTGGCAACCACAGACCATGGTGTTCCATAGTAATGATCACAGCTGACCAATGTGGACTTTCAAAAGACAGCTTGTGTTTAAAAGAAGTATGACAAACTTTCTAGTTAGCTATGCCCATGTTAGCATCTGTCTTTTGACTTTGGGATTCTCCTTGTTAAATTTACTGGTCAGAATCTTCTTCAGTAGGGCACCATGGAGTATTTTAATTCTAATCACATATTGATTCATCTAATATAATGTTTGACTAGTCATTTATAGAGCTCTAGATGTGGTGTAGTGGTTAAGTACTATGGCTACTAACCAAAAGGTCAGCAGTTCAAATCCACTAGGTGCTGCTTTGAAACCCTATGGGGCAGTTATACTCTGTCTGTAGGGTTGTTATGAGGCACAATTGGCTCAACAGTACTGGGTTTGGTTTTTAGTTTAGCTGTTCAATTTACGTGGTCTATTTGTTTTATAGCTGGATGCCTTTTCTCTTCCCCAATGGGGGATCCTTCTAAAATCTCAGTTCCTTATTTCTGCCACTGCCACAGTGTGCTCTGTACACCATTACTTTGGATGATTTTGATTTAACCACAGAGAAGAAAAGATGAAAGTGAAGGTCTATTTCCTTTAACTCCTTGGCTCTTTCACTATCTGTCTTAGTCAGTGCATGGTTACTCAGGATGTAGCACTGTTGATAGCTGTCAAAATAATAGTCTGTGGGTTAGAGGTCAAGAAAAGTATGTAAGGGACTTTAGCATGAACAAGATGATAAAATAACTCATTTAGCCATGCTAAACTAGCATGGTCTTGGTGGGATCAAGGGTTAGTGGAAGCAAGGAGAATAAATGGGGACATCGCCAAGTAGTTTATTCTTGAAAAAAAGATGATAATAGCATTACCAAACAAGCATACTGGTGGCAATTTTCTTAATTACAGTGCTGACCCAGCAGTACACATGGAGTGGTCTTGCTATTGGCAGGAAAGCTTTTACTTTCAAATAATATTAACCCTTCTTTGTAGTGTATGTCTTAATTAAGATGATTCCTGGAAGTGCTGCCAATGTCAGCAGTTTTACATTTCCATTGGTGTTTACAAGGCATTTGTGCAAGAAGTGAGCCAGAGTGTTGGCAGCCACAGTATCCAAAGTGAGTTATTCTATTCAAAGAACTTTTTCCAACATTCTGATTTATTAGGTTGGTAGGTTAACATCATGCTGCAAGAAATGTTGAGACAGTTTGAAAGAGAGAGGAAAACTAATATCTTGGTCCCATGAAATGCTTTGTTGTTGTTAGATTCATCAAGCCAATTCAAACTCATCACAACAGAATGAAAGACTGCCTAGTCTTTCACAATCTTCAAAATCATTTTGTGTTTAAGTCCTTTGCTTTAGCCACTGTGTCAGTCCATCTATCTCATTGAGCATCTCCCTCTTTTTCACTAACCCTCTGCTTTTCCGTGTATGAAGTCCTTCTCCACAGGTCGGTCCTTCCTGATAACCTGCTCAAAGTTTGTGAGGGAAAGTCAGGCCATTCTCACATCTAAAAAGCATTCTAGCTGTACTTCCTCAATACGGATTTGTTCATTCTGCTCCAGGACAGCGAAAACAGTGTCACATGAGCTATACAAAATATATGTTACTCGGCTTGAAATATAAGCCACAAATTGGCACTTTCAACACTGCCGCTCAATTGTTGGCTATGATCAATTATTGCACATTCTTAATTACAGTGTATAAAAGTGCTAGAGCAATTACTTATAACAGTTGTATGACGCAAGAATCACTGACATTTCATTCTAACATGTGAAAAACACTGAGTTTGTTTAACATTAAAATGGACCTTTAGATTTCTATACTGCTGCATTGCTCAAAGAAGTCTTAGCACTTGTCCAGAGATTAGTCATAGTTAGCTCATGGTCATCTGAAGAATCATTTTTGAAAAGAGACCTGTGGTGCACAGTTACACTCCACAGTAGGTTTTCCTGTTTTCTCTAGGTAGAAAAGTGAAATATGGTCTCTCTGAGAGAATTACTCATGGTTTACTTAGATAGTAGGTATATCAGGATCAAGCAAAATGGAAACTTGAATGAATATAACTCGATGAATTAGAGTTTGTGAGTTGTTGTTAGGTGCTGTCGAGTTGTTTCCAACTCATAGTGACCCCATGTACAATGGAATGAAACACTGCCCAGTCTTGCACCATGACCACAGTTGTATTTATGCTAAAGCCCACCATTACGGCCACTGTGTCAATCCATCTCTTCGAGGGTCTTCCTCTTTATCGCTGACCCTTTACTCTACCAAGCACAGTATCCTTCTCTAGGGATTGATCTTCCCTGACAATATGTCCAAAGTATGTAAGATGCAGTCTTATTGTCTTTGCTTCCAAGGAGCACTCTGGTTGTACTTCTAGAACAGATCTGTTTGTTCTTTAGGTGGTCCATGGTATATTCAACATTCTTATCAAACACTACAATGCAAAGGCATCAATTCTTCTTCTGTGCTCTTTGTTCATTGCTCAGGTTTTGCGTACATGTCATGTGATTGAGAATACCATGACTTGAGTCAAGCACTCCTTAGTCTTCAAGATGACATCTTTACTTTTCAATGCTTTAAAGACATCTTTTGCAGCCCATTTTTCCCAATGCAATGCATCTTTTTATTTCTTGACTTCTGCTTCCACAGGTGCTGATTCTGGACCCAAGTAAAATGAAATCCTTGATAACCTCAATTCTTTCTCCATTTGTCATGATATTGCCTACTGGTCCAGTTGTGAGGATTTTTGTTTCCTTGATGTTGAGGTACAATCCGTACTGAAGGCTGTGGTCTTTGATCTTCATTAGTAAGTGTTTCACATCTTCTTCACTTCCAGCAAGTATGGTGGTGTCATCCTAGTAACACAAGTTGTTAATGAGTCATTCTCCAATCCTGATGCCTTGTTCTTCTTAGTATAATCCACCTTCTAGGATTATTTGCTTGGCATGCAGATTGAAAAGATATGGGGAAAGGATACAACCCTGACACACACCCTTCCTGACTTTAAACCATACAATGCTCCTTTTTCTGTGTACATGATCGCCTCTTGATCCCTATACAGATTTCTTAAGAGAGCAATTAAGATGCTGGAATTCCCATTTTATGCAACTTTAACCATAATTTGTTGTGATCCACACAGTAAAATGCCTTTGCATAGTCAATGAAACACAGGCAAACATCTTTCTGGTATTCTCTGCTTTCAGCCGAGATCCATCTGACATCAGCAATGATATCCATGTTTCTACACCTTCTTCTCAATCCAGCTTGAATTTCTGGAAGTTCCTTGTCAATATACCATTGCAGTTACTTTTGAATGATCTTGAGCAAAATTTTACTTGTGTGTGATATTAGTGTACTGTTCCGTAATTTCTGCACTCAGTTGAATCACTTTTCTTTGGAATGGTCTTAAATACAGATCTCTTCCAGTCAGTTGGCCAGGTAGCTGTCCTCCAGATTTCTTGGAGTAGATGAGTGAGCACTTCCATCACTGTACCTGTTTGTAGCAATATCTCAATTGATATTCCATCAGTTCCTGGAGCCTTGTTTTTTGTCGGTGCCTTCAATACAGCTTTAAATTCTTTCTTCAGTACTGATCATATGCTATCTCTTCAAATGGCTGAACATAAGCCATTGGTATACTTCCATCTTCCATTGATGCTCCCGGACTCGCTTAATATTTTCCTTGTGGAATCCTTCAGTACTGCAACTCGAGGGGTGAATTCTTTCTCCAGCTCTTTCAGCTTGAGAAATACAGAATATGTTCTTCCGTTTTGATTTTCCATTTTCAGCTCTTTGCACATGTTACTATAATACTTTATTTTGTCTTCTCAAGCTTCCCTTTGAAATCTTCTGTTTAGGTCTTTTAATTTTCCATTCTTTCCTTTTGCTTAGCTGCTAGACATTCGAGAGCAATTTTCAGAGTCTCTTCTGACATCTAATTTGAGTTCCTGAGTACTGCAGATTAAATATCTATGCAACAACTCTTTAAACAATGGCCAGCTTCTCACATTATTTGTTTTTGGTTATTAAGTTACAGGGGTAAGCTTTTTGTAGTCCTAAGATAAAGGGGCTACAGTTGTATATTTTAAACTTTTATTATAGTCTCTTTTTACCTCTATTGTCTTAATGCAATTTACTTGTTAGAGTTATGAAACTATTTTTAGTACAAGTACATTTCAGTTTTTTTGATTTATGAGTTATTTTTAAGCTTAACACAACAAATACATTAACAAACCTTTATGGTTATGAGCTTATGGGACAAGGTAAGAAAATGTCAATTATTCTTTTAGTTGTTTTGTATCAGCAAGAGGCCTACTGTAAAAGAATTGTATTTCTCAGCTTCAGGAACAATTTTTTTTCCCTTTGGTATTAGTTCCTGTGGGATTGTTAGACTCTGTCCTTGTAGTGTGAGTCTTTCTATAGAAACTCCTCCTTGTGAGCATTTATTTGCTGCCACTGATTCTCTAGGACTTTTTGTCAATGACCTCAGGAAAAGCTGAGAAGTCTACTGGCCCTTACTTGTAGGATGTATCCAGAAGCAAGAAATGGCTGAGGATTTTGATAACTGAAAGACACAACAGAAATATTTCCTTTAGTGTCCTCACTGAAAAAAAAGGAGAAAAAAATCACAACAAATAATAGTTATCTTACAGTTTTAAAGACTCTGCTGTTTCTCCATATTCTAGAAAAATCTTGATGGTATAGGCAGTTTGCATTACAGACATGGGAATGGATCAATAGTGATTTATTCTTTTTGAAATACAAATAAAATAAGTAGTCTAGTTGTCAGCCACACTTAGCCATAATTCCTGAAGATCAATCAGTGTGCACTTATTTCAATCTCACTTTTTTTTTATCCCTTATTAAAGTGTGGAGTACTGCTGCACTTGACAGTATCTGATTTCCAAAAGAAAAATCTATATCTCTCTTAGTAAAGGCGGGAAGGAAGAACTTAAGTGGATGTGATTATCATTACCATTTAAAAAATGAATACTGTAGTAATGTATTAAGTACAAAAACAATGGCAGGTGTCATCCACAGAAGATGACAATCTAAATTAATCTAGGACCTAAATGGGCTATTTGAACAAAGGCAAAAAGAAAAATCTTCTTTCCATTTTGTAAGACATAGGGCAATTTAAAATAACTTGGACAGAATATTTCATTGGAACCATGGGTGGTTGGAATATAAACAGGATACAGCAGGGTATCAGAAAGAGTTGAATATAAGAATGAAGGAGTAAGAAACGACTTAAATGTTTTTTGAAGTGTAGCTAGGAATGAATTTGTTACTTAAAGTCATCTTTTTTCTCCATCATTTATTGTTCTGTTTAGTCACATATGCAGTAAGAAGTTACAGAAATTGTGTTGCTTTCTTTACCTTTATTTATTTTGATAAAATGGCTTCATTGTAATAATTAACAAGATCCCAAGTGTTCCTAAACTTATTATGAAGATACCCAAACAAAAAAAACAGAGAGGAATAGTGTGCTGTCGCCAGGCAGGTGCAGCAGTGGAAGCTGCATATAGGTGGGCATGTAAATTTATATGGGAATGTACATTTTCACTCAGTCATAATAAAATAAAAAAAAAGTCACTGGTGTTCAGTTGGTTTGTATTTATAGGGCAGAGTAGAACTTCCCCACAGAGTTTGCAAGCAGTGCCTAGTGGATTTGAACTGCCAACATTTTGGTGAGCAGCCATAGCACTTAACCACTACACCACCAGGGTTTCCATTATGAAGAGAGGAAAGAAGAAATAAAAAAACACAAAGAACAATTTGAAGACAATCTGTTTCTTTCTTTTTTTAATTTTAATTTTTATTTAACATAACTGAGTGAAAATGTACATTCACATATAAATTTAGATGCCCCCCCCATATGCAGCTTCCACTGCTCTCCCTGTCCAGTGACAGCGCACTATTCCTCTCGGCTCCATACATGTCTCATCCTCCCAACAGTCTCCTTTCCCCTCCTGTCCGTCCACTTCCCTTCCTCCAGCCAGAGGTCAGCAAGATGATATCCTACAGATGTATAGAACCATAAAGTGCTTCCAATATATGGTCACTCTGCATTGCCAAGTCCAATCCATTCCTGTCCAAAGAGTGGATCTTTGTTATAATTTATGGGAAAGGGCAGCATCAGGGCAGGGGGCCATGCTCTCAGAGGAACCCCAAAACCGCAGGACCATCAATTGAGGTCTTTTAGTGGAGATCTCATGATGCACCTCTTTATTCTTGTGTTGCCAGTGAGACTCCTCTCTGTGAGCTCCATCGTGGCTATCACTGGTGGTGGCCGGGGACCATCCTGTTCTTCCGGTCCCAGGTCGATGTAGGCACCCACTCTTGTGGGTCTCTCCGTCCTCTCGGTTGTCTTTACCACATGTCATTTTGGTCCTTGGTGAGCGTCCTTTCCTGCTGAGTTGGGACCATTTGCTGTGTCCGCGGATGGCAGCTTGGCAGCTTTTAAGACCCCAGACGCCACTCACCAATGTGGGGTGCAGAGAGCTCTCTTAGCAAAACATTAGTTGTGCCAATTGGCCTGGAATTCGTCTAAGAGCATGGTCCCCCGCCCCCCGCCCCAGCTACTCTATCCTTGCAGTATTGAGTTAAGATGGAAGGAGTACTCAAGTTATGCTGAAGTCCACTTAATGTTGTTCTTGTTCCTAATGTGTGCTGTCACCGCTTTCTCCCAACTAGATTTCTAGTAACTATCTAAACTAAGCCCTCCCCCCTTCACCCTCCCTCTCTCCCCTCCCTTGCAGCTGTCAAAGAGTCTTTTCTTCTATACACAAGTCTGTTTTTGAGATCTTATCGTAGAGGTCTCATACAGTATTTGTCCTTTTGTTGCTGACTACTTTCACTCAACACAATGTCTTCCAGTTGAAACCAGGTTAGGAGATGTTTCCTGGAATCATCATTATTCTTTATCATTGCATAGTGCTCCATTGAGTATATGTACCACAGTTTACCTATCCATTCTTCTATTGTTGGGCAATCTGTTTCTTAAAGATATATTCTCTTACAAGTAATAACGTCTCTGAGTCAGCTTCTTCCTCTGTAAAAGGAAATCTTCAGTATCTACCAAAGCTACATCTGTTGACTATGGAATGAGCTGGCCCAGGTGGCGTGATGACACCCCTTCTGGAACTTACTGAATTCTCCATCCTGATGATCCGGTTATATCTCAGTATGTCTACTACTCCATCAAATTATAAGGGCAGCTACACCCTCAACCCTTAGAAGAATATCCAGAGACCTTGACAGAAACTACACCTTGAGCTAAGTTATCTTTCTTGTCCAAAAAGTGGTTGTTTCAGACTAAAGAGCTTTGACCTAGCCTGATTCAGCAAAGGAGCTCAGAGTCTCAAGTTAGCCTGTTTGTGATTGGGAGACATTGGGAGTCTCTGCCTAAGTCTGTGAAGATAGGAGGGGTGCAGGAAACTTCTTTTCTGTCCTCAAACTGAGGAAGGCCGTGACATCATGGCTGAATGAATTGTACTGAATGGCTCTGGGGAAAGCATGCACTCTGAATAGGAAAACCCAGAAAAAGTTGTAAAATAAATAGATTAGGAACTAAAAATAAGATTGTTCTATAAATAACCTTGTTAAATCTGTGGGCGATACAACTAACTAACATACTACTAATTGAAAGACTAGTGGTTTGATTCCTCATACAGTGGTGCATCACAAGAAAAGCCTGGTGATCTACTTCCAAAAAAATCAGCCATAGAAAACTCTATTGAGTTCATTTCCACTCTGACACACATAAAATTACCATGAGTTAGAATTGACTTGATGGCAAATGTTTACTTGTTTGTTTTAAGGCCAGAAACATCTGACCTACTGAACAACACTAGAATTTTCCTAACCAAAACGTGAGTTACTGTGTGATACTGGAGCCTTGCTGAAACAGTGATTAAGAGTTCAGGCTGCTAACAAAAAGGTCAGCAATTCAAATTCACCAGCCATCCCTTGCACTGGGCCGTTCTACTGTGTCCTATAGGGTGGCTATGAGTTGGAATCGACTCTGATGGCAGTACGTTTTTGTGAGACACTGCTATTTAGTACCAGAACACTGTGTCAAACAGACGAACTGATAATGTCTTTTGAGGTTCCAAACAGAGCAACTCTCTTTACTTAATTTTTCTGCTATAGATAAAAATTAGTAGAAATCTCTTTTCTGTAGTTACAGTCCTAGTTCCTATAGTTACTTCCAATTATTAAGCTGTGGTGTTCTTTACCTTTTAGTCACTATTTTTCTGGTGTCCACAGTGGAGAAATCCTTTAAATTATTCACTTGGGACTTTCTTCTCCTATGACTGTGGGAAACTGAGCGAATGAACACAATGCTGTTTTAAGGGCTAGTACATCATGAACATTGTTTGAATATGGGCCCTATGCTCAGAGCTATGAGGTGATGTCCAGGAGCAGACATCATCCCTTGGGCTCGAATACTGATTAAACAATCACATTAAATATCATTTCTCATCATACTTCCAATCTTCCCATTTGATCTGGAGGTCAGATGAACTTAACTTGATTTCTCCGCACTCTAAGGCTTTCTTCTCCCAGTACATGCTCTGTTGTAGCTCGGAAGTCCATAAGACAGCAAGACTGGAAGGGGCAGAAGATAGACTATCTCACAGAAGCTGTGTGAGAAAACCAATTTGACCAGGGTCACAGAGCTAGTTACTGACAGTATCATAACTGAAACTCAGCTTTTGTTTCAAGGTCAGGCATAATTACTCATATCCAGCCTCTGTGACTTTGGGCAACTTTCAGGACAATCCATAACTCCTTACAAATTGTCTTACTTTCCTAATTCTGCCATAACACAAATACTACAAATGATCAGTTTCAAAGAAGAGAAATTTATTGTCTCCTAGGTCAGGAGGCTAGAAGTTGGACTTTAAGGTGTGGCTCTAGGGGGAGTCCTTCCTTGCATGTATGTCAACTTCTAGCAGCTGCCAGAAGTGCTTGCAGATGCATTTGTCTCTGTCCTCATCTGCTTTCTCATTTCCTTTTGGATGTGTCCATTTAAGCTGCTCTTTCCATAACTCAGGAGTGCTTAGACTTAGCACCCACCCTGTTGCAGTATCATCTGATTAACATCACAGAGAAAGCCCTATTTCTAAACAGTATAACATCCACAGATATACTGCTACTACAATATGATTCCAAGTCATGGACCCCCTTTGTGTGCAGAGTAGAACTGCTATACGAGGTTTTCAAGGCCGTGACAATTCGTAAACAGAGCTCAGGCTTATCTTCTCAGATGCCACTGGGTATATCCAAACTGCTAAACTTTTGCTTAGTGGCAGAGGTAGAGAGCTTAATCACTTTTACTACCCAGAAATGCCATTCTGGAAAAGCTGGTGGTATATTGGTTAAGCGTCATGTCTGCTAACCAAAAAGTCAGCTGTTCAAATCTGCCAGGTGCTCCTTGGAACTCTATGGGGCAGTTCTACTCTGACCTATAGGGTCACTATGAGTTGGAATCAACTTGACGGCGGTGGGTTTAGTGGCACGGGGACACAGGTATGATGTTATCGTGATAGTCAATCAAGTCAATTAAGATACGCAGTAAACCCATGTGACAGAGTAGATCTGCCCCCATAGGGTTTTCTAGACTGTAATTTTTATGGGAGCTGGTCATCAGGTCTTGTCTCCTGCTGAGTTGCTGTTGAGTTGAAACTGCCAATGTTTTGGTTAACAACCAAACTATTGCATCACCCTTCCCTCTGTAGACATAAACCAAAACACCAAACCAGTTGCTGTTGAGTCAATTGTAACTCATAGCAACCCTAAGGGTATGAAGGTTGGAGTGTCAATACATAGTTTTGGGGGGCCACAATTCAGTTCATAACACATATCGTGGTATGGTGGGCTGAGGCCTACAGTGATCAGGGGAGACAAAATAGTCTGAAAAGCAAGTCCTTCTGAGTCTGCCTCACTGATGTTCAGTTCTTCCCTTTTGGCATTTACCTTTTACTCAACTAACAAAACATGGGAGGAAAGGTAACTTGTAGTGTCCATTGGGAGAAACTGTGCCTCTGCCTCTCCTGCAGTTCCTGTCCAGGGCTTCCTATCTCTCTGTCATGAGACATAAGCCTCACTTGTCTGGCCTGGCTCACTGTCACTGCTGGAGGACCAGACAGAAAGGATCACAATAACTAACGGAAACTTTCCCTTCAGCATCAATGGCACAGTTCTCTAATTTGTTTAGCTAAACTGCATTAGTCATACTGAAAGTTTTATTATCAGAATCAAATATGGGAAACTGGAATGTACATGCTATATTTTAAAAAATTAAAGCATTCTTAAAAATAAGCTTGGCATATTAATCAGCCAGTTTTCTATATAAGAGATTCATTCCTTTAAGTCTTCAGCATTACTGCAAATTCTATTTCCCTCTATGGTTCATACTATACAAAATGGGATTATAACAAACAATAGATACCTATTACATGTCAGGTTTTACTTTAAGGCCACTTTTGTAAAATGTTACTGAATTGGGTGGGGGAAGTGGGTCCCTGAATATGTACAAGACCTTAGCAGTAGCATAGCGGTTAAGTGCTATTTCTACTAACCAAAATGTAGGCCATTTGAATTCATCAGAAGTTCCTTGGAAACTCTATGGAGCAGTTCTGCTCTGTCTTACAGGGTGGCTGTGAGTAGGAATTGACTCAGTAGCAGTGGGTTGGTCAGTTCTTGACAGTGGAAATTGAAAGAATGAACTGAGATTGAGACTTCATACGTACATATGTATATGGATATTTTATGTGTACCTTTTTTTCTTGCATGTCTTCCCAGTGACTTCAGCCAAATATAGACAACTATTCTGTCATTTTACAGAGGTCTCCTTGTTTGGCTTCATTTGTATTTATCCCAGCCCTTAGTAGAAGACCATAGCCTCTTTCAAAGAGTCAGTCAAAGCTACTGGATAAGTTACATTACCATCGTTTCAAACTTACTACTGGGGAAGTAGATCCATTTGGGTGAATGAGATTTTGCATTTATAGTGCATAGAGTTGGAAGGGGCTAGTCCTCCCATCCTGAGAACGTAAATTACGTAAAGCCCTTTTCCAGTGTGTTCTCTTACACCAAGCTCTCTTGCAATGGCCAAGTGTCGTCGTGTCGGATCACAGCCTCTTTTTCATCAGTAGATTCACCATTACTCATTATTCAGTGGTAGATTCCCTACCATTGTCTTCAAAGGCTAGCATGTGGCTTGTGTTCTAGTGCTTCTCAGTAATCTTTGCTCCAAGCACTTCTGAGTATACATTTAAAATCAGAGTCTCTTATTCTGAGGTTGAATTAAGCCACTTGTATAATAAATTCAGAAACCCTAGTGGTATAGTGGTTAAGAGTTTGACTGCTAACCCCCCTCTGCTATAAAGGTCAGCAGCTGTACTCTACCAGGTGCTCCTTGGAAACCCTATGGGACAGTTCTACTCTATCCCACTGGGTAGCTATGAGCCAAAATCATTCTGATAGCAATGGGTTTGGTTTGGTTTGGTATAACAAAGTCTTTACTAGACCCGTATGCTTGTTACAACTTCTATCACACGAGCAAAGCAAATGCTATGATTTGAAAGTTCTCAGATAAGCCATCAACAGGTAAAATATTCTAGGGTGCATGGATTTGGTTTATGCTAAATATGAAAGGATTAACTTGGTAGACAATGTTAGAAAGATCTATGCATTTTTTTTCCTGAACATTTAACTAAAAGTAGTTAAGTTAGGATACCAGTTACTTTATGTTTGTATTTGGAGTTTATCTTGGATAAGCAATTTATTTAGCAGATTTTGCATTGCCAAGTCACTTTTTTCTGACTTTTGCAAATGGATGAAACAGTGTAACATTACATCCTACTCCTTGCAAAAAAAGACAGCACCAAAAATAGAGGCATAGCTCTCACATCATTCAAATTACCCAAGTCAATGTTTGAAGCCAATCTAAATGGCTTTACCCATCTCTACCACCACCCTCCCCACTGGAAATATGCCCCCTGTACGATGTCTTTATGATGAATGAGCTAATGTTTATGAAGCACTTAAAGATCCTTGGGCAAGACACTATCTAATTATGAAGTATAGTTTTCATTATTAAATGGAAGCTATTTCCCCTGTGTTTTTCGTTATCCATGCCATTTCCAGGCCATACCCCTCCTGATGGTTTACATCACAAAGTGAAATCAGCTTCTTAAAAATAAGGTGGGAAGAGAAAAAGATGATAGCTTAATAATTTTAAGTCACAGTGTATCGCACATGCCCAGAAAAGCCTAGATCACTTCCAAATTCAAGGACTAATAAAAATTGGAAGCACTCCAGTAATTTTAAATTGCTTTGCACATTGAAGAGTGATTTAACATCATTGAAGTGATTCAATTATATATATATATATATATATATATATATATATATATATATATGCACTTCAGTTTAGAAGTGAGTCAGGCAGACAGCATCGTAGTACAGAAGTCCAAGACATTGAATTGATGGTTAAAAAGTTAGAAATTAGACTAAAACAGAACAAGCGAAACAAAGATGCAGCAATCACCGCAGTAGTTTGGTCCATCAATTGAAGGATCATGGTGAATTTCTGGACACGTTTCGAAAGACTCATATTTATCTTATCATGGTTGTGTCTCTTTCCTCCAAAATACTAACAGCATTTGCTATCTTTCTCATTTAACTTATAAACACATACTATATGTGTTTTCATATATCTTAGATTCAGTTTTCGGTATTGTTACTGATATTTTTAAGACCATTTCATTTTCATGTATGTGAATCTTTCCATAGAAATACAATATAAGCCAAAAAAGCAAGCAACTTAGAAAATTTAAACTTCTCTAGATCCACATTAAAAAAAAGAAAAAGGAAAAAGCTATGAAATTGATTTTAATAATATATTTTATTTCACTCAATATATGCAAAATATTATTGTTTCAACATGTAATTAACATAAAAATTATTGAGATAGTTCACTTTTTTTTAAAAAGTCTTTAGAATCTGGTATTTATTTTACCCTTATAGCAAGGACATCTAAATTTGACTAGTTACATTTCCAGTGCTTACTAGCACTGCGTGGGTAGCGCTACCACATTAGACAGTACAGCTTGAGACTATAAATGTCTTGAAGCATGAACTGCGTTTGCTATTTTTGCAATCTCTGTTATGCTGTGGAACTGCATTTAACATTGGTTTCACAATCTCACTTTATGTTGTGGCTACCGTAGTCATTGGAAACCCTGGTGGCATAGGAATTAAGTGCTAAGGCTGCTAACTGCAAGGTTGGCAGTTTGAATCCACTAGGTGCTCCTTGGAAACTATGGGGCAGTTCTACTCTGTGCTTTAGGATCACTATAAGTCAGAATCAACTTGATGGCAGTGGGTTTGGTTTGGGTTTTATAGTAGTAATCAATGTAATTTATTAGCATAAAAAATGAAGAAGAAAAAAAGAGAAAGCAAATAACCCAGTAATCATTCTTCAGAGACACATACAGCTTGACAGCACGCATTCTACCTGAGCCGTATATAAGATGGAAACAGAAAGCTGACATATGGAGTTTCCTGAAGGCCTAAGGCTGAATTTCAGCATCTATGCATTTATGCATAAAATTCAAATATGGCCATAGGGAAAAAAGTCTTGATTAACCATGACAGAAAGAAGAAAAAGGAAACCCAAGAATCATTTTTGGTGGTCAGATTGAGCAAGAGTTTATTTACCACCTCAAAAAGAGGAGCATTATTTTCTCAATAAAGACTCTGTCTGGTGATTGGTTCCTACCCCACGTTTCAGCTAGAAAAGGCCTTCTGTGCTCAAGGGACAGCTTTTTCAGAGCCTCCCAGACCAGGACATGAGGATATTAGTAAATGCGAAAAAGATGGTGTTGCACAGTGGACGCATTGTCAGGAAAGCCAATGGTATTACATGGCTCAGAGCAAAGAAAGGATGTGGACAGTCCCGAATGACAGTTTGATGGACAGAGATGGATGGCCAGAAAGAAACCCTCACTTAAACTTCTTCCTTTGAACACTTCTCCACTGAAGAATTTCAAAGAATTACCATGCATTTTTTCCCTGTTAATTATTTATTTTCCTAATTGTAAAAGTGATGTGTTCTCTTTATAGAAACATTGAACGTACCAAAAAGAATAAAAACCAGTAAAACTATTGACTTTTATTCCAACCGTTAGAAGAAAATTATTTTAACATTTTGACTTATTTCCTTCTAATCTTTGACTGATTTACATAGCCTATGTACCATCATGCCTTTTCCATTTAACATTATAATGTCAATATATTCATGTTATTAAAAATCCCTTAGTAAAAACAAGTTCTAGGGTTTGGATTAAAGTCCTTGAAATAAATTAACCACAATTGACTTCACCATTCCTTAATTTTTTTTCCATTATAAGTGACAATGTGATGAACATCTTTGCACATTTCTATATTTCAAGTTGTTTGATTGCTGTGGTGTCCACTTGAGTAGATTCCAATTAATAGAAACCCTGTAGAACAGAATACAACTGCCCTATTTCAAGGAGCATTTGGTGGGTTCAAACTACCAACCTCAGCTGAGCTCTTAACTACTATACTACTGAATTTACTGAATTGTAAAAAATATGGGCTATTTCTTAGAGGGTTTTTAAGTTACATTCATAAGCTATCTTCAAAACACCCTATTTTCCTTCTGATAAAATGTTTCTACCATGTTTAGTACATAGTACAAACCCAGATCATCTGGAAATTTTCATTTCTAGTTCTGTTTCAAAACCATTGTTACTACTCTCATTATACAGTTTTGTTGATAACAGCCCATAAAGTGGTACGAATAACCTGGCAGTAACATCCTCATCCCAACCCCAGCCTGCCTTTAGCACCTACACAAGCTATTTGCAAACAAATAGTGCAGAAAGGAAACCCTTTGGAAATGCTTCTGTTAAAATGGATTATTGCTTTAATGTATGCAGATGAATTATTGAGAAAATATTTTGGAAAGAGATTCACCTTCTGTTTATTTCAAAAGAATATCATGTAACATCCTTCACTTTTGTTTGTCTGGAGAACTGAACATCCTTTTAATATTTGCCATAGCCTATATTTAATGAGAATTTACTGTACTTCAGAAGTTTTTCCAAACCCTTTACAGTTTGGATTTTGTCATTTCATCTCCACCACAACCCTTAGAAAGACATCATTATCCATCATATTTCACAACTTAGGAATCTGAGCCTTAGAGGTTGAGGATCAGCAACTCATTCAAACCATGTTGCTTTTACATAGTAAAATAAAAATTCAAACCCAGAACTCAGCTTATTGTGAGAAGAGTCACCTCTTCTTAACCACTGTCAATGAATGGCTTCAAATGTGCACATCTTACATAAACAATTTCCAAATCATCTCCAGATAAAAGCTCCTCTTTTTTGTATTCCCACTGTGCCTGATGTCTTCTTTTTATTTTGTTTTGCATCTGCAGTGTCTTATTACACTTCTGTTTAGTCATAGCTGCAAGTTCACGGAAGGCAAGTCGGTGCCCGTTTATCTTGCTGTCCCTAGTGCTTAACACGGCAGCAAGCTTACTATGGTGGGCACGCTGTACATTCTGAAGGAACGTTTGTTGAATAAAGAGTCAAAAGTCCTATTAGCAAGTCACAAGATGACATTTTACAATGTAATTCATTTAGAAATAAAAGAACTGAGTACAGTTTTCAATAATGAATGTTCTTGTTCTTATAAGCACAATTTTAAACAATGACCTGAAGAAGAGAACTGAGAAATTTTGGGCTAGGAATAGGACATTTAATGTGCTCTGGGTTATAGATGCTCTGAAATACAGAACAAAAATTAAGCCTAGACTCTTCCAAAATTGCTAACAGTTGTAAACCCAAAATTCCCCCCACCCCTTATTTAAAAACAAGTCTGAATAGATGTGTAATGACCTAGTTAGGAGTCATGTGATGCTTCATGGTTTCAATTGCTCTACTTTGATTTTTTTTCAATGTGTAGCTCAGTGAGGGTAAACCCACACAAACCAAAAAAAAAAAGTTGGCTCAGTCTTTGGGAACTGAAGATCCTTAGTACTCAAAGCTTTATCCAGCAGCTCGAGGAAGCAAATATGTCCAGCTTTACAATCTATCGCATTAAGACATACAATGATGCCTCAGGCCGTTGGAATAAAATGTTTTAAAACCAAACAGCAAGGAAACCATTTAATGACTCTTGTATTCGTTTATGACCTCTATGTGTTCACAACTTCTGTTTTCTGTATTATTTTTTTTCAACAAGGGTTGGGGTTGTTTTAATCAGCTAGTGCTGTTCTAATAAAATACCACAAAGTGGATGCCTTTAACAAAGGAAAGTTTATTCTTACACATTCCAGTAGGTTACAAATCCAGATTCAGAGTGTTGGCTGTGACGAAAGTCCTTGTGTTGCAACAGTCCTTGGTAGAAGAGCATCTTGGTGCAGGAACCCCAGGTCTGAAGAATGCACTCTTCTCCCAGTCCTGCTTTTTCGATGGTGTGTAGTCCCTAATTCTCTGCTTGTGTCTCTCTTTTTATCTTGTTTAGGATGAAAGGATAAAGGCTGGTGCCAGCACACTCCAGGGAAACTTCCTTAGCAAGGGTTTTGCAATCCCACGGTAATCATCTTTTAACATAATCATTTTATCCATTATCCATGGGCAGAGATTAGGATTTCTAACATCAGAAAATCACAAAACAGAGGGCAGTCCCAGAAAACAGGGAATCCTGTCCCAGCCAAATTACTATACTTATTTTTTTGGGAGACACAATTCAATCCATGACAGATGTGTTCTTTGTAAGGAAAAGGAGTTTGGGGGTCCTGCTACGGCACCATCAATAGGAATCTGTTAAGCAGTGACATCATCAAAAAGCCTTGTAAATGCTTGTTTCGTTGACTCATTTTTAAATATTTTTGTGTCATACTTTTAACCATGAAAATGAAACTCTTACCATCTGTCTGGCCAAAGATGTCTAGGTCTTAATTTCAGGACCTGGAAAAAGTGCCTTTTCAGATAATATTATGTATATTTAGAGGACAGAATAGCCTGGATTATCTGGGTGAACCCAAGGCAATCACAAGAGTCCTTATAGGGAGCATTCAGGAGTGTCAGAGTCAGAAAAAGGGAGAGAAGACAACAAAAGCAAGAGATTAGAGTGATGTGGCAATGAGCCAAGGAATACTGGCAGCCTCTAGAGGCTTCAGAAGCACAGAACGAATTCTCATCTTGGAAACCTCAGGAAGAACCAGCCCTATCAACACTTTGATTTTCACCCTATTAAACTCACTGTGCATTTCTGATCCTCCAGAACCATAAGATACTACGTTTGGGTTGTTTCAAGCTACTGAGTTTGTTAAAGTGGTAATAAGACAGTAATATAATCATTATTAAAAACAGAAAGTCTGGGTTAACTTAACTCAGGCTAGTATGAAGTCAGAAAGGTAGTTTTCTATAGAAAATAGCACTACGCCCCAACAGAGAACGTGTGTTGTGGATGGTGTAGGGATATAATACCAGGAGATAAAAATCCCAAGATGGAATATCATAGATGGTAACAACAGTGGTACAAATAGGTATCAGCCTATCAGTTCTAGGTATCAACCACTAGTCTTGTGTGATGGACAGACAGAGCAGAGATGGTTCAGCCAGACCTAGTCTTTCACCCGAGCATGTATTGCTTTAAGGCATCGAGTACATCACCAGAATTTGTCTGCTGAAGTAGGATCTAAACGGTCAACAGAGCTCTGAGACATTCTAGACCAGCCTTAGAGTTCCTGAGAGGAACCGCAAAGAATATGATCATAAGGAGTGAAATGGGTTAGAATGAGAAGAGCCAATACCAAATGCTATGGATTCTCCACTTCCACGTCAACTACAGTAGCTGCACATAATATTTCTTGAAAATAAAGGGCTCTATTATTTAAACTGTTTGGAAGAGCTCTGCTTTTGCTAGGTATTTATGTAGACACATGTTGTACTAAAAAAAAAAAAATCATTGATAACTGCACTCAGGCCTAAGAGGTCTGTTGCAGAAGAACTCTACACTGGATAACAAGACAGCAAAATGTATCCTTTGTTGGTTAAACAGAACTATACCTGTACAGTGCACACTGCACCGGACCCTCATATCGTCTTGGTGAACAGCTGTGGCACAAGGTGACACTGGAATGACAATTCTAGAAATAGAAGGAGGCAGTAGTCCTAAGAACCACAGTTGTACAGGGAGATATAAATACCAAAAAGCATGCAATAAGAACAGCTAGTAACCTAAGTATGCTGAGTAGTACTGAATATTTTCTGTATTCCAGGAACTTTAATCATCTCATCCCACGGGATGATGGCTAGCTGAACTGTCTATAATACAGTAGCATACTCCAAGGACTTGATTTAGGACAAACTCAAATTTCTCAAATCATTTACAATTAAAAAAATGTTGGTGCAGTTACCCTGCATGAATTAGTAGCGTGTGGAAGCTTGCAGCCTTAAAAAGCCCATGGGACAGTCCTACTCCGCACATACGGGGATCACCAGGAGCCAGGATCCAATGGAGGGGAACTAACAGCAACAAAACATCACGTTCAGTGAGATGTAGAAAGTGAAAAGAAAAAAAATGCAGCAGTATGCCTGGTCATTACCACCTAATCCAGTAACAACGTTAGGGATTCTACTAGTACTCTTACTGGCACCGAAGAAACATATTTTATGAACCAAAAAGCAGAGTTAAAGGACTAGCTACAAGTTAGCACTGAACTTATATCAAAGAAGCTCTGGAATTAAGTCCAGTGAAAACGATGTCTTTAAGTAGCAGGAGACAGAAGTAAATTCTCCACGTTACTTTCAGATTCCACGGGCTTGTTACTATACAACGGCTCTCATGCACAGCGAGTTCTGTCCAATGATACACTTTTGCCTCACAACACTGTGTAGCATCCATCACTTGCATTCCCACACGATCCAGGATCATTAATGGCGGGGAACATTTGATGAGACCACCCACAACATACACAGCTGTGTTTAAGATACAGCTTCCTTACATGAATGTATCCCACTGTGAGCCTGTTGGCTTATTGTACTGTTGTGGCTTACATGTTTAGTGACGTTGGAAGCTATGCCATGAGTATTTCAGATACAAGCAGGATCACCTGTTGTGAACAGGTTTCAGCCAAATTTCCAGATCAAAATAGAACAGGAAGAAAGATCTGATGATTAACTTCCAGAAATCAGACAATGAAAATCCAGTGAATCCCAACAGAATGTTGGCCAATATAGTTTTGAAAGATGAGCCCCCTGCATTGAAGAGTACTGAAAATACACAGCAGCTTCAACAACGGCCTGCTCAAATATACCAATCTTTGTGAAGATAGCATGGGACTGGGCTATGCTTCGTTCTGTTATATGTGGGATTGCCACAAACTGGAGCTGACTTAACAACAACAAGGTAGATTTTTTAATATTATTGTATATTTCTTGTCATTCTTAAAATTCCCGAGGCTTTGCTGATATCTTTTCTTTTTCATTTAAATCATATTGCAAAAGAATTATCTCTCAAATAATTATTGACTTCTATAACATATACTGTAATTGAAACCGTTTGGGATTTCCCAGAGGTTGTCAGTCAAATGCCACATAAAAGAGTAACCTATCAGCAGCTTTCTTTACAAAACTACACATTATTCACAAGGGGAATTCCCTTTTTCATTCATCTTCTACCCAAAGGATTGTATCATTTCAACGCAAACAAATCTGTTTGTCTTCTAGAATCCATTGACTAATATTTGGGCTTACCTGCTAGACACCTTACTAAGACATACCTCGTGCCAGGCTTATTATTACTTAAGAGTTCATACATAAGTTTGGATATCGTTCACAATTAACAGACAAATTGTTCTTAGAATTGGAGATATTAGTTAACCCTATTCTCATCTAAATCATTTATTTTACCAGTCACCCTAAAGAACCAGCAGGCATTATTAAGTGGAAATTGTGTAAAATTCTCATCCTCTTTGGTTGTGAGGATTTAGATCAATTACCTTAAAATTCCCTTAGCCAGAGCTTTATTAATAAAAGTGTTAATTAATTATGTTTTTTTATATTTGGTTTATATGAATGAACATCTAGTTATTCACGCTCTCAACACATTTACTGAATGATTTGTTATGTGTAAAGTATTAGTCTATGTACCTAAATCACCACTATTTTATTACAAAGAAATAATTTCAGTATGTCACAAGGTTTGTTACAACTTTTTTATTCTCTTACTGCTACTAAGTAGAGAAATTCAGCTATATTTTCTTTTAATTCTAGCAACAATGGTGAAATAGATAGTGTTTGCTCTGAATTCATTAACAGAAGCATCAACAACCACCACAACAAAGCAGTTAACTAGGCTTTCTAATGTCGTAGGTGTTTGATCTTGGGTTAATTAAGATTTTATTTTATTTGGCTCCAGAGGACCTACTGGAATTTGTTGGCTAATTGCACACCTTGCAGTAACTAAGGAAATGACAAAGGTGGCACTAAAGTTAGTAGCTACTAGGGTAGCCGCAGGGATCAAAACAAATTATGGATAATATTGCAAAGAGCAGAAATTCTAGAATGCTTATTATGCTTGAGGGGAAACTATACATAGAAAAAGAGGTACTCATTAGAACAGGTCGAGGGGATACTTCAGAGTTTAAAATCAGGAAACGTGTGTGTCGGGTTTGTATCCTTTCACCACACTTACTCCATCTGTATGTTGATCAAATAATCTGAAAAGCTAGACTATATGAAGAAGAATGTGGTATCAAGTCTGGAGAAAGACTCTCCAACAGTCTGTGATATGCAGGTGAGACAATGTTGCACGCTAAAAGTAAAGAGGAATTGAAACACTTAATGATGATCAATGACTGCAGATGTCAATATGGATTATAACTTAACAGAAAGAAAACAAAAATCTTCACAAGTGAACCAATAAGTAAAATAATGATTAGCAGAGAAAATATTGAAGTTGTTAAGGATTTTGTTTCACTTGGATTCATGATCAATGCCGATAGCAGTAGCACTAAAGAAACTGAATGAAGCATTGCATTGAGTAAAGGTGCTGCAAAAGACCTCTTTAAAGTACTCAAAAGCAAAGATGTCACTTTGAGGACTAAGGTGTACCTGACCCCAGCCATGATGTTTTCAATTGTCCTATATGCATGCCAAGGCTGACCAATGTGTAAAGAAGACTGATGAGGAATTGATGCTTTAGGATTGTGGTGTTGGTGAAGTATACTGAATACACTATGGACTTTCAAATCTGTATTAGAAGAAATACAGCCACAAGGCTCCTCACAAGCGAGGATGGTGAGACTTCATCTCATATACTTTGGACATGTTATCAGAAGGGATCAGTCCCTGGAGAAGGCCCTCTTGCTTGGTAAAGCAGACTATCAGTGAAAAAGAGGAAGACGTTGAACATTATGTGACACATTGCAATAATGGGCTCAAATAGCAACAATTGTGAGGATGGCATAGGCCCAGGCAGTGTTTAGTTCTATTGTAGACAATTCACTATGGGGAGGAGCCGACACAACAGCACCCAACAACAACAACAGAGGAAGTTACTCGTGCCTTCCCTTTCTTCTTCCAGAAACAAAAATTCTGTTGTGATATTAAAACACATCACTCACTGTGTAACTAGGAATCTTTCACCATCTCTGCTTCTTTTACCCTCTCAGTTTCTCCAGTGCTGGGTTGTTTTCATATGCAGAATTCTCAGTGGTCAATATATTGCTAATACCAGCCTCTGTAGAACTTAAATTCGTTGCCATGGAGTTCACATTCACATCTGGTGACCACATGTGTTTCAGAGTGCAACTATGCTCCATAGGGCTGTGTGACAGCTGAGTTTTTAGAAGTAGATTGCCAGCTCTTTCATATGAGGCATTTCTGGGTGGATTTGAATCTCCAAACTTTAGATGAGCAGCTGAGCACATTAATTGATTACATCACCCAAAGAATACTTGTAGAGCTTAGGTGAGGTTTTGTACTTCATAATGTGTATGAACAAACTGTCTTTTGCGCATTATTTATATGATGCTGTATGTTAATTACATTCCTTTTTAAATATTTCAGTAATTTATTTTTTGAGTATATGTAGTTCAACCGAATTGACTTTCACTTGCTATAGATCTTACATACCAACATTTATCACCATCATTCTTATATGATAATCAGCAATATTCAATGAATTCGACCAGTGGCTTCAAAATATTGCAAATGTGCTCTTAAATATTTAATTTTACACACTGATACTTGGAGACTTCAAAGCTTCAGACATGTTGGCCAGATAGATGAGGATTCAAAACTTAAAATCACTTTAAATTTTCTGAAACCTGACAGCATAAACTCATCTTATAATGTTAATTCAATTTTATTTTCTTATTTAATAAACATTAGTTTTCCCTACTTGAGACTGGAACCTGTATTCCTTCTCCCATCTACAAGTTATCTTTTTTAACAGGAGCAGATAACAGCTCTTTCAAAATAAGAAAGAGAAGCTTTACAGCTACATTAGTTTATTGCACTATTATTTTATGTTTATCTACCATTATCTCTTATTATCCTTGTGGTTACTGATACTTATTTTTATCAAACTGCATATATTTAGGCTCTTAGCAAGATGAACAATGAGCAAAGAATTTGTTTACCTCCAAATCGTCATCTGTCACTAGCTGCACAAAACATGACATTCAAGAAGCCTGAGATTTTCACTTACTGTAGTTCTAATACTGATTCTGTTTTTATTTCGGGAAAAGTAGAATGTTAGAAGGAAACTCTTAAAAACAGAGATACATGCATTTTCCCAAGACCTTCTTCTTGGAATAAATATACAGACATTATGCAAACTAATGGATAATTGTTTTTCACAAACTGGGTTAGGAAATTTGCATTTATTTCCAAAAAGAAACACTAATGTTTGGAGAGAGGGACACTTATGCATAAATTAACATAAAGTTTGTTTCAAAAGCGCTGATTATGTGCCAGGGGACAACAGTATGAGAAGGGTCAATTGAATGAAAGAATAAGGAAATGTACTTTTTCCATCAAATGATATATTATTTTTTAAAAGGTGTATCCAGAATATATAGTTCATCCAACTCAAGTTGAAAGAAACCTACCTTAAAATAACTTATCCTAGAAAAATGGTGACAGCATGAATCAGTATCTCTATACGTTCACCTAAAAATCATGAAAAATCAACAGCAGTACCAAAACAGCCACACCATACCTGTACTCTCATGATTACTGGAAAACTGAGGATATTATGAACTTAACTTTGCCTTTAAGTGGAGAAATAACACAAAATTCCAACAGTGCCTTCTCTGCCTCTGCAAACCTGTGATACAGAAAACATTTGATGACTCCATGTGGGGGAAAAAAAAATATGTGCAGAGTCTTAATTGAAACACAAAGTCAACTCCAATAAGAGACATACCAACAATATATCTTAAAATATTGAATATAGATTTGGGCCTGGATGACTCACAGCATTATCTGCAGAAGAGAAACTTACAAAGGACAAGAAGAAAAGTATTGCTTCTGGAAGGTAGGGACAAAAATATAGAAAGAGTGGTCTTCCTTGAAGACATAGCAGTGAAGAAAAACAATGGAGTCAGAGAAAATTAAATATCTTGCTGAAAAGATAAAATAAATCTTAAGATACAACAATCTCTCCCTTTTTCCCTAACCAACAATATTACCCATTTTAAAACAAAAAACAACACACCACCTCCTGCATTTTATTATGCTGACAGAACAGGGCAATTTTGAACTAAGACCCCATACAACTACTTAGAAACAGGACCTAACTTTATATAAAACTAGTTTAAGCAGTACCAGAAAATAAGAATCAAAATATTGCAGTTGATTGAAAATTTTACCCTTTCACAACCATGAAGCAAAAGGAAGATGTAACAATGCAGGTGTTTAAGCATATATATTAACTATGTATAATCTTGTAATTGGATATTCAAATACTAAGAAAAGAACTAGAAAGTAGAATATCAATAAATGATTGGCAATTGATAGAAATCAGTAGAGATTGAAGAAAAAACAAGATTATTTCAGAAATGAAGGCTGCATTAGAAGGTGACCGAGGGATAATAAATGTAAATAAAATTTTATAAGGCACATTACAAAATGCAAAGATAATGAAAATGAAATAAAGAAGTAAAAAAGGTCAGAGAAAAAGTGGTTTAAATGAAAGGTAGAAGAAGAAAAACAACATCTGTATAACTGGAGTTCTTTAGAAAGAAGTACAAACCAGTGGCACATAACGAACAGAATCAAAACTGAAAACATCCTTCCAGAAATAGGAAAACTGGAATGCATGTTTTGAAAGAGCCCACCGTGTATGTGAAAAAAAACAACCTAACAAAAAAAAAAAAATACCTGATATGATCAACTCTAACCCTTCTTAAGAAAACTATTCAATTTTAAAGACAAAGAAAAAAATCCTCAGATTATTCAGGAGAAATAATTATTTGGAAGGCTGAGAACACTTGGCTTGTTTCAGACTTCTCAAGAGGGATATCCAAACAAAGCAGTAACGAGAGAGTATTTTAAAATAAGACACTGAAGTAAAGAGCATAGTTAAAAATCTTACACTGAGTGTCTTAGTCATCTAGTGCTACTTTAACAGAAATACCCCAAGTGGATGGCTTTAAGAATAGAGATTTTATTTTGTCACAGTCCAGTAAGCTAAAACTCCAAATTCAAGGTGTCGTCTCCAGGGGAAGGCTTTCTCTGCCAGCTCTGGAGGAAAGTCCTTGTCATCAATTTTCCCCCGAATTGGAAGCTTCTGAGGTACAGGGACCCTATTCCTTTCCAAAGGACATGCTCAGCACCTGGCACTGCTTTCTTTCTGATGGTCTGAGGTTCCCAAACCTCTCTGCTGGCTTCTTTCCTTTATCTCTCAAGAAACTACCTTAAGGTACAAAACAATCTTACACAATGAGTCTTGCCCCACCAGCACAACTACCGCCCATCCCTCCTCATTAACATCATAAAGGCAGGATTTACTGCATTCACAATACCAGGAATCATGGCCCAGCCAAATTTCTACACACATTTTTCTAGGGCACACAATTCAGTCCCTAGACACCAAGCCAAACTGCCTTTCGAACATTAATACTGTACAAAAGGTTTATACATACTTCTTGTATGTATGAGAAGGAAAATTTATGCATATACACTTTCTAAAGAATATGTTAGAGGGAGAAGTATATGTAAGAGATAGCTGGTGAAAACTAGGTAAAAAGAGTAACAATGAGCATTTAATATGTGTATAAATATAGCCCCAAAATAAGAGTTAGAACATGAGTAGAATAAAAGTATGTGAATGATATATGAGCTGACAAATAGAAGCCAGAACTGACTTAAAAATACAGAGAAAAGGAATAAAGTAAAAGAAAAATCAAATAAAATCATCAACTGTTTTATACAAAACAAGTGGGTGCAAAGGATACGATTTAAGACGTGCCTTTTAGGATCCCTCATGTTGTAGTGTCTAAGAGCTCAGTGCTAACCAGAGACAGTCAGCAGTTCATATCTACCAGTCACTACTGGGAATCCTGTGAGACAGTTCTACTCTGTCTTATAGCGTTGCTATGAGTCTTAATTGACTTGATGGCAATGAGTCATTTGAGTATTAAGAAAAAGATTAAGAAATAGGGGTTTAAAATCACTCTAAAATGTACAAATATGAAAGGAAGCACTAGAACAAAAATAAAATGATTTCTCAATGGTGAAATGGAATACAAAAGAAAACAAGAGCAAAAAGTCATGCAACAAAGAAAACAACAATAAACACAACATGCATAATAATTATGACATAAAATACTAAGATGGAGTTGAAATAGAATTTGTGTTATACAAATAAATAGAATGAGACGAACTAGCCCAATAAACGAAGATAATCAACAGAGCTCATCAAGGAAAATATAAAGTTACGTTGAAACACACCTAAGTAGAATTATTCAAAAAGGGTGTTGTTGTAGCTTGTCCAGTTGGATCCTACTCATGGCTACCCTATGTACAACAGAATGAAACACTGCCTGGTCCTGTGCCATACCCCAAATTGTTTTTATGCTTAAGTCCATTGTTGCAGCCACTGTGTCAGTTCTTCTTGTTGAGGGTCTTCCTTTTTCTCATTGACCTCTACCTTACCAAGCATGATGTGCTTCTCCATGGACCCATCCCTCCTGACAACATGTCCAAAGGATGTAAGACTCAGTCTCGCCATCTTTGCTTCCAAGGAGCAGTGCAGTTATACTTCTCTCAGAACAGATCTGTCTGTTCTTTTGGCAGTCAACAGTACCTTCAATATTCTTACCCAACATCATAATTTAAAGGTATCAATTCTTCTTCTGTCTTCATTATTTGTTGTCCAGCTTTTGCATGCATATGATGCTATTGAAAATACCATGGTGCTTTAGCTATCTGGTACTGCTGTAACAGAGATACCATGAGTGGATGGCTTTAACAAGGAAAGTTTATTCTTACACGGTCCGGTAGGCTACAAGTCCGAGTTCATGGTGTCTGCTCCAGGGGAAGGCTTTCCCTTTGTTGGCTCCAGAGGAAGGTCCTCTTGTTGCATTAGTCTTTCATTGGCGATCATCTTGGCACAGGAACCTCAGGTCTGAAGGACACACTCTACTTCCAGTGCTGCTTTCTTGGTAGTGTGAGATTCCCAATTCTCTGCTTGCTTTCCTCTCTTTTCGCCTCCCATAGGATGGAAGGATAAAAGTGGTGCAAGCCACACTCCAGGGAAACTCCCTCAGCAAGTGTGTTGTGGTGCCAACCAAATCCTTGTAACACAAACATGCTATCTGCTAACCACAAGCAGAGATTAGGATGTGTAACATAGGAAAATCACAAAATACTGGAAATGATGGCTGAACCAAATGGCTACATGCATTTTGGGGAGGGGGGGACACAGTTCAATCCATTATGCTGCAATCTTTAGGCCCCCAAAATCACAGCTTTGAAACATGTAACACATTTATCCCATCCTAGCGAAAGTCAGCAAAAACATGTCCATCCTATACGACAGAAGTCTTTAATCATTTCCAAGTCCAAAATCCAAAAAAAACCCACATCTGTCCTGCAGGGGTAAGTGTTCCAAAGTGCTATAACTCCACTGATTCAAGCATCCATAGGCACCCCATTCTTCCAGGAAGCCTCCTGCACACAGACACTCAGCTCCCTCTTTCTGTGGTCAGCAAGCCTAGCTCCAACAATTCAAGAGCCTGGAGGCACCCCACTATGCCAGGAAACCTCTGTGCATAGACACTTAGCTCTCTTACTCCATGGGTCAGCTCCAGCACTGTCACACTGTTCTGTTGCTGCCATTGATGCTGCCGCCACTGGTCCTCTGCTGCTCATTTCTCATGATCTGCACCTTCATTGGCATTAACATTTCTTCTCGGTTCCTTCTGAGTCGTCTATCCATTCACAATTTTAAGACTGCTTACATATTTTGGGTATTTGTCAGAGCAGCACCCTGCTGTCTTGATACCAAATTCGGTTTTAGTCAGTTAGTACTGTTCTAACAGAAATACCCCAAAGTGGATGACTTTAACAAAAGAAAGTTTATTCTTACACAGTCCAGGAGGCTATAACCCCAAATTGATGATGTCTGCTCCAGGGGAAGACTTTCTCTCTGTCGGATCTGGAAGAAATTTCTTGTGTTGTATCTGTCTTTGGTCAGGGAGCATCTTGGCACAGGAACACCAGGTCTGAAAGATGTGCTGTACTCCTGATGCTGCTTTCTTGATGGTGTGAGGTTCCCAATTCTCTGCTTGCGTACCTCTCTTTTTATCTGTCATAGGATGAAAGGATAAAAGGTGGTGCAAGCCGCACTCCAGGGATACTTCCTTAGTAAGAGTGTTGCAGTGCCACCCAATCCTCCAGCTGGAGCACTGCTTCGCTTGTGAATCAGCTACAGCTAGGAACTCTGGCTGGTTGATCCGCCTCACAGGTGACCAAGATGGTGTCCTGGCTGAGCTACTGCTTTTGCCATGAAACGGTAGTCTATGAACAGCTCAGAAAAGAGAAATTGGGGGGCAATGGTGCCCTCAATAGGCAGCTGGGCTCTCAATATGTGGCTTTCTCAAGCACTGTCTCCTTGCTGCGCTATCCGCTGTTTACTTAAGCGTCACCGTTCCGCATATTTGCTGGCTCATGCCTAGTCCCAGCCTCCTGGATAACAAAGAAGGTATCAGTACCTACAGTCCTCTGAAATGGTGAGTCAGCAGAAGAAGTGGTCAGAGGCCACAGGCTCGTCTTTGAGTGGGGAGTTTAGTCCATTAGTAGTGTCTACTGAAATCTGACACCACTATGGCAGACCCTAGGCTCCCCGGATGTCCACTATTCCATTCAGTTACCATTCGATGCCTTAGTTCTTAGGGGAAATTGAATAGATGTGTGTCTAGCCTGCCATCTTGACCTCACCCCTAAAACAAGGAACTTTTGAATGGAAACCTTTGACGATATAGTCCTAGACTTAAGAAGAAAGAAGAATGAAAGAAAGACAGGAGAGAAGCAACATCACAGACAAATCTTGACCTCTGTAGCTAGAGATGTTTGTTGCAGTGCTGTCTTGACTAAGGAATTAAGATTAATGTCATTAAGAAAGTGCACACAGACATCCTGTCCCTCATGATGTACTGACCTGGGATGGAAACTGCATGTATAGTATTCCATCCAAAATGCATAAACTGAACCTAGAAAGGAAATACCTGGAAACCAGAAGACTAAATCCTTTGCCATTGAGTCAATCCTAAAGCATAGTGATGCTATAGGACAGAGTAGAACTTCCCCTAGAGTTCCCAAGGCTACCACCTCTATGGAAGCAAATCACCAGGTCTTTTTTTCCTCTACCTTAGTACTCTCCCCCATGAAATGCAGTTGTACACTGTTCACTTATCAGTCATGGTAGATTTCCTTCTGTAAATTTCCACATGCCCACCCAATGACTCATAAAGGCTCATAGAACTGTTTAGTCAACATAGCAAAGAATAACATCAAACCATACAAGATGTTGAAAGGGATTTTTAAAAATTATACACATAGGTTTCCTTTCACTCTCAATATTAAAAACAAAATATATTCTCATTAGAAGACTTGAAGAAGATAGAAAAGTATAATAAATAAGTCACTGGATAATGTTTTCATGAAAGATAAAAGAGTTACAAATGCTTTGATCTGAGGTTTGTTTTTTTTTAATCATGTGCAAAAAAGTATGTATAGGAGGGATAAGAGTAGGTGAAAGATCTTAATATTTTGATGAAGGTAAATTCACTGTGTTCCAAATATAATACATTTGCACTTGAATTCAACAAAGCTTCCACCCAGAAAATGATCTCCCTTATAAAGACAGAAAAACAATTTACTGATAGTCATTTTCCTTTGGTAGATAAATCAATAACTACATAAAGCTTGAGTAGCTTGTTGGCACAAACTTGCATGACCTTATTTTTGCTTGAATGTATCAAGATTTGTCCTGGCATTTTAAAAGAAACACTTTTAAGCTGTCAACCAAAAAATCTATACAAGCAAGTGAATAATCAAATGATTCACTTTTCGTGCACATAAACAGTTGAATGGGGCAGTGGAGAAATGAAAGAGTAGGAAAGAAATGGATTATATTTTTCCAGAGAGCTGTTCAGAACCTACAAATATTAAGATTGAGAACCAACCAAGATACTAAAAAGATCTACCAACAATTGCCTTAGCCTTCAGTCAGGCTTTTGACCAGTTGTGGATTTAGCATGGGATAGCAGGGTAACTTTGCTGCAAGCTGATTTACCATCAGAATCTTTCCCTAATGTTTCCTGCTTTTAATGCCATGGGGTAAGTTTGGGGGATGGGGATCAGAACTTCTTGCCCAGGGTCTCCTTTCTATATGACACATCTGTCAAGGACCATGTTATAGAACAGAAATGTTTGTATTTGCTCCTATTAATTTTAACAGGCAGGCAGTTATTATTAGAATGAAAAATTAAGCCATTATATCCTGCAGGATTCGCTGGCTCTATCAAGTATATGACGTTAATACAGCAAAGTTATCTATCATAGCCAATAAAAACAGCTACATGTAGGCTGCTGGTCTGTTCTTAAGCAGGAAAACACACAAAATGGCAGCAGTGCCGGAACGTCCTGTACCAACTTACAAGCATCAGTGACAATGTCTTGTTTCGCCATGCTTATAAGTGATAGTGGTCTATTCTGAGAGCAGGTTTTACTTTTATTAATCTACCTATAGGAAGGAAACAAAAAACATCTCTTTAAGTTTTCTAAAAATAAACCCCTGCTCTCCATAAGTAACATTTTTCTTTTTAGATCTGCTATTTTTCTGTTGTTTAGTGAATGCTTCAATTAATATTTCTGCTACAAAAATATTCCAGAAGCAATTACAGCTTTTCAGTAAAACCAGTGAATTGCAAGTATAGCTACTTCCTATTTATAAACCACTCATCTATTATCTTTGGAAGCTGCTTGTCTCTCATAAAAGATTTTGAATCATAAAAAATGCAAAGCACAGTAAGTACTGATGTCGTTTTCATTGCAAGAGCTTTGTTGTGATAACTCATTCAGGCCACCTCTATAAAGGTCACACTGATGACAGTGCCCACTAGTCCAGAACAGTAGTGCATCCCTAGGGGCCCAGATCTCTGGAGTGCTTTTGACTGAAAAAGCATATTACCACCTGGGGAGTTTCCAACCCCAGTTTCTGGAATCTTTTCTCGTATGATAATGCATCAGATGCCAACAAGAACAGTATTTCAGTCCTATCCAGAAGAGTTAATTTAGGAGTGTTGTAGATTATTCTAATCTTTCTCTATATATGCCTGTTTATATCTATACGAAGAAAACCTGGTAGCATAATGGTTAAGTGCTACAGCTGATAACCAAGAGGTCAGCAGTTCAAATCCACCAGGTGGTCCTTGGAAACTCTATGTGGCAGTTCTACTCTGTCCTATAGGGTCACTATGAGTCAGAAGCAATCTGACAACAGTGGAGGGTGTTTTTATACACACACATACATATATTATTGGGAACCATGGTAGCGTAGTGTCTAAGAGCTATGGCTACTTAGCAAAGGGTGGACAGTTGAAATCTACCAGATCCTCCTTGAAAATTCTATGGGGCAGTTCTACTCTGTCCTATATGGTCACTAGAAGTAGGAATCAACTAGAAAGAAATGGACTTTTTGGGGGGGTCGCCATGAGTCAGATCCGACTTGACAGCACTTGGCTTGGCTGTTTTTTACTATTAGTTGACTTTTTTAAAAAAAACAACATTGCATTGTGCTTTAAGTGACAGTTTACAACCCGATTCAATTAGTCACATAAAACCCCACACCCACACTGCAGTGCAACTCCAGGTGCTTTACCCACCCTGTGACAGCACACTCCTACTTTCTAACTTGTAATTTCCATAACCATTTAACCAACTCTTGTCCCCCTCCATCCTCTTATCTCATCAAGTCAAGAAGTACATTCTTTCCTTGCATCATTCTGTCTTATAGTCCAATCCAATCTTCGTCTGAAGAGTTGGCTTTGGTACTGTTTTAAGCCCTGAATTAACAGAGAGTCTGGGGACCATGTCTTCTGGGGATCCTAAGGTCTGACACATCATCAAGCGTGGCCTTTTAACAGAGTCCTAATTCTGCACATCCATTTTTCTCCCACTGCATCAGGAAGTTTACATTGTGTTCCCTATCAGGAAAGTCACTGGTAGTGGCCAAGTGCCATCTAGTTCTTCCAGTCCGATGCTGATGTAGTCTCAGGTCACAGAGCACCTTCTGTCTCCTGGGCTTACAGTTTCTTCTTGTCTTTCATGTCCTTCATTCTCCTCTGCTCTAGGTAGATTGGGCCAATTAGATGGCCACTTGCCAGCTTTTAAGATCCCAGATATCACTCACCAAATTGGTATGAAGAACATTTTCTTTAAAAAACTTAGTTATGCCAATTAGCATAGGTGTCCCCAGAAACCATAGACCCCAGCCACATGTCCCTGCTACTCTGTCCTTCAAAATGTCAGTTTGTATTTAGAAACCTTTTAGCTTTTTGTATAGGCTAGCTGTGCTAACCTCCCTTCTGCTGCGTGCTGTCACTCCCTTCACCTAATTATCAACTCTTATCTGCTAGCTAATCTATGAATACCCCTCTTCTTCCTTCCTCCCCACCTTGTAACCATCAAAGATTATTTTCTTCTGTGCTGAAACATTTTCTAAAGTTCCTGTAACAGCAGTCTCATGCAATATTTGTCTTTTTCAGACTAACTTCATTCAGCATGATGCCTTTGAGATAACTCCATGTTATATTTCTTGAGATCAGTGTTGTTCTTTATCACTACATAGTATTCCATTATGTAAACATATCACTAGTTTATTCATTCATTCATTCATCTATTGATGGACATCTAGGCTGATTCCATCTTTTTGCTGTTTTGGACACTGCTGCAATAGACATTGGTGTCCATGAACCTATTCATGTGACAACGCTTATTTCTCCAGGACGTACATGCCAAGAAGTGGTATTGCTGGATCATATGTTATTTCCATTTCTAGTTTTTAAGAAAGTGCCAAATTGGTTTCCAAAGTGGTTGTACCATTTTACATTCCACCAGCAGTGCGAAAATTCCAGTCTCTCCACAATGTCTCTAACGTTTATTATTTTGTGCTTTTTGGGTTAATGCCAAACTTGGGGTGAAATGATATCTCACTGTAGTTTTAATTTGGATTTCTCTAATGACTAATGATGGTGAGTATTTCCTCTTGTATCTGTCAGCTGCCTTAATGTCTTCTTTGTGTGAAGTGCCTGTTCCTGAACTTTGCTGGTGTTTAACTGGGTTATTTGTCTTTTGCTTGTTGAAGTGTTGCAGTACATTGCAGGTTACGGAGATTAGATACTGATAGGATTCAAGGTAGTGAGAAATGCTTTCCCAGGCTGTAGGTAGGCTGTTTCACTCTTTTGACGAAGTCTTTGGATGAGCACAGTAAGTGTTTTGATTGTTTTAGTAGTTCTCAGTTATCTATTTTCTCTTCTGGAGTTTGTGGATTGTTAGTAGTATTTTGTAGTAGTCTGTTGATGGGTGTATTAGGGCTCCCAGCATTGTCCCTATTTTTTCTTGCATGATCTTTTTGGTTTAGATTTTATATTTAGGTCTTTGATCCATTTTGAGTTAGTTTTTGTTCATAGTGTGAGATACAGGTATTGTTTCATTTTTTTGCAGACGGATGTCGACTTGTGCCAGCACTGTTTGTTAGAGAGACTGTCTTTTCTCCAGTTTATGGACTTTGAACCTTTGTCAAATAACTGTTCATAGGTGGATGATGTTATATATGGATTCTTAATTCTGTTCCATTGCTCTAAGTATCTGTTTTTGCACCAGTACTAGGATGTTTCGACTACCATGAAAGTGTAGTGGGTTCTGAGGTTAGGTAATGCGAGGACTCTCACTTTATTCTTTTTCTTCAGTAATGCTTTATTTATCCATGGCTTCTTCCATTTCGGTGTGAAATTGGTTATTTTTTCATCACATCAAAAAATGCCATTGGAATTTGTGTTGGGATTGAGCAGTAACTATAGATTGCTTTGGGTGGGATAGACATTTTCACACTGTTAAGTCTCTTCTTATCCATGAGCAAGGTGGGTTTCTACACTTATGTAGGTCTCTTTTGGTTTCTTCAAGTAGAGTCTTATAATTTTCTTTGTATTGGTCTCATAACTTGGTTTAGATTTATTCCTTGGTATTGTATCTTCTTGGGTAATATTGTGAATGGTATTGATTAGGTGCTTTTCTCTTTGATGGTCTCTTCCTTGGTGTAAAGGAATCCAACTAACTTATGGGTGTTTGTTTTGTATCCTCATGCTCTGCTGAAACTCTTCTATTAGTTCCAATAGTTTTCTCTCTCTCTCCTTGTGTGTGTGTGTGTGTGTGCATTTTTTAGGGTTTTTCTGTGTATAAGTTCAGGTCATCTGCAAATAGAGATAATATTGTTTCTTCTTTACCCATCTGGATGCCCTTTATTTCTTTATTTTGCCTGATTGCTCTGGCTAGAACCTCCAGGACAAATGTTGAATAAAAGTGGTAACAGTAGACATCTCTGTCTCGTTCCTGTTCTCAGCAGGAATGCTTTCAGATTTTCTCCATATAGGGTGATGTTGGCTGTTGGCTGTTGGCTTTGCATTGATGCCTTTTATTATGCTGAGGAATTTCTCTTATATTTCTATTTTGCTAGCAGTGTTCAACATGAATGGATGTTGGACTTTGTCAAATGTATTTTCTGCATCAGTTGATAAAATCAAGTGGTTCTTGTCTTTTGTTTTATTTATGTGGTTGATTACGTGAATGGTTTTTTCTAATGTTGAACCATCCCTGCATTCCTGGTATGAATCCCATTTGGTCATGGTGAATTATGTTTTTGATTTATTGTTGAATTGTACTGGCTACAATTTTGTTGAGGATTTTTTTATCTAAGTTCATGAGAGATACTGGCTGGTAATTTTCCTTTTTTGTGCTATCTTTACCTGGCTTTGGTATCAGGTTTATGCTGATTTCATAGAATGAATTTGGAAGTATTCCATGCTTTTCTACGCTCTGAAAAAGGAACACTATTGCCTTTAGTAATAGCGGTGTTAATCCTTTAAAAAAGTATAGTAGAATTCTCCAGTGAAGCTGTCTAGGCCAGTGCTTTTATTTTCAGTTAAGAATTTTTAAATTATCTTTTCAATCTCTTCTTTTGTGATGGGTTTATTTAGTTGTACTATTTCTGCTTGTGCTAGTTTTGCGTGTGTTGTAATATGGCCCATGTCATTTCCTGTTTATTTACTTCCTGTCCTGTTTTTTGTTTGTTAGCTTGGCACATGATTTATCAGTTTTGTTAATCTTTCCAAAGCCCAGTTTTTGGTCTTGTTAATTCTTGATTGGTTTTCTGCTCTCTGATTTATTTACTTCTGCTGTTATTTTTACTATTTACTTTCTTCTGGTGCCCAAGAGGTTCTTTTGCTGCTCTCTTTCCACTTGTTCTTACTCAAAAAGACCCCATTGGGCTTCCAAGGAACCGTTGTGGATTTGAACTGCTGACCTTTTGGTTAGCAGCTGTAGCCCTTAGCCACTATGCCACCAGATTTGGAACTGAGTTGAGGCCAGTGGGTTTGGTTTTTGATTTTCCAATTGTTAGAGTTGTAGATTAGTTCTTTGAATTGGGCCCTTTCTTCTTTTTGGATGTGTACATGTATTGAGATAAACTGGCTTCTGATAAATGCTTTTACTATGTCCCATTTGTTCTGGTAGGATGTGTTTTCGTTCTCATTTGATTCTATGAATTTCTTTATTCCATCCTTGATCTCTTCTATAATCCGGTCATTTTTTAGCAAAATGTTTCTCAATTTCCAGGTGTATGTATTGGTTTCTACTTTTATGTCTTTACTGTCTGAAAAGATGCTCTGTAATATTTCAGTATTTTGAATTTTGTTAAGGATTGCTTTGTGGCTTAATATATGGTCAGTTCTGGAGAAAGTTCCACGTGTGTTGGAAAATATGGTATACTTGACTGCTGTTGGGTGAACTAGTCTATATATGCCTATGAAGTCAAGTTGGTTAACTGTGGCATTTAGATTGTCTGTGTCTCTGTTGAGCTTTTTTCTAGATGTTCTTGCCTTCACTGAGAGTGGTTTGTTGAAGTCTCCTAGTATTATTGTGGAGTTGTCTACTTCTCTCTTTTATGCTTAGTGATTGTTTTATGTATTTTGGAGCCCTGTCATTGACTGCATAGATATTTAATACGGTTATGTCCTCCTAGAGTGTTGATCCTTCAATCATTATATAATGTACTTCCTTAGCCAATGCAGTGGGTTTCACCTGAAGATCTATTTCATCAGAGATTAATATTGACACTCCTCTAATTTTTTGGTATATTGTTAGCTTGATTTTTTTTCCCATTCTTTGAGTTTTAGTTTGTTCATGTCTTCAAGTCTAAGGAGTGTCTCCTGTAGGAAGCATATAAATGGGTTATTCTTTTTAATGTAAAACAACATTCTCTGTCTCTATATTGGAAAATTTAATCCATTTATATTTATGATGATTATTGATAAGCGTGAACTTAGTGCTGTCATTTTGATATGTTCTTTTGTGTGTATTGTAGAGAATTCATTTTTTCTACTTTTCTCTGTGGAGTTTTTTTTATGTGCTTTTTTTTCATCTTTTTCAATGTTGCTGTTTACCTTTGTGGTTAACTTAATATCTACCCTATTTTTCTAAATTTAAACCAGATTTTAATTTCTATACTACCTTGACTTCCTCTCCATATGAAAGATCTATATCTACATTTCCTTTTCAGTCTCCTTTTTTTTGTGGTAATGTTTACATAATGTGACATCTGTTTACCTATTGTCAGTGTTTTGCCTATGATTATTTATATAATTCTCCTATTTGGGTTGATATCTAATTGCTTTGTGTGTGTTCTGGTCTTGGGTGGTTACCTGGTGTTACTGATTTTCTGACCAAAAGACTCCCTTTAGCATTTCTTATAATTTTGGTTTGATTTTTGAAAATTCTCTAAATTTCTGTTTCTGGAAATGTTCTAATTTTGCCATCATATTTCAGAGGCAATTTTTCTGGATATAAAATTTTTATAATTCATTTAGTTCTGCTCTAATCTGTTTTCTTCTGATCTGTTTTCTTCTCATGTCTGAGGGGTTCCTCTGTTGTTCTCTTCCTACTTGTTCAAATTGTAGGGTTAGTTCTTTGATTTGGTTTCTTTCTTCCTTCCAGGTGTGTGCATTTATGGAGATAAACCAACCTCTGAGCACTGCTTTGGTTGTATCCCACAGGTTTTGGTACTAAGTGTTTTCTTTCTCATTGGAATCCATGAATTCCTTTATTTTGTCCTTGATTTCTTTTATAACCCGCGGAATATATGTTGTTCAGTTTCCATGGGTTCGACTTTCTCTCTATGTTTCTTCTGCCATTGATTTCAACTTTTATGGCTTTATGATCTGAGATGATGCTTTGCATTAATTCAGTGGTATGGATTTTGTTGAGAACTGCTTTATGACCTAACACATGGTCTATTCTGGAGAATGTTCCATGTATACTGGACAAGAAGGTGTAGTTGTCCACTGATGGACAGAAAGTTCTGTATATGTCGATGAGGTCTAGTTGGTTAATTGTGACAATAAGGTCTTCTGTGTCTTTATTGAGCTTTTTTCTAGATGATCTGCCCAGTGTTGAGAGTGGAGTATTGAAGTCTCCCACTATTCTTGCGGAGTGATGTATCTCCTTTTGAGTGTAGTCAGTCAGTGTTTCTTTGATGTATTCAGGTGCTCTAATATAGCCAAGCCAAGTGCCGTCGAGTCAGATCCGACTCATGGCGACCCTATTAGGTGCATAAATATTTAATATTGTTAAGTCCGGTTTGTGTACTGAATCTTTCAGCAATAAATTGTGTCCATAACAGTGGATTTTGCATTCAAATCTATTTTATCTGAGATTAGAATTGCCACGCCTGCTCTTCTTTGTGTATTGTTAGCTTGATATATATTCTTCCACCCTTTAATTTTCAGTTTGTTCCTATCTTTAGGTCTAAAGCGAGTTTCTAGTAGGCAACATCTGGATGGGCCAGGTCTTTTGATCCAAGACGTCACTTGATGTCTCTTTAGTGGAATGTTCAGTCCATTCACATTTGTGATTATTGATAGGCATGTGTTCAGTGCTGCCATTGTCATGTGTTTATTTTTGTGTTGATGTTTTCTCTGTTGTTTTTACCAACCTGTTCTGGGACATTCTTCTCTGTGAGTCAATTTTTCACCTTTTTCAGAGTTGGTTTTGTGGTTGTTGAGATTCCTGTATTACATTTCTTGATTTGATATGTTGCATCTTTATTGTGCTTTACAGCTGCCCCTATGGTCCCCCTTAATAAAGTGTGTATAAACTCAATTTCAGTTACTACCATTCTTATCAACTTCCTCTTCATCTGGAAGAACTATAACAACTGCAGTACATCCCTCTTTTTAATATGATGACACCATAGTTTTCATGATATGATCACTGGATTATTTCTTTCACTATTATAGCTTTGATTGAGTTTGGAGCCTTTCTTAACTGAGTAGAATTCTGGGTGAGGTGTCCTGTATTTGCTTCTAAAATATAAAGTTAGTGGCTTTGTTCTTCTAAGCCAAGAGATTCTTTCAGTATTTCTTATAGCTTTGATTTGGTTTTTACAAAGTCTCTGAGTTTCTGTTTATCTGCAAATGTCTTAATTTCATTTTCATATTTGAAAGACAGTTTTACAGGATATATAATTCCTTGATTGCAAGTTCTTCTATTTCAAGTCTTTGAATGTGTCATACTACTGTCCCCACGCCAGCATTGTTTCTGCAAATAAATCCTGTGAAAGTCTACAGGGTTTCCCTATGAATCTTAGCTTTGCTTTGAGTCTTGCTGCCTTTAAGAGTTTCTGCTTATGTTTCATTTTGTTAAGCTTGAATATAATATGCCTTGGAGTCTTTCCTTTGAGAACTATATTGAGTGACTTTTGATATGCATCTTGGATATCTATGTTCTCTTGTTACATAATTTCTGGAAGCTTTCTGTCAGCAACTCTTGCCCTGTTCAAGAACTTCAATTAATTGTAGATTGTTCCTCTTAATAGAGTCTCACATGCTTCTTACTGCATCTTCATTTTTCTTGTTTCTTTTTTCTGATATCTCCTCAAAGGTGCTGGAGTCAGTAGCTTTGTCATCCTAATCAGGAAGTCCATTTTCCATTTGTTCCATTTTGCTTTTTTGGCTTTGAATTGAAGTTTCTAGCTCTTTGATTATGTTCTTGACCTGTTGGATTTCAGATTACGGGTGTTCTTTCAGATCAAACAGCTTGCTTAAGTTTTCATCTTACTCTTCTGCATTTTGTATAAGGTCTAGGAGGGCTATATACATAATCATTTTATATTCACCATCCAATAATTTCAGAAAGGTTTCTTCATCTAGTAAGTTTTGTGGTGCTTTCTTTTGGAGGCTTTCTGAAGCCATGGGTGATTTCTTGGTTACTTGGTTTTCTGCAGAGCTTGCTGCTTTTGGGGAATCATATGATTCAACAGAGGCTGGGAAAGATGCTGTGGAGATGGACCACAGTTGTTTCTCTAGGTCACCTTAAAATGAAAGGTAAAAGGTATCTGACAACTTCCTAAGTCAGTCAGGCCTTCAAGTGTATAGATCCCTCTTCCCAGCTGACAAAGTAAGCACCTCTAAATCAAACCCCAGATGTTGTAAACTACCTCAAAATATAGAAAGGCTACTGTCCTGCTGGCCTCTGCCACTGGGCCCCAGCTGTAGGTGACACTGTGTAGAATACTGTTTTTCTGCTGGAAAAGAGCTCTGCTCTTGGCAGGCACTGGCTCACAGCCCAGGAATTAGGTCCAGCTGAGGCCGCTATATGGGTATTTCTGCCTCCCGGTGGAACAAGATGGTGTCTCACACAAGTTTGTCCCTGATTCAGAACAGGCTATGCTACGTCAGAGGCAGAAAGCGACGCCAAAGGTGCTGGATGCACAGAGTCCACAGATTCTGTTGCCTGACCTGAGCCATAGGTGACACTTGTAAAATGCTGCTTTTCTGCACTCTCCTCCACACAGGCACTGCCTTCCAGCCTAGGAACTAGGTCCAGCTGGGTCCTCCGTATGGGTGTCTCTGCCTCCCAATGGAACAAGATGGTGTCCCATACAAGCTCAGCACCTGGTTCCGTAAGAGCTATGCAGAAAGAGAGGCCAACGGTGTTGAGATGTATGGGGTCCAAAGCCAGGCTCTCAAAATATGGCAGTTTCACCTGCCAATCCCACCACCAGTGCATCTGGGGTTAGCTGCTAATCAGGTCCCAGCTCTGCCTGCTGGCTAAGACAGAGCAAAAAAAAAAGTAAAAATGGTGAGTTACCTTCGGTCTGTGAAAGCCAGGTCTCGCGAAGAGCAGGGTCAGAGAAAGAGAGAAGGTTTTCCATTCAGTGGTATGAAGTCCAAATTAACAGCCCTATGCCATGTCCTAGGGCTCATTGGGTGTCCAGAAGGTTCTGTTTAATTATCAATTCAGGTCTTGGTTTCCTGAAGGATTTAGGGAGATGTGTGTTTAGTTTGCTATCTTGACTCCACTCCCTCAAAGTCTATCCTGATATAAAATTTTTGACTGACAATTATTTTGCTTTAAGGCTTTGTATATGTCATTGCATTGCCTTCTTTCCAGTATGGTCTCCACTGAGTAGTCTGAGTTTAGTCTTACTGATTCTCTTTATAGATTATTTTCTCTTTATCTCTAGTCACTTTTAAAAGTATCTCCTTGTTTTTGAATTGGCAATTTGATTATAATATACTTTGGTGCCTATTTTGGGGTTCTACCCTCTGTGGAGTTCTGTGAGTGTCTTAGATAGATGTTTTCTCCTGTTTGATGATATCAGGGACTTTTTATTCAGCAAATCTTTGGCAATTCTCTCTGTGGTCTCTATTATCCCCTCCATTTTGGTACTCCAATCAGTTGTAGATTATTCGTCCTCATGGAGTCCCACATAATTTTTAGTGTTTCTTGTTTTTTAAAATTTCCTTTATCTGATTTTTCCTCAAATGTGTTGATGACACCGGCTTTATGCTCAATCTCTCTAATTCAATTTTCTGTTGCCTCAATTCTGCTCCTTTGAATATTTGTTCAGTTGTGTAATTCTTTAATTTTATTATAAATTTTCTAAATTCCTAATTCCTTCACTATCTGCTTTCTTGAAGCTTGTTCAATTTGTCAATATGCTCTGATGCGTTTTGCCTCATCTCCTTCCCCATCTCTTGAAGAGTTCTTAATATTATTCTTTTGTATTCTACTCGTCATAATTCCAGGAACTTCTCTTCCTCTGGGAGATTTGATTGTTTGTTTTAGAAGTTTTCAGAAGGCATTATCATCTTCTTTTTTAAGTACTTGGAAATTAACTGTTGTCTTGAGCCAATAACAAATTTATTTTGTTTGCCTATCATGTTCTAGCTTCATGTTGTGAAATGTCCAGCCAGATGGACTGGCTACATGTAGTAGTTTGGTCATCTTTTCTTTGGAGTTCTAATGTCCTGTTTGCCAAGTGGTTAGAGCTGTTACTAGACTTGGAAGCCCAAGATTCTGTTTATGTTTCTTGTATGTACTCAGCTCATGTGTCAGGTAATCAGGCAGAAAGTGTATGGGTGCAGACTGTTGCCCATTGTCTTAGATGGGCAGGGGTGATTGGTACAGGCACTGATGTCAGGCTGCAGCTACTGAGAAAGACAGTGGGCTAACAGCCATCCGTGGATGTCTGTGAGGATGGCATATCCTATTATTTCTGAATCTAGGTGAAGAAACATTTTCTGTACTGATTTTCCAGCTTAGGGGAGCTGGTAGAACTTTTTTCGCCTTTTCCTCAGTTTGATAAATTGTTCCCACTGTGAGTCTAGAGAATGGTTCACAGTGGGGTTAAGGAGTCCCACTTCTGCCTCAGTTAGTGGTATTAGACTTTGGAGCCTGGTACAGTGTAGAGAAGAGGTAAGGATGGCTTAGGAAAAGGCTAAAGACTCCTACTTCCAACTGAGCTGATAGTGTCATACTCTAGCACCAGGCACAGTGCAAAGAAGAAAGGGTGAAGTGCTGTAAGATGAGAAATAAGCCTATCTCAAAGCAAAGAATTAGATCCACTTGCTGTAGACTACATGTAGACTTAGCTTTTGATCTATCTGGTGCAGTTTCCCACTAGCAGTGGGAGGTGGGAGGTGGGAGGCGGGAGGTGGGAGGTGGGAGGTGGGAGGTGGGAGGTGGGAGGTGGGAGGTGGGAGGTGGGAGGTGGGAGGTGGGAGTGGACCCTCCAGGCAGTTTCTCCCTCTTAGGAAGATCTATCGCTCAGTTCACCACTATGGCCACATCTGTTTCTGGTGGGTCAGGTGTGTGGAATACTTTGTATTTCTGATGCTACTCTCTCTTCCTTGTTGCTCACTTCAATTTCTCAGCTTTCCCTTTGATATTCAAGGGTCCTAGGATGTCATATGTACTGGATTGATTTATTCTTTTTAGAGTTTTGTTGTTAGAGGGGTTACAGTAAGCATCTGTCTGCTCTGCCAGCTTGGACTTGCTTCCTCTAGTTGTTTTTTTTTTATTGTTTTATTTTCTTTTTAGATTCCCTGAGAATGATATAATTATAACATATATTGCCTTCCCTTGTTTATCAGAAATTTGCTTAGCTCTTCGTGGACAGTAACTAAGTTATGACTTCTTCAAACTGATGTGATGTTACTAATAGCAATTTTTTACCTTGTCACTGAGATTAGAATTAAAAGGTAAAAACAGCGATGTGATTAGCATCACTAAATTCTGACTCACATCTAACTAGTCTATTTCTTCTTTCTTCTTAAAGATTTGATTAAGTGAAAGTAGTATTCTTGAGGTACAGAATCATGGAGGACAGATACCTGTCAGTGTTTCTGCTTTGCTTTTCTTCAAAGACAAACTTACTCAAGTAAATGGGACAAATATGTTGGCCTTGGAAGTTGTAGTAAGAATTTTTTAAAATAATAGGCATCAGTTCTGAGCAGCTTTTTATGTGCCTGGTATTCTTCACATTTCATATGCTATATACCATTCCATAACTTCATAGCCATTTCACAGATGAGATAATTGAGGCACTAGCTAAATTGCTTACCCAAGGTCATGTATGATGAACTGAAATTCGTATCCAAGCTTCAGAGACCTCACTCCCAAACACTGAACGAAATTCCTCCCCCCATATCAGAAAAGCTGTTGAGTAGAACTCTTGCCTTGTCATGATAGGTTGACAATCCCAAATCACAGTCAGGACAATGAGTTGATCTCTCAGAAGAGATCTGGTCCTATAGGCTCCACTTTTTTACTTCCTCTGCCTTCTCCAACAGTCTCAGGCAAGTGTGGCTGCTGCAGCACTAAAGGTATATTTCTGTGGTTGCTCTTGCTTCAGATGGAGCATGTTATGCCCTAGACTTGTTTGTAATTGACATTATTGTTAATTGCTGTCTAGTTACGGTAGACAGTTTTCACCAGAGCTTCTAGACTAAGACAGAAAGAAGAAAGCCCTGGTGTCCTAGTCCCAAAAATTAGCCAGTGAAAACTCTATGTATGATTACAGAATATTGTCCTAGACTGCTTCTATTCCCTAGATCTTTTCTGATCCAACTCATTATGGCATTAATTTCACCCCACCACAGCTTGCAAACTTCGTAGTAAATAATAAAGTGCTAAGATTAATAAATAAGTCAGCAATGAGAAGCATTCTCTTCATCAGAAATTGTTTATTTTATAATTGCCTGTAACCATTGTAAAGAGTATCAGTAGTTATCATCTTGTACAGTGTTTGCAGTCTGAGATTATAATAAGGTCAAACCTTTCTTTTTTTTAATTAAGTATTTGAGTTCTGGTATCACTACTTTCTAGCTGCATGACTTCAGGAAGAGTAACTTCTCTGAGAGTTTAGTTTTATTATCAATAAAAGAAGATATGGTAAGAACTTGGCAAGGGTGTTGTGAGGATTAAGATGTTATGAAAAAGGTCTTATGTAATTACATGCGCACAAATAACTGTTGATAAATACTAATTCTTTCCCCACAGATAACCTTCAAGCAGTTATGTATAGATGGAACAGGCATGAAGGAAGAAAAGTATTCAACCTAGGTTTACATGACCAGTGATAATTTGAGTGTTATTTTTACATATGGAGTAAATTTTAGGATTGCTGACAACAGGAATGTTTAAAATTTGAGCTGAATATTCCATCACAGAATTGGTTGGTCACAGGAATTAAAAACAACTTCTTTATTGAGTCAGGGAAGAGTTTATGAAATAAGGAGATGTTGGGGAGTTATTTAAATGACTTTCTGGAATTTTCATTCAGTGAGAACATTCTAATTGAGAGTTTTAATGTTGGTCTTAGAATTTGGTACTTTAAAAATGTACAGTCAATTCTTTTTAACTACAAATGGGCATGGTATGATTATCCCTGACACTTCTTCCCCCTCTGGGTGTTGATTGGTCTGAATGAAAACAAGGTGCAGCGGTGAAAGATACTCTACATTTAAAATGAGAATGGCACATTCCAACTAATGGATCATAGCAACAACCAGTAGTGATCTATTACTTTGTTTTTTAATGAAATAGAAAAGCAGTTAAAATGAAAAGTGGCATTACTGTATTTAAATAACATTCTATGTATTTCTGAGAGGTACTTACACATTCAAAAGAAACTATGAAAATAATATACAATCTACAAAAGACATGGTTTCTGTGTTTAAGAAGAAATGCCCATATATACACACTTGGAGAAAGCACATCATCTTGAATTGAAAATTAGGCCTGTCCCCCAAACAACATACACACACAAAGCCAAGAATTTAGATGAATATAAAAATAAATTGGAACAGAAATACAGAATTTAAACACTGCAGGAAAAAAACGGGTTTATTTAAAAAAAAAAATCAACTACCTTAATTAAGAATGAGAACCAATTTAGTAATTTAATTTAGAAAACAAAACTGTCATTATTTATGTGCTGCCCAAGAGCTATAAGGAAACTATCTACTGTTCAATCTCATTTTATATATGCTATGTATATATTTATAAAACTGTGTGTACACACATACTCATACAAGCATGCCTACACACATGAGTCTGTGTAAGCATTCTGCTCTGCTCAGGGTCATTGTTTTTATCTATGCTCTCATACCATACAATGTAAACAGTAATGTTTACTACCTTTTTTATGCAAATCATACATATTTTCTACGTTTGTTTGTCAACTGTGCCTCCCTTCCATGATATATTTTCATTAAGTGCCACTATGGTTATTTTCTGACATGCTTCTGTAAAACAATTAGCATAGCATGCTTACAAAAACACCTCCCAAGGGAAAAATATGGTTGGCATACTTAGATGCCATATATTATTTGCATAAAAATATGGTAATGGCAATCATCAACAGAGTCACTCAAGAGTTTGCTGTGTTTACAGCAAAATTTTAAAAGCATGTGTTTTTTTGTTGTGTGGTAGAAATCTGTGGCTTTGTTTTGGTGAAGACGCTGTTGTGAGATTCCATATCATCAGCCACAGTTGTATGCATGTCTTGGAGATCTGTTCACGTTTCACAGATCTTATTATAGGTCAGATTATTGTAAATACGGTCAAGGTAAATAATCCATGGCCAGAAGAGTGAAAGATCATCTGTGACCCAATTGGAGAATGACCTTCTGTCAGCCGTTGCCCTGACTTCCCTCTCATCAGTCAGGCCTGGGGTGACAAGCATCTACTGATGTTAGGAGTGCCATGACTGAGTTTCAGAATGCAAACTATCCTGGAATTAGGATGTTTAACTGTTTGAGTAACAGTCAAAATAACTCCCACGTGGCCTTTTCTTTCCGAGAATTGCAACATTGAGAAATGAGGAAAAAACTAAGACACAACTGAAAGGTATGTTGAGCTTGGGAATTTGGAAACGTCCATGCATCCTTTTGCCTCCGTTAGCTCTGGTTCAATGTGATTCCGATTCATGTTTTAGTTTGAGGGTCTCCCCCATTCTGGGTTTTCAACTATTAATCTCATTGTGCTTCTCTGCCTTGACAGTGAACTACTTGAAATTTAACAAAACATCACCTAGACTCCAGAAACATAGATGCTTTGTGCTTCTGGGTGAAAGCTGCTTTTATCCAGATACTTCTTTCACAATCATGTAAAACCAAGATAGAATTACAACTTACTGTTGGATTGTTTAGGGTTTTGACGTCTTCAGGGCTTCAACCCACACATGCAGTAGTTTGCTGTTTCAGACACATCTCCTCCTTTAACCTTGCATATAGCCAGGGTTGCTGCATCACAGGTAAGACACTCAGTTTTGGTCCACACCTTCTCATTACCCACATCCAGGAAAGTCTTCTGGAGTCAGTCCTTGTGCTCTCCTTTTGCTATTTCCTGTCTCTCGAATGTCTAGGAGAAGATCTTTCTTATTCCACATAACCTATTTTACTTTGTTTTAAATAAGTTACTGAAATGATAACAAACAAATCTGAATTAAAGGGTGGTCCTATTATTGGAGAGAAAAAAGAGAATTGAGGTGCTATATGCATCCATTCAGTGAATTTTTATTGGGTGCTTACCATGTACCAACACTGATACCATGATAATCAAGACAACATCCCCGTATTCTTGGAACTTACATTCCAGCGGAGAATGACAAACAGTAAACACAAACAAAAACAAAATAGTTTCTGATACAGATGAACACCATGAAAAAGTAAGCCAGAGGGTGCCACTAAGAGATAGTTTGGGGAAGAGTGTACAGTATTAGACAGGGTGTTTGGGAAAGACTACTCTGATAAGGTGGTGTTTGAGCTCTGTGGCACAGAGCTAGATATGTGAGGATATGGGGCTGTTGCAGCCAAAGTGAACAGGGGACATAAAGGCATGGACTCACCTGATTGTTTGGAGTGCTAGAGAAACTATAAAAGTCAGTATGCCTGGTATACAACGGCTTGCCATTTCTAACAGGATGAGAACTTGGATGGTGCGACTGTGGACCTATCTGTGTTTTTAAGGAGTCACATGGACACTTTGGCCCATAATCCTGATTCTTAGAATGGGCACAGTTACCAGTCAGGCAGGTAGCCGAGCAGATTTTGAGCACACACTGGATCATACCAATTCCTCCCCCTGTATTTTGCGAAGGAAGTGATCATCAGGAAAGCTAGTCATAATTGAGCTTCTCTGGGATACAACCTGGAGTTGGAAGTACATGGCTGATTTATTTCATAGAGCAAATAACCAACAAACAGTTAGAAGAAGGAGCTGGTTTCCAAGTAGCAGTTTTTTCCCATTCTTTTCCATTCTATCCTTTCTCCTCTCTGTCTTCCAGTCATTTACCCTTTTTGTCACAACTCAGCATCTTCCTTTCCATTGAAACTGGCTTTTTATGTGCATTTTGATTAGTTTTTCATGATATAAAAATGGCTACATTTATAAAATCAATGAGTTATTTTCTATTTGAGGTCTTCTACATGTTTAGATTTGGCTCCCAATTTGATGGCATATTAATTATGCATATTGACACAATCTTCGATTAGAAAAAAATCCAAGAGAATAGCCTGGTAAGAGAAGCCTCTAGATTCTTGCTGCTGAGACGTTTCCAGTTCTGAATCACTGTTGGCATTACAAAGTTTGATCAAAATTAACCTTGGAAGCTTCTGGAAAGACACTGCATTCTTTGATTTTTACTTTAAATCCTAATCAGCTACATAACTGCTGCCCCAGCCTGGTTGAACCGCTGAACAAGCTATGGTTGAAGTTGCTCAATTCTAATTTCTAGCACAACTGATGACAATATGTAAGTTATAATTCCATAGTCCTTCACCGCAAATCCAAGCTCAGGATTATGATGTGAACTGATGTTGCAAGTTTTATTAGCTTTGTTTTCTGACTAAACAGTCAAGGACAGGTGAGGAAAGACTCTTCAAGATTTATGTTTACTAAGGGCAACTGAAACATGGATGCTGGCGAATAAAAAGGCAATTATGGGTCAAGTTTCTATGGCCCCACAAGAATAGGGAACCAAGAATTTATTTAAATCCTTTTCACCAAATACCTGTTTTTGGTTTTGTTTTTTAAAATACCTAAGGGTTTCACTTACATAGTGAGTGATTTCGTATTGCTAGTGTGGACTTTTCTCAGAGTCCAAATGTTACAGTATCAGTATTTTTAAACCACAGAGGAAGAAAGACAGTTATTTCAATACCTTTTGGAGCTATAGCTTTCTCAATTTCCAGCTCTTCTCCACACAAAAAATAACTGAAAAAATAGCCATTTAGAAATCTTTTTTCCAGATTATCTTGTTACTTTGATACGTTAGTCATTTCAGAAACAGTGGACAACAAAACCTGTTTTTGCGTGTCTCTGTGTAGACAGAACCACAGAAAGCAAATAGCATGAAAAATAAGAAATAACTTTTTTAAAAAAATAAAATAAAATAATAGTCCCAAACTGTTTGTTTGTTATGTATGTCTTTTCAAAGACCAGTTTTATTTATGAAGACATATTCCCTGACAGGCATTGGGGGCAGAGTAGGAATATATGAAGTAGACTCAGCCACAAAATTGTTTATTGAAGCACTGTTAGTAATAGGGAACAATGGAAACTCAAAGGTCCCCACAAAAAGGGTATTGGTTCATAAATCTCCATATATTCACATAACAGAACACTACGCAACCTTTGTGATAAGTTACCATGGAAAGAGATTGGTAATCTATTTTTAAAGGAAAAATAAGCAGGTGTAAAAATAGGAATACCTACACTGAACCGGATAAAGTTGTTGTGGGTCAAAAATGGTTGAGCACTAATTTCTTGTTCAAACTAAAATATAATCTTATTTTTATCTATAATAAAAACAAGAAAACCATGCACAAATATACATTTTTGCATACATAAAGAGCTCTGAAAAATATTTGCCCTGGTTTACAATGGTTGTTTCCAAGACAGTAGGCTGAGGACATTTATTAATATTATCAACATAATTATAATACTCTTCTTATACTCCTTCATGCCTTCTGACTTGAAGAACAAGATTTTCTTTCATAATAAGGGAAAACAAAAATATACTTTGTTTTGGAAAAAAAATAAAAGCAGTCGATGTCATTTATAGGTGGGTGTTCTTAACATTTAGTAATGTTAACTCATTCTGCTATTACCCTTTATTCAACTCTGATTCCCCTCCTTTTTTTACAGCAGTAAAGCAACATATAACTCTTCCAAGCATATACATTCCAAAGAATAGCCAACAAACTGAGCCAAAAAAAAAAAAAGAGAGAGAGAGTACCAACATCGAATTAACTGACTGACTGTAACTTTCAGTTAGTGAGAATGTTCTCTGTTCCCAAGCAAAATACTTCTATATTAAGATTTTGGTTAACACACATGCATGTAAACACTCAGACACATCCAGCTGGCTTATTCAGTGTCACTTTTAGGTTGCTGCTTTTTGGTATAGTGACATCACTGTATTAGACACTTGTTGGGAACAATAAGCTGAGGAATAAAGATACCAACCAACCCAAACTACTGCTTTCAAGTTGATTCTGACTCATAGCAACCCTATAGGACAGAGCAGAACTGTCCCACAGAGTTTCCAGAGAGCACCTGGTCGATTTGAACTGCCAACCTTTTCATTAGCAGCTGTCACAGTTAAACACTACACCACTAGGGTTTCCAAGGAATAAAAATATTCCATTTATATTGGTGTAAAATGAACTAGACTGAGTACCCTGATGTCTTCCTATGATGTTCCTCATTCTGATCTTTGCTTTTACCTAATTCCATGACTTGATTGGTCTAGGCTCCTTTATCTTTGCAGGATATCTAATGTACCCCTCATTCCAGCACTGCTTACATCCTACTTGATTGTAGAAATCTAGGCTCCAAGTTAGTCAACACTTACAGGGTCACTGTGAGTTGGAATCAACTCAGTGGCAATGGGTTACATTTTTTATTATTATTATTATTATTTGGTTTCAGTATTTACTACTCTGAGACAATTAGCTCTCTGTGAATACCATAGACATTAATAAACCTTTATCCTAATCTCTTTTGGTATTTATACCTATGATTGTGATCACCGACAGGTGTAAACCGATGAATCCAATTCCAGCCTCGAGGAAGAGTGAGATCTTTGATCAGCAAATTAAAAATTAGACTATCTTGATCCAACAAAGACAGAGAACTACAGACCAATATCACTCATGAACCTAGACGCAAAAATCTTCAACAAAATTCTTACCAACAGAATACAACAACATGTCAAGAAAATAATCCATCATGACCAAGTGGGATTCATACCAGGGATGCAAGGCCGGTTCAACATCAGGAAAACAATTAATGTGATTAACCACATAAATAACACAAAAGACAAGGATCATCTGATTTTGTCCACTGATGCCGAAAAGGCATTTGATAAAGTCCAACACCCATTCATGCTAAAAACTCTTAGCAAAATGGGCATAGGCGGCAAATTCCTCAACTCAATAGGGCCATTTATACAAAGCTAATTGCCCACATCATCCTGAATGGAGAGAGACTGAAAGACTTTCCCTTGAGATCAGGAACTAGACAAGGATGCCCACTCTCACCTCTCCTATTCAACATTGTGCTAGAAGTTCTAGCCACAGCAATTAGACAAGACCAAGAAATAAAGGGCATCTGCATTGGCAAAGAGGAAGTTAAAATCTCCCTGTTCACAGATGATATGATTGTATATGCAGAGAACCCCAAGGAATCTATAAGTAAGCTACTCAAACTGATAGAAGAGTTCAGCAAAGTCTCAGGATACAAGATAAACATAAGTAAATCAGTAGGATTCCTTTATACCAACAACGAGACTGTTAAGGAGGAAATTATCAAATTAATACCATTTAAGATAGCCCCTAAGAAGATAAAGTACCTAGGAATTAATCTAACCAGAGAAACAACAGACCTTTACAAAGAGAACTACAAGCCCTTACTACAAGAAACTAAGACAGACTTAGATAAATGGAAAAACCTACCCTGCTCATGGATAGGAAGACCTAACATTGTGAAAATGTCTATTTTACCCAAAGCAATCTATTTATATAATGCAATCCCAATACAAGTTCCAGCATAATTTTTTAACGAGATGGAGAAACAAATCACCAATTTTGTTTGGAAAGGGAAGAAGCCCTGGATAAGTAAGGTACTACTAAAGAAGAAGAACACACTGGGAGGCCTCTCATTACCCGACCTAAGAACACACTACACTGCCACAGTGGTCAAAACAGCCTGGTACTGGTACAAGAACAGACAGATCGATCAATGGAACACAGTTGAGACCCCAGAGATGACACCATCTGCCTATGAACAGTTGATATTTGACAAAGACCCTAAGACATTAAACTGGGATAAAAACAGTATCTTCAACAAATGGTGCTGGCAAAACTGGTTATCCATCTGCAATAAACTGAATCAAGATCCATATCTTACACCTTATACAAAAACCAACTCCAACTGGATAAAAGACCTAAATATCAAACCTAAAACAATAAAGCTCATCCAAGAAAAGGTAGGAACAACAATGGAAGTTTTAATACACAATGAGGACAGACTCCAAAATCTGTCAAAGAAACCTCAATCAACAGAAGAGAAAATAGATAAATGGGAACTATTAAGAATCAAACACTTTTGCTCATCCAAAGACTTTATTAATAGAATTAAAAGAACACCCACAGAATGGGAAAAAATATTTGGCAACTCTATCTCAGACCAACGCCTGATCTCCATAATCTATAACATACTACAAAATATCAACAAAAAGAAGATAAACCATCCAATTAAGCGATGGGCAAAGGAGATGGACAGACACTTCATTAAAGAGGAGATCCAGGCAGCCAAAAACCACATGCGGACATGTTCACGATCTTTAGTTATTAAAGAAATTCAAATCAAGACGACAATGAGATACCATCTCACCCCAACAAGATTGGCCATGATCCAGAAAACACAAAACAAATGCTGGAGAGGCTGTGGAGAAAGTGGAACCCTCCTACACTGTTGGTGGGGTTGCAAAATGGTCTAGCCTCTTTGGAAGGCAATCTGGCGCTTCCTTAAAAAAATGGATATCGATATACCATTTGACACAGTAATTCTACTACTTGGAATATATCCTACAGAATCAAGGCCTTTCACACCAACGGACAGATGCACCAGAATGTTTATCACAGCACAGTCCACAATAGCAAAAAGATGGAATCAACCCAGATGCCCAACAACAGAAGAATGGATAGGTGAACTATGGTACATATACTCAGTGGAGCACTACACAATGATAAAGATTAACGATGACTCCAGGAAACATCTCCTAACCTGGTTTCAACTGGAAGACATTATGTTGAGTGACAGTAGTCAGCGACAAAAGGACAAACACTGTATGAGACCTCTATGATAAGATCTCAAAAACAGACTTGTGTGTAGAAGACTCTCTGACAGCTGCAAGGGAGGGAAGGGAGGGAGGGAGGTGGGGGAGGGTTTAGATTAGATAGTTGCTAAAAATCTGGTTGGGTGAAATCGGTGATAGCACACATTAGAAACAAGAACAGTATTAAGTGGACTTAAACGTAACATGAGTACTCCTTCCATCTTAACCCAATATTGCAAGAATAGAGTAGCTAGGGCAGGGGGCGGGGGACCATGCTCTTAGGTGAATTCCAGGCCAATTGGCACAACTAGTGTTTTGCTAAGAGAGCTCTCTGCACCCCACATTGGTGAGTGGGGTCTGGGGTCTTAAAAGCTGCCAACTCAGCAGGAACGGATGCTCACGGAGGACCAAAATGACATGCAGTAAAGACAACTGAGAAGACAGAGAGACCCACAAGAGTGGGTGCCTACATCGGCTTGGGACAGGCAGAACCAGATGGTGCCCGGCCACCACCAGTGATAGCCACGATGGAGCTCACAGAGAGGAGTCTCACTGGCAACACAAGAATAAAAATGGGTACATCATGAGATCTCCACTAAAAGACCTCAACTGATGGTCCAGCGGTTTTGAGTTTCCTCTGAGAGCATGGCCGCCGGTCCTGATGCTGCCCTTTCCCATAAATTATAACAAAGGTCCACTCTTTGGACAGGAATGGATTGGACTTGGAGTGACCATATATTGGAAGCACTTTATGGTTCTATACATCTATAGGATATCCTCTTGCTGACCTCTGGCTGGAGGAAGGGGAGTGGATGGAGAGGAGGGGAAAGGAGACTGTTGGGAGGATGAGACAGGTATGGAGCAGAGAGGAATAGTGTGCAGTCACCCAACAGGGACAGCAGTGGAAGCTGCATATAGGGCGGCATGTAAATTTACATGTGAATGTACATTTTCACTCAGTCATGTTAAATAAAAATTAAAAAAAAAATTAGACTATCTTGTCTTGACTGTTCTTCCTAAAGCAGAACACTAAATTTGTACTAGGGAATTTTTTTTTTCTTTAAACATGAATCAAAACATTTTTACTATAGGTGAGATGACAATTATCTTGCAAACACAAGAGCTGGTTGCTTGGGGACATAAAAATTAGTCAGGAGAATTTAGTTCTTTCACTGGTTTCTGCAAGAAACACTTCAAACCGAGTATTTCATAATTTGAGTTGGCTTTCTTGAAGACCTATGGATATAGTCACTTTGCACCAATGTAGCTGTTTGTTTTCCCCAAATCCCCAACTACCATATTTATTTTCCTTATTCTAGTGGTTCTCTAGCTTTTCAATGTATAATAATCACCTGTGAAATATATGTTTACAATAAAAATTAAGAAGCTCCTTGCTTAGAGACACTGATCTAATAAGTCTGGAATGAGGTCTAAGAACTTCATTTTTTTCCAGGCACCCCAGAGGACACCTCTTGGGAAAAGAATGCCTACAGTCCTTCCTTTGTCAAATGGCCCACTAAGTTCTTTCTCCCATCTTTCCCCTTTCTCCCATCTTTCCCCTTTCTACACTAAGTGTGCATTCTGAATCCTTTAGCATACCAGCTGTTCCACCATGGCTTCAATATTAAATTTGTCACTGTTTTCATCATGGATTGAATTGTGTCCCCCCCAAAATGTGTGTAGCTGTTTTTGTCTGGGCCTCAGTTTCCAGTATTGTGAGATTGTTCTCCATTGTGTGATTAACCTATATTGTAAATCCTAATTTCTTCCTGTGTTTAATAGGGCAAGATGGGATTATTTTAAAGAGGATTAGAGTGGGACTGTAACACCCATGCTAAAAGGTCTTCCCTGGAGTGTGGCTTGCACCACCATTTATTCTTTTATCCTACAAGAGATAAAAGGAAAAGGAAGCAAGAATAGAGTTGGGGACCTCACACTATCAAGAATGCAGCACCACGAGCAGAGTGTGTCTTTCAGACCTGAAGTTCCTACACCATGATGCATGCAGACCAAAGAAAGACTGACGCAACGCAGCGACCTTCCTTGAGCTGGTAGAGAGTGCATTCCCTTGGAGCTGGCATCCTGAGTTAGGACCTCCAGCCTATTGCACTTCGTAAGAAGAAACTCTTCATCGTTAAAGCTATTCTCTTGTGGTATTTCTGCTAGAGCTGAGCTAGATGAATGACTAAGGTAAATTTATTAAGAACTACTTCACAGTAGTCTTTGTTTATCCCAGAACTTCCCTGGGATCTACCTATAACATAAGTTCTCTCTAGGGTTACCATCCGTCCTAAAACAAATTTATTCCCAACAATTCTGGACGATAAACCTAAAAACCAAACCTGTTGCCATAGAGTTGATTCTCATGTATAAATCTGTTCACTCATTGCCACTGAGTCAATTCTGGCTCATAGTAATCCTACATGAAGGCATGGATAGGGCCGTGCTCTCTCTTTCATCTCTTTCTCTTAGCTTCTGGCATTGCTGGCAACGCTTAGCATAAGGTCACATTCACAGGTACCAGAACTTAGAAACTTCCACATGTCTTGAGAGGGACGATTCAATCCATAATGCCTACTGTCTAAGTACTTCAGAAGTTAATCTTTTTCCAAGAGAATATTTCATCCCCTTATATGAACTTAAACCCTTGGTGAGACAGCAAGTCAACAGATATTCTGATTTACCGAGTAAGTGATGAATTTAACTCTCTCTCTCTCTTTTTAAATCCTCCAAGGTTGATTTTAGTAAAGCCCATTCTTATCTGCAAGTAGGTCTAAATCTTAGACACCAAAGGTGATTTTCATGGTTTTCTTATATATATATATTCTTATATATATATATACATATATATATTCTTATATATATATATATATTCCCTGTCAGCATTAATCCAAGACATAGAAAGATAGTATCAAAACTCTACCTCTTTCTTTTAGTTTATTTTTATGCATTTCAGGAAATCATAGCTGAGGCAGATTTTTTCCTCCAAAGCTGTCACTTTATGATAATTTTTCTCATTGCAGGAAAATGCAGAACATGAAGTCCACCTGCTTACTCGACAGCTAGAACTCTCTGTCTGTTTAAGTTGAGCTACAGCGTTCCCATTTCCCAGGACTCAGAGATCACTGGCCCAGCTGTGATCTGCAGTCTCAAAACACAGAACATCTGGAGGATCATATGAAGAGTTCATCTTTTCTTATTTATGTGTGAAAGCTGGCGCCATATTTAGGGAATGAAGAATTTGTTTAAATGAATGTCTGAACATTATGAGTTCCTTGTCACACTTTATCTGGCTTCGTAACTGATGTAGTGAACCAAAATCTCTTTATACATGCACATGTACATATATGTCTGCATGTATGCAGATAGCCATATATGTGTAAATGCTATATATACGCCACAGAGTTTCCACCATATATATGAGTGTGTGTGTATGTGTGTGCGTGCACACACACACATAAACACGTAGAGAGAGAAAGATTGCTGTTTTTCTGTGTGTACTTGGAGAAATCTCTGAATCCATTAAGGTTATTGTATTCACTTTTCTAAAGACTGATGGTAGACTAGAAGGATGGTACAAGCACATAATACGAAAATAATAGTTATTTTGACATCACAGCTGTTAGAATCTTATACTCTTTTGGCAAAATGCGTGATTTGAAATTAAGTTTCCAGAGTTAAATTCTTCCTTTTACAAGAAAGTTGTTCTCCTAAATTTGTAAATTGAAATGAATTTTAAAGCCAACTCACCATTTTCTTGAATTTTAAAATTGCAGAGGAAACTCTGCTCTGGACAGTTGCAAACAATTATGGCTGAAAATGTGAAGAATTGTTATGTTACTAGAAATCGTTGGTTGTGCATACTTGCCCTGATTATTTGCCTGACCTTCTGTGATCCGATTTATCAAAAGCCCCTGTAAGATCTTTCCAAATGATATTCTTAGCTTCTGAATTAATCACAACACTTGTTCAAAGAAATAATCTAAAATTCTAACTGCATTCCGTGGAAATCTACACTATCATGGACGGGGGGAGGATTATACAAAAGGCAAGGTAAGCACGACACCTAACTTGACTATCAGGTCATCTGTAAAGAATAATTTTGCATTTTTTTCCGCACATCAAAGACTCTACTTCTAAGTATGACTATCATCTGTCTCTGAATCAACCCCACAGCACCTTCCTACAAAATTAAAACCTCTTTTGAAATTCATTATAGTTTCTGACAGGGATGGATTACCCAGTGAACAAAGTAAGTATGTGTTTGCTTGTTCTTACTTCCTAATCTGTAGAGAACAATTTCACATGGTTTTCACCACATCCTGATACCTTGCTTATTGGGTAATCCTCCCTGATCATGGAGCATACAGCTTCAGTGTGTTTGATTCTTTGCTTTCTTTGATGCACATGCCCTTCGTGAAACTTTGGAAGGGTGGGAAGATTCATAATTGACTACCAGTTGGCTGACATTGGCACAGGAAAGTATCCAGCGTGGTGCTGCAAGACGTGTCTGCAAAGAACAAAATCTTCAACTCCTAAAGCCATTCAGCAGTGCCTTTAGATGATTTCTTGAGTCATATCAAACTATTCCTATTTCTTTTCATCTGATTTTTTTTTAAAAAAATAATTAAAACAGGTTTAAAATGAAAGTGTCTTGGAACTAGGTTTTATTGAAAAGTAAATTCACTACTTCTCAGCTTCTCAAGTGACTCCCAGAGCTCTAATGATCAACCCTTTCTTGACTCCTATGTCCGTGTCTTTGTTTTCCTGTTTATTTTTAAATTAACACTTTGTGTGTATCTGTTCGTGAATATGCATGTGGGCACGTATCTACGTGAGTGCACCCACGACTACCTTGATGAATTCTAATTTATATCAATCTAACTGAAATAAAATGAGAAAAAAATACTGAAGTGTTTCCATTTAATGTTTTATTTTCAGACTAATTACTGTATTTGTTTATGTGTTTCCTTATTTCAAGTTTGTGTGTTTTATTTTGTTTCAGTGATCTTTGCTACCTAGGACAAGACTGAAGATAGTCAATATATTCATGTTGCATAAATAAATCACTCAGTGGGAAAAGTGAAGGCTACATTTTATGGGAATATTTTTGTGGATGGAGAGGAGGGGAAAGGAGACTGTTGGTAGGATGAGACATGTATGGAGCAGAGAGGAATGGTGTGCTGTCTCCGGACAGGGAGAGCAGTAGAAGCTGCATAGAGGTGGGCATGTAAATTTATATGGGAATGTACATTTTCACTCAGTCATATTAAATAAAATAAAATAAAATAAGAAAAATATGGTGAAAGGAAAAAAAAAAGTCTTTGATTTTTCTGTAGGAAATCCAAGTTAGGGTAACATTTTGATGTATTAATGGATTTATTAACCACCTACAAGTAGTGAAAGCCTACCTTGAAAACTAGAATGCAGGTATTTCTTACTTTTTTTCTTAAATTAGATGGTTATAGAAATTTGGTTAGGTGAAAGCAGTGACAGCACAGAGTCCACCTGTAACTGGACTTCACCATACACTGAAAGATCTTCTAATCTCACCCCAATATTCCATTGATAGAATAGCAGGGCTGGGATCTGGGAACCACACTCTCAGGGAACATGGAGTGCAGTTGGCATAACTACCTTATTGCTAGGGGAGTCTTCTGCACCCTGTATTGATGAGTGTCTGGGGTCTTCAAAGTTAGCAAGCTGCCATCTGAGGTACACCAAAGAGTTGTTCTGAGTACCACGTTATTTCAAAAATTTATTGGAAGACATTTCTAGATAAAGAATACAGGACAGAGAAGGAGTGGCAAATGATATATAACAGCAATAAATCACACCAAACATGTAGAAAGTCTTTTAATGGAAGCACATAGAATGGAGTTTGTTACATAAATAAATAACCTGGAGCAATTCAACAAACTGGATGGACTTACATTATTGAAAAGATGTCTTATTCAAATGTTGATCATTCTTCTATTTACTATATAAATAGTAGTTATTTATTTTATCAGTATATATGCAGTAGCTATAATCTTTATTTTCGGAGTTCAAAGAAATGCTTTAATTTAGCTGTTTGTTTTCATATCATGCATTTTCTGTCAATATATCTTGAAAATATTTTTTTTCCTCATGACATTATTGAGAAGTTAGTTATATATTCAGCTCCTTATAGAGAGAAAAAAAATCAGTAAGTCACTAAATCTTTTAGTAATCTCAATCCTTAAAACTCAACTCCAAATTTGGAGAAGGTAGGAATCAGATAGCACCAAAAGAATTATAAGCAAGTTCTTTACTTTCTTCTTCTCCTTTTCCTTCTCCTTCTTTTCTCTTTTTCCTGAATGCAAATACAAAGTTCAAAATCCACAGGGAGAAGGTCCAGGGGGGAGAGATTCCACCTTCCAGAAGGAACAAAGATCTCACCTGGGAAGTAGAGGTTAGCTATATAAAGATTGACTTTAACTAAATAAAAGTGTCAAGTTCATACTAAGGTGTCTCATGGGTTGAATTACAAAGAAAAAGAAGAAGGAAAGCAAGTAGAAGTAGAGGAGTCTTGAAAGTTACTAGTTAAGCAGTGGATACATTTCCAGGACTGCTATAAACACAGCTGCTTGAAGACTATTTCTGCTTAGAATAAACATACTCTGAAAGGCTGTGTAATGTCATGTGGATATCTTCAGGTTAGAACCTTTTGCATTTCTGGGGATATCTTGTAGATAGGGAATAGAACCAGGGTTGTTCTCACTTGCTTTCTAGTCTAGCAAAGGGGCACACACTGTGTGATATTCATTATCCACAAATATCTTATGGAAATCAATAGACATCTGGAAAAGTGGATACAACAGTTGGGCACTTGCTGCCTAATAATCTTAATCTATTAAATAGCTAAGAGTTTCCTAATTTACTTTGAAACCTGTCTGTATACCTTTTGGCAGTGAGGCTAACGTCCACCTAGAATACAAATCAAATGAAATAACTCTCTTAAGGTCAAAAATAGAATTTATTTGAAAAAGAAAAGCAACACACCCTTCATCAGTAATAAATGAGAACACTCTTCTCAAAATCTTAAACAAATATGTTTATTTAGAAACACAGAAATTAAGTTATTTATTCCTTCTTCTACTACAGAACCACCTGTACAACGTTGCATGCAAACAGTAGCAGAATATTCATATACCATTTTCTCATTACCAACTTCAAAGGGAAAAGTGCTCAACATTTTATCACTAAATTTATGTGGTTTTGTAGATAATCGGACTAAAATTCTTTTTATTTCCAGTTTGCTAAGGATTCTTATTACTAATGCATATTGAAGTTTACCAGTTGCTTTGCTAGCCTCTGAGGCATTAAGTTTTCTGCTTAAATTAAATTAAATTACATTAAATTACTTTGCATGATTTTCTAATGCTAAAAAAATTGCATTCCTGGAGGATGGAAACTTACTTGGTCATGATTTTATCCTTTTTTATGTTTGAATCATCTGACTAAAACTTAGTTTATGAGGTGCTAAGCTCTTTTATGTCATTTTTTAATGTTCTTACTGGGCTTTGGTAGCAAGATTATTGTAACCTTACGAAATGTGCTGAGAAAGGTACCCACTTTTTTACTCTGAAGGGACTCAAATAACTTTGGAGGTATTTTTTCATACACGTTAGGTAGCAGTAACTGGTGAAATCACTCAGTCCTGGCATTTTCTTTGTGGTAAATTTTACTTTAATAGCTCAATTTGTCTGTTCATGATAGGACTAATAAGATTTTCTATTTCTTTTTGTGTCATCTTTAGCTAGTTGTAATTTTTCAATAATTTGTTTATCTCATGTAGATTGTTGTATTTTTGGGAATTCTGGTGACATAGTCATTAACTGTGCTATGGCTGCTAATCAGAAGTTTGGCAGTTCAAATCTGCCAGGCACTCCTTGGAAACACTATGGGGTAGCTTTACTCTGTTTACAGGGCTGCTATGAGTTGGAATTGACTCAATGGCTGTGATTACTATTGTCATATTTTTGGTGTACAGTTGTTCATGATGTATACTTATTAATTTTTAATATCTTTACTATCTGTTGGAACTTCTCCCTTTCCATTCCTGGTAATGGATGACTGTCTCTTTTTATGTTGATCAGTTTTACTTGCTATTTGTTAATTTTTTAAGTTCCCATTATAGAAACACATATGATTTTATTGATCCACTCTATCATATGTTTGTTTTCTTTTTTATTATTATTATGATTGAATGAAAATGTACATTCTCATATAAATTTGCATGCTGACCTATATGCAGCTTCCACTGCTCTCCCTGCACCGTGACAGGACACTCTTCCTCTCTGCTCCATACATGTCCTATCTTCCCAACAGTCTCCTATATTCTCCTCTCCACCCACTCCCCTTCCTCCAGTATGAAGTCAGAAGGATGACATCCTGTAGATGCCTAGAACCATAAAGTGCCCACAAAATATGGTCTCTCTGCGTTGCCAAGTCCAATCCACTGCTATCCGAAAACTTGACCTTCATTAGGATTTATGGACAGGGGCAGCATCAGGGCCAGGGGCCATGCTCCCAAGGGAACCCTGAAGCCCCTGGATCGATTGTGGTCTAGTGGAGGTCTCAGGGTGCACTACTATTTATTTTTGTGTTGCCAGTGAAACTCAACTTTGTGAGTTCCATCGTGGCTATCCCTGGTGGTGGCCAGGCACTATCTGGTTCTTCTGGTTACAAGTCTATGTAGACACCCACTCACGTGGGTCTCTCTGTCTTCTGGGTTCTTTTTCCCTCATGTCATTATGGACCTTGATGATCATCCATTCCTGCTAAGTTGGGACCATTTGCTGTACCCTCAGATGGCAGCTTGGCAGCTTTTGTTTGTTTTCTACTTAATTATTTTTACGTATCTATTTCCTTCTTTACATATTCTTTCCATTTAATTCTATAACTTCTTGAAATGGATGCTTAGATCATTAATTTTGACCTATATTTGCTTTAGTATTATGCACTAAAGGATGCAAAATTTTGTGTTAAGAACTGTTTAGTCACAGCCCACAAATATGCGTTATTTTCCATATCATTTAGTTCAAAATAAATTTAAATTTTTTCAATGATTTCTTTCAGACCTATGGATTTAAAAATGTATTTGTTAATTTCCAAATGTATGAGCATTTTCAAGTTATCCTTATTACCGATTTCAGCCTTTTAACAAATGTGGTGTATATCCCAGTTTATGGCCTACTTCTGTAAATGTTTCAAGTGTACTTAAGAATATTTGCTCACCAGTTGACGAAGAGGGTAGGTTTTCTATATATCAATGATTATCAAACTATCTGCAATGAAGGATCAAATTTTTCCAGCTTTAGTTCCTCATGGACTAATAATTTTGTGAATACAATAAACACAACAAAAATAATTACTAGGAAAACGAAGTAGGAAAAAGCAAGTAAAATACTAGATAATTTTTTTTTATTAGTAGTAGTAGATTTAATAAAACAGAAAGTTTCTCCCACTAAATGTTAGCTGGTGTTGTCATCAGTTTTGCCATGGAGTTGACCATTCATGGCAACTTTATGTATAACAAAATATTCCTTGATCTGTATAATTCTCAAAATTGCACCATATCCACTGTTGTGTAAATGTTGCCAGTCCGACTCTCCAAGGGTCTTCATTGCTCCAGTTGGTCCTCTGCTTCATCAAACATGATGCCGTCTTTAGCTATTGATCCTTCCTGATGATCAATCTAAAGCTAGCCAGTTAGTCTTCTGTTGTGATCCATAAGGCTTTTGTTGGCTAATTTTTGAAAATGGATCACCAGGCCTTTCTTCCTAACCTACCTCAGTGTGGAGACCCTGCTGAAACCTGTTCACAATGAGTGACTCTGCTGGCATTTGCGATACTGTGTTGGCATAGCTTCTAGCATCACAGCGATATACAAGCCCCCACAGTACAACAAACTGACGGGTGGTAGTTAAATGTCCATATAGCTTTGTAAATGTGTGGCCTCGATCCCTGTACTTGCGGATTAGTAAAAGCAGTTTATGGATCTGCATCAATCTGATACACAAAACAGCTTCGAATAACACAGTGCTACATATCCAGTCAGTCTAGTTTGGTAATGGTGCCACTCATGTCTACTATATATATCCTTACTGATATTTCAACATCTGTAAATTCCCCAAAGAGGTGGTTTTAAATCTACCAATTTGATTATGTGTGTGTCTATATTTTCTTTCTGTTTTGTCAAATTGTGCCTTGTATAAGTTTAGGCTTTTATTAGATGTACAGATATTTAAAATTACTTTTCTTCTTGGTAAGGTAAAATTGTTATCGTTACATAGTGATCCTTCAGTTGATAATCCTGCTATTACATTAAAGCCTAGCTCGTTATTAATATGTCTACACTATCTTCCTTTTAGTGTCTTTTTTCATTATAATTTAGAAGAAAATTTTTCTAAGAGGAAAAGGTCTTTTTAATACAATTTATTAATCCTTGTATTTTAACTGCAACATACATTCCTTCTACATTTAATGTAATTTTATCTTCCCATTTCCCCTATTTGTTTTGAAGTTACGTACTGTTTTGCTATTCTTTTTAGTTCCTATCAAAGAAAATTATATTATGAATTTACAGCACTAGTTTATTCAAGTTCAACGTTAATCAATAATTTTTCTTTTTTCCTAGATCAGGTAAGGAACTTAGAATAATTTAATTTGACAGCTGTGCTAATTTGATTACACACATTATTCGTCTATTATCTATCTAGGTAGCTAGCTATGTATCTGTATCTACATAGTTCAAAAGATATCACTACTGTTTTATAAATTCAGTTTTTTAGATCTATAGGTACATTTAGCTCTTTATTTTCTCTTCATGTGTTCATGTTTGTATAAACATCACTTTAGCAAAATTTCCTTCTACTTACTGTATTGTAGGTTAGCAGTTTTGAACTCATTCAATTATTTGTGTATGAATGTATACATATGTTTTGTCTTCATTCTTAATTACAATTTTTTTATCTTAACACATTGAAAATGGTATTTTTCTGTTATCATCTGATTTGGATTGTTATGGTTGAACCATCAGTTGTCAGTCTGAGTGATGACCTTTTGAGGACATTTTTTCTCCCCCAGTTGCTTTTAATACATACTTTTATCTTTGATTTTTCGTAATTTTATTATGATGCATTTGTCTGTAGCTTTCTTGAGATTCGTTGGGATTCTTGAACTTGGGGACTGATTTTCCTCCTTCCTTCATCCCTCCCGCCCTCCTCCAGTACTGGGCCTTTTCAGTTGATCTGTTATACCTCTGGAGCCCTGCTGGTGCAGTGGTCAAGTTAAGTTTGGTTGGCAGTTTGAATCCACCAGATGCTTCCCAGTAACTCTATGAAGCAGTCACACTCCATCCTGTAGGATTGCTATGAGTCAGAATCAACCTGATGGTAATGGTTTTTATTTTATTTTATTTTTTAAATACCTCCAGCTGATCTTCTGTGTATTCTACCTTTTCCTCTGCATTTCTTCTTGGTGTTTTCTTTTTGTCTCTCTTGATTCCACCAATCAATTTTTAAGTTGTTTATAATCTGCTATTTATTTTTGTCTTTAAAATTTCTATTTTGTTCTTTTTAAAATAAATTGTATCATTGTTTTAAATTGACTTGACAGCAGTGGGTTTGAGTTTTGGCATGTTAATTTGAAAGAGTCAAGTCCCTCCAAAATGTTATTCAAACTTGGCGTTTATCTACTTGTGAATCATATGCATATTTATGGTACAGTTCAACTAGCCTAGTTCTGGTGGTTTCTTTGGGTCTCTATTTTTTGTTGTTTCCTTTCTTGGGTGGTACTGTCTCCTTAAGTGTCTTGTAATCATTGAATTCGTGGCTTCACATTGTAGTAAAATATATAGAGAAATAATGTGATTTAGAATCAACTCAACAGCAACTAACAACAACATGATGCTATTCCCATGATTATTTTTTATTGCTCTTGTCAGGTATTTGTGATATCTAGGAAACCATGATCATTTCAACTGAAATTCAGGGTTTGACTACATAGATCACTAAAGCCAGATCTGCAGTCTAAAAAACAGTTACTTTATTTATAGTCATCGTTTCCAGATCCTATCTCAAAGTAGAGAAGATTTCCATGGTCTAAACTTTATAGGGCCTGGACTGCAACTTCTGCCGCTATTGGGTTGGTAATAATAAAAGCACCAAGCTCATTTTCTATTATCTCCAAGATCTCACCTGATAATTTCTTCAGTATCTTATTAGGTCTTTGATGATTTTAAGACAGTATATTTCCTTTTGCATGTCTAATAAATTTCACTCATCTTGTACCTGAGAGCTGACCGGGTCTCCTAGTCAGCCTTTCAGTAATAGTAATAATTGCTATACATACATGGTTGCTATGAATTGGAATCAACCAGACAGCAATGTTTTATATATAGCAACGTTTTATATATAAATACACACACACACACATTTTGTTGTTGTTAGATGCTGTCGAGTAGGTTCCAACTCATAGTGGCCCTATGAACTTGTGAAACACTGCTCAGTCTTGTGTTATGTCCACAATCATTTTTGCACTTAAGCCCACTGCTGCGGCCACTGTGTCAATTCATTTCTTCGAGAGTCTTCCTCTTTTTGACCTTCCACTCTACTAAGCATGATGTCCTTCTCCAGGGACTGATCTTTCCTGACAACATGTCCAAAGTATGTAAGAAGCAGTCTTGCCATCTTTGCTTCCAAGGAGTGCTCTGGTTGCACTTCTTCCGGAATAGATCAGTTTGTTCTTCTGGACGCCTATTGCACGTTCAACATTCATCTCCAACACCACAATTCAAAGACATCAATTTTCCTCTGTTTTCTTTGTTCACGGTCCAGCTTTCGCATGCATATAGTGTGATTGAAAATACCACGGCTTGGATCAGGCGCATTTTAGTCTTCAAGGTGACATCCTTTGAATACTCTGAAGAGGTCCTTTGCAACAAGTTCTGTGTGGGGAGGATTTTTATAAATTATTTTATTTAAACCTCATAGTAGACTCTGATGAAAAATTTAGTATACTAACTTGATAATAAAGAAGCTGAGATTCAGATAAGTTATGTTAGTTTGGCCAAGGTCACATAGATTCTAAATAGCAGAGCTGGGATTAGACCTCAAACAAATTTGACCCAAATGTGTCTGGCACTCTCACCTGTATATTCTGATCCTCAACCTATAATATAAAACAAGTTTTCATGTAACTAAAAAATTTATATATGTGACTTTGATTTAATACTGTTTTTGTAGTGATTGATAATACTGATCTAGCTTGGTATTATGTTAAAATACATTAATATGTAACGTGATGGCTTTCTAATTATCTCTGATATTTTAAAATAGAATAAAGTTTCTTGCATTATTTTCAAATATGTTTATTTCATGACATTTTAGCATACTTGAGTGGCACATATGTGACAACTGTGGGTAAAATTTGTGGTTGTAAATTGTGTATTTTTTAACATTATGTAAACTGTACATATAATCCATAAATGTACATTTCAATTGTTAGTTGAAATCACAATATAGGAAATCACAAGTATATTTCGGAAATTTTCAAAGTGTAGAATTACTTTAAGCTACACATTTCTAAAAAAGGGGAAGGGGAAGAGGATAGATTGAATAATGTAAGAGAAAGATATGAAAACAATCAAAGGCTATAACACAAATATAATATTTTTCAGAAGACCAGCTCAGTTGTTCTGTACAATCACCACCTATCAGCTACCATTCAAAGATTCTATTCTGATTCTATTCTGTTTCCCTTCAGTTAATTCTGACTTTCACATACTTCTAGCCAAGGCTGAGATTAGAAGCGTTGACCCTAAGTAGCTTCGTCTATTACGTTTTGTGGCTCTCTCTCTCTTTTCTCAGTCTTTATCATTTTTTATTCCTCTTGATTAAAAGGTATGAACTTGACCACATCACATTGATAAGAGCAGAATCATCACTATTTGCTAGCTCAGACATCTGTGAGGGCATACCAGGTTTTTACTTTGAGAATTTTTTTTTCTTCTTTCCCTACACTATTATTTCCTCTCATAATTTATTATTTATTTTTTAATTGAGAACATATTAGCCAAGCCCTAGAAAGACAGAAGGACAGTGTGGTGGCGGCCAAAGTCCACATAACGAGGCTATTCAAGCAAGGACACATTCATTAGTCTCAGGAGTTTGCTATATACCGGAATTGAAACACGTAAGTAATTAAATTGAATATTCTAGGAGCCAAGGTTTTAGAATGGAAAATGCAAATATAGAAAGGAGGAAAGTTACAATAAACTCTGATTTTGCCATGCAATTGAAGAGATCAATATAAAGTCTCTATATAATATATATGACTTAGTAGGACTGTCCATAAGAAAAATTAAAAGCAGTAACAACCCTGGTAGTAATAAGCATATGTAGCAACCAGATCCTGGTTTGTATCTACCATCCTCTACCAAAGAAACCAGAGCTCCTTGGAGAAATGGCTAATTCAAGGACTTAGGAGAAAGGAAAAAGGATGGAATAAAATAGCTTTTTGTGCCAGAAAGTAGAGACCAATCCCACTGTGACTGACTCGGTTCTGACTCATAGAGATCCTGTAGGACAGAGTAGAACTTCCACATTGAGTTTCCAAGGAGCACCTAGTAGATTCAAACTGCCATCATTTTAGCTAGCAGCCATAGCACTTCTCCACTATACCACCATGGTTTCCAGAAAGCAAAGAACAGCTTAAAAAAATGATACAATCACATCAAAAGAACATGCGTACTAACTTGAAGAGGCTCTCACTCACCAAATACAGAACAATTTGAGCATCAAAATAAGTAATGGAGCATAAACATTTGAATAAAACAGGAATCTACAAGTTTGTAAAGCTATAAATGTATAAATAGCTCTGTCTTACAATAAAAAATTAACTATGAGATATTACCATTATTTCAGTTTTATAGCTAAGGTCACTGAAGAAAAATGAGGTTTGGAAGGTTAATCAACTTATTCCTTGTTGTAGAACTAGTCAGTGGTGTATTTGGAACACAACCTAAAATCTGTCTGACTCCAGAGCCCAAGTTCTTAACCAGTACGTTTAGTTTCCCATTTCTAAAACCAGAACTTTCAAACCAAGTCTCAATCTACTGCCCCATACGTTGCATTTCTCTGAAGGTCTGGCAGCCAGCCTGGGCAATTACAATTACACAATGGACCTATGAGTCCAGTAGCTGTCATTACAAACTAAACTCATTTTCTGTCTTCTCCTGAAAACTTTCTTAGCTTCCTCCTTTCTATGAAACCGTTCTCAGCTTCTAAAAGAAATGCTATCAGAATTACTGTTGATAAGATTTTTTTGATTTTTTTAATTTTTAAAGAACTTGACTAAACACAGTATCTTTTTGAGAAGAGTCAGTTAGCTTACAGCAAATCAGTGTCCTATTCTCCTTTGGCTCTGGGCAAGTAGAACCAGCCAACAACCCAGAAAACAGATGGTATTTTGCAACAGACCCCAAATTAGCTTTGTGTAAGACTCCGGGAGCCAGCCAAACTCAACCTCTCCCATGCCTCTTGTGTTAGAAATTTCCCTTTTAATTATAGAAAAAGGTTTGTAGACACAGAAAATTTCAAAACAAAATCCAGCTTTCAAAAATAGAGTCACTCTTGAAACAGGGCAAATTAGATGTGGTCTGGGTTTTTAATCTAACTGGCTGGCTAGTTAAGACTTGGCTCCCATACAACACAATGACACTGAGATTAAAAAAGTTTTATTTTGTTTGACTGCACACTGCTTACAACCAGTAATATACTGCCACATGCTCATCTCCGCGCTATAACTAGGTGATGTCCTGTATTTTGTACCCTGAAGTATTGAAATTCTAAGCCAAATACGTGAGAGAGTTAGTGGTGAATTTTGCTTCTCCTTGCTTTAACATGTTAGAGATAAGTCTGTGAATATTAATTACCCTGGGTTACTGACTTCGGTAAATGCGAGTAACACTGGTTTGGGGCCTACACCACTAGTGGTGGGCTATCATGTGCCTAATTTCACAACACTGCAAAGTAGAAGTTTTAACCTGAAACCACCAGGATTGATTCAGAAAGAAACAGTGGGATTCTAGGATGCTTACAAACATGTCAGCTTTCTCCTCCTCCATCTTTCTTTTTATCCTTGAAGGAAAAACATATTTATTATTCACAGTGGAAAACCAAAATAACTGCAATTCGATTACAGTGTAAACCACACATCAAATAGAATTCTGTAATGGAAGGTCAGATTTAAACACGAGAGAGGCATAGATTAGAAAGTAGAGCTTCATTATGAGGGAAACAGAAAACCTAAATATTTCATCTGGACCTGGTACTGTGAGTCAGTTGACTTGTAAATTACAGGGATACTCTTTCTTCATTTCTGAGGGGTGCACTGGAGATAAGAGACTGTGATTTCTATCTCCTTTGTGTATGTTTATCTCTTGAGAGGATGCTTTCAGATGTCAAGTAGGAATCCTTACTGAGCAAGTGTTCCTTATCTGTAATCCAGCAACGCACTTCCTTAATTAGGTGTGCTAGCCCCATTTCCATCACGGCTGCCGCTACCACCATCACCTTCATCATAATCATCAATTAATATAGAGTGCTCATTGAATGATAAAGACAAACCAAAGCCTAACGCATGTGAAGAAAAGGAGCAAACATTAAAATACAATCTCAGGACTCTTAGATGGTGAAAGGAAAAGCGAATTTACAAATCTCACAGCCTTAATTGTTCTTACTACAATTTGCTCAGGTCATCATGCAGACTCCATGAGATGTCAAATATTTTCCTGTTAAGTTCTCTGAGGATTCATGATGAAGGGTCTTACGTCTCCTAGTTATCTCTGGCTCAGATTGTCTGCTTCTACTGGATTGTTGCTCACAGTCCTTCTTCTTCTCACCTCCAGAGTATTCTGCCCCTGTTACAGCATCGTATCATGATTTGGTAAACTCTCCTCCAAGTACAGTCTTTTGTTGTTATTAGTTGCTGACTCTGGGGGTCAGTACTACCCTGGCCCCTAGGATCACCATGAGTCGAATCCAACTCGACGGCACTTGGCTGGCTTGGCCAGTGGACTCTGACTCACAGTGACCTAAAATATAACAAAACAAAATGTTGCCTGGTCCTGTGCCATCTTCAAGATTGTTAGTGTGTTTGAATCTATTGTTGTGGCTATTGCCTCAGTACATCTTGCGATGTTTTTGTGTCAACTCGGCTAGTCCATCATTCTTAGTGGTTTAGCATTCGTATGATGTTATGATCATTTCCATAAAGAGATTTGGCTTAATGTGATCTCCTCCTTGATGAGATTCATTGTCAGTAGCCAATCACTTGATGGGAAATTTCCTCGGGCATGTGGGCCACATTGGATACAATAAGACATTCTGGCAAGATTCATGCCATTTTTCTCACTCTGAATCCTGCAGCTGGCTCCTGTTACCTGAACTCCAGTTCTTGAGCTAGCAGCTTACCTCCAGTCTTGCCTGCTGCTCTTGCAGTTGTTGATCATCGCAGCCTGTGAGCAAGAACGCTGCTATCTGGCCTTCCAATGTTGAGTTCACTGATCTTCAAGCTATGTGCATCAGGAGAAGCTTCTATCCTGACCCACAAACTTGGAATTTTCTAGTCTTTACAACCACGTGAGCTGTTTCCTTGATATAAATTTCTATGTATGTTGTATTTATACACTTTACTAGTTTTGCCCCTCTAGAGAACTCAGCCTAAGTCACATCTCATTGAGTGCTTTCCTCATTTTTTCTGACCCTCTATTTTATCAAAAATGATATCCTTTTCTAGCAATTGATCTTTCCTGATGACGTGTCCAAAGTAAGTGGGCTAAAGTGTTGCTATTCTGGCTTATAAGGAATATCCCAGTTGTATTCTTTCCTAAGAATGATTTGTTCATTCTTCTGCAGCCCAGGATATATTCATCATTCTCTGTCAACACTACAATTTAAAAACACCAATATTCTGTCTTCCTTTTTTGTTGTCCAAATTTTATATGTACATAAAGAGATTGGAAAGACAGTGACTTGGGACAGATGTATCTAACTTATCAAAGCATTGTCTTTGTTTTTAACCAATCTTTCATTTCCTCCAAAGTCCTTTAAGAGCAAAAAGGTTTTTGTAAAAGGGAGAAATTAGATGTGTAGATCTTTAACGGCAATGTTCAGCATACCACATCAACAACCGAAACACTTAAAATTGAATATTATTTGAATTCTTCATTTTTAAGTCTTTTGGTCACATCTTACACTAGGAACATCTCATGGACACTGTCTTCTCAGGACCCAGCTTCCTGCTGTTTTCTTACGCCCTTTTTTCCTCTCCTGTCGCCTCATCTCTCTGGCTTCTTACTGTCCCTCATAATTGCCCTTTCTATCTCAGACTGCCCAAACACTCAAAATTGATATTTTATCATAAGGAGTAATTTATTTAATCTGCTCTGTCTTCTAGACTGTGCAGTTTGTAAATGTTTCATAACCGAATGACCAAAATATAATAATTCTCCTAAGCAGCAAAGAAACTCTCCTTTCTAAAAATGATTTCAATATAAGATTTTAAATGTACTTTCTATTGTGTGTATGCATTGATACACATACATATGGACATATGTTTACCTCCCCCCAACACACACATATGAATTTCCCTTCCAACTATAACAGAATATTCTTAGATTGACCTGCCTCTCACTTTAAAACACCGGCAAATTTTTCAGGTGGTCTTTGGAAACTCTATGAGGCAGCCCTATTCTGTGCTATAGAGCTGCCATGGTGGGAATCAACTCAATAGCATTTTTTTTGGTATCAAAATGGATTTTAAAAAAGAAATAAATAAACAATTCAGTAATCTTATTTCAATCCCTGGTAACTACTAATAAGCTTTGTCTCTACTGACATTATATTTAATAGATAATGATGGGAGAAAAATGACAGCCCATCAATAAGAGAGTGTTTAAGTAAGTATGATACATTTATAAGTGGGAATACCATAATAGCATCTTGAAAAATTAAATTAAAAATAAAAACATAGAAGCCTTAACTACTTTAGTGCTGCTCTAACAGAAATACCATAAAGCAGAAGTCTTTAAGTTTAATCTTACACAGTCCAGTAGGTTACAAGTCTGAATTCAGGGTGTCCACTCCAGGGGAAAGGCTTACCCTCTGTTGGCTCTGCAGGAAAGTCCTTAATGTTGCATCAGTCTTTGGTCAGAGAACATCTTGGTGCAGGAATCTCCAGTCTAAAGAATGCATTCTTCTCCTGGTGCTGCTTTTCTTGATGATAAGAGGTTCCCAACTCTCTGTTTGCTTCCCTTTCCTTTTATCTCTCATAGGGTGAAAGGATAAAAGGTGGTCTAAGCCACATTCCAAGTAAACTCCCTTTACAATGGAGGAAGGAGGTAATCTTATGAAGGGATTTACATCCCAACCCTAATTCTATAACATATAGCATACGAAAATCACAAAATGGAGAACAATCATAAAATACTGGGAATCATGGCCCAGCCATATGGCTACACATATTTCTGGGGGTACACAGCTGAACCCACAAGACCCCACCCTTTGGACCCCTGAATCACATCTTTGAAACAGGTAACATGATCATTCCATCATAACAAAATTCATAGCAAAAACACATTCTACCCATATGATAGAAGTCTTAATTCAGTTCCAAGTCCAAAATACAAAAACTCTTCTATATCTGTGAAACCTAGAATACAAGCTATTTGCTTCCAAATGCACAATGGCAGAATATACACAACTTAGACATTTCCATTACAGATGGACAAAGAATCCAAAACAGGCAACAAGTAAGTCAGCGGAACACATTATCTTGGCCCTCAAAACTTTGAAAATAATCTGCTGGTCTCTGAGACAATTTACACATTAGCCCTGATCTCCAGTCTCTAGGTAATGGCCGTACTCTCTGGATTCTGAGTGGAGACCCTCAGTCCTGTGATACAACTCTGCCTTCCAAGCCCACTTGTACAGAAACTCTGCTGCTTCAGCTTTAGGTGCACCCTAAGCCCAACTGAGTGGCAATTCCACCCTTACAAACACAGAAAGATCTGGATCCACTCTTTAACACCACTGAGATCATGGCCATACCTTTTGAGATGAAGGCTGCTCAGTTACTTATGCTGTCGGTCTCTTCAGCTTCTGCTTCCTATGGCCTCATGTCCCAGGCCTCAGGCCCACATCTACCCTACTGGGGAGAGATCTGTAGCTCCATCAATGTAAGTATCCAGAGGCCCCCACTCTGTGAGGAAGCCTCCTGCACACAGGCACTCAACTCTCTCACTCTGTGGGTCAGCAAGCCTAGCTCCAGTGATTCAAGTGCCCAAGACACCCTACTGCATCAGGAAACTTCAGGTACACAGGCACTCAGCTCTCTTGCTCCATGGGTCAGCTCCAGTTGTCTCATGCTGATCTGGTTCTTCTGTTGCCTGTCTGTTGCTGCTATCAGTGGTCCTCTGCTGCTCCTTTTCTCACCATCTGTGCCTTATTTGGTGTTAACTGTTCTCCTCCATTCCTTCTGAGTCTTCTATCCATTCACAGTTTCAAAACTTCTACCACATTGTAGGTATTTGTTAGAGCAGCATTCCGTTCTCTCTGTACCAAATTCTCTTCTACTCAGCTAGTGCCGCTCTAACAGAAACACCACAAAGTGGATGACTTTAACAAAGGGAAGTTTATTCCTATACAGCCCATTAGGTTACAAGTCTAAATTCAATGTGTCCATTCTAGGGGAAGGGCTTTCCCTCTGTTGGCTCTGCAAGGAAGTGCTTATGTTGCATCAGTCTTTGGTCAGGGAGCATCTTGGTGCAGGAATCTCAGTTCCAAAGGATACACTCTTCTTCCACTGTTACTTTCTTGATGGTGTCAGTTTCCCAACTCTCGGCTTGCTTCCCTTTACCTCCCATAGGATGAAAGGACAGAAGGTTGTGCAAGCCACAGTCCAGAGAAATTCCTTTACAATGGAGCAAGGAGGTGATCTTATGAAGGGATTTACAGTCCCACCCTAATCCTCTAGCATATAGCACATGAACATCACAAAATGGAGGATAATCATAAAATTTTGAGAATCAGGGCCCAGCCACATAGCTACACACATTTTGGGGGGATACAGTTCAATCCATGACAATAACATTTCCAGATACATTATTAAGTTAGAAAGGAAGGCAAGAAAAATTTTCCTAGTATTCTGCCATATGAAAACGTACCTGCTATTGTTTGCTTTTTTTATGCACAAAATACTATCTGGAGGAGTGAGCAAAATATAAGAATGAGTTAGTGATGAAAGCTTTTTAGACCCAATTTAAAGTAAATCAAATTTATGTGTGTGTGTACATACACACATATATATATACATATACATACACATAATACTTTAAGGCTATACGACCCAAAATCAGAGAATACACCTTTAGTTATCTCCATTACCAGGTGAGGTAAAATTGAATTGAAAGAAATTGGTTATGAGATAGCATTTGTGAGAATAATAAAAAGTCTTGTGTCTAAACTATTTTTATAAAACAGCCGTGAGACACCAAATCTTTTAAATTTATACAAAGAACAGTGCAGATCAATTTCCCTTATGAATATCAAAGTAAACCCAAATAACGTACTACCAGACACAATCTAGCAATACATGAAGAGAATATATTATCCTGATCCAGTGAGGTTTATATGAAGGGATACAAAAGTGATCATTCATATTAATGAATTTAAGGGGCAAAAAGTCATCTAAAAATTACTGACAAGGTATCTGGCAAAATTTTATATTAACTCTTGATTTTTAAAAGAAACTGGAATAGAGAAATTACACAAATATTTTCAATAAAAAAGAAAGATTAATATTTCTTAGCAAGGTGGGGGACTGATGGCTCTGTATTTCTACTTCAAAGTCAATAGCATGCCGAACTGGAAAGTACTAGATGCATAGAAGTGAAATACCAGCAGAGTCCAGAACATCATCAAGGTATCAAACAACATTACTGTCATTTTGCACTGTTCTAGAGGCGTTATCTTCTAATGAGAGAAGAAAAAAATTAAATTGAAAAATTGAAGGCAAACGATCATTACTTTCCAGATGCTATAATTGTATACATGAGAAACTCTCAAGATTGAACTGAATAATATATTCTAAACAATAACACAAATATGTGGCTGAGTACATAACAAAGACACATATTTATATGAAAACAACAAATCACAAGATATAGAAAATACTTGTAAAAGCAAAACAGTAGCAATAAAAGATCTAAGGAAAAACCAGAACAAGCGCAACCTGTAATCTATGAGGTAGGAGAAAAAAAAACCCAAGAAAACCACCAATGAGGGAGTAAGACTTGAATAAATGGGAAAATAATACTATTTGGAGGACAGAGAGAGTTAGTATCACAAAGATGTCGTTTCTCCACAGGTTCCTGGGTGGCACAAGTGGTTAAGCCCTTTACTACTAACTGAAAAGTTGAGGATTCAAGCTCACTTCGAGGCATCCCAGAAGACAGGCCTGGAAATTTTTTTTTGAAAGTTCATAGCTTTGAAAAATCCTATGGAACAACTCTACTTTGCACACATAGACACACTGGACTTGAATGGCAACCAACACTACCTCTGCCAATAACTACAGCTATTTTTTGAAAAACAATGTAAAACAAATAAAGAGATTATTTAGAGAAAAGGGTACAAGAACATACAAATACATGTAAAAGTTCAGGGTACATGAAAAAGTTGGAATGGAAGATTAGTAGAGAATAATGGATCTATTCAATAATCTATGTTAAGATTATTGAAATGCCACATAAAATTGGATTTATGATTTAAATGATATCTCCAAATAAATGCTAAATACATTTTTCTAGTTCAACATTAAAAAATGAAGATGTGAGGTGGGATCAGGATGAGGAATAGTCAAAACCCTTCTATGATCTCTTTTACAACAAAGACTGGAAAAAAATGATAATTTGATTATATATCACATTTTAGGAGAGGGAGAAGGAGAGAGAAAGGGACTTTTCAGAAACAGCGAAGAATAGCCATACCTAATGCAGTAAGAACTGGTACACCACAGGCTTGATCTGCTGGCATGAGCATGGTGAGGTGAGCAGTGGCTTTCAAAGCAAGTTTTCCACATCTGGAGAGACTTTGTGGCAGGGAGTCCACTCACACCTCTAGAATCAGTGAAAAGTATCACTAGGTCATCAAAAGATAATAGCTCGTATCTAACCTACCAGGAGCAGATCTAAAAACTCGCCTTTGGAATAAATTTCTCTCTCTTTACCCTACCTTCCTTCTGCTGTACAGTAGGCTTGAGTCAGCTCCAGAAACTGATGTGTTCCCTGGCCTGGAAGTAGGACTCTTTATTTGCCCTGAGCCATTTGCCCACAATTGGAGAAAACACAAATTAACAAACAGGGGGACAAAATGTGCTGCTTTCTCTAATCCAGGAACTCAGAGCAGAAGTAGTTCCTTTTCCCAGGCACAGTCATAGGCACAGGCACAAGGAGTCCATGGATCAGTGAGATATCTTTTATGATTAGACCCCCAGCTCACAGCTGTTTAATGACTCAGGGTCTAGTCTTGGCACTCTCTTATTATTTTATATACTACAAATAGTGATGTTCTTTCCCTGTCTCTCTGAATACTTGCTTACAAAAAAATAGTAAAGCAATAACTTTTCTACATTGTATGTCTGATCTTGTAATTGCCATACTTAAAAATCTCTAACACAACGTAATGGCCTCAAGAGCTCAGAAAAAGTTCTAGCAGTTCTACTGCCGTTTATGACTAAGTCTCCACTTACATCCAAGCCTCAGGTTTTGTATTTCTGAGTTTCCAGCCATAGTTAACTGCTGTAAGTTTTCCCAGCTACTCTGAATACTCTCCTGATTCTAGGCCAAAGACAAGTGCTGTCGGGTTGGATCCGACTCATGGCGACCCTAGGGGCCAGGGTAGAACTGACTCCCAGAGTATTCAAGGAGCGCCTGGCGGATTGTTACGGCCGATCTTGTGGTTAGCAGTGATAGAACTTATCCCACTACACCACCAGGGTTTCTGATTCTAACTCATTTCGTATGCAGTCGCCGCTGCTCAACTGCTACTGAACTTTTAGGTCACAGCTTAGCTTTTACATCTTTCAAACAGCTTTGCAGACCCTTCCCAGGCCCACACCACTGCTAAGTCTGAGTCAATGTCCCACCTATGTGCTCCTATGACCCCTGAATTTGACCATGCAGTATGAAACATAGCTTGCATTTCAAATGTCCTTTTCCTTATTATGACTCTTTAGTAGTCAATGAACTATTTGAATGCATAGAATGACCTCGAGCCCAGTGCTGCATAGTAAGCATTCAGTAAGTATTTATTGAATGACTGAGTGAATGAATGAATTTCAATGTCCTCATACGATCAGATTGAAATCAGTATCTTAAAACAAAACCATGTCCAATCAGAGTATCTAGTGGTAATCAGAAACCCAGAGGAAAGATGACCCCCTCGTTCACAATCACAATCTCGATAGAAAAAACTGGTGTGTGGACAGTAAAACCCAGTGATTCCTAAGTCTTGTGCTGAGCTATTTCTTTGATTATTCTGGAAACACAATGCCACAGGTCTGTGTACAATGATGACAGGGTGATAAATGAATCCCAAGATGGAAGGAATGTTTTCCATAAAGACAATAAAAGATGAATGGGCATATCTCTCCACCCTTCCTGCCTTCCTCTCTCCCTGCCTCCTTTTCTTTCCTTCCCTTTCTTTTCTTTTTTCATAGAGTCAGAGTTCAAACACACACACACACACACACACACACACACACGTTGCCATTTGCCATTTGCAGCCTCTGGTTACAGAGGAGCAGGCCAAGTATACAAATAGGTAGTATTTCACAAACATCTAAGATGAACTTTGTGTTGTATTAGATATTTAACAGCTACCATCATTCTACTGAATACTTAGATGTATTTAATTGTTTTTAGTGTTTTTCTTTTTGGACTTAAAATGATGACTTTTTAGCTAAAGATATAAAGGATTTATGACGCAGATGTACAGAGCATAGCATTTTAGTAGCGTCTATCCTCAACTCACCCCACTGACGTAAGAGTAGCAAGGTGCTCCTAGGTCCAGAAACATTTCTAGCATCCATCTGTTTCATTTTGTATGAAACAAAAGAAAAAAACAAATGGGAAGGAAGAGCTTGTAATAGCAGTATAAATTATTTGGTCTGAAGGACCGATTCACCCGAAAAGAGAAAAAGAATTAGCTTCAGGCTAGTCTACTAGGGAACATCAAGTTCACTGACAATGTTTATGGGAAGAAGACTAGGACTGAGGGGGTGCCTGGCCCCTTATTTTCCCAGGGCAGCTAAAGCCCCTAAATGTGGCACTGATAATAGTATGATATACTTTCAGTCAATGATGTGTGTGATTTTCTTCTCCTCCCCCCAGCCATTAAAGCTGTGTTCAGTGGGTGACATATAGTAATTTGTTGAAAATCACAATTTGCTAAGAAACTCTCACAAAACCCCAAGAGCCCATTATATTAACAGAAGTGACAAGAAAATAAACGTTTTTGACAAGGGAGTGCTCCTACCCAGGAAAGATGGCTGCAACATCAGTGATTATTCCTCAGATCAAACTTATTTAAACACAGTGTCTCTGATACTTAATAAATGTTAGAGTGTGGCTTTTTGTGGCTAATAAAACTCGGTTTACACTCTACCCCGTGCCTACTGTCGTTCGCCTCCCTGGGCTCACTTAAAGTGCATTAAGAAACGGCAAGCAAGATCAGGACAATTTGCTGCAAAACTTAAATAATTCATTTCTGCACCACTGCTTTCAGACTGTGTTTTTACAAATGCCATAATGAGACAAGCTGTGAAATGTTTTCAGTGAGGAAAAAGGCAGAGAGTCACTAAAAGACAGACCCTCTTCCAAGTCTTGTGTCTTGAGGTTTAGGGCAAAAACAACAAGATGAATAGTGCAAGACTTCAACATTTTTCCCCAAATCCTTTGTGCTATATACCTGCTTGTCATACATAGTGTCAACTGGGTCCCATACATATCTTCTTGTTAACTAGGTTTAAAGTCATGTGCTAACTGAAAGGCTAACTTTTAAGTCAACTTGTGAATTTCATATATGTCTAATCAAAATCTCCAAAGGATTTTTGGGTGAAAAGCACTTCAGAAGTAATTATAACATTTGTCTTAAAAAACAAACGAGGCAAAAGCATCCAATAAAAATTGTAGAATAAAAAACGAGAGGCATTTGAACTGCTAGTTTATAAAGCATACTTCAAAGCAATAATATTTAAAATAGTGTGGAATTAACCACGGACCACATAGTCAATCAATGAAATAGTCTGAAAAACTTAGAAACAGGTGAAGAAAGCTTACATTTTCAATATACAATAAAAACAGCTCCACAAACCAGACAGAAATAGAGATATTACTATTTTTTTAAAGACTCAACAATACCTTGTTACTTTTTGGACATCTGCCAGCAGAATTCACCAACTGAATTTCCAAAGAAAGAAATTTAACCATCTCAAGTGAAATAATAAAAGGCATAGAAAAATGTAAGTGCATATTTATAAAATGTTGGACAGAAGAAGGTCTTTGTAAGCATAGCAATAAAGCAATAAACCATGAACAGAAAGAATGCTATGTTTTATTACTGAGAAATTTAAAAATGAATATCAGTACACAAAAACACTATTAACAAAATTGACAGGTTAATGATAAATCAGGAAAAAAAAAGTAAACCTATAAGACAAGGAATAAACATAAAGGGTCTTCCAATAATGATGTCTTATTTTTGACAGCTCACTACGGCCAAATTTGTGAAGCTACAGCAGCCATATTTAGTATTTTTTTAAACTAGTTTTGACAAATGGCTATGAAAACTGACATGGTTTCACAATGTATAGAAATTATTAAAGTTTCTTATCAAAATGGGGATTCTATTTGCCAAACATTCTCTGCATTACCTGAAATTTGCTATGCACATATTGTCCCACAGGGAGAACAATTCCATGTTTAACCTCAAAATTTTAAGACAATCAGGTTTGTTGCCAATCAGACAACGTCTGCATGTCAGTGAACCACATGTTCCAATGAAAAGATCTGCATCATTCCAGAATTTTCCCCGAGAATCTGTTTCAATCAATGTCTCACTGAGCATGAGAACTGGGCCTTTGGTCGGCCACAATAGGGTGGATTTTACATATGGACTTGAAGGTTTACACTGAGAAAATTGTTTGAACTCAGAAACTGAAGTCCAATGACTATAGATTGTATCAGATGAAATATGATGGAGCTATAACAGACAAATTAGACTTTAAAGGAAGAGTAACACTAGAGATTGAGTAATCATATATTGATAATATTCACATCACCAGGAAGTTAAGACACTTCTTATCCTATATGCACCTAATAATAAAACTTCACAATAAATTTTTTAAAAACTAGTAATGAGGAACTCAAAGTCAAGATGGGAAGAGTTTTGACATGTCTTGGAGTTAGCAACCTATGTCATGAAACAATGCCAGCCAAGTGCCGTCGAGTCGGATATGTGTGTCAATTGTTTAATACGAAATTAATTTGTCCTGAAGACCTTCATCTAAAGCCCAACTAAATATGTATAAATATTTATTATTAAAAATCAACAAAACTTACAAAGGGAAATTAAAAAGCACCTATCTAGTGGGATATTTTTAATAATTCTCATTTACTGATTGATCAAGGAAATTCAAGTGGATAAGTATATGTGATACTTAAAAATAACATGATTAACAAGCTTATCCCCATTATCCATGAGATTTACGAAAATTGGCCATTTTGTTGGCTTTCAATCTATTCTAACCAATTTTTAAAGGACATAGTATTATAGAAAATACATTCTTTGCAGATAATGTAATTCAATTATGCACTAATGAAACAGCAATTCAGAATACCCATATTCGTGCACATTAAAAAATACCTGAATAAATATAAAAGGAATTACACTGGGAACTAAAAGAACTCACAATTGAAAAATAAGAAAACACTGTTTATTAAAACCAACAGGAAGCAGTGAAGACTGATTTAAAGCAACAGGTTGTTGGATCTCTCTGGGCCCCTTCCCCCTTGCAAACAACGTAATATTCAAAAAGTAAGTACAAAAGTGATGAAAAACATCAAAGTATAAATGAATAGAATAGGAAAGAAAGGTTTTGTAACAAGAGCTAAGAATTCCAAAAGGTTTCGAAAAAATTATAAATTCGATTAACTGCTAGAAAGATTAATTAAAGAGAGAAGAGGTAACAGAGATATCAAAGGGTAAAAGAATGCTGGGAAGAACAGTATGCCAGTAAATTTTTAAATGGATTCAAAGTGAATAAATTTAGTGACAGATGTCAATTATTAAGGGAGGTTCAAGAAATAAAAATTGACCTGAGTGATCTTACAACTTTTCTTAAAAAAACTGGTTCAGTAGCTAAACATTTTCCCATTAAGAAAATAGCAGCTATACCTAATTTTTTTTTGAAAGAGAGAATTATGATACTGCTTAAACTCTGTCAGGAAATAGAAAATGTGGAAATGGTCCCCAACTGATTTTTATGAAGCTACTGTAAGTGAAGAGGACCTGAAGCTCTTACTGATGAAGATCAAAGACCATATAGCAATCAGCAGGAATTACACCTCAACATGAAAAAACCAAAATCCTCACAACTGGATCAATAAGCAGAGTTATGATAAACAGAAAATACTGAAGTTGTCAAGAATTTCATCTTGCTTGAATCCATAACCAATGCTTGTGGTAGCTGTAGTCAAGAAATCAAAGGGCCTGCAGTGGGCAAATCTGTTGTGAAAGACCTCTTTACAGTGTTAAAAAGCAAAGCTGTCAATTTAAGGACCAAGTTGCTATTGTCTCTTCATTCGTTTCATAGCCATATGAAAGCTGGGTGATGAATAATCAGTTCAAGAAGAATTGATACATTTGAATTAAAGTGCTATCAGAGAATATCGAATGGACTGCCAGAAGAAGGAACAAATCTGTCTTGGAAGAAGCATAGTCAGAAGTTCCTTGTAAATGAGGATGGTGAGACTTTATCTCAAATAGTTTGGGTGTGTTTTCAGAAGGAACAGCAGTACCTGGACAAGTATTTCATGGTTGGTAAAGTAGAGGGTCAGCAAAAAAGGAGAGAACATCGCCGAGGAGAACCGACACAGTGGCTGCAGCAACGGGCTCAAGCATAATAATTGTGAGGACAAGGCAGGACCCAGCAGTATTTTATTCTGTTGTACACAGCGTCACTAAGAGTCAGAACCAGCGCAGTAGTGCCTAACAACAACTACGTTGTGAAAAAAAAAAACAAAAAACAAAAAAACAAAAAACCATTGCCGTCGAGTCGGATCCGACTCGTGGCGACCCTAGAGGCCAGAGTAGAACTGCCCCCCTAGAGTATTCAAGGAGCGCCTGGTGGATTTGAACTGCTGACCTTTTGGTTAGCAGTGGTAGCACTTAACCCACTACACCGTCAGGGTTCAAGCCTCAAATTAGAAAATTACAAGCTAATATCCCTGATGGAATATGTAAAAATGACCAACTTGCCTAAGTTTGGTTATGCAGAGTGATTTTAAATTTAAAATATCAATAGTTTAATTTACTTTATAAACAGATTGAAGGAAAAAAAACAACATAAAGCAAGAATATTTGATAAAATTTAACATTCATTCATGATTTAAAAACACATTCTCAGCAAACTAGAAATATAATTCCCCTATCCTCACAAAGGGCAGCTATAAAAGAAAATTCACAGTGAATGTTATTTCATTGATGAAAAACTAAAAGCCAAGCTAAGCATTTCCATTAAAATCAGAAATATGACAAGGATGCCTTCAGTCACCATCTCTGTTAAGTCGTATATAATCTCAGTCAGCACAATAAAATCAAAAAGCAAATACCAGGTCTAATAATTCAAAAGAAAGAACAATAAAGCTACCATTATTCCTATGTAATAACAAAAACTTATGCCGTCGAGTCAATTCTGAGGACAGAGTAGAACTCCCCCATAGAGTTTCCAAGGAGTACCTGAAGGATGTGAACTGCTGGCCTTGTAGTTAGCTGACATAGCTCTTAAGCACTGTGTCACCAGGGTTTCCTCGCATGACTCGACGGCACTTGGCTTGGCCATACGAAAGCCTAAAAGAATCTACTAAAAATAGGAAAATTGCCAACTAAAGATAGCAATGTTTCCAAACATAAAATCAAGACACAAAAATTGTTAATACATTTCAAAATATTGACCGTGAATGTTTAAAAATAAAGACTGTGTATGCTATGTAATAGCAAACACAGAAAATGACCTGGAACTAACTTTACAAAGATATGTATGACTTTTTGAAGAAAATTATAAATTTTCATTTAGTGACAGTAAGGTAAATCTAAGTAAAATAAATGTAGAAACATAGATTCATAGAGAGAAACAGTCAATATTGTAAAAATAGCAACTCTAACCTAACTAATCTATAGATTCAATAGAATTTTAATTGCAATTCTAGTCATTGTGTTTGTGTGTAATTTGGAAAGATAATTCTAGATCAAAATGTATAGAATAGTCAAGAAGCTACTGTTCAAAAGAAAGCAAGGTAATGAGAACTTAACCCATCAAATGTCAAGATTCATGTTAAAAAAACATAGAGACCAGACTCTCCCTTGCATAAAGCAATTCAACACACGACAGAGCTAATACTCAACATGAGTAGATCATGGTAAGACAAGATAATAAAAATGGTAAAGGAACAATTTCTAACCTGCAGGCAAATATAAAACTGGATTTCTAACTCACACGATATATAAAAGCCATCTGTGTAGACTGATAACTTGAAAGTAAAAGATAAAATTTTTAAACTTTTAAAAGGAAATATAGGAGAATATCTTTATGATCTGAGGATAAGGAAGAATTTCTTAAGGGAAAAAAAGGTAATGAAAAGCAAATAATGTAAGCTACATTAAAATTAAGACTTCTGCTCATCCAACTTAAAAAAAAAAGCATTGTGAAAGCAGAAATAGACAAGCTGAAAGAAGCCATTTAGTGTAACTTCCAGAAGAAGGAAGAGATAAAAGAACCATCAAAAGTCATTAATAAACATTCCACAGAAGTAGTAAACACAACAAATAAAGAATAACTAACCTTATTAATTGCAGAAAATCAAATAAGAGGTGAACATTTCACACTTCATTAGCACACGTGTAGAAGTATGACTGTAGTCAGTAGTGGTGAGACTGCATCTGCGTGGCTTTCAGACTCTTCTAGGACGAATAGAACTCAGAACAAGCTACTTTGGAAAACTGCTCGTTAGCTTGTAAAGTGGAAGATGCGTACACTCTATATGCGAACAATGCCATTACTACCCCTGAGGAATGTTTTGCACGTGTGTATCAGGAGATATGAAAACTAGTAGACGTAGCAGTGTTGATCATTATAATACAAAATGGAAATGACTCAAATGTCCAGCAACAAGAAATTAGGCAAATTAATTATGGTATATGGAAAACTAAACCAAGTCCATTGCTGTCGAGTTTATTTTAACTTGTAGCAACCCCGCAAGACAGGGTAGAATTGACCAACTGAGTCTGAAAGGAGCACCTGGTGGATTTGAACTACTGAATTTTTGGTTAGCAGCCACTGCCCTTAACCACTATGCAGCCACCAAGATCTCCAAATTATGGTACAGTCATGTGAAAAGGATGACTGTGCAGCAGGAGGCCCTAGTGGCGCAGTGGTTAACAGCTTGGCTGCTAACCGCAAGATGCACAGTTCAAATCTACCAGCTGCTCCTTGGAAATCCTACAGGGCAGTTTTATTCTATGAGTTGGAATCAGTTTGACGACAACAGGTTTGGTTTCAGGTTTTACGCAGGGGTAGAGAATGAGTGAAACACAGCTACATGATACAACATAGTAATTCTCAAAATTTCATTATCAAGTGGAAAAAAAATCGTTGGAAAAGAATACACAAAAATGTCTACATCCAAAGAAGGATAAAACCAGCAAAACTAAGCAATATATTGCTTAGAGATATATGTGCGTGTAATAACAGATAAAGAAAAACAAATAGGCAACACAAAATTCAGCTTAGGGGTTGTTAGTAGGAAGGCTGATGAGGTTAGAAGGTATAAATGAGGTTTTGGAAATATAGTTCAAATTCTATGAAGTTGAACCAATGTGCTTAAAATTGCACACACTCCCTTAAGTATGCATGCAAAATATTTCATAATTTTTAAATTAAGAAAATCTTGAGATATAAAGGGGAGTTAATGGTTTCTTTTTAAAGGTTTTTCCTTTCTTGATTATTTGAACTTTCTAGTTTGTCAACAATAAACATGATGTCCGTGTGGTTTTAAGGTACTTGCAGAATAAGACAATTTTTTAAACAAACCTGTATCACTAGGAAATGTCAATTAATAACTTCGTGATCTAGTTGATTTCACTTTGAAAGGGCCATCCATGTCATGACAATTTTCTCATTTACAGGCCAAGAAATTCTGCAACAACTTTCTCTGCAAGTAGACGTGAATACAGAACTAGAAACACTTGCAGAAAACTTATAAACAGCATTAACTTTTTCACCAGAAAAAAAGTTACATAGGCTTTACATTTTTATACTAGAAGAGTAGTTTTAGAAGTTTGCTTTTCTTTTCTGTATATTTACCTAAGTATCTTTCCCCCCTAAATTTAGTTCTAGTCAAGATGCATGTTCCTATTCACCTTTTTTATACTTTATGTTGTGTTAAAGCCTTTTGTCACTATCACTGGAAAATTTTCACAAAAAGTAATCTAAAAAGGTGCTTAATACAGTCTATAGTATTATAGGATGGACTAACCCTAATTTATTATCAAAGCCCTTGTCATTCTTTTCCTTCAGAGTTTATACAAATGGTAATCTAATCCGTAACACTTATAATTACTGATGTTCCTTGGGGAAAATTGAAGGAATCTTTGGGGCTTCTATCTTTGGGAGGGTAGAGACAAATGAGGTGTTGAATAGCGACAGTACACACCAGTGGGAACAGTTTTAGAGGAAACGTAATGAATTCCATTTTGAACCTAGGATATATGAGACGGTTGACAAGCAGAATTCTGTTGGAAATGTCTAGAGCGTGCTGGGGTTTATGGGTCTTGAACTTGTGAGAAAGAGAGCTGAAAATACATTTGCAGTTTATCCACATGTAGAAACATGGAGGTATATGGCTAAAGCAGTGCACAATGATCTTCTCAACTAAGGAAGATCCTTAGAGTTAAAACAAAAGAATAAGGGACAGACACTATAGAATCCAGGCACAAAACTCAGATGCTTAAGGAGCTAGGGAAGAAGATATAAGATAGATAATTGTTTACTGTAGCTGTGTGCTGTCAAGTAGATTCTAGCTCAAAGAGAATTTATGGGGCAGAGTATAGCTGTTCCACAGGGTTTCCAAGGAGCAAATGGTAGATTTGAACCAGTGGACTCCAACCTCCAGACTCTGGTATAGCAGTCTAGTGCTTAACCACTGCACTACAGAGGCTTTTAACCAGATTATAAAGAACTCAAGTCTTATAAAATTCTTACATGAGTGAAGGCGTGAAGAACTTCTGTGTTCTTTCAAAGGAAGGTGGAAATCTTTCCAAAGGAGCTGGAAAAACTGCCTTAAAAGCGTTCCGACAGATCCCAAATCTATAACTATAAATGAACTGCAAAGATCAAGGCAGACTTTCATTCTATAAACAAGAAATAGTTCTCAGACCATGAAAGACTTGTATTTGGCTCTAAAATAAAAATACACAAGAGTTTGATAAATCACTTTTTTTTTTAACTTCCAGGGAATCTACTTTCTTGTTTTTCTAACTTGCCTTTAATTAAAGCATTGTATTCAACATTTCTGATTATGTTGCACCTCACCAATGCCACCTTCTTGAGTCCTTACCTTGACTTTTCTGCATGAAAACAAATTGGAACGTGCTTTTCTGGTTCTGCTCTTTTGATGCAGAAAATGTAAACCTGACTAGCCCAGTTGAAGCAGGCACTGGATCCATTTTGATAGGGCTCCTAATCTCGCCAAAATAAATTAAAAGACAGAACAATGCAGCACCAAATGGCTGTGGGTTGTGAGCACCTATTTAAGCTGTAAAAGGAATTTTGGAATCCCATGAAGACTGAGGATTACTGGTTGATTTAGTTCTTTTTTTGTTGTTGTCTTTTTGATATTTAAGAGAGCTAGTTGCCATGAGTCGGATCTGACTTGATGGCATTTGGCTGGCTCTTGGGGGTCTTTGTAAACATTTAAAAATGACAACAGTATCTCATTTTTTCCAGTTAATAGAAGTAATCATTTATTATTTACCAATGTAAATAATTAATGTGTATGCATGTTTATGGGGCAGCAGACTTCTCAATCACAATAAACCCTGAAGAACAACATGGAGTACCTGTTAAGTCATGCTTACATGGACTGAATGCAAGAGTGGCAGCTTAAACTAAAACACCACTTGAAAATTGGGCATTCAAAGTGCAAAGGGTTATTTGGACACGCTCTTTGAGCTTATAGCTGATGGCCAGAGAAGTTTCCAGGAAATCATGTAATGACTTCTTGGACACCCTTTTCTGTAGGAAAACACTCCAAGGTGGAGGTTATCTGACTATAGTGGGAGGTTCAAACAAGGCTGATGCTGTTAGCTATGGCCTGTCTTGTCTCTAGAATTGCGTTTCCACCTAGTCCTTTTGAATTTGTGCTCAAAACCAAGAATAAGGGGAAAGACGTAAAATATTGACAGCTGAGAGTAGTGAAAAAGTATTTGAATCTAGAAGTACCAGAAGAGGCTGAAGGCATGCATCTCTTCTGTTCGTGCTTCAACAATAAAGATTAAAACATAAGTGGGAAGGGAATTCTCTCTTTACTCTTGTAACCATAGTAGACTGACCCAGTGTGAATATTTCAATATTGCAGAGTTCTGAAGGGAAAAACAGAAACGTACACATAACCATGAGTATCGGACAGTGGTGGAGACCTCTATGGGAGGCCCATAGAAGTCCCTGAAAGTCCTCGGAGAACCCAAGAACTCTTAAAACAGAAGAGAAGAATTGGTATGCCTGGGGTTCTCACCATTTCCTCAGTTAGTGTTAAATGTGAGAGTACTGCTAAGTAGCTCAGGGTAGAATTCTTGCCCTCCTTTTGGGAGACCCAGCTTCAATTCCCAGCCAACACTTCTCAGGCACAGCCACCACTTGTCTGTCAGTGGTGACTCTGCGTGTTGCTATTACGCTGAACAGATTTTAGCAGTTTCCAGACTAAGGCAGATTAGGAAGAAAGTCCTGGTTATCTGCTTCTGAAAACTAGTCAGTGAAAACCCTATGAATCACGATGATGCTATTCCTAGCTGTGAGTAGTGATGGCTATGCATGGGGTTGCTATGAAGTGGGAAAAAACTCAACAGCAGCCAACACAAACAACATGAACAATTCTGCTAATATGACTCACAGTATTCAGCTTGCTTCCTTAGTCGATGATGTAGAGATCTAAGGTTTGCAGTTACCTGTAGGTCTGGAGCGTATGTCTCAAGAAGGCAGGCTACAGTTTTCGCTCTCCCTGTGCAGTGCTAAACAAAATATACCCCACAGACACAACATGGACACTACTAAAGATAATCCTTGGAGGGCTTGAGCTAATGAATAGTGGCTAGGCTGTGACTCTTGAAGTCACAGAATCAGAGAAAGGAGTGACTGGGCGGGTAGAGCATGAAAGGTCTTCGTATTCTTACAAAAGCCATGATCTTACACGTCACCTATTGTACACACACCACACATCGTTTTCTTCTTCCACAAATGATTGCATCTCTCATGTACCCGTTTCTCCATCCGGTCCCAACTCCTCATCTTCACCGTCTCCAACCCAACAAAAGAAAATACTTTCATGCAGATAAAATGTTAACTAAACTTTCTGAGCCAATATGTGAAAACATCCAATATTAACCAACTAAAGCTTCTTCCTCAACATGAGTGGGAACTACAGCATAAAATAGATCTATAGATATGTCTCAGTGCATTAGTCTAAAAATGGTCATGACTGCAGCCTCTCCTGAAAGCTGCATCAGCTGCTTTACCTCAACTTTTTGCCATTTTCCAACATGCACATACTTACAATCTGGGTTTCCCAAACAGATTACTCTGTATTTCCGCCATCTGGTTTATGGATTTTTTTTTTTAACGTGCTATGAGCTGCCAAACAGTAAAGCTAGTACGATTCTTGTTTGAGGGAAAGCAACTCTGGCAGATTGTTGTAAAAATAACAGCACATTAGCTACTTGGAAGCATAAGCACAGCTCCAGAGACTTCAAGAATTCTGGAAGACCTTTAGAGGGTCTAATTAGGAGGATATCAGCAGACTGCGTTCTACAGGTTTTGGCACATTATTTAAACGTTCTCTTTCGTGAGTATGGGGGGAATTTTACCAATGAGTAAAAGGTGAAATGCTGCTTTAATTTTGTCTAGATGTTATGACTGCATTTCTGTTGCAGATAAATGGGATAGTGTCATTTAGGCAGATACTTACCCTTTACATCTCTGGTGCTTCATTTCTATCAGCAAATAGAACCCAGATCACAAAAAAACAAGCAATCCTTGTTCAGTGGAAAGGTATAATCCACTCAAGTTTGGTGTGGCAGCAACATTTTTGTTAAGAAACTCCAATTGCTGTCTGCTCAGTCCCGTTACAAACGTCAGCAAGTCAGTCCACGGGAAGAACAGCTGGCCCCACGTGAAATGAAATCCCAGGTCAACATGTTGAAAATGTCCTCGACACTTCTTTAAAGCAACAAATCATATCTGTAAGAAAAATATTATTACTTAAGATATGATTAAAAGCATTCTACACGCAAATCATAACACAAGAGCTAAAAATACAGAAGGTGGAAAATTCTGGCAATACTCTTCTGTCTCACCCCTGATTTGCACATTTCAACTAGCATTAGCGGAGCAATTCCTAATGATCACAGTGATCCTAATGATCAGTTAGGAAGGTTTATTTTCTATTTCCCAATTGCCTTAAAGTTTCTGACTTGGAATACTAGGAAATTGTTTTTTGTTTGTTTTGGTGAGGATGGAGTGGAGGGTATTTTCCTAGACTTTTGCATTAATCTCCATACATCCTTACTGCTCATTAGACGGGGAGGAGAAAGAGGACAGTGTAAAAGACAATGCCCAAGGTGTACCTTTCTTGTTTCACTGGGAAGTTTTGTTCTGGTGTTTGGAAAAATTAGTGTCATTTAGCAAATGTCTTTGTGACATTGATTGGGAAATGGATTGCTTGTATATTTCCTGACTGTTTTGGTCTTAACCCTAAACTTGCTTTATTTAGTTGATAAGTGTGTTTCTCAGTTGGAGTTATGAATGTATGAATCAGTATTCATTGAACTTATAAATATTTTGGACACTGTATGTATTCACTCATCTATTCAGCCACTGATTTTTTAATATAGAAATAGACACAAAGTTAGTGCCTTCAGGTGCTCATACAAAACCATTTGTCACTGAATTAATTCTAACTCATGGTAACCCCATGTGTGTCACCACAGAACTGTGCTCCATCAGGTTTTCAGTGGCTAATTATTTGAAGTTGATTACCAGGCCTTTCTTCCAAGGCACCTCTGGGTAGACTCAGATTTCCAACCTATTGGTTAGCAGCTAAGTGTGTCAACAGTATGAGACCCCTGCAGACGCTCCTACTGCCGGAAAACAACTTGAATACCTTTAATATGAAGAGCACAGTGTATATAATCTCTCATTTGATCACCATTCCTTAAAATACAGGAATTGTTATCCCAACTGTAAAAACATAGAAACTGAGGTTCAGAGAGGTAGAGAGGTATGTAATTTGTCCAAGGCTACACTGGTATTAAGTGACGGTGTGTGGACTGAAACCCAAGATTTTCTGGTGCAAAAGTCCACACCATTTCGCTACATCACCATGTTGACTCTTAATTTTATTAAAAATGAGGGACAGAATGGAATCCTTAAATTTTACAGTCTTAAAGAGTACATTGCTCGAAGCAGGAGTCTGCTTTAGTATGTGTATTCCTTAAATTTAGAAGTCTGGGAGGCAAATGTTCTGCAAAGGAGAGGAAAATCTGTTCCCCTCGAAATAAATGACTGGTACTTAACAACCTCTCAATAACATATTTACTGACAGTTGGAAATCTTGCTGACATTAATTTTATGGGATAAAATCAACCATCATGGGATCCATCACATTGTTGCCATCTGCACACGTTTGATGAGGAAAGGGAAGATGGGAGAAGGTAGCCTCTCCTATTGGCCAATCCTGGAATGCGGGTGAGATGTGGGGGAAGGAAGGGAATGAAACATTCCAAAGATTTTCCCTTCCTCATCCTTCCTCATTCTGGACCAATACCAACCCCATACATTAGAGGAGACAGAACAGAGAAATTCAGCGTATAGACAGATAAAGAAAGAAGAGAGATACAGGGATTGGAAGCCCAGAGTGGGGCAGAAAAACATGGGAAAAATTTTCTATCCCCTCTGAAATGGTACAGTGAAATGAATGAAATTCTCAAAAAGGTTTGAAATAATATTTAATTTTTTTTCAGTGAATTTTAAAGTCTTAGATGGGGAAATTTCCTCTATAACATTAAAAAAAGAATAAAGAAACCCATTACTGTACTCACAGTGACCCTATAAAGTAGAACTACCCCATAAAGCTTCCAAGAAGCAGTGGGTGGATTCAAACTGCTGACCTTTTTGTCTGAAGCTGTAGCATTTAGTCCCTAAACCAACAGGGATTCCGTAACATAGGTATCAAGAAACTGAACAAAACCTGTTGCTATGAACTTCATCCTGACTCATAGCAACCCTATAGGAGAGAGTGGAACTGCCCCACAGGGTTTCCACGGAGTAGCTGGTGGATTTGAACCGCCAACCTCTTGGTGAGCAGCCTAACTTGTAACTGTGTCACTAGGGTTCCAACTTAGGCACAAGAGTGTACATAATATGAAGAATCTCCAGTGACTGAATGTACTACATGCAAGGTGGCCTCCTGGAAATTGGAAGCACAGAGTACACAAATGTAGTCTTACAGTGTCCTGACATCAATGGTGTAAGCCTGGGGTTACTGTAAAGGAGGGTCCCCATATGTACTTTCTGGTAGCTCAAGTTTTGGCCTGTAGTCTCTAGAGTACACACAAGGACCCACATAAATTATTTTATTTTGTAAGTTCATTACAAGCCCTCACTCATTCTCAAATATGAAAACTAAGCTTGACCACTTCTATATAGAGGAAAGGAAAAGTGAATTAAAGAGAAAATATGTAAGAAAATGTATTTTCTTGTATCATATTTATGTACATTTATATGTAAAATACGTTTTAAAAATGTCAGTAAATATTCAGCATACTATCAGGAGCATTAATTTCTACAAATATTGTGCACATGTCTTTATTATCATGGTAAATATTGCAAAGAGGAAGTGAATTTACTGTTTTAGATTGAGGTGAGGAGAGTATTAAGAAGTAATCTGTAGAGACAGTTATTAAGCGAGAAATAAGGCTTACAAGGGAAAGTATTGACATGTGGCAAAGTGATGAGAAGACTGAAGGCACTTCAATATCCCTATAAATGACAAGTGCTGAACATGAAGGTGTTGATTTTTTTCCGGTCATGTCAAAGTAGTCAAGTTTGTCTTAAGTACTGGCAAAAGTTGGAGCATAGTTTAGGCATCAATTGAGAGATGTGAAGAATATCATACTTTCTTGTTTTGCTGCCCTTTTTTCTTCTGAATCTTATCTTTGTGGAGCAGGAGGCTGTGCCACAATAGATACAGAAATAAACACCAAGTGAAAACAGAAGACATAAAAAAACTTTGGGAAAAATTTCAGAAGCATAAAAAACATTTTTCACTGAGGCAGAGTAGCCAGCTGCTCACCAAAACACAAACTCTTTCCCCTGAGAACACAACCAGTGTTTTTCAGCCTCCCTTGCAGCTAGGTTCACCTTGGGATATATCCCAGTCAACGATGTGCTAGCACAAGTGATGCAAACCTCTTTTAGGCATAGTCTAAACTTTCTGTGCACACTGCTGGATGGCTGAGACAGAAAGCTACAGAGAGGCTTTGGAAGAACTAGTGTTAAAGATGACAGTCTGGACTACTAAACCACAACGTGGAGCAACACCATTACAATCAGCAAGAGAATACTTGTCTTGATTGTTACATGTAAAGAAATAACAAACTACCGTGTTTTAGTGATTTCTGTTATCTTGTTGTTAGGCGTCACTGAGTCAATTCTGACTCATAGCGACCGTGTGTACAACGCAGCAGAATACTGCTTGGTCCTGAACCATGCCCACAATTGTTTTTATTCTTGAGCCCATTGTTCCAGCCACTATGTCAATTCACCCTTTTGAGGGTTGGTATTTTTTTTTTTTTTGCTGGCCCTCTAATGTATCCAGCAGGATGTCCTTGTCCAGGGATTGTTCTCTTTTAATAATGTGTCTAAAGCGTGTGAGATGTAGTCTCACCATCCTTGCTTCTATGGAGCATTTTAGCTGTACTTTTTCCGAAACAGATTTGTTCATTCTCTTGGCAGTCCATGGTATACTCATTATTCTTCTCCAACCTTTTAATAGTAACAAAAAACAACTTGTTGCTAAGTTTTGGAAATGGAGGGGTACATATGAAAATGTGTGTATGACATGTGCATACATTTTATAGTTTAGTATTTTTAAAAACCAAATGATCTATTAAAAAGCTCCTTCTCTGGCCTCTGAAGTCCTCTAAAAAAAAAAAATTCTGTCTCTGAGCTTATTGAGAGGAGGCTTTGCAGAGCGTGATAGGCACAGGCACAACCACTTTTCCAGGTTCCCATAATATCACAATTCCATAATCCCATGACAGTTGAAGCTGTAACATGAATTCTTTAGATTTCTAAAACAGAGCTGGAAGATATATGCCTTCCCTGTTGAGGAAATACTCCTGATGGATGATCACTCTGTTTGTATGCACTAAATCATATTAAAGTATATTAAATATTTTGTTTTTTAATTTTGGTTGAGCGGGGTGCCGGTCATCCAAATTAATGGCTGTTCACAGGTGACATAAATTCTGAGAGCCAGTTTCAGTGGGTGTACATTATTTAAATGGTGGAGGCAGATTGATGGTGGTTGTATCCCACAGGAATGTCAGGATCCCTACAACTGCTTGATGCACTCACTCTGTGGACGTAAACATGAGTTGTTGTTATTGTTGGTAACAATAACAGAAGAAGAGTTATTTCAAAATGATGGTGTATGTTGTTACCTAATCACTACTTTTAAGGGCCTTTTTGTTAGGGGCAGTGCCTGCCCACGTAACTGATGGGAGTGCTTTGATGACACATTAATATCTATCTGCATAACTACTGCAGTAAATCTATTGATTATTTGAGTAGTTTTTCTGACACCTAATGAAAAAGAATTGTTTTCTTTTTGAAAAATATTATTCCAAGGTTGCCGTTGTACTGTATTCACATAAATAGAAACCCTGTACGATAAATTATCTATCAATTGTAATTTTTTTAAATCGATTAACCTATTTTACTTTGTTCTCAGGGCAATACCACATACCAGAAGAGTGAGGAACAGAGAAGATGTACACATTACGTTTTCTTTAGCTTCAGGAGAGACAAAAACCATTTGCAAACAAAGACATCACTTCTGATTTGTCTAATTGGACCTGGGTTTGAATACTATCCCTTGTGTTTTCTAGCTGCAGTACTTCACTTCACTCACGGGTTTCAGTTTCACCATCTGTGAGACAATCATGATACTGCACACCTCTGAACACTGTGTGTCAGGTTAAGGAGAAAGAACATCTAACTTAGTTTGCTTCAGTTCTGGCAGCATGAGAAAATGGTTCACAGTTCTTAGCCTCCTGAGCCAGTGATGCGTGAGAGGGCTTCACAGGCAAGAGAAGACTTATGAAGCAACATCATGAGAGGCAAGATCAAGGCTAAAAATTCACATGTCTAGGTAGAGGAAAAGTTGGTCTATGTACGTGGGAGCAAGGAAAGAGAAGTGTGTCAGTCTGGAGATGATGCTGAGGTGTATTCTGTATTTAATGAGCTGTCTTATCTATCAGCTATGACTGTACGGAAAAGCTTACTTTTGGCTTAAAAGGACAGTGGAGGACTCTGGTGTTGACTGCTAGTTCTTACGAACTATATTACACATTAGATTCACCGGGTATAATGAAGTATTTATTACCACCTGATTTACTGATTTATTGCAATCTCTTTTTTAACTGGAATGTAAGGGCCGTGAACACAAAAGCTGTTTTTCACTAATATGTTTATTTCATTGATAAATTCCTAGTGCTGAGACTTGACACAATACAGGAGGTTACTATACTTTATTATTATTATTACCGTGATTATGTGAAAGTGCACAATCCAAATTAAATTTGCTTGCCTGCCTATCTGCAGCTCCTTCTGCTCTCCTTGCCTGGTGACAGCACACTCCTCCTTTTCTTCTGTATGTGTGGTATCCTCTTATCAATCTATTGTCCCCTCTTTTCCACCTTCTCCTCTCCCTTCTAGTAAGGGGCCAGTAGAACAGCATCCTATAGATGCATAGAACCACACAGTGCACACACCATACGGTCACATTGTGTCCCTGATCCCAGTCCATTCCTGTCCAAACAGTTGACTTCAGTAATGTTTTCTGGTCAGGGACAGTAGCAGGTCTTGGGACTATGCTCCCATAGGAACCCCCAGGTTGCCAGAACATCAACTGCAGTCTTTTAGTGGTGTTCTTGAAGTGTACCCTTCTTTTCCTCATATAGCCAGTGGGACTTAACATTGTGTGCCCCATCACTGCTGTCTTTGGTGGGGGCCAATCACCGTCTGGTTCTTCTGGTCACATGTTGATACAGTCACCAATTCACATGGGGCTTCCTCTCTCCCTAGCTCTTTTTCCCTCGTGTCTTTGATGTTCCGGATGAGTTGGGACCATTTGGTGTCCCTCAAATGGCAGCTTCATAGTTTTTGAGACTCCAGATGCCACTCACCAATATGGGTGCAGCAGACTCTCCTAGCAATAGGCTAATTATGCCAATTGGCCTCAATGTCCCCTGAGAGCATGGTCCCCAGAACCCCACCTCTTCTTCTCTATCCTTGCAATATTGGGTTAAGATTAGAAGAGTTTTTAGTTTACACCGACGTCCAGTTAAATTGATCTTCTTTCTACTGTATGCTGTCACTTAATACACAGTTTTGGTTAAATGAATGAAGATAAATAATTCACAAAGGACAGTGCCTGGGCCTGAAAAATCTACCGAGATGACTAAGGCAGGGTTCCTGCTGTGAAGTGGTGGGTTCTCTTTCATCTAAGTCAATTGTCTAACGTTTTTGCCTGCAGTCGATGAAAGATGGGGTGAATTAAGGCAATTCTGACCAGTAAGTCATGTAAGTAAGTCTTCCAGCAGCTTTTGAGAAAGAAAATGCTGGGCTCTTAAAAAAAATCTGAAAGAACCCCCCATTTCCAATTTTCTCTCTCTTTCTCCCTTCTTCCTCTCTCCCACCTCCCATTTTTCCCTGCCGTAGCCATTGCTGCCAGAAGTCACCTTGAGATCTCAAGACAAAACAAGGGCAGATAGCAAGACAGGACTGAGAGAATGGAAGAGAAATGGAGGTGGTAGGTACCATGCTTGACACCCAATCCATTTCTGGACTTCCAGATATAGGAACCCTTGAACATCGTTTTTGTTTAAGCCAGTGGTAGCTGTTTTTTGTTATTTCAGTCAAAGCAATACACCAGTATCACCCATTACAATGTTTTCCAGAACTCTCAGTAAAAAATATATATGTGGTTGTAAAGAACCTGCCACATATTCTACATCAAGAAGCATTATCCAATATTTCCCCAAATAAAGACAATAACAAGGCCTAAAGTGACTGAACTAAAGATAGAATCTAAACTTTGGTAATTTTGTCAAGAAGCTAAGAAAAATACCATTGCACAGAATAGGGATTTGGAGTCACTTGACTTTTTGAGACTCTTGCTAATCAATGTGCATGTGATTATTGGGTGTTGAGTTTTTTCCAACTGATAGCAATCACTGTGTTTTCTATCTGTGTCAAATTACCAATTTTGTCTTTAAGAAGTGCTGTGGTGGTTGGCAAAAGTAGGTCTATATGCTCAACCAACAGTACAACTTTGGTTTTCTGGGCCAGTGGGCTCTTCTTCAGCTCTTTCCACATGCAGTGGAAAAGGACATGAGGAAATGAAGGGATCCAGATGGATCACTTCTGACTGTAGCAATTATCCTGGCAGAAAGTTGTTGTGAGAAAGAAGTTTAGAAGGCTACTTGGGAACGTTTAAATTTTAATTCTCTGTATGCCCCTCCCACCTCCCCTTCTCACTTCAGCATTTTCTGGAGCCATTCCATGTCTATTTTCTCCAAACATTTATCGTCTTTACATACTGTGCAACTTATTTATCTGTTGGCTTTTGCCTGTCTCTGCCGACTGAATTGTAAGCTCTGTGAGGCCAGGGATTTTTTTTCTCGTCTCTTTCACAGCCAAACCCAGGTACTTAGAAGGACCTCTGATACGTGGTAGCTTTATAGTGAAGGCCTGTTGAAAGGAGTGAATGGATTTTTTCATTTCTGCAAGCATAAAACTATTAAGGGGTTTCATAAACTCTGTTGAAATTACAAATACAAGCTTAAAAAGGCATCTTTTCTGTTATCTTCTTTTAACTAATAAATGATTTTTAAGCGTGGCATCACCTTCTTTGGAGCTCAGATGCACTCTGAAGGTGTATTTAACTCAGGCAAGAGTATATTAAGGAGTATCACTCAATCAGGAAGCAGGAGGAGAGTCTAGAAACTTTTTTGGAGTACTGCCTTATCTTACATGGAAAACCTGGTGGCGTAATGCTTGAGTGCTGTGGCTGCTAACCAGAAGGCTGGCAATTCAAATCTGCCAGATGCTCCTTGGAAACTCTACAGGGCAGTTCTACACTGTCTGTAGGGCCTCTGTGAGTCAGAATTGACTTGACTGCAATGAGTTTGTGTTGGTTTACCTTTACACACCTTAAGGTTATAAATTTGAATTTTTAAATGTACATTTGACTATGGATGAATGATCTTGTATTGAAATTAGGTTGCATATAAATTCATTTTGAAAGTGTTTCAATATATAAAGACCAAACTTCACAAAATTTCCCCTGGATGAAACATGAGACGGACACATAATAACTTTGAGGTTCAATCCTAGTGGACCGAAAGCTTGCATTAATTTTTGTTCTGCTTTTCTAGGTGGTTATTGCTTTGCCCAGAAACATTGTGCCTCCTTCCTAAGATTCAGAGTTTTCTTAGTTTCCTCAACCTTCCTCTCCAGCTTGTCCCTTCTGTTCCTTTTCACCATTATTTTTTGAAGAAGTTGTAGACCAGTGAGCGGCAGCAAGTTAACAAGTGCTAAACAAGTGTGGACTCCATCTGACTCTTTCAATCCGTTAATTCCCCTAGAGTTAAATATCCAGTGTCTTTCAATAAATACCATTCATTCCTTGTTCTAGGAGATGCTTGTGAGTAAAATTCACTACTGCGTGGCTCACCGGGAAAGGGGGCTTGTTACATAGGTCACTGACGGGCTTCCTGAGCACTACGTGACTCCAGCGCCATATTTCTTCTGCAGAAGCAGGTAGGCAACCACAGTGTTTATTCACTGAAGGTCAGCCTTTTGTGCTACGAAACTTCTAACAGATGTGATAAGCAATGAATTGCCGATCTATCACTCCCCCGCAACCCTAGAAAACGTGTGTGTATGAAATCAGCTTCTCTGTGATTTATAGCCCACTTTTGACCACCTCTTATCAGGTTCCCACAAGCCTTTTTCTGATGCAGCTCATGTCTGAATGACAATAGACAAACCAATGCCATTATGCACCAAAATCTCTCTCTGCATTCTAGACACCAAGATTACTTCTAGGGTATTGATTTATCGCTGCCTCCCCCTTCACAGCCACCCACCCACAGGGACTAGTTTGTTCAGCCTGAACAAGATAGGCTATTACTAAATGCAGCCAACAACTCTTTGTGAACTTGGTAAAGAAATAATCATTGGCTTCTACCTTTCTAACAACCTGGTCATATAAAGAAATACTCGTGCTTAAATATTTAAGCTGTTTATTTGTCTCTAAGTATGCAAAATAAAATCAAACAGGCTTTGAGAAGAAGGCAGGCTCATCCTTCTCTCTGGAGGTTGAAACACAATGTGCTGCTTTTTATAAACCACGCTGTAATGATTACAAGTCTCTGCTTTGGTGTGTATTTCTGAAACACCTACTGTATCTGTAGCAATGAGGTTTTATGACAGCTTTAACAGTTTCTGCAAAATTTATATGTTCTACCAGTAGATCATTTTGGGGAGTGATATAAATTTTACAGCACATCAGAGTTTTATATCACCTACAAACGCCTGATGTAGGATTCATATTAAGCAGTCCCCACATTCACCCACTGTTTTCTATTCTTCAGGGTATTTATGTTTGCCAGGCAAAAGGGCCCTTCCACACTTTTCTCTTTACAAATGATCATTCCTCCTCCCTCGTTACCTTTCAGTTTAACATCATTGGCTCTGGCTATTTGTCTATGAGAGATTCACCCACGCACTCATCAATTCACACAGCAGACAATCTCTGTACTGTCTGTACTCTGTAACTCCCACATAGGAAGAGAGTGGTATTTCTGGAGTCACAGAAGATTTAAGTAAGCTAACTGAAAATCAAGGATGGAAATCCTTTTAATGTAGGGCTCTTATTTTCTGAAGCCCAAACCGGTTCAAATGGAGTGACATATGCTACTGAACTTACAAGGAGCCCTAGAACAGAACATTTAAAGCCATAACCATTTTAAGAAATCTAGCATGGGACTGCTAAGTCTGTGGAAAAATTCTAAGACCATGATCCCAAAGGTTTAGACACACCGAAGTTAGGAGACAACAGGCTAATTTAGAATCGAGTTGTAGCTAGTCATTTTGTGGAGGTTCTTGTCAGAGTGCTACTTCTTCAGAACAGGTCAGGAACCTTTGTCTTTAATGTTCCTCATTCATCTGAGCCTTATTTTGATGCTTGGATACTTGGGAGTTTCTCATAATAAAATTAAGTAAGAGTATTGAGAGGCACTGTGACATATGCAGTGTGTTTCAATAGAGAATCATCCTCATTGCCTTTCCCAACCCCTCTATTCTCAGAAAAATCTTACCCATCTACTGCGATTGAGTAAGAATTGACTTACAAGCTCGGCCCAAAGGAGTGGACTTGCGACTCAGGTATAGTTGATCAGAAAGCTTTTCTTTGTATCTGTGGAAATGTAAGGGCTGCCAGCAGCTGTCTTAGTGAGATATGGAGATAATCTTCAGAGGCTGAAATCACACAGATGGGAGCTGAGACGAGAGATGAAGACAAAAGTGTAAGTTGGTCACTGAACTTCTTAATGCTGCTGTGTCTAAAGCCTACTCCACCTTTTGGACCACTCATTTGGAAAGCCAGTAAATTCTCCTTTTGATCTAAGTCAAGGAAAGGGGAAGGGTAGATATTAACACACAAGGAGTCAATTCAGATAAAGCGTATTGTATTTTGGGCACCTTACTGTCTAAGCCTGTTACTCAACAGACAATATCATTTACCTCTGCATCCTGTATTATGATAAAGTATGATATTGTGCAGCAAAAGCTGCTGCCACCGAGTCAGTTCTGATTCACAGTGACCAGAAAGGACATAGTAGAACTTCCCCACTGAGTTTCTAAGGCTTTAGTTTTCGTGAAAGCAAACTGCTACGTCTTTCTCCCACAGAGATGATGGGTTTGAACAACTGACCTCTCAGTGAGAAGCCAAGCACTTACACTACTATGCCACCAGGGTTTCATTGCGGGGCAAGAAGTAGAAAAGCCCAGGGTTTTGCAAAATAGTAACAATAACAACAACAATAATAAAGGAGTTTCTCCATCCTGATGCCAAGTTCTGTTTTGGCTAGTTTCAAGAGACAATGCAGGGCCCCAGTGACATCTAAATTTAATCCTTCAAGTAATTTGGGTCCAGTATAACTGAGCAAAGGAGTAACAACTTTATATTTGCTTTCTAAGAAACTAAGACTAGAAAGTATGCGAAGAGCACCTGAAAATGGGGAGGGACTTGTGACAAGGTCAGCTCTGAAGCCAAGAAGAGCGCTCATGCTGGCCCCAGGTCTGGTGACAGTGATAGAAGAGGAAAGAGAGAATCAGTTTCGGGAAGTATTTCTGAGATTCAATTGGCAGCCCTCAGTGACTGAACAAATGGATATGGGAACAGAGTTTGTTAATTTCTAGCTAAAGGGATAGGTAGATCATTACAAGAAGGAGAAGATACTGCCTACTGTGTTGTGAAGAACTCAAAGAATTATAAGACACTGTCACTGTCTCCAAAGGGTTTGCAAGGTATTTAGTAAGGATCCATATTACAAAACAAAACAACACACACGCACACACACACACACCCCAGTATGCAAAGTGATTTCAGCTTTGGTCCCAGTTTTAGTGCTTTAAGGATAAACAAGTGAAGATATTCAGCCAGTAGTTGGAAATATGGTTCTGGAAATACAGAGAGATACCACAGTTGAAGACAGCAAAGGTAGGAGAGACATCGTTTATTACAACAGTAGTAGGCAAATATTACAACTGCTAGTAGTAGACTCATTGGACTTCTTAATTTCCTACAAATGAAGCCAAAACATCAGCTCTTTGAGGCCCTCAGTGGAAAATGACATCGCTGTAACACGGGCCTGTTTTTGAGGGTACAATGCCTAGTGATAAAAACACAGCTGATAGAAACACCAGCCAGCAAAATATCTCATGCCATTCCTGTTTTGAGATGTTCTTTCCATGGTCATTCAAATGCGATCAGCACTGTGGGCCATGCTGTGCATCTGACCCAGCCTCATCTTTTTTCTCAAGTGTGTACACATGTCCTCTCTGGACTATGAACTGAACACCAAGTTCAGTTTGGATGTACCCCATCCAGGAATTACATCTGGACCCTTTGCTTGTTTTTTTTATCCACTAGATAATGCATGGATCATAGATCGATGTTCTGTTGTATGTGTGCGTATGTGTGTGTGTGTTGTTTTGCTTTGTTTTGTAATATAGACCCTTTCTAAATAGCTTGCAAACTCTTTGGAGACAGTGCCAGGGTCTTATAATTCTTTGAATTCTTCACAGCACAGTAGGCAGTAATTAGAGCTAATGTTCATTAAGCACTTACTAGGTTCTGAAGCTCTAGTGCCGCAGTGGCTGAGAGTTCAACTGCTAACCAGCAGGTCAGCAGCTGGAATCCACCAGCTGATCCTTGGGTTATCTAGGAGGCGGTTCTACTCCAACAGTGTCTCCGTGAGTTGGAATCAACTCTACAGCAATGGATTTTAGTACTAGGTTCTGAGCCCTGTGATAAGCACATGAGTTTCACTTATTCCAGCCAACTCTGATGATGTAGATGAAGTTATTATTTCACTGTAGCAAATGGGCAATTTGAAGCTTAAGGAGATTACATAATCTCTACGAGTTGGAATCAACTCTACAGCAATACATTTCAGTACTAGGTTCTGAGCCCTGTGATAAGCACGTGTGTCTCATTTATTCCAGCCAACCCCAATGATGTGGATGAAGTTATTATATGATTTCACACTAACAAATGGGCAATTTGAAGCTTGAGGAGATTAAGTAACTGGCTCAAGATCACACGGAAGATGGTCCAACTGGGATTTAAACCCATATGAGTGTGGCTGATTTGAACTCACACTGGTGATAAAGTGTACATGATATTCTCCAACATGAAGTGGTTTCTATGTAGTCAGCTCAAGAAATGGAGGTTCACTGATAGCTTGTAACCATGCATGAAACTGCAGGGGTGGAAGCTTGCACCCCTAATGTAGACCTGGTCCTGCTGGCTGGCTATGTCCTATTTCCTTTTATTATCCATGTGATAGGTGGCCTCTGAAGAGGGCTACCGTCATGTAATAGATTCAAAACTGCAGTGGAAACTCAATTATCCAAACAAATCAGAGCTCAAAGCTGTTCAGGCAAGTGCTGAGTTTGACTAATACAGTTCGAAGACAAAAAATGGAACAGTGAGAGAAATTTTCAATTTCAGAGCAAGAAAGGTAAAGGAAATTGGCTTTAGGGAGTCATTTGAATAATGGGACAATTTAAATAAAGGATGTTCAGATTACTGAGTTTGCACTGTACTTAATTTACCACAGAGAAAGCACTCCAGAGCACTTGCTTTGGAAATGGGTACCCACTCTTAAAATTTAGCTCACCTATGCTCTCCTTTCCAGCTTTTACTCTATCGCATCCTCAGCCCTTGGGGAGACTTGAGCATTTTTCTCACTTTTCAGATAAGGATGCTCTTTAAGTTATCCTTTTTGTAGGATGCTCAGTTTAACAGTAGACAAGAATAAAGTCCTTCCTAGATGATCTCCTTCTCTGCATTGGGATTGGATTATCACCTCCTTTCACCAGAAACCCCCCAAACAGTCACAGCAACAGTACTTGGTAATTTGCCTTTTGGATGGCACTGTGTGATAGGTCTGGAACATGATTCCATCTCTTGACCTGCCCCAGGTCAATCAAGAGTGATGGAGAAGACTTGGAAAAGACAGTGCTCTGACTTCCCAATGTGTTAACCTGGTATTTTATTTATCGTGTCATGTAAAATTTGATCTAGAGGAAATTTGGTCAATCCTCACTTGGAAAACTACATAAAGACTGTTTATTATACATCACCAGTCATTGTGAAAAGTCCAGTTGTCTAGTAAGTGCTGCAACTTTAAAATTTGAATGGGAGCCCCCGCACATATTTAAATAAAACCAAATGACTGAAACCTAGGAGAAGAGCAATACCTTGAAAAAGAAAACAAGGGAAAACCCTCTTAAAGGTGCAAAATGAGTCAGGGGGTGCCTGAAGGGTGGTGAGAGGGCTCCAAAAAAATATGTGGGGCACGAGGGTGGTGCTATTGTTATTTGCCAGAAAGAGTGGCTACATGGAGCTTCCCAGAAACCTTGGGCCATGGCACATGCACTAGCAGCAGAAGGCAGATGAAGGACAGGACTCGTTTTTATTCTTCTACCTGTACTCTGCTTCCTGTAGATGCTGGGATTTAGATGACACGACAAGAATCTGAAACAAAAATCTCTGTAACACCCTGGGAGTGGTCTGCATATCCTAGAATGGCAACCATAGGAACACTTGGGGACCTGTCAAATATCTGATAGACTATGAAACATCTGTCCAACCTTCCCCTATTACATAGTCAGCCAGAGTTACACTGATGAGTATCATTCACATCTACTTCTGTAGTCACTCACACACACACACACACAGAGAGAGAGAGAGAGAGACAGAGAGAGACAGAGAGAGAAAGAGAGAAATTTCTGGAGTTAGATACTACTTTCCTAAAAACTCAAAAAAGGCAGGGGGAATGAACAGTTGCATCTCACATGAAACTACCCCTATAGTCTGTGCTCTGATTTTTCTCATTCAGAGAATAGAGAAACACAAAAAAGAGAAGGGACAGGAAAGGGAGAGCTGGGAAGGAGTGGTGAAAGGAGAGGAAGGAAGGTAAGGAAAGGCAGAACAACTCTGGTCCCTGGCACTTGCTCTGTCTGAAGATACAATGTATTGTTTATTTTTTCTGTCCATTTAAAGAAATTATTAAAAATTTGTTTTAAAGTATTCAAAGTCCTTAAAGGAAAAAAATGTAATTCCAAAGCTTCTCCTGATCTTTGTGCTACTAAAGGTGGGATATTGAGGACAGACTGCTCTTTAGGAAGGCATGTTAGTGGTCCATTTGGCTGTGATGAGTTGTATGTAACAAATACAGATGCATTTTCCCTGAAGAGTACAAGATAAATGTGGGGTGGGCCCTTAGGATAAATAAGCATGAAGACACAGAAAAGAAAGGTGCGCAGCCTCAGCAACATCAATAGGTCAGTCAGCTGCTCCCCAAAAGAGACAGGCAGTTGTGGGGAGAGCATAGATTAACTTCACGAATGGTGACGTCTGCTGCTGCCCCCACCTGCCATGCAATAAGTCCCCTTGTAGTCTCCAATCCTTTATTGAAAATCAGTTTCTTATACTGGCCTTCTAGTGGTACTGTCGGGGAATTAACAGATGGCAAATACCAGCTACCGCAGTAGGGCGAGGAAGGGGATTGTAGCTTCCGTGCATGGCATCTGTTTAAAGGCCAGCCAGGTGCTGGCAGCATCACTTTGAGGGAAAGCAGCAGTCCTGCATTTCCGGGGGTTGCCCAGCAGTCAAACTCTCTGAAACTCAAGGCTGCCTGGCGGGGACCGTCCGGAGACAGTGAGAACAAAGCAGCAGGTCTTGAGTGAACTGGCTCCAGAAGGGCGTGCAAGATAAACTCCCCTTTCCCTAAACATAAAGAAGGATAGGACTATAGAATGGGGGAGCAGTAGACTAGATCCTGCTAATATGTAACTTCGGACAAACCAGATGGCAGATAATTGAGTTATAATTCATCCAATAAGTGTTTATTGAGCACCTGTTACACAGCAGGCACTGTGCCAGGTGCTAGGGATATAAAATCCAATTACACAGACAGCCTTTTCAAGAAGTATACATCTAGAGAAGAAGACAGTCACGTGGATCAGCAATTACACAACAATGAGATGAGCAAGGTGGGGATAACAACGTTGGTAACAGCCACCACTTGCCTAGTGTTTGCTCTGTCTTTGGCGTTGAGCTAAGTGTGCTTTGTGTTGTACAACGTTTAACTTTCCCAACGACTCAATGTGAGAAATATTGTATTAGCCCCATCATACAGATGAAAAATATGAGACTTATGAGATCTAAATTTTTGCTCACATTTTTAATGTATTTATACATATACATGTATATATATTATTCTTCACTATAGACACTGTTTCAACATAAATAAAACAGAAATATCCACAATTAGACCAGTAAGCAGCTTCATGATAAATGGAGAAATGTTTGAAGTTGGCAGAGATTTAATCCTGTTTGGATCCATAATCAATGCCCACGGAAGACCCAAGCATTAAATCAAACCACATGTTTTGTTGGGCAAAACTGCTGCCAAAAACCTCTTTAAAGTGTTACAAAGCAAAGACGTCACTTTGAGGACTAAGGTACACTTGACCCAAGCCATATTGGTTTCAATCACCTCATATGCATGGGAGTTTGAATCTACCAGGCACTCATTGGAAACTCTATGGGGCAGGGGCAGTTCTACTCTGTCCTGTAGGGTGACTGTGAGTCAAAGTGACTCAACAGCAGTGGCAGGAGGTATTGGTCCCCAGAGAAGGACACCGTGCTTGGTAAAGTAAAGCAAAAAGAGGAAGATCTCCAACCACATAAACTGACACAGTGGCTGCAACAAGACACTTGAACATAGCAGTGATCGTGAGACTAGGAGGACTGAGTTCAGGACACATATACACACACTAGCAAGATTATGAAACTCTGTGGTCTAACTATAGATCTTGTCTTCTTCATGAGTCTGCGGGAGGGGAGGAGCAGTTGAAAGAGTGCATTGTAAGGTTTTAAAGAAGGAGGTAATATTTTATTGGATTTTTAAAATATCAGCAATAGCTTTATTGGAAGTAAAGGTAAGGTAAGGATGGGAGAGGATGTGTATACAGGCTGTGAGAAGAAAGCTCGAGAAGTGCTACTACTTCATGGAGATGTGAGACACCTTAAGATGTTGAGAGTGCTTTAGTTTGGGTGGAATGTAGCCATGGGGCAGGGTGTAGGAAACAGCAGGGGGAACTCATGGAAAACAAGTCTAGATAAGTAAACAGCTTTGAATTAGGGGTGGAGGCTGTTATGCCAAGCTAAAATATTGTATTGTTGTTTCTCCGTGTCTTCAAGTTGGCTCCAAATCATAGCAACATCATGCATATGTTTCAAGGGCTTGAAATCTATGGAAGCATCTTAAGAAGTAGATGACTTGATCAGATTCTTTGAAAGAGTTCTTCTGGGATCACTAAAAGGGGTTAAAGTTGGGGTGGGTAGGGATTGAAGGGGTTCATTTGAGAATGTGATGCTTCTGTCGGTTTCACCCACCTGACCACCCCCAAGAAGTAGGATAGAGGATTTATTTTAAGAAAAATAAGTAAAATTAGCTGCCTTTGAGTCAATTCTGATTTATAGCAACCCTACATGACTGAGAAAACTATCCAATAGTGTTTCCAAGGAGCCACTTCTAAGTTTGAACTGACAGCCCTTTGGTTAACAGTTGAGCTCTTAACCACTGCGCCACTGGGATTCCTTTTAAGAAAAAACAAAAGAGTAAAACAAGAGAACAATTGTCTTATAAAGTGGTTCACAGAGAGACCTATTGTTCCATTACATGTTCAGACCTTTGTCACTCCTGGGTCAGATCAGCAAGTTCCCATGTAGTTATAAACTGAGTGTCATCCTTGAAGCACACCTTGAGACCTGGTTTATTCCCTACTCCTCGTTGTTCCAAAGGACCCTTAGCCTGAGACCAAAAAAGGGAAATTATCCTAAGGCAACCTCAGTGCAGAGGTTAACAGATCTTGCTTTAGGGTCAAACTTTTCATATTTAAATTCTAGCATATTTCTCTCTGCCTATGTGTCCCTCAGCAAGTTTTTTAAATTACCTGTGCTTTAATTTTCTCAGGTTTAAAATGGGGTTAATAATAGTACACACATGAGAATGTTGGTTTGAAGATTTTCTGACACAGTAATTATAAAATATTTAGAATACTGCCTGGTGCATGGAAAAAGTTAGTAATTATTTTCTAGATAACCATGGGCTTGATTTTGAGGGGTCTTCATTTTCCTGCCAAGCAGGAAAGCTGGCTGTCTGAATCTGAAGCCAAGGTTCTTTGGCATGGGAAAACATTTTCCAAGAGTTCCTCAGGCTCTCCAGCTGTCTTGTCAAGATCTCAGTGTTCTTCCTGTAGAAGAAGAACAGGAAACTGTCCCTTGGCCCTAGTACACTTACTATTCAGATTAACTTCTCTCTACCGATGAATCCCAGGCTCTTGGACCAACTTCAGAGCCTTCTTTCCCATGAAGCTGAACAGTGAAGCTAAATATAAGTGCATTTTGATCAAAAAAAGAAGACAAATGGAAATCAGCCTTTTGCGTGTGCCTTAAGCAACGTGAAGTATCCATAGACTGCTTGGACTATGCAATTCTCTGCTTTCTCCTTTTAGGTGGCAAAACAAAATCAAGGAAGACTTCTAACCTGAAGCATCCCTCCTTGTTTTTGTGACCTCTACTTGGAGCCTTAGTGACGCAATAGTTAAGAGTGTGGCCGCTACCCAAAAGGTTTGTAGTTCGAACCTGCCTAATGATTGAGCAGAAAAAAAGACCCTGTGATATGCTCCTGTAAAGATTGAAGTCTAGAAAATCTTTTAAGGTGAAGTTCTACTCTGCCACTGGGATCACTGTGAGTCAGAATCAAATTGACAGCCAACACCAATCTACGTAGCAGTTCAGAATTTGCCTTCATTTGTGATTCAGATCCCCCTGGATAGGCTTGGTCATAGAGATGAATTTAAAACTCTAGAGTGAGAATTTTGAAGACATGAACAGCCATAAAGTCTCCAAGTGTGGGAAAGGAATCCAGAGTCCCAGAAGAAAGATCTCTTAACATGATCAAAGCTGAACAATGAAAAGAGAAGAGAAAAAAATGAAATGATGCATTTGAATTGTGGTGTTGGTGAAGAATACCAAATACACTGTGAACTACCAGAAGAATGAACACATCAGTCTTAGAAGAAATGTAACCTGGATGTTCCTTAGAAGTGATGGTGGTGAGATCATGGCTACTTACTTTGGACATGACATCAGGAAAAACTGGTTTGTAGAAGAAGACATGTTTGGCAAAGTAGAAGGTGAGCAAAAATAAGGGAAACCCTCGAGGAGATGGACTGACACACTAGGCACAACAATGAACTCATACATAGCAATGATCATGAAGATGACACACAACTGAGCAATGTTCTATTACCATGGGGTCACCACGAATTAGACCTGACTTGGTGGTAACCAGTAACAATACACTCTGGGCCAAATTTTCGCCAGAAAAGTTTTACAGGGAAAATTCAGCTCTTTGTCTGCTTCCCCAAGAACTAGGTTTATGAAATCAATAACTCTATTTGCCATGGACAAATTGTCAGTGAAGCTTGAATGGACAAAAATTAAGGCTTAGAGTCTCTGCTCCACAGAGACTAACTCACTTGAGATGACCAGCCTCACTCCATAGCCAGTAATCATCATTGTTAAGGTGATAGCAAGTTGTCTTTGATTCATACTGATGCCATGTGACAGAATAGAACTGCCTGGGCCACAGAGTCTTCTTGCCTGTAATCCTGAGAGGAGCAGACTGCCATGGCTTTCTTCCATAGAATTGCCAGGTGGGTTCACACTTCCAGTATTTAAGTTAGTAGTCAAGCACTTAACCATTCTCACGAGCAGGGCTCCTTCCAGTTGAGTGGGAGCTGAGTCAAAATTAGAAGTGAAGTCAACACCAGACAAAGTGTGCCATACACTTGACACGCTATACTTCCATTATCTCCATTTCTCCATTAGCTCTACCATGGACAGCTCAACTGGAGAGAAATCCTGACACAGGCTGGCAGAGGTGGCTTTACCTAAGAAACCTGCACCCCCCAAAATGTCACACCAACACATCACAAGTCAGTCTAACTAAGCCAAATGTGAATGAGCAATACTAGCAGCTGCCTGCTTTCAGCAGTACTGAAGTTCAGGAAGCTCAGTGGAACATTCTCTGTGCCAAAGTTACTCCATGTCCCAGCAGAAGAAGCCTGCACCTCATGGCAAAGGACTCCAGCTGTTCACTACAATCAGCTTAGGTTTCAATGTGTTCTTCAGGATATTATTATGCCCTGAATTCTACTAGTCATTTTAAAATGTGTTTCTAGAGCATACATTATTTAGAGGCTATAAAAATTACTACTCATCACTATCAAGCATTTCTGTGACACCGAAACCACAATATGGATGTACTCCTTCCTGTAGTCACAGTCCCATTTGTGTGGGAAGGGACACATCATTAATGTCTCATCTTATGGCTGGGATCACCTGTTTTGATTGTCACTACTCTGCTTATTAACACATACTTTCAGGTCTAAGATTCTATAGCACCTACCTTCTGACCTACAGCCCATGGCATATTCCAGCTCTGAAAAGCACTGTTCAAATTTTGGACAGCTGTATCTACTCCTGTACTGCCTGTTGTGACAAGAGCAAAGCTACAAGACTGAGCATACGGACACATCCGAGACAAAAACTTTTCATTTCTGAATTCTCTACAGTTGGAATACCTGATCCATCTACAGAGCCACTGAAGACTTAGTGTACAAATCACTATAGACCTCTATCAAAAGCATTCTGCTTCACAGCTATCCTTTAATCTTTACTTTTTCTCTGAAATCCCAATTCCACTGCTATCCTGACAACAATACCAAATCTGGAGAAGCTGTAAGTCTCACAAGAGGACACGCATCATGGTTTTCAGTGGGCAAGAAAATAACATATGACAATTGGCATAACTTGTATATGACATCAAAAGGGGACACGTACTCACTGTCAGCCTCTACTGGGAACCAAAATTTGGAACAAAAATAAAAACTCACTGGTAGTCGTCAAACTTTAGCTTCTAACCTAACCCCATAGTTTCATTTTATGGATAAACATAAAACTTGATGGAACTTTTCTACAGTCCTGTAAATGAGAATTAGCAGATTAATTTTTAAAGTTACTTAAAATAGCATTGCAAAAACACGGGGTTATACAACCTAAAAATGGCTACAGAAGTCTATTGTTACTACTGTGTCAGTCTTTTAAGGAATGTTTTATTGACAGTGAGGGTTCTGGCATAGAGGGCCTCTCTCTTCATTGCCTAACTGGAAAGCAATGACATACGGATAACTTTCCACAGTCCACTGCGATAGGAGCTTTAATAACAACCCAGATGAAACTATGAGAAATTTTGCACACACAGGTAGGGAAGCCTGTAACAGAATTACAGTCTCATGGTCTGTACCCGTAAGAATACAGAGGTGTTCACTGAATAGTTAAGAATGTTCATGGAACAGAGAAGTGCAGAAACAAAGACACAGAGACCTGTAAAGGACACGGTAATATTAGCTGGGGTATAAAGCTAATCTTTGCAATAAAGAGACTGAAAAATAGAATGACTAAAACAAGAAAGTAGTTTATTTATTTCTCTGTCCAGAAACAGGCAGTCTGGAGCCATCTGATAACTGTCTCGACGAAGGCAGCAAGATTTCAGGTTTCTTCCTCCCTGTTTGTCCATTTGCCACCAGTCACCAACACCAGCACCACTTTCCAGACCATAGGGAAGCTAAAAGGGAAGAAGAGTAGCATATGTAGTTTCATTTAAAAATGATACCGACCTCGAGTCTGTACACATCACTTCCACTCACATCTCAGTGGGTAAAATCAGTCACATCTATTTTTAAGTAAGCCTGAGAAACGGGGCCACCATAGTCAGTAAGACTCCAGAAATTTCATTATGCACAAGAGAAGAGGAGAATGTGTACTATGGGAGAATCACTGTCCTCTACTGTGTGTTGGAGAAATACCGTGTGACGGCAGCCTAATGCGTGGAGTCCAGGACAAAAGTTTCCCCGGTTGTCTGGGCTTGGGTAGGAAAAGCATTTTCTATATTCCAAATAGAGGGAGTGGCATTTGCTAAAACAAAGAAACATATGACTTAAAAATGGTAATACCAAAACCCAAACCAAATCCATTGTCTTTGAGTCGATTCTGACACATGGCGACCCTGTGTTTGACAGAGTAGAATTGCTCCACAGAGTTTTCTTGACTGCTGTCTTTATGGAAACGGATTACGAGGCCTCTCTTCCATAAATAATGTATTTAACAATGTATTAATGCTATTATGAAGTCAGTGTTGTATAAATTTCAGAGACAGTGACTTTGCAGTCCTATAAATATTCATACTGGGGACAAAGACAACCAGAGGTTTGTTCAAAATACAATTGTGAGAAAGATTGCCAGAACCCTGCTCTTTTCTTACGTGCTATCAAAGAAATCGGTCACAAAACAGGTCAGATTAAAACAGGTTCTGTGAGTGCCTGTGAAGTAAAGGGAAGTTCCATCTCAGGCCAAAAGAAATATGGGACATTCTGTATGATGTCCTTCACAATGTATTTTGGTTATATCATATTAATAGAAAACAAAAACCTCTTGTTGATCATAGTGCAACCATTTTCTGTTTTATTTCTGTCATCAGTTAAGTCACATTGGGTTGGAGTAGCTGAACTGTGAAGTTATAGGATAGAAAGGCAAAAACAGGAGGGTGTGTGGTAGATGGAATGTGAAACATGTAACAGATACATTATATAACATCATTTTCTGTTTTTCTCACAGCAAACATAGGTGTTTTACTTATGCCATGTTGTGTAAAGCACTAGGCTAATTCTTTAAACTTGAACAGTACGACTGTTGTCAAAGAGCCACAGTTACGGTCTTCGAAGGAGAATCATCATGTTTGGAGGATTCTAGATTCTTCTTGTTTAACCCAAGCACCACCTCTGGACTTTCACTAACTGGATACATGCAGAAACCAAAACCAAACTCATTGTCGTTGAGTAGATTCCAATTCATAGTGACTCTATAGGGCACAGTAGAACAGTCCCATAGAGTTTCCAAGAAGTGCCTGGCAGATTTCAACTGCTGACTTTTGGTTAGCAGCTTTAGCTGGGTTTCCAAAGAAAATCTCCATCAAGGGAGGCAGAGAACTGATATTGACAAGGATTGGATCTGAACTCACACATCCATAGTACAGTGGATTAGCAGGCCATCACCTTAAATACCTGGCCACCTCGTCCCAAATATACATGGTACAGCCTTGTTAAAGAGCCTGGAACCAAAAAAGTTGGCTTGATGTTGACGGTGGTGACTGGAACTCAGACAGGTTAGAGTAACAGCTGTCCTGGCACCCATAGATATTTCCTGGACGTGGTGGTGCTTAGGAGTGACATGTGAACTTTCCAGTTCCTTTGTCACCATTAAGTAAGAAGCTATTGGAAGATTGTCTAGCAGGTGACAATCAGGGCATAGTAGTGACAGATTTTTTGGCTTCATACTTGGAAGACCAGCTGCTCCATGGTGACCCTGCTTTGGGAAGCTTCGCAGGCAGCTGGTTAAGTATGTAGCTCTTGGCAGGGACCCATCAGCTGTTCTCACCTGTGATCACATGCAGAATCTGTCAGTTATGCTTATTAGACGTATAAATCTGTGGCATAATCCAACCTGTTATAGCCTCATGCCTGGTGTGTGGGCACCAAAACTAGCACACCTCCTTTTAATTTTACATATAATTATTTTACATGTGGCTTTTATTTTCTTTCTGTCATGCCCATAGAACTACACCGTGCTTGATCAAGAAACTGATTAACTGGTGAAGACATTCTGCTGCAGGAGAACAAATATATAATACATTGGAGTCTGGTCAACCACTGAGATTCCCCCGCTCAAAACCATAAATTCAAGAACCCATGACTTTCACTCCCTCGCTTTTTACCACCTCCTTTCCTGTGTCACATTAAGTATAAAATTTGCCATCTGCAAGAGTAAGTTAGTAAGTAACATCAACAGGAAGGAAGGAAGACAGAGTCCAGGAAACACTCAGGAAAGCCATCCCGTTAGACTCTCACATTGTGGGGTCGTAAAAATCAGTAGTGCAGAGGACCTGCAGCACGCACTCATTTTGCCCATCCTCCTCCTCTCTGCCTTCTGCCCAAATTGTATTTACTAGTTCTTTGTCCATTTAAGCAGGAAATAGATTAAACATGGTGCTTTCTCAGTAGTCCATCTAGTGTTATCACAAAAGATTCCAAAGTAATTGACACTGCATCCCTTGAACCTGTGTGATGAATCCTCATTCAGTGGCCTTTCCGCTATAAATACAGGACCTGTCCCAGCTGACATGCTTGTATTATTAGACAGACTTTAATCTTAGAATTATACAGACCCACAGTTTTCCTCCGCCAAACACTATTTGCAGTTCTGTCCCAGATGTAACAACCTAATCAAAACAGAATTTCATAGAGCACTACTCAGAGGATTGCTTTCTCAAGGGCCGTGCAACAGGTATCTGTATGTTTACTGCCTTCTTTTATGAAACTTGATAAAATGCAATTGGCAGATTGCAAGCTGAATACTGGGACTCGACGCCTAAGCAATGAATTGTAAATAGTAAAGTTTAGCAGGAGTCAAAAACGTTTTTAAATTCTCATAATGCCAGCATTCTCAACTATAACATCACTGATGTCAAATTAACAGTGCTTTTCTACATTTCTACACTGTTTTTCTCAGGGATGCATTTTAGCAGCTGAACTAGATTCATTCCTGACAATGAGTGTTGCCATGTTTAGAAGGGAAAAGAGAAACCTTTCCATAACTGACAGAAATAGGAGAGCTTTTCACAGCACCTCAAAGCAGAACTGGTCAAAGGACAAAAGGATCCATCACAAATGACAGTAGTATAGATGTTTGCAAGTGAAAAATTTTGGAAGCAACCTACTCCAAAAAACCTGAGTTCAGAATAGGTTTTGTAATTAAAAAAAAAAACAACAGAAAGTTACCTGAAAGTTAAAAATAATAGTAAGAATAGCAATAGAAAGTTGGAATTTTCTGACACCTTCTAGTGTGTGAACACATATAAGTATCTTGAGCGCTCTGAGCCTCATCTGTTAAATTGGCATTTAGGAGACTAGCCTTCAGTTCTTACCTTTGAGAGGACCTTTTAAATATGTTAAATATTGTAACTGTAAGAGTTGTTTAAATAATGAAAAATAAAGAAGAAGTAAGGCATTATTAACGTTATCATCAGCATCTACTTCACTGTCTTCATTTTCATACACGAGGACATGGAGGCTCAAAGATTCTAGACAATTTGTTCAAGACACCAGATGGTACAAATAAACACTAAGCCAATAACCAAAGTCTGCTGCTGCCCACTGGGTCAATTCCCCCTTATGTAACACAGAAGGGCCACAAAATTCATACTTGGTTGAAGATAAGTTCAAGGCAGA